>CM057462.1:17516233-27516233 GCA_030035585.1 Dugong dugon | reverse complement strand
TAAATCCTAACCTCTGTACCTGTGGTTATAATCTCATTTGGGGATGGGTTTTCTTTGTTACGTTAATGAGGTAGTATCCCTGTATGGTGTGTCTAAAGTCAATCCCTTTTGAGATATAAAAAAGATTAAGCAAGCAAGAGAGAAAACAGAGATGGGAAGACAGATGCCAAGCCACATGAAAATAGCCAAAGAACAGAAGCTCAGAAGAAACAAGGACCTTCCTCCAGAGCTGACAGAGACAGAAAGCCTTCCCCTAGAGTGGCACCCTGAATTCAGACTTCTAACCTCCTAACTGTGAGAAAATAAATTCCTGTTTGTTAATGCTGCCCACTTGTTGTTATTTCTGTTATAGCAGCAGTAGATAACCAAGACACCTCCATACCTGTGGATGTAATCCAATTTGGGAATAGGGTTTTCTTTGTTATGTTAATGAGGCCATATCCATGTAGGGTGTGTCCTAAGCCTAATAACTGCTGAGTGATAAATAAAGAGCATCACAGACACAGAAACATGTGAGCACAAAGGGGGGAAGATTGATGCCACATGGAGATAGCCAAGGAACCCAGGAACAGAAGTTGAAAGTGACAAAGACCTTCCCCCAGAGCCAACAGAGTGCCTTCCTTTATAGCCAGTGTCCTGAATTTGGACTTCTAGCTTCCTGAACTGTGAGAAAATACATTTCTATTCTTTAAAGCCACCCACTTGTGGGTGTTTCAGCAGCACTAGGAGCCCTGGCAACACAGTGGTTAAAGCACTCGGCTGCTAACCAAAAGGTTGACGGTTCAAACCAAGCAGCCATTCCTCGGGAGAAAGGCATGGCAGTCAGCTTCCATAAAGGTTTCAGCCTTGGAAACCATATGGAGTAGTTCTACTCTGTCCAATAGAGTCACTATGAGTCAGAATCGACTCAACAGCAGTGAGTAGGAAACTGAGACATCGACCTAAGCAACATTTTCCTGATTTGCTCCATTCGGAGGAGCTGATTATCTCCCAGAGAAGGAGAGAGGGAAGAACGAGGAGAGGCGAGAAGAAAGAGAAGGATGAGGGGACAGAGCAGATTCATAAAGGTCTTCGTGTTCTGTCATCAGGTTGTCTCACAACTGGTTAGAACAACTTTTGAGACTCTTTCTTTACCTCCCTGTTTTCTCTGTGGCCCAGACTTTTTTTCCTTTCTTCAAACTTTCTAAAAGAATATTCATAGGGAACAGCAGGGAATCAAACTCTAAGAAATGAAAGTTAGAGTGATCTGCCCTCATCTAACCTTAGTAATGTCTGAGATGGAGAATTTTCAATTATCCGTGCTTTCTACCCCTTCCAGCAGTAGAGGCACCCAGTAACCAATGCAGAAGGAATAATAAAAACTCTAAGACATTGGCAAGCATGTATTGAGTACAGGGCTTGACCTGACAGTAGATGTTCAAATGCCTTGATTATGAGGAGTGATAAAGACACTGAAGACATAACCCTGCCCTTGAGTAATTATTTAGTTGCAGGGGAAGAAAGATTCCTTTGAGATCCATGAAATGAATAGAGAAAATTAAAGATGTATTCCCCAAGGTGCAATTGTAGTATAAAGTGCATACAACAGAGTGGTGGGAATAATGAAAAATAACAAGATGAAGAAAATCTCAATGTCATCACGAGGCAGGGTCAGTTAGCAAAGATTCTTTTGATATGTTGACTAATTTATTCAAAAATATGAACCACTCCAGGCTAGAACATATGTTGAGACCAGGGTTGACCCAAGTGAACGTGATAAATAAGGTTCCTGCCTGCATGGAGCTTGCAGTCTAGTGCGAGAGAGACATAAGGAACAAGGAAACATAGAGTTGTAATAAAAAAAAAAAAAAAACTCTTTGCCATCAAGTTGATTCTGACTCATAGCAACCGAAAAGGACAGAGTAGAACTGCCCCATAGGGTTTCCAAGGAGCAGCTGGCGGATTCCAGCTGCTGACCTTTTAGGTTAGCAGCCATAGCTCTTAACCACTGCGCCATCAGGGCTCCAGAGTTATAATGAGCACCATGAATGACAAGAACAGGAGGTTCCTCTAGACAGCAAAACAGGGAGAACCTACAATTGGAAGGAGGGCCACAGAGTCCCGGCTGAAACTGAGCCCAGGAGGAGGAAGAACAGAAGGTTTTAGGGACCCCACCACACCCAGGCACCTCAATGCTCATTGTATTTCTTCCCCAGCATTTCTCGCTATTTGAACATCTGTCAACATCCTCCTCACTAGAATGCAAATTCAGTGAGGGTAGATGATTTTGCTAGCATGTTCTCTACTGTATGCCTACCACCAAAATAGTTTAAAGCATATTGTCAGTGCCACGTCTCACAGACTTTGGACATTTGTCAGGAGGGATCAGTCCCTGGAGAAGGACATCATGCTTGGTAAAGTAGAGGGTCAGCCAAAAAGAGGAAGACCCTCAGTGAGATGGATTGACACAGTGGCTGCAACAATAAGCTTAAGCATAACAATGATTGTGAGGATGGCACAGGACCGGGCAGTGTTTCGTTCTGTTGTACGTAGAGTTGCTGTGAGTTGGAACCAACTCAATGACTCCCAACAACAGCAACATCAGTGCTCAAAATTATTTGCTAAATGAGTGAAAGACTGAACTATGAGATACATACTAAATAATAGGTCTTTTTTCAACCCACTATATGGAAACCCTGGTGGCACAGTGGTTAAGAGCTACAGCTGCTAACCAAAAGATCAGCAGTTCAAATCCACCAGGCACTCCTTGGAAACTCTATGGAGCAGTTCTACTCTGTCTTATAGGGTCTCTATGAGTCGGAATCAACTTGACGACAACGGGTTTGGTTTTGTTTATATGGATCCCTGGTGGCACAGTAGTTAAAGCACTGGCTGATAATCAAAAGGTTAAAGATGTGGCAGTACGCTTACAGCCTTGGAAACCCTATGATGCAGTTATCCTCTGTCCTATAGGGTCTCTGTGAATCAGAAAGAACTTGAAGGCACACAACAACAAGAGACCATATCCACCACCTACCTGTCAGTTTGTTGCACTGTGATAGCTTGCATGTTGCTATGATGCTAGAAGCTATGCTCCAGGTATTTCAAATAACAGCAAGATTATCCATGGTGGAAAGGTTTTAGTGGAGCTTCCAGACTAAGACAGACTAGGCAGAAAAGCCTGGAGATCTACTTCTGAAAACCAGCCAATGAAAACTCAAATGGATTGCAACAAAATATTGTGATATAGATCTGAGTCGGAAGGCACTCAGAATACACAGTGGCCACAACAGTGGACTCAAACATACCAACGATCATGAAGATGGCACAGGACCAGGCAACATTTCATTCTGTTGTACACGGGATCGCCATGAGTCAGAGCCGACTCAAGGGCAACTAGCAACAGAGGCCTCATACATACAGGAACACTTTTATAATAAGAATTCTTTTTAAGGCATGAACATTGATGGCTATTGATTGCTGCTGCTGTTTTGTTTGATTTTTGCTAATGGCACCATCTGCCGTCTTTTTAAACAAATCAACACTACCGCCTCAGTACCCTCTAATGCTGTTCAATTTTTCATGCCATCTTTATGTTACAGGGTTTGTGTTACATTAAAAATGAGATTAAATAAATTGAATTTTTAAAAGGAAAAAACTTTGCCACTCAGTACTCCAACATCAATTGTGTTGCAGGTCATAGACCTTGCAGTTCCCCCTTAGTGCACAGAATAAATGCTTCGTCGTGGCTGAGCAAGTTCCACGGGGAGGCACGAGGGCAGTATAGCTGTATGAGTCTCTCGTTTTCTCTCTAAATCACAGGAAGAAACCACTGCAACAAACCATCTTTTATCGGCTTGTGCTCTCAGAGCGCTGCAGGGAGTGTTTGCCAAATGGCTTTGAACACAAATATTTTTAGAGATTCCTACACAGTTGAGATCACAGACTACTAGGACTTGAGTTGTTGTTAGGTGCCGTCGAGTCGGTTCCTACGCACAATGACCCTACGTATAACAGAAGGAAACACTGCCTAGTCCTGAGCCATCTTCACAATCGTTGTTATGTTTAAGCTCATTGTTGCAGCCACTGTGTCAATCCTTCTTACCGAGGGTCTTCCTCTTTTTTGCTGATTCCCTACTTTACCAAGCATGATGTCCTTCTCCAGGGACTGATCCTTCCTGATAACATGTCCAAAGTATGTGAGACGTAATCTCGCCATCCTTGCTTCTAAGGAGCATTCTGGTTGTACTTCTTCCAAGACAGATTTGTTCGTTTCTTTGGCAGTCCATGGTATATTCAATATTCTTCACCAACACCGTAATTCAGAGGCATCAATTCTTCTTTGGTCTTCCTTATTCATTGTCCAGCTTTCACATGCGTATGAAGCAATTAAAAGCCCCATGGCTTGGGTCAGGCTCACCTTAGTCCTCAAAGTGATATCTTTGCTTTCTAACACTTTAAAGAGGTCTTTGGCAGCAGATTTGCCCAGTGCAATGCATCATTTGATTTCTTGACTGCTGCTTCTGTGGCTGTTGATTGTGGATCCAAGTAAAATGAAATCCTTAACAACTTCAGTATCTTCTCTGTTTGTCATGATGTTACCTACTGGTCGAGTTGTAAGGATTTTTGTTTTCTTGATGTTGAGGTGTAATCCATACTGCAGACTGTAGTCTTTGATGTTCATCGGTAAGTACTTCAAGTCCTCTTTACTTTCAGCAAGCAAGGTTGTGTCATCTGCATATTGGGACTTGAGTAGATGGGAGAAATGGATGTCTAAACTACTTGCTTTAATAATGACTTGCAATATTCAGAGTTTTCAGAATTTTATCTCTCTTTCCCTGTGATACCCTGAACAACTGAATTGCTTCTTGGCGATGTATTGGCTGTTAGCTATGAGAAGTCAGTACAGTTCCAAATGTGGGGGCTGGTGACCTTTCTTAGCTCCACAATCTAATGAGAGAGATGTGGAGGCGGTAATCAGAAGTGCCACATAGGATGTATTCTAACATGGCTCAACCTGTTAGTGAATGAAATGTATTTTAGTTCTTCTAGCAAATGCACAGGAGCTCTGACAGAACAAGTGTTAGGCACTGGGCTGTAAAAAGAAAGGTCAACAATTCAAACCCATCAGTAGCTCCACAGTTGAAAAGACCTGGCGATCTGCTCCCATAAAGATTTCAGCCTAGGAAACCCTATGGGGCAGTTCCACTCTGTCATATAGGGTCGCTATGAGTCGGAATTTACTGAACAGCACGTAACAACAACAACAGCAAATGCACCCACCCTCCCTCCTTCTCTCTTTCCCTATTGGGTGTGCACACGTGCACACACACACTCACAAGCAGCGTACCCTCTGACTGAGCTGGGTCATGACAAGCCCAGCATCCCTAACATCATCTCCAACTTCTTCAACTGTGCATCATGTTAGGCAGCAGTTAATGAGTGGAATTGGAAATGGGAATCTGTTGACTGTCTTTTGCCCAAACAGTGGAGCCTGCCTCTGTCATAACTTCATTTAACTTCCCATTACGAACGGCAGCATCAAAGAACAGTCTCATCATCTCCCTCTCCTGTGTTGGCCTCCCAGTTGGCTGTGCTTAGGGAGCTGATTGTCATCGGGCTGCTCTGCCGCCTCCGCGCTCCTCCTCCTGTGTCTCCTCTCCAGCCTCTTGGATGAGGAGCCCAGCCATGTTTTCCTGGTGGCCTTGGGTTAGGAACGGACTGCTCCTCATTCCTCCCAGCACTGGAAAGCTCCCTTTCTGTACCCTCTGAACACCTCCACTGAGCCAGGTTCAAGGGAAGGAGGTGTGGGGGTGGAATTCCAGGCCACTTTGCATCTGAGCTCCAAATGCTCTCTCTGCTCCAACCACCACCTCTCTGTCAATTTGTCCTTCTGTGGTGGCTTGTGTAGTGCTATGATGATGGAAGCTATGTTACCAGTATTTCAAATACTAGCAGGGCCACCAATGGTGGGCAGGTTTCAGCAGAGCTTCCAGACTAAGACAGACTAGGAAGAAAGGCCTGGCAATCTACTTTTGAAAATTAGCCAATGAAAGCCCTATGGATCACAACAGAACATTACCCAATACAGTGCTGGTTGGAAGACGCTCCCTTAGACGCTCAAAATACACAGTGTCCCTAACCATAGACTCGAGCATACCAACAATTATGGAGATGGCACAGGATCAGAAAAAAATTTTGTTCTGCTGTACATGGGGTCACTAGGAGTCAGAACTGACTTGACAGCAGCTAACAATTCTGTTCCAACAAAAACATTGGTAAAATATTTGTTGTTTTTCTTAATAATGTTCTTGTTAGTTGCCATCAATTCCAACTTATAGTGACCCCATGTGACAGAGTAGAACTGTCCTATCGGGTTTTCTAGGCTATAATCTTTACAGGAGCAGATTGCCAGGTCTTTCTCTCACAGAGTTGTTGGGTGGGTTTGAAACACCGACCTTTTGTTTAGCAGCCAAGCATTTAGCCATTGGGCCACCAGGACTCCTTTTTTATTACTTATCCCTGCTTGAAAAGAAAATAAACCTCTCTGTGGACCAGAAATAGAAACTCTTGCTAGGAAGAGGACTGAAGTATAGACATGTTCGGCTCTGGGGCCAAGTTTGACTCCTGAGGCTAACAGGGACCCAGGCACTCACACTTAGTGGGGACCACAATCAAGTTCATGAGTGAACCCAGAAGCAAATGAAAGGAGGCTAGATAGAGCTGGATTCCAGCAGAAGCAAGGGGAGCAGAGTCACCTGTGGTCAAGACCTCGACTAAGCTGTTCATCAGCCTTCTGACTATATCTGCACCATCGACAACCTCACCTTGGCATCACCAAACTTGCTGTGGCGTCACCAACTTTCCCATGGGTGGAGGGCACTGGGCTTCCAACACAGGCCTGCTCTGGACTGAAGTTCTCAGGGCCAGAGTAAAGACAACTGCAGAACCACTAAATGGGGTCAGGTGCAGGGCAGGAGAGAGTGAAAGAAAGGCTCCTACTCAATACAAGGTCCTGAAGAGCATGAAGATTTGCATCGACAATGACAGCCAGCAACCTGAATAACCACTGTAGGCCAAACTCACAAAGAACATAGATGCCAAAATCCTAAATAAAATATTCGAAAATCAAAGCCCACGATGTATTAATGAAAAGGTGGGTCATAGCCAGATGAATTCATCCTGGGAAGTAAGGTGATTGAGTCAAGAGTTCAGCAATGCCATTCCCATGGACTGCCTCCCACATAGAGTTAGAAGGCCAGGGTCAGGAGGATGTCTCCCATGCCCTCTGCCCTGCAGAATTCAGCATCCAATCCATGATAAAAAGAAACAAAACAAAGCCAAACAACAACAAAACAGAAACCTCCTAGCAAACCCAGATCAGAAGAGAACAAACATCTTTTACTTCATAAAGAGTATCTTAGTTATCTCGTGCTGCTATAACAGAAACTTATTTTCTCACAGTTTAGGAGGCTAGACATCTCAATTCAGAGCGCCAGCGCTAGGGGCAAGCTTTTTCTCTCTGTTGGCTCTGAGGGAAGGTCCTTGACTTTTCATTTTCTGTTTCTTGGTTCTTCTGAGATCTCACGTGGCTTGGCATCTATCCTCCCCCCATCTCTGATTACTCCTCTGTCCTAATATGCTCTTTTTATATCTTAAAGATAATTGGTTTAAAACACACCCTACAATGGTATGGCCTCTTACTAAAGAAAACTCATTTCCAAATGGGATTATAACCACACATGTGTTGTTATTGTTAGGTGCCATCGAACAACTGATTCCTGGTCTATGTACAGGTTCCTCATGAGTACATACAGATTAGGATTTATGATATATATTTTGGGGGGACAAAATTCAATCCTTAACAGAAAGTATCTTTAAAAACAAAAAAAGAGCAAACATTGAATCTCTGCGTGAAACTTTAGCGTATCCCTGTTGATATCATGAACTGCCCAGGCAGCTGTCATTGCTGCTTCTTTTCAAGGCTTTGCTAGAGGTACTAGCCAATGTAATGCATTTAAGAAACAGAACTAACCAGTTGCTTTGGATTCAACTCTGACTCATGGTGACCCCATGTGTGTGAGAATACAGCTTTGCTTCATAGAGTTTTCAATGGCTGACTTTTTCCGAAGTATATCACCAGGCCCTTCTTCTGAGGTGACTATGGGTGGACTTGAACCTCCAAATTTTGGTTAGCAGCTGAGCATGTTTACTGCACCACCCCAAAACTAACAAAGGAAGAGACAATACTGCCATTGTTTGCAGCAGAATAGACTGGCACAGAGAATTTCCAAGAGACTCTACAGACGAGCTATTACAACTAATAAATGAATTCTGCGTGTTCGCATGATTCAGAATCAATATACAAAAATCAAAAGTGGTTCTGTACATTAGAAACAGTCCATCAGAAAGTGTAGTGGAAAAGAAAAAAGATTTATCAAAACCACAAAAACTGCGAGTTACCTAGAAATTAATCTAAGGAAATATGAGCTAAACAATGGTATTTATAAAATATTATTGAAGGACATAAAAGAAGACTTGAATAAATGGAGCAATATACTATGTTCATAGATGTAAAGTGCAATATCATAAAGGTGTCAGTTCTTTCTAAAATTAACCCATGATTTCAATGCCATTCCAATAAAAGTCACAGGAAGGAGTACTGTAGTACTTGATACACCAATTCTTAAATTCTCATGGAAGAGTAAGGGTCAAAGACAATGCTGAGGAAAAAGAAAGAAACTGTTAAGTGGCTGGCCCTACCAGACTTCAAAACTAATTAAGATGCTATGGAATTTGGATAGACAACTAGATCAGTAGAAGAGAATAAAAAGCCCAGAAAAATATATTTGCATATATGCAACTTTGGCATAAGCTATAGAAGATGTCATGTGTGTCAGTTTGCCATACTGTGGTGGCTTGCATATTGCTGTGATGCTAGAAGCTGTGCCACCGGTATTCAAATACCAGCAGTGTCACTCATGGTGGACAGGTTCCAGCAGAGCTTGCAGATTAACACAGACTAGAAAGAAGGACCTGGTGGTCCACTTCTGAAAACAATTAGCCAGTGAAAACCTTATGAATATCAGAGGAACACTGTCTGATATAGTGACCCTCAGGTTGGAAGGCACTCAAAAGGTGTCTGAGAAAGAGCTGCCTCCTCAAATTAGAGTTGACCATAATGGCGTGGATGGAGTCAAGTTTTTGAGACCTTCATTTGCTGATGTGGCACAACTCAAAATGAAAAGAAATAGCTGCAAACATCCATTAATAATAGGAAGGTGGAATATACGAAGTATGAATCTAGGACGCCTTTAATTATGGTTTGAGTTATGATGTTATGGTGCTGGCAAAGAATATTGAATATACCATCAACTGCCAGAAGAATGAAGAAATCTGTCAGAGAATGTTCCTTAGAAGTGAGGATGGTGAGACTTCCTCTCACATACTTTGGACATTTTATCAGGAGGGATCAGTCCCTGGAGAAGGACATCATGCTTGATAAAGTAGAGGGTCAGCAAAAAAGAGGAAGACCTTCAACGAGATGGATTGACACAGTGACTGCAACAATGGGCTCAAAAATAACAATGATTTTGAGGAAGGCGCAGGACCAGGCAGTGTTGTACCTGGGGTCACTATGACTAGGAAACGACTTGATGGCACCTAATAACAACAACAAAAGATGTGATAGATAATGCTGGATGCCCACTGTAATATCTAGTTACCCTACCTTTGTTTTTTATTGTTGTTTTGCAGTATCTGCAGTGTCTGGCACATAGGAAACCCATTACCATCAAGTCAATTCCAACTAGCAACCGTATAGGACAGCGAAGAACTGGCCCATAGAGTTTCCAAGGAGAGGCTGGTGGATTCAAACTGCTGACCTTTTGGTTAGCGGCCAAGCTCTTAACCACTGTGCCACAGTCAAGTTAGCCTTGACTCATGGCCAGCTTATGTGTAACAGAACAAAACATTGCCCAGTCCTGCATCATCCTTATGATCTTTGGTATGTTCGAGTCCATTGTTGCAGCTATCCCGTCAGTCCATCTCATGGAGAGTTTCCCTCATTTTTGTTGGCCCTCTGCTTTACCAAACATGATGTCCTTTTCTACCAGTTGATATTTCCTGATGACATGTTCAAAATAAGTGTGCCGAAGCCTCACCACCCTCACTTCTAAAGAGCGTTCTGATTGTATTTCTTCTAAAACTGATTTGTTTGTTCTGTTGGCAGTCCATCATATATTTGATTCCTTGCCAACACCACAGTTCAAACACATCAGTTCTTCTTCTGTCTTTCATTTTCATCACCCCATCTTAGGACACACAAATTTTGTCTGGGCACATGGTTACTTAGAATTCCCAACTCCATTGTGAAGAAATTTGTTCAATGGATGAAGCAGAAATGCTGGGTGGTGGCTTAGACCACAGCTGGCACGGGTTCTTTGTCCCCTTTCCGCATTTCCCCCATCATGCTGCTTGGACCACAGGTGGAAGGTGGGAATATCATCTGGAACATAAGGACAGGGACCATCCTCTAGGGATGGAGGAGGGATAGGAGGGTGGGAAGCCGGAAGCAGCCTGAGTTCCTGGAGCAGAACCACAAGATAGTCCTGGAGCACCTACTTCTAGAATTTTACAGGACAGAGAAATATACTTATATCTTGGTTCAGCCACTGTTATCTTGGGGTTCTGTGTTTCTCAGGTAGATCTTCACCCTAACTAATACATAAGGCATTACAAAGCAGTGGGACCATTCAATAAATTGTCAGGGTCCTGTCTACCCAGATGAAAGAAAATACAATTAGAGCTCACTTCGTGTACAAAAACAAACTCCAGATGAATTTAAAAACTAACATGGAAAATAAAACTTTAAAACAAGTTGAAGAAATTATAGCATACCTTTAGCATACCAGTGTACCTTAAAGGGTAACTTAAAACAGAACCAAAGAAGAATTATACAAAAAAGAAAAAAAAAAAAGGCTAGTAATTTCATTATATCAAAGGTTAACTTTTGTACATGTGGTAAAATGAGTTTCTTATGTGGCCTTTTGCCTTGGTTCTTTGGAAAAACATCTGGAGAGATTTTTTGCCTAAGCCATGAGGCATTGCCTTTGCCCTAGTTGTGATGATTAAGATTGTGTATCAGCTTGGCTGGGCCATGATTCTCCATGTTTTAACGTAGTCACTCCCATGATTGAATATACTGTGAGTAGCCAATCAGATGAAAGGGAGTCTCCTTGGGGGTGTGGCCCGCATCTGTATATAAGCAGACGTTCTGGCTTTTTGCTCTCTCTGGATCCTGCAGCTGCTTCCTGTCGTCTCATCTCCCGTTCTTGGGACTTGAGCCGTCAGCTTATCTGCCGAACCTGGGATTCGTCGATCTGCATAGCCTGTGAGCGGGAGCCCTGCTCTCCAACCTTCTGATCTTGGGCTTGCCAGCTTCTGTAGCTGTGTGACTTGGGAGAGGCCTCTACCCTGGTCCACGGACTTGGGACGTTCTAGCTTCTACAATCGTGTGAGCTGTTTCCTTGATATAATCTCTCTATGTGTATATATTTATACACTTTACTGGTTTTGCTTCTCTAGAGAACCCAGCCTAAGACACTAGTTTTCTACCTCAGAGGGTTTGTTACATTTCCTGGGTAAGCTGTAAACAACTTGGTTTTGTTACTTTTCGTCTGGTCCTGGGTTGCAGCCTGCCTTGCAGATATTGGTCAATAGACTATGCAAATGAAGTGTCTGTGGCCTTCTGAGAGGAGGTTGGTCAGTTTGTGCCCCCCCCCACCAGGAGTGGACATGCCTTGAAATTGACAAGGAGTTGTATATATAAGCAGCCAATACCACAAAGATTTTTGAGACAGAAAGAAGTGGGAAAAGAAGCAGCAGGAAGAAGCAGAAGGAACAAAGGAAAAAGAAGCAGCAGAGAGAGACAGAAGGCTAGAAACCTCCTAAAAGAGCTATAACACAGGTCAAGGCTGTAACACTGAAGACAGCAAGAGGCCCGAAAGGGGCCCAGCAGCAGAACCAGAGGTAACAGATGGCAGGGCCAAGGGAAGCCTGTCCTCAGGGGGCTGAGAGGAGGCCTGCACTGTCAAGAGGAGCTGAGAGAGCTGTCCTGCACTGGAGAAGGCAAACTTTGCCTACATGCTTCCTGATCCTGATCCCAAGTTGTACCCTGTTCCTTAATAAACCACTTAACTTTAAGTATTTGTGAGCGCTGTGTGGCCACTGCAACAAATCATCTAAACAGAAAGAGAAGTAGAGAGTGCTGTGGAGTCAGAGAGTATGGCTGGTGTCAGAATTGGTAAAAAGGTTGGAGAGTGGAGGTATATCTGACCTCTACCTCACAGGGATCAGTGCTGGGCTTATCTTGATTCCCATTATTCCCCTTGAAATTAGACAGGTTCTGATGCTACTTCTACTACTATTACTATGGTATTTTTACAGTACAACAGGCAAAAGGCATTGTAAATAAAAGAAAATATTGATGATTTTAAGACAAAGAATTAGTCTCTATAATATATGAAGAACTCCTACAAATCATAAGAAAAAGACAGCTCAAGAGCCAAATGGGCAAAGACTGCTGACAAACAAGACACTGTGTAAGGGACACAGGGAGCCAGTAAACATACTGAAAGATGCTCAACATCACCAGGCATCAGTTAAAACAAGAACAAGATACTAAACCCATCACATCTAACACAGTGAGAGTCAAAAGGCCTGCTGAGTGTTGGCAAGAGTGAGGAAGGAAGGGGACTCTCACTGAGACTCTTTCTGCTCCAAAGTGGTTCTACACTTTGAGATAACGATGTACTTGTTTAATACCCAGCAGTAATGCCTCTAGGTATATGCTCCAGAAAGACTGTGACTCTTTGCACAAGGGTATATATATAAGAACTCTAACTGTATCATTATACCCTCTGTAGAAAAATGGAATCAACCCAATGTCAATCAGTCAGGAATTGGAAAAATTGTGAAATATTCAACTGATGGATTAGTGAATTGCAGCATTTACACTAGTGTACTCAATCAGTATTATCAACATAGAACTTATAAACCTAGTATTTAGTGGGAAAAAAAAAAAACTTGCAGAGTATTACATGAAGTACCAGTTGCCTTGGAGTCTACTCTGACTCATGGCAACCCCATGTGCATCAGAGTAGAACTGCATTCCACAGGGTTTTCAATGCCTGATTTTTCAGAATAGATTGACAATTCTTTTTTTCCAACTTGCCTCTGGGTGGACTTGGACCACCAACCTTTCGATTAGCAGCCAAGTGCATTAACCATTTGCACCACCAAGGTACTCCTTACATACAGTATAAAACAAAATAAAACCCATTGCAATCCAGTCTATTCCGACTCATGGCAGCCCCATGTGTTACAGAGTAGAACTTCTCCACAGGGTCTTCTTGCCTGTAATCATTACAGAAGCAGATCACCAGGTCTTTCTGCTGTGGCACCACTGGGTGGGTTCAAACCTCCAACTTTCAGGTTAGTAGTCAAGCGCAAACCATTTGCATCACCCGGGGACCTACAGTATGCTTTTGTTGTGTTGTTAGGTGCTGTTGAATCATTTTCAACTCATATTTAATTTTTGTAAGCACACAAAACAATACTATGTATTATCTCTGAATATAAATCTTTGCAGCTAAAGTAGAAAACAATTGGCTGCACACAATTTAAATTTCTGGAAGGTGGTGATCATTGGGAAGGGAGAGAAGGAAGAGAATGGAATAGAGGTCAACATAGGGGTCTTCGAGTTTTATCTGGAGAGTTTATTTCTTTTTAAAAAATAGCTGAAGCCGAAATTCTAACACTTAACATTTATATTTGGTGTGGTGGGAACATGTGGTGGGAGCATGTCTTTTCCTTTGCCTCCAGGCTGCCCTATCTGCTTGCAATTCAGTGGGGAGATGAATACAATGCAGGTAATTTACCAGATGAATAAAATAGCAAAGAAGTGATGAAAAGGAAAGAAGCAGAAGCTGGGCCAGCAAATGAGAGGAGACCTGTTTTGGATGAGTGGTCAGGGAGCGCTCTCTGAAAACCAGGTAATTAGGCTGGTGGCTGAAGGATAAGAGGCTGCATGCTATGCAGAACCAAGCTGCATCTTCCTTCTTCCCTTGTGATGCGTGAGTGTCTCCACCTGCATAGGGTAGAAGCATCACGCTCAGGTGGGTGACAGGGAAGAGAGGCACCTGTAGAAATACAAGGGGGGGCTGGATGTTCATACCTGGGTTGGACAAAGAGTCAAATTGTTTCTCTGATTAAGCAAGTCAAGTATCAAAGGAAATGGAGATTTTCCCGATGATAGTGCTGAGCCACACACAGGTCAACCTGGGCTTCACCTGTTTCAGAATTACAACCAGGTAGCTTTTTTCACACAATGTTGTTGTTGTTGGTTGCCATTGAAGTGGCTCTGACTCGTGGTCATCTCATGTATAGCAGAACAAAATGTTGTCTGGTCCTGTGCCATTCTCACGATTGTTGCTGTGTCTGAGCCTATTTTTAAATATGTGCCAGCTAGCTATTGTTAGCTATTATGTTAATCCATCTCCTGGAGGGTTTCCCTCGTTTTCCCTGATTCTTCACTTGAACAAAAATGATGTCTTTTTCTAGTGATTGGCCTTTCCTGATGATGTGCCCATGCCCAAAATAAGCAAGACGAAGACACCATTGCTTCTAAGGAGCATCCAAACCTTTGCCGTCAAGTCGATTCAGACTCATAGCAACCCTATAAGACAGAGTAGAACTGCCCCTTAGGGTTTCCAAGGAGCAGCTGCAGGATTCAAACTGCTGACCTTTTGGATAGCAGCCAAGCTCTTAAACA
The DNA here is from genome assembly GCA_030035585.1 of Dugong dugon. Lineage (NCBI taxonomy): Eukaryota > Metazoa > Chordata > Mammalia > Sirenia > Dugongidae > Dugong > Dugong dugon. The sequence continues at coordinate 27,501,421 of CM057462.1, read as the reverse complement.
CTGAGCCACCAGGGCTCCAATCTTTGGCTGAAGGGTGAACTTTGAGAGTGACTTCAGTTCTGAGTTAAAAGAGTGTCCGGGGGCTATAGTCTCAGGGGTTCCTGCAGTCTCTGTCAGACCAGTACATCTGGTCTTATTTTGTGAATTTGAATTTTTTTCTACATTTTTCTCCCACCCTGTCCAGGACCCTCAATTGTGATCCCTGTCAGACCTGTCAGTGGTGGTAGCCGGGCACCATCTAGTTGGGCTAGACTCATTCTGGTGAAGGCTGTGGTACTTGTGGTCTATTAGTCTTTTGGGCTAACCTTTCCCTTGTGTCTTTGGTTTTCTTCATTCTCCTTTGTAGTGGATGGGATGGGAACAGTAGATGTATCTTAGATGGCTGCTCACAAGCTTTTAAGACCCCAGACGCTTCTCACCAAAGTCAGATGTAGAACATTTTCTTAATGAACTATACTGGCTGTATTTCTTCCAAAACGGATTTGTTCATTCTTCTGGCAGTCCACGGTGTATTCAATAGTCTTCACCAACACCACAATTCAAACGTGTTAATTCTTCTTATGTCATCCATTTTCACTGCCCAGCTTTCACACGCATATGAGGCAACAGAAAAGACCATGGCTTGGGTCTAGGGAAGGAGCCCTGGTGGTACAGTGGTTAAGATTTACAGCCTTGGAAACCCTATCGGGCAGTTCTACTCTATCCTATAGGATCACTATGAGTCGGAATTGATTCAATGGCAATGGGTTTTTTGGGCTGGATTGAGGCACCTTAGTTATCAAAGTAACATCTTAGCTTTTTATCAGTTTCACCTAATAACGTGTATCACATCCCCTCTGTGCTAGGATCGAGGGCAGCAGAGAAGAATGTGACATCTCCAGGACTGCGGGGAGTGCTGTGGACCAACAGACAGACATGGAGATAAAGATAAAGATACGTGTTGATATGTTTATTCCACTCCTTCAGCATTTTCCAAAGGCTGGTTCGAGGTGCCTTTGTGTGGTTTTAATATTCTAGAAATGCTGGATTGTGTTTTTGTAATGGGTTTGTCTCTGTGAAGGGGAAAGGAGCTTTTACCACATCAACGTTTTCATTATGTTCATTGTGTCATCAGTGGCTCAATGAACCTCACTGGTGCCTGGGGCAGCCAGCAGGTCTTGGAAGGAAAATGCCGTTATGGGGGTGAATCTGGAAGGTGCTTGATTGGGGCGCCCTACGCTGAATGGTGACCACACTCGGACCTTTTCAGAGGACAGGAAGAGACTTGTAACTGTTTCTCCAAATCTGCCCCCGTCAGGAGGAAGCCTGGCTCACGGGGACCAGATGGGGCTGCACTCAGCTTACGGAGAAGAAAATGTCTCATCTCGGAAGCAGCTGTTCCTTCCCCAGCAACAGCCAGGGTTGCAGCCCTCACAGTCATCACAGTAGGGCCGGGGTCAATGGGAGGTGGGTGATCCCTCAATCAATGGTTGACTTCTGTCCCTCTGTTATGGATTGAATTGTTTCCCCTAAAAGATATGTTGAAGTCCTAGCCCCTGTACCTGTGAATGGGAGTTTGTTAAGGGGAAATATGATCTTTCTTTAAACATATTATCAGTTAAGTCATATAGGAATAGGGTGGATCCTAATCCTAATACCTCTGATGGGTGTTTAGTAAAGGAGAAGAACAGACAGGGAGACCAGTCAGACACAGGAGGAAGACACCATGTGAGGATCCATCTACAAGACAAAGAATGCCAAGAAATGTCTGGGACACCAGAAACAGAGACAAGAAAGGGTCTTCCCACAGGGAAAGCATGGTCCTGCCAATACAGGTACTCCTGACTTACAATGGGGTTCTGTTCTGACGACTCCATGGTAAATCAGCTCTGACGTAAATCAAATACTTCATTGTTTTTTTAGTTTTCATTATTATTGTCTTTTATCATCAGTGCCTATAAATCCAATCTTTATTTGTCTTTGAGGGTTGGAAACATTAGATATAAACAGATGTATTACATACATTACATTATTAATATATTACATATACACATTATTACATTAATAACATATTATTACATTAATAATATATACATTATTAATATATTACATATAAACAGATATATTTTAATACATATATACATTAAAAAAATACACAAATCATAAAAATTTACTCTGATGAAGAAGAGTTGGACAATGTTGGCATTTTGTCAGTTGTGGTGATAACTCCACTTGTGGAAGTTTCTGGATCATCTGGATTATCCCTGGGAATGAGGATGGCATTTCTAGTCAAAAAATTAAAGAGAGTTCTCTGTATGGTCCTTTTCTTTTTTTTCTTCATGTATTTTGCAGTAACATCTTACTGCTTCCCAAATCTGCTAGTGACTTTAGCAAAGCAATCAGCTTTTGAGTCCATGTTTTCAAGCAAATGAAGCCCCTGATTTAGTTTAGAAAAAATTCCAGCTGATCTTTTCACCGTAAACATTTTTGACAACTTCTCTTCTTCCTCTTCCTCATTATTTCTTTTGTCTTTAGCATTCTTTTCATCTTCAAAATCCATTAAGTCCTGATCTGTAGATTCCCCTTCTTTGTGATCTATGAGCTGTTTCACATCAGCGATATCTAGTTCTAAATTCAACGTTCTTGCCATATGAATGATTTTTCCACTAATCTCTTCCATAATATTATTCTGATCAAATGCTTGGAGTGTGTTCACATAACTCAGCAATTTTTTCCATATCCCCTGCGTACATTTTCCTGTAACTTCCTCCCAGGAAGATGCAATGTTTCAGATACATTGACAGTCATAAGCACGGTTCATTGTAACTCAAATACGTCTGTGGTGCGATGGATCGCTTTTGTGTGGCCTTTCTCACCATGATCTTCTAACTCCCACCCAGGTGATTGGGCAGGACTGTGCAGATAGGGTAATTGTGACCCACCAAAGGGATTGGTCACTTTTGCCATCCTCTGGGCTTGAAGTGAACCATCCCAGGGACAGGAAAAAGAAGATCCCACCACCACCTATGAAGAAGAGCCAGTGTGTCTTTTGAATGTGGGATCCTTAAACTGGGAAGCTCCTGGAAGCAGAAGACTGAGAGACAGAGAGCTGTAATCCTGAAGACAGTGAGAAGCAGTGGCAGGAGAGACTGGCAGGAGACTGTACCATGGCTTCCTGCCCGAAGAAGTGAGAAAGCTGAATGCCTTTGGGCCAAAGTTTACTTGATGGAAGAACTGTATCCTGAGTGTTCCTGAGCCTGAACTGTAACCTGTTACTTCTCTAATAAACACCATAATTGTGAGCATTATCTGTGAGTTCTGTGTGGCCACTGCAATGAATTATCGAATCCAGCAGAGAAGTAGAGAGTGCAGTGGGAGGGACAGTTGGTGTCAGAATTGGTGAAGATGGCGGAGAGAGGAGGCATGTCTGAGCTCTGCCTCATGAGAATCAGCTTTGGGCCGTTGATCTTGATTCTCCTTCCCCCTTGCCAAGTTAGAGGAGGTCAGACACCACCCTCCACCATTTTTACAATGTCCTAAGTTGGGGACCACCTGTGTCCTGAATTCTGACTTCTAGCCCCTAGGACAGTAAGAAAGGATCCTTGATGGCGCAGTAGTTAAGTGCTCAGCTGCTAAGCCAAAGGTCAGCAGTTTGAACCCACCAGCAGCTCTGTGGGAAAAAAGACCAGGTGATCTGCTATTGTAAAAATTACAGCCTAGGAAACCCCATGGGATAATTCTACTCTACCCTATAGGGTCGCCATGTGTTGGACTTGACCCAGCAGCATACTACAGCCACAACAGGACTGCAAGACAATAATCTTCTGTTCTTTAAAGCCACCCACGTTGTGCTGTTATGTTACAGCAGCCCTAGGAAACCAGACACTGTATGATGGATCAATGGATTCCTCTTGTCCTGCCTGCTAGCTGGAAGATGGTGCAAGGTCTCTGTTTTCATCCCCTCACATGCCCAACAGGGTCTAAAACAGTATCTGGTGATTAAAATCAAATTGACAAACATTACCACAATAAGTAACATTTATTTAATGAATTAATACATAAGTGGATAACATAAAGCCTCCACTGATAGACTGTTGAAAGGGAAGGTTGTTGTGTGTCATCCAGTCAATTCTGACTTACAGCAACTTCATGCATGCAGAGTAGAACTACTCTGTAGGGTTTTTGTGGCTTTGTCCTTTTGGAAGCAGATTGCCAGGCCTGTCTTCTGAGACACCTCTGGGTGGGTTTGAACCACCAACCTTTTGGCTAGTAGTCCAATCTTTTGGCTCATAGTCCACCTGTTTGTGCCACCCAGGGACTTCACGAAACGTGAGGTAGTAGAGTACATATCACTAAAGAGTGGGCTGGTCTATTAAGAGAGTTATGGTGAATATCTCTATAGTCAAGTATATACTTTGAGTAATTCCTTATGATGAATTTATAGAAATAAAATTGCCACTTCAAAGTATGTATGATTGAAAAGACTTTTGTACGTGCAGTCAAATAGGCCTCAGAATATCTGTACCAATTTACACTTCCACGTGCAACATGTGAGTGTCTTGGTATTATCAACCTTTTTTAATTCTGGTCAATTTGTTAGGAGAAAAAGTTTCATTAATATATAATTTTCATTTCTTAGTTTACTTCTTAAACATATTTTATATATAATTATTTTCCACTTGTATTTCTTTATTTGTGAACTATGTGTTTATGTCTTTTGTCCACTAATAAATTGGCACTTATATTAAAAAACAAAAAAGAGTGGGCCAGGAGAAGCAGCTAACCTGTTCCAGAAATAACCTTCCCCACTGCTGACACCCCAAGCCAGCTGTTTTCCTGGTCCTACACATGCATGCAGTGCAGACTGGGATTTCTGCTTCCCCATGGTCACGTTGAAGGGAGCCTTAAAGACCACTCAGATAAGAGTGCTGCCCATCTACTCTGGCGCTCGTTGGGTGTCTGATACTCTCACTGTGTTAACCATGTTTTGTCCTGAAAGTCCTCACATCCACCTTGATGCTCTGGGCTGGAATACTCTGGGCACAGGACACAGGTCTTTAAGTTCAGCTCTTGAGATGAAGACTGAAACATTAGAGATTGCCAACACGTGAGTGAGACAAGGGGACATTTGCTGTATTTCTCTGTCACAGCTATGTGGAGGCAAAGTCTGATAAACCAGCAAGCATGATCTGCAGTGGCTCTGGTGAAGTGGTCCCTAGTTAACTCAAATGCCCAGTGTATTCATCTCCTAGGGCCACTGTAACAAAGTACTACAAACCAGATGGCTTATAAGAACAGACATTTATTCTGTCACAGTTCTGGAGGCCAGTAGTTTGAATTCAGGGTGTTGGCAGGGCCATGCTCCCTCTGAAGGTTCTAGGGCCTTTGTCTCTCCCAGCTCTGGTGGCCCCATGTGTTCCTTGGCTTGTGGCAGCTTCACTCCATTCTCTTTCTCCATTATCACATGACTGTCCTTCCTCTGTCTGCTTCTCTGTGTCTCTTCTCTTTTTTCATAAGACACCAGTCATTGGACTTCAGGCCCACTCTAGTTCAGTATGGCCTCATCTTAATGTAACTAATTACATTGCAAAGACCCTATTTCCAAATAAGGCCACATTCACAAGTACTGAGGGTTAGGACTCATTTTTAAAGATTCTCTGCTTTACCAAGCATGCTGTCCTTCTCTAGTGATTGGTCTTTCCTGATGATGTGTCCAAAGTAAGTGAACCAAAATCTCATCATCCTCACTTCTAAAGAGTATTCTGGTTATATTTCTTAAAGATTGATCTGTTCATTCTTTTGGCAGGCTACACTATTTCACATACAATAAGGGTCATCCATGGTGGACAGGTTTCAGAGGAGCTGCCAGACTAAGACAGAGTAGGAAGAAAGGCCTGATGATTTACTTCCAAAAACCAGCCAATGAAAACCCAATGGATCATAACAGAATATTGTCCTCATCTATGGCATGGGAGTAACAGAGACCACATAGGACTGGTGTGAGGATGGAAAGAGAAGGCTCCTAGAATGCTCACACAAACAGTAGGTAGACAAGAAAGAAATTAACTTACTGCAGGTAGTTCCCACCTACTTGAGCTCAGTGACCATGCTTTCTCCTAACCTCTCTTCTCTCTGGTTAAGCAGGAAAGGTCACATGTTCCCATGCCGAGGGGATAATGCTGAAGGAGAGTCCCAGGAGGGAGAGAAGCTACACGCTTGGTGCACGGAGAATTTTGAACACCATGTACCGTGTTCCACTTCTGAGCTGGCTGCTGAGTCTGAGGTCCCCGCTGGCTGCACGTTGAAGTCACCTGCTTTTAAAAACACAAATGCTAGGATCCACCCAAACCCATGGAACCATGGCCTCTGAACCAGGGCCTGAGTATCAGTTCTTATTAATATTCCCAGGAGATTCCAGTGGTCAGCCACAACCAGAGATGAGTGTTTCTTGAGGTTTCTAAAGAGTTTCAGAAATAATGTCCCACCAACCTGAACTCCAGAGTGAGGTGATGCCATCTGCTACAGCACAAAATCTCCAGGTGTGACATCAGCCTTTGCCACTGACCTGAGGGAAGCTTCCTGATCCCTCTAAATGCACTCACAGACCTAGAGCGGTCTCACCAAATACCCCCTCACTGCCCTTCCTACCCCCTCAAAGGCCCTGCCTCCTCCTCATTGGAATACTTTTCTTTGTTAACGAGGGTTATTTGTTTAAAGGCAAAACTCTCTTTTGCTCATCACGTGCAGCCATATCTTGGGCCCTTATGGCTCTTTGGGGATACAATTTATGTGTCATTTTGCTTTTTATTGCTTTTTATTGGCTATGGGACTGCTGGAGAGAAAATGAAGACTATTTATCATGCGCAGAGGAAATCTGCCATGGAGCCCTGTGCACAACTGTCACCAGAGGGAATGGCAGGCGGCGAGGGGACAACATTGGTGGAAGCAGGTCGCCTGTGAGAAAGTGGTGAAGGGCGCTTATGGAGGACACGTCTGTGCACTCCCCAACTCAGGATCACACAACTCGAACACAGACAGATCCAGGTGTCACATGTCCATCCAGCTAAAAAACACTCATGGAAGAGTCTCAAATGTGTGCAAAGGTGATAGCTAGATGTTCCCCAATTGTGTTAGTTGTTGTTAGTTGTCTTCGAATTGGTTCTGACTCTGGTGACCTTATGTATAACAGAACAAAACCTTGCCCAGTCTTGCACCATCTTCATGATCCTTGGTATGTCTGAGCCCATTGTTGCAGCCATTGTTTCAATCCATCTCATGGAGGGTCTCTTTCTTTTTTGCTGACCCTCTACTTTACCAAACACAACCTGCATTTTATCAACTATGTGAAGGCATTCTACTGTGTGGATGATAACAAATTATGTGTCAGAAGAAGACACTTCATATCCACAGCCAACAGCTATACGTTTATCCGTCTGAACATACCTCAGAGACCTGGGGTCTGACTCGCAAGACCAGGCTTGGAAACAGCCCAGCAGAGCTCACTGGGACATTGAGTCTGCAGAGAAGGTGTGGGAGGAATGTCTGGCCAACACAGGTTTTTATAATGAAGGGTGATGTTGGCTGGAGAGTCTTGTTCTTGATCCAGACCACCCAAAACAGAAAAGGATCTAAGTAGCTGGAACCCAATGTTTGAAGACAGATATAAACAGGTGTTATGGATTGTGTCCCCTAAAAGTACATATTAGTGTCCTGGTCCCTGTAAGTGCAGATAGGATCCTGTTTGCAAATTGGTTTTTTCTTTTGTTATGTTAATGAGGTCGTATCAGTGTAGGTCTGATCCTAGACCCAACCCCTTCTGAGTTATACAAAACGCAGCATAGACACAGACTCACAGACACAGACACACACATAAACACACACACACACATACACACACACACACACATGCACGGGAAGACAGATGTCATGTGAGGATCATCTACAAGCCAAGGAACCAAGGAATGCCCAGGGCTACGAACAAGGAAGACACCAACACGGTGGAGACCCTGATTTGGACTTCTAGCCTCCAGAACTGTTGAGACAATACGTATCTGTTCTTTAAAGCCACCCACACGTAGTATTTGCATTACAGCAACACTAGGAGACCGAGAGAGCTGGTCTCCAGGACATTCTGCACGCGCATCTCTGCACGAAGGGCAAAGGCTACAATGGGAAGATGAAAGAGTGATTTCTTTTTTAAACTTCTCATTTTAGAACAGTTTTAGGTTTACATAAAAATTGCAAAGACAGTACAGAGAGTTCCCATATACCTCACACCCAATTGCCCCTATTATTGCCATCTTACATTAATATGCTACAGTTGTAACAATCCATGAACCAATATTGGCAGATTAGTATTAACCGAACTCTATACTTTTTTAGGTCCCTGGGTGACCCAAATGATTTGCACTCAACTGCTAACCTAAAAATTGGCAGTTAGAACCCACCCAGCAGCGCTGCAGCCAAGAAAACCCTACGGAGCATTTTTACTCTGTAACACATGGTGTCTCCATGAGTTGGAATCCACTCTAGGGCAACAGGTTTGGTTTTGATTTGTACTTTATTTGTAGTCCCTAAGTGGAGCAAATGATTGCCACACTAGGCTGCTAACTGAAAGGTTGGCGGTTTCAGTCTCCCCAGAAGTACCTTGGAAGAAAGGCCTGGAGATCTACTTCAGAAAAATCAGCAATTGAAAACCCTGTGGAGCACAGTTCTGCTCTGACACACATGGAGTTACCATGGGTTGGAGTCAACTCGAGGGCAACTTGTTTTTTATACTTTATTTGGGTCTCCTAGCTTTTCCCTAATGTCTTTTGTCCCAGGATCCCATCCAGGACACTTGACATTTAGTTGCCATGCCTCCTTAGGCTACTCTTGGTTGTGACAGTTTCTCAGACTTTACTTGTTTGTATAACCTTGACAGTTTTGAGAAGTATGGCCAGGTATTTGTAGAATGTCCCTCAGTTGGGATTTGTCTGATGTTTTTCTCATGATTAGACTGGGGTGAAGGGTTTTTGAGAGGAAGAGCACATATTCATTTTCATCAGCACATCAAGGGTACATGCTGTCAACATGATATATCACTGTGGACGTTGATCTTGATCACCTGGCTGAGACAGTGTTTGTCAGATTTCTCCACTGTGAAGCTCCTCTTTTCTTCCTTTTTCCTTCCTGTACTTTTTGGAGGGAAGTCATGATATGCAGCCCACACGTAAGGAGTGAGGAGTTGTTTCCCCTCCTCCAGGAGGGATTTTATTTGCTCTTTCTTTCTTCTCTTTCAACCAACCAGCCACTTGCCATCAAACTGAGTCTGACTCATGGTGATCCCATATGCATCAGAGTAGAATTCTGCTCAGTAGGGTTTTCAATGGCTGGGATCTTTCAGAAGTAGATTGCCAGGCCTTTCTTATGAAGTGTCTCTGAGTGGGTTTGAACCTCCAGCCTTTCAGTTAATTGTCAAGGGCTTTCTTATACTATTAAATTGGGGAAACGTTTATATCCCATTTGCATAGTGTGAACACCAAACTCTGGGCAAAATTTCAAAATGAGAGAAGGGTGGGTCTAAGACAGAGAATCTTAAAATGTATATACCACTCCTAGAACCAGAAGCCGAGGATGGAGCCCTGGCTCTGAGAGCAGAGTTGACCTTGGGCACTGGAGCAGGTCCTGGTAAGGGGCATCCTCTCTGGACTGTCCTTGCCTGCTGCACCCCAGCCTGCACTGATGCTCCAGCCCTGGGGGCTCACTGAGCTCCAGGCAGATGGCTTCCACCATACTCACACCATCCGCCATCTTGTGTTGTTCTCCATTTACTTCTTGCACTTAAACCTCGGCTCTCGGTCAAGCTATATATGTTCCTCAAGGGAAAAGAAAAGAGAGGGAGCACTTGATGTCCAGATGCCATGATACAGCTGGTCTTTCATCTCTTAGACACTTCAGTTGGCAGCAGGAAAGGTCATAGACTGGTCATCATAAAGCTGAGCTCAAGGAAAATCTAGTCTATTATAACAGGAAATCAGAAAATTAAATTGTAGATTTAATTAAATCACATCAACTTCAGTGATCTTCCAGTGCAACCTCTGCCTCAAGCAGGGCTCCCTTCCCCCAAAGTGAGGCCAGCTGAGTCCCATTTCTACCCCTGCATCAAGGGGCAAGAAGACCAAGGATCCTCACCAATGTGAGGTAGCTCATAAACACAAGTACAAACCTCACAATGCATTTCTAGCAAGTGTTTATTTGTGATCACTCTTTTTTAAGGGGTCACTCTAGGTGGGCTCGTGGTAGACTTCTCACCTTCCGTAGGAGAGTCCCAGTTTGATTCTAGGCCAACGCACTTCATACACAGCCATCACCCATCTGTCAGTGGAGGTTTGCATGTTGCTATGATGCTGAACAAGTTCCAGATGAGCTTCCAAACTAAGATGGACTAGGAAGATATGCCTGGCAGTTGACTTCTAAAAATCAGCCAGTAAAGACCCTAAGGATCACAATGGAGCAATGCACAACAAAATCATGAGGATGGTGCAGGACTGGGAGTATTTTGTTCATTGTGAATTGGTCACCATGAGTCAGAGGCTGGCTTGACAGTAGGTAACAACAATGACAACAACTAGTGCAGACTTGGAAGGAGAGGGAAGTAAAGAATAATGTTCTGTTCTCCAGTTGCTGGTAGAAAAATAAATGGTAAGCTTGGCAGCTAAGATTTGATGGGTAGCTTCTCTGTGCGTAGTGCTTGACAGAGAAATTTACAGATGAATCGCTCGATCTTTCCCACCATGCCGTGACTTACGCACACCCAATATACAGGATTTGCCTCACGGTCATGCAGCTGGAGCTGGAATCTGGAGCCTCCAGCTTCCCCTAAATCCTTCCTAGCTAACACTTCCCAAATTCCAACGAAGGCCCATCTTTTCTCTGTGGCCTCAAGTCTACCTGTCCCCGGTGGTCTTGCCCACTTTGAAACGCTGATGCTCCTGGCAAGTGGTAGAGGAGAGGGTACAATCAAGCCATCATCTATGTGGAGAGACACATCTAAACCTAGAGCACAGCTAGAGGGATGGGAACCGAGGGTGGTTCATCACTGACTTCTACCCAGAGGGCAGTGTCTTAGTTACCTAGCGCAGCTGTAACAAATGATATCACAAGTGCCTGGCTTTAAAGAACAGAAATTTATTTTCTTACAGTTTCAGAAGCTAGAAATCCAAATCAAGGTCTCGGCTCTGTCGATTCCTGGGGGCTCTGAGAGAAGAACTCTTCCATGCCTCTCTCCTAGGTTCTGGTGTCCACTGGTGATCCTTGGCATCCTTTTGCTTGTAGATGGGCCCTCACCTGGTACCTTCTTCCCCTTGTGTGTGTCTCTCTGTTTATTCCACTTTTTTTATAAGACACCACTCAGAAGTGATTAGATTTAGGACCCACCTACTCTGTTTAAGGTGCCTGGGTGGTGCAAATGGTTTATACTCGACTACTAACCTAAAAGTTGGCAGTTAGAACCCACCCGGCAGAGCCACAGAAGAAAGGCCTGGTGACCTGCTTCTGTAAAGATCACAGACAAGAAAAATCTATGGAGTAGTCCTACTCTGTAACACATGAGGTCGCCATGAGTTGGAATCATCTTGAAGGCAACAGGTTTGGTTTTGTTTTATTCTTACTCTGGTACGACCTCATTTACATAACAAAAGAAAATTACTATTTCCAAACAGAGTCATATTTACAGGTATAGGGGTTAGGACTTCCACATGTATTTTTGGGGGACACAATTCAGTCCATAACAAGTAGTATCTCCCTCTCTATGGGGAGACTCTTCCAGGGGGAAACAGATTCAGGCATCAGATTCAGGTGAGACGGACCCGCAGGGAGACAGAGCCTCCTGACGATATCAGAGGCTCAGAGCTGACCAGGTGGGTGATGGGGCTCCAGGTAGCACGGGGACCCTGGTCTGGGCGGGGGGCACAGCAGTATGCCGTTTGCATCTTACTCTGAGCTCTTCACCACAAAGAACAGAGACACTGAGCTCCTTGGAAGGTGGAGAAAGGGCGCCTGCAGGGTTGTGTTAGGGAAAAACCCTTCTCTGATATGTCTGTTGAGATGGAGGCTGAAAGCTCTGTTTACCAGGAACAGGTACAACAAAGTGGTAATTAAGCTGCGGAAGTCACCACACAGGTGAGGCAGGTATCACAGTGTGCACTGACAAGAGAAGGTCGACCCCAGGCTTTGTTCCCCAACACCACCAAGAGGGCTTCTTCTTGATCAGTTATTCTTTTCATCTCACAGTAATTAGTTAGCAAGCTGCTGGAGGAGGATGGTGGTAGGAGGTGTTCTCCTTCTAAAAAAAAAAATCCCCCTTGGAGGTACTCCTATCTTCTAGGGAAATTCAAAAGGGAAGCCTCTCCCTTCCCCCATGAAGCCACAAGGAAGGCTTTTCGGGGGGTAGTTGGAATAGTAACACATCCAAACCAAAAACCAAATCCATTGCCATCGAGTCAATTCTGACTCATAGCAAACCTATAGGACAGCGAAGACCTGCCCCACAGGGTTTCCAAGCAGTGGCTGGTGGATTCAAACAGCCAAACTTTTAACCACTGCACCACCAGGGCTCCACATCATCAGCATCTCTCAAAAAATGCCTTATCCTATTTGTCCACAAGGGTCATCCTTCCTAAACGAGGCTTCATTGATGAACTCCACAAGTTATTATCAGTGGACACTTGGGTCTGCCTATAATAACATCTATTTTTCGGTGTCCACCTTCAAATGGGCTTGAATGTAGATGTATTTGTACCCAGCAGCTTCATCAACAGTTGCCGCTAAAAAGTTCTAAGACCTCTAACCAAGGACAGGTTGGCACATAGGCATTGCTCAGGCAGAGGAGTGATGGAGATGCCCCCACCTCCAACCCAAACATGAGCTGCCTTATCCTAGACATTCACTCACACATTCTTTGCTGAACCAACCTTCTCCCAGACCCTAAGTTCACAGTGGTCAAGGACAAGGTACAAATGCTTGTAAGCCACAGAAGGCCACTGCTTTTATGGATTGAATTGTGTTCCCCAAAAATATGTGTCAACTTGGCTAGGCCATGATTCCCAGTATTGCGTGGTTGTTCTCCATTTTGTGATCTGATGCAGTTATCCGGTATGTTGTAAATCCTAACCTCTATGATGTTAGTGAGGCAGGATTACAGGCAGTTATGTTAATAAGGCAGAACTCAATCGATAGGATTAGGGTGTATCCTGAGTCAATCTCTTTCGAGATATAAAAAGAGAATCCAGCAGAGAGGAGAGGGACCTCATACCACCGAGAAAAAGGAGCGAGGAGTGGAGCATGTCCTTTGGACCCAGGGTCCCTGAGATGAGAAGTTCCTAGACCAGGGGAAGATTGATGACAAGGACTTTCCCCCAGAGCCAACAGAGAGAGAAAGCCTTTCCCTAGAGCTGGAGGCCTGAATACGGACTTCTAGCCTCCTATACTGTGAAAGAATAAATTTGTTTGTTAAAGCCATCCACTTGTGGTATTTCTGTTATAGCAGCACTAGATGACTAAGACAACTGCATTTTCTATTTTGCCAAAGATCCCAGAATTGTATCCAGGAGTCCTTATGCCTAGAGCAATGTGATCCAGCACAGTAGCCACCAGTCACCTGTGGCTATTGAAATTTAAATTCATTAAAATGAAATCAAATTAACAAGTCAGTTCCATACTGGCCACATTTCAGGTGCTCTCAGTCCCATGTGGCTAGTGGCTAGTATAGTGGACTGCGCAGAGGTAGAACAGTCCCATCATTGTGGAAAGTCCTACTGTACAGCACTGGTCCAGACAGCCCAAGGGTAAGCCCAGGAGGGGTTGTGAACTTGTCTGCAGAATTGTGTGTGTTTGCAAGGGGGACAGCACCCTGCAGGGAGTCCCTGGGTGGTACAAATGTTAAGTGCTCAACTGCTCACCAAAAGGTTAGAGGTTCAAGTCCACCCAGAGGTGCCTCTGAAGAAAGACCTGGTGATCTATTTCCAAACAATTAGCTATTGAAAATCTTATGGAGAACAGTTCTACTCTGACACATAAGGGCTTGCCATGAGTCTGAATTAACCTGACAGCATCTGGTGAACATTCTAGGGGAGGGTCTATGCTTTGATCGATTTCTCAAAGGCATTTATGATCCAAAGAAGACCTAGAACCCACCAGAACAGGCAGCCACACGGTGTGGTATGGAGTCAGTCCTGAAAGGCGTTTTCCTCCGTCATCCAGGCACTCCTGGGTGTGTGCTCTATGTCGCTGCCTCATTTCCTGGTGTTTTGTGCTGTCTTCACTTACTCTGGGGCCTTTGACCCTGGAGAAGGAGTCTCAAGCTTTGTGAGAAGTCTTGTGTCCCAGCAAAGACACTTGACAACACAGAGGTCATTGTCCTGATGGAAGCCCCTGGACCTGGAGGGGTGCCTCCTGAAGGCTTCCATGGATGATGCTCTTTCTTGACAACTCTTGAGAAGAGGCAATGGGGCATCTTCTGATACCACAGCCTCACTGCTCCTTCCTGACCCTCCATCCCGCCCCAGAGAAAGCCTGCCCAGTCCTCTTTCTGCACAGGATATTTGTTGTTGTTAGCTGCCACGGAATTGGCCTCTGACTCATAGCAACCCTACACAGAGTGGAAAGAAACACTGTCCAGACCTGCACAATCCCCAGGATCAGACGGTTGTGATTCATAGGGTTTTCACAAGCTGATTTTCTTGTGCCATCTTCACCATCATTGGTGTGCTCGAGTCCATTGTTGTGACCACTGTGTATTTTGAGTGCCTTCCAACCTAGGGAGGTCGTCTTCCAGTATAATATTGGACAGTGTTCTGTTGTACTCCATAGGGTTATCATTGTCTAAGTTTTGGAAGTAGATTGCCAGGCCTTTATTCCTAGTCTACCTTAGTCTGGAAGCACCACTGAAACCTATCCACCATAGGTGACCTTGCTTGTATTTGAAATACTAGTGGCATAGCTTCCAGCATCACAGCAATAGGAAAGATACCACACTGACAGATGGGTGGTGGCCTTCTTGAGTAGCTGTCCCTGTTCCAGCATCCTCACTTGCTTTGCTCCTTTTTCTTGGACCCAAGTACACTGTTATCTATAACTGTGGAAGAATTTAGAAGCCAAGCCTGAATAAAAGGAAGGAGGGTGACCTGGTGCCCTAATAATAACTCCATATGTAATTAAGAGGGTGATCCAATTTTGACTGAGATGTTAATGTCATCACAGGAGTTTATTTAAATTGCAAATGACAAATAATTGATCACATTGACTCATTTGCTCCCCACTCCCTGAGGCTTATCTGCTGGCAACCTGGGGTCCCCACGTCTCAGAAGTTATTAATTTGTAATGCTGAATCCTCAGTACGTGAGCTGGAACCCTAGTGTTGTACAACATTTTACATACTCAGTAAATGTTGTGATTGATTTCATTTTGTCAATCAATGCCACTCACAGAACTGGATTTGGCAGCATAGGGGGACATTTGGCAAACAAAGTGAGTTTTGTGGGAAGTTTGTGTTTGCACAAGGGGGTAAGTAAGGAGAGAAGGATCGCCCAGGACCCAGGGGTGGACTACAGGACTCCTTAGGTGGTGCAAATGGTTAACACGGTTGGCTACTAACCGAAGGGTCAGAGGTTCAAGTCCACCCAGAGGTACCTCAGAAGAAAGGCCCGGAGATCTACTTCTGAAAAATCAACCAGTGAAAACCCTGTGGAGCACAGTTCTACGCTGACACACATGGGGTTGCTATGAGTCGGAATCAGCTTCTTAGCAACTGGTTTTTTTTTTTTTTTTTTTTGGTTTTTGGTGTGGACTATAGACCCTGGAGTCAAAACTGTCCCTCTGCGATCCTCTTTCTGGAAGATTTAGCCACCTACCTGTCAAGCCTCCCTCTGATTTAAAAAGAAGGAAAAAGAGAACATTTAGAATAGAATTTTGACCCCCACTCAAAATATCTATATCTGATCATTATTCATGACTCAGTTGGTGTGAAAAGAAGCTGGCCTTGTTGTCACAGCTCAGTCATATGAGCTCAGCAACTGAAATAGGACTTTTGGCAACTAGTCCAGTGCAATCAGTAGGGCAGAGAAATCAATCGGGAATGAGAAGCCCCACAAGTCCCCAAAATGATGATGCTGTTCAACCAGCTTCCCCCACCCCAACCCTGTTCCAAATTTCCCTAGAATAAAACCTGAGCTTTCCTGGAGTTGGAAAAATGAAGAGTATCCCCATGGAGGAAGGCTCTCAGCTCTCAGGGACTTTTCCCATAATCACTGCGGAATCTTTGCAGGAACATTGTGGCTCCCACGGAAAAACCTGAGACACCCAGGCCACAGGGAGACAGAGGACTTAGGTGATTGGTGGGTTCCATCTAAGCCACTTTTCAATTTGCAATCGTCACTTTGCAAAGCTCACCAGATTGCTCTTTACATCCTTATGTGTTTGCTCCACCCAAATTTCAACATCAGTGTCATATATAAACCAGCCAAGAAAGTCAAAGACCCCCAAAGCGTGTTGCGACAGTCCTACACTAGGAGGATTAGCATATGAATAACAAAATTGACATTAGCTATATCTTCAAAGTCCAGCCCCCTTCCTGGACCCAAGCCCACTCCTGCCATTGGATACCCCTCCCTTCATCACCAGATATTGCTTCTTGTTGGGGAGGAGGGCCACGAAGAACTTCAGACCTCCTCTGTCTTGGGGAGCTCTGCTCTGCTCATCTTCCCTCCAGCTGGTCCCTGAAGACCCTGCACTGATGTGCATCCATGTTGGCCTGAAGGCTTGTCGTCCATTGCACTCAGCACGCCCGCTCCAGACAGAGCATCCCTTTCCTCTTTCCCTTCCCAGGTGGGCCAGAAAGAGAGCTTTTGTAAATCCAAGCTTACATGCTGTTTAGGTTTGGTTTGTTTTTAAAAGAAAAACGTCAGGTGGGTCTTGCGGTGGTTAGTCTTACCGAAAAAGTTCCTATCTAATCTGTAGTTTATTTAGGGAAATTCAGGAGATTAATAGTTTGAAATGGAGAGAAAGGAGAGAGAAGGATATGTTTTTTAAAAAAAAAGTGGTGTGTGAGCAGGAAGTAATAAAGACCAGGGATCAGCCCATGTGTGTGAACAGTTACTTAAAGTCCTCCCACCCTCTCCCATGGCTTTTTGCCATGTTCCAGCACCCATGTCCCTATGCCTGCACACAGATGACCCCCTTGCTTTTGCTCCAGTGTCTATTGACCCCCTGAGCTCTACACCACCCCGCTCCAAGCCACCTGCTGACCTTTCTCGAGATTGTCCAGTCAGCTCCTTGAGTCCAGCATCTTGCCAACCACATTCACCAGCCTCACCTCAAACCACTGAATTGGGAGAGGGAGGCTCTGAGTTCTAATTCTTCCTGGAGACCTGGGGACGGGCAGCCACTTCACCTCCAGGAGACTTTATTTCTTTGTGCACACCTCCAAGATTGTTTGTGAAGATTGAAATTAGGTAAAGACTATTCATAATATCTCTGGCACATATGTTGTTGTTGTTAGTTGCCATTGACTCAGCTCAGACTCCTGGCACTGTCAAATACAACAGAATGAAATGTTGCCCATTCCTGCACCATCTTCATGATCATTGGTATGTTTGAGTCCATCGTTGCGGCCACTGTGTCAATCAGCTCATGGAGGGCTTCCCTCCATTTCTTCGTCCCTCTACTTTACCAACCATGATAAAAACACATTAAACCAAACCTGTTGCTGTTGAGTTGATTCCCACTCATAGAGACCCTATAAGACAGAGTAGAACTGCCCCATAGGGTTCCCAAGGAGCAGTTGGAGGATTTGAACTGCCGACCTTTTGGTTAGCAGCCAAGCTCTTAAGCACTGTGCCACCAGGGCTTCAACCATGACGAAAGTTATATATAATTATTAATTATAGTTAATAGCCTACCAAGTTACCCAGCGTGGAAATCCCAAAACAATTCTGTCCTCCTTCCCCTTCATAACTCATGTGCAAATTGTGCTCAGGAACTATACGTCATAGAGTCTTGTGTGTCTGTGCCAGTCATCCTTTCTCAGTGTCCCTGCCTGGCTCTATTCTCCTAACCTCTAGGCCGCCCAGGTGCAAGAGCCCCCTCACACCCCACCTGCCCTGGCCCAGCCCTCCCCACCCCTGCTGCCCAGGGATCTTCCTCAGGCAAAGCTCAATTCTGACACTCTCTTAGTGAGATCCGGCCAAGGGACCCCTGCAGACTAACAAGTGCACTGGCTGGCATAAACCAGCATATGTAAAACCCCTTCTAGCTGCCCCTGAAGTATGCTCAGTAAGTCCTGGCCCCATCCTTTTTCATTGCAGCTGGAAGGGTAGCTTCAGGCACTCAGAGCTGCTTTAGCCACACCCCCCAAAACAAAAAAAAAAACAAACTTCCTGCCTTTGAGTCAATTCTGACTCATGGCTACCCTGTAGGACAGAGTAGAACTGCCCCCATACGGTTTCCTGGGCTGTAATCTTCACTGGAACAGATCACCAAGTCTTTTCTCCTGTGGATTGGCTGCTGGTTTCAAACTGCAGACCTTTCATTTCCCAGCTGAGCACTTAACCATGCACCATCAGGGCTCTTTAGGAAAGGAATGGTGGGCATGATTTGTGTATGACCGGGGAAGGGGATGAGCTGGGGACAGATGCTGGCCAGACATCTTATTGGGACAGGACCACCTACTTAAAAACCCAAACCAAACCCATTGCCGTCGAGTTGATTCTGACTCATAGCGACCCAAAAGGACAGAGTAGAACTGCCCCATAGGGTTTCCAAGGAGCAGCTGGTGGATTCGAACTGCTGACCTTTTGGTTAGCAGCCAAATGCTTAACCACTGTGCCACCAGGGCCCTAAGTATGCTCCAAATGTCCCTTCTCCTCTCTTTTGCCCTTGGCCAATGCGCCTCACATGTACCCACCTCCTATCTGTCAGTGGAGGCTTGTGTGTTGCTATGATGCTGGACAGATTTCAGTGGAGCTTCCAGACTAAGAGAGACTAGGAAGACAGGCCTGACAATCAACTTCCAGAAATCAGCCAACGAAAACTCTATGGATCACAAAGGTCCCATCTGCAATTGACCATGGAGACGGTGCAGGACTAGGCAGTGTTTCATTCCATTGTGCGTGGGGTCACCATGAGTCAGGGAAGACTGGGTGGCAGCCAATAACAACTCGTGTTCAGGATCGTCTCTGCCTCTTGGGTGGCCCTTCCTGTACTACCCCGTGTTGAAACCTGTCCAATGTCAAGACCAAGTGAAAGACCCCTTCGCCATGAAACCATTCTAAATTCCCCTAGTTAGATATTCCCATCTCCTCACTCCATGCTCCAAAACACGGAGATGTCAAAAGGGGTACAGTCTTTGCTAATACAGTTGTCTGTCCCCCAGGAGCCCTCAGGAGGCCATCTTATCCTCCCCACCCCTCACAGGTGCAGGGTATGCATAGTCTGCTCAGCCAGCCAAAGATGGATGGAACTGAAATGGGCTGACCTGACCCAGTTGCTGGTGAACCTCAGCCCAGCCCCTTCTCCTCCTTGGCATGCTGATTGATTCCCACCTCCCCTGCGATCTGTCCTCTTGGGATGTAGGCAGAGTCCTGGGCAGATGCTGCATCCACACGTGCCGATCCCAAAGGCATATCAACTCCAACCAGACTTTATACCTTCCAGTTTCAATTTGTCAATGCGCTGAAATACAGACAGGCCCCAATTCAGAGTTGTCGCATGAACTGGCCCTGGGGAGATCCCGTCTCTTCCCAAACCAGCCCCACCAAAGCCATGGGGCACGGCTCATAAAGCATTCATTCTTGGCAGGGACAGCTCTAGAGTCAGGTCTTCCCAGAGAGCAAAAGGCTCCGGCACCTTGGGCGGAGGGGAGAACAGCCAAGGCTAGCCAAGGTGCGTGTGCTAGACTGCACAGTTCACCAGGCACCAGACCGAGAAGACAGGCTCAGGAGGAACCAGGGATGGACCATTTGGTTTGCCACAGACAATTAGCAAATTGGGCAAGTGGGACCCCCATTGGTCAGGTAGATTCAGGAGAAAAGACCAGTGACTGGTCCTTCTCTCAAATTCGCCAAGCAAGATACCCCACCTTTCATGGGCCAGGAGAGATTTCTGGTTAAGTTCCCATAAGAACTCACCTCTCCTTCCTTCTCCCTCATCCCACCCTCCATCCATCTCCACATGGTACTCAGAAAGGTAAGGACGGGAGAGGTAAGCCACAACCTCATAAAGAAGTCTTGTTGTTGTTGTTGTTGTATGCCGTCGAGTTGATTCTGACTCACAGTGACCCTATATGACAGAGCAGAGCTGCCCCCATAAGTTTTCCTAGGCTGTAATCTTTACCAAAGCAGATCACCAGGTCTTTTCTCCCACAGAGCAGCTAGTGGATTTGAACTACAGACTTTTCAGTTAGCAGCCCAGCAGTTAACCATTGCACCACCAGGGCTCCTTCAGAAAGAAGTAAGAGCTAGATTTCTCCTGAACGTCAATCAATTGTAAAACCCGTGACCATATGTGGGTACAACTGTTGTTGCTGTTAGTTGCTGTCAAGTTGACTCAGATTCATAGTGACCTTATGTAACAGAACAGAATATTGTCCCGGGTCGTCTTCCTGATCATTGATATATGTGCACTACTACATGAGTCAAAATAAGACACCTAATCCATGTTAATATAATGTGCAGTGCATCTAGACTGAATGACAGAAGCATGGCCCGGAAATCTCAGCGACAGGGTTATGTCTCATTCCCATTTGCATCAATACCTGCCTCCCAGTGTCCCCGACACACACGCAGGTCCTGACTAAATGTTTGTTAACTTGATACGTAGATGGATGCGTAGGACTGAGGTCGCTCTCACATGGTAATTAAATGTTTCTTGTCAATGTTGTATAGTTACAATTTTTCAATTTTTTGAACCTAAGTATAAATTGCTAGTAACAAATGAAATGTGCAAGTAAATTAAAAAAAAAATTTAATTCAAATAGAAGAATTGCCACAGCATGTAATGGTGTGGTGAAGACACAGATGTTTATAATGTTAACTTCTGTAGCCAGATGTAGAAGCCCCTCATTTATTAAAACTTAGGTGTGAAGTGTTTTAAAGGGGTACTCCTACAAAATGTTGTTAACCACTGTCGAGTCAACTCCCACTCATGGCGACCCCATGTACAACAGAAAGAAATGTTGCCCAATCAATGTCATCCTCATAATCACCAGCATGTCTGAGTCCATCGTTTCGGCTCTTGTGACAATGCATCTCACCAAGGATCTCCCCCACTTTCGTCAGCCTTCTTCGTCACCAGACATGATGCAATTGATCCCTCCTAATGATGTGTCCAAAACAAGGACACATTGGACAATGTTCTGTTGTGATTCATAAGTTTCCACTGGCTAATTTTCAGAAGTAGATCGCTAGGTCTTTCTTCCTAGTCTGCCTTAGTTTGGAAGCTCTGCTGAAACCTGTCATCCATGGGTGATCCTGCTGGTATTTGAAATACTGGTGGCGTAGACTGCAGCTTCACAGCAACATGCAAGCCACCACAGGATGAGCAGTGTAGTGTAGTGTGAAATAAATAAGATCGTAGCGCATTTTCTGTACCTCCAAGGTGATAAGTAAAAAGAATCTGTGACAAAAAAATTATCAGAGAGTCACAAAGGCAAGGACATGAAAGAGGTCACATTTCTACAAGAGAAAGCTTCCACCTAAAAATATCTCCAGCAATAAAAAGTAATCAGCAACATGATTCATTGATTCATTCAACAGTATGCCTACTATCTGCAGGACAGTGATATGCTTCCTGAAACTCCTCTTTTCTTCAGAGTTCATAATTTTCACCACAAGATTATTCCAAAAGGGGACCCCTTCCTCCCCAGACCCCTGAAAGAACTCCAGAGACTAAACAGTGCGTTTTAAAAACATGCAAATAACAAGCTTTACCTACTGAAAGTAAATCTGCTAAAGAGCCAGAAACTGCTTGCAGAAGAAACAGAACACTAACCCTGAGTGTAAATGAGCCCTGAAGAGCCTCTCCAAAGTAAACGTAGCTCACAGAGTTAGGAAGGTACAAGTGAACCTAGGGTTTTTATAGGGAACACAGAGAAGAAATGCATGCAAAGGAAATATAACACTAAATCACAATTTCCGTGTGTGTGTGTACGGTCCAGAATGTTCCATCTTTTCTTCCTTTGGCTTAAGAAACTTGCTATCATTAGCCAGGGTCCTCCAAATCAGCCCTGATGTTTACATTTTGATTAATACCTGACACGAAGGTGAATGTGGACAGTCCATCCCAAGCCCAGATCCTGAGGGTCCTGGATGGGATGGAGACCTGGCAACTTGCTTCTGTAAGGATTACAGCCAAGAAAACCATAAAGGGCAGTTCTACTTTGTCACGTGGTGTCGCTGTGAGTCAGAATCGGCTCTACAGCACCAAACAACAACAACGACAAGAGGAAAACCTGTTGCAGCGAGTTGATTCTGACTCACGGCGACTCCCTGTGTTACAGAGCCGAACCGTGCTCCATGGGGTTTTCTTGGCTGTAATCTTTACAGAAGCAGATTGCCAGGGCTATCATCTGCAGCACCACTGGGTGGGTTTGAACTACCAACCTTTAGATTAGTGCCATTTTTATATTCCTTTGAGTCCGTTCTGACTCATAGCAACCTTGTGTATAACAGAAGGAAACACTGCCCAGTCCTGTGCCACCCTCACAATCATTGCTATGTTTGAGCTCATTGTTACAGCCACGGTGTTGATCCATCTTTTTCTCTGACTACCAAGTGTGATATCCTTCTTCAGGGACTGGTCCCTCCTGATAACATGTCCAAAGTACATGAGATGAAATCTCATCATCCTCACTTCCCAGGATCAATCTGCCTATACTTCTTCAAAGACAGACTTGTTTGTCCTTCTGGCAGTCCATGGTATAGTCAATATTCTTCACCAACACCATCATTCAAAGGCATCAGTTCTTCAGTCTTCCTTATTCATTGTCCAGCTTTTGAATGCATGTGAGGCGATTGAAAATATCATGACTTGGGTCAGGAGTACCTTAGTCCTCAAAGTGACATCTTCGCTTTTCAGCACTTTAAAGAGATCTTTCACAGCAGATTTGCCCAATGTAATACATCCTTTGATTTCTTCATTGCTGCTTCCATGGGCGTTGATTGTGGATTCAAGTAAAATGAAATCCTTGGCAACTTCAATCTTTTTTCTGTTTATCATAATGCTGCTTATTGGTCCAGTTGTGGGGATTTGTTTTCTTTATGTAGAGGTATAATCCATACTGTCTTTGATCTTCACCAAGTTCTCTTCACTTCAGCAAGCAAGGTTGTGTCATCTTATACTACACAGGTTGTTAATGAGTCTCCAATCATGATGCCATCTTCTTCTATTTCATATAGATCAGTTTCTAGGATTATTTACTCAGCATACAGATTTAATAAGTATAGTGAAAGGATACAACCTTGATGCATGCCTTTCCTGACTTTAAACCCTAAGTATCCCTTTGTTCTATTAGAACCACTGCCTCTTGGTCTATGTACAGGTTCCTCATGAGCACAATTAAGTGTTCTGGAATTCCCATTCTTTGCAATGTAATCCATAATTTGTTATGATCCACACGGTCGAATGTCTTTGCATAATCAATAAAATACAGGTAAACGTATTTCTGGTATTCTCTGCTTTCAGCCAAGATCCATCTGACATCAGCAATGATGTCCCTCATTCCACGTCCTCTTCTGAATCTGGCTTGAATTTCTGGCAGTTTCCTGTGGACGTACTGCTGCAACCGTTTTTAAATTACCTTGAGCAAAATTTTACTTGCATGTGATATTAATGGTATTGTTTGATAATTTCCACATTCTGTTGGATAACCTTTCTCTGCAGTGTACACAAATATGGATCTCTTCCAGTCCATTGGCCAGGTAGCTGTCTTTCAAATTTTCTGGCATAGACGAGTAAGCACTTCCAAGGCTGCATCCATTTGTTGAAACATCTCAGCTGGTATTCCATCAATTCCTGGAGTCTTGTTTTTCACCACTGCTTTCAGTGCAGCTTGGACTTCTTCCTTCAGTACCATCAGTTCTTGATTTATGCTGCCTCCTGAGATGGTTGAATGTTGACCAATTCTTTTCGGTACAGTGACTCTGTGTATTCTTTCCATCTTCTTTTGATGCTTCCTGCGTCATTCAGTATTTTGCCCATTTCAAAAAAAAAAAAAAGCTCGTTGCCATGGAGGTGGTTCCAACTCATAGCCACCCTATAGGACAGAGTAGAGCTGTTCCATAGGGTTTCCAAGGAGGGCCTGGTGGATTCGAACTGAACTGCCTACCTTTTGGTTAGCAGCTGAATGCCTAACCATAGTGCCACCAAGGCCCCATAGAATCCTTTAAAACTGCAACTAGAGGCTTGAATTTTTGTTTAGTTCTTTCAGCTTGAGAAATGCTGAGCATGTTCTTCTCTTTTGGTTTTCTAACCTCAGATCTTTGCACATTTCATTATAATAGTTTACTTTGTCTTCTCGAGCCACTCTTTCAAATCTTCTGTTCAGCTTTTTTACGTTATCATTTCTTCCATTGGCTTTAGCTACCCAATATTCAAAAGCAAGTTTCAGAATCTCTTCTAACATCCGTTTTGGTCTTTTCTTTTTTTCCTGTCTTTTTAATGACCTTTTGCTTTCTTCATGTATGATGTCCTTGATGCCATCCCACAACTCATCTGGTCTTTGGTCATTAGTGTTCAATGCATCAAATCTATTCTTGAAATAGTCTATAAACTCATGTGGGATATACTCAAGGTCATATTTTGGCTCTTGCAGACATGTAATTTTCTTCAGCTTCAACTTGAACCTGCATATGAGCAATTGATGGTCTGTTCTGCAGTCGGTCCCTGGTCTTGTTCTGACTGATGATATTGAGCTCTTCTATTGTCTCATTCCACAGATGCAGTTGATTTGATCCTGTATTAACTTACAGAAATAGACTGAAAAAAGAAAAGAAACACCCAAATAAGAACAAACAAAGCTGTTATTGCAAGAATGTTGGCCACCATCACTTGAGTTTGGGAGAGACTCACAGACATGCAGTGGAGTGGAAGCCTTTATAATAGAAAAAAGGGAAGTCTTCAGGTGTGCCCTGATAGGAGGTGCCTGGCCTGGGGAACCTGGAGGCAGACTAACTAGATGGGAGCATCTTATGTGATTGGTTGTTGTTGTTGGGTGCCATCAGGTTGATTATGACCCATTGCAACCCCATGTGACAGAGTAGAACTTCCCCATAGAGTTGTCTAAGCTGTAATCTTTATGGAAGAAGTACAGCCAGAATGCTCCTTAAAAGCAAGGATGGCAAGACTTTGTCTCACTTACTTTGGACATGTTATCAATAGGGCCAATCCCTGAAGAAGGACACCATGCTTGGTAAAGTAGGGGATCAGTGAAAAAAAAGAAGACCCTCAAGAGATGGACTGACACAGTGGCTGTAACAATGGGTTCAAACATACCTACTGTTGTGAGGATGATGCAGGACCGGGCAGTGTTTCTTTCTGTTGTACGTAAGGTTGCTGTGGGTCAAAACTGACTTGATGGCACCTAGCAACAGCAACAACAACAATCTTTATGGGAACAGATTACCAGATCTTTCTCCGGTGGAGCCACTGGGTGGATTTGAATGGCCATCCTTGCAGTTAGCAGCTCAGCAGTTAATCATTGTGCCACTAGGGCTCCTTATAAGTCATTGGTTAAGGGGGCACATTTGGCTTTCTCTGGCTGGTCCTAAGTTGGAAGCAGGGGAAACATTAAGGAAGTTTTCGGTTGTTAATCAAGTCTTGGCCATTTTGGGCCTATTGTTTTAGGGAATGTTGTTTGGCTTCCTGGACTGGAAGCTGATAGTCTGGCCATATATATGGTCTGGCCATTGTCCGTTTGTTCATTCAGTCTCTCAAACTTGTGACATTTTTTCCAACCCCATCAAGGAGACTGGGGGAAAAAGGAAAGAAGGAAATTGTGTAACACATACCTGATTTGTTTTCATAACATTGAAACCTCCCATTAACCAACAGCCCAAAGACAACCAATGTGGGTGTTTGGGTGTACATTCATATGTATAATATAAATAAAACATAAATGTTATAAATATAATATTCAAATATATAATTTGTTTATATTCTTTTCACTAAATATCACACCGTGAATTTGTTTCTCTATCATGATAAAAAATTCTTCAAAACATCATTGAGGCAGCTACACAATAGCCCATCATGCAAATGAGCCATAAAAAATGTTGTCTCTATTTATAGATACTAGGTTTTTCCACTTGTTCCTTATTTTAAGCAACAGTGTCATTAACATATTTGTGCCTGGAACTTTATTTACATAGATGATCATTCCATCAGAATAGAATCCCAGAAGGTGGATCATCGAGTGAGGAACATTTAGGAGTCGTGGTGTTCACTGCTAGATCACGTACCATGCTCAGAAAGAATGCCCAAATTCACACTGCACTCGTTCTAAAATTAGAGCAAAGCGAAATACATTTCACAATAGCTTCTGAAGTAATTATTAATACGTGGAGATGTTAGGAAGGGCCAGGGCTGGGAATGTGATCACTGATGCCTGTAACCTTGTCATTATGGTCCCTCAAGGTCACACAAAGGCGTCCACTCACCTTACCTCCCTCCCATTCTCCCTGTCAGCTGAGGTTCCTTGCTTCAACCTGGACACAGCTCTGGGGGTGGGAGACCCTGTAGCCCCTCTCACCTGTTCAGAGAAGTTCACACCAGTGTGTCACATGGAAGGAAGAAAACACATTTTCTCTTTGCACTTGCTAATTTCCTGCTTTACCAGATACCATATTTATTTTTGCTCTTTGTGTACAACACATTCGGTTCCTAGTAAAATCAGGAGAGCCCAGGTGTATTCCAGGCTCAGTTAGCAGCTGAATAAACAGCTCCATTACTAGTGCAGGGTCTACTTGGCTCCTCTGTTTTCATCTCCTTCACTGCGCACGTGGTTAGGATCCATTCTCCCTCTCCCTCTGCCATTGATGGTAATGTGCAGTGCTTCATGTTTCCAACCAAAACAGCTCCGACTGCACTCAGGAAGGTGAGACGCTGCTATCAGATTCAGAGAGCTAGCTGAGCTGGTGGGAGACATTTGAAGGATCGCTCAGCCAGACCTCAGATGTACTGTTAGAGGAGTCATTACTTCCAGAGGGCCGGCTCCCCTCCAGGGATGCCCTGGTGATTAAAAGGGAAGAAGGACCTGCGCCATATCAGCAGAGGTCCCTGATCACTGATTCTGACACTGGGGTCAACTGATGTCCTGAGTTCTCCCCAAGACATCTCCAGTTCACAGGTATCCTCACACCCACATCTTGAACCAGATACCAGGTAGCAACAGGTAAGAGGTGGGATCTGGTGTCCAAAGAGGCCTGGAATGACACCCTAATCCTGCCACTCACTAAGTGTGCCCCCAAGTTAGTCACTGGACCTTTCAAATCCACCCACCTTACGTCAGGTGTGGAGGACACCTCAACCTTCCTTTCAGGGACACGTGAAATATACGTGCAGAGCTCGCAAATCTGAGCAGATCACAGAGAAGCTCTCAGTAGATTTGAACTCTGTGGGCCACTGCTGCCCCTGCCTCTGGCCCCTTCACTTGATGGTGGTAAGAGACTCAGTTTGCTGAGGGTTAATTCCTCACCTGGTCCTGCCTCATTAACATAACTGCTGCTAATCCCACCTCATTAACATCATAGAGATAGGATTTACAACACACAGGAAAATCATGTCAGATGACAAAATGGTAGACAAGCACACAGTACTGGGAATCACAAGCACACAGTACTGGGAACCATGGCATAGCCAAGTTGACAGTTACTTTGTGGGGAACACAATTCAATCCAAGACAGTAAGTATAGCTCTTTCAGTGAGTTCTGTACATCCTTCTAGTAAGCTCTCGAACGTGAGGGGGTAGTGGGAACCCTAAATTGGGAGCTGGTTGGTCTTAAGTGGAGATGGCCCTGGGGATCCTGAACTTGCATATGAAGTCTGAAGTATTGGGTAGACTCAGCATCTAGAGGTCTGTGCCCTGAGCCTGTCAAGTTTGGCCCAACTCCGGAAGTCTTCTGTACCATGCCATGGGGCATTGTGAAGATTCCAAGAAAGCATGCACACCAAGTGTGTGGGGCAATGCCCAGCACACGGGGAGCAGACATCAGTTTGATGAGAGTGAGGAGAGTGAAGATGACAGTGTCAAGGACAACAACGGTGAAGCACTGCATTTCCCACCTGGGTTACTCATCTACCCCCAGCCTCTCTACTCTCAGTCCTGGTGCCCTTGATGGGCAAGACCTCAGTCCTCCAGAGTAGTTGTCTCACAACACACAACTGATGGTCACACTCCCTCAGCCTTGATAAAATCCACCAGTGGCTCCCCACAGCCTTCAGGGTAAAGTCTAGACTCAGTGACAGGATCTGATGCCTGCGTCTTTCCAGCTCAGCCCCTTGAGAAAACACACAAACCCTGCAATCCAGCCATGCAGCCAAACACCTGCAATGCCCCAGTAACCCCCGGGCTTTTCCCCCATGTTCATTTGTAAATGCTCCTCCCCATGCCTGCCTGGCTAATTGCTATTCTCCTCTCAAGGTAAATCCCCTCCAAAGCCTTTTCTGACTTCCCAGATTTAATCACTGCCCTTCACCCCAGGCTATAATAATGCAGTGAGCATACTTCTGGTTTGGTATTTTTCTCATTGTTGTGGTGCTTTGAGTAGAAGTGAGCCCTTCCACAGCAGGGGCCCTGGCTTATTATTTCTGTTTATGCCACACAGAATGTCCTCAGTAATCACTGCTGAGTAGATGAGTGGGTTGGTGGATGTATGGATGGATGGGTGCATGGGTGGGTGGGTGGATGGGAGGGTGGGTGGATGGGTGGTTGGGTGAATGGGTAGGTGGGTGAGTGGATGTGGGGCAATAAGTTTTCGTTTATGTGCCTTTAATTCTCCCAATATGATTGGTTTACTACAATCTGCTAGAGGATTGGTCAGTTTCCTATCCCAATAAGCAGTTTCCAAGAGATTGATCCGTTTGCTATCTACATTAAGCAGCTTGCAGGGATTGTTCGGTTTACTGTCTGCCTTTACATAGATTGGCTAGGAAGCCCTGCCCAGTAGTTGACCTTTACAGGGATTGACTAGGGGACCTCACCGCCCAGTCTGACCTTTATCTAAATTGGCTAGGGAAGCCCAGCCCACTCTGATCTTTACCAGGATTGGCTGGAGGGCCCACCCAGTGACTGGTAAATACCCTAAGACACAGAGGCTCAGATAGGGCTTCCTGATCAATAAAAGCCAGGAGAAGAGTGCCTGCACACTGAGAACCTCCTAGAAGATCTGTAATACAGGTCAAGGGCTGTAACACTGAGCTGGAACACTGAAGACCAAGACAAATAGCAGCTAGCACAGCAGAGCAGAGTGGCAGAGAAACAGCGACAGTGGTGTAAGCATTAGGAACTAAAAGCAAGAGGCCGGAGAAGACAGCAGTGGTGGGCAGAGTCAGAGCAGAGCTGGGCACCTCTGGTCCGGAGGTCCCTCATAGACAGAGGGGCCTCTGGGCAGGAGGACACCAACAGGACAGAGGCTTGGGCATATACGCAGAGGTTTCCATAAAGGGTTTACCTTGAGAGCTGTTGTAATGCTAGCCTAACCCTGACGCTGCCCCAAGGGTGTTCTAAAGCTGCTGGTTGAAAGCTAGACGAGCAAGCACAGTGGGCCAGACCTGGCCAAAAAAAGCTGCAGAGAGACAGAGAGAGAGCAAACACAGTCACACTTCACCTGACCTGACTACACACCTGCTGAGAGAGAGACCCCTGCTTACACCTGGTCTACCATGTGCCTGCCCAGTGACACAGAAATGGGCAGGGGTAATTTGGGAAGGGTGAGTAGGTCTCCTTTCCAACATAATTGGGTTTCTTCCCTATGATGCTAAGTGAGGTAGGTATGGGGTGGAGGAGACAAGTTCACTTCAAATACATCCCTGTTGTTTACTCTTTGCTTTCTATGAACCAAAACCATTCGTTGCTGTCAAGTCAATTCTGACTCATAGCCACCCTATAGGACAGACTAGAACTGCCCCATAGGGTTTCCAAAGAGTGGCTGGTGGATTCAAACTGCCAACCTTTTGGTTAGCAGCCATAGCTCTTAACTTTCTATAAATAGTAATGGCTTTCAATTGCCAATACTGTATAAGTGTCTTGTGTGTACCACCCAATTGAATTAGACAGATGAATCCTCATCCCAATAGTCTTATCACTGCTTGTAATATTGAGGAAACAATTCTGTGGAAGAATAGGTGAATGGATGGATGGGTGGTTGGCTAGGTGGGTGTATAAATGAGTAGGTTTATGCATGGATGGATGGATGGGTAAATTGTGGATGGATGAGTAAGTGGGTGGATACATGGGTGAGTATGGATTAGTGGGTAGGTTTCTGGATGGATAGGTGGCTGAATGAGTGGGTGGGTGGATGGATGAGTCAGTAGGTTCATAGGTAGATGGATGGATGAGTGGGTGGGGTTCATGATGGATGGCTTATGGGTAGATGGTTGGGTGGATGAGTGGGTGGGTGGATGGGTGAGTGGAGGGTGAATGGATCGATGGATAGATAGGTGGGTGGGAGTGGTGAAGCTGAATTGAATCGAGTGCATTTATCACAAAGGACCATGTCTCCCTCATCTCACACCCACACTTGATATAGGCCCTTCTCTAGTGTAACTTCTCAGATACAGAGATTTCTCAGCAAAGCATCATCTGATTAACTGGGAAAAAAATGGCCAGAAAAGTACAGAAGGAGGACTAGCCTCCTGCTTTCCTCTCCTCCTGTGGGAATGCATCCTGACCTCCAGCATTAGCCTAGCCTTCCCAAACAACCTCTTCTTGTTTGACCCTTTTCCAACAACCCCACTCACCTACCTTGCCCACTACCACCACTGCCCCGATCCCTGCCCTCTAGAGTCCTGGGAAAAGATGCATTAAGACTGAGGTTATTGGCTACAGGAAACTGTGCTGACAAACGACTCATTTCATGCCGTTGGAGTCAGGTGATGGACTCAGAAACAACAAAAACAAGAACAGCAATAACAGCAAATGTATATCAAGCATTAACCACGGGCCAGACACCTCACTAAGGCTTCACACTCACACCAGATGCCAGACAGAGAAGCCACCTCCCAAAAGTACATTTTCATTGGTGCCTCTGTCAAGGGGACAATTCGACCTTTGGATCAATTCAACCTTGTGACCATTGATTCTGCAAGTGTCTGGAGCTGACTAGTGATGAAGGTCATTCAATGCCTTTTTCTCCTTATCCAGAGGTGATGTTTAAATCGAGAGATGTCTCTTGGCAGGGGACCACTTACCACCTTGGAAAAGGATGCGTGCACACACAGACCATGCTGGAAGGGGTGGCAGCACAGGGACATTTTTAACAAGGGGGCAGGAGCTCCTGTCTTCTTGTTGGGCTAGTTGCCATTATTTCAGGGGTCAATTCACTGTGCTGGATTAGCAGACCCACTAACAACCCGCCACAGATTCATGGGTGCCAAGTAAGAGTGATGTGGTGATTAGTACAGCTTGGTCTGAAAGCCAACTTTATGATTAGGAGATTAGCAGGGAGCAGAGCCCATCTGTGGCTTCCTCTGTTACACTGCCAATTTAGCTGAGGCCTCTAGAACAGGCTGGAGCAATGGTCTGAGCCTGGTGCCATGCTCTGACCTGTTCTGTTCAAACTTGTTCATTATCATTATCATCATCATGCCCACCAGGAATTAGCTCCAGAAGTGGCAGAGTTCTCACTTTCCACTGGACTATTCCCATCGGCACACCAACACGTTCCTGTATATGGCATCTTTAAAAACCTGCCCTTGGCCCCACATTCCCCTCCATGCACTACCTATTTCTATGCAACCATTCCTAGCAAAACTTCACTAGCCCTCTCTAATCCCTCCCTCCTGTTATCTCCTGAATGCATTCCAAAGGACTTCCAATGCCACTGTCCCACTGAATTGCCTTCTGTCCAAGTCACCTTTGGGCTCACGTGACCAACTCCAGTGGCCACATCTCTGTTTTCACCAGACTTGTCCTCTCAGTAACACTCAACTTGGTAGTGCACTCTGTCCTTTCAACACTTTAATCTCTTGGCTCCTATAACAACACCCTCTTCTTGTTCTACCTCCCTGACCATTCTTTCTCAGCTCCCCAAGCATGTTGCTTGTCATCTTATTTGGCTACTCCAGAGGTCTCTCCCAGCTTCTCTTCTTCTTGTAACTACCTTCTGGCCCTAGGAGACCTCATCTAGTCCCATGGCTTTAAATAACATTGGTGTGCTGATAACTCCTCCATATTATTCTCCTAACTTCTCCCAGGAGCTCAAGACCTGTATGTCCAACTGACAACTCAGCATTTGCATTGGATGCCCCATAGATCTCAAACTTTTTGTTGCGTTGTTGTTATTAGCTACCATTGAGTCAGCCTCTGATTCATGGCAACCCCATACACAATGGAACAAAATTCTGCCCGGTCCTATGCCACCCCTTTGATAGGTTTCAGATCGGACCATTGTGTTTGACAGGGTTTTCACTGGCTGATTTTCAGAAGTAAATCACCAGGCTTTTCTTCCTAGTTCATCTTAATCTGGAAGATCCTCTGAAACTTATTCAGCATCATAGCAACACACAAGCCTCCACTGACATACGGGTGTTGGCTTCACATGAGGTACATTGGCCAGGAATCTAACCCAGATATCCCACGTGGAAGGCAAGAATTCTACCACTGAACCACCACTGTCCCATGATCTCAAACTTACTTAGCCTATAACAAACCTATTGAATCACCACCGGAAACAAACAGAACTGTTAATCTCCCAGCAGCCTTCCCCATTCATTCATTCAACATTCATTGAGTACCTACTATGAGCCGACAGTGTTCTAGGTGCCGGGGACACTGAAATGAATAAAGGAGACAAAATTTTCCTTTCAACAAATGTCAGCACCATCCATCCAGTTCCTCAAGCCAGAGGCCTGGGAACCATCCTTAATACCTGCCTTTGCCTATATCAGAGGTTCTCAACCAGGGATAATTTCCCCCCCAGGAGACATTTGGCAATGTCTGGAGACAATTTTGGTTGTCATAATTGATAGAAGGGGCATGCTATTGGCACCTAGTGTGTAGAGTCTATGGATGCTGCTAAACATCCTACAATGCACAGGGAAGTCCTCTACAAAAAGAATTATCCAGCCTCAAATGTTAATAGTGTCAAGGTTGAGAAACCCTGCCCTTCATCCAATTCATCAACACACACCATTAGCTTTACTTCCAACATATATCCCGGTCTCATGATTTCTCTCCATATCCACACCCACCAACCAAGTCCAAACTGCTACCCTCTCTCATGTGGTTACTGCAACAGACTATTTGGGAACTGAATCTTCTTCATTTTCTACCAGACCTTTTCTCTTTGTCGGAAGTGTTGTCTTTCCCATTTCTGCATCCCAGGCAACTATCCGAGATGTCAGCACTTCTTCATGTGTGTTATCGTACTCACCGTCACCGTTGTCATAGCCATCATCACCATCACCACTGTTACTGTCATTATCATCGTCATCATCACCAGCACCATCATCATCACTGTTATGAATTGGATTGTGTCCCAAAAAGATATGTTGAAACCCTCACCCCCGTACCTGTGAATGTGACCTTGTTTGGGAGTAGGGTCTTTGAAGATGTTATCCGTTAACATGAGGCCCTACTGGAGCAGGATGGGTCCTAATCCCATCTCAGTGATGTCCTTACCAAGAGGAGAAGAGACACAGACCCGGAGGGAAGATGGCCACGTGATGATAAAGGCAGAGAAATTGGAGTTATGCTGTAGCTGCAAGCCAAGGAATGCCTGGGGGTACCAGAAGCTGAGAGAGACAAGAAAGGATCTTCCCCTAGAGCCTTCAGAGAGAGCACGGCCCTGCTGACACCCTGAATTTGAACTCTAGCCTGCAGAACTGTGAGAGAATAAATTTCTGATTTTTTAAGCCACATACTTTGTGGTACTTTGTTATTGCCACTAATATGATCACCACCGTCACCATCAACACCACCATTGCAGTCATCATCACCATTCATCAGGTGTTGACTCTGTCCCAGGCCCTGTGCTGGTGGTGGGCACTTTGCACACATCCTCTCATCTAGCTCCCCTTGCCCCGATCTCTCTGAGGTGGGCATCAATATCCTGACTTGGCAAATGAAGTCCCATTAGCTGAGAGATCACTTGCCAAAATTCTGGAACCAGGTTGCCTGATGACTCCCTGATTGAATTTAGGGGCAAGTTATTTAACCCTACTGTTCCTCAGTTTTCTCACCTGTAAAATGGAGACAATATTGGTGCCTAGTTCACAGAGTTTTTGTAAGGATTCAAAGAGATGGTTCATAGTATCTGGCACACAGCTGGTTAAAAAAAAGAAAGAAACTGAGGCTCAGAGAGCTTAAGTACCTCACTCAAGGTCCTATGGCAAGTGGTCAGCCTTACATGGCTGCCAAAGCTGCCTCCCACTAGACATCAGAAGAGGCTTACCGGGAAAAAAATGCCTGCCCACCCAGCTCCTTTGTTCTCAGGGACACCAGAGAGGCAGGAGACTTTTTCCTTCCTGATTTCTATAAAAAGTTCCAGAAAAAGCAAAAGCCCTGAATTAGGCTGTTGTTGTTTTTACAGCTTTGACCTTTCAGAAATCTCTGCCTTCCTCTCTGAGTCTGTCTTTCCCATTTTAGAGGAATTCTGAAACTTCTTGAAGCGATAATGCTCCGCCAGACGTATAATTCATCCCCCCTCCTCTCCGTCCTCCCAGACACCATCCTAATCACCCTCTCCCACCACCCACTGGCCTCCGTGCACCTGCTGCTAAAACCCCTGGTTCTCGGAGGCCAGCTCTCCAAGAATACAGATGGGGGGTGGTGATGTATCCATGACATTTGTTTCACCGTAAATTAGCTTGTCTACACAGCTAGAGAAATTATTCTGAAAGAAAGTTGCTTAAAGTTCATTTTTTATTACAATGATAGAAGCAGGTATAGTTAGGGGCCTTCAGCAGCTGAGAAAAAGAGCAAGAAAGGGAACCATTATCCCCAAGCTGCGGGGAGTGTCTCCTCCCAAAGAGGAAGGGACCCTGGAATCTGGATTTGACCCTGGGGAGATGCCAAGCCAAAAAATAAAAATAAAAAGATGGCCATTGAGTTGATTCCAACTCATGGCGACCCCATGTGTGTCAGAGTAGAACTGTGCTCCATAGAGTCAGATGCAGAAGGACAAATATTTATGATCTCACTTATAAGAAATATCAAGAAGAGGTAAATGTATATAGACCAAAATTTATTAGTGGTTATCAGGGGCTGGGGAGTGGGGAGAGAGAATTCTTTGCTTAGGAGGCACTGAATTTCTGTTAATGGTGGTGGAATAATTAGGAAAAAGATAGTGGTGATTGTTGCACAACATGATAAAAGTAACCTATGTCACTGAGGAGCCCTGGTGGCGCGGTGGTTAAGATCTCAGCTGCTAACCAAAAGGTCAGCAGTTCAAATCCACCAGTTGCTCCTTGGAAACCCTATAGGGCAGTTCTACTCTGTCCTATAGGTTGCTATGAGTCAGAGTTGACTCGACAGAGATGCTTTTTTTTTTTAATGTCACTGAATTGTACAAGTAAAAAATATTGAATTAGTAAATATCTTGTTATATGTATTTTTACCACAATTAAAAAATAAAGAATTGAGGGAAAATAAAATCAAAATTAAATTAAAAAAGAACTGCCTATCCACTTCTAACTGGGATGAGGTGTGCCCTTGCAGCTTACTCCTCGTATTTCTACGTGCACATTCTTGGCCAGCAGCAAGCAAGCTGGCAACGCGTTTGAGGGGAAAGCAGCTGACCCCAGACCTAAGAGAGTTTGCAAGCGCAAATCTCACCTGCAGAGCCACTGAGGTGCAAGCTCACTCACACCCCCTCCCCAGCGCCCACATGCCCTCCCTGGCAGCCCATTCTCAGTGGAAGATTGTTCTGGAACACAGTCAGCAGCAACCACAGCCTAAGCAGCTCTCCCAGCTGCATCCAAAGCACATCAACTTGAAAAGGAGCACAAGGCCCCCCCTGTATTTCAGGCACCCAAGCTTGATTTGCAGCGTCTGCCACTCCTAGCCATCTGTTAGCGGTGGTGCGGCAGCGGCGGCATCCCCAGCCACGAGGAAATCTGCCTCAGCCCTTTGAGGGATTTGTGACGTCTTGCCAGACCTGTCGCCTTACAAAATGCCATGTGCCAGAAGAAGGAGAAAAAAAATGAAAAAGATGTGCTTTCTTTTTGGTAGGCGTTCAGAGGGTGTGTCATGTGCACAGGAAAAGACACATAATAAAGTAGGAGTGTCCCAGACAGACAGACCTGCTCTGGCCTGCAACACCAGTATCCTGCAGGTGACTGCAGAAGCCCATTGGGGTGGGGACGGGGACACCAGGTGTAGCAAGCCCCTCTCACATGACAAACTGTACAGTGGTCGCTTCCAATAGTACCACGTCATTCCACAACTGTGGGACTCAACGTGGAACTGAGAAAAACAACAGTGAGAAAAGCCAATGTTATCTATCATTCTTTGATGGCCCTGAACTCTCCAGGGTTCCCAGATTGCCTGCCAAACAGAATCTCCTGAGAAGCTATTGTTACCACAATAACGCAGGTTAGAGCCACCTGCTGCAATAGCCAATTCTGAGACAAGGGTGAAAGTGAGCAGCAAGACGTTTATTATATATTGATATATAGGAGACAGAGGGGACTAGATTCCTCCAAAAAACCCATCTCCCCCTCTGGAGATAGGCTGAAGGCCTTTA
The DNA here is from genome assembly GCA_030035585.1 of Dugong dugon. Taxonomy (NCBI): domain Eukaryota; kingdom Metazoa; phylum Chordata; class Mammalia; order Sirenia; family Dugongidae; genus Dugong; species Dugong dugon. Next base: position 27,464,510 of record CM057462.1, on the reverse strand, counting down.
TAGGGACAGAATTATGGATCTTAGAAGTCTGTGGTAGTTTCCCCTTGAGGTGATGATGTCTTAGATGAGTTAACCTTCTACTGGTATTCTTAGAGGTTCTCTGGTGACATCCTTGGGGATTATCTGGGAACATCCTGCTTTTTCTTGTCACAAGATGGGTGCTTTGTTTGGTTTTTCATTCTTAGATCATTATTACTTGTTTTTCACCCTCCAGGGAGGAACATCAGTTAATCTTAAACATTTTGTAGAGACTGGAACTGGAGGGAAAAACAAAATCACGAGACAATGTGGCAGTTAGCAATGGGGAGTCAATACTAGTGAGCCAGGCCTATGCAGCCTTTTCCACTATTTTAGTCCCTGTGGCTGCCATAACAAAATATACCACAAGTGGGTGGCTTTAAAGAACAGACATTTATTTTTTCACAGTTCTGGAGGCTGAAAGTCCAAATCAGGGTCTCAGCCCTGTTGATTCCTTCTGTAGGCATCTGTACTAGTTTCTGGTGTCTATTGGCTGTCCTTGGTGTTCCTTCGCTTGTAGACGGGTCCTCACATGGCATCTGTCTTCCCCCGGTGTGTCTCTGTATCTATTCTGCTTTTTTATAACTCAGAAGAGATTAGGTTTAGGACTTATCTTACTCTGGTATGACTTCATTAACATAACAAAAGAAAAGCCCTATTTCCAAACTGGATCACATCCACAGGTACAGGGGCCAGGATTTCAACACAGGTTTTTGGGGGACACACTCGATCCATAACAGAGGCGTTTTCAAAGCTCCTTGACCTCACCGCAAGAGTTCTGGGTTTAGCAGCACCTACACTGAAATCCTAAACCACACATGGTCCACAAGGTCCCATGGGACCTGACCTTATACTCCAGGCTCACACTGCACCTCTCTGCCCTGTTCCCCACACACCGGCCCTGGCGGCATCCTCCTTTCCTCAAGTGCTCCTTGCTAGTGCCCTTTGCTGACCTCAGGGCCTTTGCACTGGCTGTTCCCTCTGCCTGGATTGCTCTTCCCAGATTTTAACATCAACACCTTCTCTTTTCAGTCTTCCTCTTGATCTCATGCCTCCAAAGAAGCCTTCCCTGTTCTCTTTACCATTCTCTATTATGACACCCTGTTTTATTTTCTTTATTGTAGTAACTACTATCAGAAAATGTCCCATATATCTTTGTTCATTTGTCAGCAGCCTTCTTCTCTCACTAGCTTTTAAGTGTCCATGCAGAGAGGACCATGTCTCTCTCATCTAGCGCTGAGTCCCCAGTGCCTTCACTGGTGACAGTTGGTATTCACTGAGCATGTGAAAGCAGGGTAGACATTGGGATTGGTGGAGGAAAGTGTTTGTCAAAGCTCTGCAGAGGAGTCTGATCAGCATCCAGGTGTGGGTGGAACAATCTGAGATGGGCTTCCATTGTCTCAAGTCCAAGTTGTCAAGGGACAGGTGTTCAGGCTCTTGCCGTTGTTTTCTCCCTTGCTTCAGGATCTTCCAACTTCCCTCAGGCTCCTGCTCTCCAAGGACCCTCAAAGTCTCTCTAGCCTGCTCACTGCCCAGCCATGTGGTGAAGTTGTCCCCCACCCAAAGCCGGGTCAGGTGGCACAGATGTGCCCCTGTCTTGTCCTCGCCTACTTAGGGTTCTCCATGAAACAGCTAGAGCTAAGGGTTCCCACAAAGGCCCAGCAGACACCACGGGAAGTCCTGGGGGTTGAAGGGCAGTTCCAAGGGGAGGAAAGCAGTTAGGGGTGGATTAGGAGGATGAGCTGAAATTTACAGACAGCTCTCCCTAGGACAGGGCCAGGAAAGCCCCTTTCTCAGCAACCAGGGAGGCATGTGGCACACTGGCAAGAGCAACTCTTGGGTAGGCCCCAGGGGAATAGGGTTCTCACTCCAGCTCTACTCTTTCTCAGGGTCACAGTGTCATTACATATGAGCCAGGAAGTTGTTCCAGAGGATCCGGAATTAAAGAATGCAGAACCCATCCAGGAAAGGTCTTGGTGGCTAGAATAGAACAGCTGGATTTGTTCATCCATTACTTAATTTGAGTAATGTGCATAGAGGGCTTATGTGAACAGGTAGGGCGCTGAGTGTTAAAGGTGCTCAAAATTTAGTGGACCAGCTTCAAAGACGAGGACCTAAGGAGCTCCATGATGTCTGGCTCATTAGGTTCAGAAAACTCAGCTGCCATGCCAAGGAGCAGCTATTTAATCAAATGAATGATTCCCCATTAAAAATAAATAAATAAATCAGTTGCCTTGGAGTAGATTTCAACTCATGGAGATCCCATGTGTGTCAGAGTGGAACTTTGCTCCTTAGGGTTTTCAGCGGCTGATTTTTCAGAAGTAGATTGCTAGACCTTTCTTCCAAGGCATCTCTGGGTGGACTCAGACCTCCAACATTTCGGTTAGAGCTGAGCGTGTTAATCATTTGCACCAACCAGGGACTCCAATTCCTCATTAATTAGATAATAATGGATACAAATGTGTTCACCTGGCAGACATTCTAGATAAAATAGTTATGCTTAACAGGGTCTTGCTTAATTTTCTTCACGAACATGGATCATGCTTAGTTTAAAGGAATGACTTTGGTAGAAGGAATGTCAGACACTGGGGACAGACAAGTCGGAGAGATGTTTAGGGACAAGTTCCCCTGGGCCTCACAGGACAGTCACATCCCAACCCTGGCCACTAAGAGTGGGGAGAGGGGCTCCTGCCCTTGGAGGTCTTCTGGGAAGCAGAATATATACATACAGTCTTAGTCTAGTCCCATATTGGGGGCAGTGGTGGTTCAGCAGTAGAATTCTTGCCTTCCACATGGGACACCTGAGTTTAATTCACGGCCAATGCACCTCATGTGCAGCCACTACCAGTGTCTGTCAGTGGAGGCTTGCACGTTGCCATGATGCTTGTCTCAGTCATCTAGTGTTGCTCTAACAGAAGTACCACAAGTGGATGGTTTTAACAAAGAGAAATTTATTCTCTCCCAGTCCAGTAGGCTACAAGTCCAAATTCAGGGCATCAGCTCCAGGGGAACACTTTCTCTGTTGGCTCTGGAGGAAAGTCCATGTCATCAGTCTTCCTTTGGTCTGGGAGCTTCTCTGCGCAGGAACCTCAGGTCCAAAAGACATGCTCTGCTCCCAGCACTGCTTTCTTGGTGGTAAGAGGTTCCCATGTGTCTCTGCTGGCTTCTCTCTATTATATCTCAAAAAAGATTGCATTAAGACACTAATCTTGTCAACCTCATCAGTGTAACCTCATCACAGTGATAGAATTTACAACACATAAGGAAATCACATATAATCTCATCATAGTGATAGACTTTACAACACATAAGGAAATCACATCAGATAACACAATCATACAATACTGGGAATCATGACCCAGCCAAGCTGACAGATATTTTTCAGGGACACAACTCAATCCATGACAATGCTGCATAAGTTTCAATGGAGCTTCCAGACTAAGATGAACTAGAAAGAAAGGTCTGGTGATCTACTTCAGAATATCAGTCAATGAAAACCCTATGGATCTCAACAGTCCAATCCATAGGACTGGGCACCATCTCCTGCTGTTGTGCGTGGAGTAGCCATGAGTCAGGGGCCGACTCAATGGTAGCTAACAAGTCCCATACTATGATGAAGAATTAAAAGCAGATTAATTTAAACAACAACACGAATACCAGGATGGTGTTTCTCAACCAAAATAAAGAAAAGTGCAGCTGTGTGTTGTCATTCCCCAGTGTAGGAGCAGAGGGGTCTAGGAGGGTCTCTGTACCAGGCTAACTGGTCTCCCTGAGCTGTGGAGGGCGTCAGTGGAGACACTTGGAGCTTTCCCCAAGTTGTGTTTGGGGCTGAGGCGGGAGCACTCACTCTCTATTGCCCCCAGTGACACTGGCATTTGTGGGTTCTCATGAGATCAGCCATGGAGAAAAAGCTCGTGGAGGACAGCTCTGCAGCCTCAGCTCGTCCTATCCTGTCCCTGGGGAGGAAGCTTTGCAGAGAGAGCCTGGCTTAAGCCTTCGGAATGAGGACTTAAAGGGCTCCAGAAACTTCCAGCAAGTCGCCGGAGGATATCACCCCGCACGCACTCCCTCCACCAAGACCCTGAACAAAATCAATACTGAGCTCAGGGGAGGGTGAGCCTGGGATTAGCCCTAATTGTGATCTCGGAAGCGTTTTCCAGGCTCCAAGGCATTTGTGTTCTCCTAAAATCAGGGGGGGATGACAAGCCCCCAGGCCAGTTCCTCAGCTACATAAGGTGACTAATGCACTCAGGTGAAATTACACCTGTGCAGGCTCCGCCTTAGGAACATGGGGCCAGGCTACTCTGCAGAGCAGTTAGGGCCTCTGATTCTTCTCAAGCTATTGTACAGGGCCCCTTTCTCACTTCCAAAGCATGGTGGGGCCTGGGGCTGGGGGCCAGCCAGGGTCATGACAGCAAGACCACCCCAGCATGGGACACAGCTCGGCAGGATGTAAGGCAGCACCTGACTCAGACCAGACTGTTTCCACGAGAGGTGTCCCCTGTTCCATCCTGCTGTCTTTGTGTGGGGGGCGGGGGGAGTTAATGTCCTCTTGTCTCCCCTTAGCGCTCTCCCCACGCCATCAGACGCAGCCTGAAATTTTCCTTCTGAACTTCACCCCTGTCCCTCGACACTTTGATTCCAGCAAGGCCCACACCAACCAGACCACCCCGAACCCCCAGTCATTGTCAGAAATTTCCATATGAGCTCCCTGTGGCTGCCATGGCAAAATACTGCACACTGGAAGGCTTAGAGCAACAGAAATGTATTCCATCACAGTTCTGGAGGCAAGAAGTCCAAAATCAAGGTGTCAGCAGGGCCGTGCTCTCTCTGAAGGCTCCAGGGAAAGATCCTTCCTTGTCTCTTCCAACTTACGGTGGCCGCAGGTGTTCTTTGTCCTATGGCCACATCACTCCAATCTCTGCCTCTGCCTTCACCTGGCCTCTGCACTGTGTGTCTGTGTCTCATAAGGATACCTGTCATTAGATTTAGGGTCCGTCTGGGTAATCCAGGATGATCTCATCTCAAGACCCTTAACTTAATGATAGCTGCAAAGGGTGTTTTTCCAAACAAGATCACATTCACAGGTTCCTGGTGGACATACCTTTAGGGGCCCCTGTTCAGCTCACTGCAGTTGTGTATAGTTTAGTATAAATGCAGGGCTGAGAGCAGACACTGGAGGCTCAGGACAGGCCCGGAGCCCTCGGAGTCATCTGAGAAAAGGATTGGAAGCAGGGGGAACAGATTCTCACTTGGCAGTTTTGCCAGGAACGGGTCTTGAGGCGAGGAACAAGTCAGGGGCCACCACTCCAGTTTTAAAGGTGGGAGGTCAGCCCCTGGGAGCTGAACCCCAGAACTTATCTGGAACCCCCTGACTTGGGGCTTTCTGGCGAGACCCTGCCCTAGGCCCCCGTGGTGCAGAGCCCAGCTGAATACCTGTTTAAAATGTAGCACTACAACAGCTGGCATCCGAGGTAAAAATCTTCTTGAAATTTCTATGGGAAATGAAGTTGGGGAAATACAGTTACTTAAATTTGACTCCAAGCTCTGACAAAGCAAGTCTGGATAGATGGGGCTAAGCCACAAGATTAATTCAGTTAAAGGAAGTGATTAAATGAATCCAAACCAGGCTTAAACCAGGGCTTTGAACCAGTTCATCTTGGTTTGACCTTTTGCTGAGAATTTGCATTTCCATCCCTAGATGTACTGAATCAGAATCTACATTGTAACAAGATCCCCAGGTCTCCAGGTGATTCTTATGTATACATAAGAATCACCAGTTGTTGTTGTTGTTAGGTGCCATTGTCCAGTCAGTTTTGACTCACAGTGACTCCATATGCAACAGAACAAAACACTGCCCAGTCCTGAGCTGTCCTCACAATCATTGTTATGCTTGAGCCCATTGTTGCAGCCACTGTGTCAATCCATCTCGCTAACGGTCTTCCTCTGTTTTGCTGACTGTCTACTTTACCAATCATAATGTTCTTCTCCAGGGACTGCTCCCTCCTGATAACTTGTCCAAAGTATATAAGGGGACGTCTCGCCATCCTTGCTTCTAAGGAGCATTCTGGCTGTACTTCTTCCAAGACAGGTTTGTTCATTCTTCTGGCAGTCCATAGTGTATTCAATATTCTTCACCAACACCATAATTCAAAGGCATCAATTCTTCAGTCTTCCTTATTCATTGTCCAGCTTTTGCATGCATACGAGGCAATTGAAAATACCATGGCTTGGGTCAGGTGCACCTTAGTCCTCAGAGTGACATCTTTGCTTTGTAACACTTTAAAAAGGTCTTTTGCAGCAGATTTGCCCAATTGAATACATGGTTTGATTTCCTGACCGCTGCTCCCATGGACGTTGATTGTGGATCCAAGCAAAATGAAATCCTTGACAACTTCAATCTTTTCTCTGTTTATCATGATATTGCTTATTGGTCCAGTTGTGAGGATTTTTGTTTTCTTTATGTTGAAGTGCAATTCATATTGACAGCTGTAGTCTTTGATCTTCATCAGTATGTGCTTCAAACCCTCTTCACTTTTAGCAAGTAAGGTTGTTTCATCTGCGTATCACAGGTTGTTTATGAGTCTTCCTCCAATCCTGATGCTCCATTCTTCTTCATAGAGTCCAGCTTCTCAGATTATTTGCTTAGCATACAGATTGAATAAGTGTGATGAAAGGATACAACCCTGACACATACTTTTCCTGATTTTAAACCACTCAGTATCCCTTTGTTCTATTTGACCAACTGCCTCTTGGTCTATGTACAGGTTCCTCATGAGCACAATTAAGTGTTCTGAAATTCCCATTCTTCGCAGTGTTATCCATAATTTGTTATGATCCCCACCTGGGAATCTTGTTAAAATGTAGATTTTGATTCAGTATATCTGAAGTGGAAATGCAAATTCTGAGCAGGAGGTCGAACTGTTTCATTCCAGATTCAACAGAAAGGGAGGCTGGCTTCTGCCCATGTGTGGTGGTGCTCCAGGTGGAGTCTCGCTTGGGCAGGCAGAGCTTAGTCCTTCTTGATGCCCGCAACAATGTACCCCAAGGAGAAGTTACAGCCTGACTGTGGACAAGGCCCTGGGGGCCCCGTCAAGCTCTGAGGACTTTATAGTGGTTTCTAAGTTTTTTTCCACCACTTATCTCTTGGTTTGTTGTACTGTGGTAGCTTACGTGTTGCTATGATGCTGGAAGCTATGCGACCAGTATTGCAAATACCAGCAGGGTCACCCATGGTGGACAGGTTTCAGTGGTGCCTTCAGATTAAGACAGACTAGGAAGAAATGCCTGGCAATCTACTTCCAAAAATTAGCCAATGAAAACCTTATGGATCACAACAGAATGTTGTCCAACCTGCGTGCTTGGACACGTCATAAGGCGGAATCGATTGCTGGAGGAGGACATCATGTTTGGTGAAGTAGAGGGTCAGAGAGGGCAAGGGAGATCCTCAGTGAGATGGACTGGCACAGTAGCACCAATGATGAACTTGAACATGCCAGAGATTGTGAGGATGATGCAGGACTGGGCCACGTTTCATTCTGCTGTACATAAGGCTTATCATAAGTTGAGTTGACTTGAAGGCAGCTATCTACCTATCTACCTACCTACCTACTTACCTACCTACTATCTATCTACCTATCTACCTATCTATCTACCTATCTGTCTGTCTGTCTGTCTATCTACCTATGGTCCTTTAAGTGTGTATTTAAGACCAGACATGAAGAATTCCATCATTTCATCATTTATGCAAAACTTTTTGAGCAACTTTTGCACCAGAAACTTGGAGGTGGGGGTGATAGAAGCAAGGTACTGCACAATCTCTATGTGTCATGTTTGATTCCCAGTGCCTGGAGCTGTTCTTCAGACAGTGAACCATCACACACATTTGTTAAATGAATGGACATCAGGAAGGAACCAGCCATGAGAAGATGCGGGGAGGGGGTGAGGAAAGTTGCAGACAGAGAGAAGAGTAGTAAATAAAAAGGCCAGAGGCAGGAAGAAGCTTGCTGTGTTCCCAGGAGGGTAGGAGGGCCGGCATTGTGGGGAGGAGGGGAGAGTGGGCAGATGTCTCCGGAGAGGCAGGCTGGGAGCAGGTGAGCAGCTGTGTGGCTGCTTGCGATGGTTAAGATTGTGTGTCAACTTGGCTGGGCCAGGATTCTCTGTGTTTTAATGTAATCACTCCCATGATTGAATATACTGTGAGTAGCCAATCAGATGAAAGGGAGTCTCCTTGGGGGTGTGGCCCACATCTGTATATAAGCAGACTTCTTGACTTTTTGCTCTCTCTGGATCCTGCGGCTGCTTCCTGTCGTCTCATCTCCCGTTTGTGGGACTTGAGCTGTCAGCTTATCTGCTGAACCTGGGATTCGTCGATCTGCACAGCCTGTGAGTGGGAGCCCTGCTCTCCGACCTTCTGATCTTGGGCTTGCCAGCTTCTGTAGCTGTGTGACTTGGGAGAGGCCTCTACCCTGATCCAAGGACTTGGGACGTTCTAGCCTCTACAATCGTGTGAGCTGTTTCCTTGATATAATCTCTCTCTATATATGTCTTTATACACTTTACTGGTTTTGCTTCTCTAGAGAACCCAGCCTAAGACACTGCTCAACAGTCACTGGCCACCACGCAGGAAATCCTGGGGTCTTGCTAACACTCAGGTTCTGACTCATCAGGTCTGGGTGGGGCCTGAGAATCTGCATTTCTCACACACACTCCTCCCAACCTACGGAATGCTGATGCCCCTGCTCCAGATCCATCTTGCATATCCTGGCTGGTGCACTTTCTGGTTGTGGTAGGAAGTTTGGACTTTGCCCTAAGTGCCCTGGGAGGCCAGGAAAGGGTGTTACAGGTTACGTTTGAGTTGATTCCAACTCAAGGTGACCACGTGTGTGTCAGAGTACAGCTGTGTTTATAGATTTTTCAGTGGCTGGTGTTTCAGAAGTAGATTGCCAGGCCTTTCTTCTGAGGCACCTCAGGGTGGACTTGAACCTCCAGTCTTTTGATTAGCAGCTTAGTGTATTCACCATTTGCACCACCCAAGGATTCTGTGAAGGAAAGACAGGTGTTTTCCAGGTGAGAAGAGAAGAAGGGCATGGGGTGGTGGTGGGGTGTTATCAGATGTGGGAAATGGTGGGAAGTTCAGTGAGCCCAAAATGCAGGCTGTGGGAGGACATGGGGATGGTTCTGAAGAAGGTACAACCTTTCTTATTAAAGTAGGCTGAGCACAGTGAGGGGCTTAGTGCAATTCTTTCTTTTGGGTCTTGAATGAGGCCACGTGCTGGTAAGTCTGAAGGTAGCAGAGGGTTTGGCCAACCCTTCCAGCCTCTCCATCTTCCTCTGAGCACAGTCCTCAGCCACCTCCTCAACCAGCCCTCTGGGGTCACCCCAATCCCCACAGGTCTCCAAACGTTGTGTCGGTTCCTGGCCATCCTACATCAAGCTCTCCCAGGGTTAACTAGGAGGACAGATTCTGAGTCCGAGCATTAAGAGTTCTTACATTTTCCTAATACCTTGCACTTCAGTTCATCTTTGGACAAATATCAACAGCTAGAGATTGAACACAAGCCTCACAAATTCCTCAAGAAAAATGCACCCTCTCTCCACTTACTTGATTGACACAAACTGAGGGTTATTTTTTACAGTATGCCTTCCCATTAGAACAAGGGCCTTGTCTAATCACCAAACACACAATACTATTTTAATGATAATTGCAGGCTTTCTGGCATCCACAAAGCTCACACTCAGTGAAGGTGGGTGCTATTTAAGTGCCTGGGGAGAATGGCCGCCCGCAGATGCCCCCGCCTGCCCAGGGTAATTATACAACATACACCGCAGAAGTAACTGTGATTTACATTTGTATGATCTGATCTACGGGAATAATTCTATCCGAAGCCAAGCCCAAACCACAGCATGTTCCTAGGTTCTCCCACATCTGTGTTCTCTGGGGGGTCAGGACAGTCTGAGCCTGGCCAGATGGAGTCTGGTGGAGGACCCCAGCAACTCTCCTTCGGAGCAGCCTCCTCTCCTGAGTTGAACTGTGTGACCCGGGCCAGCATCCAGCCTCTCCGAGCCTATTTTCAGATGAAGGAATAATTCCTGGAGTCCTTGGATGATGCAAATGGCATGCTCAGCTACTAACTGAAAAGTTGGAGGTTTGAGTCCATCCAGAGGAGTCTCAGAAGAAAGACATGGTGATTTACTTCTGAGAAATCAGCTATTGAAAACCCTGAGGAGCACAGTTCTACTCTGACACACATGAGGTCGCCATGAGTTGGAGTTGACTCACTGGCAACAGGCTATTAAATTTCCATGGGACAGAGATCGCAGAATCCAGAGAGCCTCCAACTGGGCAACGAAGATGAAACCACATTTGGGGAAAACCATGGTACCTCCGTTATGGAGTTGTGAAAATCAAGTATCCTAATATAGTAACTTGGAGCCCTGGTGGCGCAGTGGTTAAGCTCTTGGATGCTAACCAAAAGGTCATCAGTTCGAACACACCAGCTGCTCCATGAGAGAAAGATGTGCAGTCTGCTTCTATGAAGATTACAGCTTTGGAAACCCTGTGGGGTGGTTCTACTGTGTCCTATAGGCCGCTACAAGTTAGAATCAACTTGATGAAAATGGGTTTTTTTGTTTGTTTGTTTGTTTGTTTGGTAATACAGTAACTCACTTGAGGAACTCTGGTGGCTCAATAGTTGAGTGCCTGACTGCTAACCAACAGGTTGGTGTTGTGAACCCACCCAGTGACCCTGATGACACCTAATAATTGACTCAGTGGCACCTGGCGACAACAGGGCTGCTGTAACGAAGTACCACAAAGTGAGTGGCTGCAAACAACAGAAATGTATTCTCCCACGGTTCTCCAGGCCAGAGGTCTGAAATCAAGGTGTTGGCAGTATTATGATTCCTCCAAAGGCCCCCTTCTTGCCTCTTCTAGCTCCTGGTGGTTCCCAACAATCTTTGCCATTGCTCAGGTTGTGGCAACAGCGCTCTAATTTCTGCCTCCGTCTTCACATGGCTGCCTTCCCTCCATGTGGCTGTCTCTGTGTCCAAATATTTCTCTTCTTCCAAAGGCATCAGCCACCCTGCTCCAGTATGAGCTCATCTGCACTAATCACATCTGCAAAGACCTTATTTCCAAATAAGGCCACATTCTGAGGTTCAGAGTGAAAATAAATCTTTGGGGGACAGTCTTTAACCCAGCAAAGTTACTTTCTGTAAAGCACATAGAAATATTGTTGTTATTGTTAGTTGCCATTAAGTCTGTCCAACTCATGGGGACCCCACGCACAACAGAACAAAACATTGCCTGGACCTGAACCTTCTTCACGATAGTTGGTATGCTTGAGTCCATTGTTATAGCCACTGGGTATTTTGAGTGCTTTCCAGTCTAGGGGGCTCATCTTCCAGGACCATATCAGGTTGGACAACATTCTGTTGTGATCCATAGGGTTTTCATTGCCTAATTTTCAGAAATAGATCACCAGGCCTTTCTTCCTAGTCTATCTTAGTCTGGAAGCTCCACTGAAACCTCCCCATCACGGGTGACCCTGCTGATATTTGAAATATCTGTGGCATAGCTTCCAACATCACAGCAACGCAGAAGCCACCACAGTACAACACACTGATAGATGGGTGGTGGACTTAGAAATGTACCTGCTACCTATTAAGACCCGTAGAAATGTTACTATTTTTTTTAAATTAGTTATGTAAATGCAAGTTGCTTGTGCGATTGTTTTTTCTTATTCATGCAAAACTTTGTTTACTGCCTAGTGGCGTTCTGCTGAGGTGTCGATGAAAGCCCATTTTTTGTGCTGTGGACAGGAAAAACCAAAATGCTCAGACATTGTAACTGCTCCTTCTCTGTAAGGCGCTGGCCAGCGGTGCCACAGTTGTTCACGGATAGCTCCACTTTTGCCAACCAAGCTGTTCTGATTCTCTCACTTATCATTATCTGCTGTCATCAGAAAACCATTCCAGGAGGCCCTAGCATCATGATTTAAGCCCTCCCAGAGAAGAGACAAAGAAAATGGTGCTTTTCCTAAACCCAGCCTCAGTTTCCCAATCTACCCCCTCCTGACTCTGCTCCCGTTGTGTTTGAAGATAAATGAGATAATAGTCACAAGGCAGGTTTTTAGGAATTTTTCATACCTATTAGATTTACAGTTATTGCTACGATTTCCACATCCCAGCAATAACATACTCCCCCCAGGCACCGCCTCGCTCCCTCTCACGTGGCGATTCAGTATGATTTGCCCATAAAAGCCAGTAACCACAGCTCCCACCTAATTACGGCCTAATTACACTTGGCAGAAGCTGAAGAAAATGCCACCATGCCTTGTTGTGTAGTTTGGAGCCCAAAATAATCTGAGCATGGCATTTGGGTGAGTTGCAAGTGCTTGCAGTGTGCAGAGCAATAGTAGGACTTTACCCTATAATTTTGAGAGCTTCCATATTTTTCCAAATGAGTAAAATCCCAATGCATTGATCAGGAGGCACAGGGCCGCTCCTTTATCCAGAGCACAGGGAGGCTGTTTACATGGGGCACGTCGGCTAAACCCATTGTCTCCTCTAAAAAACAATTTAGAAGGCTTTCCTCCTCCGTGGCAATAATAGTATAAGTGCATATATAAATATCAGCAATTCATCTTCGAGGTATCATTGAGGGATATTTTATTGCCGGCATCAGCTCCCAGGAAGCTGCTGGTTAAAGTTGAAAGCCAAGTAAATCGTCACCCTTTGGGTCTTTCTGAAATGGAGGAGAGGTTTTTTTTTCTCTCCACCTCTCGTCCCCAACATCTAAATGGAATGTTGTAAAAACTGGTGAGCAATCAGTGTTTAAAAGGGTAGGACACATTTTAAAACACTATGAATGTTCAAGAAAATACAACCCAGGGTGGTTTCAGAGCTGGCTCTTCATCCAAAATGCTGAACCACCCCACAAATGTTTATTGAAGACCTACTATGTGTAGGTCACTGACACCCCGGTGTGTCCTCTCAGTGACCCCTGAACTGGTGATAAACTGGTCCTCCCACATGGGAGCTGGACTCCATGGGGTGCCAGTGACTCTCACATAGTAGGTCTTCAATAAACATTAACTCATTTGGAGTCCCTTCCTGCAGGACTGCATCCGAGCCACCCAGAGTGTGAACACTTCTGGCACTGAGCTATAGGACGTTAATGTTGCTGTTAGCTGCTCTTCAGTCGGCCCCCAACTCACAGCAACCCCATGCACAATGGAGAGAACACTTCCCAGTCCTGTGCCATCCCATGATCTGTTGGGGAGCAGAACCATTTTGACCCATAGAGTTTTCATTGGCTGATATTTGGAAATAGATCATCAAGCCTTTCTTCCTAGTCCATCTTAGTCTGGAAGGGCTGCTGAAACCTGTTCAGCAGCATAACAACACAAGCCTCCAGTGACAGATGGGTGGTAGCTGCACATGAGGTGTATTGGCTGGGAATTGAACTCAGGACTCCCGCATGGAAGGTGAAAATTCTACCACTGAACCACCACAGTCCCCTTCTTCAGAGCTCCATGTCTCTCTCTCCCTCTCTGCCTCACTCTCTCTATATCTCTGTCTCTCTCTAAAGCAGGGCATATCTTCTGACTTCCCATCACTGCTGCCATCACCCTGGCTTAAATTTCAGAGCCTTGTCCAGACTGTTAGAACAGCCCATGAATGGGTATTTTTGGCCTCCTGTGTCATCCCTAAAACAGAGCTCTGATCTTCCCCACCTCTGCTCAATAACCTTCCACAGCTCCCTATTTTCTCTACACCAACCAGTAGCATTAGCTCTTTCTGCTCCCTTGGACACCCTCCACTCCTACAGTTCCTGGACATACCTGTTGGAGTCCTGCTTTTGTGCCCTTCAACAGCTCTTGCCTCTATCCAGGATGCCTTTCCTCCCCTTCTCTGTCAACTTATTCATTCAGTCAGTCAGCTAATATGTATTAAGCATCTACTATGCTCCAAGCACTGATCTAGGTGCTGGGCCACAGCGTAGCTAATACACAGACAAAAATCTCTGCCCTTGTGAAGTTCTAGAGAACCAAAATTCTCCTTTCCCGTCTAGCTTTTACCCAAGGGCTCCTCTTCATACAGATGGCTGTGCCCAGCACTCCCTTGGAATGCCCAGAACCATCACCTTGTTCTTTTCCTCCTCCTTCTACTTTTTCTCCTTCTCCTCCTTCTTTTCCTCCTTCTTTAGCTTAATTTTTATCTTCTCCTCATCCTCTTCCTCCTTCTCCTCCTCCTTTTCTTCCTTCTACTTCTTCTACACTTTCTTTTCGTCTGCTGCTGGGTATGCTGTCTGTCTGCGCTGCACCCACACACACCAATCTTCTGTCCTGGGCTCCAAGCTTAGGTGAAAGGGGGCTTTGTCCTATTTGTCTTTGCTTCCGCAACTGTTTGGCCAAGTGCCCTGTACCTAGTGGGTGTGTGACAAACAGTTTTGAATGGATGATGAGTCCGTCTAATCAAGTGCAAGCAAGCCACGGGGAACTGAAGCAAAGACAGGGAGATGTTCGTAGACACCAAGAGGTGAGTGGGCAGAGTGTACATACTGCTTCCTAAAAGCAGAAGGAGCCGTGTTGATGAGAGATCTCCAAAGTGTGCCTGTAGGGAGGAGGAGCAGGGTGGAGGTCAAGGGCAGAGGTCAAGATTGGCCTTCCCTGGGCAGATGGTGGCCACAGGGATTTCTGCAGTAGACAGACATGGGGAAAGCAGGAAAGGGGGAGGAAGGTGTTCATACTCATTGGCAACCTTCACCATCCATCTTGTCCACTTGACTTCATACCTTGGTCCTTCCTAAACACACTCGACTCCATGCCTGCCTTTGCCCCACGCTCAGCATCTGGGCTGCCTCCCTCATCCACGATGCTCCTGCTATTCCTCACCACAGGAAAGGTTTCTCCCAAGACCATCCACCCCACCATACCCCTATGTAGAGTCCCCTCTCCCCATCCTCCAGCAAAACCCATAAGCTCTGCATCCTACCTCATTGGAGACAAGCTGAAAAGCCAATGGACCTTTTCTACTAAGTTAATAGTAGCGGGATGGGTCACCTTCCATGGGAGGATGGGAGACACTCAGAGTAGGCATGTAATGGGTTTCCTGTGGCTGCCATAACAAAGTACCACAAACTGTGGTCTTCTGGATAACATGGCACTATAGACAGAGGCAGCAAGCTGTCCCTCCACAGCAAAGATCCAAAAAAATAAGTCAGAGTCACACAAAAATCTTGAAACCCTAAGCATCAAATGAAGAGAAAAAAAACTCAGCCAAGCACAGAATGGAATAAGAAACTGACTGAGGACAGAGAGCAAGGAGAGATACATGCAGCAGTCCCCTATCAGCCACCACAGCACAGATCCACCATATTGGACTCCTATCGGAGATCAGTGAACACAGAGTATGAGAAAGCAGCTTCACGGAGCTTCCAGAAAGAGACAGAACAACCGATAACCAGAGATATACGCTTTCCCACACCCCCAACCCTTCTTCATCCCAGCTCGGCCTCCTCTGCTTCCTGTAGCCACAGTCTCTTGGCCAGGAAGCATCGGCTTCACCCTGGTGTCACTTGGATTCCACCAGCCCTCACTGGCAGGCTCCCTGAGTGCCATTTGTTGGCTGCTGGTGTTGCTTTTTTCCACTTCATTAGATTTCTTCCTTACCTCTCATCATCTCCCATTTCTTTCTCTCAAATACCTGGCTCCATGTGCCATCTTTGTTTCTTCCTGAAAGGCTGAGAAACACTGCTTGATTGTGAAACCGTTTCCTGGCCAGTGCCACCACACTGGTGGGACACCTGGGGCTTTTTGTTTGTTTGTTTTTTCTGATTTGTTCTGTTTTGATTTGTTTGTTTTCTTTTTCTTTTCTCAGCTTGGGAGCCCCTTCTAGCCAGGCAGTGCCACGTAGCTTGGGAGCTACTCCCTACTCTGTGCAGAAGCACAAGGACATCCCTGGGGGCATTTATTTTTTTCTTGTCTTTTTTTTTGGTTTTGTTTTTTTTGTTTTGCTTTTGGGGGGGGGTTGTTTCTTTGTTTTGTTTTCTTCTCTCTCTTTTTCCCTGTCTTTCTTCATTTCCAGTTTCTCACCTCTATGTACTTACCTTCTCTTCCTGTCTCCTGAATACCCGGCACTGTGTGACACCTTCTAGCCAGGCTGTGTTTCATGGCCTAGGAGCAACTTCCCCACTCCAGCAGCCATACTGGTGGGATCCCTGGGGACTTTTCTTTCTTTCTTTTTTTTCCTCTAATTTTTATTTATTCCTTTTTTCTTTTACCCTTTTTCTTTTTTTAATTTTTTTTTTCTCCATTTCTTAGTCATTCATCTCTCCACTCCAATAGCAAGCTCCCTTAGCAATCTTTTTGGTTTGTGTGCATGTTTTTAGCTCCTGTTCCTCTCTCCTCTCTCAACTCTTTCCCATACCAATCTTAGCTCCACACATCACAATCTCCCCCCTCCTTCTTATCTACCTGCACCATACGCTGAACATCACACTCCCAAGCAGCACAGGCATGGCCTACTGGAACCTGCCCTGCGCTGATTTCCAGTCCACCCACTTGACCCTAGTATGTGCCACAAAAAACCCATTCCAGCAACTCCTCTTCATTGAGACCTGCCCTGCTGTACTATACCTGAGTGACTGACCCTGCCCATTGGAGAAGGAGGTGAAAAGTATCATGTCCACAGACAAGCAAACAACAAAGAATGCACGGACTACTGTCTCAGACATAAACAAATAAAATAAAAAAGCAGGACAAAACAAATAAATCTACAATCAATAAACAAGGAAAATAAATACAGATTGCCCAAAGACAGCAGACAATATCAAAACATTCATAAAACAGGACAGGATGGTTCCAGTAGGTGTTCAAAATAAAACACCAGATGACCTTCCAGTAGAAGAAAAGGCACAAGAACTACCTGATAGGGAATTCAAATCTCTAATATTCAGAACTATCCAAGAGTTGAAGCAAAAAGCACACAAAAATGAGGAAAACATAGACGGATTCATGGAAAAGGCAGAAAAATTCATGGAAAATACAGACAAAAAAATGGAAGAGTTCAAGAAAATAATACAGGAACAAAACGCTAAAATAAATTCACAACTAGAAATTATACAAAAACAACATTTAGAAATCCAAAAGATAAACAACAAGATTTCAGAAATGGACAGTGACATACAAGGGCTGAGTAGCAGGTTTGAAACAATGGAAGACAGGATCACCAAAACTGAAGACAAACACTTGGATACAAATCCGCTTAAGGAAAAATCAGAAAAAAAGAATGAAGAAAAATGAAGAAACCCTGAGAATTATGTAGGATACAATCAAAAGCAAAAATCTTCGAGTGATCGGAGCTCAAGAACAGGGGGAGAAAACAGAAAACACAGAGAGCATCATTGAAGAACTGCTGTCAGAAAACTTCCCCATTATTATGAAAGATGAAAAGGTGACCATCAAAGAAGCTCAACAAACCCCATATAGGAATGACCCCAAAAGAAAATAACCAAGGCATATCATAATCACACTTTCCAAGACCAAAGACAAACAAAGAATCCTGAAAGCAGCTCAAGAAAAACAAAAAGTCACAGAGAAGAAACAATAAGACTAAGCTCAGATTATTCAGCAGAAACCACGCATATATAAAACCTTGACAGAAAAATATCTCCAGCCAAGAATAATATATCCTGGAAAACTCTCATTCAAATATGATGACATATATAAAACCTTGAAAGAAAAAAATCTCCAGCCAAGAATAATATATCCTGGAAAACTCTCATTCAAATATGATGGTGAAATTAGGTCATTTCCAGATAAACAGAAATTAAGGGAATATGTAAAAACCAAACCAAACTTACAAGACTTATCAAAGGGACTCTTTCAATCTGAGAACAAACAGCATCAGACCACAGGCTGAATCTAGGACACAGGATTGTACTGTCCAGACACCAGCCTAGGAAATGAACTCTTAAGGATTATCCAAAACCAAAAGACTTACAACAAGGAATCAGAGAGGTTAATCTGTAAATGACAACTACATCAGAACAATAAAAGATGGAATAAACAGTGTAAATATAGAACCTTCTAATGGAGAAGAAGGCAAGGCGATACCAAGTAATAATAGACTGCTTCAAACCTAGGAGGATAAGGGTAAATTTCAGGGTAACTACAAAGAAAGTTAACAAACCTGCTCATCAAAATAAAGAAGAAAAACATAAAGTCTCAATAAAAACAAAACCTACAAAAACAAAAGAAATGAAAAAAACCCACAAACAAAAGGAATGCAGCACAAGAGAGTAAGAGGAACAAAGAAAACTTCAGCACCACAAAAAAGAGCACTACAAAGTGACAGCAATAAACACTCCTATCAGTAATTACACTGAAGGTAAATGGCCTAAATGCACCCATAAAGAGATGGAGAGTCACAGAAGGGATAAACAAACAGGATCTATCTTTACATTGTCTACAAGCGACACACCTTAGAAACAAAGATGTAAATGTATTAAAAATCAAAGGATAGAAAAAATATATATCAAGCAAACACCTACCAAAAAAGAGCAGGAGTGGCAATACTAATCTCAGATGAAATAGACTTTAAACAAAATCTACCGTAAAAGACAAAGACAGACACTAAATAATGATTAAAGGGATGATCCATCATGAAGACATAACCATAATAAACATCTACTCACCCAATGACAGCGCTCCTAAATATGTAAAACAAACTCTAACAACACTGAAAAGAGAAATTGACAGTTCCACAATAATAGTACGAGACTTCAACACACACTTTCAGTAAAGGACAGAACATCTAGAAAGAAACTCAACAAAAATACAGAAGACCTAAAGGGCACAATCAGCCAACTTGACCTCATAGACATGTATAGAACACTATACCCAACAGCTGCAAAGTACACACTCTTTTCCAGTGCACATGGAACTTTATCCAGAATACACCACATCTTAGGCCACATAGCAATCCTCAACAAGATC
The DNA here is from genome assembly GCA_030035585.1 of Dugong dugon. Classification (NCBI taxonomy): domain Eukaryota; kingdom Metazoa; phylum Chordata; class Mammalia; order Sirenia; family Dugongidae; genus Dugong; species Dugong dugon. Next base: position 27,445,488 of record CM057462.1, on the reverse strand, counting down.
CGAAACGTTGAGATAATACAAAGTATCTTCTCTGACCAGAATGCCATCAAGGTAGACATTAACAACAGGAAGACCAAGGAAAATAAATCAATTACATGGAAACTGAATAACACCCTGCTTACATATCACTGGGTAATAGAAGAAATCAGAGATGGAATCAAAACATTCCTAGAATCAAATGAGAATGAAAACACATCATACCAAAACCTTTGGGACACAGCAAAGGCAGTCCTCAGAGGACAATCTATAGCAATAGATGCACACATCAAAAAAGAAGAAAGGCACAAAATCAAAACATTAACTACAGAACTTGAACAAATAGAAAGAGAACAGCAAAAAAAGGCCACAGCCACTAGAATAAAGGAAATAATAAAGATCAGAACAGAAATAAATGAAATAGAGAATAGAAAAACAATAAAAAGAATCAACAAAACCAAAAGTTGTTCTCTGAAAGGATTAACAAAATCAATAAACCACTGGCCAGACTGACAGAAGAAAAACAGGAGAGGATGCAAATGACCCAAATAAGAAATTAAATAGGGGACATTACAACAGACCCAACTGAAATAAAAAAGATCATAACAAAGTATTATGAAAAACTATACTCCAACAAATTTGAAAACCTAGAGGAAATGGATAAATTTCTGGAAACGCACTACCTAACTAAACTAACACAAAGTGATGTTGAAAATCTAAACAGACTCATAACAAGAGAAGAGATTGAAAAGGTAATTAAAATAAAAGAAACTCCCAACAAAAAAAAGCTCTGGCCCGGATAGCTTCACTGGAGAATTCCACCAAACATTCAGAGAAGAGCTTATACCAGTACTACTCAAAATATTTCAGAAGATAGAAAAGGAAGGGATGCTTCCAAATTCATTTTATGAGCCAATCCAAGCCTGATACCAAAACCAGCCAAAGACACCACGAAAAAAGAAAATTACAAGCCAATATCTCTCATGAATATAGATGAAAAAATTCTCAACAAAATTCTAGCCAACAGACTTCAGCGTCATATCAAAATAAATAAATAAATAAAACCGTGACCAAGTAAGATTCATACCAGGTATGCAAGGATGGTTCAACATCAGAAAATCAATCAATATAATCCACCATATAAATAAAAGGAAAGAAAAGAATCACATGATCATCTCAACTGATGCAGAAAAGGCATTCAACAAAGTCCAACACCCATTGCTGATAAAAACTCTCAATCAAATAGGTATAGAAGGGAAATTTCTCAGCATAAGAAAGGGCATCTATACAAAACCAATGGCCAACATCATTCTTAATGGAGAGAGGCTGAAAACATTCCCTCTGAGAACAGGAACAAGGCAAAGATGCCCTTTATCTCCACTCCTATTAACATTCTGCTGGAAGTCCTAGCTAGAGCAATAAGGCAAGAAAAAGAAATAAAGGGCATCCAAACTGGTAATTAAGAAGTTAAACTGTCTCTGTTTGCAGATGATATGATACTATACATAGGAAACCCTAAAGAATCCACGAGAAATCTACTGGAACTAATAGAAAGATTCAGCAGAGTAGCAGGATACAAGATAAACATACAAAAATCGGTTGGATTCCTATATACCAATAAAGAGAATGATGAAAAGGAAATGAAGAAAACAATACCATATATAATAGCCCCTAAAAAAAATAAAATACTTAGGAATAAATCTAACCAGGGATGTAACAGACCTATACAAAGAAAACTACAAAACACTACTGCAAGAAACCCAAAGGGATCTACATAAATGGAGAAACATACCATGCTCATGGATAGGTAGACTCAACGTAGTGAAAATGATAATCCTACCCAAAGCAGTTTACAAATACAATGCAATCCCAATCCAAACACCAACAACATTCTATAAAGAGATGGAAAAACTAATTGTTAACTTTATATGGAAAGGAAGAAGCCCTGGATAAGTAAAGCTCTATTGAAGAAGAATAAAGTAGGAGGACTTGCACTACCTGACCTCTGAACCTACTATACAGCTAAGGTATTCAGAACAGCCTGGTACTGGTACAATGACAGATACATTGACCAATGGAACAGAATTGAGAACCCAGATGTAAATCCATCCATCAACGATCACTTGATCTTTGACTAGAGCCCAAAGTCCATCAAATGGGGAAAAGACGGTCTTTTTAACAAACGGTGCTGACCAAATTGGATGTCCATCTACAAAAAAAAGAAAAAGGACCCATACCTCACACTATACACAAAAACTAATTCAAAATGGATCAAATACCTAATTATAAAGCCAAAAACTATAAAGTTCATAGAGGAAAAAATAGGATCAACACAAGACTCTCTAATGCACAGCATTAACAGGATACAAACCATAAAGAACAACACACAAACCCCAGAACATAAGCTAGATAACTGGGAATCTTCTAAAAATTAAACACTTATGCTCATGAAAAGACTTCACCAAAAGAGTAAAAAGAGAACATACAGACTGGGAAAAAATTTTTGGACATTATGTCAGACAAAGGTCTAATCTCTAAAATGTACAAGAAAATTCAATACCTCTATAACAAAAAGACAAATAATCCAATTAAAAAAGGGGCAAAGGAAATGAACAGACACTTCACCAAAGAAGACATTCAAATGGCCAACAGACACATGAGGAAATGCTCTCGATCACTAGCCATTAGAGAAATGCAAATTAAAACCACAATGAGATACCATCTCACCCCAGCATTACTGGCACAAATCAAAAACACTGGAAAAGTTGGAGAGGCTGAGGCAAGATCAGAACTCTTATGCACTGCTAATGGGAATGCAAAATGATACAACCGTTTTGGAAAATGATATGATGCTTCCTAGAAAGCTAGAAATAGAAATACCATACGATCCAGCAATCCCACTCCTAGGAATATATCCTAGAGAAATAAGAGTCATCACATGAATAGACATATGCACTCCCATGTTCATTGCTGCAATGTTCACAACAGCAAAAAGATGGAAACAACCTAGATGCCCATCAACAGATGAATGGATAAACAAACTACGGTACATACACACAATGGAGTACCACGCAATGGTAAAGAACAATGATGAATCTGTGAAGCATCTCCTAACATGGATCACACTGGAGGACATTATGCTGAGTGAAATAAGTCATTCACAAAAGGGCATATTGTATGAGATCTCTACTGTAAAAACTCATGTAAAAGTTTACACACAGAAGGAAACAATCTTTGTTGGTTACCAGGGATGGGAAGGGACAGGGGAACTAAACAGATAATAGATAAGTGGTCACTTTGGTGAAGGGTAAGACAGTACACAATACTGGGGAAGCCAGCACAGCTTGTACAAGGAAAGGTCACGGAAGCTCCGTAGGCACTTCCAAATTCCCCGAGGGACTGAATTGCTGGGTGGAGGGCTGTGGGGACCATGGTCTCGGGGAACATCTAGCTCAATTGGCGTAACACAGTTTATAAAGACAATGTTCTACATTCTATCTTGGTGGGTAGTGTCTGAGGTCTTAAAAGCCTGTGGGCAGCCATCTAAGATACTCCACTGGTCTCACCTCTTCGGGAGCAAGGGAGAATGAAGAGAACAGGGTACAAGGAAAAGATTAGTCCAAAGGACTAACAGACAATAGCTACCCACGGCCTCTACCAGACCGAGTCCAGTACTGCTAGATGGTGCCCGGCTACCACCACTGACTGCTCTGACCAGGATCACAACAGAGGGTCCTGGACAGAGCTGGAGAAGGATGTAGAACAAAATTCTAACTCACAAAAAAAGACCGGATTTACTGGCCTGACAGAGTGGAGAAACCCTGAGAATATGGCCCCCAGACACCTTTTTAGCTCAGTGGTAAAATCACTCTCAAAGTTCACTGTTCAGCTGGGGATTGGACAGCCCCATAAAACAAAACTGAACTAATGAGGCACAGCAGTCCAGGACAAGGACTAGAAGGCAGGAGGGCAAAAGAAAGCTGGTGATAGGGAACCCAAAGTTGAGAAGGGACGGTGCTGACATGTGGTGGGGTTGTTAACCACTGTCATAGGGCAATATGTGTATTAACTGTTTAATGAGAAACTATTTGCTCTGTAAACCTTCATCTAAGGTCCAAAAAAAAGTATTATCTAAGTGTGATCAAATTGACAAGAGCAACTCAAAAGGTTTGATGGGAAGCCTAGGGGGCAGTGAGTTGAAGATAATGGTGATGGAATAATTTGGAAAAGGATAGTGAGAATAGCAGCACAACTGGAAGAATGTAATTGATGTCACTGAATTGTACATGTAAAAAATTTGAAATGGTGTGACTTTGGCTATGTATATTTTCACCAAAAAAAAAAAAAGCTCCTCCAAGGTCAAGAAGGGAGAGTTTTGACATGTCGTGGGGTTGTTAACCAATGTCATAAAACAGTATGTGTACTGACTGTTTAATGAGAAACTATTTGTTCTGGAAACCTTCATCTAAAGAAAAATTAAAAATTTTTTTTTAAAAAAACACAATTCAGTGCATGTAGAAATTTTTGAAACGGTGTATCTTTGGCTATGTGTATTTTCAACTAAAAAAAAAAAAAGGTTGAGAAGTTAGAGGGTTAATATGTTGTGGGGTTGTTAACCAATGTCATGAAACAACATGTGTACTACTGTTTCATGAGAAACTATTTGTTCTGTAAGCCTTCATCTGAAGTACAATAAAATATAAAAAAAAAAACCACAATTCAGGAGGGCTGTGGGGACCATGATCCCAGGGAACATCTAGCTCAATTGGCATAACACAGTTTATGAAGACAATGCTCTACATTCTATCTTGGTGGGTAGTGTCTGGGGTCTTAAAAGCCTGTGAGCGGCCATCTAAGATACTCCACCGGTCTCATCCCTTCGGGAGCAAGGGAGAATGAAGAGAACAGGAAACAAGGAAAAGATTAGTCCAAAGGACTAATTGTCCACAGCTACCAAGGCCTCCACCGGACTGAGTCCAGTACAGCTAGATGGTGCCCGGCTACCACCACTGACTGCTCTGACCAGGATCACAACAGAGGGTTCTGGACAGAGCTGGAGAAGGATGTAGAGCATAATTCTAACTCACAAAAAAAAGAGCAGATTTACTGGCCTAAAGGAGACTGGAAAAACCTCGAGAGTATGGCCCCAAGGAAAAAAAAAACACAGTTCAGGAGGCCAGAAATCCAGAGTCAAGGGTCAGCAGGCCTGGTTCCTTCTGAGGACTCTGAGAGAGAATCTGTCCCATGCCCCTCTCTCAGCTTTTGGTGGCTGCCAGCAATCCTTGGTTTGTAGACACATCACTCCAATCTCTGCCAATGTTGTCACATGGCGTTCTCCAGTGTGTCTGTCCGTCTCTCTGTGCTTCTTCTCTTCTTTTATAAGGACAGCACTCAGATGGGATTAGGACTCACCCTCCATCAATATGACCTGTTAACTGATAACATCTCCAAAGACCCCATTTCCAAACAAGGTCACCTTCGCAGGTACCTAAGGTTAGGACTTGAACGTGTCTTTGTGAGGGACACAATTGAACTCACATGGCAAGGCAATGGGAGGCCTTGGGGGCTCTCAATTCCTATCCAGCATGTGGCTGTGAGTGCATCCAGGCCCCCCGCCTCAGGCAGAAACAGAGCAAATGAAGGGACAATATGGGACCCTTCCCATGGGACCTGGGGAGGTGGGAGAGGCGTCTTCACCAGCACTACTGGATCAGTGTCTCAGGTAGAAGAAAGTAGAGGTGCCGAGTGCAAGAACTGAGGAAGGAGAGCCCCTGGCCCACTGTGCGAGATAAGAGCACACCGGGCAGACCCCAGGGCCAGATGTGCAAAGCACAGATCCTACTCATAGGCAGCTCAGTCCCATGTGTCTTCTCAGGGCTGAGTGGCTGCTTCTGCTACACTCAAGGTGTATCTGGTCTTCCTCTATTGGTTCAAGAGGCTAAATTTTTGAGGGGTCAAGATCATAGGTTACCATATCTGTCACATGGAAAAGCCTGAGCTATGGCCTCAGAGGCCTAAAAGTCATGTAGAGGAGAGCAGTCCTATCATCCTGCGGGGAGAATGGTTCTGAGATGGCCCAGCACCTGGGGGGCTGCCAGACTCTAGCCTTCCCCCGGAGAAAGGCATGGTGACAGCCTCTCTGTGCCCCACAGGGAAGGCCCAGATGGGGTCCTTCCAGGTCTCAGAGGGTGGGATAATGCTAGGCAAGAGAGGTCCCCAGATAGTCCATCCTTTCAGTACACACCCAAAGAGTACCTGCCCATGCAGGGCTCCGTAGTATGTACCTGACTATCACCTGACCATGCCATATTCCATAGTACACACCCACTAAGCACCTGCCCATGCAAGCCTCCATAGTACTTACCCAGTGAGCACCAGGCTCCACAATATACACCTGGTGAGCATCTGTCCCATGTCAGGCTCCATAGTACACACCTGGTGATCACTTGTCCATACCAGGCTCTCCATAGTACTTACCTAGTGAGCAGCTGCCCATGTCAGCCTCCACAGTACACACCTAGTGAGCACCTGTCCCATTCCAAGCTCCATAGTACACACCTGGTGAGCACCTGCTCATGCCAGGTTCTCCATAGAACATACCTGGTGAATATCTGCCTATGCCAGCCTCCCTAGTACACACTCAGTGAGCACCTGGCCCCTGCCAGGCAGCTTAGTAAACATCCAATGAGCTGCTGCCCATGCCAGGCTCTATATTACACACTTGGTGAGCACTTGTCCCATGCAAGGCTTTTTAGCACAGACATGGTAACCATCTGCCCATGCTAGGAACCCTAGTACCCACACAGTGATTACCTGCCTGTGCAGTTCCCTATAGTGCACACCTGGTGAGCACCTGTCCCATAACAGGCTCCATAGTACACACCCAGGTAGCACCTGTCCCATAAAATCTCTTTAGTACACACCTGGTGATCACCTGCTCATGTCAGTCTCCGTGCCCCTCTCAGATCAGCCTCCAGCCGTATGATTATTTCCTCCATCAGCTTCTCACAGTTCTGCACCTGCCCTGGTCCCCTGCCTGGCCTGCAGTAGGAAGCGACTGTGCCCACACAACCAGGTGGCCCTTGCTCTGTGCTGTCTGTGAGCACATCCTGCCAGAGCACACACTCTTGCCTCAGGGAACCCAGGAAAAACACCAGCACCAAGCAGGCGCTAAATCCGCTTCTCAGATCAATTCTGCTTAGGACATTTTAGGAGGATTTTGTACCTTCTGGTCAGATTTTATTTCTAAATCTGTCTCAGCACAGTGTGTACATGCCCCTTGCCAAGACCTTCAAATGGCAATAATGCTGAAGGAATGAATGTTATCTTCATCAGAGCTGATTTGACAAGCACTGGCACAGCTCCTTCTAATCGGACTCTGCAGGCTCAGGACTCCTCTCCCACTTTCTCTGCCAGCTTCCCAAAGTTGGTGGCTGCCACCCATAGCTGGCTGAGAGCTGGGTCCCTGGGATTCTCAGTGGTGGGGCAGGTAGAACAGAACCATGGGTAAAGGTGAGTTGACATCAGACAGACAGGTTCAAGCCTGCGCTCAATCCTGGCTCTGAAACCTTCTGGCTTTGGGACCCACAGTGGGTAAGTTATTTCAGCTTGCTGAGCCTCAGTTTCTCCATCTGTAAGATGTTGGTTGGTGGAGAGTATTCCATGGGTAAAAAATGGGAGGCTCCTGGCCCAGCACCTTCCACACAGCCATAATGGCAGCAACTGTTCCGGTAGCGTCTGTGTGTTTTTATGTTGTTATCCAGCATGTAATGTCAGGGTGATGGTGCAAGCTGTGGGGTGGCAGATCACACAAGCAGAGATCTGAGGCTGAGTGTGGCCACTCACTGGACACATGTTCTCAGGCCAGACACTCTACAGCCAAGACCCCATAGATTTACTATGAAGATTAAATGACATAAAACCAAAAAAAAACCCAAACCCATTGCCATCAAGTCAATTCCAACGCATAGCAATCGTATCGGACAGAGTAGAACTGCCCCATAGGGTTTCCAAGGAGTGGCTGGTGGATTCAAACTGCTGACCTTTTGGTTAGCAGCTGAACTCTCAATCACAGTGCCACCAAATGAAATATTTCACCAAGTGCTTGGTATACAGTAAAGTCTTGATAAATTCCAACTATTATGAATAATAGCCAACAGTTACATGTAGAGTGTTTGTGTGTGTCAGACACTGTTCTAAGCATGCTGCATCTATTAACTCATTGAATCCTATACCTTCCCTATAAGATTCCAGTTGCTGTCAAGTTGACTTTGACTCATGGTGACCCCTTCTGTGTCAGCATAGAAGTGTGCTCCATAGGGTTTTCAATGGCTGATTGTTCAGAAGTAGATCACCAGACCTTTCTTCCCAGGTGCCTCTGGGTAGACTTGAAACTCAAACCTTTTGGTTAGCAGCCAAGCACAATAACCATTTGCACTACACAAGGAATCCCCCTATAAGGTAGGCATCTCCATTCAAGGGGAGGAACCCAAGGCTGGAGATGTCAAGTTATGGCCCACAGCTACATGTGTCATTCATGGCAAGCCCGGGAGGCAAACTCAGGCAGTCTGGTTCCCAAGCTGTCTCTCTTTGTCCCTGAGCTGACTGACTGCTCACAACATGGTTGTTATCATTATTATTTCTATGGTCATCAGTGGACTTTGAATTTCTTGTGGGAATGGACTATACCTTCTCAACCCACCTCCATGGAATGAGTGTGAGATAAATGCCTGTTGGTTGAATTCTGCCAATATCTGGTGAGCACCTGCCTATGCCAGCCTCCCTAATACACACCTGGTTGACACCTGTTCCATAACAGTCTCCATAGTACACATCCAGGTAATACCTGTCCCATAACAGGCTCTGTGGTACATACCTTGTGACCACCTGCTCATGCCAGGCTCTGTAGTACACACCTGGGAATCACCTGTCCATGACAGACTCTATATTACATATCCTATGAGCACCTGTCCTATAACAGGCTCTGTAGTACACACCTGGTGATCAGCTACTCATGCCACGCTCCGTAGTACACATCTGGTGGGCCTTCCAGAGATGAGCCTTCACCTGGCTCTTAGGACCAACATACTGATTGCTGCATTGGGATTTACAGTGAACTCTCTCTGCTCCCACCAGGGCCTGAGGTTGGCCCAAACAAGATGACATATGGCATAATCCATGTGAAGAGTGGGTTTTGTGAGGAACACCTTGGGTTCTGGAAACCCAAGCCTATATGGGGTCCACCTGCTGCTCGTAGGGTATGTGTGAGCCTTCCTTCCACATCAACCCCAAACTCGGAGGCATTTCATGGAGAACAGGCACCCTCTGGATCCTGGACTGCCCATTTCTAAGGTGCTCACCCACCTGTTACACCCACTTCCAAGTCCTCCTAGCCTCCTGGGGTCCATTCACCGTTTGCATAGACTGTCTACAGCAGACTGCAGTGAGTAAATAGAAGCAGAGGCCAGCCTGCTCTCTCTATGCTGGCTTCCAGCTGACTGTCTGTACTAGTTACTGACCTGGCCATGTCCCGTGCCAACCATGTGCACCAATCAATGGGAAACAGAGGTCCTGTGCTGCGGGGAGAAACCTCCACAGGCAAGCACACCAGTGTACACACATGCATGCACACACACATGTTTGTTCCCAACCCTAGGGAACGCTATCTATGTCTGTAGTTGCTTTGATCTTTTTTGCCTTTCAGTTACCTAATTAACAGTTCTTCACACCTAGTTAACTATTTTCAAATATTAAATTATCTTCATTGCAGTAACCCATGTGATTTCTGTCTCTGATGGAAGATGAACATGGTGTAGAAAATAGCTATTGTTTTTGCTAGCCCAGAATTACTCTGAGCCTTTCTAGAAGCACAGTACTTCCTCTGCCCCACCCTTCTTTGGAGGCCTGCCCACCCCCACCCCCACCCTCACTCTAGGTAAGTTGGTAGGAGCTGCCCCACCTGACCCCACCTTCCTGACCCCACTTACCTGACCCCAGCTACCTGACCCTATCTGCCTAACCCCGCCTGACTAATGAGGATATTGCATCTTGGCTGCCGTGGACGCTTCACCAGTGTGCATCACCCCCAGGACACTGCTCCATCTAGTGGGGACAAGGTGTCCTTATGTTACCCAGGACTGCCACAGGTGTGGGAGATGAGCCTGAAGCCTGAGGGGCTGTGGAAGACAGAGGCAGCAGAGAGATAGCTGGCAAGGAGGGCTGCACCGAGAGGCTAAGAGAGGGGGACATGGCCTCAGTGCTGCTCGATTTGAACCCCCAAATCCAGCCACAATGAACGCTGAGGTCTGGAGGTTTTGTGTACAGTAGTCAATGCCTTCCCTTTCTGGCTTCAGCCAGTTCAAGTTGTATTTCTGTTAATTAAACCAGAAGAGTCTGATGTCAGGGTGACAGTGAGCCACCCCTGAGCAAGCAGGTGGGAGGGTGTGGGCTCCTGCCCCAGCAGCAGGCAGTGGGCTCTCGGGGAGGGCCATGATTCCCCACTGTCTTCACCAGCTGGAGGCTGACATGAGCCCTCTCCCTGCCCCTGGGAAATACCTCTTGAGGAGCAATTCCTGTCTTTGAAGCTTAGCCGTCAGCATCTCAGGCAGGGCTGCTCTTGTACGTCAGCATCTCCCTGGCTCCCAGGCCTCTGCCCCTTGATCCTGACTGGCGCCCACTTCCCTGGGACTATTCCAGGTGGGTATGTGGGCCCCTAGCTGTGACTCCCTGCCTTGTCAGCTGATGTAGGCCTCTATTTTCCAAGCAAGTAATGAGAAGCCACAAAACCACTGTTCTAGCAAGAGGCTCTGGAGACAGTCAAGCTCTCCTGGGGACCCAGGCAGGGCTGAGCAGAGCTGTTCCCTGTGAGATGCTGTCTGGAAGATGCAGGTTGGAGAGAGGAATCTAGACCTGCCAGTCTAGCCCTCCCCCCTCTGGAGTGGGGATTGTCTGTGTTTGGTCAGGTCTCCCCAAGGAGGAGACAACGTCTAAGGACCATCCAAGGTCAAGTTCCTCCTATTCCCAGTCATCCTGGACATTTCCCTTCCCTCATCCCATCCACTCCATCACCAAATCCTGACCATGCCATCTCCACATACATCTAAACTCCCCGCATCCAGAGCTCCACTGCCCCTCTACTCGGAGCCACTAGCAATCCCTCCTGGATCTTCTGCTGTCCCAGACCCTGCAACCTGGGGCTGAATAGTATCTTCTAAAATTCATATCCACCTAGAATCTCAAAATGTGGCCTTATTAGGAAATAGAGTCTTTGTAGATGTAGTTAAGATGAGGTCACACTGGACTAGGGTGGTCCCTAATCCAATAACTAGCGTCCTTACAAGAAGAGGAGAGGACACACAGAGAAGAGGGCAGTCTTAGTCACCTAGAGCTGCTGTAACAAAAAACACTGCAAGTGTGTGGCTTTTAAGAACAGGAAGTTATTGTTTCACAGTTCTGGAAACTAGGAGTTTAAATCAGGGCATTTGCTCTAGGGGAGGGTCCCTCCTTGTTGGTAGCCCCAGGAGTTATTGGCATTCCTTGGTATCTTAGTCATTTAGTGCTGCTATAACAGAAATACCACAAGTGGATAGCTTCAACAAAGAGAAATTTATTCTCTCACAGTGTAGTAGGTTACGAGTCCAAATTCACCACGTCAGCTCCAGGAGAAGGCTTTCTCTGTGGGCTGTGGAGGAAGGTCCTTGTTATCAGTCTTCCCTTGTTCTAGGAGCATGTCAGCACAAGAAACTCAAGTCCAAAGGATGTGCTCTGCTTCCGGCACTGGTGGTATGAGGTCCCCATGTCACTCTGCTTGCTTCTTTCTTTTATATCTCAAAAGAGATTGGCTTAAGACACTATCTAATCTTGTAGATTTCATCACTATAACTGCCGCTAATCCATCTTATTACATCATAGTAATAGAATTTACAACACATAGGGAAAGTGACATCAGATGATAAAATGGTAGACAACCATACAGTACTGGGACTCATGACCTAGCCAAGATGACAGATATTTAGGTGGACACAATTCACTCCACGACACTTGGTGTTCCTTGTCATTCTTTGGTGTCTGTCTTCCCCTGTGTGTGTCTCTGTGTCTATTCTGCTCTTTTCATAAGACACCTCTCAGAAGTGACTAGGTTTAGGACCCTCCTTACTCTGGTATGACCTTGTCTTAGTTATCTAGTGCTGCTATAACAGAAGTACCACAAGTGATAGCTTTAACAAAGAGAAATGTATTCTCTCACAGCCTAGGAGGCTAGAAGTCTGAATTCAGGGTACCAGCTCCAGGAGAAGGCTTTCTGTCTTTTTTGGCTCTGGGGGAAGGTCTTTGTCTTCAATTTCCCCTGGTATAGGAGTTTCTCAACACAGGGACCCCAGGTCTAAAGAATGCGCTCTCTCCAGTCTCTTGTTTCTTGGTGGTATGAGGTCCCCTGTCTCTCTGCTTGCTTCTCTCTTCTATATCTCAGAAGATGTTGACTCAAGACATAACCTAATCTTTTAGACTGAGTCCTGTCTCATTAACAACACTGCCTCTAATCCTGCCTCATTAACATCATAGAGGTAGGATTTACAACACATAGGAAAATCACAGCAGATGACAAAATGGCAGACAATTCCACAATACTGGGCATCATGGCCTAGCCAAATTGACATATGTTTTTGGTGAAAACAATTCAATCCATGACAGACCTCATTAACATAACAAAAGAAAGCCCCTATTCCAAAACAGGTTCACCGTCATAGGTACAGGAGTTAGGACATCTACTTTCTTTTGAGGGGACATAATTAAATCCATAACATGGCCACATGAAGACAGATGCAGAGAGTGAAGTGATGCATCTACAAGGCAAGGAACTCCAAGGATTGCCAGAAACCACCAGAAGCTGGAAGAAGCAAGGAAAGATCCTCCCCCAGAGCCTTCAGAGACAGCATAACCCTGCCAACACCTTAATTTCAGACTTCTGGACTCCTGAACTGTCAGAGAATAAATGTCTTTGTTTTAAGCCATCCAGTTTGGGATAATTTTATCTGGCAGCCCTAGGAAACTAATACAATGACATTGAGTCACCATTCCACCACCTGCAGCCTCAAATATGACCTCTCAAAGGAGGCTGGAGACCTTAACCCATGTGGCCCCCTTTCCTGGGTGGGACTGCAGCTCAGTGCCACGCTGAGGGAACCCGGGCCTCCACCTAGTGGCTGTGGCTCAGGCATCTGTCTTAGCCATGCTGAACCCACAGCTCCTGCTGTTCAGCCCATCAAACAGCCATTGGGTAATGACTATCATTATGTGATCATGGTGTCCCTGGGGCTGGTAATTTGTCATTGTTAACATACATGAAGCGCCCAGTCTATCTACAGAAAATGATAATAATAAAAAACAGAAATAGCTCCCCTTTGATGGGCCAGCGCACAGCAAAGATTCCAGAAAAGAAGAAGCACGGGCAGGGGTATCTGGGCTGGCGATAGAGGAGTCGATTATAAAAGGTTGGCAGTGGTCTGGGTTTCCTATATGTTGAGTCCTTCAAATAAGCCCTTCAAGAACCGCTTGAAAAATGTCATCTACTATTGTTTGACAAGACTCACCAGAAAGACTAAACACCCCCATTGTCATCAGGTCAGTTCTGACTCATAGTGACCCAGTAGGATAGAGTAGAACTGTCCCATAGGGTTTCCAAGGCTGTAAATCTTTACGGAAGCAGACTGCCACATCTTTCTCCATGGAGTTGCTGGTGAGTTCAAACCTCCACCCTTCTGGTTAGAAGCTGAGTGCTTTAACCGCTGTGCCACCAGAACGCCTAGAGAGAGATTAGAGGAAGTTAAATCATTGATCAACACTCATTCCAAACCCATACAGCATGGGGCCAGGCACGGCAAGGAGGGCAGATAAAACGAAGGAAATGAACCCATTTCTTATCTCTGCCTTAGCAGAGACAAGAAGGCAGGGCCATCACCTAGGGAACAAAGTAGTTCTGCCTTCCATTATTTTTAAGCAGGTATCTTCAGCCAGAGTAGTCCCTGGGTGGTGAAAATGGTGAACACAGAGTTGCCTTGGAGGAAAGGCCTGGCAATCTACTTCTGAAAACTCAGCCACTGAAAACCCTATGGAGCACAGTTCTACTCTGACACACACGGGCTCTCTATGAGTTGGGGCTGACTCTACAGCAATAGGTCTTCAGCCAGAGGTGCGTGGAGGAGGGCTTGGGGTAGATTAGGCTGTCAGGGGGTTTCCTGGAAGAATTGAGGTTATGTAGAGCCTTGGGAGACAAGAAGAGAGAAAAAGGAGCTGTATTCTCTCTGGCACCTTCTGGAATTTGATGAGGTTTATCTTTACTTTTCCCTTTCAAATGGGTTGGTCTAAATGACCATCTTCAAGTCTCAAATCTCATGAACTGTCATCAGACAAGGACCACGGCTGTCAGGTCCCATAACATGGAGTGTTTGTGGATTTCAGGTAAGGCAGTCATCAGGCATTGGGTTGACACGTGAGATGCCGTCTGTGGAGGCCCCTGAGGGCCCCAGGCCATGTCACCCCACTGCCCCCCCCCCCCCCCGGCTTGGGCAGGCATCTCTGTTCTGCCACTCTCAGGCTTCAGAGGTGACCCCCTGTCACCCTTGGGGAGGATGTGAATGGAGCTGGGGACAGGGTAGTAAATCTTTCCCAGTCCACGGTTGAATCTGTGCAGACTGGATGCCCAGCCTTAAGTCAGTGGATTAGAGAGAACAGGGGGCTCTCTGGGGAAGTAGGAGCTGGTGAAGATAAGTGGCCTGTACTGGAGTCTGAAGAATGCCCTTCCCCTAAACATGTCTTCACCAGGACCCTTTGCAGGTATGGCTAATCCCAGAAGAGAAGAGGCTTTTCTGGGTTTCCTCTCCCAGCACTCAGGTTTCTGCATTGAATAGGGTGCCCCGGGTGCCAGACTTTGGGAGTGACCCACTGAGCTCACACTTGGGGTCAATGTCACATAGGGCAGGGGAGCTTCCAGAATCTTTATGCTAGTTCCATGGAGAGAGCCCCTCTCCTCCTTCCTCCTCTTGCTTTCTAGTTCTCCTTCTCTTCCCCTCCTCCCAGTCACTGTCTCAAATATAGACCCATGCAGGGTCTGGCTAAGGGAACAAGGGGCAGGCTTCCTGAGCTCACAAAGCCTCTATGTCTGGAGGTGCAGAAGCACCACCAGACAGACGCAAGACCATCAACCCCTCCTCAGCTCTCTGCTGTGGGTGCCCAGTGTGAAATAAAAATGACTTAGGTAAGGAGAGACTTTGTCCCAAAGGATTATTTCAAGAAGAGGGAAAGGACTATTGCAGTAGGGGGAGGGAGAACGCTCCAACCATGAGATCTGCAAGTGTCTCAAGTGTTAGGAAGAAAGGGGCTTTTCTTTTATAGGGAGGCGTGAACAAGGCTACCTGAGTGGTGCAAACAGTGAATGTGCTTGGCTGCTAACTAAAAGGTTGGAGGTTCGAGTCCACCCATAGGTCTGGTGATCTACTTCCAAAAAGTCAGATATTCAAAACCCTACAGAGCACAGTTTTACTCTGACAGACACACATGGAGCTGCCATGAGTTGGAGTCAACTCAACTGCACCAGGCTCTGGTTAAACAAGGTTGAAAAGAACCTGATGTGAAGAAGTGGGATGAATGGGGTGAATGGGTAGAGGTGTGTGTGATCAGACAGTAGGTCAGAGAAAGTTCTACCTGAGGGCAGCCTGTTCTGAGGACAAGCTATAAGGAGCAGCTGTCTTCCAGCTCACACAGAGGGACCAAAGTTTAAAAGAACCTGGGGAAGGAGAGAACCTTAACCAAAGTTTGGTTAGTGAGCTTTTCTTTTTCTGATTGATCAATGGGGACAAGCAGTTCAGCTAATCATTTATGAGGGGAAAAATAGGAACGCGGAGGGTCTGTGTCCAGCCTTGTCACAGGCAAACAAAGAGGCACCCATGAGTCTTATTTAAGTCATCTGGGGAAGGAGGTTCTTTGCAGTAAACTGTTTCCCAGAACACTAAAGGGTGGGGGGATTTCTTCAATGGTCACTGTGTACCAGGATCACAAGGCTCAGGTAAAATTCAGCATTGTCCCCAGCACACACCCCAGCCTGCACCTGCTGCAGAGAACTTTCCTACTCTGGGCTTTACTCAAAACCAGCAGCTTTCTGTGCTACCTACTAAAGAGTCAGAGCACATGTCACCAGGAAAGACCAATCCCTAGAAAAGGACATCATGTTTTGTAAAGTGGAAGGTCAGCAAAATCGAGGGAAAGCCACAATGAGATGGATTGACCCAATAGCCACAATAATGGACTCAAACATAGCAACAACCAGGATCAGGCAAAGTTTCATTCTGTTATTCACAAGGTCGCCATGAGTTGGAGCCCACTCAACAGCAACTCATAACAATAAAATCCAAAGAGGCCTCCAAGCTTTGTGTTACTCTCTTAGTTATAAGAGGTTCAAGGTGCAGTAATCTATCTTTTATTTAGACACTGAGACCACTGGACCCCTATAACCTTCACTGCTATGTGCAGCTTTGAATCTTCATAGGGTTTAGCACCCACCATTGGAGAATATATGTCTTACCAAAGCCTCCAATGTACCTGTTGTTTCTTGCTCATATGATCCATTAGATGCTACTGAGATGTCGGGCCCATGCACTGTTCAGCAGAATGGCCAGTCTCTCCATTCCATCCCCTTGGACTACATGGTAACAGAGAGCAAGAGAAGTGACGTAGCCCTGGGGCAAGAACGTGAATGTAAACTGCTGTCCATCCCATGTGAATTCAGGGTGCCACTGGCCCTTCTTGATGAGCATAGAGGAGAATGCATTTGGAAAGCTGGCAGCCACACACCACATGCCAGAGACTCTGTTAATCTGCCCTAGAAAGATGCACATTGGTTATGTGGTTAAATTTGCAGCAGTCCTCTGTCTCTAAGTTTTGCACAGACCAGACTGGTGAAGTAAATGATGAGGACCTCCATCCCTGTGTGCTTTGAGACTATGAGCATGGCTCTGGTCTCTGTCCTTCTGGGATGTTTCTAGTTGACTATTTTGGCCTAGAGGAGCCCTGGTGGTGCAGTGGTTAAAATGTTCAGCTGCTAACTGAAAGGTCAGCAGTTTGAAACCACCAGTTGCTCTGCAGGAGAAAGGTGTGACAGTCTGCTTCCATAAAAATTACAGCCTTGGAAACTCTATAGGGCAGTTCTACTCTGTCCTATAGGATCACTATGAGTCAGAACTGAGAACTGATTTGACAGCAATGGGACTAACAGGGGTATCTTGGCCTGGGGGGAAGGGAAGGAGGGAATAGGGATTGGGGCATTTCAGGAGCTTCCACTTGGCCTTTCTTGCTACAATAGCTCCTACTCCACAAGTCAGGGAACCAATGTGAGGGTCCTGTCAAGTGCCAAGTATGCTTGTTCCATTATACATTCAGAAACCAGAAAATGACTGCCAGGTGGATCTAGGGGCCCAGTAGACCCAGGAGGAGATGGGCCTGGGCAAGAAGTCAACTTATTATTGGCTCCACTAACCCCCATGTGACCCTCCTTGAGCAATGCACTTCGAGTTCCTAATGTTGGGGTAACCTGGACTCTAGATCCAACATCCTGCCCAGCACAGTCACCTCAGTAAATGGCCATGAGTCCCTGTGGGGATACCAAGGAATCACTACTGTATATATCTGCCTGCTGGGATATTGCAAGATCCTTTCTCATGAGGATCTGGCCTCTCCTTCTCTTGATAGTCTCTGGGTCCAATAACCGGCTCAGGTTTGGAAGCAGCAAGGGATCATGATACACACTTAGGGCCTCAGCCTACTCCTGACCCCTTCTTGAGCCCTGTGATCATATACCTATAAAGCATAATCCCTGTGGCTATCTATCTACCTCCTTCCTGGAGTACTGCATTCTATTAGCCATTTCCAAGAACCCCCTGCAGACTGGTACCTGCCACCATTCTGACTTTGCTGCCCATTGCAGAGATGTTGCCCACCTTACTTCTGACTGTTAAGCTCTGCCATGTAGCCTCTGCTATCCTGGAATCCTATCATACCCATTGTACCAGAGATCCCAGTTCTGAGCCGCCATCTGCTATGTCAGCCCAGCCTTTGGGGGCAGCCACTCTCAAGCTCTTCAGCGACGTTGGTGCCCCTCACCAAGTACCCCTTATCTCCATGGCCCTCTGAGGGCACGGACTGCGGGTGATTCTCCAGTCTCCTGGTGTAGACTCACTCCAGCACACCCCCTTTATAACCCCTCTCTGTCTCCTGACTCCACCATCCACAGCCTGCCCAGGCAGTTCCAGCATTTCCACTTCCTTCAACATGGGCCATCACTTTTTCTGAGTTCTGAGAGGCACCCATCTCCCTAGGCCTCCCAGGGTGTGAACTGTATCATTAGCCCCCATATCCACATACTCTCTCATCCCCTTTCTTTCCCCAACCCCGGCAATCCAGGACCCACCTCAGGCCCTGTGCCAGCTCCTGCTAGCCCCCAGCAGCCAGTCCTCAGCCCCTGCCTGCCCTTACCCCACCCCCCACCAAGAAGGCCCAGCAGCTTCCAGTCAGGTCCTGCTGCCTTTGACCCTGGGTGTAGGTTTGTGGCCAGGAGGGCAGGTGGGGGTGTGTCGGAGCAGCCAGCATGGCCTCAAGAGCAATTACAAGCTCAATTACAGCTTCTGCATAGTTCTCAAGCAAGTGAGGGGGGGTGTCAATCTTTGGGGAGAGGGGCAGTCACTTGTGCAGGTCCAGGGGTTAAGGGAAGCCTGGGGACTATAGGGGCTCAACTGCACCTCCCCTGATCTCCCTGCCAGAGTCTCAGGGTCCTTCTCCTTCCCCATCAAGGCCCTGATGCTGGCACAGGAGGCCTGCTGAGACAGGAAACACAGACTCCTCAGAAGCTATATCTCCAGGGTTGGTTACCAGCTGGGTCTTAGCTGGATCCTCAGCCTGCCTCAGTTTCAGAGTTCAAATCAGCTTGATCCTGAGCTGGCCATTTTCACCAGCAGGCATGTAATTCCACAGCTCTTATACATACCTGGGTGGTACAGACAGTTAATGTGCTCAGCTGCTAATCAAAAGGCTGGACGTTCCAGTCCACCCAGAGGTACCTTGGAGGAAAGGCCTGGGTGATCAACTCCCAAAAAATCGGCCATTGAAAACCTTATGGAGCACGGTTCTACTCTGACACACATGGGGTCACCATGAGACAAAGTTGACTCAACAGTAACTGGTTTGTTTGTTTGTTTTATACATGCCCCCCTATCACCAACACCTGTAGGTATCACCCACCAGAGACAGGGACAAGCCAGAGTGTACCTCCCACCTGTTCTGGCCAGGCTCACCCAGAGGAAAGTGTTGATCACTGGCTGCCAATTCTTCCTCTGCCAGTGATGCGGTCCTCATTGCCCACTGGACAGGGAGAGATGTAGCCCCAGAGCCCCTGCCTGGACTCTGCTTCTCAGGACCACTGTTGGTGCCGACTGTCTCGTGTCAGGTCCCAGAGCAGAACTTGAGGCAGGGATTCAGTGCCTGGATTGATTGGCTGCACGCTCTTAGTAGAGGGTGTGAGTGGAGGAGGACCAGGCAGGGGGCAACTGAGCAGGAAGTGGGCTCAGCTGGACACAGCCTGACCCCAAGGAGCCAGAGCAGGAATTGCTCCACAACGCTGTTTCTACCCCACAGATCAACCAGTCATTGACTGAGGGTTGCCCCACGGTGGGAATGAAAGTTCCAGGGGTTGTAACCTGGGACCGGGCAAGGTGGCTCCATCAAGGTAGAACAATCTTCCAGAGCAGGGGCACTCCGGGAGGGGGCACCGGCCTGGACAAGGGAACCTAGGTGGAGGGAAGCATGAACAGTATCTGCTATAGAAACAGACGTTTTCTGCCAACGTGTGACAGGATCCTCTGGGACCTGCAATTGCCAGCCTAGGAGCTAGCACGGCCTTGTCTCACTGACAATCTCTGAGCCCCTGCAGCCACTTTCCTGGCCGGAGCACACAGCAGTTACTACCTGTATCTGGTGAAACAGCAAAAATGCTGAACCTCATCACTTCCCGTGGAAGGCCATCGAAAACAGAGGCCCCTGAGACTGGCCGGGTGCCAGCTGGTGGATAAGAAAAGGTAACAAACAGGATTGATATGTTTAATCTCATGGTGGAACTTTTCACTTCGATACTGATGGGGTTCCATTTATCAGGATTAGGCAGCTCTCTGCAAAACCAAGCTGTTGAGCCTCACCTTCCTTATATCTGAGGGTTATGTTATTAAATCTAGGGCCTGCTGTGGAGAGCCTTTGGAGAGAAAAATGCATGCCTTTGTCCAAGGTCTGCCTTAACTGCAGCTACAGGCTCCCACTGACCTTCTGTCTGCAAACAAGGTTCTCACCCCAGCCCAGCTTCCACCCTTCCTCTCTCCATCTCAGTCTTTACAATGTGTTTTGAGGATAAACAATGTTGCTCTCTGACCTGCCTGCTGGGCAGAACATTGCATGCCAGGCGTCCTCAGCCCACTCATGGAGCCATCAGAGAAACAGGCAAAAAGGAGTTTTGAGACTCACCAAAATAAAAAAAAAAAGGGGGGAGAAAAGAACATTGCTGTCAAGTCAATTCCAACTTGTGGCAACCCGTGTAATACAGAGTAGAGCTGCCCTATAGGGTTTTCATGGCTGTAATCTTTAAGGAAGCAGATCACCAAGACTTCCTTCCACAGCACTGCTGGGTGGGTTTGAACCACCAACCTTTAGGTTAGCAGCCAAGCACAAACCACTTGCACCACCCAGGGCACTTTTGGGAGTCAAGGGCCCCCAGATTTGAGGACGCTGCTCCCAGCCAGGTAGCAGTTTTAGGACTCCAGAGCCAGTCCCTGCTGTCTGCGCACAAAGGGCTGAAAGATGTTTGCCCACCGGGAACAGAGCACCATCTGCATCTGAATTAAGAGCCAAGTGGAATTGCTAAAATGTAGATTCCTGAGCCTAACCCCAGATCACCTAAATCAGAGCCTCTGAAGGCAGGGCCTAGGAACCTGCATTTTAAACAAGCCCCCAGGATAATTCTGGCATGGCCCCAAGTCTGAGAGATGCTGGCCCTCCTCGCCCTCCTCCAGCCCAGCGTGCCGGGAGCTGGCTCTGACGCAGTTCCCAGGTTTTCCAGAACATCCTGTGGCCTTCCTGGTCCAACCCCCTCTGTTAAATACAATTGCTATGAGTTTCCTGTTGGCCTTTACAAACAAAACCGTGTTCTCTGCCTCACTCTAACTCCAATACCCGAAGCAGAGACCCTCTTCAGCTCTGCCCTGAATTCTCTATCACCACTTCTTGGGGAACCTCCACTCCTCAGGCTCAGGTTTCAGTAGGAGGTCAGGGCAGGGTGGCAGGGTCCCACCAGAGTATTGTGATGGCCTCTCATCCCCTCCTCACTCACTCTAGCTCAAGGAGGAAGAGCAAGTGGTCTCACTGGATAGCAGCAAGGGTTGGACAGCAATTGCTCGAAATTCAGGAGTAAAATTCTCACCTTCCATGTGGGAGACCAAGGTTCTATTCCTGGCCAAGGCACCTCATGTGCAGCCACCACCCATCTGCTGAACAGGTTTCAGCAGAGCTTCCAGACCAAGACAGACAATGAAGAAAGGCATGGCGATCTACTTCTGAAAAGCAGCCAATGAAAATAATATGGATCACAAGGGTTCGATCCACAACTGATCCTGGTGATGGCACAGGGCTAGGCAGCTAACTACAACCATCTCTTAAAAAGCTCCAAGCTCTGGGATTTTTGTTCTCTTCATCTCTCTCTTCGCTGGCCCATTGCAAGGCATGGAGCATGGATAAGGGGTCTGCTGTGCTCCGGATTTTCCCCCAGATAAACCATTCCAAATCTAAGCTTGGGAGGGAGAAATTTCAGACTGTTTCCCCTTCGGTTTCTTCAAAACTCAAATAGGACTGTCAATGTCTAAGTCATGAGGCAGTGAAGGTTCATTGATAGAATTCTCCCCTTCCATGCTGGAGACCCAGGTTTAATTCTCAGCCAATGCATCTCGTGCACAGCAAGCACCCATGTGTCAGCAGAGGTTTGTGTGTTGCTATGATGCTGAAAAGTTTTTTAGCAGAGTTTCCGGACTAAGATGGACTAGAAACAAAGACCTGGTGATCTACTTTTGACAGCCAGCAGATGAAAACCCTATGAATCACAACAGTCCAGTTCCACCGTGTATGGGATTGCCATGAGTTCGAGGCCAACTCCACAGCAGCTAACAACAACAACAGTGCCTAAGTCACAGGCAATTGTGAGGATTAAACAATGGTGACCATAGCTGTTACTAAGTGTAGGGCACTGTGCTAAGCATTTGACGAGGATGCTTCTGTTCAGCCCTCAAAATGACCAGTGGTACAGTCACTGATAACAGCTCCATGCATATGAGGCAACTGAAAACACCCTGGCTTGGGTCAGACCACATTAGTCATCAAAGTGACATCTTTGCTCATATGTATGCAAAAGTTGGATACTGAGAAAGGAAGAAAAAGGAGAATTGATGTGGTCAAACTGGTGTTGGCAGAGAATACGGAATATACCATGAGCGGTCAAAAGAATGGGAGTCCCTGGTCTGGTTAGAGGTTTGAGTCCACCAAGAGCCACCTCAGAAGAAAGGCCTGGTGATCTACTTCCAAAAATTCTTATGGAGCACAGCTCTACTCTGACACACATGGTGTTGCCATTAGTTGGAGGTGACCTGATGGCAACTGGCCAAAAGAACAAACAAATCAGTCTTAGAAGAGATACAACCAGAATGTTCCTCAGAAGCAAAGATGGGGAGACTTTGGCACCCCTATCCCCACTTACTCTGTCCTGACCCTCCATACCTCCTGCGCTCCTGTCTCATGAGTCGCAGTATCTGCTACAACAACGGAGATTTGGCTCACCTTGGGTTCCTTTCCTGAGCACTTCCTGCCCATAGCTATCACCCACTTCAATCTTTCTTCATCCATCACACAGCCCCTGAGCTCCTACTATGAGCCAGGTGTCAGGGCTACAGAAGCCAACAAGATACTACCTCAGTTTTAGCTCCAGACCAGCAGAAAGGTTCACCCCTTCCTTCTCCCCAAAGACAGTGCTTCAAAGACAATCCCCTGCTATCTTCCATTTTCCCTCTCTACTGGCTTCCTCCCCTTGGCCTCAAATCCCTCTCTTGAAAGCCCTTTTCTTTTCCCTATACACTTTTTAAGTAATTTCCCTAACTTAGTCCTTCTGTCTTAGTCACCTAGAGCTGCTATAATAGAAATATCACAAATGGGTGGCTTTAAAGAACAGACATTTATTTTCTCACAGCTCTGGAAGCTAAAAGTCCAAATCAGGGCCTTGTTATTGTTGTTGGTGCCACCGAGTCAGTTCTGACTCCTAGTGACCCCATGTACAACAAAACGAAGCACCGCCTGTTCCTGCACCATCCTCACAGTCATTGCTGTGTTTGAGCCCATTGTAGCAGCCACTGTGTTAATCCTTCTCACTGAGGGTCTTCCTCTATTTTGCTGATCCTCTACTTTATCAAGCATGATCTCCTTCTCCAGAGACTGGTCCCTCCAGATAACATGTCCAAAGTATATGAGACAACACCTGTGAGCAGCTAATATTTGACAAAGGCCCAAAGTCCATTAACTGGGGAAAAGACAGTCTCTTTAACAAATGGTGCTGGCATAACTGGATGTCTATATGCAAAAAACTGAAACAAGACCCATATCCACACCATGTACAAAAACTAACCCAAAATGGATCAAAGACTTAAATATAAAATCGAAAACAATAAAGATCATGGAAGAAAAATAGGGACAACGTTAGGAGCCCTAATACATGGCATAAACACAATATGAGCTATAAGTAACAATGCACAAGCACCAGAAGAGAGACTAGATAAATGGGAGCTCCTAAAAATCAAACACATACACTCATCAAAAGACTTCACCAAAAGAGTAATTTTTGGCTACAACAAATCCGATCAGGGTTTAATCTCTAAAATCTATAAGATACTCCAAAACCTCAACAACAAAAAGACAAATAACCCAATTAAAAAATGGGCAAAGGATATGAACAAGCACTTCACCAAAGAAGATATTCAGGCAGCTAACAGACACATGAAGAAATGCTCACGATCATTAGCCATTAGAGAAATGCAGATCAAAACTACAATGAGATATCATCTCACCCCAACAAGGCTAGCATTAATCCAAAAAACACAAAATAACAAATGCTGGAGAGGTTGTGGAGAGACTGGAACACTTATACACTGTTGGTGGGAATGTAAAATGGTGCAACCACTTTGGAAATTGATTTGGCGGTTCATTAGAAAGCTAGAAATAGAAGTACCATACGATCCAGCTATCTCGCTCCTTGGAATATATTCTAGAGAAACAAGAGCCATCACGTGAACAGATATATGCACACCCATGTTCATAGCAGCACTGTTCACGATAGCAAAAAGAAGGAAGCAACCTAGGTGCCCATCAACGGATGAATAGGTAAACAAACTATGGTATATCCACACAATGGAATATTATGCAATGATAAAGAACAATGATGAAGCTGTGAAACATCGTATAACTTGGTGGAAGCTAGAATTTATTATGCTGAGTGAATGTAGTCAGGCACAGAAAGACAAATACTGTATAAGACCACTATTACAAGAATTCAAGAAAAGGTTTAAACACAGAAAAAAACATTTTTTGATGGTTACGGGGGTGGGGAGGGAGGGTGAGGGTTATTCACTAACTAGATAATAGATAAGAATCATCCTAGTTGAAGGGAAGGACAGCACGCACTAGAGGGGAAGCCAGCACAACTGGACTAAACCAAAGCTAAGAAGTTTCCTCAATACAATCAAATACTTTGAGAGACAGAGTAGCAGGGATGGGGGGTCTGGGGACCATGCTTTCAGAGGACATCTATGTCAGTTGGCATAACAAAGCTTATTAAGAAAATGTTCTGCATCCTACTTAGGTGAGTGGCGTCTGGGGTCTTAAAAGCTTACAAGCAGCCATCTAAGATGCATCAATCCACTTGGAGTAAAAGAGAACAAAAAACACCAAGGACACAAGGGAAGTATCAGCCCAAGAGACAGAATGGGCCACATAACCAAGAGACTTCATCAGCCTGAGACCAGAGGAACTAGATGGTGCCCTTCTACCACCAATGAACGTCCTGACAGGGAACACAACAGAGGGTCCCTGATGGAGCAGGAGAACAATGGGATGCAGAACTCAAATTCTAGTAAGAAGACCAGACTTAATGGTCTGACTGAGACTGGAGGCACCCCAGAAAGCACGGCCCCTGGACTCTCTATCACCCCAGAACTAAAACAATTTCCGAGGCCAACTCTTCAGACACGGATTGGACTGGACTGTGAGACATAAAGTGATACTCGTGAAGAGTGTGCCTATTAGTCAAGTAGATACAAGAGACCAAAGGGGCAGCTTCTGTCCACAGGTGAGATGTGAAGGCAGAGAGAGTTAGGAGCTGGTTGAATGTTCATGGGGAGTCAGGGGCGGAGGGGAGGAGTGTGCTATCACAGAATCGGGTGAGCAGTTGGGGTCTCATAACAGTGTATGTAAAAAAAAGATTAAAAAAAGAAATCAAAGTGTATGAGATGAAGTCTCACCATTCTTGCTTCTAAGGAGCACTCCGGCTGTACGTCTTCCAAGACAATTTGTTCGTTCTTTTGGCAGTCCATGGTATATTCAATATTCTTCACCAACACCACAATTCAAAGGCATCAATTCTTCTTCAGTCTTCTTTATTCATTGTCCAGCTTTCACATGCATATGAGGCAATTGAAAACACCTTGGCTTGGGTCAGGTGCACCTTAGTCCTCAAAGTGACATCTTTACTTTTTAACAGTTTAAAGAGGTCTTTTACAGCAGATTTGCCCAATGCAGTGCATCATTTGATTTCTTTTTTTCTTTTTTTTTTTGGTGGAGAGGGGAGAGAAGGTACCAAATTACTTTCTTTGAGGGAATGGTATAAAGGAAAGAACTTAAGTGGGAGTTTTGGTACGATTTATCGAAAAGGTAAAGGTAAACCCAACATGCATGCACTGTCTTGGTGACCATGGAAGTCACCCCTGTGGCTATGGAGTAGCCAGGCTAAAGTTTAGCTCTCTCCATCACTGTCTCCTGGCATGTGCTTATCAAAGAGATACTCTGCCAGGCCAGATTCCAGGGCCCCCATCTTGCACACGCTAGTTACGTAGTCACTAAATTCTTTGATGGATTTCACCTGCTCATTTAGGTAATGCGTCTCAGTGAAGTTGTCACACAAATGGGGTTCATTCCTGTCAGTGGCCAATTTGTGCAGTTCCAGTAGTGACTGATTCGCAATTTTTTCCAAGTGTAATGCACACTCTATTGCATTCAGCCAGCTCTCGTCATCGAAGTCTGGTTTCTTGATATCCTGAAGGAAGATTCAGCAGCCTCCTTGGTTCTGCAGCTTCATCCCTTTCTCAGCATGTTCCCTCTCCTTGTGAGATGGGTGAAGAAAATATTTGGCAAAATTCTTCAAAGCCACATCATTGCAGTAAAGTAGTAAGACTTGGACAGATGGAAGTAGGAGGCATAGAGCTCCAGGTTGGTCTGGCAGTTGATGGTGGC
Source organism: Dugong dugon (assembly GCA_030035585.1). Taxonomy (NCBI): domain Eukaryota; kingdom Metazoa; phylum Chordata; class Mammalia; order Sirenia; family Dugongidae; genus Dugong; species Dugong dugon. Next base: position 27,418,893 of record CM057462.1, on the reverse strand, counting down.
CTTCGAGTCCTGATTATAGTTCTGGAGCACCTGAGATGGGGATGCTGTCATCATGGCGGCATTTGAGGAGAGACAGTGGCAGCTGCATAGTGCTGGCGTGGCGGCAGGGTCCTTGGGGCATCCAAGGGGGCTGCTGTGAGGAGGGGCAGAAGTCTGGCTGGGAGCAGCCGGTTCGGGGGAGGTTGGTGAGAACTGGATTCCATTCAAGCACTGTTGAAGCAGGAGACCACGGCGACTCTGTGAAGAATGTCATCATCTTTTGGTTTCTTGACTGCTGCTTCCATGGGCATTGATTATGGATCCAAGTAAAATGAAATCCTTGACAACTTCAATCTTTTCCCCATTTATCATGATGTTGCCTATTGGTCCAGTAGTGAGGATTTTTGTTTTCTTTGTTGAGGTGTAATTCACACTGAAGGCCATGGTCTTTGATCTTCGTCAATAAGTGCTTCAAGTCCTCTTCACTTTCAGCAAGCAAGGTTGTGTCATCTACATAATGCAGGTTGTTAATGAGTCTTCTTCCAGTTATGATACCATGTTCTTCTTCATATAGTCCAGCTTCTCGGATTATTTGCTCAGCATACAGATTGAATAAGTATGGTGAAGGGATGCAACCCTGGCCTACACCCTTCTTGATTTTGAACCATGTAGTATCCCTTTGCTCTGTTCTAATGACTGCTTCTATGTTCAGGGTCTTGGGTTTTCCTTGACTCCTTGATGAACCTCACATGGGACCTGTGTCTGCATGTATCTCTGTGTCTATACTATGCTTTATATAACTCAGAAGCGATTAGGTTTAGGATCCACCCTACATTAGTACTGATCTCAACCAGTTGTTTACATTACATTACATTGCCTTATGGAAGGTGATTACCTTACATTAGATTACATCTACAATACAGGGCTTAGGATTCCAACACATATTTTAAGAGGACACAATTCAATCCATATTACCTTCCCTTAACCACCAATGTCCTTTAAAAGGCTCTCTACAACTTCTGCCTGCACTTCCTCCCTCTGGGTTTTCATCACACAACTATCCATTGCCCACCACCTCAGAAACCAAACTGTCCTCCTCTTTATAGATCACCAGAGACATGCTGTATTGGTTTCCCTGGGCTGCCCTAATAAACTGCCACAAACCAGCTGGCTTAAAACAACAGGAATTTAAGTCCTTGAGACTAGGAGTCTGAAATCAAGGTTTTGGCCAGGTTAGTTCCTTCTGGAGTCTCTGAGGGAGAAGCTGTTCCAGTTCCATGCCTCTCCCCTAGCTTCTGGTACTGCCAGCAATCCTTGGCATTCTTTCACTTGTTAACACATCACCCTAATCTCTGCCTCCATCATCACATGGACTTTTCCTCTGTGTCTCTGTATCTTTACACGACCTTGTTATAAGGACACCAGTAACTGGATTTCGAGCCCACCCTAATCCAGTATGACCTCATCTTAATTACATCTGCAAAGACTCTATTTCCAAATAAAGTCATGCTCTTACAGGTACCAGGAGTTACGGCTTCTGCATATATTTTGGGGGGACACAACTCAATCCATTGCACTTGCTAGTGGCAAAAGCCACTGTGCTTAGTGACCTTTCTCTTCCCCTTCCTGCTCCCACGTCTGAGGCTCCTTGTGACTGTGCTGTCCTTGCTTCTGGTACCCCCAGCTCTTCTCATCACCATCATTGCCTCCTCTTCTTCCACCTGCTTCCCAAACGCTATTCTCACCCCTTCTAATGTCAGACTTCAGCTCCCTAGGTGGTCCTGTGTCTTCATGTCCTGCCTCCCAGCCTTCTCACAGCCCCAGACTCCTGTGTGAAGGAGCCTCCCAGACATCCACTTCACCTGTCCCAGGTTGTCCCATCTAAGCCACTCATTTTTGCCCACCAACCGCAGCCTAACAATGTGCATAGGCTCAGTAAGCCTTTGTTGAAAGTAATGAAGTCTGTATTTCCCACCAAGCTATGTCCTGTTGTCTGGGAACCCTCTTAGTGTGGGGACAGGAACATCAAGGGAGCATCTGTAGGAGAACAGGGCAGAGAAATGGAAGGAGAGAACAGAGGGTGTACTACATGGTTACAGAGAGCCATAAGTCTCTGGTTCTACAGAGACCTAACAAAACAAACAAACAAATGAACAACAGCAACAAAAAACTGTTGCTGTCTAGTTGATTCTGACTCGTGGAAACCCTATGTGTTACAGAGTAGAACTCCGTAAGCTTTTCCTGGCTGTAATTTTTATGGAAACAGATCACCAGGACTTTCTTCCATGGTGCCAATGGGCTAAAGAATTTAGATTAATAAAATGTTAAGGCTAGAAGGGGTCTGGCAGCCATTCTAGCCCAGCCCCCCAACCCAGTCTCGCCAGGGCCCCATCTGCTATCCGCACTGAGGGCTTGGCCTAAGCAGCATGATGCTGAAAGGAGAGCAGCAGTCCCCTGAGGTAATGGGATGAGCCCCGCGTGCTCAGGGAGCAGACCTGCCTGGTCCACACCCCACCCTCCCCACCTGTCCCCCCTGAGCAAACTCCCCAAGCCTCAAGTCTTCCTTTCTAAGAGGAGGTCACAGTCTTCCCTTTCCCTCTAGCTTCCTCGTCCACTCTCAGCACCTAGGACAAATCGGTGGTATCTGGTTCCTTTGGGGCAACAGGAGCTGGGGTGGTGGAGCCTTCACCACCATCGTCACTGTGGGGCCTCCCTGGCATCAACTCTCTTCTGTTCGGGCATTTCTGTAGACCTGTCATTGTGTTTCCATGCACTATCCCTCCAGTTAAAACAAAAGAGGCATATATGACTCTATTTTAGGAGAATACCCTTAAAAGCCACCTAAAATAATTAAAATATATGCTAGACAACCCGGAGTAGTGGTTGGGAGCCAAATTCTGAAGCCCAGCTGCCCAGAAACTGGGGTCAAAACCTAGCTCTGCCATTGATAGCTCTGTGGCCCCGGGCAAGCTACTTAACCTTTCTGGAACCTGGTGAATTCTCTTGTAAGGTGAGGGTGATATGGTGTCTTTCTCATTAGGTTGTTGTGAGGATCACCACCACCCCAAAAAGAAAACATTATCATCAAGTCAATTCCAACTCATAATGACCCTATAGGACAGAGTAAAACTTCCCTGTAGGGTTTCCAAGGCTGTAATCTTTACGGAAGCAGACTGCCACATCTTTCTCCCAAGATGCAGCTGGTGGGTTTGAAACGCTGACCTTTCAGGTAGCAGCTGAGTGCTTTAATCACTGTGCCACCAGGTCTTCTATTGTGAGGATTAATCCAGTTAATATTATGAAGCACTAGGAGTAGAATCTGACGTGTAACAAGTGCTTTCTAAGTGTGTGTGGAATAAATAAAAAATGAGTGTTTGGTCTGTCCTCTGGCTTCAGCGCTTTTTGCCTGCAGTCACAGTGAGGCTGCAATTCACATCGCTAGAGAAGATGCTCCCCCTGCCCTCATCATCTCTCTGACTCCCTCAGCATCACAACAGTTAGCTAGACAGCCTGGCATAAAACTTGCAGATGGCATTTAGGAAGGGAAAATAAATGGCTCTTTTCTGTCTCTCTCAGAAGTCCTGGTGTCCCCAGGGGATGAGGCACTGAAGTATTTCACAAAAACTTTCCGGGGACATGACATAGGAAGATAAATACAAACACTGTTAATGTACCTGTAGAAGAGTCGACATAAGCTGGTAGGGGCCGGGAGGGGCTCCAATGAAAGAAGGAGACTTTCCTCCTGTGGATTAAGGGTCAGAGCTGCTGTCACCAAGCCCGTCACCCAGGAGCAATCCCCACACCCAGGCTGCCTTTTAGTCTGCCACTCACTCACCTCTCCACTCCTGCCCCAAATCTGCCATCCTCTCAATTCTTACAGGATCACTGGAACTACATAGCCAACCAGTGGTCAACTTGTGCTTCCCAAAGCCCTCCTCTCCTCTATTCCTCTATTGAACAAAACCATCACAGGAACGTTTTCTGCAGGGAAGCACCTACATGTCATGGTGGCAGCATGTGAGAGTGGACAGGACCCAGAAGAAAGGCATAAGTAAATGGAAAATTAAATGACAACAGAAGCTTTAAGTAGTACTTCTAGGTATCAGAAGTGGGGAACTGGGCCACAACTGAGTAAGTGCCCAATGAATGACAGAGGTTATCAAGTAGGGAGCAGCCACTCAGGCTGAGAGAGCCAGGTGAACTTGGACACTAACCTCTATGGGCCTCAGTTTCCTCATCTGTAAAATGCGGAAGATCATAGTACCTACATTATAGGACTATGAGGATTAAATGAATTAATGCATACAATGCCTAGCAAGAAAGTGCCAGGCAAATAGTAGGTGCTATCATTACTGTCTTCTTCATCATCGTCACCATCATCACCATCATTTCTATCACCATCATCATCTTCATTACCACCATAATCATCACCATTATCATTATCACCATCATCACCACCATCACCATCTCTATCACCACTGTCATCACAATCAGCATCAACACCATCATCACCATCAACATCAGAACTATCTTCATCACCATCATCATCACTATCATGATCACAACCATCACCATTGTCATCATCATCATCATTATAATTGCTGTACCCTGTTGTTGTTGTTGTTGTTGTAAGGTGCCATCGAGTCGGTTCCAACCCATAGTGACTCTATGTACAACGGAATGAAACATTGCCCAGTCCTGCATCATCCTCACAATCGTTGTTATGCTTGAGCCCATGGTTGCAGTCACTGTGTCAATCCATCGTGCTGAAGGTCTTCCTCTTTTTTGCTGACCCTCTGCTTTACCAAGCATGATGTCCTTCTCCAGGGACTGATCCGTCCTGATAACATGTCCAAAGTGTGTGAGACTAGTCTCACCATCCTAGCTTCCAAGGAGCATTCTGGCCGTACTTCTTCCAAGACAGATTTGTCCATTATTTTGGCAGGCCATAGTATATTCAATATTCTTTGCCAACACCACAATTCAAAGGCATCAATTCTTCCTCAGTCTTCCTTATTGATTGTCCAGCTTTCGCATGCATATGAGGTAATTGAAAGCATCATGGCTTGGGTCAGGCACGCTTAAGTCTTCAAAGTGACATCTTTGCCTTTCAACACTTTAAAGAGGTCTTTTGCAGAAGATTTGCTCAATGCAATGTGTCTTTTGATTTCTTGACTGCTGCTTCCATGGGTGTTGATTGTGGATCCAAGTAAAAAATGAAATCCTTGGCAACTTCAATCTTTTCTCTGTTTATCACAATGTTGCTTATTGGTCCAGTTGCGAGGATTTTTGTTTTCTTTATGTTAAGGTGTAATCCATACTGAAGACTGTAGTCTTTGATCTTCATCAGTAAGTGCTTCAAGTCCTCTTCACTTTCAGCAAGCAAAGTTGTGCCATCTGCATAACGCAGGTTGTTAATGAGTTTTCCTCCAATCTTGATGTCCCATTCTTCCTATAGCCCAGCTTCTCGGATTATTTGCTCAGCATACAGATTGAATAAATATAGTGAAAAGATACAACCTGATGCACACCTTTCCTGACTTTAAACCATGAAGTATATCCCCTTGTTCTTTTCTAACTACTGCCTCTTGATCTATGTACAGGTTCCTCATGAGCACAATTAAGTGTTCTGGAACTCCCATTCTTTGCAAGGTTATCTGTAATTTGTTATGATCCACACAGTTGAATGCCTTTGCATAGTCAATAAAACACAGGTAAACACCTTTCTGGTATTTTCTACTTTCAGCCAGGATCCATCTGACATCAGCAATGATAACTCTGTTTCCATGTCCTCTTCTGAATCCAGCTTGAATTTCTGGTAGTTCCCTGTTGATGTACTGCTGCAGCTACTTTTGAATGATCTTCAGCAAAATTTTACTTGAGTGTGATATTAATGATATTGTTCAATAATTTCCACATTCCACTGGATCACCTTTCTTGGGAATAGGCATAAATATGGGTCTTTTCCAGTCGGTTGGCCAGGTAGCTGTCTTCCCAATTTCTGGACGTAGACGAGTGAGCACTTCAAGTGCTCCCTGGAAGGTAGAAATTGAGCTGGGCTCTAAAAGATAGGCTGTCCTGTGATAGAAAGAAGAAAAGGAAATTATGTCAGGCAGGTGGAATGAGAGAGGTAGCAAATGGAGGCTGGGTAGAGGGAGGATTCCTGCAGGCCAGTTAGGTTGAGGGGCAGGCAGCAAAGCCTGGTGGCAAAGGTAGGCTGGAATCAAGTAATAGCAGCCCTCTAGACTCCCCTACCTTCTCCTCCTCCCCAGCGTCCTTGTCTCCTGGATTTGCACCCCCTCCCCTTGGATCCAAATGTTGCACCCATACTGGGTGATCTCACCACTACTCCATCTTCAGAGCCCTCCACACTGCCTTTCAGCTATGGGTGTGGATGCAACAGCAGAGGCCCAAGTATGCTGCCCTGGCTAGCCTCCTCAGGGCCATCCAAACATACACCTCCCTTGATGTGGGCATGCCCCATCCCTAGCAACTTTGCCTAGCCCTCTTGGCTTAACAGAAAGGTGTCCTGGGTTTCTTCTTAGAGGCTGACGACAAAGCCCTCCAGGGTTTGGTATGAGGATGGCATGGTAAGTAGCTGGCAGGCTGCAAACCACTGTGCCTGCAGCTCTGGCGGCTGTAATCAGAATGATGAGGGAGTTGATTTGTTCTCTCCAAAATGTACCATTATTGCTAGATGTCCCACTAGCTAGCTTTGGCAATAGTCATTTATGTTTGCTTCCCACCTGGGGGGACTCTTGATCCTTCCTCAGGAAGGGATGGGGCATCTTCCGGCTAGGCTGTAAATGCCTCATTACGGTTCTCAGCTGCACACTTGATCTTTTTTCTCACTCTGGGTCATATTTCATTTTGGTTTAAATAATGAAACCAGCAGACCGGAGATTAGAGCCATTAAATGATTTTTGTTCCCAGGAAACAGATGACTGCCCAGGTTGTAGACTCATCCACAGCTCAGCAGACCCTCTACACTAGTGAAACTGGAAGAAATGGACTGAACAGGTTGGGTGTGGCCTGGAAAACTAGAGATCAAGGAGGGCAATGCCAGGCTGCACGGTGGGCACCGGTGCAGGGTAGCCGGCTCCAAGCAGGACTTGGTGCTCGCTTGCCTGTGCCAGGGTTAACTGTCTCCAGAGCAGGTGGGGGCTCCCAGGAGTGCAGGTAGGCACCTTTGGCCTCCTTGGAGGAAGAATAAGCCTGTCCCACTGCACCCTTTCAAGTGCTCCCCCATGCGTCTTCACTTGGTCCTCCTGCACACAGAACATAACCTGAGCCCATCTTGCTGATCCGTGTGCAGATGAGAAAACTGGACACAAAACACTTCAGAGAAGCCTGACTCACCCAAGACCATCAAAACCTCTTATGGCCAGGGTGGATGGCAGTCCTGGGCTCTTCCTTCTCCTCCTCACTCGCCCTTCCCTCTTCTAACCAGGAACCAGGCATTCAGAGAGGCCTGGTGACAAGCCCTCAGTTACTTGTCAGTAAGAGTAAAAGCCTCATGGAGCAGTTCTCTTCTGCACACATGGAGTCGCCAAGAGTCGGAATCAACTCCATGGCAACTAATAACAACAAGAGCAAAGCTCAGACCATCCACTCTGCAGCCACTGCACTCTGTTCAGGGAGTGACTTCACTCTTTTTCCTGGTAGACAGAAGGTCCCTCTCACAGGGAAGCAGTAGTCATTCCAAGCTTTCTGAGCCACAGTTTCCTAATCTGTAAAATGGGAGTTATAATGTCAGTCCTGGAAGACCGCTATTGAGAAGCACTTGCATGGAAGCACCTAAGCCTGAGTTGGTGTTATGATTGTAACGCAAAGGAAGGTCAGCCACAGTTGAACTACCTCCTGCTCTCCTTTCCCTCCCAGGGAAAATGAGTCCCCTGAGAAGCTTGGGACAAAAGGCTCCAGAGGAAGGAATTAATGTTGCTGTAGAAGAGTGGGCTCCTACGCAGCAGGGGGCGGGGAGGAGCTGACACTTTTCAGTGCTCCCCAGAGAAGGGAAATTGCTCCTCCTGGTGACTTACAACCCTTGTATTAAGACAACCAGCATTGTCACTGGCTCAGAGTGATGTTTTGAATAAGCAGATTGCATGTCCCATTAAGCAAGCTAAAATTAGTCTATGCCAAGTGGCTAGCAACGTCGGTGCCTTGGGCCAAACCCAGCTGAGCAGACAATTGCTACCAGCAGGAACAGGTGCCTGGGTCCCCCTTCTTTGGTGGTTGGCCCTGCCTCAGCCCAGCAAGGAGCCCTGCTCACTCTGGCTCAGCTCCCGAGGGTCGTGAGGAAGAGGACGTCAAGGCAGCCAAAAGGAGCTGGTCCACAGCAGAGGTTGCAAGCCCTACCCAAACCCTCCTCTCCAACACGGCCTTCACTGGATCCCGTCCCCATCTAAGTTTCTGCCCCGGCTTCCTTTGGCTCAGACCTCTGAACCACTACCTGCATACAGGTTCAGCTTGGCGGCTCTCTGCTCTTTGGTGCCCTGGTGTCTCTGGAAGGATGTCCCCTCCATCTCCAGCCTGGTGGACACAGACTGGACTTCAGTGCTCAGCTGGCTCCAGCCCAAATAGCCATGAGCTCCCAAGAGCACAGGACTTGGGCCCACAGTCTCATGTTGGCTGACGAGCTAGGGCAGTGGCTGAAGCATAAACCTGGGCATCAGGCTGGGCTGGTTTAATCCCTACTCTGCTGTCTCCTGACTGTGGCTTTCACTGAGCTGCTCCAGTCTTCGTTTTCTGATTTTGAACGGGGTGACGATGCTGCAGGAGTTGCTGTTCCTACTTCATCATCTGTCATCCCCTCCCCACTGTTATGGGTTGAATTGTGTCCCCTGTACCTATGGATGGGATCCTGTTTTGAAATAGGGGCTTTCTTTTGTTACGTTAATGAGATCACACCAGAGTAGGATGGGCGCTCTATAACTTTTCCTCTCTGTCACCATTCAGCACATTTTCCCATTGCCTCCCTCTGAAAAACCCCTGCTCTCTCGGCTCCCAGAACCTCACATTCTGCTTCCTTCCCTCCTACCTCTCAGGGTCCTCGTTCACAAAGTTGCGTGTTGATTGCTGCTTTTCTCATCACCTCCAAGTTGGGCATTCCTCAGGCTCTGGCCCTGAACTCTGCTCCCCGCTGACCTCCCTCTCACCTAGAGCTGCCTGATAGAGCTCTCTGAGATGGTGGATACATTCCACCCTGTGCTGTCCACATGGCTACTGAGCACTGGAAGGGTGGCTAGTGCCAATGAGGGGCTAAAATTTTAATTTTAGCTAATTTAAATGTTTTTTTGTTTTGTTTTTATTTTGTTTTATTGTGGTAAACATACACACACACACACACACACACACAAAAAAAAAAAAAAAACGCAAACCCGTTGCTGTCCAGTCAATTCCAACTCATAGTGACCCTATAGGACAGAAGAGAACTGCCCCATATATGTATATGGAGCCCTGGTGGTGCAGTGGTTAAGAGCTATGGCTGCTAACCAAAAGGTCAGCAGTTTGAATCCACCAGCTGCTCCTTGGAAACACTATGAAGCAGTTCTACTCTGTCCTATAAGGTCGCTATGAGTCGGAAGTGACTAGACAGCAACGGGTTTTTATATATATATTTACATATACATATCTGTATATACATGTAGCAAAGTATTTGCCATTTCAACATTTTTTGCAAGTACAACTCAGTAACATTAATTAAATTCATCATGTTCTGCAATCATTACCACTATCCGTTTCCAAATTTTTCCATCACCTGAAACAGAAACTCAGTGCCCCCTAAGGAATGACTCCCTTTCCCCCTCCATCCCGCCCGTGGTAACCACTAATAGACTTTGCTCTCTGTGCATTTGCCTATTCTAGATATTTCACATAAGTGGGATCTTACAACACATGTCCTTTTGTGACTGACTTATTTCACTCAGCATGACGTTTAAAGAGAAAGGAAGTCCGGAGCCATGCTACCGCCTGGATGAACTTTGCTCATTCAAATGTAAACAGCTACTTGTGGCTAGTGGCCATGGTGTTGGGCAGCGCACTCTCCTTACAAACGCTCCTGACAGGCTCTCCTGACACCATCCCAGTGCAGAGGGTTAATAAGCTATAGATTTGTAGCTCCCAAACTCTCGTCTCTAGTCCTGACCCCTCATCCGTGTTCCAGACCCAGAATCTGAAGCCCCCTCACCTTCTCACCTGGACAGCTCCCAGGCATCTCAAACCCAATGCATCTAGAACTAGACTTCTGGTCCTCCCCCAAGGTTCCCTGCCTTGGTAGAAGGCATCATCCCCCATTCCTCTCCTCTGGTACCCTATGCCCCCCAAACCCTGCTGGCTTCTCTTTGGTCCTACATTGAGTCCATCTGCTTCCTTCCACCTCCCAGCCACAGCCTTTGGCTCCACCACTGCACACGGGCCCTCTTCACATTATCCCCTGCCTCTTACTAAACCAGGTTCCACACGACTGCCACGTGCATCTTTTTAAAATCCTAAACGCCATCCGAAAGTACTCGCCAATCGGGTCTCTGATCTCTGTTTGTGCTACTCCCATTTCCTCACTTGCCTCCACTCCATGGCCCTGCTGTCTGCATTTTCTCACCCCCACTCTCTACAGAAGTCCCCTCTTCACCCTCCACCCCTGCCCTGTCACCTGCCTAACCTATGCTCTTCCTCCAGGAACCCTGGGGGAGGCATTGTGGGTGCAGAGAACACAGACGCTGGAACAGACAGCCTGGCTTCATGTCCGATTGTGTGCAAGTCATGATGGGCCTGCATTTCTGTCACTGGGCAATGGGTATCATAGTAGCACCTCCCTGGCAGGGATGATTAAATTAGCTAACACACAAAGTAAGCCTTCAAAAATGTTGATTAAAAAAAAAAAGGATAGTTGTCATCAAGTCATTTCTGACTCTTGGTAACCCCATGTGTGCAGAGTACAACTGTGATCCATAAAGTTTTCAATGGCTGACTTTTGGAAGTAGATCACCAGGCCTTTCTTCTGACGTGCTACTGGGTGGACTCAAACCTCCAACCTTTTGGTTAACAGCCCGGAGAATTAACCATTTGCACCACCCAGAAACTTTCAAAAAATGCTAGCTATTAAGAGCTAGTAATTCCTACCCCAAGGATGGCTGGGCCCCCCTACTCTGGGCTTCCATGGAGATCCCTCACAACAGCCCTTTACATGCTCCCCTTGAGCTCACCGTCCTCACTCACTTCCTTGCTGGACAGTGAGCCCCATGAGGGCAACACCTGCGTTTGCTGATTTTACAGCCACTTTCTCACCCTCTATCAGAAACTGAAGTTGTGAATGATTTCATTCTGCTTGGATCAACAATCAACGTTCATGGAAGCAGCAATCAAGAAATCAAATGATGTATTGCATTGGGCAAAGCTGCTGCAAAAGACCTGTTTAATGTTTTAAAAAGCAAGGATGTCACTCTGATGACTACGATGACCCTGACCCAGGCCACAGACTTTTCAGTGGCTTCATATGCATGGGAAAGCTGGACAATGAAAAAACACCAAAGAAGAATTGATGTGTTTGAACTGTGGTGTTGGTGAAGGATACTAACACACTGTGGACTGTCAGAAGAATGAACAAATCAGTCTTAGAAGAAATACAACCAGAATGTTCCTTAGAAGCAATGGTGGTGAGACTTCAGCTTACTTACTTTGAACGTGTCATCAGAAAAGACCAATCACTAGATAAAGACATGTTTAGTAAAGTAGAGAGCCAATGAAAACAAGGGAAGCCCTTAATAAGACGGATTGACACAATAGCCTCAACAATGGGCTCAAACGTACCAGCGATCGTGAAGATGGTACAGGACTGGGCAACATTTTGTTCTGTTGCACGTAAGGTCACCATGAATCAGAGCCAACTCAATGGCAACTAACAACAACAGAGCCTGATGTGGACACGGTACTCAAAGTCTATTGAAGGAATTAGTGATAATTCCACACATTTGTTTATTTTGTTAATCCTAAAAGAGATGCATGAATACTTCCTTGCTGCAGGAGCAGTAGAAGATGAGATGGATAGGGAGAGAAATTGACAGGGCCAGTGCAGATACTTCCATTCCTTTCCCGTCTCCACAGGCAACCGCCGTGGACAGGTTGTTACACATCCTTGCAGACATTTTGCTGGGAATTGAGCATATCTGTTTTCTTATCTCTACTCGCTGTATGCACTGCAACTGGAATGTGTGTACATTTATGCCAAGTCTTGGGTTGTTCATGGGGATAGAGTCCCAGCACCAACAGCTGAAGTTCCACCAGCCCAGGATATTTCAGGAGCTGCATACTGAGAGTGGTGTCTAGAAGGCTCCATTGCGATGGGCAGAGAAGCTTTTCCAGAGGAGGATGGGTAGGCGAGGGGAAAGGCCAGAGAGCAGGAAATAGGAGGGAACCCTCCATCCCAAAAGCCCAAGCTCCTCCGTAGTGTCCTAATTACAAACTACGAGGCATTTTCATTTTCCTCTTAATAGAGAATAATGATGGAGACCCAATTCCCATTTTGTTTTTCAATTTGTACTGAAAAGAGTATTAGAAATGAAACATTAATGGAATGTGAAAAATGAACTCTGCGTTCAGCTCCCATTTGCGAAATTGCTGGAGCTCGTCACCGGGAAGGGGGAGGGGGATAACTATGCCCAGATGCTCAGTGTTTCCAGCCTGCACATTCACGGCTGGCAGCCACTAAGCCAAATGGATAAATATTTTATGTACTTTAATTTTCTCATCTGTAAGCTTGATGTTCTGAGTCATCTTTTGTTTTATTTTCCTTACTTCGCAATATTAAAAGCGCTTATTCTCTTTTCCCGAAGAAGAACAAGTTTCCTGGTTTCAGTTCCATTGCCTTTTCCTGGCACTGGAGCGGACAACGATGCTGTGACTCATCGAGGGCTCCTTTCTGTCGCTCTGCCTTCTCCACGCTCCGCTTTGCCACTTTCTTCATTCTCTTATCACCTGTCTTACTCCCAGGCTTGTACTATTCAGAATACTGTTGTTATTATTGCTGCTGTGTGGTTGTTAGCTGCTGTCGTATCTGCTCCCGACTCATGGTGACCCAATGCTCAGTTCTGCACCATCCCCATGATAGGTTGCAGATTAGACCATTGTGATCCGTAGGGTTTTCACTGACTAATTTTCAGGAGTAGATTGCCAGGCCTTTCTTTCTAGTCTGTCTTGGTCTGGAAGTTCCCCTGAAATCTATTCAACATCATAGCAACATGCAAGCCTTCACAGACAGATGGGTGGTGGCTGCGCATGAGGTGAATTGGTAGGAATTGAAGCCGGATCTCCTCATGGAAGGTGAGAATTCTACCACTATATCACCAATGTCCACACTACTCAGAATATAGGCCTCTTTAATTTCTTCTTTTCTAACTAAACCCTACAAACTTATGCAGCGTGGTCGGTTTTCCTCTTACTAAGTTTATTTTTCCCCCTTGCTATCCTTTTCTCTTCTTCTGCTTCACTTTCCCTCCTCATGTAGATCTTGGACTCCTCGGAACTGTAATTCACTCTCACAAAAGAGCCCCTGCTCTTTCATTTGTTCCCTCTCCACCCTCCTGCCTCTTTCCCTTCCATTTGCTGCTTTCCATGATCCAAAGCCCTTTTCCTCATGACAAAGGCCCCTGTCTTTAAATGAAATGTGGCCACAGCATCCTGCTAACACACAGGTGGCTGGGGTCAGGTGGCCTCACTCTGCTCCCAAATTGGGAGTTTGGTGGGGACGCAGGCAAGGTTGGGATGGAGCCCTATGGGTGCTCCGTGCTGCATTTCCCCAAAATCATTGCTATATGCGTCTCCCCTGTCCCCTGTGTTCCTTTTTTTTTTTTTTTTTTTGGCAGAAAAGCTGCAAAAGATTGGTAATAATGCAATCTTTTCCTGTTATATCTTTCAAAAATGATAATTGAAAACACAATATAACCACACTATTAAAAGAATTTGTAAAATGTTAAAAGCGCCTGTAATCCCACCACCTAAGCATAGCTCCAGTTTTTATTTGAAGGAATCTGGTCTTCATCTAAACTCTAAAGGGAAATGAAATGTGTGTGCACCAGAGCAGAATATATCCCGGTGTCAAGAACTGCAGCCTGGGTCAAGCAGAATTTTCCTGCAGCCCCAGAAAGAGGGACTTGTGCTTAGCTGAGCAGCTGGGGATCTTCCCACCTGAAGAATCATCGAGCTATTGCCCCTCTTGTCTTCTTGCCAAGGCTAAAAATGGGATTCAGTCCTTTGGAAAGGGTTTCCAAAGGGCCTCCGTGCTTCCTTCCGGGAGCTAGAGCCCTGGACCGCCCTCATTACCATCTGATCGTCAATGGTCGTGGGGCCCGGTGCTTCTCAGTGTCTGCCCCTCCCTCAGAGCCTCGGCCAAAGCTTCAGGATCCAGTCTGAGCGGCCACTGCTGCTCTGTGTCTCTAGACCCAAACTGAGATGCCGTGTTCCCAATGCATCATTCTCCTTTAATACACATTTGGAACCTATCATCAAATCTGATCACTCTCTTCTAAATATCTCTCTGACCTGGGCCCTTGTCCCAACCCCCCAGCCAATTCCATCCAGGCCCCCATCACCTTCACCTAGATTTTGGTAAAAGCCAGACTCATTTCTTTCCACTTCCTCTGGCCTTTCCCCAAAATTCCACAGGTATCCAACCCCAAACAGCATCCCCCAGCTTTCTCCCCACCAGGGAACAAGTGACGGGGACTATTCAGCCCTATCCCTGAGAGTCTGTTTGGAGGACTGACCCTGGGATTCTGGGAGACCTCACCTTCAAGAGCAGAGAGCAGGGTGTCTGGGGTTCACTCTGTCCTTCCCCCCAGGCCTCCAGACCTAAGGCCTACTGCTGCAGGAAGACATCAGCACATTCTTTTTGCTCCAGTCAGGACAAGCTGGCAGGTATGGCTGACACTCCTGCAGGATCAGGCTCCTGCAGGATCAGGCTGAGCCTGGGGCGAAGCCTTTAAGTGCACCCTGGCTCAACTTCTTTCTGTTCTCTGTCATGCTTTCTTCATCCCCACTACCTTACTGGGTTTTCTTGGGAGTACCAAGTCATTGTCTCATAGCCTGCTTTGGGAGAACTGACCCAAGACAATACTCTGTCTTTTCATGAGGATTTGCCATCTGCAGAGTGCTTTAAAGAGCCCTGATGGCACAGTGGTTAAGTGCTTGGTTGCTAACCAAAATGTTGGCAGTTCGAACCCACCAGCCACACCACAGGAGATAGATGTGACAGTCTGCTTCCATAAAGATTACAGCCTTGGAAACCCTATGGAGCAGTTCTACTCTGTCCTATACAGGTTGCTATGCATCAGAATCGGCTCGATGGCACACAATAGAGCACTTTAACCTAGTTCTTCTTGTTTCATTCTCACAACAGACCTGAAAATCAAGCAAAGACTCTCAGTAACCCCATTTTATGGATGAGAAAACTGAGGCCCGTAGAGATTTGGGGATTTTTCCCAATGTCCCACAACTAGCTGAGGAAGGATGCAAGTCCAACTCAGATCTGAGTTACACCTCCAAAATGAAAGAAATATAGTGTCTCACAGGCAGTTCTCAACCTCAGAGAATGACCCAGAATCTCCTGGCTGCCTCTATCTCCTCATTAAGTCTCAGCTTAAATGCCTTCTCTCAGTAGGTGCTTTCCTAGCCTCCTAGTATACAGCTATCCTCTAACCAAGCTCCTTCACACCCTCCTATTTTAATGCCATTTTTGCTGTGATCGCTCTCTCATAATTTTGTATGAATCTGTTGACTGTCCATCTCCCCAGTGAGGCTGTATGCTTGGCGATGGTATGCTTATCTGTGTGGTTCACTCCTGAGCCTCCTGAGTCACAGGGTGGGCGTTCAATGAATATCTATTAAATACAGGAAAGAATTAATCCTGATGAAGCCAACTCATGACTTCTCGAGGGGACCATTGATAATAACCCAACCACTATTTCATCGTAGCATAATTGCTGTGTCACCACCTCCAGGGTCTGCCCATTCATCCGGAGTGGTGCATAGACCACAGGGTGTGAGGAGAAATACTCTTTGGAATAAACTATCAGACCACATCTCCCCATGTCTCTGCCACCTCTGTCCAAGGACTGCAGTGTTGTGTTTTTATTCAGAAGCCAAGAGAGGTAGTACCAGTTACCCGTTACCATCAAGTTGATTCCGACTCCTTGTCACTTCATGTGTGTCAGAGTAGAACTGCACTCCGTAGGGTTTACAATGACTGATTTTTCAGAACTAGATCACCGGGCCTTTCTCTCGAGGCATCTCTGGGTGAACTCGAACTGCCAACCTTTTGGTTAGTAGCCAAGTGTATTAACTATTTGCACCACCCAAACACTCCAAGAGAGGTAGTGCCCTTTGTTAATGACCTGGAAGATGGGTGGGGTGGGGGGTGGGGAGTGTGATTGAGCTCTGGAGGTGGAAATGTTTGAAAGGAGCAAGGGTGCACCATAGCAGTAGTAAGAGGGAAGCACTTTCAACTTGTGAATAATAAAGGTAATCATACTTCACAAGTATTTATCATCCTTCTTCCAAGAAGGGCAAAGTTGGAGAGAAAACAGTCCATGTGACGTAGAATAATGAAGGAAAGGTTGTAGAAGTCACTGGTATCATAAATGTTCATCTTAAATGAAACAAATTAGCATGGCATTATGGGCCCCAGTTAACCATCTGCTCACTTGAGGAGTGATTGATCATCCCCTAATTGATTCTCATATGTCTTCTGGGTTAGTCCCACGGACTTGGCGTTCACCGTGCTCAGTAATTGGCCTTTGCAGCCCCCCCTCTCTCTCCTGTGCACTCGCTTTATGTATTCCCTTTGTTTTCACCATCTAACTGCAAGCATCCTGAGTAAACACTTTTAAAAATAAGAAACTCTGGCCTTTCTCTAATTAGATCATTTGAAACCTGGCCAAATTAGGCTATGACTATTTTTACACGCCTTGTCTTTATTCTTTGCTTGAAAAATTATTAACAGAACTAGCACCTTGGACAGGGAAGGGTGGTATTTATTTCCCCCATTAAATCTACAACAACTTTACCTTGCTAAAAATAGAGGGGAGAATGAGGAGATGTAAAAAGCTCATTCCCTCTCTCAAGTAACTAATATTCACATGAAGATAAATGTAAGACCCACGGTTGTGGCTAAGGAATGATTCAGCTTGGACACCCACTCACCCTTCATCCCCCCAGCCCAGCTCATCCTGGGGGTTTCCCTTTGACATCCCCTTCACTTAATTTCCCAAGATATGAATTTCCCTTGTGGTATTTCACACTTATTCCTTTATTTAATAGGCATGTTTAAAAGGGCGGTTAATATTTGAATATCAGCTCCACAGTCATTGATTGAGAATGTAGTTGACACAAGATATTGGGCAAGTGTTGCAGGCTTCACAAAGATGCAAAACTTTATTCCACCCCTGGAAAAGCTAATAGACTTCTGGCAAGACCAAACCACTCCAAAGTACTACCAGTACCAGTTGTCATCAAATCGACCCCAACTCCTGGTAACTGCACGTGTGTCAGAGGGTTTTTTTTTAATGACTGATTTTTTGGAGGTAGATCACCAGGTCTTCCTTCTGAGGCACCTCTGGGTGGACTCAAGCCACCATCAACTGTTTGGACCACCCAGGAACTCCCCAAAGTACCACGGTAAGTCCTAAAGCAGGGGTTTGAATGAGAGTACAGAACCCCTACCCTATCCTGAGAGATTAAGGACAGCTTCTGCTTCTGTTGGAGACTTCCTCTGATGTTCTGTTGTTTGCCAAGTGGAGGAATGGGAGGATGAGATGGAACTTGAAACCAGAAAGCAGGAACCTGAACTGCCAGCGTGGTAACTGGGTGTCAGGCAACGGACAAAGCCAGGGAGATCAGCATTGTCCTCAGGGTGGATTGAAAGTTATGTGTGGGGGGATGAGGAAAACCCCACATTTCCTTCCAGGAGCCTGCTTCTTTGCTCCTTGTCTGCTTCAAAGCCTGGTTAACAATTTGCTCCCACTCCAGGTGGCCACCTTCAGCCTCCTCTCCAGCACCTTCCCAGAGCCTGTTGTTGGGTCAGACCCTTGAGGAGTCCCATTGGCAGCGCTCCATGGGCCCAAGCACATATTGATTCTGTTATGTAGTGTAACAAGGGGACCTCCTCATTCCACCTTGACTTACCTCCAGGACCTGGCCTCCCTCCTCAGAACCTCTGGAAGGGGCCGTGGTGGTTTTCTCTTCATAGCCTTTTTCCTGGCTGTTCCCTCTGCCTGGGGCTCCTCCCCAATGTCCACACAGCAGCTCCCTCCCTTCATCTGGGCAGTGCTCAGGTGTCCCCTCCATGGAAAGGCCGTTCCTCACCACCCTTCTAAAGCAGCACCTCCTCAGTCACACATTGCATGTTTCTGTTTTCCTGCGCCTTCGTCAGTCTCTGAGATTAGACTCAGTATGGATGCATTAGTTTATTGTACAGTTCTCCTTACCAGGGTAAAAAGTCCTTGAGGGCACCAAGTTGGCCTGGTTTGTTCGTCACTTTGTCCCTAGGGCCCAGAACAATGCCCACAACAGACGTGATTGGTATTCAATAAGGATTCATTGAATGAATGAATGTACGTTTGATGAATGAATGAGTGAATGAATGCCAAAGATAGCTGGGGGTACGCAGAGGATAAGATCTGAGTGTTGTCCAAAGTGCTAACAATGCAGACGCTAGAAAGCCCTTCTCTCTGCCCCAGGTGCCCCTGTGGTGCCCCAGAGCAGGAAGAGGGGCCTTTCATCAGGGCTGGTGGGTGAGAGGCCAGCAAAGGAGGCACCTGCAGGTGGTGTTTGGGCTGAATCTTGATGGTGTCACTTTGGCATCTTGTTTCCCTGACACCGAGGGGACTGTGCCCTCCATCTGGTAGGACACAATATGGGGAACAGATGGGTGGGTGGGTGGCTGGTGAGGAGGTGACTCCCTGGATAGTTTCTCCAATAGGTTGTTTTCAAATTCAACACTCCACTTTTTATCTCCTTTGCAGACCATCGTCAAGGCCAAACTTAATGACCGCCCCCCTGAAAGACAGGAAGATGGGTCCAGGCAACATATTAAGGCCGAAAGTGTCCTGCAACATCCCCAGTGGGAGGGCACTCTGAGGAGGCGGTCTTAAAGTCTGACGCTGAGAAGCACCATGCCCAGAGCCACATGAAGACAGAGGCAAGAGTGCACACACATACACACACACACATATACACATAAAGATGCATGTATGTACATGCACACACTCACATACAAGAAATCCAGGCACTGTAGGAACTCCTGACTTTGTGGACCAGTAGGACTTAACCATCAGCTCCTTGAAACTTTCTCTGAGTCCTACTAGGGCAAGTCCCCAAACACGGTCCCATTACAGATAGACTTCTCTTTGATAGCATGAACCAAAACTGTAAGTCAGTGGCTCCTTAACTCATGCCTCTTTCCCCTTAGCTGGGAGCTCCATGAATGGAGGGTTTTGCCTGCCCCTGCCTGCTGCAGCCTAGCAGAGTCCAGTGTTGGTCCTCTAGGGTGACCAGCCCAGCCAGCTTATCCTGCATGTCCCCAGTGAGAAACCATTTTAATTCTCCAAGAATCCAGATTTCTGGGTCCATGGGGTTGAGGTGACCCACTCAGGCCATCTGTCCTTTGGTGTTCATTTGAACCTTGAGCCTTTAAGGAACTATTTTCCTAAAGCCACCTTCAAGTCGAATAGCCTGGTAGTGTTAACAGAGATGGTCTGCTTTAGGCATTTTAGAGAATTATCTGTGTGCAGCCAGTTTCCAGGAGCAGGAACCCCAGGGTCTGACTGAAAAATGTATGGCAAGTCCTTAGTGACTCTGTTCCTATAACAGACCAACCCTGGAACACAGCAGGTATTCTGACGCTATCTCCTGAGGAATTAACATGACTATGACCTACATAACCAGTTTTCACTGTCCCCTCTTTGGAGCATCTTTCTGATACCTTCCAGGTCGATGCTGCCCTATTTGATTTGTATCTACTCACAATAAATATATTCTGTTACAGTAATATTTGGTGTTTCTCCGTACATTTAGATTTTTGACGCTGATTTTAGCACTGAAAGCTTCTTTGCCCAGGCACTGGGATAGTGAGTCTCCCTGAAACACTACCTGAATATCTGTTGACTGAATGAATTCATGGCTTACAGAGTTGCTGGCCAGGCCCAAGGGGTTGAAACCAACTTGAAAAGGAAACTCAGCCTTAGGCAGTAGCTGTAAGGAGGTGACTCTCAGCCCCTTAACTCTCCACAGTCAGAAATTCTATTCTTTCCACATGGTTACAGCCTCAAGACCCTCTCAATATACTTGGTGGTGGTTGGGGAGAGAAGGAGGAGGGTAACTGTCCAACACAGTCGCTTCATTTGGGGGCTGGGGCCTGCCAACAAAGCCCTTGAGGTTGTAGAAATTTCCCAGGGGAATGAGCAGGATCCATCCTTATCCTCCATAGATGCCAGTGCAATTGCCAAGAAAGATGATGCAGGAAGAGGCAACATTGTAGATCTTATCAAAGTTTTCCATGTAGTGTTAATTACCAAACCAGCCCTAACATGCAGAATTATTTTTATTTGGTTTCAGCAACCTGGCCTGCCTGTATAAGGAGCTCTCTGAATTTTCAGAAGGCTGACAAATAGCATCCCATGAAAAATCTGTGCCAAG
Source organism: Dugong dugon (assembly GCA_030035585.1). NCBI lineage: Eukaryota > Metazoa > Chordata > Mammalia > Sirenia > Dugongidae > Dugong > Dugong dugon. The sequence continues at coordinate 27,398,229 of CM057462.1, read as the reverse complement.
AAATCTGAAAGACAGCTACCTGGTCAACTGTCTGGAAGAGATCCATATTTACACCTATTCCAAAGAAAGACCATCCAACAAAATGTGGAAATTATTGAGCAATACCATTAATATCACATGCAAGTAAAATTTTGCTGAAGATCATTCAAAAGCGGCTGCAGCAGTACATCAACAGGGAACTGCCAGAAATCCAAGCTGGATTCAGAAGAGGATGTGGAATCAGGGGTATCATTGCTGATGTCCCATGGACTTTGGCTGAAAGAGAATACCAGAAAGATGTTTACCTGTGTTTTATTGACTAGGCAAAGGCTGTGTGGATCATAACAAACTATGGATAACATTGTGAAGAATGGGAATTACAGAACACTTAACTGTGCTCATGAGGAACCTGTACATAGATCAAGAGGCAGTCATTCAAACAGAAGAATGGGATACTGCATGGTTTAAAGTCAGGAAACATGTGCGTCAGGGTTGTATCCTTTCACCATACTTAATCAATCTGCATGCTGAGCAAATAATCTGAGAAACTGTATTATATGAAGAAGAACAGGGCATCAGGATTGAAGGAAGACTCATTAACAACCTGTGTTATGCTTATAAAACAACCTTGCTTTCTGGAAGTGAAGAGAACTTGAAGCACTTACTGATGAAGATCAAAGGCTACAGCCTTCAGTATGGATTACACCTCAACTTAAAGAAAGCAAAAATCCTCACTACTCGACCGATAAGCAAAATCGTGACAAATGGAGAAAAGATTGAAGTTGTCAAGGATTTCATTTTACTTGAATCCACAATCAATACACATGGAAGCAGCAGTTGAGAAATCAAAAGATGCATTGCCCTGGGCAAATCTGCTGCAAAAGACCTCTGTAAAGTGTTAAAAAGCAAAGATGTCACCTTGAAAACTAAGGTGTGCTTGACCCAAGCCATGGCGATTTCAACCACCTCATATGCATGCGAAAGCTGGACAATGAATAAGGAAGACCAAAGAAGAATTGTTACCTTTGAATTATGGTGTTGGTGAAGAATATTGACTATACCATGGACTGCCAAAAGAATGAACAAATTCGTCTTGGAAGAAGTAGAGCCAGAATGTTCCTTAGAAGCAAGGATGGCAAGACTATGTCTCACATACTTTGGACATGTTATCAGGAGGGATGAGTCTCTGGAGAAGGACATCATGCCTGGTAAAGTAGAGGGTCAGTGAAAAAGAGAAAGACCCTCAATGAGATGGATTGACACAATGGCTGCAACAATGGACTCAAGCATAACATTGTGATGATGGTGCAGGACTGGGCAGTGTTTCGTTCTGTTGTATGTAGGGTTGCTATGAGTCAGAACTGACTTGATGGCACCTAACAACAATAACAACATATATATATATATATATATATAAAACGAGAGATTTATCTCAAGGAAATAGCTCACGTGGTTGTAGAGGCTGGGAAGTCCCAAGTACATGGGTCAGGCATCAGGCTAGAGGCTTCTCCTGACTCATGTAGCTGCAGGGGTTGACAAGGCAGGTCAGACAATAGGTCACTGGCTCATGGGCCGCGAAGACTGTTGAATCCCAAGATCAGCAGGCAATACAGCAGGCCCCCAGCTCAAGTCCCAAGAACTGGAGGTCAGATGATGTTGAGCCAGATGCAGGATCGAGAGCAAGAATGTGAGCTTTGCCAAAATGTCTGTATATATATTGGAAGCAGACCACACCCTGAGAAACTCCCCTTACAACTGAATGGCTGATCATATCAGGTCACATCATGGGGGATGACTACATCATTACATAACTGCCAAACAACATCATCATGTAACTGCCAAACCACTGAGAATCATTGCACAGCCAAGTTGATACACTACCTTAACTACCACAGTCACCATGAATAGGAGTCAACTCAACAGCAGCTATGTATCAGTCTACTTTCATATGGACTCGTTAACTGATAACATCTTCAAAGAAAGAACTAATTTCCAAACAAGGTCACATTCACAGGTATAGGGGTAAGCACTTCAACATATCTGTTTGAGGGACACCATTCAATCCTTAACACCAGGCCCCCTAACTCCCCAGCCTGTGACCTCACCAAGACTTTCTCCCACTTCAATTGTGTACTTTACTCTTTGAGAAGTCCTGGGTCCTGGATGTAAAATCCTGACTCCCACCTTCTGCCCAGGTATTGGCCAGCAGCTCAGGTAACTTTCAGCCCCACCAGGGACTAAATTGAGCTAAATAAATTGATCAATCAATTCATTCCACAAATATGCACTGAGTGACTCCCGATGCTAGGTACTGATGGCAGTCAGCTCGTGGAAGCACAGCAGACTGTGGAAGAAATGGAATCTCACAGCCACTGGTGCCAGCAGTGATACTGGGCTTTAAGAAATATAAGGCTCAGTCTCGCCAGAAACAAACAAGTAATTCCTTATTAGATAGATGTATACTTCTAAGTAGAATGGGATAGGGACTCGTTGTTCATGTGAAACCAGGCATGGAAGCAATGCTAATTTCCCCTCCCCCCACCCTCAGTGTGGCATTTGGGATGTCTCACAGATTGATAAGCAGCATCGGAACAAAAGGCAGGACCGTGGTCTGCAAAGCAGACCTTGTACCTGAGGGTCTGCCTTCAGATTCTTCTGTGGCCTCTCCTGTTCCTCAGTTGACACCCGAGTGCTGTTGTTGAGTGTATTGATTTGAATTTTGGAATTTCGTGGAGGACACCACGCAGTCCTTAGTGGGGCTTGGATGGCAGCTGGAGGAGAACACCACTGCTTCTCCGGGGCCCCTGTCTCTGCCACATCAGGGTGCCGGGGAGGTTGGCTCGTTTGCTCTGTGTGCGTCCAGCCCAGCATTACTCCTGCGTTTGATGCAGAGCCTTGTTTTAGCCTCCTAGTGCTGCTGTGATACAAATACCACAAGCGGAGGCTTTAAAGAACAGACACTTATTTTCTCAGTTCTGGAGGCTAAAAGTCCGAATCAGGGTGTCAGCCATGTCAATTTCTTCCTTGTTGGTAGCTCCGGGTGTTCCTTGGTTCCTTGATTTGTAGACGATTTTCAAACAGCATCTATCTTTCCCTGTGTATGTCTCTCTGTGTCTAATTTGCTCTCTTTATGATTCAGAAGGGATTAGGTTTAGGACTCACCCTACTCTAGTATGGCCTCATTAGCATAACAGAAGAAAAATCTATATCCAAACAGGGTAGGATTCACAAGTACAAGGTTAGAAATTCCACATAACTGTGTTCAGGATACTGGGCTGCATTTCAGCTCTGCCACTCTGCACAAGTAGGTGACCTTGGGAAGCAGGGATGGATTACCCAATAAGCAAGGTAAGCAGGTGCTTAGGGCATCAACAAAACAGGGGCACCAGTTGTCCAAAGCAAAGACCCGTAGATGCTAAGCAAACAGGACACAAGGAAAAGTGGGCTTTGCAGTGGAAGGGAACAGGCAAGCCACTGAACGAAATTGATACCAGCTCCAGTGCATGAGAATGTGCCGGCCAGAAATAAAGTTCATGAAGGATCACGAGGGTGCCCATGCCCAAGGTTGTTTAAGCTATGAGGACCCTACCACTTCACACCTTTGTTGATATCTGTCTCCTATGGTCTCCTCCTGTGTAATTGAAACTCCTTTTCGGTTGGTCTCTTGGGAGTATACTGTTTCTTTTTCAATAAACAAGAAGTAGGAGTGGGCTGTCAAGTCTAACTCTTGCTTCACCAAATATGCAACTGGATCCAACATGGGCAATTACTGAGCAAGGATGGGTTATATTAATAGGTATCAGTCCTCTGATCAATTTTGAGAGAACCGTCTTGTACATCCACATCTGCTGATCCAGCAACTCTAGCCAATGTATAAATATATATATATATATACATATATACATATATACCTATATACATATATATCTCAGAATGTGTGAGTAAGCAGAGGACAGGGCACCACAGGTTATCAGTGTTTAGGTCCCTCACAAGTCTTAATCTGGCCCTGTTTGCATGCACAAGTTTCTGGGCCTCCCTTGTCCCATTAATTCTTACTTAACCTTTCCCTCTCTCTCTTTGCCTTTTACAAACCCATTTTGCATCATAAAGATCAGTAAACATAGTTTCCTTCTCAAGTGCAGTATCTTTTTTCCACCTTTTTACTTGGATAGGGTGATTGCTCACATGATCAGCTAAACCCTTAAACACTCCTCCTTCCTGGGCACTTAATCCATCAGCATAAATTCTCAGGCAGTGATGAGCAGGGGGTCCCCTCCACCTCTGAGCTCGATTCCCAGGTAATGGGGACATGGGGTCTGGCATGGTCAAGCTGTGGTGCTCAGAGCAGCAGGGGAGTGGGGTAGGGAGTGAGGGAGGAGATTTGCTTTACAGAGTTCACTGAGCTAGTTTATGCCTTACTCTTGTCTCCTAAATCCAGAACATTCTGCACGTCCAGCTGAAGGTCTTGTAGGTGGGGTGATTTGAGCAAGCAAGAGAGCACCGGGGCCCTTATGGAGACTTCCCCAAGGCAGTCAGTGTCCAGGAGCAGGCCCAGGGCTCAGGTGCAGCATCTCCAGGGAACTTGCCTTACCCCTAGGACAGCATCCCTGCCCCCTGGGCCACAAGTAGTCTTCTGTTTCCCTGGTGGTAGAACCTCCCCAGGCCTCTTTGAGGAACTGAACACAGGACTCATCTCCCCCCAAACAGTATGGATTACACCTCAACATAAAGAAAACAAAAATCCCCACAACGGGACCAATAAGCAACATCATGATAAATGGAGAAAAGATTGCAGTTGTCAAGGATTTCATTTTACTTGGATCCACAATCAACACCCTTGGAAGCAGCAGTCAAGAAATCAAAAGACACATTGCTTTGGCCAAATCTGCTGCAAAAGACCTCTTTTAAGCATTGAAAAGCAAAGATGTCACCTTGAAGTCTAAGGTGCACCTGACCCAGTCCTTGGTGTCTTCAATAGCCCCGTATGCATGCAAAAGCTGGATGATGATTAAGGAAGATTGAAGAAGAATTGACGCCTTTGAATTGTGGTGTTGGCAAAGAATATTGAATATACCATGGGCTTCCAAAAGAACAAACAAATCTGCCTTGGAAGAAGTACAACCAGAATGCTCCTTAGAAGCAAGGATGGTGAGACTATGTCTCATATACTTTGGACATGTTATCAGGAGAAAACAATCACTGGAGAAGGACATCATGCTTGATAAAGTAGAGGGTTAGCGAAAAAGAAGAAGACTCTTAATGATATGGATTGGCACAGTGGCTGCAACAAATGGCTCGAGCATAACAATGATTGTGAGGATGAAGCAGGATCAGGTAGTGTTTTGTTCTGTTGCACACAGGGTCCCTATGAGTTGGAACCAACTCGATGGCACCTAACAATGACAGCAAGCACCTATCTATCTATTCCCCTGCAACCCATTCAATAACCATCACCCACGCTCTGATTAATAATCACTGGTGGACAAGTATTTCTCCTCAATGCGGGGATCCCTGCTCTCTATTACTTCCTGTTCATCCATCCTCAGACCTCATGTATCTGGGATTCCTGGCTGGCTCACACTCTGGAGTTGGAGGGGGTGGGTGAACAGGCTGGAAAGGCTTGCTAGCCTGCAGATGAGAATAGTTGCTTGTGAGATCTCCAGTCTGCAGAGGCTGTGTTCTGACTGGAAGTTATAGAACCAGTTTGGTTGCTGGCAGTCTCTGTCCATGTTTGTGGCTGGGGGCTCCCGTGTCCTCCTAAGTCCAAAGTCGCTAGGAGCAGTGATAAAATGGCATGTGTGCCTGTCCTTGGACATGGCTCACAATGTCGGTGCACTCTGACTCAGAAGTAGATGCAAGGCCAAGCATACAGTGGTGGGATGACTCAGGCCAGACTGACCTGCAGACTCCCTTTCTGACTGGGAATTTGAGGACTTTCAGCGACACGACAAAAAACAGAGGGAGAAGGAGCACTGTGGCCCCTCAAAGGCAGTGTTCACTGGCCAGCTGGGGTGGGGGAACTGCTGTAGACTCAGAGACCAGGAGGCAGCCCCGGGGTGGGGCAGGAACTGACAGGGGAACCTTGGAGGCCCTGAGCCACGGGAGCACCTATGAACTTAGCTCTGCATCTACCCAGATGGGATGTCAATCAGCTTTCGCCAGCCCTTCCAAGCCCTGGTCTGCTCACCTGTAAAATGTGATCGATAACCGCATCCATCTCAAAGGCTGCAAGAGTTGAAGAAGTAACCCATGCAACATCACAACACAAATCCTGGCACATGATATGAGCTCAAAGAAGCATGTCATTGTTGTTAGCTGTCATCGAGTCAGCCTTTGACTCATGGAGACCCTATGTGCAACTGAATGAAATGCTGTCCAGTCCTGGACCATCCCCACGATCAGTTGAGGATTGAATTCTTGTGATCCAGAGGGTTTTCAGTGGCTAATTTTCAGGAGGAGATTGCCAGGCTTTTCTTCCTAGTCCATCTCTGTCTGGAAGCTCCGCTGAAGCCTGTTCAGAATCACAGCAACCTGCAAGCATCTGATGACAGGTGGTGGCTGTGCATGAGGTGCACTGACCTGGAATCAAACCCAGGTCTTCTGAATGGAAGGCGAGAATTCTACCACTGAGCCACCTCTGCCTTCTCAAAGAGGCACAGCAACTTCTATTGTGACTGTTGTGAGAAGGTGGCTGTTTAGAGACTGGCAAAGGAAACCCAGCAATGAAAGCTCTTCTTTCCTAACAGCTCAGAACTTCCTGGGGTGGAGTGTCTGATTTTGGTCCTTCCCCAGAGCCTGGCTAGCCCCAGTGCAGGGACGCCATGGGGAAGCATCAGATTACAGGTATGGAGTTCCCTCTGGGCCAGATAGTGGGTACCCACCTCCCTCCTTGGCCTCCCTTGCAGTCTCTGCCCTCTTTTTAGGATCGAAGCTGTCCTCTGGTTGCAGCTGATGGTGCTTTTTCCCCTTTCACCCTGGTGGGCTCTGAGACAGGCTGCAGCTATGGGGCCTCGTGCACCACTGGGGCAGCAGGATCACTTACAAGGAGAAGCCCTTTCTAGTGGTCTCTGCAGGAACCAGGGAGCCTCCCAGAACCCCAGGGCTCCATCCATACCTCTCATCCCTGCCTCCAAGCCTTCTCAGTGACCAAGATGGACCCCTGCAGAAAGTATAGACTGTGGGGTCTTTACTTTCTCTGATGTGTGAGACAGCCCCTGGGTGGTGCAAATGGTTAGACACTCAACTACTAACCTAAAAGCTCGTGGTTTGAACCCACCCAGCAGTGCTGTGGAAGAAAGACCTGATGATCTGCTTCCATAGCGTTATAGCCAAGAAAACCCTATAGAGCAGTTCTGCTCTACTGTAACACATGGGGTTGCCATGAGTTGGAATCGACTTGGCAGCAAATGTTGTTTGGTCTCTGATGTACAAATGAGCAGAGTGCTTCCCCACAAGCCCCCTGTGCAGCTGCTGTGTCGGGCTGAATGCCCTCCTCAGTGCCCAGTTCCTGCCCCCGTGTAAAGATGCAGAGATGAAAGCCATCCCAGTAATGTGCTGTCACACAGCCCAGGGACTGAGCAGATGACTGGGCAAGGAGTGTTTATTTGGGTAAAATGGAAAACACATGGGTAGAAGCCAGATGCTGTGGTTTGGAGAATACGGGATGAGTCTCAGGAGGCGAGATGGGTCTGTTGCTAGTTGTTGTTCAGTTGATTCCAGCTCATGGTGACCCCATGTGTGTGTCAGAGTAGAACTGTGCTCCATAGGGTTTTCAATGGCTGATTTTTCAGAAGTAGATCTCCAGGACTTTCTTCCGTGGCACCTCTGGGTGGACTCGAACCACCAACCTTTGGGCTAGTAGTCATGCTTTTGACCATTTGCACCACCCAGGGACTCTGAGACAGGTCTTGGACAGAGAAATTCACTCATCAGCTCCATGTGTCGGGGGACAATCTGCAGATGCGGGCAGGTGTTTGTCCTGGGAGGATGACCGTCATTTGGAAATTTCAGAGCAGAGAAGGGGGAAGCCAAGAGAGCCATCAACATAGCTGTCCTCTCCCTCCTAGGTGGGTGACATTTCTTCCCCTATATGATTCAGCTGGTCCAGGCTGAGGTCCCCCCAGACAGCCAATTGGTCCTTTTGATGTCTCCGTCGGCTTTACAGAGAAATGTGTCTCTCCCAGTTCAAACCGCAGATGCATCTCTGGGTCATGAATAATGGATCCAAGTCATCCTTCCTTTGCGCCCCTTTCTTCACTTAGACAGGGGCTTGATGATCACGAACACTGTTTTTTAGCTCGTTGGATAGACTTGGAGCAGGCAATGGCTGGGCTTCCCTCTGGGAACACCACATGTCTTTTGATGACTTTTCTCAGCTTGAAAAATGGTCCTGTCTTCTGCGTTGACAAGGGAACGGGTGTGGAGAAAAAGGCGGCGGCACAGGACACATGGCGGTAAGTTTTCCTTTTCTGTGTCGGTGTCTGCTCAGAGAGCGGTGCCAGGAGAGAACGTGGGAGCCAATTAAGGGCCATTGAAAAATTGGGTTGAAAAAAGGTCCCTGGAGACAGGCTTGTTCTGGGTGTCACAGCCCAGAGACATTCGGGATTGGAGAGGAAATGGCACTTCCCGTAGAAGCCTGAGGTGTCCTTGACCTGTGAGGCTATGGGCAGGATGAGGCCACACGATTGAAGGGAAGTTCACACGGGAAGTGGACGGAGCTCAAAGAGCTCATGGCATCCAATTTCTTGGCAGCACTGGCTCTGAAATGCAGTGTCACGTTTGGTGCCCAGGTCCAGAGCCCCGTCTCCAGTGGGGAGGATCCACTGGCCCCAGGGATGCCTCTTGCCCCTGGTGGGAGTTATTTTAAAAGTGCCATCTCTAAGGATCTGAAGCAATTTTCAAACTCACTGGCCCCCTCAGGCCTCAGCTGGGTGGCTGGTAGAGGGGTGTATGTCTGACACTTCATTTCTCACTTTTCAGTAAAGAAACCAGAGACTTCAGGTCCTTGTAGTTCCCTGAGATTGAGGGTCCATGTTCCAGGCCTGGATGTGTGAACTGGGCAGGAGGCACAGCCTTTCAAGAGCACCAATCTCAGGCACCTAGGCCTTGCTACCACCACAGGACATGGGGCCCAGCTCCCTCTGCTCTAAGGGACCCAAGTTCAGGCCCCCAAGGCCACCTTAAGTGACCAGAGCTTGGTTCTTGTTCCTGTAGAACTTCCCCTCAAAGTCAGCCATTTCTCTCCCTGGCAGGGAAGGCCAAGGCCACGGGCGAAGGCAGAGCTCTCGAAGGCTGGGCTTCACCAGCAGTGTTTGTGAGTATTCCAGAGCTGCACTGTCCAATATGGTGGCTACTAGTCCCATTTGGCAACATACTTCTAAACTTAGATGAATTAAATTAAATTACCACCACTTGTCTGTCAATTTGTCATACTGTGGTGGCTTGCACGTGTTGCTATGATGCTGGAAGCTTTACTACCAGTATTTCAAATACCAGCTGGGCACCCATGGTGGGCAGATTTCAGCAGAGCTTCCAGACTAAGACAGACTTGGAAGAAAGGCCTGCTGATCTACTTCCAAAAATTAGCCAGTGAAAACCCTATGCATCACAACAGATTATTGTCCAACTCACTTGCTTTGGACACACTGTCAGGAGAGATCAATAGCTGGAGGAGGACAACATGTTTTCCAAGTGCAGGGTCAACAAATGCGAGGGAGACCCTTGGTGAGATGGATTGGCACAGTGGCCACAAGGATGGACTTGAACATGCCAGAGAACGTGAGGATGCTGCAGGACTGGGCAACATTTCATTCTGTTGTACATTAGGTTGCCATGAGTTACAGTCAACTTGACAACAGCTATCTATCTATCTCTAAATTGAATTAAACATTAAGATCCTCAGTCACATTAGCCACATGTCAAGCCCGCAACGGCCACATCATAGAACATGCTCATAATGCCAGAAGCTCTGATGGGCAGCCCTGCTGTCCTTAATCCTGCCTCGAGTCTTACTTTGCTTCCCTGCCAGAACTGGGACTGGGTCAGTGCCCTTTCCATGGCCAAGCTGGGATTTAGAGGCTACTCGAGCCATGAACTAGTGGGTAACACTGTCTGTGTGTCCCTGAGTGTTCCCAGAGGACCTCATGTCTTGACTGGCCTGGACAGTGGACAGAAGGATTGTTCATTATCTGTAGAACACTAAAATGTCAGATTTCTCCACCTCAGCAGGTGTGGCCATTTACTTTCAATAGATCTGTGGGGGAAGTGGGCAAGGAACAGAAGGGAGGGAAGATGCTGCGACCCACCCCCAGAAGGAGGAGGAGATGTTGGCGCCGTTTTTCTGAGTCTCGGGATGACCACTGGATGGGGCCCAGGGTGAGGTTTGGAGGCAGCAGGTTTGGATGACGCATCCTAACAGGAACAACAGACAGGGTCATCAGTCTCTCCTCTTTGTCACATCCCTGCTGCACCTGGGCCTTGACTGGCCTTTGCCAGACTGGCCAGTCCACATGGACCCTTCTTAAATCTCTCCAGAGGCCCTCTGGCCACCCTTCTACGTCTCTCCTGTCCTGGCAGCCCCACATTGCAGCTGCACAAGGTAGCATGAGGCTGCCTACCCTACTGGGACTTAGATCAGTCGGGATGAGAGCGGACAGACAGATACCAGCCCCGACAGGCTCATTCTCACTCATTCCCCCAGGGACGTTGCCTGGAGACCCCCGTGTCCAGCACAGGGGGTGCTGGAGCTCCCCATCTGGAGGCAGAGTTAAATACACGAAGCCCAGGGGGACTCAAATGCCCAATATTTAGGTGATGCATATACTCCAGGGACCAGGAAATCACGTCTCAGAGCCTGGTGCTACCCAAAAGCTATGGGTTCACAACCTGGCCAAGCAGAGAACAGCCGTTCCAGTGTAGAGCATCCCTGATGCATGCTCCCAAGCCCAGAGCATCTGACATTCTTTGTTTGCACCCAACAGGCTTGGATGAGCCCCAGTGGCATCCTCTTTGAGGTGGCAACCACAAGCTAGGCAAAGCAGCCCATGTACCAGGCTGAAGTAGTTTGGGGTGGTATTAAGGAAAAGGTAGGCTCTGCCCTCCTGCAGGGTTGATTCAAATCCTAACTCTCTGCTTCACTCTCTATGTTGGTTGCCTCAACTTTAAAACCAAAAAAACCAAACCCATTGCTGTTGAGTTGATTCTGACTCACGGCAACCTTATGTGTTACAGGGTAGAACTGCTCCACAGGGTTTTCTTGGCAATAATCTTTACGGAAGCAGATCGACAGGTCTTTCTTCCACAGTGCTAGGTTCAGACTGCCAACCTTTAGATTAGTACTTGAGTTTAAACCATTTGCACTACCTGGGACCTTCATCTTTAAAATGGGACAAGAGTAGTGTTCTTACTTAGTTGCTGTGGAGTTTACAAAACAAACAGAAGCCAACCCCAAGCCTGGGAGAGAAAACAGAGCTCAGAAGGAGAGAACAAAGCACTCTGTATTCAGGGTGCTGGACTGTATTTTGGCACTGCTACTCTGCACAGCCAGGTGACCTTGGGAAGCAGGGAGGGATTACTCAATAAGCAAGGTAAGCACATGCTTAGGGTATTAACAAAATAGGAGCACCAGCTGTCCAAAGCAAAGACCCGTAGATGCCAAGTGGACAGGACACATTAAATTTTCTTTTGTGACATCTTTTCATTTGTTCATTTATAATTATAGCATTTATTATGAAACAAGCATCAAAACTGAAGTATGATCCATTTAAAGCAAAATTGGTGAAAGTCAATTTTTCGTTGGAGAGATGAACAGAATTTTGCATTGACTGTTGAAACAACTAAGTTCACAACTAAGTTCTTCATTGTAGAACATGTGGAGTACACAGTATATAGTAAAAATCTTAGTACCCCACATCTACTAAAAATTTTATAATCCAGTTCATCTCATTCTGCTCAAATGACACACCACTTTTATGTTCAATAGCTAATATTATAGTTGCATTTAAAAAGAAGTTATAGCACGGATAGCTAAGACACACACACACACGTATATTATATATATGTAAACCGTTGCCATCAAGTCGATTCCAATTCATAGCAACCCTATAGGACAGAGTAGAATTGTCCCATAGTGTTTCCAAGGAGCAGTAGTGGATTCGAACTGCCAACCTTTTGGTTAGCAGCTGAGCTTTTAACCACTGCACCACTAGGGCTCCACATATATATGTTGTTGTTAGGTGCCTTTGAGTCAGTTCTGACTCATAGCAACCCTACCTACAACAGAAGGAAACATTGCCCAGTCCTGCGCCATTCTCACAATCATTGTTGTGCTTGAGCCATTTGTTGCAGCCACTGTGTCAATCCATCTCATTGAGGGTCTTCCTCTTTTTCACTAACTCTCTATTTTACCAAGCATGATGTTGTTCTCCAGGGACTGGTCCCTCCTGATAACCTGTCCAAAAGTATGTGAGACATCCTTGCTTCTAAGGAGCATTCTGGCTGTATTTCTTCCAGGACAGATTTGTTCTTTTGACAGTTCATGGTATATCCAATATTCTTCACCAACACCACAGTTCACAGGTGTCAATTTTTCAATTTTTGTTATTCATCATCAAGTTTTCACATGCATATGAGGCGATTGAAAACACCACGGCTTGGCTCATCATTTCTTCATTTTGCTTTAGGTACTCAATGTTCAAGAGCAAGTTTCAGATTCTCTTCTGACATCCATTTTGGTCTTTTCTTTCTTTCTCATCTTTTTAATGACCCCTTTCTTTTTTCATGTATGATGTCCTTCCACACCTCATCTGGGCTTCGGTGATTAGTGCTCAATGCATCAAAACTGTTCTTGACCTCTAAATTCAGATGGGATATACTCAAAGTTGTATTTTGGCTCTCTTGGACTTGCTCTAATTTTCTTCAGCTTCAACTTGGACTTGCATATGAGCAACTGATGGTCTGTTCCACAGTCGGCCCCGGCCTTGTTCTGACTGATGATGTTGAGCTTTTCCATCATCTCTTTCCACAGATGTAGTTGATTGGATTCCTGTGTATTCCATCCCGCAAGGTCCACATGTATAGTCGCCATTTATGTTGGTGAAGAAAGGTATTTTCAATGAAGAAGTCATTGGTCTGCAAAATCCTATCATGCGATCTCCGGCACTGTTTCTGCCACCAAGGCCATATTTTCTAACTACATATTCTTCTTCTTAGCTTCCAGTTTTCACATTCCAATCACCAGTAATTATCAATGCATCCTGATTACATGTTTGATCAATTTCAGACTGCAGAAGTTGGTAAAAATCTTCAATTTCTTCATCTTTTGCCTTAGTGGTTGATGCACAAATTAGAATAATAGTCATGTTAACTGGTCTTCCTTGTGGGCGTATGGATATTTTACTATCACTGATAGTGCTGTACTTCAGGATAGATCCTGAAATGCACTTTTTGGAGATGAATGCAGTGTCATTCCTCTTCAAGTTGTCATTCCCGGCATAGTAGACCATATGATTGTCCGATTCAAAATGGCCAATACCAGCCCATTTCAGCTCACTAATGCCTAGGATATTGATGTTTATGCATTCCATTTCATTTTTGAAGATTTCCAACTTCCCTCTATTCATAGTTCATACATTCCAGGTTCCAATTACCAATGGATGTTTGCAGCTGTTTCTTCTCGTTTTGAGTCATGCCACATCAGCAAATGAAGATCCCGAAAGCTTGACTCCATCCACTTCATTAAGGTCGACTCTGCTTTGAGGAGGCAGCTATTCCCCAGTCGTCTTTTGAGTGCCTTCCAACCTGGGGGGCTTATCTTCTGGCACTATCTCTAACAGTGTTCTGCTGCTATTCATAAGGTTTCCACTGACTAATTCTTTTCGGAATTAGATTACCAGGTTCTTCTTCCAAGTCTGTCTTAGTCTGGAAGCTCAGCTGAAACCTGTCTGCCATGGATGACCCTGCTAGCATTTGAATACCAGTGGCATAGCTTCCAGCATCACAGCAACACGCAAGCCCACATAGTATAACAAATTGGCAGACACATGGGGGATAGATATATATAAATGTATATATGTATTTATATACACTTCACTTGTTTTGCTTCTCTAGAGAACCCAGCCTAAGACAGTGACCTTATGTACAACAAAACAAAACATTGCCCAATCCTGTATAATCTTCACAATATTGGTATGCTTGAGTCCATCCTAGTGTCTATTGTGCCAATCCATCTCACCAAGGGACTCCCTCACCCTTATTGGGCCTCTTCTTCACCAAACATGATGTCCTCCTCCAGAGACTGATATCCCCTGATGACGTGTCCAAAGCAAGTGAGCTGGACAAGGTTCTGTTGTGATCAATAAGGTTTCCATTGACTAATTTTCATAAGTAGATCACCAGGCCTTTCTTCTTAGTCTTAGTCTGGAAGCTCCACTGAAATCTTTCCATCTTGGGGACTCTGCTGGTATTTGAAATACTGGTAGCATAGCTTCCAGCATCATAACAACAGATAAGGCACCATAGTATGAGTATGACAAGTTGATAGATGGGCGATGGATACCAGAATAGAGTGGGTCCTAATTTTAGTGGTGTCTTATAAAAGAGGAGCACATACACAGAAATAGACATATAGAGGGAAGACACCATGTGAAGATACATCTATAAGCCAAGAGACACCTGGGGCTACCAGAAGCTGGAAGAGACAAGGAAGAAGGACAGAGACAGACCGTGGTCCTACCAATGCACATAATTCAGACTCCTAGCCTCCAGAACTGTGAGAATAGATTATCGCTTTGTGGTCATTTGTTATGGAAGCCCTTAGAAACTAAGACACCTGATATGGACCCCAGCTGGGCTGCTTATTAGCTACTTGGCCATGGGCAACTCATTGAACCTTTCTGAGCCACTGTGTCTTCATCTGAGATGTGGGTACAATAATACCAACCTCTTAGGGTTGTGACACAAAATCAGCAAGTTAATGTATGTAAAATGCCTGCTCTGTAATAAATGCTCCAAAAAGGAAGCCAATGATATTACATGCCTCCAGCCTAAGGTGTCCATCTCCCACCCACCCCAACTTCCTCACCCACACATCCAGACACAGACACTTGTAGGAAGGTCTGAGTGGAGCAAAGTCATCCTTCTGACATACAGAAGGAGGCAGGGACAGAATCTGGACACTCCAACTGGGCCAGGAGGAGGGGCTGAAGTTTTCATCCTAGGTAAGGTCACACTTTGACACCCTGCTGAAGTCCCATCCCATCCATCAGTCTCTCCTCCTCCACCAGACACAGAGACATAAACTTCAGCTGCCTCCAGAGTCACAGCAAACTGGTAATGACTTTTTTTGACTGCTTTGTTCATGTCAGGCTTTCTGCTTTCCTTTTTTTCTATTTTCCCAGAAGACACTAATTCATAAATGAAGCCCCAGGCAAAAGGATTTATCAGGGAAGATGAAGAATAAAATACTTCTGGTTGATGTGTGTATTGCCTTTTTCTTTTTCCCATCTAGCCAGGGCCATTAGGCAGGGGAAACATCATGCTGTGGAGGAAATGACTCCAACCGCAGAGTCTGGGGTGTAGCTCATGAGGTGGGGGTAGAGTGTGTAATAAGAAATTTGGTCCAGCCAAAGAGAGATCTGGCAATTGTCCTGGTCCTTGGGAGGTAATGTCTAAACCCTTGGGATTCAAGGAGTGATAGGAGTGTCTTTGTTATTCATGGAGACTCCGGGACCACACCTGATAATTTATGTTAATGAGGTGCCTCAGGATGGGAACTGGCCACACCATTGTCAGGTGGGGGCTGACCCCACCAGAAAGACTAGCCATGTGATTAGAGTGGGCTTTGAGCTACTTGAGATAGTTGTAGGGGAGGGAGCTGGAGGTTGATTTCAATCACATGGGCAATGATTCAATCACTCTTGCCTACATAACGAAAACTCTGGGCTGCATGTTGGCAATACTCCATGTGTGTTGTCACACATTGATGCTGAGAGGGTAGGGCATCCCTGAGGACGAAGGACACTTCATGTTTGGAACCCTCCCTGACTTCACCTTATAGTGTCTCTTCCTTTGGCTGATTCTAATTTGTGCCTTTTCACTATGATAAACCTATAATTTCAAGTATGGTGATCTCCCAAGTTCTGTGAGTTGTTCTAGTGAATGATTGAAACTTAGGGTGATTTAGGGAAACCCCTGAACTTGCAGCTGGTGTCTGAAATGACAGCAGTCTCATGGGGAATATTCTCCATGACTTTGCAGTTTGCAAACTCATTGTGGTTGGGTAAACTCATTGTGGTCTTGGGCAGACTTGGTGGTCTGGAAGACTGTGCCTTTAGCTGGTTCAGCCAACTCTGGATAGACAGAGACAGGGTCGTGTGTGTCACTCCCTTGCTAGGCCACAATATTTACCAGAAACCCACCATGGATCAGGCACTGGTGGCAGATAGTCTTTGCCGGGTGTTGTTGTTATTGTTGTTGCTAGTTGTTAGTTGCCACCAAGTTGGACCTAACTCATGGCGACCTTATGTACAACAGAACAAAACATTGCTCAGTCCTGCACCATCTTCACGATTGTTGAAGTCCATTGTCTGAGTCCATTGTTGCAGCTATTTGTAAATCCACCTCATGAATGGTTTCTCTCATTTTTGATGACCCTACCTTACCAACCATGATGTCCTTTTCTAGTGATTGGTCTTTTCTGATGACATATCCAAAGCAAGTGAACTAAAGTCTTGCCATCTTCTCTTCTGAGGAACATTCTATTTTTTCTAACAGTTATTTGTTCATTCTCCGGGTAGTTCACAGTATATTCAATATTCTTTGCCAACACCACAATTCGAAGGCATCAATTTTTCTTCAGTCTTCCTTTTTCATTGTCCAGTTTTGCATGCATATGAGGCAAGTGGAAAGATCATGGCTTGGGTCAGGCACACCTTAGCCATCAAAGTGACATCTTTGCTTTTAGAACTTTAAAGAGGTCTTTTATGGTAGATTTACCCAGTGAAATACGTTGTTTGATTTCTTGACTGCTGCTTCCATGGGTGTTGATTGTGGATCCAATTAAAATGAAATCCTTGACAACTTACATCTTTTCTCCGTTGCCAGGTGAGGAATCCTTAATGCAGCATCCAGGATGCTCCAAGGAGCCCTTGATTTAGCATCCAGAATGCTGGTGGCCGGTGTGAGGATGCTGGCTGCTTGCTGGCATGCATCATTCTGCAGGCTTCGGAGCAGTTCCAGCCCATCCCCAAGCTCTCTGATGCTGCAAAGAAAAAGGAAAATCTGCTTTTTTTTTAAACACTACTTCAAAAGACTGGAGGAATTTAGCAGAGTGGATCATCATCCAAGCATGTTTTATCATCTCCTCTTTTAAAAAAACAATCACCTGGAAAACACAAGAGCCGAAAAATCAATTAATTTATTTACCACTTCTAGATGCATTAGTTGTGGAAATAAATTCCCCGGAGATAAGAAGGTAGGATGTGCGTAACATGGGGTGATCTACCTGAATCCTGAGCTCAATCGGTCTGAATTGGACATTATAAATCTTTAGGAATAATAAGAGTCTAATTTGGCATTTTGGAAGAGACCTAGACACCTAATTACAGCCTTTATTCTTTCCCCTGACAACCACTTAGAGTGTTGCCGTTAGCTCATGTCCCCTAAAAATTCTCTATAGGGCAAATTCATCGCCTTTGTTTGGGGAAATTTTTGCTCAGTAACATAATTATTTCCATGTAGAGACAGGCCCTGGGTGAAAACTAGCTGCACACATTGAATGCTAAGTCACAGGCTGCTCCCCACCCACTTCACCACCCTCACTTCTTTGAAGAGGGGTAAGGAGGTGGTGGAAACCCTGGTGGCATAGTGGTTAAGAGTTACAGCTGCTAACCAAGAGGTTGGCAGTTCAAATCCACCAGGCACTCCCTGGAAACCCTATGGGGCAGTTCTACTCTGTCCGTTAGGGTCGCTATGAGTAGGAATCGACTCAACAGCAATGGGTTTGGTTTGAGTTTTTAAGTAGATGGTCCTGTCCCAAGAAGATGTCTGGCCAGCATGTCCCCAGCTCATCTCCTTCCCCTAGTCATACACAAATCATGCCCACCATTCCTTTCCTAAGGCGCCGTGCTGGAGCATGGTTAAGCGCTCAGATGGGAAATGAGAGGTCTGCAGTTGGAAACCATCAGCCGATCCACGGGAGAAAACACCTGATGATCTGCTCCAGTAAAGATTACAGCCTAGGAAACCCTATGGGGCAGTTCTACTCTCAACTCAATGGCACCTAACAACATCAACAACAGTGGTTTAGGATTTACAACACATATTTTGGGGTGACACAATTCAAATCGTTAACAGGCGGTAACAGGCCCACTCACCCTGCATGGTTGTTGTAAACTGTGTGAATCTGCACGTGCAATGCGTGGGCTCTCCTTACTTGTTATCTCCCTCCTCCATGCCCCCCTACATGAGTACATACTCCTGATTCACACTTCTTCACCTCCTCAAATATTACCTCTGCCGTCTTCCCCACTCCCCTTTCAGTGGGGTTTCCTGGTCCATTACCAGCAAAAAACAGGGTATGTAGCCCTCACTCTGACACTTGGATGGACACCAAAGCTCTTCCACCCCACACCACCGGTGTCTCCATCTCAGGCAGTGGTGGCTCCATCCACCATGTGGTCCCAGCTGAGAGAGCTTCTGATGCCCCCTTCCTTCTCACCCCCAATTCCAACCTTTTCATCTCAGAATATTTCATGTCTACCCCTTGTCTCTATCTCCATGTCATGACCTATGAAATAATTATTGCTGGTCTCTCATGAAAGCCCTAAAATATTTTCCCTAGATGTCTGAGGTCTGGAAGGATGACCATGATGAGGTCTGATGGCTAAGCACTTACCACAGGGGAAGTGCTGGAGACAATGATGGCAATGTGGCTGATGTCTGGGCATGTGCCCACGTCAGAATGGAGCCAGCAGCCACAATGTCCTTGTTTAGGCCTTCCACTACCATGTAGCTTCCATCAGTGGAGAGATATTAGCTAGTTTTTCTTGTTATCTCACTAATTCAGATATGTGTGTGGAAAGAATTAGTGAACAGTCTGATTTAGAGAACTGTTTTCATAAGCACTTTGAAATGATAGGCTAGCTGATAGACTTATGGAGCCCTGGTGGCACAGTGATTAAGAGCTTGGCTGTTAACCAAAATGTCAGCAGTTTGAATCCACCAGCCACTCCTTGGAAACACTTTGGGACAATTCTACTCTATCCTGTATAGTCACTATGAGTCAGAATCAACTCCATAGCAACGGGTTTGGTTTTTTGGTTTGCATGGACTTATAGCCAAACCAGTCACCATGGAGTCAACTCTAACCCGTGGCCACCCCATATGTGTCAGGGTAGAACTGTGCTGCATAGAATTTTCATTCGCTGATTTTTCAGAAATATATTGCCAGGCCTTTCTTTCCAAGTCTCTTCTGGGAGGTGTCCAAATGCTAACCTTTTCATTATCAGTCAAGTATGTTAACCCTTTACAGCATCCAGGGACTCTGACGGACATACAGGGAACTCTTTTGGAACACCTGAGTCACTTACTCCTTCTTGGGGTGTCTTCAGGAGCTTCTTCAGCCTTCAGCCTTTAGGAATTAGTAGGAGAACCCGAAGTTCAAATGTCTCTTGAAGGAAGACAGACAATGTCACTTAGTCTCTCTGATCATTTAAGAGATATCAACAAATTTCAGGCCTACTCATGTGCCAAGGGACATTAGGTGTTGGGTCATGAGTAGCAAGGAGAGTTTTGATCTACACAAAGGCATAAATGTATTCTAGTCTCCTACTCTTTTGATTTGTTTCTATTTTGTTATCCTTTCACCTAAAATGTTTTTACTAGCAGATATTGAGTCAGTCCCCAACTCATGGTGACCCCATGCACAATAGAACAAAACTCTGCCAGGTCCTGCACCTCCCCATGATCAGTTGTGAATTGGACCATTGTGATCCATAAGGTTTTCATTTACAGATTTTTAGAAGTAGACCCCCAGGCCTTTGTTCCTAGTCCATCTTAGTTTGGAAGCTCCACCAAAACCTGTTCAGCATCACAGCAACACTCAAGCCTCCACTGACAGATGAGTGGTGGCTGTGCATGAGGTGTATTGGGCAGAATGGCACCCAGATCTTCTGCACGAGAGGCAAGAATTCTACCACTGAACCATCAATGTCCCCTTGACCTAAAAGGTTACCCTCTTTAGGCACCCAGATCATGGCAAGTGTGTGCCAATTACAGCTTCATGGAAGTTCCCAGGCACTGTCCTACTCAGATATTTCCAACATCTGGAAGATGTCCCATTTTCCAAACAATTAAATTCCCATCTTCTGCATAGAGTTGGAATCTAGCTCCCAAAAGCCCCCTTGTCATTGTTGCCTTGAAACAGATTTCCAACCACCCAACACATGGAAGCTGGGTTTCCATTATCATAGATGTAGCTCAATTTCCAGTAGTAGGCCTACATTACAGATGAGGAGTCAAGGCTCGGAGAGATTATACAACAGGACCAGGGTCACACAGTCTGTAAATGGCAGAGCCAGATTCAAGCAAGAGCAAAGTGAGCTAGAAGCCCTGGACTTACCCTTCCTCTATGTTGCCTCTCTATAGGGTCTGGGACATTGTAGGTATGGAATACAATTTCATTCAAAACTAAAATTGAGTAGGATAGATATTTAGAGTTAGATGGGGTCTCACAGAAAATCTATTTTATGTTCTGTGACCTAATTCATTCATCTAATATTTATAGGGTAGGCAATGGGAGAAACAAATATGAATTTTAGAAATCTCTGGCTTTGAGAAGTTTCTAGAATACCAGGGGAGGCAAAGGTGCCAACTGATTGCAGGACACTGAAAATATGCTTGAAAAAGGGGTGATAGACGGCTTTGGAAGCTCAAGGGGTGGCCAGGGGCAGGTGTCATTAAATGTAAGAAGCCTGACCCCTGGGCTGGCATAAAAGAAATCCACCCAGCGGAGGAGAGGAAGGCAGGCGCTCGAGAATGAGACTCTTGAGATCTGGAAGAGTATGGAATGTTCTGGTAATGGAGCAAAGGGAGAGGACTAGCAGGAAGTGAAATAGAAAGACCATCATTTACTTGTGGCCCCGACAACTATGCAAAAGAGAAGAAAAACTTTCAACCTCATAAGCATTTTTCATGATTGCCTATTTATTTAATCTTAGTTACATGCTTGGCTAGGATGATAATTTTAGATGACTGATACTTTCTGTCGTGAAGAATAATTCCTCAACCCCTTGATAGGCTTTTGTGAGAAATCCATGTTCTACAAAACTACACTGTGTGAAACAATTTGCACAGTTCCTGAGAGGGTGATCTTTTTGGCGTACAGTTCATGGACCTCTGATTCCTGCCTGGGGTTTACATCTTCCGTCATGCTTGCAAAACTTCAAAATGAGAAAACCCAACTAGATCAGCTTCTCATTTTATCATAGCAGTTCAGCATGGAGAAGTCTGTGTAACTAAATATTCTAGATAAATGCTAATAGGTATTGCAATAGCAATTTTTGAGCATGCATTAGAAGCCAGAACTGGGCTGAGTATATTCTTTTTCTATATCTGTAAACATGCCTATTCTGCATAGATGAAGTAGACAAATGATTAATCCTACTTTACAGTTATCAAAGGACAAGTTATTTAACCTTTCTAAGCCCCAATATCAATATCAGACAGCTTGGAAGCAAAAATGACATTTGAACCTACACATGACTGACTGAAGAGTTAGAACACTATCCAGGGCTATGAAGCAACTGGAACTCTCATATACTGCTGACAGGAGCATATACTTGTATGACTACTTTGAAGAAGTATTTTCCGGAACCTACTAGAGTAGAGCTAAGGAGTCCCTGGGTGGTGCAAATGGTTAATGCGTTCGGCTGCTAACCAAAAGGCTAGAGGTTCGAGTCACCCAGAGGTGCCTCGGAAGAAAGGCCTGGTGATCTACTTATGAAAAATCAGCCACTGAAAGTCCTATGGTGTACAGTTCTACTCTGAAATACATGGGGTCACCATAACTCAGAAGTGACTCAGTGGCAACTGGATACTAGAGCTAAACATATTGTTACCCTGTGTCTTAGGTATCTAGTGCTGCTATAACAGAAATACCACAAGTGGATGGCTTTAACAAACAGAAATTTATTTTCTCACAGTTTAGGAGGCTGGAAGTCTGAATTCAGGGTGCCAGCTCTAGGGGAGAACTTTCTATCTGTAGCTCTGGGGGAAGGTCTTTGGGTCCTTGTCTCTTTTCAGCTTCTGTTCCTGGGTCTGGCATCTACCTTCCCCCATCTGTACTTCCTTCTCTATGTCTAATCTGCTCTTTTTAGGTCTCAAAGGTGATTGGCTTAAAACACATCCTACACTGATATGGCCTGTTAATATAACAAAGAAAACCCATTCTCAAATGGAATTATAACCACAGATATAGGGGTTAGGATTTACAACACATATTTCTGTGGGACACAATTCAATCCATAACACCCTATGACCCAGGGAGTCCACTCTTCAGTAAATACCTAAGGAAAGTGAGTACATGTATCTGCCAAAAGAGATGTACCAGAATGTCCACAGCATTTTTATCATAATAACAAAAGCTAGAAACAACCCAAATGCTCTACAACAGTAGACTGGATAAATAAATTGTGGTATATTCATACAATGGAATTCTATGCAGCAAAGAAAAAGAATGAAGTGCTGTTTCTTAGTTATCTAGTGCTGCTATAATAGAAATACCAAAAGTGGGTGGCTTTAACAAACAGAAGTTTATTTTCTCACAGTTTAGGAGTGTAGAAGTCCGAATTCTGGGTGCCAGCTCTAGGGGAAGGTTTCTCTCTGTGTTGGCTTTGGGGGAAAGTCCTTATCTCTTCTCAGCTCCATCTCATGTGGTGGCATCTATCTTCCCCCAGCTCTGCTTCCTTGGTTTCTTGCTCAATCTGCTCTTTTATATCTCAAAAAAGATTGATTTAAGAAACCCCTTGCACTAATACTGCTTCATTAACATAACAAAGAAAACCTATACCCAAATGTGATTATAACCACAGGTATAGAAGTTAGGAGTTAGAACACATATTTTTGGAAGACAAAATTTAATCCATAAAGTGCCACTGTCTGCAAAAGCATGAATGTTGAGCAAAAGAAGACAGACAAAATAATAACACATGATTAATTTAAAAGACATTCAAAATTAGGCAAAACTATTCTATGGTGGTAGAAATAAGGATCACAGCTCCTTTTGGGGGTTAATGATAGCAAACAAGCATGATGGAAGTTTCTGTGGGCCAGGATGCCCTATACCTTGATCTTGGTGATGGCTACATGGATATATTTATTTTGTAAAAGTTCATTTATTTAAGATGTATACAGTTCACTGTCTGTATTTACAAAATTGTTTTGATTTTTCTGGAATCCAGATTTATGGGTTCATGGAATTAGGGTGACCCACTGAAGTCATCTACCCTTAGGTGTCCTTTTGAACCTTGAAGAAACTGGTTCCCTGGAGTCACCTTCAGGTCAAACAATAGCCTGCTAAGCAGTTTAGCAGAGACCGTTTGGCCTTAGGCATTGGGTTCTTTTGGAAAATGATCTATGGGCAGCCAGCTTCGAGAAGCAATAACTCCAAGGTCTGACTAAAGGCTGTGTTTTAGGATATACAGCGTGTTCTTGGTGATTCTGTTTCTGTAACTGATGGACCCTGAAACCTGCCCTGTGCTTTGATGCTATTTTTTGAGAAACTAACATAACAATGACCTATAAAACCCCTTTTTACTTTCCCCTCTTCAGAGCACCTTTTCAAATGCCCAATTTGAATTGTTTCTATTTATTGAGTCATTTCTATTCACAATAAATATGTCCTGTTACACTAATTTTTTATGTTTCTCTGCACATTTAGGTTTTTGATGGTATGCTGTCAAAACGTTTGCAAGCAAAACAATACAAAACAAAAATGCACCCATACTGAGGGGCAGTGGTGGTTCAGTGGCGTCTTAGGCTGCGTTGTCTAGAGAAGCAAAACCAGTGAAGTGTATAAATATATATAGAGAGAGATTATATCAGGGAAACAGCTCACGTGATTGTAGAGGCTAGAATGTCCCAAGTCCGTGGATCAGGGTAGAGGCCTCTCCCAAGTCACACAGCTACAGAAGCTGGCAAGCCCAGGTCAGCAGGTTGGAGAGCAGGGCTCCCGCTCACAGGCTGTGCAGACTGATGAATCCCAGGTTCAGCAGATAAGCTGACAGCTCAAGTCCCAAGAACGGGAGATGAGACGACAGGAAGAAGCCGCAGGATCCAGAGAGAGCAAAAAGCCAGAACATCTGCTTATATACAGATACGGGCCACACCCCCAAGGAGACTCCCTTTCATCTGATTGGCTACTCACAGTATATTCAATCATGGGAGTGATTACATTAAAACATTGAGAATCATGGTCCAGCCAAGCTGACACACAATCTTAACCATCACAAGTGGTAAAATTCTCACCTTCCACGAAGTAAGCCTGGATTCAATTCCTGACCAATGCACCTCATGTGCAGCCACTACCTGTCTGTCAGTGGAGGCTTGTGTGTTGCCATGATGCTGAACAGGTTTCAGTGGAGTCAGGTTTCCAGACTAAGACGGGCTAGGAATAAATACTTAAAGACCTGGCAATCTATTTCAGAAAATCAGTCAATGAAAACCCTATGTATCACAATGATCTGATCCACAACTAATTATGGGGATGGTGCAGGTCCAGGAAGTATCTTCATCCATTGTGCACGGGGCTGCCATGATTTGGGGAGGACTTGATGGGAGCTAACAGCAACAGCAAGAACAACTGAAACTTAACATTCCCTAAATACAGAGGCCCACTAGGCTTCAACAGTGTCATTTAATACATCAGTCAACATTCATCCTCCACTCAGAAAGGTTTATTAGGAGCTGAGGTGTGTCAGCCCCTGTGTGAGGTGCTTGGATCAGTGCTGACCTCTGCTTTCATTAGTATTTATACCCTACAGGTCATCACTATGGACAGCATAAAAGCTGAGACTGAATGTCAACTGATTCCAGAACATATCTGGTATGAACTACCCATTAATCGTGTAAAAAGCATGTTTATTTTTGTTGGGTTTTTTTACTTTCTTTTTTTTAGTTGAGCCTTCTGTTGTTTGGGCTTTCAATAACCAAGATATTCTTCTACAGAGACACAAGTTCCACCAAAATGCAAAATATATTTAAAGATTTCAAGATGCAATTATAATCATCACCATCGTCATCATCATTCATCATGTGCTTAAAAGCAGTTCCATAGTCAGAAAACAGCCAGAATTTGTTCTAGAGAGGACTCCTGCTTTATCCTGACTCAGGTGATTTGTCTTTCAGGAGCACTGTACCCCTAAAGAGAGGGAAGAAGCTAAAGCTTTGCGTGTAGAACAAGTGCACCCAGACAAAGGAGCTGAAGCAGGATACATTAAAAAAAAAAAAAAAAAAAAAAAACTAACTCACTGCTGTCAAGTTGATTCCAACTCACAGTGACCCTATAAGACAGAGTAGAACTCCTCCACAGGGTTTCCAAGGAGAGGCTGGTGGATTTGAGCTGTCAACCTTTTGGTTAGCAACCAAACACTTAACCACACCACCATCAGGGCTCCAAAAAATGATCCATCAGGTTCCCAAAAAATACTCAGCTGTATTCTAAGAA
The DNA here is from genome assembly GCA_030035585.1 of Dugong dugon. Classification (NCBI taxonomy): domain Eukaryota; kingdom Metazoa; phylum Chordata; class Mammalia; order Sirenia; family Dugongidae; genus Dugong; species Dugong dugon. Next base: position 27,372,530 of record CM057462.1, on the reverse strand, counting down.
GAGCAAAGGAGGATGAAAAAGCTCCATCCCTAAAGTCTAGGACCATACAAAATGTTTGAGCAATAGTCAAGATACATGTAATAGGAGGTGTAGAAAAGTCCTATCTGATGACATTCTCGAGGGGCTTGTCTCTGGCCCAGAAGTCAGATTATCGAAGAGTTCAGTTAAGATTTGCCTTTCCCGGGTTAGAAAATCTGGCAAAAGCAGCCTCTAAATCAACGACCATTTTTTAATTATCTTCAGCAAAATTTTACTTGCTTATGATATTAATGATATTGTTCAATAATTTCTGCATTCTGTTGGATCATCTTTCTTTGTAATGGGGATTTAATTGTGCTCATGAGGAACCTGTACATAGATCAAGAGGCAGTCCTTCAAACAGAACAAGGGGATACTGCGTGGTTTAAAGTCAGCAATAAGTGCTTCAAGTCCTCTTCACTTTCAGCAAGCAAGGTTTTGTCATCTGCATAACATAGATTGTTAATGAGTCTTCCTCTGATCCTGATGCCCCCTTCTTCTTCAAATAGTCCAGCTTCTCAGATTATTTGCTCAGCATACAGATTGAATAAGTATGGTGAAACAATACAACCCTGATGCACATCTTTCCTGACTTTAAACCACGAAGTATCCCCTTGTTCTGTTCGAACAACTGTCCCTTGATCTATGTACAAGTTCCTCATGAGCACAATGAAGTGTTCTGGAATTCTCATTCTTTGCAAAGTTATCCATAATTTGTTATGATCCACACAGTCGAATGTCTTTATATAGTCAGTAAGACACAAGTAAACATCTTTCTGGTATTCTCTGCTTTCAGCTAGAATCCATCTGACATCAGCAATGATATCCCTCATTCCACACCCTTTTCTGAATCTGGCTTGACTTTCTGGCAGTTCCCTGTTGATGTACTGCTGCAACAGCTTTCAAATGATCTTCAACAAAATTTTACTTGTGTGTGATACTAATGATATTGTTCAATAATTTCTGCATTCTGTTGGATCACCTTTCACTGGAATAGGCATAAATATGGATCTCTTCCAGTCGGTTGGCCAGGTAGCTGTCTTCCAAAAGTCTTGGCATAGACAGGTGAGCACTTCCAGTGCTGCGTCCCTTTGTTGAAACATCTCAATCGATACTCCATCAATTCCTGGAGGCTTGTTTTTCACCAATGCCTTCAGTGCAGCTTGGACTTCTTCCTTCAGTACCATGGGTTCTTGATCATATGCTCCCTCCTGAAATGGTTGAACATCAAACAATTATTTTTGGTACAGTGACTGTGTATTCCTTCTATCTTCTTTTGATGCTTCCTGAGTCATTTAATATTTTACCCATAGAATTCTTCAATATTGCAACTCCAGTCTTGAATTTTTTCTTCAGTTCTTTCAGCCTGAGAAATGACGAGTGTGTTCTTCCCTTTTGGTTTTCTAACTGCCGGTCTTCGCATATGTCATTATACATTACTCTGTCTTCTTGAGCAGCCCTTTCTAATCTTCTCTTCATCTCTTTTACTTCATCATTTCTTTCATTTGCTTCAGCCACTCAGTGTTCAAGAGCAAGTTTCAGAGTCTCTTGTGACATTCATTTTGGTGTTTTCCTTCTTTTTAATGACCTCTTGCTTTCTTCACGTATGATGTCCTTGATGTCATTCCACAACTCGTCTGGTCTTCCGTCATTGGTGTTCAAAACATCAAATCTATTCCTGAGATGGTCTCTAAATTCAGGTGGAATTTACTCAAGTTTGTACTTTGGCTCTCATGGACTTGTTCTAATTTTCTTCAGCTTCAACTTGAACTTGCATATGAGCAATTGATCTGTTCCATAGTCAGCCCCTGGCCTTGTTCTGACTGATAATACTGAATTTTTACATCATCTCTTTCCACAGATGTATTAGACTTGATTCCTGTGTATTCCATCTGGTGAGATCCAAGTATATAGTTGCTGTTTTTGTTGGTGAAAAAAGGTATTTTCAGTGAAGAAGTCGTTGATCTTGCAAAATTCTGTCTTGCGATCTCCAGCATAGTTTCTATCACCAAGGCCATATTTTAAAACTACCAGTCCTTCTTTGTTACCAACTTTGGCATTCCAATCACCAGTAATTATCAATGCATCCTGATTTCAGCTTCGATCAATTTCAGATTGCAGAAGTTGATACAAATCTTCAGTTTCTTCATCTTTGGCCTTAGTATTTGGTGTGTAAATTTGAATAACAGTTGTATTAACTGGTCTTCCTTGTAGGCGTATGGATATTATCCTATCACTAACAGTGTTGTATTTCAGGATAGATCTTGAAGAGCTCTTTTTCATGATGAAGGCAGCATCATTCCTCTTCAAGCTGTCATTCTTGGCAGAGTAGACCATATGATTGTCTGATTCAAAATGGCCAATACGAGTCCATTTCAGCTCACTAATGCCTAGAATATCAGTGTTTATGCGTTCCATTTCATTTTTGACGATTTCCAAATTTCCTAGATTCATACTTTGTACATTCCATATTCTTGTTATTAATGGATGTTTGTAGCTGTTTCTTCTCATTTTGAGTTGTGCCACATCAGCAAATGAGGGTCCTGAAAACTTGATTCCAACCACGTCGTTAAGGTTGACTCTACTTTGAGGAGGCAGCTCTTCCCCAGTCGTGTTTTGAGTGCCTTCCAACCTGAGAGGCTCATCTTCTGGCACTATATCAGACAATGTTCCACTGCTATTCATAAAATTTTCACTAGCTAATTCTTTTCAGAATTAGACTGCCAGGTCCTTCTTCCTAGTCTGTCTTAGTCTGGAAACTCAGCTGAAATTTGTCCACCATGGGTGACCCTGCTGGGATTTGAATACCAGTGGCATAGCTTCCAGCATGACAGCAACACACAGCCCCCACAGTATGACAAACTGACATGCAAGCCTAGCAGGATGGAAAAACTGATCAATCTCCTTGATGAGCCACAAATACCTTATCTGCACAGTCCCACCCAATCATTTGGGTAATTGTTACAAGATCACGGCGAGAAAGACCACACAAAAGCAATCCCTGGCACCGCACTGGAGAAGGACATCATGCTTGGCAAAGTACAAGGTCAGCAAAAAAGAGGAAGACCCTCAATGAAATGGATTGACACAGTGGCTGCAACAATGGACTCAAACATAGCAACGATTATAAAGATTGCATAGGACCAAGTAAGATTTCATTCTGTTATAAATAAGGTCACTATGAGTTGGATCTGATTGGACAGCACCTAACAACAACAGTTCCACAAAGCTGCTGCCCAGTGCAGACTGCCTTTTATTAATTTTTCTTTCTCTTTCGTATGAGGGATTATTCCCAGCCCTTGTTTGGAGTTGAAGAAAGTGTCATCACCACCATAGGAAAAGAAGTGACCTAAGGCCTATGTTCCCTGCAGTGATGTGGCCCAAGTCCTTTCTAAGAGGAATAGAGAGAAGACTTCCAGTTCTAGCAATCTGTCAGACTGGCTACTCAGGAACACCTTAGCACTTGAAATAAACAAACAAAAAAAGCTGGGTAAAACATTAGGGACAGTCTTTATAAATATATTTCTTAATTGTCCTGAAAGCAATAAAATCCACAGATTCTACATCCGTTTGTTGAAACATCTCTATTGATATTCCATGAATTCCTGGAGCCTTGTCTTTCACCAATGCCTTCAGTGCAGCTTGAATTTCTTCCTTCAGTACCATCTGTTCCTGATCATCTGCTACCTCCTGAAATGGTTGAACAAGAGCCAATTCTTTTTGGTATAGTGACTCAAATGGAAGGTTTGAATTGAAAGAAGGTGGTGGGCAAAGATAAAACCAAAAGCCATTGCCATCAAGTTGACTCTGACTCACAGCACACTATGGGACAGAGTAGAGCTGTCCTATAGGGTTTCCAAGGCCGTAATCTTTACAGAGGAGCCCTAGTGGCATAATGGTTAACAGCGCGGCTGCTAACTAAAAGGTCGTCAGTCTGAATCCACAAGCTGCTCCTTGGAAACCCTGTGGGAGTCCTACTCTGTCCTAGAGGGTCGCTATGAGTCAGAATCAACTCGATGGCAATGGGTTTGGTTTGGTTTTGGTTTAATCTTTACAGAAGCATGCCACATCTTTCTCCCGTGGAGCAGCTAGTGGGTTCGAACTGCTGACCTTTTAGTTAGCAGCCAAGTGCTTAACCACTGTGCAACCTGGGCTCCTTTTTGGGCAAAGATATTGACAAATAAAAACTTAGCTGACATTGATTATTTAAAAAGTTAAAAGTTTTATCCAATTAATGGGTAGATAGGGATACAGGCCAGAGATAAAATATTGGACATCATAAAATTTGGGAAGAGAGTAATGCGTATTAAAGCACACCCACTCACACTCACCCACTCACCTACCCACACACACACACAGTGTCTTAAAACAACAAAGGTTTGCTAATCTTGTTCAGGCTACCTGTCCATCACAGGTTGGCTGAGGGGTCTGCCCCCATCATCCTCACTCTGGGAACAGAGCAGCCACCAGCCACCACCTGGAATGTCACCTTACAACGGAAGAAAGAAAAAGAGAGTGTGGAAAACCTTGCCCTGGCCTTAAAGTTTCTGCCTGGATTTTTCAATGCCCCTTCCTCTCGCATGCCATTGGCCAAGTACATCACCAGGCCACACCTGGCTTCAAAGGGGGCAGGGAAGTGAAATTGACCTTGTGCTGATAGGAGAACAGGTAATGTTTGATGGACAGCCCCAATGGCTTCCACTCACTTCAAGAGCAGGATTTTTTACCCTCTTTACTCCCCTCCCTCCCTTAGCTATTTTGTGTAACACTGTGCTAGGTAGTACCACGGAATAAACCTTCTCCAAAGTGGCTGGACAAAGACAGGCAGGGTTTGTCAGCTGTTTTCCCACCTCCCAATGAATCTTCCCTTTTTCAAATCCATCTTTGGATCTGATCCACTGCAAACCAGTTCTCATTAAACTGGTTCAGATTTTATTTGTAGTCTCCTTAACTGGTGTTAACAGATGAAATGTGACATCTCAATGGCTTAACCCAATAAATGTTTATTTCTCATTTGTATTAAGTCAGTAAGCAGTAGGGGTTGGGAAGGCCAGCGGGTCACTTGATGACTCAGGGTGGCAGAGGTACTGCCATCTTAAGCTTGTAGCACCAAGAATACCCTGAGCACCAGTATCCCACCTGCAGACAAGGGAAGAAAGAGAACGGAGGATCACACAGGAGGTTTTTATGGTCCAAGCATCTGTTCTCACTCCATTGGCCAGGATTTGATCACAAGAGAGGCTGTGTAATGTGCTGCACCACTGAATAGTTATGTTGTTAGGTGCCATTGAGTTGGTTCTGATTCAAAGCAACCCTACGTACAACAGAACAAAACACTGCCCCATCCAGTACCATCCTCATGATTGTTTTTACAATTGATCCCATTGTTGCCGCCAGTGTGTCAATCCATCTTGTTGAGGGTCTTTCTCTTTTTTGCTAACCCTCTACTTTACCAAGCATGATGTCCTTCCCCAAGGACTTGTCTCTCTTGATAACATGTCCAAAGTATGTAAGATGAAGTTTCGCCATTCTTGCTTCTAAGGAGCATTCTGGCGGTACTTCTTCCAAAACAGATTTGTTTGTTCTTCTGGCTCCATCACTAGGCCGGCAGAACTTTGGAACCTATAGCCAGTCCCTGGAGTCCCTGGGGACTAACAGTAAGGTGTCCTTGAAGTAAGGCCTAGCTATCTACTTATGAAAAATCAGCCACTGAAAACAGATCTACTCTGACACACATGGAGTTGCCATTAGTCAAGGTCAACTCCACAGCAACTGGTAGCCAGTCCCTAATGTATCTAGCTATTCCCTGCTCTTCTTTGAAGCTAACCCTCCTTTGTTCTGCCTTGATTTTGCCCTGAGAATGTTTAAATCTTGAAGGAGTGTATTAATGAATGAACAAGACCTCTTTCCAGGATGTTGGCCAAGGTCACGCTTCACTCTCAGGTAATTCTCTTAAATGTTCATCATGACTTTAGAATTCACCCAACTCCAGCCTACGTGGTTTTCAGGTCAAGAGAGCTTTGAATAGCCACAATCCTCAACTGTAAACACTCAGTTGTTAGTCTTGATCCTTAAAACAGGCTCTAACATATGTTGGTTGAGTCAAATCCATTTCCTTGGAGGCAGAGTAGCGTGGTGGTTATGAGCTGAGCTAGAGAGTCAGACTGCTTAAATTTGAATCCCAGCTCCACACTTCTCAGTTGCCTGATCATAGGCAAATTAGATTTTTGGTGTTGTTGTTGTTTGTTGTTTGGCACCAAAGTCCTCATCCATAAAATGGGGATAATCATTGCATAGACCTGTAGCAGATGCTGTCAGTGTTCTGCTCACATCCCATGGGCCCCAGCACTTTAGGGTGCTCTGATAAACTTCCAACAATCAGTATCTGAAGCCATGGAAGACTACTTGGCCCTAGCATGGCAGAGAAAATGCTAGAAATGCCCCAACAGATAGAAAATGCCATAAAAATAACAGACACGCTCCTTCTCCAGGAGCAACCCTCAGCCAAAGACCACTGAGAATTGGAGTATAAATACCCCAGCTCCCTCACCCTTCAGGTGGGAGAACTATAGGGCATGTGTTTTCCATCATTTCCCAGAGGTTCGCTGTGAGATTAAGCTTCAGATGCAGTAGTGGGAGCTGGCTTGGCGACAGACCCTTAATAATGCCTTCCTTTCCCTGCGTCAGTCCCGTTCTCCTTCCAGTGTTTCCTCCCCCTTCCAAATAAACTACTTGCAGTTGTCTCATGGTCTACTTCTGGGAACAACCTAAATAAAGACAGTCCTCCTAGAGTTGTGAGGATGAAATGCATTGATCTGAGTAAAGCACTAAGAGCAGCACCTGGCAGGTAGGGAGTACTTGATACACCTTAAGTATCATTCATCTCAATAAGTCCCTGAGTTCTTTTCTTGGGGAAGTGGGTTGTTGCAAACACTGCTGGAATTAATGGAGCCACAAGCAGAGGGCTTGGGAATCTTTTCTTATATAATATCTGACCTGTTCTCCCAGTGAATTCATCACTTCCTCACCTCAATCTAGGCTCCCTGGGAAGCAAGAGACTGGGTCTTGTTGATTCTGTGTGGTAAGCACCTAATTGGGCACGTATTAAATATTAAATCGCTGAGTAGAAACAGCTGCCTTTTCTGGAGAAGCTTCAGCCTTCCCTTCCTCCAGCCCAGAGATGAAATGAAGAAGCTCTGGGTCAGGTATCTCGGAAACATCTTTGCTGTGAGGCCTGGAACTTTGGACCTCTCTGGGCCTCCTCTTCCTCATCTTTACAATGGAGGTCACAGTGATAACTACCCATATGGTGGCTAGGGGGATCAAATGAGGCAGTGCATGAAGTGCAAAGCCCAAGGAAGCATTTGCTAAACATTCACTTTTATTGTTTCATTATGCTTTTGTTGTTAGCTGCCATTGAGTCAGCCCCCAGCTCATAGAGAACTCATGCACAATGGAACAAAATGTTGCCCATTCCTGCATCATCCCCATAATCAGTTGCAGATGGAACCACAGTGATCCAAAGGGTTTGCATTGCCTTATGTTTGGAAGTAGATCACCAGGCCTTTCTTCCTAGTTTGTCTTAGTCTGGAATTGCCACTGAAACCTGTTCAGCATCACAGCAACACACAAACCTCCATGGACAGACAGATGGTGGCTGTGCATGAGCTGCACTGGCTGGGAATCGAACCTGGGTCTCCTGCATGGAAGGCGAGAATTCTACACTGAACCACCACTTCCCTCATGGTTTCGATTGTAAGTCCCTTAATTCTGTAGCAGCCACACCATTTGGCTAAGAGCCTCTTATCTTTCACCACGAAACTCCAGCCAAGACAAACTGGGCAACATGCAAATGTACGTATGAGACTTCATCATAAACAAGAGTAATTAGAATAATGGGACCCAGCTTTCTCCCTCCAGGCCAGAGTATGATAGCCACAGTTCCTCTCAGCCTACTGGGTTTATATTGCTTTCTTATATTGCTTTCTTCCTGGCAACTAGCCCCAAATGTTCCTTTTAATTGAAAACCTGAGTTAACTTTGTCTTGTAGACAATTGGTGTCCAAGGTCCAGTAAGTAGCAAATGGATAAAACATTCTCTGCTCCCTATTTCCCTTGACTATTCATTTCCCTATGATGCTGCTGCTGCTCCATCAAGAGTCTCAAAACCCTGGAGCAGAGAGGAGGGGTAGGGACGGGTGTGAGGAAGCCACCTCTCTCAGAAAAAACAAAGCATACGGCCCTCCAAGAGAAAACTCTGGAAGGAGGGCCCTTCGGCTAGGAGGTGCTCCATGGAAGGGCCCATTACACAGGGGAATGTCACCATAGACAGTGTTCGAGTAATATTTGTTGAATGAATGAGCGGATGAATAAGTAAGATTCTCTAGGCAAGAAGGGACCCCTTGTACATATCTGGGCCTTTTTCTCTTCTTTATATCCAGGGAGAAAACATTGAATTGAGGCACTGGAATCAGACAGAGCTGGCCTTATGAGACCATTTTTGTCCAAGTTTGACATTCATGAGCTCTGTGATCTTGGGCACATTATATCACCTCTCAGAGCCGTGACTTTCTCATTTACAAAATGAGATCAGTAACACACAGTGGATTGGGTTAATAGAAAGAGTATCTAGGGCAGCAAACAGGAACTGCATGAAGCTGCGAGTAATAGGAATTGTTCCTGGTTTGAACTGTGTCCCCAGAAAAGTCCTGACCACTGTATCTGTGACTGTGACCTGTGACCTTAGAATCTTTTGTTATCAGTTAAGTTCAACGAGGTCATACTGGAGTAGGGTGAGTCCAAGTTGAATTTGAGTGGTTTCTTATAAAAGGAGAGGACAGACATGGAAACTGAGTCACACACAGGGGGACAACACCATATGAGGATCTGCCCGCAACCCAAGGAATGCCAAGAAACATCTAGAACTATGTGATCATTCAAGTTGTGTGTCAACTTGGCTGGGCCATGATTCTCAGTGGTTTGGCAGTTATGATGTAGGTTGGCAGTCACCTCCATGATGAGATTTTATATAAGGTGATCACCTCCATGATGAGTTCTCTGGTGAGTAGCCAATCAGTTGAAGGGGAGTTTCCTTGGGGGTGTGGCCTGTGTCCAATATAGATGGACTTTCTGGCAAGGCTCATGGGCTCTTGCTTACTCTGGATCCTACAACTGGCTCCTGTTCATCTGAACTCCAGTTCTTGGGACTTGAGCTAGCAGCTTACTTGCCCTCTTGCCTGCTGATCTTAGGATTCATCAGTCTTTGCAGCCTGTGAGCCAGAGCCCTGCTGTCTGACTTTCCAACCTTGGGTTCTCCAGCCCCTGTGGCTACGTGAATCAGAAGCCTCCAGCCTGATGCATGCAATTGGGACTTTCCAGCCTCTACAACTGTATGAAATATTTCCTTGATATAAATCTCTCTTTATATATACATATACACTTTACTGGTTTTGCTTCTCAGAGGAACCCAGCCTAAGACAGCTACCAACAAGGAAAGCACTTCTTCTAGAACCATAGAGATAACATAACTCTGTCAATACCCTAAATTCAGACTTCTAGCCTCCAGAACTGTGAGACAATAAATTTCTGTTCTTTAAAGCCACCCACTTTGTAGTATTTTGTCATAGCAGCCCTAGAATACTAACACAAATGGCTTAAACTGTGAGAGTTGGCTTAACTCATGCAACAGGGCTGAGCTGGTAGAGTGGTCAACTGTGGCATCTGAACCAGGTTCTTCTATCTTTCTGCTCCACCATCATTACTATGGCTTTTATGCTTATTGTCCCAATATGACTGCTACACCTCCAAACATCACCTCCAGCTTCAAGGCAGGAAGAGGAGAGAATTGTGAAGGGGTGAAGGGCAGAGAGCTTTCTTCCATCAATGCTTTATGTTTTTGTTTGGAAAGGTATGGTCTCTCCTTTAACTGTCATTTGGAGTTCATTGGCCCATTTTCCAGTTGACCACAAGTCACCTTGAACAAATCAGAGTTCTGTGGGTAAGGAAGAGGAGGATAATTAACACTGGGTTGGCCAAGGAGCAGAGTGTGGGATGTGGGAGGCACTGGCTTCCATCAAAGTCCCTGAGTTGTGCAAATGGTTAAGCACTCAGCTACTAATCAAAAGGTTAGGGGTTCAAATCCACAGAGAGGTGCCTTGGAAGAAAGGCCTGGCAATCTTCTTGCATTAAGATTACAGCCAAGAAAACTCTATGTAGTGTAGCTCTACTCTGACACACATGAGTTCGCCATGGATCAGAATTGACTTGATAGCAACTGGTTTGGTTTTACTGTTTTACTTACATCAGCTGCTAATGCCATTGGACCCCTCCCAGACCACCACGCTGCTCACACTGTGTATCTATGTCCTATTTAGTAGCAGAAAGGTCACACAGCGTGCTTAGACATCTTACAGACTGCTGCTACCATACTAAAGAGTTGAAATAGTAGACTATTTCAACCAACGCCAGTCTCTCTTTTGTCTGAACTCCCATTTCACCTAAGTCCATTGTAAATCAACACATCAGTATTTATGCAGCTCCTTTGTACATCCAACTTTGAACCTGAAGCTGTGGCAGCTCCTAAGATAGAAATCCCTGCCACCAAGGGTCTGCAGTCTACGTGGGAAGCTGCTGATTGAAATGAACCTATACAAGAAGAGGTCATTAGAGAAGCATCTACGCACAAGAATCAAGGAAGCAAGATTGCTTTGGGGCCATTTGTAAAGTTAGATGCACAAGACACCTCCAAACATGCTGTTAATTCTCCATATGATATGTTACTCTCTCAAGCACACAAAATATAGATGAGAAGAGAGGAAGAGAAAGAAAATGAAGCAAGGAAAGACAGAGAAAACTATAAAAAAACAAAAACCTATTGCCATCAAATGGATGCCAATGCATATCAACCCTATAGGACAGAGTGGAACTACCCCACGAAGTTTCTAAGGCTGTCATCTTTACAGAAGCAGACTGCCACATCTTTCTCTCAAAGAGCGGCTGGTAGGTTCCAACTGCCAACCTTTTGGTTAGCAGCGAGCACTTAACCACTACATCACCAGGACTCCTTTTAGAGAATACTATACTCTCTGTAAGATACGTGTAAGTAGTGAATTAAGCTCCTGGAATTACATTATCAGTAGCTCATATGTCCAGCAGCTCCATGGAGTAAGGTGTTCAAACCATTAGATGGGTCTTAAAAATGATTTGGCCAGGTTTATGACTCAAAGAGCTTTCTGGTAGACCTCATGCATGTTTCTATGGAATCTAGCGGGGTTTCTGCCTGGAATATTCTTTCATGTGGAAAGTGGAGCTCTTAATATTCCCAGCGAGGTTGATTCACACCTGGGTAGGATTATCCAATAAGCAAGGTAAGCATGGTGCTTACCCTGCTTACCAGATCATCTGTAGTGAACAAGTTCACATTTTTTCTCCACATTAAACATTCTGCTTCTATAATTATGAGTGGCATCTGTCTCTCTCCCAACCCCACAGCACCTTCCTACAGAATTAAAGCTTCTTTTCAAATTTATAATCCCTGACAGGGGTGGATGACCCAGCAGACAAGGCAAGCACGGGCTCACTCGTGCGTACTTACTAATCTGTGGTGAACATTTCAGTTTCACAAAGATGTGGTGAAACTCAGGTGAAATTGTTCACCACAGATTAGTAAGTATGCACAAGTGAGCCTGTGCTTACCTTGTTTATTGGATAATCTGCCCTGAACCCACAAAGGCTATCCTCTCAATGCCCCTCCAGGACTCAGAGAGGAATCTGGGAGTCAAGGTCTAGCCCAGTCTGATAAATTATTTATGGCCATAATTTCTTACAGGTGAAAGGTAAAGCAATGTGGGGCCCTCACCTGAGAGAGTGGTTTGGGAGTTGAGCATCCTCCCTGGACTGGGACTGCCTCAGCGTCTACCTGTGGTCCATCCCAGCCAGTCAAGACTTGCCATCAGGCCAGGGCACCAGCTGACATTGGTTTCTGGGAACTGAAGCTGACCTGTAGCTCTCAGCAGAAGATTCCCACTGAGAAGAAGTAAGTTGGTTAGGGAGGCAGGTCCTGGAGTCAGCTGGGCTGAACGCTGGGTCTAATACTCAGGGCAAATTACTCAAACCCTCTGAGCCTCAGGTTCCTTATATGAAAAATGGGCATAATAAAACAAAGCCTCTTTTGTAAGGGTGTGAGAGGAATAAATGATACAAATCACAGTAAGCCAGTATTACACAACAGGGAAGAAGTTCTCACTAAATACGAATGTCCCCACTTGGTCATGGAGCGCCTACTCTGAAGCCTGTACTGCTAGCTCCCCCAGAACTGAGTTTGTGTTTAGAGTCAGCCCCAAGTCCACTATCCTTTGACTCTGTTGCCGTCCATTCAATTCTGACTCATAGTGACACTATAGGACAGAGTAGAACTGCCCCATAGGGTTTCCAAGGCTATAATACTTATGGAAACAGACTGTCACATCTTTCTCTGTCGGAGCAGCTAGTGGGTTCGAACCCCCAACCTTTCGGTTAACACCAAGCACCTAACCACTGCACCACCAGAAAACAAACAAACCCGTTGACGTTGCTGTTGAGTCAGTTCTGACTCACAGCGACTGTACCACCAGGGATCCTTAAGTCCATTCTGGGACCTTTTAAGGGGCATTCACAAACATACATGCTGAGACAAACCTGCCATTTTTGCCCTCTGAGCCCAGAAGAAAAAAGAAAGATGGTTGGGTTTGGTAAGTAAGAAAGTAATTACTTTGGGGAGGGGAATCAAAAGATAGTGGCGCACATCCCACACACTCATTAGCTGTCCTTGGGGGCAGGTTACCCCCCTTGTGCAGAGGGTGACCGTATGCTTTGTTTAGGGTCCCCTGGCTGCTTCAGGTGTCAGTCCAGCAGGCTCCCTCCAGCCCCCCAGCCCTGCCCATGCTCTGTATCACCTTGAGGCGGGACCATCAGGCCTGAGGGACTGCATGAGATAAAGTGTTTGAAAGGTCCAGGCTGCTCCATGGCCATGCTGTCCTGATTCTGCTACAGTTATCAACAGCTAAATCCCACTTTGAGCCCTGCTGCCTTTGGATCTGTTTATAAGCTTCATTAACCCTTGACTCCTATGATACTCGCACTCCAGCTACTGTGCATTTCTTTCTTTTACTGTTCTTCCTTTTTGGTTAATCTTTATTTTAAAATACTGGTGCTCTCTATTTGATTCCTTTCTGTTCTTGATTATTTTACTTATTTATTTGGGCTTTTCTGTTTTGTTTTGTGAAAATATACACAGCAAAGAATACATTGTTTCAACAAATTCTGCATGAACAATGACATTGTTTACATTCTTCAAATTGTGTAACCATTCTTGACCTCCTTTCCAGCTTATTCCACCACCATGAACAGAAAGGCCCTACCCCCTAAGCTTCTCAGCTAACCCCTCAAGAGGCTGTTGTCCACTTGATCCCACATAGATGAATCATTGAGAGCACAATGCTCTGAGATAATCTTTAAACCTTAAACTTTGTTAAAAATAGTCAAAATTCAAAGAAATTGAAACATAAGGTTTAGTCTAAGCAGTTATTTAATATGCATATAAGGAAACCATTCTGATTCCAAAAAAGCAAATGGTTCCAAGTCGGCTAGTTACAATGATGCTTAGAAAGAGAAGAACAGAAGGTCAACCGCTGGCTAATCTTAACATGATCGACTGAACCCTGCCCTCCCCATTTTACTAAGATCAACTGATACCAGGTCACTTGGATCTCTGGTCTTCTACCTACCTGCAGCCATGAGGCCTTTTGAAATTTACATTAAGTAAACCTGGCTTCAAATAGGAAAGGAAAGATCAGCAATTTGGGGTGAAAAAAAGCCACTGGCAGGAGTAATTTTGGGTCAGGAATTTTTTTTATGGTTAATATTTGGTTTTGTGGGTAAGAAAAACTATAAAATCAAAGTGAGATATCTGTTATTAATTTTTCTCTTTGACAACCTCAATCAAAACTTTTCCCAGAAGTCTGCTTTGAACCAAACAACAGTTTAACCTAATTAGACTACTGTGCATCAGTGGCGTCACTAGGGTTGGGGTCACCCAGTGCAGTAACTAATGGTGTCACCCCACTACCATGAACCTCTTCTTGTACCACACTATACAGAATCCTTAGTAATATTTTTTCTAATGTTCCTTGTAAATCGTACTTCCTATATATCACTCCTTTTTTTCCTTTAATTACTACTTCATTCTGATTGATATAGGCTCACAAATGCTAATTACCACAATATTGTAGCTAAAACACCAAAAATCTGACAAAATCAGCAACTATAAAAACACCAGCAGCAAAGAAAACTACAGCGCGTGCTTACTTACGAAACCATGGGATTCAAAGTGTCATTTCAACTGGGTAACAATCACAGCTCTGACTGGAACACATTAGAAGGTTCAAAAAGTAAATTAGCATATACTTTTAGCCTTGTAGGTATACTGGGCTTACAAAAAATATTTTTATTGTTTTCACTAACTACAGGGCTATTTTTACAGTCATTTTGTATCACTCTCTCTAACAGTATCACCTGTTGGGGTCTGCACCCCCATACCCCTATTGTGATGTCACTGCTGTGCAAAAAGATTTTGGTGAACTTTGGGTTCTGTAGTTTAAAAAAAAGACAATAATCATGGTGGTAACTAACACTTATTTTGTGCTTGCTTATATAAATGTACAACTCCAACCTAACCAGTATATTTTGTGATACAAATTCCACGTGATAGCACCATCCCAACCTTGCTTTGCAAGACTCTTCTGCCTTATTATTTTCTAACCAGGAAAGCAGGAGGCAGGCTACCACCCTGTCAGGCTCTGAAATCAGGCATTCTGGCTCGAGTCCTAGATGAACCAATTTCTAGCTGTGTGGCCTTAGACAGCCACTTTATCTTGACATGGTTTTCTCATTGGTAGAATGAAGATAATAACGCATCCAGCTCATAGGATTTTGGTAGGTACTGGTAATTGTGGCAGACATACCCTAGGGTGACCCCCTTGATTCCAATCCCCTAGTACCTGTGCCTTGGATGTGGATGAGACCTGCAATCTACCTCTAACAATAGAATATGGCAAAGGTGAAGGAATTTTAAAGACATAATTAAAGTCCCTAATCAGTTAATCAAAAGGGGGATGATTCTGGGTGAGCATGGTCTGACCAGGTGAGACTTTTAAAGGAGGGCTTAGGCCTTCCCTGAAGTCAAAGGCTATGAGCAGCAGAGATGCTCTCTCCTGCTGGCCCTGAAGAAGCAAATCTTCCTAAGTTCTACAACTGCAAGAAGGTGAATTCTGCCAATAACCTGAAGAAGAACCTTGAAAAAGGATTTTTCCCAGGTGACCTGTGTGTGAGGACACAGACCCACCTGACACTTTGACTGCAGCCTTGAGAGACCCTGAGCAGAGGATTGTGCTAAGCCGTGCCCGGACGCCTGACCCACAGACACTGTGAGATCATGAATGGATGTTGTCTTAAACTGCTAAGTTTGTGATGATTTGTTGCACAGCATAGATAACTAATATATTAAACCATGCAGAACACTGATCATATAGCAGAGCTATATAGCACATACAGGGCAGTGGTGGTTCAGAGGTAGAATTCTCACCTTCCAAGCAGGAGACTTGGGTTCAATTCCCAGCCAATGCACCTCATGCTTAGCCACCACCTGTCAGTAGAGGCTTATGTGTTGCTATAATGCTGAACAGGTTTCAGGGAAGCTTCCAGACTAAGATGAACTAGGAAGAAAGGCCTGGTGATCTACTTCCAAAAGTCAGCCAGTGAATATCCTATGGTTCACAGCAGTGTGATCTGCAACCAATCACAGGGATGGTGCAGGACCGGGCAGCATTTTGTTGCATTGTGTACGGGGCTCCATGAGTCAGGGGCTGACTCAACAGCAGCTAACAACAACAACTTACAGCAATAGCAAGGGCTGAACACGTGTGAGCTATTATTATTAAGTGCCACGTATTTAGGTGGGTAAAACCAACAAGGATCAATTGCTGCATGCCACTTCCAGCTGGCCAGCCTGAGAACTAGCCATGGTTTGGAGTTCTTAGACCAACTGGTGTTCCTCTTTCTGTACCACAGTTAGCTCCCAGGCTGCACCAAGAGATAAAATTCTGGCTGAAAGACTCCAAAGCCAGAACCCTGAAAGGCAGCCCGTTGGAAGTATTAAATACCTTGAGTGGTTTTCTTGAACTGACCAGGTCTGAGTTTTTACGACCTGACATCCCATCTTACTCTCCCCAAGCTGAGAACAAACCTGCTTCCTTCTCAAGCCAAGTTTATTTTGAGGAGTAATTACAAGTGTTGTTAGCTATATGATGTTGGCTGTTGGAGACAGGTGTGCCAGGATTTAACATCAGCCCATCTCAAATATAGGCACTCTTGCTCTTCTGTCAACATCAGAGCCTATTTATAATTATACCCAACTCTGAAGGCACCCATTTCTCAACTTTAGCTGCTAAAATATTCAGAACAACGCAAGCACCTAATAAAGCAGCTTGATACTGATGAGCCCTTCCCTCCCCTCACCAAAAAAAAAAATCTCTGCTGAATATCAACAAAAGCATTTGAAAGACACATGTTTATCAACTTTCAAATTGTTTTCTCATTAAAATGTCTTTAATGCCTATTAAAATGTGTGTTTCAGCTGCATGTTTTTCATAGTAATTGAAGGAATCAATGTGACTTTCTCATTCCAAGTGAGTTTCAGGATCCCTTTGGACATTATTTTTCATTCCTTTAGGATTTTCCAGCTGCGTTTCTCATTATTTGCCAAATAAAACTTTGTTCCAATGAAGTTGCTTGGAGGAAAATTATTTCAGGTGGGGTCCCTCCTTAAGTTCTGTACTGAAACCCAACTCCAAAAACAAGAGTGAGAGACTCCCAGATGCTCAAAGTTTCAAGGTGCTTGCCCAGATCCATGAATCATTTACTATGTATCATTATATCAACAAAAAGGGACAGAGTATAGCTCAGTATTGACTATAGGACCAGCAAAGAAAAGTTTCAAAATTGTCTGAGGGTAAATCAGCTCAGGTATGGTCTTTCCACCAGTTCTGCAACTGGTGGGTCTGCTTCCATCAAAGAAGCCAAAGCTGCAGCCTGAGGCATGTGCATAGCCTCCAGGATAGCAAAGGCTCTGAATGAATATAGGATCTAAAGCTGCCCTGTCATTAACTCCACATTTACTAAGCACTTCCTATGTGTCCAGCACTGAGCCAGGCCCTGTAAGGGATAAATAAGTGTGGCAGAGTTCCTTGCCTCTGAAAGCTTACTACTCATCCATTCATTTAATTCAGTCATTCATTCACTCATCATCCATCCACTTACTGAGTACCTGTTATGTGCTGGTCCCTACATTCTTTTCTGCCTAGAGTCCTGCTCCTCCAAGAGTCTGGCCCCAGATGGGATGCTCAAACTTCTCAATACTGGCTGCGTTTCTTCCTTCCTTGCACCAGGGCCCTGGCTTGCCCCAGGAGCTGGGCCTTTCCAATCTGAGTAGAAGGGACCAGGATCTTGCCTCTGGTTGACAGCCATCAACCTTCCTTCCCCAGACTCAACCCAGGCAAAGTCATCAGGCCCCTGAACTGCAGTTGTAACAGCTGATGCTGTTATATTGGATGTTTTGTAGACATCAATGGTGACAATCAAAAAACCAGTTGCCATGGAGTCAACTCCGACTTACAGTGACCCCATGTATGTCAGAATAGAACTGTTCTCCTTAGGGTTTTTGATGGATGATTTTTTTGAAAGTAGATCACCAGGCCTTTCTTCTGAGGTACCTCTGGGTAGACTTGAACCTCTAACCTTTCAGTTAGTAGCTGAGAACATTAACCATTTTTACCACCAATGACAACAAAGGGTACATAAATGTCTCTCCCCCCATAAGTTGCCAGGAGGGTGGCAGAGAGCTTTGATTTTGCAAAGAGCTTTTTCTATGATATAGTCCTTTCAAGAAACATAGGATGATCTTGGTTAAACAAATAAACAAAAAATACTTAGCAGAGACTTTTGCTGATGCAGAAAAACCCCTACTCGGATATTCTTCCCCTCTGCCAGGATACCACAGACCCCCGAGGTCTGCAGGTGGAGTGGGGTTAGCTCAGACTTGAAATTTTAGCACTTGTCTCCTTTGGAGTCAGAGGAAAACAATCACTCTCATATTAGCAAGTGTTAGATAGTTAATGAAAGTTGTCAACTTGGGTGTGGGCAGCCCTGGGTCACGCCTTGATTGGGGAAGTCACCTAGTTCCAAGAGAAGAAGAAAGAAAGCGTAGAGTTGGAATGCTGATCTTTCCCCTCCCCACACACCCCACTTTGGCCCACGCAAAGTTCAAATTCTTCTTTGCCAATGAGGACAAGCCCCTGAGCCACAGAGGATTTAAAGGTTTAGAGCAAAGCAAACATTTTTCCTGTGCTCTACCTCCTTGGCTCTCCTTGGCTGGGGAAGGGAAAATGAAAGGCCATTAGTCAGGAGCCTGACATGTAACAAGACAGATTTCCAATAATCTGCAGGTCTCATTTGTACCCACAGCAAGAAGGGGCGCTGGAAAATAACATTTGATGATGACCTTGCCAAGCAGCTGGACCAGGAGGAGCCAACCAGGATGATGCCTCTTTCCATCTAGACCCTCCCAGCACCACCTCCTGCTCCTTGTCTCCACTGGGAGTTTTCTCATAAAGGCTGATGCTCATAGTGCTCCTGCTTCTTCTAGATACTCCAAATTTCAAATAACAAGGCAGGCACTGTTCCTTAAAATGCTTATTGTTGTTGTTAGTTAATTTCAAGTTGACTCTGATTCATGGCCACCTTATGCACAAAACAAAATACTGCCTGGTCCCACATCACCCGCATAATTGCTGGCATGTCCAAGTTCATCGTTGTGTCTACTGTGCCAATCCATTTTGCCCAGGGTCTCCCTCATCATTGTTGACCCTCCACTTCATCAAACATAATGTCCTCCTCCAGCTGTTTATCCCTCCTGATGGCATGTCCAAAGCAAGTGAGTTAGACAATACTCTGTTGTGCTTCATGAGGTCTTCATTGGCTGATTCTTGGAAGCAGATCGTCAGTTCTTTCTTTCTAGTCTGGAAGCTCTGCTGAAACCTGTCCACCTTGGGTGACCCTGCAATTATTTCAAAAAGAAGTAGCATAGCTTCCAGCATAACAACACAGAAGCCACCACAGTACAACCAACTGACAGGTGGTGGTAAAATGCTTAAGTTCTTAAAATTAATCTGTTTTAAAGGCATTAAAAGAAAGCTAGCTATTCCAGTTGGGATATGGAGGGAATCCTTTTGTAAAATTCATAATGTCCCGCTTATGCCCCAGAACCCTGGTCTGTGTGTTTTCTAAATCCACGTTTTCAGTGTGCTGTATCCTGGGAGCCATGCTTGCAGGAGAGGCAATCTCCCTGACCAGGCCATTCTGAGAAACTGGAAAATGTGGCTGTCAATTCTAAAGTGACCAAGTGGCAGCTGCCATGTCCCTGATAAGGAGTGAGGAGCTTCTGTCCTGTGAGCTTTCAGTGAAACCCTCATCAGTACTGTACGGATGCAACTGCCTCTATGGAGCTGTGAAGGGATCTTCCTTTTGCTCTCTCTGGAAAACCATCAGACTCTCCAGTGACCTTTACTGCCATTCAGATGAGCATCCATGCAAGCTCCGACTGGTAACGCTGTTAATAGCACACACACACCTACTACATGCCCTACCTCTCCTGAGAGCTGAGCATGTACCATCTCCCTGGAGCCTCCCACCATCCTATAAGGAGGATGATGGTTGGTTCCATTTTAAAATGAAGACATGGAAGCATAGAGGTAGTAAGAAACTACCCCTGGTCACAAAGCTGGTAAGTGACTGTTATGGATTAAATTGTGTCTCCCTAAAATATGTGTTGGAATCCCAACCCCTATGTGGATGTAATCCCATTTGGGAATAAGGTTTTCTTTGTTATGTTAATGAGGCCATATCAGTGCCGAGTGTACCTTAAACCAATCAATTTTGAGATCTCAAAAGAGCAGATTAGGCACAGAAGCAAGTAAGCACAAACTGGAGAAAGATGCCATGTGGAGATCGCTAAGGAACCAAGGAATGCCTAGAAGAACACTACAGTGGACAAACAGATAGCCTTCCCCTCTAGCTGGTGCTCTAAATTTGGACATCTAGCTTCCTCAACTGTGAGAAAATATATTTCTGTTTGTTAAAGCCACCCACTTGTGGTAATTCTGTTATAGCAGCGATAGTAGACTTAGACAGTGACAAACTGGGATTGAAACACAGGTCCATCTGGCTCAAGAACGGAGTTCTAACCACAGCATGATCAAAGCCCCTTGAAGCCAGCAGTTTCTCAGAGTATCTAAGCTAAGAGAAACCTGGGAGGATATTTAGACAAATGGTTTTCAAATGCTCTTTAGCCAATTAAAAAAATTACAATAAAATCTTGTTTGGAATGTCCGTATATTAAATAGCAACAATCCCAAGTTACTCTGCTTGAAATAGGGGCTCAGGTACTAACTAACCAGAATTTTCCAATTTCTCCACAGTTTCCTCCCCAATCCTTCCTCTTCTTTTCCTATTCCAACCCTGGAAGAGTCTGAGGCATCTCTCCCCAACGCCCAGGTGTCCAAAGACAAGACTGACCAAAAATAAAAAGAATATTAAATATTTATTGAGGTCATATGGCCGAGTAAGTTCCCAGTAGACTAACATTCCACGGAGAACTCTGGCCAAAAGATAAAACAAAACAAAAAACAACCAAACAACCCAACTACCTGAAGGCTCTAGAGAATAAACAAAGGCAGGAAGATTTTGGATGTTTAAGGATAACCTCATGAACCAGAATCATACAAGACTGGTTCCTATGACACAGAGGTCAAGGATGTCTTTGTTTTCCTACTTCTCTATTATTTCTAACACCAGCTATTCTCCGCACAGCACTCTCTATTTTTCCACTGGGTTTTTATAATTCACTGCAACCGTCACATAGAGCTCACAGACTATACTCACAGTGTCTGAGTTTCTTGGTGCTGCTATGACAGAAATACCACAAGTGGGTGACTTTAACAAATTTATTTTCTCATGGTTTAGGAGGCTTGTTGTTATGCTGTTAGGTGTTGTCGAGTTGTTTCCAACTCATAGCGATCCTATATACAACAGAACAAAACACGGCCCGGTCCTGCGTCATCCTCACTATCATTATGTTTGAGCCCATTATTGCAGCCTCTGTCAGTCCATCTGATTGAGGGTCTTCGTCTTTTTTGCTGACCCTCTACTTTACCAAGCATAAAATCTCCTTTTCCAGGGACTGGTCCCTACTTATAACATGTCCAAAGCACGTGAGGCGAAATCTTGTCATCCTTGCTTCTAATGAGCATCCTGGCTGTACTTCAAGACAGATTTGTTCCTTCTTCTGGCAGTCCCTGGTATATTCAACATTCTTCGCCAACACTGTAATTCAAAGACATAAATTCTTCTTCAATTTTTCTTAGTCACTGTCCAGCTTTCATATGCATATGAGGCAACTGAAAACACCATGGCTTGGGTCCACCACTTGTCTGTCAGTTTGTCGTACTGTGGTGGCTGAGTGTTGCTGTTAGGCGGCTCGAAGTCTGAATTCAGGGCACTGGCCCTAGGAGAAGGCTTTCTCTCTCTGTCAGCTCCAGGGGACGGTCCTTATCTGTTTTTAGCTTCTGTTCCTTGGTTCCTCGGTGATCTTCATGTGCATGTATCTTCCCCCGATTTGTGCTTCCTTCTCTGTGCCTAATCTACTCTTTTATACCTCAAAAGTGATTGGTTTAGGATATACCCTAAACTAATATGGTCTCATTAACAAAACAGAGTAAATCCTGTTTCCAAATGGGATTACATCCACAGGTATAAGGGTTTAAGATTTACAATACATATTTTGGGGAGACATAATTCAATCCATAACACATGGTTACGGATTAGGGTAACAATGCAGAAGTAACAGGATACAATTTGGGATGCAACTCAGGGTCAGTGTCAGGAAACTCAGGGAGAGGGATATGGGTGAGGTCTCAGAAGGTCCCTGAGCAGAGAGCGAGTCTCTCCCTTCCTCAACCAGGGCAGCTTCAGATAGCTCTCTTGGGCAGCTCTCCTCTCGATCAGGACAGCTCTGTTCTCAGGTCCCGGGGGTTTCATAAGCCAGGCTATGTACTGCTTATTGATTACAAGACAGGATCCCTAATCAATCTGGGTAAAGGTCAGTTTATGAGCAGAGTTCCCCAGCCAGTCCTGGTAAAGGTCAGTTACTGGGCAGAGCTCCCCAGCCAATCCTGGTAAAGGTCAGACTGGGCAGAGCTCCCCAGCCAATTGGATAAAGGTCAGACTGGACAAGGCACCCCAGCCAATCCTAGTAAAGGACAGCTACTTGGTAGAGCTTCCCAGCCAATCTAGGTAAAGGTCAGCTATCAGGTGGGGCTCCCCAGGCAATCTGAGTAAAGGTCAGTTACTAGGCAGGCCTCCCCAGTCAATGTATAAATACCTAATTCCAGAACCTCAAAATTTGCAAGGCAAAAATTAACAGAGAAATACACAGTTCTACAATAATAGTAGAAGATGATAATGTTCCTTCCTAATCAACTGAAGTTGTCAAGGATTTCATTTTACTTAGATCCACAATCAACACCAATAGAAGCAGCAGTCAAGAAATCAAAGGACATATTGCACTGGGCAAATCTGCTGCAAAAGACCTCTTTAAAGTGTTGAAAAGCAAAGATGTCTCTTTGAGGACTAAGGTGTGCCTGGCCCAAGCCATGATATTTTTAATAACTTCATATGCATACAAATATTGGATAATGAATAAGGAAAACTGAAGAATTGATGCCTTTGAATTATGGTGTTGGCAAATAATATTGAATACACCATGGACTGCCAAAAGAACAAACAAACCTGTCTTGGAAGAAGTACAGCCAGAGTGTTCCTTGGAAGCAAGAATGGCAAGACTTCATCTCATGTACTTTGGATGTGTTATCAGGAGGGACCAGTTCCTGGAGAAGGACATCATGCTTCGCAAGGTAGTGAGTCAGTGAAAAAGAGGAAGACCCTCAATGAGATGTATTGACACAGTGGCTGCAACAATGGCCTCCAACATAACAATGATTGTGGGCCTGCTGCAGGACTGGGCATTCTTTCATTCTGTTGTACATAGTGCTATGAGTCAGAGCCAATTCAACAGCATCTAACAACAGCAACAATCAACTGAGGGAACAGCTAGAGAAAAATCAGTAAAGAGAAAGATAATCAAAACAACCCTATTGACCATTTTCACTTAATTGATATTTACAGAACACTAGCCCTTTTGGGACAGTGGTTAAGGGTTCGGCTGCTAACCAGAAGGTCAGCAGTTCTAATCCACCAGCAGTTCCTTGGAAACCCTATGGGGCAGTTCTACTCTATCCTGTGGGGTCGCTATGAGTCAGAATTGACTCAACGGCAATGGGGTTTGGTAACCCAAGAACTAAAGGGCTCTGGTAGCACAATGGTTAGTGCTCAGCTGCTAACTGAAAAGGTCGGAGGTTCGAACCTACCAGCTGCTCCTTGGGAGAAAGATATGGCAGTCTGCTTCCGTAAAGATTATAGCCTAGGCTTCCTAGGGCATTCTACTCTGTTGTATAGGATTGCTGTGAGTTGGAATCAACTTGATGGCAATGGGTTTTTGGTTTGGTAACCACAGAATATATAGGCAGTGCCTGGGTTACAAAGGAGATCCATTCCTAACTGTGTCTTTAAGTCTTTGAGTCCAATTTGTAGATAAATTGGAACAGGTTCTTATTAAGCCTTACTTTAATGCAAGAAAAGGCCCCAAGCCTTTTCAATTATTTAAAAGCTGCACGTGCAGCAAGTGAAGGTGATTGTGATGAAGAATTTGTTGTGAGTAGAGGTCGGTTCAATCGTTTCAAAGTGGGGGCAAATTTACATAACATTAAAAGGCCAGTACAAGTTATCCATAAATTGGGAAGTTTGTAACCCAGTGACTGCCTGTATACTCTTTAAGTGTGTATGGAATGTTTTACCAAGAAAAACTATAGGTTGGGCTGTAAAATAAACCTCAATAAATTTTAAAAGATAAAGACTTTAAAAAAGAAAAATAGGTGCAGAGACTCTTCTCTAGCCACAAAATATTTAAATTAGAAATAAATTCAATAGGCTATCTAGGATAACTCTAAATATTTGGAAATTAAACCATGCATTTCTAAATAATCTATGGACCAAAGGAGAAAATAGAAGGGAAATTTTTAAAATATTTCAAATTCAATGATAATGAAAATATAACATACCAAACTTTAAGGTATCCAGCTAAGGATGCTTAGGAAGAAAATTTATCCTTGTAAATTCTTATATTTTACTGAAGAAAGCTCTAAAATAAGCAACCTAGAATTCACCTTAATAAGCTAGAAAAAAGCAGCAAAGTAACTCAAAAGTAAGTAGAAGAAAGAACATACAAAAGACAAGAGCAGAAATCAATGAAATAGAAAATAACCAAGCAATAGAGAAAACCTGTGAGGGCCAGGCTGCCTTGCTAAGGAATTCTGCTTTGATGTGAAAGCAAGAGGACTCATCAAAGCTCTTTAAGCAGGGGAGTGACATGGTCCTGTTCCCCACCCCTCCAGCCTCTGGGAGAGATAGTTCCATAAATGTCCAAATAATAATGGCTGTAACTTCCACCCCTTGCATTGCACAGAGTCTAGTCTTCCACCACATACCCCTACCCAAGTGACTTCTGGGACTCTGGAAATGCTGTGTATATGTTCCATAGACCCACACTCATGGTCAAGGGTTAACTTGCATCAACCACCCTATTCCAGATCCCCATAACTCCAGAGTCCTACAGGGTTACCCTTGGTTTTCACCATCTACTGCACACTTCTCCACTTCAGAGGACTGATGAAGGAAAGATCTGTTTCCTCCAGGAGACATTTTATCCCCTCCACAAGAGTATGGTTGGCCCCTTGCCCTGGACAAGACAATTGCAGTAGCCCAGAGTGTGTTACCCTGGGACGGGTGTATGCAGCATTAATACAGCCCAGTGAGAGGACTTCTGGCAACATGGCGCTCTAGGCAGAAGCACCACACTGTCCCTCTGTGGCAAAGATCTGAAAAACTAAGCCAAACAGAGAAAAAAGCAACACTGAAGTCCTAAACATCAAATGAAGAGATAAAGAACTCAGCCAAACACCAAATGGAATAAGAAACTGACAGAGAACAGAGAGCAAGGATACATACACGGAGAGGTCCCCTATCAGCTAATGCAGCACAAATCTGCCATCTTGGACCCCTATCAGAGACCAGCAAATAGGGGGTATGAGAAAGCAGCTTCACAGAGCCTCCAGCAGGAGACAGAACAACCGGTAACTGGCGATATATGCTTTCCCACCCCCCACGCTTCTTCTCCACCACTCGGCCTCCTCTGCTTCCCATGGCCACAGTCTCCTAGCCAGGAAGCACCAGCTGCTTGGATTCCACCTGCCTGCACTGGCCAACTTACTGAGTGCCATTTGTTGGCTGCTGGTGTTGCTTTTTTCTGCTTCTTTTGATTTCTTCCTTACTTCTCACAACCTCCCCCTCCTTTTGCTCAAATACCTGGCTCTGTGCACCATCTTTGCTTCTTCCTGAGGGGCTGTGGAGCTCCACCCAAGTGTGGAAGTGCCCCCGGTCCGTGCTGCCACGCTGGTGGGATCCCAGGGCTTTTGTTTGTTTGTTTGTTTTCTTTTTCTTTTCACGAGTTGGGAGCCCGTTCTGGCCGGGCAGCGCTACACGGCTTGAGACCTATCCCTTCAGCTTGCGCAGACATACAGAGGGATCCCTGAGGACATTTCTTTTTTTGTGGGGGTTTTTTTTCTGTTTTTTGGGGGGAGGTTTCTTGTTTTTTGTTGTTTTTTTTTTATTTGTTTTGTTTTCTTTTCCCTCTTTTTCCCTTTTTGATTTTCTTCATTACTCAGTTTCTCTTCTCTCTATACCTTCCTTCTCTTCCTGTCCCCTGCTGGAACTGAGTACCTCTACGCCTCTTAGCCAGGCTGTACTTCAGCACCTGGGAACAACTTCTCCAGACCTTGTAGCCACACTGGTGGGATCCCTGGGAGCTTTGATGTTCTTTTTTTCTTTCTAATTTTTATTTATTCATTCTTTTCTTTTCTTCTTCTTCCCCTTTTTGTTTTTCTCCATTTCATAGTCTCTCATCTCTCCACTCCAATGGTAAGCTTCCCTAGCACTCTTTTTTGTTTGTATGTTTTTGGGTCCTGTTCCTCTCTCCTCTCTCCTATACCCATCTTAGCTCCACACATCACAATCTCTCCCCTCCATCCTGCCTACCTGCACTGTGTGCTTAACATCACACCACCAAGCAGCACAGGCACAGCCTACCAGAACCTGCCCTGCACTGATTACTGACCCTCCCTGGTGGCAGTAGCAAGTGCCACAAACAACCCATCCCAGCAACTCCTTTTCAGCTATACCTGCCCTGCTGTACCATATCTAAGTGACTGACCCTGCCAATTGGAGAAGGAGGTGAAAAGTATTATGCCCACAGATGAGCAAATGACAAAGAACACACAGCCCACCTGCTCAGATATAGCCAAATTGAAAAAAAAGACTAAACAAACAAATCTACAATCAATAAATGAGAAAAATAACTACTGAATGCCCCAAAGACAGCAGACAATATCAAAACATTTACAAAAACAGGACAGGATGGTTCCAGTAGACATTCAAAATAAAACACCAGATGACTTTCAAGTAGAGGAAAAGGCACTAGAACTACCTGGTAGGGAATTCAGATCTCTAATACTCAGAATTATCCAAGAGTTGAAGCAAAAAGCAGACAAAAATGGGAAAAAAATAGACAAATTCATGGAAAAGGCAGAAAAATTCATGGAAAATACAGACAAAAAAATGGAAGAATTCAGGAAAATAATTCAGGAACAAAATGCCAAAATAAATTCACAACTAGAAATTATACAAACACAACAATTAGAAATCCAAAAGATAAACAACAAGATTTCAGAAATGGACAATGTCATAGAAGGGCTGAGGAGCAGATTTGAAATGGTGGAAGACAGGACCAGCAGAATTGAAGACAAACACTTGGATACAACTCTGTTTGAGGAAAAATCAGAAAAAAGAATGAAGAGACCTTGAGAATGACGTTGGATACAATCAAAAGCAAAAATCTGCGAGTGATCAGAGTTCAAGAACAGGGAGAGAAAACAGAAGACACAGAGAGGATCGTTGAAGAATTGCTGACAGAAAACTTCCCCAATATCATGAAAGATGAAAAGCTGAGCATCCAAGAAGCTCAACCAACCCCATATAGGTTAGACCCCAAAAGAAAATCACCAAGGCATATCATAATCACACTCACTAAAACCAAAGACAAACAAAGAATCCTGAGAGTGGCTCAAGAAAAACAAAAAGCCACGTACAGAGGAGAAACAATAAGACTAAGCTCGGATTATTCAGCAGAAACCATGCAGGCAAGAAGACAATGGGATGACATCTATAAAACCTTGAAAGAAAATAATTGCCATCCAAGAATAATATATCCTGCAAAACTCTCATTCAAATATGATGGTGAAATTAGGTCATTTCCAGATAAACAGAAATTAATGGACTATGTAAAAACCAAACCAAACTTACAAGACTTATTAAAGGAAGTCCTTCGATCTGAGAACAAACAATATCAGACCAAAGGATGAATATAGGATACAGAATTGTACTAGCCAGATACCATAGGAAATGAACTCCTAAGGACTATGCAAAACCAAAAGAATTACAAAAGGGAACTAGAGAGGTTAATCTGTAAATGACAACAGCATCAGAACAATAAAAGAGAGAATAAACGGTGTAGATATAGAACCTTCTAATGGAGAGGAAGTCTAGCAATACCAAGTAATAATAGACTGGTTCAAATCTAGGAAGATAAGGGTAAATTTCAAGGTAACCACAAAGAAAGTTAACAAACCTACTCATCAAAATAAAGAAGAATAACATAAAGTTTCAGTAAAATACAGCCCAGTGAGGGTATCTCAAGGGCTTTCTTCCCAGAATGGAAAATCTGTGCCTCACTCCTGCCGTATTCCTGTCTCTTGGTTTTCTGTGAGCACGTGGTGAGCCTAATAGCAAGCAAGAAGCCTACTTTCTAGGCTATCTATGCCCGTAATTAAAGGACAAAAATACATTTTTTCTGTAACAAAAGTCTCCTGCAAAACATACATCTGAATTTCCATGGCTAAACAGAACACCTAACACCTAGGGCTGAAAGAGATGCACATGGGTTCTACTGCACTAGCTCAGTCCCCCACCACCCCTCGCCCCGCCCCAACAACAAGGATAATGCAGGTCTCTGTCCACAAGACCAGAGAGGCTCCCAAAGTAGCCCTCCTGGAACAAAGACCAGCTCCACTTTCTCCCTAGAATTCAGACCTGGGAAACCCCTCATCTGGGGACATGTTCAAGGATATTGTGATCCAGCCACAGGCATCAGGTACAAGCAGCTTCTGTTTGCTGGTTGGGTTTTTCCCCTTGTTGTTTGTTGCCATCGGGTCAATTCCAACTCATGGCGACTCAGTGTGAGCAGAGAAGAACTGCTCCATAGGGTTTTGAAGGCTGTGGCCTTTTGGAAGCAGATCACCATGCCTGTCTTCAGAGGTACCCCTAGGTGGATTTGAACTACCGAACTTTCAGCTAGTAGTCAAGCACTTAACCGTCTCGAGGGGACCACCACCTGTCAGTCAGTTTGTCGTACTGTGGTGGCTTGCATATTGCTGTGTGGTGCTGGAAGCTAAGTCACCAGCATTTCAAATACCAGCAGGGTCACTCATGGTGGACAGGTTCCAGCGGACATTCCAGACTAAGACAGATGAGGCCTGGCAACCTACTTTGAAAGTTAGCCATTGAAAACCTTGCATTGGACACATCATCAGGAACAATTACTGGAGGAGGACATCATGTTTGGTGAAGTAGAGGGTCATCAAGGGTGAGGGAGGCCCTTGGTGAGATGGATTGGCATAATAGCCACAAGGATGGACTTGAACATGCCGGCGGTTGTGAGGATGACGCAGAACTGGGCAACGTTTCGTTCTGTTGTACATGGGGTCACCATGAGTCAGAGTTGACTCAATGGGAGCTATCTAGCTATCTATCTATCTAGGAGCTGAACTAGTGCAGTAAAATACAAGCGTAGATCTCTCAGCCCCTATGGTAGCTGTTCCGTTCAGCCATGGCCTAGAAGCAGAGAGTTCAGAGACAGGAGACCACTCCTGAAGGCTGTGTTGACAGTCCAGGCAGGAGAAGAAGAAAGCCTAAGGATAGAGGCAGAAAGGCTGGGGAGGAGAGGGCTACAGTGAAACATTTCTGTCATTCTTTCAACTATATCACTGGCTGATTGCCTGTGCAGGGCTCCCCTCTAGATACTGGAACTACAGCAGAGACGACAAGAAATGCCCTCATGGAGCTCTACCCTACTCTACCTTGCAGAGGAATTGCATGTGGGGTGGGGGTGTAGGATGGGGACAGTGGGGGAGCCACAAGTGGCTCTAGGTCTTCTGGGTCTGATAACCAGACAGGAAGCTGTGCTAATAACAGAGGGAAAAAAATGGACATCTTCCAGGAATTTTAGTTCTGACCTTTTCATTAGATGATGTATTAGTTTCCCGTGGCTGCCGTAACGAAGTACCACGTGCTGGGTGACTTATAAGAACAGAAATTTGTTCTCTCATGATTCTGGAGGCCAGAAGTCCAAAAAAATAATGTGTTGACTGAGTCACGCTCCCTCCAAGGTCTGTAGAGGATGATCCTTCCTTGCCTCTCCTGCTGGTAGCCCCAAGCATTCCTTGGCTTGTGGCTGCATCACTCCAATCTCTGCCTCCATCTTCACATGGCGATCTTCCCTCTTCCTGTCTCTGTGTCTCCTCTCCTCTTTTATAGGACACCACTCAAATAGGATTAGGACCCACCCTACTCCAGTATGACCTCTTCCCAACTGATAACATCTTCAAAGACCCTGTTTCCAAAAAAGATCACTCTCAAAGATACTGGGCTTAGGACTTCAACATATCTTTTGGAGGGGCATGACTTAACCCATAACAGATGGCCATGGAAATCTCACTCCTTCATTTAAGAAGAGGAAGAAAAAATTGTGTCATCGGCAAAGTGGGGCAGGATGGTGAAGTTAGCTGAAGGTGTGTGTGTGCATGTGTGTGTGAGAGAGAGAGGCCTGCCTTGCTTATACCATGAGTGTGGGGCTGACTGTAAACACACATTGTTTGTGAGAATTTGTGTCCTCATCTGGGAGTGTCTCGAGACTTGAACTCGCTGGCGCCCCCTGGCCCTCAAGGTGGGATTGCCAGATAAAATATAGGGCATGCAGTTAAATCTGAATTTCAGATAGTATAGGTATGTCCCAAATAATGTCTGGGACATACTTACACTAAAAAATGATTCATTATTTATCTGAAATTCAAATTTAACTCAGCATCATGTATTTTTATTTGCTAACTCTGACAACCTCCCTGAGGGTGTCTCCACTTCTAAAAAGAGCACTTTGACTCCTGGGGGTGTTCACCAGAGGAGGATTGCCTGTCCTTTCTTCCTGGATCCCTCATCCAAGAAGATCCTCCCAACACCATCCTCCCATGTTAAACAGGAGCGAAACCACAGGCAGGAGGAATGAGGAGGAATAATTTGCTGTTGGCCAAGCAGAGCAGTCATTTCTGCTCTTTGCAATTATGCATGACTGTTGAATTGCTTGGGTAATTACTCTGAGATTCAACAATTATGGCTATTAGTCTGGCAGTGTCTTCTCACTCACCACCATCCCCTACCCCGAAACATGCCAGCCCCTCTTGTGTAGGGCAGAGAAAGGAAGTATAGTGAGAAAGAAGGAAGAAGGCAAGTCAAGAGGGAAGGGGGAAAAAAAGAAAAGAAAGAAGAAGGAAGGAAGGAAAGGAGGGAGGGAGAAACGGAAGGAGGGAGGGAGAGAAGAAGAGAGAGAGGTAAGTAGGGAGGTTGAATGAACTGCAAACTTTCCGTGAAAATTATACTTGGAGAGGTTTGTGAAGACACTCTGGTTGAGAATGTGGCAGATGTGAGGCTCAGAGCATGAGCCACTTGCCCCCACTGCCTCAGCACCTCAGGCTCATTCCATTCTGAGCATCTCTGTGAACATGCTTGGTGTCCTTCAGTCAGCCCTTCAGTTCTTTCCACCCAGATGCTGCCAGCGTCATCAGCACTCAGGAGACTCAACAGCTTAATTCATGGCCTCCTGATGTCTGTCTCTCCAGGCAGCACCCATCACACTTCCTGATCATAGCTTCTCTCCATTAAAGTCCTTCTTCCCCAACCTCAGAGGGTCACTGTCCAACCAGGGGAGGAGGTCCTGTGCTGACAGACAGCGGTGACCTATCCTGGGACAGGGGACCAATGGGCAAAAATTAAATGCTTAAAATACAGAGATCTTTTGCCACTTGTCATCCATTCACAGAAAAACCTGTGAAAGCTGGAACCTGTGTAAAGTGGAAACCTGTCAGAAAAAGAAAACTCAAATATTTTCCACTAAACAGAGAGCAGTAGAAAAATGGTGACTGCACCCTGTCAGACACAGAAAACTTGTGAGACCTGGAAAAACAAGGCAGTCCCGTCGAGTTCTGTCTCTCACAGCTTTCACTGTATAAGACATGAAAGCGTTCTGAAAGATGTGAATGGAATGGGAAGACCATATCATGACATCATCATGTTCATCAAATCCAAATAGGCTAGAGCTGGGCTTCAAAGTTTGACATAAGTTCTGTCAAGATAAATGAAAGAGATGATACTTTACAGAACAGGTGTTAAAAGCACAAACTTTGATACCGCCATAAGGAATTAAAATGTAGTTTCAAGAAGGGTTTAGGATGCCTAGAAAAATGTGGAAGGATCCACACTAGACTTTTCCTCTGAGAAAGGGGCAAAAATTGGGAGGTGGCAGGTAGTCAAATCTGTATTATTTGAATTTGTTTACAAAGATGGATTTTATATAATTTAAAACATTTTTAACATTTAGATTAATTTCTACAAGAGAAACTGACACCTCATTACAAAAAGAAGCCAAGATAACAATGAGGTTACCATCATGGCAGGCGGCCCCAGGCCTTCCCACAAGATAATTAAGCAGGGTACAGTGGAGGTAGAAATGCCCAGGTCTACTATTATAAGAACTCAAGAAAGGTTTAAACACAGAAGAAAACATTCTTTGATGGTTATGAGGTAGAGAGGGAGGGTGAGGGTTATTTACTAACTAGATAGTAGATAAGAATTATCTTAGATGAAGGGAAGGACAGCACACACCACAGGGGAAGTCAGCACAACTGGAATAAACCAAAGCTAAGAAGTTTCCTGAATACCATCAAACACTTTGAGGGACAGAGTGGTAGGGGTCTGGGGACCATGGTTTTGGGGGACATCAAGGTCAATTGGCATAAAAAAGCTTATTAAGAAAATGTTATGCATCCTACTTTGGTGAGTGGTGTCTGGGGTCTTAAAAGCTTGCAAGCGGCCATCTAAGATGCATCAGTTGGTCCCAACCACCTGGAGAATGAAGAACACCAAATACACAAGGAAAATATTAGCCCAAGAGACAGAAAGGGCCACATAAACCAGAGACTTCATCAGCCTGAGACCAGAAGAACTAGATGGTGCCCAGCTACCACCAATGACCTCCCTGACAGGGAACAAAACAGAGAGTCCCTGATGGAGCAGGAGAAAGGTGGGGTGCAGAACTCAAATTCTAGTAAGAAGACCAGACTTAATGGTCGGACTGAGACTGGAGAAACCCCGGAAAGCATGGCCCCCGGATTCTCTATCAGCCCAGAGCTAAAACAATTTCCAAGGCCAACTCTTCAGACAGGGATTGTACTGGACTGTGGGACATAAAGTGATACTCATGAGGAGTGTGCCTCTTAGCTCAAGTAAATACAAGAGACCAAAGGGGCAGTTTCTGTCCAGAGGTGAGATGGGAAGGCAGAGAGGATTAGGAGCTGGTTGAATGGACATGGGTAATCAGGGATGGAAAGGAGGAGTGTGCTGTCACAGTATGGGGTGAGCAATTAGAGTCACATAACAATGTATGTATAAATTTTTGTATGGGAGACTAACTTGAAATATGAACTTCATTTAAACTACAACAATTAAAAAAAAAAAAAAAAGAGTACATCCAAGGGAAAAAAAAAAAAGGAAATGCCCAGGTCTGTCCCTGATTATGTGACTGTCTTCAGCCAGAGCCTAAGTTAAAGGGTACGGGAGTAGACTGCAGAGTAAAATAGCACCCACAGAGAAGGGAGGAATGGTAGTGGGGGGAAGAGATTGTTCAGGTGCTGTTGACAGTTTGGGAAAGGTTTTAGCCTTCTTATTTGAAACAGAGCCCTTGCAGGCTCTTCTAATAGTCGAGGGCTGGTAGTTAGTTGTTAGTTGCCGTCAAGTCAACTCCAACTCATAACGGTTAGCAGCTGAGTGCGTTACCCATTTGCACCAGTGGTGTAACAAGAGGTTGATGCTTCAGCTTCACCTAGAAGTGCCTCAGAAGAAAGGCCTGGTGATCTACTTCTGAAAAAATCCATCTTTGAAAACCCCATGGAGCACAGTTCTACTCTGACACACATGGGGTCACTATGAGTCGGAGTCAACTCAATGGAAACTGGTTTAAATGACACAAGTCTCACAAAGAAGACACATGCATATGTGGTACCTGGAAACACCCACCAAAGCCACACAGCTCATGGGTATCATTGTTTTTTGGTCACATAACACATTAGGTTCTTGAAATTCCCTCTTCTTGACACCCTAGCGAGCTTCTCCTACACGAGAGTCAGAGGGCTCAGAGGTTTCTCACTACCTGTGTAAGCTTTCGTGGAAAATGAAGTCCATGGTATATTTTCATACCTCCGCTCCCTAGCTGCCCACTAAAAGAAAACATTTATGGTTTAGTTAAGTTGGGTTGTATCTCAGTAATGGAAATAACTAGATCATGGACAGCCCTGGAGACTCCGAACTACCTTAACAGCCTTACACACAGCCTGCTTGATTGAAAAGGAATCAACCACAAAATGACTGTACCCACAGCAAATTTCCACACAGTCAATATGCAGGCATAATAGACAGAGCCTTCTCATCCTGGAAGGAGCATTTCTAATCCAAAAAACTGTCCAACAGGGCCCCAATTTGGTCATGACTGAGCAAATAGCCCAGCATCCTGGGACTGCGGAGTTAGAAGCAACTTCATGCTCATCCATGAGACTCTTTGTTTATAGCTGAGGAATCTGAGGCTCAGCTGATGTCCTGGCTACTTGTTTATTTATTATTTTGGCTTTGGATATTTTTCTTTTAGTCTTCTTTTTCCTTTCTTGAACAATCTGAGGCCTGAGGTAAAAAGAGAGAGAACCAACCCTAGCTTTGTAAGACAGCTCTTTGTAAAATTAAACATCAAAGACAGAGCTGATGTGGGTGGGCTGTGTGTCTCTGGTAGAAAAATAGAGTATATATTCACTTAGCCTGGGATCAACTAGGTAATAAAGCCCAATGTTGGAGCCCACTGCTTTCTCTCACTCTTTTCAGTGTGCCATTTGGAAGAAGAATTGCTTCAAAGCTTCTGTGATAGAATTTTGCTAGATTAATTCAGGTTTTGAATTTCTTCTTGAGGGAAGAGGAGCACATAGAATAAACACAGCCTGAGAAAAGGAAACTGCCAACCACAGGGATAAATTCAAACAAGAGCATCTCTCTTCGGAAAAGGAAGATGCAATGTGAATGGCAAGTGGCTGGACCACATGGTGGACTTGGTGTCCATGGGAGGGGCATGGGCCTGGACATGTGAAGAGACCTCCAGAGATTCCCCTTGCTTAAATGCTACTCCAGGAAGTCCCCTCCACCCCTCCCCAACCCCAGCAGCTCTTCCCAGGCAGCCTCTCTTCTTCCCTGACCACTGAGGTGACTTACCCTCTTGCTAAGTATGATGGTTCATTTTATGCAACCACTTGGCTAGGCTATGGTGACCAGTTGTTTGGGCAAACACCAGTCTAGTTGCTGTTATGAAGTTGTTGTTAGGTGTTGTAGAGTCAGCTCTGACTTACAGCAACTCCGTGCATAACAGAATGAAACATTGCCCGGTCTGCACCAGCCTCACAATAGTAGGCATGTTTCAGCCCATTGTTGCAGCCAATCCATCTCACTTAGGGTCTTCCTTTTTTTCATTGACCCTCTACTTTATCAAGCTTGATGTCCTTCTCCAAGGATTGGTCTCTCCTGATAACATGTCCAAAGTAAGAGAGACATAGTCTTGCCACCCTTGCTTCTAAGGAACTTCCTGTCTCTACCTCCTCCAGGACAGATTTGTTCATTCTTTCTTCTGGCAGTCCATGGTATATTCAATATTCTTTGCCAACACCATAATTCAAAGGCATCAATTCTTTTCCGGTCTTCCTTTTTCATTGTCCAGCTTTCTCACGCATATGAGGTGATTGAAAAGACCATGGCTTGGGTCAGGCACACCTTAGTCCTCAAAGTGACATCTTTGCTTTTGAACATTTTAGAGAGGTCTTTTGCAGCATATTTGCCCAGTGCAATACATTGTTTCATTTCTTGACTGCTACTTCCATGGTCATTTATTGTTGATCCAAGTTAAATGAAATCCATGTGATTGAGCCAGTTGGCCTTAAGTAAAGCAGATTACTTGTAATCTAATGGAATGAAGTCAATCAATCAGTTGAAAAGAGAGTTTCCCGAGGATGCAATCTGCCTCCAGACTACAAATAGATATTTTGGGAGAACTCTCGCCTCACTCATCCCATCACCTAACCTATAGAGTTTGTGAAGCAAGCCTGCAGGAGTCTTCAGCCTGTTGCCTGAAGAATGGATTTTAGACTTGTCAGCCCCCAACAACATGTGAGCCAATTCTTTGAAGTAAATCTCTCTCTGTGTATGTATATGGAAGAAAGGCCTTGTTATGGATTGAATTTTGTCCTCCAAAAATATGTGTTGGAGTCCTACCTCCTAGGTCGGTGGATGTAATCCCATTTGGGGATACAGATTTCTTTGTTATATTAATGAAGCCATATCAGTGTAGGGTGGGTCTTAAACCTAATCATTTCTGAGTTATATAAGGAGCAGCATAGACACAAAGTCAAGGAAGCATTGATGGGGGAAAGATAGATGCTATGTGGAGATTGCTAAGAAACCGAGGAACACCGGGCTAGAGAAGATGAGACGAGGACTTTTCCCCACAGCAAACAGAGAGAGAGCTTTTCATAGAGCCTGTGCCCTGAATTTGGACTTCTATATTTCTAAAATGTGAAAAAATAAATTGCTGTTCTTTAAAGCCACCTACTTGTGATATTTCTGTTACAACAGCACTAGGAAACTAAGACAGGCTTGGTGATCTACTTCTGAAAATTGTTGTTGTTGCTAGATACCGTTGAGTCAGCTCCAACTTACAGTGACTGTCTTAGTTATCTAGTGCTGCTATAACAGAAATACTGCAAATGGATGACTTTAACAAACAGAAATTTATTCTCTCACAGTTTAGGAAGCTGGAAGTTCAAATTCAGGGTGCCAGCTCTAGGTGAAGGATTTCTCTCTCTGTCAGCTCTGGGGGAAGATACTTGTCTCCTTTCAACATCCGTGGGCCCAGCATTTCTTGGAGATCTCCATGTATCTTAGCATCAATCTTCTCCTGGACCTAGGAGGTTCTCAGCACAAAGGATACACTCCACTCCTGGCTCTTCTTTCTTGGTGGTAGGAAGTCCCCTAGTCTCTACTTGCTTGTTTAATCTCTTTTATATCTCAGAAGAGATTGACTCAAGATACAACCTAATCCTGTAGATTGTATCCTGCCTCATTAACATAATTGCCTCTAATCCTGCCTCATTAACATCATAAACCAAACCAAACCCATTGCCATCAAGTGGATTCCAACTCATAGTGACCCTATAGAGTAGAACTGCCCCAAAGGGTTTCTAAAGAGCAGCTGGTGGATTTGAACTGCTTACCTTTTGGTTAGCAGCTGAGCTCTTAACCACTGTGCCACCAGGGCTTGTAGAGGTTAGGATTTACAACGCATAGGATAATTACATCAAATCACACAATGGGGGATAATTACATAAGATCACACAATGGGGGATAATCACATAATACTGAGAATCGGGGCCTAGTCAAGTTGACACATATTTTGGGAAGACACAATTCAATCCATAACAGTGACCTTATGTATAACAGAATGAAATGTTGCCTGGTCTTGTGCCATCCTCACAATAGTAGGTGTGTTTGAGCCCATTGTTGCAGCCATTGTGTTAATCTATCTCACTTAGGGTCTTCCTCTTTTTTTCTGACTGTCTGCTTTACCAAGTATGATGTCCTTCTTCAGGAATTGGTCCCTTCTGATAACATGTCCAAAGTAAGAGAGATGTAGTCTCATAATCTTTGCTTCTAAGGAGCCTTCTGCTTCTACATCCTCCAGGACAGATTTATTCATTCTTCTGGTAGCCCATGGTGTATTCAATATTCTTCACCAATACTGCAATTCAAATGCATCAGTTCTTCTTTAGTCCTCCTTTTTCATCA
Source organism: Dugong dugon (assembly GCA_030035585.1). NCBI lineage: Eukaryota > Metazoa > Chordata > Mammalia > Sirenia > Dugongidae > Dugong > Dugong dugon. The sequence continues at coordinate 27,334,887 of CM057462.1, read as the reverse complement.
TCCAGCTTTCACACACATATAAGGCGATTGAAAAGACCATGACTTGGGTCAAGGGGACCTTAGTCCTCAAAGTGACATCTTTGCTTTTGAAGATTTTAAAGAGGTCTTTTGCAGCAGATTTGCCCAATGCAATGCATCATTTGATTTCTTGACTGCTGCTTCCATGGGCATTGATTATTGATCCAAGTAAAACGAAACCCTTAACATCTTCAATATTTTCACCATAGATCAGGACATTGCTTATTGGTCCAGTTATGAGGATTTTTGTTTGCATTATGTTGAGGTGTAATCCATATTGAAGGCTGTAAGAGAGACATAGTCTTTTATCTTTGTCAGTAAGTGCTTCAAGTCCTCTTCACTTTTGACGAGCAATAGTGTGTCATCCTCATAACGCAGGTTGTTAATGAGTTTTCCTCCAATCCTGATGCCACCTTCTTCTTTATGTAGTCCAGATTCTCACATTATTTGCTCAGCATACAGATTGAATAAGTATGGTGAAAGGATACAACCCTGATGCATACCTTTTCTGATTTTAAAATTAGTCAGTGAAAACCCCATGGATCACAACAGTCTGATCCCATTGTGCATGGGGTTGCCATGAGTTAGGGCCAACTCAAGGGCAGCTAACAACAACGTGTTTATCTATATATTACTGGTTCTTTTTTTCTAGGGAACCCTGACTAAGACAGCCAGGCATTCACAGGCATAGATCTCTTTTTTCCCTAAATGCTGGTATGTCAACATGTTCTGCCACCCAAGAAGATTGAAAGGCATTTATGGACCAAAGACACAACTTAGGCCCCTGTCTCTTATATCCCCAGCAGTGTGCAGTGGTGCTGAGTGTTACTTGATGAATTGAGACATTAGCTCTCAATTAGCCATTTGATATTACCCTACATTTTCTGGCAGAGCTCCCACATAGAGGGCCTGAGGCTGGATCAGGCCTCCCAATGGCGCATTCAATGAAGTGAAGCTTTAGTTCCTGTTGCAGGCTCATGCTCTCCCTCTCGAAGAAGGACACCCAGGCCCCAATGCAACAGACCACCCCGACTCACTCACTGGAGGTCTCCACGAGGCCCTGGAGGTGGTGAGCTTACCAGCTCTGGGCTTGGTGAATGAAGAAGGAAAACCCAATCCCCCTAACCCAAAGGTAATCTGGGGAGGCAAACACAGTGAAGCTAAACAGCCAGGGAGCGCCGTCAGAATGAGACCACCCCTGAGTGAGCACCACAAATGACACAAGTGTCATCCAAATTTTAAGTTCAACATGGAGGGTGGTATAGACCTATAAGGGGAGGAGCCAAGGAGTGACATGGAAAATGATAATAATAAAGCTTTCTTTATACGCAAACCCCGAGTCCCTGGGTGGTGCAAACACACTCAGCTGCTAACCAAAAGGTTGGAGGTTCAAGTCTACCCAGAGGCAACTCAGAAGAAAGGCCTGGCAATCTGCTTCCGTAATGTCACAGCCATTGTACACCCCATGGAGTGGTTCTACTCTGCACACATGGTGTCACCACGAGTCGGAATCAACTCAGTGGCAACTGGTTCTAGATATATAAACACAAAATGGTCTGCCACTCGAAATTCTTCCTCACATATTATCATTTGATCCTCACAATAAGGTACTGAGTTAAAAGCAATGCAACCAGACTTTTTTTTTCCTCTATCACAGTTGAGGGAGGGAGGCTGTAAGGCACAACGCCCTTGATTCCTACGAGAAGCACAGGTGCCACAGTAGCTGGGGTGTATTGAGCTTCCTCTGAGCTGGCATCTCACCTGCTTCATCCCCGCAGCTCCCCCCCAGGGAATCGCCCACGGCCTGACCCTCTGCCTTGCCCTGTGTTCCAGCGGCTGACCCTGAAGACCACCCACCCACACTCCTGTGCCTCTGACTCCCACCCGACTCAGGCAGCAAGAGGCACGAGGAGGTCATCGGAGCGCAAGAAGAGAGAGGCCCGGTCTGTCTGACAGTCTCTCTCACTGCTTGGGCAAGACCCTGTCACTCTACCACCCCTCCAGCTGGTGGGCTAGGGGTGCTCCCCGCTCCACAGCCCCTGCTGTCCTGGACTCTGAGAGCCCCATCTCCTCCACTTGACTTTTCAGCCCTGGGATGGCCACACTGCCCAGCACAACAGCTCTCTGGGTTCCTTGGCCTCCTGGCTGCTGTAACTCTGCCCACAACTCTGTAAGAAGCCCCCTCATCAAAGTCTCTAGAACACTCTGAGATGGCTGTGTTCCCTGCTAGGATCTTGTCCCTACGGGAAACTCTTACTGGTCCATATCACAGAAATGACAAAGAATGCTAACCCAGAGCTCCCTGTCTCTTTCCTCGGGCAACCTGGCTATCTGAGAATTAGACCAGAAGCAGGCCCAGCCTAGACGTCAGCAACACCCTGAGCACATAATCAACGTTCAATTCATAGTTCACCAGGAACCAGCTCTTCTGAGTCTTAGCTTAATGTTCTATCTGAAAACAGCAAGAGAGGCCCCTTCCTACAAAAAATAAAAAACAACTAGGGGATTCAGGTGTATGAGTCTCCTGGGGTCACCTTAACAAAGTACCACAAACTAGGTTTACCATGGACTGCTAAAAGAACTCACAAATCTGTCTTGGAAGAAGTATAGCCAGAATGCTCCTTAGAAGCAAGGATGGCAAGAGTACATCTCACATACTTTGGACATGTTATCAAGAAGGATCAGTCCCTGGAGAAGGATGTCATGCTTGGTAAAGTAGAGGATCAGTGAAAAGGAGGAAGACCTTCAACAAGATGTATTGACACAGTAGCTGCAGCAATGGGCTTAAGCATAACAAGGATTGTGAGGATGGCTTAGGACCAGGCAGTGTTTCCTTCTGTTGTGCTTAGAGTCAGAACCAACTCAACAGCAGCTAACAACAAACTAGGTGACTTAAAACAATAGGAATTTGTTCTGGAGGCCAGAAGTCAGAAATCAAGGTGTCAGCAAGACCATGCTCCTTCTGAAGACTCTAGGGGGGGATGCTTCCTTGCTTCTTCTAGTTTCTGGTGGTTCCAGGAATTGTTTGACTTGTGGCTGCATCATCCAATCTCTGCCTCCATTGTCACATGGCTCCTCTGTGTCTCTTTTTTTATAAGGATACCAGACATATTGGATTACCACCCATCCTACTCCCGTATGACCTCCTCTGAACTAATTGCATCTGCAAAGACCCTATTTCCAAACAAGTCCTTATTCACAGGTACCTGAGGTTAAGACTTTAATATATCTTTTTTAGGGAGATAATTCATAATTTGTTAAAAAGTAAAGATGTCACCTTGAAGACAAATGTGCACCTGACCCAAGCCAGGGTGTTTTCAGTTGCCTCATATGCATGCGAAAGCTGAATAACGAATAAGGAAGACTAAAGAAGAATTGACACCTTTGAATCATGGTGTTGTCAAAGAATATCGAATGTACCATAGACTACCAAAAGAACAAACAAATCTGTCTTGGAAGAAGTACAGCCAGGATGCTCCACAGAAGAAAGGATGGCAAGACTATGTCTCACGTACTTCGGACATGTTATCAGGAGGGACGAGTCGCTGGAGAAGGACATCATGCTTGGTAAAGTAGAGGGTCAGCGAAAAAGAGGAAGATCCTCAACGAGATGGATTGACACAGTAGCTGCAACGATGGGCTCAAGCATAACAATGGTTGTGAGGATGGCGCAGTACCGGGCAGTGTTTCGTTCTGTTGTACCTAGAAACCCTATGAGTTGGAACCAACTCAATAGCACCTAACAATAACAACAACAATTCAATCCATGTTGTTGTTTTTAGATGCCATGCAGTTCATTCCAACTGATAGTGACCACATATGACAGAGTACAACTGCCCCATAGGATTTTCTAGGCTGTAATTTTTATGGAAGCAGATTGCCAGGTCTTTCTCCCCCAGAGCTGCTGGGTGGTTTAAACTGCCAACCTTTCAGTTAGCAGCCAAGAGCTTAACCATTGTGCCACCGGGGCTCCTTATTCAACCTGTAACAACAAGTAAATATCAAAATAACAGGTTGCAATTTTCCGTCTGCTCTTGGGTCTCCGACAGTCCCAGGCCTGCTGGACAGAGGGTCCCTCTGTCCCTATGGACTGGCAATCCTTCCTGTAGTGGCTCCCACCCACTTCTCAACAATCTTACATGAAAGAATCTCAGGACAGAGAGACAAGTTGGCAAAGAATTCTGGGAAAACTATGATGTGCCGAGTTCTACTGCATCCTTCAGAGCAGCAGCCTGGGAAAGGAAAATGTCAGTCTGCACAAATCTTCTTATAAACATTCAGGCCCTCAGCAGCTGGGCTGGAGGCTGATGACAAAGAAAAGGGCCATTTAATTGTCCCCAAGCTGAGAGCAGTGGACTGGACGGTTTCACCACTAATTGCCTTTCAGCCTGCTCTGCCGTCAGTTGCCCAGGGTAAGTGTTTCCGACATCTTATTTCCAAGCTTGTCCCCTTGGTGGGTTAATTATGCAAAAAGAATCCATCCTTAAGCCTTCCCCGTTTGACAGTTTATGTTGGATGGCATCCTCAAGCTGTAGACAAATAATTCATATTAAATATAACCACCATCGATTGGGTACTCAACTGCTAAGCATGGGCTGGGCTCAAGCCAGAAGTTGTCATTTTTTCCTGGACAGCAAGTTAATCATTTAATGAGAGTAAACTCTTTTAATTTCTATTAAACCGTGATTACCTTGTTTGCTTTTTCCAGCAGATGATGATTTGTGTAATTGGTGGTGCATACTGTGTGATTTTTATAATGATAGGAGACATCAGCTTAGCTTTACTCGTTAGACCGAGGTCTGTGGTTTAGTGGCACAATCTGTCTGCCTCTCCCAGTGTACAGAAAGTTTTGCTCAAGTCTGTGCTCAGATTTTTCATCCTACATAGATCTGCATCTCCCTTACCTTTGGGGTAAGACTAGTCTGTGGTTCTCATCCAAGAGTGATTCGGGGCAATGTCTAAAGACATTTTTGATTGTCATGATAGGGAGTTGCTACTGCGCCTGACCCAAGCCATGGTCTTTTCAGTCACTTCACATGCACGAGAAAGTTGGACAATGAAAAGGCAGACAGAAGAAGAATTGTTGTGTTCAAACTGTGGTGTTGGCAAAGAATATTGAATATACCGTGAACTGCCACAAGAAGAAACGAATCAGTCTTAGAAGAAATATAACTAAAACGTTCCTTAGAAGTGAAGATAGTGAGATTTCATCTTGCTTACTTTGGACACATCATCACGAAAGACCAATCACTAGAAAAAAGACATCGTGTTTGTTAAAGTCTAGGGTCAGCAAAAATGAGGTAAATCCTCAGTGAGAGATTGACACAATAGCCATGACAATGGACTCAAACATATCAATGATCATGAAGATGGTGCAGGACCCGGCAACATTTTGTTCTGTTATACGTAATGTCACCGTGAGTTGGAGCAACTTGACAGCAACTAACAACTGGCATCTAACGGCTAGAGGCCAGGGATGCTGCTAACCACCTGAGATGCACAGCACAACAAAGAATTATCTGGTTCAAAACATCCATGGCACCACTGATGAGAAATCTTGATCCAGACGAAGAGAATATGAAAGCAGATTTCCAGGTGGTGACACAGTAGTTTAGAGCTCGGCCACTAACCCAAGGGTTGGCAGTTCAAATCCTCCAGCCGCTCCTTAGAAACCCTATGGGGCAGTTCTACTGTGTCCTATAGGATCACTATGAGCTGGAATTGACTTGATGGCAATGGGTTTGTTTTTTTAGTAAGCATCAGCCAAGCAGCCCTGGTGGCACAATAGTTAAGCGCACGGCTATTAATCAAAAGGTCAGCAGTTCAAACCCACCAGCGGATCCCCGGAAGAAAAGACCTGGTGATCTGCTCCCATAAAGATTACAGCCTAGAAAATCCTACGGGGTAGCTCTACTCTGTCATGTGGGGTCGCTATGAGTCAGAATCGATTCCATGGCACACAATACAACAAGCATCACTCTGTGTGTTTGAGAAGATGTGCAGCTTTCTCATGTTAATGTACATGAGCCCTCGACGCCCCCAGTTACCCACTCTTACCCGGAACCCCAACTGCATTGTAGAAGATTCTCCAAACTTTCCTGTTTTTCCTTCCCACACTGAGTTATTTTAAAGCACAGGGGCACAAAGTAGATTGTAAACTGGTATGATCACTTCAAGGAGTATTTTGGCCAACACCTACTGAAATCAAGTAACTTGAAATCCTTCTGCTGCAGGCTCTGAGAAACACTTGGTGACATGTACAAACGCAACGTTAAAACCAAGGATAAATTGTCAAGAATGTAAAGGAATTCCTGGAGGCCAAAAAAAGAAGGAGGCCTTCAATCCAGCAATTGCTCGTCTGATGTCCACTCGACAAACATTTTTGCCTCTACATGTTAGAGCTCGGGAACTCAAACCACTTTTCTTTATTTCCTGATCCATTTCCTGGCTAGTCCCATGGCTTTACACACTAACTTTATGCTGTGAAGTGCCAAATTGACATCACCAGCCCATCCCTCTCCTGAAATCTAGATTCATAAATCTAACTGCCCACTGGACATTCCACTCAGTGGTCTAATCAGCATCTGGAACAGAAAGTCGCCAAAATGAAACTTGATTTCCACTCATCTTACCTCTCATTTTGTTCCCACCTCATCACACTGCATCCTCATCCATCCATATGTGTGCGCCCCAAACTTTATAGTCCTCCTGCACTGCTTTCTCTTTTAACTCTCACTCTTCCTAACTTTCTTTCCCTCTCCCTATCTCTATCTCTATCTCTACCTCTCTCCCTGTCTTTATCTCTCTCCCTATCTCTATCTCTCTCCCTATCTCTCTCTCCCTCTCTCTGTCCCTGTTTTTCTTTCTTTGTGTCTCTATTTCTCTATCTCTCTCCCTATCTCTCTCTCCCCTATCTCTATCTCCGTATATAGTACCTATCTATCTATCTATGGCTCTGTCTATAACTAGCTACCCCTCCACACACATACACACAAACACACCCCTAATTGCTCAGACAATCCTATTGACTCCATCTTCAAAACTGATCCCCAATTCAGTCACTTCTCACTATTTCCCCTATTTCTCTTCTGGCCTGAGACATGGTCATATTCCTCTTGGTTTAATGGGCAGGAGTCTCCTAACTGGTCTCCTCACTTCTTCTAATACCCCCTACTAGTTTATCCTCAACACAACAGCCCGAGTGACCCTTCTGAGACAAAAGTCAGAGTTGTTCTACCTTGGCTCCAAGGCTTCCAACGGCTTCCCATCTCACTAAGTGTCAAACCCAGCATTCGCACAGAGACCCTCAAAGCCTACCCATCTGCTGCCCCCACTTCTTCGACCTCATCTGCTCCAGCTTCTGTCCCCTCCCAGAACACTCCTGGCCCTGGAACTTCATATTTTCTGCTTTGTCCCATGAAATGTTTCCCTCCCATATCTGCATGGTTCCCTTTCTCACTCCCTGTATGTCTCTTTCACAACCCTTTCCAAAAGAGGACCCCTGCTTTCCCTGTCCCCTTCCCCTGCTTTATTTCTCTGCATAGCGGCTATCACCATGCAATAAAGAAGATCAGTAATAACAAGTCTTATTGAGGTTGGAACAAAGTGGAAACTGATATTGTGGTTTGCAGCAAATCTTGGCAATACTTGCTTAAATGAAACATGGACCTACCAGGTAACCCTGTAACTCCAGTTCTCAGTTTCCACCATAGAGAAACTCTCAAGATATACATATGGACATGTACAAATTTTTATCTCAGCATTATATATAATATTGAAAATAATATCAAATTCCATCAACAAGGAAAAGACAAAATGGCATGGGAATAACAACTTCAGGGTCCTTAGAGTAATGAAGTCAGTCTTTATGCACTTGGGAGAAAATATCCCTGAGATACATTGCTAAGTGTAAAAATCAAGGTGCAGAAGAGTATGTAGAGTGTTAAAAAAAGATCACCCAAACTTCCACTTCTGGGAATGTAACAGACTGAATAACATGAAATCCTTCTGCCACAAATTCCTAGAAATGCTGGGTAAAACATGCAAATATACTTTTAAAAACAAACACAGTTGAGTTCTCCAGAAAGTAAGGAAAAACCCTGGGGGCTGAAAAAGAATGAGAAACTGACAACCAGATCAGTAAGCACCTAAGGCGAAGCCAAAATTATTTCTGTGTGTGTGTGTGTGTGTGTGTGTGTGTGTGTGTGTGTGTGTGCATTTGTGCTGGGGTAGGAACATATCTTGGTCTCGATAGCCAGCACAGAGACAGGACTTGAGGTCTTGGGCCCCACACAAGGCAGACAGGTGGAAGTGAGAGTCTACCTTGAAGACCTTCCACGAGAAGGGCAACTAAGCACAAACAAGTTCTCCCACATAGGTGACAGGGGACCATGAGTATCAGTCTGGGGAGGAGCATCTCTGCAGAATTCATAACCAAAGACAGGCTCAATGAGAAAGTAAATGTTCAAAAAGAAACCAAAAACCCATTGCCATCGAGTCGATTCCGACTCATAGTGACCCTCTAGAACACAGTAGAAGTGCCCCATAGAGTTTCCAAGGAATGCCTAGTGGATTCGAACTGCTGACCTTTTGGTTAGCAGCTGTAGCACTTAACCATTATGTCAGCCACACATAATTACAAGGTTCAGGAATGTGCAATCTGAGAAAGAACACAAAAAGACAGTCACCTGAAAGAAGCAAAGGCTCTACTGCACTGAAAGAACACCGAGGTCACACAAAAGTCCCAGAGATGAATAATTGTGTAGAAGATAACAGTTACAGCATGCTTACGATGCTCCAGGCATTACCTTAGGAGATTTACATAGATTAACACAGTGACTCTCCAAACAAATATATGAAACTGTCATCATATTCCTGTTTTACAGATGAGTAAACTGGGGCACAGAGAGGATAAATAATTTGTCTAAGGTCACATTGGCAATTAGTGGCAGAACCAGGACTTCAAACCAGCAATCTGGCTCCAGAGCATGTGCTCTTAATTACTACACTGTGCCACCTCCCTTAGGAGGAGCCTCCTTAAAGATGAGCTCACAATGCACAATTACAAAATGCACAAGGAAGTGATTCACCATGAGCTACAGTCAAAATGCAAAGAAGAGTTGTTGTTAGGTGCTGTCAAGTTGATTTTCAACTCACGGTGATACCATGTGACAAAGTAGAACCACCCCCACAGAGTTGTCTTGGCTGTAAACTTTATGGATGCAATCACCAGGTCTTTCTCCTGAGGAGCTGCAGGGTAGATCTGAACCCTAAACCTTTTGGTTAGCAGACAAGTGCTCAACAAGGGCTCCTTCAAACAAGAGTGGACCTTCAAAGCTTTCATTGATAGACCTATCATATAGAGAGTATCCAGTAAGTATGCTTAAAGTTTATTTACAGCCAGAATGCTCCTCAGAAGCAAGGATGGCGAGACGTTGTCTCACTTTAGACAGGTTATCAGGAGGGACCAATCCCTTGAGAAGAACAACATGCTTGGTAAAGTAGAGGGTCAGGAAGAAAAAGGAAGACCCTCAATGAGATGGATTGACACAGTGGCTGCCACAATGAGCTCAAACATACCTACTATTGTGAGGATGGCACAGGACCAGGCAGCATTTCATTCTGTTGTACAAGAGGTTGTCACAAGTTGGAGGAGACTCAATGACACCTAACAAAAACAAAGTTTATTTATTCATATGACCCATTGGATATTTATTAAACATCAGAGATATCACAACGAATAAAACAAAGTCCTTGCTCTCATTTTGTTTTTATTTTACTGGCAGGAAATAGGCAGCTATAACTTATATGATATGTATATAGTATGTCATGTGGTGTGAAGTCTAACAAGAAAATAATAAGACAGGATAAGAGGATAGAGAGTCACTTGGGGAGTGATGGTATTTGAGAAAAGTAAGTCCAGAAGTTCTCGCTGATAGAATATTTGTTCAGAGAAGAGCTTGAAGAGAGGGAGTGAACACTATGATTATTTATAGGGAGTTGTTGTTGTTGTTGTTAGGTACCATCGAGTTGATTCTGACTCATAGTGACCTTGTGTACAACAGAACAAAACACTGCCTGGTCCTGTGCCATCCTCACAATCGTTGTTATGCTTGAGTCCATTGTTGCAGCCACTGTGTCAATCCATGTACTCTGTTTTGCTGACCCTCTACTTTACCAAGCATGATGCCCTTTTCCAGCGACTGATCCCTCCTGATAACATGCCCAAAGTATGTGAGACGTAGTTTTGCCATGCTTGCTTCTAAGGAGCATTCTGGTTGCACTTCTTCCAAGACAGATTTGTTTTTTCTTTTGACAGTCCATGATATATTCAATATTCTTCTCTAACACCACAATTCAAAGACGTCATTTCTTTTTCCATCTTCCTTATTCATTGTTCAGCTTTCACATGCATATGAGGCGATTAAAAACACCATGGCTCGGGTCAGGCACACCTTAGTCTTCAAGGTGACATCTTTGCTTTTCAACACTTTAAAGAGGTCTTTTGGAGCAGAGGAAACCCTGGTGGCATAGTGGTTAAGAGCTATAGCTACTAACCAAAAGGTCAGCAGTTCAAATCCACCAGCTGATCCTTGGAAACCCTACGGGGCAGTCCTATAGGGTTGCTTTGAGTTGGAATCGAATTGCCAGCAATGGGTTGTTTTTTGTTTGTTTGTTTTTTTGCAGCAGATTTGCCCAGTGCAATACGTCTTTTGATTTCTTGACTGCTGCTTCCATGGGTTTTGATTGTGGATCCAAGTAAAATGAAATCCTTGACAACTTCAATCTTTTCTCCGTTTATCATGATGTTGCTTATTGGTCCAGTTGTAAGGATTTTTGTTTTCTTTATGTTGAGATGTAATCTATACGGAAGGCTATAGTCTTTCATTTTCATCAGTAAGTGTTTTAAGTGCTCTTCACTTTCAGCAAGGAATGTCGTGTCATCTGCATAAAGCAGGTTGTTAATGAGTCTTCCCCCAATCCTGATGCCATATTCTGTATTCTTCTTCATATAGTCTGCCTTCTCAGATTATATGCTCACTATACAGATTGAATAAGTATGGTGAAAGGATATAACACTGAGGCACATTTTTCTTAACTTTAAATCATGCAGTATCCCCTTCTTCTGTTGGAATGACTGCCTCGATCTATGTACAGATTCTTCAGTTCTTCAGGAGCACGATTAAGTGTTCTGGAATTCCCATTCTTTGCAATGTTATCCATAATTTGTTATGATTCACATAGTCGAGTGCCTTTGCATAGTCAATAAAACACAGGTAAACATCTTTCTGGTATTCACTTCTTTCAGCCAGGATCCACCTGACATCAGCAACGATACCCCTGGTCCCACGTCCTCTTCTGAATTGGGCTTGAATTTCTGTCAGTTCTCTGTCTATGTACTGTTGCAACCGCTTTCAAACGATCTTCAGCAAAATTTTACTTGTGTTTGATACTAATGATATTGTTCAATAATTTCCACATTCTATTAAATCACCTTTCTTTGGAATAGGCATGAATATGGATCTCTTCCAGACGGTTGGCCAGGTAGCTCTCTTCCAAATTTATTGGTATAGATGGGTGAGCATTTCTGCATTCGTTTGTTGAAACATCTCAGTTGGTAGTCAGTCAATCCCTGGAGCCTTGTTTTTCGCCAATGCCTTCAGAGCAGCTTGGACCTCTTCTATCAGTACCATCGGTTCTTATCATGTGCTACCTTCTGAAATGGTTGAACATCAAACAATTCTTTTTGGTATAGTGACTCTGTATATTCCTTCCTTTTTTTTTTTTTTTTTTTATGCTTCCTGCATTCTTTAATATTTTCCCCAAAGAATCCTTCAATATTGCAACTCGAGGCTTGAAATTTTTCTTCAGTTCTTTCAGTTTGAGAAATGCTGAGCGTGTTCTTCTCTTTTGGTTTTCTAACTATAGGTCTTTGCACATGTCATTATGATACTTTACTTTGTCTTCTCAAGCTGCCCTTTGAGATCTTCTGTTGAGCTTTTTTACTTCATCATGTCTTCCGTTTTAACTACTCAACATTCAAGAGCAAGTTTCAACGTCTCTTTTGACATCCATTTTGGTCTTTTCTTTCTTTCCTGTCTTTTTAATGACTTCTTACTTTCTTCATATATGATGTCCTTGATGTCATTCCACAAATCATCTGGTCATCCATCATTAATGTTCAACCCATCAAATCTATTCTTGAGATGATCTCTAAATTCAGGTGGGATGTACTCAAGGAAGGTCATACTTTGGCTCCTTGGACTTGTTCTAATTTTCTTTGGCTTCAACTTGAACTTGCTTATGAGCAATTAATGGTGTGTTGGGCAACTGGAAGGAAGACCTAGGAACCAACTCACACAGCAGAAAGAGGTAAAGAAGTAAAACTGCAAGTAAGAGCATTTAAAAGATATGAAGGATCAAATGAAAAAAACCCAACAAATGTCTAAGAAAGGTTTCCAGAAAAACAACAAAAAGTGAATGAAGGAGAGGAAATATTAGAAAAACTAATGGTAGTGAATTTTCCAGAACTGATGAAAGTGTTGACTCACCAGATTCAGGAAGCTAGAGTACCAAGAAGTATAAATAAGCATGTACAATTTATAATGAAACTTCCAGATATCAAAGACAAAAACATAGCATTAAAATCTATTCCAGAGAAAAGAAAGATTACCTAAGAAAGGAATAACATTTAGAACTACATCAGACTTCTCAGTGCAACAGTGAAAGCGAGAAGAAACTAACCCTGTCATTAAAAAGGTGTATTCAGAAAAAAAAAATTTTTTTGACTTTAAAAAAAAAAAGACATGAGATGCAGAGGGAAAAGATAAGCAAGGAAATATGCAAACATGAGGGTGGATCAATTATACAAAGCATCAATTATATAAAATAATAATAATGACTGCAAATGAGGAATGCCTCCAACCACACTGGATGTTTCCTTCCTGTGATAGGAGCTCAATCAGTGTAACTTCAGGTTCCTCCCCAGCCCTTTATCCACCTGACATATCTGATGAGTCAGTTTGGGAAGAAGGACAGCCTGACTCTGCCCTTCTCCTTCCTTCTGGAGCTTAACCTACTACCCACTAAGAACAATTTCTCTCCTCTGCTGTACTGCACTCCCAGGCTTACCTGGGCAGGCTCCTACATGGACAATCCTGCCAGGGTCTAGTGCTGCCCGTGACCAGGGAAGTCTGCCCAATTCTTGGGTTTGTGTTGCATGCCCATTTGTCTCTGGCACTAAGCTATATCTTAGCATCCAACAGTAATAATGGTGTATCAGACCTCAATCCTTATACAATAAAATCTACAAAAGCCAGAACCTGTGTAAGGTGGAACCTTGTCAGAGAAGGAAAACTAAAATATTTTCCACTAATACTTACAGAAAAGTGGTAAGACTGCACTCTGTCAAAGGTGGAAAACCAGCGAGACCTGGAAAAACATGGTAGTCGCATTGAGTTCCAGCTTTCACAGGTTTCACTGTATTGCTTCTAATTCAGAAGTTGTTCACAGCCTGAATAGGAAAGAGGAGTGCTATATATTGGGAGCTCCCTTAGAGACCACTGTAATGAGTATTTTAGGGGCATATAAAAACCAGGTAGAACAGAAATACTTAGCAATAATAGCAAGATGCAAGAAGGGATAATCAAAGATAAAGTGTTGGTATATCCTAATATTGTGCAGGTGGAGAGCAGAGATTTTGACTAGCTTTAGACTTTATTAAGTCAAGTGTGAATGTTCAAACTTGAAGGTTACTAAGTATAGTTAGCCTTCTCCAAGCCTTTTCTCAAATGACACCTTCCCAACGACACCTACTCCCTGCTTAACACTGTAAACAAGCCATCCCAGCACTCCTTATCCTCCATATCTTGCTCTACTTTTATTCAATACCTTTTATATCACTGCCGTCTACAATTAAAAAGAAGTTGCTATTGAGTCAATTCTGACTCATAGCAACCCTATAGGACAGTAGAACTGTCCCACAAAGTTTCCGGGGCTGCAATCTTTACACAAACAGACCGCCATATCTTTCTCCCGTGCAGCAGCTAGTGGGTTCAAACCATTGACCTTTCCATTAGCAGTCAAGCATTTAAACACTGCACCTCCAGGGCTGCCTTCTTCTACTATATAATTTACTTATTTATTATGCCTATTGTTTATCTCCTCTGCTATAAACGGAAGGCCCATAAAGACTAGGATCTTTGTTTTGCTCACCAATGAATACTGCATGCCTAGAACAGAGACTCAACAAATTCCACAAGTATTTGTCCAACAAACGAATAGAAACAGAATATATAAATTCAAACCAATGTGGGGTGTGGGGGAGAGAAGAAACTTCAATAAATGTAACCATACCAAAAGTACAAAGTGCTGAAGACAAAGATCTTAAAAGCAACCAGAAGGAAAAATCACCTAAAAGGAACACATATTCTGACAACAGACTTCTCAACAGCAACAACAGAAGACAGAAGCCAGCAGAACAAGGATATCAAATTACAGAGAGAAAACAATTGTCAGTCTAGAAGAACTCAGTGAAATAAAGATACATTCAAACAAACAGAAATTAAGAGGGTTTTTCATGAAAAGACCCTCAGTAAAGGAATAAAGAATATACTTCAGAAATTAGGAAAATAATCCCAGAAGGAAGGTCTGAGATACAAGAAACAAATAGCTCTTTTGACTGAATTTTTACCAAGAGAATACCTTCATACATCACAGTACGATAATTCAATTAACTGTGTTAACCAGCTCCCAATTCGCTCTAAGCCTATGTTTTACCTCTTGACAAACATGCCCTTTTAAAAGAAACATTACCACTTTTCTCTCATGTTTTTCTATACCATAACATTTAAAATTCATTTCATTTATTCAATGGATACTCATAGTAAGAGCTCAATAGACGTTAACCAAAAAAAAACTAAACCTGTTGCCTTTGAGTCGATTCCAACTCATAGTGACCCTATCAAACAGAGTAGAACAGCTCCATAGGGTTTCCAAGGAGTGGCTTGTGGATTTGAACTGCCGACCTTTTGGTTAGCAGCTGAGCTCTTAACCACTTTGCCACTAGGGCCCTCAGTAGATATTAGCTAAGATGATAATGGAGCCTTGGTGGCACAGTGGTTAAGAGCTATGGCTGCTAACCAAAAGGTCAGCAGTTCGAATCCACCAGCCACTCCTTAGAAACCCTATGGAGCTGTTCTACTCTGTCTGATAGGGTCACTACGAGTTGGAATCGACTCAACAGCAATGAGTTTCTTTTTTCTTAATGATGTTAATGAGGAGCCCTGATGGTGCAACCATTAAGCATTCAGCTACTAAACAAAACGTTGGCGGTTCAAACTCACCCGTCGGATCCACAGGAGAAATCAGCTGGCAGTCGGCTCCCACAAAGATTACAACCAAGAAAGACCTATGGGGCAGTTCTACTCTGTCACATGGGATTACTGTGAGTCAAATTCAACTCAATGGCATCTAACAACAACAACATGGTGATGATGGTGATGATAAAAAAAAGTGTTACGCGTATTACAATCACGTTATCTTTAAATTTACGTAAGTTCTAGAACAAAACAGAGGTTTAAAAAATTAAATCACTTGCCCAAGGTTACACAGCTACTAAGTGGTAGGATCAAAAGTAAACCCAGTCCTGCGTGTTAGCAAATATTAGGGCTTTTCTTTGTTATCTAGTGCTGCTATAACAGAAATACAGCAAGTAAATGGCTTTAAAAGACAAATTTATTCTCTCACTCCAGAAGGCTAGAAGTCCAAATTTAGGGCAGAATCTCCAGGGAAAGTCTTTCTGTCTGTGTCGGCTCCTGGGGATGGTCCTTGTCATCAATCTTTCCCTGGTCTAGGAGCTTCTCAGTACAGGGACCCTGGGTCTAAAGGACACACTAGGCTCGTGGCTGCTTTCTTGGGGGTATGAGGCCCCCCTCCTCTCTACTCACTTCTCTCTTTTATATCTCAAAAGAGATTGTCTCAAAATATAACCTAATCCTATTGATTAAGCCCTGCCTCATTAACATAACTGCCCATAATCTTGCCTCATTAACATCATAGAGGTTACAATTTACAACACAAAGGATAATCATATCAGATCACAAAATGGTGGACAACCACACAATACTGGGAATAATGATCTAGCCAAGTTGACATACACTTTTGGAGACACAATTTAATCTATAACAGGGCCCAACGGGTAAAGCCTACTACAAACCTATCCAATTAAAGTTACAAGAAATGCCCTGACAGCCTGGACCTACAGCACACACCCAACAGCTTAATCTATAATAGGAATCACCAGCACTATTCCAGCGATGATGGGGCATTTTCTCTGCTGAGAACTTAACTAGGGGAAAATAATTGCGAACCTCTATCAGGGTGTAATCTTAAAAACTTTGGTATGAGCTCTTGGCTGACAAACATCTTCTTCCATATGGCTGTCAAAAGCTCTGTGTGCTGGAGTTTTCCAACAAGATATCAGTTTATTTATATGTTTTCTCATAAACCTATTCAGCCACATCCCAAGCAGCTGGGCCCCAGCTGAAGTGAGTATAAAGCCCCAAGGCCCCTGTGGGTCCATTTACCTGGACCCTTGAGTCTCCCCTTCCCCTGCTCTGTTATTCCCAATATTCTGAATCCGTTTCTGGAACTCTCAGATTTCTCTCCAATTTCTGAGTCTAAGAACCCTTTGGTGGTGATGTCAAAATTTGTACTTTCCTTAATCTCCCTCTTCAGGCCCCTCGAGGAAACCCCTTTCCAACCACGTCCCCAGTCACAGGACTGCTCCTCATGGCCCACCCTCCTGGCAAGAATCCCTGTTGGACTTGCCTCAATACTAATTATGCATTCCCCTCCCACTGAGACTTCAAGAGCTTAGAAGAAAGCCCAAAGCGTTCCAAAGAAAAAAACCAGTTGCCATCAAGTTGAATGACTCATGGCGACCCCATGTGTGTCAGAGTAGAACTGTGCTCCATAGGTTCTCAGTGGATGATTTTCCAGAAGTAGATCACCAAGCCTTTCTTCCAAGTGCCTCTAGGTGGACTCAAACCTCCAACCTTTCGGTTAGCAACAGAGCACATTAACCATTTGTACCACCCAGGGACTTCCATTCATAACAAGGATACAGGTTTTAGTCATCTGGGCTAACCCTGGAGCAATTCATTCCTATAATTCATCCAACAATCCTTTGCTCAGTCCTGTAATGACAGCAGTGCCTGGTTCCCACCCTCAGGGAGCTTGAAATCTAAGCATAAATGTTGTACACACGATTATGTTAAGTGGCAATACATACACAGATAAAATAGCAACAGAAAAGTTGGGTTCACTTTCCCTCCTAGTGTCAAAGTCAACTCAGGGTGACAGTTGAGAATGCCAAGGTCACTGTGATAAGCAATGGCCAGGGAACATGTCTTGGGGTAAATAGGACCTGGGAGGGACCCTGAGTGTGGGGTCAATTTGGAGGAGTAGGGGAAGAGTCGATAGTCCACAGCGGAAAGCAGTGCTGCCAGAGAGGACTGGCTGGCCCTCCCCGCAAAAGGCTTCCTCTCATGGACTGAAATCACTTTGGTTCCAAGTTCCCCAAAATACGTTCCACGATATAGGGCCTTGAGAGATCTCAAAGGTGTTTTGGAAAAGTTTCATACTATGTCTCCCTCTTAGAAATTGGCAATGCACATTGCATACTAAAGGCTCTGAGCCGTCTTGCAGTAAAAACACTGGTTTATCTGTGTTGCATCCAGCACTTCTTAAACTTAACTTTATTTATTCAGCAAATATTTACTGAGTACTTTCTGTGTACCAGGCACTGTAATAGGATCAGGAGAAATAGCAGTGCATAAAGCAAATACTTGTCCTCGTAGGCTTGTTTTCTAGGAGGGTAGACATACAATCAGGTAGTGATACTTGCTTTAAGAAAAATAAGGTGGGGTGAGGAGTGATGCCCCACCCATTTGTCAGTCTGTCGTACCGTGGTGGCTTGCATGTTGCTGTGATGCAGGAAGCTTTGCCACCAGTATTTCAAATACCAGCATGCGAAATCAGGGCAATGAAAAGGGAAGATGGAAGAAAAATTGACACATGTGAATTATGGTGTTGGCAAAGAATGTTGAATATACCATGGACTGCCAGAAGAACATATAAATCTGTCTTGGAGGAAGTACAGCCAGAATCCTCCTTAGACTCAAGAATGGCAAGACTTTGTCTCACATACTTTGGACATGTCATCAGGAGGGACCAGACCCTGGAGAAGGATATCATGCTTGGTAGAGGGTCAGCAGAAAAGAGGAAGATCATCAACGAGATGGATTGACACAGTGGCTGCAACAATGGGCTCAAACATAGCAACAATTATGAGGATGGTGCAGGACCGGCCAATGTTTTGCTCTGTTATACACAGGGCACTATGAGTCAGAGCCGACTTAACAGCACCTAACAACAGCAACAAGGAGTGGGGACTGTCATTTGAACTGAGGTGTGTGGAATGTCTCACTTAAGAGAAGACTCCCGAGTACAGTGAGGGAGGGGCCATGTGGAAATCCAGGAGGATATGCTCCACGCAGAGGGACCATGAAGGGTAACAGCCCTAGGTTTGGGTGACACAGTGAGCTTTGCCATCTGAGGAACAGGAGACCATTGGGGCCAGAGAGCAAGAGCTGGGGAAGAGTGACAAGAAACAAGTGATAAGCACACAGCACCTTAGGCTTTGGGAGGAACTTCTCATTCATTCTATTCATACATTCATTGAGCAAACTTTTATTGAGTGCTCCCTGCATGGCAGATACTGTTGAAGCCACTGTTGATCTTGTAGTGAACGTAGCAAACAAAAATCTGTGTCCTAAAGGAGCTTTCATTCTAGTGTGTGGGAGCCAGGTATCAAGCAAAATAAACGAGTAAATGGTATCGTATGTTGTTATTGTTGTTATGTGACTCATAGTGACACTATATGAGAGAGTAGAACTTCCCCCATAGGGTTTCTTAGGCTATAATCTTATGAAGTCTATCACCAGGTCTTTCTCCTCTCAGAGCAGCTGGGTGGGTTCCAACAGCCAATCTTTGGTTAATAGCCAAGCACCTAACCGTTGCTCCACCAGGGCTCCTTATATCATATGTTAAAGGGTAATAAGTGCTACAGAGAAATATAAAGGAGAGAATTAGAGGTGGGTGTTCCAGGGTTGGGAGTTATAAGTTTAAAAGGATGGTTGTATCTGTCTCTGGAGGCAGACATTCTTGGAAAGCTAAATTATAATTTTAAAAAAAGTTGCTGGGGAGTCAACCGCGACTCATGTGTGTCAGAATAGAACTGTGCTCCACAGAATTTTCAACGGCTGATTTTTTGGAATTAGATTGCAGGCCTTTCTTCCAAGGTAGCTCTGGGTGGACACAAACCTCCAATGTTTTGGTTAGCAGCCAAGAGCATTCACCATTTGTACCACCCAGGAATTTCAAATTATAAGAAGAAGGTTGCTTTTTTGGCTGATAGACAACAGCAGAGCAGTGATTCACGTTACTCAGAGGCCTGGCCAAAGGGACCAGACCAGCCAAAGCCCATTGCCCAAGACTTCCTCTCCCTTCTTTGGACAGGTACTGCCCGTATTTGCCTCTGTGATTCTTCTGTTACTGTATTTCTGTAAGGAGCTGTCTAAGGACAGACTACCTGGGAACAGACTCAGACAGAGATTTGCATTCAGGGAGCATCTTGAAGAGTGCTTATAGGAACAATACCTAAAAGGAAATGTGGGAAGTAGGACTGGACAGAAGGAGACATTGAACTGCAATGTAATCACAAAGAAGGTTTCAACTGATCCCATGGCTGGTGGGGCTGGAGCTGGGTTAGCCCTGAGAGTTGCTGCCCCACAGTGAGGCAAGGGAGTTGAGGTTTCTGCCCCTATATCAACCAGCCATTTTATGTGGGTTGCCCCCAGGGTAGGGGCACAACCTTGAACAAGGCAGCTTCCAGTGAGGGACTTGACTATGAGCCATCAGGAGCCAACTGGGAGAATGATCACCTGCTGAAGGGGAATCTGACTGATCAATCATAGTATCCTCTACAGTCCACCCCTGGCTCTGCTGGTATCCACTTGCTTCATATAGTAAATTTATCCCACCTAGGAACAGCTCCTTCCGGTAGATCTCTTTTCCTAGAGAAACTCAGAAGAGGAAAACTAGATGGAAAAACCACAACACCCATTGCTGTAGCTGGTCCCAAGGCCACAGGTATTACTCATATTTTCCCTTCTATACTACCTATTCTAGGTTCCTTTCTATATTGTAAGGCCTAAAATTTCATGTGCTGCCTTGACATCTTTGAGCCTCACAGAGCCCCAAAATCTCTCATCAGATATGCTACCCTTTCAGCAAAAAAAAGTCCTAACCTGACCAGCTTCCCTATCAGCCAGACCAACTGCACCTGATCTTCAAACTAATGGGTTTCACTTCTGTGCCAGCTTGCAAAATTATTCACACAAGATGATCACATCATCCTGTGAGAATCAAGGGGCAACCCATTGTCTTGTTATTCCAAAGCCTGCCTCCCATAGAGCCTTCTGGTTTACTCCACTGTTGAGTGCAACCCCCACGTGGCCCTGCATGGTATGTGGTGTCCTCTCCGAGGGTGTTAGTATGTACGACTAATAAATTGCTGTCAGTCTCATGTGCAGTGTTGGATGTTGTGTGTTGCATTATCTTGTACTATTTAGGACAGAAGATGCCTTGTTTAACAACAGGGTAAATAGGAGATGATCAGCACACTAAATTATGACAGTGCAGGAGATATAACAGGTTTGAGACAAGACCAAAAATGTATACTGCTGTCTACCCATGTAAATGCAAACTGCTTCTCATCCTCCTTTGTAATAAGGAGTAAAAAGAGCACATTCATCAGATCAATGACTGCACACCATCTCTGTATGACTGTGTTAACTTTTTCTAGCAAAGATACTGCACAGAAGCTACAATTATGTCCATTACTGGTTAAATTTGCAATTGTTTGCAGTTATCCTTCAAGATTTTGTTTTTGTGGAATAGATTGGTGAATTAGTGGGAATATGATGGGGACCATCCTAGTATCCTTTAGGTTTCTGAGGGTGGCTATCATGCTTCCCAGAACATGGTACTTCTTTCGATCCATTATTTGACCAAAGAAGAATTAACACATTTGAATTATGGTGCTGGCAAAGAATATTGAATATATCATGCCTTTCCAGAAGAATGAACAAATCTGTCTTGCAGGAAGTGTAGCCAGAGAGCTCCTTAGAAGCAAGGCTGTTGAGACTTTGCCTCACTTACTTTGGACATGTTATCAGGAGGAACCATCCCTGAAGAAGGACATCATGCTTGGTAAAGTAGAGGGTCAGTGAAAAAGAGGAAGACCCTCAATGAGATGAATTGACACAATGGCTTCAACAATGGGCTCAAACATAGCTACTACAGTGAGGATGGCGCAGGACTGGGCCGTGTTTCATTCTGTTATACGTGGACTCACTATGAGTTAGAGCCAACTCGACAACACTTAATAATAACTATAACATCTTGATTGGAGGTAGGATAGCATTTCAGAGACTTCCACCTTGCCTTCCTCACTGTAATAGCTCTTACCACACAGGCCATGGAGCACATTGGGGAATTAACTAACCCATGTATGTCCATTCCAATCATATGCTCCAGGACCAAAGAAATGATCATCAAATGAGTCCATAGACCAGGTGTGGGAGTATTATTGGAAAATGTTCTTAGGAACAACTCCTCTAAGGGAATGAAGGAAATATAACAATGCTATGCTGTTACAACATTAACCTCCACCCGCTTTCTTTGAAATAACCTACTTTTAGCTACTTTAACAATATGGTCAGGTAATGGTCAAGACTTGCCGATCTGTGAAGAACTCCATCCACTTAGGTGACTTTGCATATCTCTGCCATAATCCAGGATGTAATGCTTGGATAGCTGACCTCTAAGATAGCAGTCTCATTTCCATTATTTCTAAGTCTCAGGGGTCACCTTTAACAGAACCTCGCAGTAGTCCTTATGTGCCGTCAGCAGTATAGAGGAGAAGGAAGGGCATTCCAGAAGAGAAAATTCCACCAATAAATGCAGGGTGACTGCTGCTGAATAGTATGTTTGGGGCACAGGGACCAGCCTCTTTGCCCATGACTGTCAGATCAAATCCCAGGCCTCCTTCAAAATTCTCCTTGTAGTCCATCTGTTTGTTCTTTGGTGCTCCCCGCTGCGGTGACTACATCGGCCAAATCCAAATCAGAGCTATTAACTGGATAATTGCTCTAATGAGAGCACAGAATGAATCACCAAGACCATTCTCACCCAGGAAAAATTAAATGGATAAACTGCCTGACTATGTCTCTTAGTGGCTGTGTTCTCCATGGATTTTCTTGGGAAGATTTGATTCTCTGATCCTAGAAGAAATATAAAAATACAATGGTTGGATTTTATTATATGGTTATGAGTTTGGAGAATGATAATAGTCAAGACAGCACGGGATAATAAGCCATAGTGGACAGCTTATGAGCACAAATTTTAGTGTCAGACAGCCTGGGATAGAATCTTGATCCACCACTTGACAGTGATGGAGACATGATCAAGTTACTAACCTCTCTTTAAAACAATACTATGTACCTCATTAGAATGTTTTGAGTATTAAGTGAGATAATGCATGAAAATAACTTTGAGCACTTTGTAGTACAAATACAAACCTAATAAATGTTACCTAAATTTATTCCTTCATTAATCTATGTAATAATTCATTTATAAGTATTGATCACCTTCTAACGGACAAGAACAGTGCTAAGATCTTGGAGGTAATCAGCCATAGCTTGTGCTCTAAAGGTATTTCAACCTATTACAGGTGAGGGGGGGATAGACAGGTAAGTGAATGTTTACCATTCAGGATAAAAGAAAATCCAGTGGCAGAGAGATGTATTTATTACCAAGATTGCACAGAAAAAGAGAAACTATGTTACATCAAAGGGTCTGGTGTTCATGTCCAGTAGTAAATAGTGAAGCTTGGAAAGATTTATAGAAGTGAAATTGTATGGTCAGACCTATGTTCGGCGAAATCACAGATAGGCTGAAAATAAAAATATGGATGATAGAGTACCCAGAACCAGATTTGTCTTTCCATTTAAACTAATAGAAAACTGACAAAATATATGAGACAGCAGTTTTCAGATGTTGGACAATGGGCAAGATATGACTGTGGTCCTTGAGAGAAGAGAAATAAGCAAAGTGATGCCTACAACTGCCCTGAATTTCTGATTGGAAGTACTTTTCAAGCCATGGTGAAAAAAGAGCGTCTTAGTTATCTAGTGCTTCTATAACAAAAATACCACAAGTGGATGGCTTTAACAAAGAGAAATTTATTTTCTTACAGTTTAGGAGGCTAGAAGTCTGAATTCAGGGCACCAGCTCTAGGGAATGGCTTTCTCTCTGTGTCAGCTCTGAGGGAAGGTCCTTGTCTCTTCAGCTTCTGTTTCCTGGTTCCTTGGAGGTCTCCATGTGTCTTGGCATCTATGTTCCTCATCTCTGCTTGCTTAATCTGCTCCTTTTATGTCTTGTAAGAGATTAACTCAAGGCACAGCCTATACTAATCCTGCTTTATTAACATAACAAAGACAACTCATTCCCAAATGGGGTTATAACTACAGGCATAGAGGTTAGGATCTACAACACGTATTTTTGGGAGACACAATTCAATCCATAATGCAGGGCAGCCACAAGCAGAACATAGCAGTTTCAATGAGTTGAGGAGCAGGAGCTCAGAGGGTGGGGATGCTGGGGCAGCTGGAATTTGAGGGCTGGAATACAAAAAAATGTTTCTAAAATCAGCATGAGTTCACTTGAGTCTTTGGCTAGAAACTGAGCCTGACATGCATAGGGCAAACCTCTATGGGTCCAGACAAAGAACAATTGGGAAATTGTAAATTCAAAAATTCCAAGTGCTCACATAAACCCATTGTCCTTGAGTTGATTCCGACTCATAGACTCTGTAGGTCAGAGTAGAACTGATTGCAACTAGCCATAGTGAAGAGAACTTGTTGAACACCCAAATCATTCAGTAGAAAATGGAACAGTGCTACTCTTTAGTACTAGAGACAAATTAGCCCAGAAGTAAAGGCTCATCTGATGTTGTTAGGTGCCGTTAAGCTGGTTCCGACTCATAGTGACCCTGTGTATACAGAAAAAAAAACTTCCTGGCCTTTGGCATTCTCACAATCTTTGCTATGTTTGAGCCCATTGTGCATCCACTATGTCAGTCCATCACACTGAGGGTCTTTCTCTTTTTTGTTGACCCTCTAGTTTACCAAGCATGATGTTCTTTCTAGGGACTGGTCCCTCCTGATAACGTGTCCAAAGTTTGTGAGATGGGGGACTTCCAGGCAATATGGCACTATAGTCGGAAGTACCACACCGTCCCTCTGCAGCAAAGATCTGAAAAACTAAGTCAAACAGAGTCACATGTCAATCCTAAAACCCTAAGCATCAAATGAAGAGATGAAGAACTCAGCCAACTGACCGAGAACAGAGAGCGAGGAGATACATGCAGAGGTCCCCTATCAGCTACCGCAGCATGGATCCACCATCTTGGGCTCTGATCAGAGATCAGTGAACAGGGGATATGAGAAAGCAACTTCACAGAGCTTCCAGCAGGAGACAGAACAACCGGTAACCAGCAATATACTCTTCCCAACCGCCACACTTTTTCACCCCAACTCAGCCTCCTCTGCTTCCTGCAGCCACAGTCTCCTGGCAGGGAAGCACAAGCTTCACCCTGGTGTCACTTGGATTCCACCAACCCTCACTGGCAGGCTCCCTGAGTGCCATTTGTTGGCTACTGATGTTGCTTTTTTCCACTTCTTTAGATTTTTTCCTTACCTCTCACCACCTCCACCTCCTTTCTCTCAAATACCTGGCTCGGTGTGCCATCTTTGCTTCTTCCTGAAAGGCTTCAAAACACCACTCGACAGTGAAACTGCTTCCTGGCCCGTGCCTCCATGCTGGTGGGACACCCGGGGCTTTTTTGTTTTGTTTTGTTTTTTGCTCTGTTTTGATTTGTTTGTTTGTTTTCTTTTTATTTTCTCTGCTTGGGAGCCCTTCTAGCTGGGCAGTATCACATGTATTGGAAGCTACTCCCTTACTCTGTGTAGATGCACAGGGACATCCCTGGGGGCATTTCTTTTTTCTTTTTTCTTTTTTTGTGGTTTTGTTTTTTTATTTCTTTGTTTTGTTTTCTTTTCTCTCTTATTCCCTTTTGTCTTTCTTCATTTCCAGTTTCTTGATTTATTCATTTTCTTTACCCTTTTTCTTTTTTTTTTCATTTTTGTTTTTCACCATTTCTCAGTCTCTCATCTCTCCACTCCAATAGCAAACTCTCTTAGCATTCTTTTTTGTTTGTGTGTATGTTTTCGGCTCCTGTTCCTCTCTCCTCTTTCCCATACCTATCTTAGCTCCACACATCACAATCTTCTCCCTCCTTCCTTCCTACCTGCACCGTGCGCTGAACATCACACTCCCAAGCAGCACAGGCATGGCCTACTGGAACCTGTCCTGCACTGATTCCCAGTCCACACTATCAGCCCTAGTATGTGTAGCAAACAACCCATCCCAGCAACTCCACTTCAGCAAGTACCATACCTGAGTGTAACATACCTGAATGACTGACCCTGCTCATTAGAGAAAGAAATGAAAAGTATCATGCCCACAGAGAAGCAAACAACAAAGGACACACAGCCTGTCTACTCAGAAATAACCAAATTAAACAAACAAATCTGTAATCAATAAATGAGGAAAATAACTACTTAATGTCCTGAAGACAGCAGAAAATATCAAAACATTTACAAAAACAGGAGAGGATAGTTCCAGTAGGTGTCCAAAATAAAACACCAGACAATTTTCCAGTAGAAGAAAAGGCACTAGACCTAACTGATAAAGAATTCAAATCTCTAACATTCAGAATTATACAAGAGTTGAAGTAAAAAGCAGACAAAAATTAAAACAAAATAGACAAATTCATGGAAAAAGCAGAGAAACTCATGGAAAATACAGACTAAAAAAATGGAAGAATTCAAGAAAATAATACAGGAACAAAATGCTAAAATAAATTCATGACTAGAGATCATACAAAAACAACAGTTAGAAATCTAAAAGATAAACAAGACTTCACCAATGGACAGTGTCACAGAAGGGATGAAGAGCAGGTATGAAATGATGGAAGACAGGATCAGCAAAATTGAAGACAAACACTTGGATACAACTCTGAGGAAAAAAGAAAGAGGAAAAATGAAGAAACCCTGAGAATTACGTGGGATACTATCAAAAGCAAAAATCTTCTAGTGATTAGAGTTCCAGAACAGGGGGAGAAAACAGAAAACACA
This sequence comes from Dugong dugon, assembly GCA_030035585.1. Classification (NCBI taxonomy): domain Eukaryota; kingdom Metazoa; phylum Chordata; class Mammalia; order Sirenia; family Dugongidae; genus Dugong; species Dugong dugon. The sequence goes on along the minus strand of CM057462.1, from coordinate 27,308,485 downwards.
GAGAGGATCATTGAAGAATTGCTGACAGAAAACTTACCCAGTATCATGAAGGATGAAAAGCTGACCATCCAAGAAGCTCAACCTACCCCGTATAGGATAGACCCCAAAAGAAAATCATCAAAGCATATCATAATCACACTTGCTAAAACCAAAGACAAACAAAGAATCCTGAGAGCAGCTCGAGAAAAACAAAAGGTCACATACAAAGGAGAAACTATAAGACTAAGCTTGGATTATTCAGCAGAAACCACGCAGGCAAGAATGCAATGGGATGACATCTATAAAACCTTGAAAGAAAAAAATTGCCAGCCATGAATAATATATCTTGCAAAACTCTCGTTCAAATATAATATATCTTGCAAAACTCTCGTTCAAATATGATGGTGAAATTAGGACATTTCCAGATAAACAGAAGTTAAGGAACTATGTAAAAACAAAACCAAATGTACAAGAATTATTAAAGGGAGTCCTCTGATCTGAGAACAAACAACATCAGACCACAGGCTGAATATAAGACACAGGATCGTACTAGCCAGATACCAACCTAGGAAATGAACTCTTAAGAACTATGCAAAACCAAAAGAATTACAAAAGGGAACCAGAGAGGTTAATCTGTAAATGACAACAGCATCGGAACAATAAAAGAGGGAATAAACGGTGTAGGTATAGAACCTTTTAATGGAGAGGAAGGCAAGGCGATACCAAGCAATAGTAGACTGGGTCAAACCTAGGAGGATAAGGGTAAATTTCAAGGTAACCACAGAGAAAGTTAACAAACCTACTCATCAAAATAAAGAAGAAAAACATAAAGTCTCAGTGAAAACAAATCCTACAAAAACAAAAGAAATGAAAAAATATCCAGCAAAAGTAATTCAGCACAGGAGAGTAAGAGGAACAAAGAAAATGTCAGCACTACAAAGTGACAGCAATAAACTCACACCAATCAGTAATTACACCGAATGTAAATGGCCTAAATGCACCCATAAAGAGATTGAGAGTGACAGAATGGATAAAAAAACTGGATCCATCCATATGCTGTCTACAAGAGACAAACCTTAGAAATAAAGATGTAAATTTATTAAAAATCAAAGGGTGGAAAAAATATATATATCAAGCAAACAGCTACCAAAAAACAGTAGGAGTGGCAATCCTAATCTCAGATAAAATAGACTTTAAAACAAACTCTACCATAAAATACAAAGAAGGATACTATATAATGATTAAGGGGATGATCCCTCAGGAAGACATAACCATAATAAACATCTACTCACCCAAATTCTGGGATCCAAAATACATAAAACAAACTCTAACAGCACTGAAAAGAGAAACTGACAGTTCCACAATAATTGTAGGAGACTTCAACACACCACTCTCAGTAAAGGACAGAACAACTAAGAAGAAACTCAGCAAAGATACAGAAGACCTAAAGGGCACAATCAGCCAACTTGACCTCATAGACATATATAGAACATTCCACCCAACAGCTGCAGAGTACACATTCTTTTCCAATGCACATGGAACGTTCTCCAGAATAGACCACATCTTAGGCCACAGAGCAATCCTCAACAAGATCCAAAATTTTAATATAATACACAAAGTATCTTCTCTGACCACAATGCCATCAAGGTAGAAATTACCAATAGGAAGACCAAGGGAAAAAAATCGATTACATGGAAACTGAATAACACCCTGCTTACACATCACTGGGTAATAGAAGAAATCAGAGATGGAATCAAAAAATTCCTAGAATCAAGCAAGAATGCAAACACATCATACCAAAACCTTTCAGACACAACAAAGGCAGTCCTCAGAGGACAATTTATAGCAATAGATGTACACATCAAAAAAGAAGAAAGGCACAAAATCAAAACATTAACTACAGAACTCAAACAAATCAAAAGAGAACAGCAAAAAAAAAGCCCACAGCCACTAGAATAAAGGAAATAATAAAGAGCAGAGCAGAAATAAATGAAATAGAGAATAGAAAAACAACAGAAAGAATCAACAAAACCAAAAGTTGCTTCTTTGAAAGGATCAACAAAATCGACAAACCACTGGCCAGAATGACAAAAGAAAAACAGGAGAGGAAGCAAATAACCCAAATAAGAAATGAAATGGGGGACATTACAACAGACCCAACTGAAATAAAAAGGATTATAACAGAGTATTATGAAAAACTATACTCCAACAAATTTGAAAACCTAGAGGAAATGGATAAATTTCTAGAAACACACTACCTACCCAAACTACCACAATGTGATGTTGAAAATCTGAACAGACCTATAACAAGAGAAGAGATTGAAAAGGTAATTTAAAAAAAAAATTCCCAACAAAAAAAAGCCCTGGCCCAGATGGCTTCACTGGAGAATTCTACCAAACATTCAGAGAAGAGCTTATACCAGTACTGCTCAAACTATTACAGAACATAGAAAAGGAAGGGATACTTCTGAATTCATTTTATGAAGCCAGCATAACCCTGATACCAAAAACAGGCAAAGACACCACAAAAAAGATAATTACAGACCAATATCTCTCATGAACATAGATGCAAAAATTCTCAACAGAATTCTAGCCAATAGAATTCAGCTACATATCAAAAAAATAACACACCACTACCAAGTGGGATTCATATCAGCTATGCAAGGATGGTTCAACATCAGAAAATCAATCAACATAATCCACCATATAAATAAAAGGAAAGAAAAGAATCACATGATCATCTCAACTGACACAGAAAAGGCATTTGACAAAGTCCAACACCCATTCCTGATAAAAACTCTCAATGAAATAGGTATAGAAGGGAAATTTCTCAACATAATAAAGGGCATCTATGCAAAACCAACAGCCAACGTCATTCTTAATGCAGAGAGGCTGAAAACATTCCCCTTGAGAACAGGAACAAGACAAGGATACCCTTTATCTCCACTCCTATTTAACATTGTGCTGGAAGTCCTGGCTAGAGCAATAAGGCAAGAAAAAGAAATAAAGGGCATCCAAATTGGTAATGAAGACGTTAAACTGTCCCTGTGTGTGTGGGTGATATGATACTACACATAGAAAACCCAAAAGACTCCACAAGAAAACTACCAGAACTAATAGAAAGATTCAGCAGAGTAGCAGGATACAAGACAAACATACAAAAATTGGTTGGATTCCTATACATGAACAAACAGAACAATGAAAAGGAAATCAGGAAAGCAATATCATTTACAATAGCCCCTAAAAAAATAAAATACTTAGGAATAAATCTAACCAGGGATGTAAAAGACCTGTACAAAGAAAACTACAAAACACTACTGCAAGAAGCCCAAAGGGATTTACATAAATGGAAAAACATATCATGCTCATGGATAGGTAGACTCAACATAGTGAAAATGACAATTCTACCCAAAGCAATTTACAAATACAATGCAATCCTGATCCAAATACCAACAACGTTCTTTAAAGAGGTGGAAAAAACAGTCATTAAATTTATATGGAAAGGGAAGAGGCCCTGGATAAGTAAAGCATTATAGAAGAAGAAGAATAAAGTAGGAAGTCCAACACTACCTGACCTCAGAACCTACTATACAGCTACGGTAGTCAAAACAGCCTGGTACTGGTACAACGACAGATACATTGACCAATGGAACAGAACTGAGAACCCAGATGCAAATCCATCCACCTATAGTCACCTGATCTTCTACAAGGGCCCAAAGTCCATGAAATGGGGAAAAGACAGTCTTTTTAACTAATGGTGCTGGCAAAATCGGATGTCCATCTGCAAAAAAATGAAACAGGACCCATACCTCACCCCATACACAGAAACTAATTCAAAATGGATCAAATACCTAAATATAAAACCAAAAACTATAAAGATCATTGAAGAAAAAATAGGATAAACTCTAGAGACCCTAATACACGGCATTAACAAGGTACAAACCATAACTAACAACAAACTCTAGAAGATAAGCTAGATAACTGGGATCTTCTAAAAATTAAACATTTAAGCTCATCAAAAGACTTCACCAAAAGAGTAAAAAGAGAACCTACAGACTGGGAAAAAAATGTTGGCTATTACAAATCAGACAAAGTTCTAATCTCTAAAATCTACAGGAAAATTCAACATCTCTACAACAAAGAGACAAATAATCCAATTAAAAAATGGGCAAAGGAAATGAACAGTCACTACACCAAAGAAGACATTCAAGTGGCTAACAGACACATGAGGAAATGCTCACAATCACTAGCCATTCAAGAAATGCAAATCAAAACCACAATGAGATACAATCTTACTCCAGCATTACTGTCGGGAATCAAAAAAAACAGAAAATAGCAAATGATGGAGAGGCTGAGGGAAGGTTAGAACTCTTATGTACTGCTGGTGGGAAAGCAAAATGGTACAATCATTTTGGAAAACGATATGGCACTTCCTTAGAAAGCTAGAAATAGAAATACCATATGATCCAGCAATCCTACTCCTAGGAATATACCCTTAAGAAATAAGAGCCGTCACACAAATAGACATATGCACACCCATGTTCATTGCAGCACTGTTCACAATAGCAAAAAGATGGAGACAACCTAGATGGCCATCAACAGATGAATGGATAAACAAACTATGGTATGTACACACAATGGAATACTACGCAATGATAAAGAACAATGATGAATTGGTGAAAACATCTTGCAACATGGATGAATCTAGAAGGCATTATGCTGGGTGAAATAAGTGAAATATTGTATGAGACCACTATTATAAAAACTCATGAAAAGATTTACATGCAAAAAGAAACAAACTTTGATGGTTACGAGGGAGGGGAGGGGTAGGAGTGGAAAAACACTAAATAGACAATAGATAAGTGGTAACTTTGGTGAAGGGTAAGACAGTACACAATACTGGGGAAGCCAGCACAACTTCTTCAGGGTAAGGTCATGGAAGCTCCTTGGACAAATCCAAACTCCCTGAGGTACCGAATTACTGGGCTGAGGGCCATGGGGACCATGATCTCAGGGAATATCTAGCTCAATAGGCATAACATAGTTTATAAAGAAAATGTTCTACATTCCACTTTGGTAAGCAGCATCTGGGGCCTTAAAAGCCTGTGAGCGGCCATCTAAGATACTCCACTGGTCTCACCCCTTTGGTAGCAAGGGAAAATGAGGAAAACTAAAGACACAAGGGAGAGATCACTCCAAAGGACTAATAAACCACAACTACCACGGCCTCCACCAGACTGAGTCCAGTACAACTAGAAGGTGCCCATCTACCACCACTGACTGCTCTGACAGGGATCACAACAGAGGGTCCCAGACAGAGATGGAGAAAACAGCAGAACAAAATTCTAACTCAAAGAAAGACCAGACTTACTGGCCTGATAGAGACTGGAAAAACCCTGGGAGTATGGCCCCCAGACACCCTTTTAGCCCAGTAATGAAGTCACTCCAGAAGCTCACCTTTTAGTCAAAGATTAGACAGACCCATAGGACAAAACTAGACCAAAGGGGCACAACAGGGGCAAAGACTAGAAGGTAGAAGGGCACAGGAAAGCTGGTAATAGGGAACCCAAAGTCAAGAAGGGAGTACTGACATCAAGAAGGCATAGCGATACTGCATATGCTCTTTCAAAACACATGAATCAAACACTGAAAGAACAGAGCTTTGAAATAAGTGAAGCAATCGCTTAAAGAACTGACAGAAAAGATAAATCCACAGTGATAGTTGGAGATTTTGATACTCTTTTCTCAGTTATTGACAGACTATGTGGAAAGAAAATTAGTAAGGATATAGAAACCTTGAACAACACTATCAACAAACATGACCTAATTTGCATTTATAGAACCCTCCACGCAATAAGAATACAATTCTGCTCAGGTGAACAAGGAAACTTCACAAAACTGACCATGTGTTGGGCCATAAAATAAGTCGCAATTCATTTACAAAGAATCCAATCATACAGAGTAAGTTCTTCAACTACAATGAAATTCAATCAGAAATTAATAACAGGAAGGCATCTGAAATTTTTTCACAAATGGAAATTACACAGCCCACTTATAAATAACCCATGGATTAAAAATAAATAAACAAGAAAATAAATTGGAGAATAATTTTAACTGAATGAAAGTGAAAACACATATATCAAAATCTGTGGGACAAGGTAAAGCAGAGATTAAATGAAAATATATAGCTTTAAATGGTTGTTATTTAAAAAAAGAAAAAGATCTGTCTATAATCCTCCATCATAAGAAATCACAAAATAAGAGCAGACTTAAACCAAAAGTAACTATACCCATTGCTATCAAGTTGATTCCGACTCATAGCAACCCTATAGGGTTTCCAAGGAGAGGCTGGTGGATTCGAACTGCTGAACTTTTGGTTAGCAGCCAAGCTCTTAATCACTGTGTCACCAGGGATCGAAAAGTAACTAGTAGGGGAAACTTTAATATAAGATTAGAAATCAATTAAATTGAAAATGAACAACTAATGGTAAAAAATCAAACATGATCAAAAACTGATTTTATGTTGTTAGGTGCCATCAAGTCAGTTCCAACCCATAATGACCCTATGAACAACAGAACGAAACACTGCCCAGTCCTGTGCCATCCTCACAATTGTTATTATGCTTGAGCCCATTGTTGCAGCCACTGTGTCAATCTATCTCGTTGAGGGTCTTCCTCTTCTTCACTGACCCTCTACTTTACAAGCATGATGTCCTTCTCCAGGGACTGATCTCTCCTGACAACATTTAATGTAATAATGATCAATAAAATCTGTACACTTCTAGCTTAACTAATGAAGAAAAAGAAAGAGAAGACACAAATAACTAATATCAGAAATGAATAGGGAATCTCATTACGAATCCTGCAGGCATTAGGATAATATGGAAATATTGTGAATATTTTTTCCAGTACGTTTGAGAACTTAGATAAAATGGACAATTTCCTTGAAAGACACAAATTATTAAAACTGACTGAAGAAGAATAAAAAAAATATGAATAACTACATATTGAATTTGTACATAAAAGCATTCCTTCAAAGAAATTTTCAAGCTCAGACAACTTCACTGGTAAATTCTGTCAAACTTTTCAGAAGAATTAATACCAATCATACAGAAATTCTTTCAGAAAATGCTGGAGGATGGAATGTTTTCCCAGTCATTTAATGAGGACATCATTACCCTTACAGCAAAACCAGCAAAGATACTGCAATCAAAGAAACGTACAGACCAACATCTCTCATAAACATGGTGTCTTAGTTTCTTAGTGCTGCTATAACAGAAATACCACAAGTGGGTAGCTTTAATGAACAGAATTTTACTTTCTCACAGTTCAGGAAGCTAGAAGTATGAATTCAGGCTCTAGGGGAAGGTGATTTCTGTCTGCCCCGGGGAAAATCCTTGTCTCAGCTTCTCCAAATTCCTTGAAGATCTCCATGTTGCACCTGTCTTTCCCCCATTCCTTGCTGCTTCTCTGTGCCTAATCTGCCCTTTTTACATCTCAAAAGTGAGTAGGTTTAAGACACATGCTACACTAATATTGACTCATTAACATAGCAAAGAAAAACCTATTCCCAAAAGGGATTATGTCCACAGGTATAAGCATTAGTATTCCAACACGTATTTTGGGGGGACACAATTCAATCCATAACACATAGATAACAAAAAAATATCAAATCAAACATTAATAAGTTGAGTCCAGTTATAAATGAAGTGGATATACAACATGACCAAGCAAAGTGATCCCAGCAATGCCAGGCTGGCTCAACATCCAAAAATCAGTCAATGTAATACACCATATCAAAATAAGTGAGAGAAGCCACAAAATAATCTCAAAAGGTGAAGAAAAAGCGTTGACAAAATTTAACAACTGAATAAATTTCTACCTCGTGTATTTCCCTAAAGTAAATTCAGATGAGGCAAAAATGTAAATATAACAAATGTATCTTTTTTAATGAAACAGAAAGTAGTTAAGAATTGTGTTTGTAATCTCAGAGCAGTAAAGACTTTACCAAATTGATTACAAAACCCAGGAACTATAAAAGAAAAGATAACATTTTGTTACGTAAAATAAAAATTTTCTGCAGGGTAAAAAGGCATCAGAAGCAAAGTCAAAAGACAAAAGTCAAACGGCAAATGTAAAACTATACAAAGGAAGGGAAGGAGAAAGGAAGACAGGGAGGAAGAGAAGGGAAGAAAAAAGAAGAAAGGAAATAGAAGGGAGGGCAGGGAGGAGGGAGGCAGAGAGGAAGGAGGAGGGAGAGAGGGAGGGAAAAAATGTAACTCTTACTATCGATAAAAGCTAATTTCCTTAATGCATGAGAAGCACCTAAAACTCAACAACAAAACAACCCCAGAAAAAACGCACAGCAAACAGGACATGACAATTTCAGAACAGGAAACACAAGTGGATTTTAAATACGTGTAAAGATTTCCAATGTCACTCCCGGTCAGAAAAATGCCTGATTAAAACTCCAATGAGAAAACAAATGAAAACTCCAACGAGGGTGCATGGCACGCTACCACAGGTGTAAGAAAAAGGGGAAAAAGAGTCAGAGTCACTATGAGCACCTGCTTGGACACGCCAACTGCCTCAGGAAGTATACACGCCAGAACACGTCAAGAGTGGCAGCGAGGGGGCTAGGAGGTGGTTGTCAGGGAGGAAAGACTTGCTTTTCACCCTGTGCCCTTTGTGTAATTTGAGCTTGGATCCTGGGAACAGCTACTTAGTCAGTCAGTTTCTGTGGAGTTGACTCCGACTCATCTCGAGCCCATGAGGGTCAGAGTGGAACTGTGCTCCACAGGATTTTCAGCGGCTGATTTTTCAGAAGTAGATAGCCAGGCCTTTCTTCCAAGGTACCTCTGAGTGGACTGGAATCACTAACCTTTTGGTTAGCAGGTGAGCATGTTATCCATTTGCACCACCCAGGGACTCACATTCAAACTGGACCATAAAATGCCCCCTCAACTGGAAGCCACCGGGCGTGGCAGCAGCTCCTGTCCCCGGGCTCCACCCAGGAGGGGTCACAGAGCCTGTGCACAATCATTGATTAGATTCCTGCTGTGTTTTTCCTCCAGAAAGCCCATGATGCTTCTCCAAGTGCCCATATTGTGAAAATGCAGCCAGGGAAATGGTTTCCGTCTCTAGGTGACAATGTGACAGGGACATGCCGACCTCTGTGCTGCCCCTCTTTGACCCCTCTAGTTTCTGATTGATTCTTCCTCTCTTCTTGCTAGTAAGTGCAGCTTAGCAGGAAAACATCATTTGGTTTTTTCCTGATGCTGTTTTTGAACACACACATGACACCTCTGAAGCACGTGGACTCACTCGTGTATTTGAACAACCACGGTTAAGACAATGAATAAGAAAGACTGAAGAATTCATGCCTTTAAATTACGGTGTTGGTGAAGAATATTGACTATACCATGGACTACCAGAAGAAAGAACAAATCTGTCTTGGAAGAAGTACAGCCAGAGTGCTCCTTGGAAGCAAGCATGACAAGACCTCATCTTACATACTTTGGACACGTTATCAGGGGGACAAGTCCCTGGAGAAAGAAATCATGCTTGGCAAAGTAGAGGGTCAGCAAAAATGAGGAAGACCCTCAATGAGACGGACTGACACAGTGGCTGCAACAGTGGGCTCAAACATAGCAACCATTGTGAGCATGGCACAGGACAGTGCAGTGCTTCATTCTATTGGACATAGGATCACGATGAGTCGGAACTGACTCAACAGCACCTAACAACAGTTAAGACGATCTGGTCATTGTAGGATTTCTTGAGACCAGGATTTGACTAAAAGGCCATCATTTATGCAGCCACAGGCAGAGGTGACTGTTTTGAAGAAATGCATGAATATCTTAAAGAAGCGTATTTTTCACAAAGTCGATCAACCCAAAGAGGATGATGTTTTGATGAGAAAGATCAACTGTTTTTATTCTGAGAGACTTTTGAGAATAATATTACGATTCTGTAAGCTCTTGGTAATATCATAGGTGAGCCGGATAATACATCACTTCCATGCTAAGTTGCTGTAACAATGCGCACAAATGTCAATACTTTGGAAGCGTTTAGGAAAGTTCTGCAGTTACGCTGAAAACAATTGCTGCGATTTCTACAGAGAGCCCAGCTGCCAGAGACGAGAAAACATTTCCAAACATCTCTTCCAACACCTGTGTTTATTTTTAAATGCATATATGTTTTCACTAGGGGATAAAGGAACGCAGGAAAACATCAGATGGAGTCGACTTGCAGGGAAATGAAATCAGATTGTTTGGCAGTTGTCTACCCCACCAAACCCTATGAGCAAATATCAGTTAGAAGCTAATTATTTATCAGAGGAAAAAATTGATAATTACCAGAAGCAAGACCGCAGAGCCATAGATGGATAAATAAAAAGGCATACACGTAAAGACTCCTTTTCGGGTCGGGAAAAGTACGAGGATACTGGTGTTATTCAACTGACCCACATTTGGTGCAAGGACAAGAGGACACTGCAAATAATGACAGATGTGGGCCCCTCTGGCGCCTTGATTGATAGTCCCAACAGGAGGGCCACAGCTCAGATGAGCAGGGAGCTTCTTTCAGACTGTTTTCAGCATCATCGGATGGCGAGGTTGGCAGTGGTTTCAGCCCAGAGGCTGGAATCCTCCAGGACTGTTTGTCTGATCTTGCAGCCTCTCAGCCTTCTTGTTAAGTGTTAGTTTTTAATTTAAATTAATTTGGAGGCAGTGTATCCTAAAATCCCTTGGGTAAGCTTGGGAAAGGTGCCAGGGAGCACACAGCTAAGTGGCCTCTTCCCTCTCACCTTCTAAGGCCACCCAGGGTCCTGCAAGGGGCGACAGGGAGATTAGGAGGCGCCATTCCAGGCAGCCTAGTTTCCTTTTCTCTTTCTTAAGGCAGAAAAGGCAGCTGGGGCTGAGGACCAGGAGACTTGAGTTTAAATCCCAGCCCTTCCAAACCTCTACACTTTGGTTTCTTCGTCTGTTAAAAAAAAAAAAAAAAAAAAAGGCAGACGTGGAGAGGAATAATATCTTTACATTCATTCTTGGTTTTTAAAAATATATTATGAAATATGTCTGTCTTAGTTACGGTGCTGCTGTAAAAAAAATACCACAAGCAGGTGGCTTTAAAGAACGGGAATTTATTGTCTCACAGTTTTAGAGGCTGCAAGTCCCAATCTGCTCAAGGGCAGAGTCCTTCCTTGTTAATATCCCCAGGAGTCCCTTGGCAATTGTTGACATTCGCTGGTGTTCCTTGGCATTTGTCCTGCCCCTTTGTGTGTCTCTGTGTCTAGTCTGCTCTTCTAATAATTCAGAAGTGATTAGGTTTAGGACCCATCCTACTCTGGTATGCCCTCAGTAACATAACAAACAGGGTCACGTGCACAGGTACAGGGGCCAGAACTTCAATTCATATTTTGGGGGGACCCAATTCAATACATAACAACGTCATATACACAAAAGAATATATGTAGTATATCTATACAGATTAAAGAATAGTAATAAAACACACCCTGTCCACCCACCTCTCATCTGAAGAAACATCTCCAACATCTCCAATAATTGTGTGGGCTCCTCCCCTCTTGTATCCCTTCTGCACCCCCTGAAGCCTGTATTATCCTGAATTTTGCATACCACTCCACTTTATACATTAATACATATAAATGAATCCCTAAACATTATGCGGTTTAGTTTTGCAAGTTTTTGAATCATGTATAAATGAACTCATATTCTATTCTTCTACGGCTTGCTTTTTTCACTGAACATCGTGAGTGTTTTGAAGTTTTATCCTGGAATAATTGCAAACTTAGAGAAAAGTTACAAGAAGAGTACAGATAACTCTCATATGCCATTTTCTCAGATTCACCTATTTTTAAGTTGCCATATTTTCTTATCTCCTGCCTATCTGTCTTAGTTACCTAATGCTGCTGAAAAAAAATACCCCAAGTGAGTGGCTTTAAAGAACAGAAATTTATTTTCTCACAGTTGAGGAGGCTAGTAGTCTGAATCCAGGATGCAGCTCTAGGGGAAGATCCTTCCTTGTCTATTAAAGTTTCTAGTAGCCGCTGGGCAATCCTTGGAGCTCCTGGGCTTGTAGATGCCTCTGCCATGTGTCTGTCTTCATATGGCCTCTTTCCCTGGGTGTGTCTCTGTCTATTCTGCTCTTTCTATAACTCAGATGTGATTAGGTTTAGGACCCAAGCTTCTCTCATATGACCTCATTAACATAACAAAAGAAACACACTATTTCCAAACAGGGTGATATTTACAGGAACAGGAAATAGGATTGCAACACATTTTTGAAGAGACACGATTCAATTCATAGCTAACTATATACAGTAAAACATGTGAAGGCCAGAACCTGTGGAAAGTGAAAACCCGTCAGAGAAGGAAAATTACAATATTTTCCACTAAAATAAGCAATGGAAAAGTGGTAAGACTGTACCCAGTCAAAGGTGGAAAGCTATCAAGACCAGGAAAAGCAAGGCAGTCCCATTGAGTTCCGGCTCTCACAAGTTTCACCGCATATATATTGTTTTGTACATGTTGTTGTTGTTGGTAGGTGCCATTGAGCCCGCTCTGACTCACAGTAACCTCATGCATAACAGAATAAATTGTCAGCTCGTCCTGAGCCATCTCACAGTTATCACTAAACACACAGCTACTAACCATAAAGGTCAGCAGTTCAAACCTACGAGCTGCTCCACAGGAGAAAGATGTGGCAGTCTGATTCCGTAAAGATTATAGCCTGGGAAAGCCTATGGGGTAGTTTTACTCTGTCCTACAGGGTTGCTATGAGTCAGAACTGATTTGATGGTACATAACAACAATTGAAAACCCTGCAGAATTTTTCTACACATCCCTGTCATGGATTCAATTGTGTCCTCCCAAAATATGTGTCAACTTGGCTAGGCCATGATTCCCAGTATTGTGTGGTTGTTCACCATTTTGTGATCTGATGTGATTATCCTGTGTGTTATAAATCCTAACCTCTATGATGTTAATGGAAACCCTGGTGGTGTAGTGGTTAAGAGGTACATTTGCTAACCAAAAGGCCGCAGTTCAAATCCACCAGGTGCTCCTTGGAAACTCTATGAGGCAGTTCTACTCTGTCCTATAGAGTCTCTATGAAATTGACTCGATGGCAACGGGTTTTTTTTTTAAGATGTTAATAAGGAAAGATGAGAGGCAGTTATGTTAATGAGGCAGGACTCAGTCTACAGGATTAGGTTGTATCTTGAGTCAATCTCTTTTACCATATAAAAGAGAATTGAGCAGAGAGGAAAGGGACCTCAGTACCACCAAACAAAAGGAGCCAGGCGTGGAGCATGTGCTTTGGACCCGGGGTCCCTGTGCTGAGAAGCTGCTAGATCAGAGGAAAATTGATGACAAGGACCTTCCCCCAGAGCTGACAGAGAGAGAAAGCCTTTCCCTGGAGCTCGAACCCTGAATTCAGACTTCTAACTTCCTAAACTGTGAGAGAATAAATTTCTGTTTGTTAAAGCCATCCACTTGTCGTATTTCTGTTATAGCAGCACTAGATGACTAAGACACTTCCCCCATTCTATATTTACATTTCCCTTCATCCACAGGGGGAATCTTGGCTCTCAACAACATAAGCGTATTTATTCATCTAGTTAATTCTACCATATACAAAAAATGGTTTTGAAATCGCTACTCACTTACCATCCCAAAAATCAACCTACAAGTTCAAAGTTAGTTTGCTGTTCTTCTTTCACTGAACTGAAGGAGTATAGTCAAAATTCTCTCTTTATATTTCTTATTCCCCTTCAGTGTGGGCACATTATTTAGTTGAAATATTGCTAGATTCGCTTTTCTTTTTTTGGATTCTGTTTTAGGATTTTTTTCTCATCCTTACTGATTGGTGCACATTAATTTTTTGTCTTGCTATCTTCCTGAATTCTTTCATTGTATTGAGTTACTTTTATTATCAATTCCCTAAGGTTGTACAGTTATACTATCATACCATCTGACAGTGGAGATAGTTTTGCTTTTTCTGAGATTCCTGAGCCTCTAATTGTTCTCTCTCATCTAGTTGCAATGGCTCACACCCCAGTGAAATCTGAAATGGTGATGAAAATATGGACACCCTCACCTTGAACATGACTTTTCTTTTATTCATCCACTAATTTTTACTGCTGTGTAGGGTCCCTTTGGGATGGAAAGGATTAATGCACTTGGCTGCTGTCTTAGTCATCTAGTGCTGCTCTAACAGAAATACCACAAGTGGATGGCTTTACAAAGAGTAATTTATTCTCTCACAGTCCAGTAGGCTACAAGTCCAAATTCAGGGCTTTCTCCATCGGCTCTGGAGGAAAGTCCATGTCATCAGTCTTCCTTTGGTCTGGGAGCTTCTCTGCACAGGAACCTCAGGTCCAAAGGATGTTCTCTGCTCCTGGCACTGCTTTATTGGTGGTACGAGGTTCCCCTGTGTCTCTGCTCGCTTCTCTCTTTTATATCTCAAAAGAGATTGCATTAAGACACTGATCTTGTCAACCTCATCTGTATAACCTCATCACAGTGATAGAATGTACAACCCATGAGGAGATCACGTATAATCTCATCATAGTAATAGAGTTTACAACACATAAGGAAATCACACCAGATAACACAAACATACAATACTGGGAATCATGACCCAGCCAAGCTGACATATTTTTGGGGGACACAACTCAATCCATAACAGCTGCTAACTGAAATGTTGGCAGTTCAAATCCACCCTGTAGTGCCTCAAAAGAATGGCCTGGCTATCTACTTCCAAAAGCTCACAGCTGTTGAAAACCCTGTGGAGCGCAGTTCTGCTCCGACACACATGGGGTGCCATGAGTCAAAATCAACTCCACAACAACTGGCTTGATTATTTTCATAGATCATGACTGATTTATGCATTTTCCAGTAAGTGTTGTTTAGTGTTTTGCTGTTATGGACAATCCTGCTTTGAAGTCATTTGACTCTGTCTCCTGGTACTGTGCATGAGTTCCTTTAGGTAGTCACTGGGTGGTGCAAATGTTTAATGCCCTCAGCTGCTCACTGAAAGGTTGGAGGTTTGAGTCCACCCAGAGGTACCTCAGAAGAAAGGTCTGGAGGTCTACTTCTAAAAAATCAGCCATTGAAAATCCTATGGAGCACAGTTCTACTCTGGCACACATGTAGTCACCATAAGTCAGAATTGATCTAATGACAACTAGTTTTACTGGAATATTCCTTGGGGAGAAATTGGCGTCCTAGAATATAAGCTATGAGTCGGAACCTACTCAATGGCACCTAACAACAACAAGAATATAAGCAGCTTCTCATATATCAGAAAATTCCAGTTGGATTTCTAAAGCTTTTGTTAACAATTTACTCTCATATGAGCAACATACTCAGGTGCCCTTTTCTCTGCATCCTCACTAATACGTAGCACTATCAGAAATTTCAACCTTTGCCAGTGTGAAAGGCATAATTCACCAGTGTTTGAATTTCATTTTCTTAATTACTAATGAGGTGGAGTGTCTATTCAAAGACTGGGCCGTTGGATTTCCCTTTCTAGAAAATTCCAGTTCAGGTCTTTACTTCCAAAAGATTTTTAGGCGTTCTCTATGTATTCTAAATTCTGTTCCTTTGTTACAAGACACAAAATACAAATGTCTTCTCCCACTTTGTGACTTGATTTTCACTTTAGGGTGTCTTCTGATGAACACGCATTCTTGATTTTAATGTGGCCAAATACATTCTCTTTTATACCAAAGCCAAACCAAACCTGTTGCCATCCAGTTCATTCCGACTCGTAG
The DNA here is from genome assembly GCA_030035585.1 of Dugong dugon. Taxonomy (NCBI): domain Eukaryota; kingdom Metazoa; phylum Chordata; class Mammalia; order Sirenia; family Dugongidae; genus Dugong; species Dugong dugon. Next base: position 27,292,710 of record CM057462.1, on the reverse strand, counting down.
CGACTCCATGGGACACAGTAGAACTGCCCCATAGGCTTTCCAAAGCTGTAATCTTTACGGAAGCAGAGTGCCACGTCTTTCTCCTGTGGAGGCGCTGATTTCTTAGTATATAGCATATAGTGTAACTTTCTATGCATAAGCGTCCTGGTGGTGCAGTTGTCAAGAGCTTGACTGCTAACCAAAAGGTCAGCAGTTCGTATCCACCAGTCACTTCTTGGAAACCCGTAGCGGGCAGTTCTACTCTGTCCTATAGGATTGCTATGAGTCAGAATCGACTGGACTGCAACAGGTTTTTGTTTTTTGTTTTTTCCCTATGCATAAAAGGCATTAAAGAAATACTTCCAGATACACTAGAACATTTTTAACATAATAATCCAGTAATAATAATAGTTTGACGCACATTGCCAAGCAGCGTCCCTTTGTTATTACAAACCATAGTATATACCTCTAATTTTTAATATAATAGGCTTTATGGGAGTTGGTTCATAACTATGAGTTGTACATAAGTTAGACATTCATAACCCGGGGACTTCCTGTATTTTAAAAAAGATTGTATTTCATGACAAGGAAGAATTGTACCTGGCATTGAGAATGTCTCAACATCCAAAAATCTTTTAATACAATTAAATTTACAAAAGAAGGAAATACACCTGAACATCTTGGGGGTTGTAGATGTCCAAGCTTACTGGTAACCAGGGAAATAAATATGAAAACTGAAATGAAAAGCTGCTCTGCCTACCAAAAAATTGTGCAATTTTTATAAAATGACGTACTATATATTAGTTTAAATAAATGAACAAAAACGTGCATGTATCAACACGGGAAAAAATCTTAAAAACCTAAGGTTGAGTAAAAAAGTAAGTCTTAGGGTGATATATGATATTATTTTACTAAATTTTACAAGATCCAAATACATTATATATTTAATGGATGCATAATCAGAAGCCTGATATTTAACTGATAAACAATGATACAACCATACCCATAAAATCCATTGCTGTCGAGTTGATTCCAACTCATAGTGACCCCATAAGACAGAGTAAAACTTCCTCATAGGGTTTCCAAGGCTGTAAATCTTTATGGAAGCAGACTGCCATGTCTTTCTCCCACAGAGCAACTGATGGGTCCAGACCACCGACCACTGAGCCACCAGAGTTCCTTATAACCATACAGATTGTTAAAATCTATTCTCTACGCCTATATGTATGTTTAAGAGATATTTTATAATAAAAATAATGATAAGAAGTAGTCAGAAGCCTGATAACCTTGTAGGCCAAGCTGTGAGTTTTGGTTTTTATCCTAAATTCGGTGGACAGCCACTGACACCTTGTAAGGTGTGTGTTACCTCATCTGATTTGTTCAAGGTTTTAAAGATCAGTCAGCTGCACGGGGAATAACAAATTGGAGTTTGGCAGGAAAAGATGCACAGTTGCCACCAGGAGTAGACACAAGGTTACCAAGATGCTCCAGGCAGGAGAGGACCGTAACTGAGAGGAGGAAGGAGGTAGCAAGGGCAGGCTCAGCAGATACGTCAGAGCAAACATCTGCCTTGTGGGGTTTTTGCAGTGATTGCATGTATAAAGTGTCTAGCATGTGGTAGTTGCTCAATAAATTACGGTTCCTATGGGTTAAGAGCTTGGTGCTAGCGAAAAGGTCAGAAGTTTGAATCCAGCAGCCTCTCTCTGGAAACCCTAGAGGGCAGTTCTACTCTGTCCTACACGGTTGCTATGAGTCGGAATCTACTAGACGGCAACAGGTTTGGTTTGGTGGTGTTTTTATCATTACTTGTGGGGCAGCAGTGGTTCAGTGGTAGAATTCTTGCCTTCCAGGTGGGGGGCCTTCATTTTATTCCTGGTCAATACACTTCAAACATAGCCATCACCCGTCTGTCGTTAGAGGCTTGCCTGTTGCCATGATGCTGAACAGTTTTCAGCGGAGCTTCCAGACTAAGACAAACTAGGAAGAAAGGTCCGGTGATCTACTTCTGAAAATCAGCCAGTGAAAACCCTATGGATCCCAGTGATCCAGTCTATAACTGATCATGGGGATGCTGCAGGATTGGGCAGCGTTTCGTTCCATCGTGCATAGGGTCACCATGAGTTGGAGGCCAACTCAACAGCAGATAACCACCACCACAACATCATTATTTGTGTGAGCCACACAAGCCGATGTCTGATTAAGTAAATGTTTTTAATGACTAAGGAGACTGGGGTGAGAGGCCTGTGGTTGGTAGATAGTCTATCAGGCCAAACGCCAGACACACACTGAGCCATGGAAGCCTTGTTCATGCCCTTTTATTTTGTCAGTCAAATAGTGCTTCAGTTTCATAATGCAGTTTCCACGGAATTAAACTGAATACCCTGAAATTATGTCTCTAATTACATCCTGTGTCTATTAGCACTGTGGTGTGATCCAGCACGCCAGGGGAGGCTGCGGGGGCAGTTTCATGAACCAGGTATTCAAGTCACGTTTACTAAAGCACATTGGTTTTTCAACTCAGACTCACAGGTGGGCCTTGCCCTGCAGTAAGGAAGGCTGAGTTTGACCTTGAGACTCTCTTAGAGGTGTGGCGGTGAAGGACATTTGGAAGCAAACATGGGCCCCACCGTCTCTGAACAGGATTTTACCAGGGAAGCCTTCTTCCTTCCCTCTTGGTGAGGTCACTCTGCCTTCCTGTAGCCCCTGGCGTCTGTCACCACACACCTCTGTATTAGCCAGGGGTCTCCAGAGAAACAGAATGGAGAGAGAGGGAGAGGAGGAGGAGGAGGAGAAAGAAACAGAGAAACAGAGAGACAGAGAGAGAGATAGAGAGGCAGGGAAACAGAGACAGATAGAGGAGGAGAAGAGAGACTTACCTTTAGAAACTGGCTCATGGGATTGTGGGTACTGGCAAGTGCAAAATCTTTAGGCCAGGTGGTGCTCTGGAAATTCCAGCATGATGTCTATTTACAGCCTTGAGGAGGAATCCTTCCCCTCTTGGAAACTGTTTTTGCTCTTTGACCTTCAACTGATTGGACGAGGCCCACCTACAATATCTAGGGTCATCTTTACTTAGAATCCACTGACTGTAAATGTTAATCACATATAAATACCTTCACAGCAGCATCTACACTCATGTTTAACCAAACAACTGGGCCCCACATCCCAGTCACGTTGACACCTAAAATTAACCCTTGCACCTCTTGATCATCCACCAGAAGTCTTGCATCTTTGGATGGTCTTTTCAGAGGTGGAAGGGCACTTGCATTTAATAAAAAGATGCCTACCTTGCACATTAAGTCCAATTAAAAAAAAAAAATCAAACCCACTGCCCTTGAGCTGATTCTGACTCATGGCAACCCCATGTGTTGCAGAGTAAAGCTATGCTCCATAGGGTTTCCTTGGCTGTAATCTTTATGGAAGTAGATCTCCAGGCCTTTATTCTGAGACACCTCTGGGTGAGTTCAAACTGCCAACATTTCAATTGGTAGCCGAATGCAAACCATTTGTACCACCCAGGGACCACAGTTCAATAAACCCTGTGGAAATCCCAGAGTCCCTGGACTCTGCTCGACCCTTAAGTGCTCAGCTACTAGCAGAAAGGTTGGTGGTTCTGACTGCTCTGACAGGGATCACAACACAGAGTCCCAGACAGAGCTGGAGAAAAATGTAGAACAAAATTCTAACTAACCGAAAAAAAAAAAAAAAAAAAAAAAACGATCAGACTTACTGGTCTGACAGAGATTGGAGAAACCCTGAGAATATGGCCCCCAGACAGGCTTACAGCTCAGCAATGAAGTCATTCCTGAGGTTCATCCTTCAGCCAAAGATTAGACAGACCCATGAAACAAAACGACTAAATGGGCACGCCAGCCCAGGGGCAAAGACAAGAAGGCAGAGGGAGACAGGAAAGCTGGTAATGGGGAACCCAAGGTTGAGAAGAGGGGAGTGTTGACATGTCGTGTGGCTGGCAACCAATGTCACAAAACAATATATGTATTAATTGTTTAATGAGAAACTAGTTTGCTCTATAAACCTCCATCTAAAGTACAATTTAAAAAAATTTTAAAAGAAGAAAGGTTGGTGGTTCAAACCCACCCAGAGGTACCTTGGAAGAAAGGTCTGGTGATCCACTTCTGAGAAATCAGCCATTGAAAACCCTGTGGAGCACAGTTCTACTCTCACACACATGAGGTTGCCATGAGTCTGGGTCGACTCCACAGCAATGGTCAAAATAACAACAAATCCCAGAGTGTGTATCTGTGGAAATGGTTTGCATTCCAAGTGCTGTGTGTCCTCATTACAGAAACTCAATGAGAAAATAGACAAGTAAGTGAGAGGATGTCAGAATCTGGGATGGAACTGTCCTGTCAGCTCTGAGTATCCTGTGGTAGCTGCGGCTTTGCAGGAGTCCCAGTGGGAGACCCTGGTTCCGCGATGCTGGCCTGGAATCCCCTCGGGTGCCCTCTTCGACCTCATCCATTAACTTCCCACCTCCAGGCATTTCTGAGCCCAGTTCTCAGTGGTCTTCCTTTATGTCTCCATTTGTAGGGGCCAGAGGACCAAAAATATCACAGCAGTAAGTGTCGGGGGGAGCAACGCTGAGGATAGATGACAGAAATGAAATTAAAAATACTCTCTGGTGTGTTTTCTTACTCGGCAATTTTATCAGTAATTATCAAAGCGGAGCGCTCCACTCCTAGAGGCCCTGCCAGAGGACTCATTAAGGGAGGAGGGAGTTCAAATTATCTCTCATTGGAAACCATCCTTTGACCTGAGGAGCACTGGTAAGAATGTTGTCTGGTTAACTCCCAAATAAGCCACTGAATATAGTTCCCCCAACAACAACAAAAAAGTTATAATAATAAAGACCTCCCCTCCACCAGGGACACACGGCCTGAGGGAAATAATCTCAAATGACTTTGTGGCCTGTTAAACTTCATTCATCAGCAAATCTAATGCATTTATGGAAGACAAGTGTAGAGTCAGCTGCCACCACCCGTCTGCCAGTTTGTCGTAATATGGTGGCTTTCGTGTTGCTGTGATGCTGGAAGCTACAGTACTGTTAGTTTAAATACCAGCAGGATCACACGTGGTGGACAACTTTTAGTGGAGCTCCCAGACTAAGACAGCTAGGAAGAAAGGTCTGGAGATCTACTTCCAAAAATTCACCAATGAAAATCCTACGGATTACAACAGAATAGTGTGAATACTCCAGATACAGTGCTGGAGGGTGCTGCCTCTCAGTTTAAAGGCACTCAGAACACACAGTGGCCACAACAACGAACTCCAGCATACCAAAGATTGTGGCAACATTTCATTCTGTTGTACATGGGGTTGCCATAAATTGGAGCCTACTTAATGACAACTAACAACAACAGACTCCACTGAACTTTAATTTTAAATGGGTTCCAACATCATTCCTCCCATCCCATCTTTACCGTAGATAATCAGGCTTCACTGGGTCACACACATTTTCCTCATCTCAGAAATGTGAACAGGAGGAGTCCCTGGGTGACACAAATAGTTAAGCACTCAACCACTAATCAAAAGATTGGTGGTTCAAAACCACCCAGAGGCGCCTTGGAAGACAGGCCTGGCAATCTGCTTGGGAAAGGTCACAGCCTTGAAAACTTCATGGAGCACAGCTCTATTCTGCACACATGGGGTCACCATGAGTCAACTTTGGCTCAACAACCAGCAACTGGTCGACCCTGAAGCATCACTTTCTCTCACATTTCATTGGCCAAAGCAAGTCCCACAGCCACTTTCAGGCAGTAAAACCTTCCCTCATGTGCAGAAGCAGAAGAAAAGCAGATTTTGGTGAACAATACAAATGCCTAACAGGTTTGGTCCTCATAGCCTGGTTTGGACAATATGCACAAATCTCAAGTCAGACCTCTTCATTTCTTTTGTAACAGCAGCAACAATGACAGAATTTGAAAAGTAAAACTGAAGCTCTTTTCAAGTTACAAAGAGAAAAAAAGGAAGATTTAATACCTTTTGCTAGCAAATTCAGATACTCCAAGAAAAATCAGAAGCCACTTTGTGCTTTGTTAACTGCAAAACAGAACAGTCTATGGGAGCTCCTTGGGCGTTATTCACAAAGGCCCCAGCATTTATTCCATTCTCGGGGAAAATCTGAGAGCTGCCTCTATCTAATCTATCTTTGAGCTTTTCAAAAATGTTGTGAAAACAAGGACAGCAGCTAGCCACTGGTTCTCCCTGGAAGACATCTGCCCACACCCCTTCCAAGCATTTTTTAGAATCGTTCAATTTTTAATGCAGTAAGGTCACTTCAGGAGCCCTGGTGGTGCGGTAGTTAAGTGGTTAACCACATTGTTAACTGGTTAAGTGCTAACCAAAAGGTCAGCAGTTCAAATCTACCAGCTGCTCCTTGGAAACCCTATAGGAGCAGTTTTAGTCTGTCCTATAGGGTTGCTATGAGTTGGAATCAACTCAAAGGCAATGCGTTTGTTTGGTTTTTGGTAAGGCCACTTCATGAAGGGATTTCCAACCTTCTAACCACATGGAGTCTTTCATCTTTTATTCTCCTCCACTGACTCTAGGTAGTGAAAGATAATCCATCAAAGAATTCTGTGTATTTCAAAGATCCAGACATTCTGCCATGTTTTGTTTAGCAAAGAAGCACAATGCACAACAGCACCTCAGGTCACCATGGGACCCGCAGTGCATCTGGAGACTGATTTCACTGTGTCATGGGCAGACACATAATTTCTATTATGGAACTCGAGGTGTAACCTGCCCAGCCTTGTTCTCACCACCTTTATTCTGGAGAGTCCCAGGACTCCAGGTTTGGAACACAACAGCTAACTACAATGACTACATGGTATGGATTGAATTGTGTCTCCCAAAAAATGTGTTGAAGTCCTAACCCCTGTACCTGTGAAAGTGACCTTGTTTGGTGTCTTAGTTATCTAGTGCTGCTATAACAGAAATACCACAAGTGGATGGCTTTAACAAACAGAAATTTATTCTCTCACAGTTTAGGAGCCTAGAAGTCAGAATTCAGGGTGCCAGCTCTCAGAGAAGGCTCTGGGGGAAGGTCCTTGTCTCCTTTCAAGATCTCTAGGCATGGCTTTCCTTGGAAATCTCCATGTGTCTTGGTATCAATCTTCCTCTGGATCTAGGAGGTTCTCAGCGCAGGGACCCCGGGGCCAAAGTTTCTTTTTTCTTGGTGATAGGAGGTCCCTCTCTCTTCTTGCTTATTTAATCCCTTTTATATCTCAAAATAAACTGACTCAAGACACAACCTAATCCTATATATTGTATCCTGCCTCATTAACATAACTGCCTCTAATCCTGCCTTATTAACATCATAGAGGTTAGTATTTACAACACATAGAGTAATTACATCAGATCACAAAATAGAGGGTAATTACATAATACTGAGAATCATGGCCTAGCCAAGTTGACACATGTTTCTGTGGGACACAATCAATCCATAACATTTGGAAATAGGAGTTTCCTTGTGCTATGTTAATGAGGTCATACTGGAATTCTTGTTGTTGTTAGGTGCCATCGAGTAGGTTCCAACTCATAGAGATCCTATGTACAACAGAAGGAAACACTGCCCAGTCCTGTGCCACCCTCACAATCATTGTTATGCTTGAGCACACTGTTGTAGCCACTGCATCAATCCATCTCCTTGAGGGTCTTCCTCTTTTTCACTGACCCTCTACCAAGCATGATGTCCTTCTCCAGGGATTGGTCCCTCCTGATAACATGTCCAAAGTACGTGAGATGAAGTCTTGACATAATCACTTTTAAGAAGCTTTCTGGCTGTACGTCTTCCAAGAAAGATTTGTTTGTTCTTTTGGCAATCCGTGGTATATTCAACATTCTTCACCAACACCATAACTCAAAGGCATCAATTCTTCTTTCGTCTTCCTTATTCAATGTCCAGGTTTCACCTGTGTACGAGGCGATTGAAAACACCATGGCTTGGGTCAGGCATACCTTAGTCCTCATAGTGACATCTTTGCTTTTTAACACTTTAAAGAAGTCTTTTGCAGCACCGGAGTAGTGGGTCCTAAACCTAATCCCTCCTGAGTGGTGTCATAAACAGAACAGAATAGACTGACACACACGCAGGGGGAGAAGGCACCAAGTGAAGGTCCATCTATGAACCAAGGAACACCAGGAAACTCCCAGGGCTACAGAAGTGGGAGAGTCAAGGAAGAATCATTCCCTAGAGTGGACAGAGCATGGTCCTGCTGAAGCCCTGAATTCAGATTCTAGCCTCCAAAACTGAGAGGGAATAAATTCCTGTTCTTAAAGCCACCCACTTTTGGTATTTCTGTCATGGCAGCACTAGGTAACTAAGATGTTACATAAGATGCACTCCATTACTGCATTTAATCATCAGAACAACCCTATAACTCCATTTTACAGAGGAGGAAATGGAAACACAGAGAAATTAAGTAACTTGCCCAGGGTGACTCAGCTGGTAAGGGGCAGAGCCAGGATTGGAACACAGCTCCGGACACTGGAGTTCCTGAACTTCACCTGTTCTGCTGGCCTGCCTCCCCTTGGTTCCCTGTCAGTCTAGACCAGCAGACCAGGCCCAGGGTGGAAGTGACCTGGCCAAGCATAGGGGCCTCTTGTTGGGCACAGAGCCAGAATCCAAACCCAATTCCCCAAAAACTCATCCATTCCAGTTCTTTCCGAAGTAATCTCCCTCCCTCCCTTCAGAGTTGTTTCAATAACATTAAGGAGGGTAAAGTCTAGGAATGGCTGAACACAAAATAGGAAATGTTAATTATGGACGCATCTGACATCAAAGGCCATTGCGTCTTGAGTCGTGTTGTCATAATGTGATTATTTTGTGTGCATAAAACCCAGAGATTGCTTCTAAGGCCATGGCTCTTAGCCATTCTGGGGTCACAGGTCACCTTGAGACTTTATGAAGGTGATACTGTTTCCCCTGGAAGGGGCGCTTCTTGCATGGAGCCCACGTGACCCATCGCGCCTGTCCCAGTGCCTACTCACTGGCAACCGCCTCTCCCAGACACATCATGACAGGAGCAGCCTGGAGCTCCTAGGTGGGTGAGAGGACAGCCAGAGGAGTATGCAGCTCAAAGAAACAATGTTCACTGCCCTGGGCTGGTGCAAAGGAAAATAAGGACTCCAGCTCCTTCTGCAGGAGCCCATGCAAATTTAACCCACCATTTTCTGGACTTTAATGCACCACTGTCCCAGGAAGAAGTAGATTCTCTGGGTGCCAAACACCCAGATTAAACAGAGCTATGTTCTAATTCCAGCCCTCCCACCCTTCCCTGGTAAACACAGGAGATCTCCAGCTTTCTGTAGACAATGGGATAGAACACCCCTACATGGGTGTCTTGGTTTCCTAGGGATGTCATAACAAAGCACCACAAACTGGGTGACTTATAGCAATAGAAATTCATTTTCTCACAGTTCTAGAGGTCAGAATCCAAAATCAAGACTTCAGCAAGGCCATGCTCTCTCTGAAGGCTCTAGAGGAAGATGCTTCCTTGTCTCTCCCAGCTTCCGGTGGTCCCAGGCATTGCTTGGCTTGTGACCGAATCACTCCAATCTCTGCCTCCATCATCACATGGCGGTCTTCCCCCTGTGTCTCCTTCTGTCTCTGTGTCTTCTCCTTATTAAAAGGCCACCACTCAGATGGGATTAGGACCCACGCTCGTGTTAACTAACTACAATCTACAAACATCTATTTCCAAACAAGGTCACACTCACAAGTACAGGGGTTATGACTTCAACATATCTTTTAGGGGGACACAATTCAATCCATAATAGACTTTGAGAAAGAATTTGAAACCCTGAATGGTATCAGAAGATGGCCTTCACTGTGCGGCATGTACACTACAGCTTTGACACAAAATGGTGCCAGGCAGTCCAGTTCCAATGGGCATATCAGGTGCAGTTTTCACCAAATCAGTGCTGCATCGCACCTGGGAGAGATGGTGGGAATGTGTCCTGTGACAGAGCAGGCGCCCGAGCTGCTAAGTCTTGATAATGGAATCATGACCTCGCATGACAATAGAGAAAAATAGCCTGTTCAGCATTTCCAGACTCCATTAAGTGAAGTTGACCAGAACACAAAGTCATTTCTGTGTACTGTAAATTCCATCCACGATTTTCCCCTACTTCTACTCGCGATTTTCCATTTAAAGTACCACAGAGCGACAAAAGCAGACATGAACTTTAAATGGCATTCATCAGCGACTGGGTTTCCTGAATTACATTATCACATCCTGAAAAATATGCAAATGGACGGTATTTTCATTGCTGAATGTTCTTGTTATGCTTTCTGAGCACTGTTAACCCAGCAATGTGCTTAGAAAATTCTCCCTAACACAAGATTTCTGTAAACACGCCGGCTCATAATTAGCACAAGTATACGGCTCCCTCTGTGCAGTAGTCTTGCCTCTGATTTGGCGTCTCCAAACAATCATTGGGAGAAATATATCCAACAACTGGCAGAGAAGATTAAACTCCTTTACCTCAGAAGAATTACCAGCCAAACATTATGTGTGGACTGAAACCGGGATAGCTTCAGAGAGGCCATGATGCCATGGTCTCTAATTGGCCCAGCCCACCCTCCTCCATCCCAGATAAGAGATTTAGTCTTGCTGGAATTCATAGTCCGAAGAAATGACTTTGTGTTCTTGATTTCCTGAAAGAATAGGCTTGCATTGAGCACTTTCAAAGGTGCAAAATAAGGTACAATCAGAAGAGAGTAAACAAAATTTCACTACCATGGGAGTGTTACTGTCATTGTTGTTAGCTACTGTTGAGTAAGCCCCCAACTCTTGGTGACCCAAGCACAATGGGACAAACACTGCCCAATCCTGCAACATCCCCATGATTGGTTAATGTTCAGTTGTGATCAGTAGGGTTTTCACTGGCTGATTTTCAGAAGTAGATCACCAGGCCTTTCTTCCTAGTCCATCTTAGTCTGGAAGCTCCACTGAAACCTGTTCAGCATCATAGCAACATTCAAGCCTCCCCTGACAGGTGGGTGATGGCTGCGCTTGAGGTGCATTCACCAGGAATTAAACACAGGTCTCCCACATGGAAGCCAAGAATTCTACCACTGAACCACCACTACCCTCATTTTACGTGCTTAGTCCATTAAAAACAAAGACGCTATGGTGGAAACCACCTGGTGAAAAACACAGAGATACTTCTGTATAAATAGGTGGAAGAATTTTTAAAATCTTGCCCCATAATCTATATGATCCACTTGGAGAAATTCCCTTCTCCCCATCCATTCAAAATAATGTGTACCATTCCAAGGGCTAGTTTATGCAAACTCAAGTCAGTTGTTGGGTTAAATTAGGGAGAAATAAATCAAAATCCCCATGAACTCATTCCAAAAATATGACATTTAATTGTTTTGCCACATAGGCCAGTTGTTAGTTTATCCAGCTGATGTTTGGGGCAGGACTTGTTGTTAGGTGCTGTTGAGTAGGCTCCAACTCGTGGCAACCTTAGGTATAACAGAACGAAATATTGCCTGGTCCTCACCATCTTTAAGATCACGCTATGACTGAGCTCATTTTGCAGCCACTGTGCCAATCCATCGCATGGAGAGTCTTCCTCTTTTTCGATAACCCTCTACTTTACTCAGCATAATGTCCTTCTCCAGTTATTGGTCCCATCTGATGACTAAGACTAGGGCAGGACTAGGGTGAGGCAAGTGAGGCACTCACTCTTAAGGAGGCGTTCACTTTCGGGGTCCTGTAAATGCAGGGTCAGCACTTGCTTGAACCCAAGAGTGGTACGTCCTTAAATTTTGTGCCCTAGGTCCCTCTCTGGCCTCACGCTCCCTCTGGTGCTGACTGATGAAGGTAGTTATGGGACTAGGCACTGGCATAAACTTTTCCTAAAGTCTGTGTTGGATTCAATCTCAAATCACCTCTGTCAAAAGTAAACAAACAAAATCTATGATTCAGCTCTGGAGGGATGGCTCAAATACCCCTGCAATAGCCTGGGTAGAAATGAGCAATTGAAAAATGTAATTGCTAATGTAGGGAGACCAAATAAAGGTGATTGAATATTGTGGGAATATTTCATTTCTTTCTAATTTGTTGCAAGGAACTCTTAGCAAGGAGATCACAAAACTTTCCTTTTCCCTCATAGAGGCTTTGATTTAAATCCAGCCCTAAAAAGACCCAAGGCAAAGAAGAAAACTACGGAGGAAGCAAAAGTTACTTTCCATGTATAACTAGAGAAAATTGAATGGGTCTTATTCTTCAGGCCCTTTATTGAAAAGTTTTCCCTTGAAACTCCTTGCAAACAAGTTTTAGAGAGAGCTGACTTCTAAGTGTCCCTGGTGGTTGTGCTTAATTTGGCAAATAAAAATGTTTGCAGAACAGGGTTTTGTTTTTGTTTTTTTCTGCCTTTGGTTTTATATGAAGCAACAACATTGATTTAGGCAAAGAACAATAAAGCTTCCTCTAGTTTCTAGCAACTCTTCCTTTTGATCATAGGTAAGAAAACAAGGACAAAAGCCCAGCATTGCCATCAGGGAGAAATAATCAATAGATTTGTGGTATAGATGTGTTTTCTGCGGTCAGCCTTAATGGCAACTTAACTGTGTTTACAACAGTTCAGGGATGGGCTGCTCCAAGGCAGTTGCTACACCACCGGGATGCTCATGGAAAACCTCCTCCTCCAAAAGTGTCAAACAGAAATCAGAGGCAAGGCACAGAAACAGATCCAGGCAGAGTCAACTTTATGACAAGTCCAAATGGGTCACTCATACCCTATCCCCGATAGGATCTTACCATAAAAATTATCAATGAGACACAAAAATCCATATGAAAGGTCGTGCAATAACTGAATAGCCTCTCGAAGCAGCAAGGCTCTGTGCAGAATCCCTGAATCTCAGAGCTGGAAGAGACTCAGGGACTTGTGAGTTGAAGCCACTCCTTGGAAGAAGAGAGAGAATGAGGCATCTTTTCTCTGCCATTTTCTGCTTCCTTTTGTCTCTCCTCCACCACCAAAAGGTGGAAGAAGGAAAGAGAGACAGGGACAAAGAAGGAGAGACAACCCCAGTCCTGGTGACCACCATACTTAGTTCCTGTCTTAGTCTTCTAGTGCTGCTGTAACAGAAATACCACAAGTAACTGGCTTTAACAAACAGAAATTTATTCTCTCACTCTAGTAGGCTGGAAGTCCAAATTCAGGGTGCCAGCTCCAAGGGAAGGCTTTCTCTGTCGGTTCTGGAGGAAGACCCTTGTCATCAATCTTCCCCTGGTCTAGGAGCTTCTCCGTGAAGAAACCCCAGGTCCAAAGGACGCGCTCTGCTCCCAGCACTGCTTTCTCGGTGGTATGAGGTCTTCCACTCTCTGCTCACTTCCCTTTCCTTTTATCTCTTGTAAGATAAAAGGTGGTGCATGCCACACACCAGGCAAACTCCCTTTACTTTGAATCAGGGCTGTGACCTGAGCAAGGGTGTTACATCCCACCCTAATCCTCTTTAACATAAAATTACAATCACAAAATGGAAGACAACCATACAGTACTGGGAAACATGGCCTAGCCAAGTTGACACATATTTTGGGGGGACACAGTTCAATCCATGACAGTTCCCATGTGAAATTTCTCCAGGAAGATGTTGGATTTCCATTATAACAAACACTTTCTGATTATCTATAACATCCCAGAGATTTCTCTGCAACATTAGGTCAAGGCTACTCTACAGTTTTATATAAACTCACTAATTAGGAAAATATACACAAGATCCAGTAGGTGATGGTGACCATGACTTCCTGACCGATGTGACCATAGATAACTTCAAAAACAGAAAAAAATGCAGATGTTTACACCAAGAGCAGGTAAGTTTTAGCAAAAGATCAGAAGAGCCAGGAACAGGAAGAAAAAGGCTTTGAGAAAAAAGAGTGGCAGATGCTGTCATAGCAGGAAATACCTGCAGACACTCAGGATACCTTCCGGAGGCCCCTTCGGTGAATGTGCTCAGCTGCTAGCTGAAAGGTTGGAGGTTTGAGTCCACCTAGATGGTCCTTAGGAGCAAGGCCTGGGCATCTGCTTCTGAAAAATCAGCCACTGGAAACCTTATGGAGTACAGTTCTACTCTGACACACTTGGGGTCACCATGAGTTAGAGTGGACTCAACAGCAACTGGTTTTACTGATTCATTCAGCACAGAGTGGTGGAAGCCCTTGCTGGTGCTAACCTGGAAGGTAGAGGCAATCTGGGAAAATGATAAAGATTCAGATGCCCTGCAACACTGCATTAGCACCGACTGGGCCAGTGTGCCCAGTCCCATTGAGACAGCCTGTGGTGACAGTGAAGACAGGTGAATCCATCCAAAAGTTTGTCAGATCACATCAGTTCATCAAGAGTCAACACAGACCCGGCATGGCCTCACCAGGTTAGTGTCCCCAACAGAAAACCTCCTGGGCATGTCCCCCAAGAGACATGTCTGTCCAGTGATGCAGGGACGGTAGGTCCTCGATGCTGAATTTTGAGTGCTGCAGGAAAGGTATTTTGTAAATCGTTCATATCTACAATCAGTAGACTGTAAGTAAAGGAGATGATCCTCCATAACATGGGTGGGTCTCATCCAATCAGTTGAAGGCTTAAAGAGTAAAAATGGAGATTTCCCAGAGAAGAAGGAATTCTGCCTCAACACTGCAACATAGAAATCCTGCCAGAGTTTCCAGCCTGCTGGTCTGCCCTGTGGATTTTGGACTCAAGACTGCAACATCAACACTTACATAAATTTCCAACATGTCATCTGCCCTACAGATTTCAGACTTGCCAGCCCCTGCAACAGCATGAGCCAGTTCCTTAAATCTCTCTCTCTCTCAATCTCTCTCTTTTTCTAAGTAGATAGATAGACAGACAGATAGACAGATAGATAGATGAATAGATGTTGTTAGGTGTCAATGAGTCTATTTCTACTCATGATGATCCCATGTGTTACAGAAAACCCCGTAGGGTTTTCTTGGCTGTAATGTTTATGAAAGCAGATTGCCAAGTCTTCTGCCATGGAACTGCTGGGTGGATTTGAACCACAAGCTTTCAGTTAGCAGCCAAGCTCTTAACCGTTGTGCCTCCTAAGCTCCATAGATAGATATATGGATGGACGGATGGATGGATGGACAGACAGATGAACAGACAGATAGATGGACAGACTGATAGACAGAGAGACAGACAGACAGATAGATAGATAGATGGATGGTTATTATATATCATATATCTTCACGCCAATTGACTCTGTTTCTGTAGAACCGTGACTCATACAGGCCCTTCCCAGGAAATCCTGTAAATTTATGTTTCTTTTGATGTCATTTACCTCTGCAAATGAACTCAGACCCTGGGCCTTGAGGTATTATTTAATATCACTGCTATTTAATGTGGGGACTAATGGAGGGGCTGCAAAAAAGAAAAGGAAAGGCCAAACCCATTAATCTGGTGACATTGGAGAGCAAAGTCCCCACAAACCCACCAGAAAAGAGTGTTCTCCCCCAGGCACCAGCACCGAAAGCCACTACCATCTCAGGTGCGCTAAGCCAAGGAGTGTTCATCTGCCTCAAGAACAGCACTCGCAGTTCCAATGACTGGTGACATTCTGAAGTTGTTTAAAGGAGAAGTTATAAGTAGGAACAATCTGAGCCTCTCCGCTCATGAAACGATGAGTACTTACTGCATTCATTTATGTGAAACTCAAGAGATCATTTGCCAATGCTTTTCTCTGTAGTGGCTGTCAGTCAAGTCAGACAGGTTTTGTAGCTTGTTTTCTTCTCCCTCTCTGTTTTCTTTTTTCTTTTGTTTGTTCGTTGTTTTTTCAGGATAGCCAGGACTAATTATGATGAGATATGAAACTTTCAAAATGGGGAGGAGATGCTTTCTCTATATTTGGATATAAAACAATACGTAAAAAGCAGTTTTTTGATACTCAGTGAGCAGCAGTGAGCTGTCAGCAGTTAATAAGCCCCACC
The DNA here is from genome assembly GCA_030035585.1 of Dugong dugon. Lineage (NCBI taxonomy): Eukaryota > Metazoa > Chordata > Mammalia > Sirenia > Dugongidae > Dugong > Dugong dugon. The sequence goes on along the minus strand of CM057462.1, from coordinate 27,276,751 downwards.
TAACTCCACACTTCTTTAGCCGTTTACTTACTCGAACCACAGCCTCTGCCTGTCCAAGGGTTGCCTCTGGTATTGGCGGTCCTGACACCTGTCACATTGCTCATGACCTTGACATTAATCTGTAGGCAAGGCCGCAACCACCAAAGACCCTTTTACTCCCAAACTATGTGTGATCTTTGACCTCATTCACAGAAGGTTCTCTTCATGTGGATGGGCTTCTTAACAACAGAAATGGGCTGCCTCTGCTCAGTAGGTGGCCCTCACCCCATTCCAGCAGCCTCACAGTACTGGAACACACGGTACTTAACACACACACTGAAGAAGGGCCTCGCCCTCAAATATACAAATCAAGAGACTGGGCAAGTGAGAAGGCTAGGCAGGAAGAGAAAGGACATGTCAGGGGACACTTCAGGGTTTGTGTTCTATTCTGGATATTATAAAAGGCAAAAGCATCTCTCTGGAGGTGGAATCTGGGTAAGAGGGTAGGATGATGATAGTGGTTCATCTTCCACTCCAGAGTTCCATTTCCCAAATTTATGAGCAGAGGGTTTTGGTGTATAGCAGAGACTGATACTGATCACCAAGCTGCATGCATTCAGATCACATTTCCCAGCCTCCCTTGCAGTTGCTGTGTGGTCAGGTGACTGGGCTCTAGCCAATGGGATGTGAGCACAGGTGATGGGCAGATATGTCTTGGATTGTGAACATCTACCACACACAATCTTTCGCATATCAAAATAGAGCTTAAAGAAACAGGGATCTTAGACAAATGAAGAATAATGTATGTTTGTAAGATCTACTCATGAATGAGGGAGCCAGAAGGATAGTTCACAGGAGACTTAGAAGAATGGGATAATATAGGTATTAGCAGTTGGAGTAAGATTGAATTCAATTTATGAACTGAATTCAAACTATGTGCTAGAACCTAACCCCTATACCTGTGTATTCAATCTAGTGTAATTAGTTTACATCTAATGTAATATAATGTAATCACATTCCATGATGCATCCTAATGTAATATAATCAGTTGAGGTCATACCAATGTAGGCTGGATCCTAAACCTAATCACTTCTGAGTTAGATAAAGAGCAGATTAGACACAGAGACATGTGTGCGCATACTGGGGAAGAAAGATGCCATATGAGGATCATTAAGAACAAAGAAATGCCCGGAATTACAAACAAGGAAGGAATTAACACAGCCAAGACTGTAATTTGGACTTTTAGCCTCTAGAACTGTGAGAAAATGAATTTCTGTTCTTTAAAACTTCCCACTTGTGGTATTTGTGTTATAGCATCACTAGCTAACTAAGACACTAGCTTAGAGACATAACTAGTTAATGTTCTACAGGGATATCGTTCCACTGGACAGAAATCTACAATTGACATGAACCTCACAGTGTTTCGGCCTTCAATCAACAGTAGACAATAAGTTAAATAAAAGTTCAAACAAGATAAGGATGTCCACTCTCCCCAATTCTATTCAACATTGTACATTCTACCCACAGCAATGAGACATGAAGAAAATAAATAAAAGACATCCAGACTGGAAAGGAAGAAGAAAAACTATTTCTATTCACAGATAACATGATACTGTATATAGAAAATTCTAAGGTATACACACACACACAACTATTAGAATTAATAAACGAGTTCAGCACAGTCGCAGGATACAAGATCAATATACAAAAACCACTTGTATTTCTATACACTACCAATGAACAATACAAAAATATGAAATTAAGTAAACTATTCCATTCAGAATAGCATCAGAAAGAAAAAAATACTTAGGAATAAATGTAACAAAAGAAGTACAAGACTTGTACAGTGAAAACAAGACGTCATTGGAAGAAATTAAAGACCTAAATAAATGGAAAGATATCCCATGTTCATGGATGAGAGGACTTAATATTGTTAAGATGACACTACTCCCCAATATTGATTTAATTTAATACCTAACATGTTCATAAATGTTCATAGCAGCATTATTCATAATAGCCAAAGAGTGGAAAAAACCCATCAACAAATGAATGGGTAAACTCAATGTGGTACATCTACATAATGGAATATTATTTAGTCATAAAAAGGAATGAAGCACTGATACATGCTATGATGTGGATGAACCCTGAAAACAGTACGCTGAGTGAAGGAAGCCAGTCACAAAAGGACAAATATTGTATGACCCCACACACATGAAATATCTAGAATAGGGAAATGTATAGATTAGTAGTTACCAGGTGCAAGGGGAGGGGGAATGGGGATTTACTGATTAATGAGTACAGAGTTTCTTTTGTGGTGCTGAAAAAGTTTTGGAACTAAGTAGTTGTTTACAGTTGTACAACATGGTAAATGTAATTAATGTCATTGTATTGTACACTTAAAACTGGGGAAAGGTAAATTTTATAAGTATTTTACCACAGTAAAAAGAAAAAGGAAAGAGTAAGATGATTTTCTTCCAATAAAGAACATGTAGGTAGTCAGAATTATTCGTCCTCTTGATATAGGGTGTCCATGTGTCCCTCTATTTTCAGAGGGCATTTCTTGGCACCTCCTGGAAGCAAGAATGCAGAACACCAGTGTAAAGAAACAGCTCCCACTGGTCTTGTTCTCGTGGTGTTTCTGCCTCTTTGAGGCAGGAAGCAGCGTTTCTGTTTCTGGACAGCTCCCGGGGTCTCACAGGTGTTCTGACCACCACAGATGGACTAGCCTCACCCACAAAACTGTCCCTGCTCTGTCCCCTCCCCTGGCTTCTCACCTCTGGCTTTTTGGATCAGGAAAGTCACCACTTGCCCCCACGCTGTTTTTATTGACCTATACTTGTTCCTTGCCTAGAGTCCTGGAATGGCATAAATAGTTAAGCAACTAACTATTAACTGAGGGTCTGAATCAATTCAACGACAACTGGATTTTTGGTTTACTTTCTCCTTGAAACCTCATCCTATGAACATAAACTTTTATATAGGGTAGATTCCAGGCCTTATAACCCACTACTCTGCCTGACACATAGGTACCTATCAAAGACTTCTGGGAGCAGGTGACCCAATCCCCAAATCCCTCTTAGTAAAGGTACCAGAAGATGGGGAAGGGCGGTTAAGGGTCAGCATCAGGTTTCCACGGCCAGTGCTGATGGGGACTGAACTTCTCTGTGAACTCGAAAGGAGGTATGGAATGTACCCACGCAGGTGTCTCTGTCCCCGAGGACATGCTGCTGACCTTTCAGAACCCAGAGCCCAAGAGGAGGCAGCATATTAGTGGATGCAGCTCCGGATGGGCTCAGGAGCTAACCTTGACCAGGTCCCATCACCTCTCTGGGTCTGGGGCAGATGATCTCTGAAAGAAGGCGTTGGACTAGGAGACTGAGACCCCTTCCAGCTCTAACACCCTCGTTAATTTACAACACCAAGCCCCTGCTTTCGGTGACTCAAATCCTTCATTTGCAGCCTGCAAAGTAGCAGTTCCAAAGTCCCCAGCACCAAAGCACAGCTAATTAAAGGCTGGCAATGTCAAGATATTTGGCAAATCAGAGCCACACATGGGTTATTTTTTCATATATATAATTTTTTTATTTTATTGTTGTTGTTGAGAATATACACAGCAAAACATACACCAATTCAACGGTTTCTTTTTTTTAAATTTTTTTATTGTACTTTAGATGAATGTTTACAGAACAGTTTCTCATTAAACAGTCAGTACATATATTGTTTTATGACATTGGTTAACAACCCCAAGACATGTCAAGACTCTCCCTTCTCGACCTGGAGGACCTTTGTTTTGGTAAAAATATACATAGCCAAAGTCACACCATTTCAAAAGTTTCTACATCTACAATTCAGTGACATTGATTACATTCTTCCAGTTGTGCTGCTAGTCTCACTATCCTTTTCCAAATTATTCCATCACCATTACCTTCAACTCACTGCCCCCTAGGCTTCCCATCAAACCTTTTGAGTTGCTGTTGTCAATTTGATCTCACATATATAATTCTTTTTTTTTGTACCTTAGATGAAGTTTTGCAGAATAAATAGTTTCTCATTAAACAGTTAGTACACATATCACCCTATGACAATGGTTAACAACCCCATGGCATGTCAGCACTGTCCCTTCTCTATCTTGGGTTCCCTATCACCAGCTTTCCTGTCCTCTCCTGCCTTCTAGTCCTTGTCTCTGGACTGCTGTGCCTCATCAGTCCCGTTTTGTTTTATGAGGCTGTCCAATCCCCAGCTGAATGGTGAACTTTGGGAGTAACTTCACCACTAAGCTAAACGGGTGTCCTGGGGCCATAGTCTTGGGGTTTCTCCAGTTTGTCAGGTGAGTAAATCTGATCTTTTTTTGTGAGTTAGAATTTTGTTCTACATCCTTTCCAGCTCTGTCCCTGACCCTCTATTGTGATCCTGGTCAGAGCAGTCAGCGGTGGTAGCTGGGCACCATCTAGCTGTACTGGACTCAGTCTGGTGGAGGCTGTGGTAGCTGTGGTCCATTAGTCCTTTGAACTAAACTTTTCCTTGTATCTTGTTCTCTTCATTCTCCTTTGCTCCCGAAGGGGTGAGACCAGCGGAGTATCTTAGATAGCTTCTCACAGGCTTTTAAGATCCCAGATGCTACTCACCAAGGTAGAATGTAGAACATTGTCTTTATAAACCGTGTTATGCCAATTGAGCTAGATGTTCCCGAAGACCATGGTCCCCACAGCGCTCCGCCCAGCAATTCAGTCCCTCAGGGAGTTTGGAAGTGTTTATGGAGCTTCCACGACCTTTCCTCGTACAAGCTGAGCTGGATTCCCCAGTATTATGTACTGTCTTACCCTTCACCAAAGTTCCCACTTATCTATTGTCTGTTTAGTTCCCCCCCACACCCCTCCCATCCCTAGTAACCAACAAAGAATGTTTATTTTTGGTGTAAACTTTTACATGAGTTTTTACAGTACAGGTCTTATACAATATTTGTCCTTTTGTGAATGACTTATTTCACTCAGCATAATGTCTTCCAGTATGATCCATGTTATGAGATGCTTCACAGATTCATCATTGTGCTTTACCTTGCATAATACTCCATTGTGTGTATGTACCATAGTTCATTTATCCATTCATCTGTTGATGGGCATATAGGTTGTTTCCGTCTTTTTACTATTGTGAACACTACTGCAATGAAAATAGGTGCGCATATGTCTATTCATGTAATGGCTCTTATTTCTCTAGGTTATATTCCTAGGAGTGGGATTGCATTTTGTAGTGCCTTTTTTTTTTTTTTTTTTTTTTGTGGCGCTAATGTTTTCTTTGTTCTTCTTACTCTCCTGTGCTGAGTTCCTTTTGTTTGTGCTTTTTTTTTTTCATTTCTTTTGTTTTTGCAGGTTTTGTTTTACCTGAGACTGTATGTTTTTCTTCTTTATTTTGATGAGTAGATTTGTTAACTTTCTTTGTGGTTACCTTGAAATTTACCCTTATCTTCCTATTATTACTTGATATCACCTTGCCTTCCTCTTCATTAGAAGGTTCTATACCTACACCATTTATTCCCTCTTTTACTGTTCTGATGCTGTTGTCATTTACAGATTAACCTCTCTGGTTCTCTGTTGTAATTCTTTTGGTTTTGCATAGTCCTTAAGAGTTCATTTCCTAGGTTGGTATCTGGCTAGTACAATCCTGTGTCCTAGATTCAGCCTGTGGTGGTCTGATGTTGTTTGTCCTCAGATCGAAGGACTCCCTTTCATAAGTCTTGTAAGTTTGGTTTGGTTTTTACATAGCCCCTTTATTTCTGTTTATCTGGAAATGACCTAATTTCACCATCATATTTGAACAAGAGTTTTGCAGGATATATTATTCTTGGCTGGCAATTTTTTTCTTTCAAGGTTTTATAGATGTCATCCCATTGCCTCCTTGCCTGCATGGTTTCTGCTGAATAATCCGAGCTTAGACTTATTGTTTCTCCTCTGTATGTGACTTTTTGTTTTTCTTGAGCTGCTCTCAGGATTCTTTGTTAGTCTTTGGTTTTAGCGACAGTGATTATGATATGCCTTGGTGACTTTCTTTTGGGGTCTATCCTATATGGGGTTCATTGAGCTTCTTGGATGGTCAGCTTTTCATCTTTCATGATACTGGGGAAGTTTTCTGTCAGCAATTCTTCAATGATCCTCTCTGTGTTTTCTATTTTCTCCCCCTGTTCTGGAACTCCAATCACTTGCAGATTTTTGCTTTTGATTGTAACCCACATAATTCTCAGTTTCTTCATTTTTCTTCGTTCTTTTTTCTGATTTTTCCTCAGAGTTGTATCCAAGTGTTTGTCTTCAATTTCGCTGATCCTATCTTCCATTGTTTCAAACCTGCTCCTCAGCCCTTCTATGTCACTGTCCATTTTTGAAATCTTGTTGTTTATCTTTTGGATTTCTAATTGTTGCTTTTGTATGATGTCTAGCTGTGAATTTATTTTAGCGCTTTGTTCCTGTATTATTTTCTTGAATTATTCCATTTTTGTCTGTATTTTCCATGAATTTGTCTGCCTTTTCCTTCGTCTATTTTTTTCTCATTTTTGTCTGCTTTTTGCTTAAAATCTTGGATAATTCTGAATATTAGCAATTTCAATTGTCTATCAGTTAGGTCTACTGCCTTTTCTTCTAGTGGAAGGTCATCTGGTGTTTTATTTTGGACACCTACTGGAATCATCCTGTCCTATTTTTGTAAATGTTTTGATATTGTCTGCTGTCTTTGGGGCATTCAGTAGTTATTTTCCTCATTTATTGACTGTAGATTTGTTTGTTTCATCCTGCTTTTTTGTTTTATTTGGTTATGTCTGAGCAGGTACACTGTGTGTTCTTTGTTGTTTGCTCGTCTGTGGGCACGATACTTTTCACCTCCTTCTCCAGTGGGCAGGGTCAGTCACTCAGGTATGGTACAGCAGGGCAGGTCCAGCTGAAGGGGTGTTGCTGAGATGGGTTGTTTGTGATTTGTACCAGGGCTGACAGTTCAGACCAGGAATCAGTGCAGGGCAGGTTCCTGTAGGCCATGCCTGTGCTGCTTGGGATTGTGATGTTCAGCGCACGGTACAGGTAGGCAGGAAGGAGGGAGTAGATTGTGATGTGTGGAGCTAAGATGGGTATGGGAAAGAGAAGAGAGAGGAGAGAGGAACAGGAGCCAAAAACATACACACAAACAAAAAAGAGTGCTAAGGGAGCTTGCTATTGGAGTGGAGAGATAAGATACTAAGAAATGAGGAAAACCAAAGATAAATAATAGAAAAAGGGTAAAAGAAAAAAATGAATAAATCAAGAAACTGGAAATGAAGAAAGACAAAAAGGGAATAAGAGAGAGAAGAAAACAAAACAAAGAAATAAAAAAGAAAGAAAGAAATGCCCCCAGGGATGTCCCTGTGCGTCTGGGCAGAATAAGGGAGGAGCTTCCAAGCAGTGTGGTACTGACCAGCTAGTAGGGGCTCCCAAGCTGAGAAAAGAAAAAGAAAACAAACAAACAAATCAAACCAGAACAAATCAGAGCAAACAAACAAAAAAGCTGCGGGGGTCCCACTAGCATGGCGGCATGGGCTGGAAAGCAGTTTCACAGTCAAGTGGCATTTTGCACCCTTTCAGGAAGAAGTAAAGATGGCGCAAGGAGCCAGCTATTTGAGATAAAGGAGATGGAGGTGGTGAGAGGTAAGGAAGAAATCTAAAGTGGAAAAAAGCAACACCAGCAGCCAACAAAAGGCACTCAGGGAGCCAGACAGTGCAGGCAGGTGGAATCTAAGAGACACCAGGGTGAAGCTGTTGCTTCCCGGCCAAGATACTGTGGCTGCAGGAAGTAGAGGAGGCTAAGTCAGGGTGAAGAAGGGTGGGGGGTGGGAAAGTCTATATCGCTGGTTACCGGTTGTTCTGTCTCCTGCTGGAAGCTCCGTGAAACTGCTTTCTCATACCCTCTGTTCTCTGATCTCTGATAGGGGTCCAAGATGGCGGATCTGTACTGCAGTAGCTGATAGCGGACCTCTGCATGTATCTCTCCATGCTCTCTGTTCTTGGTCAGTTTCTTACTCCATTCAGTGCTTGACTGAGTTCTTTATCTCTTCATTTGATACTTAGGGTTTCAGGACTGATGTGTGACTCTGTTTGACTTAGTTTTTCTGATCTTTGCTGCCGAGGGATGGCTTGGTACTTCTGACTATAGCGCCTTGTTGCCTGGAAGTCTCAACAGTTTCTACATGTACCATTTAGTGACTTTTGATTACATTCTTCGAGTTGTGTAACCATTCTCACCTTCCTTTTCTGAGTTGTTCCTCTCCCATTAACATAAATTCACTGCCCCCTAAGGTTCCTATGTAATCTTTTGTGTTGCTGTTGTCACTTTGATCTTGTATAGTTAGTTCTTTAAAGAGCATAATGCTCAAGGCAGACTTTTTTTTACTAGTTAAGCTAAACTATTGTTTGGTTTTAAAAAGACTTCAGGGAATATTTTTGGTTTAAGTATAAGGATTATCTCAGGGCAATAGTTTCAGGGGTTCACCCAACCTTCATGGTTCCAGGAAGTCCAGAGTCTATGAGAATTTGAAATTCTGTTCTGCATTTTCCCCCTTTTCATCAGGATTCTTCTATGGAATCTTTGTTCATTTTGATCATCAGTAATGGTAGCTAGACACCATCCAGTTTTTCTGGTCACATGACAAAGGAGACAGTTGTTCATGGAGGCAATTAGCCACACATTCCGTATTCTCCTCCTGTACCTGCCTCTTCTTCCTCTGTTGCTCCAGGCAAATAGAGACCAATTGTGCCTTGGATGGTCACTTCAAAGGGTTATTTTTTGAAAGATTCCATCTCCTGTGACTCACAGAAGCTTCCTGACAGGATGACAGTGAAGTTAGCACAATCACGCATCTGGAAGCCTCTGACCCAAGCCACTCTCCAAGCCATATTCTGGAACCATGCTCAAGAGTGAGCAGGCTTCTGGAGGAGGCAGAGGGAGAGAGCTTGCCACCACCAGGGAAGAAGCTGGCAGCTGACATTTCTGCTCTTGGAGACTGATCCACGTGTCCATTACCCTGTGATTCAAAACTCCTTCCCAGAACAGAAATATTAGGTATTGATTTTATCCTCCCTGGCTAGAGCTGTCCAATATGGCAGCATCTGGGAGAAGGGGTAGGCGACGGAGGCAGGGGCACCTCCTGACCAGCCCTTTGATCAATGCTCCTACAAAGGTTTCAATTGCCATGAAAGAAAAAATCAAAACCCTTTTAATGTCATCCTGGTGCATGGCAAAGGGACTTGTTACCGGCCACATCTGCCTATTTGAGTTAATTTACTTTCAGCGGGTGTCATCTGGAGAAGCCAGTAGAAGAATTACATCGGTCAGTTGGCTCGCTTCTGAGTGGTGCAGAATTGAGCCTGCTCTCAGTTTCTCAGCAAGAGAAACTCTTTTATTGGGATCGTTTGCTGCCTCCAGCAAGCCCACACTCAATTTCATAGTGACATCTTTTATCGATCTGGCTTTCTTCCACACTGCCATTGGACCAGAGGATATTCTAAGCTAATATCTCATTGAACAAGAGACCACAAGCTCCAAAAGGCCCCCAGACTCCCCAAGAGGTGAGGATCACGTTCAACTGAAATGGAAAATGAATTTTTTATAGACATCAGGGCCTCTTGAATCCTCAGTGGTTAACACCTGGAAAGTATTACTTGACCATTTTCCTCTTCCTCAGCTTCATTCGAGTGACTGTTGAGTACACACACCCTGTCACACAGATAGAAACATGCAGAGCCTGCTGAACTCTGAAAAGGTCCCAAAGTAATGAAAAATATTTCTCTGTTAATGGCCGCAGAAGAGCTGTGGTTCTGAAGAGTTTTCTCATCACCCCCCTGGAGTCTGTCGTCTGACATTAGCTGTACACCCAAGCAGGTGGCACCACTGTGTCACAAACAAAGGAGGAGAAATCTCACCCTCAAAGCAGGAGCCTGGAAGGAGCTGAGCCAGAGCAGGGTCATCAGAAAAACAGACAGAGACCAGAGACCTTGGGCTCCATCCCTGGCCTCTGCAGCCTCGTCTAGAAGAGGGGATGGCTGAGTGGAGTTGCAGGTTCACCCAATAATAATTATGTTCCTTTCGTATGCCAGGGGCATCATTTAATGATTCGCTTTCACTTTCATGACAGCCAGAGAAGTAGGTGTCACAGCACTAATTTGGAAACAAGGCCACTGAGACTCGGCGAGGTGAAGCAACATGCACAAGGTCACACAGCAGAGCAGTGATACTTCAGGAACCAACCCAGTGGGGGACAAGGGAACCATGTTATGATTCCTCTGCTCCATGAAGCCTTGGAGAACAGGACCACACTGGAAGGTTCTGGTACAATCTTTCGTTCATGTTTTCAATAAAAGGTTATGGAGCACTGTTGTCAATTTGATCTCACATAGATAATTCTTTAAAGACAGCAACTTGAAAGGCTAGATGAGAAGCTTAGGGGGCAGTTTAAGTCAGTGGTGGTGGAACAATTTGAAGACGGATGGTGAGAATGGTTGCACAACTTGAAGAATGCAATCAATGTCACTGAGTTGTACATGCAGAGTGTGTGACTTTGTATATTTTCACCAAGGTTATGGAATGCTGACTGTAGCCACACAGGCAGGTGGTAGAGATTCAGGAGTGCCAAGTGTGTCATCCCTGGGGCTGTGCCTGAGTGTGACCCATGTCTCTGACATAAGCTGCCCGCCCAGGCTACAGGGTGCTCTACAGTGGACAGTGGGGCTCCATCATATCTTTACACAGGTGTAGCCTGGCAGGGAAGACAAGCAAAGAGACGATGCAATATTACGGATGGTGAGAGCTGGAAGAAGTGGCTCTGGGACTGATCTAGATCTGGAATCAAAAGAGGCAGCTCCAAGGGAGTGCTGTCTCTGTTGACTCAGGGAATCTCCTAGAGCTGACCATGAGCAGGATGGAGGGGAGAAGGAAGAGTGGCCTGGGCAGAGGGATCGGTGGGTATAAAGACCAGAGAGTGAGAGGGAGTACCAACAAGGAGTGACAAAAGGTCATACTACCTGGCGTGGAGTGAGGGATAGGAGGGTGGATGGGAGTCCAGGGCAGGCAGAAGCCAGAGGGCCCCATGTTGAAGGAGTTGCACTGTGTGCTGGAGGCAATGAGGAGCCGCTGGAGTGTTCTCAAGCTTGGGGGAAGGTGACTGATTAGATTTGAGAGTTCCTTCTCCATCTCCCCCTTCTCTTTCAATGGCACCTCCATTCACCCAGCAGCAGGCCAAGAACCTAGAAGGTTCCACTTGCCCCTGACCCCACACTGGCCTCTGTTCTGTCCATCAGCAGCTCAGCAGTGACAAAGCAGGGACTCTGAAGCCAACTAACTCTGGTCTCAGGGCTGTGGGACCTCAGCAAAGTGTTCTAACACTTTCTGCCTCGATTTCCTTGTCTGTAAAATGGGAGTCACATCAGTATCTAGCTCTTAGGCTTAGATCACTCCCTGGCACATAACTAGAATCATGTGGCATCTATGAGTATAGACAAGTCCTGTCAACTCTACCACCAAATTTATCCAAATCCAACCACTCCTCACCCTCCATGTGGCTACCACTTGTCCCAGTCACCATCATGACACTTTAGACTTCGGGAACAGCCTCCTCATGGGCCCCATGTCTTAGTCTCCTGGGGTTGCCATAACAAAATACCAAAAGGTGAGTGGCTTTAACTCTTTCATTACTATTGGATTAACAGTATACCAAACCAAAAACCTATTGCCATCGAGCCAGTTCTGATTCGTAGCAACCCAATAGGACAGAGTAGAACTGCCCCCTAGGGTTTCCAAGGATTGGCTGGTGGATTTGAACTGCCAGCGTTTTGGTTAGCAGCCGAGCTCTTAGCCATTTTGCCGATTTTTATGCCTCTGGACCTCAGCAATAAGGCGTTATTCCAGTTCTAACGCATTTAGTATCAAGGTGGGTCACTTTTGAAATGTGTGAATCTTGGCAGATTGAAGTTGGAGCCTCAGTGTTGTGTAGGTTGAGCATTCCATTAGGTGATGCTTCCTAGATGTGTTAGTTTTGTAAATTTTTACCTTTATTTCTGTGAGATAAGGCTTGCAAGCATAATTCTGGCTTGTGTGATAGTTAGGAAGCCCTGATGCGTTTGTTTTTATTTTTCTGTTTCATGTTTGGAAAACCAAAGGTTCCCCATGTATCCTAATGGAAAGGTGTCAGCAATAAATTACTTATCTAGCTCTTATTGGTATATTGTCACACCACAGAACAATGGTGTCATAGTACCACTCACCTCATTGGTGGCTTGTATTACCAGATCGTATTTCTCAAAATCCTTATCACCAACCAAAAATTTAAACACACTCAATTAGTAAGCATGCATTCTGATACTGAAAACACATGCCATCAAAAAAAAAAAAATTTAAAAAGGGTAGAACAGAAATTTATTGTCTCACAGTTCTGGAAGCTGGGAGTCCAAACTGAGGGCATTGTCTGCGTCAGTCCCTTCTAAGGGCTTTGAGAGAGGAACTCTCCCATGCCTCTCTCCTAGTTTCTAGTTGCTGCCATCAATCCTTGGCGTTCCTTTGCTGCTTATAGATGCATCTGTCTTTGTCTGTGCTTGTCTGTCCTTCTCTTTTATAAGACACCACTCAACAGGGATTGGAGCCCTGGTAAAGCAGTGGTTACACGTTCAGCTGCAAACCAAAAGGTCAGCAAACCAAAAGGTTCGAATTCACCAGCTGCTCCTTGGAAACCCCATGGAGCAGTTCTACTCTGTCCTGTAGGATTACTATGAGTCAGAATCGACTCAACAGCAATGGGTTTTTTTGTTTACTCAGTAGGGAATAAGACTAGGACCCACCGTACTCTGGTAAGACCTCATTAATTTAACTGATAACCTCTGCAGAGCAAAATCTATTTCCCCAAAAAAGGTCCCATTCACCAGTGCGGGGGTTAGGACTTTAGCATATCTCTTTGGGGAACACAACTCAGTCCATAGCACTCTGTGTTTCCACTTTTGCCTCTCTGCAACCCAGTTTCCCACAGACAGTCAGAGGGATCTCCTTCAAAATAAGTAATGAATTCTCCCATACCTCCAGTATCTTCTCATCACCCCTAGAATAAACTCCAAACCCCAGCCAGGAGTCCCAGACCATGCAGACCTGGCCCTGCCACCCCTCCATCTCATCTCCTGCCCCTCTCAGCTCAGCTCACCCTTCTCTAAGCAGCACCAGCCTCCTGCTTTACTCCAAACTCATCACATTCATTCTTAATTTAGGACCTTTTTTCTTGCTGTCTCCACTGTCCAGAGAACTCTTCCTTATTCTCAGAGAGAATTTCTCTAGCTCTAAAATTGTCCCCTGCCCACTATCGTTCTCTTTCCCTTTATCCTTCCATATTTTTCCCATAGCACTTACCATTGTTGTTGTTGTTGCTGTGTGCCGTCAAGTCAATTCTGACCCACAGCAACCCCACGTGACAGAGTAGAACTACCCCATGGGGTTTTCTAGGCTGTAATCTTTATGGGAGCAGATCACCAGGTCTTTCTCCCCTAGAGCCACCAAGTGAGTTCTAACCACCAACATTTCAGTTAGCAGCCAAGTGCTTAACTATTTGTACCACCAGGTCTCCTTCACTTACCACTACTCAGTATTATATTTTACGCTTGTTTGCTAATTTTTCTGCTTATCATTCCATCCCCCAAGGATGATAAACTCATGAGAACACAGACTTTATCAGCCGTGTTCACCACTACACTCCTAGCTGTGAGCTGCCACAACGGCACTTGACACAAAGGGGTCTCTAAGTATTTGTCCATTGAAATGACGCCGGGCAGGAGATGGTGGCAAATATTAAGGCATAAGATGGTGATGCCTGGATGAAGGTCAAGGTGGTGGGGGAGGGGAGGAGGACAGTGACAGAGGGGGAAGAGAAGAGAGAGATGAGAGAGAGACAGAGAAAGAGAGACAAAGACAGAGAAACCAAGAGAGAGAGACAGAAAATGAGAGAAGGAGAGAGGCAGAGAGAGATGAAGTCAAGAGATACAGATAATGGGCTGAAGGGACTTGGCAACTGATTGGCACAGCAGAATGAGGCCTAGGGTAGAATCAAGGATTCCCAGATTCCTGGATGGAGCAACAGGGCAGAGGGTACCCTCCACTGAGACTGGAAAGGAAAAGGGCAGAGATGATTTCTAGGGTGAGAGGATGAGGGAAGAGACAGGATTCAGCTTTTGGCCGCGTTGAGTTTGAGGAGCCATGAGACATCCCAGCAGGATGCCAAGAGGGCTGTGCCCACAGGTTCCTGGGTCAGCTTGAAGAAGTGACCAGCTAAGCACGAGGCAGCAGCTGAGGAGCTCAGGAAGCAGTGTGCAAGGCAAAGGCCTGTGGTCAGACTACCTGCACAGGAATCTTGCCTCTACCTTGTCTGGTGACACCTCTGTAACTTCACAAGTGAGTGGGAATAAGACCAGCCTCCACCTGGTGAGGTTGTTGTGAGGATCCCATGTGTTAATCTGGGTGAATGATTAGCATGGAGCCTCCCACACAGTAAGTGCCTTATCAATATTAGCTATCATTATCATTGTCATATACCCAGAATGAACAAATCGGTCTTAGAAGAGATACAACCAACATGCTCCTTAGAAGTGAGATGGTGAGACTTCAACTCGCTTGCTTTGGACACATCACCAGGAAGGAACAATCACTAGAAAAAGACATCATGTTTAGTAAAAGGTCAGCAAAAACAAGGGAAACCCTCGGTGAGATGGATGACCCAATAGCCAAAGCAATGGACACAAACATACCAACAAACGTGAAGATAGGGCAGGACCAGGTGACGTTTTGTTCTGTTATACATAAGGTTGCCAAGAGTCGGAGCCAACGGGACAGCAACTAACAACGACAACACAACAACATTGTCATGATCATAATTTCCGAAACTGAGATGCCTCCAGATAAAAGTGATCTGGAATGAAATACTTGGAAAGTCACAGCACATATCTGCTTATTCACCAACCCAACCAAACCCATTGCCGTCGAGTTGATTCCGACTCATAGCGACCTTACGGGACAGAGTAAAACTGTCCCATAGGGTTTTCAAGGAGTGGCTGGTAGATTCAAATTGCCGACCTTTTGGCTAACTGCTGAGCTTTTACCCACTGCGCCACCAGGGCTCCTCTGCTTATTAAAGGGTCTGATAAGTCCTGCAGTGAACAAACTTGTCTAACTTACTTAAACCCAGAATTTCCCAAGCTATTCATGGTTTACTGAAGGCTTTGATTTGCTAATAATTGTTGTGAATCTCTAAGAAGGGGAGACACAGAGAGGCTAGGTCAGTTGTCCAAAGTCACACAGCTAGCAGGTCTCACTGGGATGGGAAATCAGGCTATCTCAACCCTACCCTTTGCTGCCTCTCCTGATGACAGTGCCTGGCACAGAGTCGGTGCTCAGTGTGAGGTGGATTCCATTGCTGCTATTAGCTGGGTGTGGAGGGGAACTGGGGAAGGGGCTATAGGGCATCCTACACAATTCCCACTTCCCTTAGCTCTGCTCCCCACTGACTAAGGTGACTCCATTGTCCAACAAAATGCAGATGTTATTTTTGGCTCAGTGGGACATTTGCTACTAAGGACTCACTCTTGCACTGCCCATGTGGCACACACTCCCTGACGCCTCTTATTACTTAACCTGAAATGTAAGAGTGATCACTTTGCAATAGTCACTTGCTTACTCTCTGGACCTTCACTGAGCACTTGTATCTGCCAGGAGCTGTGCTAGGTGGCTGTGGAAGGGCAAGGCACAAGGAGAAAGTAGACATTGGTGCTGCTTCCACGAGCAGTGTCTCCAATGTAATTGTTGTCAGCTGTCCTCAAGTCAGCTGCAACTCATGGTACCCTCGAATACAACAAGATGAAACACTCCATGGTCCTATGCCATCTCTATGCTCGTTGGTATGCTCATGTCCATTGTTGTGGTCACTGTGTATTCTGAGTGCCTTCCAACCTGGGGGTTCATCTTCCAGCACTGTGTTGTTGTTGTTGGGTGCCATCAAGTCAGTTCCGACTCATAGCAACCCCATGTACAACAAACTGAAACACTGCCGGGTCCTGCACCATCCTCACAATTGTTGTTATGCTTGAGCCCATCATTGCAGCCACTGTGTCAATCTATCTCATTGAAGGTCTTCGTTTCACTCCAGCACTATATAGGACAATATTCTGTTGTGATCCATAGGGTTTTCATTGGCTAATTTTCAGAAGTAGATCATAAGGCCTTTCTTCCTAGTCTGTCTTCATCTGAAAGCTCCACTGAAACCTGTCCCCTCTGGGTGACCCTGCCGGTATTTGAAATACCAGTGTCATAGCTTCCATCATCACAACAAGCAGGTCACCACAGTATGACAAACTGACAGACAGGTGGTGTCAATGTAATCAAGGCCCCTGCTTTTCAATAATTAACAAGTGATGTCATAAGGGCTGTGTAAAAGAGAGAAGTGATAAGTCCTGCAGTGAAGACACTTGTCTAACTTACTTGAGCCCAGAACTCAACTCTCTGCCTAGGCAATCAGGGAAGCCTAGCAGGAAGAGGTATGACGTGAGCTGTATCTTACAGAGGAGTAAGAGTTTGTTAAGTGAAGACAGGGAGGGAGCTCCAGATGGGGAGATCAGCATGGGTGAGAGCCTAGTGGCCGGAGAGAGCCATGCTTCCTGCAGTGTAATGGATCACTTTCATGTGGCCTGTCTCGCCATAGTCTTGTAACTCCCACCCAAGTGATTGAGTGAGACTGTGTAATAGGGTAATTGTGGCCCACCAATGGGACTGGTCAGTTTTGCCATCCTGATAGGTTTGAAATGAACCACCCCAGAGGCAGGGAAGAGACGTTAACATCACCATCAAAGAAGAACAGCCGGGAGCCAGCATGTCCTTTGGACTCAGGATCCCTGGGCTGAGAAGCTCCTGGACTCGGCAGCAGGAGACAGCATGGTGAGCTTCCTGGCCCATGGAGTGAAAAAGCTGAGTGCCTTTGAGCAGAGGCCTAGGGCCAGGGAGAGGTATGCTTGTGAGCACTGATGGGAAGAAGCTGTCCTAATGGAAGAACTGTATACTGAGTGTTCCTGAGCCTGAATTGTAACTGTTACTTCCCTAATAAACCCCATAATCATGAGTATTGTTTGTGAGTTCTGTGTAGCCACTGCAAAGAATTATCGAACCCAGCAGAGAAGTAGAGTGCTATGGGATGGACGGTTGGTGTAAGAATTGGTAAAGATGGCGGAGAGAGGAGGCATGTCTGAGCTCCGCCTCATAGGAATCAACCTCGGGCTGTTGATCTTGATTCTCTTTCACCCTTGTGAAGTTAGAGGAGATCAGACTCCACCCCCATGCCATTTTTACACTTCCCCTGAGAGAAGCTATGGCACAGTGGGGTCCCAGGAGGGGGGCCTACCTGAATTAGGTGGGGTGGGGGGGCTGGAGGAGTGAAGAAATGAGGTTGGTGAGGAGGTCCAGGCCAGGCTGAATTTCCTGCTAAAGTCTCTTGACTCTTCCAAGTGGCACAGAAATGAAGGGCAACCAGAGGTTCTTAGGGAGAGAAAGACCCTTTCAGATTTATCAGACAAGTATCTGCAAGTGTGGACTTTGGGGTCAGAATAAACACCTACAGGTTATGTGACCTTAAGTGAGTTGCTTCACCTCCAATAAGTCCAAGTTTCTGTCTGTGAAATAGGCAGCACAGAGCTGACCTCCTAGAGTTGGTATTGGGATTAATGAAGAGTGTTGTTGTTAGCTGCCATCAAGCTGGCCTCTACCCACGGTGACCTTAAGATTGAACCGTTGTGTTCCATAGGGTTTTCACTGGCTGACTTTTCAGAAGTAGATCACCAGGGCTTTCTTCCTAGTTTAATAAAGATACCATGTATGAAATGCCCCGCGCGGTGCCTTGTCCAGCCGGGGCTCAGAAAAAGTAACTGTGTGCTAGGAGTCAGAGCAGTTATTGTTATCTACATGTTAACAGGTGGCACCGGACCTGGAGGGGGAGATGGGAGCCACAGAGACAAGTGAATCCATCATTCATTCATTCACAAATGTTTGTTTATGTGCTGAGCTTGAGCTTGGGTGTGTGTGGCACTGTGATAGGTAGGGGGACTATGATAAACAAAAGCATCCCTGTTCTTCCCACCAGAGCTCACCACGTAGATGGGGAGAGAGACGCTAACTGTGCACTCATGCCAACAAACAGTAAAGGGTGAATTCCAGCAACCAGGAAAGAAAGGAAGAAGCCTTCTACCATGGTAATGAGAGCAGAGATGGAGACGAGAAGGGACCAGGAGGCATCTGAGAAGCAGAATGAGGCTCTGGGATCGGTCAAAGGGGACAAAAGGAAGAGGGTCCAGATGAGTAGATGGCTAAGGGATGACTTGGGGTTCTGGGGGAAAGAAGCAGTATGGGAGATGGGTTCATAGGGGATCCAAAGAGAAGATGAGCTAAGTTTCACAGGTTAAGTTTAAGGGGCTGCAGGCCACCAGGTGGACGAGGTATGGAAAGCCCCACTGGTATTTGATAAAGAATAGAAAACACCTTCCAGCTAGTCTCCCAGCCAGCCCTGCACCAAGCCCACATGTATGTGGATGTGTGAATATGGATGTTAGATACTGAGCCCTCGTCAGTACAGGATTGCTGCTGAAAGTTTATGTCTCCATGGAGGGTAGGAGGCTAATTCTAAGTGATGCAATTCCACCCCATACACAAGGATGAGTTCCACTTCCTGTGCAATGTTTCCACCACCTGTCTGTCCGTTTGTCCTACTGTGGTGGCTTGCATGTTGTTGTTATGATGGAATGTCACTGGTATTTTATATACTAGCAGTGTCACCCAGGATTGACAGGTGTCAGTGGAGGTTCCTGACTAACATAGACTAGGAAAAAAGGTGTAAAAATGGCATGGCAGCATCCGACCTCATCATCTAACTTCACAAGGAGGAGGAGAGAGACTCAAGACCTGCTTCAGCCCAAGGCTGATCCCTATGAGTAGAGGTCAGATATACTGCCTCTTTTCAAAGTTTTTACCAGTTCTGACACCAGCCATCCCTCCCACAGCACTCTTTACCTCTCTACTGCATTCCGTAATTCATTACAATGGCCACACAGAACTCACAGACAATACTCATGATTATGGGGTTTATGAGGGAAGTGTCTTAGGCTGGGTTCTCTAGAGAAGCAAAACCAGTGAAGTGTATAAATATATATATATATAGAGAGAGAGATTATATCAAGGAAACAGCTCACGTGATTGTAGAGGCTAGAACTTCCCAAGTCCGTGGATCAGGGTAGAGGCCTCTCCCAAGTCACACAGCTACAGAAGCTGGCAAGCCCAAGATCGGCAGGTCGGAGAGCAGGGCTCCCGCTCACAGGCTGTGCAGATCAACGAATCCCAGGTTCGGCAGATAAGCTGACAGCTCAAGTCCCAAGAACCGGAGATGAGACGACAGGAAGCAGCTGCAGGATCCAGAGAGAGCAAAAAGCCAGAACTTCTGCTTATATACAGATGCGGGCCACACCCCCAAGGAGACTCCCTTTCATCTGACTGGCTACTCACAGTATATTCAATCATGGGAGTGATTACATTAAAACACGGAGAATCATGGCCCAGCCAAGTTGGCACACAATCTTAACCATCACAGAAAGTAACAGGTTACAACTTGTAATAAGGATCTGGAAGCATGTAGGCAAAGTCTCCCTTCTTCAGTGCAGGACAGCTCTCTCAGATCCTCTCAGCCATGCAGGGCTCCTCTCGGCCCCCTGAGGACAGGTCTCCTCTTGGCCCCCTTAGGCCTCCTTTCTCAGCCTTCAACCCTCAACCCTGCTTGTACCTGGCCTCCGCCCTGCTCAGGCAAATTTTACAAGGCTGTGCTCTGCTGGTAAGTGCCCAGAGTTAGCCCACTCTACCAGGAAGCCTCCTACCCAGAGGCACTTGGCTCTCTCCCTCCATGGGTAAGCAGGCCCACGGTAGCTGTCTCACTCCGAAGGCGAAGCCAGGAGTGGATTATCCAATAGGCAATGTAAGTACAGCGCTTACCTTGCTTACCAGATCATCTATGGTGAACCATTTCACATTTTTTCACCACATCAAAGATTCTTCTTCTAGGTATAGCTGGCATCTGTCTCTCTCCCAACCCCACCACACCTTCCTGCAGAATCAAAGCCTCTTTTTAAATTTACAGTCCCTGACAGGGGCAGATGGTCCAGTAAACAACGTAAGCATAGGCTTACTTTTACTTACTTACTAATCTGTAGTGAACAATTTCACATGGGTTTCACCACATCAAAGATGTTAAATTGAAACTCATGTGAAATTGTTCACTACAGATGATCTGATAAGAAGGTAAGCACCATACTTACCTTGCTTATTGGATAACCTGCCCCTGGGCAGAGGCTACTGCTGTCTTGTGCCAGTCTCCTGGTTCTGCTGCTGCCATTTCTCTGCCGCACTTTCCACCACTTCTCACCATCTCGTGCCTTCTCTGGTGTTACAGCTCTCTCTGTCTCCTGGGTCTAGGAGGTTCTCAGCGCAGGGACCCTGAGTCCAAAAGATGCACTCTGCTGCTGGTTCTTCTTCTTGGTGGGAGTGAGGTCCCCCTCCCTTGCTCTGGGATTGTCTCTTTTTAAAGCTAGCAGGATGACAGAACTGACCAATCCCCTACAAGGGTTCCATACACTGTATTTGCATGGTCCCACCTCCACAAAGTTTCCATGTACCTTATTTGCATTATTAGCAGGCTGTCCAATCCCCTTCGTGGGCCACAACACCTTATTTGCATAGTCCCACCCAATCATTCTGTGGGAGTCACAAGATCATGATTGGCTAGAAGAGCCATATTAAGTAATTCACTACGTCACAAAGGCCTGGGAATCTCTATACTTCCAAAAATTAGTCAATGAAAGCCTTATGGAGCACAACAAAACATTGTCTGATACAGTGCTGGAAGATGAGTCCCCAAAGTTGGAAAGAACTCAAAATACACAAGTGGCTGCAACAATGGACTCGAGCATACCAACAACTTTGAAGATGGAGCAGGACCAGGCAATGTTTTGTTCTGTTGTACATAAGATCACTATGAGTCAGAGCCAACTTGCTGGAAACTAACAACAGCAACATGCAATGTTTGATTAAGTTGCCAAGATGTTTCCCAGTGCTTCTTCTAGCAGCTTAGGAAAATTTGCGATAAGTAGAAAAGCTTGCTAAACCAAAAAAACCAAACCTGTTGCAGTTGATTCCAACTCATGGTGACCCCATGTGTTATAGAGTAGAACTGCACCATAGGGTTTTCTTGGCTGTAATCTTTACAGAAGCAGATCTCCATGCACTGCTGGCTGGGTTCAAATCACCAGCCTTTAG
The DNA here is from genome assembly GCA_030035585.1 of Dugong dugon. NCBI lineage: Eukaryota > Metazoa > Chordata > Mammalia > Sirenia > Dugongidae > Dugong > Dugong dugon. The sequence goes on along the minus strand of CM057462.1, from coordinate 27,255,406 downwards.
GTTAGCGGTGAGTGCAAACCGTTTCCACCACCCAGGGACCTCAGAAAAGTTTGCTAGGAAGTCTCAGTGCCTTAGTTTCAGTCTTCAGCTTAGAGTGGAGACAGAAGGCAGGAAAGAGGGGCCAGAGGAAGAAGGGGTCAGAAGGGTGGGAAGGCAGCGTTTGTCTCCTTTAGCGGCACTCCGCTCTGATGAGGTAAAAGAACAGCTATCAAAATGCAAAGTCCTGCTCTAAAGGGGCAGAAGCAAAGACTGCTGAAGACTCTGAGGAGAGAAATTTTACCCATCAAACATTCCAACCACTAACTGTTTATAAATGGTTCGCAGATACCTACAGGTCCTGCATGGTACAAGCATTTTGCAATTGACTACTAACTTAAAGGTTGGCTGTTCCAACTCACCCAGCAGTGCTGCAGAAGAAAGGCATGGCAATCTGCTTTCATAAGATTACAGTCAAGAAAACCCTGTGGAGCAGTTCTCCTCTGTAACACATGAGGTTGTTATAAGTCAGAATCAGCTCGACAGCAAGAGTTTTGTCCTGTTTTGTTTTGTCTTAACTGATGCCTGGAAAAACAGAGCAGTCTGCTTCAGAGCCAACATTCCTGACTCCAAATGCATGTTGCTGCTGCCACAGTGACTCTTAGGATGAAAAGGTACAGATGTGGGGAACTAACTGTCATGAGCACACCTCTGCCCCAAATCAAGACTCTCGGACATCTGACTGAGTCCAGGCAGACCCTCCACCATCCCAACCTCTGCCATCTGAACCCCTCCCCTCCGCAGCTCCCTATAAGCAAACAACTAAAATTTGGGTCAAATCATCACCAATATGATATGCATCGAGAAAACAAATTAAGTCTAACATTTGTGCAGTGACAGATGACCTTTCCATGATTAAAAGGCATGGTTGCACAAGAAGCCAGATTAAATATGTTTAACTTAATGGAGCAATCTCCGATGCCTGGAGAAGTTTCTGGAGAAACCCGTTTTGGCAAAGCTGAACTAGAGACAAATGGTGGCCCACAGCCTATTCACAGAGCCCCGCCACCTGCTTACATGAAGGGGTACTGCTGGCCACGGAGAAGCCGAAGGCGCAGGCTTCCTTCTGCACCAGAGAAATCCAACTCACTCCCATTTGCTTTTTACCAGAAACAAGCTCAGTTTATAAACACTGGTCTCTTCTCCCCCAGTGCTGCAGCCATTTGGAATGGGGAAGGGCAGGATCCTTAGCTCTGTTCCCCTGAGGTAGGCCCTAATTGTGCAGGACATCCCAGTCCCTGGAGCTCCAGGGACAGAGCCAACACCTGGGGCTCCCGCAGCAAAGATGGAGAATAATAATGTTACCTGGCACCTGGGCAGCTTCCCTACCCTCTCCAGGTGCGCAGAGCACTTTGCAGAGAATCGTGTTCATCTTCACCAAGGCCCCAGGGGGTAAAGCTAGAACTTGAGTTTAAAAAGGGAGGAAAAGGTGCTCTCGAGCAAGAAGGAGGCACTTTTAGTGCTTCTGTTGAAACTCATAGTTCGTTGCATAGCATCTGGGGTCTAAAAAGCTTGCAAGGGACCAACCAAGGTACAACAATTGTTCTCTATTCACCTGGAGCAACAGAGGAAGAAGAGGCAGGTACAGGAGGAGGAAGCGGAATGTGTGACTAATTGCCCCTATGAACAACTTTGCCGTGAGACCATAACAACTGGATGATGCCTGGCTACCTACCATTACTGAGCACTGTGATCAAAGATTCTATAGAAGAATCCTGATCAAAAGGAAATGCAGAACAGAATTTCAAATTCTCATGGAATCCAGCCTTTCTGGAGCCATGGAGGCTGAATGAACCCCTGAAACTACTACCCTGATAATCTTTAAACCTTAAACCAAAAATATCTCCTTAAGTCTTCTTAAAACCAAACAATAGTTTAGCTTAACTGGTAAAGAATGTCTGCTTTGAGCATTGTACTCTTTTAAAGAACTATCTATATGGCTTCAAACTGACAACAGCAACTGGAAAGATTAGATAGGAAAATTAAGGGGCAGACAGTGAGTTTACAGTAATAGGGGAGGAACAATTCAGAAAATGGCAGGGAGAATGATTGCACAACTTGAAAATGTAATCACTGAATTGTACATGTAGAAATTGTTGAATTGCTGTATATATTCTCAACAACAAAAAAATAAAAAGAAAATGATTGAGTTTGCATATGCAGCACTGTGCTGAAGGAAAGCTAAGGAAGAAAAAGAAGGCAGGACTGCTCTAGAGAAAGACGCAAAGCACGTCACTGCTCAGCCATGCACCCAACCCCCTGCCTACCCGGAACACCTTTGATGGGGATGCCGGGCGATGCTACCTGAGCCCAGGTGGTCCCTGAGGACAGAAGGTTCTTAAAATAGCATCTCTTTTGCTGTGTTGCTTAGTCATTCTCATGCTTACCTTTGCTTATGAAAGTAAAAGGTTGTTTACCCTTTATACAAACCTTCTGAACTTCAAGTTTTGTTTTGTTTTTGCTTTTGCATGTGGATATGGGATCTTTGTGAAGTCCCTGGGTGGTGCAATGGTTAACACATTCAGTTGCTAACCAAAATGTTGGTGGTTCGAGTTCACCCGGAGGCACCTCAGAAGAAAGACCCTGCTATACTTCTGAAAAATCAGCCACTGAAAGCCCCATGGAGCACAGTTCTACTCTGATACACATGGTGTTGCCATGAGTCAGAGTTGACTTGAAGGCAACTGGTTATGGAGTTTTTGCAATGTACCCTCCCCCATTCTCCAAGCTTACTTCTTAAAACCAAACAATAGTTAAGCTTAACTAGTGAAGAATGTCTGCCTTGAGCATTGTGCTCTTTTAAACTGTAACTATCTATATGGGATCAAATTGACAACAGCAACTGGCAAGATTAGATAGGAAACTTAAGGGGCAGTGGTCGGGCCACAAAGATTTTAGAAGATTTTAGCCTCAGGGTGTCATGGGTGGTTCTAGAGCTTAGAACTGGAAACAAGCCCCTCCATGGAGGAGGTGGGCTTCTCTGTCCCCTTGACTCAGAAGTCCCATGCTGCCTGTATACTCCCAGGAGGCAGCGTGTGAAACCACGGCTCTCAGCCTGTGGAATGGACCAATCAAGACACCTTCTACCTGGAAATAAGGGAGTGCTAGTGCACTCCCGCCCCTGTTCTAGATGCTTCACACACACTGCCTCATCTGACCCTCGGAAAACACCACACAGTGAACCATACTGCCCATTGTTTTACATAACCAGACAAACAGGTTCTGAATGGTGATCCGCCCACATGCACACAACTGGTAAGTGGCGGAGCTGGACCCACACCCAGACACCTTGCACCCTCCAATCCCTGACGAGGGAGGACAGGCCTCTGGAGCAAAGGGGACAGACTAATGACATGTGCCCAGGGGGAAGACAGCGTTAAGAAACAAAGTAAAAACAAAGGCAGACTTCCTACTTTTTCTTATTATAATTTTGGTGGAAAATACACGCAGCAGAACTTGACACCCATCCGTCAGTTTCCTCACGCACCATTCAGTAGCACTGGTTACCTTCTGCATATTCCTTCACCGTTCTTACTATCTCTCCCCACATGGTTTCACCATCACTGACTTAGACTCACCACCCCCTAACCTTCTCATCTACGCTGTAGAGTTACTGTTGACAATTTGAGCTCATACAGCTAATTCTTTAAAAGAACGCAATGCTCATGGCGAACATTCTTTACCGATGTAGCTAAACAGTTGTTCGTTTAAAGATGACTTTATCATTAAGTGCTACATCAGAAAAGAGGCAGAATGGCAAATCTTGTGGTATATATAATTTTACAACAATAACAACAACCAAAAACAAAAATAAGAGTCTAAAGTTGCTGATACTATTTAAATACATCCAGACGCCTCACGGGATTAGTTCTGTTGGTTTGAAGGCACAGGATCGTGGCTTCATGGGATTATATAGTCAATTGGCCTAATACAGTACTGTTTTTAGAATTACTGTTCTACTGCCCAGTTCAGAGAGTAGTGCCTGGGGTCTTAAAAGCTTGCAGACTTCCTACTTTTGTCAACGAACATGGAGGGGAGACTGAGGAAAATAACCAAGTACTTTTCCTAGAACATAAAAAGGAAGACAGGCATCTAGACAGTCTCCCTGGTGGGTTGCTCTCCAGCACCTGAGCCAGGTAAGGCGCTCAGCACAGCTCCTCCCATCTACACCTCTTGTCTGCACTTTGTATTAAACTGTGACCACAAACACACTGGTCATATCATTGACATCAGCCAGTTCTTTGAGTGACACTGAGTCTGATAGACTCCCTCGGCACAACATCCTAGAACTTGTCAAGCCCAGGGGCAATAGGGCCTTATTTTAAGGCTGTGATATGCATGTGGAAGGGCAGGGCTTTCCCAGCACTGGAGGACAGTGCAGAGCTGGGGGCCTCCATCAGGGCTCCCTGAGAAAGGCGAAGGAAGAGCAAGGGAGGCTAGAGCCTCAGGAAGAAAGGAGGGCTGTGGCCCCAGCATCCAGGGTTGAACAGGGTCACATGAGCACATAGAAGACAGGGTCCTGTGCCAGCCAAGACAGACATGGAGGGTTGGGCAGGGAGGTGAAGCCTTAGCAAGGAAGAGGAACCCATGTGGAGGCTAAAAATGTGGTCAGGGACAGCCTGGAGGCAGGTGGAGGATGGCCACCAAGGTAGCAGCAAAGATGGACAGAGACCTGGGGGAGGGGCTGGGCTGGCTGACAGACAGGTGATGTGGGGCCATCACCACCTCACTGGGCACCCTGGACTGGGGGCTGGGGGTGGGCACCACTGGTCCACAGGGAGACTTTGGGCCACTTAGAAGCAAAGTCCGCCAGAGCCCTGAGCTGAGCCTGGGGCCTGAGGGCGGGAGTCCACCAGGTGCCCTGTGCCAGCCGTCCTCACCTGCACAGGAGGGTCCTCAAAGGGCTGGGCCAGGAGAGCATGGGCACCAGCCTGGAGCTTGATGAATGCCTCGGGAAGGGCAGAAACAGCTGGCGGGTCCTCAAAGTAAGGGAAAGAGGGGTCCAGGGGTTGAAACAGCTCAACCATCTGGAAGCAGAGTCACCAGAAAGAGGAAACGGGTCTCAAAGAGGGGGCAGAGGGAGTGGAGGACCCGCTGCTATAAATTTCAGCCTTGCTAACAGCCACCTGGTCTATCCCCACCCACCTGCTGGCCCTGGCCCTGTGCTTGCAGAAGGAGCTTTTGGCCATGAATGCTTCAACCTATGATTCCAGGGTAAATGAGAGCTTCATCAACTCTTCCTTGACCTACCGCTACCACCACACCATCAGTGGCCATCAAATCGATCTCAATGCCTGAAGACCCCACTTTGTGTCAGAATAAACAGTGCACCATGCATAGGGTTTTCAGTGGCTGATTTTTCAGAAGCAGATTGCTAGGCTTTGCTTCTGAGGTGCCTCTGGGTGGACTCGAACCACCAACCTTTTCCTTTAGCAGCCAAGTGCTTAACTGTTTGTGCCACTGAGGGACCTACTGCTAATCAGCCTTGAAGTTTATTAAGGATCAAGCGTTAATACCTGTGGAAACTCTGCAGGTGCGCGACGCATATCGATACGGAGCTGGGAGATGGGGAATCTCTCATCCATTTAGAGACCTTACCCCAGACTGGTACCATGAGGGAGAGGGATGGCACATTTCACTTCACCACAGAGGCATTTTATCAGGAACATGGAACACTACCGAGATGATCTAGTGGAAGGCCTTATAATGAAGGGTGAGGGGAGGAAGGGGGATGGATCTGCTCCATGATGTGTGGACGTAACAGGCCGATCTGGATTTGATCTTAGGACAGACGCAAAAACAAATTACTGGCTCAGAAGATGTATGTAAATGGATAGATACTCAAGAGAAGTCAAAGGGGGAGGTAGAGGGAGAAACAATCGTCTTAGGTGGACTTTCGACCAGGGAGAGCACAGTTAGGGAGCCCGAGGCCCACCTCCATCCGCAGGTGCGTCAGCAAGGCCTAGGCCTGGGCGGACGCCGACTGGGACCTAGAACTTCGGAGCAGTCTGAGAGCGGAGGGAGATTGTAGGTCAGGTGGGATGAGAACAGCTGTGGAAGGGGCAGTACCGGATGGCTCAAGGACTCAGGGTCAGACGGCATCCCAGTAGGAATTGCAGCAGGCAGGGTCCACGATGTCTTTATGGAGTGGGGGAAGAAGGTGCACAAGGCATTCCTAGTATAGACTTGAAGCAGGAGGGAATGCAGGTGACTGCAGCTGGAGTTCAAGGAGGCGGGAGCTGGAGAGGCAAGAAGTAGACATAAGAGTCCAGCTGGGCTGAGCAGGGCGGGGCCTGCAGGAGCAGGGCTTATAGGGTAGGGCATCAGGAGGTGGGATCTAGTGAGAAGAGCAAGGCCTAAGGTGATTAGTGTCAGGCGTAAGCACAGCGCCCGGAAAGCCTGGGCCAGGAGTGGCAGGCCATGTGAAGGCGGAGCTGAGCAGCGGTGGGGCCATGTTGGGGGGTGGCTAATGCAGGGGGAGGGGTGAGGCTGTGAGGCTGTGAGGAGGCGGGACTTGTGGGTGGATCTGTGGGTGTGGCTATGTGGGGAGGGGCTTGGTGAGCAGGGGCGGGCCTTGAGGAGGTGGGGCTTTGTGGAGGGGAACCATGTGGGGCAAGGGCCATGCAGGGGTGGGACCTTTGGGGGCGAGGCTGTGCAGGGGCAAGGCCGTAAGGTGGACTATGAAGGCGGGGAGGCTACAAAGCCTTACGAAGGTTAGGGCTGTGCAGGGGCGGGGCATGGAGGCTGAGGTCTGCAGGATCATGGGAGTCCTCCTATGGGGTTGGATGCTGGCTTCCTGAAATGAATGGGAGTCACCTAAAGGGAATTAAGCAGGGCAACAAACAACAATATTTTTGAAAGACCCTTGGCTTCAGTGTGGAGTACGGCTTGGAGAGAACGCAGTGGAGATAGGGCCAATCTGCAGGCGCTCTCCCTTGGTCCATGAATGATTCATATTTGGCAGGAGAGGATGACAACAAGGCATACAAGGGGTGAGGTGGCTAGGTGAGGGTGGTCAAAGCAGGCATGAGGAGAAGTGTATGCATTGGAAATGCACTCAGGGGGCAGAATCAGGAGTGCCGGGGTGGGAGAGAGACCAGTCCAGAACAACCCGGTGCTGTGACACTTCAGCCCCCGTAGATGGAGCCATCCTGAGCTGGGGGCCCAGGGGGAGCAGGTGGAGCAGAAAGAAATCAGCCCAGTTTGGGCTTGTCATCTCCGAGGTGCCCAAGGGCTCCAAGTGGAGGTGCCAGGCAGACAGTTAGATGGAAGGCATCCACATTTTAGCATCGGCAAACACTGCAGGCAAGGGGGAGGGCAGAGGAAGAAGGGACAAAGGAGTGGCTGAAATATTTGTGGCAGGAGGCTCTGTGTTTGTGATTTGTTTCTAAGACACCGCTGCAGATGGAGGCAGAACTCAAAAACCAAGCAAAAAGGACCCAGCAAATGCCAGACACTGGCACCAGGACTATCCTTTGAAGCTTCTTAGAAGCGCTAGCAAGAGGCCTCAGTGAGGAAGCCTGGGATGCTGAGAAGTGCATCCACTCTCTGCAAGGCTGGGCTGAGAGGCAGAGCTGTCAGGACACTGAAAACCATTTATTTTCCTGCAGAACCGGCGACAGCCTTTCACATTTTGGCATCCTCTGTAGAGATCCAGGAGTGTGTCAGCGCACCCCCATGCACACATGCTCTCTGCCTGCCTGACGATGCAGAGGGGGAAACAGTGGAAATGAAGAAAAGAGCTGCTGTTCTCTGTCTGTCTTGCTTCAAGAGACACAGAAAAAGAGCATTGTCTCCGACATTATAAGTGTCAGCTAGAGGCTGGTTGACCAGTTGTCTGTAGTGTGATGGTGGAGTTCCTTATTTCCATCTGGAGTGTTCTCTGCACACCATCACCTCACCCCCTCCCACCAGAGGAATTGACTTTTTCAAGTGCAATACTTTTTCTCCATAGCTTAGCCCCTCCCCACCTCTCACAGCAACCAGGACACAGAGCAGGTCACTGTCTTGGGGGAACCTGATAGGAGCCCTTGAGAGGAAGTATTCCCCACACCTCCCAAGGTACCCGGAATTTCAGTCTTGCTCCTTGGGTTAAGGTTCTGGGTCTCTAGTCCCCCAGATGCCTTTGGAAGGAGTGATGTGCTCAGCCTTGACGACCATAATATGTGCTCAAAATGTGCTTGAAAATGAAAAGCCCAAGTCTGAATTAGTTGTGTTAGCAATGGAAGAACAGGATTTGAGATATGGGACAGAGGATGGGAAAGTCTGGTCTGGGTGGGGTGGGTGGAGACACAGGGGTGGGTAGGATATGAGGGCAGTGCCCACGGAGCCTGGGCCAAGGGCAAAGCGGCCCTAAGGATCAGCATGGAGCAAGATGACCAGGAGGTCACAGGACGACTTCACCTCCTCTGTAACTTACCTCCGACCCCCTTCCCTGTCCCTCAATATTGCATGCATCCCTGTTGCAGGAGAGAAGTTTAAAGGTCAGGTGGTCTACTGCCACACTTCAGACAACTGCTCCACCAGCTTCTACCTGGACACTTACAGTGACAAAGACCTGCCCACCTCCTGGGGCAGTTGTTAATTTTCAATAGTTCTAAGGGCTAGAAAATCCATTCTGATGAGCTGGAGGAAAAACTAAAATTATTAGTCACCCGTATCATTTACTGAGGCATGTTATGTAGTCCCATTCCTTACAAGAGCCTAAATATGTAATATTAAACCAAAAAAACTAAACCCGTTGCCGTCAAGTTGATTCTGACTCATAGCAATCATATAGGACAGAGTTCTACTGCTGCATAAGGTTTCCAAGCAGCACTTGGTGGATTTGAACTGCTGACCTTTTGGTTAGCAGCCTTAGCTCTTAATCATTACGTCACCAGGGTCTCCAATACATAACATTAGCTCCATTTAATAAACGGGAAAATTGAGACTGAGAGATAACAACAATCAAGATGTCACTTTGATGACTAAGGTGCACCTGACCCAAGCCATGGTCTTTTTAATCATCTTAGATGCATGTGAAAGCTGGAAAATGAACATGGAAGACAGAAGATACATTCAAATCGTGATGTTGGTGTAGAATACTGAATATAGCATGGACTGCCAAAAGAACAAACAAATGAGTCTTAGAAGATAGAAATACAACCAGAATACTCCTTAGAAGTGAAGATTCAAGACTTTGGCTCGCTTGCTTTGGACACGTCATGAGGAAAGACCAATTGCTAGAAAAGGACATCATGTTTGGTAAAGTAAAGGGTCAATAAAACCAGGGAAACCCTCAATGAGATAGATTGACATAATAACTGCAACAATGGACTCAAACATCCCAAGAACTGAGAGGATGGTGCAGGTCTGGGCAATGTTTTCTTCTCTTACACATAAGGTGACCATGGGTTGGAGTCAACTCAATGGCAACTAACAACATCGAATGTCAACCTCGCCCCCAGTGCTGAGCTGAAGTCTTTCAGTACATTGGCTCCTTTAAAACTCACAGCTCTGTGTCGTCATCCCCATTTTACAGAAGAGGAAATTGAGGCTAAAAGGGCAACACAGTTCTGCAGCCCATCCCAACACCCAGCAGGACTTTAATTCAGATCAGATACTTTGGACATGCCCGGCTCTGTGGTCAGTCTCATCCCTCCCAGGCATTAGTTCTGTATTCTTGGAAGCCACAACACAAGTTTCATCCCTCTTCCCCATGACATCCTGCCAAGCATTTAATGGCAGCAATCATATTGCTCTATCTCTGGTCTTTGCCAGGCTAATGTCCCCAGGGCACCCCACTCCCTGTTTCACTGAAGCCTCAACGGCATAGAAAGCTGTGAAGGAAGAGAAAGAGAGACAGCAGACAGACAGAGAGAGAGAGACAGAGAAATGTGCTCACCCATGGGCTTGTGTTTGGTGACCAACCACAGTAAAGCTTTTCCTAGCTAACATCTGTATTCGAATTATCAGATCATTTCAGAAGGCAGGAGGCAGAACATGTGTCCAGAACTGAGAAACAACACTAGTACAGAAGCCCTTTCGTCGTCAATGGTGTGCTCCCTCTGACCAGTGCCTTGTTAGCCTCTGCTGAGCTGCTAGGAGAGGCTTGAGGCAGTTATGTGCCAGTTTTGCCCACAAAAACAGAACAGAGATAATGAGCCAAATGCTGTCATCTGAGTAAAGTTTACTATTATTAAGCACTATTTCGTGCATGCCTGAAATATATATGTGCCTACATATATATGAAAGGAAATCTTTTTCCTGTTAATTTATAAATTGTACCCTAAATTATATATTCAAAGCAGACCCTCTTTGCAGGCCACTCATCCTGGAGCCTCCTGGGAGGCTGGAGAGGGGAGCATGCCCTCCTCCTACACAGTTCATTGACCACCACCACCACCTTCCTCCCCGCCCCACCCTCAAGTCCATGGCGGTGGATGGACACCAGCAGCCTGGAGCTCAGAGGCCAGCTGATGGGAGACACCAAGTCTGAGAAGAGGCCATTTAAGAGAAAGATCCTAAAAGCAATAAAGGGTAGCTTAAGGAAGCAGGTCCAAAGTCTGGTAGGTGGGAGGAACAGGGGCCAGCAGGGGAGCAAACGAGAAGTGGTAAGTCCTCCTGCAGTCACAGAGGTTGTCCAGTGGACTTCATGTGTGGAAGACAGTCACTTTTGTCCTTTAGAATTACCTGTGAATCCAGCACCTTCAAGGAAGGCAGGTGAGAACAAGATGACCCCGAGTATGGCAGAACCCTTGAGCCTTTCTGATGACTTTTGGTTGTGGGGGGTGGGGGGCATGGGGTGGGAGAGGCCCCGATTTCTGATTGCCCTTAGGGCCACAACAGCAGAACAGGGGGAGGTATAGCACACCTCCTGTTTTTCTGATCAGCCCTGACAGTGATCCAGATCCAATGTTCACCTTCAGGTGGAGCCATGCTTGCAAACAGGAAAACACATGCTCGCTAACATATGGAGGGAAAGGGCCACCCTAGACATTTGTTTCTGGCTCAGGGTCATCTCCACCTGGGACGTTTCAGCTGGAAGCAGCCCAAGGCACCCTCTGCAGCCTGAGGAGGGGAGAGCTCTCCCCCTACCCCAACCCTGTAGACTTGATGAATGCCCCCATTCTTGTAAGCCCCTAACAGAGGGGGGCCTGATGAACTTCAGACCCATTAGAAAGACAGTTAGGCTGCTTACAATTGTCTTTGCTAGGTGCCGTGGAGTCGGTTTTGACTTATAGTGACCCTGTGTACAACAGAACAAAATACTGCCCAATCTTCTGCTATCCTCACAATCATTGCTATGTTTGAGCCCATTGTTGCAGCCACTGTGTCAAGGCATCTTTTTGAGGGTCTTCCTCTTTTTTGCTGACCCTCTACTTTACCAAGCATGATGTCCTTCTCCAGGGACTGATCCCTCCTAATAACATGTCCAAAGCACATGAGACGAACTCTCACCGTCTTCACTTCTAAGGAGCATTCTGGCTGTACTTCTTCCAAGACAGATTTGTTCCTTCTTCTGGCAATCCATTCAATATTCTTCACCACCATCCTAATTCAAAGGCAACAGTTCTTCTTTGGTATTCTTTATTCATTGTGCAGCTTTCACATGCATATGAGGCAATTGAAAATATCATGGCTTGGGTCAGGGTCACTTTAGTCCTCAAAGTAACATCTTTGCTTTTTAACACTTTAAAGAGGTCTTTTGCAGCAGATTTGCCCAATGCAATACATCTTTTGATTTCTTGACTGCTGTTTCCATAGGCATTACAGTTAGGTCACTGAAAACTAGTACAAAGCCAAGGGGCTTTTCAAACAAATAAAAAGTGATACCTGCAAGAGCTCACCTTAACCACGCTGACAGCAAACCCCAAATTAAAGCATTTAAAATGGTTTATGTTGTTGTTAGTTGCCATCAAGGCAAGTGACCCTGTGTACAATAGAATAAAACATTGCCTAGTCCCACACCATCCTTATGATCACCAGTATGCTTGACTCCACTGTTGCCTCCCAACCTAAAGGGCTTATCTTCCAGCACTGTATCAGATAATATTCTGTTGTGATCCATGGGGTTTTCACCGGCTAATTTTTAGAAGTAGATCACCTGCCATTTCTTCCTAGTCTGTCTAAGTCTGGAAGCGCCACTGAAACCTGTCCATCATGGTTGACCCTGCTGGTATTTGTAATACCAGTGGCATAACTTCCAGCATCACAGCAACATGAAAGCCAACACAGTATAACAAGCGAGTGGAAAACGGCTTATAAACTCACCCAAATACAACCAGTAAGAGTACCTCTCATGCTGGGGCTTGGGAAGGAGAATGAGAATGGGAACGAAGTGATGACTGAGTCCCCATCACTCTCCCGCTGGACCTCCAAGATCAGGAAGAGAGAGAGTAGACTCCCCAGCTCTGGTCCATCTGCTGCTGTTTTCCAGAGTATTATTGATAATACTGTGAGGACTGTGAGAATGGTGCAGGACTGAGCAGTGTTTTTCTCTGTTGTACATACATAGGGCCGCTGTAAGTTGGAATCAACTCGATGGCACCTAACAACAACAACACGTGTGATAGTTAATGTTATATGTCAGCTTGGCTAGGCTGTGATTCTCAGTGGTTTGGTAGACACTGGACTGGTTACTCTTCCATAATGTAGTATAATGTCATTACTTTCCATGATGTGATCTGATGTGATGTGATCAGACGATTAGTTGAAAGTATAGTTTCCTTGGGGATGTGGCCTGCCTCCCGTATCTAAATGGATGGTCTGGCAAAATTCAATCTCTCTCAACTCTGCACTCTTCTCATTGCCTGACCTCCAGTTCCTGAGACATAAGCCTACAGAAGTCTCCGGCCTGCAGCCTGACCTGACCTGACCTACAGATTTGAGACTTGCCAGCCCCCACAATTGCATGAGCCACTTCCTTGAAGTAAATCTCTATCTGTATATATCTAGGAGCCCTGGTGGTGCTGTGTTAAGAGCTCAGCTGCTAACCAAAAATTCAGCAGTTCCAATCCACCAGCCGCTCCATAGAAACCCTATGGGGCAGTTCTACTCTGTCCTATAGGGTCGCTATAGGGTTGCTATGAGTCAGAATCGACTTGACTGTAGTGGATTTTATTTTGGATTTATAGATAGTAGATAGATAGATAGAAAGAAAGAAAGAAAGATAGATAGATAGAGATATACATATAGAGAGGTGGATACACACAGATAGATACATCTCACTAGTTTGTGTCCTCTGGAGAACCCAGATTAAGACACTATAAGAAGGACACATATTGAGTAAGCTCCATTATCAACACATTCAAATTTAAACTTAAAATCCTTACCCTAAGACATCGTGTGGTTCATGAGATGGGCGTGGGAATAGCCAAGCTAAGAACAGATCCCAGAAAGCTTCACTTCCCAAGCTTCTCCCTCCTCACAGGGAGAGGACATTCTCACTCAGCAAGTCCTTACTGGAAGGGTGCCAAAGGCCATGGTGCTCATCCTGGCTCTCACCCCTCTCCTGAGCATGTTCTCTGAACCCAGGTGTCTCAGCTCAGGGGATAGAAGAGTGAGGACCTCACCTGAACCAGGTCAGCCTCTGAGATATATGTTGAAAACCCTGCATTCCAGGTTCTGTCCTACATGTTCTCGTGTTGAAATCCCAGCCAGGGAGGAAGTCGGCTTAAAACTATAGTGGCAAGCTCATCTTTATAACTCCTGGCTCCAGCCCACCCCAAGAATTTCCTTTCTCTCTGTATAATGGAGACTAAGATCAGTATTCAAGGAGCCATGATGGCACAGTGGTTAAGCGTTTGGCTGCTAACGAGAAGCTCAGTGGTTCAAAACTACCAGCCTCTCCGTGACAGAAAGATATTGCAGTCTGTTTCTGTAAAGATAACAGCCTTGGAAACCCTATCTTATAGGGTAGCTATGAGTCGGAATCAACTTGACAGCAATGGGTAAGATTTGTATTCAGAGGGAAAACTGCCTGTTATGGATTGAATTGTGTTCCTGCCAGGCCCAAGATAAAAATATGTGTAGAAGTCCTTGCCTGTGTACCTGTGGATGAGATTCTGTTTGGAAATAGAACTTCCTTTTATTATGCTAATGAGCTCATACCAGAGTAGGGTGGGTCCTAAACGTAATAATTTCTGAGTTATAAAAAGAACAGACTACGTGCAGAGAGCAATACAGGGGATCTCAGGGTGAGGGGACGTTCAGGTTACACCCACGCTGGGAGAGCTGCAGAAACAGCAGAAAGGAGCAAAACTGCATCAAGAGGGGGGGCGCAGGCAGTGAAGGTGACTTCCTTTCTTTCTAGATCACCCCTGATTGCTCCTCTGTGTCCTGGTCCTCAGGCCTGCCTTCCCAGCCTCTGCAGTGACTCCATTCCTACCTGTCTTCGTACTCACTGCCTCCCGAGACCAGAGTGTAAAAGGCCCAGCCCAGCGCCTTCCAGAAGCATCTCCTGAGGTGTCCCTCAAGATGGCGGCAGGTCTTTCTAGTGCCCTCTAGTGGGAGTTCTGGGCAACTGATCAGCTGGGGCTGAGACAGGAGAGAGGATGGAGGAGGGACAGGTGGTCAGAATGGACAGCATTCTGCACTGTAGGCCTGGGGTGAAGGCCATGGGGTGGGGGCAGAGACACCGGGGTCCTAACTTGCCCTCTGCCAGCTGAGAGCCCTGCAGAAGCCCCTTCTGTCCCTCTTTTATGTTCTCCTGTCCACCCTTCAGGTAAACCTCAACCCCCTTTCCCATGCAGGAAGCCTGCATGCCCATCCAGGCCATTTCTGCTGCCTGCTCTGACCCTCCCCTGTGGCCCCCTAGTGTCGAGTCACCCACATGGAATCTGGGGAGCACCTTGTCATTGAGGAGGCCATGCTTGGGCTTTTCCAACAATGGGGAAAATGACATTGAGTTGCTCAGATGAGAAATCTGCTGTTTCCAATTTCAAGATCCCTTCTGAAGTATGTCACCTGTAATGTGATGGTAAGAAAGTAAAATACGAAGGCATGGAGATAGAAGTTGGAGTTGGAGTTGTTGTTAACAGCTGTCGAGTCATCCCCTAACTCATGGTAACCCCATGTACAACAGATCGAAAAGCTGCCCAGTCCTGCGCCATCCCTATTCTCAGTTATGGATTGAACTATTGTGATCCATAGTGGTTTTATTGGTTAATTTTTGGAAGAGTGATCACTAGGCCTTTCTTCCTAGTCCGTCTTCATCTGGAAGCTCCACTGAAACCTGTTCAGCATCATAGCAACACACAAGCCTCCACTGACAGACAGGTGGTGGTTGCACATGAGGTTCATTGGCCAGAATTTAAGCCCGAGACTCCCACATGGAAGGTGCATGGGCTGGGAATATCTGAGCATTCCCATAAGAGCAAGCCGGGCCTATGGACACCACCACCACCTGGTAAAAAGGCGGAGAGCCTCCCTAGGGAGAAAGCTCCTCGGAGACACAGGTGAAGTCCCCTGAGTCCCACCAGGGAAGGCCTAGACCAAGAGAAGGATGTCATCCTGCCTTCGCCACTGCCTACACTGTGCCCCCAGGCAGGGGAGGGGGGACAGGCTTACGGAGCACTCTGTGGGTGCAGGCACTCACTAGCATTTCACTGAATCCCTCAACACAACAGACTTTATTAATCGTCTAGTATGTCTCCACCACCCGCCTGTCAGTGTGTCGTACTGTGGTGGCTTGCCTGTTGCTATGATGCTAGAAGCTACACCACAGGTATTTCAAATACCATCAGGGTCACCCATGGGGGACAGGTTTCAGGCGAGCTTTCAGACTAAGACAGACTAGGAAGAAAGGGCTGCCGATCAACTTCTGAAAATTACTCAGTGAAAACCCTATGGATCACAACAGAACATTGTCTGATTTGCTTGCTTTGGACACATCATCAGGAGGGATCAATCGCTAGAGGAGGACATCACGTTTGGTGAAGTAGAGGGTCAGTGAGGGCAAGGGAAACCCTTAGTGACATGGATTGGCACAGTAGCTGCAACAATGGACTCAAACATGCCAGCAATCATGAGAATGATGCAGGACCAGGCAACGTTTTGTTCTGTTGTACATAAGGTCTCCACGAGTTGGAGCCAATTAGATGGCAGCTAAAAACAACACTATGTGTCTGGCACTCAGCTGGGGTGTCCCATTTTTGAATACTCATAAAAATCACTGTAAATACTTAGCTGTTAAGTTCCATTTTCTAATGAGCTCAAAGAAATCAAAAGACTTACCTGAAACCAAGAGTTGTCTCCAAGTTAGGTGAAGAAAAAGTTTAGGGCCCTGCTTCCCGCCTCCTGGGCGTTAGTCACGGTGACCGCCATCTGGAGGGCCCTGTTTTCCAGGACACTGAATATCCGGGCTTGGTCCACATGCCTGTGGTCCCCCAGTGAGGGCCGGCCATCCTCACCACTATTTCTTCACAGGCGGTCACTAAGTGTCCGTTCTCAGTACCAGGACAGGGGAGGAGCATTGCCACGTGATGGTGGGGGCTGCTGGGATTTTGTGAGGGAAGGAAGACGATCAGAGAGAATTCACTCCCTGGTCAGAACCATTGGAAGCCCTGGTGGTGTAGCGGTTTAGTGCTACCGCTGCTAACCAAAAGGCCTACAGTTTGAATCTACCAGGTGCTCCTTGGAAGCTCTATGGGGCAGTTCTACATCGACTCAGTGGCAACAGGTTTGGTTTTTTTGTTTCAAGAAACAAGATGAGAACAGCAGCCCCCAGGCTCTAACATTGGGAGTCCTCCTGGGGCCTCTGAACCCCTCCCAAAACCTCATGAAGAGCTGATCGTGGAGAAAGCAAGCTACGGAAAATCAACGCGCTTTAAAGAGCGTTTTTCAGTCAGTGTCACATGGTGCCGTGAGGGCCCTGACAGTGGGTGGCGTGGTGTGTTTGGGGTCCACGGCCCCTACGGTCCCCAGGGTCAGACCGTCTCTGCAGCCCTGAACTCAGCTCTTACACAGCTCTCGGCCTCCGCATACAGCCATGGCTCTGAGATGGGAACCTTCGCCTCTCCCCAGGGAGAGTAATTACCATTTAAAATTAAAAAGGAGAATCAAAATAAAATATCTATTATTATGCCTAATCAACCTTTATGGACAGTCAATTGTGCAGAAGCCCACGTCTCTGTCCAGGCAGCTGTGGCTGCCTATCAGCCTCGCCATCCTCTGAAGTGAGGTCTGTTTGAACCTCAAAGCCTTTTGTGAAATACTTCAGGGCTTGTGTCAGTGGACAGGAGGCGCGCGTGAGCATCAAACCCCACTTTGGGGTGTAAATGCACACCTCTCTCTCACACAAACACACAGACCCTTCACACAAATATCTTACACAGAGAAAGATACACACACACCGTACACATGCACATCTTACAAAGAGAGATGCACCATCTCATACACACACACACACAAACCCATACATATATCTTACACGGAGAGATGCACACATCCCACACACAAATACACACACAGATACACACTCACACATGCATCTTAGATACACATATCACATACATATCTGTCACACATATAGTTCTCACAGCTTCACATGCAGTAACACACATCCATACACATAGATACACACACTCACACACACAAACATACACAGATACACATATCCTTCTCACACACAGACACACACATCTCACACACACACATAGACACAGATACATACACATTTCACACACACACAAACATCTTACACATACACACACGTATCTCTCATGCAGACACACATACACTCACACATTACATCACACACAGACACATGTCTCACACACACACATATATAGTCACAGATACACACACATCTCTCACGCATGCTCACACAAACATCTTACACGCACACACACACCTCTCACACACAGACACACATGCACTCACACAGACACACACCTCTCTCACACATCTCTCACACACACACACATCTTACACACACATTCATACACATGCACTTCTGATTCCTCCAAAGGCCCATCTCCTATCACTGCCTCCACTGCTGCATGATAATATTTCATGAAAAGGAAACAAACTGCATCCCCTTGATTACATTTCCTGATTTCTTAGAAAGCAAAATTGTAGTAATTGGCTTACATTAAGCCTCATGCTATTTGAGAGAGGGAAATTAAATAGAGTACCATTAGATTTGATTCGTAGGCAAACATAGTTAAATAAAAGCAACAGCAGACATTTGGAAATGCTTCTAAACAACAATCTTTGTGGGACAAATTGCGAGTTTAAATAATTGGCTACAGCACAACATTATTCCACAGGGTCTGATGCAAAACAAGGGTGTCACTCATCCCGTGGGACCTCTGACCACCTGGCACCTCATGGAGATGCCAACAGAGGGGCAGACTCGGAGAATGTCTTAGGCTGGGTTCTCTAGAGAAGCAAAACCAGTAAAATAAATATATATATAGAGAGAGATTTATCTCCAGGAAATGGCTCTCAAGGTTGTAGAGGCTGTCAAGTCCCAAGTCTGTGGGTCAGGCGTCAGGCTGGACACTTCTACTGACTCATGCAGCTGCAGGGGCTGATGAACCCAAATCAGCAGGTAAGATGGCAGACCACTGACTCAAGTCCCAAGAACCAGAGGTCAGACGATGACAAGCCAAATACAGAACCCAGAGCAAGGCCACTTTCTATGCTCCTAACCGGCCAGGCAGGCTCGGCTCAGCTGGCTGAAAACTTCTGGAACGTGGTTGTCCTTGGTGCTAAGTCTGAGGTCTGTGGCCTTAGAAGCCATCCATCCATGTGCCACCAGTTCCGGTGCCTGGACCCCAGGCTCAGAAAGGTCCTCAACCATTGGCCATGCTCATCCTCAGGTAACAGCAAGATTTCAGTGCAGATTTTTGTGCCTGGCCAGCTCCAAGCTGTCCCTCTCCATGGCCAATCCTCATTTGTGTCCCACTCTGCTCCTTCTGCTCCTTGATTGCATCATCCTATTTTGTCATCTGCACATACCTGCCCTCTCCTCTCAACTCCAAGGTCTGGCACCATGTGCAAATTAGGAGCCTAAGACGGGTCAGGGAGACAAATGCAGTATCAGATCTGTAGTTAGCAGAAGTCCGTTGATTTTCCAAAAATATGGGATGAAAGATACCATCAGTGGGTGCTTTAAGAGGAACCCAATTGGCTGTCCCGGGCTCCATCAACATCCACTGTGCAGTTCACAATGCTGGGCTTTGGTAGCATCGAGATCGGGAGAAGGATGGGGATAAATGATGCTCTCTTCTGCACCTTGGAGAAGAGTCGTTGCTCTTCTAAAAACCTCCCCCTAAAGATATGGGCAAGCACGCTGCCAGTTAACAATAGTTTAGGCTCTTCCCTACTTGTCGTTGAGAGTTGCCATCGAGACAACTCCGACTCATGGTGATCTCATACACAACAGAACAAAACGTTGTCTGGTCCTGCGCCATCTTCATGATTATTGCTATACTCAAGACCATTGTTGCAGCCACTGTGTATTTTGACTGCCTTCCAACCTATGGGCTCATCTTCCAGGACTATATTGGAAAATGTTCTGCTGTGATCCATAGGGTTTTCATTGGTTAATTTTTGGCAGTGTTTCATTCTGTTGTACATAGAGTTGCTATGAGTCGGAACCAACTCAATGGCACCTAACAACAATTTTTGGAAGTAGGTCCCCAGGCCTTTCTTCCTAGTTGGCCTTAGTCTGGAAGCTCTGCTGAAACATATCCACTGTGAGTGATCCTGCTGGTATTTGAAAAACCAGTGGTATAGCTTCCAGCAGCACAACAACATGCAAGACACCACAGTACAACAGACTGACAGACAGGTGGTAGCTGACATTCCTAGGCCCTTGACAATTACCAAGCTTTCTCAAATGGCTTATTTATTTTATTCTCCCCAACCTCGCTTGCTACCCAGGACAGGTGGAGGCTGCCTCACCTGCAAATGGAGATAAAAAACCCTGGTTCCAGCACTTTCTCGCTAAGCCACCTTGGACGAGTCCCCAATCCCCTCTTAGAAGACAAGTATCTGAATCTGATTCCAAATTCACTGCTCTTTCTCCTGGACCCATCTCTGTCTTTTTAAGTTCAAGTCAAATTCAATACACATGATTTGAGAGCTCCAGTGTACCAGGAGGGGTGCTGTGCTGCCTTCAGGAAGGGGGAAGTTTAGGGTAGCTTAGAGAGAGGGAAAAGAGAAAAATGTTGGTGAGCAGGCGCCATGTGCATGAGAGATGAACAAGAGAGAGAAGCAATTTTTAAGTTTTTTTTGCATTAATTATGAAGGAGATCTGGTACTCATTAAGATGCTTTGGTATTCACTTTTGAAGTTCAAATTGGCATTTCTTTGAGTGCAGTTAGCTTTAAGGTGAGATTAGGCAGGCCCAGCTTTATATGGGTTAAAAACTAGCTGCTGTAGAATCAACTCATGGTGACCCCATGTGCATCAGAGTAGAACTGTGCTCCATAGAGTTTTCAACAGCTGATTTTTTGGAAGTAGATCACCAGGACTTTCTTCTGAGGCACCTCTGGGTGGACTTGAACCTCCAACCTTTTGCTTAACAGCCGAGCATGTTAACCATTTCCACCACCCAGGGACTCCATAAGATCCAATTACCCACAAATCCTAGTCCCTTCTCACTCGGGCTCCTTTTCCTCCACCACACATTCAGGCCACTCCAGCACCATCCTCTGGTCCCATATGACCTTGGACCAAGCTCTGGAGCCCTCATCCTCTGAGGCCACCACTAGGGTAACTAACTTGTCCCAATTTGCCTGGGGCTTTCTTGGTTTTACCACTGAAAGCCCCTGGTCCTGGGAATGCCCTCTGTCCAGGTAAATGAGGATAGTCGTCACTCTGCTTACTGCCTTGGTGGATGCTGCAGGGCTGCGCCATGTCAGGGCTGGCACTCTTTCAGAGGTGACAGGGCTATCTCTGGGTAGGGAATGTGCACAGCTTGGTCACCAGCAAGTGTGTTCAGCTGTCCACCCCAGCCAGAGCCTGAGCACAGGGTCCCCTGCTTTAGCAAGGTGCTTTCTCCACTGGCTAATTGGTCTTTGTTATCACCTCTCTCCAGAATACCCCAGCCTCCATTTGGATTTGGTACATAGCCAACAGACTCCCTGGACTTAGAAAATAAGAGAAGAGTAAGTGGGAAACTTTGTGATGTGATGTTAGCTGCCAGTAAGTCAGCCCCCAGTTAAAGGTAACCCCATGCACAAAGGAGGAAAACACTGCCTGATCCTGTGCCAGCCCCATAACTGGCTGTGGATCAGACCAATGTGATCCACTGGGTTTGCACTCGATAATTTTCGAAAGTAGATTGGCAGGCCTTTCTTCCTCATCCATCTTAGTCTGGAAGTTCTGCTGAAATCTGTTCAGCATCATAGCAACATGCAAGCATCCATGGACAGACAGGTCGTGGCAATGCTTGAGGTGCTTTGGCCGAGAATCAAACCCAGGTCTCTGCATAAAAGGCAAAGATTCTATCACTGAACCACCACTGCCCTCAAGTCAGGGACCTTTAGGGTACATTAAAGGTCAGGGCAGTGACTGCCTCCTCCTCTGCCAGCACCAAGCAATTGGACAGAGCCTGTCCCAACCCCACTCAGCCATTTGCTCCCTGGGAGGCCTGGGGTGAGCTCTCTGACCTCTCTTAGCGTCTGTCTCTTCTTCTGTGCACATGGCTGGTTTGTGTTGGATAAGGAACAGTGCACAGTGTGGCAGAAAGTACCACTTGGAGGGGAAGAGGATGCTATGCAGCCAAATGAATCACTTTCTAGGAAAATGACTAGGACTGTTGGGGAGAAAGATTCCACACTGGCTCCCTCTCCACCCCCTCTCGCTGTTGGCACAGGGAAGGCAAGAGCACCCAGGTGTGGCGGGAAGGCAGGTGAGGGCTGTCAGCCTTGGTTCCCACCGGCAGCATCATGACACGGAGCGCAACTCCACCCCCACCCACTCACAGTTCCTCCTCCCCCTTCCTTCCTCAAAGCGTCTCGCTTTATTATCTTCTTATCCGTAGTTCTCATTATCTCTTTGTATCTCATGCGAAATGAGCACTTTGGAAACCGCAAACCACCTCCGCCTCGCTCTGGGTGGCGGGCCTGACAGTTGGAACAGAAGCCTCCAGAATGATAAATCTTCTTTATTAAAAGTCCTTTGTTTAACAGCAGCGGCTCCACCTTCTGTGGCAGGACTCTGCAGGCACGCGGGGAGAGAGATGCAGAGCCCATGTCGTGGAGGGAAAATGTCTTAAAAGAGCTATTCATTTTTTTTTTTCCACTGGATGAAAAGGTGTTCTTTGCTACATTTCTTCTTCTTGAGTCGTTTTGACCCAACAAAAGTGAGTTTTTGTTTAAACTTGGGATAGAGTCCCAGAAGTGGAGACAAAGGTGTATGCTGGGAACTACAAAGATTCATTCATCCTCTCGCTCAGTAACACTTAGTGAATACCTCATACAGGTGTCTGGCAACCAGAGGGGAACCAGACACAGCCCCCGCCCTTACAGAAAGCCAAATCAATGCTGGGGCTCAAGAGTGGCATCTTGGAGGAAGCCAGTGACTCTGAAGCTGAGGAACTGGTCCCAAGTGGATGACTTCCCTCTGATTCCTGACAAAAGCAAATGCCCCAAACAGGAGCAACAAACAGAACAAAATTCTAGAGGAAAACTTCCATAATTTGGGGCTCATACAATTCCCATTCACCACCTGCCTGTCAGTCTATCCTTACTTTAGTGACTGGCATGTTGCTATGATGCTGGAAGCTATGCCACCAATATTTTAAATACCAGCAGGGTCACCCATGGTGGACAGGTTTCAGTGGAGTTTCTAGACTGAGACAGACTAGGAGGAAAGACCTGATGTCTACTTCCAAAAGTGAGCCAATGGAAACCCTATGGATCACAACAGAATATTGTCTGATATAGGGGGCGGGGCCAATATGGCAGAGTATTCAGATGCTTCTGGTGGACCCTCTTACAACAAAGACCACAAAAACAAGTGAACCAATTATATATGACAATCTAGGAGCCCTGAACATCTAAGGCAAAGTTGAGGAACCAGACGGAGTGGCAGAGGGAGGGAGAGAAGGTTAAGAAGCAGTGAGGAGTTGCCAGACCTGACCCAGTGAGAGCCTGAGCTCTTCAGGCCTGATCAGCTCATGGGTGAGTGGTGAGGCAGGCAAGCAGCAGTGCTTGGGAGGCACGCTTTCCACACAGGGAGAGACCCAGCACCAGAGAGTCTACTTGCCACTCAGAACCAGTGAGAAGCAGCTCTGGATTGGCGAAAGATAAGTTCTTGTGTACTGCCTACCGCACAGATCAAAAACACCCCCTTTATGGGAAAACCTCTCTCCCATTTACCTCCCTGCTCCCTGCTGTACGCTGGGTCCTAGACTGGCTTCAGCAATTGCGGAGTCCCCTGGGCTGAAAGTAGGATCTGTCACACACCCTGAGACATTCTCCTGGCCTTGTAGAGTGAACAAATTAACAAATCGGAAAAAATAAACTGCTGGCTCCCCTAAGCCAGGAACCCAGGGTAGGCACAGCTCCTTTGCCTAGTCACTGCCATAAGGGATCCATGGACTTTGAGTGCCTTTCCCACTGCAGAGACTTGTGTAGGCCCATTTCAACAGCATAGTCCCTGATTACCACAGTACAACAGGGTATATACCTGAAGTCTAACTTCAATGTTTCAGCTGTGAAGTGGCCAGTTCATGACATTTGACACTGCTCTGCCCATTAAACATGGTATTCACCCACCCACATCAAGGGCCTGAAGACTGGTGGTTCCACCCATGCCACTTAGCCACCTGTGATAGGGGCCCAAGAATAAGAGGTCCCCCCCCACCCCAGTCCTTACAGCCAACAGTATTGGATGCTCATAGTCTGGCTGCAAAACTCACCCACCTATGCACTCTAGGGAACTGGGACACACCTTCCTCTGGACACTCAGGGGCGGCCATCAGCCCCCTGCCTTCCTCAGAGTGTGTCCCCCTGCTGAAGCCAGACCCTTGTGCCTGCACCAATCACCCATGACTGTTTAGGACTGTAGGTGAGAGTCTACACCACACACTTGGTGGCTATCTACCTGGGCACCTGAGCTGAGTCTGTACAGGAGGAGTGGGCAGATTCCTGAGCTCACATACTTAGTAACAGATCTAACCACCTGGTAACAGGACATTAGAGCTTCGAAGGTGCCAATAATCAAACTAGCTCATATGAGCAGCCTATTTGGGCATATCAAAACAAAACAAGAAGCTAGGACACAGTAAGCAACCATAAAATAAATAAATATAATAACTTATTGACGGCTTGGAGGCAACAGTCAATGTCAAATCACATAAAGAGGCAATCCATGATGGCTTCAGCAATCTCCCAAAATAAAGAATCTAGAAATTTTCCAGAGGAGTAAAATTTCTTGGAATTACCAGAGGCAGAATACAAAAGATTAATATACAGAACTCTTTAAGAAATTAGGAAGGAAATTAAGCAAAACGCAGAACACGCATTAGAGGAAATTAAAAAGATTAGAGAAGAGCATAATGACAAATTTAACAGGCTGCAAGAATCCATAGAGAGACGGCAATCAGAAATCCAGAAGATTAACAATAAAATCCTAGAATTAGACAACTCAGTAGAAAGTCATAGGAGCAGAATTGAGGCAATGGAAGTCAGAATTAGTGAGATTGAAGATAAAGCACTTGACACCAACTTATCTGAGGAAAAATCAGATAAAAAGATTAAAGAATATCGTCTGATATAGTGCTGGAAGATGAGCCCCTAGGTTGGAAGTCACTCAAAATACATGGTGGCCGTGACAATGGATTCAGGCATACCAATGATGGTGAAGATGGTGCAGGATTGGGCATCATTTGGTTCTGTTGTACATGGTGTTGCCATGAGTCAAAGCTAACACAGTGACAGCTAACAATTCCCATACAACATGCAATTTCTGGTGTCAATACACTTATATTTAAAAAGCATGAAGAACCATGTTGGGAATATAAATTTGCACTCCATATTTGTAGGTGGAACAGGCTTAGGAGTTTTGATGTGAAATTAGCCCTCACCACCTCCCAGATAAGCCTCCTTGTTGTATCCCTCAGCTAGTGGACTGGGTTTTCCTTCTCTTCTTTCACTCATCAGCAGCCCTGCCCAACAGTTCTGGCTTTGTGCAAGGGTCCAAGACCCAGCCACTCACCTCAGCTGGCCCCAAAGCCTCACACCAGTCCCTGAATGGACATTAAAACCCAAGACTGCAGCCTTCAAGCACTATTTTCCAGATTCACAACAACTGCCACCTCCTACCTCTCTAGAACACTCACAGCTACTTGTTTCCTGTCCCTCCTTAATTTTTCCAGGCGTTTCTTTTTTTTTTTTTTCCTTGTGAGATGTGCTGTGTATACAGTTGATTCTCATTATTCACGATAGTTATTTTCTATAAAGTCATCATGAACACTGAATTAACAAATACTGAACATTGCTGCTAAGGGAAATACATGGTTAGGTTTCTGCAAGCCTCTGATCACATTTTCAACAACTGATGGACATATAATCTTGTTCTATGTGTGCTTCTGTTTAAAGACACCTTATTTAATATATGAGTCCCTGGGTGGTGAGAATGGTTAAGGCAATAGGCTGCTAACCAAAAGGTTGGCGGTTCAAGTCTATACAAAGGCACCTTGAAAGAAAGATCTGGCAATCTGCTTCCAAAAAATCAGCCTTTGAAAACCCTAAGGACCACAGTTTTATTCTGACACAGGTAGGGTCATATTGAGTCAGAATTGACTCAAAGGCAACTGGGTCTGTTTATTTAATACATATTGTTGATTCATTAACCTTGAACTCACAGCCAAAAGCGCTATAATTCATGGCTAGTCGAAACTTCTATAACACAGGCATTTTCTCTGTAAGGCATATTTCAGGATTCTTGCACTTAGGAACTCTACAGAGCACTTTAGCACTACGCTTAGAGGCCATTTAAATAGTGAAATTACCAACAGAATGCACACAAATGAGAAAAACGTGACACTGAATAGACCACGAAAAGGGCCCTTGTTTACAGTAAAGTATCAGAGCTGAAATAAGAAGGCAGAGAATTGCCTTGTTCAAGTTCAGCTGGAAACATGCGTTGGGTGACTCGAATTTATCGATGCTCCGCTCATGTCAGCAAATGACTATGGAAGTGCCACAAGTATTGATTTGAGGGCCTACAAATAAATTTTAGCAAGTAGCCCAATTCACCAAAATAGAATCTGCGGATAACGAGGATCAACTGTATTATGGTGTGTAATATTTCATCTTATATTTTTCTATATTTTTACCAGGAGATGTTCTATGTTATCTCAATCCACTATTTTCCTGGAACCAGATATTCAGTTGTGGAATTATGAAGGTTTTTACACGGCTGATGCATTTTTCCAATTATAAGGAATAATGTGTCCTCATAGTGTTTGCAGAATGTAAAACTCTAAAAAAAAGAACAGAGGAGCCCTTAGAAATAATGCTTTAGAAGTCAAAAGCTTGGAAATCCGTTGTAACAATGTTTCAGTCTCTGTGATGACAATTGGTCAAAGACATCATTGCAGTGGGTCAGAGAAGCACTAAGGAAACACTGTAAACTTCGTGCCTCCAGACCCTGGATACCAAATGTCGTTGTTGTTGGATGCCGTCAGTGGATTCCAACTTATAGCAACTATAGAGTAGAACTACCCCTAAGATTTTCTTGGCTGTAATCTATATGGGAGCAGATTGCCAGATCTTTCCCCACAGAGCCTCTGGTTGGGTTCGACCACCAACCTCTCGCTTAGCAGCTGAGTGCTTAACTGTTGCATAATCAGGGCTTCTTGGATGCCAAATAGTCTCTGCCATTCATGATCTGGTCCACCAAGGAGCACCATGTTGAGAAGAGGTCTCAGGCATGGTGGGAAGCAGAGCTGTGGTCGCTCATCACCTTCTGCTAAGAATGCAGGAAAGAGAAGCAGCAGAATCCTAAACCTGTTCCCTGGACACCACCCTCACCTTGGGAAGAACCTATATATTGAGTGGAGTCCCTAGGTGGCACGAATGGTTATGCATTCAGCTGCTAACCAAAAGACTGGCTGTTCAAACCCACCCAGAGGTACCTTGGAAGACAGGCCTGGTGACATGCTTCCTAAAAGTCACAGCCTTGAAAATCTATGGAGTAGTTCTCTGCATGCATTATGTCATCATAAGTCAGAATGAACTCAGTGGCATATAACAACAACATATACTGAGTACGTTTTATCCAAGGACTTTAATCTGGACCAAGCAGAAAAGAAAATTTTACATGTCAAAAAAATCCCTCCTTAAGGATATCGAATGTGTGGTTCATTTCCTCCATGAACAACTGCCTTCTTTGCCATGAGACCAGAACTGGATGGTGCCTGGCTACCATTACTGAACACTTTGATCAAAGATTCTGTGAAAGAATCCTGATTAAAAGGGGAGAAAATGCAAAACAGAATGTCAAATTCTCATGGACTCCAGTCTTTCTGGAGCCATGGGGGCTGGATAAACCCCTGAAACTATTGCCCTGAGATAATCTTTAAAACTTAAACCAAAAATATCCCCTGATGTCTTCTTAATACCAAACAATAGCTAAACTAGTGAAAAAAATGTCTGCCTTGAGCATTATGCTCTTTTAAGATCTATCTATATGGGATCAAAGTGACAACAGCAACTCAAAAAGATTAGATCGGAAAACCTTAGGGGCAGTGAGTTTATGTTAATGGGGGGGAACAACTCTGAAAAGGAGGATGAGAATGGTTGCATAACTCAAAGAACGTAATCAATGTCACTAAATGGTGCATGTAGAAAGTGTTGAATTGGTGTATGTTTTGCTGTGCATATTCTCAACAATAGCAACAAAATAAATTAAAAAAAAAAAAACACTCCCTCATGCTTAAGTCAAACAGTAATGTCAAAGCACACCTCCCTGTTCCTCTTGGAAGAGTCTGTATGTCATGGATTGAATTGTGTCCCCCAAAAAATGTGTGTAGCAACTTGGCTAGTTCATGATTCCCAGTATTGTATAATTGTGTTATCTGATGTGATTTCCTTATGTGTTGTAAACTCTACCACTATGATCTCCTCATGTTATGTAAATTCTATCACTGTGATGAGGTTATACTGATGAGGTTGACAAGATTAGTGTCTTAATGCAATCTCTTTTGAGATATAAAAGAGAGAAGTGAGCAGAGACACATGGGAACCTTGTACCACCAAGAAAGCAGTGCCAGGAGCAGAGCGTGTCCCAAACCAAAGGAAGATTGATGACACGGACCTTCCTCCAGAGCTGATGGAGAAAGCGTGCCCCTGGAGCTGACGCCCTGAATTTGGACTTGTAGCCTACTGGACTGTGAGAGAATAAACTTCTCTTTCTTAAAGCAGCACTAGATGACTGAGACACCGTATAAGTGTCAGTGTGAGATTTGTTACCTGGATGGTGTCTCTGGCCCATGAAGACTGCTCCTCCTACACTCAGGACTTGGATAAACTGCATTTAAGAGCTGCAAAATCATTCTCAAGATGGTTGGGCTTCCATTGAAATTAGAGTTTTTATTTTAATTTATGTTGTAATGAAAGCTTGTAACAATACTGTACCATAAATACCAACAGCACAATCTTATAAAAATTTCATCTTTATCTATTTTGGGGACAAATAGTCCTGTCTGCCTAATTGAAGCATCTGTCATACTGACGTTAAATAGTGCATGCTTGGTCCTTTTATTATGTTGTGCTGTATTTCTCATACTCTGTTCTATTGAAATACCACGATTGCTTGGAGATAAAGGGAGATAATAAGTATTTTATAATGAGAGGGAAGGAGGATTCATCCTGAATCAGGGCTGAGAATGACTTTATCTTTTTTCTGGGACTTATTGCCCTAAAGGGAGCTTTGGCTGGCCGCATCTCTCTCGGTGCTCCACTAAGAGAAAGATCAAATGAGAAACATTTAGACAAGCATTAGACGTGATTGCCAGCAGTCAGTCATCGAGTGCGCCTCCTGGGAACTGCTTTATGGCCAGCTCAGATGGGCAGGGACTTGGCCCAGCCACCGGTGGCATTTCAATGTTAAAAATGGAATCCCATTTACTATTTTTTAATAGTTGGATATCTCTCCCCAGAGCATCCCAGTCTTTGTTTACTAATCTATGAACATGTTTCAAAATATTTGACCCTGCTTACTCTCTGTGTTTGTGACTGGTTACCTGGATAAACAGTCTCCATAAAATTAATCTGTGGAGAAGGACATCATGGTTGGTAAAGTAGAGGGTCAGCGAAAAAGAGGAAAACCTTCAAAGAGATGGATTGACACAGTGGCCGCAACAATGGGCTCAAGCATAACAACAATCATGAGGATGGTGTAGGACTGGGCAATGTTTCCTTGTTCTACATGGGGTCGCAATGAGTCAGAGCTGACTCGACGGCACCTAACAACAGCAACATAAAATTATAGGCTTCCAATGGCTGACATGACCTTAAGCATCATTTCCTTCAATTGCCTTGCTGCTGCTTGAATTCTCTCCGTAACCCCCCTGCAAAGCCATCCTTCTGAAACAGTTCCAGGGTTCAGAGCCCAGGCGTTTGATCCTGATTACACAAAATTTTAATCCTGACTCCTCTGTGTGATGCAGTTTACATAGCCTTCCTCGTTTGTGGAATAGGGACAATAATAGCACCTAATAATAATACTAATTATTTCTTTGTTATTTCCCAGGGCGTTCATTCCTTCTCTAAGTTTCTGACTGTTGTAGCTGACTAAGCCTCACTGTGCCTACTCCCCTGCCAGTGATGTGTCCTGAATATCATGATGATGATGATGATGGCGATGACATCAACAAACCAACATCCATGGAGCATTTACTAAGTGCTCCACACTGTTCTAAGTGCTTCACATGTATTCCCTCATTTTGTCCCCGCAACAATCCTATGAGGCAGGAGCAATTATCACAAATGAGGAAACTGGACCTACATTTATTAATAACTTCCCTAAGGCCACCCAGTTAGCCAGCCTGGGGTTCAGACCCAAGCAGTTGCTCCATCTGTCAGCCCTGCAACCCTTCTCCTACCAATGCTCACACCAGTAGATCCCCTCTTCTCCTGAATGCACAAGAGCAGCAGCCTGGGACTGGGCTGGAGCCTCCTCTTGGCAGCCTAAGGAGAGGAGACCAGGGGGCTTAAGCAAAGTTGTTATGGATTGAAT
The DNA here is from genome assembly GCA_030035585.1 of Dugong dugon. Classification (NCBI taxonomy): domain Eukaryota; kingdom Metazoa; phylum Chordata; class Mammalia; order Sirenia; family Dugongidae; genus Dugong; species Dugong dugon. Next base: position 27,225,181 of record CM057462.1, on the reverse strand, counting down.
TGTGTCCCCTAAAAAGATATGAAAGGTGCCTTGGTGGTGCAGTGATTAAGTGGTGAGCTGCTAACGAAAAGTGGTTCAAACCCACCAGCCACTCTATGGGAGAAAGATGTGGCAGTCAGCTTCTGTAAAGATTCACAAGCTAGGAAACCCTATGCAGCAGTTCTACTCTGTCCTATAGGGTCTCTATGAGTTGGAACTGACTCAACAGCAACAGGTTTAAAAAGATATGCTGAAGTCCTAACCCCCAGTACCTGTAAGTGTGACCTTGTTTGGAAATCGGATCTTTGAAGATGTTATCAGTCAACACGAAGTCATACTGGAGTAGGGTGGGTCCTAATCCCTTCTGAGTGGTGTCCTATAAAAGAGACCCAGAGACACACAGAGGGAAGATGCCATGTGAAGACTGAAGCAAAGATTGGAGTGATGCAGCCACAAGCCAAGGAACACTTGGAGCCACCAGACACTGGAAGAGACAAGGAAGGATCTTCGGAGAGAGCACGGTCATGCTGACAAGTGGATTTTGGACATCTGGCTTCCAGGCCTTTGAGAGAATCAAGTCCTGTGATTGTAAGGCACCTAGTTTGCGGTATTTTGTTGTGGCAGCCCCCAGAAACTAATACATAAGTGAACTCAGGACTGAGGATGGGCTGACCACCAACGTGTCACACTTAATGCAGTGAGTTACATAAAGAGGGTAACAGAGCCCGTGACCTTGAATTTCCCAACAAATGCTCAGCACTAAAAGGTTTATTTTGAGAAGGGAACACTCACATAACAGATGAGTTTTATTGTATTGTTGATACCAAACCCTGAATGGGTGTTACCTCATCCTGTCCAACCACAGACATTGGAGAAAAGCAACTGGTTCAGAGTCATTTATTTGTAGAGTATTAAACACCAACTCACTGATCAGCCCTTCTGTTGAAACATCTTATTATACTGTTCCCAACATTTCTACCACCATCCCTCATTCACTGACCTCTGTGAGTCAGCGGTTAGATGTTGGAAGCCCAGAATATTTCACGTATGTCTTTAAGCTACAGTTTTAAATGTTTAAATTATATCAACATCTCTTTTCGTTCTACTCCATCTTAGGTAATAGCTACCTTTATATTCTCTAAAGGGAATTAAATGTAAATTTCCCTGAACCATGAACTGTGAAAACAGCATCATTGCATCTCAGGTCTAATGGAGGGAGAAAGATGGATTTGGCCTGTTTTTTCTAGTAACCTATGGATAGCAAGGGTTTTAATAAGATAAGACACTCTACTCAGCATTTCAGAATAATCACATTAAGCATATGACCCTGAAGACTCTTTAGCTGGGGATAAAGACTCTGTGAGCTAGAATAACATTGACAGTTTCACCCGGAGCCACAGCCAGGAGAAGCTGGGTCCAGATGATAAACCCAGGAGATCTCAAGATCCAGAGGACAGAATTCCATTTATGAACTAGGTCTGTGCTGTAACTTATATGGCCAGAACCAGTGGGAGAATTGTTTCCATCCCTCCCCTGAAAATACCAAACAGACAGACAGACACACACACACACATGCATGCATGCATACACATACACATGTACATGCATGCACACTCACACATTTGCACAAAAACACACATGCATGCATGCTTATGTACATATACCCATGCACACATGCACACACTTATATGTGCACATATACATGCACAGATACACTCACACATATAAACACATATGTATGTGCACATAGACACATGTAAATACTCTCACATGCATACACGATCACATGCATACATGTATAAATGTGCACATGCACATAAACATACACACACATGCTCACACACATATACAAACACATGAAAACTCTCACTGACACATGCACATATGCATGTACAAATACACATATGCAAACATGTGTGTGCACATAGATGCAGGCACGTGCTCTCACACATGCACACATATACACACATGCTCTGATACATACACATATAAACACGTGAACAATCACATGTACACACATACATGCACACATTTAAATACATGCAAACATGCACACATGTGTGCACACAGGCACACATGCAACTCTCATACACATGCACACACTTGGACACAAACACACACATGCTCACATACATATACATACAAGGGCACACTCACACATGTGCACACATGCATGCATAATACATTCATGCACTTACAAACATGCACACATATGTCCACATAGGCACGTATGCACACACTTATAAATATGCACACTCATACACATGCACACAAACACATGAACACATTCATACACACACTCTAACATACATTCATACACAGGCTCACACATGCACACAAAATCTTACACACATGCACACATACATGCCCACACACTCACATGCTCACACACACATGAACACACAAATGAACAAATCCGCTTGCTGTTTTTTGTCTGCACCGCACTTTAGGTACAAAAAGCTGTGGTTAGCTTTTCCTACTCCTATTTAAAGGGCTCCACCAACAACTTCATTCTCCCTGGCGGCAAGAAGAAAGTCCAAGGGGCTTGAGTGAATGGGAAAAAGATCTGGAGTGGGGGTATTTTTCATGAAGAAAAAAAAGTCTATCCTAACTTCTCTTTGGAGCATTCGAGCATCCTTCAAAAGCGGCGGGGGGGAGCATTACATAAGCATTGGGACCACCAGATTTCAAGTCTCCTTTCAACCAGGAAGAAAGTGGGAAGAAGGATTCTCCTGGGCTGGCCCATTAGGAAGGTGTCATAAAGCTCATTGTCCCATGAGGTTGGTCTCCACGCAGCAAGGCTATAGCAGCAGCAGTCTCGGCCCAGAATTGGGGCACAGATGGAAGAAACGTTTGGAAGAGCATCATGAAGATCAGCTCCCCAGGCTTCCTCAAGAACTCCTGGTCCTACTGTATGAGTTTCCCAGGGCTGCTGTAACAAATGACCCCAAACTTAGTGCTGTAAAACCACACAAACTTATTTTCTTAAAGTCTGAAATGAGTCCTACAGAGCTAAAACCAAGGTGTGGGCAGGGCTACGTTCTTTCTGCAGTCTCTAGGGAAGAATCAGTTCCTTGTCTTTTCCAGCTGCCCATGTTCCTTGGCTCCTGGCCCCCTCCTCAATCTGCAAAGTCAGCAACACAGCATCTTTCTGATCCTCTGCTTCCATCATCACATTTCCTTTCTAACTCTAAACCTCTCACACCCCTCTTATAAGGACCTTTGTGATTACGTGGGACCCACCCAAATAACTCAAGATCACTTCCCATCTCAAGATCCTTAACTTAATCACATCTTCACAGTCTTCTTTATCATGTAACGAGACCATTGTTCTGCCTCCCACACTGTCTTTGAGCATGTCTCCAGGACAGGCCTGGTAGATGGGGTGTGCGGAGGGGCCTGGCTGATGGGTGTAGGCTCCCAGTGTGAGGAGGGCAAGGCCTTTCAGGTAGAGTGGCTGGGAAGGGGGATGGGTACCTAGAGGCTAGGCAGGAGAATGGGACCCCAGAATCTGGGCAGGGGGGTAGAACCCAGAGCCTGGGCAGAGGGGTGGGACCCAGAGCTTGGGCAGGGGGTGTGTCCCTAGAGCCTAGGTGGCAGCTCAACATCCATTTGACAGACAGCTGTCTTCTTGGAGAAGGAGGCTCTTGGCAGCCTGGGGAAGTTGAGAGAGTAGGAGAACACCTAACTCCTGGTCCACCTGAGATGTTTCAATCACAAGTGGGAAGCCTCTATGGACACCTGCTGACTCGCAGGAAGTCAAGGAGCAGCAGGTTTCCCCCTTGCCTCCCTCTGTCATGTCACCCCAATGCCACCACGTGCCTGAGGGGCCTCAGGGAAAACTGCAGGAGGTCAGAGGGGACCAGCGGTACAGCAGATACTGGACGCTCCAGCCCAGGCTCCTCTTCCAGGTCCATTGCCAGGGCTGATGGCCCTGTCTCCCCAGCTCGTATCCCAAGGCCTCTCTCTCACAAAGACAGAGTTCCACAGCCACACAGCCATCTTGCTGTCCCAAAAATAAATCCACAAGGGGGACAACTGGAGGGCTTAGAGAGCCCTCTCAGTGTCCATTGGGGAGGGGGAGTGCACCCTACAGACACCCTGAATTCAGATGTTTGGCCTCCAGAACTATGAGACCATGTCTCTGTTCTTATAAGTATACCCAGTTTGTGGTACTTTTTTATGGCGGCCCTAGGAAACAAATGAGACACTTTGCCTTCAAGTCGATTCCGACTCATAGCAACCCTATGGGACAGAGTAGAACTGCCCCATAGGGTTTCCAAGGAGTGGCTGGTAGATTTGAACTTTTCACCTTTTGGTTAGCAGCCTAGCTCTTAACCTCTGCATCACCATGGCTCCAGGAGACCAATATACAACACCCATAGTACTTCTTCATGGTTCTAATGTATGATGAAATTTCCCATAATGCAACCTTCTTGTAATTGAAGAAAAGATTGTACTTTGCTTTTGGTTTGGAATTTTACCAAGTGTTGATCACCATTTGAAAGAAACATATCCATCGAGGCAGCACACGTTTCAGTATTTTAGGAGCCAAAACGACACACCTGTTTCAACCTGCAAATGCAGCCATGGCAGCCAAAACAATTCATGCTAAATTATAAACAGTCATCACAAATTACTTTTATTTCTCCTCATTACAACTACAGCAATATTTTGATTTTTTTAAAAATAAAGTAGGTAGGTAGGTCATGATACCAATAAATTTCATTTCAGTGTGGAAGGCCGTATCTCAGTTTCTTAGGGCTGACAACAAATACCTCAAACTTAATGGCTTAAAACAATGAAAATGTATCTGCTTACAGTTCTGGAGGCCAGAAACCTGAACTCAAGGTGTCAGCAGAGCTGTGCTCTCTCTGAGGCTCTAAGGAAGCATCCTTCCTTGCCTCTTCCAGCTTCTGGTGTTTCCAGGTACTCCCTGTCATTCCTTGGCTTGTGGCTGCATCACTCCAATCTCTCCCTTCATCTTCACATGGCCTTCTCCGTGTGTCTGTATCTTCTCCTTTTTGTCTCTTATAAGGACAGTTGTCATTGGATTTGCCTTCCTGCTCGTGGGGTAGGGTGATCCAGGAGGGTCTCATATTGAGACCCTTAATTATAGTTGCAAAGACTCTTTTTCCAAACAAGGTCACATTCACAGGTTCCAGGTGGGCACATCTTTTGGGGGGAGGGCCACGTTCAACCCACTACAGGAAGTGTTACAGAAACATTTGTTATTTAAAAAAGACAAAGATGCTGATGAAGTAGACAAACACACTGTCAAGTACACCCTCAAGAGAGGCATTGCCAAGCCCTAGGGTGTGTGCACCTTCCCCTCAAAATTGTGTTCCTGTCATGGATTGAATTGTGTCCCTCAAAAAAATCTGTCAACTCGGCTAGGTCATGATTCCCAGAATTGTATGACTGTCTACCATTTTGTCATCTGATGTGATTTCCCTGTGTGTTGTAAATCCTATCACTATGATGTAATGAGATGGATTAGTGGCAGTTATATTGATGAGATCTACAAGATTAAATAGTGTCTTAAGCTAATCTCTTTTGAGATATAAAAGAGAGAAACAAGCAGAGAGACAGGGGGACCTCATATCACCAAGAAAGCAGTGCTGGGAGCAGAGCACGTCCTTTGGACCTGAGGTTCCTGTGCTGAGATTCTCCCAACCCAAGGGATGACTGATGCATCACAAGGACCTTCCTCCAGAGCTGACAGAGAGAGAAAGCCTTCCCCTGGAGCTGGTGTCCTGAATTCAGACTTCTAGCCTGCTGGACTGTGAGGGAATAAACTTCCCTTTATTAAAGCCATCCACTTGTGGTATTTCTGTTGTAGCAGCACTAGACAACCAAGACAGTTCTCCAAAAAGAGATGGTGATATGTTGAAGTTCTAACCCCTGTGCCTGTGAATGTGACCTTGTTTGTGGAAATACAGGGGGGGTGGGAGGAGATTTATCACTTGGGTCAAATGAGGTCATACAGAAATACAGTGGTTTATAGTCTTAATTCCTTCTGCGTGCCATCTTATAAAAGGAGTCACACAGTGGGTAGAAGCCATGAAAGGATCCATGTATAAGCCAAGGAACGCCAAGAAACGCCCAGGGCTACAGAAGCTGAAAGAGACAAAGAAGGATCTTATCCTAGAGTTGACAGAAAGCATACTCTGCCAACACCCTGAATTTTGACTCCCACCCTCCAAAACTGTGAGACAATAAATTCCTGTTCTTTAAAGCCACCCACTTGTGGTATTTATGTTACAACAGCACTAGGAAACTAAGATACTGCAAAAAAGCTTTTCAGATGTTGGATCCCTCCTATACTCACACCAGCAGTGTAAGGGAAAAAAAAAAAACTCATTGCTGTCAAGTTGATTTCAACTCATAGTAACCTAAAGGACAGAGTAGAACTGCCCCGTAGTGCTTCCAAGGAGCAGCTGGTGGATTTGAACTACTGACCAATTAACCACTGTGCCACCATGTCTCCAGCAGCCTAACGGAAGTCCCACTTTCCAGATTCCCAACAACACTTGGTGTTGTCAGACTTTTCTATTCCTCTCAACCTTATGATTGTGAATTATATCTCATTTCAGTATTAATTTGCATTTCCCTGCTTAGTGGTGTGGTTGACCATCTTTTCAAGTGTTTTTTGTCCATTTGGATGCCCTCTCCTTGGAATTGACTATTCATCTTTAACCTTTTTCCATGATTTGAAAGGTCCTGTATGACCTGGATACTACGACTCCGTTACGTTTTTATTAGGTGCTGTTGAGTCAGTTCCAACTCATAGCGACACTATGTACAATAGAATGAAACACTGACGGGTCCTGCGCCATCTTCAAAATTGTTGCTGTGCTTGAGCCCATTGTTGCAGCCACTTTGTCAATCCATCTTGTTGAGGACCTTCCTCTTTTTTGCTGACCCTCTACTTTACCAAGCATGATGTCCTTCTCCAGGGACTGGTCCCCCCCGATAACATGTCCAAGTATGCGAGACATAGTCTCACCGTTCTTGCTTCTAATGAGCATTCTGGCTGTACTTCTTCCAAGAAAGATTTGTTCATTCTTCTGGTAGTCCATAGTATATTCCATATTCTTTGCCAACACCATAATTTAAAGGCATCAGTTCTTCTTGGGTCTTCCTTATTCACTGTCCAGCTGTCACATGCATATGAGGCAATTGAAAACACCATGACTTGGGTCAGGCTTACCTTAGCTCTTAAAGTGCTTTTTTAACACTTTAAAGAGGTCTTTCGCAGTAGATTTGCCCCATGCAATAGGTCATTTGATTTCCTGACTGCTGCTTCCATGGGTGTTAATTGTGAATCCAAGTAAAATGAAATCTTTGACAACTTCAATCTTTTCTCCATTTATCATAATGTTGCTTATTGGTGCAGTTGTGAGGTTTTTTTGTTTTCTTTATGTTGAGATGTAATCCATTACTGAAGGCTATGGTCTTTGATCTTCATCAGTAAGTGCTTCAAGTCCTCTTCACCTTCAGCAAGCAAGGTTGTGTCATCTGCGTAACACAGGTTGTTAATGAGTCTTCCTCCAATCCTGATACCCCATTCTTCTTCATAGAGTCCAGCTTCTCAGATTATTTGCTCAGCATACAGATTGAGTAAGTATGGTGAAAGGATACAATACTGACACACACCTTTCTTGACTTTAAACCACATAGTGTCCCCTTGTTCTATTCAAACAGCTGTCTCTTGATCTATGTATATGAGCACAATTAAGTGTATTCGAATTCCCATTCTTTGCAATGTTACCCACAATTTGCTATGATCCACATAGTCGAATGCCTTTGCATAGTCAATAAAACAGATAAACATCTTTCCGATATTCTCTGCTTTCAGCCAAGATCCATCTGACATTAACTATGATGTCCCTCATTCCATGTCCTCTTCTGAATCTTGTTTGAATTGCTGGCAGTTCCCTGTCTATGTACTCTTGCAACTGCTTTTAAATGATCTTCAGCAAAATTTTACTTACTCTTAATATTAATGATACTGTTTGACAATGTCTGCATTCTGTTGGATCACCTTTATTTGAATAGGGCACAAATATGGATCTCTTTCATCCGCGATTATTCATAAGGTTTTCACTGGCTAATTTTTTCAGAAGTAGACTGCCAGGTCCTTCTTTCTAGTCTGTCTTAGTCTGGAAACTCTTCTGAAACCAGTCCACTATGAGTGACCCTGCTGGTATATGAATACCGGTGGCATAGCTCCCAGCATCACAGCAACACACAGGCCACCACAGCACGACACACTGATAGACACGTGAGGTTGTTGGTTATATGCAAAGCAAATACCATCCCAGTCTGCGCCTTGTCTTCTTGTCTTTTCACTTTGTTTAGGCTGTCTTTGGACTCAGAGAAGCATTTGTTTGTTTATTTTTAATGTTGGCAAATGTATTAGTCTTCTGATCTATGAGTCTTGTTTGTTGTTTACAAAAATCACTGTCTCTTGAAAATATTGTGTCAAGGCAAAGAAGCCAGTCACAAAAGACCACATAGTGTCTGATTCCATTTATATTAAATGCCCAGAATAGGCAAGTCCATAGAGACAGAAGGGAGATTAGTGGTTGCTTAGAACTGGGGGAGGCATTTGGGGAAAAATGGGTAGTGACTGCTAATGGATATGAGTTTCTTTCTTTTTTTAATTGTGCTTTAGGTGAAAGCTTACAGCTCAAGTTAATTTCTCATTCAGAAATTTATACACATATTGTTTGTGACATGGGTTGCAATCCCCACAATGTGACAGCACAATCCTCCTTCCCACCCCGAGTTCCAAATGTACATTCATCCACTTCCTGTCTCTGCCTGCTTTCTCATCTTGCTTTTGGACAGGAGCTGCCCATTTGGTCTCGTATATTTGATTGAACCATGACTGCCCTGACAGGGATCACAACAGAGAATCCCGGACAGTGCGAGAGAAAAATGTAGAAGAGAATTCAAATGCAAGTAAAAAGACCAGACTTACTGGTCTGACGGAGGCTGGAGGAACCCCCGAAACTATGGCCCCTGGACACTCTGCTAACCCAGAAATGAAACCATTCCTGAAGTCCACTTTTCAGACAAAGATTAGACAGACCTATAAAATAAAAAATAACACACCTAAGGAACGTGCTTCTTAGTTCAATCAAATATACGAAACCAAATGTGTTTCTTTTTGAGGTGATGAAAGATGTTCTAAGATCGATTGTGGTTACATTTATCCAACTCTGTGAATATACTAAAAACCACTGAATTATACACTTTAAATGGGTGAATTGTATAATATGTGAATCATATCTCAATAAAGCTGTTATATGAAAAGAAAGAACAAAAAAATCACTATCTTTCATCTGGTCCAAACTCTCAATACTAGGATTTTCACTTCTATTTTTTAGCATTTTTTAAGACCAGACCTAGTTCAGGATGAAGTTATGTCCTCCTGAGAGTCCCTCTCCCCGTTTCATTTTTTCTAGGCATTTCCCAGCCCAGAACCTCTTCTCCCAAGAACAGAATCTTTCTGACCAATTCCAGGCTTTATTTATTTATTTTTATAGAATTTGATTTCTTTTTTTAGGTGAAAGTTTACAGCTCAAGTTAATTTCTCATACAAAAATTTATACACCTATTGTTTTGTGACATTAGTTGCGATCCCTATAATGTGACAGCACCCTCCTCCTTTCCACCCCAGACAAGATGTGTCCATTCAACCAGTTCCTGTCCTTCTCTGCCTTTTCATCCTGCCTCCAGACAGGAGCAGCCCATTTGGTCTCATCTATCTGCTTGAACAAAGAAGCACTCTCTTCACAAGTATTATTTTATGTCAATTCCAGGTTTTAGACGAGCTTTTCCCTTCAGCATAAGACTGGGTCTCCCATGGACATCAATCTGGGAACTTCCATACCTGGAGGAGGTGGGAGTCTCTGTCAAAGACCCTGCATGGCTCAGGAGTTGGGAGGCTGTGAGCTCCGAGAGGCTGGTAAGAAGTCAGAAGATAAACCAGGGCAATTGTTTTAATTTCAGTAGTGTCTAGAAGGAAATGGGGAACTGTCAAGTTAACATCTGAAACATAATCACACCGTGTAACCAGAGGGAAGGAGCCACCTTAAATATTGTTAGTGGAGGAGCCCATGCCGTCAGCCTATTTAGCCTGGACCCTACAGGATCTGTTCAGTCATTTTCATTTCTTTTAAGACCTGCTTTACTTTTATTGCTCTTCCCTGACTATATTAATTTTTAAGCAGCCTAATTCCCCTCTGGGTGGAGCAGTTAGCCTGGCAGGAGCCTTTCGGGAGGATTTCTGGGTGGAAGTTACATTTCGGGATTAATATGATGCCTCTAAAGACAGCCAAGGCACCAAAATGGAAAATTTCCTCCAAATATAGACTTCTGTCACCTTCAAAGAGTGGAATTTACTAAATTTCTCAAATGGGAGTAGCAGCGAGAAAGAGGAACATGTGGGGTTTAGCGGGAGCCAGAGATTTTTCTAAACAGCTGTATTGAAATAGAATTCACATACCACACAATTCTCCCATTTAAAGTGTATAATTGAGTGGTTTTTAGTATATTCACAGATATGTGCAACCATCACCACAGTCAATTGTAGAACATCTTCATCACCTCAAAAAGAAACCCTGTAGCCTTTAGCTATCACTCCCCTATTCCTTTGTCCTCACCTCCCGCCCTGTGTTACAGTTATCAGTTGCCTTCAAGTCAGCTCCGACTCAAGGAAACCTTCTGTATAACAGAACAAAACGTTTCCTGGTCCCGTGTCACTTTCATAATGATTGCTATGTTTGAGTCCATTACTGAGTCCATCTCATGGAGGGTTTCCTTCATTTTTGTTGGCCTTCTCCTTTATCAAGCATGATGACCTTTTCTAGCTATTGGTCTTACTTGATGACCAGCCCTACGCAACCACTAAATCTTCTTTTTGTCTCTATAGATTTGCCTGTTCTGGACTTTCATATAAATGGAATCATATAGTATATAATCTTTTGTGTCTGGCTTCTTTCACTCAGTATATTTTCCAGGTTCATCCACATCATGGCACGTATCAGTATTTCATTCCATTTTAGGCTGAATAATATTTCATCGTATGGATAATCCACACTTAGTTTATCCATTTCCGTCCATTGATGAACTCTTGGGTTGTTTCCACCTTTTGGCTGAAGAACATTGCAGATGGCAGGTGAGGGGAGATGTCCTGACTCCCTGTGCCCATGCCTCCTTGCTTCCTTTCCCTTTGACCTTCTAGTCATTTGTTCACTCACTTGGACAAAAGAATCAGCTCCTAAGAAACCTGCAGAGGAACCTTGTATTCAGTCCATTGGTAAGGGACCCAGGTGGGGTGTCCTACCTCAGTCAAGGTAACCTGATGCCCTACCCACCTTGTGAATTGTGCTTCCCACTGCAGGCTTCTGGAGCTCAACTTGAAGCCAGCCCTAAAACCAGATTTGAGCTAAAGGTGCTGGAGGTGGGGAGTGGCGTAAGCCATGCTGAAGATAATAAGAGAAAAACCAAGGGAAAGAGAAGTGGAGAAAGACAGAAGAAGGCATAGGGAAAACACCACCTCATTCTCTCTTGCACTGACTGCAGATTAAATATTGGGGTGGCCCCTCTCCCTGTGACAAGCAGCTGAGAATACATTTGTTTTGCTAATATCCCAGACCCCACATTTACCTATCTGGTCCTATCAAAGATTTTGCATGAAATCTTTCTCTCCAAGTCTGTATGTGGGAACGATGATCCCTGCCATCCCAGCTCCCAGAAAATGGCTTCAACAGTCTGATTTCCATGGTGTTTTGTTTCCTTCACTTTGTCCTGAGCTCAATGTCCCGGTCAAGTCTCATGGATGTGATAAGAATGCATCTGCTTCCCTTCTTGGTGGATAGCCATGCAGAGTTTGCAGGACTTTGCTGGAGAGAGGCTTGAGGTGTTCTGTGTATGGTATGGGTTTTGAGGTCATGATTGAGTGTGGAAGCCAAAGGTTGGGCTCTCACATTTATGGTCAGCATAGCGGGGGGAGGATTGTGGCTGAGGATGAAAGTCATTCCATCCCTCAGCCCCCTTACCAGTGAGTAAAACAGGAACACTGGGGTTCATAAGTCTCTCATCCCAATTGTCCCTCTAAACACATTGGTTGAATCCAAGCAGGAGCAGAGCCAGCCTGCCCTCAGTTTTCCCATCTACAAAGTGGGATAAGTGGTAGGAGCAGAAAGGCCCCAGTGACAGGTTCTAGAACAGGTGAAGGAGCTCCTGTCTGGGCCTCTAGTTCTCCCCTCTGAGATCCCTGCATCATTTTACCCACTGAAAGCTGAGAGGAAGAGGTCTAGGGGAAGAGGGAGCCAGTAACAGGGAGCGAAATCAGGAGAAAAATACTTTCTTCCTCGCGGAGGTTTTGTAACCAGCAACTGGAATGAGGACAGGGTACAATGTATGATTCAGGACGCAGGGTGTGATGAATGAGAAAGACATTTTTCAGCTCTTTTAATAAGGCTGTCAGCATACAGTACTTACTGGCACTTAGGCCTCCATCAGAGTTTACTCTGCAAATATCACTTTATGAACAAGTCCTAGTTGTTCAGTTTTCTTGAAGACAACACCCCCACCTCATTACAAAGGGTCAGCCCAAGTGGGCTCTCAGAGTTTGGAAAATGCTGAGCACTGGGTGACAGGAGGGCAGGCACAGCACTGGACATTAGGGGTTCTTTGTCTTTGCCTTTTGCTTATCGAGCAAACCCCCACCTGGCACACAGGGCTAAGGGAGGGAGGACCATGTGAGTTTGTGGACATGAGCATTAACTGTTTGCACCACCCAGGGATTCCCATTTGTTCATTTTTTCCATCTCTTCAACATATTTGATGACTGATCCTTATGTGCCAGACAGGATGCTGGATGCCCAGAAGGTGCTGAGTGCATGTCTGCTGATGTTTACTGGATAAGCCTGCCTGGCCATCCCAACAGCATTTAAACCCATCACTGTCAGAGTCTCCTGGGACTGCCCTAACAAAGCACCATGAGGTGGGCAGCTTATATTGTTTTTGTTGTTGTCGAGTTGATTCCACCTCATGGCAACCCCATGATGCAGAGTAGAACCGCTCCATAGGGTGTTCATGGCTGTGATCTTTTGGAAGCAGATCACCAGGCCCGTCTTCCAAGACACCTCTGGGTGGGTCTGAACCACCAACCACAGCTAGTAGTTGAGCGCTTAACCATTTGTGCCATGCAGGGACTCTGGCAACTTATAAAAACAGAAATTTATTATCTCACAGTTCTGGAGACCAGAAATCCCATTTCAGGGTGTCAGTAGGGGCATGCTTTCTTTGAAGTCTCTAGGGAATGATCCTTCCTTGTCTCTTCCAGCTTCTAGTGACCCCAAGCATTCCTTGGGTTGTGGCTGTATCACTCCAATCTCTGCCTCCACCTTCGCATGGCCGTCTTCCCTCTATCTGTCTGTGTCTTTTTGCCCCTTTTATAAGGACACCACTCAGATTGGATTAAGACCCACCCTACTTCAGTATGACCTCACTTTAACTGAGAACATCTTCAAAGACCTTATTTCAAAACCAGGTCATGTTCACAGGTACCAGAGATTAGAACTTCAACGTATCTTTTTGGGGGACACAATTCAACCTATAATAGTCAAGACTATGTGACTATTTTGATGTCCTCACTCTACTTAAGAGACAGAATTCAAGAGAGGATCCAACAAGTTAGGACCATCCAGAAGTTGTCTACTGTGGCTCCCCAGCTGTAGCCTCCCTTCTGGGTGGTTCAAGGATGAGGGGACCAAGCAGGTAGATAAGCCTAAGTGGCCAGGTTCCAACAGGTCCTGAAGCTCCTCTCCATGGCTGTCACTCTTCTGCCCAGAGAATACAAAGTCAAGAAAGATAATCTGTTGCTCAAACTACTATTTGTGGTTGCTCTAAAGAGTATTTGAGATGAAGAAGGAAACACTTGTCAGCCATTTTTGGAACTGCGACTCTCAATTGGTGATTGATTTCATACAACTGGAGTGTTCTCTGCCTACACTTGTTCATAGATCTCAGATCTTCAGGGAAAGTCCCAATCTCCCATCTCTTCATTCTTTTAAATAAAGTCGATGTATTGCATGTATGCCTTAAATATAGGCCCTTGTAAGACTTTATAAATAAATTTAAGCACCAGAGAAAATGCTGTCAGAACAGAGACCTTGATATTTGGGTGAAAAAGGATGATCTCTGTATTAGTTCGATGGACATGGCCGTTCAGAGGAGGAGTCAGTGAAATAAACATTGTCTGGTGTTATGGGTTGAGTTGTGTCCCCCAAAATATATGTATTGTAAATCCTAACCCCTGTATCTGTGGATACGATCCCATTCAGGAATAGGGGTTTCTTTGTTATATTAAACAGACCATATTGTAGGATGTGTCTTAAGCCATTTTGAGAGACAGAAAGAGCAGATTAGGCACAGAGACAAGGAAGCACAGACGGGGGAAGACAGATGTCACATGAAGATCTCCAAGGAACCAAGGAACAGAAGCTGGAAAGAGACAAGGACCTTCTCCCAGAGCTGACAAAGAGAGAAAACCTTCCCCTAGAACTGGTGCCCTGAATTCAGACTTCTAGCCTCCTAAACTGTGAGAAAATAAATTCTGTTTGTTAAGGACACCCACTTGTGGTATTTCTGTTACAGCAGCTCTAGGTAATTGTTATGAATTGAATTGTGTCCTCCCAAAATATATTTTGTAAATCTAACCCCTATACCTGTGGATGTAATCCCATTTTGGAATAGAGGTCTCTTTATTATGTTAATGAGGCAGTATTAGTGGAGGATGTGTCTTAAATCAATCTCTTTTGAGATATAAAAGAGCAGAATAAACAAGGAGAAATGGGGGAAGATAGATGCCATGCCACATGAAGACCACCAAGGAGCCAAGGAATAGAAGATGAAAAGAGACAAAGACCTCTCCCTAGAGCTGACAGCCAGCCAGTGCCCTAAATTTGGACTTCTAGCCTCCTGATCTGTCTTGGAAGAAGTCCAGCCAGAATGCTCCTTAGAAGCAAGGATGGCGAGACTTTGTCTCACCTACTTTGGACATGTTATCAGGAGAGACCAGTCTGTGGAGAAGGACATCATGCTTGGTAAAGTAGAAAGTCAGTGTAAAAGAGGAAGATCCTCAACAAGATGGATTGACACAACAATGGACTGCATCAATGGGCTCAAGCATAGCAACAATTGTGAGAACGGTGCAGAACGGGACAGTGTTTCATTGTGTTGTACGTAGGATCACTATGAGTTGGAATCAATTCGACCGACACCTAACAACAACAAGCCTCCAGAACTATGTGAAAATAAATGTCTGTTTGTTAAGGCCACCCACTTGTGGTACTTCTGTTACAGCAGCACTAGGTAACTAAGATATCTGGATAATTCCATGGCCTTTTGGCACTACTAGAGACCCACTGGTGTAGCAGCAAAGGAGAGTCAGGAATTTCCTTTCTGGAGCAAGAAGCTTCTTGGGAACTTGATCAGATTTTGCCTGGAAAAGCCTGGATGCCAGTGATGATTAGAGTGCTTCATTTTAAGGGCAACAAACTGAAGAGTGAATGTTCCGAGAACAGGAAGAAACGGGCCTCTCCATCTCACACTCATGGTAAAGTCTAATGGATGTCTTCCTTCAGAATCCACGGAGAAGTTTATTTAGAGATTTAGAAGGAGGTCGGGGGGGGGGGGATCTTCCCCCAGCTGTTCTCCCTTATGCTGATATCTGTAAATAATATTCCACAATAACAAAAGTTACGAACAAACAGTTCATATGGAGAGGAGGAAATATTGGCAAATAAAAATGCTCAGTGCCCAGAATATAAACCATCCTTCCTCCTGAGACTGACAAACGGAAATGGAAACGCTTACCTCGTCTAACAAGGGGGGCAGCAGACCCAGGAGGGTGGAGGCCGGAGGCAGGGAGGACCAGGGAAACCAGCTCAGCCCTCAATCAGAGTCTTCCATCCACACATCAGCTGAGCCCCCCACGTACAACTGGAGGGGCACTTAATTGCCCATAAAAATGATTTGCTGAGCACTTCAGTTTTTTAATAAACTATGGGGGGGGGAGGAAATTGCACCAAGCTTTGGCTTTTTATCTTTCAAATTAATAAAAAGAAGCCCCTGGTGGGGAAGAAGCGGGGAGGGAGGGCAAGGGGAAGAAGAGAGCAGAGCATATTTATGGAAGGATTGTCTGCTGGGGAAAGGTTGAAGGCCCAGGTGGGTTTGCTGCTGGGGCAGCTCCAGGATCTCTGCCACCACTAGCCTCCCCCCAACCCCACCCCAATGACCCAGGTAGTTGTTTTCTTTTGTTCCAAAAGCTACCCCACTTCCATGCCCATTTTCCAGGCTATTTGCCCATGAAGGAGCCTGTCTGTGTCATTGTCTGGCTGGCATCTTCCTGCTTAGATATGAGGACACTGATGGCCCAGGGTGATGGTGGGATGGTCCAGCATCACAGAGAGAGCTGCAAACATGTCCCATGTCCCCTCTCCTCTCCTCGGCCCTCAGAGCATGTCTCAGTCTCCTAGTGCTGCTGTAATAGAAATATCACAAGTGAGTGGCTTTACAGAACAGACATTTATTTTCTCAGTTCTGGAAGCTAAAAGTCCAAATCAGAGTCTGGCTGTGTTGTTGTTAGGTGCCATCGAGTCTATTCCAACTCATGGCAACTCTGTGTACAACAGAAGGGAAACACTGCCCTGTCCTGTGCAATCCTCACAATCTTGTTATGCTTGAGCTCATTGTTGCAGCCACTGTGTCAATCCATCTTGTTGAGAGTCTTCCTCTTTTTCACTGACCTTCTACTTTACCAAGCATGATGTCCTTCTCTAGGGACTGATCCCTCCTGATGACAGGGTCTTGACCTTGTGGATTCCTTCCTTGTCGGGATCCCTGGGCATTCCTTGTTCCCTTGGCTTGTAGATGAACCTCATATGGCATCTGTCCTCCCCCTCCCCTCACTCCATATGTGCCCTCATCTATGTCTAATCTTCTCTTTTTATAACTCTGAAGGGATTAGGTTTAGGACCCACCCTACACTGATATGACCTCATTATTGTAACAGAAAAGGTTCTTGGGTGGCACAAATGGTTAAGCACCCGACTACTAGTTGAAAGGTTGGCTGTTCAAAACCACCAAGAGGTGCCTTGGAAGACAGGCCTTGCAATCCGCTTCTGAAAACCCTACTCTGCACACATGGGGTTTCCATGAGTCAGAATCGACTAGAAGACAATAAACAACAACAACATAAAAAAAAAAAAAAAAAAAAAAACCCTATTTCCAAACAAGATCGCACCCACAGGTATAGGGGTTAGGATTCCAACACATATTTGGGGGAGACACAATTCAATCTGTAACAGAACCTCCATGAATATGGCTCAGAACTGGGCAACACTGTGTTCTGTCGTACATAAGGTTGCCATGAGTTGGCACAAACCCAACAGCAACTAACAACAACAACAGGAATAATCAGGCCTAATCCTGAGGCCGACTCTACAAGCAGGAGCCATGCCCATCTCCACATGCTGACTTCATCCCAGCACAACCCTGGTACACACACACACAAAACGCATTGCCATCGAGTCCATTCTGACTCATAGCTACCCTACAGGACAGAGTAGAACTGCCCCATAAGATTTCCAAGGCTGTAATCTTTACGGAAGCAGACTGTCTCATCTTTCTCCCTCAGAGCAGCTGGTGGGTTTGAACTGCCAACCTTCCGGTTAGCAGCCGAGTCTTAACCAATGTGCCACCAGGGCTCCTTTCCCTGGCACACAGTAGATGCTTAATGAGTAAGGCAGCCAGGGTAATAAAGGCCCATGAAGCATCCAGTTCCCTTTTAGGGAAATCACACAAAGAATTTTAAATAAACTGCAGAATCCCGAGGCCAGAAGGAACTGTCTGCCAGCATCTGAGCGGGGTTGCACCTAATCCCCTCATTGCACCAGATGCCCCTAGACATGCTCCTGCACCCCCCTTTCCTGCAAGCTTCCCCAAGAATCCAAGAAGCCCAGCCTGTCCCCATGAGCAGCAGCCACACTGCCACCCCCAACCCCGTTCTCCTCAGTCCATTCTCGGCCCCTCAGCCCATGCCAGCTCCTAAATCAAAGACATACATCACTGGCCACCCAAATGAGCACTTTTTGTAGCGATAAATGATTTTCTGATAAATAGGGGCTGAGGGCCATGCGTCAGGCTGTGCCACCTCCCCGCTCCACTCAGGTCCTTGTTGCTCTCAATTCAGCGGTGAGATTGGGGGTGGGGGTCGTGAGATGACATTTAGTTACATCCAATTGCAAGCCTGCCTTTTTTCTTTGCTGTTTTCCCACGTAAAATGAGGATGAATGTCCCTTCAGCAACTCAAAGGCCTTGCTCAGCCCACCTCAAGCATGCAGGGGTCACCCTGGGCAGTGGTTGGTTAATCTGAGAGGCTTTGGTCCATCCTTGGGAATTCTAAATGGGTTAAATGGACCGCTCAGGAACCAAGCTGCTGACAACAACAGGAATAGGAAAACAGGGCTTCAACTATGTGAGCCGTCTCCCAGAGGTCTTATGGAAACATTAGAATCCCCCAGAACCCTCCGCCTTCAGATTTCCCCTTGAGATCAGGCTCAGTCATGAATACCATTCTTTCAGAAGCCTAACGATAGAACATGCACTCCCTGGGTGGTGCAGACAGTTAATATGCTCACCTGCTAACCAAAAGGTAGGAGTTTCGAGTCCACCCAGAGGCACCTCAGAAGAAAGCACAGCTCTACTCTGACATACATGGAGTCACCATGAATCAGAGTCAACTCAACAGCAACTGGTAAACTATAGAAAATCCCCAGGAGAGTGACTCAGGGTGGGGCAGGGTGAGGGAGATATCAGAATACCAAGTCTTATAAACCAAAAGACCAAACCAATGGTCGTTGAGTTGATTCCAACTCATAGTAACCCCATGTGCTTCAGACTAGAACTATACTTCATAGAGTTTTCAGTGGCTGGTTTTTTAGAAGTAGATCACCAGGCATTTCTTCCAAGGCGCCTCTGGGTGGACTCCAACTTTTCAGTTAGTAGTCAAGTGATTAACTGATTGTGCCACCCAGGGACTCTGCAAGCCTTATAAAGGACTATTATTCTAGAAAGAGACAGAGACAGGGAATGAGGAGAGGAAGGGAAGGAAAAGAAGAACGTAGGAAATAGAATAAGAGGGAAAGGGGAAAAGGAAGAAGAGGAGAGAGAAGGGAAGGAAAGAGGAAGAAGAAAGAGAAGAGAGGGAAGGAGAAAGGAAGGGGAAGAGGAAGAAGAAGGGAGAGAAGGGAAAGTGAAAGAGGGAAGGGAAGGAGAATGGAAAAGAAAGAGGAAGGAAAGGGGAGGGAAGAGGAAGAAGTGAGAAAAGGGAAAGGGAAAGAGAGGGAAGAGGAGAAGGGGAACGAAAGGGGGATAAAGTGAAGGGAAGGGGAAGAGGAAAGAAAGGAAGAAAGGGCAGGGGAAGGGGAAAGACAGGGAAAGAAAGAAGGAGAAGGGAAGAGGAAGAGGAAGGGAAGGGGAAGGAGAAGAGAAGAAGAGGAAAGAAAGGGAATGGAAGGGGAAGAGGAAGAGGAAAGAGGAGAAGGGAAGGGAAGGGGAAGCAGAGGGGAAGAAAAGGGAGGGGTGTGCAGGGGGAGGGGGAGGGAGGAAGAGAATACCAAGGACGCAGGTGGTCCCTGGTTTGGTCTAGTCAGTTTCTGTTGTGTCCAGAGGGAAAGCTCATTCTGGAGGCCCCAGAGGCTGGTGGACACTTTTCATAATTGGCTTTCCTAAGACCTGGAGAAATCATCCAGTTTCAGCCCTGAGAAAACACATGAAGACTTACTCCCATCTAAAGAGTATGAACTTCTAACTTGAGGAATGAGGGAGGGGAATACGTTTTAAAGACCCAAAAAATTAAAGTTAAGTCTTTTGGGTAAATGGATGAGACGCTGAGGGTGGCAGAGTGGGCAAAGAGTCACACTACTTAGATGAAAGGGCAAGAAAACACTTCCCCTTTCTATAAATGTTTCCATTAAGTAAAGTTAGAATTCCCACTTGGTCCAAAGAACTGTCTCATGATGACCCTATGTGTTACAGTAGAGCTGCTCCATAGGGTTCTCTTGGCTATAATCTTTATGGAAGCAGATTGCCAGGCCTTTCAAGTTAAGTGCTTGACTGCTAGCCAAAAGGTTGGCAGTTCAAAGCCACCCAGAGGCACCTCAGGAAAAAGGCCTGGCAGTCTGCTTCTGAAAGGTCACAACCTTGAAAAACCTATGGAGCAGTTCTACTCTGCACATATGGGGTCAGAATGAGTCAGAGCTGACTCAATGGCAACCAACAAAAACAACGACAATTGTGAGAAAATAAATTTTTATTCTTTAAAGCGACCCACTTGGGGTACTTCTGTCACAGCAGCCCTAGGAAGCTAAGGCACCACGTATGTGATGACTCACTTAGAGTTGTCACCTGCTTGGCTGAGACCTCTGTGCGGGCAGGGACCACTCCTGGCTCGATCACTGTCGTATCACCCGTGCCTGGGAAAGTGTCTAACATACAGAGGTAAATAAGCACAGAGGTGAATGGGTGGCTGAATGAATGAGTGAAAGCCCTATAGCTTACTCTCATACTAGTCTCTACTTTTTGCCTTCAGTCTTTTTTTTATGATGATAGCAACAGTGTATCCAGGCAACCGTAATGTGCTTCACAGGCTATCAAGTGCTGTGGTGAACTCCTCTCGCATATCCTCTCTGGTGGCTCAGGGCAATGGGCAGTGGAGGACTCAAGGAGAAGGGCTGAGAGTGCCCTTCCCCTGTGCGCCTTCACAGCTGGGAAGTGGCAGAGCCAGCACAAAGCGCTATTCTAGTCTAATTCTTCTTGACACCACCAGGCACCATGGCTCCCACGTTGGACTGACACCCCCAGACCCTGATTCTTGTGGAAACATTTCTAATGGCAAGGATTTAGTTCGAATGTGGGTCTCATTTGCCAAGAGGAGCTGTGGCCAAGGATGTAGTTTGCTAGGTGTGGGACCCCCCCCGCCGTCCACGCCTGAACCAGCCCATACCTTCTGTCTGCCAAACCTGAGCCCCCTTGAACAAATGGCACCTGGAAGTTGAGACTTCAGAGGAAGATGCTGGGGGGAAGCGTCCCAGGCGGTGGTATGCAGGTGCTGGAGAGGACTCCTTGGGTGCAAGGAAGATACGGCACAGCAGAGGCAGGAGTGAAGTCCTTCCTTCATAGAACAAACTGTCTTATTTCACACCCCAACAGTCTCCAAACAGCCCAAAGGATGAGCTTTTGTCTCCAGGCACAAAGCTCAATTCCCTCCTCCTCCACCCCACTCAAAGCCTCGAAGGCCCCTCCCTGCTCTGAGCTGGGCAACAAAGAAACCCCATTACAATTTCAGAGGGGAAGCAGGTGAAGGAAAGGGAAGAATGGGCTCCAATGGCCCCTGGAGTAAACAATGACCGAATCCACCCCGCAGTTCCCAACCACCAGGATAACATCTGCTACACTGGTCAAGAGATACACGCCTCACCCAGGGGAGATGGAGGAAAGGCAAAGGACAAAAGGCAGTTTGAGGGGTTACCAAGGCGACACTGCTGAGCAACAGGCTCTGGCCTTGGTGCTGAACGGGCCAGGGTAGCCCGGCTGAAGGGGAACCAGAGGAGACTCAGACTAACCAGGCCAGGGGAGCGCGCTGGAGAGCGTCATGCACAGATGCAGACTCTGAAGGAGCAGGACGGACAGGCGGGATCAGGCTCACTCCGCGGGCACCAGGAGAGCTGCTGCAGAGCAAGGTCCCTGACCTCCAGCCCGCGGCGGCAGACGCTTCTGCGGGAGGTAGCGTGGCAACAGCACAGAGGACTGGCACATTGCTCTGCTTTTTATAGAAGCCCTTCCCAGAGGCATCGCGATTTGAAAGATCTTCACTTCAGCAGTTCAGAGGCCGCGTTCTAATTATATACCTCGCAACACAGATGCCGCGTGCCTCTACCCTCTGCAGTGGAAGAAGCATTTATAGAGTGTAGTTATAAATAAATAAATATATATGTGTGTGTACATATCGAGCCCTGGAGGTGCAGTCGTTAAGAACTGCTAACCAAAAGGTCGGCAGTTCGAGTCCACTGCTACTCCTTGAAAATCCTATGGGGCAGTTCTACTCTGTCCTATAGGGTCGCGAATAGGGTCGCTATGAGTCAGAATTGACTCTACAGCAATGAGTTTGGTTGGTTTTGGTAATTTTTATGGAAGCAGATCGCCAGGCCTTTCTTCTGTGGCACTGCTTGGTGGGTTTGAACCACCAATCTTTAGGTTAGCAGTCCATCACAAACGTATAACATATTAATTTTATTAAAGCTCAACCCTGAGTTCCCATCATTTTAATTTTCTACAAAATGGGAAGTACACATAAAGTGTGGGGATATATGTCATTTAAACATGGCTACACTCTTGACAACTGCAGCTCCCCACAGGCCTCTATGCTGTACACAACATGTTGGAGACTTGTCAGCGATGAGAAAGAGATTAGGCACGACCTGTTTTCCCAAAACCTACTGTTCCTTTACCAATTGACTTGTTTGCCTGAAACTCATTCTCCCTTGCCCGAAACTGATTGTTATTCACCCAAAGCCCGTTGTTCTGTGATTTGCTTCACTGCTTGCTGTATTGACTATAAATAAACTCCTGGGACTGAAGCCGGGGTTGTCTTCTTCTCGAAGAGACCCTCCTTGGCCCCACTTCTCTGTAAGAGTTGTGTTTGGCTACTGTCTTCGCCGTTCCGACAATCATCGCCGCTCTGACAATAAAGCACTCCTGTTACAAACCAAAGTGGGATGATTGTCCGAAAAACAGCACCTGACTCATGAATGAGACACTTTTTTCAAGAAACACCATCTTTACTTGAAAGAATGACTAATTGGAAAACTGTGGTTATTCAGACTTGGCTATTTGGCAGATATTTTCTCAAAACATATAAAGGGAGCCGTGAGGAGCCCTGGTGGCACCGTGGTTAAGAACTCAACTGCTAACCAAAAGGTCAGAAGTTCAAATTCACCAGTTACTCCTTGGAACCCCTATGGGGCAGTTCTACTCTGTCCTATAGGGTTGCTGTGAGTTGGAATCCACTCTGCGTCAGTGGGTTTGGTTTTAGTTTGGTCACTTTGAGGAAAGTAAGTGACAGTACTTGTTATCAATAACAAAATTAGAGCTTTATGGCAAAACTTAAGGTTTTGGAAAGCTTGTATACACCACCATGAGCTTGACAGCTTCCCAACACTTGTAGGTTTTTCTGCTGAAGTAGGTGGTGATATTAACGAATGTGATTTTTTAAATCTGTGTTGAATAATTCAATATGTCAACATTTGGAAGATGTACAAAACTCAAGGAAGCACTATTCTCTAAACAACCAATGCGTAATGTTACAAAATCATACATGGGAGAAAGATCCATTCAGAGAACGGATTTTTATGTAACAGAAAAGGAAAAGTTTTTGATATGCTTTCTGATTTCACATTGCCACTAACTTTTAAGAAACAATCATTTGTTGAGTTTCAGTTCAGTATCAAAGAAGAGTATCTACAATTATCCAAAAAGGTTATTAAACTACTCCTCTGTTTTCCACTTATATATCTCTGCAAATCCATACTTTCTTCATACATTTCAAATAAAACAACATATTGCCACAGATTGAATGCCGATGTAGTTCTGAGAATCCAGTTGCCTTCTATTAAACAAAACATTCAAATGATGCCACACTTCTCAGTATTTTTTTAATAGATAATTATTTTAAATACGTTATT
Source organism: Dugong dugon (assembly GCA_030035585.1). Taxonomy (NCBI): domain Eukaryota; kingdom Metazoa; phylum Chordata; class Mammalia; order Sirenia; family Dugongidae; genus Dugong; species Dugong dugon. Next base: position 27,201,374 of record CM057462.1, on the reverse strand, counting down.
TATGTTAACATGTAATTGGCTGATTATTATTTTAATGAGTTAAAAATACTTAATGTTTAAATTTATCAGATTTTGTCTTCAAAGCAGTAAGTATCAATAGATATACCCACATAAATAAAAGCTCTTTGGTTACCTCATTAACTTTTTTTTTAAAAAACAAAAAGCAACTTTTAAAAGTCAGGTCCACAGTTCCGGCAAAACAGCGCTCTAGGCAGAAGCACCACGCCGTCCCTCCACAGCAGAGATCCGAAAAAACTAAGCTGAACAGAGAATACAGCAATCCTGAAGCCCTAAAACATCAAATGAAGAGATAAAGAACTCAGCCAAGCACCAAATGGAGTGAGAAAACTGACAGAGAATGGAGAGCGAGGAGAGATTCCTGCAGAGGTCCCCTACTAGCTAATGCAGCACGGATCCGCCATTTTGGACTCCTATCGGAGACCAGCAAACAGGGGGTACGAGAAAGCAGCTTCACAGAGTTTCCAATGGGAGACAAAACAACCGGTAATATGCGATATATGCTTTCCCACCCCCCACCCTTCTTCACCCCCACTCGGCCTCCTCTGCTTCCCATGGCCATAATCCCTTGACCGGGAAACACCAGCTGCTTGGATTCCACACACCGGAACGGGCAAGCTCTCTGAGTGCCATTTGTTGGCTGCTGGTGTTGTTTTTGTTTTTGTTTTGTTTTTTTGGCTTCTTTTGATTTCTTCCTTACCTCTCACCACCTCCCCCTCCTTTTGCTCAAATACCTGGCTCTGTGTGCCATCTTTGCTTCTTCCTGAGGGGCTGCAGAGCTCCGGTAATTTGTGATATATGCTTTCCCACTCCCTACCCTTCTTCACCCACACTCAGCCTGCTCTGCTTCCTGTGGACAGTCTCTTGTCTGAGAAACACCAGCCTGCACTAGCTGGCTCTCTAAGTGCCATTTGTTGGCTGCTAGTGTTGCTTTTTTTTCTGCTTCTTTTGATTTCTTCCTTACTCTCACCACCTCGACCTCCTTTCGCTCAAATACCTGGCTCCGTGCGCCATCTTTGCTTCTTCCTGAGGGGCTGTGGAGCTCCGTTTGAGTCTGGAGCTGCTGCCCAGTCTGGGCTGCTGCGCTGGTGGGATCCCAGGGCTTTTGTTTGTTTGTTTATTTTGAATTGTTTGTTTCTTTTCCTTTTCTTGAGTTGGGAGCCCTTTCTTGCCAGGCGGTGCTGTGTGGCAAGGAGATTCCCCCTCGGCTTGCACAAATGTGCAGAGGGATCCCTGAGGACATTTCTTTTTTCATTTTTTTTCTGTTTTTTGGGGGGCCTTTCTTGTTCTTTTTTTTTTTTTTTTAATTTGTTTTGTTTTCTTTTCCCTCTTTTTCCCTTTTTCTCTTTCTTCATTGCTCAGTGTCTTGACTCTCTATATCTTCCTTCTCTTTCTGTTCCCTGAATACCTGGTGTTGTATACCTCTACACCTTCTAGCCAGGTTGTACTGCAACAGCTGAGAGTGACTTCCCCAGACCTCATAGCTGCACTGGTGGGATCTCTGGGAACTTAGCAGTTCTTTAACATTTCCAATTTTTATTTATTCATTCTTTTCTTTTCTTTTCTTTTCTTCCTCTTCCCCTTTCTGTTTCTCTCCATTTCATAGTCTCTCATCTCTCCACTCCAAAGGCAAGCTCCCCTAGCATTCTTTTTTGTTTGTTTGTATGTTTTTGGATGCTGTTCCTCTCTCCTCTCTCCCATATCCACTTTAGCTCCACACATAACAATCTCCCCGCTGCATCCTGCCTACCTACACCGTGCGCTTGACATCACACCACCAAGCAGCACAGGCACGGCCTACTGGAACCTGCCCTGCACTGATTACTGACCCCCTCTGGTGGCTGTAGTAAGTGCCACAAACAACCCGTCCCAGTAACTCCTCTTCAGCTAGACCTGCCCTGACATACCATATCTGAGTGACTCACCCTGCCAATTGGAGAAGGAGGAGAAAAGTATTGTGCCCACAGACAAGCAAACAACAAAGAACACAGAGTCTGCCTGCTCAGACATAGTCAAATTTGAAAAAAAAAAAGGGGGGGGGATGAAACAAACAAATCTACAATCAATAAACGAGAAAAATAACTACTGAATGCCCCAAAGACAGCAGACAATATCAAAACATTTACAAAAACAGGACAGGATGGTTCCAGTAGCCATCCAAAATAAAACATCAGATGACTCTCCAGTGGAAGAAAACACACTAGAACTACCTGATAGGGAATTCAAATCTCTAATACTCAGAATTCTCCAAGAGCTGAAGCAAAAATCTGACAAATATGAGGAAAAAATAGACAAATTCATGGAAAACACAGACAAAAAATCAGAAGAATTCTGGAAAATAATGCAGGAACAAATTGCCAAAATAAATTCACAACTAGAAATTATACAAAGACAACAATTAAAAATCCCAAAGATAAACAACAAGATTTCAGAAATGGACAGTGTCATAGAAGGGCTGAGAAGCAGATTCGAAATGGTGGAAGACAGGATCAGTGGAATTGAAGACAAACACTTGGATACAACTCTGTTTCAGAAAAACTCAGAAAAAAGAACAAAGAAAAATGAAGAGACCCTGAGAGTTATGTGGCATACAATCAAAAGCAAAAATTTTCGAGTGATTGGAATTCAAGAACAGGGGGAGAAAATAGAAAACACAGAGAGGATCACTGAAGAACTGCTGACAGAAAACTTGTCAAATATCATGAAAGATGAAAAGCTGGCCATCCAAGAAGCTCAACGAACCCCATATAGGATAGACCCCAAAAGAAAAACACCAAGGCATATCATAATCACACTCGCCAAAACCAAAGACAAAGAATCCTGAGAGCAGCTCGTGAAAAACAAGAAGTCACATACAGAGGAGAAACAATAAGACTAAGCTCAGATTATTTGGCAGAAAACATGCAGGCAAGAAGGCAATGGGATGCCATATATAAAATCTTGAAAGAAAAAAATTGCCAGCCAAGAATAATATATCCTGCAAAACTCTCATTCAAATTTGATGGTGAAATTAGGTCATTTCCAGATAAACAGAAATTAAGGGAATATGTAAAAGCCAAACCAAACTTAAGACAATTATTAAAGGGAGTTCTTCGATCTGAGAACAAACAACTTCAGCTCACAGGCAGAATCTAGGATGTAGGATTGTACCAGCCAGATACCAATCTAAGAAATGAACTCTGCAGGACTATCCAAAACCAAAAGAAATACAACAGGGAATCAGAGCAGTTAATCAGTAAATGACAACAACATCAAAACAATAAAAGAGGGAATAAACGTCATAGGTATAGAACCTTCTAATGGAGAAGAAGGCAAGGCTATACCAAGTAATGGTAGACTGCTTCAAACTTAGAAAGATAAGGGTAAAATTCATGGTAACCACAAAGAAAGTTAACAAACATAAAAAAAGAGGAAAAACATGAAGTCTCAGCAAAAACAAAACCTACAAAAATGAAAGAAATGAAAAAAATCCACAAACAAAAGTAACTCAGCACAAGAGAGAAAGAACAAAGCAAACTTCAGCACCACAAAAAAAAAGCACTACAAAAAGACAGCAACAAACTCACATCTATTAATAATTACACTGAATGTAAATGGACTCAATGCACCCATAAAGAGAAGGAGAGTGACAGAATGGATAAAAAAACAGGATCCATCAATATGCCGCCTGCAAGAGACACACCTTAGAAACAAAGATGTGAATTTATTAAAAGTCAAAGGTTGGAAAAAAATACATCAAGCTAACAACTACCAAAAAAGAGCAGGAGTGGCAATACTAATCTCAGATAAAATAGACTTTAAAACGAAATCTACCATAAAAGACAAAGCAGGACACTATATAATGATTAAGGGGACGATCCATCAAGAAGACATAACCATAATAAATATCTAAGCACCCAATGACAGGGCTCCAAAATACATAAAACAAACTCTAACAACACTGAAAAGAGAAATTGACAGTTCCACAATAATAGTAGAAGACTTCAACACGCCACTCTCAGTAAAGGACAGAACAACTAAGAAGAAACTCAGCAAAGATACAGAAGACCTAAACAGCACAATCAGCCAACTTGACCTCATAGACATATATAGAACACTCCATCCAACCGCTGCAAAGTACACATTCTTTTCCAATGCACATGGAACGTTCTCCAGAATAGACCACATCTTAGGCCATAGAGAAATCCTCAGTGAGATCCAAAATGTTGAGATAATTCAAAGTATCTTCTCTGACCACAATGCCATCAAGGTAGAAATTAACAATAGAAAGAGCAAGGAAAAAAAAATGAATTACATCGAACCTGAATAATACCCTGCTTACACATCACTGGGTAATAGAAGAAATCAGAGATGGAATCAAAAAATTCCTAGAATCAAATGAGAATGAAAACACATCATACCAAAACCTTTGGAACACAGCAAAGGCAGTCCTCAGAGGACCACTTATAGCAATAGATGCACATATCAAAAAAGAAGAAAGGGACAAAATCAAAACATTAACTACACAACTCAAACAAATCAAAAGAAAACAGCAAAAAAAGCCCACAGCCACCAGAAGAAAGAAAATAGTTAAAGATCAGAGCAGAAATAAATGAAATAGAGAACAGAAAAACAATAGAAAGAATCAACAAAACCAAAAATTGGTTCTTTGAAAGAATCAACAAAATCGACAAACCACTGGCCAGACTGACAAAAGAAAAACAGGAGACGACACAAATAACCCAAATAAGAAATGAAATGGGCGACATTACAACAGACCCAACTGAAATAAAAAGGATTATAACAGAATATTATGAAAAACTATACTCCAACAAATTTGAAAACCTAGAGGAAATGGATAAATTTCTAGAAACTCACGGCCTACCCAAACTACAACAAAGTTATTTTGAAAATCTGAACAGACCCATAACAAGAGAAGAGATTAAAAAGGTAATTAAAAAAACTCCCAACCAAAAAAAGCCCTGGCCCTGATGGCTTCACTGGAGAATTCTACAAAACATTAACAGAAGAGCTTATACCAGTACTACTCAAGCTATTTCAGAGCATAGAAGAGGAAGCAACACTTCCAAATTCATTCTATGAAGCCAGCATAATGCTGATACCAAAACCAGTCAAAGACGTCACAAAAAAAGAAAAGTACAGACCAATATCTCTCATGAATAGAGATGCAAAAATTCTTAACAAAATTCTAGCCAACAGAATTCAGCATCATATCAAAAAAATAATACACCACAACCAAGTAGGATTCATACCAGGTATGCAAGGAGGGTTCAACATTGGAAAATCAATCATTGTAATCCACTACGTTAAAAAAAAAAAAAAAAGTAAAGAATCACATGATCATTTCAACTGACGCAGAAAAGGCATTCAACAAAGTCCAACACCCATTCCTGATAAAAACTCTCAATAAAATAGGTACAGAAGGGAAATTTCTCAACATAATAAAGGGCATCTATGCAAAACCAACAGCCAACATCATTCTTAATGGAGAGAGGCTGAAAACATTCCCCTTGAAAACAGGAACAAGACAAGGATGCCCTTTATCTCCACTCCTATTTAACATTGTGCTGGAAGTTCTAGCTAGAGCAATAAGGCAAGAGAAAGAAATAAAGGGCATCCAAATTGGTAATGAAGAAGTTAAACTGTCCCTGTTTGCAGATGATATGATACTATACATAGAAAACCCTAAAGACTCCACAAGAAAACTACTGGAACTAATAGAAAGATTCAGCAGAGTAGCAGGATACAAGATAAACATTCAAAAATCAGTTGGATTCCTATCCACCAGTAAGGAGAACGATGAAAAGGAAATCAGGAAAACAATACCATTTTCAATAGCCCCTAGAAAGATAAAATTCTTAGGAATAAATCTGACCAGGGATGTAAAAGACCTATACAAAGAAAACTACAAAACACTACTGCATGAAACCCAAAGGGATCTACATAAATGGAAAAACATATCATGCTCATGGATAGGCAGACTCAACATTGTGAAAATGACAATTCTGCCCAAAGCAATCTACAAATACAATGCAATCCCGATCCAAATACCAACAACATTCTTCAAAGAGATGGAAAAACTAATCATTAACTTTATATGGAAAGGGAAGAAGCCCCAAATAAGTAAAGCACTACTGAAGAAGAAGAATAAAGTTTGAGGACTCACACTACCTCACTTCAGAACCTACTATCCAGCTACAGTAGTCAAAACAGCCTGGTACTGGTACAATCACAGATACTTTGACCAATGGAACAGAATTGAGAACCCAGATGTAAATCCATCCACCTACGGTCACCTGATCTTCGACAAGGGCCCAAAGTCCATCAAATGGGGAAAAGACAGTCTTTTTAACAAATGGTGCTGGCAAAACTGGATATCCATCTGCACAAAAATGAAACAGGACCCATACCTCACACCGTACACAAAAACTATTTCAAAATAGATCAAAGACTTGAATATAAAGCCTAAAACTATAAAGTTCATAGAAGAAAAAATAGGACAACACTTCAGGCCTTCATACACGGCATTAACAGGATACAAACCATAACCATCAATGCACAAACCCCAATAGATAAGCTAGATAACTGGAATCTTCTAAAAATCAAACACCTATGCTCTTCAAAAGACTTCACCAAAAGAGTAAAAAGAGAACCTACAGACTGGGAAAAAATTTTTGGACAGTACAAGTCAGACAAAGGTCTAATCTCCATAATCTACCAGAAAATCCAACACCTCTACAACAAAAAGACAAATAATCCTATTAAAAAATGGGCAAAGGAAATGAACAGACACTTCACCAAAGAAGACATTCAAATGACAAACAGACACATGAGGAAATGCTCGCGATCAGTAGCCATTAGAGAAATGCAAATTAAAACCACAATGAGATACCATCTCACCCCAGCATTACTGGCATAAATCAAAAACACTGGAAATAACAAATGTTGGAGGGGCTGCGGGGAGATGGGAACTCTTATGCACTGCTGGTGGGAATGCAAAATGATACAACCATTTTGGAAAATGATATGGCATTTCCTCAGAAAGCTAGAAATAGACATACCATTTGATCCAGCAATCCCAGTCTTAGGAATATATCCTAGAGAAATAAAAGTCGTCACTCGAATAGACATATGCACACCTATGTTCATGGCAGCATTGTTCACAATAGCAAAACAATGGAAACAACTTAGATGCCCATCAACAGATGAATGGATAAACTATGGTACATACACACAATGGAGTACTATGCAACGAGAAAGAACAACAATGAATCTGTGAACCATCTCATAACATGGATGAAACTGGAGGACATTATGCTGAGTGAAATAAGTCAATCACCAAAGGACAAATATTGTATGAGACCTCTATTGTAAAAACCCATGAAAAAGTTCACACACAAAATGTAACAATCTTTGTTGGTTACCAGGGATGGGGGCGGTGGGAGGGAAATACTAAATAGACGATAGATAAGTGGTATCTTGGGTGAAGGGTAAGACAGTACACAATACAGGGGAAACTAGCACAGCTTGTACAAGGAAAGGTCATGGAAGCCCCATAGACACATCCAAACTCCCTGAGGGACTGAATTGCTGGGTGGAGGACTGTGGGGACCATGGTCTTGGGGAACATCTAGCTCAATTGGCACGACCCAGCTTATAAAGACAATGCTCTACATTCTACCTTGGTGAGTAGTGTCTGGGGTCTTAAAAGCCTGTGAGCGGCCATCTAAGATACTCCACTGGTATCTTCCCTCTGGGAGCAAGGGAGAATGAACAGAACAGGATACAAGGAAAAGATTAGTCCGAAGGACTAATTGTCCACAGCTACCAAGGCCTCCACTGGACTGAGTCCAGTACAGCTAAATGGTGCCCGGCTACCACCACTGACTGCTCTGCACCACTGACCAGGATCACAACAGACGGTTCTGGACAGAGCTGGAGAACGATGTAGAGCGTAATTCTAACTCAAAAAACAGACCAGATTTACTGGCCTAAAGGAGACTGAAGAAACCTCGAGAGTTATTGGCCCCCAGACACCCTTTTAGCTCAGTGGTGAAGTTATCTCCGAGGTTCACTGTTCAGCCTGAGAGTGGACAGCCCTGTAAAACCAAATGAGACTAACGAGGTACAGGAGTCCAGTGACAAGGGCCAGAAGGTAGAAGGGGACAAGGAAGCTGGTGATAGGGAACCCAAGGTTGAGTAAGGATATTGTTGATGTATTGTGTTGTAAGATTGTTAACCATTGTCATAGGGGAACATTTGTAGTAACTGTTAAATGAGAAACTATTTTGTTCTGTAAGCCTTCATCTTAAGTGAGAATAACAGCACAATTGGAAAAGCATAGTCAGTGTCACTGAACTGTGCATGTAGAAATTTTTGAAATGGTGTATCTTTGGCTATGTGTATTTTCACCAAAAAAAAAGGTTGAGAAGTTAGAGGGTTGACATGTTGTGGGGTTGTTAACCAATGTCATAAAACAATATGTGTACTACTGTTTCATGAGAAACTATTTGTTCTGTAAGCCTTCACCTGAAGTACAATTAAAAAAAAAAAAAAAAAGTCAGGTCCACCCCATAACTTTGAAAAGCCCTCATAAGTCCCTGCTGATACTCATATCTGAAGGCATAAGACTGAACAGATAACCAAGATGCATCTCTCTTGCTTCTGATTATAACAAATGTTCTGTTAGCAAAAACGTACTCCGCAGTACTGGGATAAAAGTTTTTATACTAGTTCCACCCTCATATGATATGAGGATGGTGCAGGGCCAGGCAAAGTTTCATTCTGGTATGCATGGAGTCACTATGAGTCGGAACTGACTCAATGGCATCTAACAACGACAGCATACTAGTTCCAGAAAGAGGTAGGGGGCAAGAGAGAAACTCTTCTACCCGAAGCTCTATCCCCTCACTGTTCCCAGTACTACTTATTTACTTCTGCTTGTACTCCCTCCCCACACCCGACACCCCACCAACTCACTCCTGTTTCCTCGGCCCCCTTACCTTTTTTATTTATTATTATTTTTTATTGTGGTAAAAATATACATAACAAAACATTCGCCAATACAACAATGTCTACGTATTCAATTCAGTGACATCGATTACATTCTTCAAGTTGTGCAACCATTCTCACTATTCTTTTCCAACTCATTCCACTGCCATTAACATAACCTCAAAGCAAAAACTCCCTCTTTCTTCCCCCTCCCACTCCTAGTAACCACTAATTATCTTTGGTTTCTATATATTTGCTAATTTCATATAAGTTAAATCATACAGTATTTGTCCTTGTGCAACTGACTTATTTCACTCAGTGTGATGTTTTCAAGGTTCGTCCTTGTTGTGGCATGCATCAGGACTTCATTTCTCTTTATGGCTGAGTAGTATGCCATTGTATATCGGTGCCACATTTTGTTTATCTAGTCATCAGTTGATGGACATTTTGGTTGTTTCCACCTTTTGGCTATTGTGAAAAGTGCTGCATGTCCCCTAACTTCTTAAGCCACATACTTCTTCCTCTCCAGTTCTTATGTTGAAACTCCTATCTTTTCTAGCCATCATATTGCGTGTGGAATTAAAATAATTTTCTAGTCCAAGTTCATTTAATTTCAGCCTGCAAAGACTCTGCCGATGTGGCTGTTTAGAAACGAGGGTGGGAGTTGCGGGGGGGGGGGTACCTCAATAACTTTTAAGAGTGCAAAGAGTTTCTGAGATCAAAACATTTGAGAACCAATGGAAGAGGTCAAAATTCCTGAGCTTGGAGTTCAAGCCCTTCACAATGTCATGCCAGCTGACCTTTCCAATTTCCCATTCCTTTAACAGTCCAGTGTCCAATTGACGCATCCCCTCCCAACTCCCTCCTTCCAGAATACAGTGCCTGCTTTCAGCCTTCTTAGTGATGGTCCAAAAGGAATGCCTTTCCTGACTCCATGTACACTTCTAGCCATTCTAATGGTCCAGCTCAAGCCTGGTCCCTCATAAGCCACTCTGAACTCTCCAGAGCACAAGTCTCTTTGTTTCTTGAATATCTGCAGCCATCATTGTCTATGCCTCTGTCCAAGACTTCAACGACAGCAGGAAACACATCACAAGGCAGTTTTGTTAACTTTAAATGTGGGCCCCTAGCTCCTACTCAGAGGTCACCATGAAGGAAGGACTATGCTTCAGATGTCCTGGTGTCTGCATAGTGCCTAGCTTAGTGTCTCAACCATTGTTGTTGCTGTTAGTTGCCATTGAGTTGGCTCCAACTTATGACAGCCCCATGTACAACAGAATGAAACACTGCCCAGTCCTGTGCCACCTTCATGATAATTAGTATGCTGAAATCCCTTGTGATGGCTACTGTGTATTTTGAGTGCCTTCCAACACAAGGGACTCATTGTCTGGCATTACATTGGACAATGTTCTGTTATGATTCATATGGTTTTGATTGACCTGTTTTCAGAACTAGATCACCAGGCCCTTCTTTCTAGTCTGTTTTAGTCTGGAAGCTCCACTGAAACCTGTCCAACATGGGTGACTCTGCTGGCATTTGAAATGCCAGTGGTATAACTTCCAGTATTGTAGCAATAGCAACATAGAAGCCACCACAGTATGACGAACTGAAAGAAGGGCAGATGATTAAGTAATTAGTTAATTAATTAATTAATTGATAAAAGAATGGAGGACTTTCTGTTTCACAGGTCTTCCCTTAGAGGGGGCCAATCATAGGTTCTGAAGTCACAGCCTTCAAGGAGATCAATGGGAGCACTGTGGTTTTCCTTCTGAACCCAGCTGGGAGAAGGCCACACCCCTCAAACACCTTCAGTTTCCAGGGTTCCCTAGAGTCAGCCTGGAGGCTCACAGCATAGTGGAAGACAGATGACTCAGCAGCTATTCTGTCTCCCAAGCCCAGGGCAGCTAATTGAGATTTCATTGAAACCAATCAGAAATAATCAATGTACCTTTTAAAATTTTGAAAAATAATTAAGAGTATTGAACTAAATGGCTACATTAAAGTGCAAGTGGCATTTAATTGCTCTAGAATAATTGCAGTTAGGTTGAACAGTAAGTAGCAAATTAAAGATTTCCCTGCCTAAGCTGCTACAAAGTCTTCCCGAAGCCTTGGGGGCTAGGGTACTGGACAGGGCAGTCTCCCATCTGCACCTGGACTTCCAGCAGCTGCCACTCAATCCGTTACCAGGGGAAGAATAGTTATTACCGACGAAAACAAACGGACTCTGCCTTCATGTTTTGCTGTTGTTACGTGCCATCAAGTTGGCTCTGACTCATAGCGACCTCATGTATAACAGAAGGAAACCTTGCCCAGTCTTACACCATCCTCACAATTGTTGCTATGTTTGAGCCCGTTGTTGCAGCCACTATGTCAATCCATCTCATTGAGGGTCTCCCTCTTTTTTGCTGACCTACTTTACCAAGCATGATGTCTTTCTCCAGTGACTGGTCCCTTCTGTTAACATGTCCAAAGAAGCAAGATGAAGGCTTGTCATCCTCACTTCTAATGAGCATTCTGGCTGTGCTTGCCTTCATGTGGCACTCCTCATTATCAATACATGGCTTACTATTTTCCAAAAAGGATTTTTAAAGGCCTGAGTCTCTTTCTACTTTTCTCTTAGAATTTTTTCCATCTATTAACTCCTCTTAGACACAGATAAAGTGGGCAAGACAGACATGTTCTCATCCTTCAGATGAGGAAACTGATGCTCAGAGAAGATGTGACTTAAGGTATGGAAAAGCCAAAGCTTGAACCCAACTCCCATCCATGCCCACAAGGACCATGGGTTCAGGTCTCCCTTCTGCTTTTTTTTTTTTTGTTTGTTTGTTTGAAGATATTGAAACAGGTCACTTCCTTTTCCTTGACTCCCTTTTGACAACTCTGAAAGAGGTTATAAGGACCCTAGGTTGCACAAGTGGTTTGCACTCGACCAGTAACCTAAAGGTTGGTGGTTTGAACTTACCCAGCGGTGCCATGGAATAAACACCTGGCGATATACTTCCATAATGATTACAGCCAAGAAAACCCTATGGAGCAGTTCTACTCTGTAACACATGGGGTTGCCATGAGTCAGAGTCGACTTGACAGCAATGGGTTTATTGTTTTTATTAGTCAGGGTAGCACCCACTAGCTGCTGTAACAAACAGTACCAAAATCTTTGTGGCTTAATACAACAAAAATGCATTACTTGATGGTCAAAGTATAGATCAGAATAGTTAGTGATCCTTGTGTCTCTCCCTAAGCACTGACTCAGGGCTCTAGTCATCCTGGGGGTCCACTCTCTCAGAATCCTTTCCTTCCAGACAAACAGAAGGAGGGAATGGGGAGACAAAGAGAGGAGGGAACAAGATGACCTTAATTCCATCTACATCTACATTCTACTGGCCAGACTCAGTCACATGGTCCCCACCTTGCTGCAAAGGAGGCTGGGAAATGTAGACCTCCTATAAAAAGGGCCACAGTCTCTGCCATAGTCACCATATTCTTTGTGTTCTTTCTTCCATACAGAGAAGAGTCACAAGCCCCATCCATTGTCTGCATACAGCTCAGTATCCAAGCTCTCCAGCAAGTCTGGAAGGTGACCTACAAATGACAAGGACTAATAATCTAACACCACACACACACACATTTACCCTGTACCAAATAGAGGAGGTGTGGACAAGGTCAAATTCCATTCAGAAAAAGGGAGACCTGGAGATGAGCAACAGCTACACAGCAGCTAAAGAGATCTCTTTAAGACATAAATCAAATTACATCTTTTCCCTGCTCAAAACCCTTCAATAGTTTCCCAACATGCTTAAAGTAAAATCCCAACTCTTAACCACGTCTCTCATGGCCCTGAACACTTCTTCAACTTCCTCACCTTCCTCTCTCCACCTTGCTTCCTCCAAAACAGCCACCCAAGCCTTTACTTCCCACCTCAGCATTTTTATACTTGCTGTTCCCCTACCAGCAACACCTTTCCCCCAGATACTTTCATGGCCAGCTCCTTCTCATTATCCATGTTTCCACCCAAGTGTCTACCCTTTAGAGAGGACTCCTTGGGCTGCCTTATCTAACACAGCCTTCTCCTGGATACTCTCCAATCCCTTGCCTGACTTTATTTCCTTCACAGCTCTTATCACAGTCTGAATCTATGTTGTTGTGTGTGTGTGCTGCTCATCATCCGTCCCCTCCATTTAAATCTGGTAGTGGCCTCATCTGAATTTTTCACACCTGTGTCCCTAGGACCTAGAACATATCTAACACATAGCAGATCTCAGCGAATATTTGTAGAATTAATGAGTAAAAAAACAAAAGGGGGCTTTACTACACCAACATTTCTCAATCTGTTGTACACTGTTTACATCTTCAAAAAGTAGGTTCTGCAGTTAAATAAGTTGAGAAAATGCTGCATGCTTTCAATATTTTTGTTGTTGTTAGCTGCCATCTAGTCAACTCTGACTCATGGAGACCCCGTGTACAACAAAATGAAACGTTCCCTGGTCTTGCATCATCCCCACAATCGTGAAAACCTTTTGGATCACACAGAACATTGTCCAACTCATTTGATCTCAATATTAAACCTCAGGAAAATCCTCTGAGAAAGAAAACTGCTCAACTATGTATTATCCAGTGTTTCCCAAATTCATTTGACCATATTATAGTTTAAAAAAATGTTTGCATACCTATTTAACACCCTGCTGTCACCTCGGGAAACACTAAATTAGTTGACCTTCAAATTCCTTTCACCGCTAACATTCTCCTAAGTGTCAGGTGCTGGGTAATAAATTGCTGAATAAAACAGACCTGGCCTTGCTTCCATGGAGTTCACAGGCCAATAGTGGAAACCATGAACTAGGTATTCCTTTATCTCCTGGCATGATTCAGGGCCATTATTTTCAATTCTATGGAATAGAAAAAGCCTTGGTAGTGCATTGGTTAAGCGTTAGGCTGCTAACCAAAAGGTCAGCAGTTCAAATCCACCAGCTGCTCCTTGGAAACCCTATGGGGCAGTTCTACTCTGTCCTATAGGGTCACTGTGAGTCAGAATCAACTTGATGGCAATGGGAAGTGGGAATAGAAACTGAGGCTTGGAGAAGGCATTAACCCAAGGTCACATGGCAAGTACTCCCTCTCACCATGACACCATTCCCCACACATGAGGCGGGACTTCCCAGCCTTACACTGGGCTCTGCACCCACGGCTGCAGTCTAGAGCTCCCTGTAAGCTAAACTGAGGCAAGCAAAGACAGGCAGACAAGTGGTAAGGTCTGCATTCTTCTCCACAATTACATTCTCAAGGCTCTAGGTCACACACCTCCATCAGCAGCTGCCCAGAAAGCAGCTTAAAAAGCTGCCCAGTCAGCTGGAATCAGATCCTACTCCTCCTTGGGCATGCCGGTAGTTTCACGACAGTTCTGACATCCTGCGGACACACCAGGCTGTGGTGCCTCAGAGCCTGCTTTTGGTAGGGGGTGTGGAAGGCCTAAGCAGAGGTGGCCTCTTTCTCTCTCACCTCCCCTGCTCGCCGGCAGACCCAGGCAGCTGCTGGAATTGCTGACACTGGCCCACACTGCCAGCCAGTGCCAGTGCCCAGGGCTTGAGTAGTGTCTTTGGCCACCCTAGAAGCAGCAGCCAGACTTCCGCTTCCCTCTTCCATCTGTCCCTTCCCAGACCCAGAATTGGAAGAAACAGTCACTCTCAACTCCAGCCTGGAAGCTACTGGGTTCCAAGGTAGCTGGTGGAGGTCTCTGGCCAGGGCATTTCATAAAGATCAGAGAAGGCGGCCAAGGGACCAGCTCCAGTGCTCCAGCCCATCCCCACATCGCCCCTCCTCTCCTCTCCTTCCAAGAGTCCTCTGGCGCTCTCCGGTCACACTGTTCCCTCATTGCGGGAGGGCAGGCCTCTTCCCAAGCACCTTCTGGAAATGCAAATGCATCTCTGCTTTGCCCTGGGTTAACTGATGTTTTCACAATTCTAAATTGAGGACAGTCCGAGCAATCCCTACTTAGACAAAAAAAAAACCCATTGCCATCAAGTCAGTTCTGACTCATGGTGACCCTATATGTTACAGAGTATAACTGTTTCATAGTTTTTTGGCTGTAATCTTTACAGAAGCAGATCACCAAGCATTTCTTCTGTGGCGCTGCTGGGTGGGTCCAAACCACTAACCTTTATGTTAGTAAGCCATTGCCGTCGAGTAAATTCCAACTCATAGTGACCCTCTAGGACAGAGTAGAACTGCCCCAATGGGGTTTCCAAGAAGCTGCTGGTGGATTCAAACTGCTGACCTTTTGGTTAGAGCCATAGCTCTTAACCACTGTACCTACTGCAAATCGTTTATGTTACCCAAGGACCTTCTTTTAAAGCCCACAGCACCTAGCATTCCCAGGCAGTCTCCAATCCAAGTACTAATCAAGCCTGACCCTCTTAGCTTCTGAGATCAGATGAAATTGGGCGCATTCATTGTAGCATGGCCATAGACAATCCCTATTTAAAGAGGGCAAAAAAACAGTTGCCATGGAGTTGATTCAGGCTCATGGTGACTCCATGAGTGTCAGAGCAGAACTACACTTCACAGGGTTTTCAATGGCTGATTTTTCGAGAGTAGATTGCCAGGCCTTTCTTCCAAGATGCCTTTGGGTGGACTAGAACCTCCAACCTTTTGGTTAGCAGCCAAGCACATTAACTGTTTACAACACCCAGGGACTCCACGGAAGGCTTAATGAGACCCCCTCTGCTGGACACACAGTAGGTCCTCTATCCGTGTGTACCCTCAAGGCCCATGAAGTCAGAGTACTTGCCTGTCCTGTAAATTGCTGCTGCCACTGAGCCAGGCACAAAGACAGCCTTCCATAGATGTTTCTAAAGGAAATGCATGAAGCCATTTCTGCTGATAACAAACAAAAGCCCAAGTCGTGACCACCTTAGCTTTTCTGTGGCTTTGCAACTTTATTTCGCCAAGTCTTCTGTTATTGTTTGCAGCTGAGATTTGGCTTCCTCCCTCATCACTGCAGATGAACCAATGTTTTCTCCAATATGGGCCGTCTGTCACAAAGGAGACCCAGAAATCACGGGGCGTGCTGCTGTGCACGTTGCAGCTCCGATCCTCATGGGGCTCACAGCACAGGGTAGAGGGAGCACTGTCTCCATGTCACAGATGAGGACACTGGGCTCAGAGAGGTAAAGTGACTTACCCAGGGTCACCCAGCTAATTAGTGAGTGCACAGCCAGGCTCTGAAGCCAGGTCTGAGAGGACCCTAAACAATACAATATGGATCCTGTCCACAAAGGACTCTAGATAAGAACCAGAGTACCTGAGTGAGCAGTGACGTGGGCCAGGAAAAAACACATCGAATGCCTGACTTCATGGTAACACATTAACGAGTACAAAAACCACCCCATTGATCATTGTTTAGACTCCCCTGTATGTAGGCCTATGTTAGATGATATAGTATATGAACACCCAATTCTCCCTACTGTACATGGACCACTAGTGGGGTGACTCTTTGTGTTTCGTTATCTGTGACGAGGTTTCTGGGGCAGATGTCTGTATGTAAGTTCCCTAATAAAGCCTTGTCTGATCAACCTGGCTTTTACTGCCTCTTTTTTTTTTTTTTTTTTTTAATCAACTTGTGCCCCTCAAAGCCACTTCTGCTACTTGTCTGGTGGGGTATGACAGGTCCTGTAACCCAGGGCTTGCCAGCCTGGCACACTTCCAAAGAGCAACATCTATTTGGAGGATGGACTTGAAGTTCTCCAAGTCATTCTCGGTATGAAAAGCCAGAGTGCCTTCCAAAGGATTCCCAAGGCGGTCACCTATTTCAGGAGAATAACTCACCCAGCCAGATCCAAAATAGTGTGTAAGGGTTGGATACACATCCCACGAGGGATGTGAAGGGCTGCTTAAAGTGCTGAGGGTTTTCCAAATCAGGGACAGAAGACGGCTGTTGTGCCTGGCTCGTGCCCTGCTCATTCCCACTTTTCTGGCTCATTCCACGCTCCCAATATGGCACCGATTGCAAAGCAGCACAGAGCTGTGTCTGCAATGAGTTAAATGCCCTGTGATGTTCCTTCCATCTGAGCCCACTTTCACCTCCCTGCCTTCACTTGTGCTGCAGACAAGATCAGTAGCCACCTCAAAGTTAGGGACCATTGTGATGTTTTAATCTCAGAGACATTACATTGGAATTGAGGCTCTGTAGTTCTGTCCAAACACATTAGCCTCCTGGGAACACCCAGCCTCAGCCTCCCAGGGAAAAGTATTTCTCTGGAAAAATGAGAAAACCGCCCCCTGCAGAACAAGAAGATCTGGATGCTTTCTCAATTAAAAGTTGAAGACAGCTTTGCTCCCTCCTTCAGTCTGACTCCCGACGCACCCAGGGCTCTCCTGCCACCGACATCTCACATCTCGTTAAACACCTGAAATACGAGAGCTGCTTGGAAGGCTGCTCACTGAGGCCCCTCCAGGGCCACACTCCTCTGAGATGTATTGATTTGTATTCCACCGTTGAAGAAAACTAATCTCAGTCATAAGAGGCAGGGTGGCAAACGACCAAGCACCAAGTGTGGTTTCTTCCTGAGAGCTTCTCACTTTTGAGAATTAGTCATTGATCTTCACTGAGCCATTTCAAAGCAGGGCCTTCAAGGAGGTGATTCGAACCCTTTCTGATGAGGTGAGAAGCTGACACCATCTCAGTTAGTTAGAAAAGTAGAATTTCATCCTCTGCCCCCCAAAGTCACCCCAAGGCCTACATGGTTAGGTAGAGCCTACAGGGTAGGCCCCTATGATGGACTGAATTGCATCCCCAGAAAGTGATGTGGAAGTCCTAACCCCTGTACCTGTAAATATGGCCCTATTTGGAAAGAGGGGTTTCCTTTTGTTATGTTAATGAGGTCATACCAGAGTAGGGTGGGTCCTAAACCTAATCACTTTTGAGTTATAAAAAGAGCAGAATAAACACAGAGACACATGCATGGGGGAAGACAGATGCCATGTCAAGATCATCTACAAGTCAAGGAAAGCCAAGGATCACTGGCAGACACCAGAAGCTAAGAGAGTGGCCCTGAGAAGTAATCCACATGGCTAAGAACTTGATTTGGACTTTTGGCCTCCACAGCTATGGAAAAATAAATTTCTGTTCTTTAAAGCCACCCACTTGTGGTATTTCTGTTACAATAGCACTAGGAGACTAAGACAGTTCCCTTCAGAGAGAGATGGGGGAGAGGCCCCAAAGTAAAGTTCTGACTCCAGTACCCAAGCACAAGACCCAGGATCATATCAGGTAGCAACAGATTGTATTCAAGGTCTACATTCCCAACCTTGTTTCCCACCCCCACTGCAAACTTCCAGGACTCTTGTGGGCCTTCCAAGAGGAGCTGAGCAAAGCCTGATCCTAGATCATTCCAACTGGATCTTCATCCCAGGATGGTGGTCCAGGTCTCTACTTTCATACCCTGTCTGCCTATGTCTCTCAGCCTTGAGACCTTGGGTCCAAAGCATATTGTAGCCAGAAGGTACCATGGAGGACATCTGGTCATTTGATTCTTTTTCCTTCCAGCAATATCCAAGAAACATGTAGTATTCGACATCCACTGTATGTGTGCTCAACTCTGTACTAAACATTGGAAAATACCTGTGGCCAATACATGCTGTCTGTCTCCAAGGGGTCTTCATTTTTTCTAATCTCCTTGAAGACCTAAGACCCAGGCAGCAAATGACTTGTTGAGGGCATGGTGTGAGGGTATAGCGCTCTCAGCTCACTACTGCCTAACATGCAATGGCTGAGCCAGACTTATGTGTGTTTCATTCTCTGCTTTCTTGAGGGGCAAGGGACGAGACTTGTACGTCTTTGTCCTTGTGACAAGTCCTTTGAGTCAGGCCCTCATTCAGGATCACCCTTGTGGACGCCACTGAGATCCTCCTGGGCAGTTTGTCTTTCTCACTGGCCCCTCCTGTCACACTGGAGTATCACTTTTTATTCCCACATCTGTCCTTCCCAATGGGAGGGGAGCTCAGTGAGGACTGGACAAGAGGACACTGAGACATACTTCAAATCAGCCTTTGAAGCAACCTCATCTGCAACTGGAACAAAGAAATCTCATTTTCTCCAATTCATCCTGAAAGTTGCAAAGTGAAGATCAAGAGAAGACATGGCCATGAATTCTCCCAGGAGGGAACTGGCCCAAATTTGCAAGGACCACAGGCGCCCTGATGGTCCATGCAGAGGGAAGAGTCCCTAAGCCCCTGGCTAGAAGCTCACTCCCTCCCTGTCAGGTAGAGCCAGCACCAAGCGCCTGATCCTCACACTTAATTAACCATCCCCACAAAGGCCAATGCCCAATTTTGCAGTTCTGATCAGCAATTCCAAGACCATCTGGATAGCAATACACTGGAAACTCCCATCAGCTCTTGAAATAACTCAGCCTGGCTCCATTCACAAGCAGGTACAGCCTGTCTCCAAGTCACAGGACTGGGATGCAGGGGAAGCGGTGGGGGGGATGTCTCACAGAATTGGGAATGGAGCAACCAGAGCCAGGGTTGGGGTGACCTGCCTAAAAGGTCCTTGCTTGTCTTCTAGCCCTCTGAGGGCCAGACGTAGCCAGGTGTCAGTCTCCCTCATAAGGGTGAAGCACAATCTAGTGTCCAGGCCATGCCCAGGGCTGTTGCACTCCCTGTACCAATCCCAAGCACTTGACAAGTCACTTTGCAGAACAGTGTCCCTCTCCCCTTGCACTTTACAGTAGAAACTTTTCTGAATAATAGGCATTCAGGAAGTCAGGTGTCCCATGCCTAAATCCATGTGGATCTCTAATCAAGTTATAGTGAAGCTGATGCTGTTAAACTCTTATTAGCAGTAATAGTATTTTAAAATAATGGAATATTTTCATAGTCTATGAAGTAGTTTTTAAGTACTTATGTCAGCTTCAAGCTAGCATCTATAGTTCTCTCCAGCCCTGAGTTCTGCTGAAGGTTAGTGTAATACTTTTTGCCGCAGTAACAAATGACCCTAATAGCCGAAGCTTACAATAACCAGTGGTACTGGAGGAAGAAGTCCAAGCTACACTGAAGGCACTGGCAAAAAACAAGGCTCCAGAAATTGACGGAACACCAATTGAGATGTTTCAACAAACGGATGAAGCGTTGGAAGTGCTCGCTCATCTATGCCAAGAAATTTGGAAGACAGCAACCTGGCCAAACAACTAGAAGAGATCCATAGTTATGCCTATTCCAAAGAAAGGTGATCCTACTGAATGCGGAAATTACCGAATAATATCATTAGTATGACACACAAGTAAAATTTTGCTAAAGATCATTCAAAATCAGCTGCAGCAGTATATTGACAGGGAACTGCCAGAAATTCAAGCTGGATTCAGAAGAGGATGTGGAACCAGAGATATCTTTGCTGATGTCAGATGGATCCTGGCTGAAAGCAGAGAATACCAGAAAGATGTTTACCTGTGTTTTAATGACTATGCAAACGCATTCAACTCTGTGGCTCGTAACAAATTATGAATAACATTGCAAAGAATGGGAATTCCAGAACAGTTGATTGTGCTTATGAGGAACCTGTACATAGACCAAGAGGCAGTCCTTCAAACAGAACAAGGGAATAGTGCATGGTTTAAAATCAGGAAAAGTATGTGTCAGGGTTGTATCTTTTCACCATATTTATTCAATCTGTATGCTGAGCAAATAATCTGAGAAGCTGGACTATATGAAGAAGAATGGGGCATCAGGATTAGAGGAAGACTCATTAACAACCTGCATTACGAAGATGACACAGTCTTACTTGCTGAAAGTGAAGAGGACTCAAAGCACTTACTGATGAAAATCAATGACTATAGCATTCAGTATGGATTAAACCTCAATATAAAGAAAACAAAAATTCTCCCAACTGGACCAATAAGCAACATCATGATAAAAGGAGAAAAAATTGAAGTTGTCAAGGATTTCATTTTACTCGGATCCATAATCAACACCCATGGAAGCAGCAGTCAAGAAACCAAAAGATGCATTGCATTGGGCATATCTGCTGCAAAAGACCCCTTTAAAGTGTCAAAAAGCAAAGATGTCACCTTGAAGATTAAGGTGTGCCTGACCCAAGCCATGATGTTTTCAACTGCCTTATATGCCTGTGAAATCTGGACAATGAATAAGGAAGACCAAAGAAGAACTGACGCCTTTGAATTATGGTGTTGGCAAAGAATATTGAATACATACCATGGACTGCCAAAAGAACAAACAAATGTGTCTTGGAAGAGTCCAGCCAGAATGCTCCTTAGAAGCAAAGATGGCGAGACTTCGTCTCACATACTTTGGACATGTTATCAGCAGGGACCAGTCCCTGGAGAGGACATCAAGCTTGGTAAAGTAGAAGGTCAGCAAAAAAAGAAGACTCTCAATGAGATGGATTGACACAGTGGCTGCAATGATGGGCTCAAGCATAACAATGATTGTGAGGATGGCGCAGGACCAGGCAGTATTTCGTTCTGTTGTACGTAGGGTCACTATGAGTTCAAACCAACTCGATGGCACCTAACAATGACAACAACAATAACAAGTATTTATTTCTTCCTCATTTTAACCTTGAGAACATTAAGCTGAGTGAAGTAAGTCAGTTGCAAAAGGATAAATATCGTATAATCCCACTTATGTGAAATATGTAGAACAGGCAAATGTATAGAGACCAAAGTTTATTACTGTTTATTAGGTGTGGGAAGGAAGGAGGAGAGAAGTCATTGCTTTGGGGGTTCTGAACTTCTTGTTAAGGGTAATGGAAATTTTTGGAAATGGATAGTGTGGTTGTACCACATGATGAATGTAATTAATGTCACTGAATTGTACATGTGAAAAAAAAACACTGAAATGGTGGCTGTTACAGATTAAATTGTGTCCCTCTAAAATGTGTGTCAACTTGCCTAGGCCATGATTCCCAGTATTGTGTGGTTGTCTACCATTTTGTGATCTGATGTGATTATGCTGCGTGTTATAAATCCTAACCTCTATGATGTTAATGAGGCAGGATTAGAGACAGTTATGTTAATGAGGCAGAACTCAATCTACAGGATTAGGTTGTATCTTGAGTCAATCTCTTTTGAGATATAAAAGAAAGAAGTGAGCAGAGAGACAGGGGGACCTCCTACCACCACGAATGAAGAGCTAGGAGCAGAGTGCATCCTTTGGACCAGGGTCGCTGTGGCTAGAAGCTCCTAGACCAGGGGAAGATGTATGACAAGGACCTTATCCCAGAGCCAACAGAGAAAGAAAGCCTTCCCCTGGAACCAGCAACCTGAATTTGGACCTCTAGCCTCCTAGATAGTGAGAGAATAAATTTCTGTTTGTTAAAGCCATTCACTTGTGGTATTTCTGTTGTAGCAGCAGTAGATAACTAAGACAGCATCTTAGGCTGGGTTCTCTGGAGAAGCAAAATCAGTGAAGCATGTATATATATATATAGAGAGAGAGAGAGAGATTTATATCAAGGTAATAGCTCACAGTTGTAGAGGCTAGAAAGTCCCAAGTCTGTAGGTCAGGCTGGAGGCTTCTCCTGACTCACACAGCTGCAGGGACTGGGGAACCCAAGATTGGCAGGTAAACTGCTAGCTCAGGTTCCAAGAACTAGAAGTCAGATGAGGAGCCAGCTGCAGGAATCCAGAGGAAGAAAAAGCCAGTGAGCTTTGCCATAAAGTCTACATATATTGGATGCAGGCTACACCCCCAAGTAAATTCCCTTTCAACTGATTGGCTGCTCAAAGCAGATATCATCATGGAGGTGATTACATTGTATCAGATCTCATCATGGAGATGATTACATCATTACATAGCTACCAAACTACATCATAACTTCCAAACCACCCAGAATCATGGCCCAGCTCAGTCGAAACACAACCTTAGCCATCACAATCCACCCCTTGTCAACTTGACACCTATAATACACATCTCCATAAATCATACACAATCTCAAAATAAAGACAATTATAAAGTCATATTTGCTTCTAACATAACACAGCTTACATGCATACAATCATACAGCACTAGCCCTGTTTACATCTTATATTTATAAGTGAAGAAAATAAAAATATTTGATGTGCATATACTAAGCAGAAATACTCATAACAATTACAGTCCTCATTTCTGCAACTGGTCACATGGTGGTAGCTGGTATTTAGAACTACCTTCTTCCACCACTCATTCAGTTTTCCCTTTACTCTCAGGAAGCACCTCAACTGGTCGTGGTTCTTTGCCTGGTAAGGTGACCCAAACCTTCATTCCTGAAGGGTCTGAGCCTTTAGTAGTCATGTCAGAATTGGGTTGTTGTAGTTTTCCACTGACTTCCATCACAGGGCATGGTAGTACCAAGAGATGCCCTAACATATCTCCTGCATTCCAGATATACTCTTCTTTACCTCCCTTACATAATATCAATCTAATTTCCTCTCAGTAATCAGGATCAATCACATCAGCCAATATGGTAACTCCCATCTTTGCCTGTTGATCCAGAGGCATGAGAAGCCCAAAGAGGCTGGGCGGCATTCCTTATCTTTGTCAACTGAGTGTCACCACTTGATCCCTCCTGTCATGGAATCCAATCAACCTCATTTTAGTTAAAAATCAAAACCAAACCCATAGGGTTTCCAAGGAGCAGCTGATGGATTTGAACGGTCGACATTTTGATTAGCATCTGAGCTCTTAATCACTGCTTCACCAGGGCACTGCCCATTTTAGTTAGGTGTCTTAATTCAATTAAGGCATTCCCACTGTCAATCTGACTTACATAAAATAGCAATCAAAGCAACCTTTAGGCATGCTGAGGCTCCCTTCACAAATTTGTTCTTCACCGTTACAGTAAAAGGTATGTCCTCTGGGCACTCCATGTGTGGGTCTGTGGGTCTAACTTGATTAATCCACTCTAACATGCCAATTTCTCTAAGTGTTTGGATTCCTTCGTCTACACTATGCCAAGACAAGTCTGGCGGTTCAATTTGATTTATGTGGGCCACTGTGTAATCCATGCTTCAGCAAACCAACCAAATAAACTGTTAGATCCTTTCCTAATCTCTCTAAACTATTAGATCCTTCCCTAACCTGGTGAGCTGAAACTTTGAATGAAGGATCTGTGCTTAATGGGCCCATATCAATAAACTCAGACAGATCCAACTTTATGTTCCTTGCACCATTTTCCCACTCCCTAATAGCCATTCCTACACATATTCCCCAGGTTTCTGTTCTTTTGGAGCGTAGCGTACCTCCTCTTGAGTCACGCTTTATACTTCACTTTTTGGGGCTCATTGGGACTTAAACTTAGTTATGGTTCTAGAAGCAAAAATGGGTGGTGGAGGTGTGTTCTGAGAACATTCAGCAACATCTTGTAAGGCATCTGCCTCGGGTGATGCCCCAGTCAATGACTCAGCAGTCTTCCTAGGGGATGACTCAGACAAAAGCTCTCCAGACACAGCTGGATTAATTTCATCAGATGAGGGTGGAGGGGCTAATGATTTTACCAGGGAGGGTGACCTAACAGACAAACATGGAGTAATCTCTTCAGATGGGAGGAAGAGGGCTGGTTCTGTTGGCAGGAATGATTCAACAAAATGTAAGGGCTCAGTGTCCCCAGCTTCCTGATTATCTGCCCATACGTCCCCATCTCAAGTTTCAGGATCCCATTTCTTCCCAATCAATGCCCTCACTTTAACTTCAGACACGATTTGAGGTTGGGAATTCAATTGGTGTCGTAATTCAGCCACTCTTAAGATAAGACTCTGGGTTTTGGTTTTCGGCAATATCTGCTCTATTACTACAAGAAATAAGGCTTTCTTTCAAGGCACAAGTTGAAACTTTAAAGTTGTTTATGTGGCACTTGAGCTGTGACTCTGAAGCTGTGAGTTCATCTTTTTCTTTTACCACTTTGTCTAATGAAAGCAGGACCAACCAACCAGCTTCCTTATACTTCTCATTCCAACAAAATTATAGAAAGGTATCAAACTTGCGATCACCCAGAGCCTTGCCTCTCACTAATACCTGATCTATTGGTAGTGATATTTTGCGTATTTATATTGCCACTTCATGCCATGGATTAGCAGTGCCCTCTTTGTTACTGGAAGCAGAGTCATCAACATCTTTAAGACTAACCAGACTAGAAAACCAATTTAGAAAACTCATCCTTACAATTTTGTTTCTCTAGAACCACCCTTGGTACCAAATGCCTTAGACTGGATTCTCTACAGAAGCAAAATCAGTGAAGCATATATATAGAGAGAGAGATTGAGATTTATATTAAGGAAATGGCTCGAGTGGTTGTAGAGGCTGGAAAATCCCAAGTCCATGGGTCAGGCTGGAAGCTTCTCCTGACTAATGTAACTTCAGGGGCTGACAAACCCAAGATTGCCAGGTCATACAGCAGGCCTCTGGCTCACAAGCTGCAGAGGCTGAAGAATCCCAAGATTGGCAAGTAAGCTACTAGCCCAAGTCCCAAGAGCCAGAAGTCAGATGGGGAGCCAGCAGTAGGAATCCAAAGGAAGCAAAAGCCAGTGAGCTTTGCCATAAATTCCACATACGTTGGATGCAGACTACACCTCCAAGGAAACTCCCTTTCAACTGATTGGCTGCTCATAGCAGATTTCATCATGGAGATGATTACATCATTACATAGCTGCCAAACTACATCATAACTTCCAAACTACTGAGAATATGGACGACGCAAGTTGACACACAACCTTAACCATCACAAATGGAAAATGTTTTGTTATATATATACATATATATATATGTTTATCACAATTAACAACAAAAAAATAGAATGGACCAAAATTGAGTACTCAGGAGAGAGTTTGAGACAGGGAAGGGCCTATGTTCTATGTTTGTCAGTGCTAGGCATGCTAAAATTCCACGTATAACTAGAGAGGCTGAATTTTTCCATATTTTTGCTTCCTGAAAGTTTGAGTATGCATGGCTTTACCTAATAACTTCTGATTTTTTAACAGTGAACTCTGAGGGCAAGAGCTGTGCTTTCAATTTAGTGTTATTACTGGCAGTGCAGTTAGTGCCCCCAGCTTGTTGATAGTTGCAGATGTCTTGATCGTTGCCCTTGGCATTCTAAGACAATTCCATTTGGGTTGACCCTAGACCTCTACTATAGAACTATATCCCAGGGATGCACAGTGAACATTCAAGAGACAAATTGTCCCAGGGGAACAAGTGGACTTTGCAATCACACAAATAAACATTCACACCAAACTCTGGGGATAAGATGGAGTGAACACACTCCACCCTGTCTCTCCCACAGGCTGCAGTTATAAAACCTGGAAAGACTGCATGGAGCAGCAATGTGAGAATTCTGAAAAATAAATAATATGGAAACAACCTAAATGACCATCAATGGCTGAATGGATGAAAAAATTGTGGTACCTGCATACACTGGAATACTACACAACTGTAAGGAATAATGATGAGTCTGTGAGACATCTTCTAACATAAATGAATCTGGAGGACATTATGCTGAGTGAAATAAGTGGATTACAAATGGACAAATTCTGTATGGTCTCACTTTTATAAAGTTGAGAACAGGTATACACACAGAAAGCAACGTTCTTTGATGGTTACCAGGGATGGGAAGGAGAGAGAGGGAGAATCACTTTCTAGACAGCCGACATTTGTTATTTGTTGGTGATAGTAAAGGCAATACCCAATATGGGTGAAATTTCAACAACTTGTCCAACCTAAGTGAAGACACTAAGAAGTACGTAAGAATAAGGGAAAATTTCAGTAAATGTTATAACATACAATTTTGCAACAACAGTAATAACAACCAAAAAAATGTGTTTGATTACTGTGATGGTTGAGATTGTGTCTCAGCTTGGCTGGGCCATGATTCTCAGTGTTTTAATGTGATCACTCCCATGATTGAATATACTGTGAGTAGCCAATCAGATGAAAGGGAGTCTCCTTAGGGATGTGCCCCACATCCGAATATAAGCAGACGTTCTGGCGTTTTGCTCTCTCTGGATCCTGCGGCTGCCTCCTGTCAGTTCATCACAAAAGGAAATCAAAGCTAAAACACTGAAAATAGGGAAACAGATGTCAATATGTAAAAGATGACAACATTAAAACAAAAAAGAGGGACTTAAGAAATATAGACATAAATTTTTTCATATGCAGAGGAAGTCAAGGTGATATAAAGAAATAAAAGACTGGTAAAAACTTAGAAAAATAGGGGTAAATAATAAGGTAACCACAAAGGAAACTAACAATCCTAAAAGTCAAAATAAAAAACTAGAAAAATATAAAGACTCAGCAAACACAAAATCAACAACAATGAAAAAGATGAAAAGAAAATACATAAAGAAAAATGACTCAGCACAGAAAATTAACAGGAACAAAGAAACTGTGAACAACACACAAAAAAAAGACATCAAAATGACAGCATTTAAACTCATACCTATCAATAATTACACTGAATGTAAATGGACTAAATGCACCAATAAAGAGACAGAGGGTGGCAGATTGGATACAAAAACACGATCTGTCTATATGCTGCCTATGAAAGACATGCCTTAGACTTAAAGACACAAACAAACTAAAACTCAAAGGACGGGAAAAAATATATCAAGCAAACAACACTCAAAAAAGAGCAGGAGCAGCAATATTAATCTCTGACAAAATAGACTTTAAAGTAAAATCAACCACAAAGGTTAAGGAAGGACGCTAAGGGTCAATACACCAAGAGGACATAACTATAATAAATATTACGCACCTAATGACATGGCTCCAAAATACATCCAACAAACTCTAGCAGCACTGAAAAGAGAGATAGACAGCTCCGCTATAGTAGTAGGAGACTTCAACTTTCGGTGAAGGACAGAACATCCAGAAAGAAGCTCAACAAAGACACAGAAGAGCTAAATGCTACAATCAACCAACTTGATCTAACAGACATATACTGAACACTCCACCCAACAGCAACCAAGTATACTTTCTTTTCCAACGCACATGGAACATTCTCCAGAATAGACCACATATTAGGCCATAAAGCAAGCCTTAACAAAATCCA
Source organism: Dugong dugon (assembly GCA_030035585.1). Taxonomy (NCBI): domain Eukaryota; kingdom Metazoa; phylum Chordata; class Mammalia; order Sirenia; family Dugongidae; genus Dugong; species Dugong dugon. The sequence goes on along the minus strand of CM057462.1, from coordinate 27,173,335 downwards.
AAGCATAGAAATATTACAAAGCAACTTTTCTGACCATAAAGCCATAAAAGTAGAAATCAACAATAGAAAAAGCAGGGAAAAAAAAAATCAAACACATGGAAACTGAACAACACCTTGCTAAAACACTACTGGGTTATAGAAGAAATTAAGGATGGAATAAAGAAATTCATAGAATCAAACGAGAATGAAAACACATCCTACCAGAACCTTTGGGACACAGCAAAAGCAGTGCTCAGAGGTCAGTTATTAGCAATAAATGGCACACATCCAAAAAGAAGAAAGGGCCGTAACCAAAACATTAACCCTACAACTGGAACAAGTAGAAAGATAGCAGCAAAAGAACCTTCAGGTGCCAGAAGAAAGGAAATAATAAGAATTAGAGCAAAATTAAATGAAACAGAGAATAGAAAAACAATTGAAAGACTTAACAAGACCAGAAGCTGGTTCAGATAACCTGTATAAGAAATGAGATGGGTGATATCACAACAGACCCAACTGAAATTAAAAGAATCACAACAGAATACTATGAAAAATTGTACTCTAACAAATTTGAAAACCTAGAGGAAATGGACAAATTTCTAGAAACTCACTACCTAGATAAATTAACACAAACAGAGGTAGAACAACTAAATAAACCCATAGCAAAAGAAGAAATTGAAAAGGTAATTTAAAAACTCCCAACAAAAAAAGCCCTGGCCCACATGGCTTCACTGGAGAATTCTACCGAACTTCCAGAGAAGAGTTAACACCACTACTACTAAATGCATTTCAGAGCACAGAAAAGGATGAAATACTCCCAAACTCATTCTATGAAGCCAGCATAACCCTGATACCAAAACCAGGTAAAGACACCACAAAAAAAGAAAATTACAGACTGATATCCCTCATGAACATTGATGCAAAAATCCTCAACAAAATTCTAGCCAGTAGAAATCAGCAATATATCAAAAAAATAATTCACCACAACCAAGTGGGATTTATACCAGGTATGCAAGGATTGTGCCACATTAAAAGAACAATCAATGTAATGCATCATGTAAATAAAACAAAAGACAAGAACCACATGATCTTATCAATCAATGCAGAAAAGGCATTTGACAAAGTCCAACACCCATTCATGATAAAAACTCTCAACAAAATAGGAACAGAAGGGAAATTCCTCAATAAATTAAGGGCATTTATACAAAGCCAACAGCCAACATCATCCTAAATGGAGAGACTTGGAAAACATTCCCCTTGAGAACAGGAACCAGACAAGGATGCCTTTTATCACCACTCTTATTCAACATTGTGCTTGAGATCCTAGCCAGAGCAATTAGGCTAGAAAAAGAAATAAAGGGCATCCAAATTGGTAGGGAAGAAGTCAAAGTGTCTCTTTTTGCAGATGATATGATCTTATGCACAGAAAACCCCAAAGAATCACAAGAAAACTACTGCAACTAATAGAAGATTTCAGCAAAGTTTCAGGATACAAGATAAACTACAAAAATCATTTGGATTCCTTTACACCAACAAAGAGAACCTCGAAAGGAAATCACCATATCAATACCATTTACAATAGTCCCCAAGAAGATAAAATATTTAGGAATAAATCTAACCAGAGACATAAAAGATCTATACAGAGAAAACTACAGGACACTACTGCAAGAAACGAAAAGAGACCTGCAGAAGCGGAAAAACATATCTTGCTCATGGATAGGTAGATCAACATTGTGAAAATGTCAGTTCTACCCAAAGCGCAATCCCGATCCAAATTCCACTGGCATTTTTTAATGAGATAGAGAAACAAATCACCAACTTCATATGGAAAGGGAAGAGGCCCCAAATAAGTAAAGCATTACTCAAGAAGCAGAACAAAGTGGGAGGCCTCACACTACCTGATTTTAGAACATATTATACCTCCATGGTAGTCAGAACAGCCTGGTACTGGTACAACAACAGATACATAGACCAATGGAACAGAATTGAGAATCCAGACATAAATTCATCCACCTATGAGCAGCTGATATTTGACAAAGGCTCAAAGTCCATTAATTGGGGAAAAGACAGTCTCTTTAACAAATGGTGCTGGCATAACTGGATATCTATCTGCAAAAAACTGAAACAAGACCCATACCTCACACCATGCACAAAAGCTAACTCAAAATGGATCAAAGACTTAAATATAAAATAGAAAACGATAAAGATCATGGAAGAAAAAATAGGAACAATGCTAGGAGCCCTAACACATGGCATAAACATGACACGAACCATAAGTAACAATGCACAAGCACCAGAAGAGAGACTAGATAAATGGGAGCTCCTAAAAAGCAAACACTTATGCTTATCAAAAGACTTAACCAAAAGAGTCAAAAGACAACCTACAGACAAGGAAAAAAATTTTGGCTATGACAAATCCGATCACAGTCTAATCTCTAAAATCTACAAGATACTGCCAAACCTCAACAACAAAAAGACAAATAACCCAATTAAAAAATGGACAAAGGATATGAACAGGTACTTCACCAAAGAAGACATTCAGGCGGCTAGCAGACACATAAAGAAATGCTCATGATTATTAGCCATTAGAGAAATGCAAATCAAAACTACAATGAGATACCATCTCACCCCAACAAGGCTAGCATTAATCCAAAAAACACAAAATAATAAATGCTGGAGAGGTTGTAGAGAGACTGGAACACTTATACACTGTTGGTGGGAATGTAAAATGGCACAACCACTTTGGAAATCGATTTGGCACTTCCTTAAAAAGCTAGAAATAGAAGTACCATATGATCCAGCAATCCCGCTCCTTGGAAGTTATCCTAGAGAAATTAGAGCTGTCACACGAATAGATATATGCACACCCATGTTCATTGCAGCAGTGTTCACAATAGCAAAATGATGGAAGCAACCTAGGTGCCCATCAACGGATGAATGGATAAAGAAATTATGGTATATCCACACAATGGAACACTACACAACGACAAAGAACAACGATGAAGCCATGAAACATCTTATAAATGGAGGGAGGTGGAGGTCATTATGCTGAGTGAATTTAGTCAGTCACAGAAGGACAAATATTGTATAAGACCACTATTATAAGAACTCAAGAAAAGGTTTAAACACAGAAGAAAACGTTCTTTGATGGTTACGAGGCTGGGGAGGGAAGGTGAGGGTTATTTACTAAGTAGATGGTAGATAAGAATCATCTTAGGTGAAGGGAAAGACAGCATACACTACAGGGGAAGTCAGCACAACTGGACTAAACCAAAGCTAAGAAGTTTCCTGAACACAATCAAATACTTTGAGGGACAGAGTAGCAGGGGTAGGGGTCTGGGGACCATGCTTTCAGGGGATTTCTAGGTCAATTGGCATAACAAAGCTTATTAAGAAAATGTTCTGCATCCTACTTTGGTGAGTAGCGTCTGGGGTCTTAAAAGCTTGCAAGCGGCCATCTAAGATGCATCAATTCATCCCAACCACCTGGAGTAAAGGAGAATGAAGAACACCAAAGACACAAGGAAAGTATTAGCCCAAGTAACAGAAAAGACCACATAAACCAGAGACTTCATCAGCCTGAGACCAGAAGAACTAGACGGTGTCCGGCTACCACCAATGATTGCCCTGACAGGGAACACAAAAGAGAGTCCCTGATGGAGCAGCAGAAAATGGGGTGCAGAACTCAAATTCTAGTAAGAAGACCAGACTTAATGGTCTGACTGAGACTGGAGGTAAGCATGGCCCCTGGATTCTCTATCAGCCCAGAACTCAAACAATTTCCAAGGCCAACTCTTCAGACAAGTATTGGACTGGACTGTGGGGCAAAAAGTGATACTCGTGAGGAGTGTGCCTCTTAGCTCAAGTAGATACAAGAGACTAAATGGGTAGCTTCTGTCTGGAGATGAAATGGGAAGGCAGATAGGGTTAGGAGCTGGTTGAATGGACATGGGGAGTCAGGGGTGAAAAGGAGGAGTGTGCTGTCACAGTATGGGGAGAGCAATTAGAGTCACATAACAACGTATGTATAAATTTTTGTATGGGAAAAAATAAAAAAAAATTAATTAAAAAAAAAGAGAAGCCCTCTAGTTCTGGTTTGAGGCACTCTCAGAGAAGTCTCCCCTCCCTTTTTTTTTTTTTTTTAATTTTTTTCTCTTCTCTGTTCTTTCATGCTCGAAACCCAGGCACTCCCACAATGGAGACAGTAGCAGCAGCAACAGCGAAAGCCCGAGGAGCTCACACTCTCAGGAACAGGAAGCGTCCTTCTGGTTGGAGAAGTTGTCTTCTTAAGAGAGTAGGATAAATCCCCATTGCTTTTATTCTTTTTGTCCTTCCACCATGGCCCCCGTCAGGAATAGTGGGAAGTGCCTAGCCATAAAAAATAAAATAGTTGCCATTCAAACTCATGAGTTGATTCAAATTCATGGTAACCCCATGTATACAGAGTAGAACTGCACTCTGTAATGGTTAAGGTTGTGTGTCAACTTGGCTAGGCAATGATTCTCAATGGTTTGAAAGTCATATGATGTAATCACTTCCTTGATAAGATCTGATATAATGTGATGGGATCTGATGTGAGTAGCCAATCAGTTGAAAGGGATTTTCCTTGGGTGTGTGGCCTGCATTGAATATAAGTGGACATTCTGGCAAAGCTCATGGTCTTTTGCTTGTTCTGGATCCTGCAGCTGGCTCCTCTTATCTGACCTCCAGTTCTTGGGACTTGAGCTAGCAGCTTACCTGCTGTCTTGCCTGCCAGTCTTGGGATTCGTTGATCTTCACAGCCTGTGAGCAAAAGCCCTGCTCTCTGACCTGCCAATCTTGGGTTCGCCAGTCCCTGCAGCTACGTGAACAAGGAGAAGTCTCTATCCTGGCCCACAGATTTGGGGCATTCCACCATCTACAACCATGTGAGCCATTTCCTTGATATAAATCTCTCTGTATATATATACTCATACATTTTACTGGTTTTGCTTCTCTAGAGAACCTAGCCTAAGATAGCAGTTAAAATTATAATCAGGACTCAAGGAGTTATCCTTTATTTACATTAAGAATCATATTATGCAAATTTAAATGTCAGTGTTATCATCTGCTTTTAAATTACCTTAGAAAAAGGACATACTTTAATGTGTGTCTATTTTCTTTGAATTAAACTTTCCAATAGGTGACTATACCAAAAGAAGATATCATGGAGGAGAGCTGCTGAAATTTTCAATGTACCTGAATAACCTTGTAGTGGCCATGGATTAGCAAATTCCCTTGCTGTAACGAAATTATGCTAGGCTTTAGAAGAAGGCAGATTTGGGTGTATATCCTGAAGATCATAGATACACTCTTGAGTAACTGGGGACCTCATACAACCAAGAAACAAGAGCCAGGAGAATAGTGAGTCCTTTGGACCTGGGGTCCCTGAGCTAAGAAGCTCCTCAGCTGGGGAAGATTGATCACAAGGATTTTCCCCCAGAGTTTACAGAGAGAGAAAGCCTTCCCCTGGAGCTGATACCCTAAATTGAGACTTCTAGCCCCCTAGACTCTGAAAGAATAAATTTCTCTTTGTTAAAGCCATTAGCTTGTGGTATTTCTGTTGTAGCAGCACTAGATAACTAAGACACTCTCCAAAGGGTTTCTGAGGCTGTGCTCTTTCAGAAACAGATAGCCATGCCTTTCTTCCAAGGCACCTCTGGCTGGGTTCAAACCACCAACTTTTTGGTTAGTAATCAAGCACTTTACCATCTGCACCACCCAGGGACTCCAACTACCTTGCAGAGCAGGGCAAATAAAGCCCTAACTTTCTGGCCACAAGACCATAAAAAAGAGCCCCAGGGAACTGGAAAGTACCAGAGAGATCACAGAGAGGGAGAGAAGCTTGGGAAATTCCTGGACTTACTCCTAAGCTGTACATGAGCAGATCTGATCCTAAACAGCACAACTAAGACTTTGAGAACTGAACTAAGAGCTAGACCATGGCACATGGCCCAGACTGGCCACTGAGAGGCACACAGCTAGGACAGATCCAAAGAGCAAAGCAAACCAAGCCTGTGGCCATTGAGTTCCAATTCATGATAGTCCCAAAGCAAAGGCTTTGAAAATGAAACTGACATTCAAACCACAACCTTCAGAAGGTTGGTCATAACTGTGGCCTGAACATAACCAGGTTGATAGCCTGCTAAAACATCAACATTCTCCATGAGATTTAAATAAGACTCAGAGTCTCATAACACTACATTCAAAATGTCCAAGATGCAATCTGAAATTACTCAGAACACAAAGAACCAGGAAAATCTCAACACCCATGGGAGAAGAAAATTAGCAGATAACAATGCCTGGTTGACAGAGATGTTGGAATTATCTGACAAAGACTTTAAAGCAGCTATTATAAAAATGTTCCAGCAAGTACGGGTATGTACCCTTCAAACAAATGAAAAGAAAGGAAGTGTCAGCAAAGATATGGAAGACAAAAAGAAGAGCCAAATAGAAATTCTAAAACTGAAAATACAATAACTATAATTTTTAAAAACCTCACTGAATAGACTCAAAGCAGAATGAAGATAACAGAGGAATCAGTGAACATGAAGGTAGATAAATGGAAATTATACAGTCTGAACAACAGAGAGAAAAAAGATTTTTAAAAAGAAGAACAAGGTCTCAAGGGCCTGTGGAACAATGCCAAACCAAGCTCTGACACTTTATTACCTGTGTGTCCTTGAAAAAGTTACCAAACTTCTCTGAATCTTAGTTTCCCCACTCTAAAGTATGGGTAACTTTGAAATATTGCTATAAGGAATTTACAATTTATGATGATGGTGGTGGTGACAGCTAACATTCATTGAGTGCCTACTTGTTGCTGGGGACACTGTTAAGTGTCAGCTTACGTTATCTCATTAAGTCCACATGACTACCATCTGATACAGGTATAAGCAACAGTACCTTCATTTTACAAAGAAAACTGATTCTGAAAGAGATTGATAAGTGCCTTAGTTCTCTAGTGCTGCTACAACAGAAACACAAGGTGTGACTTTAACAAACAGAAATTTATTTTCTCACATTTTAGGAGGCTAGAAATCCGAATTCAGGGTGCCAGCTCCAGGGAAAATGTTTCTCTGTCGGCTCTGGAGGAAGGTCATTGTCTCTTTTCAACTTGTTTCCTGGTTCCTTGGAGATCTCCACGTGGCATGGTGTCTATCTTCCCCCATCTCTGCTTGCTCCCTTGCTTGTTTAATCCCTTTTATATCTCAAAAGAGATTGACTTAAGACACACCCTACACTAGTACTGTCTCGTTAACATAACAAAGAAAACCCATTCCCAAATGAGATTACAACCACAGGTATTAAAAAAAAAAAAAAAACCACTGCTGAGTCAATTCTGACTCATAGTGACCCTATAAGGACAGAGTAGAACTGCCCCATAGGGTTTCCAAGGAGCAGTTGATGGATTCAAACTGCCTATCTTTTGATTAGCAGCCAAACTCTTAACTACTGTGCCACCAGGGCTCCAACCACAGGTACAGGGGTTAGGAAATACAATGCATTTCGGAGGGACATAATTCAATCCATAAAAATAAGCCTTGCTCCAAAATGTGGGGTTTTAACCCTGACAGACCTACTCCAGAGCCACATCCCTACTCTCAACAGCTATTCAGTCCCCTTCAATGAGTAGTTGTGCTAGTGGTTATAGGGCGATGGCTATTCAGCTTGGCATAATGAGATGACAGCTTTATGGGAATTTAGGAGCCTAGATTCTTGTCCTGGTTTTACCACAAACCAACAGCATGACTCAGAACAAGTTACCTCTCATCTCAGCTAAGCTTCCTCATCTATCAAATTAAAGAGTTAGGTTATATAATCTTTAAGGTCATCGCCAGCTCTGACACTTGAGGAGTCCAGCCATCTTCCTAATGGACCTCAGTGACATCTATTTTTTTGAGTGGAACTTAGGTTTACCAACTACCAAACAGCGAGGCAGTATCCTGCGTGTGGAAGGAGAGCCTTTTGCAAGCCTTGTGAGCTGGCAGTTTCCTGAGCAATGTCTTTCCCTACGGCTCCCTCCAACCTTTCTGTGTGTGCTCTCCCAAATGCTGACTCTGATTATGAGCATATTTCTTGCTGGAGGGAGTTGTTCAGGCTAATACATTTTCTCTCCCGGACTCCCGCCTCTTACAAGAGTGTTTAAGACTTCTCTGCCCAGCCTTGCAATGTTTCCTCCCCAGCAGTTTGTATTTGCAATCATATCCTTACCTGCCCTCTCTCCAGCTGCAGTTCTCACAGTCCTCTTTCTCCACAGGTCATCTGTAGCCTGAAGATTTACCAGTGGGGCTGCACCAGGCCTGAACCTGCCAGTCTGAGGGACCCTTGGGCTTGTTTGTGGCAGAAGGAATCTACCGATGCTCTGGCAACCTCCCTTTGAAAGCTTTCCTGAGCCCTGGACCAGAGGCAAGAGAGCAGAGAGACTATAAATTCAGTCTTAAGTTCAAGTGGGCAGCATTTGGTTTGCTGAAGCATGGGCTTTCTGAAATGCCTCAGCCTGGTGGGTGGACTAAGCTTGAAAATCAAAGAAAAATCAGGCATGGTGCCAGGGAAGAATCCTCTTGGGCAGGAGAGTGGGAGTTGAGTACTGTGAGTCAGCTAGGGAGCTGGGTTCAGCAAAGCAAAGTTTTCATCTCCCCACATACTCCTTCCCTTCTGAATTGGTCAGTGGCAGAAACCCATCACTGACTAACTGAAGCCAAAAGATAGCTTATTGAAAGGATGCTGAGGAATCCCACAGAATCCAAGAAAGAGTTAGTGGGAAGCCCAGGGATATAGGTGGGCCTCAGGAACTGCTGGATCCAAGGACCAGAGTGTTTCAGGTCATCTCTAGAAATATCTCAGGGCTCTCTCTGCAAATCTATTTCTGTCTCCTCTCCCACTGAACACTGAACTTCTCTGCTTCTCAGTCCTTGTGGAAGAAAATATGGACTCCAACAGCACTGGAGTTTTTTGTGTTACTGCTTCAACCACACGAAGAGGGCCTGTTCCAAATGTCTCTGTCTTTCCCAAATCCAAAACTTCCAGGAAAAAATTTAATGGCCTCTCTTGGGTGAGACACCCACCTCTAGACCAATCAACTATGGAAAAAGGCTAGGGTCATTCTTGGAGTGCCATTGAAGGGTAGAGAGCAGACAGGATGGGTGGGAGAGGAGCAGGCACTTGACAGCCCAGGTGCATTTTTAAGCACATTGATGTAACGCTCTCTCTGTCCCTGGCTGTTAAAATGGCCTCAAAAGATAGGCATTGGTGATTGGCAGTCTGGCCCTGGCCACTCATGAGGCTGACCAGCTCTCCCTGCCACCTAGAATCCTCCTTTCCATTTTCTGTAGCTTCTTTGTCACCTTTTTATGCCCAGAATTACCCACAAGCTGAGGTGGATCATATCCCATCTGCATAGGAGGATGAAACAGCTCTTTACTCTCTTCTTGCCCTCTTCAGTTGGTACATTCTTGTATTCTCTTCATTCCAAAGCTTTTGATCCAACATGGCACTCCAAGCTGGAACAGGAGTCATTTTTCACCCTCCTTATCAGCTGGAGTCATCCTTATTAGATGCCATCCTATTCCCTTGTCCTTCTACTTTTCATTAATCGACAGTTCCCATGCCAAGGATATTTTCCTAGGAATCTCTTCCTCTAGGGGAGATTCACTAACAAGGACCACCCAAGGTCCTTCTCTGATGCATTTGGACTTCAGTTTATGCAATAACCACATTAACTTTTTCATCAGTTTCTTTTCTATTTTTACTGAATTCTGTTTTCCCTTTGACTTAACTGCAATGGAGCTTTTGCTTCTCTTCTTCTATTCTGCTTGATCTTTAACTGAATACTTCCTAATATTTCTGCTATAAATTTCTTAGTCTAGTCATCCCATCTGTCACATAGTTGAAGAACAGACCAGAGGAATTCATAGTTGACAAGAAGGAGCTTTGGAGAAACAAAGGATCTTCTATTAATGTGAATTTCTTCCCACGTTATCTTTGTGACCCTTCAAGTTTCCACATATTAATGGCAGGTTTTGCTCTTCCTAAACACCAAGTAATGTTAACTAGATGACTTGTCTAAGCCATATCCCAGTTTATTTAGATTTGTCAAATGGTTTCCAACAAGTCTTTGGAACAGCACCATGATGTGCCTCCAGTTTGGTTCCACTGTTTTTCTTCCAACAATTCTTGGGTCCTCAGCTATTATGAAAAGTCTGTTGAGGAGTATGCTCCATTTCTGAGAATTTAGGCTGTGTTGTTAGATGCCTGGAGGGTAGGCTGGTCTCTGAGTAACACAAACGTAGCCAATGTTCAGTTACCATTAACTCACAGAGGCCCCTTCAGGTCACCTGCTGTGTTGACACACACATTCCTCATGGAACCCAGGACAGGGCCTTGCATTTGAAGCTCTTGGGGAATCTCTGTTGCTTTGCATTAATGTCATTAAATGGCAGGGTCTGCTCTCCTTGGACTTCCATGCCAGCAAATGGAGACAAAACACATCAATATTTTACATGGCTCAACTCTGGTCTGGCAGGAATTCAGAAGAAGAACTTGCCCTAGGCCTAAGAAGTCAGGAAGGCTCTCCTGGTGCATACTGGCCATGATTTAAATTTGCCTTGGTGAAAAATATTCAAAAAGGCACAAAGACAGAGAAAAGATTATACCTCCTAAGATGGTCCCAAACCTCTTCTCTCCTGGTGTGCAACCTGGATGAGTCTTTTTATGAAAAATGCTTGGTCTGGAATTAAACAGGATTATATGAGTGTTGGAAGATTAAAAGACTCATCTCCACTCTCCATGTGAAGTTTCCTAGGAATTTCAAACAGAAGTAGAGAATTTTGATCCCATCCAGGAATAAGAATCAGTCTTTTCCAGAAAGTCTTTCTTGACCACTTTAAACTCCCAGTTTCTCCCTTCTTGGAACTCTCTAGGCTCCCCACGTAGGTTTTGGAATTTCCTACCAGAAGTGGTGATTAATTGCTTTCTGTGGCTCCATTTAGTCTCTCTAACTAGAGTATCCACCACTGTCCATCAGTTTTTCATACTGTAGTGGCTTGTATGTTGCTGTGATGCTGGTAGTATGTCACTGGTATTTCAAATACCAGAAGGGTCATTGTCTTAGGCTGGGTTCTCTAGAGAAGCAAAATCAGTGAGGAGTATAAATATAGAGAGAGATTTACATAAAGGAAATGACTCACACAGTTATAGAGGCTAGAATGTCCCAAGTCCATGGGTCAGGTTGGAGGTTTCCCTGACTAACATAGCCACAAGTACTGGCAAATCCAAGATCAGAAGGTCAGATAGCAGGCCTCTGACTCACAGGCCATGGAGGCCAATGAATCTCAAGACTGGCAGGTAAAAAGGCAGGTAAGTTGCTAGCTCAAGTCCCAAGAACTGGAGGTCAGATGAGCAGGAGCCAGCTGTAGGATCCAGAGTGAACAAAATCCAGCAAACCTTGCCAGATAGTCCACCTAAATTGGATGCAGGCTACAGTCCCTAAGGAAAACCCCTTTCAACTGACTGACTGCTCACAACAGCTCTCATCACGGTGGTCAGCACATTATATCGGATCTCATTATGGAGGTGATTACATCATTCAAAAGCTGCCAAACTACATCATAACTGCCAACCACTGAAGATCATGACCTGGCCAAGTTGACACACAACCTTAACCATCACAGTCGTCCATGGTGGACAGGCTTCAGTGGAGCTTCCTGACTAAGACAGACTAGGAGGAAGGACCTGGAAACCTACTTCTATAAATATTGGCCAGTGAAAACATTATGAACAGCAGCAGAACATTGTCTGATATAGTGCCAGAAGATAAGGCCCTCAGGTTGGAAGGCACTCAAAATATGATTGGAGAAGTGCTGCCTCTTCAAATTAGCATCGACCTTATGACGTGGAGGAATCAAGCTATCAGGACATTCATTTGACGTATCATGACTCAAAATGAGAGGAAACAGCTGAAACTATCCATTAGCAATCAGAACGTGGAAAGTACAACGTATGAACCTAGGAAAATTAAAATGAAATGGAACACATAAACATCAATATCCTAAGCATTAGTGAGCTAAAATTGACAGATATTGGCCATTTTGAATCGGATAATCATATGGTTTACTAGGCCGGGAAAGACAAATTGAAGAGGAATGGTGTCACATTCACTGTCAAAAAGAACATTTCAAGACCTATCTTGAAGTACAATGCTGTCAGTGATGGGATAATATCCACATGCCTACAAGGAAGACAAGTTAATATGACTTATTCAAATTTACACACCACCCACTAATGCCAAAGATGAAGAAATTGAAGGTTTTTTACCAACTTCTGCAGTCCAAAATTGATCAAACAAGTAATCAAGATACATTGATAATAACTGGTGATTGGAATGAGAAAGTTGGAAACAAAGTAGGATCAGTAGTTAGAAAACATGGCCTTGGTGATAGAAATAACGCTGAAGATTGCATGATAGAATTTTGCAAAACCAGCAACCTATTCATTGGAAATACCTTTTTTCAACAACATAAACGGCAACTATACACATGGACCTCATCAGATTGAATACACAGGAATGAAATCAAATACATCTGTGGAAAGAGTTGATGGAGAAGCTCAATATCATCAGTCAGAATAAGGTTAGGGGCCAGCTGGGGAACAGTCCATCAACTGCTCATACGCAAGTTAAAGTTGAAGCTGAAGAGAACTAAAACAAGTCCACAAGAGCCAAAGTACAACCTTGAGTATATCCCACCTGAATTTAGAGACCATCTCAAGAACAGATTTGACGCACTGAACACTAGTGACAGAACAGACGAGTTGTGGAATCACATCAAGGGCACTATACATGAAGAAAGCAAAAGGTCATTAAAAAGACAGAAAAGATAGAAAAGATCAAAATGGATGTCAGAGAAGACTCTGAAACTTGCTCTTGAACATAGAGTAGCTAAAGCAAATGGAAGAAATGAAGTAAAAGAGTTGAACAGAAGATTTCAAAGGGTGGCTCAAGAAGACAAAGTAAACTACAATAATGAAATGTGCAAAGACCTGGAGTTAGAAAGCCAAAAGTGAAGAACATACTTGGCATTTCTCAAGCTGAAAGAACTGAAGAAAAAATTGAAGCTTCGAGTTGCAATACTGAAGGGTTCTATGGGCAAAATATTGAATGACACAGGAAGCATCAAAAAAAGATGGAAAGAATACACAGAGTCACTGTATTGAAAAGATTGATGTGCAAGCATTTCAGGAGGTAGCATATGGTCAAGAATCAATTGTGTTGAAGGAAGAAGTCCAAGCTGCACTGAAGGCATTTGCAAAAAAACAAGGCTCCAGGAGTTGATGGAATACCAACTGAGATGTTTCAACAAACAGATGCAATGTTGGAAGCACTCATTTATCTATGCCAAGAAATTTGGAGGACAGCTACCTGGCCAACTGAGTGGAAGAAATCCAAAGAAAGGTGATCCTACAGAATAAGGAAATTATCAAACAATATCATTAATATCACACTCAAGTGAAATTTTCCTGGAGATAATTAAAAAAACAGTTGCAGCAGTATACCAACAGGGAACTGCCAGAAATTCAAGCCAGATTCAGAAGATGTGGAATGAGGGATATCATTGCTGATGTCAGATGGATCTTGGCTGAAAGCAGAGAACACCAGGAAGATGTTTACCTGTGTTTTATTGACTATGCAAGGATGCTCTGATTGGCCAGACTGGGTCACATGTCCACTCCTGGAGCTAGAAGTGGCAGTAACTCTTCCCAAAGTATAAGAACTAAGAATGGGAAAGAGATGATTGCCCTTGAAAGACAAGGGTACTCCTCAGAGGCAGGATGAACAGGTGCTGGGGAGCAAAGCCAAGAAAGTTCCCTCCTGGAATCACTGAGTGTGGATCTGTTGATTATGGATGATCCCAGTGCCTGCAGATACTGCCCTGGCCTCAAAGCTGGTTATTCCACAGGGCCCTCGCCCTCCAAGAAGCCCCACTGGGCCAAGCATGCTTCTCATGAACTATGCTGCCAGTTTCCACGTTCTCACCTCAGGAGCAATGGGAGCAGCAGATGGGCTGGAGTCCGTGCATGTGTCTTGTTTATGAGGACCAGGGGGTTATGTGAGCTCCCACCTCTCCTCTTGCAGACTGCTCACTACCCAGCCCCTCGACTGGCAATGAGTTTATGCTTAACTGCAGCCCATCTGCTAGTCTCCATGTTTCTTATGGAGTCCACGCTCCTTGTTGTGTTGTTGTTAGGTGTCATCAAGTCGTTTCCAACTCATAGCAACCCTGTGTACAACAGAACGAAACACTGCCAGTCCTGCATCATCCTCACAACTGTTGTTATGCTTGAACCATTGTTGCAGCCACTGTATCAGTCCATCTCTTTGATGGTCTTTCTCTTTTTCACTGACCCTCTACCTTACTAAGCGTGATGTCCTTCTCCAGGGACTGGTCCCTCCTGATAACACATCCAAACTATGTGAGATGAAATATTGCCATCTTGCTTCTAATGAGCATGCTGGCTGTACTTCTTCCAAGACAGATTTGTTCCTTCTTCTGGCAGTCCATGATATATTCAGTATTCTTTGCCAACACCATAATTCAAGGGCATCAATTCTTCTTCAGTCTTCCTTATTCATCATCCAGCTTTCACATGCGTATGAGGCAACTGAAAACACCTTGGCTTAGGTCGGGTGCACCTTAGTCCTTAAAGTGACATCTTTGCTTTTTAACAAGCTCCTTGTGCTTTATTAACATTTACTTAATCTGTGTAAAGTGCAGTCCTTCTCTAGGAGACTCACTGCATATTGTTATGGGGCTTAATTCCTTGGACAGCCACTTTCTGTCCTGAGGAAGCCTCCACAAGCCAAGTGGGGGACCTCAGGCTGTGCCCACCCACCACCGGGTCGTAAACTGCAAAGATATTAGACTGGGAGGCATAAATGAGATGTGAAAACTCCCTGGGCCCCAGAGCTGCAGGCACCAAGTGTCCTTGTCACTGACGTCTGGGAGATTTCTTCTTCACCCCCCTCCTCCCCCATGTCCTCCCACCCACACACCCAAGAGGTGGAGATCTGGTGATGATTCCTGGGTACAGCAGGAGGTTCGGATGAGGAAGGATGTCCTATTCCCTGGCCCAGCTCTTGTGCTTTGTCTGTCTCTCATTTGTTTTAGAAGTTGGAGTGGGGGCAGGTAGGTATCAATATGTGCAATGGGGAAATTTCTCACTCACCCCTCACGGTTATTGTATTAGTGTCCCAGGGCTGCCATAACAAAATGCCACAAAAGCGTGGCTTAAAATAACAGAAACTTATTCTTGCACAGCTCTGGAGTCCAGACATCCAAAATCAAGGTGCTGGCAGGCTTGGTTCCTTCTGGAGGCTCTGAGTTAGAATCTGCTGCATGCCTCTCTCTCAGCTTCTGTGTATGGCTGACGATCCTTGGCTTGTAGATGCATCACTCCAATCTCTGCTTCTGTCTTCACATGCCCATCTTCCTTCTGTGTCTGTCTGTGACTCTTCTCTTTTATAAGGGCACCATTCAGATGGGATTAGGACCTGCTCTACTCCAGTATGACTTCATGTCAGCTGATAATATCTTCAAAGACCCTATTTGCAAACAGCTCATATTCACAGGTACAGGGGTTAGAATTTGAACACATCTTTTGGGGGACATAATTCAATCTATGACAGCAATCTTCTGTACCCTCGCCCTGTTCCATGATGCCAGGGTGGCACACAGTGTGGAAGGCGGGGCTCTGGAACCAGGCGAACCTGGTGAGGCTAAAACAGCAGGGTGGTCTCCATCATTCTCAGTTCCTTCACACTTAAAATAGGCTTGATAATAGCCACGTTGAGGGCTGGAGAGAGGCTGAGTGAGCATAAGGAGAAGGTTCTCAAAGAAACAACTCCAACTGACACCTATTAGGGTACCACTTTCCAGCAATGCGGTGAAGCCAATCCCAGGAATTAATCCACTCACAAAACAATTTGCATAATCTGGGCACTTCCCTTGCATTAATCCAAACAATGGTGGGAGGGGTCAGATCAGAACTTCTCTATGACCTTGAGCCCCAGGAGGGACTTGTGCTCCAAATCACTGAAGACCCATCACATGCTTAACCCAGGGGGAGAGGAAAAGCGAGAACCACTCCTGCCCAAGTAACACAGGGTCTACTTGGGGACAAAGAGGAACTCGCCCAAAGAGGGAACCAGCCCAGCAGCCCCCGCTCGAGCGCTGAACCAAGGGGAACTGGACACAGAAATTGTCCCAAAAAGCACCTGTCCCACTGGCAGCCAGCACATTTTGACTTCCCTCTTGTCCACGCAAGATGTATAGAGGATGTATCCAAGCAGGAGGAGGAAGAGGCTGGAGGGTGAAAGCTGGGGCAGGCATAGCTGATGGCTATGGCTGCTGGGGGTGGGGCCCTGAACCCCGCTGTCCCCGAGGTCAGGACCACTGAGAGCAAGATGTCATAGTCCATGAATGCTCCTCTCCTCCTCTGAATCGGCTCTCCAATGCCTTGCTCATTGCAGCCTCTCTCTGTTCATGAACCCAAAATAGCTCCCTCTTCTGATCACTTCATGTTGTGATTCCACACCCTGCGAGAGAAGATTGAAGAAGGTGTTGGTGATGACACCTCAGCAGTTTACAGAGTCAAACTGAAGTTCATTCAGGTGGAGGGTGAGGGTCTCTGGGCCACTGTGGGCAGTGCCAATACACTGGCTGGCAAACTCCAGACCATCAGCAACTCTCACGTCTGTGGCCACTCCAGTTGAACTCTGGTTCAATTACTGGACAATGCACCTCATGAACAGCCGCCATCCATTTGTTAGTGGAGTTTTGCATGTTGCTATGATGCCGAACAGGTTTCAGGGGAGCTTCCAGTCCAAGATAAACTAGGAAGAAAGGCCTGGCTATCTACTTCTGAAAATCAGCCAGTGAAAACCCTCTGGTGCACAATGGTCTGATCCATAACTGATCGTGGGGAATGATGCAGCCTTCACCTGTCCATTTTTCTCTTCTTTTCATTACCTACAGTTGTGATTGTGGGGGTGTTGTAGAACTTCCAGGAAAGACCCTTAAAATGAGACGAATGAGCTAGAAAGAGCAGTTCTCATGTCTGACGCTCTCGTTTTCATTTCAATCCCAGGAAGCCAGACCAATGTTAACGTAGCTCCAAACTCAGAGACCCACCACTGCCTCCCGAGAGAGGGAAGGTTATCCAGGCTGTGAACTTACACAGCAGAGCAACCTTCAGGGTCAGGGTTCACACAGCTCCGAGGGGAACACGTTAGAGGACAACTGAGCCTCCCCCAGATCCCAATTCAGTCGGAGGCGGCCAAGCCCAGCCAGCGAAATTGAAATCACCAATCACAGCAGCAAAGGCCTTTGGGTTGGCAGTTAAAGTCCTCTTCAGTCAAGTCTTTTCTGTGGATAATGTTCCTTCCACTGTAGCTCTGTTTACTCTATTTGCTCTGCCTTCCACATCTGTGTCAGCTCCTTGAGCTTCTTGCAGGAAACGTCTTTCTCTCTGGTGGAAAGGCCATGGGGAGGACATGGTGCATTTCGAGGCAGCATCTCCAGGCCAGCTTTTTCAAAGGGCATTTTGTGGGTGGAGATATTTCTGACCTCCAAGGCTCTGCTCTAGAATGGGCAGGTTTCAGGGGAGACCTGAAGCTGGTTCCTGGCTCAGGCCCTCGCAGACCGAGGCCCGGCCTCTTCTCAGGCATTCCAAGGAGACAGGGAACTGACCGGCACGCCCTGCGTCCTACTACAGCCCCATCCACCCAGGGCTCACAGTTGAGTGAGGGTTGACAGAAGAGTGGTGGGGTCAGGGTTTGAGCATGGACTCAGCTACATTCAAGCTGTGTTGGTATTGTTGTTGTTAGCTGCCTTTGAGTCAGCCCCCAGCTCATAGCGACCCCATGCACAAAGAACAAAACGCTGCCTGGTCCTACATCATCCCCATGATCAGTTGTGGGTCAGACCATTGTGCTCCAGAGGGTTTTCATTGGCTGATTTTTCAGAAGTACATCACCAGGTCTTTCTTCCTAGTTCATCTTAGTCTGGATGCTCCGCTGAAACCTGTTCAGCATCATAGCAACACATAAGCCTCCACTGATAGACGGATGGTGGCTGTTCATGAGGTGCATCGGCCAGGAATTAAACCCAGTTCTGCATGGAAGGTGAGAATTCTACCACTGAACCACCACTGTCCCCCCAAGCTGTGTAACCAGGGGCAAATCACTTTAACTTCTCTGAGCCTCAGTTTCCTCATATGTAAAAAGCTCTGCTGTACATGACTATGTGTATAGTCTATGAGAATTAAGTGAGATAGTACATGAGATACATGACAGATGCTCCAAGGAGCCTATGCAATATTCATTCTTGCCTTCTTCTTTAGTAACATAATCCCTATGTTATGTAGGGCAACAATGTGCCCAGCTGAATTCTGCCATTTGATTAAATTCTGGCCAATGACATATGAGCGAGAGTCATCTGTGCCACTTCAAGGTTGTGGCCTTGAAGAGCATGGGTATGCCCTTCACTTCCCCTTTTTCTCTTTCTCTTCATTTGATGGGGGATTGTTGCAAGACTTCCAAGAGATCCCTTCAAAATGGGCAAAATCAGCTGCAGGGAGCACCTCTTTTGTCTTTCTCCCTGCTTCCTTTTGCTCTTTGACTAAAATAATAATGTGATGGCTGGAGCTCCAGCACACATATTGGCCCATGAGGCAACTTTAAGAATGGAAGTCTCATATTAAACCTGGCTTTGAAGAAATATGGAAGGATCCTAGGTCCTGGATTACACCACAAACCCTCATTGCCAATCCCTTAAACTCACATGTACTTAAACCAGTGTTTCTTTAGGCTTTCTGACACATGCAACCAAACTTTATTTTATTGCAATATGAAAAGCAGTGTGCACTGTACCCAGCAAATACTGAGCTCTCAATGAATAGAAGTAGCTATTATCAAGTGGGATCCATGCATCTGGCTTAGAAATTTGGACTCTCTCCCCTCAAATTAGTGCTGAGCATATTTCCATCAGTTTCTCAAAATTACCTGCAGTTCAGTTAATAAGCAGTTTTGTGTGCATGTCTAACCACATGCTAGCAGTTTACTATATATTCTTTCACACTTAACAAACTATGCCATTAATCTTTAACAATTACCCAACTCTCAGAAGTTCATCAGCCCCACTTGCCAGTTGAGGAAACTGAGGCCCAGAGAGGTTAATCTGCTTGTCCAAGGCCACCCAGCCAGTTAATGGCAAATTTGGGCTCTGGTGCTCTGGTTTTCTGAACAGCACTGTGGCAGCCCCCTCTTTGGGAGCTGTGCCCTCTCAGCTTTGTAAACAACAAACACTCAGTGCGTGCACAACTGGAGTAAGGTGTCAGAAAGCAGAAGAGAAGGATGAGAGCCATCCAAGCAGGCAGGGGTGGGAGGACAGAGCAAGGGAAGCTGGCAAGATGGCCCTGAGGCCAGGAGGCTGATGACCGCCTGGGAGGGCATCCACAGGACTGCCAGGCGCCCATGTGAGAGGGTCCTGAACAAAGAAAGGACTCTGGGGAAGAACCAGAGTACCTGACCGAGCAGTGACCTGCGCAAGTGAAAAACCCACCAAACCCCTAACTTTGTGGTAAAGTCAACTGAAACCCATTAACTAGTACAAAAACCAGCCATTGATCATTTTTAGACTCCCTCGCACATAGTCCGTACATATTAGCATTCTACGGTATATAAACACCCAGTTCTCCCTGTTGTACACAGACCTCTACCGGCTGACTCCTGGTGCTTCGCTGTCTAGCGTGAGATTTCTGGCCCCAACCTCTATACATAAGTTCCCTAATAAAGCCTTGTATGATCAACACAGCTTTTACTGTCTCCTTTTTTGGAATCCAGCCTGTGTTCCTCGAAGCCACTCCTGCTGCTGATCTGATGAGGTGAGACACCACACCCACCCTCCCACGCAGCGGCATCGGTCCCTTCAGGTCTGTAGATGTTTAAAGTCTTCAGCTGCAGCCTGGAGCCTCTGAAGCCTCAGCACTTGGGCTTACTTTTACCCCCTCTCCCTGGAGGCCAGTGGGGCTCTCTTAGCGTCCAAGAGAACCCAATTCAGTCTGAGCACCTGGTTCTGCCAGGACAGCCTCCGCCCACCCCCACAGTGCACGCACAAGCCCCTCACGAGGTTCATATCGCCTGTGACTGGCCATGTGGGCTCTGTTTGCTCCATCTTCCATGTCTGTGTCAGCTCCTTGAGTTTCTTACAGGAAACATCTTTGTTTCTGGGGGAAAGGCCGTGGGGAGGACACAGTGCATTTTGAAGCATTATCTCCAGGCCAGCTTTTTCAAAGGAAATTTTGGGCATGGAGATATTTATGGCCTCCCTTTTAAGTTTCAGGTCGCCATGCTCTTCTAACCTAGAGAGAAAAGCCCCAGTTCCCTGCCTGTCACACTTTAGAAAGGACCCTGTGGCTTCCAGCTCCATGCCATGTCTCTTCTGTGCCATAGCTGAGCGACTTCTGTGCTTCAACAAAAACCCAGAGAGACAAGGCCCTTGAGAAACCATCGTTTCTGTGAAGGTAATTTTGTATGTAGCTGTTCCTGGGTTCACTCTCTCTGAGGCTTTTGAAGAATTCATTCTACGCCTTCTCCCTGACAACACTGCTGCCCCTCCGGTCTAGGGGGCAAGACTGGTGTTTGATGTGTGTCTTTGAAACAGACATCCCAATCTGAGTCAAGACTCTGTCATTTCTAATAACCTTCTCTCTCCCTGTCCCATGCATTCACAATGAAGGAAAAGGTTGGCATATTAACATCGCCACTATGAGCACAGACCACTCACACCTCTCTGAAGGGAGAAAATGATTCATTCCTAACCTCCACAGACCCAGTGCTGGGTTCATGAAGACAGTAATTCCAGGGTGATTTTGCTTCCTTTCATCTGTTTGTTCCTGCCTCTGACCGTTGACACTGCCCAGGTTTCGATCAGATCTTCATAAACACACTTCCCATCTGTGCATCCAAAGCAGAGGCAGGCCAGGGGGAGTTGAGGGAACCTGGCATGTAGAAAAATCCTAACTATGGCCTCCCTTCGTTTGCAAAGCCAAAGCTGATGTTGGATTCTACTTATACCTTGTGGCTGTCAGATTCCGGGGTTAGAACTCCATGCTACAGGAAAAGGTACAGGAGACTATTAAATTTTTTGGAGTAAACGAGATGATGAATGCAGGCACTTATCACAAACTGACATCAGCTCCCCTTCTTCTGAGAAGCCATCAGCCTCTTGGGAGAAACCCATGAGGAATCAGCTCAGTGGAAAAGACTGGCCAAGCACAGGTGGGGGTAGGGGTTAAAATTCACAGGACATGGTTACCTACGTAGGGTATTCTCTGGTAAAACCAAATCGAACCCACTGCCGTCAAGTCAATTCTGACTCATAGAGACTCTATAGGACAGAGTAGAACTGCTGTATAGGGTTCCCAAGGGGCGGCAGCTGGATTTGAACTGCTGACCTTTTGGTTAGCGGCTGAGATTTTAACCACTTCATCACTGGGGCTCCAGGCAGCAGCACAGAGACTCACAAATATTCAGACAGAGCCAGGCAGGCTCCCTGCTTGAGGAGATGGAGTTAAAAGTCCAGGGAGAGAAAGGTGGCTTGAATTCACAGGGCAGAGTACCAGAGTATCTTCCTAGTATCTTCCTAGTGCTGCTGTATCAGAAATACCACCAGTGGGTGGTTTTAAGGAACAGAAATTTATTTTCTCACAGTTCAAGAGGCTAAAAAAAAAAAATTGCCATTGAGTCAATTCCAACTCATAGCGACCTTATAGGGCAGAGTAGAACTGCCCCATAGGGTTTCCAAGGAGTGTCTGGTGGATTTGAACTGCCGACCTTTTGGTCAGTAGCTATAGCTCTTAACCACTACGCCACCAGGGTTTCCTTCAAGAAGTTCAAAGTCCAAATTCAGGGCACTGACTATAGGGAGAAATTCATTCTCGTCTATTTCAGCTTCTGTTGTTGTTGTTGTTAGGTGCCCTCCATCGATTTTTGACTCGTAGCAACCTTGTGTGACACAGTAGAACTTCCCCATAGGGTTTTCTTGGCTGTAATCTTCCCAGAAACAGATTGCCAGATCTTTCTTCTGTGAAGTCACTGGGTGGGTTCAAACCACCAATCTTTAGTTAGGCAAGCAATTAACCAGTGTGCCACCAGAGCTCCCTGTTTCAGCTTCTAGTAGCCAGCAATTCTCAGAGTTCCTAGACTTGTAGGCTCGTCTGCCTCCTTCATCTTCAGATAGCAGTCTGTCTTCCCCCTGTGTCTGCTTGCTGATTTCTGTTTATGCTGCTCCTTATATCACTCAGCAGTCATTAAGTTTAGGACACACCCTATACTTATAGGGTCTCATTAACATAACAAAGAAAACCTTATGCCAAATGAGATTACATCCACAGATATGTTGTTGTTGTTGCTATTTGCTGTATAGTCCTCTCATGGTGACCCCATGTGTGCAAAGTAGAACTGCTCCATAGGGTTTTCAAGGCTGTGACTTTTCAAAATCAGATCACCAAGGCACCTCTGGGTGGGTTTGAACCTCCAACTTTTCAGCTAGTAGTCTAGCACTTAACCTAGGGACTCCATCCACATATATAGGGTTTAGGGTTCCAACACATGTTTTTGGGAGCCATAGTCTAACCTATAACACAGAAATAAAAGGGCTGCATAGAAAGAGAAATCCAGATATCTGCATAAGATCTCTCTAAAGTCTCTAGCTTACGCTAAAGCATATGCACATGATGCAAAAGGACTACAATGTCTGGCATCCAATCAAAAATTACCAGGCATGCAAAGAAGCAGGGAAATACAACCCAGAAATAACAGTTTACAGAATTAGTAGACACAAATATTAAAACAGTTATTATAATTATATTGCATGTTTTCAAAAAGTTAGAAAAAAAGTTAAGCATGGCAAGTAGAAACCTGGGGAAAAATCCAACTTCTAGAGAATAAAACTACAATGTCTAAGATGAAGAAGAAAAAAAAAACACTGGATAGGATTAATAGCATATAAATTTTTTGCAGAACAATAGATTTATGAACTTGAAGACATAGAAATACAAGCTATCTGTAATGAAACACATAAAGAGGAAAATAACCCTAAAAAAAATAGAGTATCAACAAGCTGTGAGACAATTTCAAGCAGCCTAATACAGATGTAAATGGAGATCTTATTAAAAGGGGGGGTGGACACAAAATTGAAGGAATACTGGATAATTTTTATTTAATCTGATGAAAACTGTGAACTCACAGACCTAAGACACCCAAAAAACCCCAACCACAAGAAACATGAAAAAAACTACAGCAAGGCACAACATAATCAAATTGCTTAAAACAAATGACAAAGATAAAATCTTAAAAGCAACCAGAGAAAAAGACAAATTATGTACAGAAAAATAACGATAAGGATGACAGTAGATTTCTCTTCAGAAAAATAATGTAAGCTAAAAGACTGTGAAGCAACATTTTTAAAGTGCTGAAGGAAAAAAAATCTGCCAACCTAGAATTCTATGCCCAATAAAAATATTTCTTAATATTGAAGGTAAAATAAAGATTCTTTTAGCCACACAAATGGTGAAAGAATTCATCACTGGAATTCCTGCAATTCAATAGATGTCTTTCAAAGAAGTTCTTCAGGAAGGAGGAAAATGATAGCAGTTGGAAATCCGAATCTATATAAAGAAATGAAAAGCAGTGGACATAGTTTCTAGTAGGTAAATCTAACACATTTTTTATTGTTCATGAAATCTTTTTTAAAGATAATTTACTGTGTCAGCAATAATAATATAATAATATTAAATTATGGGACTTTTATATAGGTGGAAGTAAAATGTATCACAAAAAGACAGCAAAGGTCGGGAGGAGAGAAATGGAAGTATACTGTTGTAAGGTTCTTATATTATACAAAAAGTGGTATAAAATCACTTGAAAATAGATTGTTATTATTTAAATATATATACTATAAACCCTAAAGCAACCACTAAAAATAACAAAACAGTTATAGCTAATAAGCCAACAAAGGAGATAAGATGAAATTTAAAAAAAAAAGAAATCCAATTAATCTAAAAAAAAAACAGAAAAAAAGGAACGAAGAACAAATGAGACAAATAGAAAACAAATAGTAATATTATAGACTTAAACCAACAATATCAATAATCATATTAAATGTAAACTGTCTAAACACCCCCGTTTAGAAGGCAGCGATTGTCAAATTGGATAAAAAAGCAAGCCCCAAGTAATTACATGCAACCTACAAGAAACCCGCTTTAAATATAAACAAATGGGTTAAAAGTAAAAGGATGAAAAAAGGGTGTACTAATCACAAGAAAGATGAAGTAGTTTTATTAATATCAGACTAGTAGATGTTAGAGCAAAGAATATTATCAAGGACAAAGAAGGTCATTTTGTCATGATAAAGGGATTAATTCCTCAAGATGACATAACAATCCTAAATGTTTACATACCTAATAAGCAAAGCTTAAAAATACGTGAAACAGAAACTCATGGAACTACAAGAATAAATAGACAAAATGACAATTACACTCAATCCTCTCTCTCAATAATTGATAAAACAAGTGGACATTCAGTGAGTATATAGAACAACACTATCACCCAAGTTGATCTAATTAATGTTTAAAAGACACTTCACTCAATGAAGGCATAATGCACATTCTTTTCAAGTGCACTCAGAACATTTGTCAATGTAGACCATACTCTGGACCATAAAACAATTCTCAATAAATCTAAAAGAATTCAAGTCATTCAACATATGTTCTCTGACTAGGCTGGAATCCAATTTGAAATCAGTAAGAGAAAAAATACATAGAAAAATTAAAATATTTGAAGACTAAATACATTTCTAAATAAGCTATGAGTAAAAGGAGAAATTAGAAAGTATTAGAAACTGAATGAAAATAAAAACACAAGCTATCAAAATGTGTGGGATACAGATAAAATAGTACTTGCAGGGAAATGTATAGCACAAGTGCCTATGTTAGAAAATACAAAAGATTCTAAATCAATGACCCAGCTTCCCCCTTAAGAAGTTAGAGGTAAAAAAGAGCAAATGAAAAGCAAAGTAACAAAAAGAAAGGAAATAGCAATGATCAGACTGGAAATTAACGAAATAGAAAACAGAAAAAAAAAATGACTCTAAAAATGGATTCTTTGAGACGATCAATAAAATAAGTAAAACTCTAGCCAAACCAACCACATAAAAAGCAGTTAGGACACAAATTACCAGTATTAGGAATGAGAGAAGTGACATCATTACAGATTCTACAGAGAGCTGTATGTCAGCTGTTACTCTGCTGTGACCTCTTCTCTCAGGAAGCTCAGGTCCCCTGTGCCTCACGCTGTATCTGGCACAAGAAACTGGGCAGCAGTGCTTAGTCAAGGCTTGCTGGAGCCTTGTCCCAGCCTGGTGATCTGCTGCATCACATTCTTGGTGCTGAGCTCCTGGCCAGCCTTCCTTCTCCCAGTGGGAGCCTGGCCCCAAGATGGCCTTGCCTTGGTTCCTTTTTCCTGGTGGCTTGATCTTGCATTTGCTACCACACTTCTCAGCTTTCTCCAGATGAGGGGAGGGGGTAAAGTGTTGCCCATGGTTACCACCTGAAAGTGTCAGAATTGACACTAAGATTGCATAGTCCCATTCCTCTGAGGAGGCATCTAGGGACAGGGGAGGTGTTAGCTCAGACCCAAAGGGACTCTCTTTCCTGATGAAGCAAAAGTATCGTCTCACACTTAGCTCATTAGCTCCTTTGGGAATACCTGAACCCTCTGGCCTATAATTAGAACCATTCCTCTATTATTTTATTTACATACATCCATGTGTGAGAATTCTGATAAGCAAAAAAAATGATGTCATCCCTGAAAACCCCAGGTTGGCTCATCAATCAGCATCTCAAGAGGTAAAGTTTCACCTATTCTTCCCAGTCTCTTGGCATTATTTAACTAGTGGTCTAGGACAGGCAGAGGATTTGGACTGGCAAATAAAAAGCTTCCTGCTCATAGGATTATTTTTTTATGGCTATAGAGGGAGAAAAAACTTTTTTAAAGAAACATTTGTGTGCCTCACGGTGTTCGTTTTCTATACTGAGTAACAAATTACCACAAGTTTAGCAACTTAAGACTCCACCATTTATCATCTCACAGTTTCTGTGGGTCAGAATTCTGGGCAGGGTATTCTGCTCAGGGTTTCTCAGGGCTGAAACCAAAGTGTCAACTGGGCTGTGTTCTAAACTGGAGGCTTGAATAATTCAGGTTGTTGGTAGAATTCAGTTCCTCAGTTTCATGACCGAGGTCCTTGTATTCTTGCTGGCTGTCAGCTGAGGGCCACTCTCAGCCCCCAGATGCTGCCTGAAGTCCCTGCCACATGACATAAAACATGGCAGTCTACCTGCTCAAAGCCAGAAAGAGAATCTCTGTCCTCAAAGAAGGCCTGCATCCTCTTTGAAAAGGCTCACCTGATTAGGCCAGGCCCACCTAAGATAATCCCTTTTTGGATTAACTCAAAGTCAACTGATTAGGGACCTTAATTACATCTGCAAAATCCTTCACCCTTGCCATATAATGTAAACTATTCACAGGAGTGAGATCTCATCAGATTCATAAGTTTCACTCATACTCAAGGGGGTGGATTATGAAGGACATGAACACCAGGGGGTGAGGGTCTCGGGGGCCATCTTAGAATTCTGCCCACCACACCCACCTAGAAGGTCAACAACCTTTAAAAAAAAAGAAAAAAGAACAAGGGCTAAATCAAACTCATTGTTAAGGAAGCTCAGGCAGCCATTGGCCTCTCTGTTGAAGACCTTGGAGTTTGAATCTGGCTTTGGGCTTCACTTTTCCTGATGTTTTCAGGCAGGATTCAGCTTTCCCATGGCGACAGTCTTGATATCATCATCTTCAACAACAACTACAACTGTTAATGGTGCACCACAGGATTTATGATGCTTTAGCAAGTGGAAAAAGATCTCCCATGTCCTTGGTCATATTTATTGTTACATCTAGGAGAATTAATTACAATATGTCCTTGGGAGCATACTCTGGGGGCAAGTTGATGGTCCTGAGTATGACCCACTTAGTAGGCAGGGTCTCTAAAAGTCCTTGGAGGGGAGACCAGTATGGCCAGAAAACCAGTAAGTGGGAGGAGCCAGGGATGTAGCGGGAGAGGGCCCTAGGAGCTATTGGGTGAAAAATCTCCTTGGAAGGAAGCCATGTAATCCAGTGCCAAACCCCAGTGGAAGTTCCTTGTGATGGTTAAGATTGTGTGTCAACTTGGCTGGGCCGTGATTCTCAGTGTTTTGGCAGTTATGTAATGTTGTGATCATTTCCTTGTTGAGATTTGATATGTGATTACCCCCATGATAGGATCTGCTGTGAGTAGCCAATCAACTGAAAAGGAGTATCCTTGGGCGTGTGGCCTGCATCTGAATATAAGTGGACGTTCTGGCTTTTGCCTGCTCTGGATCATGCAGCTGGCTCCTGTTCATCTGAGCTCCAGTTCTTGAGACTTGAGCTAGCAGCTTACTTGTCCATCTTGGGTTTGCCAGCCCCTACAGCTATGTGAATCAGGAGAAGACTCGCAATCTTGCCTGCCAATCTTGGGATTTGTCAATATTCACAGCCTGTGAGCAAGAGCCCTGCTCTCCAACCTGCCAATCTTGGGTTTGCCAGCCCCTATGACTACATGAATTAGGACAAGCCTCTATCCTGATCCAAGGACTTGGATTCAGCCTCTAAAACCACATCAGCCATTTCCTTAATATAAATCTCTCTGTATATCTATTTATAGGCTTTGCTGGTTTTGCGTCTCTAGAGAACCCAGCCTAAGACAATCGAAGAGAGAGGGTGGCTCCAGTTTCCAGAGGTGGAGACCCCACGCCCCCGACTGATCCTTTCTAAGTCTGGTGACATCAGATTTTGGGGAGCTACATGCAAATCCTGCCCCATCACCTTCTATTTGTGTGACCTCAAGGAGGCCATTTCACCTCTCCAGCCTCAGTTTTCTTGTCTGTACAATGGGCCTGGTGATACCACCCACCCTATAGGCTGCCATGAGGAGCAAATGAGAAGCTACAAAAGCCCTTAGTAAGCTGTAAGGTCTCTGCAGGTGGTCTTTACTGTCACTATGGCCCACAGAGTCCCCAAAGGGGAGTCTGACAGCAGCAACAGTGGATGATTGTATCTTCCCCGTGTTATCCAGCATTATGCCAGGTGCATTGCTCCTCATAACCCATCCCTCATCTGAGCCACGAACAAGAGAGTCATCCATCTGCTTGGATCTGCACAGAACAGGGATGTGGAGACATTTCGCTGGGCTGGAGTGACAGGCTTTTCTCCTCTGACCACAGCTACTTAGGGAAGCCTCTCCTAGAGCCATTTCTGTAACAAAAAGGGACCACCACCCTGTCCCTGACGTGTACACTGACCATCTTCCCTGAGCCAAGAGCTGCCCATTTCTAGCAAATCTTCCCCAGGCCCTCCAGCTGGCATCTGGACTCTTCTCTGCCATGGACAGTGAGTCAGTTGACTGTGTGTGTTCCAGCGAGCCCTGGAGATGGCCATGGTTTGGGAAGTTAGAGAAGGAGAGGGGAGTGCAGGAGACCAGAACCCAGCTCTGCCTCCAGCCAGCCCTCACCTGGCCCAGGACACTGGACATGCAGTGGGCCTGAGTATGAAAGGGCAACCAAGCAGGGGGCTGCCTGCAGAGCCACCTAGTCTTCACCACCCCCTCTCTCCCTTCACTGTGGGTCCTGTTCCCACCACTCCCTTGGGATGGGTGCAGGGGAAGAAAGAGGGTTGTGGGGAAGGAACAAAGCCTTGGGGAGGCTTGGGACAGGAGCTGATGTTTGCTGAGCCCCACGTGCCTGGTGGTCACTGCTGTCTGGGGAGGGGGACTACCCACCTCAGAGCCTCTGTGACAGGCCTCTGCACACACCACCCACCCGTCAAAGTGGCAGGAACCTGGGATCCATGTTAGCTGACACCACTGCCCTGACAAGACAGTGGCAGTGGAACTGAGTGGACTCCATGCCGCACCCTAGGGACTCCTGGCTGCATGCCTGCCTGCTCCTTCTCCCTGCCCCTGCTCCTACCTCTGCGCCTTCCAGTTTTGCCAATTAAATGACAGATTCGGGAGTCGAGTTATCAAATTTTAGCAAAGGTTTCATTTGGGAGTGAACTAAATTGCTGCAGCAAGGAAGACTGGCACCCTGGAGAAGATACCAAGGACTTCAGTCTGAGAAAGATAGTAGTCTCCTTTGTAGCATGCTTTGAGAAAGTTAGCTGGGGAAAAACAGAACTTCAAACCAGTTTGTTCTGGATCAAATCCCTGCTGAGAATTTGCATTTCTAACAAGTTCCCTGCTGAGAATTTACATTTCCACCCCAGACAGCTGAACTGGAATCTACATTTTAGCAAGATCCTCAGGTGATTCGTATGTATAACTTCCTGGAAACTTGTTAGAAATACAAATTCTCAGCAGGGGTTCAACCCAGAAGGAAACAGATGGAAGCCCTGGGGAAAAAGGAAGAAGTTCTGGGAAGTCGTCATTTAAGCAAAGGCAAGTCCTTTCAGTACAGTAAGGGGCCTCAACATTGCCCAGAGCAGCGCTCAGGAAACCAAGGGATGGGCACTGCACTTCACGGCCACCCAGGTACAACACTGCTTGTCAACCAGAAACAACTATAACGAGTTTAGACCAGCCCTAGGTGCCTCTGCCAATAAACCTTTCTCAGCTGGTATTTTCCAAACTCACATTCTCATGAGACTTCATTATAGTAAAGCCAAGAACACTTGGCACCTATTACAGACTACAGAAATGACGTGACCCAGTCACAATTTTGCCACTGCTTTGAAAGGACTCGCTGTACTGGACGCTGTCACTAAGCAGTTTCCTCCCATCTCGGTGGGATCTCAGTGAAGACCCCTCATCTTCATTTCTGGAGCTCCCCTCTGCCCCTCCAGGCTTGGCACAGGCAGTGTAAGTATGGAAGAAGGTTTGTGGCTGAGCCTCTTTCAAACTCTCCCCACAGTTGCAATTCACTTCACTCTGGAGGGATTCAGTGTAGACAGCTCTCTCCCCCGGGGGCTGCAGCTCTGTAAAAGTGCTGTCTGCTTGTGTCTTTGCACTACTCAATAAATACTAGCTGAATATATGAACAAAAAGGAGAGCTGGTGGTGCAGTTGGTTAAGTGCTCAGCTACTAACCAAAAGGTCATCCGTTTGAACTCACCAGCTGCTCCACGGGAGAAAGGTGTGGCAGTCTGCTTCTGGAAAGATTTAAAAAAAAAAAAACACCACTGCCATTGAGTCCGACCCTATAGGACAGAGTAGAACTGCCATATAGAGTTTCCAGGGAGCGCCTGGTGAATTCAAACTGCCGACCTTTTGGTTAGCAGTTGTAGCTCTTAACCACTACTCCACCAGGGTTTCCCTGTAAAGATTACAGCCTAGGAAATCCTATGGGGCAGTTCTACTCTGTCCTACAAGGTCACTGTAAGTCTGAGTCGCCTCGGTGACAATGGATTTGATTTTGGTTTGTATGAACAAAAGAGCAAATGAATGAGTACTCCTGGCCCTGTTCCAACCCAGTGAGAGACACCAACCTCCCGCCAGTTGTTCAAGCCAGAGCCTGGGCTTCCTCCTTGATATCTCCTCCTCAGCACCCCACCTCCAACCCATCACCTGCCTGGCTGCTCCCAAGCCCTCCCGCACCTCTGCATCTCCCTGTCGCCCCAGGTCCGAGACGCTGCCATCCTCACACCAGTCTCTGGCTCATCTCCTTGCCTCCTACATCTTTTCTGTTGCCAGCACGAGCCCTCAACATGCTCAGTTCTCAGCTGACAGTAGGAGCTCACGCGCACACACACGCACACACACACACACACACACACACAGGTTCATTGCTCACACATCAGGGGCCACACCAACCCAAGAGGAGACCCATGCCCATTAGCAGTCACTCCCCATTCCCTCCTCCCCCATGCCCAGAAACCACTCATCTACTGTCTCTACAGATTTGCCTGTTCTGCATATTTCATCTAAACAGAATGTTATGGGTTAAATTGTGTCCCCCTCAAAATATGTGTTGGAATCCTAACCCCTATACCTGTAAATGCAACCCTAATTGGAGATAGGGTTTTCATTGTTATGTTAATTAGGTCAGACCAGTGTAGGGTGGATCCTAAACCTAATCAACTGAGTTACTAAAAGAGCAGATGAGACACAGAGACACACATGGAGGAAGACAGATACCACATGAGGGTTGCCAAAGAACTCCCAGGACTACTATCCAAGGAAGGAATCCACACAGCCGAGACTCTCATTTGGACTTTTCACCTCCAGAACTTTGAGAAAATAAGTGTCAGCATCTCACTCACTACTCCCCACACCACAAGAAGCAGGGGCTTAACTGTCTTTGTGTTACGCAGAAGGAAGCTGAGGCTCAGAGAGGCTGACTGACCTGCCAAAGGCCACACAGCACACAAGTAACTGAGCAGGGTCTTTGTCCTGCGCCCAACACTCGGACACCGTGGAAAGAGGGAGCCTTCTTCCAGGAGCAGGGGAAAGGCCAGCGTCAGAGGAGCTGGGCAAGGAGAGCGGACCAGGCTCCATGCAGAGAGTGGGGAGGACCATCCTCCATGTTTGCGTCTTCTCTGCAGGTCGACTCTGAGCTTCTGAGGGGAAGAAGTCATTGTCCAAGTTGGCACACAGGGCTTGGCCCACACAGATGCTTAATAACAGGATGGTGAACTGAGTGATTTCATTGAGAGAAAGAGAGAGAGAGAAAGACAGAAAGAGACAGAGGGAGAGAGAAGAAAGAGACCAGAGAGAGGTAGAGAAATAAAGATAAAGAGGCAGAAAGAGATAGAGAGACACAAAAAGAAACAGTCAATACAAAGAGAGGGAGTGAAGGGGAGAGACAGAGAGTGATAGAGAGAGGGGGGGAAGAGATTAGAGAGAGGTAGAGAGAGAAACAAACAGAGATAGAGAGGCAGAAAGAGACAGAAAGACACAAAAGAGAGACAGGGAAGGGAAGAGAGAACTAGAGATACAGAGAGTGACAGAGACAGACAGAGACAGGGAGAGAGACAGAGAGACAGACACAAAGAGAGAGAGACGGACAGAGATAGCGGAAGAGAAAAACAGAAGCAGAGAGAGAAGAGAAACACAGTCACAGAGAGAGACACAGAAAGGGACAGACAAAAAGAAATGAAGAAAGACGGAGACGGACAGGAAGAGAGGCAGACAGACAGCGAGATACAGAGATAGAGAAGGAAAGAGGCAGAGAGAGAGGGAGGGAGACAGAGAGACAGTCAGAGAGAGATGGAGTTTGGGGTTATTTTGAATCCCGTGCATTTGACAGCAGCACATTTTGGGATGAATCTGTCTCCCTGGTCATTAGCATCTGCTCTGGACCTCTCTCTCCAGGAGCAAGCAGGCAGGATGGCCTGGATGTGACAAAGTATCAATTAGTGGCAAATGATCAGCTCTGTGCCCCCATTAGGCAGCCCTGTGGTTCAGATGCTGGCACCACCTGTCAGGGGCCACTTCTCTCAAGTGGAGGAGACCACTGTGCTCTGGGCTGAATATAGATTTATGGGCTGCTTCCCATGCTAAGGAAAGCATCTCTCAAGGTGTTTTTTCAGCGTGTTTTTTAGGCGACAGAAGGGAGCAGATCAGCCTGCTGTCACCAGCCAGTAGCACGGGCCGTTTCAGATGCAGAGCTGAGCCGGCTGGTGGCACTACAGAGACGGCCAATGAGGAGCTCGAGGAGCCCTATGCACTTGGCCTTGGATTCACTTCTCAGGTGCCCCCACCCTTGCCCAAGAGACTGGCCAAAGAAGCCCTCTTAGGTGAGCAGTGGGCTGGCCTACTGTCCACAACTCACAGGCTTCCTGGAGCTAGGGCTGTGTCCTTAGGGTGCCCTGGTATCCCCTAGCATTCTGGGCTTGTGGCTACATCACTCCATCGTCACATTGCCATCTCCTCTGTATGTCTGTCTTAAATCTCCCTCTGCCTTTCTCTTACAAGGACACTTGTCCTTGGATTTAGGACCCACCTAAATCTAGGATGGTCTCATCTGGAGATCCTTAATTACATCTACAGAGGCCTTATTTCCAAATAAGGTCACATTCACAGATTTTTGGGGATTAGGACATGGACATAACTTTTGGGGGACACAATTCAACCCACTCCACCACCTGTCTGTTTGTTGTACTGTAGTGGCGCGTGTTGCTGTGATGCTGGAAGCTATGCCACCAGTGTTTCAAATGCCAGTAGAGTTACCCTTGGTGGACAGGTTTCAGCAGAGCTTCCTGACAAAGACAGACTAGGAAGTATGACCTGGTGATCTACTTCTGAAAACTAGCCAATGAAAACCAATAATTGTGAGGATGGTGCAGAACCAGCAACATTTCATTCTGTTGTTGAAGCCAACTCGACAGCACCTAGCAACAACAACATACAACCCACTACACTGAGTTTAGGCAAACTAGCCAGATCCATTTATTTAATTGGCTCACCCTTTAGTAATTCACTCAACAAGCAAGCACTGAGATGAAGCCATAAGCCAGTCCCTGGCAAAGGGCTAGATGACAGGGTCAGGAGACCTCCAGGGCCAGCGCGTCCACCCACTGGAGCAGCCAGACCTCAGGGCATTCTGGGGCAGACCCAAGGATCTCCAAGCAGACAGGACAGTAGCCTGGGCTTCACCTTCTAGAGAAGATTCTAGAAGAGGCTAGGTCTCCCCCTGGGCTCAGCAGTACTGCCAACCAGAGTTTCTCAGGCAAAATCTGAGGAGCTTGGTCTACTGTGTTGTATGCTTTCCCTCCTGAATTTTCTATGGTGCCTCCCAGCTCCAAATATGCTGCCATAGTTGGATCTGTGTCCCCCCCGACAGCCCAGAGCAGCCCCAGAGATGGCTCACAGTGGGGCAGAGCGGTGGCAGGCAGAGAGGCCTCTGGAGGAGGAGGTCAGTGCCCTCTGTCTTCGTCCAGCCAAGGCCAGGTCTCCACTCGAAGCCCGATGACAATGCCTCCTCGTTCATGCCTCCTGGAGCGGGGGGGCTCTCTTTTGTTACCCGCTGTCTGTCTCCATGCGGCCACCCTCAAACATCCTAACAGTGTCAGGGTTATTTGGGGTCCAGAGGCCAGGCTACCACCGGGAAAGAACAGGGCACCTCCTTGAGTCTTCCCGAGAAGAAAGAGGTAGCTACAGGAGGCCTGGGCCCGGGCTCCCGGACTCTGGAAACAGTGGGTGCTGAGGTCAAAGTCATCAGGCGTCTTCAGTGTGCAAGAGCAATCCATGGGGCAGGGTCAGCCTCAGCAGCAGAAGGAGGTGTCAACCAGCACAATGGAGCCACATTCCTGAATCTCCGGGCCGGGCAAACACTGAGCATCTAACAGGTTTTCTCTGTTAGTCCTCATTAGCCCCACTTTATGGACAGAGGACACTGAGGCACAGGTGGGTGTGTCCCCTGCCACCGGGTGGTGGGGACAGATGTGAGCGGGGGCCCAGAGCCTGCATTGGCCACCACGATGTGGCAGCCTCAGGCCCTTCTGTCCCCACACCCAATTCCTTGGAAAGTGACTCCGACCAGTGCCTCTACCTGTCACCTGAGCCTCGGGGACAGGGTCAAGGTCAGTGAAGGCGGTGGCAGGGGCCCTGCAGGGGTTGGGGGGAGGACTGTGACCAGGAGGAAGGACCCATGTGCTCTGGGGACAACAAGCGTGTCCACCCAGGTGGACAGAGGCACAAGAGTCTCCTTCTCCCTCTCCCTGCTTCCCCCTCCCCTTCCCTTGTACACAAGCAGTGCAATGATTTTGTCTTTTTAACTTTTTTATTTATATTTTCACATTTCCCTTCACATCTGGGTCCCCACTGCACAGGACGGACCAAGGTTCAGCTGCGGCTAATCTAAAATGCCATTAATATAAATTGGGGCTAATTGCACAGCCCCCTTTGGCATCCCCACGCCAAGCTCCTGTGTGACAGAGGCCTTCTGGAAAACTCTGGGCCAGGCTCCCAGTGGAGGATGCTCACCAGTTTCCTGCTCCTGCAACCTGCAGTTTATTCTGGAACCGTTTGTTAGGGGGGCTGTTCCCTTCTGGATGCACAGGGTGTTGGTGTGTGAAAAGGGAGCCCCTTAAAAAGAAATGCTCTTGCTGCAGTCCAGGAGCACAGCTCCAGGGCTCCGGCAGCTCTGAGCCCACTGTGCCCTTTACGGCCTTCCTTTCTGTGAACTCTGTGATCATATATTTATCAGATCAGGTGTGAATTGAGATATGCATCCAGAGAGGATGCTCAGCACACAGAGGCTCTGGAGGGAGCTCCTGTTCTCCGGATCCTCCAAGCTAGAGCAAGCTGGCATGCGGGTGATGGCTGGGTGGAGAGCACCTGCCGGTGTGGGGACACACAGATGGCTGTTGGGCACTGGGAGGCATCGCTGCAGGAGGGGGGGTGGTCTCCCATGCACTTGCTCCCCAAGTAGTGGGTGGCACAGGTGAAGGTACAAAAAATCCTCTGGGACAGGGTCATCTGACTCGGGCCTGGCCTGCCCACCTAACATTCATCTCCAAGCAGGCTGTAGGCTCTGTTAGATCAAGGACCACAGCTTCCTGCCCCAGCTGAGCCCCATGCCAGCAGCAGGCCTGGAGGAAGCATCTGATCAAAGGGACCAGGCTGTGTGTTCTGCTCAGGGCCCGGGGCAGCAGGTTGTGGCCAGTGAGGAGGCAGGGGGTGTGTGGGTGACAGTCATGAAGGTTTTTTGGTCCTCACAGTGCAGGAGTCATGGGACCCTAAAACAGTTGAGGGAGGAGGAGGGGCAGGAATTGGTGCCTGCAGACTTGAGCTTGAGCCTCAACTCTGTGACCTATCAGCTGTGCACTCTTGTCTAAGTCACCTCCTCGGATATGGTTTCTCCATCTGAAAAGGCAGATGCTGGTACTCAGCTCTGGATAGTTTTGCAAGGTTAGCCCAAATGTGGATCTGGCATGGGGCAAGCATCAAATAAATATTCTCTCTGCCCACCATGACATCAAAGCCCACAGACGCCGGTTCCAATCCACCTGTCCAGGAGCTTCTGGCTCTTACAGATGATATCAGACAGTTAATACACTTGGCTGTTAATCGAAAGGTTAGAGGTTTGGGTCCACCCAGAGGTGCCTTGGAAGAAAGGTCTGGTGATCTACTTCTGAAAAACATCAGCCATTGAAAACCCTGTGGAGCCCAGTTCTGCTCTGACACACTGAGGTTCCATAAGTCAGAGCCAACATCATGTGCATTGGAAAACCAATAGTTTTCAGTAAATTTGTTTAAAAATAAAACGTGATGTAGCATTTAAAGATTAATGACAATAGTGTCGACACCCAGGGATGGATAGTGTCTGTGAATCGTCCCCTAGCCATAGAGAACGGGCCTGATGAACACGACATGACAGTCGGACAAGTTACTTGCACAGCTCATTTCTCTTCTCTTTGTTCCTGCTATGATAGAAAGTCCTGGTTCACCATTCAGGATCGCTGGGGGCAGAGACGAGTCTGGTGGACTATGGGCAGCTACAGAGGGTCACAGACAGTGAGGACCAGCATTGGAGCTGTCCCCGCTGAAGGCCACTTTCAGAGTTCTATATAATGGGAAGTCCATGAGCACATCTTGTTTAAAACTGGGCTTGCACATGTTTCAACTTGGGGGAAGAGACAGAGGGAGCACTGTGGCTGCGTTGAGCTCCAGGGATATTTCTTCACACTTGAATGCAACACTGGGAGGAAGTTTTTGGTATTTCCAATATGCATCATCCATTTCCTGCTCCAACCAGTGAGGAAAAGCATCAAGCGTGGGAAACAGTGAAATCTCGGGCATGAAGTCATCTCCACCACGGTCCAGTCTTAGACAATTCTGATCACTTCCCATCAGTGTTCAGAACATGATGTTGGTCATGGAGTAACAGGCTGGTTTGATCAGGATCATGAGCTGTTTTCATATCATCCCTCTTTTCAAACACTTGTATGAGCACTTTCTTCTCCGCTTCTGTGTGGAAAAGCAGAATATTGTATTCGCTGCCCATGTCCTCAGATGGCCACTGAAAAGATAAACACTGGCGTCAATCTCTCGATTTACGGAAATGCTACCCACCACCTCCGTGAACAGTCTGCTGGCCCTCAGGTCCCTGTGGTATCTGTGCATCCATGCTCACCCAGTATCCACAGACAGCTGCACACCACTAGTACTGGCCACAATGCAGCTTTTCAAGTCTCCATCACAGCTCACAAAAACCCTCTTCATCTGTAGCAAGGATCCAGGAATTATCAAATGCTTCTCCTTCCACATGGACATGCCCAGAGCTTGTTCACACTCTGCTGAGCCGAGGTCCAAGGTTACCAACAAAAGACACAGAAGGTCTTACACACAGGCACCGGGTGGAATGATGCTTTACCCACATAAAGAAGACATAGAGCAAGATCAATAGTGGGTGCCAGTCTCCCATGGCCAGTGGGTTACTCCCCACAGCCAATGCAAAGCTGGTGGTGTACACACACCCCACTCATGCCACAGGTGAGGGACCCCATTCCCTCTCCACCGAGAAGAAATATAGTAGTGGGGTTGGCAGGGTGCAATATGATGCACATGCATGAGCAGAACAAATAGGTGCTCATTAGGTCTGAAACAGAGAGGGAGCTCCCCTGATAAGGAAGAAGAAACCAGGACAGAGGGATGTTCCGGGCCCAAGGCTTCTGATTAGGTGGCCTGGGTGAGAGGTTGTAGACCAACTCTATACATCGATTGATTTATCCACCTATTAGGTAAGAGATCAGCAGGTGTGCACACACATTAGGACAAGCGTCTCCACATGTTGCATGTCCAACAGTGTCGTGTGATACGAGAATGCTGCCAAATTACCATCCTGCCCTCTCCAAGCATTACATTGGCCTTCACCTTGGTGGTGTATTGTCCAACTGCTCAGCAATAGCATGGTATGTGCCTGTTATTGCTACCAGGGAAGCAGTTCTGTATGATGCCTTTATCATTTTGGTCTCTTCTCCACCCATTGTGACAGAATTTATCAATTCTGAGCTGGGAAACATAATTTAGCTTCTGTCAAGAAGAACGCACTTGGTTGATGAAAGCAGTCACTTTGCTTTTCTGAAAATGATCAGAAAGCTTCTCCGATTTCATGTCACTATATGAAAAAGGCTCGTAAGAGACAACATTCCAGGAACCAGGGGTGATTGGATCGCCATTCCAATAAAGTCCAGTTCTCTGATATTCTCTGCCGTGATTTTTAAAACTTTTCCTTCCTGCTGCATGTGCAGAATCCTCATGCTCACAGACACTCCCAGATTTGCATTCTATATTTGTACTGAAGTCCTGGGTGCTATTGACATTGTTTAACGTTGTTTAAGCTGCACTATTTATGTTTCCATTTTTATCACTACTCTTATGCTTTAATGAACTACTTTTGAGCCATTGATTCATCTTTGTAAACTGGAAATGGATTACATCACCCAATAAAAGTAAGGATAAAACACAAGTGTTTACAAACATAAACAATAGCATTCCCACTATTTTTTAATGTGATAACTCAAGAATTACAGCACCCTGGTCATTTCTGCTCGAAGATATCACCCAAGCCTTGGGTTTCATGCCAAATCTTTAAGAATGTAATGATTACTAAAAATATCATGCAATTTCTGTGAAATTCTCACTCTCAGTTGTTAACCAAAAGGTGGGAAGTTTGAGTCCACCCAGAGGTCCCTCAAAGTCCTGGCAATCTACTTCAGAAAAATCAGCCATTGAAAACCCTATGGAATCACCATGAGTCAGAGTCCACTCAATGGCAACTGGTCATATAAACAAAATAGTTTCAGTAGTTCTTTCCCTCTGAAACAACCGAACTCCCCATGGATGCTGCATGGCTGCCGGGGTTGGCCTGAGTCAGCAGACCATCCATGGAGAAATGTCCATCTCCCTCCAGACCACAGGCAACTTCAGAGTTTGGAACCTGAGGTGTTTCTTCAGGAGCACCAGCGAGGAGCATTGTAAAGAAATTGCATAACAGCCAGACCAGCCCAAGCTTTTGGGGCAGCGACCAGGGTTGGAATCCAGCCTCTACCATATCCTAGCTACAAAGCAGGAATAAGGCCTGCTTTATACTTGAAAGGGTTGGATGAGATCGCATGTACAAGTTGCCCACATAGAGTAAATATTCACTACTTGTTGCTATTATCACTTATTATATAATATTTCTACCACCTGTCTGTCGGTTGGCCATACTATGGTGACTTGCATTTTGCTGTGATGCTGAAAACTATGCCCCCGATATTTCAAATACCAGAAGGGTCACCCATCACTGGTGGAAAGATTTCAGTGGAGCTTCTAGACTAAGACAGAAGAGGAAGAAGGGCCTGGCAACCTATTTCTGAAAATCAGCCAATGAAAACCCTATAGATCACAATAGAATATTGTTCAGTATAGTGCTGGAAAATGAGCCGTCTAGATTGGAAGTCACTCAAAGTACACAGTGGCCACAAAAACAGACTCAAGTATACCAACAATCATGAAGATGGTGTCGTTTGTTGTTGTTAGGTGCCATCAAATCGGTTCTAATTTATAGCAACTGTATACGACAGAATAGAATGGTCTCATAGGGTTTCCAAGGAGTGGCTGGTGAATTTGAACTGCCGACCTTCTGGTTAGCAGCCAAGCTCCTAACCACTACTCGTAGTACCAGGCAATGTTTCATTCTGTTGTACATGGGGTCTCCGTGAGTCAGAGCTGAGTTGATGGCAACCAGTAATAAAAACAACAGACAGATTAGGAAGAAAGTTCTGGTGCTTTACTTCCAAAAATTAGCCAGTGAAAACCTTCTGGATCATGACAACACTGTCCAACTCACCTGCTTTGGACACGCCACCAGGAATGAGCACATCATATGAAATAGAGGGGCCAGCGAGGGCAAGGGAGATCCTTGATGAGATGGATTGGCACAGTGGTCACAATGATGAACTTGAACAGACTCGTGATCATGAGGATGGCTCAGGACTGGGTAACATTTTGTTCTGTTGTACCTAAGGTCGCCATGAGTTAGAATCAACTCGACAGCAGCTAACAACAGCAACATATAATAATCAATTGGTAATAATCACACAGAAACCGGTCTTGGGAGGAAAAGTACTGCCTGGAAATACCTCAGGCGTCTAAAGAACCCCCTGATTTTTCTCTCTGGAGCCAGCTCTTCCCCCGCCCCCTAAAACCCAACAAGCTGGGAAGTTAGAACAGGAGCCGGGATTGCACTGACCTCAACAAGTGAGCTTCCAACCAACCAGCCATTCTTCGCTTTTCCACTTGGAATCTGGAAGTAATGGCAATTTGTTGTGTGCAGCAGACGAAACCATTCATGAACTGTTTCCTTTTGCCTCGGAGCATGTTTCTTTCCGGTTAAATATGTATGATATGTTGTATTTATTGTTTACAAGGCACAGGGGAGACACTGAGCCTGATTTGGGCGTCATGGAAGGGATCAGCTGCAGAGAGTTTTCCTTTAGCTCCAGGATGCCAGCCCTGGGCACAGATGCTTGTGACAGTGGGTCTGGACGGCCTCCCTCCCTCCTCTGATCTTTTTTGCTGCAATGCTCCTCTCTGATCCCTGTTCCGCCATAGCCGCCACTATCCAAGGAAGTGAATGGGCACCCCACATGGCTCAGGGTTATGGATTGAATTGCATTCCCCCCAAATATGTGTTGAAGTTCTGCCACCATACCTGTGACTGTGATCCTGTTTGGAAACAGGGTTTTCTGTTATGTTAATGAGATCATACTGGAGTAGAATGGGTCCTAAACCTAATCACTTCTGAGTCACAAAAAAAAAAAAAAAGCAGAAAACTTTTCTCAGAAGTCTGCTTTGAACCAAACAACCCAAACCGAAACTAAACTCATTATCGTCGAGTTGATTGGATCCTAGAGGACAGAATAGAACTGTCCCATAGGCTGTAAATCTTGATAGAAGCAGACTGCCACATTTTTCTCCCACAGAGCAGCTGGTGGGTTTGAAGCACTGACCTTTGGGTTAGCAGCTCAGTGCTTAATCACCATGCCACCAGGGCTCCTTAACCAAACAACAGTTTAGCCTAATTAGTAAAGAATGTCTGCCTTGAGCATTGTGCTCTCTCAAAGATTTATCTCTGCGGGAACAAACTGACAACAGGCTAGACGAGAAGCTTAGGGGGCAGCGACTTTACATTAATGGTGGTGGAATACGCTGGAAGGGATAGCCAGAACAGTTGCACAACTTGAAGAATGTAAACAATGTCACTGCATTGTACACGTAGAATTTGTTGAAACAATATTTTTGCTGTGCATACTTTCACAAAAAATAAAATAAAATTTTTAAAAAATAGAGCAGAATAGACACAGAGGCACATACACAGGGGACGAGGAAGACAGATGCCACATGAGGATCATCTACAAGCCAAGGAGACAAGGAACACATGGGGCTACAAACAAAGAAGGAATTGACATGGCCGAGACCCTGATTTGGGCTTTGAGCCTCCAGAAGTGTGAGAAAATTCCTGTTCTTTAAAGCCACCCACTTGTAGAATTTCTGTTAAGGCAGCCACAGGAAACCGAGGCACTTAGACCAGGGCCTCCCTGTCCTCAATGCCGCTCACTGCTCAAGACACCCCTGCAGTCCCTCCATTTCCTCCCCCCAGTTATCTGTCCCAAGCCAGAAGAACAAAACAAACCCCCGATGCACACCACAGCAGAGACGAACTTTGAAAACATCACACTGAGCGAAGTTAGTCAGTCGCTAAAGGACAAGAACTGTATGATCTCACTTACATGCAATAAGCAAATATATAGAAACCAGATTGTTAATGGTTACCACGGGTAGGAGGGAGGGGGAAAGAGGGAGTTTTGTTTGGGGGCAGTGAATTTATGTTAATGTTGGTGGAAGTTTTTGGAAAAGGATAGTGATAATCATAGCACAAAACGAAAAATGTAATCGACAACAGCAACTCAAAAGATTAGATAAGAACCTCAGGGGGCAGTGAGTTTATGTTAATGGGGAAAGAATGACTCAGAAAAGGAGGGTGAGGATAGTTATACAACTCGAAGAATGTAATCAATGTTGCTGAATGGTACATGTAGACATTGTTGAATTGGTGTATGTTCTGCCATGTATAACAATAGCACAAAATAAAGTATTTTTAAAAATGTAATCAATGTCACCAAATTGTAAATGTGGAAGTTGTACTGGCGAATGTTTTGGTGTATATGTTTTCACCACGATTAAACAAAAAAGCAAACCCCTCCCCAGAAACATGCTGATGATGTAACACACTCCCAGGAGTATCAGGATCCCCATCCTTTACCCCTACATTTAAGTTGATTAATTGAGCTTTAAAAATGTACCCAGAAAATAAACAGTCTAGTAAAATGAATTATCTTGTACTCAGTGAAGCCTGAAATCCACTGGAACTTGCAGGAAGCCTCATGAAGCGGCACAGAAATGACTAATGAAGGAAATACACTTAATAAAGAGTAATTGATTAGCGATCGCAGGCATCTCACACTCTGCTGGCTCCCTGGGAGAGTGAGCTGTGATTCCTCCAACTTCTTGAGAACCAAGGGCTGCCTTCCGTTGCCATCCACAAGCCTCTCTCCCTGACAGCAGGGACAGAGATGTCTTTGGACTGCTCAGGAGCCCCACTATTAGGGTGGTCAAGATGCAGCCCCCCACCCCCTGCCAGCTTGCTCAGTCCTGCTTTACTTGCCCTGCCCCCAAGGCTGTGATGTTGACCATGGAAAGCGGTGGGGGAACCCAGAGTAAGGGGGGTACCTCCGAACCCTGTGGGCATCACCAGTCCCATGAAAGGACCACCAGATAGATGCAGAGGCAGGTCTGAAGGGGACATTTTCCCTCCCACAGGAAGAGGAGACTACAGGTAAGACAGCACACCCCATGCCCCTCACCTGGCCTGGGGGACCAGGACCATGTCCCATTGTTATGGATTGAATTGTATCCCCCAAGATAGGTTGAAGTCCTAACCCCTGTACCTGTGAATGTGACCTTGTTTGGGGAAACGGAGTTTTTCTTTGCAGATGTTCTCAGTTAACAAAGTCATACCAAAGTAGGGTGGATCCTAACCCTAATCCCTTCTGAGTGTCATCTTATAAAAGGAGAGTCCCACACACAAGCACCATGTGACAACAAAGGTCAGTGCATGTACAAGCAGCAAAAGAATGCCAAGGATTGCTGAGAACCACCAGAAGCTGGGGGATAGACATGGAACATTCCTCTCAGAGCCCTCAGAAGGAATCGACAGGGCCAACACCCTGATTCACACTCTTAGAACTGTGAGACGATACATTTCTATTCTTTACAGCTGCTTGCTTTGTGATATTTTGTTAGGGCAGTCCCGGAGACCGAGACACCCATGGTCTTCTTGCTCATGAGCAATGGAAGCCTGGGAAGAAATGGCCTCCACACCCACTGGGAAGTTGGGGAATGACCTGGGGAGCGCTGTGCCTGCTCCACCAACCAAAAAAAAAAACCAAACCCACTGCTGTGGAGTCGATTCAGACTCTTAGCAACCCTACAGGACAGGATAGAACTGCCCCATAGGGTTTCCAAGGCTGCCATCTTTACGGAAGCAGACTGCCCCACCTTTCTCCTGAGAATCGGCTGGTGGGTTCAAACTGCCAACCTTTCAGTTAGCAGCTGAGCACTTAACCACTGCACCACCAGGGCTCCACAGCCACAGGAAATAGTTCCAGATGCTTCGGGGGGGGTGGAGTCAAATGAAGGGGCAGCAGAAGCTAAAAGCAGTGCTTCTGAGGATGAAGAGACACATCGTCCCCATGTGTGAGGGAAAACACTGCTGCAGAGGTGAGCTCCAGTATCACCTGCCTTTCCTGCATTTGGGCGAGGACCACACTCCCCACTGCCAGCTGGGTTTGCTAGACCATCTGCTCCCCACACTCTGCACCATGGACACATCCACTGGACACCGGCCAAGCCAGAGAGAGCAGAGCCAAGTGGACCCTGAAGGGCTGGGAGTATGGACCCCATAGGCACTGTGCCCTAACAAGGAAAATAAAAACCCAGTTACCGTCACGTTGACTCCAACTCATGGTGACTCCATGTGTGTC
The DNA here is from genome assembly GCA_030035585.1 of Dugong dugon. Taxonomy (NCBI): domain Eukaryota; kingdom Metazoa; phylum Chordata; class Mammalia; order Sirenia; family Dugongidae; genus Dugong; species Dugong dugon. The sequence goes on along the minus strand of CM057462.1, from coordinate 27,129,130 downwards.
AAGTAGAACTATGCTCCATAGAGTTTTCAATGGCTGGTTTTTCAGAAGAAGATCGCCAGGTCTTTCTTCCAGAGCACCTCTGGGTAGATTCAAACCTCCAACATTTAGGTTAGCAGCTGAGAATGTTAACTGTTTGTTCCACCCACAAACTCCAACAGGGGAAATAGGACACAGGAAAACACCTTTATACTTTGATCTGCATGTAGGCCGGATGCTATGCTGGTCACCTTCTCTGCCTTACCTCATGTGATTCTCATGAAACCCTGGCAAGCCAGGGCTTCGGGCCAGTCCCCTAGCCTCCCAGCTTTCACCAAGTTTGCCTCCCATGCCTCATTCCACTCCCCACACCACCCACCCAACAACATCCACAAGGACCCACCACCAGGACTCACCGATGCCCTGTCACCCAGTAAGGAGGCATCCCATCACCCCAAATCACTACAATTTGGGCTAAACTCGGGTCTCTGTCAAGTCTGGCCAAGAGCCCCTCACTTAGGAGCCTTTCTCAAGCATTGAAACCGGGAGGTGGGTATGTCCTCGTTCCCCCTACCCCACACCCTGCTGTTCATTCCCACCCAGTTTCGGAGTTGGAAAGTGGCACCCTCTGAGAGATGGTCTGTGAGCAGGGCTTGGGGTTGTTGTTGTTTGTTGCAATCAAATCAAGCCCAACTCATGGGACCTCACATGTCAGAGTAGATCTACACTCCATAGGGCTTTCGAGGCTGTGACCTTTTGAAGGTAGGTCACCAGGGCTTTCTTCCAAGGTGCCTCTGGGTGGGTTTGAACCTCCAACCTGTCAGCTGGTAGTCGAGCACTTAATTGTTTGTGTCACCCATGTACTTCTGTGCGTTTGGGAGGAGTCAGGAATTCCTTTCAGAGCAGGATAGCTATGGACAGTGCCATCAAGAGAATTTAACCCTGGCTTGGTGGACTCTTGAAGTTTCTGCACACATGGTCCCTTTGCACAGGGAAGGAGCACCTTTGAGGGTTTATGCCTCAGCTCTGAGCGAGCAGAGGAAGCAGGGTGTCTGCCCAGTTCTGGCTGGAGCTTGGTGCTGGGTGTACCTGAGCCAGACACCTACACATGCTGTTGAGTGGATGTTCCAGCATCTGTGTGGGCAGCTATGACACACCCCGACGGGTGGCAGATGTCACCCACATGGCCCCCGTTCCCCAGCAGCCCACTTTTCCCTCACCTGCCATTACTGTCATGTTTTATGGGCACAGCTCAGATGGAATGAGCAGAAAGCACTTTCACTCGAGTTCCATCAAAGGGAGTAATGAGAAATCCATACATCTTGTAAATAGTTGATAAGACAAGTCTTTAAAACAAATGGGGTAATAAGTTAATCACACGTGAAGCAGAGGTGGGAGGACAGAGCTACTCGACAGAGGCTGCTCCTCTGTTGAGGAAGTAAGTCCTCCCCAGAGATGCACCAGGAAAAGGGGTGGGGGCCCATTTGTCATGCTCAGGGCTGGGAGCTTAAGCACATTACAGCACACAACACTCACAGCCATCCTGGGAAGTAGGTGACCTTCCTGATGAGGAAGCCTGTACTCAGAGGCATAAAGACCTGCCCAGGGAACACAGCTGGTGGGTGGCAAAGCTGGGGTCAATACCATTTTGGTCTGACTCCACAGAGGGCTATCTTGTCCACCTGGCCACCATGCTCCCAAAGGTAACTCCAAGGTTCTGGGACTTGAGGACACACAATGAGGCCCCTGGAGATCACAAGGATGAAGGACGTGGCTATACCCCAGTTCCCAGGACTCTCTGACTCAGACAGCCCAGATCCCACCCTCCGAGATAGAACACCTCCCAGCATCTGGCCCTCCTCCCTGCACAACCCAGGTGTCTTCCTCTCCTCATGCTGCTATACCAGAAATACCACAAGTGGGTGGCTTTAACAAAGAGAAATTTATTTTCTCATGGTTCAAGAGGCTAGAAGTCCAAATTCAGAGTCCAGAATTCAGAAGTCCAAATTCAGGAGAAGGTTCTCTCTCTGTCAACTCTGGGGAAGATCCTTGTCTCAGCTTCTGTAGCCTGGTGTTCCGCAGTTCCTTGGCGATCACCACATGGCATCTACCTTTCCCCTCTTTGTGCTTGCTTCTTCATACTTAATCAGTTCTTTTTATATCTCGAAGGTGATTAGGTTTAGGACCCACCCTACACTGACATGACCTAATTAACATAACAAAGAAAAATCCTATTCCCAAGTAGGATTATGGGGTTAGGATTTCAACACACATTTTTGGGGGACACCATTCAAGCCATAACACTAGGTGACCCCACTCTATCCATCCCTGCAGGGCATGGTCCAGCATTGGCCAGTTCCAGATAGTCACAGCAATGTGTTGTTTACAATGCATCCTCCAGTCAGATTCCTGACCTCCTTCTCCAGGGGAAGGGACTGCTGCACCCATTCTAGGGATGGAGAAACAGAGGCAGAGCACAGAAGTCTGGCTCACCAGCACCTGGGTGGAACTAAGCATGCCACCCTGCTTTCAACACTGCACAGCTCCATGGGGGACACAAGGAGACCCAGGTCATGCTCTGCCCTGAGGAGCTCTTGGGTGGCTGGAAGGGAGGTGTCTTCGCCCACAAGCTGAGCATGGCCCCAAGCAAGACCAGGAGGGGCAGCCCCTGGACAGGACTCCCTGTCCCACCAGTAGAAGCCCAGCCAGCAAAGGTAGGGAGTTCAGAGCGAGCAAGGCCATGTGAGACACACCTCCTCAATCCCCTTGCCTGTTAGTGCTGGGAACCAGACCCAGCCCAGTACCTTCCCCCTCATCATCACCAATCCAGAGGGCCCGAGTCCACCACGCAGCAAACGCTGGGGCCACCTCACCATGGTGTACAAAAAGAGGAAGACTAGAGCGTCCTTTTGCAGAGCAGAATTTATGGATTTAATGATTACCCCTCTGTCTATTTTTTGCGCCCAATGGGATGGGTTGCAGAAAAGCCAAAGTACGATCCCAAAAATTTCTTAAAGAACAAAATTCTTAGCTGGTCTCGAAGTCTCACCTTTGGCCACAAGCTAAATTTGCACTTTCCCGGTATAGCCTTATCAGGACCTGGACACTGAAGAAGTTCTGACCTCTTCCCCAGCTACATAAAAAGGCGTTCCTGGAAGGATTGTGGGAGGCAGGGAGAGCTCATGTCTTGGGACTTCAATAGCTGCCCAGGCGTGCAGGTGTCTGCTGCTTGGATGGTGAAGTGAAGGCCACCTTGAAAGGCTGGTCCTCTCTCTGGTGCTTCTGGGGTTGTTTCCCTCTTCTGGGAGAGAGGGGTGAGGGGGAGGATGTCAGGAGGATTTGGAAAGCCAACTCCCAGAGAAATGTCCTCACTTTACAGGTGAGGAAATCGAGGGAGGCCTAGAGAGGGCAAGTACCTGGGGCAAAGTCTAAGCAAGCCCTCAGTTCCTCTGCAGAAAGTGGTGCATTTCTCAGCCATCTGTCTCTGCTTCAGGAACAGATGGCGTACAGAATGGATTCTGTCATAGCTTCTCAGGGCTGCACTGACAAAATACCATAAGTGGGTGTCTTTAAAGAGTAGGAATCAATTGTCTCACAGTTCTGGAGACCAGCAGTCTGAATTCAGGTCTTCAACAGGGCCATGCTCTCTCTGTCAGCTCTGAGGGAAGATTGTTCCTTGTCTCTTTCATCTTCTGTAGCCCTGGGTACATCTTGGCCTTCCTAGGCTTGTAGATGGATCCTCATATGCTGTCTTCCCCTATGTGTGATTCTGTTTCCCCCTATCTTTCTCTTTTTTAAGATGCAACTCAGAATAAATTAGGATTAGGACCCATCCTACTCTGGCATGACCTCATTTACTTAACTGATAACATCCTCAAAGAAAAACCCTGCTTCCCCAAACAAGTTTGCATTCACCTGTGCAGGAGTTAGGACTTCAGCATGTCTTTTGTGGGGAACACCATTCGATTTATAACAGATCCCATCCTTGGTTCAGATACTGATGAGTAGAAGCGCCCTGGCAGCTTCCCCACTCCACCCCTCCCACATCCCTACTGATGATGCCGGGGATAGGGAAGGCTGGGCTACTGGTCTTGTAAACATGTGGGAGTCTTGTGGCCACCTCTCTCGCTTCTGTGACCATGCCACCCCAACAATGTAGAATCCCTCTTTTGCCTCCCAGAGCTGTAGTCACCACCAAAAGGATCACAAAGCAGCATTCTGGAGCTGGCCATGGCTTAGTTCTAGTCACACTTTGTGATTTATATTGGGGAAACTGAAGTATAGGACAGAGGAGTGATGCTCTTAAAGCAGCACAGTGAGAATGAGCAGGAACTTTTATTACACTCTGAGTTCCGATGGCCAGCCCAGACTTCCTCCTACTCCTCGTCCACAGATGGACTTATGCCTCCTGAGTCATTGCCTACAGCTCTTCTGTGCCATACCCTGGGACTGCAAAGGCAGCTGCAGTCAATCCCTTGAAAACCAGGAGCCCACCTTTTCCAACACCCATAAAGCCAGTCCATGATGCCAAGGATGAAAAGAGAGCAACTGTGGGGCAAACAGAGGGGCAGAGAAAGTCAAAAGGCATGTTATGGATTGAATTGGGTCCCCATCAAAATATATGTTGGAATCCTAACCCTTGTTATCTGCGGATGTACTCTCATGTGGGAAGAGAGTTTTCTTTGTTATGTTAATGAGGCCATATCAGTGTAGGTGTATCTGAAACCTGGCCATTTTTGAGATATAAAAAGATCAGGGTAGGCACAGAAGCAAGCACAAACTGGGAGACAGACGCCACATGGAGATCGCCAAGGAACTGAAGAACAGAAGCTGAAAGACACATGGACCTTCCCCCAGAGCAGACGGACAGCCTTCCCCTAGAACCGGTGCCCTGAACTCAGACTTCTAGTCTCCTGTGGAAAACTACATTTTTATTCTTAAAAGCCACCCATTTGCTGTATTTCTGTCATAGCAGCACCGGGAGACTGAGACAGGCTTGTAATTGAAAGAACTCTGGGTTCTCCCAACCAGGCAGAGACATCCACTCTGGACAGGTCCAGAACCCAAGGAACATTTATTGAAAAACGTTACTTGCCATGCTCTGTGTTGGATTTTCTTTTTCTTTTCTTTTCTTTTTTTTTTTTTTTTTTTTTTGACACTCGCCCTTGATTTCCTCCCAAGCGTGGTGGTTTGAGCAATGAGATCTTTCTCCAAGAAGACAGTCTCATCTCCTGGCTTCCATCCAGAGAATCACCCACCCTGTCTCCACCGGTGCCTGTGCCCTGAGCACAGAGCCACAGTGTAAGTGGGTGGAGTGGGGCCTCCCTGGGGTGGGGCCTCTAAACTGACTCCCACTGCTCTGCTAGATCATCCCCAGGCAGCATCACGGTCCCTGGGGCGCATGAAGGGGAGCCTCCACACAGGCACGCACATTCTGCAGTGAGTGCAGCTGGCAGCGTATCTACAGGAGGCCAGGCAGTCTCACAGAGAAGGAGAAAGAGTCCCTAAAGGGGAGTCTCAGAGCCCTTACGATAAACTCCACCAACTTCACAACTTTGCAGAAGCATTCTCAGAATATGATGTCGCTTGGAAGGAGGGCCACCATTTTTGAGGACTCACTATATGGAATGCACCGGGCTAAGTACCTTAAAAACAACCCTAAAATCTACTAAAAAAAAAAAAAAAGAAAGAAGGAAAAGAAAAACTGAAAGCCCTAAAAGCTGAAAACAGCCCTAAGCCATTGGTGTTATCATCTCCCTCCTTTTGCAGGTGAGGAAACACAGGTTTAGGGGGATGGAACTTACCTGTAGCAACAGGTTCTGACATGGCTGGCAATGACCCTGCCTCCTAATACTCACACCTGTGTAATTCCCTCCCCTTGAGTGTGGGCTGGACCTTTTCTTTTCAGTTGGTTTTGAATCGATTTTGACTCATGACAACCCCACACATGTCAGAGTAGAACTGTGCTCCATAGGGTTTTCAATGGCTGATTTTTCAGAAATAGATAGCCAGGCCTTTCTTCTGAGATTCCTCTAGGACTCAAACCTCCAACCTTTTGGTTAACAGCAGCAGGGACTCCAGGCTAGACCTGGTGACTTTCTTTTAATCAAGAAAATATGGCAAAAGGGATGGGCTATCGCTCCCGTGATTACACTCTCTCTCTTGCCCTCTTGCTTGCTTTGCTCTGATGAAGCCAGCCAGGATCTGAGGCCCTCAGTCCAGCAGCCCCCCAGGAACTGAATCTAGTTTAGCCTTCAGATGAGACTGCCACCCTATCATGGTTAAGTTTGTGTGTCAACTTGCCTGTGCCATGATTCTCAGTGGTTTGGCAGTTATGTAATGATATAGTTTGGCAGTTATGTAATGATGTAGTCATCCTCCATAATGAGATCTGATGTGATCAGCCAATCAGTTGTAAGGGGAGTTTCCTCAGAGGTGTGGCCTGCATCCAATGTGTATATGGACATTCCGGGAAAACTCACTTGCTTTCTCTGGATCTTGCACCCAGCTGGTCATCATCTGACTTCTGGTTCTTGGGACTTAAGTTAGCAGCCTGCCAATCTTGGGATTTGTTAGCCTCCACAGCCTATGAACCAGTGGCCTGCTGTCTTACCTACTGATCTTGAGTTCATCAGCCCCTGCAGCTACCTGAGTGAGGAGAAGCCTCCAGCCTGCCACTTGACCCATAGACTTGGGAGTTGCCAGCCTCTACAACCACGTGAGTCATTTCCTTGAGATAAATCTCTCTATATATATATATATATATGCACATACATATATGTACGCACATATATATACACTTATTTGTACATGTATATACATATATGTGTATATATATATAGAGAGAGAGAGAGATATGCTTCACTGGTTTTCCTTCTCTCGAGAGCCCAGCCCAAGACACACACTTACTGAAACCTAGACTGCAGAGACCCTGAAGCAGAGGATTCTGTCGAGCCATGCTGGCACTCCTGATCCACAAAACTGTGTGATAGTGTGTGTTGTTTAAACCACTAAGTGTTGGGGTGATTTGTCACACGGCAATAGTTAACTGATATGCTACCCATCTCCACACTACACTCAGCCTGATTCCAAATCCCATGTCCATAACACTACTCTCCCCCTACACTACGCTGCCTCCCTTCTCTTGCTCTGAAATCACTAAACAAGTCCAGGAAGGTGGATTATTGGGGGATTAAGACTGTAAGCTTTGAGAGGTCCAGGGCCATGTCTGACTTCTTCCCCTAGCACAGGGCCTGGGCATAGTAAGTGCTCAAAAGATGCTTGGTAAGCGATCAGAATGGATGGCTGTGGACATGAGTACACATGAGACACATATGCATCAAGGTTTCATGTCTAGGAACTCACATGTGCCATGTGTGGATGATGTCTTAGTCTCCAAGGGCTGAAGTGACAGAAATTCCACTATGAGGTGGCTTTAAAGAACGGGAATTTATATCTCACAGTTCAGGAGGCAAGAAGCCTGAATTTAGGGTGTGGCTCTAAGGGGAAGATCGTCTTTGTCTATTTCAGCTTCTGTTAACCCCAGGAATTGACAGAATACTAATCGAGACGATTCAATAAACAGATGCAGCCCTAGAAGTGCTCACCCATCTATGCTAAGAAATTTAGAAGACAGCTACCTGGGCAACCAACTAGAAGGGATCCATATTTATGCCCATCCCAAAGAAAGGTGGTCCAACAGAATGCGGAAATTATCAAACAATGTCATTAATATCACACAAAAATAAAATTTTGCTGAAGATCATTCAAAAACAGTTGCAGTAGTACATCGAAAGGGAACTGCCAGAAATTCAAGCCAAATTCAGAAGAGGACATGAAACAAGGGATATCATTGCTGATGTCAGACGGATCTAGGCTGAAAGCAGAGAATACCAGAAAGATGTTTACCTGTGTTTTACTGACTATGCAAAGGCATTCAACTATGTGGATCATAACAAATTATGGATAACATTGCAAAGAATGGGAATTCCAGAACACTTAATTGTCCTCATGAGGAAGCTCTACATAGATCAAGAGGCGGTCGTTCAAACAGTACAAGGGGATACTATGTGGTTTAAAATCAGGAAAGGTGTGTGTCAGGGTTGTATCTTTTCACCATACTTATTCAATCTGTATGCTGAGCAAATAATCCGAGAAGCTAGACTCAGTGAAGAAGAATGTGGCATTTTGGAGGAAAACTCATTAACAGCCTGTCATATGCAGATAACACAACCTTACTTGCTGAAAGCTAAGAGAACTTGAAGCACTTACTGTTGAAGATCAAAGACTACAGACTTCAGTATGGATTACACCCCAACATAAAGAAAACAAAAATCCTCACAACTCAATCAGTCACCAACATCTTGATGAACAAAGAAAATATTCAAGTTGTCAAGGATTTGAATTTACTTGGATCCATAATGGACACCCATGAAAGCAACAGTCAAGAAATCAAATGACATATTGCATTGGACAAATCCGCTGCAAAAGACTTCTGTAAAGTGTTAAAAAGCAAAGATGTCACTTTGAGGACCAAGGTGTGCCTGCCCCAAGCCATGGTATTTTCAGTTGCCTCATATGCATGCAAAATCTGGACAATGAATAAGGAAGACCGAAGAAGAATTGATGCATTTGAATTATGGCGTCGGCGAAGAATGCTGAATATACCACAGACTGTCAGAAGAATGAACAAATCTGTTTTGGAAGAAGTACAGTTAGAATGGTCCTTAGAAGTGAGGGTGGCAAGACTTTGTCTCACATACTTTGGATATGTTATCAGGAGGGACCAATCCCTGGAGAAGGACATCATACTTGGTAAAGTAGAGGGTCAGCAAGAAAGAGGAAGACCCTCAATAAGATGGATAGACACAGCGGCTGCAACAATAGGCTAAAACATAGCAATGATTGTGAGAATGGCACAGGACCAGGCAGTGTTCCCTTCTGTTGTACATAGGGTTTCTATGAGTTAGAACCACCTCAACGGCACCTAACAACAAGAACAAGTGGCTGCCAGTAATCTTTGGCATTTCTGGGCTTATAGATTCATCTATCTCCATCATCAGATAGCATCAGTCTTCCTCCTGTGTCAGTGCATGTCTATTGTTGTTGTTAGTTGCCCTGGAGTTGGCTCTGCCTCATAGTGACCCTACCTATAACAAAACATAACAGTGCCCAGTCCTTCATCACCCTCACAATTGTTAGTATATTTGAGCCCATTTTTGCAGCCACTGTGTCAATCCATCTTGTTGAATGTCTCTCTCTCTCTTTTTTTTTTTTTTTTTTTTTGTGAACCCTCTCCTTTACCAAGCATGATGTCCCTTTCCAGTGATTTCCCCTTCTGATGACATATCCAAAGTAAGTGAGACAACGTCTTACCATCCTCCCTTCTAAGGAGCATTCTGGCTGTACTTCCTCCAAGACTGATCTGTTCATTCATCTGGCAGTCCACAGTATATTCAATATTCTTCACCAACACCACAATTCGAATGCATCAATTCTTCTTCAGTCTTCTTTTTCCCTTGTTCAGCTTTCACATGCAAATGAGGTGATTGAAAACATCATGGCTTCGGTCAGGTATATCTTAGTCATAAAAGTGGTATCTTTACTTTTTAAAATTATAAAAGGGTCTGTTGTAGTAGATTTGTATTTATGCTGTTCTTTGTATAAGGCAGAAGTAATCATGTTTAGGATCCACCCTACACTGGTATGACCTCAACAGACTGGTTGATTGCACCACATTAGATCGCTCTGTGGAACGTGATTACATTACACTGCATTACATTTAAGGTGGTTGCAATACATTATACTAGATTATATCCACAAGTATGTTGTTGTTGTTAGGTGCCACTGAGGTGGTTCCCACTTACACTGAACCTATGTACAACAGAACAAAACACTGCCTGGTCCTGTGCCATCGGCACAATCGTTGCTATTTTTGAGACCATTGTTATAGCCACCATGTCAGTCTCTCTCATCGAGGGTCTTACTCTTTTTCACTGATTCTACTTTACCAAGCATGATATCCTTCTCCAGTGACAGGTCCCTCCTGGTAACAAAAAATACATTAGATGACGTCTCACCATCCTCCCTTCTAAGGAGCATTCCAAGACAGATATGTTCATTCTTCTGGCAGTCCATGGTATATTCAATATTCTTTGCCAACACCATAATTTAAAGGCATCAATTCTTCTTCAGTCTTCCTTACTCATTGTCCAGCTTTTGCATGCATATGAGGCAACTGAAAACACCATGTCTTGGGTCAGGCACATCTTAGTCCTTAAAGTGATATCTTTGCTTTTCAACACTTTAAAGAGGTCTTTTGCAGTAAATTTGCCCTATGCAATATGTCCTTTGATTTCTTGACTGCTGCTTCCATGGGTGTTGATTGTGGATTAGTAAAATGAAATCCTTGACAACTTCAGTCTTTTCTCCATTTATCATGATGTTCCTTATTGGTCCAGTTGTGAGGATTTTTGCTTTCTTTATGCTGAGGTGTAATCCATACTAAAGTCTGTAGTCTTTGATCTTCATCAGTAAGTACTTCAAGTGCCCTTCATTTTCAGCAAGCAAGGTCGTGTCATCTTCATAATGCAGGTTGTTAGTGAGTCTTCCTCCAATTATTATGCCATGTTCTTCATATAGTCCAGCTTCTCAGATTATTTGCTCACCATACAGATTCACTAACTATGGTAAAAGAATACAACCCTGACACACACCTTTTCTGACTTTAAACCAGGCAGTATCCCCTTGTTCTGTTCGAACGACTGCCCCTGATCTATGTACAGGTTCCTCATGAGCACAATTATGTGTTCTGGGATTCCCATTCTTTGCAATGCTATCAATAATTTTTATGATCCACACAGTCGAATGCCTTTGCATTGTCAATAAAACACAGGTAAACATCTTTCTGGTATTTTCTGCTTTCAGCCAGGATCCATTTGATACCAGCAATGATATCCTTTGTTCCTTGTCCTCTTCTGAATGTGGCTTGAATTCTGGCAGCTCCCTGTCAATGTACTGCTGCAACCACTTTTGAATAATCTCCAGCAAAATTTTACTTGTGTGTGATATTAATGACATTGCTCTATAATTTCCGTATTCTGTTGGATCACTTTCTTTAGAATAGGCATAAATGTGGATCTCTTCCAGTCAGTTGGCCAGGTAGCTGTCTTCCAAAGTTCACGGCATAGATGAGTGAGTGCTCTCAGTGCTGCATCTGTTTGTTGAAACATCTCATTTGATACTCTGTCAATTCCTGAAGCCTTATTTTCGCCAATGCCTTCATTGTAGCTTGGATCTCTTCCTTCAGTACCATCAGTTCTTGATCATATGCTACCTCCTGAAATGACTGAAGGTCGACCAATTCTTTTTGGTACAGTGACTCTGTGTATTCCTTCCATCTTTTTTTTTTTTTTATGCTTCCTGTGTTGTTCAAGATTTTCCCCATACAGTCCTTCAATATTGCAACTTGAGGCTTCAATTTTTTCTTTACTTCTTTCAGATTGAGAAATGCCTGGCATGTTCTTACCTTTTGGTTTTCTAACTCCAGGTCTTTACACATTTCATTATAATACTTTGTCTTCTCGAGATACCCTTTGAAATCATCTGTTCAGCTCTTTTACTTCATCATTTCTTCTCTAGCTATTCTTGGTTCAAGAGCAACTTTCAAAGTCTTTTCTGACATCCATTTTGGTCTTTTCTTTTTTTCCAGTCTTTTTGATGACCTCTTGCTTTCTTCATGTATGATATCCTTGAGGTCATTCCACAGCTTGTCTGGTCTACAGTCATTAGTGTTCAGTGCATCAAATCTATTCCTGAGATGGCCTCCAAATTCAGGTGGGATATATGCAAGGTCATACTTTGGCTCTCACGGACTTGTTCTAATTGTCTTCAGTTTCAACTTGAACTTGCATAGAGGAATTGACGATCTGTTCCATAGTCAGCCCCTGGCCTTGTTCTGACTGATGATATTGAGCTTTTCCATCTTCTCTTTCCACAGATGTAGTCGATTTGATTCCTGTGTATTACATTCAGCAAGGTCCATGTGTATAGTGCCTTTTATGTTGTTGAAAAAAGTTATTTGCAATGAACAAGTCATTGGTCTTGCAAAATTCTATCATATGGCTCCAGATCATTTCTATCACCAAGGCCATATTGTTCAACTACCAATCCTTCTTCTTTGTTTTCAAGTTTTACATTCCAATCACCAGTAATTATCAATGCATCTTGATTGCATGTTTAATCAATTTCAAACTGCAGAAGTTGGTGAAAGTCTTCAATTTCTTCATCTTTGACCTTAGTGGTTGGTGCATAAATTTGAATAATTAACTACTCATCCTTGTATGCGTATAGATATTTTCCTATCACCGACAGCATTGTACTTCAGGATAAATCTTGAAATGTTCTTTTTGAAGATGAACGCAATGTTATTCCTCTTCAATTTGTCATTCCCAGAATAGTAGGCCATATGATCGTCTGATTCAAAATGGACAATACCAGTCCGTTTCAGCTCACTAATTCCTAGGACATCGATCTTCAAGCGTTCCATTTCATTTTTGACAGTTTCCAGTTTTCCGAGATTCATACTTCATACATTCCATGTTCCAGTTACTAATGGATGTTTACAGCTGTTTCTTCTCATTTTGAGAGGTGCCACATCAGCAAATGAAGATCCTGAAAGCTTTACTTTATCTACGTCATTACGGTCAACTCTACTTTGAGGAGGCAGCTCTTCCTTAGTCATCTTTTGAGTGCCTTCCAGCCTGAGTGGCTCATCTTCCGTCACTACATCAGACAATGTTCTGCTGCTACTCATAAGGTTTTCACTGGCCAATTTCTTCAGAAGTAGACTGCCAGATCCTTCTTTCCAGCCTGTCTTAGTGTAAAAGCTCTGCTGAAACCTCTCCTCCATAGGTTGACCCTCCTGGCATCTGAAATACCGGTGGCATAGCTTCCAGTATCACAGCCCGTACAAGCTACCACAGTACGACAAACTGACAGATGAGTGGTGGTCCACAGGTATAAAGGTTAGAACTCTAAGACATATTTTGCAGGGACACAATTCAATCCATAACAGATGGAAACACCTCACTTTTTCCAAAAGTCCAGTCCAACTGCAGTGTTCAGCCCCTTCATTTATTCCTGTCTTCTTTTTTTTATTTAAGAAGTATTTATTGGGTGCCCATTGTGTACTTCCTATGAGCTCTGACTGTAAGTAATTTCAGATTGGTCAGGGAAGTTATGTATAGGTGAAAATGGTCCTAGAATTAACCAGCAGGACACCCAAGTGGTCATCTCAGTCATTCCCTGTCCCCATACCTGAGCATTAAACCTCCGGAGAAGGGGGTGGCTCACTCAGATCCTGCTAGTCAAGGAGGTCACTCACGTGATATGGCCTGCCTTCTGGCTCCCTGGAACTATGATCTCAATGAGAGACAAAGCATTTGCTGTCCACCAAGGCCTTTGCCCAGCACACAGCAGCCGCACCCTGAAATGAGCCTGCAGATTTGTGTGGGAAGATGTCAGCTCTGAGCCCATAACTCATTGTCAGTAAGCAAATTATTTTTCTTTGGAGGCATTAAGGGTAAATAAAGGCTTAATGAATCAAGCTTTTGAATTGCTATTGCTCCTTTAATTTGTAGTTTACAAGGTTCTTGTAAATTAAAAATGGGAAAAGAAATCCCTTCCCATCCTGTGTGCACCTCCTCCGGGCAGGAACGTTTTGGTTGTTTTGATTTTTGTGTCCCTAAAGCCCTTATCTCTTTGAAAAATTGTTCCTTAATTTTTATGAGGTTGGTGGCAAGACGGGTGAAGCTGAACGATTGTTCTATATCTTTCCCCCCTTCTCCTTCGAGTTCACTGCGAGTAGTTATTATTCCCCAGATGGGAAATAAAGGTGGAAGTGCTCACTGTTAATTTACTGTTTGCAATAAGCAAGGTTTTATCAACATTCCCCCAATAAATTATTTTTATTGCCAGCCTCATATTGCCAGGAGCAGTGGCCATGAAAACACGGGTATGAAAATACAATCATGTTGGCTCTAGACTGAGCAAGCTGCACCCAACAGGTGGGTGGGTGGGTGGGTGGAGAGGATGTGTGGGGTCTGTGGAGGGGTGCCACCAGGAGCAGGAGGAGAAGGAGGTCAGAGTGTTCTGGGGCTGCCACAGAGGGAGCGGGTTGCATGGCCCTCGGCCAAGGAAACAGTCCATCTGTCCAGTTCTTGCACAAGCCTGGCATGACCCACCTTCTCCATTCAAGATCAGCATGACCAGCATTGCCAATAGAACCACTCTAAGCCAAGCAACTTCTCTGTCTTGTAACTCAGCCTCTGAAAGCACCACCCTTCTCCAAGTCTGCAAGTCTACAGTGGTGGCAACGTTTAGCAGAGTGATTAGTGTCACTGGTCAAATGCCAGGAGCGTCAACCTATGGAGGAGAGGTTTCAGCAGAGCTTTCACGCTAAGACAGGCTGGGAAGAAGGATCTGGCAATCTCCTCTTCCTCTTCCTTTGTCTTTTCTCTCTTCTTCTGCTGCTGTTTCTTCTTCCTCCTCCTCCTTCTCCTACCTCATGTTTATCTTCATCCTTGTGTTCATCTCCTCCTCTTCCTTCTCTATATCTCTGTCTCTGTCTTTCCTTCCCCCTTTCTTATTCTCCCCTTCTCCTCCTTGTCCTCCATCTTCTTCTTTCTCTCTTTCCTTCTTCTTCCTCCTCTCCTCCTCCTCTTCTTCATCTGTATCTTCATCTTCCTCTTCATCCTCCTCTTCCTCTCCCTCCTCCTCCATCTCTCACTCTCCCCCTTTTCTTCTTCCTCCCCTCCTCTTTCCCCTCTACCCCTTCCTCTTCCTCCTCCTCCTTCTTCTTCCTCTCTCTCCTCCTCCTTTTCCTTCTTCATCTTTATTTTCTTCTTCATTCTCCTCCTACTCTTCCTCCTCTGTCTCTCTCTCTCTCTCCCCTTCCTCTTTCTTCTCTTCCTCTTCCTCCTCCTTCTCCTCCTTCCTCTCTCTCTCGCTCTCTCTCATACTCCTGAATGTCCTCAGAGTGGTGTATTAAGCATAAGCATGGAGTGAGTGACACTGGAAAGAGGCCCCAAATTTTAAGCCTCAGAAGTTGTCCTTTCCAGAGCAGGGGAAGGAAACCATGCTCTTCCAGCCACCATCAGAGAACTCGAGGCTGGTCCTGCCACCTTGGCATCTGTCTCCAGGTGTATCAGGGCCCCACATCTGCTGGAAGCCACCACGAATCACGCCTCTGCTGCACCTAATACTCTCAATTAGAGGAACACCTCTCAGATGTAATGGACTAACACAACCTTTACTCCAGGGTTTGCTACTTTGACACTTTCTTCTGTTGAACAATGTTACTCACTTTAAGAACAAATCCATTAGGGTTTCGCTTTCCTCTGGCAGAGAGGTACAGTTCTCATTTACCTGTTGGACATCAGCAGGGCTGTTCTATGTCACATGGGAGCCCACAAGGTGAAGGCTGCTGTCCTGACTTAATTACATTCTCCCAAGCAGCTGTTATTGATGCTGGTGACCCAAGTTCCCAGCCTGCTCCCGCTCTGAGAGTGACTTTGAACTGAGTCTCCAAACAGGCTAAGGCTGCACCAGCTCCCGTGGTTTGCCTGCTATCACATTGTGGGGCACCTTCGGCTCTCCTTGAAGGGGGTGGGGTTCCTCAACACAGACCCTCAGTTTCTGCAGAAATTTCATTATTTCTTCGATGAAGAGAGGGGAAGGGGGAGGAAAGGCATGGAAATAAGGATGCAAGTGAGCCTATCTTTCCCATGTAGAAAAGCAAGACCACCAGAGCTGGCATGGACCCAGCAGGGAAACCCTCCTCCCCACCTAGGCTTCTCCAGCTGTGACAGAAAGGCAGGACTGTGAAGGCACCTCCTGTTTCTGTCCCTGCCAGAAGCAAGGGTGATGGGACTGGAATTGCACATGGTCCAGACCCAGCCCTCCCTGCACCTGGGGAAAGGACGGGTCCTTGCGTGGGCAAGGTGGCCTGGGCCCTCTTGAAGCTGCGCAGAGACCAGGGCTCCACCTCATCAGCAGGAGGGAATGCGGACATCTAGCTCCAGCTGAGCCCTGGCACCTCTTTCCACACCTTTGCATTTGAGTGTCACCTTGTCCTTCCCTCCTGCCCCCAGGTCAGGGACTCCACTAACAGTGGTGCTGGATCTTACTCTGGGCCAGACATTATGATCCCCATTTCATACCCGACACGCCTTTGAAGGAGAACCTGTTATCACCCCATTTCACAAATGAAGAACTGAGGCTTGGAAATCTCAATATGTCCATGTCTGCTTGGCACATGGGTGGCAGAGCCAAGATCACACCCAGCAGTCTGACCCCAGAGTCCATACCAACCTTCCCACCTGTGACATCACTTTGTCACCCAAGAAGTGAGGTGGCCCTCTACAGGACACTCACAAACACATGAGCCCCATTTCTACAAAAGGGATGAAACAAATCCTACCAAATCCCAACCAGTCTTTCACAACATTCCACATTTTCCCTCCCACCTTCAATGCCAGATCACACAGTGCCACTTTCTCATGGTGAAATAATTCTCTTGGCACGCATGGGGACATAACCTTGTCCCTGGATCCCAGCCCCATTCCTCACTGCAATGGCCCAGCCAGGGAGCAGCCTCTCCATGTCCTTGTGCTTCCCAGCCTCAGCACCAATGCCCAATGCCTCGTGCAAAGCTCCCCACTCTGAGAACGCCAGGGGTTCCGTCCAGTCACCCACAGGTCAGACAGCACGGCCACCATAGCAGGGCTCCTGCATGAGTCTACATCATCACTGAACTCCTTCCAAGCCAAGGTAGATGGTACCCACCTTCCTACGGATGAAGGCCTTGCCCAGCATTCAGCCCTGCACGACAACCCCCTTCCTCCCCACAGCCACTCCCCAGCAGACCGGAGGACGATTCCAGCTCTGGTTCCTTCAGGCCAATCTGGAATACCAGTTGTGCCCATCTCCACCTGGCAGGCCTGGGGAGCTCCACTGGCCCCACTTGGGACTTCTCATGATTCTCTGGATAGAATTTGCAAACCTATTTAGCATCCACACAAGCCATCCATATGTCACATGTCCCCGCAATCGGCCAGGGTCCTCACTGGGATGGGCTGTAGCACCTGGGGCTCCCCATAGCTGACATGCTCAGTCCAAGAAGCCTTGGGCAGGCAAGATGAGCCATCTAGCAAGGCGGCCCACACCAGGCTGAGCACCCTGGGCAGCCTAGGCAAGGAGCTGCCCTTGGGGGCCTGGTGTCCGACTTTTCCTTAGTACAGACCACTACAGACTGAAGATTAACTCACACTCTTCCACACATGTGTACACGCAAAGGCCCTGTGGTCACACTGAGCAAGTCAGAAGACCTGCCCCACCATTAACTAGCTGTGGCCATGGACACATTTCCTACCCTCTCTGAGCCTCAGTCTATCCACCAGAAATGGAGCTAATGAATAGTTCCTACCCCATAGGCTGGAGTCCTTGGGTGGCACAAATAGTTAAACACTCAACTACTATCTGAAAGGTTGGTGGTTTGAGCCCATCCAGAGGTGCCTTGGAAGAAAAACCTGACAATCTGCTTCCAAAAGGTCACAGCCATTGAAAACCCTATGGAGTGCAGTTCTACTCTGCACATATAGGGGTTGCTATGAGTTGAAGTCGACTCCTTGGCAATTAACAACAACAACCCTACAAGCTGTTGTGAGAAGTCAGTGAGTTAGCAATGGTGAGTGTGTCACTCATCGAGGCCGCAAGCATGTTAGCTACTCATGCTATTAAATGGATCTATGCCAAGTAGAAACACCCATCTGTGTTCTAACGTGGAAAATAAAAGCTCTCACAAGATCACTTTCTGGAAAGATTCTGACATCCACGTGTGGCCCCCTCCACCCAGCACCCATGGCCCTGCAGGGCCTAGCCCATCTGCCTGACCTGGGAAGCACAGGGGTCTCACAGTGAGGCCTGCATGGAGGTGGGCTTGCAGAGAAGCTATCAGAGAAGGATGTCTTTGGTGGGCTCTGCAGGGGCTGGGCCATGACGGAGCCTGGCCGCCCTACAGTCACAGCATTTGCTGGCTCAGCAGCTCATCCTCCATGGTGGCCAGATGGTTGGAACATCAGTAAACAGTGTGTGACTAATGGTGGGCGGAATAAAACCACTTAATACCCGAAATACGCAAAAGCAGTGCTTCCTGGGAGCAGTTGCTCATCACTGAGACTCCATCCTGATGTTAGTGATGCTCGGAACTCAATGGAAAAAATAAAGATAAACAGGAGAAATGGTAAGGAGGAATCAAATGTTAACCAATGAAGGCAAGGCTGTATTCCCCAGCTGACAAAGCAAAAGGTCGCTAAAGGTCCACAGTGAGTCAGACTCATGTCATACCACCTCCTCCAGGTTGTCCTGGCCCCAGGGGACACGACCAAAATAAGTCAGTTCCAGAAGAGGCCACTGGAAGCATAAGACAGACAACTGCATAAATAAAATAATAAACTAATAAATAATGTCTAAGTATAACACCGCAATTATGAACTATGGTGTTGGCAAAGAATACTGAATATACCATGGACTGTCAGAAGAACAAACAAATCTGTCTTGGAAGAAGTACAGCCATAGTGCTCCTTAGAAGTGAAGATGGAGAGACTTCATCTCACATACTTTGTACATGTTATCAGGAGGCAGAAGTCCCTGGAGAAGGGCATCATGCTTGGTAGAATTGAGGGTAGGCAAAAAAGAGGAAGACCTTCAATGAGAGGGATTGACACAGTGGCTGCAACAATGGGCTCAAGCATAACAACAATTGTGAGGAAGGCACAGGACCAGGCAGTGTTTCTTTCTGTTGTACATAGGGTCACTACGAATTGGAACCAACTCAATAGAACCTAACAACAATGTAACACTGCAAAGTTATCAATCCATGTTTTAATCACAGAATGCCTAGAGTCCCTGAGTAGCGCAAATGGTTAATGCACTTGGCTGCTAACTGAAAGGTTAGAGGTTCAAGTCCACCCAAAGGCACCTCAAAAGAAAGACCTGGTGATCTACTTCCAAAAAATCAGCCACTAAAAACCCTATAGAGCAGAATTTTACTCTGACACACATGAGGTCGCCATGAGTTGGAGTCAAATCAACTGAAACTGTTTTTTTGGTTTTTTAATATCCAGTGACAACCTGAGGTGAGAGTTCGCGGGTGTGGGATGGGAGAAGGCCCATTCCATTTGCTTCCAGAGATCCCATTACTATTATAGTGAAGGAATATAAAAGGTGTAGCCTCAAAACACCAATGAAAGTGGACATCCATGTTTTTACTTGATACAACAGTAATGTTTGAGGGATGGCAAAGTTGAACGTGAATCAAGAGACGGAGGCTGAAGCATTTAAAGGTTAATTATACTCACAAGCCCTGGTGTTTACAGCACACTCAGCAGGGCCACAGGGGCAGTCACAAGGCAGACATGGAGCAGAACTGCGGGAAAGCACCTTCATTGTGGTGTTCATGGGAAACGGGACAGGGAGAGGTCAGAACACAAAGAGATTTTATCAGTCAGCTATATTTGAAACTTGCACCTTGGGGCTTGGAGTATTTACCAAAAGGAAGACTGGGAGAGCCTCTTATCTAGGTATAGCAGACATGGCTGGAGAAGGGTTATTTGGTGTGAGTGTTAAAACATCACATTACAGAAGCTAGAAAATATGGTGAATACATGGAGATTTGCATAAATTTCTAGGAATTAGGAAGCAGCTGGAAGGATAGTGCCTGGGAACAGGCAAAAACCAAACCGGTTGCCATGGGATTGATTCCAACTCAAGGCGACCCCATGTGTGTCAGAGTAGAACTGTGCTGAGGCAGCTCTGGAAGGACTCAGACTGCTAACATTTCAGTTAATAGTTGAGGTCCTAACCATTAGCATCACCCAGGGAACAGGGCAGAGGCAGCCAGAGAAGAGGGGACTAAAGCCCAGGGGAGAGCCCATTCATCCTGCACCATCCCCAGGAGGCACAGAACATGACTGAGGGCAGAGTGAGGGCTCTCACAGGGAGGTTGAGAGCAGCATCTGTGAGCAGATTCCCACCCCCACACAGTTACAGCTGTCCTGGCATCCAGGTAGTCATCCCTCCCTCAGACAAGAAGAGGTTCTTCTCTAACAAGAATAATGATAACTAATACTTATTGAGTGCTTACTATGTGCCAGCTACTCTTCTATCACTTTACATAAACCAACTGCACAACAAGCCAGAGAAGGAGGTAATAATGTAATCCCCATTTTAAGATGACAAAACTGAGGACCAGAAAGGTTTAGTAACTTATACTAGGCAAGGTCAGATAGAAGTGGCAGAGCAGGGCTTTGAATCTGCTCTGAAGTCTATGCTCTTAACTGAATAAATTGGAAAAGAAAATTTGGGATAACTAATATCAGCAAGTATGGGCATTGGCACCAAGAATGAAGACCTCTATTCTGGTATTTAGGGGTCCTCCCTTCCTGAACACCCTAAGTCAGCAAGCCCCACCTATTTACACTGAGCTCCCAAGCAGATTTTCTAATTCTACATTCTTAAATATGAGCAGGTAACCAAGGATCACCTGGCATATGAGGAAAACATGCAACAAGAAAGAGAAAGACCAAGATAAATGAAGAGGCAAAAATGACCTTGGATAAAAGAGAAAACCAGGAGATACCTTTTTAAAAGAAACTCTAAAGAATGTCCTCATAAATATTCAAAAAGTTATTGTATACATGAAACAAGAATAAAGTTTAATGGCTTTTTTTTTTTTTTTGAGGAACAGAAACACTTGAGAGAAACCCTTGGAAATTTAAAACATGACTGTTGAAATATAAAATGCAATAGACACAATGGAAGATAAAGTTGTTAAGCTCTTCCAGATAGCAGACCAGAAAGACAAAGATAAAATATTTGAGAGAAAAGAGAAGAGCTAGAGGTCCAATCCAGGAGTTCCAACAATGACTAGCAGAAGTCCCTGAGACAGAATCAAGAAAAGGGAGGAATAACTACAGAAACAAGGAGCCCTGGTGGCACAACGGTTAACTGTTTGCCTGCTAACCAAAAGGTGGGTGGTTCAAAACCACCCAGCAACTCCATGGGAGAAAAGACTTGGGGATCTGCTCCCATAAAAATACAGCCAATAAAACCCTATAGGGCAGTTCTATTCTGTCACCTGGGGTCGCTGTGAGTCAAAACCAACTTAAAGGCACACAATGACAACGATAAGAGGATTTCCCAGAATGGAAGGACACAAGACTTCAGAACAAAAGGGCTGCTGAGTGCACACAAAGTTATTTTAAAATATCTTCACATAAGCATATCATAAGAAAACTTCAGAATGCAAAAGATCAAAGGAACAACCCTAAATGTTTCCAGGTTGGGGGAGAAGGGAAGCCAGTTTATTTACAAGAAAACAGGAATCAGCATGTCACCTGACTTCTTATCAGCTATTAGGTGATGGAACAATGCCTTCAGCATTCTGAAAGAAAAGTATTTTTAACCTAGAATTCTATAAAAGACAAAGTATGAATCAAATATGAGTAAAGAATAAAGATGTTTTCAAACACTTTCCAATATTCAGTCTTAAAACATTATTTGAATGGTAGATACATTACTCTGTGCATTTGTCAAAAGCCATAGAACTTTATTACATAGAACTGTATTACAAACGTATGACATAACCTCACTGAAGAGGGTGGTGGAAAGAGGTGCTGATCTAAGTAACTTTGGAAATGAGTGGAGCCTGGTAGACTAAAGAAAAGGTACTACACATTAGCACTGTACTCTAATTGATAAAGTTGTTTCCCATGGGGGTATGGGTTAACAATTCTGAAACCACTATCATGTATAGTGGAATTGAACTATTAAGTCAATGAATGGCAAATGGTGAGAGTCAGATTTCTCACTGTTGGGAGCTACAGACAAGCAAGAAGAGACAGCTTGAATGATCCATGTGGTAATGGACTGGAGTTGGAGACACCAGTATGAAGCAGGTTTAGCTTACCATAGGTACAAATGGATACTGTCTTAGTCTGGCTTCTCTAGAGGAGCAAAACTAGTGAGACATATAGAGAGAGAGATTTACTTCAAGGAAAATGGCTCACACAATTGTAGGTACTAGCCAGTCCCAAATACGCAGGTCAGGTGGCAGATTGGAGACCTCTACTGGCTTACAGGATTGGGGAGGCTGGCAAATCCAAAATCTGTAGGTCAGGCAGCAGGCCAGAGACTTCTGCAGGTTTCCACTCCAGGAGTCAGAGGTCAGGCGATGAGAAGAGATAGAGTGAGCCTTACCAGAACATCCATTTATTTACTGGAGACAGGCTACACCCCCAAAAAACTCCTCCTTCAAATGGTTAGTTGATCACATCACATCATATCATGGAAAGTGATTATATTATATGACATTCTGGAAGAACAATCAGCACAGTGTCTACCAAACCACTAAGAATCATAGTCTAGCCAAGTTGACACATAACATTAACCATTACAGATACATATCGAAATATTTAGAGATAAACGTATAAACAGGGGTTCGTATACCAAGATATATTTCTTGCTCTGTCAGCTGACAGGCAGTGACACCCAAGTAGCAAAGAATATATCCAGCACTTCTTGGAGCATGGCTGGTTCTAGGACTGGGACAGGAGATATACAAGATAAACCTGAAGCATCTTGTAGTGCCAAAAAGTAAGGAAGCAGTCACACACACACAAAAAAAAATCCACAATGATGGGAGTGTATCAGATGGACACAGGAACCAACTGAAGGAGCTCCCAATAGCCAAAGGTGGAATAATTTGAATAACAAAATTAATAAAGTAGTACTGGATCATAGAACTATCCCATAGGGTTTCCAAAGAGCAGCTGAAGGATTCGAACTGCTGACCTTTTCGTTAGCAGCTGAGGTCTTAAACACTGCGCCGCCAGGGCTCCAGTAAAATAAATATACATGAGTCCCTAGTGACATAAATAAATAAATGAGAGAGAATTCTCCCATGCAGAAGAATTCCAAATTATTTACGTATATGCTCTATCCTCAAGGAGGTGGAGTATAACTCCCCACTCCTGAAGTGGGCTGTGCATAATGATATCCTTTCAAAGAGTACAGTATGGAAAGGGGAAGAAAAGAGTAACTTTCCAGAAGGAGGGTAAGGAATTGGAGGAAGAAACGGATTGTGTGTCTGGTTACCTCCATGAACAACTGCCTCCTTTGCCATGAGACCAGAAGAACTGGGTGTTTCCCAACTACCATAACTAATCATTTTGAACAAAGATTCTATGGAAGAATCATTATCAAAAAGGTGAAGAATGCAAAACAGAATTCTCAATGGAATCCAGACTTTCTGGAGCCATTGAGGCCTGGATGAACCCCCAAAATTATTGCCCTGAGATAGTTTTTAAACTTTCAACCTTAAGCCAAAATTATCCCCCGAAGTCTTCTTTGAACCAAAAAAGTAGTTTCTTAATAAGTAAAGTATGTCTGTCGTGGGCACTGTGCTCTATTAATGAACTATCTATGTGAGATAAAATTGACAACAGCAACTTGAAAGATTAGCTAAGAAGCTTGGGGGCAATGAGTCAAAGTCAATGCTGGTGGAATAATTCAAAAAAGGATGACGAGAATTTTTGCATAACTTGAAGAATGCAATCAATGTCACTGAATTGTACATGTATAAATTGTTGAAATGATGTATGGCTGTGTATATTTTTACCAAAATAAAAAAAATTAACGTTTTAAAAAGAATAACTTTCCAGTGGAGAGATCTGATAAACATCCAGGTGATCAACATCAGCATCATCAGTGATAAATCGTGTTAATATTATGTACCCTTTATACAAGGTGATGAAAATGGCACTTTACTTCTGTTGTCTTCCTCCAAAGAACTCATAATTCCAGTCTAATCATGAGGAAAACACCAGGAAAATCTCATCTGAGGGACAGTATACAAAATGTCTGACCAATACTCAAAAAAATTGTATTTTTTTGTTGATAGGTGCCATTGAGTCCATTCCAGCTCATAGCAACTCCATGCACAACAGAACAAAACACAGCCTGGTCCTGCGCCATCCTTACAATCGTTAGTATGTTTGAGCCCGTTGTTGCAGCCACTGTGTCAATCCCTCTCATTGAGGGTCTTCCTCTTTTTCACTGACCCTTTACTTTACCAAGCATGATGTCCTTCTCCAGGTACTGGTCCCTCCTGATAACATGTCCAAAGTAAGTGAGATGAAGTCTCATTCTCCTCATTTCTAAGGAGCAGTTTTGACTGTACTTCCTCCAAGACAGATTCGTTGGTTCTTCTGGCAGTCCTCGTCCAGAAAAATAGAATCGCCAATACCACAATTCAAATGCGTACATTCATCTTTGGTCTTCCATTTTTATTGTCCAGCTTTCCCATGCATGTGAGGTGACTGAAAATATCATGGCTTGGATCAGGCATACCTTGGTTCTCAAAGTAACACCTTTGCTTTTTAACACTTTAAACAGGTCTTTTGTAGCAGATTTGTCCAATGCAGTATGTCCTTTGATTTCTTGACTGCTGCTTCCATAGGCATTGGTTGTGGATCCAAGTAAAATGAAATCCTTGAAAACTTCAATCTTTTCTCCGTTTATCATGATGTTGCTTATTGGTCCAGTTATGAGTATTTTTGTGTTCTTTATATTGAGGTGTAAGCCATACTGCAGGCTGTATGTTTCTTATCTTCATCAGTAAGTGCTTCAAGTCCTTTTCACTTTCAGCAAGCAAGGTTATGTCTAAGTCATCAAAAATAAGGAAAGCCTGAGGTGGTCTCATAGCCAAGAGGAGCCTGAGAAGATATGATGACTAAAAGTAATGTGGTATCCTGGATGGGATACTAGAATCACAAAAGGATATTAGGTAAAAACTAAGGAAGTCTGACAGAAAGTATGGACCTTTTAGTTAATAACAGTGCATCAATATTGGTTTATTAATTGTAACAAATGTACCCTACTCATGTTAACAATAGGGGAAGCTGGGTGCAGTGGTATATGTGAACTCTCTGTACTATCTTGGCAACTTTCCTATAAATCTAAAATTATTTTTAAATCAAAAGTTTATTAGTAAAAAAGAAACGTTACTTAAGAATGTCATACTGGAAAAAAAAAAAGAGAGAGAGAGAGAGAAAGTGAAATGAGGTATCCGTGGATCCAACTCAGGGGAGAAATGCAGGGAGTTCCCAAGATGATAATCGAACTGCCATTCCAGAAAGCAATCAGTCTTAAGTAGAGCAGGACAGTGAAAGCTTCTAGAAATTTTTGTGTATGTTTTTATAATTGAAATTCCAGCAATTTGTTACTATTACAGAGAAGCTGAAAGAACTTAACACTATGCAAATGACCAGTCATGCAAGAAAAAAGAAAGGAAATTAGAAATTCCAGGAGAACAAAAAATACGTTTTAAAAAAAAAAAAGAAAGAAATTGGGATCATAGTACACTACTTGGCTGCTCAGTAAACAATATTTACATGGTTATAAAAGTGCAAATACAATCTACTGATAACTAACACCTTGAAGGCTTAATTGTGGTTTCAGTACAGAATGTATTAAAATAGCTTGGTGGCCTGAAGCTCTCTCATCAGGCTGTAAGTTACTGGAGGGAAGAAAGAGAACCTTACTACTTTTATACTTGGCCTACTGTAGAAAAGGTGTTTAGCAGTTCCGCGGGTGGTATAATGAAATAGCTCGGAGGGTGAGCTTTGAAGTCTGGTTGTCTTACATCCAATTCCTGGTTCTGACACTTACCAACTTTGGGATATTGAACAAATTATTTAACTCCTCTCTGCCTATATTTGTTCGTCTGTATACCACCTAACATAGTTGTAAATAAGGATTAAAATAAGAAAATATGTGCAAAATTGATAGCAGAATACTCAGACACAGTAAAAACTCAATGTAAATGAGCTGTTCTTGTTAGCTTATAAATAAAGAAATGAAAACAATTATGTTCAGCTTTTTCTGGAGGCAAAAGGAAAGAAAATATATAGTCCTAGAAGCGTAATTCCTCAACCCAAGCCCAAATCAAAAAACCAAACCAGTTGCTGTTGAGTCAATTTCGACTCATGGCAACCCCATGTACATCAGAGTAGAACTGTGCTCTGTAGGGTTTTTAATGGCTGATTTTTCAGAAACAGTTCACCAAGCCTTCCTTCCAAGGCACCTCTGGGTGGATCTGAACTGCCCTTCTTTTGGTTAGTAGCCAAGCTCTTAATCATTCACACCACCCAGGGACTCAACCTCACAAATTAAAAAATAAAAATACATCTGAACTTTGGCCACTTTCAAGGGCGAGGGACTGGGGGAGCCTCCTCTTTGGACAAGAGTGCCTTTAAGGAATCCAACCTTCTCAATCCTAAAAATGTGTGTCTGGCTTGCTTGTAGCAGCTACAGAGGCGAGCCACCAAGAACTGGAGCCACAGGGCCTCTCTATAAATCTTATGAAGGCCACCCCTACAGATGGGAAGGAGGGGGCTTCTGTCAGCACAGCCCCCTGAGGGTCTTTCATTCCATCCCTCAACTGCCCCTCCAACCTGAGCTCCGTCGACAGCCAGACTGATCCAGAAATCCCTCCTGGGCCCCTGCACCTGCCTGAGATGGAACATTCCCAGGGCATACCCTTCTGATAGGAATCATACAATTAAGTGATTATTTGTGCCCACAAACTCATACAGGAACAAGGTTCCATTAATAACCCCAACCAGTAGGCCGAAGGCCAGGGGTAGCAGGGGAGTGTAGACATTTTGGCAATGCAAACGTAGTGCACTTGTGTAATTAGCTCATGCATAATTGAACACTTCTGCCTGCATAAAGTTTGCCCTCATTAGTCAAAATCACGTCTTCCATAACTCCACAGGTTGTTTTCAACAAATTGGTTTCTTGCTCAAACCCTTGCTTTCATTTTTAAAATGTGCCCTTACACAATGTGTCAAGAACAGGGACACTTTTAGTAAGATAAGTGGAGCCCGGTCACATTCTTCTCTCTCACTCTCACTCTCTGTCTTCAAAGATTTCATAACACTCCCCGCCGGGGTGGCATTTGGAAAACCACACTGTGCTCGGATGACACAACACAGTGCAAACAGCTGACTGCCTTCCTGGGCAGATGGAAGATCGGGGTCGTTGCTGGCTCATTGAGGAAGGCCTGGGCCAGGCCCTCTCCCCTGCAGGAAAGTCCATCCCCTGGTCTCACTGGGCCCGGCTGACCCTGAGAGTACAACAAGCCCTGTCGCGCCCTTGTAGGTCTCCTGCAGTCCAGCCAGCCACAAGCACCCCCACCTAGCCCTCAGCCCCCAGCACTGCCAGACCCCCAAGATTCAAGTAAGGGAGAAGGGGCCCAAAATGTCATCTGGGCCACACTCTGTTCCAGACTCCTTTTCAGTTGCGTGGTCTCTTGAAAGTTTCCTCAGAATGAGTATTTTGCAGCTGAACTTGACAATATGTGTTGTAACCGAGCCCTTTTATAGCCAGAAAGGCTTCATGGGACCTACTTTCCTTGAAGAATGTTATGGATTGAATTATGTCACCCTGAAATATATGTTGGAATCCTAACCCCTGTAGCTGTGAATGTGACCCCGTTTGGAAATAGGGTTTCTGTGTTATGTTAACTAAATCGTACTTGAGTAGAGTGGGTTCTAAACCCAATCACTTCTGTTTTATAAAAAAGAGTCGATTAGACACAGAGATATGCAAACAGAAGGAAGACAGACACCATGCAAGGATCATCAAAGAACCAAGGAACGCCTGGGGCCACCTGCTAGGAAGTAACTGACACTGCTGAGACCCTAATTTTGACTTCTAGACTCCAGAACTGTGAGAAAATAAATTGCTGTTCTTGAAAGCCACCCATTTGTGGTATTTCTGTTACAGAAGCACTAGGAGACTAAGATAGTGTCTCTCTAGATTTGTCTTGCTGTGTACAGGACTCCAGCATGGCCCACATGGGCTGGCATGGCAGTGTTTTGAGGCCTGACAGCTCCTGGGGGGCATGCATGCTGGCCCAGCCAGCAGTGCCCTCCATTCCAGGGTGGATTAACCAGTAAGCACAGTATGCACTGGCTTGCACTGAGCAGGGGACAGGTGAAATTGTGCAGTACAGATTGGTGGGAGGGCACAATGGGGCCTGTGAGTACCATGCTTACTGGGTAATCTGGTCTTGCTCCACTCCCAGTGCTGCTGACTCCTGAGCATAATCTGAGGTAATGCTTCTCAATCTTCCTAAGTTCCTGCATCCTCACTTACAACAGTGCACAGGGGCCTGGCACCTGGATGCCCATGGAGGAAGCCCTGGAAGTCCAGAAAGGGAGAGATCAGGGGTCCTGGATGCCCAGGAAGGGCTCTAGGGAAGGTGGAGGTGTGAGCTAGACCTTGGAGGATACACTAAATGGGGCTAACTACAAAGAAGACAGGGGCACCCCAGACAGGTGGGCATGTGAGTAGAGGTGTGAAGGCAGAAAGGTTCCCCTGTGTTCCGGACACCAGAGACAGATCATAGGTATGATCATAGGACAGATCATACAGGCATGGGTATCAGGGAGTAACAGAGATGAGGATCAACAGACACAGTAGACCCAATGGCCTTCTCTCTCTCCTCTTTGCTTCTTCCAGGTGTTCGGTTAACTCTGCCCAAAGAATCTGGTCTTCGTTTTTGGTTCCTGGGAGATAACATCGAAACCACTGGAATTTCCCGAGTGATTGGAATTTTTCTTATCCTAAGGAGATGATGGAAACTGTGGTGGCATAGTGGTTAAGTGCTATGGCTGCTAACCAAAAGGTTGGCAATTCAAATCCACCAGGTGCTCCTTGGAAACTCTATGAGGCAGTTCTACTCTGTCCTATAGGGTGGCTATGAGTTGTAATCAACTCGACAGCAATGGGTTTGGGTTTTTGGTTTTGGGGTTTTTTGTTTGTTTGTTTTAAAGAGAGGATGCTTTGGTGCGCACTGGCCAAGTCATAAAGACCTACCACCTGATATCAGCCTGAACTCAGGGGAGGAGGGTTGAAAGTTAAGTTCACCCACATGGGCAATGAGTCTATCAATCATGTCTACCTAATGAAACCCATTAAAAAAATTTTAAAAAAAAAACCTCTGGGCACTGAAGCTTGGTGAGCTTTCTGGTTGGTAAAAGATATTGATGTTTGAGAAGGTAATGTGTCCCTTTCTGGGACATGGAAGCTCCATGTTGGGGACTGTCTTAGTTATCCAGTGCTGCTATAACAGAAATAACACAAGTGGGTGGCTTTAAAAAATAGAAATTTATGTTCTCACAGTTTAAAAGGCCAGAAGTCCAAATTCAGGGTGCCAGCTCTAGGGAAAGGCTTTCTCTCTGTCTATTCTGGGGAAGATCCTTGTCTCTTTTCAGTTTCTCTTCCTAGGTTCCTTGGCAATTGCGTGGCACGTATCTTCCCCTCCATTTGTACTTGCTTGCTTAATCTGCTCTTTTGTATCTCAAAAGAGTTTGACTTTAGACACACCCTACACTAATACTGCCTCATTAACATAACAAAGAAAACCTATTCCCAGATGGTTTTATAACCACAGGTATAGCAGTTAGGGTTTACAACACATATTTTGGGGAGACACAATTCAATCCAACAAGGACCTTCCCAGACCTCTCCCTATGTGTCTCTTCTTTATGCTGGTCCTGATTTGTATCTTTTATAATAAAACTGTAATTTTAAGCATAGCGCTTTCCTGGGTTCTTTCTGTGAGTCTTTCTAGTGAATTGTCACACCTGAGGGGTAGTGGGGAAGCATTGAATTTGTAGTCAGTTGGTCAGAAGTGAGGGGACCCTGAGGACCCCTGAACTCACGGCTGATGTCTGAGGTCTTGGGCAGACTTCACCTTCCGGAGTACTGTGCCCTTCAACTTGTGAGATCTGACCTGGCTCTGTGTGGTTAGGTTCAGAGGAAGAAGTACTGCGTTTGCAGCTGATGTCAGAAAAGATATTTAGAGTTGGCCTCACAGAAGGCAGACACACAGAGAGACCTTACCTCCCTACCCAACCCCTCAACACATTGTAAGTAAAAACTAACAATTCCATAAAATTTAGATATTATCATTGCATCCAGCAGCTGAGGAAACAGAGCCAGGCCAATCATTGGCGCCATATGTTGTTAACTGGGGGAGTCCAGAGCCCTTTGGAAGTCTGATGAAATCTACACGTCCCTGTACAGATAAGTGAGCTTCACAGTAGGTTTGGTATTCGGTTCTGGAGCAGACAATCTCAACAGCAGCAGGTTAAGAACCTGACATCTGCCTTCGGTTCCTGATCCAGAACGAGAAACCTCCCCCGCAGCACATACATGCACACCGTGTCCCACCGGAGATCATGGCCCACTTTCCCCTGACGCTGGCCCAACCCGACTACCACTGGGGCATGACACGGGAAACATGCAGGTGCCACCTCACTCTCCAAGTTCAGGGCCCCATTCTCTCCATGTACCTTCAGTGTCCGGGAGAATGTTGGCAACTCTGCCCCATGCACTACATTCTTCTCCCAGGCCTGTCCCACCCCCAGGAAGCCTCCCGGACTCGTCCCACCCTCTGAGACGGTGGCCCTAAACTGTCCCTTAGCTTCTTTCCCTCAAGGATGGTCACTGGCCTGGAGAAGCGACAGGCTGAACAGAGTAGCCCTGCGTGTGCACCCGGGTCCTGTGAAACACTGTGAGCACAGCACCAAGTTGGGTGATTCTAGAATAGTCTCTGGCCTCCCTGGGCCTCCACTACTATCACATGACACAAAAAGGGACACTCAGACTGTGGTTCAACATATGGAAACTTTCCTGACCCAAAGAGTGGCCTGAAGGCAGAGTGGCCACTGACAGAGTTAAGGACAAAGAAAGATCACCTGCCATGAAAGTTGATCAGGAGAGGCTGCTCTGTGTTGGGGCTGCCGGGGGTGGGAGGGGGGCAGTCTTGAGAGCCCCCTCCTGGCTGGAACATCTCACTCTGGGTCTGGGAGCTGTCTGGTCTTTCCAGCTCTCTTTTCGTGGTTCTAGGATTGAGGACACGTGTCTGGGTGTTTCCAGAGCCCTGTGGGCCTCAAAACATTGCCCTCCATCTTCCCCCTATGTGTTGGACCTCAGAGCTATTAACTGGCCAGCTGAGAACCACCATCATCCCCAGGACCTCAGGACCCAGCCATGACAGCTGACTCATTTCCCATCTCTGGGTTCTGCCTCCAGGCCCCATCACCCACAGCCTCACATTCAGAAGAAAGGCCTCAAGTGGCCCGGAGCATGTGAAGCCCTTGCACAGGAGAAAAAAACAGCCCCATGGTGGACATTCTAGTTCTAATAGAAAATGATCATGTGGAATGAGAAGCTGTGTTTCCACTATCCCAGGTGATTTATAGGGACAGGGCCCATAATCAGAAACAAAATGTCTATTTTCAGCTTTGGATTCTAACGAGTGAATATATTACGGTAACTTTATTTAAAAAAAAAATCAATGCACATCAATTCAATATTCAGGCTAATTGCTCTGCGAACACCTCTGCGTGGAAGCCCTGGCAGCTACATTATGCTTCTGATTTATGCAGAGCAGGCAGATAATAATTCATCCACCGTTTTGTTTCTGCCAGGAACGGCAGAAGTTGGGAACAAGAGCCTCCCTGCCCAGGACACCCTACCCTGGCAGCAGGTGAGTCAGATGCTAATGATGACGATAATGGTGGTGATGGTGAGGGTGGCCTCTAGAAGGGTTGGGGACACTCAGGGTCCAGGTGGCACCAAAATCTTCCCATCATGGTCTTTATGACAAGGATGAGCCAGGGGCAACCCATCTGGACCATGATGAGAACAGGAACACAACCCTGGTCCCTGAGACCCTGGGAAGTTCCTCCTCCTCTCCTAGCCTGTTTCATCTCTAAGATGAGTGGTAATAGTGCACATAGCATCGGGCTTTTATATGGACCTAGCAAGACAGCACATCACTATCATCATCATCACCATCATCACCATCATCACCATCATCTTCATCATTACCACCATCATCATCATCATCTCATCATCCCTGTTATTAAATCATCATTTTTCTAATTCCTAAATAATTACTGTTGTCCCTATACCAAGGAGTTATGAAATCCAAATGAAGTAATGTATATGAAATTACTTCGTAGGGCACTGTCTAATTTACACATGCAAATTACTATCATCCCCAAAGAACTGCCAGGTAATATCCTAAAATATCTCTGATCATTATGTTTACTCAGTGTGAGTAACCACCTTCTGTGTTGCTGGGAACAGTAGGTTCTCCTCTGGAGTGATCTCTGTCTTTCAATGCACCTTGGCTCATAGGCTGAAACATCAGGTCCAGAAAGAGAGGAGAGAGAGAAAT
This sequence comes from Dugong dugon, assembly GCA_030035585.1. Classification (NCBI taxonomy): domain Eukaryota; kingdom Metazoa; phylum Chordata; class Mammalia; order Sirenia; family Dugongidae; genus Dugong; species Dugong dugon. The sequence goes on along the minus strand of CM057462.1, from coordinate 27,096,774 downwards.
CCCACCCTGCACAATCACAGCATGAATCATGGGCCCCTAACTCCTTACCCTTGGTAGTAACATGAGCCCCCACTACCTCTGCCATGGGAGATATTTATGCCAAGTGTAGGGGCAGGTGATGCAGGGCTGGCTGCTGGCTCCACCAAGCTCTGGGTCAGGGGCCTGCAACATTTTCCCCACTGTAGCCCCAGCCCCCAAAGATGTCATCTGTAGAAGCTAGTGTCCAGAAAACTGCTTTGGCTGGCCTGGCTGCTGACCAGGCAGTGGGCAGCAGTGAATTCTGAGAGCCTCTCTGACAGCCCTCCCTAATGAGGAATGGGTGGCTCAGGCTGGGCACCCACATTTGCTCTGTGCTGCGTGCACACAGTACAGACATGACCTCATGCAACCTCCCAACCACCTGGCCAGGTCATCTATTACCACACAGACTCAGCAAAGCCAGGGAGCAAGCAGGCAGTGGAGCTGGGCTCTGAACTCAGGCCTGTCTGCCCCAAGGCCATCATCTGGATCATCACTCTGGATGGCCTACCTCCCAGGACAGGCCCAGTGACAGTCACAGGCAAACACAGGTCCTGCCTCCAATAAGTAAAGCCCAGGGGATGGAGTGGTCACTTGGTGAGTCTTGGGAGAGCCCGAATGTTCCGCATCTCCACTACCCTCCATCATCAGGTCAAGAGTCGTGGCTACAACCTTTAACCAGAAACAGGCCTGAAGTAACCCCCTTGGAGACCTGCCCCACCATTTTGCTCACACAGTCTCATTTTCCTAAATCCAGGAGCCCTGTGGGAAGCTCAAACCAGAAAACTAGTTGCCATTGAGTCAACCCCAACTCATAGAGACCCCATGTGGCCAGAGTAGAACTGTGCTCCATAGGGTTTTCAGTGGCTGGTCTTTCAGAAGTAATTGTCAGGCTTTCTTCTGAGGTGCCTCTGGATGGGATCAAATCTCCAACCTCTCACTTAGCATCCGAGCATGTTAACCATTTTTGCCACCCAGGGACTCCTGTACCCATTATAAGACTATAGAGAGAGCCATGGGGAGAGAGTATGCTGGGAAATGCTGAGCCACTCACCTCTGCCCTCTGCCTCTGCCACCTGCCATCCCAGGCACAGAGATCCTGGGCTGATAGGGAGGAAAGGGGCTTCCTGTCTCCAGGGGTTGGGAGGGAAGTAGGGTCTCCCCTCGCCCCTAGACTGAGGAATGGAAGCAGCAGCCCACTGAAGTCAGCTCCTCCTGCAAGCACAAATTCCGCCTCCAAGAAGCATGTTGTCTGGACTTCATTGGTGGCTTGAGAAGGCTGCTTGGCCTCGAGGGCCAAACCTTTCTCTGGAGCACATTCTTTTATTTGGTACTTTAAATGAAGGTTAACAGAGCAAATTAGTTTCTCATTAAACAATTAACACGCATATTGTTTTGTGACATTGGTTGCCAATCCTACTACATGTCAACACTCTCTCCTTCTCAACCTTGGGTTCCCCATTACCAACTTTTCTTTCCCCTCCTGCCTTCTCATCCCTACCCCTGGGTTGGTGTGCCCAGTTAGTATCTTTTTGTTTTATGGGCCTGTCTAATCTCTGCCTGAAGGGTGAACCTCAGGAGTGACTTCAGTACTGAGTTAAAAGGGTGTCCTGGGGCCGTACTCTCAGGGTTTCTCCAGTCTGTCAGACCAGTAAGTCTGGTCTTTTTTGTGAGTTAGAATTTTGTTCTACATTTTTCTCCAGGTCTGTCCAAGACCCTCTATTGTGATCCCTGTCAGAGCAGTCAGTGGTGGTAGTTGGGCACCATCTAATTGTGCGGGACTCAGTCTGGTGGATGCTGTGGTAGTTGTGGTCCATTAGTCCTTCGGATTCATCTTTCCCTTGTGTCTTTGGTTTCCCTCATTCTCCCTTGCTCCATATGGGGTAAGAACAGTGGAGTATCTTAGATTGTTGCTCATAAGCTTTTAAGAACCTAGACGCTACTCGTCAAAGTAGGATGTAGAACATTTTGTTTATAAACTATGTTATGCCAGCTGAGCTAGAAGTCCCCCAAGAACATAGTCCCCAGCCCTCAGGCCAGTAATTTGGTCCCTCAGGGAGTCTGGATGTGTCTATGGAGATTCCATGACCTTGCCTTGGTCAAGCTGTGCTGATTTCCCCAGTCTTATGTATTGTCTTACCCTTCACCAAAGTTACCACTTATCTATTATCTAGCTAGTGTTTTTCCCTGCCCCCCACCCCTCCCTAGTAACCATCAAAGATTGTTGTCTTCTGTTTGTAAACCTTTTCATTAGTTTTTATAATAGTGGTCTCATACAGTCTTTGTCCTTTTGTGATTGACTTATTTCACTCAGCATAATGCCCTCCAGATTAATCCATGTTGTGAGCTGTTTCGCAGATTCGTCATTGCTCTTTATTGTTTCACAGTATTCCATTATGTGTATGAACTGTAGTTTGTTTATCCATTCATCTGTTGATGGGCACTTAGGTTGTTTCCATGTTTTTGCTATTGTGAATAATGCTGCAATGAACATTGTTGTGCATATGTCTATTCATGTGATGGCTCTTATTTCTCTGGGATATATTCCTAGGAGTGGGATTGCTGGATCATATGGTATTTCTATCTCTAGCTTTTTAAGGAAGTGCCAAATCGTTTTCCAAAATGGTTGGACCATTTTACATTCCCACCAACAGTGCATAAGAGTTCCAATCTCCCCGCAGCCTCTCCAACATTTGTTATTTTCTGGGTTTTTTTTTTTTTTTTTTTTTTTTTTTTTGGTGTGTGTGTGTGTGTGTGTATGTGCCAGTAATGTTGGGGTGAGATGGTATCTCAATGCAGTTTTGATTTGCATTTCTCTAACGGCTAGTGATCTTGAGCATTTCCTCATGTTTCTGTTAGCCATCTGAATGTCATCTTTGGTGAAGTGTCTGTTCATATCCTTTTTCCATTTTTTAATTGGAGTATTTGTCTTTTCGTTGTAGAGGTGTTGGATTTTCCTATAGATTTTAGACATTAGACTTTTGTCTGATTTGTCATAGACAAAAATTTTTTCCCAGTCTGTAGGCTCTCTTTTTACTCTTTTGGTGAAGTCTTATGATGAACGTAAGTGCTTAATTTTTAGAAGATCCCAGGTATCTAGCTTATCTTCTGGTGTTTGTGTATTGTTAGTTATGGTTTTCATCCTATTTATGCCATGTATTAGGGCTTCTGTCATTGACTGTGTTGTTTCTTCTATGATCTTTATAGTTTTGGGTTTTGTATTTAGATCCCTGATCCATTTTGAATCAGTTTTTGCCTATGGTGTGAGGTATGGGCCCTGTTTCATTTTTTTACAGATTGATATCCAGTTTTGCCAGCATCATTTGTTAAAAAGACTGTCTTTTCTTCATTTAATGGACTTTGGGCCTTTGTTGATGCTCAGGTGACTGTAGGTAGATGGATTTACATCTAGGTTCTCGGTTTTATTCCATTGGTCAATGTGTCTGTCATTGTACCAGTACCAGGCTGTTTTGACTGTCATAGCTGTATAGTAGATTCTGAGGTCAGGCAGTGTGAGTCCTCCTACTTTATTCTTCTTCTTCAGTAGTGCTTTACTTATCCAGGGCCTCTTTCCTTTCTGTATAAAGTTGATAGTTTTTCCATCTTATTAAAGACTGCTGTTGGTATTTGGATCTGGATTGCATTGTATTTGTAGATTGCATTGGGTAGAAGTAACATTTTCACAATGTTGAGTCTGCCTATCCATGAGCATAGTATGTTTTTCCATTTATGTAGATCTCGTTTGGTTTTGCACTGTAGTGTTTTGTAGTTTCCTTGGTATAGGTCTTTTATGTCCCTGGGTGGATTTATTCCTAAGTATTTGATTTTTTTAGGAGCTATTATAAATGGTATCACTTTCCAGATTTCCTTTTTGTAGTTTTCTTTATTGGTGTATAGGAATCCCACAGATTTTTGTATGTTTATCTTGTTTCCTGCTGCTCTGCTGAATCTTTCTGTTAGTTCCATTAGTTTTCTTGTGGAGTCCTTCGGGTTCTCCATATATAGTACCATATCATCCACCAATAGGAATAGTTTTATTTCTTTCTTACCAATTTGGATGCCCTTTATTTCTTTTTCTTGCCTTATTGCTCTAGCTAGGACTTCCAGCACAATGTTAAATAGGAGTGATGATAAAGGGCATCCTTGTCTTGTTCCTGTTCTCCGGGGGAATGTTTTCAGCCTCTCTCCATTAAGAATGATGTTGGCTGTTAGTTCTCCATCAAAACGAAAACCAAATTGGTTGCCATATTGTCCATTCTGACTCATAGTAACCCTATAAGATGGAGTAGAACTGCTCCATAGGGTTTCCAAGGAGCTGGCTGGTGGATTTGAACTTCTGACCTTTTGGTTACCAGCAGAAGCTCTTAACCACTGTGCTACCAAGGATCCTAGTCTTGTATAGATGCCCTTTATTATGTTGAGGAATTTCCCTTTCATACCTATTTTATCGATTTTTTATCAGGAATGGGTGTTGGACTTTATCGAATGCCTTTTCTACATCGATTGAGATGATCATGTGATTCTTTTCATTTTTTTAATTTATGTGGTGGATTACGTTGATTTATTTTCTAATGTTGAACCATCCTTCCATACCTGGTATGAATCTTACTTGGTCGTGGTATATATATATATATATTTACAATGCTGAAGTCTATTGGCTAGAATTTTGTTGAGAATTTGTTGCATCTATAGTCATAAGAGCTATTGGTCTGTAATTTTCTTTCTTTTTTTTGTGGTGTCTTTGCCTGGTTTTGGTATCAGGGTTATGCTGGCTTCATAGAATGAATTTGGAAGTATCCCTTCTTTTTCTATGTTCCTAAATAGTTTGAGTAGTACTGGTGCAAGCTCTTCTCTGAATGTTTGGTAGAATTCTCCAGTGAAGCCATCTGGGCCAGGGCATTCTTTTGTCGAGAATTTTTTATTACCTTTTCAATCTCTTCTCTTGCTATGAGTCTATTCATAGGTAGTGTGTTTCTAGAAATTTGTCCATTTCCTCTAGGTTTTCAAATTTGTTGGAGTATAGTTTTCATCATACACTGTTATGATCCTTTTTACTTCAGTTGGGTGTATTGTAATGTTCTGCTTTCCATTTCTTATTTGAGTTATGTCCATCCTCTCCTGTTTTTTTTTTGTCATTTTGCTCAGTGGTTTATTCGATTTTGTTGATCCTTTCAAAGAATCAATTTTTGGTTTTGATGATTCTTTCTGTTGTTCTTCTAGTCTTTATTTCATTTATTTCTGCTCTGTTCTTTATTATTTCCTTTCTTCTGGTGGCTGTGGGCTCCTTTTCTGTTTTCTTTCTATTTGTTCAAGTTGTAGAGCCAATGTTTTGATTTTGTCCCTTTCTTCTTTTTTGATGTGTGCATCTATTGCTACAAACTGACCTCTGAAAATTGCCTTTGCTGTGTCCCAAAGATTTTGGTATACTGTGTTTTCATTCTCATTTGATTCTAGGAAATTTTTTATTGTATTTCAGATGAAGGTTTACAGAGCAAATTAGTTTCTCACTAGATAATTATTACATATATTGTTTTGTGACATTGGTTGCCAACCCCACAGCATGTCAACACTCTCCCCTTCTCAATCTTAGGTTCCCCATTACCAGCTTTCCTGTCCCCTCCTGCCTTCTCATCCTTGCCTCTGGGTTGGTGCACCCATTTAATCTCCTTTTGTTTTATGTGCCTGTCTAATATTTGACTGAAAGGTGAACTTCAGTAGTGATTTCAATACTGAGTTGAAAGGGTGTCCAGAGACCATACTCTCGAGGTTTCTCCAGTCTCTGTCAGACCAGTAAGTCTGGTCTCTTTTTTCTCTTTTTCCTGAGTCAGAATTCTGTTCTACGTTTTTCTCCAGGTCTGTCCCAGACCCTCTATTGTGATCCCTGTCAGAGCAGTCAGTGATGGTAGCTGGGCACCATCTAGCTGTGCTGGACTCAGTCTGGTGGAGGCCATGGTAGTTGTGGTCCATTAGAGCTTTGGACTAATCTTTCCTTTGTGTCTTTGGTTTCATTCTCCCTTGCTCCATACAGGGTGGGACAAGTAGAGTATCTTAGATGGCTGCTCACAAGCTTTTAAGACCCTAGACGCTACTCACCAAAGTAGGATGTAGAATATTTTCTTTATAAACTGTGTTATGCCAATTGACCTAGATGCTCCCTGAGATGATTTTAGGAATTTTTTTTTAATTCCATCATTGACGTCTTCTATCACCCAGTTGTTTCTAAGCAAGGTGTTACTCAATTCCCATGTATTTGATTTTTTTTCCCTTGCTCTTCCTGTTATTAAATTCTACTTTTATGACATTGTTATCAGAGAAGATGCTTTGTATTATCTCAATGCTTTGGATTTTGTTGAGGGTTGGTTTATGACCTAAGATGTGTTTTATTCTCGAGAACATTCCACATGCATTGAAAAAGAATGTGCACTTTGCTGCTAGTGAGTGGAGTGTTCTATATATGTCTATGAGGTCAAGTTGGTTGGTTTTGGCCATTATATCTTCTGTATCTTTGTTGAGTTTCTTTCTAGATGTTCTGTCCTTTACCGAGAGTGGTATGTTGAAGTCTCCTACTATTATTGTGGAACTGTCAATTTCAATTTTCAGTGCTGTTAGAGTTTGTTTCATGTATTTTGGAGCCCTGTCATTGGGAGTGTTATGTCCTCATGGTGAATGTCCTTTTAATCATTATATGATGTCCTTCCTTGTCTTTTATAGTAGATTTTGTTCTAAAGTCTATTTTATCTGAGATTAATATTGCCACTTTTGCTCTTTTTTAGTTGCTATTTGCTTGATATATTTTTTCCATCCTTTGATTTTTAATATATTTATGTCTTTGTTTCTAAGGTGTGTCTCTTGTAGACAGCATATGGATGGGTCCTGGTTTTTTATCCATTCTGTCACTCTCTGTCTCTTTGTGGGTGCATTTAAGCCATTTACATTCAATGTGATTATTGACAGGTGTGAGTTTATCGCTGTCATTTTGTTTTGTTTTGTTTTGTTTTTTTGTGGTGCTGATGTTTTCTTTGTTCCTCTTACTCTTCTATGCTGAATTCCTTTTTTTGTATATCTTGTTTGTTTCACTTTTGTAGATTTTGTGTTTGCTCAGACTTTATGTTTTTCTTCTTTATTTTAATGAGTAGGTTTGTTAACGTTCTTTGTGGTTACCTTGAAATTTACCCCTATCTTCCTAAGTTTAAACCAGTCTTTTATTAATTGATATGGTCTTGACTTCCTCTCCATTTGAAAGCTCTATGCTTAAACCATTTATTCTCTCTTTTATTGTTCTGTTGTTGTTGTCATTTACAGATTGACTTCTCTGGTTCCCTGTTGTAAATCTTTTAGTTTTGTTTTATCCTTGAGAGTTCATTACCTATGTTGGTATCTGGCTGATACTGTCTTGCATCCTAGATTCAGATTGTTGTCTGATGCTGTTGGTTCTCTAATCAAAGGACTCCGTTTAATAATCTTTGTAAAATTTGGTTTGGATTTTACGTATTCCCTTAATTTCTGCTTATCTGGAAATGTCTTAATTTCACCATCATATCTGAATGAGAGTTTTGCAGGATATATTATTCTTGGTTGGCTTTGTTTTTTTCTTTCAAGGTTTTATATATGTCATCCCATTGCCTTCTTGCCTGCATGGTTTCTGCCAAGTAATCAGAGCTTAGTCTTATTGTTTCCCCTTTGTATGTGACTTTTCATTTTTCTTGAGCTGCTCTCAGGATTCTTCCTTTGTCTTTGGTTTTAGCGAGTGTGATTATAATATGTCTTGGTGATTTTTTTTGAGGGGTCTATCTGATATCGGGTTCATTGAGATTCTTGGATGGTCAGCTCTTCTCTTTCATGATATTAGGGAAGTTTTCTGTCAGCAAATTTTCAATGCTCCTCTCTGTGTTTTCCTTTTTTTCCCCATTCTGGAACTCCAATCACATGCAAATTTTTGCTTTCAGTTGTATCCCATGTTGTCCTCAGGGTTTCTTCATTTTTCTTCAGTCTTTTCTCTGATTTTTCCTCAAAGTGCTATCCAATGATTTGTCTTCCATTGTTTCAAACTTGCTCCTAAAACCATCTATTGCACTGTCCATTTCTGAAATCTTGTTGTTTATCTTTTGGATTTCCAGTTTCTGTTTTTGTATGATTTCTAGTTGTTTATTTATTTTGGTATTTTGTTGCTGTATTATTTTCCTGAATTCTTCCACTGCTTTGTCTGTGTTTTCCCTGATTTTCTGCATTTTCCATGATTTTGTCTATTTTTCCTTATTTTTTCTGCATTTTCCTTCATCTCTTGGAGAACCTTGAATATTAGAGCTTTGAATTCCCTATCAGGTAGTTCCAGTGCCTTTTCTTTCTACCAGAAGGTCATCTAGTGTTTTATGGTGGCTTTCTGGAAACATCCTGTCCTGTTTTTATAAATTTAGGTATTGTTGCTGTCTCTGGAACATTCAAGAATTATTTTCTTCTGTTATTGATTGTAGATTTGTTTGTTTCATCCTGCTTTTTTGTTTTATTTGGTTATGCCTAGACAGGTGGACTGGGCATGTTTTGTTGGTTGCTTGCCTGTGAGCACAATACTTCTCACCACCTTCTCCAGGTGGGCAGGGCCAGTCACTCAGCTATGGTGTAGCAGGGTGGGTCCAGCAGGGGCAAAGGGGCAGAGATGGGTAGTTTGCAGCATGAACTTGAGCCAACAGAGCAGGGGCAGGGGTTAGTGCAGGGCAGGGCCCAGGGGCACCTCGGTACCACTCAGGGGCACAATGCTTGGTGCATGGTACAGACAGGCAGGAGGGAAGAGAGGATGTGATGTGTGGAGTTAAATGGGTGAGAGAAAGAAGACAGAGAAACAAAAGAAAAAAATGAAGGAAAAAGTAAATACAATGGTGAGGCTGTAGAATTTGGCAGGTGAGGGCGGGCAGACCTGGCGACGCTGTGCGCTGGTGGCTCTGTAGCAGAGTAGTATAGCTCGGACTGTCAAGAAGGGGCATGGGTGGCACACGGGGCTAGGTGGATGGGAGAAAGGAAAGGAAAGAAGGGAGAGAGAAGAAACCAATAAACAAAAATAAATAAAAATGGTTGGGGGGAGCGAGATGTTGGGGGCTGGCCAGAATTGGGGTGGTGGTAAGCTGATGTCTCTCTCCCTGGGTGGCACAGCATGGCTCATCAGGAAGGGGTGGAGGCAGCACAAGGCCTGTGGGGGAGGCATGAAGAAAAGGGAAAAAGGGAATGATAAAGAAAAATCACACGGGGCTAGTCTGGCTGAAGAAAGGGAGGAAGGGAGGCAGAAGAAACCAGAAAAAATAATAATAATGATAAAATATGGTGCTGACAGAGGCTGCCAGCAGTGCAGACCCAGAGCAGCCCTGCACCTGTGGCTATCTAGCTGAGAGGTGGGGCACAGTCCATCAAGAAGGGGAAAGGACAGCACACAGGGATAGCTGGGCTGGAGAAAGGAGAGGAAGGAAGGGAGAGAGAGAGAAGAAGAAGCAAAAAAAAAGCCAAGAAAACAGTAACAAAAAACAAACAAAAATAAGCCAAAAAATGGCATTGAAGCAGCCATCCAGTGGAAGCAGGGCAGACCCAGGCGGCAGTGAGCTGATGTCTCTCCAGCTGAGCAACCATGGCCTGTTGGAAAGCAACAGAGGCCTCATAGAGGGAAGAAGGGTGAAGGGGTGGTAAAGCATGTATCCCTGGTTACCAAGTGAACTGTCTCCTATTGGGAGCTTTATAACGTTTGCCTTTCTATACTGCCTATCCATGGTCCTTGTTGGCTGAGGTTCAAGATGGTGAATCAGGGTGGCAGTGACCTGGTGTCTCTCCAGTTGAACAACTATGGCCCATTGGAAAGTAGCAGAGGCCACGTACAGGGAAGAAGTGTGGGAGTGGAAAAGTGTGTATCCCTCGTTACCAGGTTCTCTGTCTCCTGTTGGGAACTCCATGAAGTTTTTCTTCCTGTACTACCTGTCCATGGTCCTTGGTGGCTGAGGTCCAAGATGGCAAATCTGTGCTGTGTTAGCTGGTAAGGGACCTCTACTCTGTAGCTCTCCTCATTCTCTGTTCTCTATCAGTTTCTTATTCCATTCAGGGCTTGATCAAGTTCTTTATTCCTTCAGTTGATGCTTAGGGTTCCAGGATTGACATTTGTATCTGTTTTACTTAGTTTTTCAGTTCTTTGCTGCAGAGGGATGACTTGGTGCTTCTGTCTATAGTGCCATGTTAGCTCTGCCTCCCTGTCTGGAGCACATTCTGTCTGAGCTGAGGAAAGGCCTTTTCCTCAGCGCCCTATGCCTGACAGGTTAATTATTTATTAAGGGTGATGGAGTTTAATCCAAGCAATCACTTCCACCTGGGTTCATCTCTAAGTCACTTAAGCAGTTGAAGAAGCTTCATGTCCCCAGGCTGATCCCCAAGGCAGCATGCGCACTGCCTGGATCAGTCTCTCCTCCAGGCCAGAGTGGACTGCATTGTTGACAGATGAGGGGGAGACCCTAACACACAATTTCATGGGACATCCCGTTAACCCTGGGAGTGGGGTGATATCATTACCCTTTATGTGACATTCCAATAATCTTGGGAGTTGGGTAGTGTCATCAGCCTCTAACATGTCATCCAAATAACCCTTAGTGTTAGGGGTAATTGTTGCCCCCTTATGTGACACCCCAGAAACTCTAGGAGTGAAACATCATCATAAATCATCCCCTTTTACAGAGGAGGAAACTGAGGTTGGAAATGATACCTCTGTAATTTTGCCCAAGGTCACGGAACCACGTCAGCTGCAGCTTGGCCAAAAGACTCTGGGCTTCCAACCAGTTCTAAAAATGTGCCTTTCCACCCCAGATATAATAATACCAATGCTGAGCAAATAATCCAAGAAGCTGGACTATATGAAGAAGAACGGGGCATCAGGATTGGAGGAAAACTCATTAATAACCTCGTTATACAGATGACACAACCTTGCTTGCTGAAAGTGAAGAGGACTTGAAGCACTTACTGATGAAGATCAAAGACTACATACAGCCTTCGGTATGGATTACATTTCAACGTAAAGAAAACGAAAATCCTCACAAATGGACCAATAAACAACATCATGATAAATCGAGAAAAGATTGACGTTGTCAAGGATTTCATTTTACTTGGATCCACAATCAACACCCATGGAAGCAGCAGTCAAGAAATCAAGTGATGTCTGGGGTCTTAAAAGCTTGTGAGTAGCCTTCTAAGGTACTCCACTGGTCTAACCCTGTCTGGAGCAAGGGAGAATGAAGAAAGTCAAAGACACTGGGGAAAGATTAGCCCAAAGGACTAATGGACCGAAGCTGCCACAGCCTCCACCAGAATGAGCCTGGGACAGTTGGATGGTGCCCAGCTACCACCACTGAGTGCTCTGGCAGGGATCACAGTGGACAGAGCTGGAGAAAAATGTAGAACAAAATTCTAATTCACAAAAAAAGATCAGACTTCCTGGCCTGACGGAGACTGGAGAAACCCCTAGAGTACAGCCCCTGGACACACTTTTAGCTCAGTAATGAAGTCATTCCTGAGGTTCACCCTCAGCCAAGGATTAGACAGGCCCATAAAACAAAACAAGACTAAAGGGCACACTAGCCCAGGGGCAAAGACTAGAAGGCAGGAGAGGACAGGAAAGCTGGTAATAGGGAACTCAAAGTCTAGAAGGGGAGAGTGTTGAGATGTTGCGGAGTTGGTAATCAATGTCACAAAACAATATGTGTACTAATTATTTAATGAGAAGCTAGTTTGTTCTGTAAAACTTCTTCTAAAGAATAATAATTAAAAATTTAAAAAACTAACACAAACACACACACAAAGAAAAGAAATCAAAGTAACGCATTGCATTGGGCAAATCTGCTGCAAAAGATCTCTTTAAAGTATTAAAAAGCAAAGACATCACTTTGAAGACTAAGGTGCACCTGACTCAAGCCATGGTGTTTTCAATTGCCTAATACGCATGCAAAAGACGTACAATGAATATGGAAGACTGAAGAAGAGTTGACGCCTTTGAATTGTGGTGTTGGCGAGGAATGTTGAATATACCAGGGACTGCCAAAAGAATGAAGAAATCTGTCTTGGAAGATGTACAGTCAGAATTCTCCTTAGAAGTGAAGATGGAGAGACTTCGTCTCACATACTTTGGACATTTATCTGGAAGGACCAGTCTCTGGAGAAGGACATCATGCATGGTAAAGTAGAGGGTCAGCAAAAAAGAGGAAGACCCTCAATGAGATGGATTGACACAGTGGCTGCAACAATGGACTTAAGCATGATAACGATTGTGAGGATGGCACAGGACCAGGCAGTGTTTCGTTCTGTTGTACATGGGATTGCTATAAGTCGGAACCAGCCCGACGGGCACCTAACAACAACAACAACAACAACGACCCCAGATATACTGAATCAGAATCTAAATTTAACAAGATCCTGAGGTGATTCTTATGTATAATTTCCTGGGAACTTGTTAGAAATGCAAATTCTCAGCAGAGGTTCAAACTGGAATGAACCGGTTCAAAGCCCTGGGACCAGACTGCACACCGAGGTTTTTTCCCTGCAAAGGCTTTGGAGGGCCATCTGGAAGGTCTAGAATCTTCTGAGGGGCATGTCTACGGCTCCCATGGGCACTGCCCAACCCCAGGGGCCTCTCCTGGTCTTTCTAGAAAGAAAAGTCCTTTTGCAAAGGAAGGAAGTATTTTGGACTCACAGCTCCATCCCCACTGCTGGGTGGAGGGGAGGGAAGAGGAAGGGCTGCGGGACGTTACACAGCACACATGGAATCCATGGCCCTCGGGTCTGTGGCCACTCTCCTAACAGGCCCATTTACATTCCAGCCTGCTTGTCTGCACCCCAGACCATCTGGCCTTGGCGGCTGTCAGCACTCTATCCCCCTCTGCACTCCCTCTGCGTCTAGGAAGCTGGGAACCTTTTTTAAAACTGGATGCTTCTGGAGGACAAGCATCAAGATGCCCGAACTGGTTCTCAGTGGGGAGTGGACAGCCTGTTCCATTTCCTGGGCAAAGTCCAACAAGGCGGGTCCCTGTTGTGGGCTCTCAGGGTCCAGTAGGAGGTAACCTGCCCAGGGCCACCGAGGGGGAACCGGGAGAGGCAGGGATGCCAGTTCATCTCGCTGCGTGTTTATCAAATGCCTGCTGCGTGCTCAGAGCCTGAAACAAAGACACGAATCATTCACCGTCAACCAGTGACAGCCCCTGTCCTTAGAGCACCTGGGCACAGGTAAAAGGGAAACTGTGGTCCTGCTCGGTGAATGCCATGATGGGGTGCAGGCAGGGCTGTAGGAGCCAGGACAGAGGCCCGCATTCATGCATGGGGAGTCAGGGAAAGCCCCCAGGGAAAGGATACTGTTGTTGTTCTTGTTGTTGTTAGTTGTCATTCACTCAGTTCTGACTCATGATGACCCCATGTATATAACAGAACAAAATGTTGCCCAGTCCTGCGCCATCTTCATGATCCTTGGTATATTTGAACCCATTGTTGTGGCTATTGTGTCAATCCATCTCGTGGAGGGTTTCCCTCATTTTTGCTGATCATCTTCTTTACCAACCATGATGTCCTTTTCTGGCAATTAGTCTTTCCAGATGATTTGTCCAAAGTAAGCAAGTCAAAGTCCTGCCATTGTTTCTTCTAAGGAGCATTCTGGTTATCTGATTTGTTCTTTCTTTTGGCAGTCCACACAATGTATTTAAAAGAAGTGTGGGAGTTAGCCCAGCAAGGGCTGCTTGGGAGTTCTGGGGGGTGGGAGAGAGAAAAGTTCCAGGCAGAGAAAAACAGCCTGTAAGTGATCAAGGGTGAGGTATGAAGCAGGAACTGCCAGAAGTTTGATGTGCAGAGCACAGAGTTGGGCGGGGGGAGCCAGGGTACAGGGGGCAGGAGGGTGAAAGATAAGGTTGGAGACAAACAGGAGCCATGCTGAGAAATTTGGACTCTATCCTGAGATCCCTGAGGTTTAAAAGCAAAAGTGATATTATTCGCGGGTGCATTTGAAAAAGGTTTTGAAGGATGAGTAGGAGTTTCCAGGGGGAAGCTTTGTCACAGAGCACTCCAGGAAGAGGGGGCAGGATGCACAAAGATTGGGTACATGAAAAACCATAGTATCTTTAGAGGCGGGGTGGAGGTGGTCATAATGAACCTGCCAGCAAAATGTTGGGATGGTGAAGGGCACTGAGCACCAGCTTCCGGGGCTCGGATTCCCCCTGTCGGCAGTAGGAAGTGAGCAGAGGTGTTTGTTATTGTTGTTAGTTGCCATCAAGTTGATTCCAACTCACAGCGACCGCATGTATTACAGAATAGAACTGCTCCTTAGGGTTTTCAAGGCTGACCTTTCAGCAGCAGATTGCCAGGACTTTCTTCCAAATTGCCTTTTGGTGAGTTTGAACTAACAACCTTTCAGCTCGCAGTCAAGTGCTTAACCATATGCACCACCCAGGGACTCCATAGGTGTTTGTGTTGTTAGGTGCCATGGAGTCAGTTCCTACTGATAGTGACCCTATATATAACTGAACAAAACACTGCCCAGTCCTGCCTAATCCTCATGATTGTTGTTATGCTTGAGCCACTTGTTGCAGCCATTGTATCAATCCATCTCATTGACGGTCTTTCTCTTTTTTGCTGACCCTCTGCTTTCCCAAGCATGTTGTCCTTCTCCAGGGACTGGTCCCTCCTGATAACATGTCCAGAGTATGTGAGACCAAGTCTCACCATCCTCATTTCTAAGGAGCACTCTGGCTGTACTTCTTCCAAAACAGATTTGTTCATTCTTTTGGCAGTCCATGATATATTCAATATTCTTCACCAACACCATAATTAAAAAGCATCAATTCTTCTTCAGTCTTCTTTATTCATTGTCCAGCTTTCGTATGCATATGAGGCAATTGAAAACAACGTGGTTTGGATCAGGTGCACCTTAGTACTTAAAGTGACAGCTTTGCTTTTTAACACTTTAAAGGGGTACAGGTGTTTGTAATGTGGGCCCTTTTCAGCCCAAGTTTCATGCTCATACTTGCATGAGACCAAGTAAGGAATGAACTTGAGAGGTTTTGAGACTGGTGGGGAAGTGGGGGCTAGGGGTAGAGGGGAGTCTACAATAGCCTGGCAGAGATGAAAAGGACCTGGTAGGAACAAACACCCTTTTAAATGTGTATCTTTATATTTATTGATTTTTTTTTTTCTTAACCACTGAAGCAACACAGAAAGAAACTCAAGAAAATCAAAACTGCCCATCATCCCACCACCAAGCAATAACCACGGCTGACGTTTTGATGTTTATACTTCCAGCCTGGGATTCTCTGTGTAAATGCACATTTTGACAAAAACGGGATGATTTTGAGCCTGCATGTATTGTAACCTACTTCTGCACTTGCTATGTACTCTGCAAATCTGAGGAAAATACCATAATTTACTTAAACAAGGTAACTGTTTCGCTATATTTTAAATGCTGTGATGAGCACCCAGGTCCTTGAATCTTGGCGTGTGTGTCTGAGGATTTCTCAGAATAGAATGTCCTAGAAGCAGGATTGCTACGGCCTGGGGTGAGGACATGGGGCAGCTTTTGATACCTGCTGCTAAGTTACCGTGAGCAGGGTTGGACCAATTTTCACTACCACCAATAGTCTATGGAATTGCCTGTTCCCCAGCACCCTCATAAGATCTGAGCATCATTGCTTTGTGTTCGCTGCCAATTTGGAAAGTGAAAAATGGCGTCTCATTTTTCTTTGCATTTTTCTTGGCCACGAGCTTGAACATCTTTTGTAGTTTCCTTGGCAATTTGTATTTCTAGGTTTGAGGATTGTTCCTCTGTGTCTCAGGTCTCAGGGACCTCATACATGCTGTTCCTCTGCCTGGGATGCTGTTCCCCACCCATCACAGGGCTGGCTCCTTCTCACACTTACAGTGAGGGACCATCCCCAACAGTTCTAACTAGGTGGGCTCACCCCACCACACACACACGCACACACACACACTGCTGCCCTTGAAGCCAAACCCCAGTTTGTTTCTGACTCCCCAGCCCTCCACCCACCCCCAGACTGGGAGCTCCAGGAAGACTTCCACCCAGGGCTTAAAATAGTGCCTGGTATGTAGTTGGTGCTCAGTAAGGATTTTGGAGGAGAAATGATTGAGTGAGTGAATAAGCAAAGTAGATATTTGCCTTTTTTCTTTTCGATTGTAAAGAGCTCCTTATATTGACTTTTTTTTTTTTTTTTTAAGAAAACGGCTTTCTCATCTGTTTGTTTTCCTGGGGTAATTTTTCAGTCAATCTCTAATCTCTCTGCAGAGACTGGTGGGAGCCCCTCTCCCCCACCCACCATGGGCCGCCTCCTTACCCTTCACCTTGTATCTCTCTCTCTGTCTCTCTGTGTATCTGTGTCTCTGTCTCTCTTCCCATATCCCTCAGTCTGCTTCTTTCCATCTTTTCGTCTCTGTCTCTCTCTGTCTCTCCGATTTTCTCTCTCTCTCTCTCTGTGTCTCTCTTTGCTTCTCTCTCTCTCTCAGCGCCCCCTTTTTCTCTCCTGCTCTTCCTTGTCTCTGAGTACCCCTGCCCTGACTGCCCTCCTTTTCCCCAACGAGCATGAGCAGAGCCAGTGACGGTGCCTATCAGGGCTGGCCCAGCCCTCTCTGAGGCTCGGCAAGAAGCTCAGGTTGTGAGCCGGGCGTCGGGTGTCCTATGGTCGGCCCTGCTGGCACTGGCGCTCATACCCATGCTCTGTCGCCCCTGGTCCCCGAGCTGGAGGACAGGCCCCTCTCCACATCCCCCTCACAAGCGACCACATCCAGTCACCATCCTAGCCAGGTCCCCAAGCACCTGCTCCCGTGTGTCCACTCTGGAAGGGGTTTGCTGGCCAGGGCTGATTGGACTTGGGTCCTCCGAGAAGGGGACAAGATTAGTGACTTGGCCTGAACTCCATGGAATAACTGGGGGCCCGGCATGGTGCAGTTATGAAATGATGGCACATACATGGCAAATAACTTTAGTGATTGACTTGGAGCCGAGGAGATGGAAATTCTTTGATGCAGGATAAACACTCCAAGGGAAGAAGGCCCCCTGTTCCCAGCACAGCTAGGGGTTCCTGGGGCAGAACCAGGGGCCTGGGGGTCCTGAACCTCTGCGAAGACACCTGGTGAGACATCTACATACAGGGCTGTCCCTGTGTGATCACAAGAGAGTCATCAGGCAGAGAAGTGGCTCCACTTCTCTGGTGCCTGGCCCAGCACCAGAGGACAATTCGGCCTCGACAGACAGGAAGGTGGAGGGGCTGGTTCTCATTCTGTCCATGGAGACATGCCCAGAGCACCAAAACCTGCCAGAAAACTGGAATGAGCTTGTCTACTTATTCCCACTCGGAGCGGTCACCCACTTGGCCACTTGCATCAGAAACACTGTGTCCCCTGGTTCAACTGCGGGCCTGGCAGAAGCTGAGGGCTGGGTGGATCCAGGCCACGGTCACCGGCGGAGGACAAGAGAGGCCAAGGCCACTTCCTCCCTTTTTCCTGGAAAAGTGTCCTCTCTGAGGAGGAGGTCAGCTCGACGCCTACCTACCCCTCTGCGGCCCTGTGTCAAGTCCCTGTGGATGGCCGCTCTGAAACGTGCATGGCAGTTGCTGGGAGGAGAACTGTATAGATGAAATCGTGTCCCCCCAAAATGTGTGTTGGAATCCTAACCCCCAGCCCTGTGGGTGTGATCTCATTTGGAAATGGCACTTTTTCTAATGTTAATGAGGACTTACTGGGTGTGTCTTAAGCCAATCACTTTTGAGATATAAAAAGAGCAGATTAGACTCAGAGAGAAGCAAGCACAAATGGGGGAAAGACAGCTGTCACGTGGAGATCGCCTAGGAACTGAGGAACGCCGGGGCTAGAGAAGCTGAAACAAGAATTTTCCCCCAGAGCGGACAGAGAGAGAGCCTTCCCCTAGAGCCGGAGCCCTGAATTCAGACTTCTAGCCTCCTGAATTGTAAGAAACTAAATTTCTGTTGGCTAAAGCCTCCTGCTTGTGGTATTTCTGTTACAACAGCACTAGGTAACTAAGACAGGTACAAACGAGAGCCCTGCTCTACCTGAAGCCAATGCTCAGAGTGGACAGGAGGCCATACCCATGCCACCTGCCCACCTCCAAGGGCCCCGACACTGTCTTGGAAACCCTCAGCATCTCCCCAGCTCGGACCACCAGCAAACACAGGCTTCTACCCTTAATATCTACACCGTATTTCCCTGCCCACAAAGAGAACACCACTGAAGTTTCCTTTCTGTTTCGACTTGCCTTCTCTCCCAGCTTTCTCTTCTCTCTCTCCTTGCCTGCTGTGCAGGTGACAAGGAAAAAACTCAGATGCGATTTCCTAAGCGGAGACCTGTTCACAGGCATGTACACACAGAGGTACTCAGATACTTGCTTCCAGAGAACAGTTTCCAATGTGTAGCTGTGCTTTCTCTATTCCTGCTGGGCTCGAGAAGGGTCCCATGGGACACCGGCTCATTTGCAGGTAGCAAAATGCAATTTCCTGATTGGGAGGCACAAGCCCCATCCAGAACATTCTTTCTGGGCACCTAGAGAAGCTGCAAATGGCTGACCAGAGCTGACTGCCTGTCGGCCAGGAGGGAAATGGAGGAAGAGGACAGCCACCTGGGGCCTCCTTTCTTCCAGGAACAGCAGGGCCAATGGGCACACCTCTGGAACCTGCCCCATCAGGAAAGGGGCAGCGGACCCGAGGGTGCACAGACCTCTCCCCCCGCCCCTCTCTCTCCACCATCTGGGGGGAAGGATTCCCAGCTGACTACACAGCTCCTTTCTGTATTCCCTGGTGGCACCCAGGGAGGCACACTAATCCTGGTATTAGTTTAATTAATCATAATCAGGAGAGCCAATCATCATGTGATTCATTTCCAACCCAGGTATAATTGACTTCTGTATTTATTCCCCTCTATTTGGGATTACCCAAGCCTTTGCATTCCTCCCTCTATGTAGGCTTCTCAGACCATCACACCCTTGATGAGGCCCCCTCCTCCCCCTACCCTCGGCTCTCCTGCTGCAGAGGCCTCTTGGGACCCTCTTCTCGACAGCTGCTCCCCATTTCCCTCTGCCTCTCCCTGCCGCCCTCCTCCCAACCTCCGCCCAGTCACAGATCCCAGTTCAGGTAACTCTCTAGCCCTCAGGGCCCCCATGCCCTCAACCCAGCAGCCCCCAGCCCCACTCTGAGCTGGGGCCCCAGGCAGGTAAAGAGAAGCCAAGCTCTGAGCCAGGACACAGCAGGGCCCTGAGCCCACCAGCCACCATCTGCCCTGCCCACTAGCTCCCGGCCTCCAAAAGGAAAACATTTGGGGCCAAAACAAGCTGGGAAGAGACCATGCATATCTACCCTGACTCAGGTTACCACAAAATATTGTTAACTTCTTGATCGCACCAAGAATTACAAACCTGGTGAGAGGTGTGGTGGCAGTCAGGGAGGCCCAGCAGGGGAAGGAACATAAGGAAGATTCATGGGCAGGCAGAGAACAGCCTCTTCCTTGCTTAGTACACAGAGAGCCACACCCGAGAGACGATGAACCACGAGGGGTATGCCCCCAGCAGGTAGAAAGTCAGAGGGACAATCCAGCCCTTGGCAAGAGAGGAGCAGGGTAGTTGCCTCATATGGTACTAAAAGCCTAGTACCTGGAGGGGGAGAGGGAGGGGAGCAGGCTCCCACAGGAGACCTCAGTTCATTGCAATCACTATCGCAGCTAGAGTTGGCCATGGGTGGGCATGGGTGTAGCTCAGAGGTCAGCTGAGGTCCTTTTGCCCTTTTCTTGTTGTTGTTAGTTACAATGCAGTTGGCTCTGACTCATGGTGACCTTATCTGTAACAGAATGAAATATTACCTGGTCCTGCGCCATCTTCATGATCACTGGTTGGTTTGAGCCCATTGTTGTGGCTATTGCGTCAATCCATCTCATGGAAGATTTCCCTCGTTTTCGCTGATGGTCTACTTTACCAACCACAATGCACTTTTCTAGCAGTTAGTCTTTCCTGGTGACATGTCGAAAGCAAGCAAGCCACAGTCTCACCATCCTCACTGCTGAGGGGGGTTCTGCAGAGAATTAGATGTCCAGATCTCTGCCCTGGGCTCGTCCTGTTAAACCCAGGTGCCTAGCCATGTCTTGCGGGAAATCTTTCTATTAACCTAAGACAGGTGGGTAAGGAGAGAGATGCAGACAGACAGAACCTCAGCCCACTGTTCCCACGTTCAGCCCAGCCCTGTCCAGCATGGGGAGTGGAAGTCTGAGGGAGAGGTCAGGGCCCTTTGGGGATGGCTACCCTGTGCCACGGAAGAGATGACTCAGACACTGTGGGCTTGGCCTCAGCTTCCTGCCACCTGTGCACTCTCCTCCCTATACCAGGACAGGGGATACCAACCTGCACCTCTGAGCTGTTCTGCCCTTTGGCGGCAAACAGGCCCAGGGGGTCATCAGGCACTGCCCATGTGGAGGAGAATGCCAGTGAAGGGGAGGCTGGCCCTGTGGTGTGTCTGGGAGGAGCCTGGGTGAGAACCTGGGCTGGGGGAGCTCAGGGGAGGGGTCTCGTGGTGGAGACAGTCATGTGCCCCTGCCCACCAAAGAGCCCATAAGTGGTCCCAACAGGGTCCACTCGGCCCACAGCCCCCACTGAGGACAACCTGAAAGAGACATTCACTCATTCATTCACTCAACAAGTGTGGCAGAGAGTCTCCTATGTGCCCTGAGGATGTTGGTGTTGCCAGCTGCCATCAAGTCATGCACAAGGAATGAAACACTGCCCGGTCCTGCACCTTCTCCATGATTGGTCATGGATCGGACCACTGGGATCCACAGGGTGTTCATTAGCTGATTTTGGAACTTGATGGACAGGCCTTTTTTCCTAGGCCATCTTAGTCTGGAAGTTTGGCTGAAACCTGTTCAGCATCATCAAAACCAAAAAAAAACAAACCCACTGCCATCGAGTGGATTCCGACTCCTAACAACCCTATAGGACAGAGTAGAACTGCTCCA
The DNA here is from genome assembly GCA_030035585.1 of Dugong dugon. Classification (NCBI taxonomy): domain Eukaryota; kingdom Metazoa; phylum Chordata; class Mammalia; order Sirenia; family Dugongidae; genus Dugong; species Dugong dugon. The sequence goes on along the minus strand of CM057462.1, from coordinate 27,075,747 downwards.
CAGGGTTTCCAAGGAGCAGCTGGTAGATTCGAACTGCCAGCCTTCTGGTTGGCAGCTGAGTTCTTAACCACTGCACCACCAGGGCTCTGCTGAACCACCACTGCCCATTAATATCCTAAGGCACATTTCTTAAAGTATGTCTGCCACATCTTTGGGATTTCCTTGAGGATCTGAGGATGGAGGTTGGGTTCTCAGACAGAGCAGAGCATGAACCTACCCTTGGGGAGGTGGGAGCTGGGAATGTAAACAGGGAAGGGGACAGAAAAGAGGAATGGAACATGTGACTGTTCCCCACCGATCCTCCTTCCCCTGTGCCCTCCAATTCTACTCTCCTGGAGAGGGGGAGAGGGAGCGTCCTTGTGAAATGGTTTTCACCAGCTGTTATTTTCTAATACTAAATTTTCAGTTATTCCCAAGGCCAAGCTCAAGTTTGATTAAACTCCTTTCTTTTACTTTCTTCTCTGCCCAAGCTCATCTTGCTGAGGCAACATAAAAAAGTACAGTAAGCAGCTTCCTTCACTCACACGAAAATGATTTTCCCAACAAGAGCTGAGGGCAATTCCAGTTCACCAGGTCCCTGAACCCATTTGCTGAACTTGAGAGGTTTTTTGAGACTCGGCTAAAGCATTTCCATCTCTCCCCAGATCTGCGATTCATGGAATTTCAAATATGTGTGTTATAATAATAAACCCAAGCATGACAGATTTCTGTCTCCATAGGAAATGAAAGGCTGGGGCCATTTCTACCCCCCATCCCCCAGCACTGAAGACATGAATAAATGTATTAGCCACACGGAGACCCAGCACAAAAGCACTCTGGCTCACACCTGGAGGACAGCCAGGGTCAGGAGCTCAGCCACCAAGGAAAATGGTGGTCTCCATCAGGAATAATAGCCTGGATATTTTTAATTTATTTCAAATGAAAACATCACCTCTCCCCGAGGTGGGACCATGGCAGGTTAAAGAAGCAATGAGTGGTCCAGGTAAGAGAAATGGAAGGTTCTGGAACACTGCCTTGGCCTCTGCTCTAGTGCTCTGGCTTCTAGACACAACTGCCTCCAGGCAACCCCCTCACCACCCTGCAATGAGCTCTCTAAAGTACAAACGTGATCTAGTCATGTCTCTGCTTAAAAACTCAAGAGGGCCCCATGGCCCCCAAGGAAAAGACCACACCCCATAGTGAGCCAGGGACCGGCTGTCCTCAACCACCCTTCACCCCACCTCCATTCACTGCTCTGGGCACCTCCTTGCTGTGTTGTTGTTGTTAGGTGCCGTGAAGTTGGTTCTTACTCACAGCAACCCTATGTTCAACAAAATGAAATGCTGCCCAGTCCTGCACCATCCTCACGATCATTGCCATGCTTGAGCCCATCTTTGCAGCCAGTGTCAATCCATCTCATTGAGGGTCTTCCTCCTTTTGCACTGACCCTCTACTTTACCAAGCATGACGTCCTTCTCCAAGGACTGGTTCCTCCTGATAACATGTCCAAAGTACATGAGACAAAGTCTCATCATCCTTGCTTCTAAGAAGCGTTCTGGCTGTAGTTCTTCCTTGCTCTAGCCCTGCCAAACACCTCCAGTCCCAACACACAGTAGTTTCGCACACTTAGCCTTTGCACAGGAATGCCTTCTCTCCCGCCTCCTCCCAAACCTCTCTTCCACAAAAAAATTTGGTCATAGTCTACTATATCACAACCACATCGCATTATAAGTATTTGTTTACATGTCTTCCTTTTTCCCAACTAATCTGGCAGCTCGGTACGCATGTCTCTGTACCCTAGGTCTTTATCATGCCTCCAGGAATCCCGGGTAGTGCAAATGATTCACATGTTTGGCTGCTAACCTAAAAGTTGGAGGTTCGAACCCACCCAGAGGCACCTCAAAAGAAGGCCCTAGCAATCTGCTTTTAAAAGAACACAGCCTTGAAAAACCCTATGGAGCAGTTCTATTCTGCATACATGGGGTCACCATAAGTTGGAACCAACTCGACGGCAACTTAGCGACAACGACAGTCATGCCTCCTGAAAAGTGTAGGAAAACTGGAAAATATAGAAAAGCACATATAAGAAAAAATAAAATCACCGTGATCCCGCATCTCAGAGTTTGTACTGTTAACATTGGTTGCCTCTGCTTCCAGCTACCTTTCATGCACATTCTTCTACATTAAATCGATATCATAGTTTCTATTCTCCTTCATAACTTTTTTTTCATGGACCGATGCAGCAGGAAACTGTCACCTCATCGTTAACACGGCCTGACTTCAGACTCCCAGCCACCAGAACTGTGAGACAATAAATTTCTGTTCTTTAAAGCCGCCTACTTTGTGATATTTTGTTCTGGCAGCCTTAAGAAAACAATACAGTGCCTATCTCTGAGCGCTCCTTAGGTTAAATTCCTAGAAGGGGGAATTTCTGGGTCAAGGGTACACACGTTTTCAAGGCCATGACATTAGAGATAGAGATAAACCGAGACCAAATCCACTGTTGTCGAATCAATTCCAACTCACAGCGACCTTATAGGACTCTATAGGACTGCCGCATAGGGTTTCCGAGGCTGTCAGACTATCACATCTTTCTCCTATGGAGCAGCTGGTGGGTTCAATCTGTGGATCTTTCAGTTAGCAGCTGAGTGTTTTAACCACTGCACCACCAGGAGTCCCTTATATAGAGATAGAAATAATATCTCCAAATTGCCCTCCAGAAAGCTCACTCCACTTGTGCTCCCCTGGCCAAAGTAAAGCGCGCCCTTTCTTCACAGCAGCACCAACACCAGGAATCCCCCCAAGGTCAAATCTGAAGTCTAGTTATGCTTCGTCCTCATTGGGTCAGAGATCCTTAGTGTCTTCAGCTATAGCCCTCCTCCCAGAATGCTACAAGCATGGTAGTGGGTTGAATGGTGGCCCCCAACAAGATATTCCTAGGCTTAACCCTGGAAACCCTGGTGGTGTAGTGGTTCAGTGCTATGGCTGCCAACCAAAAGATAAGCAGTTCAAATCCACAGGCGCTCCTTGCAAAGTCTACGGGGCAGTTCTACTCTGTCCTATAAGGTCGCTATGAGTCGGAATCGACTCGACAGCAACGGGTTTTTGGGGTTTTTAACGCTGGTACCTGTGAATGTGATCTTATGTGGAAAAAGGGTCTTTGCGGATGTAATCAAGTTAAGATGAGGTCATATTGGATTAGGGTGGTCCCTAAATCCCATTACAAGTGTCCTTATAAGAGACAAAGAGAAGATATAGAGGTGAGGAGAAGGTGACATAAAGATGGAAGCAGATTGGAGCGATGTAGCCACAAGCCAAGGAACACCTGGAGCCACCAGAAGCTGGAAGAGGCAAGAAAGGATCCTTCCCTAGAGCCTTTGGAGGAAGCATGGCCCTACTGACACCTTGATTTCAGACTTCTGCCCTCCAGAACTGCTGAGAGAATAAATCTCTGTTGTTTTAAGCCACGCAGTATGTGGTAATTTATTATGGCAGCCCCAGGAAGCTAATACAAGGACCAAGCCCTGGATCTGTGAGTACAGCGGGAGGCACTGTCAAGCTGAGTTCATATTCCTTCTGCCCCCTGCCCTAGAGAATTTAAGCATGTGCCATGATTCGAGCAAAATTAAAAAAAAAAAATCATATAGGAGTTGAGGTTAATTTTTTAAGGAACTCTTGTTTTAGAGAGCTTACTTTTTTTTTTTTTAGTTCCTTGAGGAAAAGCAAAATACTAGATTTTCCCCACCCCAGGCAGAAAAGTGTATGTTAGTGTGAATGGCAGAGGCTTAATCTGTCTCGGCCCCATGCCATTCCATCATTCCAGACCATTAAAATTTTTAATCAAAGTTTTCGGTTATTAAACCGCCTAAGGTTGGCAAAAATTTGCTGTTATCTTACGTTAAAATCCATCATGATCCAAATAAAATGAAATTAATTTCAGATGCCAAAAGAAACTCAAGTGGATAGGGTGTTAATATTTCACACTGGCTGGGACTAGCATGTGGGCAAGTGCCAGGAGGGCGCCTCCCTCCTCCATTCTTCAGCCGCCTGGGTCATGGGGCTGCCTGGCAACAGCAATAGGAGGGCAGAGCCCTGGAGACCAGGAGCTGGGAGAGGCCCACAGAGACCCAGAGCCAGTGTTGGGGCCAGCTCGGACCAGCTGCTTCTCTTCCTGTTGGAGAAAGTTTCCAACTCCTGCACATATTCAAATGCCAGCCTGTGCCCTCTCCAAAGTGACTTTCCTTCTCCTCTGCTTTCCCGATGAGTCCTGCAGGTGCCTTTCCATTTCCTACCATTTCCTCCTTGGTTTCTCCGCATCCTAAGAGCTGAATTCTCCTCTACCTCCTTCCCACTGGTTCCCCAGGGCTCCACCCTCAGCACCCTAGGCTCCCATTCCCTTAATGATGGCCCCAGGCAAGCCTTAAAAGGAGCCACTCAGGCAGATGGAGATGCAAGCAGTAGTGAAACTGTCCTAAATTCTAAAAGCACAAAGTTTAACTTTGTTTTAGTGGTCAGAGTACGCGAGGACTTCCCAGCCCAAAGTGGAGAGTCATCACATTAAACCCATTGCCGTCGAGTCAATTCTGACTCATAGCAACACTATAGGACAGAGTAGAACTGCCCCATAGCATTTCCAAGAAGTGGCTGGTGGATTTGAACTGCCAACCTTCTGGTTAGCAGCCAAGTTCTTTAATCACTCTGCCACCACCATTTCTGTCTCTCAGTGGAATTACATTAGTATAAATCTGGAGTATATTCTGATAAAGATGTGTATCGTAAGATCAAAGACTACAGCCTTCAGTATGGATTACACCTTAACATAAAGAAAACAAAAATCCTCACAACTGGACCAACAAGCAACATCATGATAAACAGAGAAAATACTGAAGTTGTCAAGGATTTCATTTTACTTGGTTCAACAGTCAACAATGACTAGAAGCAGCAGTCAAGAAATCAAATGACATATTTGCATTGGGCAGATCTGCTGCAAAAGACATCTTTCATGTGTTAAAAAGCAAAGACGTCACTTTAAGAACTAACGTGTGCCTGAGCCAAGCCATGGTATTTTCAATCACCTTACGTGCATGCAGAAGCTGGACAACGAATAAGAAAGATTGAAGAATTGATGGCTTTGAATTATGGTGTTGTCGAAGAATACTGAATATATCATAGACTGCCAGAAAAATGAACAAATCTGTCTTGGAAGAAGTACAGCCAGAATGCTTCTTTGAAGCAAGGATGGCAAGACTTCATCTCACATACTTTGGACATGTTATCAGGAGGGACCAGTCCCTGGAGAAGGACATCATGCTTGGTAAAGTAGAGGGTCAGTGAAACAGAGGAAGACCCTCAATGAGGTAAATTGACACAGTGGCTGCAATACTGGGCTCAAACAGCAACAACTGTAAGGACGGTGCAGGACTGGGCAATGTCTCATTCTGTTGTACATGGTGTTGCTATGAATCGGAACCGACTCGATGGACCATAATAACAACATATAGTAAGCCCTAGAGCAAGCTGGGTCTTTTTAATCATCTCATATGCATTTTAAAGCTGGACGGTTAAAAAAGAAGACAGAAGAATTGATGAATTCAAATTGTTGTGTCAGTGAAGAATATTGAATACACCATGGATGGCCAGAAGACCAAACAAATCAATCTTAGAAGAAATACAACCAGAACAACCAATTGCTAAAAAAGGACATCATGTTTGGAAAAGTAGAGGATGAGGGAAAAAACTCTCAATGAGCTGCATTGACACAGTAGCCTCAACAATGGACTCAAATGTACCAATGATCATGGAAATGGCACAATACCAGGCAATGTTTAGTTTGGCTATACATGGGGTTGCCATGAGTTGAAGCTGACTTGATAGAAACTAACAACAACAACAACATAGCAAGCCCTAAGAAAATGACTCAAAAGGTATAGTGAAAAGTTGCTAAAGGAACTAAAATGTTATGCTAAAAAACATTCACTTGATGCAAAAGAAAGCAGTACCATGATGCTTGTATTCAAGGGAAGAAACAGAGGCCCTGAAAGGGGCTTTGTCTCATGGGAGGTCACACCAAGCACTGGTGTTACACAGACCTGTGTTCTCTTCTCTACCCCCACCCCATATCTGAAGTCCAGCGCTCTTTCCACTGTACCACACCAACCCTGATGCCTGTCCTTGAATATTCATGCTTGGGGCAGATGACAGTAAAGATGGTCTTTAAAGATGGTAAACCGTCCCCTAGTGGGGCAAGACCCCACATGTGGTGGTGAGCTCTTTCCAAGTCACAGCCCTTCTCCTGCTGCTCAGTGGGATTCCCAGAATCTTCCCACATTTCTTTGTCCTTTACTTGACCTTTCATCATCTTTTTTTTTTTTTTTTGAATTGTGGTAAATAGATGTAACAAAACATTTGCCATTTCAGCATGCTTCACATGTACAGTTCAGTGACATTTTGTTCATGTTGTTCAACCATCACCATTATCCATTTCCAAATTTTCCATCACCCTTAACAGAAGGGCAGTGTCACCTGAGTGATGAATCTCCCCATATTCTTGGCATCAGTGAAGTGTGTTTCCATCTCAAGCAAAACAACAACGTAGAGACTCTCCCCGTGTGGCTTGGAGCGAAAGCTAATACGTAAGCTCCTCAATGGAGCTGGTCCCAGGCAGGCCAGCCCTGAGCTGTGATCCCACTGGGCTCATTCACCCATTTCATCCCCAGGGAAAAGGGTCTGCTCAGTGGCACAGGCAAGGGTCAGCTCTGCCTCAAAGATGTCAGCCTGGCTTCCCAGGACTCACGGGACATCACACACCGGCTGCTAACTTGAGGGTTTTCTCCTTCAGCAGTTCTTGTTCCCTTGAAGGGATCCAGCTCTTAAAATTCATTTTCATGAGTCAAGAAAGGGAGAAAAAAGAAGGAAAACCAGCACTTCCTTTGGGATTGAGTTCCTACCCCAAGCAGCTGCGACATCTAGGGAGAACAGACAAAAGTTGTCAGTCTGCATCTCAGACACGCAGCCTCTGTCTCCACGGAAGACCAGGGCTAAAATGGGTCTCATGAGAGTCCCAGGTAAATGGGGAGGTGTGGGGAACGGACAAGCACAAACACATGACCATGCACAGACCCTTCTTTGGGCCCACCACCGTCCATTACTGTTCACAGCCTCTACCTGTACTAGAACATTCCAGCTGGCTTCTGAGCTGCCCTAGGGCTGCATTTCCTCTTGTGGTTCTGCCTGCCTCTGGGACAGGGCAAAGTTCTGCTGCCCTGACTTCTAACTCAACCAACTGCCTCCCTCGGCCCCCCACGCTGATACCATGGCTGCCATGCCACAACGGAGCTGCATAAAGTTAGGCTGTGAGGAAGAGTCCTGTCCATGTCTTAGGTGGCCATCATCAGCCCTCTGAAGCCAATCCCAGGAAGAGGGTGATCTATCACCCTGCTTGTAACTTCCTTCTACATAATTGAGAAGGAGGAAGTGGGACGTATGAATGAAATAAAATTGGTTGTCACTTGAGGCCCCCACCTCCTAACTTCTTCAACTCATCCCCCACCCCACCCCCCCAACCCCCGTGGCTGACATTGGCCAAATGTCCTCCGCTGCCAGACCAGGACAACAGGGTCACTGCCCTCAAGAAGGTGGATGGTGGTGTCATTTACAAGATGGGGAAGACTGGGGAAAGATCAGATTAAAGGGACGAAAGTTAGGTTGAGTCTGGTTGAGGGATAGCACAGGATAAGACAACGTTTCATTCTGTTGTACATAAGGTAGCCATGAGTCAGAGTAAGAGGGCAAGCAGCACCTAGATCCAGGATATTGGCCCTCCAAAAAGAAGCTATCTGGGACAAGCTACCAATTTAGGAGTTGTCCACATACAGATGCAATCAAGCCATGGGGAGAAAAAGGCTAAGGTTGGAAATACAGCACTTTGACAAACAAAGAAAAAAGTAAATAATTTAAGATAGTAACTCACTCACTGATGACAGTTTTGCAAGAGGGTTGAGTAGTTCAGGCCGAGGAATCGAGGAGAGGAGCCTGGACCGATGGTTAGATCAGGGAGGAGAGGGCAGAGGGGAGGGGAGGGGCAAGGTGAGCTGGAATGTCACCATGGGTGCCAGGAGCAGCAGGAGAGGGTCTTGGCCAAGTGGAGGATGGGTGATGGGGAGAGGGTGCCATCAAGTGAACTTATAGGGGCACCACTGTGATGGAGGTGGGGCAGAAGGGACGCCTATGGAAGGGCACTCTGAGAGGCATGCAAGGTGGGTATGGGAGGCAGATGTCTGTCCAGGCAGGAGGGATGGGAGCCTGCTCAAGGCTATGGCAGGAGAATGGTAAGAAGGTGGGGTCTGTGCCCCCAGGACTATCACACAGAGGCATGGGGCTGTCTGACCCATTTCCACCCTTCACCTGACATCCAGACAAAGGATGCTCAAAACTCTGCCTCTGGCTTTCTTTTCAACTCAAAGAGATATTGTGGACCAGCTGGAAGGGAGGCCCTTGGCCATCCCAGAAGCACACGGGTGTCAGGTTCTGGCTTCTGTTGATCCTCAGCAAAAACCCACAGAAGGGAGCTTCCTCTTAGCCAGAGGTGGTGCATATCAATGGGAGAAGAACATGGAAACAGCCTTTTTCCAGACACCCTCTGTTCACCTGCCAACATGTTTCAAGTAGCCACACAGATGCTCAGCTGTGTGGACCTGTACAATGTCCAATTCAGAATTCCTTCATTTACCAAGATGGCCTTTTGATAATTAGTTTGTATCAATTAGCAGGTGATCTTGTGATCTGAAACCTTAGCAGGAAGCAGAGATGAGAGATACTGCCGCAGGGATGGAGACGGGCTTGTATCCTTTGAAAGAAAAATAATAACTCATGGCACATCCATGTTTAATTTCTGGCAGAGCCCTGAGTTGGTTGCACTTGGGCTGTGTGTGACAATAGACCTAAATGATAGAAGACAAACCTACATTTTAATAATTCATCATCTTCTTGGGTTTTGTTGTGATGAATCAAAGATGCTAAATTTAGTAAAAGAATTTATCAAGGGTATCTCGTCTCAGTACAAAAAAGGAGCATGATTGCTGAATTCTGAAGCCCACCCCATCTCCAAGTTGAGAAATGTGTGGGTATGTTTGTGTGTGTGTGTTTGTATGTGTATACATTTGTATGCATATATGTGCCCACGTGGTGGTGTACACAAGAATGCATGGATTTTTACCCAGAAGCTGTTGTACCAACAGAAATAAAAAAGTTTCAATGCACTAATCTCAAAAGAGCCCACTGAATTCTCATACACTTTATGGACTGAATTGTGTCCCCCAAAATATGTGTTGGAATCCTAACCCCTGTACCTATAGATGTAATTGTATTTGGAAATAAGGTTTTCTTTGTTACGTTAATGAGGCCATATCAGTGTAGGGTGTACATTAAGCATAACTCCTTCTGGAGGCGGGGGCCAAGATGGCGGAGTACTCAGATGCTTCCGGTGGACCTTCTTACAACAAAAACCCAAAAAAAAAGTGAATTGATTACATATGGCAATCTGGGAGCCCTGAACATCAAAGGCAGAGTTGAGGAACTGGACTGAGCAGCAGGGGGAGGGAGATACAGTTCAGAAGCAGAGAGGAGTTGCCAGACCTGACCCGGTGAGAGCCTGAGCCCTTCAGTCCTGATCAGCTCGGGGGTGAGCAGAGAGGCAGGCAAGTGGCAGTGCTCTGGAGGTGCGTTTTCCACACCAGCAGAGACTCAGCACCAGAGAGTCTACACGGCCACCCAGAACCGGTGAGAAGCAGCCCTGGATCAGCGAAAGATTAGTAATTGCGTATGGCCTACTGCATGGATCAAAAACACCCCCCTATGGAAAAACCTCTCTCCCATTTACTTCCCCGCTCCCTGCTCTGCACTGGGTCCTGAATCGGCTTCGGAAATTGCCGAGTCCCCTGGGCCAGAAGTAATATGCATCACATGCCTGGAGCCATTCTCCCTGCCTTGGACAGTGAACAAATTAACAAACAGGAAAAAATAAACTGCCAGCTCCCCGAAGCCAGGAACAGAGGGTAGGCACGTCTCCTCTGCCTAGGCACAGGTTTAAGGGATCCACGGACTTTGAGTGCCTTTCCCCCTGCATAGACTTGTGTGGGCCCATCTCAACAGCTTAGGCCCTCATTACTGTAGTACAACAGGGTATATACCAGAAGTCTAACTTCAACTGTTTCAGCTGTGAAGTGGTAGGTTCTTGACATTTGACACTGTTCTGCCCATTAAGCAGGGTTTTCACCTACCCCCATCAGGGGCCTGAGGACTGGTGGCTCCTCCTATGCCACCCAGCCACCTGCGATAGGGGCCCATGAATAAGAGGTGCCCCCTAGTCCTTAAAGCCAACAGCATTAGGTGCTCGTAGTCCGGCTGCAAAACCCACCCACCTACACGCTCTAGGGAACAGGGACACACCTTCCTCCTGGACACTCAGGGGCAGCCGTCAGCCCCCTGTCTTGCTCAGAGTGTGTCCCCCTCCTGCAACCAGACACCTGTGCCTACACCAATCACCCATGCCTGTCTAGGACTGTAAGTGAGAGCCTACACCACACACTTGGTGGCTATCTACCTGGGCACCTGAGCTGGATCCATACAGGAGGAGTGGGCAGACTCCTGAGTTCACATACTAGTAACAGATCTAACCACCTGGTGACAGGACATTAGAGCTTCAAAGATGCCAATAATCAAACTAGCTCATAAGAGCAGCCTATTTGGGCATATCAAAACAAAACAAGAAGCTAGAGCATGGTAAGCAAACATAAAATGAATAAACATAATAAGTTTTTGATGGCTCGGGGACAAAAGTTAATATTAAATCACATAAAGAGGCAATCCATGATAGTTTCAGCAAGCTCCCAAAATAAAGAATCAAGAAATTTTCCAGAGGAGTAAAATTTCTTTGAATTACTGGAGGCAGAATACAAAAGATTAATATACAGAACTCTTCAAGAAATAAGGAAGGAAATTAAGCAAAATGCAGAACATGCAACAAAGGAAATTAAAAAGATTAGAGAAGAACATAATGACAAATTTAACAGGCTGAAAGAATCCATAGAGAGACAGCAATCAGAAATCCAGAAGATTAACAATAAAATTTCAGAATTAGACAACTCAATAGAAAGTCATAGGAGCAGGATTAAGACAATGGAAGTCAGAATTAGTAAGATTGAAGATAAAGAACTTGACACCAACTTATTTGTGGAGAAATCAGTTAAAAGGATTTAAAAAATGAAGAAATCCTAAGAATTGTGTGACACTCTATCAAGAGGAATAACCTACAGTGAATGGAGTACCAGAATCGGGGGGATAACAGAAAATACAGAGAGAATTGTTGAAGATTTGTTGGCAGAAAACTTCTCTGATTTCGTGAAGATGACAAACTATCTATCCAAGATGTTCATAGAACCCCACATAAGGTAGATCCCAAAAGAAAGTCACCAAGACATATTATAATCAAACTTGCCAAAACCAAAGATGAAGAGAGAATTGTAAGAGTGACTAGGGATAAAAAAAGTCATCTACAAAGGAGAGTTAATAAGAATAAGCTCGGATTACTCAGCAGAAGCCATGCAGGCAAGAAGGCAATGGGATTACACACATAAAGCCTTGAAGGAAAAAAACTGCCAGCCAAGAATTATATATCCAGCAAAACTGCGAATTATGATGTGAAATTAAGGCACTTCCAGATAAAAGAAGTTTAGGGAATTTGCAAAAACCAAACCAAAATTACAAGAAATACTAAAGGGAGTCCTCCAGTTAGAAAATCAGTAACATCAGATAACAACCCAAGGCTAGAACACAAGACAGAGCAACCACATATCAACCCAGATAGGGAAGCCACAAAAGGAAATCAAAGCTAAAACACTGAAAATAGGGAAACAGATGCCAATATGTAAAAGATGACAACATTAAAACAAAAAAGAGGGACTTAAAAAATGTAGACATAAATTTTTCACATGGAGAGGAAGTCAAGGTGATATAAAGAAATAGAAGATTGGTATAAACTTAGAAAAAAAAGGGTAAATATTAAGGTAACCACAAAGGAAACTAACAATCCTACAAGTCAAAATAAAAAACTAGAAAAATATAAAGACTCACCAAACACAAAATCAAAAACAATGAAAAAGATGAAAAGAAAATACATAAAGACAAACGACTCAGCAAAGAAAATTAAGTGGAACAAAGAAACTGTGAACAACACAAAAAGAAAACTATCAAAATGACAGTACTGAACTCATACCTATCAATAATTATGTGAATGTAAATGGACAAAATGCAGCAACAAAGAGACAGACAGTGGCAGACTGGATAAAAAAACATGATCCATCTATATGCTGCCTACAAGAAACACATCTTAGATTTACAGACAGAAACAAACTAAAAGTCAAGCAACACTCAAAAAAGAGCAGGAGTGGCAATATTAATCTCTGATAAAATAGACTTTAAAGTAAAATCCACCACAAAGGATAAGGAAGGACACTACATAATGATTAAAGGGTCGGTACACCAGGAGGACATAACTATAATAAATATTTATGCACCCAAAGACAGGGCTCCAAAATACATAAAACAAAATCTAACAGCACTGAAAGGAGAGATACACAGCTCCACAATAGTAGTAGGAGACTTCAACACACCACTTTCGGTGAAGGACAGAACATCCAGAAAGAAGCTCAACAAAGACATGGAAGAGCTAAATGCTACAATCAACTAACTTGATTTCACAGACATATACCAAATACTCCATCCAACAGCAGCGAATTATACTTTCTTTTCCAATGCACATGGTACATTCTCCAGAATAAACCACATATTAGGCCATAAAGAAAACCTTAACAAAATCAAAACCATAGAAATATTACAAAGCATCTTTTCTGACCATAAAGCCATAAAAGTAGAAATCAACAACAGAAAAAGCAAGGAAAAAAAAATCAAACACATGGAAACTGAACAACACCTTGCTCAAAAATTACTAGGTTATAGAAGAAATTAAGGATGGAATAAAGAAATTCATAGAATCAAATGAGAATGAAAACACATCCTACCAGAACCTTTGGGACACAGCAAAAGCAGCGCTCATAGGTTATTTTACAGCAATAAATACACACATCCAAAAAGAAGAAAGGGCCATAATCAAAACATTAACCTTACAACTGGAACAAGTAGAAAGAGAACAGCAAAAGAAGGCATCAGGTGCCAGAAGAAAGAAAATAATAAGAATTAGAGCAGAATTAAATGAAATAGAGAACAGAAAAACAATTGAAAGAGTTAACAACACCAACAGCTAGTTCTTTGAAAAGATCAACAAAATTGATAAACCATTGGCCAAACTGTCAAAAGAAAAATAGAAGAGGAAGCAAATACCCCATATACGAAATGAGGTGGGTGATATCACAACAGACCCAAACGAAATTAAAAGAATCATAACAGATTACTATGAAAAATTGTACTCTAACAAATTTGAAAACATAGAGAAAATGGACAAATTTCTAGAAACTCACTAGCTACCTAAACTAACACAGAGGTAGAACAACTAAATAAACCCATAACAAAAGAAGAGATTGAAGAGATAATTAAAAAACTCCCAACAAAAGAAAAGTCCTAGCCCAGGTTGCTTCACTGGAGAATTCTACCAAACTTTCAGAGAAGAGTTAACACCACTACTACTAAAGGTATTTCAGAGCATAGAAATGGATGGAATACTCCCAAACTCATTCTATGAAGCCAGCATAACCCTGATACCAAAACCAGGTAAAGACACTACAAAAAAAGAAAATTACAGACTGATATCCCTCATGAACATTGATGCAAAAATCCTCAACAAAATTCTAGCCAGTAGAAATCAGCAATATATCAAAAAAATAATTCACCATGGTCAAGTGGGATTTATACCAGGTATGCAGGGATTGTTCCACATTAAAAAAACAATCAATGTAATACATCATGTAAATAAAACAAAAGACAAGAACCACATGATCTTATCAATTGATGCAGAAAAGGTATTTGACAAAGTCCAACACCCATTCATGATAACAACTCTCAACAAAATAGGAATAGAAGGGAAATTACTCAATAAAATTAAGGGCATTTATACAAAGCCAACAGCCAACATCATCCTAAATGGAGAGACTTTGAAAGCGTTCCCCTTGAGAATGGGAACCAGACAAGGATGCCCTTTATCACCACTCTTATTCAACATTGTGCCGGAGGTCTTAGCCAGAGCAATTAGGCTAGAAAAAGAAATAAAGGGCAACCAAATTGGTAGGGAAGAAGTCAAAGTATCTCTATTTGAAGTTCATATGATCTTATACACAGAAAACCCCCAAAGAATCCACAAGAAAACTACTGGAACTAATAGAAGATTTCAGCAAAGTTTCAGGATACACGATAAACATAGAAAAATCAATTGGATTCCTTTACACCAACAAAGAGGAAATCACCAAATCAATACCATTTACAGTAGCCCCCAAGAAGATAAAATACTTAGGAATAAATCCAACCAGAGATGTAAAAGATCTATACAATGAAAACTACAAGACACTACTGCAAGAAGCCAAAAGAGACCTGCGTAAGTGGAAAAACATACCTTGCTCATGGATAGGCAGACTCAACATTGTGAAAATGTCAATTCTACCCAAATTGATTTACAGATACAATGCAATCCCAATCCAAATTCCACCAGCATTTTTAATGAGATGGAGAAACAAATCACCAACTTCATATGGAAAGGGAAGAGGCCTCAAATAAGTAAAGCATTACTCAAGAAGAAGAACAAAGTGAGAGGCCTCACATTACCTGATTTTAGAAACTATTATACCCCCACAGTAGTCAAAACAGCCTGGTACTGGCAAAACAACAGATACATAGACCAGTGGAACAAAACTGAGAAAACAGACATAAATTCATCCACCTATGAGCAGCGGATATTTGACAAAGGCCCAAAGTCCATTATCTGGGGAAAAGACAGTCTCTTTAACAAATGGTGCTGGCATAACTGGATATCCATCTGCGAAAAAACTGAAACAAGACCCATACCTCACACCATGCACAAAAACTAGCTAAAAATGGAGCAAAGACTTAAATATAAAACTGAAAATGATACAGATCATGGAAGAAAACATAGGGACAATGCTAGGAGCCCTAATACATGGCATAAAGACAATATGAACGATAAGAATGCACAAGCACCAGAAGAAAGACTAGATAACTGGGAGCTCCTAAAAATCAAACACTTATGCTCATCAAAAGACTTCACCAGAAGAGTCAAAAGACAACTTACAGGCTGGGAAAAAAATTTTGGCTACGACATATCTTATCAGCGTCTAATCTCTAAAATCTACAAGATACTGCAAAACTTCAACAACGAAAAGACAAATAACCCATTAAAAAAATGGGCAAAGGATATGAACAGGCACTTTGCCAGAGAAGATATTCAGGTGGCTAACAGACACATGAAGAAATGCTCACAATCATTAGCCATTGGAGAAATGCAGATCGAAAACTACCATGAAATACCATCTCACCCCAACAAAGCTAGCATTAATCCAAAAAACACAAAATAATAAATGCTGGAGAGGTTGTGGAGAGACTGGAACACTTATACACCATTGCTGGGAATGTAAATTGGTACAACCACTTTGGAAATCGATTTGGTGCTTCCTTAAAAAGCTAGAAATGGAAGTACCATACGATCCAGCTATCCCGCTCATTGGAATATATCCTAGAGAAATAAGAGCCGTCACACAAATAGCTATATGCACACCCGTGTTCATTGCAGCACTGTTCACAATAGCAAAAAGATGGAAATAACCTAGGTGCCCATCAACGGATGAATGGATAAACAAATTATGGTATATCCACACAGTGAAATACTACGCAACGATAAAGAACAACAATGAAGCTGTGAAACATAACATGGAGGAAGCTGGAGGTCATTATGCTGAGTGAATTTAGTCAGTCACAGAAGGACAAATATTGTATAAGGCCACTATTATAAGAATTCAAGAAAAGGTTTAAACACAGAAGAAAACATTCTTTGATGGTTACGAGGGTGGGGAGGGAGGGTGAGGGTTATTCACTAACTAGATAGTAGAAAAGAATTACCTTAGGTGAAGGGAAAGACAGCACACACTACAGGGGAAGTCAGCACAAATGGACTAAACCAAAGCTAAGAAGTTTCCTGAATACAGTCAAATGATTTGAAGGACAGAGTAGCAGGGTTAGGGGTCTGTGGACCATGCTTTCAGGGGACATCTAGGTCCACTGGCATAACAAAGCTTATTAAGAAAATGTTCTGCATCCTACTTTGGTGGGTGGCATCTGAGGTCTTAAAAGCTTGCAAGTGTCCATCTAAGATGCATCAATTCGTCCCAACCACCTGGAGCAAGGAGAATGAAGAACACCAAAGACACAAGGAAAGTATTAGCCCAAGAGACAGAACGGGCCACATAAACCAGAGACTCCATCAGCCTGAGACCAGAAGAACTAGATGTGCCTGGCTACCACCTATGATAACCCTGACAGGGAATACAACAGAGAGTCCCAGATGGAGCAGGAGAAAGGTGGGGTGCAGAACTCAAATTCTAGTAAGAAGACCAGACTTAATGGTCTGACTGAGACTGGGGGAACCCTGGAAAGCATGACCCTTGGATTCTCTATCAGCCCAGAACTAAAACAATTTCCAAGGCCAACTCTTCAGACAGGGATTGGACTGGACCGTGGGACATAAAGTGATACTTGTGAGGAGGGTGCCTCTTAGCTCAAGTAGATACAAGAGACCAGATGGGCAGCTTCTGTCCACAGGTGAGATGGGAAGGCAGAGAGGGTTAGGAGCTGGTTGAATGGACATGTGGAGTCAGATGTGGAAAGGAGTGTGCTGTCACACTATGGGGAGAGCAATTAGTGTCACATAACAATGTATGTATAAATTTTTGTATGGGAAAAAATAAAAATATTTTTAAAAAGGGCTAATCCTTTCCGAGTTCTTAAAAAAACAGATTAGACATGGACAAGGGAACAAACTGGGGAAGACACATCGGTAAGGATCACCAAGGAACCAAGCAACACCAGGGCTCCCGATAAGGAAGGAACCAACACGGCCCAGGCCCTAAGTTGGACTTTTAGCCCCTAGAACTGTGAAAAAATACATTTCTGTTCTTTAAAGACATCCACTTGTGGAATCTTTTGTTATAGCAGTACTAGGTGACTAACGCGAACATCTTTCTTCCAGTTTGGAACTAAAACTTGGCCCATTTCTCTCTTCTCTCAGGGGCATCAGAGTGCAATTGTTAAGAATGTGTCTCCTGCTGCCATATTTCTGGGTCCATGTCCTGGTTCTGTGTTCCTGGACAAATGTCTAACCTCTCTGTATTTTCCTTAACTGTACAATAAAAATAACAATGACAGTGTTGACCTCATGGACTTGTTTTAAGGATTAAACAACAGAATCTACATGAAGGCTTGTCCTTGTTGTTGTTGTTAGGTGCTGTTGAGTCAGTTCCAACTCATAATGACCCTATGTACATCACAACAAAACACTGCCCGGTCTTGCGTCACCCTCACAATCATTGTTATGCTTAAGCCCATTGTTGCAGCCACTGTGTCAATCCATCTTGTTAAGGGTCTTCCTCTTTTTTGCCAACCCTCTGCTTTACCAAGCATGACGTCCTTCTGTAGGGATAGATCCCTTCTGATAACATGTCCAAAGTATGTGAGATGTAGTCTCACCATCCTTGCTTCTAAGGAGCATTATGGTTGTACTTCTTCCAAGACAGATTTGTTCATTCTTTTGGCAGTCCATGGCATATTCAATATTCTTCTCCAACACCATAATTCAAAGGCTTAGTAGAGTACTTAGCTCATTCCAAGTACAGGTGGTCCCCGACTTAGGACATATTCGAGTTACAAAGAACTGCTTTTTTTTTTTTTTTGGTACATTTTATCATTAATAATATGAACTACATACAATATTGCAGAACGTAATTTGCTAACGTTATCATTCTCAGATGTTTACTCGCAGATGATTTATAAAGATACTGATAATAGAAGTATATAATAATGAAAACTAAAAAAAAAAAGGTATTCAACTAATGTCAGAACTGACTTAGATGGAGTTGTTTGAACGGACCCCGGTTGTAAGCCGGGGCTGACTTGTACTCGATAAATTCCAAGTGTCATCACCATTGTTACTTTCAGGTACCATGTCATGTGCTGAATGCCCCTGGTCACACGGCAAAGTGCTGTGTCAAGACCTCGTAGGCCACACCACAGGGATGGTCTCCTATCATTATAAGAAGCTTGTCAATGAAAGAGCTTCATCTTGGCCAAGCTTCCTGCTGCCATCATTCCCAATCCTTCTCTCAGGCATAGGCTTCCACCCAGCAAGACTCGAAGCCCCCACTCAATCTCCATGATGCCCACTTCAAGGTGCTAGCCTATGGGGAGCACAGGGTTTGGGAGGGGTGTGGGGAAGGGAGGTCAGAGCATACCACTTGTCCTGGTCTCACGTTCACCAAGGTCTCCAAAATTAAA
Source organism: Dugong dugon (assembly GCA_030035585.1). NCBI lineage: Eukaryota > Metazoa > Chordata > Mammalia > Sirenia > Dugongidae > Dugong > Dugong dugon. The sequence goes on along the minus strand of CM057462.1, from coordinate 27,057,207 downwards.
CTTTTGACATTGTTTCCAAATACATATAGTCACAGAGATGTTTTGTCAGGATTGAAAGAAGATATGAAATCAGTGTCCCCTTGTCAGACCACACCCCTAGAGTGTTCTCTGAATTACTATTTTTAAATAAATTCTATAATTATCTTGTAAATAGCTCAATTATATAGACTTACCCTTTTTTGTTAAAAAGATATACAGGTAGTCCGCGATTTACTATGGGGTTCGGTTCTGATGTAAGTCAAATACCACATTTTTTAGTTTTCAGTATTATTGCCTTTTATTATCAATATCTTTATAAATCTGATCTTGAACATTTACGAGTGAACATCTGAGAACAATAACATCAGCAAATTACTCGCCACAACATTGTATGTAGTACATATTACTAATAAGATGTACAAAAGGAAATGGACAGTCATAATTGTGGTTCGTTGAACTCGAATACCTAATAAGTCAGGAATTACCTGTACAATAGATATAAATATATTAAATTTGCTACAATTTTGAAAACTGTTTTAGACCTTGTCTTAGTCTCCTAGAGCTGCTATGAAACAAATATCACAAGTGGGTGGCTTTAAAGAAAAGAAATTTATTTTCTCACAGCTCCAGAGACTAAAAGTCCAAATCAGGGTCTCAACCATGTTGATTTCTTCTTTGTCAGTAGCCCTGGGTCTTCCTTGATTCCTTGGTTCCTTGACTTGTAGACAATCCTCACATGACATTTGTCTTACCCTGTGTGGGCTTATCTTTGTGTGTAGTCTGCTCTTTTTATAACTCAGAAATGATTAGGTTTAGAACCCATCCTACTAAGTATGCTCTGATAAGCATAACAAAGAAAATCCTGTTTCTAAACAGGATCACATCCATAGGCTTAGAGGTTAGGATTCCAACACATATTTTATGGGGATATAATTTAATCCATAACAGACCTTTTCTTTTTTATTTTTGTCAGCTTATTTGCTTGCTTGTTTTTGAGATCCCAGATGCAGAAGGAGTTAATCATATTTTTATCATACTGTAGCATATTTTCATCACTGATCTGTGCAAGATCCCTAGCTCATTTTATTATCTATTTATTTTCTTTTATTCCCATACCCTATTCCCATTTTTTCCTCTCCATGGGCAACAATTTTATTGTGTTCACTCTGCAGTTTCTTCTGAATATCGGTATTTTTGCGAAATAGGCATTATGGTCTTGCTTGTACATTTTATTTAAAAAAATATTGTGTTATGTATCTCATTCTGCTCCTTACTTTTTTTTCCCCTCTAACCACTAGGTTTTTAAGCCCCAACCATGTTTCTCCATGCATATCTAACCTGCAGCATCTGTTTCCTGCATGGCATTCCACAGTGGACATCGACGCATTCGACCTGTCCATTCTTCCCCTGACGAGGGCACCAGGCTGCCTACAACCCTCCCCCAACATAAATACCCCACAAGGAACAGCCTTGGGCGTGTCCTGTCTGTGGATCCCTGTGGAATGTCTTGGGCCATACACGATTAGCTAAGTGCTGGGTCATAAGTGTGCACATACGGAGTTTGCTTCAGTGGCCCCAGATGATTCTAGAATGGTCACAGCATCAACACTCTATCAGCCATCATGAGTATCTCTATAGCCCACACCCATGCCAACATTTGGCTTAACCAAAAGTACCACTTTTTGATGGTTGAACATTACAGACAATTTTTGTTGCTGTTGTTAGTTGCCGTATAGTTGATTACCACTCATGGCAACTCCGTGTGTGCAGTAGAACTGCGCTCCATAGGGTTTTCGATGGCTGCGACCTTTTCAAAACGGATCACTAGGTCTGCCTTCCAAGGCAACTCTGGATGGGTTCAAACCGCCAATCTTTTAGCTAGTAGTCAAGCTCTTAACCTAAGGGACATCATTATTGTCACTGAATTGTACATGTGAAAAATTTTTCAAATGGCAAGTGTTTTGTTACATATGTATTTGCCACAATAAAAAAAAAAAACATATTTCAATCTTATAAATATCACTCAGGCTACCTGTAGAGCATGGACTGAATGATATGGGATAGAGGTTAGTGATACACAGGTGAGAGATCAGAGCCAGAACGAAGGGTAGTGGGAATGGAGAGGATGGGATGGTTTAAAGCAAAATTAAGAATGTGAAAGAGATAGGATTTGGTGGTGGTGAGAGAGAAGTAAGAACACTTTTTTTTTAAGTAAACTTTTAAAAATATACGCTATGTTTAAAAAAAAAAAACACGTTTGCCGTTCCAATAGGTGTAAAGTGGTATCTTGTTCTAACTTCCATCTTGATGATTACTAATGATTTTGAGCTTCTCTTTACAAGCTCGTTAGCTTTTGGAGTTTCGGTTCTGTCAATTGTCTATATCCTTCTTCCACTTTTCTATTGGGGTTGCTCTGCTCGTCTTTTTGAGTTGCAAGAGCTCCTTGTAAAGCCTTGTCACTTTTTAACCTTGCAAATAGCTTTTCTCATTCACTCAGCTCTGTATTAACTTTGCCTGTATTGTCTTCATTGAACAAAAATCCCTAACTCTAATATAATGGAATTCATTAATTGGTTGCTTTATGGTGTTTGCCATTGAATTTTTATTTTAGACATCCCTGTTCCTAAGTCATAACAATTTTCTCATATGTTTTCTTTTAACCATTGCTTTTCCCACTTAGGACTTTAATCCACCTAGAATCCAAACAGGTAGGTCTAAGGCATTAAGTTGGTATTCAGTTGTTCAGGTTTTTTGTTTGTTTGTGTGTATGTGTGTTTTTAATATCTTATCACAAATAGATGCTGAGCCTTATCAAAGGCTCTTTCTGTACAGAGATAAAAATATTTTCTCCTTTAATCTATTGCTATAGTGAATTACACTGAGAGATTTTCAGATGTCCCTGGGATAAACCTGCATCATGCATTATTTTTCTTAATACACTATTAGATTCAGTTAATAAGTATATTATTTAGGATTTTTTTAGCTTTGCTCATGAATATAGTGGGTCTATATATTTGTTTACTCCTGTTGTCCTTATTTGATTTGGAAATCAAGATTACGTTAGCATCACAAAATAAACCAGGCAGTATTCACTCATTTTCTACTTCTCAGATATCTCACATAAAAGAGAAATTCACTATCCCTGGAAAATATTGTAGAAATCTTCAAAGATATCATGTAGACTTCAGCTTTTTAGTGAAGAAAGGCCTTTGACTACCATTTAACGTTTTTAACATATATTTGTCTGTTCAAGTTATCTGATTTATCTTCCACCAATTTTGACCTTTTATACCTTTTATAAGAATTTGTCCATTTCATCCAAGTTTCAGATTATTAAAGTATTCCTGAGCCATGGTGGTGCAGCAGTTAAGAGCTCAGACTGCTAACTAAAAGGTCAACAGTTTGAATCCACCAGCCACTCCTTGGAAATCCTATGGGGCAGTTCTACTCTGTCCTATAGGGTCGCTGTGAGTCGGAATCAACTCGACGACAATGGGTTTTTGATTCATGATACTAATTTATTATCTTATTTATTTCTATACTCTATTTTTTCCCTTGTTGGTCTTTCCAGAAGTCTGTCAAGCATATTAATAATTTTTAAACTAGCTTTCGATTTTGTTAATGCTTTCTATAGGTTTTATCCATTTCACTTGTTTCCGCTCTTGTCTTTTTTATTTCCATCCTTGTTTTTGCTAGTTTGTTTTTTGAGGTGGAGAGAGTTGCTCTCTTGCTTTTGTTCCAACTTTTTATGTTGAATACCTCATTCATTTGTTTTTAACTTTTGTTGTTTCATGACAAATGCATTTAAAACTATCAGTTTCCCTTTAAGAACTATTTTGGCATTGTCCCAGAGATTTTGACATGTAGCAATTTATTAGTAGAGACTCTGGGAGATGCAAAGCAGTTTTCAATCGGCTGCTTATCTAAAGGTTGGTGGTTTGAGCCCACCCAGAGGCTCCCCAGAAAAAAGCCTGGTGAACTGCTTCTGTAAAGAGTACAGTCAAGAAAACCCTGTGGAGCAGTTCTATTCTGTAACACATGGGATCATCATGAGTCGAAATCAACTCAACAGCAATGGGTTTGGGATTTTTTGTTTGTGTATTTGGGTGGGTGGTGCAAGAGTTAAGGTGTTCCATTGCTAACAAAAACATTGTAGGTTCGAGTCCACCCAGAGGTGTCTCAGAAGAAGGTCCTGGCAATCTACTTCCAAAAAATCAGCTGTTGAAAATCCTATGGAGCACAGTTCTACTCTGACACACATGGGGTCACCATGAGTCAGAATTAACTCGATAGCAACTTGTTGGTTAATTTATTATTATTTATTCTAGATATTTCTTAATTTCTTTGAACATTCCCAAGGGTTATCCATGAATATATTTTTAGTTTCCTAAAAGAAATGGGATTCTTAAAAGCTATCCTTTTGTTAATTTGAATTTTATTTTGTTGTGGTTAGAGAATGTAGTTTATTTCATATTAATTCCTTGGAATTCAGTAAGAGTTCTTTTATGGCCCAATATATAACCCATTTTTGTAAACGCTTTTTGTGTGCATGGGGAAAAAAAGCATATACTGTATTTGTTGGTTGTAGAATTCTATACATATTTTATAGATCAAGCTTATTCATTGTATTAATCAGGACTTCAGAATCTGTTTTTCTTTTATCTGCTTGATCTATCATTAAAAGTTCCAGCTACAATTGTTTATCTATTTCTCCCTGGATTTCTGTTAATATAGTTTGATATTTTTTGAGGCTATGCAGTTAGGTGTGTATATATTTATGATAGATAAACCTTCTTTAATTATTTATGGTTTCATAACGTTCTTTTTTTTAACCCTTGTGATTTTTTTTATTCTTAAATTCTGCTTTGTGCCTTCATTTTCTCAACTTCAAAATGATGATACTAACCAACCTGGCCTCAAATATTGACGTCATATTAAATGTTACTGCCACCCATTGTCAGTGTGTCGTACTGCAGTGGATTGTGTGTTGCCACACAATTGTGTGTTGGTAGGTGCCTCTGGGTGAACTCAAACCTTCAACCTTTCGGTTTGCAGCCCTGGGCATTAACCATTTGCACCACTCAATGACTTCATAAATGTTGGGGCATAACAGGAAACTTCTACTCAAGGAAGATCAGTCTATGTGGGGCTATGATCATGAGGTCTAAATGTGCAGACATCTGGCAAGAAAGATAGAAGTTAGAGTCCCCAGAGGTATAGACAAATTGCACAGCCTGCCAATCAATGAGTGTTTATTTTTAAAAAGTAATCATTAGGCTTTTATTAGAAGCTGGAGAGCAGAGAAACAACTGTGGCTGACGACGGATGGGTGTTGTTGGTTAGGTAGACAATCAACCAGGTGTCAAGATGAGGCACTTAGCCAAAACTCCTACCAGGACAATGGCCCCCAGACCCTCAGAGAGAGGTCAAAGGTGTATGGCTTCAGGTAAACAAGTTGTTTAATCATAAGAAGTGGTTTGGGCTTCACTTCAATAGATAATTGTACAATTCCATCCCCAAGTTCTGCACCATAGAGCAGAGCAGGGCCAAAGGACACTGGTGTGGAAAATGGTGTTGGCCCACCCAACTGTGGACACTTGTAGGCTTGCCACTCGGCCCATCTAATCGTACCAACCTGGAATCCTCACCACCCGCCAGGTGAAAAAGATGCAAAATAAGCCCCCAACAAATGAATATATCATCGTTCATTATAGCATTACTGTTTTTCATTTAACTATCATTAGACTCTTAAACACGTTGTTCAAATTTTTAAAAATCCATCAGGATCAAGGAGGTACTTTTTTTTCCCCCTCAATCTTTCTTTTAATTGTACTTTAAATGAAGGTTTACAGAACAAACTAGTTTCTCATTAAACAATTAGTACACATATTGTTTTATGACATTGGTTAACAACCCCACAACATGTCAACACTCTCCCTTCTCGACTTTGGGTTCCCTATTATCAGGCTTCCTGCCTCCTCCTGCCTTCTAGTCCTTTCCCCTGGGCTGGTGTGCCCCTTTAGTCTCATTTTGTTTTATGGGCCTGTCCAGTCTTTGGCTGAAGGGTTAAATCTTGGGAGTGACTTCATTACTGAGCTAAAATGGTGTACTGGGGCCATACTCTCAGGGTTTCTCCTGTCTCAGTCAGGCCAGTAAGTCTGGTCTTTTTTTCTGAGTTAGAATTTTGTTCTACTTTTTCTCACAAAGGGACGTTTTTCTTTTTTTTAATTTCCTCCATTCTTGTGGGAGAAGTGAAATGTGCTAATGATTTTCTTCTGGTTTAATAAGAAAAATAACAAATATTTATACCTTTAAGGACACAAAGATGTCAGTTTGAGTATTATTGCCACAGCAACACTTTATTACTTAAGATGTCTAATTGAAATTAAGACAGTTTATAAAATGATTACTTTCTTGAGACACAGTGACTCTTTCTAGAGTCCAGACATCTTCTACGATGCCTCTGCTAGCAGCAATGTTTGCAAGGACATCTTGTATAGCTGTAGGGGAAGCAGGTACATTTGCTGCCTCTTATCTTTCTGGGGCATCCTTCCCCGGAAGTTGGAAGGGGCTACCGTTTCCAAGCTAAGCCTGAGAAGCTGTAAACTTACAATATAGCAAATAAATGGTTTATCAAATAGAAATGGGGACAGAGAATCTACACCCTTAAGGCACTCTTTTTGACAACAATTAGATAATAGTTTTCTGTGGAGGCCACATCAGGTTTGTACAGTAAAATCACACAGTCAATGTGTAGGAGGGAACTCGATGCTTCTAGAATGTGCACCATCTCACAAGGCTGTGATGGGAATTAGGGATCAGAGATGTAAAAGGGCCAGGTGAATGACAGATTCCTCTCCACTTACTCGTCTGTGTCCACCACAGTGAGGACTTTGGGGACCTGCCAGTCTTCTCTCCACATGACCCCAGTGGGGCCCTCTGTCATTTGCCCACCACCTTGGAAGCACAGGGTTGTAACTGTAGAGGAAGTCAAAGGACCCCATTCCCCTGGACACAATGAGGGGTTCAGGGTGGGCATATGTGGTAGTCAGTCCCACAGATGACCCTAGTGATGCCGCCTCCTGATGGTCACACCTCTGGTAGCCCCCTCCCACAGTGTGTTAGGATTGGTCTATGTGACCAAGAGAACATGGTAAAAGTGATAAGGTCACTTTCAAGATTAGGTTATAAAGACTGTGAAGTGAAAGAAGCCAGACACAAAAGGTCACATATTGTAGGATTCCTTTTATGTGGTAAATCCAGAATAGACAAATCCATAGAGACAAAAGGTAGATTAGTGGTTGCCAGAGGCTGGGGAGAGGAGGCAATGAGGAGACACTGTTAGATGGGTACAAGGAGATCTTCTGTGGAGATAAGTTTTGAAACTAGGTAGAGGTGATGGTAAGTAGCACAACATTATAAATGCACTAAATGCCACTCATTCGTCTATACCAAGAAATTTGGAAGACAACTACCTGGCCAACTGACTGGAAGAGATCCATATTTATGCCTATTCCAAAGAAAGGTGATCCAACCGAATGAGGAAATTATCAAACAATATCATTAATATCATACGCAAGTAAAATTTTGCTGAAGATCATTCAAAAGCGGTTGCAGCAGTACATTGACAGGGAACTGCCAGAAATTCAAGGCGGATTCAGAAAAGGATGTGGAACAAGGGATATCATCGCTGATGTCAGATAAATCCAAGTGGAAGCAGAGAATACCAGAAAGATGTTTACCTGTGTTTTAGTGACTATGCAAAGGCATTCGACTGTGTGGATCATAATAAATTATGGATAACATTGCAAAGAATGGGAATCCCAGAACACTTAATTGTGCTCATGAGGAACCTGTGCATAGATCAAGAGGCAGTCATTGGAACTGAATAAGGGGATGTAGTATGGTTTAAAGTCAGGAAGTCAGAGTCAACTGAACAGCAACTGGTTTTGGTTTATGGACTGCATGAGCTTGGTGCTGCAGGGGGAGGATCAGGACACACCTAGAGAAGCCAGACAAAGGTGCCAGGAGCCAGGAGAGAAGGTCAAGAAGAGGGAACCTGATGCCATCATTTGAAACTGTGAGTCCAGTCCCACTTACAGGGCCAGCTCCAAGAACTCCCATCACACAACCTAATGCATCCCCCTTTCCTGGTGCCATCTTAGAGTGGGTTTCTTGCATCTCTACACCACCACTAGTTGCCATCTGAGTAGCCCTGACTGCCCAATGGTTAAGCTCTCAGTTGCTAACTGAAAGGTTGGTGGTTTAAACCTACCAGCAGCTCCGGAGAAAAAAAGACCTGGTAATCTGTTCCTGTAAAGACTACAGCCTAGGAAACCCTATGGGGCAGTTCTATTCTATCCTATAGGGTCACTATGAGTTAGAATTGACTCAATGGCACCCAACAATAGTTGCCGTCTGGTCAATTCCAACTCATGGTGACTCCATGTGTGTCAGAGTAGAACTGTGCTCCATGGGGTTTTCAATGGCTGATTTTTCAGAAACAGATCACCAGCCTTTCTTCTGAGGCACCTCTGGGTGGACTTGACCCAACAACCAGCTCATTAACTGTTTGCAACTATATCAGCACCGAGCAGATCACCAGATCTTTGAGGCTTGGCTCAGGACCCACGCTCTCCTGCAGGACCCATGCTCTTCCCTAGCCCCAGGGAGGCCCCATTGTTGGGACAAACAGGGCAGCCCTGCACCAAGACCCCCATTTGTGGGCCCTAGCAGGAGTGGGAGAAGGTGTAGAGACCTCCACGTGAGCCAGAGAATCCTCCCGCCAACCTGGGGGCTGCAGGGACACAGCTCTGTCCCCAGCACCGTACCCACTACGAAAAGTAATTACAGCTGGCACCAACACCCCAACACTCCATCAACACCAGAGCTTTAGCACCTCCATGGAGACCATCTCTACCTTAGGATAAGCCACCTTGACAAGATCGAAGAAATTAATTAAATACCTGGGCCTTCCAGGTGCTGTTTTCCACACCTTCAACAGACATCAGTCACATGGCCACAGGGCAGGGGAAGTGCAGCTCCACTGCTGGCAGGTGGGTGCTGCCATCACCTCTCAGCCTCCTAGGTGGTGCAAACCTTCAAGGCTGGAGCTGTTCCTGGAGCCCGGCCCACGCCCCTCTCGTTCTCTCTCTGAAATGGGAGCTTCCTATGGCCGTAAATCACACCCCACTTGAATGCACTCGAGAAGTCTGCCTGTTAACAGTTATCCTGCCGTAAATCTTCGTGCGAAGCAGGTCTCTCTGTAACGTGGATAATTCATACCTTGTTCAAATATTTCATTCTACAAGTAGATTCCAAAGAAAAATATGTTCCCCTGTATCTTCCCAAAACAGGGCTTGTCACTCTGTGTCATCACGCCTATGGGTTCTGGTGCATCTGTTTGCCCCACAGCAGGCCGGCATTGGTGGCAGGGACCACAGGGAAGTCCCTGTGCTCGTGTTGGACCCAGGACATGACACAGGGCCAGTGCGGGGCTGGGGGCACAGGAACTGGCAAGCTCAAACCCCTGTTACAGCACTTACTAACTGTGTAGACTTGATAATGTGTTTAGCCTCTTTGTGCCTTGGTTTCTGCACCTCATAGAGGGGCTGGTGATACCAGCGTGTGAGGCTTGTGGTGTCAGTTCAGTGTGATGCTCACAACCTGGATTCATCTGACCAACAAACAAGGAAATTTCCCAACACCTGCTTCCCCTCCTGTGGGTGTATCCACAGCATGGGGTGGGGAGCATCACTGTAGTGGGCTGAAATGGGAGCTCCCAAAAGATATATCCACCTGGAATCTGTGATTGAGACCTCATTTGGAAAAAGGATCTTTGCAGATGTATTTAAAGATCTCAGGATGAGATCAGCCTGGATTAGGGTGGGCTCTAAATCCAACGATCAAACCCCATTACCGTGGAGTTGATTCCAACTCATGGCGACCCCATGGGTATAACTGCTCCGTAGGGTTTTCTTGGCTGGAACCTTTATGGAAGCAGATCTCCAGGTCTTTCCTCCACAGCTCCACTGGGTGGGTTCAAACTGCCAACCTTTAGGTTAGTAGTTGGGCAAAAACTGTCCGTGCCACCTAGGGATCTCAATCCAATGACAGGTGTCCTTCGAAGAGAACGGAAGATAGAGAATGAGTCCATGTGAGGACAGAGGCAGAGACTGGGTCCACCAGAAGCTGGAAGAGACAAGGAAGGACCCTCCCCTAGAGTCTTCAGAGGCAGCATGGCCCTGCTGACACCCTGATTTCAGAATTTCAGCCTCCAGAACTGTGAGAGAACAAATTTCTGATGTTTTTAGCCCCCCAGTGTGTGATAGTCTGTTATGGAAGCCCCAGGAAACCAATACAACAGTGTATACTCTTATCCTTCCCAGAAGGGCAGTGCACAGGCCCCCAGGGTACAAGGACTTGTGGCCAGAGCCCTGCCTTGGTGACCTCAGGCCAGCTCACGAGCCCCAGCCCACACCCCTGGCCTGCCTGGCCCCTCAGGTTCAACCCCAGTGACACTTGGGGCATGGGACCAGTTCACGCCATCTGCACCATCTTTGGCCTCCAGTGCACACCCTTGCTCTCCAGGCTGCTCTTAAAAGCCTCCTACTCCTGCTGGGGAGACCCTCACTCCCTCTTTTTTGAGGTGAGAAGTGGAAGGCTCTGGAACACTGTGTTCTGCCTTGGTACCTCTCTATCGTGATGAAGGGCTGAATAGGGGGCAGACAGGCTGCAGAGTTTAGGAAAGTAGGGCCTGGAGGGTGTCACTGTGGAGCTGGGCATGGAAGAGAGGGTGGGCTTGGCACTGGCAGAGGTAGGAAGCAGGTAGGAGCCAAAATAAAGGAGACAGGAAGAGACATGGAATGTTCCAGGAGCAAGCAGGACTCACTGGAGGAGAGGGATTTGTTCCAGAAGGAGTAAATAGGAAAGGTATTTGGGGCCAAGTCACAAGGTACTTGGAAGCCCAACTGAGAAGACAACTTGGAGGCCATGCCACCATTCCCCCAAAGCCTACAGTGACTCACAGTCCCTCAGGGAGACGGCATGAGTGTGGTGGCCAGGTTATTTCATCAGGCACTGGTACATTTATGGAACAAACTTGTACATTGAAGGTATTGTGTGTCTGGTACTGGGCCAGCTCAGGACAATGAGCTTCTTTCAAGGTGCCCCTGGATGGGTTCGAACTGCCAGCCTTTCAGCTAGTAGTCAAGCACTTAACCACTTGTGCCACCCAGGTTGAGGTAACCTGTTTTTACCCTCAACAAGTCCCATCTACTTCTCAGTGAGCACCTGTGCCAATACTGTATGGTGACCCAGGTGCCAATCCTGTATGGTGGCCCTTGTTTAGATACCCTCCTGGATTGACCAATCCAACCACATTCAGGCTAGCTGGGCTGGTCATTCCTACCCCCACTGTACAGCTGAGTTGGGGGTGGGCCAAGCAGCTTGTCCAGGGCAGGTAGCTGATAAGCAGACACAGGCATCAGAAGGACGGGCTGTGTAACCTTGGCCAAGACCCCATCCCTGACTGCAAAGTGATACCAAAGTCCCCGCCAGCTCCACAGTTCCAAATGCAAAGAATGAGCAGTGAGGACCAGCACCAGACAAAGGCAGCAGGGCCGTGCTGTCCTCCTGGCAGCGGAGAATGAGCCATTCGAAGGTCAGCAAATCTGAAAGCAGTAGGTCTCTACGGGTCTTTGGCTCTCAGAGAAAAGAGGAGGGGAGCTGCATCCATCGCCAAAATGCTGCTGCTGGGGTCATTAGCTGGGACTCAGAAGCAAGATTTCTCACCAAGGATGCTATTGCCTGGAACCTGCCCTGAGACAGGGCTGTGCAGCAGGACGCTCCACCACTGGCCACCTGGCTGTGTGCGGTCAGCACTGCCCCCACAGGGCCTCCATGTTGACATCTTGGGATGTGAGACCAGCTTCTTGGGAGGGAGGTGTAACGGGCTCCTGCTGTCAGCCTAGTCCAGGGAGAAGGCGGAGAAGCTGAGATTCTGCTGATACTAGATGTATTGTTTTCCTAGGTCTGCGATGACAAAGGACGACAACTAGGTGTCTTAAAACAACAGAACTTAATTCTCTCACAGTTCTGGAGTCCAGAAGTCCAAATTCAGCGTGTCAGCAGGGCCATGCTCTCTCCGAAGGCTCTGGGGAAGGATCCTTCCCTGTCTCTTCCAGATTCTGGAGGCCCTGGGTGTTCCTTGGCTTGTGTCTGCATCACTCCAACTCTACCTCCATCCTCACACATCATCCCCTCTCTTTCTCTGTGTCTTTTCTCTTAAAGAGACAAGTCTTTGGCTTTAGGCTCATCCTAAATCCAGGATGGTCTCACCCGGAGATCTTTAACTTGATCACATCTTCAAAGACCCTATTTCTAAATAAGGTCATGTTCACAGGTACTGGGAGTTAGGAGCTGGACATACCTTTTGGGGGGACACTGTTCACCCCACTACACCACGACATAGCAGATAATCCCTTGCAATTGCTCAGAAGCACTTTCCTACATAGCATCTTACCTCAATCACATGATAACCTTTCGGGGCCATCTGGGCAGGTGTTACTGTTTCCCATTATACGGGAAGGGTAACTTGGGTGCCTCAATGTTCAGGGCTCCCAAAGCATGGCTGGCAGATATCCTGACTCCTTGTCCACAGTGTTCCTGGTCACCGACTCCCTCACCTCACTCAGCTGGGCCACCTTCCCCCTCATCAGGGGTTGATGTCACAAATTCACCACCAGCCCAAAGGGCCTACGTGCCAGCTACCCAAACAGGACCAGGGCTGGGGACAAGCACCTCCTTCTCAGGAACACCCTTCTGCTGCTGGGCCTCCCATACATGTCAAACATCAATGCCACAGGATCCACATGTGTTCTGGGGGCTGCCAGGGCAGCTACCTTGCAGAAATGGTGAAGCACAAAGCCCATGTTAGCCAAAGCATGATGTGAAACCTGCATAAGTATTTGAAATGATGCCTTCAGCCACTCCAGGTGCCCCATCCTCCAGGCTCCAGGCAGACCCCAGCTGCATCCCACCCGGGGGGTTGGCCTCTGCACTTCGTTCTGGACAATGTCAGGGCTCAGGTGAGGGGGACCATCCCAGCGAACGGGTAGATTTCTCCCCACTTGATGCTCCCTACAATGACACTTGGTCATTTGGGCTGTGGCCAGTGCAGAGGGAGGCCTGGGGACATATTCTGTGAGCCCCACACACTCACCCCACCCCATCCCTGTTTCCCCTCTCCACACCTGTTCACAGAAAGGTGAAATTTCCTTGTTCAATTAGGTGGACTCAGTGGACCCATGCTGCCCCTCTGTGATCTTGAGTGATAAAATGACAGCTCACCCCTCAGCATGCTCTCGTGCCCACTGATCAGATCAGCTCCCAGACAACAGCAGGAAGGGTCCTGCCTGCCATCCAGGTGAGTTGGGGTCAGCATGCCCCACCCCTTCACATCAGGAGAAACAAAGGTCCCCACACCCCAGCAGGCATCTGGGTTTGCATTAACTCTGCTCAGGCCCCCAGTGCACCTCTGGGGCACCCTGGATCCACCAACCAAACCAACAAAGACACTGTCTGCTGCCCTGGTGTGGCCCCCCCGCCAGCTGCTCCTTGGGGAGCACTTCCTGTGCAGGGTCTGCACTCAGCTCACCATTAATGCACCCAGTCATCCTCCAGGCCAGGGCCATCATTGTCCTCTTCAGAGTCAAATAGTAAAACAAAATACACACCCTGGGGTTTAAGTGGCAGGGCCAGTGTGGCCCCCAAACCGAGCCTTTGACCCTCAGTTTCCCCCAGCTCATCGCAGAAGCACAGATCGTGAGGTCTGAGGGCATGGATGCCTGCCCCTCCGCTGCCCTGTCTTCTGGGAAGGCAGCTCCTGACGGGAAAAATGGAATCAGACTACAGGAGTGGGAAAGTGTCCGGCCGGGGCCGGCACCCCCCAGTCCTGAGAGGACAGACCGCTCTGCACAGGAGAAAACGGGCCTCCGACAGGCTTTGGGACCTGGCTGCCCTGCAGAGCAGGAGCAGAACCAGGCTCTATGACCCCCATCTGCCCTCTGTCCACCCCAGCACCAACAAGAGGGAAGGTGGGAAGGAAGGCAGGGGACCAAAAGCAAGGAATCCTACAACACAGAAGGGATCTCTCGGGCCTGTGGGTAGGGCACTGGGCATCAGTCCCTCTGCAGGGAGTCAGGTGGGGCTGAGAAGAGCGCCACAGAGGGTCAAGAGGAGAATAAGGGGCTATTGAGGAAAGAGAGATGCATCTCTTCATCCTTTTCATCTCAAAACCACCAACATCTTTAGCGCAAAAAGCAAAGGATGCTACCTAAAATGCACTTTTCTGTGAGGTGCATCTGACCCAAGCCATGGTCTTCTCAATCTCCTCATATGCGTGTGAAGGCTAGGCAGTGAAAAAGGCAGACAGAAGAAGAATGGATTCATTCGAACCGTGGTATTGTCAAAGAATATTTAATATACCGTGGACTTCCAGAAGAAGGAACAAATCAGTCTTGGAAGAAATACAGCCAGGGTGTTCATTACAAGCAAGGATGGTGAGACTTCAGCTCGCTTACTTTGGACAGGTCATCAGGAAAGACCCATCGCTGGAGAAGGACATCATGTTTGGTAAAGTAGAGAGTCAGCGAAAAAAAGCAAAACCTTCCATGAGATGCATTGACACAACAGCCACAACAACGGGCTCAAACATACCAATGATCATAGAGATGGTGCAGGACCAGGTAATGTTTTGTTCTGTTATACATAAGGTTACCATGATTGGAGCCAACTTGACGGCAGCTAACAACATCAACAGCCCATCCAGGGCTGTGTTTGAGACTGAGCTCCTCTCTCTGTGACAGGGATGGCTTTAATAGGTCCTCTATAGAGGACCACAGGGCAACATGGATTCGGGGACACATGGTCAATCCATGTCAGTCACAGACCAGCCTTGGAGACATGGCTGCTGCAGTGCTCCAGTGTGACCTGTGACCACACCTGTCCATCTCCCAAGAGCTGCTGGAACCTCCCTTCCCCAACCAGGGCATGGCTCGCCCTCACTACCTCGGGTCTCTGCTCAAACTCCAGGGGGCCTCTCACACACCCCTCTCTCCTACCTTAGACTGCCCCATGCTAACATCCCTCCTTCACACCTATTACCTTCTAAGGTTGTTAGAAAAACTAAATGAGTTAATGCATGCAGCACATATATAACTGCCTGACACATGGTAACTGTTAAGTGTTAGATTTTACTTAGAATATTTTGTTGAATTAAGATGCCATCAATGGAAAAATACACCGTTATTTTATGCACCACTAAGAAAGAAAAAATGCTGGCAATTAAACTGACACGCTATGTTCCTATCTCTTATCATTTTTATTTTATACTTATTGAAGGAGTTCCCCTAGACTTCATTAGTCGTGATCTTTTATTGGCTATCCCATTTGTGCATATGGAGCCCTGGTTAAAGTGCTTGGCTGCTAACTGAAAGGTCCAAGGTTCAAACCTACCAGCTGCTCTGTGGGAGAAAGATGTGGCAGTCTGCTTCCTTAAAGATTACAGCCTTGTAAGTTCTACTCTGTCCTATAGGGTTACTATGAGTCAGAGCAAGGTTTGTGCATACATCAAAAGAAGACCGTAAGCAAGATAAATTGGTACAGATATTCCTAAAACTTTTGTACATTTGATTCCAAATCCTCCGATTCGATTTTCTGATCTGAGCCATCAGGTGGATACTTTCCCCACACGAGCGTCCTCTGAGCCATCAGAACCTCTGGGACGTGGCTCATCCATCCACGGAGAACCTGTGAAAAGAGCAAAGCTGCAAAAGAAGAGAGTGTGAAATCCTAGAAGCCAAGTGAAGAGAGTGTATCAAGGAGGAGGGAGGGACCCCCTAGGTCACATGCTGCTGATATATGAAGTGAAATAAGGATTGAGAACCCATCACTGGATTTAGCAAAGTGAGTTATTGATGACCTTGACAAAAGCAGTTTTAGTAGATGATGATGACAAAAAGCCTGATATATGTTTAAGAATGAACATGAGGAGAGGAATTGGAGATATTGACTATACACTATTCTTTAGTAGAATTTTGCTGCAAAGAGGAATTAAAAAAATACAAGGACTAGTAAGTGGTGCACTCCTAACATTTATGAAGTCCAGGGCAAAAGAACAAATGGATACCTACAAACAATACGTTAAAGTTACATATCAAGCTAATAAACTGTTAAATAAAATATGTTCTTTCCATTTAAAAAAAAAAAAAAAGTGAAGCCTTTGCTGCTGGCCCAGATGCCAGACTGGAGACAGCCCAGAGTTAGTCTCCCACCTCCCACGTGGGGAATTTTTGCTGAACCCCTGACTCCCCGCCTCCCCATCCACCTCCCCACAATCCTTTGTCTCCAAGGTGTAAGACTGCTTCGAGGCTGTGTCCTGCATTTTCTTCCAGGCTCATGATCATTGGCAAGCTTTGGGCTGAGGCTGTTCAGCCTCATGGCAACTCCTGCCAGGTGACATCAATGTGAGACGCCTCCAAATATAAAACACATCTCAATCTCACAGAGGTTCAAGCTGTGCATCTTAGAACTGATAAGAGATGGAATCTATTTGCTTATTGTCTCCCCCACTCCCCTCCCAATGGGAGCTCCATGAAGGGGAGACCTTTCTTTGCTTCACTCACCACTGTGTCCTCGGTTTCCAGAACCTAGTGGCTCATGGTAGGTATTACAGATTGAATTTGTGGTTGTTATGTTGTTAGGTGCTATCAGGTTGGTTCCAACTCATAGCGACCCCATGTACAACAGAACAAAACATTGCCCGGTCCTGTGCCATCCTCATGATCATTGTTATGCTTGATCCTATTGTTTAGCAGCCACTGTGTCAGTCCATCTCGCTGAGGGTCTTCCTCTTTTTTGCTGACCCTCTACTTTACCAAACATAATGTCCTTCTCCAAGGGCTGCTGCATTCTGATAGCGTATCCAAAGTATGTGAGATGAAGTCTCTCTATCCTTGCTTCTAAGGAGCATTCTGGCTGTACTTCTTGCAAGACAAACTGTCCATTCTTTTGGCAGTCCATGGTATATTAAATATTCTTCACTAGCACCATAATTCAAAGGCATTGATTCTTCTTCAGTCTTCCATATTCATTGTCCAGCTTTCACATGCATAGGAGGCATTTGAAAACACCATGGCTTGGGTCAGGCACACCTTAGTCATTACAGTGACATCTTTGCTTTTTAACACTTTAAAGAGGTCTTTTGTAGCAGATTTGCCCAATGCAATGCATCATTTGATTTCCTGACTGCTGCCTCCATGGGCACTGATTGTGAGTCCAAGTAAAATGAAATCCTTGACAATGTCAATCTTTTCTTCCTTTATCATGATGTTGCTTACCGGTCCAGTTGTAAGAATTTTTGTTTGTTTCTTTATGTTAAGGTGTAATCCATACTAAAGGCCGTGGTCTTTGATCTTCATCAGTAAGTGCTGCAAGTCCTCTTCACTTTCAGCAAGCAAGGTTGTGTCATCTGCATAATGCAAGTTGTTAATGAGTCTTCCTCCAATCCTGATGTCCCATTCTTCTTCATATAGCCCAGCCCCTTGGATTATTTGCCCAGCATACAGATTGAATAGGTATGGTGAAAGGATACAACCCTGACCCACACCTTTTCTGACTTTAAACCATGCAGTATCTCCTTGTTCTGTTGGAATGAATGCCTCTTGATCTATGTACAAGTTCCTCATGAGCACAATTAAGTGTTCTGGAATAGCCACCGTTCACAATGTTATCCATAATTTATTATGATCCACACAGTTGAATGCCTTTGTGTAGTCAATAAAACATAGGTAAACATCTTTCTGGTATTCTCTGCTTTCAGCCAGGGTCCATCTGACATCAGCAGTGATATCCCTTGTTCCACATCCTCTTCTGAATCTGGCTTAAATTTCTGACAGTTCCCTGTTGATGTACTGCTGCAGCCGCTTTTGAATGATCTTCCAAAAAAGTTCACTTGTGCATGATATTAATGATATTGTCTGACAATTTCCACATTCAGTTGGACCAACTTTCTTTGGAATAGGCATAAATATGGATCTCTTCCAGTCGGTTGGCCAGGTAGCTGTCTTCCGAATTTCCTGGCATAGACGAGTGAGCACTTCCAGTGCTGCATCCCTTTGTTGAAACATCTCAATTGGCATTCTGTCAATTCCTGGAGCCTAGTTTTTTGCCAGTGTCTTCAGTTCTTGATCATATGGTACCTCCTGAAATGAATGAATGTTGACCAATTCTTTTTGGTACAGTGACTGCGTATTCCTTCCATCTTCTTTTGATGCTTCCTGCATCGTTCAGTATTTTGCCTATAGGATCCTTCACTATTGCAACTCAAGGCTTAAATATGTTCCTCATTTCTTTCAGCTTGAGAAATGCCAAGCGTGTTCTTCCCCTTTGGTTTTCTAACTCCAGGTGTTTGCACATGTCATAATACTTTACTTTGTCTTCTCAAGCAGCCATTTGAAATCTTCTGTTTAGCTCTGTTCATCATTTCTTCCATTCGCTTTAGTGACTTGATGTTCAAGAGCAAGTTTCATAGTCTCTTCTGACATCCATTTTGGACTTTTCTTTCTTTCCTGTCTTTTTAATGACTCCTTCCTTTCTTCATGTATGATGTCCTTGATTGAATTGTGTCCCCCAAAAAGATAAGTTGAAGTTCTAACTCTTGTACCTATGAATGTGCCTGTGTTGGGAGATAGGGTTTTGAAGATGCTATCAGTTAACATGAGGTCATACTGGAGTAGAGTAGGCCCTAAACCTAATCCCTTCTGAGTGGCATCTATCTTATAAAAGAACAAAATAGATACAGAAACATACACAGGTGAAGAGGAAGACAGGTATCTTAGTCATCTAGTGCTGGTATAACAGAAATATCACAAGTCAATGGCTTTAACAAAGAGAAATTTATTCTCTCACAGTCTAGTAGGCTACAAGTCCAAATTCAGGGCATCAGCTCCAGGGGAAGGCTTTCTCTCTCTGTCAGCTCTGGAGGAGGGTCCTTGTGATGCATCAATCTTCCCTTGTTCTGGGAGCTTCTCCACGCAGGAACCTCAGGTGCAAATGATGCGCTCTGCTCCTGATGGTACTTTCTTGGTGGTATGAGGTCCCCCGTCTCTCTGCTCTCTTCTTTTATATTTCAAAAGAGATTCACTTAAGACACTATCTAATCTTGTAGATCTCATCAATATAACCGCAGTTAATCCATCGTATTACATCATAGTGATAGGATTTACAACACGTAGGGAAATCACATCAGATGACAAAATGGTAGACAATCATAGAATACTAAGAATCATGACCTAGCCAAGTTGACAGATATTTTGAGAGGACACAATTCAATCCATGACAATAGGTGATGGAGACAGATGCATCCATAAGCCCAGGAATGACAAGGATTGCTGGCAGCTACTGAAGCTGAAAGAGACAAAGAAGGAACCCTCCCTAGGGCCGCAACCTGAATTCAGACTTCTGGCCTCTAAAACTGTGAGACAATAAATTTCTGTTCTTCAAAGCCACCCAGGGATGTCCCTGGGTGGCACAACTGGTTAACCACTTGACTACTAACTGAAAAGTTGGCAGTTCAAACCCACCCAGAGTTGCCTCAGAAGAAAGGCTTGGTCATTTGCTTCTGAAAGATCACAGCCTTGAAAGCCCTATGGAGCACAGTTTAACTCTGCACACATGGGGTCACCATGAGTCAAAATTTTCTCAATGGCAACTGGTTTGGTTTTCAGGTTAAAACCTCCCACTTGTGGTATTTTGTTACGGGATCCTTGGCCACAAGGCCTCCCTCAGCCCTAACTCTTCTTTCTCTGGTGGTTGCCAGAAAGTCAGGCCCACCCACCGTCTTCCTCCTCACCTGTCTTATAACACCTCCATGTGTCTACACATCTTGCTGACCGACACACGGTCACCACCTTCTTCTGAGCCAGTCCTCAGAGACACAGCCGGCCCAGCAATCAGAGCTGGACCCTTCATCAGACCCAGTTCAACCCCAGTCCCACCTAGGCTGTGTGCCCCAGTCCACGTCGCATATAGCCTCCTGGGCCACCTTCCCCCGTGAAATGGGGATGGTGATGGTACTAGTGACCACTTCACAGGGTCAGGATAAGAATTCATGGTCTGATCCGTGTAAGGCTCAGGCCATGATGCCTGGAACACAGCCAGTCTAAGTGTCAGCTCTGACTATACTCCACCCTGCTCCTGCCAACCACAGCTCACACAAGAAGTCTTTCCAAGTACGCATGACCATGTGTATGAGTCTCCAAAGGCTTCCTACGGAAGTACTGCAAACTGGGTGGCCTCTACAAACAGATTATCCTCTCGTGGTTCTGGAGGCCACATGTCCTTGTTCAGGGTGTCAGCAGGGCCGCCCTCCCTCTGAAGGCTCTGGAGGAAGATCCTTTCTTGTCTCTCCCAGCTTCTGGTAGCCCCAGGCGTTCCTTGGCTTGTAGATGCAGCATAAATCGTCTTCACGTGGCCAGCTTCTCCTCTTTTATAAGGACACCACTGACTGGATTAGGATCCATCCTAATCCACTAGGACCTCATGCTAATTTAACTGACAACGGCTTCACAGACCCTATTTCCCACAAGGTCACCTTCACAGGTACTTGCGTGAGGATTTCAACATAAATTTGGGGGGACTCCATTCAACCCCTAACACTAAGGTAGCAAGCCTTCTCCAAACTCCATTTCTCATGCATTCTATGTTTAACCCAGCAAGCCCCACACACCCCCACCCCGGTGCACCCTGGCAAGCACGGTCAGTCACTCTGCTGTCAGACAGGAGGGCAGGGAGATCCAGGGGGACATCTGAGGACCCCCAATGATGGTCTCAAGGGATGGGGGCCCACCCCGATCAGGACACCCACCCTACCCACCTCCTCCTCACCTCAGACCTTCACCTCCTCAAGGGCCGGACACATCCTGACCAGACCCCCACTGCAGGGGACCCTGGGGCTCTGCACCCCTCCCAGGTTTGCCTATCACACAGCCCATCCCCCTGACCCAGCCCTGGGGCTCTTGTCTTCCCAGGCTGGGAAGCAGCTATGTTGGTCCCCTTTCTTGCCCACAAAGTCTCTCTAGTCTGTTAGGGGAGGATTCCCTACTAAGGTCTCTAGGCTGGTCGAGATCAGCAGACAGAGCAGCCCCAGCTGGAGGGGCCTCTACGTCTTTCCAGAGGTTGGGGTGTGGTGTGTGCACCCCTAAGCTGTAGGAAAGCACTAGTGAGCCTCCACTACCTTCACAGCTGCAACAGTAGGCTGTTGACCCCAGTAGATCTTTTGACCCCTGTGTGGCTGTGGATAGTGTCCCTGTGGCTGCCATGCCCAGCCTCCGCTCCTGGCCACATGTGTAGCAAGAGGCCCCTCCAGCCAGAAGAAGTAGACTTGGAGAGTGGCTGGCCAGGTTCTGAGCCTGGCTACCTATGGATGGGACTCTGAGGGGAGGAGCTGGCTCTGTATTTGTGGATGTGTCCTGAGGTTTGTATTTGCAGTGTCCTGGGTATGCAGCCATCTCGGCTGGTCCCTTCTCCTGTGTTCACTTACAAAGCCTGTCCCTCTGCTCTGAGCTTTAAGAAACCTGCTTCTTGTTTAAGACAAGCCTGGGAGAGTTGTTGCAGGGTCTGCACTGGGTGCAGCCCCAGGACCCAGGGACAGCCTCTGAGTCATCATTGTTCTTATGACAGCAATGGTCCCCTCTGGTTTTAACACAACCTGAGATCCTCACATGGTACCACCTCTTCTCAGAACTCATTTCCTCCTATTCATGGGACAATTCTTTGTGGTGCAGATGGGAACCCATGTGTCTCTGGTCCCCTAATCACATCAACCAACCATGTTCGAGAGTGTTGCCTGGCCCACGCACATGCACTCACGCACTCACCCGCTGGTCTGTGTATGCCCAAGCTTGGGACTCAGCCACTTCCCTCAGACAGTGCAGGCTGAGGCAGGCATGTACAGGGGTCATGGGGACCAGAGGGGTTGCTCTGGGGGTCAGAGAGGCTCTCCCAGAGGAAGTGACATCTAGGCCGACTCTAAAAGGATTAGTACGGGTGAAAAGGTGAGGCAAGAGTAAGACAGGCAGAAGAAGGTGCGTGTGCTCAGGGAGAGAGAGAGAGAGAGAGAGAAAGACAGAGACAGAGACAGATAGAAAGACAGAGACAGAGAGACAGACACAGAAAGGCAAAGAGATAGAGAGAGACAGAAGTTGCCCAGTCCTGCATCATCTTCACAATCATTGATGTAATTGAGTCCATTCTTGCAGCCATTGTGTATTTTGAGTGCCTTCCAGTCTAGGGGGCTCATCTCCCAGCACTGTATCAGACAATGTTCTGTTGTGGTCCATAGGGTTTTCATTGGCTATTTTTCAGAAGTAGATCACCAGGCCTTTCTTCCTAGTCTGTCTTAGTCTGGAAGCTATTTGAAATACTGTTGGCATAGCTTCCAGCATCACAACATACAAGGCACCACAGTACAACACACTGACAGATGGGTGGTGGTCTTCAGCCTCACAGAGCATCATTTCCATCATCTGCAAAATTAAGATCAGTAAGACCTATTTTACAGTGGGAAGGCGTATAAGAGGGATTATAAGTAAAAGTGCCTGGCACAGAGTCAGAGCAGAATAGAGGAACAAACAAATGAACGAACGAGTAGATGCAACAGCCCCACCTTTGCCAAGAGCGAGCAAGCCTCCCTAGGCAGGTGCACCTGGCGTCAAGGAGCCCTGCCCCGGGAGGAAAGGCTGGGCTAACAGAGCCCCAGGCCCAGGGCTCCTTCTCAGGATCTCTCCCCACTCACTGAGCACAGCACAAGTTCAAGAGCTGCAGGGAGATGGGGTGCATTATGTAGATGCACTCAAGTGTTTGTAAAACTCTTCCCAATGAAGGATTTGATTCTTCAAGTGCTAGACAAGATGCTTGAGCAAACTCCACTATGGTCCTGATTATCACTATTATGTTGCAGTTGGCATAGTGTGGGCTTGAAGAAGGAGGTTTATTTTCCTGGTTAATCAGGTTTATTTTTACCCTGGCTGAGTAATACATGATCGATATCAAAATAAATTACAATCCTTCCATTATCAACCACTTGGCTATCCTGCATGCATGCCATCTTCTGCCTTCCTGTTTCTCCAAGCTGCCTTCCCTTCTCTGCTCCTGGAAAGGCACCCTTCCCTCCCTGCCACCACTCTGCCATTCATCCTCTTGGCTGCAGACCAGAATATAAACTAGGTGCCTGGGGGGCCTGTGAAAACTTACAGCATGTTGCATTAGGAACCGGCTTGATGGCCATAAATTACAGAACAGCTCCAATACCAAACTGAGATGGTATTGTCACGTATGGTGTAAGTAAAAACATTAAATTATTTTTCTAAGTGTTTGATTTTTCATCTGTGGTTTATTCCCCTACTAAATTTTTTGTAAAGGCCCATTTATTCAGCTTTGGAGGAAAATCTATTAAGCAGTTGTCCACTTGGCAGCAAAAGGTGTGAGCCTCAGAGAATGGGAACGGTTCCCAATTGGCCTCTGCCTTTCAGGGCTGACAGCAGGCACCTCCCTGAAGCCTCCCAGCCTCAGTTTCCCCACTGATAGGATGAGAAGCAAAAATTGCGATTTTCCAGAAAGGTACCTTTCCAAATTGAAAACAAGGAAACAAGAGCAGCATGAAATCGAGCAATCCCATGACTCTAGTGTTTGGAATTTATGAAAAGTCAATACAATCATAACATCGATGTATTCTGGTCCTTGACACCAAGGAATTATGTAACGTAGTTAGAATAATATCGACAAATATGGTTATGTGCAGACCAAAAAGAAAAGTCGTACCATTTTGAAGGTCAAAGGAGTTTTTTTTTCATTTTAAGACCCAGAGAGAGAACTTTGCCCAGAGATCCCTTTGACCGGCACTCAAGGTCTTCCTGAGTCCTGTCTCATGTTGTGTACCGACAGCTGGTCCTGCTCCACCCTCCTCTCACCTCCACTTCCCTACATGCTCTTAGCATCCCCCCCGGGAGGACAGGCTCCAGATGAGGGCTCCAGGTAGTCTGACAAGCTGAGAACAGACAGCCCTGGGTTCAGGTATTGGCTCTGAAACTTACTAGCTATCTGCCTCTCTAACCTCAATTTCCTTGTAGATTTACTTTTGTTGCTGTTAGTTCCCATCAAGTCGGCTCCGACTCACAATGACCCCATGTATAAGAGAACGAAATGTTGCCCAGTCCTGTGCCATCCTCTGGATCATTGATGTGTTTGAGTCCCTTATTGTGGCTATTGTGTCAATCCATCTCATTGAGGGTTTACCTCGTTTTTGCCAACCTACTTTACCAACCATGACATCCTTTTTTAGAGATTGGGCTTTCCTGATGACGTGTCCAAAATAAGCGAGTCAAAGTCTCGCTATCCTCCCTTCTAAGGAACTTTATGGTTGTTTCTCTTCTATGACTGATTTGTCCAACAATGTAGTACATTGGGCAAATCTGCTGAAAAAGACCTCTTTAAAGTTTGGCAAAGCAACGATGTCACTTTGATGACTAAGGTGCACCTGACCCGAGCCTTGGTCCTTTCAATCACTTCATGTGCGTGCGAAAGCTGGACAATGAGAAAGGAAGACAGAAGAATGGATGCATTTGAATTGTGTTCCTTGTAGGTAAAGTGGACTAATCAAAGGTCTGGCTCCTGGGGCTGTGCAGGACTCAGTGGGTACGGGTGTGCTGGCCCCAGTACCACTCTCCCAATACTCGCCATTGTGTTCTATGCACTCCTCAGGGAGGCCCTGCCAGTCCCCGCCTTGCATGTTGAGCCTGGACGCAACCTACCCATAAGCTCTGTGAAGACAGGAGCCTGCCATCCCCTCCTGGAATCTCCTTCTCTGGCTCAGGGTCCCAACTCCAGGAGGCACTTGGCAGCATCTACTACTGGGAGGAAACCCATGCTTGGAAGATATTACTCAATGAAAGGACAGGCGATGATGAGACACAGCTGGACACAGATGTCACCATCAGCCCATCAGGGAGACAAGGGCCCAATTCTCAGAGCTCCATGCATTGTCTTTTCAAGTCTCTGGAGAGTTCAGAAGAATTCAGATGAGGTTTTCAAATGCTAGAACCTCTCTGGTGTCATTCTCACTTCAGTAACTCCCAGGACACTTGCCCGAAACAGACCCCCCCCCCCCCGCCCTTGTACACTGCTCACTTTCTTCTGGTTCTGAAACCCAGCAAGAATTTGAGCTGGGTGTGCATCAGGACTATCTTTTAACAAAATGTCATCCTTATTTTCTTCAAACATGGCACAGGTGTTACAGGCTAGATTCAGACTGTGTTGATCTGCAGCCATTGAGTTCTCTTTGTCAGGCAAAAATAAAAACCAGTAAAATCATTTGCCATTGAGTTGATTCTGACTCATGACTACTCCATGTGTGTCAGAGTAGAACTGTGCTCCATAGAGTTTGCAATGGCTGATTTTTTGGAAGTAGAACACTAGGCTTTCCTTCTGAAGTACCTCTGGGTGGACTTGAATCACCAATCTTTCAGTCAGCAGCTGAGTATGTTAACTGTTTGCACCACCCAGAGACTCCCAGGCAGAAGTGGGCTATTGAAATTCCTGAGGAAATTGAGTGTGACCATTTAGCTGTGCATGATCTCACCTGCATAATCTGGCCACCAACCAACAGGTCTGCCATTGTCATCATACACATCAGACGCCATGGGTTGAAAAATCTGTCATTTGTGATTGCCTTTATTCCGGTCTATGCCACAGTCAGATAAAATGATTATTAATTAAAAGTACCTCCAAGCTAGAAAGGCGGTGAGGAAGACTGGTGCAAGGGCAGAGAGGACAAACTCGATCTCCACCTCACCTTGTCCACCCCCACTCCCTGCCAAGAGAAAGCTCCATCAATAATGTAATAGAAGTACAAAGGATGGAAATCTCTAACAGCCACTCTTACATAATGCAAGCTTGATTCATGTGGCAAGTCAAACACTCTTCTGAGATTAGAATAATCTTATTTTTTTGGAACCAAGTTTATGTCTCAAGTAGAGAAAACTTTCCATTCTATGCTTAGCTGAGATCACCAACAGGAAGAATGGAGATCAGAAAGAAGGCCTGAGCCTCCATAATCAAGGCTCAGTTTACTGTAAAGAACCCACCACTCCCAGAGCTCCCTGACAAGGGCACTGTGATCAAGGCTCAGTTTACTGTAACAGACCCACCGCTCCTAGAGCTCACTGAAAAGGTAGTCATGATCAAGACTTAGTTTACCATAACAGATCCACCATTCCCAGAGCTCACTGACAAAGGTGACTTGATCAAGGCTCAGTTCACTGTAATGGACTCACCACTCCCAGAGTTCATGGACAAGGGCACCACAATCAAGGTTCAGTTTACTGTAAAGGACCACTGTTCCCAGAGCTCCTGGTCAAGGACGTCTCTACCCAATACCCAATCAGCTCCAAACACCGACACCCAAAACTCACTTATGAGCGGCCTGCCCTCCAGCCCAGTACAAATCAAGTTTGGGTCTAGATGTGTGGTTGGTGGGGGGCTCTGCCCATACTGGTGGCATCGTGGTTTCCATAGTTATGAACCTTTTCTTCCTGATACACAATGCAAAAGCTCTACCTTCAGCAACAAAAAAACCTCTGTTACAGACTTGAGACCAATATCAGCGCCAAGAAGACTCATGCTCTCCCAGAACAGCCCTTTAGAAAGACACCCAGGGCTTGTCCACTCATCCCATGACAACTCTGCAGTCATTGCAGCCCTGGGCATGACCACATGGTAGGTCCTTCACAAATGTTGAGACAACAGAACTCAGGGAGCCATCTGGAGCCCTCCAACTCGGCACTGTTTCTTCCCACCTGGTCTGGAGGACCTTGTAGCCAACTCACTGTTCTCACTCTAGCTGCCAGGAAACTCAATTGAATGTGTGAGAACCTCTAGCAAATTGGCAGCCTTCCTGGCCTGCTGTTTGTCTTCTCTCTCATCTGTTCTCAGTCATCTACTCTGATGGGGATTTCCCCCTCTTCTGATTTAACATGTATTGAACCATCTTGAGGGTGTACATGCTCCTGTGGTAGCTGCTTCAAAGCCTTTGTGGAATGAAGCAAGACAGGAATCCATCAGAGAAAAGATGACAGTCCTGAGCCAAATTCTCCCCATTGGAGCACTGTAGTAATCAACTAAGGGGGCAGCTTTCTCACCATCACCCCACTTTCCACACACTCAAACTGACACAAGTCGGACTCAGGACACAGGAGATGCTCTGCCTTGTCTGGTTGGAGCCTTGTAACCACCATGAAGTCAGCAGGCCAGTATCCTCACGGAGAAATGGAGAGAAAGGCCAGGGGGCATGTTACTCACCAAAGTCACAAGTCCAGTGAGTGCCAGCCCAGTGACCCCTGATATGGCAACTGTGTCCCTGGGCTGCACATCAGGATGGAAAAGGATTTCATGAGCACAGGACCAGGTGCCTGCCTCCCCATAACATCACCACCCCAATGACATTGCCATCCCCATGCCATCACCACCCCCCAGGACATCATCTCCTCCCACTGACATCAACACCCCCATGACATCACCACTCCCCATTGTATCACCCCCATGGTGTCACCTCTACTATGACATCTTCACCCCCATGACATCACCACCCCATGACATCACCACCCTCCATGGCATCACTGCCCAACACTAGCCTCCCCAGGAAGACAAAGGGAAATAAATTTTATTAAGAATATTTTTTATCCATCACTCCTCTGAGGTCTATGTTTTCCCCATTTTGTGGATGAAAACCCTGCAGTCCACGCATCTGTCGGTTTGTCATACTGTAGGAGCTCATGTGTTGCAATGCTGGAAGCTATGTCACCAGTATTCAAATACCAGCAGGGTCACCCATGGTGGACAGGTTTCAGCTGAGCTTCCAGACTAAGACAGACTAGGAATAAGGACCTGGTGGTCTACTTCTGAAAAAAATTAGCCAGTGAAAACCTTATGAATAACAGCAGAACATTGTTTGATATAGTGCCAGAAGATGAGCCCCTCAGGCTGGAAGTCACTCAAAAGACAACTGGGGAAGAGCTTCCTCCTCAAAGTAGAGTTGATCTTAATGACATGGATAAAGTCAAGCTTTTGGGACCTTCATTTGCTGATTTGGCATGACTCAAAATGAGAAGAAACAGCTGCAAACATCCATTAATAATAGGAACATGGAATATACGAAATATGAATCTAGGAAGATTGGAAATCATCAAAAATAAAATGGAGGCATAAAAATCGATACCCTAGGCATTAGTGAGCTGAAATGAACTGGTTTGGGCCATTTTGAATTAGACAATCATATGGTCTGCTATGTCGAGAATGACAACTTGAAGAGGCATGGCATTGCACTCATCATCAAAAAGAACGTTTTAAGATCTATCCTGGAGTACAATGCTGTCAGTGATAGCATAATATCCATATGCCTACAAGGAAGACCAGTTAATACAACTATTGTTCAAATTTACACACCAACCACTAAGGCCAAAGATGATGAAACTGAAGATTTTTACCAACTTCTGCAGTTCTGAAATTGATTGAACATGCAGTCAGGATACATTGATAATTACTGGTAATTGGAATACGAAAGTTGAAAACAAAGAAGAAGGATTGGTAGTTGGAAAACATGGCCTTGGTGATAGAAGTGACTCCATAGAATGTATGATAGAATTTTGCAAACCAGTGACTTCTTCATCACAAATACCTTTTTTCAACAACAACATATACATGTGAAACTTGTTGGATGGAATACACAGGAGTCAAATCGACTACATCTGTGGAAATAGATAATGAAAAGGCTCAATATCACCAGTCAGAACAAGGCCAGGAGCTGACTGCGGAACAGACCATCAATTGCTCATATGCAAGTTAAAGTCGAAGCTGAAGAAAATTAGAACAAGTCCAAGAAAGCCAAAGTATGACCTCAAGTATATCCCAACTGAATTTAGAGACCACTTCAAGAATAGATTTGACAGAACACTAATGACCGAAGACCAGAAGAGTTGTGGAACGACATCAAGGCCATCATACAAGAAGAAAGCAAGCGGCCAGTAAAAAGTCAGGAAAGAA
This sequence comes from Dugong dugon, assembly GCA_030035585.1. NCBI lineage: Eukaryota > Metazoa > Chordata > Mammalia > Sirenia > Dugongidae > Dugong > Dugong dugon. Next base: position 27,028,074 of record CM057462.1, on the reverse strand, counting down.
AGAAAAGACCAAAATGGATGTCAGAAGAGATTCTAAAACTTGCTCTTGACCATAGAGTGTTGTTGTTGTTGTTGTTAGGTGCCGTCGAGTTGGTTCCGACTCATAGTGACCCTGTGTACAACAGAACAAAACACTGCCTGGTCCTGCACCATCCTCACAATTGTTGCTGTGCTTGAGCCCATTGTTGCAGCCACTGTGTCAATCCATCTCTTTGAGGGTCTTCCTCTTTTTCACTGACCCTCTACTTTACCAAGGATGATGACCTTCTCCAGGGACTGATCCCTCCTGATAACATATCCAAAGATGTGAGACATAGTCTTGCCATCCTTCCTTCTGAGGAGCATTCTGATTGTACTTCTTCCAAGTCAGACTTGTTCGTTCTTTTGGCTATCCCTGTTAGATTCAATATTCTTTGCCAACACCACAATTCAGGGGCGTCAATTCTTCTTCAGTCTTCCTTATTCATTGTCCAGCTTTCCCACACATATGAGTCGACTGAAAACATCATGGCTTGGGTCAGGCGTGCCTTAGTCTTCAAGGTGACATCTTTGCTTTTCAACACTTTAAAGAGGTCTTTTGCAGCAGATTTGCCCAATGCAATGCATCTTTTGATTTCCTGACTGCTGCTTCCATGGGTGTTCATTGTGGATCCAAGTAAAATGAAATCCTTGACAACTTCAATCTTTTCTCTATTTATCATGATGTTGCTTATTGGTCCAGTTGTGAGGACTTTTGTTTTCTTTATGTTGAGGTGTAATCCATACTCAAGGCTGTGGTCTTTGATCTTCATCGGTAAGTGTGATTCAAGTCCTCTTCAGTTTCAACAAGCAGGGTTGTGTCATCTGCATAACACAGGTTGTTAATGCATTTTCCTCCAATCTTGATGCCCTGTTATTCTTCACAGAGTCCAGCTTCTCATATTATTTGCTCAGCATACAGATTGAATAGGTATGGTGAAAGGATACAACCCTCACGCACACCTTTCCTGACTTTAAATCATGCAGTATACACTTGTTCTGTTCAAATGACTGCCACTTGATCTGTATACAGGTTCCTCATGAGCACAATTAAGTGTTCTGGAATTCCCATTCTTCCCATTGTTATCCATAATTTGTTATGATCCACACAGTTGAATGCCTTTGCGCAATCAATAAAACACAGGTAAACATCTTTCTAGTAGTCTCTGCTTTCAGCCAGGATCCATCTGACTTCAACAATAATATCCCTCATTCCACATCCTCTTCTGAATCCGGCTTGAATTTCTGGCAGTTCCCTGTTGAAATACTGCTGCAGCCACTTTTGAATGATCTTCAGCAAAATTTTACTTGTGTGTGATATTAATGATATTGTTTGATAATTTCCACATTCAGCTGAATCACCTTTCTTGGGAATAGGCATAAATATGGATCTCTTCCAGTTGGTTGGCCAGGGAGGTGTCTTCCAAATTTCTTGGCATAGACAAGTGAGTACTTCAGCACTGCATCCATTTGTTGAAACATCTCAGTTGGTATTCTGTCAATTCCTAGGGCCTTGTTTTTCACCAATGTCTTCAGTGCAATTTAGACTTCTTCCTTCGGTACCATCCGTTCCTGATCATATGCTACCTCCTGAAATGGTTGAAGCTGACCAATTCTTTTTGGTATAATGACTCTGTGTATTCCTTCCATCATCTTTTGATGCTTCCTGCATTGTTTAATATTTTCTCCTTGAAATCCTTTACTATTGCAACTCGAGGCTTGAATTTTTCCTTCAGTTCTGTCAGCTTGAGAAATGTTGAACATGTTCTTCCCTTTTGGTATTCTATCTCCAGCTCTTTGCACATGTCATTTACTTTGTTTTCTCGAGCCGCCCTTTGAAATCTTCTGTTCAGTTCTTTTACTTCATCATTTCTTCCTTTTGCTTTAGCTACTCGATGTTCAAGAGCAAGTTTCAGAGTCTCTTCTGACATCCATTTTGGTCTTTTCTTTCTTTCCTGTCTTTTTAAAGACCTCTTGCTTTCTTCATGTATGATGTTCTTGATGTCCTCCCACAACTCTTCTGGTCTTCGTTCATTAGTGTTCAAGGTGTAAAATCTATTCTTGAAATGATCTCTAAATTCAGGTGGGATATACTCAACGTCATACTTTGGCTCTCATGGACTTGTTCTAATTTTCTTCAGTTTCAACTTGAACTTGCATTTGAGCAAATTGATGGTCTGTTCCGCAATCGGTCCCTGGCCTTGTTCTGACTGATGATATTGAGCTTTTCCATCATCTTTTTCCACAGCTGTAGTCGATTTGATTCCTGTGTATTCCATCTGGCGAGGTCCACTTGTTTATGTTGGTGAAAAAGGTATTCGCAATGAAGTCGTTGGCCTTGCAAAATTCTATCATGCAAACTCCAGCATCGTTTCTATCACCAAGATCATATTTTCCAACTATCAATCTTTCTTCCTTGTTTCCAACTTTCGCATTCTAATCACCAGTAATTAACAGTGCATCCTGATTGTTTGTTCGATCAATTTCAAACTGCAGAAATTGGTAAAAATCTTTAATTTCTTCATTTTTGGCCTTAGTGATTGGTGAGTAAATTTGAATAATAGTCATATTTACTGGTATTCTTTGTAGGCATATGAATATTATCTTATCACTGACAGCACTGTACTTCAGGATAGATCTTAAAATGTTCTTTTTGATGATGAATGCAATGCCATGCCTCTTCAAGTCGTCATTCCCAGCATAGTAGACAGTATAACAAACTGACAGATATGTGGGAGGAATGTAGAGTAGCTGAAGCTAAAGGAAGAAATGATGAAGTGAAAGAACTGAACAGAAGATTAAAAAGGGCAGCTCAAGAAAACAAAGTAAAATGTTATAATGAAATGTGCAAAGAACTGCAGTTAGAAAACCAAAAGGGAAGAATACATTCAAGATTTCTCAAGCTGTAAGAAGAGAAGAAAAAATTCAAGCCTCAAGCAGCAATATTGAAGGATTCTACAGGGAAAACATTAAATGACACAGGAATAAGCAGAAGAAGGTGGAAGGAATACACAGAATCACCGTACCAGAAAGAATCAGTGGATGTTCAACCATTTCAGGAGGTAGTATACAATCAAGAACTGATGGTACTGAAAGAAGAAGTCCAAATTGCACTGAAGGCATTGGTGAAAAATAAGGCTCCAGGAATCGACAGAATACCAATTGAGACGTTTCAACAAATGGATACAGTGCTGGAAGTGTTCACTCATCTATGCCAAGAAATTTAGAAGACAGCTACCTGGCCAACCAACTGGAAGAGATCCATATTTATGCCTATTCCAAAGAAAGGTGTTCCAATGGAATGCAGAAATTATCAAACAATATCATTAATATCACACACAAGTAAAATTTTGCTGAAGATCATTCAAAAACAGTCGCAGCAGTGCATCAACAGGGAACTGCCAGAGATTCAAGCTGGATTCAGAAGAGGACGTGGAATGAGGGATATTATTGCTGAAGTCAGATGGATCCTGGCTGAAAGCAGAGACTACTAGAAAGATGTTTACCTGTGTTTTATTGATTGTGCAAAGGCATTCAACTGTGTGGATCATAACCAATTATGGATAACAGTGAGAAGAATGGGAATTCCAGAACACTTAACTGTGCTCATGAGGAACTTATACATAGACCTAGAGGCAGATGTTTGAACAGAACAAGGGGATACTGGGTGGTTTAAAGTCAAGAAAGGTGTGCGTCAGGGTTGTATCCTTTCACCATACTTATTCAATCTGTATGCTGAGCAAATAATCTGAGAAATTGGACTATATGAAGAAGAATGCAACATTAGGATTGAATGAAGACTCATTAACAACCTGCAATATGCAGATGACACAATCTTGCTCTTGCTGAAAGTGAAGAGGACTTGAAGCACTTACTGATGAAGATCAAAGACTACAGCCTTCAGTATAGATTACACCTCAACATAAAGAAAACAAAGATTCTCACAAGTGGACCAATAAGCAACATCATAATAAATGGAGAAAAGACTGAAGTTGTCAGGGTTTCATTTTACTTGGATCCACAACCAACACCCATGGATACAGTAGTCAAGAGATCAAAAGATGCATTGCATGGGGCAAATCTGCTGCAAAAGACCTCTTCAAAGTGTTAAAAAGTAAAGATGCCGCTTTAAGGACTAAGGTGGACCTGACCCAAGCCATGGTGTTTTCAATCGCCTCATATGCATTTAAAAGCTGGGCAATGAATAAGAAAGACCAAAGAATTGATGCCTTCATGACTAATGGACCACAACTACCACAGCCTCCAACAGACTGAGTCCAGCATAACTAGCTGGTGCCCGGCTACCACCAGTGACTGCTCTGACAAGGATCACAATAGACAGTCTTAGACATAGCTGGAGAAAAATGCAGAACAAAATTCTAACTTAGAATAAAAGACCAGACTCACTAGCCTGACAGAGACTGGAGAAACCCAAGAGTCTGGCCCCCGGACACCCTTTTAGCTCATAATTAAGTCAGTCGTGAGGTTCACCCTTCAGCCAAAGATTGAACAGGCCCATAAAACAAAACAAGACTAAAGGGTCACACCAGTCCAGGGACAAGGACTAGAAGGCCGAATTTAATGGAAGAGATTATCTTCCCAGCTCATTGATAAACGTCTCCGGTAGACTGACCAGGACACTGAGTAGTGGCCTCCTTGTTAAACACTGATGACTTCTTCCCATCGAGAAGCCCAGGAGGAACTCGTTATACAAATAAAGTCGTATCTTGATTATTTGGCTAGGAGGGTCACACCTTTAATTAGTGAATTACTAAAACTACTTAAGCAAAAGTTCCTGGCAAAGGAGGCTCGAGGTCAGAGTCCAGAGTCTGGGCCACCTCACAGAACGTCATCCTGCAAATAGAGCTCTGTGGTCAAATCCAGATGTCACAACCAGAGGAAGAGACATGGGGCTGGGGACCCTTCATCCACTCCAAGGAATCTATCCCCATCCCTTCTCCCAAACTGCATATGCTCCTCCCCTCCTCTGCACCTCTGCTCTGACTAACCCCCATCCTGGGGCATCTGTCCCCTCCTCAACCCCTGCTCAAATGGCCTCACGCTTCCAAACCCAGCGCAAGCCTCCCTCATATGAAGCCCTCCTCTGACACTGCCTCTGCAACCTCCAGCCCCCCTTAGTGCCATTATCACAGCTCATCGTCCCTGTAACGGGGTTCCCCACTGAGACCTTCGAGGCAGAGCACAGATCAGGGGTCCACGTGCACTGACTCGTCATTGGTGAAGATGGAGTAGAGGTTGGAGGTCCAATGGGCCAGTGGAAAGCCCAGCTCAGATTGCCTGAGTGGAAGAGTATTACACTAGAGGGCCAAATCAGGGGGCCTTGAATACCCACTCCCACACACCAGGCCTAGTACCCGCTTCACCTACCTCAACACACAGGTAAACTCCTTCATTGCCAGCCCACCAGAAACCCTCACAAGGAATTGTGGTAGGCAGAATTCCAAGATGACCCACCCCTAGAAACTCATGCTCTTGTATAATGCTCTCCCTTTCAGTGAGGGAAAATCACTCCCCCTGCGTGTGCTATGTTACATGGCAAAATGAATTTCTGAAGATGTAATTAAGGTCCCTAATCACAGAGTTCATCAAAAGGGAGATTGTCCTACTTGGGCCTGACCTAATCAAGTGAGTTCTTAAAAGGGAGTCTAGAGGTCTGAGACAGAAGAAGTCAGAAAAATGATCTCCTGCTACCCTGGAAGAAAACAAATCTCCAAGTGATGGGCTGCCTGTGTAGGCTGTGTGGCAAGGAACTGTGGTCAGCCACTAGCAGTTGACAGCAGCCCCCAGTCAACAACTAGCAAGAAAATGGGACCTCAGTCCTACACAGGATCTGAGCTCTGCCAACACCCTGACTGAGCTTGAAAGAGGACCCTGAGTTCCAGAAAAGAACACAGCCACAGATGACCCCTTGTGCGATCCTGAGCAGAGGACTCCAGATTCACAGGCACCATGAATTCATAAAAATTAAACCAAACCAAACCCGTTACCATCGAGTCGATTCCGACTCATAGCAACCCTACAGGACAGAGTAGAACTGCCCCCACAGTGTTTTCAAGGAGCAACTAGTGGATTCAGACTGCCAATCTTTTGATTAGCAGTCATAGCTCTTAACCACTGTGCCACCAGGCTCCTGAACTCATAAAGGGGTGTTGTTTTAAGCTGCTAAAAATCCTCACAATTGGACCAATAAGCAACATTATGATAAATGAAGAAAAGATCGAAGTTGTCAAGGATTTCATTTTACTTGGATCCACAATCAACACCCATGGAAGCAGCAGTCAAGAAATCAAACGACACATTGCATTGGGTAAATCTGCTGCAAAAGACCTCTTTGAAGTGTTGAAAAGCAAAGATGTCACTCTGAGGACTAAGGCATGCCTGACCCAAGCCATGATGTTTTCAATCACCTCATATGCATATGAAAGCTGGACAATGAGTAAGGAAGATCAAAGAATTGATGCCTTTGAATTATGGTATCGGTGAAGAATATTGACTATACCATGGACTGCCAAGAGAATGAACAAAACTGTCTTGGAAGAAGTACAGCCAGAATGCTCCTTAGAAGCAAGGATGGCGAGACTTCGTCTCATATACTTTGGGCATGTTAGCAGGAGGGATCAGTCCCTGGAGAAAGACATCATGCTTGGTAAAGTAGAGGGTCAGCAAAAAAAGAGGAAGATCCTCAACAAGATGAACTGACACAGTGGCTGCAACAATGGGCTCAAGCATAACAACGATTGTGACGATGGCGCAGGACTGGGCAGTGGTTCATTCTGTTGTACGTAGAGTCACTAAGAGTCGGAACTGACTCGAAGGCACCTAACAAGAACAACAAAGTCTGTGGTTATTTGATACAAAGCATAGATAACTAGTACAGGGATGGACTCCCTGCACCTCATCCTACCAGCCAAGGAGAGCGAACAGTTTAGGATAAAACATGATACTGCAAAAGCATCTTTGAAAAACGTAATCAATATTTTTTATTCAGATGCATATGTCTCCTGGTATTAAAAAAGGATTTGAGGCAGAGGTATTTTATAAAATGTGTTATTATCTTCATAACCTCAAACAGGAAATAAACTTTAGAGTCTGAACAATCAACAAACCTGAGGGCAGACGAAAGGTACCTTCTTTTTAGTGGGAACCCTTTGATTCCACAGACTGCAGCTGGGAATAAGGGAGAATGGCTTGGGCCCTTGAGCCAAGGACACTGTCCCTCATTAGTGCTTGCTGTGCCCTAGGTACCTAGAATAACACTAGATTTTCTTGGTGGTGGGGTGGGGATGGAATCTAACGAATATTTAATACACAGACACATCAGGACAGTTGTATTATCTCCTGCCCAACACAGACATGAGTGTAATGTATAGAATTCCTTGTAGCACAAGCTTCTTTAAAACTCAAAAGCAAAGTAATTTTAGGACCTACAGTTAAGATGACACAGTGATGGATGTGTCTGATGAGTACCTTTATGAAAAAACTGCATTGTTTGCTATTTTTATAGTCATCATCTCTCCGGAGCTCTGTTTGTTTTGGTCTTTAGAATGTGTTTCCTAAGAGCACTCTGCAAAGCCCCGTGAGAAACAGAGGAGACAAAAGTGGCACTTCCAGGAGCAGGACAGGGGTGGGGGTAGAAGGAAAGAGGGGGAGAGGGGCAGGGACTGACTTCTAATTATAAACTAGTTGCTGTTTAGTGCTCCATGGGATTTGCAATGGTTGATTTTTGGAAAGTAGACCGCCAGCCCTCTCTTCCCAGGCAACTCTGTGTGGACTCAAACCTCCAACTTTGCAGTTAGCAATCAAGCGTGTTTACCATTTGCACCACCCAGAGACTCCCCTTCTAATTATAGGTCCTTCTATAATATTTAGGAGGCTTAGTGGCACAGTGGTTAAGCACCCACCTGCTAACTGAAAGGTTGGCTGTTCGAATCTACCAGATGCTCTGAGGGAGAAAGATATGGCAATCTGCTTCCATTAAGATTGTCATTGTTGTTATTAGGTCCCCATGAGTCAGTTATGACTCATAGTGACCTTTGAACAACAAAATGAAAGACTGCCCAGTCCTGCACCATCCTCATAATCGTTGGCTATATTTAAGCCTACGGTTGCAGCCACTGTGTCAATCCATCTCGTCCAGAGTCTTCCTCTTTTTCACTGACCCTCTCCTTAACCAAGCATGATGTCCTTCTCCAGGGACTAGTCCCTCCTGATAACATATCCAAAGTACATGAGATGAAGTCTCACCATCCTCACTTCCAAGAAGCACTCTGGCTGTACTTGTTCCAAGACAGACTTGTTCATTCTTCTGGCAGTCAATATTCTTTGCCAACACCATAGTTCAAAGGCATCAATTCTTCTTTGATCTTCCTTATTCATTGTCCAGCTTTCATATGCATATGAGGTGATTGAAAACACCCTGGCCTGAGTCAGGCATACCTTAGCCCTTTGCTTTTTAACACTTTAAAAAGGTCTACTTGGCAGCAAATTTGCCAAATGCAATGGGTCATTTGATTTCTTGACTGCTGCTTCCATGGGTGTTGATTGTGGATTCAAGTAAAATGAAACCCTGACAATTGCAATATTTTCTCCATTTATCATGATGCTGTTTATTGGTCCAGTTGTGAGGATGTTTGTTATCTTTATGTTGAGGTGTAATCCATACTGAAGGCTGTGGTCTTTGATCTTCATCAGTAAGTGCTTCAAGTCCTCTTCACTTTCAGCAGCAAGGTTGTGTCATCTGCCTAACGCAGGTTGTTAATGAGCCTTCCTCCAATCCTGATGCCACATTCTACTCTGTATAGTCCAGCTTCTCGAATTATTTGCTCAGCATACAGATTGAATAAGTATGGTGAAAGGATACATCCCTGACACACACCTTTCCTGACTTTAAACCATGCAGTATCCCCTTGTTCTGTTCCTCTTGGTCTACGTACAGGTTTCCCATGAGCACAACTGAGTGTTCTGGAATTCCTATTCTTCGAAACGTTATCCATAATTTGTTATGAGCCACACAGTCGAGTCCCTTTGCATAGTCAATAAAACACAGGTAAACATCTTTCTTGTATTCTCTGCTTTCAGCCAAGATCCATCTGACATCAGCAATGATATATCCCTCGTTCCACATCTTCTTCTGAATCCGGCTTGAATTTCTGGCAGTTCCCTGTCAATGTACTGCTGCAACTATTTTTGAATTATCTTCAGCAAAATTTTACTTGAGTGTAATATTAATGATATTGTTCGATAATTTCCACATTCTGTTGGATCTTCTTTCTTTGGAATGGACACAAGTATGGATCTCTTCCAGTCATTTGGCCAGGTAGCTGTCTCCAAATTTCTTGCCACAGACGAGTGAGCATTTCCAGTGTTGCATTCCTTTATTGAAACATCTCAATTGATATTCAGTCAGTTCCTGAAGCCTTGTTTTTCACTAAAGCCTTCTCAGCAGCTTGGACTCCTTCCTTCAATACCATCAGTTCTTGATCATATGCTACCTCCTAAAATGGTTGAACATCAACCATTTCTTTTTGGTACAGTGACTCTGTATATACCATCTTCTTTCGTTGCTTCCTGTGTCATTCAATATGTTGCCCGTAGAATCCTTCAATATCACTACTCAAGGCTTGAATTTTTTCTTCAGTTCTTTCACCTCGAGAAATGCCAAGCGTGTTCTTCGTTTTAGGTTTTCTATCTCCAGTTCTTTGCACATTTCATTATAATAATTTACTTTGTCTTCTCGAGCCATCCTTTGAAATCTTCTGTTCAGCTCTTTTACGTCTTCATTTCTTCCATTTGCTTTAGCTACTCTAGGTTCAAGAGCAAGTTTCAGAGTCTCTTCTGACATCCATTTTGGTCTTTTCTTTCTATCCTGTCTTTTTAATGACTTCTTGCTTTCTTCATGTATGATGTCCTTGATGTCATCTCACAACTCATCTGGTCTTTAGTCATTAGTGTTCAATGCATCAAATCTGTTCTTCTAGATGGTCTCTAAAATTCAGGTGGGATATACTCAAGGTCATGCTTTGGCTCTCATGGACTTGTTTTAATTTTCATCAGCTTTATCTTGAACTTGCATATGAGCAATTGATGGTCTGTTCTGTAGTTGGCCCCTGGCCTTGTTCTGACTGATGGTATTCAGCTTCTCCATCATCTCTTCCCAGAGATGTAGTTGATTTGATTCCTGTGTATTCCACCTGGTGAGGTCCACGTGTATAGGCACTGTTAATGTGGTTGAAAAAGGTATTTCCAATGAAGAAGTTGTTGGTTTTGCAAAATTCTATCAGGTGATCTCCGGCATCGTTCCTACCATGAAGTCCATATTTTCCAACTACTAATCCTTCTTCTTTGTAAAGACTGCAGCCTTGGAAATGCTATGGGGGCAGTTCTACTCTCTCTTTATAGGGTCACTATGCGTCAGAATCAACTGGACGGCAATGGGCTGTTGATTCTATAATATTTAACTTTTAAAATCTGTGCACACTTTCTATGAGTAAAAGAAAATAATTTCGAAGATTTTTGGGGAGTGATTTTTTTTTTTTATTGTACTTTAGATGAAGGTTTACAGAACAAACTAGCTTCTCATTAAACAATTAGTACACATATTGTTTTGGGACACTGGTTGCCAACCCCACAACATGTCAACAGTCTCCCCTTCTCGACCTTGGGTTCTCTATTACCAGCTTTCCTGTCCCCTTCTGCCTTCTTGTCCTTGCCCCTGGGCTGGTGTGCCCATTTAGTCTCGTTTTGTTTTATGGGCCTGTCTAATCTTTGGCTAAGAGGTGGACCTCATGACTGACTTCATTACTGAGCTAAAAGGGTGTTTTTCCAGTCTCTGTCAGACCAGTAAGTCTGGTTTTTTTTTTTGTGTGTGTGTGTGTGTGTGTGTGTGTGTGTGTTAGAATTTTGTTCTACATTTTTCTCCAGCTCTGTCTTGGACCCTCTATTGTGATCCCTGTCAGAGAAGTTGGTGGTGGTAGCCCGTCACAGTCTAGTTGTGCTGGACTCAGTCTGGTGGAGGCGGTAGTAGTTGTGGTCCATTAGTTCTTTGAGCTAATCTTTTGGGGGGGCTTTTTCTTTTAATAAAAAAGCTCACAGGGCAATTTCTCTGCCCTTACAAGGTCTTCAGGCACTCAGATATTTTACTGCTTTAGGCCAAGTAAGTACACGGCCGCTGGGAAACAAGTGAAGGTTCTGTCACCTGTGTGCAGAAAGCTAAAAAATATTTAACAACAACAGCCAAAAAGCTAGTATCCATTTCAGAAGTGGGAAAAAATAATAGTCATTTAAAGTTAAGGGCCAGCTCCATGGGACTTAACCTCTCTCCCCTTTCCTTCAATGAAGAGTCTTAGAAATGGAGTTCTCGGATCCAACACACACCTCAGATCCCCCAACCCCTTCACAGGGGCTTCCCTGACCTCAAAGCCATGACTTCACCCTGTCGGGTAACCCCTCTCCTCCCTAGCAAACAATCAAAAGTTCAGTTCCCCTGGCAGTTACATTGTAGGGACTAAGGGACTCTCTCTATTGTGCTTGTCCTAGAGTCAAATTCAGGCACCAGGACCACAAGCAGCAGCAGAATGGCATCAAGACAACCCCAGAAGATGGGCCAGGCCATCCCTTTCTTATTGGCAGCTCCCCTGACTTCAGTTTTCCCAAGACAGAAATAGGACTCGCTTTCTAACAAAGGAAGAGTAGAATTTACCACGTAAGTTTCATTAAAAATCACTCATCGAGATTATCTCACAGCTTTCCTCTTCTTGAGAGTTCCCAGGTGATGCAAACAGTTAAGCACATGGCTGCTAACTGAATGGTTGGAGGTTCGAGTCCACCCAGAGGCACCTTGGAGGAAAAGCCTGTTGGTCTCTTTCCAAAAGATCAGCCATGGAAAACCCTATGGAGCATAGTTCTACTCTGATGCACATGGGGTCGCCATGAGTCGAAGTCGACTCAGCAGTAACTGGTTTTTTTCCTTTTCTTGCACCGTGGTTCTGGCCAGAACATAATAATAATAATAATAAATACAGTATAAATAACTAACACGTATTGAAAGTGTACCATGTGCAGATACTGCATGGATATGACTTAATTTTAATTCTTACTTTAAATCACCAGAGAAAGTGCTATTATTACCCCCATTTCACAGATGAAGAAACTGAGCCTTGTCTAGAAGATGTGACATGTCCAAGTCCCCAAGGGTTGTAAGTGACAAAAAAAAAACAAAAAACCAGTCCACCATTGCCAAAGGACCAGCCCTTGGTCACTTTCTCTACCAAAAAAAACAAGATTTAAAAATGTGTATCCTTATTGTGAAAATAGTATGTGTTTATTTTAGATAACTTAGAAATATTTTTAAAAAACTAAAATTCACCCATCTCCCCACTGTCTACCCATGACTACCATTAATAATAACCACAATGATCTTTTGGGGTCTATGTTTTCAATATTTTCTACTTTTTTTTAACAAAAACAGAATTGAATGCTGTCTATGCCATTTTGTACCCTGGTCTCATTTCTGTTTCTTAGGATCAAGTTGTTCATACTTGACAGACAACTCTGCAAGCTGCAGAGCCCAGTACTACCTCTTCCCCACTGCCTTCCCTTGCTTGCTATCCCCTCATTGTTTGGGGAATTGTAAATTATTCTCTTCCTTGGGTATTCTATCCTGCTGGCCCTCTGAGAATCAGCTGTTCTAAAACTCTGTGGAAGCAGCTGCCTTTCAATGCGCTCGGCAATGCTGCCTGTCATTGTCCCCAAACGTCATTGGGATCTTTGTTCCTGAAGCCTCACCACTGGTAGGAAATGCTTCATCCGTCTGTGCACACCTCTGCAATGTCAATCTCCTTATCTAATAAACCCCCAAGGAGCAGCACCTGAGTGCCATCCAGAGTGGAGTCAGAGAGAGAAGACGAAATCAAAAACCAATAAAGTTGTCACTTGCCCCTAATAGTGCTCTGACTTTTAGAGTCAAATACCAATCTTAAAAATAAGAATAAAAAAAAAAAAAAGGAAACAGGAAGATGGAGAGAAACAAAGCGACAGGGAAGGAGCACCCATGAGGTCATATTCCGAAAGTGACTTTCTTTCCAAAGTCAGCTTTGATAACGATCATGTCTTTATTTCTAGAACATTCTCACTGATGCTTGCTAGCCTCATCCTGGCATTAGGTGATGACAACACTTTTTATATCATAATGGAAAATACTTGGGCACACAGTTAGAGAGAGGGGCTATGAGGCTGTCTCTTCTAGAGCAGCCAAGGCAACCACTCACAAACCCCACACGGTGTCCTCATCCAGTGCACAGGGCTGAGGCTCCTCGAGGGAATGTCTCTGTCCCAAAGCAATCACACCCCAAGGGACAGAAAAGGTACAAGTGAATGCCTTGTTTCTTGGCATTTTACCCTCCGAGGGCCCTGGGTGAGCAGGCCTCCTGCTGGGTCCAACAGGGACACAGAAGGATGTCCCGTTGCTTCTCAGTTTCTTTTGGGGGCTCTGCCCAGGGCTGGCCAGAGTTCCAGACAAGACTTCCTGTAGGGCATGCTGCTGTGGCCAGCCCTGCCCAGTCAAGGGGCTGACACCATCCGGAACACTGCCTTAGCTCACAAGCCCCTTTTGGTTTCAAGTATTAGAGGCCCCCTCACCCCAGCTGGTTGAAGGAGGGAGAATGAGGGATTTATTGAGAGACATACAGGGCTCAGAGCCCAAAAAGTGCAGTGGTGCTGTGTGAGGGCAGGAAGCCAGCTTTTCTCCACACACACGCCTCACTTTTCTCTCTCCTGACACACCATCTGTCTGCACCACTGTGCCCTGAGCTGGAGATGCCTGCCCTGCCCCCGAGTCACATGTTCTTCTTCAGAGGACAAGAGCCAAGTCACCTGGGAGTCCACATCCCAAAGCAAGTTGCTCAAAGAGAGAATAGCATGGGCCCAACCTCAGGGAGGTGTGCGCCACTGAGCCAGTCAGCTACAGTGGGGGTTTCTAGGGAACCCACCCTGTGGTTCTGGAAGGGGTGCAGGTGAACTGTAGAAAAGGGGAAGAGGGTTGTAGGTAACACCCACAAGAGGGTCTACCTCAGACATGCCTTTGTGCTCACCGCCATCCCAGCAGCCTTCACATCTGTTATTTCCATTCTTCAGGTAGAAACTCACAGTGAGAATGCCTGTGGTCCAGAGAACATTCTGGGAGGGGGTTTGTGGGCAAAGAGGCAGCCAGACCTGAGTTTGATCCATACTAGCTGGGTGATTTGGGGCAAGTAGCTTACCCTGTTGCGGTTGAGTGCACTAGGACTCCTGGCAGGTAACTTACCCTCTCTTAATCGCAGGTTCTCCAACAGAACATTCAACAATTTCTACGTGTACAATTCAGTACAATTCAGTGACACTAATTACATACTTCAAATTGTGCAACCATTCTCACCCTCCTTTTCTGGACTGTTCCTCTCCCATTAACATAAACTCACTGCTCCCTAAGTTTCCTATCTAATCTTTCATGTTGCTGTTGTCAATTTGATCCCATATAGTTCTTTAAAAAGCACAATACTCAAGGCAGACATTCTTTACTAGTAAAGTTAAACTATTATTTGGTTTTAAGAAGACTTCAGGGCATATTTTTGATTTAAGGTTTAAAGATTATCTCAGGGCAATAATCACGGGGGTTTATCCAGCCTTCACGGGTGCAGAAATTCTGAATTCCATGAAAATGTGAGATTCTGTTCTGTATTTTAACTCTTTTGATCAGGTTTCTTCTATAGAATCTTTGATCAAAACGTTCAGTAATGGTAGCCAGGCATCATTCAGTTCTTCTGCTGATATAAACCAAAAAATCTAATCCATAGCCATCGAGTAGATTCCAACTCATAGTGACCCTATAGGACAGAGTAGAGCTGCCCCACAGGGTTTCTAAGGAGCGACTGGTGGATTCAAACTGCTGACCTTTTGGTTAACAGCCATAGCTCTTAACCACTGTACCACCAGGGCTCCTCTGCTGACATAAGAGGGTTGTTATTGTTTCCTGGATTTAAATAAGAGAATATCAGGAAAGCTCCCAGCACAATGCCTGGCCTGGAGTGGGCTCTCAGGATTTGCTTTCCTCCTGTGGCATCTGAGCTTGAAGCTGGAAGACCACTGGGTCCAGCCCCTCACTCTGATCGCTGTCACTCTAATCTTCCCAGAAGGAATGAGGAGGAAGGCCCCACATCAGCAGGCATAACAGGACAGAAGTAAGAGCATCGTACGGTGAGTCAGGAAACTTGGGTTCTCATCTTCTCTCAGCCACTGGTGCCTTGAGTCTTTCCCCCTCTCTGGGTCACCACTTCCTCCCCAGCAAAATATGAGGCTTTGCATACATAGCTTGAATATAAAGGAGTAATCCCTTCCAGCACAGAAATAGGAAGCTAAGCCCTGTCATATTATGAACATTAATAGTGTCCGCAGCCAGCTGGAGATGACCATAGAAGCCATTTGCAGATCGCATTTTCAGAAAGACCTTTCAAAAACCATACCCCTCAGTGGCTTTGTCTAGCCCATTCTTCTACATCAGGTCTCTCACCCTCAGCACTGTTGACATTTGGGGTGGGATATTTCTTTTTTGTCATATGCACTGTAGGATGTTTAGCAGCATTTCTGAACTTTACCCACGAGATGTCAATAGCACCCCTCCCATCATTGCGGAAACTAAAAATGTCACCAGATATTGCCCAATGGCCCCCTGAAGAAAGAGAGGGAACAACATCGCCCCGGCTGAGAATCACCATGTAATCTTAAAGGAAAGGAGAGCCCATGCAGGAAGCCGAGGGGTCCACCCGCCCCCACAGGGCCCAGCTCTAAGTGGAATTACACACGCCATCACAGGCCACTTGGCCTATACAGCCTATTCCCGCCCTATAGGGAAATCTAGGTAAGTGGTTCCTCCTGTACAGGGGAGAATTGCCAGGTCCCCTGAAGATTTGGTGTTGAATCCATAATTTTGCCAGCAGAGATGGAGTCTGAGCTGTGGACAGCACTTTCCCAAAGTAAATGGGCTGGGGAAACAGCATGTGGGCACTTATCTTTCTTGGTGGTATGAGGTCCCCCATCTCTCTGCTCGCTTCTGTCTTTTATATCTCTAAAGAGACTGACTTAAGACACATCTTAATCTTGTGAGAGAATAAATTTCTCTTTGTTAAAGCCATTCACTTGTGGTATTTCTGTTATAGCAGCAGTAGATAACTAAGACCGTAACTTTCACAGGTTCCAGGGGTTGGTACGTGGATATCTTTGAAGAGTTGTTATTCATCTGACCACATGACTGAAACAGAATCTCTAAGGATGGGCCCTGAAAATTCTTTTACAAGCACCCCAGGCTATTCTTCTGCACTCTCGGGTTTGAGAACCAACCAACAATTCACCAAGGGAAGGAGACATTCCCCGGCATCCCTAGTAAAGAGAAGCTCAATTGGCAGAGGCAGGGCAGCATTGGGGTCACAAGCCTGGGCCCTGCAGGCTCATGCCTGGGTTTGAGCCTGAGTTCTACCCCTTAACCATTTAGAACTTCATTTCTTCATCTATAAAATGGAGTTAATAGTAATAGTAGGGACACAGTGAGGAAAAATTGATAGAGGTTACTGACAGGCACTGCTTACCACCTGCTGAGTTTTGTTCCATTATCCAGGCTCTGTTTAAAGACTCCAGTGATGGGGCACTAGCCACCCTGACCATGCAGCCACATTGACTCAGTGTCATTGTTACATGGCTCTTCCTTGACATACCCAAAATAGCACAGCTAGCTATTTCTGCCAGGTCATGTACTGTGGGCACAAAAATACTAAGAGGTGCCAGGCCCAGGAAGGGCTTTATAACCATTGTCTCATGTAACCTCACCATCTGTGATCATTAAGGGTGTGTCAACTTGGCTGGGCCATGATTCTCAGTGGTTTGGCAGTTACAATGTAGTTTGGCAGGTGTATAATGATGTAATCATCTCCATGATGGGATCTGCTGTGAGCAGCCAATCAGTTGAAAGGGAGTTTCCTTGGGGGTGCAGCCTGCATCCAATATAGGTGGATCTTCTGGCAAGGTTTGCAGGCTCTTGCTCACTCTGGATCCTGCAGCTGGCTCCTGTTTATCTGACCTCCGGTTCTTGGGACTTGAGCTAGCAGCTTACCTGTCAATCTTGGGATTCCTCTGCCTCAGCAGTTAGTGAGCCGGAGGCCTTTTGTCTGACCTGCTGATCTTGGGTTCACCAGCACCTGCAGTGGTGTGAGTCAAGAGAAGCCTCCAGGCTGACCCACAGACTTGGGACTTTCCAGCCTCTACAACCACATGACCCATGTCCTTAATATATGGAGAGAGAGAGAGAGACTTCACTGGTTTTGCTTCTCTAGAGAAGCCAGTCTAAGACATCATCATTCTATTAGGTAGATATTATTATTATTATGGTTAGGAAACCGAGTCTTAGGGAGCTAAGAACTATAGATAGAAGCAACTATTGACCATCTCTGATGGTGGTCCACGGTAACAGTTCAGATGGCCTCAGTAGGGGGCTGGGAATAGTAGGCGAAACTTAGAACTACAACAACTGAGTTGTAGAATCTCAGCTGAATCCAATGGGCTAAAACTATGAACACCATTCTCGCACACCCTGAGGATTTCACCAGATCGTCCTGAAGTCACAGGCAAGACACTGGTTCTGTTATGCTGTTGTGTGGAGCTGGACAGAGCTGTGGTGGTCCTCCAGCCCAACTCCCTCACATTCCTGCAGGCCCAGAGAAGGGGAGCCCCTTGGCCAAGGTTATGCCATGAGTTGGCACCTGAAGCAGGACTAAATCAAGGTCCCTTGGCTCTCAGCCCAGTGCTCCCCAGACAGCACCATGCTCTGGGCATTGAGACATATCCTGGACAGGCTCTTCCATCGGTTCCCACAAGGACCTCCTAGGAGGTGGGCACCCTGCCCAGATGGAGAGTCAGAACAGGGCCTATTTAGACTCTGGAGAAAATTTCCGAGAAAGCCCTCAAGAGAAGAGCTCAGCAAGTCCCCCACCCACTGCCTATCAGTTACTGGGTCCCCCAGGAGCAGCATTCTGCCTGGCCTGGGCACTCCCACCCAGGCCACTGCTCTGATTCCAGAACAGTCATTGCCTGGGTCACCCTGGGCTCCCAGCCCAAAATATGGCCATGGGTGTTGTTTAAAGAGAGAGGAAAGAGAAGCCAGCTCTGTGTCCTTTGCCCCATGTCCCCTGCGGTCACAGTGACTCATTACCACCCTCTCTTCCCCTTGTGGGGGCTAAGGCCTACGCAGAGCCAGGGCAGGCCCTTCCTGTCCGAGACACCCCCAGGACACCTCAACTCATGCCCCTGTGTGACCTCCTTTCTCCTGCCACTCTGCCTGGATGCAGAATGGGGGAGGGAAATTAAATCTCAGCCTCAATTCTGTGAGGAAAATAATGAAAATGCCCAGGTGGAGGTGAATAAAGAAAATGGCATGAGTGACTGGTTAAAATAAAAGTCATGAAAGAGCCGGGAAGGGAGGCGCTCGACTGCTTGGGGCTGCAGCTCCTATGAGCATCCGGGTGGAGAAGGAGATGGCAAAATCCAGTGATACAAGCTCCATTTTCCCGTATTTGCAGTTACTGGACTGTAAACATTCAGTTCCAGCCAATGCTGAGGCTGGGGAGCTGGGTCTCCTTGCAGATTAGGCTGTGCCAGAAACGGGCTCATTCATGCACTGGATGTAGCATCACAAAGGGGTAAGCCAGACGTGTAAATATACGTGGCCTCACACCTGAGGCCCAAAGGAAATTCACTCAGTCTCTCCTTCTGAGTCCTTTTGGGCTGGTTTGGCTGGGAATGTGCTGTTTCTGTGGGATCTTTAGCTTGGCCATTAGGTAAATGCTTTACCTGGATGAGTCCCATTAAAGGAGGCTGTGATGTGGTGAATCCTATGGGCTAGTCTTGCATCCGTTTAACAGGAAGTGGGAGCACACCAATGTTCATAGCAGCAGTATTCACAGCAACCAAAAGGTGGAAACCACCCAAGTGTCCATCAACAGGTGAACTGATGAACAAAATGTGGTCCATCCATTCAATGGAATCTTACTCAATCATAAAGAGAAATGAAGTTCTGATACATGACGAACCTTGAAAACATGATAACCCAGCACGTCGAGTCAATTCCAACTCATAGCGACCCAACAGAACAGAGTAAAACTGCCCCATAGGGTTTCCAAGCCTGTAAGTCTTTATGGAAGCAGACTGACAGACATATCTTTCTCCCATGAAGTGGCTGGTGGGTTCAAACCACTGACCTTTCAGTTAGCAGCCAAGCGCTTTAACCACTGCACCACCACAGATCCTTGAAAACGTGATAATGAATGAAATAAGCCAATCACAAAGACCACATATTGTAGGATTCCATTTACATGGAATATCTAGAATAGGCAAATGCATTGAAACAAGTAGCTACCAAGGGCTAGGGGAGAGGAAGAATGAGGAGCTACCATTTAAAGGGTACTGAGATACTTTTTGGGGTGATGAGAAAGTTTTAGAAATAGATGGTGGCCATGATTGCACAACATGGTGGGTATAATTAATGCCACTGAATTGTACACTTAAAAAGGGTTTAAATAGTAAGTGTTTTGTTATATATATTTTACCAAAATTTGTTGTTGTTAGGTGCCGTCGAGTCAGCTCCGACTCATAGCGACCCTATGTACAACAGAACGAAACACTGCCTGGTCCTGCACCATCCTCACAATCATTGTTAAGCTTGAGCCCATTGTTATAGCCACTGTGTCAGTCCATCTCATTGAGGGTCTTCCTGTTTCACTGACCCTCTGCTTTACCAAGCATGATGTCCTTCTCCAGGGACTGGTCCCTCCTGATAACACGTCCAAAGTATGTGAGATGAAATTAAAAAGATTAAAAAAAAAAAAAAAAGGAAGTGGGTGTCCTGACCCTGTGGCTCCTGAGGGCCCCAAACCCCTTCCTCCTATGGCCCTGCTGAGCACCCCCTCTGCTCAGAGCCTACCTGGACCAGCCCAGAGAGCTCAGGAATGGAAAACTATGTACGGGAAAGGAACTGCAGGATCGCGAAGCAAATGCCGCAGGGCTCTGTCGCCGTGGGTTGAGAGAGAAGGGGCACGGGAGAGGTGTGAAATGTAGAGGGAAAAAGGAGGACATTAGATCCTGTCTCCTCCATGGTGATTACCCTGCCAAGAGAGCTCAATAGGTGGACCAAACTGGCTTGATAAGAAGAAATTTCAAAGAACGGAAAAGCAGTGAAGAGCCCACTGAGGCTAGAATCAAGAGCAAGGGAGGTGTGGCCAAAGGGACACGCTGCCTCCTTCACAAGAGCTGTTCATGAGTTCATTCAGCTCATCACTGGGCAGGAGCGGAAGAAAGATTTGCAGGCCCTGTGCCAGCCCCCAGCAGCTGGCTGTGGAGGAAGTATGTGCAGTTACTATAGTACTGGGTGGTGACAGCCTCACAGGAACAGACACAACAGAGGGAGGAGATGCACCCTGCCTGGATGCAGGCTTCTCCAGTTGCCTTCATGCTGTCTCTCCCAGAGGAGCTGAACAACAAGCACAGTCACTACCAGCCTCCCTTGCAGCTAGGAGGGAAGGGACCATGTGATATCACCCTAGCCAATGAGGTGTAGGCACAAGACCCTAAGGAGTCCACCGTAATAATTCTTTTTTTAAATAAGGAAAAGCCTTGACTAGGAAAATGTGCAAGGATATGTCCCTTCTCAAACAGAAGAGAATGTTTAGGAAGAAATGTCGGTGGTTCTTTCATATGGAAATTTGCTCTAGAAAGATTGCCAGCTTATTTCAGAACCACACCCTTGGTTTAAAATCAGTCCGCCTTGTGGATATCACCCATGCTGGATTTCATCACAGCATGTATTCATTCATCCATCCATCTCTCTCTTTCTTCATTAACCCTTTCAAAACCTTCACTGAAACCTACCACGTATATGGTGATATGGTGTCCTCGGTGGTGCAAATTGTGAATGTGTTCAGCCACTAACAGAAAGGTTCAAGGTTTAAGTCCACCCAGAGGTGCCTCAGAAGAAAGGCCTGGTGATCTGCTTCCAAAAACAATCTGCAACTGAAAACCCTATGTGGCACAGTTCTACTCTGACATACATGGGGTTGCCATGAGTCAGAGTCAACTCAGCAGCAGCTGATTTGTTTGGGTTTTTTTAATATATGGTAGCACATTAAGGTGATTACATGTGATTCATAGACTAACAAAAACCCAGTCCCTACATTTCCTTCCTAACAATGTTGCTGAGAAGAAAGAAAAATACGTAACTAGAAGTAAGACAGCAAGTGAAAAGAGGGATGAAAGGAACACAAAAAGAATTACGGGGTACAGTATACAGGAAGGAGCCCTGGTGGTGCAGTGGTGCTCAGCTGCTAACCAAAAGGTCGATGGTTCAAACCCACCAGCAGCTCTGCAGGAGAAAAGACCTGGGGATCTGCTCTCATAAAGATTACAGCCTAGGAAATGGTACAAGGCAGTTCTACTCTGTCCTATAGGGTCCTTATGAGTTGGAATCAACTTGACAGCACACAATGATAACAATGTAACAGGAATTTTACCCAGTTCTGCAGTGTTTTACAAGCTTTTCTCACAACAGCACTATAAGGAAGGTATTACTAATATCTGAGCCTATTTAGTGACACCCAGAGTCACACAGCTAGTACCGGAGCCCTGCAGTAGCCTGAATCCAGTGCCCATATACCTATGCTCTCTGCCTCCGGGGTACAAAGAAGAGGGGCTGAGATAATAGAGGTCTCACGAAAGATGGAGAGGACTTGCCAGTGCCTGGGGCATCATAGATGGGGGAGCAACATGAGCAAGGGATTGGAGATAGGAATGCCCAAGCTGTGGCCAGGCAATAGTAATAATTTCAGTATGGCTGAACCAGAATATCCCAAAGCTGTTGTTGCTGTTAGGTGTGGTCAAGTCAGCTCCAGCTTGTAGCAACCCTATGTACAACCAAGCGAAACACTGCCCGGTCCTGCACCATCCTCTCAATCATTGCTATGTTTGACCCCATTGTTGTAGCCACTGTGTCAGTCCATCTCGTTGAGGGTCTTCCTCTTTTTCACTAACCTTCTACTTTACCAAGCATGATGTCCTTCTCCAGGGATTAATCCCTCCTGAAAACATGTGTAAGACTTGTAAAAATATGATGGTGCCATATTATAAACAGTCTTGAATGCCAGGCTAAGGACTTAACATTTTATTTGGTAGAAGAAGAAAAAAAGGAGTCCCTAAGGAATGTGTCCCTTCAAAATCAAAAGAGAAACCTGCAAGAGGAGATGGCTTTTCACCATCTGCCTCCTTCCTGCCTGAGATGTGTATGCAATAGCTGAAAGAATCACAGCCGCCTTGCAGCCTTGAAGATGAAAGCCACCAGCTATGGATTGAGGAACAGGAAAAGGGAAAGAACCTGATTCCTGTCCCCGTCCTGCACAGCCTTCCTCTGGACATCTTGTCAGAAAGATTTAGGGGAAGACAAGGAAAAGGGGAGGGAGAACAGCCAGGAAATAAAGGTGACAATAAGGCAAGGGAGGAGAAAGCTTCAAGAATGATGGTGTAGTTGACAGGGTCCAACCCTGCACAATGATCTTCTGGGACACTAGCCAAGAAGAAACCACTAGGTTTGTCCTATTTTTCAAATGACTGGCTCCTTCTCATTCTTCAGATCTCAGATCTAGTCAACTGATTGGAGAGGGTCTCCCTAGGCACCCTGGGTAAGGCACTAGGGATCATCAGCTTCCCCATGACCCTATGCACTCTGTCAGACAGAGACCCTTCCCATCTCCATCACCACTGCACCCCCGTCCTGAATGAATGAATGAATGAATACATGGATGGATGGATGGATGAATACATGAATAAATGAACACATAAATACATGAATAAATATCCAGGAATCATCCTCATGTGCTACAATGCCCTTCAAAAACAAACTTGTTTAAATAAAATGTGATTGTTTCATGTGGAGGAGCAAAGCAGGAAAATCCACCTCAACCATGAAGCTGCGACTCCCGCAGAGAGAAAGGCACCAGAGAACTCTCGCAAGTCAAACCAGAACTTGGAAAAGCCAGTGTCCTTGCTGAGCCTCAGTTTCCCAAGGGGCTTTCACAGAATGTTCTAAGGTCACCCTTGGGCTGTAAAATCCACTGTGTTGATGGTCGCATTCAATATGGCTGCAATTTCCAAAGCCAAAGGCTCAGGAAGCCTGTTAACTCAGAAACTCCAAGGAATGGCACACCCTGCCTGCAGATCCTGGAAACATAAGTGAGAAACAGCTTTAGGCATTCAAGTGCCCCCTTTGCCCTGTGGATTAGGGGATTCTGGAGGTTCCCCAGTGTCACTCCAGAGCGAAAGAGGCATTTGAACAAAAGCTTGGTTCAGGGAGGGTTTCCCTCCAAGAGGACAAGGGCGGACACTCAGCACCCAGAAATGCTGTGCCACGTCCCAGCCCAGACCTCTGCCAACCTGCCGGACAGATGTGGCTCTGTCACTGATCTGAGCCTTGAGTCTTGGCTGCATGCAAGTCCTTCACCTTCTTGGGTAAATGTCTCCCCATGGCACTCAGGGGAAAAGGAACTTGATTACACCAAATTAATAAAACATAAACATGGGCTCAGAAATCTAATGATAGGCTGGTTTACATGTTAACGAGCAAGTTCAAGGTCTCTGCACCTTGGAGCTGAGCCCATGAGGACCTGGAGACTCCAGCAGGTCAGTTCATGTTCTCTTATGTCTGTCCTCTCCCTCCCCAGGTAGCCCTCACCTCATGGGACAGAGACCTTGATAACAAAGAGAACTCTTGCTAAATGGATCTGATTCTCTTTTGACTTTCATAATTAAAAACAAGGATATATGGCCATAAAGAGGGAAAAACACAATGACTGTTGATGGCCAAGGGCTAAAGGAAATGGCTTGGCTTTCGGCATGGTGAGTCTAGTCATCTGGCATGGTGAGCCCAGTCATCCTGCAGGTGCTTCTAGGACAGGCACAGCTTCACAGATTCATAGGACAGGTGAGCTGTGTCCCCCAGCGCTGGCCATGGGCCTTGCACCCAGTAAGATGTCAGTTGTTGATTGAATTGTGTCCCCAGAAAACATATGTTGAAGTCCTAACCCCAGTACCTGTGAGCATGATCTTGTTTGGAAATAGACCCTTTGAAGTTGTAATCAGTTAATGTGAGGTCATACCAGAGTAGGGTGGGTCCTAATTCCATCTGAGTGGTGTCTTATAAAAGAGGAGAAGAGACACAGAGAGACAGAGGGAAGACTGCTACATGAAGATGCATCTATAAGCCAAGGAATACCCAGGGCTACCAGAAGCCAGGAAAGACAAGGAAGGATCTCCTTCTAGAGATTTCGGAAAGAACACGGCCTTGCCAACTCGTTGATTTGGATTTCTGGTCTCCAGAACTGTGAGATAATACATTTCTCTTATACAGCCACCCAGTTTGTTGTACTTTGTTACTAAGACATCAGTGTTTATTGAATTGGATTGAATCATAACTAAGCTCATCATGTCCTGTAACTTGTTTATGTCAGTCACCACGTGAAGTTCAGAACTCTCAGGTAACCCATTTACCCAAGTCAGTCATCAGTGAACTCCCTTGTATCCTCACGCTCTTCTCTGGACAGTCCCCTCATCTTCCTGCTCTCATGGCTGTCCCCTGTTGGCACTCCTTCCCTTGCAGTGTTCTCAACAGGGGACAGTTTTCCCTCCCACAGTCTCATTCCACTGGGACCTCTTCTCTTCCCTGCCCACACTCACTCCCTGAGTGATCTCTGCCAGCCTTACGGCTTTACACGCCATCACTACACTCAGTGCTCCCATGACATAGCTCCATCCTTTATCTTCCCCCCAATGTCAGATTTACTTTTTCTGCTAGATACTCAAGGTCTACTTGTATGTCTGATCGGCATCCCATATTTCACTTGTCCAAAGCCAAATTACTCATTTTTTCCCCCAAAGCTGCTCCTCTTACACTCTCCTGATCTCAGATAGTGGCAACTCCATCTTTCCAGTTCAAAACATTGAAATCAGGTCACTTCACTCCTCGGCTCCAAACCCTCAGATGGCTTCCCAGCTCACTCAAAGAGAAAAGTCATCAAGACCACCCTCACGCTCCAAGCACATGGCCCCCTGAAATGCCCCTACTCTTCTTCATCCATTTTGCTCCTGCCCTCTGGCCTCCTTGCAGCTCCTGCCTGCTCCTGCCGCCGCAGGGCTCTTGCACTGGCTGTGCCCTCTGCCTGGAATGCTTTCCCCAGCTATCTGCATGGATCGCTCCCTCACCTTCAAGTCTTGGCTCAATTATCACCTTCTCAGGGAGGCCTAACCCAGCCACTGCATTTTAAGTCGCAGCCATCACCCTGAGTTCTCTCTCTCCGCCTTCCCTGCTCCTGCTTCCCCATAGCACTTATCTTCAAACATAGACATATATTTCACTTTTTTAAAAAACTGTTATTCTCTCCATCAGAATATCAGCTCCTTGAGGGCAGGGATTTATTGCTTTAATCTTTTCCAATGAATATTCAATAGACATATCAATGAATAGTCGTGCTAAAAGTGAGGGGACAGCATTCTTCCCATCCTTTAACACAGCGCCACCTCCAGTTGCCAGACTTCATCAGCTGTGCATTTTCCCTCATACATCTGGGAGCGGCAGGGCAGTCAAGACTTCTGAAGGCAGTGGGCACTCAGTCCCTCTCATCTCCCAGGTCCAGATCCTGGACTGTTTTGCCATCCCCTGGGCAAGGGCGCCAAAACTTAAAGGAGAACCCTAGAACTACTCCTGCCCTGGGCAGGGGAGTCCGTACCCAAGGGGAGTGTGTATGTCTGTGTGTGTGTTTATACATGTATGCATGTACACGTGTGCATATGGGCATTCTCAGTTTTCATGGGCCTTCTGCTGCGATTTTCAACCCAAACCTCTGGAGTAGTGACCAGCAGGAAAAAGAAGAAGCTGCTAAGAGCTGCCTCCTTTTTTATCTTTATTTAAAGGGGTATTAGAAAATCTTGTAGAACCGAAACCCTGAAGCGAAGCTACTGTAAGGACAGAAATTTTTAAAGCAGACACATCAAAGAGGTAGCTCCTGGTGCTTCCAACAACATCTGAAGTCATCCTTTTAATCACTCCCCAGACTTCCCAGGCTACAGAACTGTGAGGCTTGGTTTTTCCCCTAAGAACCCAGGAAAGGGAAAGGAGCAAATTCTTGAGTGTTTAGTTGTGTGTCCCATACAGAACCTGCACCTTGCTTGGGTCACTTCATTAGTCCCCGTGACAACCCTATGAGAGGAGGAGTATTAAACCCTCATTTCAAATGTGTCCCTGGGTGGCTCATATAGTTTGCACTTGACTACTAACCTGAAGGTAGGCAGTTCAAACTCACCCAGCAGTACCACGGAAGAAAGGCCTGGAGATCTGCTCCTGTTAAAATTACAGCCAAGAAAACCCTATGGAGCAGTTCTACTCAGTAACACATGGAGTCACCATGAGTCAGAATCGACTTGATGGCAGCAGGTTTGTTTTTATTTTTTCAAATGAACAAGTGGGAGGTCAGAGAGGCTTAGTAACTTGCTCAAGGTGACGCCACTTAAAAAATAGGCAGCCAAGACTCCAATCTGGGTCTGGCCCCAACACACAGTCTCTTCCCACTGCTCACTAGGGAAATAGTCTTGGGTCCTGAGCTCTAGAAAAAACAGAGACAACTGTGGAATTGCTTACAGCTTCCAACCTTGTGTCCCCTCATTTTTCCTCACTGTTGTCCTGTGGCTCCACTGCAGAGAAGCCATGACTGGCTGCCCTACATTTGCCCAGGTGCGTAGGATATCCTATCCGCAGGGCCTTCACTCATTCACTTTCTCTCTGCCCACCTGGTCTTCATATCCTTCCACATCAAGTCGCTCAGTCCCTCTGCGAGGGGGGCATCTGCTGTGAGCAAAGTCAAGGCCACAGCCCATTTGTCAGAAAGTTGCGTGCAGCCCTTGGCAAGTGCTCCTGGGCCCCTCATTCATGAAGGATGAACACTTCATCTCTTTTATGGCTGGGGAGACCGATAACTCAAGGGTGCTTCTGGCAGAAGAGAAAACTAGGGCAGACTTTTCAGAAATGGAAGAAGAAGTAATCACCCTTCATAGGTGAGCTGTTTAAACTGTCCCACAGGGGAGCACTTTGTTTTTGATGAAACAGCTGACGTTCATCTCCAGGAGCCCAAACTGAGAAAAACGGGGCAAGCACTATTTATCACAGCCAGAGATGACAGCCTCCTGACCCGACACCCCCTGAGGCTCCAGCAGACTACTCAACTGAAATACAAAAACAGGAATCGGTGTGATATTTTCTCTGCGCACGGGTGCAACAGCTGGCTGTCTGGTTTTTTTCCTGCACAGACAGGAGTTGACAAACAAGTTACAAACAGATGCCCAGTTGGTGTCTTGCCCTCTTATCTACTGGTACAGATTCTGTGTGCCCCCATTAATGCAAATCCATGGGGGTTTAGGAGGCTGAGCAGGAGTACCTGGACTAAGGCTGGAGGAAAGCAGGTCTCTGAAGCAAATGCAATTGTACAGAAGGCAAGCCTGCATACAAATCACAAGGGATTCAAGCATTCTGGAAGTATTACAGATCCAAATCTGCCTGTTGGGTGTAGCAGATGCTTGTGGCATTCCACACCACAGCCCCTAGGAACCACCTGTTTTCAGCACCACGTCTATGGACAGTTCCATACATAAGGCTAGCATCTCTGGTTTTTGCCTCTGCGTTTTCTCTGAAGCAATGGAGGCCACTCTGCCCTTGCACAGCAGCCCCCAGGGGTATGGGGAGGTTAACAACCACAGAGGCAACCCTGAAATAATGAGAGATGGAGGTGGCGGATAAACGGCCCCACTTCACTTCCTTCAGACGCACAATACTGAGAGGCATTCTACACGGTGCCCAGAGGGTCCCCAGTGGGACTGAAGTGCACAAAATGGTAATCAGTTCAGTCTTCTCATTGCCTTTTCCTCCTTCCCTATTCCACTCCCACTATGATCACCTCCCCCAATAAACTACCTGCACCCAACCCCTTGTCGCAGGCTCTGCTTTCAGACTGCCCATACTGGAGGTGTTCGTGGAAAGCAGAACTCAGGGTGGAATCCTGGAACTGGATCACTCACTGGTAAGACAGTAACAGGCACTCCGTTACTGGGAAGTAAGTTGCTGTATTGTTAGCTGCTGTGGAGTCAGCCCCAACTCATAACCACCCTGTGCACAACGGAACTAAACGCTGCCCAGTCCTGCACCATCCCCATGATCGGTTTGCAAATGAGATCATTGTGATACATAGGGTTTTCATTGACTGACTTTTGGAAATAGAATACCAGGCCTTTCTTCCTAGTCCGTTTTAGTCTGGAAGCTCCACTGACACCTGTTCAGCATCATAGCAACATGCAAGCCTCCACTGACAGATGGGTGGTGGCAGCACATGAGGTGCATTGGCTAGGAACCCAAACCCAGGTCTCTTGCATGGAAGATGGGAATTCTACCACTGAACCACCACTACCCCCAAGAGCTAAGTAGAGTGATGATAATCCCTGATGTGCAGTAAAATTGTAACTAACAAAGTGTTCACCTGTGGTGTGTTGGGATGGGGTACAGGTGGAAGAAAAGCATCAGTTTATGCAGTCACTAGTGCTTGGACTGTACGGAAGTGATGGTAATTATAAGAATGGGAGAGTTGGCTGGATTTTGTTAACTACTTTAGACCTGCTGAAAGAAAATGACAAGCTCAAGTGAGTCAAGTTATCAGCTCAGGGCTATGAAAACCAGAAAGCTCCAGGGCAGCACTGAAAGAGACTCTCAACTCCTGCAGCCAGAGAGCAGATGGTGCTGGAAACCAGGCATGTAATTCCATGTAAGGGTGGCAGAACTATAAAAGACACTGAATGCATAGCCTTGGCAGGTCTTTTAGGCTAATGCCAGGACCGTGATAGAGATGGAGTGAGATCAAATCTTGAGATGGAGACAGCTGAGTGAATGCACCTAAGAAACTTGAACTCTGTCCTTTAAACGCCCCAGAATGAAAGAAGTATCCTCCTCCCTGTTTCAGAGGAACCTCCCTTAATGGGTGACTATGAAAAGGCAACAACTCATCTGAGGTGGATGCCTCATAAGATAATGCTTGTTCTCCTTAAGATCCACTCTTCCTGTTCTCATTGGCTCCCTCCAGACCAGTACTAGTGTCAGTTATCAGCGTAGCCCACGCAGACTGTGAGAAATCCAGAATGAGTGGTGGAAGAAAGAGGTGAAGGATTTCAGTTATGACCTGAGAACCAGCTGTAGCAGCAAAACTATAGCTATATTTCACAAATGCCCCAGGTTTCAGCCTCTTCTTGGAGGCTTCAACCAGTCCCCACCTTAAAGATGCAGTGATGGAGTGGGCATAAGGTGAGGCACAGGCAGATCTGGACAGTCAAGGGATGGACTGTAGTAGAAACTTGTGGTGCCACACCCCCCCCCCTTGGCCCATCTGATTTCAGGCTCTTGAAGATAGTTTCATGTATATTGATGGTAACTCACCTGCAATAAAGATTATTATCTTTTGTTATTATTTATAAATTGTATGCTATCTTTTATATCAGTAAAATTTATAATAACTGTATGCTTATATATGCATGCATTTGTCAAGGAGCTGGTTGTTAAATATTGCCAGCACACCACTTCCTCCTGACCCTCAGACTCTCAGCCTTCCTCATGCCTTCACTCCATGTGACTGCAGCTCAGCCGTGGACCTAGAAAATGCAGCTGCCAATGGCCTTGACCACAAGGCACTGAACTGTGGGCTGTAGCACTGACCCAGCCCTACCAGATGTGAGGCTTCTGGAGGCTCAGGGGGAGTCTCTGGTCTCATAGGAGGGAGGAGTCTGTTCACAGGACAAGTGACTGAGAGGGAACATCATTCCAATACTCTACCACCTTCTGGATCAATAAAGGTAGTGTGAGCCCTGCCACCTGCAGACAGAGCTGTTTCAATGGGCGTCCCTAGTCATGCATTGTTTAGACTGACCTGGGCCACAGATAGGGAGCCCTCTTCTCAAGTGGACGTGCCTCTACGCTCACCCTCCACCCAGGGCCAGGGGAATCTGAGTTCGAATTTAAAAGCACAATTATTTCAACAAACACTCAGCTCTGTCTAGTGCCAGCCCCATGTTAGGCCCAACACTGCCACAGTCTGCCGGAAGGGCAGACTCACAGACAATAATGAATGGTCACATCGTAGTTACTGCACTTAACACAGAGGTGTCTGGAAATGCACACGTATGCACCGCAGGTACACAAGCCCACATGTACACACACATGCTCGTGCAGACACACGGGAAGACGTGATGAAAGCCACCTGAAAGGTTAGGGAGGCCTCACAGCAGAGGGAACATTCAGGTCAAGCCTTGAAGAAGGACAAGGGATTTACCCAATGTGGTGAGAAGAGAAATCACATCCTAAGCATTAAAAGACCTATTCCCTTCAAAGATTCTTGCATAAAATGGAATTCTAGGACAGCCTAAGGTTCCCCCAGGTGAGGGTGGCTCTCTGAGCCCTCTCTGGGAGTCAAAAATTGTAATGGAAGTTTCAAGAAGGGCTTAAAGGGGCATAGAATGAGAGGAATGAGATGGGGGACCCTGTTTCTACCCCCATCTCCTATCCTACTGAGGCCCCACCACCTAGGGGGTGACCTGACCACAGTCCAAATCCCAGACTCTCCTCACCCCCACCCCATCTGCAGAAGGGGCTAATGATCCATTTGTATTCATAAGACCATTGTTCAGAAGATTAATTAAAAAGCTAGGATATTTTTAACCATCTGTACTAACTTAGGGGAGGAATTTAGAAACATAATTGTATTATCTGTAACTGAGGAATTCACATAGACCCCTTTTGGAATCAGAATATTAATATGTCTCTCAAAGAGACTCAGCAACTTGAACAAATTAATGCTGCCCTGCCTCCAAAATTAGCCAAACTGCATGAGGATAATTTAAAGTACTGGGCTTGTGGCAGGAACAACACTCAGACACCAGGGAGGGGGAAGACAGGGCTTTTCCCCCAAGTTTCTGGGAACACATCCCCAGAGAGCAAGAAGGGTGGAACACAGGTCTTAGCCCCCATCCTTGCCCAAGCTAAAGGGTGTGGTGAGGCATCCTAGGTGTAGATAATGCAGCAGGGAGCTCAGGGGCCACAGTGCAGCAGACAGGAGGGGCTTGGACATGCACAGCCCAGGGCCAGCCCTGCTTGGAGGCATGGAGTTGGTGACCCAAAACATCAGTGCCCATGGTGCCCGCGGAAAGTGCCAGCCCTCAGTGCAGCCAGACTATTTCCTGTTGAAGGACGCAAAAGCAAACACTAACCAGAAGAGACTGGCCAGGAAGCATTCTGCTGGGCAGTGGTTTCTGGGGAAAGGATAGGGGTTCCCTGCAGACTTTCCCGAGCGATGGGTGCTGGCAGGGGAGCCGGGCTTGCAGACTCTGCCTGACCTGCTGCTTGGCCTCTGGGGGGGTGGCGGGCTCAGGCACTAAGGAGAGAGGTTCCTCAGTAGCCCCAGGTCACGAAAGGGCTGGGGAGGGAAAGAGGGTTTTACACAGGCAGGGCCTGTAGCGATGAAGGGAAAGGGCAGGAAACAAACAGGGCACTCCCTGGAGGACCACCTTCTTTCTCTAAACTCCTCCCACGAGGGCCTCCCTCCTGGAAGCCTTCTTTCTGGATCCAGAAGGGGTCCTTGAATTTCCTAACCCAAGTTTTTAAACACGCAGCCAGGTCAGCTGCTCAAGGAAGGATGCTGTGCTACGGAAGGCAGTGTGATTCAAATGCACAAGCACGCACATGCACATACACATGCTCACACACACACGTATACGCACGCACACATACACATATATGCATGCATACATGCTCACACATGCTCACAAGCAGGCACACATGCATACATGCTCACAAACGTGCACACACGTATGCATGCATGCTTGAACCACGTGCCCATGCATGCACATGCATACACATATTGTTGGCACGTGCCCACGCACACATGAATACACACATACACACACTCTGAAGAAAGGGTTCAAATCCTGTACCAGCTTGTGATCTGGGCACATTTCACAGCCTTTACTCAGCCTCAGGTTCCTCATCAGCAAAATGTGGGTAACGTACCTGCCACACAGGGCTGTGCTGGTGACGAACAGCGGCTTCTGGTGGCCAACTGATTTCAAGCAAAGCTAAGCTGACACACAGAACCCTGACCCAGCAGCCCTGTCCTCTCTCTCTGTCCCCCACAGTCCCCTGCCCAGGGTAGATACACCACCCCACTACCCACCACCACTATAAAGTGCAACCACTCGCATATCTTTCCTGAAACAGTGGAGGTGTCTGTTAAGCATCTGAGGATCAAGTTGTTCCCTAAGGGACAACTCTTCTATCTCTCCTTAAAGAGACAGAAGGAGCTCAGATGCAATAAAGCAAGTCAGTACAGTGCTGCAGCTGACCCAACACATGTGGGCAACACCCTCCCCAGATGAAGCACACTCTGGCAGCCAGCCGGAGCTTTCCTGAACCTGCAAAGGTGAGCCCTCCTCCAGACACTTTTCCCCTAGCCTTCCCCAGGTAGATACTCTGTGTGGAGCAAATGAGACGAGCAATCACGTTTGGGAGATGCTGCGAGAACACTGAACATGGAAGGAGAGAAGATTAGAAAGATGGATGCTTCCTCTTGACTCACATATTCAGAACTAGGTCATTCCAAACTGCCTTTACTTCCTGTGCCTTCCAACTTAATGACAGACTTCCACAGACTCCTTCTCCCCAAGCAGCCACTTCAGAGATAATAAACGTGTCCTCCCTGAGGCTTAACACACTTTAACTCACAGTGGTGGCTGACAGAGTGAACACATGTTTTTTGTTTGGGATTTTTCTTTTTTTTTTTTTTAATTTTAATGAAAGTACACACAGCCAAAGATGCACCACTTCAACAATTTCTACATGTGCAAATTAGTGACATTGGTTACAATCTTCAAATTGTGCTACCATTCTTGCCAAGGGCAGATATTTAGTAGTCAAGGTAAGCACGGTGCTGACCTTGCTTACTAGATCATCTGTAGTGAACTATTTCACATTTTTTCACCACATCAAAGATTCTGCTTCTAGGTATGGCTAGCATCTGCTCTCTCCCAACTCCACAGCACCATCCTACAGAATCAAAGCCTCTTTTCAAATTTACAATCCCTGGCAGGGGCAGATGACCCAGTAAGCAAGGTAAGCATGAACATACTTGTGCTTACTTACTAATCTGTAGTGAACGATTTCACATGGGTTTCACATCTTTGATGATCTGGTAACCAAGGTAAGCACCATGTTTACTTTGCCTATTGGATAATCCACCCTTAATTCTCGCTGTCATTTTCCACATTATTCCACCACCATTTACCTTAAGCTCATTGCCCCTTAAGCTTACCATCCAACCTTTTAGGTTGCCATTGTCAATTCGATCTCACACAGATAATTCTTTAAAAGAGCACAATGTTCAAAACAGATGTCTTCTACTAATTAAAATAAGCTATTTTTTTGGTTCAAAGAAGATTTCAGAGGATATTTTTAGTTTAAGGTTTAAAGATTATCTCAGAGCAATAGTTTAGGGGGTTCATCCTGCCTGTATAGGTGCAGAAATTCTGGATTCCATGAGAATTTGAAATTCTGTTCCACATTTTTGCCCCTTTTGATCAAGATTCTTCTGTAGAATCTTTGATCATAACGTTTAGCCGGGCACCATCCAGTTCTGGTCTCATAGCAAAGGAGGCAGTTGTGAACACACATTTTTTATCAGAGTCAACATGCACATACTGAGCATTTAATGAATACAAGGCCCTGTTCCAGGCAATGTGGGGGAAGTGAAGCTCCTGACTCAGCCCCTGACCTCTATCTAGGAAGGATGAGGATAATGGGAAAAGAGGCAGTGAATGTTGAATGTAAGCAAGGTTGCAAGATGACACACAGACTCCCAGACCATCAGAGATAAAGCAAAGAAACTTGGAGATGGTCTCAGCCTCCCCTCCCACACTGGACTTCCTAAATTGCTCTTTCCTCAGGGTTGACAGGAAGATTCCAGAATCAAATAAGTCTGGGAGATACTAAGCCAGGCAAAGTCCCTGAGTCTAATATTTCTGATATTAGGAAAAAACAGAAAGAGAAATAGCATTTGGGACACTGCAGAACACTAAGCTAAAGAGGCAGCTTTTCCCAGCCACGTCTAACCACAGGGTCCTTTCCCCTGAGCATGTCAGAGTTAGTTAGGGCAGAGGGATCCAACTTTAATTCAATATCACCAACTCCCAGATGGGTAAACTGAGGCCAAGAGAGGGGAGGAGTTCTAGGTCATAGTCCTGTTAATATCTGATTTTTTAC
Organism: Dugong dugon; assembly: GCA_030035585.1. Taxonomy (NCBI): domain Eukaryota; kingdom Metazoa; phylum Chordata; class Mammalia; order Sirenia; family Dugongidae; genus Dugong; species Dugong dugon. The sequence continues at coordinate 26,993,592 of CM057462.1, read as the reverse complement.
CTGAACCGTGTGATACTAGAAAACAGCGATGGTTAAAGAAATACACCCCTACCCTCTGTATTCAGGAAAACAGCTTACTGCAAATGACCCCCTTCCCATATGACTTAGGTAAGATTCGCAGATGCCACTTTGTTACCTGATTCCCATTCTTTGCCTTGAAATGATCAGCTGAACCATTTGTACCTATGGATCAATTGGAACAAAGTGCTTATCATCCAAACTCTGGTGAAGCTTCTCCAACCTTCCCTTGTAGAACTTTAAATCCATCAGGTACATCACCTGCCTTCTAGTTACGGCTGGCAGCAGTTTTGCCAAATGTTTCGCCACTGTAGAAATGGATCACCGTTCTTCCAGCCTCAGCCACATGACTGCTAAGCCACTGCCATATATTAAGTTTTTGTTACATCAGCATCTAACTTCTGCATACCAATTTCTGGATTAGCCAAGGTAGGCTAATTCATGCTGCAGTAACAGATAATCCCCATAGCTAAATGGCTTAAAACAAAGTCTTATTTCCTGTTCATGTTACATGTCCAAAAAAATCACCAGGGGTCTCTGTTCCTAGGAGTCATTCAGGGATCCAGGATGATGGAAGCTCCACTGGACATGATTCCATGAACACCATGCCTGGGGAAAGGAACATGGAAGATAATACATTGGCTCTTGAAGCTTCTACCCAGAAAGGACACACTTCACTCCCATGCACATTGTATTGATAAAAGCAAGTCACATGGCCATCCCAAACTTCAAAAAGAGCCAGGAAGGTACACTCCTACCACATGTCCAGATGGCAGAAGACAAGAATTTTTATGGGCAGGCCTGACGACTACCACAACATCTGAGTGAAGATACAAAGTCTCTATTTGAATCGATGAGTCTGGCGCTCAGGGAAGAAGTCAGAAAGAAAGACTGTCAGCTGGAGTTCCCTTTGGACATATCATCAGGAAAGACTCATCGCTAGAAAAGGACATCATGTTTGGTAAAGTAGAGGGTCAGTGAAAATGAGGGAAACCCCCAGTGAGAGGGATTGACACAACCACCACAACAGTGGACTCAATCATATCAATGGTCATGAAGATGGTGCACGACCAGGCAACATTTCATTCTGTTATACATAAGGGTGCCATGAGTCATAGCCAACTAACAACAACAAAGGCAAAGTTGATGTGTTGATATTTTATTGGGGCAGCAGGTATGCAATCCCAGGACAGCAAGAGTGGGGGAGAGGGTAGAGTGTGAGACAAATGTAAGGTGGTATTTTATCCAGCTGCCCAGTCTCATAAGAATAACAGCCAATTGCTCAGTCATGCAGGACATCTTTAGGGACCATGTCCCTTAGAACAGCCCATCCATATCCATTGCCGTCGAGTCAATTCCGACTCAAAGCAACTCTATAGGACAGAGTAGAACTGCCCCATAGGGTTTCCAAGGAGTGGCTGGTGGATTCAAACTGCCAACCTTTTGGTTAGCAGCTGAGCTCTTAACCACTGCACCACTAGGCCTCCTACAACAGCCCATCATGGGGCTAGAAATGGAATGAATTTGTCTGTTGGCTATGCTCATCTTCTGCCTCTCACTGATCATTATTTACTTCAGAGCATCAACTCCCGCACATTTCCTAAGGATGTTACCTAACTCCTGGTCACTGGAGAAGCCAGAGCCAATGTGAAACCAGATGGGTAGGACCTGGGTCCTGAAGGTGAAGAAGCCCAGTCCCATCCTTCCCAGGGATAGTGTTAGAAGATGAGGCACAACAATGATATCTAGGGCTCCCCCTTCAGCATCAGCCAAGCTCTCGGGGAGGGGAAGACAGAGGAGGCTAAGTACATCTGAAGAGGTGCACAGCTGAGCGTGGTACACAGGTAAGCACTTGAGAGTCATCAGCACATTCTGGGTGAGATCGCCCAAGAATGAGTGTGGAGGAGAGGGCTGAGGACTGAGCCCCGGGGTACTCAAAATGGATGTTGGGGAGAGGAGAAGGATGCCACAAAGGACCCTGGGAAGGAGCAGCCAGTGAGGTATGAGAAAAATCAGGGGTGTGGTGGGAGGTCCTGAAAGCCCAGGAAAGAAAGGAGGAAGTGTCAAATGTATCAAATGCTAGAGGTCAAGTAAGAACATTGAATATGCCATGGACTGCCAGAAGAATGAACAAATCAGTATTGGAGGAAGCACAGCCAGAATGCTCCTCAAAACGAGGATGGAGAAATTTTATCTTGCTTACTTTGCACACTTCATCAGGAAAAACCAATCGCCAGAAAAGGACATCATGTTTAGTGAAGCAGAGGGTCAGCGAAAACAAGGGAAACCCTCAGTGAGATGGATTGACACAATAGCTGCAACAACAGACTCAAACATACCAGCAATTCTGAGGATAATGCAAGATCAGGCAGTATTTCTTTCTGTTATACATAAGGTTGCCATGAGTCAGAGTTGACTAGATGGCAGATAATAACAAGAGGAAGACAGAGAACTATTTGATAGGCAGTTGGGGGGTAGCATGTCAGTGGTGAGCTTGATCAGAGACGTCACAGTGGAAGGAAAGAAAGCCAGGCTGCAGTGGGTTAACAGGAGAGGCTGAATGTAGACAGCTCTTCCAAGGACTTTTGCTCCAAAGAGGAGCAGAGAAGTAGGGCAGGAGCCGGCAGGGAAGTAGGGTCAAGGGAGGCCCTCTCAGCTTGGATATTATAGCATGTATGAATGCTGAGAGGAGCAACCCAGCAAAGAGAAGAAAACTGATGAGGCAGTAGGGGGGTGATAATTGCAAAAGCAAAGTCCTTGAGTAGGTGAGAGACGGAGGGCAAAGAATAAGACAGGATCGAAACCAGGACCACAGCTGACCTTTCTCATAGTGGGGAGGTGGCTTAGATCAAAATGTCCGTCCCACGATCCCACTTCACCCCTACATCAAATATACCCTCTACCCATCAATGGCCTACCCACTGCTGGCCACCAGCTGCCTGGATCCCCTGCCAGGACAGTTCCTGGGTTAAAGCATTGACTATCCCCTGTTGCTGTTGTTAAGTGCTGTTGAGTTGACTCCAACTCACAGCGACCCCATGTGGCAAAGTAGAACTGCCCCATAAGGTTTCCTAGGCTGTTATCTTTATGGGAGCAGATCTCCAGGATTTTCTCCCACGGAGGCACTGGGTGGGTTTGAACCGCCAGCCTTTTGGTTAGCAGCCGAGCACTTAACCACTGTACCACCAGGGCTCCTTTGACCATCCCTATTAAGAGGTAAATGTTATCTAGGAGAGAAAATAAGTCATTTTCACTGTAAAACACTTTGTTTTTAATAAAATCTTCACAGTAGCCAGTCACTCTGCTGGTTGAGAGCACAGAACACAAGAGTTGTGTATGGGGTTGTCTATCTTCAATTCAGCATCATCCTTATTGCCCCTATGTTCTCCCCTGTTTCGCAGATCCCTTCTTCCATGTGATTCCTGGCTAGATTTTGCAACAAGAGGCACGGTGTGAGAAGCAGAGGTGGAAGCAAAGGAGAAGCCCTTATTCTCTGGTGGCAGTGGTGGGTAGGGAGCTGAGGTCATCAGGGTGATTCTCCTAAGCTCATCGGTAGTGACACAGAGCAACTCCAGGAATCTTCCTGAGAATCACCCATCGCCAGGGTCACAGGTGGGCTTCTCTGTACTTCTGGGTTTCCTAAAAGTTTCCTAAAAACAACCTTCCTGACTGTAAAAATGGCGTGGTGGTGGCATCTGACCTCCTCAAACTTCACGAGGGGGGAGAATCATCATCAGCATCAGCCCAAGGCTGATTCCCATGAAGCAAAGGTCAGACATATCTCCTCTTTCCAAACTTTTTACCTATTCTGACACCAGCCGTCCCTCCCACAGCACTCTCTCCTTCTCTGCTAGGTTCCATAATTCATTGCAATGGCCACACAGAACTCACAGACAATACTCACGGTTATGGGGTATATTAGCGAAGTAACAGGTTACATTTCAGGATCAAAAATGACTCAAGATACAGTTCTTCGATCAGGATAGTTTATCAGCCATGCCCACAGGCAGGCCTCTCCATGGCCCTTGGCCCCTCTGTCCCTCAGCCCCTGCCTCTCAGGCTTCTTGGATCTTTTGGGCCGGCCCAACCTCTGCCCTGTTTGGGCAAGTGTTATAAAACTCTTCAGCTCTACCGATAGGTGCCCAGTGGCACCCCACTCCAGCAGTTCTTCTGTTCTACCTCCTAGTTGTTGTGTAGGGCCTGGGGTCCCAAAAGCTTTCAAGCAGCCATCCAAGGCACAAAAATTGGTCTTTATTTACCTGAAGCAACAGAAGAAGAAGGAGAGTCAGGCATAGGAGGAGGATATGTGGTTAACTGCCTCCATGAACAACTGTCTCTTTTGCCATAAGACCAGAAGAACTGGATGGTGCCTGGCTACCATTACTGAACATTTTGATCCAAGGTCCCATAGAAGACTCCTGCTCAAAAGGGGTAAAAGGTAGAACAGAATTTCAAATTCCCATGGACTCTAGACTTTCTGCAACCATGGAGGGTGGATGAACCCCTAAAACTATTGCCCTGAGATAATCTTTAAATCTTAAGCCAAAAATATTCCCTGAAGTCATCTTAAAACTGAACAACAGTTTAGCTTAACTAGTAAAAAAAAAAAATCTGCCTTGAGCATTATGCTCTTTTAAGAACTATCTATATGGGATCGAACTGACAACAGCAACTCAAAAGATTAGATGGGAAGCTTAGTTTATGTTAATGGGGGAGGAACAACTCAGAAAAGGAGGGTGAGAATGGTTGCACAACTTTAAGAATGTAATCAATGTCACTAAACAGTACATATAGAAACTGTTGAATTGGTGTATGTTTTGCTGTGTATATTCCCAACAACAACGATGAAATAAATAAAATTTAGAGGAAAAAAAGTAGCTCTTAGCTTTGCTTGAATCGCTTGAAGAAAATGATCATGGATCTAATCTAGAGTCCACAGCTATATTTCTCAGAAACTTCTTTCCTTTAGGAAATTGGCATAACAAAGATGGTGCCCCTGAGAGTCTAGCAGATGACTGATCTGAGCAGGTAAAGGCAAAATCCTCTTTAGTGGGTAGGGTGAGGAGAGGCTGGGAACCCTCACACATTAATAAATCTTGCCCTATCACCTGAGGATATGAGCAATTAATTCATCATGGAAACATAAATCATGAGTAGATGAGGAAGACGAGGCATAACAAAAGGTAAAGATGGGGCATAATAGAAGGTAAAGCTGTAACATGCAACTAGAAATGAATTATACTTAAAACACACGCAGGAAATCCCTAAGCACTTGCTAGGGAGGATCCTCAAAATGGCTCCAAATTGATGAACGCAGACACCATAGAGCAAAGCAACTTCTCAGAAGGAGTATTATTCATTGCTGTTGTTATTACTACCATTTATTGAGCACTTACTATGGGCCAGAGACTATTAAGGACTGTACCGCCGGTGTGTTATTTTAATCCTCCACAGAAAGTAGAGGAGATTAAGTAGCTTGTCTGAGTTTACACAGCTGAAAATTGGCTGAGCTAAGATTGAAACCCAGATCTACCTACTGTCAAAGCTCATGTTTTCAATCATTCTTCTAAGATTGAATGACAGAAAAACAGAAGCCATAAAGAGAACCCTGTGTGATGATGTATCAGTCATGTTTCTCCTGAGAAGCAGAACCAACAGGAAAAACGGTATACATCCTCAAGAGATTTAGTTTAAGGAATCGGTGATTATGGGGGCCAGCAAGTCTAAAATCCATAATGCAAATGGCAGGCTAGAAACTTAGTAAGATTTTTATGTTGCAGTCTTCAGGCAGAATTTCTTTTTCTCTGGGAAGCCTCTTGCTCTTAAGGCCGTCAACTGATTGGATCAAGCCACCCACATTATCGAGGGTAATCTCCTTTTACTTAAACTCAACCAGTTGTAGATGTTAATCATATCTACAAAATACCTTCACATCACCACCTAGTGTTTGATTAAAAAAATGGGAACAACAGCCTGGCCAAGCTGACACATAAGACTAACCATCCAAGATGGAATTCCTAATCTCTGTATAAAGACAGATTCAAAGGGCTGCTCCTCACAACCCCCAGCCCCATTGGCTCATGGAGCACAGCAAATATCATTTGAGACATAGGGATCACTGTTTTGGCAAGCATTGATTAAGTACTCATTAAGTCCCAACACTTCCTAGCCCAACCCCATTTTAAAAATCAAAAAACCAAACCCATTTCAGTCGATTCTGACTCATGGCAGCCCCATATGTGTCAGAGTAGAAGTTAGCTCCATGGAGTTCCCTTGGCTGTAATCTTCATGGAAACAGCTCACCAAGCCTTTCTTCCATGGTATCACTGGGTGGGTTTGAACTGCCAACGTTTCATTTAGTAGTTGAGGGCAAACTGTTTACACCACCTAGGGACCTCAACCCGTTTTACAGAGGAGAAAACGGAGGTGCAGAGAGGATGTTAACCTGCTGTAGTTAATCCAGACTCAAATTTCCCAGCGTTGACTCAAGGTGATCAGAAACATCAGCTTTCACCAAGCGTATGAAGTGGCTTTTCTATGCAGGGGGGATTTACTGTGTCCTCCCACAGGTCGCACAGCCAAATTTGGAGCCCAGGACTCCCCCCTGCCTCTCCCATGTATGAGCAGGAACATTTTTCTCTCTTTGAAAAAGAGGGCGTGCAGGAGCGACAGGAGTGCTCGGGGCTGAGATTAACACTGTGATGGTATACAACTGAGAGGGATGTATTATTTTCAGGAGCTAAATCATACCCTGTACATTGTCTATTGATTTTTGCTTTTTCTCGGCTGGTAGGAGCCGGAAAGGCGGCCTTTGCTGTGATATTTCTGGCAGTTAGTATCCCAAGTGAGAAGAGGAATAGCCTGTGTTTGCTGAAATTAAAGCACTAACCTAGAAAGAGCAGGTAAGAGAAGGAGGCTGGAGAGGGTACGGAATGGTGTGGGGATGCAGGCGGAGGTAAGGAGATGGGGACTGAGGCCAAGGGGCTAAGAACAAGGAGAGCTTATCTCAGACAGTGTAAGAATGGTAAACCAGTTGCCATGGGGTCAACTCCGACTCACAGTGACTCCATGTGTGTCAGTGTAGAACTGTGCTTCATAGGGTTTTCAATGACTAATTTCTTAGAAGTAAGTCTTTCTTCTGAGGCACCTCTGGGTGGACTCAAACCTCCAACCCTTTGGATAGGCCCTTAACTGTTTGCACCACCCAGGAACTCCGAATGTAAGAATGGTAGTGGGGTTTATTGAGAGAGATGGGATGGGAGCCACCATAGAGTGAGATTTTAAAAAACGAGCGAAAGACCCCTTACTTAGATTCCAAGTCATGGAGACAAAGACTCTTATACATTTCCCTGAGGGGAAATGGGTCCCCACGGAGTGCCGAGCCCATGAAAAGCCACCCTATAGCACAAAGTTGGGCAAATTTGCCCGGACTTACCCAGGCCGAACCCTCGTCTTGGTCCCAGAGATGGGGCCACGGAGCTGATTCTAAATCATTGTTCCTTGGGCTCCAGGCTCTTGATACCATTCTCCCCCAGGGAAAGCTGATTAACTACACCACAGCACACCCAGGGCTACTCCCCATGCCTTGGATTGACCTCAACCTCCCACTGCCGATACCTGGCTTGACCTTGGCCTTGCTTCTGCCCAGACCCACTGTGGGCTTCCTAGTGGCCTCTGAAAGGGACCCCCTTGCCAGATGCCTTCTCAGGTCCAAGGCTCCCCCTGCTCAGATTTGAGCCCTGGCTCTGCCTATCCTGAGTCACTGCCAAGAAGGAACCTGGAGGCCTCAGCACCCCCAAACTTCATCCACCACAAACCTCACCCCCTCTTGCAAGCTGGCACCAACCCAGCTCATTGCCCTCACCTGGCCCTGGCTGCCAGGAAACTGCTGGTATCTTGGGATGTGACTGATTTTCTGGGATTTCCTGCATGGTAGACAATGGCTGCTCAAAAGCTCTCTTCATTCTAGGTTGTGGGAAGACACTGGAAGGAAGGAGAAGAAAGGGGAGATGCAAGGAAACCCCAACAGAATGCTCGCAGCACCCCCATAGGACCCAGCCACATCTGTCTGTCATTGTCACCATGGTCCCTGCGGTGGGTGGTGTGATGGAAACAGCATGTGGCTGAACTCAGAGGTCACCGACTGTGTGATCTTGGGAAGTCCCTTTGCTTTTCCGAGCCTCGTTTCCTTCCTGTACAATAGAGCCAGCGGCACTGTTTTGACCTTACCACAGGGTCACCCTGAGGGGCTGAGAGGCAAGTGAGAAAGGGATCTAAGACCGGGAAAGCAGGAAAGTGCTGGACCACAGCACCAAGCTGACCCTTCACAGTGAGGTTTAGTGCCTCTGAGGGCTGTAAAGAGGAACAGTCCCAGGAGAGGTCCGGGACAGAGGCAGGCTGCCCCACTGAGGGGGAGAGGTGGACAGCCCATGAGCAGGGGCCTGGAGAGCCATGATGCCCTGCCGCATGCAGTACCACACAGAGGTGCCACCCTGAGCCTGACACAGCTCTGGGCACACAAAGGTGAACCACAGACAGAGATTGTAGCATACCCTCTAGTGATGGGGACGGACAGGAGGCCAGCAGCAGACAGACACGCTGCATAGTGCTCAGCTGTGATGAGCATCAGATAGGAAAAAAAAGGGCAAAGTCAGGGGCGGATTATCCAATGGGCAAGGTAAGCACGGTGCTTACCTTGCTTACCGGATCATCTGTAGTTAACAATTTCAGATGGGTTTCACCACAACTTTGATTTTGTTCACTACAGATTAGTAAGTAAGCACAGGTAAGCTCATGCTTACTTGTGCTTACTGGGTCATCTGCCCCTGTCAGAGACTATAAATTTGAAAAGAGTCTTTGATTCTGTAGGAAGGTGCTGCTAGCTTGGGAGAAAGACAGATGCCAGCCAGACCTAGAAGCAGAATCTCTGATGTGGTGAAAAAATGTGTAATTGTTCGCTACAGATGATCTCTGTAAGCAAGGTAAGCACTGTGCTTACCTTGCCTATTGGATAATCTGCCCTGGGCAAAGGGCAGGAGGAGACGTGGTCTCAACTGAGTTAGACAGAACAGTCAGGCAGAGCTCAGAGGGAGGAATTGAAGGGAGGCCAGAAGGAAGTGAAGGGCAAGCCCTGGGGAGACGGGGGAATGAATGGACAGCAAAAGACCTGTAGCTTTCTTTCCTTGTGTGTCCTTGTCTGACTTAGTATCAGGGTGATGGCGGCTCGGAGAACGGGTTGGGAGTGCTCCCTCCTCTTCTACATTTTGAAAGAGTTTAGAAATAATTGGTATTAATCCTTCCTAAGATGTTTGGTAGACTTGAGCAGTGAAGCCATCTGGGCCAAGGTCACAAAGGGCATGTTGAGGTCCAGTGAGAAGGAGGCCGATATCCCTGGAGGATGGAGGGGGAGAGAGGAAGACAGGGCCAATGAGGCCTCACCCACAGCCCTTGGGCATGGTGAGGCATGAAGATGTGATCCAGAGAGGGCTAGGAGTCAATGGGTGTGTATCTGAACACAAGAGTGACAGCCACCTAAGGTTGTGAAGGAACTCTCTGGCCACCATCTGCCAGGTGGGCAGAAGTGGGGGTGGGGATGCCGGGTGGTTATTATCAGTGGCTTGGGTGGCACAAATTGTTTGGTTTGACCACTAACCTAAAGATTGGAGGTTCAAACTCACCCAGCGGCACTGCAGAAGAAAGTCCTGGCAATCTTCTTCCCTAAAGATTAACCAAAACTAAACCCATTGCCATCAAGTTGATTTCCCCTCGTAATGACCCTATTGGACAGGGTAGAAGTGCCCCATAGGGTTTCCAAGCCTGTGATCTTTACAGAAGAAGACTGGCACATCTTTCTCCCGTGAAGCTTCCAGTAGGTTCAAATCTCGGACCTTTCCGTTAGCAGCCGAGTGCTTAACCACTACGCCACCAGGACTCCTTCCATAAAGATTACAACCAAGATAACCCCGAGGAGCAGTTCTGCTCTGTAACACCTGGGGTCGCCATGAGTCAGAATCGACTCCACGGCAACGGGTTTGGGTCTTGTCGTTGTTTTTGTAGGAAGAGAGCTCCTACTGCAGCTCCTACTGTGTGGCTTGTCAGAGTGGGCTTGGGACTTGGTCCCCTCGTTAGAGTCCAGGATCAGGGCCCAAATCAATCAAAAGTCAACTTGGGGAGTGGCCGGGTGTCTGGTGCCCCCCTTCCTTCATGCAGAGTGGCCCCAGGTACGGAGAGGACCCCAGAGGGAGAGAGCTTTGTGCCAGCTGGAAAATGAGCCACGCTGGCTACAAGCCACCACCATACCTTGACGTCTTCAGAGCTGCATGCGAAGTAGAGGGAAAAAAGACAATTTACAATTGCAAATTGGAACTCCTCTCTCCAAGCCCACACTCTAATCTAGCTCATGAGACAGATGGTGGGAGCGCATTCCAGGAACATGTTATAACACATCGCTGAGCACACAGCTGGGAAGGCTTCTAGAAAGGACCAGCTGCCTGGCATCGCAGCCACCGGAGGCTCCTGGAGGGACTCTGGGGCAGGGGCCAGGGGACAGGAGAAGGAGCCAGCCTGTCAGCTCACTCTTTTCCTCTGACCACCCCTCTGCCCCCTACTCTCACCTTTGTGCAGGGGGCGGACCCTCAGACCACAAGGTCGCGAAGACCCAAGAGTCAGAGAAACCCGAAATCACGCCCTGTGCAGCTGTCTGCGGGTGGGGGTGGGAGAGAAAGAGAAATGACAGTCCCTTTCCTGGGCTTTTCAAGTTAAGGACAAGGAAGACAATGCCTCCAGAAGCCACGTCCAAACACACCTGCATCTACACCCCAGCAAAGAGCCCCACCTAGGCTTCGGGACTGGTGGGAGGGACAGAGAAGGGAGAGAGAAACAAACAAAGGTGCAGTGGAGAGCAAAGAGGGGAGAAGAGCTGCCCGGAGGAGCCAATTGCTTTATGCAAATAATATCAGGTGTGCCTAGAATCAAGCGCACCTGTCGTCACAGACATGCATCCTTGATCATGCCAGTGCCAGAGGCAAAGCCTCCCTCGCTCCCAAATGCTGCTCTTTTCAGGAAAAAAAAAGGCGTAGCTTCGCAGACTTGGCGTCAACACTGAATGAATGGGCTTTTTAATGACTGTTTTGTCTTTCCTCCTTTCCCAAGCTCAACCATCTATGTAGTGATGAGAAGGCAGGTCAATGGCAATGGGGAGAGCAGACCCTCGGGAGAGAGCTTGGGAGGGGGCTACAGTTCAGTGACCAGGCCATGAGGGTTCGCGGTGCGGAGAGGGCAGGGCCTGACAACAGCCCCGATGGTACTCTGGGATGGGATGGGTTGGGGGGAGAAACTCCAAGATGGCATCTGAGATGAGGAGGGGACAACAAGACAGCCACTGGTTTTGCTTCTCTAGAAAACTCAGCCTAAGACAGGAACCAACACTACTACAGTATAGGAGTCCCTGGGTAGTGCAAATGGCTAATGCACTCAGGTGCTATCCCAAAGGTTAGAGACTTGAGCCCACCTAGAGGTGCCTCAGAAGAAAGGCCTGGTGATCTATTTCCAACAAGAGCCTGGGTGTGACCTCGATGCCTAGGGTGGACACCAAAGCCTGGATCAGACTCCAAACCCCAGGTTGGACTAGTCACATGGAAATGGGGTGTAGAGGGAAAGGACACTCCCAGCAGATGGAACCAGCCCAGAGGACAGTAAGCACAGTCTGGGCTGGGCACAGCAGGTGGCTCAGTGAGACAGAAGGGACTGCAAGACATTCCACCGCTGATCCTCAATGCAGGTTGGAAATTTTAATGGGAACCCAATAACAATCATCTGTTGTTGCTAGCTGCCATAAAGTTGGCTCCAACACAACGGAGCGAAATGCTCCCTGGTTCTGCTCCATCCCCATCATGAGCTGCGACTGGAAACTGATGATCCATAGGGTTTTCATGGCTGATTTTTGGAAGTAGATCACCAGGACTTTCTTCCTAGTCCATCTTAGTCTTGGAGGCACTGCTGAAACTTGTTCAGCCTCACAGCAACACTGATGGATGGGTGGTGGCTGCATGTGAGGTGCACCGGCCAAGAATCAGTCTGGGTCTCCCACACGGAAGGTGAGAATTCTACCATTGAACCACCACTGCCCTGTTTTAAAAAATTAAAACATACGCTTACATAAAAATTCAGCGAGAGAGGGGGTGAGATGGCTGAGGATGGAAGCAGGACGTACCCGGGGTGGGGGTACATTGGTTCCCTAACCAAGACCATGGCCTGGTCACTAAACTGTGGCCTGCCTGCTTTGCTTCAACCCATCTTGTGAGCATTTGTGGCCCAGCCTGAAATCAGTGAGAACAGAAGCCCCAAAGATCTGGAAGATTCTCAGGATCAAATGCTCCTCTGTGAATTGCTAAATATTTTCAGAATAAATTTCACAAAGTATTTTTTTAATGCACCGCCTGTTTCTCCCTAACAAAAAAGAAGTGATTAACGATGCTAAAAAATGGAAATGGGAAATCCCTAAAAGATCATTTGCAGGGTACGTGGGGAGTCTGTGGGGCCAACCAGGCTTGAATTGGAATCGAGCCAGCGGGTTTGGCTCCCAGATAAGAGGAGAGAGAGTCCTCAGGCTGCCCTTCTGCATGTCCCTGACCCTCTGTTCCTGCAGAAGCTGCCCCTGAGCCCTGGGGCCCTCTAGAAGGGTAGACCAATCTGTCCCCTTGGGCAGGAGGCCACGGAAGCTCTGGCACTGTGGCAGAGTGACCATACACAGTTTTGACCCTTGGAGTCTGGAAGGGCCCCAGGACCCAGCCCTTCCCCTCACAGCACATGAGCAACATGCGGCCCTGTGCGGCAGCTTACCTGGGCCCCATGGCCCCGTGGCTGCACCCAGGCTTTTCAGGCGGTCACTGGGCTCTGGGGACTTGTCACGTCATGGTCTTCAGACACACGGGGCCAGCGTCGGTTACAGCATGGATATTTGGGTGTCACCTGAGCGAGTGGGAGTCATTGGCTGATTCATTCATTTATTTGTTTGCTTGAAATTAGTTCCAGAAGGAGCCTTGGTGACACAATGGTTAAGTGCTCAGCTGCTAACTGAAAGGTCAGCAGTTCAAACTCACCAGCAGCTCCGCAGGAGAAAAGATCTAGTGATCTGCTCCCGTAAAGATTACAAGCTCGGAAACGCTATGGGGCAGTTTTACTCTGTCACATGGGATCGCTGCGAGTCGGAATCGACTCAACGCCGCCTAACAACATTTAGAGAGAATTTCACAGTGTTCTTAGAAGACCAGTGTCTTGGTTTCCTAGGACTGCTGTAACAAAATAATACAAAGTGGGTGGCTTTAAAGAACAGAAATTTATTGTCTCCAGTTCTGGAGGTTGGGAGTCAAGGTGTCAGCAGGATTGATTCCTTCTGGAGGCTCTGAGACAGAATCTGCTCCATTCCTCTCTCCTAGCTCCTGGTGGCTCCCAGCGATCCTTGGCATATAGGATATAGGCAATATCTCTGCCTATAGATGCGTCACTCCAACCCCCGTCTATGTCTTCACATGGCTATCTTCCCTCTGACTCTCTGTGTCTCTTGCCCTCTTTTATAGGAACACTACTCAGATGGGATTAGGAACTGTGATGGTTAAAGTTTTATGTCAGCTAGGCTGGGCCAAGATCCTCAGCGGTTTGGCAGTTATGATGTAGTTTCGCAGCTTTTGAATGATGTAATCACCTCCATAATGAGATCTGATATAATGTGATCACCTCCATGATGAGATCTGTTGTGAGCAGCCAATCAGTTGAAAGGGAGTTTCCTTGGGGGTGTGGCCTGCATCCAATACAGGTGGACTTTCTGACAGGGCTCATGGGCTTTTATTTGCTCTGGATCCTGCAGCTCGCTCCTGTTCATCTGACCTCCGGTTCTTAGGACTTGAGCTAACAGCTTACCTGCCATCTTACCTGCCGATCTTGGAACTTGTCAGCCTCCACAGCCTGTGAGCCAGAGGCCTCCTATCTGACCTCCTGATCTTGGATTCGCCAGCACCTTTGGCTACGTGTGTCAGGAGAAGCCTCCAGCCTGACCCATGAATTTGGGACTTTCCAGCCTCTACAACCATGTGAGCCATTTCCTTTATATAAATCTCCCTATATATATATATACACACATATATATACATATATACACATATATTTGTACACTGCACTGGTTTTGCTTCTCTAGAAAACTCAGCCTAAGACAGGAACCAACACTACTACAGTATAGGAGTCCCTGGGTAGTGCAAATGGTTAATGCACTCAGGTGCTATCCCAAAGGTTAGAGACTTGAGCCCACCTAGAGGTGCCTCAGAAGAAAGGCCTGGTGATCTATTTCCAAAAAAATCAGCCATTGAAAACCCCATGGAGTCACCATGAGTCAGAATCAGCTCGGCAGTAACTGGTTTTACTCCAGTATAACCTCATGTTAACCTAACTGATAACATCTTCAAAGACCCTATTTCCAAACAAGGTCACACTCACAGGTACAAGGGTTAGGACTTCAACATACCTTTTTGGGGAAACACAATTCAATTCAACCCATAACAGGTAGCAATGAGGAGGTTGGCAGCGTTCCTGTTTCAGAGGTGAGGTCTTAGGGCTATTTTGCAAAGCTTGCTTGTAATTCCTCTCACCTAAAGACCCCTGGGTAGTGCAAATGCTTTGCACTCAACTACTAACCTAAAGGTTGGTGGTTTGAACCCACCCAGCAGCACCACAGAAGAAAGGCCTGGAGATCTGCTCCATAAAAATTATAGCCAAGAAAACCTTATGGAGCGGTTCTACTTAGTAACACATAGGGTCACCATGAATTGGAAGTGTCTCAAAGGCAACGGTTTGCGCTTTGTTTGGCTTGGTTTGATTTGGTTAAAGACACCAGCAAGCTGGAATGCTAAGGCTAAGAGTTCAAATCCCACTCCACTACTTTTGAGCTTTAGAAAGTCATTTCATCTCGGAGCCTTGATCTCTTTACTTAAAAAAAGCAGAAATGATGACATCTTCTCCAACCATCTCCCAGAGCAGACATGAGGTTGAGGCTTGAGAAGGGGCCCTGTGAGCTGCCTTTTTTTTTTTTTTTTAATTAAAATAAAGGACTTCCTAAACGTGAGCTGCCATTTTTTTTTAATAATTTAGTTTATTTTTGTTGTTGTTGTTGAAAATATACATAGCAGAACATACACCAATTCAACAATTTCTACATGTACAAACAATTCAGTGACATTAATTATATTCAAGTTGCATAACCCCTCTCACCCTTCTTTACCGAATCACTCCTCCCCCGTTAACATAAAATCACTGCCCCCAGGTTGTCTATCTAACCTGTCAAGTTGCAGTTGTCTATTGGATCCCATATAGATAGTTCTTTGGAGCCCTGGTGGCGCAGCAGTTAAGAGGTACGGCTGCTAACGAAAAGGTCGGCAGTTCGAGTCCACCATCTGCACCTTGTGCATCGGAATTGACTCGATGGCAACAAGTTTGGTATTTTTTGTTCTTGTTGGGTTTTTTTTTTGTGTTTTGGTAGATAGCTCTTTAGAAGGCCACAATGCTCTAGGCAGACATTCTTTACTAATTAAGCTAAACTATTGTTTGGTTTAAAGAAGACCGCACAAGAAATTTTTGCTTAAGTTTTAAAAATTATCTCAGGGCAATAGTTTTTGGGGGTGAGCTACCATTTTTCTTCTCCAAGTGCAGGAAGTAAGAGTGACAGGGGCACATATTCCCAGCACCCTCAGAAAAACACAGCTCCAGGGCAGCAGAGGACATCCCACGTGTTTGCCAGCCAAGAAAACCTTTAAGAAAAGCTGAGTTTTTCTGAAGAGATACGAACAGGTCAGCACCGCCGTGCCAGACCCATCCATTCTTCGCCACTAATTATGCCGCCTGCCTGGCTGATATCATTAGATGCTAACGAAGACTATCTCTTCTGAGGTAATAAAAATAAAAAAAAATTAAAAAAAAAAAAAAGCAGTCCCTCGGTGGGAGGTTTTTTTGGCGTTTCATCTGAACTCCATAATGAATAATTTATATAAAAGCTTTATTGGAGCCCAGCGCATCACAATAAATGTTCCATGGGAACATATGCAAATATTTCAACATCCATATCTCTCTGGTGGATTTGGCTGACAGCCCAAACCAGATTTGAGTTGCTACATTTCTTATTTACGAAAAATATCGTAATCTGGACTGTATTTGCATTTTTCCAGGCATTCGTAGGGCAATGAGTTTAAGAGGCCTGGGCAGTGGAGGCAGCTGCTTCTGTTGGCTTCAGACAGAAGAGACGTTCTGAATTCTGGAGCAGGAAGTGAAGAGAGGGGGCCTCAGCTGTCTACACCCTTGTCGCCTGCAAAACAGCAATTAGGAAAAGGACGAGGAGGGAAAGAGCCACCTGGTTTCTGGGGCGTGGAAGCGATCTGCAACCATGTGTGCTTGGCTGGGCTGTCCCTGATGGGAGGGAAAGGGGCCAAGTCCCCAGGTTCTGCACAAGAGAATTGAGGGTCCCAAGTTGTTCAGCTTAGGAAAAGGGGGCCAGAGTGAGGCTTTGGAGACAGGAGAACTTGGTTTAGATCCCTTTCCTAGCTGGGCTTCTTGGTCCCTCTGAGCCTTCGTTTTACACACTTACACAAAGCGGGGAAGAGAAGCCATCTTCAAGGACTGTCCTAGGATCTAACGAGGGAATGTGGGCAGAGTGGGCTGCATGTTGTCCACACATGTCTCAGTCTTTTAGTGCTGCTGTAACAGAAATACCACAAGAGGGTGGCTTTAACGAACAGAAATTTATTTTCTCACAGTTCAGGAGGCTAGAAGTCTGAATTCAAGGCACTAGCGCTAGGGGAAGGCTCTCTCTCTGTGGCTCTGGGAGAAAATCCTTATCTCTTTCAGCTTCTGTAGCCCCAGTGTTCCCTGGTGATCCTCACATGGCATCTATCTCCCCTGTTCATGCTTGTTTCTGTGTCTGATCTGCTTTTTATGTAACTCAGAAGGGATTAGGTTTAGGACATACCCTACACTGATATGGCCTCATTAACATACCAAAGAAAAGCCTATATCCTAATAAAATTACACACACAGCTGTAGGGTTAGGATTCCAACACATATTTTCAGGGGAACACAGTTCAATCCATAACAACCAACAGTGCTTGCTGAGTGGACCAGTGAATGCACACGCTCAGCCCAGGACCAGGAATGAGCACACCTGCTCCTGAGAGCTGAGATTTTGGAGATTGTTCTTCCCATGCCACCAGGGAGGGGTGGTCCCGACTTGCCACAGCATCCCGGGTGCAGCCCCTCCATACTCGTTGGCCCGGGGCGCACATCTCCTTTGCCTTTTAATGTGTTCTTAATATTTTATCTTTCCCATTCATGGATTCATCTCTGTTGACTGTTCAATAGTCTGTGTGTTCTCAGCAGGTGCTTTAATGCAATCAGTCGCATACACAATGCCCTTCTAGGGCCTCTCAAACACGCAGTCCTGTGACAAGCTCCTCCAAAAAACCAAACCAAACTCATTGCTGTCAAGTCGATTCAACTCATACAACAGAGTAGAACTGTCCCATAGGGTTTCCAAGGCTGTAAATCTTTACAGAAGCAGATTGTTTCCTCCCACAGAGTGTCCGGTGGGTTCAAACCACCAACCTTTTATTTAGCAGCCAAGCACTTTAACCACTGCGCCACCAGGGCTCCCGGTTCGAAGTCCAAAGGGGCTTAATTAGGGGATGAGGGGGAGGGGATGGGGGTGAAGGAGGACCCAGACCCTGGCTCTGCCCTTCTGACCCCAGCCGGGTGGGTGGCCCTGATTTCCAGGATATCACGTGCATCTCGAGGACTCTTGGATGTGGCTGTGGGTGCCTGAGCAGCAAAGGTTCCTGGGCTTTCTGCCTCACTGAGGGGACATGACTCTGGACTGGCAAAGGAACACCCAGGGGAAGGGTAAAGGTAGGGGCAGAGATTGAGCACAGCATCGGTGTTGGGGTAGGAGAAAGCAAGATGGAAGTGAGGATCGGTGTCCTAGAAACCACAGAGAACATCCCAACTTGAAGAGACCCGAGTGGTCACGTCATAGGCACAATGGCCATCCACGAACAGTGGCATCAGCCCCCAGCTCCATCGTTGACAAGCTGTGCAACTTTGGGCAAGTTCTTTAAGCTCTCTACACTTCCATTCCTCCTCTCTAAAAGGGGGACAATCATAGGACCTTCCCAAAGGGAAGGTGGGAGGGTCCAAAATGAGATCTGCACATGAAGCCCTTGGCACAGTGCGTTTGTAGCATCAAGCAATCCACCCAAGAAATGTTAGTTGTCTTGTACGGCCTATGGATTTGGCAGAAGAAACTGAGACTAGGGAGGGGGAGGGACTTCTTATTGCCCAACAGGGTCTGGCTCCCCTTGGTGCTCCTTCCACCACAGGGCCTGCTCCCCTCACTTCATGAGCCACTCAGAAGCTCAGATGATTACACAGAACTGCAATAGCTGGGGCTGAACTGGCGTGTGCACTGGGTTGAGTAACCAAACAAAAAATCAAACCCATTGCTGTCACGTCAATTCCAACTCATAGCAATCCTATAGGACAGAGTAGAACTGCCCCATAGGGTTTCCAAGGAGCAGCTGGTGGATTCAAACTGCTGACCTTTTGGTTAGCAGCTGAGCTTTTAACCACTGTGCCACCAGGGCTCCACTTGGTTGGGTTGTTGTTGTTGTTAGGTGCCATCAAGTCGGTTCTGACTCATAGCGACCCCATGTACCACAGAACGAAACACTGCCCAGTCCTGTGCCATGCTCAAAATCACTATCATGCTTGACCCTGTTGTTGCAGCCACTGTGTCAATCCATCTCATTGAGGGTCTTCCTCTTTTTCATTGACCCTGTATTTTACCAAGCATGATGTCCTTCTCCAAGGACTGATCTCTCCTGACAACTTGTCCGAAGTATATAAGACATAGTCTCACTATCCTTGATTCTAAGGATCATTCTGGTTGTACTTCTTCCAAGACAGACCTGTTCGCTCTTTTGGCAGTCCATGGTATATTCAATATTCTTCGCCAACACCACAATTCATTGGTGTCAATTCTTCTGACTTCCTTATTCATTGTCCAGCTTTCACATGCATATGATGCAGTTGAAAATACCATGGCTTGGGTCAGGTTCACCTTAGTCTTCAAACTGACATCTTTGCTTTTCAACACTTAAAGAGGTCTTTTGCAGCAGATTTGCCCAGTGCAATACATCTTTTAATTTCCTAACTGCTGCTTCCATGGGCATTGATTATGGATCTAAGCAAAATGAAATCCTTGGCAACTTCATTTTTTTCTCCATTTATCATGATGTTGCTTATTGGTCCAATTGTGAGGATTTTTATTTTCTTTATGTTGAGGTGTAATCCATACTGAAGGCCGTGGTCTTTGATCTTCATCAGTAAGTGCTTCAATTCCTCTTCACTTTCAGCAAGCAAGGTTGTGTCATCTGCATAACCCAGGTTGTTAATGAGTCTTCCACCAATCCTGATGCCCTGTTCTTCTTCATATAGTCCAGCTTCTCAGATTATTTGCTCACCATACAGATTGAATAGGTATGGTGAAAGGATACAACCCTGACGCACACCTTTCCTGACTTTAAACCACACAGTATCTCCTTGTTCTGTCCAAACAATTGCCTCTTGATCTATCTACTGGTTCCTCATGAGCACAAATCAAGTGTTCTGGAATTCCTATTCTTGGCAACATTATCCATAATTTGTTATGATCCACACAGTCGAATGCCTTTGCATAGTCAATAAAACACAAGTAAACATCTTTCTGGTATTCTCTGCTTTCAGCCAGGATCCATCTAACATCAGCAATGGTATCCCTGGTTCCATGTCCTCTTTGGAATCTGGCTTGAATTTCTGGCAGTTCCCCGTCAATATACTGCTGCAGCCACTTTTGAATGATCTTTAGTAAAATTTTGCTTGCGTGGGATACTAATGATATTTTTCAATAATTTCCACATTTGGTTGGATCACCTTTCTTGGGAATAGGCATAAATATGGATTTCTTCCAGTCTGTTGGCCAGGTAGCTGTCTTCCAAACCTGTTGGGATAGATGAGTGAGCACTTCCAGTGCTGCATCCGTTTGTTGATATTCCGTCAATTCCTGGAGCCTTGATTTTTTGCCAATGCCTTCAGTGCAGTTTGGACTTCTTCCTTCAGTACCATCAGTTCTTGATCATATGCTACCTCTTGAAATGGCTGAACATCAACCAATTCTTTTTGGTATAATGAGTCTGTGTATTCCTTCCATCTTCTTTTGATGCTTCCTGCGTCGTTTAACATTTTCCCCACAGAATCCTTCACTATTGCAACTCGAGGCTTGAATGTTTTCTTCAGTTCTTTCAGCTTGAGGAATGCCAAGCCTGTTCTTCCCTTTTGGTTTTCTATCTCCAGCTCTTTGCACATGTCATTATAATACTTTACTTTGTCTTCTCGAGCAGCCCTTTGAAATCTTCTGTTCATTTCTTTTACTGCATCATTTCTTCCTTTTGCTTTAGCTACTGATGTTAAAGAGCAAGTTTCAGAGTGTCTTCTGACATCCATTTTGGTCTTTTCTTTCTTTCCTGTCTTTTTAATGACCACTTGCTTTCTTTATGTATGATGTCTTTGATGTCATTCTACAACTCGTCTGGTCTTCGGTCATTAATGTTCAATGCGTCAAATCTGTTCTTGAGATGGTCTCTAAATTCAGGTAGAATATACTCAAGGTCATACTTTGGCTCTCATGGACTTGTTCTAATTTTCTTCAGTTTCAACTTGAACTTGCATGTGAGTAATTGATGATCTGATCCTCGGTCAGTCCCTGGCCTTGTTCTGACTGATGATATTGAGCCTTTCCATCGTCTGTTTCCACAGATGTAGTTGATTTGATTCCTGTGTATTCCACCTGGTGAGGTCCACGTGTATAGTCACAGTTTATGTTGTTGAAAAAAGGTATTTGCAATGAAGAAGTCGTCTGTCTTGCAAAATTCAATTATGCGATCTACAGCATTGTTTCTATCACCAAGGCCATATTTTCCAACTACCAATTCTTCTTCTTCATTTCCAACTTTCACATTCCAATCACCAGTAATTATCAGTGCATCCTGATTGCATGTTCAGACTGCAGAAGTTGATAAAAATCTTCAATTTCTTCATCTTTGGCCTTAGTGGTTGGTGCATAAATTTGAATAATAGTCGTATTAAGTGGTGTTCCTTGTAGGTGTATGGATATTATCCTATCACTCACAGCACTGTACTTCAGGATAGATCTTGAAATGTTCTTTTTGACGATGAATGCAACACCATTCCTCTTCAAGTTGTCATTCCCGGCATAGCAGGCCACATGATTGTCCAATTCAAAATGACCAATACCAGTTCATTTCAGCTCACTAATGCCTAGGATATTGATCTTTATGCGTTCCATTTCATTTTTGATGATTTCCAGTTTTCCTAGATTCATACAGCTCTTGAGTATCTTCCAACCTGGGGGTAGGGCTCATCTTCCGGCACTATATCAGACAACGTTCGGCTGCTATTCATAAGGTTTTCACTGTAGACTGCTGGGTCCTTCTTCCTAGTGTGTCTTAGTCTGGAAGCTCAGCTGAAACCTGTCCGCCATGGGTGATTCTGCTGGTATCCAAATACCAGTGGCATAGCTTTCAGCATCACAGCAACACGCAAGCCCCCACAGTACAACAAACTGACAGACACATGGGGGCTCAGTTGGATAGTGCCCCCCAAATCTTCATGTCCACCTGAACCTCAGAATGTGACCTCAGAATGTGGAAAAATAATCTGTGCAGATGTGATTAGTTAAGATGAGATCATACTGGAGTAAAGTGTGTCCTAATCCAATGTGACTGGTGTCCTTATAAGGAGACAGAGATTCACACACACACACACACACACACACACACACAGGGAAGACAACCATGTAATGATGGAGGTAGAGATTAGAGTGATGTAACCACAAGCCAATGAAAGCCAAGGATTGCTGAAGCCACCAGAAGCTAGGAAAGAAATTTAGAACAGATTCTCCCTCAGAACTCGAAGGAACTGCCAACACCTGGATTTTGAACTTCTGACCTCCAGATCTGTGAGAGTATAAATTTGTGTTGTTTAAGCCATCCAGTTTGTGGTCATTTGTTGCTGCAGCCCTAGGAAACTAATGCATGCTCTAATTCTGGCTCAAGAAGTAGGAAAGGCGATCCCTACTCCTCAGATAAAATGTGGAAATTCCACATTTTTTTACTTCTCCCTGTGCTATCACACCCCAGTCCCCAAGCAACCCCATGCCAGTGAAGGCAGAGGCCCCAGTGGGAATTCACAGAGCTGAAACTCTGAAAGAGGGGAACTTTCCCCCCGATTAGTAGATCTGTGATCCCAAGAGGGTGGAGCAAACCCCCATTGCTCTCTTTCCTCTTTGACTTCTCCAACATTTGGCACAGTAATCATAGAAGTGTGCATCAGAGCACAGTAACTAAAGCCCTAGGTTCTTTCCAGGGGTCCAAAAAGAGTTAAACAATTTTGGAAAGACTGCAGAGAGGGAAAAGCTTGGGAAAGCAATCCCATGAAGTTATTTATGAACCCCTGGGTTTATCCTAGAGCTGCACATGGACTCAATCTGATCCTAATTAGTATACAAAAGACTTTGAGAATGGAACCACCTCCCACTTCAAAGACCAGCCACTAGGTGGTTCACATGTGGGACAGATCTGAATAGCACCCCAAAAGCTTTGAAAATAAACTGACATTGAATCACAGCCCACAGAAGGTGGGTTGGGTTGGGATGTACAACTTGAACTCACCCAGGTTTACTGCTTGCTAAACAAAATATCAACATTTTCCAAATGATGTAAACAAAACATAGTGTCTTATAACATAATATTCAAAATGTCCAGGACACAATCCAAAATTACATGACATATGAAGGACCAGGAAAATCACAATCAACAGACACTAATGCCGAGATGACACAAATGTTGGGATTATCTGACAAAGACCTTAAAGAAGCTGTTATGGATTGAATTCTGTCCCCCAAAAATGTATATCAACTTAGCTAGGCCATGAACCCCAGTAATCTCTATGATGTTAATGAGGCAGGATTACAGGCAGTTATGTTAATGAAGCAGGACTCAATCTACAAGATTAGATTGTACCTTGAGTTTTTGTGTATCTGTATCTCTTCTCTTTTATTAGGGCATCACTCATATTAGATTAGGACCTACCCTGATCCAGTATGATATTATGCTAACATAACCAATAATATCTTCAAACACCCTATTTCCAAACAGGGCCACATTTACAGGTACTGGAGATTAGGATTTCAATATATCTTTTTTGAGGGACACAATTCAATCCAGAACATATTCTGAAGAAAATGTAAGACCCCTCGCCTAAAGAAACTGACCATTTATTACTCAAGCAAAATGGCCTCCAAAGAAGCATCTTAGTATCATCTTTGAGCCCCAATTCCCACAGAGTGATGTGGTTAGAGCAAGCTGTTACCTGCATGTGCAGTAGGGTGTACTACAGGAGACAAAGCCCAAAATTATGAGACTTGGAGCTTATATGGGGTCCAGAAAGACCTTATCTTTACTCTAGAATGTAAGTAGATCCTTTCCGAGCATGGGAGGGGAAGTCCTATAGCTTTATTACCCTGGAATATAAGCAAATGTCTCTGGGGGAAAGACATCTCTAAATCTCTAACTTCCAGGGTATGTTTGCTATTCAATCAGCTTGCCAATGCCCTTTGCTCAGGAGGCCCAGAATATGTAGAACTATGAAATATTCATGGAGAATTGTCTCCCAACAACTGACTGATTGACTAAAATTATTCCTTTGGAGGGCTTTGCTTCCAGTGTTCCCCTGAAGTGGAAGAAGCAGAGGGAGGTCATTTGTTCCTGGGTAAGGGTCCTGCAGAAGGTAAGGATGGGGAGCCATTCATGTGGAAGCACCATTGACAGATGGAAAGTGTCAGAAGGACCTCAGACAGAAGGGATGACCTGGCCTGGAA
This sequence comes from Dugong dugon, assembly GCA_030035585.1. NCBI lineage: Eukaryota > Metazoa > Chordata > Mammalia > Sirenia > Dugongidae > Dugong > Dugong dugon. Next base: position 26,969,552 of record CM057462.1, on the reverse strand, counting down.
GTGGTTGAACTCTGAGACCAAGACAGTTACAGGTCATCTGCAGGGAAGGGAATCAAAGCCTGCTCAGGTGGAGCCCCAACTTTGGGCAGGAAGGAGCATTTTCTGCATGCAGTGTTGCCTGCAGCACTGCCCTACACCTGACCACTCTCCAGGTGAGTCAGGGGGTGCAGAGCCTGGGGACCATCTAGAACACTTGGTGAACAAGTCACCTCTGCCTCCTGGGGCAAAAAACATTCTCAGTGACATTCTCTACTTTTCCCTAAAGAGCACAGTCCCCAGAGTTGAATTGCCTGGGTTCAAATCCCAGTTCTGCCACTTGTTAACTGTGTGACCCAGACAGCAGATCTAGCCTCACTGGGAGCAGGTACAGACAAAGCTGGACAAAGTTTGCCTTTGACTGGCCCAGGTGTGGGGCAGGGTCCTGTTCCTTTAATTGTCAACACTCAATGCCCCACAGGCAGCTGACCAGATCCTGGAGCTTGAACCCCTTGTCTTAATCTCCTAATGCTGCTGTAACACAAATACCACAAGTGAGTGGCTCTAAAGAACAGAAATTTATTTTCTCACAGGTCTGGAGGCTAAAAGTACAAATCAGGGTCTCTGCTGTGTCAATTCCTTCCTTATCAGTAGCCCTGGGCATTCCTTGGTCCCTTTATTTGCAGACAATCCTCACACAGCATCTGTCTTCGTGTGTGTGTCTGTCTAATCTGCTCTTTTTATAACTCAGAAGTGATTAGATTTAGAACACACCCTACACAAATGTGAGCTGCTTAGCATAACAAAGAAAACCTTATTACCAAACAGGATTACATCTACAGGTTTAGGGGTTACGCTTTCAACAGATATTTTGGGGGCACTAAATTCAATCCATAACACCCCTGGAGGCTGGGACATTGCTACTCCAGTGGGAACCATCTGTCTTAGTTATCTAGTACTGCTATAATGGAAATATCACAAGAGGATGGCTTTAACCAACAGAAATTCTCTCACAGTCTAGGAGGCTACAAGTCCAAATTCAGGGTGCCAGCTCGCAGGGAAGGCTTTCTCTCTCTGCTGGTTCTGGGGGAAGGTCTTTGTTATCAATCTTCCCCTGATCTAGGAGTTTCTTGGTAGTATAAGATCCCCATCTCTCGGCTTGCATCTCTCTCCTGTCATCTCTTGTAAGATAAAAGGTGATGCAGGCCACACCCCAGGGAAACTCCCCTTACATCAGATCCAGGCTGTGACCTGAGTAAAGGTGTTGCATCCCACCCTAATCCTCTTCAACATAACCTAATCTTGCCTCATTAACCACAGGCAGAGATTAAGATTTACAACACATAGGACAATTATATCAGATCACAAAATGGAAGACAACCACACAATACTGGGAACCATGGCCTAGCCAAGTTGACACATATTTTGGGAGGATACAATTCAATCCGTAACACCATCCCACCCTCAGACAGCCCCAACCCACAGAAATAGTCTCCCTGGCTTGGAGTTGAAATGTACCTTCCCTTACTCCCCTCGTGGGCTCAGTATCCGATGCTAAAGCAATGCAAGCCCCCAAGTCTAAACACATCCCCATATCACTCCTCCCAGACTCCCCACCCTAGTTCTTGGCCCTGTGACCCCAGGACTTTGCTCTCTGCTATGACACAAATGGGAACATTCATTCAGCAAATATTCACTGTGTGAAAAAAGGGAAACTGAGGCTGGAGCCTCCACAGGACCTGGGGTGCTGTTTCTGGGCAACGTCTCAGTGAATCCTGATGCCTAGACTTCTGCTCCACCTTCGGAAGCTGAGGCAACTGAAGCCTTCAAAGATGGTGTAACTCACCCAAGACTACAGGCCAGTAAGAGGCAGGGCTGGAATCCGAACCCAACGTTGACACATGTCTATCAGGCTGGTACAAAGAAGCATGTGACTCACTGCTGTGGACTGAACTGTGTCCACGAAAATCTGTATTGAAGTCCTGGTTTCTGTGCCTGTGGATGTGACACTGTTTGGAAATAGGGGTTTTCTTTGTTATGTTAATGAGATCACACCAGAGTAAGTAGAGGTGGGTCCTAACCTAATTACTCCTGTGTTATAAAAAGAGCAGATTAGACACAGAGACATACAGCAGGGGTACGGGGCAGGGGGGAATGCCATAGGGAAGACATGGCAGATGCATCTTGGAGCCCAGGAACTCCAAGGATTGCCAGCAGCTACTGGAAACTAAAACAGACAAGGAAGGACCTCCCCCTAGAGCCACACCCTGAATTCAGACTTCAAGTCTCCTGAACTGTGAGACAATAAATATCTGTTCTTGAAAGCTACCCACTTGTGGTATTTTTTGTTATAGCGACACTAGGTAACAAAGACAGTAACTAAGACACCCACCTGCTGGGAAGGAGCTGTGGTCTGGTGGAGGGTTCAAGGTAGTGAGCAACAAAGGAGGAGTACAGGGCAAGCAGCCACTAGCCCATCCCCCGGGTTCCCAGGTGCCAATGCTTTTTCCTGACATTTTTGTGAGGACGGGCCTTCACTCCTGAAAGCAGCACCCATAGTGGTGGGTTACACATGGGGTGTCCCAGCAGGACTATAACAGGGCTGTGATGGCTCATGCCCCCTTGAACCTCCCTGTGTTTCCATCTCTTGCTCCACTTAGGGGAAAGGCCAATCCTTTATGCAGCTTTTCAGGACAGAGATAGGTTGGTGGCTACAGCTGCTGGGGAAGAAAGTCAGTCAGAGAAGGGCATAGAGAGCAGCCATGACGTCCGTGTTCGGGCTCCTTCGGAGCAGCAAGTCCAGACACTTCAAAAGATGCTCAGGGGGGTTCCCCACTGCCAGGGAGCAGCCACAGCCCCACGCCACCCAGCAGCCATGGGGCACTGCCAGCTTCTGCACATCTGTTGGTGAGAAGCGGAGCAGAAGCTGAGGCTTCTGAATCGTCCTGGCTCTAATGCCCCTCACTTAGAAAAACAAAACCACCAGGCAACCACTCTCGCTTGTCATTCTCTCTGCTCACTGCATTTTTCTCTGGTTCCTGGTAATGATCCTCTTTGCTGGCAATGGCATAAGAGGGCAGCGCCAGCACCCCGGTGACTCACCGCTCAGCCCAAGCTGACCCTGAAGAAGCCAGCAGGCCACCTGGCACCTTGGCGGGGCCTGGAGCAGGGTTCCCCATCCACCTCCCAGCTGAGACCTCCCAGAGGCCTTCAGAGAGGTCCCCGACTGGCCAGCTGGACATACTGTTGGCGGGAACTTAACAAACTGCAGCATGAAATATTTATCCACTTACACGAGCTTAAGTAATTTAAGTTTGCTAGAAATCAGCATCATGTTTCCATTTTTAATGAGCCTTCTGTACGGCAGCCCCTTCCATCTCCGTCAGGTGTTGGGAGCAGGAGCTTCATTGGGCGATGCAGTTTCAATCTCCCTCCAAAAACAATGCTGAATAATACAGCACATTTACAAACGCAACGACCGAGGCTGCAGGGAAGGTTGGGCCTTTTAGCCTCAGCAAGCCCTGCATTTGCTAAGGAATTCAGTGCCAGTTACCACCCCCCACTCCTACCTACACTCCTCTGAGCGTGGAAGGACACTGGGCACTTCTTAACCCCACAGAGACTGTGATCGGGTGGATAAAACAAAGCCAAACCAAACCCATTGCCATCGAGTCTATTCCAACTCATGGCAACCGCGTGTGTTACAGAGTAGAACTGCTCCATAGGGTTTTCTTGGCTGTAATCTTTATGCAAGTAGATCGTCAAGCCTTTCTTCCAAGATGCCACTGGGTGAGTATGAACCTCCAACCTTTCAGTTAATAGTTAAGCACAAACTGTATTACCCAGGGACCTAGGTCGACTGGATTTTGTTGTTGTTGTTAGGTGCTGTCGAGTCAGCCCTGACTCAGCGACACTACGTAAAACAGAACAAAACACTGCCCAAGTCCTACGCCATCCTCACAATCGTTGCTGTATTTGAGCTCATTGTTACAGCCACCGTGTCAGTCCACCTCATTGAGGGTCTTCCTCTTTTTCTCTGACCCTCTACCTATCAAGCATGATGTACTTCTCTAGGCATTGGTCCCTCCTGATAACATGTCCTAAGTATATGACATGAAGTCTTGCCATCCTCGCTTCCAAGGAGCATTCTGGCTATACTTGCAAGACAGACTTGTTCATTCTTTTTGCAGTCCATGATATATTGAATATTCTTTGCCAACACCACATTTCAAAGGCATCAATTCTTCTTCGATCTTCCTTATTCATTGTCCAGCTTTCACATGCATATGAGGCAATTGAAAATATCATGGCTTGGGTCAGGCACACCTTAGCCCTCAAAGTGACATCTTTGGTTTTCAACACTTTAAAGAGGTCTGTTGCAGCAGATTTGCCCAATGCAATGCATCCTTTGATTTCTTGACTGCTGCTTCCATGGGTGTTAACTGTGGATCCAAGTAAAATGAAATCCTTGACTATTTCAATCTTTTCTCCTTTTATCATGATGTTGCTTATTGGTCCAGTTGTGAGGATTTTTGCTTTCTTTATGTTGAAATGTAAGCCATACTGAAAGCTGTAGTCTTTTATCTTCATCAGTAAATGCTTCAAATCCTCTTCGCTTTCAGCAAGCAAGATTGTGTCATCTGCATATCACAGGTTGTTAAGAAGTCTTCCTCCAATCCTGATGCCATGTTCTTCTTCATGAAGTCCAGCTTTTTGGACTATTTGCTCAGCATACAGATTGAATAAATATGGTGAAAGGATATAATCCTGATGCACACCTTTTCTGATTTTAAACCACGTTGTGTGAGGTCCCGGGTTCATTCACTGGCATCTCCAAACAGCCTGTATCTTTATGGAAACCTGGTGACGTAATGGTTAAGTGCTACAGCTGCTAACCAAAGGGTTGGCAGTTCGAACCCACCAGGCGCTCCTTGGAAACTCTATGGGGCAGTTCTACTCTGTCCTATAGGGTCGCTATGAGTCGGAATCGACTCGACGGCAGTTTGGTTTTTAGTATACCCTTGTTCTGTTCAAACAACTGCCTCTCGATCTATGTACAGGTTCCTCATGAACACAATCAAGTGTTCTGGAATTCCCATTCTTCACAATGTTATACATAATTTGTTATGATCCACACAGCCTTTGCATAGTCAACAAAACACAAGTAAACATCCTTCTGGTATTCTATGCTTTCAGCCAAGATCCATCTGACATCAGATATGATATTCCTATTTCCACGTCCTCTTCTGAATCCAGCTTGAATTTCTGGCAGTTCCCAGTCAATGTACTGCTGCAACCACTTGTGAATTATCTTCAGCAAAATTTTACTTGCATGTGAAATTAATGATACTGTTTGATGATTTCTGCATTCTGTTGGATCACCTTTCTTGGGAATAGACATAAATATGGATCTCTTCCAGTCAGTTGGCCGTTTAGCTGTCTTTCAAATTTCTTCGCATAGACAAGTGAGCACCTCCAGCGCTGCATCCGTTTGTTGAACATCTCAGTTGGTATTCTGTCAGTTCCTGAAGGCTTGGTTTTTTGCCAATGCCTTCAGTGCAGCTCAGACTTCTTCTTTCAGTATCATTGGTTCTTGATCATAAGCTACCTCCTGAAACAGTTGAACCAATTCTTTTTGGTAAAGTGACTGTGTATTCTTTCCGTCTTCTTTTGATGCTTCCTGAGTCATTCAATATTTTGCCCACAGAATCCTTCAAAATTGCAACTCGAGGCTTGAATTTTTTCTTCATTTCTTTCAGTTTGAGAAACACCAAGCATGTTCTTCCCTTTTGGTTTTCTAACTCCAGGTCTTTGCATATTTCATTAAAATATTTTACTCTGTCTTATCGAGCCACCATTTGAAATCTTCTGTTCAGCTCTTCATCAATTCTTCTTCATATTCACTGGATAATGGCCCCTAAAGATGTCCACATGATAATCCCAGAACCTGTGAATGTGTTACCTTATATGGCAAAAGGGACTTTGCAAACATGACTAAATTAAGGATCCTGAGTCCTGAGATGATCCTGGATTATCCAGGTGGGCCCAGTGTAATCACAGGGTCCTTGTAAGTGGCGAGAGCATCAGAGTCAGAGGAGATGTCAGAAGCAGATGTCACAGAGGAGAGAAGATGCTACTTTGATGGCTTTGAAGATGAAGGAAGCGGCCAGGAGCCAAGGAATGCAGGTAGCCTCTAGAAGCTGGAAAAGATAAGGAAACACGTTCTCCCCCGGAGCCTCCAGAGGAAATGCAGCCGTGCAGACTCCCTTCAGACTTCTAACCTCCAGGGTATAAAAGAATAAATTTATGTTGCTTTAAGCCACTAAGTTTGTGGGAATTTATTACAGCAGCCACAGGAAACTCATACAGTGACCTTCTCTCTTCCAATTTTCCCACAATCAGTTCATCAACCCTCCTCCCACCTCTTACTGCTCTGTGACCGTGAGCCAGAGCTTGTCCTCTCTGTGCCTGAGGACACCTCCTCTCTAAGTCAAGATAATAATTCAGCCTCGGGGGAGGAGGCATCATTCACACAGTATTCTCTGAATGGTGCCCCCTTGGAGTTGTGCATCGCATAGCCCCACCCACCTCTCCGAGCTGTTGGGAGGATTAAACCAATTGCCATAGAGTCAATTACAACTCATGGTAACTCCATGTGTGGCACAGTAGAACTGTGCTCCATAGGGTTTTCAATGACTGATTTTTTTTGGAAGTAGATTATCAGATCTTTCTTCCAAGACACCTCTGAGCGGACTTGAACCTCCAACCTTTTAGTTAGCAGCTAAGCACTTAGTTAGCACTACCCAGGTACTCGGTTGGGAGGATGGCAGGAGTTAATACAGGGAAAGCCTGCACATGGTAAACCCCTCATAAAGGGGAAATATCTTCATATCTTCAACATGATTGTTAAACTGTAAGTCTAAGACTTCACCCTTCAGGGGAGATGAAATAAAGAGACTCAAGTCACTCCCACAGCCCATTTAGGCTGAAGGGAGCGGCTCTGATGCTGAATGAAGACAGTGTTTGGGCTGGCAAAGTCACATGGGGGCAATGGCCTTGAATGGGCAGAAAGAAAATGAAACTCCCCCCACCTCCCTCCCCATCCCAGCACTCACCTCAGAGAGAGAGAACCAAGCACCCTGACTATTTCAATGCATGCATTCAACATTGTGAACACCAACAGGACCAGGTCTGTGTGGAGCCCTGAGGGCATATGAGGAAGGAGACCTGGAGCTCAAGGTCAAGCTAGAGAAAAAGACCTAAACAAGTAGCCAAGATCACTTATAGAGCAAGCGCAGCTGGACGCAGGTACTGGTCAGGATGGAGGGAAGAGCCCTTCTTGTGCAGGGTCTGGAAAGGGCTTCCTGGGGACAGAAGGTATGAGCTGGGCTCATCTGTGTGTGGAGCACCTTCCAGGTACACAGTAGCTGACTACAAACTGCCAGGGACTTAGCAAAGAACTCCAGATGGTCTCAGTTAAAAAGGCTTTTGTCATTGAGTTGGAGACAGACATGTACACAGATATCTATAATTCAGGAAATGAAGAGAGGGGCTAAGGACCGCCAAGGCGAGGGGGCTGGAGGAGAGGAAGCAGGATTTTTATTTAGGAGGCAAACAGAGAGGATCCGGGGAAGGCATGGGGTGGGAGGACAGAGTGCCGTTAGCCAAGAAGGGGGGCATGGTCAAGGCACAAGCTGGGAACACAGAGCATGTACTTGGGTGGGAGCTGATGACTGCAGTGCAGCAGGGCACCTGTGTGCAGGTGCAGGCAGCCGCCGCAGCAAGGCGTACTCAGGAGACGGGCAACAGTCAGAACAAAGCAGACAGAGGCCGCTGACAGCCAGAGCCCCCCTGAACGAGCAGACCATGCCTCTCCCACTGGCCCAGAACATTCTCCTCCCTGTCCCTTGTTCTTCTCCCAGCTGCTGACAGCTGGAGGGAGTTACCTGTCACTCTCCTGCCCACATTGACAGGGCAGTGCCAGCATAGCTCACATAGCTTGGAGGTGCTGCGTAAGACACCGTACAGAGAATGTGCGGGGGCTGCTTCCTGGGCAGGGAGGGAGATACTGCAAGCCAACTGGAGGTGGGTAGAAGAGATGGCGGAGGGTGTCCAGAGAACCCCGCAAGGACATCCCAGCAGGCAGGGTAGTGGGGTCAGTCAGCTTGCACAACCACCTGAGGTCATTCTCTCCAGCACAACCCCCAGGAGGGCAAACTTCAAAAAGGGCCTAATCAGGAGGCCCATCCGGGTCCAGCCAGCAGTTGTCAGGATGTCTGGATTTACTTCAAACTTCTTCTTAATCCCTCGAACTCCAGCAAATGTCTTACATAATCCATCTGTCCATCACCAAGCAGGCGTGGATGCAATGAGCAGGAGTGTCCTCAAGTGACCCCAACACGTCTGGGCTGCGGGCCGAGTGGGAGGGGGCTCCCCTTCTCTTGACCCTGGCTTCCCGCAGATTCCACCCACGTCAGTCTGCTCCAACTCATGGTGACCCCATGTGTGCAGATAGAACTGTGCTCCACACAGTTTTCAAGGCTGTAACCTTTCAGAAGCAGATCACCAGGCCTTTCTTCCAAGGTGCCTCTGGGTGGGTTCAAACCACCAACCTTTCAGTTGGATGTCGAGCACTTAACCATTTGCACCACCCAGGGACACCAGACACCACTTAGTGCCAACCAAGTGACAAGGCTGGTTTCCTTCACTTCACCCTCCCCTGGGACAGAGGCCTGGCACCCTTCTCCTCTCTGAGGGGACTCTCCTTCCTCTGCTAATGCCTACACCTAAACCAGTACTGTGTGACATCGAGGAATTTGACCTGACCCACCTCTGGGTATGTGACCCTGAAAAGATACATCCGAGGCAGCAGTTGAGGAGGGAGTGGGTGCAGGTGCCTGAGAGTCCAGGGCTCAAATCCTGGGTCATGTGGCCTTGGCCAAGTTGTTTAACCCCTCCGTGTCTCACTTCCCTTATCTATGCAACAGGGACAATGGCTAACCATTTGTGAGCACGTGTTGTCAGCTCTGACTCATGGTGACCCCATGCACAACAAAATGAAATGTTGCCCAGTCCTGCACCATCTTTACAATCATTGGTATGCTTGAGTCCACTGTTGCAGCCACTGTGTACTTTGAGTGCCTTCCAACCTAGGGGACTCATCCTCCAGCACTATATCAGAAAATATTCTGTTGTGATTCATTGAGTTTTCATTGGCTGATTTTCAGCAGTAGATCTCCAGGCCTTTCTTCCTAGTCTGCCTTAGTCTGGAAGCTCCACTGAAACCTGTTCACCATGGGTGACCCTTCTGGTATGTGAAATATCCGTGGCATAGCTTCCAGCCTCACAGCAACATCTAAGCCACCACAGTGGGACAAACTGACAGACGGGTGGTTGTGTGAGCACTTAAAACCTGCCATCAAGTCAATCCCAACTCACAGAGATCCTATAGGACAGAATAGAACTGCCCCCTAGAGTTTCCAAGGCTGTAAATCTTTATGAAGGCAGACTGCCATGTCTTTCTCCCACGTAGCAGCTGGTGGGTTTGAATCTGTGACCTTTTGGTTAGCAGCTGAGCACTTAACCACTTCACCACCAGGGCTCCTTGTGAGCACTTACTATGTGCCAAATACCATTCTAAATGCTTTGCATGCATTAACACATTTTCTCCTTACAGGTGGGTACTAGCACTATGCTGTGTTACTAACAAGGAAACTGAGGCAGGAAGAGGTTAAGAAACTTGCCCCAGGTCCCCAGCTACTAAGTGGCAGAAATGGGACTTGAATCAAGACAGTCTGACCTCTCAGAGCAATAACAGCTACTCCACGGCTCACACCTGGTAAGAAGACTGTTGTTGATTGCTGTTGTTGTTGGGTACCATCAAGTTTATTTCAATATCGACCTCATGTGACAGAGTAGAACTATCCCATAAAGTCTTCTTGGATGTAATCTTTATGGGAGCAGACTGCCAGGTCTTTCTCCCACCAAGCTGCTGGGAAACCGCCAACCTTTCAGTCAGCAGCCAAGCACTTAACCACTGCACCACCAGGGCTCCTCACCGTGAAGACTAAAGGAGGTTAAATCATGCAAAGGGTCTGGACATGTAGCTGTAAAGGACAAGTTCTTGACAAAACTTAACTACTTACTACCATGGGGGAAGACGGAGGATGAGGGAGGGTGTCTCCTGATAGAATTATCTCAGCTAATAAATGAAAATGAAGTGGCAAAACTAAAATACCACCATTTTGCAATGCCAGGTACTATTTGAATTTCCTGGGGTTGCTGTAACAAAGTGTCACAAACTGGATAGCTTAAAAAAGAAGAAATATATTCTCTCACAGTTCTGGAGGATAGACATCTGAGATCCAGGTATCAGCAGGGTTGGTTCCTTCTGGAGCTTCTCAGAAATAATCTGTTCCGTGCCTCTCTTCTAGCTTCTGGTGGTTGCCAGAAATCCTTGGCATTCCTTGGCCTGTGGCTACTTAACTCCCATCTCTGCCTCCGTCTTCCTATGACATTTTCCTTGTGTGTCTGTGACCAAATTTCTCTTGTCTAATAAAGACACTGGAGTCCACGGATGGTACAGATGGTTAACAAGCTCAGCTGCTAACCGGAAGGTTGGAGGTTCAAGGCTGTCTAAAGAAAGGCTGGCAATCTACTCCTAAAAAAGTCAGCCATTTAAAACCCTACGGAACACATTTCTGCTCTGACACACACTGGATCACCATAAAACAGAGTCAACTTCACAACAACTGGTTTGGGTTTTGTTTGTTTGTTTTTTAATAAAGATACCAGGCATTGGCTGCAGTCCCCCCTAATGACCTCATCTTAACTTGATTACATCTGCAAAGACACTATTTCCAAATAAGGCCTCATTCACAGGTTCCTGGGTTACAACTTGAATATATCTTTTTGGAAGACACAATTCTAGCCACTACAATTACTAACACCAAAAAAGAGGGAAAACCAAATATTATGTGCCTCCTGATGAAAGAACCAGCCCCGCCTGCAGACTTGCCAAAGGACTCAAACTGGAGTGTGACGGAGCCTCTGGTTCAGCTGCCACTTGCCAGGAAGTAGGAGGACAGAGGAACATGACAAACTACACCGTGTGAATGCAATCAGCCCTGGGGACCAATACAGGCCAAATGGCCCAGGTTCTTCTGCAGATGAAGTATAAGGAAAAGAAGGGGATAGATGAGGTACCTGTAGATTAAAAGAGACTTAAAATGCAGATCAGGTTTAGAATAATGAATAAGACCAAACAAAGGCCTATTTCTTGATGTGGATGGTGACTTCAGGGGTGTCTGCCGTATAACAATCACCTAAGCTAAATATTTATTTGGTGTGGTTTTCTGCATGTGTGTTTAATTTTATAATGAGAAGGTTTAAAAAGTTAACCACTGTAATTATTATAAAAATTATCATCATCATCATCCTTATCTCATTCCACAAATATTTCTTAAGAGCTCCCTTTGTCTCCACCTCTGTGCTGCATGCTGAGAATTCAACACTGAGAAAAATAGACTTGCCCACTCCCCTTGACTGAAACTCGACACCTGGGATGGGTAGGTGGTGGACAGGTAAGTAATGTGACCACACAGTAATCTCACAAATAACCGCATTATTACAGCATGAACTACGTGAGGGTGACTATGTCCGGGGATGGCACATGGAGCCTTCAGGAATGATAGATGTTGGAACAAGAGACATTCTCAATTTCCACCAAATATAGAAATCAACATGGGTCTTAGTTCAGAGGGGAGGATACAGGGTAAATAATTGGAATAATAAAAAAAAAATAGTAATGCTATTGACAGCCAGCATTTGTTGATCAATTACCACCTCTCAGGCCCAGTTCTAAGAGCCTTACATGAGTTACCTCACTTAATTCTCACAACAACCCTCCATTTTATAGGTGAACAAGCGGAGAAAGGACTAGCTGGTGTTGTGAAACTTTTTATAATTGACATACAATTTACAGACCAAAAACAGCACAGTTCTTAAATGCTGATATCCATGAGTTTTGGCAACTGTATGTTGTTGTTGTTAGATGCTGTTGAGTCAATTTCAATTCATAGTGATCCCATAGGACAGAGTAGAACTGCCTCAAAGGGTTTTCTAGGCTGTAATCTTTATGGGAGCAGATTGCCAAGACTTCCTTCGACAGAGCCTCTGGGTGGATTTGAACCATCAACCTTTCCGTTAGCAGCAGAGCAGTTAACTGTTGTGCAACCAGGGCACCTTGGCAACTATATGTCGTTGCTGTTATTAGATGCCATCGAGTTGGCTCTGACTCATAGTGACCCTACATACAACAGAACAAAACACTGCCCGGTCCTGCACCATCCTCACAATTGTTGCTATGTTTGGGCTCATTGTTGAAGCCACTGTGTCAATCCATCTCATCCAGGGACTTCTTCTTTTTCGCTGACCCTCTACCTTACCAAGCATGATGTCCTTCTCCAGGGACTGGTCCCTCTTGATAACATGTCCAAAGTATATGAGATGACATCTCACCATCCTCGCTTCTAAGGAGCATTCTGTCTGTACTTCCTTCTACTACTAGTCCATAGTATATTCAATACTCTTTGTCAACACCATAATTCAGAGGCATAATTTTTCCTTGGTCTTCCTTATTCATTTTCCAGCTTTCAAATGCATGAGGCAATTGAAAATACCATGGCTTGGGTCAGGTGCACCTTAGTCCTCAAAGTAACATCTTTGCTTTTCAACACTTTAAAGAGGCCTTTTGCAGCAGATTTGCCCAATGCAATACACCATATGATTTCTTGACTGCTGCTTCCAAGGGCACTGACTGCGGATCGAAGTAAAATGAAATCCTTGACAACTTCAATCTTTTCTCTGTTTATCTTGATGTTGCCTATTGGTCCATTTGTGAGGATTTTTTTTTTTAGTTGAGATGTAATCCATACTGAAGGGTGTGGTCTTCGATCTTCATCAGTAAGTGCTTCAAGCCCTCTTCGCTTTCAGCAGGCAAGGTTGTGTCATCTGCATATCACAGGTTGTTAATGAGTCTTCCTCCAATCTTAATGCCCTGTTCTTCATATAGTCCAACGTCTTGGATTTTTTGCTCAGCATACAGACTGAATAAGTATGGTGAAAGGATACAATCCTGACACATACCTTTTCTGATTTTAAAACCCTCAATATCCCCTTGTTCTTTTCAAAAGACTTCCTCTTGGTCTACGTACAGGTTCTGCATGAGCACAAGTAAGTGATCTGGAATTCTCATTCTTCCTAATGTCATTCGTAATTTGTTGTGATCCACACAGTTGAATGCCTTTGCATAGTCTATAACACACAGGTAACCATCTCTCTGGTATTCTATGCTTTCAGCCAAGATCCATCTGACATCAGCAATGATATCCCTGGTTCCACATTCTCTTCTGAACTAGGCTTGAATTTCTGGCAGTTCCCTGTTGATGTACTGCTGCAACTGCTTTTGAATTATCTTCAGCAAAATTTTACTTGCATGTAATATTAATGCTATTGTTGGATAATTTCCCCATTCTGTTGGATCACATTTCTTTTGAATGGGCACAAATATGGATCTCTTCCAGTTAGTTGGCCAGGTAGCTGTCTTCCAAATTTCCTTCTATAGACCAATGAGGGCTTCCAGCATTGCATCCATTTGTTGAAACATCTCAATTGTATTCTGTCAATTCCTGGAGCCTTGTTTTTCACCAGTGTCTTCAACGCAGCTTAGACTTCTCCCTTCAGTACCATCAGTTCTTGATCAGATGCTGCCTCATGAAATGGACGTATGTCAACCAATTCTTTTTGGTACAGTGATTCTATTCCTTCCAACCTCTTTTGATGTTTCCTGTGTTGTTCAATATTTTGCCCATAGAATCCTTCTATATTGCAACTCAAAGCTTGAATTCTTCCTTCAGTTCTTTCAGCTTGAGAAATGCAGAGTGTTCTTCCCTTTTGATTTTCCATCTCCAGGTCTTTGCACAAGTCATTCTAATACTTTACTTTGTCTTCTCGAACTGCCGTTTGAAATCTTCTGTTCAGCTCTTTGACTTCATCATTTTCTTCCTTTCACTTTAGCTACTCGATGTTCAAGAGCAAGTTTCAGAGTCTTCTGACACCCATTTTGTTTTTTTCTCTCTTTCTTGTCCTTTTAATGATCTTTTTCTTTCTTCATATATGATATCCTTAATGTCACCCCACAACTCATCTGGTCTTCGGTCATTAGTGTTCAGTGCATCAAATCTATTCTTGAGATGGTCTCTAAATTCAGGTGGTATATACTCAAGGTCGGACTTTGGCTCTCGTTGACTTGTTCTAATTTTCTTCTGCTTTAACTTGAACTTGTATATGAGCAAGTTGGTCTTTTGGTCTGTTCCGTGTTGGCTTTGTTCTGACTGATGATATTGAGCTTCTCCATTGTCTCCTTCCACAAATAGAGTCAATTTGATTCCTGTGTATTCCATCTAGTGAGGTCCACATGTATAGCCATCACTTACGTTGTTGAAAAACGGTATTTGCAATGAAGAAGTCGTTGGTCTTGCAAAATTCTATCATGAAATCGCCAGCATCGTTTCCATCACCAAGGCCATATTTTCCAACTACTGATCTTTCTTCTTTGTTTTCAACTTTTGAATTCCAATCGCCAGTAATTATCAATGCATCTTGACTGCATGTTTGATCAATTTCAGACTGCAGAAGTTGGTAAAAATCTTTGATTTCTTCACCTTTGGCATTAGTGGTTCATGAATGAATTTGAATAATAGTCATATTAACTGGTCTTCTTTGTAGGTCTATGAATATTATCCTGACAGTGTTGTACTCCAGGATAGATCTTGAAATGTTCTTTTTGACAATGAATGTGATGCTATTTCTCTTCAATTTGCCATTGCCAGTCTAGCAGACCATATGATTTTCTGATTCAAAATGTCCAATACCAGTCCATTTCAGCTCACCAATGCCTAGGATATCGATCTTTATGCTTTCCATTTCATTTTTGATGACTTCTAATTTTCCTAGATTTATACCTCATACATTCCACGTTCTAATTATTAATGGATGTTTTCAGCTGTTTCTTCTTATTTTGAGTCTTGCCACATTAGTAATGATGGTCCCAAAAGCTTTACTCCATCCATGTCATTAAGGTTGATTTTACTTTGAGGAAGAAGCTCTTCCCCAGTCATCTTCTGAGTGCCTTCCAACCTGAGGGGCTCATCTTCTGGCACTATAACAGACAATGTTTCACTGCTATTCATAAGGTTTACACTGGCCAATTTTTTTACAAGTAGATCACCAGGTCCTCCTTCCTAGTCTATCCTAGTCTGGAAGCTCCACTGAAACCTGTCAGCAGACCTAGGTGACCTGCTGGTATCTGAACACCAGTGACATAGCTTCCAGCACCACAGGAACACACAAGCCACCAAAGTATGACACACTGACAGATGAATGGTGGGGCAACCATATACACTCATGTAATTACCACCCAAAAGAAGAGGTACAGGAGAGACTTTCCATCACCCTAGAAAGTTTCTTCATGCCCCATTCCAGTAAATCACTCTCCTCCAGAGGCCGTGACTTTTTCTTATGCTGTGAAACTTGATTAAAGCAGCTTCAAGGAACGTTTCTGTCATAATCTAGCCTAAAAAAAAAGTTGCCGTTGAGTTGATTTCAACTCCTGATGCCCCTATGTGTGTCAGAGTAGAACGTAGAACTGTGCTACATGAGGTTTTCAATGTCTGAGTTTTTAGAAGCAGATCACCAGGCCTTTCTTCCAAGGTGCCTCTAGGTGGACTCAAACCTCCAACCTTTCAGTTAGCAGCTGAGCGTGTTAACCGTTTGCACCACCCAGTGACTCCAATTTGGCTGTATCTCTCCCTAAAGATGGGCCAGAGCTGGTTGCTATCTCCAAGGCCCTCAGGGCATCACTGCCCACTGTTAACCCCAAACCTGCAGAACTGGGCCTGGGAAAGTGCCCGCTAGTGAACACCTGGGGGAAGGGAGGTGTAAGTACCTCTCTTCCTTAGAAAAGCAGAGTTCACCCAGCCCAGCTGCATTCGTGGGGTGGAGGGCCCAGCAATCAAGACAGCGCCAAGCAATGGGCTGGGAAGATAGGGAGAGCAAGTTCTGGAAAGGAGAGAATGAGAAAGCTGCTCCTAAGTGGTTAAAAGTGCCACTGAACTGTGCCCCACCCCCCTCCCAAAAATATGTGTTGAAGTTCTGGCTCTTGTACCTGTGGATGGAATCCCATTTGAAAATACGGGTTTTATTTTGTTGTGTTCATGCAGTCACACCAGAGCAGGGTAGGTCCTAAACCTAGTCACTTCTAAGTTATAAAAAGAGCAGAGGAGACTCAGAGACACACAATGGGAAGACAGACATCATATGAGGACCCGTCTACAAGCCAAGGAACGCCAAGGATCACCAACAGACACCAGAAACTAGGAGAGAGGCTCGCAGAAGAAACAGACATGGCTGAGACCCTGATTTGGACTTTTAGGCTCCAGAACTATGAAAAAATAAGTTTCCGTTCTTTAAAGCTACCCATATGTGGTATTTCTGTTATAGCAGCCACAGGAAACTGAAACAATCGCTGATGGGCAGAGGAGCTGTCATCAGCCCATTTGTTGAGCATGCAAGGAAGCTTCCATTTGGATCTCTCCAAGATAGTTCTATCAGTCCATCAAAGGATCCCTGGGATGTGGCAGGCACACAGTCCCCAGGAGTCACCTATTATCCCTGATCCTGGTGTCCGGCCAGCCATCTTGCCAACACTTGCCTTGGTCTCCAGGTAAAGCAGCCAAAGAGAATGTGGGGGTCTCAAGATAAGCCAAGCCCCACCGCCCAGCCCCCCATCCAGGCCCACTCACAAAGGGTTGGGGCATCGTATCATTGAGCAGAATATCACAATAAGCAGAACATCGAAATCCACCGCCACAGTTGCTAAGAGAGGGTACCGATGCTGATGTCTTTTTGTCCCTATTTGGAAAAGTAAAAAGCTTGCCCTTGAGAAAGCAGCTGGTGTCTGTGGGCTGGGATTCAATGGTAGGAGGAGGAGGCCTCACCGCTGGCCTTCTGTCTCACAAAGGCTTCCCTCCACCAAGTAGGAGGCCCACGTAAGCTGTGGAGCCACAAATAGCACTGGAGAGGGCTAGCCCTTTGTCGCTGATGAATCGCCCGATAGGGGTCCAGGGGCAGAAGGGAGCAGTCAGGGACATCTTACTGGAAGGATAAGGAGCCTGTGGGCACTGTCTTCTTCACTGGCTGCTCACACAGCCCTCTGCCTCCTCCCTGCCAAGACCAACCTCTGGTGATCCTAGAAATAAATGCATGATCCTATTAACAGCCCCCCGGGAGGGCTCTTGGTCTCTCTGTCTGGTCACGACCTGACATCTCTCCAGCATCCTGGGTTGTTTATAGTGGGTGTTTTTGGATGAGAATTCTACCTGGAATTAGTTCAAGAGTTTCGTAGGAAATCTGCTAGACGAATGTCAGTGAAGTGCCTCCGGAGGTTGTTTTTCTTCACCCATGAGCAGAGAAATGCTTGTGCTTATCCCTACCGCCCCCACCCCAACAAAAATAAAAAGAGGTTAAGTACAGACTCCTCAGCCCTGGGCAAAGGATGAATGTGATCCAGATGTTTTCCTCCATGCCCTTCTCAGCTCTGCTCCGGAAAGCCAAGGCACAAAGAAAGCTTGCTTTGGAGGGAAACCGCCAAGCCTGCTCTGCAAGGCAACCAGTCTCGGTGGTGCTTGCAAAGGAGCCTCCTTCAGAATGCAGGTGCCTCATTTGCCTTTGCACCCACAGACCTGGCCTACTTAGCCACAAAGAGTGGATGGGTCTAAATGGGAGGAAAGAAGAATTAAGTCTATTGGACCCCTTCACTAGCACCAGCCATACCTGAAATCAGGGTCTTGGACTTTGATGTTTGGGTTCCCAGCATCCATCTCCCTGCCGCTGGCCCTCTGCAGCACCATTTGCAGGGAGCTGACTTCAACCCAGTTCTGAATGGGTGTGTAACTCAGGTGTGACCAATCAACGTCACCCATCCTCCCTGGCGATGGTGATTGGCTCGCAATAGAGCCTGGGACCCAATCAGAGTGCAGGGATCCCGATCCGCGAAAAGCACTTGCAGATACTTCCCTGGGTCTTGGAAATGGGAGGATGCTCCTGGCCAGGAACTTCTGCCAGTGTCTTGCTACCCATCAACCACAAGACTGGAACCCACACAGAGTGAAAAGAACCAGCAACTGAGGCCGATGGCCGCACGTGAGCCCTGAAGCCCCAAGGGAGTTGCAGATAAATGATTTGCATTCATTTTGCTCTTTACTTGAGCCAGTTTAGGTTGTTTTTCCTTATCACCTGCAATCAAGAGTCATACCAATACAGATACTATCCCCATTTTGTGATAAGGAAGCTGAGGCTCAAAGAGGTTAAGTAATTAGGTCAAGTTCACACAGCTATTTAGTTGCAGGGCTGAACTTTTAACCTAGATCTGTCTGAATTTGCCTGAAATAAATCATATATTTCATCAAATCCAAGGCATATCCTTATTTTATGGACCACTAAGAAACATTAAGTAGGAATCCTGGGTGGTGCAAATTGTTAAGCACTAGACTACTAGCCAAAATGTTGGCAGTTCACACCCACCGAGATGTGCCTCTGAAGACAGGCCTGGTGATCTGCTTCTGAAAGGTCACAGCCTTGAAAATCCTATGGAGCCATTCTACTCTGCACACATGGGCTCACGATGAGTTGGAATCAATTTGATGGCAACTGACAACAAGAAGAAAGATTTAAAAATTCTGCCAATTAAATTTCAACACGGTGCTTTCATAGCACTTGTAATTTCATTTTATAATACTTAAAAAAAACTTCTTTAGGCTTATTTAAAGGTTTTTTAGTCATGTAGCCCTCAGATATATACATAAAAAGGAAAACATAAATGAAATAAACTGGTTGTGGGTTTTTATAAGTTTCTCCACATTCAAAGTCTCGATCTCCTGAGTCACTTGCTGACTCACAGCCATCAATGTCTGAGATTTCCTACACAGCGTTGTCCTCTGCCTGCCCTCAGGGTGATGAGGACGTGGCATTTCTTCACAGAGGGCTCCACTGTTGTGTCTGAGACTTTTCTTCCATGCTGCCAACACCCATCCTACAAGTTTTGGTGCTGGTACTTTCTAGGTCTTGCTAGGAGTCAAGGTGAGGTGTTCAGCCACAGCCAGGACCCCTATTCCTTCCTCAAATGGTCCTTAAATGGTTTGTGGGCTGGAGTACCGAGGCTACAGTTGCCCGTGTGCCACCAGGAATAATAACCAAGTTCACACGTGTGCAAACAAGGACAATCACACCTTGACTGCCACAGTCACTTGTAAGCTGCATCCCAATTCCAGAGATGCTAAAATAGGAAAGGATGTGTGCTCAATTTGATTAAATAGGGCAGTAGGTATAGAGTGATTTGTAGACCTTAGAAGCAAGGATGGCAAGACTTCAGTTCACTTAGTTTGGACAGGGCATCAGTAAAGACCAATCACTAGAAAAGGGCATCATTACTGGTAGAGGGTCAGTGAAAAAGAGGGTAATCCTCAATGAAATGGATTGACACAGTGACTGCAACAATGCACTCAAACATAACAATGGTTGTAAGGATGGCGCAGGCCTGGACAACATTTTGTTCTCTTATACATAAGGTCACCATGAGTCAGAGCAGACTGGATGGCAACTAACAACAATAAAAATTTGCAGACTGCTTGCCTATTCATTAACCATCTCATTTGATGCTGAAAACAGCAACGAAAAGTAAGGATTTCTAGCTTCATTTTATTGTGAGGATGTAGGGATACAGAAGTTATGTGACTATCCCTGGGCCACACAGCTAGTAAGTGGCAGAGCCCAGATTCAAACTCAAGCTTCTGTTGAATCCATCATGCCTGAGGAAGCCACTGTCTATCACCACATCTGGCCACCGTGACTGTCCAAAGAATCACTTCTGCCAACCAAATCTCACACCTGTTTCTCTCACTGGAAAACTCCACACATAGAGGGAAGCAAGTTCTGGGAAACATAGTTCCAGCCTTACAGGAACAGAGGGGCAAGTTGACAGTAGATGATCCAGCTAGAGAATGAGAGACTCTAGCTGTGAGAGTTGGGGGTGCTTCAAAATGGTGGCAAGATGGAGGTTTGGGGACAGTTGTGTGAAGAGGAAGGACTCATGGGCCCTTTGGAATGATGATAGTAAGACTGTCTCTTAAGTCTTTTCCCTTTCTGGAGGGTGTTTATGAATCAAGGGAAACCTGTGACCATCCTTAGAACCAAGTGGGCATTTGGGCAAGCCAAGCAGAAGGGGCTGGTATGAAATGGCCAGCTGCCCAGAGCAGGGGTTGATTGGCAACAGGGAGAACAACGCTAGGGGGACATGGAAGCTTTCCTCAAGGGTTTAGATGAGGGAGGAGGGCTGCAGTCACCATGGACAAGGGCATAGAACTGTATATGTTGTGTATTAAAGGAAAGATTTTCCTGAGGGCCAGAGGACCTGAGGGGTGGTAAGGTTATATTGACTTTACCGTCACTGACATGGTCTAAAACTCAAACAACTGCAACATAGTGTGGTGTTACACACTCACACCCCACAACCACGTTCTTGGGTGTCCTGTGCAGAGCTCAACCAAGCCAATGGGGGCGTTCTTCAGCCCTGGGTGGCTGCTGCTTCCCAGAGAGTCAGCATTTCTCCCCTCTTCTGTCTTAGAAAACTCCATCTTCCTCCTGCCACAGTTTCAAGATTGTCCCATCTGTTTCCGACTTTGCCAGCTGTCTGCCACACTCAGCAAACAGGCTGAACATCCCAGTGGGCTGAGGAGGGCTGCCTGCCTCTGTTTCTCCCTTATCTTCCAGTAGGATGGATGCCACCTGTGAGTTACAGCCACTTTTAGAGTCCAAGTGTCTTAGTTTTCCAGGGCTGCTATAACAAAATACCACAAAGTGGGGGACTTTAAAGAACAGAAGTGTATTTTCTCACAGTTTTGAAGGCTGGAAGTTCAAATCAGGGTATCAGTTGTGTTGGTTCCTTCTGGGGGCTTTGAGAGAGGAACTGTTCTCTGCCTCTCTCCTAGCTTCTGGTGGCTGCCAGCAATCCTTGGAGTTCCTTTGCTTGCAGATTTATGTTCACATGTCGTCTGTCTTCCGCCTGTGTGTATGACTCTATTTCCATGTCTGTCCTTCTCTTTTATAAGATGCCACTCAGAAGGGATTAGGACTAGGACCCACCCCACTCCAGTATGACTTCCTTAACTTAACTAATAACATCTGCAAAGAAAAACCATATTTCCCCAAACAAGGTCACATTCACCTGCTACAGGAATTAGGACATTAACGTATCTTTTGGGGGACATCATTCAAATTATTACACCAGGCCACTCAGAAACCCAACTTAGGAGAAGCTGGTCTTCGCTGGTTCTCATGTCCCTGCAGAGATCACGTTGGTCATCTTCAGCCTCGTGGTTACATACTCAGACTGATGGTTTTCACTGCGTATACCATGTTGTATGGAGACTTCAAGGACTGCATCTCTGGAGCCCCATTCCCTGTCCCATTTTGCATCCTATCACCCTTGACACAGTCTAACATGCTATACAACTTCCTTAGTTGCATATTTATTATTTATTTTCCATCTCCCTCACTAGACCATAAACTTCACAAGGGCAGGCATTGTGGGTCACTCTTTTTCACTGCTGTGTGTCCAACATCTACATCAATGCTTGGCACAAAATAGGTACTCAATAAATATTTGTTGACTAAATGGATAAACAGTATTTCAAATATTTAGTCTAACATAGACAGATAAGTGCCGTTGAGTCAACTCTGACTAATAGTGACCTTATATACAACAGAACAAAATGTTGCCCAGTCCTGTGTCATCCTCACAATTGCTGGCAAGTTCAAATCCATTGCTGTAGCTATGGCCAATCCATTTCATTGAGGGTGTCCTTCACCCTGGTTGGCCCTCTACTTCACCAAACATGATGTCCTCCTCCAGCAGTTGATACCTTCTAATGACGTGTCCAAAGCAAGCAAATCACACAGTGTTCTGTTGTGATCCATACGGTTTTCATTGGCTAATTTTCAGAAGCAGATTGCCAGGTCTTTCTTCCTAGTCTGTCTTAGTTTGGAAGCTCCACCGAAACCTGTCCACCATGGGTAGCATAGCTTCCAGCATCACAGCAACATGCCAGCCACCACACTATGGCAAACTGACAGATGGGTGGTGGTATTCTAACATAAGCCTGCCCAGTTGAGCCACCAAGCAATAACCTCATGGTTTCTTTCTACAAACTTCAACACAATTTTATTTTCAGTCCTTTACTCAAAAGAGAGAGAAAAAAAAAAGAGCAGTATCTTTGGTCAGTGTCTTTTAAACCCTTTTAGAAGCCTAAGTGTTAGGAAGAGCAGGAGGAGAAGAGAGATAATGATCTGCAGAAACCAGGCTTGGACTGTTTGGGCATCTTTGGCAGAAAGGGGTCACCGCAGAACCACCAAGTGAAGGGAGTGGACTTCTGAGCCAAGGTCTAGAACCCAGAAGATTCTGGCCAGCAATGCAACCAACTGGCCTCTGTCAACGTTACCCAGCAGTCCACTTCCAGTAGCACATGGTGGTGTGTTTGAAAGGTACTGACTCAACCAGACCTGGGTCTAGCGGGGAAGAGTTCCATCTTCAGGTGAGTACAGTTGGGGCCAGAAATGAGATTGCACTGAACTTCAAAAACAGAGGGGACCTCTTTATGGCCTCCCTACCCCTCAGCCCCTGCAGCCCTTGGTGCTTCCCCCAGAGAAGATCTCATATGGGACCATCAGAGGCCCGGAAGTCAGTACAATGGTAGATGGACAAACAATGTGCTGCAGGGGTCTAGCTACTGGAGAGATCTGTCCCTGCTGGGGTTCAGGGAAGGTCAAGGAGGAGGGCCTGAAGTAGGAACAGAAATTCACCCTGAAGGAGGTGTGGGGACCAGTGGTTAGGATCAGGGGTTAGGAGGTGGACAGGCCTGTGTTGAAATCCCAGGTCTGCCTCAAATAGCGCAATAGCCTAACTTCTCTGTACCTGGGATTCCTCTTAGACCGACTGCAGAGTCATTGAAAGAACTACATCTGATCACACAGGTGATGCTGTCCGCTTGGTGCCGCACCTGATCAGCGCTCAGTGGGTGTCGGCCATGCTTGTTATTCCTACCTCGCAGGGGTGGTGAGGAACCCTGGTGGCGCAGTGGTTAAGAGTTCAGCTGTTAACCAAAAGTCAGCAGTTCAAATCCACCAACTGCTCCTTGGAAACCCTATGGGGCAGTTCTACTCTGTCCCATAAGGTTGCTATGAGTTGGAATCAACTCAATAGCAACGGGTAGTTAAATAAATAGAAGGCGTATCCTGGGCAGCACAGGGAAGCTCTCTCTGTGCACTGGTCATTCACAGCATGGATGAGAGAGCCTGTGAGCCAGGTAAGACACATGGCTGAGGAGCCTGAATGCCAGGCTGGGCAGGGTGGAGCCCCTCAGCCCAGCCGAGGCCTAGCCCTGATCCAAACATCTCTCACAGCTATGATTCCATTCTCCCACCACCACCACCACCACCTCTCTCTCTCTCTCAAGTGCTTTCTTTCTTTCTTTTTTATTGTGGTAAAAATATATCTATATATATATACACATAAGTGCACAGGAGCAGATCGCCTGGTCTTTTCTCTCACGGAGGCGCTGGTAGGTTCCAATCGCCAACCTTTCAGTTAGCAGCTGAGTGCTTAACCACTGCACCACCAGGGCTCCTTGTGCAACCATCACCACTATCCATTTCCAATTGTTTTCATCACCCTCAACAGAAACTTGGAGTCCGTGGAGGGCTCAAATGGTTAAGCACTCAGCTATTAACCAAAAGATGGTGGTTCAAACCCACCAGAGGTGCCTTGGAAGAAAGTCCTGGCGATCTGCTTCCAAAAGGTCGCAGCCATTGAAAACCATATGAAGCACAGTTCTACTCTGACACACAGAGTCTCCATGAATTGGCATCAACTTAATGGCAACTGATTTGGTTTTTTTTGTTTTAACAGAAACTCATTGCCCCTTTAGCCACATCTCCCCATTTCCCACTTCCACCCATCCTTGGTAACCACTAATCTACTTTCTGTCTCTGCATTTGTCTATTCTAGATATTTCATGTAAGGAGGATCATATAGTATGTGTCCTTTTGTGTCAAGGCTCACCCATGTGGTAGCGTGTGTGAGGACTTCATTCCTCTCTATGGAAGAATAACATCCCATTGTATGGATGGTCCACATTTTGTTGATCCATTCATCCACTGATGGGTGGACTCCTTTCCTGTGGGTTCAGCCAGCCTGCCTAGGGACATGCCACAGCAGCCCGAGGCAGCAGCTGCTCTCGTGGTGCAGGGCGGCTGTGCCACATCTGTGTTTGCACTGGCAGCCGTCCCTTGGCCAGGCCACCTGACCCCAGAAGTGTTTGAAGCCTGGTGGTTGCAGCAGGCCCTGGGGAGGGTCGGGTCAGGGAGGGAAGGGTCATCGATGGCTCTCTAAGTATGTGCTTTGCTTTGGCTAAGCTTGCCACCAGACCCACCCACTCTTCTGCAATTCTCCCTCCTGGTGACAGTCCCCTCTCAGGTTCTAGGTGGCAGGGGTAGCAGCTCCAAACAGCACTCCTGTCAGGTTCAGTTCACGGAGGACCCCAGCGCTGTGCTTGATCACGCTGCTCCTGCAAATAGATGCTGGCAGCGCTGAGCTCCAGCTACGCCTGCTGGATTGGTCTGACAGTAAATCTGCGCATTCACCCAACTCTTCTCTTTGCCCCAGTTAATTGAAGCCTCTGGATAAAGGCGCTGAGAGTGCATACCACGAGAATGCCTGGAAACACAGAGTCTGAGCACTTGTGGGGACCATCCATGTTAAATAAAGATCAGTCCCTTCAGAGAGCTCTGAGCCCCCATTCCAGGAAACCCTCGGGACTGATTAGCCCACACCCAGGAGAGGTCCCCAAACACGATGCCTAGCTAATCCAGTTGGGCTGGGGCTACGGAATCGCGCCCTGGAAGAAGTGAAGGCTGAGAAGCAAAGAAGAAACAATATCTGAGACAAAGGAAGACAAAGGACAATCTGAGGGAAGAAAGGGGAGAGGAATGAATAGTAGTCAGAATGGCAAGTAGGGGCGTGGAATTGATGTCAACAGGACAGAGCCCCCCACCCCATGAGGGCGACCCCACCCCCACCTGGGACCCAGCCCAGCCAGCCGGTTCCCAGGCTTGGTCCAGGGCCTGGATCCTCCTGGGCCTCAGTTTCCCCATCTGCAAATGGGGAATTTGGGCCAGCAGATCCCCAACCCTCTCCCAGCATGATTAATCAGTGACTTCACAAAAGAATCACTGTTTTCTAGAAACATCTATGGGAGCATGGGGCTGAAGGTAGACAGGGAAAGTCAGATCGGCCTCAGCCTGAGTCCTAAGTCCTTGTTGGTCCTCCCTACCCCTTAGTGGGCAGAACCCTCGTGGGCTGAGATTACAGCCTTGGGGAGCCCCAGCCTGGCTCGCCCAACAGGAAGGTCTGAGCAGAGGGGACTGCCTAAGCAGGCTGACTACGGGGTAACAGGAAGGGTCCCAGCTGCAAGTGCTGCATGAGACACAAGCCAAGGGGTGAGACGGGCCGAGGGTGCTCAGCCCAGGGGACCAACAAGCCCAGGGCTGGGGCAAAACTCCAAACACCAGCAATAATGACACTTTAGCCTGCCACCAAGACCCCACACCAGCAGGGACCCAGTGGGGGGACACTTGGTTGATTCGGATGGACTGGTATTGTTTCCAAACCAGAGAGCTCAGGGTCCCCTGCAGGGGGGAATGGGCTCCAGGGCGCCCCCTGCTGGCTGGGGTGACAGAACCTTGGGGCACAGCAGGCCAGTGCCCTTCATGCCCAGGCCACGCCAAGAGCAGTTGGTGCTTCTGCTAATACATTTTTAATACGCTAGCCTCACTCCCTGGCGTTCGACAAGGCGTTTGGAACCTGAGAAGCTGAAAATGCACATTTTCTCAAGAGGTAGTTGCTGCTCACTCCAATCCTGCCCCAACAGAAGGTTCTGAAGGTCATTAGGAAAGGAGCTACAGCCTCCCCTCCGCACCTGCCCACCCACTCCACGCAGCTCCCTCTTGAGAGCCAGGGCTGGGCTGAACGGGGCTGACCTGCGGTGTCTGAGGAAGACAGGCTGGACTCCGTCTTGAATGTGAGCTGCCTGGCTGCCTGTTCTCCTGTCTCGTGCTGCCCCCTGGTGTCGGGATCAGACACCTAAATTCAGGTGGCAAGAAGGCCAAGTGAACGGCTCTCCAGTAGCCATCCCGCACTCAGCACTTACTTATTCTGCATCCCTCCCCCTGCCTGTGGGGCCCAGCCCCCTCCACATGGGACAAGTGACCCCTTTCGATGGCCCTCAAAGTAGTGACGCATGTGGGGGCAAACTCATTGCTGTTGAGTAAATTCTGACTCATAGTGATCCTATAGGACAGAGTAGAACTGCCCCGTAGGGTTTCCAAGGAGCAGCTGGTGGATTTGAACTGCCGACCTTTTTTGGTTAGCAGCTGAGATCTTAATCACCGTGCCAGCAGGGCTCTGTGTGTGGGGGCATCTAGCTACCACCTCCTTGGTGTGTGATCTCGGATAAGTCGCGTTCTTTCTGC
This sequence comes from Dugong dugon, assembly GCA_030035585.1. Taxonomy (NCBI): domain Eukaryota; kingdom Metazoa; phylum Chordata; class Mammalia; order Sirenia; family Dugongidae; genus Dugong; species Dugong dugon. The sequence continues at coordinate 26,942,876 of CM057462.1, read as the reverse complement.
ATGCCTCAATTTCCCCAGGAGTGAAACGGAGACAATGAGAGGCCCCAGCCTCGTATGGATGTTGTGAGAATCAGATGAGACTATTCATGGAACAGGGTTAGAACAGTGCCTGGCACAAGGGAGGCACTCTCAAAAGATATGAACATCATTAATCCCATCCCTATCAGAGTCCCTGGGTGGTGGAGACGGTTAATGCACTTGGCTGCTAACAGAAAGGCTGGAGGTCTGAGTTCACCCAGAGGCACCTCGAAAGAAAGACCTGGCAGTCTACTTCTGAAAAACCAGCCATTGAAAACCCTATGGAGCACAGTTCTACTCTGACACACATGGAGTCACTATGTGTCAGAGTCGACTCGACAGCAAGCTGTTATTATTTTTTTTAATCAGAGTGGGGCTAAAAACACCAGGACACTCCACAACATCATCCACGCCCCAATTAGTCAACCAGTGGTTATCAGGGCCTACTAAGGGCCTCACTCCTGCCCAGCGCACCCCGCTCCTGTGTCAGCCACCTTTGCAGGGGGACAGCCTTTTCCCTGCAGAGGACAAGGGGAGAGCCGCATGCAAGTTACAAGCTGGGGTGGCTGACTCTGCAAAGCTGGGTGCCACGGCTCTTCCGACACCAACATTTCCTGCTTCACCTGCTGTCCTCAGACAACCACCCGAGGTCCAGCAGCCCGGCCTCCACTCTGCCCACCTGCCTCCTCCTGGCATCTCCAGCCCCTGCGGACAGAGAGGGTGCTGTGCCACCAAGCCCACCTAGTGGTGCAGAAGTTTTCTCTGCATAAAGGTCTCAGCCCAGGGTCTTGGGAGGCAACAGGAAATTCCAGATCCCTGAACCATGGGCCGCTGGTGGCAGCCTTGCTATATCAGAGAGTCAGAGCTACCTGCTGCTGAGCGGCCCAGCAGCAAAGTTTAAAAAGCCATTGCTAGAATAGCCCCCCTGGGAATCTCAAACCAAAAACACAACTTTTGGACACAGTGCTCTGCCCAGTGGACAATGTTAAGGAACAACAAACTCAGACACCGTCCTACATCAAACCATCGAAACTTTACTGACTTTAAAATATACGATTTTCTTAAACCCCAGGGAGTAAATGAACAACAACAGTCTCTCTGTGGGGATAGGATAATTAATTTTTCACTGAACAGGGAAGCCTGGTCTCTGGTTTGAAGAAGTGATTGGGGTCATTGTGGGTCAAGCTGGACAGAGGAATCTCTGTCCTTGGGTCTCTGCCGTCTTGGGGAGGGCAAGGCTGTGCCCTCGCAGCCTGGGGACACAGTTCATCGTTGCGGTAGAGGGGCAGGAGTCGCCTTACAAATCTCCACAGCACGGGGTCCCAGGCTTCAGCCAGCCCCACGCTCGCTCGAGCAGCGCAAATATTAAAACAGCATTAACCATGTGCCTCGCCACTGGAGAACTGAATCCCCTCAGCAACAGAATCAGAAAATTTTAGTAAATTAAAAAGTTATTCAAAAAGAACATTGCTCTCTCATTGAGAAAAACGCAGGGTGCCCTTTTTTTTTTTTTTTAATTCCTGGGGGGGAAGAAAATGTTCTATAAAACCTTCTGCTTTGTAATCAGGTACATACAATAGGCATTAGTTCCAGGGAATTCAACAGAAATCAGGAAAAAAGAGGTAAGAACATTCCAAACAGCTTATGAAAAGGGAGTTCCAGACCCACCACAGCAACATTTTATTCCATTTTCTTCTTCTTTGTGTGCATGTGTATGTGAGAGAGGAAATGGCCGTCTTTCCCCCAGCTTCCTGACCTGGTATAAGTCTATCTTCTGGAATGCTGAAGTTAAATATGCTGGGACTGGCAAATTCAAGGGAAAAGGTTATCACCACTTTTTCACGTCTACATTCATGCCAGCTGAATTAGTTTAAAAATGCCCAAGAATTCCAGACGGTTTCATCATCAATTCCTTGACAAGGCACACACCTCGTCGCCTATTTCTCATCCACGAGCCAACACCCTCAAGAACCGAGAGGTGCGTACAGAGACCAGATAACTAAGTGGGCCCGCCTTCCATCCTGTGCCCAGACTGCGAAAAGGACACAGCCTGGGTTGGGGGCGGGGGGGTGCTTACACTAGAGCAAGACAAAGTGAAACAGTCTCATTACACAGCCAGGAGAGAGCAGGGAGCAGCCAGCCTTGGCAAAGCCACCCCTGAAAAGCAAGGTCACATCCTCAACAGTAGTTCACACCTGTGAGCTGCTGTGAATGGGCAGCAGGTAACCCTAGTGGTGCCACTTGAATTTGCGCACGGTGCTGTGTGTGCAGCACTTAGCTGCCTCGAAATGCAGTGACGTGTGCTCTAGATTCTTAGGAAACAGCATGCCAGGGGCACCAGCAAGGGGATGTTAGCGGGCAGATGCCCTCTAAGGCAACAGGGATTCCTCCAGGCAGAGAAGTAAGCCAGAGTAAGCAAAGACAACCAATACCACACTGCTCCCTGTTCCCCTGGAGCAGGGCAGTCTCCACATGGAGCCACGTCGCAGGGACACACCTGAAGCCCTGGATGGAGAAAAGGGGACCTTTTGATATCCCGTTTTTGTTCTTAGCTGCCATGGAGTCAGCCCCCAGCTCAGTGACCCCATGCACAACAGAACGAAACACTGCCCTGTCCCGTGCCATCCCCGTGAGCAACTGTAGATTGAACCATTGGGATCCACAGGATTTTCATTGGCTGGTTTTTGGAAGTAGCACGCTGGTCTTAGTGTGGAAGCTCCACTGAAACCTGTTCGGCATCTTAGCAAGACTCAAGCCCCCATCGACAGATGAGTAGTGGCTGCGCATGAGGTGCATTGACCAGGAACTGAACCCAGGTGCACCGCATGGAAGGTGAGAATTCTACCGCTGAACTACCACTGCCTCTGGCATCCCCTAGGATCCCCCCGTAACTCAGAGCAGCCTGCCCCACTGGCCCGAAAACTCCTGTTGATTGTTTATTGTAAATTAACCGTTTCCCCTAACAAAAACCTTTCTTTCTCCTGCGAGGCCAGTCACATGGTTTTGGAAAACAGACGTTCCTCCCTACCTTGCCTTGTCTTCTGAAGCCAGTGCTGCTGCAGCAGAATCTCTCCAGCCTCCACCGCTGAAAGCAAAATGATGCTCATGTGAGTATATAGAGACCAAAGTAGGCAGGAAGGAGGGAGAATGGAAGTCTCAATGCACAGGGGACACTGAGCTTCTGTTAAGTGTGATGGTATAATTTGAGAATGGATAATGGTGATGGTTGAGCATCATGATGAACATAATGTCACCCAACTGTATGTGTGAAGATTTTTGAAACGGCAAATGTTTTGTTACATAAAAATTGTTGTCAGCTGCCGTCAAGTCAGCCCCTGACTCAGAGGTAACCCCAGGCACAACAGAATGAAACGCTGCCCAGTCCTGCACCATCCCCATGACTAGTTTCAGATCGGAGTACTGTGATCCTTGGAGTTTTCATTGGCTGATTTTTGGAAGCGGATAGCCAGGTTTTTCTTCCTAGTCTTAGTCTGGAAGTTCCACTGAAACCTGTTCAGCATCAAAGCAACACGAAAACTGCCACTGACAGACAGGCGGTGGCTGCGCATGAGGTGCATTGGCCAGGAATTGAACCCCAGTCTCCCATGTGGAAAACAAGAATTCTACCACTGAACAATCAACATCCTCTATGCATATATTTACAATTAAATTTTTTTTAAAAAATGCCTCTGAGTAGCTCATCTTTCAAGTGGTTTAAAGTCTGTTGGAAGAAAGGCCTTTTTGCACTGCCTCACTCCTCCTGGGGCCAATACGCCCGCCTTCCAGAAGGTGTTCTATTTCTCAGCCCCCTGCCCTTCCCCTGCCTCCACCTGCCCCCTCTGCACAGCCTTCATCACCTTCATTGACAGCCTGGGGGGAAGATGTCCTTATAATGCCTTCTGATGTCCCTGCAGCCAGATGAAGCCCATTTGACTTGAATCCTGATGAAATTTAGTGCTGAGAGGCCACACCAGGGAACAGACCTTGACTTGAGGTCGATTATCCCCAGTCCTAATTGGGACTACAACCTGCCAAAAGGTGACGTCCGAGAGAGGTGGTGAAGCGGCTGCTGGGTCAGTGTGGTGTCCTCTCCTCAGTGGTCTTCCCCTTAGCCTCTGGTGGCAGGGATGTGGCCCCGAAGCCTGGACTTCAGTGTGGGCAACACTTTGAACACTGGCTGTCCTGAAAAACTTATTATTCCAGAACATATCGCAAGAATCACTACACGGCCACAGAGGGGAAAACAACCACCAGTTAATGATCATCACATTTATGGGCGAAATTCATTTCTTTGGCGGCTGTCCCTAACGTGTCACTGATGTTTAGCCAAATGTCCAAAAGGGTTATGGAACACGGAAGCATTTGTGAGTGGGAGGCAGAAATAAATCTGCTGTGAGAGACTAATTTACACATTCCGTTTCGCAGTCTGAACCTCTCTTCGTGTTTAATATGATTACAGGCTGATTTCCACCAACAACAAACCCCTTGCTCAAAGGCAAGGGAGCTCTCAAAATAGGGCTTTTCAGCTTTATGTTTTTCTTCCTGCATGCCCAAAGGGTCTCATAAAATGGCACTTTTAAAATCTAGCTGGAAATTTAGCCTTTTCCAGGCTCTGCAAATCCCAAGTCTTTTATTCAAAGGACACAGCAACTCTGTTCTCCCTGAGTAGTTTGCAGGGAGCAGCTACAATGCAACATGGGCAACCACTCCCGAGCCTTTGTGCCCAGATGGCACCCGGGTTCACCATTTGCACATTCCGTTCTGATTGCAGTTTCATGAAAACCCAAAAGGAGTTTGTTCTTTGTGTTATCAGGAAAACTGAGGCTATGGGTGTTCCCAAAGTTCAGCTGCCCTGCAGTATTTCACTGCTTGCCTCCTGCGTGGATTTTTGACTCCCCAAGTAGACAGAACGCTTTCCCGAAGTAGGATCCTGGCTGTGTGATATTGCCTGTGGTACTTCTTACAATGCTGAAGCACATACAAAGAATTCAATTAATATTTGATAAATGAAACAAACGGATTCCAACAGTAGTTACGGGGTGTTGAGAAGATGTCAGGAAACAAGTTCTGGTTTATTCTGGTGGATTTTTATGAGTGTTATGTTGGTGAAATGTGGAGACATGAAAGGTTTTTTCTTTGCAAACATTGACATCCTATTTGCCAAAGTGATTCTGAGTTGCTATGAAGAAAAACTGAAGCACAATTTGATTTTTAGCAAACACGCAGTTAATTGCAAATGAAAGATAAAAGCCAAGAATTAAAAGAAAAGTGAATGAGATTTTAAAAAGAAAAAAAAAGTATCAAAAACTTCTGAATAAGGAAAGCTCTGAGTTTCCTTGCACAAGGGCAAAGAGGAGAGGGGAACAGGCTGTGAGCTTGGGAGGATGTTATCACGCTGGCCTCTGGATGAGCCCATTGAGTTGTGCAATGGATAGTAATCTTCCACTGACCAGGAATTTACTGAAACATGAACATGTGTACTCAATACACAGTGGTATCCCAATCCCGGCAGATTGTAGGACCTCTGAAGGAGAAAATGGCCTAGTGGTTCTCAAACTTTTTAATATCACACAGCCCTGGTGGCTCAACATTTAAGCACTTGGCTATTAACCAAAAGGTTGGTGGTTCGAACCCACCCAGTGGCTCTGCAGCAGAAAAACCTGGCAATCTGCTTCTGTAAAGATTGCAGCCAATAAAACCCTATGGGGCAGTTCTACTCTGTCACATGGGGTCAGCATGAGTATGAATCAACTTGATGGCACCCAAGAACAACTATTTGAATCATCTACAATGTCCGCTATAATTCCCTTGAAGTTTAGCCACTAGTGAGAACTCCCCAACGTGCAGGCCGCTGGGCTTGCTCCCACAATGTCCATTCACCCACTCCCTCTACCTGCTCCTCCTTCTCCAGCTCAACTTGCTGACACTTTCTACAAGCGTAAAGGCCCACCTCCAGCGCCACCTCCTCCAGAAAGCATCTCTTGACCAACAGAACTCAACAGAGGCCATTTCCTCCTAAACACCGGTGGTTCTCTGAAACCTCTTTGTCGCACTTTCTGACTGCGCTGCTGCAGGCGACTCGTGATTCTCTCCTGTGCCCTGCCAGACTCTGAGCCAGCGCATTCACTTTCTACCTCCACTGCTCTGGACCATGTCTCACACCTACTAGGGCCTTGACAAATTTGTGACAAATTGACTCTCTGACTTCCAGAGAATCAAAACAAAAATTTGAGGAATTAAAATATTTTCCTGAAGAACAGGGCATCAGGATTGAAGGAAGACTCATTAACAACCTGTGATATGCAGACCACACAACCTTCTTTGCTGAAAGTGAAGAGGACTTGAAGTACTTACTGATGAAGATCAAAGATTACAGCCTTCAGTATGGATTACACCTCAACATAAAGAAAAAACTCCTCACAACCGGACCAATAAGCAACATCATGATAAACAGAGGAAACATCAAAGTTGTCAAAGATTTCATTTTACTTGGATCCAGAATCAACACGCATGGAACCAGCAGTCAAGAAAACAAATGATTGCATTAGGCAAATCTGCTACAAAAGACCTCTTTAAAGTGTTGAAAAAGCAAAGATGTCACTTTGAGGACTAAGGTGCTCCTGACCTAAGTCATAGTATTTTCAATTGCCTCATATGCACGTGAAAGCTGGACAATGAATAAGGAAGACCAAAGAAGAATTGATGCCCTTGAATTATAGTGTTGGTGAAGAATATTGAATATAACATGGACTGCCAGAAGAATGAACAAATCTGTCCTGGAAGAAGGACAGCCAGAATGCTCCTTAGAAGTCAGGATGGCGAGACTTCGTCTCACATGCTTTGGACATGTTATCAGGAGGGATCAGTCCCTGGAGAAGGACATCATGCTTGGTAGAAGGTCCACGAAAAAGAAGACCCTGGATGAGATGGATTGACACAGTGGCTGCAACAATGGGCTCAAACATAGCAATGACTGTGAGGATGGCACAGGACTGGGCAGTATTTTGTTCTGTTATACATAGGGTCGCTGTGAGTCAGAACTGACTCAACAGCTCCTAACAACAACAACAACAAAATATTTTCAAGCAGCAGGCATCTGTCCCACTATTGGGTTATTATTGTTCACCAAAGTTAGAAGGAGAAGGTGAGCTACCAAGAAAACTTCTATTTAGGTCCATCAAAAAGAGCATAAAGTTAATTGTACATGTAAAACATGTACAAATGCTTTGCTACATACATATATGTATATGTATGTATATATATAGAACCGAACCCATTGCCATCAAGTCAATGCTGACTCATGGTGATCCCATGTGTTACAGAGTAGAACTGTGCTCCATAGGGTTTTCTTGGCTGTAATCTTTATGAGAGAAGATTTCCAGGCCTTTCTTCCATGGCACTGCTGGGTCGGTTTGAACTGCCAACCTCTAGGTTAGTAGTCTAGTGCAAACCATTTGTGCTACCAGGGACCTACTGTTTTATATATATACCTGTTACACTTTTAAAAAAAAATTATAAAAAAGAATATTTAAACGAGCAGGCTGCGTGCTTTTTTTGCTTGTGATGGTTTTTCTATCTCAGGTTGTTTTGTTTTTAAGGGGGAAAAAATGAACATCTTTCTGTTAAATACACAGGGCAGAGTCTAACGGGCCATCCTTTGTGGCACAGGCCACCATCTGCTGGTAGGAATGAGATGTGCTCCTTTCAGGCCTCTTAACCACTGAGCCACCAGGGCTCCTTGTTAATGAGTCTACCGGCTGCTAATCACTTGAAAATTCTTTTCCACTTTCTCGCCAGCCCTGCAGTGTTGTGAATGGCAAATATTGATTTGTAGACATACTGGTGTTTAAGAAGTGAATCTGTGTTACAGGCGAGAATACAAAGCTCCCTGAAAATCTACAATCCTCAGTTTCTTTGTAGCGCCACCACCACCAACCATCACTCAACAAAGACCTTTCTGAGCACTTACCATGCCCCAGCCTCTATGAGCAAAACCTGACCCCTGCCTGCAGGAAGTCTGCGATCACTGTGGGGGACAGACAGCAAACAAGGATTTGCACACACACCACATGCTGACTGTTCTGAAGGAGTCCCTGTGTGCAAATGGAGAAAGCACTCAGCTGCTAACCAAAAGGTTGGAGGTTCGAGTCCACCCAGAGATGCCTTGGAAGAAATCCCTGGCAATCTACTTCTGAAAAATCATCCACTGAAAACCCCATGAAGCATAGTTCTACTCTGACACACATAGAGTCACCATGAGTTGAAATCGACTGGACAGCAACTGTGCGTGTTTGGTGACCTTAACCCTAGCAGAGCAGGGGGTATGGTTGATTGGAGGTTAAAAAAAAAAAAACTGAAGTGCACACAAGGACCCTAAAAGAGATGCAGAGGAGTCAGCTATGGTTGTGTTTATCTGCTGCAATCCAACAGAGAGGACTTGGGAGCCAGGGAGCAGGGTGAGAGAGAATTCGAGAATGGCTCCTATGCCCAGTCCAATGCCTCTGGATCTTCAGGGGAAGCCACCTTCTGTCAGACTTGGACTCTACTGGACTCAACTATGCAAGAAGAGTTCCTGCCTATTTCCTCCTGGTGAGTCTGAAAGGGATGTGGGTCCTGGAGGGTAAAGGAGAGAAGAGGGAATTCCTGGTCACTTCCTCCGAAGAGCCTTGCCTGACTTCCCCCGTCCCCACCTGCTGTCGCAACACCCTGTGTGGCTTCTGCCCTATAGCTCTTATCACCACTGCAAATTACAATTCATTATGTGAGTCTTCCATTAAAGCCAGTCTCCCCCCACTGCACAATCAGAGCTAAAACAGCAGGCACAGGTCTCATTTTAACTCCCCACGTTATACCCCTGGTGCCCAGGCCCTGGCACAGAATGGGGGCTCAGCAAATATATGCTAAATGAGTGAATGAATGAATGAATGCATCATGCTCCAGAAAAGAGGCAGGGGTGGGAGGTGGGGGTGGGGGTCACTTCTGGTAATGCTTCCCTGAGGACAAGAAATTTAAGCCGAGTTGAGGTTTGAAAAAATAGAGGTTGCTGGGGGGATAGGGAGAGAAAGGTTTCCAGGCCAAGGGACTAGCACACGTCAAGTGCAGAAGGAGTTTTGCAGGGATCTGGGGACTGAGAGGACAAGGACAGTGGGGGGCAGCCAGGCCACATGAGTCTGGAGAAAGGGCAACATGGTCAAGCTCACAGGGCCTGCCATGCATTCATTCAACAAACATGTATTGTGCACCTACTGTGTGCTAGACCTTGTTGTTGCTGGGTGCCATCAAGTCAATTCCAACTTATAGTGACCCCATATGACAAAGCAGAACTGTCCCATAGGGTTTTCTTGGCTGTAGTTTTTATGGAAGCAAATCGCTGGGTCCTTCTCCCTTGGAGCCACTGTGTGGGTTTGAACCAACAATCTTTCAGTTAGCAGCTGGGCACTTAACTGTTGTGCCACCAGGGTTCCTTGTGCTAAGACTTAGAGGTTACATTAAGAAAGTTGGTCTTGATCCTACAAGCAATGGGGAGGTACTGAAGGGCTGTAGCAAGGGGCCAGGTCACCATTTGATGAATGATCCCTCTGGCTGCTGTGGGTAGTATGGGCAAGGGGAGAAGTAGAAAGCCAGCTGTGCAGCTTTGCAGACTAGAATTAACAGAAACTGGTGACTGATTGGATGTGGGCAATAAGAGACAGCGAGTCATTAAAGATGGCCCTAGGTGTTGGCCTGAGGAGCTGGAAATGTCATTCACAGAGATTGGGAGGGTGAGTGGTGAGGAGGGGCCAGAACACATCTGTGAAAAAAGATCAAGAGTTCCCTTTGGGATGTCAAACTCAAGGTGGCAAGGAGAGACCCAAGCCCCAATCAGGCACACTCAAGCAATGCAGTATTTACCATCAATTGACACTAACCATAAACAACCACGGAGCCAAAGATTGGCCTGTAGCAATCAATCCCGAGTTTATGAGAACTTTCAGCTCTGAAGGGTTCCAAAATAAAGCCACCGAACCAAGCTTATTATAAAACTAATTTCAGTGAAAATGGGACAGGTTAGGTGTTTAATAGAGTATCACTTTGGTTTTCTCTTAACAGCTGGCAGTGATTGTATTAGTTTCCTTTCCAAATAGATTTCCTGCCAGTCACACATTTGTCTTTTCCCTTCCATGTATACCATGGGAAATAGGATGGTGAGAAGCACAGGGCTGGGAAGGAAGATGGATACAACAGGCAATAGGTGCGTGTGTGTGTGTGTGTGTGTATGCTCGTGCGCATGTACATATGCATGTGCATGTGCACATTCCCACTGAGATTGCATGTGTCTGTAGTCACTGCCAAAAGCAAACACCACATGGGGTGTGAGGAATCACTTTTTATATGGCCTTTCTCGCCATGATCCTGTAACTCCCACCAAATGATTAGGTGGGAGTATGCAAATAAGATGCTTGTGGCCCACCAAGGGGATTGGTCAGTGTCTTAGTTATCTAGTGCTACTATCACAGAAATACCACAAGTGGATGGCTTTAACAATAAAAATTTATTTTCTCACAGTTTAGTGGGCTAGGAGTCCAAATTCAGGGCACCAGCTCTAGCAGAAGGCTTTCTATCTCTGTCAGTTCTGTGGGAAAGTCCTTATCTCCTTTCAACATCTGTGGGCCCAGCGTTCCTTGGAAATCTCCATGTGTCTTGGCATCAATCTTACCCTGGGTCTAGGAGGTTCTCAGCAGAGGGAACCCAGGTCCAAAGGACATGCTCCTTTCCCAGCTCTTCTTTCTTGGTGGTAGGAGGTCCCTCAGTCTCTGCTCGCTTGTTTAATCTCTTTTATATCTCAAAAGAGATTGACTCAAGATACAACCTAATCCTGTAGATCGCGTCCTGCCCCACTAACATAACTGCCTCTAATTCTGCCCTCATTAAAATCACAGAGGTTAGGATTTGCAACACATAGGACAATTACATCAGATCACAAAATGGAGGACAACTACATGATACTGGGAATCATGGCCTAGCCAAGTTGACACATATTTTGGGGGGACACAATTCAATCCATGACAGACAGCTTGCTAATAATGCAAATAAACTGCATGGTACCCTTGTCGGGGTGGAACCATGCAAATAAGGTGTATGAAACTCTAACAAGGGGATTGGTCATTCTCGCCATCCTGCTAGGCTTAAAATGAGCCATCCCGAGATGGAAAGGGGAGACCTCACTACCACCAAGAAAGAAGAGCCAGGGTGGAGCATGTCCTTTGGACTTGGGGTCCCTGCACTGAAAACCTCCTAGACCCAGGAAACAGAGAGAGAGAGAGCTGTAACACCACAGATGGCACAAGATGGTGAGAAGCAGCAGTAGAGAAATGGCAGCAAAGAACCAGGAGACAAGTGCAAGACAACGTGGCAGGCTTCCCAGCCAATGAAGCAAGATGGCTACAGTGAGCAGGCCCACCCACAGAGTGAGAGAGCTAAGTGCCTTTGGGGAGGATGCTGGCAGAGTGGGATGCCTCTGGGCACTTGTCTGAGAAGCGGAGTTACATTTGCTGATCCATGGAGCTAGACTGTTGAGCGCCTTTGGTCCAAGGCATACTGGCAGAGTAGAGTACCTCCAGGCACTTATCCGTAGAGCTAAAGAGCTTTGTAATACTTGCCCAAACAGGGCAGAGGCCACGCTGACCAAAGAGGCCCTAGGGCCAGAGAGAGGCCTGCCTGTGGGCATGGCCGAAAAGCTGTCCTGATCAAAGAACTGTATCCTGAGTCATTCCTGAGCCTGAATTGTAACCTGTTACTTCCCTAATAAATCCCATAATCATGAGTATTGTGTGTGAGTTCTGTGTGGTCATTGCAATGAATTATGGAATCCAGCAGAGAAGTAGAAAGTGCCATAGAAGGGACAACTCGTGTCAGAATTGGTAAAAAGGTTGGAGAGTGGAGGAATGTTTGACCTCCACTTCACAGAAACAAGCTCTGGGCTGATGCTGATGGTGATTCCCCACCCCCACCCCTACCCTGCGCTCGTGAAGTCAAAGGTCAGATGCCCCTGCACCGCCATTTTCACATCACGTGCAATCTAATTTAAGGGACTCCACCTTATTACCTAAAGGTGCATTTTGAAAGAGAAAGGGGAGTCTACCTACCAACAACCAGGCAAGATCCTTAAGCATGCTCACTTTTTATATACTAAAAAGAGGCATCAACTGTATTTCTGTGCTTTGAGGGATTCATTCCATACAAGCAGAGAACATTAATGCTTTTGGAAGAGAATATGAATCACACCTCTGCTATGGAACAATGCACAGAGGGACCCTCAAGCAGTACATGAAGCTGTAGTACAACATAGTTCACTTTTCAACCTTTATAGCTTAACTGGAAAACCTAATGCTTCTGACAAAACTGCCTGATTTAAATGTTCTCACCTACAAAAATAATAATAATAATAAAAGGAAATCCCACTTTCATTCATTTTCAAGGTACAGTCTGTGGATGCTGTGAGCACTTTTATTTGAGCAGCGCTCCACCGGTACAGCTTGTAGGCTAGTACACGGACAATGTGCCAGATGTCTGACAAAGGTAAAGAAAGGAGATGAGGCTTTGGTGTTCTTCAGCCACTGACATGGCTTTAGCGCCCGGATGTCCTTTTCTGAGGGACACATGGTAAAGTCCAGACAATTGGGGGCCTGGAGTGTTTAAGGACAAGGCTGGATTTCATTTTATTTTTAAAACTCTTACAAATGGAAAAGCAGCCATCTGGTTTTATAAGTACATCTCTGAGCTGATGAGAGCCAGGACTTTGTCAGGGGCTTTGAAAAGGGACCAGGATGCTCACTGAGCAGCCTGCATCTTCACCAGGACAGAGGAGGGTTTGGGGAGAGAAAATCCCAGTTGAAGGATTGAAGCGCAGGGAAAAATGTAATCATTTTAGGGGCGTTAATCCAATTTAAAGAAGAGGGCCAGATGTTTTTCATTTCCACCCAGTGCAAGAAAGAGGCTTAGCCAGAGGCTGAGGAGAATGAGGTGAAGGTCGAGGGCTGGGGGTTCGTTAATGCAACACCACACAGCGTCAAGGACCAGACCCCAAACCTGGCACCAGAATATGGTGGCAAGAGACACCAACACCACACCAACTGAGCTCCACTGTGGAACCTGGGAAGCAGCCCTGGTGGCACAGTGGTTAAGTGCTTGGCTGCTAACCGAAAGGTCAGTGATTTGAACCCACCAGCCGTTCCACAGGAGAAAGATGTGGCAGTCTGCTTCTGTAAAGATAACAGCCTTGAAACCTTACGGGGCAGTTCTTCTCTGTCCTATAGGGTCCCTGTGAGTCAGGATCTACTCGAAGGCAGCGGGTTTGGTTTTGGTGGGACCTGGACTCTCTGAGGCTCAGTTTCCTCAGCTGCAACAATAGCATCCACTTCACAAGGTGAAAGGCAATGTAAATGAAACTTTAAGCTCCTCCCTGGCATGAGGTAACCTCTGCAAATTACAGGGTATATTGAGCCCTGACACCAATCATCTGCCAGTCTGTCATACTGTGGTGGCTTGTGCATTACTATGATGCTGGAAGCCATGAAACCAGTATTTTAAATACCAGCAGAGTTACCCATGGTGGACAGGTTTCACCGGAGCTTCCAGACTAAAACAGACCAGGAAGAAAGGCCTGGCAGCCTACTTCTGAAATCAGCCAGTGAAAACCCTCAGGATCACAACAGAATATTGTCCGGCTCACTTGCTTTGGTCACACCATCATGAGGGATCAATCCCTGGAGGACATCATGTTTGGTGGACGCCCAGTGAGGGTTAAGGAGGCCCTAGGTGAAATGGATTGCCACAATAGCCACACGATGAACTCAAACATGCTGGCGATGATTGTGAATGATGAAGAACTGGGCAAGGTTTTGTGACCCTAATACTCCCCAGCATGTTTTCTCCTTTTCAAAATGGGCAACTGAGAGCTTGACATAACCAAGGCCATGATAAACCCATATAAGTTTTTTTTTCTTTCCTTTTTTGTTTTTGTTAATGACTTTGTTTTGCTCTGTCCTACCACCTGTGGTTTATGACGCCCCACAGGAAGATCACAGCCTAGATGTCTGACATGTATATCTTAAGCCTGATAAGGAGATGTCTGGCATGTATCTCTTCAGTACGATAAACAGTCTTGTGTAATTACCTTGTCATGAATAACTCATCCAGCCATGCCACCTGTGGGCTACAAAGACACTTCTAACCTTTGTAAAAATCATACATAAGCTCTAATGTAAAAATGTCTTCTGGGACTCCACAGAGACAGCCTGCGTTGCTGTTGGATCCCTGTTCATGGCCACCTCCTAAATAAACTATCTCACTTTTTCTGACTTTGAGTTTATTTCATTGGCTCGACTGCTCCAGGGTACGGACACTAATCGAGCAACAGTTTTGTTCTGTTGTACATAAGGTCGTCAAGAGTTGGAGTCAATTCGATGGTAGCTCAAAACAACGAGCCTAAGATAAAAACTGTCTTATCTCCACTTTGGCAAAGCTCCACCAGCAAGAAATGCCAAACTACCGCCGGGTGTGCCCTCTGTAGAGAGGGGGGCTGCTCAGAGCATCGCGGTTGGACCCTCCCCACCATAACTTGGAAGAGAAGGGCGGCTTAGGCCTGTACACTCACGCCTGGATGGAGCTCCACGTGCTCGTCCAACACTGTTAATTGCTCAGAAACCACGGTACGGAGAGCCCTAAGGAAACCCCGCTTCTCCAGTGAGTGTGGAGAAATCACTTTCCGCCTCTGCTAGGCACACGACCACAGGCTTCAAGAAGTGCCTCTCACAAATATGGCCGTCTTCCCCTCTTAAACACGAAGGCCATAGAGACACCAAGGAGAAAACCAAAATAAATCCGTTGCCGTCAAGTCGATTCTGACTGACAGCGACCCAACAACTGAAGATGCTCACAGTCTTTGCCATATGCCTTTCTTAAACATGGCGACTGAAGAGGCGTCAAGCGAAGGCGCCCCTCACAAACATGGCCGCCTAAGCGCCCTCCGGTTTTGGCGTCCCGCCCCAGGCTCCGCGCGCTGAGCCGCGCCCCGCCCGCTCACGGAAGAAGTCAACTATGTTGGGTCACATGACTATGAACTGGGCTGTGATTGGCCAACTCTCTGGGGACGTCAGACGCCGCGACGCGAACAGAGGCCTCCCGGTTGCTCCTCCGCTGAAAGCGTTAGGGCTTCGCGGAGGCGGCGTCGTCAGGGGCGCGCCGCTCACACTCATGAGGAGCCGGAAGGTGAGGGGGGGCAGACGGGCGGGCGCTGCGCTGGGAGGCGGGGGTGGCGGGCCCGAGGAAGGGGGCTGGGAGGAGCCTCAGACCGAGGGACGGCCTCCCCCGGGCCTTGCCTGCGGGAGGCGGGGGTCCCTGGCTCTTGACCCCAGCCTCGGGCCTCGCCTGCGGGAAGGGAATCCCCAGTACGTGACCCCCAGCCTCGAACCTCGCCTGCGGGAAGGCCTCTCGAATGTCATACAGCCTTTGGTTTCCTCGTGTGCAGAATGAGGCAAGGATGTGGCCGCCCCGGAGGGAGCCTGGTGACCCTCCCATCCCCACTACCCGCCCCTTCCGAGCTGCACCCCAGCATTCTCGTTTATTCAATGGGAGAAGCCGCAAACGTGGATTCCAGCTCCTCTCCTTTTTGCCCTTTTGCGTGCTTTTATTTCCAGTCTGTCTGTATCTCTGCTTCTGTGAAGTGTGTCTCCTGTAGACAGCATATAGTTGCATCACGTTTTGTTTTTTTAATCCAGTCTGACAATCTCTGCCTTTTGATTGGATTGTTTAATACATTTGCATTTAATGTTATTATTGATAAAGTTGGATTTATGTCTGCCACTCTTAATTTTTGTTTGTGTCATGTCTTTGTTTCTGTATTCCTCCTTCACTGCTTTCTTTTTGCAGTTCAGTGACATCTGATGTAGCATTTTGATTTCTTTAATGATTTTTTTTACTATATATTTTTAATTGCTTTTTTAGTGGTTACACTTCTTAACACATCAGATCCAGCTTCAGATTGATAGCAACTTAATACCAGTGAGATATAGAAAGGTTGCTCTTATGTATGGCCTGGCTATCTACTTCTGGAAAATCAGCCATTGAAAAACCTTACAGAGCACAGTTCTACTTTGACACACATGGGGTCCAGTCGACTCCAGCTGAGTTATTGTTCTACCCATTACCCAGTAATATGTTGTTATAGTTATTTACCTTCTCTGGTCATTTTCTTACCCCAGTACAGCTTTGCTTTCCACCTCCCTTGTGTTGTTATTGACAAATATGTTTCTATATATATTATATATGTTGATGTTAGGTGCCGTTAAGTTCATTTCCAACTCATAGCGACCCTATGTACAACAAAACAAAGCACCTCCCAGTCCTGCACCATCTTCACAATCGTTATGTTTGAGCCCACTGTGGCAGCCACTGTGTTTGTCAGTCCGTCTTATTGAGGGTCTTCCTCTTTTTCGCTGGCCTTCTACTTTACCAAGCATGATGTCCTTCTCCAGGGACTGATCCCTCCTGATAACATGCCCAAAGTATGTGAGACATAGTCTTGCCATCCTTGCTTCCAAGGAGCATTCTGGTTGTACTTCTTCCAAGACAGATTTGTTCTTTCTTTTGGCAGTCCATGGTGTATGCAATATTCTTCACCAACACCACAATTCAAAGGCGTCAGTTCTTCGATCTTCCTTATTCATCATCCAGCTTTCACATGCATATGAGGTGATTGAAAACACCATGGCTTGGGTCAGGCGCACCTTACAGAATTGCTTTTGTAAATTACCTAAGAGAAGAAAAAGACATTTGACTGTATGAATCGTAGCAAATCACGGATAACTTTGCGAAGAATGGGAATTCCAGAGCACTTATTGTGCTTGTGTGGAACCTGTACATAGACTAAGAGGCAATTGTTTGAGAAGAACAAGGGCATACTGCGTGGTTTAAAATCAGGAAAGGTGTGCATCAGGGTTGTATCCTTTCACCATACTTATTCAGTCTGTATGCTGAGCAAATAATCTGAGAAGCTAGACTGAAGAACGCAGCATCGGGATTGGAGGAACATTCATTAACAACCTGCAATATGCAGATGACACAACCTTGCTTGCTGAAAGCAAAGAGGACTTGAAGCACTTACTGGTGAAAATCAAAGACTACAGCCTTCAGTATGGATCGCACTTCAACACAAAAAAATCCTCACAACTGGACCAATAAGCAACATCATTATAAACAGAGGAAAGATTGAAGTTGTCAAGGATTTCATTTTACTTGGATCCACAATCAATGGCCACGGAAGCAGCAGTCAGGAAATCAAAGGACATATTACATTGGGCAGATCTGCTCCAAAAGACCTCTTTAAAGTGTTAAAAAGTAAGGATAACACTTTGAAGACTAAGGTGCGCCTGACCTAAGTCATAGTATTTTCAGTCACCTCATATGCATGCGAAAGCTGGACAATGAATAAGGAAGACTGACGAAGAATTGATGGCCTTGAATTGTGGTGTTGGTGAAGAACATTGAATATGCCACGGACTACCAGAAGAACAAACAAGTCGGTCTTGGAAGAAGTACAGCTAGAGTGCTCCTTGGAAGCGAAGATGGCGAGACTTTGTCACATGTACTTTGGACATGTTATCAGGAAGGATCAGTCCCTGGAGAAGGACATCATGCTTGGTAAGGTAGAGGGTCCGTGAAAAAGAGAAGACTCTCGACAAGATAGATTGACACAGTGACTGCAATAACGGGCTCAGACATAGCAGTGTTGTGAGGGTGGCGCAGGGCCGGGCGGTGTTTCGTTCTGTTGTACAGAGGGTCATTTTGAGTTAGAACCAACTCAGCGGCACCTAACAACGACACAATAAGAAAGGGGAAACAGTATGCACTTATACTGTCTTTTGTAGTTATACACTTCTGCTGGTGCTTTTTTTCCCCCCATCATGTGGATTTGAATTGTGGTCTGGGGTCACTTACTTTCAGCCTGAAGAATTTTCTTTAGTATTTCTTGTCAGACAGGTCTGCTAGCAGCAAATTCTGTCAGTTTTTGTTTATCTGGGAAGGTCTTTTGCCTTCAGTTTTTATCAGTAGCTTTGCTGGATATAAGATTCTTGGTTGACAGTTGAGTTTTTTGTTTTGTTTTTTCCTTTGAGTACTTTAAATATATCCCACTGCCCTCTGACCTCTGGTGTTTCTGTTCAGCAGTCAGCTGTTAACTCATATTATGTTTCCTTCTGAGTGATGGGTCTTTTTTTTTCTTGCTGTTTTCAAGATTTTCTCCTTGTCTTTAACTTTCAGCATTTTTACTATGATGTGTTTGTGGCTCTCTTTGAATTTATCCTACTTGGAGTTTGTTGAGCTTCTTGTATGTATAGGTTATTGTTTTCAGTAAATTTGGGAAGTTTTTAGGCATTATTTCTTCGAATATTTTTTCTGCTCCTTTCTCTCCTCTCATTCTGGCACTCCGCTTACACACATGTTGGTATGTTTAATGGTGGCCCACAGTTCTTTGTAGCTCTCTTCAGTGTCATCATTTTTCCCTCTGTTCATTGTTCATCATTCTTTTTTTCCTCTCTGTGCTTCAGCTTGCGTAGTCTCTGCCAATCTATCTTCAAGTTCGTTTTATTGACATTTCTTGATGAGACATTGTTATCATGCTTCCTTTACTTTTTTAATCATAGTTTCCTTTAGTTTTGTTTGTTTGTTTTAACATCCTATAATGACTGCTTTGAAGTCTTTTTCTGTTAAATTCAACATCTGGTCGCTTTCAAAGGCAGTTTCTGTTTCCGAGTTTTTTTTTTCCCCCTCTGGTCTACTTTCCCATTTCTTTGCATGTCTTGTTGGAAACGGGACATTTTAGATAATTTGTTGTAGCACTCCAGGTACACTCCCCCCTGGGGCTTGTTACTGTTATTTGCTTATTTGTTTAATGATTGGCTGGATTATTTTAGTGAAGTCTATTTACCCCCACCCAGCACAGGGTTAAGTTTCTGATGTTGCTTCTCAGGGCTGTGCAGCTTTAGGTGTGCCAGCAGTCACCCAAGGATGGTACTGGTAGTGGTAGGGCTCTCGTCCATGCTTTCTCTAACCACACCTAGCTTTTAAATTCCGTGTTAAGAGCTGCGGCTGCTGTTCAAAAGGTCAGCAGTTCGAATTCACCAGTCACTCCTTGGAATCCCTATGGAGCAGTTCTACTCTACCCTGTATAGTTGCTATGGGTCGGAACTCGGCAATGGGTTTGGTTTTGGTTTTTGGTAATTGCTAATTGATTGCTCAATTGTTTTCAACATCCTGGGGCATAAATTGCTCTACAGACTAATCCGATAAATTCTGATTCCTTCAAAAGAATAGTTTTTGAGGTCAGTGTTTGCTGTTTGTTCTAACCCTAGAGGGGCTCCTCCCCAGTAGCTGGCCTACAGTTTAGCCTATATCCTAAATCTCCTCCCAGTTGCCTTTACCCCAGCCTCCACCGTTCTTGAGAGCATCCTTAGGTTTAAACTTCATGCTTTGTTGCAAATGAAATCACTCCTTTGGGAAGAGATTCCAGAAAACCAAAGCTATTGCCATCAAGTTGATTCTGACTCATAGTGACCCTATAGGACAGAGTAGAACTGTCCCACAGGGTTTCCAGGGAGCAGCTGGTGTATTCAAACTGCCGACTTTTTGGTTAGCAGCCGTAGTTCACTGTAGCTCTTAACTGCTGTGCCACCAGGGCTCCGGGAAGAGATTAGGAGCTGTTTTATGGCCTGTTTCTCCCCCTCCCCAGGCAACAGCATCTCTGAACCAGGGCTCTGGAGCTGGGGACAGTGACACACTTCTCTCTGAGTCACACACATACACACACAGCCACTCTAGGCACTGAGTGCTCAGTTGTGGGGAAGCAGCCCGAGGTCCTCTCAGTTTGCTTCTCCTGGTGTGAACCCCCACCCCCATGAGCAGGGGAAGGGCTGTGGGAGCCCCAGTCTTCTCAGAGCACCACCCCAAAGTACAGCCTCCGATCCATGAGTGGGGGATGAGTGGTGGAAAGGAACCCCACCTTTAGACTGCCATTTGCGTAGGACGTAGCCTTAGCAACAGGTAGCCGGGAGGAGAATGAGAAACACTGAGAGGTCCTTTTCCTCCCAGGGAGATGCCCTCTGGCTGGGAGCTGGAGGAAAAAGGAGCCCCATGTGCTTGACTGCAGCCTTCTGGAGTGAAGTCTCCCCAGGGCTGAGCTCAGAAGGGTGGAAGGAGGGCACAGTCTTGTTTCAAATACCAGAAACTCACCTTTCTTACCGAATTTTCATAGTTTTCTCGAATAGTTATTTCCTCATTTGCCATTTGCCCTTAGGACCATTTCTACTAGCTTTAGGTTTTCATTTTTTATCTTATATTTTCACCGGTTTCAATGTGGAGCAGGCCAGCAGAGCTCCTCATGTGTCATGCTGGAAGTCGATCTCTTACAGCCGTTTTTGGGAAACTACATTTTTGCTCTGACATTCCAGTTTTTAACCAATCTACTTGAAGGAAGAGGGAGGACCTCCTAAATAAGTTTAGTATATTTACTATTCACTTTTAATTGTTTTCCAAGTTTTGAGTTAAGCTTTAAAATGTGTTATTTTCTAAGTGCAATATGGTGTTCTGGGACTGGATCCTAGAATAGGAAAAGGACGTTAATGGAAACACTGATAAAATTTAAGTAAAGTCTATAGTTTAGTTAATAGTATTAGGCCAGTGTTAATTTTTTAGTTTGACAAACATACCATGGTTATGTTAACATTAGGGGAAGCTGCATGAAGGTTTTAAATTTTATTATTTCAATTTATTTCTTTCTCATTATTAGAAAACTTTTCTTTGTGTTCATAATAAAGTAGAAGTGGGCCAGTTTGTTACTTTAAGACTTACCAGACAGAAGTTCACTGCTTTAAACTAGTAGGATTAGGGCTGTGTCTACCTATAGTTTAAGGGAGGAGGTATGGAAGAGATTGGCTTTTTTCATTTTACCTTTTATCAAGAACTTTGAGACCATAGTAGAAGCTTGAGAACTTTCTGATGAAGGATATTTGCTGTTTATTCTAAGCATGTTTGAAGTTGGTTTAATATCTATTAACTCACAAATAGGAGCCCTGGTGGCACAACGGTTAAGTGCTTGGCTCTAACTGAAAGGTTGGCAGTTCGAACCCACCCAGCAGCTCCATGGGAGAAAGACCTGGAGATCTGCTCACGTAGGTTACAACCTAGAAAACCCTGTGGGGCAGCTCTACTCTGTCACATGGGATTGCTGAGTCAGGAATCAACTAACAACTCACAAATGGTGGTTCTTAAAGGGGGAAAATTGTCCCAAGCTTTCAAAATCATGGAAAGAGCAGATCCTGTTATCTTAGACCCAGAAAGAGCTTTGTTTGAATTTGCACATTTAGGACACCAGAGCCTTTCCATGAAGATAATAAAAATGTATGTGGAGGAGGAGGTTGTCCTCTAAAATATGAGAGTCATCTTGGATCGCTCAGGTTTGTCTTTAGAGAGGACATTTTAATCTCCATGCTTGTGTTTCTTTCCACAAGAGAGTTTTCTGATGAAGCCTTTGGTCTGGTCTAGCTCACAGATGGAGTGCGGTCTTCAGCCCGCCTGAGGAGCCAAGGGTGCCCAGCAGCCGAGTTGGCCTCTGCACAGGAAGTCGATGTCCCCAAATCGGCCAAGGCTTTGTGTCTGGTAAGCCCTCATCACTGCCAGAAATGCCAGGATCTTGACTCATGTATCCATTTTCATAAAAAGTGTCCCCCAAGATGTGTTAATATCAGAAAAAATACTGAATGTTGCCTACATATCTGGGGGGAGGGGATGTTTTAAAGGAAATGGTAATGGTACTGTAATTATCTTCTGAAAAAGTACACTCTCTAGTCCAGGGGTTTGCCGGGGGGGGGGGGGGTGTGTGTGTGTGTGTGTGTGTGTGTGTGTGTGTGTGTGTGTGTGTGTGTGTGTGTGTGTGTGTGTGTGTGTGTGTGTGTGTGTGTGTGTGTGTGTGTGTGTGTGTGTGTGTGTGTGTGTGTGTGTGTGTGTGTGTGTGTGTGTGTGTGTGTGTGTGTGTGTCTCAACCCAGTTTTGAACACATACCTTTGCTCATCACTCTATTTCCCTGAGTGGTGCTGGTATATTACTCTGCTACATCACCCTTAGATGTTTTAAGAGAAAGGTAAACCGGGCCAAGAAGAGGAACCTGCTATGGCCTGCGATTCAGTATAATGCAGCTGTCCTTTTCAAGGAGTTTTAGTTCCTGGGGTGATGCAGTTTGTTCATAGGTAGACCTGCTTAGTTGAGCCCAAGGCCCCGGGTCCAAATGGGACATGGCTGTGCACCAGCAACCAGCATAGCACTACTCGAGTACAGTGCTCATTAGGGTTTTCTTGAAAATATATAAGCCTGTGCTTTTGGATTTGCCTCAGGAACTGTAATACCCTAGGGAAAACTGATTGGTGTGTGGGGGTGTGTCTAGACACGTTACCACTTTGGATTCTGCTCCTTCTGTGGCACAGCAGTGACACAGCCCTGACTGAATGGCTCCAGCTGCAGCATTTACACTGTTTACGTTGTGAGAATAAACATTCACCTCTGGGATGAGATGTTTTTTGTTTGCTATCTTTAGCCTGCTCTTCCTTTGCATCTTTTTTTTCTTGACAGACTTCCTCGTCACACAAATCCACTGACAAGCGAACTTCCAAGAAGTTCAAGTATGACAAAGATAATCTTGTGAAATCAGAGTTGCAGAAGCTCATCCCTAAAAGTGCTGGTGCTTCCTTGCCAAAAATAGCACCCAAGACCCCTTGTGCAAACGAGCCTCTGGAGCTTGGTGGACATCACGCGGAGCCCCCAGGCAACGAGGCTGGTGCTTCTGCGCAGCAGGAGGGTGAAGGCCCCCTGCTCGGTCACTGTGGCATCCTGAGGGACGGGTGCCCCACACAGACTGATGATGGCCTGTCCCTGCCAAAGCACAATGCTGCTTCTGAAGCAGAAGTGTCTAACAGCAGCTCCACAGCACGGGATGAGTCAGCACTGGAGGCTGAGGGGGCACAGAAGCCACCACTTCAGATGGACAACAGTGTCTTTCTTGATGACGACAGCAACCAGCCCATGCCTGTGAGCCGGTTCTTCGGGAACGTTGAGCTCATGCAGGTAAGATCAGCATCGTCTTGCCTCCATCAGCAAACCGTAGGGTCAAATTATGTATTCCTAAATGACCGCATGTAAATAATGTTGTTGTTAGGTGCTGTCAAGTCAGTTTTGACTCATAGCGACCCTATGTACAACAGAACAAAGCACTGCCTGGCGCCCTGACTCAACAGAGAGTCCCTGACAGCACAGGAGAAGAGTGGGGTGCAGAACTCAAAGTCTGGTAAAAAGACCAGACTTAGTGGTCTGACTGAGACTGGAGGGACATGGCCTGAAGACATGGCCCCTAGACTCTCTCTTAACCCAGAACTAAAACCATTTCTGAAGCCAGCTCTTCAGACAAAGAATAGACTGGACTATAAGACATGAGATGATACTCATGAAGAGAGTCCTTCTTAGTTCAAGTAGACAGATGAGACTAAATGGGCAGTTCCTGTCCAGAGGCAAGATGAGAAGGCAGAAAGGGATAGAAGCTGGTTGAATGAACACGGGAAATCTGGGGTGGAAAGGAGGAATGTACGATCACATTATAGGGATAGCAACTAGGGTCACATAACAATGTGTGTATAAATTTTTGTATGAAAAACTATTTTGAGCTGTAAACTTCCACCTAAAGCACAATTAAAAAACACTGCCTGGTTCTGCACCATCCTCAACAATTGTTTCTATGCTATACCTCGATAAAAGATAAAAATACAAAACAATAATAATCATAATTTCCACTGCAGAGGAGAAAGTGAAAGCATTGCTAGTTGGGGGTACCCCCGTGTTCCCCCCACTGAGAATCACCATCACTGTGGGACGGATGCTGGTGTCAAGCCCCAGCCGTGTATTGACTGAGTACCTCTGGGCCTCACACTGCAGAGCTATGAAGTCATATTTATAATTCTTTAAATGTCTACCCTATGCTTGCTGTTCTTTTGTTTTTCACCCCATGTTTTCCCTTTTATTTCTCACTTGGTCAACCCAGGAGGGAACAAGCCCTCATCCAGAGAACTGGCACCACAACTCAGTCGTTTCTGGGTATCTAAAGGTGAGGGCCAAACAAAACACATGGGGTTGCCATGAGTCGGAATCAACTTGATGGCAGCTAACAACCAAGGGCAGGACCAGTCTGCAGGGCCCAGAGCTAGCTGGTCTTGGTGAATTGTGAATGCGTATGTGGATATAGTGTTGTTATCCATCACTGAAGTCAGTGTTTTTTCCCCACAAGGACCTTCCACCTGCGTCTTCAGCTTGTCCTTCCATGAGCAGACGAGAATTCAGGAAAATGCATTTCAGAGCCAAAGATGATGACGACGATGAAGATGATGATGCAGAAATGTAGATAATAAAAATGCACAAAGTAATTTCTTTCATATTTAGTGTAGTTAGCAACTTGGCAATTATGCAAATGGCAGGATTCATAAAAAATTCAACTCCAGGGGAACTTATTCTTGATCAAACTTCAAAATGGAACCACTGAAGTCAACACATAGTGCAAACTCCCAATAGCTGCAGAAGGTTTATTGATATGAACCATAACAATCTTGGGGATTATAAAGCTGCTGTTTCTATGTGATGTATTTTCATATATGAATATGGTTCATGTCAGCTGAGGGGGTTTAGGGTTAGATGGTGGAGACCTTTACTTCACTTAAGCGCTTTAGTTTTGATAATATGCAGGTTTATTTTCCATTGTCAGAATTTGGTCATTCTTGTGATTCATTCAGTGCCAGTTCTTAAAGAACTCTATTTTGTTGTATATGAAGCTAATGTTTACCTTAGAAATTTTGCAAGCATGTATAGGAAATAAATATATTTTGAAAATATTTTTAAGTCTTAATTACGTCCCTAAAACTGCATTCCTTTCCCAAATGTTTGAGAGCCCAGTGGAGAGAATGAGTTGTGCTCTAAGATTTAGACTTGTGAGGCTGTGCCAGCCTTTTGTACTCACTACCAGCCCGAGAAGTGAGGCCTTGAGCACAGATGGTTCTGGGTGTGGAGAGACAAAGACCTTTCCTTGTGCGGGGTATGGGGTTTCTGAACTTCTGTGTCTTGCTCATCGTTGCTGTAGAAGAGTAGGAACGGGTAGAGAGTGGTTAGCACATTTGTTACCCTGTTGGTGCAGAAGGCAACTAGCCAGTGAAGGCTGTGCTCTCCTGGTTTAGACGTGTTGCTGGGCACAGCCACTCCAACAGGGTCAACATCGAGGAGGGCCTCGTGTTCTTACCCTACCAGGGTTGACATCCAGGAGGCCTTCTGACATTCTCACCAGTGGATTGTGAAGAGATGCCATGTGGGGTGAAGCAGTGGGTGGACCTCCCCGCTGTCTCTTCCTGCCACCATCTCCGGGACTTACGGATCAGCCAGGAGGAGGGAGCCTGGGTCCCAGTTACTGACCACAAAGAGGAAAAGTACCTGCAGTGCAGAAAGACCATTTGGGTCTCTCATGCTATGCAAAAGAGTTTGATTGCTTTCAAGCTATTATACATTCTTGGTTTAGTTATAATAGCCGCTAGGTTTAACCACATTAAAATATCCTATGAAGCACAGGAAGTATTTTACATTACAGATAAATTGGGAGCAAAATGTAGCTGAAGTGCACTGTAAGAAATTTTTCAACTCTTACCATTCAAAAACTGCCCTCATTGAAGTATTTCCCTAGCAGTCATTCTTTGCTTCCCATGTGATCGTTTTCGCATTAACAGTTGTGACCTTCACCTACTCTGAATAATTTTGTGATTTATTGATCGATGGGCTACTCTATATTTAGTAATTGGAAAACGTTGCTTGAGAAGTCATTTTATGGTAACCGGGGAGAATAATGTACAACTTCAGATGAGTGACTATCAATCACAGCACCTTGTATTAGTGGTAATTGATTTGAGAATTTTGTCTTCCCTGTAAACTAATTCAAGGATCCCTGGTGGCACAGTAGTTAGCGCTCGGTTGCTAATCAAAAGGTCAGCAGTTCGAACCCACCGGGTTCTCTGTGTAAGAAGGATGTGGCAATCTGCTTCCATAAAGATTACAGCCTTGGAAACCATGGTGCAGCTCTGCTCTGGTCCTGTAAAGTCGCTGTGAGTCAGAATTCACTCAATGGCATTAGGTTTGGTTTTTGGTTGTAAGCTAACTTGAGTGAGCAACGCTGTCCTGAATCACAACGTGCCTGCAGAAGAGATGCATTGTTACATTCCCACCAAAATGCTAAGCAAAAATTCTGCGTGCTCCTAGGACGACTTCTATTCCCTTGTAGTTTTTAGCCTGAACTAACAAGAGCATCATCAGGCAGAAATGCCTTCTGTTATGGATTGAATTGTGTCCCCCCAAAATATGTGTTGTAAACCCTAAACCCTATACCTGTGGTCATAATCCCATTTGGGGATGGGTTGTGTTTCTTACATTAAGAGGCCATATCAGTGTAGGGTGTGTTTGAAGCCAATCACCTTTGAGATATCAAAAGAACAGATTAGGACAGAGAAGAAAGCAGCGAAAAAAGCAGAGATGGGAGCACACAGATGCCATGCCACGTGAAGATCACCAAGGACCCAAGGAATACCAGCTGAAGAGGCAAGGACCTTCCCCTTGAGCCAACAGAGAGGGAAAGCCTTCCACTCACTAGAGCCAGTGCCCTGAATTTGGACTTCTAGCCTCCTAAACTGTGAGAAAATAAATTTGTTTGTTAAAGCCACTTAGGCATTTCTGTTACAGCAGCACTAGATCACTACGATACCTTCTTAGCCTCCCTAGACTTTTAAAAATCAGTCCTTTGAAGGCCCTGGTGCATGCTGGTTGACTCCCTTTCTGGTTTATGTATCCCCAGGTGTCAGCTGGCTTCACTAAGTTGAAGGTACATCATTTCATGTAGCAATCTGAAGACTTTTTGAAGTACAGAAAACTGGAATCTCCCAGGTGATGAAGGGGCAGAGAAGACAGGTGTGTCCGTGAAGGTTATTGTCAAATGAGTATGACATGTTAACGTAAGAAAACACAGTGTCCCATGTGAAGGAATGTACAAATGAGTGTTAGGATTTCAGAAGCCCGAGGAGTGTTCGGGGATGGGAACAGTGAGGGGATCAGAGCAGAAAACCCTTCCTGTGTCCTCACAAATGCAAACAGCAGGACAAAATGTTAGTTATGATTAGTTATCGTGAGGCCAATTCAGGTAGCTTCAGGACTAGCAATACGAAATGAACATCATGGAAGCCCAAGGGACAAAATGAAACTTCAAAAAGTATATTAAAATATCCATTAAAATTACTCTGATTGTGAGTACACTTGTGATATACTTTGTCCAGATTATCTGTCAGTATTTAACATGCATGCCTGAAGCAAGCCACTGTAGGAGGGCAGGCTATGTTACAAACAGGAATTTTTAGAAGCAATTTCTAGCGGTAGCCTTTGCAGTATGAAAGAATATTAGTAGTTCCATCCTGTAAGTATTCCTTGCTTTATAATAAGACATACTCCTGCAAAATTGACACTAAAATAAATTGTGTTTTCCTTTTCCCTTATGTACATCTATGTCAGGGTCCCTAAGACTACCCTCAGGCTTGATAATTCTCCAGAAGGACTCCCGGACATCAGAAAAGGCTGTTAGACTCACTGTCGTGATTTATTACAGCAAAAGGATATGGATTGAAATTGGCAAAGGGAAAAGACACATGGGGCGAAGTCCAGGATATACCAGGACATGTTTCCAGGTGTGTCCTCTCGGTAGGGTTGCGTGGGGATGCACTTCTCCCAGCAATGATTGCAAAGTGTTGCCAACCAGATAGGCTCACCCTGGTATCCAGGGTTTTATGGGGTGTCAGTCACGTAGGCATGCAGCACTTGTGTGGCTGACCTCAGCTACTCAGCCTGCAGCCCCCCAGAGGTCAAGCTGATAACATAGCCCAGGGCCTCTGTCATATGCTCCTACCAGGCAGAATATTCTAAGGGCACAAAGGTTATCTCCAGGAGCGGGGGTGTCAAGGGCCAATCCTGAAGACAGGCCTTTCTTTGGAATGTGCAGGGTTTGCCCAACCCAGGCCTGCTGAGTTAACCCTTTCCTGCATAACATCATAAAATTAGTAGGCGCGTGCTCCAAAAAGTGCTCATGAATGATTTAAATGCTTACTGCATGTGAAAGCCCCTCAAAGGGTTTCAAAGGGTTAAACTTCCTTTAAACTACTGGTAGGTCACATTTTTTAAAGTAAAAAGAACTACAACCCAACCCCTTTATCAAAGAAAGAGGCTCTGAGAAGTCTTGATTTCCAGCACCCACCAAACCCACTCACCTCAGTAAATATTTCCACTTACGCCCAGTTACACAAGCTAAAAAACTTAGGAGTCATCTTTGAATCTTCCTTTCCCTCATCCCCTGGATTCAGCACCTAAGTCCCATCAGTTCCACCTCCAAAAATATCCCAAATCTGGCCATTTCCCTTCATTCCTTGTCCAAACTGCACGTTCTCCTAGATCTCTAGAAGTGTGCCTACCTGGTCTCTGGTTCCTAAGATGTCCCTCTCTAGTCTGTTATCCATGCCACAGCCAGAGGGGTCTCCTAAAACATAAACTAAGCCATGCCTAAATCCCCTTAATGGCTTCCAGAATATTTGGAATTAAGGCCAACTCCTTACCCTGGCCTATAGTTCATGACTGGTCTGAGCACCTCCCACTTTGCTTACTACTTTTCGGCCACAGTGACCTTTTTCTGAGACTCTCAATGCTTCATTGTTTCTCATCTCAAGTGTCAACTCTTCAGAGCCCCTTCCTCTGACCTCCCTTTGCCTAAATGGTCTCTGTCAGTTATTCTCCATCTCGTCACCCTCTTTACGCATGCACAGCTCTTACCACCTGCAGCGACTACCCATCTTACTGTGTGCTTCTCCTGTAAGTTCCTTGAAGACAGAGAGGTTGCCGATCCCGTTCTCTGCAGCCTTGGTGATAGAGTGCACCGCAAGTCAATACCCTCAGAAGGCTCACCTAACTTGGCTCTTTTCCAAAGGTACTGCATGACTTGGAAGCACTTTGTGACTCCAGGACCTTCCAGCCGTAGATGACTCTCATGCCTGGATCTCACAGCAGTTTCTTCAATACCCACAAATCATTTGATTCCATACTCTCAGCTTCCAGAACTTTCCTCCCTACTTTGGTCTGAGAATGGGCGGCATCCTTCTCAGACACTCAGATCATAGTATATTGTGCAAAGAGATGAAGCTACCTACTCCTCCAGCCTGACAGTCTGAGGGTTTGGGTAACATAAATTAACTCCCAACTGGTGGCGCCTCTCTACTGGTGACATCTCTCTTGTCTATGAAATCATCCAGCACCTTGCCCAGGGGAGGGCCCAGAAGCCAGCAAAGAACAACAAAAAATTCCAGGTAGTTAAGCAATGTCACAACCTGGAGAGCCTCGCTCAGGATTTACTTACCCTTTATGCAGAGCTCTAGTAAGCTTAGATTCCTGGTTTCCTGCCTGTTGCAGAAATGAGGGTGAGGGGGAAGTGGTAACACTGGAGGAGGCAGCAAAAGCCCTGGTAAATGTGGACTCTCAAGCCCAGTAATGGCATTGCAGCACAGAGCCATTTTGTAGGGAGACAACAGCCCTGTGCGTCCAGGGACCAGGCAGCACCATTACTCTTCTATATGTTCGATAAGGAGGGTTCTTCATAACAAACATACAAAGATAGCCATCAAAAATGGACTGGGGGAACCCCAGAAGACATGGCCCCCAGACTCTCTGTTAACCCAGAACTAAAACCATTCCCGAAGCCAACTCTTCAAAGAGTAGACTGGACTATAAGACATATGATACATGTGAAGAGTGTGCCTCTGAGTTCAAGTAGATGCACGAGACTAAGTGGGCAGCTCCTGTCCAGAGGTGAGATGAGAAGGCAGAAACAGATAGGAGCTGATTGAATGGACATGGGGAATCCGGGGTGGAAAGGAGGAGTGTGCTGTCACATTATAGGGATAACAACTAGTGTCACATAACAATATGTGTATAAATTTTTGTATAAGAAACTAACTTGAGCTATAAACTTTCACTTACAGCACAACTTTAAAAAAAAAAAAAAAAACTTCAAAGATATATACTTCCATTACTGGAAAATCAACAGCTCATTCCCTAAACTTGGAATTACCGAGCTGGAAGGCCCACCCTCCTCACTGCACAGGCAAAGAAGCTACTGAGCTGCAGAGAGCTCTCAGCAGTGCAAGGGGGCTTTGCGGGGAGGAACCTGGTGTCCTGGCCCCCCGTCTGCGGCCCCCACTGTTCATAACTTCCCCAATCAGAGCAGGTAAACACCTTGTATTGCAAGTGGGACAACTAAAAATGCCATACACCGCAATGGCTCATTCTAAGGTATTTCTACATTTCAGTTAAAAAAAATACAATGATTTCAACCAATGTCACAAAACAATTTGTGTATTAACTATTTAATGAGAAATTAATCTGCTCTGTAAACTTTCACGTAAAGCGCAATAAAAAAATAAAGAAAATAGAATGATTTGGGTCGTTTTTTTAAAAACCACTGACTCCTTTTTAGCCTTATGTTCATTATTTTCTCCATGAGTACAAACTTCTAACATGTCTATTTTTGAAAAATCTTTATTGCTTTTTCTGATTATAAAATAGCTTGTAAAAATCTGAGTACCATAAAGTGTATAACTTTAAAAAGTAAATTTTTAAATGTTATGAAATAGTTAATTTCAAAAAGTTTACATACTATAAAATATATGATTTACAAATAAATCCTTTGTAATCCAGCCCGCAGGATTACTGCTGTTCAGTTTGTGGTGTTTCCTTCCAGAATGTCTCCATGCATGCACTAACATACAGACAGTCTATTCATGGACTAACATACATATAAGCTGTCTGCACATGCAGTAACTACATACAGACTGCAAATGCTAACATATATACATATGGTATATACATATGGCCTTTTAGAAAACAAGCAGCATCATACTCTGCATATAGTTATACAACATAGCTTTGCATGATGTAGATCTGATCATTTCTTACCTACAAAAACAGCAGTTTCATAAGGTTCAACCTAATACCATAATTAGTATGCCCACAGATGGGCATCTGGAAGGTTTCTCATTTTTTGCCATTGTAAACAATTCTGCACTGCATATTCGTGTGTGGTCTTTATGGAACACCAACATCGTACCCCAAATGGGTCAAAAATCTTTTCTGAGCATTGAAAAAGAGTCCAGAGGACAGAGCTTTCTACTTGTCTTGGGTTGAGACTCAACAGGGTCAAGCTAATGAGTAAATTAACAATCTGTCCCTCAAGCAAGAGGGGTGTGATCGTTAAGATTGTGTATCAACTTGGTTGGGCCATGATTCTCAGTGGTTTGGCAGTTATAATGTAGTTTGGCAGTCCTATAATGATGTATTCACCTCCATGATGGGATCTGCTGTGAGCAGCCAATCAGTTGAAAGGAAGTTTCCTTGGGGGTGTGGCCTGCATCCAATACAGGTGGCCTTTTTGACAAGGCTCATGGGCTTTTGCTCACTCTGGATCCTGCAGCTGGCTCCTATTCATCTGACTTCTGGTTCTGGGGACTTAAGCCAGCAGCTTACCTGCCGATCTTGGATTCACTAGCCTCTGCAGCTACATAAATCAGGAGAAGCCTCCAGCCTGACCCATGGACTTGGGACTCTCCAGCCTCTACAACCAAATGAGCCATTTCTTCAATATAAATCTCTCTCTCTCTCTCTCTCTCTCTCTCTCTCTCTCTCTCTCTCTCTCTCTCTCTCTCTCTCTCTCTCTCTCTCTCTCTCTATATATATATATATATATATATATATATATATATATGTATATACATACATATATGTATATATATACATACACATAAATATATATATAAAATCCGTTGCCATCAAGTCAATTCCAACTCATAGCAACCCTATAGGGCAGAGTAGAACTGCCTCATAGGGTTTCCAAGGAGTGGCTGGTAGATTTGAACTACCAATCTTTTGCAGCGTAGGTCTTAACCAGTGCACCACCAGGGCTCCATATATATATATATATATATATATTTATATATATAAAGATGCTTCACTGGTTTTGCTTCTCTAGAAAACCCAGTCTAAGACAAGGGGCTAAGTTCAGGCATTAAACTAAAACAAAAGGCTAAGTTCAGGCATTACACCTTTTCAGGATGGAGATTACACTATAAGCATACAAAGTACTGGTAAAATCAGAGCAAAAACATCCCTGAGTTCAAAGAATTCCTTATCCCTGTCCACCAATATTACTAGGTACCCACAGATGTTCACTGAGTACACTTAAAGCTTGTTCTGTAGAAGCTGGGCTGTCAAAGGTATAGAAAACAGATTCAGAAATGTACTGAAATCAGAAATTTGTAGAAAATTTTAAAAAGCCAGAGTTCTTTCCAGGAACCACTGGAGTGATTAAAAAAAAAAAAAAAAAAAAAAAAGCTAGCACCTTCAAGAAGGACAATGTCTACCGTTGGGCCTGGGTGAGGTCCTGACAGCACCTCCAGAAAGGATGGCATGTTACTGTCGGGCCCCATGCAAGGTCCCAACATGGGGTGCACAGGTCACGTGCGTTTCTGAGCAGGCCGCTTCTTCTTTAACTCAGCCCTGGGTCTGTAGATCCTGCTGGGGTCACAGCTAAGATTGTGGGTGGTTTTCTTATGGCAAACGATGTGCACTAATTTTAGATTCTCTGAAGTAAACAGCAAGCTGTAAAAATATTCCCAGTCTACTTCTCTTCTGTCCTGTTCTTTAATAGCTTCAGCCAGTGTCGGAACAATGGTGCGTTTCTTTTCTATTCTGCAAAGTAAGGTCAGATGGTCATGTTCTGTTGTCACAATCCCATAGGCAACAGGCCACCCATGCAATTTCCCTATTACACCGGAAACATTTAAAATGCACTTTTTACTCAGTTGTTTCAGCTAAAACATAAAACAATGTTTGGTTGCTACAGGAAAAGACAAGTGGAAATTCTTCAAGATTTCAAAGGGTATAAGTGACACCAGCATCACTCTAGCAAACCCTGCCCACTGCGCCAGTTGTGCAAATCAATCCAGGGAGACTAAGATCACCCTCCTCTGGCACCAAATTCTGTGATCGTTAACAAATCCCACCCCACATGCCAGCTGCATTCCGTGGAAATCTCAGCTTCCCTGCCTGGTCACTTCAGACCCCAGCTGCCCATGAAGCTCTTTTCTCTCTCATCCTTTGTCACCCAGGGCTGGGTCAGCAGGAACCGGCTGCAAGCTCCGGGGTCCACGTGACTCCCCCTACTTCAGACCAGCCAGCCCCAAACTTGGGGTTTTCCTCTATCCCCTCAGATTACTAGCCACAAGTCCAGGAGTCTACAAGACTCCCTTTACTTCAGACTGGCCAGCTCACCCTGCTTCTTGGGGTCTGATAATTCACTGGAACAACTCACAATTCATGAAGGATACCATACGTGCAATAGTAGCTTTAATATAAAAATAATACAAATGAAGGGACATATATGGTTAAGTCTGGGAGGGGTCACAGTGCAGAGCTTCCATGTCCCAAAGAGGGACATGCTACCCTCTCCCATGCACGGTCACCAACCAAAAAGCTCCCTGAGCCTCTGTCTTCCAAGGCCTTGATTGGCCTTACCACGGACCATAATAGATTACATCATGTCTCCTGAGGCTTAGTCAGCATAGGGCCCCCAGGTGGTCCCTTTGGTCTGGTCACCCCCCCATTCATTTGCCTCAGGTGCGGTCTGGCTCTCAAGACCAAAGGCCAAATGGTTTTCTGGAGGGTGATTCCATACCTTGCAGAATAAAACTTGGAAGCATTCCAGAAGGACCAGGATGGCAGTGAACTTGATATAAACATCTAGCTGCCACCAGAACTACCACTGTGGGACATTCCTTCATAAACTCATCTGAAGTGTCACGACTAGAACTTGCTCATGTCTGCTCAGCCAGGTCTGTCTAGCAAAGCCTGATATTGGCAACTTTGCTTATTTGACTTTTAAAATTTTTTTACTTGTGGGTATTAAAAAACAATACTGAAAAGTACACTGACAAAAAAATGGCAGTCACCCACATTCTCATGTTACGATTAACTATTATCAACAATTTGGCTTATATGCTTCCACATTTTTATCTGTGTAAGTTTAGAAAATAATTATAATATATGAAATAATTTTTTAAATAGAACACTACAAAGAAAACTAAAGTCACCTTTGACTACCACCTATCCTCTCATTTCTCTCCTTATACTTATATTCATATATGTGTGTCCATTTTTCTTTAATTATGATATTGTGTTGTGTAAACGTGCTTCACTTATAAACAAACTATTCCAAAGATCATGCAATAACAGGTGTGAAAACTTGTAAACGGACAAGATAGAATTAGAAACACAAGGAGTAGGAGGGCCTGTGGCAAGACAGTGGATGAAACTGGCTTGCATAGATTCCTTTCCTCTACATCACAGAGAAATGCCCAATACAAGGTGTCACTTTTTTAAAAAAGCTGGACAATGAATAAGGAAGACCGAAGAAGAACTGATGCCTTTAAATTATGGTGTTGGTGAATATACCATGGACTACCAGAAGAACAAATCTGTCTTGGAAAAAGTACAGTCAGAATGCTCCTTAGAAGTGAGGATGATGAGACTTTGTCTCACATACTTTGAACGTGTTATCAGGAGGGACCAGTCCCTGGAGAAGGACATCATGCCTGGTAAAGTGGAAGATCATCAAAAAAGAGGAAGACCTTTAACAAGATGGATTGACACAGTGGCTGCAACAATGGGCTCAAGCATAACAATGATCATGAGGATGGCACAGGACCAGGCAGTGTTTCGTTCTGTTGTACATAGAGTTACTATGAGTTGGAATCGACTTGACAGCACCTAATAACAACAACAAAATACATGTATTGAGAGAGAGAAGGTATAACTAACTGAGACATAGGTTTCATGAAACATTGCTTACTCGTGCTATGCATTCTGCTCTTTTCATTGTATTCTATTCTAGTCCAGCCTATTTCATTTTTTAAATGCTGGTGAGTTATGGATTGAATTGTGTCCCCAAAAAATATGTGTTTATCAATTTGACTAGGCCATGATTCCCAGTATTGTGGAATTGCTCACCATTTTGTCATTTGATGTGATTTTCCTATGTGTTGTAAATCCTATCTCTATGATGTTGATGAGATGGGATTAGCAGCAGTTATGTTAATGAGGCAAGTCTCAATCTATAAGATTGTACTGTGTCTTGAGTCAATCTCTTTTGGGATATAAAAGAGAGAAGCTAGCAAAGAGACAGAGAGACCTCACACCACCAAGAAAGCAGCACTGGGAGTAGAGTGCATCCTTTGGACCTGGGGCTCCTGTGTGGAGAAGCTCCTAGACCAAAGGAAGATTGGTGACAAGGACCTTCCTCCAGGGCCGACAGAAAGCCTTCCCCCTGGAGCTGGCACCCTGAATTTGGACTTCTAGCCTACTAGACTGTGAGAGAACAAACTTCTGTTCGTTAAAGCCATCCACATGTGATATTTCTGTTACAGCACTACTAGATAACTAAGACATGGTAGTATCTCGTAGACTGATGCCCTTGCCTCCAATGGGTCAGGAAAAGTACAAGAGCAGATCGATGGCCCAGGAACCATCTTTCAGCATCAGTGCATGTCCAGAAGCACATGAGAAACCAGCAGGGAAGGAATGGGTGGTCCCTGAACAGTGCTGGAACAAGCATGTGAAAAAGAATTAAATTAGCCTGTGACCCTCACCATATACTCTAATTCTACATGGATTAAAGACCTACATGGAAAAAATAATAATAATAATAATTTTAATTTTAGAAGAATATGATAATAGAGTGGGAAGGATTTCTTAACCTACACTTTGAAAAAGATACATCTGAGTACATTCAAATTTAAAATGTAAAACTTATCACAATAAAAGACATCATAGAATTAAGACAAGCCCAAGACTAGAAAAACATATCTGTAACACAAAATAGCCACAAAAGAATTAGAATCTAGAATATGTAAAGAATCCCAACAAATAAATAAGAAAACAAAAATCCAATAAACAATGATCAAAGGAAAGTAACAGACAGTTCATGGAAGACACAAATGGCCAGTTAACATATAAAGATATTCAACCTTCCTAGTCATCAGGAAAAGGAAAATTAAAGCAGGTCAATCTGTTTCTTGCCCATCAGATGGGGAAAATGCAAAAAGTACAACTACACCAAGTGCTGGCAGGACATGGAGCAATGTGAATTCACATAGCTGGTGAGCATATAAACTGGAGCACTCGAGAGAGCAGCCTAGGAACCTCTGGGAAAGGCAGAAGTGGGCAGCCCTCCAGGCCCAGCAATTTTCCTGGGACAGCGCTCCTCACACCTGAGCATACACCTGGATCACGAATCACAGGGCAGCTGGATGAGGTGCCGATTCTGATGCAGCAGGTCTGGGGCAGGACTTGAGAATTCTGCCTTCCTAACAAGCTCCCAGATGACGCTGATGCTGCTGGTCTGCAGACCACCACAGCATGGAACCAGAAGACATATGTGAGTGTTCATTTCAGAGTTGTTTGTAATTGTGAAAAACTAAAAATCACCTGTCTCCCAGTATGGAAATGGATGTTAAAATTACAGTATATTCAAAACTGAAGTCTTCTATACCTGCTAAAGTGAATGAACCAAAGTCTACACATGCATCACCATAAGCATAATTAGAATGAAAAAGCAAGCTGCAGAATGACAGAGTATGATACCATCTGTATACCTAGTTTTTGAGCACATACATACATGGTAAAGGCATATAAACAGGTATTTGAAGGATGCACACAAATTTCAGGACAGTGGTTATTCTGGGGGATAGGAAGATGCAAGAAAGGGGACTGAGTACAGAAAGGGAGAAAGGGGGGTGTGATGGTTAAGATTGTGTGTCAACTTGGCAGGGCCATGATTCTCAGTGTTTATATGTGATCACTCCCATGATTGAGTCTGCTGTGAGTAGTCAATCAGTTGCAAGGGAATTTCTTTGGGGGTGTGGCCTGCATCCAAATACAAGCAGACATTCTGGCTTTTTGCTCACACTGGATCCTGTGGCTGCCTCCTGTTGTCTCACCTCCAGTTCTTGGGACTTGAGCTAGCAGCTTACCTGTGGATCTTGGGATTCATCGATCTTCACAGCCTGCGAGCAAAAGTCCTGCTCCCCAACCTACTGATCTTGGGTTTGCCAGCTCCTGCAGTTACGTGAATCAGGAGAAAACTTGCAGTCCTGCCTGTCAATCCTGGACTTCGTCAATCTTCACAGCCTGTGAGCAGGAGCCCTGCTCACTGACCTGCCGATCTTGGGCTCGCCAGTTTCTGCAGCTGCATGAATCGGGAGAGGCCTCTACCCTGATCCATGGACTTGGGACGTTCTAGCCTCTACAATTGCATGAGCTGTTTCCTTGATACAAATATATATGTATATATATTTACATGATTTATTGGTTTTTTTTCTCTAGAGAACCCAGACTAAGACAGGGGGCTTCAACTATATCTATTATGTTTATAATTTTTCACAAAAAATCTGGACCCAAAAAATAATATAGCCATTGTATGGGCGTTTGAAGATCTTTTCTTTCGTCTTCATAAAGTAGAGGTGATGACTCAATTGTAGCCAAGGAAAGTGTCTCTGTTGAAAATAATGATATTTTCCATTTCTGCCCTTTTTTTAGAATGAGCTGTCACAGAGCTAATATAGATATAAAAACAGCCCTGCTAGCCAAGAGATTTGCCCATCCTGTTTAAACAAGAAGAGCCGACAGGCTAGAACAACAAAGAGCTACTGTTTACTGAGCTCACCCTGGTTCAAGCAAGAAATGCACACATAGCACAGTGACATGTGACAGTGAACCCCTGCCAGGGGCCCAGAGCTATACCAAGCTCCTCCACATGATGCCACCCTCCCAGCAGCAATGTGATACCCACGGCACTCACAGCTGGGAATTCAGGGCAGACCAGTGGCATGCTCAAGGGCACACAGTGTGGGCAGGGATGCAAACCCGGCTCCTCCTCAGAGCCCACTGCAGTTAAAACTAAACCATGCTGACCCCTAATCACAGCTGTTACAAACTATGCTCACTGACAGCTAGGAAGAACGGTGGTCTGTGAGCGTGGTTCTCCGCAACAGGGCATCCTGAAGCTCTCTCATGATTTATACTTACATGTGATCCAGGTTCCAGGTGCTGAAGAGAATCCTGCTCTCTCGGTTGCTGTAGGGGTTGATGGAGTGTTTAGACAAACAGTCATCCATGTCAAAAGGACCCTGGGTGCCAAAGAGAACGAGGTGAAGGCCACAGAGTGAGTCTGCTGCCAGCCGACTTCCACCCTCACATTGCCGTGGAGTCAACTCTGACTCATGGCAGCCCCACGCGTGTCAGAGCAGAACTATGCTCCATAGGGTTTTCAGTGGCTGATTTTTGGAAGTAGATCACCAGGCCTTTCTTCCAAGGGGCCTCTGGGTGGACTTGAACTGCCAACTTCTTGGCTAGCAGGCAAGCATGATAACCATTTGCACTACCCAGGAACTCCCCCACCACCTCAGGGGTGGAGAATCATACAGATGGCTTTACTGGGTAGTATGCCCAGCAGAGAATTTAGTCCCTGGTAACATTTGCTGTTAGAGGGATTAAGAATTCTGCTTTTGGAGTTGGGCCCCCTTTTTGCCCTCATTACCCCTAATGTCATGTTCTGAGTTTCCCACGGGCACACACAAGCACACTGTCACTCTTACAAATGACAACTCCCCTTACTGGCATCTCCTGTGTCCCAGACTGGGACACTCCATTGTCCTAACCACACTCCTGCAATCACACACCATCATCCCCACCTCGTGGGAAACAGAGACCCAGGGAGGGACAGATTGCCCATGCCCACAGCCAGCATGGGGTGGGGCCAGGACCCAGTACCCGGCTGCTCCCTTTCCATCCATGCCACATGACCTCCAACACTTTCCTTGTTAGCCCAATCCAGAGGCTGGGTCACTGGGGATGCTCAGAGTTTGGACTGCTCTGCTGAACCTGCTGTGAGTCACTGCTCAAGTGTTCCTGTGGCCAGCACTCTTGGTCACTCAGCACCCCCATTCATTTGCCAACATTTGTTGAACATACACCACATGCTACCACCTCACCCTGCCACCCTGTGCTCCAGCATGCCCAAGGGCCTGCAGCTCTCCCAGCACCCGCTGATGCCTACCCCTAGCCAGAGCCTGCCTGGCCCTGCTCAGCCTGTGCTGCTACCCACTCCCACTGACCCCTGTACACCATTCAAAGCTCAGCTCTACAGCGTCACCTCCTCCCTGAAGCCATCCTGACTCCACTCCACCATCCCAAGAGGACAAGCTGTGTCCCCCTGTGCTCAGGCAGACCCCAAGAGCACCATCTGGAAGCACGAAAGCAGTCTTCGCAGTAGGAGGGATGCCTCACAGGCAGCATGCTCCCACCCAGACACTGCCCGCAGCACCAGCTCCTACGGCTGTCCATTTAGTGGCAGGAGGAAGGCCATGGTGTCAGGCAGGGACTTAACTAGAAATGCACTTTGCAGTTTGGAAATGGCAAGAAGCGTCAGTCAGTTGCTCTCACATGGCAGCGGGCTGTGTCACAACTTGCAGAAGGGAAAACCAGGACGGCATCTGGACGACTTGCTCTGGCGAAGGTCACCCTCGGCCACCACAGTGGTGACGCCTGTTCCAAATGGTGCTCTGGGGGTCTGCCTGAGCAGACCCAAATACTGTTTCTAACCAATGCCAAGAACACCAGGTAGCTTTAATTGGTGACTGAAAAGGTCCCATCTAGCCTCAAACCCTGAGACACCAAGATGCTATGTCATCTAGAAATTCTACCCGGTGGGGGTGGGGGGTGAAAACCATTTTTCAGAGGCTCCTGAATCAGACTCCTCCTGCCAGCCCACCTAGATGAACATAAATCACTCCTTGTTATGTAATTTAGCTCCTAGACGCCAAGGCAAGGTCTCTCCCCCTCACAAAATGGTTTATTTCCTGCCCAGATCAGGTTCTTGGAGTGGGTCCCTGATCATCAGCTGCAGCATCCCTGGGAACTTGTTATAAATGCATGTTCTCAGGCCCCACTCAGCCCTCCAGAGACAGAACCCAGGGTGGGCCCAGCAGTCTGCGATGGCCAGCCCTCAGGTGATTCCAGGGCACACAGAAGACAGGACCATGGCTTAGCGACTCCTGCCCACACCACACCCTTCATCACACCCAGGCAGGCTGGGAGGGTGGGGCAGGCTCCGAGGCTGCTGGCAGGCCCCAGGGTGCAAGCACACAGCTCACCTGGCAGGAGAACCAGCCCTCCGGCGTGCAGAGGCGGTTGTCTGCCCGGGCCCCTCTGTCGAAGTAGCTGCCGTGGTACTGCATGGACTTCAGCTTCTGGCCCATGTGGCCAAGGATCCTCGTGTATTCTTCCTGGGCCTCAGCACTCACCATGGACACATACGACATCACCTGAAGAACCAAGAAGCCTGCTGAGCATGGCTTCAAGATGTCCTGGGGCCTGCACTTCTGGCTCCCAGCCCATCTCGGGGAGAGACAGGAGGGTGGGAAGGGGTTTGCATACAGGGATGAGTTCATGAAAGGAAGGACTGGGTGTGGATGGGGCGACCATGGCCGCAGCCCGGGCCACATGGACTGCACAGGCCTATTTAAGCCCTGCCCTGGCAGCATAGTGGTTAAGGGCTATGGCCGCTAACCAAATGGTCAGCAGTTTGAATCCACCAGCCGCTCTTTGGAAACCCTATGGGGCAGTCCTAGAGGGTCGCTATGAGTTGGAATCGACTCAACAGCAATGGTTTGGTTTTTTTTTTTTTTTCACTCTGATCACAGCCAGGTAGATAATGAACTCAAGCTCTGGGCATACTAGCTGCCCCATCTGCCCCGGCACTCACCACTGCTGCATGGGGAGAAACTGGAGAGGAAACTGGCAGGCGAGGCCACCACCACCCACCACCACCGCCCACCGCCCGGCATGCTGCCCACATCCAGTGCAACAGTGAAGACTGCTGCATGGACGAATGAACACCAGGGCCATGAGGGCCCCACGGGGGTCCCTCCTTGAGGGGTTCATGGTCTAGCAGGAGCAAGGAGCAGCCACAGGATTCCAGGGGGGCTGGTGTCCCACACAGTGAGTGAGTGGAGAGCACAGAGGTGGGAATGCAGCTCGGCCGGGCTGGGCGAGGCAGCTGTCAGAGACGCCTGCAAGAGGCTGGCCAGGTGCAGGGAGGGCATCGTCAGCAGAGACGTGTGCAGTGCGTCCAGTCAGCAGTGAGGTGCAGGGTACAAGGAGGGGAATGGAGAAGAGAAAGCAGAGCTGGGCCCCATATACCCCAGTCCTGGGATTTCCTTCTCCAAGAGAGGTTTTCACACTTCTCTGAGTTTGGTTTTCCACCAGAAAATTAAAATCTAGTCCAAGATGCGTGGTTGGGTATGGGGGTATCAAGGTGTGGAGAGTGGAAGCATCATCCACAAAGCTGGGGAGCAAGATGGCCTCATGGTTCATCTCCAACCACACAGGCAGAAGGACAGAAACCATTATAGACAGACAGAAACCCACAGCCTTTTGCTGTGAGAGGCTGCCCACACCCATTTCTTATGCCAGGCCCCACAATCATGCTCCACCCTCACCAAGGGGGCTGGCAGCCGAGAGCCCCTGGGAACACCAGGGCAGACAGAGCCCAGTAGGGCACGCTGGTAGGCTCCACGCTCAAAGCACATTCCCAGGAATTTACATCTCATATGCTTCATATCTTCACAGAGGTCTCAGCCCAGGGAGTCACTTCTGGAAGCAGCCTCCAAGCCTACCCCTCCTCCTCTCCTCATCCCATTTTAAGAGATCTGAAGGGAGTTGCACAAAACCCAATTTAGTGGCAAAGTGCAAGGTCCACACGACTAAATTACCCCAGAATGGGTCCAATTCTCCCTCTGTTTATGGGAACACTCCAGTGCCCCACTCCAAGGCTTGCTCTTAGTTTGAACTTCATTTGTCAGCTGGGTCTATTTCTTTGTTGAAAGGGAAGCTGAATAGAGATCACATTGGGGGCAATGGACCCAAGGACTGATTTCTTCCTGAAGGCTAAGAGTAGTTTCCACTGGGAGCATTTACACTTTAAATCCACATCTCTTTCTTACATCTCCCAGACAAGGGAGGAATTACTCTATTTAGCCACAAAGTCAGAGCTCAGACCCAACCATTATTCAAAGTGCCTCAGAAAAGCATTCCATGCAACAAGCTCAACATAGCCCTTTCCAATTCCTCTCAGAGGTCAGCCAACCGTACTTTACCACAGGAGAGGGAAATAAATGAAAGTTTGGGCAAAAAGAAAGGCTACTGCCCAACCACGTAGACATCAGTCAGAGCTACTGGTGGACAGAGAAAAGAGGTTGATTTGGGCTAAGTTCATCTCAGAACTGAACAGTCTAATAGATGAAGACTTTCAAAGGTTGGCTGTATTCAAAAACTGTGGAGAGAATTACATGGAACTTGGAAGGGG
Organism: Dugong dugon; assembly: GCA_030035585.1. Classification (NCBI taxonomy): domain Eukaryota; kingdom Metazoa; phylum Chordata; class Mammalia; order Sirenia; family Dugongidae; genus Dugong; species Dugong dugon. Next base: position 26,900,203 of record CM057462.1, on the reverse strand, counting down.
GAAAAGTTCTGACTTGGAAACTTCTGAGAAAAGGCAATTCCAATCAAGAGGAGCCAGCCCCAGGAAAGACTCCGGCCTCATCCTCTGAGGAGAAGAGGAGAATGGAAGTCAAACACTAGAACAGTGCATGAGAAGCTGAGCAGACGAGGAAATCTATGAAGCCGTGTGCTTCTATGGGGCAAGCAGGCAGTGCACTGGTTTATTTCTTCAGAGCAGCCTGACTAGATCTGCATAAGCCAACTTCTACACCCACCATGGGGATAAGAAGATCCCTGAGCTGGCCAAGGGGTCCCCTAAACCACCCAGCATACCTGGCGTCAACACATACTCACCTCTCTCAGGTAACTCCGGATCCGGCTCTCACAGCTGTATCTTAAATAACTCGACTTGTTCCTAAATCGGGACTCCAAACCTGAGAGGAAGCAGAGGAGACTGCCGTGCGGCCCATGGGAGCAAGCTAGGTTTCCTCCTGGCCCCTCAAGCACTCCTCTGCCTGGCTGGTCAGAAGTGAAGGCCAAGTTCCTTCATCTTGAGAAGGATTCTGGGAGTGATACGCACAAGATCTCTGTTTTTTGTCTGTCTGTTTGCTTTTTAGCAGAGGCAGATTCTTCTGATCCACCAGCATGGGGAACCTCAAACAACTACAAGGGGCTTTTGCCTGGCTGGTACCTCAAACTCTCCTTTTCCGAGAGGACTGCTGTCTCTCAGAGTTGCCTCTGCCTGGTTTAAAGACTGTGACCTGCGTCATGCAGAGAGGCCTTCCTAGTCTTTGCCAAGCCCCTGCTTGGCAGCACTTTGTTCAGGTCCACCACCCCGGCCCCCAGAGGAGCCAGGCAGATCCCTTCATCTCGTGAGCTTATAGACATTGAAATAGAATCCAATTATTCCTGGCATCCCTGGCTCTGAGGAAGCCCTTACCCACCCAGCTCCCTCCCGCAAGCACAAGCCCGCAATATACCCTCAAACCACTGCTGGTCCTCAGCCCTGGTCTCAGCCGCAATGTTCTCACTGACATTGTGAAGGAGATCTGCCAGAAGCTTCTGCCTCAGTGGGGACTGCTCATCGGAGAGCAGCTGCCGGGCCACCTGGATGACACCTGCATGTGGCTTATGAAACACGCTGAGGAAGCGATCGATGTCACTGGCATCTGCCACCAGACGAGGGAAAGAGAAGGGCACACAGTCCTTGGAAAGCCTTCAGAGCACAGTACTGCCGGGCCAGCAGGAAAGGCTCCTTCCACATCCACCCCTATCATCAGAGTCTGGGCACTGCCAACAGCTGATACCAGATGCCCACAGTGGTGTTCATAGCAGGATACAGGTAGCTTCTGTGGTGACGTTCTTGCCCAGATCTAAGTGCAGTCTGCCACCCACCCTGCCACTCGCTCTGAGGAGCACGTGGTGAAATCCCTAACTTCCTGGCCTGTGCAGGAGCAGTAAGCTCTCACTAGCACTTCTGGCATCTTCCAATGCTCACTACGTGCTTTGCAGGTACCTGAGCCTCTCCGCAACTGTTGTTATTGTTGTTGTGTGCTGTTGAGTCAATTTTTGACTTATAGCAACCCCATGTGACAGAGTAGAACTACCCAATAGGGTTTCCTAGGTTGTAATCTTTACGGAAGCAGATTGCCAGTCTTTCCCCCTTGGAGCCGCTGAGTGGGCTTGAACTGCCAACTTTTTGGTTAGCAGCCAAGCGCTTAACCATTTCATAACTAGGAGGTGAAAACTACTATTCTCACTTAATGAAAATGGGGCTTCCACATGAGGCACTTGCATCTGAATATGCTCTCTCGTGGATGCAGACCAGCTGCAGGATGACCAAGGACCACCCCTGGCATCCAGACCTCACAGCCAGGGGCAGGATAAGGAGCATCTTGCCCATTCTTGGCCATTGGCTGCCTCCTCCTCAGGATGACATAAACCTCCTCCATCACCCAAAAGATCCCAGGCCAACAACTCTTCAGACAAAGATTAGACTGGACTATGGGATATAAAATGACACTCGTGAAGAGTGTGCTTCTTAGATCAAGTAGATACATGAGACTAAATGGGCAGCTCCTGTCTGGAGGCGAGATGAGAAGGCAGAGAGGGTCAGGAGCTGGTTGAACGGACAGGGGATATCCAGGGTAGAAAGGAGGAATGTGCTGTCACAGTATAGGGAGAGCAACTAGGGTCACATAACACTGTGTGTATAAATTTTGGTATGAGACACTAACTTGAATTGTGAACTTTCACTTAAAACACAACAATAAAATAAAAAAAGATTCCAGGCAAGAGCTGTACCCCCAAAGCAAGCGAGTCAGTGCAATAGGAAAGAAAAGAAGTAAAGGGCATACAGATTGGAAAGAAAGAAATAAAACTGTCCCCAACACAGACATGATGGTCTATAGGCACAACCTCACAGAATCTATCTAAAAAAAAAAAAAAAAAACTCCTAGAACTAATAAGTGAGTTCAGCAAGGTCACAGGATATAAGATCAAAATCAAAATACAAAAATCAATTGTATTTCTATATACTAGCAACGAACATGTGGAAACCAAAATTAAAAACATAATACCATTTACAATTGTTCAAAAAAATGAAATACTTAGGCTCAAATCTAACAAAACATGCACCAGACTCGAATGCTTCAAAATCACAAAATGCTAATGAAAGTAATCAAAGATGGTCAAATTAACTGGAGAGACATACTATGTTCATGGATCGAAAGACTCAACACAGTTAAGATGTCAGTTCTCTCCAAACTGATAAACAAGTTTAACACAATTCCCATCAAAATCCCAGAAAAATATTTTGTAGATATAGGCAAGATTATTCTAAAATTCACAAGGAAAGGCAAAGAAACTAAAATAATTTTGAAAAAGGATGAAGTCTACTAAGGAAGAGGACCAAAGGTCTCAGTGGAGAGATGGGGACAAAGTACCAGAGAGAGACAGAGACAGAGAGATAGAGAATGACAGAGAAAGAGACAAAGACAGAGACGAACAGAGAGAGATGAAGACAGACAGACATGGGGGGGACATAGACAGAGAGAGAGAGCAAGAGTGAGCAAGAGAGCACACTCCCTAGCCTACCCTCTTTTGGCTACAAATATGCAGCCTGTGGGCAGGGCTCCCCCTCCCAGGCTTCTCTTTCTGCCACTGCAGCAAAGGAGGCAAAATCTGCACCTCCGCTCCTCTGAGTGCCCACTGCCTTCCTGGTGCACCAGACACACCTCCTGACACATGACTCCATTTGCACAAGTGCTGGACAGCTCTGGAGATGGGCACACGGTGATATTTCTCATCAGCAGGGGGCAGTGGTGTCACTAGGGTTCGAGTCACCCATGGTGTTATCCCCACATGGCCCTCTTCCTATACCAGACCCTACAGAATCCTTAGATTTTTGGGCTAATGTTACTCGTAAATCGTAATTCCCATATACCACTCCTTCTTTTCCTTTAATTGGAGCCCTGGTGGCACAGTGGTTAAGAGGTTGGCTGCTAACCAAAATGTCGGCAGTTTGAATCCACTGGCCACTCCTTGGAAACCCTATAGGGCAGTTCTACTTTGTCCTATTATAGGGTCGCTATGAGTCAGAATCGGTTCAATGGCAATGAGTTTGGTTTTTCCCCTCCTTTCATTACTACTTCATTCTCAAAAAAAGTTACTGATATAGTTCACAAATACTAATTACCACAATGTTGTAGCTGAAACACCAGAAAATTTGATAAAATCAGCAACTATAAAAACAACAAAGGGTGTTTGTAGCGTGTGCAGACGAAACCAGGTGATCTGAAGCGTCATTGTAATTGGGTAATAATGATAGCTCTGACCAGAGAGCATTAGAAGGCTCAAAAAGTAAATTAGCACAGAGTTTTACCCTTATAGATATATTATTACATGTAAGCTAGGCTTGAGAAAAATGTTCTTGTTGTTATAACTACAGGAATATTTTCATAAGAAATAATAAATTTCTGCTGAAACACTGCACAAAAATTTTATATTTTTGGTGTCATCCCCTCTGACAGTGTCACCCAGTGTAGTCCACACCCCCTGTGCCCCCCTAGTGACACCACTGGCAGGGGTAGGAAGCTCTGCCCTGCTCAGTTCATGCACAAGGAGCAGGTGACACACCCAGGAATCTTGCTCCTGGCCCACAGCTCAAGCACAGAACTTGTCATCCAGCTGGTTTTGGAAGACAAAACTTCGCCCTAGGTCTTAGATACCAAAAACCAAACCCGGTGCCATCAGCTAGAGTCTGACTCATAGCAACCCTAAAGGACAGAGGAGAACTGTCCCTGTAGGGTTTCCAAGGCTGTAAATCTTTATAGAAGTAGACGGCCACATCTTTCTTCTGTGGAGCAACTGGTGGTTTCAAATAACCGACCTTTCGGTTAGCAGTCAAGCGCTTAACCATTGTGCCACCAGGGCTCCCCGCTAAAGGACTACCTCTAAGGGCAGGCTCCCGATAAGGCAGCCCCCGAACACAAGCCTTGAGGACAGCAACTCAGCAAACACCCACAGAGAACAAGGCCCAGTGTTGGATGAGCCACTGCCACATCCTGGAGAAAAATGCGTAAGCCCAACAGAGCAGAACAGTGCCTCACCCACAGAACTGTGCACGCCCCTTCCCAAATCACTCCCTTCTGCCCTTGGGAGTTACTAGGACCCCCCTAGAGAAACCCTGGTGGTGCAATGGTTAAGTGCTAGGCTGCTAACCAAAAGGGTGGCAGTTTGAACCCACCAGCAGCTCCACGGAAGAAAGACCTGGCAATCTTCTCCTGTAAAGATCACAGCTTTGGAACCCAGAGTTCTACTCTGTCCTATAGGGCTGCTATGAGTCAGAATTGACTCGATGGCACACAACAACAGGACACCCCCAGTGAACATAAATAAAAAGAATTTAAAAAAAAAAAAAAAAAACAGATGTAAAACAACAAACTGAACATCTGAGTTCCTAGGCAAGAAGACTTAGGATCTGGCCATCTAAGTGGTGGTGTACACCATGGACTCCAGAGGACTTCCTCCCTTACACTCCAGACCTTACAGCAAAGGGGAGCCCTTCCCCTCCCTGACCCCCACCCCAGGGTTGAACCCCCAGGACCCCCTGAGCCCTGCAAGCTTCCCCGCCCACCTCAGAGGTCTCCCCACTTACAGCCCTGCCAGGTCTGGCCTGCGGTGAGCAGTACAAGCTCTGAGTTGTCCGGGACACTTGGGAAGTAGTCTCCAGTCAGCTCCGTGCCATCCTCATACAGGCACAGGCGGCAGCCAGACTCGGGGAGCTGAGGGCAGAGAGCGGGAAGGAGGAAGAGCAGGCAGGCCGCTGACTGACTGGGCCTCAGTGGGCCACTTTCTGAATGGCAGGATGAGGTTTATCATCTGCAGTCCCCACAGAGAACAAGACCATGCGGTGTTTTAAAGAATCAAGCTAAACAGAGACAAACATTGTGTCTAAAACTCAGTGCGTCAAAATGAGGGCACTTTGCTTTAGGTCATTCTAAAATACAGAAAGTCACATAAAATATATATATATAAATTGGTGACGGCTTCCTTTGCAGGATTCACCACACAGATCCTTTAAAAATGAGCTCCTTGAGGGCACTAAAAATAGAGTCGATTTCAGAAAAAGGCCCGTAACTGCTTCCACTAAGCCTGTAAACATCTCACCGACAACTACATATCTCTTGAAAGAGCCACAGGACATACCTACTTAATGCGTTTTCATTTTCTCATAACCAGTAAAAAAAAAAAAAAAACAGTTGCTGTCGAGTCAACTCCGACTCATGGCAACCCCATGAGTGTCAGAGTAGAACTATGCTCCATAGGGCTTTCAATTGCTGAACTTTCGGAAGTAGATCACCAGGCCTTTCTTCTGAGGCATCTCTGGGTGGACTTGAGCCTTCAACCTTTCTGTTAGCAGCCACGTGCACTAATTGTTTGCTCCACCCAGGGACTCTCATTTTCTCAGAGGCAATGATTAATGAAGGAGAACATCTTACTGAGAACTGCCTCTGTCGACAAGAATGTGGCCAGTACACTGTACTATTAATTTCCTGAGGCTTGGTTCCCTATTGCTTGACACTGATCAACTTTAGGTATTTTTATGGCAATCCCCCTCCCACCGCCCACCTCTGCCCCATACATGTAAACCAAAAGAAAACCAAACCATTGCCATCGAGTTGATTCTGACTCATAGCCACAGGGTAGAAGTGCCCCCATGAGGTTTCCAAGGAGCACCTGGGGGATTCGAACTGCGGACCTTTTGGATAGCAGCTGAACTCTTAACCATTATGCCACCATGGCATGCAATCTCAACAGTAGTATAAACCCATTCAGGAAATGTTAGTGCTGGGAGGAACTTTAGAGACCATCTTAGCCCTTCATTTTACAGATGGGAAACAGAGGCCCAGAGAGGTAAAGTGGCCATTTACGTGAGCACACAGAGTCAGTAGCAGATGTGCAACCAGAACCCAGGCATCCTGCCGTCAGTCCAGGCTGTGGTGACCCGAGTTAGAAGAAGGAAAGCTGTCCCCGACCCCTTCATAACCCTGCCTGCACTCTGCTAATGTGCTCAAGAGCTACAGGAACGTTTGGGGTAGGGGGCGCCATGGGCTGTGGGGGTTCTGGTGTCTACTGGTGAATGAAATGGTTCAAGTCTACCCAGAGGCACCTCAGAAGACAGGCCTGGCGATCTACTTCCAAAAAATCAGCCATTGAAAACCCTGTGGAGGACAGATTCCCTGGAGCTCCTCCCACCTCAGACATCCTCCGTAGCCTCCGGTTTTGAAGAGGAAACACAGCACTCTTATTCCCTCCTCAGTTTCTAGTCAACACCTGAGCGCTGTGGGAGGGGCATCAAGGACCTACAAGAAGCCTCCTTGCTAAAATGCAGTATCATTAAACAAGCCCATCTTGAACCTGTGTGTGTGCCAGGCACTGCACTATAAGTCCAAGGAGGACTTCCCACACCTTAGTCGTTTTGCTACAGCCGTAATCCCTTCAGAGGCTCTGCTAAGATCCCAAAACAGACTTTGGAATTATATGTTGTTATTGTTAATTGTCACGGAGTGAATTCCGACTCACGGTGACCTCACGTGTGCAGAGAAGAACTGCTCCATAGGGTTTTCAAAGGCCGTGACCTTTCAGAACCAGATTGTGAGGCTTGTCTTCCAAAGCACCTCTGGGTGGGTTTGAACGGCCAACCTTTCAGCTAGTAGCCAAGCACTTAGCCATTTGCACGACCCAAGAACTCGTTTAGAATGGGACAATCCTAAGTTTAAATGTAGCCCCCATTACTTAGTAGCTATGGGTAAGTTACTTAGTTACTTAGTCTCTGTGTCTCAGAGACTCACCTGTAAATGAGGATGTTAGTGCCCAATCCATGGGGCTGCTTTCTGGACTGGACAGTAGAACCCACATAAAGAGCGTAGAATGTCTGCTGCGTGGTAAGGACACAGTTGGTGTCAACTACGTCCATTTTTAGTTTCTCCATCTGTAAGATGTGGATGAGTGGTGAAAATCAGTTAACATGCTCGGCTGCTAACCTTAAGGTTGGAGGTTTGAGTCCACCCAGAGGCTACTCCCAAGACAGGCCTGGTAATCGCTTCCTACAAAGTAGCCATGGAAAACCCTATGGAGCACAGTTCTACGCTGACAACACATGGGGGCGACATGTGTCGCGATCAACTTTGATGGCAACTTCTAATTTTTCTTACGATGTGGTAATTTCGTCCTCATAGGGTTTTTATAACCAAAAGGTCGGGAGTTCGAACCCATCAGACGCTCCTTGAAAACCCTATGGTGCAGTTCTACTCTGTCCTAAAGGGTCGCTATGAGTTTGAATCGACTGGACGGCAACGGGTTTGGTTTGCTTTAAACGATACAATGTGTTTGTCCATTAAGCACGGTATGAGCTTAGTACAGCCTTGGTGGTGGTGAAAAATCAATAAATGAGTAATACCACCATTAGTAAAGACTATACAGTGGAGAGAAACCTACCCACTGAACACTCCACCCTCTTCCAGCAAAAGAAATGTCTACTAAGACGGCACGATGCCTGTAAACTGAGCGTCCAGCAAATCCCTACCCTTCTGTGGGCCCTTTTCTTGTGAGTCTGTAGCTTGACCCACTTCCTACCCGACCCGCAGATTCTGACACGCTCTCTCCCCTGCAGGAGGGCACACAAGCTCCCTGGCGCTCGAGGACCACCTCTCGCGGCGCCGCAGGGGCAGCCGGGCGCCCACCTGCCCGGGACCGAAGAAGGAGCGGGGCGGGCTGGCAGAGGACCTGGAACTGGCGGCATCCTTTCTGCAGCACTTCCTTGCAACTCCGGCCCGCCACTCCGAACTTCTTCTGGCTGTTCAGGGCCCGCAGCTTGAAGGTCTTGGGTTTCTGGAACATTGCAAACATCCTCGAGGTGTTTGTGGCCGCTGGGTCCAGTCCCTTACCCAGACGCGGGGTTTGAGCGCACAGAACCTGGGATTTTCGGAAACCGACGAAGGCCCGGCCGACCCTCGTAAACTACATTACCCAGAAGGCCAGGGGCGGGGCGGGGCGGGGCGGGGTGCGGCTTCCTTACGCAGGCGCGGCCGAGGTCAGGGCCGTGTCGCAGCCCTGCGCACGCGTAGAGGCTGCCTGTCGCCTGGCCGGGCTCGGTTGTCATGAGAGTGGCGGCCGCGGCCCGGGCGATGGAAGGAGGCTCCCTGGGCTGCTCCTTGGCTGCCACCGCCGCTGCGGCTCCAAGACGTGGGGCAGCTTGGGGCGGCAGAGGAGGCGCCACCTGAGTCCGCCTCAGGGAGCCGGCTGCCAAGGGGTCGGCGAAGGGTCGGCCGGGCCGCCCCACCCGGGCCCGGAGCCAAGGCCAGGCCTACCCGCTTGGCGCCCCGTTGGGGCCGCCTCCCGGGGCTGCAGCTGAGGCTCCACCCGACCGGGCCGCCCCGCAGCAAGCCGCGCCCCGGCTTTACGCGGAGGACCCCGCCATCCGGGAGTCGCCCCACGCCGCCGCCCCCACCCCATTGGGGCCCTCGAAATTCCAGTCGGGGGACCTTTCCGTTCTGATCAGGTATCTTTGCGCAACAGCTCATGTTATCGAGTCTTTACTCTTTGCCAGATCCTGGTACGAAAAGGTTTACAGCCCCGAGTCCAGAGCCTAGAGGGAGGGATCGATGGAGATGCCGTGGGTGTCGGTAGGGTCCCCGTCCCGAATTAGGGCTCGTCCCTGGAAATCCTGCTTTGCCGTGTGCACCGCTAGTTAGCTGTTACCCAGGCAGCCTGTGGGAGTTCGAAATCCCAGGCAGACTTTGTGGACTTTGGGCTTCGGACTTGTTGCCAAAAGGACCAGTGTCCTCTTCTTCTCGGAGACACTCTCAAGAAGATTATCACTGGACGTAAGAAGTGCCCACCTCAGTGAGGGCACGGCCCACCTAGGTTACTGCTGGGTCTGTTGGGTTACATCCTAACAGAGCAATAGATCCCAAAATCTGCCTGCGGCTTTACTTTAGAATTGGTTTCTTGTAGTTAGCCCTGCTTTTCATTTTCATATCCCAAGTTGCCCTGTTATGAACGCACGACTGATAGTGAACCAGAATTCCATGGCTGACTTTAAAATGTGTTTTGCTGATCAAAAGATTGAAGGATGTTGCTCTGCTCCTGTGTAGGTTAAATGTTGATCCTTTTTTTTTTTTTTTTTTGGTACATCTTAAGTTTCAGATTCTCTCTGAGGCATTTCAAATCCTTAAGATTACTTGATCAAACAAAAATCAACTTAATTGTATGACATTTAAATTTTCTTGAAATGATAAGTAGAAACAAGTTTTGTTTCCTAGCCTTGTAGCAGAATGGTTGGGAAGTAGTTACATTGAGTTTACACTTAATTTGTAAATGTCAATGACCCTGATACAGATTGAAAAGTAGACTTCATGATAGGAACCCCTAGTTTACCTTTTGCTGTGCCTGTGGGAGCATGAGTGTATTAAGGGGTCAGTGCAGTGGAGGTTCAGTGGCAAAATTCTTGCCTTCCATGTGGGAGACCTGCCTTCCGTTCTCAACCAGTGCTCCTCAAGCGCAGCCACCATCTGTCTGTCAGCGGAGGCTTGTGTGTTGCAATGGTGCTGAACAGGTTTTAGCAGAGCTTCCAAACTAAGACGGACTAGGAAGAAAGGGCTGAGGATCTACCTCCAAAAATCAGCCAACGAAAGCCCTGTGGATCACAATTGTTCAGTCTGCAACTGATTACGGGGATGGTGCAGGAGGACAGGGCAGCATTTCGTTTTGCTGTGCATGAGGTCGCCGAGTTGAGGGCCAATAACAACAACAACAGAGAGTATTGTTGCTGATGGAGGAATGCAGCCTGGCGCTTGCTGGGGAGGGTAGCTGTGCAGTAGGGCAGTTGGGATCCCACATGCCTTGGGGTCAGGAAGACCATCTGATAACCGATTACTCAACAAAGCTTCTGTTCTTCCCAGAGTTTCAATGGTTTTTGTAGATCTTCAAAGTAACATTCATTAGGGCTGCCTAAGTATCTCATGTAATACTTGAAGGTTTACACAAAGGACACCCTAGGGTATAAGGTGGAAGTTATTTGGTCAGGGGTGGACCTAAAAGGATCCTGCCCTAAAAAGGACCCAAACTGAAGTGATAATGGTGCCTCTGCAGTGTACAGGTATTTCTTCTAACTGGTTCACTAGTGTCAGTGCTTTGTTTTTGATTTATTGGGGTGTTGGTGCAGCATAGTATAGTGGCTGCATCTTCTATCTGGATTTTAAAAGTCCTTTGTTTAAGTCTAAGCTCCATAGCATAGTGTATCAGTCAAGATGAAAGTCTCTGGAACCCGACCACCTAAGAACCGATCCTGCCTGCATGTCTTACTAAGCTGTATGACTTTGGGCAAGGACCTCTCTGTGCCTCAGTTTTCCTCATCTCTAAAGCTGCGGTGATGACAGTTCCTATGTCATAGAGTTGTTATGAAGATATATATATGCCAGGTGCTGAGAAGAGTCCCTGGCACACAGTAACTGCTATAAAGTGTATGTCCGTATGAAAGTGAAAGTACTGTGTAAAGGAGTAAGTACTGTACAGGTGTTGGGCAACATTAATAATATTTCAGATCTTTAGAATTTCAAGATGGATAATCACATTCAGTTGGAAATATTTAATAGATACCTAGTCTTTTCTAGGTGGAATAGGGACTGACTGACGATGATCAAAAGATTTGGGGAATTCAGAGCAGAGGAGTATAACTGAGCTTTCGATAAGTTTGGCTGGATTTAAAATTCATGCCCAGAAGTGAGGGTTAGAAAAGCAAATTGGATCAGGACAAAGCAAGGACTTGAATCCTAGACAGAAACCCTATAGCGGGGTTCTTGAGCTAGGTTTAGGAGGGGTAATCTGGCAGGAGTGCATGGCATGAGTCGGAGGACACATGCTCCAGGAAGGAGACCAAGCCATTGTAGGTGTCTAGGAAAGACAGTGGGACAGAGAGGAAGGAGTGTGCTCAGTAGATAGCCGTTCCAAAGGCAGAACCAGTGAGGCCTGGCACCCAGCTGATGGGGAGTGGGGCGGGTGTGCTGTGCTCCCAGGAAAAGGAACCACAGGCTCAGAGCCTGAGTGACCCAGAAGAAGGTGGCAGGATGCAGGGAGGGGCAGTGTGGGCTTAGCTGCAGGCTGGGCGGTTAGGGGGAGAATGAATTCTGTCTGTGGCACAGGGTGTACAAAATGCAGGTGGGGCTGGCCAGCAGACAGTGGATAGAAAATCACACATAAAATTTTGGGGGCCTGCTTTTTATTATCTTCTGGGTTAATGTAGTTTTTCTCTAATACTGTGACACCCTGCAGTGACTTTGTGTAAAGAATAACGAGGCTCTTTAATCATGATTTATCATTGTATTTTTAATTCCTTTGTTTATACATTCCAAGAAATGTTAGTAACTGTCAGTTAACCATTTGCTGAAATGTTCCTCTTCGAGTTCTCAATGAAAGTAAAAGAAAGGTGTAGATCATGCATCAAGCATTTTAAAATAAGAAGAATTTCCTGTGGGATATGTTTATGTTAGCTCTGACTGAGAATTTAAATTACTAGTATATCCTATTTCTAATGGGCTAAAGCATAACAATCAGGAAGATGGCACAGGACCGGGCAGTGTTTCGTTCTGTTGTACATACGGTCACTATGAGTCAGAACTGACTCGATGGCATCTAACAGCAACATCCTATTCCTGAGAAACTGTTGGTAAATTCTTCTTCATCTTCTGTTTTAGTGAGAACTATTTTGGTTGTAAATGACTTAAATCTGACTCAGACTGGTTTAAACAAAGGAATTTGTTGGCTTAGCAACTGAAAAGTAACCAAAAAGTCCAATAATAGTTTTGACTTTTTATATGGCTGGATCTAAGGATTCAAAAGAATAGTTTTGGCTTTAAATATGGCTGGATCTAAGGACTCAAAAGATGTCTCTCAGCATCTCTCAACTCTGCTTTCCCTGGATTAGACCACTCTCTGGCATGACCTCCCCATAGGGTGGCCTCCAGCAGCCTGAGGCAGATATCCTACAGCTAGCAGTCCTAATGTTTACCTGTGTTTTATTGACTGTGCAAAGGCATTTGACTGTGTGGATCATAACAAAATTATAGATAACACTTCCAAGAATGGGAGTTACAGAATACTTAATTGTGCTCATGCAGAACCTGTACACAGACCAAGAGGCAGTCGTTCAAACAGAGCAAGGGGATACTGCATGGTTTAAAATCAAGGAAGGTGTGCATCAGGCTTGCATCCTTTCACCATTCTTATTCGGTCTGTATGCTGAGCATAATCTGAGAAGCTGGACTATATAAAGAAGAATGTGGCATCAGGATTGGTGGAAGACTCATCAACAACCTGTGATATGCAGATGACACAACCTTGCTTGCTAAGAGCAGAGAGGACTTGAAGCACTTACTGATGAAGAACAAAGACTACAGCCTTCGGGAACAGAATCAAGAACCATGATGTAAATCCATCCACCTACTATCACCTGATCTTCGACAAAGGCCCAAAGTCCATTAAATGGGGAAAAGACAGTCTTTTTAACAAATGGTGCTGGCAAAACTGGATGTCCACCTGTAAAAAAAAATGAAACAGGACCCATACCTCACACTATACACAAAAACTAACTCAAAATGGATCAAAGACCTAGATATAAAACTAAAAACTATAAAGATTATAGAAGAAAAAATAGGGCCGATGCTAGAGGCCCTAATACATGGCATAAATAGGATATAAACCATAACTAACAATGCACAAACACCAGAAGATAAGCGAGATAACTGGGATCTTCTGAAAAGTAAACACTTAAACTTATCAAAAGATTTCACCAAAAGAGTAAAAAGAGAGCCTACAAACTGGGAAACATTTTTGACTATGACAAATCTAACAAAGGTCTAATCTCTAAAGACTATAGGAAAATCCAACACCTATACAACAAAAATAATAATAATTCAGTTAAAAAATGGGCAAAGGATGTGAACAGACACTTCACCAAAGAAGACATTTAGGAGGCTAACAGACACATGAGGAAATGCTCACAATCACTAGCCATTAGAGAAATGCAGATCAAAACTGCAATGGGTTACCATCTCACCCCCACATTACTGGCACAAATTAAAAGAACAGAAAATAACAAATGTTGGAGAGGCTGCAGGGTGATTGAAACTCTTATGCACTGCTGGTGGGAATGCAGAATGGTATAACCATTTTGGGAAATGATATGGCGCTTCCTTAAAAAGCTAGAAATAGAAATACCATACAATCCAGCAATCCCACTCCTAGGAATATATCCTAGAGAAGTAAGAGCTGTCGCACAAATAGATATATGCACACCCATGTTCATTGCAGCATTATTCACGATAGCAAAAAGATAGAAACAACCTGAGTGCCCGTCGGCAGATGAATGGATAAACAAACTGTGGTACATACACACAGTGGTATACTATACAACAACAAAGAACAATGATGAATCTGCAAAACATCTCACAACATGGATGAATCTGGAGGGCATTATGCTGAGTGAAGTTAAGTCCATCACGAAAGGACAAATACTGTATGAGACCACTGTTATAAAAACTCATGAAAAGGTTTAGACACAGAAAGCAACAATCTTTGATGGTTATGAGGGAGGGGAAAACACTAACTAGACTATAGATAAGTGGTAACTTTGGTGAAGGGTAAGACAGTACACAATATTGGGAAAGTCATCACAGTCTTGACCAAGGCAAAGACATAGAAGCTTTACAGACACATTCAAACTCCCTGAGGGACCAAATTACTGGGCTGAGGGCTGGGGACCATGGTGTCGGGGGAACATCTAGCTCAGCTGGCGTAACATAGTTTATAAAGAAAATGTTCTACATCCTACTTTGGTGAGTAGTGTCTGGGGTCTTAAAAGCTTGTGAGCAGCCATCTAAGATACTACACTGGTCCCATCCTGTCTGGAGCAAGGGAGAATAAAGAAAAGCAAAGACACAAGGGAAAGATTAGTCCAAAGGACTAATGGACCACAACTGCCACAGCCACCACCAGACTGAGTCCAGCATAACTACATTGTGCCCAACTACCACCACCAACTGCTCTAATGGGGATCACAATAGAGGGTTCCAGACAGAACTGGAGAAGAATGTAGAACAAAATTCATACTCACAAAAAAAGGCCAGACTTACTGATCTGACAGAGACTGGAGAAACCTGAGAGCACAGCCCCTGGACACCCTTTTAACTAAGTACTGAAGTCACTCCTGAGGTTCACCCTTCCACCAAAGATTAGAGAGGCCCATAAAATAAACAATAATACATGTAGCTCAACCATGTTTGTGAGACTAAATGGGCACACCAGACCAGAGGCAAGGGCGAGAAGGCAGGAGGGGACAGGAAAGCCGGACGAATGGAAATGGGGAACCCAAGGTTGAGAAGGGAAGAGTGTTGACACGTCATGAGGTTGGCAACCAATGTCACAAAACAACATGTGTATTAATTGTTTAATGAGAAACTAATTTGCTCTGTAAACCTTCAACTAAAGCACAGTAAGAAAAAAAAAATAAAAAAGACTACAGCTATGGATTACACCTCAACATAAAGAAAACAAAAATCCTCACAACTGAACCAATAAGCAACATCATGGTAAATGGAGAAAAGACTGACGTTGTCAAGGATTTCATTTTACTTGGATCCATAATCAATGCCCATGGAAGCACCAGTCAGGAAATCAAAGGACGTATTGCATTGAGCAAATCTGCTGCAAAAGACCTCTTCAAAGTATTAAAAAGCAAAGATGTCACTTTGAAGCCTATGGTGCACCTGACCCAAGCCATGATATTTTCAGTCGCCTCATATGTATGTGAAAGCTGGACAATGAATAAGGAAGACAGAAGAAGAATCAATGCCTTTGAATTATGGCGTTGGTGAAGAATATTGAATATACCATAGACTGCCAAAAGAACGAACAAACCTGTCTTGGAAGAGGAACAACCAGAATGCTCCTTAGAAGCAAGGATGGCAAGACTACGTCTCACATACTTTGGACATGTTATCAGAAGGACCAGTCTCTGGAGAAGGACATTATGCTTGGTAAAGTAGAGGGTCAGTGGAAAAGAGGAAGATGCTTAATGAGATGGATTGACACAATGGCTGCAACAGTGGGCTCAAACATAGCAATGACTGTGAGGATGACACAGGACCAGGCAGTTTTCGTTCTTTTGTACGTAGGGTCGCTATGAGTCAGAACCTACTCGACGGCACCTAACAACAACAACAACAAGCAGCCCTAATGGAAAGAAAGCTGCTCTTTCCCAATAGTCCCAACGGAGCCCTGGGATTGAGTCTCGTTGGTCCAATTTGGGTCATGTATTCATGTTCCCTTCCCTGAAGAATTTAGGTACTGTGGCCAGGATCATGGAATTCATAGGTTGCTGAGGCCTGGGAAATGTGCCCACTGCCAATGGGGAGTGAGGAGTACAGGGTAGGAGGGTGGGTTGTCAGCCGCACCAGAACTAGGTGTGGGGGTAGGCAGCATCACCACAGAAAATTGAGATGGAGGTGCTGTTTTCAAACGCGGAGAGGATGGCTGCCTAGCAGGCAAAAATAGACGTCACAACCCCACCCTCAGAATGATGATACTGAACTATGAACAAAGTCAGGTTCACTAGGAAAATCATGACATGAAAAAAAACATTCAACCAACATTTAAATGTATCTCTTGAGTCAGTCACTCAAGAAGGCTCTTTATGCACGTATTTGTACTTTTAATGTACAATTTTGTACTTCGTAGCTTGGTTAAATGGCCCTTTTTTCTACTCATTGTGTAACTTCACTAACACACTAGTCAAACTTTTTGGCTATAAGGAAAAATCGAGGTAACTAAATATCTTAAGTAAACTTGTGTTGTTAGGTGCTGTTGAGTCAGTTCTGACCCATTGCATCCCTGCGTATTAGGAAAGAAACACTGCCTGGTCCTGCACCATCCTCACAGTTGTTGCTATGTTTGAGTCTATTGTTACAGCCACTGTGTCAGTCCATCTCATTGATGGTCTTCCTCTTTTTTGCTGACCCTCTACTTTACCAAGCATGATGTGGTCCCTCCTGATAACATGTCCAGAGTATATGAGATGAAGTCTCTCTATCCTCGCTTCTAAGGAGCATTCCAAGAAAAATTTGTTCATTCTTCTGGCAGTCCACAGTATATTCAGTATTCTTTGTTAACACCATAATTCAAAGGCATCAATTCTCCCTCAGTCTTCCTTATTCAGCTCGTCTGGTCTTCAGTCATTAGTATTCAATGCATGAAAGCTATTCTTGAGATGGTCTCTAAATTCAAGTGGGATATACTTAAGATCATACTTTGAGTCAACTTAGAGGAGCCTGTAAAAATACGTTTAGCAAAAAACTAAAAACCTTCAAAGTGAGGGCAAAATTCATGTTGTGAATTATGATGGATGCACATGAAGGCACTAATAAAGGCAATGTCATGTTACTAAATTCCTTCATTTTAAAGAACTCTCTTGCGCTTTTATAAACAGCCCAGCCGTGCAGAATGCCCCACAAGATTGGCTTTGTAGTCGTCAGCTCATCTGGTCACGAAGACGGCTTCAGTGCCCGGGAACTAATGGTCCACGCACCGACCGTCGGTGGATGGAGGTCTCCCAGGTACTGGGGTGGGCAGAGAGGCAGGAGGGAGGGCGTGATCCAGGGCAGGGTGGACCCAATGTGACCAGGGGTTTCCTTTCATTTTAAGCTTCTATTTTATTATAACTCAAACATCAAAACCACAAGAGAGATTGTGCTGCGATGTCATATATCTAATTAAGTGATGTATTTTTCCCGTTTAAGTTTTTAAAGAAAGTTTTTCAGAGTTTCTTCCCCCCTTATAGCATTAACCCGTGCACACTTAAGAAAAGGTGCAAATACAGGAAAGTAAAAGGATGAAAAATGATCACCCATAATTGTTTAACCGGATCCCCTGATGACATGCTAGGTCTTCCTCTCAGTCTGCTTTCTATGCAGAGTTTGTGTTTATGTAGTTCTTGGTTTTACACATCTGCTCCTATGGTAAAAGATTTTGTATCTAACTACTTTTATGTAATACCAAGCATTAATGAAAAAAGTCTCTTTCAAATTTTTCCTGAATATTTGTATACCTTTATAAAAATGTTTATTATTTCAAAACTAGTTTTATTTTTCAAAAAAAAATTTGTCTTTTTTACCTCTGTTGCTTTTTCCTAAGATGTGTCATAGTTACTGAGTTAGTTTGAATGTCTGCTCAGACTGTGTGTATACTTATTCAGAACTCACTCCTCCACCCTCAGTCATAATCAGCAGCCTCTTCCACCAGTCTCTCTCCCCTCCTCAATGTTACTATTCTTCACAACTTGTTTTCCAACTCTGAGTAGAAGTTACTATTTATTCCTAACTCATAAATGTGTAAATATTGTGAAATTTTAAATTGAATCATATAGTTGTTCTTGCTTCAGTTCAGAAGATATGTTGCTGAAAAGTTGAATGTAAATCGTATCTCAAATCAAAATGTATTTTCCTGCTGGATTTTCTGAGGGGACCTGACAAACAAGCCTCCCTTTCCCTGCCTAAGTGCTGAATGAATTGAGAAATGAAACCGAAGAGTAAAGCAGAACAACAAGAAGAATGTAATCAATGTCACTGAATTATACATGTAGAAATTATTGAATTGTCGAATGTTTTGTTGTGTATATTTTTACCACGATAAATACACACACACACACACACACACACACACACACACACATACACGAGTGAGCCTTAATAAGAATGAGCCATGGTAATTGCCTCCATGAACAACTGCCTTCTTTGACATAAGACCAGAAAACCTGGATGGTACCTGACTACCATTACTGAACATTTTGATCAAAGATTCTATAGAAGAATCCTGATCAAAAGGGGGAAAATGCAGAACAGAATTTAAAATCCTGATGGACTCCAGTCTTTCTGGAGCCATGGTGGCTAGATGAACCCCTGAAACTATCACCCTGAGATAATCTTTAAACCTTAAACCAAAAATATCCCCTGAAGTCTTCTTAAAACCAAAAATAGTTTAGCTTAACTAGTAAAAAATATTTGCCTTGAGCATTATGCTCTTTTAAGAACTATTTATATGGGATCAAAGTGACAACTTGAAAGATTAGATAGGAACCGTAGGGGGCAATGAGTTTATGTTAATGAAGGAGGAACAACTCAGAAAATGAGGTTGAGAATGGTTTCATAACTCGAAGAATATAATCAGTGTCACTGAATTGTACATGTAGAAACAGTTGAGTTGGTGTATGTTTTGCTGTGTATATTCTCAACAATAATGACAAAGTTTTTAAAAAAAGAGTGAGACATGGGACCAGGGCCCTTCTGGAATTGGGAGGAGAACGGGAGATGAGAGAGTTGAGACATGACGGCAGACAACTCCTGCGTGAGCGGAAGAGTAAAGTAGTTGGGGATAAAAAATAACACCTGTGTGCCTGGTAACGTTGATATTGGAGGACAAGGGCCTTATCTGTGGTCAGGTAGGTGTGCTAACACTAAAGGCAGAATGCGACAGGCTGATCTCCCAGTCAGGGTGGTTTCCCCAAGGCCAAGCCCTCCGCTGGGGAAGCAGTGCTGGAGGACTGCCTGCCCGGGCAGCCCAAGCATGCAGCTTTCTCCCCGCAGACTCCTGTCAAGCACACGTACTTCCCAGGCAGAGGGAGGACCCAAGAGGCTGGGCCCACAGGTATGCGCAGGGAACTTCCATTCACACCCCAGCATTTCCTGTCAGCAGAGGTCGTGTCTCCTAACTGCTTGTTCGGTATACATGTGTGGATTACAGGAACTAGAATACAGACTGGGTACTAGACTGAGCCCTTATTGGTAATGTTTATAAAAACAACACTAATATGATTCTTTGATTTGTTGACATGGTGTTTTCTTAAGGGCAAAACCTTTTCTCGTTTTAGTAACACATTGCCAGACAATGTACCAGAAAAACGGATGTATGCACCCTTTACCACACAGACAAATGCCAGGCTCCTCCCAGGGGCCTCCTGACTTTAACACAGACATGCTCCCTGAGGTTAGCACGTCCAGGAAGGCAAAGGAAAACATCCTCAAACCAAGTCTCCCAAAGACAGGACAAGGTTCCCTGTTAGTACCAGCTAAAGAAGGTGTGCTCAGGGACACAAATAGATACAGCTTCAGCAGGAGGAGGCACACATGGGGACAGTCCCTCCAATACCATGCTTACGACCTAAGGAATCAAAGAACATAACATCTTCAGATGAAACACACTTCTCCAAGGGAACATAAAGTTTACATCAACCGCTATAGCTTCTGGGCATTCAGTTTTTAACGCCAACTCATTTTATTCCAGAAGAGATCTATAGCTGTCACCTTACCTTGAAAAGGATAGATACATACTAGCCTTTTTAAAATACATTGTTTTGTTTCATAATCAACTTAAAGAGTATTTTTAGATTAATCTACAAACTTTTTAAGGTACATTTGAATAGTTAAAGCATAGGCCCCTTTTTTGGAAGAATTTTTGTAAGTATACAACGTCTAAATTTTGTCAGTTGTCTTAGTTTTCTTTCAACAGTTTTGTGGGTTTTTTAAGTAGATTAAAGGTTTTTTAAAATAATATATTACTAAGTGTTTTAGTTATCTAATGCTCCTATAACAGAAATACCACAAGTGGGTGGCTTTAACAAACATAAATTTATTTTCTCACAGTTTAGGAATTGAGGGACACAATTCAATCCATAACACCAAGTGTCCTTGGTCTAGAATGATGTCACCACAGATTATTTACATGTGCCCTGCATTTAAAAAACAGTAAACATCTTAAATATGGAAAACAGCACCTTACTGGTGTGAAAGGTTGAAGATTATTCATTTCAGAAGTTGCTTTATTTCCTCTGTGTTTCCTCACTGACGTCCTGCCCCAAATACATCTCTGTTAACCATGTTTGCATTTGTGAAAACGTGGTGTTAGGAAGGATCAGGCAGCTTCACCCCAGAATAACCAGGTACAGTCTGCTCATTCTGTAGTCGCAGTCTCGGCTTTTCTCGTCCCACACTCTCCCATTCATCCTCATGTGTCCCTCTAAGTTCAGATTCTATACAGAGTTAAACATCAAGATTTTCATAGATTCCAATCCAGTCAGCCTGATATTCCTTTCCTGCATCTTCCCTTCTTCTGTCCTTCCAACTGACAGTTACTGAATGCTTGCCCTGTGCCAAGTATGATATCTGGCATTGTTTACACAGCAGCCAATAAAGAGGGCCAGCCGCTGATGGCTTTACCCATGGGCAGTGGGGAGAAGACCAGGTCATCCTTGTAGAGGCTTAAGGATGAGGCTTGCATTTCTGACTGGTGTAGACCATGAGTGGGTGTCAGTGCCATGGTGAGTGTAGACAGAAGAGAAGGGGAGCCTGGACGGTGGAGAGGGAGCCAGTAAGGTCGGAAGAGAACCAGGCATGCGTGATCCTGTGGACACGTGGCCAAGCAAAATATCTCAATGGATGTGGGCGATTGTGTTGACAGCTCCTGAAGGCTGAGCAAGGTCAGGAAATCCACCTTGAACATGGCGTCATGGAGGTCAGCATGATCTTAACAAGAGTGAGCGTGGGGTGTGTGGGACCAGGACCCTCCAGCAGTGGGGCAGGGGAGAACGAGACATGAGAGAATTGAGACCGTGACTGCATATAACTCCTGCACCAAGCTTTGCTGAGAAGGGGAGTTGAGAAATGGGGATGGAAGCGGTAGAAGAATGCAGGGTCATGGAGGGTGTTCTTAAAATAGGGGTTTCTAGAGCATGTTTGTGTAGTTTTAGGAATGCTCTAGAGAGATAACTAGGGTGGGGAATAACTGCAGGCCCGGGCAGGTCTAGGGCACAGGGCAGCTGGGCTTAGCGGGGTGAGCAGGGAGAGCGAGCAGGGCAGGGTGCTGCTACATTGAGTGGGAGGTCTGGAAAGGAGCCCCATCTGATCACCAGGAGAGGCATGGGGTATGTAAGGGCAAGAAGGGACTGTGGCCTGGTGGTTAGGAGCACCCAACCAGAGCAGAGCATGTGTTGCTAGGCAGCACAGAAGCACTGAGACTTGAGATGTAATGAGCCTTTCCTGGCCAACCCTGTCCTCAGTACTCCCCACTCTAGAGGCCTGGGTGCCTCCTCGATCAATTAACCCTGTGCTTGCTAGCTGAACATACGTGGGACTTAGTGCATTTCAAGCATTCACTCTATCACCTCCATCATAGTCATATATGGCAATGTGAGGGCTGTGCTGACTGCTATGGTACTCTGGGAGCCCTGTTGGTGCAGTGGTTAAGAACTCAGCTGCTAACCAAAAGGTTGGCAGTTCGAATCCACCAGCTGCTCCTTGGAAACCCTGTGGGGTAGTTCTTTCTGTCCTATAGGGACACTATGAGTCAGAATCAACTCAAAGGTAATGAGTTTGGGGGGTTTTTTGTTTGTTTTTTTCTTTTAGTGGTTACTGGGTGGAAACCCCAGGTTCTTACTCAGCATGACTATATTGGCCAATAAACGAGAGACTGAGGTGGGAGAACAAGAAAGGTACCTTTATTTCGTTGTACAAGGAAATGGAGTCAGTCGGTGCTTACTGTTGCCAAGACTGCTCACCAAGGGCGGGCGGGCAGGTTACTTTTAAAGGGAGTTCAAGTAGAGAGTTCATACGAGTTATGTCAGCAACATTCTTAATCATACTATGTAGGCGCAATGGGGTTTACATATAACCTCCAAGGAAACACAGGATTCAAATGCAAAGCTGAGCAGGGGGAGTCTAGCAAAGGAAATGATCTGACAATACAACACCGTAGGGGAGGAAACCAGGTAAAGAGTACAGCACTGCGGGGATTCTGTCTCATAGTGGTTCTCTGACTGATGTCTCTTTTTAAAATGGGTTATGTCAGTTTTAAACAAAATTCAAAGCTCTAATATGGGCCGTATCATAGACTTTCTATTCCAACCACTGAGCACTCGTGGTAGACTCATTAAATATTGATTGTTGCAGTTATCTCATGGCTCAGGATTCAACAAGGAAGAGATTTTCTTTAAGTAGGTTCCTATGAAAAATCCTTTTGTTCTGTCTTACCTGCTAATACAGCCTCTTAAATTCATTTTTTCATCTCATGATAAACTTAAGGTTTCAGCTCAAAACAAACCGTTTCCTAGCTGCCAAGAGTATGTTTAACCTTGGGTGGAGGCAGATCAGATCAAATCTTAATTCCAGGCTTCAGCTCTGACTATGAAAAGCTTGAGAGAATAGGAACACTGTCATAGTCATCTTTGTAGCTTCAGTACCTACAAATGCTTACAGCAGATACTTGACAAATGCTTATTACATGGAAGAATGGAATGCTAGCATCCAGAACCCCTCTGCAGTAATTGTTCAGAAGAAACAAAAATGTTGTTTACTTTCAGATTTTGCCAGTTCCCACAAGAAATTGTGCTTCAAATGGTAGAAAGATGTCGAATAAGAAAACTGCAGTTACTCGCCCACCAGTACATGATTTCAAGTAAAATTGAATTCTACATTAGTGAAAGCTTGCCTGAATATTTTGTACCATATCAAGCAGAGCGCTTTCGAAGACTCGGGTAAGAATAAAATTTAAAATTTATAATGGTAACATTTAGCCAGGCTAATTCTACTCAAATCAATTAAAAACTAATGAATTGCCTCTTTCTTTAGGTCTTATGGAGCCCTGGTGGCACAGTGGTTAAGTGATACGGCTGCTAACCAAAATGTCAGCAGTTGAAATTCACCAGCCGGTCCTTGGAAATCCTATGGAGCAGTTCTACTCTGTCCTCTAGGGTTGCTATGGGTCAAAATTGACTCAACGGCAATGGGTTAGATTTTTTTTTTCCTGGTCTTATATTGCATACTTCTGTTTGGTTCAGAATGCTGCAGTTTTTAAACACCTGTTTCATATTGAATATGATTATCTTTTTTTCAATAGTGTTCACCTCTACTTTCCAGATGCAGAGCTTTTCTTAAGAACACTAATTAGAATTTGACTTCTAGGCTGACTCTTTTCTTAGGTGTTTGTTTTGTTTTGTTTTTTCTAAAAGTTTTATTTAAACTGATTGAGTTAGTAGTAGTTTTGTTTATCAGCACACACCCACGTGAACACGGTTCTTCAGTCGTGCCTGTTTCTTCCAGTTACGTCTCTCTGTGTGATAACACAAAGACCGGCTGCAAAGCCCGGGAGCTAAAATCAGTGTACGTGGACGCAGTCGGGCAGTTTCTGAAGCTGATATTTCACCAAAACCATGTCAACAAATACAACATATATAATCAGGTAAGATGAATAGAGTTCACCCTTGGCGCCACTCCTCCGTCTTTCTGTGAGTATGTAGTCATGTATCTTAACATCTTTTAAACAGTTAAAATAACCACTTGGTTCAGCATTAGAATATTAATTTACATAATTCATAAAATTTAATAGTTCTGTACTTAATTTCTGTTGATTTAACTCTTTCTTAGGTCGCTCTGGTTGCAATAAATATCATTGGAGATCCTGCAGATTTCAATGATGAAAACAATGTTGTAAGTTTGAGAAGTTTAATCCTAAAGAAGAAAGTCATTTTAATAGATGATTTTTTTGATGCCAAAATGTGTCATCTTAAAACTGTTTATAAAACTGACTGTTGAGTAACTGTCAAATAATTTTCAGCAGCTACTAGGAGCCTTGGTGGTGTAGTGGTTAAGAGCTTGGCTGCTAACCAGAAGGTCGGCAGTTTGAATCCACCAGCTGCTCCTTGGAAACCCTACGGAGCAGTTCTACTCTGTCATGTAGGGTCGCTATGAGTCGGAATTGACTCACTGGCACCAGGTTTGGTTTTGGTTTTACAGTATATTAAACTTTTCTTTTACTCAAGAACTTTGGCTCTCCCACCAAGAAACTAGAGTCACTGAAGCTTGCTGATGTCTTTATATCAAATAATCTTTTGGTTACGGTTTTTGTGTTGTTCATTTTTTTCTCTGAGGTGCTAAGAAAAATTCTTTTGCTCCCAAAGACTTCTAGAGAGAAGCTGATTGACCAGTATCTAGGGCACAACGCCGAGGATCCTGCTCTGGACGGCACGTATACCGGGTAAGAAGATGGCTCTTTCCAGGCAATGGATTTCAGCAACTTTTCTTAGAATCACAGAAGGGGGTCACTTCCAAAGGACCCTGGATTTGAGGGCCTCTAAATTCAGTTCAGAGCTTGGTAAGCCACTGATTGGATTGTCTTAAATATACTTACAGATTAAGGTCAAGGTTTTTTTAGTGCTCCTTCATTTATTGCCCTTCAGAGACTCATTTCTTGTGTTGTTTGGGTGTTGCCAGAAGGTTCTTAAAATGCATTTGGAAAAAAGATCCATCAACCACCCGTTGGCACAGGCAAATTCATAGGTAAAAATTAAAGGTATTTAATAGACCCAAATTATGAGTAACTAGGGGCTTCGTCTTGTGTATACTTGAAAAGTTTATTCTTCAGGGTCAGAAATATATATTGTATCAGTTTTTAAAAGCACAGTTTTTGCCAGTCCCTCTCTACCTACTAAAACATTCTTCATATTAACAATCTGATATACTTACTTACTCCACTGCCCTTCATTCTTAGCAATGTGAGGACTCCTGGTAGCTCTTGAGTGGGGGCTGCTGAGAGCTAGTTTGTCCCATGCTTTTCACTCCCCTGCTCCCTGGGAACCTCCTCAGAACAAGCAGCTGCTTCAGCATCCTCTCAGTGTGCTCCCTGTTTTGAAAACACTGTTCATTCAGGCAAGGAACCTCATTCCAAAGGTGCCTACTCAAAATAAAAGAGAAATTCAAAACAATACCCCATTTCTCTTCTCTGACAGCAGCTTCCCCGTAAAGAAAAAACATAACTTGTCACAGGTGTTTGGAATTCGTCCACAACTCCTGATGTCACTTCACTCTCACCTGCCTGCAAAATGCCAACAGAACATAATGTGTCCTGGAGCCGAGCTCTTCTTTTTGCCAAAATAGGTGGAGTAGAATCTCTCTGCAGTTGCTCAGGAGCCATTTGCTAGATTGGCGCCCTCGTGGGGGCACACCCTTCCTCCTGCGGAGGCCGTCCCCTGTCCTCGGTAGATCTGGTCCCCAGGAGGGCCCTGGCTGACAGGGCTATGTGGTTTGAAGGAGGCAGGGGCCAGGGCTCGTCATGAGGTGGGTGTAAATACTGAGGCTCAAAAAGTGCAGGCTATTCTTATGATAAGGAGCCCTGGTGGCACAGTGGTTAAGCACTTGGCTGTTAACCGAGAAAGGTCAGCAGTTCAAACTTACCCAGCAGCTCCACTGGAGCTGACAGTCTGCTCCCACCAAGATTATGCCTAGGAAACTCTATGGGGCAGTTCTACTCTGTCCTATAGGGTCACTATGAGTCAGAATAGGCTCAATGGCACACAGCAACAACAACAGCATTCTTATATTTACAAAGACAAAGAACTCACTTGTATAACCTAAATAAGTTTCTCAGTCTCTACTCAGATCCTTCCTTTGTCCAGTAGATAGAATAGTAACCATAACCCTTATCTTTCAAGGTGGTGATTTGAGGGGAAAAGTGCAGAAGAGTAGAGAAATATATCTACTTCTTATCAATATCGTCATTATAATAGCTTTCTTTCTGCCCTTATTGAAGCTTGTGCTTAGTAGAACAGGAATATCCAAACTAACTGATAAGTTTTAGCTTCTTAATCTCGCCAGTAAAAGTTCTTCCTGTTATTTTTATTTATAATTTAAACTGATTTTTTTTAATTAAACTAGTCATTTGGAAGGGTAAACTGTAGTTTGCCCACCCTGCCTTATCTCCCAGGGTTTTGTGAAGGTAACATGAGAGGTTTGTGAACATACAGTATCAAGTGCCAAGTGCTGGAGTTACTCAACGTGAAACTCCATTGGGTTACCGCTAGGGGACATTCTGAGCTAAAGTGGATAGCATGGCTCTCCATAAAGCTGCTGCAATGCTCTGGAACTCTGACTGGGATACCGTACAACGTTATTTTTCCTTTGTAAGATTTAAACAATCGAATGAAGTTTTTGTTTTCATCTCTGGGATTTCACAGCTAAGAGACTTAGGCTTGAGAGGGTTATATATCTTTAGCTAAAACAGAGCGATCTTGTAGACACACTACAATCTATTACTGCCCAGGCATCCCTGTGGTTAGGTTATATTGTTGAAGCTGCTGAAGCTGTCCTGGCTGGATGCCCAGTGCTGCTGCTGTAGCAGAGTATCATGGGTCCCAGAAGGGGGTGCTACAAGGGTGCTTGATGATTCTGAAAGGTGACTCATTCCCATGTTCTATTTGGATTTATTATACAAATTGACTAAGTTTTTGTGACAAATAATATTTTAATGAAAATTTACTATATGTAAAGATTTCTAAGTTACAGCTAACAAGTGGCTTATTTCATGTAGTCGATACAGCAGACAAACTGGGATACTTTGAAATTTGGCCTCAGAAAATTAATCAAGTTTTTATTAAGTAGGTAGGCTGACATTATTGTTCTAAGTGTTAGACCCCGAGGAAAGCTGATTATTGCCCTAATATAGAATTTGGAAGGAAGAATAGAGGCAATACTTAAGCAGAAATGGGTTACTCAGGTAACTTGAAAGATCATTTATTCTTGAAAGAATGCTTCTGGTCTCCTATAGGACTCAATGGTTGGTATAAAAGTTAACACTCTGAGGTGATGGCACAGGTTGTCAGCCGTTCATGTTCATCAGAGTTACGGTGGTGCTGTTATAAAATATCGGTGCCTGGACCCCACCTCAGACCTACCAAAGTATGGGGCTGGTGACCCATTTGCTTTGCTCTATGAGTTTCTCCCCCAGTTCTACAAATGGTTCATAGCCACTGTCACAGCCTGTCTTAGGCCAGGTTCTCTAGGGAAGCAAAAACAGTAAAGCATATAAACATACATAGGCAGAGAGATTTATATCAAGGAGATGGCTCACGTGGTTGTAGAGGCTGTAACGTCCCAAGTCCGTGGGTCAGGATAGAGGCCTCTCCTGATTCACATAGCCACAAGGGCTGGCAAACCCAAAATCAGCAGGTCAGAGAGTAGGGTTCCTGCTCACAGGCTGCGAAGATCAACGAATCCCAAGATCGGCAGGCAAGACCGCAGGTAAGCTGCTAGCTCAAGTCCCAAGAACCGGACACCAGACGAACAGGAGCCAGCTGCAGGACCCAGAACGAGCAGAAGCCCACAAGCCTTGCCAGAATATCCACTTATATTCAATGCAGGCCACACGCCCAAGGAAACTCCCTTTCAACTGATTGGCTACTCACGGCAGATCCCATCATGGAGGTGATCACATAATATCAAATCTCATCATGGTAGTGATCACAACATCATCTGACGGCCAAACCACTGAGAATCATGGCTCAGCCAAGTTGACACACAACCTTAACCATCACACAGCCCCAGTGCTGAGCACAGAGCTTGGTGCAGATTCCATTCTCTGAATTTTTGTGGAATGAGTGAGTGAATGAATGAACGCCCCAAACACTGAGATGCTGTGACCTGCAGTTTAATTCATGGCCAAGAGCGTGGGCTTTGGAGTCAGAAAGACCTGCTTGCTCATAAGAGCTGTGTGACCTGAAGCGCGTTACTCATTCCTCTGTGTTCTGCTCTCCCACTCGGGAAGTGCTCAGTAAGTGGGCACGGTGGTGCTGCCTGCCCTACCACCTGCATGTCCTTGGGCTGAACTCATAGAGACTCCTCTGTCACTGCAGGGTCACACAGACTCAAATGAGCTCTAAATACTCATTTCTTTCCTTTAGGAAACCTGACTACATTTCTCCACTAGATGACCTAGCTTTTGATATGTACCAAGATCCAGAAGTCGCACAGATCATACGCAAGTTAGATGAAAGGAAACATGACGCTGTCCAAAAGGAACGTTATGATTATGCCAAGAAACTAAAGCAAGCTATTGCGGATTTACAAAAGGTATGACTTCTGGAGAAAAGTTTCCAGTGTATGCCTGGGATAGGTTTTATGTATGGTTAACCTTAAGTTTAAATGAAGGCATGTGCTTCAGACTCACATGCAGATGCCATCAGATACCTAGTTGCTTTAACTTTTTTGCTATAGAAAATTGGTAGAAAAGCCTAAGAGCTGTTTGTTAAATGATTTATGAACTCATGGGTTTATTAGTAGCGGGTAATGCAACAGGCAGCACTACCTTTGCAGATGAGCACAGTCAGTTCCTTCTGTTCCTTTCCCAGGCTTGTTCCCTTCTCACAGAAGGACATAGACTGCCACTGTCATTTAAGCATTACTTTAACAGTGATCTTTGCACTTGGCATGAGATGATCAACATTTGAAACAAAAAGCAATCGCCTTGTGCTTCAGGTTGGTGAGCGTCTTGGGAGGTACGAGGTGGAGAAGCGATGTGCTGTGGAGAAAGAAGACTACGACCTTGCCAAGGAGAAGAAGCAGCAGATGGAGCAGTATCGCGCCAAGGTCTACCAGCAGCTGGAGCTTCACAACCTGATGGATGCAGAGCTGGTAGGTGCGGTGAGAGGAACTGAAGGCCCGTGGGTATGCAATTCCAGCACAGAGACCAGAGACTCAGCAGTGTTGTCATGACCTGGGTTACTGGGAGGCTGTGTACCTTGTGAATGTCATAGGAGAGTTTGTCATGCTCAGGTGGCAGTTACTATAGGGGACTTCAGCACTGTGCCTCCATCAGGTAGACTTTGCCTGGACATGTTCTCTCAGGAGGGCTCCCAGGCGAGGAGAAAGGGAATGAGCCAGGGTCAGGGAGATCCCGGCTCCACCACGCTGCCTGCCGGCGATTCACTTCCTGTCTCTGCTCTTGGTTTCCGCGTCTGTAATGTGATGGTAGCCCCGCCCCCTTTGCCCCTCCAAGCGCTGTGTAAATGAAATGAGAGAATGATGACACAAATAGCCTCTGCGCATTGAGAACGTGTCTCACGAGCAGCACTCTGCCTCTCATCTTTAGCACCCGCCATAAGGCAGATGTTACTTATCTCCCATTACAGTGGAGGAAGCAGAGACTCAGAGAGACGTGGAATGGTAGTGGGTAAAGAGAGGCAGACTCGGGCTGCGATGCTGGGGCTCACACCCTGACTCCTCTGCTCCAGCTGGCGAGCTAGACAAAGACTTGGCACTTCAGTGCCTCCGTTTCCCCATCATGTTTAAAATGAGGGTAAAAATGGTGAGCATTAAGTGAGATGGTCTGTCTGAAGCATGTAGCCCCATGCCCAGTACATGGACTGACACAGTGGCTGCAACAATGGGCTAAAGCATAACAACAATTGTGAGGATGGTGCAGGACCTAGGCCGTGTTTCGTTCTGTTGTACAAAGGGTCGCTGTGAGTTGGAACCGACTCGACAGCACCTAACAACAACAACCACAGATAAATTTGACTTGCTACGATTACGCTAAACAACTTATTTTATGGGCAAAGTTAATATCAGTGCCAAGTGTGAACCGTCTCTCTGGAGTCAGCCCAGGTTCTTCCTGCCCTGCCATCCTGCTTGTTGGCCATCCCAGGGGAGTGTACTAGTGCCTGACTGCTCTACAGACAAATGCTGATTGTCTACTGTTAGTTCTGGTTATGTGTCACTTTTATAGTCTCTGGAGTCACCACAGAGCAACACCTAAAGGGGCCATGATGTGACTGTTTAGGGCATTCTTAGTGTAGATTATAACTCTCCCCTAAAGTCTTTCTTCTATTTTGAAACTGAATTGTGTGGAAGAGTCTCTTCCAGCACAGCCTTTCTAAACTGTTGTTCATTTGGGGGATGGCTGGATCTGAGGTGGCACTGGATTTAAATGTCCCTTTTTCCTCTAGATGCGAAGACCCTTTGATTTGCCCCTGCAGCCCCTTGTTCACCCTGGCAGTCCTCACCATCAGAAGCCAAAGCCCTCGCTGCCGCAGCAGGAGGAGAGGCTGACAGAGAAGCGGGCCATGGAGCCTCTCCTGCAGGAGCAGCCCTCCTCGCGGTCTCGCAGCGTTCCTCCTCAGCACGCCACCGTGGGCCAGGTGCTGCCATCCCCGGGCCCTCATCCAAAGATCAATGTAGGTCACTCGGGTTCCAGTGTGCATACAGTGTAGTCAGCAAATGCTTACTGAGGGCCTGCACTGTGCGAGGTACTGCTCCGGTGGGTGGGATACGTCCATATACAAAACAGCCAAAACCCCTTCCTCATAGAAACTGCACTCTGGGAGAGGGGCATGAATGTCAAAGCAGGGACATAATAGCATAAGCAGTAGGCATAGTGACCTGCCTCATCTGGGCTGGCATCAGAGTCAGAAAAGCCCGGCCTCCCGTCCTTCTTCCACCCCTGCGGCTTGTGACCTTGGGCTTTGACTCCATCTTCTGGAACCTCTGTTTTTCTCTCTGAAAGATATTTAAACAACATCTACCTTCAAGGATTGTCTCAAGGAATAAATGAGACAGTATTTGTAAAATGCCTACCACATGAGCAAACCACAGTAGAACCTCAATAAAAATTGTATGGGTAGCTACTAAACCCATTAGAACTTTCTGTGTCATAAGTAACAGGAAACCTGATGTAAACTGGGGATTGTGGCTTTTGTAAGTAGAGCCTTAAGAGATGGTGTGGGCTTCAGGGTCAGTCTGACTCAGTAGTTCAGCAGTATCATCTGAACATGGTTTCTTCCCATCATTCGACTCTACTTTTTGGGTGTCCCTGTCATCCTGGGGCCAGCCACTCTCACGGCTCTCAGCCTCACATCTGCACACCATAACATCAGGGAGAGCGCGTGAACTTCCTGTTCTAAGCAGGAGTTCTGGAGTTTGGCCTGATGAGGACAGCCCCAGGCACATACCCACCTTGAACACAATGACAAGGGCTGCAGGGTGGAGTGTCTCTTTGTCTTGTTGGGGCTGTCCCTATGGCTTCTGTTTAGGGACATGGCTGTGTGGCTGTGACCTGGGTCACTTAGGGGAAAGAAGGAAGAATGCTAGGTGGGCTGCAGCCAGGTGTCTGCTGCAGCCAGAGTCCCAGTACAGCTGAAGAGGACTGTCCCTTCCTTCACTATCTGCACTGAAACATCTTGGAGGGCTCACTGTAATCCCCACCTATACTACCTTTTCTAGAAATTACCAAAAAAAAACAAAAGAGATAACTTTTATAAATTACATTTAATACTCAGTTTTAAAATACCCTAATTTTCCTTTTTATTTTTTTTTTTTTGAGCATCCTGAGGTGTTTTACAACTCTGAATAAATCTTAGATTGTGAGAAACTTATTCTCATAACGTGGCACACACTCAGTAGATATACTCAGTCTAGACAGTTACCCTTGTCTGTTTCAGTGTCACGGTAACACCTACCTCAGAAAATGAGTCAGGAAGCTCTCCCTCTCCACTTTCACTAACACCTGTTTCCCCCATGAGACACAAGCCCCGTGAGGGCCAGGACATCCACATTGCTCGTTGCCGTATGCAGGCCCCACGAATGGTGCCTGGTATGAATTAGGTGCTCAGTACTATTTGTTGAAGCGATAAATGAGTGGAATAAACAGATGCTTGTCTATAGTTCTGGTAGGCCTGCCACAAAAAAATGTGCACAAAGATTCTGTACCTTTGGCTACTAGTTTTAAGCAGAAGGCCACCAAATGATGAACATGTTTAAAATCAGGCTTGATACTTATTTCTAAGCAATAAACTAAGAAAATATCAGAGAGCTTGTCAGGAAAAAATTAGTAACTTTTACCTTAGTACTTCACATTTCAATTGAATTGACACTGCTAGTGGTAAATCATAACTGCAGCTTTTTTTATGAGGCCTGTGATGAGCTTGGAAAGGAATAGAAACCCTGAGCTAATGTTTTAAACTGCATCCTATTTGTATAAATTATTGTAATCTGTTAGTACTGATATTCTTAGACCTGGTAAGTGGAGAGCAATGACCCTGAGCATGAAGTCACAGTGTGTGATGGTGGGGGCGGTATCCACGCTGGGCAGTGGTCTACCTGCCTCTGCTCCCTTTCAGGTGGAGACGTTGCCCTATGATGAGCGACCCCTCCCAGCTATTCGCAAACAGCAGGGAGAAACACACATGGAGTATGAAGTGAGCGACACAGATGTCAGTGAGGCTCAGAAAGGAGGTATTTCAGGGGAACCGGAGCCCTTAACAGAGAAAGCCCTGAGAGAAGCCAGCTCCGCCATCGACGTGCTCGGGGAGACTTTGGTAAAAAAAAAAAAAAAAAAAAAAAGACACACATACGTACATGTGTGCACGCACATATACATGCATGCACACACACATGTTTGCATGTACATGTATACATGCATGTACATGTATAGACACGTGCAGGCACACATACATACCTGTGTGTGTGAGAGAGAAGGAAGGAAAAGCACCCCAAGACTTTGTGTTTATAATATAGATCTTGATTTCACTTTGCCCTTACTGAATTGAAAAGTCTTTTATTAATTATATGAAATAACAAAAACATAAGCTAAATTTTGTGAATTGGTGTTCATTTAAGACCAGGTGTTACTTTTTCGTATTCAGAAACTGGTATTGCACATGACCTTTCTCCAGTGAACGTCAGCTAATTCCAGGGGAAAATGATGCCAAAGCTAAACAAAGTGTGAAAGTTATCTCCTTATGGGAACGAGCCCAGTGGATTTTTCCCTTGGTCCCCAGCTTTAAAATATTTCTCTTGTTGGGACTTTTAATATTATAATTCATACTTTAACATAGTCTTAAATTTTCCTTAGTAGAAAAATTATTTCTCTACATAAGCATATTTATGCTGTAGAGATTCTTCTGAATTTTAAAAAAAGAGAGCCTTCAAGTGTATAGTATTGGACAGTGATTGTATGATGTAATGAAATTCTGACTCTCCCAATAAAACAAGATTACTGTTTTATGTTAGGTTGCTGGGGCCTATTCCAAGACATGGTCATACCGGGAAGATGCGTTGCTTGCTTTGTATAAAAAGCTGATGGAAATGCCCATTGGAACTCCAAAGGAAGATTTAAAGAACATGCTTAGGGCGTCCATCTTTCTCATCAGAAGAGCCGTGAAAGACATAGTGACCTCAGTGAGTGCCCTCAGCTAGCGGTGGCCCCTGCTCCTGGGAATGAGATCATGTGACAGAGTAGACGATGAGAGCCTGCAAGAGAACCTGCTCACTTACAGGCTTGTCAGCTCTAGCATGGTGGAATAACTACGAATCAAGTTTCTCTAGCAAACAGTATATCCTACCAATCAATTAAAAACCAGGCATCTGCGAATCTGTCTGCTTGGGTCATTCACTCTTGGCTTGAGCTTCAGCTTTTTCCATGTTCTTTGAAGCCAGGTGTTTGTAGAGGCCTGACTCACCACCCCTCATACCTGTTCAGTTGATGTTTTTATTTCTCATGAAGTGAGGACCTTGGGAGTTACTGTTGAATTTTTCTAACTCGGAAAAGGCCTCACAAGTGAACATCCCACAATCACACAGTTGTCTACACATGTGAAGGAGCGTGTCCATTTAAGCAGGAAAGTCAGGTTTCTGGCCTCAAGGGAAGAGCTGACAACACTATGACACAGTGACATAAGAGAACATTCTCTCTACCCAGGGCATGGTACTTGGCAGGCGGCTTTCAACTTGCCATTTTCAGCCCTTCAGACAGCATGTAGTTTTCTATATAGTGTGCATACTCATTACTACAGTAAAACCCGCGAAAGCTGGAACCTATGTAAGGCGGAAACCTATCCAAAAAGGAAAACTCTAATATTTCCCACTAATAGAAGGTGATAGAAAATTGGTAAGATCCAGAAAACCAGGGCAGTCCGGCCGAGTTCTGGCTCTCACAGGTTTCACTGTAATAGTAAATTCCATGTTTCCTTTTGATGGAATTCAATCATAGTCCCTTGCCTGTTTTTCTCTTTTTCTTAGGTCTTTCAGGCCTCTTTGAAACTGTTGAAGATGATAATCACACAGTATATCCCCAAGCATAAACTGAGTAGACTGGAGACATCCCACTGTGTGGAGAGGACCATCCCCACCCTGCTCACCAGGACCGGGGACTCCTCCATGCGCCTGCGCATCATCGCCTCCAACTTCATCCAGGTGGGGGCCGCACCGGGCAGCTTGAGCTGGAGATGACAGGTCCCTGCAGATGCCTCACTTTCTTCACACCCCACAAGATTTCTGTCTCTGCTCAGCAGCATCACTTCTCCTTAGTCATTTGCTGCTGGACTTCCCTTAGGCTCTAAAAGACAAGCTTTATCTTAGACATGAACTTTGATGAAAATATACAGTTTAGTTTTTCTAGTATTTCTCTTATCCAACACATGCTGACAATTTTTTAAATAAATAAAAATATATGGAAAATTAAATCTGAATAGAAAATTTGGGAAGACAGAAATAATAAACAGGTAAGTGAATCTAAACATCATCATTCACTCGACAGACTTACTTCTTCTAGGCTGGGTATCATGGGCAATATTGAGGTAGAATGGAGTGTATAGGATTTTTTGGCACACAGGTAACAAGTGGTTTGAAAATACATTTTTCTGTCTTTAAATTAACCGACGAATTCACTTATTCTAGGAGTTCTTAAGTTAAAGGTCCATGTTCAGATTTCAGAAAGTCTATAAATTCCGTGAAACTTTATACAAAATTTTTGTGAGTGTGCACATCTTTCTTAGGAAAGAATCCAAAGCTTTCATCTAGTTTCTTAAAGAGATAAGAGCAAATGTTAAGAGCCCCCAAATATTAAGCCCCGCTGATCTAGTTTCATTTAATAAACTTAAGTCTTCAGAGAAAATGTATAACAAAAAATAAGTTATATAAATACGTAAAAATAAACAATACTAAAGTCCTACATGTACTCCTTGTTAATATGGCTTCAGATTATTTTGTTAGAAAATTACAGACTCTTGGAAAAGAAACTTAGAAAAGTCATATTAACAAATTCCCAAAGGGAGATTACTTGAACATGGATTCTTGCCTATTTAATGGGACACACATAGACTTGGAGAAAAGGAAAATCATTTTTTGACTAAAAGTTAACAGTATTGCTATTGTGTGGTAATATTCAGTCCTTATACAGTAAGTTTGAAATAGGATGAGAAGGCAATCTTGGGTACGAAGGAAGTGGGGAGAGAGGATAAGCTGTGCTTTACTGTAGTTGCAAACTTAAAAAAAGCTATGTTTTGAATAGTCTTTTCAGAAGCCATAATATTTTAAATAAGCTATTTTTATGTACAGAGGAATCTTTCCTTTCCTGTTCCCTACTCTTTTTTGGGAGGCAAGGGGATGTCATCTCTCAAAAGAGGTGTTGAAAACAAGGACATTATTATGGCCTCATTTAATTATTTTTAAACCATATTAATTTCTGAGTAGTTTGGTAATGCTAAAGTTTCCTCTTTATTTGAACTAATCTCGTAGCACTATATTGCAGGGTTAAAATTATTTTTTGTACATCAGCATACCAATTGGCAGACTTTGAAATATACACATATTTGCAGCATCCCTTTGTCATTTAGGAAATTCACTGTTGATACGTCTCTGAAGAATACTGTCATTCCTTTTTCTTTCATCTTTGTACAGAGAGACACTCAGAGGCACAAATACAAAGTTAATTGTGCTGTGAAAACTAGAGATTGTTTTAGGGGATATCACCTGCAGACTTATTAAAATGGATTTCTTTCTATATTGCAACTTACATGCTTCAATATGTCATCATTTCTTTCTTTCTCTGTATCTGGCTAATAAAATGATCAATATCTTAACCATAGTGAGACCTGTTTGGAGGTGTTAAACTCTGCAGTGGTACTTGCATGTTTTCATGTAGGCCATCAGCGCCATCCTTACTGGAGACCGTGTACTGTTGTGCTCCTGGTCGACATTTATAAATAATACTGATGCTGCCAGTCTTACAGCCACAGCTTAAAAACAGAAAAAAAACAACGCGTTGCCACTGAGTCAATTCCGACTCATAGCAACCCTATAGGACAGGGTAGAACTGCCCCGTAGGGTTTCCAAGGAGCAGCTGGTAGATTCGAACTACCAACCTTTTGGTTAGCAGCTATAGCTCTTAACCACTGTGCCACCAGAGCTCCGCAATGGCTGTAAGGTCTTCAGAATTTAGAAAAACTTTCAGTTGAGAGTAGGAATACTGAGAACAGAAATCTTAACTTTTCTCTGACGTTTTCTGTAAAGCTTTCATGGATCTCCAGAGGATCCTGGTTTTCTTTCTTATGCTTCAGGTTTTCATTTTTAATCAGTTATTATGTTTTAAAATAGAAATGTGAGTTGATAAAATGATGATCTTACTGCCACTTGCCTCCATTATTTCCCTATTTTCTCCTTCAGTATTTACTTTGAGGATCACACTAAATTGTATTAAAGTGCTTGTAGCATCTTCCAGTACAAATTAACAAATTATGTTGGTTTTTATAGGAAATGGCCTTGTTTAAGGAAGTTAAGTCTCTCCAAATTATCCCAACTTACTTGGTCCAGCCATTAAAAGCTAACTCTTCAACTCACCTGGCAATGAGTCAGATAGACCTCCTGGCACGGCTGCTGAAAGACCTGGGCACCGAGGGCTTGGGCTTCACCACCGACAACGTGATGAGGGTAAGCCCATCTCCTGCAACTTGCCACTGTGTCCTCGGCACTGAAAGTGGGGCCTACACCTGGTCAGTGTCTAATTGGAGTGGGATGAATGTGTGAATGTGAACGGATGAATGATTCCAGGAGAATCATCGGTGTTCGATTGAACAATGAATGCGCCTGAAGTCTTCCTGCTGTTTGTAATTCCATTAATTGTGACGTGCTACCAACAGATCTTTAACCGTGGTGGTAAAACAATTATAAAGAGTGTTTCTTTGTCTATAAGGGATAACTGTAGTATGATAGAGAATGTCAAGTCTATGTATGTAAGTATGTATATTTTTTGTGCTTTTGAACAGTTTGATGAAATCATGCAAGTTGTTGTTAGGTGCCGTTGAGTCGGTTCCAACTCATAGTGACCCTACAAACAACAGAACAAAACACTACCCGGTCCTGCGCCATCCTCAGAATCATTGTTATGCTTGAGCCCATTGTGGCAGCCACTGTGTCAGTCCATCTCGTTGAGGGTCTTCCTCTTTTTCACTGACCCTGTACTCTACCAACCATGATGTCTGTCTCCAGGGACTGATCCCTTCTGACGACATGTCCAAAGTATGTAAGATATAGTCTCGCCATCCTTGCTCCTAAGGAGCATTCTGGTTGTACTTCTTCCAAGACAGACCTGTTTGTTCTTTTGGCAGTCCATAGTATATTCAGTATTCTCAATCTGCAAGTTATAGGAAAGAAATTTTCTGCCAGTCAAAAATCCACTACTTCCTGATTTCAGACATGTTGAAAGTACCATTCTGAGTGTTTAGCCAGCATCTTGGCCAGCCCCGTAGATGAAGGCTATCACAGTGCTGTGTTCCTGGCCCACTCACGTATCGAGTCTGTATCACATGGAGAAAGAGAGAAGCAGTTGTGTGGGATTCAAGTGCTGTCTCTTGTCTTTATCGATTCCACATATCCATAGACTCACACAGACCTGGATTTGGACCTGACATAATGAAACTTAATGATCAGAAAGGTCAGAGTCATATAAGGTGTATTCTTATTCATCAGTTTTATTAGTAGAGGTGTGATTTAGACTTATTTTAGTAAGCAGAAAACATTGAAATAAATAACCCTTTCTGAAATACTCTCACCACCTGGCTTCCCAAACTCCACAGGCTCCTGGTGTTCTCAGCACTCAGCTTCATGTGATTCTTCATTGTCTTTCTGACTTTAAAATTTGAAGGGCCCAGGCCCTATTATTCTCTTTTCTATGTACACATATTGCCTCAGTGATCTCATCCAGTTGCACACCACCTGTTTATTCAAGACTCTCACACATATATTTCCAGCCTGGACCACTCCCCTGAACTTCTGACTCATAACCAGTTGCCTGTTCAACCTCTCCACGTGGATGTTAGTAAGACCCAAACTTAGCATGTCCAAATCCACCCGACTGTCCCTTCCAGTCTTTCAACCTTCCCCCATTTTGGTTAATGGCAGCTCCATTCTTTCATTTGTTCAGGCCACAAACCTTGTAATCATTTTTGATTTCTCTCTTTGTCTCAAATCTTCATCAGCAAGTGCTATGGGCTTTCCTTTAAAGTACATCCAGAATCTGACCATTCTTACCACCCCACTGCTACCACCCAAGATTGCTCACCTTGCCCGCTACGGTCTGTTCTCAGTGCAGCAGTCAGAGCGCTCCTTTAAACGCAAGTTAGATCACTTACTCCTGTGCTCAACCCTGCCAGTACTTGCCATCTCTCTCAGAGAAAGTCTTCTTATTAGTAATTGCAAACTGCCAATTCTTTCCTGAGCTCATTTCTTTCTTTTGTAAAACTTTCCAGAGTCAGCCAATTGTAGCTAAAACACACAAACACCCTGATTATTTCCATCCATTTCTCCTAGTGCTACCAGCTCAGCAGGCCCATGATCTGCTTTCTAAGTTATAGTAGGCAACAGTTGTATCAACTGTTTTGCTCCTATATAGCATGGGTTACCATCTTTCCTGCCTCCAAGTTCCATTACCTTGCTTCTCACCACATAACCACTAAGCCTGCTGACATATTTAAATTCTTGTTGTGTAGCACCCTACTTCAAGATTCTAGTTTAAGCATTCGGTACAATAAGCTAGGCCATACCCCACTGACAAACTCTAAAACTTCAGTGGCTTCACACGTAGAAATTGAGAGCTCACTCTTGTCATGGTCCAGTGCAGTTTACAAGGATAAGGGGTGCTCTGCTCCACACAGTCATCCAGGGACCCAGTTTCCTTCCTGTATGATGCCACCAGCTTTCACCCATGACCTCCAAGGTCACTGAATAAAGGAAAGTGACTAGAGGATTGTAGGTGGGAGTGGTTCAGCCAACTAACTTCGGGGCACTGGGAAGTGCAGTATAGCTGTGCACCAAGGAAGGAAGGAAACGGGCTTGTTGAACACATAATCAAGTTTTGGTCTATCTGTATGCTGATGGGAATGATCCAGAGGGAGAAGCCGATAAAAGCAGGCTTGGGGCGGGGGGTGGTGACTGCAAGAGCAAAGTCTCAAGTAGGCTGGAGAAAGATTGGCCCCAGAGTGGAGTAGGGACAGTCATCTTCTTAACAGGAGGAAGTCAGCTTGAAGCCGAGAAGTTGTGGTGAGAGGAGAGAAGCACATATGCAATGGCCACCTGAAGTCTGGGGGAGTGGACTACCCAGGGAAGTGTTGCAGGTCAGGTTGCTGTGCAGTGCTGAGAACCCCCGGATGGTATGGCTGCAAATCTAAAGTGAAACCAGTCACATGACTGGTGGGGCTCCAGTCATTCAGCTTTGCTTGGGGAGTACAAAGGAAGGAGAAAGGGCCTGGGATTCTGAGGGTGTACATGAATGCCAGGAAGAACTGTAAGCATGGACCACACAATCTGCCTGGACACGGAGGTAGGCAAAGACTTGAGGGGGGATGATTGATGGGGAAATATGGTGTGGGTAGTGGGAGTGGATGGAAGGTCCCATGGGTTAAAGAATTGTCAGGGGAAGGGGGAGTAGTACAAGAAAAAGTGAACTGGAAAGATAGGTGGTGATAAAGAGTGGGAGCCTTAAAGTTAGTCCTTATAGAGGTGTGCTGTGGTTGGAAATGACAGGAACTGGGTGAAACCTGAGTGTGTGGCTGAGGCAGGATGAGGTTGCTGGATGTGAGAAGGCCAGGCCCAGAGGCCACAATGCCCAAGCACCGTCATGGAGATGTCAGATTCACCTAGCTTGTTCACATCAGCCTCAGCTTGGATCAATGTGTTATGATATGTTTATGGGCTGGAATACCACAGAGTAGTTAAAATGAATAAAATAGACCAGTATGGATGAATGTGCATAGCTCTTGAAAGCATAGTGTTGTGTAGAAAAAAAGAAAGGTTCAAAATGACAAGCACAGTGTACTATTTGCAATTTTAAAACAAAATAATGATACGTGCATCTGCACCCATACATATGTACACTTATGGATAGGTCAGTCTTTGTAACTCATGAGAAAATATGGGTGGGAAGCATGCTTCCCGGCCTCAGTAGAGTGCCATCTCCAAGGAAGAGAAGAGGACAGCAGGTGGGGAGACACACACAGGGGGCTTGCACTATAATTATAATGTTTGATTTCCTAGAAATAAAAAGACCTGAGACAAACACATCAAAATTTAACACTGGTGAAATCTAGATGCTGGGTTACATGGGAGTTTATTATATTTATACTTCTGAATGTTTGAAATATTTCATAATATCTAATAATGATGTTTATGGAAAGGATATAACCTAAAAATACTTGTTAAAACATTATGTGGAAAAAAGCAAAACACAAATTGTATTGACGTCATGATTTGAACTATGAGTTGGAACCAACTCGATGGCAGCAGGTTTATTATTTTTTCTAATGTAAGATAAACTGTGGAAAAAGTTATGTTTATATTAATATATGGAGTTCTGTGTGTCTTATTTTTTTCAATTTTCATAATGTACATATATTCCTTTTATGCTGGAAAAAATAAGCTTCATTATTTCAAGAATCAATAACAACAGGAAACCCTCCTGGCTTTATTTTTAGTTTTCAGTGAGTGCCCTGGAGCATAGAGTATATGAGGTACGAGAAACAGCGGTTAGAATTATTTTGGACATGTATAAACAGCACCGGGCTTTTATTCTAGAGTACCTTCCTCCAGACGACAACAACACGCGCAAAAACATTCTCTACAAAACAATTTTTGAGGGATTTGCTAAAATCGATGGCAAACCTACAGAAGCTGAAATTAGGGTAAGTTAACTTTCATGAAATTATAATCTAATTATTTTAAAAGGTATTTTGTACATCACTATTCCAAGGAGCTACATCTGGGGTCTGTCCCTTTTTGCCTGTGAGACCCTCCACTTCCCCATCTGTAAACTGGAATAAGGATAACCATGAGGACGTTGCCATTTTTATCTGTCAATAAACATTTTTTTAATGAATCTGGAGAATTTACTTTAACCCTGGTCATGTCATTAGTCTTAATGAATCTTATAAAAGTATAAGAAACCTAATTTACATGTTATAATTTGTCTCCCAATTTCTAAGACTACCCTAAAAAGCTACTCTAACGGAAAGATAATTTTCTTAACAGGCACAGAAAAAGGCAGCCACAGAAGAAGTGGAAAGACAAAAGAAAGAAGAAATTAAAGTTTTACAAGGACAGTTGGCAGCACTCAAAGAAATCCAGATGGAAGTCCAGGTTGGAGAGGTTAACACATCTGTTACCCATGTGCTTTAGGTTGACATCACATGACCAGTTATTTCATTGTGTAGTAGCACAGTTTATCTGTGAGATAGAGATTGGTGTCTTTATTTTTTTATCATTTTTCAAATTAGGTTTGGGATAAATTTAAAAAAAAAAAAGAAATGCTCCATTAGATGGTTTGAATCATCTGTCAGATAGCCACATTCTTCATCTGTAGGGACTGGAGTGAGTTGCTGTATGTGTTTAGAAAGAAAACTATTGAAGACTTATAAAGTGGATAAAAGAAAGGAATAAAGGAAAAGTGTCTTATCTCCTCTTTAGCTCCATAGCCTCCTACAGAGGCAAAGGAGAAAAATAAATTTGAATATGAAGGCCTGAGTTCGGTGCACTGAAATAGGAAGATTTCAGGTAAATATTCTACTCCAGGAGACCTGTACTCTTAAGCCTGTGGGAGATATCAGACGTTGTGTGAGCAGATACAGTTTGGTTGAATATAAACGCTGTCCTTCTAAACTGCCCGGCTTCTGTAATTTAAATTAATTTCATAACACTAATTTTGTGATTAAGGTCCTTAAGTTGAAAGAAGGTTTCTTTTGAAAATAAAGAAAATATGACAGAATATATGATAAAATTCCTATGGCAAAAAGTCACAGTAACATTTCACCTAAATGCTGGAACCTCAGAATAGCAATAATGAAAAGGAAAAAGAGGCTGATGGGGAGTGGGAAAAGAGGCAGAAAGGAGATTGATGGGACCACGGTGGGGAGTAATCCCCTATGTAGTAGATTGTGGTTTACTGAGAGTGTTCACATACATTCATATTCTCCCCGCAACTCTTCTGAAGCAGGCTGGGCATGTGTTAGCTATTATCCCTAATATTATACAAATAAGGAGGCAAATTAAGGGAACCTCAGTGACTTAGTCAAGGTCCCAAAGGT
Source organism: Dugong dugon (assembly GCA_030035585.1). Lineage (NCBI taxonomy): Eukaryota > Metazoa > Chordata > Mammalia > Sirenia > Dugongidae > Dugong > Dugong dugon. Next base: position 26,857,450 of record CM057462.1, on the reverse strand, counting down.
CATTAGTGGCTAAGCCAAGTCTTAGCCTCAACTCTGATGCTCAATCCCTGCTTTCTCCCCTCATGGCCCAGAGGAGCTGTGGTGAGCCCTCAGTGGTGTCTGGTCTGAGACACTGTTGGGGTCACTAAGGTGGGTTACATCCCCCTAGACAGCACCTTAGACACCATCATGCACCAGCTCCCATGCATGCCGTTAATGTTTATTGAGGGCCTGCTGCATGCCAGGCACAGCCTGGGCTCTGGAAGTACATAGGGGACGAGATGGGTCCCTGCCCTCGTAGGGCTGGTGCTCCAGGGAGGAGGCAGACAGTGAAAGGAAAGCAGAAGACGTATGGCACACGGGGGGTGCTGGGACATGACAAAGAGGCTGCATCCTGCAACAAGGTGGCGGGGTGGGCCGGGCCTGCTATTTCAGACAGTGCGATTGGTGAACACTCACCTGAGAATTACAGAATGCTTTTAAATTGCCTGATAGCTCTGAGTTGTAGGGGGAAAAAATGGTTTAAAAACTTAATAATTAGTTTCCTAAGCTGTTCAAAGTATAGCCACCCTATAGAATAGAATAGAACTGCCCCATAGCGTTTCCAAGGAGTGGCTGGTAGATTTGAATTGCCGACCTTTTGGTTAGCAGCTGAGCTCTTAACCACTGTGCCACCAGAACTCCTTCTGAAACCATAGATCTTGAGAAAACTTGCTGTTTAAAATCATATCAGAGACTACCCACCCAACAAAAACTTGCTGCCGTCGAGTTGATTTAACTTATAGCAACCCTATAGGACAGAGTAGAACTGCCCCACAGGGTTTCCAAGGCTGTAAAATCTTTACAGAAGCAGACTGTTAACATCTTTCTCCTGTGGAGTGGCTGGTGGGTTCAAACCACCAGCTGAGCACTTACCCACTGCGCCACCAGGGCTCCGTTCAAAGTATAGGTAAGGTAAAATTTAAAACTAAAATTTAACGTTTTACATCCTGTTTACATTGTCTCCCTGCAAAGTATACAAGCCCATCTCTTATCAGCAGGATTTTTTTTTTTTGGATCCCTAGAATCCTATCACGTTAGATTAGTTTTCTTTATAAGTATATAAATCATGCGAGTTCGATGTTACTCTCCTAAGTCCTCTTCCAATTCTAAAATTGTCTTCTTGTATGTTCGTTCCATGTTCAGTGACTGGATCTGAGAAAAGTTACTATCAGGTGAAATTTAATTCCCTATAGAGGACAGTATTTGTGTTTGTAATTCATCCGTTTAAATGATTGTATGTCACATGACCGACTCATCCCTGTTTCCTCCTTTAAAACTGGAAGTCCCAGAACCCCTTCAGTCCTGGGCAAACAGCGATGGTTGGTCACCCTAGGAATAGGAATCTAAGACTTTATCAAATTGACCATTATTATAGAGACTATAGTAATGTTTAGAAGGCTGGATGGCAGGGAGAATTGATAAAGGGTTTCTCAAGGTTTTAGGACAGAGAGCAGATGGCAAAGACAGCTGGGGAGCAGCCCAGGACCTTTAGCAGGGGGAGCCTCACCCAGGGCCAGCCCACAAACGCTGGGCCCCGTCTGCCCCCATACACCACAGCAGCATAGCCCCTGAACCAACATGTGAGACCAATAACCAGTAATGAGCCTCTTCTGTCAGATCCACTCAGTCAGTGTAGACCCCAGGTGCCTAGGTAGTGCAAACGGATACCCACCCAGCAATGCCTCAGGAGAAAAGCCTGGCAGTCTGCTAAAGATTATAGCCAAGAAAACCTTACAGAGCACGGTCCTACTCTGTGACACATGGGGTCACCATGAGTCAGAGTCCACTCAACAGCAGCAGGTTTGGTTTTTTTAGGTTAAGCACCGTGACCAGTCAAACCAGCAGGGATTAGCACACCTAAACTGAAGGAAAAAAGGAGAGGGAAGGATCCTGGCAGAGAAGAGTACAACAGAAGGCCCATCGGCCAAGTCACTCCTGTGTTGCCAGAGCCCACCTTGGCGTGCAGAACATTTTAACTCCTAAATTAGTCATTTATTCAACACGTCTTATTAAGCACTTAACTACATGTCCCTAATCTGCCCGTTTTGTGTCTTAGGAAAAAGAAAGTGATGCCATGAAGCCCAAGAATCAGGGTAGGTACAATGCATGTCATGAAGCCCCACAAAGAAACTACTTTTATTCGTTCAGCACCTACTATATTTCAGACATTTTAGAACTGAATGTAAAATACTACCCTTATTAACTTGTGTGATATTTTTAAGGTATACTTTAAATCAGACTTGTTACTGAAAATTTGAAAATAAGTTCTACAAAAAAATCATTTAAACTGCCTTTTTTTTTTTTTGATCAGACACTCAAGGAAGGAAAACTGACCCACCTAATGCTCCAGAAACTCCAGATAATCATTATTTGGATCAGTGAGTAATGTTGTCTTTAGCCTATTATGTAATGCGTAAAGGCACTAACCACATAAAAACACTGTAAAATAAACATTCTCTTAGTTCTTTCATTAAACCCACTGCCGTTGAGTTGATTCCAACTCACAGCAACCCTGTAGGACAGAGTAGAACTGCCCCAGAGGGTTTCCAAGGCTGTAATCTTTACGGAAGCAGACTGCCACATCTTTCTCCCGTGGAGCAGCTGGTAGGATCAAACCACCAACCTTTTCGTTAGCAGCCGAGCACTTAGCCACTGTACCACCAGGGTTCCTTGTTTGTTCATTAAGATTATGTAAATCAGTTGACCTTTTCCACTAATTTTTAAAGCTAGGAAAATTGCCTTCTAACCCAATCAGCATTAGCACTCAGTAAGTCCAGATGATTTTCCCTCTCTTTACCCCAATAGGAGTTAGCAGCATATTTGTCAAAATTGCTGTTACAGGTACAAAATGTTGTAGCAGAAAACACTGTTTACTAAGCAGTGGCCAGGACTCATCGACAAAGACCCTATGAGAAATGTCTCCATCTTATCTTTTCTTGTGACTTAAATTTCCTGTCTGCCTGATTATGACGGCAAGGTTAGAATTTGAAGGAATTGTAAGCTAATTGATTTCAGGCACCTGCTCGGGGAGGGATCTTCCTTAGCACTTTAGCGGCCCAGCCCCCGCCCTGAGGGCAGACCATGTGAGACGCAGTGGAGAGGAAGGCATACACATCAGACACTGACACTGGCAAATGTAGGAGCGAAGCGGGTACTACTGAACTAGGTCTTTGCATTCATTCTTCACTTTTCTGTTCTGTTTCAGTCTATGTATTTTTTGTGGGGAAAGGAATGAGTCCTTCACGGAGGAAGGCCTGGACCTGCATTACTGGAAGCACTGTCTCATGCTGACGAGATGTGACTACTGCAAGCAGGTCAGGCGCTGGACACAGTCGGACCGGACCCAGCTTGTGGGCTTGAGCCAGCAACTCCTGAGAGGCCCTGGGCACAAAACCATCCAGTTTTAGTATTGTCAGAGGGAAAGTAACTGAGTGCCTGTCACCCCATTCTGCTTTGGGTTGTGATGTTTTACTTTTCTGTTGAAGTATGAATGTATACAAACCATAAGCTTTACAGCTCAAGGAACTATCACAAGAAACTCAGTTGTGTAACTGCCACCCAGATCAAGAAAGACAGAGTACCACCACCCCTCAAACTGGAAACCAAACCAGTTGCCATCAAGTCGACTCCTACTCATGGCAATCCCACGAATGTAAGAGTAGAACTGTGCTCCACAGGGTTTTCACTGGCTGTGACCTTTCAGAAGTACTTTGCCAGACCTTTCTTCTGAGGCCCCTCCGGGTGGATTTGCGCCACCCAGGGACTCCTCCACCACACCTCAGTCCTCCTCCCCAAAGTCATCATTGTCCTGATTTCTAACGCCACACATTTGTGTTTCTTGCTTTTTGAGCTTTATGTAAATGGAATGCTACAATATGTAATTTTTTTTTTTTTTAATTGTACTTCAGGTGAAGGCTTACAGAACAAATAGTTTCTCATGAAACAGTAGTACACATGTTGTTTTATGACATTGGTTAACAACCCCACAACATATTAACCCTCTATCTTCTCAACCTTTTTTTTTTTTTGGTGAAAATACACATAGCCAAAGATACACCATTTCAAAAATTTCTACATGCACAGTTCAGTGACATAAATATGTAATTATTTTGTATCATGTCCCATACTATAATTTCTTTTCTTACTTCACAGTATTCCCTCAGTTTGACTATACCACAATGTATACATCCATCCTGTTAATGGAATTCGGGTTGTTTCCAATGGGGGACTTCTATGAGTAGTGTTGCTACAAGCACCCTCATGTGTGTCTTCTGGAGCACACATGAATGCACTCTGGGGCATGTACCTGAGAGTGGAATTGCTGTGCGAGTGTTCAGCTTTAGAGAAAGATTGCGTTCCACAGTGGTTGGACCCCAGCTGACACCCCACCAGCAGCATGCGGAAGCTGCTGCACGTCCTCACCAACACTTGGTACTGCCAGTCTTCTCCATTTGTACCATTCTGGTGGATGCTTCTTGGTATCTTGTGCACTTCGGATTTGCATTTCCCTGATGAGTTGTGAGGTCGAGCACCTGTCCATTTATTGGCCATTTGACTAGACTTTTGTGGAGTGCCTGTTCTTATCTTTTTTTAAAAAACAAAAATTGGGTTGACATTCCTTTTCTTTCTGATTTGCGGTAATTCTTTATGTATCTGGATAGGAGTCCTTTGTAAGTTATATGGAGTTCCTGGGTGGTTAACACTCATCTGCTAACCAAAACGTTGGTGGGTTGAATCTACTCAGATGCACCTCGGAAGAAAAGCCTGACAATCTACTTCTGAAAAATCAGCCACTGAAAACCCTGTGGAGTACAGTTCTACTCTAACACAAACGGGATCACCACGAGTCGGAGTAGACTCCACAGCAGCTGGTTTTACTGATCAGTTATATGTATTGTAATCATCTTCTGCCACTCTTTGTCTTGCCTTTTCATTGTCTTAATGTAGACTAATGGAAGTTTTTCATTTTAATGTTGTCTACCTTATCAGTCGTTTTCATGGTTAATGCTTTTTGTGCCCTGTTTATGAAATCTTTCCCTGCCCCAGATTTTAAATCTCTTCTCTGATGCAACAGGTCTTCCTTCCATAACGGAGGAGAATCAGGAGAAGAAAGAGCCTCTTCCTTTTATCTTAGGGCCCGTTCAGGCTTGAGGATGCAGCTTGACTGGCAGGTCCTCCCACCTGATCAGCTGTCCCTCTACCTGGCAGGGCAGACTCTAACCCCAGTGTAGATGATCAGGAACAGGTCGATTGTTTCCTTCGGCAGTGTGCAGAAGTCGCAGGGCAGGGAATTTCTTCCCAGGGTGTACACAGGTCCTTCCAGCCAAAGACATCAGTGTGGTGAGAGATCTCTTAGCTCTCTTTTGTGATTCTGTTTCTGTGCATGTTCTTAGAAGTAAGTGGGAGCCAGGATTTGAATCCAGGGTCACACGTTTAACCACAGGCTATTCTGCCTTCTAATGCAAGTATCCCATTCAAATTAACCTTAGCACACCCTCCTCACCCCTTAGCAATGGCCTTGATACACTGCCAGGTAACGTGAGAGGAGGACCTGAGGTCTTTGCAGAGTGTGGTGGATGGGTCCACAAGCTCTGTGCTGTGAGCACCAGAGAGAAAAGATGGCTTCACTCACCCCATGGGTAAATGACACCAAAGCCTTTTCTGGAGGTCTTAAGTCCTGAAGAAGTCCTCGTGGCACAGTGGTTAAGAGCTTGGCGGCTAACCAAAAGGTCAGCAGTTCGAATCCACCAGCTGCTCCTTGGAAACCATATGGGGCAGTTCTGCTCTGTCCTGTAGGGTTGCTATGAGTCAGAATCAACTCACCGGCAATGGGTTTGGTTTTTGGTTTAAGCCCTGAAGGCGCTCACACACATGACGTCGGCCAGTGGGGCAGGAAGCCCGCCAGTGTTTCAGCAGCTGCTCTGCTCTATGTTCTGGCCCAGGTGGTAGAGATAGCCAGCCTGACAGAGCACCTGCTGACAGAGTGTGACAGGAAGGACGGGTTTGGGAAGTGCTACCGCTGCAGTGAGGCGGTGTTGAAGGAGGAGCTGCCCAGACACATCAAAACCAAAGACTGCAATCGTGAGTGCTCCTTGGTGGCTGTCCTCTGGCGGGCCCCTGTCAAGATCCCCAAGTGCCCTCTGTGTAGCAGGCGGTCCTCCTTGGGAACAGTGCTGCTGCTGACAGGGTCTCTGAGTGCCGGGGGGGTTACAGAGTGCCTGGCAGGCTCTGTTGTTCTCCTTCTCATCCAAGTGCTATCTCAACATCATAGGAGTAACTGACTTTGTTTTACTGAAATCATTTCAGCCTCCAAGTCAGAGAAGCTGGCAAATAGGTGTCCTTTGTGCCACGAGAACTTCTCACCTGGAGAAGAGGTGAGTGGTCTAACCCAGGAGGGTGACTGGCACTTGAGTGTTAAACTCACTACTGTTGGATAATAACAGTGATGATGATGGTGGTACTGCTGGACCCCACTCTCTCTCTCTCTCTCTCTCAGGACGGTTGTTGGAGGAGATAGTTGAGCTCTCTCAACAGTCATTCTATTTACCTACATATTCAATGTGATAGCTTAATGTTAATAAATGGTTTATTTGAGGAGTCTCAACTCATTGGGATACAAGCATGAAATGGTTTTGTTTGTTTCTAGCCTTTGTTTTTACCTAGTTATTGAGGCCCTAGATGACATCTTGGCCAGTTCTGGAACATTCTGGTCCCTTTTGATTAATAAAACTTAACCCTGTCCAGTTTGTAAATTCTATTTCATATCTAATTCAGAGCTCTCCTGCCTCCCTCAGTGCAAGCCACACTGTGGCTCAGTTGCTTGGTGAGGAGAGGACGCTGTCTCCCATGCCTACCCTTCAATCCCCACATGCTGTTAGAGGCAGGCGGAGGGACGAGAGGGGAGTCAGAGACTTCAGGACGGATAATCTGGCTCTCTGGCTCACACAACTGGCTGGTGGTGCCCCCCGTGTGCCAGGCATCAAGTGCTGAGCCCCTGTGGGTCCTGCCTACCACGCCTCCCAGACCCACTTAGCTACTGTCCCCTGCAGTCTACCCACTGCTTCTGGCTGTGCAGCTCTCCTTGTCTAAGCCTTCCTGGATGCAGGACAACCAGCAAGGTGACTCAAACCCAGCAGTCCCTGCAGCATCCTCTTGACCACAGAAAACTCACAGATCACACAGGGAATATAGGCTCTCCCACGAACTTATCTCTATCCAGTTATCCAACTGCTATTCATTCTCTCTTTGGAAAATTTCAAATATGTAACAAGTTATGCATAAGAGTAAAGGAACTGCAGTTAAATGCTATAAGGCCATCAACAAGTTCATTCCACTCTTCATCTGCTTTCCACATGGAATACCACATTATTTATCAGTTGATGACCTTTATGACCACTTTTTGTTTAAGCCCATGCTCTGAGACTCAGATGTGTTTTCTGCACAGACTGCAGGGGCCAGTGTAGTGCACCTGAGGGGCATCTGTACTGGGCACAGAGCCATCCTTCCATGCTGTGGCCAGTGGCTGCCGCTTATTTTTGGCTTTAGCCGTAAGTTGTCCTTGATGCTGTGGAAGCACCCGAAGCCGCTGTGTGGCCTGATCACATGCCTCTGGCCTCTCCTCTCATTGCAGGCATGGAAGGCTCATCTGATGGGTCCCGCCGGCTGCACCATGAACCTGCGCAAGACACATGTCCTGCACAAAGTGCAGGCGCCACCACCGGGTAAGGCCTTCCACGCACCACTGCGAGCACCCACCAGGGTCTCTTCCCTCATGTCTGCGAGTCCTTCAGGGGTGGGCCAGTCAAGTGACCAGATGTCTTTCCCCTGTGGCCAGATGCAGCTGCTCTCTCAGGAGGCATCATTCAGTGACACAGCCACGCCTGGTGGGCACTCCTCCGGGGCACACTCTTTTGTTCTCAGTGTCTTTTCACATGAAGGACCGCAAAGTATTTAGGAACATGAAATGAGAGTAGACCATTGATGCGCCACCACCTGACTTTAGACTGTGGAAGTAGCTATTTCATGTCAGACTTCGGGGGCTTACAAGAATATCTTCTGTGCTATTAATAAAAGTTATTCCTAACCAGAAGACTTTGGGTACACAACTTTATTTTAGGAGTGACGCCTACATATGGTAATGATAACACTGATTGAGTATTTGTGTGAGGCATTTTGCTCAGGGATTTGGCTATTTAATCCTCACAGCAACCTCTCTGTCTAAATGAGGAGATAAAGGCGCAGAGAGGTAGCCTGCACAGTAAGCTCATACCTAGGCCTCTGGCTGTTCCCTTTCTTCCTGACTGACTGACCGGAGAGCTGCCTCAGGCTTGCTTTCTCCTGGAGCTCCTGCTGCCGTCACCTGTGCATCTTCACCCACAGCCTGCAGCCCCCCTCACAGCCACCCGCTCATCCTGACGGCAGGCAGGAGGAGCCGCTGTCCTCAGTGCTGATCCCAACCACCCGATTTCGTGCAGACTCCTGTGGACAGCGATGGGAACTGTCCCTGAACCCACCCGCCCCCACCCCCCCCCACCCCCCCAGTGTCTAATCACTGTCCTGTCTGCACTGTGATCCTGTGAGTCTCCCTTCTAATGTGGGGCCTGTGTTTTGTGTGTCTGTGTTTTCACTGCAGGGAAAGGCTCAGCAATGACTAAAGCGGGCACCTCGGGATTGAAGGCTGGGAGCAAGATCCCCACCCCAAAGAGGGGCCTGAGTAAAAGCTCCAGCAGGACATACACAAAGCGATGATGCAACAAGTACTGGTTCCCTTGTCACCGTGCATGACAGGGCAGGCTCTCTGATTCTGAACCATTTCTCCTCAAATCGGCCTTTGGGACTGGCACCCGGGCCTGCTGCTGCCACCACACGGCTCTTGGCCGAGCACGTCCTCTGCTTGTCAGCACTGTCAGCTCCCGTTAAATGACGGGCGTGGGACTGACCAAAGACCCTGGACCCCCGAGCACCAAACCTCACTTATTTCTTGGCTTACAGGTTTCTGGCTTCTCAGGCCTTCGTGACACAGCAGAGCACTGGTTCTGTTCGCACAGGAAGCTCAGCGTGGCAGCTGACAGGCAGGAGCAGCATGTCAGCAAACGGCACAGGCAGAGCAGCCGCCCTTCTTAGCTCCTAGGAGTGACCATCGTAAGACATTCTCTGACCATTTGCATCGTAGCCTCTCCACGTGGGGTAGAGTGTCCCCAGGGCTGTGGCCCCACTGGGCAGTGGTAACAAATGCAGTCAGAGGAGAGCCAGGGCTTCAGGAGCATCTAACTGTCTGCTAGGTCTGCTGCCCAGGGCACTTAGCCATGGCATAGAAGAGGGTTCAGTATCTCCAGAGCACGTGTTTGCCACTCCCACAGAAATAAAGGTGAAAAGGAAGTCTAAAAAGAACAAAAGTTACTGAGGGTCAGCCCTCCTGGGCACTCCCGTTGGTGGCCGACTGTTGAGTCATGCTGTCTGCGTAGTCTTCACTTCCCTGCAGAGCCCCTAGCCTGTCCCAGCCGAGCACCCCCAGATGGAGTAAGGTCAACACTAGTGCAGCCGTGACTGCTGAGTCTGCTAGAGACAGAAAATGAGCTGTCCTTTCAGCACCAAAATATTTGTCCCCCACCCCTTCCAGTGATGAGGATTTTGCTTCTTCCTGAATGTCATATGGGCAGGCTTTCAAAATGACAGTGAGAAATGCTTGAGATTGATGAAATTTGTACAATACAATTAGTGTATAAATATTGTTTAATTCCCAACCTTGTGCAACAACAGAGTATCAAAACTCATAGCTAGTTGAGCAGTGTGCTCCCTGGATATGTTAGTAACCATGAGTTTGCATTAACTAATCTCCAGCTTTAGCTAACTAAAATGTGGTTGACTCAGAATACTGAGCAAGAATAAGACCTACCAAAATACTTAACTTTAAACAATACTACATTAAAAATGAGGGAGGGAGAAATAATGTAACACTTTATAAAGCAAAGTACAGATGCCAAGGTATTTATAAAATGATCTTTTCTGGTTTCAAAAAGATATTAGCCATTATTTTCTAACCCATTTTAAAGTATAAATAAAATGCTTCTTTAAACAGACCAATATGAGAAAAGTTATTCAAGGAATTATTCTTTCCTCCCCAATCAAAACTTTTAAGAGATATACATGTATAATGTTTTCCATATATTGTAACTTAAGAAAGATATTTGTAAAGATGTTTAATTTTTAATGATTGAAAAGCAAAGTTGGGTGTATTTAAAACAGGTTAGTCTTTTGGTGGTCACAGAAGAATCGTTTATTTATGTCGAGATGATGACTGGCAGTGATTAGTGGCTATCAAAAGCCTTACAGAGTTACTATTAAGGGACCAAGAATAAAGGGTAAAAAATTAAAAAACGACCTGTAAGATCCCTTGGCCATTCATAAATAAATATCTACATTTAGAACATTAGGAACAATTTGAATTCATTCATATGTTGTGGATATTTAATAATATTTATTTCAATTATTTTCATATTTCAAAATATTCTATTAATAATTTAAAAGAACTGTATCTGTAAATTGGGCATTAGAATACAAATGTAAATAATTTTAATGAAAATTTTCAACTTTTTAATGTTTTAACATGGTTTTCTATTTGTCTTTATTTCAGGTACCAGAATGATAAAATATCTAAGTAATTTATTTTTGTTGTTGTTTTAGGGTTTTGGGGTTAATTCACGCTGAATATATTAATGTAATAAAACAATCACTAAATGTTTTGTCATTTTTATTTCAGAATTGTAATTACACTTCCTTTAGTAAACATGCAACCGTAGGTCAGCCCTGAAACCTAGAGAGTAAATTGAAAATTGCTGAGAAAAGAGGCAGTCAATATTAAGTTGTCATGAGAGAGTTTGGTTCCTAAAATAGGTTATTCGTCAAAATGAGCTTACTGTTAAAGAAGCTAAAAGGTTTGTTTTTTTTATTTTTTTATAATGTTTATAACAGTTTATTTCGTGGTTACCAGTTACGATTATACTTGTCTGAATATACCGTGGCATATACTGAAATGAGAAGAAGAGTATTGTCTCTTTACTCCTTTTTTCCAGACATATTACTGATTCTGTCAGTAGCACTGCATGTCTAGATAACAACCGTTTAAAATGAAATGACTTCTGACAATTCTGTCAGTTCTTTTTATATGTATCATTTCCTCTCTTCTTTATATTTTATTTGATTTTTGTTGTTGGTAATATACACAGCAGAACATACACCAATTCAGTAGTTTCTGCATGTACAATTTAGTGATATTCCATTCTTTGAGTTGTGCACCTATTCTCACCCTGGTTTTCCAAGTTGTTCCTTCCTTATTAACATAAACTCACTGCCCCGTAAGTTTCCTATCTAATCTTCCGAGTTGCTATTGTCAGTTTGATCCCATACAGATAGATCTTAAAAGAGCACACTGCTCAAGGCAGACATTCTTTACTAGTTAAGCTGAACTATTATTTCGTTTTAAGAAGACTTCAGGGGATAATTTTGGTTTAAGTTTTAAAGAATTATCTCAGGGCAGTAGTTTCAGAGGTTAATTCAGCCTCCATGGCTCCAGAAAGTCTGGATTCCATGAGAATTTAGAAGCTAAACGGTTTTAAGCTAAGTATAATTAGAGAAAATTATTGACCAATTTTATCCTCTGGAATAAATTAAAAATCGTCTATAAGTTCTCTAAATTTGCACTGTTGAGGACTATACTTCATAGTCTCTTCATGTGTTTTTCTACCCTTAGAAAGAGGGTATCTTCAACTAGCCAACAAGTCTTTTTTTTTTTTTTTTTTAAATAAGTAAAAATGTAGCATTTTCTGGGCTGATTTGTAGTAATGGTTTTGTTACCGTTACATCAGCTTGGATAATGATTTTGTAATTGTTTCCATTTCGAGATTTTATTGTACTTTTTCCTTTACACAAATATATATTAACTTAAAATTTAAAGTATTACAGTTTCAACAGCAAAAATAACTTTAAAATTTTTATCTTACTGAATAGAACTTTTTCACTGTATCTGTGTGTATATATACATAGAAGAGTGTGTGTGTGTGTGTGTATACGTTGGAGAGTGTGTACATGGGAGAGTATGTATGTGTGTACATGGGGGTGAAAGTGTGTGTACATGGGAGAGGTGTGTGTACATGAGGGAGAATGTGTGTGTACATGGTAGAGAGTGCATATGTACATACATATGTATGTGTGTGTACGTGGAAGAGTGTGTACGTGGGAGAGAGTGTACATTGGGGAACGTGTGTACATGGGGAGAGGTGTGTGTACATGAGGGAGTGTGTATGTGTACATGGAGTACATGTGTGTACATGGAGTGTATGTGTGTACATGGGGTAGAGTGTGCACATTGGTGAGTTATGTGGGTGTACATGGAGTGTGTGTGTGAATGTGGGCTGTTGTACATGGGGGAGTGTCTATACATGGGGAGTGTGTGTGTGTGTGTGTGTGTACATGGGGGAGTGCATTGTGTACCACATGGAGGAGTGTGTGTACCTGGGGGAGAGTGTGTGTGTACATGGGGGAGAGTGTCTGTGTGTGTACATGGGGGAGAGTGTGTTGAGTACATGGGGGATGGTGTGTGTGTGTGTACATGGGAGAGGGAAGGGGGAGAGAGCGAGAAGGCTAGTGTGTATGCTCTAGAGAGTGAAGGAGCGAGCACACTTTCAACAGAAAAGAACTTCAGAAAAGTGCAGCATAAGCTATAAATTACATCTGCTGTTGGCTCTTTCAGGGTTGACCAAGAAAAAAAAAAAAAGGTAATACTCACCAAGAGAGTTCTTTAAAGTGTGGTGTTTTGCATAGGGAACCCTGGTGGTGCAGTGATTAAGCGCTTGGCTGCTAATCAAAAGGTAGGCAGTTCAAATACACTAGCTGCTCCTTGGAAACCCTACAGCGCAGTTCTACTCTGTTCTGGAGGGTCTCTATGAGTTAGAATCAACTCGACGGCAAATTTATTTTTTATTTTTTAAATAGAGGAGCTCTGGTGATGTAATGGTTAAGCTATTGCCTACTAACCTCCTAGCCAAAAGCTCATCGGTTGGAACCCACCCAGCTGCTCTGCCAAGGAGGGGCGGGGAGACCTAGCGATCTGCTTTGCTCCAGCAAAGATTACTGCCTAGGAAACCTTATGAGTTGGAATCAACTCCACAGCACACATTTTGAATAGGCTTTCAGGTATGCACTTGCTTGTTGCTCTTAAAAATTAAATCAATCCTAAAAATAACAGCCTCGCCCTGTAAGATGCCAAGTTCTTAAATATACTAGCAGTGCCAGGAGCGTTTCTTCTAGAAGCCTCCTTGCCTTCTGTCATTCTGTCCGCCTTGGAGCATCTTCTCCCACCCTTTCCTCCTTCCCACCGTGTCACCCCACCCCGAGGACGCTGTTCACTGATCCCAGGGTTCTAGGCTGGGGATGGCTCCGGGCTGTGCCCGCCTCCCACGCCTCCCCCCCCCCCCCCATATCTCCCTGCGCCTGGGACCCCTGCTCCGGTCTCCCATACCCCTACCTGTCATACCTCGGCGCCACCTCCAGCGAGGTCCAGGAACCGTAGGCAGAGCCGGAGTCACAGGTCCCTGGGTACCCCCTCCCCTCTGCAGGCCTTGGTCCCCACCTGTAAGGAGAGGGCATCAGGCCAGGCAACGCTCTCCTTCCCGGCACCCTAGGCCCACCCCGCCTCGCTGGGCCGACTTCATGCCCGAAGGCCATCAGGGCCCGGTGAGGGTTCTGGCGCCCGCTGGCGTGGTGGTAGCGCCGCGAGAGGACTCGGAGCTGACAGGCCCCCGGGGCGCACGCACGCTGGGACACGCAGCAAGGGCCGGCGCCCCAGGGTTCCGGTGCTGACGCGGTATGCAGGGACGGCCACCCGGCCCGGGGCGCCATCCGCCCACAGCCTGGGCATGCGGAGGGTGAGGCTGCACCTGCAGGGCTGGGGCACATGTGGTGGCCTAGACACATCCCCACGTGGTGTCATGCGTCCCCAAGGCAGGAGCTCCAGAAGAGTCAGAGTTAGATGGAGAACGCACGCTCCCGTCCCCCACAAACACCTTTCTAAATCCCGAGCCCTGGAGCTGGCTCCGCACCTGTGCTGGGTGCTGACCAGGGGGCGCGTGGTCTCACTAGAGGGTCCCAAGTTCCCTGGACTTGTGTTGGGAAGTTACCCATCCTCACCAGAACACTCATTTCCTGCTTATATTTACAAAGTAAACTCTACTTAAGATTGCCTTTGCAGGAAGTTTTGTTACAAAAAACGTTTGCCATCCCCTAGGCTAAGGCCTCTTCCTTCCCAGAAGTGCCTCAGTTCCTCTCCATGGCACCTCCAGGGCCCTGACGGCTGTGGCAGGGTTTCTGCAGGCTCTGCACCCCGAGGACCTGGCACAGCTTTCCACTTTGTACAGAGGGAGTCCCTGTGACGGGCCTGGGGCTTCAGGGGTGGACAAACCACAACCCCATCCATCCATGCTCTTATCATAGGGTGTGCTGGGAGCCCCACAAGCGCAGGCTGGACCAGCCTTGGGCCCCAATCCGGATGGGAGGGGCTGGCCGATGCTGCCCAGCCTGTGTCTGCCTGCTTCTGGTGCAGGGTCTTCCAAAGGGCATGCCTGGAGACCGTTTTTCCCCTCAGCCGCACCAATGTGAAAGCTAATGGGCTGAAGGACACATGTCCAAGATGGCACCCTCACATGGCTGACAAAGTGATGTTGGCTGTGGTCAGGAGGCCTCAGTTTCTGGCCACTCAAGTGTCCTCAGGACATAGTTGCTGGCTTCCTCCAGAGCAAGTTTGGAAAGGTGAGGTAAAACTGTTGTTAACTGTAGAATGATTGGAATGACTAGAGAACTCAAAAGAACTTTTAGACAAATTATTAAAAATAAAGGGTCATAAAAAAACCTTTATAAGGAGCCCTAGGTTAAGTGCTCAGGTACTAACTGAAAGGTTGGAGATTTAAACCCTCCCCACTCCCCAGGGGCTCCACAGGAGAAAGACCTGTCAATCTGCTTCCGTAAAGATTATAGCCTAGGAAACCCTATAAGGCAATTCTACTCTTTCATACAGTGTCGGTATGAGTTGGAATCAACTTGACGGCACCTAACAACAGTGAACTGAGCCAAAACAAAGGGAGAGAGAAGATAAAGGGGCTTCTCCTCACATGTCTCTCTCTTTTCAGGGAGGAAAATGTCCCCAAGAGGCCTGGGCAGATTCCCCTTTTATCTTGTTGACCAGATGGGGGTCACAGTACATCCCTAGAACAATTGTTGGCAAAGAGGATCACCACGACTGGCTTAGACCAACCCTGATTCTTCCCTTGGGGCTGGGCAAATGCCACCTAAATGAAGCCTTCTGGTAACAAGGAGAAAGTTAGACACCAGCAATGTCTGTCGCAGGCTGTTGTGAGGGAGGTGAGGGGTGTGCTGAGGGCAGATGCAGAAGTAATGGGGGTGAGTGGAAGAGAGGCAGACTTGGGCTTATCACAAGGGATGGTCTTTCCAATGGAGCTTCCCCGGGACGTAGTGACTGTCTAGCATTGGCAGAGTTCAAGGCAGGGTGGGAAGAGTTGTTTCTGGGGTGAAGTACAGGAGCCCCTGATTGGGTTACGGGGTGGAGAGGATTCAAGTCTGAAGCTCCTTCCAACCAGAAGGTTCTGTGATTCTAAAGAATTTTCCCTTAGTATCTGTGGAAGCTTTTATTACAGGTTGACCATGAATTGGTCCCTTCCCACCCTTGCCATGTGCTCCAGTAGGCAAAAGACCCTTACCTACTCCACTGAGCATGTGCTTGGCCATGTGGCTTTCTTGGCCAATGGAACAGTAGCGGATGTCACTCTGCCATATAAAAACAAAGAAATGAATAAACAAAAAAACAGTTGCCATCAAATCAATTCTGACTCACAGCAACCCCATGCGTGTCAGAGTAGAACTGTGCTTCATAAGGTTTTCAGTGACTGACTTTTTGGAAGTAGATCCACGGGCCTTTCTTCCAAGGTGCCTCTTGGTAGACTTAAAGTTCTGACCTTTCAGTGAGCAGCCGCAAGAGCGATTAAAGCTTCTGTCCATCTTGTTGCTTCCTTCTGCCATGAGAGCAAAGCTCGTACCAGATAGGAGTGTTCCTCCAGGCAGGGTCCCAGCATGAGAAGGCACATGGAGCCAACCCATGATCCACCTGAGCCAGGAGCCAGCACCACTGCTGACTGGAAGCTGACATATAATAGGAAGAACTATAGACTGTTCATATATCGTTGTGTAGCCACCAGGGTTTTGCAGTTGTTTCTTATACATTAGGAGTCCCTGGGTGGCAAAGACAGTTAAGCATTCAACTACTAGCCAAAAGGTTATCGGTTTGAATCCACCCAGAGTGCCACGAAAGACGGGCCTGGTGATCTGCAGCTGAAAGGTCTGCCTTGAAAACCCTAAGGAGCAGTTCTACTCTGCACATATGGGGTTGCCATGAGTCAGAATTGAATGGACAGCAACTGTCAACAACAACCACAACAAAAGCTGACCCACACAGTATCACAAATTCTCCCTGGAGGCATAAGGTGTGCAGTGGTGACTTTCTTTCTTTTTTTTTTTTTTTTTTAACATTTAGCTTTTTTTTTTTTTTTTAAAGTGTGAGTGTCTCTGCACATAGACTGGATGCTTCAGCACAAGGCTCCAAACATCCATAGCCTTGTGATGTTCCATTGCTGTTGCCATCTGGGTAAGTGCATTTTCAAATTGCTTTTATCAACTAATAAATACATCCAAAGAATTTATAGAAATCAAATGACGTATCATCACATGGGGCAAATCTGCTGCAGAAGATCTCTTTCAAGTGTTAAAAAGCAAAGATGTCACTTTGAGGACTCAGGTGTGCCTGACTCAAGCCATGGTGTTTGCAACCACGTCATATGCATGTGAAAGCTGGACAATGATAAGGAAGACCGAAGAACTGATGCCTTTGAATTCTGGTGTTAGCCAAGAATATTGAATAAAGCATGGACTGCCAGAAGAACGAACAAATCTGTCTTGGAAGAAGTACAGCCAGAATGCTCCTTAGAAGCAAGGATGGCAAGACTTCATTTTATATACTTTGGACATGTTATCAGGAGGGACCAGTCCCTGGAGAAGGCCATCATGCTTGGTAAGGTAGAAGGTCAGCGAAAAAGTGGAAGACCCTCAATGAGATGGGTGGACACAATGGCTGCAACAACGGGCTCAAACATAGCAACGACTGCAAGGATGACACAGGACTGGGCAGTGTTTCCTTCTGTTGTACATGAGGTTGCTATGAGTCGGAACCAGCCATAGGCCTTGAGAAACTTTGCTGTTTAAATCATATCAGAGATTACCCACCCAACAAAACCCATTGCTGTCGAGTCTATTCCAACTCATAGCGACCCTACAGGACAGAGTAGAACTGCCCCATAGGGGTTCCAAGGCTGTAAAATCTTTACAGAAGCAGACTGCTACATCTTTCTTCCATGGAGGGACTTGTAGGTTCAAACCACTGATTTTTTGGTGAGCAGCTGAGCACTTAATCACTGTACCACCAGAGCTCCTCCTATATCAGAGATTACAAAACCAAAACAAACCAGCTTTAAACTGGGCCCATGTTAAAACATGCCTGCTTCGATCTAGAAGCTGATCAGCATTTTCTTTGCTTCTGTTAAAGCTAATCAAAATAGTTTCTGCTTCTACCAGAACAAATCACTTAGGATCAATTAATGTCCATAAGCCTGCTTAAACATTATTAGAGACTGTAGGTCTCTCCTGCTTGGCAAGATAGTAAGTTCAGCTTTGCTTTTTCAGAAATAATGTATCAACATTTGGTTTTCTTCATAGATTTACCACATATATAAGTACTCTAAATAATACCTTCCTGAGTTTTACATCTTTCTAAGCTATATAAAGGGGATCATATCATATGCATTTTTCTATGATCTTTTCCCCCTCTATACTGTGATTTTGATCATCATTCATACTGTTTGGTGTAGCTTAGCACTCATTTTCAATGTGTTAATTCATTTCAAGAATATTTCACAATTTATCCATTCTCCTGTTGATGCACATTTGGATTGTTTCCAGCTTTGGCTACTGTAACATTCTTACAGCTTGTCAAGATGGCCTATAACAGCATGAGCTGCTAAATCCTTACACAAAAATCTACACAGAAAGCAAGAAGAAAAATAGTTCCCAGGAACTAAAAGTCGCCAACTGTGTGTGTGTGTGTGTGTGTGTGTGTGTGTGTGTGTGTGTGTGTGTATTCTTCCAAGAAATCTGTAGGCGACTGAAGAGTCTTTTGAATTAGTGTTGCGTGTGGCTCCAGCTGGACAGAGAGTAGCTGGAGCTGGCTCTGAAAGGACAGACTGGAAGAAGGTTCAAGGTCCTTCTCCCATGTCTCACAATGCCTGAGACAGCCATTGCCTGCCCTGCACAGATGGAATCAGCCACAACAGCAATCAAAACAAAAATCCTTCTTTTCTGGGGGTGTTGGGGTGTGATTCAGGGCAGCACAAAAGCCTTACTGAGGATAAATATGGCGTATTCACTATTGGCTTAGAATACTAAACGGTAACACAAAAGATGTTCAACCGCATCCCCCACATGGATGAATTCCAGGGGCACGAAGTTGAACCAAAGAAGCCAGGCGCCACAGAGCACGAACAGCACATTAAAAACAGGCAAAGTAAATCTGCGCTGTTAGAAGTCAAGACAGCGGTTTCCCTTGGGGCATGAGGGGCTTTTGCGGGAACTGGTAATAACCTGTCTCTTGTTCTGGGTGCTGCTTATACAGATGTGTTCAGTTTGTGCAAAACTCAGTGTGTGATACACTTACGATGAGTGCGTTTTCTGTATGTATATTACACTTAATAAAAATTCATAAATTTCAAAACAAAACAACTGAAAACCCTGCTGGGGTGAGGAGTTACTGAAAATGGACGCAGACAAAGTAGCCATCGAGGGCATTTACTTCTCCATTTCTCCTACTCCAAACAGCCCGGGCTAGTGGATCACAAATAGGACAAGAAATTCTTCCCAAAGCAGCTTCAGGGACACTTCTTTTAAAATAACGAAGCCCGCGCCACAGCCCAGACCAGTTAAATCAGAATCTCTAGAAGTGGAACTGGTGCATCAGTAGTTTGTGATCTACAGGTGATTCCAAACAGCACCACTGCTCTAAGGGTTTGACAATCGGGCCAGAGGGCAGCCGACCACGTGGCCCACGTGGGTCTTGGAACCTGGGGTCGTTGTTCCGGCCAACCTTTCCCGGACTGACGAAGACAGGTGGAGGTGAGGAACTTTGCAGCCTCTCCCCGCAGCTCCATTTAGGAGGGCCTATTCTCTGTGGCACAAGCTGCGGCTCTCTAACATCTGAGGCTTTTCTCCATGGTTCCTTCCGGTCCAGGCCAGAAGTGACGCCACGCTACCCCGGAAGCACCTGCGGAATGGCTGCGGAGAACGGCGGCGCAATGGCGGTAGCTGCAGTGTCCGAGGCCTGGCCAGAGCTGGAGCTGGCGGAGCGGGAAAGGCGGCGGGAGCTGCTGCTGACGGGGCCTGGACTGGACGAGCGGGTACGGGCGGCGGGCGGGAGGCTGCCCCCGCGGCTTTTCACACTGTCGCTCCTGCACTACCTGGAAGTAAGTGGCTGCGGGAGCTTGCGCGAGCCCGGGCCGGGCCTGGCGCAGGGCCTCCCGCAGCTGCACAGCCTCGTGCTCCGGCGCAACGCGCTGGGTCCCGGCTTAAGCCCCGAGCTCGGGCCGCTGCCCGCCCTGCGGGTGCTGGATCTATCGGGCAACGCGTTGGAGGCGCTGCCGCCAGGCCAGGGTCTGGGCCCTGCGGAGCCGCCGGGCCTACCGCAGCTTCAGAGTCTCAATCTTAGCGGCAACCGGCTACGCGAGCTGCCCGCCGACCTGCCGCGCTGCGCCCCGAGGCTGCAGACCCTCAACCTCACCGGCAACTGCCTGGACGCCTTCCCCGCCACCCTTTTCCAGCCCGGCGCGCTGCCCCTTCTCAGCGAACTGGCGGCTGCTGACAACTGCCTCCGAGAGCTCAGCCCCGACATCGCCCACCTGGCCTCGCTCAAGGTCAGCGGGGCTGCGCGGGCGGGGCGGGATGGGGCCTTGGGGTAGCCACCGAGAGAGAACTCTTTGGTGCCGAGTCACTCCTGGTGACGCCGCACAGGGCATTGATCTGGAAATACCTGCTCGGCTGGGAAGAGCCAGCTCCTGTGTCACCTCTGGAAGCCTTCCACCAAGACCCTGCCCCCCCCGCCCCCCGATGCTCTGGTTGTTGTCTGAACTACCACGTTTGTTGACAACTGGATTTTAACATAAACACATAACATGCTGTTCTGTAATTGTTAGCAGGGCTAGAACAGAGACCCTTGTCTAATTTTCTGTATCTCTACTCAGGTTTCTCCAGCAGGGTGGTCTGACTTCTCCAGTGGGGGCTCAGAGCTCCCAAGAGCACAGAAGCCAAAGCTGCCAGTCCTTCTTAAGGCTTAGACCTGGAGCTACTCCCATGTCACTTCCACCCCGTTATGTTGGTTAAATAATCTCACGCCCAGTCCAGATTCAACAATGTGAGTACCAGGAGGCATGGTTCTTTAGGAGCCAGTAAAGTTTTTTTTTTTTAAGGAATGGTAGCAAAGGCTTCTGTTCCAGTTGCCTCCCAGGATGGGGAGAGTTGGCAAAGAGAAGCTCCTTGGCCCCGGCACCTAGTGCTGCCTCCCCAGACCTTGGTGCTATGACAGCCCTGACTCTCTTTCCCACTCCAGCCACTTGTAACAGGAAGCCGAAAAGGTGGCTACTCTCATTGCTGTTCTTTTAACCCCCCACGTAACTACCCACCAGTGAACATGGCTGCATTGTCCTGGCCTCTGGCTCACTCAGCTTGGCTTTCCTCTTTGGTGGAGAAATAAGAACCCAGTTAGCACTTTTCCTCTTTTGCATGTGTCCTTTCGCTATGGTGCTGTTACTCATTGGGCTGAACTGCCAGGGTGGTGGCAAGCCAGGGATAAGTTGGCACCCTCATGTCACTCTTACCTGCATTTTTATGTTGTTTCCCAGACGTGTGCCACTGTCCCTCTGGGGCTGAGGAAGGGATGGTGGGAAGAGGACGTAGTCACTACCAACTGCATGATAAAAGGGACAAGGTGGGCAAACCCCACCTTTATCACTAACTTTGTAGCAAGGATCAGCAGGAACCCAATTCCCAACTGGAAGTGGATCCAGGCCTCACTGTCCCACATTTCCACTCCTCGTCACCAGCTGCTTACATGGCAATTCTTTTTCCTGACGCTAACCACCCAGAGTTAGATCAGACCTCATCCTCGGCTGTCCTGAGCCAGGTCAAAACATCCTTGGCCATCTGAGGCCGGGTCATCAAGGAGCAGTCTGGCCAGCTGGCCTCTCTCTCTCTGTTGTCCCCTTGGACTAGGTCACAAGCTAGGAGGACTCTATCCTTCATCGACTGCCGTGCAGCCTTTCTCTGTCACCTAGCCACTCAGAGCTGGGTCTACACAAATCGTCTATACTGCTAGCCCCTGCTGCTCACTGCCCCATGGGTATGTTAATTCTCTAGAACAGATCACAAAATTCACAGACTGTTACCTATACCTACGGTTATCCATTTATTATAACTAGAAAAGGTACAAGTGTAGAGACACATCAGGCAAGGTCTGGGAGAGTGCCCGTCACATGGTACCACTGTCCCCAAGGACATGCCAGGCCCTCTCCCCTGCATGGTTGTTCTCACCAATCCAGGAGGCCCCAAAGACAGTGCTGCAAGGTTTAGGGTGCCTTAGTCATTCAGACCTCAATGAATATGCATGACCCCCTTCCTTTCTGAAGTGAGTTCACCAGGTCTGGGGCCTCTGTAGCCCCTACTTGCCAGGCTGTTGTGGAAAACAAGACATCTTGATTGCTTGGTTATTTTCAGAAACCAGAGTCAAAGTGCCACACCAAGTTCTTTGTCCCACATATGAACAGGACATGTGTCCCTGTAACTTCTGCAGTGGGCCAGGACAGCACAACAGTTAGTGGAAAGACCACACCATCCAAGATTCCTCTTGTTCCCGCCAAGTCATGTCCACTTATCTTGTCCATCGTGGCCCACAGGATAGGGTTACAAGACAGCTCTTGGGTGTCAGCATGGCCCCAGCATATGACATTCTTAAGATGTGACCAGTACACCTTCCTCCCATGGTCAGGGTTCACAGAGAAATTAAACTTTGTGAAACTTCTTGTCCCGTGACAAGAGAAACTGCAGTTTAAAAAAAAATCCCCAATTTTTTTCTTTTGCACAGTTGCTGTCAGAGGCTACCAGGCTCACTCAGGTACGTGGGTAAGGCTGGTTCCCTCCACAGCTGATGCCCTGGGCCAGCTTTCACTAGAACTGAGACAGCTTCTCCAAAGAGGGTTTGGTTCATCTCAAGTTTGCCACAACTACAAAATTAAGATCCCTTCCCCAATGGCAAGAAACAGCACTTCTTGTGCAAAAGTGATATTTTGAGAACGTAGTCTGTGTTTTGACTTAGAGTTATAGGCCAGCCCCTCATCACTGTGTCAGCCATCGACCACGGCGGTTTGTGCTCCCTTTGGGAAGAGAGTAAATGGGAACAGCAAAGCAAGAGGATAGTGCTGTGTCCACTCCAGGCCAGGTGCCAGGAGGCCACTCCACACTTAACGAAGAAACCTCCCGCTAAGAGATTGTGCTGTTCATGTCCTGGCAGTCAGGGTGCACGATTCACACACGGCTGCTTCTGTCAGAAAGTTAGGGCTCAACACTGCTGCTATGTCACACATCTGAAATGTGCACCAATGCTACCTCCCACCTGCAGGGGTTTCCCAAGGCTCCCTTCCTCCCCTTAGTGTTCATACTTTGTGGGAAACAGACTTAACTTCCATTTCTTTGTTGAATCTGCCAATGCAGTGCCTAGGTGGGGTCAGTGTTGGTGTAGGGACAGCATCCACTCCTGGCGGCAGGGTTCCCTATATTTCTAGTGAGGCCCTCCCAACCACACCGCATCCCACTGCTGCTCTTCTCTGTGTGCTCCCACAGGACCCCAAGGCAGGTCGTGAGCTGCCATGCATGCCACTGTGGGCACAGCCACTGCTTGCTGCTCCAAAATGCCTTTCATTCAGTGACATGCTGCTGAAAGAAGATGCCCCCCACCCCAAGCCCACATACACATTTGTGTTTTGTGGAGACATCTCAGCAGATTGCAGGCCCTACACAGTCTGGTTCTGGTTGATGCTTAAAGCACCTGTGCTCTCAGGAGCCCTGGAAGCCACAGCCCTGCTGTGTAGCCTTACCCCAAAGCTTTGCTTTTCATCTGCTGCTGCCATCTCAAGGTCTTGAGTAAACTGCCCTTCTTTGGTGGCAGAAGCATCCCATTGTGCCATGTTTTCCTGCAGCAGTGAGATGTTACCCGAGTGGAGTTCTCATGCTGTCTGACCAAAGCCTTGTAGGCAGAGCAGACTGCAGTTAGTGGATGCAGCTAGTGCTGCCTGCAAACCACGACCAGAGTGGCTCAGACCAGCCCTTTCCTGTCGTTCCCAGCCTACTAGTGGGCAGGGCATCCAGGCCTTCTGGTCTGGGCCAGGCTCGCACCTGCCCTTGTGACCAGCTGGTCCAGCCCAGGCTTGTTCTCCTGCCAGAGAGCAGAAGCCTAAGTGCTCTTGAAGCCTGGACACAGAACTGGCTCCTGATAGGTTTTCTGTGAGTTAGTAATGTGTGTCACCAGGCTAGCTCAGACTCCAGGAATGGGGAAGCAAGACCCCTGCTTGGTGGGAGGAGCTTCAGGTCTCAGTGCAGGGGCCGGGGATACAGGGAGGGCATTCACTGTTGCCACCAGTGCCCTCAATCTGCCCTACTCTATCCCCCATCCAGTCCTGCATTCAGAGTGGAAAAAGGCCTGGAAAGGCACAAAATAAGAACTGAGCTGTATTAATCCACAGCTCGGGTTCCTACTCAGTGTTCCTTGGAGGTGCTTTTGTGGAGTTTGCATTTTGTCACCAGCTGTAACTGAAGATCACACTGGTGTCTGGCTTCCTTCCAGCCCATGGAGGGTGCCCATGTTCCCCTTGCCTCCAGAGCTACAGTATTCCCAGCAGCAGGCCCATCTATCTCAGGCGTGAACACTGGGTGTGTGCCTTAGACTGGCCCCTCCCCAGTGTCCTAGAGGAGTGTGTGTCCCCTGCCCCCTGTAACGCTGATCCCGTTTGATCAGAGCCCTTTCTGCAGCAACCCCCACTCTGTGAGTCTCTGCCCCACCTTCCCCCCCCACCCCAACTCACCAGACTGGGGCGCCCTTTTTCTCATGCCTTGGTGCTCTCCCTGCCTCTGGGCAGGCCCCATTGCTTGAGCTAGAGAATTCCAGACATTTCCTTTTCTGTGTCCTTCGTAACTTGGGATTTGTGAAATGCCATTAAAGTCGTCCCTCGCACCAGCCAGGCAGAGACCCTGACTCCTGAGTCATAAGAGCCCTGCTCATGAATAGAATCTGCTGCCCACTGTGGCTCGGCCCAAGGCCTCACCCATCCATTTGTGGTTAGGGCCCCTTTGTTGGCCAAGCAGACCACATGGGAGTGCCTGCTTTGAGTTTGTGGCACCCACATGGGCCACCAGCAAGGGGCCCACTATGGTGGCATCTGTGACTCAGTGCAGCCAGACAGGCTGGGATTGAGCCAAAGTCGTAGCCCCTACAGCCGCCAGAGCCCACGCCCTAAAGCTCTCCCAGCGCAGTTCCCTCTCAGAGCCCTCTCCCTCGCCTGACTTTGCCTTCCAAAAGCCAGCTCCCTGGGCACAGACTCACTCTACCCAAACCACATAGTCAGTGGCTCCTCTCTCATCTAAAGACAGAAGATGCTACACCCAGCAGTGTCATAGTAACTTAACGACTCCCACCTGCTAGTACAGTGATCCCTCAGTGTCCAGGAGTCAGGCCAATCAGATTAGCCCCTGGAAGTGGCCCTCTAAGCATGGAAGGTGGCTGGCTGCTTTGATCTTATCATTGTCTCAGGCATGCCAGTGGTCATCATGTCAGAGTCTGATCTGGACACGGAGGTTCTGTAACATAGGCTGCGCACATCCTTGTGGGTTGTGGAAGGGCTGAGAACCCAGCACCATTTTTAAAGGCAGTTTGTCATTTTTCTTCACACATGAGACGTGAGAACATTGCATGTTATATTGCTGGTGACTTTGAACTTCAGTATCAAGGACGGTAATGTTATTTACTGTTTTTGCTGTATGCTTGCTTTTTAGCATTTAATTTTAAAAAATAACACCATTTTGTGGGGAACCTATTTCTCCATCTAAAGAAGTATGTACTTGTTTCTGAAGCAAGTCCACATTTCATAACCAAAACCTGTCCCTTATTATCTTTTTTCCCCAACCTAAGGATTGATTGGAATTTTTTCAGTAGTTGCTATCAGGGAACTTATAGTTGAGCAAGAAGAGTAAGATGTTTGAGTATGAAAACAATCTCAATAGCAGTTGTTGATAACAAATCATTGCTAAAGGAGCCCTGGTGGTACAACAGTTAAGTGCCTGGTTGCTAACTGAAATGTTGGAACTTCAAACCCTCCCAGCACTTGTGCAGGAGAAAAGACCTAGAGATCTGTTCCTATAAAGAGCGTTGTGTGCTGTGGAGTCAATTCCGAGTCAATAGCGACCCTATAAAAAAGCTTACCCATTTCTGTTGGGTCAATTCCAACTTATAGTGACTATAGGACAGAGTAGAACTGCCCCGTAGGGTTTGCACAGAGCACCTGGTGGATTTGAACTGCCGACCTTTTGGTTAGCAGCCATAGCACTTAACCACTGTGCCACCAGGGTTTCCTAAATTGTGCTACAGATTATAAGACTTAATGCATTTTTAACCTTATGTAACTATACATTTCAAACATGAATTAATGTTTTTAAATTTTAAAAATGAGGTTAAAATTTTTATAAGCAATGAGTAATGAATGTTAAAAAAGTTGAAAATTAGGGAGAAGCAAAATGAGAAATCAATCACAATCTCACCTCCAAAGGAGAGATCCCTATTAATGTTCTAGGATGGACGTCTCTAGAGGCTGGTTTGTCAGCATTTATAGGACAGGGTAGAACTGCCCTATAGGGTTTCCTAGGCTGTAATCTTTATGGGAGCAGATGGCCAGGTCTTTTCTCTTGAGGAGTAGCTGGTAGTTTCAAACTGCCGGCCTTTCGGTTAGCAATCGAGCACTTAACCATTGAGCCACAAGAGCTCCTCCCCATAAAGATTACGGCCTAGAAATCCCTATGGGGCAGTTCTACTCTGTCACATAGGGACACTGAATCAAAAATTAACTTGACAGGTCCTAACAACAACAATTGTTGCTAACCCCTTCCCATTAGCAAATCTCTTAGGGCTAGTGACGTCATGGATGGGTAGAGTGTTGGTGATGAGGTGCAGCGCAGAGCTGGCTATGTGTGCAGGGTGCATAACACAGCAAAAAACCAGGTCTTCCATGTAGCAGCGGCTCCTGAGGGGCATCTTAGACAAAAACGTGGGGGCTCTCGCTCAGTGTCTGTGTTCTTTTAACACTTCTCTGGAGATAGGACCTCTGGGGTCTTCTTCCAAAGCCCAGTGGTCTGACTCATCCCTTCTGTGTCTCCCCAGACGCTAGACCTCTCCAACAACCAGCTCAGTGAGATCCCAGCCGCACTGGCCGACTGCCCGAAGCTAAAGGAGATCCACTTCAAGGGCAACAAGCTGAGGGACAAGCGCCTGGAAAAGATGGTGCACGGCTGCCAGACCAAGTCCATCCTGGAGTACCTGCGCGTCGGCGGCCGGGGTGGCGGGAAGGGCCGGGCCAAGGCCGAGGGCACTGAGAAGGAGGAGAGCCGGAAGAAGAAGAGGGAGAAGAAGCAGAAGAGGGAGGGCGGCGAGGGGGAGGAGGAGCTGGAGGCCTCAAGCAAGCTGCTGCTCAGGGTCCTGCACGTCTCCGAGAACCCTGTACCCCTGGTGGTGAATGTCCACCCCGAGGTCAGGGACGTGCGGCCCTTCATCGTGGGTGCTATTGTGAGGGGCATGTACCTAGAACCCGGAAACGCGCTCAAGCGCTTCCTCACCGCCCAGGTAGGGCCTATGCTCGCTCATGTCTGCAGCTGGGGTGGGGGGCACCGTGGGCAGGAATGAGTGGGTCGTGTTAACAAAAAGGCAGCATAGTACAGTGCCCTGGCTTCTCCGTGCCTCAGTTTCCTCACTGTGAGAATGGGACCACAGCAGGACACAGGTCGTCAGATGTTGGAGGGGATGACGTGATGTGTGCCCACACCGTGCTCTGTGTGAGCGCTCATCCCTCATCTTGGACCTGGGAGCAGGAGCTGTCAGGAGCAGTGTGTTCCTTGGAAATCAAGAATGCCCCCCACTTTTTTCCAAATTTAGTTTAATGTATTTATTTTGTTATTGTTGAGAATATACACAGCAAAACATATACCAGTTCCACAGTTTCTGCATGTCCCATTTAGTGACACTGATTACATTCTTTGAGTTGTGCAACCATTCTCAGCCTCCTTTTCTGAGTTGTTCCTCCCCCATTAACATGAACTCACTGTTCCCTAAGGGTCCTATCTAATCTTTCAAGTTGCTGTTGTCACTTTGATCCCATACAGATAATTCTTAGCATAATCCTCAAGGCAGACATTTTTTCCTAGTTAAGCTATACTATTGTTTGGTTTTAAGACTCCAGGCAGTATTTTTGGTTTAAGGTTTAAAGATGATCTCAGGGCTCCAGTTTCAAGGGTTCATCCAGCCTCCATGGCTCCAGGAAGGAATGCCCCATTTTTAACAGACATCCAGACCCCTGCTGTGTTTCATGTTGAATCTTGCCCGGGTCAGGAGAGCGGCCAGTTACCTCTTACCCATTTATTGAAATTGCAAATCAGTGTTCTTTGAGTTTTCTGATACTTTGGTAGATTTTTTTGGTTTCTGCAATAAACCACATTTATATAAGATATCATTAAAACTGTCAGAGTTCCTGGGTACTGCAAGCAGTTAAGACTGCTGCTGACTGAAAGTTTGACGGGTTAAGCTCATCCAGAGGCACCTTGGAAGAAAGCCCTGGCATTCTACTTCCAAAAAATTAGCCATTGAAAACCCTGTAGAGCACAGCTCTACTCTGACACACATGGGGTCACCAGGAGTTGGGGTCGATGTCTACGGCAATTTTTTTTTTTTTTTTTAATCATCAGCTCTCTTGGCCAGCTTGTTCTTACGTGGATACTTTGGTTTATAGGGTTCTTCCTAGACTAATTTCCTGATTAGTATTTCTTTGAAGTCTGCCTTCTAGCTTTTAAAAACATGCCCATCTTTGCATGAGGGGAAGCCAGGGTGTGGCCCTTGGGTGGCCAGCGAGCTTTGTGGGAGGTGGTGCCTGGTCACATTTGGAGCCCCTTCTTCAGGTTTGAGGTGAAGCAAGCAGGTTCGCAGGGCCAGCTGTTAGAGCTTCAAGGTCCGTGCTTTGGAAGAAAAACATGCTGGGATTATTTTTTCATTTTTAAATTATACGTTTGTTTATTCAGTCATAAATTTTAGTTCATGATCAGTTCTTCGAAATTTTAAATACTGTGTTCTAGAGTTAGAGAAAGGAGAAATTGTGCTGATGAACAGATAAAATAGTTTTCCTGAATGAGTCAACGCAATAAGTACTTGGCTAGCAAGGCAAAGGAGAGAGCCCCAGGAGGAGCCATTGGTGGAGGTGAGTGCTGAGGCTCCGGGCGATGACGAGTGAGCAAGGAGGAGGCTCCCCACATGCACAGGTCAGGCCCAGGGCCTGTGCAGACACCTCTCTGCTCCTGGGCGTGCTGAGATTCACTGATGCTGTGGCCTTGTGTTACAGACGAAGCTCCATGAGGACCTTTGTGAGAAGAGGACAGCAGCAACCATCGCCACCCACGACCTCAGGGCCATCCGGGGGCCCCTGCTGTACGGGGCCCGGCCGCCGCAGGACCTCAAGGTGCCCCGAACCGCTCCTTCCTTGGCTGGGAGTTGAGGTTCTACCTTTCAAGATTTTCCAGAAACAGTATACTTTGATGTAGATATTTTCAGATAACGGTTGAGTCAGAGCGTGTTAAAGTAGAACTTGCCACCACATAAAATACATTCATGTAAATAAACATGGGCCAGGTTTATGGTTACTTTGGATTGCTTAGCTATTTGAATGCTCATCAAAGGAGGCAGTAATTTGCAAGTAGTTTCCTTCATTTGCTCACTCATTTTTAACCAGAGATTTTGGCCCAATTGCAGAACTGCTAGCATGGGGTTTCCTTTCGTGTGAGCAGTTCCTCTGCAGTCCTGTTTGTGTTTGCTGGACCTGTGCAGGGTGCTGGGGTCCCTGGGATGGTGGGGGTCCCCGGGCATCCCCTGTGCAGACTCTCATGCAGAGCTCATACCTGCCTTGGCCTCCTGCAGGTGTGCAGAAACTCAGGTGTGTATTAGCTGATTTAAGGTTAAGCTTAGTTTCAAAGGTACATGAGTGTTTGGGCATCTGCATCCCCAAAAGTGACGCCTGGAGGCACCCTGCATGCCAGCTTCTTGTCGGGTGACCGCATGGTGACGAGGTCAGCTTGAGTCTCAGCTGGAATCACCAGCCCTCCTGAGTGCGTCTCGCTGTCCCAGAGATGGTGAAGGAAAGCAATGAGAGTGGCTGTTCATGTTTAGAACCAGAGTCCACGGGACAGGCGAGTTAGTGGCTGTCGTCCTGACACAGGTCTGTCTTCATAAAGGTTGACTGTGGCTTTCTGCCCCAATAGATTGTCCCCTTGGGCCGGCGAGAGATCAAGGCCAAGGACCTGGTGCGGCAGCTCCAGCTGGAGGCCGAGGAGCAGAGGAAGCAGAAGAAGAGGCAGAACGTCTCAGGCTTGCACAGGTCAGTCAGCCTCTACCCACAGCAGGCCCTGTGGGGAGGGACCAGTGGCTGTGGTGTAAGAGGGAGTGCGTGTGGCCCTCGGTGTCCTCGGGGGTCTGCCAGCCTCCCATGTGCACCACCTCAGCACAGGGCCAACCACAGCCTGCCATCTTCAGTTTAACCCACTTGTGCTACTGAACAAACTCCTGAAGTGACCAGAAGTTGGAAACCATTCCCTGTGGTTATAAGAGAGAAACAGAAATCTCTCTGAACTTCAGGGTTGCTGAGGAGCCTTGTGGGAGGCAAAGGGAAGTGACAGTGACCATCTCTGAGCTTGGTGGGCCCCCACGTGGGGAGGTGGGTGTTTCCTTAGAGAAACCAGGAGGTGTTAGGAGCAGCATAGAGGAGGAGGCTGGCACTTGGGGTTACCAAGAGGGGTGACACATCCCCACCAAGTTGCCACTACTTGTGAGATGCCATCACCCACTAGCATCCGGAAAACCAAAACCTGGCTACAGCATGAGATTCCAGTTTATCCCAGTTGCCAGAATGCTGGAGAGCCTGCTGCGTCTTATGCAGACCTGCCTGCTGCTATGATGTGCTACCAAGCAGAGATCCTGGGGCCTGCTTCCACTAACCCCTGAGATCACATGGACTAGCCCCGCTGTTGTTTTGCACGTGAACACAGGTTTTGGAAGACTGTTCCCTGAAGCATGTTACACACGTGCCCTTGATCTCACACCTGGTTCGTCTACAGAAGTCCCACTTGTGCAGTGTAGCCTTCAGGTGTGCTTGTTACCTTGTGATCTGCATTCTCTCTACACAGATACCTTCACTTACTGGATGGAAAAGACAACTACCCCTGTCTCGTGGACGCGGACGGCGACGTGATCTCCTTCCCACCCATCACCAACAGTGACAAGACAAAGGTACGGGGGTTCTGGTGTGCATTCACACAAGGTGTGCATGATAGAATGAGCAGACGAGAAAGGGGTGCGCTCAGGACCAGGACGTGCAGGACTTCTGGGCCACGGGTCACCACGTCCAGCTGGTGGTGCACCAAGAATTGTCACATGCACAGGATTCCATTTTGTGTTTTTCTTAAGGTGACAGTCCTGGTTTATGTAATACCATTGTATAGATTTTTCTTCAGGTTAAATGTTGCAGTTGCTGATGTTCACGTTTTGATCACTTTCTTCTTTCCTGAAACCTTTCTGATTTTTTATTTGTTTGTTTGTTAAAGATTAAAAAAACAACTACTGACTTGTTTTTGGAAGTCACAAGTGCTACTAGTCTGCAGATGTGTAAAGATATCATGGACGCCCTCATTCTGGTGAGTAAGCCCAGACAGCAGTCTCTTGTCGTCAGAGCCAGACTTCTGAGCCATAGGGAACAGTTCCTGCTTTGTTTTCCCGCCATATTTCCTGCATGGCAGCCTCTTGCTGTTACTCCATTGGGCCGCAGAGTAGCACTTCCTCCCCAGGTTACCTGTAATCTCTGGATTCAAAAGAAATTTTTCATTTGCAGAAAATGGCAGAGATCAACAAATACACTTTAGACAATAAAGAGGAAGGATCACTCTCGGATACTGAAGCTGATACAGTTTCTGGACAATTTCCGGACCCCAAAACTAATGAAAGTGCTGAAAAAGGTGGGAATTCCCCACTGGTGGTAGAACAGGTCCGGGTGGTAGACGTGGAAGGGAGCCTGAAGGTGGTGTACCCTTCTAAAACAGACCTGGACATCGCTGCGTCGCACATAACTGTGATCCGCTAACCAGCCAGGCCCCGTCTTTCAATGACAGCAGCTGTTTGTCAAAGATTTTGCTGTTCATTTGGCCTGTTTTACGGAGGTTTATGTGCGGCGATGTTAAATTATTCAGGGCGTTTCCTCCTCCGTGTCTTTGTAATTAAGCTCTGTGTGCTTGTACTCTTTGCTCCGTGTTTCAGATGGTCTGTTGTAAAGTGACTCTGTGTTGCCGTGCGCCTACACTGTTTGCCTTTACAGTGCCAAAAGGCCAAACTCATTGTACTGTTGTTTTTCATGAAATTGTTTTAATGTAGGAATTACCTGTTTAGGATGCTCTGAAATCATGTAGACACACAGCGGAGAACCCTCCTTACAGGAAAAATAGACTCCGACTGGTTTGACTTATTCAGCTCTGGACTAGGAAGCTAAGCGACGTATCTTACTGAGGTTCCCAACTATTTTTGTGTGATACACACCTGTCTAGATTTTACTGTGCCAGTAATACAGCTCCAAAACATTGAATGACATGTTTTCCAACTCGCGGTAAACTTTATAAAAAAAAGAAAACTACGATCTTAGCATTGGCAAAGTCAGTTTTCCAGCTATTGCTGTTTGAATGCTTTAGTGGGTGGAGATGTGTGGCATCCTGTAGGCGTGCAGCTCCATCAGTTTGAAAGCAGTGGCAAGTGGTGAGGTAGACTCACTCACCAGTACTGTCACTGGGCTGGGAGGCAGTGACAAGGACAGTTCTGATTGTAACTCACCCCACAGGTGAATAGGACGGTTCTGTGTAAATGGTGAGCGATCAGAGAAAGCACATAGTTTTTTAAGCCCCACACCATAGAGTACATGTGCCAGACAAATGGTTCTTCTACATTTTATGTTTTAGAGATGTCCAATTTCCGGCTGTCCCAGGTCACAGGACACGCGTGACTATGTTTGTTTGCACACACAGCACACGCATACGCATCCCTCCCTGGAACCAGGGTGTTCTGGGGTCACGGGAGACCCAGCCAGCAATACAGTGGGTGACTTTCCTGACTTCACTGCCTTAAGATCTGGCTTCAATATGACAAACTTGTGTTTTAATGACACCATTTTTTTGTTGTTCCATGGTCTCTGACCTATAAAGGATGATTTTTGTATTCTGTAGTAGCATCTGGCCGGCCAGCTTGGTGAGACACAGGCTGGGCCGCCTTGGCAGGCCCTGACTGGTAACACAGGTTACCTCCAAGCCCCTCTGTCCACTGGAAGTGACAGTCCTCCCTATTTTCCCTCCTAACCTACCATATGTCAGTGTGTGTTGATGGCTCTGGCTTGTCATTTCATGGAACTGCGCAGCAGTCCAGGCTGCTGGTGGCCATAGCCTGCGTGGGGTCTGCATGTTCATTCAGAGCCCAGTGGAGGCCCTGCCTGGATGACACGGCTACTGCCCTAGGCTGGGACCCTGCCCAGGCAGCTGGCCTGGGGTCACGGGCAGGTCACTCCATGAGGTAACTTTGGGTTATTATGGCAGAGAGACACCCTTTCTCTGCAGGATCCAGTGTGGTGAGGGTCGGCTGCCCCACCTGCCGCACTCCCCAGGACCGTGGGTTCTGTTGTATTGATTGTATCTGCCCTTGTTCCAAAGAACCCGCCAGCTCTTGATCCCCTCCTTTCTAATACAGCTTGTTTTAAGTGTGAGATTTTGGGGCTGTGTTTAACTTAAAGCAGCATGCCTCTTTGGCATTCTCTGTCCACCTGATCCTGAAAGGCCTCTAAAAAAATTTAATAAAAACATTTCAGCCCTTTGTCCAGTGAATCCTTTCCTGCAGAGTTTCCAGAGTAGGTGTGTGAATTTCATTCTAGGTGGGGAAACTGAGGACCCATGAATGACTGCCCATGATGCCCCTGCCTTCCCAAACCAGTTACTGCCATGCCCTTGACCCCTGGGTCCTGGAAACCAGCAGGGGCCACTCCTCCCTGCCAGGACCCTTGTGGCCCAGAGCAGAGGTGGCCCCGGGGTTCAGGCTGCCCTGGCTGCTCACCACAACACCCTAAGAGAAGTCGGGTCCCCCATGCCATACCCTAGCAGATGGTCTTTATGTCTTTTTCCTGAATCCTCCCTGGGAGAGGAGGCCAGGTGGCAACTCGGTACCCCATCCTCTCTCAGAGCTGCCAGGGGTGCTGCCTGGCCCAGGGACATGGCCCACGAAGGTGTGGGGCTGCAGCACCACCTCCAACCCCGGCAACTGGCAGCCTGCACGTGCTAGGGCCTGGGAATCAGCTCCCATGGTGACTGACATGGAGGCAGCAAAGCCCTGGGCCTCTCTGCCTTAGGCCTCCACTCTGGCCATCCTGCAGGTGTGCATGAGGACACTTTAAGTGCCACTGGCTTGTCTGAGCTGAAGCATAGGTAGTAGTGACACACACTGAGCACTGTAGCGTTGGCTGAGCTGGAGCAGCCGGAGTTTCCGTAGTGGTGGCCACCTCCTCCTGACCCCGTGCTCAGTGCTCCTCTTGTGGGTCACACCCATTCCTGTCACTCCTTGTCCCAGGGAGGGCCAGGCCACGTCCTACCTCTGTGCTCCCACCTTGCTCTGTCCAGGCCTCACCCCCCAGGGCCCGCCACATCGCCCTGTCCATCAGCAGCCCGTGACCCCGGCAGCAGGCCTGCAACTGCCACCCTGCACCCACCTGAGGGCTTCTGCCCTTGCCCGAGGCTGCTTCTGCAGCCCTGGAGCCAGCAGGGCATCCCTACCATGGAGCTGGAGCTGCTTGTAGAAAGAGGAGCCCCCTCCTCTCCCATCCTGTGCCCAGCTCCTGGCCAGAGCCCAGTCAGGCTTGGAGCGGCCTGGCCCCTAGACCTCCTTAGCCAACTGCTGACCTTTAGGGCCCACAGAGGCCACGCCACCCAATTACTGGTCTCTGGTCACCTCTGCCTATCTCCACGCTCTCTCCTGTGATGTCAGAGGTGGAAGGAGAGACCTAACTCCAGCTAAGGCGCCAGGGTGAGGCCGGAGCTCCCCTCCCTCTCCACGCGCATGACCAGACTGTGGGTGGGGGTGGGTGGAGATGGTTTCTTTTTGGAGATGGGCACTGAGACCTTTCGCAGCCCAGAGACCAAGCTTTGGCTGCACCGGACCTGAGGTCTTAGCCCCAGCCCCACAGCAGGCCTCCTGTGAGACAGTTGTTTGGAGACGCTCCCAGAATGGGCAAGGTCCAACAGGTGCCCTGCTTTCCAGAGTCCCACCTGGCCTTCCTCCTTGGGGACAGAGCGAGGAGCCTCTGGTTGCAGGGGTCATGGCCCTGCCTGGGCCAACAGACCTCCAGTGGGCCCGCCACCTCCACCCCCCACCAGCCTGGTCCAGCCTCACCCATGGACACTGCTCAGGCTCATACTGGATTCCCAGCCAGTGACATGCATTCAGAGGCTCAGCTGGCTGGGAGCCGGGAGAGGTGCGCCTTGGCACCTGCACACTTGGGCCAGCATCTCCTCTTTACCAGCCCCCAGCCTATAAGGACAATGACTGCCTCTGTGTCTCCTGCCCTCAGGCCTGGGGTGAGGCCCTCATCCCAAGGAGGATGTTTCTAGAAAGTGCCTGGGGGCCTGAGACACAAGTGTCTGTGTACAGCCCAGGAAGGCATTTCTGAGAGCAGGAAGCCAGAAAGGCAGGTGGGGTGGCCCAGGCCCAGAGCAGGGCCAAGGCCTGTGTGTAGTCAGGTGAAATGAGAGCAGGCTGGCAACACCCAAGCCCTCAGTCCTGCCCCTGGGTAACTGCTTCCAGTCAGAGGGTCAGGTGAGGAGGGGCTAAGGCTGAGAGCTTCCCAGGTGCCGTCTTGCCCTGTCAGCTGGCCTCAGGTGCACAAGGCTCAGCCATGAGGGCTGACTCATCCTTAGGTCAGTGGAAAGGGCAGCCAGCATTGTTCATTCAACAAACGTTAATGTTGCTGTGGGCTCTAGGCCCAGCCCTGCCCTGGGTGAGGGTGGCTTTACCAGGGGTCCTCCCTGGTGGTGGCCAGCCCAGGGTAGACCAGACCCTGTGGCCATTTACTGAAGGGAGGACAAGGGAGCGGACCTGGGATAAGGCCCAGGAAACAGTGTCCAGGATGGGTCTCAGTCCCCAGTGAGGGGACAGAGCCCTTCTCAGAGCCTTCCTTTCACAACCAGAAGTCAGGAAGGCCCAGAGAGGGCACAGTGAAGGTACCAGGCCTACCCCTGCCTGGCTCTGCCCACACCAGGAGGGGAGGTAGCAGGGCCAGAGAACCCCTGCCCACCCACTCCAGGGTGCTGAGGGAGGGTGGGTGCAGGTCATCTGTAGAAGGTTGCCAGGGTCACCAGGCAGCTGCCCCTCATCCCAGTGTGGCAGAGGCTCCGTGGGCTAGGTCAGGCAGGGTTGGAATGTCTCCTGTGAATACTGCCTAGGTCTCCCAGCCCTGTGTGCACCCAGGGACTGCGTGTGCTGTGAGTGTGAATATCATGTGTGTGGGTGCTTGTCTCTTGGTACTTGGAAGTGCCTGGGTGGTGTGTGTTAAAAGGAACTGAGTCAATAAAATTCATCTATTGGATGAGGCTTATTTGGGCAGAAGATTCAAAAATCGGGTAGCACCAAACTGAAAATGGAAAGGTACTGGCTTTTATTGACAGAATGCAGAAACAAAAGAAGCTTATTTCTGATTGGCTGATACAATTTAAGTGCTGTCAGGATCTCATTGGTCAACAAGGGTGGCCTGATTTACAGGAAAAGCTAGGTGATTACAAGAGGTTTTATTAGGCTTAAGTTTTGGGGGGAAAAAAACCAGTCTTAGGGGCATTGTCCACTCGACCACTGACGCCATTTTGTCAACCACATGACTCCATTTTTATTCAATTTAACAATTTCCCCCTTTTGATCAAGACCTTCAAAGTAGGTATTTGATCAAGTTACTGGCATCTCATTTTGCCTTCTCATGGGCCTTCTGCATTGGCTTTCGCTGTATGATGTCCGACGATGGCCTCTTATTTACAGGTCTTCTTCACCATGCCATAGTTAAGGCTCCTGGCAGTGTTAACCAGAGGCAGAAGGGGAAACTGATTGACTAATGGAGTAACAGTGTGTTTGAGAAATGTCGTTCAGCTGAGGCAAGCGGGTCAAGATTCCATATCATCTTTCTTTTTACTGTCACTGTAAGGGAGAAAAATTGTTTGAGAAGAAATGTTTCTAGATCGGGAAATACATGCAATTATTCCACATAAAACAATAATCATGATTAAAATTATAATTCCTGCTGGGATGAAAGCATAAGTCCAAGACCCTACATCAGTAGACAACCGGTTGAACATACCAGATTCCCCACTGGGAAGAGATTGTACTTGGTGTAACGAGTCTGCATGTTGTTGGATTTTAGTTACAGCTTGTTCAACTTGTCCAGTGGAATTTATCCACATACAACAAGAAGTGTTAGCTATCACACAGATGCCTCCTTGTTGGGCCAGAAGGAAATCTAAAGCAATTCTATTATTTAGCACCACCCTAGATAAAGAGTTGAGAGACTTCTGTTGATCTTGTATAGCCTTAGCTGAGGAGTCAGCTATTTCTGTCATAGTCTGAGACAGGTTACGCATCATGACTTCATTTATATTAACTCCCCTCTGGGAAAATAAGGTCCTGATGAAGGAAACGTAGACTGAGGAATAAGCTCGTTTGTTTCTAATTCTTTCAAAAATGTTTAGGGTGCTAATCCAATGTATACTTTTATTGTATGGGTAGAGTTCTAATGGGACCCCAAGGGTTCCAAGAGTGCAAGCTCCTGACATTCTCCAGCCATCGAGGCATTGGAGTGCCCAGACCATATCTGAATTCTGAGGACTTTCCTTGCCTTTATACCAGCTAGACCCTCCACAAAGAAAAACATAGCCTTTGGGTGCACAGAGGGCACCAGCTCCGGTGACTTTAACAGATGCATTATGGGGAATGGTATTATTTGCCCGAATTAACCAATTTTCAGAACGAGAATGATCACAAATAGAGAGTCTTCCCCAATCACGGCGATAGAGGAACTCCCGACAGACAAAAGAATCTCTTTTATACTCTCCCACTAAATGACGACAGTTTTCAAGTAGGAAATTAAAGCTCCTGGTTCTGTAGGGATAGAACCCAAATTTGGCTATGACTAACTGGTTGAGGGATCCATTAGAATGCTTACATTCTGATGGGGCCCAATCTTTGTAACTGGCCCATGTAGCACCAACTGTTCCATCTGATTCTAAGTATTCTGAACAGTCAATGGTTACCGTTTTCATTGCAGTGAGATTAAAGCAAGGAGCAGTGAAATCATATTGGGTATTTGGAGGACGCCAGAGTCTAACTTGAATTCCACGAATTACTCGGATGGATGAGTTAACAGTGGCATCTGGGATTCCACTGTAATTGAAGACAGGTAAAGCTAAAGGGTCTGAAAAAGAATGTACCGAATGGGGAGAAGGGTGGCAAATCCAAAAATCTTTCAAATTTCCTGCTGAAGCTACTGCCTGGGCTATTCTAATCGCAGCATTGTCTTCCCACGCTTGGGCTTTAAATACAAGCAGGGATAAACAAACAAATACAATCAACTTGTTCATTATCAAAAGAATGTTTAAAAGTCTACTGGGTTACTTGTTCTGTTGGTCTTGGGAAAGATGTCTACATCCAACGACTGTCTGCTTCTGGGTTATCTCGAGAAAAGTTATATCTTGAGGTCACCTGTCAGCGTTGCAGTCCAGATGGATGGAGGAGCTTGCCTGAGTCGAGATATGTGGACTGAAGGTTCAGTTCCCTCTCGTGTAGCTGCACAGTGAGTGGTCAACAATACGTGGTAGACTCCTTTCCATAAGTCTCTGATGTTGTCTGGTTTTGGTTGAAATGCTCTGGTGAGGCAGTTTCAGGGCGTCGGCAAAGTAAAAACTCTCTGCAGACAACAAAAATTTAAAATTGTCATGGTTAACTTATTACTAATAATACTCTGATGATAATTCATTACAGAAGTAATGGAAAGCAGAATAAAGCCAATTAAAAAAAACTTTA
Source organism: Dugong dugon (assembly GCA_030035585.1). Taxonomy (NCBI): domain Eukaryota; kingdom Metazoa; phylum Chordata; class Mammalia; order Sirenia; family Dugongidae; genus Dugong; species Dugong dugon. Next base: position 26,818,794 of record CM057462.1, on the reverse strand, counting down.
GACAAAGTATCTCTAGCCATAATGAAAAACCCTATTTTCAAAGAACTTCAGCTATAACGTGTAATAACCCTGAGACATAAAATATACCAATATCAAATCTCTAAATATCTGAATATTAATAAAACTCCATAGGTAAAAGATGTGATTTCCCCAGTTAAAACCAGTGGCTTCAATGATGCTATATTCCAATTAAATAAATAAAGCTGCAACCAAGTCAGCAATTTAAAACTCTTGTTATCTAATATCAATCAAAACATAGAGACACTGACACAAGTTTTTAACCCAAAGAAAATTAGACACTTTTGATTTGGCAACACTTTTCATGTAATTCACAACACATTAAATAACCCTCATTATTTCTAGCACTTTTCTCAAAGTTGTCAGGAGTTTATCATAGGTCACAATGCTTTGACAGCGATTTAACCAAAGTGACCAAAAAAAAAAAAAAAGATTAAAAAGTAAAAATCTTAGCTTTTTCAAAAGCCATGAGTCTTGGTGTTACACATTGAATTATGTCTGCCAGAAATAATGTGTTGTAAATCCTAACCCCTATACCTATGGTTATAATCCCATTTGGGAATGGGTTTCCTTTGTTATGTTAACGAGGAAGTATTAGTGTAGGGAGTTTTTTATGTCAGCCTCTTTTGGGATATAAAAGAGCTGATTACGTGAAAGCAAGCAAGCAAGGAAGCACAGATGGGGGAAGATAGATGCCTCATGAGCTATCCAAGTAACCAAGAAACAGAAGCGAATAGAGACAAGGGCCCTCCTATAGAGCCTGCGCCCTGAATTTGGACTTCTAGCCTCCTAAACTGAGAAAATAATTTCTGTTGGTTAAAGCTACCCACTTGTGGTATTTCTGTTAAAGTGGCAATAGATAACTAAGACACTTGGTTTTCAAGGTGAACTCAGGAGTTTATTCTAATGAGACAAAGTAACTTTTGCCTTCTAGGGAGATTATTCAGAAGTTAACTCTTTAACAACCTTAATGACAATTTTGTCATTTTAACAGAGAGAAACCCAAATTTTGCTTTACATACTATTTGTTACTAAAGCTCTTAGAAATCTCATAAATTAATCTATTAAACTTTAGCCATGACAGTAAAATCTTTGATCATATCAAATAAAATTCCCTTTCATAAACCTCTTAAGCTTTCGGTCTTTATCACATATCTCTTATAGTGCAACTTTTTTAAGTGACAAAAATTAACACATTTACTAGCAAACCCAAATACATATTCTCTTTGTGGTATATAAATAAAAAGCAAAGGTACATAAATTTAAATTATAATCTGTATTAACTCGAAATTATTAACTCAAGATCTAAAAATTTTAGAAACTATCTTCAAGCCTATATGACACAAAACATAATTATTGTTGAAACAGTTCACTTAAATATTCTGAATTTTCATATAATCTTTTACCTTTTTTTAAATCAATCTTTTTTTTTTTTTTGAAATCCAACCTTAGCTCTTTTAAGATTTTATCAATTTGTTTTGGAAATCACAAAGTCTCTGCTTAATCTGCCCCTTTTATTCATTGATATGGATATACCCTTAGGTCTCTGGCTAGAGTGGAACAAGGAATCTTTTTTTCATCTGTATTTAAGTTAAACGTTTCCCAATTTTTTTTCTGATCTTCATGTTTTTCCTTGTGATCTTTATCTTTTGGCTTTTTAAAATTCTTCTACAATAGAAAGGGCTTGTTTATGGTTCTTTAATGTTGAGGAGCCACCCAATTTCTGGTAACTGTATTAAGACAGTATTTGTTTTAAACCCTTCAGTGTCCATTGTATTTATTCTATTTTTAAATATCTTTAAAGGATTTCCACCCTGTTGGGAGAAGTCCCTTGACTCTTCCTTTTAGTATTCTCTTGGTAATCAGTTTAGCGTTCCTTCTTTATCATAACCTTTTATCACCCTTTACTAAGAGAAACCCAGTCTTCACCAAAGCTCTTCAAGCAACTTTATAATAAATAAACCCATCAAATCTTGGCTAGCCTTTTTTTTTTTTTTCCATCTAGGTTTGGTCTTATGCTTACCTTTTTCTCATTCTGGAACAACCAGTCTCTTTACCTTAGGACAAAATTACTTTTTTTTTTTCCTTAATTGTTGTAATTAAATGAAGTTTACGTTTCAAGTTTGTCTCCCATACAAAATTTTTATACATACATTGTTATGAGACCCTAATTGCTCACCTGATTCTGCCACAGCACACTCCTCCTTTCCGCCCCTGATGCCCCATGACCATTTAACCAGCTCCTAACTCTGCCCTCCCATCTCACCTCGGCACAGAATCTGCCTCTTTGGTCTCTTGTATCTACTCGACTAAGAGGCACACTCTTCACGAGTATCACTTTGTTACTCTCTTTTCTCTTAACAAAACGTATGCCATATACTCAATCTAGCCAGTCGTCGTTAGGTGCCGTTGAGTCAGTCCTCACTCATAAGGACCCTGTGTACAACAGAATGAAATACTGCCCAGTCCTGTGCCATCCTCAGTCACTGCTGTGCTTGAGCCCATCGTTGCAGCCACTGTGTCAATCCATCTCATTGAAGGTCTTCCTCTCTTTTGCTGACCCTCTACTTTAACCAAGCATGATGTCCTAAGCTACTAAAAAGATCTTGGAAACTGCTTTTAAGTTGACATAGTACAAAACATAAAAACTTTTGTCAGAATGAATTCACTTTCATTAATTCCTGGGAATATTAGGACTGTTCAATTTATGTAAGTGCTTATTTATCACTAATCCAATCAGAATAAAGCTCTTTTAAGGAATATTATAACCTAATTTGATAATACCATCCAGAGGTAGGAAAATATTACATTTTCATAATCTTATTTTCTATTTTTGTTGTTTACAATTGTGTACCTTTGACCAATCTATTTTCCTGGAGAAAGCCTTAGGAATAGTTTTAAGAACGGCCTTCAGGCTCCTTTTATGACCTGTTTAGAGGGCCTGAAATTTTTAGGGTCCCCTGCATCCTTTTCCAGGTTTTTCCATTCTACCGTTGCACCCAATGTTGGGCATCCCCTGGTCTCATAAGCATATGAATTAATATAAGTTAGGGAGGTCAGGGTTATATGTTCCAATTAGAATACTAAATTCCTCAGTGTATTTTTGAGGATCCTCCCTGGGTTTGGGAAATTCCTTTAAAATAGCTAGTAATTTTGCTTTTGACCAGGGTATATAAGAAATCTGGTCCGGTTTCTGGCTCTCTTCAGGAGTGGTTTCATTAGCTGGTTTAACCTTGAAGGGCATCTGTGGAGAGGGGCTGCAGAGACAGAAAAGTTCAGCCGGAAGAGACTTGGAGTCAGGTAAGCAGGACAAAGAGTAAGTGGGTAGGGTAGGCTGAAGAGGTGAATGGGTAGTCTGTGTTCTGTCCATCAGGTCTATTGGGCATTCTTTGAGAGACAACCGATCAGTCCCGAGTGAAATTCTTGACTTTAGAAATTAGTTCCTGATTAGTTTTTGAAAATTTGTCAACAGTATCTCTTAGAGAAGGTAATTTGGAATCATTTTGGTGTTTGAAGACTTCCAAAGAATACTGCATTTCTTGAGGGATGCTTTGAGATGCTTTAACTTATCTATCTGAAAACTTCCCTATAATGGCCATTGTAGTTCTATATTATTCTTAAGTCAGTTTCATCCATTTTTAATCATAAAGTTCACCAGCTTTCCTTGGATCCTCAGGACTCCATGTCTTACCTGCAAGTAGCAGAAAAACCCAAACGAACCTAGTTCATCAAGAGGGCCAGACCCAGTCTGCCCAGTACCAAATAAAGCTCAGAGCACTCAAAATGCAGAAAGAGCAAAGTCTGGATCTGAGAGGAAACTTACCAGATAACTCCACAAACAACATGAAGACAGAAAGCCCAAAGAGCTTTGCAGGTACTAAGCCTGCTTCCACAGCAGAGTCCTCGGAGTCTCCTGCTGAATCCCACTTCTGACGCCAAAAATTGTCAAAAGAAACTGAGTCAATAATAAAATTAATCTAATGGATGAGGTTTATTTGGGCAGAAGATCCGAGAATTGGGTAGCACCAATCCACATGTAGAAAGGAACTCTGTTGAATATCAGCTGTGATTGGCTTTTATTGACAGAATGAGGAAGCAAAAGCTTATTTCTGATTGGCTCATACAATTTAAGGAGCTCATTGGTCAACAACAGTGGCCTGACTTACAGGAAAGCTAGGTAATTACAAGAGGTTTTATTAGGCTTAAATTTGGGGGGGGGGGGGAGAAAAGTTTTAAGGGCATTGTCCACTTGACTGCTGACACCATTTTGTCAACCACACGAGTCCATTTTTATTTCATTTAATGTGTGCCAAGCATATGTGTCTCTGTGGGTGTCTATCCCATGTGTACCCATGTCCGTTTGCCCATGTGCCCTTCTGCGGGGCCTTTGACATCTGTGCAGTGTCCTGTGTGCCTGGTGCCAATGTGTGTGCGCATGGGTTGTGTTCATCAGCAGGCCTGTCCCTGGGATGTGTGCATAAGGGTGAGGGGGGTCCATGTACATGAGAGGGCTGTGTACATTGGGGGGGGGGGGCTGTGTATATGGAAGTACTCCTCCCAGCCTGTGTCCTGCAGGTATGCACTCATCCCCAAGAGCATCTATTTGCACTTGTGCACGAAGTAGCCAGTGACATAGCCCAGGATGAAGACAGCCCAGAAGAAGGCCACTCCTCCCACCACTTTCATGATGATGCCCAGCTTGCCCGTGCACAGCTTCCAGCAGACCCTGGGATGAGAAAAGCCTCATGTGAGCCTCGGGAGGGCTGCAGGAGGGACCCTAAGGGATCTGCTGGGGAGGAGTGGGCCCTCAAAGGGATGATGGCTGAGGAGAAGTGGGCTCAGGGCAGGGTAGGCAATGGGTAGGCTAGGCCCTGAGGGAAGCCTGCAGGTCAGGAGGAGTTGGGAGCCTTATCCTGCCCTCAGGCTACAGCTGGAGCAGAGGGCTGGGCCCCGGAGTGGGGGATCGTGAACTGGTAAGGCCCACAGTAGGGACAAAGCCAGTATGCAGGGAGGGGACAACACACCTGTCAGGGCTGGTGGGTGGGGGATAGGGTAGGGGCCTCCTCACCTCTCACAGCAAGAGGTCTCCTCACTGTTAGACACGGCCACCACACTGACTTCATCCTGGCCACTTTCCTTCCACCGGCTATACTGGACACCGCTCTCCTGGGGCTGCATGCTGTAGGGGAGGGGCAGAGGGTCAGCTGAGGCCTTCCCCTGAGGGGAGACTGAGGCAGGGGATCAGGGCCTCCCAAGGGTGAGGGCAGAGAAACACTAATGGTGCAGGCTCCAACCCCTTACCCAAGTGTCTCAGGAGCAGCTCTGGGCCCATTCCACAGAGGGTTTAAGTGACTTGCCCAGGGCCACTGGGAGAAAGAGGCAAAGTTGGAATTCTAACCCAAGGGCTGGCAGGCAGCCAGGGCCGGGTTCATCCCAAACTATTCCCTGGGGCTCCCGCATGGCCATGAGGCCTGGACATTCATCAAGGGAGTCCGGTCCCCTGGGGCCACCCTTGGAGAAGAGGATACTGCGGGTCCTTGGGCTGGCGTCAGGGTGTCTGTGTCCCCTGATAACTGCCTCCCCCATTCCTGCTAGATGAGGCCCTGGTGCCCATCTCTGGGGAGTCTGGGTGGGCGGGCCTGGGGGCAGTGGCTGGTACCGCCAGCCCTGTAGGGAGGACGCCTGGCTAGCCCTGGGCAGCAATGGCAGCTATGTCCCTGGGCTTGTCTGCAGCCCCTCCCCTTCCTGCAGCCTTGAGAGGTGCTGAGGCATGGGCCCCCTCAGTGCTAAGGCAGGGTCTGCTGTGGGTCCAGGGGCTCAGGGGGCCAAGCAGAGACTAGAAAGGAGTGGGACCAGGTGGTGCTCAGAGCAGGAGGGGGCACAGCCTTGCGGCCTGGTAGTTCCTCCCTGTACCCCACAGTGCCTGGCTCGCCTGAGCACTGGAGAGGCAGAGGCAGTTTGTGCTGGGGCTGACAGCTGCCATTCACTGCACACTCGCTGCGGGCAGGCCTGGCTGGGCATCTGTCTCATCATGGCGTTAACCTAGTAGCCCCTGTCATTGTCCCGATTTCCCAAGCGGGGCCAGAGCACCAGGAGGTGAGTAACCAGCCCAAGCGGGAGAGGAGTCAGAGATAGGGTCTGCCATCTGTTCACCGCACCCAGCCGCAGACAGACAGGGACTGGCTGCATGCTGTGAGGGGCTGAGACTTTGCTCCGGCCCCACCAGCCTGGGCAATGCTGACCTTTCTCCCTCAGGTTCTAATCCTGGACACAGCAGCTTAAAGGCACAGCAGCTACTTATCTGCAAGAAACTAACCATGAAACCAGGCTGTTCTTAAATCCCTGAAATGCTTCTGGCTTGGCCCTTTCCCAAACCCAGGACAGCAAGGAGCTGTATCAGAGCCACAAAGCTTCTTCCTGTGGGCAGAATCCTATCTTGTTCCAGGCAGCAATGTGCCAGCCTCAGGTGACAGTCAAGGCTAGGCAGAGATAAGCATAATAATCCTGGTCCCCGCCCTCTGACGTCACCAGGCCATGGGCAAAGTCAGTTGGAGCAGAGAAGGGATGGGGGGAAGCTTTTGTTTTCCTGAAAGAAACAGCAGCCATCTTCTTCCTGCCTTGGATGTGGATGTGATGGCTGGCACTGCAGCAGCCAGCCTGTCACATGACACTAGCCCTGAGTCACTGAATTCACACCAACCACCCCACCTGTGGACTTGTGAGTGTGCAGAAAACCCACCCTCTTGGTTCAGGCCTGGGATAGTGGGGTTTCCTGTTGTTTCCTGTGGAAGGTATTCCTGGCTGGTGTAGAGCACTCAGTGGCTGTCACCTAACCCTGGTGGTGCCCAGTGCTGGGCCCTGAGGGTTTCATGCCTTCCCTCCCACCTCACTCTCCCTGTAGACAGACGTCCAGCACCCATCTGACAGTCATACCACAAACGGAACCTGGGGCTGGGAACCTGCAGATGCTGTTCAGATGAGTGAGTGGGGGCAGGGAAACTTCTCTCCAGGTGCTTCCCAACACCTCCTGGGAGGGTGTGAAGAGCGTTCCCTCTAGACTCCTTCACACCAAACATCTCCCAGGATGCCACAACTTACAAAGCAGAGGGTGCTGCCGTCGGTGCTGAAGCCTCTGGGTCCTGGGAGACCGTCAGAACCCGGCCAGCGGCTCAGCTCCTGCGATGCCTCAAGACGTAAAATTTTAAAAGGTGGCTAGAGAAGCGGGTCTTGAGAGTCAAGGAGACAGTGGCCCCGCGGGCTTCCCGAGGGAGCTGTTTGGAGACCTGGCAGCCCCTCCGCGGATCATGCCCGGGAAAGGTAAGGGGCGCCTCCGACCCCAGCTCTCCTTAACCACCCCATTCTTAACACTCCCTCTTCAGCAGCGCGACTCTCCCGGGGGGCGGGGGCCACTCGGAGGCAGCCAGGCCCCCCTCCCCCTCTGCTGCAAGGGGAAGCTGCACCGCGGCCGCCTCCCCTCCCTACCCACCGGTCCTGGGCCCCTCACCTCGCGGCCTCCGCCCCCGGCTGCTCCTTGCGCTAGGCCAGACGTGTCTCGGGCTGGGGCAGGGCGGCCGCGGAGGGGGCTCCCGGGGCGGGGGCGGGGGCGGAGCCTGGAAGGAGCTTGGGCAAGGCGGCCTAGGGCAGGGGTCGGGGCCTGGAAAGGGAGGTGCCTAGGAGGGGCGAGGCCATTGGGGGCGGGGCCAAACCGGGACCTGGACCTGGCCTAGCTGGGCTGGGTGGGACGGAGCCGGGGATGGGTGGGACTTAAGAGGACCGGAGGGGCGGGGTCTGGGCTGGGCGGGCAGGCCCGGCGAGTGCGGGAGCGCGAACCCTCCCGGACCTCGGGGAAGTCAGCCTGCTACGTGGAAGGGCAGAAAGAGGGCGCCGCTCCCAGGGACTCACGATCAGCTGGAGCAGGCCTGAACCCCGAATTCCCGAGGGAACTCTCCGCGCTGCAGCTTAGCGCTGGGCGTCCTACCCTTCCTGCTGTCCTGCCTCGGCCTCCCCCCGGGGAACCCGGGCTTGAGGACAGGAACGAGGTTCCAGGAGCCGCCTGGCCTTCCGAGCTGAATCCGGAGCGGTGCCAGGAAGCTTTTGCTGGAGCGAAACAGCTTCGGGGAGACGGTCCGGATGGGACGGAGGGTCAGCTGCGGGGCCGGGAGGCGGTGGGAGGACGGACGCCCGGCCCGGCTCCGAGGGAGCACTAGAGGCCACGTTCCCGCGGGCTTGGGGTGGAAGGTGCTGCTCCCGCCGGGCACTGGTCAGTCCCACGTGGGCACTGCCGGTCTGTCTGGTTCAGCGCGGGCGCGGTGCCCGACTCAGGATGCACATCAGTAAACAGTTGCACAATGCATGCGTGGATGAGTGGACAGTGTGAGCGGAGAGCAAAGAGATGGCACAAGCCGGATCCCTGCATTCCCGTGGTCACTGAGCGCCCACCGCATACCAAACTCTAGGGCAGGGGAGACATTGGTGAACAGCACAGTCGTTATCCTCATGGAGCGTTCCTTCCAGGGGGTGGATGGACTCAAACAGGTGCGTCCCACGCCACTTACCATCTGTCTGTCCAAGGGATTCCACCAGCCCATCAGCGCCCCAGCCAGGCTAGTCCCATGGGGAAGGGGGTATCACAGTGCCCTGCCAGCTCCAGGGTGTGTGTGCAACAGGCACCAAGGGGAGGAGGGGGTGTGGGGCGCCAGCTGAGTGTGGTGGGTAGGTGTCCAGTCCCAAGCCTCCTGCCACCCAGCACCCTGTGCCCTGCAGCCCGGGAGAGCTGGAGGGGTCCCTGCCCAGTGTGAGGTCCCCCAGGGAGGACCCAATGGCATGGGCTGGAGGTGCTGACTCCCAGTGAGCATGCTCTGGAATGGTGCAGGGTGGGGGGGATGGCTTCAAAGTTGCAGAGGCCCATAGGCCTGGGTGTAGGCACTGGGGAAAGAAAAAGGTGGAGACCACGGCCAACAGTAGAGTTTAATTCTGAACCAGAGGGTGGAGGCCAGGCTGGAGCAGGACACACAAGCGTGATCTCCGGAGCTGGGTCCTGGCCTCTGCTGGGCTGACCACGCTGGGCTTGCTAGGCAGGACCTACTTGGGAGTCACCTTCTTGGATTTGCTGGGCGAGGAGGGTATGACATCCGATTGGTTCATGGGGGGCACTTTCACACCTTTCTGCTTCAACTGGTTATAGTAGTCGGTTCTCTCTGAGATGACCCTCTAGGGAAGAAACAGAGCCTGCCTAGGGGGCAGCTTGGTGCTTGTGCCCCCAAGCAGCCATCCTTGTTGGTAATTAGAGCTGGACAGTCAGGTCCCCTCTGCCAGAGCAGAGAGACGGTCCTGGGGTACGTATGTCCAACTCACAGAGAACCTCATAGTAAGAAAAGGAGGATGAGCAGAGGACGAGAATGGGGTCCCCGGAGTTCAACCCAGCCCTCTCCCCTCCGCACCCCTGGCTGCAGATCCTGGAGGCATGGCCTAGGATGAGGACACAGCCAAGGGCTGGGATATACCTGCAGAGCCTCCAGGATGTCATTGTCAGAGATCTCGGTGACCAAGGACTTGACCCCTGTGATGCTAAAGGTGGCCTGGATGATCTTATTTCTTAGTCTTTCAAGCTATGAGCAAAGGAAAATAATGATCACATGCCTTTGCCAGAGAAAGGCACCCACAACCTTATCTAATTTTTACAAGCCTAAAAGGTAGATATCACCCTCACTATTAGTGGGTTTAGAAGTCCCTGGGTAGTGCAAATGGTTAATGCGCTTGGCTGCCAACTGAAAGGTTGAAGGTTCAAGTCCACCCAGAGATCAGAAAAATCAACTATTAAAAACCCTATGGAGCACAGCTCTGCTGTGACACACACGGGGATATCAGGAGTTGTAGCTGACTCCAACACATCTGGTTTTTCAAGGCTTTAGAAAGTAGAAACTGATGCTCAAAGAGGCCAATGTGGCCGGCCTAAGATCTCAAGATGCCAGATCAAAATCCAGACCAGGGTGGCCTAACACCAAACCCCAAAGGCTGTCTACTACACCACCTTTTTGCTTTGTTTTGTTTTTTTAATTGAAAAAGTAAAACTGCACATTGTTCAAAAACACAAACAAAAATGAAGAGTACAAAAGATATGCGCAGACCCCCAGGCCACCTCTCCTGCACTGCCTCCCCAGAGGAGCCTCAGGGAGCAATCTCTTCCAGCCACCTAGAGATTCTCTTCTTGCAAGGGCTTGGAAACGCGCTGCACCCAATGACGGCCTTTCGCTTCTGGCATTTAGCATTCAGCTAGGTGGTCCCTCCCTGTCGGTACACGTGGCACCCTCCTTTTCATATTGACTGAGATTCTCTGTGGGGTGGACATACACGACCATTTAACCAGGCTCCTATGGACAGACCCTAAGTGGTTCCTGGTCTTTCGCTGCTATAACATCCTGGTGCATGTGGATGGCCCCACCTGCCTCCCCAGAGGTGAGCAAATTGTGCCCCCGGAAACTTTAGAGTTGTTAATTGTCACGGAGTTGGCCCCCAATCATAGCAACTCCATGCACACTGGAACAAAATGCTGCACAGTCCTGCGCCATCCCCATGATCAGTTGCGGATCGGATTGTTGTGATCCATAGGGCTTTCATTGGTTGATTTTTGGAAGTAGATTACCAGGCTGTTCTTCCTAGTCTATTTTAGTCTAGAAGCTCCACTGAAACCTGTTCTGCATCACAACACAGCAACACGCAAGCCTCCACTGATGGGTGGAATCAAACCTGGGTCCCCTGAATGGAAGATGAGAATTCTACCACTAAACCACCACTGCCCCCAAATTTCAGAGTAGACACTTCTAATCTGTACACCAGAAGCCCTCACACAGAGCCCCCCGAGATCTGGCGACAAGCTCAGCACCAGCTCCTCAGCCCTCAGTGCCCAGGAGCCCAGGCGATATAGAAATCACCTGGGCAGCGCCCAGCTGGAGACTCAGCTCTGCCTAAGAGAGCGGCAAGCGTGTCCGTTTGGCCTCTTGGACAGGGTTTAAGTGGCAGCAGAAACATTACAAGCCCCTGAGCCTCCAGTGAGATGGGGGATTCCTCACCTTCATTTCAACATTTACTGAGTACCCACTCTGGGCCAGGCCCTATGCTAAGTGCTGGAGCTACTGAGGGAACAAAAGTCTTGGTCCCTGTGCCAGAGATGCCTATAGATGGCTAAGGGGGGGATGGTCACCTGGAGTGTCCAGCCGAAATACCATGCACCTGGGCCTCATTCCTCACTCATGACTCATAAGTCTGCAAACCTCGGACTTGGCCGTAGAGCCTTTCTCAACACAGAGTCCCAGGCTTTCCCGAGTCAAAGTGAGCTGTTGTTGGTAGGTGCTGTCGAGTTGGTTCCCACTCATAGCAACCCTGTGTACAACAGAATGAAACACTGCCCTGTCCTGCGCCATGCTCACAATCGTTGGTATGCATGAGCCCATTGTTGTAGCCACTGTGTCAATCCATCTCGTTGAGGGTCTTCCTCTTTTTCACTGACCCTCCACTTTTACAGGCATGATGTCCTTCTCCAGGGACTGGTCCCTCATGTCCAAAGTACGTGAGATGAAGTCTTGCCATCTTTGCTTCTAAGGAGCACTCTGGTTGTACTTCTTCCAAGACAGATTTGTTCGTTCTTCTGGTAGTCCATGGTATATTCAGTATTCTTCACCAACACCATAATTCAAAGGTGTCGAGGTGAGTACGCACACAAAATGAAACTACAGTGTACACCACTGTGGTATAATGCTTCAGCTGGGAATGCTAGCACAGGTTGGGAACACAGTTTTCTAAAAGTTAATAGGTGTGTGGTCCTCCATGATGCTGTCAGAGTCACCTGGAAGGAGGCCACCCAAACAGGAAAGAGAGTAAAGCTTAGTTACGGTTGGCATTCTTAGTGGGTGGGTGGGTTAGGCAGGAGAGGAAAGGCTATTTCTAAAACTTACACGGTCTCTTGTGCATTGCTGGTGGGAACATAAAATGGTGCAGCTGCTATGGAAAATAGTTGGTGGTTCCTCAAAAAGTTGAATTACCATATGACCAGCAATTCCACTCCTAGATATGTACCCAAAAAACTTCAAAGCAGCCTCTCAAACAGCGTACATCCCTGTTCATTGCAGCAGTATTCACGATAGCCAAAAGGTAGAAACAACCCAAATGCCCATCAACGGATGGATAAACAAAATGTGGTCAATCTGTACAATGGAAATGAAGATCTGATACATGCTACCACATGGATGAACCTTGAAAACATTATGCTGAGTAAAATAGGGCAGATACAAAAGGACAAATACTGTATGATCCCACTTACATGACATATCCAGAACAGGCAAACGCACAGAGACAGAAAGGAGATTAGAGGTTACCAGGGGCCGGGGGAGGAGGGAAAGGAGGAGTTATTGCTGAAGGGGCACTGAGTTTCAGTGTGGGGTCCTGAAAAATTTTGGAAACAGACAGTGGTGATAGGTGCACGACATGGTGCACATACTTAACGCCAAAGAGTTGTGCACTTACAAATGGTTAAAACGGTAAATTGTAGGTTATGTATATTTTACCACAATAAAAAAAAATTTTTTAAGTCTACCTGAGTGCAGTCTTTACATTTGCTTAATTTTGGACTCTCAGTCAAGGTCGGCTCTCTGTTGATGTCCCTTTCTGCCACCTGGTCCCTCAAATAAGCAGGCTGCATCCACCCCACCCCCCTCATGCCTTTGCTCACGTGTAGCATTGGCTGCTAAGAGTGGGCCCTGCGGTTAAGGCTGTTTAGGTTCAAATCCCAGAACCTCCTCTTAGCAGGCCTGGGGTCTTAAGTGAGTTATTGATCATCCTTTACGTCAGTTGCCCTATCTGTAAAGTGAGGATAATAAAAGCACCTACTTCAAACTCTGTTGAAAGGGTTAAATGAGTTTACTATCAATGAAGGGCTTGGCCCATAGTATGTGCTCTATAAATTACAAATGCCAGATTCTAGCTCACAGTGACTCCATGTGTGTCAGAGTAGAACTGCACTTCAAAGAGTTTTCAATGGCTGATTTTTTGGAAGTAGATCACCAGGCCTTTCTTCCGAGGTGCCTATGGGTGGACTCAAACCTCCAACCTTTCAGTTAGCAGCTGGGCATGTTAATTGTCTGCACCAACGAGGGACTCCGTAAATTACAAATAGGCATTATTATTACATCCTCCCCACCTTGGCACCTTTCTCCTGCCTGGCCAGCTGTCCAAATCCTCTTGCCTCTTCACAGCCCAGGCCAAGTCCCATGTCCCCCATAAACAGGGTGGCCCCTGCCTACGGAGTTCCCCCTGCCGCTACCACTAAGTTCCCGTCCCCCTCCATGCCCTTGCTCCCGCCCCACCACCATTTCTCGAGCGTCAACTCAGAGCTGGGCGCTGGGGGACAAGGGGGATAGCCAGAGCCCTGCCCTCTCAGCGTGCACGCTCTACCTCGGTCAGCAGTGGGCAAGGGCCCGGTGTCTGCGCCGCCAGCTGCTGGGCCGAGACCCTCAGGAGGAGGGAGCTGGGCATACCCTGGACTGGGCGCTCTCCAGGGCCACTCGAGCTTGCTGCTCAGCCTGCTGGATCAGCTCGTTTTTGCTCTGTAACTCCTCCTGCAGGTGCTTCCGCCTCTGTAGGTGGTTCTGGTGCAGGTTCACCTGGGCCTGCAGCTGGTGCACCTTGGTGTCGTACTCCGAGATGATGTGGTCACGCTTCATGAGCTCGCTCTCCAGCTCCAACACTTGCTAGGGGAGAGCCAGGGAGGACAGAGGAGTAGGGACATTGCATGTGTTCCCCATCCCCATCCCTTCCACCCCCCAAGAAATGGTAGGCCACTCTCCCTGGGCTCCAAGTCAAATCCTGAGCCAATGACTGCGAGGGTCCACTGTGTGAGTAGGCTGTCCTGAGACTTGTTGACGGGAAAACTGCCTGAAATAAGGGGTACTGCCTACAAAATGGCTCAGCTTGTTTTCCCAGCTTCGTCTTGCCCCATTGCCGAATACCAGGGAGTACAGTCAGAACAGTGACCTGGCTGACCATTTAACAACACCAATTGCTCACCTGTCGGAGGAGAAGGTTGTCTTTCTCGATGAGCCCCATCATTTCTTCATGCTTCCTGCCTTCTCGGAGGTTTGAGAACTGGAAGGCAGGCAGAAGGGTTGGCTCAGGGGACTCCCAGGCAGAGTGGACAGATTGAACACTCGCAGCTAACTTTTCTCCCTCCCTTTGTTATTGTTGTTGTTAGCTGCCATCGAGTTGGCCCCCAAATCATGGTGACCCTATGCACAACGAGATTGGACCATTGTGATCCACAGGTTTCCATTGGCTGATTTCAGAAGATCCCCAGGCCTTTCTTCCTAGTCTGTCTTAGCCTGGAAACTCTGCTGAAACCTGCTCAGCATCAGAGAATACACGAGGCTCCACTGACAGAAGGGTGGCTGGTGCCTGTGCATGAGGTGCATTGGCCAGGAATGGAACCCAACCTGGGTCCCCCCATAGAAGGTGAGAATTCTACCACTGTACCACCACTGCCCTCCCTCCCTCAAATGAAAACAAAACAAAGCAAACCCACTGCTGTCAAGTCGATTCTGACTCACAGTGACCCTATCGGACAGAGTAGAACTGCCCCATAGTGTTTCCAAGGCTGTAATCTTTATGGAAGCAGAGTGCCACATCTTTCTCCCACAGTGGTATTTCTGTAGAGGATGGGGAGAAGAGGTGAAAAAGAGGAATTAAAAACATTTTGGGAGTTGGAAAGCAGATGGATAAGTGGTATCTGACATAGCAGACCCAAGAAAGAGAGGTCCTGGGCTGGCATTAGGGAAAGCTGAAAGCCAGCCTAGCTCCCACTTCAGGGTCCCTGAATGTCTCAGCCATCTCCTATCTGTCAGTGTGTCCTACTGTGGTGGCTTATGTATTGCCAAGATGCTGGAAGCTATGCCACCAGTATTTCAAATACCAGCAGGGTCACCCACCCATGGTGGACAGGTTTTGGCTGAGCTTCCAGACTAAGACAGACTAGGAAGAAAGGCCTGGCAATTTATTTCTGAAAATGAGCCAATAAAAATCCTATGGATCACAACAGAATACTGCCTGATATAGTGCTGGAAGATGAATCCTGTAGGTTGGAAGACACTCAAAAGAGAGAGTGGCTGCAACAATGGACCCAAGCGTACCAATGCTTGTAAGATGACACAGATGGGGCAACATTTCATTCTGTTGTACATTGGGTTGCCTTGGGTTGGAACCAACTCAATGGCAACTAACAACAATAAAGTCTCAGAAATCAGCGCACTGGGTTTTCCTGTATGTGGAAGCCAAAATGATGGAGATCAGAGACTCTTATTTCAGAAACAGTAAGAGCCCCAGACCGGCCCCTCGCTTCAAGATTCTGGGCACCTGGCCCTTCCCTCCCTATCAGAAGGCTAGGGGTTCGAGGGACAGCAGAGGGCCAGGTGTGTGCATACTGGGGCTGAAGGGGGACTCCCAGCTTCTTTCCAGAAAACCAGTAGCCGGGCCTTTACCTTCCAGACAATATATTCTGGATTTCAGGGAATCTGACCAAACCAGGAGGAAAAACCTAGAGATATTGTCATTAGAGGCTCCCAGGGGCAGATTACCCAATAAGCAAGATAAGCAGGGTTTACTTGTGCTTATTTCCTAATCTGTAGTGAACAATTTCACATGGGTTTCACCGCGTCAAAGATTAGCAAGTAAGTACAAGTAAGCCTGTGTTTACCTTACTCAGAGTCATCCGTCCCGTCCCTGTCAGGGATTATAAATTTGAAAAGAGGCTTGATTCTGTAGGAAGGTGCTGTGGGGTTGGGAGAGAGATAGATGCCAGCCATACCTAGAAGCAGAATCTTTGATGTGGTGAGAAAATGTGAAATTGTTCACTACAGATGATCTGGTAAGCAAGGGAAGCACGGTGCCTACCTTGCCTGTTGGATCATTCTTGGTCAGTAGAAGGCAAGAAGCTCCTAGGGGCTGCCCAGGTTGGGAAGAAGACCCCAGCAACACAATGGCCAAATAATTGAGCGCAGAGGAGAGTTTAGAGAAAACCGAGTGAAGGAATTAAAGATACAGTAAAACCTGTGAAAGCAGGAACCTGTGTAAGGCGGAAAGCTATCAGAGAAGGAAAACTCAAATATTTTCCACTAATAGAGAGGAAGGGAGCCCTGGCTGTGCAGTGCTTAAAGTGTTCAGCTGCTAACCGAAAGGTCAGTGGTTCAAACCCACCAGCAGCTTCACAGGAGAAAGACATGGCAGTCTGCTTCCATAAAGACTGATAGCCTTGGAAATCAGAGCAGTTCCACTCTGTCCCATAGGGTTGCTATGAGTCGGAATCGACTCTGCGGCAGTGGGTTTGGTTTTTTTTTTTGGTTAACAGAGAGCGATAGAAAAGCAGTGAGTCTGCACCCTGTCAAAGGCGGAAAACTGGTGAGACCCTGAAAAACAAGACAGTCAGTCTCTCGCAGGTTTCACTGTATAACAAAGGAAAATTTGCAGCACTAAAAGACAGATTCACAGATTGAAAGGGCCACTGAGTGCTCAGCACAATGGATGAAAATAGACCCTCAGGAAGGCACAACCTTGTGAAGTTTCAGAACACTTGGGACAAAGATACCATCTTACAACTTCCCAGAGAGAAACAAACAACAACTAAGAACCATGTCATGCCCAAAAGAATCAGTATGACTTTGGACTTCCTACCAGCAACGCCAAAAAACAATGAAGCAATGCATTTCCAATTCTAAAGGAAAATGTCTTCCAAACCAGAATTCTGTATCCAACCAAAATTTATAAACGCATAGAGTAAAGGACATTTTCAGGCATGTTGTTGTTGTTACGTGCCATCGAGTCGGTTCTGACTCATAGCAACCCCATGAACAACAGAATGAAACACTGCCCAGTCCTGTGCCATCCTCACAATTGTTGTTATGCTTGAGCCCATTGTTACAGCCACCGTGTCAATCCATGTCATTGAGGATCTTCCTCTTTTTCGCTGACCCTCTACTTTACCAAGTGTCATGGATTGAATTATAACCCCCAAAAAATATGTGTATCAATTTGGCTGGGCCACAATTTCCCAGTATTGTGTGGTTGTCCTCCATGTTGTGATTGTAATTTTATGTTAAAGAGGATTAGGGTGGGCTTGTAACACCACCCTTACCCAGGTCACATCCCTGATCCAATGTAAAGGGAGTTTCCTTTTGTTTTACAAGAGATAAAAGGAAAGGGAAGCAAGCAGAGAGTTGGGGACCTCATGCCACCAAGAAAGCAGTGCCGGGAGCAGAGAGCGTCCTTTGGACCCGAGGTTCCTGTGCAGAGAAGCTCCTAGTCCGGGGGAAGATTGATGAGACAAGGACCTTCCTCCAGAGCCGACAGAGAGAAAGCCTTCCCCTGGAGCTGACGCCCTGAATTTGGACTTCTATCCTCCTAGACTGTGAGAGAATAAATTTCTCTTTGGTAAAGCCATCCACTTGTGGTATTTCTGTTATAGCAGCACTAGATGACTAAGACACCAAGCATGATGTCCTTCTCCAGGGACTGATCCCTCCTGACAACATGTCCAAAGTATGTAAGACGTAGTCTCGCCATCCTTGCTTCTAAGGAGCATTCTGGTTGTACTTCTTCCAAGACAGACCTGTTCATTCTTTTGGCAGTCCGTGGTGTATTCAATATTCTTTACCAACACCACAATTCAAAGGCATCAATTCTTCTTCGGTCTTCCTTATTAATTGTCCAGCTTTCGCATGCATATGAGGTGACTGAAACCACCATGGCTTGGGTCAGGCGCACCTTAGTCCTCAAGGTGACATCTTTGCTTTTCAACACTTTAAAAAAAACATAGTTTCCCCCCAGATTTACCCTCCATTCATCCTTTCTCAAAAAAACTACTGGAGGATGTGCTCCAAAAATGAGGAAGTAAATCAAGAAAAAGAAGATAGATGCAGCAGTTTCCAAATTATTGTTTATGAATCTTAATATCATTTCACAAAATTTTTGTTTCAGTTATGTGTATGCTTTTAATAAAAAAAAACAAAAACCATTTGCTGTCAAGTCGATTCCAACTCATCACAACCCCAGGTGTTGTCGAGTAGAATTGCACTCCATGGGTTTTCATGGCTGTGACCTTTCAGAGGCAGATCGCCACATCTTTCTTCAGGTGCCTCTTGGGTGGGTTTGAACAGCCAGCCTGTCAGTTAGTAGCCCAGTGCTTAACCGTTTGCACCTAGGGACTCCATGCTCCCATAGCTGTCCTAATAATATGAACATAGTATCAATCTCACCAACATTATGATAAATAACACCGGGAGGGGGATGGATGGAAAGGATGTCCCTGTGTTAGGGAAGCAGAGAAGGAAAGAGAAAAGCATTAGCTAATGCTTAACACCAAGAAAAATCAAGAATGGGCGATATAACCCTTCTATTTAGAGGAGTCCCTGGGTGGTACAAACAGTTAATGCGATAGGCTGTTAACTCAGAGTAGCTGTTGGAGTCCACCAGATGCACCTCAGAAGAAAGCTCTGGTGATCTATTTCAGAAAGATCAGCCACTGAAAACCGTATGGATCACAGTTCTACTCTATAATACATGCGGTCGCCATGAGTCAGAGTTGACTCCATGGCAACTGGTGGTAGAGATATGGAACGTGATTCCTAAAGAATCAGCTAGAAGAGTTGAAAGCAGCTGCCTTGAGAGAAGGGCAAATGGGTGTGAAGAGTGGGAGACTCCTGTTTTTCATAACAAGCCTCATGGAATTCTGATTCTTTGAGCTGTGCACATGAATAACTTGGATAAAAATGAAAATTTAACAACAGCAGCAGCAATGAGGGGTAGGCTCAGCAGAGTAGCAGCCTCTCTAAGCGTGGATAGGCTATCACCCCCAGGACTCAGGGGCCAGGCGATGCTTGGGAAGCGGCTGAGAGCAAACTTGCCCAGGAGACAGGGAAACCGCTCTGAGCTACAGGGCAGTGCAAGGCTTGGGTGGGCCATGGGCTTTGGCTCCCCAGAGAGCTAGACTGAATCCCAGCTCTGCCCCTCCAATCAGCCATGTGATCCTGGCCAGGTTGAGCTCCCCAGGTTCACTGTCTCAATCTGTAGGATGGAATGAAGGGTGCTCACCCAGAGCCTGCTGGGAGCGGGAGTGAATGCATGCATGCCAAGCCCTCAGTGGGCGTCACTTGGGTTGGCCAACTTGTTGGACATGGCCTAGCACTCAGTGGGCGTTTCTAAGTTCAGTCACCTTGTTGGACATGGCCTAGCACTCAGTGAGCATCACTAGGGTTGGCCACCTTGTTGGACATGGCCTAGCACTCAGTGGGCATTTCTAAGTTCAGTCACCTTGTTGGACATGGCCTAGTGCTCAGTGGGCGTTTCTAAGTTCAGTCACCTTGTTGGACATGGCTTGTAGCTGATTCTTCCTCTCTCGAAGCTCCTTCTGCAGCATCTCATTCTCTGTGTTGATCTTCTGCAGCTGGGACTCTTGGAAATCCACTTGTCTTTGCAAAGATTTAATAGCTCCTGAATGAGCAAAGGACGGGGGACAGCAGAGGGAATGGGGGAGAGCAAGATGGGATGACGAAGAATGAGAAGTAAGGGGCCGGTGTCACTGTGTCAGCCTGGAGGTGTTCTGTGCCCTCACGGGGTCCAGGCCGAGCCCCCTCCCTCGAATTCCTGGGAGCTAACAGGACAGGGCAGATCTTACTCCTTTCACCCTCAGAGGAAAGCCAGAAGCATCTGGGCGCTCCAGCCCATGTCTGCTCCAGCCCCTTCCCCAGCTCAACCTGGCAGTGGTGGTGGGTCCCACCTGTCGCCAGTGAGTATCTGCTCCTGGTGATCTCCAGGTCGTACTGGATCTCCTGGACCACCTGCTCGTACTCCTCCAGTCTGGCCATCAGCTCATCCTCAAACGCCTCGTCCAGCGAGTACATCCTCCTTCTTTGGACCTCCTCTTCTCCCTCCTCATCCGGCTCCTCTTCCACTATCCCCTTCTCTTCCTCTTCCTCACCCCCCTCCTCTTCCTCACATGCTTCCTCCTGCACAGCCCCCTTCTTGCCTGTATCCCCGTTTGCACCCATCCCCTCTGCCTGCTCAGCGGCCCCCACCAAGTCCTCTTCCTCCTCGCCTCCTCCTCCTCCTCCTTCCAGGTCCTTGCCCTTCTTCACCACCATGTAGTCCTCCTGCATCTGGGAGAGGGAGAACATGCTGGGTGGGGCTGGGGGCTTCCCCATGGAGGTGGCTCGGACAGTGGGGGTGCATTCATGTGAGGGACTTGGGAAGGGGCTTCACTCCAGGCTGCTGCAGGGATCCAGAGAGAAGGGGGGCACCCACAGGGCACCGTGCCCCACGCCAGCCAGGCAGACCTGTGACTAATAGCCTCCTCCTCCACTGGCAAGAAGCTGCACCTGGCCTGCACCCTCAGGTGGGTGCACCTCAGCTGTTCCCTTCAAGGGTACTGGGGCCTACACCAGGGGCCACCTGAGGTCAGGGCTACAGGTGAGGACAGCCTGGCCGGAGCCAGCATTGTGCAGGAAGCCCTGCAGGAGAGCAGGCTGACTCCTGCCCTGGACAGACCTGTGCGCCCGCCTACCCGGCACCTGCACACCTGCTTCCAGCGCAGCAGCAGCAGCTCCTCCTCATCGTCCCTGCAGATGCCCTGCAGAATGGTCACCTGTCCGGGCTTGGCCGGCGCCTCGGGCAGCAGCTCCTGCAAGGAGCCCATGTGGTCCCTCAGGGCTTCAAACTGCTCCTGCAGCTCCTCCAGGGCTATGTGCTGCCGCGACCTGTCCTCCTGGCAGGGGGGCAGCAGCCGCTCTGTGTAGAGGCAGGGGGACTGGATGTCCTCCTGCCAAGGGGTCAGTGAGCGGCTGGGTGAGGGGGAGGACGGGGCAGGCTACAGCTCTGCAGTAACTGGCACGCTCAGGGGGAGGGCTGAAGGGGCAGGTCCCACACATGCCGCCTGTGTGTGTCACCAGGCACTGTGCCTATCGCAGCTATCTAACAGCCCTTGGGAGGCTGGGGAATGGGGAATGCCGGGTGGCCCTCTCAGCCTCCTCAGGCCCCTGCCCACTGCCCCCTCCCTGCCACTGCCATCAATGTCTGGGCAGCTCTCTCGTCCCAGGGACTCTGCTGAAACCTCCCACCCCTTCATGTCCGCCCCCAATATCATCTTGGGCTGTATCCTCAGCATGAAGAAATCAGGCCTTAGGCCCAGCATCTGCTCACCCTGGGCCCACACTGCCCCTACACAGGCCTGCTCCCCAGAACCCCCGAGCCCTGGGCAGGCAGCACCACCCTCCTCATTTCATACGAGACGACACTGAGGTGGGTCAGGAGCATCCCAGAGCCAGACAGTGGAGGGAAGGGATGGCACCCAGGACAGGAATCCAAGTCTGCTGTGTTCACCATTCAGCTGCCCCACTGCCTAAGATACAGCCTGCAATGCAGCCACGGCAAGCTTGGGCCATCCACCTGCAGGGTGACCCTCTCCACCCAGGATTCCAGAGCTGCAGGCAAACCCAGAGGTGAGCTCAGCTCCTCATTTTACAGATAAGGAAGCTGAACTCAGGCCCTTTCAGAAAGCAGCTTGAAAGCAAATAGGAAGCAGAGCTGGAACAACCCTCAAGTGTCTAGGTGTCAGCTCAAAGCTCTTTTTCTCTAACTTGCCTCTGGATTCTGGCCTCTTGTCCAAATCCTAGGAGCCATGCCTAGCTCTAGCGAGGACTGGGTGGCATTCAGGGTGCCTGGGGACTTGCATGGTGGCCTGCGGGGCCACCAATGGTATGGGTGCTTTGCAGCACTGCCCTCACTGCCTGCCAGGTGCTGTCTCACCTGCAGGCCTAGTGACATGGATGTCTTCCAGCCTTTGGCTTTGAGCAGGCATTTCAGCTGCTTCTTCAGGGCCTCCCTCTCCTCCTGCAGCACGAGGATCTCCTCATCTTTCTTCCGGCTCTGCACCTCCAGCTCTGACAGGCGCTGGACCTCCTTACCCAGCATGAACAGGCAGTTGTCCTGCAGAAGAAGAGAGCAGCCTGCGTGGGCCTGCACAGCCTCGCGGACTCTCTTCCCTCCTACCTCCTCCAGGCTACCCCTGGATAGGGGCTCCAGGCCAGGAAGAGCAGACCTGCTGACCTGGGACATCAAAGGCCCTGGACCAAGATGCACACTTCTAGCCATTCACTGCAGCCATGCCCTGTGGCCTTGTCCCCTCTGCATCTGTGTCTAAGTTTTTGTTGTTAGGTGCTGTTGAGTCGATTTTGACTCATAGTGATCCCATGTAACAGAGTAGAACTGCTCCATAGGGTTTTCTAAGCTGTAATCTTTACAGGAGTAGATCACCGGGTCTTTCTCCCATGGAGCCACTGGGTGGATTCGAACTGCTGACCTTGTGGTTAGCAACCTAGTGCTTAACAGTTGTGTCACTACGGCTCCTAAGAGCAGGTCCTAAATCAGCTCCAGGAAATGTGTGGGCAACCTTCCTTTCAGGCCTGGTTCCCAGCCAGCCTCCTCCACTGCACCTGAAGGACATAAGTCCTTTCTGTGGCTCCATACAAAAACAGCAATGCTCTCCAAGAGCCACACTTCCCCCAGGGGCTTGCCAGGGAGCTGGGCCCTCTGTCCCTCAACCTTCAATTCCCCCAGTTCTTTAAAAGTGAAGACAAAAATAAAGATGCTTTCAGATAAACAGAAACTGAAAGAATTTGTCACCAGTAGATCTGAACTTTGAGAAATATGAAAGAGGATTCTTCATGCAGGTGGAAAATGAACCCAGACAGAATTTTCTGGATGGGAACATAACTAGAAAATTCCCACAAGTTTAGAAATTAAGTGATGTGCTTCTACATAACCCATGGGTCAAAGAAGAAATCACAAAGGAAGTTAGAAAATATTTTGAAATGAATGATAATAAACACTTATATATTAAAAAAAATTGGGGTGCAGCTAACACTGTGATTAAACACAAATTTATAGCCTTAAAATTCATAGATCAGAAAACAAAAGTTGAAATCAGTGCTCTAAGTATCCATCTCAAGAATTTAGAAAAAGGATTGCAAATTAAGTCTAAAGAAAGTAGGAAGGAAGGAAATAATAAGGCAAAGTGCTAGAATTAATGATGTAGGGAGGGAGAGGGTGAAGAGGAAGGGGAGGGAAATGAAAGAAGGATAAAGCAAATATGGCAAGATTTTAACATTTGGGGAATCTGATTGCAGAGTATATGGGAATTGTTTGTGTTATTCTAACAACTTTTCTTTACATCTGAATTGTCAAAATACTAAGTTAAAGGGGAAGAAAATGCAGCTGTTCACATTTTAAGGAGCCCTAGTGGCACAATGGTTAAGTGCTTGGCTGCTAACCAAAAGTGTGGCAGTTTTAACCCACTCAGCAGCACCATAGGAGAAAGGTGGGGCAATCTGCTCCTGTAAAGATTACAGCCAAGAAAACCCTATGGGGCAGTTCTGCTTGGTCACTGGGGTCGTAATAAGTCAGAATCAACTTGATCACACCACACAACAACAACAATCACATTTCATTCCCGTGGCCGTGATGATTTTAGAGATGGGTATATGTTCCAAACACGTCTAATGATTACTGGGGAAAGCAGCTCATCTCATTTCCCTTGGGGCTGCTAAGTTTTCATGACGCAAACTTTGTTACAGTTGGTGTCTCTCTTGCAACCAAATGAGAAGAGCTTACCTATGATAGAAGCCAGCTCAGAGGAAAGCAGAGGTGAGAGAAAGAGAGCCCTACTGAGGCCGTTTGAGCTCCTGGAGACAGCCATACCTTCGGCTCTTCCCCTGGACAGTTCAAGTACATGAGCTGGGAAATTCCTTGTCTTAGTCATCTAGCATTGCTATAACAGAAATACCACAACTGGATGGCTTCAGCAAACAGAAGTTTATTCTCTCACAGTCTAGAAGGCTAGAAGTCCAAATTCAGGGCATCAGCTCCCGGAGAAGGCTTTCTCTCTCTGTCGGCTCTAAAGGAAGGTCCTCATCGTCATCAATCTTCCCTGGGTCTAGGAGCTTCTCTGTGCAGGAACCCCAGGTCCAAAAGACACACTCTGCTTTCTTAGTGGTATGAAGTCCCCAACTCTCTGCTCACTTCCGATTCCTTTTATCTCTTATGAGATAAAAGGTGATGCAGACCACACCCCGGGAAAACTCCCTTTACATTGGCTCAGGGATGCGACCTGAGTAAAGGTGTTACATCCCACCCTAATCCTCTTTAACATAGTCTAATCTTGCCTCATTAACCACAGGCAGAGATTAGGATTTACAACATGTAGGAAAATTACATCAATCACAAAATGGAGGACAACCACACAATACTGGGAATCATGGCCTAACCAAGTTGATACATAATTTTGGGGACACAATTCAATCCACGACATCCCCTATCTGCTGTTCAGGTTAATAACAATCCTTCAATGAACATCCTTTGGCATTTATCTACATGGATTTATTTAATTATATCCTCAGGCTTTTTCCCAGACGTGGAATTGCTTGGTCAAAGGGTATAAACATGTTTTAAATGGTGAATCTATCATAAAATGTAGAGACAGTGTGTAAGGAATAAAATAAAATAAATACTCATGAGCTCACACCATCCGCCCAATGGTATCCTCCTCCATGACCCTCAACTATCCAAACTTTTGTGTTATTAATTTCCATAATTTTAATTAAAAGCTTGCTTAAAAAAAAGGATAATACAGAAAACAAACATACACTAGAGGAAATTGACAAAACCAAAAGTTGGTTCTATGAAAAGACTTTTAAAATTGATAAACTTCTAGCAAGACTGATAAAAGAAAAAACAGAGAATGCTCAGGTTACCAATATCAGGAATGAAAAAGAAGTTTTCCCCACGGGATCCACAGATACTGAAAGGATCATAAGAGGCAGTCATTCAAACAGAACAAGGGGCTACTGCGTGGTTTAAAATCAAGAAAGGTGTGCATCAGGGTTGTATCCTTTCAGCGTACTTATTCAACCTGTATGCTAAGCAAATAATCTGAGAAGCTGGATTATATGAAGAAGAATGTGGCATCAGGATTGGTGGAAGACTCATTAACAACCTTCAGATACGCAGATGACACAACTTTGCTTGCTGAAAGTGAAGAGGACTTGAAGCACTTACTGATGAAGATCAAAGACCACAACTTTCAGTGCGGGTTACACCTCAACATAAAGAGAAAAAAAAAATCCTCAGACTGGGCCAGTAAGCAACATCATGATAAATGGAGAAAAGACTGACATTGTCAAGGATTTCATTTTACTTGGATCCACAGCCAACACCCGTGGAAGCAGCAGTCAGGAGATCAAAAGACGTATTTTATTGGGCAAATCTGCTGCAAAAGACCACTTTCAGGTGTTAAAAAACAACGACGTCAGCTTGAGGACTAAGGTGCACCTGATCCAAGCCATGATATTTTCAATCGCCTCATACGCGTGCAAAAACTTTATGACGAATAAGGAAGATCAAAGAAGAACTGATGTCTTTGAATTATGGTTGAATTATGGTTGACTATACCATGGACTGCCAGAAGAATGAACAAGTCTGTCTTGGAAGAAATATAGCCAGAGTGCTCTTGGAAGTGCGGATGGCGAGACTTCATCTCATGTACTTTGGACATGTTATCAGGAGGGATCAGTCCCTGGAAAAGGACATTACGCTTGGTAAAGTAGAGGGTCAGCGAAAAAGAAGACCCTGAACGAGATGGATTGACACAGTGGCTGCAACAATGGGCTCCAACATAGCAATGATCATGAAGATGGCACAGGACTGGGCAGTGCTTCGGTCTGTTGTATATAGGGCCGCTATGAGTTGGAACCTACTCGACCTTGAACGGGGCTGTGTGGGAATTTCACATTTATTGACAGCTGTGTAGGTCTAGCGTCCTGGGTATTGTGGTATTGTTAATGCATAGCTTGCATAGTTCGCTTCTGCATGCTCCTATGACTCTGATTTATTTTCCTTCTCTCTTCCCTCCTGTTTTCCCATGATTTTATAGAAGTTTAAAAATTAACCTAAATTCCTCTTTGGGAGGTAGAACAAGTGATAAAGTCTGAAGGCGAGACAACTGAACAAAGGGTCTTCAAGAATAACCGCAGAAGGTCAGCACGTCTGGAACGAGGTCATTGTGCCCTTCTCAAAGGGGAACTAACATTCCACGGATTCTTCGGACCCTGACGCTGTCCCGATCAAATCCTCTAATCAGCCTCCAGAGGGGGAGGCATTCTGGAGGTGCTCATTCCTTTCTGTCTCCTGTATATCGATACACAATAAAACACTCTTGCTGCTCACCTCACCCCATCTCAGTATTGGCTTTTGTGGCAGGTGGCTCAGACCTGCGTTTTGCGGTAACAACATCATCTAACAACAACAGCAAGAAGAGGATATTATGTACAGGGTTTGTTTTGGGGGCCATTAAGTTGATCCAACTCATAGCGACCCCATATGACAGAGTAGAACTGCCGCACAGGGTTTTCTTAGCTGTAATCTTCATGACAGCAGATTGCCAGGTTTTTCTCCAATGGAGCCACTGGGTGGGTTTGAACCGCCAACCTTTCATTTGGCAGCTGAGCACTTAACCATTGCACCATGAGGGGCTCTTCATGTACACGGTTAGGCTCATCAGTTTTCAAATTTACATAAAATGGACAAATTCCTAGAAAAACACAGCTTCCCAAAACTGAAAGAAGAGGAAAACGAAAATCTCAGTAACTTTTAAAGGAACAGAATTTGTCATTGAAAAACCTTCCTCTAAGAAATCTCCAGACCCAGCTGGCCTCCATGGTGAATTCTTCAGACCTTTAGGGAAGAAATCACACCAACTTTATGCGAACTCATCCAGAGACCAGAAAAGGGGGAAATACTTCCCAGGTTTTTTTTTGTGAGGCCAGAATAACTTCGACACCAAGACCTGACAGGGAAATGACAAGGCAGAGAAATTGCAGGCCAGGCTCTTTCGTAAACATACCCAAAACCAAACCAAACCCACTGCCATCAAGTGGATTCCAACTTACAGTGACCCCATGGGGTTTCTGAGGCTGTAATTCTCTGTGGAAGTAGACTGCCACATCTTTCTCCTGCAGAGCAGCTGGTGGCTTCGAACTGCTGACGTTTCAGTTAGCAGTCGATTTTTTAACTACTGAGCCACCAGGGCTCCTTCCGTAAACATAGATGAAAATAATACCATGACGTGTTGATGTACATAAATCTTTGCATATGAACTTGTTTTTTTTTTTTTTTTTTTTAAGACTACATTCCCCAAAGTGGGATCACTGGGTTAAATGGTGAATGACTGTTGAAGGTTCAGGTCCAGCTGCCCTGGGGGATGTCACTCCCCCAGCCAGGTGAGGATGCTTGGGGGCCAGGACTTTTGTAACATATCTGATTCACAAAAGCCAACACTGTGGGTCTGGAGAGCATTGCAGGCCACCTCTGGGGACCTGCTTGATGCAGCTGACCAGAAGCTAGGTACCCAATATCTGCTTTGGGATGGGCGTCGCCTCTGTACCGGGAGGATGCAGAGTGAGCGAGTGTGGGCCGCATTTGTGCCATGATGCCCCCGCCCCTGGGGCCTACCTTCTCGTGGATGACCGAGACGTACCAGGGCATCTTCTTTCTCGGGCAGGTCTGGGCTGCAACTGGGCTGCTGGGCACCGGGTTCATCGTCTGGGATTTGCTCCTTCTTTGCAAGTAATTGAACTCACAGGCACTCTTACTGAAGGGCAGAAGGTGCCCTGTCAAGAAAGCAGAGCAGATACAGCGCCCAGCTCACCCAGGAGGTGGAGACTTTGTGGGCTGAGGTCCCCTGGGCTCTGCCATGGTCACAGTCATTCTTCTCTGCCCAGCAGGACTCCTATCTGTCTCCTCTAACCCTGTGACAGCTAGACTGTGGTGCCCAGGTGTTTGGCCAAACACTAGTCTGGTTGCTGTTATGGAGCTGTTACATGTTATTAAATCAGTTGCCCTCAAGTAAAGCAGATTACTTTCCAGAATGTGCTGTAATGTAGTGCAATGCAATGTAAGCACTTTCCATGTAATGCAATACAATGCAATCACCTTCCATAATGTAATCTAATGTAATCACCTTCCATCTAATCTAATGTAATATAATCACCTTCCATCTAATGTAATGTAATTATTTTCCATCATGCAATGCAATGTAATCATCTTCCATAATGTAATCTAATGTAAGGTAGTCAACCAGTTGAAGGTCTTAAGAACAAAAAGGGAGCTTCCCTAGGGTGTCTTCTGCTGCCAGACTATAAAAAGATATTTTGGCCCTATGGGCCCACCTCCCCCCAGTCATGTGAGCCAATTCCTTGAAGTAAATCTCCCTCTGTTCTCTGTCTCTGTCTCTCTCTTTTGATATATGTAGATATAGATACATAGATATATATATGTATCATGGTTCTTTTTCTCTAGGGAACCCTAACTAAGACAATGACCCTCATAAAATTCAGATACTTGCATCCTTATTTGCTGAGTGTCCCTCCCTCCCATCAGACACCTGTTTTGCAGGCACAGCAATAGTGACTGCTGTGAACACCACTGGATCCCACAGGTGAGCCTCAGGTGGATGTTGAGTAAATGGAGGGGTGTATCAGAGCATCTTCCAGACTCTCAGCCTAAGGGAGCCAAGCCTGGTAGCCAGGAGAAGAGGACCATCCTGAGGCTTCCCTGTGCCCCCTCTTTGGGACTCAGCTTCCCTATCATTAACCTGAATGGGGGGGGTGGGCTCCCCAGGTCCCCAAGCCTGAGGAAAGCTGGTCACCAAGGCTCTCGGTTCCCTGGGATCGAGGCCAAGAAGAACCTACCCTGGTGTGGATTTTGTCTTTTGGAAGAAGAAAGCAAATGCAATGTCTGTAGGACAATGTTCTACGGGTCTACCTATTTAAGGAGGGATGCACCCATGGGCCCTTGCAGAAGGGACACAGGGCCCAGTAGGGATGAGACCGTCAACCCCAATTTTGCCAAAGACAGGCACCAGCATCCTGGGAGGATTGTTGCATCAACTTGGTGACAGGAGGAGAGAAGACTGTGGGCGTGGCTTATGCCAGTGCCGGGCAAGTCCCACCTCACCGTCCACGTTAGTGTCCGAGCACTGCCGGCCCGAGAGCGTGTCCTCAGTCATCTTCCAGGTCTCCCCGCTGACACTTAGCTCTCTGGGCAGAGCAGCTGCCATGGTCGACCCTGCGGAGTGTTAGAAATGCCAACCGGTAACCACTGAGCCCTTATTTCCCCATGCTCTCAGCAGGGGGGTTATTACTGGGTTGTTGTTGTTGCTGTAAGTTGCCATTGAGTTGATTCTGACTCATGGTGACCAGATATGTACAGAGTAGAACTGCTCCATAGGGTTTTTAAGACTGTGATCTTTCGGAAGCAAACTGCCAGGTCTTTCTTCCAAGGTGCCTCTAGGTGGGTTTGAACCACCGACCTTTCAGCTAGTAGGCGAGTGCTTACTGTCTGAGCCACCCAGGGACTCCTTATTATTGGGTAAAGGTGGCTTTTCTTAGTGGGTACTTGGGACAGGAGTAGCAGGGCAGAATCAAACCCCAGTTACACCCTCCTGCCCGCTACCGTGTGTCCCCCGAAACAGACCCAGGCAAGTTTAATCTTTGCAAACTGGGCATCCTCCCCAGCAAGAGTGGAGCCCCCTTTCCCGTCTGTAATAACGGCTCCTCCTGAAAGTCTTGCCAACGCCTCTCTGCCTCGAGACTGGGCCCACTCAAAGGCAGACCCGGCTTACACTCAACGGTGCCCACACCCTAGACCCTCTGTGGTCCAGTGGCCACTGCTTGAGCCCTGCCCACAACAGACCCCTGCTATTGGAGCAGGGGTGCTCCAGGAAAGCAAAGGAAGCGCTTCAAGCCTGGATGGTGGGTGAGGAGCCCCAGGCTTCTCCCTGAGCCACTGGCCTCTCTGAACAGGACCCAGCCAGTTGTGAGTCCCAAGCACTAGGCCTAGGAGCCCCAGGGCACAGTGGTTAAGTGCTCGGCTGCTAACCAAAAGGTCAATGTTTCAAACCTACCAGCAGCTCCACAGGAGAAGGATGTGGCACTCTGCTTCCGCAAAGATTACAGCCTCGGAAACCCTATGAAGCAGTTCTACTCTGTCCTGTAGGGTCCCTATGAGCCGGAATCGACTCACTGGCTGCAGGTAAGGGTGATATAAGGAAGCATGATGGCGAAATGGTTAAGCACTTGGCTACTGACTGAAGGATTCGCGATTCAAACCAGCCCAGAAGCTCTGTGGGAGAAAGACCTGTCAATCTACTTCCATAAAGATTACGGCCAAGAAAACACTATGGGGCAGTTCTACCCTGTCACATGGGGTTGTCATGAATCTAAATCAACTCGGCAGTACCTGACAATAACAACAGGATGATATGGTGCGTGGGGAAAGGGAACAACTTGGGTCTGGGAGCCAAGGGTGCCTGGGGTGAAGCCTTGGCTCCCTGATGAGGCCTCTGGCTCATTAGCCCTTCTCTGAGCCTCATATTCTACATCAGAACAACAAGGGGCTAGAAGAGACAGGTGCTAAGAGTCCCTGGGTGGTGCAAACAGTGAACGCATCAGCTGCTAACTGAAAGGCTGGAGGTTCAAGTCCACCCAAACGTGCCTCGGAAGAAAGCTGTGGCGATCTCCTGAAAAATCAGCCACTGAAAACCTTACGGAGCACAGTTCTGCTCTGACACACACAGGGTCACCAAGATCGGAGTTGGTGTGACAGCAACTGGTTTGGCCTTATATACATCTTTCCTGAAGTTTCCAGAACCTTCAGCCGTCTCCCCCTTCCCCTGCCCCAACTCTGCTGAATCTACTGAGTGGGACAACGAAAAAAGCAAGAAGGCTGGGAGACAAATAATAATAATAGCAAGCGGGAGAAAGCTGTCTTCCTTCCTCTTCTCCCCTCCCTCCTCTCCTCCTGCCCCTCCTCTCAGCTTCAGCTGCTTCTCTGACCCGAGTGAGTCTTCAGAAGAAGCTCCAACTGCCGTGCATGCTGAATTCAGGCCACTGCTTGCAGGCTGAGGGGCCGTGCGCCCTCATGGGAGGAGGCGGTTGTCACACAGCAGCGGCCCCCTCGCTGGTGGCTCTTACCATATTGAGACATGGATGTGGCCCTGGTGCTAAACAGAGGGCAGCCGGGACGCATGAGAAACGCCTTTCGCAGTTGCTCCACTTGAGACACAAAGCCCGTGTCGCTAGGGCTGGGGACATCCTTGACTTCACTCTGGCAGGGGGTAAAGAAGATGATCACTCAGAGAAATGGCTTGGGAGCCCCTCTCCCATAGGGGGGTTTAAAAGGCCCAGTTATGTGGGTCTGTCCCCTCTCCCAGCACACTGGGGCGCTTAGTGAAAGCAATGCGTTGTCTGCTAAGTCCAGGACAACACGTCCATTCAAGGAACCCTGAGGGGCCCGGGGTTGGAGTCCTGAGACTCCCTCAGTGCACACGGGGTGCATTTAACCTGTGATATTTCCTCTTCTCCCTTCTTTTCCAGACAACTCCCTAAGGAAATTTTCAGGGAAAACTGTATGTCTTCGTCCCCCGGGCTTGGGATCCAGACCCTTGCTGGAGAGGCTGGGCCAGCCAGAGAAAGCCAGTAGAGGTCTGCCAAGGGAGAAGTGGCCCAGAGAGGCTAGTTCCCCAGGAGAACCCCATAAAGCTGGGAACTGAGGCACCAGGCCCCCTATAAAAACAAGCTTGGATGAGAACAAGAGGGGTTTATACCACCACTACCATTCCATTCTTGGAACTGCCTACCATTTACCTATTGATCACCAAGAATTAGTTGGGATGCTCTATGGGCTGACAAAAAGGAGCCCTGGTGGTGCAGTGGTTAAGGCACTTGGCTGCTAACCAAAACGTCAGCAGCTGGAACCCACCAGCTCCTCCATGGGAGAAAGATGTGGCAGTCTGCTTCCGTAAAGATTTACAGCCTTGGAAAATCCTGTGGAGCAGTCTTATAGGGTCGCCATGAGTCAGAATCGACTTGGTGGCAATGCGTTTTTTATAATGGGCTGACAAAGGAGCCCTGGTGGCACAATGGTGAAGTGCTCAGATGCCAACTGAAAGGTTGGCTGTCTGTACCTACCAAGTGACTCCAAGGGTGAAAGACCTGGTGATCTGCTCCCGTAAAGATTACAACCTAGGAAACCCTATGGGGCAGTTCTACTCTGTTACATGGGGTTGCTATGAGTCCGAATCGATCTGACAGCACACAACAACAAAAACTATATGGGCTGACACTCAATGAGGCCTTTTGTAAGGTAGGAGATAGGGTCTTCTCCTGGATGCTAGGCTCGCCAGACCATCCTTTCCGGCCCCGTACCATCTTCTGGTAGTAGCGGCTGATGACCCGAGTCGACTTGCTGAGGGAGGGCTGGTTGCTGTGCAGCTTCCACTCCGGGGCCTCCCGGCCAGCGGTGCTCTTCAGCGCAGTCATGCCTTTCACCATTGCGTTGGGTGCCTTGCCATGCTTCTCGCATGTGTTGGCTTCCTTTTTGGGTAGCATCAGGAAGGTGAGACGGAAAGACCAAGGCTGCCACGTGGATGATGAGACCCTGGCCGCTCCTCTGGACCACTCTCGGTCTGGCGCAGGGAGTCAAGGCCAGCGTGCAAGGTCAGTGTGGCCTCAAGCTGCAGCCTGCTGACTGGCACGGGCAGGAAGGAGCCCAGTTTCCAAGCTCTGCAAGCCCACTTCCTATTGGATTCTGGGAACAGAGTATGGCATCACAGATGTCTCCATAGAAACAGGCATGTCATTCGCCTCAATTTTCTGCAGGTAGGAGGAGCTGGGAAGGGGACCTGGAAGAGCCCCCCACCAAGTTTCAGCATTTTACAGACACAGGAGAACTGGCCGGAGGCTTTAACAGTCCTTTTGTGGTTTATTTAAATTTTATTTATTTTAATCATCAATATTTTACCTTATTTAAAATACTGAAACCACAACAGGATACCACTTCACACCCAGTAGGAGGGCTATATAAATAATAATAATAATAATGGAAAATGACAAGCGTTGTTGAGGGTGTGGAGAAATTGGAACCCTCGTGTATTGCTGGTGGGAATATAAAATGGGGCAGCTGCTATGGAAAACATTGTGGAGGTTCCTGAAAGAATGAAACATAGAATTACCATCAACCCAACCCAACCCAACCCATTGCCATATAGTAGATTCCAGCTTGTAGCCGCCCTATAGGACAGAGTACGGCGGCCCAAGAGTACAACAGCCCCATAGGCTGTTAATCTTTACAGAAGGAGCCCTGGTGGCGCAGTGGTTAAGCACTTGGCTGCTAACAGAAAAGTCAGTGGTTTGAACCCACCAGCCGCTCCGACTCATAGAGACCCTATAGGACAGAGGAGAACTGCCCCATAGGGTTTCCCAGGCTGCAAATCCTTACAGAAGCAGACTGCCCCATCTTTCTCCCACGGAGTGGCTGGTGGGTTCAAACCACTGACCTTTCAGTAAGCAGACGAGTGCTTAACCACTGTGCCACCTGGGCTCCTTAGAATTACCACATGACCCATCAACTGACTCTTAGGTAAATACCCAAGAGAATTGAGAGTGGAGACTCAAACAGATAGGTGTACACCAACGTTCATTATTTTTTTTTATTGATGTAATTAAATGAAGTTTACATTTCAAGTTAGTCTCCCATACAGAATTTTTTTTTTTAACATACACTGTTATGAGACCCCAACTGCTCACCCCATTCTGCAACAGCACACTCCTCCCCTCCGCCCTGATTCCCCATGAACATTCAACCAGCTCCTAACTCTCTCTGCCTTCCGCTCTCACCTCTGGACAGAAGCCGCCCCTTTGGTCTCTTATATCTACTTGTCTAAGAGGCACATTCTTCACAAGTATCACTTTATGTCCCACAGTCCAGTCCAATCCCTGTCTGAAGAGTTGGTATCGGAAATTGTTTTAGTTCTGGGGTGATGGAGAGACCAGGGGCTATGCTTTCCAGGGTGCCTCCAGTCTTAGTCAGACCATTAAGTCTGGTCTTCTTACTAGTATTTGAGTTCTGCATCCCATTGTTCTACTGCTCCAACAGGGACCCTCTGTTGTGTTCCCTGTCAGGACGTTCATTGGTGGTAGCCGGGCACCATCTAGTTCTTCTGGTCTCAGGCTGATGAAGTCTCTGGTTTATGTGGCCCATTCTGTTTCTTGGGCCAATACTTCCTTGTGTCTTCGGTGTTCTTCATTCTCCTTTACTGCAAGTGGTTGGGACCAACTGATGCATCTTAGATGGTCGCTTGCAAGCTTTTAAGACCCCAGATGCCACTCACCAAAGTAGGAAGCAGAACATTTTCTTAATAAGGTTTGTTACGCCAATTGACATAGATGTCCCCTGAAAGCATGGTCCCCAGACCCCACATCCCTGCTACTGTCTCTCAAAGTATTTGATTGTATTGAGGAAACGTCTTAGCTTTGGTTTAGTCCAGTTGTGCTGGCTTCCCCTGTAGTGTGTGCTGTCCTTCCCTTCACCTAAGATCATTCTTATCTACTATCTACTTAGTGAATAACCCTCACCCTCCCTCCCAACTCCCGTAACCATCAAAGAATGTTTTCTTCTGTGTTTAAACCTTTTCTTGAGTTCTTATAATAGTGGTCTTATACAGTATTTGTCCTTCTGTGCCTGACTAAATTCACTCAGCATAATAAGTTCCAGCTTCCACCAAGTTATACGATGTTTCACAGCTTCATCATTGTTCTTTATCGTTGTGTAATATTCCATTATGTGGATATACCATAGTTTGTTTATCCATTCATCCATCGATGGGCACTTAGGTTGCTTCCATCCTTTGGCTATTGTGAACAGTGCTGCGATGAACATGGGTGTGCATGTATCTGTTCGTGTGACGGCTCTTGTTTCTCTAGGATATATTCCAAGGAGCGGGATAGCTGGATTCTATGGTACTTCTATTTCTAGCTTTTTAAGGAAGCGCCAAATCGATTTCCAAAGTGGTTGTACCATTTTACATTCCCGCCAACAATGTGTAAGTGTTCCAGTCTCTCCACAACCTCCCCAGCATTTGTTATTTTGTGTTTTCTGGATTAATGCTAGCCTTGTTGGGGTGAGATGATATCCCATTGTAGTTTTGATCTGCATTTCTCTGATGGCTAAAGATCGTGAGCACTTATTCATGTGTCTGTTAGCTGCCTGAATATCTTCTTTGGTGAAGTGCCTGTTCATATCCTTTGCCCATTTTTTAATTGGGTTGTTTGTCTTTTTGCTGTTGAGGTTTTGGAGTATCTTGTAGATTTTAGAGATTAAACGCTGATCGGATTTGTCGTAGCCAAAATTTTTTTCCCAATCTGTAGGTTGTCTTTTCACTCTTTTGGTGAAGTCTGGATGAGCCTAAGTGTTTGATTTTTAGGAGCTCCCATTTATCTAGTCTCTCTTCTGGTGCTTGTGCATTGTTACTTATGGTTTGTATTGTGTTTATGCCATGTATCAGTGCTCCTAGCGTTGTCCCTATTTTTTCTTCCATGATCTTTATTGTTTTTGATTTCATATTTAAGTCTTTGATCCATTTTGAGTTGGTTTTTGTATATGGTGTGAGATATGGGTCTTGTTTCAGTTTTTTGCATATAGATATCCAATTATGCCAGCAACATTTGTTGAAGAGACTGTCTTTTCCCCAGTTAATGGACTTTGGGCCTTTGTCAAATATTAGCTGCTCATAGGTGGATGAGCTTATATCTGGATTCTCAACTCTGTTCCATTGGTCTATGTATCTGTTACTGTACCAGTGCCAGGCTGTCTTGACTAACATGGCAGTATAGTATGTCCTAAAATCAGGTAGTGTAAGGCCTCCCACTTTGTTCTTCTTGAGTAGTGCTTTATTTATCCGGGGCCCCTTCCCTTTCCGTATGAAGTTGGTGATGTGTTTCTCCATCTCAGTAAAAAATGCTGCTGGTATTTGGATCGGGATTGCATTGTATCTGTAGATTGCTTTGGGTAGAATTGACATTTTCACTCTGTTGAGTCTACCTATCCATGAGCAAGGTATATTTTTCCACTTATGCAGGTCTCTTTCAGTTTCTTGCGGTAGTGTCTTGTAGTTTTCTCTGTAAAGATCTTTTACATCACTGGTTAGATTTATTCCTAAGTATTTTATCTTTTGGGGGGCTATTGTAATTGGTATCGATTTGGTGATTTCCTCTTCGAGGCTCTCTTTGTTGGTGTAAAGGAATCCAATTGATTTTTGTATGTTTATCTTGTATCCTGAAACTTTGCTGAAATCTTCTATTAGTTCCAGTAGTTTTCTTTTGAATTCCTTGGGGTTTTCCGAGTATAAGATCATATCATCTGCGAATAGAGCTACTTTGACTTCTTCCCTACCTATTTGGATGCCCTTTATTTCTTTTTCTAGCCTAACTGCTCTGGCTAAGACCTCGAGCACAATGTTGAATAAGAGTGGTGATAAAGGGCATCCTTGTCTGGTTCCTGTTCTCAGGGGGAATGCTTTCCAAGTCTCTCCATTCAGGATGATGTTGGCTATTGGTTTTGTATAAATGCCCTTAATTATACTGAGGAATTTCCCTTCTATTCCTATTTTTTTGAGAGTTTTTATCATGAAAGGGTGTTGGACTTCGTTGAATGCCTTTTCTACATCGATTGATAAGATCATGTGGTTCTTGTCTTTTGTTTTATTTGCGTAATGGATTATGTTGATTGTTTTTCTAATGTTGAACCATCCCTGCATACCTGGTATAAATCCTACTTGGTCGTGGTTAATTATTTTTTTCATATGCTGCTGAATTCTATTGGCTAAAATTTTGTTGAGGATTTTTGTGTCAATGTTCAGGAGGGATATTGGTCTGTGATTTTCTCTTTTTGTGGTGTCTTTACCTGGTTTTGGTATCAGGGTTATGCTGGCTTCATAGAATGAGTTTGGGAGTATTCCATCTGTTTCTATGCTCTGAAATACCTTTAGTAGAAGTGGTGTTATCTCTTCTCTGAAAGTTTGGTAGAATTCTCCAGTGAAGCCATCCAGGCCAGGGCTTTTTTTTATTGGCAGTTTTTTAATAACCTTTTCAATCTCTTCTTTTGTTATGGGTTTATTTAGTTGTTCTACCTCTGTTTGTGTTAATTTAGGTAGGTAGTGAGTTTCTAGAAATTTGTCTATTTCCTCTAGGTTTTCAAATTTATTAGAGTACAATTTTTCATAGTAATCTGTTATGATTCTTTTAATTTCAGTTGGGTCTGTTGTGATATCATGCATCTCATTTCTTATACGGGTTATCTGCTTCCTCTCCAGTTTTTCTTTTGTCAGTTTGGCCAATGGTTTATCAATTTTGTTGATCTTTTCAAAGAACCAGCTTTTGGACTTGTTAACTCTTTCAATTGTTTTTCTGTTCTCTATGTCATTTAATTCTGCTCTAATTCTTATTATTTCCTTCCTTCTGGCACCTGTAGGCTTCTTTTGCTGCTCTCTTTTACTTGTTCCAGTTGTAGGGTTAGTGCTTTGATTATGAGCCTTTCTTGTTTTTGGATGTGTGCATTTATTGCTATAAACTGACCTCTGAGCACTGCTTTTGCTGTGTCCCAAAGGTTCTGGTAGGATGTGTTTTCATTCTCGTTTGATTCTATGAATTTCTTTATTCCATCCTTAATTTCTTCTATAACCCAGTAGTTTTTGAGCAAGGTGTTGTTCAGTTTCCATGTGTTTGATTTTTTTTTTCCTTGCTTTTTGTGTTGTTGATTTCCACTTTTATGGCTTTATGGTCAGAAAAGATGCTTTGTAGTATTTCGATGTTTTGGATTTTGTTAAGACTTGCTTTATGGCCTAATATGTGGTCTATTCTGGAGAATGTTCCATGTGCGTTGGAAAAGAAAGTATACTTGGCTGCTGTGGGTGCAGAGTTCGGTATATGTCTATGAGATCAAGTTGGTTGATTGTAGCATTTAGCTCTTCTGTGTCTTTGTTGAGCTTCTTTCTGGATGTTCTGTCCTTCACTGTAAGTGGCGTGTTGAAGTCTCCTACTACTATTTTGGAGATGTCTATCTCTGTCTTCAGAGCTGTTAGAGTTTGTTTTATGTATTTTTGAGCCCTGTTATTGGGTACGTAAATATTTATTATAGTTATGTCCTCCTGGTGTATTGACCCTTTAATCATTATATAGTTTCCTTCCTTATCTTTTGTGGTGGATTTTAATTTAAAGTCTATTTTGTCAGAGATCAATATTGCCACTCCTGCTCTTTTTTGTGTGTTGTTTGCTTGATATATGTTTTTTCCATCCTTTGAGTTTTAGCCTGTTTTTGTCTTTAAGTCTAAGGTGCGTCTCTTGTAGGCAGCGTATATGGATCATGTTTTTTTATCCAATCTGCCACTCTCTGTCTCTTTATTGGTGCATTAAGTCTGTTTACATTCAGTGTAATTATTGATAGGTATGAGTTTAGTGCTGTCATCCTGATACCTCTTTTTGTGTGTTGTACACAGTTTCTTTGTTCTCCTCAATTTTCTGTGCTGAGTCATTTTTCTTTTTTTTTCATCTTTTTCTTTGTTATAGATTTTGTGTTTGCTGGGTATTTGTGTTTTTCTACTTTTTTATTTTGATTTGTAGGATTGTTATATTCCTTTGTGGTTACCTTAATATTTACCCCTAATTTTCTAAGTTTATATCAGTCTTTCATTACTTTATATTGCTTTAACTTCCCCTCTATATAGAAAATCAATGTCTCCACTTTTTAAGTCCCTCTTTTTTTGTCTTAATATTATCCTCTTTTTTTTTTTTTTAACATATTGATATCTGTTTCCCTATTTTCAATGTTTTAGCTTTGATGTAATTTCGATTTCCATATCTGAGTCAATATCTGGTTACTCTATCTAGTCTTGCGTGGTTAGCTGGGGTTATTGATTATCTAACCATAGGACTCCCTCTAGTATTTCTTGTAATTTTGGTTTGGTTTTTGCAAATTCCATGAACTTCTGTTTATCTGGAAATGCCCTAAGTTCACCATCATATTTGAGAGACAGTTTTGCTGGATATATAACTCTTGGCTGACAGTTATTTTCCTTCAAGGCTTTAAATATGTCATCCCATTGCCTTCTAGCCTGCATGGTTTCTGCTGAGTAGTCTGAGCTTATTCTAATTGACTCTCCTTTGTAGATGACTTTTCTTTTACCCCTAGCCGCTCTTAAAATTCTCTCTTTATCTTTGGTTTTTGTAAGTTTGATTATAATATGTCTTGGTGACTTTCTTTTGGTATCTACCTTATGTGGGGTTTGATGAGCATCTTCGATAGATATCTTCTCATCTTTCATGATATCAGGGAAGTTTTCTATCAACAAATCTTCAACAACTTTCTCTGTATTTTCTGTTATTCCCCCCGTTCTGGTACTCCAATCACTCGTAGGCTATTTCTCTTATAGTGTCCCACATGACTCTTAGAGTTTCTTCATTCTTTTTAATTCTTTTATCTGATTTTTCCTCAGATGAGTTGGCATCAAGAGCTTTATCTTCAGTGTCACAAATTCTAACTTCTACTGCCTCAATTCTGCTCCTATGACTTTCTATTGAGTTGTCTAATTCTGAAATTTGTTGTTAATCTTCTGGATTTCTGATTGCTGTCTCTCTATGGATGCTTGCAGCCTATTAAGTTTTTTTTTTTTTTTTTTGGCTTTAATAAAGAGAAGTTTATTCTCTCACAGTTCGGTAGGCTACAAGTCCAAACTCAGGGCGTCAGCTCCAGGAGAAGTCTTTCTCTCTCTGTCAGCTCTGGAGGAAGGTCCTTGTGATGCATCAGTCTTTCCTTGGTCTGGGAGCTTCTCTGTGCAGGAACCTCAGGTCCAAAGGACGCACTCTGCTCCTGGCGCTGCTTTCTTGGTGGTATGAGGTTCCCATGTGTCTTTGCTGCTTCTCTCTTTTATAGCTCAAAAGAGATTGGATTAAGACACTATTAGATAGTAGATGTCATCCGTATAACCTCATCATAGTGGTAGAGTTTACAACACATAAGGAGATCACATATAACCTCATCATAGTGATGGAGTCTACAACACATAAGGAAATCATATCAGATTACCCAATCATACAATACCGGGAATCATGACCCAGTCAAGCTGACAGACATTTTGGGGGGACACAGTTCAATCCATGACACTCCATCCTTTGGCCCCCAAAAATTCATGTCCTTGCAACATGCAAAACATATTCATCTCATTATATTACAGCAAAAGTCTTAACTCCAAGTCCAAAATCTAAAAATTCCTCTTCATCTGTGAAATCTAGAATACAAATTATCTGCTTCTAAAGGTACAATGGCAGAACAGGCACAAGCTAGACATTTCCATTACAAATGGGAGAAACTGGAGGAAAAGAAGGGATAACAGGCACCAAGCAAGTCAGCAGAACACTTTACATTAGCCCTCAAGGTTTTGAAAATAATCTTCTGTTCTCTGAGACAATTTACACTATAGCCCTGCCCTCCAGATGCTAGGTATTAGTCGCAGTCTCCAGATTCTGAGTGGAAGCCCCTCGGCCCTGGAATTCAGCTCCCCATCCAGGCCCACTGGACCAGCAACTCTGCTCCCTTGGTTTCAGGGGCATCATTCTCCCAGTCCATCAGAGTGACAACTCCACCCTTAGAAGCACCAGAGGCCATGGCTCCACCGTTTGAAACCCCAGAGGTCTCGGCCATACCTTTTGAGACTGAGGCAGCTTGGTTTCTTGTGTTCCTTGTCTCTTCAGCTTCTGCTTCCTGTGGCCTCTCAGCATTCAGGCCTCATGCCCGCATCTCCCCTGCTGGAGAAAGTGTTCCAAAACTAGGTAGCTCCACCAATAAGTGCCCGGAAGCACCCTACTCTGCCAGGAAGCCTCCTGCACACAGGCACTCAGCTCCCTAGCTCTGTGGGTCAGCAAGCCTAACTCCACTGATAAGTGTCCAGAGACACCCCACTCTGCCAGGAAGCCTCCTGCACACAGGCACTCAGCTCTCTTGCTCCGTGCGTCAGCTCCAGTGCTATCTGGTGCTGGTCTCCTGGTTCTGCTGCTGCCGGTTCTCTGCTGCTGGTCCTCTGACGCTGCAGCACCTCTATCCATTCAGTTTCAAAACCACTTCCACATTTTAGGTATCTGTTTAGAGCAGCACCCCACTCTTGGTACCAAATTATGTCTTAGTCATCTAGTGCTGCTCCAACAGAAATACCATGAGTGGGTGGTTTTAACAAGGAGAAGTTTATTCTTTCACAGTCCAGTAGGCTACAAGTCCAAACTCAGGGCATCAGCTCCAGGAGAAGGCTCTCTCTCTCGGTCGGCTCTGGAGGAAGGTCCTTGTGATGCATCCATCTTCCCTTGGTCTGGGAGCATCTCAGCACAGGAACCTCAGATCCAAAGGACATGCTCTGCTCCCAGCACTGCTTTCTTGGTTGTATGAGGTTCCCCACAGCCTATTAAATTTGGCATTATGTTCTTGAATAACTTTTTTAAGTTCTGCTACTACTGTGTCTGTATGTTGCCTGGCTGTTTCTGCACTTTGTCAAATTTCCTTTCTCATTTCTAGAAGAGTTCTGTATATTAATCTTTTGTATTCTGTTTCTGGTAATTCCAAGAAGTTCTCTTCCTCCAGAGAATTTATTGATTCTTTATTTTGGGAGCTTACTGAAGCCATCATGGACTGCCTCTTTATGTGACTTGATATTGACTGTTGTCTCCAAGCCATCAATAATTTATTATAATTTTATTTTGTGTTTGTTTAGTAAGACCTAGCTTCTTATTTTGTTTTGTTTTGATATGCCAAAACAGGCTGCTCATGTGCACTAGTTTGATTTTTGACACCTTTTGATCTCTAATGTCCTGTCACCAGGTAGTTGGTTCTGTAACTAAGTATGCACACGCTGGAGTTCATTAAAATTTCCTATATGGGATCAGGCAGTCGATCTCCAAGTGTGTGATGCAGACTCTCACCCTCAGTCCTAGGGAGGCATGGGTGATTGGTGCAGGCACTGGACTCTGGCTGTGGTAGGGGATCACACGCTGAGCCAGGCAGGGGGCCGAGCTGAGAGTCTGAAAGAAAAGCCCCTGAGAGTCTGAAAGAAAGGCATGTCCCTATTCTCTAGGGTGAATAGGTAGGTGAGTTTTGCAGCCGGGCTAAAAGTGCCCCACTCTGTTGGCTGCAAAGACTCGAGGGCACCCCTTTTTCTTGAACTCCTGAAGCAGGTGACTAGGCACTTTAGGAACTATCACCAGTCCTCAAGACCCTGCTGCAGATCGAT
Organism: Dugong dugon; assembly: GCA_030035585.1. Classification (NCBI taxonomy): domain Eukaryota; kingdom Metazoa; phylum Chordata; class Mammalia; order Sirenia; family Dugongidae; genus Dugong; species Dugong dugon. The sequence continues at coordinate 26,776,532 of CM057462.1, read as the reverse complement.
AAAAGTGCCTACTTGAGGGGCAGGGCTGTTTCGAGGATCACAAATCTGCCCGTTCACAGCTGAAGCAGGTGAAGTTAAACTTCAGATGTTTGCCCTGTTGTATTGTGGTAGTGAGGGCTAACGCTGTTGAGATGGGTCCTCACAAGTCTACACAGGGGTGTACGGCACTCAGAGTCTGCGGACCCCTGATTTCTATGGCCAGCAAAGGAGTTGTGCTGACCCTGTGTTCCTGGCCTAGAGGAGCCAGCAGCTTATTTGTTCCCTCTCCAAGGCCAGGAGAGTGGGTCAGGGCACCTTTTGGGATCTATTTCTGGCCCAGTGGACTCCTAGTGCAGAGCGGGGAGGGAAGCAGTAAAAAGAAGAGAGGTTTTTCCCAAATCCAGTGCAGAGTGCGGAGGTAGGAGGTAAAAGGGAGAGAGGTTTTTCCCAAATGGGCTTTTTTTTTTTTTTTTTTAACTCGCCACAAAAGGGTGCATGCATGTACTTATCCTAGCCTCTTGGGAGCTGCTCTTCACTGGTTCAGAGTGTCCAAGCAGAATCTCTGCTGCCGGGTCTCTCTCGATGTGGAAACTGCTTCTTGAGCACACGCACAACACAGCTGTTTGCCTGCTTCACCACGGCCCGGCGTGGCTGTGTCTCTGCTGTGTCGCCGCAGCAGCTCTAGCGCTCCTCACCTCTTCCAAATGGTCTTCCTCTCTGGTATGACTCAGATGGATTTCTTAACTTGCCTTGTTCAGGGCTGCCAGATGTTCACATAGAATCAAATTACTTGTTTTTCCAGGTCTTTGTTGTAAGAGGGATATAGGAAGCGTCTAACTAGTCCGCCATGTTGACCACGCCCCCAATGTTCATTAGTCTCGAGAGCCAAAAGGTGTTAACAACCCAAGTGCTCATCAAAAGATGAATTGATAAACAAAATGTGGCATATACACACAATGGAATATTATTCAATCATAGAGAAATGAAGTTCTGATGCATACCACAACACGTATGAACCCTGAAAACACACTGAGGGAAATAAGTCAGACACAAAAGGACAAATATTGTATGGTATAACTTATACCTAGAATAAGCAAATGCACAGTGTCTTAGACACTGTCTGAATCATCTAGTGCTGCTATAACAGAAATACCACAAGTGGATGGCTTTAACAAAGAAATTTATTCTCTCAGAGTCTAGGAGGCTTGAAGTCTGAATTCAGGGTGTCAGCTCCAGGGAAAGGCTTTCTTTCTGTGTCAGTTCTAGGGGAAAGTCCTTGTCATCAATCTTCCCTGCTCAAGGAACTTCTGAGCGCAGAGACCTTAGGTCCAAAAGACGTGCTATGCTCCTGGTGCTTCTTTCTTTGGTGGTATGAGGCCCCCTGTCTCTCTGCTCTCTTCTGTCTTTTATATCTCAAAAGAGATTGACTTAAGACACAACCTAATCTTGTAGATTGAGTCTTGCCTCATTAACATAACTGCTGCTAATCCCACCTCATTAACCTCAGAGGTAGGGATTTACTACACATAAGAAAATCACATCAGATGAGAAAATGGAGGACAGTCACATAATACTGGGAACCATGGCCTAGCCAAGTTGACACACATTTTGGGGGGACACAGTTCAATCCAGGATAGTCATCTAATGCTGCCATAACAAAAGATACCACAAGTGGGTGGCTTTAAAATACAGAAATTAAAAAAAAAAAAAAACCCAGAAATTTATCGTCTCACAGTTCTAATGGCTAAAAGTCCAAATCAAGGTCTCAGCCATGTCAATTTCTTCTGTGAGCTTCTCTCCTAGTTTCTGGTGTCTGCCAGCAGTCCTTGGTGCTTCTTGACGAGTCTCACCCTCCTCCTCCATGTGTGTCTCTAAGTCTATCCTGCTCTTATTATAACTCAAAAGTGATTAGGTTTAGGACCCACCCTACTCAGATATGACCTAATTAACATAACACAGAAAACCCCTCTTTCCAAACATAGTCATATTTACAAGTATGAGAGTTAGGATTTTAACACCTATTTTGGGGGGACACTATTCAATCCATAACACATAGAGACAAAAATTTATTGGATATGATAAAATAGTCATGGAAATAGATAGTGGTGATGATGATGGTTACAAAAAACAAACAAACAAAAAAGAAACCCTGGTACTGCATCAGTGGCTCTGTTATGAAAAATTTAAACATCTTTGCTTAAAATTCACAGTTTAGAAGGCTTCTCAATACCTGAAGATGTAATTTTGTTTTAAAAACAGGATTGGGGGTAGCATTGGGGGGGGCTTTCCGGACTGTGAGGGCCATGAATGATAAAAAATGGATTCTGCCCAAAAAGAACTCTGGGGAAGAACCAGACTACCTGACTGAGCAGACACCTGGGCCAGGACTCTTAAGAACACCAAACACTTAACTTTATGGTAACATCAATTACCACTGATGTTAGGTGTCGTTGAGGTGGATCTGACTCACAGCGACCCTATGAACAACAGAACGAAACACTGCCTGGTCCTGTGCCAACCTCAAAATTCTTGCCATGCTTGAACCCAGTGTTGCAGCCACTGTGTCAATCCATCTCACTGAGGGTCTCCCTCTACTTTACCAAGCATGATGTCCTTCTCCAGGGACTGATTCCTCCTGATAACATGTCCAAAGTACGTGAGATGAAGTCTCGCCATCCTTGTTTCTGAAGAGCATTCTGGCTGTACTTCTTCCAAGACAGATTTGTTCATTCTTCTGGCAGCCCATGGTGTATTCTATACTCTTCGTCAACACCATAATTCAAATGCATCAATTCTTCTTTGGTCTTCCTTATTTATTGCCCAGCTTTCGCATGCATATGAGATGATTGAAAATACCATGCTTGGATCAGCGCATCTTAATCCTCAAAGTGACATCTTTGCCTTTTAACATTTGAAAGAGCCCTTCTGTAGCAGATTTGCCCAATACAATACATCCTTTGATTTCTTTACTGCTGCTTCCATGGGTGTTGACTGTGGATCCAAGTAAAATGAAATCCTTGACAACTTCAATCTTTTCTACATTTATTATGGTCCAGTTGTGAGGATTTTTATTTTCTTTATGTTGAGGTACAATCCATAGTGAAGGCTGTATGTAGTTTTTGATCTTCATCAGTAAGTGCTTCAAGTCCTCTTCGCTTTCAGTAAGCAAGGTGTGTCATCTGCATAACGCAGGTTGCTAACGAGTCTTCCTCCAATCCTGAAGCCCTGTTCTTCTTCATATAATCCAGCTTCTCAGATTATTTGCTCAGCATACAGACTGAATAAGTATGGTGAAAGGACACAACCCTGACACACACCTTTCCTGATTGTAAACCACATAGTATCCCCTTGTTCTGTTCAAACGACTGCCTCTTTGTCTATGTACAGGTTCCTCATTAGCACAATTAAGTGTTCTGGAATTCCCATTCTTTGCAATGTTATCCATAATTCGTTATGATCCACAGGGTCGAATGCCTTCGTATAGTCAATAAAACACAGGTAAACATCTTTCTGGTATTCTCTCCTTTCAGCCAAGATCCATCTGACATTAGCAATGATATCCCTTGTTCCACACCCTCTTTGGAATCCAGCTTGAATTTCTGGAAATTTTCTGTCGACGTACTGTTGCAACCATTTTTGAATTATCTTCAGCAAAATTTTACTTGTTTGAGGAACCCATTAACTAGTACAAAAACAACCCCATCCATCATAGATTAAAAGAACCAAACCCATTGCTGCCAAGTCGATTCCAACTCATACGGGACAGAGTAGAACTGCCCCACAGGATTTTCAAGGCTGTAAGCTTTACAGAAGCTGACTGCCACATCTTTCTCCCCTGGAGCGGCTGGTGGGTTCGAACCAGCAAGCTTTGGTTAGCAGCCAAGGGCTTTAACTACCGCGCCACCAGAGCTCCTCATTGTAGATTAGGCATTTTTTTCCCTGGTTCCCCTGCACATATCCTTGCACATAAGCACTACATATCTAAACCCACATTGCGCACTGTCCTGCATGGCCCTCTACGTGGGTGACTGTGACTCGAGGTGCTTTGTTGTCCTTAACAAGATTTCTGGCCTGACCTCTGTATGTAATTTCCCTAACAAAGCTAGATCTAATCAATCTGGCTTTTCCTGCCTTTTTTTTTCAAAATCTGACCTGTGACCGTCGGAGCCACTCCTGCAGCTGGTCGGGTGCATTGGGACATAGAAGAGAAAGACTTATTTTTTTTAAAACCTCACTGTCCCAGATTCTGGGCACACAAACCTGGGACTTGAAGAGGATGTTGAAAAATTGTGTCTCCAAGCCCAGCTGCTGCCTGGAAAAGCTTCTTTACCCCAACTCCTTGTCTCACAAACTACAGTTTGAACTTCAAAACACTATGCTAAGTGAAAGCTGCCAAATACAAAAGGCCATGTGTTATATGATCCCATTTATGTGAAATGTTCAGAATAGGCAAATCCATAGAGACAGGAGGAGGATTAGTGGTTGCCAGGGGTTGGAGAGTTGGGCAGTGGTGGTCCAGGGGTAGAATTCTCGCCTTCCACGCAGGAGACCTGGGTTTGATTCTTGACCAAAGCACCTCATGCGCAGCCACCACCTGTCTGTCAGCGGAGGCTTGCGTGTTGCTATGATGCTGAACAGTTTTCAGTGGAGCTCCCAGACTAAGATGGACTAAGAAGACAGGCCTGGCAATCTACTTCCAAAAATTATCCAGGGAAAACCCTATGGATCACAACGGTCCAATCTGTAACTGATCGTGGGGATGGCACAGGAATGGGCAGCATTTCGTTCCATTGTACAAGGGGTCCCCACGAGTTGGGGCCAACTCCACGGCAGCCAACAACAATGTTAAGTGCCATGAGCTTTCCTGGACCCCATCCCTAGCCTCAGAGAGCCCAGAATGTACCTGGCACATAATAGGTGGTTGATAAATACCCACTGAGTGAATCAAGTGTCCCTTCTGGCGTAGAGGATTTCATGATGAAAAATGCAGTAAAAGCTTAGAATATTCTACCTTCTTTCCAAAATTTAATTCAACGACTAGGGTGCCAGGTGTGTTGTAGGTGTTGGGGACAGTGACAAAGTCTCTGCCCTCACAGAGCTTACATTCTAGCTCAAGGCATTTGATCTTTGCTTTATATTTTACTTAACTTCAGCTCATGAATGCATACACAAATTTCTACCTTAGAGTTCAAAATCTAGAAATGAGACCAGACCACCCCTGCGTGGCTGCTTATCTGATATTTCTTCCTCTCTCTTTACAGAACCTGATCTTAATCCTGGCATTAATTAATCCAGTGAAAAGGACATTTCCCAACCTTGCAAAATAAGTCATTGGGTTTCCAGAAAGTTCTTTATGGGGGAAAGGGCTGCTCAGTTTTGAGGTGTGTTATCTTTTTTACCTTCCACTTTCTCCACCTCTAAAGCAGTGTGTCCCTGGGTGGTGCAAATGGTTAAGGGCCCGACTACTAGCCCAGAGGTTGGTGGTTTGAACCCACCCAGAGGTGCCTCGGAAGACAGGCACGGTGATCTGCTTCCAAAAGGTCATAGCCTTGAAAACCCTATGAAGCAGTTCTACTCTGCACAAATGGTGTTGCTGTGAATCGGAATCAACTTGACGGCAGCTAACGACAACAAAGGAATGTCCAGAGTTCCAGACCGTGAGGTGGCCAGAATGGAATTCTCAAGAATGAATGTCATCTGCCAAGAATGACCAAGAAGAGAGAAAGAGTGAGGTCTGGCTCCTGACTCATGATCTCCTAGTCTTGAACTGCCTATATCTGGACATCTTTTAATGAGACAAAAATAAAACCCCTATTATAGCCTTTTGGAGCCCTGGTGGTGCAGTAGTTAAGAGCTTCGCTCCTAACCAAAAGGCCAGCAGTTCGAATCCACCAGCCCCTCCTTGGAAACTCTATGGGGCAGTTCTACCCTGTCCTATAGGGTGCGTATGAGTCAGAATCCACTCAACGGCAACGGGTTTGGTTTGGTTTTTGGTAATGTAGCCTTTGGTGGTGGTGGTGGGGAGGATGAGAAGATTACTTTGTAAAAAAAGAAATTTACCACTTAAAAATGCTTTCAATTTTTTGTGACTAAATACAAAATTACAAAACAAGCCTATTACTTATTTGGACTTTTAACGCATTTTAATAAGAAATGAAGCTATTTTACCAGCCTCAAATATTGAGAATAATTCTAACCTTATTGATTTTTCTTTTGGTAAGTGTGAAAATCATGTGTCATCTTTTTTTTTTTTTAAAACCACTGGTCTTTTAAATTCAGTTTAACAGTATCCTTATATTTAAAAACGCTTAAGCAGATTTCTTATTTGGTTAAAAGAAACTCATAGTGACAGTTCACTCAGTAGAGAAAACCAAACCAAACCAAACCCACGGCCGTCCACGTCTCTACTCATAATGGTAGAGAAAACCAATAAAACAAACTCGTTGCTGTCAAGTCTATTCTGACTCAGTAGAACTGCCCCATAGAGCTTCCAAGGAGTGGCTGGTGGATTCAAACTGCGGACCTTTTGGTCAGCAGCCAAGCTCTTAACCACTGCACCACCAGGGCTCCAGCGACAGAAAAGCCATTATTAACTAGAAAACTTATCTTGGGATAGACATTTGATCTATATAAACAAATTAAGGTTTCTGGTCTTACTACCTCAAGACAAAGTGGCTAGATTTTCACCAAATTTGGAGGGTACCCTTGGGGTTGCCTCAAACACAAGCTGAGTAGCATCTGAAAATGTATCTGGGAGTAGGGGCGACCCTGGAAGACAGACAGGATCTCCTGGCTGAAGTGATAATTCCCAGGAGCAAGGATTTGGTTGGCCAGTGTGAAATAACGAGCCTCACTTGGAGCTGGTGTGCAAAACGGCCCATCCACCTTTGCTTCCAGCATCGCAAGCAGAGCTGCGGTCATGAGTGGGCACCCATGTCACCGTACGCACCTGCGAAGGTGTCTGGTGTCCGTGTATTCCTGGAAGAGCAACCTGGGGTTTCAGGGCCATCATTAATAAATCTGCGTGGAAAATTAATTCCAAAGTCACTTTTTGCAAACACAGAACTTAAAAAAAAAAGCTCTCTTGCCGATCAGAGAAGTGCCATGGGAGGAAGGGGCGGCTCAGAGAGAGAAGCCTCCAGAAGGTGGAGACAGCCGACACCTAGTGGCAGGTGCGGCCACAGCCCGGCGGGTCTTACCTTGGTGAAGACCGGCCCCCTCTCCAAGCCCCCGCGGCCCCGCCCCCCGAGGGCCCGCCCCGCGGCCCCGCCCCACACCCAGGGCCCCGCCTACGTTCCTTGCTCACGGCCCCGCCTCTTGCCCAGGGTCTCGCCCTCAGGGCCCTGCGCTGAGGCTCCACCCCGGTTGGGGCTGACGACCGCTCCGAGTGGCCGCCTGGGTTCCACGCAGATCCCCACCCCTCCGAGTGCTCGGGGGAAGGCCCTACCTGTGCACCAGGGTGTGGAGAGCCCCTGGCTTTGGACCCCCACCGGCACTGACTGTCCCAAAGAGAAAGACAGCCCTCAGACACGCCCTGGAGAAGACCCCGCTCCTCCTTCAACCCCCACAGGCAGGGGTACTCGCTGCGAAGTTTCTCCAGGTGGGGCCCCCTGGGACCTGGCCCTGAAGTCAGCCGCCTCCAGACACTGGCTGCCCTTCCCGGGAGACCTCCCCGGGTCGGAAGGGCCTCTCCCCACAGCTCCCACCCAGGGAGCCCTCCTCCACACGTACACCTACAGCCCGTCACCTTCTCCTCAGGTGAGAGACCCCTGGAAGGCCTATCTTCCCCCTCCACCCCCATCATGGGCTGCCGTCTGTGGTGGGGAGTCGGCCTCTGTCCCTGGGGTGGAGGGCAGTGCGGCTTCTGTCTCCATCCGGATCTTGGTGACCCCCACGATGGGCGGGGAAAAAGAAGACGTTACATGACAATGCAGCGGAGTTCACAGACCTGGTAGTGAGGCAGCACCTCATGGAACACAGTGACTCTGGGGACAGCTCTGTAGTGGAAACCCTTACTGCAAGTCGGGAGAACTCCCCAGAAGTGTGTGGAGGAACAGTATCCTGGAGTACCTTTCCTCCGTGGCACTACCGGAACCGCAGGCTCAGCAGGTAGCTCAGCCTCCCAGCACCAGTTCTCATGTGAGTGCCAGCGTGATCCCCACATGGTGATCCTCCATCGTGGACGCAGATCCTTCCAGAACGTTCCCAGGGGACTGAGGGCATGTGGTTACTGTAGGATTCGTCGTCCTGCAAAGGATTAATTGTTAGGTGCACGTGCCTTCGTATTTATATATTATATAATTAGATATGTATAATATATAATTATATATATTCTATATTCCGACTCATAGCAACCCCATGGGAAAGAGTAGAACTGCCCCATAGGGTTTTCTAGGCTGTAATCTTTACAGGAGCAGACTCCTAGTTGTTTCTCCCCAAGAGCTGGTGGGTGTGTTCACCACCAGCCTTTTGGTTAGCAGCCAAGCAGTTAACCATTTCTCCACCAGGGCTTTCGGATTGTGTATCGTTGTTAGGTGCTGTTCAGTGGGTCCTGACTCATAGCGATTCTATGTACAACAGAACAAAACACTGCCTGGTTCTGTACCATCCTTGCAATCCTTACGCTTGAGCCCATTGTTGCAGCTGCTGCGTTAATCCATCTCCTTGAGGGCCTTCCTCTTTTTCTCTGGCTCTCTACTTTACCAGGCATGATATCCTCTAGGGCCTGATCCCTTCTGACATGTCCAAAGTATGTGAGACATAGTCTCACCATTCTTGCTTTTAAGGAGCACTCTGGTTGTACTTCTTCCAAGACAGATTTGTTTTGGCAGTCCATGGTATACTCAGTATTCTTCGCCAACACCACAGTTCAAAGGCATCAATTCTTCTTCAGTCTTACCTTATTATTGTCCAACTTTTGATCATATGCTACCTCCTGAAATGGTTGAATGTCTTTGCTTTTCAACACCTAAAGAGGTCTTTTGTAGCAGATTTGCCCAATGCAATGCGTCTTTTGATTTCTTGACTGCTGCTTCCGTGGGTGTTCATCGTGGATCCAAGTAAAATGAAATCCTTGACAACTTCAATCTTTTCTCCATTTATCATGATGTTTATTGGTCCAGTTGTGAGGATTTTTGTTTTCTTCATGTTGAGGTATAATCCATACTAAGGGCTGTGGTCTTTGATCTTCTTCAGTAAGTACTTCAAGTCCTCTTCGCTTTCAGCAAGGAAGGTTGTGTCATCTGCATATCGCAGGTTGTTAATGAGTCTTCCTCCAATCCTGATGCCACCTTCTTCTTCATATAGTCTTGCTTCTCGGATTGTTTGCTCATCATACAGATTGAACAGGTATGGTGAAAGGACACAACCCTGACACACACCTTTCCTGACTTTAAACCATGAAGTATCTCCTTGTTCTGTTCGAACGACTGCCTCTTTGTGTATGTACAGGTTCCTCATGAGCACAATTAAGAGTTCTGGCATTCCCATTCTTCCCAATGTTTTCCATAATTTGTTATGATCCACACAGTTGAATGCCTTTGCATAGTCAGTAAAACACAGGTAAACATCTTTCTGGTATTCTCTGCTCTCAGCCAGGATCCATCTGACATCAGCTTTGATATCCCTCATTCCACATCCTCTTCTGAATCTGGCTTGAATTTCTGGCAGTTCCCTGTCAATATACTGCTGCAGCTGCTTTTGAATGATCTTCAGCAAAATTTTACTTGTGTGTGATATTAATGATATTGTTCAATCATTTCCGCATTTGGTTGGATCACCTTTCTTGGGAATAGGCATACATATGAATCTCTTCCAGTTGGTTGGCCAGGTAGCAGACTTTCTTGGCATAGACGAGTGAGCACTTCCAGCACTGCATCCATTTGTTGAAACATCTCAATTGGTATTCCGTCAATTCCTGGAGCCTTGTTTTTCCCCGGTGCCTTCAGTGCAGCTTGGACCTCTTCCTTCAGTACCATCGGTTCTTGATCATATGCTACCTCCTGAAATGGTTGAATGTCAACCAATTTTTTTGGCATAGTGACTCTGTGTATTCCTTCCATCTTCTTTTGATGCTTCCTGCATCGTTTAATATTTTTCCTGCAGAATCCTTCAATATTGCAACTTGAAGCTTGAATTTTTTCTTTAGTTCTTTCAGCTTGAGAAATATTGAGTGTGTTCCTCCTTTTTGGTTTTCTATCTCCAGGTCTTTGCACATGTCATTGTAACACTTTGTCTTCTCAAGCCACCCTTTGAAATCTTCTATTCAGCTCTTTGACGTCATCATTTCTTCCATTCGCTTTAGCCACTCGATATTCAAGAGCAAATTTCAGAGTCTCTTCTGACATCCATTTTGGTCTTTTCTTTCTTTCCTCTCTTTAACGACCTCTTGCTTTCTTCATGTATGATGTCCTTGATGTCATCCCACGACTCATCTGGTCTTTGTTCATTAGTGCTCAATGTGTCAAATCTATTCTTTAGATGGTCTCTAAATTCAGGTGGGATGTACTCGAGGTTGTACTTTGGCTCTGGTGGACTTGTTCTAATTTTCGTCAGTTTCAACTTGAACTGCATATGAGCCACTGATGGTCTGTTCCACAGTTGGTCCCTGGCCTTGTTCTGACAGATGATATTGAGCTTCTCCATTGTCTCTTTCCACAGATGTAGTCAATTTGATTCCTGTGTATTCCATCTGGTGAGGTCCACGTGTGTAGTCACCATATATGTTGCTGAAAAAAGGAATTTGCAGTGAAGAAGTTGTTGGTCTTGCAAAATCCTGTAATGCGATCTCCGGCATCATTTCTATCACCAAGGCCATATTTTCCAACTACCAATCTTTGTTCTTTGATCCTAACTTTTGCATTCCAATCACCAGTAATTATCAATGCATCCTGATTGCATATTTGATCAGTTTCAGACTGCAGAAGTTGGTAAAAATCTTCAATTTCTCCATCTTTGGCCTTAGTGGTTGGTGGGTAAATTTGAAGAATAGTCATATTAACTGGTCTTCCTTGTAGGCATATGGGTATTATCACTGACAGCATTGTACTTCATAATAGATCTTGAAATGTTCTTTTTGACAATGAATGTCACGCCATTCCTCTTCCAGTTGTCATTCCCGGCATAGTAGACCATCTGATTGTCTGGTTAAAAATGTCCAATACCTGTCCATTTCAGCTCACTAACGCCTAGAATATCAATGTTTATGTGTTCCATTTCATTTTTGATGATTTTCAATTTTCCTAGATTCATACTTGGTACATTCCACGTTCCAATCATTAATGGATGTTTGCAGCTGTTTCTTTTCATTTTGAGTCATGCCACATCAGCAAATGAAGGTCCCGAAAGCTTGACTCCATCCGCGTCATTAAGGTCAACTCTGTTTTGAGGAGGCAGCTCTTCCCCAGTCGTTTTTTGAGTGCCTTCTGACCTGAAGGCTCATCTTCCGACACTATTTCAGACAATGTTCTGCTGCTGTTCATAAGGTTTTCACTGGCCAGTTTTTTCAGAAGTAGACTGCTGGTTCCATCTTCCTAGTTTTCCTTAGTCTAGAAGCTTGGCCGAAACCTGTCCACCATGGGTGACCCTGCTGGTATTTGAAATATTGGTGATCTAGCTTCCAGCATCATAGCAACACACAAGCCCCCACAAACTGACAGATGCATGGGGGTTCCAATTCTTAATCTTGATATGTTAAGAAGAAAGCTTAATCCCAATGTGTTCTGGAAATATTCAGCTGAATGGTATGGTATGGTAATAAAACCTCACTGTCATCACTTCAGTACCTTCAGGAAAGTTTCAAAAGATAGATGTTTTTGGAAAGCTGACAAATTTTAGTTTTAGATCATATATGATATTATCTCCCTTATGCCTCCATTCTTGATTTAGGAAAGTGTTTATACTTTTTATTGAAGTATAACATGCATGAACTATATACATAATGTACCTAGTATAATATTTATATAGAAAATTCAGGGGTTCAGTGAATTTTTGCAAACTGTTCCAACCTGTGTAACCAGGCCCCATAACGTTATCTGTCCCCCAGAAGCTCCCTCAGGCTCCTCTTCAGCCCATACTCCCTACCCAAGAATCACCACTGTTGGCTGAGGAAGGAGTTCAAGTGATGGTAGATGATCCTTCAGAGAATGTTATATAGTATTTCATTCATGGAAATCTGTGATACTCTGACTTCCACTGGGATCTCTATATCTCCTCAAAGTTCTTTTTAACCTTTCTAACTTTTACTTAAGTTAATTTGAGAAACAAGTCGTGCTTACTGGAAATGTGTTTGCAGTTGAGTTTGTCAAGGCTTTAAAATTTTTTCTTCTCCTATTTTCATGTGTCTGAGATGCTGTATAGAGTGGTGGTGAAGACCCTGGGTTCTGGCACTTTCTGTGACCTTGGGCAAATTGTGAGCCTCAGAGAGCTGTGGCGGAGATCAAATGGGCCAACATGCATGAAGGGCTTAGAGGAATGTGGCTTGTAAATGTGGTGATGATGAGGGCAGGACAAGCCTGGCCAAGTCATGTCCAGGACCCTGAAGGACTGCCCTCCCCACCCCTCTCAAGACATCCTTTTCTTTAGTAAGACAAAGTAACCGGAACCAGTTGCCATGGAGTCAACTCTGACTCATGGTGACCCCATGTGTGTCAGATTATTACTGTGCTCTGTAGGGTTCTTAATGGCTGATTTTTCAGAAGTAGATAGCCAGGCCTTTCTTCTGAGGCATCTCTGGGTGGACTCCAACCTCCACCGGAGTGTATTACTGTTTGCACCCCCCAGGGACTCCACTAAGACAAAGTAGAACTCATCTAAAGCTAAGCGACAGACACATTTCCATTTAGAAATGTATGCTAATTTCCATATTTAGTATTTTCTACTTCTCGCCTTCTTTTCTTTAAAAGGAAACATTTGCTCTGCCTATCTCTAAGTATCCTCTCAAATTTTTAGTGTATCTTTTTTGCTACCTGGATTTATTTACTCAGGTAGCATTTTTTTTTTTGTTTGAATTTTGACCATTTTTGCAGTTGACTTTGTCAAAGCTTTTTTTTTCTTTCAGTTATTTTCATATGTCTGAGACACTGTGTAGAGTGGGGGTTAACAGCATGGATTCTAGCACTTTCTAGCTGTTATACTGAAGTGTCCTCCTAATGCAACATTTAATTCTTGCAGCATCTCTGGGGTTGTTGTCTGTTCCCACTGGAGGCGGCTTCTGAAGCAGTGATAGATGCACTTCAAGCAGATAAGGGGCAGAGATGACATGCCGTGTTTCCAGTGGGGCCATCCCTGTCCTCTGATGTGGGTGGGTGGCATCAGGCTGGGCTTACAGAACAAGAGCCCACTTGAAAACCTGGGAGACTACTAGGTATCTAGATGATCATTTCCCAAACGTATCCTTTAAGACTCATGTTCTTGGAATGTTAACTGGTGTTATGGGGGTCGGGGGAGGGATGTGGTTCAGTGTTGTTGTTAGGTGCCATTGTATCAATTCCAACTCATAGTGACCCCATGTGACAGAGTAGAACTGCCCCATAGGGTTTTCTAGCCTGTAATCTTTATGGGAGCAGATCGCCAGGTCTTTCTCCCGAAGAGCAACTGGGTGTGTTTGAATCGCTCATCTTTCAGTTAGCAGCTGAGCGCTTAACTGTTGCACCATCAGGGCTCAGTACATTCGGGGGGAAAAAAACAAGATAATTAAATGAACAAGATGATTAGCTACATAACCTCTCCAGCTTCATTATGTTGGTTTACATTTAGACTCTCCCAGAAAATCCATTGTTGTTGAGTCAATTCCGATTCAATAGTGGCCCTATAGAACAGAGTAGAGCTACCCCATAGGGTTTCCAAGGCTAAAATTTCTTTTTTTTAAAATCAGATTTGATTCCATGGCAACTGATTTTTTTTGTGTGTGTGGTTTAGGTGAAGTTTACAGGGCAAATTAGTTTCTCATTAAACAATTAATACACATATTGTTTTGTGACAGTGGTTGCCAACCCCCGAAATGTCAACACTCTCTCCTTCTCGACCTTGGTTTCCCCATTTCTGTTTGTCCAAGGCTGAAATCTTTATGGAAGCAGACTGCCACATCTTTCTCCCACTGAGCAGCTGGTGGGTTCAAACTGCTGATCTTTCAGTTAGCAGCTGAGCGCTTTAACCTCTGTGCCACCAGGGCTCCTTAGACGCTCCAGGAAAGGAGTATGAATAAACGGAACAACCAGAATGAAATACTGAGAAAGTTCATGCATTGTGAAGAACATAACCAATGTCATTGAACAACTTGTATAGAGATTGTTGAATGGGAACCTAAAATGCTGTGTAAGCCTTCTCCAAAAACACGATAAAATATTATTTAAAAAACAGAAGGGGTTGTGAATGGGACATTTCCCAGTCATTTTTGGCCTTTATGTTAGTCAGGTTAGTGTAAGAAGCAGAGGCACTGAGGCATTTTAAGCAGGAGACTCACTCTAGAGAATGGTCATTGGAAGGACTGGAGCCATGCGCTCTGGGCTGGGTAACCCCAGAACTCACCTGTGTCTCATCCGGAAGGTGGGGGCAAGGAGGCTACCACTGCTTCTGCTGCCTTTGAGAGCCACAGTCAAGATGTGGCTCAAGATGCCAGGCCCAGGAGCCTCTGCTGCCACAACCACCTCGGTAGCAAACTAGAGACAGGGCACTGGGATGCAGGCCTTGCTGCAGCCAAGGAGCGGGGGGCCACTCGCCAGGGCTCTGCTGTGGGAAACCGTGGGGGAGAAACAGCCCAAGGCAGCGATAAGACGACCCGGCCCGTGTCTGCTTTCCAGATCTCATATTGTTATGTTGTAAACTGCCGTTGGGTCAGCCCCAATTCGTGGTGACGTTAAGTATAATAACAGAAAGAAACGTTACCAGTCCTGTGCTATCTTCATGATCAGTTATGGATAGGACCGTTGTGGTCCATGGGGTTTTAATTGGCTGCTTTTTGGAAGTAGACCACCAGGCCTTTCTTCCTAGACTGTCTTAGGAAGCCCCACTGAAACCTGTTCAGCATTATAACAACACACAAACCTCCATTCACAGACGGGTGGTGGTTTTGCATGAAGTGCATTGCCAGGGAATCGCATCCAAATCTCCAACCAGGATCTCCCAAAAGAAAATAAAAAATTCTACCACTGAACCACCACTGCCCCTGATTGGCAAACCTGTATAGCATCCAGAATCCAAGTGCAGTGGAGTTTGGAAAGTGTAGCTTTTGGCCTCCTTCCCCACGTTTTCAATGCAGGAAGGCACTCCCGAAGGAGTTGGCAGTTGCTGTGGGTACTAATCAGCTATGCCCAATGAAATCCTTGAAACTTGTTTTTGCAGGGCTCATTTTGTGGAATACAAGCATTCCAATGAACATACCTTTGGGAAACCAGTTGAGTTTTTTTAAGGTGATGTGACCAAGATATAGGTGTAGACGCAGTGTTTGAGCACTCTTTGGGGGTTCCCAGTCACAGGGGCGGAGGCAGGCTTTGTGAAGAGCAGAATTTACACCAGGCCTTGGTATTAGATTAAACCCTAGAAAACCCTATGGGGCAGTTCTACTCTGTCCTATAGGGTTACTAGGAGTCGGAATCGACTTGACGGAGTGGGTTTTGACAAATACATACAGTTGTGCAACCACTACCGCAGTTAAGTCACAAAACACTTCCATCACCTCCAGACGCCCCCATGACCCTCTTTCGTCACCCCTCCCTCCATTCCCAGCCCTTGACAACCATTGATCTGTTTTCTGTTCCTATAGTTTTGCCTTTTCCAAAACATTATGTAATAGAATCATATGGTATATAGCTTCTTTCCTTTAGCATAATTAATCTGGCTTCTTTCACTTAGCATAACGGATTTGAGATGCATCCAAGTTGTTACATGTATAAATGGTTCCTTCCTTTTTATTGCTGATGAAGTAGTGTTCCATTGCATGGATGTACCACAGTTTATCTGTTCACCAGTTAAGAGCATTTGGGTGGCTTCCAGTTTGGCATGATTACAGAAAAGCTGCTCTAAACATTCACCTACAGGCTTTTGTGTGAATATAAGTTTTCATTTACATAAGTACCTAGGAGTGAGATTGCTGGGTCACATGTTTATAAGAAACTGCCAAACCATTTTCAAGAGTGACTGTACCATTTTACATTCCCACCAGCAATGGATGAGAATTCCAATTGTTCCACATCTTTGCCAGCAGTTGATATTGTCAGAGTTTTGTTTGTATGTTAGCCATTCTAATAGGTGTATAGTGGTATCTCCTTGTGGTTGTAATGTGTACTTCCCTAATAACTAATGATGATAAACATCGCTTCATGTTCTTATTTGCCATCCATATATCCTTTCTGGTGAAATGTGTTTATATCTTTTGCCCATTTTTAAGAGGGGTTGTTTGTTTTCTTATTGTTGAATTTTAAGTGTTCTTTATATATTCTGGATACAAGTCTTTTATCAGATATGTGATTTGCAAATATTTTCTCCCAGTCTGTGGCTTGTCTCTTCATTCTTTTAACAGTGTCTTTCAAAGAGCAGAAGTTCTTAATTTGGTGAAGTCTGATTTATAAATTTTATGCATTGTGCTTTTGATGTCAGATCTAAGATATCTTTGCCTGAGGGTCCTATGCTTACTCATAAAAGTTTTGTAGTTTTAGGTTTTACATTTAGGTCTGTGATCTATTTAGAGTTAAGTTTTATATATGATATGCAGTGTGGATTTTCTTTGTTTATTTTTTTAATATGGACGTCCAATTTTCCCAGCACCATTTATTGAAAGGATTATCATTTCCCCATGGAATTACTTTGGCACTGTTGTCAAAAATTAATTGGCCATGCATGTGTGGGTCTATTTCTGGACTCTCTTCTCTTCCCTTGATTAATATGCCTATTCCTTTACCTATCTACAATGTCTTAATTACTATCGCTGTCTAGTAAATCTTGAAGTGATGTAGTGTGAGTGCTTTAACTTGTTCTTTTTCAAAATTGTTTTGGCTATAGTAGATCCTTTTCTTTCACATAAATTTTAGTGTTGACTTGTCTATTTCTACAATAATAAGACTGCTAGGATTTTGATTGAAACTGTGTTGAATATATAGGTCCGTTTGGAGAGAACTGACATCTTAACAGTATTGTCTTCCAATCCATGAACATAACATATCACTCCATTTATCTAGGTCTTTTATTTCTTTCAACAGTGTTTTGTAGTTTTCAGTGCATGAATCGTATACCTGTTTTGTTAGATTTTTTTTGGTGCTATTATAAAAAGTTGCTTTAAAATTATTTTGTATTTTCAATTGTTCATTCCTGGTATGTAGAAATACAGTTGATTTTTTTTTAATGTAAATTTTTTTTTTTTTTTGTATTGTACTTCAGGTGAAGGCTTACAGAACAAATAGTTTCTCATGAAACAGTAGTACACATATTGTTTTATGACATTGGTTAACAACCCCACAACATGTCAGCCCTCTAAAAAAATATGGAACGCTTCACGAATTTGCGTGTCATCCTTGTGCAGGGGCCGTGCTAATCTTCTCTGTATCGTTCCAATTTTAGTATATGTGCTGCCGAAGCGAGCACTACAGTTGATTTTCGTGTGCTGTCCTTGTGTGCCATCAAGTTGATTCTGACTCATAGCAACCATATAGTGACCCTATAGGACAGAGCAGAACTGCCCCATAGGATTTTCTAGGCTGTGATCTTTACAGAAGCAGATCGCCAGGTCTTTTCTCCTGTGGAACCCACCTTTTAGTTAGCAGCTGAGCTCTTAACCATTGTGTTACCAGGGCTGTGACCTTGTATTCTGTGACCTTGCTAAACTCACTTATTAGTTCTAGTAGCTTTGTCGTAGATTGTTTGTGATTTTCTATGTTGGCTTCTTGATACTGCTAATTCATGCCTTCTCTTATTTGGTCTTGAGTAGCTTGCTAGAGGTTTATTAATTTTATTGGTCTTCTCATAGAGCTAGCTTTTGGTTTCATTGACTTTTCTCTATTGTTTTTCTGTTTTCTATTTCATTGTTTTTTGCTATTATCAGCATTCCTTCTTTTCTTCTGCTTACTTTGGATTTACTTTGCTCTTGTTTATCTAGTTTAGCGGCTGGGGAACTGGTTTAGGGTTTTCTGTAAAGGGCCAGAGTTTAGGTGATACGAGGTCACATACAGTCTCTGGTACATCTCCCCCCTCCTTCCCCTTTTTTCATTCTCCTTTCTCCCAGCTTTTTTTTACAATGCTTTAAAGATGGAAAACCTGTCTTTTTTGTGTCTGTGTACAAAAGAAGACCTAACCATAGTTTGCTGACTCTTGAGCTAGTTTTTTTAAGATAGAAGCTTAGGTCATTGTAATTTATTTTTACCTTATACAAAATATTTCAATATTCCACAAAAGGGGCTTAGCTGTTTATTCAGGAGCTGTAAACTGACAGTTACTTGTGGAGAAAACGTTTTGGAAATTGCTCCGGGACTCTTCCTTACAGCCACAGATAGGTGTGTGTTGCATGAGTGTGGAAATTACTTGAAATCACTTTTCCTCAAGCGCTGCCATACTGGGGGACTGACCTCTTGGTCATTTAGGGGCAGGTAGGCTCAAATGCAGGACAGGGCACTGTGTTTTTCAAACTGGTGTTGACAGCCTCTGGAACCTTAGTGGTATTCTTTGAGATCTGTGAGTTCTCAACAAATGTTCATAATTCTATAGTTATGTTTTGGTAGTCTTAAAAAAAACATGAACTGACATACGTTTCGTCATCCATGCATGGTGCAAGTGGTTAAGTGCTCGACTACTAACTGAAAGGTTGGTGGTTCAAGTCCACCCAGAGGCTCCTCAGAAGAAAGGCCTGGCAATCTACTTCCAAAAAGTTACAGCCTTGGATCTGTAGTTGGACCACACAGGATGGAATACACAGGAATCAAATCGACTACAACTGTGGAAATAGATGATGGAAAAGCTCAATATATGAGTTAGAACTGCAGAACAGACCATCAATTGCTCTTATGCAAGTTCAAGTTAAAGCTGAAGAAAATTAAAACAAGTTCACAAGAACCAAAATACCACCTTGAGTATATCCTACCTGAATTTGGAGCCCATCTCAAGAATAGATTTGATGCATTGAACACTAATGACCGAAGACAAGTTGTGGGATGACATCAAGGATATCATTAAGAAGAAAGAAAAGAAAGAAAAGACCAAAATGGATGTCGGAAGAGACTCTGACACTTACTCTTGAACCTAGAGTAGCTAAAGTGAATGGAAGAAATGATGAAGTAAAAGAGCTGAACAAAAAATTTCAAAGGGTGGCTCAGGAAAACAAAGTAAAATATTATAATGAAATGTGCAAAGACGTAGAGATTGAAAACCAAAATGGAAAAACATGCTCGGCATTTCTCAAGCTGAAAGAACTGAAGAAAAAATTCAAGCCTCTAGTTGCAATTTTGAAGGATTCTATGGGCAAAATATTGAACAATGCAGGAAATATCAAAAGAAGATAGAAGAAATACACAGAGTTACTGTACCAAAAAGAATTGGTCGATGTTAAACGTTTTCAGGAGGTAGCATATGATCAAGAACCGATAATATTAAAAAAAGAAGTCCAAGCGGCACTGGAGGCATTGGCAAAAAACAAGGCTTCAGGAATTGATGGAATACTAATTGAGATGTTTCAACAAACAGATGCAGCACTGGAGGTGCTCACTCCTCTACCAAGAAATTTGGAAGACAGCTACCTGGCCAACCGACTGGAAGAAATCCATATTTGTGTCCATTCCAAAGAACAGTGATCCAACTGAATGTGGAAATTATCAAACCATATCATTAATATCACACTACTGATCTTGTGAACTCTGCTGCTGTTCCTGGACATCTGGTCCTAATATAGACTCCTGAATCTTCAATGGTTTCCTGTCCGGGACCTTGCATTTAACCAGACTGCCAGGATCTATCAGCATCTAGTCCAGCAAGACTCCAGAAACATCCTTCATTCAAGGTTTAACTGAAATGCTACCTCCTCTATGAGGCTTTTTTCAAGTATCTTCATCCCACTGAGAATTAGTTATTAGTTCCTGTATGTATTCCCTTATTGCAGTTTTATATTTGCTAATTGCTTTTGTCCTTGTCTGACTTCTTTAGTCAGTATCCACATACCTGTCTTTCCCATACAGTGTAGGAGAAACGTGAGAATAGCGATATTCTTATCTATATCTGGTAAAACCTGTAATTGTTCCTTGAGCCCATCCATTCTGTTTTCCATTGAATAAATATGATTTGGGCTACAAACACGTGCCAGGTACTCTTCTGAACAGTAAACTGAGCTGAATAAAATTATAACCTCTAGTACAGAGGGACGTTGGAGCCCCTGGAAGGCGCACATGTTTAAGCAGTCTACTAGTAGCCAGAAGTTGGTGATTTGAGCCCACCCAGAGCCACCTCAGAAATTAAATATAAAATTACAAAACCAACTAAATCTGCACATCAAATAAACATGTATTTGCTGTGCACATTTAGCTGGTTTTGAGATTTTATATTTAAGTTCTGATTCAGTTTTGGTTTCATAGTTATCTAAGAGTAATTAATGGAGTCCCTGGGTGGTTCAGACAGTTAACGTGCTTGGCTGCTAACCAAAAGGTGGCAGGTTCAAGTTTACCCAGAGGTGCCTTGGAAGAAAGGTCTGCCAATAACAGTTCTACTCTGACACGTACTGGGATTAACTCCATGGCAACTGGTTTTTTAAGAGGAATTGATACACATTTTTATGTTTGTATGCATTTAAGTAACCTATTTAAAATGAGGAGCCTGGTGGAGCAATGGTTAAATGCTGGGCTGTTAACTGAAAGGTGGGCGGTTCAAACCTACCAGCGGCTCTGTGGGGGAAAAGCCCTGGTGATCTGCTCCCATAACGATTACAGCCTATGATGAACGGTAAGACAGTACACAGTACTGGGGAAGCCAGCACAGCTTGTACAAGGCGAGATTATGGAAGCTCCATAGACACATCCAAACTCCCTAAGGGACTGAATTGCTGGGCTGAGGGCTGTGGGGACCATGGTCTTGGGGAAGTTGTAGCTCAATTGGCATAACATAGTTTATAAAGAAAATGCTCTACATTCTACCTTGGTGAGTAGCGTCTGGGGTCTTAAAAGCCTGTGAGCGGCCATCTAAGATACTTCCCTGGTTTCACCCCTTCAGGAGCAAGGGGGAACGAAGAAAACAAGATACAAAGGAAAGATTAGTTCAATGGGCTAATGGACCACAATTACCACGGCCTCCACCAGACTGAGTCTAGCACAACCAGATGGTGCCTGGCTACCACCACTGACTGCTCTGACAGGGATCACAATAGAGGGTCCCAGACAGAGCTGGAGAAAAATGTAGAACAAAATTCAAACACACAAAAAAACACCAGACTAAGTGGCCTGACCAAGACTGGAGAAGCCCCAAGAGTATGGCCCCTGGACACTCTTTTAGCTCAGTAATGAAGTCACTCCCAAGGTTCACCCTTCAGCCAGAGATTAGACAGGCCCATAAAACAAAACAGACTAAAGGGGCACAACAGCCCGGGGACAAGGACTAGAAGGCAGGAAAGGACAGGAAAGCTGGTAATAGGGAACCCAAGTTCGAGAAGGGAAAGTGTTGATGGGTCATGAGGTTGTTAATCAATGTCATAAAACAATATGTGTACTAACCGTTTAACGAGAAACTAGTTTCTGTAAACCTTCATCTAAAGTACTATATACATATATCTATATAAGATTACAGCCTAGAAAACCCTGTGGGGGCAGTTCTACTCTGTCACATGGGGTCAATATGAGTCAAAATCTACCTAACAGCACCCAAAACAACAACAGATTCAAAATAATTTGAGTCACTGCAGGGGGTCCAGGAGAATTTTTTTTCCTTTCAAAGTCATCTATATATTATTCAAGTTTGAGAAAGACGGATTGAAACGATGTCTGTGTTTATCAGTATTGAGATGGACCTATTTTTCCTGCCCACCCATAGCAGGGCCGGCACTTGTGTACATTGTCAACTTGTGCTGCCTTTTAAAGCTTTGTACCCCGTTCCTTTTGTCACCTGGAGTAAGGATGCAGTGACAGCTGCTAGGCTTGGGGGCTGTTAGGGTTTGAATTTTGTCCCCCCAAAATCTATGTTGTAAATCAGATCCTAAAACCCTATACCTGTGGATGTAATCCCATTTGGGAACAGGACTTTCTTTGTTATGTGAATGAGGTTATATTAGTGTAGTGTGTATCTTAAGCCTGATTGGATACAGAGAAAGAAGCACAGAAAAGAAGACAGATGCCATCTGGCGATCGCCAAGGAACTGAGGAACAGAAGCTGAAGAGACAAGGACCTTCCCCCAGAGCTGACAGAGAAAGAAAGCCTTCCCCTAAAAACCAAAAACCAAACCCGTTGCTGTCAAGCCGATTCTGACTCACAGCGACCCTATAGGACAGAGCAGAACTCCCCCATAGAAGTTCCAAGGAGCGGCTGGTGGATTTGAACTGCCGACCTTTTGGTTAGCAGCCAAGCTCTTAACCACTGAGCCACCAGGGCTCAGGTTTCTAGCCTCATAAATGGTGAAAAAAATAAATTTCTGTTCATTAAGGCCACGCAGTTGTGGTATTTCTGTTACAGCAGCTCCAGCAAACTAAGACAGGGACAGTACGTGGTCTCAGAAAGGAAAAAAGCTGTGACATTCAGTCTGTGACTGTCTCTGCTCTGTGCCATGACCTCCTGACTTCCTTCTTACAACTTGCAGGGAAGGGTGCGATCTGTGGGAGGGAGCCTGATGTGAGCAGGTATAGATGCTGAGTCCTGCTTCCAGAAGGCCACAGGGGAGGACAGCCAGTAGGCTGCAGATTCTGTAAGTAAGAGCACCCTCCTGGAGTTGTCTTACGGTGATCTTTCATCACACTGTGAAAAATACTCAGGGTGATTTTTTGTTTGTTTCTGGACAAGACTTATTTTTCAACTTTATCACTATATACTATCAATTAAAATATACAGTCAAGGATACCATCTTGCCATTTAGCAGAGTTTAGTTCAAATCGCCCTCCTTTTTCTTTCTTTTTGTTTAATATTTAATTTTATTTTTGGTGAAAATATACACAGCAAAACCCACCCACATTCCACAGTTTGTAGACATAATGATCAGTGACATTGGTAACATTCTTCACATGGTGTCAACATTCTTGTTATTTCTGTTCTAGTTGTTTCACTTCCATTTACTTAATCTTCTCTTCCTTGCTTTAAGATAGCAGTTGGGCCCTTTGGTTTTATATAGATAATTAAAAAATAAAAATAAAAACAGCACCAACAGCAGAACGCAATACTCTGGGGTGACAATCTTTACTCTTTGGGCTAAACTGTTACTTTGTTTAAAGGTGACTTCAGGGGGTAGTTTCAGTTCAAGGTTTGAAGAGCAACTCCTAGTCGTATCTTGGAAACTCCTCCAGCCTCAACAGGTCCAATAAGTCTGGGTTCTTTAAGAATTTGAAGTTCTGCTCCACATTTTTCTCCCTTTTTATCAGGATTCATCTATTGTGTTCCTGAACAGAACGTTCAGTACTGGTAGCTGGCCACCATCTAGTTCATCTGGTTCAAGATGGAGGAGGCAATGGTTCATGGAGAGAATTAGTCCCGCAGTCCCGTTCCTTCTCTGATTCTTGGGTTTCCTTCTTTATCTTTTGTTCCAGATGAATAAAGAGCAATAGTTGTACAGGATGCTTTTTTACAAACTTAGTTGACAATCTCTAAAGAAAATTCTCATTTTCAGGAGGTGAGAAGTAGATACTATTATTAATGTTTTTCATTTGATTATCATTTGTTCTAAAAAGATCAGGTAGCAATAGGGTATGGCGTGGGATGAGTATAGACCCAAGGTCAACTTCTTGACTCCAGCTCTGAGAACTGAGTTCTAACCCACGGCTCTGCCGGTCACCAGCTTTGTGACTTTGGTCATGTGACATCACATTTCTGAGCTGGCTTCATCATCTGCAAATGGAGGTAGTGTGGACCTGTGCTGGGCATTAGTTAGGTGTATACACAGGGTCACTATGAGTCGGAGCCAACTCCGTGGCACCTCACACCAACATACTAGTGAATAAAACAATGGCCTTTGCCATCATGTTTCTTATAATCTAGAGAGAGGGACAGACAGTGAACAAGTCAACAAATATTTAATTAAAATAACTGCAAACTGTTTGAAGTGTTACGATGCAAACAAACAAGGGTAGGACTGAGATTAAGTGAAGGAGCCCTGGTGGCACAAGGGTTAAGTGCTAAAAAGTTGGTGATTCGAACCCACCCAGTGGCTCCTCTGGAGAAAGATCTGTCGATTTGCTTCTGTAAAGATTACAGAGTAGAGAACCTTATGGGACAGTTCTATTCTGTCACATGGGGTGGCCATTAATCTAAATGGACGGCACCTAACAACAACAATCTAACATGGTGTCTGCTACCTTGTTTATGCCCAATAGATGGTAGCTGTTATTAGCAACAGAACTTACATGCTTGTTTTGAGGGTTTTGAGGGCCATGGCCCAGTAGAAACTCTGGCGTCCAATTTGGCCTCCAGAGCTCAGCTGGCTGGGAGGATATTTCATCCTGCGCTCTTGCTTCTCACAGTAATGGGGCTATGGGGGACATGGCTTCCCTCTTCTACTTCCTGTCTTCTTTTCTAGGTGTTTCGATCCAGTGGTACAGTTCTTATACAAGAAGGTCTGCGAGAGCTGGGCCCTGGGGTGGGTCCTCTGCATCGCTGCCATCAGCAGTCTGTATCCGGAGGCTTCTCTTGGTTTCCTGAAGACGTCAGGAGGGAGTGCTCTTTGTTACAGACATGCAGTATGGTGTCTGAGTCTATGTGACTAGTATGTGGCTTCCTGTGACCAGAGCTTTGCCATGATTCTCACTGACCACACGCCTTAGACCAAGGGGCCAGGGTCTACCTTTCTACAATGCCGCCGTGCGTGAGACATGGACGTTGCCAGCATGCTGCTGGGAGAATTGGCCCTGGACATGGTGTTCTCCCTGGCACACACACTCTGCTCAGGTGGGAGGCTTGCTTTCTGTCTAAAGGCTTTCCTATTGCTCAGGGGGCTGCTTGGAAACAGAGCACAGGCCAGTGACCCCATCCAGTGATCTTCCCTGCCCTTGAATTTGAGGAACAGGCTTAAAGAACATGGATCTGTATCGGAAAGATTTGTCAGTGATCACAGTCAAGCCAGGCGGCGTCTCTGAATAAGCCAGGCATTCCCCTAAGGTTCAAAGGCGTCACACACCAAATATTTTGTACTTGGTGAATTTGAGATTCACTATTTGAATAAGCATCTCTGTAGCATCTACAGTCTGGCAGCCCCTGGGCAGTTTCTGAGGTTACTGAGACGGATGAGGTACAGTGTGTTCTCGAAGGAGGGTTCATTCGGGGGGTGGGGGGGAAGTGTACATGAGCATGTAGAGGTGACGGGCGAGCCCAGTTCCAAACTCTCACCAAGGGTTGAGTAGTAACGCTGAGTAAGTGGAAAGGGAATCACTATTACCTGCTGCACAATAAGCTCCTCACACATCGTGGCCTCAGACAGCCACCGCCTGGTGTTCTTCGTGGTTCTGTGGCTTGGGCCAGGCCAGGACCTTCCTGGGCTGCAGTCAGGTGGCTGGCGGCCAGCCTAGATCAGTTACAGCGGGGCTGGGTTCTCTCTGTGTGGTCTCAGGGCCTCCCTCTCAACATGGCCTCACCTCAGGTCTCCCCTGCACAGTGACCATGCTTCTCACGGCATCTCAGGGCTCCATGGCATGCCCACATCCTTGTGCTCCCAGAGCCAGGATGCACCCTACTGGGATTTCTACTGCCAGCTCCTCAGACACTTCCACAGAACCCTGAAGGGTGAGCGGGATTCTCTGTGAAAACACCAGATAGACTGACTCTCCACCAAGTATTTCCTTCCCCATCACAGCCAGTGCCATGGAGCCTCAAGCTGAATGTACTTTGGACATGTTTTCAGGAGGGAACTCGAGAAGGACGTCACGCTTGGTAAAGTAGAGGGTCAGCGAGAAAGAGGAGGGCCCTCAATGACATGGATTGACACAGTGGCTGCAACAGTGGGCTCAAGCATAACAATAATTGTGAGGGTGGCACAGGACGGCACTGTTCCCTTCTGTAGTACATAGGGTTGTTATGAGTTGGAACTGACTTGACCACACCTAACGACAACAACTACTTCCAAATTACTGGGATGTCGTGAACATCTTCTGTCTTAAGGAAAGGGTACCTTTTAATGTAATCTAGGTCCAGGGAAAGGGATGGGAAGGTGAGATGAGGTGGTCCAGGATGGGGAGTCAGGGCATCAGATAGAGGCAGGGGGTGGGTGGGGAGCTCCCTGCCTATAATGGGTTCCTCCAGACACATTCCAGAGCTCTGTGGCCCCTCAAGGTCCCCAATAAAAGGCAAGTGTCTTTGGCTCTTGGTGAGCGTCAAGTTTGGTCCTAAAACTGTGGACAAGTGCTCTCTGTACACAGGGCAAGAGCTGCCTGCCATCACCAGAGAGCAGCTCCTCCGTGCCATCCATGTGGCAGTCCTAGAGCTCAGGGTCAGCTGTGGACCTGTGGGATGAAGTAAAAGCCATGGCCTCCAAAGTCAAGATGGAGGAGCTGTGAGCCGCTGGCTTGGACTGAGCCCGCCTGAGCACTGATTCCCAAATGGCAGTCGTCATCTGTCCCGTTCCTCCCAGTCCCTCACTCCTGGGTGGCGTTGTCCTTGGTGGAAGCTGAGGGTGGAAGAACTTTGAGGCCCTGAGTCTGAGACCGTCCATCCCTCACTGGGTTTGGATCCAGGATCAATGGTGGGGCTACACCTCAGAGGCCTGAGATGGCTGTAGTGGGATTAGGCGAGTTGGCTCTGCCCAGAGAAATGCCTGTTTGCCCAACAGTTGCTTTGGGGTGTAGGCTGCAGCCAGGCACACGGCACTCAGGCGCAGGGGGAGGGTGGCTGGGCACGTGCCTCTCTGGTAGGGGAGAGGGTGGCCAGGCATGCCCCTGAGTGCAGGGAGAGGGCGGCTGGATTCCTGCAGACTCAGAACAGAAGTTCAGGTGGGGCGGTGGGAGCCTATGGGGCCGCCATGCGGCTGTTGCCCACAAGGAGTCACCCTTTCTAAAGTGTTGTCAGTGATGGTGGTATCTGAGCCCCTCAATGGATGCAATTTGATTGTGCCCAGCCTGTGGGGAGTGGTTTACTCAGCAGAGACCGTCATCAGAACGTGTGTTTTATTAATGTTACGCAAACGAAAAAGCCCACCAAAACACAGCTAAAAAAAATAACACATTTTCCCAAGATTACATTACCAAAAAAGTTCATCATATTGTTGGAATATATCCATTAATACTGCCTGAAGAAGCATCATATTACATGAAAAACATGGGTGGTACTTTTTAAAAACTTGAAAGCATTGAAGTGCTTTATCGACAATGACAGAGAACTGTAGATTTGTGTGTCTGAAGTGCAAGCGACAGGTTACAGTGGGTGCCCAATTCCCGTGGCTGGTGTGCAACTCCGTGAGAAATGACCTTCCCCAACATGTTGGCCTGGTGGCCAAAGCCAGGCATGAAATGCGGAAGGGAGAAACGGGCAAGAGACTGGTTAGATACACTGCTTCTTACTGCAAGCACCTTGGACTGACTTTCAGTTGGAATCAGCTGGGTTTGGCTCTTTCCGCTCATCCTCATCCCAGCACTTGACTGACGCTGGAGACTTCCAGGTCCCTGACGTGGCTTATCATCCAGGCCACAGGGCAGCGGGCAGCTTCCCACCTGCCTCATCACCATTGGGAACGCATCAAGCCATTGAGGTTTGCATACTTTTCCCTGATTTCTGAGTTTTGAAGAACAAGGGTTTCAAACTTATAAAGATGACTGTCCTGGCAATGTGCATTTTCTCTTAACCATGTTGAAATTTCTACGGTTTCTTCTAGTAGTTTTTTTCTCTCCAAAGGTGGTCCTGTCAGTGGGATGTGAAAAGGCCAGCGGATGTGTGAGCTCGTAGGACAAGTGTGTGGGCTGTGAGGCTCGTGCACAGCCTGTGGGCCTTCTAGAGAATGCTGGGCTGGACCTTCTTAAGCGTCCTTCTTCAGCTGGGTGGCTGGGGGTTCCAGTGAGGGCCTTTGGCCCTGGCCACCTGCCTCTGTGCCTGCCAGCCCTATTAGCCTTTCCCAGGAGCACATGGGGCCCTCGTGAAAATCCCCTGACGGATGGACTTGGGGTGATGGAAGTGAGTGTGGCTAAAAAACAAATCCACAGGAGGCCCGGGAATTCAGATGCATCTCAGCCACATCCATGGGGTGGTCCCTGGCTGGTGCAAGCAGCTAGCGCGTTCGGCTGCTAACCGAAATGTTGGAAGTGTGAATCCATCCAGAGGCGCCTTGGAAGAAAGTTTTGGGAATCTACTTCTGAAAAATCAGCCATTGAAAACCAACCCTAAGGAACCCAGTTCTGCTCTGACACACATGGTGTTGTCATAAGTTGGAGTCATCCTGATGCAAACTGGTTTTTAGGGGGCCCGGGGGTGGACTTGGGGACTCCTGAAATGGCAGGAGGAGGCAGCACTGATGGGACTTGATGCGTGGAGCCTGGAGCCACTGTTAGGCTTTAATCCAGCTCTGCTGCAAATGGGGCTGGAATCCCAGAGCACACCACAGCCTCCCTGTGCCTCCGTTTCCTCGTCTGTGAGATGCAAGAACATGGCACTTACCCCCCAGGGCTGTTTGCGGTGAGGGGACAGATACACCAAGGGCTGCCAGGCCCAGCTCTATAAACCCTCAGGGCTGTGGCTGCAACGCCAGTGGCCGTGACTGCGGCTACCTGGACACAGGTGGGTTATCCTGGGAGACTGAATTCTTCAGGAATCTGTGACTCCCTGAGAAGCTGAGCACCCCAGAGCTCGTCAATCAGAGCGTACCCCACAGTTGGAATGAACTGGTTCTGTTGTCCCAGGGTGTCTCAGCCAGTCCTGCAAATTGGAATCACCTGGGCAGCTCTGAAACCCTGGACAGCCAGACCCTCCTCTAAAGACGTGCCCACATTGGGGCTCTGGAAAAAGTCCCTGGGGGTGCATAAGGGTGAGGGGAGAGGGACGGGGCAGTTATCCTAGACACACAGACCCATGTCGGTACAAACTGCTGCTTTTAATTAAGTGCAGATGGGCGATTTTATGCTTGCGGTTTTCCAAGATGCCGTGGTCCTAGCCTGGAAACTGGACCCTGATCGGGGTGTTTGAGAGTGGATGAGGCTCTGTGGCTTTACTCTCCGACATGGGGACTGGCAGCTGAGGCATGGAGAGAATGCTTGCCCCATGAGCCATATCTTAGCACATTTTAACACATCTGACACCTCCTCTTGTTCAGACGTCTAGCTTCCTAAGGAGACTGTGACTCTTATAACGAAACTGGCATTCTAATACGCACTCCGTTTCACCTAGAAGGGCATGGAGTTTGACCTCTGGATGCGTCTTGCAGGAGGCCTTTACTCTTCAGTCAAACACAACAGCCTCAGTGAGAGGGCCTCAGTGCTGGCCCAGCGGGGCTGGGAGGCCACACCAGGACAGCCCCAGGGCCCCGCCTCTGAGCCCCAGGGCGGCTTTCCTGCTGCCTGCTGCTCCCCCTTCCCCACAAAGGCCACCCACTGCCAGCTCACCAAAGCAGCCACAGGCAGAAGAGCTTCAACTGGAGAAAATGGCCCAAGGCCACAGAGGGGCCTGCCCAGGGTCCTCCCTCTCCTTGCACAGCCCTCTCTCGCTGTCCCGTCCCAGCCCCACCAGCCGTCAGGGACCAGCAGCTGGAGCAGGCTGGTTGGGCACTGATGGGTGGGGAAGCCGAGACTGCATTGGTTGAGCTCTTGGGGAACCATGGCAAAGGAGAGTTAAAAGAAACAAAAGCTGACCCGCCTTGTAGAAAAGGGTACCATTTTATCAAACGTCGACAATTTCCAATAGTCTAGGGAACACACTGTCGATTACATGCTGAGGGGGGTCACCTGAAGAGGGGTGATCGTGGCCAGCAGCCTTCGCACGGGCCCTGGTTGATGGTGGAGTCACCAGAATCTTCCACACACCCCGGCAGGGCCAAGCGCCCCATAATCTCTTTCCCCTCAGTCTTCTTTCCAATTCCAGCCAGATGCTCGGTTTCATTGTGAGCAGGAAGTGGGTGGTCAGTGCAGATCGGGGTTGGAACTAGAGGTCGATTGTGCAAGGGACCCAGACCGGCCCTCAGCCCAGCAGGGGCAGCGCCCGGCCCAGCTTGAGGTGAAGACATAGTTCGGGACAGTCACCTGAAAATGAGTGTTTTCTTCGCACAATTGTGTGTACACACACATGTGTGTTCCCAGAGGCCTGCACACGCCCCCAGCTTACGTCTTTGACACCAACACCTAGCTGCTCATTGCTACCCAGAAGCAAAGGACCTCGGGAAATACTTATTGGCAGTCTGTCAGCAAAGCAGACCCTTTTATTGTGAAGGGTCTCTCCCAGAAGAGGGCAGTCCTCAGAAGGACAAGTGGAGCAGTGGGGAGGCTGGCCCCAGTGACCTTGGTCCCCCCATGCCACCACTCCAGGCCGGGGATGAGATTCAGGTCCCCCCACGCTTCTGCTCTGGGCTGGGGGTGAATAGCAGGTTGAGAGCAGGCGGCCAGGCTTGGGTTTTAGTCCAACCTGGGCGGCCTCAGCCATGTCTGCCCAGAAGCCCACCTGTAGGGCAGCTCCAGAAGTTACCACCAGGAGATTCAGACTGTCCCTTGGTGCCTTGGGGACCCAATAGTGTCTGCTGGGGTGGGTGAAGGTCCGAGACGTCCCTTTGGAACAGCACCTGGCTGCAGGGCAGATCTTGCTGCCTCCCTGGGCACAGTCCAGAGGCCCTGCCTCCGGAGAGCAGTTTTTGACAAAAAGGGTGAGGAGCGAGACCCAGGCTCCCCAGGGCTTCCGCCGTAAGCGCCCGCTCCCACACGTCTGGCACGTCCTGTGGTCTGGTGGCCTCAATGGATCTCGCCCTCCGTGAGCTCCTCCTTGATGGCCTGTCTTCGGGCTTTGCAGTCCGGAAGGTCAAAGCCAAAGTCAGCCCAGTCATCAGGGCCGGCAGGCCCAGTGCGCCCAGGGATAGTGATGGTGTGGCGCACACGGAAGTGCACAGCCTCCATGACCCGCTGCCGCTGCAGCTCGCCCGTGCCACCCACCGCAAGGGTGGCCGCCGCATTGCTGCTGGCACGGATCAGCTGCTGCGCACCGCCATAGTCATGGCCTTGCTTCAGGTCCTGGAGGCCCCGCCAGATGGTCATCCGGTACTGGTCCGGGATCTTCAGGGCCCCGAGGTCCTGCAAGGGCAACGGCACCATGAGGGGGCCAGAGTGGGACAGGCCACCCTTGTGCCCTAGGCCATGAGGTGGCCAAGGGCCCCTTGGGGCTGGCGAGGACCCTGGGCTTAGAACTCATTGTTGCCCTGGACCTCAGTGGAGGGGGGTCGGTCTGGAGGAAGTGGGAAGCACTTCAGGCTCGGAGGGATCTGGGAGGAGGGCAGGTCTGGACCCACCTTACTAGGGGGGCCCTGGCCAGAGCTGGCCAAGAGCAGAGAATTGACGTTTACAGGGGTGGAGAGGTAGAGGGGCGAGAGCAGAAGCCACTAGGGGCTGTATGGGTTGGGCATGTCTCAGTAGGAATGGTGGGCAGGCTCACTGAGCACCCATGGCAGGCCGGAGGCCACCTGCCCCCTGCCTCAGAGCTTGGCAGCCCGGCAGCCTGCTTTTGGAAGCGCACTTCGACCTCACTCCCCAGCCCCAACACAGATGCCAGAAGCACATACATCACGCTGGGGGAGACGAGGTTCACACTGCACTCAGGCCGGCAGTGCTGAGTCCCTGGCCATGGGTCATTGGGGCGGGGCACAGGGACAGTGTTAGTAGCACATACACAGTGGTCACCCCGATCTAGCTGCTCCACCTTGGTGAGGGCCAGGCTGAGCAGCTGGCTCCAGCCCCTCTGACAACCTGAGTCTCTGGGGCCCGAGGCCCTGGGCTGTAACGAGCAGGAGGAGCTGGGGCAGGGAGAAGGGCTGCAGGGGGCCCAAGGGATTGAGCTGCAATCCCCAGGGGCCACTAGCCTAACAGCTGGGTGTCCTGATTTCTCAAAGCTGGCCTGACAGTGAGTCATGGCTCATGGCGAGCCAAGGCTACAAGCAAAGTAAGTTCTTCCCATGTTGGAAATAACAGGCCAGTATCCTCAAGTGGCACAGTGGTTAAGAGCTCGGCTGCTAAGCCAAAGGTCGGCAGTTGGAATCCACCAGCTGCTCCTTCGAAACTCTGTGGAGAGTTCTACTCTGTCCTATAGGGTCACTGTGAATTGGAATCAACTCAACGGCAATGGGTTTGTTTGTTTGTTTTTTGGGTGGTGCAAATGATTAATGTGCTGTGCTCTTAACCAACAGGTTGGAGGTTCGAGCCCATCCAGAGTCCCCTGAAAGGCCTGAAAAATCAGCCATTGAAAACCCCGTGGAGCACAGTTATACTCTACATTCCAGGGTGGCCATGAGTTGGAGTTCATCCGACAGCAACTGGTTTATTTAACCTAAAGAGGAACCAGGAAGCGTCCAGTTCTCATGTGTATGATAGGCTATAAGACCCTTTTCTGGGCCTCAGTTTCCCCCCAGGTAAAGTGGTACTGACCTGGTCCAGTGCCAAGCTCCCCCTAGCTCTTACCATCTATGATTCTCTGCCTTGGGGACAGCAGCCCCATAAAAATCAAAGGCACAGTGGCCGCCGGGGGCCAAGATGCTGGCACGGGAGGAAAGCCTCAAGTCCAGGTGACGGTCCCGCCACGGGAGGCCTGAGTGTGCCCCACCTGGCCTGCTGCCCAGTCAGCTGCATGCCTGAACCTCGCCAGACTGACTTCAGAAGGTGCATGCTGACGCTGTGGACTCTGACTGCTTGTGGGGAGAACTTCCCAAGTGTCCCAGCTTCCCCTCACACTGGAAAGAACAGGGATTGGGAGCAGATAACCGGGAAGGAGGAGACACTCTTTGCCACCTTTTGGGGTGGGGGCTGCCCAGTGGTGGGGGAGCCGCGGGCATTTACCTCAATCGTGAGGTTCTGCAGGTGGTAAATGTTCTGTAACCCCTGCGAGGTGAAATAGTCGATGCAGTTGGGACACCCCAAGCCTGTTAGAAAACTGCAGAGAGAGTTTGAAAGATAAAGTGGTGTTAGTGCCCACACCCACACTCGGTGTGGGCATGCTCCTCCTCCAAGTGGCCCAGCCAGGCGGGCGCTTCCCCGCACACGGCGACTCTGGCAGAGCTGTGGCCCTCCCGGACAGATGTTGGCACAACCCATGACACGTCCACCAAGCAACCCCCGGCTCTGTGCTTTTCTTTTTTCTAAGCAAACTGTAAGAAGCCCTGATGGCAAAATAGTTAAGCCCTCGGCTATTAACCAAAAGGTTGGCAGTTCCAACCCACTCAGTGGCTCTAAGGGAAAAAAACCTGGAGATCTGCTCCCATAAAGATTACAGCCTAGA
The DNA here is from genome assembly GCA_030035585.1 of Dugong dugon. Classification (NCBI taxonomy): domain Eukaryota; kingdom Metazoa; phylum Chordata; class Mammalia; order Sirenia; family Dugongidae; genus Dugong; species Dugong dugon. Next base: position 26,743,028 of record CM057462.1, on the reverse strand, counting down.
AAACCCTGTGGGGCAGCTCTACTCTGTCATATAGGGTCACTACGAGTCGGAATTAATTCCTCGGCAGCTAACAACAAGCAAACTGTCTTCCTCATACCTACTCTTGGCATGTCACTGTCTGCCTCTGCCCTTGAGTTGGCAGAGTGATTACACACCAGAGGACGGGGGCATGCAGGGATAGCCAGGGGGAGGTGCTGAAGGCCAGCTGACCAGGAGCCACAGATAGACCGAGGTTAGTGGACACAGCAACAGCACAGGGTGCCTGCCAGCCTGGGCCCAGCAGCAGCCTGCTTACCTGACGAGGCTGGGGTCTGCGTGGTAGGGGGGTGGTGGGGTGCAGTGGGACCCCGAGACCATGGGCTGTGAGCTGTGGACACCGTTCATCTCGCCATTGGATGGCATCGGGTGGCTGTGGTTGTTGAGCATCCCCGGGCCTGGACGAGAGGTGGACTGTCAGAGTGAGCCAGCCTGTGTGTCCCGTGCAGGCTCTGCCCAGGCTTGACACCATGGAAGCAGAGGGGCAGCGGTCAAGAGCTCTGGGGCTGGAGTCAGGGCTGGCTTCAAGAACCCGAGCACCACTCCTGTTGGTCGGAGACTGGAGCACGGGCTTCAAGGTGTCGCTTCAGCCTCCCCACCCAAGGTGTGGGGATGAGCTGAGAGCCTTGCCCGGCCCCTGAGAGTGGTCCTCATGAACACTTGTCGAGCGTTCACCTTGCTCTGGGGGTCCAAAGTAGGGGGGCTCAGGCCGCACCCAGAAAACGCTGCTCACGGCACTGGTAACATGGCAGGCTGTGCCCACAGGAGCCCTTCCTGGAGGCCCCTGTTCCTTCCCCACCTGCACACTGGGCGCTGCATGTGGCCTCTGATAAGCGCTTCCCCCCGCTCATTGTCACATCCCCACCACAGGGCATCTGGCACCTTCACTGCCGTTTTGCCAGTTCAGAAATCATCCCAGGGTCCCTTGGCCACCAAGAGGTGGGGCCAGGGTGTGACACACATGTCCTTCCCTGTGCCACCCTCTGGTCCCTTGGACACGGGCCTCCCGGGGGGCAGTGAACAGGACTGACCCCATGGGCTGAGCTCCCTGTCCTCAGGCCAGAGCGGGTGGAGGGAGGTCGAGGCCTGAGTGCCAGGCCTGAACTTGGCAGAAATCGGGTCTCCCCATCGCCCCAGGCACCCCCTGGAGAGACTCACCCACAGGCCCCAGGCTGGGCCCAGCTGCCGAGCCATGTGGGGGAGGCTGGCCCACCAGCTGGTTGACGGAGGGCAGTTTGCCGGCGCTGCCGTGCCCCTTGCCCATGGGTGACAGGACGGGCCCATAAGCCGGGGGCTGCAGGTGGCTCCTGCTCGGAAAGTGACAACACATTGGTCAAACGTCAGTGCTGTGGCTTCTCCAGTGCTCCCTCTGCTGATACCCACAAGTGCCCTGTGTGGCTGGCAGATGGAGACCCCAGCCCCAAGCCAAGACACCCGGCGGGGGGGGGGCTCCCTCCTCACCCTGCCTGCCCCATGTAAGCCTGCGCCTTCTCTCCACCCTGCTCTTGAGGGAAAGCCCAACAGGGTGGGGTAGGGGCTGGGAGGGGCTCTGGCTCCTGGTCTGTGTGTGAAGTCATCTGGCCGCTCCCTCCCCCTTGGGGTCAGCCCTGTGCCAGCCTAGTAGGTCCCTGCCTCAAGCTGCTCCCAGGGCTGCAGGACCCAGAAAGAGAGGTGAGCTGATGGCTGTGCAGCAGCACCCAGGGCAGCCCATGCCCAGAAAAGGCTTCCTGGTGGTGGTGGGGGGATCCTGTGTGGCCCTCTGAGTCCCGCCGCATACACTGCTATCCCAGGGTGGCTGGCACTCCTGGCTTTTTCCCTGCTGCATTGACCTCCCCTGCCCCCGATGGGTGCTTGGCCCGATGATGTGTTGGCCAAGGTGGACGCAGTGGCGAGGGCTGGGCTGTACTCACGGCCTCTGCAGGAGCTGTTGCTGCTGTTGTCTGTACGAATCCACCAGCTGCTGTGGCACCAGCTCCGTCAGCTCCAGGCCCTCCTTGATCTTCATCAGGATCTCGAAGTTCTCCCGGCCCCGCACCTGAGAGAGGGCCAGGCCTTTGCCGGGTGCACACAGATGCTGCCTGCCCAAGACCCTCTGTGGGTGCAGGCAGCCACAGCCTCGGGAGGACCCTGGCTGGCAGCACACAGCCACTCCTTCCATGGGGCTCCCTAGCACCAGGGGCCCCCTCCCCTATTCCCTGGGAGCAGGCCAGGCCACAACCCCTGTCCTGGGGATGAGTGCCAGTCTCCCTGAGCAGAGCATGCCCCACCCAGTCCTGCCTTTGCCCACTACCCTCACCACCCCTCCCCCAGCACTGAGAACAATGGGTGCTGGGGGGCAGGGGCGCTCAGCAAATATAGGGTTTTAAAATGAGGGACTCATTCTCGAATGACTCAAGCAATGAACAACTCTTGATTGCCGACAGGCCTGTCAGAGCAGCAGGTGTCAGTCACTAGGGGAGGGGCCGCACAGATGAGGGAGGCACACATGGGGCAGTGGGTGGCCCGCGCTAGGTGAGCCTGATGCAAGTCCTGACGGGCCTTGGGGGATCTGCACGTTCCCTGTCTCAGGTTTGTGTGACTCAGGGCTGCTGATTCTTGGGACCCCGCTCCCACTGTGTCTGGCAGGCCTGACTCAGAGCTGGCACTTCCTTCCATGCCTCCCTTCAGACCCTGAGCCTCAGCTCTCAGAAGTGTGGGGCTGCCCTGGTGGCCAGAGGCAGGACCAGGGCCCTTCTTCCCCAGCCCCATGGCTGAGTGTGCTCACGGGCATGTAATATATGTCCTCGTCCCCATGCCGCCTCTTCTTCACGTTGACCCCCAGAGAGGGGATGGCTGGGGAGCTCTGCTTGAACGCTGGAAAGAAGGAAGGAGAGGCTGAGTGAGTGCTCAGAGGAGGTGAGAGAGGCCGTGTGCAGGGGGCTGGGTGGGCGGGGCTGGGCCCATCAGGTGGGCGGGCACAGCTCATGGACCTCCAGCTCCAGAGATAGTTAACTCCACGGTAGGCAAACCCCTCGGCTGCCCACGATGGACACCCAGCCCTGATGGCAGCTGCCAGCTGGAGCTGGGCCAGGGGCAGCCACAGGCAGTGACCTCAGAGGGGCCTGAGACCAGGGGACCAGCAGGCCTTTCATCTCGGTGGTCCTGTCTAGGGCTGTGCTCACTCAGCTCAGCGGGAGGTCTCGGCCTCCCCTGGATGCAGGCTGAGCCACCCCGGCCGTCATTTCCCTTTCCCCCATGGCAGGCCCCACCAGGTTCTGGTGTCCCAGCCCCAAGGCCCGCTCACTGCGTTTGCTGGCTGCCCCGCTTTTCGCAGCACTCTCGTTCAGCGCCTGCTGCTCGCGGAAATGGTCCTCGTCGGCCTTGCGGTCGCGGCCCGGACAAGCACAGATGCGGCCCTCAAAGGACCGGCGGCCCAGCACCTGTCCACTGCGGGGCAGGCACAGTTGGAACTGTGAACTTCTGGGCCCGCCCTCAACCCTGCCTACTCCCCAGCCCTGCAGACCCTACAGGGTGGGCTTGATGGTGGAGGAGCCAGGGCTGAGTGCCCAGCGAGGGGAGCCAGAGCGTCCAGCTAGAGGGAGCCAATGCTCAGAAGACCAAAAGGCTCTTCTGAGACATCAGCCTGGACTCCAGGCCTTGCCTCCATCCCAGCCTCAGCTCCCACCCGAGCAGCCCCTGCAGGCTAGGAAGATGCCCTTTCCTTGAAGCCACAAGGCCTGATGGCCATAGCAAAATGACATATAGGGTTCCTTCCCCAAACTCACCTCCAGGGCTCAGGCACCAGCCTTTAGCCTTGGCTTCCGTGTCCCCATGTCAAGCCCCCCAGCAGCACTGGCCCAAGTCCCCACCCTACCCCCATGTGCCAGCAGACTCACTCCCGGGTCTCCAGGGTGATGATGATGAGGATGGGCCGCCGGTTCATGCCCCCCACGCAGCTGCTGTTGCACATGAAGTTGTACAGGATAGTGGTGAATTCTGTCCCCACCTGCACACCAGGAGGCAGGAAAAGGGCTATAGTGTCAGTGCATAGGCCCCAGCATATGGAGGCTCCTAGGCTGGGAAGCTGCAGTCCCCACATCTAGTCCTGGCTGTGGCTGGACATGGGAGAGGTGGGACCAAGGCCTTTCTCTGTGGCCTTCTGTCATCCATCCATCCACCCACCCACCCACCCAACCATCCATCCATCCCACCCATCCATCATTATCTATCCAGCCATCCACCTAATCAATCCACTAATTCCTTTATCCATCCATCCATTTTACCCATGCATCCATCCATTCTTCCAACCATCCGTCCATCATCCGTCCAATCCATCCATGGATCCACCCATCCATCCATCTAATCAACCCACTAATGCATCCATCCATCCATCCATTCATCCATCCCTGCATCCACGCAGTACACTGAATGCCAAGCACTGTGCTGGTTCTGGGTACTGAGAAGGCTCAGGTCTGGTTTTTGTTTCAGGTAGCTATGGTGCTGTGATCTCAATAGGTCCTATGATCTTGTTGCTCCGACCATCTCCCCTGACAAGGGTTGGAGGACAAGCTCCTGAGCTGTGTTTGGCGGGCATGTGCACAGGCCTCTGTGGGCGCATGTGTGTTGCACACTGTGAGCTCTTCCAGAGTGCCAGTGCTGCTCTGGTGGAGGGTGGGACTAGAGCTGTTCGAGGTGTAACCCGCCCCCACCCCAGCACCCACTCCAGGGAGGAAGTAGGGCTTGGCGAGGGTAAGGAATGCAGTTGTGGCGGAGCTGGGACGTGGACCTGGAACTCGTGACCAGACCACTGGTTGTCTGGGGACCACTGAACAGGCAGTTTTCACTGTCTCCCTTGGTCAGGGTGTGGAAACTAGTCATGGGTTTGGGAACACCCTGGCCTTTCACAGAACTGCCACTAGGCGGCAAGAGAGCTCTGCTTTCCTGGAGGCAGATCAGGCATACGTGAAGATGGGATGCAGGGGAAGGGGGAGGCAGGGCAGCCTTGGGCGGGAGGGCATGGTGTGGTCAGACCCTAGTCCCACTAACAGAAAGGGCTGATCTCAGACCTGTGGGACTGGAGCCAAGGGGGGCCTGGGAAACCAGGTACAGAGGTGGGAGGCAAGGGGGCCTTGGGGAACTAGGTACAGGAAAGTTGGGGGCTCGATGTCTTGTCCTCTCTGGGAAGCCTGGCCCACTGGGATGGCTGATCCCACCTCCATCTTGGCACCCCCATCCCACCATCAACTCTGCAGGATCTCAGAACCTCTACTTCTCTCCACCTCCAGTCTCTCATCCCACTGGGCCCTGCACCAGCTCCAGAATGGTGTCCTCCAAGCCCTGGAAACTTCTGCTGTCTCAGGTCAAAGGCTAGACCCCCCCCACAGCTTCTCTGTGCCCCACCCACATCTTGCAGCCCCTTCTCCTGCAGCCTTCACCTCAAGGCCTTTGCACGTGCTGCACCCCCCAGCAGCGGTTCTCTCTTGTCCCCCACGATCCTTCCACCCAGCCCTGGGGAGCTCCTACCTGTGGGGGCTCGTAGGGCACCATGACGCTCTGCCTGCCCGTGACAGGGTCATCCACGTACTGCGAGAGGTTGTTGCCCTCCACGCGGATGAGGTGGCTGGCAGGGGCTGACTGTCCTGCAGGGAGGGTGCCACTTCAGGGAGGAGCCTGGCCCCCTGTCACCCTTGACTGGGACACACTGCAGCAGACTGCCCCCCACAACCCTGTCCACCAGCCTCCCCGGGTGGGACCTTGGGAACTGAGCTCAAGGCCCTGCTTTCCAGCTCCCCTGCTGACCCCTGGGGTGGCCCCTAGGCCTTGCCAGGCTTGCTGGCAGAGAGGAGTCGCCCCACGCAGTATCACGGTCCCAGACGGTCTGCCTGCCCCATACCCATCTCAGACCGTTGACCCGGCCCTGGAGGGAGGCAATCCTGTGGGTACGGCACTCGAGGCCTGTCAGAGCAGGAGGGCCAGGCCACAGGTGTGGTCAGCTGGCCATAACACAAGGAAGGACCGGTGGCCCTGCAGGGTGCCCAAAGCCCCCTCCCAGTAATGGCTCAGCCTGGACTAGAAGACCCTTTCACGGGCGCCTGCTGCCTTTCCATCAGAGGCCCGGGCCAGCACCCCTTCCCAGCTGGGGTGCTGTGCCACTGGGGCCCCTGGGATGGGTGGGGCCTCACCTTCGTTGAAGTCCCTCCCCAGCTCATGGTTGGGGCAGCGCTTCACCACCTCAGTCACGTGCTCCGCCTTCTTGTAGACGGGCATGGCACGGACAGCAGTGCCGGGGGGCGGGGGCGTGGACACCTTCATCTGGACGGGGCACGTCTTGGCGATCTGGCAGTAGAGCTTCTTCAACAGGGGGGAGTACTGCGGGGGGAGGGACGGGTGGGGTGAGGTTGGCGGCCCCGACCCCACACTCTGCCCAGGTGCTACCCCTACCCCTGGGATATTTGCCCAGCCACCAGGATGCAGTCAGGAACCCCTTCCTTGGGCTACTCCTTCCCTCCGTAGACCCCCTCCAGGACTGTATTCCCAGGCACCCATCCAGGCACCCCCTCAGCACCCCGCTGGCCAACTCGAGCTCTGAGATAGCAGTGGTTGCCGTGCCAGCTAGGCCAGCCACCAACAGGCCCACCTCCTTCCACCCCCAACTGGCAAAGATGGGGGAGCCTTCGTTCAAGGAAACCAGAGCCTGGACACAGGCTGCTCAAAGGTCAGGGCGAGGACTTGAGTCCCCCAGGTTCTGTGTCCCAGGAAGTTGGGGCTGTGAACAGTTCCCTCCTATCTTGGAGATGGGTGACTAACTTATCGTTTGGGAAGGAGGGGATAACATTAACAATGATATGGACACGGGAGGCCAGCGGTCACCCCCACCCCAGAAAGCAGGAGTGACCCCACATGGGGGCCCTGGGTGACAGCAACCAGGAGGCTGCTCCTCCAGTAGCCAGTGGGCAGGTGGTAGCAGCTCTTCCCTGTGCCAGCACCCTGGACGGTGAGAGTGACACGGGGACAAGGGACGGAGAGGAGGTTACTAGGCTCCTCTGAGGCCTGGGGGCAGCCTAGATGGTGAGCATTTATGGAGTGCCTCCTGTGTGCAGGGCGCACACATCCCTGGAACTCTGATGCCTGGAGGACAAGGGGCTAGCTCTATTCCCCTTGTCTGTCGTCAGTAATACCCAGCAAATAGAGGCATGCAGCTGGTACTTGATAAATGCACACTGGCCCCATACTTTGCTGCACAGAACACAAAGGATCCTCCAGCACTATAGGAGCCAGTCCACGCCCAGGGCAGCAGTAGCCCAGGCCAAAGCAAATGCTAGGTGCTGATTTAATGCACAGCCCTCATATCCATAAACAAGCGAGGACTAAGAACAAGTCCCTGACTCTAAGGCAATTATGCAATTTGTCCAGTGATACCAGGGAGATGCTCGGAGACCTCAGTGTGAGGGGCCAACCAGGAGGGCTTCCTGGAGGAGAAAGCCCAGGGGAATGCTGGACCTCATCTGGACTGCAGGGACCTGAACACACTAGTGGCATGGGATTCACTGAGCAAGGATTCAGGGAGCCATCTACCCCTGCAGCATCTGTTGAACACCTACTGTTTTCCTGGCCCTGGGTGGGAGCCTCCTCAACTCCCCAAAACCCCAGACTAATCAGAGGCTTCCCCCCACCAGGCTCAGGTGGTTCTACCACCAGGTGCCACCTCGAAGGCCATGGAGCACCAGAGGCCAAGCAGAAGTTGGGGCTCCGCTGTGACCAGCAGGGTGGGGGACTTCTGGAGCCAGTGGTGTTTTCCAGAGGGTCCGCCCACCCCGCAGAGTCTGCCGTGCCCCCAGGTGTGGTTTGCCCACTTGTCTGCTGAGACACCCGGTGAGCCAAGGCCACCTGGGGCACTGGCGAGGGCCTACAGAGGACCCCAAGAAAGAGACCTGCCTTCGTCCCTGGGGGGTAGGTAGACCGACCCTCCACCACAGGCCTGGCCTGAGGAGGGGGGGTGCAGGAAGGAATCAGTTCACAGTCAGAGGGGCAGCAGGAGGAGGCCCAGCCTTTGGGGTCTGATGACTTGAGGTCCCAGGCTCAGAGCACAGTGACTAGGAGTAACACTATGAACAGAGCCCAGGGCCTGGAGGCACCCAGCTCATGTCAGCTGGTGCGACCGTAACAGCCATTCTCGTTATTAGGTAGATGGTAAGAAATGGTGATTGGTCCAGATTGTTACCCCAGCAGCTGTCCAAAGATGAAGTGGAGGAGACAGGGAAGGTCAGAGCTGAATTGGGGTGCGGGGCTCCAGGCCCCTCCCCGGGCTGACCCCCCACAGGCCCCATCCGCCTCTGTCCTAGTGGTGGCTGAGGTGGTAGATGGGGGGTCATCATGGCTGGCCAAGGTCAAAAGGCTCAGAGCGGGCTGCATTCCTAAGAAAGAAAAGGGGCGGCCTTGCTCACAGCTACGTTCCGACAGGGATGCAGCTGGGTTCCGGGTGTAGTCGTGCCCGCGGGGAGGCGTCCACAGCCAGCCTGGCTCCCTGGTGACCCGTGGAGTCTGAATGCGGTGGGGCTTCAAAGCCCCTGCCCGGCCCAAGCCCTTCCCCTCGGAGCTGCCTCATTCCCACCCCAAGCCCAGGGCTCTGTTTCCACTGGCCGGCCCCCTGGGAAGGGCAGTGCCGGTGGCTTGGGAAGCCCTGCTCCCGCTTTCCCTGGCGGTCAAGCAGCTCTGCTTCATTTCACAGACGAACACATCCGGGTTCCTGCTGGTGCCTGGTCCCATCACCCTGGGCGGGGCGGATCAGCAGTCCCTCAAAACCGGGAGGAGGGGCGTCCCAGCCCGGGTACAGGGTGCAGGGTGCAGGGTGCAGATGTAGCCCTCCACCCCCTCACTGTGTGCCGCCAGATGGGGGATACCGGAGGCTCGCGTGTCTGGACTTCTGGCTGAGAAGTTCACAAGAGAAACCAGCGACCCCATGGAAAGACGGAAGCGCACCTAGCCGGGGTCAGGACGCTCCCTAGGCGTCTACCCCGCCCCGAGGAGCGGCCGAGCGCCCCGCCCACCTGCCGGCTGCGGCGGCGCCGGGAGCTGTCCTTGGTACCGCGTCGCTCTTCCCAACTCGGTGCAGCCCCAGGCTCCTAGCCAGAGAAGTGCGGCTTGAGCGCAAGAGGGGCAGATTCCAGGCTCAGGACGTGAGGGGCTGGCACAGTCCGGTGTCACCACTCTCACTCAAGCCAGGGTTCCCCTGGCTGCAGAGGCTTAGCGTGGATAGGGGGGCACCGCCCTCAGGCCATGGAGCCCCCCCAGCACCATGAGCAAGGCCACCACAGGTCCTGGGCGACCCCACTCCCCACAGGTGTCCCAGCCCAGTGCTGCCTGGGCGGGCTGCTCAAGTGGCCTTGGGGGCACACACTTGCATGGTCAGCCCCCAACTCTTGGTGACGGGTTTGATCCAGGACGGAGCCCTGGAATAGGAAGGAGTCCCTCCCAGAGCCAGACCTCAGACCGGAAGTATGGGGCCCTCTCCCTCCTCTGGCTACCCGGGGCCTGGGACTGGAAGAAAACGAGATGGGAGACAGGGCTCCTGGGTTCCTTTCCATTCTGTGGAAGCGGTCACGTGCACACACTGCCTCCCTCCTGCCCCGTTCTTTCCTAGAACCGCTAGATGGATGTGTTTCAACAGATTCCGAGCTGATAAAATCTTATTTATCTTCGGCTGTTGACACAGAACTGTCTAGACTTGTCTGCTTCAGGATGCGTGTGCTTCTTGGTGCTTGCAGGAAATGATTTGCCCAAACACTGTTGTGTGCCCATCACCCCCCGCTTATCTCTTGGGGTGCCCTCCCCTTCCCACCTCCCCCAGCCTCTCCTCCACCCCGCCCTGTCCAAAATGGGCTCAGCCTGGCTGGAAGCCCTGAGGCTGGTGGCCTGGAGGGTGGCAAGAGGGTGGTGGGCAGGCAGGCACAGGAGCACGCGGGCTATTAATTTCCTCACCCATTCCTGGCAGCTGGGGTGCCCGGCGCAGGCAGGTCTGGGCAGGAGGACAGTGGAGAGGTGATAATAACTTGTCTGTCAATTTCCCGGGACGTGTAGCATCTTGCAAACCGCAAATACCGTTAACCAGCTTGGGTGAATCTGTTACAACAGATTCTGGAAGATGTGGCCTGCAGTGGGGGCTTTCTTTTTTTTTAAATGATTTTTTTTTTTATAGCCTACTTTTATCCACTTTCCCTGAGCACGTGTGTGTGTGCGCGCGCGTGTATATTTAGAGCCACAGTCTTCGCCTGCTTTGGGTCACAGCCCCATTTGAGGACTTCCTCAAGGTCACAGGCTCTCTCTCCCTAGAAAAGTTCCCATGGCAACCCATACAACGGTTGATGTGGAGTTCTGTGGGCTCACACGCAAACCCCCCAAAACTCACACAGGGACCCAGGCCAACAATCCCTGGTTTAAAGCCCTCCCACCGGGTCCTTCTTTCCCTCCAGGAGAGGGGGGCCCTCTGGGGGACACATCCTTGGGAATACTACCTCATTCTCCCCCAGCACAGGGTCCTCTTATTGTGCACCCTTTCATTGCCGCACCTGCTCCTTCCCTCGGAGTGGGGCTCAAGCCCCCAGGGGCAAGAGGCCTGATGGGCAGGAGGCCTGGCCTGCCCCAGACCTGCAGAGGCAGTGGTCTATACTCCGCTACCAAAACGCTGCATGACAGCCCCAAGTCCTGAGTGTTGTCCTGAGCCCTGCCTCAGAGGGCTGTGTCCACTTCAATGAGACCATGCAAAGTGCCTGTGAGAGGCTGGCACACAGCTGGTGTCACCACTCTTACCCAAGCCAGGGCTTCCCCGGACGCAGAGGTGGGCGCTGTCCTTGTCCTTGGAAAACACACACCCGGGCAGGTGACACCTCCATCTGGGCCTTATTCTGTGGCTCAGGCACACCCTCTGGCTTTCTCTAGACCCTGAGGGGGGCCGTGGGGGCCGAGAGGTAAGCAGGGCCATCCTTGGAGTCCTTGGGGGCAGGACTGGGCTGGCAGGGAGCCTGGGGGCTGGCACAAGCAATAGCCCCCTCCTCCCACTTGGAGGCCCCAACCAGGGCCATGCCTGAAGCATCCCCCTCAGCCTCCACTTCCCCCTGCGGCTCCACACTGGGCTTCCTCTGCCCGCAGGCCTGGGTCTGAGTCTGCCAGCAGCAGAAGGTGGCTAGGGCCAGGCATTCCCTCCAATCTCTCCTCTGGACTCTGGCCCGTGGAGAGAAAGCTCTGGCACAGGACCCAGTGGGCAGGACTGTGGGCAGCAGGCAACAGAAAAATGCCCCACACGGGGGCAACTGGGGAGGCCAGAGACCAGTGGCTCTGCTCACTATGGGGAGGGTCCTTCGACTACTGGGGAAGACAGCCCCCTACTGTCCTTGCCCACACCCTGCTCTGTGACCTCAACAAGAAGTCAGAACCAACTGAGAGGTCTGTGGTCAGCCATGGGGATGGGCAGGACCCTGGGGTCGCCGGGGCGCCTTCTGCTCACAGGATAGCCTTGGAGCCTCCAACTGACCACGGGCACCCCACTTTGGACACTGACATCAGTCCAGAGGCCAGATGGGCCAGCTCCTTCCCTCTGGTCTAGCAGCTTCCCACGGACGGCCTGGGGCTGGAATCTGCTGGCTGGGGAGATTGGGGGGTGGGCTGAGCCCAGGACGGCCTCTCTGGAGGGCAGGTGCTTGTTTGGGTCAGGTCAGCTCCAGCAGGGAGCCCTGGGAGATGGGCCCTGTGGCGTCCGACCTTCGCCTTGTTCCACGGGGCTGCAGGCAGGTCCCTGGATTGCGGCCACCGTTTGAGATGGCCCTACTGGCCAAGGATTGGTGACTTTGGGATGTCTGCTCTAAGTAAACTCCATCCCAGTTAGAAGGAACAGAGCCCACAGTTTCTCGAAGGGGCACAGCTGCTCCCACTCGGTCAGCTAGTGGACACGTGGGGATGGGCAGTTTTCAGCTTTTGAAGAAATAGTTGGCAGGAACCGAAGTTTTCACTGAACCTTGTAAATAAATAATCAGCAAAGCACCTGGGGCCAGGAAGGTGCCGGTGTCTAAATATTTGATTCAACTACTGTAAAGAGTGGTGGCTCCCAGTAGGGTCTCAGCGGCCAGACTGTCTCTCTTTGTTCTCCCTGCAGCCCTAGGAGGCCATGTTGCTGGGCGCCTTCTGCATGTGGAACACCAAGGCGGGAGGAGATGGGTGCCTTGCCTTGGGTCACACGGCTGCGGTGGAGGAGGCAGGCCTGGAATCCTAGGGTGACCTTGGGCTTGAGGCTACTGTGTGGCTTCCCCAGGAGTCCCTGGATGGTGCAAACAGTTAACGCACTCGGCTGTTAAACGAAAGTTTGGAGGTTCGAGTCCACCCTGAAGTGCCTCAGAAGAAAAGCCTGGAGATCCACCTCTGAAAAATCAGCCACTTAAAACCCTGTGGAGCAGTTATACTCTGACACACATGGGGCCACCATGAGTCGGAATCAACTCCACAGTAACTGGTGGTTTCCCAAGGACCCTCTCAACTTGGACTTCACTGAGCTGTTAACTTTACAAAAAGGGCTCCTCTGCCTTAAAACGAGCCGAAGCCCTCAGCCTCTGTGGCCCCCTCATAAACCCTGTGCTTGGGAACTCCAGCCTTGACACCACCCCCCATCTGAGCCTCACGCTCTCCCCTTATAAAATGGGGAGGGTGGACTTTTCTTTGCAGCTCTGACAGCCTGGAATTTTCTGCCCTCTCCGCTTTCTGAGACCCCTAAGACAATCAGCAGGATGCCGAGAGGTGGCTAAAGGCTTCTCCACCAGAGGCAGGGGTCTGGACCAGCCAACCTTGGGGGGGCCTGGGCCTATGACTAACGGGAGTCACAGGGCCCATCCATCAACCTTGAGTTTGAGAAAACCCCAGAGCCCTCCCTCAGTGACTAAGCACTGGCCCAGAGGTAGCAGGGACTCACCTGGCTTGGAAGCAAAACCTCAACCCTCTGTTCTGCTGTGACCCCAACCTCACCCCAGAGTTCTCACATGGTGCCAGGTCCCAGACACTCCTGGGCCCCATCTTGATGTAGTTCTGGTCCCAGCTACTAACTGAAAGGTTGATGGTTCAAGCCTACCAGAGGCACCTTAGAAGAAAGGCCTGGCTATCTACTTCGGAAAAATCAGCTATTGAAAACCCCATGGAGCACAGTTCTACTCTGACCCATATGAGGTCGCCATGAGCCAGAATCAACTTGATAGTTTGGGTTTCTTTCTCGGTAATGTAACTGGGAAGAGGTGGGGGATGGTGCCTGGCACTGGGAGGCCAAGAGAGCCACGTCTGAGGCCCACCACTCCCAGCTCCTGCTGCTTTAGTGCGTTTCCACATTTACTTCAGAGGCTAGTCAGCCCTGGAGCGTTCTCAAGGGATTTGCACTTGTCAATAAAAAGCAAACAACAAGGGTGGCAGCCACGGACCCTGTGTGTTCACGGGCAGATAGCATCCCACCTGGGGTCAGTGCTGGAGCGTCTTCCCCACAAGGGGGCCTGTTGGCGCACACCAGCTTAGGGCGGGACAGGCAGGGGGACCCAGAGGGGCAAGCCCCTCCTCACCATCGGTTCACCTGGGGTCCTGAGGTTCCCCCATGGACCTGGGAGCACCAGGACCATTGGGAAAGCACCCACGGCAGTGGATACAGCTGCATAATGGGAGCCAGGGGTCAGGCTGCCAGCCCAGACCCCGCCCACCGTGCAATGGTGCGTGCCTCTTTTAGCCTCAGTTTCCCCATCATACAGTGGGGAGAATAAAAGCACCTACAACAGGGCTGCAACGAGGGTGACGTGCGGTGACGGGCCTGGGTGCTGAGCCCGGCCACCCAGAGCGTCGGCTGTGCGGCATTCACCGTCAGTGTTAAACCCAAAAACCAGTTGCTGTTGAGTCAACCCCTGCTCATGGAGGCCCCTGTGTGTCTGAGCAGAACTGTGCCCCACAGGGTTTTCAATGCCTGTGACCTTTTGGAAGTAGATCACCAGGGCTTTCTTCCAAGGCGCCTCCAGGTGGACTCAAACTTCCAATTTTTGGGTTAGCAGCTGAGTGCATTAACCGTTTGCAGCTGTCAATGTTTCTAACCAAAAATTCGGACACTAGGAAAGTCGTCTCCATTTTGGAAACAAGTCCTAGAAAACATCATTCTTTAAACTCAAACCTATGGAACAGGGCCTATCCTTCAAGGGATTCTCTCTCGTGTCCCCTAAAGGAGCTCAGACAGTGTGGAGCAGAGGCCTTGGTGTCGCCTTCTCCAGGGTTCCCCCAGTCTGGGGAGCACCCACTCGGCTCCTGGGACCCAGCTCTGTCAGCATCTGCGCTGGGGCTGGGAGCCCGGGGACCCAGGAACACAGGGCTGTGGGACCTCCCCCGCCTCACTCAGTGCCCCAAAGGCCGGTTTCCATGACCTCCAGGGGCAGGGTTCCTCCAGGGGCCACAGCTTCTCAGGGGTTGCAGAAAGATGAGGTGACTCCAGCCCACCCCCATCTGGGGCCATGAGCCCGGTGCACCGATCCCCACCATGCCAGCCTGCAGGAAGCTCGGTCCCGGCCCGAGGCACCCGGGCCACAGACCAGGCACAATACGAGCAATTGCTGCAATTTCTTCTTAAGTGTTCTTGTTTCCCCTTAATAATCCACATTTCATCTCCACAATAAACATTGTTAGAACCCTTCCCTCGGCTTTAAATACAGATAATTGCCTTTGGTGCCAGTAAAATGTATTAATTCCACTTATGCATTCCTTAAACTTTTAGGATAACGCAACTGATACCACAGTCGTGTTGGGACACCTCTGCTATTATTCTTCTGCTTGCAGAGCTCTGAGGGGCTGGAAAGTTTTCTCCCAGATCCATTAGCATTGACTCAGCCTCATTCCACCCAGGAATCCCCTGCTTCCCTGCCCACCTTCCACATGTTCCTCCTGTGGGGAGGGGGTCTCCCAGGGACACTCACACAATTTCACACTCATATACACAAATGAACACACTCACACTCACACTCACACGCATGCACACGCACAGAGACTCACATACTCACATAATCTCACACTCACACACACACCTGCATGCAGACACGTACACACATTCACAACTCACACAGACTTACACATACACATGCACACACAGACACACACTCATTCAATGCACACAGACTCACATACACTTACAGGCTTGCACTCCCACATACGCCTGTACACATACACATGGACACATACATACTCATTCACAACACACGCACAGACTCACATGCACACAGAGACACACATGCATTCAAGACACACAGACTCACATACACTCACACTCCAACTCACACCCACACAAACAGAAGCACACACACTCACAACATAGGCACAGACTTACACACACAGACACACACTTATTCACCCCCCACATACATTCACCCATTCTTATACATGTTCTCACACACTCACTCACAATCACACACACACACACACACACTTACATTCTCACACACACACACTCACACACACACAAAACACACACACACTCACAAGTCAGGCCCCAGCACAGCTAGAGGTTGTCAGCAGCTGTGTCCAGGCTCCCGTCTGTCTGGAGGCCCTGGCTACCAGCTGGGTCATTGCTCCGCTCGCCGCCCCCATCATTACACCCAGCCCCTGGGAGGACAGTGTTCTCAGCAGCTGTTGGCAGAGCCACTCATCCTGCCTGGGGGGGCAACAGGTCATGCTGGGCCAGGGCTCCCAACCACACCATGGCCTTGTGCCTGACCTCAGAGCCCTCCGGAGCCCTGTGAAGACTGAAGACAGTGTTTTCCCTGGCAGGCCTGGCCCAGGGGCAGGAAGAGGCTGGGCTGGGCTGAACAGCGTCAAAACCCACATGGGATCAGTACAGGAAAGTGCTGCACTCTTTCTCTCTGCTCCATGGGGTTCTGAGGACCGTCTGCCACTTAATTGCCAACCCGGGGCAGCTCCCAGGATGGAGAGGCCATCAGGCCCAGAGACCAGGCTGGGACCTGGCAGAGGGCACATGTTGCACCCCCCAGACTGCCCAGGGAGCCTTGCCGAGGTCACGCACAGGCCCGAGGCCATCCTTTCCTAGGAAGACTTGAAACATGAATAAAAGGCAGTGGTGCCACCATCCTTGGCCTAGCTCCATCTGTCCATCTGTCTATCTGTCCATCCACTTGAGAGCATCAGGTGCCCACCGGATGCCAGGCCCTCATGTGCAGCTCTGTTGGTTCACATTATCTGACTCCCCGCAAAGCCCCAGTGGGCCCTGGGATGGGACAACCTCGGCTGGGATGGCAGGCAGACAGCAGTGTCTGTGGAGCACGCCCAGTCCATGCCCTGAAGAGTCACAGAACCAGGCTCCTGGACCCCACAGCGGCCCTTTACAGACAGGACACCAGAGAGCAGGAGGTGACGCCACAGCCACAGGCCAGCCAGACCCAGGCTAGGACCCTGGCAGGCCCCTCGGGTCCATTTCACCTGCTATGTAGTCCCCGTCTAACTCCAAACTCGAGCACCGCCAGGGCTCTGGTTTACAAGCTCTTGACTGAGCACAAATCCCTTCTCTGGCTACTGATTTACCTTTACACCCAGCTCCTTCTGGACCTCCTGTGGGGAGGACTTGTCAGAACCCTGGGCTGCAACCAGGAAGAAGTGTGCATGTGTGCGTGTGCATGCATGTGTGTGGCTGCTCATACACGTGTGGTGTGCGCATATGTGTGTGGTGTGTGTGCATGCATGTGTATGGCATGTGCACATGTGTGTGGTGTGCCACACGCACATGTGGTGTTCGTGTGTGGTATGTGTGCATGCATGTGTGCAGTGTGTGCATATGTGAATGCCTGTGTGGTGTGTGCACATGTGTGTATATGGCATGCATGCATGTGTGTGGTATGCTGTGTGCATGTATGCATGCACCCGTATACGTGTGTGATGTGCTGCATGCCTTGTGGTATGTGTGCATACATGCGTGCGTGTGCACAGTGCATGTGTGTGCCTGTGGTGTGTATACCTGTGTGCACACACACACGTCTGTGAGATAAGGGCTCCAGAGCCAGTGCCTGAGGAGCGAAGGCGTGAGATCTGAAGTCCGAGGGAAGCTGGCCAGGGCAGAATGCCCAACCGGGTGGGAGACATGCAGGGGACCTCAGCCAGGCAGAGGCCAAAGACCCCATTAACAGCTGTAGCCCCCTGGGAGTGGGTTGGGGTGTTTTTCTCAAGAGAGGAAAGGAACGAAAGCAGCAGTCAACTTGGAACTGTACTTGAGAAAAATATGCATTATCTATCAGTTACCAACTGGCTGGTGTGGTGGGGGCTGTGTGCAGAGGCCAGGGCAGCGAGCCCGATGACAAGCCTGGACAGCACCACACAGTCGGACCCTGAGAACCGTGAGCAGGCGGCCTGCGTGCTCTGTCCCGGACTCAAGACAGCCACCCACCTGCCCCCTCCCTGGGCAAGGGAAGGAGCACACCAGGGTGTCTTCTCCCAGACAGCCAAGGCGCCAAAAATCTCATTATCAATGTTTGTCCCACCTCCACCCCCTGTATTGATATAAAGGCTGGGGAGGGGGCAGAGCAGGGGCTCAGCAACAGCATTCTCTGTCCCCACCGGCTCCCCTAGAGCCCTAAGGGGGCCCACGCTGGGTAGGATCTTCTGCTCAGGCGTCTGGTGGGGTCAGAGCTTAGGGTCTGAGCTGCCGGGTGCAGACAAGCCTTCCCTGACCCTTGGTGCTGCCAGCTGGTCCTCAGTCCCGGGCGGGCTACCCCACAGCGCCACTCAGGGCCAGGGCAGTTGGGACCAAACTGCTTGGCCCCAGCCCTGATGCACACACACTTGGGCAGGGAGGCAGCCAAGGGGCACCTGAGTTGGGGGGCTCAAGCAGAGGGACAGCTCCAGTTCCATGCCTGAGGACCAACTCAGACCCTCTGAGGCCCTCCAAGCCCCTTGACATGATAGGGACCCCAACACATGCCCAAACAACATGGGAGGAGGGAAGACAGAGTGCCAGGAATCACTAGCCAGGCCTCCGTATGGGGAACTGGTCCTGAAACGATCAGGTGACTCAGACCTCAACTGACAGATGTCAGTGTTGGAGGGGGGGCTCCCCCTTAGAGAGGGTAAGTGAACAAGTCAGAATATGAAACAGGGAGGCCATGAGTCCCTGCTGGGGGTGTGCAGGCATAGGGACCCTCTGTGCTTCCTGACCCAACTCAGGTCCCCCAGGCAGGCCTCAAACCTGCAGTCCTAAAACCCCCTCCAAGGCAAGAGAACTACCAAGAGAACCCTCCCAGCAGCTGACATTTACTGCTGAGCAACCTTGCTCAGGAGGGCCAGGCTCCTTCACAACCCCATTGCAGCCACCACCGCTGCAATAATAATAACAAAGACCCCACATGGTGAAGGCATACCTCGTGCCTGGGATGCTAAGCCCTGTGCTATGTACTTTACAGCATGATCGCCTTTAATCCCACCAGCAGCATGAGGGAAGGAGTGTTGGAAAAATAATAGACAGGCGAGGAGACCGAAGCATGGGTCTGTAGTACCTGGCCATCGAGTCCTTGCTGAGCCTTAGCGTAAAGATGGGCTGGTGGCTGGGAGTTCCTAGTCAGAGCAAAACCCAGAAGCAATCTGGGTGGGTGGTCTCTGTCCACCTGCAGAGCCAGACCAGCTACCTGTGGCTCCACCCAGACCTCCAGCCACCCAGAAGCGTGGGAAAGCCAGGAGCTCCAGGCAGCAGGGTGGTGGAGACAGTGGGACTTGGGTCTTAAAGAGGAAAGCCTTGTGGGGGGGGGGGGCACCAGCTCAGTGCTCATGAGGGCATGGACAGGGCCACCCTGGGCCACTCAGCTGCCACCTGTCTCTGCTCCAGGTGGGGCTAGGGTGAGCACCTAGCTGTTACCTGGGGGACAAGGGACTCAGCAGGCAGTGGAGCCTTGAGGAAGACAGGGCACTCCCAATGGGACCCCATGTCTGGAACCTCTGAGAGGTGGTGGCTGCGTCTCCCACAGCTGGCAGGATGGGGGCCAGGGCAAGGCTCATGCTCCCCCGTGTCAGTGAGCCAGGGGACCAGGAGCCCCTGGAGCTGCTTTCCTGCCCGTCCCCTGGTCCCCCACTCAGAGGCAAGCCCGCGGCTGCTGGGGGCTGTGTCAGGGTGTGGAGTCTTGGTGTCACCCCAGGGGGTCTGGCAGCCCCTTGCTCTCCCAGCAGCAGTAGGGACAGCGCGGTGCAGTGGTCACGAGCACAGATGCTAAAGTAGGCACTGACTCCGTCCCAGCCCCCACTTACTCTTTGCATAACTTTGAGCAAATTACCTTTTCCCTTCCCCCCCATGCCTCAGTTTCCTCAGCTGTAAATGGGAATAAAAACTGCCCATTAACATATACAGGTAGTACCCTACTTATGATGTATTCGGGTTAGAACGGACCGCACTTTTGACGGTCCGTTTTCTCCTTTGTACATCTTGTCATTAGTAATATGTACTACATAAAATGCTGCAGTGCATAATTTGCTGATGTCATTGTATCTGTAAGTTTATATGTAATGTTTCCAACCCCTGAAGACAAATAAAGATCTGATTTATAAAGATAATGATAATAAAAGGAAATAATAATGAAAACCAAAAAAAAAGTATTCAACTTACGTCAGAATCGACTGACGACAGTCATTGGAACGGAACCCCGTCCTAAGCTGGGTACTGCCTGTACTTAAAGCGCCTACACGGTGCCCGGCCCACGGTGAGTGCCATGTGCTCATGGAATGTCATTAATGTCGGCAAGACCTCGACTGTGGGCCAGGCTGCCCCTATGGGCACCGGAGGAAAGACCTGAGTCTGCCATTGTGATGGGTCCACCTTTGCCGTTCCCTGTCTCGTGCCAACGCTTGGAAATGACCACTTAGAGACAGTGGGAGGAGCAAAGCCCAGCCTTGCTGCCTGGAGGAGGTGGCACCCTGGACCCAGGTGGTATCCTCCAATGGCTCCCAGCCCACCCAAGTAGGATTTTAAATTGGAGCTTCCCCTGAGCACAGGCAAGCTGGGGAGAGTCTGGTGAAGGCAAGCTGGCGGGGGCGTCCCTTGCCCAAAGGACCTCGCGGCCAGCTGCGTCCATCCTCCAGGATCCTTGTGGGAGGCTGGCCAACTCTGGCCACGTGTCCGAGGGTGGCACACCCAGGGTGCCCAGCCCAGATCCGCCTCCTGCCTGGCGCCCCTCTCCGCCCCGCTGAGCGGACAGCCTCTGCGGACAGCACTGGCCCACCACCACCCTCCCAATTGCGCCTGCCGGATGCCCCTGGAGGCGCAGCACACTCACCGTCCAGGTGGCGGACTTGGCTGTGCTCGACTGCTGGAAGGTAACCTCGAAGTGGTGGGGGCCAGGGTAGTCGGTGTTGGAGGGGATGACAGGCGCCGGAGACATGGTGTCGAAGGTGGAGCTGGGCTGCGCGTAGGGCGAGTGGGTGGGCACGCTGGCGGCGTGCTCTGGGGTGTAGGGGCTGGCTGGGGCCGCGCGGCTGCTCATCTGGTCCATGGTGCTGCTGAGCAGATTAAACTGGGACTGGCGGGAGGGGGAGGGAGGGGAGAGACAAACAGTCAGGCTGAGCGGGGAGCCGCCCGGGGGGGGCCCCCCCCAGGTGTCCGGTTACAGGAGCCTTAAAGGGCCAGCCCCCTGGAGTCATCCCAAACATTTCCTCGGGCGCCCCCCCAACAGGTCACGACTTGTGCCTGATGAACCGACAGTCACCTCGCCCCCCTCCACCAGCCGTCCCATGCTGCCAGGATTTCTGGGGATCCAGGGAGCTGGGGAGGGGAGGAAGCAGGGTTTTGCGTGCCTGGAGGGGGACTGTCTGGAGGCGGAGACCCCGGCTCTGGCCTCCCACATGGGCTCCTGCTGCACGGTCACCCCCACTCCCTACACCCCACAGCTCAGAGTGGGGACCCCAGGGCCAGGGAATCAGGCAGGGCAGAGACGGGGCCAGGCAGACCCAGTGCTGAAAGCACTGGGGATGTCTGTGCTACCCTGGGGCACCAGTCTGACCCCTAGATCCAGACTGGGGGGCTGGGGGAAGCCTGAATTTCCAATCAGTCCTCAGAGGCACCTCTTTAGGAGGGGTGATCTCAGTCTCCATCAGAACGGCCCCTCAACACTTAGGGAGCCCCATACCTTGTTTCCTTGCCCTGACAGTGTTCTAGCTCCTTCCATCCCCTCAGTTCTTCCCAGCATCCTGGCAGCCCAACTCCCCACCAGGGCCATGCACCTCAGGAGCAAGAACTCAGGAGCTGGAGCCACCCATGGGTGGGGATATGTGCCATTAAAATATGGATGTATAAAGGCCCATATGCTGCACACAGCATGTTGAGACTCGTCAGCAGCATGTTGAGACTTGTCACGACTTGTTTTTCCAAAACCTATTGTCCCGTTACTGATTGGCTTGTTTACCTGAATTCCTTCTCCCTTGCCTGAAACTTATTGTTATTCACCCAAAGCCCATTGTTCTGTTATTTGCTTCACTGCTTGCTGTATTGGCTATAAATAAACTCCTGGGACTCAAGCCGAGGAGGTCAACTCCTCAGAGTGACCCTCCTTGGCCCCACTTCTCTGTTAGAGTTGTGTTTGGTTACTGTCTTCGCCGCCCCGACAATCGTCACCATTGTGACACCCATGGAGAAGGCATGTCCTCTGGGTCACCCTCCATGGGGTCCTGGGCCAGGATGGGTCGGCTTCCACCAGGATCCAAGAAAAGGATTCTGGCTGCACTCAGTGTCTGGGATCCCAGGCAGATCCCACCTGGAGGGCTGGCCAGGAAGACCCTTATTCCAAACCTGGGGCTTCCAGCAGGAGGTGGGCTTTGGAGGGTCATGCAAAACAGCTGACAGATACAGGGCCTCTAATCATCAATGCATAGATGAGATGGCCCCTGCTCTGTGTCAGGGACCACTCCCAGTTCACTGCTTAGAACCACCTTTCATTCTCTGCACAGCCCAAGGTGGGCACTGCTGCTCTCCTCTTTCACAAACGAGAAAACTGAGGCCCAGGGAGGGGAAGTGACTCACCTTGGGTGATGTATGGGGGATGGAGCCCAGAGGGTCTGGCTCCTCCCTCATTCCTGCTCTCCCTTCTCCCCCCAGCTCAGCTCCCCAGGTCCCTAGCCAATGACACTGGGAGACCAGCCATCAGCAGGGCCTTGAGCCTGAGGCCTGGGAACACAGGTTGAGACACTGAACTGGGGAGTGTCCGCCTGGCGGGGGACAGGCTGCACAGCAAGGGGGCAGAGGCGTGAAATCGGTGTGGGGGAGGAGGCAGAGATAAGTGTGAGAGCCTGGCCCTCTGTCTGTTCTCCTATGGAAACTTCCTGGTAGGCAAGCATCCCCTCACAGCCTGCCCCCCAACCCTGCAGATTAAAACAAAAAGCACTGTCTCTCCGGCTACAGCTGGACCAGGAGGGTACAGAGAGCCCTGGCTGAGCCCCAGGGGCCTGTGGGGTGACTGAATCAGCCCCTCCCGGCTCCTCAGCCTCAGTCTCCACCAATGAGGGTTGAACTGAACAGCCCAAAGCCCCATCTGGCTCGGCATGTCTCTGGCCTGCCAGAGACACCTCATGGCCACACGTGTCCCCGATCAGGGTCCGCAAAACCTCAGGCACCTCCCAGCCGTGCAGGATCCAAGGCCAGGCAGTGTGTCCCATGGGGAGACAGATGGCAGCAAGTCCAGGATGAGGGGCCTCTGCTGAAGGCTGCCCAGGGCAGGGACTAGGGAGGGGACAGGGCCACACATCTCCTGATGTGGACAGGCCTCTATCCTCAGAAGCTCCAGCCCCCGGGACACCAACTGCTGTTCAGTGTGGATCTCAGTTCCTTGGGGACATCTATGCTGGGCTCGGCGGTAAGACCTTAGCCTGAGGCCCCGGCTAATGCTAACATGGACAGAACCCCTGGGCAGGCCTCTGGGTAGAAGCACGCAGCTTGCCTGGACATGACCGACCCCACACTTCGGTCTGCTCTGGTCACTCTTCTTTCTGAACCTCCAGAGCCACACCTGCCATAGGCCTGGGCCCATCCACCTCTGGACCAGAGGTCTCTCCATGCAGGACAGATCTTTCCACCTCCAGCATTGCTAAGGCTTCCTCCCCCATTATACCTGGGCCCCCACACTGTCCCTAGCAGGCTGTGGACTGGACACTCTCCCCCTGAGCTGCGGCCCTTGCCTCTCCCAGATCCTGGCTGTCCTGAGAAGGGTTCAAGGAAGTGACAGTCCCCCATTCTGAGACAGATTTAGGGCAACAAGCCTCGTACTCCACACAGGACAGGGCTACAGACCCCCAGCCCCTGGGAGCTGCCAACAAGTCCCTGGTAGGAGGACACCTGCCTACATGGAAGGTGCCAGAAGGGGCACGGTCATCTGCGTAACATGCCTCTGCACCCTGGGGGACTGTGCACCTGCCCTTATGGAGTCTGCTCACTGGTTCAGTTCTTTCTCTCCCCGAGGTGGAGGTGACGTAGCATCACCTCCCGCGGAGCTGGTGAGGATAAGGGGAAACATGCAGACGTGCCGAGGCCCAGCCAGCACACAGGACTTGTCCCATCCCAGGATCCCAGTCCACACAGCTTCTTCTCAGTGCTCAGGTCTAGCTCAAAGTCCCCCTCAAGGGGCTAACACAACCCCGCCCAACCTCAACCCAGTGCTCGCTCATGTCTGCACGGTGTCCTCTGGAAACACACTGCGTGTATTTCCTGAGTTTTCTGTCTCCCCACTGGGCTCAAGCCCTACAAGGAGAGACGTCATCCTATGGCTCATCGCGTGTCCCCACGTGGGACAGTCTGCTCGGTGCCATCCAACACGGCAGCCAGGTCCCTGGGCCCCATCCGCATTGAGAGGTGCTGTCAGGCTACGTGCACCAGACTCCAAGGGCTCAGCACCCAAAAACATACAGAATATCTCACTGACAATGTTTATACGGATCGTATGCTGACATGATCGTATTTGAGGATAAATAAAATGCATCATTAAAATGTCACTGGTTTCCAAAGCTAAGAAGTTTCCTGAATACAAGCAAACACTTTGAGGGACACAGTAACAGGGGTAGGGGTCTGGGGACCATGCTTTCAGGGGACGTCTAGGTCAATTGGCATAACAAAGCTTATTCAGAAAATGTTCTGCATCCTACTTTGGTGAGTGGCTCTGGGGTCTTAAAAGCTTGCAAGCGGCCATCTAAGATGCATCAGTTGGTCCCAACCACCTGGGGTAAAGGAGAATGAAGAACACCAAAGACACAAGGAAAGTAGTAGCCCAAGAGACAGAAAGGGCCACATAAACCAGAGACTTCATCAGCCTGAGACCAGAAGAACTAGATGGTGCCTGGTTACCACCAATGACCACCCTGACAGGGAACACAACAGAGAGTCCCTGATGGAGCAGGAGAAAGGTGGGGTGCAGAACTCAAATTCTAGTTAGTAGACCAGACTTAATGGTCTGAATGAGACTGGAGGAACCCCGGAAAGCATGGCCCACGGATTCTCTATCAGCCCAGAACTAAAACAATTTCCGAGGCCATCTCTTCAGACAAGGATTGGACTGGACTGTGGGATGTAAAGTGATACTCGTGAGGAGTGTGCCTCTTAGCTCAAGTAGATACAAGAGATTAAATGTGCAGCTTCTGTCCGGAGGTGAGATGGGAAGGCAGAGAGGGTTAGGAGCAGGTTGAATGGACATGGGGAATCAGGGGTGGAAAGGAAGAGTGTGCTGTCACAGCATGGGGAGAGCAATTAGGGTCACATAACAATGTATGTATAAATTTCTGTATGGGAGACTAACTTGAAATGTAAAGTTCATTTAAACTACAACAATAAACAAACAAACAGAAAAAGCTAAAAACCGCAAAGAAAAAAAAATAAAATGTCACTTGTTTCTTCTTAAATGTGGCTACTGGAACATTTGACATTCCATATGTCTCTTGTACCCTGTTTCTACTGGATAGTGCTGGGCTGTTGTTGTTAGGTGCCACTGAACAGATTACAACTCGAAGCAACGCCACGTGACAGAGTAGAATTGGCCCATGGGGTTTTCTAGGCTGTAATCTTTACAGGAGCAAATCTCCAGGTCTTTTCTTCTGCAGAGCCGCTGGGTGGGTTTGAACCGCCAATCTTTTAGTTAACTACTGAGTGCTTAACCGTTGTGTCACCAGGGTTCCTTGGTGCTGGGCTAGACCACCAAAAATCTCTGCTGAGCCAACTATTGTTATTATTAGCACCCCTTGAGGGGTGTAGGTAGACCCTGGGTGGTGCAAATGGTTAACAGGCTCAGCTGCTAACTGAAAGGTTAGAGGTTCGAGTCTGCCCAGTGGTACCTCAGAAGAAAGGTCTGTTGATCTACTTCCATAAAATTGGCCATTGAAAACCCTCTATACCACAATGGTCCGATCCCATCATGCATGGGGTGGACATGAGTTGGTGGCTGACTTGACGGCAGCCAGCAACAAGGAGGGTGTAGAGCACTGCTCCTTACAAAGGGGTTGCTCAGGAGGTTTGCTGAATGAATTAGCCGACAAATGAATGAATAAGGAGGGTGGTTGTGATAAGCGACAGGTATGGCGCCCCCTTTGTGCGCCTGGCCGGAGTCAGGACCAGACATCAGCCAGCCTTTCCCACTCCCATGTTGCTGCCCCACCAGACACCGCCAGACACTGGTACCAGACACTGCCACCCCCAAGTCTCAACAGCCTCATCTCTCTCTTCCAGATGACAGGCTTGGCCCTTCCAGAAGGATCTGCTCTGTTGCCGTTGGAGCTCTGGGCCGTCCTGAGGGCTGCAGGGAGACTTCCTTCCTCCTGGCCTCAGCCGAGCCTGGGTTCAAGGCCGCTCCGGGTCACGTGGAACTTCTGAAGGTGCTGCACGGGCCAAACCACCTCATCTGGAGCGCCATCCAGGCCAGCAAGGTAACAGCCACGCCGCCCTTGCCCTTGTTTAGAAGCAGCAAGCTGCAGACCCAGGGCACCGTTTTTCATATTTTAACTTGTCCACATTCTTTAATGATCTGAGGTGGGTGCCAGGGAATTAGTCATTGAACCAAGTGGAGAGGCTGATAGGATCTCCTTCCAAAACAGCAACAAAGCAGGAGGGCGCGGCGGCCGCTGGCAGCAGCCCCTTCGCGGGAGTTTTAATGAGATGTGAAGAAACTTCTGCTTTGCGCATGGCAAACTTGGAGACCCCACCCCCGGCATCGTCCATGAAAGCTGAGAGGCCTCTCTCAGGGGTCCCGAGGAGGGCTGCCCAGGCGAGGGTTTGGTACCACTCCCTGCAAGACCCGAGGTCATGTCCCCTCTCTCTGGGCCCCTGAGATAGATGTCAGGCTCAGTGACGTTGCTGGAGGGGCGAGGGCCTCTGAAGCCCCAACCCGGAGGCCTGGAGGCAGCGGTGGGGCTGGACCAGCAGAGGCAGCTGTCCTTGTACCCTGGTGGGTTCTGCCCTGGCTGCTCCCCAAGGCTGACTCCTGAGCTCCCCGTCCACTAGCACAGCGCCCAGCGCGACCCCGGGAGCCCCTTTCACATTTGCTTCTGTTGTGGCCCCAAGCTCGCATGCAACTGGAGGACCACTCATTAGGGATAGGGTGGCTCCTGCCTCCTCGGTGGGCCTCCCTAGGGCGCCCTCCAGAGCTTTCCCTCGCCCCTGGTGCACCCTCTGCCCTGGGTGCAAACTCCTGGACTCCCATTTCCCTCACTGCCCAGCCCCTGCCCCACCTCAGACCAGGCTGCAAAAGCTGCACTGCAAAAGCAGAGGCGGGTCCACCAGGGGCCACATGGAACCGAGAGGAGGGCCCCCCAGAACCAGAGAACTCCCAGGGCCCAGGAGAGACCCACTTGGCAGCAGGGAGGAACCAGGGCAAAACCAGGACTTTTTTGGTTTATTTTGCTTTCCAGAAGAACTCCCCAGATAGTGGGCTAATTAGGGCACGTCTGGCCTGCGGCGGCCAGCGTGTGCCTGCATGTACACGCAGGGCTCCCAGCCTGACCTGGAAGGGCGCAGGCGGGAACGCCAGGCCTGCCCTGAGCCCCTGTCCCTGGGGTGTAGGGGGGAGGTAGGAGCTCTGGGGAGGGACCATGGCTGGAGGAGAGTGAGCCCCACTCAAGGCATCCAGCACCTTCTCCCGCCCAGTAGGCCCCATACACATGGATGGCATCTGGTCATCGTCTGTCCCTCCCACTGTCCTCGTCCATTTCCCCACCTAGGCCAGCCCAGAGCAGGATGCCGGCGGGGGCAGAGGGCAGACGGGTCAGAGCCTACCCTCAGGGGCTGCAGTCACTCCTCTCCCTCCCCTTGAGTGGGGGTACTGGGGTGGCCTGACAATTTATGGTCAGCCGTGGCATCTCCTTGTATGGCCTGCTCCATCCCGGGGAGGCAAGCACAGGGTGGTGTCTTCTCGGGGCTCAGGGAGGGCCAAGAGGGCTCTCTGGCCCCCAACTGCGGTTGGAGCAGGGGCAGCAGGTCATAAAGGGACATGGCATCCATCCCTAAGCTGGCTCCTGGAGGTGGGGCAGAGGACACTGCACCTGAAGAGGCCCACCTGGGCGCGTTTGAACCAGAACCTGGGATCCCAGCCCCACCAGTTTCCGTGTTATTCTGACTTAGAACACAGGAAGTGATAAATTATCCCCCACCAAGTGAACACTAGAGAGCCCTGGTTACACAGTGGTTAAGTGCTCAGCTGCTAACCAGAAGGTTGGCAGTATAAACCTACCAGTGGTCCACAGGAGAAAGATGTGGCAGTCTGCTTCCATAAAAATTATAGCCTTGGAACCCCTATGGGGCAATTCCACTCTGTCCTATAGGGTCACTATGAGTCAGAATCGACTTGACTGCCCACAACAACACCAAGCAGACACCAAGGAAAGGAAGCAGCTTTGCCACCGCAGCTGTGTGTGGCTGGGCACCTCTGTGCTGCTGCAGCAAAGCCCTTTAAGACAGCCAATCGGCCCCCAACACCCTGTCCGGGCCAGCACCTGCTGCTCCCCGACTCAGTGTCCCCAGACGCGGCCTCCCCAGTGGCAGGGCACTCTACCCTCTGCTCCAAGGCTCCTGTGTTTCCAGCCGGGGGCAGAGAAGACTGGCCAAGGTGCAGTCGAAGGTCAGCACGTGGCCTCAGCCCACCACGGCTGGAGTGACCGAGTGCAGCATACTCCCTGAGCTCTGGGAGGCCAGTGTGTGCGGGAGACACTGAGGGCTGGAGCAGAGGCTCCCTGCCCCTGTGAGTGGCTGCTGGGGGAGTCCAGAGAATGTGGAGACCAGGCCTTGCCACTGCGTGGGGGTCTCCCATTGCTGGCCCAGTGCTAACCAAGGGTATAAAATCTACTGGTCTCACAGCCAGCCTTCCAGGAAGGGGATGGAGGCTCAGAGAGGCCAAATAACCCACCCAAGGCCCCCACGAGCAAGAAGCATAACAAGAACTGGTGCCTGTCGTCCTGGCTCCAGGCTTGCCCTTGACCCCTGACATCTCCTGCTGACCCAGGAAAGGAGAAGAGGGGGTGTGCAGAGGGTAAGCATGGGTTGTGGGTCCAGGAACCTCCCCTTTTCCCGTTTGCTACCTCAGTGGGTGCACCCTGGGCAACCTCGGGCCACAAGGACACAAAGATCTCCCTGAGGGCCACATGCACACACGTGCTCACATGCAGCCCTTGAAGCACCCATCAGCAGGGGCGGCAGGGTCTCAGGCTTTGGGTTACCCCATGGGTGCTCCCTACCCATAAATGTCCTGGACCATGTCTGGAGCCCCCAGGGAGTGTGCTGGGCAGAGGCAGGAAAGGCAGAAGGGAGCAGCCCTGGGGTGGGGTTGAGTCCCAGCTCTGCCCCTATCCCCACCCTACCCCACCCCACCCCACCCCTCCGCAGACCCAGGCAAATCCTGCAGGCTCGCCCGGCCTGGGGTCCTCGTCTCAGGTCCCTGCAGATGTGCCAGGAGCCTTTCCAGTGCAGATGCCTGAGTGCTTAGCACCAGCCAGAGGTGGAGAGCTCATAAATGGGGCCGCTCAAGCGTATGTCTCAAGCCAGTGTCTCTGGTGTCACACCCTGTTTCCAGGCCTTGTGGCTTTGATCCTCCCCACACCCTGGGATAGTGTGACCTCAGCCCCCAGACAAGGGTCCAGAGGGCACAGAGTTGTGCGGGAACTAGGCCCCCGGCTCCCCAGTCAGGCCCCTGTGCCCTTCACCCCAGGAGGACAGCCAGGTGTCCACCTGCCCAACTTGACCCATGGGTCTGCTTGCCCTGGGAGCCCTCGGTAGGAGTGGCCACAGGAAGCACTAGCGTGTCCCCTGCCATGAGTGCGCAAGATGCGAAAGACGAAATTTCTGCCCCTTTGGGAGGTAATAATAGCTTCCCTAAGGGCCACTTTCAGCCACCTTCACACTCTCCCTCATACGCTTGCTGGTCCCACCACAGGGCCTTTGCACATGCTGGTCCCCCCCACCACAGGGCTTTTACACATGTAAGTCCCTACCACAGGACCTTTTTACGTGTGGATCCCTACCACTGGGGCTTTGCACGTGTAGATCCCCACAAGACTTTTGCATAGGCTGGTCCTCCCACCACAGGACCTTTGCACATGTGGGTCCCTACCTTTGCATGTGCTAATCCCCACCCCATGCCTGGAACACCATCCATCTCCTCTCTGCCAAGACAGCCTCTCAAGTCTCTCCTTCTAGAAGCCTCCCTGGCTCTCTGCAGCTGTTCCTGTGTGCTGGGGCTTCCTTTCCCACGTCTCTGAGTCGAGTAATGAACATCATAACCCACTCCCCTGTGGGCTCATATCCTGTCTGCACCCCTTACTAACAGCTCAAACCTGGGTACTCGCTTCGGTTCCTCACGGTAACATGGGGTAAATAGTAACTCCTGTTGTTGGGGGCCTCTGTGAGTGGGGATTCAGTGAGTTACCACACACAAAGAGTTAGGACAGAGTTCAGCACATGCAAGTACGACAGAAGTGTCCGCTGTTTCTCCTACCTGGCTCTCCCCCTTTCTCCCTACCTGCCCCAGGTGCAGCGTGGGGCCCTGGGAGTATGTGCAATACCCTGCAGTCCAGGGGGCCTGGGTGGTACCAGTAAGGGGAGCTGAGGCTGGGCTGTCTGTAACAGCCCAGTGATGTGGCACACTTGGGTCCCTTCTTTCATAACCATACAAGGGAGCCGGCTCGGCGCATCCCATCTGCATTTCTGCCAGAAACGGAGGAGGCTTCACGCATTTAACGTTTCTACTGTTTTTTTTTTTTTAAAGGTCTGGTCAGGAGAAAATCATCCCGTATGGCACCTTCATCCAAAGTCTAGGGCCCATTCTCTGGTACGAATCCCCTTGGAAGCAAAACTCAGTGAAGATGCTGGCATTTCCAGCACTTGGCCTCCCCCACACCCCCACCCAGTGTGCTTTCAGTTCAGCAGAGGATGTTCCAGTTAGTCCTTTGTGCGCCCTCTCTCCACTTCCAGAAAGGATCTGAAGGGACTCACAGCATGAACAGAAACGCCGAAACAATGCAAACGGGGACCAAGGGGGTGGCCTTGGGGCAGCAGATGGGGACACTGTGGAGCTAGCCTTCAGCCCCATGTCCCTGGCAACCGACGGGAAAAATGGACCAGGAGGAGATACGGAATTCTAGAATTCCAACCGCCCAGGGAGAAGAGATGCATCCAGAGGGTCAGGAGAGAGAACTTCTCCGGGGCGTGGAGCCCAAGCCCCGTAGCCCCTGTAGCACAGTTCCTCTTCCTGCAGCATTTCTCATAGTAAAAGCCCACTGCTCGGCGTGGCGGCGTTCCCGGGACACAAAGCTCCAGAGATGGCACTACATGTTGTCTGTGCCGTACACTGGCACCAGCTGATGGAGGGGATGTAACAGGCTCCTTTCCCAAAGACCTTTTCAGAGCCTTGAGGCAAATCTCAAGAGAACGAGGTAGTACAATGCACTTGCTGACCACCGAGGTCACTCCACCCCTGCCTGGCCGCATGGTCCCTTCTCTGTGGAAGTCAGGGTGAACAGTGTCCCCTGGGGCTTCTCCACAGGACCAGAATCTGGGTCTGGATTGGGCAGGGGCTGGGTGCAAGGGCAGAGGGAGGGGGCCGGCGGGGGCTCTCAGAACCTTAGTGGGTCCCCATTCGGGGACACCTCTCTCCAGGCTCCGCTGGCCTTGCTTCCTCACTCCCCCTCGTACATGTCCTCCTCGGCGCGAGGCCCCCAGCCCCTCATGCCCGCCCACATGGCCATCTGGCATCCATATCCTGTGGGGTTTCCTTGTGTATCCTGTCCCCTACCCTGGAATGGCAGGTCTGGGTAGAGGGCAGAGATGTGTGTGTGTGTGTGTACACGTATGTGTTTCACCCATGCTGTCAGCTCCTGCGTGATGCCAAGCAGGCACTACTAAATCTTCCCAGAGCTCACATGTGTTTGAGGCCCTGGGATCAGACCCCCGGGGATCTGCCAGGCCTCCCTACCCCCAATTTCTCCCTGCACCCAGGTAGGGGTCTGAGTCCTCTCTGCTCTGACTTCAGTCACTTGAGGTGTGAGGGGGGCAGAATCCTGCGCTCCCGGGAGGCTCCAAGGGCCAGAACTTTGCTATTACAGAGTAAGAAACCTTCCATTCCCTGGTCTACGCTCCCAGGCGTGTCTGGACTTGGGGTTCCAGCCTCACCCGGGGTAGGTGACTGACATGCAGTCTGGCTCCGGCTCGAAGATAACCCATCCCACTCAGAGTGGGACCTCCATCCCGCCGGTACTTCCCACAATTGCTCCCTGAGTCTGTGATTAAACGGATGGAAATGCTGACAAGCTCTGGCTTGTGCTGGGGGAAGGCGTCTTCCCCTCCTGTGAACACATACACAGCGCCCTCCTCCTGCAGACACACGCTGGTGCCCTCCCCTCCCGAAAATATGCACACAGTGCCTTCACCCCCTAAAGAACACAAAAGGTGCCCTCTCCCCCTACAGACATACACATGGCGCCTTCCTCCTGCAGACACACGAGGTGCCTTCCTCTCCCAAAAACATGCACACTGTCCCCTCTCCCCCTGCAGACACACACGTACTGCCCACTCCTCCCACAGACACGCACGCGGCACCCTCCTCCTGCAGACACACACATGGTGCCCTCTCCCCCTGCGGACACGAACTTGGAGTCCTCCCCTATCGCAGACACCCACCCAAAGCCCTCTCCTCCCACAAATACACATGTAGCACCCTCCCCTCCTGCAAGCACACACACACAGCATTAAAAATTCTCTCCTCCTGCACACACGGAGCCCTCCCCTTCTGTGGACACCCATGAGGTTCCCTCTCCTTCACTCAGCTGTGTCAAAGCCTTGCCTAATCCGAGCTGGGCCGAGTGGAACTTTCCATGCTGCATGCCAGAGAGACGTGTCCCCAGAAGCTCTGCACTTCGGCTGCTAAGGCGTGTGTCTGCAGGACCGTGACCAGCAATGGCCCTGCTGCCACCTGCAGAGACCACTGCCAGGAGGAGCCTAGGCAGGTGGGACCAAGAGCATCCTCCAGGCTGTGCCCACGCCGGCCTGTCCGGACACAGACTTTATGAGCTGGGGCTTGGGGAGGATGCCAGGCAGGGGACCAGCAGTGCAGAGAGCCTGGGGCCAGAGGAAGGGCTGGGGACCCAAGTGCAGCTGGAGAGATGATAGAGGGTGGTCCCAGTGAGCAAAGCCTTCGGCCACTCCGCCACCAAGGGAGTAAGTGAGGTGGGGACCACTGGGGGCTCTGGGCAGAGGCATGTGGCTCAGCATGGTGAAGGGACCCCTGGCTCCAGAGCTGGCTCAGATGCGGCAACAGCAGTGCAGGAGGCAATGGGGGTCCTGCCAGGTGGGGGGGTGGGCAGGGCCGTGCCCAGGCACACTCAGGGGGTGTGCTGAAGGGGTTCCTGATAAACGAAGTGCAGCTGGCACAGGAGAGGGCTGGCTGAGCGCACGGATGATGGCATTCCCACCAGCTGAGAAGTCATCCACTGGGGCTGATGAGAGCTCAGGCTGGGTCAGTTAAGATGCACAGGGGGCACCCAGGCTGGCAGGAGACAGAGATGGCGTTAACAATGCTTGAACAAGGGTGTCAGGATGCCTGGGGGGTGGCATGGGGTCAGGACCAATGAGACTGGGCGAGCGGAGGTGACATGGGTCTCTGTCTTCGGATCGCCCTCCTGAGCACACAGACAGGCTCTAGCAGCTCCTTAACCCCACGTGGCCAAGCCCCACCCATTCTCGGCTCCCTTCCTCACCCTGGCTCTCTCCTCCACTGACTCCCGTAGCCACTGTCCCTCTGAACCTGGAGGTCCCTAGAGCCTTACGCTGCCCAAGCTCCCCACCCTTTTTCTGCTCTCCTTGTATCCCGCCCCTCACAGCTTCCTCACTGTCTCCACAACACCTGCCTCTCCCAGTCCTGAGGCTGTCCTCCTGGGCCCCTCTGCTGACGGACTTCTTCCACCAGAGACCCCCTCCACCGGGAACCCCCTGTGCCGGCACCCCCTCAACTGGTGTGCTTCTCTGCTGTGGTCCCCTCTCCACCAGCGTCCCCCTCTGCTGGCGTCCTCCCTCCACCAGTGCCCCCTCCTCTGCCTGCACGCCCCTCTGCTGGGGTCTCCCCTCTGCCAGCATTCCCCCTCCGCCAGTGTCCCCAGGAGAGGGAGAAGACAAGAAACCAATGGGGGAGGGGGAGGGGGAGGGGCTCAGAGATGGGAAAGAGCAGTGTTGTCCCCACCCCCAGGCTGGTGAAGTGGAACGGGGGAAGGGCATCCAAGGTCAGGGCCTCCTCCCCTCTGCAGCACTGGGTGCCCCCTACCCCCTCACTGGGCTCCTCGTTCTTCACACTCTCTCTCCTCCCTCCTGCCACCTGCTCTCACCTGCGTGGTATCCAGTGGGTAGCTCAAACACCGTACAGCCAAAGCAGGTGCTGAACTCAATCCAGTCCCACTACCCCTCCCCACCCTCGGCAGCTTCTCCCCACTCAGTAAATAACAACTCCCTCCATCCAAAACCAGGTCGCCTTCCCCCCCGCCCGCCATCCAGCCCATCAGCAAACCCTGTCGATCCCCCTCCCCAGAGCCCCAGCACCCTTCCTCTGCATCATTCCTCTGCCCTCCAGAGGCCCTGCCCCTGCCCCGCCCCCTGCAGCCTCAAACCCCAGCCAGGGGGTCCGCATCCCTCCTCTGCACCACCCCTTGGGCAGGTGCTTAACAAGTGCGTCTTGGCGCTCCAACTGGCTTCCGGGGCCCCTCCCTCCATGTCCTTCTTGCCATGCGGTTGCACTTTCTGCAGGGATGGGCATCGCCCAGTCACACTGCACAGGGCACTTTCTGCAGGGATGAAGGTTGCTCAGTCACAATGCACAGGGTACTTTCTGCAGGGATGGGGGTCGCCCAGTCACAATGCACAGGGCACTTTCTGCAGGGATGAAGGTTGCTTAGCCACAATGCACAGGGTACTTTCTGCAGGGATGGGGGTCGCCCAGTCACACTACACAGGGCACTTTCTGCAGGGATGGGCACTGCCTAGTCACACCACACACAGGCACTTTCTGCAGGGATGGGGGCCTCCCAGTCACACTGCAACAGGGCACCCAGACCTTTCTTCACACTCACTTTTTCTTCCTAACCAGCCCTTTCACGTGGCTCACTGGCATGATGACACTCCCTCAAGATATGTTCACAGACCCTCTGGTGGGCTGTGCCTGTGCCTCCCTCGGGCTGGAGGGACAGTGGGGAGCGGGACAGGAGCCGTCACGGCCCAGCTCATGGTGGCTCCACTGCCGCTGTGGAGATCTGTGTACATGCATTTGTCAGTGTGCACACTGAGCCCTCCAACAGAAGGATGAAGAAAGAGGTGGCAGGTTTGCACCAGCACTGTTTATCCCTCGAGACTCTAAAGCTTTGAAAAATGACAACCCGTGGGGAGGTCGGGCCGGGTCCCAGGGCACCTACCCGAAACAGGGGTGAATCTGAAATCAGCAGGCAGCTTTCCAGTCTGGAAAAGTTGGAGAATCCCAGACATCAGGGACAGTGCTGGAAATGAGAGGGGCCATTCACACCTGAGCTTGTCCACAGAGCGCACGTCCTGAAGGAGGGCCTTGGCTGAGCCCTGGTCGCCTCCCCCTGTGCTGGGGCAGGGCTCAGCCCACCGCATGTCACATGTCGCGAGAAGCTGCCACACAGGGAGGCATGGGCCCCGTTGGCATCACCACGGGGGCTGAGGGCTGAACGGCCTCAGGAACGGGAGCATAGACTCAGAATTTGTGACCATGTGGCCAAAGCCACCTCGAGAGTCACTGAGCCCTTGACTCGGAAAAAGGTCCGCGAAGGAGAGTGTGACTGAGGCTGGGGGCAGGGGCTCAGCTCTCACAAACAGACTTTCACACCTGGACTCACAGAACCACTGGGCAGCTACCGCCAGTGGCCAGCAGCTCCCAGTCCTGGTGGAGAAGGGATTCCGATTAGTGAAACCCTGTGTGCACATAAGCAAACAGAGGCTCAGAAAGGTACGTCACTTAGGAACCAGCCCCAGTGCCCACGCTCTTATCCCTGTACAAGGCTCTTAAAAAACATGGCTGCAGCGTCAGACGAAGTCCTGCAACTCGATCCTCCTACCTCTGGTCCCAGCGCAGCTGACTGCAGCTGATTGCTCTAAGAGCAGCCACTGCAGCCAGCCAACAAGGCCATCAACTCCGCATACAACGCTGTTCATGCTGAGTTTCCCTAAAGACTCTCTGGGCTGAATGCCACTCCCCATCTCACGGTGTTCTCAGGAAGTGGAAAGGGGGCAGAGACAGGGAAACTGAGGCACTCGCGCAAATCAGGATGGCCCACCTCCCTCCCCCCAACCCCATGAGGGAAGCGGCTTGGGAGTCACCCCAGTTGTGGGCACCATCTTCCATCAACCTGCCCTTGGCACACAGCTCCCAGCACATGGTTGGGGGTGATGCTTAGTTGGTACTCGCTGATGGAATGAATGAACAACAAACGAACAAACCACAATTATCCTCGGTCTAAAAAAAAGATTAGGAATGATGGTGTGTTGGCCATTGCTGATCCCAGCACATGGGGCAGCAGCAGCAAGCAGATAGCAGTGGCCCCCGTGCCTCGTGCTGGGGAAGAACATTCCCGTGGTCCTACCCTGCCTCCGGGAAAGCTGCCTCACAACAGCCAGCTCAGCTGAGACTGTCCCCTTGGGGAGAGGAAAGGTGGTCACCAGAACACCCAACATCCAAACAGGGACATAGCTTCTAGGTCCTGAGCTTCTGGCTCTGCCTAGGGCTACAGGCACGACCACCAGGCTCCCCAGCAGCAGGGTCAGTCCCTGCCAGGACACCTGCAAATGTGTCACATGTCTGGGGATGAGACTGCTCCCCCAGGGGCCCCAAGCCCGCACACCGTGTGTACCCAATAACCATGTTGGTGGAGAATGAGTAAGTGAGTGAGTGAATAAGTGAGTGAGAGACAGAAGGGAGGAGGGGGAGCCCCTTCCCTGCTGCAGTAGTTTCCCACATGGCAGCACCTTTTCTCAAGTATAGCCAGGGGTGTAGAGAGGTCACGGCATGTCCAGACCCAAGTATCGGCACACAGAGCCAGCGCCCTGGTCAGGCAGTGTGGGCGGGTCACCCACCCCCTCGACCCGATACAGGCCAGATGCAGACTGCCATGCTTCCCACAGGCTTGCCTGGGGACACACACCCACATGTACACATACATGCATACCCAACACACACACTCGTAACACACACATGCAGACACCCAGAACTGCACACATGTGCACACATCCAGAACTACACACATATGCTCACATGCAAAACAACCCATGCGCACACACCAAAAACAACATGCACACACACACACTAAACACGCAGTCACCTACACATATGTGCACCCCCACACCAATACCGCATAAACACATCTGCAAGAACACGTCCACACCAGCCCACAGGGGCACCCACACACATTCTCAGACACACATGCACACGCGTCCACACTCAGGCACGCACACTCACACCAACGTCCCTGTACACACACACATCCCCCCAACTGGCACACTCATACACACACACATTCTCTGTCATGTGCACATGCACACATGTTCACACTCAGGCACACACACTCACATAAACACACCTGTGTGCACACACAGGCTCACACCTTTCCTTCCCACGCACACACGCTCACGGACGAACACCACAAGGCTGCAGGTCTCCAAAGGCTCCCAGAGCCCCCAGATCCTGTGACCGCAGTCAGGGCTCCTACCCTTGGCCGGCAGAGACTGGGGATACCCACACTCTGTCCACCCTGCTGCTTGGCCCACGTGCTGGGTCTTCAGCACGTCCCCTGGCTACCACGGCCCTGACTCTCTTCCTCCCCAAAAGGAAGATGCTCCTGCGTGGAGCAGCCGCTGGCCGCCCCGCCCTCACCTGCTCGGTTAGCAGCCTGGAGCCTGCTTGTCCCCCAGGGGCGGCAAGCCTGGAGAGAAGCCCAGGTCTCCAGGGCTCAGACCACAGGGGCCAAGGACACCTGCTGTCCCCTCTTGCCCTCCACTGGTCTAGCCCTGCCCAGAGGTGCACCAGGTGACCCAGAAGCCAGCTTGCTGCAAGTCTGCAACGTGGAGCCCAGCCACGCCAGGGCTGGAGCCACGGCGACCAGAGCCACTCCCTGCCTCTGCTCTCAAATGAGCAACCTCCTTGGTGAGGATGCTCCAGCCCTTAGAGCAGGGTGGTGGCAGCCTCCTGGCCCACACCCTGGGGACATCCTGAGCTCCTGGCAGCTGGGGCAGGAAGGACAGCCCAGCCACAATGCACCTGGGTAGAGCCACCAGTTCGAAAGCTGAGCAGCATAGGACACCCCCCGTCACAAGACATCAGCTGCCCCACTCCTGACCTGACCCCTGCCTGCCCTCCTCTCCTGGGTCAAGGTCCTCGCCAGCCTGTGGGCACTGGACCTCAGAGGCCCCAGGATGGGCGAGCATCCCCCACACCTGCCCTGCCTCCAGTCACCCCAGCGAGGGCACCCAGACAACAGCAGGTGCTGACCAGAGATTGGCAGAAAACCCCTTGGAGCCGCCCTCACAGCAAGAGCCCCAGAAGACCCCCCAAGAAAGACGGAGATAGCGCCCTGGACAAAGCGGAAGAGCATGGTGGCACCTACCGCGGAGAAGTGCTGCATCGGGTCACCCGCGTACAGCATGTCAGGCACACAGGGGTCTGGACACACCGGGGAGCTGGCGTGCCGCAGGCAGTGGCATGGGTCTCCGGGCTGGATCGAGGAGTGAAGGGTTGAGGCTGCCGGCAGGGTGAACCTGGCGGCTAGGGAGGCAGGAGCCAGGGATGCTCTGGACCATGTGGGCTGTTCGTGGGCAGTTTCACCCTCTCCATCTCCCTCAGTTCTGCCAACTGGCTGCATCTAACAACAAACCCACGGCCCATCCCCTATTCCCCATGACTATTCATCAAAGCCCGGGCAGGCCTCAGCTTGCCCGGGATGTGCTGGACCGCACCAAGGAGCCTGTGGGGGGTGTGCACCCAGTCAGTGGCGGCTCCATCTCAAACCCCACCCCAGCACCTCAGAACGCCCACCCAAGGAGGGCTCTGAAGGCCCCAGCACAGGCCCCCCTCCCTGCCAGCCACCTCCGCCCCACACGCCCAGGGCGCATCTCGGCCCTTGAGACCTTGGCAGGCATGGCTGGGCTACCCAAGGGCAGAGCTTGTGCTACCACCTTGCAAAGCCCATGGCAACCCAGGCAGAGAGAGAGTTGCCCTCCTGCCCAGGGAACCTGGTGTCACGGAATCCCCCCCGGGGCTTCCCCGGAAGACTGATCGGAGAGGAGAGGCACATGGGTCCCCTAGGGGGCTGGTGGCAGGGTGAATGGCCAGGGCGAGGCCTATGTCCCCGCCAGCCCAAAGCTGCAGGCTGAAGCAGAAAGCCAGTGTCCTTGTGCTCCGAGTCCCTGCCCCAGCTGCCACTGGCCTTGTCCCTGCTCTTGCCAACCTCCTGGACACAGAAGGATGTGCCAGAAGGCCCTGGGATGCTGCCCGCCGGCTGGGGTTTGTGCTTTCGGTGGGGTGGGGTCTGTATACAAATTCTATTTTACCATTGTTCTGGACTGAATTATGTCCCCCTAAAATATGTGGGTATAATCCCATTTGAGAATAGGGTTTTCTTTGTTATGCTAATGAGACCATATTCGTCTAGGGTGTGTCTTAAACCTAACTGCTTTTGAGATATAAAAAGAGCAGATTAGGCACAGAGAAGCTAGCACAAACAGAGGGGAAAATACCTGCCATGTGGAGATCGCCAAGGAATCAGAAAACGTCTGCAAAAACTGAAAGAGATCTTCCCCCAGAACAGACAGAGAGAGAGAGCCTTCCCCTAGAGTTGGCGCCCTGAATTCGAACTTCTAGTCTCCAGCACTGTAAGAAAATAAATTTTTGTTTTTCAAAACCAGCCACTTGTGGTATTTCAGCACCAGGACACTAAGACAACCATCTTTGGTACAAGGTTCCCCTTGGCGTAGGGGTGTGATGTCTACTGCAGGCAGCCGAGCATCCATTACAAACAGACACACATGTGAATCGGTCTTACGGAGTTGAGTTGGCGTTTCCCAAGCCCCCAGAGCAGCTGCCTCAGCCCCGCCACAAGAGATCAAGTCCCGGAAAAGTGCTGAAAAGACAGCGCAGAGACCCCTGTTCTGCCTTCCCTCCTCAGGGAGCGGGAGCAGCTGGGAGCTTGGTGGGGGAGGCTCGGGCCTGTGGGACACCCAGGGACTTTCCCAAAGCCTGGGGATCTCATCCAGCCCTCCTCAGGGTGAAGGGAGAGGAAAGGACTCCAGCTCTGCTCCCCGCAGGGGCCAGGGTGGGAGAGCCCAGTTCCGGGCTCCAGGACTCCCACCTGGCCTGAGTCCCACCGGCCCACATGGCCGTGCAGGCAGATCCGCATCACTCATGTAAAGCTCAAGAACAGAGGTCGGCTTGGAGGACAAACAGAGAGGGGTCTTTGGGGAAACACCCTGCAGGGGGTCTGCGTGGTGCTGAGGTCGGGGCAGCTGGGTAGAGACAGCAGCTCCCGAGACCTCAGCACCTGCTCTTCTGATTCTGAGTCACTGGGGAGTCCCCACCACTGACCACTTCCGAGGGACCCTCGGCACTATGTGCACCATAAGAGGGTATTTGCCAGAAGGGG
This sequence comes from Dugong dugon, assembly GCA_030035585.1. Classification (NCBI taxonomy): domain Eukaryota; kingdom Metazoa; phylum Chordata; class Mammalia; order Sirenia; family Dugongidae; genus Dugong; species Dugong dugon. The sequence continues at coordinate 26,702,843 of CM057462.1, read as the reverse complement.
CAGGCCACGGAGTTTCCCGGGCAGATGTGATGGGGTCAGTTCAGTGCCAGGCGGTTGGGGATTGCAAAGCCAGCCACACTACTCCTGAGTGTCCCTGGCAGTCTCACCTTTACCCAGACCGCACAGTCCCGCATGTTCTAATCTGGGGCGTCTGTCCCAGAGGCAGGGCAAAGGTCCCTGGAGCCTGTCAGTCAGCGGTGCTTTCTGCCCCTGTCCACAGCAGCTGCTGCCAGACAAAGGCGGAAGGAGAGGCGGGAAGGGGACGGGCGGGAGGGGTCTGCACAGACCCCGGGGCTGAAGGGACATGGTGGGAGTCCCTGCCAAGACTCTGGCTCAAAGCCTGTCTGAGATGGGACAGGCCTTGGGGAAGGGGACACGGGGCAGGGCAGGGGTAGGGCGGGGAGGAGATCCCAGAGCAGCACTGCTCTTCTCCCATCTGTCTCCCCAGCTCCCTCCCTCCCTCTTGTGCAGGATCAGAGCTGGAGGGGCCTCAGGCTCTCACAGAGTGGCTGAGCCAGCATTTTGTGGAAGGGACAAAGGGACATAAGACTCAAGAGGGGAAGGGCAGGGAGAGCTGGGGCTAGAACCAGGACTTCTGCCACCAAGGTCCTCCTGCCACTGCCTCCTCGGTCCACCATTAATGATCACCAAAGTGGGGCTTCATCCTGTCCGTGTTCCTCCCAGTCAGGGCCGGGGGATACCCCAAGCCCTGAGGGTATCCACAGCCCCCCAGCTTTCCCCTTTCATCAAGGCACCAAGCCAGAGCTCCAGGAGGGCAGGGGTCAGGTCCATCTTGCCCACAGCCCTACTCACAGCCCTTCCTCTTGGTCTTCTCAATAAACCCACCCTTCCTCCCAAGCCCACAGCAGGCAAGGACCCAGCAGGCCGCTCTCCCCTCTCCTCCTACTGCAGGGGCACCTGTTTTATAGGGAAACTCCCGTGCCTGGGGGTGCAAAGAGTGAACACACTCAGCTGTTAACCGGAAGGTTGGAGGTTTGAGTTCACTCAGACGTGCTTTGGAAGAAAGGCCTGGCAATCTACTTCTGAAAACTCAGCCATTGAAAACCCTATGGAACATTCACAATGTTGTCCAACCACCACCTCTATCTAGTTCCAAGACACGTTCATCACCCCATAATGAAACCCTTGTATGTGCCCATTAAGTAGTCACTTTTCATTCCCTCTCCCCTACCCCCAGTGCCTGGCAGCCACCAATCCACTTTCTCTATAGATTTACCTGTTCTGAATATTTCATATAAATGGGATCATACGATTAAGGAAAAAAAAAGAAAAACAATAACAAAGCACAGTTCTGCGAGTCAGAGTTGACTTCACCGCAATGAGCTTGATTTTTTTGTTTGTTTGTTTGTCTCCTGTGCTTGGGAGAGCCACAGGGGTCTGCTGGGACCACCAGAACCAAAGGCCACCACCGAGGGGGAGGTACTCCACACACAGGGACCCCCAGGTAGGAAGAGGTGGTGCAGGCCGAGCTTGGGGCAGTTGGGGCTGTCCCCCAGAGCTCCTGGGAGCCGCTGTTCTGGGTCTGCCTAGGGAACAGCTTTCTTGAACTGAGGGCCTCCGCCGGTCTGCACCATCGCACTTAGCATTTGTCATGTGCCATTCACCACCCGAAGCCCTCCCGACCCTGATGACAGAGCCAATCACTAGCCCCATTTCACAGATGAGCAAACTGAGGCCAGAAAGGTTAAATAACTTGCCAAGGGTGGCCAGCTAAGAAGGGGAAGTGTGGAATCTGGCCTTAGAGCGCCCACACCCAGGGCTGCTCCCTGGAGGCCACTTCAGCCACAATATGGAGTGAAGCACTGGCCGGGGTGATCACAGGGCTTTCTTCCCTTGGTGGCTGCCAGAGTGCACAGCCTACCAAAGCCCATCCCGGGGCCAGCTGCTCCAGACTGCCCCCTATCTTCTCTTTAACGGCCCATCACAGCTTTCTTAGTGGGGTCAAGGGTGGTGAGGGTGTCCAGGGCCTGATGGCCGCCTCCACATGCCTGTGAGGGCCCAACAGTGCTGGCTGCTCTGGGCCCACTCCTCCATCACCCCAACTTCACAGCAAGGTCCCCGAGGCTCAGAGACGTGCAAGGACTTGTCTGAGGCCCCACAGCTGGGACCTGGATCCCAGCGGTCCGACTCCTCAACTGGGGACCCCCACCCTCTGCCCTGTCCCGCACGGCTCACTGAAGGCATCAACAGGGCCTCGAGATGGTGCATCTTTGACTGTGCTAGGGACACTGCTCAGAAATTGCACATTTGGAGGACCTGCCTGTTTGCCAGGACAGATGACGTGGTGCCTGGTCTCCACAGAGGGCCACTGCCCCACCCCTAAGGACCCTGCCAGCTGGAGCAGCATCCCCTTGGCTGGACAGCTCCTGAAATGGGGGCAGGTCCTGACTGGGGGTGAGGGTGGTCCCAGAACAGTGGGGGTGGGGCCAGACTCCCTGTCAGTGCAGAGCAAGCTACAGTGGGGCGGGGGAAGGGGTGGCTGCTGGAAGAGGGAAGAGGAGGCCCCACAAAGGGGCCCGGGGGTGGCCCTGCATGTGTAGGGGCCCGTGTATGTACGGGTAGCCTGGTCCTGACCACAGCTATAGGGCTAATGAGAACCTCTGACCTCACAGCTGATTTTTCACAGGAGGGACCAATCTGGCCTGGTTAGTGACCTCTAGTCTGAGGTCCTCAGCATGGAGGTGGGGCAGGAACCTGGGCCCCGGCTCCAAGGGAGCTCTGCTTCCATGACGTGTGTGAACTGTGAATGGGCTGGGAAGCAATGTGGGTACAGGAGAGGGCACTCAGGTGGGCTGCTCAGGAGCCTCCCAGGGTCAGCCCCAGGCCGGGCTAGGCCCCTGCCTGCCCCCGGCAGCACAGCTTCCTCCTTGGGCATCATCCCCAAAGCGGTGTGTCCTCCTGGTTCCTGGGTTGCATTTTAAAATGTCTCCCAGTTCAATCTGGCCAAGGCTCCTAGGCCCCTGAGGCCCAGGGTGCAAAGGACCCTGGTGGGCATGAGGCCACTCTGCAGGGCATTGGGGCCACCTGAACCTCTGGCCCACACTGGGGCTAATGGAGGACAGTGGCCACTTGGAGGGCCATCATGGGGTCAGGGGCGGGGGCAGCGAGCCCCTCACAAGGTGACCAGCCTCGGTCAGACAACCTCACTGCTCTCAGGAAGTGCGGCCCGGGGTTGGCAGGTGGGCAGCTGGAGGCCTGTCTCTCCTTCTGCTGGCTGGCAGTGGTTCCAGGGAATTCCCACCTCTGTGAGGTGAGCTCTGTGTGCAGGTATTTCATAATGACTTTTACTACAAGGCGTGTCACTACCTGACAGGTCGGCTGCCTTGTTCACAGAGGTGCAAGGCCCCACCCTCATTACCACGCAGCGAGTGGGCAGCAAGTCCTAGCAGGTGAGGGCTCAGAGCACCCCTTCCCAAGCATGCCCGCCTGCCCGCCCGGGCACCCCACAGGGGACTAGAACTGCTCCTGCCTCCCTGAGCCAAGATCCCCTCCCGACGCTGGGTCTGGGGTCTCTCAGGGATGGGGGAGGCAGCTTCCAGAACCTGGGGAAAGACAGACATCTTATCAGTCTGCACCCAGGGGTCAGCCCTCTCAGAGCCTGGTATCCAGCTCTGGTCCTTCCCAAGAGGGAACACTGATGTCCAGTGGGGGGGTCTGGAAGGTGAAGGGTCAGAACCTTTGTCCCCTGAGGAGTAGAAGGCAGAACAGAGAACGTTCTGGAAGGGACACAGCTTCCACCTTCTCCTCCTAGAACTACACAGACCTGAACCCACCCCAGGCCCAGCATCTGCCTCTGTTTCCTTGCCTGGGGAGTGGCAACACAGCCATGCTGGGGGCGTGTGAACTCTTTCTGCTGGGCCTACTCTCCTGAGCTGAGACCGGAGACCACGGAAGCCTAGCCAACTCTGGCAGAATCTGTGCTAGGACATGCGTCAGGGGAAAGGACATCACAGGAGCGGTCCGACCGCCAGTTCCCCTCCCCCTCCAGCTGCCACTACCCCAGGAGGTGCCTCCTCTAACCTCAGGTGGGCCACCGCTGCTCCAGCCCAGCATCCATGACATGATCTTCCCTCCCGTTCCCCCACCCCCATTTCACCCTGTGACCAGAGCTCGCATATCCCCCACTAGCCACCAGATGCCCAAGGTGGCCGAGTCACCTGCCTGAACACCCAGGACAGGGGTGTGTTGAGGTAAGTGAGGGGCTCTGAACTCTGGAGTGGGGGCTTTTGGGAGGTGGCCTGGGTAGGAAGAGGAGGGGCCAGGCCTCAGCAACCCCCTGGCCTCTAGAGGGTTCTCAGCACCACCTCCCTGCTGTGCACCTGGCCTCATGCCCGGTGCTGGTGTGAACGCGCGAAGCACAGGCCTGCCCTGAAACGTGCTCAGGCGAAGAGGCCATCCAGGGGCCTCCTCCACCCTGCGCTCTGTTCCCATAGGTCCCTGCTCAGTGTGGGGTTTGCTTTCCCCCATGGGCTCAGCCAAGTCCCCTTGACAAGTCCCCACCTGAGGGATCCTGAGCCCTCAAAACAAGTCTTGTTGGCAGAAATGAGCAGCCTAGTGGTCTGGTGGAGGCTGCAGCAGGAGCTGCCAGGGCTGGCGCTGGGCTGGCCCAGGGAGGTGGCCACAGGCAAGGATGCTGGGGACAGCAGGCATCACTGGGCCTCCCCATACCAGGGGTCCTCATACACCCTCCTCATTTGTGCTACCCTCCTGCCCTCCCCCTCCTGGCACACCCACGGCCTGGCAATGGCAGCCAGAGGGAGAAGCAGAGACGTGGCCCCCATCCACTTCCCCACAGCCCTGAATCCTTGTCCACAAGAAAACCCATCGAGGCAGGAGCTTGGACAGTGTGGGGCTGGAGCCTTCTCCCACTCCCTCCAGGAGAAGGGGGAGCCTATCAAGACAGGGTGCCAGAGCCTTAGCTGCTCTGCTTGGCCCCTTCCAGTCCCCTTTCCTCTAGAAGCAGCACCTCCATATTTTTTCAGTCCCCTTCCCCATCTCTCAGTCCCTAGGATGGGGGAGCCAGCTCTGCTCTATCCTACCCTGTTCTTGGTGGGGGGCAGGGGCATGTGATCTGGGCAGTCAGAGGCACAGGGGTGACTCAGACATGGGCACTAGTCCGCGTTTAGACCAATGAGAGGCAGGCCTGCTGGACTATGGAGAAAAGGGAGTCCTCTCTGCATAAACATGGAGATGCAGGTGGAGTCTGTTACCCTTCACCATGAGGGGAGATGCTGCCAAAGACCAAAGCCAGTACGGGGGAAAGAGAGAGATGGAGAGAAGCAGCTGTTTGAGCATCCAGATCCAGCCATGCCTGAAGTCATCCTTACCTCCAGATCCAGCCATGCCAAAAACTATTCCTACCGCCAGATCCAGCCAAGCCTGGAGCCTTCACTGAAGCCATCCCTACCCTCAAACCCAGCCATATCTGAAGCCATTCCTACCCCTGGATCCATTCATGCCTAAAGTCCTTCTGACACTTGGATCTAGCCATGCCTGAAGTCATTCCTGCTCCTGGATCCAACCAGGCCTGAAGCCATTCCTACCTCTGGTCTGACATTCACATGAGCTAATACATTCCCTACTTCGCAATTTGAAAACTACTGACAGACCCGTGGGAGCAACTGAACATCTGAGAGCCTGTTTTCTGGCTCTGCTGGATTCCCACACCAGGACAGTCCACGTTCACAGTCCTCACCCTGAGTCTTGGCAGAGGGCAGCCCCACTCACCATGACAGACGTGGTCATGCCCTGCAGGTGGAAGACGTCCATGCTGGCTTCTGCACTGCCCACTACCTCGTTGTTCTCCCGGCTTGATTGCGGAAGGTCAAAGTAGGTGCTGTCTGGCTCCCTGGGCCGGGAAGAAGGGACAGAAGCCATCAGTCCCAGATGGGGTGTGTCCCCTACCTCCCAGGCCTAAGGCAAGGCCAGCCCACGGCTCCTTTAGGGGGGCTCACGTCTCCTGCCCCCAAGAGCCCTTCGGTCCTTGTCTCTGCTCCTTCCTGCTTACCCTCAGCTCCCCCTCCTCCAGCCTCTCGCTTTGCCCACCTTTCCAGGGCTGTGAAAGCCCAGGAGGGCATGGCCACACATGGACGCTGGCCCCAGATTTCTCCCACCCTGAGCCCTCTCAGGAGGTGGTCAACGGAAAGACCCAGATTCTGGACCTTGTGTCCCCAGAAGAAGGCTCAGGGCAGCAGCCCCCATTGCTACACCCCCAAGTCAGCCTCGGGGGTGGGGGAGCAGCTGAAGCTACCTCACCCCAGGGCCGCCCTTTCTGCTCTAGCCTAGGCAGCCCAGCAGGGGTAGCCAAGGCTAGCCCGAATCCAGACTGGGCCTGCCCCGTTTGCTCTGGCCCAGTCAGCCCAACAAGGGTGGCTGAGGGGAAGGTGGCCAAGTGTAGCCCAGCCTGAGGCTGCCCTGTCCTATCTGGCCCGGGCAACCAGGCAGGAATGGCTGAGGCTAGCCAGTAGTCTAGCTCAGGAACCCCCATCTGCTCTGTCCCGGTTAGCCCAGCAGGGGTGGCTGAAGTTAACCCAAAGTCCAGCTCAGGACCCCCCATCTGCTCTGTCCCACTTAGCCCAGTAGAGGTGGCTGAGGCTAGCCCAGAACTCAGCCTACGACTCTCCATCGGCTCTTGCCCAGGCAGAGGAAATACTCACAGGGAGCTCCAGAGGTTCTCGAACGTGGTTCCATCGGGCGAGGTGGACTGAGACATCTTCCCCCACACCAAGGCCCCCGTGGGCTGCTGACTCTGTGAGGGGAGAGAGAACACATGTCAGGAAAGACAGTGAGCTTTCAAGAAGCATGTCCTCCTCTTTCCCCTCCTCTGGCACCCTCAGGGCGGGAGAGGGGCCAGGGTAATGATGATGCCTCGGGCACCGACTACGGCCCTGTCTGTGCTCAGCACCTCACCTGCTGCTCTCACTTCATCCTGCCCATTCCCAGGGAGGAAACCGAGGCCAGGTTGGGAGTGAGGGGTCAGCCTTGGGGAAGAGCAGACTGGAATTCAAACCAGGCAGGAACTTCCCAGTGCCACCACCTATGGGGGAGACACTAGCCCCCCTGGGCAGTGCTGTGGGTCCCTGGGGGGAAGATCTCCAGTCTTCACCGTGTCTGGGAGGTGAAACACACCAGGAGGTGTTGGATGCATTACTAAGTTTGCCCAAGGGGGCTTGTGCCAGGATTAGGGGCATCCTGAGTTCCCAGACCTGGGAACAGCTCAGATCCTGGGGTACACCCTCTTGGAAAGGGCACAAGGGGCTTTCCCCCTTCACAGGAGATGCCCATGGGGCAGTGGGATTGGGGATGCCCTTATGCTGGTGCCTAGACCCATGGGTCACCCTCCCCCGCATCCACTGCTTCTCCTAAGACCCTTGTGCCCTGTTCCCACCTCCAAAGCAGCCCTGGCCACCCAGGAGGAGGCATGGCCCAGGGCCCCTTGTCCTGCAGTGGTGGTGGGGGGACTGGACCGGAGCCTGCCCTGACTGCCGCCCCCCACCTGGGCTGAGGCAGGATCTCCCTGGGCCAGCCTGTGGGTCTTCAGTGTGGGAACTGCATGGTCACCACCGGGCAGTGCCCGAGCATGCGGGCCCAGATCTGTCCATGGCTGGGGTGGGGAGGGGTGGATGGAGGGGTGACCCACAATCTGTCACTTTTGTCTGTCTTTGAAGGCATGTGGCTTGCTCCAGAATGGAGCAAGCATTCCTGCCAAGAGGGAGGGCCACCGAAGTGCCTGAGGGCGAAGGCGGGGTCAACAAGATATGACTGTGAAGGGACAGGCAGAGTACCCTGCGTGTGATCACAGCATGCACTCTCCAGAGAGGCTAGGGGAGGGGCGCCAGGACACACTGCCAGAAGTGCAGGACGGACTGAGCTGTTCTTTCCAGAAGTGGACATGAGGGTGCCTGTCTATTAATCCATCCTCCACTCACCACACGACCCAGATCCTCAGCAGGTGGCACTGAGCTGCACTCTGACCATGGAGCCGCCCACTACTCAGTGGCCTGGGTGTGCAGGGCATGGAATTGGCCATACTGGGGGACAGAATGGGACAGACTCTAAGGAGGCCGAGGTGCAGCTTGGACACTGCGGCCCTGTGGGGCAGAGACCCATTTCCACCCACCCCCAGGGCTGGCCTTTCGGGGTGAGCAGCAATGAATCAAGGCAGCTCCCCAGTATGGACAGAATGTGCCAACTTGGGGGCTGGCCAGCATGGGAGAGGGGGCTCCGAGGCCTGAGTGGGGTGGGGGCCTGGGGGTGTCAGGATGGGGCCTGGACACTCTTCCTTAGGGCCAGGTGGACAAGCCCACTGGGTCCCCCACCCCTTTATTTTGATGATGGACCGTTCTGAGCCCAGAGCTAGGAAATAGCTTGGCTAACGTCATACAGCAAATTCCATCTCTCCTTCGAGCAGCATGATTCACGATAGCGAGGAAGGGGAACAATCCAAGTGTCCATCATCTTATGAATGGATAAGCAAAATGGTCTATCCATACAGAGGAGTATCACTCAGCCATAAGGAGAAATAAAGTTCTGACACATGGCACAATATGGATGAACCTCAAAAACATTATGCTGAGTGAAAAAAGTCAGGCACAAAAGGACAAATACTGTCTGATTCCACTTACATGAAATATCTAGAATAGGCAAATGTATATAGACGGAAAGTAGACTGGTGGTTACCAGGGGCTGGGGTGGGGATAGGAAGTGACTTCTTAATGGGCACAGAGTTTCCTTGGGGGGGATGGAATCCTCTGGAACTAGAGAGAGGTGGTGGTTGCATGACATTGTGAATGTGTTAATTAATGCCACTGCATTCTACACTTTCAAAGGGTTGATTTGATGCTATGTGAATTTCACCACAATAAAAAAGTTTTTTTACTTAAAAAAAAAGAAGAACCTAGGGTCGCATGTGGGAAGAGCTGGCACTGCAGTTTATGCTCTGAGAGCACTTACTTGGCCAGCTGCCAATCAATCACCAACCAATCAATCAATCCATCCCCCAGCACCCTGTCCAGGATCTCCTCACTGCCCCCTGCTGGCTGCTCAGGATTTGGGGGAAGTGTATTTGCGTTTCCCCAGCTCTCCCTCCATAAGGCTAAGGAACCTCAGGACCCCCCTGCCCCGGGCTCCAACACTCCCACCCTGCACTGGGATGGCCTGGGATGTGAGACCCTTTGATCACGGTGGAGTCTGGTCGTACTGGTCTGGGGGAGCCCTGCCAGTCCCTTGACTTTCCATGCTCCGCTCTCTGCCCTGCTTCCCCCCAAGCTCGCAGTCACTGCTAGAGCCACAAAGCCAGGCCCACTCTTAGGGCAAGACCCACAGGTGCCTGGCCCCTGAGTCAGATGGTCAGATAGACAGATAGACAGGGAAGCAGGGCCCTACCCCACACCTCGAAGCAGGATGGGATGGATGAAGCGGCTCCCTACACAACAAGGCTGCAGGGGCCAAGCACACAGAGGTCAGCGGTCCCAAATCCCCAAGAGCATGGTGAGTGATATGGCAGGGGGCTGGGGGGTGGGGGGTGACAAGGCATGGCCTGGGGAATGAGGGGCTTGTCATGTCCAGGGTCACCACTCTCCAAGGGGATGATTAATGATCGTTGTGTTTAGCAAGCAAATCTTGCTGCTTCTACCCCTACATCTACCCGAATCCACAACTCATCTCCACCCCAACTGCCCCCACCCCCTAAGGCCGCCAACCTGGAGCCTAGACCAGGCTCTCCCTCTGAAACGCCCAGTGGGCTGCCCTCATGCTAGGGTACCCCACATTCCTCACATTGGCACCAAGGCCCCTCAACCTGGGCCCTGCCCTCCAAGCCCACTCCCCTGCCCTGGGGCTCTGCACTGCACTCTGTCAGCTCAGCTTGGGGACACTGCCTCTGGCCCAGATCCCTTTAGCCCCTTCTCAGCAGCCAGGTCTCAGCTCAGAGGCCACGGCTGCCTCCAAGAGGCTGTACTCAGGTCCAGCCTGATACCACCACCCCCGCCCAGTTTGTTTCATAACACCTGTCCCTGCCCAACATGGTCTTGCTTCCTTATCTGTCTGCCTGTGAATCTGTCATCGTTAGGTGCCTTCAAGTCCATTCCAACTCATAGAGACCCTATGTACAATATAACAAAACACTGCCCGATCCGGCACCATCCTCACAATCATTGCTGTTTGAGCCCATTGTTGCAGCCTCTGTTGCAATCCATCTCTTTGAGGGCCTTCCCCTTTTTCGCTGACCCTCTACTTTACCAAGCATGATGTCCTTCTCCAGAGACTGGTCCCTCCTGATAACATGTCCAAAGTACGTGAGACCAAGTCTCTACATCCTTGCTTCTAAGGAGCACTCTAGCTGTACTTCTTCCAAGACAGATTTGTTCATTTTTATGGCAGTCTATGGTATAGTCAATATTCTTTGCCAACAATATAATTCAAAGGCATCAATTCTTCTTTGGTCTTCCTTGTTCATTGTCCAGCTTTTGCATGCATATGAGGTGACTGAAAACACCATGGCTTGAGTAAGGCATACCTTAGTCCTCAAAGAGACATCTTGGCTTTTGAACACCTTGAAGAGGTCTTTTGCAGCAGACTTGCCCAGTGCAATATGTCATTTGATTTCTTGACTGCTGCTTCCACTTCCATGGGAGTTGATTGTGGATTCAAGTAAAATAAAATTCTTGACAATTTCAATATTTTCTCCATGTATCATGATGTTGCTTACTGGTCCAGTTTTGAGGATTTTTGTTTTCTTTATGTTGAGGTGTAAACAAATACTGAAGGCTGTAGTCTTTCTTTGATCCTTATCAGTAAGTTCTTCAAGTCCTCTTCACTTTCAGCAAGCAAGGTTGTGTCATCTGCATATCGCAGGTTGTTAATGAGTCTTCCTCCAATCCTGATGCGGTGTTCTTCTTCATAGAGTCTAGCTTCTGGGATTATTTTCTCAGTATACAGATTGAATAGGTATAGGGAAAGGATACAACCCCGATGCACACCTTTCCTGATTTTAAATCACTCAGTATCCACTTGTTCTGTTTGAACAACTGCATCTTGGTCTATGTACACGTTCCTCATGAGCACAATTAAATGTTCTGGAATTCCCATTCTTTGCAGTGTTATCCATAATTTGTTATGATCCACACAATCGAATGCCTTTGCATAGTTAGTAAAACACAGGTAAACATCTTTTTGGTATTCTCTGCTTTCAGCCAAGATCCATCTGACATTAGCAATGATATCCCTGGTTCCATGTCCTCTTCTGAATTTCGAATTTCTGGCAGCTCCCTGTCAATGTACTGCGGCAGCCATTTTTGAATTATCTTCACGAAAATTTTACTTGCATGTAAGATTAATGATATTGTTTGATAATTTTTGCATTCTGTTGGATCACCTTTCTTTGGAATGGGCACAAATGCGGATCTCTTCCAGTCAGTTGGTCAGGTAGCTGTCTTACAAATTTCTTGGCATAAATGAGTGAGCACTTCCAGTGCTGCATCCGTTTGTTGAAACGTCTCAATTGGTATTCTGTCAATTCCTGGAGCTTGGTTTTTTGCCAATGCCTTCAGTGCAGCTTGGACTTCTTCCTTCAATGTCATCAGTTCTTGATCATGTGCAACCTCCTGAAATGGCTGAACATCGGTCAATACTTTTAGGTACAGTGACTACATATTCCTTCTATCTTCTTTTGATGCTTCCTGCATCTTCAATATTTTGCCCATAGAACCCTTTAATATTACAACTCAAAAATTGATTTTTTTCTTCAGTTCTTTCAGCTTGAGATATGCCAAGTGTGTTCCTCCCTTTTGGTTTTCTAACACCAGGTCTTTGCACATGTTATTATAGTACTTTACTTTGTCTTCTCGAGCCGTCCTTTGGTACCTTTTGTTCAGCTCTTTCGCTTCATTTCTTCCATTTGCTTTAGCTACTCTAGGTTCAAGAGCAAATTTCTCTTCTGACATCCACTTTGGTCTTTTCTTTCTTTCCTGTCTTTTTAATGACCTTTTACTTTATTCATGTATGATGCCCTTCCACATTCATCTGGTCTTTAATCATTCGTGTTAAACATGTCAAATCTATTCTTGAGATGGTCTCTAAATTCAGGTAGGATATACTCAAGGTCGTACTTTGGCTCTCATGGACCTGTTTTAATTTTTTTCAGCTTTAACTTGAACTTGCATATGAACAATTGATGGCTGTTCCAAGTCAGTACCTAGCCTAGTTCTGACTGATGATATTGAGCTTCTCCATCATCTCTTCCCACAGATGTAGTCGATTTGATTCCTGTGTGTTCCATCTGGCGAGGTCCACATGTATAGTCCTCATTTATGTCGTTGAAAATGGTATTTCCAATAAATAGGTAGTTGGTCTTACAAAATTTTATCATGCAATCTCTGGCATCGTTTCTTTCACTAAGGCCATATTTTCTAACTACCGATCCTTCTTTGTTTCCAGCTTTCATATTCCACTCACCAGTAACTATCAATGCATCTTGATTGCATGTTTGATCAATTTCAGACTGCATAAGTTGGTAAAAATTTCAATTTCTTCATCTTTGGCCTTAATGGTTGGTGCATAAATTTGAATAATAGTCGTATTAACTGGTCTTCCTTGTAGGCATATGGATATTATCTTACCACTGATAGCGTTGTAATTCAGGATAGATCTTGAAATGTTCTTTTTGACAATGAGCACGATGCCATTCCTCTTCAAGTTGTCATTCCAACATAGTAGACCATATGATTGTCCGATTCAAAAGGGCCAATATCAGTCCCTTTCAGTTCACTAATGCCTAGGATATCTATCCTCAAGCATTCCATTTCATTTTTAACAACTTCCAATTTTCCCAGATTCATACTTCGTACATTCCACATTCCAATTATTAATAGATGTTTGCAGCTGTTTCTTCTCATTTTGAGTAGTGCTACATCATCAAATGTAGGTCCCAGAAGCTTGACTCCATCCACGTCATTAAGGTCAACTCTACTTTGAGGAAGCAGCAATTCCCCAGTCGTACTTTGTGTGCCTTCCAACCAGAGGGGCTCATCTTTCGGCACTGTATCAGACAATGTTCCACTACTATTCATAAGGTTTCACTGGCCAATTTTTTAAGAAGTAGATCACCAGGTCCTTCTTCCTAGTCTGTTTTAGTCTGGAAGCTCCACTGAAACCTGTCCACCATGGGTGACCCTGCTGGTATTTGAAACACCAGTGGCATAGCTTCCAGCATCACAGCAACACGCAAGCTACCACAGTACGACAAACTGATGAACTGCTCCCCCCAAATTCTAAGGTCAGATAAACAGACAGAGAAGAGAAAGAGATAGAGAGAAACAGAAAGAGACAAAGAAAGAAACTGAGACAGAAAGACAGACAGAGACAGAGCTAGACAGAGTCACAGACAGAGAGACAGAGATACAGAAAGACTAAGGGTGAAACAGAGAGACAGAGACAGAGACAGAGACAGAGAGAGAGATCCCAAGTGAGACTGAGAGCACTATTCTGGTGGGTGTGTGCCCCTCTGCCTCCTCTACTCTCCCCTAGCCTGGGCCCTGCTCAGTGAAGGTGCTGGGGCTCAGGTATTCGGTGAAGGGACCTCAAACGGGCCTCCCTCCAGGCAGAACTCTGTGCAAAGACAACTTTGATCATGTGCCTGAACTTGGAAAAGATTTAGTAACTCACATTTTGCATTCTGACGCCACATCCTTCCTCCCATTGAACGGAGAACTAAGACGGGTCCCTCCTTGTCTGTACACACACCACCTGTCCTTGTCCCCAACGGCCCAGGAGGCACCCCGCTCTGTGCTCACGCCCTTGTCCTTGATAAGGGCTGCAGAGCACCCGTTCTCCTGTCCTGGGGCGTGAGTACAGGGACGGGGAGCCGCAGGCAGGTGCAGGTCTGCACAAGACAGCAGTGAGGGCCAAGGAGGCATAGACAGCAGAGTGCACAGGCCTCTGCTGCCACCACCAGGAGCGGCTCCCTGCACCCCGGGAGCCAGGCCCGCCATGCGGCCAGCCCCGCCCAGCCCTGCCCCCCTAGACCTCGGCAGGCTGCCAACCAGGAGCCTCCAGCTTCATGTGTGTGCATCTCACCAGACGTGCTGGCCAGAACACATATTCCAGGGCCCCATCCCAAGAGGCTCCCCTGTGGAGGTCTGGCATGGAGCCTAGGAATCTGCATTTTAGCAAGCATCCCAGACAGGCCGCCAGAGCGGAAGGGCATCATGCAGTCCAGCCTCAACCACTCTACAGGCCCTGCTGCTGTCCACCTGTAGATGCCACCCAGCCTCCTGTCACACCTGCAGCAGTGGCACACCCAGCTGCTTCACTGGTATGGTGAGATTGGGAAACCTGCCCTGCCTCACTTACAGGGACTCTCTGGAGCATGACCCAGGAGCCAGGACGCTCATGAATTCCAACTTCCCTGGAAGACAGAGCTGGTGGCACAGGCCTTGTCCCCACAGGGTCACCGGGGCTGAGTTGTGACGGGGTGGGGGCTGCTTGGGCATCACAAGGCAGGGTCTCCCACCTGCCCTCGAACCTGAGCCGCACCTGGGTCTGTGCAGGCACCACTGAGCACACTGGCCTGAAGCTTGGGTAAGGAAGAGGAAGTGCCAACGTACAGCCTCAGATGCAGGCTGTGGGAGACCTCCTAGGACCCCATGGTGCCCACTCCTCTCTCTTCTGTAGCAGGGACAATGCTTCTTTTACCCACTGGCAGTGTTTTGGGCAAGGATCATGGAGGTGAGAAAAAGAAGTCAACACTAAAGTGACTTTCTGTAAATGAAATCCAATTTTCCCAACAACTTGCATTTTAAATCTGAAAATGTGTTTATGAGGGAAATGCAGCTCTCAGACAAAATGGAAATTACTTTTACAGAGGTTGCAAGTCATTTAAAGACCTCATGTCTAAAGGGAAAAATCTTCCTTGGAAGCAAGGATGGTGAGACCTTATCTCTCGCTTACTTTGGACACGTCACCAGGAAAGACCAATCGCTAGAAAAGGACATCATGGCTGGTAAGGTGGAGAGTCAGCAAAAGCATGGGAAACGCTCCATGAGATGGATTAATATAGTGGCTGCAACAACAGACTCAAACATAGCAATGATTGTAAATATTGCACAGGACCGGGCAATGGTATATACATGGGGTCATCCTGAGTTGGAGCTGACTTGACAGCAAGTAACTCTGACAACAAAAAGGAAAAAAGTCTGATTTCTAATAAAACAGTTTGGAGGTTACTGAAGTTCAGGTCTCTGGGTGGTGTGAAACGGTTTGCACTCCTCTACTAACCAAAAGGTTGGTGGTTCAAACCCAGCCAGTGGTGCCACAGAAGGCCTGGCAATCTGCTTTCGTTAAGGTTACAGCCAAAAAAAAAAAAACCCCTATGGAGCACAGTTCTACTTTGTAACACATGGGGTTGCCGTGAGTTGGAATCCACTCCTCAGCAATGGGTTTGGTTTGGTTTTTATAATCAAGTTGTAAAATGCAAATGTATTAGGGAAAGCGCAGCTGTTTTGATGGAGATTGAGTTGCTCTAGAAAGATAACGCGTTCTGTGATGTTGTGAGACAGTCATAGATCAGGCGGGTTTGGCAACCGCAGCACCCGAGGATGACTGAACTGTCTCGAAACAGCCCCTCCAGCACTCAGGGAGCTTCCGCCCTCCGTGGCACCACGAGGCCAGGGGCCCAGCAATGAGCTCACAGTCCTCGCGAGCTGACTTTCTGTTTGACTCAGAGTACTCAAGACCTCTGCACCCAGAGGACAGCTGATGGTGTTGGGGGTGTGGGGGTGGGCACTGGCATCTAGAGGGTGGAGGCCAGGGATGCTTCTCAACATCCCATAGTTCAACCCCACAGCAGAGAATGATTGGGAACAAATGCCTCAGGTGGAGCCATCCAGCCAGTCCAGTGGTGCCCCTGCTCAAACTCTGCATCCCCCTTTCAGGGATGACCACGATGAGGCCCCAGGGATGTGCCCAAGGTCACTCAGTGTCACCTAGGACTTCAGCCCAGGCCTGCTGAAGGCTCTGCTCATGGTCATAGCTGCACCCCACAGGGTTCCCTCTGGCGTCATTTTCCAGGACTTCCCAGAGGGAAGATCTGCCACAGCCTTCAGTTCCCCCTGCCCTCCCTGCCCGCACACTCCTTCACTGCACCCCTGCCCTGCCCCCACACCCCCTCACAGCACCCCTGTCCTGCCCCCACACCCCTTCACCACACCCCTGCCCTGCCCCCACATCTCCTCCCCTCCCCTCACTTCTGCCCTGCCCCACACCTCCTCCTCTCACTTCTGCCCTGCCCCCAGGCACCCCTAACTGCTGCATCTACTCTTATCCCTCTCCCTGCCCAGCCTTTCTCCATATCCGCATCCGCCCTGCCAGGGCCCTGCTCCTGTAGGAAGCCAGCTCTTCTTCCTGACGGACCTCTGCCCCTGCCCCTCTCCCAGCTCTCATCATCTGCACTCACTGTGTCAGCCCACGACCTGCCAGCAGACACCCCCCGCTGGTCTGTCTGGTTTGTGGGGCCCTCCCGCCCCTGCCTTTCCCCCACACTGTTTCTGCCCAGGGCAGGGACAGACACGCTCAGCAAGCACCTGCGATGCCTGGGGACACTGTGACACCCCTGCTCACGAGAGGCTGGCTCTGGAAGGAAGCACCCTTTGTGGGTACTCCCTCCCTCCCACCTGCCTGCTCTCCTACCTGGGGCCCAGGTAGAGTTCCAGAGAAGAGCCACGGACGTGCTGCCTGAGCGCACTGTAGACAAGGCCAGCAAGCTGACCCCAGGAAGCTTCCCTACCCCCAGCTGCCCAGCCACTGCTTCCAAAGGTGAGGGTGGGGCAGGGGCTCCCACTTCACTTCATAAGAAAAGATCTAAGGAAGCCCCTGGCTCAGCCGCCCCAGAACAGCACATCTTGCGTGTGCTTCTTTCAGCAACGACATTTTGGTGGCTTCCCTCCCCACCGTTCGTTTCTTTTTTTTTTTTTTCCCAGTAAGAAATTAGGACAGAGTGAGGTAGGAAATGGTAGAGAAACCGAGACCCCTGCAGCATTCCGGTCCACCAAGGGGCCTCCTGGGCCCACTCAGTCACCCTGTGTCCTGTATTCACAGGGACGTGCAGAACATCCCAGTGCTCCAGAGACCCCCCTACCTGGGCACGGGGCCAGGTGGCCATCACATGGGAACCATGCAAGGTGGCACGGCCCTTCCATAGATGGCACCTCCCTCCCAGGCCCAGCCAGATTCCAGCAGGCTGTCCTGAACCCAGCCTTGAAGGCCCTCTGCACAGAGACCTCCTGCTTGTCCCTCAGTGCACCCTAGCGCAGGGGCAGTTCTTGCCCCATGGAGCAGGGGTCTCGCCTGGAATCACAGGCTGGAGTGCACGGTCCCCTCAGAGAGCAAAGTCTGCGGCCATCTTGGCCTGGCCCCCTGTCTGCGGTCCAAGACCACGTGAACAGGACACAGGCCGGGCGCCCTCTGCGCTGGCTCTTGGTGTAGACGTGGACGGGGGTCAGAGACAGGCAGGGGTCCTCCTCAGGCAGGTCCAGGTGAGGGAAGGGGACACTGCCACCCCGATTTCCTGTCGAAGGATGGGATCTGGGGACTGGTGGGCAGGGCATTGCGAGGACCCCACCGCTGCCCTGAGCTGGCCTTCCTCACCCCCACCCCTAGGCCTGGCCCTGGAAACCAGGGGCTGGCGATGAGAGACAAATTTAGCCTCCCCACCCTGGGCAGGGTGCACTATGTGAAATATGAAACAGCTGGAGGTGCCCGATTAAGCTGCCTGCTCCCTCCTGGCCGAGGCCCATCAGGAGAGGGCAGAAGGAAGGCAGGCTCTGGGGACCGCCGAGGAATTCCCCCAGCCCGGCCACCTCTTACCCGGCCTCCAGCCTCCTGCATGGCCAACAGGCTCCTACAGCGGGCCAGATGTCCTTCCCCAACGCCTGGGTCCCAGCTGGGACTCTGAGGTTGCTCAGCAGTTTCTGTTTGAATCCAACGGTTGACTTAGCACCCACGTGAGGCAGGAGATGGGGAGCAAGCCGGACCACGTGGGCCGCCTTCTCTTCCGGAAAAAGAGCACACTGACCACGCTTCCAACTTGCGGGACACGGGCACACGCAGGCAGATGCTGGGAGAGGCTGACAGCCTGGGGAATGGCGAGGCCTGGAGCCCGTCCTAAGGACAGCATTGCTGTCCTTAGCTAAAGCCACATTCTGTGGTTACTGAGACCTGCCAGGGAATGCCCGGATGCCCCAGGGGCAGGGGCCCAACCCACATCCCTCCTCGAGCCAGGACAGATTGCTGCCCGGCCCCCGTGTCCTATTCACATGGCCCCAGACCACAGGCAATGGGGCCAAGTCACGGGTCTCGCTAAGACCCTCCCCGGCCCCGCCCCACCAGGCAAGCCAGCCCTTGTTTTGGTGCTCTCAGCACAGAGGGCTTGTGAGGTACCCAAGTGAGCTACCTGGGGAGAGGCAGTCACATGCAGCTAAACAAAGCAAGTAAACACCTCGGAGAAGTAGGGACCTGGGTAGCTAGCCCCCGCCCCCCAGAGGGCCTGCACCCTGTGGCCCCCCGCCCCCCCAAGAGGGCCTGCACCCTGTGGTCCCCCGGCCCCCAAGAGGGCCTGCACCCTGTGGCCCCCCCGCCCCCCAAGAGGGCCTGCACCCTGTGGCACTCCCGCCCCCGAGGGCCTGCACCCTGTGGCACCCCAACGAGGAGGACGAGGCCATTTATCTCATTTCACCACCAAGGACGTAAATGCACAGAGTCAGGGCACCTGACTAGAGTCACACAGCTGGTCAGGCACAGAAGGGTTGGGGCATCTGCCCACGGTCACACAGCTGGTAGGGTGGAGAAACCCGGGGGCGGCCCTGAAGCTGTGCTGGGCCCCAGGCTTGAAGCAAGGGACTTACCTCAAAAGTTAATGGATAATCTCTCCAGTTGAAGGCAAAACAATGACAGTGCTGGCAACCAAAGGCCGACACTGGGAGGAGGGAGGGGTGGGCAGAGGGAAGTCTCACCCCCACTACCTGGAAGAAAGGGGAGCAGGTGGAAGGGGGACCCAGGCACTTCCCGCAGAGGTGGGAAGTCGAGGCAGGTGGTGCCAGACAGCATCAGGAGGAGTGGGGTGGGCAGGAGGCTGGTGGTGGGTCCAGATGGGGAGGTGGCAGATGGCAGAGGAGGGACAAGGGAAGGAGGGTTGGTGCTGCCCACCTGAGCTCAGAGGGGCCTTCCTGGCAGTGCCTGGCCACCTCTGCCAGGAGTGGGGATGGACACTGACCCAGCAGGGGTGTGCAGGGGCTGGGGCGGTGGGAGGAGAAGCATGGGTGAGGGAGGTTTAGGCCAACCTGGGGTCTGAGCCTGGGGGTGGGGGGAGGGGATAGGACCCAGGAGAGCTGGGTCAGCAGAGGAGGACAGCAGAGAGGAGGGGGTGGGCTCTGGAGGCTGGGAATCCCTGTGGCTGGAGAACAGGTTCATGGGATGAAGAGAAGCCTGTGGTCAGAGTGGGTGTTTGAGTTTATAATTTCTGCCACGGACATTTCAGGTAGGACCTGGGCGTGGCATGGGAGTGCTGGAGGATGAGTGGGCTGCAGGCCACTGGGCTGAGGACAAGGACCGGGATGGTGAGTGGTAGCCGGAGTCACTGCACAGGCACTGATGGCGGGGTGGGGGTACCATCCTTCATGCCATCCTTTGTGCCATCACCACCCTCCCAGTGGCTCAGCCTGGACACTGCTCATCTCACAGCCCACCTCTAACCCAGTGAATCCAAAATACCACTCTCCCAGCTCACTACCACCCAGTCCCCACTCCCACTGTCTCCTCTGAATTACAGCAGCAGCCCCCTCAGCCAGCCACCCTGCTTCTGGCTTAGCTGGTATTCCCAACACGTCGGCTGGATTAGGTGGGATCGTGCCTCCCGGGCTCTGAGTTTTCCTGACCTGTGAGGGCCTGTGATCTGCCCCACCTCCTCCCTCACCGTACTTCCTGCCACCCCACCAGCTCTTGGGACTCTCACCTGCTCCACACCTGCTTTTCTATTGATCATGCATGCCAACAGACCTCAGGACATTTGCATGCCAACAGATCTCAGGGCCTTTGCATGCCAAGGAACCTCAGGACCTTTGCATGCCAATGGACCTCAGGGCCTTGGCTCATAGAACCATCCTTCCACCAGACACCATAAAGATTTACTCCTTCAGGCAGGGGTGGTGGAAATCACCCAAGCTGCCTGATTTAAACCTGCCCCCTCCCCTGGTTTGTTTCTCCTAGCTCTTATCACACCAACAGACTCTATCTTGCTCCCCTGCTTCCTGTCTCTCTTCCTCCACTAGGACATCAGCTCCCTGAGGACAGAGCTTACTACTTCGCCCCCAGGGTAAGAAGGGTGCCTGGCGCACAGCATGTGGGCAGAACACACTTGTGGGGGCCGGTGATCATGACAGGCGCACCAGACAGGTGACTGCACCTGCCAGTGGCGGGATGAGAACAAACAGCCTCCCAGGCCAGAGGAGCTGCAGTCTCAGGGACCACCAGGGCTGGTGTGCCCCCGGCAGGCTCTGAGGATGCTGGGGAGTGGATTGCTGTGAAGCCTGGGCTAGACACCAAGGCCACCAGCCTCATCCTGCCACACTCACCCTCTTGCCAGCCAGGCTGCCCAGCCACCCATCCTTTGGGTCTGTCTCCTCCAGACCCTCTCTGGGCCCCTTTCTGCCCCAGGGGTCACCTTGGATGAGCTCCTATCTCCCTGGAGATGCCTGCTCTGTCCCCTACATCTTGTCTGCCCAGACAAGCACTGCCACCCCTCCAGCTGTCCCCTGCACGATTGTCCCAAACCCTTTCAAGCCCAGCCATCACGTCTGCACACCCCACCTTTCTGGATGGGAATGCCTCACTCGGACATGTCCCCATCCAGCCTGGATCACTCAGCTACTTGCTCTGGGCTCCCAAGACGCACTCCCTGAGCTGATGGCCTCCTCACACGCTGAGCACTCTCCACCCTTCCATCCCTTCCAGGACATGTGCTAATGCCCAGAACTCTCCATTCCACCTAACCAAACCAGTCGCCATCAACTCGACTCTGACTCATGGCGACCCCATGTGTGTCGGAGTAGAACTGTGTTTTCTAGGGTTTCAGGGGCTGATTTCTTAGAAGCAGATCCTCACGCCTTTCTTCCAAAGTAACTCTGGGTGGTCTTGACCACCCAGCCCTTCAGTCAGCAGCCGAGCGCATTCACCATGTGCATCACGCAGGGACTCTGGAACTCTCCACTAACCCTGTTCAATTCCAGCTGAGTTGCTGCAGACCATGTTTCTTGCTGAATGCTGAATCTGACCCTGAAGTCAGCGGCATGTCTACAAGTCATACAAATTGTTGTCACATCTGTCTGTCCATCCATCCCTCACTCACTCCAGAAACATCCACCAGCGTCCCCCGGAACGCAGATGGCTGCAGTTCCAGAGAGCAGCCCCTGCAGCTGCTGACCCCTCCCCACTCCCGCCAAGACACCTCCACCCCTGACAAAGGTGAGCACCCTCCACCAGGCCCTCCCTGGAGTCCTCTGTGTTTATTAACTCTCTTAGCCCTCAATGTGAAGCAGAAGGAAAGTTCTGTTGATCCCCACTGTCTAGATGTTCTTTCCTACAGAACCACCTCCCTCTGTCTGTCTGTCAGTTATGGTAGCTTGGGTGTTGCTGTGATGCTAGAAGATATGCCAATGGTATTTCAAATACCAGAAGAGTCACCTATGGTGGACAGGTTTCAGGGGGAGCTTCCAGACTGCAACAGACTAGGAAGAAAGGCCTGGCCATCTACTTCTGAAAATTAACCAATAAAAGCCTATGGATCACAACAGAACGTTGTCTGATTTAGTGCTGTCAGATGCATCCCGTAGATTGGAAGGCACTCCAAATACACAGTGGCCACAACAGTGGACTCGAGGGTACCAACAATCAGGAAGATCCAGCAGGACCAAGCAGTGTTTTTGTTCTGTTGTACATGGGGTTGCCATGAGTTGGAGTCGATATTTCTTATGGAGACACTGGGAGGGCAAGTGACTGCCCAGGGCCACACCACTGTGTGCCAGGCTGGGTTTGAACCTGACCCTGGAGCCATCCTACCCAGAGGCTCGTTTTCCTCTTGAGGGCATGAAGCCACCACCCGCCTCCAGGAGACAGACAAGTGGGTCAGTCTTCACTCCCCAGAGTCAACTAAGAGCCCATGCAGGATGATTTTACGGGTTCCACAGGCCAAGGTGGAGAGCTCCGGGGACCAGGCGGAGGATGAGCACCACAAGCAGCTAAGCCTGCCCAAGGGATGAACCCTGCAGCAGGCCTTCAGGTCAGGGGATGGCTGGAATGTCCAGGTGTGGCTGGAGAGGGGCTACTGGGTAGGCTCTTGGCTTCGTCTGTGGGCCCTGGGCAATGAGGAGGGAGTTGCGTTTCCTTGGAGGGATGTGAAGGAATTGGTGGTGAGATCATGGGAACGAAATGGGCCAGAAAGCCCAGGGCTGGCAGTCAGTGATGTGACTTCAGCAGGTCCAAGTGAAGGCCAGGAGGACGTGGCTGAGGCGATGGCAACGGGGCACAGCAGGGCAGGAAAGGGTTAGCAGTGTGCATGCCCAGAGCCCTCCAGGCTGGCTCACGCCTGCCAGCCCACACTTCATCTACAGTTATGCGCCATCAGCCACCTCCCATCAGTGGACATTTCAGGCCTCTGTTTACTGGTCTGTAAAACGGGGTTGTCACATCTCTGAGGCAGGACTGCTCTGTCCACAAATATCTAGCAAGATTTGACTGTCTGCTGGGATGCCGTGACGATCTGCACATTGGCAACTTGGCCACTGCCCAGTCAAACCGCCCTCCCCCTCCATTGCACAGTCTCCAGTTCTGAGAGGGCTGCTTCTGACCCACCCTGACCCAGTCCCTTCCCCCTCACGGAGGGACATGCCCATTGGTGACTGCCTCTAAGGTCTGAGCCGGGCTCAGATCACACACACATAGTACATACACGCGCACGCACATACATGTGCACACACATGAGTACACGTACATACACACACATACACTTGTGCACACACATGCTCTGCCCTCATCCCAGCTAATATACCAAACCTGTCCCTCCCCATCCTCAGATTTGAGTGGACTCTGGATCCCTCCCAGACCGAGGAGTCTCAACACGGAAGCAGGGCAGCGGCAGGTGAATGGGCAGAGGGCAGCAGGCCGGCCAGTGTCGGGCCAGGCCTTGGAGCCAGGCCAGTGTCTTCAGGGAGGAGAGCCACATCTCGGGGGTGCGGGATGTGGGCCCTGATGCCATGTGTGGGTGAGGGGGCAGGGACACTGTAAACGGGCCTCAGAAGACTGAATGTCTGACCCCAGCAGGACAGCTCTTAGATGTGCCCCACCTAGGCAGGGCTGGGGTGGCTGATCAGGGAGCGGAGTGAGTTCCCAGTGGACCCGAGGGCTGAGATGGTGGCACAAGAGCACGTCTGCCTCGCTGACCTGGTGTATTCCTGGCCCAGCATTACACGAGAAGCCCCACCAAGGTACGGGGGCAAATGACTCCCCAAAGTGCTGCCACAGCGGTGGCCCCTCCTCATCCATGTCCCATCAAGGAACGGGGACAGGACCCTTGGACTGGCTGGGCCACCAGCCTGCCTGTCTGTCCACCACCCTTGCCCAAAGCACCCTGCTCCTAGGCTGTGGGGGGGGGGGGTCCCCACAGAGCCACTTTTAGGGGGCAGTGAGGGGCTGTGCTCCTGCCCGGAAGAGGGGGAGAGACGGAGCCCCAGCCTACCTTGGTTAAGCTGGGGTCCAGGAGGGTCGGTGTGGCTGGTGGAGGCCGCAGCTCAGCAAGCTTGCGGGTGGTGGCAGCGTCCCGGTCACCTAGGTGATGACATTGGAGCCGCGGAAGCTGGCAGAAGGCAGCTTGGCCGGCCTGGAGCCACAGGCCAGCTGGGGGCAGAGAGTGGCTGGGAGCCCGGGAGCCAGCGCCCAGCTTCTAATCCCCTGGCCGCATGCCCACTCCACAAGGACCTCCTACTATCTCCTACTCACCGGGCCACTGGGCTCGGGAGACGGGGAGGGGCCTGGATCTCAGCCCATGTCTGTCTGCCTGTCCTCTACTCCTTACTGTAGAAATTTCCAAACGCTCTCACAGAAGTAGAGAGACTGGTATGATGAACTACTGCCCAGGAATCTACTGCCCAGCTTAACACCCTTCTGACAAGCCCCTTTGAGCATTTTAAAGCAAATTCTACATATTGTATCACTTCACCTGCAATACTCGAGTATGTGTTTCTAACATAAAAGAATTCTTCCCTTTGGTTTAATATTAGGTTGCTCCCTATGAAATGGCTGATAGTCCACTGTATTTGTCCTACCAACACACATGCACACACACACACGCTCACATACACACACTTACAAACACACTCACACACACTCACACATACATACACACAGATTCTCACATAGACACACACTGACAAACATACATGTACTAACAAACTCACATACACTCACACACATCTACTCACATAGACACACACAACTCTCTCACACTCACATATACATACACACTCTCACACATACATATACTACTCACTCTCATACACACTCACACACATCCATATACTCACACATACACACACACAACTCACATATACATACACACTCACACACTGACACACATATACTCACACAGACACACATTCACACATACACACTGACACACATACACTCGCACTCATGTACACACTCATACACAGCAACTTCACCAACACAGAGCCACAATACCATGTTCTGGGTTTCCAAGGCCAAGTTTTGACCACGGGTCAGGGAGACTTTGCGCAGGGCTCCCTCTCCAGGCTTGGGAGACTAACCTGTGTTGAGAGACACTCAAGGCTTCTGAGGCCTGGAGACAACCCCGGCCGCTCTATGCTCCATCCTCCCTCCCCTGACCACAGGAAGTATCACAGAAAGCTCAGGCCAACTCTGAGTGGATAGGCCACTCATGAAGGCAGGAAGACACCGGAGGGAGCACAGGGCTTCTCGGGTGACCGGCTGGGCACTGTCTGGGCTAAATACCCTACATGGGGGAGCACAG
This sequence comes from Dugong dugon, assembly GCA_030035585.1. Taxonomy (NCBI): domain Eukaryota; kingdom Metazoa; phylum Chordata; class Mammalia; order Sirenia; family Dugongidae; genus Dugong; species Dugong dugon. Next base: position 26,677,732 of record CM057462.1, on the reverse strand, counting down.
GGCATCGGTGTTCACAGCTCATCATAGCGAGGGCACTGGGACACAGTAGATGAGCCATAATCCCCTTAATTTGTTGACAGTTACCTGCTGTTGAGTCGGCCCCCAACTCACAGGGACCCCATAAACAATGGGACAAAATGCTGCCTGGTCCTGCACCATCCATAACCAGATGAATCAGTTCTATTGTGATCCGTGGGGTTTTCATGGGTTGATTTTTGAAAGTAGATAGCCAGGCCTTTCTTCCTAGTCCATCTTATTCTGGAAGCACTGCTGAAACCTGTTCAGCATCATAGCAACACTAAAACCTCCACTGACAGATGAGTGGTGGCTGTGCATGAAGTGCACTGGCTAGGAATTAAACCTGGCTCTCCTGCGTGAAAGGTGAGAAATCTGCCACCGAACCACCAACTGCCCTCTAACCTCTAATCCCAAAACTGCCTCAACACAGAAAAAGGCTGCCGAACCCAATCCAGGAGGGCCGGGCGGGGGCCGCTGGGATGAACATGCACAGGCCCTCCCATCGGGGAGATGATTGACCAGGACATGCAGGGAAAATGGCATGATGGAATGCTGACCGTTAAACACAAGGCGGAGAAGTGGCTGCTTTGTGGAGCGAGGAGAATGGAGCCTGCCTTTCCGAATCGGGGGGCCTCTGGGAGAGGCACAACGCAGCAGCCCTCTGCCACCACATGCCCATCCTGGAGGAGGAACAATAGAGCCTTCCCTCTGGGCCTCTCAGATGGACCTTCTATTGCAGTGCCCCAGGACACACTCCATGGGATACTGGTGACACCGATGCTAATGATTATCTGGGGACAAAGGGGCCTGGTGGTGCAATGTTTAAGCACTCGGCTGCTAACCAAAAGGTTGGCAGTTTGAACCCACCCAGCAGCTCCATAGGAGAAAGACCTGGCTATCTCTTCCTTCGATTGCACCTAACAACAAAAACAACAAAAAGGTTCCACGGTCAAGTTAGCTTGAGAGACACTGGGTCAAAGTCCAACGAGTCTCTCAACTGTACGCCTGGTTCACCCCAAAGGGTGCTGAGGACCTCCAAGTAGAGGAGAGTGCGCTGTTTCCCAAACTTCAGTGACCACAGAACCCCAGGCTCCAGAAGCATCTTGCGGGATTGATGTTCCTGCGATTGGCTGAATCATGGTCCCTCAACGATGTCCATGTCCTCAGCCCTGGAACTTGTGCATGTGACCCTACATGGCAAAAGGGGCTTTGCAGGAGTGATGAAGTTAATGGTCTTGAGACAGGAGATGATCCTGGATTATCCAGGTAGGCCTGATGTAATCACCCATAAAAACTTGTTGCTGTGGAGTCAATTCCAACTCACAGGGACCCTACAGGACAGAGTAGAACTGCCCCATAGGGTTTCCAAGGCTGTAATCTTTACAGAAGCCACTGCCACGTCTTTCTCTTGCAGAGCAGCTGGTGGGTTCGAACAGCCAGTCTTTCAGTTGGCAGTCGAGTGCTTTAACCACTGCATCACCAGGGCCCGCTGATGTAATCACAGCGCCCTTGTAAGAGGGTTGAGGTCAGAGGGAGAAATGTGAGGGCAGAAGCGGAGAGAAGATGCTATGCTGCTGGCTTTGAGAATGGCCCAGGAAAGATAGTCTGGGGTTTAGTGTGTGCTGCCTGGCAGGGCTGGTTGTAGGAATGAAGGGCTATCCCTGCTGCTACCTGCTCTGGTCAGAGCACTGGGCCGCGCACTGGAAGGACAGGGGCCAGCTGGATGAATGGCACCAGCCAGGCCTCTCCCGGCTCTCCACCTTTGCTCTGATGACCTGTAGAGCCTCTTCCTCCAGGATCACACCCAGCTCAAAGCAGGACCTGACTGTCGCTCTCCCCCGCCCCCTTCCTGGGCCAATCAACCAGCCCACAGATATAGGAGTTTATGAAACCCCCACCGCACCACTTGCCTGAATGGCAGTCAGGGTCCTGCCTTGGCCTCAGTAAGCCCACCATGGACGCAAGCCCTCCTTCCCCTTCCGCAGGGCTTTCTGGGGTTTGGTCCCTGGGTTCCCCACACCCAGCCCACAGGGCAGCCTAGCGGAGGGGAACCAGGTGCAGGTCAAGGGTGGCTGTTTGCTAGGAGGGGCCCAGGGGGTTAGCTCCGGGGGTGGCCTAGGACTGGGCCACACTGGGTGTGTGCAGGTGGAGCTAAGTCAGGGAGAGCCCCTCAAGATGCCCTCGCCCCTCCCTGCTCCGGCTCCATGGATGCTCCAATTGTGACCCGTCCCGGCAGGCAGATTTTTTGGGAGTCACACTCTGCTACTATCCGCTCCTCCTTCTCTCCTCTCCTATGATCACTCACCAGAAAAATGCAACAAGGTCACTGGACAAACCGTCAACCGCCCACCTTGGCCAGCCTTTGCTGAACCCTTGTGGCCTTGCACCTCACGAATTTCTCCCCACAATGATCCCTCCCATCACCCCCACTGCCAGTGCAGACACTGGCAAGGGGGATTACCTGCCTTGCTCAAGGCCCGGGGTAAGAGCAAAATCAGACTCAAAGCCTGCTCACACCACCAGCTCCACTCGTCCCCACTGCTCCATGACACCAGGTCCTCGGGCACAGATGTTTGGTGCAGACCAGCACTGCTGCCCCCACTGGTCACCCCGCCCTGAGGGACGGTCAGACAACAGTGACCCTATGCTGAGCACGTACTCCAAGCCCATCAGCCTGGGTGAACCGCTTCTCACCATTACCTCCACTAAATTCATATCAGCCCTGATGGGTTGGTAATATTCCTATGCGAATTTTTTCAATGGGGAAACCAATGTGCAGAAAGGCTAAGGAAATTGCTAAGTAACCAAGGCAGCCGAACTCCAGAGCCTGCATTCTTAATGGGCATTCTAGCCTGTCTGTAGTACCACAGACACCCCGGATGCTGATAAGAGAGGAAGCTTGGAGGGACAGATGTCCAGAAGCTGCTAGATGTCCTGCTCTCTTCCCTGTTCCATCTGATGGCCCTGATGTCTTAGCTCCATGCACCCTCCTCCGCCACCCTCAAAAGTCAGCATGGGTTCATTTACCACTCCATCTGGTCAAGACCCGTCCTCACCAACCGGCCGTGAACAAAGGATGCCCTTGGCCACGCCTTGCTCCGGGCTTAGCAGTGGGAGGCGTACACTCCGGGGAGTTCCTGCTCGGATAATCAGCACTCTGCTTCCCACGCCTGATGCCATGTCTCTCATGAGGGGAGATGTTGGCTATAAGCTCACATTTGCTGCAGGGCAGGGACTGAGTCTAGGAATGTTTACTTCTCTAGCCCCAAGAACACAGCCTGGTACACAGCAGGTACTCAATAACGAACAATGAATGAGTGAACGATCTCTGTCCTGAATTTTGAAATGCAAAAAGTTCAAAAAACAAGTTTTTTCTTAAGTTTGGTGCCAACATAGGAGGCTGGATGGGCACAAGGCTCTTTGTAGTCTTTATTTGCTGATTTGCAGTCTCTGGGTGGCACAAATAGTTAATGCATCTGGCTGCTAACCAAAAGGTTGGAGGTTCAAGTCCATCCAGAGGTGCCTCGGAAGAAAGGCCTGGCAGCTACTTCCAAAAAAGTCAGCCATTGAAAACCCTATGGAGAATAGTTCTACTCTGACACACATGGGGCTGCCATGAGTCAGTGTTGACTCAACAGCAGCTGGTTATTTGTCCATTTAGTGCACATATCCATGTGCTTTGCTGCAGAAATAGGAATGAGCTTGTTTATAGGGCGCTTTTACCAGACCCCTTGGGTGGTGTTATAAAATGTAGGGGTCAGGTACTACATTACTTTTCTAAAATTAAAAAAAAAAATTTTTTTTTTTTGAATTCTGCAACACCAGGGGCCTCAGGGCTGCTGGATAAGAGATGGTGGGCCTTTAGTTAATTTGGACCAGAAGGTAGCGCTGGGGCAGGCATGTCCAGTTTGAAACACCCCATCAGATTCTTTATAAGTCCTTATTAAGTCCTAAAGTCCCACGGCGAGACACCCAAGTAAGAGAGGTGTGGGTGGCACTTATTGGGGACTGTGGGGCACCTTAGCCCTCCGTTAAGATTTTACCCACAGTCCTTCCCTCTGGGAACAATGTTATTTTTTCTCACCTTACAAATGCAAGGCCTGGGAAGGTCACATGACCAGCGAGGCAACATGACTAGTAAATCCTAACTTGGGATGGAATTGAGTCCAAATCCCTGGATGGTGCAAACTGTTAACCGGGTTGGCTTCTAACTGAGAGGTTGGAGGTTCAAGTCCACCCAGAGGCACCTTGAAAGAAAGGCCTGGCAATCTACTTCTGAAAAATCAGCCATTGAAAACCCTATGGAGCACAGTTTTATTCCATCACCATGGGGTCACCATGAGTCAGAATTGACTCAGTAGCAATTGGTTTTCCGGCTGATTCCAAAGTCAGCACTGGACTTTTGCCATCTTTTACCGCAGTGGGTTTTTGTAACTGACATCCCATTGAATCGTTAATACATGTACATAATATGAAATTCAAAAATGACAAAAGAGTTCAGAGAGGGAAACGTAGATCTCACTCCCCTCCTCCTCTCCCAGTTCTCCACATCCCCACCCTTACCCCCCACCACCCCCCTTCTCCTCCCCAGAGGCACCTACAATCCTAAGTTTGATTGAGGGAGTATTTTCAAAGAGAAGATAAACAAAATGTAAGGTGTCTTAATTATAACAAAGCAAAGACAGAGGGGGTCAGGGCAACTTTTGGTCACACAAAACTACTCTGGGGTCAAATAGTCCCAAAACTCATAAAAGGGGGCGGGAAACCTCAGCCTGCCAGCACTGTTAACGAATGATTCACACTCCCGCATGCAGTCTTTTCTTTGTCAAAATGTGTTTTACATAAATGACTTAAATCTGCACCAAATGCTGGCAAGAACAGATTGTTTTTACTATTCTGATACTTTCAAAAATCAAGTTGACCAAATGAAGGTTACGTAATACTCTTGGAACGACACTGACCTCCATCTTCCAATTGTCTATTTTGCTATTTTTATGAGAATTCATTATTTCCACATTAATCCAGTTAGCTTCCTGTTTACCAATACCTCGTTTTTTAATTTGCAGTTTCATTCTAAAAGCTCAAGGAAACTTTCACAACTTGATTTCTCCTCCCTCATTACTGCCAAGTAATTAGCCAAGGAGCCAGCCCTGATCAAAAATTAAGAACCCAGAAGCAAGTCAGAGCATGCCTTACTCCGAAAGAAAGAAAAGTGACAGGAGAGTCTTCTAATTATGAGGTTTTGTTGACAGCCATTGACCGCGGGAAGCAAAGGATGGGAAAGCAGAAAGGAGAGACCCTGGTTTAATCACCGAGTGGTGCGGATCACAGCTTATTAGATACCTTGGAGTCGGCTTCTCGATTTACATGATAATGAGCAGCCGGAGCCCTTATTTCTTCCGTATTTTGGGCGCTGACTCCAATTTGCATTGTGCGAGGTGTAAGCGATCACCAGCAAGTGCTGAAGGCATGTCAGCACAGTGAGGTGGCGGGGATTTGTTGTGTTTATTTAATCTTGCACCTTGGCCCGGGCTATTGTATGGAACAGGGAGCACATGCTTTAAGCGGGCAACAACAGCCCTTTCCTTTTGAAGCCGGTAGCATCCAGCGAGGACTGCGGTGCTTTCTGCAGAAGTGAGATCTTTCTCCTGTGGCCTGGCCTAGGCCTCTGCAAACTCAAGCCACCGTGCTCCCCACATTGCACCATTTCACAGGGGACAGGATCTGCGCTGGAACCTGGCTGCTTCCCTTTTCCCCAACATTGGCCAGCCCTCCCACCCTACGCAGCTGCTGAGCCAAGGAGGGCCGGTGTGCTCCGGGCAGGTAGGCACTGCCCAGGTGGGCCCTTCGGTCAGGCGGGCCCTGTGGCCAGGAGCCTGCAAAAGAGAAGCCTCCAGGTCTCATTCATGTGTTTTGGCCAAAGAAGAAAACGTGGTCCCAAAAGGCGCCTCTAAAACTCTAGGAAATGGTGCAGGTGGGGCGAGGGAGACTTCCCTCCCCACCTTGCAAGTCCTCAGTGCCTCCAGCCAGAACTTCCCCAAGAGAGGACACCGCCCAATTAATTAGGCAGAGGCTTCCCTGGGCTGTCCACCCGCCTCTCCCCACTCTCCCAGGCCTGGCACCTCAGAGCAGCAGTGAGCAATTAGAGTCCCGGTCCCCTCCTCCTCCCCACAGGACCACAGAGCCGCAGGGAGTTGATGGCCCAGCTGTCTCAGGGCGAGGGCTGCGTCCTTCCCAAAGGCTGCAACCCAGAGGTAGATCACAAAGGCAAGACACCGATGCCGGACCCAGCCAACTTCTCGCCTTCACCCTGGCTGGGAGGAAAGGGGAAATGGAACTAGCCTTTCCTGGGCACCGAGTGTATGCTGGGCACTACCCAGGGAGGAAGGTTCTCAGGTGTGAGCTCACAAGAGCAGCCAGTGGTGGCCAGGTCTCCTTAACACCAAGGGAGGTAAGCAGGGCAGCCCAAAACGCTCCATTTCACTGTAAAGAAACTGAGGACTGCCCAATCAGGACTCTGGCCAACAGCCCAGGGCCCTGCCCATGTCATGTTCTGGCCAGGTTGTGCAGGACTCGTCAGAGGCAGGGTGTGTAGCCGTTAGGGCACGATGCTGAGTGCCCCATGTCTGGGCCAACCTTGCCCAAACGCCCACTACCTGGGTGGCCTTGCTTGTCACGTTCTCTGTTTCCCCATCTGCTGACGGGGAACACAAACCAGGGCTTCGAACAGCTCATCCCCATTCGAACTCCTGCTGAGGATTTGCATTTCCATCCCAGATACACTGAATCAGAATCTACAGTTTAGCAAGATCCCCAGGTGATTTTTATATACAATAAATTTTGAGAACCACTGCTCTACTAGTCAGGAGCCCTGGTGGTGCAGTGGTTAAAGCACTCAGCTGCTAACCTAAAGGTCAGTGGTTTGAACTCTACCAGCTGCTCCATGGGAGAAAGACGGCAGTCTGCTTCCGTAAAGATTTACAGCCTTGGAAACCTTATGGGGGCCGTTCTACTCTGTCCTATACGGTCGCTAAGACTGGATGGTAGTGGGTTTTGTTTTGTTTTTTTGGTTTGGCTCCACTAGTGGTTCTCAGAATTGGTCCCTAACCAGCAGCATTAGCATCACCTGGGAACTTGTTAGAAATGCAACCAGTTCAAAGCCCTGGCACAAACACTTCCCCATGCATACGATGTGACTGCTGCTGTCGTGGTTATTACTCATGCTTGCACCCAAAGTACAGATGGGAAAACTGAGGTGGTGGGAAGAGCCAGTCCTCTGCCATTCTCGCTCCCGAGCACCCCCTTTGCCCTCCACAGATCTGCCCTGGGTGGCCCCAATCCGCCTCGTCGGTCATAGGGCTCCCTCTTTAGAAAAACCACAGAGTGTCCCAGCCCTCTGGTGCCTCCAGTGCCCCTCCACTGGCACTTGAGACCTGCCTCTAGCACCCTGTGCCCCCTCCATCCTAGTAGTGCCCTCTCGCTAATGGGCTTTCCCAGCCTCACTCGGCACTCCCTCTGCTCTCCCTCCTGCTCTTTCCAAGCCCCTCATTGGCCCTTCCCCCATGCTGCGCCCCAGCCTGTGTCCAAAGGGACACGGACTGTGGGTCTAGAGCAGTAGCCTTGGTCCCCTCCCTCCCAGGGGTTCTCCCTAACTCTGGGGATGGGGTTGGCGGAGGTCCAAGCAATCACGGGGAGAGAAGATTTCAGAATTTGGGGAGGGGGGACCACCTGTTCTCCAGGATGCAGGGACCGTGAGTGCGAGGGTGGCTGGGGGTGGGGAGAAGCGGTAAACTGGGTGAGGAGTCTCCCTCCAGCCCCACCTTACTGTGCTCCAAACTGTGCCCTGAGCCAGTCTCAGGGCTTACTTTCTTTCCTCTCCTGGAAAAGGGGGTGGCTGAGACCAGGGCCTCCCCATGTTTTGTGCTGTGGTCCTATCGAGTAGCCTGGGAAGCCTGCAGACCCCTTCTCGGAAAGACATTTCAAATGTATAAAGTATAATATATAAGATTACAGAGAAAACCCATTGTGTTGAACTATTGTTACCATAATACATAAAAAACCAAATCTGCAATATAGTGATGTATGTGCTTCTTTATTAATGTACCATGCGGTAAAATATCGAGTAGCAGGTCTAATAACTACTGTAATTTCAACTCAGTGACAAGTGCAAACGAAATTTTGAGATATCTGCAGCCACTGTCATGTGAAATGAAAATACCGGTGATTCCTATTGGTAAGAAAGTCACAGGTACTGCTAATATTTTTGCAGTGTGCTACCTACCTACAACTGGACCAATAAGCAACATCATGGTAAACTGAGAAAATACTGAAGTTGTCAAGGATTTCATTTTACTTGGATCCACAATCAATACTCATGGAAGCTGCAGTCAAAAAATCAAACGATGTATTGCATTGGGCAAGTCTGCTGCAAAAGACTTCTTTCAAGTGTTGAAAAGCAAAGCTGTCCCTTTGAGGACTGTGGTGTGCCTGACCCAAACCATGGTGTTTTCAATCGCCTCATATATGCATGTGAAAGCTAGACAATGAATAAGGAAGATCGAAGAAGAATTGATGCCTTTGAATTATGGTGTTGGGGAAGAATGTTGACTATACCAGGGACTGCCAGAAGAACGAACGAATTGGTCTTGGAAGAAGTACAGCCAGAACGCTCCTTAGAAGTGAGGACGGCGAGACTTTGTCTGATGTACTTTGGACGTGTTATCAGGAGACCAGTCCCTGGAGAAGGACATCACATTTGGTAAAGCAGAAGGTCAGCAAAAAAGAGGAAGACCCTCAACAAGATGGAATGACACAGTGCCTGCAACAATGGGCTCAAACAGCAACGACTGTGAGGATGGTGCAGAACCCGGCAGTTTTTCATTCTGTCGTACACAGGGTTGCTGTGTCAAAACTGACTCGACGGCACCTAACAACCTACATTCATAACTGCAGGAAATACTAAAATTTACCTTGATGTTAATCAAATAAAGATACCGTTTTTCTCCCTTCCAAGGTCACAGAACCCCTGAATTTGATACCCTTGGCTTCTAAGATGGTCTCGAAGGACCCTTCCAGCATGAATGTCCCATGCTGTCAATAGGTCAGAGTCCTGGCTTTGTCGTCAGAGCTGGCATCTCGACTCCTGCACTTTGCAGCTGAGTAACTTGGACAAGCTGTACAATCTGCTGAAGCCTCAGTTTCCCCGCCTGTAAACAGGCATAAAAATAGCATCTACTTCAGTGGGCTGTGGTTGGATTAGAGGAAAAAACAAAAAAAAAAAAAAAGTGAGTATTCAGCCAAGTACCAGCTCACAGCCACCACTGGATAATTACAGGAGGTGTTCCATGAACGACTGTTGGACAGAATATTTTTTCCTCTTTGGGTTTGTGACTTGGGGCAGCACATCCAGGAAAAGAAAGCATTTTGGGAAGACAGACTGAAGCCTGCACAGGCATACTGGTCACAGACAGGAAGGAAGATGAGGGAAAGTTTGTGAACAATTCTGAGGACACTTCTCAGAGCCGGCTTTAGTGTAAGTTGTCTTTAACTTGGACGCCAAAGATCCGAGGGAGGCTGTATACAAATCAGGATAAAATTTCCTCTGCGCTACCCAGAATTTTGCCGGAGTCATATTTAATCTACTGAAGAGGGCAACGTTTTAAAAGACAGTGTGTGTTTTGGTTACATGCAAATGGATGTTGCTAGTTACAGTCACGATTTATGTTTCTTAAAGAAATCGGGGCAGAACGTGGAAGTACTTGGTAGGGGAAGTCGCTCAGCGTGCTGGTGATAAAACCAACTGACTAGAGTACTAAGGCTTTTTACCACCAACAGAAACAGAACGTTAGAGTTAAAAGGGAACTGGGAGTTATTTATCTCAGTTTCACTTATCTCATTTTCTTGCTCTATTAAGCTAGATCATCAGAAAATAACATATTGATACAACATGGACTTAGCCCTCTTCAAAGGGGCAAATCAGGGCATGCCCTCCCCTTTACGGTGGTTCCTTAGAATAAATGCACATTTGAAGGCTATTTTGGGCTTTTTGCAAACCCGAAGTGCATTAGGTATGCAGCGTCATTCCTGTAAGTACTTAAGTGATAAATTTCCTTTGAACTTGGTGACCAGGAACTGACCTCAGTCTAGATGAACACGCAGCTTCCTTTTTATCAACCAATGAAAGTGGTTTCACTTTGGAGGGGATAGGAATTGCAGGGTTAATCCTGTCCTTGGGGACAGTACCTCCGAAGGCTCCGGAGGATCTGTCTCTCCTGTCTCTAAGTCCTCAGTCTCTCTTTTTCCTCGCTATGTGGACTGTGCTCCTTTGCATGTGCTTCAGTTTAGAAATGCATTCTGGGGTGTGGGTGGGGCATGCTCTATAAATAAAGACAAAGTAGAGGCCACTGGGTCCAGCCACTCAGCCCAGGCATCTTGGCCCCCTTGACAGATCCCATCAGCCTCTGCCTGAGCCACTGGCTGCTTCCTGTCCCAGTGCCATCCATTTCCCTGCTGCGGAGACTATTGGCTAGCAGGGAATATCACCTTCCCTGCAGGGGGAAGTTCTGATTGTCCCCTCTGGACCAACAGCCGGGGACCTTAGCCATCCCTTTTTGGACAGCTCAGTGGATGCAAGCATGCCTCTAGGCACTTTACACATGCCATCTCAAAGGGAGGGACTATATTACCCATACTTTACAGACTGGTAAAGTGAGGCTCACGGTGGTTCAGTAACTTGTCCAAGGTCCATGGCTACTAAGCGGAGAAGAGGGGACTTGAACCCTAGCATTCTGACTTCCACGCCTACCTGATGAAACACTCCACCAAACTGGCTTCTCCGTGGGGCCATCCTCCAGAGTTTGGAGACATCTACCCTGTCCCATAGCCCTCATTGGCTGGGACACAAGACAGGGCCAAGCATCCTGTACCCATTCCACAGATAACTCCTGCTGATCGGCAAGTCCCCACATCCAGGCTTACCTTCAGCTGAACCCCGGCAACCCACTACTGACACATGAGCTTCTGCTCTGCAGTTTCTGGTGCCAGATTTGTATTTTATTTTTATAATTACATGCATAATCACTGAATTCATATGTTGCAAAATTTCAAACACTGCCCATTTGCTCTGGATGCAGTGCTTTTTTACCTTTTATTGACTCACTCAAAAGAGGATGGCTCTTCTTGAGTAAAGTCTGCTCTCACATCAAAGGGTGATGTATTCTGTTTCTGTTCACTCATTTTCCCCCAAAGCTAATTATTAAGGCTAAATAATAATTAACAGCAACAGTGATGACAGGAAACCAAAACACTGTGTATTGACATCCCTTAATGAGTGCAAACATTTCCCAAGTGGGCCCCCCCAAAAAAACCAAACTTATTTCCATTGAGTCGATTCCAGCTCATGGCAACCCCATGTGTTACAGAGTAGAACGGTTCCTCATGGGCCTTTCTTGGCTGCAATCTTAACGGAAGCAGATCATCAGGCCTTTCATGGCACTGCCGGGTGAGTTTGAACCACCAACCTTCAGATTAGTATTTGAACACAAACCGTTTGTGCTGCCAGGGATCCAAATGCCCAGTTAATTAATAAACAGACCACACTACATTAGAAACCAAAAGACCCCTGGTCAGAAGTTAACCAGGCACTGTTTCCTCCTGAACCCTTGCTGGTTGATGAAGGTCTACCTGTCACGAATCTATTTACATTGACATGTGCAAACTGTGGGTGCATTATCTGTTTAATGGCCAGACAAAAATACAAGCTGAGTAAGAAGGTAAGAATAGCTCTCAAGGAGTCCAAATGCTACAAGGAAAGTCACAGCAGGGCAGGAGGGAAGGGAGTGGGGGTACCTAGGAGCTGTCTGTCTCCAGGCTGGTCAGGGGGCTAAATCTGCCCCCTCCTTCCTCCACCTGGCCTCCATCTCCGTAAGCAGACTCTGGACACCAGACTCTAGACCAGGCCGGGCAACCCCTGGCAAACTCAGCGTCGCAGGGGAGATGCCCTTGGAAACTGTAGCAACCTCCATAGAAAGCGGCTCCACGGCTTCGCGGGTCCAGCCTAGAGGTCAAAGACCCTGCCCGCTCCCCCCGACAGCGGATGACCTAGGTCCCACTTGGCCTCCCTGGGGGTAGGGGTGGGGGTGGGGAGCACATGGCTCCGGACTGGCACCGCCCTTGTGGGGCAGACGGAGTGGGCGCTGGGCGGGGAGGAGTTTGTCGGTGACAGGCTCGGTTCCTAACTTCCAACAGCACCCGCACCCCCCTGACTCGGACCCTGCCCGGGATCGCATCCCAAACCGCCCCTTGGAGGCTGGGGTGGAGAGGGCTGGCAGGAGGGCTGCTCCTGCCCTAAGAGCTGCTACCAGCGCTGCCGACAGATCTGCATCTATCTCCGCGCGGGCTCGGCTCAGTCCCCCTCCCCAGGCCGACGCCGGGTACCCGGGGAGGGTCGGACTCGGGAGGGTCTCCTGTCACCCGCTCTCCCAGCTCTCGCCCGGTCTCCCCGCGCACCATCCACGACTGCGGAGCCTCAGCCCCCGCCGCCGCCCTGCGCTCCCGCGGGGCAAGTGGAGCGCCCCGCGACCCCGCATCCCGGCCCGCGGCCCCGCGCAGCCTACCTGGTGCGGTCGGAGCCCGGGCCTCGGCACCGAGTGGCCTGGCGCTGGCGGAGCTTCGGTTCCCGCCTTAGCGCCGGCCAGCAGGCGAGAGGCTCGGGTGCGAGAGGCGGGAGCGCGCCGGCGGACGGGAGGCAGGGAGGCGGGCGCGCGGGTTATATGGGCGCGGGGAGGGGGCGCAGGCGGGGCAGCGCGGCTTTAGCGCCTTTCAAGCCGGCGGGCGGGAAGGCGGCGCGGGCTCGGCCGCGCGGGAGGCGGGACTGGGAGGTGGCGGGGCTCCGGCCGAGGCCTCCTCCCCGCGCTCCGCCCCAGCAGCTGGCCTTTGCCGAGCGGGATCCGGGCACCAGGCCGCCTCCTTCCCGCCTGCGTCTGGCGCGCGCCGCACAGCCGAGCCTCAGCGGGGTCGTCTGCGCACACTGGACCTAGGTCGGGGCCTCCTTTAGGCCGGCCTCGGTGCGCGCGGAAGCTGCGGGCAGGCATGGACGCCGACTCCGCGCTCTGAGGCCCCGGTAACTCCCCCGGGCCACCCACCTGCGCCGAAGTCCGGGCTTCCCGCAACGTCCCGACGGTCTCAACACCCTCCCCAAGCTCGGCCCCGCGGCGCGCGCAGGCTGTCTGAAAGGGAAGGGCGGGTAAGTCCCGCCCTGCGCCCCCAGCTAGGATGGGGTGCCTCCGCCCTATTCCGCATCCGGCACGCACGCGGTCCGGCCCGGGCCCACGGTGCGGAGCTGGATCCCGGGGCCGGACTGGAGGCAAAGGAAGTGTTTGCGTCTGGCGCCACTAGCAGCTCGCCTTGGCCGAGGACCGCGCGCCACCCACCACAGCGCCCCGAGGTCACGCCGCTCCCCGGCCCTACCCGGCATTGCGGATTCTGGGGGCTTGGGCGCGACTCTCCCAATGCCAGCCCGCGCACTTCCCCGGCTGAGGTTGAGCCCCCAGAGAGTGGCTCCGGATGCGAGCTATCGGGTCACCGCCTGCACCCTGCTCCCTCCCCAGGCCGCACTTCCAGATCCCGGAGGCTGGGTTTTGCTCTGGATTTGTGCGGAGGCGCGCAGGTGTCCACGGCCACACGTGTGTCCATGCACTCGGAATGGATCTGCCTTCTGTAAGGCCAGGGAGCCCCTCCGGCCGACGACCCTTGCAGCTCCGGGCGCGGGGCGGCACCCCAGTGCAGGTGGGAGCTACCAGGGCTCCCATCTCCATAAGCCTGGCCCGGGAAGGCACCCAACACGCAGGACGAGTTCTGATCAGCTCTTGGCGGCGGGAATCCTGAGGTGCGCTGTCCTTTGGGACTTTTGGACCCTGTTAGCGGGCTCCAAACGGATGCCCCCCGCCTAGGGTGACCGCTGCGCACTGAAAGGTTGAGTCAATGCCGCCAGCGGCGTCGCGCGCGAGCCCGGTTAGGGCAGACCCGGTTCTCCCCACGTTCCAGGCCCCGCACCTCACCTGCCGGTCGCGCCGACGTGGCCAGCTTCTACACAACTTTATAGTGCACCTACTGTTTGCTAGACGCGGGGCGGGGGATCACAAAGACGGGTCTTACACCGGGATTTGGATCTGGTTGGGGACAGAAAACGCCAGCACCACCCAAACAGAACGCACGCATTCAAACCCACCCCCCATCCGTTCGTTTGTTTGAGGAGGGTTGCGGGGCGTCCAAGAGGGTGGGGCAGGCCCGGGGCTGGGCGCGACGAGGACCAAGTACAGATCTCCGCTCTCCGGAGCACAGGGTCAGGGGAGGGGTGTTAGGGTCCGCGCAACCTGGTGGGCCGCGGAGGCGCCTTCGGAGCCGAACGACTAACGGCCTGCATGGGTGAGAATGTGGGGGAGGACGGCTGCTCGGAAGAGTGCCCTCTCGGTGGTGAAAGAGGACCGGAGTTTCCGAGTGGGCCAGAGGACAAAGCAGGCCCCGGGAGCCAAGGCGAGGCTAGCGAAGCCTGGCGCTGCATCAGGTGTTCGTTTCCCACTCGCGTGTAGAGCCGGCTGCGCGCGATCCGCACACGCGCTCTTCCGAGTCAGCATGGAATTCGTTCCCTCCGTGATCCAGATAGGAGCAGAGTGTGAGATAGATGAGGGTGACGCTGCAGATATGGTGCCAGATTCAGCCCAAAATAAATATACTTATTTATTACATATTACATACATAATAAACATTGTTGTTGTTAGGTGCCGCCCAGTCGGTTCCGACTCATGGCGACCGTATGTACAACGGAACGAAACACTGCCCGGTAATGCGCCATCCTCAGAATGGTTGCTATGCTTGAGCCCATCGTTTGCAGTGTTTGTGTCAATCCATCTCGTTGAGGGTCTTCCTCTTTTCTGCTGATCCTCTGCTTTACCAAGCATGATGTCCTTCTCCAGGGACTGATCCCTCCTGATAACATGTCCAAAGTACGGGAGACGAAGTCTCGCCATCCTTGCTTCTAAGGAGCATTCTGGCTGTACTTCTTTCAAAACAGATTTGTTGGTTCTTCCCCAACACCATAATTCAAAGGCATCAACTCTTCATCAGGCTTCCTTATTTGTTGTCCAGCTTTCACATGCATATGAAGCGATTGAAAACACTATGGCGTGGGTCAGGTGCACATTAGTCCTTAAAGTGACATTTTTGCTTTTTAACACTTCAAAAACGTCTCTCGCAGCGACTTGTCCGATGCAATGCGCCCTTTGATTTCTTGACTGCTGCTTCCATGGGCACTGATTGCAGGATCCAAGTAAAATGAAATCCTTGACAACTTCAATCTTTTCTCTGTTTATCATGGTTTTGCTTATTGGTCCGGTTGTGAGTATTTTTGTTTTCTTTATGTTGAGGTATAATCCATACTAAAGGCTGTAGTCTTTGATCTTCATCAGCAAGTGCTTCAAATCCTCTTTGCTTTCAGCAAGGAAGGTTGTGTCATCTTCATTTCGCAGGTTGTGAATGAGTCTTCCTCCAATCCTGATGCTGTGTTGTTCATACAGTCCAGTTTCTTGGATTATTTGCTCAGCATACAGATTGAGTAAGTGTGGCGAAAGGATACAACCCTGACACCGTTCCTGATTTTAAACCACGCAGTACCCCTTTGTTCTGTTCCAACGACTGCTTCTTGGTCTATGTACCAGTTCCTCATGAACACAATTAAGTGTTCTAGAATTCCCATTTTTCACAACGTTATCCATAATTTGTTATGATCCACACAGATAAATGCTTTTACATAGTCAATAAAACACAGCTAAACATCTTTCTGGTATTCTCTGCTTTCAGCCAGGATCCATCTGACATCAGCAATGCTATCCCTCATTCCACATCCTTCTGAATCCCACTTTAATTTCTGGCAGTTCCCTCCCTGTGAATGTACTGCTGCAACATAATAAATATGTGCCATATATTATCATGCCTGGTAAAGTAGAAGGTCAGTGAGAAAGAAGAAGACCCTCAACAAGATGGATTGACACAGTGGCTGCAACAATGGGCTCAAACATAGCAAGGATTGTTGGATGCCACAAGACCAGACAGTGTTTTGTTCTGTTGTACGTATGGTCGCTATGAGTCAGAATCAACTCCATGGCACCTAACAACAACCCCATATATTACATACAGGCAGTCCCCCGATTAGGAAAAAGTTTCATTCCTAAGTGTTTCTTTAAGTTGAATTTGTACGTAAATTGGAACAGTTAGGTATGGTTTGTATCCAACATCAGTTAGTTAAATGTTTGTCTTAGTATATAGTGTACCTTTCTATGCATAAAAAATTAAAGAAACACTTTATGATGCACTAATACATCTTTAACATAATAATAAAGTAATAATGATAATGTTTTGATGTGCCACACAAAGAAGAACATATTTGTTATTATCAACCATTGTTGTACCTCGAATTTTTAATATAATATGCTTTATGGGGTTGATTTGCAATTATAGGTTGTATGCAAGTCGGACGTTTGTAACCCTGGGACTGCCTGTATTACATATATGTATATATGTGTGCATGTGGATGTTGTATATAGTTTATATATATAACACATATGTATATGTATACATAGATACATAAATAAGGAGGCAATGGTTATGTGCTTGGATGCTAAGGAAAAGGTCAGAAGTTCTAACCCACCAGCAGCTCTGCACAGCGGAGAAAAGACCTGGCAATCTGCTCCTGTGAAGATTACAGCCTAGAAAAAACCCTATGGGGCAGCTCTGCTTTGTCCTGTAGGGTCGCTATGAATCGGAATTGACTCGATGGCAACGGACTTGAGCATACTTACGTACACAGATATATGCAGGACAGCCAGTCAAATTTGCAAATCAGGTAGACGAATAATTTTCCCATGCCATATTTGGAAGATGCTCATACTATAAAATTATTCATTGTTTATCTGAAATTCAGTCTAACTGGGCGTCCTGCATTTTATCTGGCAATCCCAGCTGGAGAGGACCCCCGAGGCCTCCTATCCCTTGGGGTACGGCTCAGAAATTCCGGGTGGGGAGAAATGCGGACTGGCTCCTTTAAGGCACAGCGGCGCCGGGCTGCAGTGAACTATAAGCCCCACAATGCCGTGCGGCCACCGGGGTCCTGATAGGCTGTGCTCGCTTCCCGCCTTCCCCGGGTTTCCGGCTGGGGTCCGGCGGGCGGCGGTTGGCGACCGCGGCGGTCACGGTGGAAAGCCCGGCGGAGGTCGACCTGGACGGTCAGGCTGGGACCGAGGCGGGCCGGCGGGCTTGCAGGCTCGGGTTCTGCCCGGGCACAGCCTTGGCCCGCCGGCCGCTCTCCAGAGGAGCCGGTCTCGTCGCCGCGGGCTGCTGAGGCGAGACTCCGGACCTTGGGCCCTCGGGACGGAGGCCGCCATGAACTTCTCCGAAGTCTTCAAGCTGTCCAGCCTGCTTAGCAAGTTCTCCCCGAACGGGAAGTACCTGGTGAGAGCTTGGGCCCCTTACCCAGGAGGCCCGACCGGGGCAACACCAGAATGGGGGCTAAGTGGTAATGGGGCGGTGGGGAGCGATGGCGGGCGTCCCTCTAAACTGCTGTAACTTACTGGGGCCGCACCGTCGGCCGGGATGGAGGTAGGCTCTGGGATCTGAATGCGGATCGGCCTCGGCACCCCGTAGCTGCTTCGTGAAAGGCGGGTGGAAGCAGTGCCTGCCTTCACGGGGATTTTGCGGGACTTAAGTGAGGTGGCGCCAGTATAGCGTGTGGGGCAGTGACACGTTGTTGTTAGTTTGTCATCGAAAGGCAAATGTGTAGGAATTGCGTTAGCTTGTAAGCTGGTAAGTGGTGAGGTTACTTTCTTTTGTCTTCTGCAACTCTCCTCACCTGTTCTCCCCGACGTGTGGAGTAAATAAACTACTACATTGTATCCCAGCAGCCCTGGTTAAGCGCGGATCTACTATCTGCTAATAGAAAGATTGTCAGTTGTAACCAGGGCTTTGAACTAGTTCTGCCCAGTTTAGTCATGAGCATGAAAGCAAAATTGGAACAGACTCGAGTTTTTAAAATTTGGGTGAAGCGGAACAGAAAAAATTACAGGTTGAAGTCCTGGAATGGGAGACTCAGAAGAGGTGAAGTGAGCCCTTTCAGGAACCTGATGTGTGAGATTGGATTATTGGCCAGACTGTGGAGATCGACCCACGTTCAAAGTGGCAGCTAGCTGCCATCTTGGAGCAGCCTGCCAACTGCTGTTTCTTGGACTCTGCAGGTCAAGAGATTTGGTTGCTGTGCAACCTGTAGGCTGCTGTTGTTTTCTAAGAGAGAGATTAAGTTTCTAGCAGGGCTTCACCCATAACCTTTCCCATTCTGCTTCACCCACATTTTAAAAATCCAGGTCCTTTCGGGTTTCCCTTCTTTCGTCGGCCATGACTGAACTGGGCAGAACATGTTCGAAGCCCTGGTTTGAACACACCCAGTGGCTCTGCAGGAGAAAGGCCTGGCAATCTGCTGGCCTAAAGATTACATCATAGAAAACCCTGTGGAGCACTTCTGCTCTGTAACATGGGGTCGCTGTGAGTCAAAAATCCACTAGATGGCACCTAACAACAGTAACAAAAGCCTTCTATCCCTAGATGAAAATAGTTATCAGAGGTGTTCATTCCATGAGTGCTTAAATCAATTGAGCTATTCTGAGCATGAAACTTAACTTTCAAAATATGCCATTTTGACTGCTGTATATCCTCAGAATCGTGGGAGAGTGGGTGTAATTGGCATTGAAAAGCTATTAAGAAAAAGAAAATCATTACTTTTAGACCATGTATTTAGTTTCATTTACACTACTCTCTATTAATAGACAATGCTTCATGACTCTTTGTGTTTGAGCCACGACTAACGTTCCTGTTGTCCTGGTCTAGGTCTTTGAGAATATAACTCTCAAGTTACATTTTTACCTTCTTTATGGGGGTATTGTAGAATACATAAAATAGCATTCAGCTACAAAATTGAAAATGTCATTAGCTTAAATGACACGTTAAAAACCTTGGTATATTTTGCAAAGTGCCCAATATAAATTAGTTTTTTTTTTTTAACCATTTATGGAAATTCCAGTAAATTATAAAGAGAAAGGTTATGTTTGCATGCTTAAATTTAACCCTTTCTTTTGCCTTTACACCCTGATCAAAATATTGTGAGAAACTTGATAATAATCTGATACTAGAATCCTGTTTTTGAAAGCTCTGGCCTAAATACGAGATAAAGTTTTGTTGTTGTTAGGTGCTGTCGAGTCAGTTCTGACTCAGAGTGACCCTGTGCACAACAGAACGAAACACTACCCAGTCCTGCGCCATCCTCACAATTGTTGCTGTGCTTGAGCACATTGTTGCAGCCACCGTGTCAATGAATCTCATTGAAGGTCTTCCTCTTTTTCTCCGACCCTGTACTTTACCAGGTATGATGTCCTTTTCCAGGGACTGATCCCTCCTGATAACGTGTCCAAAGTACAGGAGACGAAGTCTTGCCATCGTTGCTTCTAAGGAGCATTCTGGCTGTATTTCTTCCAAGACAGATTTGTTTGTTCTTTTGGCAGTCCATGGTATAGTCAGTATTCTTCAGCAACATCATAATTCAAAGGCATCAGTTCTTCATTCTTCCTTATTCATTGCCCAGCTTTCCCATGCATATGAGGTGATTGAAAACACCATGGCTTGGATCAGGCACACCTTAGTCTTTAAGGTGACATCTTTGCTTTTTAACACTTTAAAGATGTCTCTTGCAGCAGATTTGCCCAATGCAATGTGTCCTTTGATTTCTTGACTGCTGCTTCCATGGGTATTGACTGTGGATCCAAGTAAAATGAAATCCTTGACAACTTCAATCTTTTCTCCGTTTATCATGATGTTGTATATTGGTCTAGTTGTGAGGATTTTTGTTTTATGTTGAGGTGTAATCCATACTGGAGACTGTAGTCTTTGATCTTCATGACTAAGTGCTTCAAGTCCTTTTCACTTTCAGAAAGCAAGGTTGTGTCATATACATAAAGCAGATTGTTAATGAGTCTTCCTCCAATCCTCATGCCTCGTTTTTCTTCATATAGTTCAGCTTCTCGGATTATTTGCTCAGCATACAGATTGAGTAAGTATAGTAAAACGATACAACCCTGTTGCACACCTTTCCTGCCTTTAAACCATGCAGTGTCCCCTTGTTCTGTCCAAACAGCTGCCTCTTGATTTATGTACAGGTTCCTCATGAGTACAATTAAGTGTTCCGGAATTCCCATTCTTTGCAATGTTATCCATAGTTTGTTATGATCCACACAGTCGAATGCCTTTGCATAGTCTATAAAACCCAAGTAAACATCTTTCTGGTATTCTCTGCTTTCAGCCAGCATCCATCTAACATCAGCAATGATATTCCTTGTTCCATGTCCTCTTCTGAATCTGGCTTGAATTTCTGGCAGTTCCCTGCCGATGTACTGCTGCAGTTGCTTTTGAATGATCTTCATCAAAATTTTACTTGCGAGTGATGTTAATGATATTGTTCGATCATTTCCGCCTTTGGTCAGATCACCTTTTTTTGGAATAGGCATAAATATGGATCTCTTCCAGTTGGTTGGCCAGGTAGCTGTCTTCCAAATGTCTTGGCATAGACGAATGAGGACTTCTAGTACTGCATCCATTTGTTGAAACATCTCAGTTGGTATTCTATCAATTCCTAGAGCCTTATTTTTTGCCAGTGTCTTCAGTACAGCTTGGACTTCTTCCTTCGATACCATTGGTTCTTGAGCATATGCTACCTTCTGAAATGGTTGAACATTGATCACTTCTTTTTGTTACAGTGCCCAGTCTATTCCTTCCATCTTCTTTTGATGCTACCTATGTCATTCAGTATTTTGCCCATGGAATCCTTCACTACTGCAACTCGAGACTTAAATTTTTTCTTCACTTCTTTCAGCTTGAGAGATGCTGAGCATGTTCTTCCCTTTTGGTTTTCTAACTTCAGGTTTCTGCATGTGTCATTATAATATTTTACTTTGTCTTCTCAAGCAGCCCTTTGAAATCTTCTGTTCAGCTCTTTTACTTCATCGTTTCTTTCATTTGCTTTAGCTACTTGACATTTAAAAGGCAGTGTCAGAGTCTTTTCTGACATCCATTTTGGTCTTTTCTTTCCTGTCTTTTTAATGACCTCTTTCTTTCTTCATGTATAATGTCCTTGATGTCGTTCCACAACTCGTCCGGTCTTCAGTCATTAGTGTTCAGTGCATCAAATCTGTTCTTGAAATGATCTCTAAATTCAGATGGGATATACTGAATGTCATACTTCGGCTCTCGTGGACTTGTAATTTTCTTCAGCTTCAACTTGAACTTGCATATGAGTAATTGATGGTCTGTTCTGCAGTTGGCTTCTGGCCTTGTTCTGATTATGTTGAGCTTTTCCATGGTCTCTTTCCACAGATGTAGTTGATTTGATTCCTATGTATTCCATCCGGCATATAGTCACCATTTATGATGTTGACAAATGCTATTTGCAGTGAAGAAGTCATTGGTCTTGGAAAATTCTGTCATGCAGTCTTCGACATCATTTCTATCATTAACGCCATATTTTCCAACTCCTGATCCTTCTTTGTTTACAACTTTCGTATTCCAATCCAATCCTGATTGCATGTTCGATCAATTTCAGGCTGCAGAAGTTGGTAAAGATCTTCAGTTTCTTCATCTATGGCTTTAGTAGTTGGTGCGTAAGTTTGAATAATAGTTGTATTAACTGGTCTTCCTTGTAAGCGTATGAATATTATCCCATCACTGAAAGCTTTGTACTTCGATCTTGAAATGTTCTTTTTGATGATGAACATGACTCCATTCCCCTTCAACTTGTCCTTCCCAGCATAGTAGACCATATGATTGTTCGACTCAAAAGGTCAGTACCAGTCCATTTCAGCTCACTAATGCCTAGGATATAAATGTTTATGTGATCCATTTCATTTTTGATGATTTCTAGTTTTCCTAGATTCATACTTCATACATTCCACGTTCTGATTATTAATGGATGTTTGCAGCTGTTTCTTCTCATTTTGAGTCATGCCGCCTTAGCAGATGAAGGTCTCAAAAGCTTGACTCCATCCGTGTTATTAAAATTGACTCTATTTTGACGAGGCAGCTCTTCCCCAGTTGTCTTTTGAGTGCCTTCCAACCTGAGGGGCTCATCTTCCGGCACTATATCAGACAGTATTCCACTGCTATTCATAGGGTTTTCACCCACTAATTTTTTTCAGAAGTAGACCGCAAGGTCCTTCTTCTTAGTCTGTCTTAGTCTGGAAGCTCTGCTGAAACCTGTCCACCATGGGTGACCCTGCTGGTTTTTGAATACCAGTGGCATAGTTTCCAGCATCCCAGCAACACGCAAGCTCCCACAGTACGACAAACTGACATGCTTAAATTTGGCACTTTTTTTTTTTTTTTTTTGATTTTACACTGTGATCAAAATATTGTGAGAAACTTGATAATAATTTGATACTAGAATCATGTTCTTGAAAGGTCTGGCCTAAATATGAGAAAAAGTACATGTTGCCATTTTTATTTGCAACAGATTTTATATTATTTCCAAGTGTTTGTAAAAATACTCTGTTTAATAAACAATTAATTGTATCTGATCAGAGTTTTCATAGCTACAGTGTGAAAATATAAGTATTGTGATACGTATTTACTCCAGTCTGTAATTGTTCTCTTCTGTCCTTTTTCTGTGGAAAACAAATGTGACCTTTTAAAAATGTTAGGTACCTTCAGGTTGGTTCTGACTCATAGTGACCCTATGCACAACAGAACAAAACATCACCCGGTCCTGTGCCATCCTTATAATCGTTGCTGTGCTTGAGCCCGTTGTTGGCAGCTACTGTTATCAGTCCATCTCGTTGAGAATCTTCCTCTTTTTCGCTGACCCTCTGCTTTACCAAGCATGATGTCCTTCTCTAGGGATTGATCCCTCCTGATAACATGTTCAGAGTATGAGAGATGTAGTCTCGCCATCCTTCTCCCTAAGGAGCATTCTGGTTGTACTTCCTTCAAGACAGATTTGTTCATTCTTTTGGCGGTCCACGGTATATTCAGTATTCTTTGCCAACACCACAATTCAAAGGCGTCAGTTCTTCTTTGGTCTTCCTTATTCATTGCCCAGCTTTCCCATGCATATGAGGTGATTGAAAACACCATTGCCTGGGTCACGCTCACCTTAGTCCTCAAGGTGACGTCTTTGCTTTTCAACACTTTAAAGAGGTCTTTTGCAGCCGATTTGCCCAATGTAATGAGTCTTTTGATTTTTTGACTGCTGCTTCCATGGGTGTTGATTGTGGATCCAAGTAAAATGAAATTCTTGACAACTTCAGTCTTTTCTCCGTTTATCATGGGTGATTGGTCCGGTTGTGAGGATTTTTGTTTTCTTTATGTTGAGGTGTAATCCATACTGAAGGCTATGGTCTTTGATCTTCATTACTAAATGCTTCAAGTCCTTTTCACTTTCAGAAAGCAAGGTTGTGTCATATATGTAACGCAGGTTGTTAATGAGTCTTCTTTCAATCCTGATGCCTCGTTTTTCTTCATATAGTCCAGCTTCTCGGATTATTTGCTCAGCATACAGATTGACTAGGTATGAAGCAGTAAACATTAATGTCTGTGTATACCTATCTGTAGGGGAGCAGATTGCCAGGTTTTTCTCCTGCAGAGCTGCTGGGTGTGTTCCAACCAGGGCTTCGAAACAGTTCTTGCTTCAGTCACAGTCGACGAAGGGAAACCCAAAAGGATCTGAATGTTTTAAATATGGGTGAAGCAGAACAGGAAAGATTATGGGTTGAAGCCCTGCTAGAAAGT
Source organism: Dugong dugon (assembly GCA_030035585.1). Taxonomy (NCBI): domain Eukaryota; kingdom Metazoa; phylum Chordata; class Mammalia; order Sirenia; family Dugongidae; genus Dugong; species Dugong dugon. The sequence goes on along the minus strand of CM057462.1, from coordinate 26,653,846 downwards.
TAATTTCTCTCTTAGAAAATGAGGGTAGCCTCCCCATTGCATAGCAACCAAATCTCTTGACTGTGGAGTCGGAAATAGTAGTGCACCTGCTACTCAAAGACAGCAGCGAATGCTTTGAATGTGTGTCAATCTCCACAGTCATCAAGTCCCACACATCAGGCTTCTGAAAGAGCTCACTATACCTCTTCCGAGTCTCCCATTCCAGGGCTTCGACCTGTAATTTTTTTCATTCCCCTTATGGTTCCTCTTCACCTAAATTTTAAAAACTCAAGTCTGTTCTGATTTTGTTTCCATGGCCATGACTGAACCAGGCAGAACCAGTTTGAGCCCTGGTTCCAACTGCCAACGTTTCCATTAGCAGCCTAACGCTTAACTAGGGCTCCTAGGATAGAATGGTAGGTAGTATCAATTATTTACTCCATACCTGGGGAGAACGGATGAGGAGAGTTGGAGAAGATGACAGAAAGTAGCTGCACCACTCACCAGCTTACAAGCTAACAGAGTTACTATACATTTGCCATTCTGTGACAGCCGAACAACGTGTCACTGCCCCCACATACTACACTGGCGCCACCTCACTTCAGCCCTGCAAAGTCCCCAGTGGAGACAGGCACTGCTTCTACCTGCCTTTTGTGAAGTGGCCTGAGGGGCAGCGGGGCTGGGACAGCTTGGGTCCCGCAGCTGGGGGGTGCGAGGCCCTATCTGCCTCCTGACCCCAGAGCTTGGGTTATTAGTCCATATCTAAGCAAATAATTTCCGTCTGTGTATAACTGTTTGCTTAGATGTGGACATTATTAACAAATATGGACAGGAAGAAATACTGACCTTCTATTGGTTTGGCTCTGAGTTTGACACCACAAAAGGCATTTTTGTGATTCTTGTCGGTAACTTTGAGACCTCTATTCTTACCCTTTATAAATTCAAGGAAATTGTCTAAAATTGACAAAACTAGGAGACAAGTTCGTTATTAGTTCACAAGTAGATCTTTTACCCAGTTCTGTTTTCTACTTGAGTTATTTTTCAACATGTAATTAAGAAAGGAGTAGAAATTTTTTAAGTTCCAGTTACTGCCAACTTGATTCTGACTCCTGGCAATCCCATGTGTGTCAGAGTAGAACTGTGCTTCATAGTGATTTTTTGGAGGTAGATTGCTAAGCCTTTCTTCTGAGGCGCCTCTGAGTGGACTTGAACCACCAACCTTTTGGTTAGCAGCTGAGTGCATAAGCTGTTTTACCACCCAGGGACTCCAGAAAATTAAATAGAGAGCTTAAAAATAATCTTATACTTTTAGACTAGAGGATAACAAAATTTTAAAACCTAGTTTGTATGTTTCAGTTCAATCTTCATTAGTCTTATTTTTATAATGGGTTACATAATTGATATACATAAAAATAGCTAGATAGAAAGCATGTCTAAAAGTTGGGAAGGGAACAGTTACTGCACACGGGAGTTTTTACACCCTGAAAGCTCACTTTAGAATATGGAACATTAAGTGCTGTATTTTCATTTTTAGGCTTCGTGTGTCCAGTACCGTCTAGTGGTCCGAGATGTGAACACACTTCAGATCCTTCAGCTCTACACATGCCTGGACCAGATCCAGCACATAGAGTGGTCGGCCGACTCGCTCTTTATCCTGTGCGCCATGTACAAACGAGGGCTTGTGCAGGTTAGTGCTGCCTGTCCTGGTGGGAATGATGAAATCCCTCCCAGGAATGTCACTGGGAAGGATGGTTTTGCCCTATGTCCTTCCAGTTTAAAAAATAAAATGGTAATGCAGTTCAAAGCCAGTTTCTTTTAAAATTTAATAGATCTTTTATAGTTTAAGTACTTTTTAAATGAGTAGGCTCCAAAATATTGTCAGTGAGTATAACTCAGTAACAGGAAGTGTTTGCAGACAGCTGTCTAGCAGCTTGGGCATTATGTATTTTAGGAAGTGCTAAGATGGAATTTTGTTATGGACCTGAAGTTTAGCTAAATGAGGTATTAGGGATGGCAAAGTGAGTAAGCAGTTTAAACAACAGTAAAAACAAAATGAAATCACCAAGCCACATGGCTTGCTTTTGTGGTAGAATCTAGCCCCAGTCCTTCATAATGAAAGATTTCTAAAGATACCCTGTGCTTTGACTAGATGCAGTTGATGTTCGTTCAGTTCTTTAAAGCTACGTGCTGTCCTTGGAGAGAAGTCGCTGTGGTGTTCTGATAAGTTTGCAATCCTGTGTTTCTCTTTCGTGAATCTAGGTCTGGTCTTTGGAACAGCCAGATTGGCACTGCAAGATAGACGAGGGCTCGGCAGGGCTGGTGGCTTCGTGCTGGAGCCCAGATGGTCGCCACATCCTCAACACAACTGAGTTCCATGTAAGTGTGGCTCCCTGAATCCACTTCATTAGTAAAGTGAGACTTTGCACCTCTCACTCATAAAATAGCTTAGGCGCTTTCAAGTGGGTGTTTCTTGGAGTAGTATGTATATCTAAGACTTCAAAGCATTAAAAACCCCTAAGTATTGCTATAGAGTATTCTTGCCCAGTTTTTTTGTTTTAAATAATGTTTCTGGTGAAAGTTTACACAGCAAATTATGTTCCTATTTAACAATTTCTGCACAGATTATTCAGTGACATTGGTTGCATTTTTCACAGTGTGTCAACATTCTGATTATTTCTGTTCTGGTTGTTCTATTTCCAGTAATCAGTTTCCCTGCCCCATTCTCATCTTTGCTTTAGAGTCATTGTTGACTGTTTGGTGACTGGCATCATATAGATGTTTTTTTTCTAGAGGATCGTGGTATTCACAGGTGATATTCTTTATTTTATGAGTCAATCTGTTATTTAGCTAAAAAGGTGACCTCAGGATAGTTTTGGTTCAAGGTTTAAAGGGAGTATATCAGGACAATAGTCTTGGGGAGTACTCTAATCTTAACTGGTTCAGTTAAGTCTGGACTTTTGAAGAATTTGAGTTCTGTTCCACATGTTTCTCCCATTCTATCAGGATCCATCTAATGTGACCCTAATCAGAACCGTCATTAGTGGTATCCAAGCACTGGCTTGCCTTTATCACTTTTTTCAGTTTCTTTTGAAAAGCAGAACATTTTAATTTTGATGGACTTTAATGGATCAATTTTATTCTTTTATGATTTGTGCATTTTGTGTCCTGTATAAGAAATCTTTGCCTAAACCAGGATCACAAAGAATTTTTTTTTGTTTTCTTCTAGAAGTTTTATGGTTTTATCTGTTAAGTTTAGAGGTATGATTCATTTTGAATTTATTTCTTTCTCCACAGAATTGCCTTTGCACATTTGTTGAAAATCATTTGTCCATGTGTATGTCGGTCTGTTTCTGGACTCTCCATTTTGTTCCATTCATCTGTATGTCTGTCCTTGTGCTAATACCATGCTCTCTTGATTATGGTAGCTTTATCATAAGTCTGGAAAATCAGTCAGTGTGAGTTTTCCAACTTTGTTCTTCTTTTTCAAAGTTGTTTGGCCATTCTAGGTCCTTGACATTTCCATATAAATTTTAGAATAAGTTTGTCAATTTGAGATTGCATTGACTCTGTAGACCAACTTGGGAGTGATTGACATAAAAAGCATTGAGTCTTTGGATCTATGAACATGGTATAGCTTTCTGTTTATTTAAGTCTTTTAAAATTTTTCCAAGCAATATTTCCAATGCATAGATCTTGCACATATTTTGTAAAATTTTTCCATAAGTTTTTAATTTTGCTTTAGTCAGCTCTTGATTATTTGTATTACTGCAAGGGCATCCTTGACTTTGGAATTCACTAAGATCTATATACTTACACATGGATATATTTGATCTCTAAATATATTTCATTTCTAACAAAATAGTGATATCACCCTCATTTCTTATTACGGTGAAGAATTCAGATGAGCTGCTACAAATTGCTGTATTTGTTATGTTAATTTTTCAAGCCATCTAAGTTGGAAAAGGTCATTTTAAGTATTTTTGCTTACGTACTGGAATTTCCCAGTTTGCCAGCAGCATGGGAAATACCAATAAAGTAATAAAAATGTGCTTATTTTTCACTCTGTCAAGAAAATTTGAAAATATTATGGAAAAGGAGTGAGATGAGAAAATTAATCATGTTTCAAAAATGAATGTTCTCTTGCAATTAGCATTTCAGCTTATACTTAAATGTGATAATACTTGAAAGCATAATGCACCTCAGGATATGATTGTGAAGTTCTCCTGAAAGACTAACTTAGCCTCTTGAAGAGTGTTTGGACCAATGAGTTTGTAAAAAGTGAACTAAAATCTTAGGTTAAATGCCAGTCGATTGCCCCATCATTGTCTGTGAACAGCATTGTGTGCAGTGCTGTGTCTCTCTTTGAACCAAGGGTTTTGGTAGAGATGCCAGTATAAGGCCTCAGCCCAAGAGATGGCCCTGACATAGCTTGTGAGGTGTTGGTCTAGGGGACAGTGGGCAGGACAGGGTCTGTGTGTGATCACCTTAATGCTACTGGTGGGTGCTTGTTTCTCCAGTCATGCAGCTGATATTAATAGAGTTGATGGAGGCACGTGTTCAACTACCTCTGCCTTTCTTAATGAATTTTTTAAAGTTAGAGTTGCCTTTTTTTTTTTTTTTGGTAGTGGACAAAGGGTAAAAATCAGTCTTAGGGTGCTCTATGTGTTTCCTGCCATTCTTGAGTTTGTCTCACTGACAAATGCCCCTCAACTCCGTATACCCTAGTAATCTGTAGCAATAGATGCTGCTCACTGAGAAACTTGCTGTGTACACCTACTTCCATTTTCTCGTCTGATCATCAGGGTAGCTCTGAAAGGTCAGTGTTCTGTTTTACAAATAAAAACACTTCTGAAGCTCGAAGTCAGGTCCCTTGGCCGAGCTCCTGCTGGCAGTAAGTGTCATGGTTAGGGTTTCGTACCAGATCTGCTGGGTTGGAAATCTGCATTTTCCTCAGTTTACACCGCGATGGCCTCCTTGACTTTGCTATGCCAGGGCCTCCAATGTGTCAGGTGTGTTAGAGGAAATAGACACTTTCCTCTTCAAAGAGAGAAAACCAGATTCATACAATGAGCCCTGGTCTGTGCGTCTTAGTGTTGGTGCCATCGCCGTAGAAGAGCTGGTGCGTGCTTCACTTGAACATTAGCACAGATGCCCTGCCCAGAGCACCATAGCCATCATCTGGAGCCTGTTTGTCTGCTTCAGGAGGTTGTTTCCGGAACTTCTCCCCAAGTGCGTGTGAGGTGTCCAGAGAGGCAGCCACAGACATCAGACTTTCTTTTCTAAGAAGAGATGATGTGGAGAAGATTTGTTCATTCACTTTTTAACCACCTAACCTAAAGACTGGCCTAGCTTGCTGGAGTCACACTTGGTATAGAAATGTGGAGCTCTGTGTTTTTACCTCAGAGGAGTCCTGCAGGTTTTTTAAAGCTACACTTCTCTGATTGAGAGCAGGGTCCAGCCCATGTTCCTCATCCTAGAATAGTGCCTAATTGAAACCTAGATTTGCCCATGTTCATTATTTCATCTGACATCTGAGCTCTGCTTGTTAGAACTACCCAGCTGGGCCTCTTCTGTATGGAGGTGTGCTAGTGCTTTCTCTCTGTGCAGCTGCAGAGTTATCATGGGAACCTAGAAATCAGTAACCTTCCAAAGTTAACTGCTTAACCAGGGGGATGGAGGACATTTTCAGAAATAAGAATTTGGGAATTCTTTTCAGGGGAGATTATTTGTTTTCATGGCTCTGTAAGGGGTCCAGGGAGAGGGGCTTTAGCAGTTTGTAGAAATTCAATATTAAATGCATTTGTAGGCAGTGTATTTATGAGTGCTTGCTATTTTTTTAATTCATAATTTACACATAAAACAAAAAAAAACCCAAACCACTTGCCATCAAGTCAGTTCGACTCACAGTAACCCCATTTCTGTCAGAGTAGAACTGGGCTCCATAGGGTTTTCCATGGCTGATTTTTCAGAAGAGGATTGCCAGTCCTTTGTTCTGAGGCACCTCTGGGTGGACTCAAATCTAACCTTTCAGCTAGTAGTCGAGCACTTAACCATTTGCACCACCCACCCATTGCCGTCGAGTCGTTTCTGACTCATAGCGACCCTATAGGACAGAGTAGAACTGTCCCATAGTTTCCAAGGAGCACCTGGTGGAGTCAAACTGCCAACCTTTTGGTTAGCAGCCGTAGCACTTAACCACTATGCCAGGGACTCCTAATTTACACGTTACGTATATTTTGTGTATATCAAATATTATAAACATTTTAAAATGAAAATGCAAAAGATCTTGTGTTTCTCCCTGAGGTGCCCAGTTTGGGTCTCTGCAGTGGCCGACTCTTGGTGATCTGTGTTGGGACGTTGCCTACTTGCAGGCTTTTTGTGCAATGCTAGTCAGCTCTCCACTACCTGTGTGAGGGAGAGGAGAGCAGAGGTGGGGAGTAGCTGACAGTGATCACTCCATAGGTCCTCCTGCAGGAGCAGCCAGCATGGTAAGACCAACTCATAGGGGTCAGGTAGTTGACCTCCCTGTCTGAGCACTGAGCCTTCTTGCTGTGTGCTGTAGGCACCACGCACAGCTGTCTTATGAAGCAGGGGCCCAGATCTGAGCTACAGAGCCATTCATGTTCATTCACAAGCATGGAGGACATAGAACGTTGTCATGTATACAGAGAGTCTTCTCTGACTAAATAACCTTTTTTTTCAGGCTTACTGTAGTTCATTCTCTTTTGCATGGGGTCACTGTGAGTCAGAACCAACTTGACAGCACCTGACAACAACATAGTGTGCAAACTTTGATTACTTTGAAATAGCTAACTAAAATTCATTTATATTTAACTCTTTGTGTCATTCAAGTAATATTGTTATACAGTGAAAACGAAATACTAAGAGCATTAAATTTGCTTTAACAATAGTAAAAAGTTAGTTCGGATACTTCTCTTAAGAGGGAAAACATCCATGGAACTATTTCCCCTTTAGCAGCAAATCTATTACTTGGGTACTGAGGGTCTGAGATGATCTTTATAAAAATGTTAAGTATATACTGTTGCCCTCTTTCTTTTCTCTTTTTTCCTAACAGCTGCGGATAACTGTCTGGTCCTTGTGTACAAAGTCTGTATCTTACATCAAATATCCTAAAGCTTGTCAACAGGGTGAGTACATCACTCCTATTCTAAAGCTATTTCTTTGTAGTTTTTTGTAACCTTTTTATCACTGAAATATCAAACGTGTGCAAAAGTAGCTTTAACAGTTTATCAACTCACGTTATTAGCTGTTGTTGTCAGGTGGTGTCTAGTCGGTTCTGACTCATAACGACCCTGTGTACAACAGAATGAAACACTGCCCTGTCCTGCACCATCCTCATAATCATTGCTGTGCTTGAGCCCATCGTTGCAGCCACTGTGTCATTCCATCTTGTTGAGGGTCTTCCTCTCTTTCTAAACCCTCTACTTTACCAAGCATGATGTCCTTCTCCAGGGACTGGTCCCTTCTGATAACATGTCCAAAGTTCGTGAGACAAAGACTCGCCATCCTCGCTTCTAAGGAGCATTCTGGTCGTACTTCTTCCAAGACAGATTTGTTCATTCTTCTGGCAGTCCATGGTATATCACATATTCTCCACCAACACCATAATTCAAAGGCATTAATTCTTCTTCAGTCTTCCTTACTCATTGTCCAGCTTTTGTATGCCTATGAGGTGATTGAAAATACCATGGCTTGGGTCAGGCGCACTTTAGTCCTCAAACATCTCTGCTTTTTAACACTTTAAAGAGGTCTTTTGCAGCAGATTTGCCGGATGCAATATGTTGTTTGATTTCTTGAGTGCTGCTTCCGTGGGTGTTGATTATGGATCCAAGTAAAATGAAATCCTTGACAACGTCAATCTTTTCTCCACTTATGGTGTTACTTGTTGGTCCAGTTGTGAGGATTTTTATTTTCTTTATGTTGAGGTATAATCCATACTGAAGACTAGTCTTTGATCTTCATCAGTAAGTGCTTCAAGTCCTCTTCACTTTCAGCAAGCAAGGTTGTGTCATCTGCATAATGCACGTTGTTAATGCGTCTTCCTCCAGTCCTGATACTGTGTTCTTCATATAGTTCAGCTTCTCGATTATTTGCGCAGCATACAGATTAAATAAGTACAGTGAAAGAATACAATCCTGATGCACGCTTTTCCTGATTTTAAACCATGCAGTATCCCCTTGTTCTGTTTTTGAATAGCCGCCTCATGGTCTATATACAGGTTCTGAATGAGCACAATTAAGTGTTCTGGAATTCCCATTCTTGGCAGTGTTATCCATAATTTGTTATGATCCACACAGTTGAATGCCTTTGCATAGTTAATAAAACACAGGTAAACATCTTTCTGTTATTCTCTGCTTTCAGCCAAGAGCCATCTGACATCAGCAATGATATTCCTTATTCCACATGCTCTTCTGAATCCAGCTTGAATTTCTGACAGTTCCCCCGTCGATGTACTGCTGCAACCGCTTTTGAATGATCTTCAGCAAAATTTTACTTGTGTGTGATATTAATGATATTATTTGATAATGTCTGCATTCTGTTGGATCTCCTTTCTTTGGAAGGCATAAATAATGTATTTCTTCCAGTCGGTAGACCAGGTAGCTGTCTTCCAAATTTCTTGTCATAGATGAGTGAGCACCTCCAGCACTGCATCTGTTTGTTGAAACTCATAGCCAGTCTTTTTTTCCTCTATGCCTACCCTACCCCTTGGATTAAGTATATCCCTCCCCACAAAAATTAAAAACACCAAAACCTAACCTGTTGCTGTCGAGTTGATTTCGACTCATAGTGACCCTGTAGGACGGAGTAGACCTGCCCATAGGGTTTACAAGGCTGTAAATCTTTATGGAAGCAGACTGCCATATCTTTCTCCCATGGTGTGGCTGGTGGGTTCCAGCCACTGACCTTTTGGTTAGCAGCTGAATGCTGAACCACTGCGCCACCACAGCTCCTTAAGTATATCCCAGACCTCTTAATACTTTATCTGTAAATATCTTTTGTATCTCCAAACAACAAATACTCCAATTTAAAACATAATCACAGTGACTAGAGAGGATATTTTTACAGTGGTATCAAAGAAGATTGAAATTTGCAGATCATTGCATTTACCTTGGTTGCAGAATTGGCTGTTCCAGTCCCTTCCTGTTGATGCCTGTCAAGAGATCCCATCCTAAGCATCAAATTCTGAATTTTAAATCTCTTCTCTTGACTAAATCTGTAATCTCTTTGTAAACAGCAGATTGTAACCTATGGCCTGTGGGCATCATGAAGAAAAGTCTTGTTGCCGTCATTCTGACTCATAGCGACCCTATAGGACAGAGTAGAACTGCCCCATAGGGTTTCTAAGGAGTGGCTGGTGGATTCAAACTGCAACCTGTTGGTTAGTAGCTGAGCTCTTAACCACTGCACCACCAGGGCCCGTCTGCGGTCTTCACAGAGGAGGGATAAATGAGAAATGGCCGGTGGTTATTCCAAGCCATCTGGAGAAAAGGCTTGGACAGAGCATGTGAGCAGCAGGGTGTAATTGGGCAATTTAGAGCTAATTGGATGTCCCACTCTTAAATCATGAAATTACAATATGTCTCTTTTGTTTAATAATCAGAGTGAGTGCATTACATAATTTGAATAACATTTTCATTTTTCTCTGTTGCTATTAGAAATTTGGAAATTGCATTTGAATGAAATGCAGTTGTATTTTTTAATTCCTACAGTTTGAATCTGTTGTACCTCCAGGCCACACACGCGTTTCTCGGGTGGAGCAGTAGTTCTGTTACTGGCGTGCTCTTCCCACTCATGCAGCGTGCAGTTTGGCGAAGGCCTTTTAAGCTAATACAGAACCGGAAAATAGAGATTCATCTTTTCAACCGCTTTACTTCCAGCTTCTTATCTTAAATGTATTTCTTCCAAATAATTAAACTCCAAAGTAAAAAATAAGAAATGTAATAAGAAGCTGGCTTTTTATTAGCTGAAAGTACCTCAGGATTTCCTGCAGTTTATTTTCTGAAAATATGGTAATTCATAAGGCACTGTATTTTTCAGTGATTTTTTTATGACTCATCAGAGGTTAGATTAGGTGGTATTATATTATTCAAAGATTCCTTGCAAATTGGTCCTGTGTGTGTGTGTGTGTGTGTGTGTGTGTGTGTGCGCGTGTGTGTGTGTTAAATGAACTAGAACATCCCTGTCTTCACCATCCTGTAATAGAGAGACCACCACTGCCTTAATTGTTTCTTCTGTGTAAACAGAATATACTTGTTTGTCTAAAGAAATGCATTGTTCTGCATTTGTGCTTCTTTTGAGCTCTGCTTTCTTTTCCTTGTTCTTCTTGGAAAATGACTCCTGTAGTTAGCTACTTCTTGATGTCAGCACATCTTAATCTGTCTGGTAGGAATCACCTTCACCAGGGATGGCCGCTACATGGCACTGGCAGAGAGGCGGGACTGCAAGGACTACATCAGCATCTTTGTTTGCAGTGACTGGCAGCTCCTGAGGGTAAGATGTTTCGTCTGCCAGCTGGGATAAAGTGGTCCTGTTGATTGGGGAGGAGGCGGGTGAGATGTGTATCTTTAAGATTCTAGGGACCTTTGGTGTCATGTGGGACAGTGTGGTTTCCTGTTTCCAGAGGGCAAAGGTGCTGTGTGTAACTTCACCTGCTGGCCAAGTGTTTGCAAGACTTGGTGAAAATGGAGCATGTTGGGTGCTACAGATGCCAACAGATTTGAGCCATGTTTCTTTTTTTTTTTTGGTTTGTTTAATTTGGTATTTGCATATATGTATGCCCTATTAGGAGGAGGAGTAAAATTGAATTTGACCTTGGCTAAGTATCTACTAAGTGTCTACTTTGTGCTGAGGGTACTTAGCCCAACCTTCAAGGTGCTTGTAGTCCGAAGGTGGGGCAGGTGCTTTCAGGGTGATCAAGTGTTCACATGGGGATACTTCTGGAATGCTGTTAGCACAGAGGAGGGCCCCTCATCAACCAGTGTCAAGAGAAGTGTTCCTGGAAGGGATCTTGTCTAAGCTGGCTCTTAAAGGAGTAAGACTCAGCCTGGCAAGAGAGGGTGAGGATGGTGTCTAGGCAGGGGAATAGCTTAAGTGTGGCAGAACCCAACCAGAAGCCGTCTCATGGGGTCAACGGGACTGCCAGACCCTGGCTGACTGGTCCCTGTGCAGAACCTCTTCAGCGTGGAAGAAGGCAGAGTTATAGATGTTAGTGCCCATTTCTGTATAAGAAAATGAGATTCAAACGTGTTGAAAACCTCAGTTATAAAATAGATGCAATGGCCTGCCTAAGAAAATATTTCCAGATTTTAATCTGTCTTTCCATCTTCCTTTGGAAGCACTTTGAGACCGACACCCAGGACCTCGTCGGGATTGAGTGGGCTCCCAATGGCTGTGTGCTGGCCGTGTGGGACACCTGCCTGGAGGTATAAAAATGACCTGGTATACAGTTTCTCTTCTAAGAACTTTTACCTATAGCTTATTTATCTAATGCTTTTTGAATCCTGCAATTTGGTTAACTTTATCATGTTTCACATGTTGAGTTGAAGAACTTTTGTCAGCAAGTCATTAGCTTTACACCCAGTTGCCCCCTTTTCACAGTGCTCTCACTTTGCTGTGCAGGTTTTGGTTTATTAACTAGAGGACAGTGCTGTGACCTCACTGTTCCCACACCGTGCACCAGGACAGTCTTGATTGCATGCTCTTCTGACTACCCGCTGTGCGGGCGGTCCCACTCTGCAGTGGCTGTCTCCTGCACGCCTCGGCTCCCTGTGTTGTTTAAATAACAACTGGAATGTCTCGTTTAGTATAAGATCCTCCTGTACTCCTTGGACGGCCGGTTGCTGTCGACCTACTGTGCGTACGAATGGTCCCTGGGCATCAAGTCTGTGGCCTGGAGCCCTAGCAGCCAGTTCCTGGCAGTTGGAAGCTATGATGGAAAGGTGAGATCCAGCAGTGCTCACGGTTAAAACCTGCTCTTCAGGACTGGTTGCAGGGGCAGGGGCACAAGGGGCCGCCATGGTGCTAACCCTCGCCTCGTGGTGTTCTTTTAACCAGGTGCGCATTCTAAATCATGTGACTTGGAAGATGATTACGGAGTTTGAGCATCCTGCAACCATTAACAATCCCAAGATTGTAAGTGTGGCATTTTGTGTTTCTGGTTGAGCAGTGTTTTTGGGTGGGGATGGGAAACTGCTCTTTCTCTTTACATTATATATTGAAATATTATTTAACCAGGGGCTTGAATCATCATAAATGCTTGTTAATGTTACATTTTAAATCTCATGCTCTACCCTTGGTCTTCTGTTTTGCTTCTCCATGGTCCCCAAAGGAAGCGGTGTCCTTGCCCTAGCTTTTCCTTTACTCTACCCCTCCTCTCCCTACTCCCTGCAAATGCCTCATTCTTAGGTCTATCTATTTCTTGCCCTCTATGGAGTAGACCAGGTGCCTGTCCACCTGCCTGTACACCTGAGCATCTACTGTCCTGCTAGGCACTGGACTCTGGGCTCACAGCCAGAAAGGTGGAGGGGGAGGGGGACAGACTCAGCAGGGATGAGCAGGGGGTGCCAGCACTGGGTGAGCTGGCGTGTCAGTAGGGTGGAACATTTGAGCAGACACAGGAGAGAAGTGACGCAGCCACCCAGGGAAGACGTATGTTGGGCAGAGGGGACAGGAAGTGCACAGGCACTGCTTTAGGTGCTGGGAGACAGCAGGGACAGGGGTGACAAAATCACAATCCTCATGGACTCTTCTTCCTAGCAGAGGGGCCAGCCAGTGAACAAGACATAAGGAGAAGGTGTGCTAGGAGGAAAGTCAACTGGGGTGCATGTACAAGCTTAGGTGAGGGGCCAAAGGAGGGGAGGAGTGAGCCAAACAGTTATCAGGGAAAGGCCATTTTTCAAGGTCCAGAAGTGGGACAGTGACTTGAGGTCCAGCAGAGGCTGATGTGCCTGGCCCAGGAGCAGTGGAAGAGGTGTGGAAGACGAGGTCAGAGTGCATGCGGACCAGCCAGGCAGGCCTTAACAGGGCTTGCCTTTTATTCCAGCTTTTCTCCAAATCCATTCACTACAGTGCAGTCAGAGCATGTTTTTAAAAGCCCTTCATTCTGAGCTCCTCAGGCTAGAGGCCCCTGCCTCCGAGCTGAGCCTTCTCAGGGCCTGGGCCTGCTTTCCCTGGGCCTCTCGAGACTCCCCTGCCGCCCATTCTTTCTCCCACTCCTGCCTCTGTCTTCATCCTTGGTTCCTCAGATCCTTCATCCAGACAGAAGGACACTGTGTGTGCTGTCTTACCACCACATGGTCCTCCTGCTGGGGGGGGGGCCGTCTCTCCCAGCGTCTGCCCCTTCCTGGGGAAACTGGCTGGGGATCACGGTTTTGTATAGTGACCCAGAGTGAATAAGCTTTTCCTTATTTTAGACTGGGTCTTTTGGATCTGATCTTTTTGAACATTGTTTCTCCACTATAAAACAACTCTTTATATATTACCAAAAAAAAAAAAAAACCAAACCCGTAGGCTTTGAGTCGATTCCAACTCATAGGAACCCTACTGGACAGAGAAGAACTGCCCCATAGGGTTTCCAAGGAATGGCGGGTGGATTCTAACTGCTGACTTTTTCTGGTTAGCAGCCAAGCCCTTAACCACCTCTAATTAAGTGGTGTTAGGAGAAATAAAAGTGAATGTGCAATCCCCATATGTCTGAATGGACACAGCACAGCTCCTTGTGAGGGAGTCCATGGTCTAACACTGGGGATGGGGGTCAGTGTCTCGCTCTTTTCACATTTATGTCGTGTGGCTATTCACTAGGTGCTTCCCCGTGCACTGTCATAAGCCTGGCGATGGACATGGCTGTGCTTTGTCTTTCAGATTGTCTATAAGGAGGCAGAGAAGAGTCCGAAACTGGGGCTGGGGGGCCTTCCCTTCCCACCCCCGAGAGCAGTGGCCAAGCCTCTCTCCACCATGGAGACGAAATGTAAGGAGCAGAGGGGCTTTGTGCATGAAAATGAGTCCTTCTTGTCCAAGTAAACTTCAGATAGTGCTTATTTAAAAACACACACATGCACTTACACACAGCTTGCTCTTCCTGGGCCACCTCTAGCCAGTGTTTCTCAACCCGTTAATCTTGAGATTATGCAGCATTTGCATTACTTGACTGACCACCTGTGCACTGTTCTGTTGATTGAATGTAAGCTCTGGAATCCAAATTTGCTCGCTGCTACTTGGAGGGCACTATTAAATGAATAATAGGATTTCCTGGGGTGAGCCAGAAAGGGGGCCAGGGGCTGTCAGGGGTGAAGGATCAGGCTAGGCCACTGGCTGATTTGGATTCTGGCTGTGTGGCCTTGGGGAACATGCTTGTGTCTGGTTTCTCCATTTGTAGAATGGGCACGATAAAAGACCTGCCTCAAAGAGATGCTGGGGGCCCAAATGGGTTCTAAGCTAGAAGAAACACCTGAAACAGCAGCTGCTCCTTCCTGGGGCTCTGGAAATATCCATGGGCTGGGGAGAGGCTCTGGAGCACCACAGCACACCTCACCTGGGCCAGCTTTATAACTTGTCAGAGCCTCCAATTCTGATCTTACATGGCCTTTTCTACGTTGGGAAAGTCAAAATCAGAAGAGTGAAGGGGAGGCTGAAGCAGACTGTAAACTAAGAAGTCAGAGGAGGGGAGAGTTGTCGAGCATCAGAGCTACCTGAGCTGCGCACCTGAATGCAGTCAGAGCCAGGCAGTTCTGGGCATTGCAGGCATCTCTTCCTGGCTCACCATGCTGTAGGAGGAGGGTGTTACCTGCAGGTTCTCAAGCAGCTCAGGGATGGCCCTCCTGGGGAGGGGTGGGTAGGCCTCTTTTCACACCAGGCTCATTTGGCTAAAGTGTCACCTCTGTGTTTTGTTCTGGGCATGTTTTCCTTCCCTGTGGACTCAGTGGGTGAGCTTTCTCCTGGTTAACAGACTGTCTGTGGGCTAGGCTTGTCCCCACAGTGGGGTCAGGTGTTGGCCTCGGTGTGGTGACTGCAGTGTGACTTTTCCTCCACTCTTCCAGACGAGATTGCCTCCCTGCCAGTCTCTCTGCAGACCCTGAAACCCGTCACCGACAGGGCAAACCCCAGGATCGGCGTCGGCATGCTGGCCTTCAGCCCTGACAACTACTACTTGGCGACAAGGAACGGTCAGTGCACGGGGCTATGGGTGGTGTGTGTGTGTCTCTGTCTGTATTGGGTCCGGTCAGTGGTGCCCTCTGCTCTGCTTACTTCTTCCTCTCTGTTTAGTAAAGAGCAGGGGTCCAGCCCATTCTCAGTACAAGCTGGGAGTGGTTTCACATTTTCAGAGGGTTGTAAAAAAAAACAACAAAGAAGAACATACACGTGGCCCGCAGTGCCTAAAGACTGGCCCTTCATAGAGAATGAGTGCTGACTGTGAAGGACAGGAGTGGTGGCCTAAAACATGATGCAGGGTGACAGCAGCTAGAGCAGAAGTCACACACTGACAATGGCTTGCTTCCTTAGCTCCCATCTAAGGGGCAAATATCAGGGATAATGGGTGGGGCTCAGTCGGGGACAGCACTGGCCAACACTGGGACCTGTCACTGCTTCATCAGACAACATCCCGAATGCTGTGTGGATCTGGGACGTTCAAAAGCTCCGGCTGTTCGTGGTGCTGGAGCAGCTGGCCCCCGTGCGCTCCTTCCAGTGGGACCCGCAGCATGCCCGCCTGGCCATCTGCACGGGAGGCAGCTGCGTCTACCTGTGGTCACCAGCAGGCTGCATGTCAGTGCAGGTGCCCGTGGAAGGTGAGTCTGTCCCAGCTGGCAAGTGCGCTGCAGTAGATTGCTGTACAGCTTGCCATCAGACACAGGGTAAGACCATGTAAACAGGTTACTGCCCTGAGTGTTGACTGACGTTCTGCTCGTCATCTTTGGTAAACCTCCAGGTCCACCCCCAGTGTGCCCACCTTATTCAGGTTGGCTCCTCACCTGAGTTTTGTAGGTGTTTTGAGGAGGATCATGGTAGGAGAGAGGACCCAGGCCCCAGGTCGAGGCGGCTTTGGACTCACCTGGCCCAGCCTGGCTGGGCCCACTGCCTGGGTAGTGGGTCCCTGCAGGTGCATCTGTTCACCCCTAGACAAGGGCTGCTTGGGGACCTCAGTGGCCCCATTGACCCTGTGTCTCTGCAGGTGATTTCCATGTGCTCGCCCTGTGCTGGCATCTGAGTGGGGACTCCCTGGCCCTCCTCAGCAAGGACCACTTCTGCCTGTGTTTCCTGGAAACTAAGGAGGGGGCTGGCACAGCCTGAGGGCCTGGGCAAATGTGCTGTGCTGGCCCAGAGCAGCAGCTCAGCACCGCTCACGAGAGGGGAAGGAGCAGAGCATGTCGGGGCTGCTCTCTGACGGTCCACATTAAATTATTTATTTTTCTATAGTGAGGCATTTTTGTAAATATGTATGGTATGAAACTGATTTTTATTACTTAAAATAAACGTTTGTAGCTCATAAAAATCATTGATGCTTGTTTTCTTAAGTTTAGGTCCCAAGTATTTTCTAGGCTAGCTTTAAGTTTCTGGTTCATGCATGGTTTTAGGGAAAATGACTCCTCTAGAATAACCGAGGCCTGAGTAACCAGTCTGCATGCACCTTCCCCCTCCCCCAGACAGGCCCCCTGTGTTTGCTCGTCCTCTTCCTTTTAGTCTCTGGGCTCCTCACACATGGGCCTGGGTTCCACGTGGGGCAGGTGTAGCCCCCCGTGGGGGGTCTGCTTTAGAGGAGTGGGAGGAAGAGAGCCTGCAGCATCTTCAGGGCTGTGCTCAGACTGGCTGGGAGGGTGAGCTGGACCTGAGCCGCTAGCTGGTCCCCACAAGCATGGGGCCAAAGTGGGTCCCTGACCACGGAGTCATTTCTGCAAGATGTCTGTGTCCACCTAGGCTCCAGGATCGGTGCCGCGAGTCCCTGCCTTGGCTGTGCTGGAATCACTGGAGTTCATGAGACTAGCAGTGCCCAGCCCCAGCCCCCACCCCCCAATTCAGGTGCTTCTGCTAGGCAGCCGAGGTGAAAGCCACCAGGGCACCATTAGGATTCCAAACCAGGATCTGCTCATTATCCTTATTTAAGGCTAGGCATCACCTGTCCCTTTGCAAAGAGAAGACTCTATCAGTAAGTACCATTCTATGAATTCAGAATGTCCATGTCACAGCAAGCTGATGGACAGGTTTACAAAAGCTCCTCCAGAAAACATCTGTAGTTTTAATTTATACTCACCAAAGAAATAGTGTTCTTGCATCTATTTTAATAATAATTTCAAAAAAAGGAACAACAGCCACATAGTTCTAAATGTCTTTACTAAAAGACCCAAAGCAAAGAATAAGACCCAGTGAGCTTTCTGCCCTGGGTAAGCTGCTGCCTGCCAGCCACAGCTGTGTCCACCAGCTGGAAGCAATGAGGTGGGAAACCAGAAAGAAGACACCGCTTCACCAGCACGTGAAGTTTATTGGCAAGTGCTTCCGCCGAGCGAGCTGTGCAGGGTACAGGGGGAACCTAAGGAGGCGTGTTCCAGCCCCGTGTGGAGCCCGCTAGAGGTGCCCAGCGTGCAAGCACGTTTAGAGCCAGACCCGGACAGAACCCGAGTCTACATGCAAACCAGTGACCAAGGTGGGCACTGGCGTTTCATGAGCACCTCAAGGGGCTCCTTTCGTAAAGTGCAGACTTTAAAGAGCAAACAAGTCAGCTCCCTTTGAATACGAAAGGGACAGTGCAAAACTAGAATATGCAGAGCTATCCAGGTGACTGTCGAAAATTGATAACTTGTCTTAAAATGAGTTTTCTGTAAACCTTTTTGGGCCTGGAAAAAGATACATTAACACATTTAGATTAATTTTAGAAAAAGTGGGACATCAGGTCAGATATTTAACAAAGAGCAACTATCCATCCCAAAGCTGACAAGGCACAGACTATTAACAGTCTGCTGGCTTCTTTTGCACTTAGCTGAAAAGAACAGGATTAAATTTCAGAATACAAAATTTGACACCAAGCGTAAACATTTGCAACTACAGGCCTTATCGATGGTATCGATGACATTGGGTACCTCCCTGTATATATCCATCTACACAGCTGCCAGGGTAACATTGTGTCCTACTGGAATCACAGAGACATTTATTAACATGCAAGAGTGGCTGGGTTGGGAAGAACCACAAGAAGCCAAATAGATACACTCAAGGAAAACTGAAGTTACAGAAATGGAATCCCAGCCAGTACAGGGGCAGCGAGATTCACTTTTTGTCTGTAGCTCCTACGACCAGATGTCCGTACTCAGCTAGTATAGTGTATATAATTCACTTTACTATCCTAATGGTTTTCGGGTCCTGGCCAGCAGCCATGTCTGGTGGACTCTTCAAGCCCCAACATCACCCTGGCTCTCAGGGAGGCGCTGCCCGATGCACACCTCTAGAAGCCTATCCTGCCTCTGGTCATGGAGTAGCCCAGTTTGGCCTCATTGTTGATGAAGGACATCAGGCCTACGTAGGTCTCGATGAGGAGGGGACGCTCGAGGATCAGCACAGCGTTTGCTCTTCCTGGCAAAGGACACTCTTTCTGGGCTTTTTTGACAGCTTGGATTAACAGAGCCTTGAAGCTTTGCAACTTTTAAAAGAAAAAGAAAGCATTGAGCTTTAACCTTCAGGCAAGAGAAAATTCATCCATTATCATGACAAATTAGCATTCTAAAATCCTTCAATCCTCTAAACTCCACCTATTTCTTCACTGGGCCCTTAGGTACCCTCACTTGTATGAGCTGCCTTTGCAGCCACATCTTGAGGATCTGTTATGGACTGAATTGTGTCCCCCCAAAATTTGTTATAAATTCTAACCCCTATACCACCAGCAGCTCCTTGGAAACCCTATGGGGCAGTTCTCCTTTGTCCTATAGGGTCACTATGAGTTGGAATCAACAAGTGGTGGACTTCTGGTGCCGGACTCTTCTAACCACTGGCCCACACAGTCTGCTCATGGTAAGCACCCAGACCGAAGGTTTTCTAGCAGAGGCCCAGAGGGGTCAGTGCCCTTCTTCATGGCAAAGGGCCAAATTATAGAACTACACTGTCCAGTAGCCACTGGCAACATGCAGTTATTTGAACTTCATTAAAATTAAGTACAAGTTTACTTCCTCAGTTCCACTGGTCACAGTTCAAGTGCTCAGTTGTCACATGTGCTAGTGGCTACAGTATTGGCCAGTGCAGATCTAGAAAACTCCATCACTACAGTAAATTCTGTGGACACGCTGGTATCCAGTGTCTGTCCTTGTACCTGGCACAGAGACGTGGTCTTCTCATCCGCGTCGGCCATCGGGTGCTCAATGAAGGTGGTGTAGGGCACATTGGTGGACCAGGGATTCCATCTGTTTATGAAGGAAGGGCGACTCTGCTTGTCCCACTGGATGCGAAGCCCAAAACCTTCTCGCCTGATAAGATTAGAAGAAACCAGCCAAACTCAGCACAGCAGGCCATGGACTTTAAAAACAGGTTACAAGGGCATGACTTGGGCTTCAATAATGATAGTGATCATAGTAATGGTGTATAAAATTCACTTTACTATTCTAATAGTCTCCATTGACAATGACTTTTAAGGATGTTAAGTGCTTTTAAGGATGACAAACAATATAGTCTTTTGGTTAAGCTAAGCGAACCTTTACGTAATTATGAAAATTTAGTAAGTAACAGAAATACATTATAGTTGGGTTAGCTAAATGAGTGACATTTTAAGAACTTTAAATTTTGTTCTTAAATGTTGGTTAAGATTTTTGACTCAGCTTTCTGAGTTGTCCCTATCCAAATCTCTACATAAAACGCTGTAAAATAAAGAGTTTAATTCAGTTGACTATATTCATGTCTAGGTTTTTCGTATTTCAGAAAATTCTCCTAAAGCAAGAGAATCAACTCTTGAAAGTTGGTCATTAAACTTTCAGATTTACCTGGCATTCAGAAATGTGTACAAGTGAAGTGGTGCCCTAGTTATTTCTTTTAAAATTTAACCAGAACAAGAATTGACATGTTTATGTAACACCTTTCCTCACCATGGACAAAATGTCAGATTTGGCCTTCAACTGAAGACTGCATGAGGTTGCTTTTAACATGTAGGGCTCTACTTAAATAATATCTTTAATTTATGTCAACCAGTTTTGCTGCAGGCCTAATAGCTGTCTTTTGTGCCAGAATGCTTTTCAGGGCACTCAGCTGCCCAGAAATCACGGGCTTCTATTCTAAGAAACTTTACTTTGATTTCTGAAGCCGTAGTCCTTTATGTTTCTACACGATGCTATATAATGGAGACAAGAAAACCACTGGAGTCTCATTTTAAAAGGGGAATGGGAGGATAGTTATATTACAAGGTCCTCTCCAGAAAACTTCAGTGGCACTGGATTCTCTGGGTACACTTACTTGTTCAGT
This sequence comes from Dugong dugon, assembly GCA_030035585.1. Taxonomy (NCBI): domain Eukaryota; kingdom Metazoa; phylum Chordata; class Mammalia; order Sirenia; family Dugongidae; genus Dugong; species Dugong dugon. Next base: position 26,633,425 of record CM057462.1, on the reverse strand, counting down.
GACTTAAGGGGAAACTGGAATTCTCCGTAGGAAATAGTGTCCACAGCGTTCAATGCGATTCTGACCACCTGCTGGCACTGGAGATTGATGAAGTCATACTTACAGATGAGCAGCGACTGATCTGTGATGAGCACCAGGCGCTCCTTCTCGTTGTTCCAGTGATCAACCCTGTAGGCAAACAGGATGAGTCACCTCTTCCCTTTAGAAAATAACTGCGATTCTCTTCAGTCCGTGCTAGGCCGGCAGCCCCAAGGCCCACCCTTCATGCCAAGGGCAGTTAGTCTCGTCTTCTCCGCCAGGAAGGGCGCGCAAGCACTGCGAAGGCACTTCCCCGCTCAGCAGAGCGTTCTGGGCAGAGGCCTCTCTCGAGTCGTTTTCCACTCTGCAAGTCCGGCCTCCAGCAGGTCGTCCCACTTAAGAGGCGCTGCTGCTATCTGGTTGCGCAGCAGCTCCTCCCGCGCCTGCATCTGGGCGTGAGGATCGGCTCCCTGGGGCGGGCCCCGGGTCCCCCCACCACGCAGGCGGGCGGCCAAGCTTACTCGGTCAGCAGCCACACCCCCTGGATCTCGCCGTCCTCCACGGGCCGGACCACCACGCGGATCTCCTCCACAGCCTGCTCGATGGTCCCGGGCTGGGGCACAGGGCAAGGGGCAGAGGTCACACTTCCGCGGGGCCAGAGCCCCGGCAGTCTTCCTCCCTCGGGTCCCAGGCTCCCTACACTCCCTCCCTTCCCCGGGGTCCCAGCCTCACCCGGAAAACAAAGTACTCCTTGACGCGCGCGCGGCGCGTGGGGTCGTGAACGCTGAGCGGCCACAGCGTCTGGCGTAGTGGCGTGCCTGCCCCTGCCCGGCCACCGCCGCCGCCGCCGCCCGCTGCGACATCCTCGCCGGCCGCGAGCACCGCTGTGGGGCTTGTGCCCTCAGAGTCCACCGAGTCCCGCAGCTGCAGCATCGCCACGCCCGTCCGCGACCCTGACACGGCCGCCGCCGCCACTGTCAAGCCTACCCGGCGGTCAGCACCCCGGGTAGCAAGCCTGGCCCCGCCCCGCGGGCCGCCCCGATTGGTTTCGCCCCGCCAGCCCCGTCCCAGTCTCCGCGCCCGCCACCGCCCACCGCCCCTCGGGATTGGCTCTTCTCCAGCCGCCTTCCGCGATTGGCTCCGCCCAGCCGCCGTTCACAATCGCGCAGGCCTCTTGCGGTGCCGGAAGCACCCCCTGCTTGCATATGCACTTCCTGTTTACCTGGCGGGGACCGGGCGGGGCCGAGACGGGTGGGGTTGTTGCCCGGGAGACTGGGCTGGGCCAAGACGGGTTGGGGGCGTTACCCAGGAGACGCGAAGGGTCTCAGGAGGCGTGTGGGTCGCGGCTGAGGAGCTCCGGGGGGCGCGGGGCCTTGGGATGGGCTCCGGGGGCGGGTCTGGGATGTGTAGGGGCACGGGTGCGGAGCGGGGGGCTTCAGAGGTGGGGCAGGGATTCCGGGGGCGGGGCCGAAGAGTTCGCTGGGGGCACTGCGGCCTAGCTGGGGGCCCGAGCCCGGCGCTTAGCTCTTAAGAGGAGCGCCCGGGCGCAGCCTCGGACTGGGGCGGAGGTTCTGGATGCGTACTTGTGGCCTCCTGAGAATCCCAGAAGATGGTTTCATATTCTGACGCCTATTTTCTTAACTTACTAAAGTGCAGTAAACACACTGAAGAGGGACTGTGGATGGATTTTGACGTCACTATCACCCTGGAAGCATCCCCTGCTCCCTCCCAGGCAACCCCTCACCTAATGGGGTGACCACCGTCCTGACATCCGACTGCACGCCACACGCACACACTCATTTTGCCCTCTGCCCCAGTGTGTACAGGTGTGTGCGAAATGGGCATGGGCGTGTACGTGACTGCGCGTTGCAAGTGTGTGTTTATGTGTGTGCGTATAGGGAGCGTGTTGTGTGTACGAGTGTGCATGCGTGGGGTGTATGTGCAGGTGTGCGCGTTGGGAGTGTGAGCATGCATGTGTGCACGTAGGGAGTGTGTGTTAATGTTCCACCACAACATAACAGGCGGGGACAGTGGGTGGTGGCTGAGGTGATGGTGATGTCAAAGACCCAGGTGCTCTGAGTAACGTGTACACAAGACTGGGGAAGAGGTAGTGCCATCTGTTAGGGAGCAGAGAGCGAGCGGCTGTCCTGTGTGGTCCCAGGGTGGCTGACAGTTACCTGCTCCACACCTGCTTTTCTGTGTGAGCCAAGCACCTTTGGTCTCATCCACCACCTTCAAACAATGCAAATTCATGGATGGAGCAAAAGGGGCACCCATTAATGGGCCCAGCCCTCGTACCTAGATAACAATAGCCAGATTTCACATAGAGCAGTTGCTCTGGGCCAACCTCAGGAAGCAGTACCATCATGATCCTATTTTACAGATGAGGAAACTGAGGCACCGGGGGTCAAGTCATTTGCCAAGGTCACATCAGCAAGGGCCCAGTAAGGATTCATTCTAGTCACGTTTCCCCAGCCCCCTGTTCTCTGGGGCACAAGAATTGCATCTGAGCTTCCCCAGGCCAGTGGCCTCCTTTCAGGAGTCGGTAGGATTTTCACCTGGGCCTTTCTAAAGCCATGAGTCAGAATCGACGGCAATGGGTTTTTAACCTTCATGGAAGGAGACTTACACATCATTTTCCTGCAGAGTGGCTGGTGGGTTTAAACCACCAAACTTTCGGGTAGCAGCCGAGCACTTAACCATTGTGCAACCAGGGCTTTTACTCAATGAATGCTTGCTAATAAAAGTAGCCACCACCTGTCTCTCAGTTTGTTCTTCTGTGCTGGCTTGCATATTGCTATGATGCTGGGAACTATGGATTGAATGTGTTGGAATCCTAACACCTATACCTGTGGATGTAATCCCATTCGGGAATAGGGTTTTTCTGTTGTGTTAATGAGGCCATATCAGCTTAGGGTGTATCTTAAACCTACTCACTTTTGAGATATAAAAAGAGCAGATAAGCCACAGAGAAACTAGCACAAATGGAGGGGAAGATACGTGCCATGTGGAAATCGCCAAGGAATCAAGGAATCCCGGGTCTACAGAAACTGAAAGAGATCCTCCCCCAGAGATGACGGAGAGAGAGACTTCTGCTAGAGCCGGTGCCCTGAATTTGGACTTCCAGCCTCCAGAACTGTGAGAAAATAAATTTCTGTTCTTTAAAGCCCCCTACTTGTGGTATTTCTATTACAGCAGCACTAAGAAACTGAGACACTATGCCAGGAGTGTTTCAGGTACCAGCAGGGTCACCCATGGTAGAGAGGTTTTAGCGGAGCTTTCAGGGAAAGACAGACTGGGAAGAAAGACCTGGCCATCTACTTCTGAAAATTAGCCAATGAACACCCAATGGTGCACAACAGAATATTGTAAATATTCCACATACAGTGCTGGAAGGTGAGCCTCCTAGTGGCCGCAACAATGGATTGAAGCACAGCAACAATTGTGAAGATGGCACAGGACCGGGCAATGTTTCATTCTGTTGTACATGGGGTCACCATGACTTGATGCTGGCTCGATGGTAATTAATAACAATTAAAAGTAGAATTTTTGTATCCCCTGCACAGCCCTGGTTCATAGAGATGCTCAGTAAGTGTTTGCAGAGAGGATGACATTCAAGATACAGGAGAACAAGGCCAGCCCAGTCTCGTCTTACAGGGTCACTGTGAGTCGGAATCAGCTCAACAGCAACGGGTTTGGTTTTTTTGTTTTTTCAAGGCTATTTCCATTCCCATCAGCAGATGGCAGCATCGCTCACTTCCATCCTGAAGGCCAAGGTGGTGTCTGGGCTTGGCTGTAAAGTCTCACAGTTTAACATGCTGAGGGTTTCTTTAAGCACACGATGAAGTCATTATTTATCTCATCTTCCTGTGGAAATCTCAGCTGGAAAGTGAGGATTCTTAACTTCCAGATGTTGTGGTTTAGTATGTTACAAAATCAATGTGTCCTACCTGTTAATGTCTGACCTGGGAGGAACAGTGGGGGGTGGCTAGGAGATCTTACGGATTAAATATGAGTTGGATGTTATCCCATTGGGGAATTGGGTTTTTTTCCTTCATTATGATAATGGATTCATATCAGTGTAGGTGGGTCCTAAACCTCATCACTTCTGAGTTATAAAAAGAGCAGACAAGGAGGAAGACAGACGCTATCTGATGAGGGTGGAAACAGATGCATCCACAAGCCTAGGAATGCCAAGGATGGCCAGCAGCTACAAGAAGCTGAAAGAGACAAAGAAGGGCCTCTCCCTAGAGCCACTCTGTGAATTTGGACTTCTAACCTCCTAACCTGTGAGAAAATAAATCTCTGTTCTTTAAAGCCAGCACTAAAGTCCCTGGGAGGTGTAAACGGTTAAGCGCTTGACCATTAGCTAAAAGGTTGACAGTTCAAACCCACCCAGAGGTGCCTCAGAAGACAGGCCCGGCAATCTGCTTTTGAAAGGTCACAGCCTTGAAAACCTTCTGGAGTAGTTCTACTCTGCACACATGGGGTTGCCATGAGTCAGAATTGACTTGATGGCAACTAACAACAAGAAACTGTGAGAAATAAATTTCCATTCTTTAAAGCCATCCACTTGTGCTATTTGTGTTACAGCAGCAGTAAGAAACTAAGACAGGGGGTCACCATGCTGTGGTGCCAGCACCTGCTGCCCTAGGTTGGAGGTTGATGCGTTCTATTCCCTTGCCTGAACTACAAGGTTGGACAATATTCCCATTTGCTGGATCCATAGGTGGAGCTCGCCTTCCGCTCTGGGTGATGCTGGAGGGAAGTTTCTCAGCCTTTCCCTCCTTGAGGGAACAGGGTGCTGACCCAGCTGGCCCCAGGGCTGCGTCAGAGGCTGGACCATGCTGGGCAGCTGTTGGGGCCTCTGGCCACATGCTTTAAGAGCCCACAGATAGCGTGTTTTAGCGACTGCATTTATTTGACTTTGGCAAGTCACAGCAGGAGCTGAAGCAACTCCAACAAAGATAGATCCTCCCCAGCAGACAAGGGGGTGTTATCTTGGGGGAGAAGTGGGCAGGCTTCCAAATATCTCAGCTGTAAGGCTCAAGAGCAGGATGTGGAACATCAGCCCAGGATACGGCTCCTGCACAGCTTTGAAAAACTGAATTGTTTTGATAGTGATTTTCCTCATTTCCTGTACTTGACCTAGAGGATGGTTTCACTCTGCCTCCAGCCTGCCACTCACCTCGCTGTGGCCAGGTGACCCCGAGTGGTTTCTTTGTGACTAGCCGGGGGCTGCAGGGACAATGGGGTGATCCTGTGCGGAAGGTTGGTGTGCTTCTCTTGGGCAGTGGTAGCCAGGAGATCGCTGGGGCCACCAGGTTCGGTTTGGGGGCAAGGAGGTCTTGGAAAAGACATTGACTGGAACTGGGGCACTGGATCTGGTTCTGGTCCACCTGGCAGGTAAAGGTCGAGGGTGGGACACACACTGCTTTGTGCTCAAGTTTTGCCCCTGGGTGTCTTGGTTTTCTAGTGCTATAGTGGAGAAGACTTGATGGCGCAGTGGTTAAAGTGATTGACTGCTAACCGGAAGGTCAGTGGTTTGAAACCACCAATGGCTCCTTGGGAGAAAGATGTGGCAGTCTGCTTCGTTGAGATTAACAGCCTTGGAAACCCTATGGGGTCACTATGAGTCGGAATTGACTCTATGGCAGTGGGGTTCTTTTTGGAGGTGAAGAAATCCCACAAGTGGTTGACTTTAAAGGACAGAAATTTATTTTCCCACAGTTCTGGAGGCTAAAAGTCCAAATCAGGGTCCCAGCCCTGCTGCTTCCTTTTGTGGGCCTGTATCCTAGTTTCTGGTGTCTGCTGGCAATTCTTGGCAATTCTTTGCTTGTAGATGGGCCCTCACGCAGCATCTGTCTTCCCCCTGTGAGGGTCTCTACATCTGTTCTGGCCTTCTGTAACTCAGAAGTGATTAGGTTAGGATCCACCCTACCTGGTATGACCTCAACTGATTGGTTACATTCTATTAGATTTCTTTATGGAAAGTGATTTTGTCATGTTACTTTATGTGATATGACATGACATTATATTACAGAAGGTAATCTGCTCTACCCAAGGCCAATCAATTTAACCACATGTAACTACTCCATGACAGCGACCAGACTAATGTTTGGCCAAACAACTGGGAACCATAGTCTAGCCAAGTTGACACATAAAACTAATGGTCACACTGAGAAACACAAGGGCTGTGCTGGAGAATTGCACAAAGCCTACTCTGCAATAAAATTCTAAGTCTCCCAAACTCCCCTCCTGGGGAGCTCTGTCTGGTCCCTCATGTGGGTGGTGCTGAGAAGGCCCAGGAAGGAAAGGGGTCTGTGGGATGTCACAGCACAAGGCTGGCTCACTCCTTATATTAGATTCCTGGAACTGCTGCAACAAATTGCTACATATGGGTGGTTTAAAGCAACAGAAATGTATTCTCTCACAGTTCTGGAGACCGGAAGTCCAAAAACAAGGTGTTGGCAGAGCTGGTTCTTTTTGGAGGCTCTAAGGGAGCATCTGTTCTACGCCTCTCTCCTAGCTTCTTGGGGCTGCGGGTAATTGTCGGAGTTCCTTCGCTGTGGCTGCATGACTCCAGTCTCTGCCTCTGTTTTCACATGGTCTTCTCCTCTCTCTATGTGTTGCAAATCTCCCTCGCCTTTCTCTTATAAGGTCATCGGTCACTGGATTTAAGGTCCACCCAAAACTTCAGGATGATGTCACCAAGATCCTTAACTTGATTACATCTGCAAAGACTCTATTTCCAAAGAAGGCTGCAGTCACAGGTACAAGGGATTGTGACTTCGACATCTCTTATTGTTATTAGGTGCCCTGCAGTCGGTTATGACTCATAGCGACCCTGTGTTCAACAGAACCATCATCCTCATAATCGTTAGGGTTAAGCAAATCCTCACTTCTAAGAAGCATTCTGGCTGCACTTCTTCCAAGACAGATTTGAAAAGATCACAGCCTAGAAAATCCTATGGGACAATTCTACTCGGTCACATGGGGTTACTATGAGCCGGAATCGACTTCATGGCACCCAACACAAAGTACCTGTGAATGTAATCCCATTTGGGAACAGGGGTTTCTTTGTTACTTTAATGAAGCCATATCAGTATAGGGTGTGTCCTAAACCTAATCATTCCTGAGTTACACAAAGAGCAGATTAGACACAGGAGAAAGCACATACTGGGAAGACAGAAAGTTCCAAGGTGGTGCAAGTGATTTGCACTTAGACCACTCACCTAAACTTGGAGGTCTGAAGAAAACCAGCACTGGGAAAAAAAAAAAAAAGGCCCAGCGATCTATTCCCATAAAGACTACAGTCTAGGAAACCTTATAGGGCAGGTCTATTCAGTCACAAGCGGTCGATATGTGTTAGAATCAATACCTAACAAAAGGCTAGCACATGTTGGGCACAGCTTGGCAGGGTATGCAAAGCAAAACCAAACCCACTGCAGCTGAGTCAATTCTGACTCATAGTGACCCTATAGGACAGAGTAGAACTGCCCCATAGGGTTTCCATGCTATAATCTTTACGGAAGCAGACTGCTACATCTTTCTACCTTGGAGCTGCTGGTGGCTTTGAACCACTGGCTCTAAATGGCTAAAAATCTCCTTGTTTGGGATATTTTTTAAAACAACTGGATGTGTAAAAATTTGAGTTCGGTGCCAACTGGCTTTTTAGAGTAACAGGCTTCCTGAGTTTGCTATGAAGAAGGGACAGCCTGGGCCTGTACACAGAGACACCATTGGCTCATTTATATGACGTGGGCTCTAACTCAGGCAGTCTGCTCCAGACTCTTAAGTTCTTACACTAGGTGTCATCTCACAGGACCCACCTTATGCTCATCAGAGATTGTTGTTGTTGGGTGCTGTTGAGCCAATTTTGACTCATAGCGACTCCATATGACAGAGCAGAACTGCCCCCACAGGGTTTCCTAGGCTATAATCTTTACGGGAAGGAGCCTGGTGGTACAGGGGTTAAGCATTTGGCTGCTAACCAAAAGCTTGTTCGTTCAAATCCACCCTTTAGAGGAAAGATGTGGCCATCCGCTTCTGTGAAGATTACAGCCTTGGAAACCCTATGGGGCAGTTCTACTCTGTCCTATAGGGTCATTATGAGTCGGAATCTACTTGACAGCGGTGGGCATGCTGGAGCAGATCGCCAGGACTTTCTCCTTCGGAGCTGCTGGGTAGGTTCTAACTGCCAACCTTTTGGTTAGTAGCTGAGTGCTTAACCATTGTGCCACCAGGGATCCTTACCAGAGACAGGTTCTTTAATTTTAGTTTCTCTTCCTAGTGGCAAATCAGGAGATTTATAAATGAACTTCAGAATCAGCTACCCAAAAACTTTCCAATGAACTCATAAAATATTTAGTTTAAGGTTTCAGATGCGATACTTTGCTTCTCTAGAGGGTTTTCCCTATCTCTGGCTATAACCAGAAATGATGCCGGATTAATGTGATCTCTCTGTGGGGTAAAGTTTGTGGAAATCAGTGAAGGCGCCATCCATACTGCTGACCTTGTAGATTACGATGGACACTTTGCATACATGTGGCCCTTCTATCTGAGGGCCTAAAATTTTGGCATTAATTAATTTGCTTGCTCTCATGAGAAACGTTTGGAAAAATTCAGATAAGAATTTATTCTTGGATGGACAAAAATGTTAGTTCAGGAAGTTTTAAAAGACTGTTTTGAACCGTTTTCTGTGTACCATCTCTTTCAGCTCTCAAAGGGATTAGAGCAAAACTTTGGAAAAGACACAGCCCAGCAGCCAACTCTTGGAAAGTAGGAAGGAACGGTTTGCTTTGGAAATTAACACCAGGAGTTATCGGCCAAGCTGGTGGTTTGATTCTTCTTACTACCCATATTATTTTTACTTGGGCCAGAGGCTATTTTTATTCTTTCCAGCAAAGAGTAAGACAAAAACATTGAAAAGCAGTGTTTTTTAAAAATGCTTTCCACATAAGCTAGAGCAATTGTTTGCCAGATGTAAAAATGGAAATGTGTTCACTCCTCATGTCTGTTTTGGATGAGGCTCCAAACCAAACCTGATGCTATGTTTAACTCAGGAATGGTAACCTTGATACCAACCAGTAAACCAGTTGCCATTGAGTCAACTCCGACTCATGGCGATCCCATGTGTGTCAGGGCAGAACTGTGCTCCATAGATTTTCAGTGGCTGAGTTTTTGGAAGTAGATTGCCAGCCCTTTCTTCCGAGGTGGCTCTGAGTGGACTTGAACCTCTAACCTTTCATTTAGCAGCTAAGCACTTCAACCATTTGCACTACCCAGGGACTAACCTTGATACCACCGTGGGCTGATTAGCGTCCTATCAGACTTGAGGCATTTGCGACAGGGTGGTGATACATAAGGAGAGGAGCGAGAGGATTGAGCCAGGCCAGCAGGGAAGTGTGTGTGGTGGGAGGAGTCTTGGGGCCCCTGGTAATTATGTGGCTCCCCATCTGGACAGCTGCTGCTCAGTGGGCCTCTTCCTGGTCTGAGGGTGAGTGCCTCATATTTGGTGTTGGGGTATCCCACAAATGCTCAGGATTGTGATAACCAAATTGTGTCTGTGCCATATGTCTTAGTTTGCTAGTGCTGCTGTAACAGAAATACCACAAGTGGGTGGCTTTAAAGAACAGAAATTTATTTATTCACAGTTCAGGGGGCTAAAAGTCCAGATCAGGGTCTTGGTCATGTCAATTCCTTCTATCAGCCTTGCTCCTTGTTACTGGTGTCTGCTGGAGATCCTAAGTGTTCCTTGGCACCTGTGTGTGTCTCTGTATCTATTTTGCTCTTTTTATAACTCAAAAGTGATCAGGTTTAGGACCCACCCTACTTAGGTATGACTCCATTCACATAACAAAAGAAAACCTTATTTACAAACAGAATCACATTTACAGGTATAGGGACCAGGACTTCAGTACAGATTTTTGGGGGGGGGGGGACACAATTCAACCCATAACACTTCATCCTTTTGCTCCCTCAAATTCATGCTCTTCCCATGTGCAAAACACAAAAACATATTTGCCCTATCATACACATAAGTCAGTTCAGCAAATCTATTAGTTGGGATGTCTCTGAAGATGAAATAGAGATGACTTTCTATAGTTTCGCTACAGGCTTTCAGGGTGGGAATTTGGGCTGGGATCTGAGACCAGACATGGGCACACACTCTCTTTTAGCTCCAGCTTTGGCTCAGTGGGTGTCTTGAAGCCATGGGAAGCCACCATTTTGAAAGACCACAATATGGAGGCCCAATGGGCCCAGCAGTGGGGACTGTGAGTTTTAATACCTCCATCCTACACCAGGGGTCAGTGTATCCCAACAGTCCCAGATGCAAGCCATTTCGCTACCCACCCCCTTCCTTCTTATGATCAGAAAGTGAATCTTCCCCTTACAATTTTCATCCTTCTCAAACTTTGATTACTGTGAAAATGTCCATTCCTAAGTTAACGCCTAAGTGGGATGCAATTGCAATAGAAAGTCCAATGCAACTTTGAAGGAACTGGATAAAGTGATTGCAAAATCGATTTGGGAGAATGAGGGGGAAAAAGTACCAATAAAATTTTGGGGAAAACAGAGTAATGGAGGGTATTTGCTTTACAGTCATTTAAGCATCTTATTAATAAGCTATAATAAGAATAACAATGGCCGACACTTTTGTAGCCTTCCTTGTGGGACAGGTACTGTGCTAAGTGCCCAAGTAAACTCGTTCAACCCTTACAGTTGGCCAGCGAGGCAGGGTAAAGAGTTAAAACTATGTGAGGTTGGAATAAAAATCAGTGGAAATGCCCAGAGACAGATTCTACGTGTGATTAGCACGGGATGAAGATATTATTTCACAGTGGAAGGAGGGAATTGGCCAGCCAATGATACCCAAACAACAGGCTAATTAGCTGGAGAAACAAGTTATTCCCCTCTTACATCATGGATGTTAAAGTAGGGGGTCAATGAAAATGAGGGAAACCCTCCATGAGATGAATTGACACAAAAGCCATAAGAAGGGGCTCAAACATATCAAAGATCATGAAGGTGGTGCAGGACCGGGCAATATTTTCTTCTCTTATATGCAAAGTCACTATGAGTCAGAGGTAACAACAACAGCAAAGATGGGGAGCTCAGAGAGGCCCCCCCAAGTCCTGTACCATCTTCATGATAGTTGTATTTTTCTAAGACTGATTTGTTGGTTCTTCTGGCAGTCCACGGTATATTCAATACTCTTTGCCAACACCACAATTCAAATGCATCAATTCTTTTCCTGTCTTCCTTTTTCATTTCATATGCTTTCACATGCATGTGACGCCGTTAAAAAGACCATGGCTCGGGTCAGGTGCACCTCGGCCCTCAAAGTGACATCTTTGCAGTGTAAATCTCATGTGAAATAAATAAATGAACCAATTAATAATACAAAAGAAGAAAATATTCACGACCTTTCTAAGCTAAGTGTTTATTTCTAAGCCACAAAGGAAGCTGCAGAGTGAAAACTGTATACTTTGAGTACATGAAATTAGAAGCTTAAAAAGTCAAAGGCATCATTCGCAATATTAAAGCTGAGACTACAAACTGGGAAAATATTTGCAATCACTATGTCTCCTCTGCTCTCATTTTATTAGGAAAATGGACAAAAATAGACAAGACTTGAGGAATGTTTATTGTGTTCTGTATAGTTTCATTACTGTAAAAGAAAACATGTTCATTGTTGACTTAAATCCACTTATTAAAGTGTCTTAAATACACATGCACAATTTGATTACTTTTTTCAAGTGTGAAATCTTAGTGTCCTCTTTGATGACATGTCATCTGTGCAGGTGGGCACATTTCAGAACTTAGACAATTGTCCTTGGCCTTTTTCTCTGATTTCAGCCTGTGCAGAGGAGATGGACTCGGGGTGGGCAAGAGGCAGGGCTTGTGGATGCCAGAACCGCCCAGGGCCTCCTCTTCTCCGTGAGTCTTTGCGAGGGGGCCTTCCTTTGAGAGGTGAGCTCTGGGCAGGTGTTTCATTCATCCCAACATGGGCTTGAGAATGACAGCTTTGGTTGGGGGCCTGGGAAGGCCACAGACCTCTCCCGTGTGGATTCCCCCCACCTGGACTGGTATGTGGGGAGTGGCTGGGCATCCTCAGCGGTGCTACACACAGACCCCTAGAGGGATGCCCAGCAGGAAATGTCAGCCCTCTTCTTGCACACACCTTGCCCCTATCTTAGGACGGTGTACCTGGCACTGGACTTGGTACCTGGGGCAGGGGGTGAGGGCAGAGTCAGATTCACTGTGAGGTCAATGAAGTTACATTTCAGGGACTTTTATGGGTTACACTGTGTTCCCCAAAAAGATATGTTCAAATTCTAATCCTTGGTACCTGTGAATGTGACCTTGTTTGGAAATAGGGTCTTTGCAGACGTAATTTGTTAACATGAAGTCATACAGGAGTAGGGTGGATCCTAATCCAATATGACTAAACGAAACCAAACCAAACCTGTTGCTGCTGGGTTGATTCCAACTCACAGTGACCCTGTAGAACAGAGTAGAACTGTCCCACAGGCTTTTTAAGGAGCGACTGGTAGATTCGAACTGCCGACCATTTGGTTAGCAGCCCAGCTCTTAACCACTATGCCAGCAGGGCTCCACTCCAATATGACTGGTGTCCTTAAAAGAAGAGAAGAAGGGAAAAAGAGATACACAGAGGGAAGACTGCGTGAGGCAGAGATTGGAGTGACGCTGCCACAAGCCAAGGAATGTCTGGGGCCACCAAAAGCTGGAAAAGGCAAGGAAGGATCCTTCCCTAGGGCCTTTGGAATGAGTACGGCCCTGCTGACACCTTGATTTTGAACTTCTGGCCTCCAGAACGGTGGAAGAATACACTTCTGCTGTTTGAAGCCACCAGTTTGTGATAGTTTGTTATGGCAGCCCTGGGAAATCAGTTCAGGGACCCTTCCAACCCAAGTGTGTATGTTTGTGTGTGTGTGTGTGTGTGTGTGTCTGTGTGTGTGTAGAGGTTAGACATTTGTGCACAAAGTTGTCTATTTTTGTAAAAACAGTAAAATAACATATTATTGTATGACTTTTCTTAAAAAGGGCCTTCAATTTTTATATGTTGCAAGTCCCACAAAACCTGACTCCTCCCCTGCCCAGAGGCCTCCTTTCTCATCAGAAGAATCTATCAGAAGTCTTTCGTTCAAGCTGGAGACTTTTCTGAAACCATTAATCATCTATCCAGCCACACCCCTTGGCCCCCTGGGGTAGCATGGAATTCAGGGGAGTAGCTGGTGAACATTCTTAAAGATAGTAATTAATTCGGCTGTCCATTTTGTGCCAAGTATAGTTCTGGAAGAGAAGGGGTGAGCTGTAAAGATGTGGAAAAGTGGGTGGACCTGCTGGGACATTTGCAAGGTGGGGTGTGGGGAAGAGACCCACAAATTCAGATTAGGCCACGAACCAGGGGAGGCTTTCTTGGGGTAGGCTCTGTGGTTGTTGTTAGCTGCCATTGAGTTGGCCCCGACTCATGGTGACTCCATGCACAAAAGAACGAAACGCTACTTGGTCCTGCGCCATCTCTGTGATCAATTGCAGATTGGACTATTGTGATCCATAGGGTTTTCATTGACTGATTTTTGGAAGTATGTCACCAGGACTTTCTTCCTAGTCCTTCTTAGTCTAGATGCTCTGCTGAAATGTGTTCAGCATCATAGCGACACGCAAGCCACCACTGACAGACTTGTGGCAGCTGTGCATGAGGTGCATTGGCAGAAAATCAAACCCAGGTCTCTGACATGGGAGGCAAGAATTCTGCCACTGAACCACCAATGCCTCACCCAAGTATCTAACACTAACCCTAGTTACTTGAGGTCTGCTCTACTTCTGGTGGGTGGTCAGGAAGAGTGTTGGCCTGAAACCTGGGCTGGGACCAGATCCCACTACTCTGATCTCAGGGAGGGGTGGGTGGGTGAGGGGCAGAGGGACAAGGTGGAGAGTGGGGCAGGTCATCTGTTAGGCAGACCGAGTCTGACTGGGGCCTCAGCAAGCAGGGCAACCACTGGTGTTTGGGATTTCTAAGGACAGTGAGATGGGCCTGTGGGCATCTTCTGGACTTAGACATACTCTACGCACTGCATTGTGTCTTTGATTCACAGGCAGCAAGGTCCCTGGAGCCGGACCCTGTACCCAGTCCCCAGGCCTGCACTTTACAGGTTAGGCAGCTTGGGGTGCTGCTCCCCCCTTGATCCCAGGTTCCCCATTTATAAAGCAGGGACAAAAGTACTGCTGGCCTGTATGGACCCCCTCCTCCACTCAGATGACTGTAACCCTCCATTGCATCTGGACAGTTCGGGGTCTCACTTCCCAAGTCCCTCCCCATCAGGGGCTCCAGGGCTTGGGGGTGAGGGGTGAAGGATTATCTAGCCTTCCTCATAGCTCAGACCCCATGAAGGTTGAGGAGGACGGTCCCAAGAGAGAGGGGCCCTGCCAGACCTCCAGAGTGAGACTGATGGCTGGCGGGCCTATCCCCCTGGGCTAGGATGGGTCGCCCTCAGCACAGCAGCAGCTGATGAATATATCCAGTCGCTGCCCCTCCGGTCCGGTTCCACACAGCCTGCACTACGAGGGGGTGTTCATCTTCCTCCACTCTTTAAAGACCTCCTGCGGGACCCCACGTTCCGCCCCTGAGCTACCTGGTCCTCACCCCTGGAGTAAATCGCATATCGGAACCACATTTCAGGGAGAGAAGTACCAATCGCAGAGCCAGGGCCTCGTGCAGACTGGCCTCCAGCCGCTGCCGAGAACTCCGCCCAGAAATAAGGAGGCAAGTGCCCGGAGGTGGTGAGTGCCAAAACGGGGTGTCCAGGGCGCACGGCGGCGGCAGAGGCTACTAGCCCGGAGCGGGATCGGTAGGGTGTCGGGGTAAGCGTGGCCGAAGGTCATGGGGAGCACAAGCAGAGGCCGGCTTTCCGGGGGTTTTGGGAGAGGAAAGGCTAGGGGGCTGCAAGCGTCCGGGGTCCCGGGTCCGCGGGCAGCTGCCCAGTGGCCCGCCCTCCTCGCTGCTTGCTGCGGTGAGCGCGGAGCGCTGTCCCGCGGCGGCCGGCCCGCTGCGGTAAACCATTCGGGTCACAGCAAACCTGGGACTTTCAGCTGGAGAGGAACTTGGAGCGCTAAGCGGCTGTGGAGGCGGGGAGGGACCTGAGAAGGGGCGGGGCTGGGGCGGGGCCGGAGGCTGGCCGGGGCCTGAGCAGGGGTTGCGGTTGGGCAGGGTTCGGGGGCGAGCCTGGGGCGGAGCGCGGCCAGGGAGGATGCCGGGGGTCGGGGGGGGGGCGGTCGGAGTGGCGCTTGCTGGGGCAAGTACTGCTGGGTCGAGGGAGGTAGGGGCGGGATCAGATGTGTCCCAGGATCAGGGAGGGGCTGGGGAGGGGGCTGGGGGCGGGGCCGGATGGGCCGCGGCTGGGGCGGGGCGTGTCCGGGGGCGTGTCCGGGGCGGGCCGGCCTCCGGGCGGGGGTCTCCGCGCACACTGGGTTACTGCCGTGGCGGGAGCGCGGGCCCGGCGTCGACTGTCTGGCTGGCGGACCCAGCGCTCACGTCTCGGCACAGTCCCTCCGGGCGCGGCAGGAAGGGGAGCTTCAGCACCTGCGGCGGCCCTCTGCCCCCGGGCACCTGTGGCTGCGCCCCGTGCGCCCTCCCCGGCCATGACTGAAGTGAAGGCGGCTCCGAGGGGCCGCCGGGGCCGCCTGTGAGCTGGGCCCGGATAGGGGGACCCGGCGCGAGGCTGCAGCACAATGACTTTCCTCCCAGAGGAGAGGACACCTGGAAGAGCGGCGGGGCGCGCAGTGGCCCTGACCCTCGTGCTGCTGCTCCCCGCCCTGTCTGCCGGCGCCGCGCCACGCCTGCCCCGGCTGCAGCCCAGCATGTGAGTAGCGGGAGCTCCGGAGGCTTTGTCGCTCGGGCACGGAGAACAACTGGCCCTTTGCCTTAACCGTGGAGGGGGTGGCCACGGCAGGTTTCCAGGCATAGGTTCTGGGGGGGCGGGTCTGCGGCAGGGCCACCTCGCCGCCTCCGCGTCCCTGTGCTCACCCCGCTGCACCGCAGGCCTGAACTCTGTACGTGGTCTGCATGCCAACGCAGATGCTGTACTTTGAGGAGAGATGGAGGAGCTCTAGTCAGGGAGGGGGCTTGGAGAGGGGAAAGGAAGCCTGGCTCCTGGGGTCCGTTCTGGGGGCAGGGAGGTGCGCGCAGGGAAGGGGGTTGTGCGCAGACCCCAGACGGCTGCACTGAGTTGATTGCTGTGTTAACTAAACACGTGTGCTGCGGGCTGCTAGAGAGACACGCGGGAGAAAGAATTTAGTACCCGAATGGCAGGAAGAGAGGGTCAGGGAACGAGTGAGATGGATTTAATTTTGAAAGATGATTCCCCAACGGGCGGTTCAGCAGTCTCTCGTTAACGGCAAATCAGTCCTGTGTTGGTCTCAAAGGAAAACTGGTGCTGAAGTCAGCTGATCCAGAGGAAGAGGGGAGCCTGCTGGTGGCCCCCACCCCCACGGTCCCTGCAGGGTGCGCGGCCTGGGCCTGCAGAGCTTGGAGAGGCTTTGGAGGCAGTGCTGCAGAGGGGCTGGTGGGCTGCCCTTGTCAGAACAAGGATTGCTGCCCAGGCGGGCCGGGCTCAGGCCCCTTGGCTGACTGCCCAGCTGGCGACCCTTTCCGGAGCTGCAGAAGGTGTTTGCCAGCCTCCTTCCCATTCAGCACTCTGCTAAAGGCCTGGCACTGAAGTCCCTCAGGCTGCACACCTGGTCTCCTGGTCTTGTAGGATAGAGCTGCTGCTGCTGGGTCTCTGGGGTCATAGAAGGGACAGAGAGGGGACAGGCCTCCAGGCGAAGCCAGGGAGGGTAGCAGGCCCACAGTCCCAAACCCCTACACTGGTCTTTGCTGTACTCAAGAAGGAGAGTCTCCTTTCCACAGAAGTCCCATGACTCTGGGCTGGGGAATTTGCATCCAGAAATGTGAATGGCCTAGGTCCCAACTCTCAGCCACACACTCCTCTTCCCTGGAACCCTGCGAGTTCCCCCAAGTGTCCCTACAACTGCAGATGAGTCACAGGAAGGGGTTCAGCCACCCACTGGCCCTACTCTCCAGATGGCTGGACAGTTATCCAGAGCTGCAGGCTCCTGGGGGTTCCAGGGCATTGGTTCCAAGGGGTGGGCAGCTGCTCTGCCGACGTGGGTGTATGTCTCTGCCCTTGAGAGGGGGCCTCTAAGCCCGGTGTGCTTGTGAACACTGCCACTACCCTTCCTGGGCCCCCTCCCAGCTCACCTGAGCTTCCTGAGCTCCCAGGGAGTGGAACCCAAAGCCCCTTTCTCTGTGTTCTGTCTGCTAGCTTGGAGGGGTGAGGGGAGGGAGGTGGTTTGAACCTGTGTGGATGGATTAGATGACCCAGGCTGTGGGAGTCCACAGGGTCAGTCCTTCCTGCTCTGCCTCCCCTTGACACCCAGCCTCTCCTCCTCCACTGGAGCCTCTTCCCATCATGGTGGCCCCTTCTCTGGGGACTAGGTCCCCATTCCTTGCCCTGGGGCTCATCCACCAGGACTGCTGTTCTCAAACTGCATCATGAACACATATGTGAGTGTGAGCCACTGGAGGGCTAGGGGTTGTTGTCCAAAATCTTTTTGTCTCTTAGGCTCGGCACGTGCCGACACACAGTGGGGCTGCAGCAGGCCTGGGCTGGTCGGCTGGTTGCAGGAGTGAAGGCTCTGGGCTCTTTGCTGGGCTGTGGGGACCGGGACCCCAGCCGACAGCTTATTCTGCTGAGCAGAAAGGGAGTGGATGTCGGTGGACTCCAAGAGGGGCAGATTTTTTTTTTTTTAATTGTACTTCAGGTGAAGGCTTACAGAATAAATAGTTTCTCATGAAACAGTAGTACACATATTGTTTTATGACATTGGTTAACAACCCCACAACATGTCAACCCTCTCCCTTCTCGACATTTTTTTTTTGGTGAAAAAATATATAGCCAAAGATACACCATTTCAAAAATTTCTACAAGCACAGTTCAGTGACATCGACTACGCTCTTCCAATTGTGCTGCTATTCTCACTTTAGATGAAGGCTTACAGAACAAAATAGTTTCTCATTTAACGGTTACTACAAATGTTGCCCTATGACAATGGTTAACAATCTCACAACACATCAACACTATCCTTATTCAATCTTGGGTTCCCTATCACCAGCTTCCCTGTCCCCTTCTGTCTTCTGACGCTTGTCCCTGGACTGCTGTACCTCGTTAGTCCCATGTGGTTTTATGGGGCTGTCCACTCCCCGGCTGAACGGTGAACCTCGGAAATGACTTCACCACTGAGCTAAAAGGGTGTCTGGGTGCCATACTCTCGGGGTTTCTCCAGTCTCCTTTAGGCCAGTAAATCTGCTCTTTTTTTGTGAGTTAGAATTCTGTTCTACATCTGTTTCCAGCTCTGTCCAGGACCTTCTATTGTGATCCCGGTCAGAGCAGTCAGTGGTGGTAGCCGGGCACCATCTAGCTGTACCGGACTCAGTCTGGTGGAGGCCTCGGTAGCTGTGGACAATTAGTCCTTTGGACTAATCTTTTCCTTGTATCCTGTTCTCTTCATTCTCCCTTGCTCCCGAAGGGGTGAGACCAGTGGAGAGGGCAGGTTTTTCAGTTTGGCAGGGGAGGGGACCAGGAGGGCAGCGAGGACCCTCGCTGTCCTCCTGGCCCCCTCCCAGCTAGTCCTCTCCTCCCTGCCACCATCCCCTCCGGGGAGATCTGGCCAGCTGGCAGGGCTGGGCACAGGGACACTGCACTCCTTCTGGCTGTGATTCCTGAACTGTTGGCAGCCAAGTTTCAATGGTATTGCTGACCTCCCGCCTGGCTCAGTGTGGGGAGGGGGTGCTGTGGGTGGAGCCACCCTGACTTGAATCCCCAGATGCTCTTTATGGCCTTTCGAGATCTGCTGGGCCATGCACACGGCCTGGCCCTTCAGCTCCCACTGACCAGCTGTTGCTCTCCCGGGAGTGGCTTTTTTTTTGCCTTCAAAGTGAATTTCTGCTGCCACGGACAAACAGCTTGTCTTTCCTTCCTGGGGCTTGGAACAACTGCTGACCACATGCAGGGCAGCCCAAGGCTGCTGGCTGGGCTGCTGGGAGCCGGACCCAGTAACAGGGGGACAGATGTCCCCACCTACTGAGCTCTGGCCAGCTTGAGGCCCAAGTCTCTGCTGTTCAGAGCAGACTCACATGGCACTCCAGCGTCCCTGGGGCTGGACTCACCTCTGGGCTGCGAAAAGAGCTCCTCTTTGCAATGGACTAGTTGTAGTGGATCCATCGTCCAGGCCAGGACGGCCCCCTGGCTCAAGTCCAGTCTTGCAAGTAGCTCTCTGGAAAGGCCCTGAGGCCTGAGACGGCCCCACTCCCCTGTGCTGAGCCCCTCCCTACTTAGGAAGCTCCACCACTCACCCACTGAAGGAGCTGGGAATGGAATTAGGCTTCAACTGCCCTTGGCTGCTATGCTGAGTCTCCCTTTTGTGGCCTCAGAGTTTCACAGCAGGCAGGGCCCTATCCCCTCTCTCTTGGACGCTGACTGAGGCCATGCTGTAGGTGTGGCGGAGAAGCTGAGGGGGGGCAGAAGGAGGAGTGTACATCCACTGCCAGCTGCTTTGTGCCAGGCTCTGTACATCTGACACAGCAGGTAATTATTGTGTCATTGTCTGGTGGACGGATGTGAGGGTCCGAGAGTCACCTGCTGGGGTGACAGCATCTCAGGGCAGGATTGTGGCCCACCCACTGCAGAGCCTGGTGCTTCCCCTCCTACTCAATGCCCCCCAGCCAGAGAAGCGTGTCTAAAGGAGCTGGGTGGGTACTAACAGGGCATTAAGGAAATGAGAGGGGGGCCTTCTCCTGCACCAGCCTTCCTCATAGATGAGGTGTGCTCAGCTGGGTTCCCATCTGTGTGAGGCCAGCTGACCCCAGGCCTAGTCCGCCCATCCATCCTCATGTGCAGACCCTGGTGCACTTGTCACAGGGGGCCCCAGGTAACTGGCTGCCCTTGCAGTATGCTTCCTGTGTGCCCCCCTGGCCCATGGCTCCATGCTCCACCAGCCCAGCCTGCTGGGGAGCAGATGACCCGACAGGTGGGACAGATTCCCCGTCTGAGGGGCTGGGCTCACTTTGTAGTGTGGGAACTGTCTCTCCTTTCCTAGACAGGAAGCAGGCCCCACTGCAAGGGACAGACAGGCCCCAACTGCTCCATTTTACCGGTGGTCTGCAAGTGCTTTAATTTTGTCTCTGTCGGATCCCCTTCAGGGGTCGGTTGGGTTTCTCTTTGTTCCCTCCTCAGCCGTTTGTCCTCTGTCTCCCCACACCACCCCTCTCCTCCACCCTTCCAGATGGAAAAGCCGCCACAGTTGTCCGTCTGAGGAGCTAGACCTTTAACGCAGAGTGCTGGCCTGAGCCTGGGCCCGGAGCCGTTTTCACGGAGAGCCTCCTGTGCCTGGAAAGCTGGCTGGCCTTGTGTGCAGGGTGCTGGCTCCCTGTGGTCCACGCTGCCCATGCTTGGGGTCAGCAGTGGTCCTGGAGGGCTCTCCTCAGAGACGTGGGGCTGGGACCAGTGTCATGCTGGTGCCTCTGGGAACGGGGGCAGGAGAGTAAGGCAGAGTGAATGTTCTGGAAGAGCTGCTGTGTGAACCACAGTGGGGTGGGCAAAGGGTCTCAGTGGGCTCCCTCAGCATTGTCAACTCACTTGTTAGCAGCAGCCGGCATAGAGGAGGTTTGAGGAGAGGGTAGGAAGGAAAAGGAGGTGCTCAGAGGAGAACACCAGCCCTACCCAGGTTTCCTGACAAGCCCTGACATTTTCAAGGTCCGACTGGGCTGTTTTCCCCACCCCCTGCCCGGTGGCCCAGCTCTGCCCTCAGCCTGTGGGACCCTGTCCTCTGTGTCGTTCCCTCCCTGGCCCCAACGCTGGCATTGTGTGTGCTGGGTGGGCCATCCCTGAGGGAGTGGCCAGCGTTGCGGGCAGGGATGTGGGGACCAGAATACTGAAATGTTCCATGAGCCAGACCTGTGCCTAATTCCTGACAGGCAAGATCTCATTTCAGGTGTGCACAAGCCCTGGGGATGAGTGCTGGGATCACCCCATTTTACGGAGGCTGAAACAGGCGCAGAGAGGGCCAGGCCCCAGACTGGACTGTCTGCTCCAATCTGTGTTGGTCACCATCATACCACTGCCTGCTGCGGGTCACCTCCACCCTCAGAGGAGGGAGAGGTCCTGCTGAAATGGCCCCCACAGCATCGGGCTGTTTCAGAGTTGGGGAGCCCTGCAGCCAGGAAGCTCCAAGCCTCCAGTGCCACTCCCCACTGTCCTCCCTCCTTCCGTCCACTCTTTACAGTAAGAGAGCGAGGTACCCTTGGTCCTGGGTCTCATGGCGGATAATTACACTGCAAGGCACAGGTGTAGGCAAAAGCATTGAAACAAGAATGATGTGTCATCTATAGCAGGTCGTTTGGGCCAGATTTCAGTTTGCAAATGACATTTTTTCCTGGAAGGATAAGCAGTGGGTTCCCTGACACAGCCCACGGCACTGATGAGAATACCAGCGGACACTGGTGGGGGTTGTCAGAAGCCCTGCCCTGCTAGCTCACTGAACCTCACACTAGCCTGGCGAGGGCAGTGCCATTACCTCCCCATTTTACAGACGAGGAAACCGAGGCATGACCAGTGAAGCTCTTTGCTGGTCATATTGGCTGTCCTTGTGGAGCTGAGGCTTTGCCGACATGGGCATGTGTCGGAACCCTGGGGTGGTTTGTTAAAACTAGATGTGGGCTCACCCCTGTGTGTTTTGGGGTGTGGCCAGGTGGTTTGCATTTCTAACGGTGGATGGGGACCCCATTTTGAGAACCCCATGCCCTCCGGCCTGAGACGGTGGCTGGGCACAGGGTTGAGTAGGTGAACTCATTCGTGAGTTCTGGCTACCAAGATGTACACATGCTTTAAAACGTCCGGCTCTTACCCAAACTCGATATTGTTGGAGAACGGGCGTTCTGATTCGCAGTGTGACAATATGCACACCAGCAGGAGGGACAGGAAACAGCTCCCTCCAAGGATGGGAGTTTGGGGACAGGGTATTTACAAAGGGGTGCAGGGTTGGGGTGGATAGTGACCAGGGAGCACCTTTTCAACTCCAGGGCTAAGGGCAAGGGGAGGCTGGCTCCCTGTACCCAGAGAGATGGGGCTGCAGCTGGAGAGTGGGGCTCTGGGGCTACGTCCAAAGGCACAGGAAAGGGTCAGGGAGGGATGTGTATACCAGCTGTTCTCTCCTCCCTCCCTTCCCCCTCCTGCTGGGCCTCCCATCGGCCAAGGCCTCAAAAGCCAGAGGGCTGAGACACGTGGGGTGTCTGTGTATCTGTGTGTGTGTGTGAATATGTGTGTATGTGTGGGCACGGAGCAGGGTGGGACAGGGGAGACTACCCAGCCTTAGTGCTGTAGGCTGGGGTCAGGAATGAGGCCAGGCAGGGACCCAGCCGCCTAGTCCGGGACCCAGGCTGAGTGATGGTGATGGTACTCCCGGGCCCTGGTCTGACCCCCCTGCCCTAGGCATCTTCCCATATTCTTACACCAGAACCCCTGGCCCAAGGATGTGAAGTCCATGCCATGGCTCCTGGAAAAACAGCCCCACATCCTTTGCTGGCCCTCCAGGGTATAGAGCCTGGCAGTGCTAGGGAAGCAGAGAGGCCGGTCCTTCAATGAGGCTCTACTTCTCACTAGCAGGTGACCTTGAGCAGACCACTGGGGGGCGGGGAGGTGGTTCGTAGCCTCTCCCAGGCGCATTGGAGAGTTGAAACCCAAGAGACACTCCAGAAATGCATTGCTTCTTCCCTCTCACCCTTCTTGTTAGAAGGAGAACTTTTGGAAGTCCCCTCCCCTGCCCCTCAGGCCCTGGCTGATTCTGTGGGGTGGGAAGAGGTGACAGCAGAGCCCTTCCAACCCACCCCAGGAGTCTGCACAGCCAGCCAACTCAGACTGCAGGGTGAGAGGTGGCGCTCCAGGTGGCCATGGAGGCTGCCAGGCCACAATTGCAGGTCACATCCAGGTGTTCCTGTTAGACCTCGGATCCCACCCCTGGCAGGCAGCCTCTGCTCTGCTTCTTCGAGGCCCTCTCTCTGCAGCAACCCCAGGCTTAGGCTCCTGAGTGAACTCCATGGCAGTCGAACAGCCTCTGTTCTGGGTGAGATGTTTGGAACCTGAGCAGGTGGACATGTGCAGGGCAGGGCATTTGTGGGGCAGGCGTGATGACCATGAGCAGGGTGTGTGTGTGTGGGATGGATGTGATGAGTATAAACGAGTAGGCTTAAGCAGGGTGGGCGTGAGTGGGCAGGTGTGAGTGGAATGAGTGTGAATAGGGTGGGCATATGCTGGGTGAGTGTGAGTGGTCAGTCGGGCTTGGGTGGGGTGGGCATTTATTGGGCAGTGTGTGCAGGCAGATGTGAGCGGGGTGAGGGAGAGAAGGTTGGAATGCAGGCAGGTTGGATTCACAGCCGCGCCTGGCCCCATGTGCTGGAGAGGGGAGCCCAGAGCTCTTCATTGTGCTCCAAGATCTCTGTCCCTTTCTCTGAAGGCATGTGGAAGCCAGCCCCTTCCTGAAGCTCCATCCAGCACAGTGGGACACCGGCAGAGGAGCTGAACCTCTGCTCCTGGAATGTGCCTCTGTGGAGACCACCCTTGTCCCTAAATTGAGGCAGGCCTGGGCAGGCCAGCACTCCGGACCTCGCCTGCCTCCCTGGCCTGTCTCTGGAATGTTCCTCCCATTGACCACTCCCCAGCAGGGCAGAGCCTTCATGAACAGGCTCCCCTTGCCTCACCTGCTCTGAGGCTGCGGTAGGGTTGGGATAGCTGCCCTGCGGCTACCCTCTGCAGCTAGGTGCCACTCTTGCCCAGCTTGTGCAGTAATCTGGGTGCTGGCGAGGTCCCGGGAGGATGAAGCCACAGTGGGCCGGGAGCTGGCTGCCAGGTGCTTCCTCCGTGCTCCTGGGTGCCCTGCTCTCTCCCATGCTCTTTCTGCTCTGGCTTGTCCCTCTGCCTGGAGCCAACTCCCTCTCTGCCCGCATGTCCCAGCACGACCAGGCACCAGGCTCGGGGGCGTTTCTGAAGTCAGTAGGGTCACCCAGAGGGGACAGGTTTCAGTGGAGCTTCGGGGTCAGGTAGACTCAGGGTCCCATCCTAGGGTGTGCCAAATCAGGCACTGTCCCTCGCTGGCCCTCAGCTCCCTGTCTGTTGAAGGTGCAGTGACACCTCTGTTGCAGGGATCTTGGGAGGATGAGAAGCCAGGCATTGTGGGACCAAGGCCTGTGTGTGGTATGTCAGTCTCCTAGGGCTGCTGGGACAGAAATACCACAAGTGGGGGGTTTTAAAGAACAGATACTTATTTCCTCACAGTTTTGGAGGCTAGGAGTCCAAATTCAGGGTGTGGGTCTAGGGTGGGAACTTCTTTTGTCTATTTCAGTTTCTAGTAGCTGGCAATCCTTGGAGTTCCTAGGTTTGGAGATGCATCTGCTTCCATAGTCAGATGGCAACTGTCTTCCCTCTGTGTCTCTGGGTCTATGCTGCTCTTTTTATAACTCAGAAATGGCCACTACCATGGACTCAAACATGCTGGTGATCATGAGGATGATGCAGGACTGGGCAACATTTGTTTCTTTGTACATGAGATTGCCATGAGTCAGAGTGGACTTGATGGCGGCCAACGACAACATATAAGTCAGAAATTATTAGGTTTAGGATCTACCTACACTGTTACAACTTCAACTAATTGATTATATTATACTGATTGCATTAAAAAAAACCAAACAAACCCATTGGCGTTGAATTGATTCCGACTCATATCAACCCTGTAGGACAGAATAGAAGTGCCTCATAGGGTTTCCAAGGAGCGGCTAGTGGATTCGAACTGTTGACCTTTTGGTTAGCAGCCCAACTCTTAACCACTGGGCCGCTAGAGCTCCACTGATTGCATTATGGAAGGTGATTGCACTACATTGTATTAGATTAAATCCACAGGTATTTGTTGTTGTTAGTTGCCATTGAGTTGGCTCCGACTCATAGAGACCTTATGTACAGCAGAATGAAACATTGCCTGGTCCTGCGCCATCTTCACAATCTTTGGTATATTTGAGCCCATTGTTGCAGCCATTGTGTCAATCCATCTCATGGAGGGTTTCCCTCATTTTTGCTGACCCTCTACTTAACCAAATGTGTCCTTTCCTAGTGATTGTTGTTGTTGTTAGGTGCCATTGAGTCAATTACGACTCATAGTGACCCCATATGATAGAGTAGAGCTTCCCCATAGGGTTTTCTAGGCTCTAATCTTTACAGAAGCGGATTACCAGGTCTTTCTTCCCAGAGCCCCTGGATGGGTTTGAACCGCCAATCTTTCAGTTAGCAGCTGAGCACTTAACCGTTGCTCCACCAGGGCTCCTCATTCTAGTGATTGGGGGATAAGATTCCAACACATATCTGGGGAGGGGCACAATTCAATCTATAACAGTAGTGGCTGCGGGGGCACTGTGCTGCGATCACTGTCTCTTCTCCCTCTGAGCCTGGTGGGCATGAGGAAGGAGAGGGGCTCTGTGCTGTGGAGGCCTCACTCCGGCAGGCTCTGGGCCCACACTGGATGACTCCCCCAGAACGGGCAGCAGGATGGGCCGGCTGTTGGTAACCAAGATGCTGACTATATATGTCTCTCCATTTCAGGCCCCATGTGTGTGCCGAGCGGGAGCTGAGCCTGGTGGGCCATCGCCAGCCCTGCGTGCAGGCCTTCAGCCGCACTGTGCCCGTGTGGACACCAGGCTGCGGGCCACAGAGGTGGTGTGTCAGCCACGTGAGGAGGTACATGCTGGGCCAGGTTCCACGTGGGGAGGGCTGCTCACAACCGGAGTCCTCTCGCTGCCTAGGAGCTGGGGCCTTGGGGCTGGAGCATACTGTCCAGCCACAGCAGGGGTGGGGGGCTAAGCAGGAGGCCTGGGGCACTGGGGACACTGGGAGGTGATGCTGTGGGGGAAGACCTAGGACGGTGAGAGGCCTGGGGGTTTTATTGTTGGCTTCACCCAACCAGCTGGCTGCTGTCCACTGTCCTCTGTTTTCTCACCCATGAAATGGACTGACAACACTAGCTGTGCCGGTGGTCCTGCCTGTTAGCACTTGTATTGGTCCTTGGGGCTGCTGTAGCAAAGTGCCACACGCTGGGGACTTAAAACCGCGGACATCTATTCTCCCACAGTTCTGGAAGACAGAAGTCAGAAATCAAGGTGGCAGCGGTGCCATGCTCCCTCTAAAGGCTCTAGGGGAGGAAACTTCCTTGTCTCTTCCGGCTTCTGATGGTTGCCGGCCACCCTTGCTGTTTGGCTTTCGGCTGTGTCACTCTGATCTGTCATCACATTGCCTCTTGTGTGTCTCTGTGTGTCCTCTTCTCTTCTCAGGACACCAGCCATTGGATTTGAGGCCACTTGGCTACTCCAGGATGATCCTTAACTTAATTACATCTGCAGAGACCCTTTCTCCAAACAAAGGCACATTCACAGGTCCTTTTTGGGGACCCCATGTAGCCCACTGCATGCTGAACCTGGGTTAAGCCTTGGCTGCTAACCGAAAGGTTGGCAGTTCAAACCCACCCAGAGGCTCCACAGGAGAAAGACCTGGCACTCTGCTTCCGTAAAGACTACCTGTTGCTGTCAAGTCGATTTTGACTCATAGCAACCCTGTAGGACAGAGTAGAACTGTCCCATAGGGTTTCCAAGGCTGTAGTCTCTGCGGATTCAAATTTATGCAAATTTACGCACCAACCACTAAGGTCAAAGATGAAGAAATTGAAGATTTTTACCAACTTCTGTAGATCGAACATGCAATCAGGATGCATTGATAATTACTGGTGATTGGAATGTGAAAATTGGAAACAAAGAAGAAGGGTCAGTGGTTGGAAAATAAGGCCTTGGTGATAGAAACGATGCTGGAGAGCACATGATAGAATTTTGCAAGACCAACAACTTCTTCATCGCAAATACCTTTTTTCAACAACATAGATGGTGACTATACACGTGGACCCCACCAGATGGAATACACAGGAATCAAATCAACTACATCTGTGGAAAGAGACAAAGGAAAAGCTCAATATCAGAACGTGGCCAGGGGCCAACTGCGGAACAGACCATCAGTTGCTCATATGCAAGTTCAAGTTGAAGCTAAAGAAAATTAGAACAAGTCCATGAGAGCCAAAGTATGACCTTGAGTATATCCCACCTGAATTTAGAGACCATCTCAAGACTAGATTTGACCCATTGAACACTAATGACCGAAGACCAAACAAGATGTGGAATGACATCAAGGACATCATACACGAAGAAAGCAAGAGGTCATTAAAAAGACAGGAAAGAAGGAAAAGAACAAAATGGATGTCAGAAGAGACTATGAAATTGCTCTTGAATGTCGAGTAGCTTAAAGCAAAAGGAAGAAATGATGACACAAAAGAACTGAACAGAAGATTTCAAAGGGCGGCTCGAGAAGACAAAGTAACGTTTATAATGATGTGTGCAAAGACCTGGAGATAGAAAACCAAAAGGGAAGAACACGCTTGGCATTTCTCAAGCTGAAAGAACTGAAGAAAAAAATTAAAGACTCGCATTGCAATATCAAGGGATTCTATCGGGAAAATATTAAATGAGCAGGAAGCATCAAAAGAAGATGGAAGGAATACACAGAGTCACCATACCAAAAAGAATTGTTTGACACTCAACCATTTCAGGAGGTTGCATATGATAAGGAACTGATGGTATTGAAGGAAGAAGTCCAAGCTGCACT
Organism: Dugong dugon; assembly: GCA_030035585.1. Classification (NCBI taxonomy): domain Eukaryota; kingdom Metazoa; phylum Chordata; class Mammalia; order Sirenia; family Dugongidae; genus Dugong; species Dugong dugon. The sequence goes on along the minus strand of CM057462.1, from coordinate 26,605,580 downwards.
GAAGACATTAGAGAAAAATAAGGCTCCAGGAATCAATGGAATACTAATTGAGATGTTTCAACAAATGGATGCAGCACTGGAAGTGCTCCCAACCAACTGGAAGAGATCCATATTTATGTCTATTCCCAAGAAAAGTGATCCCACCGAATGTGGAAATTATCGAACCACATCATTAATATCACACGCAAGTAAAATTTTGCTGAAGATCATTCAAAAGCAGCTGCAGCTGTATGTTGACAAGGAACTGCCAGAAATTCAAGCCAGATTCAGAAGAGGACGTGGAACCAGGGATACCATAGCTGATGTCAGATGGATCCTGGCTGAAAGAAGAGAGAACTACCAGAAAGATGTTTAGCTGTGTTTTATTGACTATGTAAAAGCATTTGTCTTGTGGATCATAACAAATTATGGATAACGTTGTGAAAAATGGGAATTCTAGAACACTTAATTGTGTTCATGAGGAACCTGTACATAGATCAAGAGGCAGTCGTTCCAATAGAACAAGGGGATACTATGTGGTTTAAAGTCAGGAAAGGTGTGCATCAGGGTTGTATCCTTTCACCATACCTATTCAATCTGTATGCTGAGCAAATGATCCAAGAAGCTGGACTCTATGAAGAAGAACGGGGCGTCAGGATTGGAGGGAGACTTATCAACAGCCTGCATTATGCAGATGACACAACCTTGCTTGCTGAAAGTGAAGAGGACTTGAAGCACTTACTGATGAAGATCAAAGACCACAGCCTTCAGTATGGATTACACCTCAACATAAAGAAAACAAAAATCCTCACAAATGGACCAATAAGTAACATCATGATAAATGGAGAAAAGATGGAACTTGTCAAGGATTTCATCTTACTTGGATCTATAATCAGCGCCCATGGAAACAGCAGTCAAGAATCAAAAGATGCATTGTATTGAGCAAATCTGCTGCAAAAGGCCTCTTTAAAGTGATGAAAAGCAGACATCACTTTGAAGACTAAGGTGCGCCTGACCTAAACCATGGTGTTTTCAATCACCTAATGCGTGCGGAAGCTGGATGATGAATAAGGAAGGCCGAAGAAGAATTGACATCTTTGAATTGTGGTGTTGGCAAAGAATATTGGATATACCATGGACTGCCAAAAGAACAAACAAATCTGTCTTGGAAGTACAGCCAGAATGCTCCTTAGAAGCAAGGATGGCAAGACTAAGTCTCACATACTTTGGACATGTTATCAGGAGGGACCAGTTCCTGGAAAAGGACGTCATGCTTGGTAAAGTAGAGGGTCAGCGAAAAAGAGGAAGACCCTCAACGAGATGGACTGACACAGTGGCTGCAACAATGGGCTCAACCATCACAACGATTGTGAGCATGGTGCAGGACCAGGCAGTGTTTTGTTCTGTAGTACATATGGTCGCTACGAGTCAGAACCGATTCAATGGCACCTGACAACAACAATCTCTGTGGAAGCAGACTGCCACGCCTTTCTTCCTCGGATTGCCTGGTGGATTCAAAACACCGACCTTTTGGTTAGCAGTCAAGCGCTTGACAACTGCACCACCAGGGGAGCCTAGGAAACCCTATAGGGCAGTTCTACTCTGTCACTTAGGATTGCTATGAGTCAAGAGTTGACTTGACATCACTAATAATGCTGAGCCTGGGAGCACCCTTCCCTAGCTGCCTAGTACAGGGCAGGGCTGGGAAACAGGCGCTGGTGAGTAGAGCAGCCTCTAGGAGGGGCAGAAGCAGGGGCTGGCTTTGACTGCCCCCACACCTGGCATTGGAGCCCACTGAGGCCATCTGGACAGTGCTGGCCTCATCCCGGAGGCTCTGGCCCAGCCCGTGCAGGGGGAGCTGAGGCCCACCGTGGCCTGGCTGCCTGTGCTCAGTTACGTTTTCTTCAGCCCCCATAAGGCAGATATTAAGCCCTCTGTTTTAGACATGAGGAAACTGAGGCCCAGAGCATTTAGGCAGTATGGCTGTGGCCGCACAGGGAGAGTGGAGGGGTTGAAATGCAAACCCTAGTCTATTTGACTCCACAGCCCGAGCACTGGCCATGATGCACAGAGCCTCTGTTGAACTCCTATTCATCCTTCAAAACCCGGCTCAAATATGGCCTCCTCTGAGAAGCCCTCCTCCACCTCTGGGAAGCCAGCAGCTGCATTCACTGTGCCCGCACCAGTGGCTGATGCACGGGGCTTGAAGGCAGAGGGAAAGGGGAGCAGTGGGGCAAGTTAGGCCTGTGTGGGAGGTGGTGGTGACAAGGCCAGCAGAGGAGGGGAGACCGTAGTGGGAAGGGAGGGGCTGTGGTCTTGTCTTCCACAGAGTCTGTGCCAGCTCTGGAGCTGGCTCAGAAAGTGCCTCTAGGACTCCGGCCAGGTGTGGCCTGAGCACGGCAGGTGCTTATCTCAGCCAGGTGTAGGTGATGGGAATCCTTGGCTGTGATTCTCCCTGAGGGGCAGGGCATCTCTGGCAGTGAAACTTGAACACGGAGCTGCGTGGGCTGGTCAGCAGCATGTGAGCTATCGGCCCGGGGGATGCAGCTTCAGCTCTACCATGCTCAGGCCAGCCCTGCCTGCCAGGCGGCTCTGTCACCTGGCTGCAGAGAGACTGGGGACTTGCTGAGGCTTTTGGCTGCCTGGGAGGCCACTCAGCGAACTTGGGCCAGCGTGAGGGCCAGTGCCTCTTGGCTAGAGCCATACGGTGGCCGGATGTGTATAAATAGCGGGCTTGGTCTGGGGTGTGATGATGCTAGTTCTCCAGAATTTTCACTCAGGCCCAGGCCCTGGAGCTGTTTGGCTTCTAGCCTTTTCTTTCTGTAGCTCCTGCCCCATGGCCTGGGAGGGAATAAATATTTATGGTGGAAGGGCCCAGATGCTCCTCCCACCAGGCATTGTTACACTGCTGGCTGCACCCTGGGCAAGCAGTTTCATGTCCTGCCAAGGGGAGATCTTCCAGACTCTGGGGGATGGGGCACACTGTACGCCCGCGTGCATGCATACACGCTTCCGGGAAGCCGGCAGGTCCCGGGTTCCTGGTGTGTTTGTGGGCTGTGTCCCCCCCGTCTGGAGCACAGTCCAGTGAGACACAAGAGGACGTCTGTCCCCTGGAGATGCTGCCCAGGCCTCCTGGGCTACCAGGGCTCAAGGGTCCTTGACCCCACGGCTGCTGGCCGGAGCTGGTCCCAGGGGTTTCAGTCCTCCCCTGCGCACACCTGCACAAGCTGTCCTGTCACTGTGAATGCCAGGATCGCACAGCTCCTGGGACCTGAGGGTGTGTGTCACTTTTGTGAAGGGAGGTGGTTTGGGAAGGAGAGAGGGGGTCAGGGTGGCCTCCCAGGGAGGCAAGGTGGTGGCAACTTCTTCTGCGGGCATACCCACTCCCTCGAGCAGCAGAAAGGAGTTCCCTGGAGGGCTGGAGACCCAGCCCAAATGTAGCCCGGAGGGAGAGGCAGGGGCTTAGGGGCCCTCGGATGGAGGTGATGACGGGCTGAGGGCAGCCAGCTCAGGGGCGGGCAGGAGTCCCCAGGACAGTCTCAATGTTCACCTGGAATGGTCTCACCTCCTCCCAGGGTCTTGGCTGTCCTCCCAAGACAGTCTCCCTGTTAGCCCAATGTCCCTCCCATGCATGGAGTGGGTGGACCAGTATCTGTTGTTGGAACTGGCACCTTCCACAGCACTGTAGCCAGCGCTGGGAACCCAGGGGCGCCCCAGGTCCTCTGGGCCATTCCACAACCGTCCTTGGCTCCTAGGCTGGGTGGTGGACACCAGGGTGCTTTGGGTCTGACCCCCAACCTTTGAGGCCTGGCCTGGTGATGAGAGCCAGGTGTGGTGCAGGTGCACCTGTGGACCCCGGCATGGAGCTGGGACTACTGTGCGGGATGGTGGGCCAGGCAGAGGGAGTGGAAGACCCAGTACCAGGGCCACCGTCCTGGCCTCCTTCCTCCCGTGTGGCCTGGCCAGCTACCCCTGCTTCACCTGGCACTGTGCTGTGAGTCAGGGACAGGGCAGGGGTCAGCCTTGTGGCCTCACACCCTAAAACCCCTTTCTCCCCTCTTTTCTAGGACCTACTACTACACAGCCTACAGGCAGGTGTACACCACTGAGGCCCGGACACTGCTCAGGTGCTGTCCCGGGTGGACCCAGCGGCCCGGCGACAGGGGCTGTCTCTCCCGTGAGTGCCCCTCGCCCACGGCACGGCCGACTCGCGTTCCTGACAGACCCTATAAATCTGGGCCTTGGAGGTCTGTGCCTAATGGAGAATGTCCTCCCAGTGCTGGCCAAGTGCATCGTGCCTTCTTCGCTTTCCGGGACTTCCAGGCCCATGAACTCCATCCTCTGTTTGCCAAAGCTGTCACACGGCATCATAAAGAGAGAGAGTGGTGAAGTGCCCTGGGCTGATCGGCAGAGAGAGAACTGGGCGGGGGTTGTGGGGAGGTGGTCAGTCTGCATCGCTGCTCTGAGCCAGTTCGGCCTGGCTGGGGCCCGTCCACAGTGCCTGAGTGCCTGGCAGGGGAGGCTCTGGACACAGGCCTTGTCAGTGTCAGGACTTGGGTGCCTCCTGGCTCAGGGCCCTTATGACTTCGTGGGGCCCCTTGGCGCCGGCCATGCCATGCCCCCTCCCCAGCTCTCCAGGCTCTTTTGCCAGGACAGCTGGGGTGGGGAGCTAGCTGGACTGTGCTCCCCTGTGGCAGGCTGGGACTAGGCCAGGTGCCCTTGGATCTCTGTGGGCGCAAGAGAATGGCTTTTGTCCTTTCCACCCCTTGTTGCTGGCAGCCTGGGCTGATGGGCTGTCTGTCCCCCGTCTCTGCTTCTGTGGGATGGGGCCCAGTGAGGGTCCCTGGTATGATGCAGCAGTGAGGGGTGGTGCCACTGACTGTACACGGTGCACGGGGCTGGGCCGCGTGCCTTCCTGTTTCTGCAGCAGCCCGGGCAGGTGCTGCTGCCTCTTTGCAGATAAGGAGACCAAGGCACAGAAAGGCTGCGTAATTATAGGTGGGGCTAGGACTGGGGCCAGGTGTCTGAGCCTAGCAGGCAGCTGGGGACAAGTGGGCTTGCAGGTGAATGGGGAGAGGTGGGCTGGCAGGTGAGCGTGGACAAATGGACTGGCAAGTGAGTAAGGACAGGTTGGTAGGTGAATGTGGGGACAGGTAGGCCTGCAGGTGAGTGTGGAGACAGATGGGCTGGCAGGATAATGGGGACAGGTGGGCTACTAGGTGAGTGTGGGTACAGGTGGATCTGTGGGAGAATGTAGGGCAGGTGGGTCTGCAGGTGAGTGGGGACAGGTGAATCTGAGGTGAGTGGGGACAGGTGGCTGGCAGGTGTGTGGGGGCAGGTGGCTGGCAGGTGAATGGGACAGATGGGCTGGCAGGTGAGTGGGACAGATGGGCTGGCAGGTGAGCGGGGACAGATGGGCCTGCAGGTGAGTGGGGACAGATGGGCCAGCAGGTGAGCGGGGACAGATGGGCTGGCGGGCAAGCGGGAAGAGATGGGCTGGTAGGTGAGTGGGACAGATGGGTTGGCAGGTGAGTGGGAACAGATGGGCTGGCAGGTGAGCGGGGACAGATGGGCCTGCAGGTGAGTGGGGACAGATGGGCCAGCAGGTGAGCGGGGACAGATGGGCTGGCGGGCAAGCGGGAAGAGATGGGCTGGTAGGTGAGTGGGACAGATGGGTTGGCAGGCGAGTGGGAACAGATGGGCTGGCAGGTGAGTGGGACAGATGGGCTGGCAGGTGAGTGGGACAGACGGGCTGGCAGCTGAGTGGGGACAGATGGGCTGACAAGTGAGCGGGGACAGATGGGCTGGCTGGTGAGCTGGGACAGATGAGCTGGCAGGTGAGTGGGACAGATGGGCTGGCAGCTGAGTGGGGACAGATGGGCTGGCAGGCGAGTGGGACAGATGGGCTGGCAGGTGAGTGGGGACAAATGGGCTAGCAGGTGAAGCTGACTGTGTAAGAGGAGTCCGTGTCCCTCCTCAGAAGAGTCAGCCCAGAGATTGAGGGACCTCGTCCCATGGGCCAGGCCACCTGAGATGGTGACGTGGCATTTCTGTGTCATGACGTAGGGGCTGGCAGTGCCACAGGGGGCTGACCATGAGGGGCCCGAGCACTGGGTTCTGGGCCTGCATCCTCACCTTTCCTCCCCACACAGGAATGAGGGCTGCTGGCCAGGGCTGCGACGTGGCCTTATGTGAACTCATTGGGAAGAAGGGAAAGAGAAGGGACAGGCAATGTTTTTCCAGCGGAGGAAGTGGGTGATTCTCTCTGGAAGGGAGGGAGAGGAAAGGGAGAAGAAAGCTCCGGGCCCCACCGCCTGGCCGGGTGACAGGGGCAAGGAAAGGTGCTGGGTCATGGCCAGCAGGCCCCCCCCCCCCCAAAAGCCACAGATCATGCAACCGATGCGTCCCCTCCTCCCTGCTCTGGTGTCTGGGGGAATAAAGAGGTAGTGTTTGGTTGTAGGGAGGTATGGGGTGCAGGCAGGGCAGCATCAAAGTGGAGATCTTCCCCCGTGGGCTTCCATTCCTAGGTGAAGGTCCCTCGGGCCTCCCAAAGGGGGAATCTTATAATTGGGCAAAACAATAACAGAGCTTTGAGGGGGCTGGGGGGGCAAGGATGGAAGTGGGCTAATGGCCTGCAGCTCAGGGCTTCGCTGGGTCGAGGCAGTGGCTTTTCATGCTCAGGAAGGGACAGTGAATGTTCAACCACATGGGCCATGGGGGCTGGCTCTTTGGGGTGGGGAGGGTGTGTGCACCCCTCGGGGCTGGGGGAGGGGCCAGGGTGGTGCAGATGGAGCTTTTGCAGGTACCTCGTCCCATGCATGGCAGCGTTCCCATTGCCACTGCCCCTCCATCCACCTGAGCTGGGGTTTGGGGGAAAGTCTACTGGGGGCTGGCAATGGCTGCCCAGCGGGAAGAGCCTAAACCAGCCCCAGAATGGGGCAGAATCAGCCACCAGAGCATCTCAGTAGGAGGAGGTCACCTGATGGGGGGAGGGAAGAGCCCTCCTGCTGGGACCCACCCCTGGCAACCTTGGCCTCCAGAGGTGGAAGAGCTGGCTTGGGACAGCTAGGGGTGATGGGGACATGCTGGGCAAGGTCATGGCCCTGGGACTCAGGTTGTCACATCCTCTGTTACACGCAGTGCAGGACCCCTGCATGTACCCCAAACTTGAAATGGGGCTCCCACGTGTACCCCAAACTTGAGGCATGACCCCACATGCATCATGAATTTAAAGAGGGACCCCCACATGCATTCTGAACCTGCAGTGAGACCCCCACGTGCACCCTGGATTTGAGGCAAGATCCCCATGTGTGTCCTGAACTTGGGGGCAGCACTTCCACGTGTACCCTGGATTTAAGGCAGGACCCCTACCTGGGTCCTGAACTTCATGCAGGACCCCACGTGCATCCTGAACTTGAAGCTCTGGCTTTTTTGGTTGTTTGTTTAGAAAAGTTCATTTTTAGTCCAGGGTTGACTTATTTATGAGTTTTACTTTTATTTGTTGTAATGAGCCCAGAAAAGTCCTGTGATCTGGCTTCTCCGGAAACTCACTTATTTGCTTCCATTGTCTGGGTTGCAGTGTGGGAAGTCAGCGGGTGTGGGCGCGCGTTGGGTGGAAGTGGGTTTACTCGGGCCCAGAGGGGTGCCAAGAGGTTCCATGGTAACCGTGTATTCATCTGTTCATCCATCCATCCATCCATCGTCCATCTGTCCATCCGTCCATCTGTCCATCATCCATCCATCTGCCCATCTACTTATCTATCACCCATCTACTCCCTCACTCACTTACTCACACTCATTTGCTCAATCATTCACTGATTCACTCATTTTTTATTTTTTGTTTAGCTGCCACTAAGTGGTGGCTCTGTTGTGGGTGCTGGGGATCGGGTAGAGACCCGGCAGGGGCCATTCCTGCTCACGGGAGCACACAGTCAGCTGGCGGAGGCCACCACTAAAAGATGCTTGTCATGTAACTGACCAGAGAGTGGTGGAGAGTGCAGGGCAGGCCTGGGGCTCTGGAAGGCCCCCCCCAAGGATGCACCCTCTAGGTTGCAGGGTGAGGATGGGCAGGCGAGGGCCAGCCAGGTGGGGCTTGAGGATGGTGGGAGTGGCCTGGGAAACTGGCTGGGAGCCCTGAGTGGGAGGGAGCAGAGGAGATTGGAGCAGAGTGAGCCAGGTGGAGTGAGGCTGAGCCAGTGGTCGCTGAGGGTGGCCAGGGGAGGTTGGCAGGCTGGGCCAGGGCTTGGACTTCCCCATGATATGAGACCATCTGGTTGGATGGTGACACCTCTGTCAACCTTCATCCTTCCTGCCGTGAGCCGCAGCCCCTGAAGCTCTGCCCGGGGACCTGTCTGTGGGCATTCGCCTGGGTGAGGGCGTGGGGCACTGGGAGCCTGTGGGACAAGTGTCCCCTGCTGGGTCTGACATCCACACTGTCTGAGCCAAGCAGTCGAGAAAGGAAAATGTGGCAGCTGTCCTAGGTTCAAATCCCCGCTGGCCACTATGAGCTATGTGGCCTTGGTAAGGTAATGCCCAAGGTCTCAGGCTCACACTCCGTGACATGGGTGTGACAATGGGTGTCTCAACTGAGAATTAAATGAGTAACTCCGTGTGGAGCCTTAAAGTAGTACCGGTATACAGTAAGTGCTCAAGCAATGCTAAACCAGTTGTGTGGAGTCGACTTTGACTCAGGACAACCCGACCTCTCAGTGGCTGATTGTTTGGAAGTAGATCACTAGGCCTTTCTTCTGAGGCACCTCTGGGTGGACTCCATCTTCCAACCTTTCGGTTAGCAGCTGAGTATGTTAACTGCACCATCCAGGGACTCCTAGCAACGCTAGGTGGTTGGGACAAAGTGTACTCAGCCACGATAGCTTTTGCTGGCATTAGTGATGGTGGTGATGGCGATGGTGCTTGGGGACCCCTCCACCACGGCATCAGTTGATCAAGGCCCCAGAGGGCGGGGTGGTCAGACCGGTGGCCCCCATACCCCTCCCATCCTCTATTGTGACATTGCTGAGCTCCCGTGTGACCTGGAAATGTGGCTGCGTGGGGACAATGTTGGGGTCTAATGGCGGGCCTGGGAGTTGGCCAGTGTTTGTGTAGGAACGCAGAGATGTTTAATGCCTGTGAGAGAGAATGGCCGGAAGCTTCTAATCATGCTGCCATTTCTCCAATCTCCACCCAGCAGCACTGTGGCTGGGAAGGGACTGGGAGGAAAACATGCGGGGCCAGGCCAAGTGGCCAGTGACCAGGGCCCCAGGGCTGCGTGGCTCTGCTGACAGTGCACCCCAGGTGCAGCAGGCTTAGACCTTGTCCTTTCTGCTTGGGGAGGCTCCTTGAATCCCACTCTTAACCAGTCGGGGTGAAAAGTTTTGCCTGGACCCTGCTGACGTTTCATCTGTAGTCGCCTAGGGTCCTGGCCGAGCCGTCTGCCTTGGGCTCCCCCTCATCGAAGGGAGGAACCCTGATGCACAGAGGTCTGCCCTGGCCTCTGAAAGGGACACGCACAGGGGTGAGGCACCGGGGGGCCCCATTTGTGGCTGCCCCTCTGCCTCTTCCAGGTTAGGCTGGGCTTGGCCAGTGGGATGGGTCAGAGTGTCCCTGGAGGCTGCAGAGGGAGAGGCAGGGCGTGGGTTGCTGTGGGAAGCAGCACCAGCTCCCTGGGTGTAAAGTGTACACTTGGAAACGATTCTGTGGTCCAGGAAGCATGGGGCCATCTGCGTGGAGCAGAGTTGAGGAGGCTTCATTTCTGCAGGACTTGTCAGAGCCTTTACGAGCGAATGTGCACCCTGGATTAGTGAGATGGAGTATTAGGGGTGTCTTAGTCATCTAGTGCTACTTTAACAGAAATACCACAAGTGGATGGCTTTAACAAAGAGAAATTTATTTCTTCACAGTAAAGTAGGCTAAAAGTCCATATTCAGGGTGTCAGCATCAGGGGAAGGCTTTCTCTCTCCATGGCCTTCTCATCAATGTTCCTCCGGACTAGGAGCTTCTCCGCACAGGGACCCTGGGTCTGCGCTTTGTTCCTGGCACTGCTTTCTTGGTGATATGAGGTCCTGCTGTCTCTCTGCTAGCTTCTCTCTTGTATTTCAAGAGATTGCCTCAAGACACAATCCAATCGTGTAGATTGAGTCCTGCCTCACTAATACAACTGCCGCCCATCCTCCCTCATTAACATCATAGAGGCAGGATTTACAACACATGGGAAAATCACACAATGCCGGGAATCATGCCCCAGCCAAACTGATACACGTATTTGATTATTATTATTATTTTATTGTACTTTAGATGAAGGTTTACAGAACAAATAGTTTCTCATTAAACAGTACACAGATTGTTTTATGACAATGGTTAACAACCCCACGACATGTCGACACTGTCCCTTCTCAACCTTGGGTTCCCTATTACCAGCTTTCCTGTTCCCTCTTGCCTTCTAGTCCTTGCCCCTGGACTGTTGTGCCCCATTAGTTTCATTTTGTTTTATGGGGCTGTCTAATCTTTGGCTGAACAGTGGACCTTGGGAGAGGCTTCATTACTGAGCTGAAAGGGTGTCCGGGAGCCATGCTCTCGGGGTTTCTCCAGTCTCTGTCAGGCCAGTAGGTCTGGTCTTTTTTTGAGTTAGAATTTTCTACATTTTTCTCCAGCTCGGGACCCTCTGTTGTGATCCCTGTCAGAGTAGTCAGTGGTGCTGGCAGGGCACCATCTGGTTGTACTGGACTCAGTCTGGTGATACACACATTTTTGGGGGGACATAATTCAATCCATGACAAGGGGCTTCTAAACCAGTGGGGTTTATGGGCATCTTCAGAGAGAAAGAAGAAAGGAAAAGAATCACCACCGAGCAGTCGAGCAGTGTTCCTAGAGCAGGCATGGAGAATTGCTGGCGTGGGCAATTCACCCCGCAAACGTCTGTGGTGTGGGTTGTGCAGGAGCCATGTGTGGCTCTGGAGTACTTCGAGAACGGAAATGGGCCCCGCCCATTGCATGGAGCTCAGGGCCCAGGGCTGGAGACACTCCGGAGAGGAAGGAAGGAAGAAAGCAATTACGTGTCAGCTGGTGACAAGTGCTTCAAAGAACAATGACACAGTGGGGGTAGGGGACCGGGCGGTGGGGCTTGGATGGGTCCGGAAAAGGCCTCTCTCACCAGGTGCTGGTGGTTGGTGAAGTGAGGGGTGGGCCTGGGGACAGGGAGCCTGGCAGGAGAAGCATGCTCAAGGCAGGGGTGCACGGGGCAGAGGTGGGTGGAGCTGTCTAGTGGGAGGCCAAATATCCTCAAAAAACTCTGTGGTCTGTGAGGGCTTCGCATCAGTAGGGGAGGGCTTCTGATGGCTGTGTCTTCTGCCCACAGACAGGGTGGGCAAAGTGGGTAGGAGCCGGGCTGCCGACTTGGCCTGCATCCGGATGCCAGCAAGCCTTCTTGTGTTCGCAGCTGAGGCACCCCAGGGTGCAGGGCCGGCAGGCAGACAGGGCCAGGGACAGTGCAGGCCTCTCGTCTCCTGGGATGTCCAGGTCCCCGCTTGGCTGCCCGGCCCAGACGGCTGCCGCCTCTGGGCCCAGCGGGGAGCAGGGTGTCGGCTGCAGGAAGGGGCCACCGTGACCCTGGGGGTCTCCCTCTGCTCCCTGCCTCTGTGCTTGCTTTTCCTTTTCCTTCCCGGATGGGGCCCACGATGCTGCGCCCCGGCCTGCACTCACTCCCTTGGATACCATGCACTGCTGCAAAGGCTCAAGTGGTTTTTTGGGGGCGTGGTGTCCTACTGTAACTTCCGTTCCTCTCACTATCTATCCCCTCACATCAGGCCCTCCCGACAGTGGGGTCACATGCAGCACTCTCGCACATTCACCCATGCCAGGGTTCACACTCGCCGGTTCACTCCCCACCCCGCCATCCCCCAGGGAGCTCAGAGTCTCTCACTCACGGACACTAATGCACACACGTGCACCCACTCACGTGTGCACACACTCACATGTGCACTCACATATACACACATGTGCTTACACGTCCACACACATGCACACTCACATATTTGCACACTCACGTGTGCACACACAGATGTGCTCACACATGTACACAAACTCATGTACACGCTCACACTGAAGGATGAAGTCCCTCCACACTCACCCCTGCCACGTGGGTTCCCTCCTCTTCTCCTCTAGGGCCCCCCACCCCCACCCCAGCACCCAGGAGTTGCAGGCCGCATGGAGCCACCTGGAGCCGGAGCCCCTGCCCCCTGGGAGCTCACAGGACCTTTAGGAATCCCACACGGGACAGGGTGGGGTGTGTGGGGCCAACCTTGTAGACTTCCCGTCACCCCCAGCGCTCAGGGACTACACTGTTGCTGTCTCGGATAGCATGGGGGATGTAACTGATGCCTTGGCAGAAGGGCATGGAAGAAGTGTTGTTTATTGATGTAGAACTCACTGACCATAGGTTTGGTTCCAGCCCCTGGGCTGCCTCTAGGGGTGCAGTGTTGGGGATGCTGAGCTGTCCCTGGGCGCCACGGTACAGTGGGGAGCTCAGGCAGTGAGACCGGAGATACTGCCAGTAGCCTGGTGCCTAGAGCAATCCCAAGACAGACTGCACACTGTTCAGGCCAGCTCCTTCTGGAAGGTTCCAGATGCATGGCCCCTGCCCCATCGACACCCTGGGAGCTGGATGTGGTGAGGACAAAGAAGGAGGGAGAAGCATGGTCGTGCTGCCCCACCCTTCCTGCGCTCCGGGAGTTCAGCGGCCTGGCCGGAAGTGGGGGCTGGAGGGGCAGTGGGCTTCCACCGTCATCATCGGGGCACACAGTCCTCTCACCTCTCAGGGCATTGTTCCCTGACTCAGGGGTCTTGTGTGTCTCCAGGCTTGGCCCTGTTCTGACGAAGGCCTGTCTGCCCACCTGTCTCCTCGAGGCCCACCTGTGCGGAAGCTGCCGCCTCAGGCGCAGGGGACTGGGGTCCCGGAGCCTCCAGGCCCAGCATGGGGCAGCTGGACTGACTCCCCCCCGACCCCCTCCACCAACACACACAGTGAGACTCTCAGTGGAGAGGAAGTTGGTGGTGGGACATTGGCCGTGCCCCAGCCCCAGGACCGCTGGACCGCCAGGGGAACCGACTCTTCTCTAGCCCTGACTGGCCTCGTGGGTGGCCCCCGAGACTCTCATCCTTCCCTGTCTGTCCTCACGCAGCCCTTATCAGCAGCTTGGATGTGGCTTAGGAAACAGTGTTACCCACCCGCCTGCTTATAACAGCTGAGATGAGACCCGTTTCCCAGCTGTGTGCTCGGGGACCCCATGAAGTACCCCTCACTGTCATCTTCACCATCACCCCCGTTTCTCTGGGCTTTCACGTGCCCATCGCCGTGTGAACCCCAGTCCCCTCCATCGTGTGACGGATAGCCGTGCTCCTCCACTTCATGGGGGCAGGAGGACAGTCTAGAGTTCACCATGTGTCTGCGTGGAGAGCGAGCACACTGGGCCATGACTGCTTGGTGCTGGCCTCTCGCAGCTGCTGGAGAACTTTGGGGCACATGGAACCTTCTGAGTCCTAGAAGTTTCCCCAGCTCCTTCACTGTGCAGCACAAGCCCCTGTGAACCCCTCGGCTGCCCGGTCCCTCTGGCTGCAGGCAGAGGCACCATTTGCCCACTTCATCATTACTTGCAGGATTTAGGGGCCAGGGCTGGCAGGTTTGGACTGCCAGGGCATCTCCTGGGGTGCAAGCTCAGGGAGCCTGGACACAACACGGCATCCCTGCAGGCCAGGATGCCTGGCAGCCTGAGGCTGGATGATCACGCTGCGGGTCTGCTGTGCTCTGGACACTCCCCCACTGCTTCCTGACATGGACCCTGTCCCTGCCTTTGAGGACATCTCTTTGACACTGGCCATCAGCCCTGGGGGCACTGGAGTCAACACTGGCCGTGGGAACATCACAGAGAAGCTGGGAACCCCTTGCTCTCGTCCAGCACCATCCACAAAGCTCCCTGCCAGACACCACTGGTTCCTGCCGTCAGCTGCTGGTGGGGGAATGCAGCCTAGCACCTGCCCGGCTGTGGGCCAGGAACCTGGACCATCAAGACCCCTTGGGTGACTCAGTGTCGGCATAGGCCCTCCACGTGTCTGGCCACAGGCAGGCCTGCCCGGCCCTCAGGAGCCCTGGACGAAGCCCCCAGCCAGGCCAAGCAAGGATTTTACTCTGTCCTCTCTTGCCTGTCTGACTCGGCACGGCATTGACCCTGTTACATGTGAGGGCCTGAGACTCAGACTCCATCCAGAAGGTGCTGGGATTCAGAGTTGGCTGGGCTTAATTAGCACATGGCTGCAGCACCTCAGCTCCCTGGGAATGTGCATCGGGGAGCCAGGGGGAGGGGGCCGTCCTGCTCCTGGGCCCACCCCTACTGAGGACCCTTTCCAGAGTGGATGGAGAAGGCAAACATGGAAAACCAGAGGCCCCTCCCTGGGAGGCTGAGAAGCCCCAGCAATTGAACCATCTCCAAGCAGAGGGGCCTTCTTGGGGAGAAAGTCAGTCGCACATTCAAGCCAGCTTCTCCAACACTCCGGAGCCCCTGGGGCTCCTCCAGGGCTCCTGCTTGGGCTCACTGGAATGAGATGCAGGTCTGAGGCTGTTGGTGAGATTTGGGAGGCTTTGAGGGGGCTCTAGGGACATGGGCGCTCACAAGCTGGTGCTCACAGGCAGGGCTGGCTTCCAGAGGGTCTAACATTTCTTTGCCATGTAGATTGCGAAGACTTGGTGACCTCGGCACGTGTGTTTATAGCTGTGGGATGGGTGCACCCTGGGTCGCACTTGTCCTGCCTGGCGCGGACCCCGTAATTCCACCAGGCAGCCATTCAGGAGAGAAGAGGAGAATGGGCCGCGGGCTCTGGCCAAGTGGCAGTTCCAGGGAAAACAGCCCTGGTCTGCACTTGGAATAACGAGCCCGCAGAGAGGAATTGAAAACCCTGTTTCCGTAGTTACCCCCGTCCCAGCAGCGAGTGGAGTGTCGGCTCCTGCCTCCCGCTGTGGGATTTCTCGCAATTCACCATGAGAGAAAGTGGCATTAAGATGGCACAGGTGTTGCCTAGGTGTGCTGCCCTCTTGCAGGGCTCCCTAAATCTGCTATCCTGCACCCAGACCTGGTGAGGAGCACCCTTGAGATCAGACACCCTAAGGGTCCTCCCAGGCCTTTGTTCCAGGAACAAAGCTGACCCACCTGGCTTCACCACCAAGCAAAACGCCCGTCCTGGGAGAAACTGGGATGATGGGCACATTGTCAGTGTCCCAGTACCTCTTCTGTAATCAGGGAGAGATGTGCTCCCTGCCCCCCTGGATCTCACAGGAGGAAACCGGTTGGGCCTGGGGATGGTGCTGCTGCTGGGGTGGGGGTGTGAGTGTGAATCTCAGCTTTTGGAAATAATGTGGAGGTCAAACTGACAGTGCTCAGAGTGACTGAAAACGCTACATCGATATGTGGAAACCATCTGTAACAGAGCTTAGCTTGAATCTCACCATTTTTCGGAGGCGAGGTGGGGCCCTGGTGGCGCAGTGGTTAAGAGCTCGGCTGCTAACCAAAAGGTCGACAGTTCAAATTCACTAGCTGCTCCTTGGAAACCCTGTGGGGTGGTTCTACTCAGTCCTGTAGGGTCACTATGAGTTGAAATTGACTTGATGGCAATGGATTTTTTTAGTTCGGAGGGGGAACAGACTCACGAAGGTTAAAAATTTGTCCGGTGATAAATATAAGAACTGGAACTTGGTGTTGAGCTGCAAAGCCCTGCCCTGCTCAGACACTGGCCTTGATTCTGGGTGCAGTGGAAGCTGGTGGCGGTTTTGCGTAGGGGAGGCATATGGGTGGCAGTTACTGAGGGGAGTCCTCCAGGCATGTTTGAACTCGCCCTGGCTTGGCCCCTGGAGGCAGGGCCTCTTGGCAGCCCCAGACTCTGTGGGCGCTTTGGGCCCAGGTCACCTCCACCTGCGCTTGTGTTTCTCATGCTTGGTGACTTCAGACAGTTCCTCCCAAGGCCCCTGGGGGTCAGGTTGGGTGTATCCCAGCCAGGCCAACAGGCATGAGGAGCTGTAAAATGGTGCGAGAGCGTCAGATCTCATCTAACTTTATAAGTGGGAGGAAAGAGAATCAAAATCAGTATAAGCCTAAGGCTGATTCCTACCAGGCAGAGATCAGACAAACTTCCTCTCTCTAACCTTTTTACCAGTTCTGACACCAACTGTCCCTCCCATGGCACTCTCTACTTCTCTGTTGGGTTCATTAATTCATTGCAATGGCTACACAGAACTGACAGACTATACTCACAGCTATAGAATTTATCAGGGAAGTAACAGGTTACAATTCAGGATCAGGAGCGACTCATGATATAGTTTATTGGACTAGACAGCTTCTCGGCCATGCCTGCAGGCAGGCCTCTCTCTTGGCCCTCGGCCCTTGGCCTGTTACAGAGCTCTCTTAGTTCTGCCAGCAAATGCCCAGAGGCACCCCACTCGGCCAGTAAGCCTCAACCTGAAGGTGCTCAGCTCTCTCACTCCATGAGTTGGCATCCCCACTGTAGCTACCTTGCTCCATGGGCTAGGAAGCCCACAGCACTGTCTCATGCTGCCACCGTTTCTTTTCTTTACTGCTGTACTCTGCCGTGCTTGCCGCTATTTTGCACCGTCTCTGGTGTTACAGCTGTATCTGTCTTCTGGGTCTAGGAGGTTCTCAGCACATGGACCACAGGTCCAAAGGATGTGCTCCACTCCTGGCTTTTCTTGGTGGTAGTGAGGTCCCCTCTTGCTGCCTCTGGGATTGGCTCCCTTTAAGCCTAGTGGGATGGCAAAACCGACCAATCCCTTTGTTAGGGTTCCATACACCTTATTTGCATGGTCCCACCCCCACAAGTGTTCCATGCTCCTTATTTGCATTATTAACAGGCTGTCCAATCCCCTTGGTGGGCCACAAACACCTTATCTGCACCCAGTCATTTTGTGGGAGTCACAAACCATGGCTAGAAGGGTCGTATTAAGTAATTCACTACACTGCAGGGCCACACCAGGTGCTCCTTAGGTTCATTAGTGTTTATTGTTTTGTTTTTCTTTAAATTAACTGAGGTTAAGTATAAAATTTTCTTATAAATCTCAAATTTGTTTTTGCAAAGCATTTATCCATTTTTTCATTTAATACCTAGATATTGAGTTTTCGTATATTTCATTTCCATATTTCCCACTTGGTTCTTTCTTCTTCCACCTATTCTTTTTTTTCATTTATAGGATGCCCTCCCTTTTTCTCACAGAAGATTTCAAATGTCCTACTTCTAAAGCTACACTCTGATGCTCATGAACTCTATTTTCTCAGGTGTAAGTTCTTCTGTTTTCTGAATGGATTATCTCTTCCATGTGTTGGCTTTCCTTAACTGTTGGGTGGTTCTTGGTTGGGTTATGGTGGGGATGGTGGGAGACGCTGCCACTGTTTAGTGTGCAGTGACGGTGGGGAGGAGTGGGCTGTGCTGATGGAGGCAGGTGTCACTGAACTCCAGATCACTGCCATGTCCTCCTCCCATGAGCTCCTCTCCACTCTTACTGCCCTGTCCACTAGGGTGGGAGTCATGGAGGGCAGGTTGTGGTGCCCACTAGTACCCTGTAGGTTTGCACTGATGCCCGTTCTGCCCCAGGCATCCATTTTTGCCAGGTGTGGGCCGAGGCCTCCCTCTGTGGTCTCCCATCTTTCTAGCATCCCACGAGCCTCTGGCCACCTGGAATACCCCTTCTTGGTTTGGAATGTAGCTTTGTGCAGCTTTGTTTAAAACTTCAGTTTTTCCCATTTCTATGGATGTGATGCCATGTGCAGCCACCTGTCTTGAAAACAGAACTCCTGCCCTTTCCCCTAAAGCTTTTCTACAAATAACCCCTCTCATATCCAGCTTTGTCCAGCCTTTTAGTTGTTTGTTCATTCATTCAACAAAATTTACCAAGCATCTCTTAAGTGTTGGTGCTGAACAATATAATGGTGAAGAGGACAGACTCTCACAGAGAGCCCATCGCCTGGGTTGGGAGATAAAAAAACAAAAACACACAAACCAGTTGCCACTAAGTCCATTCCAACTCATGGCAACCCCATGTGTCAGAGGAGAACTGTGCTCCACAGGGCTTTTGATGGCCGGTTTTTTGGAAGTAGATCACTAGGCCTTTCTTATGAGGTGCCTCTGGGTGGATTTGAACTGCCAACCTTTTGGTTAGCAGCCAAGTGCATTAACTGTTTACACCACCAAGGGACTCCTGGGCCAGGAGATAGCTGTGACCTAATTAAATGCTTGATTATCATTGAGGGCATGTCAGTGGGAAAGTGCAGGGGCCTTGAGCACTGGGAGCTGAGCAAGGCTCCCTGGGGAAGAGGCATTTAGGGTAGAGGCAGGTTGTCTAGGCGTTGGTGGGGGCAGGAACAGCTTGCTCACACAGGGCCTCCAAGTCAGGAGAGCTTGATGTGCTCAGAGCGCTGGGCCTTGGGAGGGGAGGGTGAATGGGTGTGGTGTGGGGAATGGGGCTGAGCACCAGGCAGGGGTCTGAGCTGAGCTTGTTCTAAGTCAAGGCAGCCATTGAGGGGCTTTCAACCAGGGCTGCCATAATCCAGATTTTGTTTTAAAAGATCATGAAGGCTTTCGGGTAGAGAATGGAATTTGGGTGAGGAGGAGTGAAGTGGGGAGAGGGGAGAGCAGAGGGTCTGCTGGGGCAAGAGGTGACAGTGACTTTGGCTGGCGTGGTGGCAATGGAGACGGAGAGAAATGGGTATGTTCAAGATACATGGGTGGCAGTACCGACTGGGCAAGCTGGAGTCAGATATGGGTATGGATCGAGCTCTAGCGTGCATGTGAGAACGGCTCCCAGGTGACTGACCTGAGCCTAGGCGAGTGGCGGTACCATTTACAGAGACACAGAAGGGCAATTTGCCATGTGCTTTAGAAATAAACAAACTCTCATCTCAAAACAGTGATGGATGGGCTCCTTCATGGTCTACCCTGACGATGTGGTTGAGGCCACATCTGGCCCAGTTATTGTTAGGTGTCATTGCATGGTCTCTGTCTCGTAGCGACCTTACGTATATCAGAATGAAACATTGCCCAGTCCAAGACTGATTGTTCTTCTGGCAGTCTATGGCATATTCAATATTCTTCACCAGCACCACAATTCAAATGTGTCAATTCTTCCGGTTTCCTTTCAGGACTTCATTTCACTTAGATCAACAGTCATTGCCCATGGAAGCAGCAGTCAAGAAATCAGACAACATACTGCATTGGGCAAATCTGCTGCAAAAGACTTCTGTAAAATCTTAAAAAGCAAAGATGTCTGGCCCAGAGAGGTGATCAGTTACTAACATCCGTAAGGAAGAGAGAGCAGTGGCTGCTTCTAGCCCTGTGTCCTGGTGTGCATGTGTGTGTGCACATGTATGTGTGTGCATGTGTGCATGTGACTGTGTGTGCATGCACATGCATGTGTACGTGTATACACGTGCAGGTGTGTGCACATGGGCACGTGTGCATGTGCGCATGTGTGTGTATGTGTGTGCAGTAGAGTTGGCTGTGCCTGTCACGTCCCTCTCTGGAAAGAGGAGTGCAGTCCACTGGCCTCGAGGGGTGATATTTTTAGCGGAGACAGTCAGGGGTGCTACCATGGGCTGGTCCAGAGAGAAGAGGGGAACAGGGTCTTGGTATGACTTTGTGTGTGTGTGTGGTGAAAATATATATAACAAAACCTTCACCAATTCAACCATTTCCACACGTACAATTCAATGACATTGGTTATATTCTTCAGTTTGCGCACCCATTCTTGCTATCCTTTTCCAAATCATTGTACCACTGTTAACATAAACTCAATGCCCCCTAAGCAGAAACTCCTCCTTTCTCCCTCCCTCCCACCCTTGGTAACCACTGATCATCTCTGGTTTCTCTAGCTTTGCTTATTTCATATAAGTGAGATCATACTTGTCCTTTCAGTATGACTTTTTAGGAGCTCATTCCCTTTCCTGTCAGTTCCAGAACTAGGCAGATGCTTCCTGGTGGGATAGGGGAGGCAGGGTGGAGAAGGGTGGGATGAGGAAGAAGAACACTTGAGGACTGTGAGGACAGGGGTCAGAACAGGGCATCTGAGCCAGGGGTATGTGAGTAGGGGGACAGGGCAGAGGGAGCCGCCATTGACTCAGAGGAGGGATGGATGGATGGGAACAGGGGCGAGTTGCCGCTTCCCGTCCAATGACGTAGACTGAGAACTGTGGCAGGGCAGGGGTGCTGGGCCCCAGGGTGGGAAGTCACTGTTCGTGGGTCCTGCCTTCCTAGATGTATGGCTTGGGCACCTGCTCCCCACCTGGGGGGTGGCCTGCCTTTGCGGTTTGGGCTGGATGTCATGGTGAAAAGTAAACACACAGGTTTTCCATTCTCCATAAACTAGCCTGTGTCAGAGGTTTTGGGCCCTCTGTGCCTGGGGCACTGATGTTTCCCTTAATGTGGGCCCTGGGCTTCCTTCTGCAGGTTCCGGGATCTCTGTGCATTCCCCCTGGGTTCCTTGTGGCCACACTAGGCCCATGGCTGGGCCTCCCCCGGCCTCCTCCCTCCTGTTTTGGATACATCCGCATGCTGCCTTAGGGGTTCGCTAGAGGGAGGACGGTGTGGGGCCAGAGTTTAGGATCTGGGAAAGCACCAGCTGGGATGCCTGCAGGGGTGCCCTGAGGGAAACGCCCCCACCAAGCTTGGGGCAGCAGCTGGCAGACGTGGGTGCACAATGACAAGTAGCAAGAAGCCCTGTGAAAGCCATGTGTCTCTTCACATGGGCCCAGGCCGGTCCTCCAGACCTGGACACCTGAGAGTCCTGGGCTTGGATCCTGGCTGGGCCTGCTGGCCTGGCAGGGGACCCCCACCATCTCAGAGCCATAGGACAGGGCAGGCAGGAGCTGAATAGGGAAGCTTCACTGGTGTCCCTTGGGGCTTTGTGTCAAGCACATGGCCTTACCTGTGGCTCCCCCAGTGGGTCACCTGTCGCTTCCCTGGGTGGTCTGTTTGGGAGTCCCCCAGACTCTGGCCCCTGACCTGCCCCTCTTCACCTAGCCCCTCTTTCTTCCCACAGCCATCTGCAGCTCTGGAATCTGCTTCAATGGCGGCCGCTGCCAGCCAGGCTCCACCCAGCCATGCCTCTGTCCCCAAGGCTTCCAGGGTCCCCGCTGTCAGTACGGTGAGTAGGGCACTGTCGAGACACCCAGCTGGGGATGTGCCAAGGCCCTGGCCGTGGCAAGGCTGGGAGTGGTGGGCCTGGGGGATGCAACGGGGCTGGGAGATGCAGAGGGGCCAGGGGATGCAATGGGGCCAGGGGACACAGTGGGGATTGGGGACACAGTGGGGCTGGGGGACACAGTGGGACTAGGGGATGCAGAGGGGCCAAAGGATGCAATGAGGCTAGGGGACTCAGTGGGGTGGGGGATGCAGCTGGGCTGGGGGACACAGGGGCTGACTTGCCCGGGCACAGTCCTAGGCATGCAGGGAGTATCCACACCTCTCCCACCCCCTTCCCTCACACCCTCTCTGCTGTTGCGAGAAGGGCTGCCCTAAGGGTCTCACTTCCTCCGTGGATGCCTGGTCCCTGCACAGTCCTGTAGATGGACACCAAGCCCAGAGCGAGGCAGGGCCTCATGGGATCCCCAAGCAGCTTGGGGAACAGCATCAGGGGTCCCTGCACAGCACTGCCCACCTTGCTGGAGGCTGTCGTTGTCCTTGGAGTTGAGGATGGGGAGTCCCAGGGTCCTGCCTTCGGGGTTTGAGTCCCATACCAAGTGCGAGAACCAGGCTGTGATGCCCGAGTTGTCCTACAGGAAAGGGTCCCTGAGTGGAGGATGGGCAACAGAATCCTTGTAGAGGAAAGTGTCCTGACTCAGGACAAAGAGTAATCTGGCACATCCTTTGAGAGGCGGGGAGGCATGCGCTCCTCTCCCCTTGGGTTCCTGCTCTTTCCAAGTGTCTTCATTGAATGTGGAGTTTAAAGGCGCCTTTGGCGCCGGAACACAGGCCAGCCATCCGGGTGAAATGGGATACTTGCAGCCGTTTCCGCTACTTTGAAGTGGCTTCTGTGGGAGCGGTTAGGGGCTTCTTCCCAGGTGGACACCTCTTGTGGGTGGGGAATGTATGCCGTCGCTTCCTGTCTGCCCAGCAGGCGGCTGGGAAGTCTGAGGGTCCGGGGGTGGTTTGCATGTTTGTAAGGAGACCTCCGTCCACTTGCTGTTCGGTGATGGCCTAGCAGAGGGGTCCCAGGGGAGCTGGTGGGTCTTCTGCATGGTTCTGAGATGGGGCCAGCTGCCCAGGATGCTGACTGGGCGACTGTTTACCGAGAAGACTTTGTTGTCGGTGTGCTCTGCTGGGCTTGTCCCACGTAGTTGGACGGCAGGGAGGGTGGCTGCTCGGTGGGGTACTGGGGGCCCTCAGCCCCGACACCACTCTGTGACACACCGGCTCCAAGGCTGGGCCAGCCCTCCTTGTGATTTAGACTAGAGCTATTCATGGCGGGCGGGGGAATCCCCACGGGATGAGGGTCTTGGTGGTCACGCTTCACCTCTTCTCCGGAACTTTAATGAGGCCTGTGGGATTAGCCCCTCAGGGAGGCCTCTGCCCCATCTGTCTGCTCTTTCTGAAACGGGCACTGCCAGACTTTAGCTTCATTGGAAAAACCAGGTTTGGCTGTTTAGAGTCGGGGGTCCTAGCAGCGACCTTTGGGGGGCTTCACAGCAGAGTCATGGCTGCATGGTTGGCAAAACAGACCCTGTTGTGGTCGCTGCTCCTAAGGAGGGGCTGGGAGGGGCCTCTGGAGTGGTGTCTGTCCTGGGGAATCATTGAGGGGCACTTGACCTTCCCGTGGAGCCCCAGCTGGCCGTCTTCCAATCTACCCCCCTTTCTACTCACCGGGAGCTGCCTCCTCACCTCCTGGCCTGAGACTTTGTGAAGGCCACCTACCACCCTTTGTGCTAAGCAGCCTCCCCTCCCCTTCCCTCCTCTCCTCTCCCCTCCCCTCTGGAGACCCTGACGCTTGACCTCTAGCAGAGGACTCCATATCCAGTGAGGAGGGAGTGTAGGGCGTGGTAGTGGGATGGGGGTGTGGGGGAACGTGTAGGGGTTAGGAAGATGGGGCAGGGGGTGGATCTTGGCATCTTGCGGGGGGCTGTCCTGCTTGGTCCCAGGGTTCAGGGGTGTGTGTGCTGAGTGGGCTTAGTGGTCCATCTGTGAGGGCCCGGGATGGGATAGGGGCTCACACTGCCCTGTGCTGCGCCTCCCTGTTCTGTGTCCCCTGGAGTCAGCAGTGCTCAGGCCTGGCCTTCAGCCCCTGCTCTCCTGACCCCTCAAAGGCTTGGGAAGAGCCCTGCTCCCTGCTCTGCCTGCACTCTCTCACTGAGTCCCCATTTAACCCTCTGTGTGGAGGAGGACACCAGGGTCAGAGGTCAGACAGCGGCCCGGTCACATGGTGCCTAGCGGCACATGTGACCACCTCTTGGGCAGTGCCAAGCCTCAGTCAGGAGGAAGGAAGGGGCACTGTCTGACACCCCACTCCTGACCTTCTTCACAGGGAGGGTTGGGCCTGTGACCAGCCCTCTGCCTTCTGGGTGGGTGGGCTTCCTGGGACAGTGGCCTGTCCTGTTGGGGACAGACATGGCCTACAAAAACAGGTGGAAACCGCTGAGACACTCTCTCTGAGGAAGGGCTGGGTGTGCTGTGCAGGTTGAGTGGCCTTTGGGGACAACTGTGTCCTTCAAGCTCCACTCCTAAACCTCCACCACTCACCTTCTGCTCCCTCCTCAAGGCTGGGCTTGGGTGCCGCAGACCTGAGTCTGAGCACGGTTGGGAGTATTTAACCAACCCCCCAGTATAATTGATTCCAGTTTTGAAAATAAAAGCCACATTTTTCTGGCTCCCCCAAATTCTTTCATTTGAACAAAAGAGTAGGGGAGGGAAAAGGAACTGCTTGTTGATTTGTGGAGAGCAGTGAGGGTGGGGAAGGAGCCCCTGGGAAGCCCCCTGCTGCCCCCTCCTGCCTAGATCACCAGCCAGGCCTGGTCTGCTGAGTCGGCTCTTGGGGGCCTGGCTCCATGTCTTTGTTCCCTCGCCTGCCCTGAAAGCTCTCTGTGGAGCGGTAGAGGCCTGCTGAGCACAAAGGGGCCTGTGTGGGTGGCAGGCAGGGAGGTGGAGGGCAGGGCCTGGGGTGCCAGCCTGCAGCAGAGCCCCATCCAGCCCCCATCCAGCCCACCCCAGGCCCTGCTGTGGTCAGACAGGGCAGAGGCTCTGTTTGTCCAGGGTGGACTTCCGCATCCTCCCTCGGTGGGACTAAGACAGCTCAATTCCCCTGATGTTCAATGGGAATAAAATGTTGGAATGTTCTGTGAGGTCGGGGAAAGCTAAGAGCAGTGGAGGAAGGACCAGGCAGTGAGGCTACTGTCAGAATAAGAGCAGTGGGGGCAGTGTGAGGTCATAAGTGATGGTGACGGTGGGACTGGCTTTGTCCCTTATTCTTGGGGTGACTGCCACCGAGAAACACACACTGGCATGCTTAAGCTTGTGAGGGGTTTGCTCCCATGCGGCCTTTGCCCTTGGGATGTCTGGGCTCGGGGTAGACCCCCAGGACTGTGGCCCCTTTGCCCTGTGGATCAGCACCATCAGTCAGCGGAGGGTGGTGGTGGTGGGCCCTGGGGATCCTTCTGTCTCTCACAGGGCCCCGGAGTCCTATAGAAGTATCAGTTCTATCAGACTGACCAAGAATGGTGTTTACCCATGAAATGTGGCTTTGTCCTATTTTGTGCCAGCCAAGGAAGCTTGGGTGGAAGGTCCCCTTTGTCCCCCAATATTTGCTGATGACATTTGCTTCTCACGCCAGCAGGTGTTGAATCTTTAAGGAAGAAATAGGAGAGAAAAACTTATGCTTAAGAACATTGGTATTGTTGTTGGGTGCCATTAAGTTGAACCCGCATATAACAGAATAAAATGTTGCCCCATCCTGCGCCATCCTCACAATTGCTGTGTTTGAGCCCATTGTTGCAGCCATTGCATCAATCCATCTCACTGAGGGTCTTCCTCTTTTTCTCTGACCTTCTATTTTATGAAGCATGATGTCCTTCTCCAGGGATTGGTCCCTCCTGATAACATATCCAAAGTAAATGAGACAAAGTCTTGCCATCCTCACTTCTAAGGAGCATTCTGGTTGTACTTCTTCCAAGACAGATTTGCTTATTCTTCTGACAGTCCACGGTATGTTCAATATTCTTTGCCAACACCATAATTCAAATGCATCACTTCTTCTTCAGTTTTCCTTATTCATTGCCCAGCTTTCACATGCATATAAGGCGATTGAAAGCACCATGGCTTGGGTCAGGTGCACATTAGTCCTCAAAGTGACATCTTTGCTTTTTAAACACTTTAAAGAGGTCTTCTGCAGCAGACTTGCCCAGTGCAATATGTCGTTTGATAAATCCTTGACTGCTACTTCCGCTTCCATGGGTGTTGATTGTGGATCCAAGGGGTTTCTGGTGGAGGTGGGGCAGACATGGGGGGCCTGTGGGCCGAGGAAGTTCTGGGAGGTGCAGGTGGACCTTCCAGGTGGGAGAAGGACAGCAATGGAGCTGAGTAGGGACTGGAGGAGAAGGTCCGGCTGGGTTCCTGAGGACACTGGCACCATCTCTGAGCTGGGACTGAGCCAGGAGGGCTACCTGGGGCTGGCCTGCAGGACATCGGGGTCCTGCCGAGCCTCCACACTCAGGCCTGTCCCTCTAAAGGGGCACGATCCCCCACCCGAGCAGGAAGTGGAGGGGTGGGGCCCTTGGGAATGAGCTAGTGGGTGCCCTGCGGCTCTGCTGGGAAGCAGACCTCCCATGGATGGGCAGGCCTGGCTTCCATGGAGGGACATGGGCGGGCCTCAGCAGCTTTAGCCCCCAGCCTTGGCTCAAGGGTGACTGTTTCTAAACTGGGATAATTGGTGGATGGAGAGAAGCCTTCCCCCCAGCTGCTTTTCAATGCTGCGCACTGTCCTGCAGTAGGAGCCTGACCCCTTGCCCCAGGCCCAGATGCCCATGGCCCAGTGGGCCTGGTGCTGTTGCTGGTGGTCTCAGACTCTGGCCCCCAGCCCTGCCCTCCCACTGGAGAGGTTCCTGGAAGGACTAGGGGGCAAAGCACTGGAATGTTCCTCTGGGCACAGTGCACAGCCTCTGCCCGTCTTGCACAGGCTGCCAGGTCTGTGGGCCTCACCCTCCTTTGGGGCTGCCCCAGTTCCCAGCCCCATGGGGAGCTCCGTCTAGGTTCTGGGTAATCAGAAAACCCAAATGACCCAGGCAGCCATGAGCCCCCCTTCCCACAGGGTTCTCAGAGCTGGCACTGCTCCCCCTCTGCTCTGCTTAGTCCCCCACCTTGCCTGGGTGGGTAGGGCCATGACCTTCAGCTTCTCAACCCATGCCCACTTCAGCTACATGACTCCTCCTTTGCAGAGCTCCTGGAGCCCACTTCCTGCGGGGGACAGGGTTGAACTGTGGAGGTGGGCACCTTTGATCTGGCCTCCCTCTGACCTCCTCACGGGCATGGGTATATAGAGCCCAGGAGGAGAGCCAGGGGACATTCCACGGGTCTCCAGCCATCTGTCAGCCCCACTAGCTCTGGGGAGGGACTTTGGGTCCTCCCAGTGAATCACTTAATTACCAGGTTCGTTTCTTGCCTCCTTCCCACCACCCACAAAGGCTGCTCTGTCTTTCTCTGGAGATGTCTGTGTCTTCCTGGCTGGCTCCTGCACAATGGGGCAGTGTGGCCTCTTGCGGGGGCCGGCTCCAGACCCCTGAGTGTAGAGGACTGTGAGCTCGGGGGTCTGTCATTCACATCATTGTAATAGGAGACACTGAGAGGTGGACCCATGGGCATGGAGGGTGGTCTGAGCTCGGGGGTCTGTCAGTGAAGTGATATCATTACAGCAGTAGATACTAAGAGATGGACCCCCAGGTATAGGGGGTGGTCTGTGAACTCAGAGTTCTGTCAATGACATCATTACAGTAGGGGACACTGAGAGGCAGACTTCCGGGCGTGGGGGACTGTAAGCTCACCCTCTGCCCCAGGCCGCCTGGCTGGGCACTGGTTGACTGTGTGTCATGAGCCCCTATTCCCATGACAGGGACAGCTGTCCAGGCAGGACTGGGTTCGTCAGTGGACAGCACCATCTTCAGAGAAGGCTGGGGCCTCCCTGCCTCCCAGGGGCTGCCCAAGTCTGGAGGTCACTGGGCTGTTCTCCTGGGTGGTTTCCTCCAGTGGTTTTGATAGCCGGAAGGACTGGGGCTTCAACCTGCCCTGAAGCCCCATTCCCACTCACACCAGGGGCCTATGGGGGTTAGCGAGCTCTGAGGGGCCAGTCTACAGCCCTGCTGGTTGTCACAGGGCCACAGCAGGGCATGGAGAGGATAGGAGAGAAACACCTGGCCAGAATCCTACTTTGGGGTTGATCCCACCCTCACACTTGGCCCTCTTGCCGCTGCCGGGCGCAGGGTCTCCGATAGGTGCGGGTTCCACATCGCCCCACCTCCCACCTGTGTATCCTGGGAAAGTGGGTATAACAGCAGGACCCCTTGAGGAGGGTGTGTTTGGTGCGATGGGAGGCTGAGATCCTGCCCATCCCTCTCCTGCCGGTGACTGTGTGTGGCTGTGATGGCACTCATGGTGGGCTCCCACACAGTTCGTGAGTTGTTTCAGAGGTTGGGAGGGAGACCTCACTGTGTTCTAATCTGGGCTGCTGATCTCCTGTAGGCCAGTCCAGCCACTCTGGGCATCTCGGCTAGCCTCGAGTCTCCTGGGGTCCCCGCGTCCCCCCTGAGTGGCCAGGAGGGTGCCTTGGATGCTGTGTTCACAGCTACCGGGTGGCTGGCTCCTTGTGCCGCTCCCATTTCACCAGCCACCATGACTTGCTTTGACTGGAGGGCCGCAGGCTCAGTGTGACGTGCTCTGGTGAGGTGGTGTGCTTTTGGCTTCTTCCAGCATCACCACGGACAAGGAGTGAGCTGGGCTACAGCAAGCTGCTGCCCTCCTGGCCCCTGGCTACAGAGGTCACCACAGTGGGCAGCGCTGGGTGCCCACCCTCCCCCTGCCTGCAGGCCCCCCGAGCGCTGGTCGTCCAGAGCAGGCGCCATCAGGGGCAGGTTCCAGGAAATGTGCTGATGGCCCCTTTTCAGGATTCCTGGGCCATGCACCCGCCTCCCCGGCTAGCAGGGTGATTAACGAGGCATTGGTGGGCAAGGGAGCTGGAGGCCCGCCCGGCTCTGCCCTGGGGCTTGGCGGCTCAGGCATTCCAGAGTGGGCCAACTCTGTGCCTGGAGAGGGGGCCAGGCAGCACCACTGGAGCCAGGCAGCTGATAACAGGCAGCTTTGGTGGGCGGAGGATGTGGCGGCCCTGGTGCTGACAGCCTCATAAACAGGTCTCCTGGCTGCGGATGGATGGACGTACAAGGCTGTCTGCCCAGGTCAGCTTCGTGCACCAACATCTGCTCCACTGGAGCCAGGCCTGGTCGAGCGCTCCCCATGCTGTGGTGAGAGAATCAGGCATGGCGCATCTGGGGAGTAGTGCCCACAGGGAGGTTCTCACATGACAGACCCCGGGTTTGAGGTCTCGGGGGAGGAGGTGGATTCCGTGCCAGTTCCAGGCAGGGTTGCCTGTCCTGCTGGGGGCCGGGTTGCTGCTGGGTTTCTCGGATGGGGTGACGGAGCTGGCTACAAAGCAGAACGGAGTCCAGGCATCACACACAGTCCGTGCTCTCCTCGGTGGAAGTGCCCCTCCCCAGCCCCATGGGGAATCCTCTACCCTCCTTGGGACACCATAGTATGTGTTGTACCTACGGGCCCCATGGAGACCCAGGCAGAACTGTCCTGGGTCACCTGACTTAGCTGAGCACTTCTGAAGTTCCTGGACACCCGGGACCTGTAAGTGGGACATTATTTGGAAATAGGGTCTTTGCAGAGGTGATCAGGTTAAGATGAGCTCCTTAGGGTGGATCCTCACTCTCGTGACTGGTGGGTGTCCCTATAAGAAGAGAGTGACACAGACAGACACATGCAGCAGGGAGCTGCTGTGTGATGATGGAGGTAGAGATTGGGGCAATCTGTCTACAAGCCAAGGAAGGCCCAGGATTGCCAGCAACACCAGAAGCTGGAAGAGCAGAGAAGGATCCTCCCTAGAGCCTTCAGAGAGAGTGCAGCCCTGCTGGCACCTTGAGTTTGGACTTTGGGCCACCAGCACAGCGTGAGAGTGAATTTCTGCTGCGTACAACCTCCTGGTTTGCAGTAATCTCTTACGTGGCCCTGGAGACAAGCGCGGGAGGCAGCGACCTTTCTGCTCAGGGACAGGAAGGGTGAAGCTTAGCAGTAAACTTGCTGGATGATAAACCTTCTCACTGGCTCCTTCTGGCAAACCTGGGGTAATTGTGTCATGACACAAGGAGATGCTGTCACCCACGTTCCCCCAGCGCCCTGGCTATATCTGGGAGGCACGCTCTGGGCACACAGTCTGCGCAGTGCTGGCTGGGCAGCAGGGACAAAGTCAGTGCCCTGGGGCCAGCAGCATCCCCTGGGCAGAGCTGCTCTGTCCACCTGGAGGTTGAGGTGGCAGGGCTGGGTGCAGATGCCCCCAAAGCCCCTCTCCCGGGCACCCCTGCTGCTCAATGTTGCCGAGAGTGCAGGCAGGGCAGGGTGGGCTCAGCAACTGAACACCGGCTCCTTGTCCCACCTCCCACTCCACATTGCTGAGAGTGCTGGTGGCGGCAGACTCTACATCAGAACACTGGCTCCTTGTCCCACTGCCCTGACCAGCTAGGGGCTGCAGGTATCCACCACGCTCACCCTGGAGGAACATGGTCATGTTAAAGTCCTCGTGCCTCACACTACAGGGGAAGTCAGCACAACTGGACTTAACCAAAGCTAAGAAGTTTCTTGAATTCAACCAAACACTTTGAGGGACACAGTAGCAGGGGTAGGGGTCTGGGGACCATGCTTTCAGGGGACATTTAGGTCAATTGGCATAACAAAGCTTATTAAGAAAATATTCTGCATCCTACTTTGGTGAGTGGCATCTGGGGTCTTAAAAGCTTGCAAGCGGCCATCTAAGATGCATCAATGGGTCCCAACCACCTGGGGTAAAGGAGAATGAAGAACACCAAAGACACAAGGAAAGTATTAGCCCAAGAGACAGAAAGGGCCACATAAACCAGAGACTTCATCAGCCTGAGACCAGAAGAACTAGATGGTGCCTGGCTACCACCAATTACCGCCCTGACAGGGAGCACAACAGAGTCCTGGATGGAGCAGGAGAAAGATTGGGTGCAGAACTCAAATTCTAGTAAGAAGACCAGACTTAATGGTCTGACTGAGACTGAAGGAACCCCAGAAAGTATGGCCCCTGGATTCTCTATCAGCTTAGAACTAAAACAATTTCCGAGGCCAACACTTAAGACGGGTTGTACTGGACTGTGGGACATAAAGTGATACTCGTGAGGAGTGTGCCTCAGCTCAAGTAGCTACAAGAGACTAAATGAGCAGCTTCTGTCCAGAGGTGAGATGGGAAGGCAGAGAGGGTTAGCAGCTGGTTGAATGGACATGGGGAATCAAGGGGGGAGAGGAGGAGTATTCTGTCACAGTATGGGGAGTGCAATTAGGGTCACATAATGATGTATGTATAAATTTTTGTATGGGAGTGTCTTAGTTATCTAGTGCTGCCATAACAGAAATACCACAAGTGGATGATTTTAACGAAGAGAAGTTTATTTCCTTACAGTAAAGTAGGCTAAAAGTCCAAATTCAAGATGTCAGCTCCAGGGGGAAGGTTTTCTCTCTCTTGGCCTTCTGATCAGCATTCCCCCAGACTAGGAGCTTCTTGGCACAGGGACCCCGGTCCAAAGGATGCGCTCTGCTCCTGGAACTGCTTTCTTGATGGTACGAAGTCCCCCTGTCTCTCTGCTCACTTCTGTCTTTTATATCTCAAGAGATTGCCTCAGGACACAATCCAGTCTTGTAGATCCAGTCCTGCCTTACTAACACAACTGCCACCCATCCTCCCTCATTAACATCATAGAGGCAGGTTTACACCTACAGGAAAATCACACAGTACCAGGAATCATGGCCTAGCCAAATTGATACACACATTTTTTGGGGGACATAATTCAAACCATGACAGGGAGACTAACTTGAAATGTAAACTTCATTTAAACTACAAGAATAAAAATAAAATAAAGTCCTTGTGCCTGTCCCCAGGCTGGCCTGTCCAGCCCAGCCTTCTCCAGCTGGGCTTGCCCCACCCAGTATGCTGTCCTCAGTTCAGGCGAGATCTGGGTGGATCCTGGGGCCAGGTGCTGGACCACGGCTGCCCTACACCTGGATGGGCTGTGAGGTCTCTGATGCTTAAGGGTGGGGTGAGTGGGCACGAGGGCGACGTTTCTTTTTGGTCTTTCAACTGGGAGAGGCCGAGGCTCTTTGCTGGGTGCCTGTGTCTAGCTGGGTGGCCTCTGGGTCCTGCTCCAGACTTTGTGGGTCCCTGGCCAGTGTGGCGTCTGTGTATGTGTGTGTGTGGGGGTGCTCAGGACTGCTGGAGGACCTGGAAGCTCCATGGCACTGGGGTGGCTGGGTGGGGGGCCCCCGTGTGGACTGTTGGGCCTGGGCAGGGCCGTGGTCAGGAGCAGCAGGGATGCCTGCCTGCCGAGAGGAAGCTCACGTTAGCCTCCTTCTTCCTGAGGCCAGACTCCAGGAAGAGCACACTGGGCACTGAGCCTTGGATGGTGCCCAGCAGGCCCAGCCGTCCGGAGCAGGGCACCTCCCCTGATGGGGTGGGGCTTGGTTTCCCCCAGGTACTGCAGGCTGGGGCTTGTGCCAGGGAGGCTGCTGGACCTAGAGATCCAGGCCCCAGGGAGGGGAAGCAGCGCCAGCCACTTGGCCACCATGGGCAGAGGCACTGGCTCACGAGGCCCACAGGTCCCAGCCCCTCCTCTTACAGGCTTCAAAGTGAGGACTGGACAGAAGGGCTCATTTGCCCCAGGACCTCTGGCTCATGTACCAACTGAGTGAATGAATGACTGAATGCATGTTGATGTGGGGATTTGGGGTCCAGCTCACAGGCAGACCTGGTGACCCCCAGCCAGGCTCTTCCTCGGGACCGATTGCGGTGGGCCGAGGAGGGCCTGTGGCTGGGACTCTAGGACGGAGCCCAGGCCTGGCCAAGCGGCAGGCCGGGAGTCTGGGCCCTGCGCTCTGAATCTCGTGGCTTTACCCCACACCGTTTGGCTGGATGCTCTCGTTCCCCTCCAGAAGCCAGCACTGCCCTTGGCTCCTGGCCGGTGCTGAACTCCTTGGAGCGGCCCTGGTGTTGCCGCAGGTGTGAGTGGTGGGTGGGAAGGAGGCCAGTTCAGACCCACAGCCCAGATCCAAGGCCCTGAAGGCCAGGGCCAGCGATGATGCCGGGCAGGGCCAGCCTGGAGCAGTCCCTGGGCTCTGGGCCAGGGGTGGGAGAGGCGTGGCTTCGGCGCCCCCTGGTGGACGTGGCCGACCAAGGTAGGCACATGGGGTTGCTTGGAATGTGTGAGCCCCTTAGAAGCCTACCAGGGCCCCAGACGCCCTGACTGTATTTGCTGAGACACCTTGGATTGAAGCTCAGGCTGAGAAAGGAAACTTGTGCATGAACCTGATGGGCAGAGTGGGAGCTGAGAGTTTGCTCTGTGCATTTTCTTGTCCACTCCTGAAAGCCTGTGGGGTGGTACTGGGAATGCCCACTGCTAAAGCTGAAGGGTACGAATTCGGGAGAGGTGGGGTTCAACTGAGAGAGAGGAAAGACCCAGGTAGGGGGTCCCAGGGTGAGAGTGAGGGTGGAGGCCTGGGTCCGTCCATCCACCCACCCACCCATCCATCCCCTCGTCCATCCACCCACCCTCTCCTCATCCATCCTTCCTTCCATCCACCCACCCACCCATCCATCCCTCATCCACCCATCCATCCCTGAACCCCTCTCTGTGTGGACCTTGGGGTCAGCTGATAACCAGTCAGACAGACAGCTCCCTGGCCCTTGGGCTTGTATTCTGGCAGGGGAGTTATCAGGAAGTGAAGATAAATAATTCCAGGTGGTGGGTGATACCTGTTGTGAAGAAACAGGTCAGGGTGAGGGAGAGAGAATGATGGGAGGATGCGGGACTGCATTAGTCAGCACAGTAGGGGGCCTGCAGCTGTGTGAAGACGTAGGGGTGGGTCCAGGCAGGAGCAGGGAACATGGCAGCCAACGTGGACTTGGGGAACTTCTTGGGGGCAAAGCTCTGGCCACCAGGGTCTGGTAGGCTGAGGGAGGGATGGGCTTCGCTCAGGTCTGTGGCCCATTGTCCGCCCACGGAGCTCAGTCTGGCTGTGGTTGTTGGGAGTGGTAGGTGGGATGGGGCACCTCTGATGTAGGCTTTAGGAAGCTCCCTTTGCTTGCTGGGGGCCGTGGCCAGGGAGGAGGCTCACAGTGGCTCGTTCTGGGGCTCGGCTGGTTTCCATGATGATGTTTGACCAGTGGTGATGGGAGAGGAGGCTGGGTCCTGGATATGGGGGGGACGGGGGGGAGACGTGGCTCCATGCCAATGGACACCTCGTGGAGTGAGCGGGAAGAGGTGCCAGGTGGCTCCGGGGTCCTGATCTGAGTGCTGGACGGATAACGGGGACTTTTGCTGAAACAGGAAAGACCAGGAGGACTAGGGCTGGTGGAACATGAGTAGGTTCCATTTGGCCTCCATGCTGGGAGGGCAAGCGTGGCTCGGGAGGTGATCCTCAGCCGTGTGGCTTTGCCCAGGCCCCGGGGATTGGTGGACTGTGGTTCCTCAGGGAATCTAGACGCATTCCTGGCCGAGGCCACAGCCTCCCTCCCCAGGCCCTCGGCCACTCACTGGTGACTGGGTCAGCCTCTCTGGTCCCAGTGTCTCCACCTGGAAACTGGAGGCTGACCCTGTGCTCCCTGCTGGCCCTAACACCCCAGGCACCGGCCACATTCCCCTTCTCCCATGGCTTCTGAGGAGTAGGAGACCTTCTCGGCCTGGGGCTGTGGGCAAGCTTTCTTGGACCCATGCAGGGTCAGGGTGTGGGGCGAGAGTGTGGCCTCACCACAGAGGCATCACATTCTAACCAGACATGCCTGTCCCCTGTCTCAGATGGGAAGTCTGTGTGAAGGGCCTCTAGTAGTCACGCTTAGTGGATTTCTCCATGGTTGGGGTGGTGCACTGCCCTGTGACAGCATTAGAGGCTTTGGGTCCTGGGCTGATGGCAGAAGGGGAAGGAGCCCTTCTTGTCCTGCCCTTTGTGGTTCCATTTCCTGAAACACCTTTAAGGACATCCTTATGCCGACTGCCCACTGGGGTCTTGCTCAGGGAGAGGACCCCCCCACCGCAACAACTTTGCCAGACCCTCCATGACCCACTGACCCCTACCCTGTCTGGGGTCTCCTGGAAGCCACGAGATCCCCCTTAGCTCTTGTGAGCCTTAACACCCCCTCCCTTCTTCCACCCCCCCGCCCAAGCTCTTCCTTCCGCCATCTTCCAGGCCAGTTCCAATGGGAGTCTCCAACTGGGCTATGCCCCACTAGTACAAAACCAGTTGCCGTAGAGTTGACTCTGACTCATGGTGATTCCACTTGTGGCGGAGTAGAACTCGACTCCATAGGGTTTTCTTCAATTTTTTTTTTTTTTTAACTAAAAGAGTTGACAATTTTATTTTCACATGTCACAATACAAACAAAAATTGCTCTTTTTTGTCCCATTACTCTCCTTCAAGGAGTCCTGGTGGCATGGTGGTTAAAAGCTCAGGCTGCTAAACAAAAGGCGGCAGTTTGAATCCACCAGCTGCTCCTTGGAAACCCTATGGGGCAGTTCTGCTCTGTCCTATAGGGTTGCTATGAGTTGGAATTGACTTGATGGCGAGTTTGGTACTCTCCTTCAAAACTATTCTCTCTTTGATAGAAAGGGGGACGAGGACTTTCTTGTCATGATATCAGAAAACCCACAGAGTCACAGCACCATGATCTCCTGGTGAAGTAGTACAAGTAATATAAAATGGATCCAAAGAGGCTGCCCGCTGTCCTTATCTGTCGGGTCGAGTCATTCCTGGCCCAGTAGGCACTGTCATGGAATAGGCAGGAGGCCTCATCACTGGGGTCCAGGCTTCGTGGGCATGTGGCGTCCCATGGTGGCCTCATTCCAGGAGCAGGTCCCACTGGCATCATCCCAGGAGGAGGAGGGCCTATCGTTGGCATCATGGGAGGGTCCCCCATATGGGGTGCTGGCATCATATCAGGGCAAGGAGGACCCGGGAGACTGGGGGGAGGCGGGATCATCGCCCCTGCTGGAGGAGGAGCAGAGAATGGAGTAGGCGGCATCTTTCCTTGTCAGTCAGGCTCTGAGCCTGCTGGTCCATCCATTTCTGACAGTGGTCTTTCACATTCTCTGTGTCTCCTACCGCTACAGCGTGTCTTTCTTACAGAGGGTGAGTCATGGGTGAGGTATGTATCACAGTTGTCACATTAAAACCTGGGCATGTTGCCCGGCAGGCGTTGGCTTTTCCTTCCATAGGGTTTTCGATGGATGATTTTTCAGAAGTAGATCGCCAGGCCTTTTTTCCTGAAGTGCCTCTGGGTGGACTTGAACCACCAACCTTTCAGTTAATAGCTGAGTGTGTTAACTGTATCACCCAGGAACTGTGTCTCTCCTGCCAGGGTGAGGCCTCCTCCCTCCGAGCACCCCTACCGAAAATAAGGCTGGACTCAGCAAGTGCTTTGTGCAAACAGGTAGCTTGCTGGCTTCCCTGGAGCCCCTGGGCCACCTCTCTGCCAGGACTGATGGTAAAGAGGTGCCCAGACCTAACCCCTCTACCCCAGGAGCCCCTAGCAAGCTCCAGAGAGGTGTGGGTCCAAGTACGGTGGAGGCCTGGGAGCGGGAGAGCCTGGCAGGGGGTGCTCATGAGGCTGTCCACCTGCTGCTTCCATGGCAACCGTGGTAGAGGGTCTGTGACCTTCTCCCAGAGGCAAGTGCAGGGTGACCCTGGAAATCCAGAGTGGGTGAGGCCTGTGTGACCCTTTCTAGGCGACCCACTCTTGGTTTCAAGGGTTGCCCTGGAAACCATAGTTGGGGAGGGGTGAGTGGGTCCAGCCTCTCTTGATCCTGGGAAGGAATCTCCCAGAACCTGGGTAACCCTAGACCTGCCTTCCCAAGCTTTCCTTTTGGAAAACATCGTTCAAAGAGCAGCCTTTCTAGCCTTCGGGGAGTAGCCTTTTCCGGCCCTCCCAGTCCTGAGAGCACCTTGCCCTCCAGGGAGCCGCCTTGTAGCTTCCTTTTGCATTTCTTGGCGTACAGCTTAGGATGTGATCAGGCATCTCTTTCCTTTGTCTTCTCCTGAGGACGGCCTCGGTGCTCCCTGTCTCTGCCTGGTGCCCTCCCTGCCTCTTCTTTTTCCTGCCTCCCTCGCTGAAACCAATGGGTCGTTTGTAAGTCGGTATTTGAATGTTTACGTGTTTGGGTTCCCCAGCGATGCCCACGCAAAGGTTTCTGTAGGCACGATCAAGAGGAAACTCTTCTGTTGCAAGGCCAAGAAAAACCAAAACAACCTGCTGCCGTCGAGTCAATTCTGACTCATGGAGACCCCATGTGTGACAGTAGATCTGCTCCGTAGACGTCTCTTGGTTGTAATGTTTACGGAAGCAGTTCGCCAGGCCTTTCTTCTGTGGTGCCGCTGGGTGGGTTTGAACCACCAACCTTTAGGTTAGTCGAGTGCAAACCATTTGTGGCAGCCAGGGACTTGTTGAAAGGCCAGTTAATAAGGAAATCAGGAAAAACCACCCACTGGAATAGCATTATTTTA
This sequence comes from Dugong dugon, assembly GCA_030035585.1. Classification (NCBI taxonomy): domain Eukaryota; kingdom Metazoa; phylum Chordata; class Mammalia; order Sirenia; family Dugongidae; genus Dugong; species Dugong dugon. Next base: position 26,568,746 of record CM057462.1, on the reverse strand, counting down.
AAATGATGTCTTGAGACCATCAGGATTGATGAGGGGATGAGGATCTGGGTGTGCTAAATCACCATGTCGCAACCTGCTGAGGCCACAGATCCCCTTGTCCTTCCAGATGGATCCCCAGCACTGGCTATCGCAGACTTAGACTCATTTCAGACATCCTAGGTGGAGAAGGGATAGGACAAAAGGTGGAGAGAGGTTTTCTAAGGTGTTAAGTTTTAAAGGAGGTCCCTAAGTGGCACAGTTTGCACCCAACTACTAACCTAAAGGCTAGAGATTTGAAGCCACCCAGTGGCACTGTGGAAGGAGCACCTGGCGATCTGCTTCTATAAAAATTGCAGCCAAGGAAACTCTATGGAGCAGTTCTACTCTGATGTGTGGGGTCGCCGTGAGTCAGAATCAACACGACAGTCATTTTTTTTTTTTTTTAAGTTTTAGAAACAAATGAGAAAGGAGGTTAAAACAGACCAACGTATGAGTGAGCAAATTCAGAGTGGGAAATTATTGAGAGAAAAGAAGGGGAAGGGACGGCGGCATGAGCAGAATCCATGATGGGGCGGGGGTGGGGTGCGGAGGAGGAAGGAAAGGGAGAACATGGCCAGACAGTTCCTAGAACTGCCACCAGGGGGTGATGTTGGATAAGGACAGCTTAGTTGCTGTACAGGTGAAGATGCCAAGGAAACTATTGTCCTTGGCTAAGGATCTAAGTAAGAATGCCTCACTTGAACAAAGTGAGGTAATAAATCCTGAATCATCAGAGCTAATAAAACTAGGGCAGGGGGAGAGGGTGGTGATAGTTGTATTAGGGGATTTTTACTAGTTAAGCCACTAATAAACTTTGGTCTCTACACATTCGCCTTTTCTTGTCTTTTTGTATAAGTGACGTCATATGATATTTGTCCTTTTGTGATTGGCTTAATGTCTTCAAGCTCTATCCATACTGTAGCACATATCAAGACTTCATTTCTCCTACTGGTTGAGTAGTATTCCATTGTATGTATGTACCACACTTTGTTTATCTATTCATCTGTTGATGGGCATTTTGGTTGTTTCCACCTTTTGGCTATTGTGAACAGTGCTGCAATGAACATTGGTGTACAAGTCTCTGCTTTCAAGTCTTTTGAGTATATCCTAGGGAGTGGATTTGCTGGGTTATATAGTTCTATTTTTAGTTTTCTGTGAAACTGCCACACTGTTTTCCACAATGGCTGTATCATTTTGCATTCCCACCAGCAATGAATAAGGGTTCCAGTCTCCCCACGTCCTCACCAACATTTGTTCTTTTTTTTTTTAAATCTTAGCCATCCTAGTGGGAGTGAAATGGTATCTCATTGTGGTTTTTATTTTCATCTCTCTGATGGCTAATGAAGCTGAGCATCTTTTCATGCGTTTGGTGGCCATTTGAATGTCCTCTTTGGTGAAATGTCTATTTAAGTCCTTTGCTCATTTTATGATTAGGTTGTCTTTTTGTTGTTAAGTTGTCAAAGTTTTATATATATTTTGGTTATTAGATCCTTGTTGGATATATGGTTTCCAAAGATATTCTCCCAGTCAGTAGCTTGTCTTTTCACTTTTTTGATAGTCTTTTGATGGACAAAAGTTTTTAATCTTTACGAGGTCTCATTTATTTATTTTGTCTTTTGCTGTTTGTACTTTTGTTATATTAGGTAATCCATTGTTGAAAGCTAGGCCTGACAGCACTGCCCCTGCTTGTTCTTCTAAGAATTTTATGCACATAAAATTAGTTTGCACATTTAGGTCCTTAATTCAATGTGAATTAGTTTTTGTGTAAGGTGAGAAACATGGACCCTGTTACATTTTTCTGCATGTGGAAATCCAATTTTTCCATCACCATTTATTCAAGAGACTCTTCTTTCCTCATTGAATGGACTTAGTATCCTTGTCAAAAATTGGTTGACCCATAGATGTGTGGGTTTATTTCTGGACTCTCAATTCTATTTCATTGGTCTATGTGTCTATTTATATCAGTACCAGGCTGTTCTGATTACTGTAGCTGTATAGTATGTTTTAAAATCAGGAAGTGTGAGCCCTCCTACTTGGTTCTTTTCTTTCAACATTGTTTTGCCTATTTGGAACCTCTTGCCATTCCATATATAATTGAGTATTAGTTTTTCTATTTCTGTAAAGAAATTTTGATTGGGATTGCGTTGAATCTGTAGATTGCTTTGGGCGGTTTAACATCTTAACGATATTAAGTCTTCCGATCTATGAACAGGAAACATCTTTACATTTATTTAAGTCTTCTTTAATCTCTTTCAGGGCCCTGGTGGTGCAGTGGTTAAGAGCTCAGGCTGCTAACCAAAAGGTTGGCGGTTCGAATCCACCAGCTGCTTGTAGTGTTTTATAGTTTTCATTATATAAGTCTGCAGTGTGATGGATCGCTTTTATATGGCCTTTTTTGCCATGGTCTTGTAACTCCCATCAAGTGATTAGGTGGGACTATGCAAATGAAGTTCTTGTGGCCCACCAAGGTGATTGGATAGCTTGCTAATAATGCAAAGAAGGCACATGGCATGCTTATGGGAGTGGGACTATGCAAATAATGTGTATGGAATCCTAATGAGGGGATTGGTCAGTTTTGCCATCCTGCTAGGCTTAAAATGATCCACCCGAGAGGTGAGAAGGGGGAACCACACTATCACCAAGAAAGAAGAGGCAGGAGCAGAGCGTGACCTTTGGAACCAGGGTCCCTGTGCTGAGAACTGCCTAGACTCAGGAGACAGAAAGCTGTAGCACTGGAGAAGGCTCAAGATAATAAGAAGTGGCAGCAAGCACAGCAGAGAACTGGCAGCAGCAGAACCAGGAGACCAGCAGGAGACGGCTCAGTGGGCTTTCTGGCCCACAGAAGGAGAGAACTGAGTGTCTTAGAGCAGGAGGCTTCCTGGCAGAGTGGGGTGCCTCCAGGCACTTGGTGGAGCTAGGATTGCTGACCCATAGGGCAAGAGAGCTGAGCACCCTCAGGCCGAGGCTTAGTGGTGGAGTGGAGTGCCTCTGGGCATTTATTGGTGGAGCTTAAGACTTTTGTAACATTTGCTTGAGCAGGGCAGAGGCTGGGCCAGCCCAAGAGGCCCGAGGGGCCCAGGGCCTGGGAGAGGCCTGCCCGTGGGCATGGCAGAGAAGCTGTCCTGATTGAAGAAATGCGTCCTGAGTCATTTCTGATTCTGAATTGTAACGTGTTACTTCCTTAATAAACCTCATAATCGAGAGTATTGTCAGTGAGTTCTGTAGGCCACTGCAATGAATTATTGAATCCAGAAGAGAAGTAGAGAGGGCTGTGGGAGGGATGGCTGGTGTTAGAATTAGGAAAAAAGGTTGGAGGGTGAAGGCATGTTTAACCTCAGCCTCATAGGAATCAGCCTTGGACTATTGATCTTGATTCTTTTTCCCCTTGTGAAGTTACAGGAGGTCAGATATCCTCACCATGTCATTTTTACAAAGTCCTTCACGTCACTCATTAGATTTATTCCTAAGTATTTTATTCTCTTAGATGCTATTGTAAATTGAATTGTTTCTTTAATTTCCCTTTCAGATTTCTCATTACTGGTGTAGAGAAAGCCAACTGATTTTTGTTATTTGACCTCGTACCCTGAAACTTTGCTAAATACCTCTAGAATTTTTCTAAATTAGCTCTAGAAGTTTTCTTGTGGACCCTTTGGGATTTTCTCTGTACAGGATCATATCATCCATGAATAGACATAATTTTTACTTCTTTTCCAGCCTGGATACCTTTTATTTCTTTGTCTTATTGTTCTGGCTATGACTTCTAAGACAATATTGAATAGAAGCAGTGAGAGCAGACACCCTTGTCTTGTTACTGGTTTCAAGGGAAAGTTCTCAGTCTTTCTCCATTAAGTATAGTGTTGGCTGTTGGCTTTTCATATATGCCCTGAATCGTATTGAGGAATTTCCCTTCTATTCTAATCTTCTTTCAGGTTTTCATCAATCAAGGGTGTTGGACTTTATCAGATGCTTTTTCTGCATCTCTAGAGATGATTATGTGGTTCTTTTCCTTTGTTCTATTGTGGTGTATTACATTGTTTGATTTTCTAATGTTGAACCATCCTTGCATTCCTGGAATAAATCCCACTTGGTCATGGTGTGTGGCTCTTTTAATATGCTGTTGGATTCTGTTCACTAGTATTTTGTTGAGGTTTTTTGCATCCATATTTGTAAGAGGTATTGGCCTATAGTTTTCTTTTCTTGTGGTGTCCTTGTCTGGTTTGGGTGTCAAGGTTATGTTTGCTTCATAAAATGAATTAGGGAGTATTCCTTCCTTCTCTATCTTTTGGAAGAGTTTAAACACTATTGGTGTCAATTCTTCTATAACTGGTAGAGTTCCCCAGTGAAGCCATCTGGTCCAGACATTTTTTTTTGTTTGGGGGGAGGTTTTTGATCACTGATTAGATCTCTTCACTTATTATTTCTTATTATTTCTATTTCCTCTTGAATCAGTTTGGATAGGTTGTGTGCTTCTAAGAATTTTTCCATTTCATCTAGGCTATCCAGTTTTTTGCCATACAGTTCATAATATTCTGTCATAATTCTCTTTATTTCTGTTGAGTCAGTTGTAATGTCTCTCTTTCATTTTTTATTTTGGTTATTTGCATCTTTTATCTGTCAATGCAGCTAAAGTTTTGTCAATTTTATTTCTCTTTTCAAAGAACCAACTTCTGGTTTTATTGATTCTATTGTTTTTCTGGTTTTGATTTTATTTATTTCTGTCTGATCTTTGTTATTTCCTTTCTTCTGGTAGGTTTAAGCTTTGTTTGCTCTTCTCCTTCTAGTTCCTGGATGAGTGGACTTCCTGGGATCCCCTCTCCACCCACTCTGGTCTTCTGCACGCCCTGTCTGACTTTTGGTGCCCTTGAAAAGCAGAGACAATTTTCCTCTCATGGAGTTGGGAATCTAACTGGCACTCGACAAGTACTCATCATGGGAGTGAGTGAATGATGGATGGCTCCTCATCTAGCACCACTGACTTGTACTGAGGCAGACCTGGACTGATGGGAATGGGGATTAGAATGTACCAGCTGCCCCGGCTGGCAGGACCTGAGATGCAGGAGCAGAGAAGACCACCCAGAAAGGTGGGGCATGTCCTGGAGCTGAGCTTACTCAGACAGTCACTGCCCTCCAGTTAGGCCCCTCCCCAGGACAGCCCAGCTGGGCACGATGCCCCACTGCTGGCCCTGGATGCAAGGGCAGGCAGCACTGGGGCAGCAATCAGGACTCTTCTTTAAATAAGTGTGGGATTTCCCTTCTATTTTAAAGGTAATACATGCTTAGTAATTGTATTAATTTTCTATTACTGCTGTGACAGGTTACCTCAAACTTAGTGACCTAAAACAACACAAATTTATTATCTCACAGTTTTGGAAGTCAGAAATAAAGTCTTGGGCAGGGCTGTGTTACTTTTTGGAGGCTTTAAAGGAGAATATACTGTGGACTTCCAGAAGAAATGAACAAATCCATCTTGGAGGAAGTACAACCAGAATGCTTCTTAGAAGCTAGGATGGCAAGACTTTGGCTCACTTACTTTGGACAGGTCACCAGGAAAGACCAGTAGCTAGAAAAGGACATCATGGTTGGTAAAGTAGTGGCTCCACAAAAACAAGAGAAACCTCCAAGAGTTGAATTGATATAGTGGCTGCAACAATGGGCTCAAACATACCAATGATTGTGAGGATGGCACAGGACCAGGCAATGTTTCATTCTGTCATATGTAAGATCGGAGTTGACTTGACAGCAGTTAACAACAACCACAAAGGGAGAATCCATTTCCTTGCCTTTTCCAGCTTCCAGAGGCCGCCTGCATTCCTTGGCTCGTGACCCCTTCCTCCAGCTTCAAAGTCAGCAACACAACATCTCTCTGACCCTGCTTCTGTCATCGTCACAGCTCTTTCTCTGACTTTTCTTCTATCTCTTCTACTTTTAAGGGCCCTTGTGATTAAATTGGGCCCATTCAGATAATCCAAGACAATCTCCTCATCTCAAGGTCAGCGGATTGGCAACCTTAATTCCATCTGCATGGTTAATTCCCTTTTGCCATGTAACCTAACATATCCATAGGTTCTTGGAATTAGAATGTGGACATCTTGGTGTGGGGAGCATTATTCTACCCACCACGCTAATGGAATATTGAAAAACAAGAAATAAGAAAAAATAATTGCAGCCTCTCCCCTGACCCCCCAAGCTCATCAGGGGTAACATTTTCTAATGTTCTTGGTCCTGTGTGCATTGACATGGTTGGAACAGTACTACATATACGCCTACTGCCTAGTGTGATTTCTAATGGGGCCTCTTTGACTCTCCAAAGTGTCCCCCTCTGGACAATAACCCATATGGCTCCCAGACTTGCTCTCATAGCACTGACAGTCTTGCTTATTGTGATCATGTTGGGTTATGAGCGTTTTCTTGTGCATGCATCTTATTAGCTATCGTTTGCTGAGACTGCAGGTCAGTCCATGGCGTGGAGGTGCTGCCGCCCCTTAACCAGCCCCCAGTGGTTAGACAAGGATACAAACAGAAAGCCCAGTGTACCTGGAGGCTGGTGGGGCCTTGAGGTGGATTGCTGTTCAGGAGTTTCCCCCACCCCTACCTGCAGGCTCTGGGAGAGAATTCAATTCCATCTGTGCATTTCTGGGTCTGCCAGTTACTGTGCCAAACTTCATAAAATGAGGGTGATGTTTCCTGCTCCAGGAAGCCCATGTGGGCCAAGGTCATAGAGTCCAGTCCCACAACTGGCCAGCGGGTTTCACAGGGCACTCTAGGTTATCCTTGGGGCCCAGCCATCCCTGTTTCCACCTCTGGGCAGCCTTTTTCAGGTCCTGTCCTAGTGGTGGTTGAGGGCAGGAAGCAGACTCATAGGGTGGCCGTCAGCCCTGGCTGAAATCAGCTAGCAGCTAGCAGGAGGGGCTGGGCTCCTTGGGCCAGCTGTGCCCTATCAGTCCTGTGCCGAGGGTGGGCTGGAGGCATAGGCAGGCGTGGGAGGTCCACAGAGCCAGGATGTCCCCCAGCCAAGACCCCTCCCTGGGCAGTGTGGTGACAGCTTTTTGGAGTTGGTGCCGCCCCTTGGGTTTATGAGTTGGCGGCTTGTTTGGGGTAATTTTCACTGACGGATGCTGGGAGGATGACTCGGATGACTCGTTTCCTCGGCCAGGGGCAGGGGTGGGGCTCTGCCTTTGGCTGCCTGCCTTGGCCCCTGCCCTGTCTGGCAGAGGCTTCCAGGGAACCAAAGATCTCAGCCATGGCCCTTGACCCCAGGGGGAATGTGGTCCAGGAGCTTTAGGAACAAGCCTGGCAGCCCTGAGCTGGGAGTGTTGAGCCTCGGGAGACGGCTTGGCCCTGCGGGGTCTCCGTGCTCTCCTGGCAGATCCAGTGACCAGGGGCCCTTGGCAGCTGTGGAGGGGGACAAGGGGTCTTGGTTCAGACTGGCACCGGCTGAGCCCTGGGGCTGTGCTCCCCTGGCCTTTCACTTCTGACCCAAATGCATTCAGATCGGTCCTGACTCCGTCCTGGAGTCATCAGCGCTCCAGGCTACTAATCTTGACATGCAATTCTGTTTGATGCTTCCAGCAGTCCTCCCGTGATTACGTTCCATCTGCGTTTCAGAGATGAGGAAACCCAGACCCAGGGAGGTTTGCTACTGGCCAAGTTCACTCAGGGTCGGAGAGGCCGAGCCGGCCAGCCCCGAAACTTTGCTGTGGCTTTCTGCCCCAAACCCATGACTGTGGCCCTCAGCCTTGGAACCCATGCCTGTGCCCCTTAGCCCCAGAACCCGCCCCCGTGCCCCTCGGCCCCGGAACCTGTGCCTGTGGGGCAGTCCTGGAACCCATGCCCATGGGCCATACTCAGTGGGGTTTGAGTTAGCCAGGGAAGGTCTTGCGCCAAGTGTGGATGCTCTGTTTGTGTCCCTATTTCTTGGGCTGGGCACTGCCCTCTTTGGGCAGTTGTGTGACAGGGAGGGGCCCAGCAGGATGTGGGGCCCTCCCAAAGGTGTGGGGTCCCCTCCCACAGGGTCAGCAGCACCCTGGGGTCAGTAACAGTGGGGCTCTGTTTTCATTGCCAGGCCTGAAGGGTGCAGACCCCAGGAACAGCCTGAGCTATGGGCAGGGGGCTGCCAGGCCCACAGCAGCTCCATGAGAGTGGGGAGCTGGGGCAGCGATACCTGAGGTTGCCGCTCTACCACGCTCACCTCCCCACGGCCAAGCTGGCCTAGGAGACCTGGTGGACAGAGGGTGCAGATCCGCCTGGGCCTGGGGTGTGACCTGTGCAACTGTTGGTCCCTGCTCTCTTCTCCCATCCCCTGAATGGGGTATGGATGTGGGGGGTGGGCAGATTGGGGCTCCAGGACTAGAGACAGCGGCAGAGCCGGGAAGCAGCTGACTCCCCAGTCAGTGCTTCCCCATTCTGCTTGGTCTCAGTCACGTGGATGAGGGTCCCCCCAGGAAGCTCAGAGGCCAAGATGTGGGGCCCAGGGAGCCACTGAGCCAGTGCTGTGGCCTCCCCTACCCATCCTAATCCTGGGGCCTGTGACCATGACCTTTCGTGGCAAAGACAGCAGATGGGATTGAGTTAAGGACCTGGAGGTGGGCGGGCCCAATGTAATCACAGGGTCCTTATGAGGGGGAGGCAGGAGGGTGAGAGGAGATGAGAGGACTGAAGCAGGGGTCTGAGTGATGAGGCCACAAGCCAAGGAATGCAGATGGTCTGCAGAGGCTGGGAAAGGCAAGGACACCAATTCTCCGCTAGTGTCTGTGCTCCGGAGGGAACATGGTTCTGCCGACAACTTGATGTTGGTCCAGTGACACTGCTTTTGGAACTCTGGCCCCCAGAACTATAAGAGAACACATGTCTGTTGTTTTCCAGCCACCTAGCCTGTAACTTGTTATGGCAGCCCCAGGAAACACAACCACGGCCTGCTGTGGCCCGGGGCACCCTGCTGCCTCTGGCATGAGTCCAGATGGATGGCCTGCTGCTCTGGGTCAAAGCCAAGGGACCCCTACCCTTCTACAGCTCTGTCCCCCTCACCCCCTGTCAGGAGGCCTCAGTGTCTTCCTACCCTCCCCCACCTGACTTCCCCCACAACCACCGACCACTGTTCTCTCCTGGCCCAGCGTCTCATTCTTTGGTCCCTACTTTCTGTGGCTGGCTCAGAACCCACCCTGCCCCTGGCCTCCACCAGGGGCCTTGTTTTGCCCGTCACGGGGTCTCAAGCCCTAGCATGCAGTGGGGTGCAGAGGAAGGTGGCTGCCTAGGGTGGGGGTGGAGGACATGTGCCAGCCCCACCTGCCCAGAGGGGGCACCTCTGCCATACACCAAGCCTGTTCCATCAAGGATGCTGAACAGGCATGTTGGCCCCGCACAGCAAGCTCACACAGGGAGCCCCAACTGTCCTGCCACCCCCTGGGGAAGGAGGGGTTGGGCTCTGGAACATTCCTGGGGAGAGAGATGGGCAGGTACCAGCTATGTCCTGCCGGGGAGGGAGCCCCCTGCAGCGTACTGCTCCATAAGCCACTTGGCTGCCTCTCGGGCCCCCTTCCCTGCCAGCTCACAGCCTGCTCCTGCAGCTGGATTCCACCCCTCCCAGCTGGGATTCAGGAGCAGCCCCAGCCTGTTGAGATGACACCTGGCTGCAGGAAGGAGCAATTCTTGGCCTGTGAATCCTAGCTCTTGCTGGGTAGCCATCCCCACAGACTCAGGTAAGGCCAGGCCCAGGTATCTCCCTAGCCGGTAGTTTGGGGGCGGACCCCTCTGGGAGGTCTTTCTTGCCTCACCGGCTCTTCTTCCTTATGGGCAATACTTTCTTTTCTTAATTGAGGTGAAATTCATGTAACATAAAATTAACCGTTTTAAATGGAATAATTCACAATGTTGTGCAACCACCACCTCTGTCTAGTTCCAAAACATTTTCATCACCCTAAAAGGAGACTCTGTACCCAGTAAGCAGTCACTCTCCATTCCCTATTCTCTAGGCAACCACTAATCTCTACTTCTGTCTCCTATGCATTTGCCTATTCTAGATATTTCATACTGATGAAAACATACATTGTGTGGTCCTTTGTGTATGACTCATTTCATGAAGCATAATGTTTTTCAGGTTCGTCCATGTTGTAGCATGTATCAGTACTTCATTTCTCTTTATGGCTGAGTAATATTCTGTTGTATGGATGGACCACATTTTGTGTATCCACTTGTCTGTTGATGGATACTTGGGTTGTTTCCACTTTTTGGCTATTGTGAACAATGCTGCTATGAACATTCATGTACAAGTGTCTGTGTGGACACTTGTTTTTGTTTCTCTTTGGTAATACCTAGGAGTGGAATTGCTGGGCCATGTGATGACTCTGCTGAACTTTTTAAAGCAGGCATACCTTCCTGTAGCATGAGAAAACTTCCCAGGGCAACAATGGTGAGGAGGCAGCTAGTTTTCCAGCCCCATCCTCTACCTGGCCTCTCTCCCTAGCGGGCTCCTACCCTCATTTGCAGCTTTGGGGAGAGTGAGGGTCCCGGGGATGAGGGTTAGTGAGAAGGAGCAGGTAGGGGGGCAGCCTTTGTGAATGAACATCTACGCTCCCCTAGACCTGGCTTGGGGGCCAGGGACGATTTCCCACTGCAGCCCTTTCCAGAGCATGGGGATAGTGTACTTTCCTGCCCCCTCCCTGGGGATGAGGCTGGGTCTCCCTGAATGGATTGTGGGAGCCCTTGGGAACGCTGCCCTCTGCAGGTTGGGAGGCAGTGCTCCTGGGCCAATTGCTCAGAGATTGGGGTTTTGGGGAGCTGGTCGCAGGTGCTTCCCTGAGCAGAGCTCTCTTTGCCTCCAGCTCCCTTTCCAGGGTAGGAGCAGGCTCAGAGCTGCCTGGACCTGACCTTGGGCCACCTGCCCTGCTGGGGCTCAGTCTCCCCTGCCATGAGATGAAGGAACAAGGGCTGTCCAGTTCCCAGGCAGTGGGGCTCCAAAAGGCCCCCAGACTATCCTGAGAGTCAGCCTCTGGGGCCAACTCCTGTGTGCAGTGGTGCACAAGTAAAATTCCAGCCCACAAACTACAGCTGGAGCTGGAATTCCAGTCCTGTGGGGGAGGCCTGCTGGGTCAGCTTCAAGAGGAGTGGGGAGGGGGCAGACCACATTGGAATTTGGCTCCAAGCTGTCCCATGCCCCTATCTATGGTAATTAATGGATTAGTCTGGAAGCAGCCAATGGGGTGCTTGCTGCTCCAGCCCTGGGCTATGTCATGGCTGGGAGCTACCCAGAAACCCAACGGGCAGTTTCAGACTCCCCACCCAAACCTGGAGCCCCGAGTACCCCAGCCCAAGCCGGAGAAGGAAAGGCTTTTGGGGGAGCCCTCCACCCACTCCTGGACTGAGCACTCACTTTCCTGGCCTGTGGCAGGGGCTTCGGGCCCTTCTGCCACTTGTCTCCCTGAGCCCACCAGGAGTCCCAGCCTGGGCCAGCTGCTGGGCTCCCACAGGCAGGAGCAGGGGCAGTCTTCTGTTCCATGGCTGGCTGCGGACAGGGTCAGTGCTGGCCACCGCTGACTGCTCTGGGGTACCACCGGCAGAACCCACAGCTGCCCCTGGCCCTGGGCTGCCACCTCTGCTCCCTGCCCAGGCCTATCTGTGTGTTTCGGGTTTGAGTAGGTAATACACGCAGGTAGATGCAATTCCAGAGAACATCCAATGAGAAGCAAGCTTCCCCGCGCCCGTCCCAGGCCCCAGTCCTCTCCACAGGATCACACACTCATCCCATACCCCCTCTTGTGGCTGTGGGATGTGCAGGGACAGAAATCAAGGTCCACTTTGGGGAGTTTCAGTGGGACAGGGTTTATTTGGGGGCATTAATGGCTCATAGATCATGGAGCGGGGGCTTTCAGGGACGATTCCAAAGACCTGCAGGCTCCCAGCTGCCCGAAGCAGCCCTGCAACCGGGAGACCCCCACCATGCTGGGCATGGCTGAGGGGGCTGCCTGGCAAAAGAATGGCCACACCCAGCCCCTAGCCCCTTGTAAGGCTGAACCTGGGTGCCAGGATCCCTGGACACACCTGTAGGGCAGCTTGAGGGGAACTGTGCCACACCTAGGCACCTGACCTGGCAGGGAAGGAACACTCCCCACACATGCTGGCTTCTCTCTACACCAGAGGTGTGGGACCTGGTGGGTGGGGGAGTGGAGGCCTCGAGTGAGGCCTGAGGCTGGGGAGGGGCTGTCAGGGACTGGGAAGGGGCTGAAGCAACAGGGAGATGCTCTGGGTCATGCTGACCCCAAAGACAGCAGGCCCCCTCCCCAAACAGGTGGAGGCCCACCCCCCAGCCTGGAAGCCCCTGGGCCAGAGCAGGTCCTGGGTCTTAGGCTCTACCACTGCCAGGTGATGTGAGAGAGGAAGGGGCTACTCTGAGACACTGGGGACAGGGAGGGGGCAAAAAGGCTGATGCCGTCATGCCATAAACCCATTGCTGTTGATTCCAACTCATTGTGACCCTATAGGACAGAGTAGAACTGCCGCATAGGGTTTCCAAAGCTGTAATCTTTACGGAAGCAGACTGCCACATCTTTCTCCCACAGAGCGGCTAGTGGGTTTGAACTGCCAACCTTTCAGTTAGCAGCCAAGCATCTAACCATTGTGCCACCAGGGCTCCTTGCTGTCATGCTGTACCCCCCGCCAAACCCACAGTGTCCCTGGGAGGGGAACAGGTTTGCAGATAGAGAAGTAACAGGGAAGGCTGGGCCTTCAGCCCTTTTGCTGGGCTGTCTTGCTTCTAGACAAAAACCACCCTCCTAGACAGACGACTTCCCTGCGGCTGGCTCAGCACTCCTAGGTGGTCTTCCCCTGTCCTTTTCTGGACACCTGTGATTTCAACTTCAGAGCCAGATGTCTACATTGGCCCTTTCTTCTGCGGAGCTGAGAGCTCAGGCACCACCTCAGTGTGGAGATGCTCTCTGTATCCGTCTCCTGGGGCTGCCGGGACGAGAGACCACCGAGTGGGTGGCTCATAAGAACAGAAATGTATTGTCTGGCTGTTCTGGCAGCCAGAAGGCTGAAATTGGGGTGTCAGCAGGCCATGCTGTCTCCAAAGGCTCTACAAGAGGATCCTCCCTTATCTCCTCCAGCTTCTGGTGGTCCCAGGCGGTCCTTGGCTTGTGGTCCTCTTCTCGTGATCATCTTCCTCTGTGTCTACGTGTCTGTGTCTCTTCTCATCTCTTATAACGACGCCACTTACACCCTACTCCAGGATGATCTCCTATTAACATCTTTAAAGACTGTATTAACCCTATTTCCAAACGAGGTCATGCTCACAAGTACAGGAGTTAGGACTTCAACATATCTTTTGTGGGGACACAGTTCAACCCCCAGCACTCTGCTTGGTCCTTGTTCACTGCACGATTGTCTCCCTCTCCTCTTTTGGACCAGGTGAGACACCTGGCTATGCTCACCAGCCCTGCCTTCCTGTTTGCTTTGACATCAGGGCACAGTGGTTGACCTTCTTTTTGTTTTTTAAATTGTATTGTGGTGCAATACATATAACAAAAAGATGGCCATTCTAACCATTTTTATGTGTACAGTTCAGTGACATTAATTACATTCAACGTGTTATACAACCATCGCCATGGTCCATTTCCAAAAGTTTTTCATCAGCCTAAACAGAGACTCTTTACCCCTTGGGCAATAACTCCTACGCCTCCTCCCGGCCCCAGGTAACCAATAATGAACTTTGGTCTCTATGCACTTACCTATTCTAGAGATTTCATATAAATGGGATCATAGAATATTTGTCCTTTTGTGACTGACTTATTTCACTCAAGGTCTTCAGGTTGTGGGAACAGTTTATAGCTCAGCTACTAACCTAAAGGTTGGCGGTTCCAATTCACACTGGTGCTGTGGAAGAAAGGCCTGGTGATCTAATTCCCTAAAGATTATTGTCATTGAAAACTCTATGGAGCTCAATTTTACTCTGACACATGTGGAGTTGCCATGAGTTGGAATCAACTCAATGACAATGGGTTTTTTTTTTTTTTTTTTAATTTCTATCAGCATACTGTTTTCAAGGTTCATCCATGTCATAGCATGTATCAAGACTTCATTTCCCTTTATGGCTGAGTAATATTCCATTAGGAGCTCTGGTGACACAGTGGTTAAAGCGCTCAGCTGCTAACCAAAAAGTTAGCAGTTCAAACCCACCAGCTGCTCTGTGGGAGAAAGATGTGGCAGTCTGCTTCTGCAAAGATTTACAGCCTTGAAAACCCTATGGGGGCAGTTCTACTCTGCCCTTACAGGGTTGCTGTGAATTGTAATCGACTCGATGGCAGTGGGTTTGGTTTTTTTTTGGTTTTAATATTCCATTGTATGTATGTTCCACATTTTGTTTATGCATTCATTGGTTTCGGACACCTGGGTCATTTCCACCTTTTGGTTATTTGAATAATGCTGTAACGAACATCGGTGTACAAATATCTGTTTGCGACCCTGCTTTCAAGTCTCTAGAGTATATGCCTGTTATTTTGTTCAGGGTCCTCTAGACAGTCTGGTCAACCTGTTTCTTCTCAGCACTGGGGATGTTCTACTGGGGAGGCACCCCCTTCCCTTCCCTGTACCCCCTTGCTCCCCTCCCACTCCCCCTCTGAGGCCCGTACTGCCCACTGCCCAGGTTGGTGGGCTCCCTTACCTCTGTACCCCACACCCAGCCATGTGCACAGAAGGTGCTTGGCAGAGGGGCCCCCGCTGACCTGGCCCTGCCCCTCCCTGGCTCCAGCCCGGCAAAGCAAGAAACCCTGGGTGAGGGCACCTCCTTTTCAGTTCTGGGCTGCCACAGCCTGGGGAGGGGTCTTGTGGGCACCCAGCTGTCCCCCAGCTTCCCCTTCTCTCCTGGAGCCCCTTCTGGTGATGTTTATTCGATATTCACTAAGGGTTTCCTGTGGCCCTGAGTGCCAGGCCTGGGCTGGACACAGGGACCCGGAGACCAGGTGGTGCTGGTCCCCAGGCTGAGGGAGGCTGGCCCAGTGCAGACAGACTCGGGGTTTGTACATCAGTGGGAGTGAGGGAGGCATGGCGTGGATGTGCATGGGGGTAGGGTGGGGGACACATGCGCGCTGGGCACCCCAGGACGTCCTGGGGAGCTGCAGGTGGAGCAGCAGGATGACATTTCAGCAGCGACAGGGACCAGAGGTAGCAGGGCCCACGTGGGAAATAAGCTGTGGGTGTGGGCTTTCAGCAGAGGTCCTGGCTGTGGTGGTCAGCGGGCTGAGGTTGGCACACTGTGACTGTCCCGCCCTCCCATGGGGCCCAGCGCCCACCCCAAGTGTGGCCATCCATATCTGGGCAGTGGGGGTCCTGCTGCACCAGCAGTTGTGAAAGTGGGCTCCCTGTCTTCAGCCCAGCTTGACCACAGCTGCATTGCTGTGCTTCCTACTGCCCGGCTGCCACGGCCACGTCCCAGGGGCCTTCTGTGCTCACCCGATGCTGGGCCCCTTGATCCACCAGCTGGCCCTCTGCTCTGGCTCTCCTGCTGGGCTGGGCTTTGACCCCAGGGCTGGACCAAGATCCATCCCGCCCTGCGTAAGTCTCTAGGAATTCCCAGAAAATTCCCGATGGTAACCTCAGCGGGGCCAGGCAGGGGTTACATTCCAGCAGTCCTGAGGCATCTGGCCTTTCCTGTGGGATTCTCAGCTCTGGGTGTGTTCCAGGGCCCCTCCATGAGGTGCAAAGTGAATGGCCGGGGCTGTTCAGGGAGCCTTGGGCTGCTCAGGTTTGGGGGTGTCGGTGCTGGGGTTCCAGGGAGCTGGTGGCAGGGCTGGGGCTGTGCTGGTGCCTGGCCATCCTCCGCCTGGGGGACACAAGGGTCTTGGTTTGATTTGCATATGCCTGCAGTTTCCATTTTCTACGCAGCCAGCCGAGAGGCTTTGAGGATGGAGGCTCAGCAGGGGTTGGGGGTGGAGGCCTCTCTCTCCTCCTGTGTTATACCATGTCGGTCTCCTATTTCTTCCCAGCCACAGCCCCAGTCTTGAGGCCAGCCAGCTGCCTGGAGCCAGGGTGGAGAGGGGGTGATGCTCAGCCCACCTGGTACCAATCTGCAGGTGGGGGTCCTGTGAGCCCAGCTGGACAAGTGCCCAGCCCCAGGGACTACGCCCACATGGGCAGAGAACAGCAGAGCCTTGGGCCTGGGTGCTGGAGGGCTGGACTTGCACCCCCAGCTTGGCCTTAGGGCCTTGTAGTTGCCCCCGACTCCAGCACCTGGCCCAGCCTCTCCAGGCGCTCCCTCCCACAGGCCAAGCCCAGGTCTTCCTCAAATGCTGCTGAATCTCACAGCCTCTGGAGGGCAGCAGACCTGGGGTCCCCTCGATGCTGGAGGTAGAGTTGAACCCAGCAGCCAGCTCAGAGGGCCAGGTCTGGGGTTGACCTTGTAGGATTCCTCCTGTCTCAGAGCTGGAGGAACCTGATTTTCCCTGGAAAATCAAAGCTGTGTCACACGCCAGGACTGGAGCACACAGGTGTTCTCTGGGGGCCTCATGACACCAAGGACAATCCTGTTATGGGGGGGCAGGCTGCCAGGCTCGACCCAGATGGAATTTCTGCAAACCATGTATGCTCGCAGTGCACAGGAGGGGCCACTACACCTCGAGGGGGCCATCCTGGGGCTCTTGGCTGTGGGATGGATGAGTCAGAGTTCCCCCTGCCCTTGAGGGGCCTGCTGGACAGAGTGGGGTTTGCCAGCTATTGCTGGGTGCTGTCCTCTCGTGGTGAGGATCCCCTCGAGGCCGGCCACTCACTGCCCTCTCCCTTTGCAGACGTGGACGAGTGTGAGGCTGCCAACGGGGGCTGTGAGGGCCGGTGCTGCAACACTGTTGGGGGCTTCTACTGCCGGTGCCCCCCTGGCCATCAACTGC
Organism: Dugong dugon; assembly: GCA_030035585.1. NCBI lineage: Eukaryota > Metazoa > Chordata > Mammalia > Sirenia > Dugongidae > Dugong > Dugong dugon. The sequence continues at coordinate 26,551,860 of CM057462.1, read as the reverse complement.
GGGGGGACGGCAAGACCTGCCAAGGTAAGACCCTTCCCCCCGTCTGCTGCCCTGCCTGGCCATCTTCGAGCTGCCTCCTTCCCAGCCCCCGGGCTGCCCCAAGGGGGCTATTCCAGGAATCTGTCCCAGGAGTGACTGGAGGGGGTCCTGGTGGGGAACCAGCTCCTCGGAACTTGGCCACCTGCTCCATCCCCACATGTGATGGAGTCCATGTGGTCACCCATGCCGACCTAGAATGTGCCTCAAGAGCCTACAGAGGCCTCAGAGCCCCTGATGTGGATGGGGGCACTGTGGGGGTAGGCAGAGGGTAGGCCCAGGCCTCCCTGCCAGGGGAGATGCAGGTCGGGGGCCTGGGGCTGCACTCGGGAGGGTGTGGTCATCTGAGGCTGGAACAGGGGCAGGGAGCCCACCTTGGCTAGGCGAGCCAGGGTCCCGTGGACCTGCCCGCAATCCTTCAAGGACCCAAGCTCCATCCCTGGCTGGGAGTCTTTGCGAACTCAACCGACCTGCAGCTTGGCCTCCAGTCCTTGGCCAGCTGTCAGTAAAATAAAAACAAACAGAAAGGAAATTCCCTGGAGGAAGAGATGAGAGCAGATTAGGACTGAGCCGGAGAAGAGAGGACAGGGTGACAGGAGAGTGGGTGTGGGAGCCGTGCAGACAAGCCCCACACGACACCTCCGTCTCCCAGCGCTTCCTTTTCTGCCGTGACCTCAAGCCCAACACTGCAGCAGTGTGGCCCCGCTGTGCTGTGGCCAGCTGTTTGCTGCCCATCGGAGGGGGTCGAGGCCTGCTGGCCTGGGTCGGGGTGGGAAGTCCGCCCTGCCTGAGATGTTCTGGAAACACAGGGCTTCCTTGTGCTCGTCTCCTTTCCCACGTGTTCTCGTGGCCAGTGGGCAGCTGAGGAGGGAGCCGGGAGATCCAGACCTAACAGCACTTTGGAGATAGGAGGTATGGGGGCTGGGGTCCCTGTGAGAAGAGGAGACAGTGCCACACGAGCACAGAGCCCTCCACCAGCTCCTAGGACCAATGATCTGACACCACCCTCTTCCTGGCCTTTGCCTCGGTTTCCCTTACGTGCAAGGGGCTCCACTGGGATGGCAGAAGCCACCGAGGCCACATCCCACTCCACCCCCAGGATCTGCTGAGTGCAGGTGGGGCTGGGTAGGGAGTGGGGAGGAGACCCAGACCCAGACCCAGACCCATGTGAGGAAGAAGTATCCTGTTTGGGTGGTCCTTCAAAGTGGCTCTGCTGCGTTCCTGTCAAATCCAGCTTGAAGAGGCCCTAAATCAGCCAACGCCTGGACATTTTAAAAATAAAAGGAGACTGGGAGTTGGGGAGGGGGTATGGTACCCAGGGAGGCCTCTCCCAGACTTGGGCTGGAGGGGGGGTTCTGGCTGGGTCTCAGGGAGTCTGTGTGTGAGGCCACCTGGGCAGTCTCTTCAAGGAGGGTGGAGCTTGCTGAGAACTGGGCCCCACATAGCCCCCACCTGGGCTCCCCACCAGCAGGGAGCAGAGCCCCCAGGCCAGTGGCAGAGACCTTGCTCAGGGGGTGGAGGGCTCATGGGTTGGAGCCAGAGTCCCAGCCTGGCCTCTGACATGGAACTGATTTAACCTTGATTTTGAGGGTCTGGACCCTGACCTTGGGAAGCAGCCCATTGCCTCTCCATCTGGTTTCAGCAGGGTTGGGCCTGGAGCCACCACTGAGGCTGTGCCCAAGACCTCCAGTGCACAGATGCCCCTCCCCTGTGACAGACAGGCAGGTGTGTCCTGACGTGAGCCTCGCTCTGCTGGTCTTGGGGACTTGGGCATATTCCATCAGCTCCGAGAGCCTTAGGTGTTCCCTTCAAAAGTGGGGGTGACTGGCTGGTATAAAGGATGAATCAAGGGGCATAGAACATGCTCCTAGGGAATCTGAGCCACCCTCACTGACTTATTTTTGGAAGTGGATCACCAGGCCTTTCTTCCTAGTTTGTCTTAGTCTGGAAGCTCAACTGAAACCTGTTGAGCATCACAGCAACATGCAAACCTCCAATGACAGATGGATGGTTGCTGTGTATGAGGTGCATTGGCCAGGAATCGAACCTGGGTCTTCTACACGGGAGGTAAGAATTCTGCCACTGCCCTCCACCCAGAAGATAAACCAAAAAAACTAAACTCGTTGCTGTCAAGTCGATTCTGACTCATGGCGACCCCATGTGTTACAGACTAGAACTGTGCTCCATAGGGTTTTCTTGGCTGTAATCTTTATGGAAGCAGATGGCCAGGCCTTTCTTCCACGGCACTGCTACATGGGTTCAGACTGCTGACCTTTAGGTTAGTGGCCCAGAGTAAATCATTTGCGCCACCCAGGAACTCCACCCAGAAGATGTTGTTGTGTTTTCTTGGTTGTAACCTTTACAGAAGGAGCCTTGGTGGTGTAGTGGTTAAGCACTCAGCTGGTAACTCAAAGGTCAGCTGTTCAAACTCACCAGCCCCTCTGTGGGAGAAAGGTGTGGCAGTCTGCTTCCGTGAAGATCACAGCCTTGGAAACCCTGTGGGGCAATTCTACTCTGTCCTGAACTCTCAGGTCCACAGGTGACCAGCAGGCAGGAGGCAGGTACAGTGTCCACAGACCAGTGGACCCCAGTGCCATCTGGGCTGACTGTGTCCCCTTGAGAGTCTCTGAATCCAGAGGTTCCTAAGGACAGACAAGGCCATTGTCATCTGGCACGCTGGCTAGAGACGGGTGTGGATGAGATGACCAGTGTCTCCCTGGCCTCGCCCCCGGGGCTCCCTGCCCCAGCTCGGTGTGTTGGATGGCTGAGCTCGAGTCACCACACGGCTGGACAAGGGCTCTATAGGGCCAGCAGCCAGCTGTTTTCTCATGCCCCTCCTGCCTCAGAAATGACGGCTCAGGCAGGGAACAAATAGCTCGTGGGGCAGCCGGCTGACGGTGTGCTAATGGGGATGATGGGAAATCAAGATGTTAACCCAGAGGAAGGACGGCTTTGCCTGGTCACACGCAGGGTGGTGTGAGTTGGGTTGACGGCATGTGTCCGTGGAGTGAGCCAGAAACCACTCGGGGTAATGGATTGGCACTGTAAACTCGAGCTGGCATGGTGCCTGGCCAGCCACCTTGGCCTCCGGTGTGGGTGCAGCTCCAGGCCAGTGTGTTTGCCGTGTTCTGAGAGCCAGGCCTGGAGCGGGAGCGGGGTGGCATCACCCAGGTGAGGCCGGGCAACGTGCAACCCTCTCCAGGTCCAGGGCAGGTGGGCTTGGCTGTGGTTCATGTAAGTGAGGCCGTAGGGGGCTATGGGCCCTGGAGAAATGTGGGCACCATTGCAGAACTTGATCCTGGCTGACCTGAGCTCACCTCCAGGGTGGCAGGTAGAGGCTCTGCAAGGCCATGGGCTGGGAAGCTCAGTGTTTCCTTGTAAGCCCCTCTGGAAAGACGTGGGTGTTAGCCAAGCCCAGGTATGAGCCTCAGTTCAACTCGTTACTGTGTGGCCAGAGTAATTATCACTCTGCACCTCAGTCTTTTCATCTGTACAGTGGAACATCTATACTTGAGGGAATTCAGGTGGAAATGCTTTGAAGCCCAGTGTCTGCTGGTGGAATACTCACTGTGGCAGGCTTCCAGGTCCCCAGGCCCAGCTCCTGGATGAACCATACAAGGGGAGAAGAGCTGCCCCCACCCAACCTGAACACTGTCCCACCTTATTGCCTTCTCTTGACCAAGGTCCTTGGGGACCAGGACCTTAATCCAGGCCCAGGTCTCCTATGCCAGACTCAAGCCCCAGACCCTGCCTCCCTCTATTGCCTGCTGGTTGGGAGCTCAATCCTGTAAACATTCCCCATCTGTAAAATGGGTCTACTCCTTACCTTATGCCAGATGGTTTAGCCTGAAGTCCCTAGTGACATTGTAATGGGATTTTTCTGTCCTGCTCTGAGGGAGAAATCAATGCTGCTGGTTTGCTTGGAGGAAACCGGGGCCTCTCCGTGAGGTTGGTGAGGCCCAGGGGCCCTTGGCCTCCTTGGGTGGGTGGGGCCTCCCTGAATCCAGGGTTCAGCTCTGGAGACTGCCCTGCTGTTCCCACCCCTGCCAACCCCAGATCGTCCCAGGAGATAATGAGGGAGCCTAGGAAAAAGGGCAACTGCCCAGGCAGGGAAGGGTGGGGTGGGGTGGAAGCTCTGCTGTGGTAGAGGCTCCCGCAGAACAAGGCCTTCCCTGGGTGAAGTCCTTCTCCATCCATTGTGGAACTGGGCCCGCTCTTTTCTGGTGAGGTTCAGCGTGCCGACTCCGGCTTCTCCATGGTCGCGTCTTCCAGGTGGAGCTGGCATCTCTGAGAAGCCCCGTGGGGGCTCCAGGCCTTGGCAGAGCTGTGACGATGTCCCTGGGCCCCAATACTGTGGGCCCAGTCCTAAGGGGTCCTCAGCCCCCGCTGTGGAACAAGGCTCTTCTGAAGGGTGATGGGACCCATCCTAAGACATGTGTACACAGAGGAGACCTGTGCCCTCCTTCCCCCCAGTGGGCCCAGGGAGCCTTTTCCCAGCTCAACAGGATGTCCTTGGGCCAAGGGCAGGGCCCTGGTGGCTCAGTGGTTAAGAGCTCGACTGCTAACCAAAACAGATCGGCAGTTCAAATCCACCAGCCGCTCCTTGGAAACCCTATTGGGCCGTACTGCTCTGTCCTATAGGGTTGCTGTGAGTTGGAATCGACTTGACGGCAGTGGGTTTGGTTTTTGGTTCTTTGCTCCCTCCTTGCCCACCCCAGCCATCAGCATAGGCTCCTAGAAAGTAGGCGGGAGACAAGTCCTGGACTAGCCCATCCTCTCAGCCCATGGGCTCAGCTAGAGTGAGGAGGGCTGAGTCCTCACTGCCCCGAGGGAGAAACAGGAATCTGAGAGTGACGAGCAGTCGGCTCCAGGGTGCCGGCCTGGGCTGGGAGAGTCGTGGGCTGACCTCAGCCAGCTGCTGCCGTCTCCGGGCAGGAGGGGACAGGGGGGCTGATAGAGACTGTGTCCTAGTGCCAAGGCAGGTCCTCACAGCCCCGCCAGGGCGTGGGACCACCTGCACCTCTCCAGGTCCTTTCCAGTGGGCCTCCTTGGACCTCCCTGTTGGGCGATGCTTTGTTTCACAGATCAGGGGTGGATTATCCAATAGACAAAGTAAGCACGGTGCTTACCTTGCTTACCATATCATCTGTAGTGAACAACTCCACATTTTTTCACGATTCTCCTTCTAGGTATGGCTGACATCTGTCTCTCTCCCAACCCCACAGCACCTTCTTACAGAATCAAAGCCTCTTCAAACTTATAGTCCCTGATGGGGACAGATTTCCCAGTCAGCAAGGTAAGCATGAGCTTATTTGTGCTTATTTACTGATCTGCAGTGAACAGTTTCACATAGATTTCACCACATAAGCACAGGCTTACTTGTGCTTACTACAGATTAGTAAGCACAAGTAAGCCCATGCTTACCTTGCTTATTGGGTAATCCATCCCTGCCACCAATGGCAGGACCCCTTACTCCCAAGAGCAGCGCTCCCAGGGGAGGCTCGTTGGAGGGATTTTTGCTTCAAGGACTGTTGCAGTTCCCATCACAGTGCTGTTCTTGCTGCAGGAAGAATGGGAAGGGGTGGCCATAAAGTTTACGGTGATGGGACAAGCCACCGCTCTCTCTGCAGCCTGCTCCCAGCTGGCCTGGTGAAAGCCCCCTACAGTCATGCCGTTCTCATGCTGTGACGCCCATTTTCAATGTGAGCGTGAGGCCCAAAGATGGGTGGCAATGGCACATCACACACTCACGGCGTGCTGGGGTGGGGGGGGGGGGGACACAGACCACTCCCTGGAGCTGAGCCTGGAGCTACCGCATGGGCCTGTCTGGGAGCACCGCCGCCTCCCCTCCAGCCTGTGCTGTCAGGGGTCAGGGCCTGCCTAGAGCAGCCCTTGGCACATACCTGGGGCCTGACTCAGGTGGATTTTTTTTTTTTTTAATGGAGATGAAATTCACAAAAGATAAAATTCACCATTTTAAACTGGACCATTTAGTGGCATCGAGTGCATTCACAAGGTTGTGCAATCACCACCTCTACCTGATTCCTAAATGTTTGCATCACCCACAGAAGGAGACCCTGCTCCATTAGCAGTTTCTCCCCATCTCCCCTCCTCCCAGGCCTGGCCAGCCATGAATATGCTTTCTGTCTCTATGGATTTGCTTGTTCTGGACATTTTATATGAGCAGAATCACGTCATCTCTGTCCTTTTGAGCCTGCTTTATTTCACTAAGCATAATGTCTTCAAGGTTCATCCATGCTTTGCGTGTACCAGGACTTCATTCCTTTTTATGGCTGAGCTATATTCCATTAAGGAATCCTGGTGGCACAGTGTTTAAGTGCTCAGCTGCTAACTGAAAGATTGGTGGTTCAACCCCATCAGCCACTCCAAGGGAGAAAGATGTGTCAGTCTGCTTCTGTAAAGATTGTTGTTGTTGTTAGGTGCCATCGAGTCAGTTCCAACTGATAGCGACCCTAGGTACAACAGAACGAAACACTGCCTGGTCCTGCACCATCCTCACAATCATTGTGATGCTTGAGCCCATTGTTACAGCCACTGTGTCAATCCATCTCGTTGAGGATCTTCCTCTTTTTCCTCCACTTTACCAAGCATGATGTCCTTCTGCAGGACTGGTCCCTCCTGATAACATGTCCAAAGTACGTGAGACTTGCCATCCTTGCTTCTAAGGAGCATTCTGGCTGTACATCTTCCAAGACAGATTTGTTTATTCTTCTAGCAGTCCATGGTATATTCAATATTCTTCACCAACACCATAATTCAAAGGCAGCAATTCTTCTTTGGTCGTTTTTATTCATTGTCCAGCTTTTGCATGCATATAAGGTGATTGAAAACACCATGGCTTGGGTCACACGCACCCTCGTCCTTAAAGTGACATCTTTGCTTTTTAACACTTTAAAGAGGTCTTTTGCAGCAGATTTGCCCAGTGCAATGCATCATTTGATTTCTTGACTGCTGCTTCCATGGGTGTTGATTGTGGATCCAAGTAAAATGAAACCTTTGACAGCTTCAATATTTCCCATAAAGATTATGCCTTGGAAATCCTATGGGGCAATTCTGCTCTGTCCTATAGGGTTGCTATGAGTCGGAATCGACTTGATGGCAACTGGTTTGGTTTTGGTTTTTAATATCCATTGTCTGGCTGTACCACATTTTGTTTATCCATTCATCTGTTGATGGGCTTTAGGTTGTTTCTACCTTTGGGCAATTGTGAATAGTGCTGCAGTGAACACTGGTGCTCAAATAAGTTCCTGATTTCACAGCTTTTTGATACGTACCTAGGAGTAGAATTGCTGGGTCACATAGTAATTTTATGTTCAACTTTCCAACTGCTTTCCTGGATTGATTTTTAAACAACCTGCCTGTGCAGATGAGGAGGCTGAGGTCGGACAGGTGGTGTGGCCTGCCCATGCTGACTCACCTGTGGGCAGTGCAGCCAGGTGTGAACAAAGTCCTTGCTCTTTCCTGTGAGCTCTGGAGTCTGGGCTCTCCCCAGCCAGCATTCCCTGAGTTCCAGAATCTGGGCCCTCCCTGGCCAGCATTCCCTGGGTCTCTCTTCTGGACGTGGTCTAGGAAACCCAAGTGTGAAATGTGTTCCTTCCAGGCAAGGGGCAGCTTTTCTGGGCAATGTCTGTGGCCAGGCCCTGTCAGGGTGCCGAGAGCTGAGAGCTCTCATTTCCTGTCCTGGCCCTTGCTCCTCCAGGCAGTACATTCTGGCAGGTACAGTCGTGGTGAAGGCCAAGGCAGGAACATAATAGCCTTCAAACCCACAGTTAGAGCCAGCCTGGTGACAGTGACCTGAGGCCTGCCGTGGGCCTAACCCCACGCCCTGGGACTGGGGAAATCTCTCTGAGGAGACCCAAGGCCAAGCCACCTGCAGTGTCTGAGGGGCCATGCTCTGGGTGCCCACACCACTGAAGGACCTGCTGGTTCCTGTCAGACCTGCAGGTGGGGTAGAGGGAAAGAGCCGGATGCTGGAGTTGGAAAGGCCAGGGTGCAAACCTGGGCCCCGGATTTAGTAAAGAGGTGACTTGGGGGCTTGGTTTAATCCTCAGAGCCCACCATCATCAGGCTCAGGGCTCGGTGAGAGGGTGCAGACACACCTCAGCAGTGGACAAAAACTCACCCTGTGTGCCCGGCCTGGTCTGGTCGGCTCCTCCTGGGGGCAGCCACTCTGTGGAGAGAAGATGGGCTAGAGAGGCCATCAGCAGACCAACCATTCAGGTGGGTCCTGCCCCTTGCATTGGAAGCTGCCCCCACAGAGCTCAGAGGGCCCCCTGGGTGGGGAGATGGGAGCTCAGGTGGCCACCCTACCCCTGTTCTAGAATCGTGGCTGGTCCCAGCTCTGCTTCCATGCAGTCCTGGGGCTCTGGCTGAGGCGGCTGGAGCAGTACAGGGCAGCAGTGACTGGAGTTCACCAGAACTGTGGGCCGCCCTCCCCCGTGTGGCCTTGGGCACCCCATTGTCCCCTATGCCCATCCTGGAAAGGAGGCCCCAGGCCCACTCAGTGGATGGTGGGAGTCACGGAGGCCGCGTGAAGGCAGGCCTCCTGCCCAGCCCTGCCCCTCCACCCACCAGGTAGAAGGGACGCTCCCCTCCCCTGGCCCCATCCACCGATGAACCTAGCTCCTTCCCAGCCTGTTTCCTCTCGTCTGGACCCCTCCACCCTAGCCCCGTAGTTGGATTCTTGTGCTGCCAGACCTCTCGGCTCTGGTCATTTCTGTCCCTCCTGGTTTGTGACAATGGTTGAACCATATTCCTGCTGCCCCTGGGGCCATTGCCCCACCATGGCCTCAGGCTCTTCCCCCCAGGCACCGTGAGATGTGATCCAGGCCCAGGCCTCCTCCCCTGGCCCTCTGAGCCCCTCTCCCCTCAGGGCCTGGCTGGGTGGACGGGCTCCCAACCCCACCAGGCCCTCAGCCAAACTCTTTGTTTGTCTTTCTGCCTGGTGCAGAGGCCTGTCCCTGAGCCCGAGGTCTGGCCAGAGCCACTGTGAGGGAAGGGAGCAGAGGGGAATCTTTGTCATAACAAGACCCTGAGGCTTGTGTAATTTCCATGTAAAGATTTTGGAGGGAGGATGCGGCCCCCCAGTTGGAGCTGGGAGTCCTGGGGATTTGGAAGTTGCTTCTTCGATCGTATGAACTGGCGGCTGTGCCCAGCTCTCCTGGTGGCAGGGTAGTGTAGCAGGAGCTGGTGGGCTAGGGCGTGGGGAGGGCAGCGTGGGGGGCTTCTGGGGTGAGGGAGGTGGTGGTGGCTGGCTAGGGCCTGCCAACTCCAGCTTGGATGCATTTGGAGGCACGTGCTGCCTGGGTCCCAGCCCCAGGCCTCAGCTGGGTGCCACCCCTCAACCCCCGCATCTTGTGATGGGTTCCTGTGGGGTCTTGGCTTGGCTTCAGGTGGGGAGCGAGGGCAGCACAGGGGGTGGATGGGGCCCAGTGCCCTGTGTGGGCTGCTGTAAGCAGCCTGATGATGTGCCCTGGCCGTTGATTTGCGGGTGCTTCCAGTCTGCAGGGTGCCTGCCACAGCCTGGCCCTGGCACAGTGTGGTGCTCCCAGGCTGGTGTCCAGGCATACGGTGTGGGCAAACCCTCCAGCCCAGCATTCAGGCCTTCCCTGATCCCTGCTCCCCTCCACCCACCCCACAGCCTGGCCTGCTCTGCCCAGTGGCCCCACACTTGCCCTATGTGTCCTCCCTGGCAATCCGGTCTGTTTAAGTCTCCTGAAATCTCATGTCCTTCCCATCCTCTCCGCTTGTCCAAAGGCCAGCTTAGGCCCTTCTCCTCCAGGAAACCTTCCCAGATGACCCCAGGCTTCCCATGTGTGCAGTGTGAAGTTTAGGGGCCCCTGTGTGCCCCATCTGCAGTCTCTACTACCCGGGCACCTCTGGTTTCCCCAAGGAGAGGCTGAGCCCCCAGGGCAGCTGGCCTCAGGGCTGTGCTTGTGGTGGGGCTGAGTCAGTACGCGAGGCCCCCCTGGGCCTTTGCATAGCCACAGGGGAAAGAACGGGGGGGGGGGGTGAGGTGGGCAGCAGAACACTGCGGAGCCCTGTCACCCGCACATCCATGTGCGCATATGTCTGGGAGTGCAGCATGGCTCCGGCTGGCTGGCTGTGATGCCTCCCTGTGACAGATCACAATCTGGGCTTCTCCGCATGGTGGAGGTCTAGGCGCCCCCAGGTTGTCTGGCCTTGGCTGGGGCGTGTGAAATGGAAAGCTGTTCTGTCTGGGGTCCTCCCAGGGGCTCTAGGTTTGCAAGAGGAGGGGGCGCCTCGTTTCCGCCTGGCCCAGCCAGGGCAGCTGCAGTCAGCCTGGCAGCTGGGCTCATGGAAACAGCTGTGGTTTCAATTTTCCTTCTTTTGGCTTGGGTGAGGCGCAGAGACTGGCTAATGGATTTACCATGCGGCTGCCACTGGAAGAATTCCAGAGGCCAGAGCCAGGCTTGGCACTCCTCTGAGGCTGGCGGCCCCGCTCTCTGCTCCTGAAATAAACGCTGCCCTTGAGAAGGGCTGGGAGGGCCAGGTGGGGGCTGATTCTATGCCGTCTCTGTGGGGAGGCACATTAGACGGCAGCAGACCTCAGACTGAGAGCTGACCTCCTGCTTTGGGCTCGGCTGTTGAGGTCAAGGGTCATAAGTAGCCAGGCCAGCTCCATTTTTCCAGCCGACTAAGAGCTTGGCTGCTAACCAAAAGGCCGGCAGTTTGAATCCACCAGCCTCTCCTGGGAACTCTGTGGGGGCAGTTCTGCTCTGTCCTACAGGGTCGCTGTGAGTCGGAATCGACTTGATGGCAACAGGTTTGGATTTTTTTGGTTTAAGAGGTCTTTGCCCTTTGGGGACGGGGGTAGTGGCATGGGAAGTATTTTGGCTGTGAGGCCTTGAGCCCTGTAAGGCACTTTGAAAAGCTTCCTAAGAGAGCAGACTCCCTTCGGGTGCCTTCCTGGCTGTTCTCCTCCCTATCACTGGGGGGTGCCCGCAGTGCCCATCTGGTCATTGCCTAGCCCAACACCCTCCCTGCCCCTTGCTGGTCTCAAGGTAACACCTAGACCACCTTCTGTGGTCTCCCAGGCCTCCCAAGTCAGCCTCTGCCCACCTCCCTAGCCCCCTGGCCTATCCTCCTGGGGTGCTGTTGTTAGCCCAACAGTCTCACTGCACCCCCTTCCCACCATGGGGTTCCTCAGTCATGGACATGCCCTCACCTTTCCCATGCCCCTGGCCCACTCCTACTTGGCTTATCCTGACAGCTGTAGGATGCCTTCCCAAGCCCCCAGATGAGGGGTGTCACCTGTGTGCCCAGAGCCCTCGAGGCCCCAGGGTCCCCTGCATGGTCCCGGGAGGCAGAATGAATCTTGAAACTCCCACCTTGAAGTGACCCAGGTGCCTCCTGCTCACCATTCATTGGCTGGAACCAGTCACATGAGCATGCCTGCTTCAGGGGACATACATGTGTGTGCATGTGTGTATGTGCGTATCCGTGTACACATGCATGCACGTGTATACATGCGTGCACATTTGTGTGTACATATGTTTGTGTGTGTGCATGCATGTGTACACGCACATACTTGTGTGTGCAGGTCTGTGTGCATGCACGTGTGTACGTGTGTGCATGTACATATTTGTGTGTGCGTGCATGTGCATGCATGCATATATGTATATGTGTATGAGTGTGCATGTGTGTGTGCACACAGTCCTCTCATGAGCTCAGAAGGGTGAGAACAAGCCATGGTAGTGAAGGCAGAGCATCGATGGCTGGCCCCTCCTTGGTCAGCCACTCACACCTGAGTGGCCTTGTTCAGGGCCCATCTGTGCACCTGATGAGTAGGTGGCTTGCCTACTCTCTTTCCCCAGCTCCTGTGCAATGCTGGGCGTGAACGATGCACACAGATATTGTGGATGATCTGCAGCTGCTGCTCCACCCTGGCACCTCCAAAAGCATGGCCCCCCCCAATCACAGGGTTGTGACCTCTCGGGGCCTCTTGGGCATGTCCCTCCCTTCCCTCATCCCTTCCCACCAATCTGCCTGCAGAGGGCTCATGTCCTCTCTCTGCTCCATCCTCAGAATCTTCTTAGAAGTGGGGACCCCTATGTGCCGCATCACCCGCTAGACAGGCAGAGCCAGGGTCCCTGTCTGGCAAGGCGTCTGCAGCCACCCAGCCTGGAGTGGCGAGCTGGAGCCGGGTTGGCGGGTGGAGCAAGTGCTCCTTCTGCTGACACACAGACATTCCGCTGGGCAGAGACACCCAGCCCGTTTCCACATCGGGAACACATTTCCCAAACAGCTTCCAGACCCCACAGCCGCAGCCTTGGATGTGCTTGGCGGCAGCACCAAGGAGAGACAGCGGGGTGGCTGCGGGCTCTGTCTGGGCCACTGGTGCTTGGTGGGCTAGTGTGCTCCATGGCTGTATGCTGGGCCTCCATGTGGATGGAGGGCACAGAGCCACTGCAACCCCTCAGTCTTCCAGGGAGGTGCTGCCAAACTCGTCCATGCCACAGAATGTGCCAGCCTGTGCCAGGCTCCAGGGACCTGAATGTAGCCCTCAGGTAGGGAGACATTGCTGCACCCCCAGAACTGTGCCCTGCCCATAGTGGGCACTCATGTCGTTGTTTAATGAGTAAGTGAAGGAATGAGTGAATGAGTGAGTAAATGAATGGGAGTAAGTGACCAGATGAATGAGTGAATGAACCAACAAATGAATGGATGAACAAATGAATGAGTAAATGAATGAGTGGATTAACTAATGAATGAGCGAGCAAGTGAACAAAAGCATGAGTAAGTGAGTAAGCCAATGAATGAGTAAATGAGTGAGTGAGTGAATGAGTGAGTGCATGGGTAAATGAGGAGGGCTGGCTCACGCTCAGCCCAGAAGCCCCCTCTGGACCTGAGGCCTGGTAGGGAGGTGCTGCAGAAGTAGCCTGCGAGCTGGCACTAAAGGATAAACTGGAGTTTAAGTCCCTTAGGTGGGAGGCAGGACGAGCAGGGGTGATGCGGAAGCTGAGGCCCAGGGAGGTCAGGGTCACCCAGAGAATGTTATAAGAGACAGGATTTGAACCCAGAACTTTCTAGACATGCTTTTGCCCAGGGCCCATCTCAGTGGCTGAGAGAGAGCCCTCTGGAGGCCTGTCCCAGAGGAGCTGCAGCCCGGAGCTCGGGCTGAGGCCTGTGAGCTTGTGCTGGGAGGGGCAGTGCTGGGCACCAGGCAGCTGGTGAGCAGGAGACAGCATGAGTCTCCCCTTGTCCACTGCTCAGGACCCCCTGGGGCCCTTGCTACCCAGGACAAGAAGCTCGAGGTGAGGGTGGTGGCAGAAAGAGGTGACCAATGAGGGACTATTTGGTCGGAGTCAGACCTGGTCCCCCTCAGCAGCCGTCTGTGTTCTGTGGGAGGTGGTACAGTCATTTCTTCTCTGAGAACAGGCTTAGCAAGACCCATCAGAGAATGTTCGGGAATCTGGCATGCTCAGTGCAGGGCCCAGGGTGCTCCTGCACGAGGCTCCTTTCTTGACAGATGAAGACTCAGTTTGACGTGTCTGCCAGGGGTGGAAGTGGGTAAGGAGGTGCTGGCAGGAGAAGAGGAGGAGGGCAGACCCAAAGCTTGGGCAGAGGAGGAGGAGTGGATATTCATCTGGGCTGGTCAGGGGGAGGCTGGAGGCAGCACCCTGAGGTGGGGTGAGGGGGCAGAGCAGGAGCCCCCACTGAGGAGGGCTGGAGGGTAGGGTGCTCTGGGAACTGCTGGGTGAAGGCTCTGCTGCCCTCTGCCCCCCCCCCCTTCTATTAACACTTGGTGATGATAAATGGTGCCGGGGGGTTGAGATGGATGGAGGCTCTGCAGGGTGAGGCTTGGGGTGTGGCAGGATGCTGAGCAGAGGACAGGAAGGCAGTTTGGAGGCTGGTATGTCGGTGTGAGTGACCAGGAGCCTCAGGCTGAGCTGGCAAGGTGGGCAGTGCCAGTGGGGCCCCTTCTCGCCTGCTGGTGTCTGAGGCGGGGGTCATCCTACCCCATCTTGCAGCTGCAGACCCAGCCCCAATACTAAGCAACTTTCATAGCTTTTGAGAGTTTCCAAGGCAGAAACGACGGAGTTTCCTTTGCCCAAACTTGTCCTCACAAAGCATTCCGAAATTCTATTTGTGCTCTCCATGCCGGCCCCTGGAAACTCAGGAGTTAGTGGCCAATCTCCTCCCTGGCCGCTCAGCACAGTGGAGGGTGACAAGCTGAGCCCCTACCTCTGCTGGCTCTCAGGCCCCTGCCCACTGCTCAGAAGAGGAAACTGAGGCCCAGAGGGGTCCTGGCACTTGTCTGTGCACACAGGCCCACATCTGCCCCGAGGCCCACATCTGCCCCGGCCATGCTCTGCTCACTGGGGACAGGGCTGAGGCAGCAAATGACCACTCAGGCTGGGGTGTGAGTACAGCCCAGGTCAGAACCCCAAGGTGGGATGTGGGGGCAGAGCAGGGGCCCCAGCTGTGGAGGGCTGGGGTCGGGGTGCTGTGGGAACTGCTGGGTGAAGGCCCTGCTGGCCTCCCCCTCACTTTCTGTTAACACGTGGTGATGATAAATGGTGCCAGGGGGTTTGAGATTGATGGAGGCTCTGCAGGGTGAGGCTTGGGGTGCGGCAGGGTGCTGAGTGGAGGACAGGGAGGGGAGCTCACCGAGGAGGCTCACAGACAACAGGACTCCCTCCTCTGCACCGCTGCATTGAGCTGGGCTCTGCCAGCCAGGTGCCTGGCAGGGCCAGTGGGCAGGAAGGCCTCTGGTTGGCAGACAGAACCCAGCCAGGTGAGTGGTACCTGTGCTGGGCCCCTCTCTGTCATGGACGTGTAGCTGCCCCTTGGCCAAGCCTCACAGGCAGGCTGGGCAGATCCCTCTACCACACCTCAGCAGTGAGCAGGGATTCCCAAGGGGGCAGACCCAGGAGGCGTGAGAGCCTCTCCTCCCAGGCTGGTGGCATCACAGTATGGATTTGGAGACCTGCCTCCAGGGGCCGCAGTGGGGCTTGGGCTGGAGGGGGCGTCCACTTGACTGGACTTGTGGTGAGTGTCGTGTCTTAACCTCCTCCAGCCTCAGTTTCCTCATCTCGAGAATGGGCACAGCCCCTGTCCCTCAGGGCTGTGGTGAGAATGAGAGCCAGGTGCATAGGCTGTGGTCTCCCATGTCACCAATGACCCAGTGCCTTCTAGGCCACTGCCTGTGCCAGGCCAGGTGACTGTGCAGGTGCCCCTGGCTCGCCTAAATTAATGGCTGGCAGCCCCAGGGTACGCCAACCCTTCTCCTTCCTGAAGGGAGGCACCTGGAGGTGTCCCCAGGCTCTATGCCTCTGCAGTTGCCCCAGTTGTGTGGCCTTCAGAGGGGCGTGGACAGTGCTCCAGGGAAGCTGCCTTTGGAGGGCTTCCTGCAGATGGCCTGGAAACAAGTGTAGGTGGGATTCCAGCTCTCGTGGGGGCTCCCCCGGCCCCACCTCTCTGTGCTGCATGCCCAGCAGTGCTGGGGGTGTACCCCCCATGACCACTGTTCACGGTCACCAGCGCCCAGCTAGTTCCCTCGAGCTCTGCCCTGAGCATGGAGCCTGATGCCCTGAGGTACACGTGGGAGGAGGGCTGGGAGAGGATGGGGGCTCGGGGGTCTTAGGCCCTGTATGGAATGCCAGACCCCAGGCAAGGAAGAGGGGTTGCTGCAAGTCAAGTGTTCAGTCCTCCGTCTGACTTCAGCCTCCCTGAGGTTGCCTGGGTATGTGGTGGGGGAGGGGGCTTGGGATTTTTCCTTAAGCAAGGAGGGGTTGCAAACAGTCTAGGGTTGGTGCCCCATGATCTTCGCAGCCCTGCACCTATGCCCTGCACCTCCCTACCCTCTTGCCTGGCTGTCCCCCCAACCCCTGTGGGGTGCAGGGGTTCTCCAGCCCAGGCTCCTCAGGTACAGGCCCTGGTCCACTGGGGGTGGAGGAGCAGGATAGTGCAAGGCGTGGGACATCCAGGCTGGGGGTGTCCTCACACCAGGGTTTCCACTTAGCAGTGTGGCCTCGGAGTGCCTCAGACTCTCCACCCTCCCAAACTTGTTAGAGCTTGGCCCCACCAAGCGCGTGCAGGTCCCACAGTGCCGCCAGGAGGCTTCCTTCTGGACTTTGGTTTCTTCTCCATGTTTGCACGGGGGAACACATGTTTGTGCATGTGTGTGTTTATGTGTGTCTGAGTTTGTGTGTGTTTGCATAGATCTGCGTGTGTCTGTGCGCGTGTGTTGCGCGCGTATCCGTGTGTCTGGGCCCGTGAGCGCGCGCGGAGGAATGTGCCAGACAGGCGGGCTCGCCTTGGCCGGAACCAGCGCGGCACCCCAGGGGCAGCGGCTGGGGCGGGCCGGGGGCGGGGCGGCCCCCTAGGGCGGGCGAAGATTTGGCCGGTACCTGCGGGGGGCGGAGGGAAAGCTGAGAACATAAAGGCGAGGGGGCGGGCCGGCCCTAGCTGCTCCCCAGCGGCGCCGAGCAGAGTGGCTGCCGTGTGCGCCCGCCTGGAGGGCGATCTGGAGCCGAAGCGCAAATCGCGGAGGCAGATCGCGGAGCCGTACGCCGAATAGCCCAGCCGGCCTAGCTACGTGTCTGCCTTAAAGCTCGGCGCACTGGTACCTGGGATCCACACCGTTCGTTCGGGCCAACCTGGCCATGGGGTCGTCCCGGGGCGCCGGCGGGCTGTCCGCGCTCTGGTGCCTCGGGCTCCTGGGGGGCTTGGCGCGCGTCGCGGGCACGCACTACCGCTACCTCTGGAGAAGCTGCTACCCGTGCTACCTGGGCCAGGCCGGCTACCCTGTGAGCGCCGGCGAGCGGAGGCCAGGTGGGCGCTGGCGACCGGCTCTGCGGGGCCAGTGGAGCCGGAGTGGCGGAGCGGGGGACCTGGTCGGGAGGGGCGGAGCGCTGCCTTTGTTTCCTCTTTCCAAAGTTTGAGCCTGGGCGACTGGGGGGACGGGGTGGGGGGAGGCAGCAGCGGCGCCTCAGTGGGAGAGGGCGGGGGATTTTTAAGTGGTTCAGACCAGGGGTGCCATTGTCTGCATTCCTGCTGTCCCTCTGGGTGGCCCTGAGTCTGGTGACAGCCGGGTGGCCACTTGACTGGAGGGAAGGGAAACATCCCTTGCTTCGCCTGCGGAGGGGTGAGAGGGGGGTACCTGTAGCCTAGGGGGTCAAATGAGAAGGTGAGCTGGAGAGAGAGGTGCTCGGGGTTCCCGCAGCGGGGTGGGGTTTCCCCCTCCAGGCTCCCACGAGGCTGGGCCCGTTTGAGTTCATGGTGTGGTTGAGGCCGATGCACGTTGGCAGGTGCTGGGAAGTCCCTCCCTTTGGCTTTTTGGGTATGGTCAGCCCCGTGGGCTTTGAGGACGGCCAAGAAGCCTGGACTTGGGGACCCTAGCAGCTTGTGGCAGGCAGGGTACACCCTGGCCTACCTCCACTCTGGCCTCCCCACAGCGGTTCGGAACAGGTACCTGAGCTGGGCCAGCTCCTTGCATGGGATCTATGGAGCAGTGCAGACCGCATCCTCAGGAATGCGAGGTGAGGGTGGGGTGGGGTGGGTGGCGTCCAGTGAGTCATCACCTGGATTACCAAGGGGATTTAGCAGGGGGCTGGGAGGCTCCCCTCAGGCCCCCTTGGTCCCCCTGAGCGCACTCTGCACTATGCATGGTCTCTGTTCAGCTGGCTTAGTGCCCCAGAGTGGTCTCTACCCATCTACACCTGAGGGGCACAGGGAGCCTGAGCTTCCTTCTCTCCACCAGCAAAGTACACCTGCCTCCCCTGGTTCCCTCTCAAGCCCAGCTGGGGCCTAGGCTCCATCACATCACTGTCACTCCACTGATTTGTGGTGCAAAGTGCCATGGAACTGTGCCTCGGGCTGTGCCTGGCCAGACATTGGGGAGTCAGGAGCCCCTGCCCTGCTCTGAGGTCTGTTTTGGCTTGTGGGGGCAGGAGGGAGCCGGGGATGCTGGGCGTGCTTTTGGGGGGACAGGACCTGGTAGCGTGTTTGGAGGTACAGCAGGACTGTGAACTCCAGATAGCTGCCCTCAGTGGAGCTTTCTGGAAGGATCCAAAAGGCGCAGGCTTTCCAGCATGTGAAGCTTTGGTTGCCAGGGGCTTGCCTGCTCGCTTCCAAGGTATGTGTCCCGGGCCAGCCTAGGGTGCCGGTGGGTGGAGGGCCCTGAGGGCTCCTGGTACCAGGTCGGCCTTCAGTTGAGCAGTGTCAAGGGGGGGGGGGTGGTTGGCACCGCCAGCCTCAAGCTTGGAGACACCGCAAGTCTAGCCCAGCTCCCAGAGAGTGAGGGGGACCGGCCTGGTATCAGCTCAGGGATGTGTCCCGGCATGGGACTGCCACAGTCCCTAATTACACATCTCAGCTGAGGATGTGAAGGGGACCGAAAGGACCATGGGGACTTCCCAGCAAGCCCTGGCCCAGCTGTCACTTAAAAGAGCTGTCACAGATTTTTTTATCTTACATTCTGCCCAGTGGGCCGGGTGCCCCTGCCCAGTGCTATCATCAGTCTTCTGAGTCCTGGAGGACTTTCACAGGCTCCCCTTGTCTGCTGGGGGGTTGCTTGTAGTTCTTCCTGGCCATTCCTGGGAACTGTGGGGCATGGCACTGGGCTCCATGGTACAGAGTGGGTTTGCCCCTTGGCCAGGCTGTTGCCCCTGGAATGAGACCCTCTCGCACCTTATGGGTGAGTGCATTTCTCCAAGTATGGGGAAGGAGGCAGTCTCCTTGCTCCCTTCCAGCCTTGCCAAGGAGGACCAGGCCCCTATGAGCTGATGTTTTCTGCTGGGGTTAGGAGGAGTCCAGAGTGCCAATGCTCAGTTGGGGTACCACTATTTGGGGTATCCCAGGGTCCCACTGCAGGCTCAGCCTGACCACCCCCGGCACTGCTGATGGGAGGGGCCCCAGGAGGATCCAGTCTGTGTGAGGCCTTGGGGTGCAGATGACTTGGGATCCTTTCATTGGGGCCCCCCTACCCCCACCTGAGAGTCAGGAGACAGACTGGCCAGGCAGACACTGGGAACCCCTGGACTGGGTAGCATCTGAAGACCCTTCTGGCTTGGCTCAGATGGTCAAGCTTTCTGCACTCTTGATGTACATGATTTGCAGCAGTCTGGAGAAGACGCCCAAGACAATAGTGTTGTTCTCTGTATCAGTGTACTGTGGCTGCTGTAATAAATGATCACACACGCAGTGGCTTAAAACGACACAGACTTATTATCTCACAGTTCTGGAGGCCAGAAGTGCAAAATGGGCTAAAAATCAAGGTGTGGGCAGGGCTGCGACTGCCTGCTTTCCTTGGCTCGTAGCCTCTTCCTCCCTCTTCAGAGCCAGTAGCGTAGCATCTTCTAATCTCTCTGACCCTCTGCTTCTGTCGTCACATCTCCCTTTTCTGATGCCCCTCCTGCCTCCTTACGAGAACCCTCGTGATGAATCAGACCCACCTGGATAATCCAGGATCATCTCCCATCTAATATGCTTAATTTAATCACATCTGCAAAGTCCCTCTTGCCATATAAGGTCATATATTCACACGTTCTGGGATGTGTGCATGGACATCTTTGGGGGCCCTTGTTCAGCTGACCACACTCTCCCTAAAGGCCGATGAGCCTGTGGCTCCTCAGGCTGAGGCTCTGGCTGTGGTGAGCACCCACGGGGTCGTGTGGAGTTGAGCCTGCCTGGGGAGCTGGCGGGTGGGATTCAGATGCCTCCTTGCTGCCTTGCTCTCTGCAGTGGGAGTCATTGCTGTAAAGGGATTGGCTTAAAGGTGCCCATGTCTCACAGCTGGAGGGGCCCAGGCAGGGCTCTGCCACCCACAGAGGTAAAGAGGAGGCCCCCATCCTCAGCCTAACCCAGACCCCTGTATCCAGATACGAGCCTGGGGACGACAGCAAACTGTGGCTTCGGAGGCCGTGGGCTGGGCTCACAGACTGCAGTTTCCTAGCAGGCAGACTCTGACCCCCTAGGCAGTGTGCCCCAGGATGGGAAGTCCTTGGGCCAGCCCCTCCCTGGAGGGGACTGGAGCTCTGAGTGCCACAGCAGAAGGGGCCCTGAGCCTTCTGGGCCTGAGCAGTGTCAGCAGGAGCTGGAGTTTCTAGGAGTTAGGACTGGGGAAGGTTGGGCCAGGCCCTGGGGCGGATGCTTGAATAAACCTTCCCTTCAGTGTAGCAGGAAGGAGATAAGGCAGAGCCACTGGTCATGTGGGGTGTGGGTGTGGGTGTCAGAAGAGAGGCCCAGACTTCAGGGATGGGTCAGGGCCACGCCTGGGAGCCAGGGCCAGCCGGCTAGAGTGTGCCACAATGAGGAATGGAATCATCCTTCAGGCTGGTTTCTGCTGCCACCAGGGCTTCTGGCCCGGCTCAAGGGGCAGACATTTGGAGTGGACACCAGGGCATGAGGGGTGGCAGCTATAGGAGTTGCCCCTCAGAGTGACACCACCCCAGCAGACTCACCTGGGTACTTGTTAGGGATGCAGCCTCCAGGTGGCACAGTCTCGAACCCGGGTCTCTGTGGCGGGCTCAGGAAGCATCACCACTCTTGAGGTGCAGTATTCACTTGACCAGCCTCCCCCCTACCAGCTGGGGCAGCTGCTTTGGCGTCTAGAGGGGGCAGGGATGGAAACAAAGTTGCCAGCCAGGAGCCGGGTTTGACGGAGGTCCTTCTGTGCCTGCATCTGGTTACACCTGGATTAGCAACACTGGAGTGACAAGCCTGCTTCCAGATGGAAGGGACTCGTAGGGCCCTGCTTGCTGGTCAAGGCTGCCTCTAGACAGGATGGATTTCAGCTTTCCACCCTTCCCGTGCATGGGCTATCAGGTCGACACAGACTCACACAGGCACCTTGGCCCCAAGGCCTAAATGGCATGGTCCATCCATCTTTTACTAAGCACCAACTGCATGCACCCACTGTATGCACCCACTTTGTGCCCAGTACTGTGCTCCTGGTGGCCAGTGACCCTCCCTGGGACCCTTGCCACCCTGTCTTGGGGGAGGGAACCTGGGCAGCAAAGGGCCTGGTGTGTGCTGCCTGCCTGGTCCAGTGGGTGTGGGTCTGCCCCTCCACTCACTCCCCCTTGGCTGGGTCTCCTGTGGGACACCCTGGGTCCCCAGACTTTTCCATCACAAGCTGGTTCCCTACCTCCTCTCCAGTGTCTCTGGGCTTTGTTGAGGGCTTATTAACCCTTTGTTCTGCAGCTTTTTTCCTTTACTCATTCTTCCCTCTTTCTAGGGTCATAGTAGGTGACCTGTGGAGCAGGTGGAGAGCCTGTCTTGGTCTCATTTGCCCCCTCCTCTCTGAGGCAGCTTGGAGGTGTGGGGGCCTCTCCCAGAGTGGGTGTAGCCTGTTCCTGTAGCATGTGGCCCTGGGGTCCCAGGCAGGACCCTGGCCTCCTGTGCTTCTTTTCATGTCATTCTGGATTCCTGGGCACGTAGTCCAAGCGTGGGCTGGCAGAGTCCTGTGCCGAGGAAGGTGGCCCCGAGTCTGGTGCTGTCTGACTAGGAAGGGCTCTGCGTCCCCACCTGCGTTGACACCTTTCAGCATGCACCCAGACAGCTGGGGTTTTAGGACGGGTATCTCCAAGGTTGGCATTTTAATGGGGATGGCGGGTGGGGACTGGAAAGTTGGGGAGGCCCTGGTGATCACGGCGGACGGTGGGGCTGTCTGGTGGTAGAGCAGGGCTAGATTGGAGGCTGAATTCTGGACATCCTGTGCCACCTGGCCAGCCTTGCTGTCAGGTAGCTGAGAACTTCCCCTTGAAGTCAGGATGTCTTCCTGCAACTTAGCCTTGTTGAGCGGCCGTCTTTCTCTGCCAGGTGTCGCCTTTCCTTGACGAGGCCTGTCAGCTGCGAGGGAGCCTGAGCCCTTTGTGATTGCCCTGGCCAGCTGGGTCTTAGCTGCAGTGAAGGGCATTTGTGTCCCTGTTGGGGGCCCTATCTGTCTGGGCTCCAGGCTGCTCCCCTTTCTGATCTGGGAACCCGGTCACCCGGCCTGTGCAGCTGGTGCATAAAAAGTGCCCACGGCCCTGGGTGGTATGCGGGGGTGTGGTGTGCTCCGTGCCCCAGGCTGGCTCCTGTCTTTCCCCACCAGAGTCCTTGCCTCCCGGCTCTGTCTCAGGGTCTGTCCGGTAGCCTGAGTCCCGGGCACTGCAGCCTGTCCCTCGCCTGCCTGGGCAGAGGGCTGGCCTCCCAGCCTCGCATAGCACACTGCTGGTACTTCCAAGAGTCCCCATTGCACTGGAGTGCCCCCCGGAGAGTTCTCCTCCTGGATTCTCACTGGCTGGGGCCCTGATGCTGGCTGACTTGAGGACTCACCAGGTTTTATTCTGATGGCAGTGCTAGGATGTGGCCTTAGATGAGGCCACGGGGCAGATGGGAGGCTGTCTGTCCCTGTCTCTCCCCACTGCTTGTCCCTTCTGGGCCGGCTCAGCTTTGGGAGTCCCCCCCAGATGCTCTGGCCACCTGGCGGGGGCCGAGCAAGGTGCTGGGCTCTGGCCCTGGTCAGCACAGGAGGCCGATCAGCAGGGCTTTGAGGTCACCTGTGGCTTTCTACCCTCCTGCTGCTCGGTTCTGCCGCCTCTGCCATGCCTGCCCCCTCCCCTGAAGACCCCACTTGGCGGAAGACCCTGGGGGTGGAATGAGAGGTGGAGGCCACCCAGCCTTCCACCACCCTGCTGTTTCCCTATGCATCCATCCCTGCGGCAGGTGGTGGCCGGGCCAAACTGAAGGGCCCATGTTTGGGTGCAGACACTGTGAGCCTCCAGCCCTGGGGAGGGGTCTCTCCAGCCCCCTCCTGCACACAGCTTGGCTCACGGGGTGTCCCCCATGGCCTTTGGTCCAGTCTGCTTCCTACCAGCACTTTCCTGTGGCTGGAGACAGTGCCGAGAAGAGAGCAGGTGGGGACAGGTATCCTTCCACCACTGGGAGGGCTGTGTGGCCTTAGGAGGGATGTGTCCTCTGGCAGTGGGACCTCTCTCTGCTCAGGAGGCCTCCCTGCCACCAGCCCTCTCTGCTTCTGCCCCTTTTCTCCCCAACCCGAGCCTCCCTTGCTCAGGACATTTGGGGTGAGGGGTCTGGAGGGCCAGGGAGGTGTGCCGAGGTGGAGGGATGCCAAGCCTCTGTAGGGCAGCTGCTCTGCCCCAGTGGTGGATATCTGCCACACCCCCCACATAGAGAGCTGGGACTTTGCCCTAACACCGAGGCTGTAGGAGTAAAAACAGCACTGACACTGCAGGGGCCTCAGGGCCCCAACGAGGCTTCCTCCTCCTGTCTCCCATATGCCAGTATTGGGGTGGGGCCTCTGAGGAGTTTGGACCTGCATGGAGCCCTAAAAGCTGACAGAGTCCTTCCCACACCGTCTAAGTCTGAGCTGACCTGAGCGCTGCCTGGTGGGGCAGGGAGGTTTGTGAAGGTCTGGGTTGCTCTGAAGGAGCCCTGGTGGTGCAGTGGTTAAGCGCTCAGCTGCTAACTGAATGGTTGGCAGTTTGAACCCACCAGCCACTCTTTGGGAGAAAGCTGTGGCAGTCTGCTTCTGCAAAGATTATAGGCTTAGAAACACTATAGGGCAGCTCTGCTCTGTCCTATAGGGTCACTGTGAGTTGGAATCGACTCGACAGCCATGGGTTAATGGGTGGGTTGCTCTGGGGCAGTGGGAAAGCTGAAGCTGTCAACTGAGTCACCTGGTGGTACTTTGCAAGGCAGGGCGGGGGTTGCAGGGAGCTGCCACAACACAGGTGGCCCTCCTGTTCTGGGGATGTCTGCCCAGCTGACCTCCCGGGTCCCTGCAGGGGGACCCCAGGACTGAGACAGCCTATATGAGATTCCTGGGGCATCCATAACAAACTAGTACATACAGTGTGGCTTAAGAGAACAGAAATGTATTCTTTCACAGTTCTGGAGGCCAGAAGGTCCAGATCAAGGTGTTGGCAGGGTTCTCTCTTGGCTTGTGGCTGCATCACTCCAATCTCTGCCTCCATTATGACATCACCTTCTCTGTATGTCTCTCTGTGTCCTTTTCTCTGTTTATAAGGACATGAGTCATTGAATTTAGGGTCCTTATTTTGGTATTTGTTTTGTTGTTGGTTGCCATCTAGTTGGCTCGACTCATGGCAACCCCGTGTGCAAGAGAACAAAATACTGCCCTGTCCGGCACCGTCTTCAGGATCGTTGGTGCATTTGAGTCCATTGTTGTGGCTGTTGTGTCAATCCATCTCATTGAGGGTTTCTCTCATTTTTGCTGACCCTCTGCTTTACCAAACGTGATAGCCATTTCTGGCTATTGGTGTTTCCTGATGATGTATCCAAAGTAAGTATCATGGGCTGAATTGTGTCCCACCAAAATATCTGCCAACTTGGCTAGGTCATGATTCCCAGTGTTGTATGTTTGTCTACCATTTTGTCATCTGATGTGATTTCCCTATGTGTTATAAACTCTATCACTATGACGTAATAAGATGGATTAGTGGCAGTTATATTGATGAGGTCTACAAGATTAAGTAGTGTCTTAAGCAAATCTCTTCTGAGATATGAAAGAGAGAAGCAGGCAGAGAGACGTGGGAACCTCATACCACCGAGAAAGCAGTGCCGGGAGAAGAGTGCATCCTTTAGACCTGAGGTTCCTGCGCTGAGACGCTCCCAGACCAAGCGAAGACTGATGGCATGGACCTTCCTCCAGAGCGACAGAGAGAGAGGGCCTTTCCCTGGAGACGATGCCCTGAATTTGGACTTGTAGCCTACTAGACTGTGAGAGAATAAATTTCTCTTTGTTAAAGCCATCCACTTGTGTTATCTCTGTTATAGCAGCACTGGGTGACTAAGACAGTAAATGAGTCAAAGTCTCCCCACCCTCGTTGATTTGTTTGTCCTTCTGGCAGTCCATGGTGTATTCAACATTTTTCAACAACCCCACAGGTCCAGTGCATCAATTCTTCTGTCTTCCTTTTTCATTGTCCAGCTTTTCCATGCATATGAGGTGATTGAAAAGACCATGGCTTGGGTCAGGCACACCTTAGTCATCAAAGTGACATCTTTGCTTTTCAAAATTTTAAAGAGATCTTTTGCAGCAGATTTGCCCAATGCAATAAATATGTCATTTGATTTCTTGACTGCTGCTTCCGGAATATTGATTGTTGATCCAAGTAGAATGAAACTGTTGACAACTTCAGTTTTTTCTCCATTTATCATGATGTTGTGTATCAGTCCAGCTGTGAGGATTTTTGTTTTCTATTTTAGTATTTCACTTTCTATTTAGTATAGATTGAAGTTGTCAAGGATTTCATTTTACTTGGCTCCACAATCAACATTCACGGAAGCAGCAGTCAAGAAATCAAGTGATGCATTGCATTGGGCAAATCTGCTGCAAAAGACCTCTTTAAAGTGTTGAAAAGCAAAGATGTCACCTTGAAGACTAAGGTACACCTGACCCAAGCCATGGTGTTTTCAATTGCATCATATGCATTCGAAAGCTGGACAGTAAATAAGGAAGACTGAAGAAGAATTGACGCCTTTGAATTACGGTGTTGGCGAAGAATATTGAATAATACCATGGACTGCTAAAAGAACAAACAAATCTGTCTGGGAAGAAGTACAGCCAGAATGCTCCTTAGAAGCAAGAATGGTGAGACTTTGTCTCATATACTGGAAAAGGACATCATGCTTGGTAAATAGAGGGTCAGCGAAAAAGAGGAAGACCCTCAAAGAGATGGATTGACACAGTGGCTGCAACAGTGGACTCAAGCATAACAACGATTGTGAGGATGGTGCATGACCGGGCAGTGTTCCGGTTACTATGAGTCAGAACCGACTTGACGACACCTAACAACAATTTTAGTATTTAGTATGGATAAATCTAGTAATTAAGGTTTAGTATGACCTCATCTTGATCCTTAACTAATTACCTCTGCGAAGACCCTATTTCCAAATAAGATAACATTCTGTGGTTCCAGGTGGTCCCTGAGTTTTGGGGGGTCACTACCCAACCCACCACATGGCCACCCCACCCTCTCTTAGGATTTCCCTGTGGCCTAGGTCGGGCATCTCATGGGTTATCAGGTTCTCTTCTGGGTTCATGGACCCCAGAGGAGCAGCTGGCACTACCCAGAGAGCATTTTCTAGATGTGAACTTAAGAAAACAGCATGCGCCCCAAGTTCAGTCTTGAAAGGTGCTGGAAGCTGGGCTTTCACACACCTGGGTGTGCTCCAGCCTGCAGCTCCCCCTTTCTGGGTCCCCGAGATCAGGGCTGAGCCTGCCCGAGCAGACCAGGCCAGGGTGGGAGGATGGGGCATCTCGGGGCTGGGCCACCTGCCTCTTCTCCCGAGCTGGCTCCGGAGGGTGTGGGCAAGGCCCCCAGGAGCGTGGCAGGCGTGGCCTGCAGAGGAAGGTCTGGGTCTGGGGACACATGGGCTGCAGTGATGTGCTCCGTGAGGTGGCTGGGCCCGGATTCCTGGGACAACCGCCTGCATGGTGGGCTTAGCTTCCCTCAGGCTGGCGTGGATCAGGTGGGTGTGCAGCCCAGGGTGGGTAATGGCTGTTAATCCTCTGCTGTGTTCCCACCCAGATGTGGACGAGTGCCAGGTGCACAACGGTGGCTGCCAGCACAGGTGTGTGAATACCCCGGGCTCCTACCTCTGTGAGTGCAGGCCTGGCTTCCGGCTCCACACTGATGGCAGGACCTGCCTGGGTAAGCATGCCTGCCTGCCTGCCCAACCCCTCGGCTCAGGGGACTGTGGGCCCTCCTCCACCCTGGCTTCCTGGCCTCAGGTATGCCCACATCCGGGGAGGGCCAGGGCCTGGCATTGCTTGTGGGGCGGCTTGTCTGGGCTCTCGTCGGGGTTGGGTTGGCTCAGATTGGCAGCTGTTATATTGTAAGAGCTCCTTCTGCTGGGTTTGTGGTCCCCTGGGGCCTCCTGCCCTACCTGGTGCCATTGTCAGCCCATAGACAGGTGAGAAAGCTGAGCCTCAGGCAGGTGAGAGAACATTCTACAAGGCGACTACCTTCCACCATTGCCCACTCCCTAGGCTAAGATGCCCAGTGCATCAGTCCATCTGGGCCTCTGACTTGGGGAGGAGCCTGGACCAACGTATCACTGAGGCCCCTTATGCCTCAGTGGCAGTCGGCAGCCCAGGCCTGGCTATGCACCCCCAGGACTCGGGGGAGGTGGCCCTGCTAGGTGGGGGTGAGGCTGGCAAGGAGGCAGGGCAAGGCCACTCCAGGCCTGCAGAAATGGGCTCCCCAGGCCCCCGTCCCCCACCTCAGCCTTGGGGAATCTGAGGGGGTGCAGCAGGTGGTTGAAAAAAACCAAACCAAACCCGTTGCCATCGAGTCAATTCTAACTCATCCTGACCCTATAGGATAGAGTAGAACTGTCCAATAGGGTTTCCAAGGCTGTAATCTTTACAGAAGCAGACCGCCACATCTTTATCCCACGGAATGGCTGGTGGTTTGAACCACCAACCTTTCGATTAGCAGCCGAGCACTTAACCGCTGTGCCACCAGGGCTCCTTGGCAGGTAGTTAGGAGGGGATCAAGAAGCAGGTTCTGACCCTGCAGTTTCTCTCTGCCACAGGGAGTGGGCTGGATGGAGTCACCCAGGGTCCCAGGCTGTGGCCCTGTGTGCTGGAAGGGTTAAAGGGAGAGAGGGGAGAGGCCGAGGCTGCGCAGGGTGAGGACTGACGATGGGAGGGCAGCAGCTCTCATGGAGGGGGCTGGAGACAGTCCCTCCCTGCCCCTGGCCGCCCTCCTGACTGGATCTGGACACAAGTGTGGGCGTCTGTCTGGGGGCCATGTGGAGGTCATTATCTGGGGGCAGAGCTGGGTCTTGCCCCTGGCTAGCGGATATTGGGTGGAGCTCTGTCCAGGAGCCTGCTCTCTCCCCATCTTCCTCTCCCTGGCTGCGGGGGTGCCCCTTCTTTCTACCCTAGACCCAGAGCAGAGAACTGGCTCTGAGGCACCCCCAGACAGTTTGCTGCCATGTGGCAGGGCGGCTGGCCAGCCCTGGGGGGCCGTTGCCCCACTCACATGTCCCTCCACTGCGTGAGGAGCAGACGGCTGCCCCATGAAGCCTCTCTGGTGGAAAGTGGAAACAGATGCAACAGTGCTGAGTTTCCTCAAGACCGAAAGTCATCTGCAGCCGCCAGCCTGCTGCCCTGGGGCGGGAAGGGGTGTGGGGGCGCCTTCACGTTGGCACATCTGGTCTCCGGGGGAGGTGGTTCTGGGCCCTGGGGGAGGAGCAGGGCAGGTTCTCCTTGGAGACGGGAGGCCCTGGGGGCTGGAGGTACCCCCATCCACACCCCAGCTGTAGGGCATGGTCTGGAGGACACATCACCCTCGTCTCTGTCCTCTCCAATGTCCTGATGATGGCTGTCACAGAGACTCCCGACAGGGAGAAAAACCTGGTTGGTGATGAGTGAATGCCATGGGGTGGGGGGTACCTTTTGGGGCTTTGCAGTGAGCAGCAGTGGCTGCTGAAAGTGGCCTTGAACTGCTGGCTTCTAGAAGCCCAGGAAGGGTACCCCTCCAGCCCTGCCACCATCTCATCCTTCTTCTCTGCTGAAGCCACCTCCCTGTGCTTTCAGGGCCCTAACATATTGACGGTGGCATTTGCTTATTTTAAAGGGTCATTTGAGAGTCTAACACCAGAGTCCTGGGCACAGCCCAGGAATTCAGGCTGCTCGGGCCCTACTCTGCCCCCTCTGTGGCATCCAAGGCCCCCCTAATGCTTGGTACCCGTTCTCAGAATGGGTGTGCTTCCAGGAGCTCTGGGCACTCGGGACACCTTGGTACTGGTGCCACCTCCAGGCTGCTTTCATTGGAGGGGCAAGTGGGCTCACCTATGCCTCTCGCTGATGCTGGGCTGCCTTCTTCTATGGAAGTGTGTGAGTGTCTGGGGCTGCCATGACAAAGTACCACATACTAGACAGATGGATGAATGGATGGATGGATGGGTGGCTGGGTGGGTGGATGGATGGATGGATGGATGGATGGATGGGTGGGTGGGTGGGTGGGTGGGTGGATGAATGGGTGGATGGGTCGATGGATAGATAGATAGATGAATAGATGCCGTTGAGTTGGCTTCAACTCATGGCCACCCAATGTACAATAGAACAAAACGTTTCCCAGTCCCGCGTCATCTTCAAGATCACCAGCATGTTTGAGTCATTGTTGCAGCCATTCTGTCAGTCCTTCTCACCAAGGGTCTCCCTCTCTGGTCCTCTACTTCATCAAACATGATATTTTCCTCCAGCAATTGATCCCTCCTGATGATGTGTCCAAAGCAAATGAGTCAGACAATATTCTGTTGTGATCCATAGGGTTTTCATTGACTAATTTTTGGATGTAGATTGCTGGCTCTTTCTGCCTAGTCTGTCTTAGTCTGGAAGCTCCGCTGAAACTTGTCTACCATGGGTGACCCTGCTGGTATTTGAAATTCTGGTGGC
Organism: Dugong dugon; assembly: GCA_030035585.1. NCBI lineage: Eukaryota > Metazoa > Chordata > Mammalia > Sirenia > Dugongidae > Dugong > Dugong dugon. Next base: position 26,522,396 of record CM057462.1, on the reverse strand, counting down.
TTTAAACAATAGGCATTGTCTCACAGTTCTGGAAACAAGTGGTTCCAATTCAAGGTGTGGCAGAGCCACAGTCTCTCTGGAGGCTCCAGGGGAACATTCTTCCTTACCTTTCTCAGCTTCTGGTAGCCTCAGGCATTCTTTGGCTTGCAGCTATAGCAATCTCTACCTCCTGTTGTCACACGCTTTCTTCCCTCTATTCCTTTTCCTCTTCTTTTAATGACACGAATCATAAAAAGACTAGGGTCTACCCTAATAACCTTAACTTAGGACTAGGGCTTAATTTATAGTTTAACTTACAACTTAATTTAACTGATAACATCTTCAAAGGTCACATTCACAAGCACTGGGGTTTAGAACTTCAACATATGTTTTTAGGGGACACAGTACATCCGTAACAGTGAGTGTTTGGCAGGAGGGGCCAAACATTGACATAAGACTATGATTTTCACTTTCTGACTGTAACTCCAAGCAAGAAGTATGTGCGCTCAGAACGCCCCCACACACACCCTGAAGTTTCAGGGAAGAACACCCTCATGATACTGTGCTGCAGCTGACACTTTTTAGTAGAATCTATTTTATTATTAAAAGGTGCCAGTAGTGACTTAAAGGAGCCCTGGTGGCACAACAATTAAGCGCACGACTGCTAACCAAAAGGTTGGTGGTTCCAACCCACCTAGCAGCTCCGTGGGAGAAAGACTTGGTGATCTGCTCCTGTAAAGATGACAACCTAGAAGACCCTGTGGGGGCAGTTCTATTCTGTTACATGGGTTGCTATGAGCTGAAATTGACTCAATGGCACACAGCAACAGTAATTTTAAAATAAAAATCATATTAAGCCAATAATAGAAATTGATTGATGTTTATTTAATAGAGGATTTACAGATGACGGCAACATTTCAACTAGGGAGTCAAAAATGTTCCAAAGGTGAGAAAACCTCCAAAGACTCTTATTTGTTGTTGTTGTTAGGTGCTGTCAGGTCGGTTCCGGCTCACAGTGACCCTACATGTACCACAGAATGAAACACTGCTTCATCCTGCGCCATCCTAACAATCATTGTTATGCTTGAGCCTATTGTTGCAGCCACTATGTCAATCCATTTTGTTGAGGGTCTTCCTTTTTTTCACTGACCCTGTACTTTGACAAGCACGATGTCTTTCTCCAGGGACTGATCTCTCCTGACAACATGTCCGAAGTATGTAAGACGTAGTCTCGCCATCTTTGCTTCTAAGGAGCATTCTGGTTGTACTTCTTCCAAGACAGATTTGTTCGTTCTTTTGGCAGTCCATGGTGTATTCAATATTCTTCGCCAACACCACAATTCAAAGGCGTCAATTCTTCTTTGGTCTTCTTTATTCATTGTCTAGCTTTCGTATGCATATGAAGTGGTTGAAAACACCATGGCTTGGGTCAGGTGCACCTTAGTCTTCAAGGTGACATCTTTGCTTTTCAACACTTTAAAGAGGTCTTTTGCAGAAGATTTGCCCAATGCAATGCGTCTTTTGATTTCTTGACTGCTGCTTCCATGGGTGTTGATTGTGGATCCAAGTAAAATGAAATCCTTGACAACTTCGATCTTTTTTCCATTTATCATGATGTTGCTTATTGGTCCAGTTGTGAGGATTTTTGTTTTCTTTATGTTGAGGTGTAATCTATACAGAAGGCTGTGGTCTTTGATCTTCATCAGTAAGTGCTTCAAGTCCTCTTCACTTTCAGCAAGCAAGGTTGTGTCATCTGCATAACACAGAGTCTTGTTGTTAATGAGTCTTCCTCCAGTCTTGATGTCCCATTCTTCTTCATATAGTCCAGTTTCTCGAATTATTTGCCCAGCATACAGATTGAATAGGTATGGTGAAAGAATACAACCCTGATGCACACACCTTTCCTGATTTTAAACCACACAGTATTCCTTTGTTCTGTTCAAAAGACTGCCTCTTGACCTATGTACAGGTTCCTCATGGGCACAATGAAGTGTTCTGGAATTCCCATTCTTTGCAATGTTATCCATAATTTGTTATGATCCACACAGTCGAATGCCTTCGCATAGTCAATAAAACACAGGTGAACATCTTTCTGGTATTCTCTGCTCTCAGCCAGGATCCATCTGACATCAGCAGTGATATCCCTGGTTCCATGTCCTCTCCTGAATCCGGCCTGAATTTCTGGCAGTTCCCTGTTGATATACTGCTGCAGCTGCTTTTGAATGATCTTCAGCAAAATTTTACTTGGGTGTGATATTAATGATATTGTTTGATAATTTCCACATTCGGTTGGATCACCTTTCTTGGGAATAGGCATAATACGGAGTTGACCAGGTAGCTGTCATCCATATTTCTTGGCATAGGCGAGTGGGTGCTTCCAAGAGTCTGAAACTTGCTCTTGAACATCAAGTAACTAAAGCAAAGGAAGAAACGATGAAGTAAAAGAACTGAACAGAAGATTTCAAAGTGGGGCCCGAGAGGACAGAGTAAAGTATTATAATGACATGTGCAAAGACCTGGAGATAGAAAACCAAAGGGGAAGAACACGTTTGGCATTTCTCCAGCTGAAAGAAATGAAGAAAAAAATTCAAGCCTCGAGTTGCAATAGTGAAGGATTCCAAGGGGAAAATATTAAACAATGCAGGAAGCATAAAAAAAAGATGGAAGGAATACACAGAGTCATTATACCAAAAAGAATTGGTCGATGTTCAACCATTTCAAGAGGTAGCATGCGATCAGGAAGCGATGGTACTGAAAGAGGAAGTCCAAGCTGCACTGAAGACATTGACGAAAAAATTTTGACCTGCAGAGCAGTGGTTCTCAGAATTTATTATACAGGAGAATCACCTGGGCATCTTGTTAAAATGTAGATTCTGATTCAGTATATCTGGGGTGAAAATGCAAATTCTCAGCAGGGGTTCCAACCAGAACAAACCGGTTGGAAGCCCTGATTCAAAGGGACACCTGTGGGCAAGTGGTCTGGGTGGGTTACCCCAACTCTATGGATCCCAGAAATCTGGATTCCAGGTGAATTAATATGGTTTCTTAGTAGTGACTTACTACCCTGATTTCACTGTCCAGTCATGCCCTTGGTGACCTTGTGGGCACATACTGTGCCCAGCTCCTGTGTGAGTGCCTGGGATCTCACTGGGGTTGGCAGAGCTTGCCAAATTATGTCTTAGTTATTTATCCAGGCTGCCATAACAAGAAATACTACCTGTGGGTGGCTTTAAAGAACAGGAATTTACTGTCTCTCTCTTCTGGAGATTAGACGTTTGAATTCTGGGTGTTGGCAGGACCATGATTTCTCTTTCTCTCTGTGGGCTCCAGGGGAGGATCCTTGTGTCTTTCAGCTTCTGTAGCCTCGGGCATATCTTGACATTCCTTGGTTGCATGTAGTTGTATCTTCACATGGTGTCTGTCTTCCCCTGTGTGTGTCTGTGTCTTTTTATAAGATACTCTTCAGACGTGGTGGTTAAGAGCTAGACTGCTAACCAAAAGGTCGGCGGTTCGAATCCACCAGCCGTTTCTCTACGGTCACTGTGAGTCACAATTGACTTGATGGCAACGAGTTTGGTTGTTTTTTCGATTCAGAAGTGGAGGCAGTGGTGGTTCAGTGGTAGAATTCTCACCTTCCACGCAGGAGAAGACAAACTAGGAAGAAAGGCTTGGTGGTCTGCTTTCAAAAATCAGTCATTGAAAACCCTATGGATCACAATGGTCCCATCCGAAAGAGACCAATCGTGGGGATGGCACAAGACTGGGCAGTGTTTCATTCTGTTGTGAGTAGGTTTAGGACCCACCCTGCACTGGTATACTGGTATGGCCTCATTAACATAGCAAAAGAAACCCCCTATTTCCAAACAGGGTTGCATTCACAAGTACAGGGATAGGACTCCAATTCAGTTCATAACAGTCCATCCTCCAGCCCCCCAAAATTCTGTCCTTCCCACGTGCAAAATATATTCAGCCCATCCCAGCATCTTCAACAGTCTTAACCTATCCCAGCATCCTCCTAAAGTCCCAAATCTATTAGATTTGGTTGAGACCCTGGGTATAGTCCAACCTGGGCGAAATTCCTCTTTTTCTGGATCAAACACCTTCCTCTTCCCCAAGAGCCCTGTTGCCCACAGGCCTGAGCTGCCCAGGACAGGTGGGGATGAGCCTGTGTCTCGGGCTGGCCTCCCAGGGCATCCCTTGCTACCCCCATCCCAACACTCCCAGGTTCTTAGGAGTTCCCCTGAACACATCAGCCCTGCTCATCCCCTGCCACATGGAGGCTTCTCACTCTGCAGTCCCACAAAGATGGCTGTTGGTGGAGGATTCCATGGAGCTGGAAGTTATGGATTCAATTATGTGCTGTAAATCTGTGTTGTAAATCCTAACCTCTATGCTTGTGGTTATAGTCCCATTTGGGAATTGGTTGTCTTTGTTATGTTAATGAGGCAGGATTAGTGTAGCCGGTGTCTTGAGTCAGTCTCTTTTGAGATATAAAAGGGATTAAACAAGCAATCAGAAAAAGCAGAGATGGGGGAAGACACATACCAAGCCACATGAACATAGCCCAGGAATAGAAGCTCTGAAGAGCCAACAGAGAGAGAAAGCCTTCCCCCAGAGCTGGTGCCCTGAATTCAGACTTCTAGCCTCCTAAACTGGGAGAAAATTAATTTCTGTTTGTTAAAGCTACCAGCTTGTGGTGTTCCTGTTGTAGCAGTACTGGATAAGTGAGACACTGGAATTCCTTGGCATATTTGAGGCCCTGGCCAGCTGCTGAAACCCTGCAGGGGCAGGCTGGCCCAGGTCTCCTAGGAGTGTCCCTAGAGTTGCCATGGGCTTGCTGGGCTTGCAGAAAAGCTGCCCCAGGGGAAATGTCTCCCAGGACTTCCTGACTCCGAGAGGCTAGGTGTTCGTTCCAGGGACACTGCCTTTTGCTGTGGCTGATGGCCCACCCCTGAGTGCAGTGGCACTAAGATATTGGCCTGGGGTGAGCAGGAGGCTGAGCTTCTGTGTGCCAGGTCTCTTCCAGGTGGGGGCTCCCACCTGGCCCTCCCCAGGAGGGCTTTGGGGATGGGGCTGGACTTCCTGGCCAGGGAGAGACAGGGTGGAGAGTTGTGGGAGCTGGCATAATGTCTGTGTGGTTAACAGTGGCACCCCCGTACCTGGACTGCGGTGGGTCCTCAGCAAACATTTATGGGAAGAATTAACGTAGGAGACGTGCACCACTCCTGCCTCTGCCCACTGCCCCTCCCCAACATGGGCTGGTTGTGGGGCTGCTGCACAGCTGGAGCACAGCTGGCTGGAGCCCTCCCAGGGCCCGCTGGGACCCTCTTGATGGGGAAGGTGGGGTGCTATGAGCCCTTCTGGGACTTCGCAGTGTCAGGAAGGAGCCAGGGGGCAGGGACAGGCCCCGAGGCCCTCTCCCCCAGCAACCTGCAGTGAGGACTGGAGAGGTGCTAGAAGTGTGGGATGGAGAGAGGCCTTGGGGGTATCACACCATCCCCCAGCACAGGTCATCGCACGTGCACAGAGCGTGAGGGCGAGACCTAGTCTAGGGGCCATGGGAGCAATCCCGGAAGCTCGAGGAGGAGGTAGCGCTTGAGGGGCCTTGAATGACTGACTCTTGGAGCTGCATGGAGGGGAGGAGAGGGCAGAGCTGACAACCCTCCCCTCTTCATTTTCCACCCGTCCCTTCCAAATGATCTTGTGGGACTAAAACAGAAAAGGAGTTTAATTTTTAAAAGTGAGGGTTTATAAGAAGGACTTTGTGATCTGCCTAACACCGTGAGAAGTGGCCAGGCCTGGAGGCCCTGAGCCCACTCCCTCCCTGGCTATCCTGCCAGCCTGGCCCCGGAGGAACAGGGCTCCCTCCCCCGCTGAGAGGGTGCAGTTCCACCCTTAGGGTGCTCCATGGCCTGGTGCCCTCCTGGGCCATCTCCCGAGCCTCTGGGGCTGGACAGAGGCCCAAGTTCCGGTCCTGCCCTGATTCTCACTCCCTGGTGGGCCTAAGCCAGCATTTTCTCCCCCATGTCTGTGAAATAGGGCCTTCCCTAAGGGTGGTGGCCGATGTGTCCAGCAGGGCCACTCTGGTTTTCTGTGACATGTCACAGCACCCCAGAGTACAGACCACTGAGAGGCGAACAGCTCGCAGGGCCCTAACTCCTTTGTGCTGGGGGGACCCTCCTGGGGCATGGGCTCCTCTGAGCCACCGTGATGCCACCTGTGATCCCAAAGACCGGCCCATCTGATCTCCTAAAGTCTGGCTTGGACATAGCCATTTCCTGGGTCCCTTGGAGTGAGTGGCACTGTCTGGGGCTAGTCTGAGGGACCTTGGAAATTGCTAGCCCAGCCACAGAGGGACCATCCAGATCTGATGTCCTGGACTGGTCACTGGGGCAAGGTGGGCTCTCTGCCCTCCTCCTGCTTGGCCTCACCCCTTGGCCCTTTTGGACAGAGGCCATTGGGGGGATCCTGCTGTCAGTGTCTCTCCCCATGCTGGCCTAGTGCCCCCTGCCCACCCCCACCTCCCCAGCCCTGCCTGCCAGCCCAGCTCTGCCCCATGTGTGCTCCAGACCTGGGTCTCATGCCAGGACCCTGAGGGGCTGGACAAGGAGGCTCCCACCTGGCCCTCCAGCCTGCCGTGCCACCTGTTCCAGCCCTATCCCCAGCTCCCATGGATGGGGGAAGACCCTGCAGGAGGCCACTGCTGGTAGTGTCTAGGGGTGCCAGGAGCCAGAGCCGCAGCAGAAATGTGGAGAGCACGAGGCTGGCTGTGAGAGGGGTCCTGCAAAGCCGCAGAGGCGAGTCTGTGAATGCTTCCCGAGCCCCACTGAGACCCGAAATAGCTGCAGCCTGGTGAAGGGAGCCGCCTTGCTGGCCCAGAGGGGCCCATGGGGTGGCCTGAGCCCAGCAGGTGGTACAGGATGGGTGGGGAGGGTGACCACTGCTCCCTCCCTGAATTCAACAGCCCCCACTCCACTGGACCCCCTGGGCTGCATGCATGGGAGGGGCCTGATTCCAGAGTCCCAGAGGCATGGGCTGAGGGGGCAGAAGTGCAGGCTGTCAGCACTGAGCTGGGCATGTGGAATGGCAAGGGCTGACCCAAGGGGCTTCGAGCAGTGACAGACTGAGTTGGACTCAGAAACCAACCGCAAGGGCAGTGGCAGACGGGAGCTTGGCAGGCACAGACGTGAGTGAGGTCCAGTAGAGGGGACGGCGACCGTGGGGGTCAGAGTCGGTGCAGGGAGCAAGGTCGGGGCCAATGGGACTGAGAAGGAGCTGGGGCGCAGGTGGGGTGGGAGGGATTATGACGGGACAGGCACTGAGGGGCAGAGGACAGCCTGGGCCCCAAGCACCCTCCTCTTGGCGGCTGGCTGGTGACTGCTCACCTTCTTGGCCGTCTGCCCGATGCCTGGCACTGCTTAGCCCACGGAATACAGTCGGGAACAAAAGAGCGCCCTTCCAGAACTTGCAGTCTGCTGCGTGCTGATGATAACCATTGTCTTATTTTCTTAGAGCTGTTGTAACTGAAATACCACAAGCGGGTGGGTTTTACAAGCAGAAATTGATTTTCTCACAGTTTAGGAGGCTCGAAGTCTGAATACAAGAGCCTCCTCGGGGCGGGCGCTCTGTCCGCTCTGGAGGAAGTTCCTTGTCTCTTTTCGGCTTCTGTTCCTTGTTTCCTCAGCAGTCTCCAGGTGGTTTGCATCCTCCGCTCTGTGCTCCCTTCTCTGTCCCTAATCTGCTCTTTTATATCTCAGAAGGAATTGGTTTGAGACACACCTTACGCTGACAGGGCCTCATTACCATAACAAAGAAAGTCCTATGGCCAAATGGGATTAACCTAACCTAACCGGTTGCTATCAAGTGTCAAGTGGATTCCAACTCACAGCGACCCCACAGGACAGAGTGGAACTGCCCCATAGGGTTTCCAAGGAGCAGCTGGTGGATTCTAACTGCCGACTTTTTGGTTAGCAGCTGAGCTCATAACTACTGCACCAACAGGGCTCTCAAATGGGATTACATAGGTTACATTGTTGTGTGCCATCCAGAACGGCCCCATAGGGTTTCCTAGGGTGAAATCTTTCTGGGAGAAAATCGCCAGGGGTTAGGATTTACAACACATATTTTTTGGGGGACACAATTCAATCATCTAAACGACAGACAAGGTCATTCCCTAAATGCTCTGCAGGAGTGAAGCAGGGTGGGGAGCAGCGGCCCCATGGAGGTCTGGGGACCTCCCTGAGGAGGGCCGGTGGAGCTGAGGCCCCAGTGAGGAGGGGAGCTGGCTACACAGGGATCGGAGTGGGCATGGTGGGCATATCAGCATTCTGTCAGGCTGCCCCAAAGCTCTGCCCACTGCCATCCAGGCTCTGCTGCTGCCTACTTCTCTCTAGAAGTGCCCAGTGTCCCCTGAGGGCTCACTGGGCCCCCTCTGGGAAAAGTCACATACCACCTGTTACCTTGTTAAAATCTGCCCCACCCTCACTCCTGCTCTGAAAGCATGGCCATCCTGGCCACTGGAGCGGAGCAAAGGTGAGCTGTGGGAAGATGGGAACTGTGAGAGCGACCAGCCTTGCCTGGGCATGGGGCACCGGGTAGCACAGTTGGGGCTGGAAGTGAGCTGGAACATGGGGTGTAGGATGGCCAACTGGGGTTGGGGGTGAGCCAGGCAGGATGTGGGGTGCAGGACGGCCAGCCAAGGTTAGGGGTGAGCCACACTCTTTTCCCCTGACCTCCCATGCTGAAGGAACTGTCCCGCCTGGTGGCTTCTTTGGCTGGAATTGAGGAGAGAGGGCCTGATGGACAGGGATGCAGGCTGTTGTCAGGCCTGGCACCACCCGAGGCACAAGTCTCATGACACATGGGCAGGGCCACCATTTGCACACCCCCAGGGGCACCCTTTACATGGGCTGCACCATGGACAGTACCTCTTGTACAGCGCTGAGGCCTCTTTCAGAGGGTAGGTATGAGCAGAATGCAGGGGGCAAGAGCAGTAGGTGCACCTGTGGACCTCCTGGTGGAGAGGGGCATGAGGGGATGCTGGTGTTGTGAGAAGGGGCAAAGCCCAGGTCAACACGTCCTAGCCAACTATCCTGGCCCTGTCCCCAACCAAGGGCTTCCTAGAAGGAAGGGCTGCAATGGCCCCTCACCATGCATGGTGTGAGGCTCTAGGGACCTAGCAACCAAGCCAGCCTCAGGGCAGTGATTTCAAAACCTCACTTAAACACGGGAACCACATCCTCAGCCAGCCCCAAACCACTGACTGGACTCTGAGGTTTGACAGAGTGGCTGGTGGGCTTGGCACCGTGTGATGCACTTGCCCTCCACTGGCCCAGCCTCCCCAGCCACAGCACAACCCTCAGCTCACAAGTCTGGGCCCATGGCATGCTGTGGCTTATAGGCTAGGGCCCTGCCAGCTGAGCCACTCCCAGGGACTCCAGCAACCAGTGCCCACCTGCCGCCTCCTCCCCGGTGCTTGGCTGCACCTGACGCTTGGCATCATGGTCTTGGCTTGAGCTCCAGATCCACACCCAGGCCTCAGATTCTGCCTCCAGATCCCCGAAATAGTGCCCTTCCTTTGTCTGGAATGCAGCCCCTCCAGGAGCCAAGGACAAGCTGGCACTGGTAGAGCAGGTCTTTGACCCTGTAGGAAATTAGGTTTCTAGAATTCCCAGTTTTCTATTAAGGTATGGCCCCCACTCAATCTGAAGAGTTTGATGGCTCTGGCATAACAAATATGATTAGCAGGGTCTCCTGCTGGCCTACAGTGGAAATGCAGCCCAGTTTTATGAGAACATACAAGTAACCTGGCTGAAGCAACATGCCCCAGAATTTGCGCAGTGGGGAGTCAGGCTGTCCCCAGCTGCAGTAAAATGCTTCTGATCTGGTTGTGGGCAGGGATCTAAGTTAGGCCCTGGTAGAGAAAAGAGCCTAAAGTCAGAAAGGGGCAGAAATGTTGTGCTGTCTTGCTCCCTTAAAATGACATTGATCAGTAAGACTTCTCAGCATGGGGATTTTTTTTTTTCCTTTGAGAAAATATCACTTCAATATTATAGTAGAGGTAAAAGAGAAAATGGGGCTTATGGTAGAGCCCACTTTGTGGGAACATATTTGTCCATGATTGAGGGGTATTTGTACAGAATGGGGGGAGGCTCTTCCCTCCACTTGGAAGCAGATTCCTAAACCCTGTCTTCTGATGGATGCCCTCAGCTGTGCTGAATTCAGGGCTTGGTCCTAATGTGAGGGCTGTAGCCAGGCGTGAGCCCTCTGCCACAGCCCACGCAGGGGTTACTGGAACATGTGTTCCCTGGCTAGGTGGCACAGTGACTCGAAAGGCCTGGAGCCCTGGCCTCACAGGCTGGCCTGCCTCTGATCTGCACAGCCCAGCACCGGGGAATCTGCCTTGCTCAGCTTTCTGAGAATCCACATCACAGGATGTGCACGATGACACTGCACTTGGCTCCCAGCTATGCACAGCTTGGAAGCATCTGGAATGCTACAGGCACTGTGGGTTAAAGCAGAGAGAGGCCAGGCTCAGGAGAATACAAGGTTGCCCAGGAGCCAGCCTCCCCCACCGCACCCCTGCCCCTGCCCAAGACCTCTTCACTACTGGGCTCCACTGAGCCCAACGCCTGCTTGTTCCATGCCCACCGCAGGGGCCTGCCTGGTGGGGCTGATTTGGGGGCCCCTTTTCTTACAGTCCTGCAACCAGCTTCCCGGGCCCTCCTGTGGCCTGTGGTGCCTGCCCAGCCTGGCTCCTCTGAGCTGGGCTCTTCACCCCTCTGTGTGCCTGTAGGCCCTGCCAGAAGGTCTTCTGGTTCCTATTAAGTGTCCTGAGCAGGAATGCAGTGGTGTTGTTAACGCAAATAAACAGAGCCCCCAGGAATGCAGGCCAGCTCGGGCAAGGGGTGGAAGCCACTGGACGATGGCCGGTGGCATGGGCAGACCCTGCTCAGGTGAGGCAGGCCGGCCTCAGGGGCCAGGACGGCTCCAGCACTGGGGCCTGGGCAGCTCGTGAGGCAGATAAGTGGGGAGGGGGCTCAGTGGGTGAGGGAGCCAGTGAGACAGAGCTATGCTGCTTCCTCCACTCTACCCTGCACTCAGGTGCTGCTGGGACCAGGGGTGGTGTCCTGCAGGTGGATGACCCTCCCCTGGAGCTGGCATTGTCACCCTCAGGTGTTCTCTACCTCTGCGGCTGGCTTTGCCTCAGGAGGGGTCCTCAGCACGTGTTCCCCACCAACGAGCCCCACATGGGGAAACTGAGGCCAGTATCATGAGTGTTGTGGTTTATTTCTAAATAAAGCAAGTGTGCTTTGAGGGAAGCATAGCTGTTTGCAGGCAGTATGGCCTGACCTTGTCGGGGCCTTGGGGGCAGCTCCTGTGTTCCATTTGGGAATGCTGTGGGAATGGCTCCTGCCCAGCACTGCTGACCCCCATGCCTCTGCTTTTCGGCGGAGCCAACTGTGCTGTGCCAGGTGTGCCGCTCCTGGATCCCATATACAATGACAGAAAAGAGTCCCCCCCCAGATGGGACCAGCCCGTGCTGGTGTCCCCAGGGCCTGTGATGAGAATGGAGGCAGTATCTCAGGTGACAACTGGCCCCTGGCAATGCTTTGTGAATGGCCTTGCATTTATTCTGGGCCAGACACGGCTTTGGGCAGCTCCGCTGGGCAGACGCCACTTCCCTGTGGCACAGGCTGTGTGCATTCTTGTGGCTTTCCTCCCGGCTCCGGCTGGATCCCTTGCTAACCACAGAGGCGGTTGCCAGTGACTTGACTGTAACCAAATTCCCTCCGAGGAGCCAGCTGCTGCTGTTGCCGGAGGCCCAGTGCCCACCCTGGGCCAGCTGGAGGGGTGTGACCCACTTGATGGCCACCCTCGTTCCCAGGCTGAGTCCGTGCCCATAGAGACTGGGGTTCTGTCCCTGGCCCTGTGGCATTACCAAGAGCTGCTGCTGGAAGGGGCGGGGTCCTGGGTGTGGTCAGGTGGTAAGTGTGGCCTGGCCCGGCCTAGGGCTGCCCAAGGGGTGCTAACTGGGCTCCTCATGCCTGCAGCCTCTGGTCCCCACGCTGGCACCTGCCCTGCCGAGAGGAACTGGCTGCTGGCAGTGTGGGGCTACCACTTCCATTGCCTGCTGGCTCCCACCCACAGCAGTCAGTGGGGCTCGGGGCCCTGGGGGTGGCCTGCATGTGCATCCCAAGGATTGGGCCAGAGCAGCTGTCCTATCGGCAAGGGCAGTGCCGGGCGCTGGGACCCGGGAGACTGGCCCAAGCCCTACCCTGTGCTGGCAGTCACAGCCTGCTGGGAGCCAGCTCTATACTGTGATCCTCATCCCAGCCATGGGGCCTTTCCCAGTCCTGCATTGCCCCAGTGACCATGTACAGTGGGGTTACTATCACCCCATGTCACAGGGTAGGAGACTGAGGCACAAAGAGGCCATGCAGCTATTGAGGGGGCTGGGCTGGAACAGCTCTCTGGAAAGTGGTGTAGCCTGAGCACTGGCCGTGTGCTGGCCTGCTCTGCTGCTGGTGCACAGATCTCCAGTTCCAAACACTGGGCCCCCTGCCTGCCAGTCCCCCCAACCCCAGTGCCCAGGCACCCACATTTGGGAGTAGGGTGCCGGGCCCCCCTCCCCGTTGGTCTGGCTCAGGTCACCAGACCCTGCCCTCCTCCTCTCAGGCCTCCAGGGGCTCTGGGGGCTTTGTGCCCTGTGCTGGGCTCCGTAGGGGCCGGGCCATCCTGCAGAGAGCCTACGTGTGCGGTGCTCCTGAGGGCTGGGGCTGGAGGGTCCAGAGACAACCGGGGTGCCTTGTGCCCTGCAGGTGGGCCGAGAATGCAGTGAACCAGAGGGGGATGGCATTGGCTGATCCAAAGCCCTTGCTTCTGGGACAGGGACCACAAGGTTGCATCAGACTGTGGATGGCAAGGAGGGGCCTGGACTGGCCTGGAGGTTCCACATGGCTTCCCAAAGGAGGCCATCCCTTTTGTCCCCTGTGTCCCCTGCACCTCCTGTTCTATGCCTGTCTTCCCTGGCTGATCTGGGTCCCTCCCCTATCCATCAGCCATCAACTCCTGCACCCTGGGCAATGGTGGCTGCCAGCATGACTGCATCCAGCTCACAGCAACACGGCACCGCTGCCAGTGCCGACCTGAGTACCAGCTCCAGGAGGATGGCAAGCGCTGCGTCCGTGAGTCTGTCCACCCGCCCATTAGCTCACACAGGGACAGGAACAGGGACGTGCCTTCCCAACGGGCTGCTGGGGCTGGAGACGCCCCGGAAGGTGGCCCGGCTGGGGTCTTTAGAGGCACTGGCTGCTGAGAGGCTGGGTGTGGTGTCCAGCCGCAGGGCACAGGTGATGGGCTGGGCTCAGGGAGCATGCTAGGGGACTGGAAGGGCCTCCGTGCATTCCTCAGTTCCAGAGATTCCTGGAGGGGTCCCACCCTGCCCCACTGTGGGTCTGGCTGTGGGTACAGGGGACTTGGGATCCAGCCTTGGGTAAGGGGTGGCCAGGCCCCTCTGGCATTTGTCCCGGGATCTCTAGGCTGCTCATTCAGAAGGACAGAGGAAGAGGCATTGCCGATGGATAAGATGGGGCAGGTGCAGTGGACCCTGGGTGTGGAAATGAGGCTGGAGGGTGGGCAGGTGATGAGAGTGTGTCCCCCTCACCTCCCCGCCATGGCCTGCTGGCTCCTCCCCACCAGGAAGGGGTAAGGGTGGGTGTGGGAGGGGCCAAGGCTAGTAGTGGGATGAATGTCGTAAGGTGACAGGCCCAGAGAGGGGTGCTCACGCCACCAAGGGTGCTCAGTTGGTCAGCCTGGCACCTGAGCCTAACAAAGGGAAGAGGTGGGGATGGGCTCCCCGCCTTGTTTCCTGTCGTTGGTGGGGTTCCCGGGAAACCTGGCTCTGGATGAGGGTGGGCATTAGGGAGGGCCCTCCTGTCTTCAGGTGAATCCTGGTGGGAGTGCAACCTTGTCCTGAAATGGTGGTGTCTTCTCAGGGATGCCCACTGGCCAGAGTGGGGAGGGGCATGAGCACGTTTGGGGCCTCACCTGGGGCAGGTACACCCTGCCCTGACCTCTCCCTTTTCCTCTGCCTTCTGTGGCTCTGCCCAAAGGGAGAAGCCCGTGCGCCGACCGAAATGGTGGCTGCATGCACACCTGTCAGGCCCGCCGGGGCCTTGCCCACTGCCAATGCCACGCCGGCTATCAGCTGGCCGAGGACCACAAGGCCTGTGAAGGTGGGCCCGCCCTGACCCACCCAGCTTCTGTCCTGCACCCTGCCCCATCCTGTCCCCCTCATCTTGTTCCCTTCACCCTGCCAGCCCCATGCCTGGCAACATTGCTCCTGCCCCCTTGATCTGCTCCCTACCCCTGCCAGCCTTGCCCCTACCCCCTCTATCTGTCCCCCCAACCCCTGCCAGCCTGGGCCTGCCCACGAGGCTCCCTCTGCCTTGCTCTGGCCCTGCCCAGAGTCAGCTAGCATGTCCCTGGCACCGAGGAGGGACCTGTGTCTGGGCTGGCCCAGCTGCATCCTGCTGGACTGGATCTTTTGGGGCAGGGCTGGCCTGTCTAGTCACCCTCTGGTGACCCTGGATGATGCATGGGCTACTTGGCCCTGGCTCATGTGCTGGAGGGGTTGGAGGGGCACAGGGAGGGACAGGAACATTCTCAAGGCAGCTTCTTCGAACTGGAGTCTCCTGTCACCATGAGGAAGCAAGAGATCCCACCATGTTTGTTTTTCATTTAAAAAAATGCTTTTTTGTGCGGAGAAACCTGTGAGAGCTGGAACTTGATGGGATTCCCATGTTTTTCTGGGTTGCTCAGGTTTTCCGCCTTTGGCTCTCTATTTAGTGGGAAATATTTGCGTTTTCCTTCTCTCACAGGTTTCTGCCTTACACAGTTTCCAGCTTTCACAGGTTTTATTGTATTACCTAACACTTGCTCATTAGGAACCAATATAGAAAAGAGATAAATAAGAAAAAAGGAGGAAGACATCACTCACGGGCCCCAGGGTGACACTGTGATGCTTTGGCTTCCTCCTTTCTGCTGCGTATTTAACACGTTGACGTTAATATGCATACTTACACATGTTTAAAATCTCACAGGCTCACAGTCACATATAACGCATTTAATTTAATATGCATATTTATGCAATCTGACACACACGCTCACAGCTGGGCGCTGTTTTCTAAAACACGACGCCCCTCGATACCCTTGGCTGCCCCTCGGTCTGTCTGCCTGGCGGTGTCCATGCTGTTGACCGCTGTTGCTGGACTTGGAGCTGTTTCTGACTCCTCGCTGTTATAAACGCTCAGATGATGGCCTTGGGAAGGCGTCTGTCCATGCTTCCTGACTGCTCATGGCGAGGGTCTCGGGTCGGGTGGGGGGTCCAGGCGGTCAGATGAGTTTTCCAGGCATCCTGCCAGGCGGCCAGCTGAGGTAGTCCCGGCAGCTGGTGAGAAGCCCGCATTCCTGTCTTCACCAACGCCAGGAAGGGCCATTTGGAAGGTCATTGCCAGTTGGAAGGGCAGGTCCCATGGTTCTAGGAGCCTCTTGCTTCAGGGGCTCCCTCCTTCGAGACGGGGTTGAGGCTCAGACCTCCTACTCCCAGGGAATCTTAGGGGCATGAATACAGCAGCAGAGGGCTGTGGGGGTCATTGGGGGCACCCGCCAGGATTTGGGTCCTGACGTGGCCATGGGGGGAGGTACTGGTAACCATGCTGTGAGTGCCAGCAGGTCCAGGCCCGGGACCAGCGGTAGGCACAGCCAAGGAGACCTGTATACAGAGAGGCTAAGCCCCTCACCCAAAGCTGCCAGCAGGACCCGAGGCCCCAGCAATGAGGCCCAGGGTGGACACTTTCAACCATCCTCTGTGCTCCACCCCACCTCTGAGAGGGAGCACATGTCTTCTCGAGGAGCTTGTCCACCAGAAGATGGATGAGCAGAGGGGCCAGATCCAGAGGAGGTCCAGTGGTCCTGGTCATGGGGCTACGGACTCGGGGAGGGCGGAGCACAGAGGAATGAGGTGCAACCACAGAACGGGAGGCACAGAGGAATGGGGTGCAGCTCTAGAACAGGGGGCCCAGAGGGTGTGCAACCATGGAATGGGAGCACAGAGGCATTGGATGCAGCCATGGAATGGGGGGAGCATAGAAGGGTGCAGCCATGGTAGCAGGGGACACAGAGGGGTGAAGCCATGGAATGGGGGTGCAGAGGGTATCAAGTGGCTCCTCTGCTGTCACAGATGAATCCTGAGGCCTGACCACCCGGCCACACCCCCCCTGGCCTGTTGGGCACTGGGTCTCCCAGGCCAGCAGCCCAGAGCCCCTTTCCCTGATCTCTCCCCTCCAGACGTGGACGAGTGTGCCACGGGGCAGGCCCAGTGTGCCCATGGCTGCCTCAATACACAAGGATCCTTCAAGTGCGTGTGCCATGCGGGCTATGAGCTGGGCGCTGATGGCCGGCAGTGCTACCGTGAGTGGGCAGCAGGCAGGAACCTGCATGCATGGGGGGCACTCGGGGGGGCAGAATGGCTCTCTAGCCCTCCACTGGCCCACCGACTTGCTTTGGCCCAGGGGCAGCAATTCCTTGTCAATCAGGAGCAGTGCTGTGGGCAGGCCCCTGGGAGGGCAGAGCCTGACCTCTAGGCCCAGGAACTCCCTGTTTCCCAGCAAAGGGGACCTGGGCTGGCCGCTGGGTAGGGGAGGACTGTGCAAGGTGGGGGCACCAGACCCTGTCCCCTGTCCCAGGCCAGTGGTCTTGTTGCAGGCATCGAGATGGAAATTGTCAACAGCTGTGAGGCCAACAACGGCGGTTGCTCCCATGGCTGCAGCCACACCAGCTCAGGGCCCCTCTGCACCTGTCCCCGTGGCTACGAGCTGGACGCAGACCAGAGGACGTGCATCGGTGCGCACTGCTGGATGGGGCTGAGGAGGTCTGGGCCCCGGGGCCCATTTCTTCCAGAGTGTCACATTCTGACCCAAAGCGAGATCAGCTGCTGCCTGAGTCTGCGGGCAGGTCTGGCACTGAGAAGGGAGTGCCCTTCTGCCTGCTGGACCCTGCTCTGGCTGCAGTGGGCCCAGCCAGGGTGTTCAGGGGGTGGGCCTGGTTAGAGGCAGCATCAGTGGCCCTGGGAAGATCCCTGGGTACTGGCATCAGCCTGCTGGGTCCCCCCCACAACCCGGCACACATTTCCTCCTCTGAGCACTGCTCCACCCCCTTGTGAAGTGCCCAGGAGCCTGGGAATAGCCCCTGACAGACAGGGTCTGGTGGAGGGGTCTCTTTTGATACGCGACCCTGACTCCAAGGTGGACTCCCTTCCAGCCCCAGTCTGGCCTTTGCTTCGGCACCTTCTCCAGAGCAGGCAGGGTGGCCGGAGGCTGTGATATGTGCCCTCTGTGTATCCACGTGTATAGGGCAGGAACATACATGAGGTTGTGACAGGTGTGTGTCTGGGCATGAGGTGTGCATGGGAGTATGTGAGTGTGCATGGGACTGTGTGAGTGTGCACGGAATTGTGTGTGGGTGTGAGGTGTGCATGGGAACAGGTGGGTGTGCATGGGATTTTATGTGGGTGTAAGGTGTGCATGGGACTGTGTGAGTGTGCATGGAATAGTGTGTGGGTGTGAGGTGTGCATGGAATTATGTGGGTTTGCCTGTGATTATGTCTAGATATGCTCACAGTTGTGTACAGGTGTTTTACGACTGTGCAGAGGTCTACATGTGATTGTAGGTGTGAGGTACGCATGGCGTTGTATGCTGTGTGCTCACAAATGTGCACGGGTGTGCATGTGATGATCATGCACAGGGTATGTACAATTGTGCACATGCATGGGATTGTGCATGGGTGTGTGTGTGATTGTGTGTGGGCGTGCATGTGATTATATGTGGGTGTGGGTACAATTGTGTGCGTGTGGGATCATGCATGAGTGTGTGTGATTGTGTGTGGGGGTGCCCGTGATCATGTATGGGTGTGTGGTGGTGAGTGGGTGGCCTTGGGATGGTGGGCATGGGTTGGTGGCGCCTGTGCCAGCTGCTCCCGGTGTGCGCCCGTAGACATGGACGACTGTGTGGACTCACCATGCTGCCAGCAGGTCTGCACCAACACCCCTGGTGGCTATGAGTGTGGCTGCTACGCGGGCTACCGGCTCAGCGCTGATGGCTGCGGCTGTGAGGGTGAGCGCCATCGCCTGGGTGGGGCTGTGGGAGGGGCTGGGCTGACTGGCCCACCTGTGTGCATGAGGCCTTGTCCTCCCCACACTCTGCACTGTGCACTCTGCGCCTGCTCCATGCACTGGTCGCTCTCTTGTGGGGCTGAGCCTGCACCCTGGCTGCTCCCAGCCTGGCCTAGTGGGGCAGGGTGTCCACCGTCATCTGACCGTAGGGCGGGAGGATGGCTGGGAGGGACTTGGGCAGGGCCGGCCTGCGTCCCTGGCCTCGTAGGATGGCCTCTGAAGCCCCGTGATTGCCCACAGATGTGGATGAGTGCGCCTCCAGCCACAGCGGCTGTGAGCACCACTGTGCCAACCTGGCCGGCTCCTTCCAGTGCTCCTGCGCGGCAGGCTTCCGGCTGCTGGAGGACCGCAGGGGCTGCGCCCGTGAGTCCCCACCACGCCTGCTCACTCCCTCACCTTCTTTCCTTTTTGGGGTCTGCGTCCAGTGCCTCCCCTTCTCACAATCTCTGTGTGCCCTTCCAGACCCCCTCGCCTCCCTTCTCTCTGAACATTGGCTCTGTCTTGGGGTCTGGGTTGGCTCTGCCATACCCCCGCCTGCTGGGACTGGTCATGGGTGCTGATGGCGGCATGGGGGAGGGGGCTGCTCACACAGGGTACCCTAAGCCAGGTGGTGTTCAGGGGCCCCAGTGGTCCAGGGTCCCTGCCAGGTAAGAGAAGGGGCCACAACCTAAGTGACACCATCCCCAGTGCCACAGAGTCCAGAGGGGACAGAACCCTGCCCACCTTTCACCTGCTCCAGGCCTCAGAGTCCCATCCAGGGGTCTGCACACTTCAGGGCCAGAACTGGGATGGGCTGGTGGTGGTGGTGGCATGGGTCAAGTCTACAGGACCTGAACCTTCTCTGTCCTGGAAGCAGTGTCCTGGGGCAGCAGGGACAGCCCCGTGACCAGAGCGCAGAGGGGGCAGCTTCGGGGGTAGTGACTGGCTCCTCTTGGGGTGGGGGCTGCACAGAGGGGCTGGACAGGCCCTGCTCAGGAGATGCTGTGGGAGGGGGAGGGTACGGCCCCCGCCAGGCTGGGTGTTGGGAGCAGGGCTCAGCGGCCTCTGTCCCCAGCACTGGAGGAGCTGGCGGTGGACCTGGATGGTCAGCTGCCCTTCTTACGCCCCCTGCCCCACATCTCGGTGCTGCGGGACGAGCTGACCCAGCTCTTCGAGGACGAGGAGGATGGCATGGCTGACGAGGAGGAGATGGAGGCGCGGGGCGAGCATACGCTGGCCGAGAAGTTCGGTGAGGATAGCGCCCAGCCCAGGGCCCCTGCTCTCATGGCATTGAAACCCCGCTCCCGTGGGCCAGGCTGCTGCCTCCTGCAGTGTCCTGTTGGTCGAGGTCCAGAGTGGCCAAGCACTTGGCTTGGTTTGCACAGCACGTCTGGCTGAGCTGGACCAGAGCAGCCCCAGGCTCCAGTGGCGGAGGGGAGGGATGATTTCAGCTCCCACCCCACAGGGTCCCCTCTCCCCAGCTTGCTCCCATCCCCACCTGGCCCGTGGGCTTGAGTCCGGGCCTCTTTGCCTGCTGAGGCTGGGCGTACCTGAGGCTGGGGTCACCCTCTGAGACCCCTTGCCCACCTGCCCCCAGTCTGCCTGGACAACACCTTTGGGCACGACTGCAGCCTGACCTGTGACGACTGCAGCAATGGGGGTACCTGCCTGCCGGGCCTGGATGGCTGCGACTGCCCTGAGGGCTGGACTGGACTCATCTGCAACCAGAGTGAGGCTGGGGGTGGGGTGAGGCTGCCACTGGGGATGTGGCGGGTGGGGCTTGTGGGCAGCCATGGCCCCGTTCACTCTTACTCCTCCCACCCGCCCTGGGCAGAGGCTTCCCGTGATCCACTAATTCATTTGCTCACGCATTGATTCATTCAGTCAGTCACTCACTCATTAATTCATGCATTCACTCACTCATATAGTCATTCATGCAATCAGTCATTCATGCACTCATTCATGTGTTCACTCATTCATTTACTCATCCCTTCACTCATTCATTCCCTCAGGCAGTCATTCATGCATTCCATAAGTACAAATTGCTGTCTGCTCTGTACCCTGGGGACAGCAAGACCAGGTGTTTGTCCCTCACAAGTGCCACAGTCTACAGGGCTGAGCAACAAGCCAGTAACCAAAAGACCATTATGGGTGATGATCAGGAAAATAGAGTGATCAGGAAACAAGGGGTGTCTCAGAAGTGTCACCGGCAGGAGGGGCTTCTCTGGCTAAGGCAGTGGAGAACTGTTGCACCAGTGTCCTGGGTGGGAGGAGTGACTCCTGGCTCACAACTCTTCTGAAGCCTGCTCCCTCCATGCCCCTGTCCAGAGCCTTTCCCATGCCCTACCCAGCCCCCCAGACCACATTTGCAGTTTGGTCTCAAGGGCAGTAAAAATTGTTCATAAGTGTGTGTTCATAAGTTTGAACATGCTGGCTGAGCAGGGTCTGTGCTGTGTTGAGCTCAGAGGGAGACGATGTAGTGATTGATTAAAGATGTCTGCGTCAGGCATGGCTGGGGGCAATGGTGTAATAGTGCTGACATCTGTTGCTCTGAGCAGCAGCTTCTGAACTGGGTGGTTCAGACCCCAGGAGAGGGGCTCAGCATGTCCTTGGTGAGCCTCTGGGTTCAGAGTCTTTCTGCTGCCAGTGACCCTGGTTCTTAATGTCCCCCCTGTAGCGTGTCCTCCAGACACCTTTGGGAAGAACTGCAGCTCCTCCTGCAGCTGTCAGAACGGTGGGACCTGTGACCCAGTAACAGGGGCCTGCCGCTGCCCCCCAGGTGTCAGCGGAGCCCACTGTGAGGACGGTGCGTGCAACCCCCTTGGGCCCCTGGAGCCATCCTTGGGGTGGAAGGGGAGGGGGGAGTATCACCTCACAGCTCTCCTCACTTGCTCTCCCCAGGACTCCTTTTTTCCTTGTGGTGGGGACAGGAACGTTGTACTTGGCTTAGACCCTGTTCCCTTCTGGCTATGCCCGAGGGGGAAGGATGAGGCCCTATGGGGAGAGGGGACAGATTTCTTATTGCATACTGATTTCCCCGGCCTCTAACTGTAGCAGATGATGAAGTCTTGACAGAAGAACAGCACTTTTGGAATTTTTTCCCTTTGGAGGTAGTGAGGTCCCCGTTCCTGGAAGCATTCAAACAGAGTTGTGTGATAGCTGGGTAGGAAGTGCAGATGGGATGAGTCATGGGCTGGTGGCTATAGGAGTGATGCTAACGTCCCTTCTAACCCTGAAGTTTCAGTATTTCAGGAGCAATTAGAACCAGTTGCCGTTGAGTCGACTCTGACTCATGGGGACGCCATGTGTGTCAGAGTAGAACTGTGCTCCATGGGGATTCTCAATGGATGATTTTTCAGAAGTAGGTCTCCAGGCTTTTCTTCCAAGGAGCCTTTGGGTGAACTCGAACTTCCAACCTTTCGGTTAGCAGCCAAGTTCTTTCACAGTTTGCACCACCCATGGACTCAGGAGAAATGAGAGTGCATGCAAATGAGTCCTCAGGAGACTAATGCTTAGTCTTTAAGTCTTCAGACCTATACATTCTGCCTTTTTCTAGCAATGTAGCTAATGTGTATTATAAATGCCCTGCCTTAGTTGGGGAGAAGAGCACTCAGGGAGCCTGACCCGATGCTTGGGGCAGCGGTGCCGTGTGTGCTGTGCTCTGCGGAGGCCTCAGCCTGCCCTGCAGGGCTCCTCGCCCCTCACCTCTCTGTCAGCCTCTGAGTCCCTGTACTATCAAGGCCCTGCCTTCCCTTTCACCTGCATTTTCACCTGCTAGGGGCCAGAGACCCAGTGCACACTGGGAGTTGTGTGTGCTAGCCACTCTGTGGGCCCGCAGGGCTGAATGTAGTGCTTCTGCTTTGGGGTGTTCTGTGGCTTCCTGGAGGAGCCCTGGTGGCGCAATGGTTAAGCACTTGACTGCTAACCGAAAAGTTGGTGGTTGGAACCCACCAGCTGTTCCTCGGGAGAAAAGACCTGGCAATCTGCTCCCGTAAAGATCACAGCCTAGGAGACCATCTGGGGCAGTTCTACTCTATCCTACAGGGTTACTATGAGTTGGAATCGACTCGACGGCACACAACAACAACATGACCTCTCTGAGGCTTGGGTCTCAGCTGGGCTTACAGTGAGGGTCGACAGATGTGCCTGTGTAGGGGAGCTGGAGGAGACTAGCACCCAGAGAGTCTGGCAGGCAGGCTTTTGGGGGCCCGTGTGAGTGTCCTAGGTTCTGGGCGTTCCCGGGCTTGTGGCTACATCACTCGTTCTGTCTCCATGGTCACATGGCCTACTCCTCTTCTGTCTCAAATCGCCCTTTGCCTTTCTCTTCTAAGGATGCCTGCCATTGGATGTAGGGCCCACTGGATGAGCAAGGATGATTTTTTCTCAAGATCATTAATTACACTTCAAAGACCCTTTTCCCAAATAAGGCCATGCGCACAAGTTCTGGAGATTAAGATGTGGACATGTCTTTTGGGGGCACCCATTGCCCACTACAGCCCTTCAGTCAGAGGGATATGGGGCAGGGTAGGCCAGAGAAGAAGAAAACTGGGCACCAGGGGGCTCAGGCCAGGACCCTGTTCAGTTGGGGCATCTGTCCCTCTTTAAGGTCCTAGAGGCTGGGCTCGGTGATGGCGGTGGGTCAGAAGTTATGGTACTCCAGGATAGTGGGACGAGATCTTTGTGCCATTCTGGTCTGTGCCGGGGCCCTGCTTGGCCTCTCACTGTGCCACCGTCTAGGCCACAGAGCTGGGTGGCTTGGCAGGCAGGAGGGGAGAGTCCAGCCACTCCACCCAATGCCTGCCCTGCCCTCATGGACCCTCTGCCTTCTGAGTCTCTGCTGTCCCAGCACACAGAGGCCTGCCTCCACCTGGAGCAGCCGTGCTGGGTACTGAGCCCTCACCACATGTCCCCGGTGGGCCCTGTGTCACTCCTGCTCCCCACCTCCTCCCTTCACCACACTTGCTCCCCCCAGGCTGCCCCAAGGGCTTCTACGGCAAGCAGTGCCGGAAGAAGTGCCACTGCGCCAACCGAGGCCGGTGCCACCGCGTCTACGGGGCCTGCCTCTGCGACCCGGGGCTCTATGGCCGCTTCTGCCACCTGGGTGAGTCCCACTGCGCTGCAGCGTTGAGGGGGGCTCTGGTGGGGGGACAGGCCCGTGTACCTCGCTCACTGTGTTCTGGGGGCTCATGCCTTTTGGATTGGGTTTGACTGTTCACCATTTTGTGGATGAGGAACTCGGGGCTCAGAGAGGTCACCCAGCTAGGACAGGGCAGGGGCCTGAGCTGGCCTCCAGGGCATCCGGCTGGGTGGCCTCCACCCATAGGGTACAGCACAGCATGGGGGAAAGGCAGCCTCTAGCCCTGGATCTGGGATGCCAGGTGGGCTGAGGAGTGGGCAGAGTCCCAGCTGATGCCACCCAGAGTTAGAGTGACAAGGAAGCCACCCTGCATGCCAGGCAGGAGCAAGCCTCCCTCAGAAGCTCCTGGGGTGCAGGGCTAATCTTGGGTGTCTGAGATTCCGGGGTCGTGGCGGTGAGGCGGGATCTTCAATGCAGCATCACTGTGTGCAGTTTTGTCACATGGGGTGATTTGGAGAAGAAAACAGGAATTCTGAGAAGTGCAGGGACTTTACTAGCTGGGAGGTGGTGGGACCTGGGACAAGTCCCTGGCCTTCCCTGAGCCTTGTTTGTCTGTAAAATGAGTGCAGTCATCACAGGCCCCTGGGGCTGGGGGGACGAGGTGCTGGACTCCCCAGAGATTGCCCTGTTAATAAAGGGCATGGTGGCTGCGTGGGACCCGCTGGCTTGTGCAGGGCCCTGGCACAAGAGCTCAGTGCATGGTGCTGAGATGGAGGGCTGGGAGTTCTGTGGATACACCTGGGGAGGCAGCACAGACAGTGGCGGGCTTGTCCTGTGGTGTCTCTGGCTGCAGCCTGTCCCCCATGGGCCTTCGGACCGGGCTGCTCGGAAGAGTGCCTCTGTGACCAGCGGAACACACGGGCATGCGACCGGAGGGACGGCAGCTGTGCCTGCAAGCCAGGCTTCTGGGGGGAGTGGTGCCAGCACGGTGAGTGTGGGTGGGGGTGGGAAGGGGGGTGTCCTGGCAGCCGCTGACCTCCCCTGCCTCCATGCCCTGCAGAGTGCCAGCTGGGGTTCTTTGGGCCGGGGTGCCAGCAGGCATGCTCCTGCCCACCAGGTGTGGCCTGCGATCCCGAGAGCGGTGAGTGTCAGAAGCAGTGTCCTGCCGGCTACCAGGGCAAGGACTGTGACCAAGGTGAGTGGCCAACCTTGGGCCCCCAGTGGTTTGGCAGTGGTCAGGGGCTCCTGGCCCAGGATGCAGGTGGCTGCAGAGGTGCTATAGAGCCAGGCAAGGGGGCCAACACCTTTACCTGCCTGAGTTACTGTACCTGTAGCAGCACAGGTGACTGGTCTGCCCATCCCTCTGCTCCTGGAAGAGCTGCTCAGAGCAGGACTGGTTGTCCAGAACTGCTCACTCACTGACTCACTTATTCACTCACTCACTCATTTGTTCATTCTTTCACTTACTCATTTACTCATTCACTCATTCATTCATTCCTTCCTTTTTTCACTCTTTCACTTACTCCACTGGTACATCCAGAGTGCCCTTTGTGCTTGATGCTGGGCTGCAGGAGCTCCATCCTGGCAGTGTGAGCAAGTGGGTGAATGGGTTCCTTGGGGATGCCTGGGGGAGATGTGGGGGAGGCAGTGTGAGACAGCTGCTCCTGGAGAGAAGTCTGGGCTACAGGTGCCAACATGGGGCGTGGGTGCAGTGATGGAGGTCGCCTCCACGTGGGTGCCATGGCCTGGGAATAGGTAATGGGCACAGAGTGGCGGGCCAAGGTTGAGGCCTGGGTACCCACGTTTCCATGGTGGGAGATGAGGGGTGGCGTGCAGTGGACCAGCAGACTCAGCCCCGGGGTTCCCTGGGAGGCCTGTCAGCCCAGGGTAGGATCCAGGAGGAGGGCACTCTGTCCCTGCTTAACTGCACCCAGAACCTAGGGGCTGCCCAGCAGGCATGGAGCTGGGCTTTGCTGGAGAGGGTTGGGAAGGTGGGGAGTGAGGCCCTGTCCCCAGCCTGGTGGGAGGAAGGCCTCCCACTCTCCAAGTCCATCCACCTGGCTGGGTTGGTGCTGGATGATTAGGAAGGATGGGGGTAGGTCCCAGGTGGAGCTAGTGACTCACCGGGTCTTTCTGCATTCTGGCGCCGCTGATGAGCGTCCCTGGAGCCTTCTGCTTCTCTGTCTCATGATGGGTAGGAAATGCCTAAGTGTTGTCATTGTGAAATCCTCCGCCAGCCTGAGGCGGATGGGCAGCTGGGGGCCCGTGGCGACTGCACCAAGACCGGGGCTGGTGCTGGCACTCCCCCCTCCTACATGCTGGTCTAGGGTGCTCGCCTGGCTCAAGCTCCTGCCCCCCAGGCTGAGCAGAGGGGCCAGCGGTGGGAGCAAGGACGCTCCACTGGCCGTCTTAGGCCACCCTGCCACACAGTCTGCTAAGCTCAGGGGCACAGCACTTCCACCCCATCCTGTGGACCTCTTGGGTATGCCACCCCACCACACAGACCTATTGGCTGAGACACTGAAGGCCTTTCCAAGAGCGAGATAGGAGAGCCTCAACCCCAACTGTTCTCTGCTGGGTTTTTGTTTCCTTTTTCTTTAAAAGCCCCTAGAGCCCCAAAGATGAGCCACAGGAAATGACACACATAGTTTGATGGAAATGGTGGGCTCCTCACCGCTGTTAGGTCTGGAAACCATTACAGACCAAAACACGTGTCTGCCCCCAGTTAGTGGAGAGGAGGCTCCAGGAGGCCTGGCAGGGCTGCTTCAGCTGGCACAGCTGGCTTTGCCTTTCCCTGGTCCACTCTGTGGGTGTGTGTGTGTGCAGCATCTACTGCGCGCATGTGTGTAGCACCCAAACGCCTATTGCACGTGCACGTGGGCTGCACCTGTAGTCCTGTTGATGTGCCTGTGTCCCTGGGGCTGGGCCCCTCATGACAGGCTTATCAGGGTTTGTCCTTGAGTCCCTGGTTCCCAGAGTCCCCTCTCAGGGCCATGGAAGACCCCCATCTTGGGACTCTGCCCCATCCTGCTGACACTCTTCCCCCAGGCAGGGATGTCCTCGGTGCTCAGCCCCAACTTTAGGTGCTTTGCTCAGTGAGGTTTTGTGAGTCTTTGGGCGTGGAGCCTGATCCTCCTGTAGCCTACACCTCGAGGCTGTCATGAACACCTTCCTGGGCCCAGGGGGTGCTTTCCTGCAGCAGCAAGTGGGGCATCGGAGCAACCTCGGTTCTGGGGCAAGGAAGGAGCTGTCTCCTGTACCCCAGGGTTACCCCCAGCCTTGCACTCGGTTGTCCTGGGACAGGGAGGCCGAGGCCGGGCCCTGACGGGCAGGGCAAGCATGGGAGCATGGATCCCCTCGGCCTGGGACCTTGCACTCTGCTGATGAAGGCTCCAAGACTTCCAGGACCCAGGGCTCTGCACGGCCGTGGGGAGCAGTAGGGATGGGGCTCTGCAGCACCTTCTTCCTGAGGCCTTACTATGTGTCCAGAGCTGGCCTGAGTCGGCCCTTCGCAGCACATCCCCCTGCCCATCTTGTCTCACTGACCTTGTGAAGAGTGGGGGTGGCAGACAGGCAGGCCTCCGAGAGGGCCCCCTTTTTTCTTAGTCTGTGGGATATCTGGTCTGCTCCCTCCCATCCCCACCACATCCTGCCAGGAGAGGGCTGCAGCTCTGGGGATAGGTGGGCAGATGCAGACCCCCACTGCCCTCTGGGGACCTGGGGCTGAGTCCTTGTAGGGGTGTGGCACACACATCCCAGGCCTCCCAGCTGGGCAAGAACTGGGAATGGAGAGGGCTTGTGGGGGGACTGGACTGCCATCCCCAGGTGGGGCATGGAGCACTGGCCAGCAGACAGCTTCCAGGCGGCAGGCCAAAGTGGGGACTTAGAAAGGGCAGAGCAGGCCTGGCCTCCGTGGTCCCTGGGAGCTCTCCAGGGTGCTGGATGCTGGGACTCAGCTGGAGCAGCCTCACCCTCTGGCCACCTGTCCCCACTCATGACCCCATCTGTGACCCCACTTCTGCCTATCTGTGCTCCTGAGGCCCCTCCTGGCCCTGCACTGTGGTGCCGCCTCCCCAGTCCCTTCTCATGACCTGCCCTGGTCACCAGGGGACCTGGCTCTGTTCAGCAGCCCTGCTGGAACTAGAGCAGGAGCAGGTGCCTGGTGGGGGGCAGGTTCAGGACCCCATTGCCAGGAGGCCCTGAAGGAGGAGAAACTCTGGGCTGAACCAGTATGGGGGTGCTGAGGCACATTCTTCTCCCTCCTGCAGAGTGCCCTGGGGGCACATTTGGCGTGAACTGCTCCATCTCCTGCTCCTGCCGGGGGGCCCCCTGCGACCGGGTCACAGGGCAGTGCCTGTGCCCGCCAGGGAGGACCGGGGATGACTGTGGGGCAGGTGAGTGGCGGGCGGCATCCCGGAGTCCTCCCCTCGCCTCCCCACAGTGTTAGGGGACCCCAGCCCCAGTCCTGAACGGTGTTTAAGTTCCTTTGAACCCTCACACCAACAGTGTTTGGCGATACTTGGCCTCAGACCATGTTTGGGGCCCTGACAGTGGTTAAAGAACCCTTGACCCCTACCCCTACAGTGTTTGGGGACCCTTGATACCAGACCATGTTTTGGAGCCCCTGGCCCCAGCCCAGAGCTCTGCAGACCCAGGCCTGCCCCCAGCACCTGTGGAGTCCTGCTGAGCCAACAAGGCTGGGTCTGGAGTGGGGGTGTTTGTGTCCCATGGGGGGGATGCATTGGAGGCCTGTTGGCAACTGGAGAGCAGCCTCAGGTCAGCCAGAGGAGCCCGCAGCCCACGGTCTTCTCACCACGTGGGGACCTCCTGGCACCCTCTCTGGGGCTCACGGTGATACCTGCTGAACTGTCCCTGGGGATGGTGTGGTACCCTGCAGCCTCTCCTGGCCCTGGGGGCGCTGCTGGTGGTGCCAAGGTGCCCACGCCTGGGCCAAGAGCTACAGGGGCACTGACTGGGCATGGGGGTGGTTAGAGTGTCCTGAGGGCCGCTGGGGACTCGGCTGCCAGGAGATCTGCCCCACATGTAACCACGGTGCCAGCTGTGACCGAGAGACAGGAGCCTGCCTGTGCCCACCTGGCTATGTGGGCAGCCGCTGCCAGGACGGTGAGTGGGGCCCTGGTTGTGCCTCATGGTAAGGGGCCGGGCCCAGGTGCTCACCCTCTCTTCCCCTGCAGCATGCCCGGCAGGCTGGTTTGGGCCTGGCTGCCAGGCCAGGTGTTCCTGTGCAAATGCGGGGCACTGCCACCCAGCGACTGGGCAGTGCAGCTGTGCCCCAGGGTGGACGGGCCTTGACTGCCGCAGAGGTATGCAGGGGTGGGGGTCCTTCTCCTGCACTGCCTCCCTGCCATGCACAGGAACCCCCCAGGATGGGGAGCAATGGGGTCCCTCCTGACATGACCTTCCACCCCCTCAACCTTACTGGGTACCGTGGGCTCCTTCACCTGCAACCACCTCCCTGCCTCACACAGGGGCCCCTGGGACTGGGGTGCACTGGGGTCCCTCCTGAGATGCCCCCCTGACCCCAGAACTTTCTGAGCACTGTGGGCCCTGCTGGGCCTGTGCCGAGTGACTGACTCTGTTGCAGCCTGTGATGAAGGGTACTGGGGGCCTGACTGTAGGCACCCCTGCAACTGTAGCTCTGGGCACGGGAGCTGTGAGGCTGCCAGCGGCCGCTGCCTGTGTGAGGCCGGCTACACGGGCCCACGCTGCGAGCACAGTGAGTTGGGTTGGACCTTGGACTTCCCCACCCCATCCAAGGCCGCACTGCAGGGGCCCCAAGTTTCAGGGGCCCAAGGGAGCCCCATTCTGTCTTCCTAGCCCAGAGAAGCGGGGGTGTGGTGCTGCCTGAGCTCACCCAGTCCCTGCCCCCTGACTGGGCCCTCAGGTCCCTGCCCCTTTGCTCTATCAGGAAAAGGGCCAACCCCCCAACCAACCTATGCAGGAAGTTGCCCACTTGGAGTGGCAGGTGGGGAGTGGTTGTCACACCCCATGGGGTACCAGACACCCGGGGTTAGTGAGGAGGGTAGCCCAGGGCTGGAGGGCATGTCTTTCAGTACTGTGGGTTAGTGGGGTTCAGGTCATCTTAGAGGTGGCCCTGGCCGAGGTCCCTAACTGCAAAGGCGGATATCTGGGGCTCCCCTAAATCTCCACTTCCCTGCGGCTCGGTTCCTGACTGGGTGGACAGAGGGAGGGGGAGCCCAGCCCCTTCCTTGTGAGCTGCGCTTGCCCCACTGTCCAGGGCCCCTGCTGATGGTGGGCTGGGCTGGTGCCTCAGGGTGTCCCCAGGGCTACTTTGGACCGGGCTGTGGGCAGCGGTGTCGGTGTGAGCACAGTGCAGTCTGCGACCACATCAGCGGGGCCTGCACCTGCGCAGCAGGCTGGAGGGGCACCTTCTGCGAGCGTGGTGAGCAGGGTGTGCTGGGCGGACCTGGGGCCTCGGGCACACGGACCCCGCATTACTGCCCCCTCCCTTGCAGCCTGCCCCGCCGGCTTTTTTGGCGTGGACTGCCTCAGGGCCTGCGACTGTGCTGGCGGAGCCCCCTGTGATGCTGTGAGTGGGGCCTGTGTCTGCCCAGCAGGCTGGCGTGGCCCTCGTTGTGATCAGGGTGAGTGAGGCCTCGAAGCCTTACTGGGATGGGCCTGGTTTGAGCATTTGTTGATGTCTCCGGTGGGAGGGGGATTCAGAACCACCAGGCAAGCCGCATTTGCTATTAACCCCCTGAATGCCGCTTCCCCATATGGTCCACAGTGTCCCTATCATGGGCGGCCCAGGCCCAGGAGGGGGATGTGGTTATAGAGGGAGAGGGACACAGAGGTTCTGGGGACCCTGGTGTATCTCCTGGGTTAGCACCCCTAGGGTTCTCACCATGCCCCCCCACCCCCCACCCCGCCAGCCTGCCCCACCCACACCTACGGGCTCAACTGCAGCCAGGCTTGCCTCTGTGCCAACGGGGCGGCATGTGACCCAGTGCTTGGGGGGTGCCGCTGCACCCCAGGCTGGACGGGACCCACCTGCCTGCAGGGTAAGCCCACCTGGGGGGGGCCTCCAGGAAGTGGGAGACAAGGATCCCTGCTCCAGGAGTCCAGGGACTGGGCCCCAGGCTGATGCCTGGCCCTTGCTGGGCCGTGTGGGGTCATGTGGGTATGGACAGTTGGGCTGGATGCCAGACCTGCCTGAAATAGCAGGCGACAGTGAGGGGGGTGGTTGTCGCACCTCCATGGGGCACCTGGCACCTGGGGGAGGTGAGAAAGGGGTGCCTAGGGCTGGAGGGTCCTGGGGCAGATCATCTTAGAGGTGGCCCTGGTTAGGTCCCTACCCCAAAGGCCAATGCCAGGGCTTTGGGGTCTGGCTGGCTGATGCTGCAGTGGCCCGCTCCCCTCCCAGCCTGCCCCGAAGGCTTGTACGGTGAGGACTGCCAGCTCCCCTGCGTCTGCCAGAATGGAGGCACCTGTGACCCTGTCTCAGGCCACTGCTCGTGCCCTGAGGGCTGGGCTGGCTCAGCCTGTGAGCAGGGTGAGTGCAGTGGGCCAAGGGGGCCCTCTGGGGGTTTGTGGGAGCCAGGGCTGCATCCCAATCTGCCCCGGCCTAGGAGGCTCGCTGGTCAGTGGCAGTGTCCTGGGTGTGACCGTGGGCCTGCAGGATGACCAGCCCTGTCACGTCTCCTGAGTGTGGTCTCCAGGGCTCTGGGTGCAGGAAGCGTGGGCAGGGTCCCTGAGGCCTGGGGGACACTCACCCTGTTTCCCACTCCTGCAGAGTGTCTCCCTGGGCGCTTCGGGGCCGGCTGCCAGTACAACTGCGACTGCCTCAACGGGGGGCTCTGCAACCCCCGCACGGGCACCTGCCTCTGCCTGGCTGGCTGGGGTGGGGACAGGTGCCAGAGCCGTGAGTGAGGGGGGCGGGGGCCCACTCCAGGGCTGAGGCCGTGGAAGTGAGGGGGCTCACAGAGGGGGCTGGTAGGGGTGGCTGTCTTCTGAGCTGCCAAGGGTCCCCATGGAAGGGTCCCCACCCAGAAAGGCAGCCTGATGGGGGTAGGGCTTCTTTGCCTGGCGCGGTATGCACATTTGACCTCAGGTCCAGCCCTTCCGGGGATGTGTGAAATGTGGGGGTAGCGGGGCAGGGGCAGTACCTGTCTCAGCCCCCTCCCCCACCTCCTTTCTGCAGCCTGCACTGAGGGCAGCTTTGGGGCTGGTTGTCAGGAGCGGTGCACCTGCTGGCGGGGAGCCCCCTGCCACCGTGTCACAGGCACCTGCCTCTGCCCCCCAGGATGGAGGGGCACGAAGTGTGAGAGCGGTGAGCACAGGGCCACCTGGTCACCCTGGGGTTGGGGTGTCCTCCTCACAGAGATGGCTCCAGGCCTGCTCTGACCCCAGATGGAGAGGCACGAGGTGTGAGTGGTGAGCACAGGCCCACCTGTCACCAGCACTGAGGGCAGCTCTCGGAGGGTACTTCTCCATGCAGGGATGGTCCCAGGGCTGCTCTGCCCCTGGGTCCCCCGCCCCTGCCTCCCGGAAGCCCCTCAGTCCATGCCCTCCTTGCAGCCTGCCCACCTGGCTGGTTTGGAGAGGCCTGTGCCCAGCGCTGCCACTGCCCACCAGATGCTGCCTGCCACCATGTCAGTGGGGAGTGTGGCTGTCCCCCCGGCTTCACTGGGCCCAGCTGTGAGCAGGGTAGGTGGGTGGGCGGGCCAAGGGCTTGGTAGTTTCAGGCCGTATGGGCCCCTAAGCTGCACCCCAGAACCTCCTGCTGTGGGAAGGGGGGAACTTCTGGAGAGGGTGGGTGACACCGGCTGTGGTCAGGACTGATGTCCTTCCTACCTGCCACTAGCCTGCCCACCTGGCACCTTTGGAAAAGACTGTGCCCAAAGGTGCCAGTGTCCCAGCGAGAACCAGGCCTGTGACCCCATCCTGGGGACCTGCATGTGTGCGGCTGGCTACCATGGCAGTGGCTGCCAGCAACGTGAGTGCTCCTGCTGCCCCATGGCCATCCCATACTCGCCTCACTGGCAGAGTCTGCAGAGGCCCTTCTCCAAGGGGGCAGTGGGATGTGCGGGGGCCTCACGAGGCCACTGGTCATTCCCCGGGGGTGCTGGGGAGTGGTGTCACCTTGTGGGGCTGCTGGACTGACCTTGGGGGCGCTGGGGGAAGTGTCCACACCAGCCCCGGCAGCTGGCCCTCTCCCGCAGGCTGCCCACCTGGGAGGTTCGGGCCGGGCTGTGAGCAGCAGTGTGTATGCCACAACAGTGGCTCCTGTGATGCGGCCACGGGTGCCTGCCACTGCCCCGCTGGGTTTCTGGGGGCCGACTGCAGCCTTAGTGAGTGACTGGGACAGGAGTGGGGGGTTGGGGCAGGGGCAGGGTGGGGTGCTGGGGCAGGGACCAGTGCTCTCCATGCATCTCTGCCAGCCTCAGGGAGAGGTGGCAGGAGGTGGCTGCAGCCCTGGGTGTTGCCTCCACTGGCCCTCTGGGGAGACTGCTGGCCAGCTCTGCCCCCACCTGCATCTGCGGCCAAGCATCCTGCTGAGAAAAGGGCCCTTTCCTGAGCCATAGGGATGGTCCCCGGGTGGAATCTGGGCTGGCCATGCAGGTTAGTGGGGTGGGGGGCAGGCAGCAGTAGATGACACAGAGCAGGCCTAGGTGGCCCCAGCAGAGCTGTAGGTGTAGGGGAGGGGTGGGAGGGGGGCATGGGAGTCGGCAGCAACTCTGTCTAGGGCAATGGTCCCCCACCCCCTCATCCCCGCTCTGGGGAGAGAACGAGGAGCCAGCTGGTGGGCCGGGCCAGAGTGGCACCCTCACTTGTCTCCCTTGGCAGCCTGCCCACAGGGCCATTTTGGGCCTGGCTGTGTCCACATGTGTGAGTGTTGGGGGGGAGTGGCCTGTGACCCCGTGACGGGCACCTGCACCTGCCCCCCCGGGAGAACCGGTGCCCACTGTGAGCACGGTGAGTGCCCGCCAGGAATGGTGGGGGGGGGGGGTCCACTGTGCAGAGGGCACTGCTGGGAGGGGGCGGCCTAGTGGTCAACCCAACCCCTCAGTTTATTCCCCAAGTGGCCCTGGGGGGTAGGTGGCCTGAGCCCACCTGGGAAGGTATGTGTAGTAGTAGGGAGCGTTGACAGCCCCCAAACCTGGCCTTAACCGACAGGCCTGAAGGCTCAGGCCAGCAGTGGCCTGCTGAGTCCCTGTGACTGGTGGAGCTGGACAGGCTCCCACCCAGAGCCCCCTATCCCCTAGCAGAGGGATTGGTGCTCGCAGCCCCTGGAGTCCCATCTGAGGAGCAAGTGTCTGGTTTGCTTTGTCCTGGCTGGGCATTTGCAGGGGAAGGGTGGTGCTCCTCCCAGCACATGTTGGCCTGAGGCAGACTGGCATGGGTAGGGGGCCACAAGGGACACGTGTTAAGTGAATGTGGGACCTTGTGGGGCATGTCCCATCCTGGGCTGAGCTCTGAGCATGCCTCCTTCACTCATAGGCTGCCCCAAGAACCAGTTTGGCATGGGCTGTGAGAGCATGTGCCTCTGCAGAAACGGGGGTCTGTGCCACCCTGCCAATGGCAGCTGTGCCTGCAGCCTGGGCTGGACAGGGCTGCACTGTGAGCAGGGTGAGTGCCTGGCTGAGGGGAGGGGACTGTGCCCAGGCTCCGAGAGGCCCGGGCTCCAGAGCGGGCATGGGCCCCTGGCCTCTGGGGGACCCTGGACTCCCATAGGGTGGGCCGAGATTCGGGGTCATTTGGACCAGGTCCAGTAACCTGCCCAGGTGCAGAAGGACTGAGCCTTGAGCCCTGTTCTTCCACCTCTGTGAGGGAGGCTCACCTGCCCACCCTGTCCCCAGCCTGCCCACCTGGGCGCTACGGTGCTGCCTGCCGCCTGGAGTGCTCCTGCCACAATGGCGCTACCTGCGAGCCCGCCACGGGGGCCTGCCACTGCAGTCCTGGCTTCTACGGCCCTGCCTGCGAGCACCGTGAGTGGGGGTGCCAGGACTCTCCAAGCCGTCTGGGCTGCTGGAAGGCTGTCTGCTGCTCCCTGTGGGGGATCTGGGCAGTCTTTGGCCATGACAGTGACTGATTTCCTGAGTCATCCCTCCCAGGGCCCAGTGAAAGCAGGTCTGAGACTCCCAGCAAGAGCTCCCTGGCCAGGAGCCTGGTTCTCCCCCGGGTCCGACACTTGCAACTTTTCTGCCCTGAGCACCTCGCTGAGGACAGGGAGCCAGGGAGATGAGGGCAGGAGCAAAGGAGGGGGCTTCTCATGAGTGGCCTCTTCCCATTCCGGGTAAACTGACGCTGGGACAAGGCCAAAGAGTTGCTGGGAGGTTTCTGCCACTTCCTCCCCTTGCCAGGCTCTAACTGGGTCTTCCCTCAGCTTGTCCCCCGGGCTTCCATGGGGCCGGCTGCCAGGGGGCATGCCAGTGTCAGCATGGAGCCCCCTGCCACCCCATCACTGGCCAGTGCCTCTGCCCTGCCGGCTTCCAGGGCCAGTACTGTCAGCAGAGTGAGTGCTCAGTGCCCCCTGCCTGCACAGGCCCTCTCCCACACTCCCCTTCCCCACCCTGCCTCGCCCTGGCCCCACCCAATCTGGTGCCAGTCAATGGAGCTGAGCCCACTGGCCCCTACAGGGTGCGAGCTGGGCTCCTTCGGGGAGGGCTGTCGGCAGCAGTGTGCTTGCGAGGGGGGAGCACCCTGCAACCCTGTCACCGGCCTCTGCCTCTGCCCGCCGGGGCACACGGGAACCACCTGTGACCTTGGTGAGTCTGGGGTCTGTGCAGGAGCGGGCCATGGGGCGGGTCTCTGTCAGGGATGAGTATCATTTGCACTGGATGAGTCCTACCTGTGCCCTCTGCCTGCTGGTACTGCACCTGCCCAGGCCCCCTGTAGCCTCCCGTGTCCTGCCTCACTCCCTCTGTGGCCCTGAGTGGGGGGCGGGGGGGGGTGGCGGGAAGAGGGAGCAGACTTTCGGGGTCCATGCATAGCTCCTGCTGGGTGCTATTCAAGGTCATACCTGCCCTCTGGCTGCCCAGGGGCCTGGAAAGGGCCTCTCTTGGCCTGGGGACTGTGGTCATTGGTGGGAAGAAGAACTTTCTGGTGGGCCTGACTTGGGAGCCCACCCTGAGGGAGGGAGGAGTTGCTCCTGCATGGGGCGGACACCAGCCCCCTTGTGTCCTGGGAAGGAGCATCACTGACTGCCGGACCCCTTTGCCAGCTGGGGGGGGACATGGGACTGTGACTCTGGGCGCCTGTCCACCTGGGTCTGGCGCTTTCTCACACAAGAGATCATGGGGCCACTGTGGGGGAAGACAGAGTGGGTTGTCATACTTCTCAGTGACCCAAGAGATGCTAGCCCCCCAACGACCATGCCTGGGCAGGCAGGGTTCACTCACAGCTGGTCTCTCTCCCGCCCTGCAGAGTGCACAGGGCGGCGTTTCGGGCCCGGCTGTGCCCTGCATTGTGATTGTGGGGGCGGGGCTGACTGTGACCCTGTCAGCGGGCAGTGCCACTGCGTGGATGGCTACACAGGGCCCACGTGCCGAGAAGGTGAGGGGACCCCTGGGTGGGGGGGACTCTATGCCCTGGCCCCAGCCCTGCCCTGACTCTGCACCTCCCCTGCCCCCTGTCCCCAGCCAAGGACTGAGTAGGTAAGCATTCCAGCACTGGGTGCATAACCATCCCTGCTCACATCCAGTGCGGGCACGCATGAGCCTTGTAGCCACTTAACCCAGCGTGGGCACACCACCACTCCTGTCACTACCCTGCATGTGTGTGCAACAGTGCGTGTATGCAAATGTGCATGTGTGTGTGCTAGTGTGTACTATAGTACATGTGTCTGCACCCGTGTGCATGTGAATCCGTTGCATGTATACACCAGTGTGTGTGCACCAGGGCATATGCAAGCATGCATGAATGCACCGAGTCTGGGAAGGTGGCAGTGATAGCCCCCTTGGCCTTTAAGCCCTTCGAGGTTCTGCTGAAACTTTCCATCAGCAGGCATAGCTCAGTGGTGCCCCCTGCTTCCTCTGGCCAGCCCCTGCCCCTCTGGTGCATGCTGGTCGCTCCTCCAGGTGCAGGAGGTTGGGAAGGCATCTCTGTGGAGAGAGGCAAAAGCCAGCCTTGGGTCCTGTGTGGCACAGACGTGCAGATAGGGATGAGGGTAGGAGTCAGGCAGAGGGCTCTGAGTGTGGCTGTGAGCAGGTTCCAGACCTGGGGTCTTCAGCTTGGGGCCCCAATCATGGGCCCAGTATTATGTGTGTGTGCATCTCTCTGAGCCTCTCCAAGGCAGCCATGGCCCCAAACTGTTAAGAGCTGTGGGAAGGGATTGGAAGGGATCTCACCTCCCACAGCCCTGTGCTGAGGCTTCAACTTGAGGGCTGTCGTGCTTGGGACATAGCACTGACCATGTTGGCATCTAGTGGTCAAGTGCGGTACTGCAGCACAAGCTGACCCAGAGTGCACCTGAGCAGGGCATAGGGCACAATGCTGGAATTTAGCTGCTGGAGGTCTTGGAAGCCAGGCCCTCTCCTCCCACCTGAGGCCTGGTGGGCCAGGAAGAGAGGCCTGGGTCTTGTGGCTAGTGTGAATTAGGGGGCGTCTGCCCCACCATGCCCTCCTTGAGCCCAGTGCCCTCCCCTGTGCCTGCTAAAAAGCCCTGTGGGGGCTGCCTCAGGGCTGGGTAAGTCCAGGCTACCCTTGAGACCCTGCCCCGCCTGTCTCTCATGGCTGCCCACTGTTTTGCCAGCAAGATCCCATGGGCAGGGCCTCCACAGCTGTCGGGAGTCCTGGGCCCTGCCCCCTGCCCAGGTGTGGCCCCAGGCAAGGCCCCTCCTCTCCTAGCCCCAAAGCCCAGCCTCCCGATCCCCCCATGCTGCCTGGGTAGGTCAGGGTGGGGGTTTCATTTGGGGAGGGGGGCCCCACTGCATGAGCAGGAATGAGAATGAGGGAAGAGGCTGTGCTCTGGGGGGGTCCCTACAGGCTCTGGGTGGGGTTAGGCTTTGTTGTCCCTTTACTGCTACCCACCCAAGGGTGGGGGGCACTAACATGAGCTGCCATCTGTCCCCCTGCAGGTGGGTCCCCCCAGCTCCTGGAAAGCCTGTCCCCAGGCCTGGGCCCAGGTAAAGGGATGGGGAATGCTCACGTCACTGGGTGAGGCTGACATGTGCCAGGAGGTGGCTTTATGACTAAGGCCAAGGGGAGCATTTATCCGTAACCTGGGCTCCGTGGAATGGTAGGCATCCACTGCCCTGGGAACCCCAGAATTTGGACCTCAGAGATGAGGGCAGGGCCGGGGCTGGGCAGGTGGAGGTGGGGAGAAGGGGGAGGCGGGCCCCTACCCCAGCCCAGGGCTGACACCCTCGTTTCCCCTCGACCCCACAGCAGCCACACGCCCAGCATCCCACAGCCCATCATCCAGGCTCAGCGACAGGGCAGCAGTGAACCAGTAGTTCCGAGGCAGCACTGGCTGAGACTCCGCCTCCTGTATTCTGGCCGAGGCGACCCAGGGGCTTTGGTGATGGCTGAGGGTGCTCCGTGGACCCAGGACTCCGGCCCCGCCCTCAGCGGCATAAGCACCTTCTCTCCGGAGGACTGCGGACAGATGTAGCCACCTGCTCCGAGGAGGGATATCCATCTGGGCAGGGAGTCCCCACCTGGCCTGGCCTGGGTCCAGCAAGTGGACAGGCCTGTGACCACACCGGGCGCTCAGCATGCTGGGGCTGAGGAGGCCCTGCCCCGCCCTGCACAGACCCTCCCTGCCTGGCCCGGCGCTGGTCAGGACTGAAGGCAGGTGTGGGGGCAGGTGTGGCCCTGCCGTCAGAGCAGGTTCAGCTGGTGCTAGGCCTTGGACTGCTGCAGCTTGGACCGACGTTTACCTGGAAATATAGCCCACCCCGTATTTATGTAAAGGTATTTATGGGCAGTGGTACCTGCCCTCTGTGCCCCTGGAAGGTTGCCCAGTCTCCTGGCCCATCCCAGGAAGCCCTGACTCAGGACTGCATGCCTTGGGGTCTCCAGGTGACCAGCTTGGCTACCATGTAAAACCCACCAAGTTAAAGGAGCAACAGCTTCCTTTGGGCCTCTGTGTTTGCTGATTATGTGAGCAACCCTGCATTTGGCCCTTGCTCCTCCCTTTGCGGGGTGGGGAGTGCCACAGTAAAGCTGGGGCTTATCCTTGTTCCTGGTGCTGTGGAGACAAACGCTAGGGCTGTTCAAGATGAGGTGGATGGATCTACTAAATCTGCTGCTCATGCTGGGATGTCCCAAGACACAGACAGTGCGAGTCCCAGGGCCTCTGTGTGGGAAGAGTGGCTGGGAGGGGAGGAGGGCTGGGCCTGAGGGCAGGACTGGTGCGGGGGGGCAGCCTGGGCGGGAGATGCTTTCAGCTGAGCTGGCCTTAAACCTGTACCCCATCACAGGGGAAAGCAATGGTGAGAAGACTTC
Organism: Dugong dugon; assembly: GCA_030035585.1. NCBI lineage: Eukaryota > Metazoa > Chordata > Mammalia > Sirenia > Dugongidae > Dugong > Dugong dugon. The sequence continues at coordinate 26,483,696 of CM057462.1, read as the reverse complement.
CGGGGCCCCGAAGCTGGATGGGGAACAGGCCTGGCTGGCCTCTTCTGGGGGCGTGGTGCTCATGGGCTGAGGCAGATATCACCTGGGAAAAAGGTGGTGCCCACAGCAGAGGCCAAGGAGATTGTTCCGAGGGGGCCATGGAGAGGGTGGAGCCCAGGTGGTAACAGTGGAGACTCTGCCCTGAGGCTCTTCCCCCACCTCTCACCTGAAGAAGCCTCCTCAGGGTCTGGACTGTAGCCCCCTCTCCTTTCCACACAATACCTGCCTAGGTAGCTGATAACCCTAAAGGCATAGAATATCACCAGAAAAATAAAGAGGGCCCCACCGAGCTCAGCTCTCACATGCTAATGAGGCGATTGAAAAGACCATGGCTCGGGTCAGGTGCCCCTTAGTCATCAAAGTGACATCTTTGACTAAAGAAGAACTGATGCATTTGAATTGTGGTGTTGGTGAAGAATATTGAATATACCGTGGACTGCCAGAAGAACCAACAAATCTGTCTTGGAAGAAGTACAGCCAGAATGCTCCTTACAAGTGAGGATGGCAAGACTTTGTCTTGCATACTTTGGACATGTTATCAGGAGGGACTAGTCCCTGCAGAAAGACATCATGCTTGGTAAAGTGGAAAGACAGCAAAAAAGAGGAAGACCCTCAATGAGACGGACTGACACAGTGGCTGCAACAATGGGCTCAAACATACCTACTATTGTGAGGAAGGCACAGGACTTGGCAACATTTCGTTCTGTTATACATAGGGTCGCTGTGAGTTGGAGCTGAGTTGACGGCACTTAACAACAACAACTAACAAGCTCAAGCACTTAAACAACAAATAAAACATGAGCACTCCATGTTAGAGGAAGTCAAATGAATGGACCACCATGTTAAAACTTTACACATAATCCATATCTCAGAAAGGGTAAGGCGTGGTGGAATGGTAATGTGAAGGCAGAACAAGCAGTCAAAGAAGAACCAGCAGTAAAGACTGAGTGTGGAAAATACACAAGTTGAAATAAGAGCATGATGGGTGGGTTGAATGGATACAACCAAATAATGGAATTTCCAGCTCAGGACACACCAGGAGGCAGCAGGAAAGCAAAAGATGTGGAAAATACAAAGGAAAAGTGAATAGAAATGGGTAAGAGAAGTGCCAACGTTCACCTTCTAATGTTGTTGTTAGCTGCTGTTGAGTCAGCCCCCAACTCATGGCGACGCCATGCACAACAGAAAGAACTGCCACCTGGTCCTGCACTGTCCCCATGATCGGTTGCAGATCAGACCCTTGTTATCCATGGGCTTTTTATTGGCTGAGTTTTGGAAGTGGATTGCCAGGCCTTCCTGCCTAACCTGTTTTAGTCTGGAAGCTGGGCTGAAACCTGCTCAGCATCATAACAATACGCAGGCCTCCACTGACAGATAGGTGGTGGCTCTGCATGAGATGCATTGGCTGGGAATCAAACCCCTGTTTCCTGCATGGAAGGCAATAATTCTAACACTGACCCACTAACCAAAACCAAAAACCAAACCCATTGCCACTGAGTCAATTCCAACTCTTAGTCACCCCATAGGACAGAGTAGAACTGCCTCATAGGGTTTCCAAGGAGCAGCCAGTGGATCTGAACTGCTGACTTTGGTTAACAGCCTGCGCTGTTAATCACTGCGCCACCAGGGCTCCATCCCCTAATCTTCTAATTAAAAAAAACAAACCCTATGCCATCGAGTCGATTCTGACTCATAGCGACTCTATAGGACAGATTAGAACTGTCCCATACAGTTTCTAAGGCTGTAATCTTTATGGAAGCAGGCTGCCACATCTTTCTCCCATGGAGCAGCTGGTAGGTTCAAACCACCGACCTTTCAGTTAGCAGCCGAGTGCTTAACCACTGCACCTCCAGGGCTCCTTAATCTTCTAATAGAAGCTCAGAAAAAGAGAAGGAAAAACAACTGACATGAAGCAATAATGAACAAGAAGTTATTGGATTTCAAGGTGAACAATCTCAGACGGAAGGGTTCAAAGTGCAGGACAGGAGAGATAAGAAAAAGCCACAGTGTAAAGAACTTTAAGAACATCAAGGACAAAGAAAAATTCTGAAAGTCCCAGAGAAAAAGAGGAACAGGAATTGTGTTGACATTAGACTCTACAGGAGAAACACTGAAAGCAAGAAACAGGCATTTTCTGTTTTCAAAGTGTGAAAGAAAAAATTGTGAAACTTGAATTTTACATTCAGCTAAACTATCGTTGAAGTGCTAAGTCAAATAAAGATATTCTTAGGTCTCCCACACAAAAAGCGTCTTTGAAAATGCTCTTAGGGGACATTATTCACCAAGAAGGGAAAGAAATCCAGGAGGGTGCTGTGGTGTGTTTATTCCCCACATTCCCCACATAGTAATTAAGAAAATCAAAATACTGGTGTTGATCCAGCACTCAAACTACAGATACCACCACTGTGGAGGGGGGGATGTGCTAAGGCCTTTGTCCTGTTTGGTGAAAGATAGAGACCAGGATAAGCTACAGAAAGTGATAAGGCAAATAAACGTAAGTGCAGATCTTAATTGAATACGTAGCCGTAACCACCACAATGTAAGTGATTTGTGATCAGCTGCTAACCTAGAGGCTGGCGATTCGAACCCACCCAGTGGCACTGTGAAATAAAGGCTTGCCCATCTGCTTACAGCCAGAATGCTCCTTAGAAGCAAGGATGGCAAGACTTCGTCTCACATACTTTGGACATGTTATCAGGAAGGACCAGTCCCTGGAGAAGGATATCATGCTTGGTAAACTGGAGGGGTCAGTGAAAAAGAGGAAGACCCTCAATGAGATGGACTGACATGGTGGCTGCAACAATGGGCTCAAGCATAACAACGATTGTGAGGATGGTGCAGGACTGGGCAGTGTTTCCTTCTGTAGTACAGAGGGTCGCTGAGTTGGAACTGACTCAATAGCACCTAACAACAGCAATCTGCTTCCATAAAGATTACAGCCAATAAAACCCTACGGAGCAGTTCTACTCTGTAACACATGGGGTTGCCATGAGTTGGGATCGACTAGATGGCAACTGGTTTGTGCTTTTGGTTTTTTAACCGCATCAAGAATACTGGTAGGATGTTTAACTTTTAAACCATCTGGAGGAAATTTGATCTATGCAATGGAAGGCAGAAACGGAGGAAAAATAAAGCATAATAAAAAGAAAATAGGTCAACAAACTCTAATAGTAATTACAATAAATGGAAGGGTTTACAGATGTTTTGATGATCAAAAGACAGATCCTTAGACAGCATTAAAAATAAGCCATCAGTATGATGTCTATAAAAGACATATTTAAATGGATAGAAATATAAATAAAAGTTGGGGTTGGAGTTTTAATATTTCAAGTTGGAAAGCATCATAAGTTGCTGTATATAAATCTATATATACATAACAGGGTCTCAAAAATATGTAAAACAATGGACATTAACAGGTAGAAGTGAATAATGATAAGTGGTGATTTCAACGTGCTTTTTACAAAAACTAGAATGTTAAGCAAACAAGATGTAAGCAATGATAAAGTTTGAATAAGCTTTAACATACGTGCACCATATGTATGTATATATGTAAACTTTATGTAGCCCTGGTGGCACAGTGGTTAAAAGCTCGGCTGCCGACCAAAAGGTCAGCAGTTCAAATCCACCATCCGCACCTTGGAAATCCTATGGGGCAGTTCTACTCTGTCTTATAGGGTCACTATGAGTTGGAATCAACTGGACGGCAACGGGTTTGATTTTTTTGATTTTATATTAAACTTGATACTCAGCCAATGGAGAGTATACATTCTTTTCAGCATAATGAAACAACAAAACCAAAAGTTGCTTCTTTGAAGATTAATAAGAAAGACAAAACATTCGCCAGACTGACAGTGAAAAAAAATGAAATGAGAAGAACGGAGAATTAACTACAGATACAACAAAGATGAAAACATAAAAAGGACTATTACGAACAACGGTATGCTAATAACTTTTGACAACTTAGAAAAATGGGTGAATTTCTGGAAAAATATAAAATGCTAGGACTGGTGTGAATAGAAATAAATTCTATTAAACCAATAAGTAAATGCAACTAGTAATCAAAGACGTCCACTTCTACCCCACCCCAGTAATCCTAGGGTACAGATGTTTATATAGGTGGTTGTGCCAGACTCTCAAAACACTCCTGATCTTATCTATTACGAATTTTTCCAGAAACTTTAAATAGTGGGAAGGCAGGTCAACTCATTGAATGAGACTGGTATGATCTGGATTCTAAAACTCGGTGAGGACAGTACAACAGCAACAACAACAACAAAAATTACAGACTCAGTTTGTGTATGCAGAAATCCTAAACAAAAAATCAGCTATTCAAATAAAAAAATATTTAAAAATATCAACTCGATCAGTTGTGAATGATCCGAATACAAGGACAGTTTAACCTCAGAAAATGTGTCTATGTACCTGGATGAGAAGAGAAATCTGATGATTTGTCTTGATAGAAGCAGGAGTATTTATTCAATAGAGTTCAATGCCTGTTTAGGATACAAATTTTTGGAAAACTGGGTACAGAAAGGATCTTTCTTGATGGTTAAAGGCAAGAATCTACTGTAAACATCCTGTTGAATGAGAAACAAATGAATTCAAGTGTTCAAATGATACCATCTCAGAGATGCCTTCTGTGACCCCTAATTAAGTATCGTCCGGTGCTGCTGTCTCTCCTGCTCCACATTAATTTTCTTCACAGCCCTAATATTATATCCTGTATCCTGTCCTTTCCCATTATGGCACAAAATGTGGACAGCCAAGGGCTTTGCTTGCCTCACTATGTGACCACCTGGAATGGGACCCTATTAGGTAGGGACTCAAACATTTGTTGAATGAATAAATTAATTTCCGTAACGATCAAGAGTGGGGACAGCAGTGGTTCAGTGGTAGAATTCTCACCTTCCATGCAGGAGACCCAGGTTTGATTTCCTCCCAGTGCACCTCATGCGCAGCCACTACCCATCTGTCGGTGGAGGCTTGCGTGTTGCTATGATGCTGAACGGGTTTCAGTGGAGCTTCCAGACTAACACTAGGAAGAAAGTTCCAGCAATCTACTTCTGAAAATTAGCCAATGAAAACCCTATGGATCACAACAGTTTGATCCATAACCAGTCACAGGGATGATGCAAGACCAGGCGTTTTGTGCAGTTGTTCATGGGGTTGCCATGAGTTGGGGGCCAACTGGACAGCAGCTAACAACAACAAAAATCAAGACTCAGAAGATGTCTCATTATCACTCCCTGCCCCGTAGAGTTCTGAAGGCCCTGGTCAATACTATAAGAAAAAGAAACAAGAGCTACAAAGATCCAGGGGGAAGAGATAAATCTATCATGAAAGGGATATGGTTATCTCTATAGAAAACCCAAAAGGGTCTGCAGACATTATTATGTCTCATAAGAATTCAGCAAGGTTGACAGATAAAGATTAACCTATAAAATCAATAGTTCTTCAACACCAGCAATAACCAACTACAAGCAGACCACAAAATAAGATACCATCCAATATGGCAACCAAACCCAGAAAGTATCTTGGGAGTTTATCTGGCAAAAGAAAGCACAAGACCTTCACAGAACTTTCATAGACCTGGAAGAAGGCCTGAACAAATGGAGTGACTGACTAGCGTTAAGCCAAAACACAAAATCCTTTGCCGTCAACTTGATTCCGATTCATAGCGACCTTACAGGACAGAGTAGAACTGCCCCATAGAGTTTCCAAGGGTGTAATCTTTATGGAAGTAGACTGCCACATCTTTCTCCTGAAGGGCGGCTATTGAGTTTGAACCACTGATCTTTTGGCTAGCAGCTGAGTGCTTAACCATTGGGCCACCAGAGCTCCTCTGACCAGTGTTAGGGAGGACCATTTGACACTGTAATAAAGTCACTTCTAGTCAGTCTTTAAATCTGATGCAATTCCAGTCTGTTCCATCAAAGAACCCCTGACAGAGTTCACAGGGGCCGCCTGGAAGGAGCAATCTGTGATGTCTAAATGGGCAAGGGTTTGATATCAAGAACGAGCGAGGATGGTGACAAATCCACAAGGGGAGAGAGAGGTGAGGACATGAGTGTTCACAGGACATAGCTTCCCTAAGACCAGGGACAACAGTTGGAGAGTCATGGGTCCTGAGTGAGGCTGAGAAGACAGGAGCCCTCAGGCACTGTGGGGAATCACAGTGGTCAGCCCCAGAGCAATGGGGCGGCATTAATGCCTTTGCCCTGAGGACCCACCAGCAATGCCACTCCTGGACACCAGGGGGTACCCAAGGACGCTGGCCCCCATGCAGAGGGAGTTGGGGACAACCCAGCAGAATGGACAAGTGCAGTGAATGCACATGGTGGCGGAATGTTCTGGAGTGATCAGAAAAAATGAACCAGATGTATATGGAGTAGTAGCACTGGTAGGTCCTAAAAACCGTGTTGAGTGAGATAGAAATTAGGATGAAGTCTACAGCACGCACCTTTATGAAAACTACCCCCCATCCCACCCAAGGACACTATTTTTTTTTTTACAAGGACACCCAGGTGTTTGAGGAAGCACATCAAACACATGGAGGTAGATGGGGGTGGTGGTGGTGAAGGGAGGGATGGGTTAAGGGGAGTGCTCACTGAGGCCCCCCACGGGCTCTGGGCCCCCTTGGTGATGGCTCGACACTGTACCTCGCCAGGAAGAGGTGGGTGGCCTGTCCAGCCTGTGACATTTATCCTGGTCATCTATGCTTGGCACCCGTGTCTCCACGACCCGCCCACACTTGTTCCCCTTCCCCAGGAGGCTGCTCTTCCTGCTCAGGCCATCTCTGTGGGGAGGGGAGGGTGAGGATCTGGCTCTTCTCATTCACTCCGAGCCTCAGCCTCCCCACCAGCCGTGGCTTCCCCTGATCCCCATGGCCCTGCAGACACCCATCCACTGAAGTGCTCCCGAGCTGGTCAGAAAGGCCCGGGGGGTGGGGTGGGGTGGGGTGGATGGACACCTGGACATCGCTCAGTCATGCCTAGTCCACCAGGGCTCAGCACTGGGCACAGGCACTGCTGTGGGTCCTCTGGGTGCTCCCGCAGGCCCCACAGCTATCCCCACAGCCCCCTCCCCCTGCCACTGTCCTCCAGGCTAAGCATTTTAAACCCATTGCATATGAGGAAGAGACTCTTCCCCACTTAGCAGAGTAGGACACTGGAGCTTAGAGGGTCCTGCCCAAGGTCACTCAAATGAGGACGGGGCAGATTCCGACCAGTGGCTGCAGTCAGTGGCCCTTCCTCCGAGGCTTGACGAATCAACTCAGTTCCATTGACTGAAAACGTCCTAGAAGGGTACTTGGTTGAGAATGGATGGAGGGCTCCCCTGGAGCTACAAGGCAGCGGTCAGACCGAAGCCCCTGGGTTACAATGGCAGCTGATTTACACAAAGTGTTGTTTGCCCACTCCTGCCAGACGCCCTGCGCCCCTCGCCTTGCTGTCAGCCTGCGCTCTGGGAGAAGAGCAAGGCATAACCAGCTCAAGTGGGGAAACTGAGGCTGGGATCCCCTTCTATTTTCTGCCTGGGGGAGTCGGTGGGGTTGGGCCTGGTCTCTGGGATGCAACCCCAGACCACGCCTCTTCCTGAGACCTGGCCCTGCCCCATCCTGCACAGCCACTCAGACCAGTCCAGCCACCTTTGTGCCGCTATGAGCCAGACTGTAGCCTCTGCGACAGGCTTGGAGGTCTTGGGGACAGGAGCCACCACCCCTCCTTCCTGGTGCTGCTGCCCTAAGGCACCTGGCCCTGTGGGCAGGGTTCAGAGAAGCCCCACCCCCTTTGCACCACCTACCACCCCAACCACTCCCACAGCAGTCTTCCCTCCTTCCTCCTTAGCAGGGTCCAACAGCAAACCCAGGGCAGGGGTGGGGGCGGTGAGCAGGTCTCCCAGCCCCACTCACTTCAGGCTGGCAGTGGGGAGATGCACCCCTGGATTTCAAAACAGAAGCAGGGCCCCACCTTGTGATACAGAGGGTCTGGGAGAGCTCTCAGTAGCATGCTGGGCACCCCTACCCAACCACAGCGCTGTCCACGCTGAAAAAGGCCAGGAGTTTCAGCAAAGGGCACGAAGGGTGGGTGGGTGCTTCCTGGGATGGCAGGTCCCAGTCTTCCCTAGCCTGGCCCAGCAGCTTCCCCCGCCCCCAGGCACAAATGCCATCTCTCCTGGGAAGCTCTTCCCCAGACCAGGCTGCTGACCAACTCCAGGTGCAAGCCCAACTGCCTCCCCACCTGCAGGTCCCAGGGGGGTCCTGGGTAGGGGTCCTGGGAGGGGAGGCCATGAGGCCCCCTGGTCAGCCTTCGGTCCTCATACCACGCGTGTGGGCCCTGCCTGTGGTGATGTGATAGGTGACAGGTAGGCCAGAGCCAGGGGCAAGTTCCGGGCAGACATGCAGGGGGGCCAGTCCCGGCCTGGGGCACCCAGCACCGGGATGACCCCATATAGAGGCCCAGTCCCAGCCCAGGGCACGCAGCACCCAGGTGAGCCCATACAGGAGCCTGTCCTGGCCCGGACTGGGAGACACAGGTGGCTGTGGCCTCTGCCTCGCTCCGAGTGACTGTGGAAATCCAGGTTTTAAAGAAATACTGTAATGTCCTTGGAAACCTCAAAGATACAATTACCAGGCTGGCCTTGCAGGCCCCCTCCCTGGCTGGCCCTCCTCTTGGACGATGGAGCAGCCCTGGGCACCACGGGGGTGGGGATGGGGGCTCCTTGTACCACACAGGTTGGGGGAGCAGAAGGGCATGGGCCCCACATTGTCCTCTCTGATCACCCCATGTTAGCATAACCTCCTGGGGATTGCATGGGGTGCAGGGCCAGGAAGGCCACACCCTGGGCAGCTAGGAGCTGGGAGCTTCGGGTGGGGGGACGAAAACGGTGGTGGGGCCCAGGTGGGCTCTTCCAGCTGGACTTGCAGAGGTCAGACCTGGCATGGCCTGCCCCTTGATCGCCTGGGAGTGCCTCCGAGGAGGACAGTGTGGACCTTTCCTGTGAGGTGTCTGGGGGAGGGGCCTCGGGGAAGACGCAGGCACTGTCAGGGCCCTTGGGACAAGCCATGTGCTCCTTGAACCCCAGGCACTAGCTAGTCCACAGCTGCAGCCCCCAAGGTGCTGAGTGACTGTCTACACGTCTGTCTCCATGCGCAGCCGCTCCATTCTACGCACATTGTCCTCCACGGCCACGCGGCTGGTGATGGAGCGGGCAAAGGCTTCGGGGAACCAGCCTGTCTCCCCGTCCCGCAGCCGCTCGCCGTACAGCCAGCCTGAGCGGAAGAAGGGGTGGTGAGAAGGGCCTGCTCTGGATGTTGGCACCCCCAGAGCTCCTGAGCTGCCGCTCCAGAAGATGCCAAGGCGGGCAGTCAAACATTAGACCTTCAGCCACACAGGAGAAATGGGGCAGAGGTGACCAGTGACGGACTTGGGCATTAGCACTTTTATTTATGGTGTGGTCACAGGGAAGGAGGTTGAGGGCTCCTTCCTCCCTGGAAGGAGCTACTGCCCCCAGGCTGAGGGGCACCCCCAGGGAGTAGTGGAAACCCCTCTCCTCCCAGCCTGAGAGAGAAGACTGCCAGCCAGCCAGCTTGTAACTGCTGATAGGGACATGAGAGCCCCTGAGGGAGCCTGCTGCAGGGCCTTCAGTAAAACCCCAAGAATGCATGCCTTACCTACTGCCCACCTCTGCTTACAGGGCCCTCCTCTGGGCCCCAGAGACTCCCTCAGCCCCTGCCCCCTGCCTGCAAGCCTCTGCCATGCTCACCGTCCTCCTGCTCCAGGACCAGGACCACGTCCGCCTGCTGCAGTGACACCTCGTCCGCCTGCTTGGCAAAGTAGGCCTTGGTGACCTCCACCTGCAGCAGGTCTGGGGGGTGGGGAAGAGGCATCAGAACCAGGACCACCAGGGGAGAGGCCCCGGAGCTCTGCACCTCCCTGATCGGGCAGGGTCCACCCTTCCCTACACGGAAGTGGGGAGGGAAGGATGGATGCCAGCTGATATGTCCAGAGGCTGAGTCCCAGTGGGGCTGGGGAGCCTCTGAGAGTCCCCGGACACGGAGAGGTGGCACCTTGCTGACTGCGGGCTAAGACAGCCCCTCCAGAGGCTGTGGGACAGGCTGCTTCCACTTTTGGAGCCAAAGCTCCCAGCCTCTAATGTGACAGACCTAAGGGCCAGCCGCCCTGTGGCACGAGCCTCAGTTTCCCAGCTATGGAGTCGTGTTCTCTCCCGTTGCAGATGGGCAAGGCCCTGAGCATGCCTGGGTCCCCTCACCTGGGCAGGCTGCCCTGGACTCAGGCTGTGGTGGGCACAGAGGGCTGGACCATGCCCCTTCTCTCCAGGCTGGGAAGGGGACTATGTGCCCCTGTCCTTAAGCTCACCTCCTTTGTTGGCATGACCTTGCCACTGTCTCTCTCTGTGTTTCAGTGCTGTGATCCACCGTGCCCGGTCACTCCTGCGGACCAGAGAGTGCATGAGTGAGGCCCTGAGGCTGGCCTGGCTTTGGCTTTTCCAGCTGATGAGCCCTCAACTTGGCCCCCAACAGGTCACTTCCTATGTGGCACAACAGGAAGATGGGGAGGGTCCCTCAGCTTCCCATCCGGAGTCCCTGCTGCTATAGGCTCAGCCACAGCCACAGAACTCGAGGGTCCCTGTCCCCTCCCTGGGGGTGGCTGGGGGTGTGAAAGTGTGCCACCCACAGCCCTTGGATGCAATGGGCACCAGGGATGGTGTGAGGGTGCTGAGGAAGGTGATACCATCTAACCACCCACCTCAGCACTCACTGCCCAGCATCCCCTGTGGGCAGGGCCTGAGCCAGGCATTCCAGACGGACGCCTCCTCAGACCTCCTGATGACCCCTGTGCTCAGGCCGTCTCCCCACCACACATCAAGGTTGCTGGGACACAGAAAGGGCTGGTCACAAGGCGGGCCAGGGGCAGGGCGGGCTTTGCCCCAGGCAAGCTGCTCCCAAGTCACACCTGCCCAGGGTTATGGGGCCAGGGGGCAGCCGCAGACCCAGTACCAAGCCTGCTGGCCCCAGCCAGCCCATTTCCCTGCGCTGGGCCCGAGATCCCTGCTCCTTGACCATCCTGCTGTTCAACACACTTGCCTCAGTCTCCTCGTCTGGAAGGGAGGCCCGTGCTGGCCCTGCAGGAGGGCTTGGAGGAGACACGAGGTCCAAGCCCCTTCCTTCCACAACGTTGACGGAGCCCCACTGTGTGCCACACCTGTTCTACATGCTGGGGGCCCTGCCTTCCTGACACTCCCCTGCCCTGGCTCACTGTCCGCCTTGCTACTCCTTCCTCAGGGCCTTTGCACAGCTGTGCCCTGCCAGGAACACTCCTGCCCAGGTGTCCACGGTGTCCTCTCTCCCGCAGGTTTTTGATCCAGACCTCACAGTGTCCATGAGGCCTTTGCCACCAGCTCCCCCACTTGGGGCTCCCTTTCCTGCCTAATTTTTCCCCTTAGTCCTTACCCTTCTCATATACTAGAAAGTTCAGTTACTTGTTCTGGAGGGCGGCTATGCTCACCACTACCCCACCACCACCAGTTCCTCATTTTGTACGTGTCCTCTCCTTTGAATGTAAACTGCACAAGGACGAGGCTGTCAGCCCTTCTGACCCCATCCCTGGTACACACCAGTGCTGGCTGTGTGCTCCTGGCCCCATCCCTGGCACACAACAGTGCTGGGCATGCAGTAGGTCCTCAGCAGACTTTTGGGGAACAAATAATGCTGAGCTGATGGACCCCGCCCTTCTGGAGCTTACAGCCGAATGGGCAATGCTGGGAGCTGGGGCCTGAGTGGTGGGTCTTACGCAGAGTCGGTGGAAAGCAGGATCTGCTCCTGGCGGCCCTCGCTGTTGCGCAGCATGGTCACCAAGAAGGGATACGGCACAGAGGAGGTGCGGTTGCTGCTGCCCGGCAGAGGGAAGTCCGAGGGCTCGATCTTCTGGACCTCGATGTGTTCTATCTGGGCATAGTCCTGGACTGCATAGCTGTCCTCGCTGTCAGGAACAGGCCATCGGTCGGATGCTGCAGAGGCGGGCCTGGGGCAGGCAGCCTCAGAGCATTGCCCTCCTACTCCATCTGCAGCAGCCAGGGCCTGGCTCCAAAGGTCCGTTCCAGAGGAGCTACTACCCACCCACCACCCCCCAAGCATGGAGAGCAGAGGTCAAGCATGGTCAGGTCACCCAGGGTCTGCAGGCAGAAGCCAGAGCCAAGCAGAAGGGTGTGTGTCCTCGAGCAGAGGGGCCCAGGCTGTGGCTGTGGACAGACCAGGCTGGGACAGGGTTACCCACCCTGACCTGGCCCCAGCCCCCCTCCTCGAGTCCAAGGCCAGGGCTGTAGCCTCACTCCCCATGTCAGCGTCACCCCCTCCATAGTGGGATGCAGCAGCTCTCCCCAGAAGCAGGCCCACCTTTTCTTCTTGGTGACCACCAGAAAGTCGTTGAACAGGAATAGGTAACAAGTCAGCCGGCTGGCAATCTTTCGGAAGAGTCCGGAGTCTTCCACCAGGGAGAGCTCTCCACGCTTCAGCAGCCACCGGGAGGCGGAGATGAGCGCAAGGGACTGGGGACAGGGCCGAGGGTGAGCAAGGCCCCCGAGGGGGTGGGGGTCAGGGTGTGCAGCCCAGAAGGACTGACCTTGGGCTGCAGAGTGGTAACAAATCCTGTCCTAAGAACAGGTGACCCAGCTAGCCGGCCCGGCAGGGGACACAGCTTCATCCAGGCCTCAAACAAAGGGCCATTCAGGTGGCCAGCAGCCTCAGCCAGGCCCCAAGGCTGACTGAGCACCTACTGTATGCTCCACCCAGGCTGGGCATGAGGCCTGGTCCAGGGTTGGGCACAGGAGCACCAAGGACAGCCTGCCTGGATGGCCCTGCTCTGGTATCTGGGGGCTTGTCCTCACCCTGGGCTGGATGAGTAAGGGGCACTGGCAGGGCAGGGGCTCCCCTCCCCACCATGCTGGGCCCCCAAAGCACTCATGCTAGGCATGGGGCTGGCACTGACCTGCCCTCCCGCCTACAGGGTGGCCCTGGGGTATGTGGTCAATGTGGGGCTGAGTTAGCTCGGCAAGGGGTGTTGGAAAGATGAGCGAGGTAGACCAGGTGCTGGCAGGGGTGCAAGATGAGGGTGGTCTAAGGGAGGCAGTGGGGGTCCCCGTGGGGCACAGAATACACCGGGAATGGAGTGTGGCGCTGGAGGGCCCGGCTGGGATGCCCAGTTACCCAGAGCCTGCCAGAAAGGGGGTGAGGGAAACACAAGAGGGGAGCAGTGCTCTGGGGTCTGATGGGCCAGAGGCAGGCAGGATGGGAAGAATGGGTTGGGGGAGCAATCGGCTCCCTGTGCAAACTCCTTGGCTTGACCCTGCCTGGTCCCCAACCTCACACTGACCCCCACACCCCGCCGAGCTTCCAGCCTCCTCATTGAAGTCGGCAGGTCACCTGGTTGATGGATAAACAAGGCTGGCCCACTGGCAGGCAGGCAGCTCCGGTGGGGAGGGGAGCCAAGCCTCAGGGGGCAGGGTCCCTTCTGGATGTGCTAGACTAGGGTGGCCAGAATCAGGCCCAGCAGTCTCAGACCCTTGGTTCCTGGGGCACAGCCGTTCACAGGTGGGGCTGTCCGCTCCTCGCGTGTCCCCTGACCTCCCACGGGAGCCCTTCCAGGAGGGGGCGGAAGCCCAAGTGACTTGGTGCCTACGGTGGGGCACTGGTCCACTCTCTGGGGTGGCTATCCCTTGGACAACACAGGGATGAAGCCAGCCTGTGGGATCACGGGGGACCCGGGAAGCAGAGGAGTTTGAGCCCTGCCTGCTTGCAAAGGAAGTCTAGGGTTGTCCAGCCCTCCCTCTCCCAGTACCTAAGGACAAGTCCTGGCCTTATGGGGAATTCAGAACCCGAGCTGGGCTGAGGCTGCCATCCCCACTGGTCTTGGGCTAATTGGGGCCTGCTGCCCACCGTGCCTTAGGCTTGGCCACTTGGCCCAGGTCCCCCGCTGCCTGGGCAGCCCTGGGGGTGGGGGGCACAGGCCAGAAAGGGAGGCCTAGGAAGCTGAGCATCTGTGGCCAGGGAGGCAAAGGGACCCTCCCAAGTGGGGCTAGAGGCACACTGCCCAACGTGGCACCCACCCTACAGGCCTGTGTGCAGCCCTGACCCCCAGGGTGTGACCCCTAACACTGGGAGGTGTGACCCTAACTTTAGGCCTAGGATGGCAGAAAGCTAGGCCTGGGAGAGGCCCTGGGAAGGCCGGGGTTGCGGGGGGTAGCATGAATTGCCAGCTCACCTTGATCTTGCCGAAGTCGAGCTGCTTGTTCAGCGTGTACATCTGCTCTGTGCGCTCCATCGTGCGTGCGCCCTCGTTGCACTGCTTCACCAACTGCCAGGCAGGATGCATGCGTGGATGTGGGGGGTGGCAGGGCACCCCACCGCCCACCAGCCCTGGAGGGGGTGCTGGGCACGATCCTGGTCCACCGATGGACTGGGGCGAGCTCCACTCTTGCTCTGGGCCTCAGTTTCCCCACTGATACCATGGAAAGCTCGGGATAGATAAGCTAAGATCCCTCCTGGCCCCTCCCTTGGTGTCTCCACACCCCTTGAGTGGTGGAGGGAGGTAGAACTCAGGCCAGCCTCTGCCTAGACCCAGCCTCACCTTACTGATGGCCTTCATGGCGCGGCTGGCAGCCTTGTACCTCTCTGGGTGGCCCTGCGACTTCAGGCAGAGTGTCTGGAGAGAAGGCACCAATGTGAGGGCCAGAAGCCTGCATGGGGCAGGGGTTCCCTCCAACACCAGAGCCCGTAGGTCAGAGGTCAGCCTCCAGGGGTCTCCTGCCAAGCCCCCAAACAGCCACTGCACTGCCTAGGGCTCCAGCCAGTTCAGGCCATGTTGGATGGGGCCCCTGGAGCTGCCACATCCCCTCTAGGACACCCCTGTCCTATCCTGGGCCCTCTCCATCTGGCCTGGGGAGGCCCCCAGGCAGCCCCCATTTCTGCTTGTCCCCATCTCTGTCCCGTGGGCTGACCATGCCACGAAAGCCCTGAGCCTCTGTTCTTCACCCATGACGTGGGGACGACCCTCGTGGTGCCTACCAGCCTCAAGGGTCAGGGAAAGAGGAGGAGGAGGCCCCAGCCCGGGACCACTGGCATGCAGGGGTCTGGGCAGCACCGGTTTCGACACATCAACATGGAAACACTGGCGGAGGGAGCGTGCACAGCGCAGGATCACGGTTGTTACATCAGCCACTGATTATTACTGCTACTAAAGTCACCTCATGACCATCACCACAATCATTGAAACAACAGAGGCAAAGCATGGCCAAGGAGCAAGGAGACAGCAGAGCTGGCCCTGAGGGGGGTTCTAGCGGGCCCAGCCCAGACTCACGTCCATCAAGAGGGGCAGCCGGGTCACCCTCTGCATGGGAAGGATGAGGAAGGAGATCATGGGCAGGCCCCCGCACGCAGGCTGCCGCTCGATCTCCTGCAGGGCC
Source organism: Dugong dugon (assembly GCA_030035585.1). Classification (NCBI taxonomy): domain Eukaryota; kingdom Metazoa; phylum Chordata; class Mammalia; order Sirenia; family Dugongidae; genus Dugong; species Dugong dugon. Next base: position 26,468,180 of record CM057462.1, on the reverse strand, counting down.
TCATGGAAGGCGGCGTTGCTGCTTCTGCAACAGAGGACACAGCGTTCCTGAGGCCCCATAGAAACCAGGCAGGAGCTAGAGACTAGGCTGCAAGCAAGAGCACTTAGGAGACCAAGGGGCGATCCCTGTCCAAGCCCAGGCTTCCCAGGGCCCTGGGGATGGGCACTCACATCAGCTTCTGCAGGGTGCGCTGCTGGTAGACCTCGTTGGAGCAGTAGACCACATAGGGATGGAAGTGTCGCTCAGCGTGCTCCTCCAGGATGTCACTGATGTCCTCCATGCACACCTGCTCCTTGTGCCGCTGCTCCAGGTCCTCGAAAAACCTGTGGGGGTGGTGTGGGGGTGAGGGCATGGTCCTGGTGGTCCCCTGCCACATGTGCACACATTTACACACAAACACACACACACACATATGCATGCACACAAACACATGCACACACATGCATGAACATACAGTGCACACGCCTACACACATTGCACACACATATACACATGCACCAACGTGCATGTATACACATGCACAACACACATGCACACACATACACACAAATGCACATACACACAAATACATATGCAGACACATAAACACATTCATGAATGCACATGTGTGCATGTATAGAAATATGCATACATGAATATGCACATACACACACACGCACATGTACTTGCACACACACTGTGCCTGGCAGAGGATAAGCTGGTCTCCCAGAGGTGGCTGGGGCTCAGTGCGTCACTGTCTAAGCCGAATGGAACCCCAGATGGGAGCCAGGCCAGCGCCTAACAGCTGTTAAGTCACAGCTGTCCCAGGACAACCCTATGAAAGATCAGCTCTGTGAACTCAAAATGACTGGGTGTGTAACTGTGGCCAAACCTAAGGCCACGTTTTGACGAACATTTGATTCTGAGGGGCATCAGGACAGAGACCTTGGGCAGAGACCTCATAACTGGAAGTCTCGCCTGCCTTGGTTCCCTGGGCCGTGGGTCAGAACTGCCATGGTCTACCCGGGCCCTGCTCACCTTAGTCTAGCACAGGGCGGGGAGACTGAGCACCATGGACAAGCCCAGACCCTGTATCTGGCTGGAAGGGAAACTGAGGCCCAGAGAAGGGGAGGGGCTTGCCTGAGGTCTGGGACGTGTTGAGGACTGGCTAATGGGCCTGCCGGATGGCAGGGTTAGTCAGCGTGAGGCTGGGACCTGCTGGCTGGGACCTCCCCCAACCCCGCCGGGCAGTGCTCCTGGGACCCCCCTCATGGTAGGGGCCACATCCCCATGGCTGGGCATGCTGGGAAGGGGGCGCAGAATGTTGCAGAATGGCCCAGCCCCTGGGCCACCTTGCAGAGTGCTCACCCTGCCCCCTGGGTCCCCAGGGATGCATCCAGCTGGGAAGATTTTGAGCCCTGTGCCCACCCCTCCACTGCAGAAACAAGCGCAGGGATAGAAACTGCCCACAAATCAGGGGAGATGCAAACTGCCCAGCCTCCTGGTCAGGCAGAGCGGCTAACCTGGAACTCTCATCCCTGGAACTCCGAGGGGCTGTGCTCCAAGCATGCAGGAGACCCACCCTCTCTGCAGGGTGTATCCTGCTGTGAGCAAGCTGGCTAAGGGTTGGGGGCAGGGCCCAGCTGGGCTTCCTCTGGGCCTCCATGTACATGGACCTAGGCCTAGGGAGATGGGCATGGAGCCACTGGAGAGGGCCAGGCAGGGCCATGGGATCGTGCAGACCCAGAAGGAGCCGAGCCCCATGGCCCCACCACCCCTTCAGGCCTTGCCACATCAGCAGGGCCCAGAATGGCAGCTCCACTCCTGAGCAATTTGTCCTCTGAGAAGCCCTCTGCCCTGCCGGCCTCTCAGCCTAAGCCCAATCTCACCCTGACAGCCGGCGCCTCTCCCACAGTCGATTGTGTTTGAGGCCCCGATGATTTTGCTCCTGGCCTCGTCGACTGGTTCTGTGTTCGAGACCCTACTGATCCGCTTAGCCCTGCCAGCGGTGGCCTATCTTGAGGACAGAGATAGCCAGGCTAACATCTGAAGGGTGGAGGGCAGAGTCCCCTCGCACGAGAAATGGAGGCAAGCCTGCCCCATCCCTCACCTTTTATCTCCCCTGCAAACAGTCTGACAGTGGCAAGGGAGTGTGCGCGGCAAGACAATGGGATGTGGGGCTGTGCCTTCTCCAGCCGGTTGGCCTGGCCCACACAAGGGCTCACACAAGGCGAGGGACAGACTGGTCCTGCCAGCCCAGGAGGACATGTGGGGGTGGGGCCGGGAGGAGGTCACAGCTCTCCGATTCTGAGGCTGGCAGAGATTTCCAGGGCACCAAGGGACCCTGCCCTGGACCTGGGGCAGGGGCACCACTCCGTAGTGAGCCTATCGGTCGGTGCCCCACTCGCCGCCTAGAAGGCTCAGGCCTCACTCAGTTATCAGGGCCAGTGGGGGCTGGGCCTGGTGAGGGCCTTGGGGGAGGGGAACCAGGCCTAGCTTGGAGGCAGGTAGGGGTCCCTCAGGCAGCCCCTGCTCTCTGGTCCTCAGTCTGATCCTCCACCGACGCCAGGAGCACACTTCCTGTAAGTGGGACATTCTCAGGCCAGACGGCCTACTTTGGGAGTGCTCCGCAGATGGAGACAGTGTGTCAGCATCAGGGACTGAGGTCCCCACAGACAAGGACCCATGGGAGCGGCGGCCCCTGCTGCCAGATGCAGGGTCATGCGCGTGCGTGTGTGGGTGGGTGGGGTAGTCAGCACCACAACTGGGTGACTTGCAGGTTTCCGGGTCCTGAGAAAGGTCTGAGGAGCGGTGGTCAGCTGCTGATCTAAAATAACGTCAATTCTCAGGGGTGGAGGGGGCTCTGCCACAAGTGGCAAGGAGTTGCTGTAGGGCCCAGCTAGGGGAGGGACCGGAGCGTCCTTGCCCCCGTCCCCCCCAGGGGACAGTCAGAGACCCTGCTGAGGTCAGAAGACAGGACAGGCAGGCCTTTGGCCCCCCTCCCTCATATGTGGATACCTGCACAACAAAGAGTCAGGACCAGGCAGGGGGTGGGTGCGGGGTTGAGAACTTTCCATGGCAGCCAGTTAGTGAAGTCCCTGCCTCAGGGACGATGGTCACCCACCCCCACCCCACAGCCTGACACGTCTCTGGGTGGGAGGCCCACAGGAAGCAGATTCCCGGGTGGGGCTCAGCAGGAGTGGGGCTGACACTGATAACCAGCATCCACCATGTTTGGAGAGTATGTCCCGCCTGTGTTCCAGGCACTGCGCCCACCTGATCATGCCACTGACCCCACCAGCCAGAGCGGTGGCAGCCCTCCGGGCTAGTGAGGAGGCTGAGGCTGGGGGTTGGATAAGCCGGGGTCTTGGGGGATCAGGGCAGAGGGGGTGAGTCCACACAGTGTACCGTGGGCATGCACCCTCCACAGGGTAAACACACACACATACACACACACACGTGGGCCTAGGCCCTCCGCAGGGTAAACATACACACACACACTCACACGCACACATGGGCCTGGGCCCTCCACAGGGTAAATACACACATACACGCACACACACACGTGGGCCTGCACCCTCCACAGGGTAAACACACACACTCACACACACACACACGTGGGCCTGTGCCCTCCACAAGGTAAACACACACACCCCCTCACACACACACACACGTGGGCCTGCACCCTCCACAGGGTAAATGCACACACACCCTCACATACACACACACATGGGCCTGCGCACTCCACAAGGTAAACATACACACACCCTCAAAACACACACGTATGTGGGCCTGCACCCTCCACAGGGTAAATGCACACACACACACACACACACACGAGGGCCTGTACCCTCCACAGGGTAAACACATACACACCCTCACACACACACACACACAAACACACACACACATGGGCCTGCACCCTCCACAGGGTAAACGCACACACACCCTCACATACACACACAAGTGGACCTTCACCTTCCACAGGCTAAACACACACACACGAGGGCCTGCGCCCTCCACAGGGTAAACACACACACCCCCTCACAATACACACTCACGTGGGCTTGGGCCCTCCACAGGGTAAACACAAACACACCCTCACAACACACATGTACATGGACCTGGGCCCTCTGCAGGGTAAATACACACACACACCCTCACACGCACACATGGGCCTGGGCCCTCCACAGGGTAAACACGCACACACACACACACACACACACACACACATACACACACACGGGCCTGCACCCTCCACAGGGTAAGTATACACACACACACACACACACACGGGCCTGCACCCTCCACAGGGTAAGTATACACACACACACACACACACAGGCATGCACCCTCCACAGGGTAAGTATACACACACACACACACACGGGCCTGCACCCTCCACAGGGTAAGTATACACACACACACACACACACACGGGCCTGCACCCTCCACAGGGTAAGTATACACACACACACACACAGGCATGCACCCTCCACAGGGTAAGTATACACACACACACACACACACACGGGCCTGCACCCTCCACAGGGTAAGTATACACACACACACACACACAGGCCTGCACCCTCCACAGGGTAAGTATACACACACACACACACAGGCATGCACCCTCCACAGGGTAAGTATACACACACACACACACACAGGCATGCACCCTCCACAGGGTAAGTATACACACACACACACACACAGGCATGCACCCTCCACAGGGTAAGTATACACACACACACACACACACACACACACACAGTTGTTGTCCATGCCCTCCTCATGGTAAACACACATATTTACAAACACACTCTTGCAGGCCTAAGCCCTTCAGAGGTACATACACACATGCATACACACACACTCCTGTGCATGCACCCAGCCCTCCTCCCCACCCCCAAGTCCTGCAACCAGAGCCGGTGGCCAGCTCAGGGCCACCAGACACCGCTGGGCAGAACAAGACCCGATGGCTGCAACCTGAGGCCGCATCTGAGTCCGGCAAGCGGCCTGGCTCCAGTCCAGCCTGTGGGCCCCACATGCTTGCCAGCACCAGCCTAGACTCCCCGCCTGTACTGCAGGCATTGTGGCGGCCCTCTGTGCCCACCAGAGGGGTGGCCGTGTCCTTTGAGAGCGCTCCACCTGGTGTGAATGGTTGGGTGAGGGGGCACCATGACCCCCACAGCCCTGGTGCCCAGCACAGCCCTGGGACCCGCTCTTGGTGGCCTCAGGGCTGCAGACGCAGACCCGAGGTCTCCCTGAACCCCGACCTTCCACCCTGGTGCTGGAGGCCCAGAAACCGCAGGCGTATGGGTGTGCAGGGGCTGGGGCACGGGCTCACTTCTGGCTGGCCCCCAGGACATCCAAGATGTTAGAGAAGAGATGGTGGTGCTCAGTCTGGGTCACCGTGGCCCGCAGCTCCTTGGAATGCAGGAATTCGGCCACCAGGACGCCCAGGCTGTGCTGGTAGGAGAACTCCGAGGTCAGGATCTCAAAGATGGCCTGGGTGAGAGAGAGAGAGACGCTGGGCCATGCAGCCCACCACGTGCACCAGGCCCCCCAAAGGAACCGCTTCACCCCACAAGGGAGTGCACGGGGGCATGCTGGGAATGGGGCGCAGACAAGAAGACAATTTAGGGTAGGAGGAGTGGGCAAGACACCCAGACAGACAACCCTGCAGGGCTGGCAGGACGGCCACTGTTGGACATGGGCCCAGCATGGGCCTGTACTCAGGCTCAGTCGCCCATGAGCCATGTGACCCTGGCCAGGATGGCCCCCTGCCCTGTCAAGAAGGGGGTGGCAGGAGCCCTACCCTAGAGCCTCGTGTGAGTCAGGGACATGCAATAGAAGGCTCAGGCCGGGCCTGGCATAAGGGAGACGCCCACAATGGTCACCACCCTCAGGGGGTGCCCGCCCCAGAAGCACCAAGTGCACAAAGTCCCTGTGTCCGTGGTCCCCCTCCCCAGGCCCCGCCCCCTCACCTCCTGCCTCTTACGCTCCTCTGCAGGCAGCGTGTCCAGGATGCCCGACTCCACCACCTGAGAGGGCAAACAGCCCGGGGAGGGACACAGTGAGCTCCCACCTCCTGTCCCCTCCCTGCCCTGCCCCCTACCAGACCAGAGCCCACAGGGAAAACAGAGGCCCCTGGGAAGGTGGGAGCTTGGGTGGCCTGGGCAGGGTCACCTGAAGAATGGCTGTAGGTGGGAGTGCTGGGAGACAGGCTACTGGGCTGGCAGGTACCACTCCTGCTTCCCTGTGGAGACTATCCTGGGCACTGCCTCCAAGGAGCCTGGGGCAGCCCAGGAAACCGTGATGGTCCCTAGGGAAAGGCTGGCGCCCCCGACCTCATCTGCAGGTCTGCCCCAGGGATGGGGAGACAGGAGCCTGCCCAGGAGCCAGTGGGGCTGGTGCCCTTGGACAGGCTGTGAGGGCTCAGCTCCAGGTGAGGCCATGACTCAGACACCACCTGGGCCAGGTGAGTCAGTGCCCTTGCATGGAAGTACAGATCACTGCCTGCCCCAAGCCTCTACCCTGCAGGCACCCCAGCAGGAGTGTGGCTCACTTGGGCCACTGAGCCCTGTCCCTGCACAGCTGCATCAGGCCAGGCCTGCCGCACCACCCAGGGTGCCCTCTGCAGGGCCACCCCGTTGTACTCAGTTCCTTAGTGGGCTGGGGGCCCAGCCCCTCCCACCTTCCTCCTCTGGCCCTGTGACTCTGCCGAGATCTTCCAGGCTGGGGTCAGAATCTCCTGCAGCCTTCCCTGGCACGGATCCCTGGACCCCACCCCAGACCGGGGAGAGGTAACGGCCCCTCCCCCCAGCTCCTGGAACCCAGCTGCGCTTGGCAGGTGGAAAAAAAACGTGCATTTCCAGATCTCTCCCTCTGCTGGGGTGGGACTCCCCAACCCCACGCTGGCTCTCCCTGGCCAGCGGTCCCACAGCAATGGCATGGAGCATGGGGGGCAGGAACAGCACTGCCTCCCATGGAGATGGCCAACAAGGAGCCCCTTATGCTGCAGACACCCTGGCTGACCGCCTCCACACAGGGCCAGGCACCACCCACCCGCTTGCCGTCCCCACCCTATGGCACCATCAGGGTCTCGGTCACCAGTCTGCTGATCTGTGGCTGCAGCCATGCCCTCCTGGGTACTGTCTGCAGCCTCCCGTCCTGTACTTGTTCAGAGCACCAGGGCTCCATCCCCCATACTGTGCACCGAGCCCCTACAACCATGAAGGGCAGGATGGCACCCCGTTCTCAGCTGCAGAAAGGGAGAAGGGTGGTACAGCGGCTTGGCCGTAGCCCCAGCTGACTCCCAGCCCAGGGCTCACTGCCTTCCCTGCTGCCTCCTCCTGCTGACCCTCCCAACCCTTTCCTGGTGTGACCCCTGGGAAGATGGGGCTCTTGTGCTCCCAGCTCCTTGCAGGTCAGTGTGAGCGGGGCACACGTGTCAGAAGGCAAATACATTGCTCGCTGTTCTCTCCCCACTCAGGCCAGCATGGCAGCATGGCTCTGGGGCACGAGGAGAGAGTGTCCCAGGCCAGCCAGGCACTGACACGGCACTTCGGGGGTGGGCAGGGCTGAGTGGACCACCACAGCTGAGAGAGGGTCTGCCACAGGGCCACCTCGGCCCCCCTTCCTGGCTGCCCTCATAGACCCTACCTCGGGCAGTTGGCTCCAGGTGACCTGTGCAGGCCGGTAGCTCTTGACCACAATGGTGTCCACCTTCCGGGGGCCATTGAGACTGGTGTTGTCCTCAAGCATGTCATCATCCGACTCGTGGCTGGTGTTCAGGCCCCGCTCCCGGATCTCCTGGTAAAGCTGGGGGTCTGCGGAGAGGAGGAGTGTTACCTGTGGGCTGGGGGGCTCTGAGGCCTGGCCCTTCAGGAACCCACAGGCCTAGCCCTCCTGAGAGGCCCCCAGAGTCCCTGTGAGCAACAAACGGTGCAGGGCCCTCCAGAGCAGGCCACCCTCAGGCCAGCTGGCTTCCATGGCGGTCAGGGTAGGAGAGGCGGCAGCCCCATGCAGAATGTGGCACCTCCAAGTAGGGCCAAGCTGACCAATCTGAGTGCCTGAGGGGCCTGGGGAGGCTCTGGGTGGGGCTGTCCCAAGGTCAGGTCCCACAGGCCTTCTGGCTGGGCGCCCCAAGCCCTTGTGGTAACCCCTTCATGTCCCCCTCCTACTCTTCGCTCTGAGACTCATGCCATCCCTGCCATTCTCCTGGGACACCTTTCCCCCAGGTGTGCATGGAGGAGGCCTGGGCCCTGACACCCCCTCACAGACCAGGAGCCCCATCCAAGATTTGATGGGAGGCAGGCCAGCAGGGCCCTCCTGGATGGACCCCATCCTGTCCCCAAACTTCACGATAAAGGCAGTCCCTGGCCCGGCCCCAATGCCCATGTCTTCCCAGCCCTTCACACCTGGAAAATGCCCCAACCTGGCTAGAGGAACATGTATGTCTGGACCTTCCCCATGGGGGTTCTGCTGGCATCCCACCCTCAGCAGGCTAACATACATCCTCTGGGCCCCCCGAGACCTCTGTGGCTCCCCGCACAGCATCCAGCAGAGATTCTGTGCCCATTTCACTCAGCCTTGGCCCCCCAGCATGGCTACGATGGGCCAGGCACACACATGGGGTGCCTGACAAACTTCTCCTGGGAGCTCTGTCTGTCCCCTGCACCTGGGATTTCATGGATGGTATTCACAGCAAACATTCTAGACCTTTCCAGACCCATCAGCCCAGCCCTGGGAGGTCCAGCCCCTGGAAGCAGAAGGATCCCAGTAAGCACGTCCTCTGTGCCACCAAGCCCAGGAAGCCTTGCAACCCAGGTCGGCCCCAGTGGTGAGGTGAGCGGCAGCCCAAGACCAGCTCCCACTGGGGCCTGAGCCCAGCCCATTTCCATAGCCACACTCACCATCCTTGAAGGAGCCCTTGTGTGCACGTTTCCGCCCTATCGTCCTCTGCAGCAAATGAGAGACATACACCACATCAGCAAGGCCAAGGACAGGGGCAGCTCTATGGAGATCCTTCTGCTCTGAGTCCAGAAACCCCATGCTCAACTTGTGCCAGGCATGCAGAAGGTGCTTAATCGTCTATGCCACAAGGGGTGACTCAGAGTCACCAAGCAGGGCCAAGGAGGCTGGGCCAAGGTGTAACTTTGGCTCAGAGCAGGCAGAGGCAGGAGACTGAGGGCTGGCGGTTCTGGAGGGCTGCCTGGAGGAGGAGGCAGGGCTGACCTAGTAGCGAGGAATGCTGGGGGAGTGGGGTGTGGGGCCTCGGGAGTACAAGTGGGCCTGAAGGGAAGCCCAGTGCAGGACAGGTGTGGCTGGGAGGGAACTGAGAAGGAACACTGGGGGGTAGGTGGGATTAGGCTGCAGACAGGGTCCCTGGGGGCCAGGGACCTGGGATGGCAGTTAGAGCAGGGACTGGCCCGTGAGTATCTGACACTCAGCATAGGCCGAGCACCCAGAGGCTGCTAGAGGAAGGACAGGAGGGTGGAAGTGAGTATGGGTGGGCAGGGCTTCAGGAGGCCCCCAGCTAGGTGCCCAGCACTAGCCCACCCTTCCTGGCTGAGACACACCATTTCCTCCACCTCGCAGACGTGCTGGTTCCGGGAAGGCAGGGGCTGGTTTCTCCAACAAGCCAGGGCCTGAACTCCCCATGCTGGTCTGGAACGTGCAGCACTCCCAGCCACGCCGGCCTCTGCACCCTCAGCCCTGCAGCCCCTCCAGGCCTCCTCAGATGTCCACACCCCACCCCCTACCCAGATCTCTGAACAGGCTGCAGCCTCTGCCCTCCTGTACCTGCCTCTGTCCTTCCTCTGGGGCCCTCTCTTGGCCCCAAGGCTGTGAGCGCCCCCTCCAACAGGTCCCCCTGTCCGCAGCTCCCCAACTGCCCTGGGCGCTAAGAACTCTAGCTCTGGGCGTGGAGTGGATGCTCGGGAAGCATTTGCCGAAAGCAGGAATCCACAGCGAATGACTGAATGGAGCCTGCAGGCCAGGCCTGGGTGGTGCAGAGCATGTGGGGCGCCAATCCCTGGGGTGTAGGGATGGCAGCAGAGGTCCTGAGGTGGGTGCTGGACCCAGGCCTCTCAGGCAGACCTGGAGGGGAGGCCAGTCCCACCACCCAACCAGGTGTCTCTTTAGACCGAGGACAGTGTTGGCAGCAGGGGCACTGGGGGCCCTGCCCATAACTTCAGTTGCCCCCATGGCTTGACTAGGCTACCACTAGGTCAGGGCAGGAGCTATGGGCACAGGAGGCCGTGGTGAAGGGGTGGGGGCAGCAATGAGAGCAGACGTCACTGCTCAGCATGCCTTCCTCCCAGCACCCTGCGTGGCCCTTGGCACCCGTGGCCACACTGTCTCCTCTTGAGATGCCCCAGGTTTTGCCCTTGTCGTCTGCACTTACAGATGGTAACGCTGGGGCTCAAGAAGGTTCAGAACTTGCCCAGCTCACCCAGCAGGAAGGCCCCACCCCAGGTCTTCACGGAGGCAGCAAGTGCCTGGGGCTTCCAGGAATGGGTCTGGGCAGGCCCCAGCACAGAAAAGCCCAGGGCCAGGCCTGCTTCTGTGCTCCACCCTTGAGAACCTTCCAGGCTGCTGGAGAAGCTCCAGTGGTTCGATTCTCCTGCCCCCATCAGCTCCCGTATCCCATCCCCTGCCGGTCTGTGGGCCCACCAGAGTGGGAGACCAAGCAGGGGTGGGTAGGGGCCTGAACTTCATGTACCTGCTTGCAAAGGCCAGTCCCGAGTCAGGCAAGGGACACCGGGGTCCAGCGGCCCGGGGACATCTAACCTCCTGGCTGCAGGTACCTGAGTGCTGGCTGCAGGGGCATGCAGGCTTGAGCTGGAGGCCCAGCCTCTCCTGACCCTGGATGGAGCCCCTTGGGCAGACTGAGCCAGGGCCGGTGCTCCACAAACTCATCACGAACACCTGCCATTCAGCCAGCCTGCCTCAGAGAGGCTTAACACTGCAGCTGAGAGCGAGGACTCCACAGTGGGGCCTGGGTGAGATCCTCAACCTTCCTCAGCTGCTTCATCTGTGAAAGGACTGCCTTTACACTCAGCACACAGCCTGGCCACTGGGCCCAAATGGATACAGCCCCATGCCTGCAAGCAACAGGCGGTCACTAAATAACAGCGGCCATGATGAAGATGATGGTCAGGCCCCTCCCTGCCTACAAGCCCCCTCCCATCGTCCAGCCAGACGAGAGGTCCCTACCTTGTGTTTCGTCTGGGATCGAGAGGGCGGCTGGCTGGGCTCCTCGGCCAGCGCCTGGAGCCGAGGGCTGAGCTGGGTGGGGCCCCCCTCCCTGCCCGGGGTTCCCGGGCCTTTCATGGCTGCTCGGTAGGATTGGTTCCGTAGGTTCCGCCTCAGGGTGCCCCCTGAGCCCGTGTCTACGTCCATGTCGTCCAGGGAGAAGCTGGGGACCGAGAGGAGCCCGGGGCTCCGCCGGGCAGCCTCCTTGCTGAGCATGGCTGCCCCGAAGCTCTGGTGGCGGGCTGGTGCCTTCGCCCTGCTGTATACGGCCAGGCCCCGGGGTATCAGCTGCTGTGTGCCCATCTTGAGGGCGGCAGGGCTCTGTGTGCTCAAGACGATGGGCCGTGCCTCCACGTCTTCTGGGGGTGCCGGGGCCTCAGGCTGGGAAATGGTCCCATCCCTGACCTGCAGGGAGCCCCGGACCATGGGGAGCCCAGATGCTGGGCTGCCGTTTGCATCAAGCCGCAGCTCTGAGTGGAAGCGGTATTCCAGGAGCTTCTCATCCAAGGAGCTGTCCGAGTGCCGCTGGGACATGCTGGGCAGCCTCGTGGGCCTGGGGAGGGACAGGGCAGAGTGAGGGCAGCCCACGAGGGCATTGCTCCCTTGAACCTGTTGAACAGACACCGCTCTCCTGCCCACCTGGCACCACCTGCTCTTTATAGTGTCCGCCCTGGCCACAGCCTCCTGCAAAGGCCACCATGAGCAAAGGCCACTATGGCAGCTGGTGGCAGCCAGCCATGAACACATCCATGACCACAAAGTGCTTCCCCGGGGCTGAGGGGCTTGTCAGGGCCAGGCAGGTGGCCGGTTCTCCATCTTCTGGGGCAGAGGTTGGGTCTGCAAGGCCACCCTGTTTGTCTGGTGGGCAGCACGCCTGCTGAGGAAACCCCTTGAGCTGGGCGGGTGGGTGTGGGCACATGGTGGATGGGCCCCACAGACCTGGGCCGGAATCCAGCTCAGCCACGAGCCTCCTGGGGCACCTGGCCTGCCACCCAGCTCTTAGGATGACTCCCTCATGGTCACTATGGAGACGATCCTGCTGTCCTGAGGAGTTCCCTGAGGCCTGAGTCAGACCATGTGGTGTGACCACAGCATCCGTCTTATGGCAACATCGCAAAGCTGTCATGCCAGCTCTGCTTTGGTGGTTTAGGGGCATGATCACGTCTGGCCCTGGCGGCGTGGGCTGTCCCGTTCCCATTGTGCAAAGGAACACGTGTGACCCAGAGGGGCTTGGGGCCTGGCCAAAGACACGGTGGATCCGGATGGGCCCCTGGCCTGTCGGATTCCCTCTTTCTTGTAGCCACCCCACGTGGCGGGCAATACAACCAAGCCAGCCTTCTTCTACACGGCCTCCCATGTGGCAGCAACACACCCTCACTCTCCCACATTCCTGGGTTTGGAATGTGGCCGGCCATCCCCGCCTCAGGAAACATCTGGGACCTAGTCCAAGAGTGCCGCTACACCTTGTCACTGTGGGTTCGTAAATGCAGAAGTTGGGCGGGCATTTGCAGAGCTCCGATCCCAAGCCCATGGCCGCAGGACACCCTGCCCAGCATGGGCAGTGGTGCTGGCGCCACCTGTGTATTGCCCCTCGGGCCCATCCCTCCCGGCAGCGTGTGTCCCCACCCCTGCCCTCCCCCTGAGCCTACCTCTCCCTCGGTCCAATCTGTCATCCCTCACCTGCTCCACCTCCAGCCCCTGGCCTGGCACCAGCACAGCCAGCAGCCCAGCCCCTGATGCTGTCCATAGTGCTGTCCTCAATGGTCCCCTCTCCTCCTTCCAAGCACAGTGTGGCTGCCCTTCCTGCCCCTTTGGGTAGGGTGTGGCCTGTGACTTGCTCTGGCCAATGACACATGATGTGAGTAGAAGGGATGTGTGTCCCTCCCGGGCAAGGACTTCAAGTACCAGTGCATGATCTGCCATCTCCCCTTCCCCTGCTATAGTGACCACAGACATGGTGTCATGATGGGGTTGCACTGGCCAGGGGCCCTGAGGGCCTGAGACACGCAGCCCCCCAGCTGACTTGGGATGCAGCAGGAGTCGGGCCCATCCTGACTGACGAGGCATCGCTGTCCCCCAGGCACTATAAGCCCCTGGCCACTCCATCCTGATGGTCTGTTCTCCCACTGTCACTGTAATGGACTGAATTGTGTCCCCCCAGAACATATACTGAAGTCTGAGCCCCGGGAGCTATGAACCCGGCCTTGTGTGGAAACAAGGTCTTTGCAGGTGTAATTAGTTCACGTGGGGTCACACCGGAGGAGGGGGGTCCTAATCTCTTTGTGACTGGTGTCCTTATAAGAAAAGGAAACAGAGACACAGAGAGACACCCAAAGACAACAGCCATGTGACAATGGAGGCAGAGACTGGAGCAGCCACAAGTCAAGCCAGAAGCTGGCAGAGGCAAGAAAAGAATCCTCCCCTAGAGCCTCCAGAGAGAACGTGGCCCTGCTGACACCCTGAATTCAGACTCCTAGCCTCCAGACAGTGAGAGGAAAAATTTCTGTTGCTTTAAGTCACTCACTGTGTGGCACTTTGTTACAGCAGCCTGGGAAACTGCTACGGCTCTCATCTCATCTCTCCAGTCCTCAAGAACCCACAGGGGCTCCTGGCTCCTATCACATGCTAGGTCTTCACACCTGTGAGGGGGCGGCTCTGCCTGGGACCTGTGGAAAACTAATGTCTTCAATAAGCAAGCAATGCCAGCTCTCTGTGTCTCAGTTTTAGAATCTATACAATGGGGACAATAACAAACACCCACCCCCTGAGAGTACTGTGGAGTCCTGGGAGGAAAAAACAGGTAAGCACTGGGTGGCTAAACAAAAGGTTGGAAGTTCCAGTCCACCCAGAGGTACCTCAGAAGAAAGGCCTGGCAAGCTACTTCCAAAAGATCAGCCATTAAAAACCCTATGGAGCGCAGTTCTACTCTGACACACGTGGGGTTGCCATGAGTCGGAATTGACTCCACTGCAACTGGTTTTGGGAGGGTACTGTGAAGAGTCAATGGGCTAATCAGTGTAAAGGGTGTAGAACAGAGCCTGCACCAGGGGGCCACCTCTGTGTGGCCGTGACTAACCTGAGCTGGAACAAGGATGGCTGCATGCTGCACTGACCAGGGTTGGGGGGAGCCTTGTGGGGCCAAAATGTAACATGGAGAAAACTCAGCCTGTTAATTTTTTCCTTTTCTTCTGATAAAAGCAGTATAGCCACCATTCCCCAGGCTTCCTACGTGTTGCCCCAGAACTCTGCAGACACTAAGGCAGTCAGAAGCCTGCAAGAAAGGAAACTGAGGCCCAGGGTCGCCAAGATACCTGCCCATGGTGGCCCACCTGGAGGTTGAGTCTCGGGACTCAGAGCTTACCCAAGGTGATGCCATCTTCCTATTTTCCTTGTGGACTTGGAAGAGAATGCCAACCTTAGAATTTGCCGGCAGTTCCGTGGGAGTGAGGTTTGGGAACCAGCCCCTCCTGCTCTCAGCAGGGACACACTGCCGGGGGGAACCAGGGCTGTGAGGGGGCCCAGGGGGCACCACCACCCAGATCCACCAGTGGGTCCCAGCCCCCAATCTACACACTAGCTGCCAGCCTTGGGTCTGGGCCTCCCCCAGGAGGTTCCAAGCTGTGGCCCAGGAATCCCTCTGCCACCACATGACTGACCTAAATCACAGCACAGCCGGGGGTCACCGTGAGGCACCCAGGAAGCCTGGTTGTGTCCCTGATCAGCACCAGAAGCTACCAAGGTCTCCAAAAACACGGCTCTCTGCTAAAACCACCCCAGAAAAGCATGTACGGCTGAGCCTGTTCTGTGGCCAAGGAGGGGCTGCCGTGGAGTCTGGCTCCCCCACACGGGGAGGGCAGCCTGCACATTCCACAGAACATTCCGGGCCCCGAGGACAGCAGCAGTCATGCCACCCTCCCCCAGGAGCTGGGGCTGTGAAGTGTGGCCTGGCTGGCCCAGGGCCTGGCTTGGGGCGGGGTGGGGAGCGGTGTGGTGTCTGCACCACCAGGGTTCATTCACCCAGAATAATGCTGTTGAGACATTACCCGGCCTTGCTGGGAAATGGGTTTATTTTAGGCTTGCATTGGTACACATTCCAAGCAAAATGCACCCAAATAGATGGCCAGAAGATGCTAAACTTCAGTGTGTCCTTTTATTCTTAATGTGACTGATTTCCCTTGTAAAGAAGCCTGGCGGTGCAACAGTTAAGGGCTTGGCTGCTAACTGAAAGGCTGGTGGTTCGAACCCACCCAGCAGCTCCACAGGAGAAAGAGCTACTGATCTGCTTCTGTAAACAGCCTAGGAAACCCTATGGGGCAGCTCTACTCTGTCACATGGGGTCATTATGAGCCTGAATTAACTTGACACCAACAACAGCAAAGCAATTTTACCCTGGGAGGCACTTTGCACTATGATAAAGAACAGGCAGCATCGAAGGTCAGCAGCATTGTTGTGCTCCACTGCCCACCAAACAAATACCCCTGCATGTCCACAAGCCCCCTACACAGAGACCCCTGCCTGTCCATCCACAGTCCTTGTCTCTCCTCCTTTACCACGCCCATGCTGTCTCCCCACCCGTGTCAAGGGCCCCAAGTCGGCTTTCCGTCCAAGCCCGGCTCTCCCTAACCCTTGACCTACGCACACAGCCTGTTGGCTGCAGCAGCCTCTCCCCAGGTTGAGAGCAAAGTTTGCTCCTGGGGCAGAAGGCACCCAAATGGGGAACCTGTTGGACCAGCCATTGCTGGGTGTGACCTCCGTTCCCAGTCAGGTGACCCCACCCAAGGTCCGGAAGCCATTGCCCAGGGCACCCATTCTGCCCGGCACGGGACTCAGGGCAGAAAGGAGAGTGGGTGCCACCAAGGGATGTGGGCAGCGGCCCCCCACTCTGCACCAGCTCCAAAGAGCCATCAAATCCCGCGGAGGATGGCTTTCAAGGACTGCAGCCATAGTAAACCAGTTGCTGTCGAGTTGACCCTGACTCATGGCGACCTCATGTGTGTCAGAGTAGAACTGTGTTCCATGGTGTTTTCAATGGCTGGTTTTTCAGAAGTAGGCCACCAGGCCTTTCTTCTAAGGCACCTCTGGGTAGACTCAAACCATCAACCTTTTGGCTAGCAGCCGAGTACATTAACCGTTTACTCCACTCAAAACCACAAAAACCAAACCAGTTGCCATGGGGTTGATTCTGACTCCTGGCGACCCCATGTGTGTCAGACTAGAACTGTGCTCCACAGGGTTTTCAATGGCTGGTTTTTCAGAAAGCCAGGCCTTTCTTCTGAGGAGCCTCTGGGTGGACTGGAACTGCCGACCTTTCAGTTCGCAGCTGAGCACTTAAATGTTTACACCGCCCAGGGATTCTGTAGCCAGAGTAGGACCACTGCTTCTTCTTTGCTTTCTCATTTTTAGTTTGCTCAAAGAAATACACAGCCATAGTATATTTCACGATAAACCCATGGGTTTATCATGAAAAACAGGCGTTCCCCTCTATGCTGCCCTGCTCCCCAGAGGCCACTGCTCTGGCCTCCTCTAGCCTTTCCCACTTCTAGACAATGCACATTCTGCTACTCTGTGTTCACCTAACTTTAGGCGTTCCCGCCCTCCCTCCACGCCCCTGTAGGCGATATTGTGGTGGAGTTTGTGTTGGTGCAGCAGTGATAAATCAACTGGACCTAAGACTGCGCCTTCTTCTTGTTAATCATTTCCTCTCCTTTCACTGACCAGTTCTCTCCTGGTAATTTTTACCCAGGCATTCCAACGTCTCTGCCATGCCCTTTCTTGATAAATATTTCCATATGTTCCACACATTGGTCCACGTTTTTCCCAGAGAGCCTCTGCCTGCCTCTTGCCTGGACGGGGACCCTGGGTCCCCCTTCACTGTTTTCCAGGGCTCAGGGCTCTGCCTCCTGGCCCCGGTCCTCTTTCTTGCTTCCCTCCTTCACATACTCTAGCTCCTTTCTAAGGAGGTGGCACGAGAGCTATAATTGTGACTGATGGTCTAAAAGTATCTTTCTTCTAACTACTACCCCTTCCCCTTGACTGACAGCTTGGCTGAGTTTAGATTTCTTGTTAGAAATGATTTTCCTCCAGAATTTCCTTCCAGCTTCCAGTGTTGCTGGTGATAAACCGCGATGCTGTTCTGATTTCTCATCCCTGGATTATGAGGTGTGGTCTCCCCAGTACTCCCCAGCCCTGCTGAAGCTTTGGGGCTCTCCTCTTTTAGGAGCCCTGACATTTCATGGTGACATGCTTCTGGATGGATCCACGTTCAGCTGCTGAGCCAGGCATGTGGTGGCCCCTTCCGTTCTGGTTACGCATCTCTTTTAGATCTGCATATTATTTTAGTATTTTAAAAATAATAATTATTTCTATTTCGTTTTCTCTGCCTTATCTTTCTGGAATATCTATTAATGAGTATTGAAACCTCTGAAATTATCTCCTAATTTCTTATCTTTTCTCTCTAGTTTTTTATCTTTTTGTTCTCCTTTGTGGGAGATTTCCTCAACTTTCCAATTTCTCCACTGAAGTTTCATCTTCATTACCATACACAGAGCTCTCATTCACTCTCTCATTACTCTTTATTCACAGCATCCTGTTCTTGTTTTATGGATGCAACAGTGTCTATTAACTTAGATGAAACTGACTATATGTATTTTAAAATGAGTTTCTTTCGGTTTGCTAGACTGGCTCCGATTCCTGTATGAACCCTCTTTCTCTTTTCTCTCAGCCCCTGTCGGCCTCGATCTCTTAGGCTTTCCTCAAACGTCTGGTGGTCCAGTTGTCTGCTTCTACTCTGAGGCAGTACGCTGGTGGGAGGCCCATGTGCCTGGGCACCCATGCACGCATGAGCACATGCTTCTTTCCTGGCAGGCTGTCTTTGGCCCCTCACCCTCAGTGTCTGTATCTAGCAGCCTCTGCTCTGGCCTGGGTGGTTTCTGCAGTGGTTCCTTTTGGTCTCCTCAAGGGGGTACCTGCATATGGGTGGCTGACGTCCTAAAGCCAGCATAGGTGAGTGGCCAAGGGCACACATTCACCTTCCTGCTGCCCTGCAGGCAAATGCCAGCCACTCAGTCCCCTGTAGAAGCCCATCCCTCCCACCCTGGACCTGACGTTCCTTTGGTTAGGACTTCACATGGACCTCTGTCACCAGCTCCAAAGCAACCTGACTCTTGGAGCACCTCTGTCCCTTACTGCTCACCAGTCAACCAGGAGGGTCTGACTGATCCCACCCCACCTTTCTGGCACCCATCCCAACCCAGCCTCTGCTAAGGCAAACTTGACCCACAATGATACCCTTGTCCTTGGGTAATTCTGCCCAGCAGGCTCAGGACTGGGATGCACACATAGTTTGGGGGTAGGATTTTGGCTATGTAAAGCGCACCGCATACAGAAAACAGCCCCATTCGCAAGGTAGCCAGGGGCTTAGCTCAATTGAGTGTTCTCAACCAGGGCAATTTTGCCCACCGCAAGGACACTCGGCAGTGTCTAGAGATATATTTGGTTGTCAAAACTAGGGGAGGGGTCCTACGGGCATCTAGTGGGTAGAGGCCAGGGAAGCTGCTAAACACCCTACAATGCACAGGACAGCCCCCACAACAGGGAATGAACAGAACTAAATGTCAGCAGTGTCCAGGTCGAGAAATTGTGGCTTAGCTAACCAGAGCCTCACCTTCACAGAGAGAGGTGGGGGACGGACACTGACCTGGGCTTACCCACCTCTGACAAAACCCTCCCACCCCAGTAGAAGCATCCCACACACCTCCTGACAATGATGCTCCAGGCACCAGCAGTTATCAGATAAAAACCCTTCCCAGCTCAGCAGTGCAGGGCCCTGCCCCTCCCCCAAGCCCACCTATTGCTCCCCAGCTCCCAGCTCCCGGCTCTGAATCTGAACATTTCCTAACCCTAGGCCCGGCTTCCACCACAGGCTGAACTCCAGACACCCAGGGCCAGCTCACACACACAGCGTGTTGTCTAGGAAGCGCACAGTGGAAATCAGAACCCTGACTCCAACAGGTAGCCCACACAGGTGACACTCCCCCTGCTGCCCTGCTCACCAGCTCTGAAATGCACATACAGGTGTTGTCCTCCAAAAGCTTGCTCACCTATATCTAGTCTCTCATTGAACTTCCAGAAAATGGGTCATTTCCCTTTCTGACAGGTGAGGAAACCAGGTGCACAGGGAATGGGACCTGCCCGGGGTCACTCTGCTGGTCAGGGTGGAGCTGGGCGAGGACCCAGACACACCCCAAACAGGAGGCTGCACACAAGCAAATCAGGTGAATGAGGGTTCCGGACTCATCCACGGGGTCACTATAGATAAAGATGCTGTGACACACACCATTGGTCACCCAAGCACCGTGCCACAGCTAAGGAGACAGGCACCAAAACTGAAACCAAAACTGAAACCCCAAGAGCCAGGCTCCCCGGGAGAGGGGCTGTGCCTGATCAAATCTAGACACAGACTGCGTCCTCGGAGGCAGCGAGCTGTGGGGACACCAGCATGCCACGTCACCCTTCTGTGCCTCAGTTTTCTCACTTGCCGATGAGCAGCTCCTGTGTAGGGTGGTCGTGAGGGTCAGAGGACACTGTCCCGCCACGGGTGTCCAGGCAGGAGAGAATGAGGGGGACCCCTACCTGGTTCACTCCATCTCTTTCTCCATGACATCAGCTTAGGGTAGGAAGCTTTTTGAGACACCCAGCTCCTGCGTGGACTGTGGGGATGCTCCTTCTGTCAGCCCCGGTCCTGGGCAGGGCTGACCCTCGAACTCTCTGAGATCCTTGTCATCTCTGTGACTGCGGCATCACTAAGGGCCAGGGCCGTGTTAGGTGTGTCTGTCCCAGAAAAGGAGCTCAGCAGCAGCAGCTGACTGACTGAACAGCCTCTATGTGGGCTCTCCTATTACTCCCGTTTTACAGGTGAGGAAAATGAGGCACAGAGTGGTCCAGGAATTTATAATAGTAATTCAGGAAGCTGGAATGTGAGCCCAGCTGGCTTGGATATTAGGTCTTTGGGTGAGTGGCGTCATAGTACACAGGGTACAGAGGCAGGGACCCTCCTGCTGGCCCCAGCTAGGACCTGTAGGTGCCATACATCACTGGTCTTGGGTGGCTCAGCAAGGACCACTCAGGCACCCCCTGTGCCGGGTGCTGGGCTAAGGGCCAGCACTCACTCAAATCCTCAAAGGGATTCCTGCTCCCATTTTACAGATGCAGAAACTGAGGCTGGGGCCACTAAGACAGGGTACTGGGGTTTCCCAGTAAGTGGGCCCCCCTTTCATTAGCAGAAGCTGCCAGCCCTCCTCTCTTAGATGGAGGCACAGAGCTGACACTCCTCTTCACCAGGCCCCCCACCAAGGCAGGTTCATTCTTGGGCTGCTCTGAACTCTCAGGGCTAAAAGGGGTTTGGGAGCCCGTCCTGGGAAGAACTCCTGGGCAGCTCATTCTGTCCGCTCTCCTGACCCCCTTTCAAACTCCCTGGGCTTCCTAAGAGTCCCTCAGCTCTGACGTCTAGACGGAGCTCCCTGCGGGTGAAGAAGTTCTGCTTTAGGGTGAGGACGTGTCTCCCTGGGGGTTTCAAGTGAGGGCAACCGACAGGTGGCGGGACACCAGAGCCTGGGGTGGGGGGCTCTACTCCCTCCCGCAGGGAGAGGAGTTGGGGTGAAGGCACAGAATTGTCGGAGACACGGGGCGGGGCTTGCGGGAAAAGCCAAGGGAAGTCACACCCCTCAGGCTTAGCTGTCTCCCCCCTCCCCTCTAGGCTTACCTGCGCCGCAGGCGGGCGGCCGGTCCAGTCCCCAGGCCTTGCGCCCTCGCTGGGAGGTGTCCCAGGCTCGGTGCTCTGTTCTTTGAGCAGCGCTCGGTCCCTCCCTGTCCCCGCCCCCCCTACTTCCTGTGCGGCCGGCCCGGCGGCAGCGGCGGCGCGCTCCAACCCCGGCCAGGTGGGCTCACGGGCGGGCGGCAGGACGCGGCCCAGCGGCTGCGGGTCTGGGGCCTCGTCGGAAGGCGGGCGCGCAGGACGGGCGGGGCAGAGCATGCCCGAGCACCTGCGGCCACGACACCTCACCTAGCTGGTCGCCTGCGTCACCGTCTGCACCTTGGCCGGCCCGCACCCACGTGACGCGCGGCCAGACCTGGCTCGCCCTTCCCGAATGGGCCGCAGTCCGCTGTCTGTGCTGCTCCTGGACGCTCAGCGCGGCTCGGCTCGCGGATGGTCCCCTCCGCCCAGAGAGAGGAGGCGGGGCGTCACAGCGTTGGGGCCGGACTGCCTGGGCTTCCCTGATCGTGTGCCTGAACCAACTCCCACTGTCCTTCCAGCCCAACTTCAATTCCTCCACCCCCTCCAGGAAGCCCTCGGGGAAGAAGACTACTTGAGTGAGCAGCAGCTCACCCGGCGCTGTATCCAGGGAACCTGATGTTTGCAAGCCCCTGGCGGCTGCAGCAGGTCTGTGAGTGGAGCAAACGGTCTATGCTAGCAGTGTACTAACCTAACAATGACTGCACTTAACAACATCTAACCTAAAGGTTGGCAGTTGGAACCCACCCACTAGTGCCGTGGAAGAAAGGCTTGGCGATCTGCTTCCATAAAGATTGTTGTGTTGTTGTTAGGTGCTGTTGAGGAGATTTCAACTCATAGTGACCCCATGTGACAAGCAGATCTGCCGCCATAGGTTTTCAGAGTAGAACAGCCAAGAAAATTCTATGAGGGCAGTTCTACTCTGTCACATGGGGTCACCATGTGTCAGCAACGGGATTTGTGTTTTTGGTGGTTGCAGAAACAGCCCACCTTTTGAATGCTTTCCCCTTCAGAGCTGCTCCAGCTCTTTTCACGCAGAAATGCCGGATCCAGCAAAATCTGCTCCACCCCCAAGAAGGGCTCAAAAAAAGGCAGTTGTGGAGGCTGGCAAGTCCCAAATCTGTGGGTCAGGCGTCAGGCGTCAGGCTGGAGGCTCCTCCTGACTCACATGGTTGCAGGGTCTGATGAACCCAACAACATTGGCAGGCCAGAAGGCAAGCTCATGTCGCAAGAACTGGAGGTTAAATGACAACAAGTCAGATGCAGGATCCAGAACAAGAGTGAGATTTGCTGGAACATCCATTTATATACTAGAGGCAAGCCACACGCTCAAGGAAACTCCCCTTTCAACTGATTGGCTGCTCATAGTAGATCTCATCATGAAGGTAATTACATTACATCAGATCTCAGCATGGAGGTGATTATATTGTATCAGATTTCATCATGGAAATGATTACATTACATTATGGAAGAGCTATCAGTCCAATGTCTGCCAAACCACTGAGAATCATAGTCTAGCCAAGCTGACACATAACATTAACCATCACACCCACCCTCTTGCTCCCATTTGCTGGGCAGCTCCCCCTCTGGCCTCCCTCGCTGGAATGATGAGGGGATGGCATAACTGATCCCCAGTATTCCCTCCTCCCTTCTCTGTAGAGCTGGTAGCCCCCACCCAGTGACTGGAGGATCATCCTTTCCACCCATGGAGTCAGGTGATACACTCTAGCCAATGGGACGTGAGCTGCATGCTGAGACCTGAGTGGAAGCTTTCCGAGCCACTTTGCCTTTCCACAAGGTCCCTAGACTTTGCCTCCTCAGGGGAGCAACATGGGTATACTCTGCCTCTCCTTTAGCTCGAGTCCCAGAGAGAGGCCACAGGGTGCTGAGCCACCTCAACCACTGCAAGCCTTGAAATGTGAGGCTTGTTTGTTATGCAGCAGCATCTGCAGGCCCTGACTGATGACTCCTCTCTCCTGGCCCTTCACACAAGGCTGGTCCAAGAGTGAAGGCTGGTGTGGGGGTGGGTCAGTGCCACTGGCCCAGAAAAGGGCCACAAAACCTGAGACCTGGAGGATGATCAGGAGTTAGCTTGATGAGAGGGGACAGAAGTGTGTTCTAGGCAGGGGCACAGCACATGCAAAGGCCCTGAGGTGGGATGGAGCCTGTGGGGCTGGGAGCAGAGACAGCCTGGGAGCAGGATGGTATGAGGGTGGGGTCAGACTGGGCAGGACCTTGGGGGCTGGGGGAGCGGGGTGGGGAGTCTGTTTTCATTTCAACAGCAGGTAGGAACTCAGGGGTTAAGCAAGGAGGCAGCCCCTCCAACTGGGAGGAGCATCCCAAGGAGGCACCGTGATCAGATATGGTGGAAAGGCCCCTCTGGCTGCCAGGAAGAGAGTGGGATAGATGTGGCTGAGACAGACACCTTGACTCCCTAACCCAAACCAAGCCTGAGCATGTTGAAGTTGATGCTATCCTGCCTCTGCTTGAATACTTCCAGGACGGGGAAGTCACCACTTCCCAAGACAGACTATTTCATTGTCCCCTGCTACTATATTTTTGTCATCCGTCATATTACATAAATTCTGTATTGTTCATCATTGCAGGCACTTCTCCTTTCCCCAAGACACTTCAGTCTGTCCACATCCTCTTTAACATGTGGTCATCAGAACAGAACCAAAAGGCTACTCTAGGACAAGAAGAGGAGAAACAACATTCACCTCTTCTCTTCTGGATACTATACCTCTGTTAATACAACCTCTTCTTGCTAAGACTCTAATGTGTATTCAACTCATAGCACCAAGTCCAGGGCCCTGCATACAGAAGGTGCTCAACAAGTGCCTGGTGCCTCACGGATGTGACCCGAGGTCCGAAAACTCAGCCCAACAAGTGCTGGGTGTGCCAGCCCCACTCCTGATTCCATCTCCATTGTTTGCTTTTCAGGAAAGGCCATTGCCAAAGGCTCCGTTTAGATATTCCATTTGGGCACTGGCGGCCCAGGAGTGTAGACCCTCCCTCATCCCAGTGCCACCTCCCCAGGGCCTGGTAGCCATGTGAGTTTGCTGCCCTCTGCTGGGTGAGGACAGTGTCGCAGGCTCCCGGCCCTGGTTTGGCATTTTCTTGGTGTCCTGGTTTGGACAGTGGCCCTGCCCAGCACACCTGCGGCCTGGCCTGCCCAGTCCCTGCCCTGCACCTTCCCTCCTCCCTGTCCCCAGTGTTTGCCCAGCAGAGGGGCTGGGGCTGCTGGGGAGCCCGGATGTGCTCTCTTGTGTGCAGGGGCGACCTGAGCAGGGGCACGGCCTGACCGTGTCAGTCCCCAGCATGGAGTGAAGGGCTGAGGGCTGGCCTCTAGATGGTGATCTGGGCCTTGGAGCCCCCGGGCATTCAAACTGACTCCTGGGTGGCTCCGAGAAAAGGTGGGCAGGCTCTCACCCCTACGGCCACTTCACGCATGCACCCTTGCAGCCCAGGGCACGGGAGGGAGAAGAGCAGCTCTGGTAGTGGAAGAGGGGCCTGGACATGGCACCTCTAAGGCTTGTCCTGCCCTTCCTGGCCTCCCCACCAGCCTGGTGAGAGTGTCAACCTTGGAGAATGAAAAGCAGGGCTGGGAAGAGTGACTGCTGGCCAGCCTTGTGGTCTGTAGCTTCAAATGTCTGGACCCCCTGGGGTCATCTCCTCCTTCCCCTTGTCCCCCAGAGCCATGGAGATGACCCCATTGTTAGAGCACTGAGCTCCTAGCTGCTAGCCCCAGGGTCCTGGGGACAGAGCCAGCACCCGATGCTTCTCTTGGGAGGTAAGAGGTGGTGGCTCCTGTCATGGCACTCACTGAGTGCCGGATCACCCTCAGAGTCCTTGGCAGGGGGAAGAGTGTGAACCCCCAACCCTGACAGGTATTGGAGATTTGCTGTAAGGATGTCAACGATTGCTGTCTGCTGAGGAAGCTGGCCAATTTGCTGTGGCTGAGGGGTCCTGTGCACGTGTGGGCCCGCTTTAAGTCACCCAAACTTGTGCTCAGTCCACTTTGGGTCGTGTTTGGGCATGACCCAAAGAGGTAGAGCCCTCAGGCCAGCACTCCCTGGAGGCTGAGGCTGTGGAGCATGTTCTCCAGGCCAGGGGTGGGTGGCAGTGCCCGCCTGCCCACCCGTAGCCCTCCCTGGGGGCACAGTGCTTGCCCCAGGAATGTGGGGGGCAGAAGGAAAAAGCTGAACACCCATGCCTTTATTCTCAGGCCTTGGCATTGGGCTGACCTGTCCTTCCCTGCAAGGCCTGTGGGCTGTCCCTGCCCCGCCTGCGGGTGGCTGGGAAAGGGTTCCAGTTGACCTTTGATGTTACAGCACTGCCAGGGGGCCTGTAGACAGAGGCTTCTCTGTCTGAGCTGGCTAGTGGAAGACCCAGGGTGGGGTGGGGCCAGCAGGCGGGTGAGGGGGCATGAGGAGCTAAGCGGGCTGAGCCATTTCACCAGCCCACCAGGGTGGCCATGCTAAGCAGGAGGCTCAGCTCAGGGAACAAATGGTTGCTCCTCTGGCGGCCCCAAAGCAGCAAACAGGAACTTGACAAGACAGTCATCACCTTCAATGAAGTGCCTATGGTGTGCCAGGCCTGGTGCTAGGTGCTTCATATGCACCATCTTAACTAAATTCTTACAAGAAAGAATTCCCTACAATGGCGATATTGTTCCATTTTACTGAGAGGTGCTGCATCATGCCTGTTGTCCCCTGGCTAGTGATGAACAAGGCAGAATTAGAACCCATGTCTGTCCTGCTCCAGGGTCCAAGATCCTAGCAATAATAATTAGGAACTAATTTCAAATTTTGTCTGTAAAATTGTCCAACTGCGGTGGCTTGGGCATTGTTATGATACTGGAAGCTATGCCACCGGTATTTCAAATACCAGCAGGTCACCCATGATGGACAGGTTTCAGTGGAGCTCCAAGACAAAGACAGACCAGAAAAAAAAGCCTGGCAATCTACTTCCAAAAAATCAGCCAACAAAAACCCTACAGATCACAGTAGAATATTGTCCAATAGAGTGCTGGAAAATGAGCCCACTAGGTTGGAAGATACCCAGAATATACAGTGGCTGCAACAATTGTCTCAAGCATACCAAGGATCATGAAGATGGCACAGGGTGTTTTGTCCTATTGTACGTGGTATCACCAGGAGTTGGAGCCAACTCTTGACAGCAACTAACAACAACAACATTTGAGGCTGACAAAAAAGTATGGCATATTTTCAGCTGCTAATTGAAAGGTTGGAGGTTTGAGTCTACCCAGAGGCCTGGTGTTCTACTTCTGAAAAATCAGCCACTGAAAACCCTATAGAGCACAATTTTACTCTTGCACACATGAAGTCACCATGAGTCAGGATCAACTCCACGGCAACTGTTCTTTTTTATAGTGCATAAAACAAAAAAAAAAAAAAAAGCAAAACAAAACATGTATTTCCCCCTAGTTGAGAATTTAAAACATTACAGGTAATTTGGCAATGACAAAGTAGCTGGCACCAGATTTGCCCTCCTGCCATAAACAACTAAAACACTGAACAAAATAGAATAAGCAACTGTTTTTTAAACATTGGACAACAGGAAGCAGTGGACAGTGGTTCCTGAGAGAAAGGAGCAAGCAAGGTGAGCCTATGATCGCCCTGGCTGTTGGCCAAGAGCAGAGCCCAGGCAGAGCATGGTGTCCTCACTGAGCTGAGGAGGAGGTATGGAGCTCAGGGAGGCTGAGGGAACCGGAACTTGTGGACAGAGCCAGAGAGGAGGCAGCAATGCAGAGAAGGAGCTCCAGAACTCCTCACGGGTCAGCTAAAGTCTTCAGCCAAATACTAAGCTGTGTGCGTGCAGAATGAGATTCTATGAAGCTGGGCAAAGAAAAATTATAAGGAGCTCTGGGTGCTGAACAACTGCCAGAGTTCACCCAGGGCCAGAGAATGCCTGAATCCCAACCACCCAAAAGGAAGAGATGCCATTGAACACCTTGACCATAGTTATTTTAAATGCCTTATCTGCTAATGCCATCATCTATATCATTTCTGAGTCTTTTCCCTAAAGGTCTCCAAAGTCCTTTCCTTAAAGGAAAACATGAACATAATGCAGAGAGAAATGGAAATTATAACAGTGAACCAAGTGGAAGTTCTGGAGATGATCAGTAAATAGTGTTTATAGAGAGTATTTACAAACAATAAAGAAAATCAATAAGGCAAAAATCTGGTTGCTTTAGAAGATCAATAAAATTAGTAATCCTAGACAACTGGACCAATAAGCAATATCATGATAAATGGAGAAAATATTGAAGTTGTCAAGGATTTCATTTTACTTGGATCCACAATCAACACCCATGGAAGCAGCAGTCAAGAAATAAAACAACATGTTGCATTAGAGAAATCTGTTGCAAAAGACCTCTTTAAAATGTTGAAAAGCAAAGATATCACTTTGAGGACTAAAGTGCACCCGACCCAAGCCATGGTATTTTCAATTGCCTCACACACGCATGGGAAAGCTGAACAATGAATAAGGAAGACCAAAGAAGAATTGATGCCTTTGAATTATGATGTTGGCAAAGAATATTGAATATACCATGGACTTCCAGAAGAACCAACAAATCTATCTTGGAAGAAGTATAGCCAGAGTGCTCCTTGGAAGTGAGAATGGCTAGACTTTGTCTCACCTACTTTGGACATGTTATCAGGAGGGAACAATCCCTGGAAAAGGACATCACGCTTGATAAGGCAGAGGGCCAGCACGAAAGAGGAAGACCTTTGATGTGATGGATTGACACAGTGGCTGCAACCGTGGGCTCAAATATAGCAATGATTGTGAGGATAGTGCAGGACTGGGCAATGTTTTATTCTGTTGCACATAGGGTTGCTATGAGTCGGAACCAACTCGACAGCACCTAACAACAACAACAACAGACTTCTCAAGAAAAAGAGAGATAAGACTCAAATTACTAATTGCAGGAATAAACGAAGGGACATCACTATAGATCTTACAGATATTAAAAGAATAATAGAATGTTACGAATAACTGAGTGCCAATAGATCCAACAACTTAGATGAAATGGTCAAGTTCCTTGAAAGACACAAGTAATCAAAACCTGCACAAGAGTGAATAGAATATTTAAGTAACACTGTATCTATTCATGAAATAGAATTGATAACAGTAATTTTCAAAAATCTCCCCACAAAGCAAATCTCAGACCTGATGACATCATGGTGAATTAAAACATTTAAGGAAGAAATAATACCAATTTACTCAGACTCAGAAACTAGAGCAAGCAAGAGGGAGCACTTCTCAACTCATTTTATGAGGCCAGTATTAGCCTAATAACAATACCAAAGATACTACAAGAAAATAAAACTGCAGATCAATACCTTTCACGGACATAGACGCAGAAATCTTTTATAAAATATTGTTGTAATTAGGTATCATCGAGTCGGTTCCACCTCGTAGCTACCCTATGTACTACAGAACGAAACACTGCCTGATCCTGCCCCATGCTCACAGTTGTTGTTATGCTCGAGCCCATTGTTGCAGCTACGGTGTCAATACATCTCGTTGAGGGTCTTCCTCTTTTTTGCTGACCCTCTGCTTTACCAAGCATGATGTCCTTCTTCAGGGACTGATTCCTCCTGATGACATGTCCAAAGTATGTAAGACGTAGTCTCACCATCCTTGCTTCTAAGGAGCATTCTGGTTGTACTTCTTCCAAGACAGATTTGTTCATTCTTTTGGCAGTCCATGGTATATTCAATATTCTTCTCCAACACCACAATTCGAAGGCATCAATTCTTCTTCGGTCTTCCTTACTCATTGTCCAGCTTTCCCATGAGTGTATGAGGCGATTAAAAATACCATGGCTTGGGTTAGGCACACCTTAGTCCTTAAGGTGACAGCTTTGCTTTTCAGCACTTTAAAGAGGACTTTTGCAGCAGATGTGCCCACTGCAATGCATCTTTTGATTTCTTGACCGCTGCTTCCTTGGGTGTTGATTGTGGATCCTAGTAAAATGAAATCCTTGACAAGTTCAATCTTTTCTCCGTTTATCATAATGTTGTTTATTGGTCCAGTTGTGAGGATTTTTGTTTTCTTTATGTTGAGCTGTAATCCATACTGAAGGCTGTAGTCTTAGATCTTTGTCAGTAAGTGCTTCAAGTTCTCTTCACTTTCAGCAAGCAAGGTTGTGTCATCTGCGTAACGCAGGTTGTTAATGAGTCTTCCTCCAATCCTGATGCCCCGTTCTTCTTCATATAGTCCAGCTTCTCAGATTATTTGCTCAGCATACAGATTGAATAGGTATGCTGAAAGGATAGAACCCTGATGCACAACTTTCCTGACTTTAAACCATGGAGTATTCCCTTGTTTTGTTTGAACAACTGCCTTTTGATCGAAGTACAGGTTCCTCATGAGCACAATTAAGTGTTCTGGAATTCCAATTCTTGATATTATAAAATATTAGCAAATAAAATCCAGCTATGTGTATAAAGGATAATGTATGATGATCAAGTGGGATTTATTTTAGGAATGGAAGGTTAGTTTAATATTTGTAAATAAGTGAAATTTTAATGTGTAATTTACCACATTTACTAGCACAGAATAGACCATCAGTTGCTCATATGCAAGTTCAAACTGAAGCTGAAGAAAATTAGAACAAGTCCACGAGAGTCAAAGTACCACCTGAATTTAGAGACCATCTCAAGAATAGATTTGATGCATTAAACACTAATGACAGAAGACCAGACGAGTTGTGGAATGACATCAAGGATATCATGCACTAAGAAAGCAAGAAGTCGTTAAAAAGATAGGAAAGAAAGAAAAGATCAAAACTGATGTCAGAAGAGCTCTGAAACTTGCTCTTGAACATTGAGTAGCTAAAGCAAATGAAAGAAATGATGAAGTAAAAGAGCTGAACAGAAGATTTGAAAAGATGGCTTGAGAAGACAAAGTATTACAATAACATGTGCAAAGAACTGGAGTTAGAAAACCAAAAGGAAAGAACGCACTCAACATTTCTCAAGCTGAAAGAACTGAAGAAAAAATTCAAGCCTTGAGTTGCAATAGTAAAGGATCTTGTGGGCAAAACACTGAACAATGCAGAAGCATCAAAAGAATATGGAAGGAATACACTGAGTCACTCTACCAAAAAAGAATTGGTCGACTTTCAGTCATTTCAGGAGGTAGCATATGATCAAGAAGCAATGGTATTGAAGGAAGAAGTCCAAGCGGCACTGAAGAAATTGGCAAGAAAGAAGGCTCCAGGAATTGACGGAATACCAATTAGATGTTTCAACAAATGGATGCAGCTCTGGAAGTACTCACTCGTCTATGCCAAGAAATTTGGAAGACAGCTACCTGGCCAACCGACTGGAAGAGATCCATATTATGCCTATTCCAAAGAAAGGGTCAGCAAAAAAGAGGACGACCCTCAACGAGATGCATTGACCCAGTGGCTGCAACAAATGGCTCAAGCATAACAACAATTGTGAAGATGATACAGGACCGGGTAGTGTTTCACTCTGTTGCCCATAGGGTCACTATGAGTTGGAACTGACTTGATGGCACCTAACAACAACAACAACTTACCAAATTAATAAAGGACAAAAATCATATAATCTTTTCAATAGGTGTAGGAAAAGCATTTGACCCAATCCGATACCCAATCAGAATAAAAATCTCAGCAATGTAGAAATAGAAGGGAACTTCCTCAACCTGATAAAGAACATCTACAGCTCACATCATACTTAATAGTGAAAGACTGGTGACTTTTTATTAAGCTCTGGAACAAGGCAAGGATGTTCGCTCTCACCACTTCCATTCAACATGACTCCTAGCTAGTGCAATGAGGCAAGGAAAAGCAATAAAAGACATACAGATTGGAAAGGAAAAAGTAAAATCATCCCTGTCTCTTGTTTTTTTTTTTTTTGGCAGGTGACCTGAATGTGTATGTATTAGTATCTTTGGGCTGTCATAGCAAATTTTCACAAATTTGGTAACTTAAAACAACACAACTTTATTCTTTCACAGTTCTGGAGGTCAGAAGTCTGAAATCAAGGTGTCGGCAGGGTTGTGCTCCCTCCTGAGGCTCTAGGAGAGAGTCCATTCCCTACCTCTTCCAGCTTCCGGTGGCTGCCGGCAACCCTTGGCGTTCCTTGGCTTATAGATGCATCACTCTTTCTCCTCTGTCTCTTCCCTCCTTCTCTTCTCTTCTAAGGACAGTTGTCATTGGATTTCCAGCCCACCTAATCCAGGATAATCTTATCTCAAGATCCTAAACTGAATTATGTCTGCAAAGACACCTTTTCCAAATAAGGTCACATTCACAAGTTTTGGACAGGCATATTATTTGGGGGCTACCATTCAGCAGACTACAGTGCTTTTAGAAGAGTCCCTGGGTGGTGCAAACCATGAACATGCTCAGCTGCTCACCAAAATTTAGAGGTTTGAGTCCACCCAGAGGTGACTTGGAAGAAACCCCTGGAGATCTACTTTTGAAAAATCAGCCATTGAAAACCCTATGGAGGACAGTTCTACTCTGGCACACCTGGGATCACCATGAATTTGGGTTGACTTGACAGTAACTTTTTTTTTTAACCATCTACAAAACATTGCAGATAAAATTATCCCTCTCCCCTCAGCGTCTCCCATTTCCCTCTTTCCCTCTCTTTCTTCCCAGAGGAAATAACTCCCCCGAATTTAATATTTATCCATCTTATACATGGTTTATTTTTGGCTACATACACATTTAACATAGACAGTGCCCGGCGGTGCTCCATATATATTTTAAATTCTGTCCCAAGCATCAGGCGCGAAATCTGTGCTCATAAACTCCAGGCTGATGGGCTCGGGGAGCTTAGGGTTGAGGGGTAGGCCTACCCCAAAGGCCTGGGGTGGGGCAAGGGTTGAAGCTCCCTTGGCAAAGCCGAAGGCCCTCTCTGTTCCCTGCCACCTGTCCTTTCTTCACCCCTGCCCCTGCGACTGCTAGCTCTGGCCTGGGCTTTGGCTGTGGAAGGGCTGCTCCCAGGGCAGGGTTGACGGCCAGGGAGTGGCCATGGGGACAGGCTGCAGGTCTTTGCCAGCCAGGCAGGGGGTGAATTGCCCGCTGCCATGTCATGGCCTCCAAGAGTCATGATGTATCCATGCCTCAAAGTGGGAGTGGACAAGATACTGCTGCTTTGGAAAACTCAGGTTAATTTTTTGAGGCATGACTTGCATGTGATAAAATCCCCCTTTTAAGTGCACAATCAGATGAGTTTTAACAAATGTGCAGCCTCATGACCACAACCACAATCACGGTATAAGGCAGTTCCATCCCCCTAAAAAGTTTCCGTGAGCCCCTTTGCAGTCACCCGCTCCCCAGCCCCGGCTCCAGGCGACCACCTATCCTCCTTCCCTACAGTTTTGCCTTTTCCAGAATAGAATGTAAATGAAATCACGTGGGATGCAGCCCCTTGAGTAGGACCTCTTTCACTCAGTGTGATGGCTTTGAGGTTCAGCCACATTGCCGCACGTATTGGTTCCTTGTTATTGCTGAGTATCATCCCTCGTTCCCTCATATGGATGGACCACAGTTTGTTTATACACCCGCCAGTGGATGGACAGTCTGGTGTTTTCCAGGTTTTGGCTATGGCGAATTGTGATGGTAAATTTCACGTGTCCACTTGGCTGGGCAACAGTGCCCAGTTATTTGGTCAAACCCTGGGCTGGATGCTTTTATAAAGTAGTTATGTGTGATGAAATCAGTTGGCTTCAAGTAAAGCAGATTATCCTGCATGACGTGGGTGGGCCTCATCCAATCAGTTGAAGGCCTGAAGAGTAAACAGGGAGTTTCCCTGGGGTGTGTTCTGCCTCCAGACT
The DNA here is from genome assembly GCA_030035585.1 of Dugong dugon. Taxonomy (NCBI): domain Eukaryota; kingdom Metazoa; phylum Chordata; class Mammalia; order Sirenia; family Dugongidae; genus Dugong; species Dugong dugon. The sequence continues at coordinate 26,435,293 of CM057462.1, read as the reverse complement.
AAAAACAGACATTTTGCTAGAAGTTTACTCTTCTCATCACCTGACCTATGGATTTTGGGACGCAAAGCTACAGGAGTCTCCAGCCTGTAACCTGACCTATGGATCTGAGACTTGCCAGTGTCCCACAATCGTGTGAACCAATTCCTTGAAGTAAATCTCTGTCTCTCCATCCATCCATCCATCCGTCTGTCCGTCCTCTTTCCCACCCAGCCACCCACCCATCCATCCATTCAGTCATTCACCTACCCACCCCCCACCCACCCTTCTATCCCCTCCATCCATCCATCCATCCACCCACCCATCCATTTAGAAAAACCTAAGACATGAATAAAGCTGTTATGAACAGTCACATACACGTCTTTGTGTGGATGCAGGTTTTCATTTCACTGCGTATTAAAAAGCTGGATCTTGCTCTGTCCTGGGTCTCTGGCTTCTTGGCATCTCCTGGTGACCCAGTAGGCTTGGGAAGCACGTGGTCACACACACACTGTTCGGTAGAGGAAGAGCAAACACTCTCCCTCAGGGGTCTGGGGGGCTTCAGCCCAACTATTTGGCACCACCAACCCCCTCCAAGGGCCTCAGGTTGTAACTGGGCTCTGGATCACCCTCAGATGATGCTGACTTCCCCTTGTTGTCACCCCTGAATCCGGCTGTCTGTACCCTGCGACTCCAGAAGCAAACTCCAGCTTCCTGTCTTGATTCCCGGGAAGACTTTGCCAGGCCACAGTGAGCTCGGGTGCACTTCTCTCAGAAAGGATTAAAGTTCAGGTTTGGGGCTGACAGCTCTCACACCCCGAGTGCTCCATGGGTTCCATGTGTGACTGGGTTCCTTCCCTGGGCCCCTCTACCTGCATAAAAGCCACTCCTGGGTCTGATCACTTTACCCTAAATTAGGACACATCTCGATTTTTGGAAGACTTCTGCTGCCCTGAGAAATAAGGTTAACAGCTTTCAAAATAGTTTCTCTGCAAATAACCAACGGGCTCATTTGGCCCCGAATGAATCTGATGGGGAATTAAAAAGCATCCCTTTTCCCAGAAAACAGATTCTTCATTGACACATTTTCTCCTGTTGATTCTTTTCCCCTTTCCAAAATGGAGCCTTTTTCCTCCGTCTTTTATTCAAGGAGCTGGGACACAGAAAGACAAAGTCCACTTGTCAGCAATATTCTTTCAAAGCCTCTGTTCTCTTTTCCTCTGGGGTCGCCCTGACAATAGCGCTATTATCAGATAGCTCCCTCAGCCCAGAGATTTGTCCTCTCCCCTCCGGGGCTAATGAGGAGGAAGGTTGCCAGGCTGAACAAAGATGGGAGGATTTTCGCTTGACTCAGGCTCGAATGTGGCAAACTCCGGGGAAGGGCTATTATGGGGGATGCAGGATACTGTCATTTGATCGCTATGAATGACTTCTGGAAGCACGGCCATTCATCAGTTTTGTAATTCACATCATTTGTCCTCGGAGAACGGAAACATATTTCCCAGAGAGAAGCCTTTCAAGTTGTTTCTGTGCCTTGCGCTCCCGGGGCACTGACCATCAGGCTTAAGATTTCACTGGCGCTTTGTCAATCACGTTAGGAGAAAAAAGAATCTTGAAATATTTAAATGCTCTCCCCGTTCCTCACCCCTGCCCCCAACTGGCTCCATGCTGTGGAAACACACTTTGCCTGATGGTGTTAAGAACGTAAAAAGTCTCAGTGCCCCAGATTTGGGTCCAGTGTCTTGTTCCAAGATCTGCTTCTGCTTCTTACCTTTTGGCAGCTACTCGGCGCTGCTGTTTAGGAGACCTCGGCTCTAACCACCTCCTTGTATTTCCATCAGAGCAGTGGATTTTGGAGGCACTGGAGTTCCCAGAATCCATGTTAAGTGAAGGCCTTTTATAGCAGACGTTTATCCATCCATCCATCCATCCACCCAACCACCCATCCACCCATTCACCCACCCATTCACCCATCCACCCATCCACCCATCCATCCATCCATCCATCCATCCATCCATCCATCCATCCATCCGTCTAACCATCTATCGCTTCATCTACCCATCTATCTATCCAAGCTATCCATTTCTTCCATCCTTTCATCCACGCATCCACGCATCCAACCATCCATCCATCCACCCATCCAATCCATCTATCCCATTCATCTACGCATCCATGCATCCACCCACTCATTTAATCCCTCCCTCCATCCATCCACCCAGCCTTCTACAGAGAACTTGTTTCAAGCCAGGCTCTGTGGACTGAGAAATCAATCAAGGTACTCTCTGTCCTCGCAGAACCCACATCCCGTCCATTCAATATTTTCTGACTCAGTAAACAGAGGCAAGTGGGGTCTCCGGGCTGGCCTGGGGGCCTACAGATGTTGTCAGTGTGGCGGGAGGCTGTCACCCCTGGACTGGGCCACAGCAGTGGCCTTGTAAAGCTGCTAGGAGAAGGCAAATTGCCACTGGATTTCTCTGCTTGTTGTAATCATGTTTTCTTCCAAAGAAAACAGAAAAGATGAAGAAACTCTTGGCCTTCGTGGGGCAGTAGAATATTTCCCTGTGTGTAAAACTCCAGCTGTGGTCATCTCTCCTTGGGCCTCTGGAAGAAGGACAGGAGTCATGCCAGTATGGGAGGGGATGCTTTGTCTGGAAAGATCCCCGGTTGAGTCTCTTTGGGGGTGGAGGGTGTGCTGCCAACCAGTGTCTGCTGCAGTCTGGTGGGAGAGAAGCCAAGGGCAGGATGGTTGTTGGTATGAGACTGTCCCCAGGGTTTGGGAGCTGCCTCTTGGTGGCCCAAGTGGCTGGAAGGTGGGTGGCAGGTGAAAAGGAGGGAGGTTCAGAGTCATGGGGAGGGAGGTGAGCAGTGGCTGAGGTAGGAGGGCTGGACTCCACTGGCAGGTCAGGGATTCCCTGTAGTGGGGATGGACAGAAAAACTTCAGCAGTGGAGATGGCTGGTAACAAACAGGTGTCTGTCACCCTGGATGTAAATTTTATTGTTAGCTTAGGCTTAATTATACATGGTGCTTACCTACAGTGGACCAGCTGGGGAAACTGCCAGGCCAGTGGATATCGATTCTGCAGCTCTTGGTGCAGGCCTGTGTTTAGGGAGTAGTGGGGAGCAGTAAGAGAGGAGAGGCGGTGGGGACCCAGCTCCAGAGACCTGGGGGCTGCCATGAGGAGGTGACAGGAAGGAGTCAAGAGAAATTCAGAGACCTAGCAGGGCGGGAAGGATGGGGCAAGGCTGGCCCAGACGCTGCAGGCCTGGTGGATGCTGGTGACATTAGCTAGCCTCCAGGCCAGCAGGAAGCAAAGTGGAGATGCATGTGGGTGGGGAGGGCTTGGGGGAAGTCCCTGGGGGGCCCCAGAGGCCTCTGGATCAGAGCAGAATCAGGGGAGGTCTGGCTCCCCGGAGGCAGGTGGGCCATGAGAAGGAATCCCAAAGCACCAAAGAGGAGGAGCTCCTGAGGGAGGCCTGGGTCTGCTCCCCTGGACCTCAGGGCATTGGCTCAGCCCCTGTCTTTCTGGCTACTGCCTGCTGGGCAGACTGTAGACCCTGGGTGGGGGCTGGCTGAGGAGGGAGGGGTATTGGTGGGTATATCCTCCATGGAGGGCTGACAGGTAGGGAGGGCGGGGTGGGGGGGTAGGTTAGGGAGGAGTCCTCCCATCCCAGTAACTCTCCTGGCACCAGGCTTAGAAAAGCACACAGGTTTATTGCATATCAATCTCAGGTATAAATTCCTTGTAGCATTGGAAAGATTACATTTGGTATACAGTCCTATTCTACATCATGAACCTCAAATCAGCGTCTCCTAGGCATCATTGTAAAGAAATGTCTCTACACAAGTACATTTGCCTTTATCACAAGCATCAAAAGGAAATCTGCCGAATCGCCCGTTTACTGATTCCCGACACGCCGTGTCTCTTATTAGCGGATTCTCCCACAGTGATTCCCACATTCATTAGGAACTGCGCCTCGTTTGGCTTCGGCAGTTCAGGACTTCTGGTCTCGGACGAAGACCCTAATCACGTAGTCAATAAGTGCATCTACAGAGTTTTCCTTTTAATAAAAATTTCACAGACACGATAATGACCGCTAAACACGTGCCATGCACAATTTACTTATAAACAGAACAGAAGCAATTTACAACCAAGAGGGACACAGGACGAGCACCAGCCTCCTTCTCAATGGTTTCTTTTTTTTAAAAAAAATTATATGAAAACACACATTTACATTTGATTTCTTTTTCAAAACTATACAGTTCTAAAAGAAAAAAAAAAAACAAAAAATGAAACCAAATCTGTATGTAACAATGGCGAAGGCAGGACACGCAATGTACAGGTTCTTGATTCTTGCAAGCACCATATATATGCGGTTGTACATATATATGTGTGGTTTGAAATTACACTTTCAGACGTGGGAGCTCAGCTCTCCTCGTCGTGAAGAGAGCAATGTGAATGCGCGATGTGTGGAAATCAATCTTCAGGATGACTGTGTCCACCCATGAGTTGCACATTTGGAAATGAAGCTGCCTACTCCTTTTGATTTTTCCCAAAGTAGTTAATACGCATCTGGGACAGAAAAGAAGCGAAATGACAATGGAATGGGTGGGAGCAGAGGAACTCTTCTTGGAAGAATGCAAGAACGTCCTTGTCACAGTATTACTCATCGCTATGGAGACACAGTTTCATGGCTTCGATACCCGGCTGACCACTGCTGACCAGAAGCAGCTGTGTCCTCGGATCCCCGGCCAGAGGGGAGCAGGCTCCCTGGCTCCAAGCGGCGGTGCAGGGCGCCCCCCTCCGTGGCGCCTACCCCCTCAGCCCTCCCTCGGGACAGCGGCGCAGTGAATACAGCTCAGTAGGTTTCAGTCATGGGGACAGGGGGCAGGGTCCACTCCAGTGCTTCGAGACTTCGAGTCTAAAACACGTGATATGTACTTAGGCAAGTGCTTTGTGAACACTCACTGGGGAAGCAGCTAAGGCAGAGAAGGCCAAGGGCTCTGAGTTCCCAAGGGCAGGCTCGGGGACGTGGAGGCAGCAGCCAGTCAAGCCTGGACGGACCAGCTGCCCTCATGGCCTTGTAAGGAAAGGCCATGAGGGTGGGGCAGTCTCTCCAGCCATGCTGTGCCCACTTGTCCTCAGAGCCACACCCCAGGGGCTTGGGCAGGCCCAGGAGCACTCTCCCTGGGGTTAGAATTGGAGGGGCCTCCCGGGTCACACTGCAGAGGGGTCTGCCTGGACAACAGGCCCCCCACTCGTTCTGGAAAGGGAAGCAGCAGTGGGGGCTAGGGTCAGAGGAGCAGGGGGGAAAGTAGGAGGTCTCCCCTTGGATATCATTTTGGGGCTGAATGTGGACAACCCAAAGGAGTTAGCTTCAGGGCAGCAGTTGGGGCAGGACAGAAGGGCCCTGAGCCTTGCACACCTGGCCACATGCGGCCCTGGCTTGCAGCCCCTGACCTTGGGCACTGCCTGCAGACACAGCCACAAACCAGCCAGCGACTCCTGCACCTCATCCCTTGCTGAGTGGCTCCAGGGCCTCCTGGGCGGGTTGGATGTGCCACCTTGAGGCTATGGAGGCCGTGACCTCCCAGTCCTCCCACCTGCCCCGTGCTCCCTCACACTGGCGTCTTTCCTGGCTTGTGGGGGCAGTGCTGGCATCACTGATGCTGGGCCCGGAGCCGGGAGGGCAGATCTCGCTGTGGTCGCAGCAATGCTGAGCTGTTGAGGCAATGTCTTGGGGAATGCCCTAGGCCCCATAAATAAGTGCTTTCTTGTCAGGGGTCAGAGGACAGACCCCCTCCGCAAACCTGCCAAGTGCTCAGGACCATGGGGCTGGTGGCTCAGAAGAACCTGGGCTTGCTACCATCGTTTTTAGAGGGACAAAATTATATGATTTAAAATGTGCAATGGGGGCTCTTAGGGAAGGGGGAAGAAGGAGGCTCCAAGAGGTGATGGGGAACCCAAATCATGATGGAAGGCAGAGCCTTTCCCTGTTCTGCTGCTGCCAAAATGTACACGCGGTCTCCATCCGCTCAAATCCCCTAGCTGGAGAGCCACACTGCAAAAAAAAAAAAAAAAAAAAAAAAAAAAAAAAAAAGCATACGCCTTATTCTTGAGCAGAACAAATCATATAATTTGGGTTTACAGAAGTGGGGTGTTTGTGTCTGAGGCTGGGTTTTTGAAATGCCCAGATTAAGGGGACTTGAAAATTGCTACATGGGACCTGATGGGCGTGGCTCAGGGGACGTTTTGGAGGGGGCGGTGGGGGGCACTCTTGAAGAGGCAGGAGTGTGTTTGCAAATCGTTATTGATGAGGTGGCCAGTCCTGCCCCTTTCCCTCACAGCCTCTCCTCAGTGGCCCCAGAGAACGTGTCCCCAGCCCACACCTGTGTGCACATGCCTTTGGCTCGCACACACGGGTGCCACTCAGCCTGGCTGCCCGGTGAGGTTTTAACGCACCTGTGATCCCAGGTCCGCTGGGTCCTGTGAGGACCTCCTGACACAGGTCTCTTGTGCAAACGTGCAGCGCCCCCCACTTACAGGGACGATTGTCTGGCCTGGTGCAGCCTGGGTGGCATAGACACCCCTGCCTGGACACTCCTCGGGGACATGCATTGAGGACACGTGTCCCCAAACGAGGCGGCACCACCACACTCTCTTTACGGGCAACGTGGGCAACTTTTTCCTCTTCCAAACAATAAAAGAAATAAATAGAACACACTCGTCTTCAATGCAAATGGAACTGAAATGCAAACTGAACAAGAATACATGATTGTCTGGAATCGCGGCAGGGACGGCAGGGGCAGCAGGACTTGCCGGGGGGCGCGGGGGGTATTTGGCACATCAACAATCACCCCACTCCCTGGTTATTGATCACACAACACACAACCTCATTACACAGTTTTGGTCCTTCACTGGGTACTTATATTAACATCATTTCTTCACAATAAGGATGTCTAATGCCAAAAATACTGTTAGGGAAGAAATAAAATAGAAAAAGAAATGAATTAGAAAAAATTACAAGTTATATACAGATTCAGGGAAATTTCATCCGGGAAAGCATTATTATTTTAAGTTGGCCCCTATGGGAATAATTTAAAGCCCATCTAAGAGGAGAAGGATGACGTGTCCCTGTGAAGAAGGAGCTGTCCTCTCCCTGTGTCGGTCACATCTGGGCGTCCTACTGTTGCCAAGAGCCTGGGCGAGAGCAGACATGGCCATTGGGAGATGAGTCCCCTTCCGGGCTGCAAGCACAGGGAGAGCTTGGAGGCTTGGCGAAGTGGCGTTGTGAGCACACCCCCATGGAGAGGGCCAGAGGCTGCAGTTCACTTTCCGTTGTCCGTCTGATTGGGGTTGGGTGGGGGTGGTAGGCTGGAGGCCCAGAACTTGGCCAGCAGGCCCTCCTGCAGGGTGGCCTCGGGGGTGAGCACAGGTGGCCGAGGCACAGATCTTGGAATGAAAGAGTCAGGTGCCTGTTTCATCTCTGCACTGGGGACCAGGGCCACCAGCTCCTGAAATCCCCAGATAATTGGGGGTCTTGGAAGGGGGCCGTGGATTCCTCCAGAGGCCTCGCACAGATTATACAATGTTAGATATGTCCCCTGGCCTGGCCCCGGTCTAGCCTGTGCTCAGGATGTGGCAGCTAAGAATTCCTCGTCCAAGCTGCACTCCAACAGTGATGGCGGGAGTCAGCCCCATGCCTCTTGGCTCTGCCTCGGGGGCCCCCAGGGTCCCCTTGGCTTGTACAAATAGGGTCAGAGATAGAAAATGTCTCTATTACCTACAGTATAAAGAGCACACCCAAACCCTGCGCTGGCCTGAGGCAGGCTTGGGTTTGCAAATGAGCTGAGATCTCCGAGCCACTCGAAATCACTTCTTAAAAAACAATTTGCAAGTCGTTTTTGATTTTCTAAAAAATACTGTCTTTTAAAACCACATGCTTAAAGAGACTCTGGAGTCGATAAGGTTCCCAAACGGGATATTGGCGGAGTTTTGTTATAAAAATAGTGTGAGGGATCGACCTCTTTGGAGCACTCTGGGGTCTGTCCACTCTCTTCCAGGAAACCGTGCAATGCCCAGAAGTGGCCACTTGGCTTCCGTTTGCAACTGAATTCCACCCATTCTGCGAGGCAAATCCCATAAGCTGGATGGGACGCTGTGTGCAGTACCAACACTTAACAGTACTTGTAAGAACAATCCTTAGAGATACTGGAACTACAACCACTTCAGGGGCTTTCTGGTTCTGACTTTTCATCTGAAAAGTTGGGGCTGAGCCACGGTGGGTGGGGGTCGGTGCTGAGGAGTGGCCAGACACAGGTGACAAGGGGCCTCTCTGGCCCCAGGCCCGACAGCTGCCGGAGGCCCTTGCCTCCATCTTCCACGGCAGGTGGCTGGGACTTACGTTGGGACTTCAGGGGCCCTGCTGCCTCCCTTTGGACTTGGACCCCAGTGCCTCCCGGGCCTTTCAGAGGTGGTTGATGGGGTTGAAGGCTCCAGACTCCGATGTGGCACCTGCCATGTTCAGCCAAGCGTCCAGAGAGGTCTGGGAGGAGGTGTGGAGAGGGGCATCCTCAGAGAGGGACAGCATCATTGCATACGCCTGGGGGTGGGGGCAGACAACACACAGGACAGGCAGGTGAGCAGGGAGGGTGGGGCCTGCGGACCCCAGGCTGGCCACTCCCTGCCCCTCCCGCCTCCTGCTGCCCCATGGTCAGGCTCCCACTGGTCCAGGCTGGGAGGGGCTGGGGCCACAGAGGCGGACCCTCTGGCTGGGGAGGAGAGACGCCACTGATAGGGAGGAGGGAGGGACAAGGCCCTGTGGGTTCCTGCAGAGTAATGCTGAGACACCACTCTCAGCAGGCCCCCACACACAAGGGTCTCTCTCGGCCTCTTCGGGTGCATCCACCCCTGCAGCCACCCCTACTTTCTCTGCCCTGGTGATCAGATCAGCAAATTTTAAGGCCAGGGTCTGCTTCAGGGGGCCCTGGGAATTGGCAGTGTTTACTGCTGTGACCCCATGCCGACAGTGGGTCAGGGGTCTGTGAGCATTCATGAAGGGGCCTGGTGGGGCTGGGAGGGACCGGTTTTGACAACTGTGACGACCCCACAAAGCCACTTCTGGGGAGGGAAACTGTTTCTGGGCCACTGGGATGACTGGGAATGCAGGTGGTCTAGAGCGTGGCTTCCGTGGCCCAGAGCAGGGGACATCTTTCTCCCGCAAACCACACGGCACGAGGCACACAGGCTGCTTGGGACTGCTAGGCAGGTGGGGTTGGTGTGGGAGGGGAAGCCGGGCTCACCCCACAGAGCTAACACTGACAGAATTAGTAAAGACACAGACAGACAGACAGACGGCTTCTGCGGAGACTCAGGTGAGCCTGTTCTTCCTGAGCAGGCTGTGGTGAGCCCAAGGGGACCTCCCCCGCCCCAGATTGGAGAGAACCAGGAAGAGGGCCCTGTGGCCACCTACCCTAGGGAAATACCTGGAAACAGTGACTGCCTGCTGGGCAACTTCCCTTGAGAAGATTCTGGGGCACTGGGCCAACTGCCTGGGTCATCGAAGGGGACACTGGCACAGGTGTGTGGCTGGAGGCCACCCTGCTTGTGCCCACCTCTCGCTGGGGGAGAAAGCAAAGTGACCACATTTCTATGCGTGCTTCTGGAAGGAGCACCCTTGCGAGGGCCCCTCATGTCATTCTGCTCTGAGCTTCTCCTGCTCCATCCCGAACGTGGCGGGCAGCAGCCGCGTGGGCCAATTAGATGGGCAGGGCAGGCATGAAGTGTGTGCAGCGGGGGTGGGTGCTGGGCTGTCCCACCGGGAGGTGCCATGGCCAGGGCATGGCAGAGGGTGGGGAGGGCAGGGCTCTGGCCGGTACCTACCTGGTTCTTAACCTGCCTGTACAGGGTCTGTTTTAGAGTCTCAGAGTCTAAGTTGGAATTAAACACATCTTTAACTTCAAATGCTTCCTCAGCTGCTTTGCGGAGGTCCAGCCCCTTCCCAAAAGTCGGCATCGGCTCCAAAGCTAACAGACCGCCTTCTTCCTCCTCAATACACCTGTGCCAAGGACCGGGGGACCTGGGGTTAGCTGGGCTGGCCTCCGGCTGCCTCTCTGATGCCACCAGCCGGCTCTGGGCCTGCATGCACGCCCAGTGCTCCACGAGCCACATGCACAAGAAGACAGACACATGGACACATGGACACCTGGACACAAAGCCACATGGATGCATGAGCGCTGGCGGATGGTGGGCCAGGGGAATACGTGCAGGCGTGTTGCAGGCAGCAGGTGGGGCTCAGGTCTCAGGGGCGGGGATAAGAAGGAGGCCTTATTCCCCGAGGTGAGGTGCTGGCTGGCTCTAGAGGACCTGGGGCTCCCTCTCCCAGGGCCCTGCAGCATCAGTGGGGTTCCCTAGGGGGCCTCTGGGCACCACAGTGTCTCCCCAGGTGGGTCTTGGGCTATAGCAGTGCCACTCAGCACAGGATATAGGTGGGGACAGCACCCTAGCCCGCAGGACTTCCAATTGTGGTACCCGCCCTGACCGGAGCAGCTCTCAGAGGCCAGCTGGCCCTGCCTGGTAGAGAGAGATGTGCGGTACACTATGGGCCCAAGACTCCGTGTCTGGGCCCAAGACTCCGTGTCTGAGCCCAAGGAAATGCCTGCCCCACCCACGATTTATCCAGGCTTCTAGAAGCCCCTGAGAGTGTGTGCGTTTGGGGACCTGACCCTTTTCCTTGGCCCAGCCTCACCCTGGCCCGTGTGCGGATGCTCCGTAGCGGAGTTGCCTGCTGGAATGGGGGCACATCCGTGGCTCAGAAGTGAGGCACCCTCACGTCGTGCAGCCTCCCGGCCCCCTCCCCACATGCCGTGGACAGCAGGACTGGCACCCACCTCCGTGTGTGGTCAAAGCCCACGGCCAGGGGAGCGGGTGGCTCCTCGTCCTCCTCATCCTCATAGGCGCCCTGCGGCTCAGGTGTGGGGGAAGCGGCGTCGTCCTGGGACTTTCCCGCCAGGCTGTCCTCATCCTCCTCCTCCAGTTCCTCCTCCTCCTCTTCTTCCACATCCTCTGGCTTCTCACTGGCCAAGCCGGGGCCCTGCAGGGGGCCGTCCAGGTCCTGGATCTCCGGCCTGAAATCACACAGGAGGACGTCGGCCACGTGTGGGGGCCAGGGACCCACCCCTTGAATGGACCCCAAAGGCCAGTGGCTTGGCTCTGGTCAGCTCCTCCCCCCACCATGCCCCCCAGCTCCCCTGAAGACAGCCTGCATGCTTGGTCATGAAAACACACGTCGCTTTGTGTTCTGGGGTCAGCTAGTCTCCTCCTTTGGCCTCAGTTTCCCTCTCTGTGGAGTGGGAAAGACTCTAAGGTCTTTGGGATGCTGTGTGCTTCGTGTACAGACAGGGCCAGGGGCAGAGACAGGGATGGGGAAGGGATGCGGGCAGGGGCAGGGGCTCCTCAGTGGCTCTTGCTACACAGTGTAGAAATCCAGGGGTTCTCGGCAGGTGTGTGTGGGGCGAGCAGACTGTGCCTGGTCCCTCGGGATGGGTGGTAGTCCTGGGAGCTGGCACTGGAGCCCAGGGCTGCACAACGGAGCCCCTCAGGAGAGGCTCAGGCCCAGAGGTGGGCAGGTAGAGCCCCTGCCACAGGCTGGTGACCAATGCTTGCTCCTCCTGATAGCCAAAAGGACATAAGGACAGGGTAATGGCCCCCTATGGGGGGGAGCATTCAGGACCCCGGGGTTCCAAAGATCAAAGGTTGGACCCCAGCTGCCCTTGAAACTCAACACAGAGAAGTGTGCCTCTGAGTCCCTGACAGAGTCCGTCTCCAATGGAGTCCTCCCTGATGGAGTCCTCTCCAAAGGAGTCCCCCCTGCAGCCCAGGCCCCACCCCTCAAGTCCCTGGGTCCCTGCAGCTCAGGGAGCCTACCCCATGCCAGCTCCTCCTTATTAGGAGTACAGCCCATTGGCATGGGCTAAGATTCTCCTCTTCTTCAGGACGTGCAGCTGGGGTTTGTCCTCCAGCTCATGATGGAGATCCCTGCTGCAGGGTGAGGGGTCCCGAGGCCGCTGGACCACCGCATGGGGGCAGTGTTCTGGGGGCTGCAGGGGGACATCGGGGAGGGCAGGTGCGTCCCGGAGCGCCAGGCTAGCCGGCTGGGATGCAGGCCTGGCTCCGAGCTCCAGACCCTTCTCCTATCTGTTATCTCAAGGGCCTCAGGGTGAGATGCCCACAGCCATGGGGTTGGCACCCACAGGGCACATAGTCCGGCACTCGGGGGGACAGAGAGCCCTGTTCTCGGTACTGGCCGTTCATCTGTTAAATGGGGTCTGAATGTCCTGTGGCTGCTGCAACAAAGTATCACACACTTGGGGGCTTAAAAACAACAGGACTTTATTGTCTCACAGTTCTGGAGGCTGGGAGTCTACGATCAGGGTGTCTGCCGGGCTGGCTCCTTCTGATGCTCTGAGGGAGAATCTGTGCCTGTCTTTCTCTCAGCTCCTGGTGGCTCCAGGCACTCCTTGGCTTGTGGCTGCATCACTCCAATCTCTGCCTAGGTAGTCGCATGGCCGTCTTCAAGGACACCACTCAGATGGGATGAGGACTCACCCAACTCCAGTATGGCCTCATGTTAATTTAACTGATTATATCTTCAAAGACCTATTTCCAAACAAGGTCATACTCACAGGGACCAGGATTAGGATTTCAACACATCTTTTTGGGGGACACAATTGACCCCATAACAAGTGGCAATATAGGAGGCCATCTGTGAGTCCTCATCGACGTTCAAATGAGAAGCCGTGACTGGGATGCACATGTGAAGGGCCAGGGGCTGGGGGACGACTTCCTGGTCACTGGGTCTCAGGCCGACTCGGGCTGGGGGACGACTTCCGGGTCACTGGGTCTCAGGCCGACTCCAAGCCTGGACTTCCGTCTTTCTGACTTCCCGTGTGAAAGTACCAGAGAGAATGGGGAGAGCAGGCCCCTCACGGTTCATTGTCAGCACTGCGTGGAAGAGCCATGTGCCAGCATGCAGATCACACACAGCACATAGTGAGGCATGTCGTCTCATCAGAGCTGACCTTGCTGTGTGTTTTTACGTGAAATCCCCTCGTCCCCAGCCCCTGCACAGAATGTTTGCTAACAGAAGGTCTGCATCCAGAATGAATGCTTTGTGTGTGTGTTGAGGGGGGTCTCCACAGGGCCGAGTATGAGGACTGTGTGGGGCTGGCAGGCTGGTGACGGCCGCAGGCAGTGAGGGCACAGGGACAGTGTCCAAGCCTGGGGCCATTGCCCTGGCTGAGGGATGAGGGGCTGTGTAACCAGGAAGTCAGGTAACCCCCGGGTTCTCAATAATGGTCACAACAGGAATATTGGTTCTGAATGAGACCAGACAGTGTTCAAACGGCCAGAAACGTACCTGCCGGCATTCCCACCACTTGGGGCAGTACGTAGCTGAGGTCAGGATTGGCTGACTCACGCCAACCTTGACTGTGGTTCTCACTTCTGACAGTGACAAATGGTGGGGAGGCTACGTGACAAGGCCAGCTGGACCCTGGGAGCCTCCAAGGGTGGGCCAACCCCTCCTCTCCCTGAGCTCGCCTCCTCTCAGGGCCTCAGCTTCCCTCTTTGGTTAGCAGTCACAGCCCTGGGGTTTGGGGAATCTCTGTTTCTCTGTCAGCTGGTCTTATGTTAGTATTCACCCAAAGAAAACCCCGTACTGGGTGTCTGGTGCATCTTTCCAGAAGGAAGGGGCCCCAGATAAATGACAGCTAGAGAGCCCCAGAACTGGAGGCTGTGCAGAGCACCCTCAACACTCATGAACCTGAATTCTGCTGTTCTCCTCCTGCGTACACGTCTATGTATGTGTGTGCATGTGCACATGCCCACGTGTACGTGCATGTATTTGCATGCATGTGTGCATGTGTATGTGCGTGTGTGTGGGCATGTGTGCAAGTGTGCACCCACGTATGCATGTGTACACATGCATACATGTGTGCGTGTGTGTATGCACGCACATTTGTTTCCCATAAGGCAGCCTTCTATTTGAAAACCATTAGTTCCTTGGATTAACATAAATGTCCTTGTGGTTTTGTGTTTTGGAAGGACAGTTGAACCTGGAGCAGGAGCCCTCACCTGGCCAATGTTAGTTCATACATCTGTTGACAGCTGGGTCAAACAATATCAGCTACCATTCAGGTGTGGGGCCAGGCATTATGCTCAGTGTGCAACACACATGGTCTTGTTTATTCTCTGACAGCCCTTGGTGCTTATCACCCTCTCCAGATGGGGAAACTGAGGCAGGGGAAGCTTCCAGGTGGCTGAGCTGGGCCTCATCTTGCTGTGTGGCCCTGTCCCCAGTCCTGGTGTGTGCCGGGGGTGGGAAGAGCAGTGTGTGGCTTCCCGTGAGCATGGCCACATGGGGCAAACAGGGGTCAAGACCCCTCCTGTGGCTCTGGTGATTTCCTTACCGTTTGTCTGTCCGAGCTGATGCTTGGCTCATCTCACTATTGGCAATAAAGTTTCTGATTTCGGAGAAATAGGAGTCCTCTTTCTCGTCTAAAAGTGCGTGGTTGTCTGACTCGGAGGTGGGGGAGGAGGCACCGGTCCCAAGGTGGTTCGTGAGGACCCCGGAGTGCTGGCTCACTGTGGGGGCAGGGTGGGCAGGGGACATTAGAGGAGGGGGCCCTGCACTGGGCAAACCCATCCTGGGGGGCCTCAGCCATGGGAGCATGCATGGGGTGCTCTTGGGAAACTTCAGAGCATGAGAGTCTTTTTCATGAAAGTGCTTTGGGGGTGCCCGCCAGCCTTCCTGTAGGACCAGTATGTGCTCCCCTTTCTTCGTTATGCTCCCCTCCCCTTCCGCTCTGCCTTCTTCTCTCTTCCTCCTCTCCCTTCCCCTCCCCTCTCCTCCTCCTCTCCCTCCCCCTCCCCTCTCCTCCTCCTCTCCCTCCCCCTCCCCTCTCCTCCTCCTCTCCCTCCCCCTCCCCTCTCCTCCTCCTCTCCCCTCCCCCTCCCCTCTCCTCCTCCTCTCCCTCCCCCTCCCCTCTCCTCCTCCTCTCCCCTCCCCCTCCCCTCTCCTCCTCCTCTCCCTCCCCCTCCCCTCTCCTCCTCCTCTCCCCTCCCCCTCCCCTCTCCTCCTCCTCTCCCTCCCCCTCCCCTCTCCTTCTCCTCTCCCCTCCCCCTCCCCTCTCCTCCTACTCTCCCTCCCCCTCCCCTCTTCTCCTCCTCTCCCCTTCCCCTCCCCTCTCCTCCTACTCTCCCTCCTCCTCCCCTCTCCTCCTACTCTCCCTTCCCCTCCTCTCTCCTCCTCTCCTAATCTCCATTCCCCTCCAGTTCTAATCTCTATTCCCCTCCCCCTCCTCTCCCTTCCCTTTCCCCTCCTCCCCCCTTCCTACTCCCCATTCCCGTTCCTACACTTCCCTTCCTCTCACTTCTCCACTCCCTTATCTTCCCTCCCTTCCCCTCTTCTCCCCACTCCTCCCCTCCCCTCTCCTCCTCTCCTTTCCCCCTCGCCTCCCTCCCCCACCTCTCACACTCTCTCCTCTCACCCCCTCCTCTCATCTCCTTCCTTCCTTGCCCTACACACACCCTCACCACCTTGGTGGGGCTGCCCCGGGCCCTGCTGCCCGCACTGTCCCGCCCATCCCACTGCCCCACCTGGCACGTTCTCGTGTTCATGCTTCTTGAGGTGTCTGTCCAGGTTGGTCTGCTGCCCGAAACACCGGTTGCACAAGTGGCACTTGAAGGGCTTCTCCTTGTTGTGAATGTTCCGGACGTGCCGCTGCAGGTTGGAGGAGATGCTGAAGGAGCGGTCACAGTACTTACACCTGGAAGACACACGCTGGCCTGAGAGGGGGTCCGGCCAGCCGTGGGTGGACATTCGCGGGTCCCCAGGGAGGAAGACGGCCCAGAAAGAATGCAGTCACTGCTTCAGAGGCCACCACGGGACAGCAAAACCAAGCAGCAGGAGGTGACGGCAAAGAGGGAGGACAGGGAGCTGGGGCCTCTCCCCTACCCTGCAACCCTGCAGGGGCCGGTGCCCACCGCTAGTCCTCCACAGAACGTTAGGGTTGAAAGACGGCAATAGGGAAGCTGTCCCTAGAAATAGCACTACTTAAAGCAGCAGGCATGTTCTCCCTGTTGGCCTGTGGGTTTATCCATGCTCTGGCAGGGGGACCCTCTTCTGCCCCTTCCCACTGGGGATGCAGTGCCAGAACCCCCAGCATCTCCCTCCTCTGGGTCCCCCTGGGGTGTGGTAACCGGAGAGAGAAATGCCCACATCTGCCTCAAGAGGGCAGCCTTGCACTGTGGGAAAGACGTTGGAGGCCGCTTTCCTGCGTGCTGGGCCAAGATCACTCTGGAGCTCCTGCAACCTTCCTCCCAGGCAGAGTGACGCCTGCCCAGTGAGGGGATTGGGCCTGGCCTTGGGCATGCCCCTGTCTCATTTGGGGCCTCTGCTTGCTTATCCATTGATTGGGGGCTGGAGGCTTCCCAGGATGCTTTTCAGGGTCTTGACTTCACTGACAGTGAGGAGGCCCTGGCTGCTTCCGGTCCAACCACCTCCCCCATGTGGCCCTTCTCGGGTTGAGAAGCGGCCAACCTGCATGGCGCATTTGGGAAAATCAAAGACACCCCTCCTTCCAGATGCCTCATTTGCATCTGTTGAGTGTTACCATAGCACCTCAAGTTTATCAGAACTAGATGCTCTACTGTGGGGTGAATGGGGCCCCTGAGATGGGGGCCTTGGGCAGGGCACAGCCCCCACGACAACACTAGTGGCCCCGAAGGCAGGGAGAGAAGGGTATTCTCCCATTTTAGAGGTTGGGGACTGAGCTGGGGACCCCAGCAATAATACACTGGGAAGCAAGAAAACCAAGTCAGAAAGACAGACAGGGACAGAGCTATTCCTGGATGCAGGGCATTGCTTAGGGAGGAACTTTCTAACCGCAAGCTCTGCAGACGCCCAGGCACCACCTTGGGAGGGCGAGGGCTCCTTGTCATGGGGGAGAGCAAGTAAAGGCCAAAGAATACTACTGAGAGGTGTTCCTACTGGCTCATACGCCCAACTCGGTGACTGTCAATTGTGCACGTGGGTGGAGTGTATGTGTGTGCATGTGTGTATATGTAACCACACACCTGTAGGTGTGCGTTCATGTGTGCACATCTGTGGGTGTGTGCACACGTGCACAGGGGTGTGTGCACATATGAGTGTGTGTGCATACAAATATGGGTGTGCACATGACTGGGGGCATGCACCTGTGCACACGTGTGTAAGCACACATGTGCATGGATGTGAGCTATGTGTGTACATGTGCGTGCACGCACGTATGCAAATATGTGAGCACGTGCACACGTGGGTGCATGTGCACGTACACACATGAATGCGTGGGTGTGCACGCATGTCGATATGTGTGCGTGCGTGTGTTTGGGTGTGTGTGCATGTGCAGTGGATGCCAGGCCTCCTCCCAGGGGTGCTTATCTGGCTCTCCGGGGCACATGAGCACTTGAAAAGTGTCTTTATAAGACCGTGGAGACAAACAGCTCCTGCTATTTCCAGGTACGACATGGAGCCCGTCACACACGGGGGCATCCTGGTTGGCAGGTCTTTCAGAGGTAGCATTCTCGTGGCACAGGGTGGGGGGTGTTTGTTCACTCACTGGGGCCAGCTCTCAGTGGGGTGGCCCAAGTGTCTGCTACGGAGCCAGGCTTCGCAGCCCCCAACCCCAACTTGGTGCTGATGGCCCAGTGCCAGGTCGGTGCATCAGTCACGTGCACTCAGTCACGTGGTGGGGATGTGTCTGAAGACTTCACCCCTCCTGCTGCCCAGCACCCCTTGACACCTGGACCAGGGCCAGGCCAGGAGATGCCATGTTCCACAGCCCTACCGGGCTGCCCTGCTGCCGAGAGAGGGCCTGGCAGAAGTCTGACATTGCAGAGGCCTTGCTGTGCTTCTCTGTGGCAGGGCCCTGGGGGCTCCCTGCCTGGGAGGTCTGACTGCCCATCAGCGCATTCTCAGGCGCCTCCCCCAGGCAGAAGCACTCGGCTCCTGGGGTCACTAAACTTTGTGCCTGAGCCTCCAGAGGGGTACTACTGGGCCCTTGGCTGCCCTTTTCAAACACCAAGGAGCTTCCAGGAGTCCTTGGAAGCTGAGAATCTCCGTGTTACCACCCCTAGGCCCCCGTCCTCCAATTTGCTTGATAAAATCTGGAAGGTTTGATAACGGGATGAACAGAACAGGGGTGGCCCTCTTAGAAGGGACTCCCTCTTGCCCAGACCATTTGTCTTGACTCGGTGGCAGGGCCCACCCCTCTGAGTCTCACGTGGTGCTATTCCTGGGATTCACTCACTCACATTCAGTTCATGAAGCTTCTAAGTACTGTAACTCAGCTCCTTCCACAGTAGACAGGCAAAGAATGGTTTAGTATTTATAAAATAACTTTCTGGCCACAGCCATGGGTTGCTGTACAGGTCAGCCTCCAGGGGACTGGCCTGGGGCCCTCTCTGCTGGGCCTTGCTGCTCCTCGGCCAGGCGAGCCGCCTCTGGGCATCTGGGCCCCAGGGGGTCTCAGGCTCTCATGACTGCCCACCTCCAGCAGCATCTTGAGTTCAGACACCTGACTGGGACTCATCATGTCTGCAAAACCGGGGTGGCTGGCGGTTCTGTTCTCTTGGTCTGTGAATGACAGAGGGCTCCCGGCAGGGGCTTGAGCCATCCGGCTGCTCCTCAGAGGTGCTCGGGACCCTCAGGCCCAGTGCTGCCAACACAAAGGTCTGGAAGGAGGACTTTTATATCCCACAGTGCTCCACCCACGATCCAGACACACCTTTAAACTCACAGACACCCTGATGCTGCCCTGCTGGACGGCTGTCCTGCTCTGCTGGGCGGTTGTTCAGGAGAGACCCCTGTGTGTGAGGAGGAAGGCCAGGCCCATGCTGGCCTGGCCCAGGTCCAGGAGCACGTGACCCCTCGGGCTCACTGCATGCTGGTCTGTCTATCCGCGCACTCACACATACACACTCAGAAGCACAGCATTCAGTTCTGAGTGTCTTTGGAAATCCAGGGCCTCTCTGAAAAGCTGCACTTGGTGCTTCCTGCATGGACCTCCAGCACTGGGATCCCCAGTGAGAAACAGGCAGATAAAGGACTTGTTAACCAAGTCGGAGAAGGGAATGCTTTTGCGGGGCTCCCTCCCTCCTTTTCCCCTCTCCCTTGTCTCTGGGGCCTGGAGCGGGAGGGCAGTGGAGAGGTGGATTCTGTTTGGTCTCTGAGAGTCCTGAATGCTGTCCTCTCCTGGTTTTAATCTAAATAAATGACCCAGACGGAGGAGTCAGTCTGAAATTTAGGGGCGCAGTGAGCCCAGGGCTGCGAGGGGCAGAGTTCTCTGCGCTGCTGGGATTTGCTTTGTAAATACGCTGACAAGTGGCTAGTAAAATTTATGGCTGAGCTACAAAAATATCACACGCCACTGAGCTCATGTGGAATGAGTGAGCAGAGACTGGCCTGTCCATAGTGCCCCGTGAAGGGCACCCAGGGGACCTGGCAGGGGCTGCCTCTGCACGGCCCCGGGGGACCCCGCAGTGGTGGAGATGGCAGCATGGGCTGGGGGAGGGCAAAATGGCCAAGAGCTGGGCTGGCAGCAGAGTCCCCCTGGGGTCTGGTGGGGGCACCACCAGCCATCACAGGGAGAGCTTGTTTTGTCTGTTTTTAAAATGGAAGAAAGACGGCAGCATGAGCAGATCTAAGACCCTGACCATCCCCCCGAGGACACCAAAAAAACTAACTAGGATCCCATGTAAGATCCCTGAGCAGTGAGAATGATTGGTGCTGGACTACTAACCTAAAGGTTGGTGGTTCAAACCTACCCAGTGGTGCTGTGGAAGAAACGCCTGGTGATTCACTTCTGTAAGCATTACAGCCAAGAAAACCCTATGGAGCAGTTCTATTATGCATACATGGGGTCACCACGAGTCAGAATCGACTCAACAGCAACACGTTTTTTAAGAATCCTGTATAAAGCAGGGGAAGAAAAAAGAAACCCAACACTAAAAATAAAGCTAAAAAACAAAGAGGACGCGTGTGGGCCGCACACAGCCACTACTGGGAATGGAAACTGCACCCTCTCGGGTGGTCTGGCTTAAGGCAGTGATGGGGAGCCAGGAAGGAAATGAAGGAAGCATGTATGATGCAGACAGACAGGAGGGGAGCATCCTTAGAGCGGGATAAGCAGGCCCTGCCTGAAGCCATAGGATCTGGGGTGAGATCCAGGGCTCCAGGAGGCAGGGTGCTGGAGAGACCGCTAAGCGAAGCTGCAAGGACAGACTCGACCCTGGGAAGCAGCCCCACCTACCACTCCCAATTTGACGGTTCTGTCTCTCTAACCCAAATCCCACAGCCCTCCCTACACACTGGAGTCTTCAGATTCAAGAGCGTCATGGAGTGCAACGTCTTCCAGCTTCACCCCAAGATCTCTGACTTGGAAGAAGCTGAGAGCCTAGGACAGCTCACCAGCAGGGGATCTGACCTTCTCTCTAGGATACATACTAGTCACATCAAAGGGCCTTTCCTTCTCCCACATCAGGGCTTTGAAACACTTCTTCATAATTTCAGATCATTGCAGGCAAGGGCTTAAAAGGAAGGGGGTTCAAATGCTGTCTGGGGTGACTCTCCAATCATCCAGGCAGCCCCCAGAACAGTTGGCTTTCGAGGTGTCTGCGTCAGCGCAGCCTCTCTGGGGCCATGCAACTGTGACGCACGTGGGCGCTGGCACCGCCGCCCAGCGAGCAGCTTCCCCCAGCCACACTTGGGATCTCGCTTCTCCTCACGGGCTTCCGGGGAGGATGTTCGTCCTATCCTCTTCCAGCTGAAAATCCTCCCAGTTTTCCAAGCAAGCACAGAAACCACCAGTGATGTCAAAAGGAGAGCTACACGCCCCCAGTTTCTCCTCCCAGACCTGCCTCGAGCCAGACAAAGGCAGGATTTGCAATACAAACTTTCATAACAATTATGGTTACGAAAGCCGAGACTCACAGTTTGGAGCGAGCAGTAGAAATCAATGATAATTAAATTCTTCTAGAAACCGGGCCCAGCCCTTTGGGGGCTCTTAGCATGAAATACTGTCCAGAAGTTGGCTCTCCATTACAGAAACAACACACAGCTCTGGGAGAGGCCAGACCAAGTAAATCTTTTTAAAATTGTCAGTCGCTATATTTTTTGGGAGGTGTCTGTGTGTTGGGGGGATGGAGGCACTGGGCACAGAACTGGTCAATAGTCGAGCGCTTTCCTTTGCCTGCCAGGGTGGACTCGGTATGGGGATGCTGGTCACCTTTCAGGATGGGGTTCCGAAGGCAGAGGGGTTGGCGCAGGGTGTGAGAGAAATGGGGACACAGGGCTCCAGGGCCTATCTTACAGTGCAGTCACTTCCCGGTGGCCCTGAGCTCTGCCCCGCCTGCGTGGCCAAAGTACAGGAGTGGCCTTAGGCTGTGAACTTACGCCCAGGCGAGGCTCTGCTCGTCCCTGTTAACAGACACACATGCATCTATTTCTAAGTTGGTCTCCGCCATATAAATTAGCATTGCCTCAATTGGCCACACAGTGACTATCCCCTGAGAATCTCAAGTGAAATGCCGACTCCCAGGCCCTCCTGGGAGATGTTATGGGAGGGCTGCGGAGGGCTCACGTGACCTCCCTGTGGCTCAGGCTCCTGTCTTTGAAATGGGCACAATGAAGCCTGTGCCTTGTTGTGGATGTGGATTAGGGGTGGGAGGGCGCACATTCTGATGGCTGCTCATGCCCAGGAGAGCAAGGTAGGAGTGGATACCCCTCTCCCATCCAGAGCCGTCAGGGGTTACTGAGAGAATGCCCAGTGTGCCCCACATCAGGACAGGGACCATGTTTGCACGAAGCTCCTTCCCCAGTGTGAACGAGGGGGTGGGGAGCAGCTGCACTGGTTGTGGGGTGAAGGATGGGGTTGGGGCTAAACTGGGGTTCTCTCCTGCACAGACTGCCTTGCGGTGGGGGGCCTGGCTACTGGTCAACCCGCTTTGACTTGGAGCCCCCACTAATACCCCAGCTGCTCCAGGGCATCCTCCTGTGTGAGCTTTCCGGAGCTTCTGGGCACCTCCTGTCTCCTTGAAACATCCAAAGGAGCAAGATGGCGGTGGGTGAGAAGGGAGAGGCCCTGAGAACCACCAGACCCCAGGTCTCACGTGAGTGCCCCGACACCCACCCCTGTTCCCGGGGAGATGACTGCAGTCAGCAGGGATTCTCTGGGGACAGGCCAGAGGAGTGAGCTCACAGTGCCATCCCAGCACCAGGGCCCACATCTCCCCCAAACTGGACGCCTCCTACCTGTACGGCTGCTCCCCGGTGTGCGTCCGCAGGTGTCTTGTGAGATTGGCTGATCTGGGGAAGATCTTGCCACAGTACCTGGGGGTGGAGGGAGGTGGGGAGGGCGAGGGAGACGGTTAGGGTGGATGCAGCCTGCCTCGGACACAGGACCCGGAGGGCTTCCCAGCACGGTCTTCCCCATCCAGCATCCAGTGCCCAAGGTTTTACACCTGTACATGGCTGCCCTGGCTGCCACATTTGAGGCTTCCAAACCTTTCTAGCCCCTGAGGAGCCCTCAGTTTACAGAGAAGCCCACCATGTGCCCCGGGAACAGACAGGGCCAGTCTGCTCGGTCCACTTGGGCCGTGCCCCCAGCAGTGCCTCAGCCCTTCAGCCCAGTGGTGACTGGAGCTGGCTCGGACCAGACTGGACAGGCTCCCACCAGCTGGCGAGGGTGACAGGAATGTCTCTCCTCAATATGGTGGAAATCCATCAGCGAAGGTTGCAAAGATGGCATGATGCCCTCGAAGGGCCCATTAACTGCTGACCAGCAGCCTCTGCAGGCCATCCTGGATTCGAATGCCTGGGTCAAGGCTGCCTTACTTAAGCTCCCAGCCAACAGGGCCTGGTGGGTGGCAGGAGAAGGTCCATCCATTTTGCGTATATGCCGAGCTAACCTCGAGCAGATAATGACCCATGTGTTATTGCCATGGTTCACTTTGGCTGTTAAAACCCAAAAAACCCAAATCCATTGCCGTCGAGTCATTCTGACTAATAATGACCCTGTAGGACAGAGTAGAACTTCACCATAGGGTTTTCGTGGTCAGAAAGTGGTGGATTCGAACTGCTAACCTTTTGGTTAGCAGCCAAGCTCTTAACCACTGCACCACCAGGGCTCCACTCTGGCTGTTAACTATGAGTTTTTCCAGAAAATGTAGGTTCAAGGGCCTCACCTGCACGTGTACCGCTCCTTGCCCTTCCGGAGGATGGGGTCCGAGAGCGTCGGGGGCGGGGACCGGAAGTTGAAGGGGTGGTGGGGCAGGGGCTGCAGGGAGCTGCTTGAGTCAGCCTTCAGGGCTGCGAAGCTCTCCAGCTTCTCTGTCATGGTTTCGATGGCTGACATCTGTCCACAGGATAGAGAAGAGAGGTTGCCACTGCATTTTGAGAGTGTGGACCACTCCCGTGGGCCCTGGGGGTCCTTTATGATCACACACAGCAGTGGGGATGGGCCAGGACAAGGAGGCCACACTGGTCCTCAGGAGTCATTGCAACCAGTGGTCTCAAGGGGGCTTCCAGGCCGCTGGGCTGGATTCTTTAACTTTCTTACGGCCTGCCCAGCTCTCGTCCTTCCCTGGAACACCCCGGATACAGTCTAGGGTCTAGCCTGTGGGGGCCTGAACTGATCTTCACCACCCAGTCCCATCACCTGGATTTTATGGGACCTGAGTGACAGCCCGGCAATACTTCTGATGACCCAGTCTTTATTCTGACCCAGGCCAGCAATGCCCTGTGCCCTGGCCAGCACTCATGATTGGCTAGTTTGGGTTAAACACGGGGTTTTATTCGGACTTTTAAAAAAGTCTTGAACAATTAAGATACCTATCCTGAATTGGAGTTGACGGCAGCGGGTTTTATCCTGAATCTCAGTTTAAAACACGGATTATAAACCTGAGGTACCAGTGCCTCTTAGTGGCAATGTACTATAATTGCAGACAAAGTACTACAAGGAATTCAACAGCCTCTTTCAGACTAAAAAACACAAAAAAAACCCCCAGCTGCCGTCTAATTAACTCCAACTCATGGCAATTCCATGCATGCCAGAGTAGAACTGCACTCCATAGGGTATTCGGTGGCTGGCTTTTTGGAAGTAGATCACCAGGCTTTTCTTTCAAGGTGCCTCTGGGTGGACTCAAACCTCCAACATCTTGGTTAGCAGCAGAGTGCGACAACCATTTGAACCACCCAGGAAAGATGTCCCAAATTAAATATTCAAACTAATAATGCCAAAAGGCACATGACACAGTTGATATGGCAAAAGAAACCACGTAGATGGTTTCCTTCAGTCTGGGGTGGGAAGGAATTTAATTGGTTCTAAAGAAAAATTTTAAGGTGTTAAAAAGCAAAGATGTCACTTTAAGGACTAAAGTGTGTCTGACCAGTCATGGTGTTTTTTCAGTCACCTCATATGCATGCAAAAGCTGGACAATGAATAAAGAAGACCGAAGAAGAATTCATGCCTTTGAATTATGGTGTTGGTGAAGAATATTGGATATACCATGGACTGCCAGAAGAACGAACAAATCTGTCTCGGAAGAAGTATCAGAATGCTCCTTAGAAGAAAGGATGGCGAGACTTCGTCTCACATACTTTGGACGTGTTATCAGGAGGGATCAGTCCCTGGAGAAGGACATTGTGCTTGATAAAGTAGGTTAGGGAAAGAGAGGAAGACCCTCAAGGAAATGGATTGACACAGTGGCTGCCAACAATAGGCTCAAGTATAGCAACAATTGTGAGAATGGCATGGGACCTAATAATACAATTTAGAGATTGGAAGTGAGGTGAGATGGCAGGGATCCTATGTTATTGTTAGGTGCCGTCAAGTTGGTTCTGACTCACAGTGACCCTACGTACAAGAGAAGGAAACACTGCCCGGTCCTGCACCATCCTCACAGTTGTTGTTATGCTTGAGCCCATTGTTGTAGCCACTGTGTCAATCCATCTCCTTGAGGGTCTTCCTCTCTTTCCCTGATCCTCTACTTTATCAAGCACGACGTCCTTCTCCAGGGACTGGTACCTCCTGGTAACATGTCCAAAGTATGTGAGACAAAGTTTTGCCATCCTTGCTTCTAAGGAGCATTCTGGTTGTACTTCTTCCAAGACAGATTTGTTCATTCTTTTGGCAGTCCATGGTATATTCAATATTCTTTGCCAACACCACAATTCAAAGGCATCAATTCTTCTTTGGTATTCCATATTCATTTATTGTCCAGCTTTCACATGCATATGATGTGGCTGAAAACACCATGGTCAGGCGCACCTTAGTCTTCAAGGTGATATTTTTGCTTTTCAACACTTTAAAGAGGTCTTTTGCAGCAGATTTGCCCAATGTAATGCATCTTTTGATTTCTTGACTGCTGCTTCCATGATTGTTCACTGTGGATCCAAGTAAAATGAAATCCTTGACAACATCAATCTTTTCTCCATTTATCATGATGTTGCTTATCGGTCCAGTTGTGAAGGTTTTTGTTTTCTTTATGTTGAGGTGTAATCCATACTGAAGGCTGTGGTCTTTGATCTTCACCAGTAAGTGCTTCAAGCCCTCTTCACTTTCAGCAAGCAAGGGTGTGTCATCAGCATACCGCAGGCTGTTGAGTCTTTCTCCAATCCTGATGCTGTGTTCTTCTTCGTAAGAGTCCAGTTTCTTGGATCATCTGCTCAGCATACAGATTGAATAGGTATGATGAAAGGATACAAAGCTGATGCACACCTTTCCTGACTTTAAATCAAGCAGTATCTTTTCATTCTGTTCGAACGACTGCCTCTTGATCTGTGTACAGGTTCCTCATGAGCACAATTAAGTGTTCTGGAATTCCCATTCTTCACAATGTTATCCATAATTTGTTATGATCCACACAGTCCAATGCCTTTGCACAGTCAATAAAACACAGACAAACATATTCCTGGTATTCTCTGCTTTCAGCCAGGATCCATCTGGCATCAGCAATGATATCTCTGGTTCCATGTCCTCTTCTGAATTTGGCTTGAATTTCTGGCAGTTCCCTGTCAATACACTGCTGCAGCCGCTTTTGAATGATCTTCAGCAAAATTTTACTTGTGTATGACGTTAATGATATTGTTTGCTAACTTCCGAATTCAGTTGGATCACCTTTCTTGGAAATGGGCATAAATATGGATCTCTTCCAGTCGGTTGGCCTGGTAGCTGTCTTCCAAATTCCTTGGCATAGATGAGTGAGCACTTCCAGTGCTGCATCCATTTGTTGAAACATCTCAATTGATGTTTCGTCAGTTCCTGGAGCATTGTTTTTCCGCCAATGCCTTCAGTGCAGCTTGGACTTCTTCCTTCGGTAACATGGGTTCCTGATCATATGCTACCTCATGAAATGGCTGAACGTCAACCAATTCATTTTGGTATAATGACTCTGTGTATTCCTTCCTTCCATCTTCTGTTGATGCTTCCTGCGTCGTTTAATATTTTCCCCATAGAATCCTTCACTATTGCAACTCGAGGCTTGAATTTTTTCTTCAGTTCTTTTGGCTTGAGAAATGCTGAGCGTGTTCTTCCCTTTTGGTTTTCTATCTCCAGCTCTTTCCACATGTCATTATAATACTTTACTTTGTCTTCTCGAGCTACCCTTTGAAATCTTCTGGTCAGCTCTTTTACTTCATAGTTTCTTCCTTTCACTTTAGCTACTTGAAGTTCAAGAGCAAATTTCAGTCTCTTCTGACATCCATTTTGGTCTTTTCTTTCTTTCCTGTCTTTTTAATGACCTCTTGTTTTCTTCAAGTACGATGTCCTTGCACAACTCATCTGGTCTTCAGTCATTAGTGTTCAATGCATCAAATCTATTCTTGAGTTGGTCTCTAAATACAGGTGGGATATACTCAAGGTCGTACTTTGGCTCTCATGGACTTGTTCTAGTTTTCTTCAGTTTCAGCTTGAACTTGCAAATGAGCAACTGATGGTCTGTTCCACATTTGGCCCCTGGCCTTGTTCTAACTGATGATACTGAGCTGGTCTCTTTCCACAGATGTAGTCAGTTTGATTCCTGTGTGTTCCATCTGGTGAGGTCCATGTGTATAGTCGCTGTTTATGTTGGTGAAACAAGGTATTTGCAATGAAGAAGTCGTTGATCTTGAAAAATTCTACCATGTGCTCTCCTGCATCTTGTCTATCACCAAGGCCATATTTTCCAGCTACTGATCCTTCTTCTTTGTTTCCAACTTTTGAATTCCAATCACCAGTAATTATCAATGCTTCCTGATTGCATGTTCAGTCAATTTCAGACTGTAGAAGTTGGTAAAAATCTTCAGTTTCTTCACCTTTGGCCTTAGTGGTTTGTGCGTAAATTTAAATAACAGCCGTATTAAACAGTCTTCCTTGTAGGCATATAGATATTACCCTATAACTGACAGCGTTGTACTTCAGGATAGATCTTGAAATGTTCTTTTTGATGATGAATGCAATGCCATTCCTCTTCAAGCTGTCATTCCTGGCATAGTAGACTATATGATTGTCTGATTCCAAATGGCCAATACCAGTCCATTTCAACTCACTAATGCCTAGGATATCGATCTTTATATGTTCTATTTCATTTGTGAAGACTTCCAATTTTCCTAGATTCATACTTCGTATATTCCACGTTCTGATCATTAATGGATGTTTGTAGCTGTTTCTTCTCATCTTGAGTCATGCCACATCAGCAAGTGAAGGTCCGGAAAGCTTGACTCCATTCGCCCCATTAGTGGACTCTACTTTGAGGAGGCAGCTCTTCCCCAGTCGTCTTTTGAGTACTTTCTAACCTGGGGGCGGGGGGGGGAGTCCATCTTCCAGCACGATATCAGACAATGTTCTGCTGCTATTCATAAGGTTTTCACTGACTAACTCTTTCCAGAATTACATGGCCGGGTTCTTCCTAGCCTGTCTTAGTCTGGAAGCTCCGCTGAAACCTGTCTGCCATGGGTGACCATGTTGGCATTTGAATACTGGTGGCATAGCTTCCAGCATCACAGCAACACACAAGCCCCCACAGTAGGACAAACTGACAGACACAGCTAAATTAAACTCAGGGCACTCAGTCATGGTCCAGTTTTCAGAGAAGATAGCCTGTGGATTGCACTGGTTGCTAGCAGTTAGTTTGGAAAAATCCTCGAGGAGAATGTTGGGAAGAAAGGGAGGGGGAGGTGTGTGGAAGTGAGGGGCTGTCTTGGACAGCAGGGTCTAGCTAAGGGAGCCCTTAGACCCCACAAAGAGGATTCTCCCCTGAGAAGGAATGGGAGCACCACAAACCCCAGACCTTCCCACATGCCAGTGAGTGCATGGGCAATGGCATCTGCCTCGGACAAAGGGCCCCAGGGCCTCTACCCCTGGTTCCTCCAACCACTCAGAAGCTGGGAGCCACTGGCCTGGGGGGAGGGGCCCTTTTGAGACTGCCTGAGAGACAGGCTGGCCCGGGCATCTCCATCCTGGGCATCCAGAGTCTGCCCACCCCCTCCCTGGAGATGCCAAGGGAGATGTGGGATTGGTTATTTCCATCTCAGCAGGCAGAGCCTGAATCAGAATCCCAGACGGTGTGACCCTCCGAGCACTCAGGCGAAGCCGAAAGCGGCCCCGCTGAAGTGGCACGGCTTGGTGACAGTAGAAGGGGATGCAACTGAAGGAGCTGGGCAGGTTTCATAGCCTGCTCTACAGAGCACCACCTCCTCTTGTAAAACAGAAGCTGCATCCCTAAAAGGGAGGCCGCCGTGGGCGTGCCTGGCCTGTGCGGCTCCTGCGGGGCCAGGGGAGTGGGGGCTGAAACGGAGGAGCTTTCATTATTGGGGGTGGATATCTCAGTGAGTCCCGGTCACTTAGCCATCATCAGTGTAACTGGCCTAACCTTGGTGGGGCCTCTTCCGCAGGCACTAGTCAGAGGCACTGATGAGGGGAGCAGGTGCTGGGAGGAGGGATTTTTACCAATTCCAGCAGAGGCCACAGCTGCTCCAGTGCCAGGGACATCTTGCTATTTAGGGAACTACTGATTGGTTACAGTGAAATAATCTGGAAATTTATTACAGCCAAAAGCTGGAGCCAACCCAGTGCCCATCAACAGATGAGGGAGGAATATCCATACAGTGGACTATTTCTCACTCACAGAGGAATGAAGTTGTGATACACGCTATAACATGGATGCACCTGGAGAATGGGACGCTGAGTGACCTCACTTATGTAAAATGCAGAGTAGTTAAATCCACTGAGACAAAAGACTGGTGGTTACCAGGGGGTTGGGAGGAAGGAAGAATGGGGAGTTAAAAGAGATGTACACTGAAAATCGGGGAACTTTATCATATGTAAGTGATATGTCATTAAGTTCGCTGAAAGAAAGGAAGGAAGAAAGACAGAACGGAGTTCATGCGTGGGAAGTGTGGTTGGTTGTAATCACCAAGGCCTCCTCTGACCCCCAGACTGCCCTCAGGGCCTTGGGCTCCACATCATCAACCTGGGGAGATAGCCCCCCTTTCACTGGAGCACAGGATGCTCCCCACGAAGGCTGCCACCGGTCTATCCTTGCTGGTGGACAGGTGGAAACTGACTTATGCCCATAGCAGCTGTCCAGCCCCTCACCGGCCCCTCCACAGCCTGGCTGATGGGTCTCCAGGGTGGCTCTGAGGTCCCAGGCACAGAGACGCCCCTGCCTGAGAAGTCCCAGCCTTGGAACACCTTGGCACTCTCTACCCCACCGAGACTCCCCAGGACCCCCAGGGGGTGAGGGGCCGAGCCAGGGCAGGAGCCCTCGCCCTGTACCATGAAGGTTACACAGGTGAGCTGAGGTGTCTGGGCCTCGTCCCGCCTGGCCGGTTAGTGTCTGCACAGGCTCAGCCCTCGTACTTTGTGGATGCTGTTAGCCCTCGGTGCTGGCTGGACTGGGGACCATCGAGTGTGGACATGGCTTTCCCGGCTCTCCTCCTGGCTCTGGGCCACCGGGCGGGCAGGGGGTGGCGGGAGGGACAATGGGCAGCCGGCCCTGCCAGGCCTCCCTTCCTTGGCCTGCCCACCAGGGACTGGGTCTCGCCGGCCGATGTCCCCGCCATTCTCACTCTCACAAATGCAGGATGTGCCGGCCGGCTTGTCAGCCTCTCCAGCCCGTCCGAGGAAAATCGGGGGAAGTTATTAAACGAACCCGAGGCCCAGCGAAACAATGGCTAGCGCTAAGTTTAGCTGTGAACCAGGCAGGGCGTGGGGTTCACAGCGGCGGGTGTTTGTCCGCAGTAGGGACACCGGGAAGGAGAACAATGTCCTTGTCTGGAGTCACACTAAGGCCCTGGAGCCCCCGGCTAGGATGGGGTGTGGGGGCAGCGGCCAGTGACTCCCAGGAGGGAGGCCTCAGGCAATGAGGACAGGTGGGTACAGGGGGGTGGGGCACGGGGAGACTCTGAGAGACCCCCTGCCCTGCGGACCCCCCAGGCCATTCTCTTTCCCAGACTCCCACTCCACCCTGAGCCATGGTGGAGGGGTGCTTGCCTCCGGGGGACCATGTCCCTGGGGACCCTCTTTCTAGGGAGGATCAGTCCCTTTCCCTTCTCTTCTGCTTCCTGCCTCCTCATCGCCCTGCTCTGCCCACCCCTACACTCAGCCTCTCCTCCCCTTCTGGTCTTTTCAACTAAACCCACCCAAGACTCCCTCACCCCAGAAAAGGCTTCTGTGCTCCCAGGCCCTCCTGGGCTGCTCCCACGTCTCTTCTCCCTTTACTTCAAAATCCTTCCATTCACTCCACCTGAGCTTCTGTCTCTCCAACCCACACAAGTTCCTCCCTCCCTCCTTTTCTCCTTCTCTCTTTCCCTTTTTCCTCCTTCCTTTTCCTCATTCTTTCATTCGACTAGCAGATGCCGTCGAGTCGACTCTGACTCATGGCGACCCCCTGGGTGTCAGAGTAGAACTATGCTCCAGAGAGTTTTCAGTGGCTGATTGTTCCGAAGATCTCCAGGCCTTTCTCCTGAGGTGCCTCTGGGGGGACTCAAACCTCCAACCTTTCAGTTTGCAGCTGAGTGCGTTCACTGTTTACACCACCCAGGGTCTCCAATGCTTCCTCCCGTCAGGCTCTGCGCCAGCCCCTCTCTGTCCCTGCCCCTGAGAAGCTGGCATTAGGAGCTGTCCTCCCCTCCTCCCCGCCTCCTCAGGTCTCCGTGGTGAAACACTCCCTCCTCTGACTGCCAACCCCCAGCTCCTTCTTGGTGTTTCTCACTCACTGCTCCCCTCTCCCACTGACTCCCAGAACTCTGGGGTTCCTGGGGTCTGTCTGGTCCCTCATCTTGGCTTTCCCTCACCCTTTCCATGTGGTGCTCTCATATACTAGATTTCCAGCACAACTGGCACGTCTAATGGCGCAGCGATGTCCCCAGATGAACAGTGCCTGGACCCTGCCAAGTCTCTCTGTGTGAACGGAACCCAGCCTGCACTCTCCTCCCCACTCTTGTGTGACACAGCCTCTCCTCACCAGGTACAGGAGGCCACCCACTGGGCCTCCTTCTGGCCCTCTGGGACCCTGGAAGGCAACCCCTTGCCTCTGGGTGGACCCCTTAGCTGGGGTGACCCCAAATCCAGCAGAGGGACCTGCCAGCTGGTGTGTCTGGGCCTCTACGCAGAGGGAGTGGGCTGGGCCACCTGGGCGGGCTGCCAGCCACTTGTGGCTTCTTATGTTTATGTTAAATGAATTAAAATGAGATAAAACTAGGGATGCCGCTTCTCCATCACCAGGCCCGTTTCCAGGGGCTCCCAGCTACAGTGCAGGTGGAGAGCCCCCGACACTGGACACTGGGCGGAGAACCCTCTCCATTGCAGAACCTTCCATTGGGCAGTCCTGGTCCAGAGCGTCGGGCCACAGAGGGTGAACCCTTAGAGGCTGGGGTCTTCACTGCCTCCAGAGAGACCCCTGGTTCCTCCCTGCCCCAAGTCCTCCCAATCCACCAGTCAACTCCAGCCTCCCAGTGGCCCCTGGAGTTGGCTGGTGGAGAATCTTCCTTTGCATTTGCCCTACAGAAGCTGGGCTTGGAGTGCTCAGGGCTGCCCTGTCCAAGGCCTGCCTCTTGGTGTGGCCTAGCCTTGGCAGAGACTTGGGGCCCCTGACCCCTGCCACAGAGCTCCCTGCCCTGTGTCTGGCAGCCTGGGCTGGGCCTGGGGTTGTGAGGACCTCAAGGGCCACTGTTGTGGATTGAACTGTGTCCCTTAAAATGTGTTGGAATTCTAAGCCCTGTATCTGTGGGTGTGATTCCATTTGGAAATAGGGTTTTCTTTGTTATGCTAATGAGACCATATCAGTGTAGAGTAGGTCCTAAACCTAATCACTGCTGAGATATAGGGAGCAGCGCAGACACAGAGAGGCGCAAGCGGACACGGGGAAGACAGATGCTATCAGAAGACGCTGGAGGCAGATACATCTACAAGTCCAGGGACGCCAAGGACTGCCAGCTACTAGAATCTGAAATAGACAAGAAAGGACCTCTCCCTAGAGCCACATGCTGAATTAAGACTTCTAGCCTCCTGAGCTGTGAGAAAATAAATCTATGTTCTTTAAAACCACCCACTTGTGTTTCTGTTATACTGGAGTACTAGGGGACTGAAATGCCCTCCTCCCCTTCCCGCCCTCTGTGAGTTACCTGGGGGTGGAACAGCAGTGGGGAAGGCCGCAGGTACTTCTCCTTGAGGACGCCCACAGGGTCGGTCACCTTCCGCTTTTCTACCCTGCTGGACAACAACACAGAGGGTTACGTACCCTACTGAGCTGCTCCAGTGCTGAGCAGGGAGAGCCCACTGGCCACCCGCCAGTCTGTGTCCTGGCATAGGTGACGGTGTGGAGGTCTTGCCTTGGCAGTCCTGCCTTCTGTGGCTCCAACTCCCACCTGATGCCTCTGCTGGGCATGAGGATGTCCGTGGCCTGGCCCTACCACTTACCCAGGAGTGTCCTCCAAGCTGCACCCTCCTCTCCTGCCCCCAGAAACACTCTCACTCATTGCTTCCCCTCATGTTGCCCTGCCAGTGACCACGCCCAACTCTAGCCCCACTTCAAGTCCCACCCACATTTCCCCAGAGCACCCCAGCTGCTGGCATCTGTGCCATGTAATGACTCGTGATGCTGGCAGTTCTAGAATCTTCTCTGAAGGCTCCAGGTGCATCAGCCTTATGCTGAGGAGTCCATCAGCTCTGCATGGGCAGGGGCTTCATCTCCTCCTTTCTGGGCCCTCTGGGATAGCCCACAGCAGAGCATGGAGCAGCAGGAGGCTTCACAAGAGAAAGCCAACAAGATCCCCTTCACCTGATGTCTTGGGAATGGGCCCCTGACCGCTTGTGTTGGTAGACACAAGTGACCCGGAGGTTTCTGTCTTGAAGAAGTCACCGAGGACCCCCATAGTCACCAGGCCCCATTCTCCCTAAAAACTCGCCATGACTACTACAGACTACGATTCTAGAATCTTCCCACAATATCAACAACTCTGGTGTGATGGTTAAGATTGTGTCAACTTGGCTGGGCCATGATTCTCAGTATTTATATGTGATCACTCCCATGATTCAATCTGCTGTGAGTAGCCAATCAGTTGAAAGGGGGTTTCCTTGGGGGTGTGGCCTGCATCTGAATATAAGCAGACGTTCTGGCCTTTTGCTCACTCTGGATCCTCCGGCTGCCTCCTGCTCATCTGACCTCTGGTTCTTGGGACTTGAGCTATCAGCTTATCTGCCGATTTTGGGATTCGTCGATCTTTACAGCCTGCGAGCAGAGCCCTGCTTTCAGACTTGCCGATCTTTGGTTCACCAGCCCCTGTGGCTACATGAATTGGGAGAAGTCTCTATCCTGATCCATGGACTTGGGACAGTCCAGCCTCTACAACTGCATGAACTGTTTCTTTGATGTAAATCTCTCTCTATATATATTTATATGCTTTACAGGTTTTGTTTCTCCAGAGAACCCAGCCTAAGACATCTGGTAATCACAAACCAAACCCCCAGTGGCAGATGGAGGTGGTGGTTGGGTACAACCACTGATTCCCTCATGAAGCCAGAGACTCTGACAATGGACCTCTCTCTGTGTCGCCCTCCTCCATCTGCCAGGTCTCTTTTGTCCCCAGCCCGGGGCTGAGATTCACCAACTACCATTTATTAGTCTCTTTTGAAAGGTTGGTGTTCCAATCCACCCAGTGGTGTTGCAGAAGGCCTATCGATCTGCTTCTGTAAAATTACAGCCACTCAACACCTTATGGAACACAGTTCTACCCTGACACACATGGGGTCGCTATGAGTCAGAGTTTTTCCTAGCAAAGCAGATGCTCTGGTCACACCTGCCACCACTCCACACCAGACACACCCCTTGTGGATTCTGTTTTGTTCACTCAAGGTCCTCGTTCAGCCTCAAAGCTCCACACTTTGCTTCTCTGCCCTCAGCAATCACAGCAGTAAGCCGGGAGGCAGCAGGGGCATTGGCAGGAGCAGGAAGGTGGGATGATGGCCAGGAGAGAGAAGGAGCCTCCGAGGCCCAACACAGCCAGCCCAGGTGCAGGTGGGCGGTAACCCGGTAGAGAACCCTGCCCTGTCCAGGAGGAGAGGGTACAGGGGGCTACGGAAGAAGGGAGGGGATCGGGTGCTGAGCTGTCGGAAGATTTCCTTCTTGAAGGAACAAAATCACCAACACAACTTTGGCTATTGAAGAGGTCGGTCTCAGCTACATGGGAAATTCACTGGTGAGGCCACTGGCTTGGAAGAGCATGAAGGGACAGCTCAAGGCTGGGCAGGGCGCAGTCAGCCTTTAAGCAATGTGTCTGTGGAAGGGGACCCAGGGCCCATGGGTTGTGGTGGGAGGAGGGGGCTGGGCTCAAGGTGGAAAGATGTACCTGGCCCTCTGGTTTCTGGTCTTGGGGTGCTTTAGGGGCTGTGGAAAGTGGGTGGATTTAAGTCCACACATGCAAGATGCCTGCTCCAAAGGGAATGACAGACCCTCATCCTAAGGAGCTCAGATGTGGCTGGGTGGCTGGGCCGGCCGATGACATGTGAGGGACGGTACATGTCTTCCCTTTCATGCAGAAGGTTGAGGTGTACCAGCCCCAGGTGTGTCTCCCTGTCCTTTCCTGACCTCCAAGTCTATGCAGCGTCCCTGCCAGCATGGCCTGAGTGGCTACAGTGAGCAGTCCCAGCGAGCCCACAATGGACAGGGCAGGTTTTGTCAAGACCTTAAGTGCTCAGTGTTTGTCACCACCATGTGACCCGCCTATCCTGACAGGGACAGCAGTTGTGTGATGGGAGGGGGTGAGGGGGGCTCAGGCTTTGGGCAGCCAGGCAGGTTGAAGCTTAGGGTCCCTCTGACCTGGGGGTAGAGGGTCTCAGTCTTCGTTTAGGCTCACCCTGGCGGGGAGAGCTCTGTGGGGCCAGCTGGGAGTCACATTCAGGACCCAGGCACAGAGGAGGCGTGATGTTGGGGGGCCTGCCCCCGCCCTGGAAGCCTAGCATGTTCATGGGCGATTATAACCTCCCTGCCTTCACGGACCTGGAGAGAAAGACTCACAGCAGCACAGGCTCCTGCTTATCTTGATGGGGCTGGGGAAGGAAAGGAGGCCGTTTGGAATGGCTCACCTTGGGCTGTCTGCTCTTGTTTGCTGACAGTGAGCTTCTCCTTGGAGTCAGCCTGCAACAAAGGCAGAGCCCAGAGTGCCCCTAGCATTGGCGGGCTGGATCCTGGGGAAAGAGCCAGGAGCGCCAGGTCTCAGCAGGTTCTCCACAGGGCCAGGGGAGGCCAGGGCCTTTGAGGCCCTGGAGCCTGGTCCCAGCTCTGGCCTGACCTCTGACCTCTGACCCCCTGCAGCTTTCAGGGCACCATGGCCAAAGCCCTAAACAGGGCCGGAGAAGAATATTCCCAAAGAGGGGAGGGGGCAAAGTGTGTGCTGGGGAGGACTGGACAGGGGCATGGAGAGAAGGGGCTGGGGGCCACCAGAGGGATGGAGTGGAAGCAAGGTGAAGTAGAAGATCTTGCATGCCTGCAGGCTCTGACTGTGAGGCCTGACTGGAAGGTTCCATTGTTTGGGTCCCTCATCACTCCTATCTGGTCCTCCGAACCCAGGCTGCATGTCGCATTGGGGGAGTGGCTGGACACCTCCTCCTCACACCACAGCTGTCTCCTGGCTTTGCTGGAGCTTCCAGAGACTCTGTTTTCATTGGTAAGTGCTCCCCTGAGCCCCTGGTGGCCACGCTGGTCCCAGAATGCCAGATGGAGGCAGGCCCGGTCAGTGCACAGTCGTCCCCTGTGGCGCCATCTTGGTCACTTTCTCAAGCACCTCCATGTTTGTAAAGACACACCAAGGAGGCATTTTCCATGTTGCCCAGGATGACAGTGCCAGGGCCCTTGCAGGAAATACGGCCTGGCAGCAGACATAGGCATGGCTTAAAATCAGAAAAAGGTGTATGGCAGGTCTGTATCATTCTACCTTACTTATTCAATCTGTATGCTGAACAAATACTCTGAGAAGCTGGACTATATGAAGAAGAATGGAGCCTCAAGATTGGAGGAAGACTCATTAACAGCCTGTGTTATGCAGATGACACAATCTTACTTGCTGACAGTGAAGAGGGTTTGAAGCTCTAACTGATGAAGATCAAAGACCATAGCCTTCAGTATGGATTACACCTCAACATAAAGAAAACAAAAATCCTCACAACTGGACCAGTAAGCAACATCATGATAAATGGAGAAAAGACTGATGTTGTCAAGGATTTCATTTTACTTGGATCCACAATCAACACCCATGGAAGCAGCAGTCAAGAAATCAAATGACATATTGCATTGGGCAAATCTGCTGCAATGGACCTCTTTAAAGTATTGAAAAGCAAAGATGTCACTTTGAGAACTAAGGTGCGCCTGACCGAAGCCATGGTGTTTTCAGTCACCTCATATGCCTTCGAAAGCCGGACAATGAGTAAGGAAGACCAAAGAAGAATTGATGTCTTTGGATTATGGTGTTGGTGAAGAACACTGAATATACCATGGACTTCCAGAAGAATGATTTGTATCTATCTTGGACAAAGTACAGCCAGAATGCTCATTAGAAGCA
The DNA here is from genome assembly GCA_030035585.1 of Dugong dugon. NCBI lineage: Eukaryota > Metazoa > Chordata > Mammalia > Sirenia > Dugongidae > Dugong > Dugong dugon. The sequence continues at coordinate 26,398,188 of CM057462.1, read as the reverse complement.
AGGATAGTGAGACTTGTTCTCATATACTTTGGACATGTTATCAGGAGGGAGCAGTCCTTGGAGAAAGACATCATGCTTTGTAAAGTAGAGGGTTAGCAAAAAAGAGGAAGACCCTTAAGGAGATGGACTGACACAGAGGCTGCAACAATGGACTCGAGCATACCAATGATCATGAAGATGGCACAGAACCAGGTGACATTTCATTCTGTTGTACATAAGGTGCTCATGAGTCAGAGCCCATTCGATGGCACCTAATAATAAGCCCACTGGTGTGAGCTAGTGGGCAGGATACGGTGTGTTTGTGGTTGAGAAGTGGCAGCTTCTCGGCCTCATTGTGACTGGAGCTCCTAGCCTGCCGGGCTCTGGCATCATCTCTGCCACCTTATCCCGGACAATTGCTTTGAGCTTAGACGCAGCAGGTGGAGCCTCCTCCCCGGGTCTCCTCGTGGAGCTCTGGGCCCTTTGCGTGCTGGCTCCCCATGGAACAGCTGCCCCACTCTCACGTGTCCCTACACGCCAGTGCATGCATGTACGCGTGTGCACAGATGTGCTCTCTTCACAGAGACGGGGCCCAGATCGCATGCACCCTGCTGTCATGTCATGTCATGTCTGCACTGCCTCACCTCTGGGGGTGCACCATGCTCCCCCAGCCCTGCCCCAGCAGAGTCTCAGAGCTCCACCTGCCCTGATGCGCCCTGTTGTGTCCTGACGTAGCCAAGCAGGCATTGTGGAGGCAAGTGCTTGGGGGGCAGATCCCCTCCCACCAGACCTACCTACTCTCTGACCTCACCTGGATTCTATGGAGGTTTAAAGCCCGCCCAAAGGAAGGTGGGGGTTAAGTAAGCTCCACAGAGAGGGTATCAGAGGGACGGACATTGACCTTCCCAAGCCCCACAATGTCTTCCTTCCTTCCTCCTCCTTCCTTCCTTACTCCTCTGCCCTCCCCAGGCAGTGGACGGGCTCCTTCCTGATTTCCTGGGGCCATGAGAAAGCCCCATGGAGGCTCCAGGGATGGGGGTCCAGGAGCAGCCTAAAGAAGTGGGGACGTTGGGAGGTGGAGAAGGTGCTCGGAGGAAAGTGCAGGATGTGACTGTGGGTAGTGGAGAGCCGGTCCAGGAAAAAGACATCAGGAGGGTGCCAGGGGCCTGGGGCAGGGCTGGGAGGGGCCCCAGGAAGGGCAGCTGACATCCAAGGTGCAGCCCAAAGGGGCCGCATGTGTCAGAAGACACCTCCCTGGCCCTGCCTGGCCCAGGAAAGGGCCAAGTCAGGTGTCTGTTCCTGAGCTGTGGGGACCCTGCAAGAGCTGGGGCTGCCCTGTAAGAGCTGGGACCTCCCTGAGGCTGAAACAACGGAGGGAGAGCCTTAGGGGACAATAAAAGGATGTCCCAGAGGTGGGCACATGGCCCTGCAGTTCCTGCTGGGGTAGCAGGTGCAGAGATGCCTGGGAGTGGTGGGGGCAGGGCTGTCCCAGGGCAGCAGTGGGGCAGACCCCGGGAGTGGTGGGGGCGGGCGTGTTGGTACCTGTAGATGGGGTCCATGAAGAAAGGCGAGGGCTTGGCGTAGTGCAGAGAGGGCTGCTGGGGCAGCTGCGCGGGGGACACCTTGGGCAGCCCCTCACCGGCACCCAGCTTGCGCTCGCCATAGACATGGTTCTTGCGGGGCTCCCGGGTCCCTCCATTCTGGCTGGCCCGGGCCCGGCTGCCGATGCTCAGGTCCAGGGGCTGCTCCTCGCCTGACACCTGGGCAGCGGGGAGCTTAGGCGCCGGCAACATGGGCTTCACCTCTTTGGGTTTGGTGGTGAGGTCGAAGGGGCATTCGGTGCTGGGGCCTCCTGTCTTCAGGGCATCCCGGGGTGACTTGGGCTCAGACTTGACCAGCAGGTTGTGGGTGAGGGTGCGGTCCGTAAAGGGGTACAGGGAGTGGGGGAAATTGGGCAGGAACTGGAAGGGGAACATGGAGTGGTAGGGCAGTGAGCCCAGCTTCTTTTCCTGCATGCCCATGAAGCCGGGCCCAAAGTACTTCTCGGCAATGGAGGCAATGGCCTTGATGGAGTCGCCCGCAGCCCCTGATGCGCTCAGCAGCTGCTCCTCGGGCGGCGGGAAGAAGGAGTGGTGGGAGTAGAAGATGGGCACCTCGCCCACGCTGTTGGGGACCCCCGGGGGCACGGGACCGCCCCCAAACTCAGGCTTGCCCTCGGTCGCCTTGCTCTTGTCTTTGGCCCTGTCATGGTCACTGTCCACGTCGCTGTCCAGGTCTGAGCCAGTCCCCGTGGTGGTGTCCAGGTCGGTCCCCGTGGTGGTGTTGATGTCCTCAAAGTCGCTGCCGTCTGACACGTCGCTGTGCCTCGTCTTGAGCTTCTCCACGTACGCATCCTCTAGGCCGACCTCAAACTTCTCATCCACCCCTGGAGCCGAGGTGGCGCCCTGTCCACTGTTGCTGACCGCGGAGACCAGGGGCAGTGCTGGGTTCCCCAGCGGGCTGGGAAGCTTGGAGTCCTGGGTGTGGTTGAGGGGACTCTTGAGCAGGGGTGTGGGAGGTAGCAAAGGCGGCCGGGGGTACAGGGATGGAGGGAAGATGCCCGGGAAGCCTGGCGTGAGAGCAGGAAAGGCTGGGGGTGCCGTGGAGAAGGGCAGCCCACCAGGGTGAGGTCGGGAGGGGAAGTACTCGCTGAAGCCCAGGCCAGTGTGGTTGAGGTTGGGAGCGGGCTTCGCCTTGTCTATCATGGGGCTGGGGGTCAAGGGCAGGCCGGGTGCGAAGATGCTGCCGGGCGCATAATGGTTCTTGCCCTCGCAGAAGCGCCGGTGCTTGTTGAGGGAGGAGGTAGTGCTGAACATCTGCCCGCAGTCCTTGCACTTGATCTGCGTGCGGCAGTCCGCATGCATGCGCTTGTGCCGGCACAGGTTGGAGAACTGTGTGTAGGACTTGTGGCAGACCTCACCTAAAACATCAGCAGAAAGCAACGACAAACACAATATGAAATTACCAGGAAACCCAAGGCACAGAGGAGGCTGGGATAGAGGCTCCTGACCCCTGTTGATTCAGAGGCAAACTGTGCATATGTATGTGTGTGCATGCATGTATGTGCATGGGGGTTTTGCATGTATGGGCATGCATGTGTGAGCATGCATGCACCCAGTGTCTGCATGTGTATGCAATATGTGTGTGCGCATACATGTGTGGGTGCACAAATGTACATGCACATGTGTGAGTGCAGTGCATATGTGTGTGCATGCATGTACGTATGTGTGCACCCCTCCCTGGAGCTCCCCTCTGGTGACCAACACAAACCAGCTCTGGGGTTGCTCTGCTCTCAGGCTGCAGGGTGGGCATAAGACAAGGCTCAGGTGGGTCCCAGCAGGGTTTGGCAAGGACCCCCGTGTCTTTCCCTCAGGTTCCCTGCAATGACTCGGAGAGAAGGCTGAATTCTGCTGTGCCTCGGCCCTCTCCATGGGAAAATGGGGACAGTAGTGCTGTGTGTGCCTTCCACCCCCAAGATGTTTCTAAGATGGGTGCAAGGTCTTCTGAAGTCATTTGGGACGGTGAGCCCCTCCCTGGGGTGGGCAGGGCCAGGGTGAGGCTGCTGCAGGCTCTGCAGCTTCGTTAGTTCCACCCGAGACCCTCTTGCCTCAGAATCCCACCAAGTCGTCCACTCCACTTCAGTCACGGCCGCTCCAATTCGGGGAGAGCAAGCCATCACCACCCACACTAGGCCTGCTGCTTCTACAGGTTGAGAAGTGCCCTCTCCCCCCACCCCTCTTTCTGTTACAGGCCCTGTGAGCTGCATCCTGGGTGAGAGCAGCCTCAGAAGTGATACTGGAGACAGTAACCGTTGCAGGGGCCCCAACCATATAGGAGGCCCCAAGTCTAGGCTTTGGTGAGTACAGTGGTTCCTGGCCAGTACTTGGTGATGATTTCCTGGGGGCTGAAGGTGGGGAGGGGTGAAGTTAGCCCCAGGCAGGGGGCCATGGGGAAAGAGACTGGTTCTACATTTGAGAGAAGTGAAAATCCTACTACCAGGATCCCCTTCCCCACTTGGGGTAAAACAGGTCATGCCAGGCTCTGGCTGATGGAACCTCTTCTAACTGGAGACGGCAGTACCGGCTAGAGCCAGACGTCAGGACCTGTGGCTCTGAGGAGACCTCATCTTGACCATCTTCCCAATGACAGGTGAATTGTCAATAGATGACCAACTTTTCTGTCTCCCCTTGTTTTTCTAACAAGAAAGAGAGGAATACACTGCACACACACACATACCACACAGGCACACACACAACACATAACCATATTCACACTCACTCATACACATGTACACACACGTGCATGCACACACCCAAGGCACACATGTACACACACAACATACACCCATGCCCAAACACAATGCACACATGCATGCACACACACACACACACAATGCACACAGGCATGTACCCATGCACAGAGCAACACATGCAAGTGCACGCACACACACACAACATAGTCTCAATAATATTCACAATTCACACATCATACATATGCACACACACAGCACAGGTGCACATACAAAACACACACACACACCCACATACAATGCACATATTCTCACCCTAGCATGCACACACACAATGCACACAAGCATGCATGCACACCCACTCTAACACATGCATGCACAGTGTGTGTATGTGTCTCTCTGCAGGGCAATTTGCTTCCTAAACGCAGCCCCAAGGAAACAATGATTCCAGCGTGTTCCTTGCTCACTGCAGTCCTCAGGCGGCTGATGCCATGCTATGCTAGCTGGGAGCCTTTTCTCTGCGATTACCGTGCTTTCTAATCACAATATCTATTTATATCAGCCGCTCGGCCTTCCTGGCTGTCTGGCATGGTGGGAAGTTTTCAAGGCTGAGGGGAGAAGAACTTTGCCTCATTTAATCAAATCTACCCTTTTTGGAAGGCTGCTAACCGTGAGGAGCAGCTCTGCAGGGACGATCTATGAATACCTCGGGCCACGGCCTTCAGGGAGGAGAGTCTGGCCTCTGCTCCGCCGGTGCTGGCCCAGCAAGCTGCCCTTGCCGTGCCCTGGCCACTGCAGGCCCAGCCAGCAGCTCCAGCAGCTCCTTAGTTCACCGCTGGCCTCCTGCCCGGGGCACCCTCGGCTCCCACAATCTTCTCACACATGCGGTCCCAGGGTGATGGGCCCCAGGAGACCTCGGGGACACTGAGCTCTCCAGAGGGGGAAAGGGAGGTACTGGGGACTGTGGCCGGCGGGCTCAGTGCCTGAGAGGGCAGTGCCACCCGCAGGGGCAGAGGGAGGCGGGCCTGGGAGCAGCACTTGACGGAATGGGCCCCAGGCCCCTCCAGGACAAGGGGCTCTGGAGGGGGCTCACTCCTGGTCAGCAGTCTCCTTTCCTTGTAGTGTGTGCGTTGATCATGCATACACAGACACACACTCACACACACACTTATGCTCACACCCACTCACTCCCATACACATAATACACACATATTCACACATACACTCACACTCATACATACTGACACACAGACACCCCCCACTCATACACACAGACATCACATGCTCATACACACACTCACATTTACACTCTCACAAACATACACATTCACACATGCACACACTCACACTCATTCCAGTGAAGGTACTGTTCTGAAAAGTGGCCGAGAGACTTTCCTCCCTGCTGTGTCACTCACACATGCACACACATACACACTCATACACACATGTTCACTCACACATGCACACACTGACACACACATACTCCAGTGAAAGTACTTTTCTGAAAAGTGCCCACGAGGACACTGCCTTCCTCCACGCCCAGACATACACACCCACGCAGACACACACCCACGCGCACACTGCAGACGTCTGAACTCCCCAGAGGCCGCAACCTTGTCTGAGAGGTTGGGGTGCCAGTGTGGGTGGTCAGCAAGGCGGGGGCTTGGGGGCTCCAAGGAATTTGAGGCTGATCTGCTTGTGTCATGGGTATGTGCGGTGTCACCCAGCAGCTGGACGCGGAAGAGCACGTGAGCCTGTACCAGCTGCCTGTCCATTCCTAAGTGACTGACGATCACTTTGGGAACAGCGCTGCATGGTGTGGTGGCCTGTCAGTGTTTGTGTGCTTCCTGTCCAAGCCTGGCCCCTCTAACGTGCTGCGTTGTGGCTGGGAGATGCACGAGGGCTTACTCCACACGTCTGAGCTCATTTTAAGAATCCGTATCACTCCAGCTGAATGAAATGTTTGCAGATGCTGCCTGGCCGAGTTTGGGGTCTCCTTTAACTTCATCCCTCAGCAAAAAGCTAACACACAGAAGTGAGCTTGGAGCCCAGACCACAGGCGGAACCGCTACTGATACCGGCAGGTCCGGCCCAGGCATCCCTGTCCTCCTTCCATCCACATGAGGAGTGTTTGCAGCGCTGTGGAAAGACAGGCTCGGAACCTTCCAAAGTGCTGTGGTTCCTGGAACTTACATTATGAATATGATCCAACAGACTTAAAAAGGCTTGTTTGCATGCCCAGAAGGGCAATAACTGTTAAGCCGTGTGGACAGTTTTCTTGATTTAAACCTCTGCGCTATGACCTAAGGCACTCACAGGCGCCCCTCCCATAGCATGAGGCATTGGAACTCTGGTGTCCCTAAGCCCTACTCCCAGCCCAACACAGTCTCTTCCCAGTCCCTCCTGGAGGAGACCCCCGGCCAGTGCAGGGTGGTGTGGGCTGCTCCACCCAACTCAGATGTCCCGTCAGGGGGCTGTGGTGAGGGCGGTGGTGGGTGAATGGAAGAGAACACTGTGGGAGGAGCAGCGGGCCACACTCTATCTTCCTTTTGGGTCGTCGTCTGGGGGACCCAGCAGGTTGGAGTCCACGTTCTCTCTAGCAGGCAGCCTGAAGTGTGGGCTGGGGGCAGAGGGGCTCACGACTGTGGGATGCCACATGGTAGGGGTCCAGCTGCCAGGAAGGGCCTGACGGGCAGGTCAGCATTGCCTCTTTGGGGCAGGGGCACCCACATTAGCATGAACATCCTGACCCCAGCTCCCCAGCTCCCAGGGTCACCTCTCCCAGCCAGGCTCGCCCCACAGATGTCATAGATCCTGAGTAGCTTGAGGCCCCCCACCCAGGGTCAGGAGTGGGCCCTCATGCTAGACCCTGGGCTCTGCACTGTGATCCCAGTGTCTGGCCAATGGGTGTCTCGATGCCTCAGTTTCCTTTCTGTCGGCTGGTGGTGACACCTGCACCCACACCTGCCATGGGATTTTGCAAGGCTGTCATGTGATAAGGCATGGGAAACAATGACTTAGCACAGCGCTTATGTGAAATGATGACTCAGCATGTGGCGCTGCAGACGGGAACCTTCAGTGGCTTCCAAACTCACCAAGAATCAGGGCCTAAGTCCCTGTGCTGGCCCACAAGGTCTTGCAACCTGACCTTGTGGCCTCTGACCCCCTTTCTGATGACTCCCACCTCACTTGTTCCCCAAATACACTGGCCTTTGGGCTTCCAAGTCCCTGTCTTGAAATACTTCTGCAGATACCCCACAGTGGCTCACAGTGCACTTCCGTCCAGTCTCTTCCAGAATGCCCATCATCGGCAGGAGTGGTGCCCACCCAGGCGGCCAGCCTGGTGCTCCTTGAGCCCCTTAACCCTACACCACCATCCCCCGAGCCCCCTAAACCTACACTGTTGTCCCTTGAGCCCCCTAACACAGCACCATCATCCCTTGAACTGCTTAACCTTGCATGGCTGTCTCCTGAGCCCCTAAACCCTGCATTCCTGCCCTCTGAGCCCCTTAACCCTGCACCCCTGCCCTCTGAGCCCTTTAGTCATGCACCTCTGTCCCAGAGCCCATTAACCCTATACTGATGCTCCTGAGCTCCCAGACGCCACACTTGTGTCCCCTGAACTCCTTCACCCTGCACCACTATCCTCTGAGACCCTTAGTCCTGAAATCCGGGTACTGAGCACCTTAGTCCTATTACCACTGTCCCCTGAGGCCCCTCACTCTGCACCCCTGTCCCCTGAGCACACCACCCCGTACTACTGTCCCCTGAGCTCCTTAACCCTGTACCACTGTCCCTTGAGGCCCTTAATCCTACAACACTGTCCCCTCGAACCCCTTAACTCTGTACCACTGTCCCTTGAGGCCCTTAACCCTACACCACTGTCCCGAGCCCCTTAACACTGTATCACTGCCCCGAGACCCTTAACCCTACACCAGTGTCCCATGAGTTCCTTAACCCTGCACCACCCTCCCTAGAGTCCCTTAACCCTGTACCACTGTCCCCTGAGCCCCTTAACCCTGTACCACTGTCCCCTGAGCCCCTTAACCCTGCACCACTGTCCCTGAGCCCTTTAATCCTGTACCACTGTCTCCTGAGTACCTTAGCCCTGTACCACTGTTCCCTGAGCCCCTTCACCCTGCACCTACTCCCTGAGCCCTTTAACCCTGAACCACTACCTCTGAGACCCTAAACCCTGCACCACTGTCCCCTGACCCCCTGAATCCTGTACCCGTCCTGAGCCCGTTAATTCTGTACTACTGTCTCCTGAACCCCTTAACCCTACACTGCCGTCCCCGAGCCCCTTAATCCTGAAACACTTCCCAAGTCCCTTAAACCTGTACCATTGTCCCGAGTCCCTCAACCCTGCACCCCTGCCCTCTGAGTTCCTTAGCCCTGAACCACTGTCCCTTGAGCCCTTAGCCCTGCACCACTGCTTCGAGTCCCTTAACCTTGTACCACTCTCCCCTGAGCCCCTTAACCCTGAACCACTGTCCCCTGGGCCCGTTACCCCTGTACCACCGTCCCCTGAGCCCGTTAACCCTGTTTCACTGCCCCCGAGCCCCTTCACCCCACACTACTGTCTCTTGAGCCCCCTAGCCCTGCAATGCCATCCCTTAAGCCCCTTAACCCTGCACCCCTGTACTGAGTCCCTTAGCCCTGCACTGCTGCCTCCTGGGCTCTTTAACCCCACACCCCTGTCCCCTGAGTCCCTTAACCTCACACCATTGTCCCCTGAGCCTCCTGTCCCGCCTGGTTTCCCTGTCATGCTGCACTCCTCAGCTGTCTCCTCCCACTAGCATAGCACCTCCCTGAGGGAGGGGCACCTTTATTTAAAGCAGTCCCCGCTGCCCGGAACAGTGCCTGGTGCAGCAGGGCCCCCAAGACGACATTATGAGGCTGAGTAGTATGCCCTCAGCAAACCTTGGCTAGGGTGACTATGCAGCAGGCAGCAGGGGTGCCCCTTGGAGTCCAGGGGAGGGGTGTGGTGGAGTGGGGAGGAGGGGAACGAGGAAGGGCTGCTGGCTCATTCTGCAAGATGGTCCCCCCGCATGCCCACCAGCTGCCTCCTGCCACTGCAGGGAAAAGCAAAGGAGAGGAGCCAGCAGGGTGGAAGGGAAAGGAAGAGGGGTGAACAATGAAGATGAACTCATAAAATCAGGGGCACGAGGGGCTGGGCTGTGCACGGCAGAGACGACAGGCCCTGTCCAGGTGCTTTCTGAACGGACAGGGTCCCTTGAATGGGGGGTACGCAGAGGGGAGGGATGTGCGCTGGCATTGTGGGCGCAGCAGGCCGGTGGGGACAACTTACATATGAAGGGCTTGACGGTGCTGTGGATGTGCTTGTGCTGCTTGAGGCCCGAGGACGTGGCGAAGGTCTTCCCGCAGTCAGGGCAGGCGTGCGCCCTCGCACCCACGTGCTGTGAGCGGATATGCCGCTGCAGGTTGCTAGGGTCCGTGAACACCTGGGGAGACAGACACCATCAGGCCTGCACCTGCTGGGATGCCCTGATCTGCCACTCACCGGGCTGGCTGGGACAGGTCCTGCTGTGACGCTGACCTACCGTGTGGCTACTGAGCCTCTTTCACCTTGGTTTCCTCAAGAAAGTTGTTGTCAGCTGCTGTCAACAACACGGTGACCCCATGAGCAACAGAACAAAATGTTGCCCGTTCCTGCACCATCCCCATGATCGGCTGCAGATTGGACCGTTGTGATCCATAGGTTTTTCACTAGTTGATTTTTTGGAAATAGATCACCAGGCCTTTCTTTCTAGTCCGTCTTAGTCTAGAAGCTCTGCTGAAACCTGTTGACAGCATCATAGCAACTTGCAAGCCTCCACTGACAGACAGGTGGTGGCTGTGCATGAGGTGCACTGGCTGGGAATTGAACCCAGGTCTCCTGCATAGGAGGCGAGACTTCTACCACTGACCTACCCCTGCTGCCCCTTCAATAAGGCCTGAGAAAGCTCCAACACGAGGATGCACCAAGACAGGAAAGCAGAAAGCATTTTAATCTGACGTGCTATGAAACTTGAGGGCTTGGGGTTGCTGCTGTTGGGTTATGAGGCCCGCCCCCTGCCGGGCTCTTTCTCCCGCTGGTAGAAGGATGAGACTCCCTCGCTGGGGAAGAGCTGGGTTCCACTTCCGGTCTTGCTCCTTCTGAGCCACGTGACATGATCCTCTCTGAGATGTCCTTTCCTTCCCAGCAAACAGAAGGACCCTAATGACCTCAGTGGCCATTGCAGCCACGCTGCTGCACATCATCTGAATTTTTACTGGGTGGAGGGAAGGTTTTAGGGTCACTTGCCAGTTTGCACATGGGAAGCCGTGCATGTGTGTGAGCAGGAAAGGTGTACATCCTTACCAGTCTGCCCCTGAGGCTGTGCCTGCGTGTGAGTGGGGCAGGCATAAACATTTACCAGTTTGCACCTGAGGCCTTGGGTGTGTGTGACAGGGGCAGGCATAAACATTTACCTGTCTGCACCTTGAGGCTGTGCATGCATGTGTGTGAGCTGGGCAGGAATACATGCTTGCCCGTCGGCACCCCGAGGCTGCGCATGTGCGTGAGTAAGGCAGGAGTTCACGCTCGACTGTCTGCACCTCGAGACCATGCATGTGTGAGGGAGGCAGGCGTATGTGCCTGTTACCTTCACGCAGTTTTCACATTCGAAGCGCTTGCCGCTGTCGTGGGACATCTGGTGGCGGATGAGGTTGGACTTCCAGTTGAAGGCCTTGGGACACTGGTCACACTTGTACTCTCGCTCCTCCGTGTGGATGATCATGTGCTGCTCCAAGCTGTGCACAGGGGTCGGGGGTCACGGTGGGGCAGGAGGGGGCCCACCCCAACATGCTGGCACTCCCAGTGTGCTGTTCTCAGTGGCCCACATGAGACTTCCACCAGTCCCTGCTTGGGACCAAAGCAGGGCCTGGCGTCGCCTCTGCTCCCTCCTCTCCGGATAGGGCACTGAGGGACTGGGTGGGTGGGGGGTGAGGAAGCAGTGCTCAGACGAGCTTAGGCCCTCACCCAGCCCACCCCCAGGCAGCCAGAGACCAGCTCGCACGATCCTAACCCCAAGGCTAAACTTGGGAGAAGTAAAAAGGGATCCAGAAGCTTCCAACATTCCCACGAACCCCAGAGTGGGGGCAAGGCCCCAGAAACCCCAGGCCACCCCTCTGAGGGGTCTCAGGGGTGCTCACCAGCCAAGCAGGCTAAGCACTGCCCCCCAGCCTTGCTCTGTGGAGGAGGAGGCTGGGAGTGAACGAGGGGTCTCTGAATGAGCCGTGATAGGGTGGAGAGGGCACAGCTGCTCGGGCAGGCGCCCCACTTGGCTGAGTGGGCGGCCCTAACCTCCCTCTCCAGGGATGACCTGCTCCTCCTGGCCCAGGTATGACTGTTAATCTTCATGAGCAAAGTAGCAATACATCACAGCCCGTTAATTATGGGGCCCAGCCATCCATTAAGATCAGAAACGCTTGGTTCTTTAGCATCAGGAGATTGTAACTTTTCCCTGTTGTTAATTGTGATTTATGTGTTTATTTAAAGAAAACACGGACCCTCTTGAGCAGCGCTCACTGCGTGGGGCCTTGGCCGGGATTTTCTCAAACGCTTATTTTCTCTGTCATCTGTTCGGGTGGAGGGTTTCCAGTCCCCAGGGAGACCGTGCGGGGGCCGACGTCAGATTCTGAGCAACCGTATGGCCGGTTAGAGGCTGCGTGGAGTGTTACCCGGACGCTGCCAAGCAGATCTGGGGGAATTCTTGGCAGAAGGAGGGAAGGACCCATGGTGGAAAAGTTTCCTCGCTCCCTGGAACACCGGGCTAAGTGTCCTAGCTTTTCCTGAGCCTGGGGAGTCCATTTCCCAGGTGAGCAAGGGGTCCCCAAGGCCCCTGCTCCTCCTGGCCTCGGGTAGGGGAGTGCAGCTCCAGGCTGGCCACGCTCAGCCGTCACATGCTGGCCCAGCCTGACACCAGGTCTATGAGGTTCCCTCTGACATGGGAGGTGCCGTTGGGCAGAGGTAGAGGCTGATGCCCTGGGGATGGGGACTAGTGGTGACCCCCGCTCTCCGCACTGTCTGAGAAGGTGTGCGTGTCCAGGGGGTCAGGTGCAGGACACATGCCCTCAGCAGTGGGATGTTGCTGGCACCTGGGTCTCAGACAGTCTTATGACAGTGTCCAGGACTCGATTTCTGTGTCTCAGTGATGGCCTCACATTTCTTTATTTTTGTCTTGCCTGTCTCCACAACTTGGCCCCTGTCCATGTAGAATGCAGGGACCAGCTGCATCAACCTGGGGGCTCACAGAGCGACCCGGGTTGCAACCCAGCGCTTGGTTCTGACGGGGATGGCTTTTCACAAGCAGACCAGGGAACAGCGGGCTCAGACTCCCAGCGCCATGCCTGTGTCCCCCAGTTCCAGCCGTGCCAGGAGGATGGGGGTACCTATCCCAAGAGGAGTGCCGTAGAGGGGGATCCTTTGTCCCTGTCTGTCTCTGGAGCCCTTGGCCTGTCAGATGGACAAGACTGAGGGACAGGGCCGACCTCTTCTGTTCCTGGGGTCCTAGGGTTTCTTCTGCCTGGATAGAGCTCTGGCTTCTGGGGAGGAGGAGGGGAAGAGGGGAGAAAGGAGGGAGGAGGGGGATGAGGGCACTGGGGAAGAGGGGTGAGGAGGGAGGGGGGACAAAAGGAGAGGGAGGAATAAGAGGTCAAGGGGTAGGGGAGGAAGAGTATGGAATACAGGATGGGGAGGAGGGGAGAGAGGGAAGAGGGGGGAAGAGGGAGAAGGTGGGGAAGGGGAGGAGGTAGGGGAAAGGCAGGAGGGAGAGCGAGAGGAGGAGGGGAGGGGGAGAGGGAGAGGAGGAGGGGAGGGGGAGAGGGAGAGGAGGAGGGGAGGGGGAGAGGGAGAGGAGGAGGGGAGGGGGAGAGAGAGAGGAGGAGGGGAGGGGGAGAGAGAGAGGAGGAGGGGAGGGGGAGAGGAGGTGGAGGAGGAGGAGGAGAGAAAGAGGTGGAGGCAGACGGGAAGAGAGAGCGGGGAGGCAGCACCTGTACTTGTTGGGGAACATCCGCTCACAGTCCTTGCACTCGTGGGCCTGCCCATCTCCGCTGCCCGTGCCTCCCAGGCCCTCGGGCTTGAGGTCGTCGGCCAGCCCCTGGTAGAGCGCGGCGCCCACGGAGCTGCACGCGTACTTCTTGTGGCGCCTCAGGTCCAGCTTGGACTGGAAGAGCTCGTCACATGCGTCACAGCGGAAGGTGCGCTCCTCTGAAAGAGAGGCGGCCGGGGAGTGGATGCCCGCCCAGCACCTGCCCCAGCAGCCACAGGCAAGGCCCTGCAGTGGGCAGGGTGGCCGAGGCCCCACGGTCAACGTTCCCACTGTGGCCCATGCTGGTCCTTCCTGACACTGCCCTTCCAGCCCTCAGCCAGATTCCAGGAGTGGCCACCTGGAGGGGTAGGGGCTGTGAAGACCACAGGGACACCTGGGAAGCCCAGAAGCCCCTGCTCTCTGCACCGCAATAAACACAGAGAAACACTGTCCCCATCCCCCTCTGCGCATCCCAGGCGGCCAGCTCTGGCTTAGAGGCCTGAGCTCGGGAGCATGGCAGGAAGTCAGGCCAAGTGCTTTGTTTATGAATCAGGAGGAAAAAGCCGACGGAGATCTAATGCATATCATAAATTATTGTCGTCAAGGTCAAACAAATTAAAGGGGGGCAGCTATTATTAAGTTTACGAGGCGGCATCCTGACCATGGTGCCAAGCTAAACAATCAGCCCAGAGCTGTAAATTTCCCCAGGGAGGTGCTGGGCCCATCCCCAGCTTCTCCGGCCTGGCTGATATATCTGAACAGCAGCTTTCCAGTTAGCACACTGTCTCCCTCCCCACCCAAGGAGGACCCTGGGGCCCACCCAGGCCTGGAAAGAGTAGACATGCAGTAAGCTCTTGCAAAAATGAATGGAAAGGTGTGTGTCCATGTGCTTGTGTGCACATGTGGGCATGTGTGTGGATGTGTGTGTGCACAAGTTTGCAGTTGTGTATGTGTGGACACATGTATGTGTGCATGTTGTGTGTGCATGTCTGTGCATGTGTGCGTGAGTGTGCATATTTGAGCATGTCTGATCTGTGTTTGTACATCTTTGTGTACATGTGTATGCATGTGTGTGTACCCATGTTTGTGTGAGTGTGCATATGTATTCACGCACATGTAGACATGAATATGAATGTGTGTGCATGTATTTCTGCATGTTTGTGCATGTGTGCATATTTGTACACTCATACACTTTTGTAGTTTTTTGTGTGTGCAACTGTGCCTGCATGTTTGGGCATGTGTGCACGTATTTGTGGGTTCATGTGTGTGAATGTGTGTCACAATGCATGTGTACATGTGTGAATGTATTGTGTGCACACAGGATTATGTACAGGCGCGAACGTGTTTGCATGTGTAGATGTGCACATGTTAGGTGTACGTTTGCATTCATGTGTGTTGTGTGTATACATATGTTTGCATTCATGTGTTGGTGTGTGCATATGCATGCATTTATGTTCACCTGTAAATATAAATGCATTTGTGTGTGTGAATGTTCGTGTTATTTGTATCCGTGTGTGGGTATGGTGCATTTGTGTGGGTGTGTGAATGTGTGTCATGTGTGCACTTGTGTTTGCACACATGCTGTGTGTTGTGTGTGCAGGCCTGCATGCACTGTGCGTGCATGTGAATGTGTATGGTGTTTGTGCGCATATGGACAAGGACTGGTCCAGTGCCCATGTTTGTTCTCAAGGTCAAACGAGTGAAAAAGGGGGCAGCTATCATTAAGTTTACGAGGTGGCATCCTAAATGTGGGCCTTTGAAAACGCGGACCGAACGCTGGGACTTCCTAGCAGGTGAAGTGTCGCTGATGCAGGTGTGGTGCCCAGAGGGGAGTGGGGGGGGGGGGCAGATGGAAGAGGAGGGCCCCCTCCTGCCCCATGTTGGAAATACCACCATAAACACGGATCATTTTAGAGCTCACAGCCTGGGCAGTGTGTGGGGTCTCAGGGAGGGCTGACTGGAAGCTTCCCTGAACCTAAGAGTGGAGGCACTGTTACCAGGACTTGGCCTGGGTCACACCTGGCATCCCCACTGGTGCCCAGCCGCCCTCCCTGAGTCACATACACCCCTGGTGGGCACTCCTGTGGGCAGCTGGCTCTGAAATGCCACTGGCCACGCCCACCGGACATCGGATGACCCCTCATCGGCCCCTCTGACACACAGTGTTAGCCTCCAGGGGCGGCCTTCCTTCATGTCTTGGGCCAGAGGCAACTATCGGGTGGCTTGGGCTGGGAGGAGCCCTGGAGACTTTTCTGCTGGGGTCAAGATGCACAGACCCCTTCGATGTGCTCACCAGCCAGTGCCTGGTGTCCCGGCCTGCTCACATCAGCCCGCTGTTCAGAAACCACTTGTTTTGGGGAAACAAGAACATGAAGGAGAACAGCAATAGGGTGTGCAGAGCGTGTAGAGCCATATCCCAGTACCCAGCCCTGCTCTGGGGGCTGTGTCACTACATCTGGACCCTGCTCTGTGCCTTAGCTTGGGCCTGTTGGCACCCTGCCCCAAGCATCTCAGGAAAAGCCGCTACTCAGAGCTTTCCCAGACATGTGCTGAGCTGCAAAACAGACCAGAATGAAGCAAGATGGCCCAGCCAGTCCTCACAAACCATAGAACCCCTTGGGATGGAGGGGACAGTGGTGGTGGCCAGACCCGGGAGCTGAAGCCAGCTTTGCAAAGGCAAAGGCCCACAGGAGCCACCTGGGGCTCCTAGCAACACGCAGAGCAGCCAGGCAGACAGAGCAGGGAGTGCCGGGGCTCGTGACAGTTCTAGGGCGGCAGGCCCCTGCAAAGGCAGAGGAGATTCTAACACAAGACCTGTGTGAGGGCTGGCTCTTGTCGGGTGCCAGGGTGGGGTCCCTGATAAACAGGGAAAGGAGGAGGTGACAGCTACTCATGCCAAGACACAATCCCCTTTGAAGCCTACAAAATGTTACACTTAAAATATGATCCAAAATGAAGACTCTTCTCAGGAAAAATGCCTATTGTGAAAACAGCATGAAGAACGACGTTAGCTGTGGATGTTTACCAGGAGTCTATGTGGCAGGCGCTGCTCTAAGAACGTCCCGCTATTCACGCATTTAAGCCTCTGTCAACCCAGGAGCACCCAGGTGGGTACTGTGCCTCTGCCTGCTTTATAACTGATAAACTGAGGCCTGGGAGATGGAATAACTTGCCCAGGGCACCTGGCAGGGACGGGGCAGAGCCGTGTAACCTGAACTTCCCTGCTGTTTTGGTGCATAAGGGGCAGGAGGGCCAGACTCCCAGTTTCTCACCCGCAGTTATGAGAAAAGCAATGCGGCTTGGTGAGTTTGGGACGCGGTCACCCTCATTCCCTGGGGAGGCCTTTGCTTGTCTTTAGAAATCTGGACTTTCACTTGGGGATGAGCGCTTGATATCTGAGCACCAGGAGGACAGTGTTAATACGGAGCCGAGTGCACAGACCACATGGAGGTGCAATGGAGGGTTGATTCCGGCTTTCTGGGCTGGAGAGAGGCTGAGGTGGAACACTCAATAGCATCAGGATTGAGTTAGAAATGCCAATTTTTATTCTACTCTTTCTGCATCAAACTAGGAATAAGCCGAGGGGCAAAGAAGTTGAAACTTGAAAACAAAAACAAGACGATATGCCAACCCCACTATCCACGCCACTAACTGACTTATTTTTCCAGCTTTGGCTTGGGATTTGCATTGAAAATGAAAAGGCAGCCCATACTCTTCTGACGGCATTGGGAGTGTCCTGGAGGTGATGGGCTGGCCATGGTGATAAACGCTGTCTTCCTCCTCCCATCCTACGGGGATCACGTTAGCCAGAGCCCTGGACAGCACATATCGAAGCCTCCCCTGCCCCTGGCAAGGGGTGTGGACGAGCCACCTGCATCTTCCACCCAGGTAAGGCTGGCTTTGAATACATGCCTGGGCGTTTGGGGCTGAGGCAGAAAGGACGGGCACAGCCTACACCGTGTTCATTTTCCCGGCACAAGAAATTCCATTTTAAAGAGATACTGAAAGCACATGTTATATTCTGACTATATATTATATTTGTTGTTGTTGTTAGTTGCCGTTGAGTCAATTCAGACTCATGGCGAATCCATGTGTGCAGAGTAGAGCTGCTCCATAGGGCTTTCAAGGCTATGACCTTTCAGAAGCAGATTGCCAGGCCTGTCTTCCAAGATGTCTCTGGTGGATTTGAACCAACAACCTTTCAGCTCGTAGTCAAGCACTGAACTGTCTGCACCATCCAGGGACTATTATATTATTATTAGACTGTACTATGTTACCTTATGATGTTGTTAGGTGCCATCCAGTTGATTCTGACTCACAGCAACCCTACAGGACAGAGCAGAACTTCCCCATAGGGTTTTCTAAGCTGTAATCTTCATAGGAACAGATCCCCAAGTCTTTCTTTTGTGGAGTGGCTGGGTGGCTTTAAACCGAGCACTTACTGTTGCACTTAACCGTTGCAAGCTGTTAAGCTGAGCGCTTAACCATTCCACCAACATGGCTCCTATTAGGTCATACTGTATTGTATTATATTGTATTGTATCGTATCACAGCACATTATAATCTTGTATTTCCCTTTCTGTCTGCTTTGCTCTATACACAATGCATTGCATCCTCTTGCCCTAAACCTCATTTGTTTCCATGGCTTTATCTATTATTAGTATGTGATTAAAAAGTCGTAATTCTCATTCCGAGTCATCTGATTTCCCAATTAGTTTACCCTGCCTCCTACTGCTTCCTTCTCACGAGACCTCAAACACCGTCCGCTCAGAAGGCAAGTCTTGTGCTTCCCTACACGGGAGTTCTTTCTACCCTCACGGACGACCCCTCCATCCATTTATGCTTCTGTTCAAGCCAGATGTGTTCCTATTTTTTTAAGAGCCTTTCTAAAAGAAAAATATATTTGAATGAAAATCATTTGCTTGATTTTCTCATAAGAGCAAGAAGTTCTCATGAAAGAGAAGTCCTCCCCTTCGCCATCGAACGAGTAAAAACAAAACAAAAAGTCGCTGTTGTAACTGCGTGCTGTCGAGTCGATTCCGACTCACAATGACCCTATATGACAGAATAGAAATGCCCTGTAGGGTTTCCTAGGCTGCAATCTTTACGGGAGCAGATCGCTAGGTCTTTTTTCACATGGAGTAGCTGGGTGGGTTTGAACCACCAACCTTTCAATTAACAGTGACCACTTACCCATTGTGCCACCAGGGCTCCTCAAAAAGTCTCTAGAGCTAACAAATGGGAAAGTGGCTTCCTTCTGCCTCGAACACTTATGTGGACATGAGAATTAGGTTTCTTCACGGAGCCACAGCTCTGAAAGAATGCTTCCAAACCCTGAGCTGCAGGCTGAGGTTGCTTTTCCTCCAGTCTGTGGGCAAACAAGGGCTCCGCGTCTTCCTTGCTGCCCGAACATCATCCACAGCAACCACCCCCCAACAAAACAGCAAAACTTGTGCTGCATAAATGACCTCTCCCCACCTGAATCTAGAGGGGGTAGGGGTGTGTGGGCTGGGGTAGAGGAGGTACCTTCTTACCAAACCAAACCAAACCAAGCCAACCACACAGCAGCCCGACGTGTTTGTCAAACCTGCACCTCCCTCATCTGTCTAAAGTTCCATCAGCATCTCACGTGGTCCAGCAGGAATGCCACAGAAAAATAAATCAGCGCCTAATGGCTTCAGAGAGCCGAGGGGGAACACAATTATGTGGCATCTGCATGCTGATCTACGAGGCTCGGAGCTCAAAGGAGCTCAAGAGCCCACTCCAAATTCCTGCAGTGATAAGGGCCTGGCTGCATTTAGCCGGAGCTGGGATAAAAGATTTTTTTATGATAATTATCTTAGTGAGGAACATTTTTGCATTTTCTTTCTGTGCGATTCAGAGTTTAGCTGGGTGCGGGGAGGTAAAGATCTTGACAGGAGAGAGTATGAAAAGTCAAATATTTGATGTTGGACTATTATGTGTGGAAAGCAATTAGCTCACAAATGTTGGATAAATTATTAGAAAAATGTAGACCCTGGTTATTTAATATCGGGGGTTGATATTAGGAATCAAGATTTTAAAAACCTTTTGGCAGAATGGAGATTCATTACACAAACGAAATTTCCTCTGCTTAAGTTAAGTGGATTTATCTTTCCGAGTTCTCATGTGCTATCTAAGATTCATAGGTCTTTTTAACAATTATTTTAAGGGAAACGAGACCTTCCTCATGCTACCCAGCTCTCAGCAATTTATTTTTCTTTTCTCAACAGCCTAATTAAAACCAAACTTTAGAAGAAAGTACAGATAGGACCAGGCTGGTAAAACTGTCCTCCTGTGGTGATTTCCTTTTGGACAACCCAGGGACATGGAGCTGCTGTTGACTAAAGGAAGGGCTCTAATTACTGGGGCCATGTTGGTTATTGAAAAGGTGAATCGAGGCAGAGTTCTCCGTGTCTGGTCTCGAAGTTTCCTGCTAACCTCAACGTCTAGCTCCCTGGCTGAGCTCAGGCCACTTTCTGGCCGTAGAATTCAAGTGACTCCTTAGAGAAACTTGTAGTTAATGGCATTAATTATTAAGCCATAGTATGTTTGGAGGGGAAGGGAAAGAAAGACAGGAAATAAAAAACCACCTCCCTCCTGTCTCTAGCGTGAGTACGGGCAGGAATCGTGAGCTCCGGAGACGGCTGGTGGGGGGTGGCTTTTCTGTTCACTTGTGAGGTCTCCCTCCAAGAAAAGAAGCTGGACCAGGAACCCCGGAACCATTGGCTCCGTGGCAACTTTTCCTCGGTGATTTAAAAACAACCCCAGGACCCCAAAGGTGACTGGACACAGTGCTTAACCACGTGGGTGAGGAAAATAAACCCGTATTTCGGAAAAAATGAGCCTGTCTGGGATTCAAATTTCTCAGGCATCCTCTCAAACTTACTTGGGTGTGGAAGAACGAGGACAGAAACCTTGTCACATCTCCCATGTGGAGGGAAGGACAAATACTGACGGGGAAGAAAATCGAGAGGGAAGGAAACTCAGAACGCTTTTTGAGCACGGTGTGTGTTTGGAAGAGCTGCACTGCTTTCAGTACTTTAATGAGACCCCTCCATCAGATAAACTCCCCCTAATGTTCCTCTGGAAACCCTAGTGGTGCAGTGGTTAAGTGCTATGGCTGCTAACCAAAAGGTTGGCAGTTCAAATCCACAGGTGCTCCTTGGAAACTCTAGGGGGCTGTTCTACCCAGTCCTACAGGGTCGCTATGAGTTGGAATTGACTCGACAGCCACGGGTTTGGGTTTTTTGGTTTTAACGTCTCTCTTGGACTTGGTTTTAACTGTGGATGGGAATTACTTTCTTACATGAGGTGATGCTGGTCGGGATACAGAGTTCTAGAAGTATAAAGGCTCCCAAGCCATAGAACCTGCTTGGCGATTATTTTTTTTTAAAGTACTGGGGAAAAGAAATGCTGCTGCTGTTAATAATGATACAATTAAAAAAAATACACCTGGGACTACAACACTGCAGAGAGCTAATCGCACACGGTATCAATTCAAGCCCGATCTTAAAATTCAGGACGCGGCTCAGATAACCCGAGGAAGGAGACGGGAAGTGGTTATGAGGAGTTGTTAAGAGGGTGGCTGTTTCCATGGGTAACAGTTGCGCGAAGGTAGGATACCAGCCCTCATTATGTGGCATGGAGGGATGAGGGGCTGGGGCACTCCCAGGTGTCTCCGGGGTGGCCTCTGCTCCCCTGTTGGAGGTGGGGCAGCCTCGGTGGGGGCTTACCATCCAGACTGGGTGGCACCGTCCCCAGGGAGTAGACGCCTTCCTTCATGTGCACCAGTAGCTCCTCGCCTGGCTCAATGTCCTTAATGACTTTATAATAAATCTAGGATGAGAAAGCAGAGAGAACATGTTTAAGTGTCTGTGGTGGCGGCTGCTTGCACGCACTCAGCCCCGCACCCTGTCCACGCTGCTAATTGGAGAGGTTGACCCACGGGCCACTTGACCAGTCTTTTAATTATTGCTAAGAAGTTCCCCTCTGGAACATCTACAGAATATGCTCTACAAGACTAAAGTCCTCTTTCAATTGTGTATGAACAGTTTTTGGGTAAAGGGCTGCAACATTAAATAGGTGAGAATCGGTGTTTAAGTTCCCAACAATCAGGGTATGTTCCCACCTCCCCCTCTCCCCGAAAAAAAAAAACCAAAAAACCGTTGTCACGGAGTCCATTCCAATTCATGGTGACCCCACGTGTTACAGAGTAGAACTGTTCCATATGGTTTTCTTGGTTGTGATCTTTACAGAAGCAGATTGCCAGGCCTTTCTTCCATGGCACTGCTGGGTGAGTTTGAACTGCCAACCTTTAGGTTAGTAGTTGACTGAAAACCAGTTGTGCCACCTAGAGATCTTCGGTATGTCCCATGGGGTATTAATGAGAGAATGATTCTTTTCGTCACAAGTGGGGCCTGGGCTGATTCTTGAGTTTCTTTCATTCACGTGTATGTAAGTGAGACACTTTTCGCCTCTCTGAGTGGCCTCGGAGTCTGGATGGATTGTGAGTGAATTCAGACCTTTATAAAGGTGACCATAAGCTCATGCAGAGGGCTGGCACTTCAAGACACCACAGAGCAGAGGCCATCGGCAAGGGAAGGCAGAGGGGAGGTGTGTGCCCAGCAGCTGGCCAGGGGTCTCAAGACAAGGGACATCCCTGAAAACTGGGGTGGGGGGTGGGGGTGGGTGGCGCTCAGGGTAGATTCTGCAGCTGGAGAACAGCCCTGAGGTCTCGGGAACTAAATTTGGAATGTTTTGCTCAATCCTCCAAGCAGCACACTTCTGAATCATGTCAACTGTAGCGTGCCGACGTGTCTCCTGAAAAAGGAAAGCCTGCCTTGGAGAGCTGAAGTGGTGGCCAAGATTAAGAAAACTCTAGCAATTCAGAAAGGGGGCCATGGCAAGGGTCATCAGGGATGGAGACTGGGGAATGGACACTGTAGGCCTGGGGCATCTGGAAGAAAACTGAGCTTCCCTTGCCTCTGCCAGACCTTACCTCTGAGCCTCCTGCCCTCTATGGGGGCTGGGACCTCTGGATGGGGTCACTTATAGAGGTATCCCACTGCTCCTCACGTGAACAGGGATGACACCAGGGAATGGCATATCTTAATCCAGAAACGCTGGACAGGGATGCACTTCACTTAGGCTGAGCCACGGCTCACTGCCCATTCCGGAATGTGAGTGATGAGCCCCACTGAGATAATACGGACCAAGGGGCTTCCAGGACCTGCAGACGACCCCAGAGGCCTGGTTGGGAGGCTGGAGAAAGACCCAGGCCAGACCCATCAGCCTTGGGACCTCCGGGCGGCGGCTCCCCCAGATTCCTTTCTGGTTGAAAGGTTCTAAAGCACCACCTTGCTCATCCAGAGGGCCCGGGACAAGGACGGAATGTGCACAGCAGCCATGGATGGTGGAGGGAGGACATCGTCCATAAGAACAGGCTGGTAAAGACTGGGGAGAGAAGGGTTTCTGGACCAAGGCGAGTGGCAGTCCTCATTGTGGGGCGATGCTCTGGTTCCTCGCTCACAGGCCAGCCAGTTCCAGACCAGGCTTCCCAGCAGCAGCTGGCCCAGACTGCCAAGCACGTCTGCTTGCCTATCCCCCCATTCCTCCCCAGAGAAATATCTGCAGAGCCAGCTTCCTGATGTCCGGTCAGACTCGTTTTCCCTGGTGCCCCAGAGGATGAGCCCTCACTGCTGTATCTCCCCAGTCTCCAACTTCATCACAAACTCCCAGTCCTGAGGAACCCCAGAAGACACCAATAACTCAAATGGACAGAGACAGACGGGGTGCCCTGTTGTGTCCCCAAAGGTGACTGGGGTATTATTCCAGGGCCCCCAGACAGCAGAGCTGCACAGAGTAGAAAAGTAGCCACATGCATACACATCTTATTAACGTGCAAAGTTCTTTCCACGTCAGTCAGGGGCGCTATTTTACTTGGCAATCATTCTCAGGCAAGCCGCTAAAATAATGACGAGATTTTAAAATGGAGAATAGAAACTTTACCATGTAACTTCTGCAACTCAACTCATTGGTATTAAGGTACCGGTTTTGTATCTTCTCCTCTCCAAAAAAAATCACACAGTGGCCGAATCATTGTTTAAAAATATCAGACTTCAGCCATTGTATCTCAAGATTGGACCCACAGTACAGCGTGCGGAGAGGGGCGTCCAGCGCGGGGACGAAGCCGGGGCAACTCCGCGAAAGAGGCACGACTGCACCAGCATCTGCGCAATGAGCCGACGCATCCAGCAAGCGCACATTTAATGCTGGGCTCTGGGTGCCGGCTAGTCCAGGCGCCTAAGCATAGGGTGAGAAGGCGCAGGCGGGTTCCGCGGGGCAGCGCGGCTGGCTGTTCCTCTCCCGCAGTCCCGGTTAGAGGGCAATGCTGGCCCGGCCACCGCCGCCCGGCGTCCCGCGCGCCCTGGCCCGCGACCCCCGCCGACCCGCACGGCGCCCCGGGACGCAGAGGGCGGCTCTGACCTGGTCCCCACGAGGCGCTCCGAGAGCCCGCCTCTTCCGCGGTAGCCGGGGCTACGCTGCGCTCATGCTGGCAGGGCGGCGGGGGATGGAAGGGGCGCGGCTCGCCTCCCTCCTCCGCCCCCACGGGCTCACAACACCCCCCCGCCCCGACCCGAAGGGTACCAGGAAGCCTGGGACCCTACACCCCCACCACGGCTGCTGGTACTACCTGGCCTCTCTCTCCCACCCTCCCAGGGCCGCCCAGACTCCGGGGAACCCCAGCCCCACACCTCGCTCCTGGGATCCACTCGAGGCTGCCCGGCTTCCCGGGTTCCTCCGCTCGCGCGCCCCCCGAAGGAAGTTCAGAAGGTTTTACGCGCGCACTGGGCCCCACAAGACGGCCGCAGGGCCTGGGCGCTGGCGGGAGGCCGCCTGGACTTTGAGCTGCAGACGGTGACATTAATGGCTATTAGTGCTAATCGCAGGGCTGGGCCAGGAGCGGTGGGGGTGACGGTGGCTGCGCGACCGACCCTCCACCCCGGGGAGAGGGGGAAGGTGACCAGAAACCGCTGCAGACTTCCCCAAACTCAGCCCGCCTGCCTTTGTCATCGTAGGTCCACACGGTGAACCTGATCTGAAACACAAGCAAGAGTTTTCACACTTTCCAAATCGCACAAAAGGCCTTATTGGCCAGACGCGCGCGGGCACAAGCCTCAGTCCCTGGTTCACGGGGTCTGGTGACTTCCCGGGACAAAGGCCGGGACTCGGCGGGAGCTGGGCGGCAGGAACCGCCTTGGCCCTGTCTGCTGGTGGCAGAGGCGGTACAAATGGAGCATTTACTGTACTGCGCGGGCCCTTCCCAGCACGCTGTAATAAATTCTTACAGCAGCCCCCTAAACATTCCTTCAGCGGTTTCATTCTATGCCTCTCGGATCGGCCATATGCGGACCTGGGCAAGCCAGCACTGAGGATAGGCTGGCATGAAGAGCTTCAGAAGTGGGGAGGGAGAAGTTTGCTCCTCAAGGAAAAAGAAGTCCCAAGTCTCTTTAGTCCTCCCAGGGTCTTCAGGGAGGCTGACCAGCCGCGGGAAAGGAAAAAGAACCGGCATTTGTTTAGGTGACAGCATGGAAGTGCCCATGACTTTTTCTAAACAGTTGCATCCGCCACAGTAATTCAGTCATGCCTGAGTCCTTCGGTACTGTTGCATAGGCAAGGCTGAGCTGGAATTTTCTCTTTGGTTTACGGATCTGGGGGTGGGAAAGAGCTTAACAACAGCTGAGTTTACTAGCTCCAGTAAATGTCTGCTCTAAACGGCTTTAAAAAATAATGATGCCAAACAGGACTTGATCTGAAGTTAAGTCCTTGTTTCAACACTTCAGCTTCTCTCTGTAACGACAATGCCTTTATTGAACAAGGCCGGCACCACCAAAAACAGGTCCTCGGAATTACAACTATCTTTCAAGTGACCTTGCCTATTTTCTTCCTCTTTTCTCTCTCTCCAAACACGGGCAGGCGGCTCCTTGTAGGTAAACGGGGTTCTGGGGCAAATAAATAATGGCCACTTTCTCAACAAAAGGCAGAGAAATTGCTGGAGCAAAGTTGGATTTAGCACAGGTCATATTCATTTAGACCCAGCTGTTTATGAAAATGAGCATCATCTACCCCCCCAGCTGTTTCAAATGTACAAATATTTCAAATGTACAATAACTGTCAGCTCAGGATTTTTTTCTCTTGGAGCTCCTTAAGTTTTTTTTTTTTTTTTTAATAGCAAATCGATTTCACAAAAAAAGATACTATTTTCAAATAATATAAAAACCTAAGTGCCACAATTTCCATACCTACTTAATCTTAGAAATTTATAATTTAAATCGGTGAAAAACTCCATCCCAATTTTACCGGGTAGAAATTGCTAGATTGTGGATGAAAAGTCAGACCATATGCTAAGGCCATTTCTCCCATTTCCCAGGGATAAATGATTTTCTCAAAAAATGCAGACGTGATCAAGCGGACCTCTGGGATACTCTTTTCTCTTTGACCAGTTTGAGAAACTTTAAAGGAGTGTTTGAATAAAATAGATGAAATCTCTTTCAGCATGCTTATCTTAAAAAAAAAAATCAATCTCTCTCCATCCTGGATTTCTGAATCCGATTGTGCTTGAATTGGTTAAGGCTCTGGCATGATGCAAGAGGGGCTTTTCTCACAAAAGGCTTGTATGCATCGAGCAGAATTTGAATTCCTCTAAATCAATTACTGAAAAGCAAATTCTCCTAATGACCCGATCTGCAGGTCGGCCCGTCTGCCCAGAGAGGACGCTGGTCTGAGGATTTTCCTGGATGTTTCTTGTCTTCCAGGGCCCCTGAAAAGGCTAGGTAGGTGGCAATGCTGCCTTGTTGCTCATGGGTTTGGGGAGTCTCACTGTGTACCTTAATGACTTGCTGTCCCTAAACTGTGGGCCATCTCCCTCTAGAACAAGCTGGGGACACTCAGAACTCTCGATGTTTAAAAAAGAAACGGAGCGATGCTCCGAGGCCCAGCAGCGACTGTGTCCGAGGCCTTTAGTTCTCTTTCTTTTGCTCCTGCTCCTTCCTCCGGTTGATCTACTTGCCTGCTTTCTCAGAGCTGAGCAGGAGCAAGGGGACAGCAGCTCTGGGCTCGGCAGTATCCGAAGATTCCAGGGACAGGCAGGCAATTCCTTCCTCTGCTCTAGGGAGGAAAAGGCTACTTGTGGGCTTTGGGATTTGCCATGTTCCTCTCTTCACACAGGTGGCTGAAGTAATGGGATTTGTGCCTTCATCATCACATTTTATTGTTATATATTCTGGCACCTTCCCAGCAGCTCAAACATTTAAGACCTTTTATATACTTATCTTTTCCTTAGTTGCAAAGTTTGGATCTGGATATTATTTATGCATATATAAATTATCCGTCCACATTTAAATTATCTTCATTGTTCTTAAATGGTTTCTTCCGATGAAGCATTCCATTTGATAAAGAGGAAAAAGAATACAAATCCTGGCAAATGATTACAGCAGGTAATTTATTGTTTGTTTCTGGCCAAAATGAGGCTCCGTTTCCTCCGAAGAGAGGTCTGTACAATGCAGCCGTTTTCTGAATCACAACGAATTTGATAATATTTTGAAAGTCTTTTGTCAACGGGGTGGGAAACGTTAAAATGAATCTCCCTGCCCTTGCCCTCTTCATTTCAAAGGATAAATGGTATCTAATTGTTGAAAGCCAACACTGAACCTGGCAAATTAATTTAAAGATTTTAAATTAAAAAATTGTGGGGGAACAAAAGCAAAGGGAGGAAGGAAGCGTGCTGGCAAAATGTGATGGATGTCTGACGCCCCTCACTGAAAATTCCAACCCGGGCAGATCACACGCCCCGACAGACAAGAGGGACCGACTTTGGGGCGAGGGAACGAAAGCAAAAGGAAAATGCCCTTGGTCCAAGCAGCACCCGGTTTTCATTAAAAGCCAGGGCTGGTTCTCAGGGGCTCGGGCTGCGTGGCTATCAGTCGGCTAATCTTCTAATAAAATGCCTTTGTGTATCGCACTCTGAGAAAGAGATTAGCCTTGTCTGCTTCCACTTTGGGGAGACCTGGCCCCTCGTGTGCAGCTTAGTACACTCTGGCTGGAGCTCCTGTGGCCTGCTGGTGGCCGGCCCAAGCTTCCCTTCTATTTTGCCCCTGGAATTGCTGGTGTCCTTGGGCTTCTCCTGATGCCCAGCCAGCCAGAAGGGCTGGGTGGGCTGGGCTGATTTCGGCTGTGTTTCACGGGCCCAGCTGGCCTTCTCGAAGTGCGCTGGGGGCCTGGAGCCTGGAGTCTTGCTCCCCAACATGTGCATTTGACTGCAGCCTCATCTGACACCGTCCCCCGCCCTCCCGGCCACTTGACATCCTGCACTAACATTCTCTACCTATTGAGGCAATGTTTAAAAAAAAAAAGAGCCGTGCTGTGAATAGGCCTCTTCCCACCTCTGCTTCCTCCTGGGGCACTTTCTTCCCCAGCTCTTGTTTTCTTTCTGAACATTAAAACAAATTCAGGAATAGACCCTGCTTGTGTCTCCAGAAATGTTTTCAACCAACTGGTTCGCTGGTAATTGTGGGAGAAAGAACCATCCAGGGGTGATGCAAATGTCTTGACTTTTCCAAAAAGAGGAGTGGGAGCTGAAGGGGGGGAGTTAAGGGGGAAAGGCAGTGTCGCCAGGAGGGGAGGGGTTGGGCCACCCAGAGGGAATTGAGATCCCTGTGGGCTTGGCTCTGCTTTCCAGTTCACGCTGAGATGACAAAGTAAACGAAAGGCCATATCTTAGCACCCCAGGGGTGACTTCAGAAATGCTCAGTTGTCCTGACCACCCCCCGGAAGTCTGGGAGAAAGGCTCTGTCACTTGGCTGTCGGCTGCGGGCATTTTGTTCCCATCGGCCGCTGGCCCCAGGCCTTTGGTGCTCCAGGAGCAGGAGGACATGTACAGTATGAAGGCCGGGTGCCCTCAGCCTTGGACCATTTATGGCCTCTTCACGAATACAATGACCACAGGCCCCTTTCAGATGACCGGGCCAGAATCCACGAGGAAATTCACGACCACACGTGGCCTCTGCTGCCACTCAGCTCCCCCTTCCTGCACCCCAAGGCTGAGGGCAAAAGGGGCATCAGGGTGACGAAGTGGTCACTGCTCCCCCAAGGCCCCCTGAGGCAGGGGACTCATGGTGCCTCAGGAGAGAACCGTCACTGCACAGATGAACACAGGAGCCAGGCCAGTGAGCACCTCCCCTCAGTCCTGCAGCCGAGGGGACGTCACCGGTTCTCCAGAAGCAGTGATGGGCGAGTGGCGAGGAGCTCCTGGCCAGTCCTGGGTGGGGAGGCAGGGCAGGGGGCCTCTGTGCTGGTGACTCCGACAGCCCCAAAACCCGGCCCACCGGGCACCCTTTGGCCGGCGGCCTCAGGAGGTGACTCATTGGAGCAAGTCTTCTGGGGAACTCGGTGAACACACGCTGACTCCTTCCGAGCCCCAGTGTCCACTTTTTCTCACATCTGACTCTCCTCTGCCTCCTTCCAGGTCTTCATACTTCTTCTGCACTGAGGCAGGGGTCTCAGGGCGTGTGGGTGGGAATGTGGTCAGAGATCTGAGTAGGCTCCTGGGGGATCGAGGCATGGCCAACGGTCAGGTCTACTTGTGAGCACTGCAGTGCCCAGCTTCCTGGGCTCCCCAAGCACCCCAAGACATGGCTGGAAACCCTAGGCTGCATGGAGCTACCCAGGAGGGGTGTGAGGACCAAGTCCACCTCCAGACCCCAGATCACAGAGCTGCAGGGGTGTGTGGCTGTGTGCACCCCCAGAGCACAGAGCTGTGGGGGTGTGGGGGCCGTGTCCACACCCAGAGCCTGTCTGGTTATGTGACCCCCTGCAGCCAGTGGACACTGGGAAGAGCCCAGGATGGGCTGAGGGAGACCCCACTGTCCCAGATATCCCCTGTTCATTTGTCCTGGGACCGTCTGGAGGCCAGACACCCACATTTATAGGATTCCTGACGCCACTAGCAGAAGGCTTAGAAGGAAAACTGAGCCAGGTCCCCACTTGCTTGCCAGCCTGAGCTCCCAGTTCAGTTCTGCCCTCCGCCTGCCAGGGGGCGCGTCTTCCCTGATGGCTGTGGCTTCAAGAACTTTCTTTTCAGAAAGCTGGAGTCCTCTCCTGCCTGTCTCTTTTCTTCTCGGGAAATTAGGGCTAAGATCACGTGTCTTGAGCTTCAAGACGGTTCACACTTTGCTGAAGGAAGTCACTTCCCTGCTGAAGACTCTTTGGCAAACTGGAAACAGTTTATGGAGCTCAGCTAGGGATTCCTTCCCTTCAGAGTCCATTTGGTATCTGGAGGTCGTGTGTGTGTGTGTGTGTGTGTGTGTGTGTGTGTGTGTGTGTGTGTGTGTGTGTGTGTGAGATAGAGAGAGAGAGGCAGAGACAGAGAGAGACAAAGGGTAAGACAGAGAAAGATAAAGAGAGGTAAAGATATTGTTCACTTATGTGTGTGTAAAAGAGAAAGAGAGAGAAAAAAGAGAGTGAGAGAGACACACACAGAAAAAGGGAGGGAGAGACAGCGATGGAGGGACAGAGACAGAAGATATTGTTCACTTATTTGCTGTGGGAGAGAGACAGAGAGAGATATTGCTCACTTGTGTGTGTGAAAGAGTGAGAGACGGGAGCGAGATTGTTCACGTGTGTGTTTGTGAGTACGTGTGAGGGAGAAAGATTATTTACGTGTGTGTGTGAGTGTCCACAAGGGCCACAGAATCCTGGCAGAAATTCTTGGGATCATGGGAAATTTGAGAAATCTCTTAATATAATGCAATGTTTCCTTCTCAAAGAGAAGCTTGTCTTCAAAAATCTTTGTTTTATTATCGATATTTCAGGAACGTTTTTATTTTAGCTACTCATAGGGTCAAAATGTCACTGGCATTTGGCAGCGACTTGCCTCTCTGTGGTTGGGACCAGTGAGCAGAAACACTTCCTGCTGGGTTGGAATTGACTTGACTTCCATTTTTTTTTTTTTGGAGACTGTTTAAAAAATAGTTTAAAATCTAGCACATCCCTTTCAAAGTTATTTTTAAAGATCATTTATTCCATCAGCAAATACTTATCGAGGGTCCATGTGCTTCTGAGAGCCGTTTTTCATATTATTAATAGAGTTTAAGAATTATTATTATTATTAGTCAAAGGAAAAATACATCCCACAAATTGCTGATTTCTTTTGATGTTTGAAATTCCCAGTTGAGACTTTGGAACCAGCAGCCAGATACCTGAGGGTGTCCTCAGCCAGTCCTCCCTGGCCGACTCAGCCAGCCTCTTCATGCCCACCATTGGTGCCTGCTCCCCAGGATTTTTGAAGGTTCGCTGCCACATGGCTTATTAAACTTGGAGGCGAGCTTTGCAGGGGCCATCAGACGGATAGATCCTTCTCTATGGGCCTTAAATCCAATTCTCCTTCACTCAAATTTCATTTTCATCTGGAAGAAGGAAAAGCTTTTTTAACATTTGTGTTTAATTTTTACGATGATCCTTTTTGCTTATTTCTGCATGGTTGTTGTTATTGTTAGGTGTCGTTGTGTCAATTCCAACTCATGTTGTTGTCAGGTGCCGTCAAATTGGTTCCAACTCATAGCAACCCTATGTACAACAGAGTGAAATACCACCCAGTCCTGCCCCACTCTCACAATCCTTGTCTTGCTTGAGCCCATTGCTGCAGCCACTATGCCAATCCATCTCATTGAGGGTCTTCCTCTTTTTTGCTGACCCTCTACTTTACCAAGCATGATGTCCTTGTCCAGGGACTGGTCCTTTCTGACAACCTGTATAAAGTATGTGAAACAAAGTCTCTCCATCCTTGCTTCTAAGGAGCACTCTGGCTGTACTTCTTCCAAGACAGATTTGTTGGTTCTTTCAGCAGTCCATGGTATACTCAATATTCTTCACCAACAGCAGGAGTGAGTGGCTGAAGACAAGGCATTTGTCCGAGACTCCAGAGTTGTGAACCTGAGCATTTTATAGGGTGATCACCAAGGCTGAGTCAGTTTTTCCTTCTGTTTCCTTTTTGTGAAGAATTGTGTGTTAAATTATAAACGTTTATTTTCTCAATAAACATTTGATAGGTGCCATCCAAGTTCTAAGGGGCTGGGGATTCAGAAAGAGAAAGAGAAGGCTCATGGTGTCTCTGGGAGTGAGTACACCAGGGGGCAGGGGAGACAGGCCAGTACACTGACAAATCCCAGGCAGTGCAGGAAGTGCCAGTGGGGACTCAGGACTAGGGAGGCAGACGCTGGGTGGTAGGATGGCCCAGTGCTGTGTCCAGGACAGCCAGAGTCTAGAATCTAGACATATTGCAGAGTCTGGAGACGAGATCAGACTCAAGGTAGAGAATTGGAAAACCCAGCTTTTCCATGAGTCAGTGAACTCTCCTGGGGAAAGAATATGAGTAGAAAACATGAGAGGGCTGAAAGTCTGTAATTACGGGGCCAAGGCCTGACAAAGAGCTAGCAGAATATCTAGAGAGGACAGTGGGAGAGAGGAACCCGGCTAGAAGGACATTTTGAAGGCTAAAAGTGGAACGTATTTGTAAAAGTCAGTGTGAAATTTGGGTTCAGACGTAGCATTCTGTTATATATGAGTCAAAAAGCTGACTCGATGGCACCTAAAGATAATAACAACAATGTCAAAAGTTAATAGTTTATATAGTCAAAGGCATCAATTCTTCTTCTGTCTTCCTTATTCATTGTCCAGCTTTCACATGCATATGAGGCAATTGAAAACACTATGACTTGGGTCAGGCACACCTTAGTCTTCAAGGTGACATCTTTGCTTTTTTTTTTTTTTTTTGACATCTTTGCTTTTTAACACTTTGAAGAGGTCTTTTGCAGCAGATTTGCCCAGTGCAAAACGTCTTTTGATTTCTTGACTGCTGCTTCCATGAGTGTTAACCGTGGATCCAAGTAAAATGAAATCCTTGACAACTTCAGTCTTTTCTCTGTTTATCATGATGTTGCTTATTGGTTCAGTTGTGAGGATTTTTGTTTTCTTTACAGTGAGGTGTAATCCATACTGAAGGCTGTGGTCTTTGATCTTCATCAGTAAGTGCTTCAAGTCCTCTTCACTTTCAGCAAGCAAGGTTGCGTCCTCTGCATATCACAGGTCCTTAATGAGTCTTCCTTCAATCCTGATGTCCCGTTCTTCTTCATATAGTCCAGCTTCTGGGATTATTTGCTCAGCAAACAGATTGAATAAGTATGGTGAAAGGACATAACCCTGATGCACACCTTTCCTGACTTTAAACCACGCAGTATCCCCTTGTTCTGTTTGAACGACTGCCTCTCGATCCGTGTGCAGGTTCTTCATGAGCATAATTAAGTGTCTGGAATTCCCATTCTTCACAATGTTATTCATAATTTGTTATGATCCAGCCAGTCGAATGCCTTTGCATAGTCAGTAAAACACAGGTAAACATCTTTCTGGTATTCTCTGCTGTCAGCCAGGATCTATCTGACATCAGCCACGATATCCCTCATTCCATTCTCTCTTCTGAATCTGGCTTGAATTTCTGGCAGTTCCCTGTTGACGTACTGCTGCAGCCACTTTTGAACAATCTTTAGCAAAATTTTACTTCCGTGTGATAACGACCCCCATATGATAGAGTAGAACTGGCCCATAGGGTTTCCTAGCCCATAATCTTTCTGTGAGCAGATCACCAGGTCTTTCTCCTGAGGAGCTGCTGGATGGGTTTGAAATGCCAACATTTCGGTCAGCAGTTGAGCACTTAACCAATGTTTCTCCAGGGCTCTTTTATTTCTGCATTACTTTTTGCAATAGGAAAAAAAAAAAAAATTTCTAGATTTTTGGTTCTAATTGAAGATCAGAGACGTCCGGGGGGCGGGGGCAGAGGAGGATTCATGCTCAAAGTTCCTTCAAGGTGACCAGCATCAGCTGGGTCCAGGGGAGGGACTGCTTGGCCCAGACAGAGCCAAGGACCAAGAGGAGACTCAACAAATGCCATCAGCGTAACCCACAGCATCCCAGGGCCTCCACACCTCCCGAGTCCTGGCCTCTGTTCCTTCTGCAAAATCGTCTCTAAAGTCAAGAGGCATGGGCCATGTTTGATGGCTTGCTTATGCCACGGGAGACTGTATTCTTTGTTACGCGGTCTTCAAAAACATCATTTCTTCTTTTTTATCCAGGGCTCCACACACAGGATTGGGTGACCTTGCTTCACAACTTGTCAGCTGTGTGGGTCTCCGTTAAACCCGTTGTGACTCATAGTGGCCCTATAGGACAGAGCAGAACTGACCCATAGGGTTTCCAAGGCCGTAATCTTTTTGGAAGCAGACTGCCACAACTTTCTCCCCTGGAACCACTGGTGGGTTCAAATCACCAACCTTTCAGTTAGCAGCCAAGTGCTTAACCACTGCACCACCAGGGCTCCTTTTGTGGGTCTACGGTTAGGAAAACCCTAAGGCTCTCCTTTTGTTTCTTTAGCAACCACCCGGAATGGCATCTTTACATTATTTTATTGGGGTGAAATATATGTATCGCAAAACATTTGTCATTTCCACCATTTTTAGGTGCACAGTTCAATGACATTAATTACATTCACTGTGTTGTGCAACCATCACCACTACCTTCAAACCATCTTTTAAAGCAATAGAATTGTTTTTGCAAATGCAGTTGTATGGCTAACCCCTCAAATGTTACAGAGCCAAGGCGAACTGCGTTGATTGAGGAGGGCAGGGGCCCTCGAGGCCCCTAGGAGGAACTGGTGCTCTGGGAACATAGGGTGAAACCACGGCTCAAGAGGTGTGGGAGGGTTCCCGGGAATCACGGACTAATCAGAATTAAAGGACTCGACTGAGCAGCCTCAGCTCTGCCTTCATGGTTCTCGGCTCTGGAGGCCTTTTTGAGGCACAGAACCTCCCATCTTCTTTCCTGAAGGGCTGGTGGGTCGGGACTAGTCAGCTGGAGGCAGTGCCCACTCTGATGCCCTTGGCCTTGGGTGGTGAGAACACAACACCAATCACGAGAACCTAGTAAGCTGAGGGGTCATCGTCTTCCTCTGGTGGCTGGAGCAGGAGTGCTGGCATCTGGGCTGACTTGGGGAGCCTCATCACAACCACGCAGCTCAGGAATAACATCAGTTCCCTCCCGGGGGATGACAGTCACCTCACCAGGCTGGCTGGGCTGTGATCTCGGCTCTTAGGGGCCCCGGGCAGCGGGCACATCCAGCCAGCCAGGCACTGAGCCCGCCTGGAGAACTTGGGTAAGCAGCGCCATTTAGCCACAGTTCTCGTGCGGACAGTTCCTGTTCTCTGTGACTCTCGTGTTCCGCCGGCAGTGGCATTTGCAATGATTCGAATGCTGGTGGTCTCGGATGTTGGTGACTCTGCTTTTCTTCACATCAACTGTCACCTTCTGACTCGGGAGCCCTGGAGGCCTTGGACGAGGCCACAGACAGAAAGTTCCAATGAAGCATTAAGGGGGTGCATAGAAGGGGTGGTGCTAAGTGAGGCTGTGCTGATGGGCACCTTAGACATCCAGTGCTGCCCAAGTGTCTAGTAGCCACCTCCACTAGGAC
Source organism: Dugong dugon (assembly GCA_030035585.1). NCBI lineage: Eukaryota > Metazoa > Chordata > Mammalia > Sirenia > Dugongidae > Dugong > Dugong dugon. The sequence goes on along the minus strand of CM057462.1, from coordinate 26,363,255 downwards.
CAGCTTTGCAAAAGGACCCGCCTGAGGGGCCCTTCCCCTTGCCACCCCCAATCAACTTTGGTGCCTACCTGCTCATTGATCTGGCACATGGTGAGGTTCTGGTCATCACAGGAGCAGGCCACGCGGATGTACTTGAGCCAGCTGCCGGCCCCGGTCTGGTTAGCATCCACACAGAACTTCTCGCCGCCCAGGTCTTCTGAAATCTGCCCGGGAAGAGAGAGAACAACAAGGGTTAGAGGCGTCTCGTTTGCTGGCGTCTACACACTCCACATCTGCCCAACCAGCAACCAGGTGGTATGGGCTTTGGGGCAGGAAGACAGCTCACTCCTAGCCACCAGCTGGCCACAGTCTGCCCAGCCCACCCATGTCCAGTAGCTTCCGCTGGTTAACGGAGAGGCTAAGGGCCAGCTTTCCTGTTCTCACTGAGCAGCAGTTCATTGCCCCGACCAGGCAACAAAGAAAACCTCAGCACTGCAAAATGTCTCCCATGAGGCCGTTCCCTGGGCAGAAAGCAAAGGCTACTCATGCTAAGAACAGAGTCCTGTGCGCGGGGTAATTGCTGCACTGGGCTGGCAAAAACATTGCTGAAGGTGAAGGTGTTGTTGGGGTGTGTGGTTGCATTGGGGCCTGGGTGAGTGTATGTGTGTGCTCTGCATACACACACTCCTATCTGCTTTCACAGCACGTTGAAAGTAACAAAAGTATTTTGTTGTCTACAGACGGGGAAGTTTCAGTTTGACACCCCAGCAGTGTGCTAATGCCTGGTCTCTCTCACCCTGCCCTCAAAGGACAAGCTCAACCTTGCTTTGCTCTAGTTTATTTTGTTTTTGCTGTGTCTTCTGAAGCTGCTCTGGACACGCTGGGAACCTATTGGGAGTGTGTTTCTTACTTGCAGTCACTACCAGGCCTGTGAGGAGGCCATTTACGAGGAGACCCGACTGCCCGGCTGCCCACTGCTGAGAGAGAATTCCCAGAGAGCTGCTGGGCCGAGAGGCCGCGGCTGCAGGAGGAGTTACGAGGGCTGGGAGGGAGGGGTCTCAGCGGCCGGCCTGTGCTGTTCAGAGCCTACTTCTATTCTGAATCCAGGGCGATTAGCATCTTGGGAGGGCTTCCTGGGGGGCCCAGCCCTGGCACAGAGAGGGAGAAAGCACGGGAGGAAAGGCAGCAGGCAGGGGCAGAGGCCACTACCGTGCTGAGGTCCTGGAAGTAGAGGGGCTGTGTCCAGGTAGGCAAGGGCATACAGGTTGGTAGGTGTGTCCAGGAGTTCAGGGTGTCCAGGTGGACATAGCTGTCCATGTGGGCAGGGGAGTCCAAGTGGGCAGGTGTGTCCATGTGGGCAGGGGCATCCAGGTGGTCAGGTGTGTCCAGGTGGCCAGGTGTGTTCGGGTGGACAGGGGCATCCAGGTAGATGTGGTATACAGGTGGACACCGGTGTCCATATGGCAGGGGAGTCCAGGTGAGCAGAGGTGAGGGAAATGTGGAGTCAGACCCAGTGAAGTCAGAGTAGGGAGGAAAGCAACATGGCCCAGCAAAAATGGAGAAGGTAATAAAACAACAGGAAATACCAACTGTTAGCGAGGATGTGGAGAAATTGGAATCTTTGTGCATTCCTACAGGAATGTAAAATGGTGCAGCCATGGAAAACATTGTAGCAGTTCCTCAAAAAGTTAAACATAGAATTACCACGTGACTCAGCAATTCCACTCCTAGGTATGTACCCAAGAAACTTGAAAGCAGCAATGCAAACAGATACTTGCACACCAACATTCACTGCAGCACTATTGATAATAGCCAAAAGGTGGAAACAACCCAAGTGTCCGTCCTCAGATGAATGCAGAAACAAAATGCTGTCTATACACACAATGGCATACTACTGAACCATAAAAGGAAGGAAGTACTGATACATGCTACCACATAGACGAACCCTGAAAACATTACTTTGAGTTTAAGAAGCCAGACACAAAAGACCACATATTGCCTGAGATGAAATGTCCAGAATAGGCAAATTCATAGAGACAGCAGTTTGGTGGTTGCCAACAATCAGGGGAAGGGAATGGAAATGACTGCTTAATGGTATGGTATAGTACAGTGTTTCCTTTTGGGGTAATGAGAAAGTTCCAGAACTAGACAGAGGTGGTGGTTGCAAACATTGTGAATGCAGTAAATGCCACTGAATTGTCCACTCTAAAATGGTTAATTTTATGTTATGTGAAATTCACCTCAATTAAAAAAAAATCTGAGGAGAACACTGGGCCCCATGTGCCTTCTGATCCCTGAGGGTCTCCCGAGTGTGCTGTTAGGACAATGAGGTCCCTGGAGAAGGATAGGAGGCTGTCCCTGGGATATGGGAGAAGCCCATCTGACCAGAGAATCGGAGTGCTTTGTTGAAGTTGGGGTGCTCTTCCCATGCCCACAGACACTCTAGGTGATCAAGGGCCCCACTTGGACCCAGAGTCAAAAAGAAGGCTGATATTTCGGGGGGCAGCCAGAATCTCCGCCCTGGGATGCACAGGACCTGCGGCAAATCTGACTGTGCACCTAGACCCCACAGCACTTAACACCATGCTCCTTTCCAGATTCAGTTGTGCTCCCAGCCCACCCTGTGGTGACCATCACTGAGTGGACCTGATCGGGCCAGGCCCCCTCAACTCCTCCGGAGGCTGGGAACAAAGGGGCATCTATCTGAGAATCCTCTGCTTCTGGGGGGCCTTATAGTTCAGTCCAAAGAGCAACAGCAAACAAGGCCAGTTCTGGATGAGAAGAGAGATGCGCAGGCAGAGATGGAGACGCCAAGGAGGCTCTGGCGAGATGTGGTGTCCATCGACAGTGAAGACATGTTAATATGGAAGAGAGGAGGCAGAGGTGGAAGGCCAGGAGGACGGGCTGGGATGAGAAGCTGGAGGAGTCCGGGAGGCTAGGCTGGCCAAGCCCAACCAACCTCCACTCCACTCTCAATGGTGCATCAATGGTGCAGCTGGAGCTCCCTGTGGACCCTGCCTCGCAGCCCTCTGCAGATGGCGCTGTTGGGTGGTCAAACTCTTTGTCTCGCTGTTTCTCTGTCTCTGTCTGTCTGTTGGTGTCAGAATGTCCTGGGATATTTATTCCAAATGCAGAGTTTGGGCCCCCACTCAAAGCCCCTGAAGCCTGTTCTCTGGTAGTGGGGCCCAGGGCTCTGCATTTAGCCTGTGTGTAGCAGGGGGTGCTCAGTCCACAGGATGGGATGGCTGTTCAGTGGTGTCCCCTTTCTAACCACCCCAGAGAGAACGTGTGGCTCTCAGAGTTCCTAAGGCGCTTATACTGTGGGAAGGTGACCAGAAGGCAGGAGGGCAAGCCTGGTGAAAGGAAAGAAATCCTGATGGCCTGTCTCCCTTGCATTCCCTTGGCCTCTGCATCATCACAGGAGGGCTGAATGGGAACTTCCAGGTCATCCAACTGCATCTAAGGCCTCTGCAGCATCTGGGACCAAGAGCCATTAACTATACTTGCAGGCACAGTGAGCCCACCATTGTCCTCCCAAGACAGCCCATTCTATGAACACCCACCACTGTGATCTAAGACAGCCTGTTCTATGAACACCCACCACTGTGACCTAAGACAGCCCATTCTATGAACACCCTCCACTGTGCATCTAAGACAGCTGATTCTATGAATATCCACCACTGTGCACCTAAGATAGCCCATTCCATGAACACCTACCACTGCAATTGCAAGATAGCCCATTCCATGAACACCCACCACTATGATCGAAAGACAACTCATTCTAGAACACCCACCACTGTGATCCCAAGACAGCCTGTTCTATGAACACACACCACTGTGATCCCAAGACAGCTGGTTCTACGAACACCCACCACTGTGTGCCCAAGACAGCCCATTCTATGAACACCCACACCCACAACAGTGTGCCCAACACTGCCCATCTTTGAACACCTTGGATCATTGGGAATATTTTTTGGGTGGACGGACTCTGCCTTCCGGTGACTTTCCCTACCCGATTCTGGCCCCCCTGCAGTAGCCTGAGGCACCAGCCTCTCTCTCCACACTACAGCCCCTCAGATGTGTGCACCTGGCCCCACTCATCCAAGCCTCCCTCTGCTGGTGTAACACCGCCACCCCGGCCTGTCTGAGTGTGGATACACTGGCTGTTCTCCACGCAGACACTGCTCTGCAGTCCTGGGGGCCAGCGCTTCCCTTTCTGAGCGCAGGGCAGAGCCAGACACCAAATACACTCAGGGCCCTGTCCCTGTGTCAGACAGCCCCCCTTGTAGCCTGTAGGGGGTCCACTCCCTGGCCCAACAGCCCCTCTTTCTTGGTCCTCCCAATCTCCCAGGTCCTCCCCTCATCCCTGGAAAACCTTGTCCTCCAATTCCTGACCAATGGAGACAGTCACAGGGTGTGGCTAATTTCATGGTGGCCCCCAAACGTAGGGGGAATCCCCTTCCCCTCGGTGGGCACCCCATGCCGGCCTCCTAGGGGGTGGAGGAAGTCTTAGTTAATCCCTTCTTTCCAAAGAGACTAAAGTTCTCTTCTTCCTGGAGGTCTCTGCTGGAGCGGTTCCTCCAGGGCTGGCAGGAGAAACCCTGGCCTCAGGCCTTAACTCAGCCGGGACACATAGCAGGGCCGTTCCTGTCTGTCTATTGTCATGCTTGGGTGGCCGAGCCTTGCCTGTCCCAATGTGAAGGGTCACCCAGACACACCTGGACTGTGGAGTGGGAGGGGTCAGGGACAGGCAGAGCCTCAGAGGCTGCAGCTTCTCTGCCTTGGATGTGGCCCGCCAAGGCCGCTGGCCAGGGGACGCTCCCAGAGGAGCAGGTCCGTGTTTCTGCTGGTGGGCAGGTGGGTGTGACGATGCAGGCCTGGCTGCTGGTCGATTCTTGTTTGGGGCCTGGATGGGCTGAGGCCATTTCTGGCTCCAGAAAGGACACCGCAGGCTTCAGACAGAAGGCCTTTCTGTGTCCCTCTCACCTTCCTTCCCTTCCTCTCTCTGCCTTCCTCCCAGGGTCTCCGGGAGGGCTCATCGGGGGCCCTTTGGGAGCCCCACAGCCCCTTATGCAGAAGACTTCTGTGTGCATGGTGCTGTGCTGGGTGCTTCCCAGCTATCTGCTTGTGACTGTCACCAGGTATCTGTGAGGTAGTGATGTTGTAACCTCATTTTTCAGAAGACAGAATGGTGTCCCAGACACACAGTGCCCCAGGAGCAGGGCCGGAAACCCAGCCCAGCTGCCTGAGTCCAGAGCCTGTGCTCTTGGCCGAAGCCCAGACCCTCTTGGCATCAGGTTAGGGACCCAGCATCAGGCTAGGGACCCGGTATCAGGTTAGGGACCCAGCATCAGGTTAGGGACCCGGCATCAGGTTAGGGACCCAGCCACACAAAAGTCTGCACCACCTGGAATCGGAAAGCAGGGCTGAGCTGTCCCGGGTTCCTCTCTTGCCTCCTGTGGAGTGAGCCTTACAGGCTACAAGGACAGAGCCAGGCCACCTGCTCCCCAGTTCTCAGACCTCAGGCCACCCAGGTAGCCTCTGGCCCAGGCTTTCCCAGGCTTGGTAGGAGGATGACTTGGCCACAGGATTGCTTGGGGGAGGGAGACGCTGATGGTCACAGCAATGTGCGCCTGGACACAACTTCCTCATTATCCCAGGCTGGTGAGAGCCACACGCCAAAGAGGTAACCGTGCCTGCTCATCCCAGGCTGGGGAGCCAACCTGCTGACCTCTCCACCGGAGTGGACACCACGTCCCCCATGCTGGGAGCTGGGCCCCTGCTTGGGTCTCACACCTTTTGGGTCAGCTGGGAGCCTCAAGGGGCAGGGCCTAGGCTTGTTTTGGCCTTGGTGGCACAGAAGCCAGCCCCTAGGAGGCCAATAAAGATTAGGAATTTAAGTATGCACGGATGGATGGATGGATGGGGGAAAAAAAAAACCCGAACTTGTCATCGAGTTGATTCCGACTCATAGCGACCCTATAGGACAGAGTAGAACTACCCCATAAGGTTTCCAAGGAGTGCCTGGTGGATTCAAACTGCTGACCTTTTGGTTAGCAGCCATAGCTCTTAACTACTGCTCCACCAGGTATAATAAATGCAAAGCACCCATCCAGTTGTCATGTGCTCTCTTCTGCTCATAGATGCATCACAAGAGGGAGGAAGGAGGTAGAGAAGGCAGGCTGGAAGGCAGGAGGGGCACAGTACCTCGAGGTGGGCAGTGGCCCAGCCTGTGGTGGCTTCCCTGGCCCATGGTGACCTCAGGGCAGATACTGTCTCAGAATTTGAAATCCCCTTCCCCATCACCACTCCAGAACTGGGCTCCGGAGCTGTTTCGGGCTGACCCTTGGGAATTGCAGAACATGCAAAGGAGGCCACCTACCACTCCACCCGCCGCTTGGCCAGGCCGCGTCACAGCTGCCAGCCCAGGCCGCACAGCCCCCCAGCCCCTCATCCCCTGCCAGCTCCCCCAGCTCATAAATCACCCCCATCAGAAATGCTGAGTTATGAAGCAGAGTTATGGAAAAATTCTCTTAACCTTTTTGATTTTTTTTGCACATCATTTGAGGTTTCCTGCGCTTCTTGCTGCGGGCTCTCGGCGGGGCTGTTTCGTGTTTAATGGGCACGGCCGCGCTGGCCGGCCGGGTGTGCAGGGCGGGCGGGGCGCCCAGGCATCTGTCGTCGGCTCGCCTAATGGGTTCCGAGTGCAGGAAGGAGGGGCCAGGAGGCTGCCCTTGCGGTCGCATCCTGCTGCTGGACTGCTGCTCCCCTGAAGCCCACCACACGTAAACCTCCTCATCCCACGGTGCAGCATCCACCTCGACAGCCGGCCCATGACTGCACTTGGCAGGGGCCAGAGGGAGGCTTCCTCTGCCCAGTCTGACCCCTCGAGAAGGCCTGACCAGCTCTGAGGCTGGGAGGGTGTTCTTTCTCTCCGCACACACACTTGCACACACAATGCTACAATTTATGGCTTCCACTGTAGGTGAAACAGAAAGTCCATTCTTGTGATGGAAGGAGGTGAGAAGGCGTTCTGGAAACACCTCAGCCCAGTGCAGACGCGGGGCCTGGATGAGCTCATAAATCCACCTTCTGCCTCTCATTAAGGACCCCCGGGGGCCATGACCGGGGGCTGTGACTGGGCGCTGATGAGAAACGTGGCTGAGGAATGGGGCCACGCTGCTGCCCAGAGGACAGGGGGCCAGCGGGTAGGTTGGCGGGCCTGGGGCTCACCTGCTCGGAAGGAGAGGGAGGGAGGGAAGGAGGGAAGAAGAGAAGGAGGGAGGGAAGTGGCTTCTAGAAAAACAGGCAACTCATGGAAGCCATTGCTCCAAGATGAAGGCCAGAGAGAGACAGAGAGAGAGGGAGAGACTGAGAGAGAGAGAGGGAAAAAGAGACAGAGAAAGAGACAGGGAAAGAGAGAGAGACTGAGACAGAGAGAGCTAAACAGAGAGAGAGACAGAGGGCGAGAGAGAGACAGAGAGAGAGGGAGAGACAGCGAGAGAGACAGAGGTAGAGAGAGAGAGGGAGAGACAGTGACAGAGAGAGCGTGTTTTCTGGGGTGTATGCCTCGAAGAAGCTGGGTGTGGGCCTCTAGGACTGCAAGGCTGGCCTGCCCTCCCTGGGGCAGTCCCTGTGGCACTTGTGTTTGTGTGTGGGTGAGGTGGGGGTGGGGGGATAAGGGCCAGGAGCCTCTGTTTCTCAGGGAACCCAAGAGTGTCATCCAGAACCTACAGGAGAAAGCTGCTGCCCTGTGGCAGCTGACGCTGGAGCAGGGTCCCGGCACCCAACACTGTCAGTGCACAGGTGAGATGGGCTTGGGGGGGCTCTTCTCCCAGGTTGGGTCTCAGAGGGATGATTGGAAAGCGGTCACCTAATCCCATGCTTTCTGACACTTGTTGGCCATAAATGCCTTTGAAGATTTGATGAAAGCCATGGACCCTCTATCAGAAAACACTCAGACACCCAGAAGCTGTGGAACCTCCTGGGGTTTGCAGATCCTCTCCCTCAAATACTCAGACATTCAGATGCCACAGAAATTTCTGGAGTTCACAGACCCTCTCCCAGAAAATACTCAGACACCCAGATGCTGTGGAACTTCCCAGGGTTCACAGACCCTCCCCCAATATTCAGACACCCAGGTGCTCTGAAAAGATTCAGGATGTAAATGCTCTGCCTCCTCCCCCTATCCCCCTGAGCCCCCCAGCCCTAATGTTCACAGTGGAAGGACCCCATGATCTGCCTGTGGGTGTCAAGCTCAGAAACAGTCCCAACAAAGAGTGGCTGCTTGTGTGGCTGAGCCCAGCCCCAGCCCCAGCCCTGCCTTCCTGGGGTCCTGCTCCCTACAGCGACAGAAGCTTCCTCATCCTGGTCTTGCCATGTTGGCTGGACCTGGGAGGCTGACAGAAGAGCTGGATTAACAGGGACACCACGGCCCAGAAAAGCCACCGACATAAGGACCCCTGTGTCCAACTTTGACTGGTAAAGACTCTCTGTGTAGAGGTTGTTGCTGTTAGTTGCCAATGAGTTAATTCCAACTCATGGTGACCCCATGTGTGTTGGGAGTAGAACTGTGCTATACGGTTTTCAAGGCTGTGACCTTTCAGGAGCAGATTGCCAGGCCTTTCTTTTAAGGCACCTCTGGGTGGGTTCGAACCACCAATCTTTCGGCTAGTAGTCAAATGTTTAACCATTTATGCCGCTCTGGGACTCCCCAAATTGTAACTCATTTCCCCAACTTGCAGGGTCCACATATATGCTACGTGCCTTCTGGGACACAGGACAGTGACCTGACTTGAAGGGCTTTGTAGCTGATGCTTCTTCCATTCGACTGGAATGGCACTAAAGTGGTTAAAATGTGAACTAATGGAGTATAGCTACCACAGCCTCTACCAGACTGAGTCCAGCACAACTAGATGGTGCCCACCTACCACCACCGACTGCTCTGACAGAGATCACAATAGAGGGTCCTGGACAGACCTGGAGAAAAATGTAGAAGAAAATTCTAACTCACAAAAAAAGATCAGACTTATTGGCCTGACAGAGACTGGAGAAACCCTGAGAGTATGGCCCTCAGACACCCTTTTTGCTCAGTAATGAAGTCACTCCTGAGGTTCACCCTCCAGCCAAAGATTAGACAGGCCTATAAAACAAAACGGGACTAAAGGGACACACCAGCCCAGGGGCAAGATGAGAAGGCAGAAGGGGACAGGAAAGCTGGTAACAGGGAACCCAAGGTCGAGAAGGGAGAGCATTGACATGTCATGGGGTTGGCAACCAATGTGACAAAACAATATGTGTACTAACTGTTTAATGAGAAGCTGGTTTGTTCTGTAAACCTTCATCTGAAGTATAATAAAATAAGAAGAAAAATAAAATGCAAACTACCCAAGCACTTTTCAAACACTGATTTGGAGTTGGATCAGGAGCAGGCATCTCTAATCTGAAAGGCTGCCAATCACCAGGCTCTGGTGTGACATTCTGAAGCATCAAACTTTTTTTTTTAATGTGTCACCAATTTTATCTATTTAAATACTAATCATTTGCTGAATTAAAAAATTTTAACCCAATCATAAAAAATGAATGACACCCTTATCCAACACATTTATTATTAGTATTATATAGAGAAAAAGAAGAAAAAACTGAAACATGCTACAATAAAATCAGTTGCCATTGAGTTGACTCTGATTCCTGGCGACCCCGTGTGTGTCAGAGTAGAGCTGGGCTCCATAGGATTTTCAATGGCTGATTTTTTAGAAGTAGATTGCCAGGTCTTTCTTTCAAAGTGCCTCTGGGTGGAGTGGAACCTCCAACTTTTCAGTTAGCAGCCGATCACGTTAACTGTTTGCACCCCCCAGGGACTGCTATACCATAATAATGTAGCGTATTAATGTAGCAATAATCTTGTTGTTTTGAGTTCTGAGCATTAAAAAGATTAAACAAACAAATTCAAAACAAAATCCAGAGGCAAGGTCCTGGACCCCGCTGGGGTGGCCCTGAGGTGGAAGCTGGGGTTCCCACAGGAAGCACTCCTTCTGTGGAGTTGATTCGAGGGCCCAGGAAGGGGTCATATTCACAACTTTCTCTGTGCCACTTGGATGGTGAGAAGCTGAAGTCTGTGAGCGGGGCTGGAGGAATTCCCCTGGGCCTGCCCTTGGCTAAGCCACTGCGAACTGTGGGACAGGAGCTTCCCAAAATAGCCTGTGCTCTCTTTGGGGCCTCGTGGGAAGCAGAGTCCTTGGGGTAGGGAGCGGTCTGGACTTTCTCTTTGCTGGATGGACACCCTCGAGTTTGGAAGCCCAGGAGCCATGGAGGACCCCACCCAGGGTCTCCTCCTCCAGCTTTCTCCACTTGGCTGGAGAACACTCTGCTGTGTTCCTAGGGGTACTTGTGCGCTCCAAGCTGCTTGGCCCCAGTCTTGTCACCCTCAGGTGTCCTAGGCACTGTCCAAAACCAACACAGGCTGCATGCAAGGACTGCCCTCTGGAAGGATCCTCAGGAAACCGGGACACCTCTGAGCTGGGAGAGGTCTCCGCCTTCTCTGCCCCTTATTTCCAGACAAGGTGTCAGCCCCAGTGAGAGTGGCTCCAGCAAGAGCAGCAATGTGCACAGCCTGGCCCCCACAAGGCTCTCCCCCATCACCCATGGGCAAGAAGAGGGAGCTGTCTCCTCCAGCCACCACTGCCCACAGGCCATGGACACTGTGGTCATGGTTGCTCAGCCACTGGCTGCGGTCAGGTCTCACTGTTGAGTCACTGAACATGCACATCTCCTGGGGGCAGTGCTGTGGTCATCCACATGTGTAGATGAGGAAACCGAGGCGTGGAGAAGTTAAATGATTGGTGTGAAGTTGTGCAGCCAGAAAGGGCCAGTTCTGGCTGGGCACTGGGTGCAGGGTGCTGGCTGGTCAGTCTTGCCCCTTCCACACTGCCATGCGGCCTGGTTCCTCCTGTCCTGCTCATTTGCCTGTACGGGACCATGGATCCTTGAGGGTGGTGGCCACTAGTGCTCGAAGCTCCCCAAGCCTTGCCCAGGACAAACATTTAGTCAGGGCTTGATGGAACGCCTTGATGAATGAATGAATGAATGAATAATGAATGGATGAATGAGTGAATGGGTGAGGTGTAGAACCCTCACAAACGTCCCCCTGACCTGCTCAGACACTCTGGCTTCCTCTACTCCCCAAGGCCCAGGGAGATAGATGTTCTGGAGTTGTGAAGATGGAAGAACACAGGGCCCCCTCCTGGGAGGCCTGCCCTGCTCCCTTACACTGGGGTGAGGTCCCCTCCAACAGGCCTTCACGGCCCCTCCCCCCATCGCGGCACAAGCATGCTGGGCTGTGACAGTCTTGTTCCACATCATATCTTGTCCTCTACTGGCCGGTGAGGGCCCTGAGGGTGTCACATGACTGATTCCCTGAGTAGGTGCTTAGTAGATTTTTGAGGAATGAATGATGAGTGAATGAATGGATGAAGGTGCCTCAAGATAATGGAGATGTTCCCTGATATTCCGCAGTCGTTTGGCCTGTGGGACTTTCTTTCCACGTTTCCCCTTTGCACATTCTAGAACCTTCTCTTTCTCCTCCTATCACAGATTCTGCCTAAGGAAATGCAAGCCCTCTTTCTGGTTCCTCCGCTTCTTTGGGAATTGGAGTACTCACTTTGCCTGTGTCCAGTGTTACAGTCACAATTGCCCTGTGTACAGTGTTACCGTTTCAATGCGTTCTTGGGTCCAATGTTACATTTGCGATTGTCCTGGTTCCAATGTTACATTGACAAATGTCCTGTGTACAGTGTTACAGTTGCAATGTGTTCCTGGGTCCAGTGTTACAGCAGACCATTTCCCAGGACTGAGTTCTCAGAGGGCAGAGACAATGGCTGGCTTGACCATCCTAGGACCTTGCAAGACATGACACACAGTAGGTGCTTAGAGGAGGTTTGGCGATTGGCTGGGGTACACCCAGCCAGGTTATCTTTAGTGCCTTCCTGTAGCTGAGTCAGTCTCTCCAGTCCATCCTTCTTCCTTCTCTCTGGAACACATTGGTGGAGAGAAGCATGATGACTCACAGTCTTCCGTATCAGACCCGATGGTTTGAGATCAGCTCTTGCAAATAGCTCAAATCTCAACAGGCCAAGTCTGAGCCACTACCTTGCCAATTCCCATAAAGGGTAGTTCTCAATGTTCTTGGACAGACAAAAATGGTCATTGGCAAAGGGTTCCTGGTGCAGATGGTGTTGTCTTTGGATGTTCTGCAAATATCAACTCCGGTTTCTTCTCCAGCAGGCCCAGGTAATGTGTGCATAAGACGCTGACCTGTTGCAGCCATCTTTATTCTGGCTTTATCGAGAGAGGAGGCATGCTTTTCCTTCAAAGCGTTGGTTGTAATGATTCTACTTCCTAACAGCTCAGACACAGTCCAGCTGGTTGAGTGGGGAAGGGCCCCAGGTTCCTGTAGCCTGTAACCAAACCGGCCCATCCTTTCTCCTACCCTCCCCCCATCCCCAGCCCTCAAAGCCATCAGACATGGAGTGAGGAGAGGCTGGGAATGGCGATGCCACACTTCTGGATCACGTGGGATCCTTCTTGGCGTCTCCACTCCTCAGGTGGTGTCTTCCCAGCTCAAGACCACCCAGGTTCTGGTGATGAACCTTGAGCTGCAAGGCAGCCTTACCCTTGGATGCAAGCTCAGTCTGAGATGCCATCCTTGGGACCTGCAGCCAGTATCCCTCCCAAGCTGCGGCATGGTGGGTCAGGATGGCCAGTTTGGAAATGATTAGCCATACCCACAGAGGTTGGCCATGTCAGGTCTTGAATGACAAATGGAACCAATTAAATTCAATAACGCCCCCTTTTCCCATGTTCCAGTAGTACATACGGCCAGTCACTTTGATGAAATATATTAAAGACATTAAAACTGTGTCCCTACAATGATAGGAACCAGGCCCCTTTCAAGTCCACACCAGCCAGGCTCAGGCCTCTATTCAAGCCCAGGAAGCTGAACCGAAACAGTTTATTAAAAATCTAATTTCGAGCATTTACATGACACAAGTAATTCTGAACTGCACTTGACAAACTCACAGCCTCTTCGAGGGGGATTATGGTGTGGCCAATTACCCTGCATTTACACAGTGGGGAGCCCTGGTGGGGCAGTGGTTAAGAGCTACTGCTGCTAACCAAAAGGTCGGCAGTTTGAATCCACCAGCCACTCCTTGGAAACCCTATTGGGGCAGTTCTACTCTGTCCTATAGGGTCGCTATGAGTCGGAATCGACTCGAGGGCAACAGGTTAGTTATTTACATAGGGGTATTTAAGAGCCACAGAACATTCTTGTTGGGATATTTCTTTGTGGATTCTGCTAGTGTAGTTTTCCATTGAAAACAGCGAAGACAGCAGAACACATTCACTTTTCCTTCCTCCCGCGAGCTACATCCACCTGTCTGTTAGTCTGTCATACTGTTCGTGGTTTGCGTGTTGTTGTGACACTGGAAGCTATGCCACCAGTATTTCAACTACCAGCAGTGTCACCTATGATGGATAGGTTTTAGCAAAGCTTTTAGACTAGGAAGAAAGTCCTGGCAATCTACTTTTGAAAATTAGCCAGTGAAAACCCTGTGGATCACAATAGAACACTGTCCAACTTGCTTGCTTTGGATACACCATCAGGAGAGATCAATTGCTGGAAGAGGACATCAATGTGTGGTGAAGCAGAGGTCCAATGAGGAAGACTCTCAGTGAGATGTATTGGCCCAATAGCTGCAACGTTGGACTAGAACATGCTGGCAATTGTGAGGATGATACGGACGGGGCAACATTTTGTTCTGTTGTATATGGTGTTGCCATGAGTTGGAGTTGACATGACAGCAGCTATCTCTAGCTACCTATTCTGGCAGATCTGTTCATATTGATGCTGTTAAAATGTGAGTTAAAACTCATGAGAGGGGGCTCCTGCTTAATAAAAGCAGCACAACCTGGTTCATGCGCCATCCACCCACCTGCAGTCCTGAGTTGGGACTGCCCCCTAGGTGACTGGGTTGGAGTTCTCTCAAGAGGACAGCCTGAATGCTAAGATGGGTCTTTCCCTCCTCAGGGAGGAGACTGGAGAAGGGTGGCTTGGGGAGGGCAGTCTCTCTGTGGGGAGGGGGCTAGTGGTCTCTTTCAGACTCTTTGGCTTTCTGGATCTTTGGATCCTCCTCAGATGGCCAGGAGCAGCCAGGGTACAGAGGGATCTCCTCTGAAGCAGCCTTCTACCTGGAGCCCGGCCAAAGCCAGTGGTGGTCACCCAGGGCTCGTGCATAGGGATCTGGTGGCCAAGACTTCCTGAAACTTCACCCCAGACAGAAGCATTGGAGGGATGATCTTTGGAGTGGCTCCTGAGCTGTGATGGGAACTACTTGCCCTGCCCATCCCCATGCAGTGAACCCAGCCAGTGCCAATAGCCAACCCTGTGCCAGCAAAAGTATAGAGGCATCACTGGGACATTGTCATTGCTCTAAGGTCGTGAGTGTTTCCCAGGCTTCACTGGGTGATGTCTTCATGCCATGGTCCAGCCCAGAGTAGCCCCAGCCCCAAGGCTTCATTCTTGGAACTCATCTTGTCCTGGGCATCAGGAACTGACAGTCTGATGAGCTGCATGTAGCTCCTCACCTCTGCTGAGGGATGTACTGTTTTCTAGAAGGTTCTCTGACTTGTGAGGCGATTCAGCCCCCTGGTGTGTTGCCAAAACCCTTTATCTCCTCACTCTCTAAACATATGTTGTAGATTTGAACTGCTGACCTTTTGGTTAGCAGCTGTAGCTCTCAACCACTGCGCCACCGGGGCTCCAAACATGTATTACTTTCCTTTTATTTTAAATTGTCTCTGGGTGGTGCAAATGGTTAAAAGCTCGACGGCTAACAGAAAGGTTGGTGATTCGAGTCCACTCAGAGGCACCTCGGAAGAAAGGTCTGGTGATCTACTTCTGAAAAATCAGTCATTGAAAACTCCACGGAACACAGTTCTACTCTGACACGTACGGGGTTGTCATGAGTCAGAGTCACCTCGACAGCAACTGGTTTTTATCTTAAATTAGTTTTGACTTTGTCCCTAAACAACAACTATTTGAAGATGATCTTTTTGGTAAAAATAATCACTTCAATTCTTCTCCAAGTGCCTTGTTTAGAAAATGGATCCTCACCTGGGTGGACTCCATCCCGTAGTATCTGGGTGTTTCTTCACCCTTCTTGTATTTTTCTTTAGATGGATATTTGCTAACAGACATGATTCTTGGAGCAGTTTTAGGGCAGCCACCAGGAGGAACTCCCCTGGGGCCTCAGATGGGGTCAGATGTGTTTCTCCAGTGTCTCATGGTGGGCATGACTGAGGATCCCAGAAACAACCATGGTCAGGGGTGTGTGGAAGCTCATGCTTGGGAGCCTGGAGAATACTTCTTGAAACACCTGGCCATCCATAGGTGAGACCCTGTGGCCATCTGGGGGACAGTGGCACCATCTAAATCCTGGTCTCCCACTTGCTGTTGTGGATGCCTGGTGGTCTCAGGGGGGAGTGGAGTAGAGGAGAGGCACACTTAAGGGGGTGTACCCTTGGGACAACTGCTTTGCCTGGCTCCAGTGTCATTGCACCTCCAGGACACGGTGGCTGTCCATAGCAGCAGTTTCTCAAGGCTCTGAGCTCCAGGACATCACGCCACGGTATCCTCACCCATTAAAAATACAGTAAGCCAGCTGCCCTGGAGTCAATTCCGACTCATGGCAGCCCCATGTGTGTCAGAGTAGAACTGCGCTCCATAGGGTATTTAATGGCTGAGTTTTTGAAAGTGGATCACCAGGCTTTTCTTCTGAGGTGCCTCTGGGTGGGTTGGAACTGTCACCCATTTGGTTAACAGCTGAATGTGTTAACCATTTTTACCACTCAGAGACTCCCTTCCCCAACAACAATGAGAAACTCCACCATCTGCAGTCTTCACAGGCTGGTGAAGACCATTTCTGGAAGTTCATGGAACTCGGGTCCTAGAATGTTTCCATGAACAGTTCACTTGGAGACAGTAATCAGAGTTTGTTTTGGGGGAGAGGGCATGTAACTCTGAGAGCAAATAGTCTCCACCTCCAAGCCACTGCTCACTACCATCTGCTCACTGCTCTCCTCCAGGCCTCCGCCGGGTCACTCCCATCAGCAGAGTGACGAGAAGTGCGCGTTTTCCTTTTCATATATTTGGGTGGAAGAGGGTTCAAATCAGGCTTGAGGTTCTCATCTTGGCATTGCTTTTTGGGCGCTGTCCTTCCACGGGTAAGATGAGTAATTCGCTCATCTCTTCCAGGAGACCTGATAAGTCTAGACACAGCCCATAAAAACAGGCAATCTCAGGACCGCACACGTGGTTTTGGACAATAGAAATCTGGGCCCAGCTGGCAGGCCCCTCACATCCCTGTGTTGTCCCAAAGCCATTTGGCTATTTGTGCCTTGGGCTGGGGAGGCCCTGAGTGGTGCAAATAGTTAACGCGCGTGGCTGCAAGCTGAAAGTTTGGAGGTTCGAGTCTACCCAGAAATGCCTTGGAAGAACGGCCGGGCTATCTACTTCCAAAAAAATCATCCACTGAAAACTCTACGGAGCACAGTTTTACTCTGACACACATGGGGTCACCATGAGTTGGAGTCGACTTAAAGGCAACTGGTTTGCATTGAGCTGGGGGTCAGCTGAACGGTGGCTCCTTGGTGCTGTCACCATCACCCCTCCCTTCCTGCCCTCAGTAATAGCCAAGAGCTTGCTTCCAATATTCCTCTCTGCTGCACGAGACACCTCCCAAATCTTGCCTGCCCTGTAGTCCACGATCTCCTGTCCTTTGAAACAAAGAGGTGACCCCCCCCATTACAGCTAAATCCCTCAGCCACAGGGACCCCTTTGCACGCTGGGGTGCAAACACAAGAAGATGACTAACTGTGACTGGTAACCATCTCGGAAACAAAGCAAAGCAAAATAAAACCCACACGTGCAGCCCCCCCACCCCCAAACGCCACAACGTTCTCTCTGTGTGCTGGCAGGCTGGTGTTCACAGACACAGCTACAGCCCGATACTATGCAATAGGATGTTAACCACACATTCTCATAAAAAAATAAAATAAATAATAATAAACATTTGACCTAGCATACAGATCTTTCACGAGACACCCTAATCATTTTTCTGCTCCAACCTCAGTTTTTTCTGGAACTGCTCCAGGGAGCCCAGGGTGGTGCACTAGGCTTTTTCTCGGAGGGAACAAAAGGTCTTTTTTAGTCCTAGAGGCTGTCAAGTTTATCCAAATATTCTCAGTTTACTACTAGCCCCTTTCTGAATTGATATTTCCAATAAAAGGACACTTTGTATCTTTGAGCCATATGGGGCCCCTGAGCTCGGACACATGGAGCAGAGGGCCTGTAGCACAGTCCCGCCCTGTCACTTCCTTGGAGATTGCCAGAAGAAGGGTGTCCCCTGTAGAATGGGGCAGGAGCAGGCAGCAAAGGGCCGAGAGGAAAGGAGAAAACAAAATCCATGGAGAGCCCTCCCCCCAAGCCCAGCCGGCCCCCCGCTCCGGGTCGGGTCATGGAAACGGCCCCTGCGTCTGCACCGGGTCTAATTTTGGCCCAGCCCGTCCAGCCTGTGAGCAGCTGCCAAGAGCATTAAGTAATGAGAGCGCCCGGCGACAGGAGCGGAATTCCTTCCAGCCGGGCCGAGCTGTTGGGGCCTGTGTTCGGGCTGTCGGCAGCCGGGCAGCGCGAGGCCTCATTAGAGTCGCCTGTAACGACAGCACCAGGAGTATTGCTTAGCGTCACCTCCTCCCTATCTGCCCAGACTTTCGCCTGCTGGCCAGCCTAATGGCCCCAGGTTGTGGATGGTATGTGTGTGTATGTGTGTGTGTGTGTATGTGTGTGTGTCCATGTGTGTATGAGCATGTCCATGTGTGCACTGCATGTATGTGTGCATGCAAATGTGTGTATGTGTGTGTTTGTGCATGCTTGCATGCCTGTGTGGGAGTCTGCATGTCTGTGCATGTGTGCGCGCGCATGTGTGCATGTGCATGCTTGCACGCCTGTGTAAGAGTGTGCATGTATGTGCACGTATGTGTGCTTGTGCACTGGCACACTCGTGACCCGCACCTTCCCAGTCGGCTCCGAGGCCCCACCATGTGTACTTCCTCCTGCCCGGTCCCTCCAAACGGCTCTGATTAGCGCTAATGATAATTCTCATTAATCACCGCTGCTCCGGCAGCATGGAAATGGGGCCCAGGCAAAGTGACATGAGCCACTTGGGTGATATTTATGACCTGTGTGTGCACTGGCAGCACCAGGCCTGACACCTCTGGCCTGTGGCTGACACCAGGGCTGACGTTTGGGGCCGCTGCTGCCTGGAACAGAACCCTCTGGCATTTCTTCTCCTTCTCTAGTTTCAGAGACCCACCAGCCCCTGGGGCCCTCGTTATGCACAGTATGGCTCACTGTCAGGCCCAGCGTTGGGGGGATTTCGGGTGTGGGAAGCCTGCCCCAACACTTGCACCGAGGCAGAAGCTGGATGGAGGCGCCTGCATCTGGCAGAAGTCCCCTCTTCACCGTCCCAGCCTCCTTCCGAAATGGGACTGCAGCCCTGACTCCCACAGGGAATCAACTGGGTTGGTGCCCCTGCAGACTCCAGCACAGACTGCTCCCTAGCTCGATCGGGGACTTTGTCTGATCCATGTGTGGCCCTTGTCGACTGTGTGTAGTAGGTGCTTGGTGGATGTTTGTGACCCGGTGGTTGCTGAATGTGCAGGGAGGGACAGAGGAGGAAGGGCGTGTACTCGGGGCCCCTGGGCCAGAGCCCTCTGAGGACTCCCTGTGGATCCTCAGTCACTGCCAAGCTCTGGGGGACTGCAGGTTCGACTCTCACTTTCCAGAGTGGACCCAAATGGAATCCCCACGCTCGGACTCCAAGCCACCTCCAGGAGACCTGTCCTTTCAGCCCATATACCCTCGCCCACCTGCCCAGTTACTCCTGGCTCAGGAAGACCTGGCGTGCGTGAGAGTGTAATAAACAAGCTGGCCCCAATTGGTGGGGGGATGAGGGTGGGGGAGACACGCAACCCTGATCCTAAGAGGCTCTGGGTGGGTGTAGAGAGCAGCACGCAGGTGTGGAAGCATGGTGTCATTAGCAATTGGGACTCTTGAAGGCCGTGGCTTCCGTAAAAAGCAGTAAGCGTGTCCTTCTTGGGCATGGAAGGAGTGGGCCCATACGTCAAGCCTCTAGTCCTCCTGGACAGCCTGGATCATGATAATTAAAAGTGTGGTCTGGGTCTGGTTTCCCTAAGGCCCATCTGTCCTCCAGCCACAGAATGGGGCAGGAAGTTATTGCCCGAGCAGCAGAGAACTATGCTGCCATCCAGCCTGGTTTAATTTGGCCCTTGCAGCAGGGCGCCATGGGGAGGGCACAGGTCATTACTAGGCTGTTGCTGGGAGTGGACCTCGGTGGGAGGAAATTGTGAGTATGCACGGCCTCATTAAAGTCTGGGCTGAATGTTCCAGAAAAGGAGCTGTTATCCAAGGATTAAGAAGTTCCTGGGTAGAGTAAATGATTAAGTGCTCAGCTACTAACTGAAAAGTTGGAGGTTGGAACTCACCCAGAGGCACCTTGGAAGAAAGTGTCTGGTGATCTACTTCTGAAAAGTCGGCCATTGAAAACTCTGTGGAGCACAGTTCTACTCTGACACACACAGGGTCACCATGAATCTGAATCCACTCGACAGCAACTAATAACAACAACAACATCTGAGGATTAAGGAGTCCCTGGGTAGCACAGTGGTTAAGAGCTTGGCTGCTAATCAAAAGGTCAGCAATTCAAATCCACCAGCCTGTCCTTGGAAACCCTATGGGGCAGTTCTACTCTGTCCTATGGGGTTACTATGAGTTGGAATCAACTGGATGGAACCGGTTTTTTGGTTTTTGGGAGGCACAAATTGTTAAGCATTTGGCTACTAACTGAAAGGTGGGTGGTTTGAGTCTACCCAAAGGTGTCTCAGAAGAAAGGCCTGGCGATCTGCTTCTAATAGGTCATAATCCTGAAAACCCTATGGAGTACAGTTCTGGTCTGCAACACTTGGGGTTGCCGTGAGTCAGAATCAACTCCACAGCAACTGGTTTTTATCCGAGGATTATCCAGAAATCGCCCTGGGATGGGCGGGTGTAACACGCTTACTGACTGTGTTAACCTTTGGGGCATGAACGAAACAGCCATCTGCCCTGTAAAAGAGGCTGCTGCTCCTCGCCAGGCCCTTTGGGTGATGACTTACCAAGTCAAGGTGATCTCTCTCCAGGCTGTTATTGGGGTCGACTTAATTGCAATACCAGGAACCCACAAAGAGCCCTTAAACCAGCTACAACAAAGACCCCCACACTCTAGACCTCACACTCGGAGGAAAACTCTCTCTCGTTTCTTATTTTCTCAAGCTTATTAACTAATCAGAGACGGCAAGGATGGGGTGGTTGGGATTGGTCTGATCTCTGTACCCTTCCAGAAACTCCCCTGAAGCTCTCCAAGAACAAGAGCTGGTGGAAGCCGCCAGCAAAGGAGCACCCTTTGGGATCTCATCTGGGAGTTTCTATGTCCAAGGCCACATGCAGTGGGGTGACACCGAAGTTGGCATGTAAATCGTCCTCCCTCCCCCGATAGCAAAGATAAGGCAACTTATTTCATTTTAGAGACTCCTAGAGTTGGTCAGGGTGAGAGTGCAGGTTGGGGCACCCCATTGGTCAGCACTGCCCCGCATGGTGCTGGGTCAGAGGCCCCCGCTTCAGCTTGGCTGTGGTGTAACTGTGTTGTTTAGTTTGGGGCTTCTGTTCATTCCCTCCTCCTCCTGTATTTTCTTCTTTAAGAAAAAGATGGTGGTCTTCACCTCTCAGCTGCCTAGGTATTTCCTTCTGGGTGCTGTAATCACTTTGGGGAACAAAGATGCATGAGCAGATTTCTAGGCCGCTCCTCGATTCTCATCTGTGTGCAGGCCCAGGCTGGCGCGAGCGTTCATTTGGAAAGAGGCCTTTTGGGGGGCAATGGGGAGCTTATTGTGGATGTCATGCCTATGAAATCCAGGTGTGCTCGCACCCTCGGAAACATGGACAACTATGAATGACACCCAGCCCTCAAAAGCAAAACGGTTTCACTGCGGGGCCACAAATAACACTCGGGCCCTCAAAAGCAAAACGGTTTCACTGCAGGGCCACAAATAACACTCGGGCCCTCAAAAGCAAAACGGCTTCACTGCGGGGCCACAAATAACACTCGGGCCCTCAAAAGCCAAATGGCTTCACTGCGGGGCCACAAATAACACTCGGGCCCTCAAAAGCCAAATGGCTTCACTGCGGGGCCACGTGGTCTCGTGGGCAGCCTGGGAAAGGGCTGAGATGTCATCCCCACTCGGAGCTGCCTGGATTCCTGTCAGCCCCGAGCATTCCTGGGACCATCCACCCAGTGGTCCCTCCACGGGTGGGAGAAAATTCCCAAGAAATGAATGCCTTTCCGCGGAATTTTTAATTATGGGCGATGCAACCGTGTCCATGTCATGTAGGGTTTTGTTGTCAATTACAGCAGACAGACAGCACAATTAACAGGAATGCCAGCCCTGCAGGGTGGGCAGCCCAAAGCTAACAGGGGTGCTGAGATGTGTCAGGAAGGGCGGCGGCCCCCCTAGTCCCCGGCTGGGTGTCTTTCATGGCCCCTGACCCAGTTGAGGATCACGGTTCCCAGATTGGAGGCAGTCTCAGCCCAGTCAGAAAGGGGCCCCTCCTGACAGCTTCCCAGCTGTGGTCACCGGTAGGGGTGGCAGGGAAGGGAGCCCCTTCCTCCTTGAGCATTGGGGGTCCCTTTACCCGTCCTTGTGGAGCATCACAAGGGGGTGATTTGTGGGCCCTAAATCCTGAGGCCGCCAGCAGAGGTGTCTTTAAATCCTGAGCTGAGAAGTTAAAGAATTTTCTGGGCAAGCTCCTAGTTGCTGGGCACCGGCAGAGAGTAGCCAGCCCGGGAGGATGTGTTGGTAGCGGGCTTCCTGATGCCATCAGAGGCAAGTTAGGAGCGTGTCAGAAGAAATCTGTCCCACTGGGGAGCTTCGGGAACTACGTGGCTGTGAGGGCGCCCCCGCCTGCTTGCTGTAGGGTGTGACACAGAGCTCCATCCTTTGGAGGACTCTCCCTTGGTAATGAAATGGCTCTTTGGGGGATGGGGTGCGGAGGTGGGACAACCTTGACTTTGCCTGGATGAGGGGGTCACCCCAGAGCTCCTGTGGGGTGGCAAGGGTGCCAGATCCTGTAAGATGAGCAATTGAGGAAGCCCTCCACATCTGAGAGGCAAAATGGCATTGACACAGGGGTGAGCCTGTTACAGGGAACCCAAGGCTCCTGCTTCCAGAGAGTTTCGAGACACACGCCTGCTCTTTAGAGAGTTTTTTTGTTTTTGTTTTTCTACCACCTGTCTGTCAGTTCATTGTACCGTGGTTGCTTGCATGTTGCTATGAGACTGGAAGTTATGCCACTGGTATTTCAAGTACCAGCAGGGTCACTCATGGTGGACTGGTTTCAGCAGAGACAAACTAGGAAGCAAGGCCTGGTGAACCACTTCTGCAAATCAGCCAATGAAAACCTTATGGATAAGAACAGAAGACCTGCAACCAGAATGCTCCTTAGAAGCAAGGATTGGTGAGACTTCCTCTTTCTTACTTTGAACATGTTATCAGGATAGATCAATCTCTGGAAAAGGACATCATGGTTTGTTACAGAGGGTCAGCACAAATGAGGGAAACCCTCCACGAGATGGATTGACACAACAGCCACAAAAATGGAGGTGGCACAGGACTGGACAACGTTTGTTTCTGTTGTATATAAGGCCACCATGAGTCAGAGCCCACTTGAAATTTGCAATATCCTCCACAATCCCAGATGAGTTTATTTTCTGTGCTCCACTGTTTTCCAAAGTGGCTCCTGGCTGGTCTTGCTGACCTCACACAGCCTCACCCAGTCCCACTGCCTCCATCTCCTCTCCTCCAGGGAGCCTCCCTACCCCCCCATCTGTGCCGACATCGCACCTGAGATATTTTAGCTCTTCCTGCTGGAACCAGGGGTCTAACTCCTCAGACTTGCTCTGTCCCAGCGTGCTGTGCTCTTCACCCCATCTCAGTACTCCGGGGACAGGGAGTGTCCTGTGACATGGGCCGATGAGCCCCATATCACTGTGCTCTCTTGCACTGAGTATTTTTCAATCAAAGGTCACATGTGCACTATAAACCCCAGGGGTGGGGGACGAGGCACACAGTTGCTCACAGGCTAGCTTCTTTAGGAGTAGAGGACGAAGTTCAAGGTCAGTGGGGCAGAGCAGAGCAAAGCAGAGGAGAGGCCAGAGGTCTGCTCAAGGCCGTTCGATGGTCCTTTAGAAAGGTCTGCCTGTGAGGTGGAATTGAGTCAAGGGGGCACCTCCTACCCCTTCCAAATGGGCGTCTGCAGGTGAGTTGGCTGTCAGCTGACGCCTGCTCCAGAGCTGTAGCCAGTGGGGTTTTCTGGTCACTCCCATTGACTGGCCATATCTCACTCCCTCTACGTCATTCTTCTCCCCAGCCCTTCTGGACCTTTCTCCCAAAGTCTCCCGAACACACTCCTCCCTGCTTCCCTATCTGCCCTCTTATCTCAGTCTCACGGGGCTGCTGTAAGAAAATACCACAAACTGGATGGCTTCTAAGAGCAGAAATTTATTTTCTCACAGTTCTGAAGGGTAGAAGTCTGAATTCACGGTGTCCGTGGAGCCATGCTCTCTCTGCAGGTACTAGAGGAAGATCCTGCCTTGTCTCTCCCAGCTCTGGTGGCCCCAGCATTCCTTGGCTTGTGGCAGCCTCACTCCAATCTCTGCCTCAGTCACCACACAGCTGTCTTCTCTCTGTGTCTCTTCTCT
The DNA here is from genome assembly GCA_030035585.1 of Dugong dugon. Lineage (NCBI taxonomy): Eukaryota > Metazoa > Chordata > Mammalia > Sirenia > Dugongidae > Dugong > Dugong dugon. The sequence goes on along the minus strand of CM057462.1, from coordinate 26,339,349 downwards.
TTTATCAGGACACCACTCAGATGGGATCAGGACACACGCTACTCTGGTATGACATCATGTTAACTGGTAACACCCTCAAAGACCCTATTTCCAAACAAGGTCACATTCACAGGTGCGAGGTTAGGACCTCCATGTATCTTTTTGGGGGACATCATCCAATCCTTAACACCTCCCCTTCAAGAAAGGTAGAACTTGTCAGGTGTTAGCAGAAAATGAATTGCAGGGTTATATTTGGTAAAATTTCAATTAGGCTGTAGACAAATAACGTGACTAAGTTTGGCAAACTTCACTTTCTTTTATTCTCTTGGGCTATGGAAGGGGAGTTTCCGCCTGGCTGACATGAAGCGGAGAACTCTCCAGCCACCCAGAACAGTGGTGACAGGGATTAAAGCACCCAGGTCATCAGGGCAGTTGTGTCAGACCCGGAGCCCCGCATGGCTTCAGAACATGGCTCACAAAGACCCTGTGTCTGTCTCCGCAGCCGGCCGTACCCCCACCGCCAGCTCCCCCTGGGGCTGGGGTGCAGGTGAGCCTGGGTGGCTACAGCCTGGCCTCTGGAGGAGCTGCTGCAGGCTGAGTGGTTGGAGCGGAATTGCGGACCAAGGGCAAAGGCTCCGTGGCCGTCCGCTGCTCCAGATCAGAGCCATGACGTGGGACGAGGAATGCTGCCTCCAAACGCCTTCCCACTTCAAAACTGCTTTCGTCTGCCTCAGAGGAGCCCTGTTCTTCAGACACTGCCTGATTGTTGCGTCGGTGTCCTCGTGAAACCAAGCAGCAGTGGCCCTGCCGGAGAAAATGAGAGTGCAGGGGGGTCCTCCGGCCGAGCAGCCGCTTCCCTGCTTCCTGCGGGGGGATGGCACCACACATCTGGCACCACTTTGTGACTTTCCAGGGATGTTCCACTTTGGAAACCCAGAGGCGTCGGACCTGGGAGGAGCCCCAGCCCAGAGCTGAGGCAGGGCAGCTTGGCTAGCTCCTGTTGTCTCCTTTAGGGCAGCCTACTCTATGGCGGAGCAGCAAACCGTCACTTCAGCCCTGACCAATAAGCTGCGTGCCCTCCCTGAGGTCCACCTGGAGGCCCACTCATCCCTCCTTCCCACCAGCCATGACGTCAGAGCACTGTCAGCCTCAGAGCGTCCCCAGCTCCTCCATGAGCAAGAGTCTCCCAGATGTGAGGGCTGCGGTTGGCTTGGCCACACAGCCATCTGTGCCTCTGTCCAGCCCTTCACCCCAGAACAGGGACCATCTCACATGCATCCGTGGCCCTCTGCTGGTGGCCCACCAGCAGACCTGGTGCCCAGAGGACAAGGGGTTGGGGGGCCCCGTGACTGAGACTACTACAAACCTCTGTGCATTCCAGCCCTGGCTTCTGATCAGGAAAATGCCCCAAATGAGGGGCGCGCACCCACCACGGCATGGCAGATGCCATCCCACACATCCAAGCCCTTCATTCAAGAACAAGGGCCAGTACGGGGCCCAGAGGGATCTAGCAGCTTCCAGAGGTGACTAGTATCTCCTGCCTGGAAGCCCCATTTGGACTGCAGCAAGGCACAGCTCCCTGGACTGGAGCCCCAGATTAGTGACATGCAGGTTCTGCACATATGGCCATCGTTAGAGCCCTGTGTCCCAGACAAGGAGAGAAAAGAGTGAGTCATGGACCAGAGCTTTCAAAGACATGACAACTGGGGACAAGTGAATGTGGCTTGCTATGGGTAAAAAACTCCAAACCAAATCCATTGCCACCGAATAGATTCCAACTCATGGCGACCCTACAGGATAGAGTAGAACTGCACCGTAGGATTTCCAAGCCTGTAATCTTTAGGGAAGCAGACTGCCACATCTTTCTCCCACAGAGTGGCTGGTGGGTTCAAACCACTGACTTTTCCATTAGCAGCCGAGTGCTTAACCACTGGGCCACCAGGGCTCCTTTCTGATGGGCACACAGAATTAATTACATTTGCCTGTTGCTTCTCACTGGCAGCTGAGCCTGGCTGCAGGGACCCTGTTCCAGGAAGCCAGCCAGGGCAGCCTCTCTAGCAAAGCGTCCGTACCTTGAGGATGTCTGTCTACCACGGGGTCCTGTGTTCAGTGTCAGAACCCAGACAAAGGCATACTCATGAGGCATGTGTTTTCCAAGAGACCTGACATAGTGAATATGCTGGAAGCCCTTGTCCCATGCCAACTTCTAAACACGCATCGCTTTGGAGCAAGGGTGTTGTTTGAGATGGGATCTCGTTTTCCATGCCTCTGGAATTCTGGCTGCCGCAATGGACCTGGCGTCTTTTCTCAGTCACACGAAGGACACTTTTTTTCCTCCCCTCGGGGGAAAGACGTAGGATTGCCAACAATTTTCTAAAGACCCTTTAAAGACAAGGCCAGAGGAGATGAAGCCGTGAGAGTGTATGAAGATAAACGCTGATGACAGGTGGAGCAGAGGCTGAAACTTGAACTCTAAAGTAACTGCAAATAAAGATTCATTACAGATGGCTCAGGCGAGCCTCACATCGGGTGGCTGCAGTGGCGGCCCTTTGGATGGGGGCCACGGGCTGTGTGAATCTTGGTGGTTTCTGCCTCTTCCCGGAGCCCTTACCTCAAGCGCTGGGCGTGGGGAAGACCCCGATGAGTGAGGTAGAAGAGCGTCAGAAATGGCTGTTGTCTTGGACTTTAATACCAAGGACCAACCATCTGTCAGTTTGTCCTACCGTGGTGCCTTGCGTGTTGCTGTGATGCTGGAATCTCTGCTACTAGTATTTCAAATACCAGCCGCGTCACCCATGGTGGACAGGTTTCAGTGGAGCTTCCAGACTAAGACAGACTAGGAAGAAAGTCCTGGAGATTTACTTCCAAAAATTAGCTAATGAAAACCTACGGATCACAATAGAATATCGACACAATAGCTACAACAATAGACTGAAACAGACCAACCATCGTGCAAATGGGGCAGGACCAGGCGATGTTTGCTCTGTTATACGTACGGTTGCCACGAGTTGAAACAGCAATAACATAGTGCTGGACGATGAGCCCTCTAGGTTGGGAGCCACTCAAAATACACAGTGGCCACAAGAATAGACTTGAACATACCAACGATTATGAAGATGGTGCAGGGCAGGGCAGTGTTTCGTTCCGTTGTCCATGGGATTGCCATGAGTCGGAGCCGACTTGACAACAACTGCCACCACCCAGGACAAAGGCGGCCTCCTTAGGCAGGAGGGCTGGCAGGCTTGCCTGTGTGACACACTCCTCACATGTGCCCTTGATCTTCTGAACTTAGAAAACTCATCTTTAGTTTTTAAAATCGATCTAAAGACTCCACTTGGCAAATGGAGCGTCTGTAAGTCAATCGGCGGAAAGACGACCCCAGATGACGACATTAGCTGCGGCAGTGACAATAATGGCCTCGCGTTGACTTTTCTCAGGGGCCACTGGCCATCGTTGAAACCTCCCCGACTTTCTATTCTCTCCAGCGCTCGGAGGAGAATCCATTTCCCTCAGAATGGTTTGAATTATGTGTGATATCACCTCCTGTCCTGGCACAAATCCTCACATACAGTGATTGTGTAGAGACGAGAATAAGGTGGAAATCATACATAATTTCCCATTGTTAGGTCAGATTATCTTCAGCACCACTTGGACGAGCACAGCGATGTTTGTTTCACATGAGCCCCATCTGGTCTGCCACCACAGGAAGATCACTCACGTCCTCAACACCTCGTTAGAGATGTTCAGGCCTTTGAAGACGGGGTTGGAGGCAGCGACGGGGATCAACACCCTGCCTCTTCCCAGACTCCTGGGAGAACCCTGGGCTCCGCTGGGTGAAGGGAGATGAAACCCGCAGCCTCCTTTCAGCCTCTCTTCCAGGAGACGGCCCTGGGATTTGGAGCAAGGTGGTTGGTCTCCCAGGGGCAGCAGCAGATGTCGGTGGCAGGCTATTTCCCACCATCTTTTGTCCTCTGCCCACCTGGCTGCTACCCATTGCCCGGGTATCAACCTCCAGTGACCTCCTGTTGTTAGCAGCTGTCAAGTTGGCCCTGACTCGTGGCCACCCCATGCACAACGGAACAAACGCTGCCCAGTCCTGAGCCATTCCCATGATCAGTTGGGGGTCAGACCGTTGTGATCCAAAGGATTCTCATTGGTTGATTTTCGGAAGCAGATCAACAAGCCTATCTTCCTAGTCCACCTTAATCTGCAAGCTCTGCTGAAGCCTGTTCGGCATCAGAGCAACACACAACAGCTCCCTCTTATGAAGTGTGAACGTGTTGGGTCCAGAGAAAATCCCTTTCAGGTTCTCCTCGGCTAAGGTTCTCTTGCAGAGGTGGGCAGGCTGCACCTACGCCAGAGGGAACCAGGAAGTGACTTTTGACTGCCTATGAGGATGTGGGCAAAATGCTCCCCAAGCATGGAAAATGCCTCATGCCTCACGTGTCTGTGTTGTGCACGGTGCCCACGGCATGGGGCCATGACAGCATCATTGCTGTCCGGGTTCTGCGCGTGGACACAGGATTGGACCAGTACACGAGGACTTGGAATGCCACGGACCACGTGGCTGTGTGCACACCTGCATCCAGAGGAAACGGGTTATTTATCCTCAAATCACTGGCACCATCCTAAGATACAGGAAGATTTTGCCGTCAGCGACTTCTTTGCATCAGGATGCATGTTAACAGGTGTCATTGTACGGAAGACTGTGGTCTCAGGCAGGTGTCTCCACCTTACCACTACTGACATTTTGTTCCAGGTCTTTCTTTACGATGGGGGCTGTCTGTGCACTGTAGGGTGTTGAGCAGCATCCCTGGCCTCCACCCACTCGATACCAGTAGCACTCCTTCTCCAGACATTGTCAAGCATCCCTGGGGGCATGACGGCCCCAGCAGAGAGCCCCTGGCACAAGGTCATTCTTTTCAAGGCAGATGACGCTCACGCGTGGTGTCTCTGGGAGTGTGTCTGGGTAGGGAGTCATCCAGGTGAATGGGACCTGGGAAGGTGTCCCGTGAAAACCTCTCCCACCAGCACTGGCCAGGGGCCACAGGGAAAACTGCCCTTTGAATTCCAGGGGAAGGAAGGAGGACAGAGGGGCTGAGGCCAGAGGTTCTAGAAAACTCCCCGCATGTGCCTGCATGTAGGGGTTTGCTCAGGTGCCGTGTGGGGTCTACTCAGTCCTGCCAAACCTACCAAACTTGCATCCCTGTGGCCAGTGCAGGGACCACAGTGGGGGAGGAAGGCTTTGTAAGATTCTCTAGCTCACTGCAGGCTGCAGGCGTGGTGTTTAGGGAGGTATCACTTCCCCCACCAGGTGTGTCGAGGTTTCCCAGGTCTTTCGAAGCAAGCGCTTCGTTCATTCACTCAGTGCAGAGAGAAAGCGATTCCCATGGCTTCCTTCTCCGAGGCAGCCCGGACCGTGGGGCCTGGCACCAAGATCTCCACTCCCGGCCTGGGCTGGGAGCTTATGGGTAGTGGAGGGACACATATCTGCCTGCTAGACAGACAGCCACTCAGGCACCTGGGCCCGATATCAGGTGCTGGCCTTGCTCCTGGGCATAAGGGCTCTTAGCAGAGAAGCAATCAGTGGTCTGCAGCCAATATGAGGGTTCAGAGGCACCAGGGTCTCTGATGGCTGACGCCCAGATGCAGAGCTTCACACTTGGACCAGGTGCAGGCTGGCATGGTGACTCCAGGTGCCATGATGTCAACAGCAAAGCCACTGTGCCATGTGTGGATGCATCCTCCCAGCAGCCCAGCATGAGCGGCCAGCAACCACCTTGCCTCCCCGGGGGTCCGTGTGAGCACCCCTGCAGTGTGGGAACTTTCTCAGCTAGGGGTGGGGAACAGCTACAATGGCCAGGCTCTCAGGACCCTGGCTTCTGAGCCCGAGCCTTCAGAAGAGTGGCCGACCCTGCTTTGTCACGGTGACGAGTGGAGGCCCTGGTCCATCACCCTGTAGCTGGAGGACCTCAGCAAGTTGCCTCTTGCCCTCAGCTTAAAAAGAAAACCAACAAACAAATAAAACTTGTTGCTATCAACTTGATTCTGACTCATAACGACCCTATAGGACAGAGTAGAACTGCCCCATAGGGTTTCCAAGGCTGTAATCTTTTTCAAAATTTATTTTTATTTATTGTACTTCAGATGAAGGTTTACAGAACAAATAGTTTCTCATTAAACAGTACACAGATTGTTTTATGACAATGGTTAACAACCCCATGACATGTCAAAGCTCTCCCTTCTCAGCCTTGGGTTCCCTATTACCAGCTTTCCTGTCCCCTCCTGCCTTCTAGTCCTTGTCCCTGGACTGTTGTGCCCCATTAGTCTTGTTTTGTTTTATGGGGCTGTCTAATCTTTGGCTGAACGGTGAACCTCGGGAGTGACTTCATCATTGACCTTAAACGGTGTCCGGGCGCCATACTCTTGGGGTTTCTCCAGTCTCTGTCAGGCCAGTAAGTCTGGTCTTTTTTTGTGAGTTAGAATTTTCTTCTACATTTTTCTCAAGCTCTGTCCGGGACCCTCTGTTGTGATCCCAGTCAGAGCAGTCAGTGATGGTAGCCAGGCACCATCTAGCTGCACTGAACTCAGTCTGGCGGAGGCTGTGGTAGTTGTGGTCCATTTGTCCTTTGGACTAATCTTTCCCTTGCATCTTGCTTTCTTCATTCTCCCTTGTTCCTGAAGGGGTGAGACCAGTGGAGTATCTCAGATGGCTGCTCACAGGCTTTTAAGACCCCAGACGCTACTCACCAAGGTAGAATGTAGAACATTGTCTTTATAACCTGTGTTATCAAGGCTCTAATGTTTACAGAAGCAGACTGTCACATCCTTCTCCCTCGGAGAGACTGGTGGGTTTGAATCGTTGACTTTTCGGTTAGCAATCAAGTGCTTAAACCACTGCACGACCAGGGCTTCTCGGCTTGCTCATCTGTAAATGGGTCTAACAACAGTGCCCCTTATAGGGTGGCTTTGAGGATTATTAAACAAGAGTATGCATGTGAACACTCAGAAGAGCAAGTGTTCAGAAGGCTAGCTGTTCCTTTTCTGTAAAACCAGTGGCTGTTGCATCGACCTTGACTCATTGCGACACAAGTGTATCAGAGGAGAACTGTGCTCCATAGGGTTTTCAATGGCTCTGATCCTTTGGAAGCAGGTCACCAGGCCTTTCTTCTGAGGTGCCTCTGGCTGGACTTGAACCTCCAAATTTTGCTTATCAGCTGAGCGTGTTCACCATTTGCACTACTCAGGGACTTCTCCTCTTCTGCAAACAGGCAACAAAAATACAGGGGCAGTGGGGGACTCCTGATTTTCTCCCCGACAGTGTTTCTCTGCTGAGAGGGAGGATTTAAAACACCACCTCCCGCTCCTCTAGCCTCCTAGAGGTGGACCATGTATGAACATGGCCGAGCTGGCCCAACCTTTGCTGATCAGACAGCGGCCATATGTCTGGCTGAGCTGCCCCCCTGTGCACCGAGGTGCTCTCGCCTCAGCTTCTCGGCTGAGAGATGCTCACTCAGTGGAGAGGGGCTGGAGGTTTCTGGAACGATTCCATGAATACCAGACACGCCAGGCCTGTTCGAAGCCGTGCACAATCCATCTCTGAGCTGCCCGTGTACTTATGTGGGCAAGGACATTGTTTGCTTAAGATTAGAGAGGTTTTGCTAACGCTGTCGTGAGAGTCATGGGAAAAGCAAACGGCCCAGTTTCCAGAAGAATGTGGCGGGGTCTCGGGCCCTTAGAAATGACACTTGATTCACGGTGTACTCGTCACCAACAAGGCACTCAGCTCTCGTCGGGAGATGCCCCAAGGAGCTGGTGCCAAATACCTCCACCCACATCCATCTCAGATTCTACAGTCGGGAGTGTCTGGAGGAAGAAGGGGGGTCTGGAATCAGCAGGGTGCTGTTTGCAGAGACAGTGTGGGCATCCCTGGGTGTTATGGGGTGAATTGTGTCTCCCAAAAGGTCCTAACCCTGGTACCTATGAATGTGACCTGGTTTGGACATAGGGTCTATGAAGATGTCATCACTTAAGTTAGCATGAGGTCATACCGGAGTAGGAGGTGTTCTAATCCCATCTGAGTGGTGTCTTTATAAAAGAGGGGAGGAGACACAGACAGAAGCAGAGATTGGAGTGATGCAATCACAAACCAAGGAACATGGAGCCGCCAGGAGCTGAGAGAGAAGCAGGCAGATTCTCCCTCAGCATGGCCAGAAGGAATCAACATGGCCAACACCCTGATTTTGGGACTCTTAGCCTCAGAACTGTGAGACAGTATCTTTCTTTCCTTACAAGCCACCCACTTTGTGGCTCTTTATTACAGCAGCCACAGGATACTCATTCTCTGGTGAGCAGCAGTGCCACGGTCAGGACCCATCCTCTGCGCCTTGGCCCCTGCACTCCCCAAGCTCCGCATCTCTGGGGCATTTGCTGAGCCTCTTTGGGTGCTAGTCCCTCACCTGTGTGATCTGGGAGGCCTGAGGGCCCCTCCTGGGGGGCAGGTCGTGCGGATTACTGGAGGGAATGCGGGGCAGGGCTCGGTGCAGCACCCAGTATGCAGGCATTGCACCGAGGATGGCGCTGCCCTTACCTGGCTGTATCGCATGGGTGCACGCCCCAATGCAGGCCCCACCTCCCGAATCAGAATCCTCCTGAGTCATCTTCTCCAGCAAGCTTCTGAACACATCTCCCCCACCAGGTGTCATCAATGAGTGGGAGCTTTCAGCCCCCTCTCACCCAGTGTCTGCGTTTATCACAGTGCACCCTATCTTTTTCTTGTCATGGCCCACAAGGAGCATACTATATGTTGTCACCTTGAGGTTGGGGAGGGGCTGCTCAGGCCAACACTCCCCATGTGGTGCCATCGCCATCAAGACCCACTGTCTGTCCCTGCCATCTGGGTGTCAACCACATGGCCTCTTTCCTGCTCTACCCTAAACATTGTCTGCAGAAGGTGGGCCAAAACTTTAGACATCATGGTCTCAGCTTGCATGTGAGAGCTGCCGAACCGGCATTTATGCAGCAAATCAAGGGAGGAAAGGACGTTGTGACACCCCTGCAAGCCCCCCAGAACTAAAAACCAAACAAGCCAGTTGTTGTTGAGTCGACTCCAACTCATGATGACCCTGTATACATCAGAGTAGAGCTGTGCTCCATAAGGTTTTGCAGAGGCTGATTCTTTGGAAGTAGATCACCAGGTCTTTCTTCTGAGGTGCCTCTGATTGGACTTGAACCTCCAACCTTCTGGTTGGCAGCCAATCGTGTTAGCCATTTGCACCACTCAGGGATTCCGCAAAAAGCACGCCAGCCACACCCAGTCATAGCCCCTCCTCCCTAGCTTGGGGAAGGGGCCGTGCTCTGGGCACTGGTCTGGCTCCTTGGTCAGAGTCTGCTCTCGAGGGGGCTGCAGGCCTGCATGACCCCCAGGTGATCACCGTCAGCTGAAGGAATGAAGTGGAGAATCCTGTGCCAACCCCAGGCCATAGTCCTTTATTCATTAAGAAAGCCAAACCTGTTGCCTTTGAGTCAATTCCAACTCATAGCGAACCCTATAGGACAGAGTAGAACTACCCCATAGGGCTTCCAAGGAGCGGCCTTATTCATTAGAGTCCCTCAAATACCATGTACCCCATGTCATTCTTAATTGAAATTTCAGTCATCTGAGGGATTCACTGCAGTCTTCAACAGGAGCCAAGCGCCTCAACTGGAATCAAATTCTGGAGAGTGGACATTGCAGAGTAAGGACTGTAAGCCTAGAATCCTCACGGCCTCCCTGTCCTTCCGAGACCTAGTCACCGGGCCTGACTGGGCTGGAAAGCCTGGGGCAGTGGCCGAGAGTGCATCTGGGTTTTCGTCCCCAGACCCCTTCCTGTCCTCCAGAAAGCGCCTTCTGGGCTTGCATAGCAGCTCTCTGTCATGTCTGTCAGTGCTGCTTGCTCAGTTGAGAGCCAGTGTGACCTTGGGGATGTCTTAAGTCGGGTGGCACGGAAGGTCAGAGGAGGATGTGGGGTCGTGGGTCAGAAAGCCCAGCTTCACCTCTCGGCTCCCCCTGCCCTCTGGCCATCTGACCTTCCAAATCCTTCTCCCACTCAAGCTCCAGTTTTCCCGTTCTCCTGGCCGAGTTCACGGGATGGGATAAGGATGGAGTGAGGCGGTATAGGGTGGAGAGCTTTGCGAACTGGAGAGTTGTGCCCACGGGGTGTGGATTTCCACCTGCAGATTATGACCGAAACCCTGTGGTCCAGTCAACACTTAGATGGGGACCAGGTGCCTGGCTAGCGGGCAGATCCAAGGTGCTCAACTCTGAGCTCCCCTACTTGCCCCGGCGTACAGGGGCCTGCTGGAAGCCACGGCTGCTGCTGGGGTTCTTTGAAAATCACGCTTTTGGGTGACCCGAGGACAAACGCAGTGCAGCGCCTGGCCACCTTTGAGGTGGGGTACAACATAACCCTGGGCCTTCACCATTCCCTCACTCTCTGTCTCCCTGAGCTGCATCTTGTGGGGACTCCAGGATGGTCACGATGCAGGTGAGCAACCCCCAGCCCTGTGCATCCCCACGGCAGAGGTTACCACAGCCAGGTAACCACCGTCATAAACTTTTACCATGCCTGATGCAACACGCACTTCACCCCTGGTAAACTTTTACAGCCGACTCCAAAGAAGAAAGGGCTGATTGCTGGGACACAGAAGGACCATTTGCTGGGGGCAGAGGCAGATACATCCCAGATACAAGGGGCCAGGATGCGGGGGCTCAGGGAGGTGACAGGGGCTCTGCTCATGCCCTCATCCACACTGCCGCCTGGCCTGGGATCTGTGGCTCACTCCCCCCAGGGAGCCCGAGCCCACACCTCAGGCTCCCCTTGAACGGGTGCCCAGGATGTACCCTCTGCTCGTACCCAGGCCCTGGCTGCAGAAGCCACACACCCCTCTCCACCTTTGAGTCCCTTTTGCACATGACACAGAACTTTTATGAATACCAAATGTGGCGACTGCGACCTACCCCCCAAGTTATCTATTGTTCATCACACTGGATTGTGGCCTTGGGGGAGCCCTGAAAACGGGGAGGGGCTGGGGGCTGGGGCCCTCTAATGTCTGTTTTCAATATGTGGCCAATCACGGCTTTCTTTTTTTCTGTTTGGTATAATTTTGTCCTGGGTGGACATATTTAGGGCCTAGCGCTTGACAGTGATGATTAATACAGTGCATTCGGGGCCGTCGCGGGCGCTCGGAGCCAGCTGTGCGGCCAGCTCTCATCAGACGCTGCCTGCGGGCCTATTAAAAGCAGCAGGAGACCTTGAGGCTTAATCACAGAGGCTGGTGGTGCAGGAGCAGAGAGGGAAGGGGAGGAGAGCAAACACAATGACGGAGCAGGAGGCGGAAAGGCTACTGCAATCCAGTCCCCCCCATACACATTGCTTGCAGGAGGAGAGCCGGGCATGGGGAGAGTCAGTCCCAGACAGTGCTTTGAGAAGGGAGCAAACAATTAAAACTGCTGCCAATCGCCCGAGACCACGCAAGGTGGGCAGCGCAGGGGAGGCCGAAATACACAAGCCTATGAAGGGGGGTTGCCAGGCCCGAGTGACCCCCGGACAGCAGAGGGACGAGGAGGATGTGTGGGGAAGGCAGCTGAAGGACCCCTCTGGAAGCGGGTACACTGCCTGTCTGGGACCCTGGGGTTCACCGTTTGTCCAGTGGAGGTGCTCATAGTGCACATCCCCCCTCGAAAGCGCCCTCTCTGGATGACATAGGGTGCGGCCATCCTGCTCTTTGGGGATGTCCCTGGAGGTCAGGCTGGTGTTGGCACAGCTGGGCCACTGCAGGCATCTGTGCTGAAGATCCCTGCTCTCCAGGTGCTCAATACCAAGTCAAAGACCTTGGGGTGCCTCCTGGCTCGGGGTCCCAGTAAGTATGTGAGTTCCTGCTGGAAGGTCAAGAACCCACAAAGTGGGCTGGAGAGTAGGTGAGGAGCAATGGGGAAAGACAGAGACAGAGAGAGTGAGGTGAAGAGAGAGAGAGATACAGAGACAGAGAGAGACAGAGATAGAGAGATATATACAGATGGAGAGACAGAGAGAGAGAGACAGAGATGGAGAGAGACAGATGGGGGGAGGGATATAGATGGAGACACAGAGGCAGGCAGACACACAGAGACACAGATAGAGACAGAGAGAGGCAGACAGAGAGACAGAGACACAGAGAAACACATAGAGAGAGATGAAGAGACAGCGCTCGAGAGATAAGACAAAAAGAGACAGGGACAGAGAGAGACAGAGATGGAGAGAGGGAGAGAGAGAAGAAAAGTGGTTCCAGTATCACGTGCTTGGTGGTCAGTGGGATGAAGGAGCAGGCAGAGGGGAGGCCCCCAGGAACAGCAGTGCTGAACTCTGGAGTCCTCCGCCCCTTATGAGCTGGGCTGGGGAAGGCCTTGGCCCTCTGAGCACCTAGTGGCCCCACTGCCCTTGGTAGTTGGTATCCAGTTGAAATGGATAGGCCCCGCTATGCTCCCCGGGGAGGAAGCAACATCTTCCCGTTTCCCTGGTTGGAAAGAATAAGGGGCAAGGGGAGCAATTTTGTCTGAATATTAGGCTGAAACTCACTGGGAAGTTCTAGAGCATCTCTGTTCTTGTGGGGAGGACAGCCTGACGGAAGGGAAGCAGAGTAGGTTTTGGAGATAGACCGATCCCCACTGTGTGGCGTGTGACTTGTGGCCTGCAATGGCCTCCCTATCTCTCTCTGCAGGTTGGGCTAATGGCGCCCACGCCTTCAAAGACCCTGCAGCTCTCACCACAAAGCTGGGAAAAATCAATCAAACTAAAGTTTTCCTCTGGGTTTTTCATACAAGTCAACCCGCCTGTCCCAACAGACTCCAAGGGGTCCGTGATCTGGAACTCGCCTGCGGAGCCTGTGGTCACCATCCAGGGGACCAGGACCTCTATAGAGCCTTTGGGCCCGTTGTAGCCCCAGCCCCTTGCTTCAGGATGGAGTGGGAGCAAGGCTGCCTCGCTCGATGGCCTGGGGCCACTGATTCTCATATCCTTCGAGACAGTTCACACAACTCCTGGTCCCCCGAGGGCCCCAGGGGTGGGGGCCATTGTTGGTTTCTGCAGGGAAGGGTTACTGTTTTCTCCCTACTGAGAGGGGGCGAGCATGTGTCTGCACGTTGGGAATTTCCATGTGGATCTTTACAACTCCTGCAGAAATGGTGGGCACCTTCATCTGGGAAGACAGGGAGGACCCTCTGCCATCTGCCAGGCCAATGTGGTGGGGTGCAGCTGTGACAGGCTCCCGGGGCACAATTGCTGTGGGAGAGAGGGGTCTGCTCAGAGACCCACAGCCAGCAGACACGACCCCCAGCTATGCCTGCCCCGGGAAACCTGACTGTTCCCAAGGTGTGCCTGAGCTCCTACCGGCTCCGCCCCACCCGGCTGCCCCTGCCTGTCCCGAGGGCTGCCAACGCCAGGCTGTGGGCAGCTCCCGCTCCCTGCTGGTTATCTTTGGAAATGGCTTTCTGATTTGTTTTCCTCCCATGCTCAGGAGCAAGACGGAGCTTAAGTTGAGCCTTCAATGCCTCTTTCAGCAGTGGCCCCCCCCAGGACTAGGGCTGTGTATCCAGAGGTGCTGGCTGCGTGTCCCCCTCACCCCCCCACGTGGGAGGTATGGAAAGCTCGGGCCCAGAAGAAGAGAAAATTGGGCCATTCTGCTGAGAAGCAGCCCCGGGGAGCACAAGGCTCCTGTCTGGAGAGGGTGTGGGGCGTGCCTGGAATGACAGCTGGCTCCCGAGTGGAGCAGAGGCCCCTGGATGCCCAGGCAGGCTCCCTACACAGTGGCTGCCTCGCCTGTGGCCCTGGCCTCCCGGGTGCTCCCAGGCAAGGCCACCTCAAGGCCTCTGTGAGTCCTCACTGTTCCCCAGACCTGCCGGGGCCAGGGTGGGCTCCCCTCTGCCTTCCTCTGCTCTATCCCTGACAGCATCTCCCCAGTCACCTCCCTTGTTCCAGCAGACTCACCCCGTCCAGGACCCCAGTGCGAGCGGCCCCAAGACAGCAGGGCTGCTGGCATCCCGGAGGCCATCACGGCCCCAGCACTTTATTTTCATGCTAACATACATCACACTCTGTGCTGGTGCTTACATGTCCAAGTTCACCCTCTGCACACACACACCCACAGTCCACACACTCACACCCATGCTCCACATTAACACAGTCACACTCTACATGCTCACACCTACTCTACACACACACTCATGTTCTACAGGCTCATATCTACACTCTAGCCCTGGTGCTGCAGTGGTTAAGAGCTTGGCTGCTAACCAAAAAGTTGGCAGTTTGAATCCACCGGCTGCTTCTTAAACTCTGTGGGGCAGTTCTACTCTGTCCTACAAGGTCTCTATGAGTTGGAATCGACTGGACGTCAATGGGTTTTTTTGTTGTTGTTGTTTTGGTGCATAGAACACGTGTGTGTTGTGTAGAACATGGGTGCAAGTGTGTAAAGCACGATCTGTAGAGTGTGTGCATGAGCATGGGCACATCGAAAAAAAAAAAAAAACTCTTGCCGTCAAGTCGATTCCGACTCATAGCGATCCTATAGGACAGAGCAGACCTGCCCCATAGGGTTTCCAAGGCTGTAATCTTTACAGAAGCAGACTGCTAGATCTTTCTCCCACAGAGTGGTTGGTGGGTTTGAATCATTGACCTTTCGGTTAGCAGCCGAGTGCTTAACTACTGCACCACCAGGGCTTCCACACTGTACACACACCTACCTACAATTTACACACTGATGCTCCATGCATAAATGCACATGTCCTACATGTACACACCCATGCTCTACACACACACACACACACACACACAAACACACATGATCTATGTGCACATGCTCTGCACACACACACACACACTCTACAAGCACACAGACACGTTACACACACTCACTGTACATGCCCACACTCTACACCCCATGCTCTACATGCTAATGCACACACTACATGCCCACAGCTGCACACCCAGGCTCACGCGGTCAAACCTGATCATAGCCCCGTGCTGCATAGATGAGGAAATGGAGAGTGGGGGAGGGGGCAGTGGCTGCTCCGAGGTCACCCGTCTAGAAGGGGGCAGAGTGGGTCCACCTCCCACCCTCCTTTCTTTCTGTACCTCCTCTTTCCCCTTGGAGTCAGGCGCTGGCCTCTGACTTGTATCCCCCCCTCCACCCCCACATCCGTGCCTGGTCAGGCATCGAGGGCAAGGACGTTGCTTAGTGCACTGGACTGAGCTGGGTCAGCAGCTCAGGGCAGGGCTCCTGGGGAGATCTAGAACCTGCCGGCTGACGGCCAGCTGTGGTTTAGGCGCCTAAGTGCCCGGCGCCCAGTACAGTGTCCGGCCCGGCCCAGGACTCCATAAATACACGGAACAGCTGATACAGAGGCGTAGCAAGAGGGGGTTAGAGGGGGGATTTGCCCCTGGGCACAAGTCCAAGGGGGTGCCGGACGAGTCTTACGGGGGAAGATCACCCCCCTCCTGCCGTCGATGAGGTTGGCCAGTGAATCACCACCCCCTCCCCTCAACAAGGCTGGCTGGGAAGCGGGGCACAAACTTAGAGATTGACCCTGGGTGCTTGTTATGCTTCTGGGCTGATGGGCCCTGTGGCGATGCCATAATCAGCTGGACACGTGTGAGCTGCAAACATGGAGTGCAAAGGCCCCCTAAGTGTAGGAAATGGGGGTGACCCCACCTGGGAGGAGGAGCTCCTGGGGCTGGAGTAGGCAGTGCCCGAATCTCTCCCCAGCCTGCCAGCTGCCCCCAGCACACTGACTCGGGTTTCCTCCTTGCTAGGCTGGTACAGTCCCGGGACAAGGACGCCACACTGGGTTTCGAACGACAGCCCCGAAATGAGCCTGAGGTGAACGTGTTGGTGCTCAGTGGCGGTGGGCGTGGCTGCTGCCCTGGCTGCTGGGCCCAGGCCCTGGCGGGTGGTGACAGACACCTCGCTCCCCCCGCTGCCACTTGCTGGGAGCCTGACCTCTGGGTTATCGGGGCCACGGCCTCAGCGATGACCTCATTAAGCGCGGCGGCCACGTCAGCACCTTCCTGGAGGCCCTTTCATCACCCCCGTGGGCCGCTGCGGCCCCGTCTGCACCTCCTCCCAAACACCGGCTCTATCTTATCTCCCAAGGGGTGGGCACAATGGGAGCCGAGAGGAGGTCCAGGAATGCTGCCTCCAGACAGCCCGGCCATCAGCCACTGGCGCAGGACAAATACCAAGGTGGAGCGGCCAGGGAGCGGACTGGTTTCCTGCTGACAAAACTGTGCAGAAACGCATCCACCTCTGGCCTCTCCAAACCCAGCCACCACTGTGGTGGTGATGCATTCCGAGACCTGGCAGCTCCTCCACCACCCTGAATCCCTGGGTGGTATAAACAGTTAAATGCTAACTAAAAGGCTGGAGGTTAGAGTCCTCCCAGAGACACCTCAGAGGAAAGGCTTGGTGATCTACTTCCCAAAACCAGCCATTGAAAATTCCATGGAGCACAGTTCTACTCTGCCCACATGGGGTGGCTATGAGTCAGGATGGACCCCATGGCAACCAAGAAGAATAACAATAGCCCCACCCCCTCAATTGACCAGCGGCAAAGCCAAGGACTACATCACCTCCAGGGTGGGGGCTCAGGAGCCCAGCTGGCTCTTCCATGTGGCCTAAAGAAGGGTCCCATCCTGTACCTGCCCACATCTGCATTCTGGCTGGAGTGATCTGGAAAATGACTCACTGCTGATGGGCGAGTGCCGAAAGCACTCTGGAAGGGTGTGCTGGGCTGGGCGACACCCTTGTGTGCCTCCAGGGCTCCCTGTGCCCACGCTTCAGTGGGTGGCAGGGAAGACAGACTGTCCCCATGGAGAGCTGATGGCCAGTGTTAGGAGACCCTGACATGGCTCAGAAACACAGACCAGTTGCCGTGGAATCGACTCTGACTCACAGCAACCCCATGCGTGTCAGAGTAGAACTGTACTCCATAGGGTTTTCTTTCCTTCTTTGAAAAAAAAAATTATTTATTTTCTTCTTGTTGTTGAGAATATACGCAGCAAAACATACCAATTCAACAGTTTCTACATGTACAATTCAGTGACATTGATTACATCTTTTCAATCATGCAACTATTCTCACCTTTTCTGAGTTGTTCCTCCCCCATTAACATAAACTCACTGCCTCCTAAGTCTCCTACTGATCTTTCGAGTTGCTGTTGTCAGTTTGATCCTGCATAGATATTTCTTGAAAGAGCACAATGCTCAAGGCACACTTTATTAGTTAGGCTAAACTACTGTTCGGTTTTAAGAAGACTTTAAGAGATGTTTTTGGCTTAAGGTTTAAAAGATTATCTTATCTCAGGGCAATAGTTTCAGGGGTTCATCCAGCCTCTATGGCTCCAGAAAGTCTGGAGTCCATTAGAATTTAAAATTCTGTTCTGCATTTTTCCCCTTTTGATCATCCATAGGGTTTTTCAATGGCTGATTTTTTAGAAGTAGATCACCAGGCCTTTCTTCCGAGGCACCTCTGGGTGGATTCAAATCTCCAACGTTTTGCTCAGTCGGCCCTGTTTTCTTCCCAACTGACTTGAGGCACCTGCATTCAAGGTCAATTCCCAGGAGCACTCCCTGAGTTCAAGGACTCTGGGGACCCACCCTCTCTGCAGAAGGCCTGAGAGGAAGCTTCTTGGAAACCTTGTACCTGGCCCTCCCAAGTCCCTGAACAGTCAGATGGCCTTTGTCTTTATAGAAGCTGTGCCTGGCCCTCTGGATGAAGATGGCTCTTTGTCTGAATGCCCTTGGCTCATGGAGTCTAGGCATGGTGCTGAAGAGTGGCCCACCTGCTCTCTTCTCTCTGTTTGCTCTGTTATGCCTTTTATTTGCTTTTCTTGCTTTATTGCACTAGCTAGGCCTCCAGAGACAAAAATGAGCAGAACTCATGAGAACAGACATCTTTGCCTTGTTTCCAACCTTAGAATACTAAGAGTGACCAGAACCTAAGCCGAATGCTTGCTGCATGAAGCCAGGGCCTGGGCCAGTGGAGGATGGCATAAGGGCAGGACGGCATAGTGAAATAGGTCCCGGCTGAACCAGTGGCCTCTCCCTGCAGCCAGAGCCTAGTCAGCAGACCCAGCACAGAAACGGCTCATGGCCCAGAGGCCAGTGGCCCCTGCCTGAGCCCCTGGGGGTGCCTTAGGCCAGGTTCCCAAGCTCCAGACAAATCTCTGCTTCCTGCCACCAGGTGTGTCCTGGCGGCTCAGTAGTCCAAGGCTGGAGCTGATGGTCTGGCAGCTCAGTTCTGGCCTTGGCAGGAAGTGGATTGAGCCACTGAAGCCCACAACCCAGGGCCCAGATACTCACCACTTGCCCAGTGCAGATGGAGAAGCATGTATCACTGCCGTGGCTAGACCCGGCATGCTCTGAGCTCTTTCCTGGGTGGGTGCCAAGGGACGGTGCCTGTGGCCAGAATGCAGCAGAGACCCAGAGCAGCATCTCCCTCCCACACCGGGCCTTGGTCTTCCCATCTGGAATGGAGCTGCTGGGGTCCCTATGCATCTGCTGGCCTGAAAGTTTGGATCAGAGGCAGGAAAGCTCTGAGGCTGTCTTGCCTGGGTCCCTAACTTTACAGATGAGCATGTGGCCACCAGAGAGTGGGAGTGGCCAGCTGCATGCACTCGGGAGGCTGGGGAGAGCCAGCTGCATGGACTGACTGGACATTCAGCCTGTCCACACTTTAAACCAGTATGTGTCGGGCACTGGCCTGACCCAGGGCCGGGCCAGGCATCTTACAGCTCCCGCCCCACAGATCTGCCACCCTAACTCAAAGTGCTCAGCCTGGAGTGGGTACTGTGCAGGCACAGCATGCCCAGAAGAGACCCCAGCCTCAGTCCATCTGGGATGACAACCTACACGCAGAGAGACGTCCAGAAGCGACCCTAGCCTCAGTCCAGCTGGGATGAGAAGGTACATGTGGAGTGTGTGGCCAGACGTACTCTTAGGGGACAGAGGTGGCAGATCTGGCTGGCCACCTAGGGCCCTGGGAAGAGAAGGCGGTGTTTGCTCTGACTCCCGGGAGACGAGCACAGGTGGAGGTGAGAAAAAGGAGACAGCAGGGAAAGGGTTAGAGGTGGGAGAAGGCTGTTCTGGCTGGAGCCCAGGGTACCTGTAGAGGAACCACAGTGGGTTGAGCTGGGGAGAACGGCAGTGCATCCAGAATGTCTGATCAGGGGGTCTGGATGCATGCATTTAGAGGGACGTTGCCTCCATATTGGCAGGCCTCAGGGCTGTGCCCAGGACCCAGACTCTCTGAGACCCACATGTCTGCCTGGCCCCTCTCAGCCAAGACAGCCATGTCAGCAGCCCAGCCTTGTCTGCCTGAAAACCTGAAGCCCATCTCCTCCTCCGTGCAGAACTGAAAGCACAAACATCTCCACTGACATGTTGGGTGAGGGCAACACTGCTCACCACCGTGGGGCAGAGCCAACATGAGAAACAAAAAAGGAAACCTGATAAACAGTTTCCATATCCAACATTTTCCACATTCAATTATTTTTAAATTAAATAATCTCTCCCTAGGAGAAAAAGAAAAGTTCTCGTTCAGCTCTGGCCCTGCCAGGTCTCACAAAGCCCACATTGTAGAGCCCGTATGGAGAATAAGTCTCCTTTGAGCCCGCCCCTTCAATGCCGCCTTTTATATTCACGCTCATACACAGCCCCACAAACTGCCCCTGCGTGGTGGAGACCCTGGCCCACAGCCACGTGGCCTCTGAGGGGCTCTTGTTGGCTCCCGTGAGCCCAGGGTGGGGGGCTGAGCAGCTCTGGGTGGAGTGAGAAGACCACCAAGAAAAACTCTAGGCTACAGAAAGCAGCATGGGGAGAGCAGTATGGGGGACCTGGAACAGGAAGAGGGTCCTACTGCCCCCGTGAGACACATTCAGACCAAAAGCTAGAAGGGCATGGGGCTTGGAATTAGTGCACTGGGGTTCAAGCCTTGAGTCCTCCACCTACTGTTGAGTGTCTTTAGGTGAGTTGTCCATCCACTTTGAACCTCAGAATTGTCACCTGTAAAATGGGAGGCCCTGGGTGGTGCAAATGATTAATGCGCTTGGCTGCTAACCAAATGGTTGGAGATTTGAGTCCACCCAGAGGCACCTGAGAAGAAAGCCCGAGTGATCTACTTCTGAAAAATCAGCTATAGAAAACCCTATGAAGCACAGTTCTACTCTGATACACATGGGGTCGCCATGAGTTGGAGTCAACTCAACAGTAGCTGGTGGTGGTGGTGGTGTAAAATGGGAATCACATTTTTGCTGGCTCCTTCCCAGGGCTGTGGTGAGGATGATGGAATGAGGCCACAGAGCTCACAGACAAGGTGCTGGTCATTGTTCCATTGATGGAAGGTATATGTAGAATAACAGTTAAGAGTGGGGGTGTTGGAGGTTCTAGCTCCAATGATGGCAGAACAGCTTTTGTTGGACTAACCCTCTTTCAGACAATTATAAACTCTGAAATAAATGTTTAAAAACCTATTTGAAGGCAGTGACGAGTGACTAAATACAGGTAGAAACTGGAGGGGATTTGAAACTGAGACAAGGAGCTGCACTGGGTGAGGTCCACGATTTTATGGCTTTCCCTTGAAGCCATTTGGCACAGGGCAGCTAGAACTCAGGAAGAAAGCCATAGTCTTAAGAGGGAAATCTTGGAAAGGAAGGAGCCACAGAGAGGTGATCCCCTGATCTACAAATGAACCTCTAAACCTTGGGTTACTCCTGAATGTGCATGCATGGGGGAGAATGCAAGAAACCCAGGGGAAAGCAACAGCAGGCTGAAATGCTGGGCAAAGACTTCAGCTGCTGCCCACAGCAGGGGGAGAGAATTTGGAATTTTAGTCTTGTTAACTTGGGCTTGGTAAATATATTTGGCTTTTTATTGAGACCAAAGACTATACCCTAAGATGAAGGGCAAAACTGAAATGGACCCACCCTAACCAAGAGTACAATCAAGCTTCTGTAAGTTCAAGGTGAGACACAAGTAATTTAAATGCGTGCTGGAACAAAAACAAACACTATTCAGAGGAAGATCACTGAATCCAGAGTTTCTATGATGTATCATCTACAATGTCCAATACAATAAAAAATACTAAATGTGCAAAGAGACAGGAAAATGTTTCCTTAATCCATAGTCAAGGGAAAAATTAGTCAATGCAAACCAATTCTGAGATGATTCAGGCGTTGGAATTGGCAAAAAGGGACTTTAAGATAGCTATTATAAATATGTGCAAAGACTTAAAGGAAAAGAGGATCATAATGAATGAACAGATGAGAAATGCCAGCAGAGAAATGAAAAAATAGCCATGTGAAAAAAAATAGCCATGTGAAAATTCTAGAGCTGAAAAGTACATGCCACAAAATGAAAAAGTGCCTGGATTGGCTTTTAATAGCAAGTTGAAGATAGCAGAAGAAAAGGTAAGTGAGCTTGAAGACAGACCCAGAGAAATGATCCAATCTAAACAACAGAAAAATACTGAAACAAAATGAACAGAGCCTCAGTCACCTGTGGGGTAATATCTGCTGTATGGATAATTGGAGTCTCAGAAGGAGGGAAGAAATAGGAGACGGAGCGGAAAAAAAAAATGTGAAGAAATAATGGCTGAAAATCACTAAACATAAAAGAAAAATTAAAAACACTCACTTAGCAAAAGATTCAGTTAAGAAAATAAAAAGGCCAAAGGACTAATGGACCACAGCTACCACGGCCTAGATGGTGCCTGGTACAACTAGATGGTGCCTGGCTACCACCACTGACTGCTCTGACAGAGATTACAATAGAGGGTCCTGGACAGACCTTGAGAAAGATGTAGGACAAAATTCTGACTCACAAAAAAGACCAGACTTGCTGGCCTGACAGAGACTGGAGAAACCCCTAGAGTACGGCCCTTGGACACCCTTTTAGCTCAGTAATGAAGTCACTCCTGAGGTTCACCCTTCAGCCAAAGATTAGACAGGCCCATAAAACAAAATGACACTAAAGGGGCATACCAGCCCAGGGGCAAGGACTAGAAGGCAGGAGGGGATGGGAAATCTGGTAACAGGGAACCCAAGGTCAAGAAAGGAGAGTGCTGACATGCCATGGGGTTGTTAACCAACGTCATAAAACAATATGTGTACTAATGGTTTAATGAGAAGATGGTTTGTTCTGTAAACCTTTATCTAAAGTACAATTAAAAAAAAAAAAGAAAAGAAAAAGGCAGTCACACACTGGGAGAATATATTTTCAATACATATAAATGACTAAGGACTTGTATCCAGAATTTATAAATACCTCTTAAAATCAATATTAATTTAAAAAAAAATCAAGTGAAAATGTGGGCAAAAGACTTAAACAGACTTTCTACAAAAGTAGCTATAACCCAAGGCAAATAAGTACATGAAAAGATGCTCAACATCATTAGTCATCAGGGAAATGCCTACTAAAACTACAATGAAATACTATTTCATACCTTCTAGAATAGTTAGAAGAAATACCACCGGAAAGTTCCTTAAAAGCAAGGATGATGAGACTCCAATTTGCTTACTTTGGACACATCATCAGGAAAGACTAATTGCTAGAAAAGAACATCATGTTTGGAAAAATAGAGGGCCAAACAAAAATGAGGGAAACCCTCAATGAGATGGATTCACACAATAGCCACAACAATGAGCTCAAATATATCAAAGATCATGGAGCTGGCTCAGGACTGGGCATTGTTTTGTTCTGCTATACTTAAGATTGTCATGAGTCAGACCCTACTCAACAGCAAGTAACAACAACAGCAACAGAGTGTCTAAAATTTAAAAGACTGACAATACTAAATGTCAGTGAGAATTGCAGCAACTGAAACTCTCACACATTGCTGGTGGGAATGCAAAACAGTACTCTACTTTGGAAACAGTTTGACTGTGTTATGGATTGAATTGTGTACCCCCTACAATGTGTGTCAGTTTGGCTAGACTATGATTCCCCGTATTGTGTGGCTGTCCACCATTTTGTGATCTGATGTGAGTATCCTATGTGTTGTAAATCTTAACCTCTATGATTTTAATGAGGCAAGATTAGAGGCAGTTATGTTAATGAAGCAGGACTCAATCTACAGGATTGAGTTGTATTTTGAGTCAATCTCTTTTGAGACATAAAAGAGAGAAGCGAGCAGAGAAGAGAGGGATCTCATGCCACCAAAAAAAGTGCTAGGAGAGGAGTGCATCCTTTGGACTTGGGGTCTCTGGGCCAAGAAGCTCCTAGACCAGGGGAAGATTGATGACAAGGACCTTCCCCCAGAACTGACAGACAGAGAA
The DNA here is from genome assembly GCA_030035585.1 of Dugong dugon. NCBI lineage: Eukaryota > Metazoa > Chordata > Mammalia > Sirenia > Dugongidae > Dugong > Dugong dugon. The sequence continues at coordinate 26,316,029 of CM057462.1, read as the reverse complement.
AGCCTCTTCTGGGAGCTGGCACCCTGAATTCGAACTTCTAGCCTCCTAGACTGTGAGAGAATAAATTTCTGTTTGTTAAAGACATCCACTTGTGGTATTTCTGTTATAGCAGCACTAGATAACTAAGACAGACAACAATGTCTTATAGTTAGACATACACCTAGTCTATGACCCAGCGATTTTACTCCTAGGTATTTACACAAGAAATGAAAATTTAGATCCACAAAAAGGCTTGTACATAAATATTCATAATAGCCAAAACCTGGAAATAACCCAAAATGGCCATCCATGGGAGAATGGATAAACAACCGATGATACAGTCATACAACAGGTATATCACTCCACAATAAAAAGAGAATGAACTATTGATAAATGCAAGAGCATAGATACATCTCAGAGATCATTATATTGAGTAAAAGAAGCCAGATACAAAAGAGAACTTACTGTATGAGTCTCTTTATATCAAGTTCAAAATCAGGGAAAACTAATCTAAGGTGATAGACATCATCAGAACAGTGGTTTCCCATTTGCCCTTGTGGGTGTTTATGGGCTGGAAGGGGCAAGAATTATGAAAATATTCTCTGTCTTGACTCTGGTGGTCGTAACAAGGAATAAACACTGGTCAGAAGTCATCTAACTGTACACACACTATCTGTGCATTTTGTCATATAGATCACATATCCCAGTGCCTGCAACAATGGACTCAAGCATAGAAACGATTGTGAGAATGGTGCAGGACCAGGCAGTGTTCGGTTCTGTTGTGTATAGGGTTGCTGTGAGTTGCAACCAACTCGATGGCACCTAACAACAACAACAGCATCACATACCATGCATTCTAAGTTCACACTCCACCTGTACATTTTGTCATATATATCACGTATCACGTGTGTGGGAGCACTGAGGCCAAGCTGCCTGATTTGAGTCCCGGTATCACCACTTACTTGACAGGTGACTGGGCGAGTCCCTCCACCCTCTCAGAGCCTCAGTTCTCTGATTCCTAGGATGAGGATGATGCCAACCTTGTGGATTATTTGTGGCGATTGAATGAGATGTTGAGGTAAAACCCTCAGAACAGGGTTGGCACAGAACGAAGCACTCAACCAATGCTGTTGTTACTTGTTAGTTCATGGTTGATTCATGGTGACTCGACTTTCAACAGAATGCAGCATTGCCTAATCCTGTACCATCTTCATGATTATTGATATGCTTGAGCCCATTGTTGCAGCCACTGTGTATTTTGAGTGCCTTCCAACCTCGGGGCTCATCTTCCGGCACTATATCGGACAATGTTCCATTGTGATCCATAGGGTTTTCAATGGCTGATTTTCAGAAGTAGATCGCTGGGCCTTTCTTCCTAATCTGCCTTAGTCTGGAAGCTCTGCTGAAACCTGTCCATCATGGGTGACCCTGCTGGTATTTGAAATACTGATGATATAGCTTCCAGAATCACAGCAACACCCAAGCCACCACAGTAGGATAAACTGACAGATGGGTGGTGGCAACCAATGTTAGCTCTTGCTATTTTCATTATAAAGTGACTAGCAGACCCACTCAGCATTTGCAAAATATTAAGCATGCCCACCAAGCTGCAGACATGGAGCTCAGTAAGCTTCCTTCCCCTGCAGACAAAAACCTGATGGGGCTGATGGTATCGCAGAATTAGCAGGTGGCCTGGCCATTCCCACCTGCCCCAGGGATTGCCCCAGATGCTTGGTTGTTAATTTTTCTCTCCTGGAACTGCCCACAATGAACTTGATTTTTTTTTTTTTTTGAGGGGTTGAGGGGAGGCTTCTCTGTTGGAATTGTGCATGGGCTCTTAGATCTGGTATGGACTTGTGAAGTTCATGGTTATTTCTGGGGTTCAGTGGAGCGTGTCCAGGGGAGAGAGGTGAGGGACTGGCATGGCGGTGCCCCCCCTGCCACCTCACTCTCCTGAGCAAAGCAAATCTGAACAGTCACTGTAAACCTCATTCTCTTGTTGAATTATATTTCTGATCTTCAAATAATACATACATACATATATATATATATAATTTTTTTTTTTTTCCTTCTGACATCCTGGTTTTGTTTTTTGTCTGTCCTCACTATGGGCCACACTGGCCAGGATGCCTGATACATTCATTGCAGTGTGTCTGACCTCCCTGGTTACTCAGTTTGAGAACAGCAACAAGCATGGAACTCAGCCCTAACTTGCATCATCCGCCTTCCTAGACAGGGAGCCCCCTGAGGGTCCAGCCTGAAGTGTTCGGCCCTGGCATGGGGACCAAGGGTGAAGGAGGACAGCGTGACCTATCACTGCACCTCTGAGGCTCATGAACATCAACTCAGAGGAAACCTGCTGGGCTAACGACAGCCCTGTCTGCAAACTCTGCCATGTGCCATGAGCGCCTGCGCATAAGAGCTTGCCCAGCCTCACAACACCATGTGTGGCATGATGCTCGTCCCCATCATAACAGTGTGGGGGTGCGGGGCACAGAGGGAGCCAGCAACGTGGCTTACAGGAGAGTGGGTTCTGACATCACCCACTCCCCAGAGTGGAGCCGCCTGCCTCCGCCCAGCCCAGCTGGAGAGTCCTGGAGCCATGGGGACACAGGACCCACGAGGCTCGGTCCTGCTGAAGCGCACCCCCAGCTCTAAGTTTTGCTATCCCCCAGTCCAGAGGGGCCCAGGGCGCCTTCCTGCAGCCACTCTGTGACCTCTGCTCCCTGTTCCCTGGACCCCTTTGGCCGTGAATTCCATAAAGAAGCCATTGTTCATCTAGATGTTCTTTATAGAAACATGTCCATGGAAAGTGGAAACATTTAGTTAATAATTTAACACTGTGCTGTCTGCTGGGTTTTCAGGCCCCCAAATAAGATCGATGGTGCTAACAATTGGCTTATTGAGTTTCGTGGCTCAATTTCCTGAAGATACAGACTGGGGGCGGGGGGTGGGGTGGCTGCAGGGTGCAGGAGGGGGCGCAGCTTGGGGGAGAGATGTAGATGGTATTGATGAGCGTTGTTAAAAATAATTGTTCTATTTTCCCTGGGAATGTTTGTGGCACCCCTGGATGCGCTGATCCGTGACGCTGGCTCCCGGGGAGCAGGGGCCGGCATTTATCGGCATTTTGTTGTGGCCTCCTGAGATGTTTATCAGGTAAATGCTCTGGCCTCATCACGTCACCTTCGGTCCCCAAATTGTTTCGAGAGGGAGGGGTGGAGGAAGGAGAAGCAACCGCCCTGCACCTCCCTTCTGCTGGCTCTCTGAGAGGGTAGGTGGAACCCTGGGTGGGGGCTTACACCAGGGAATTGGGAGTAACTGGGCCTGTGGGGAGGTTTAGGGGATGCTCAGGGCCAAGGGAGCCAACGCACCTTCGAAGGAAAGTCCAGGACAGACGAGAGAAAACAGAGCGTAAGCAATGCAGGGAGATGCAGGAAGGCCCCGCCAGCATCGCTGAGCTCCTGAAGGAGCTTGCAGACCAGACCTCATAGCCACTGGACCAGGAGAGAACAGGGCCACATTCTACCCATGAGAGCATTTGAGGGCGGGTTCCAGGGTGGACCCCCGAATGCCATGGCAAAACCATCCTTGGGTGATATGAACTGCCTGCTAACCATGCCGGTCAGCATCTATGGTTCCTGAGCTGGGACTAGTGCTGGGGGAGGGCGGAAGTATGCCCCCCAATTTGCCCCAAACCCCCTCCTGCCCACTGGTTTGCCTGACTTCACACCCTGTGCCCAGAAGACCACATCTTCCTACGAATGAGGGACCATACCCCTCAGCATCTGTCCCTGGGCAGGCGGGTTCGTTCTTCCTTTGAGTGACATCAGCTCTCTGTAGATGCTGGCAGTTGAGGGAACATGCAAGGGCAGGCGGCGGATCGTTAGTATCATTTCTTGGGAAGGCTGGTCCAGATGGTGTCGCTGGAGCACCAGCCTCCTCCTACACAGACAAGGGTCCAACTCTATCACCTTCACTTGCCCTGCAGAAGGGTTGGGGTCCTGAGAGAGCATGACATAGGAGAGGTGGGCTTCCCGGGGTGCCCGCTCACCCTCTGCCCACCCTGTCCTTGCTCTCTTAGCTGGGAACAATATCTTGTGCCCTCTAAGTCCTGCCCAAGCATCGTCTCCTCCAGGAAGCCCCCACGGGTTCCCTGGGGGAGATGGAAGCCCTCTCCACTCTGCTCTGAACACGTCCCTGACCCTGTTTTCACTCAGGCTCGGCTCACTCACCTGTCCACCCGTTCACGCTTCCATGGATGCCCAAACCCTGTCTTGTGCCCAGCTAGGCAGGGGCAGGAGACAATCCCTGTGCTAGAGGGCAACTTGGGCAGGAGGGCAGATGGTTTCCGTCAGGGACAGTATCCCTGCAAATCACATTTTTGCCATCAGTGGCTGGAGGAGGGTATGGTCAAAAACCGCCCCAGGAGTCAAGAGACCAGAAACTGGGGAAGGACAGAGCCAGGTGAGGGACTGAGGGGCTCCCTGTTAACGGCCTGAAGCCACAATCTGTCCAGAGAGCCAGGGTTCTAATTCCTTCCCTTTGGCCTGAATGTCAGTCACTCACTAGTCTCACATCCGGAGTCCTTCCTGACCCAGGCTTTGGGGAGCTCAGGAGTCCCCTGAGAAGGACTGAGAGCTCCCTCTGCAGAGGATCCTGGGCCCACTGGCCTGTGGGCACCAGCCTCACCCTCCCAGAGCTCCTCAAGGACACGGCCCAGGGCACGTGTGGTGTGTGTGTGTAGTACTGCATCCCCTCCCCAGTAGGCCTGCACCCTGTCCACGCTCAGAGATATCCTGGAGCCTCAGAAGGGCATGGTGGCCATGGACATAAAGGTTCCGGGAGCTTTCCCAGTCAGCCAAGTGGCCGATGTGGCGTCAGGACCCGGCTATCAAACTGGAGGCTGAGGGGCTGGGTGCCCAGAAGCTGAGTGCCCTGGAGATATGCATCAGCTTTCCGCCCTGGGCAACAGGACAGGCCACGCAGCTCCTAGCCCCCATTTGGAAGGAGCCTGGAGATCAGGAAGTTGTCTGAGGCTGATGGCCTCTTAGGCCCTGCTTCTTGGTTCACTGCTCAGATAATGGGCGTGGGGGGGTGTAAGCGGTTAGAGGAGGTACAAGGAGCATCCTGGTTGGACAGTGTGTTTGTGATAAGTGCAAAAGCCAAACGTCCAGGGGGCCTTGTCCTGGGCCTTCCCCTTGTGACCGCTGGAACGAAGAGAAGATACGGAACCCCTGATAACATGTTTCTTTCAAGGGTGGAGATGTGGAGATGCTGGCATCTCGGTGGAAGCATCTCTTCTCCTCTGCCCTCATGATCCTGTTCCCTACCCTCTCCCCAGATGGGCTCATCCTGGGAACGCCTAGCTCAAGTGACCTGCAGCCCTCATAAGGGACCTGGCTTTGTGGGTTTACTTGGGAAGATGAGAATTGAAAAAAATGACAACCAAGGCCAGGTAATAAACTACACGGTTCTGTGTGTGTGAGCATGTGTGTGCATGTGAGTATAAATGTATGTGTGTCTGACTGTGAATGTGTATGAGTGTGTGTGTGTGCATGTGAGTGTGTGACTGGGTGTATGAATGCATGTGTCTACGTGTACGTGTGTGACTACATATGCATGCACGAGTATATGTGCCTCTGTGTGTGTGTGTGTGTGTGTGTGTGAGTGAGTGCACAGGAGTTTTGTCCCTGCTCCTTCTCCCCAGCACTAAAGCTTGGGGTGTCAGGATCTAGACTAAGAGGCTGAGAGCGGGTGGAAACAGCTAGAAACTGTCCAGCAGAGACAGCATATGGGAAACCACCCCAAATCACACGCAGGGGCAGTCCACCTAGACCTGAGCTGTGACGTTGTGCCGTGTGGCCCCATAGTCCCTGCCCGGGGTTGCCCATTGCACTGAGCCCCAGGCCCTGGAGCCCGAGCCAGCAATGCTGCCCATCTCCCATGCTGGCTTCTTCCCACTGCTGGTACCTCAGAGATCTCTGCACACAGAAATAACCCTGTGGTGGTGCCCTGGTGACTTAGCACGGTCCTGGGGTCCTGCCCCACACCCAAGACTCCAACTGCAGAAACGAGGGTCCTCCTAAGAACTCAAAGCAGCCTGTTCTAGAAAAGAGGGAGATGCCACTGACGCCAAGGACAACAAACCTGGATGCTCCTAATGCATCTAGAGGAAGAACATGCTCCCTGTGCCACTGTTTCTCCTCTCCTTTCTCCTGATTAGACTCTCCCGATGGTGCGTGCGCACACACACACACACACACACACACACACACACACACACACACACTCACACACACACAGACAGCCCGACCTGGGCACACCTGGAACCCCAAATGCAATGGCTCGGCCCTCAGACACCATCTTCCCCCTGCTGCTCTCCTCTCCACCCCCTGCAAGTCCAGCTGCGAGACTCCGGGCTGGCTCATGCATAATTGGTTTGGCAACATGTGGGTGAACATAATAAAGACGTCACGGCCTCCGAGGCTGGCTGCCTGGCAGGAGTCCATGACAATGCCAGGTCCTGACAGTAAGCTGGAACATGGCGCTGGGCTCGGTCACCCCCAGGACCAACCAGCCTGAAGCCTCCCAGTCTCCTGCTGCAGGGAACACCAGAACACACCATGTCCTTGGCCCATGTGGCACTGTGAAGAGCCCCCAGATGAGGGGCGGGGGGACACAAGAGCCCCGGTCCTTTGCATGGCCAGGGGACAAGATGGGCCTCGAGCCACTATCACAGGGATCAGGCTGGCTCTTCCTACTGGACACAAGACAGAAGGTAGAATTGAGAGGTTTGGAAAGAGCCGATGTTTTCCTTTGGAAAGTTTATTTGCAGATTTACTTCCAAGGGTGTGTGTTTTTCTTTCTTTTTTTTTTTTTTAACCTCAGTCAAAGGTTAGATCTCAGATATCCTTCGACGTGCTCTGCCTGTTTGAAGTCCCATTTATTTGTTTGGATTGGCCGGTCCAAAGTTAAAATAAATAAACTCCACTCCTCTTAGAATCTTGTTGAACACACTTTCGGACATGCTGCATGCTAATTGTGAGTTCACGAAGAAAGTGCCCTTTATGGATGCCTTTCGGGAGGAAGCTTCCCCTTCTCTCCAAGGGCCTTCCCTGCCCCGCGTGTGCACATACACCCCACCCTCCGTCAATAACTCACTTTCATTCACTCTCTGAAGAGGAAGGTTAGTCAAGGGCTCTCTGGAGATTGCCTTCCTCTGGGTGGGACCTGGCCCCCCGAGCCTGCCTCTGTAGAAGATGCGGCTCTTGAAACCCGGCCTTTCTGCTCGGCCTCAGCATGAAGCACTTGGGATTTGTGGTTCAGCCGCACTTCAAATGTTTCGAATCCTTCCAGGTCAGAGCCGGAGCTTTGGAGCAGCTGCATGGTCGTCTCTGTGCACTGGCCCTCCCAGGGTCTCTGTGGGGAGCCGGGGTCTACATGCGCTTCTGCCTCTCTTGGTTGTGCCCTATCATGGTGAGGGGGTGAGGGGTCCTTGCCCTTGAGCTTACAAAAAAATAAAAAAATAAAAAAAGCCAAACCAGTTGCCGCTGAATCTATTCAGACTCATGGTGACCCCATGTCTGTCAGGGTAAAACTGTGCTCCATAGGGTTTTCAGTGGCTGATTTTTTGGAAGTAGACTGCCAGGTCTTTCTTCCAAGGTGCCTCTGGGTGGACTTGAACTTCCTACATTTCAGTTAGCAGCCTAGCATGTTAACTGTTTTCACCACCCAGGAACTCCAGACCAGTTGCTGTCAAGTCGATTTCAACTCATGGCTACCCTACGTGTGCCAGAGTCGAACCCGGCTCATAGGATTTTCAATGGCTGATTTTCCAGAGATCACCAGGTCTTTCTTCTGAGGCACCTCTGGGTGGACTCAAGACTTTCAGTCTTTCAGTTAGCAGCCAAGCATGTTAACTGTTTGTACCACCCGGGGCCCTGAGCAAACGGTGATATTTTGGCTATTCACACACAAACTGTCTTATGGGCTAAGGGGCATCAAAGGCAGTCCCAGAAGTGTAGATCATTGTCAATCCTAGTTGGTGACCTCAGGAGCTTTGTTTCCTCATCTGTAAAATGGGTTATGATCCCTGCCATGCAGGGTTATTGCTAGGATTCACTGAGCTGAGAGCGAGCAGTTAGCTCAGGGCCTGGGGAGCACTTGGTGGTTACTACCAACAAGCCGAGTTAAGAGTGAGTTAGGAGGGCTCTGGTCTGGTTATCAGCGTGGAGAGGGGGCATCAGGAGAAATGGGGCCGGGGGTGTCTGGATGGGCTTTCCCTGGCTGGATTCTCACCTTCTCCTGAGCGATGGAGCCGGGTCGGCACGAGGTTCCTACTGCACTCTGCTTTGTTCCCCAGTGCCTGGAGTTGAGGGAAACTCCAGCAAGTGGGAGGGAGGGCTCAGGAGCTAATATTTGCTGATTGCAAAGCTGGGAACCACTGGGATCCCAAGGGCCTGGCCTCCAGCCAGGCTCGACCTTGGAAATGACTGTGACTCCCAGGGCACCCTCCAGAGAATGGGGGGCTGGGTATGAGCTTGGTCACTGCCTTGTCACCTGTCTCAGGCCTTTTCAAATGGAAATGCCTGGAGAAGGAAAATGACCCTGAGCACAGAGGGTGGGGGGGCATGCTGCTAACCCTGGGAGATGCTGCCCCGAGTCCTGCCTCTGCAGCCCTGGGCCAGGCTGGGGCTGAAGCTGGTGGTGGTTCACCTGGAAGCTTCTGGAATACACAAAGCTTGCTCCATCCTTGGCTGTCCACTGGGGGCTTCCTGCGTGCCAGGCACAGAGCCAGTGCACTCTCCTTCAGATTTATGGTCATTCTGTGAGCTTTCGTCATTTGAGGGACCAGGAAGCAGAGGCTTGAGGGGTCATGGGCACTGCCCAGGCTCATGCAGCTTTTAAGTGAAATCTTGCCAAGTCGGCCAAACTCCCATGTCTGTGGTCTTAACCATGACAGTTTGTGGCAAAGAGAAAGAGCAAAGTTTTTCTGGATTCCAGAAGTCTTTGGAGGAAGGTGTTTTAGCCCCAGGAGGAGGGTCTCCTGGGTTCAGCCCAGGGCAGATCTCTCTTCCCTAGTCCTGTCTCTCCAGGTTCAAGCCTCCATACCGACACCCCTGAAACAAGCTAGAGAAATAAGGAAGTGCCCAGAGACTAGGGTCTGGAGTCCATGGTCTCAGATGCAGCTCTGGACCCTGCATTCCTGAAGCCCGAGGACAATTGCCCCTGGCCTTGCAGAGCCCTCATCCCATGGACAACAGACACTCCACTGGCCCCCGCCCTGGACTCCCAGAGTCTGACACAGAGGGACAGGCACCTACTTCCCAGAACAAATCAGTCCTCCATCCCACCACCCCTACTGCCAAATTGCTTACATTTATTTAATCACTATGAAACTAGTAGGTACACCATGTGACCCAGAAATTCCACTCGCAGTAAATACTCAAAAATACCAAAAATAGGTGTTCACACAAAATCTCATATACAATATTCATAGCAGCTCTATTCACAATAGCCAAAAGGTGGAAACAACCCAAAGTCCATCAATTAATGAATGGATAGACAAAATGTGGTCTATTCACACAATGGAATATTCTCTCTCCCCAGTTGCCACTGAGTCGATCCCAACTCATTAAGCAGCCATAAAAAGGAATGAAGTTCTGATACATGCTATAACATAAGTGAACCTTTAAAATACCATGCTGAGTGAAAGAAGCCGGTCACATAAACCATGTGTTGTATGATTCCATTTATATGAAATGTCCAAAATAGGCAAATACATAAAGATAGAAAGTAGATTAGTGGTTGCCTAAGGGATGGAGAGGAAACCCTGGTGGCATAGTGGTTAAGAGCTACGGCTGCTAACCAAAAAATCAGTAGTTCGAATCCACCAGGCACTCCTTGAGAACCCTATAGGGCAGTTCTACTCTGTCCTATAGGGTTGAGTCGACTCAACAGCAACGGGTTTGATTTTTTTAAGGGATGGAGAAGGGAGAATATGGGGTGACTGTTAATGGATATGGGGTTTCCATTTGGGGTGACGAAAATGTTTTGGTACTAGATAGAGGTGATGGTTGCACAACATCATGAATGTACTAGATGCCACTGGATTGCACACTTTAAAGTGGTTAATTTTCTGCTGAATAAATTTTCTCTCTCTCTCTCTCTCACACACACACACCAAGCCTTAACAGTTAAAGTAAATTTAAAAAGAAAAACAAAAACAATCAAAAACCCACCCTAGTCAGTAGACTGTCAGAAACATTTGGAAAGTGGAGATGAGCAGAAAGAATAGGATTCTCACATTCCCCAAAGCTTCAGGACCCTGTTCTTGCTGGGGGCCCGTCTTTCTCCCCCTCTCCTGGACAGTTCATGCTGCTGCACTCTGGTCAGGCCAGGGGTCCTGCTGCCAAGCCACCAAACCAGGACCCCCATTTCCTCCATTGTAAAGTCCTTTCCCTTCATGGATGAGGAGTGTCCCTGGCCCAGAGGTGGCAACAGGAGGGCCCCTGTGTGACCCGTGGTGGGCGTCCCCCCGGCCTCGATGAGAGGCACAATGATTGCTTCTCTAATCGAGAGCCCCTGCCTGCAACAACAGAGCCGCCTAATTGAAATGTATGAGAAACAATTAAGAGTAATTGGAATCAATTAATAGATGATTTTCTTGGGAACTAGTACACAATGTGAGGCAGAATCTAATTACATTTTCCAAGTGCATGCACCTCCCCAAATCAGGTGGGGAACAGCACTAGAATATTCTGCCAGCAGAGCTGCTGCCTAAGCATAAAAGTAGAGCTGAAGATGGTGAGGAGTTGGGCCAGCTTGGCTAAGGCTGGGCAGGAGGAGGGGTTGGCAGGTGGGTCTATGGGGGGCAGGCTGTATCCCCCAAGCCTGTTTCTTGCTCAGGGGGTGCCTGCACTGTTCTGGAAGGTTGACCCTAGCCCCAGAACTAGGACTTGGGAAGCCATAGTGTTGACATGGGTGTGACCTTCCCTCATCCTTGGAGACTCAGGGATATCTCTTCTAAGGGAAAAACAAGACCCTAAGCCTGTGGCCCCAGGAGCCCTCCTGGCGGGATGCGGAGCTAGCTTGGAGAGAAGCTGGGAGGGGAGCTGGGTGACAGCTCCCAGCCCGTTCACTCTGAGGAGGGAAGACTGTTAATGAGGGCCAATTAGCCCAGACCATAGCCACAGAGGGCCCAGGACTGGGACCCCAGAGTGATGGCTCCCCCGCCTCTTGCCTCCACCCAGGGCGCCAGGAAACCGAGAGAAAGGCCCTTGTCTCTACCCATTCCCACCGATGGATCGTCATCAGTTCCAGTCAGCGGAATCTGCCTGGCTGCTAATTAGGGGATTTGGAAGAGCGTGTTCTCTCTTCTCCAGGGTTTGGCTTCCTCCTTAAAGAACCCAGAGAAGCCCAGAGGAGCCCTCTCCTGCACACCACCCTGAGTTGTGTCCCCTTTATAGTGGTTGCTTAGCCTGGAAATAGATTCTGGAATATTAATTTATTTGTCCATTCATTTATTCATTCATTCATTCATTCAGCATTTTTAATCACTGCCTATGCTGAGGCCTGAGGTTTGGGGGTCTCTGAGGAAGAAGCAGAGCATATTAATTAGTAGACTCTGGGATAAAGGGGGGATTGTTGGGTACCTCAGAAGCCTTGGTGCAGGAGAAGCAGCCCAATCCCCAGACTGGGCGGCCCTGTGGGGCCCAGGCCCTCCACTGCAACCATACCAGTCAAATCCTACCCAGGTAAGTAGGAGCCCCCTGTCCCGGCCCCTCTCCCAGCTGGCGGCCTGCCGGGGCCAGGGGCCTGTGGGCGTGTCAGTTCCTATCAGATGGACTCACCACTGTCCTCCGTGCCCCTCGCCCATTCTCTGGCATTTGGGTCCCCTTCCTGCAAGCCAAGAGCCTTATCTCCATGTTCCTGACCTGGGCAGGCAGGGTGAGGCAGCTCTCCTTCTGCCCTGAGAAGCAGATGAGATGAGAAAGTCCAGGCTGTGGAGCTCCAGAGGCCAGAAGCAGAGTGGGGAGCCCATAGCCCCTGTAAGCAAGGGGAGCCTCCACTGGCCAAGACCTGAGGGGTGTCCTCACTGGCTCGGCCTGCCGGGAATAGAAGGTACGGCCTGAAGAACCTGCACGGACTCTCAAACACCCCAGCCCTCCCCCAGGTTTTCTGTCTGGTTGGACTCCGGGCCCAGTGAGGCCAATCCTGCTTTATTTCCCCTGTGTAGGATGGCACAACAGGGGCCATTTGGCTGGGACTGGAGGCTGGGGGCCTTGTGGTGGCCAGAAGTGTGAATGAGGCCCTGGACTAGCGGTTTCTGCTTGTATCGAGTTTCTAGCTGTTTCTATCCCCCTCTCAGCCAGCTAACACCCTGAGCTTTAGTGATGGAAAGGAGAGAGAGAGAGGCAAAACTCATGCACGCTCACACACACATGTACACGAACACTTACACACATTTACATTCACACACAGTCACACAACTCTCATGCACACCCTTACACACACTCATGTGTACACACACAGGTACACACACACACTTACATACGCTCATACACATACACGCATGTGCATTTACCCACATGCACATACACTCACACACATACACACAAGCACATACACTTCCACATGCATATATACCCACAGACATACACACACACTTGCATACACTCATACAGGCACATACACTTGTCCATGCATGCACACTCCCACACACAGGCACACACACTCACATACGCATATACACTCCCACACACATACACATTCACAGCCACACGCACACACACATCCACGAGGGTGGATGGAGACAGGGCTGGAGCAAGCATGTGGGCAGCCGAACGTTTTGCAGTTAGAGGAGAGGGGTGAAGGCTGGGGGCAAAGGCAGCAGTAGGGGGAGTAGAGGGAGGGTGGTGGGGAGGACAGACCTGGCTTCTGATGCAGTCCATTGGCCTCATCAGTGGCACGTGGTGTTTAAGCCTCCAAGGGCTGGCCCAGCTCTGGCCAGGCACGAGTTAACATGCCGCCTGGCTTGACAAGTACAAGGTGAAGTGCGGGGCCACAGTCTCAAAGGTATCCTTAACCCCTCTCCACTGAGTGCTCTGGCTGTTGTTCTGTGGACAACCCACCAGCATGACTTGTCCATAGGAATCACAGGTGCTCCAGCTGGCAGGCTTCCTTCTTAAAGGGAGGGTGATGCCCAGGCCTTCCTCCCGGAAATCGCCACCCCAGTTCACCTCCGGGACGGTTCTTCCCAGTGGAGGAGTTCCATTCAGCCCAAACCAGTTGCTGAGCGCCTGTAAGGTGCGGCACAGGCCACAGGGGTATGGACGGGGGTCCCGGAGCTTGGAAAAGTCAGAGTCACAGCAGGGGCCCCCTTGAGTGTGTGTCCCTCTGTGAATGTTCGGCGGCTCAGGAGAGCCCCACTTCACATGGGTGGTCATTTCCCTGCCTCCAAGTTTTGATCCCCATCACTGGGTGTGGCAGCTGGGGGCAAGGTGTAGGGATGAGGCTCCTTTGGGCTGGGGGAAAGGGGGGTCTTCTCAAACAGCCCGTCTTCCTGGGGACTGGCCCAGCATGGGCTGGCTCCCAATGCTCACGTCAAGCAGCCTGGGCCTGTGATGTTGACTGGGTGTCCAGGCCTCCCGTATGGGCTCTACAGCCTCTGTGGGACTTGGTGCCATCTGGTGAGCTGGGCCCCGCAAGGACTGCCTCTCTGTGAGCCTGCGGCTTACCCACACCCACCTTCCCCAGAGCCATGCCATTATGCTGGGGCCAGGGCCGTTCTAGAGAGCGTGTCCAGTGCTGCGGCCACATCACCAAGTCTCCATGGAGCCCCCCTGACTCCCTGTCCCAGCCCTGTCCTGGCAGTGGCATAGCCTCAAACAAAGCTGCCAAGGCCCTGCCCTCCCTAGGTCACCACCCAGGGTTCCCACTGACCTCATTCCTGCAAAACTGGCCCCGGACCCTGACCATGAGATGCAGCAGAGGGCAGTGGGTGGGCTAGAAGGCCACACTCCTATTCTGCCTTCCAGATGGAGAAGCTGGTGGAGAAGCCCTGCCTCAGGCTCCTAGTCCATTGACCCCACTTGCCCACAACCCTGGCTGGTCTTCTGCCCTCAGGGACCTGCAACTATGGGTTGGAGTCCAGGTCCAGCTAGGAGGTCAGGTGTCTTAGATGAACTCACAGGTCCCCATGGGGGTCTGGGGTGAGGAGAGCATGCATCCCCATGCTGTGGGGTGGGCTTGCTCTGAGGGCTGCTGCTGCAGTCTGCAGGGACAGAGGCTTGAACCCCATGTACCCAAGGTCTCTGTGTGTTTTTCTACTCTCCTTCCTAAGAGCCCAGCTGCCAGGGAGCAATGGACATGTGGACACGCTGGCTGGTCCTCCCATGTGGATGACATGGCTGATCTAGGCAGGTCCGTGGTCCTCAACCTGGGATGATTCTGCTCCCCAGGGGACATTTGGCCAGTCTGAGACATTCTTGGTTGTCACAACTGGGGGACGTTACCAGCACCTAGGGGGTGGAGGCCAGGGATGCTGCTCAACACCCTACAATGCGCAGGCCGACCTTCATCACAAAGAATGATCGGCCCCAACGTCAACAGTGCTGAGAATAGGGAAACGATCAGAACCCTTCAGCCAGCAACAGTTGTGGGTAGGGACGGCACTTGGGGAACCTCTTGGAGCTTCTCCCAGACCTGGTCAGCTCACCCCTCAGCCCAGTGCTGGAGGCTCGCCTCCGGGAACTCCTGTACAGGAAACCCAGCTTCCCTGAGGCTTTCCACTGGATCCAAACGGGGCTTCACAGCCGCCTGCATACTCAGACTCTCAGCCCTACCCAAACTAGCTGCCTTCGAGTTGACTTTGACTGCTGGCAACTCCATATGTATTAGAGTAGAACTGTGCTTCATAGGACTTTCAGTGGCTGATTTGTTGGAAGTAGATCCCCAGGACTTTCTTCCAAGGCAGCTCTGGGTGGAACCCCAACCTTTCAGTTAGCAGCCGAGCGCATTCACCAGTTGCACCAACCCCAGGACTCCCTCAGCCCCACCGGTTCACCTTAATCCAAGTCTCTGAGATCCCTTTTCCTTTCGCCAAGGAGTCTTTGAGAAAATCCAGGGACATTGAACTCATTTCCTCCTGTGAAACTGTCTTTCTGCTCAACTGGCAAGAAGATGACATGCATGGCGCACCTTGGGCCAATTTCTTGGGGCCCTGGAGATCCCAGCCGTACCTGCCTTGTACCCATCAGCACCTTCCACCTGGGGCCACCCAGAGCCTCCCTGCTCTTCTCCCTGCTGGCAGGAGGGCAGAGATGCCCGAGGCAGTGAGTCCAGGGAACCTCGGCTCCACTGCTGGGACCTCCATGTGTCCACTCTACCTCATGCCCCTCCCTGCTGCCGTGACCTCAGCCTCCAGAAGAAGGCTCAGCTTCTCGGCCCAGATGTCCACGGGCGCTGCCTCAAGCATCTGCAGGTCTGCAGTATCAGTCACCGGATCAGCATCGGGTCAAATAACATATTGTCAGGATAAACAGAATTCCTGCCGGGACCCACCGAGCTGGCCAGTCCTGATTGTGTGGATGGGAGGGTTGAAAGATGACTCCTTGTGTGTGCGGATTTGGGAGGGGTATAGGTGAGGGATGCGGGGATGGAGGGGATGATTGTTCTGGGGCAGAAAGACCCCAGGGAGGGGGTTCTCAGTCTGTGCTTCTGCTCCATGGGACACCAGGTGTCTCTATGGGAGCGGTCACTTCACCAGCTCATGGTGCCACCTCCTCTTTAAGCAAAAAACCAGTTGCCATCAAACTGACTCTGATTCCTGGCTACCCCACGTGTGTCAGAGTAGAACTGTGCTCCACAGGGTTTTTAATGGCTGATGTTTGGAAGTAGATCACCAGGCATTTCTTCCTAGTCTTAGTCTGGAAATTCCACCAAAACATGTTCAGCATCACAGCAATACTCGAGCCTCCAAGGACAGATGAGTGGCAGCTGCACATGAGGTGCATTGGCCAGGAATCAAACCCAGGTTTCCCACATGGAAGGCAAGAATTCTACCATTAAAATACCACTACTACCCCTCAGAGGAGACACCATTTGCTGTCTAGTCAGTTCTGACTCATGGTGACCCCACGTGGGTCAGACTAGAACTGTGCTCCACAGGGTTTTCAATGGTTGATTTTTTGGAAGTAGATCACCAGCTCTTTCTTCTGGGGCACCTCTGGGTTAACTTGAACCTCCAACCTTTTGGTTAGCAGCCAAGCGAGTTTACAATTTGCACCACCCAGGGACTCCCTTTCTTAAGCAGAGACCCCAAGTATGTGTACCATGCTGGGCACAACAACATCTGCTTCTGGAACATGCTGTTCCTGAAGTCCTGCATTGGCCGGGTGTCAGTTCAGGAGTAAGGACGGAGAGCACCAAGGATTTCAATATTGAACTTGAGTGCTGAAGAACATCTCATAGCCTCCTGCCATGCCTTTCATCCAGGGCCTTCCTGCTGGCCCCACGAGGTGAGGTACCTAGCTACACAGTCACTCCCCTGTGCCAGGTCTGCATTCCCCCCGTGCTCCCCCCACCAGGAAGGCAGGTTATCTGGGCGGCTGCAGCAGCCTGGCGGGTGGCTGAAAGCTGATTCTACTCGGAAGCTATTTTCTCTCTGAGACAGAGGGGACATTGTGCCCAGCAAGGCTGAGCAGGGCTCTGCTGGCCGACGGGAGTGGAGACCACCTTCTCTTTCCCCAGTCCTGAGACAAAGCAGCTCCCCTGTGGTCAGACCCACTGGGTGGCTGGCAGAAGGCACAGAAGCCAGAATGTTCCAGAAAAGATATCTGTCAACCGTCATGAAAGCCACTGCCTGTCTGGTATGTGCCGAGCACAGGCAGCCGCCTTCCCTGCAGCTCTCGGTCTGTGGGGTCCCCTCCTCCCACCTTCGCTCTCGGGCTGTGGGGACCCCTCCTTCCATCTCTGCTCTGCACCAGGCACTGCAAGAGGTCCCTTCTTGCTCGCGCTGGATGAGCTCACAGTGGAGGCAGCATGTGTGCGTGGTGATGGGGTGCAGGGGCAAGGAGGGCTGATGGAGCTTTCCCCAGGGCTCAGCTTGGAGGGGCTCTGAAAATGAGGGGCCAACTTTGGTTGTTACCCTTGGGTAACCAGCCTCTAGGGCCATCCTTGGGGTATGTGTCCTGGTCCCTGAGAACTGTCCATGGGCACCTCTGCTGAGGACCCTCTGGCCAGTGGTCAGGGGAGCGGCCAGGTCTGCCTAGTAGGGTTCGTCATCCTTGACTCGGGGGCCTGTTTTCCCCCTCTGCCCCACCCTCAGGGCACTGGCCCACCCTATGTCTCCCAGGTGGGGCCCCAGGCAGTGCTGAGCAAGGGATGGAGTTGGCCCCTGCAGCCGCCCCCACCTGAGGGCTGTCTGACCCCCTCCCAAGAAACAAGGCGCTGGCCCACAGGTGTCTTCTTACGCTGCCTCAGTGCCCGTCTCTGGGGGCTACTCATCAGAGAGGGGCGTCACGGTTCATGGGCCCCAGGAGATTCTCTGGAGATACTCTGTGTCCCTCGGCGGGGTCAGCTTTGGGTGACCATTCAAGGGCAGCATTTTCCTCAAGTCGAAAGATAAAGAGGAGAGGTTGGGGCGGGGGCTGGGCTGAGCTAGACAGGGCCCCTCCCAGGACAGGCCCCTCTGAGAGGTGGCCTCCTCCATGTTGGGGGTCTCAGAGCCAGGATCTTGGGGAGGGGATGGAGAGCATGTTTCTGTCTAGACCCTCCGTGCATGCTCCTCTGGGGACAACAGCCTTCTCCAGCACAAGGGGACTCAGCCTGAGCACTTGGGATGAGGGCCCAGCACACAGCTGAATCCCAGGCCAGGATGATGGCTGTCATAGCCAATGCTCATGATGAGAGGCCAGTGCCCTGGGGAGTGGTGCCTGAGATGCTCTCTGCTCCCTTACTCAAGGATGGGCCGTCTGGTGTTTGTCCTCAAGGCAGCCTTGGGGGTCTTCCAGCAGGAGATGAATGCATGCACGCATGAATGAATGAGCTGCCAGGTGCTTGGGGTAGGACCCCCCCCTTCCCCTGCAGCATTGTGGAGCATGTATGAGGGTTGTTTGCAGGCTGTCATACAGATTAAGTATGTAGTTGTGAGGGTCCTGGACAGTCAGGGTGAGTGGTGCAGGCAGGGCCGGGCCTGGGGGGCAATGGTAGAGGGGGAGAGCAAACTGGCAGGGAGGATGGAACCTCCAAACCAGCCCCTTCCCACTCTTCCCACCGCTAATGACTTCCTTGGCTACCCACGGACCTGTATGTTCCCTGGCCCAAGCCGCCTGGCCTCAGTGTGGGAGTCCTCTCTGTGTCTACCTGTGGAGTGTGACTGGGGAGAACAGGGACTCCTGGGGCCTACGGATGCTATCCTGCAGTCCTAGGTCCCACAGCTGGCTTCTCTGATGGCGAGGACATGAGTCCAGGAGCGCCTACCCCACTGCCCACTGCAGACTTAGGGACGCCCTTCAGCCAATGGAGCTTCTTCTGCCCAAGCCAGAGGGAGCACGGTGGTTCCTGCTGCCCCTACACAGCCCTTTTATTTCCTCAGCAGGAGGCTGCTCCTCCCACCTCCTGAAGCCCCCAAACACCCCAGTGGCCAGTACTCTGAGCATCTGAGGCCAGCCCCGCCCACTGTCCCATCACCATCCATCAGGACTCAGAATGCGCAGAGTCGGGGAGCCATTTGAAGGCCCTTTAAGCTGAAAAGGCTTCTTTGACACCGTTACATAAGCCATCACATTGTTACCAGCAGCAGCCAGAAGCTGTAAATATGGGGAAAAAGCCCTCTTTGTGGGTGAGGGTCCAGGAGCCTGGACGTGTAGCTTTACTACTTCTGATTAAAGGCCATTGGCTGTTGGAAAGTGTGGCTGCTGCGGTACTGGCCCTGGCCTGGGCCCCGCCTGAAGGTGCTTTCATAACTGTGCACACTTGGTGTCCAGGCCTGGGCAGCGAGGAGCTGGGGGCTCTCCGGCTGGTGGCTCATGGCTATCCACCAGTGGCTAGCAAGGCCTCTGGTCTGCAGGAACTTCCTTTTTCCTCAATTATCAGCCTCTCCCCAGTCCCTCTGTGCGGTCCAGTCAGAGGCCCATCCCTGAGACAGGGTGGGAGGGAGGTGCTTTCTCAGGCAGCGGGTGCCACTCTGAGACGTGAACAGACAAATCTGCAGGCAGAAGGTCTGGTTACATGTGACGTGGAAGCAGAAACCTCAAAAACATGCCCAGCTGTCTAATTTCTGTCAGAGCTGTTCCAAGTGAGGGCTTGAACCTCATCCTCAGAGGACAGCAGATGCTGTCAAAGTTGTCTTGAAGAGGGCCAGGAGCCTTGTTGTACCGGCCTCCTTGTGTGCCTCAGCCAACTCCAGAGTCCTTGTGAAGGGCGACGTGGGGAGGGGAGGCTGACCACTCCTGACTGCTGCATCCCAGACCTTTGGGAAGGCCCAGATCTGACAGGACAACTCTCGCATATATTCTCCCCACAGGATGCACATTAACAGAACCACACCAAAAAAAAAAAAAAAAAAAGAAAAGAAACCAAACCCACTGCCGTCGAGTTGATTCCAACACATAGCAAATCTACAGGATGGAGTAGAACTGCCCCAAAGGGTTTCCAAGGCTGTAAATTCTTTACAGAAGCAGACTGTCACATCTTTCTCCTGCGGAGTGGCTGGTGGGTTTGAACCATCGACCTTCTGGTTAGCAGCCAAGCACTTAACCAGTTCTCCACCAGGCATCCCAGAACCCCCACAGGCCACCCTAAACTGTAGCTGTGCAGATCTAGCTGGTTGCCGAAGTCAACAAACCAGCAAAGCAAAGGTCCTAAATAGCTTGTATGTGGCAGACCAGTCAGAGTTGGGACCAGCAAAATTTACTAAGCGAGAGAGAGCCTGTGGCCCTCTTGTCACACGAGGTCACAGGGACCCACCACGATGCACCAGCCCCCTGTGCCATGCCCTGAAATGTTACCACGGCCTGGAACAGGACTCCGGGTTATCAGAAGAGCCAGAAATGCAGGAAGTGCCAGTTAACCAAATGTTCCGAGTTCAATTGCGTCTGCTCGAAAGATATGTCCTAACCCTTATACCTGGAAGGGTGATCTGGTTTAAAAATAGGATCTTTGCAGATGTTATCAGTTAACATGAAGCCATACAGGAGTAGGGTGGGTCCTAACCCACTATGACTGGTGTCCTTATAAAAAAGAAGAGACTCAGACAGACAGAAGGAAGATGGTCATGTAAAGATGCACCTACAAGCCAAGGAACAGCTGGAGCCGCCAGAAGCCGGAAGAGGTAAGGAAGGATCCTCCCCTAGAGCCTCAAGAGAGAGCACGGCCTTGCCGACATCTTGAATTCTGACTTCTGGCCTCTGGAATGGTGAGCGAATGAATTCCTGTTGTTTTAAGGCCCCCAGTGTGTGGTACTTTGTTACGACAGCCCCAGGAAACTTAGACACCAGTAGAAAGTCCAGAACACCATAAACACCTTCTTCTAAAAAACAGGAAGCAGCTGTCTTTCATTTCTCCTGGCCACGGCAAGCACAGGGAACTATGAGGAGGGGAGGGGCCGCAGCAATGTGGACATCTGGGCGTAAAAAGGGATGTTAAGTGGACAGAGGTCCCAATGGGTTTCTAGGTAACAAGAGGACCCAGCCCGTTGAAGGGCAGCATTGAGGAGAAGCACGAGGGACCGAGGGTCCCAGTCGTTGGGGCTGGGGTTGCAGGGAAGGATTCGGACAAACAACAATGGCCCCTCAGCAGGTGAGCTGTGGAGTGGGCGCTTGGTCCTCCCAGGGTCCCAGGTATGGGGGGGACCCTGCTAAGAGCACTCATAGGGCTGGGCTGAGGGGCCTGAGGAGCACTCAATTGTTTTGAAATTCTGTTTTTACAAGGAGGGAGAGATTTATGGGCTCTTGAGGAAAAGAAAATGATGTAACTTGAGTCAATCAACAGGCCGTTTATTCCAGGCCCCGCTTCCTCTCCATGTCTGAGCTCCGGAGGAGGCCTCGCACTAGGCCTCTCCAGAAAACCACCCACTACGTGCTCACACACGCTCACGCGCACACTCACACACACACACCCGCGCCGCACACGCTCAACCCGCACACTAACACCCATACACAAACATACACACATACCACATACACTCATACTCATACACACACACACATGCACTTCACACTCACCCTACACACTCACACATGTACCACATACACACCCCACACACTCACACTGGTACACAAACACGCATACACACATGCAGCACACACATTCATCCACACACGATGGCCCTCTCCTCTGGAGGGCTTGGCCAGTGTGGCACTGCCCAGGTGGGGGAGTGGAGGGAACTTTTGGGGAGGACGTGCCAGGGATGTCCCCTCAAAATCATGCATCCTCCAGGAGCTGGCCTTATGGGGCTCCTCTCACAGGTCCAAGCAGGTGCTGCTGGAAGGTGTGTCCTGTCGACATGGCGGTTGGGAGTAGGGCGGGGCCCTCTGAGTCACTCAGCATTGGGAGAAGACTCAGAGAGATGGATCGATGGAGATCAAAGAACTTTGTCTTATCTCTTGGGGACCTTTGTTCAGTGGCCAAGGAGGATAGTTTCAGCAGGAGGCCCTGTGTTCCTCACACAGACCAGGTTATTGATTGCCCCCCTCCCACTCGGGCTTGCAGTAGACAGAGGCCAACTTCTTGCCCTGAGGTGGTGTGAACAGTGGCCTCAGCAGCCTGGACAACCAGCCTGCTCTCCAGGAATATGGTGAGCAGGCAGCAGCGGCCTTTCTCCAGGCCTGCTTCCACTCTGCTGCTGCACTCAGGACAAAGCCTCCAAGCACCTGGCCTTCACAGAAAGCCACTCACCATGCACACACACACTCACACACACACTCACCCTATCACACAGATGCATACACTCATCCCATCATGCACCTGCACACTCACACTCACCCCACCATGCACGTGCACACTTATGCTTACCCCACCACACACACACACACACACACACACACACAACGTACACTCACTCCACCACACACACACACCCATTCACTCCCCCACCAGCATGCATGTACATACACATATACACACACACACAGAACCCCGCCTGCCTTTGAGTTGCACTATGCCAAGGCCAATGCCTCACCCTCAAATCCCCAGAGACCTGGAGGGCCTGGTCCTCTCTTGGCCCAATTCGTGGTTCTGTTAATTTGAACGTTTGTGTACAATGGGGCTGCAATACAACTAACTCAGAGTAGAGGGCACTGCTGCACACTCAGCCTAGTCCAATCCAGGAAAAAGGAGGTAGGTCTCTCCAGGGGTGGCACCTGGATCGTGTGGCAGCGAGCTCTAGGCACCCTCTTCTAGGGGATGGCATTGTTACCCAACCCGTTCAGAGTCACCTGTCACGTGTGCCCAGGGTCTGGCTGGGGGGACGATGGCTGCCCCTGGGGCACTGCTGCCCTCGGGCCAGTTCATTTAACAGGGTTATCCTGGCTTGTCTTCCTGTAAATGTGGGCGGAAGACACCAAAGTTTGGCAGAGAAGCCCGCTAAAGCTGTTGGGGAGCACACATCCCTGTGGCTTCCAGGGTCATGGGGGTGGGGTGGTGGCACAGAGGAAAGATACCAGGAGCCAGTTGGCCTGGGCTATGCCTGGCTCTGCTCCTGACTTGAGGAAGTCAGTGATATCCCCGGGGCCTCAGTTTCTCCACCTGGGCAGCGAGGGATTAGATTAGATGAGGGCTCTAAAACCTGCCGCTCTCCATCCCATTCCTGGAGCAGGGGCCAGCCAGCAGGATGCCGATTCCTACAACATCCCAGGAGAGCTTCTCTGCCCTCTGCTCCCCGCAAACTCCCCGCCACCTCCCCGCCACCCCACAACCGGCAACCTCCCCTGGGACCTGGCTCAGACTTCTTCCAGAATGCTCCAGAACCAGGAGACAAGTTGCAGTCCCATCACCCTGCATGTCCACACCCCCTGTCCCAAAGGCGACCCCTCCTCCGTGGCCAGAGAAGGCTGGGCTTTTTAGAATAAATGCCCAAGACGTCAGGAGAAAATGGTGACCTTTTGACCTTCAAATGTCGAGCCTGAAGCCAGCTCTTCGGCCCGTCAGAGGGGGGAGGAAGAGGGGACTCCATGTACAAGATGAGACCGAGCCACTCATCACAGCCCTCCTCCTGCTGGGCCCCTGCTCCCCTACTCCTGCTAGGGCCTCGGGAGCCGCTGGACCCTGGTCCTCCCTTCATGCTAGATGCCATCTGAGCAGCGTCTGCTCCCAGGTTCTGAGTGAACACACCCTTCCTGACTTTGTAACAGCCTCCCCAACAGAAAGTTCTAGCAGCGCTCCCTGGGTCGGGATTCCTGGGTGGCACTCCAAATGTCACACCACGCTTGTAGCCATTCACAACACTGGAGACGCAAATGAATTAATTACAGAGCTCAGGGCCCTGGTTTCTGTTCCTGGTTGCATTCTTCCAGGGGGAGTGGGCAGAGGGCTGGCAGCCACGCAGCTCCCTTGGCGCTCTCATTACTTTTTATTGTTAAAAATCTTTCAATAAGTGGGGGGAAAACCTTCCATTGCTTTTTGGCATGTCTTAGATATCCAGATGATGCTTGGTATTTATAAATTTACTTTTATTACTTGCATTTGGAAATGTGGTTACTGAGATTCCCCACCCGAGAGGGAGATGCAAGGGCCACAAAGGTTTGCCTGGCAAGGGCATTGCAGAGCATCCTGAGATGGAAAAGAAGCTGTGTGTGTGTGAGGTGTATGCATATAATATATACACTATATACATTGCACAGTATATGTGTGTGTGTGTGTGGGGTGCATACATATAATATATATATATATATATATACTATATACATTGCACAGTATATATGTTCTGTGTGTGTTCAGTGCATGCATATAATATATATACTATATATATTGCACAGCATATATGTTATATGTGTGTATGTGAGGTGCATGCATATAATATATATACTATATACACTGCACAGCATATATGTTGTGTGTGTGTGATGTGCATGCATATGATATATATACTATATATATATATACCATATACACTGCACAGTATATATATTGTGTGTGTGTGTTAGGTGCCACAGAGTTGGTTCTGACTCACAGCAACCTTAGGTATAACAGAACGAAACGTTGCTCAATCTTACACCATCTTCACAATCGTTGCTATGTTTGAGCCCATTGTTACAGCCACTGTGTCAATCCATCTCGTTGAAGGTCTTTCTCTTTTTTGCTTGCCCACTACTTTACCAAGCATGATGTCCTTCTCCAGGGATTGGTCCCTCCTGATAACACTTTCAAAGTAAGTGAGGTGAAGTCTCACCATCCTTGCTTCTAAGGAGCATTCTGGCTGTACTTTTTTCCAAGACACATATGTTCGTTCTTCTGGAAGTCCACGGTATACTCAATACTCTTTGCCAACACCATAATTCAAACGTATCAATTCTTCTTCAGTCTTCCTTATTATTTGTCCAGCTTTCACATGCATATGAGGCTGGCAGTTGGAACCCACTCAGTGGCTCTGCAAGAGAAAGACCTGACAATCTGCTCCCAGAAAGATTACAGCCAAGAAAACCCTATGGGGTAGCTCTACTCTACAACACATAGGGTTGCGAAGAGTCAGAAACAACTCAACAGCACCCAACAACAACAACAACAACAACATATATAATATGTGTATATAGTAAATTCAAATGCATCAATTTGATGCATTCGAATTGTGGTGTTGGTGAAGAATACCGAATATGCTCTGGGCTCCAGGAAGAATGAACTCATCAGTCTTGGAAGAAATACAACAGAATGCTCCTGAGAAATGAGGATGGCAAGAATTAGGCTGGCTTACTTTGGACGCGTCACCAGGAAAGACTAATAGCTAGTAAAGGATATCATGGTTGGTACAGTGGAGGGTTGGGGAGGGAGGCCCTTGGTGAGCTGAATTGACACAGCAGTGGAACAATGGACTCAAACATATCAATGATCATAAGGATGGTGCAAGACCAAGCAATGTTTCATTTTGTCGTACATAACATTGCCATGAATTGGAGCTGACTCAATGGCAACTAACAAGAATATATAGATGTATATATATATAAATAGTGTATATGTAATGTGTATATATAAATAGAATATATGTAATGTGTATATATAAATAGTATATATGTAATGTGTAAATATACATAGTATATATGTAACGAGTATAAGGATATATAAATATGTGTGCACACAGAAAATACGTTGAAGCTTCCTTTTCCACGTTTTTGGTTTTAAATTGTTGAATAATAATAATAATAAAAAGTACATGGAAAAAAGTGAATTTGAACCAGACAATAATTTTCTTAGAAAACAAACAAACCAACCAACTTCTCGAGAATAGGCACAAGTTTGAGAAAGCTGTAGGTTAACAAGCCCGACAAGATGGAGCAGAAAGGAGCTCGAAAGAAGTTCTTAATACAGTTATTAAAAGTCCTATATGTGTCTTCCCTTGTAATTGAATTTCACCGCATAGTTTAAGAAAAGCCACACACAAAAAAAACTTGTAGTAAAAAACTGGGGTATAATTTTCTTCAATCAGCTCCGGCTCATGCCTGCAATTACCCGAACCCTCTGCGAACCTCACTGTGAAGCTCCGGGGACGGTCCTTGGCGCCGCCGTGGGTGGCAAGCTTTCATGTGTCTCTCAAACCGTTCTTTATTGTAAGGTTTCAAATTATCGCTAGCAGCAATGAGCAAATTTGATAATTCGATCTCCAATTAGTTAATGTAATGTGCCAGTAACCACTAACTAGTGCATTATAAAGAGGAAAATGTATGTTTTTGGAGTTGGGATATAAAGTTAGCCAGCCTGTCATTTTGCTTTTGGAAACTTTTTTTGGGCTTTATTAAAAGGAAATCATCCTATAAGAGAAAAATGTGCATCCCTCAAGGCACTGTTGTGTCCGGAGGAGGAGTGTGGGTGCTTGGACAGGGACGCCCCTGAGCCTACCCACAGAGGGTTTCCCAGGAGAGATTGCGCATGGGTTCATGGGTTCATCCTGCGGCCTCTTTGGGAAGTCAGAGGGAATCGGGATAGGGCAATGGATGCTTCGGGAAGCCCAGTGATTGTACCCTCGGGGACTTCCCACAGCCTTGCACCTTGACAACAGGAAGCAGTCTGCCCACACTCACGCCAGCAACAAAAAGAGCAAGCTCTGTTCCCATCCTCACTCTGGTTCTTTCGGGGGCATGAGGGTCCTGTCCCCTAGGAGGGGTCTTGGTCCTCGTTTCATCTGTGTCACCTCTCCTAGGGAAGGGCCAACAACGTGCCCAGGACGCCTGCTCATGTCACAGAAGCAGGTGGCCAAGGGGCATACATGCCTTGTGCTGAGTGGTTAGAGATGTCCTGGTATGGGTCCCAGGGTCACACTGTGATGGGGCTGAGACCAGTGCTGGTCCAACACATCCAGGACACTAGGCTGCAAGGAGCCTCACACCTGGGCCTGAGCCTGGGCCTGGCATTACATGTGTCCCCAACTTCCGGCCACACTGTCCCTGCCTCCTGGTCACACCGTCCCTGCCTCCCAGACACATTCTGTCCCCACCTCCCAGCCACACTGTAAACTCCCAGAGAACAGGGGCCCTGCCTTCTCATTCCCTCACAGCGCCTGGTGTAAACTGTTGGCATTTAATAAGCGCCCGTTCTCCCCTGAAGGCAGGTGGACAGTGATTGAGACCTGAGAGGCTCAGCAAACAGAGACCTTTCAGCCTGAGGGACCTGGGCTGGACCTCCGGGCCCCCCACTGGGGAAAGGCAGGCCCCGTTTGGCGTGCTCCCCACTGTAGTGTACCCTGCCTCCTGGGAGGGGAGCAAGGAAAGGGCTAGAAGGAGCTGGAAGGCCCGGGCTGCCCTGAACTTGCTGCTTTAATCAGAACTGACCGGCTGCCCCTCCCCCCAGCTGCTTGGTGACAGATGACTCCCGCCTGAAACGTTAAAAGGGAACAGAAGAAGCTCTTTATCTGTGTGGCCGAGCCCCCTGCTCTGGAGGGAGCTGCCCGCTGCTGAAAGCCAAGGCCTGTTCTCGCATCTGATGGATGAAAGGAATTTGGAAGCCTGATCCTGTCCCCTGAGATGTCATTCAAGTCCTTGGATACTCTGAGGCAGGGCCACTGAGGCGGGGCGGACGCATCCCCCCATTCATCCTGGGCCCCTCACCCCAGCAAGCGCTCTAATCAATACGGGCCAGTGACCTGGGGACCCGAGGCCCAAGTGGTGGTCGGGAAAGTAAAACCATGATTGGAAAGGCAGTCGCTGGATGCTCTAAATTGGAGTACTTTGAAAGTGGCCGGAAGATTGGTTTTCCTTCGTGGGGGGGGTTTCTTGTCAGTTTTCATGGAAAGTAGGAAGATGAAAAATGCCAAAGACAAGAGCTGTGGCCCCTCCCCTCCAGGCGTGGGGACAGCAGTGAGGTTCTCCTGGCTCATTAAGAAAGTGCAACAAAGAACAACAACTTGTTAAGTGTTTCCTCTTAGGAAGAACAAAGCGAAAGCCCCAGGTCCTGATGGTTCTTATTGACGGCACACAGGGACCCAGGTCCTCCATGGGAAGCTGTTTGCCAGCCGTCCTGGGGTCCTGCCTGGGTTCTGCTCCAAATTCTCTCCATGGCTACCCCCCACCCCATCATAATTCAGGCAAACTTTGAAATCTATAGACACAGCATTCCAGGGTGATGGATTTGCTCCTCTTCCTGAAATTCAAATATAAATCCCCAGCCTTCTGCAAAGTAACCATGGCAGCTTGATTTATTTGGGCTGCTGCAAAGTTGCCCTGTAGACTTTCAGAAACTTGGAAAGGCAAAGAATGCAGAGAGGAGAGAGGGAGGGAGGGAGAAAGAGGAGACAGAGAGAGAGACAGAGAGGGAGACAGAAAGGGAGACAGAGAGACAGAGGGAGACAGAAAGAGAAGGAGAGAGGGACAGACAGAGAAATACCAAGAGGGAGACAGAGACAGAGAGAGACACACACACAGAGGTAGACAGAGAGGAGAGAGACAGAGAGAAGGAGAGAGACAGACAGACAGAGACACATACAGAGACAGAGAGAGGAGAGAGACACCAACAGAGAAAGAGGAGAGAGAGAGACAGAGAGATGCAGAGACAGAGGCTGACCAACAGAGAGGAGAGAAGGAGAGAGACAAAGAGAGACGGCTAGAGAGAGATGGGGGGTAGTAGGGAGTGTGCCAGCTCCCCTGTCGGGGTTCCCGTGCCCCTGGCCTTCACGAAGGGGCTTCCCGCCCAGGAGGGAGGAGGGCTTGTGCGGCCCAGCCGCGCATTCAGCCAGTCCGTCTTTCCCCAGATAACTCTAATCCGCGCACTTCTCCTGTGTGATGTTACCATCGCTTTATCATAAATGGGCTATGAAGACATTTGGAGTTGCTACTGTTGTAATCTATCCAAGATGAATAGGGGCGAAGCTGAAGTAAACTCCCGTTTCCTGTCCCATCTGTCTGCCAGACTGCGGCGGCAGGTCAGGGGCATCCTCCCTCCAGGCTGGTAATTGCAAAAACGAAGCAACTGAACCCGAACCAGCAGATCAAAGGACCGAGGAGGCGAGGAGGAGGAGGAGGAGGAGGAGGAGGAGGAGGAGGAGGAGGAGGAGGAGGAGGAGGAGGAGGAGGAGGAACTGGCTGAGGACTCACTGGCTACGGGGGTGCCGGCGATTAGGGAAGAACAACAATACCAAGCCCCCACCTTCCTTCATTAACCGAGAGAGGAGGTGGGAGAGGCCGGCCCACAGACTACACTCTCACGATGGAGAGATGGAGGGAGACAACTGGGCATGCGGGCGCTCGGGGGACTTCCTAAGGCTGGAGAGGTCTTCTGATTAGTCCCACACGCCAACAAATCCTCATACTTCAGCATCTGCAAAGAGAGTACCCCTCTCTGTCTCCATCCCTGAATCTCTCTCTCCTCTCTCTGTCCCTGTCTCTCTCTGTCTCCGTCCCTCATTCTTTTCTGTCTCTCTGTCTCTGTCTGCCTCTCTTTGTCTCTGTCTGTCTTTCTCTGTCTCTCTTTCTCTCTGTCTGTCTATCTCCTTTCCATCACACCTGTCCTGGTCTAGAACACTGGCCCTCATCCCTGACGTCCATCCTCTCTCCCCAGACAGGCCACCCCTTCAACCTCCAGAACCACTGCCTTAGAAACCACTGGGCCACAGGCAACCCATGACTTTCTGTCCTTAGAGTTAAGGATGGTGGCAGGGGTCTGTCTCATCATGCCAGCGAGCCCCCAGGGGGAGGGAGGGCGTTCCTGGGCGAGGGTCACCGCGTCTGAAAACCATTGGTGGGGAGAAGCCATGATTTCCTGGGGGCTGACACTCAGTGACACATCAATTACATTTTATATTTAAATGGACGAAGTCCCCACAATGGGCCATAAATCCTGGTGGGAGTGCTAACAGCGCTCACATTCTCTCCTATTAATGCTTCCTGTTTCTGCGCTGGGCCCGGTCCAGATGCTGCAAGGCCCGCTGGAGGGAGCGGCTCCAGGCTGAGTTCCAGCTACAACTGGCAGCTAATGCCTTCACACATTCGCAAATCCCTGCTGAGGCGGGAGTCAGGGCTGCGCTGGGGTCACTGGATCTCAGAGCTCCAGAGCCACCAGGGAGTGGTTTCAGCTCAGGGCGGGGTGTGTGGGGTGTGGCCCATGGTGTGATGTGCATGTAGTGGGGTGCATGGAGTGGGATGTACAGAATGGGGTGCACGGAGTAGGGTGTGTGGAGTGGGATGTAGGAGTGGGGTGCATGGAGTGCAGTGTTGGAATGGGGTGCATGAAGTGGGGTGTTGGAATGGGGCACGTGAAGTTGGGTGCACAGAATGGGGTACATGAGTGGGGCACATGGAGTGAAGTGCAGGGAGTGGGATGCATACAGCCTCCCGGGGCCAAAGTTAGGGGCTTCTTGGCAGAGCCTCTGACCCCTTGGGGCAGCAGGCCAAACCCTGCCTCCGGCTACTTCCAGTTTTGTGAAAAACATGTCCATCCCCTTTACTGCTTTCTTTCCTTTCTCTCCTCTCACCTGGGCTCCAGAGGCGGGACCTGTAGAAGCAGGGGGATAGTGCATTGGGACAACCTCACCTCTCCTCCTGTGTCCCTAACCTCCCCGAAAGTCCCTAAGTGGTCAGCCCTCTGCTCCCACGCGTTCTGGTAACGTCAGCTCACACTCTCACACTCTCCGATGCTCATCTCTGCTTTCCGACTCATGGCTCCGGTGACTAATCGTGATGGGTCCTGCTCTGGAGATTCCAGAGGCCCGAGCGGAACTTGGCTATTGCCTCGCAGACAGCCAGCAGTTAAATTCCTTTTCAACGCGGCTCCCGCCTTCATGTCTAACCCTCCGTGGGCAGAGGCCTGGGGATGAGGCAGTGCAAACCACATCCTCCCCATGGGGGCTCCCAGTAAGGAAGAGCACTGACAACGGCAGGCTCTGCCGGCTCACGTGTGGAACGTGGCCCCCCACACCCACGCAGCCCCTCTGCACAGGGTTGGCGAACACAGATCCTTCTGAAAGCCTGGCTTTTTAAGATGCACGTGGGGCACACTCACTGTGCATGGGGGTACACATGTGTGTGTGTGTTTTGAAAAGCCTTTCTTCCTGTATGTTAGGGTCCCACGTGTTCAAAATCCAGGCGCACTTTTCAGAAGTTATTTCTGGAAAAATGTTGAATCTCATAACAGCAATAAAAGGAAAATACTGCTTCAGCCAGAATAAATGTCTATTTGGAACATGCTTGAAAAGCATCGGAATATTTGTGTGAGTTTGGAATTCCAGAGCGGAGCGGCTGGGCTGTTGGTGGGTTTTTGGAGAAGGGTCCGGGATCTGTTTCTGAAGCCCCTTGCTGAGTTTGCCTGCAGATGGGCTGCCAGGAGGAAGAGCTGATGATGGCAGATGCAGGCCCTGGGTAGGGGGAGTGCTACCCTGGAGCAGCGAGGCAGGGAGATGGCCAGGACTGGACGTGGAGGGGTGCGGGCAGCAGACTCTTGCCCTGTGGGGTCCTACGGTCCTGTGTGCCTGTCCTACCGTCTGTCCTGCCGTCCTATCCTGGGCCTCATCCTCTCTGGCTCCCTGCATTGACCACAGGGCCGGGCTGAGGGCAAGGGCCGGAGTCAGCAGATGGCAGCCTGTTGGGGATGAGGCTGCAGTAGCAGGCCTGCCACCTGCTGCCTGAGGAAGGGGGTGCATGAGCTCCGCCCCTTCCACAAATGATCACATTTCATCCTGATGACAACCCCGAGACGCCAGTACTGCCATCCCCACTCCATGTATGGAGAGAGAGGTGGGTGTTGGAACCAGAGCATAGGCATCTTGCCGGGAATGCCACAGTGGAATGGCAGCCCTGCCCTGTCTGCCTCCCTCACTGAGCTCTAGGGCTCAGGCTCTGGAGCCTCCGCGGGCCACTTTGGGTGGGTGCCCTAAGCACATGGCCAGGATGCTTTAGCCTGGAGTGCTGGACAGTGGTCCCCGAAGCTGACCTCCAAAGCAGGAGGAGGAGGATGCGCACCTTGGTGGATTTGCAGCCCCCTGGAATGCAGGAGCAGGAGGCAGGGGAGCTCTGTCTGCTGGGGCACTCATTCAGATCTGGAAGGAAAGATGGCAGCCTTAAGAACTCAAGCTTCCCTGGGTGGACAGGCAGGGGGACGGAGGTGGTTCTCCTGGGATGGGAGGCTGCCTGTGGGGCTGTCTTTGGGGTCGGGTGGACCTGGGCTCAAGTCATGCACCTACCCTTTCTGGCTGTGCCACCTGGGCATGTTTTTGGACTTCTCTGCACCCTGCTGTCCTGTCGCCTGGAAGGCCGAGGTGGGGGTTAAATGAAGACAGAGTTGTACTCTGCCTGGCCTGGTCCTTGGTCTGTAATCGATCATCCATCACTCTTCTCTCCTTCCATTGTAGCTCTGCCTTCTCTCAAACTTTTTCACTGGGCTTGGGGCTCCATAGCCCGGAAGGTTCCCCTACGGGCCAGGGCCAAGCCTGGGAGCAGTGGGCACAGGCAGAGGGGAGGCGGGCACCATGATGGGGCGGGTGTCCACTCAATTTGGGGAAGAAACAAAATCCCATTCTAAGTCTCTTTCTCTCTGGACTTGGCTCCCTCCTGCGTGTTTCCAAAAGGGAAAGAAAGCCAGGGAGACATCCAGATCCATCGAGCCAACTTTGGGGCATCAGAGCCGAGATGCGGCCCTTGCCCGGCCGGAACACTGCAGCATTGTTGCAGGCGGCTCTGGTTCTCATTAGTGGACGGGCAGCCCAGTTTCTGCAAGACTTGGGCTCCCGGCCCCCTGTGTGAGTTAACCCCTTTTCCACCTCTCAGCCGTCACCTCACACCACAACACCTCCTGAGATGTGGGTGCCTCAGGGCCAGGCTTGGTAAGGACCATCCATCCCTGTACACACCAATGCTCACCTGCCCCAACGGGGACCCGTGCCCTATGGCAGCGTCACAGGACTGGGTCATTATGACTGAGGGTCTGCAAGGGGTCGCCAAAGTAATTAGGGGCAGGAGGGAGGGGGACAAACAGGAGGGAGGAGGCGAAGGTGGGGATAGAGGCAGCTGAGGGGTCTGGGGTGGGGGGTGTAATAACCAGCCCACCTTGGGGGAGGGGCCTAGGCTGCTGCAAGGGCACTGCCGTTGGGGGCCCAGTAAAGCAGACACGTTTTGTCCAACCCAGAGGTTTGGGACACAGGGCACCCTGTCCCTGGCAAGCCTGACCTCACCCCCGAGTCTACTTGGCTGGGACGCATAGCAGCTCAGGGGCCCCTTCAGGCTGTGATGCCAGAAACGGGGCCTGAGCTTGGAGGATGGTTGACGCCGTGGCTCCACCGGGTGATGCACGGGGCAGAGGGCCAGGGTCTCCCCAACCAAGCAGAGGCCAGGTTGAGGTGGGTGGGGCTTGGGCTTCTCAGCGGCCTGAGGCAGGGGTGAGGGACTACAAAGGTGAGGGACAATACAGAACTCACGGTCACTGCACACCTCCTGAGTGCCGGCTTTACCTGTTGCTCACACTCACTGCACTGCACACTTCTTGTTGCTGGGGTCACATGTCGCTCACACTCACTGTACGCTCCTGTGTGCCAGGCTCAGAGTTGCTCACACTCACTGCACACTTCCTGTTGTTAAAGTCATGTGTTGCTCACAGTCACTACACACCCCTGTGTGCTGCATTCAGAATCACTCACACTCACTACACACTTCCTGTTGTTAGAGTCACGTGTTGTTCACACTCACTGCACACTCCTGTGTGCTGGGTTCATGTGTCGCTTACATTTCACATGTGCTGGGGTCATGTGTCGTGCACTCTCCACACACTTCCTGTGTGCCGGGTTCATGCCTGAGTGCACTCAGCAGTGCATTATCTCAGTTAAACCCCTCAGTACTCTATAAGGTGGCATTTATCTGATGCCCATTTTAGAGGTGAGGTCACTGAATCCCGGTGAAGGCATGCCCTGTCCCAGGCCCTAGCTGGTGAGGGGAGGCAGGGCTAGAACCCCACTCACCAGCTGGCCCTGGGCCTGTGCATTTCACCACTACACTCTATGGCAGAGTCTTAGACAGCACTTGTGTGTGTGTGCGGCTGCATCCTGACACTTTAAGTTACAGTTCTCATACCATGTAAAAAAATGATCAGAATAAAATACAATCCACGAACGCAAGCCTTCACACAGGGGTGGGATCCGACGTATACGCTTGCCACCAGTCTGGCTTGCTCCCTTGCCAGTGGCTGCACTCCATCTCTGTGTGGCTCTGGGGTCTGACCTCCAGTACAGGCTGCTCTGCACACGCGACAGGTGCCTGTGTCTGCCTCTCTTGGCCCTGGAGCTGTGCCATGGCCTCCAGCGTAAGGCACAGAACAGAAACACCAAGGGCTCACCCCATGCCAGCGGTGTTGCTGTGCCCTGGAGGGACACCGGGATTGTAATAATAACAATAACAGTAATAATGACAATGATAATAATTGCTATGATTCCTGACATTGGCTGAGTATTTCCTCCACACTGAACACTGCTCCCAGCTCTGTCTCTTTACTCATTTAATCCTCGTTACTTCTCAATGATATTTTACAGATAAGAAATGAAGGCACAGAGAGGTTAAGCAAACTGCCCAAGGCCACACAGTGGGCAGGCAGTGGCCCGAGAGGAGGGCTTCCTGAGGTCCTGGACACGCCCTGCACATCTGGGGAGCAGTGTGGACATGCCCTGGCCTGGCCTGTGAGGGTGAGGTGGTGACAGGTGGGGGCTTGTGCACTGACAATATTTTCTGATGATCAAAACAGGGTTTCTCCCCCCACCCCTGACCTTCCGTCATCGCTGCTCCAAGGAAGCAAAGGACAAACGTCACATAGACAAGGAGGGTGTGTCCTGGGGGGTTCCTATCTGGCAGAAAGCAGAAGTAGAAGGCCTTCCAGAACAGGAAGGAGGGGCTCAGAGGTGGGGGAAGGAAAGGCTAAAGGCAGTGCAATGAGTTGAACTGTGTCCCTAAAAAAGACCCTGAAGTCCTAACCCTGGTACCTGTGAACGTGACCTTGTTTGGAAATAGAATCTTTGTAGATGTTATCAGTGACTATGAGGTCGTACTGGACTAGGGTGGGTCCTAATCCCATCTGATTGGTATCCTATAAAAAAGAGAAGAGACACAGAGGCAGACAGAGGGCAGACGGCCACGTGGAGTGATGCAGCTGATAGCCCAGGGCCACCAAACATTGCCAGGAGCCGCAAGAAGCTGGCAGAGGCAAGGAAGGATCTTCCCCGAGAGTCTTCAGAGAGAACACACTCCTGCCAACACCTCAATTTTGGACTCCTGGCTTCTAAAGCACTCCAAGAATAAACCTCTGTTGTTTTAAGCCACCCCGTTTACAGTCCTTTGTTACAGAAGCCCAGGAGACTCAGACAGGCAGGTGTCCTCCATTTCTCCCACTGAAAGGATTTGGGGGATTGCTAGGGCAGAGAGGGGGTTGTTCATTATTATCCAAGGAGTGGCCACGGGGAGTTACAAACCCTGAAGAGAACTTTCATGTTTACCTGGGCTGGTACATCCAGTCCAAAAGAGTCACCCATGTGATCCCATCAACTTGCCCATGGACCCTATCCAGCCATCACCCACGTGACCTCACCCGCCTTGCCCATGTACCCCTCAGGCTGTCACTCATGTGACCTCAGCCTTCATGCCCACGAACCCCACCCAGCTGCCATGCCTGCAGACCCCTGTAGCCCATTACTGCATGCGTCACCCAGGCACTGCTATTCTCACTGTTTTAAGAGAGGAGACGCAGCACCCAGATGTGAAGGCCTGGCAGAGG
The DNA here is from genome assembly GCA_030035585.1 of Dugong dugon. Lineage (NCBI taxonomy): Eukaryota > Metazoa > Chordata > Mammalia > Sirenia > Dugongidae > Dugong > Dugong dugon. The sequence continues at coordinate 26,280,668 of CM057462.1, read as the reverse complement.
TCATACATCAGCAAGTGGCTACATCTGAAAATGACAGTGGTGTGGCTCATGCCCTGCTGGCAGCCCTCCTTCCCGGGGCAGCATGGAGGTCCAGCACTGACTTCTTTCTCAGAGTACCAAGGAGGTATGGCAACACGCCACCTGCACCCACGGCATGGGGATCACAGGTGCACCCTCTTTAAGAAAACCAGACCCAGGGAGACACATACGAAAATCCGAGACCTGGGTGATAATTACTTGTATCCCAGAGTTGAGTCCCCCATGGGCAGGTCAAGTGGGGACTGCATCCCTGCCTCCTTCTCCTCGGGCTAGAAGAGTCTCCAGGTAAAGCCCCTGTGGTGCTCCTTAGGGAGAACCAGTTGTGGGATGGGGGGTGCCTGTGCCGAGCTGGCTCACTGCAGGACCTCCAATGGGGGCCTTGGTGAAGGGAGAGGCTGTAGCCATTCTCTCTAGGGGTGTGGGGGGCCCAGGTTGGCTCTGTGGGTCCCAGAAGACACATCTCCTGGAGGAAAAGGCAGGAGAAACCCACGGGATGTGTGGAGACAAGGGCCCAGCCACCACAACCAGGGCCTCATCTGTGATGCTGCTGAGTCTGCAGGATCACCAACTGTCCTGGGTGGCCTGACACTGAGGAGTTTCCAGGGACTTTCAGGGCTAACACCAGGAGGGTCCTGGGCAAACAAGGATGGCCGGACTCATTATTAAGGCCACACTCAGAGGTATGCATCTCAAACAGGGCACTTTGGGCTGGAAGAGGAAGGCGGCTGCCAGGGTGCACTGCCCAGCCCAAAGTCCCATGGAAAGGCACAAAGGGACCAGGCAACGTGGCCTATGGAGCCCCAGGTGGGTGGTCTGAGGACCTCAGAGGGCTATAAGAACCATGAAGGTGGCCACTGGATGCCTTCCACCAGGTGCCTACCACCGGGCACCCTAACTTTGCCTCCACAGAGGGCTCTCACAGGGCCCCCCCATGGGGAAGGCCACCCCATGAACCACAGTGTTCTTCTTTGAATTGTTCCTGAAATATGTGTTGGAAACCTAATCTTATACCTGTGGATGTGATCCCATCTAGGAACAGTCCTTTCTTTGTTATGTTAATGAGGCCCTATCAGTGTAGTGTGTCCTAAACCTAATCACTTCTGAGATACAAAAAGAGCAGATTAGGCACAGGAACAAGCACAAATGGGGAAAGACATCTCACATGGAAACGGCCAAGGAACGCCAAGAACGCTAGAGAGGCTGTGACAAGGGTTTTCCCCCAGAGCAGACAAAGAGAGCCTTCCCCTAGAGCCGGCACCCTGAATTTGAGCATCCAATCTCCAGAACTGTTAAAAAACAGATTTCTGTTCTTCAAAGCCACACAACTGTGGTTATTTCTGTTACTGCAGCACTAGGAGATTAAGACAGGGAGCAAGAACGATGGCACAAGGCATCGGGCTGCTGTTTCCACAACGCGAGGTCCGCCTTGGATTACAAATACAGAAACATCCTGCGTGAAACCATGCTGCCTTTGGGACGCCTCAGTATGAACAGACTCAGCAAAGGGGAGGTTGGGGGCCAGCACGCGCTGTAGCAAGAGGCAGCTGGCTCCACCCTTTTGGCTCTTTCCAAATGTTCATGGGCAAGTGCCTCTGGCCACCCATGTCCTAGGCCTTGGGGTGTGTTCTCCTGGAGTTCTGTAAGCGGAAGATGGGTTCGATAGGGTAAGGCAGATTTAGAGTGAAAGTGGTGGATTGTAGGAGAATAAGCCCAGGTTGTGATGTTGCCCTGGGGGTGGGCTGGGGGTTTCACGAGCATGCATACATCCAAGCCCAGCTCTTAGGGGCTTTCCAACTGGGAGGGGGAAAAGTGGTGCTTTCTAGAAATAAGGGAAAAAGAGGTGGTAAATTTCAGACACAGATAGTAGACTGAGCTGGGGTTTTCTGTAAGGTAAACTCATAGAATCCTTTTAAATATGACTCCATTATAAATGTTGACTTACGGACACAATTTCAGACACACCAGCATCTGGAAGGAGTGGTACGTCTGTATTTCCAAATCATGGTACTTAAATTACTGGGAAACCTCGATCAGGTATATCTTAATCAATTCTTCAACTGGATTGTGTCTGAAGACAGAACGAGATTTCACAATGTCATTTGGTTGTTTGGAAACCCTGGTGGCATTGTGGTTAAGAGTTCAGCTCCTAACTAAAAGGTCAGCAGTTCGAATCCACCAGGCACGCCTCAGAAACCCTATGGGGCAGTTCTACTCTGTCCTATAGGGTCACTTTGAGTCAGAATCGACTTGACGGCAACGGGTTTAGTTTTTTGTTTCTTTTTTTTTTTTTAGGTTGTTCAATGTTTAAATTTCTCCTTCATTTATGAATGAAGCCGAAGCATTCAAAATAGCACCCAGATTTATCTCAACCCAGAATGTTACATGTTACAAGGTTCAACTATCATCAACGAGGATAAGCCAAGGAGTCTATCCTAAACTCAACTCGGACAATGACAAGCGTCGACGAGGATGTGGGGAAGTTGGAACCCATGTGCATTGCTGGCGGGAATGTAAAATGGGGCAGCCATTTTGGAGAACAATTAGGCAGTCCCTCAAAAAAATTTAAACATAGAGTTACCATACGACCTAGCAATTCCACTCCAAGGTATATACGTAAGAGAACAAAACCAATATCCACATAAAAAATTGTACACCAATGTTCACAGCAGCACTAATCACCATAGCTAAAAAGTAGAACCAACCCAGACGTCCATCAGTGAACAAATGGATAAACATGTGGTCTGTCCATACAATGGAGTATTATTCAGTCATTAAAAGGAACGAAGTTCTGATACATGCTGTGGACGTGGATAAACCTTGAAAACATTATGCTGAGTAAAAGAAACCAGCCACCAAAGACCATGTATTGTGGGATGGCATTTATATAAAATGTCCAGAATAGGCAGATCTATAGCACTGGCAAGGACATTAGTGCTTGCCTAGGGCTAGGAGGCAGGCGTTGCTGGGAGAATGGGGAGTGACTGCTAATAAATACAGGTTTCTTTTGGGGGGGGATGACAATGTTCTAAAATCGACCGTGGTGATGGCTGTACAACATTGTGACTATACTAACAACCATTGGATTGTACATTTGAATTGGGTGAATTGTTTATATGTGAATGATATCTCAAAAAAGCTGCTCGTGAGACTCAATTATTGCTGAGTGCAAATGTTTTCCAGCAGTCATATTTTTCTGTAGAATACTTAAAATTTCTCCAGAATGTCCTAAATATGTCTGCAGGAAGAGGTGCAGAGTGGGTTTTCACAGGGAAGCTTGTCATCTATAAGACATGTGTCTGTCGTCACAGGGCTGTGTCCAAGGATAAATAAAATATGGTCTTCTAGAATCTGTCGGGGCCTGAGTCCTTCTGCACCATCAAGATTTCCAGGAAAGAGAGGGTTGATTGCTTCCAACCACCCAGCTCTTTTCCATGGACAATTTCTCAAACATGTGCATGCTTTTGGCTTTTACAGATGGAATGCATGTTTCATGTGGTTGTCATTATAACTGATTATTCTCTACTAGGACACTGTGCCCACTGCTGTGGTGGCTTGTGTGTTGCTGTGCTGCTGGAGGTGATGCCATCAGCATTTCAAATACCAGCAGGGTCACTCGGAGTGGGCGGGTTTCAGTAGAGCTTCCGGACTAAGACAGACTAGGAAGAAAGGGTTGGCAACCTACTTCTGAAAATCAGCCAATGAAAACATTACAAATCACAGACTACTGTCTGAGATTTCAACTTGCTTACTTTGGATGCACCCTTTGGAAGAACCTATTGCTGGAAAAGGACATCATGGTAAAGTGGAGGGCCAAAGAGAAGCAGGGAAACCCTCAATGAGATGGATTGACACAATAGCCACTACAATCGACTCAAACATACCAACGATTATAAAGATGATACAAGACCGGGCAACATTTCCTTCTGTTGCACATAACGTAGCCATGAGTTAGAGCTGACTGGATGTCAACTAACAACAACAGCAGCAACAACATGGCACTCAGATGCCACCAAGTGCTGAGCTGCCCCACTCTAAATGTTCCCAGCAGTCTGGAGAATTGTCTGGTGGTGCAGTGTTGGGGTCACCATGAGTTGGAATCGACCTGACGGCAACTGGGTTAGATATCGCATATAAGTGGGTTCATACAATACTTGTCCTCTTGTGTCTGGCTTCTTTCACTCAGCGTGGTGTGCTCAAGGCTCCTCTACGTGGTAGCATGTATCAGAACATCACTTCTCTCTAAGGCTGAGTCCCATTTTGGGGCCTGTGTTTTCTCTGCATCCAGCACATGTCCATGAAGAGGACGTGGAACGTATATCCTCAGTGCTTCCCTGGGTGCCTGGCGCAAGTGGCTGAGCAGCAGCAACACTGTACGCCAATCAATTAATCAACAAACCAAGCCGGCTGCCATTGTGTCAACCTCGACTCATGGTAACCCCACGTGTGCCAGAGTAGACTTATGCTCCATCAGGTTTTCAGTGGCGGACTTTTCTGAAGTAGATTGATAGGCCTTTCTTCTGAGGCACCTCTGGGTGGATTTGAACCTCCAACCTTTCGGTTAGCAGCTGAGCACGTGAACCGTTTGCACCACCCAGGGGCAAATGAATAAATAAATGGATGGGAAATCCTAGCATGCGCACTCAGGTTGCCCAGAAAGTTTCTCTACTCCTTTCTTGGATTGCATGCCAATAGGCAAGGTCATGGATGTCTGCTTTCTGGGTAGATGAGTCACATATGCCATATGAATCCACGAAACACACAAAAGCCCCAGAAAAGCCAGTGATTGCACCTTCCTCATTGCTTTCGCGCCTCACCTTCTGCCTGGCCTTGAGAAGTCTTTGGTGCCTGATGAGACATCCGCTTGCTTTGTTGCCATGGTGACCAAGCCACACCAAAGGATTTCACTGACAGCCCAACTTCTACTCAAACAGAGACCCTCAGCCAAATCATTAACTGCATGGAAGAGGCTATGAAGAAATGAGCAAATACGGAAAAGAAAAAAAGGAAGATGCACATACACCTAGTTGCATAGCTGGGCAGCTGCAACTGACCAGGGATCAAAAGCTGAAAGACAGAAATAAGCTCGAGGCAGCAGACGGTGGACAGGCACAGGGCACCTCGCCTCTATTCCTCCCTCCTCTATGCTTCTCTCCCAGCTGGACTGAGCATTCTTCAGCAGGAATTGGGGCTGGGCAGCAAGAGCAGCGATCCTGGGCTGTCCAGTACTTGAATATACTCCCTGAATTGTACCCTTTAAAAGAGTAAATTTTATGGTATGTGAAATACATATTTATATAGTATACACACACTTGCACATATATATGTATATGTGTGTGTGTGTGTGTATATATATATATATATATATATATATATATATATATATATATATAAATCCATGCATATATGTAAAGGGAACCACCTGTTTTCCCAGGCGGCCAGCAGGGCTCTCTGCATTTGGTTGGAGTTAAATCTGTGCAGCCATCCTCCCAAGGAAGGGCCTAAAATGGGTGCGGTCAGGAGGAGTCCCTGCAGACTGCACTGCCTAGAGTTCTTCCGAGGCTGAGGCTCAGGGGCAGGGAGCGCTTTGCATGGGTGGCAGCTGGTAAAAATGGGCTCCAAGGACACTTATGAGGGAGGTTGCAGTGGCAGCCTGGGAAACACATCTCTGGCTCGCACAAGCGTGGACTATGGCTCAGGTGAGAAAGCTTAGGGACATGTGGTGACATAGAGATGACAGTGACTTTTTGGAGTGAGTAATAATAGCCCACAGAATACCAATTGAGATGTTTCAACAAACAGATGTAACACTGGAAGCACTCACTCTCTATGCCAAGAAATTTTGGAAGACAGCTACCTGGTCAAATGATTGGAAGAGATCCACATATATGTGCCCATTCCACAGAAAGGTGATTCAACAAAATGCAGAAATTATTGAACAATATCACTAATATCACACGAAAGTAAAATTTTGCTGAAGATAATTCAAAAACGGTTGCAACAGGGTGCCAGAAATTCAAGCCGGATTCAGAAGAGGACATGGAACGAGGGATATCATTGCTGATGTTAGATGGATCTTAGCTGAAAGCAGAGGATACCAGAAAGATGTTTAGCTGTGTTTTGTTGACTATGCAAAGGCGTTTGACTGTGTAGATCATAACAAATTATGGATAATGTTCAGAAGAATAGGAATTCCAGAACACTTAATTGTACTCATGAGGAACCTATACAGAGACCAAGATGCAGTCGATTGAACAGAACAAGGGGATAATTTGTGGTTTAAAATCAGGAAAGGTGTGTATCAGGGTTGTATCCTTTTATCATACCTATTCAATTTGTATGCTGAGCAAATAATCCGAGAAGCTGGACTATATGAAGAACACAGCATCAGGATTAGAGGAAGACTCATTAACAACCTGCGTTATGCAGATGACGCAACCTTGCCTGCTGAAAGTGAAGAGAACTTGAAGCACTTACTGATGAAGATCAAAGACTACAGCCTTCGGTATGGATTACACCTCAACATAAAGAAAACAAAAATCCTCACAACTCGACCAGTAATCAACAATATGATAAATGGAGAAAAGATTGACGTTGTCAAGGATTTCATTTTACTTGGATCCACAATCAACCCCCATGGAAGCAGTAATCAAAAAATCAAATGACGTATTGCATTGGGCAAATCTGCTCAAAAGATCTCTTTAAAGTGTGAAAAAGCAAAGATGCCTCTTTAAGGACTAAGGTGCACCTGACCCAAGCCATGGTATTTTCAATTGCCTCATATGTATGCAAAAGATGGATCATGAATAAGGAAGACCAAAGAAGAATTGACAGCTATGAATTATGGTGTTGGCGAAGAATATTGAATATACTATGAACTTCCAGAAGAATGAACAAATATGTCTTGGAAGAAGTACAGCCAGAATGCTCCTTAGAAGCAAGGATGGTGAGACTTCCTCTCACTTACTTTAGACATGTTATTAGGACAAACTAGTTCCTGGAGAAGGACATCATGCTTGGTAAAGTTGAGGATGAATGAAATGAGGAAGAACCTCAACAAGATGGACTGACACAGTGGCTGCAACAATGGGCTCAAACATAGCAATGGTTGTGAGGATGGGGCAGGACCTGGCCGTGTTTGGTTCTGTTCTGCTGTACATAAGGTTCCTATGAGTCAAAGCAGACTCAAAGGCACCTAACCACCACAACAATAACCCATCAAGGAGCCCTGCTGGCACAGTTGTTAAGTGCTTGGCTACTAACCAAAAGGTCAGCAGTTTGAACCCACCAACATATCCGTGGGAGAAAGATGTGGCAGTTTGCTCCCGTAAAGATTTACAGCCTTGGAAACCCTATGGGGCAGTTCTACACTGTTCTATAGGCTCACTATGAGTTGGAATTGACTTGCTGGCAGTGAGTTTGGCTTTTTTTAAAAATAACCTATCAGATCAGGGGGGTATCGGGCAGGGCCCATTGTGTCCTAGGTGATGGAGGGGTTTGGCCACCACGGTTGCCCCGACCATCTTTACTTTCTGCATGATCTTGGACATCGGCCATAGGTGAGCTTTGGACAAACACTTGCTTCAGTGAACTGCCATAGATGTCAGACTATGTACAGGGGTCACTGATTTTCCTTTGAAAATATGAAGAAAACCCATGATCAAGGGACTCCTTTAAAATGACTGAATCCAGAATCCCCTCTGTCTCTAAGGCACTGATCCTCAACCACCAGAGCACTTACTCATTTTTCATTTATGCCCTCTTAGCAAATATTCATTGAACCCCTTTATGTGTCAGGCTCTGGGAGGCCACAACTCCTGGGGCTGGGGGCTGGGGGCTTGAAGGCAAGAAAAAGGCGCTTACAATTACGGCAGATAAGTGCAAAAAGCAAACAGATAACTGCAACAACTTGATTTCTTATGTTCGCGGGTCCAAAGTCCGCATTTGCAGTGGGCATTCTGACCGAGGCAGCGCTTAAAGAATGACTTACATCCGGTTGAGAATTGCGCTGCTGTGGAGAGAGGTTTTTACCTGCAGTTCTCACCCCTCGCTCCATGGATAGATCATTTATGTTGGGCTCATGAAAGAGGGAAGGGGCGCCAGATAGAAATGACACATAATAACAAAAGCAGAAACTCACAGAAATGCTGGTTATCATGCACAGACCTTGGCAGAATCACACAGGGGCAACAAAGCTCATGCAAGCATCAATTTCCTGAGTGCAAAACACACCCCAATTATGCAATTATTCCACAAACACCAAGGAATGAATAATTGCTGGAAGAGGAAACGTGTTCATAAAAACGAGAAAAGGATGATTAGGATCTGGAGCATTAATAACCACAATGCAGCATGTTCCCCAATGGCAGAGAGGAGAAGAATGGGGCGTGCGGGGTAGGGTGGGGGTATCGTGGTCCAGCCTTCTCACCCAGCTGGCCTCGGGCTGGTTGGGAAGGGAATAGCCTGGAGTCACGTGACTTCATCTCCATGGCCAAATCGCTCTACTGGAGGCAGACAAGTCTAAGCTACAGGAAAGGCTTAAAGCACAGAGAAAATGAAAACAAAAACAATTACTTATCACCCAAACACAGTTGGAGAAGCATGCAAGTGCTCCCCAGCATGACTCCTGAAGGCTCAAGAACCTCATTTCTATGGGATTCCTTTGGGCACTTCCAACAAGCAGGAGCCAGGGTCCACAGCTGATGGACCAATGGCATTGCGAGAGCAGGAGTCTTATGTAGTGTGGGCCTGTGTCTTGTCCAGAGGATCGCTCTGTGCAGAACTTTTGGCTGCTGCCTCTCTTTAGCTTGGGCTGGAGGGAACTCATCTTGCAGAATCGGGACATGGACACACAGCCAGGCTGCTGCCATATCATTTGCTGAGGGCCAACCATGCACTGTTGGAAAGAGACCTCAGTCTAGAGCTGCACAGTCCATATTGGGCCGACACTAGCCACTTGTGCCCATTTAAATTAGGTCCATTAATGTTAAATAAAAGGGCTTTGGTGGTGGAATGGTTAAGCACTTGGCTGCTAACTGAAAGGCTGGCGGTTGGAACCCACCTAGAGGCTCTGAGGGAGAAAGGACTGGTGGTCTTCTCCCATAAAGATTCCCAAAACCCACTACCATTGGTCAACTCCAACTTACAGCTACCCTATAGGGCAGAGTTGCTCCACAGGGTTTCCAGGGCTGTAATCTTTATGGAAGCAGACTGCCACATCTTTCTCCCAAGGAGCGGCTGCTGGGTTCGAACTGCCAACCTTTTGATTACCAGCTCAGTGCTTTAACCACTGATTATAGCCTAGAAAACTTTTTATTTTTAAATTTATTTATTTTTTTATTGTACTTTAGATGAAGGTTTACAGAACAAACAGTTTCTCATTTCTCAATCGGTACACATATTGTTTTATGACATTGGTTAACAACCCCATGACATGTCAACACTTTCCTTTCTCAACCTTGGAGGACCCCTTTTTTCTTTTTTTGGTGAAAATATACATAGCCAAAGATACACCATTTCAAAAATTTCTACCTGTACAATTCAGTGACATTGACTATGTTCTTCCAGTTGTGCTGCTATTCTCACTATCCTTTTCCCAATTATTCCATCACCATTATCTTCAACTCACTGCCCCCTAGGCTTCCCATCAAACCTTTTGAGTTGATGTTGGCAATTTGATCTCACATAGATAATTCTTTTTTTTTTTTTTTGTACCTTAGATGACAGTTTACAGAACAAATGGTTTCTCACTAAACAGTTAGTACACATACTGGAAGAGGCTGCGTAAGCTCAATTACCACCATTGCTTCCCGCCATTACTAGCCCCTGCTTATCGTTATGATATTTTCCTTTTGTTACTCTTTCTCCCTCCTCCTATTCCAGTAAGATAGACTAAAGCTTCTCCTTGGAGGGCGGCAGAACAAACTGATAACTTGAGGACTAGGATTAACTCATCTCTGACATGACAATCGTGACTAAAGGTGCCAGATAACCTTGAAGGATTGCCAGTAAGAAGTTAGATCATCTGGGACGTGCAGAATGTGACCACCATGAAGGGAAACTATAATCCTGTCCATATAAAACCTTCAGCCAGTCTCCAGTCGGGGAGACAGGTTTTTTGGAGAAGCTCATTCCCCTCTGTCTCCTGTATATTGATATACAATAAAACCCTCTTGCTGCTCACCTCACCCCTGTCTCAGTATTGGCTTTTGCAGCAGGCAGCTCAAATCCGCGATTTGCCCTAACAGTATTGCCCTATGACAATGGTTAACAACCCCACGACATGTCAACACTGTTCCTTCTCAATCTTGGGTTCCCTATCTCCAGCTTTCCTGTTCCCTCCTGCCTGCTAGTCCTGTGCTGTGCCTCATTAGTCCTGTTTTATTTTATGGGGCTGTCCAGTTCCCCGGCTGAACAGTGAACCTTGGGAGTGACTTCACGACTGAGCCAAAAGGGTGTCTGGGGGCCATACTCTTGGGTTTCTCCAGGCTATGTCAGGCCGGTAAATCTGGTCTTTATTTTTTGTGAATTAGAATTTTATTCTATATCCTTCTCCAGCTCTGTCCAGGACCCTCTGTTGTGATCCCGGTCAGAGCAGTCAGTGGTGGTAGTCAGGCACCATCTAGCTGTACTGTACTCAGTCTGGTGGAGGCCATGGTAGCTGTGGTCCATTAGTTCTTTGGACTAATCTTCTCTTTGTATCCTGTTCTCTTCATTCTCCCTTGCTCCTGAAGTCGTGAGACCAGTAGAGTAACTTAGATTAGCCTAGAAAACTTTATGGGGCAGTTTTACTCTGTCACATGCGGTCGCCATGAGTCAGAATCGACTTGACGGCACCTAACAACAACAATAAAGTTAAAATAGAGATGGTAGCGATGGTTCAGTGGTAGAATTCTTGTGTTCCATGTGGGAGACCTGAGTTTGATTCCCAGCCAATGGACCTCATGCACAGCCATCACCTGTCTGTCAGTGGAGGCTTGCATGTTGCTATAATGCTGAATAGGTTTCAGAGGAGCTTCCAGACTAAGAAAGATTCGGAAGGTAGGAGAGCTGACGGTGACCTAAAGGACCAGAGAGGGAACCAGGCTCCCAGCAGAAAACTGAAGCCCCCAACAGGTGGATTCTCACCTTGTGGGGGAGTGGGAGAGAGTCTGAGAAAGGCTGTCCAGAGGGAGGAAGGGGCCAAGAGAGTGTGGCTCAGGAAGCAAGAGGAGAAAGGGAATCCTGGTGCAGCACTCAGAGGGCAAAGGGAGTGAAGGCCCAGAGGGAGCCCTGGCCAAAATGTCTCCTAAGAGCCTCCAGCACCTCCACCTCACCTGATCCAGAATGAGCAGGCTGTGGGATTTGAGGAGCAATGAGGAAATGGTGCAGGTGTGGGCCATGCATTAAAGAAAGTTCATAAGAGCCAAACATCTGGCGCTTGGATAACAGTAAAGTGATTTAGCATCTTCCGTTCCTTAACTCTGTGAGCTGAAGTAAGCTGTTGCTCAGACCAGCATGCACGAGGTGTTTTTCTTCCCAAACCCCCCTCACGTCTGACCCTTCACCCCTCTCTCCCACTCTGTTCTGCTAAGTGGTTCCCAGCATTCAGTGCCCTGCAAAGGCACAGCCCCTAGAGCAGCTCTGTGCCACAGAACCTTCTGGATGATGGGACATTCTGGACCTGCCTGTCCAATATGGGAGCCACCAGCTCTATGTGGTTACCGAGCCCATGAAATGCAGCTAATATGCCTGAGGCACTGGATGCTTGGTTTTTAGTCAATTTTTGTTGTTGTTAGCTGCCGTCCAGCTGGCCTCCAACTCATAGTGACCCCATGCACAATGGAATGGAATGCCACCTGGTCCTGCACCATCCCCATTGTCATGGATTGAACTGTGTCCCCCCAAAATGTCTGTCAGCTTGGCTGGGTCATGATTCCCAGTATTGTATGATTGTGTACCATTTTGTAAATCTGATGTGATTTCCTTATGTGTTGTTAAACTCTTATCACCCTGATGAGGTTACATGTGATTTCCTTACGTGTTGTAAACTCTCTCACTATGATGAGGTTATACTGATGAGGTTTACAAGATTAGATAGAGTCTTAATCCAATCTCTTTTGAGATATAAAAGAGAGAAGCGAGCAGAGACACACTGGAACCTCATACCACCAAGAAAGCAGTGCCAGGAGCAGACCGTGTCCTTTGTACCTGAGGTTCCTGCTCTGAGATGCTCTCAGACCAAGGGAAGACTGATGCATCACAAGGACCTTCCTCTAAAGCCAACCGAGAGAGAAAGCCTTCTCCTGGAACTGATGTCCTGAGTTTGGACTTGTAGCCTACTGGACAGTGAGAGAATAAACTTCTCTTTGTTGAAGCCCTCCACTTGTGGTATTTCTGTTAGAGCAGCACTAGATGACTAAGACAGCACGTAAGCCCACCTGCCTTCCCCTCTTCCCTGGGAGTTTTTATGCCCTCCCTCCTTCTAGTGGCTCCCTGCCTCGCTTGCCACTGGAAGCCCTCCTGCTGCAAGGGACCGCCCCCTGCATGAGGCCATCAGTGTGTCTGCCCTGGTACACAGCTTGTTGTGCAACACTGCTATCTCGTGGGCATTTTGTCGTTGCATGCCATTGGGTCGACTCTGACTCGTAGCGACTCTACTCATAGAGTAGAACTGCCCCATGGGGTTTCCAAGGCTGTAATCTTTACAGAAGCAGACTGTCACATCTTTCTCCTGAAGAGCAGCTGGTGGGTCCAAACTGTCAACCTTTCAGTTAGCAGTTGAGCGCTTAACCACCGTGTCACCAGGGCTCCTCTTGTAGGTGTATCACCCCAAATTCCCTCAAACTCATTCCAGGTGTGGAGATACAAAATACACTAAAACACTAATGATAGGAAGCTGGAAGTGGGCCAGGTGCCCACAGAGGCACAGCTACACAGCTATGGTGCAGAGAGTGGACGGGGTGAAGGACGGCACAGGGGTCTGGAGGGAGAGCAGCTGGAAGAAGTGGGAGGAGGTCAAGTGTGGTCACACACATCAGTCCAAATCTGACCTCAACCATTCTTTCCTTTTTTAATACTTAAAAACGTTATACATACACACTATGCATGAAACTAACCTCCTTGAAAAAAAGGGACGTGCCTTCCCAACCCCTACTTTTAATCCCCTGGCCCTTCTCCCACTCGGGCTCTCCACCCTCGCCCCACCCCATGCTCATGTTGTCTCTGGCCTTGGCTCATGTTTTTCCCCTACCCCTCCATGAAGATCTACCACCTCTCTGCGCCCAGGTGAAACACACCCTCTTCCAGCCCCGGGCAGGTTCGCCTCTGCTGGGAGTCACTCTGACCTCCGCCTGGCACCTCTCCTCCCTGGCACATAAAATAAGAAGATGAGGTGCTCAATCATTTTTTATGTGTCCCTCTTTGTCCTCAACTCTATTACAGACCCTCGGAAGGCAAGGCTGTTTCAGGAACTTATTTCCATCCCCTTCTTCACGGAGCCCGGTGTTCTGCATAAAGTGGAAGATAGATAGACATTTGTCGGGGAATGGATGGATTTATCTGCATTTCTGGACTGGCCTCTGCAGGGCACCCTTGGCTGGGCTCCGCCCTCCTGGCTTCTCACAGCTGTTTGGCCGCTGCATTGACCGTAATGGCATCCAGCAAATCTCTTCCACGTTGGAAGTTGGCTCCTACGTCCCTGCAGGTGGGAAGATGGCTGGAAGGCAACTCAACTGGGGTGTGGGGCGTGCACCTAAAACCACGAAACCAAGCTAAGAATTGTTCTCACCAATGGCCCCTCCACCAGAGCCCGCGTGGGCACTATTGTTTTGTTTTATATGTAATTTTATTTGTTTTGTTGTAGTTGAGAATATACACAGCAAAACATACAGCAATTCAATAGCTCCTACATGAACCATTTAGTAACATCGATTAGATTCTGTGAGTTGTGCAACCATTCTCACCCTCCTTTTATGAGTTGTTTCTCCCTATTAACATGAATTCACTGCCCCCTAAGGTTTCTATCTAATCTTTCCAGTTGCTGTTGTCAATTTGATCCTATATAGATAGTTCTTAAAAGAGCATAATGATCAAGGCAGACATTTTCTCCTAGTTAAGCTTAACTATTGTTTGGTCATTAGAAGACTTCAGGGAGTATTTTTGGTTTGGGGTTTAAAGATAATCTCAGGGCAATAGTTTCAAGGGTTCCTCCAACCTTCATGGCTCCAGGAAGTCTACAGTCCAGGAGAATTTGAAATTCTGTTCTGCATTTTCTCTCTTTTGATTCTTCTATGGAATCTTTGATTAAAATGTTCAGTAATGGTAGCCAGGCACCATCCAGTTCTTCTGGTCTCATGGCAAAGAAGGCAGTTGTTCATGGAGGCAATTAACCACACATTCCATATCCTCCTCCTATTCCTGACTCTCCTTCCTATGTTGCTCCAGGTGAATAGAGACCAATTATTGTAACTTGGATGGCTGCTTGCAAGCTTATAAGACCCCAGGCACTACACAATGAACTAGGAAGTAGAACAGAAGCACTAAACATGTTATTAGGCCAATTAACTGGGACATCCCATGAAACCATGGCTCTAAATCTCCAAACCAAAAAACTAAATCCCATGAGGTTTTTGGTTGTATATAAATAGCCTCAACAGTTACTCTTTGTTTTTTTTTTTTTTTTTTTCGCCATTGTTGTAAATATATCATACAACTTTTGCCAATTCAACTTTTCACAGGTATACAATTTATGGACAGCAATTACAATAATCGGCTATGCAACTCTACCCTTAATCAACGTGATATTCCCATCACCGTTAATCTCTCCTTTCCCCTTCCCTCCTGCCCCTGGTAACCACTAATAAACTCTGTTCTCTGTACGTTTGTCTTTTCTTTTTATATAAGTGAGGTTACACAGTATTTGTCCTTTTGTGATTGACTTATTTCACTCAGCATAATGTCTTTCAGCTCCACCCATATTGTAGCGTGTATCAAGACTTCATTTCTCCTACTGGCTGAGTAGTGTTCCATGGTAAGTATGTACCACATTTTGTTTATCCATTCATGGGCATTTAGGTTGTTTCCACCTTTTGGAATACTACTCAGCACTATTTTTTTTTTTTTTTGAATTTTATTGTGGAGCCCTGGGTGGCACAAATGATTAAGTACTCAACTACTAACCGAAAGGCTGGCCTTCCAGAGGTGCCTAGGAAGACAGGCCTGGTGAGCTGCTTCCAAAAGGTCACAGCCTTGAAAACCCTATTGTCCTAGTTATCTAGTGCTGCTCTAACAGAAATACCACAAGTGGATGGCTTTAACAGAGAGAAATTTATTCTCTCACAGTCTAGTAGGCTACAAGTCCAAAATCAGTGCATCAGCTCCAGGTAAAGGCTTTCTCTCTCTCTGTCAGCTCTGGAGGAAGGTCCTTGCCATCAATCTTCCCCTGGTCAAAGAGCTTCTCTGTGCAGGAATCTTGAGTCCAAAGGACGCACTCTGCTCTCAGTGTTGCTTTCCTGATGATATGAGGTCCTCCTTCTCTGCTTGCTTCCCTCTCCTTTTATCTCCTATAAGATAAAAGGTGGTGCAGGCCACACCCCAGGGAAACTCCCCTTACATTAGATCAGGGATGCGACCTGAGCAAGGGTGTTACGTCCCACCCTAACCCTCTTTAACATAATCTAATCTTGCCTCATTAACCACAGGCAGAGATTAGGATTTACAACATATAGGAACATTTTATCAATCACAAAATGGAGGACAACCACACAATACTGGGAATCATGGTCTAACCAAGTTGACACATATTTTGGGGGGACACAATTCAATCCATGACACCTATGGAGCAATTCTACCCTGCGCACATGGGGTCACTATGAGTCAGAATAGACTCGACGGCAACTAACAACAACAACAATATACATGTTGTTGTTGTTAGGTGCCATGGAGTCAGTTCCGACTCATAGCGACCCTACGTACAACAGAATGAAACACTGCCCAGTCCTGCGCCATCCTCCCATTCGTTGTTATGCTTGAGCCCATTGTTGCAGCCACTGTGTCAATCCACCTCGTTGAGGGTCTTCCTCTTTTTTGCTGACCCTCTACTCTACCGAGCATGATGCCCTTCTCCAGGGACTGGTCCCTCTTGATAATATGTCCAAAGTATGTGAGATGCAGTCTTGCCATCCTTGCTTCTAAGGAGTGTTCTGGTTGTACTTTTTTCAAGACAGATTTGTTTGTTCTTCTGGTAGTCCCTGGTATAGTCAATATCCTTTACCAACACCATCATTCAAAGGCAGTGATTCTTCTTTGGTCTTCCTTATTCATTGTAAAATTTGCCATTTTAACCTTTTTTAAGTGTACAATTCAGTGACATTAATTACATCCACCATGTTGTGCAACCATCACTATCATCTATTTCCAAAACTTTCTCATCATTTCAAAAAGAATCTCAGGACCCATTAAGCAGTAACTCTCCACCCCCCGTCTCTCCAGCCCCTGGTACCCTCTAATCTACTTTCTGTCTCTGTGCATCTGCCTATTCTAGATATTTCATATATGTGAGATCATACAACATTTGTCCTTTTGTGTCTAGCTTATTTCACTCAGCATAATTTTTTCAAGGTTCATAAATGTCATAACATGTATCAGGACTTCATTTCTCTTTATGGATGAATAATATTCCATTGTATGGATGGACCACATTTTGTTTATCCATTCATCTGTTGATGGACACTTGGGTTGCTTGAACCTTTTGGCTGTTGTGGGCAATGCTGTTATGAACATTGGTGTGTTGTTGTTGTTAGGTGCCTTGGAGTTGGTTCTGACTCACAGCAACTCTACGTATAACAGAACGAAACACTGCCCGGTCCTGCGGCATCCTCATGATCGTTGGTGTGCTTGAGCCTATTGTACACGCTGGTGTACACAGGTGCTATTTTGACAAATGGCAGGCAAGTGGGGGTCCTTGGAGTTGGATCTAAGCAGACCGTTTGAGCTGTGTGTGGGCAGGGAGACAGCTCCCTCCTCTGCCGGGGGAGAACTGGACATAGGATGGAAGCAGAGCTGCTTTACTGCATCCTCCTGCTCTTCCAGAAATTTGGGAATGCTCTACCCCACAGCTTTTCCGGTTTGATCAGGGAGGTCAGACACATCTCCGAGGGCTTCCTGTGGGGGGTCATGGTCCAGTTACCCCATTCTCACCATGCAGAGCTCAGCACACTGTAGCCGTTAGGGGATGCAGGAACTCCCCCCTTTGCTCCCTGCTCTGGCTGGGCCTGTGGTGTCCTCAGCCTACAGGTTTGAGAAGAATTTGGAGAAAAAAGATCCTGATGCCCAGAACCCCATCCACGGAGATTCCCTCAGACTAAACACAGGCACGATGGGTGAGCCGTGGAGCCTGGGCCTCGGAAGCGTCAGCTGCATCTGCTGGAAGAGGGGCAGCTACCTGGCTCCGGAGTCACAGGCTGAGGCCGGCAGCTTGCCCCTGGGGGGACAGTGAAGGGGCCCTTTGTTCATCGCACACCTGCACCTAGGTGGTCAGGTTCCCCATCCCACCCCTTAGGGCACAGCGCTCCCTGGGGTCAGTGAGGGACCCTGAGAAGAGGGTGTCAAGTCCATGAGATCAGCACAGGGCCCAGGGGTTGGGGCAGGATTGAGGACTCCCATTCCCATTCCCTATTCTCAGATCTGCCCCTCCCTCACAGAGGGGGAAAATGAGGCCAAGAGAGTGGAAGTCAACAGCTCAGATATCTTGACCCTTGTCTGATGTCTTTCTCAGAGACCAGACAGTGACTGTCAACCCCCCTGCAGCTGGCTTCTTCTACAGACGGAATACGGAGGCTTCTCACACAGGCAACCTCCATTCCTTCAGAGCCCAGCCCAGGTATGGGGCCCTGGAGGGTCAGCCAGAGTTGGAATCCCCTGCAGGTGGCTTTTAAAAAAATAAATCCTCATTCCCACACCCCCAGCTCCTTGTAACCACGAATCTACTCTGTCTCTTTGCACTTGTCTATCCCAGATATTTCACAGACAGGGACTCCTGCAGCATCTGTCCTTCTGTGTCTGGCTTAGCTCACTCAGCATGCTGTTTTCAGGGTTCGTCCCTGTCATAGCAGGTATCAGGACTTCATTTCTCTTTTCGGCTGAGTAATATTCCAATGTATGAATTAACCATTTTGCTTGACGGACACTTGGGTTATTTTCAACTTTTGAAAATAATCCAGCACTAGTTCACTGTTGTGCTATAGTGAACATTGGTGTACACGTATCTGTTTGAGTTCCTGCTTTCAAGGCTCTGGGTACACACCTAGGAGTGGATTGCTAGGTCATATAGTCAACCAAAAACCAAAGCGTTGCCATCTAGTTGACTCCGATTCACAGTGACCCCTACAGGACAGAGCAGAACTGCCCCATAGGGTTTCCAAGGAGTGACTCCTGGATTCAAACTGCCGTCCTTTTGGTTAGCAGCCGAGCTCTTAACCACTGTGCCACCAAGGCTCCAGGTCATACGGTAGTTCTATGTTTAACTGTCTGAGAAACTGCCAAGTATTTTCCACAGCAGCTACACCAGCGATATATGAGGCTTCTGATTTCTCCACATCCTTGGCAGGTGGCCTTTGGAAGGCCAATCTGTGCCCCATAGGCAGGGGAGCCTCTTGACCAAAGCCCAGTGCAACCCAAGGTACAAGGATGAAGTAGCCAGAACCTGGCACAGCCCGTGGGGAGCAGCCGCACACAGGGGCTTTCCCGGTGGAGGGGAGAACAGCCTCAACAATGACAGATGTGGCTGACTGGCTGCAGTCTGCTCTGTCCTGCAACCTCTGAGCAGACAGTTTTTTGGTTATTTTTTAAATGAGATATGCCAAAGGATACATAGTCCCTGAGCTTAAAGGAGTTCAAAACTTATTTGGAGAGAAAAGAAATATGAAGCAATGCAAGACTGTGAACGCTCAATGATCACGGATCAAAAAGAAAATGGAAAATTACCTATGGGGTGATTGTCCACTGGCAATTTTTTTTTTTAAGTTTTAATTTTATTTCATTGTACTTTAGATGAAGGTTTACAGAACAAATAGTTTCTCATTAAACAGTACACATATTGTTTTACGACAATGGTTAACAATCCCACAACATGTCCCTTCTCAACCCTGGGTTCCCTATTACCAGCTTTCCTGTCCCCTCCTGCCTTCTAGTCCTTGTCCCTGGACTGTTGTGCCCCATTAGCCTCATTTTGTTTTATGCGGCTGTCTAATCTTTGGCTGAAGGGTGAACCTCGGGAGTGACTTCATTACTGGGCTAAAAGGATGTACAGGGACCATACTCTTGGGGTTTCTCCAGTCTCTGTCAGGCCGGTAAGTCTGGTCTTTTTTTGTGAGTTAAAATTTTGTTCTACATTTTTCTCTAGCTCTGTCCGGGACCCTCTGTTGTGATCCCTGTCAGAGCAGTCAGTGGTGGTAGCCGGGCACCATGTAGTTGTACTGAACTCAGTCTGGTGGAGGCCATGGTGGTTGTGGTTCATTAGTCCTTTGTATCCTGTTCTCTTCATTCTCCCTTGCTGCGGAAGGGGTGAGACCAGCGGAGCATTTTAGACGGCCGCTCACCGGCTTTTAAGACCCCAGACTGAGCGTGCAGTTTCTAAAGCAGAGGGGTTGCTCTGGTTTGTGAGCGCGTCCCCACATTCCTCTTTTCACAGAGAAAAAAAGAAGACAAAAACATTGGCCCTGCCTGAGATGGGGACACTGCTCGGTGAGCATTTGATCCTGCCGAGTGCCTGGTCTGGCTCTGTGGGCATTTCCAGGAGAAGAGCAGTGAGGTCTGTGGCTGTGAGAACCATCACAAACGCCTGGGGGCCGGGGCAGCTCTGGCCAAGGTGGGGCAGGGTAGTCTTTCCCCTCCAGTCTCCTCTGGGATCTGGCTGGAGGTGGTCACTGGCCTGGAGACTCTCCCAGGCAGGAGAAGGAGCTACCAGGAGGGAAGTGGGACATCAGGACCCCTTGGTGGGAAGGGCTGTCCCTGGCCATGGCCAGAGCAGGTGGCTGGGCGCCAATACCAGGGGGTGCATCGACTCTTTGATGATAAACAAGAGGGCCTCCTGGGCCCTTCTCCACCTTAATCCTGCAGCCAAGCTTGGACAGAAGATCCCGAGTTGTGGGGTGGGGACCCCCGAAAGTGCTTCTGAAACTGCAGAAGACAGGGAATGGAGAGAAGGGTCCATCCTGTTCCCACTGTGTCCACCACCCAGAAAGGGTGGCCCCTTCAGCCCTGGCTACACCCCTGGAGAAGGCCCAGAGGTGCACCCCTCTCCATGCTGGTTGTCCCCACCACACAGCACTGCCTGGCCAGGCTCTGACCGGAAGTAGGCTCTTTCCACCGACAGCATCGCCCCTGTTTATTCTGAGAGCAGGCCTGGGGTCCGACGCTGGCTGACATCTGTCCCCTCCTGCTGCTGTGGTCCGCGAAGGACCAGAATACCTGATGCTGGGGAAGCAGGTGGACGCCAGGAGATGGCACAGAAACAGGCAAGTAGTTGAGGTGGTGGTAGTGAATGCAGCGTCTCAGATCCTACTACACACACATGCGTTTCAGCACCTGCTCAGGGCTTGGCTGGCGCTGCAGGCAGGGCCCTTCAGATGCTCAAATCCCAAAGCCCCCTGAGGAGTCCGACGCACGGTCACTTTTCCAAGGGGGGACATTAACCAGGGATGGTGAGAGCCCACTAGAAAGGAGTACCACCACCGCCGAGCCCTTGCCCGAGAGCCCGAGCATCCTGCACAAACAGCCATGCAGTACTCGTCCATAAATCCCACTCAACAAGCCCTTCACAATGAAATACCCTACTATTAGCTGAGACAACCACTTACTCAAAACAAATACTGTTCACGAGTTTCGCTCAGCCGCATTCCCCCATGATCATCCGTTCCTGGCCCCGGTGCTTTAATCTCTCTATTTATGAAACAATAATGGAATTCTATTTAACGGCAGTGCCTGAGTTCGCTGCCTCTGATAAGTTTGCGTTCCAACTTTGCCCCCGGCGATCGGCTCCTTCCCATTACAGTCTTGTCCCGGTTCACAGATGGATGAATCACTGCTCAGACAGCAATACAACCTTTAGCCACATATGATTATCGAAACTGGTGTCCATGCAATATTCAAAGGTTTCATTCCGACATAGCGGAGAGGTTTGGGAGGGATTTGCAAACGCTGGTGCTGATTACCATAACCGACATCCAGAGGCCCCGACAGGGCTGAGACGTGGTTCTCAGGGGGAGCTTGCTGCCTGCTCACTCGCTTTCTGGGGGGCTTCGCTGAGGCTCTCCCAATGCCCCGGCCTCTGCAAGACAGCTTTCCTCTCCTGGGGGACCAGAGCCTGCACTGGTTCCTTGGACACGTGTCTTGGAGCCCTGACCATGGGCCAGGCCAACGGTGGAATATGGGGTGAATGGGAAGGAGCCATCCCTGTCCTTGTGGGGCCAACAGGCTTTTGAAAGACTCAACACAAGGGTATTTCATTGCCCTGGTAATTGCAGTCGGACTGAACCTGTGCCAAAAGTCCAAGTTCATGCCCCGGAGCTGAACGCCCTGGTTTGGGACAGTTCCACCAAAATGAGCAGGAAAACGTGACCTCTCCCTCCTGCAGCAGTCAGCACCTCACTGTGGGCAGCTGGACGCACCGAGGCTGTTCTGAAGATACTCTGCAGACACCATATTGCATCACTCGGCTGTGGAGTTTGTTCCTGACTCCCAACCAGTATGTTGGCAAAGGGGTCTCCAGCTGCAGCCTTGGGGGGCTCTCCCTGAGCTCCCAGTCTTTGATATTGTTGTTAGCTGCTGTCAGGTCCCCTCCAATTCATAGCGACCTTATGTATAAGCGAACGAAACCTTGCCCAGTCCACGCCATCCTCACAATCACTGGTACATTTGGGGCCATTGTTGCAACCACTGTGTCACCTCATCTCATGGAGTCCCCTTTTTGCTCACCCTCTACTTTACCAAACATGAGGTTCTTCCCAGTGATTGGCCTTCCCTGTTGACGTGTCCAAAGCAAGCAAGATGAGGTCTCTCCATCCTTGCTTCTAAGGGGCCTTCTGGCTGTGCTGTCTCCAAAAATTCTGAGATCCCTGTCACCGGGGTCTCCCCCATCTCTCGGGAAGCCTGGTAGCATCTCAACGTCATCCGGCTGAAGCTTCCTTCTAGGGAGGCTGACAGATTGTTGTTCCTTTCCTTTCCCCTCCCCCCACCCCCACTTTTATCTGTCCCCAGACAGTGCAGTCAAGGGTGAAGGTTACGGGTGTCACTCTTGCAAAGAGCATTTGCTTTCAACACTCAGGGAACGCTGTCTCCCCGACAGAGGGAGGCTGGGACAGGCCTGACGCGCTCAAGTGTTGTTTATCTCTCCGCCCGCTTTGTTTCTGCTGAGGGGGGGACACTGTGGACCAGAGGTGAGGGATCAAAGGCTCCCTCAAGGGGCTGGACGTGGCTTTGATTCCAAAGGGCTAAAAATGAACGGGTTTGGAAGCGCCCAGGGTCCACCCACGCGCTATCAGCCCTTCTCTCTCGTCTGCCTCACCGGGTAATAATGCGAGTGTTGAGTAACAGGAGTTGAGGCCCTGCCATGGAGATTCCTTCTGGCCATGCCATTGGACAGCACGTCTTGACATGCTTCCCCCCAATAAATCTGTCACACACACAAGGTCATCAGAGTGACCTTGGGAGGCAGGCCTTGTGCCCAGGTCCTAAGACTCCTGCCTCGAAACTACCTTCTCCGAAATGATGGTCTGCCTTCGTGCTGGGCTTCCGCTGTGTGTCTGACTCGGTCAAAAGATCCTGGGTGCCAGGTGCCAGGCAGGCCCGTAGGGCCTGCGGGGGACTTGCAGGACACCCTGGGACTGCTGTAACAAAGGACCACCAAGCGGGCGGCTTATCACGACAGGAATATTTTCTCTCATGGTTCTATAGGCTGGGCATCCAAATTCAGGGTGTTGGCAGGGCCATGTTCTTCCTGAAGGCTCTAGGGGAGGATCCTTCCTTGTCTTTTTTAGCTTCTGGTGGCCCCAGGCATTTCTTGGCTTGTGGCTGTATCACTCCAATCTCTGCCTCCGTCTTCACATGGCTGTCTTCCCTCTGTCTGTCTCTTCCCTTTTTTGTATAAGGACACCATTCAGATGGGATTAGAACCCATTATACTCCAGTAAGTCCTCATGTTAACCGATGACATCTTCAAAGACCCTATTTCCAAGCAAGGTCATATTTACAGGCATTGGGGTTAGGACTTCCACATACATTTGGGGGATGCATACACTGAGGAATGGAGGAGACTAGCCCCAGAGAAGATCTCGGAGCTTCCTGGGATTGTGTCCCCCAGCCCTGGGAGACTGTCACCTTACCCTAAAGAAGAGAATTCAGAACCGAGTCTCCCCTCAATGCCTGACCCAATGGATCTCCGCCTAGAATCAGGATCACCTGGAGGGTGAGGTGCCTTGAGTACTCGGCCCACTCCAAGCTTCTGACTCAGGCAATCTGGGATGGGGCGGAGAATCTCCATTTCTAACAAGTTCTCGAGATGCTGCCAGGAACTCCTTGGGAGAACTTGGCCTTGTCTGACACGAGAGTGCTTACTTGGTACTTTTACCTTTCAGGGCCATCTTAATCTCCTAGAACTGCTGTTAATAGAAATGCCACAAATGGCTTTGAATAACAGGAATTTATTGTCTCAGAGTTCTGGAGGCTAAAAGTCTGAATCAGGGTCTTGGTCGTGTCGATTCCTTCCTTATTGGTAGTCCTGGGCATTCCTTGGTTCTTGGCTTGCAGACAATCTTCACATGGTGCCTGTTTTCCCCTGTGTGTGTGTCACTGTGTCTATTCTGCTCTTTTTATAACTTAGAAGAAGGGGTTAGATTTAGGACCCACCCTACACTGGTATTATGATCTTGTAAACATAACATTCAATTGCTTTCTGGAAAATGATTACATTATATTACATTACATCCACAGAAATAGGGGTTGGATTCCAACACATATTTTGGGGGAGACATAATTCAATCAAGGAACCCTGGTGGCAAAATGGTTAAGCACTCGGCTGCTAACTGAAAGGTTGGTGGTTCCAACCCACCAGTTGCTTTTTGGCAGTCTGCTTCTATAAAGATATAGCCTTGGAAACCCTGTGGGACAGTTCTACTCTGTCCTGTAGGATGGCTATGAGTTGGAATAGACTCAATGGCAATGAATTTGGTTTTTGTTTTATAATTCAATCCATAGCAAGGACTTATTTAACATCGACACTGATCTGAGACCGGGGAAGGCCCATTCCATGCCGGTGGGTGTCTTTACAGGGAGATGGGGGAGGGTAGAGAGGAGAGTATTAGAGGGGGGCTTCCAGTCTAGATGGCCCATGGCTGGCTCTTGCTGGTCCTCAGGTGCTGGAGCTGTTTGAATAACAATGGCAGCTATCCTTCATGGTTCACAGATCTCCTCCAGGGGCTGGGTGCCTTTTTTATTTTCTCCTTTAATCTACAAACAATTCCACAAGGCCCCTGTTGGGATGCCCATTCTGCAGATAAAGAAACTGAGGCTCAGGGAGGTGAAGGTCCCCCAGAGTTCAGCGGTGGGGCTAGCACAGAGCCCAGGTCCTAGACCCTCCTTAGGGCTCGTGGCACCTTTAGTTCACTCTTCTATGGGACAGTGGTGGCCAGTAGAAGCTGGGGACTCTGTGCTGGGGCAGTCCCTGGGTCTGGCCCTCCCCGGGCAGCTTCCCCTTTCTGATGTTCTCTTGCTGCCTGAGAAGGCGGTGTGGGGTCGTGTTCTGCTCCTCATCTCCTCGCCTGCGCCCTGCTGATGATGTTTACTGATTACAATAACCCAAGGGAGCCTGGAAATGGTCCTGGCAGGGCTGCCCAGGCGACCCCCCACGCCTCCCTGCAGCTGCAGAGGGGTGTCCTCTCCCTGGCTCTGGAGTCAAGAGGCCATGGCGCTCCCACCCCGGTGTTGGATGCCTAATGAGGCCCTGATGAATGATGGGCACGGGTTCTGCACGGCTAATTTCCGTAACTATCACTCTCTGAAAGATCGCTGGGGGTTTCAGGTCCCCAGTGCGCCCATCCCGCCCAGACAGAGCCGCATTATGTGGCAAAATTGGGACGGTGTATCCCGTTTCAGGGATCTAATAGGGCTGCTTTGGGAATTTGCAGTGTTTAGTGATCCACGGCTCCCATCTTGGGTTTCCTGCTCTGCACGTGGGCGCCCAGAGTCTGGGGTCCTGTTCTGTCTGTGCTATGTGGATCAAGCCTAAATGCAGCCCAGTGGAGACTCCAGGATCCTGCACCTTTCTCAGTGAGAGGCCTCAGAATGGTATTTGGTTTCTGGATGCCTGTGCTCCTCCTGGCTCTCTGTGAACTCAGCCAAGGTTCATCCTCTCTGGGCTTCAGTTTCTTCATCTGCAGAATGGGTATATTGAGAGTCTCCTGTCTTAGTCTCCTAGAGCTGCTGTAACAAAATACCACAAAGTGAGTGTCTTTAAAGAACAGACGTTTATTCTCTCACAGTTCTGGAGGCTGGGAGTCTATGATCAGGGTGTCAGCCGTGTCAATTTCTTCTGAGGCTCTGAGGGAGAATCTGTTTCCTGATTCTTTCCCAGCTTCTGATGGCTCCAGACATTCCTTGGCTTGTAGCTGCAGTGTCACATGGCATCCTTCCTCTGTCTCCCTGTCTCTGTGTATCTTCCCCCCTTTATGAGGACACAGTCATACAGGATTAGGACCCACTTACTGTTCTCTGATTCTCTCCCAGCTTCTGATGGCTCCAGGCATTCCTTGGCTTGTAGTTGCAGTGTCACATGGCGTCCTTCCTCTGTCTCCCTGTCTCTGTGTATCTTCCCCCTCTTTATGAGGACACAGTCATATAGGATTAGGACCCACTTACTTTGGTATGACCACATGTTAACTTAACTGATGAAGTCCTCAAAGACCCTATTTCCAAACAGGGTCATGTTCACAGGTGCTGAGGTGGGGACTTGAGCACATCTTTGTGGGGGACACAGTTCCCCTATCACACCCTCTTGCATCGGCACAGTCAGGGCTCAGAGCCAGGCCGGCAGCCAGGCATCCTTCTCTCATTGATAACTTTCCATCTTCTGTTCCTAACGCCTGGACCTGCTCTGGGGGAGCCCCTGCACAGGTCAGCCAGGTGCTCAGTACCTGGGTCCGAAAGGCTAGAACACACTGAAGCATCTACCAGTCCACTTCACCTGTTTCCACCAGTGAAATGACACCAGAACAGCTCCACTCTTAACACCAGAAACTGTCCTGCCAGTAATGCGAAGCTGCAGAGTGCTCTGCCTAGCCCCATCCACCCCAGCGCATCTGCTGCCTCCAACGCTGCGACCAGGTCTGCAGATTTCTCCCCTTCTCCAGCCTGGCATTAAACCACACGACAACTGTGGAGAAGGGGCACTGGCTCGGTGTTCCCTGCACACAACCCCAGCCTTGCCAGCCCCAGGGCCTTTGCTTGCGCCACTCCCTCCACCTGGAAGGCCTGCCCTCCCCTCTGCCAACCATCTCGGGCTTGCCCAAGTGTCACCTTCTCCATGGAGGATCCCAGGCCCCAGGCACCCCCCTATGGCCTTGTACTGATGTGTCTGTCTCCGCCTGCCGGGCTGTGGAGCTTGGGGGTCAGGCTTCATTCATGCCCAGGACCTTAGCCCCCAGCCCAGTGTGGGCATCAGTGCGTGTGAGAAGAGGAGGTGAGTTCAGGAAGCATCACAGAAATTGCATGTATGTGTGTGCATGGGCATATGTGGATGTGTTTGTGCGTGTGCACAAGTTCATGTGCATGCACGTGCACATACATGTGAACACATGCAAGTGCCTGTGTACACTTCTGCATGTGTGCACGTGTGTGGGTGCATGTGTGTGTGTGTGTGTGCACGCACAGGTGTGGGGAGGGGAAATGGGGGCTGGGGGATGTGTGTTCAGTTTACAGGTGGGACACAGCTGTCTATACACACACCACATGCACGCACATGTGAATTCGTGAACAAACAACTCTTTGCACTTGCACAGCCAGGTTACAGCAGTGGCCACCTCCAACTCCACCACCACCTTACGAGGCATGTGGAATGATGCCCATTTCACAGGCCCACAGGGCTCAAGTATTTTGTGCAGGTGCACACAGCTCTACGTGGCAGAGCTGGGTCTCCACTGGGTCTGTGAGGCTGCAGAGCACCTTGGCCTGACAGCAGGGTCCCCAGAAGCTGGGTGGGCATCAGGGCTTCTGAGGAGCTGGTTAACCTACAGATTCCCTGGCTGCTCCCCCAATGTAGCACCTGAGAATCAGCATGTTTAACGCACACCTGGGATCCTGAGGCAGGGAGCTCTGGGCCACACTCCCCTGCAAGCCCCAGTCCGTGAAGGCACAGGTGGTCCTCCCCTCCCCTTCTGGGGCTCTCCCACTTGAGCCCTGCAGTGGGGACCAGGTGACAGCTCAGGAGGAAGAAGGTGGTGGTCTCTCAGACCCCAGATGCAGTACCAGCCATCCTCCCACTGCAGGGACTGGAGTCTTGGACAGGAGGTGACCGGAGGCCAAGAAGAAGACCAGCTGAGCCTCCTGCATGGGGCGGCAAGTGCTCCAGGAATGAGATGCTTGTCTCCCCAGCCAAGCCCTCTCCCCACGGAGCTTCTGAAGGCTCAAAAATCCCCAGTGCACTACGCACTGGCCAGATGATGGAACAGGACGCCCAAGAGAGGTTGGTATTTCCTCTTGTGGCCTCAACTGAGCAGAGCCATCCTGGACCCTGGATGCCTCCCCTGGCCCTGCCCCTCATCAGGACTTTTCAGAAAGGTAGGGGGTTCTGACTGCAGCTTTGACCTTTGCTTGGCCCTGGACTCCTGAAGAGAGATGCCGCTTCCTGTTTCCAGGCCTTTAGGTCTCTCTAATCTATACCTCGAAGGTTACAATCACGAAAACCCAGTCCATACATAAGGAGCTCTGGTGGTGTGATGGTTAAGTGCTCGGCTGCTAACAGAAAGGTTGGCTGTTTGAACCCACCAGCCGCTGCATGGGAGAAAGATGTGGTGATTTGCTTCCATAAATATCACAGCCAAGGAAACCCTGTGGGGGTAGTTCTACTCTGTCACATGGGTCACTATGAGTCAGAATCAACTTGATGGTACCCAGCAATAACAACAGCCCATATATGATAAACACACAGTGAATATCACACTCAATGGAGAAAGCCTGTGAGCTTTCTCACTGAGACCAGGAACAAGACAAGGATGCCCACTCTCACCACTGCTATTCAAGATTGTACTGGAGGTTCCAGCCAAAGCAGTTAGGCAAGAAAAAGAAATAAAAGGCATCCAAATTGGAAAGAAAGAAGAAAAACTAACTTTATTCACAGACGGCACGATCATATATACAAAAAACCCTAAAGAATCCACAAAAAGATCTTTTAGAGGTAATGAATGAATTCAGCCAATTTGCAGGATACAAAATCAACACACAAAAATCAGCTGTATTTCTATACACTAGCAAAGAATAACCCAAAAAGGAAATTATGATAATAATTCCATTTATAATAGCATAAAAAAGAATGAAATACCTAGGAATTAATTTAACCAAGTAGGAGCAAGAATTGTACACTAAAAACTACAAAACATGGTTGAAAGAAATTAAAGAAGACCTAAATAAATAGAAAGATAGCCTGTGTTCACGGATTGGAAGATTTAATAATATTGAGATGATAAAACCAAAAACCAAACCCAATGCCATGGAGTCATTCCGACTCATAGTGACCCTACAGGACAGGGTAGAACTGCCCCATAGGGTTTCCAAGGCTGTATAATCTTTACAGAAGCAGATTGCCACATTTTTCTCCTATGGAAGGGCTAGTGGCTTTGATTCATCCACCTTTCAGTTAGCAGCTCAGCAGCTGAGCTCTTTAACCACTGCCCCACCAGGCTACCCAAATTTACACAGAGATTCAATATAATCCCTATCAAATTTGCCAATGGCATTCTTTGCAGGAATAGAAAAACCCACCCTAAAATTGATATGGAATTTCAAGGGACCTCAAATAGTTAAAACAATCTTGAAAATGAAGAACAGAGTTGGAAGGTTCACACTTTTTACTACAAAGCTGCAGCAATGAAGACATAGTGGTGCTGGCATAAGGATAGACATATAGATTAATGGAATAGAAATGAGTTTCCACAAGACTGTCAAGACCATTCAGTGGGGGAAGAAAGACTGTCTTTAATAAATTGTGCTGTGAAAACGATATTCACATGCAAAAGAATGGAGTTGAACTCTTACCTTACACCACATACAAAAATTAACTTGAAATGGATCAAAGACTTACATTTAAGAGCTAAAACTATAAAACTTTTAGAAGAAAACAGGGGCAAATTTTCAGGACCTTGTATTTGGCAATCGTATCTTAGATATGATACCAAAAGCACAAACAACAAAAGAAAATATATATAAATTGGACTTCATTAAAACTAAAAACTTGTGCATCAAAGGACATTATCAAGAATGTGAGAAGACAACCCACAGAATGGGAGAAAACATTTGGAAATCATATATCTGATAAGAGTTTAATATCCAGAATCTATAAAGAACTCCTACATCACAACAACAAAAAGACAAACAACCCAATCTAAAAATGGACAAAGGACTTGAATAGACATTTCTCCAAAGAAGATATACAAATGGCCAACAAGCACATGAAAAGATGCTCAACATCATTAGTCACTGTTGTTGTTATTGTTGTTAGGTGCCGTCGAGTCGGATCTGACTCATAGGAACCCTATGTACAACAGAACACTGCCCGGTCCTGCATCATCCTCACAATCCCTGCTATGTTTTAGCGCATTGCTGCAGCCACTGGGTCAACCCGTTAGTCATTAGGGAAATAAAAATTCAAACCATAATGAGATATCATTTCATACCAACTAGAATTGTAATTATTAAAAAAACAAAAAAACAGAATATAACAAGTGTTGGCAAGGATATGGAACCTTCGTGCATTGCTGGTGGGAGTGTAAAATGGGGCAACCACTGTGGAAAACAGTTTGGGGTTCCTCAAAAATTTAAACATAGAAGTTATTTTATGATTCAGCATTTCCCAAAAGAAATGAGGACAGGGACTCAAACAGACACTTGTACACCAATGTCCATTGCAGTATTATTTACAATAGCCAAAAGGGGGAAACAACCCAAGTGTCCGTCAACAGACAAATAGATAAAATGGTTGTAGTCCATATATACAATAGAACCGTAAAAAGGAATGAAGTACTACTACATGCTACAACATGGAAGAACCTCAAAAACTTTATGCTGAGTGAAAGAGCCCGTCACAAACGGCCATATATTGTATGATTCCATTTATATAAAATCCCAATAAGAAGCAAATACATAGAAACAGAAAGTAGATCAGAGGATCCCAAGGGCTAGGGGGTGGGAGGGAGAAATAGGGAGTTATTGGTTAATGACCGCAATTTTTGTTTGGAGCAATGGAAAATTTTAGAAATAGAGGGTGGTGATGGTCGTGCAACACTGTGATGTAATTAATGCCACTGATTTGTGCACTTAAGAGTGGCTAAAATGGTAAATTGTACGTTATATGTATTTTACCACAATAGAAAATATAGTCCCTGGGAGGCGAAACCGTTAACATGCTTGGCTGCTAACCAAAAGGCTGGAGGTTCAAGTCTACCCAGAGGTACCTTGGAAGAAAGGATCTACTTCTGAAAAATCAGCCATTGAAAACCCTGTGGAGTACAATTCTACTCTGACACACATGGGTGTGCCATGCGTTGGAGTCAACTCGACAGCAACTAGTTTGGTTATATACATGTTGTTGTTAAGTGCCCATGACTCAGTTCTGACTCACAGTGACCCTGTGTACAACAGAAAGAAACACTGCCCGGTCCTTCGCCATCCTCACAATCATTGTTATGCTTGAGCCCATTGTTGCAGCCACTGTGTTAATCCATCTCCTTGAGGGTCTGCTTCTTTTTCGCTGACCCTCTACTTTACTAAGTATGATGTCCTTCTCCAGGACTGGTCCCTCCTGATAACATGTCCAAAGTATGTGAGATGAAGTCTCACCATCCTTGCTTCTAAGGAGCACTCTGGCTGGACTTCTTTCAAGACAGATTTGTTCGTTTTTCTGGCAGTCCATGGTATACTCAATATTCTTCACCAACACCATAATTCAAAGCAGCAATTCTTCTTCAGTTTTCCTTATTCATTGTCCAGCTTTCACACGCATATGAGGCGATTGAAAACATCATGGCTTGGGTCAGGCACACCTTAGTCCTTAAAGTGACATCTTTGCTTTTTAACACTTTAAAGAGATCTTTTGCAGCAGATTTGCCCAATGTAGTGGGTGGTTTGATTTCTTGATTGCTGCTTCCATGGGTGTTGATTGTGGATCCAAGTAAAATGAAATCCTTGACAACTTCAATCTTTTCTCCGTTTATCATGATGTTGCTTATTGGTCCAGTTGTGAGAATTTTTGTTTCTTTATGTTCAGGTGTAATCCATACTGAAGGCTGTGTTCTTTGATCTTCATCAGTAAGTGCTTCAAGTCCTCTTCACTTTCAGCAAGCAAGGTTGTGTCCTCTGCATATCGCAGGTTGTTAATGAGTCTTCCTCCAATCCTGACGCCCCGTTCTTCTTCATATAGTCCAACTTCTCGGATTATTTGCTCAGCAAACAGACTGAATAGGTATGGTGAAATGACACAACCCTGATGCACACATTTCCTGACTTACACCACTCAGTATCCCCTTGTTCTATTCAAATGACTGCCTCTTGGTCTAGGTACCGGTTCCTCATGAGCACAATTAAGTGTTCCAGAATTCCCATTCTTCGCAACGTTATCTATAATTTGTTATGATCCACACAGCTGAAGTGCCTTTGTATAGTCCATAAAACACAGGTAAACATCTCTCTGATATTCTCTGCTTTCAGCCAAAGATCCACCTAACATCAGCAATGATATCCCTCATTCCATGTCCTCTTCTGAATCCAGCCTGAATCTCTGGAAGTTCCCTGTTGACATACTGCTGCAGCTGCTTTTGAACGATCTTCAGCAAAATTTTACTTGTGTGTGATATTAATGATATTGTTCGACAATTTCTGCATTCTGTTGGATCATCTTTCTTTGGAATGGTCACAAATATGGATCTCTTCCAGGCCAGGTAGCTGTCTTCCAAATTTCTTGGCATAGACGAGTGAGTACTTCCAGCACTGCATCCATTTGTTGAAACAACTCAGTTGGTATTCAGTCAACTCCTGGAGCCTTGTTTCTGCCAATGCCCTCAGTGAAGCTTGGGCTTCTTCCTGCAGTATCACCGGTTGTTGATCATACACCACCTCTGAAGTGGCTGAACGTCGACCAATTCTTTTTAGTATAGTGACTTTGTGTATTCCTTCCATTTTCTTTTGATGCTTCCTGCATCATTCAGTTTTTTGCCCATAAACCTGTTGCCGTCAAGTCGATTCCAACTCATAGCGACCCTATAGGACAGGTAGAACTGCCCCATAGGGTTTCCAAAGAGTAGCTGGTGGATTCAAACTGCCGACCTTTTGGTTAGCAGCTGAGTTCTTAACAACCATGCCACCAGGGCTCCATTATTTTGCCCATAGAATCCTTAAAAATTGCAACCCTAGCCTTCATTATTTTCTTGACTTCTTTCAGTCTGAGAAATGCTGAGTGTACGCTTCCCTTTAGGTTTTTCTAACTCCAGGTCTTCGCACATTTCATTATAACATTTTACTTTGTTTTCTCAAGTCACCCTTTGAAATCTTCTGTTCAGCTCTTTTACTTCATTTCTTCCATTCGCTTTAGCTACTCTACGTTTAAGAGCAAATTTGAGTCTCTTCTGACATCCATTTTGGTCTTTTCTTTCTTTCTTGTCTTTTTAATGATCTTTTGCTTTCTTTGTGTATGATGTATATATATATATAATATAGATATAAGTGTATATATGTATATACATATATACCATACATATATATTATATATATGTATTATAAACCCCAAAACCAAACCTGTTGCTGTTGAGTCGATTCTGACTCATAGCAACCCTGTAGGACAGAGTAGAACAGCCCCATAGAGGTTCCAAGGAGCAGCTGGTGGTTTCAAAGTGCTGACCTTTTTGGTTAGCAGTCAAGCTCTTAACCACTGCGCCAGCATGGCTCCATATATGTTATACATATTATACTTATATAGCTATATGGAGCCCCTACGGTGCAGTGGTTAAACGCTTGGCTACTAACCAAAAGTTCAGCAGTTGGAGCCCACTAGCTGCTCTGCGGGAGGAAAATGTGGCAGTCTGCTTCTGTAAAACTTACAGCCTTGGAAACCCGATGGGGCAGTTCTACCCTGCCCTAGGGTTGCTGTGAGTTGGAATTGACTCGGCGGCAGTGAGTTTTGGTTTACATATCTATATCTGTATATCTCTATCTCTATCTCTATCTCTATATGGAGCCCTGATGGCAAAAAGGTTAAGTGCTCTGCTGCTAACCAAAAGGTTGATGATTCGAACCCACCTAGTAGCTCCTCATGAGAAAGACCTGGCGTTCTGGGTCCATAAAAATTATAGCCAAGAAAACCCTATGGGGCAGTTCTACTTTGTAACATATGGGGTCACCATGAGTCAAAATTGACTTGACAGCACCTAACAAGGAGCCTTGGTGGTGCAGTGAGTAAAGTGATTGACTGCTAACCAAAAGGTCATTGGGTTCAAAACCACCAAGGGCTCCGAGGAAGAAAGATGTGGCAGTCTTCTTCCGTAAAGATTTACAGCCTTGAAAATCCTATGTGGTTACTATGAGTTGAAATCGACTCAATGACAGTGTTTTTATTTTTTCCCCCTTGGTTTTAATAACAACATATATATGTGTGTGTGTGTGTGTGTGTGTGTGTGTGTGTGTGTGTGTGTGTATCTCCTCAAAAGAAAGGAACAAACCCTGCCCTGCAGCATGAACGGTGTCCAGAGGAGAGATGGTGGTGGTCAGCAGCAGTGGCCATCCTGTGGCCCCACAGGTGAGTGCTGAGTACTGAGCACCTGCCCAGGCTCTGCACACGCTCCCACCATCCTCACCACACCCCTGGGCAGCGGACAGGCCCGTCTTCTGGACTTTCCCAGACAGGACCTTGCAGACCAGCATACCTGCAGCTAATCCTGTTGGATGGTAGCTCCATGGGAAAAAGCAGAGCTGCCCCTCAAGGTGGACTTCCTAGCCACTGGGGAGCAGAGCCGAGAAGGCTTCCTCTGGAGGCCAGCGCAGGTGGGCTGCAGGTAAGGGAGCAGTAGGGGTTCTGTCTGTGCGCCGAGGCCCAGCCCGAGCCCCAGCCACCACAGAAATGCTGGAGACCTGCTCGGAGTAGACACCCAGCTCTCAGCCCGCTCCACCTGAGTGCGGGACTTGGGGGCACAAGTGTCAGAGGTCAGCCGTCACTGGCCACAGACCCAGCAAGGCTGCCAAGTTCATCACCTTCTTCTTGAGGGTTACAGCAGTTTGAGTCCTTGGAGCTCAGGCTTTCATGGTCTAAACAGACTGGACTCTGGGTCTTCCGGACAGCAGTCCTGCCCGACAACCCATACAACCAGCTGGACCCTCCTGATGTCCCCACCTACTTTTTAAGGGAGCCCTCATGAGCACAGTCAGCCGGCTGGCTTTGATGCTTGGCCTCCTCGACATTTTGGCTCCAGTGACGAGGAGCCTGCCCCAGCTGGGGTCAGAGGGCGCAGATGGCCCTGAGACCCTAGCAGCATAGCCTTGGAAACTTTCCTGTCAGTGGAGCGCCCATCATACCAGAGCCTGCCCCTACCGTTCGCTGAGGGATATGATGTGCACAAGGCCCTACTCCGTGCCCAGCTACCACTGTAGGCGAGGGGGAACGGGGTGTGGGAGGTGTGAGTATGCCCTCACGACCCCCCATGTCCCTGTGGTGGACGCGGTGACAGTTCCTCAGACAGAAGCACAGGGCCCCTGAGAGTCCTGTCCCCTAGAGGGTAGACCCATGCTCCCCTCTCCCTCTTCTCCTGCCTCCTTGGAAGCCAGCTGGTCAGCTCATGAACGGAGAGGGCTTGGCCGGGTCCAGAAAGGGAGAAGGAAGCATCCACCTGGAGGAAGGAAGTGGCCATTTTTCTGGCTCAAAAGGGGAGCGTGGCTGGGTAGCCCCTCCTGCCCGTTCCAGAAGGCCTGGGCATCACCCACCCTGGGGCTGTCTTCCATGGTGGGCTCGGGCCCTGGCACTGGGCCTGTGGGTTGGGGTGGGGTCACGTCCTCCAAAGGGTTAACTGCAGTTGCTTTTCGCCCTTGATCCCAAAATACTGATCAGCTTTATCAACATGTGCTTCCCATTACCAACACGACTTACAATATTTTTGGTATCTGTATCCACTTGATTCAATTACGGGACCACTGCGAGGGAATATTCCCTCCAGGGGAGCTGGGGACGCTCCAGTGCCCGCGGACCACGGGGAGGGAGCGGACTAGCTGAGATTTCCATCATGAGTGCTGACTCCTTCCTTCCCAACTCCTGTAATTGACTTTTTAAAAAACAGCATTAGCATTTAAATGGTCCTATCCTTACGGGGGTGAAGGTTCACTGGAATATGATCAATTTATTGAGCTCTTCAAATGTTCTTTTGATATTTATTTTTTGCTGCTGTCATGTTGCAGCAGGGCTGGCTGGGTTTGCTCGGAGTTTGCAGCACTGAGGCCTTTGATTTGGCCTCATGGGCATGGAGGAAACCGAAATGTTGACCGCAGTGGGGTCGGAAACCTCTTCTCACTGGGAGCTCGTCTGTGTGTACAACAGGCAGGTCCCCTTCCCCAGGCAGCCGAGTGTTATGGGGACACACTCTCCCTTTGCTCTCAGCCAAGCTTGAAGACAGGTGGCACAGGGGACCTTTCTTGAACCGTTCTCAGGGGAAAAAGCACAGTGGGTCTGAAAACCTCCACAAGGGAACGGGAGAAGGTCCCACTGGAGACCACAGCATCTCACTGAGTCCTAGGGAACACTCTGGGCTGGCCCAGAACTTGGCAGGCAGAGACTGCCTGCTGCTTCACACCACGCTGTCCAGGTTACCGCCACACCCTGGTTGTGAGCTCTGCACTGGAGGACGGTGTTGGCCGTCAGAATCTTCTAGCACCAGTTTCCCAGAGCTCACAGTCCCAAGTGCCCCCTGTGTGCACCAAGCTCGGACACCTCCCTTGGGGGCTCAGACACGACGTGGCACCCCTGGCTCCAGTGCTGTCCTTTCCCTGCTTTGTCCCGGCCCCGGGCAGGACACTCCCCATTCACACAGCTCTGTTCCCTTAGCCTCCGGTGCCATCTCTATGAAGCCCTCCCCATGCAAGACCCTCTAAGGAAGCAAAACCCAGCCCTCTGCTATGCAGAGGAGTCCTCAGGGGTACCAACAGTTGAGCACTCAACTACCAGCTGAAAGGTCATAGTCTTGAAAACCCTACGGGGCTGCTCTACTCTGTACACACGGGGTCTCCGTGAACTGGAATCAACTCAATGGCAACTAAAAAGAACAACGGCTACATGGAGACCCACCTGAGCAGCTCTGCCATCCCGCTTCCTACGAAGGACGGCCATCGATTTCCTATCACGAAGCCTCAACTCCTGTCTAAGACTGTTTGCATCAAGCCCATGCCCCCATTTCCTTGGGATGGTTCTCTTTGGAGCCAAGGAGGATGTAGAACAAGATGCTTTTCCCCATCGCTGATATCCTCGGGTGCCCCATGTCCCTGAACTCCTGGATAGCAAACATCACAGACAATCCCAATAGCCTCTCCAAGCCTGGCTGGGTGGCTTCTGTTCCCCAGCATTCTGGATGCTTCCTATAAACTCTGGGAGATCTTTGCTGCTCCAACTAGGTTTCTTGCTCCACATTGCGGTGGTTGCATCACCCTGGATCAATTAGTCCCCGAGTGTGGGACTCATAAACTCTCAGCCAGCTGCACTGATTACACAGGCCTGGGAACAGTTCCAGGGCTGTAGAAATCCAAATACCTTGGCCATGTGGTGCCATACTTTTGTTCGCTTACAGCCTTATTCTACTGTGGTTGGGAGGTTAATGGGATCCACACAGCTTTAAAGCAATGGTCAGGTCACTCCAGGTGAGCCCAGTTCACAACATGTCCAACAGCATCTTGACACTCTCAGAAGCTGGAAGGCCCCCTAAAGTTCTCTCTCTAGAACCCAATCTAGACTTTCAGGAAGGGTTTGCTGTAATGCAAAGTGCCTGATGAGTTTATGAGCATGAGGTTTTCCTCTAATCTCTCCCGTTACCCTGGGGGCAGTGGTGGTTCAGCGGTAGAATTCTCCCCTTCCATGCAGGAGACCTGGGTTTGATTCCTGGCCAATGCACCTCATGCGCAGCCACCACCATCAGTGGAGGCTTGCACATTGCTATGATGCTGAACAGGCTTCAGTGGAGCTTCCCAACCAAGAAGGACTAGGAAGAAAGACCTGGCGATTGACTTCTGAAAAAAATAGCCAATGAAAACCCTATGGATCACAATGGTCAGGTCCACAACTTATCATGAAGATAGCACAGGACTGGGCAGCATTTTGATCCATTGTGCATGGGGTCGCCATGAGTCGAGGGTAGACTCGATGGCAACCAATAACAATTCCCCCTCATGCTGTCCTGCTGATGGCTGGAGCCTGAAGCTACGGTGCTGCCCACACCACGAGGCGTCTCCACAGGAAGCCAGTCCTGTGCCACAGCTTCCCCTCCACAGGGCTCCCGGGCACGGCCCACATGCCCGTCTTCCTGGTGAGACCCACATGTACATGGCCGGCATCCACTTTTCTCGTCAAGAAAACCAGACAAACGCTCCAGGGCCTAACTGTCCTTGCTGTGCGTCATTAAAACGATACACAAATTGCCGTGAAGGAAAAAAAAATCATAAATTTGCCCAAGGTGGAAAATCGACATTTTAGGAACACACACACAGAAAAAATTCTCCATAAGGCATTTAGAGACGTTTATTAAATATGATCTTGGGCACACAAAGGCAGCTTTGAAGCTGGAAAGGAAACAGTTTCTCCCTGAGCTGGAACATTCGAGGGAACTGGAGGATGGGGCTTTACGATCAGCCCCGACGAGCTTGGGTCCAGCCTGCTCCGCCCCAGCCCTGAGCTCTCCTTCCAGGGCTCTGGACTGAGCTCCTAGCACTCGGCAGCCCAGGAACGGTTCCTTTACTGGAAGAATAAGCTCTGAGTCAACTTCCCTTCCGAATGCCTCAGGAGCAGGAGCTGCTCTCCTTAACTTTCCGACCAAGAGGTGCAGAA
The DNA here is from genome assembly GCA_030035585.1 of Dugong dugon. Classification (NCBI taxonomy): domain Eukaryota; kingdom Metazoa; phylum Chordata; class Mammalia; order Sirenia; family Dugongidae; genus Dugong; species Dugong dugon. The sequence goes on along the minus strand of CM057462.1, from coordinate 26,242,330 downwards.
ATGTGTCAGGGCTTCAGATCTGATGCTGCCTAAAGTCTGTGTCTATCCGCCATCTGTCCGTGTGTCACACTGTGGTGGCTTGTGTGTTGCCGTGATGCTGGAAGCTATGCCACCGATATTTCAAATACCACCAGGGTCACCCATGGTGGACAGGTTTCAGTGGGAAAAACTAAGACAGACTAGGAAGAAAGGTGTGGTGATCTACTCCCAAAAATAAGCCAATAAAAACACTATGAATCACAACAGAACTGTCCAATATAGTGCTGGAAGATGAGCTCCTTAGGTTGGAAAGCACTGAAAATACACAGTGGCTGCCACAATAGACTGGCGCATACCAACAATCAGGAAGATGGTGCAGGAACAGGCAATGTTTCGTTCTGTTGTACATGGGGTCGTTCACCGTGAGTTGAAGCCAACTTGATGGCAATTAACAACAACAACAACAACAAGGTCTGTATGGTATAACCCTCTCCTTCCCAAGGGGAGAGATGGGGGTGGGGTGCAAAGACATGGGATGTGGTGCATTGTTTAGTCTGTAAACTAGACAAATGAACTCAATTAATTCTAGAAAAAATGATTTCAAGTTTCTTTGCACTGGGTGAGCTTGGTGAGGACTCCCCAGGCCTCACAATTGCTCACAGCATCTCCAAGACCTCTTCCACCCCTGGGTGCCCCACAGGCCGCCCCAAGGCCCCTCACACCCTGGGTGCCCTGGGCTGCCCCCTTTCCCTGGAGAGCCTGGCTTGGGCTAGGCTGAGCCCAGCGACTGTGCCAGCTTCAGAAGCATTTGAAGGAGTCCGGGTCCTGCTTCAAAAAGTTTAACCGTGACAGTGCAAGGTCCCACCCACCCTGGGAAATGCCCACAGAGGTTTACAAAATGCCCCCTCTGGAGACCAAATGCCAGGTCACCAGGAAACAAGCTGGTCAGGTTGGCCACATCTCCAATTGCTTTTATCTGAAAATTGCCATAGTAGGAGACTGCCCATTAGCTCCTCTCTCCCTGCTCCCCAAGTAAAACTTCCCCAGAAATGCTTTAAAGTGCTCACATTTCAATGCTACATGCTTTACAAGTTAGACAGGAGCTGAGGATACTGACCTCTTTATTTGATAGGTTCCTCCAAGGCAGAAGATGTCTGGGGAACCTAGGCTGCCCCGGTGGGAGTTAGAGGACACCTCCACCCCACCACCTTCTGGGGGCCCTACACTGGCCCAGGTTGAAGGAGACCCTGACCCGCGCCCGGGTCCTCTGCAGGCTGCGGGCCGCTCACTTAAAAGAGATGAAGTCCCAGCCAGCTGCCACTTGTCTCTGCGGGCTGTCCTTCCTGTGGACACGTAGTTGTCTGAAGACACTCTGTCTCCACCCACCCTGGTATTGCCATGGAATCTGAGCTGGTCCCTTTCTCACACAAGTCTTGTTGCTCCCACACTCGGGCTCCTGAATCCATTGTCACTTCCTGCCTTTGCCGGCTCACATGAGGTCAGGAGGCAGTGTGGCCGCAGCCCCATCAGCCCGGGCTCTGCTGGAAGGTTCTGGAGAAATGTGCTCTCCCATCTCCCTCAGCACACGGCGGCTGCCTGGTCTCATTATGTCCCATCTCCACAGTCCTCCACTCCCCTCTGTCCCTCCCTCTGTCTGTCTCTGCCCTCGGTCCTCATGTCACTGTCTCTCTCCTGCAGGGAGTGGGCGAGGATCTGCCTGAGGGAACTGGGTTTGGTAGAGGCTTTCTGCAGGGGCCCTGACTCAGGTGTGGGGCTTTACGCATACTCTCACAGGGTCTAGTGAAGGAGGGACGGAGGCAGGTGGACAGCAGGAGTGGAGAAAGGACGAGCAGTGCCACGCACGTGCCCACCATCTGCCCCCAGCTGCTCACCCAACACCCAGGGTCCTTGCCAGGATTTTGCGCTGGTCCCCATGCACCGAGAGGCAGACAGACGCACCGCCAAGGACATCAGACTCTGAGCCCTGAGTAAGAGAGAAGGCACCAAGGATTGGATGCCTGACCCCAGGTACGGGTTCCAACTACTAGGCTAGACAAAAAAAAAAAAAAAAAAAAAGTTCCCATTGAGTTGACTCTGACTCATAAAGACCCCATGTGTGTCAGAGTAGAACTGTGTTCCACAGGGTTTTCAATGACTCATTTATTGGAAGTAGGCCACCAGGCCTTTCTCTTGAGGTGCCTCTGAGGGTAGACTCGAACTTTCAGCCCTTTGATTAGCAGCCAAGCGAATTCACCGTTTGCACCACTACTCCTCCAAAATAGAATGTTGGGCAGGTAGACAGATACAAATAGACCCACAGATGCCCACGACACGCTCGCTTCAACTGGGTCTCACAGCCACCACTTGTCCTTCTACCAGGGAACGTTCTAGAGTACTTTGCTATTTTTATTGAAAGGTGACATAATATTAAAGAAAACCCAGAAGAATAGAAAGGTGGATTTCCCTTTCCTGAGCCACCTAATATAACCACAATTCTTGCTTGACCCCTCCGAGGGGAAGTGGCCACTCCATTGCAGCATCCCCAAAGCTAGCCTCTCAGCCAGTGACCCCGCCCCACCCTGCACACTCCACTCTGCAGCCTCCTCCTCACACCTGGGCAAGAGGCCCCATGCCTCCAATGGATACAATGTGTCCCTTCCCAGGGAGGATATAAACCAGATTCGCCCAGAATCACAGGTGCAGAAGTGAAAACAGTTATAACCAACCCTGTGAGAAGCCAGTCTCCCAGTCCAGAGGGTGTTCCAGGCTGGGGGCTTTCTCTGCTCAGCTTTTTCCAGACAAAAACTAGGGCCTGGGGAGGCCTACGACACTGGCATCACTGAGCCCCTCGGACAGTCAGTTACGAGTCTTTCCCGGTCCCATCAAGGAGGCCTCCCTCCTTGTCTTTGCTCAAAGCTTGTGCATGGGGTGCGGGTACTGATGTACTCAACCAGAGACCCTGGGCAGAGCTAGCCCTGGGGTGCACAGGCACCTAGGGTCTAGGGTATGGGGGTAGCTAGCCCTCAGCAAGTGCTGAGCAGCGGTGCCTGGAACAAGGCTCCTGGTTCAAGGATCTGTGGGGCTGAGCCAAGCACCTGAACCTCCACCCAGCATGCAGACAGGGCCTGCTCAGGCTGTCTCCCTCCCTGTATCCCCTGGTGGCCCCCCTTCTGCAGCAGGGCCAGCCTCTGTTTCCAGGGCACGTGCAAGAGTCTGGCGCTTGCTGACCTCTCCGTGGAAATGTCAGCATGCCAAAGCTTGGCCACAGCAGCCCCAAGCACATTCTTCTTCTAGAACATTCTGAGAACTCATGGATCAGGCCTGTTTATAGGTAGGTGAGCGGAGCCAAGTTGGATACCAGTTTCAGATGCTTTTCATTTGCGAGTCCAAAGGGGCTTCCGTGGAACCAAGAGCCGGTGGCTCCAGCCCAGAGGTGGACCAAAGACTCGGGTGGAGTACAAGGTGAGTGGAATAAAGGCACGTGGACAGTCACACGTGAGGCCCACCCTGCTGAATCAGGACGCTTGGGGCACCTCCAGGGGACTCTGGCCGCACAGAAGGCCAGATGCACAGCTCCTGGGGCCGACACCCAGAACTATTCCCTGAAGGGGCTTCAGAACCAATGGGGAACGTTTCACTACAGAAACAGGCTCAGGATCCCCTTTCAGATGCCCACCCCTCTACTCAACGTCCCTTGGTGGCACAAATGGTTTGCACTCGCCTGTTAATCTAAAGGTTGGTGGTTTGAAGCCACCCAGCCACACCTCAGAAGAAAGCCCTGGCAATCTGCTTCCATTAAGTTACAGTCAAGAAAACCCTATGCAGTACAGTTCTACTCTGACAGACATGGGGTCGCCAGGAGTCAGCATCAGCTTGATGGCAACAGGTTTGGTTATTATTTATTTATTTATTTTGGTTTTACCGCCTGCTCCTCCTGGCTCAATGTATTCATTTGGAAAATTTCCACGAAGCACCCATTATGTGTCTGGTAGTGTCTTGAGGTCTGGGAAGTGGGAGAGGCACAAGATTTCTGCCCCACAGAGCGTACATCAGCATCGCTAGGGTCTCCGAGCATCGAGGCACAGGTCAAATGTGCCACCAAAACATCTGTGGCTGACTTGGCTAAAGTCCGAGACCCATCCGCCGGGTCCTGCTCCTTCCGGGACAGCCCCCCAAACCAGGGCCCATGAGCCTGCACCATGGTCACGCCAGCCCTGGGAAATGAGGTTTCTGGCCTCCTTCTTATGCGTTCTCTACTCCCTGGTGGGGACGATCAAGTCCTCCTGCCCCTCTCCCCAACTTCCTCTGCCTGAAAAAGTAGCTCATCAACCCCACCATGCCAGTGGATTCTCCAGTGCTCTGGGATGTTTCATGGAGACCTCCAGCGTCCACAGGCAGCTCACTGACTGTGCAGAAATTTAAAACGAAGAATATTTCCTGAGCTAAGGCAATACTCCCCATGAACAGCGAGCGGAAGGGGCAGAATGCAGCTGTATCAACGGTGTGATCTCAATTGTAAACATGCATCCAGTTGATAATGTGAATACATTTTTGTGTGTGTACATGTGCACATACACCAATACGTGTGTGCACACACCTGCATATTCACATACACAGCACCTACATAAACACACACTTGCATACACCTGCACACACACAGCTGCACATGCTTGCATACACATACACACACACACATGTGTGCATGCACACACACACAAGGACATCTTCCTGAGGCCACAGACCTTGCCTGTCAGCACCAAGAACAGTGACCAGCCCGGGAATCAGTAAACCCGTGTGGACAAGCTATCCACCTGAATCTATTCCTGTACCTGTGACTCGTGTGTGTATCTCCACATGTTACCAGAGGGATCATGGGTGTTGCTGGTTTTCTTACTTAATCTTTCTTTTGTTTTAGCCCTGATTGTTTGACAATGAACACATATCATTATCACAATTGGAAAATCAATCAATATTTCTTTGAGAATACTCCTGGTGCCACAAGGTTTTTCCTAAAGAGGCTTACGTTTCCTGGGTGATGTAATAGAGAACAGCCTCAGTCCCCACAAGGGTGGGCTCCTGGCAGGGGCGGGTGGGGGTCAACCTGGTGACTCACACTGGCTGGCCTCTGGATGAGAGAGCTTGGGGATATGCTGGGCACAGGCTGGTGTTCTCTCACCCCCGGTGGCCTCTGTGTGACCTCAGCCTGGGCTTTGTATTAGGCCTCTGGGTGGGTCCCCTGTGTGAGGATTTGTCCTCAGGCACCTGGGTTGGGGCAGGAGGAGGCAGAGGCCGCCTTAGTTCTCTCTCTTTCCACCCTCCCCCTCGGCTCCCACATCCAGTCACCCCAGATCATTGCTCTGCCCTTGGGCTGGACCCCCTGCCCAGCTGCCCCTGCCTCTAAGCACAGTGTGGGGCCGGCCGCCCTGCCCTCCCTGCTTCTCCCCACAGGAAGGGCCTCCTGCAGGGGCTTACGCTTGCCTTTTCACCCCACTTGCCCAGAGACAGCCAGTACCGAAAGGGGGCTCCAGCCAGGGCAGCCCTGGCAATCAGCCAGCCCAGGGGAAGGGCATGTGAAAATGGGGTGGGCGAGGGTGGAGTGGGCAAGGGTTGGGGTAGGTCAGGGTGGGGTATGTGAGGGTGGGGTGGAGAGGGTGAGGCAGGTGAAGGTCAGGGTAGGGTGTGTGAAGGTAGGGTGGGTAGGGTGGGTAGGGTGAGGGTCAGGGTGGGATGTATGAGGGTAGGGTGGTAGGGTAGGGCAGGTGAGAGTCAGGGCGGGGTGTGTGAGGGTAGGGTAGGTAGGATGAGGGTGAGGGTAGGGTGTATAAGGTATAAGGGTAGGGTGGTAGGGTAGGGCAGGTGAGGGTCTGGGTGGGGTGTGTGAGGGTGGGGCACATAAGGGTGGGGTGGGAAGGATGGGGCAGTTGAGGGTCAGGGCTGGGTATGTGAGGGTGGGGTGTGGAGGGTGGGGCAGGTGAGGGTCATGGTGGAGGGGGCATGAGGATGGGGTGGGCAAAGGGAGCCCTCCCTGCTGGCCTGCATGGCCCTGCCCCTGGGCTCAGCTCCCAGAACTGCTTGCCACGTCCTATCTGGTGGTGGCCTATGCCCTGCTATTTCCCTCTCTTCTTAAGGACCTGAAATGACCACACGGACCCAACATCTGGCTAAGACTTGGCCCCGTCTCGGGCTGCCCAGACCCTGTGGCCTCATCAGCTGGGACAGAGGGCCCTGCCTGCCCAGGGGCCTGGAATCAGCCGTGAGAGGCCCTGCTTTACTCTGCCATGATACTGTCCACCCTCCGCTGGTGAGAAAGGAAGGAGACATCAGGAAAAGAGGCTCCCGGTGATCCCTGCCCCCTGGTAGGGGGACATCCTGCCACCCCTCGAGCCTCAGGTACCAGAACCGCACTGGGCATCAGTCCCAATGTCCACTTTCTTTGCAAAGATGACATAGAGGGAAACTGGAGCCAGCCCCGCTCTCTGAGCCCTGGAGGTGGCGAGGGTCCCGATGACAGACAGAATGCACATGGGGTATTCTCAAGATGGACACTTGGCCTCTCCCTCACCTGGCTGGCAGTTCCAGCTGGAGCAGGAAATACCCAGGGGGCAGGAGAGACAGCGAGATGGGAGGCCTTGGAGACAAAACTCCCCAAAAGCACTTTAGAGGGGTCTCCCACCTATAGAAGTCCCTGCACGGTGCAAAAGTGAATGGATTCAGCTGCTAACCAAGAGGTTGGAGTTTCGAGTCCGCCCAGAGGTGTTCTGGAAGAAAGTCCTGGTGACCTGCTTCTGAAAAATCAGCCATCAAAAACCATATGGAGCACAGTTCCACTCTGACACATACATATGGGGTCACCATGAGTCAGAGTTGACTGACAGCAACTGGTTACTGGTGCCACTTTCAGAGGCGGAGAGGTCTGGGGAGTTTTATGCTTTGTCACAGGCAGTTACAGTTCCATGACCCTTCTGGCTTTTTCAGTTTTCAGACTGGAGGAGGCGTCCTGAACTAGACACATCTCCAAGAAGCACACCGTTCCTGAATCAGCTTGTAGACTCATTGGAAGAGCTAGCGGGTGGCTGGTTTTGCAAAGATTTCTGAGGATGAAGACTGCCATGGCAGACCAATGCACTCAGCAAACCCCACTGCTGCCGTGCGTCCAGACCCAAGGAGCTTGCTGCTGGCCCGGCACGCCCGTGGCACACAAGGCAGGTGCTGCTCGGCTTGAGGCTGTGTTTTGGGCAAGGGGGTCTCTAACGCCACCCGAGTGCCGCTGGTAATAGATGGGCAGCTCGCTTCAGACAACAGCCTGTTTAGATGTAAAAGTCCACCACCGTCCACCCCACTCTGCATCTGCAGCCTGCTGATGGGGCCCTGCTTAAGAACAGGGGTTTCTTGTCCCTTGTGTATCACCCACACAGCACTGTGCTCCAGGGTGCTGGCCTAGGAGGCCCGGGTCAGTAGGCACACCTGGTGCCCGCGCTCTGCAGAAGTGGCCCTCAGAGGAGTCAGGGTGCGGGGAGGGAAATGGAGGCCTGGAGGTCTTCTCTGCCACAGGCCGTGGGGGCAGGGGCTGGGGAGGGGCGTCAGGACTGAGAGGCCTGGCTGTGGTGGGGAACTGGGCCACAGTGACCATGGTCAAACTGCCTCGGACATGACTCAGGAGGTTCCCCAGACACAGGGTCCCCACCATCCCCGAGTCTGCATCTCAGAGTCCCTGCTTGGGCCTCTTCCTTTCCAGGCCTGAGGCAGTAACCCTCTCGTGAGCTGCAGAAACACAGACTTCATGGTGTTAGACCGTGTGGGAGAACGATGAGAGAGAGCGGGAGAGGTGTGGGGATGGCTCACCAGCCCCATAGGTGCTCTGTGGACTCACAGGGGCCATGCTAGGCCAAGCCAGGCCCCATGCTGGGACAGAGCCACCAACCCCGTCTCAAGCCTTATTCTCAGGGCTCCATTCTCAGGGGCATCTGCAGATTCAGGTCATAAAGCCATTTCTCTCCTCCAGCGGCGGGGTAGGGGTTGGCGAGGCCTCCTCCCTCCATTCTCCTCTGCCATCTCAGAGCCGCTGGAGGACCTGGGTGAGGAGACGCCTTCAGGGCCTGTGCTCCATGGACATGGGGGCCTGCAGCCTGTGCCTTCCTAGTCAGCAGGTCAGGGGGCCTCCAAGCTTCCCTCTGAGGTAGGCAGGTAGATATCAGATATCAATGTGCCATGGGGAAACTGAGGCACACCAGCTCTTGCTGACAGTCCCCTTGTGGCACACGGGCCAGTCTTGAGCCCCACTCCAGGGGTTCTGGCTCAGGGGGCTGGTGCCCATCCTTGCCTTTAGAGGGTCTGGTGATGGCAGAGGCGGCAGCCACTCCCCTGCCCCAAGCCTCCTCAGCAGCCTGGCTCTTGTCTGTCTGCTGTCACTGTGCTCAGTGACCACAGGCTGCTGGTGATGGATGGCTGGTGTCAAGCCATGTCATGTCAGGGTCCTGGGGGATGCGGAAGGCCCTCACATGGCTTCGTTACCAACCTGTGGCCACAGACATGATCAATCAAGCTGATCAGCTGAGGCAAACTGGTGAGAGATGAGAGGCAGGCGTCTGGCTGTGGCGGCGGTGGGGTCAATGACAAGGGGTCGGGGCTGTGGGTTAGACAGGAGAAGGGGCCGACTGAATGCTGAACTTGACCAAAGCCGAGCTCCCCACCCCCCCAGCTCTTCCTGCTCCAGCTCTCTCTCCCATTTCCAGGATGGCCTCAGGGCGTTGGGTTGCTGGCCAGCCCACCCAAGTGACAGAAACTCCCCGGATCAGCATATGAAGCAATTCATGTGGGCAGGGGGCTGGCTGGGCACCTCTGGAAGAGATGAGACACCAAGACCTCAGATCTACGGTAAGGTGAGGTGACACCCTGGGAGCCAGTCCCCCTGACAGGACCTTGCAGCTTCTAGGGGCTGGGCTCTAGTTTCTCTTGGGCCTTGGGTTGCAGCAGGCCCGGGGCAGACATAGGGGAGAGCTGGGGGGCGGGTCAGGGTCAGTGGCTGTTTGAGGCTTTGTGCTGCAGGCTGTGTGTGGCTGGTCCCTGCGGCAGAGGGGGCTCAGGGCTGGGGGTGCAGGGAGCGTCCTTTCCTTCCTCCCAAATGAAAAGATCCTGCTGGCCCCCTCCTTTCTGGGATGGGCCTGTGGGTGGGTGCCCTACTGAGCTGCTCTGTGGGCCCCCTCCCCTCCAGGGTTGCTGTTCTGAACCAAGTCCCTGATCATGGGCCAACCTGCAGGGTCCTCTTGGTGCTGTGGGGGGCAGGGAAGAGGGTCAGGAGGAGAGAGGAATGGAAGAAGGGAAGGAGGGAGAAAGAAGGGAGGAGGAAAGAAGGGAGGGTGGGAGGGAGGGAGTAGGAAGAATAAGAGGGAGAGAGGCAGTGGGGAGGGAGGAAGGGAAGAAGGGAGGGCTGGAGGGAGGGGGAAGGTGGGTGGGGAGGAGGAGAGAATGGAGGAGGTAGAGAGTGTGGGATGGAGAGGAGGGGTGGCGGGGAGGGAAGACTGGAGGCAGGGGAGGGCGCCTGCCCCCTGGCTGCCCAGGGCAGATGAATCAGACCTTTCTCGAGAAAGTGACTCCCGCACAAGGAGGCCTCAGTCAGACATAATTGGAAGGAAAATAAACCTGCTCTAACAGAAAACAGCTTTCCCGTTGTTTTTCCCCACTTGAAGCCTTCTCACTCCAGGTTTGGCAAGTCCTGTCTGCGGGTAATTGTCAACAGGGGCTGTGTCCAGGGACAGAGCCACAGAGCGGAGACGGCACCCACAGCATCAGAGGGGCCTGCGTGTGCACACCCCCTCAGAGGGGCCGCGCCCCGGGAGTGGGCTGTGTCTCAGCTGCCCTGCGAGGGCAATGGGCAGGAGAAGGCCTCCGGGTTCGAGTCCCAGGAACACCGCCTGCATGGCTCCGCTATGGGGCAGCCCCTTTGCTGCCCTCCTGGCTCTGCATCCCTCGGTGAAGGGCCCCCAAGAGGCTGGAGAACGCCCTGTTAGCCCTGATAGTGCCCTTCCCCAGGGGACGGAGAACATTCTTGAGGGACTTGGAAGCTGGATAGGGCCAGCTCTGCATTAGGGCCACCTCGCTGTGCCCAAAAATTTCCCCAAAGAGGAGCCCGGCTTATAGCAGGCAGCGGTTGCACAGCAGGAATGCAGCCACTGGCCGGATGCTGGGTGACTGTCTACCACCCACCTTGGACGGGGCCAGTAAGACCCCTCCCTACCTCCTCCTCTCCCTTGTCTTGTTTTTCTTTAGGACATGGTGAGGGTGGGCAGCGGGAGGTGGAGGCTGCCGGAGGGGGTGTAGGTTAGGGTCCGCTGCACCCAGGGGATGGACGCCCACCAATCTCCCTCCCCTGAGGCCGGCCGTTCATCTCCAGGAACTTGTTACAGGGTCTGTCAAGCCCATTGCTGACAGCCTGATGTTACTCACTTGAGTGGATTCTGGAAAACACAGGCTCATTGGCAAAATTAACGTGAAAAAAATGACTTAAACGAGGTAGTAACTGATGACTTCCGTGGGCCTGTTGCCCCGCGCCCTTGCTGAAGGGTATGTGCTGTTTGCAATGACGTTCCACCTGAGAAAGACGAGGCTGGCACCACCAAGTGCGCCTATAGCCTTTGGGACCGGCCGGTTCCATTGCCGTCCAGCTCCAAGCCCAGGGGCACCTGGCCCAGGGACCTATCTGTACGTGGCAAACTCCGGGGCCTCCCGTTCAGAACATCTGCTTCCAAATCTCAGCAACTTCACGGCTACTTTTGCATCTTGCACCACCAAGACAAAAGCTGCTTGAGCCAACACCGTAGACCCTGCATCTCACTCCCTGAGGACCCAAGTCACCCACCCAACTCCCCTCATCCCCCTCCAGGCCCTCGCCATCGCGGCCCCCCAAAAACACAAAGCAGAAGAATGTAATGGAAGAGCCAGCAATGCGGCAGCAAAACAAACCTTCCCTAATGGTTACCAAACTTGCTGAGTGTCAGCTACAGTTACTCTGTGCTCAGCGTCTGTAATAATCACGCAGCTCAGAGACAAGACCCGGCTCCGGCAGGAGACGCCGTGACAGGGCTGGGAAGGCAGGTGTTACTGTAATTAGCTATTGTTTGACTATCAAAAGTCAGGGCTGATTAAAGCCACTAAGCACAAGTGCACTATTTTATTTCAAAGAATATTATGAACTGCACGCTGGGGCCCTTTCAGAACGGCCCTTCCTTCCGCAGCCGGCTAAGAGCCCGTGCCAGCAGCAATCAAACGTGAAATCTGCATAAACCTTCAGGGTTTAATTCAAGCAGAGACCTTTCATTAGAAATATGTTACTTTATGAAATCTGGTCGCCAGCAAGGGGAGAAAAATGTGACTTCTTAAGAAAAGTGAATGGCATCTCTTTAGTGATTAACCCAAGATTAATGGAGGCCCCCATGGCTCGGCCTAAGTCCATTTTATTGCTAATTCATTTAGGTACCATTTCAGACGTGGGGATGGAAGTCACCTGCCAGGGCGTCAGGTTTTGGCAAGCGAGGATAGCCATTACGGTCAAATCCCAAATACACTTTTCATTAAAGAAGCTTTGAAAAGTGTCTTGTATGTGCCTTTTTTTTTTTTTAAAAAGAGACTTTCTATTTAATGTACTCAGTTAGTTAAAAATTTGGATCCTAATTCATTAATCAGAAATGGTGAGTGTTTCACTTTCATGGGCTCCTTTTTACTTCCCTGCACCTTGCCTGTGGAGAGGAAGCAGTGCTCAGGACATGCATGCCCCCCACACATAGGCACACACACATGCATACACGCACGCCTGCAAACACATGCACACACTCTCACATGTGTACACATGCACACATGCACACACTCACACAATGCATACATATATGTACACATATGCACACATGTGCACAGGAGCATACATGCACACACAATATACACACGCAAACGCATGCACATACGCACATGTACTCTCCTGCACACAATGCACACACAGATAAGAGGGTGCTGGAGCATCATGGGTAGAATCACAATAGATGTAGGAGGGGTTTGCCCCCACCCCAGCTTCCCTCAAAGGTCCCTTGCATGCCAGAACCCCTTTGTTCTTCTGGGAATTGAGCACTGGGACTCTGACCAGAGGCAGTCCACCCCTTCCAGCACATTTGAGTCCCTTCCACGTGGTTCATGAAAACCAGGGCTCAGGGCTTGGGGCTAGGAAAGGGCCTGCTAAGCCTGCTGTGCCCCTTCCCTGGCTCCCACCCACCAGCACCCAGCCCCTGGACCCCTTTCTGCTCTGGGGGAGGCTTTGCCCTGTCCTCAGTTTCCTCCCACACCATGGTAACCCCTCAGTAAAGCTTCCTGGACTCTGGCCCCTATCAGATGGCCAGACCCCCATGATGAAGGCACCTACTGGCCCAGAGGGACACCCCTGCCCTGCTTCCATGGCAGAAGACAGGAAGTCACAGCTCCAAGAAAGAGGATGGTGGTCAGTGTCAGGCTTTCCTCCTGTCCCGATCTCTTCTCAACATCTGACTTAAAAATCTTTTACTTTAAAATTTTTTTTTTTTGGTTTTAAAAAACACAGACAAGAGCATGGAAAGTGTAGAAAACTGTCATCAAAAACCATTGGCATTTTATCCTATTTGCTATGAGTCTTTCTTGGAAAAATTGTCTTTGATGATTATGACATTTTATCCTATTTGCTTCAAGTCTTTCTTTTCAATGGAAGAGCCAGCTTCCCCTGGAAGGGGGAGTTCTGCTTTTGCTGGGACCTTTTATGACCCTGAAGGTTTGACCCAGTTCACGGCTCTGTCACCTTTAGCTAGTTTCACAGAGAAATAGTTGCCTGCTGAAGGAGCCCTGGTGACATAGTGGTTAAGTGCTCGGCTGCTAACCAAAAGGTGGGTGGTTCGAACCCACTAGCCGCTCCACTGGAGAAAGATGTGGCAGTCTCCCTCAGCAGATACAAAAACCAAGGAGATTCAGCAAATACCTTGACTATTCTAAAATATGCACACGTGTCTGGGTGTACCTTGAACATCAACAGGCCCATCTAACGCTGGTGGGTCCTGGCTGCCCTGTTGGGAGCTGGCCACCGGGAGTCAGGTGCTTCCCAAGCACCTATAGACGGACAGCCCAGTGCTCTGCTTGTCCCTGTGGAGGAAGAGTGCAGCGGCAGGAGCTGTGGGCACTTGTTGTTGTTGTTAGGTGCCGTCGACTCATCGCGACCCCATGCACCATAGAACGAAACACTGCCCAGTCCTGCGCCATCCTCACAATCATGGTTAGGCTTGAGCCCATTGTTGCAGCCACTGTGTCAATCCATCTCATTGAGGGTCTTCTTTTTCGCTGACCCTGTCCTTCACCAAGCATGATGTCCTTCTCCAGGGACTGATCCATCCTGACAACATGTCCAAAGTATGTAAGCTGTGGTCTCGGCATCCTTCCTTCTAAAGAGCACTTTGGTTGTACTTCTTCCAAGACAGATTTGTTCTACCCAGCAGTGGGCAGAGGAGCCTGGAAAGATTTCCGACAGAGCACTGCACGGTATCATTACACCTGCACAGGGTGGAGCCCATGCAGACCCGAGCGCTCGTGTGTTCTTCTATTTCCTTAGCACTGCAAATGACAAATATGTGAGCCCTGCCCTCAGAGATAATATAATCCTGCAGAGCCCTCACCACCTCCATCGCCCCTAAAAACCGCGACCACACAGCAAAATGCATTCTCTCATCCTGACTGTGCGCCTGAATGGATCCGTGTGAATACTGCAGGTGAAAGAGGGTCAGCGCCATCCTGGCCCATGAGAACTCACAGGCCTCATATCATTTGCCCCTGAATGAAACTGTGGGCCGAATTCAGCCATTTTTGGAAGCTGCCAGAAGCTTCTGGAAGGAAGCCTGTGAAGACACTGTGCCCCACACCCTAGGCAGCACCTGGTCAGACAGCTGCCACCTGAAAGAGCTAACGTACAAATAGAGGGTAACCCTGGGCCTGGGAGAGTGTCTCTTTATGTATGTGCAAACCACGTCCCATGGCAATTTGCCCTCATGTGATCAGCACGAGAACTAGAAGAAGATTAGTCAGGCTTATGACATGTGCAAGATAGACAGATGAGAGTAGTGTGCGTACGGTGTGGGGGGCGAGAAGGTGGCTGTGAGAGGTAGCTGGAGAGGAGACCTTTGCCCGAGGAGGCCAGGAACTGTCCATGAGGCCCATGGTGGTGGTTCTGGCTTGCTTGTTCCTAAGGGCAGAGATGAGCTGATGGGAGCCAAGGTTAATCAGGATCGTCTACGGCAGAGGCACGTGTTCCCTGACACCCAGAGTGACACCTCTAGCTGGCCTGCCAAAGACCTCAAAGCTAAGAGACACGGCCATTGATTATCCTCCAGCCCCACCTCGTACTGCTGGCCCTCCTGGGCAGCCCGGCTTCCTCACTGGCCTCAGTCTCCAACCCATCCCACAGGCTATAGGCTTATCTACCTCCAAGGGCAGTTCCTGAGCACTGTAAATGGTTAAGTGCTCAGCTAGTAACCAACAGGTTGCCAATTTGAGTGCATGTAGAGGATCCTCGGAAGAAAGACCTGATAATCTACTTCCCAAAAATCAGCCATTGAAAACCCTATGGCGCACAATTCTACTCTGACACACGTGGGGGCACTGTGAGTCAGAACTGAGTTGAGGGCAACTGGTTCGGTTTGGTTTTTAGGGGTGGTTCTGAGGCTAACCTTTCTGTGACAGCTTCTTGCTGGGTCTTAATTCCTCTTGGGTAAAGGAGGGGTTGATCTCATAAGGGCTACCATTTTGTTTATACTCTTAGATTGGCGGGGAGTAGACTGAGTCACTGTTTTCTGCTGTGAGAGACTTGCAGGGGCTCTGCTGGGAATGGAAATTGCCTCCATGAATAACCAAAGGCCATTCAGGGAGTCCCCTCACTTGGAGCGACTCCAGGGACCTATCTGCAGCTCTAGGATACCTTGCCAGGGTCGGACTGGAGTCTATGTAGGCTTCAGGAAGAGTCTCCCAACCCCCAAAATTCTGTTAGTTTTGGAAAACAGCCTCAACAATTTGGGGAGAGGGGGCTTTCATTTCATTGCATCGGAGATCTGATTTGAGTTGACTGGATTAATTAAAAATTAATTAAAAATTCTGACCTAAACTTCCAGGACCTCAAAGAGATCCAAATGCCCTGCCACTGCCCTTGAGAATTGGAGATGGTTGCTCCAGCCTTCCCTTCCCCTCCACTTCTGGGGTAGGGTGGCAGAGGTGGGGAGGGTGGGGGCACAGGAACCAAGGCCAGCTTCAGGGGGAGGCAGCTCACACAGGGTGGGGCCACGCTCACCCCCTCCTCTAGAACAGGCCACCAGGGACCTCTAGCCTTGGCCGTGATGCTCCATGGTCTGAAGGTCAGCCTTGACCCTTGAAGAACTCAGTGGCCACCCTCAAGCCTTCCCCTCAAGCCTTCTTCCAAAGTCTGCCCTGGAACTTGTTTTCTGAGTGTGCCTCCTGTTCACACATGAGAGGGAGAAGTAAGCGAGATGTCCTTCTCCGTACCATCCAGAGAAGGTCTTGGTGCTTGGAGAGGCTGGCTGGTGAGTGGAAACTTCTGGAAGGACATCCCAGGCCACGAGACCCCAAGAATTAGGACTTTTACACCTCATAAAGTAGGTGCCCAGCCTCAGGGTCTCAGCCCCTCTGGAAAGGGCTGAACTATTTGGTGGTTTTACCTTTTTCTCCAAGCAGAGAAACCAATGCCCCCTACCCCCATCCACAGAGTGGACCCCATGAGACAAAACCAGAGCAGCACAATTAGATAGTGTAGAGGGGAGAATTTGTCCACCCAGAGTTCCCTCTCCCTGCAGACATTCAGGGGGAGGGTTGGGGGCCACTGACCAGGTGACTGCTTGTGACCCTCCACCTCTAATATTCTAGAAATTTTATAATATTACAATTAGGATATTCTAGTTCAGTGGTAGAATTCCCTCCTTCCACGCGGGAGACCCGGCTTTGGTTCCCAGCCAATGCTCCTCATGCATAGCCACCACCCATCTGTCAGTAGAGGCTTGTGTGTTGTTATGATGCTGAACAGGTTTCAGTGGCGCTTCAAGACTAAAACAGACTAGCAAGAAAGTCCTGGCGATTTACTTCCAAAAACTGGCCAGTGGAAACCCCATGGATCACAATGGTCCTATCAGCAACTGATCATGGGGATGGTGCAGGACTGGGCAGCGTTTCCTTCCATTGTGCATGGGGTCCCATGAGGCAGGAGCCAACTCAATGGCCGCCAACAACAAAAAACAACAGCAACTCAAGTGGACACTCAGGCTGGGGTGGGGGCGGTGGGAGCCTCAGAGATGGGGATGGGAGTTGGGAAGTCCAATGTCAGAGAACCCTCTGGTGTCCCAACCATCTTTCAACCCCAGCTGTGGCAGACCACTGTGGGGGGGGGGGCCTTCCTCCACCCTGTTGGCCATCATTCGGATGGTGAGCATTGTGGCAGCCATGGTTTCTGCAGAGGATGATGAATTACTATTATGTTTTAAAGCAGGATTCAGCAAATGATGGGGAAAACTTTCTTGAACCTGCCCTAGGTAGCCAAGGCCAGCAGGTCTGCTCTCCCGTGGTGCCAGGCTGCACCCCGGAGCAGCCTCTTCACCTCTGCCACCTGGCTGGGCTGGTGCTGTCCTATCCTCTAACACCCTTGCCTAACTGTTCTCTTCTAAACGCATGTGTTAATTATCTTGCCACTGCTGTAATTTCTCCCCGCGGTCCATTAATTAAGGGGTCACAATCTGAGAGCATGTTTACCCAATAAGCTTTCTTTTTTAATTATCCTAATTGCTTCGAGACTGACAAAGACTCTGCCCTTCTCCTTCCCTTCAGTGGATTAGCGGATGACAGACACACACACTGCACAGTGTACCTGAAGCTTGCTGGGTGCCAGGGCCTGCCCCCAAGGTGGCCTCAGTGCTGCAGCACCCACTGAACACGCACCCATAGCACCACAGCACCTGCCACATCTGCTGCACCCACCACACTCACAGCACCCACAGCCGGGGTCCGCTCGTCCATCCTGGGGTTCACTTGAGTTAGGCACCCACACGGGCATAAGGACTTCACTCAGCTCTGAGCTCAAGGCTTGGCTGGAGCGTGCTCACAACGTGTGTGCAGATGTGAGCCCGCAGTACTGGGTGTCAGGGGTTGGGGCCCTGTTGGCCAGCCCTACAGGGCAGGACCCATGTCAGCTTGTTCTCATGGGTGTCATCAGTAAGCTGCAGGCAACGCCTTCTCCAACCCAAGCACACCTAAAGCAAGTGTTTGGGCTCCTCGTTGATACCCACTTTTGACGTGGATAAGAGTTCTTTCCAGGCTCTTCATGGATGGCCCAAGAGGCTCCCAGGCCAGGTGGGCTCTTTGCCTGTAGGGGCATTTGCTCCTTGACCACGAAAACAGTGTGAGTGGGAATCCCTGCTTGTACTCCAGTTTACAGAAGGTGGATGAAGCTCAGAGTCACACAGGGTCAGTGGGGGGCCGACTGTCAGCCTTTCTTGGAAACCTCTTCTCCTTGTCTGAGCAACTTTGAATCAAAAAAAGATGGGCACCTGGGAATGTGAAGTGAGGCAGCCGTGTGGAAAGCAGCATGGCAGTTCCTCAAAGCTTAAACACAGAACTACCACACCACCCAGCAAGTATGGACCCAAAGAACTGAAAGCAGGGACTCAAACAGAAACATGCACACCAGTGTTCATTGTAACATCGTTCATAATAGCCAAAAAGTGGAAACAACCCAAGTGTCCATCAATGGATGATGGATAAACACAATGTAGTCCATCCAGACAATGGAATACTACTCAGTCATGTAGAGAAATGAAGCCCCGATCCATACTATGACGTGGATGAACCCTGAAAACATTATGCTGAGCAAAAGAAGGAAGTCACAAAAGGCCACATATTGTATGATTCCATTTACATGAAATTTCCTGAATAGACCAATCCATAGAGACAGAGAATAGGTTAGTGTTTCCCAGGGACTGAGGAGAGGGATGAGGTGCCTGCTAATGGGAGTGAGATCTCCTTTTGGGGTGATGGAATGTTCTGGAATGAGATAGAGGTGGTGGTTGCATAGCATTGAGAACTGAATTGGAAGGTTTAAAATGGTTAATTTTACGTTATTTGAATTTCCTTTCAATAAAATAATGAAAATAGTACAAAGGAGAAGACAGGCACCAAAACAGGCACCCCTTCATGGTTGGCTTGTCATGCGGAGTGCCCATGCCAGGGACGTGTGGGCCCTTCCGCTGGTCCGAAAGGAGAGCCGGACCTTGGGCCAGGGAACCTGGCTTCTAACCCATGGAAGAGCTCAGTAAGGGCACTGCCCCTTATTCGAAGGACCTGGCAGCAGGTGTTTTCAATTGCCATCAAGTCGGCCCCCGACTCATAGCGACCCCATGCACGGTGGAACGAAGCGCTGCCTGGTCCTGTGCCATCCCCATGACGTGTTGTGGACTGGACCATTGTGATCCAAGCGATGTGATCCACTGGCTGATTTTCAGAAGTAGATCTCCAGGCCTTTCTTCCTTGTCTGTCTTAGTCTGGAAGCTCCACCGAAACCCTTTCAGCATCAAGCAACAGACAAGCCTCCACTGACAGACGGGCAGTGGCTGCACATGAGGTGCATTGGCCGGGAATCCAACCTGGGTCTCCCCCACGGAAGGCAAGGATTTTCCACTGTGCACGGGGTCGCCATGAGTCTGGGGACCTACGCAACAGCAGCTAGCAACAACAACAGCAGCAGTGCTTCAGAAGCAGGTTCCTCATTTGCTTACTTTCCAGATGTGAACTGTCTTGCTCACACTGGCCTCCTGGGGGCCTTCTCAGTGGGCGACTAGTGGCGTTTGCTGTGGTATGCAGGAGGGATGGCTGGAGCACACTGGTCTCTGTGGATTGGGGGACTCTCATGCCTTGTGCCACCTTCGCAGCTCTCCCGGCATCCTGCTGTGCTGAGCCGCCCTTTGGATCCCCGCGTAGTTTATGTCTCTTTAATAAAGATTAAGATGTCAGAGGGCTGGCGTTGCACAAAATCCCGCTTTTATTAACTTCCCATTCTCATTGAGGAGCGAAGCTTCTGAGCTTCTGAGGCAGCCCGAGTTCCGGAGCAGAAAGGCGTTATTAAATATGCATTTATGACGCTGCGGATTACAGCGGTTCTTGATGACTAAACACATGGCTGCCTGCCTCGCTGGCTGGGAGACTTAATGAGAAGGGGCCACAGCAGCCTCCTCCAGACTTGGGGGATGGGTCTTAGGGAGGGAGGACCCCCTGGCCACGCCCCCTGGGCTCCTGAGGCATCAGCACGCCTGCCTGGGCGGTGGCCCCAGCACAAGCGCCCAGCTCGATGTAGTTGTCCAAGCACTCACAGGGGATTTGGGTCCTTGACTGGAAACAGATAATTCGAGTCCTGGGGGCTTTGCGTCACTGATGGCCTGGATGCCAAGTGTGGCCACACTGCTACCTATTCAGCGGGGACTCAGCCTTCATTACAATCTCCCCCTGAAACCACCTTCAGCCCCTTCCTGGGCCTCTCAGGGTGGACCCCACTGCCTGCCTTCTCAGGTGCCCCCAGAGCAAGGCCACCTTTGCTGTAGGTTCCAGTCCCCACCAGGCCACCCTGCCCCAGGAAAGTCTCCTCTGGCCTGCGTCCTGCCCTCTGCCAAGGGCACTAGTGCACTCCTTCTCTTTCCAGGAGCCACGGCCCTGCCTGCAGTCCCCATGAGTTGCTGGTCACTGTGCCTGCCTCCTCCTCACAGAAAAATTCCCAGTGGTCGGGTCCCCTCCTCCCACCTGCCCCATCCCTCCTCCATCCCTCTTATCACACGTAAGCCCTCCTGGGGTCCAGACTGACACCTTTCCTCTTCCAGCTCCAGCAACACCCACCCCTCTGCAGTGGCTGTCCCCAGCAGCATGTCCAGTGGCTTGTCCCCTCCCAGTGCCCGCCTATTCTCTGCTCACTCCCCACTCAGACCTAGGGACCCTACTTCCTCCCTCCACCATGGTTCACCCATACCAGCCTAGCTTCTGTCCCCGCCAAGGGAAACTGCTCTTATCAGGGCCACTGATGACCTCGATGTCCCCAAAGCCTCGTTTCTGCCCTCATCATTCTCATATCCTAAGTCTCCGTCCAGTGGCCAGACCACTTCCTCCTTCATGAAGCTTGTTCCTCTCTGCCTCTGGACTCAGCAAGCCTCTGTCTTCTTCCTGCCTCTCTGCTGGTACCAGCGAAGGAGCAGTGGAGGGCTCGGTCCCACCCTGAGCCCACCCCAGCGGGCCCATTCCCTCGGGGTCTCCCAGTTCCTCCTCTGTGCTCACGAATCTTCATTTCACTGCTTGCCCTCACCCTCCTGAGACGCCTAACCAAAAAACCCCGTTGCCATCGAGTCGATTCTGACTCATAGCAATGCTACAGGACAGAGTAGAACTGTCCCATAGGGTTTCCCAGAAGCCGCTGGTGGATTCGAACTGCTGAACTTTGGGTTAACAGTGGATCTCTTAACCACTGTGCCACCACGCCTAAGAGGCATCTCAAATTTAAAATGATCAAAACTATCATCTCCATTTCCATCTGCCCCATACCCACACCCTCCCAGACAGGCTTTCCATTCCAGCAAAGGGGCCACCCTACCAGCTGCTGTGCTGGACCTCATCTGCCCTCGATCTCAATCCTCTGTAGCCTCCAAAACAGCCCAACATGCCCACTTGTGTTATCTCCCCGCTCCCGCCCGGTCCAACCTCCCCACTCTGTCTCCCCATGGCCTGCCCCCTCTCTTCTCTCAGGCTCCATGGCTGGTCTTGCATGTAGACCTAAACCCCACCCACTCCCTGGCCCTACCTCACCCTGGCACTGTGCTCCCCGCCCCCTGCAGTCTCTCACGCCCCCAGCGCGGGGCCCTTGCGCCTGCTGTCCCCTCATGCTGTTTGCTCTGCCCTGAAAGGTCTGGTTCCTTCCCAGCCCAGGCCCCTCCTCCATGCCCTTCCCCAGAGAAGCCCCTCTGCCCCCCGCCCCCCTGTGATGCTCCTGTCATACACCCCCTTGTCTTTCTATTTGCCTCTGCAAAGGATGGTGCTCCATGGGGGAGGGCCCTGCCTGTTCACAGCAGTGGGCTTAGTGCCTGGACCAGGTGAAAGAGTGTCCCCCTCAAACCACGTTCCCCTGGGGCCTGAGAACGTGACCTTGTTTAAAATAGCTTCTTTGCAGATGTAATCAAGTTAGGATGAGGTCCTTTGGGTGAGGCCTCAACCCAATGACTGGTGGGTGTCCTTATAAGAAGAGAGAGACACAGAGATAGAGATACAGGGGGAAGATGGCCATGTGAGGGCGGAGGCAGAGACTGGAGTGGTGCAGCCACAAGCCCAGGAATGCTGGGGACCACCAGAAGCTGGAGGAGACAAAGAAGGATCCTCCCCTCGAGCCTTCAGAGGGAGTGCAGCCCTGAATTTAGACTCCCAGACTCCAGAACTGTGAGAGAATACATTTGTGTTGTTTTAACCTCTCTTTTGGTGGTACTTGGTTACAGCAGCCCTGGGACACTAAGACAGGGCCAGTGCAGACCCAGTGCCAATCTGTGCTCGTGAACACATGTGGGGAGCAGCTTCAGGGCGGGTGCAGGTGGGAGGCTTGCAGTCCAGCCTGGCCACTTAGCAGCATCAGGCACAGTCCTTCTGCTCTGTGTGCCTCTGACCCCTTGTCTGCAAGGAGGACACCATCCTCCAGATGACATGAGGCTAAAAGGGGACTAGGAAAGGTCCCGCGGGGATGGAGGAAGGGTCACAGGTCTGCTGAATGAACTAATGAACAAATGAACGAATGAACCAATGTTGCTATCACACCCTGCCTCTGCTATTGGACCAGCGGTTGCTTGTCTGCAGGAGGTCGGGAGCACCACCTCATTTCTCATTTGAACTACTTAAGGAGCTGCTTCCTCTACATCAACCTTGTTCTGGGGTAGGCTCTACAGAGTGAAGCTCAGGGTTGGCCTAGTGACACGGCAGTGGCCGAAAACATGGCCCGTGGTGCCTGCCGAGGGGTCTCAGGATGGATTCTCTAGAGGGTGGGGAGACTGTTGGGCTGTGTTTGGGCTGGCTTCTTTTGGGGGCTCCACTGGGGATAGCAGATAGGGTGGCTCGCATCTTCCAAGGCAGCCATGGCCCCATGCCGAGTGCCCAAAGGCTAGCCAGCCAGGCGGCAGCACACAGATGGGGTGGCCCAGGGCCGCGGGAACAGCGTTCTCACCACTGACAGGTGGCGCCGTCTGGAGTGGCTGTGACAGGGCCCAGCGGGAGAGCAGCGTTCCCTACATAGTTGAGATTGTCCCAGGATTCCTGCTGGTCGCGAATTTCCCACACCACAATCAGGACTTTGCGGCTGGTCCTCGGTAACGAATCTGTTCTCGGGATAGTCCTCCCCCCGCCACTGGGCATTCACTGCAAGTGAACAACAAGCAGGGCATCACACGCAGGAGGATGGCTGTTATCAGAACAACGGAAACTAACAAGTGTTGGCGAGGATGTGGAATAATCAGAACTCTCATCCATTGCTGGCGGGAATGTAAAATGGGACAGCTGCTGTGGAAAACAGTCTGGTGGTTCCTCAAAAAGTCAAACATAGAATTACCATGTGACCCATCAATTCAACTCCTAGGTTTATATTTTGGGCCTAAGATGTGCCTGACCCAAGCCATGGTATTTTCAATTGCCTCATATGCATTCAAAAGCTGGACAATGAATAAGGAAGACCAAAGAAGAACTGAAGTCTTTGAATTATGGTGTTGGCAAAGAATATTGAATATATCACAGACTGCCAGAAGAATGAACAAATCTGTCTCGGAAGAAGTACAGCCAGAATGCTCCTTAGAAGTGAGGATGGTGAGACTTCATCTCACATACTTTGGACATATTATCAGGAGGGACCAGTCCCTGGAGAAGGATATCATGTTAGGTAAGGCAGAAAACCAAAAACCAAACCCGTTGCTGTCAAGTCAATTCCGACTCATAGCAACCCTATAGGACAGAGTAGAACTGCCCCATAGAGTTTCTAAGGAGCACCTGGTGGATTCAAACTGCTGACCTTTTGGTTAGCAGGCGTAGCACTTAACCACTACACCACCAGGGTTTCCAGAGGTAAAGTAGAGGGTCATCTAAAAAGAGGAAGACCCTCAGCGAGTTGTACCGACACAGTGGCTGAAACAGTGGGCTTAAACACAGCAACGATTTTGAGGATGGTGCAGGACCAGGCAGTGTTCCGTTCTGTTGTACATAGGGTCGCTCAACGACTCAACGGTTCCTAACAACAACACCTAACAACATATTTATAACAGACTTGAAAGCAGTGACTCAAACAGATTATGTGTACACTAATGTTCACTGCAGCACTACTCACAACAGCCTGAAGGTGGAAACAACCCAAGTGTCCATCAACAGATGATGGATAAACAAAATGTAGTCTATCCAGACAACGGAATGTTACTCATAAAGAGAAATGAGGTTCTGATACATGCTATGACGTGGATGAACCTTGAAAACCTCATGCTGAGTGAAATAAGTCAGACACAAAAGGATAGAGATTGTATGATCCCACTTATATGAAATATCCGGAATAGGCAAATGCATAGAGAACAAAGGAGATTAGTGGTTACCAGGGAGCAGGGCAGGGAGGGAATGGCGGTTATTGCTAAAGGGGCATTGAGTTTCTGTTTGGGAGGATGGCCAACTTTTGGAAATGGATAGCGCAACCTGGTGAATGTAATTAATGTTACCGAATTGCACACTTGCAAATGGTTGAAATGGCAAATGTTTTGTGATATATAACGTCACCACAATAAAGACAAAGACAAAACCCCAGTAGAATAACCTTCCAGTGCCTGTATGCACTGTGATCTCAAGGCCGGGGTCTGAGGGGACCCTCGGTCTGCTCTCAGTGTGCTCCGGCTGACCTCTGAGAGAGTGTCCACGAGGCCAGAGTGGCCGGTGTACCTGGAACAGGCCTCCCCCTGGTGTGGCAAGCATTTCCACCTAAAGGCAGGTTTCTCCTTTATCCCCCTGCCCAGTGATGAGCTCAGAGGTCCAATAACTCCTTCTCACAGAGAGCAAAGAACTTAAAAGACCATCGACACCGGTGATCATGATAATGGCCACAACCGTGCCGGTGTCTTCACTAGGTTCCAGCAAGACAGGCTTGACTCACGCATGCTGTTGACATAAAATCACCTACGGCACACATTGACCTTGTTTTTTCTATTATTGTCATTATTACTGCTATCATCATGATCACTTGAGGGTTTCCCTGAACCCCAAGCCTCCAGAGAGCACTTCCGTGTTCCATGGGATTCTTCTCTTTGGACTCTTCAAGCTGCCATGCTTCCTCATGGCCTCTCAGGGGGGAGACCAAACTTATCATCCAGTTTCGGGGGCAGGGGTACCCGGGAGCAGCCTGTGCCCAGGAGTAGGGGATGGCAGGATGCACCAGGGGAGGCTCCACTGATGGCACATCTCACTGGGGACAATGGTGCCTTGTCCACATTACCCTCTGTTTGAGCCGGGTCTGTCCCAGGATGAGACCATGGGTTCTCTTGGTTGGGTTTGTTCCCTGGTTGGGTGGCTCTGCTGTCAGATGGACTCCCACCCCTGGTTTCCCGTGTGTCAACAACATAATGCTGAGCCCCCCAGGGGAAGAAGGAGGTCCCAGGGTCTTTAGAGACCAGGGACTTGACTGGCCCAGCAAACACGTTGGTTGAGCAAACTAATACTTATTGGGCAGCCTGGTGCTATACTGCTTAGATGCATAGTTTCTAGAGCCAGACGGCCTGGGTCCAAACCTTCACCAGCTGTCACTGGGCACATGACACATCTCTCTGTGCCTCCGTTTCCTCACCTGTAGTATGGGTGCTGATTGACCTAAGGTGTGGGGCCCTCGGCCAGCCTTTTGCAGCAAGAGTAAGTGCCCAAAGAAACATGAGCCAAATACCTGGGCAGCCTTAGTTTTCTGTCTTTGCCTCAGGTCCCTGTTCAGCTTCGGGGGTAATGGCATGGGTGGCTTGGGAAAAGTGGGGGCAGAGGGGCTCCAGCACTGTCCCATCCCCACCCCTGCTGCCTCGTGACCCAGAACAGCAGCCCAATAAGCCTCTTCACCTAGGAGCCAGGCAGCAGGTTGTAGTGAGACCCGCTGTTAGCTGAGCAAACCTGTCCTGGGGTGACATTTCTGAGCTGGCGACAGGAGGCAGGAGGGGACAGGCTGTGAAGGAAAGGGTGGTTTTCCCAGACTCTGTCTGCTTCATGGACCAGGGACGCCATGCTACGGTGAGCGAGCCCACAGCACATCATCCGGAGGACTGGACGCAGTGCCTGGAAGTCTGGAAGTCTCGCAGGGCGCGGAGCGGTGGGTGGGCGACGGCGACTATCTGTATACAGGTCACTCTCCCCGCACCCGGGTTCAAACATGTGCTCCAGGGCCTGTTTACTGGAGGGGTTAAAAGGGACTCTGGCTGCTAAGTAAACAGACTTCCCAAAGGCCTTTGCTTTCTCACCCACTCTCCAGCCTTCCAAACCCACATTATTAATTGGCGGGCTTATCAGTAAGGGCCGTCTGGCAGTTAAAAGATGTTTCCATGCATTGTGAACCTGCATAGAAACCAAGTCATGTCAGCCCCAAGGACAAAGGAACTCAAGTGTTTGAAACGCAAAAATATTTTGACCCGACTACATCATTTTTCAAAGGAAAAAAGTAATTCACGGCTCACAATTAACTCGCTATCTTGCAGGAAGTCCTGTATTTCTTATTAACTCCCCAAGGTCTGCTTCTCTGGGTGAGAGGTCATTGACGAGAGGAAGTGTATGGGGACATTTATGAGCATTCTTTCTGTCTCTTCCTGTTGGCTTTTCTTTTAGCAATGCTTCATGTTTATGCGGCACTCCCCACGGGACTGTTCCATGCCTTATCTCCTGGGGTCCTCCCGGGCCCTGGAAGCTAAGTGGGGTACAGAGTGTCTGCTTTGTGTTGCCAAGTCAGAAACCAAGGCCCAGAGAGCTTACATGGCTTGCCCGAGGTCACACCAGGTGACAGTGGAGCCAGAACTGGCTCTGTTTATGTCCTTTCCTGGGCTCTTTGGTTCTCCCATGTAATGATTGCGTCTGGACGGGATCTCAAGGGCCATCACTATAGCCATCATCACAATCATCATCGCCACCATCACACCATCATTACCATAATTATCATCACACATCACCATCATCATCATCAACACCATCATCACCATCATCTTGGTCACACTCTGAGCCCTAAGCATGTCCAAGTGCTATGTTGAGTGTTTTACACATATGAACTCATGTAATCCCGCACAACCTTATGAGGCAGGGGCCATTATTATCTCGATTTTACAGAGGAAGAAACTGAAGTGCCAAGTGGATAAGGAGATCCTCTGACAGAGTCCTTTGCCTTCCAAGAACTTCTTTTCACCCTTCAATCCCTCAAGCCCACAGAAATGCTGTGGACAAGGGCTCTGTGGGTGTTGCCCAAGCAGACTCAGATGAGGCTTAACAAAGAGGCAGCTTCTGGGTCCAGACCGAGCAAAATTCCGCCAAATGCCTCTGAGGCTGGGTCTGGGGGTTTGGCTTCCAGACTCACAGGAACCAAGACAACTCCAGAAGTACTCCCGTGGGCCAGAGCTAGGAGCACTTGCTTGGGTTCTTACAGCCAAGGCTGTTTGGTTCTGTTTGAACAGCAAAGAGCTTCCTCTTGAGTGAGGATGTGGAGGGGTCTGGGGAGGGGCTGTGATGGGAGGAACAAGCTTTCCCTCACTTGAGGTGCTAATGATGTGCAGTGTGGGAAACCAGGGTTCCAAGCAGGTGAATGCTTTGAGGAAGACTATGGTGACACTTTGAGGGCCAAAAGGTAATTAATAAAGAAAAATCCTGGGTGTGTGACACTGTTTGCTGCAGTGACAGAGGAGGAAAAACCAAGACTCGTGCAATAATCATTAAAACCAACCAGGACAGGAGGCCACCCCCGATGCCTGGGGAA
The DNA here is from genome assembly GCA_030035585.1 of Dugong dugon. Taxonomy (NCBI): domain Eukaryota; kingdom Metazoa; phylum Chordata; class Mammalia; order Sirenia; family Dugongidae; genus Dugong; species Dugong dugon. Next base: position 26,215,290 of record CM057462.1, on the reverse strand, counting down.
GTGAGGAAGCCCCCGAACTCCAGGCCAGCAGAAGCGGGCTCTCTAGGAGGCCCTGAACTTGGAGACTGTAATTGGGGAGCAGACACTTCCCACTCAGACACACAGGGGAACCGGGAGACCCCAAGGATGGGGGCCCCACCCTTCAAAGGGGCGTTGGGTCCCCTCTGAGCACAGTCTCATGTTGGGGAGTCTGGGTAGGGAGTCAGACACCATGGGGTGCAAGGCCCACGTTTGCTCCTTCCTGTCTGTATGATCTTGGGAGTGTGACTAACCTGTCTGAACCCCAATTTTCTCATCTCTATACGAAGGGTGGTGCAGACAGTGAACGTGATCCACTGCTAACTGAAAGGTTAGGGGCTCAAGTCCACCCAGAGGTGCCTTGGAAGAAAGGCCTGGTGATCTATCTCTGAAAAATCAGCCATTGAGAACCCTATGGAGCACAGTTCTACTCTGAGACACAGCGGGGAGACATAAGTCAGAATCTACCGGATGGCAACTGTTTCTGGAGTCCCTAGGTGGCATAAACAGTTAATGCACTCGGCTGCTAACTGAAAGGTTAGAGGTTTGAGTCCACCCAGAGGTGCCTTGTAAGAAAGCCTTGGTGATCTGCTTCAGAAAAATCAGCATTGAAAATCCTATGGAGCGTAGTTCCACGCTGACACTCACGGGGGCGCCACGGGTCGGTGTCAACAGCACCTGATTAAAAAAATACGAAAAGGCAGGAGAGCAGCTGCCTGAGACAGTTGTTGTGAGGCACATGTGAGGCAGGGCATGGGGAGCCCCTAGAATATGGTCCCCATTGGTATAGAGTCAATTCCAACTCATAGCGATCCTATAGGACACAGTAGAACTGCCCTATAGAGTTTCCAAGGAGCGCCTGGTGGATTTGAACTGCCGACCTTTTGGTTAACAGACGTAGCTCTTAACCCCTACGCCACCAGGGTTTCCAGGATGTAGTAAGCACTTGCCAAATGTGATTTCTGCCTTGATATTCTGAGCAGGCTCCAGGGATGCAGCAGTGACCACGCCAGATGGGTCCCTGCCACCCTGGGTCACTCTGGGTGTTAGACTCAACGTGGCTGACGTTGCAAAGGGCAGCAGGCAGTCATGGCACTTGGGAGTGACCCCAGCACCAGCAATACCCACCCTCCACACACCACACTGCAGCACCAGGACCTTCTTCATTGTGCCTGCCTTGCTCCTCATCATGGGAGAGCTGGGAGACACAGGCCCCTTGCTCACCTGGGGCTCATCCTTTCTGGAGGGCTGCACCTGTCCAGGTGAGGGAGGGAGGCATCCTTTGCCATTCCCTAGTCTCCCTCCCCAGGGTGGCCACCAATCTGCCTCTCCAAGTCTGGCTTGATGTTTTTCTGTACCTTGCTAGTTCCATTTCTCTCCTGCCTCTGCATTTCTCGTCCAAAACAGAAATACAAAGGGAGGAAGTCTATTCAAAATTCCTCCTCCTCATTTTATTTTTGCAGCTCTCTGGGGTGCTCTCGCTTCAGGTTCCCTTCTGATAATTATCTGCCCTTTCGGGGCCTTAGTAACCTTGGGTTGGGTAGGCTTGGGCTTGGGAGGCAAGAAAAAAGCGCCAGCCTGGTGTGTAGTAGGTTCCCGAGTAAACCCGGAGAACGCATGCGCTCCCCCTGCCCCTTGTCAGGGGCTGGAGAGGTCGCTTTTTCATCTTTGAATCTCTCTTTCTCTCAGCGGATCTGCGATGAACACCACACCAGACTCTTTTTATGAGATAATTTTCCACCCCCGGCAACGCAAACATTTCTGTGGCTAATACTTGGAGTCTTGGCCATTGTTCAGAAATAACAGAGGCAAGGTTCCAACGTGAAATAATAAGTCTTGCTTTTTATGACTTAATTTATCAACACTATACTGGAGAAACATCTTGTTGACTGGGTAAGAAGAAACTGTTCCCCTCTACGGCTGATGGAAGTGGGTGTCAGGTGGAGTAATGAATTCTGTTAGCATACAAAGGGGCTGGGGCTGACAGGGGGTATTATTCAAAGAGGGACATATAATTAAATAAGAAAACAGTGCACTCACATTGAATCTGTTAAATTAAGAATCCCACCATTCCCAGCCAAAATCAATTTGTTAGCCTCACAGTTTTCCCCTCTCTGTAATAGGAGATGAGAAGGAGTCGCTGAGAAAAGGGACTCCTTGGAATCACCAAGTTCAGGGATGTCACCAAGTCTGCCATGGCAAGATGGGGGCATTTGTGCCCAAAATAAACAGAGCAAAGAACCTCAGCTCCTGCCATGAGGAGTATCTGACTTGGCTTATCGAAGCTGGCCACCCCTAGGGACTCAGGAACATAAAGAACAAAGGTCTTAGAGGCCCATCTGAGCAGGTGACGGAGTCTGTGAAGAAGGTGGACTTCATAAGGGCAGACGCTTTGTAGATGCCAACCTCGAATAGTGCCTCACACACGGCAGGTGCCTAGCAAGTATTTGAATGGGTGAGTGAGTGAATGAGTGAATGACATTTTGACACTGTGCAAAATTGGATAAAAGGTGAAAAAAATCCCTAAGAGAATCAGTCAGGTTAAGTGAGGTTATGATGTAATAACAAACACCCTCCAAGCCTCAGTGGTTTAACAAAATAAAGTTTTACTTCCCCGCCCAGTGTGAGTCAGAGTGGGGGGTCTCTGCTTATTGGTAATCACTTCAGGACTTTTCCGGAACTTTCTGGCTACATGCAGTGGTGGAGGGCAAGCGAGCTCTGGAGAGCATCACCGAAATAGTCTGCCTTGAGCGTTGTGCTCTTTTAAAAGAGCGATCTATATGGGATCAAACTGACAACAGCAACTCGAAAGTTAGATAGGAAGCTTAGGGAGCAATGAGTTAATGTTAATGAGGGAGGAACAATTCAGAAAAGGAGGGTGAGAATGGCTGCATGACTTGAAGAACTCAACGTCACTGAATTGTACATGTAGACATTGTTGACTCAGTGTATGTTCTGCTGTGTATATTTTCAATAACAAAAAAATAAAATAAATTATTAAAAAAAAGACAAAAATCAATTGCTGTCAAGTCGATGCCGACTCATGGAGACCCCATGTGTTTAGAGTAGAACTGCTCCATGGCGTTTCTTGACTGTAATCTTTACAGAAGCAGATTGCCAAGCCTTTCTTCCACAGTGCTGCCGGGCAGACACGAACCACCAACCTTTCAGTTAGCAGCCGAGCGTGTTAACCATCTGCACCATCCAACACATGGCAAATGTTCTCTAAATGCCGACGACATTAGTAATAAGTGCAGCAGAAGCAAGGTGGTCTTTGTAGTGCCTGAGTGGAGGACAGCCTCCTTGGGGTAAGGGAGGCCGACTTCCACTTCTCCACAACCACCTGCCTGTCTTCTCTCCTTCCTTTCACGCCCCCACTCCCCCGACAGCCCTGATATCTTAACACAAGGTTGAATACACAGTCAGCCCAACATCAAGTATGAGCTGAGAGAACCTGCTGAGCGGAGCTAGGGCAGGAGGTTAGAAGCAGTACTGGCTGCTGACTGGCCCCACCTCAGACCCTTCCCCCTGGTATCCCCACACCTGTGGTGGCAGCACCTGACAGGAAACCAGTGTCACACCTCAGAGAGTTGGCAAACAGGAGACGAACCAGGATGCTGGAGGATCTGTAGCTTTCACCAGGTCCTGCTGTCACACTTTGATACCCACCCCTCCAACGCCGGGGCAGGTGCCTCCTCTAATGGCAGGGGGCTTCTCAACAACCTCAGAGACCCGAGAGATGCAGCCCTGCAGGGGGATCAGGCCCCATTTCCCATCTCCAAGTTGTGCCACAGAGCGTGAGACGCACACAGCAGAGGCTTTGCTCCCTACTCTGGGTCGAGGGCCCACCCAGGGCCGCCTGGAAACTGCTGCGCCATGGGCCCCCCAGAGGCACAGCTGCACAGTCACGCCCCACGCCCAAGGTGGGGACACCGACTACGACCATGAGGGCCTCATTCTTGAGGCCTGAGACCTCAGTCAGCACCCCCGAGAGAAGCTCATTTGACTCCATCCGGAATCCGACTTGGAGAAGTGCCTTTGGGAGGTGGGCCCAGGGAGGACGGGAACAGGATGAAGCTGGGAAAGCAAACGGCCAGGCTCTGGGGGCCCTGGGAGTCCCCAGGTGCCCATGCATCTGCTACCTGTTCCCTGAAGAAGAACACGGCCACATGACATGTTCGTTCTCATAAACCCAGAAGTTGATTTCCCATTCAAAATTACAATGATCGTTGCCACTGAGATGCTTGCAGGGCATGTACTGCAGAGGTGAAACACCTTGTTTTCCACCTTGGAGGCAGCGATGGCAGTGAAGGCGGGAACTCCCCACCCAAGCCAATTACCGCCCGGCAGCTGCGGCGTGTGTCTGCACGGTTAAAGCAGAAGACGCTAAATAGGCCTCCGAGCTGCTATATTTTTCTCTCCTAATAGTGCAGCACAATTTAATTAACTCAATATTGTGCCCACCTGAAGATTACAGATTTTATTGACACCACCATCTGGCTCCTATAAAGCCAGTAATGTAGCCAATAAATCCTGCTTCAGAACTCAGGGCGGCTGGCCGAGAGGCGTCCTGCCTGCAGCCTCATCTAACCACCCTCCTGCAGGGGCTGTTTGGGGACCAGCTCAAGGGCCCCCACCCCAAGGGGCCGTGTGTGCACCCTCAGAGGTTGGTCGGGTGGGAGGGAGACAAGGGGCCCAGAGGCAGGAAGCAGCCTCCAATGAAGGCTCTGCAAACACAGTGGCACTATCTTCAGGGTCACGGGTCCATGACAGGGTCCTGTTGCCCTGGGCCCAAGGCTGGCAACGGAGTTCCAACACCAGTGGCCACCAAGGGCTAGCTGGGCTCTCAGTTCCTCGACCAGCAAACAGCACCCCTGCAGGCGATTAATTAAGCAGGTTGAGTGGGCCCAGAAGGTCCCTGGGTGGCACAATTTCTTTATGCTTGGCTAACAACCTACAGGTTGGTGGTTCGAACCCACCCAGCATGCAGCAAAAGAAAGGCCTGGGGATCTGCTTCTGTAAAGATTACAGCCAAGGGAACCCCATGGAGCAGTTCTACTCTGTAACACACCAGGTTACCATGAGTCAGAATCAACTTGACAGCAATTGGCTTTTTTTTGGGGCGGGGGTAGCGTGCTGCTCCCCTGCTATCTTCTTATCCGACTCAATCCCTGAACAATGCCAGGCCCCAGATACTGTGGATATCTCTGGTTCTGCAGAGGAGAGGGCTGATAGGCAGACAGGAGTTCAAGGTCTAGGGCCCCACTGTCTATGGCAGACAGGATTCAAGGGTTGGGATGGATGGGACGGGGTCACCGGAGGAGGCCCCTTTGTTTACCTTCTGGGTTAATACATTTCAGGGCCCAAGTCTGTCCTTCCAAAATGTATGATGTATGTCTGCTGTTAAGATTTAGGGTTTGGGAGAAAACGTCAGCAGGACAGGGGGAGGTTCTGATGAGAGAAGGGGGTGGTCCCCCAGACACCTGCTCTCACATGTCTTGCCAGGGCCACTGTTGGGCCCTTTGGAGGGGGCCTGTGGAGGCTGCTTGGACAGGAGCCCCTGCCTGCCTGAAGCTGGGACCCTCCCCACCCCCTACTCTCGGCCTTTACCCCCAGCGGCACACCCCAACCCCCAGCCCCGGGCCTTCCAGAAGGATGTTGCACAAGCTTCTAGGGTGGGAAGGAAAACTGGGTTCCTCTCTTTCTCATTGGCCAAAAAAAGGAACAATTAAACACGCTTCTCCCCCACCCTTCCCAATGGCTTTGAGCCTCCCAGGCAGATCTCGAGGCTTGGTCTGAACAAAGCCCCCTCGTGGGACTGCCCAGCCCCTGAGTCCCAGGCCACGGCCTAGCCAAGCAGGGCTGAGATGAAGCAGTCCTCAGACACACGGCCTGAGATGACACCAGCAGCTGAGCTAAATTACTGCAGGGAAATTAACTACCTACCCTCTCCCAGGGACGGGGCAGGGAAGTGGAATCAATTCAATTTAGAAGAGGGGGGTGCAAAAGGCAAAAAGGTTGCATTTATAAAGTCGTCACCCAGCTGGGACGCCTATATCTCACCCCGGGCCACGCTAAGGGGCCATTAATCACCCTTATCAGTGCCCGAATGAGCCACAGTGGAACTGCCCTACATCCAGGTGGCAAGTTCAGGTGCTGAGCGGTGGCCGGGGTCAGAGTCTGCCAGTTGGCGGCCACAGCAGAGGGGACGGAGCTCCTCCGCCCCACTCCCGGGGCCTGATTTATGCTCTCGGGCCACTCAAGTCACCGCCTCTTCAGATAAGCCCGTGTCAACAGTTGTGAAAACGGGAGCTCGGGGAGGGGCCGGGGCGGCAGGAAGAAGCCGGAAACCGTGGCCTGGTCCCGTGCCGCAGCCCAGCGTCCCCAGAGCCACCAGGCCAGCGCTGGCCGCAGGAAGGGGCCCGGGAAGGCCGCGTGCTCTGACTTTCTGCTGGTCTCAGCCGCATTACACCTCTCCACTTGGCAGGCTTTGATTCAGCAAAATCAAGGATGCAAACTTCTTAGGAGTACTTAGTTTCCATGGCAACGGAGGCTGACCTCAACATTATTGTTCTCCAGAGGGGACTGACTTTACTATATGTTCATTCACTGAATTAATGGACTCCCGGCTCTTTTATCAGCAACCTTCCCACAATGGAAAGAGCGCCGTGGTCTCAAAGGGCTTTCAGCCAGTGTCCAGCTTTTTGTCTGGGGCTTACAGGGACGAAGCAAGGCTATTCAGGCAAAGATTACCAAAATCAACTGAGGGCTGTCTGCGTGGCCACTAAGCACACTTTGATTTCATGAAGACATAACGGATGCTGCATGCAAATTAATCATTTCGGGTCCAGTGTTCTGAGGGCGTGGGACTCAGATGTGATTTTTTTTTTTCAATAAAGCATGCTTGTAGGTGACTCGTAGTTTATAGCCCTGGGCGGGGAGGCGGGGTGGTTCTGAGCATCGCTGGCTGGGAGGGAAAGGGGCAACAGAGGAAAGGGCTTCTAAAAATAACCTGGCAGCTCAGACCTCATCATAACTGAGAATAACCAGGGAGCTAAGGGCAGCCCCATGGAACCTTCTAGTCCCAGTACGAGACTCTGAACCTAGCACTGCACATTAGCACCTCATTCTAGGGCCTCGCCATTCCGGATCTCCCCGTTTCTCCTTCCGGATCTCCCCGTTTCTCATTTCAGCCACTTCCCTTGCCCTCCTCCCTCTCCATCCAAAAGAAAATGCCTCTGCTTCCTCAAGGGGGAAAACAATACAAAACAAAATAAACCTCATGGCAGGGAATGGAACAGAACTCCTGGCTGCAGTGGCTATGGCTTCTGTGGTGTGCTGCACGTCACCAGCCCCAGCAAGGCCAGGAGTCCGTTCCGAAAAAGGCCGGTGTCACGGCTTAGTCACCACTGGCTCAGACCCTGGTGTGTGGTCACATCCAGTCGCTGCTGCATAAAAGACAGTGAGCAGCTGCCCGCTGTCTCTGCTCCTCAGCTTCCTCGGAGCCGGCTGGGCTCCGATTCCCAGCCCCTCCAACCCCAGTCAGCCCCCTAGTCCCGACAGGAGCGACCCAGGAGACCTTTGGACTTCCTGGACCAGAGGCCACTCCGCCCAGCCCAGGCTATAGAAAGCATCCTCTTGGCAGCCCAGTGGGACATGCCACGGCTCTAATATCCTAATAATCATTTCACAAATTATCATAATTATCCATCCATCACCCCGTTGGGACAGTGCAGGGCCAGGCCATCGGATGACTTTTACAACCTGTAGCATTTTGTACGTGATAATAACAGGGAGAGATTTATGGACCCATCACCCCATCACCGGGCCCCTTTCCAGCACTATGACTTTATTAGCTCCATTTATTTTTGACTCTCCTTCGAAACCTCGCGCCCTCACCGCCCCTTGCCCTGAGCGCTGGGATGGCTGTGTTTTTTTGAAGTTTCTGGAAAGGTACCTTTTCGGTTCCCCAGTCCTAGACCTACTGCTGCAAATCCCCCGATTTTTTTTTTTTTTTTTAAGCATAGGAGGAGGGGAGAAGAAGAAAAATAAAAATAAAAAAAGAAAAAGGTCACTTCCTTTTGTTTGCATTCTCGCCCCAGTTGTACTATATTAACACGTCCTTCCTTTCAAGAGGGGAAAAGAAAACAAGATAAAGTGGGACAAAGGAAAAGGCTGTCGGGGCACCCGGCCCCCCTTTTCATATCACCACAGAGATTGAATCAGAATTCTTTGAGCCGATACCATCTCCCTGGGTGGACGGCACTCTTGTTACCGGATAAATTCAAGCCCTCCAGAAAGTCAAAGAATAAATTTAAGCCTTTTGCCAAATGTCTATCCTATTGGATTTTGATAAGACGGCCATTGAGCCTTAATAATGTCGTCCATCCATTTTCAGCCGCCCTTAACAGGCCTCTTTATTCGTCCCCAAAGCCTCTTCGCCCGGCCTTTTTATTACGGGCTCCGGCGGGCTCTCCAGGGAGCCGGGTGCCCGAGTGATGGATGGACACCGGCTAGATTATCTCCCGCAGATGTTTGCTCTCCGGGAGCTCCGGGCTTTCCCGCTAAGTAAACAGACTAAATGGAGAGTCGGTCCCAGAGGTCCCGGCACCACAGCGAGAAGAGGGCAGTGGACGACCTGTGGCCAAAGTGACTTTTAGGGAAGAGCCAGCCGCGCGTCCACATGGGCTGCATGGGGATGGCGGGACGGGGGTGGGGGCGCGCACACGGGGCGGGGGCTGGCACTGCTCTGAGCACCAGCACCAAAGCTCTGGGCTGGTGGGCTGCAGAGGGGACGAGGGAGGTATGGAGATGGAGGAGGTGGTGCAGGGACTGGGGACCGAGAAGGATGCAGGGGGTGAGGTGGGCTGTGGGGACAGGGGTATGGAAATGGAGGGGGGACTGTGGGGACAGGGGTATGGAAATGGAGGGGGGACTGTGGGGACAGGGGTATGCAAATGGAGGGGGGACTGTGGTGACAGAGGAACTGAGAGGAGCACAAGGAAATGGGGGGACCAGGAGACAGAGGGCAGGAGAGATCGGGGGATGGAGGGTGTGCAGGGGGGTGCAGGGGACAGAGTCTGAGGGGCGCTCAAGGGTTGGAGGTGCTTGCTGGGTGTGGGGGGGATTGCAGGAGAAAGAGACAAGGTGGGTAGTGGAGGATGTGGGGGATAGGGGTTCAGGGACAGGGGGTGCAAGAGACTGGGGGATGGAAGGGATAGGGGTGCACAGGACTGGAGGATAGAGGGGTATACAAGGCATGGTGGGGATGAAGGAGTTCATTCAGGGTGAGGAGAAGCAGGGGATGGGGGGACAAGAGGACAGAGGGGACAAGGGGATGGGGGATAGAGGAGAATAGGGGCAGGCCCTCCCCTCCTGGGGGTGGCACCAGGCCACTGTGGCCCACAGGCTGCAGCAGCTGTCACTCCCAAGACAGCCCGCTCTCACCCTCAGCCCAGCTGCACCTTTCCGGGTTCTAATCCCGGGTGTCCAACCTGGGTTCTAATCCCGGGATCTAGTCCAGGGTTCTACTCCTGGGTATCCAGTCCAGGTTCTAAGCTCAGTTGTCCGGCACCACCAACCTCTCCAGTCTCAGCTCCTCACCTGCAAACTGCATAGCTGAGCTGTCTAGTACCTCCCCTGCCCCCAACACCCTGGTTCTCCAATCCTTAGGATTTACCACCGAGACTCCCACCAATTATCACATTTGCTGCATCTCATTTGTTAATTCACTGATTGAATTAATTAATTAACTGTTGTTATGTTTCATCGGAGCAGATAAAAATGGGGGATTGTGATCTTCCTCTTAAGGATGGGATACCTCAAGCTCAGAAGTGCCAGCTCAGAAGGCCCCAGTGAGGCCAGAACCCTCACCCATCACATGAGTTAGTGCACATCCATGTCTTCATGAAGATGTATACGCACAGCCACACACACAGAAGCCCAAACTACAAGACAGATGAACCAGAGAGTCTTTGTCCCGTTACCAAGGACTTCACAGAAGTACTCCTTAAATAGCACACTAGTGCATCTAAACAAGTGTTTAATAAAGACATTTTTACCCACAGCTTTGAGGTTATGCATCTCTTTGTAAGGTGGGATCTTCTGTTTGGAAAGAAGATCAAATGGAGGTTTATTTACTTGGTCTCCCTGGCCTCTGGGTCTGGACACTTTGTCTTTGCATTTTAGCCCGTCTCCCTCAGCCCAGTCTCTTCCCTCTCTCCCATGTGTCCGGGGAGAAACTTCCTGGGTCCAGATCTCTGCACCAGGTTTAGGTCTCCATCATCCCCCCATCATGACCTTGTTCATGACCTTGGGCAAGCATTAAAAAAAACCCGTTGCCATCTAGTGAGTCAATTCCAACCCATAGTGACCCTATAGGACAGAGTAGAACTGCTCCATAGGATTTTCTAGGAGTGCCTGGTGGATTCGAACCGCCAATCTTTTGGTTAGCAGCCATAGCTCTTAACCACTACGCCACCAGGGTTGCCTGGGCAAGCACTGGAATCCCCAAACGCTGTTGTTGTTGTGTGCCGCCAAGTTGATTCTGACTCATAACAACCCATTGTGACAGAGTAAAACTGCCCTATAGGGTTTCCTAGGCTGTAATTTTTATCAGAGCAGATTGCCAGGTCTTTCTCCCACTGAGCCGATGCGTAGATTTGAAACACCAGCTTTCTGGTTAGCAGCCACGCTAAGCCAAACCAAACTCATTGCTGTTGAGTCGATTCTGTCATAGTGACCCTAAACAGAAGGAGCCCCGGTGGCACAGTGACTAAGTGCTCATCTGCTAACCATCTCCCACACATCTGTCACTTTGTTGTACTGAAGACCAAAGAAGAATTGATGCCTTTGAATGGTGGGGTTGTCAAAGAATATTGAATATACCATGGACCGCCAAAAGAATGAATGAATCTGTCTTGGAAGAAGTACAACCAGAACACTCCTTAGAAGCAAGGATGGTGAGACTACGCCTCACATACTTTGGACATGTTACCAGGAGGGATCAGTCCCTGCAGAAGGACATCATGCTTGGAAAAGTAGAGGGCAGCGAAAAAGAGGAAGACCCTCAAAGAGATGGATTGACACAGTGGCTGCAACAATGGGTTCAAGCATAACAATGATTGTGAGGATGGCGCAGGACCGGGCAGTGTTTTGTTCTGTTTTACATAAGGTTGCTATGAGTCAGAACTGACCTGACGGCACCTAACAACGACAGCAACAACTGCTAACTGAAAGGCTGGTGGTTCGAACCCACCAGCTGTTCTGCAGGAGAAAGACACGGTAGTCTGTTTCTGTAAATATTACAGCCTTGGAAATCCCATAGGGAAGCTCCACTCCATCCTATAGGGTCTCTGTGAGTCAGAATCAACTCAACTGCAATCTATCTTTATGGAAACAGACTGCCACATCTTTCTCCCTCAGAGCGGCTGGGGGGTTCAAACCAACAACATTTGGTTAGCAGCAGAGCTCTTCCCCATTGCACCACCAAGGCTCACCAGGGCTAATAAATTCAGGATGAGCCTGGAAAAACAGTGGGATTGACGGGTCATTGTGTGCAGGACAGTTTCTCAGTCTGGTAAGAGGTGCTGGAGAACCTGGGTGAAGATGCCCCCTCCAGGCAGCGACCCCCATTCTTAGGGCAGAGAAGGGAGGTGTGCTGGCTGAATAGCAAGAGGCGAGTTTGGCATCAGGGCTTCTCCTAAGCACCTCAGGCCCCCAAGGGGTCCTGCAGCAGCATCTCCACGTAAGAGCTGATCTGCGGAAGGGCTCCCTTCTTCTCTGGAACCCACCGCTACCCTGACTTTCCACTGCTATGGCCAGGGAAGAAAGGGAGGCACAGTGCCCTGTCTGGGAGTCACATCTGTTCTGACTCCGTGTGGCCTGGCTTAGCACCTCCAATGGGCCTGTGGTCAGTGGGATAGGGGCCTCCAAGACACCCATTACACACTGGGTCCCTGGGACGCGTCCCTGGGTCAGGGGCAATGAAAGCACTGTCTCACCACCTCCATCCTTCCTGCAAGCATCTCTTGATAATGACCACAGGAGCCAAAACCCATGGTCCCACCATTTATAAAAGAAAAGACACAACACAATACAGCACTGATCCAAAAGCACAGAGGATCACTCTGATTGCTCTTCTGTGTGGTTCAAAGGTGTCCGGGGGTTGCCTCTTCACACCCCATGAAATTTATACTCAAACGATTTACCATCTGCCTTGACCTTTGTACCCACTGCCCACCACTATCAATGTGTCACCTCTGAACTCACATCACCACCTGTCTGTCTTGTCAGTCTGCCGTACTCTGGTGGCTTGCATGTTAGTTACTGCGACGCTGGAAGCTATGCCACCAGTATAGATGGGTCACCCATGGTGGACAGGCTGCAGTGGAGCTTCCAGACTAAGGGAGACTTAGAAAGAAAAGCCTGGTGAGTTACTTCTGAAAACCAGCCAATGCAAACGCTATGGATCCCAACAGAACATTGTTTGTTATAGTGATGGAAGATGAGCCCCCTAGGTTGGATGGCACTCAAAATACACAGTGGCCACAGCAATGGACTCAAACATCCCAACGATTGTGAAGATGGTGCAGGACTGGGCAACGTTTTGTTCTGTTGTACGTGCGGTGGCCACAAGTCAACAAGCAACTAACAATAACAACAGACTCCCATTCAGCAGCCCAGACAATGCATTCAGGAGAAGCAGAGTGAAAAAGGAATGCTTGCCTTATGTCAGAAAGTTCGTTTACATATTTGCAGTGGGAAAAGTGAAGCTTCCATGTTCACTCTACAAGTTGGGAGATGAGCACTGACTTCAGGTCCCTGCGAAGTGAAAATCCTTCAATTCTTTGAAATACAGAAAAGTTGCTTAATGCTGTTTGCTACTCGACATCTTCTAAGAAAATACGGATTCACTCAGAGGCAGGAGGAGCTGTTGTTGGAATCTGCGTAACATGCAGTGGGACACTTTGGGGAAGAGAAGGTCAAGGCTGCCCTGGGCAGTGGGACTGGGAACTGGACATTTTGCCCCACTGTCTGCCCAGACAAAGGGATCCCTGGGAGGCCAGACACAGCCACGTGAGTTATGGAGATGATGGGCTAAAAAGTCACCCAGAGGTCAGAGGTCCCTTCACATGATCAGAAAATGTTCCCATTGCAAGGTTTTTTCCAAAACAGATGTCTTGGGTTCACCCTGGTGAGCAGAGGCGGGTCCCCTCTCCCTACGGATCGCTCTACCAAATGCCTTGTTCAGACCCTCGGCCGCGGAGAGGGCGCACACGACTTTCTGTGAACTTCCCGGGCTAAGACGACTTGGATGCCCTGCTCAAGTAGGCTCTGATCATCTTATGTGAAGGGCTGACAGTGCCCCTGAAGCACATAGTCTGTGTGGCAAAATCCAATTGTGATGCGACACCAGGGAAGTAGCCCTTGGTAGGAACTAGATTACTCGGTGCTGACTCGCGCTTCCTGACAACGCAGGTGGTGCCTCCTGGTGCTGTCTGGGGACGACAGCATTAAAGGCAACTCTTGCCAAGAGAGACAATATTTTAATTGTATTGGAAAATCTAAAATAACAGTTTAGTTGTCTGTGAGATCGTGTGTAAATATGAGTGTGTGAGAGTATGTGTGTATGTGTGTATATGTGTATGAGTGATGTGAGTGTACGTGAGTGTGTACATGTGTGAGTGTGCATATATTGGTATCTGAGTGTATGAGTGTATATGTGTGAGTGTGCATGTATGAGTGTTGAGTGTGTGCATGTGTGTGAATGTGCATGTTAGTGTCCGAGTGTGTGTGCATGTCGTGTGTGTGCATGTGTGAGTGTGTGACTGTGTGTGAGTGTGTGAGTGTGTATGTATGCATGTGTGTGTGTGAGTGTGAGGCACACAGTCCCTGGAAGCTAAGCTGTACCTGGTAAGTGGGTTCAAGGCTTGGAGATAATTTCTGGACCCAATTCTTTCTGTGGGTGTCTAGACTTCGGTGTGGACATGTAGGTATGTGTGTGTCTGTGTGCGCTTTCCCTGGGGGATGTGTGTATTTTCTGCACATAGCTTGCTCTCTGGATCTTTTAGAGCTAATGTTTGTCAACCAGCCATTAACCATCATCAGTCAGCAAAGTAGCAGATAACGCTCACACAGACACTTTTTCTTTCAACCTAATGGTTTGCTTATTTAACGCGATGCCCGAGCCGTCTTTGGAAGCTATTAGTACAGCAAAAGGCTTTGTTGAATCTGCAGCCAATTGTTGTTTTTCTCCCCCATATTCTTTTCATGAGACTATCCACTGAAGATAGTTAAATAAACACGACCCACGTTATTTAATTTAAATGTGTCTGCATGGCCTACAGGGTTCCCACAGGTACTGGTTCTCTTCCTTCTCAGGAATTAGTATGCTCAGGGAAGAGACTCCCTACCTGCTCACACACACAAAAAAAACTAAGCGCACATCCTGATTACAACTAAATCACTGCTCTGAAGATGCATTTGTCCACAGGCCATGCATTGCTCACCGACTGACGGAAGCATACCCCAATGATGCACTTACTGACTGCAGAGAGAGCTTGGAAATCACAGAGCCACCTGACCAGGAACGCAAAAGGGGACGGGGAGAGAAGAAGGCATGAACAAGCTCTCCTACCTTTTTGATGCAGCCCTCCTGTGACGACACTTCCGAATCAGTCAGGATTTGCTGCAAGACAATTTTGAAAGGGGTTGTTAGTTTCTGACAAATGTTGTTCTCAAGTGGGTTATAAATAGTGGGGTCAGATCAAAATGTTCTCTGAAATAATAAGGGTAGGACCTAGTGGAGTCTACCTAATATGAACTAAAGAGCCCTGTTTAGAACTGAGATCCTCTATTTCAATGGTGTCGACCCTAATTGCTGGAAACTTTGCACCGCTTACTTTGGACACATGATCAAGAAAGACCAATCTGTAGCAAAGGGCATCATGGTTGGTGAAGTAGAGGGTCAGGAAAAATGAGGGAAATCCTCCATAAGCTGGGTTGACACCATGGCCACAACAACAGACTCAAACACACCAAGGATCATGAAGATGGTGAAGGACCAGGTTATGTTTTTTCTGTTACACATAAGGTCACCATGAGTCAGAGCAGACTCAACAACAACAGTATATAAGCATTCTTCCAGGGGCATCACCTCCCTGGAAACATCATGACTGCCATTTCAGGGAAGGGTTGCTTCATGTAGGCTAATAACTGGGTTAGACACCCACATGGAGCTGTCTTGAGGCAAGCCACACATGTCCAAAACAATTTAATGGAGAGCAGCGGAGATGTTCTGAAACGTAGAATGGACTCCATCCTCATTCTTCTGAGTTCCCCAGTGAACTGAGAAGTGTGCATCTGGAGGTTGCTGTGCCTACGTTCTACGTAACCCTGAAAGGGCTAGCAAGGGGAGAGACACGGTCCCTCTGTGCCTTGTCCTGCATGGCCCTGCAGCGGCTCGCAATGGGACACATGGTCCCTGCCCTCGTGGGGCTTCCAGTCCATCTGGGGGCAGGGCTCAGGTGAGCTCCCACATTCATGCCAGACTCGAACCATGGCCCCAGGACAGAAGAGCCGGGGAGAGGCCAGAGCGGAGGCGGGGGTGGCTAAAGTCCCCAGAAGGCATGGCTGTCACCAGTGGGAGGGGATGGAGCCTCTTCTCTCTTCTTTGGCAAGTCAAAAGTGGCAGCATTGTCACCTACTCTTTAATTACATCCTGGAATTCTTAGGGGTGGCAGTTTCTGCATGCTTCTGGAAGAACCTGCTCAAAGGAAATCAGGCTAAGGCACAAAAGCAGTGACACCCACATCATGGGACTGCCTTGGAGTACCACTGACGAGGGCCCCCAGCAGTGGGCTATGGGCAGCACCAGCGATTCCTGCCTTTCCTGCTGCATTTCTGTGCTGCCCCCTTCCCCATGTCTGCACAGAGAGTTGGGACAGTGATGAGAGAAAGTACCAGAAATTCTGCATCTTTCTCTTGCCCCAAGAATTTCAACTTGGAGCCTTCCTTGGCTTGGCTCAGGCAAGCTGTAGTATTTTGCCTGACTTCTACTCCTAAAGGAGTCCCTGGGTGGTGCAGCCAACACGCTCGGCTGCTAACCGAAAGGCTGGAGGTTCAAGTCCACCCAGAGGCATCTGGAAGAAAGGCCTGGCAATCTACTTCCAAAAACTCAGTCACTGAAAACCCTATGGAGCACTGTTCCTACTCTGACACACATGGGGTCACCATGAGTTGGAGCTGACTAGCGGCAACTTTTTTTTTTCCTTCGACTCCTAAAAACCTCTGGGTTCACTGCCGAAGGGGGTGTTTTAGGGGTGGGTTCCGAATGCTTTATAAGTGGATCAAACAGGAAAATGAGCTGCATCTGTTGGGTTTTCCCTTCTGAAGTGAGAGAGCTGGGGATAGGCTCATATGAAGGATGGGGTTGTTTCCGTGAGAATAAATACCAAGATGGAAACTAATATTGAAAACCGAAACGAGGCATGATGCTGAGTCCCAGGGTTTAGTTTCCCTTCCTTAAATCCCACTGTTGAGGCTGCCAGTGCCTCCTCGGCCGGGTGACAGGACCAGGTGCCACTTCCAGAACGAGGCCAGCCTGCCCAACTCAGCTGTAATAACAAGCAGCCATACTTCTAAATGTTGGGAATTCTAATCAATTGGGGATTTTATGTTTCTTTTAATAGATTCCGAAACGGCGGTTTGGAAAGTGGCTCTAAGTGGAAAAGGAGAATGAGACAGAAAGGGAGGGAAGGCTCCAGGGAAGACTAGCCAGGGGCATCCCGGAGGACCCTCCCTCCACCTAGCCTGGGCCTGGACACTGGCGGCGAGGTGAGGAGGTGATCCTCGGACATCTGGGCTGAGTCTGGCCGCTGGATGGGGCCCAGCATCTCTGCTGTCGCGTCTGTCTGCTTTTTACCCCCGAGTCCAGAGCCAGGAAGCTTGGTCAACGCGGGAACTCCGAGGAGAGAGTGAGGCTGACCACCTGGGTCTCAGAAAAGCTGGAGGCTTCCAGAAAGGGGCCGGCCCATCAATGCCTAGGGCCTGAGAGGCCCAAGGGGACACGTCGGTGCCGCCCCAAAGGGACAGAAACACCCCTGTTGAGCCTCAGGCTGCCTGGCCACACCTTGGGCATCATCACCAGCAGGGACCGAGATCTTTGTTAGGATGGCCAGGACTGTGGGCTCAGTGCTGTGGGCCATGGGGTTCCCTTTACCAGAAGAGTTCTGGGGTTTATCAGCCCTGCTCTTGCTGGGTGGCTGGCTTTAGCCTTAAAGGGCAAAATTGTGTTTTAATTTTCAGAAGGAGCTCAGTGTTTTGCATGCCTCCAGGGTACCAGCCAGGACCACAGGGGAGCGGCCGTCAGAGAGAGTTTTATTTCTTGGAAATGTGGGCTGAGCCCTGAGTCCATCCCCATGTGACTCCAGCACAGAACACAGCGTTGGACAGGGAAGCTGTCGCCTCAACCTCGAGGACACTTGTCCTCCGTTTAGCCACTGACTTTAGTCTAAAGAAGGCCCCCCCCACCATGAGAAACTATTTTGTTCTGTAAACCTTCATCTAAAGTACAAAAAAGAAAAAGAAAAAGGAAGTATCCATGTGAGATCAAATTGACAATAGCAACTCAAATGGTTTGATGGGAAACCTAGGGGACAGTGAGTTGAAGACAAGGGTGGTGGAATAATTTGGAAAAGAACAGTGAGAATAGCAGCACAACTGGAAGAATGTAATCGATGCCACTGAATTGTGTACATGTAGAAATTTTTGAAATGGTGTATCTTTGGCTATGTACATTTTCACCAAAGAAAAAGAAGTTTCTCCAAGGTCCAGAAGGGAGAGTGCTGACATGTCGTGGGCTTGTTAACAATGTCATAAAACCGTATGTGTACTGACTATTTAATGAGAAACTATTTGTTCTGTAAACCTTCACCTAAAGTACAATTTAAAAAAAAAAGTAATTAAAGAAGACCCTCCCACCCAATGCTGTACCGCCTCAGGGAAGCCTGGCCGTAGGATGAGGTCAGACCCCACCTCCAGTTGCCCCTGCTCTGACGGGGCCTCTCCCCAGGACAGGAGCTTCAGTGAGGCTCCCTCACAGAGACGCGATCACTTTGCGAAGCCCCCGGGCGGGCACTGAACATGTCTAGAGACACCATGTGAAGGGTTTGGAGGAACGCTTTATAAGCCGGAGGTCTCCAGCTGCAGCAGCCACGTTGGATGACATTTCCTGGGCATCTGCCACGCGCTTACATAAACGGCAATGCTACCCATTGATTCTGGGCGCCTGGATAAACCGCCTTGGAAGAGGAGAAAGCGTTTGGAGGGTTTGATCTGCCCAAAGTGTCCGCGGCCTGTGTGGAGGCAAAGCGTTCTTGTGTGGGATCTTTCCTGGCCCAGCGGATGGAGAAGAGTTTGGCCCATGGGGTTACCCTGAGCCAAAATCGACTCAGCAGCAACTGGATTAGGAGTCCCTGGGTGGTGCAAACGATTAACGTGCCCCCCTGCAAACTGAAAGGCTGATTGTTCGAGTTCACCCAGAGGTGTCTCAAAAGAAAGGCCTGACAATCTGCTCCTGAAAAATCAGCCATTTAAAATGTATGGAGCACAGTTCTACTCTGACACATGTTGGGTTTCCGGGAGTTGGAGTCAACTTTACAGCAACTGGTTTTAGGCACCCCTGAGCCCCCCATCTCTGGGAAGCTGGACCCTGCTAACACCTAGCCATCTGCCAGCAGGTAGCACCAGCCCCCGGCCTCTGCGCTGGGCACAATTCCAGGCATGATGAAGAGGATACTCTAATCAATGGTGGTCCTGGGGCTCGCCTTGAGGAAGGGGGATGGGCTGGTGTGTTTCCCTGAAGTTCACGTTATAACCAGGGCTTTGAACCGGTTCATTCTGGTTTGAACTCCTGCTGAGAATTTGCATTTTTAACAAGTTCCCAGACAGTGCTAATGCTGCTGGTTAGGGACCAATTGTGAGAATCACTAGTAGAGCAGTGGTTCTCAAAATTTATTATACATAAGAATCACCTGAGCATCTTGTTAAAACGTTGATTCTGATTCAGTATATCTGGGGTGGAAAAATCCTAGTCATAACGGAGCCTCTGTGAGCATAAAAACTCACTGTGGATCAGTGCCTTTGTCTCTTAGTGCTGCTGTATTAGAGATACTATAAATGGGTGGCTTTTTTTTTTTTTTTTTTAAATAGAATAAGAAAATTTATTTTTACTGGCTGGCCAAGAAAAAAGGGTTCAAATTTGAGCAAAAATATGCCCCCTCATCATGATCATCGTAGGGGATGGAAAACACTTCTTTGGGCCCAGTTACCACATAAATGCCAAAGGAGTGTCCTAGACAGACAGACTGACTTCAGCTGTGAGGTATTCACTTTCTGGATAAGGATTAACACTCCTGACAGCATAATCCAGTGTTTTTCAAACACTGTCCTTCAGAAGTCCTAGGTAGATAACGGGTAACTAAATTAGAGCTACCACTCACATTTTTATAGATGTAACGTTTGCTGATTCTGTAACATTCATATAGTTGGATGAGGTAGGGAATGAATCAGTCTTGTGTTCTCTGGTGATCTCGGTGTTCTTTAGACCCCACCTAAACTGGCTGGTCCTCAAGCTTCATACCTGAGCAATGAATCATCCTTACCACAAACTCAAGGAGAATCTTGACTCTGAAGCACACTAGCCCTGGGAACTCCTCAACTGAGAAATGGGACTGGTGAGATTTATTTATTTATTTTTGAACATTTTATTGTGTTTTAGGTGAACGTTTACATAGCACATTAGCTTCCCATTCAACAACTCATACTCAGATTTACTCCTTGACATTGGTTTCTATCTGCGCAATGTGTTAGCACTCTCTGCATTTCCATCCGTCCAGTTTACCTGCCCCTCCTTGACTTCTCATCTTTGCTTTGGACCAGTGTTGCCGGTTTGTTGTCTATAATTGATGGTTCTGAGGAGCACATTCCTCACAGCTGTTATTGTTTATTTTTTAGGCCAATCCATTATTTGGCTGAAAGATGACCTCCAGGAGTGGCTTCGGTTCCAGGTTAAAAGGGTGTCTTAGGGTAATAGTCTTGGGGGTTCCTCCAGTCTCTATCAGTCCAGTAAGTCTGGTCTTTTTTATGAATTTGAGTTTTGTTCTGTATTTTTCTCCCATTCTAACCAGGACCTTCTATTGTGTTCCTGGTCTGAACGGTTGGTAGTGGTAGCTGGGCTCCATCTAGTTCTTCTGGTCTCAGGCTAGAGAAGGCTGTGGTTCCTGTGGGCCATTAGTTCTGTGGACTAACTGCTTCCTTGAATCTTTGATTTCCTTCACACTCCTTTGCTCCAGATGGGAAGAGACCAATAGTTGTATCTTAGATGGCTGCTCGCAAGCTTTTAAGACCCCAGATGCTACTCATCAAACTAGGATGTAGAACATTATCTTTACAAACTATGTTATGCCAATTGACCTAGATGTCCCCCAAGACTATGGTCCTTAGCCTTCAACCCCAGTAACTCAGCCAATAAATGAGTGATTTTAACCAACAGGAATTAATTTCCTCACAGTTCAAGTGGCTAGAAGTCCAAATTCAGGGCACTGGCTCTAGGGGAAGGCTCTCTCTCTGTAGCTCAGGGAGAAGAGCCATGTCTTTCAGTTCCTGTAGCCTCATATTCCTTGATTCCCTTGCAATCTCTACATGGCATCTATCTTCCCCCTGTTTGTATTTGCTTGTCTCTATGTCTGTGCTGCTCCTTATAACTCAGCAGCGATCAGGTTTAAGACCCATCCTACACTGATACGGCTGCATCAGCATAACAAAGAATCCCCTGTACCCAAATGGGATCACATCCACAGGTACAGGGCTTAGGATTTCAACACATATTTTAGGGGGACACAATTCAATCCATAACAGAGGCTCTTCTCTCCATTCTGCAAGAGTCCATTGAGGCCTGTACACAAAACACAGGGATGGTTACTACCCCTGGGGAGCCTGCTGTCAGATAGAGATGTAGGGACAGTCATTCACGCCACAACAGGAAATGATGCTGCACACAATGCACCAAGCAAGAGATGAACCACAGCCACACGAGGGTTGGTGGAAGGAAGACCTGGCTGGGCTGCAGCATCTCAGAACTCCTTATTTGTCCCCCTGAGCACTGTCACGCTGTTCCTGTGGGGCTGCAGCATGTGGGTTGATGAGCAGTTCTGAGTCATGTGAAGCACAGTTGTATACCCACAAGGGGCCAGGGAAGAACCACGTGTACATGTTGAGCTGCACCCCTCACATGATGCAGTGCAGTGGGGGTATTAAGCCCACCCTATGCCCTATGCCTACCATGCATCTGTCAGCTTGTCACACTGTGGGGGCTTGTGTGTTGCTGTGATGCTGGGAGCTATACCACTGGTATGTCAAATACTAGCAAGGTCACCCACGGTGGACGGGTTTCAGAGGCGTATCCAGACTAAGACAGACTAGGAAGAAAGGCCTGGTGATCTATTTCTGGAAATTTGCCAAAGACAACCCTGTGGATCACAACAGAATATTGTCTGATACAGTGTTGGAAGACGAGCCCCCTCTATTGGAAGAAGGCATTCAAAATGCACTGTGGCCACAGCAATGGACTCGAGCATATCAACAATCGAGAAGATGTCGCAGGAGAGGACAACGTCTCCTTCTGTTATACATAAGATTGCCATGAGTCGAACCTGACTTGATGGTAACTAAAAACAACAACTTGCTCTATGTGTCCCCCTCAAAAGGAAGCATGGAATGACTCTAAAGAAAGAAGTGCCCTCTTGCAAACGGAAAGTTTGAGCTGTGTTCTGCAATGGCCATTCTGGCTGCTTCTCTCTGCCTGCCCCTGACTTCATAGCCTGCCTTGGCAGGTACGCGTGCCTCTTCACCCACTGCTGACCTCGGTGGAAATACCACCGGACACACTCCTTCTGGAGCCTCTCAGCCTCTGCCTTCTCCTTGCCAGAGCTGCTGCCGAGCTGAACAGCCTCTTTATTTTGCTAGCTTAACCCTCAGTGCACTTACTGCAAGCTTGTCAGCCGCCAGCAGTGGCTTCAGAGCTCTGAGCCCAGTCCCCGGACCCGGCAGAAGTATTAGGTGTGTTTTGATTAAGCATTTTCCCCAAAAAAATAGAGGTTTGACCTCCAACATTTAGCTTCTCTCTCGGGTATCAGTGCCAGGATTTAGCTAAGTGGAGTTGGTCAAAACATCTTTTTTGACTCTTAAAATAAATACCCTCTGTTCTCCAAAAAATCAGCAAAGAGTCGACACACACAGACATCTCATACGCTCACAGCTCTGGAGTTCTGGCACGTTCCCGGGGCGGGGGGGGGGGGGGGCGGGCCCTAAACTTTCTGTTTGGTGTCACAAATGGATCCCAGAAGGTTTCTCTCCCTTCAAAATAATCTGTTATTAAAGTATTTGAAAATATACCTACAGGAGGAAACCCAGACTGAGCCCCAGGTCTGACGCTGCTCCATAACTCGAGAGAACCAGATTCAACCCGGAGTGTGGAGCCCCCTCCACCAGCCTGGAGGACAGCGTGGCTCACAAGGTCATCAAACGTTCTGGCTTACTGACCTCTTACTCTTGGTCTTTGAGCCCAGGGCTTGTCTACCTAACTGTGTTTTATGTTTCTCAACTGTGCATTTTGAACTAGCTTCTTCATATTCAAAGATGTGTGCCTGAGTCTAGAATCTGCTACAAGCTGATTCCAAGGCCTCCTCTTCTTAAAGAAGACTTTATGGGGCAGGGAGGCCAGGGTTGTTCATGCATGTCACTCAGGTTGAAATAAGAGGGGGAGCTGGGACCCAAGTTGATGGATACGCTCCCACCCCCACATGCTAACCCAGCTCCAAGCCTTGTACTGCTGATTTATGGCAGGTTGTGGGGGCTGCAGGGATGTAGGGTTCTGCTAGAGACTGAGTCTAAGCAGAGAGGTCAAGACAGGCTAGTAATTCCTCCATGGTCAGTGGCTTTGACCTCTACGCAGCTACCATTTTAGGAGTGTTTTATACCCAACTAAACAGTGCTGGAGTCCCTGGGTGGTGCAAACAGTTAACATGCTTGGCTGCTAACTGAAAGTTTGGAGGTTTGAGTCCACCAAGAAATGCCTGGGGATCAACTTCTGAAGAATGATCCATTGAAAACCCTGCGGAGCACAGTTCTACTGGGAGACGCATAGAGGCACCATGAGTCAACTCGACAGCGACTGGTAAACAGTACCGTAGAAGCACATCTAACGAGCCGATATCAGACCTCATTGAAATGCCATTTTTCAGACTCGTTTTATTCTTGGAAAGGGGTGCCCACAGTATATCACATGTGCTTCCTCTCTTCTTGTAAGAAGAAATGTTTAAAGAACGATTCTCATCCTTAATTGTCTTCCCAAACCAAGTCCTATGATTGCTGCCAATTTCCCTGGTGTAAATGTTGCATTAAAGTAACAGCAGCAACAACAATGGTGATGATGATGAGGAGGACAGCAGGTAATATTTTTTGCCTTACATGCTCCTTAAAAGTAAGGGTAGCAAGACTTCAACTCCCTTACTTTGGACACATCATTAGGAAAGACTTATCCTGGAGAAGGATGTCATGCTTGGTAGAGGGTCATCAAAAAAGAGGAAGACCCTCAACGAGATGGACTGACACAGTGGCTGCAACAATGGGCTCGAGGATATTTACTACTGTGAGGATGGTGCAGGACCGGGCAACATTTCCTTCTATTATACATAAGGTTGCTGTAAGTTGGAACTGACATGACAGCACCTAACAACAACAACTACTATGTGCCAGGGCCTGTCCAGGCACCACAGACGCATGGTCTCCTTTACTTCTCACAACAATGCTATATGAGGCAAGAACTACAATTATCTCTGCTTTATAGATAGGAATCAGAGGCTCGGCGAGTTGAAGTATAGGGCAAAGATCAAAAAGTTGCTGAATGGTGGAGCTGCATTCAACACTGGGCCTACTGATTCTGGACTTGGGCTCCTTAGGAACTGGAGGCTGTTGGGTGGATGCATCCGGATGGAAGAAGCCACACGCCAACCCTTCTGACCGGGACTCACACCTGAACCCTGGCCAGGACTCTCGGCAGTGGGGCACTCCCCCGGCCAGGCCCGCAGCCCTGCTAGCTCGAGCTAGGCTGGGTGGTGTCCTGTTGGCAGCTCGGACACACACTATGAAAGGCGGTTAGTCACCGGCCGCCTGGCCTTGGCTCCCAGAACAAAGGCACCGATGGTGTTGACACAAACTCTTGAGCTCTCAACTGGGAACAGGGTGATATTTATTTATTTTTTGCATTAAAAAAGTCAGCTTGGCCATGTTTGAGCTGCAGAAATGATTTTTTTAAAAGGCGCCTCAGACACTGTTTTTAGCTTTTATGCCTAAACAGATACTTCTCAGTTCTTTCAAGTGCGATCTACCCAATGAATGGAGGCTCTCTCTTTATGCCTAAGAAAAATATTTACACAGTCAAGTACGGCAAGAAAAAGGACCCTGGCTCCTCAGAGGACCCCTCCCCGAAACATAGACTGGCCTCCACCTGGTGTTGACATTCCCAACCTAGACACCCCCTCCTGCCTCTCCTGTACCCGCCCTCCACTGCCCCTTCCCCAAGGCACTTCCCAGCCCTCCACTTCGTACCCTATGGATTCCTTTTGGAGAATCCCAAATGGAGGCCTACCATGAGGAAAATGGCCCTGTGCGAATGTCAGTAAAGTCCTCCTACCCAGACCTTTTTCGTCTGGCAGTGAAGAGAACTTGGGTGACGCAAACAGTTAAGCGCTTGACTACTGGGTGAAAGGTTGGTGGTTTGAACCCCCACAGCAGCCCTTTAGAAGACAAGGGCACAGTCTTGAAAACCCTGTGGAACAGTTCTATTTTGCACACATGGGGTCATCATGAGTTAGCATCAACTCAACAGCAACTAACAACAAGAAAACCCAGGCTACTCCGCTTCCAGGGCCCCAGGGGAATGCACCGTCCTCTGAACTTTGTGTCCGGGCCTGGCACAGTGCTGCACGGAAACGGACCTTGGGCTTGTTGACGCTCTCTCTCGACTTATCTTGAACATCCGCGGCCTTGTGGTTTGCTCTGGTCACAAGAGCGGATGGAGTGGCCAGCAGGCCGAAACCACATGCTTAATGATTTGCTCCATACAAGGTCACTGGCCTTCCGGGCCAGCTGGCCTCACACAAACCCGGATCTGGGCATCGTCTGCACTTCCAGATGCTCCAAGAACACTCTGTTTGCTGGCAGCTCTCGGTCTGCGCTGCTCAGGCCTCTTTGCCTGGACACCCCTGCCCAGCGCCACAGGCCTGGTCTCGCGCCTACACCTACTGTAATGGATCGAACTGTGTCCCCCCAAAATATGTGTTGGAACCCTAACCCCTATCCCTGTGGATGTAATCCCATTTGGGTTTTCTTTGTTATGCTAATGAGGCCCTATCAGTGTAGGGTGTGTTTTAAGCCAATCACTTTTGAGATATAAAAAGAGCAGATTAGGCACAGAAGCAAGCAAGAAGAAATGAGCACAGTCTGGGGAAGGATAGATCCCACCCTGAGATCTCCAAGGAAGGCTGACAAGAACACCAGAGAAACTGAGACAGGGACCTTCCCCTGGAGTGGACGGAGAGAGAGAGAGCCTTCCTCTAGAGCCGGAGCTCCGAATTTGGACTTCCAGCTTTCTAAACTGTGAGAAAATAACTTTCTGTTTCTTAAAGACACTCACTTGGGGTATTTCTGTTATAGCAGCATTAGCAAACTAAGACATCTACCTTTTGCAGAATGAATGAACAAATGAATGAATGA
This sequence comes from Dugong dugon, assembly GCA_030035585.1. NCBI lineage: Eukaryota > Metazoa > Chordata > Mammalia > Sirenia > Dugongidae > Dugong > Dugong dugon. The sequence continues at coordinate 26,189,436 of CM057462.1, read as the reverse complement.
ATGAGTGTCCCCCTTCTCTTCAGACTTCTCTAAGGTTTAATCCTCTAAATTCTTTCTGTCTCCACCCCGCCCCAGAGCAAAGTTTCAACTTCCCTTCCTATGCTCATTTAGTGAGCTGTCATGGAGTGACTTCTGTGTACACTGCCCCATGAAAAGAGGCCTTGGAGAAAGAAATTTTTTTTTTTAAATATACAGACTGCTACTTTGCGGCAGAGACACTGGGTCAAGCCTACTCCCGCCCTCCACAACAACATAAGCATTAAAACAAAGGTCAGAACGAGGGATTCTTGCTGAGAACTACAGCCTGAGGGTACAGAGGAGGCTGGGTCCTTTTCGGGAGGGTTGGCTCCTGACGGGCAGTGGTGGCTGCAGTGGATACAGTGCTAGGGAGGGGCCGTGGCAGGGGGCAGCGTGTATGAAGTTGGGGGTGGGGGGTGGGTGAGCCTGTCTGAAGGTAGTAAGAGCTGTCAGCGGTGGCCTGGGTGTGGAAAGGCCTCGGAGGCTACAATGGGCAAGCTTGGGTGCCAGGCTGAGGGTTTCGATTGGATTCTGAGGGCTGATATGGGTGCTGATGCTGTGACAAGACACACCAATGATGAAGGGCAGGGCGCAGGGGCTGAAGGAGGTTCTGCAGGTCAGGGGAGGGGAGGGGGCTTCACGTTAGCCCCAATCCCCAAGGGGCTGCAGTTGGTGTGCACACCCAGCATCTTCCCTCTTCCCCTGCAGAGGAGCCCCACCCAGATTTCTCCTTCACCCCCGGGGGACGTGTCCTGCTTCCTGACAAACAGCCAGAGACTGCTTCAGGGACCAGAGCCGAGGCCAGGGAACAAATGAAAGGGAGACTGAGGATAATGGAGGGCCGGGGGGCCAGGCACCATATTGGCTACCTCCTCACATTCCAGCCCTGTTGCCATCAAGTTCACACCTACTCATGGCACCCCCATGTGTGTCAGAGTGGAACTGCGCTCCATAGGGTTTTCAGTGATTTTTTTTCAGAAGTAGATTGCCAGGCCTTTCTTCCGAGATGCCACTGGGTGGACTCAAACCGCCAACCTTTCAGTTAGCAGACCCAGGGATTTTGTGTGAATTAACTCATCTGCAATGCATACAAGGAGCCTGTGAGGAGGGGGCTGCGTTATCCTCTCTTTATAAGGAACAACAGGCCCAGAAGTGACTTACCACATTGGCACAGTGGGCAAGGGTGATAACGGGATTCACACATAGGCTGTTGTCTCCCACCTGGAGTCCTATGATCTCCCACCTAGGCACCCTGTGAGCCCCTGTGAGCTCCTGCCTGGGACCAGTGAGCTCCCACCAGAGAGTCCTATGAGCTCCCACCTAGGGGCGCTGTGATCCCCTCTGAGCTCCCACCTGAGGGCCCTGGGAGTTCCTACCTGAGGACCCCATGAGCTCCCACCTGTGGTCCTGTGGGCTCCTATCTGGGGCCTTGTGTTGTGTTGAGCTGGGTGGAGAAGCTGTAGGAGCCACGGATGCCAAGATGAGTCTTCTCATAGAGTAGGAAGCCCCTCTCCTGGGTTTGGAGAGCAATGCTGATGGGTAAGCAAGAACAGTGGTCTGAGAAGGTAAGGGGGAGCTGGCACCCGACAAGGTGGGGCTGGCAGGAGAAGGCCGTGTGTGACACGCTCATGTCAGCAGGCATGGCCGGGGCTCCTGCAGCCCTCTCTCTGTGCCAGGCATTGAGGAGGGGTAAGGCTGGGAGAAGTGTCCCCAAGGCCCACATCAGGCCTGCCCCGGTGCACAGTTCCCTCCTTCTGCTTCTGGAAGATTGATGTCCCCAGAGGAAGTGCACATAAATCACAGAAGCATGGGTGACGAGTGGCACTTCCAATCAATGACACATGACAAGCCATAACTTTCAGTCTCAGAATACAAGCCTTCACGAGTCCAGGAGCTCCCAACCTCTAGCCCCAGGGGCTGGAAGAGGGTGCCCAGAAATGAGGATAAAGTTCTGCAGAGCCGCTTGTTCCTGGGTCTGACCCAGAGCTTCCTCAGGCGGGGGATTAGAGAGGAGGAGAGCCAGGCCCTGGGAGGGGAAGTGCTGCCTGGGCAGGCCCCAGACCCTGAGGACGGCCTTGGGGCTGGGGTGGTGGTGGTGGTGGGAAAGGGGTTTGGGACAGGTCGTGATTCTAGGTGAGACTGCCATGTGACCTGACCATCCCCTCTGTCGCCTTTCTTCTCCCCGCTTCCCTTCTGTTTCCTTTACTTCTCTATAAACTTTTATCGGGCCATTACAGTTTGGAAGAGGATGGTGCATGGTCATTTCAGAGCTCCTCTAACTTCACTGGTAGGTCTGTCCCACACGGGATTATGGGCCTCCTGGGCAGTGCTGGGTTCCAGGCATCACTGGGGAGCCCCCACAGCCTGAGCCCAGCTGCAGACCCTAGACGCATCCACTAATGGCACAATGACGAGCAAGCGAGGAAAGGAAGGGATCCGGCCCCACTGCATTCGCATGCAGGGTGTCCGGTACACAGGCCTGCCTCAGCCTCCAGCATCCCTGGCTGGGACGGGGCTGCAGAGCTGGGGCTGGCCAGGCCAGCGTGATCCTGGCTTGGTTAATGGTCGCCAGGGGCGAGTCTCTGTGACTGCGGGGTAAGGCAGCTACTCCGCTCCCTAGATGACATGCCGGGGAGCACCTGAGGGGCCCCTGCAGGAACCTGGGCATGGGGGGCAGGCACCACACCGTGCAGGGCTGGGTGTCACCGGCAGGTGGCTGGAGAGCGGGTCCGAGGGCCTGGTGGGGAGCAGCACAGGGAAGCCAAAGTGGGGAGGCTAGCCCTCTGAACCTGGAACCCCGGACCTGTGCTGCCACTGGACCCTGACAGGAGGCCAGTTCCCCATGTCCGTCCTGCACCAGCAGCCCCTGGAGGTAGAGGGAAACCATCCCTGTTGCCTGATTTTAGCACTGAAAGCCCCCAGTCCTGGGAACCCCTCCGTGTGATCACCCTACTGGGGGGGGGGGAATGTTAAGGTGGACCCGAGGAAGTGCCGCTGTCAGAAGGGAAGGAGACCGCTGGAGAGAATACCAACAGGACTGTCCCATGCCCGGGGTCTGAGCGCTGGGTCAGCCTTCATGACAGATCTCCCTCTGGGATGATGGCTGCATTCTGCTGCCAGCCCCAGGAGTCACACCGTCTAGTGCGAGTGTTTGCAGGGACCCCCAGGAGCTGGGGGCTTGAGCTCAGCAGAGCAGGTCAAGGGGCCTGCAAGGGCATGGCCCCCTGTCCCCAGCAGCCACACGATGCTGGATGAGTGAGTCTGAGTGCGACCTCAGATGCTACAGGACCACATTCTTACATGTTCTGGAAGTCCATTGCCCATGTGCAGACACTCTCCCTGGGACAGCCTGACATTGCGAACCTGACGTTGTTCATTGCGAGTGCCAGCTGCAGACAGGGAGTCCTCAGCTGGGAGTTCTGCCTGTCTCCATCTGCTTAAACCAGCACCGAGCTCTGCCAGTTAAAAAGCCCCAGGCGGCTCTCCCCATGCAAGGTTGAAAAATACACTCCCCTAGGACCAAGGGCCACGCCCATCTTGCTTCTGAAAACAAGAACACTCAGGGACCAGGTGTTAGGCGCCGGCGCCGCCTTGCTGCCTGACTCCCCGTGGCCTGGCTGCTAGAGGTGCTGGACCCAGGTGCTTCCATCTGGACTCCCTGCTACAAGCAGACAGGGAGAAGCTGCCTTGGCCCCCCCCACCCCAGGGCCTTGCATTATGGGGGCTCCCAAGGGGGCAGATAAATCTCAAGGTCAATGATTGGACCTATACACACATTTATCTTTTCTCCTCAGCCCTTTTTAGTTATAGAAATGACCTTGATATCGACAGACTCATATAAATGCATTTCAACTTGACCCTACTTATTGATACCTTGTTGGTTAAGATGATCCTTAATAATCATAAGTGAATAAGAAGGGCCATAGATCTCCCGGCAAAGGCTGCTTTGTGACACACGTGTCTGAGAGTCTGAGACCCCAGGTCCAGGGGCAGTGGCTGAAATATAACCCCTTTACCAAGTCTCCCCTCCTCCCTTCCTCCTCCCCTCTCCCTCCAGGATATGGGCTTTTCTTGGGGCTTGGGTCAGATATTGTCACCTCAAATTACAAAACAGAAATGAATTTTAATTCTCCTAAAGACAGAGGCCCCGAGTGATGCAAATGGTTAAGTGCTCTAATACTAGCTCTAAGTTGGCAGTTCGAACCCACCCAGAGGTACTTTGGAAGAAAGGCCTGGGGATCTGCTTCTGAAAGGTCACAGTCTGGAAAACCCTATGGAGCAGTTCTACTCTGCACACACAGGGTCGCCAGGGTTAGAGTCGACTAGGTGGCAACTAACAACAACAAAGATGGCGGGCAGCATTTTCTGGGGACCAACGAATGATGTAACCACCTGTTGTCACTGTCTGGGGCAATGACCTAGGGGACAGAAGGCCATCTCTTGATCAAATCCAGTCCTCCTTGTTAATTATTCCATCAACTCACTTGCTTTACAAATATTTGTGGGCCCTCTCCTTTGGGTTCCACAAACTCGAAGGCCAGTGAAGTGAGAAGCACACTGGTTTCCATTCCTGGTTGCAATAAAATAATAATGATATTAATAATTATGGCTAATGCACTAGCTAAGGAGCCCTAGTGGCACAACAGTTAAGCGCTCAGTGGCTAACCAAAAGGTTGGTGGTTCGAACCCATCCAGCAACTTTAAGGGAGAAAGACCCCACAAAATCTGCTCCCGTAAAGATTACAGCCAAGAAAACGCTATGGGGTAGTTCTACTCTGTCACATGAGGGTCGCGATGAGTCAGAATCAACTTGACGGCACCTAACAACATTTAACGCTTACAACAACACTTTAAGAATCCCCATGTGCCCCTGTGAATGCTCAGGAGGTTGAGTCACTTCTCCGGCGTCACACAGCCGGGGTTCTAAACAGGCCGTGGGACTCTGCAGGGCACACTCTGAGCCATCCGGTCCTTTGGCCTCTAGCAAACTAGTTCCATTGGAGCAATGAGTGGAGGGAAGACGAGGTGAGAGGGAGAGAGATGATGGGAAGGAGCTGTGCTTTCTCTCTCACCAAGAATGTTTCCAATCTGGGAAAAGGCAGAGTGGCAGAGCCCAGGGGAACCATCAAGGGCTCTCGCTTCAGAGTGCCTGGGCTTGGTCACAGCTGCTGTGCTAACTCGAGACCACCGTGCATGGGGAGGTGGGAGGCAGGGAGCCGCCACACAGGACCGCACAGTCTCCTAATGGGACCCAATTACAGGAACAGCTGTGCTGAGGAATCCACACTGATCCGCTGTGAAAAACGGGCAGCCTTTGGAATCCTACGGCATCCACGTAACAGCTAGGAGCCCCCAGGCCCGGACTGGCTTTTGTGGGGGCAGACTGAACCTGCAGGCCGGGCCAGGTGGAAGAGGGTGCAGCCTACCCCACCCCCTCATGTTGACAAGTAAACCCCATGGGTCCTGCTTCTGCACGTCCAGGCCAAACTGAACTCAGGGCCAGATTCGAGAAAGACGCTGCGGAAGTCTGCAGGATTCCAGCCTCGTTGCAACTCAGCAAACCCGTGGCCAAGGTGCCTGCCTTCCAGGCTTTCTATGGGACTTCCTGGGCAACCTTAGGCACCAGTCCAAACTTCCCGCCTCCTTGTGCCTTCGAGGGGCGAGGAGAGGCTGCAGGAGCAGTACCAAGACTCCCAGCTTGACCCCAGCTCTCCTCATGCTGAGTCCCAGCAACACTTCGTAGCGCCCGTGTGCCGCTGGCTAACCAAACACAGCTTCAGTCCCGTGTCTGTCAACAATATGTAAAGGCACTGGAGGGAGGCGACAATGCTGATGGGGACAACCTTAGCAAAGAGACCCAGAAGGCAACAGCCCAGCCGATTTTCTTTTATTTTGTGTCAAGAACATGGGAATGATGTAGCACAGATGCCACTCTTCACTTCTGAGACCCCAAAGCTCATAGACCAAACCGTCTTGTGGGGCTCAGCCTACAAATAAGGGCCATCAAAGACCAGCAATATGGAGACTTCCTGGCTGCCTGGCCCCTGGCAGGCCTCACCAACTACAGCCTATGTGTGTTTTTGCGTGGCCCATGAGCCAAGAATCTACCGCCCATCCATCAGTTTATCGTACTGTGGTGACTTGTGTGTTGCTGTGATGCTGGAAGCTATGCCACTGATATTCCAAATACTGGCAGGGCCACCCATGGTGGACAGGTTTCAGGGGAGCTTCCTGACTAAGACAGAATAGGAAGAAAGGCTTGGTGATCCACATCCAAAAACCGGGCAAGAAAAAAACCTATGGATCACAGAATATTGTCTGCAACTTGGATTTGCTTACTCTAGAAGTGTCATCAGGAAGGACCGATCACTGGAGAAGGGCATCATGTTTGCTAAAGTGGAGGGCCAGTGAAGGTGAGGGATACCCTCCACGAGTTGGATTGTGACCGCGGCTGCAACAATAAACTTAAACATACAAAGGATCATGAAGATGGCGCAGCACTGGGCAGTGTTTCATTCTGGTAGACGTAAGGTCGCCATGAGTTGGGGCTGACTCAATGGCACCTAACTACAACATAAACTAAGAATGGCTTTTACATTTTTAAAAGGGTGGTTAACAAAAAAAAAAAAAAAAAGGAAAGAAGACGTGACAGAAACCATATGTGGCCGAAGAACCGAAACCAAATCCGTTGCCATTGAGTTAATTCCGACTCATGGTGACCCCATGTGTTGCAGAGTAGAATCGTGCTCCATAGGCTTTTCATGGCTGTGACCTTTTGGAAGTAGATTGCCAGGCCTTTCTTCTGAGGCACCTCTGGGTGGGTTCAAAGCACCCATCTTTCAGTTAGTAACTGTGTGCTTAACCCTTTGCACCACCCAGGGACACCCCATATGCGGCCCACAAACCTAAAATATTTACTATCTGCCCTTTACAGAAAAAGCATGCCAACTCAGTCCGTGGCACACACAGTCGCTCAGAGGAGGAGGGGGTTAGGAAGGTGACTGTGTCCTTGGGGAGCCAGTTCAGCTGTAAGCCAGAGACCTGGGAGCATGTGTCTTCTGGAATGTTCTGCAGGACCAGGAGATTTGGATGTTGGGGGGTCACTGCCAGGCTGGCTTTGCTCACACTCCTCACCAACCTAAATGGCACACGCAGCAGAACCCCAAGCGGAAGAAATACTGGCAGGGCTGTGACTGCAGGGTGGTCACCCACCAGGCTGCCAGGAGAGTACTGAAAGCAGGGTCCTCTCGCCTGTGCAGGTGCAGGGCGGCTGTTGAGTGCAGCAGGCTTGTCCACAAAACACCTGATCTCGCAGAGAGCAGCGTTCTCAGCTGCTCCCACGAGGAGAAACCTGTGAAATTGGAAGCAGTTTGGAACTACTCTGCTCTTTTTTGTTTTTTTCTCCCTGGTCTGTTTCTCTTTCTGTTTGTTTTCCAACAAGGAGAAGAAGCACTCAAAATTGAGGAAGGAAACCTCAAGATGCTTGTCAGAATTTCTTCCTGGAGAAACTCTTTCCTTCCCTCTGGGAGTGGGTCTCCTCGGAGATGGGGAATGTTCCCTTCTTAGGGAAGGTCTGGCAGTGGAGGGACGTACTGACTGCCTGCTGACCTGGGCGTCAAGGAGCTTGATGGCCGCTGCACTCTTAGCCTATGGAGCCATCCTGGAGGCCAGCCGGCATGCCAGGAATGTGACAGTGAGTTATCAATGAAGGAAGGCTTAGCTCTCGAGAGCTCAGCTAAGACCTTGAACCGTGATGGGTCTCCTGACCAGGCAGGGCTCGAGGGCTCGATGCCACTTCCTGACTACGCTCAGTGATCCCGAACCCCAGACAGAGCCGGGAGAGGTGCCTCCCAGCCTCGGGCCACAACAACAATATCAGGAGTGCATCGAATGTTAACGTAAATGCAGCCCTCACACCAAGTAGCATTCTATACCAAGCAGGTCCGTGCAGACTATGCGATTCTCCTCTGTCCCACGGTCAGTGCTCCCCAACCAGCTGCCTGCAGGAGTGAATGTCGGCACGCCACTAGCAGGAGAGTCACTCGCTTGTCCGCTGGTCCTGGTGGTTTTGAGAACCCAGATCCGGTGGCAACTTCTCTCCCAGCTTTCAAATTCCCCTTCCTCCCTGCTGCCCTTACCCCCTCACCTCAGGGAAGATGCAGCAACTTTTCACTTTCTCTTTTTAGTCCTAAAGGGGAACACACGGAGATCCTGCAAGGCTTCCCCAGTGTTTCTCCAGCTGCCCGAAGTAAGGACAAACAGCTGGACTGAGCAACTCAGTTTCTAGACCACAAGGTGGCTGCTGGGAATATCTCTGACTGGCGTCTGACCCGCCAAGGGGAGGCAAGCTGGACTGGAGTGTATCTCCCGAGGCAGGAAAGCCCCAATAGAAAGGATAGGATGTGTACCGCGATGCTCACCGGCTGCGCGGCATGCCTATCAGTTTAACATGACAAGGTCACCCTCTGTCTGCAGGGTGGATGAGAAAAATGACCCCCATTAGTGCAGGAGGAAGACGGGGCAAAGCGTGTGAACACTGTCCCTCAGGCGATCAGGGAAGAGAGGAAGGAGCCCCAGGCGCCTACAGGTTGAGTGCAGGAGGTTCTCCCTGGCAGGTTGCGCCGGTTGGTGGGCGCACAGCGTGCACAGCATATGAAGGGCCGGGCATTGAAAGGGGCCTCCTCTCTCCCATGGCCGGGGCTTCTCACTCGCCGTTGTCCCTTGTGGGTTTGGATGCAATGCCTTCCCGGCTCCTCCAATGAGGCACGCCCAGCTGGCTTTAGGCTCAGGCACCTCCATGCATGCACAGGCATTTGAACCCAGAATGTTTGTCGTTAAGAACTACAGACTCTAGGACACAGGTGGATTTTTAAAAGTATTCTTGGAGTTGAGAGAAAGTTTGCTTATCAGCATAACTTATTTGCTCTTCTCCAAGGGTGGAAGGGAAAGCTGAGGTTGGCCAGGATGGAAACAATGCAAGGATTTGCAGAAGTACTGCTTGGGGGTGGGTGAGGGGAAACCGCCCAGCATGTTCTATGCCCAGAGAAAGAGAACAAGGAGACCCCAAGAGCTGGCTTGGAGCAGGGTGTAAAGTGAGGGTGGGTGGGGAAAAGAAAAAGAGACAGAGGGTCCAAGAAGCAAAAACAGGCTCTGGGAGCATGTTGATCCAGTGGGGTGAGCCACTGGGTGAGGACACCCCAAGTTCATTAGGGACAAAGGAAACAACTGAAGCCTGGGGAAGCCTCTCCTTGATCTGTGATTCTATGGCCAGGACTTCTGAGCACTTGGGGAGGAGAGAGCGAGATGACAAAGTCCTTTGTGGCTGTCCTCCGTGCCCACCTTGAACTCCTCTCTTAGTCTGGGCACCTTCCTCCAGCCGGCAGCCACTGTTCCCTTCCAGAAATCGACGGCACTATTCAGAGATGTGCAGAAAGTCCTTTCTCATTATGACCCCGTTTTTCATTGTTTTGTTTGGTCTAATGGTGTAAATTATGGTGTGTCAGTATATTTAACAAATAGAATCATCTGGGTTTGGTGGCTGCCTGGGATTGCAATTCACTTGTGCAAATTAAAGCCAGAAACCTTTGGGTCATCGTTCCCCCTTTCAATCCTACACATTTCATTTAACAAAAGCAAATACATATGCACCTCGCGACAGGTTTACCTCTCTTGCTAGAAAGCACGCTGTGCCATTCTGGGCTCTATCACCCGGAGAGCAGTGGGTGTGGGCAGACCCTCACTCTGGACTCTTGTTAGAAGAGGGAGAGTCCTGTAGATTCAACCAGAGTCACCAACTAAAAGGGAAGGTCTCCTCACCGAGGTTCCTTCTGTGTCTTCAAGATTTCATTGTCCCCTAAAGGAAAAGTGTTGACCTAGGTAAAATGGTCACAGCTGGGGCTCATCAAAGAGGTTGCATCTTGAGACAGGGACTTGAACCTGGCATACACTTGACCCTTGAGCATGCGGGCCAGGGGCTGGCACCTTGTAAGGGATAGTGCAGGAAAAGCGTGCAAATGGCCGAGCCGGAGGTTGGCCAGCACTGTCCTCAAGAGCTCATGCAAGGGTCGGAAGCCCTGCCTAGGAAATATAGCCGCCCCCAAAGAAGCACCCCATGGCTGGAGTTGCCAGCAATATTTGTTCAACGTCTTAAAATGATCAAAAGTGTCAGGGCTGGGTGGAACTGGGCAGTGTGACTCAGGAGCTAGAAGCTCAGTCTTTGCATTTCGCCAAGCCATGTCCCAGCGCTGGGTCTTACGTATGGGGTCACGGGGTCTGATCTTGGGCCTGATTCCCTCTTGGCATTGACCATTAAAGCGAACGGCATGCCCTGGCTCATTCCGTAGCCCGGGCCACGGTCGCGCCCGGCTCTCCTGGCTGTCGTAATTCCGACGCCTTTGAGCACCTCCCAGCAGCAGCTCCATGCCTGAAGACACCACAATCTCTTTACCCAATTTTCCAGCTGAGTTGACTGAGGCCTACAGAGGTCAAAGAGCTCGCCCAGGGTCACTGAGTAAAACAGCAAAGCCTCTCGCCCCAGGACAAGGAGCAGGCCTCTGGCTCCTGTTCCTAATCGCTTCACCAAAGGCTCTTTCATAAATAATAGAAATAACAGGGCTTCATTTTTCTTGGGCGTAGAAACTCCCAAAACAGCCACCAGGCCTGTGGTGTGCACAAACTCTCAGACCCTTGCAGATAGAAGGTAAGAGCACTGGAGAAGAGGAGATGAGGCGCTGAGGATTTGGCTCCTGCAAACGCATTAATTTGCAACAGACGTCCAAAGGGCTGGAAGCGGGTGTGACGTTGCGTGCACGCGACAACCGCTGATTACTCATCGCTGACAGTTATTAGCCTATTATTAAACTTATGAATTGCCTCTTTCATACTGCATGGCCTATCCTTAAAGTGCTTTATTAACTAGCATTAACCAATCCAATTAGCAAAAGACAATGTATTTGTGTAATTAGTAATTTGAAGCTTTGTTCTGTCTTGGTCTTAAAGAGAAAAGGCATTGAAGGTTGATTAGAGCAGAATGCTGTACAATTAGGAGAAGTGGTTGGAGGGAGTTCGGCCGGGAATGTTCTAGTTCCATGGGGTTCCCGAGCTGGGTAAGGAGCAGCCCTTTTACAGGAAGGTATCTGGTCTTGCTGAGACTCGCAGGGGATTGCTTTTGGGGCTTTTCAGCGAATCCGATGGCTCCTTCTTACTTCCAAGCTCCTCTTTGCAGTCAGCAAGGCCTTCCACATCAGGATAGGGAAATACTTACTTTTACTATAAACTTAGAGACAGAGTGGTAAGAAGCCTTGTTGTGAAACCCTCCAAGTCCAGTTCTGCAGAAAATCTTAAAATCCAACTCTGAGTATCGATTGAGAATTTTTTTTTTCTCATCAGATGCGAAGAACACGGTGGGGGAAGATGTCCCAGGGCAGGCCTTGGCCAGGCAGTGTTTCTGTTTATGTCTCTAAAGGAGCAGTTGCACTGCTGAGATGCAGAGATGTCTGTGTTGGGCTGGATGCTCCCGCTAGGATGCCCGTGAGCCTGGTAGAAGCCTCCTCATGCAGCTCTCTGGCACACAGAGAAATCGAGGCCCCAAGACGCTGTTTAAATGATCAAGCACCGCAGTGGTTCACCCAGGAAGCCCCACGCTGGAAACCACAAAGTTCCACGGTTCCCGTGGGTCCTTCCCCATTCCCCTTAGATGCTCCAAATTTTATGTGTTTGTAAAACTGCAGAACAAGCTCCCAGAACCAGATCAGCTCGCCCGGTGCTTCTTGGGGTCAACTTTTTGGGTCAGCAAAACCGACCAGCTCCTGTGTTATTTTTAGGGGCTGTAGCCAAGCAGTCTTAACCATGGGTTCCCCAGAGTATCTCCAGCCCCTCCCCTAATGCCCCCTGGTTCTGACCAGGAAGGAAGACTACTGGGGTACAGGCTCTACTTCACCTCATGGCTCCTGAGCTCCCTAGAAGAAGAGAGCTGGCATTTTGCCAGCGAGCCTCCTTCTAGTGTGTTCAAGATAGATGCGCCAGTCCTTCCCATTCACCTGCCCAGGTCAGCCTCTGTCCTAAAAGTAGCCACGGCAGTGATCCCAGTCACCAGTACCAACCCCTAGATGTAGATAAAGGAGACCCCCGGTGGCATAAACTGTTAAGCACTCGACTACTAATCAAAAGGTTGGTGGTTTGACCAGACCCAGAGGTGCCTAGGAAGAAAGACCTGACTACCTGCTTCCTAAAGGTTTTCACAGCCTTGAAAACCCTATGGAACAGTTCTACTCTGCACACATGGGGTCACCATGAATTGGAGCTGAATGGATGGCAACCAACAATAACAACGTGAACAGATAAAGGAACCACCCCCGCCCTCCACCAATGCCAAATAAGAAGATCTGTCCCTGCAGAGGGAAGGTAAGTCCCCGTGGTCTGGCGGCTCTGTCTCCGTCCTGCCCACGTTCTGCCGCCCTGCCCAGGCCCCTCCGGGGCTCTGTCGCGTGACCCTACTCTTGTGGATGTGGAACTGGAGCCCGCTCACAGCCCAGATGTCTGGGCAGCGAGCTGACATAGCTGATTCCATTCCAGTGCCCATTTTAGATAGAGCCCTGCTTCAACCTCCAAGCAGGGCTTCTCATTTGTGTTTTTCCATTCCACACCAAAATAAAGCTGGAATTCCTAAAGTCACAGAACCGCATCTCTTATCTGATCGTCTTTGCTTTCATTTTTCTCTGTGTGTGCTCACACACACACCCACCCCCACATACAGACACACACACACACCCACACACAGAGACACACACAGATACACATTCAGACACATACATGCACACAAGGATACACACAAGAGACAAATACACCCCCCCACACAGACACACACGAGACACATACATCCACACACACATACATCTACAGAGACACACAGAGATACACAGAGACACACATCCCCCACAGAGACCCATGCAGAGACACACACAAACACATACATGCACACACAGACACAGAGACACACACGCAAAGACATATACACAGAGACACACAGACACAGGTACACACAAGCACATACACATGTACACACAGATACACACATATACTCACACATACACACAGAGACACACAGGAGACATATACACACAGACACACACAGAGATGCACACATAGACACACACAGATGCACATACAGACACACACATGCATAATGCATACACACTCAGATACACACTTAGACACAGGTGCACACACATGTACACACATGTAACATGTCCTCTTGGTCTGTGGAACACTACCAAGTGGTCAGAGACGTCCCCAAGCCCCCGTCGACTGGCTTGGTCCATCAGAGACAAACGGGGTGAGCCCAGGGCTTCGTGAAAGGTGGTGCACGGGGAGGAGACCTGGGTGCAAACATCTCAGAAACCTTTTCAAAATATTTGGGTTTGTCAAGATCCCAAACCGCCGTTTGCCAGGCACTTTTCCCGCTAGTGTTTGAGCCTGCGGGTATTTTAAAGGAAATGAAATTCGTGTGTTTCTGATTTATTTATACTTAACTCATCAAAATGCTGTTTTAAAGAGTGATTTTGTGTCCAAAATGCCCTTTATGCCTTTTTCCTTCCAAACTAAAAGCCACATTTTGCCAATGTATGTGACCTTAAACTCTAAAATTTTCAAGGCTCTTTCAGAAATCAATTTCATGAAGTCCATACAGACCTGAACTGTAACCAAAGCCCCTCCCCCCATCCCCTGCCCCCCTCACCCCCCCGCTCGGATCCCGCCTCCCTGGGAGAAACCCATTGACCAGCTGATGTGCCCCCTTTCTTCTCTGGCCCAGACCCAAGCAGGATGTTCACCCCCCTCAGCCGGAGTCCCCCGATGCTGTGTGGAATGGGGGCAAGCACTTTTCTAGAGACAAGGACCCAGAGCTGGGGTTTCACAATCTCTCCTGGAGCTCTTGCCCAGACCAGCTCAGGGTCACTGAGGACCAGGCAGGAGCACAGCAAGCCCTGCCGCAGGTCCCCCACCAGGGAGAAAGGGTGTCTCTCCACTGAGAAGGGCAGTGGAGGGTCCTTCTCTGGTCCCACTGGGTCCCCAGTGCCTTTTGTCCCAACCACTGACCTAACTCACCGACTGCCCTGTTCCCCTTGGGACATATAGTGCAGGTGACCAAGTAAGCACACTGTTCTCACAGGAGTGTAAGCCAGTTCAGATCAGAAGACTGTTTTCTCTTCAGTAAGAAAAGCAAAGGAGGAGGAAGAAGAGTGGAGGAGAAGTAGCAGTGGCAGCTCTACCAGCCCCATGTGTGCAGGAAGCGAGGGAGGGAGGGAGGGAGGGAAGGAGAGCTACCCAAGAGAGGTGCAAATCCAGGACTGCAGAAGGCTAAACAAACGGGGCATTGGCAACACTATCATCCAACTGCTAACACTGGACCTCAGGTGATATGCTTTTCGGCATGATATTTATTTCTGGCCCATCTCATGTGATGGAGTTCAATTATGAATCTGATTGCTTTTGGGTGCAGGATGTGAAATCCTTTCTCCTCACAGCACTTAATTGCGTTTCCTGGCACACATGGTATTCATCATGGCACTGCTGTCCCCAGTCCCAGAGATAAACCATCCGGGGGCCATAAACGTCCAGCTCCGATTATTGATGCTTTCGGGAAATTGATTATCTATTTGAGGGGCAGCACGGGTGACGTATGGCCGCCTCTTTATCTTGACACAATTGCTTCCCAGAAAGACAAATCCCTTGATTGGCACAATGGATTTTCTATTATATTTAAAATTTCCAAAAGGGATGGCTGTTCATCCTCCTCTGTGAAAGAGGAGGTGGGGCCTCTGAGGGAGTTGGGGATCCTGTGTTCTCTCTCATCTGTGTGCTGTCGTCAAAGTTAAGAAGAGCAATGAGATAGAAGGGGGAATGCCAAGAGCCAAGGTCCCTGTTCCTTATACCGGCCCCGGCGCAGGAGCCATTTGGCATCTTGTACCAGGTCTGTGACTGGCAGAGAATTTTGTTCTCAAACTTGGGATAGTGGTATGGGGCTCAAAGAGTCAAAATTACAATGTGTTTCCCCGCAGCCTACGAGAGGAAATGCAGGTTTGAGAGAATGAGTCTAATTTGATCTAAAAGAAAAAAAACATCTTCTGGGTTTAACACCACCTACTTGAGCAGCCAGAAAGTCTTTTCCCTTTTGCTGCAATTTGAAGAGATGTTTGTGTGCAGAAGCGAAATGCACAGCTAGCACCCCGGGGTGGGCGTGTGAGTTGACAGAGCCAGGGAAAGAGCCCAAGCCCCCTGAGCATGCCGAGACCAAAGATGAACTTTGGCTCTGAGCATCAAGGCTGAGTCACAGATAACAGGCATTATAAACTCAAGAAACGTTTGCGCGCCATGAAAATCGATCGCAACTTAGTAATCAGCACTGCTGATAGCTGTGCCTGGGTTAAAATCAGCCCGGGATGTGTTCACTCAATACTTTGCTAATAGGAGAAAACCAAACAAAACCAGTTGCCTTCGAGTCCAGTCTGACTCATGTGTGTCAGAGCAGAACTGAGGTCCATAGGGGTATACAAGGCTGTGCCCTTTCAGAAGAAGATTACCAGGCCTTTCTTCCAAGGCACCTCTGGGTAGGTTTGAATCACCAACCTTTTGGTTAGTAGTCGAGCACTTAACCGTTTGCACCACCCAGGGAATCTTGCACATAGGAAAAGGAGGCCTTTATTTTGACAGCAGCAGAGGCAAGGGGACTGGCCTGCTGGTCCACAGAACCCATGTGCCTGTGGGCAGGTGGATCGACCAGCAAACCCTCCTGAAGCCTCTGGGCTATAGTTTCCGGGGCTGCACTGGTGGCCCCACCCATGTGGCTGCATCTTTTTCCGGGCTCCTCCACATGCAAAGTGCTAAACTTTAGGGTTTGGGAACCAGCAACTGGGGGGTCCCAGCTCAGTGTGCTCATAGCACTGTGGATGTGAGCACTGGTTCTCACCTGCCTGCACCTTAGAAGCATTGGGGGGGGGGGGGTGGGTTTTACAAAATCCTAGTGCCCACCTACTGCCCTGAGTGTCTCACTGCATGGGATGGAGTGGGAGCAGGCAGTGGTGTTTGCAAAATCTCCCAGGTGAATCTGGGGTGTAGCCAGGGCAGAGACAGGAGAGTTGCCCTGTGCAGGAGCTGGTGGTGAGGCTGGCTTGTTGGGGTTCAGAGCATCCACTGTGGTAAGTAAGCTAGTGAACTGTGGACTCCACCACCAGGAACCTACTACAGGCTGCAAGACACAGCTTCCCTGCAGGAAGGGAGGAGGAACAGACACGGTTCAGGGACGTTCTTCCATCTCAGAGTGCTGGGATATGCAGGAATTCTTCCCATCCATTCCCTTGTCCCACTGGGGGGTAAGCAGAGGCGGGACCACCAGGCCTTCTGCTCTCTGGCTGGCTATTTGCTCACCCCATTTTCAAAAAATTTTACGTTATAGTAGAAAAGTTTGAAAATACAGCCAAAAGCAAATAAAACCGACACATCATTAGAGCTGATAAATGTTCAACCTGAACATGTTTCTCTAATGTATGTGTGTGTGTGAGCGTGTGTGAGCGCGTGAGTATGAGTATGTGTGTGAGCAAGTGTGCAGGTGAGTATGTGATTTTCCCAGTGGAATTTGGGCCCATTCTGCTTCTTCCCTGCACTGTGCCCCTCTCTAATGCCCAACACGGTCCTCATTTCTCACTAATGGTTGAGTAGCCAGATGCACAAAGGCTACCGGACGCAAACAGAGCCCGTGTCCCGTGGGAGTCCAACACCACTCCAGGAAGGGAGACACCTGTAGACATGAAAGATGATTTCTTGCCTGGATTTCTGGGAGGAGTGGAGTTTGGACAGGTAGCTGACACGGCTGCTCGGGACCAGCTTCTCAACAGAAACAAGGCCCGTGCAAAATGTCAGGAGGAGGGAGGGGCTGGGCAGGAGACTGGAGACCTGGGCATGCCAGGGCTGGGCCGGGCCTCAGAGTACCCAAGGGGAGTTGAGTGGGACATAGGTGAGCTGGCTGAGGACACAGAGTGAGGACAGTGACCACAAGCGACCAGAAGGAGGGGCAAATCTGTCCCAATCACACATACAGACCAAGTTGCTTGATGGAAGAACCAAATTAGCAAAATCAAGTCCCCCTTCCTGAAAGTGAAAGTGGCTTTCCTGTAATTATTCATGTAGGATTTCTGCGGCTGTAGGAACTCTCCTACCATTTGGCCTTTCCAGGGAGGCGGAATGGGTGCGCCAAGTGATGGCCGTGCCCTTGGCTGCGTGTCACACTGCTCACCCCTTCCCGCTGCTGCAAGGTGCCTTCCTGGTGCAGGGCTAACTCCCTCAGCCTCTGAAGCAAAGGATCCTGGGTGTCTATGAGGGTTACAGGACCAGCTGGCAGGCCCAGTCCTTCTGGAGGGGGGCTGAGGGTGGTGGAGGGGATGCCAGGCAGCAGGGCACAGGGCCCAGCCACAGGAAGCACCCTCTTGTGGGAGGGCACCATTGTGCAGGGTGATGCCCATGTGAAGGTGCTTGCCCCTGATGGCTGAAGGTTGGCGTGGTACTCTGGCTGCTGAACATGCTTGTGGGAACACACACGCCCCGCCAGGAGGGCAGGTGGTACAGCAGCCTGGGAATTCTACCCAGTTCCACAGAATCCTTTGGCAGGCAGACTTGCTGTGTTCTCTCTTAGCATCGCCTCTTCCGGGCTTGGGACATGGGTGACTATGGTGAGTGGGGAGGTACCCAGAGATGGTCTTCACCATGCACTTATCCAGTCTTTGCGCAACTTGTGGAGTAGAAGGGGGACCATCTGTTCAGTGTGCCAGAACTGTCCTGGTTTGGGCACCGAAAGTCCTGGGCAGCCCCTTGGTCCCGGGTACCCCCACAAAGCTGGAAAACCACGGCTGCTGTTGTCATCTCCTTAAGGAAGGTTTGTCTCTCCACCTGTCTGTCGGTCTTTCCATGCCTTGCCTGGCAAGACAGGGAGAAGCCCTGGAGAAGGTACTCAATCCAGTATGCACCCACAGCCATAGGCCTGGGCTTCCACATGGGGTTGGCACCCATCCTGATGGCAAGGTAGGCATCTGCTGGGAGCAGTGGGACCCCAGATCTCGGGAACGGATGAGTGACAAGCCAGTTCCGAGGCTGCCTTCACCGAAGTCTAATCTATGGGGCTTTGCCTCAGATTCCTCCATGCTAGACACATCATGAGCATGGCTCCTAGGATCCGGGCCTCAGAGTGTGAGCTAGTTTTCTACAAGGGAAGTACGTGTGTGTGCATGTATGCGTGTGTGCGTACGTGCATGTGCATATGCATTGTGTGCACACACAAGTGTGCCCCTCTGTGAATGTGTGCATATGTGCATATATGTGAGTGTGCTTGTGTACACGTGAGCATGCATGGGGATGCGTGCGTACTGAGTGTGCATGTGTACGCATGTGTGCATGTGAATGTATGTTGTGTGCATGAGTGTGCATACGTGAATGTATGTACTGTGTGCATGAATCTGTATGCGTGTGTGTGCATGTGAGTGTGTATATACGGTGCACATGTGTGCATGTACATGCATGTGTGTATACATGTGTGTGCATATATGTGTGCCCCCCAGGGCTCAGGCTCTGGCAGCTTGGGGAGCAAGAGGGCTGGCTGGGAGGAGAGGGCTCTGAAGGCCTAGCCTGTCTTGCCCTGCTCTTCAGGAAAGTGCAGAGCATATTGTGTCTCTGAGACCAGCCTCCTCGCATGATTGATGGCTGGGCAGCAACTCTTTATTTTTACTGAAGAAAATACAGTTCTTATAGACTGGCTCTAAGTGGGACAAAGGGTTCCCCAACAATGCAGCTGCAGGCTTTCTTGCCGTGTTTACATAAAGACAGCACAGCCATGTGTGCTCTGCATCCATGGAGAAAAGTCTCACATGTTACTGGTTTGGCCATCTTCAAAGGCTGCGAGGTGGCGCAAGTTCAGAGAAGCCAGGTGACTTGGCTAAGGCCACAGAGCCCTCGGCTTTCTCGTCTGGAGGCCGGCTGTTCTCCTACGATCACAATGTGCAGAGGCAGCAGGACCTGTCGTGGTGGGTCCAAGGTCTTGTTCTGAGCCAGAGCTGCCCGTGGTGGGTCTACAATGGACATCAGCAATGGGCAATCCAAATCCCAGAGCCCTGCCCCCATCCCGATCCATCACCGTCTCCACCTAACGGGATCTCCTGGGTTTGCAAAAACAATTCGTGCTCCACAGACAGGGTCTGCCTAACCTTGGTTGTGACCTTGGCTGGCACATGGTAGATGCTGAGAGGCTGAGGATGCTGATGCTGGGCTGAGATGAGATGGCTGACCTTTCTTCCCCAGTAAGCTTGTCTCCAAGAGACTGAGGCCAGAATCCCTGTGAGCAGGTGGGGCCTTGTCTTCTGAGCAGATGAGCAGACTCTGCTCAAAGCCTGAGCCTCCACAGTGTTTCACCCTTGTCTTTGGGTCACTGCTTGCTAGGCCACTAAACCACCTCCTGGTCTTTACTAGCAGCACAGGCATCCCCTGGACACCCAGGGCTGCTTGGAAGGGAAGAGGGGACTCAGTGGTTTCCTCATTTGACATGAGGAGAACCGTTCTGAGCCTGGACTCATCTAGACAATTCCAAAGAGCACTGCAGGCTGGGTCACCCCTCACCTTTCATGGACAGGAGCCACAGGTGCCTTGGTGGGCAGCAGGCCTGGGAAAAGGTGAGGCCAGAGCACCAGGGCCTGACATCTGTAGCAGATGCTGGCTTGCTCAGGCCCAGCCAGCTCAGTGCTACTCCCTGATGTGTCCTGGGTCCTAGTGGCCTGGTACAATGCCCATTGAGGATACAGAGGATGCCTGCAGGTGTCTCCTGGTTCTGCCTGGGGCAAGTCAAGGACCGGATCAGACTGTAGGTTTGGGGGCTGAGGATGTAAGTGATGTTGCTGAACAGTCTTGGGGATGCTTCCTGGGAGAGGCCACAGCATTTGAACCAGCTGGGAACAGGGGCAGGGCTGACCACTGAAGATGGAAGGGCTGGCGTGGGCCAGCCACATGCGGGGAACAAGGTAACCAGCTAATATGCGCAAGCCGTGACTATCTGTTCAAATGAGGGTTATGTCTGGAGAGGTAGGAGAACCTGTTTAGATCATCCGGGAGCTCACCAGTGCCTTTATAGTCTGAGGTTGTATGGTCAATGGCTTTCAGGGGAGGCTCATTATGACTTTGCCAGCAAACATATGGGGCCAGCACATCCGCCTCACCATTTCAACAACACTCCGTTGGTCTGGAGTCTGATTCCACACTATCCTACAAACCCTGAGCAGATCAGCTTTTCTGGGAGGCCTGCCTAATGCTCAAATGAGGCAGGGAGACAGATGGGGCCCCCGAGGCGCGTGGGGGGATTTCTCCAGCACACAAACCTCCGCCCCTCAGGGCCTCCGGCCCGTGAACTTGGTCAGCTCTTGCTGCCTTGAAATGCAACGTCAGATACAGCCTGCTCAGTCATTAACTCCCGGAGGACATTATCTCGCTGCGAATCTTGGGTGCAGAGCTGCAGCCGGGCCTGGAGAATTTTATCATCCTGTTCCCGAAAGCCGCAGACAGATCTGGGGAATCATTAACTCGGGCTTTGCCGCTCTCCATTCCCAAAGACGGTCCTGCCCCACCGAAGGCCCGCCAGCCCCTGGCCCTCTCCTCCCACGCTCGGACCGTCCCCCGCCCCAGCTCGGGGGGAGAATGCAAAGGCAGGTCCTCTGGAGCTGGCACGGCAGACAATGTGTGTCTTGTGTGAGTAATTTAGCGCTATGGCCAGTCAATCTGGTTTCTGGGCCCGGTGCCCTGACCCTCTTTGGAGTAGCTCGCTCTCGCCGCACAGCGTGAAACATTTTCTTTCACTGCGCTGACACTCTGCAGATTGAGACGTCAGCCCGGTCCAACTGCAGCAAATTAGCAATTTTTCTTTTGCTAATTGGAAATAAAAATGTTTGCCGAGGGAGCCGCTTGCCGGCGTGCCGTTTTTGGTTTCTGTGCTCCAGGAGGCTGTGTTGGAAACGTGTCCCGAGGTGCTGCCCGCCCTAGGGTGCCCTGCGCCTCTGATTCTGAGGGTCCTTGTGGCTCCGTGTACGGGACATGCCCTCCCTCACATCCCCCAACTCCTAGGGAGAGCTGACCCCGAGCTGCTGTGCACTTTCTGAAAACCTTTGGGATCAGGCAGGAGTCGAATGTCTAGGGTGAGCTGGCAAGAAAGGCCTCT
Source organism: Dugong dugon (assembly GCA_030035585.1). Classification (NCBI taxonomy): domain Eukaryota; kingdom Metazoa; phylum Chordata; class Mammalia; order Sirenia; family Dugongidae; genus Dugong; species Dugong dugon. The sequence goes on along the minus strand of CM057462.1, from coordinate 26,168,180 downwards.
GCCAGGAAGGGGAAAGTCAGGCGTCAACAACCAAGGTCAACACACACCATACTCAGCACAGACCACATCCCCAAAAAACCAGTGGAGGCATCAGATTCTGGGATCTGTGTGCTTAGGATGGCTGCACTTTGTCCCAAACAGAGCCTAGAGGAGACATCCTGAGGTCCAAGGGAGCTTCCAATTTCAGCCACCCCTCAGTCCTGGGAGTAGAGGAGACCCCAATGTAGCGTCTGCCCTGGCAGGTGGAGATGGGGATGAAGCATTGTCCATTAATTGGAACAAAGACAGGAAAGGCCAGACTGAGGCCCAGGAGCATCGTCCCTTCATAGGAAAGTGGCCGGGACCTTCAGAGCAAGTTGATGCTCTGGCTAGTCAGCAATTTGGAAATCTACATATAAGTAGACCTCGTCCACGCTCACCTATGCATAAACATGTGTGTCCGCCCATGTGCCTGCATGTGCATGCCATTGAATACCTGTGTGTGCGTGTGTGCATACATGTGCATGAGTGTGGGAATGTGCATGTGTTCACATGCATGTACCTGTGTATGTGTGCATGCACGTGTGTGCATACGCATGTGAAATGGTCTGGGCAAGTGAGTGTGCACAAATGCATAGTGTTGGCGGTGGCATGAGAGGGAGGGGCCCGAGCTCCCTGCTCTGGGAGGGCCCATGGCCTGCCCCACCCCCACCCAGCCTGCGCCCTCAGGACACCCAGGCTCTTGGAAATCAGGGGCTGCCTGGCCAGCACATAAAGGGTTACTGCGTTCCCCCGCCCTGGTTCTCTGATAAAGCATTTGACAGGCATGCCTAATAATTCTTTCTGCTGGGTTTTTTTCTTGATGTCTTTATGTGAATATGAAGCCAGAATGAAAGGCTTTGGGGGACCCCCATGAGAGAGGAAAAGTATGAACCAGGGAGGAAGAAAGAGCGTGCTCGCGGCCCCCCGCCGCGCGCCAGGCATCTTTGGCAGTCCACGACTTGGCTTGAGAGGCCCTTTGTGAGTGGGGGCCGGGTCTTCTTCACTCGGCCACGACAATAGGTGTTTTGTGAGAGGGGGCCGGGGTGGGGGACAGCAGCGGCAAGGGGTTAGCCCCCGAGGCCTGCAGATGTTGGAGAGGGATGATTTATTGCTCCCATGTCCTCGGTGGCATTTGGCTACCTTCCCAGACCCCACCATCGGTGGCAGAGGAGGGAGGGACAGCAGGAGGGGGAGGGATGTGGCCGTGTAGCCGCCAGACGCTGACACCCCATTTAGGGGGCAGCAGTGCGGTACAGGCAGCATCCAAGATGCACCCCAGTACTCCCAGGCAGAAGGCTGGCAGCCCCACCAGCCCAAAGTGAGACTGGCAGAGAGCTGAGGCCCACCAGCTGAGTCCTCAAGACCTGCACACAAATCTAAAAATCACAAACTCTGTCAGAACGAGCTGCGTGGGTGCCCATGACAAAGGCGTGGTGAGTGTGACGGGGCCAGCTCGTTTTGCAAGTCATCAGCTTGGTCACCGCGGTCTGGAGCACCCTAAATACGTCCCCCACACTTAGGTGAAGGCAATCGCAGCTCTGCCGAGTTCTGCAGTAGCCATTCCTGCTTCCAGGCACTTCACAGGGTCGTTCTCGGCTGGAGGACAGAGCTGGCAGGAGCAGATTTTCTCCTGGATTCCAGTCTGGCCCAAACCAGGGAGGCCATAAATCCAGCAAGGAGGCTGTTCCCATGGAGTCCCAGCTCCAATTCCAGACCAAATAAGTCTTGAGCCGCCTGGAGAGGCTGCCCGCAAGTCCTCGGACGGGATTCTGAACCAAGACAGACTGTGGGTTGCCCACCAGTCCCCGCTGATCCACCAACCACACCCATACAGAACCCGCATGCCGGCAAGTGGGGTCTCCAAATCCTGAGCCAAGACCATGCTGGGTGACTTCCAATGAGAAGAGAAATTGCGGCCCAACAACATTCACACAACCGAAAATCCCGGTTTCTACTGCTGAGGCGGGTGGGGGAGAATTCCACTCTGGGCTTCTTATCCCATTCTGGAACCGACTTTGAAAATACCAAAACTTTGATCAAGGAGAATTGGAGGGAGGACATTTTAGAAAAGTGACATTCCTGGCACAGGCATGGGTGCCCTTTCTCCTTCTGCCCTTGCTGCAACATTCCAGCCAGAAACAGGGCTAACCCTGGCTTTAATTACATGGGAGAACCTTAAATGATCCTAGGTGCTGGCAGCAGGCCGGGACTGCCGGTGGCCCTGGGGGAGGGAGGGACAGAGAGGGGCTGGAAGGCCCAGGGCGATGTCCACTTATGCATAAACATGTGCGTACACCCACGTGTCTGCAAGTGCATATGCATGCATGCACACATGTGTGTGCATTTGCTTATCTTTGCATATGTGTGCATGTGTATATGTGCATGTGTGTTCCTACGCATGCATGTGTGGCAGTGTGTGTGTGTACGTGTGTGTGTCTGTGTGCATGAAGGGGAGGAATATCACCATACTGATTGCTAGAACGAGTTCCTGGGTGGTGCAAATGGTCAATATGCTCGGTGCTAACCAAACGGTTGGAGGTTTGAGTCCACCCAGAGGTGTCCCAGAAAAAAGGTCTGGCAATCTACTTCCAAAAAATCAGCCATTGCAAACCCTATGGAGCACAGTTCTATTCTGACACACATGGGGTTTTTATGAGTTGGAGTCAACTCAACAGCAACATTTTTTTTTTCTTTTTGTTTGGCTTGTTAGAAATCTGGAGAGTGGACACAGTCCCCCGCCTCTCTAATATCAGGAATGATTTGAACGTCTTTGGCTGCAGCCTTGGGCCAAGCTTTCATGTCATGAGGCCAGACCCAGCAGAAAGACCAGCACCATCTGGGCCTCCTCCATGTGTGGGGAAGGACAGGAACTTCTGGCTTTGGCCTTCTCCAGACAGCTAGCTATGCATTCTATGACAGAACAGTTCTGCCCAGCGTGTCCAGGGCCTACAGGTGACAGCGCCCCAGGAACACTGTGGGGCCTGGGACGAGGCTGCAGAGTGTGCCGGAACACGCTCTTCCCAGGGTGGGCTGTCATGAGGACAGCACTATGATTCCCATTTAGTAGGGGAGCAGCGGGGGCCGCCGGCTGTTGTCGCCACACACCCTCCGTGTCATGCCTGTCCGCGGCCAGCCGTGTGGCCGGCATGGCCTTCCTGCCTTGACATCTGTGGTGGTGACGTGTCACCGCTGTGCCAGCTACGTGAGAACCGCTCTGTGCTTTCTGTTGAACAGACACTATTTGGACGTGGCCCGGACTACGTCCTGAATGCCTGGTAACTGCGCCATCAGCACAAATCTCTCCCCTGACTTTTCCCTGGGATATGTGGAAACATTTTTCCCATGGAAAGAAAGCGTGGCCTTTGTGAGAGGGGCATGGCTGGCCGAATTACAGTAAAGATTAATCCCAAACAAGAGACAAGCAGAATAGACAAAGAGCATCATACACTTCACTTTTCAATGGATGTTTTCATAAATGTATGAATAATTTAAATTATCATTGCCGAGTATTTATTCGAGGGTTTCAGGGGGAAAAATGCCTCCTCTTTTTTCTGCCTCGATTCTTTTCATTTTTGTCTCATCTCTTTTAAGTGCTGCATGGGCTGTTTTCTTGCCATCTGAATCGGCCCCACGAACAATGGGATGTATGAGGCTGAGGGCCCGCAGAAGAATGCGGCCCTTGTTGTCCACGTTGCGCCTTGACATTGATTAATGAGGCTGCGGACACGGGCAGAATTTGTGAGAGCCGAGGGGAAATCAGAGGACCCAAGGGCACCGTGAGGAGGAGGGCAGGGCTGGCAGAGAAAAGCCAGGGCCACCCCTCCACGCCCAGTGGGAAAGGGCAGAGGAGGAGGCTGTATTCCTGAAGATAACAGTGCAAGGGACATCCAGGGAGGAGGGTTTGGTGTCCCCAGGCTGATGCCCAGTGCTAGTGAGGGGTCCACTTGGGGACTGAGAAAGAAGTGGGCTGTGCTTGGGGAAAGGGAGCCGGGTGGTTCACCTGTCCTGTCTCTGCCAGCTCCCACCCCTCTCAAACACACTCTTTCCTGTCTCAGTGGGGTTTCTCCCAGAATGACTTCCGTGAAACATTCTGTTCCTGGTCTGGTTCAGCTGTGACCTGCAGTGATGGGTAGTCATGGCATCAACTCGGCAAGGCTCTGGTACCCAGGGATTCAAGTGGGAGTCTAGATGCTGCTGGGAAGGTATTGTGTAGATGTGGTTCACATTTATAATCAGTTGACTGTAAGTGAAGATTACCCTCCATAACGTGGGTGGGCCTCATCCAATCAGTTGAAGGCCTTAAGAGTAAAAATAGAGGTTTTCCAGAAAAAAAGAAATTCTGTCTCAAAACTGTAACACAGAAATCCTGCTGAGTTTCCAGCCTGCTGCCTGCCCTACAAAATTTGGATTTGCTGACACCCACCCACAATCATGTGAGCCAATTCCTTAAAAGAAATCTCTTCATCTATATACCTATGTAAATAAATAGATTTATTTTTTATAAATTTTTATGTATCTACCCATCCATCCATCCATCCATCCATCCATCTATCCATCTGTCCATCATATTGGCTGGAGAATCCTAACTAACTAATACAACTGCCAACACCTCCCTACCCGAAAAAAATTTTTTTTGTTTTGTCTTGTTTTCAGTCAGAAGAAAGAACAACTTGGGATGCTCATTTTGTCCTGATGGAACCTCCACCCCAGGCTCAGGTCTGACTATCAGGACTGACAACAGAGACGAATCTGTGGATTGGGCTGGGGATTTGTCATGACAGCCCAGGTGGCTGAATGAATACCCTACTCAACCAGCCACACAGGCTGATCCCATAGGTCCCTCGCTCTCAGATCACTGGTCTGGACTTTGAGATGGGAGGCCGTGAAGGGAAGTTCTGGGGGACAGGCGGATGACCAGTGCATCAGGCCAGGGTCTCTGGACCTGCCTGGCCAAAGGGCCTGTATCCAGGTGCAGCCCTGACTGATCGCGGCTGATCAGAATGACCTCCAGCTGCTGTTCGCCTTCGGCCAAGGCCAACATCAAGGTCAAGGTCATCCTAATTGGCATATCTTTGTAGGATGTAAAACAAATGCCTGCCAGGACCTGTTGGCACAAGGCAGGGGCTTAACAAGCTACGCAGGATGAAGACAGCTTGAGATACATCTGCTCCTGGAGATGTTATAAATTCCAGTAATTTGCCTCTGTGAGATGCTTGTGTTGTAACTTCTGCCAAGGGCTTGGGTTCTAGGACCAGGGAGTCTGAGAAGATAAGCAGTTAGGAAATCAGCTCCTAAAAGCTGCTCTCGCTTTAGGCTCTTCAGGCTGTTTGGACTGAAAAAGGCATTACTTTTGCTTCGCAGGAGAGAAATGGGGTTGGAAATTGCTAAGCGTTCAGGCCCACCTCACATCTACAAGTTTCTGGGTATGTCCAACAGGAAAATGAAATGAAAATGTATCTGTCTGAATAAGAAAACCATTTTCCTTATTTATTATTTTTTCCCTCGTGCAATAAACTTTTTATGGGTAAGCGCATTTTCACTAAGAAGCCCTGGCAGCACAATGGTTAAGTACTCAGCTGCTAACTGCAAGGTGGGCAGTTGGAACCCACCAGCCAGTCCTTGGGAGAAAAGACCTGGCAATCTGCTCCCATAAAGATTACAGCTTAGGAAACACTATGGGGCAGTTCTACGCTATCCTAAAGGGTCGCTATGAGTTGAAGTCGACTCGCCAGCATACAACAACATTTTCACTGGGCAGTGTTGAGTCTCCCAGGCTGGTTGTGTGCATGGGGCTGGGATGGCGTTGGAATTGTGGGTTCCAGCCGAGTCTGAGGCAGTGGCCACTGGAGGCCCAGATGTGTGTCTGGCACGGCTCACCTGGGCAGTTCACCCGGCTGCTCTCCTGCTGGGCTCGGTGGCCATGCCCTCCTCTGTGTGCTTCTGAGTTAATGTACCAGGCAGAGCAGCCTTGATAATGATCTGGAATTGCAGGATTAATGGGGGCAGTGTGGTCTCGTGGAAGGCCAGCCGCTGGGCCTCATGAACGTTCGGTTCCACTGCACTGGCTATGCCCTTGTTTGTGGGTGACCTCCGGTGGACGCGGCGTCCCGGAAGCCCCATTTCCTTGCCTGGGAGAGCGGATCCTATTGGCCACGCCCAGGCCTCCTGACATCTTGAGGAAATGTTAACTTAGAACACGAGGTGTTTAGAGCATCTCATTAAAAAAAAAAAAAAAAAAAAAGGCATTTACCAATTCAGACTCTGACTAGCACAAGCCATTCCCCTAAGAATGAATGGAAAGGTGCCCACAGCAAATGGCGTTCAGATGCCGTGCTCCCGTGAAGAAAAAACAGACTCCCTGGTAGGACGGAACAAACACAGTAAAATCCCCAAAGTTGACACAGAGCGTGCCAACCAGCACAACCCTTGCGACCTCCCAGCCTGTGACAAACCTGAGTGGCAAATTACAGTCATCACAATTTATGTAATTACCACAGTTGAGCAGAGACAACTGGGATCCCGCCATCCCATCCCACAACACCCCTTCCCCCAACAAGATCGTTGGGGTTATTTGTGTCAGCAAATTAAGCAACAATGGTGGTATCTGCGACTTGACGGATTTGCCATGTTTAATTCATAAAGATTTGGGAAGGTGTTTTCTTTTCCCCCCTCCCTATCACTGAACAAGGAGTGTTTATTTGCTAATTTGGGGATACGCAAATCTGTACTTGTTGCTGTTGGCGGTGGTGTTTCCTTTTTGGCAAGTGAGGGGTGCGGGTGTAGGGGATGTGATTTTGCTTCGGCAAGCACGGCGTCTCAAGGAAACATATAGGGCAAGAGAGTGAGGGGACCGTGCCTTCCTTTCTAAGGTGACACCTACCGTATTGCCAGCAGGGTCTCTCCAAGCTCCTGGCAGCCGCTCGGCTGGCCAAGTGCTTTAAGTCCCTGAGAGACACAGTGCAGAAACTGCTCAGGCACACAGTCCCAGGACAGGAGAGAGAACTCCTGCCCGAGTGGCCTGTTTAAACGTGGTGCTGGTTTGTGGCTGGAGAGGACAGATGGGGGCAGGGAATACGGCAGAGCCAAGCCTAGGTCGATGGAAGAGCGAGTGTTTCGTGGGCGCCCATAGGACCCTGTCTCGCTCATTTTAAGATGTGTTATGCCCCCGGGTTGGGGCAAATAAGACAGTGGAGAAATGGGGCCCGGAGAACATGCTAGAACCTTTGCTCCGTCTTTAAAGAGACTTTAAAAGTGCGGAATTTTCACCCAGGACCTCTGAGAGGCACCCGCCGGATAGGTGGGGGAGCAAGACCTGGCACAAACCCATAAAGAAAGCGAGCTGTCGGCCCCTCTGGTCTCCCCGTGATGGTCCAGCCTGGAGTCCCCTACCTCCCCCCAAAGGGGCGAGGAGGCCATCAAGATCACCTGAAAAGGCAGCCCCCGAGGGTGACCCAAGCCCCGAGCCCCGGCGGGACAAACGAGGGGCTTAACTAGTGCGAGCCGGCATGAAAGGGAGCGGGAAAAAGGAGGAACAAAGCTTCCGCCAATTTGCTCTTTTCGGCATTGTGCGGACTGGCCGGCTTCCCAGTGTCCCCTCCGCCGCTGAATGAGGTCAATGGCGGCGCAGTTCTTCCGCAGCCCTGATGGGTTTTCACGAGCGAGTGAATGGGGTGCAAATTGGCCCGGGTTGTCAGCAGCTTTGTTACTGTCACTCCAAACTGACAGTCCAAAGGCAAACGAGGATTAATAAATCCAAAGAACTCGCCCCATTATCAAAGCAAGGTAGGAAACTATTTATTGTCTCCTTTTGCATGTTCTGTCCATTTTGCCTACTGCAGGGAGGCCTCTAAAGAAGAATGGAGCAACAGACGCACACCCTGGCCTGCTCGAACGCTCACGCTCAGGCTGCCAAGCGTTGTACGCACCCACGCACGCACGCACACACATGCACAAAAGAGCACACGAACACATGTGCATAAATGCATATACTCATGTGCACACACGTGCACAAATACACATACACGTACACATGTCCTCAAGTACACACGCACACACACACACAGAGAGACAGAAAACACGCACAGATGTGCACCCACACCCATGCTTGCACTCATGTGCACACACACACGCACAAATGCCAAGGAGGCTCCAGTGGCTGTTTCCTGCAGGTTTCTTTTCTTGTTCTCCTAGAACCAAGGCTGGCTTGCAGCCGAGATGCTGAAGTCGGCATGGCCAGAGCCTCCTCAGGGTGAGGCAGTGGCAAAGCAAGGGGTGGTCAGCATGGCCTTGGCAGGTGCTGCCTCGAGTGTCCTGGCGCCACCCCCTGGAAGGCCAAAGTCAAGGCCAGGCCTTGGGAACAAACTTCCTGCCATGAGGCTGCAGCTCACGGAACAGAGGGACAACGAGTGGAGCTGAACCCAACTTGTTTCCAAGATGCTAATTTGCTGGAGCTCCGACTCAGCCAAAGAGACTTTGTCTGAGACCGAACTAGCCTTTTCTGAGGAGCTGCCTGCCACTCGCTCTGTTTCAGAGTAGAATTGAGTCCAAAGTTGTTACCCTGGCCCACCAGACCCTCAGAAAAGAGGCCCGGTCGAGTCCATATTTGGTTCATCTCATATTTCAGCTGAACCACGTTGCTAGGAAGTGATGGCTGCTTTTTTTTTTTTTTAAATTGGTTTACATAGAAAGAGAAAAGAGTTCTAACAATAATTTGACGAAGACATATAGCTTATCAGTACCACTAGATAATGAGGTAGCCAGCAGACCTTAAATAAACACTCATTTAATGAACCAATAAAAGCAACTGTGCCTAGAGGTCAGGGGTGAGCCCTTTCCAGCCCTGAGGACCCACAATCCCCTCAACTTAAAATATGCTATCTGTTTTTTAGAGCATGCTGTGGAAATATTTTATGAGGCTCTAAGTATAGCTTTAGTTAATGAAACCGGAACTCAAAGTAAAACACACACACAAAGGTGCCTCTGAGAATTGTCCATAATGCCACACATGGTTCTGGGCGGGAGAGAGGCCCGGATTCAGAACCTGTCTCGACCACTTCCTGCCTCCGTAGGGTGCATCACCTTCTCGGGCCTCAGTTTCCCTGTCTGTCACGGGAGAGTATTCCTCACCTCAGTAGCCCACAGCTGGAAGGATCACATGGGATGATGTCTGACAAAGAGTGCTGTAAGCCTTTAAGCACTATATGAGAGCCAGTCTTATTATTCGTGCAGCCCAGTCCCCCGTCAAAGCCACAACAATAAAATTTAACTGCAGGAATATATGCAGTGCACAGAAAACCATTTTCTGGTAGTATAATTTTAAATGCACATATTTATTCAATATGTTCATGTTCTAGGCATTCATACCTGGATTACTCTTTTATGAGATTATACTAATCATCATTGATCTGCTGTAGTTGAGAAAGCCAATGGACCTCAAGGTGCCAAATGTCTTTTTGCAAACGTTTCTAGAAAGTGCTATGATATGTACCATGTTAGATATACCTTTTGGAACTTCCCATGTAACCTTGAAGGAGTAAAAAGTGTGTGGTTGCGGCTACTTTTCTAGAGTGCCAGCCTTAGCCAGACTCTCTCATTCTGCCCAGTGAATCACATCTTCAGCCAGTTTATAAACCTCTGGAGACAGTCACTGGTTGCTTGGGAGCCACAAGGCATTTCCTCAACCCATAACTCAGGGAAGAGGCCTCACCCTGGGGAAGCCAGGCCTGTGGTTCCTGGTATCCACCTGTCACTTGCCAACTCAACCCAAAACCAGCTGCCGTCAAGCCAACTCCAACTCACGGTAACCCCATAGAGTTTTTGATGGCTGATTTCTTGGAAGTAGAGCAACAGGCCTTCCTTCCAAGGTGCCTCTGGATGGACTCAAACCACCAACTTTTTGCTTAGCAGCCAAGCACTTAACTGTACCACCCAGGGGTTCCTTGCCAACTCAAAAACCAAACCTGTCTCCATCGAGTCGATTCTGACTCATGGTGGCCCAGTGTGTTACAGAGTAGAACTGCTCTATAGGGTTTTCTTGGCTATAATCTTTATGGAAGTAGATCACCAGGCCTTTCTTCTGCAGCATAGCTTGGTGTGCTCAAATCGCCAACTTTTAGGTTAGTAGTTGAGCACAAGTTATTTGCACCACCCAGACTCCCCCCCACCCACAAAAAAACAGGAGGTAGCATTTGCAGTAAATCAATGTTAAGAAAGGTTCCCAATTTGAAGTTCCAGAATATTCCACAAGATGCTTGAGCTTCCGTGTGAACATACAAAGAGCCCCTTGCTGAAATTTGCAAGAGGCGAGAACAAGGTCTCCCAGCAAAGCCACTTCCACCTCCAACCTTGGCTTCCTGCCTGGGTTCTCAGGTGAACACACGGATGGAAGGACCATTACAAACTTCCTTCAGCAAAGGGAGCACCCTCTGGCTCTCATTTGTTGGGGTGATGAGGGGGAGGCCGTGGAGGTCAGGAGTGGGGACAGGCCCCATCAGCACTGCCTGAATTTCCTGATGTAGAATGTGGGGTATTTTCTAGCCTCTGGTTGTTCTTATGTGGGATCATGGTTGGTAGATCCCAAAAGAATATTTCTTCCATGTCCTTATCTTCCTGTTCTTTTTCGGTGCTGGCATGAGCATTCACCAGATAAATGATTAATCTTTTTGTCACTGGAACCAAAACTTTCCCATAATCTTGACTAAGATATTCAGAGGCTGCCTGATGTTGGCTCCACCACAGACAAGCATGGCACAGAGTGTTCCCTTCTGAATTTGTTCAAAATTCCCCCGATTCCTTCCCCATGATGCCCTTGCCAGTATAAATGCCCTTGAGCCTGGGAGAGTCACGACCATGGACGCTCTCCACCTCTGTTCTGCCCATCCCCCAAGAAGCAGACGGTGGCTTTGGGAGGGTTGGGATAAGTCACCACCCCAACTGTGGAAACGATAGCCCTCATATTAAAAAAAAAAAAATCACTGCAGTTCATGTGAAAAGAAAGACCATCAGTGAATAGCATGCGGGGCTCCTTCTCAGCTCACAAAGCGGGGGGCTCCAGGGGAGACCATAGCGGTGGCTCAGTGCCTTCCCTGCCTCAGTCTCCCCTGTTACCTGAGTCCCCCCACTGCTCTGACCCCACCTCTGGGTCTTGAATCCATGCGAGATTTCATCTCAAGGTCTGAGCCTGCTCGGCTGCTGACAGGCTTATCCAACAGGTGGTCAAAGCTGGTCGTGGCCCAAGTTTGACTCCTGTTTGAACAACAGGGCTGGACAGTGAGGGTGGAATTGTGAGCATATGGCAGAGGGGACACTCTGCCTTCCAGTGTTTCTTTTCCCCTGTGGCCTACTTGACCATTGAGTTGTAGCCTCAGGACAAGGAGAAGAAACCCCCTCTTCAAGCCTGGGGCCCCAGACAGAGGCCATATAGGCAGCCGGGCCCTAAGCCTGAAGATACTGTCACCACCCAGACCTTCCCTGGTCTCTCCAGGGACCCAGCCTCTCAGAATGAGGTCCTCTCCTGGGGCCAGCAGAGGGCCAAAGGGTGCTCACGCAGTAACTGAGTGTTGGGGGACCATGTCCCCTGCTCTGCCAATGCCTGCTCTGCGGCACCACCATCACCCTACCCTGATCACCAAGTCTGAATCAAGGCTGCAGTGCCAGGCATGGGGTGGGGAGAGGCATCATGTCAGGGGCAGAGGGAATTGTGGGCTGGAGTTCCTGGGTGGTGAAAAACTTACATGCTCAGCTGCTAACCGAAAGGTTGGAGGTTCAAGTCTACCCAGAAGCATCTCAGAAGAAAGGCCTGGTGATCTACTTTTGAAAAATCAGCCACCGAATACCCTGTGGAGCACAGTTCAACTCTGACACAGGTGGGTCGTCATGAGGCAAAATTGACCAAACCACAATGGGTTTGATTTTTGGTTTTGCAGACCCTGGCAGGCTCCCTGTGGGTACCTGGTCCTGGCAGAGAGCAAACGTATCCGAGAGGACAAGAAGAAAAGGGTTGAAGGGCAAGTGTGGACGAAGGAAGAGGCCCCAAAAGGGAGTTTGTTGGCTCTTCCTTTTGAGCCCCAGGGTTCTCGACTGGGGCATCTGGCAATGTCTAGATACTTTTGATGGTCGCTACCATCATCAAGTGGGTGGAGGCCAGGGATGCTGCTCAGCATCCTCCAGTGCACGGGACAGCCCACCACACCACAGAATTATCTGGTCCCATATGTCAATACTTAGGGTTTTCTCAATGAGATGGACTGACAAAATGGTTACAACAATGGATTCAAAGATACCAACGATCATGAAGGTGGTGCAGGACCTGGCAATGTTTTGTTCTGTTACACACAAAGTCTCCATGAGTCGGAGCTGACTCGACAGCAACTAACAACAACAACGTATGTCAATGGGTGGCAGGGTGGCTCAGTGGTAGAACTCTCGCCTTCCATGTGGGAGACCTGGTTTTGATTCCTGGTAAAAGCACCTTGTATACAGCCACCATCCATCTGTCAGTGGAGGATTATATGTTGCTATGATGCTGAGCAGGTTTCAGCGGAGCTTCCAGACAAAGATAGACTAGGAAAAAAAAGGCCTGTCAATCTACTTCTGAAGATCAACCAATGAAAACTCTACGGGTCACAACGTTCTGATCCACAACCGATCCATCACGGGGATTGCACAGGACCTGGTAGCGCTTTGTTCCGTTGTGCCCGGGGTCACTGTGGGTCAGGAGCTGACTGGACGGCAGCTAACAACAGCAATACCTCAAATAGATCCGCGGGGGAGAAAGTCTGCTTTCAAAAAAAAAAAAAGTAAGAAAAAATGATTCTGAGAATAAGAGATGCCTTTGTGGGGGTCACTTCATTTGCTCATCTGCTATCCCTCTCCACGTGATGCTGAGAGGGCATATGCGCTGACTTTGGGTGTGTGGGCGCTGGTGGGGCCTATGGGACTAAGAACATGGTGGGCCAGGCCCATGTTGGGGCTCCATGTACATAGTCTCATTTAACCCCATGACAGCCCCCCTCACCAACTATCCCCAATCCCACTTCACAGAAGGTGGAGTAACTTTCTCAGGGCCACCAGGCTAACAGTGGCCAACCCAGGATTCAAATCCAGGGCTCTAGGACGGGGTCTCTGGCCACCCTGCCTTATGGCTTCTTTGCGAAGAGCTAGGGTGGGAGAGTTTGCTCCGGGAGATAGGCGCTCACTGTGGAGAGGAAGGTCGGGCAAAGCCCTAGGGCGGTGGGACTCCCTCTCGGGGAGAATCGGGAGCCTTGGTGAACGACGGCACCCCCGCCCCACCTTGAAACCTTGTAGACACAGCCTGGGCAGCAGATTAATGCAATTATCTGGATAATTCTGGCTTTGGGGAGGGGGGATAAAAAGAAAGCGGCAAATCATGCTTAATTACGGGGGACGAGAGCGCCTTTAATCATTCCCCAGGAAGATCAAAAGTCAGCCTGTTGCCAAGGCGGCCATTACCCATGCGTCGAGGTTGCATTCCGAGGGTGCCTGTCCAAGGTGTACTGATCGGAGCCTGAATGCCGAGTGACAATCACTCAGTTCGTGGTGTCAGGTGGTCGAGGGGAGCGGGCGGGATGCCAGAGCTGCTACCTTCGGCACCAAGGTGAGTGAACCTCAGGCCAACGTCTTCACGCCGTCTCCTCTCACCCTCAAGCTTCTCCCAGCCACTCTGGACCACAAAGGCACTCTGTTTTCCCTTAAAATGGTTGATAGAAACACACTGGATTCTGGGAAGCAAACCTTCATGTGTCTGCCACGAACCGATGCCAAAGTTACCGAGCTCATGAAGCTTGCTGACAAGAAGGAGCCTCTGAGCAGTGGGATTACTTCAACGACCTTGCATTGGTTATGAAGGACTTCTTCCCAAGTCATTAAAAAGGGATGGACACTCTGGCTGTTCGAGGGTGGACCTCTTGCCCGGAAGGCCTCCTCCAGGGGCTGTCTGTCCTATCCTTCAAAGTCTGGCTCACCTTCTCGGCAGGCAGAGGGGCTCGAGGACAGCTTTGATGTCCTCCAAAGACCCTGGTCAGGTTGTGCTCTGCCCAAGCTTCTTGCTGGTTACCTGCTGGCCTGGCGCTTCCTGGACCAAACTGTCCTTCACCTCTCCATGTCCCAAATGCTCCTTTTCTTGTCCCACCACCTTTTTTTCATCCAAGCCCTCTGGTGTCCAGTGAGCTCCATGTGACCAAACTGAGCACAACCTGCCAGATGCTTGGGCGGCTCTCCCTGCCCACTTTCCTCAACACTCAAGCCATGGCCCCGGTACTCGGGGTGGTGCTGAGCCTGATATGGGCCCCAGCGCTGCACTCCCAGCTCACCACAGGCTCAGCCAAGAAGCCTCAGGGAGGGGCCTCGAGATGTGTGAGACCCAGGGTGTGTGCGAGCTATGTGTGGATGAGGTGAGAGGGGGCTTAGAAGGGCAGAGCACTGAATGAGTCTCAAACTCACACAGCAACACAGTTTCTGAAGAGCTTTGTAAAGGGTTGTCATCTAATCAGGCACAGGGGACCTCAGGGCTAAACTCTAGCCTCTTCAACTCCTTGGGAGCAATTTCCTTACTGCTGCAGGAAGAAACAGATTTACTGTTCACAGAAAAAGTAAATTGTACACCTGCCATATCTAGAACATTCCCAGGTCTTCGCCTCACACTCGTGAAGAACCTTCTGGGATTGAGTGTGCCTTGCTTGTTCTAAGAGGGGGCCGGCCTTGGCCTCAATGCATGGGACACACACCAGCCCTAGGCCACCCCAGGGATGGCTGTTTTTCTCCTTCCCTAACGCCTGGATGAAGTCCTCGGGTGGGGCAAATGGTGAACTCGCTCGACTGCCACCCAAAAGGTTGGAGGTTCAAGTCCACCTAGAGGTGCTTTGGAAGAAAGGCCTGGCAATCTGCTTCTTAAAAAAAAGCCAGTGAAAACGCTACGGTGCACAGTTCTACTCTGATATACATAGGGTTGTCATGAGTCAGAGCAGACTTGATGGCAAGCAATTTACTGGTTAATGGAAACCTATATTGTAAAATCAGAGGCCGTTAAGGGGTGAGTTCAACAGCAATGTGCAAAGCTCTGTGCCTTTTCGCAGTAAGGAGTGCATGAAGATACGGAAAACAGGAAACCTGACGCTTGGCCCCAGCCACACCTCGCAGTGCCTGGGCTTTGTGGGACACCACAGAGGTGGGCCCAGTTCTGTCCCCATGTGTAAGTGAGGGAATTCAGGCTGCCCTGCCACATGTGGTGAGTTGTGGCAGAGCCGGGACGCCTCAAACCAAAAATAAACAAAAACAAACAAATCTGTTGCTGTCGATTCCGATTCTTAGTGACCCTGTAGGAAAGAGCAGAACTGCCCCATAGTATTTCCATCACCAGTGCACCCAAAACATCAACAATAGCAAACCCCATTTCCAGTTCCGGTACTCGCTCTCTTGGCGCTGGGCTGGTTATACCCCTGGGCATCGTTGGGATTCTCATGTCAGCCCTGCAAGTGGTTGGCAAGGGGGACTGGGAGGCGGGATGGCTGGCTGGGGTCAGTGTCATCAGTGGGTTTGTCACCAGCTCTGTGACCTGGGGCATGGCCTTTGTAAGAAAAGTGGGATCGTGTAATACTACTTGTGACTGTTAGCCTGTCCCTGGCGCAGGGGGACCGCAGGGTGAGGTTCGCTAGGATTAAGGAGGTGGAGGGCAGTGTGGACAGGCACCGGCAGGGGTTGGCTGGGCAGGCAGCTGAGCTCCTGCTTCTGCAAAGATCTGCACTCAGGGCTAGGGGCCCCGGGGACCCCTCTGGAATTCATAGCCCCATTTGAGGGTTAATTCTGCAGGGCCTGACTCGGCAGGCGGGTGGGCGGGCGGGCAGCAGTTAAATCCACCAAATGCCCCACCAGTTTCAGGGGATGGGAGTTGGGGCGGGGAGGGCAGCCATTCCCTTCCCTGTGGGCGGAATTTAAATAGCAAATCAGCTCCTCCGAGAGAGGCAATTCCTGAGGCCCAGCCAGGAGAGCACGCCCCCCAGGAGCCCCCAGCCCACCCCCTACACCGCACCCCTTTTCATCTCCACCAGCCTGCGCGAATAATCAGATCCCGCCTTGCCTGTAATCCTTGTTTTCTCTAAAAAATGGATTAGTAAAATCTCCTCTGGAAAATTAATTAAGGTGTGAATTCAACAAATATTTCCTGAGCATAGCACTTTGTTAAGTATTTATTTTTTTATGTAATCTATTTTCTCCTTTTTTTTTTTGCCAGTCAGATTTCTGGCTGGTCCATTTCTGTATTTTATGAGGCAACATTTCCTTCTGTGATACATAAAGTCGCCATGAGTTGGAGCCAACTTAACAGCAACTAACAACAAAACAACATATTGCATCAGATATTATGTCATATCATATTAGATAAATTATATTTAAAACATATGTATTTACATATTACTTAATAATTATATATAATATAAATATATAAAGCAAATATACAATTATATATAAATATGTTGCATTGTATTACATTATAGTCTATTATATTAACACTATTATTATTGATGTTATTCTTTACTCTTATTTATATTATTATAATACAACCCAACATTATTTCCAGTAATATGATTCTCTAATTCAACTATTTTTCTCTAATTCCACTATTTCCAATGATGTTATTCTCTAGTTCAACTTCTCATATCATTCATATGCACGTATGGAGTATGCGTATTTTAAGCCGCGTACATGGAGCGACCTGATCCAAGACAGGGCCCAGTAAGCCGGCCGGTGTCTCCACTAACACAGTGCCACGCCCCAGTGGCCCGGGAAAGGCTCTTGATGTGCGGGTGGCGATTGTGCCTGCTGTCACTCCACTCCTGGCACCGGGGATTACTTTCAATGCCCCATTTTCTCGCCCTCCTCCTGTCGCTGGCTGTAGGTAAGTATATCCTCAAAGATCAGTCCCGCCCCCCGCCGAACAAAAGTGGGCTTGCCGGCCCTTCCCCAAGAAAAGATGCCAGAGCCCTTTCAGGACCCTGAATGGCGCCTCATTTAGGCCGCATTATGCCCGGACCCTCATTTCCCCTTTCCTTTTTTGCCCCATTCAGGGGGTTTCTGACTTCAACTAATTCAATAACAATCCAGGCGGGCCTTCCCGGCACCCCGTTCGGGAGCATATTGTCCGGAGCCGCTGTCCCCCCGACCCTCTACTCCACTCCCCAATTAGCCGACCGCTGAGCAGCCTGTCCCCATCCGCTATTCCCCTGCACGCCTGCCCGTTTTTGACCATTTCTTCTTTGAATGAGACTCCGAGGGCCTTCAGGGAAGAGGCGTCCCATGGCACCAGTCAGCAGGCCTGGGGACCGGCAGACGAAGACAGCACACCCGGACACTGTCAAGCACCTACTTACGAAACGTGTCCACCCGTCTGTATGTCTTCTGAACCCCTCCTGCTGGTGGGAGACTTAAAATCACTGATAACAGCAGCCGAGTCTTCAGCATGCCCAGAACCTCCCTATGTGATGCCTCTGAAATGGAGCAAAGTCCATTCCATCCAAGATGGGAGATGATGTTGAAGGACATCAGAGATGGTCCTGGGGGGGCGACAGTTTTCCGGGAGGGTTTTGCCCCTCGGCGCTGTGGGGATGGGTTTGGGATTCCTTCACTTGCTTTGGTCCAGACAACCATTTCTCTGTAAAGTGTTAACACTATATTGCTTTACCCCGGTACCTATTTTTCCTGTTTAAAAAAAAAAAATGTTTTGAAAGTTTTAAAAGTCCTATCTTTTTCTATAACAGGCATTTCTTTTGTAGCAGGTTCCTGGTCCACACACATTCCAGGGGAACAGGTGAAGGGAGATTTGCCTGTGAGTGACCAAGCCAATTCCAATGTCATTGCTATTATTTTCAAAGGAAAGAATAATTGGAATTGACAAAAATGCTAAGCCTAAAAAAGTATCTTACTATTAAGACTCAGGGAAGCAATGCCATTAATTTGTTTCCTGCATTAAATTTAAACTGTTTATTGTGTCTTGGAGTTCTGACGGCACAGTGGTTAAGAGCTCAGCTGCTAACCAAAAGGTCGGCAGTTTGAATCCACCAGCAGCTCCTTGGAAACCCTATGGGGCAGTTCTACTTTGTCCTATAGGGTCTCTATGAGTCTGAACTGATTCGATGGCAATGGGTTTTTGTTTTTTTTTTTTAAATTGTGTCTTAGGAGTCTTCATGGTGCAGTGGTTAGGAGCTATAGCTGCTAACCAAAAGGTCAGCAGCTCAAATTCACCAGCTGCTCCTTGGAAACCCTATGAGGCAGTTCTACTCTGTCCTGTAGGGTCACTATGAGTCGGAATTGACTCGATGGCAACAAGTCTGGTTGTTGTTTTTTTTTTTATTTTGTCTTAGGAGCCCTTGTGGCACCGTGGTTAGGAGCTATAGCTGCTAACCAAAAGGTCAGCAGTTGAAATTCACCAGCCGCTCCTTGGAAACCCTATGGGCCAGTTCTACTCTGTCCTATAGGGTCACTATGAATCAGAATGAAAAGGATGGCAATGGGTATATTGTGTCTCAGGAGTCCTGAGGTGGCACAAAAGGTTAATTATTTGGCTGCAAACTGAAAGGTTGGAGGTTTGAGTCCACTCAGAGGTCCCTTGGAAGAAAGGCTTGGTGGTCAACTTCTGAAAAATCAGCCACTGAAAATCCTATAGAGCACAGTTCTAGTCTGACAAACATGGGATTGACATAAGTCAAGGTCAACTCAACAGCAACTGGTGGTCGTGGATTGTATCTCTACCCCCATAGTCCTACTTAAGTCACGCGTGCTCGTCTTGGCCCCATGAGGAGACCCAGCCAGTTGGTCTTGGGAATCAGTATCCCATGCTGAAACACTCCAATGGACCTTCCCAACATCAGGTGTACACTGGCACTATCTTCCATCACCTGTGATACCAGGTGATGAATAAACTCGGCCCAGATATTTGATCTCTACGGGTCACAACTTTAAATGCTCTGACAGCAGGGGCCACCAGCAGTGGTCCCTTACTTTGTCAGTTGTGCCATATTCAGATACTTTTCATTATCCATTCAACTGCCTTTTTCCTAAGCCGGCCTGTTCAAAAACCAGTATAGAAATCAGAACTCACCGAGTGTTTTCGCAACAACATAAATCTTTTGGGGAAGTGCCTCACGATTTGCTAAATCTATCCGAGGAAGAGGAATAAAGCATCTAAGTGATTGCTATTAAAGACCCCATGCTTTTCGCCTTCTGGTAAATTCTTTGAGAAACCAAGCTAACAAGTCAGTGACAAGGCTTTCATAAAGTGGTTTTCTGTGTCAGCTGGGAAAAAGCCAATAGGGAAGCCGGCGAGCATTTGTTTTAATTTAACTCGGCAAACTTCCTTGATAGACAATTCATCAGAGAAGGAGAAGGCACAGCTTCCATGGGGAGAGAACCACGTGCCAAGTGTGTTTTCTGAGGTTCCAAATTGGTAATCCCCTCAATCCACAGGAACACCGAGGGATCATGTATATTCCACCGGCCTTGCCAGTCCATTGGTTGCTGTTGTTGTTAGTTGCCATTGAGTTGGCACCCATTCATGGTGACCCCATGTACAACAGAACAAAATGTTGCTTAGTCCTGTGCTATCCTCATGATCATTGGTATGCTCCAGTGCCTTGTTTTGGCCACTGTGTAGTTTGAGTGTCTTCCAACATAGGGAGCTCATCTTCCAGCACTCTATCACACAATGCTTTGTTGTGATCCAGAGGGTTTCCATTGGCTAATTTTCAAAAGTAGATCACCAGGTCTTTCTTCCTTGTCTGTCTTAGTCTGGAAGCTCTGCTGAAACTTGTCCACTGTGGGTGACCCTGCTGGTATATGAAATACCAATGGCATGGCTTCCAGCATCACAGCAATACCCAAGCCACCACAGTATGACAAAGTGACAGACCAGGGAGTGGTGTCCATTGGTGGTCAATGTTTAAAGGAATATAAGAAATCAAAGGTTGTCATGCCGAACGGCACATGGTGTGGGCTCACCTGTGGTTTGAATGTATTTAAAAGATGTGCTTCTGAGTGCACATCTGGAGGGGGCATATTCACCTCCATGCCAGAGGCAATCTGCACAGCTGGGAAGGCCCTGACCACAGTGAAATCGAGCCTTGCCTTTCAGCTCACCATGGCTTTCTGATCAACCAGGGTAGGGGATCTCTAAGGAAAAACCATCCACTGTTTTTTTAAAGAGAACTCTCCCCAGTTCTCCATTTTCCCACTTCTTAAATACCGGAGTATTCAAATGCTAGAGAGTTGGCAGCTGCCTTTGAAGATCATTCTCTCAATTCCCTCATTTAACAAGTGGGGAAACTGAGGCCCAGAGATGATGATACTCCGTGCAGAGTCTTAGCAGTGTTTCATGACCCAGAGTCCAAGCTGTCTTCCTCCTGCCGTGACGCTGTGGCCCGTACCTCTTGGGACACAGATATTTTAAAAAATCTGTGCATTGCCCTCTTAAAAACCTTATAAAATTATCTGGTGCTTAAAAGGAACTAAAAGAAAAGCTCAAAATGGCCATTCTATCCCTCGCTTACTCACCATTTGTTGTTGTTATTTTTAGATGCCGTTGAGTCAAATTTCGACTCATAGTGACCCCATGTGACAGAGTAGAACTGCCCCACAGAGTTTTCTTGGCTGTGATCTTTACGGGAGCAGATCGCCAGGTCTTTCTCCCGAGGAGTGGCTGGGTAGGTTCAAATTGCCAGCCTTTTGGTTAGCAGTTGAGTGCTTAACAATTGTGCCCCCAGGGCTCCTTCAATCACCATTCATAAAAAACCAAACCCTTTGCGATCAAGTGGATTCCAGCTCATAGCGACCCTATAGGACAGAGTAGAACTGCCTCATAGGGTTTCCAAGAAGTGGCTGGTGGATTCAAACTGCCAATCTTTTGGTTAGCAGCTGAGCTCTTAACCACTGAGCCACCAGGGCTCCTACTTACCATTAATGGGAGGTAGTGCAGTCCAGATAATTAAAATGCAAAAGACCCAATTTAGTAGGTCTTTGCTTGCCTAGGATTTTTTTTTTTTTTCATTTTTTATGGTGGTACAATGCATGTAACATAAAATTTACAATTTTAACCATTTTTGAGTGTACAATTTAATAACAGCAATTACTTTAGTGTACTTTACAGTAGTAAAGTAAAGGGTCAGTGAAAGAGAGGAAGACCCTCAATGAGACAGATTGACACAGTGACTGCAACAATGGGCTCAAACATAGCAACAATTGTGAGGATGGCACAGGACTGCGTCGTGTTAGTTCTGTTGTACATGGCGTTGCTAAGAGTTGGAACCAACTTGACGGCACTTATCAACAACAATTACATTTACCATGCTGTGTAACCATTATCACTACCCATTTCCAAAACTTTCATCACCCCAAATGAAACTCAGCACCCATTATGCAATAACTCCCCAACCCTCCCTCATCCCAGTCCCTGGTAACCACTAATCTATTTTGGTCTCTATGTACTTGCCTATTCCAGATATTTCTAGAAGTGAAATTACACAATATTTGTCCTTTTGTATATGACTTATTTCACTCAGCATAATGTTTTCATCTTCGACAAAAAGATCTCTTTAAAGTTTTAAAAAGCAGATGTCACTTTGATGATTAAGTTTCGTTTGGCTCAAGCCATGATCTTTTCAATAACTTCAGATGCATTTGAAAGTTGAATAATGAAAAAGGAAGCCAGAAGAAGAACTGATGTATTCAAACCATGATGCTGGCAAAGAATATTTACTGAATATACCGTGGACTGCCAAAAGAACGAACAAATCAGTCTTAGAAGAAATACAACCAGAATGCTCCTTAGAAGCCAGCATGGTGAGACTTTGACTCACTTACTTTGAACACATCATCAGGAAAGACCAACTACTACAGGAGGACATCATGTTTGGTAATACTGAGAGTCAACAAAAACTAGGGAAACTTTAATGAGATGCAATGACACAATAATGAACTCAAACATACCAACGATCATGAGAATGATGCAGGACTGGGCAAAGTTTTGTCCTGTTATAGGGAAGGTCACCATGAGTTGGAGGTGACTTGGAGGCAGTTAACAACAATGATGTTTTCAAGCTTTATCCATATCAGAGCATATGTCAGAACATCATTCCATTTTATGTCTAAATAATATTCCATTGTATAAATGGACCACATTTTGTTTAGCTGTTCATTCATTAGTAAACACTTGGGTTGTTTCCCCCTTTTGGCTGTTGTGTCTCCTAGGATTTTAAAGGAGCTTGAAGGTCAAGGGTCTAGGAATTTTCCGTGAGCTCTGCCCCATCCCTGCTTTTCAGCGGAACACGGTGCACTTGATCCCCTCACAGCAGCCTCCCTTGCATCTTCCCAGACCCATCCCAGCATTTTCCTAACCTCGTCCCACCATCTTCCATGCCCCATTCCAGTATCTTCCAAGCTCCATCCCGGTATCTTTCCAACTTTATCCCATCATCTTCCAAGCTCTGTCCCAGCATCTTCCCAACTTTATCCCAGCATGAGGGATGTATCTGCTCGCTTTACTGAAGATGGCTGACATAAACAGACCTCAGGTTTGGGAGCTGAAGTCTGATGTTCTAGTTACAACAGTTCCATCAGCAATATCACCAAATCTTTCCGAGACTCAGTTTCCTCTTATGTAAAACGGACAGAATGGGAATGAAAATATACTCTGAGGTCATGTGTGTGGAAGTACAACTCAGGGCCGCTGTTTGCACAACCCCAGAGGGCACCATGATGGGGAAATCAGTGAAGGCCCTGGAACTGTGCAGCCTGGACCTGGAAAGTGTCCAGGTGTCAATGGCTACAGCTAGGGAGTGGGGGCCACACACAATGGCAGCTCACCTCCAGCCCCCACAGCCTGCTGCTCTTGGAAAGAAATGGAGCAGAGAATTCCCTGTGATGTTAGAGATGCCCCAGGGGAAACGCTCTCCCTCCCAGAAGCCAGGACTGCTGGAAAGTTCTGTGACCTCAGCCTCAGAGGCCACCTGCACAAGGCACTCCCAGACACTCCCAAGGGGCTTAGGACAGCGTTCTCCAGAGCGCAATGAGGAGCCCCACACACTTTGGGTTATTATTAGCCCACCATTATGAACTAGTTGTCATTGAGTTGATTCTAACTCATGGCAACCCTGTGGGTATCAGAGTAGAACTGTGCTTCATCGGGTTTTCAATGGTTAATCTTTGGGAGTAGATGGCCAGGCCTTTTTTTTTGAGATGCCTCTGGGTGGACTCAAACCTCCAACCTTTTGGTTAGGAGGCGAGTGCATTTGCTGTTTGCACCCGCTAGGGATTCCCCATTACGGACAGGCTGAAGTGAGAAGGCTGCACACTTAGACTGGACTCTGAGACCATGCAGAGGTGGAGAATCTGCCACATACGCCCCAGTGATATGGGGAGGCACTCATTAAAGGGGTGGACGCAGAAGGGGGCAGGAGAACACAGATAGGGTGGAGGAGAAGAGGCAGGGAGAAGAAGGTCTTGGGGAAATCAGGCAGATAAAACTCTAGCAGGTTCCAGCTAAAGAATTTTCGGGCAGTGCCCTAGTGTAGAAGAACCACACTGCGAGGTACTGGAACAAACTCTTGATAAAAGTGTAGGGATTGGGGTGAGGTTGCCCTCCAGGACAGCCTATGCAAACCTTGGGCTGGGGAGGGGTGTCATTTGTACACAAGGCAGCCCTGGGGCCGACTGGAGGATATTTTGGGGTGCCCTATTTTCAGTGTTGTAGTGGTTAAGAGCTACGGCTGCTAACCAAAAGGTAGACAGTTTGAATCCATGAGACGCTCGTTGGAAACTCTATGGGGCAGTACTATTCAGTCCTATAGGGTTATTATGAGTCAGAATCGACTCGACGGCAACAGGTTTGGGTTTGGTTTTTATCTTCAATGTATTTTAAATGCCAAGTAACATTAAATAAGGTAGAAAATCCAAGAAAGACAGCTAAATCTTCTGGAATATGGGGTGGTTCACACTCCCTCAGAGAACCTTTCTTCAGCCTCTCTTCAAGGCGCTCTTCATAGATCCAGTTTTGACTGCAGCACTACCACCACCTGCCTGAGCTGGCCGCCGGGAGCTGCTCCCTGGAGAAGAAGCCAGTGGCCTTGCCGATGACCTTGCCAATGACCTTGTCAATGACCTTGTCAATGACCTTGCTGACGCAGCTTTGGGTCCCCTACACACGAGGCATTTCTCCTCTTCTCCCTTTTGGTTTGGTGATGGTACCCAGGCGGGACCAGGAGTCCAGACAGATGGACAGCCCTAGAGCCCAGTGAATTTTGGTGTTGTCTTTCAGGCTGAAATTGGCTGAGGTTTCGGAGAGAACCTGGCATTTCCAAGTCATGCCTTTGGTTGTGGAGTTCAGGTCATGTTCTACACTGTAAGTCCCAGGGAGCGAAGCGAACTTTAGCCACATCAGCTCTCACTCTAGCCTGCCAGGAAAGGGCTAAGGCCAGAGACATGTCCACGTCACCCTCGAGTCCAGCAGTCCCTCTGAGGGCCAGCCACTCGGAGGAGCCTTCTCTTCCCAGGTAAGTCTGCTTCCAGATCCCGACTAAAGAGTCCAGATTCCATAAGGGAGACTTTCCGAAGGGCCACTTGACTTACATAACCTGTACCCGGAGTTGCCCTGACTGCTGAGCCCCTCCCTAAGCCAGGGCAAGTGGCCGAAGGCAGGGTCCCAGGTGGGTTGAACTCCTGAACTTGATGACTCTTGGACACCTGAGCATCCACCTCTATCTAAGTTGCTGGTGCTGCATGTCCTCCATCCCCATAAGAGCTTTCATGGCAGCTCCATTAGTTACACCCAGGACGATGCAAACTTTACAGACAAAGGGATTCTTATAGGGCAGCTCCTGGGATATTAATGAAAGTGAAGGCTTTTATTGAAATGTAAAATGGACCCTCTTTCCAGCTCGTCATCCTAAAAGTGAAAATGATGAGGTTTATGAACCCCGAGGCTCAGAGCCCATGGGGTCTCTCAGCACCAGAAAGACTTCAGCCTCTCAGGGTACCCCTCTTTCCTGGGGGGCACCTCTCGGATGTAGGGTGTGGCCACGGATTTTCAGCTTCTGTTCCTCTTCCTCCTCCTAGTTCTCCTCATCTCCTTCCTCTTCCTCCTTCTCCTTCTCTTCTTTTCCTTTTCTTCAGCTTCTTCCTTCCTCCTCCTATCTTCTTTTTCCCCCTCCTTCCTTTCATCCTCCTCTTCTGCCTCCTCCTCTTGCTCTTTTGTTTTTCCTGTTTATTACTTTTGATTTCCTTCTCTACCACTGGGTCAGGACTGAAGATTTCAGCCAAAAGACTACAGTGATACCTTCTAGCAGAAATTTCAGGACAAGTGGAAGAAGTTATCCCCTGTGGGGATTTTCCTTCTTGGACTCTGACTAGCTGCCTTCAGGCGGGACAAGCATTCCCATGACCGTGGTATTTTCTGGAGAGCCACTCACACCATCGGGAACCCCTGCTGGTTCTTCAGATCTTATGAATGACTTCAAGATATTCTTAAAACTCACCGAAGTCTAGAGGAAAACCCTGGTCCAGGACTTCAGTAAAATCCCTGATGCACCATAGGTCAGAAGGCTCTGGCAGAAATCCACGATGGTGTCCCCCAGGTAGGGCCAGGTGCCTCTCCAGAAGGCCCTGACCCTGGTAATGTGAACAGCAGCCCAAAGCAGCCAGTTCATCTTTGTGCCCTCCTCATGCTCCCTGAAAAGGGGCCTCACGGGGGAGTCCTGTGTGTGTGGCTCTGTCTCTCAGAGCCTCTATGTACAAAAAGACACCCCAGACCCTGGGTCGTTGTCACCATGGGATCTCTGTTCTAGAAAGACAGATTGAGCCTATGCCTCAGCAGAGATATAAGAAAGAGGCTTCCATCTGGGATCTGAGGGGCCACTCTAGCATCCCAGGGTCCACATGACGTGCACCAAGGAGATGCGAGACTCCCTTCCTAGATTAGGGACTCTGAAGCCCTGGCTGTCTGAATTGCCTGGAGAAGAGAGAGAGAAGACTCCCCAGAGACACTGTGGAGTTTTCCTGCAGAGAGACAGGGCTGACCTAATCAGTGTCACTGCCATTTAGAAAGAAAGCTCAGACGTGAGAAATTGTCCACAGAGGTCCTCCCAAGGGTGTCAGCGTGGGCTCCTGTCCATCCTCCAGCTCATGTCCAGCTCCTTCACCTGGTGGCAAGAAGTAAATGCCTGGGCTAGCCATTCACATACTACTCTGCCCCCAGATGACACTTCATGCAAATGTAGCCAGTTGCCTGGGAGCTGGTTCCGACTCACAATGACCTCATATAAAACAGAACAAAACTATCCCCAATCCTGCGCCATCTCCAAGATCCTTGGTAGTTTGAGTATTGTTGCGTCAATCCATCTCATGGAGGGTTTCCCTCACGCTCTATGTAAATGAGGTTTGTCATGGTTAGGTGTCATCGAGTTGGTTCTGACTCATAGCAACCCTATGTACAAAAGAATGAAATACTGCCTGGTCTTGTGCCATCATTACAATCATTGCTATGTTTGAGCCCACTGTTGTAGCCACTGTGTCAACCCATCTCATTGAGGATCTTCCTCTTTTTCACTGACCCTCTACTTTACCAAGCACGAAGTCCTTCTCCAGGGCTGGTCCCTCCTTATAATGTGTCCAAAGTACTTGAGAGGAAGTATTGCCATCCTTGCTTCTTAGAAACATTCTGGCTGTACTTCTTCCAAGACAGATTTGTTCGTTCTTCTGGCAGTCCATGGTATATTCAATATTCTTCGCCAACACCATAATTTAAAGGCATCAATTCTTCCTTGTTCATTGCCCAGCTTTCGCGTGCATATGAGGTGACTGAAAATATCATGGCTTGAGTCAGGTGCATCCTAGTTCCCAAAGTGACATCTTTGCTTCTCAACACTTTAAAGAGGTCTTTTGCAGCAGATGTATCCAATGCAATATGTCCTTTGATTTCCTGACTGTTGATTCCATGAGCATTGATTATGGATTCAAGTAAAATGAAATCACTGACAACTTCAATCTTTTTCCGTTTATCATCATGTTGCTTATTGGTCCAGTTGCGAGGATTTTGGTTTTCTTCATGTTAAGGTATAATCCATACTGAAAGCTATAGCCTTTGATCTTCATCAGTAAGTGCTTCAAGTCTTCTTCACTTTCAGCAAACAAGATTGTGTCATCTGAATATCGCAGGCTGTTAGTGAGTCTTCCTCCAATCCTGATGCTGCGTTCTTCTTCATATAGCCCAGCTTCTCAGATTATTTGCCCTGCATATAGATCGAATAAGCATGGTGAAAGGATACAACCCTGACGTACATCCTTCTGATTTTAAACCATGCAGTATCCCCTTGTTCTGTTCAAACAACTGCCTCTTGGTCTATGTACAGGTTCCTCATGAGCACAATTAAGTGTTCTGAAATTCCAATTCTTCACAATGTTATCAATAATTTGTTATGATCCACACAGTTGAATGTCTTTGCATAGTCAATAAAACACAGGTAAACATCTTTCTAGTATTCTCTGCTTTCAGTCAAGATCCATCTGACATCAGCAATATCCCTCATTCCCCATCCTCTTTTGAATCTATCTTAAATTTCTGGCAGTTCCCTGTCAATGTACGGCTGCAACCATTTTTTAATTATCTTCAGCATAATTTTACTTGCATGTGATATTAATGATATTGTTCAATAATTTCCACATTCCTTTGGATCACCTTTCTTTGGAATGGGCATGAATGTGGATCTCTTTCAGCTGGTTGGCCAGGTAGCTGTCTTCCAAATTTCTTGGCATAGACAAGTGAGCACCTCCAGCACTGCATCCCCTTGTTGAAACATCTCAATTGGTATTCCATCAATTCCTGGAGCCTTGTTTTTCATCGGTTCCTTCAGTGCGGCTTGGACTTCTTCCTTTAGTACCATCTGTTGTTGATCGTCTGCTACCTTGTGAAATGGTTCAACATCGACCGATTCCTTTTGGTACAGTGACTCTGGGTATTCCTTCCGTCTTCTTTTGATGTTTCCTGCATAGTTCAATTTTTTACCCATTGAATCCTTCAATATTGCAACTGGAGGCTTGACTGTTTTCTTCAGTTCTTTCAGCTCAAGAAATGCGAAGCATGTTCTTCCCTTTTGGTTTTCTAACTCCAAGTCTCTGCACATGTCATTATAATACTTTCCTTTGTCTTCTTGAGCCACCTTTTGAAATCTTCTGTTCAGCTCTTTTACTTCATCACTTCTTCCTTTCAGTTTAGCTTCTCTACATTCAGCAAGTTTCAGAGTCTCTTCTGACATCTATTTTGGTCTTTTTTTTTCTTTCCTGTCTTTTTAATGACCTTTTGCTTTCCTCAAGCGTGATGTCCTTGTATCATCCCACAACTTGTCTGGTCTTCTGTCATTAGTGTTCAGTGAGTCAAATTTATTCTTGAGTGGTCTCTAAATTCAGGTGGGATATACACTCAAGGTTGTACTTTGACTCTCATGCAGTTGTTTTAATTTTCTTCAGCTTCAACTTGAACTTGCATATGAGCAATTGATGGTCTGTTCTGAATTAGGCCCGTAGCCTTGTTCTGACTGATGATACTGAGCTTCTCCATTGTCTCTTTCCAGAGATGCAGTCGATTTGATTCCTGTGTATTCCATCTGGGGAGGTCCACGTGTTTAGTTGTCATTTATGCTGCTGAAAAAAGGTATTTGCAATAAAGAAGTCATTGCTCTTACAAAAGTCTATCATGCAATCTCCTGAGTCATTTCTATCACCGAGGCTGTATTTTCCAACTACCGATCCTTCTTTGTTTCCGTCTTTCATATTCTAATCACCAGCAATTATCAATGCATCTTGGTTGCATGTTTGATCAATTTCAGACTACAAAAGTTGGTAAAAATCTTCAGTTTCTTCATTTTTGGTGTTAGCGGTTGGTGGGTAAATTTGAATAACACTGGTATTATCTGGTCTTGCTTGTAGGCATCTGGATATTATTCTATCACTGACAGTGTTGTACTTCAGGATAGATCTTGAAATATTCTTTTTGATGATGAATGCAATGCCATTCCTCTTCAAGTTGGCATTCTGGGCGTAGTAGACCACGTGATTGTCCGATTCAAAGTGGCCGATACCTGTCCATTTCAGCTCACTAATGCCTAGGATGTCAACCTCTAAGCCTTCCATTTCATTTTGAACTTACAGTTTTTCTTGATTTGTACTTCATACATTCCACATTCCAGTTATTAATAGATGTTTCTAGCTGTTTCTTCGTATTTTGAATCGTGCCACATCAGCAAATGAAAGTCCCGGAATCTTTACTCCATCCACGTCATTAAGGTCGATTCTACTTTGAGGAGGCAGCTCTTCCCCAGTAGTCTTTTGAGTGATTTCCAACCTGAGGGCTCATCTTCTGGCACTGTATTACCCAATGTTCTGCTACTATCCATAAGGTTTTCACTGGCCATTTTTTTCGGAATTAGACTGCCAGGTCCTTCTTCCCAATCTGTCTTAGTCTGGAAGCTCTGCTCAAACTTGTCCACCATGGGTGACTCTGCTGGTATCTAAATACCACTGGCATAGCTCCCAGCATCACAGCAACAAGAAAGCCACCACAGCACAACAAACTGACCAATGAGGGGTTTACATGATATAAACAAAAGTCACTAAAGGTTCATTCCACAGATTGCTAATATTTTGAGGGGGTCCAGGGAGTGCCAGTTGAACCAAGCCTAGGTCCCAGGTGCAAGCTTCCCTAGTGAGGACAACTGGAATCTTTTAGAAATGTGATCTTGGGGAAAGACTCCTCATGCCCAAAGTGCTATTTCTATTGACTCAGGTGAGCTCTGGCCCAGGACCTGAGGCCTGCAGAGCTGGGAGCTTCCTGTCCTCCCTTCTCAATACTGAGAGACTCTTCTTCCAGGAGTGGCAGAGAGGTGGGAAGAGCCAGCAAGCAACTCCTTAAGCTGAACACAAGAGTGTCATGGCAGAACTCAGCAGCCTCTCCTAGGGCCACAAGACACAACAGCTAGGGTGCTCCAGGGGCCCTGGGTAGCACAAAGGGTTAACAAGCTCAGCTTTTAACCAAAAGGCTGGAGGTTCAAGTTCACCCAGAAGCACCTCAGAAGAAAGACCTGGCCATCTACTTCCAAAAAATTAGTCATTGATTTTGTTTATGGTGATGGGAAATTTGGCAACAGCATAGGTGATGGTTGCATAACATGATTAATGTAATTGATACTACTAAACTGTACATCTGAAAAATGTTTAATTGGCAAATGTGATTTATATTTTTTTCAACAATAAAAAAGGCAAAAAAAACACAAAGATAATCACAAAGGTTATGGTTTCCTTGCCCGATAATGAGTTTTGTGTACAACTTAGCAATCTTATTCTAACATTCTTTTGTTAAAAATGCTTTTTCTAATGGACTATACAAATCCTGGAGCCCTGCTGGCGTAGTGGTTAGGAGCTCAGCTACTAACCAGAAGGTAGGCAGTTCAAATTCACCAGCCGCTCCTTGGAAACCCTATGAGGCAATTCTACTCTGTCCTATAGGGTCACTGTGAGTTGGAACCAACTTGATGGTGCCTGACAAAAACAATATAAATTATTGTCCCTTAAATACTCTTTGAACTAAATCTACCATAATACTTTTTTTCGTTGTTGTTGATGTTAGTTTCCACTGAGATGACTCCAGCTCATAGCAACCTTATGTATGACAGAACGAAATGTTGCCAGGTCCTGCACCATCCTCACAATCGTTGCTGTGTTTGAGTCCAATGTTGTAGCTAGTGTGTCAATCAATCTCATTGATGGTCTCCTTCTATTTCACTGACCCTCTACTTTACCAAGCATTATGTCTTTCTCCAGCAACATCTCCCTCCTGATAACGTGTCCAAAGTACATGGAGACAAAGTCTCGCCATCCTCAGTTCTAAGAAGCATCTGACTGTATTTCCTCCAAAACAGATATGTTTGCTCTTCCGGCAGTCCATGGTATATTCAACATTCTTCATCAACACCATAATTTAAAGGCAACAACTCTTCTTCGGTCTTCCTTATTCATTGTCTAGCTTTGCATGCATATGAGACTGGTTAATTAGTTGAATAAAATCTTTGATACTTGCTCATTAAAAAAAAACTAAAATTAGTGGGGCAGGGCCAAGATGGCCGAGTAGTCAGATGCTTCCGGTGGACCCTCTTACAACAAAGACCCAAAAAAACAAGTGAATCGATTATATATGGCAATCTGGGAGCCCTGAACATCAAAGGCAGAGTTGAGGAACCAGACTGAGTGGCAGGGGGAGGGAGAGATGGTTTGGAAGCAGCGAGGAGTTGCCAGACCTGACCTGGCGAGAGGCTGAGCCCTTCAGGCCTGATTAGCTCAGGGGTGAGCAGTGAGGCAGGCAAGTGGCGGTGCTCTGGAGGCGCATTTTCCACACTGAGAGAAACCCAGTGCCAGAGAGTCTATACAGCCACTCAGAACCAGTGAGAAGCAGCCCTTATCAGCAAAAGATAAGTACCTGTGTAAGGCCTACCACGTGGATCAAAAACACCCCCCTTAGAAGAAAACCTCTCTCCCATTTACCTCCCTGCTCCCTGCTCTGCATTGGGTCCTGGACCAGCTTCAGCAATTGCCGAGTCCCCTGGGCCGGAAGTAGGATCTGTCACATGCCCGGAGTCATTCTCCCTGCCTTGGAGAGTGAACAAATTAATAAACGGGAAAAATAAACTGCAGGTTCCCCTAAGCCAGGAACCCAGGGTAGGCACAGCTCCTTTGCCTAGGCACAGTCATAAGGGATCCACAGACTTTGAGTGCCTTTCCCCCTGCATAGACTTGTGTGGGCCCATCTCAACAGCATAGGCCCTCATTACTGCAGTACAACAGGGTATATACCAGAAGTCTAACTTCAATTGTTTCAGCTGTGAAGTGGCAGGTTCTTGACATTTGACACTGCTCTGCCCATTAAGCAGAGTCTTCACCTACCCACATCAGGGGCCTGAGGACTGGTGGCTCCACCCACACCACCTAGCCACCTGCGATAGGGGCCCATGAATAAGAGATGCCCCCAGTCCTTACAGGCAACAGCATTAGGTGCTCATAGTCCAGCTGCAAAACCCACCCACCTACACGCTCTAGGGAACAGGGACACACCTTCCTCCTGGACACTTGGGGCCAGCTGTCAGTCCCCTGCCTTACTCAGAGTGTGTCCTCCTGTTGCAGCCAGATGCCTGTGCCTACACCAATAACCCATGCCTGTCTAGGACTGTAAGCGAGAGCCTACACCACACACTTGGTGGCCATCTACCTGGGCACCTGAGCTGAATCCATACAGAAGGAGTGGGTGGGCTCCTGAGCTCACATACCTAATAACAGATCTAACCAACTGGTGACAGGACGTTAGAGTTTCAAAGGTGCCAATAATCAAACTAGCTCATATGAGTGGCCTATTTGGCCATATCAAAACAAAACAAGAATCTAGGATACAGTAAACAAACATAAAATAAATAAATATAGTAACTTATTGATGGCTCAGAGACAACAGTCAATATCAACTCACATAAAAAATCTAGTAATTGTCCAGAGAAGGAAAATTTCTTGGAATTACCGGAGGCAGAATACAAAAGATTAATACACAGAACTCTTCAAGAAATTAGTAAGGAAATCAAGCAAAATACAGAACACGCAATAGAGGAAATTAAAAAGATTAAAGAAGAGCATAATGACAAATTTAATCTGCTGCAAGAATCCATAAAGAGAGAGCAATCAGAAATCAAGAAGATTAACAATAAAATTTCAGAATTAGACAACTTAATAGAAAGTTGTAAGGCAGAATTGAGGCAATGGAAGTCAGACTTAGTGAGATTGAAGACAAAGCACTAGACACCAACTTATTTGAGGAAAAATCAGATAGAAGGATTTAAAAAAATGAAGAAACCCTAAGAATTATGTGGGACTCTATCAAGAGGAATAACCTATGAGTGACTGGAGTACCAGAACGGGGGGGGGGGGGGATAACAGAAAATACAGAGAATTGTTGAAGATTTCTTGGCAGAAAACTTCCCTGATATCGTGAAAGATGACAAGATATCTATCCAAGACACTCATCGAACCCCACATAAGGTAGATCCCAAAAGAAAGTCACCAAGACATATTATAATCAAACTTGCCAAAATCAAAGATAAAGAGAGAATTTTAAGAGCAGCTAGGGATAAACGAAAAGTCATCTACAAAGGAGAGCCAACAAGAATAAGCTCGGACTACTCAGCAGAAACCATGCAGGCAAGAAGGCAATGGGATGACGTATATAAAGCTTTGAAGGAAAAAAACTGCCAGCCAAGAATTACACATCTAGCAAAACCGTCTCTCAAATATGATGGCAAAATTAGGGCATTTCCAGATAAACAGAAGTTTAGGGAATTCGCAAAAACCAAAACAAAATTACAAGAAACACTAAGAGGAGTCCTCCAGTTAGAAAATCAGTAACATCAGATAACAACCCAAGACTAGAACAAAGGACACAGCAACTAGATATCAACCCAGATAGGGAAGTCAAAAGAGTAAATCAAAGCTAAAACACTGAAAACAAGGAAACAGATGTCAGTATGTAAAAGACAACAATATTAAAACAAAAAAGAGGGACTTAAAAAATGTAGACATAGATTTTTCACATGGAGAAGAAGTCAAGGCTATATAAAGAAATAAAAGACTGATATAAACTTAGAAAAACAGGGGTAAATATTAAGGTAACCACAAAGTGAACTAACAATCCTACAAGTCAAAATGAAAACTAGAAAAATATAAAGACTCAGCAAACACAAAATCAACAACAGTGAAGAAGATGAAAAGAAAATACATTAAAAAAAAAAAAGACTGAGCACAGAAAATTAAGTGGAACAAAGAAACTGTTAACAACACTCAAAAAAAAGACATCAAAATGAGAGCACTAAACTCATACCTATCCATAATTACACTGAACGTAAATGGACTAAATGCACCAATAAAGACACAGAGAATGGCAGATTGCATAAAAAAAACAGGATCTGTCCATATGCTGCCTACAAAAGAAACACCTTAGACTTAAAGACACAAATAAGCTAAAACTCAAAGGATGGAAAGAAATGTATCAAGCAAACAACACTCAAAAAAGAGCAGGAGTGGCAATATTAATCTCTGACAAAATAGACTTTACAGTAAAATCCACCACAAAGGATAAGGAAGGACACTATATAATGATTAAAGGGTCAATACACCAGGAGGACATAACTATAATAAATATTTACGCACCCAATGACAGGGCTCCAAATTACATAAAACAAACTCTAACAGCACTGAAAAGAGAGATAGACAGCTCCAAAATAGTAGTAGAAGACTTCACCACACCACCTTCAGTGAAGAACAGAACATCCAGAAAGAAGCTCAACAAAGACACGGAAGAGCTAAATCCTATGATTAACCAACTTGATCTCATAGACATATACGGAACATTCCACCCAACAGCAGCCAAGTATACTCTCTTTTCCAACACACATGGAACATTCTCCAGAATGGACCACATATTAGGCCATAAAGCAAGCCTTAACAAAATCCAAAGCATCAAAATATTACAAAGCATCTTTTCTGACCATAAAGCCATAAAAGTAGAAATCAACAACAGAAAAGGCAAGAAAAAAAATCAAACACATGGAAACTGAACAACACCTTGCTCAAAAACTACTGGGTTATAGAAGAAATTAAGGATGGAATAAAGAAATTCATAGACTCAAACGAGAATGAAAACACATCCTACCAGAACCTTTAGGACACAGCAAAAGCAGTGCTCAGAGGTCAGTTTACAACAATAAATGCACACATCCAGAAAGAAGAAAGGGTCAAAATCAGAACATTAACCCTACAACTGGAACAAGTAGAAAGAGAGTAGCAAAAAGAAGACCTCGGGCGCCAGGAGAAAGGAAATAATAAGAATTACAGCAGAATTAAATGAAACAGAGAATAGAAAAACAATAGAGAGAGTTAATAAGACCAAAAGCTGGTTCCTTGAAAAGATCAACAAAATTGATAAACCATTGGCCAAACTGACAAACGAAAAATAGGAGAGGAAGCAAATAACCCATATAAGAAATGAGATGGGTGATATCACAACAGACCCAACTGAAAAGAAAAGAATCATAGGAGAACACTATGAAAAGTTGTACTCTAACAAATTTGTAAACCTAGAGGAATTGGACAATTTTCTAGAAACTCACTACCTACCCAAACTAACACAAACAGAGGTAGAACAACTAAATAAACCCATAACAAAAGAAGAGATTGAAAAGGAAATTAAAAAACTACCAACAAAAAAATAAAAAGCCCTGGCCCAGATGGCTTCACTGGAGAATTCTACGAAACTTTCAGAGAAGAGTTAACACCACTACTACTAAACGTATTTCAGAGCATTGAAAAGGATGGAATATGCCCAAACTCAGTCTATGAAGCCAGCATAACCCTGATACCAAAACCAGGTAAAGACACCACAAAAAAAGAAAATTACAGACCAATATCCCTCATGAACATTGACGCAGAAATCTCAACAAAATTCTAGCCAATAGAATTCAGCAACATATCAAAAAAATGATTCACCATGATCAAGTGGGATTTATATCAGGTATGCGGTTCAACATTAGAAAAACAATCAATGTAATTCATCACATAAATAAAACAAAAGACAAGAACCACATGATTTTATCAATCGATGCAGAAAAGGCATTTGACAAAGTCCAATACCCATTCATGATAAAAACTCTCAGCAAAATAGGAATAGAAGGGAAATTCCTCAACATAATTAAGGGCATTTATACAAAGCCAACAGCCAACATCATCCTAAATGGAGAATATGAAAGCCTTCTCCTTGACAACTGGAACCAGAAAAGGATGCCCTTTATCACCACTCTTATTCATACTGTGCTGGAGGTCCTAGCCAGAGAAATTAGGGTAGAGAAAGAAATAAAGGGCAACCAAATAGATAGGGAAGAAGTCCAAGTATCTCTATTTGCATATGATATGATCTTATACAAAGAAAACCCCAAAGAATCCACAAGAAAACTACACCAACGAAGAGAACCTCGAAGAGGAATTCACCAAATCAATACCATTTACAATAGCCCCCAAGATAAAATACTTCAGAATAAATCTAACCAGAGATGTAAAAGACCTATACAATGAAAACTACAAGACACTACTGCAAGAAACCAGAAGAGGCCTGCATAAGTGGAAGAACATACCTTGCTCATTGATAGGTAGACTCAACATTCTGAAAATGTCGATTCTACCTGAAGCGATCTGTAGATACAATGCAATCCCGATCCAAATTCCACTGGCATTTTTTAATGAGATGGAGAAACGAATCACTAACTTCATATGGAAAGGGAAGAGGCCCCAAATAAGTAAAACATTACTCAAGAAGAAGAACAAAGTGGGAGGCCTCACACTACCTGATTTTAGAACCTATTATACCACCACAGTAGTCAAAACAGCCTGGGACTGCTACAACAACAGATACATAGACCAAAGGAACAGAATTGAGAATCCAGACATAAGTTCATCCACCTATGAGCAGCTGATATTTGACAAAGGCCCGAAGTCTGTTAACTGGGGAAAAGACAGTCTCCTTAACAAATGGTGCTGGCATAACTGGATATCCGTATGCAAAAAACTAAAACAAGACCCATACCTCACATCATGCACAAAAACTAACTCAAACTGGATCAAAGACTTAAATATAAAATCAAAAACAATAAGATCATTTTTTAATGAAAAAATAGAGACAACGCTAGAAGCCCTAATACATGGCATAAACACAACACGAACCATAAGTAACAATGCACAAGCACCAGACGAGAGATTAGATAAATGGGAGCTCCTAAAAATCAAACACTTATGCTCATCAAAAGACTTCACCAAAAGAGTCAAAAGACACCCTACCGACTGGGAAAAAAAAATTTGGCTACAACAAATCCGATCAGCGTCTAATCTCTAAAATCTACAAGATACTGCAAAACCTTAACAACAAAAAGACAAATAACCCAATTGAAAAATGGGCAAAGGATATGAACAAGCACTTTGCCAAAGAAGATATTCATGTGGCTAACAGACACATGAAGAAAGGCTCACGACCATTAGCCACTAGAGAAATGCAGATCAAAACTACAATGAGATATCATCTCACCCAACAAGGCTAGCATCAATCCAAAAAACACAAAATAATAAATGCTGGAGAGGTTGTGGAGAGACTGGAACACTTATACACTGTTGGTGGGAATGCAAAATGGTACAACCACTTTGAAAATTGATTTGGCGCTTCATTAAAAAGCTAGAAATAGAAGTACCAAACAATCCAGCTATTCTGCTCCTTGGAATATATCGTAGAGAAATAAGAGCCGTCACAAGAATAGATATATGCACACCCGTGTTCACTGCAGCACTGTTCACAATAGCAAAAAGATGGAAACAACCTAGGTGCCCATCAACGGATGCAAGGATAAACAAATTATGGTACGTCCACACAATGGAATATTATTGCAATGATAAAGAACAATGATGAAGCCATGAAACATCTTACAACATGGAGGAATCTGGAGGTCATTGTGCTGAGTGAATTTAGTCAGTCACAGAAGGGCAAATATTGTATAAGACCACTATTATAAGAACTCAAGAAAAGGTTAAACACAGGAGAAAACATTCTTTGATGGTTACGAGGGTGGGGAGGGAGGGTGAGGGTTATTTACTACCTAGATAGTACATAAGAATTATCTTAGGTGAAGGGAAGGACAGCACACACTATAGGGGAAGTCAGCACAACTGGACTAAACCAAAGCTAAGAAGTTTCCTGAATACAATCAAACACTTTGAGGGACAGAGTAGCAGGGGTAGGGGTCTGGGGACCACGCTTTCAGGGGACATCTAGGTCCATTGGCATAACAAAGCTTATTAAGAAGATGTTCTGCATCCTACTTTGGTGGGTGGCATCTGGGGTCTTAAAAGCTTGCAAGCGGCCATCTAAGATGCATCAATTGGTCTCAACCACCTGGAGTAAAGAAGAATGAAGAACACCAAAGACGCAAGGAAAGTTGTAGCCCAAGAGACAGAAAGGGCCACATAAACCAGAGACTTTCATCAGCCTGAGACCAGAAGAACTAGATGGTGCCCGGCCACCACCAATGACTGCCCTGACAGGGAACACAACAGAGAGTCTTGGATGGAGCAGGAGAAAGGTGGGGTGCAGAACTCAAATTCTAGTAAGAAGACCAGACTTAGTGGTCTGACTGAGACTGGAAGAACCCAGGAAAGCATGGCCCCTGGATTCTCTATCAGCCCAGAACTAAAACAATTTCCAAGGCCAACTCTTCAGACAGGGATTGGACTGGACCGTGGGACATAAAGTGATACTTGTGAGGAGTGTGCCTCTTAGCTCAAGTAGATACAAGAGACTAAATGGGCAGCCTCTGTCCGGAGGTGAGACGGGAAGGCAGAGAGGGTTAGGAGGTGGTTGAATGGACATGGGGAATCAGGGGTGGAAAGGAGGAGTGTGCTGTCACAGTATGGGGAGAGAAATTAGGGTCACATAATAATGTAAGTATAAATTTTTGTATGGGAAAAATAAAAATAAAAATAAACCAAAAAATAAATCAGCCATTGAAAACTCTATGGAGCACAGTTCTACTCTGACACACATGGGATTGCCATGAGTCGGAGTCAACTCTACGGCAACTGGTCGGTCACCTCACTATCATTATTTTTATTTATTTCCAGTCTGGCTTGGACTTTAACTCTAAAGGAAGCTAGGAGTGGGGAGGGAGGCCAGAGGAGGGGCCTGGCCACATCTCCTGGGCTCCAGGACAGGAAGATACCTGCCCTCTTTGGACAACACCTGGCTGTGTCTCTCTGCCAGAGCGTGAGCTTGTCCATCTCCTACAGCCATTTACCTCTATGTCCCAGTGAATCGAGAGGGGCCTATCGATAGTGAGGTCCAGCCGAGCAGCCTAATCCCCTCAGTCCGCTCTTCCCAGCACCCCTTCTGGCCTCTGCTGAGTGCAGGGCTGAGACGAAGGCTGGTAAATTAGTCTGCAGGGAAGCAGGCTGCGTCTACTTGTAAGAGGTCATTCTGACTTTGTTCTGGGTGAGGGTTTATCTCAGCTGCCGCCTCTGCAGACAATGCCCTGGACCTAAATGGCAGAAATCTTAGCTCTGCTCTTGAAATGGCTGTGCTGATAAGGCAGAATGGACTTTAGAAAGATCTAAATGGGAAAGGAGTGGATGTAGGTATTTGTGAACATGATTGAACAGGGATGACACAATGGGACGCACAATTAAACTGTGCTTTAGCCCAGAAGGAAGAGACACACCTCTGTCAGCCAGACAAAGGGACTGCGGGGCAGGAATCCCGCCCTTGCCCCGTATGGCTGATCAGGAGGCACAGCAGGGGCAGATGGACAGCAGGATGGAACCAGAGGTGCTCCCCATGCTGCTGGTGGTGACTGGCGATGTCCTCCAGACAGCGGTGACATCGGGTGACAGCTGGTGATGGTGGGTGAAGGTGGATGATGGCAGGTAATAGTAGTTGATGGTGGGTGATGGTGGGTGGTGGTGGGTGATGGTGGGTGGTGGCGGGTGACCGTGGGTGAAGGTGGGTGATGGCAGGTGACAGTGAGTGAAGGCAGGTGAATATGGGTGATGGCAGGTGATGGTGGGTGATGGTGGGTCAAGGTGAATGGTGGCAGATGACAGTGGGTGAATGTGGGTGATGGTGGGTGACTATGGGTGATGGTAGGTGAAAGTGGGTGGTGGTGGGTAACGGTGAGTGATGGCAGGTGACAGTAGGTGAAGGCAGGTGAATGTGGATGATGGTGGGTGAAGGCAGTTGAAGGTAGGTGACATGGGTGATGGGTGATGGTGGGTAAAAGCAGGTGACAGTGAATGATGGGTGACAACAGGTGATAGTGGGTGACAGCGGGTGAAAATGGGTGATGGTGGGTGAAGTTGGATGGTGGCAGGTGAAGGCAGATGACAGTGTGTTAAGTTGGGTGAATGTGGGTGTTGGCAGGTGAGAGTGGGTGAAGGCAGGTGAAGGTGGGTGAAGGGTGAGGGTGGGTGACTATGGGTGATAATTGATGGTGGGTGAAGGCAAGTGGTGGCAGGTGACAGAGAATGAAGGCGGGTGATGGGTGATGGTGGGTTAAGGCAGGTGAAGGTGGGTGATGGTGGGTGACAGGGAGTGCTGATGGTTGAAGGCAGGTGACTGTGGGTGACAGCAGATCCAGCCAAGTGCCTGGAAACACGGTCACTCAGGCTTTTAGCTCCAGACCTACAGCTGTCACGGTGGGCTTCCTTGCCTCCCTGCTTCCACTAGGGGTCCCGTCCTGGCCATCCTGCCTGCAGGATGCACACAGGGGTGCAGAGCACAGAGGTGAGTTGGGACCCCATGCTCGAGTTCCTGAGATGTGGGTGTGGCCTCCACACCCGCCTTTTCAGAGAAGGAGACAGCATTGTGTGGGATGTGCGCCTGCAGACTGATGGAAAATGACCACTTTGGGCCATTTTACGTGTTTGTTTTAAACAATAGGAACGGAATGGCAGGTGATGCACGGATGACTTTAGAGTGTGCAGGGTTGCCAGCTCCGGCCATTCCCTGTGGGGCCTCACCTGCCCGCACAGAGAAGCCTGTCGTCCCGGGATATGCAGCCTGCGGTTGGCCCAGCCCACTGGACACCACTATCCTCGATCAGAGCAAACCCCTAATGCATCTCAGTGCTCATTGCTCGGTGCTCAGTGGGGACCAAAGGGGTGTGAGCGCCTGGCCCAGCCACCAAGCTGGACTGTGTCTGAGCACAGGAGAGCAGGAAAGGGCACAGTACCCGGGTGGCGTGCAGGTGGACCTCCCTGCAGGCAGACGGTCCTGTGAACTGTCCCATGGGTGGACTGTCCCGTGGACCATCTGGCAGGTGGACTGTCTAGCAGGTGACAGTCCCACAGATGGACCATCTCACAGGTAGACTGTCCTGTGGACCATCCCGTATGTGGACTGTCCCACAGGTGGACCATCCCACAGGTGGACCAGCTCACAGGTAGACAATCTCATAGGTGAACTGTCCCGCAGGTGGACTATCCTGAAGGTGGACCACTTCTCAGGTGGACCATCCCATGACCTGTCTCATGGGTGGACTGTCCTGTGGACTATCCCACAGGTGGACCATCCCACAGGTAGACCGTCCCTCAGGTGGACTCTCCTGCAGGTGGACCATCCTGTGGGTTGCTGCTCTTGGCAAGTGTGTGAGTGTGTGCTACCCATGCCTTGCTGATGCCAAGGTGGCCGTGACCTGCTAAGAACACATTCTCACCTGGGATATGGCCAAGTTCACACAACTCCTGACCCCAGAGCAGCACAGAGGAGGGGGCAAGGCTGTTGGAGTGGGTGGACTCTGCTG
This sequence comes from Dugong dugon, assembly GCA_030035585.1. Classification (NCBI taxonomy): domain Eukaryota; kingdom Metazoa; phylum Chordata; class Mammalia; order Sirenia; family Dugongidae; genus Dugong; species Dugong dugon. The sequence goes on along the minus strand of CM057462.1, from coordinate 26,126,703 downwards.
TCTGTGGGCTGGGGAACAGAGGGCACATCTTTCAAGCGTTCAGTAGAATGCAAATTTCCAGGCCCCACCCAGGGAATTCCAATTTAGTAGGTGTGGGGCCCAGAAGTCTGCATTTGGAAGTGCAGGAGGTCCTCCAGTGGTCCTCACACACAATGGCACTTTCCAAGGCCTCAGGGGCCAGGTCAAAAGCGCTCTTCTGGCCTGGGGCAATGCTGACTGTGTGCCCCACAGGTCCGAGTGGCCCCTCCTGGCCATACCTTTGTCTTCTGTGGCCCCTGACCCGCCAACCAGGTCACCTGAGGCCGCTACAAAGCTCTGGGTCCAGAGAATCCGATACCAGAAATAATAACGATGGCCACGTGATGTGCATCAACTCCATCCAGGCCTTGCCAAAGTGCTCACTGGGGGCTGGCTCTGGGGTCCACTTTACGAACGAGGGTGTCACAGCTTCTGGGGGAAAGCAGGACCCCGGGTCAGGCTGTCAGGATGGGCGAAACCAGGATCTGGACCAAAGCTGCACTCTGCGGCCACCATGGTAGCCTGCTTACTCACCCTTCACGGCTCCAGCCTCATCTGCCCACCCGGTTCTCCACCTGCCCCAGGAGCCAAGCGGCCCTGACCACGCGGTCCCATACTGCCTGACTTCAAGACCTGGAGCTGGTTCCTTCCATCTGCTTAGCCTGCTTCCTCTCAGCAAAACGAAGACAGCTGTGTCCAAACCGCAGCATGCCAGGAGGGCTCAGAGTAGAGAGCCTGGCCTGGACCAGACACAGAGTAGGCGCTCAGCTATGGCTGGGCCTTTCCCCTGGACAAGTGCCAGTGCCCAGGCCAGCCTGCCCCGCACGCTCGAATCAGGGCCAGAGACAGACTCACGGTGCCTTTGTTAATGTTCACTTAATGCATAATCCTTATTGGCCAGTTCCCTTAAGAGAAAGAGAGAGAGAGAGAAGGAGGGAAGGACAGAGGGAGGGAAGGACAGAGGGAGGGAGCAAGAAAAGAGGAGAGAGAGGGAGAGAGGAAGAGAAGGAGGCAAGAAGGAAGGAAAAAGGAAAGAAGGAGGGAAGAAAGGAGAAAGAAAGGAAACCAGGGAGGGAGGTGAGAAGCACCTCTGTTCTCACAGGCTGCCTTCCAGGAGCCAGAGGCGGGCTGAGCCCAGAGAGCCCCAGGGGACGGCTGAGCTGAAACCCCAGCAGGAGAAACCACCTCCCTCCCTCTCGGCTTCCTCTGGCAATCCAGTGCTATTTTCCCATCTCTGGTTCACAAGCAACCCGATCTTGAGTTGGGTGGGTTTCTGGTTGTCAGGGGTGTGAGTGTGTGTGTGTGTGAAATGTGGACAGCAAAATACCATTTAAGAGGCTGGTATTCATGGCCGTCTCTCGAATATGAAGAGAAAATATTTATTTCCTTTTTCGCTTGTGAATCAGAACGCTCTATTTAAAGAAAGTACCCTCTGCTGGGTTGAGGCTGAGTTATTACCCCTTAAGGAAATAGCGAGACAGTCAGCGAGGTATTCTTAGTCATTCCCTCTCCTTTTTTCTAAAATTCCTTATATACCCGTGCGGCGGAGCTGGGCCCAAGATAGTGCTGGATTTCATGGCATTCTTGGGCTAAAAACGTCTGGACCTAATGCCATGGTGTTGAGGAGAAGTGGGCAAGGGTTTGGGGCTCGATTCTTTAATTTCTCTGCTCGACGTTCCTTGAAAAGTAAGCTCTCCCATGTGGTTCTATCCATCTCCAGACCCCCACACATACACGTAAGGAGGGGACACATCTCTTTTTGAATCAGGAGTCCTGTTTGGTGTCTCAGGAAACGGTGCCAACTTTGGGAATTTTCCTTTAGCAGCACACTGATGGTGGGACGCTTTAATGCACCTCATGCGCAGCTACCACCCATCCGTCAGTGGAGGCTTTCATGTTGCTGTGATGCTGGACAGGTTTCAGCGGAGCTTCCAGACTAAGACAAACTAGGAAGAAAGGCCTGGTGATCTACTTCCGAAAATCAGCCAATGAAAACCCTATGGATCACAACAGTCCGATCTACAACAGGTCATGGAGATGGAGCAGAACCTGGCAGCATTTTGCTCCACTGTGCATGGGGGTCCTCTGAGTTGGGGGCTGACTCGGTGATAGCTGACAACAATAACAAATGTTATGCCTCAATAAAAACATTCACAAAATCATCGGGACAAAAGCCCTGCAGTGGTTTTTGGCCTAAGATAAACTCCCCAGACAGAGAACGGGAGCAGAGCAGCCCTGAGGTGAGGACCAACGAGCCGCACACAGAAGAAGGATGAGCAGAGTAAGGCTCCAGGTCGAGGCTCACAGGGCTTCAAGGATGCCCTAGAGGAGAGGGATGCTACCAAGGAAGGTTGTGGAATGTGTGTCTGGTGCTGGGGAGAGAAAGGGCAGTCAGAAAAGAGTTCTGGCTTTCAGATGATAACATCTGGGGCTGTGAGCACCCAGCCCTCCGCGGGCGGCTATGGCAAGCCAGCAGGAAGCTGTACACCTGAGCCTTCCTGTTTTTAGCCCTGTCCCTGCCGCCCTGCCCTTGCCGCCCTGCTCGAGATCTAGCAGCGTCTTACAATTAAAAGAATAAACAATAATAAGATGGTTCTAAGAGCAAAAAGTATGGTCCCGTGTGGGGAATGATGGGCAAAAGGACCCTTATTGCTGAGTGTGTGTGTGTGTGGGGGGGGGGTGCTCTGTGTGTGTGTGTGAGTGTGAGCAAGTGCAAGTGTTCGAGAGAGTGTGAGTGTGAATGTGTGTTTGAGTGTGTGAATGCGGAACAGTATGGGTATGCTGTGGGTCAGTGAGTGAGTGGGTGTGACTGAGTCTGGGAGTACGTGAGAACATGTGATCTGTGTGTGAGTGGTGCGCGCGTGTGTGTGTGGTACAGATCATGGATGCTGGCACGTGGGCCTCCCCTGGGGCAGCTTCTGGGAGATGTTGACCACATTAGCAGTATCTTCTGCTGCATAATTAAATGCACTCAACGATCAGTCCTAAGGAGTCCCTGGTGGTGCAAGCAGTTAAGCACTTGGCTACTAACTGCAAGGCTGGCAGTTTGAATCCACCCCGAGGCACCTTGGAAGAATCATCTGGTGATTTATTCCCAAAAAAATCACAACCACGGTGGGGGGCGGGGGTAGGGGAGATGTAGGTATAGAGTCAAATAAAAACATTTTTTAAAAATCAGTTCTGAATAATCCTTCTAAAGGCTTCTCCCTGAACCACAGGGTGGATGGAACATGCTGGAAAATGGGGTGATGGTTCTTGTTGAAGACTTTGGCCTATCAGCCCCCCATCCCTCTTATGTCTCCCCCACATCTGGGGCAGAAGTTGGGATTGAAGAGGGGTCTACCTCTTTCCTCCTAGATTGAATGTTCTCAGCCCAAGATGCACCTGGATTAGAATCACCTGGAGCTTTTAAAAGTCCAGTGCCCAGGTGGGGTGGCTGACCACCCTCATTTACCCATGACTGGGGGATTCTAGGGATGAGGGATGTCAATCTTGACCCAGGACAGTCCCAGCACCCAGGTGTGGCACCTGGGCACCTGCATTTCCAACACCGCCCAGGTGACCTAGGTGCAGCCACAGTCAGAACCCTGGACCCAGAGCTCCGTCTTCGAGTCTCAGACACGAGAAAGGATCTGAATGACCTGTACAAACAGCCAAGTCAGTGACGAAAAAAGCTCTAACTTCCAAAGCAACTTTCTTTGCAAAACTCTGCAGAAATTATGGGGGTCAGGAGTCTCGCCCCTCCTGCCCAGGCTGGGGACCCGCTTCTCAGAACCACCTGCCACCTCACAGCAGAAGTTGCCCAGCCAAGCCTTCTGTCCCACCATCGGGGACCCTTGAGGTCCTCCTGGGCTTGTCAGGGCTGGCTGTGGCCTCCTGGTCTCCTCACAGGCATTTATGCTCCAGGGCACAGAGGAGCACCCACCTGCTGGCCAGGTGACGAGGACCCAAAAGCTCCACTTCCCAGTGGGAGGGCTAGTGGCAACACGGAACACCCATGGCTCCAAATCCAGTCTTCGGGCACCGTCTGTGTTTTTGCTGGAGGACGAGCTCTTCTTTCCGGAAGAGGAGGCTGCCCGGGGCTCTCAGCGTGTTTAGCTTGGCGGTGCCTCCTGGCCTCCTAGGGAATGGAGAAGCTGGTGTGGTGGGAGCTGGCTGCCCTCTTCCCTCCAGGCTGGGTGGGAGCCCAGCACCCAGGAGGTCAGCCCAGGGTCAGGGCGCTCAAGGAGGATGCCAGGGGACATTCAGTGACCCTCATGCTTTCCACAAGCCCTGCAGCCGCCCCTTCCTGGGCTATCGCTGCCTGGCCCTGTCTTTCTCTCACTGGTGTTCAAATGCAGGTGCTGACTCTGCAGGTTTGGGGGCCCCCACATGATCACAGGCTCCCAGGGATGCTAATGCCACCAGCCTGTGGACCGCACTGCAGGCTGTCTTCATGGCGATGCACTAACGCCACGTGTCTGTCCCTGCTCCTGCGTTCTTGTTCAGTCGTTCTGCTGGAGGACTAGGAAGGAATGGAGCAGATTTCCAGGTGCCTAGACAGTTCTATCCTGGGAGGGAGGTGACGCTTGGTGATAACAGGACTCACCCTGCCTGAGCTCAGACAAGCCCCAAACTCATGTGGCCCCCAGCACCAGCAGCAAGCCTGCTATTATGACACCCACGGAAGGGGAGCCCCTTGCTCTGATCTCCTGTTCCCTCACACACAGCCCCCTGCCCAAGTCCCTTGGGGGCAAGAGACAGCCCACCAAAACACAAAGGTGACAGTCCCATTGCCAGAAATGCACAGGGTGGAGTGGAAGGGTTGGTTCCAAGGGCTTCTCTAATTCCCTAAACCAGTAATTAATCCAGAGCCTGGAAGGTTCTCTCCAGCTCCTTCCGGATTAGAAACTCACCAGGGAATCCCAGGAGAAGCTTTCGACCAGCGGCCCCAACATGCACACAGAGGCCAGCCCCCCAAAGTCGCCAGAGCCAGGCAGGGCAGACACTGGCCTGTGGAGGTGGGAGCCCCTGCCTGGAGCTTTCTGCAAAAAGTTAAGTGGGGGGGGGGGCAGGGGGGGCGGGGGTGCTCATACACACGGTGGCCGAGGGTGCCGCGGGTTAATACTGAATGTGATGAGTCCTTTAGGAGGAGAAAGGGGGGTCAGTGTGTGTGAGAAGGGGTGAGTGCAGGGGAGAGAAAGGAGCCCTCTCTTCACTAAGCCCCCTCCCAACTGAGACCCCTCCCCAAAGAGCCCCTGGATATGGAGATGATGCCCCCCCCCCATGCTAGCTGTGGGCAGTGAGGGGCATGGCGGGTCAGCTGCATCATGTGGACTAGCTGCACGCCAGGAACCCTCTCGAGAGAAATCTGCCCATCCCTCCTCCCACTTGGCTTCATCTGGCTTCAGCCCCAGACTCAGGATCTTCTCTGGGGACTTGGAGAAGCCGGTCGCTGAGCTGCGTTTCTCTGTGGGCATCACAGCACCTGTAAAGGCTCTCCACTTTTCCCCATTGGGATGGCTGTTATCAGAAAAACAGATACTAACAAGTGTTAGCGAGGACGTGGAGAAACTGGAATGCTCGTTCCTTGCTGGTGGGGATGTAAAATGGTGTGAAAAACAGTTTGGCAGTTCCTCAAAAAGTTAAAGACAGAACTACTATATGACCTAGCAGTTCTACTCCCAGGTATACGCCCAAAAGAATTGAAGGCAGAAACACAAACAGAAACCTGTACACCGATGTTCATAGCAGCACTATTCAAAATGACCAAAAGGTAGAAATAACCCAAGTGTCCATCAACAGATGAATGAATACACAGATTGCCTAATATCCATACAATGAGATATTAATTACTCAGCCATAAAGAGAAATGAAGTCCTGATACACATGATGATGGATGAACCTGAAAATATGATGCTGAATAAAGTAAATCAATCACAAAATCAATCACGAAAGGACAAATACCAAACATTGTATTATCCCACTCATATGAAATATCTAGAACAGGCAGATGCATAGAGACCAAGGTTTATTAGTGGTTACCAGGGCCTGGGGAAGAGGGGAGTGGAGAGTTACTGCTGAAGGGGTACTGAGTTTCTGTTTAGGGTGATGAAAAACATTTGAAATTAGATAGTGGTGATGGTAGCACAACATAGTGAATGTTATTAATGCCACCGAACTGTACATTTAAAATGGTTAAGATGACAAATTTTATGTTATATATATTTTACCAAGGAGCCCTGATGGCACCATGGCTGCTAATGAAAAGGCTGGCAGTTCAAAACCACCCAGCGGCTCCATGAGAGAAAGATCTGGGGATCTGCTCCTATAAAAATTACAGCCAAGAAAACCTATGGGGTAGTTCTACTCTGTCACATGGGGTTGCTATGAGTTGGAATTGACTCAATGGCACCTAACAACAACAACATATATTTTACCAGAGTAACAATTTTTTGAAAAATTCCTCTTGGTGGTCCATTCAGGAGAATACTAGACACAGAGCTCCCGCTGCAATCCCACCCTGTTGTCTCCAGGAACTGGACGCCGACGGGGCTACCCTGGTCCCACTGGGATCCTGTCACCCTGGACCGTGGTCAGACTTCCAGATGTCTGCCTCTAATTTTAAGTCTGTTCTGCCCCTACCTAGGAGAAGAAAACCATCACTTCTCTCAAAACAGACACGGTGGATGAGCACACTCACAAAGGGAGATGATCTCTCTTGGCCATCTGCCTTTCTTCCAGGTAGGGGTTGTGGATAATAATTTCATATTAAATTTGCAGAAGCTCCCCAGACTGAGAGATCACAGGGCTGACGGGGCTTCCGCCCACCACCTCCTGTCCCCCTGCGCCAGTGTCTCTGGGCCTCATGGCAGCCCTCGGTCCGGGGGCAGCCGGCGAGTCCTGGCCCTCCGCCAGCCTCACCAAGGCCCCCAGTGGACCCCAGGGCTCCATGGAGCCAGCCTGGGGCAGTGTGACTGAGGGCTGGAGCCACCAGGGGCCTCGGGCTATTTTCTCCTGTGGCCCTGGAGCCTCCGTGGGTCCTGGTGCAGAATCAGCAGACACAGCCTGTTTGCTGACTGAACAGGTGAGCGCAGACACCGATATTCAGCAATAGTGACGCCATGGTGAGGTCATCACAGGGTAATTCTTCCGAGCGTTGAACCCATCAATTCACACTAACGTTTTCTACGCACCTTCTTAGATTGAGCTATTCATGTTAGCTGCTGTGGAGTCGGCTCTGACTCACAGTGACCTTATGGACAACAGAACAGAATGTTGCCTAGTCCTGCACACTTTCATGATCGTTGGTATGTTTGAGCCCATTGTTGTGGCTATTGTGTTAATCCGTCTCACTAAGGGTTCCCTCATTTTCGCTGACCCTCTGCTTTACCACCCACGATGTCCTTTCCTAACAATGGGTCTTTCCTGATGACATGTCCAAAGGAAGCGAGCTGAAGTCTCATCATCCTTGCTTCCAAGGAGCATTCCGGTTGTATTTCCTCCAAGACTGATTTGTTCATTCTCCTGGCAGTCCACGGTGCAGTCAATATTCTTTGCCAACACCACACATTGAGCAGGCACATTTATTCCACAGTCAACTTCTGAGAGCCCGTTAGGGGCTGGGTGCCACTCTCAGCACGGGGCAAACTCTGGGAACAGACAGGGCATGCTGAGGACACTAGTCTGCTTGACAACTGCAGGACATGAGTGTGGAAATTGCTCCTGGTCTCCTCTGCCGGGGTCTCGCAGGGGTATTCCCTGCCTGGGTTGGACCCTGCAGTGGTAGACTGGAACTGGATCCCTGCCCCATGGGACAGGCAGATGGAGGGTGTCTGGGTACAGGTATAGCCAAGGGAGGGGACATCTGGGAGGCCGCAGCCAAGGACTGGACAAGGGGTAGCAGGGGCTTTGGGGGAGGATGCAGGTAAGGCTGGCCCTGGACAGGCTGTGCGGTTCCTCAGGTGGAGGGGACAGGAAGGGCGGTCCCAAAGAGGGAATGGCTGACTGTGAACAGGGGCGTTGAATACAGGCCCCTCTGTGGGTGTGGGGTGCTGGGGCAGTGCAGGCCCCACCATCCCCGAAGCCATGGTGCCAAGTCCAGGAGCCGCCAGAGCAGGTGGCCTTCCACAGGAGCATCCCCACCCTGTCTCCCTCTGGGCTGACACTCACAGCATCTCTCAATTAGCAAAATAAATAGCATGGTGATAAATGTCATGATTTACTCAACAAATGGTGAGAACCATTGCTTTTCCAGGCCCTCAAGGGCAATAAGACGCAATCAGGGGGTGATTTATCCTGGGCAGGGGGGTGTGCTCCGGCAGCAGGCGGAGACTGAGGGGGAGAGCTTGAGCTTGGCATGGCTGTGGAGATGGCGGGCGTTCAGGGGTGCCCTCCTGGAAGGTACACAGATGGTTTCCACATGTCTCCCCTCTCTCTCATTCTCCAGACACAGTGGTCAGCTCTGGGGAAGGGGGACATCTGGCCTGGGGCATGTTTTCTTCCAAAGTGAAAATGCATCCCTCCCTGGCCTAACCCAACTACCCAGGAATATCGAGGCTTGGCGCCATTAGATTTATCAAATATATGCACGGTGGTGGGGGCGGGGGGCAGTAGAATTCTCGTCCACCATATGGGAGACCCGGGTTTCATTGCCAGTCAATGCACCTTATGGACAGCCACCACCCGTCTGTCCATGGAGGCTTGCGTGTTGCTATGATGCCAAACAGGTTTCAGCAGAGCTTCTAGCCTAAGACAGACTAGGAAGAAAGATCTGGCAACCTATTTCCAAAAAGCAGCCAATGATCTGTAAGTGATTATGGGGGTGGCACAAGACCAAGCAGCCATGGGGTCACCATGAGTGGGGGCCAACTCGACAGCTGCGAACAAAAACACAATTCGACGAGGAAAGTGGGGCGAAACGAGGGAGACCACAGCATTCCCAAATCAGTGCAGGGAGGAGGGGAGGACTTAAAATAAATAAACCTAGGAAGGAGGAAACTTACCCTCTCCCAGCCCCCTGCAGACTGCTGCGCTCCTGTTTTGCTAAAGGAAATTTCCTAGTACTATAAGGATGCCCACGACCTTGCACCTGAAGGTCGTAGCTACCTCACAACGCCTGCCAGCTCCCACTGGTCATGCGGAGAGTCCCGTGCTGGCTGCGTGTGCGGATGTCAGAAGAGATCTTCCCCCGGGCCGGGGCCCTTCCAGCACACCCCAAAACCACACATGTGGACCAGGCCCTATGTCTCTCATTACACCAAAGGCCAAAGTAAGCAGGACCTCTCTGTCTTATTTCCACTGAATTGTCCAGAATAAGAATTTTGTTTTAATAGTAGAAAGAAGTGTTTCCATGGGGTCCCCAAATGACAGTAAGGATAACCAATTTAACTTTTATTTCTAACCTGTCCTCGAAGGGTCCCTGCTGGTCTGTCTACCTCTCTGCACACACCCAACCCCAGACTCGGGAGAAACCACGCTCCGGCATGTAGACCAGAAAACTGAGCTCCTGCCCCCCTCCCCACCCCAGAGAGGCCACAGTGATACAGATCCATCCTCGCGGGATTTAATTCTTTTCACCTTTGCCAAAATGCCATTACCTGATGTCTTCCAGGAAATGAGGGCCGGGGAGATTATAGTAAAATCAACTTGCTCTGATTTATAAAACGCAGTTACCAGTGTGAGCATGGACAGCTATATACATAACCAAAGCAAGCAGCTGCCATCGAGTCAGTTCCAACTCTCGGTGTCCCCATGTATGTCAGAGTACAACTGTGCTCCACAGAATTTTCAATGGCTGATTTTTTGGAAGTAGATTGCCAGGACTTTCTTCTGAGGACCCTCTGGGTGGACTCGAACCTCTAATCTTTCAGTTAGCAGGCAAGCACTTACCCATCTGTGCCACCCACAAACTCTGTAGATACATACATATGTTTATATTTGTTTATGTATGTACGTATACATACAAAATTCAAAACACATATTTTATATATATACATATATATCTATAAAACCAAAAAAACCAAACCCATTGCCATTGAGTTGATTCCAACTCATAATGATCCTACAGGACACAGTAGAACTGCCTCATAGTGTTTCCAAGGAGCAGCTGGTGGATTCGAACTGCTGACCTTTTGGTTAGCAGCTGAGCTCTTAACCCCTGCGCCACCACGTACAACATATACATGTTGTAAGATCATACCCATTCGTGTGTTTCCTCTGGGCTGGCCTGTGACCACCAGAAATCCTCACTCAGTCCTCAAGGTGACCCAGCTTCCTCTGCTGTCATCCATATCAGCTCAGGGACACTGTTTAGTTACACGTAGTCCCCAAATTGCAACCTATTCGAATTACAACAAATTGCACTTAAGACCGTCTGTTTTTCTTCTTTTTGGTACACCTTTCCTTAGTAATATGCACTATATACAATGTTGCAGTATGGTAAAAGGACCATACAGACGACTCTCAATAATTTTCTGACTGGAAGCATCCCCGTTCCCAGGGACAATCCAGATGATCCAGAAACTTCCGCAACTGGAGTTATTACCGCAACTGACAAAACGCCATCATCGTCCATTTTTTTACGGATGTGTGTATTTTCTTATGTATTAAAATATACTTGCAAGTTTATATGTAATGTTTTCAACCCCCAGAGACAGATGTATAAAGATACTGATAATAAAAGGCAATAATAATGAAAACTAAAAAACATGAAGTATTTGCCTTATGTCAGAACTGACTTACAACAGAGTTGTTGGAATCGAACCCTGTCATGAATCGGGGACTAACTGTATTTTGTATATCCCTGTGCCTGCTTTGAGGGCAGTCGTGGTTCAGTGGTAGAATTCTTCATCTTCCATACAGGAGACCCAGGTTCGATTCCCAGCCGATGTACCTCATGCACAGCTACCACCCATCTATCAGGGGAGGCTTGTGTGCTGCTGATGCTGAACAGGTTTCAACAGAGCTTACAGATTAATACAGAGTGGGAAGAAAGGCCTGGTGATCTACTTCCAAAAATCAGCCAGTGAACACCTTATGGATCACAATGGTCTGATCCCCAACTCATCATGGGAATGATGCAGGACCCGGTAGCATTTCCTTCCGTTGTGCACCGGACTGCCGTAAGTCAGGGCTGACTTGATGACGGCTAACAATAACATGCCAGCTTTGACCAAGCTTCCCGAAGGCCCGGGGAGAATGTCTTCGAAGAAACACAGACAGAAATGGTTTGGATGGTTAGGCCCACCTTGTTTGTGTTAGGGGTTAACAGGAGGCTCTGGGCTTGCCCAGAACCTCACAAAAGAGCAGGGGCATTGAAGCCCTGTGCCTTGGCCTTCCATTCCTAATCTCCAGGCCCTTGTCTGCAGAGATAAGAAGATAAGACACGTTGGTGCCAAACCAAGGACTACTGCTAACTAAGAAGGGGCAAGAGTGAGCCACTTCTCTCTTCCAAACCGCCTTTCCACCGCGAGGAAGGCAGACAATGAAGCCACACAGCAATCATCTGTTTCTGGACACACATGGAAAACTCTGGTAAAGCTGGTTAAGAGCAAAGACGGCTGCTTTTCCTGCGCTGAAGTCCCAAACTAAAGACGAACACACTTCGCCTTAATGGTTTACTCCAGGCAAAAGCGTGTTCGACCTGAAATCTGGGGTGTCTGCTCCCTCCTTGCTCCTTCCTTGGGGGCGACGGCAGCATCTGCTCTCGACCCATCCCGCCATTGGCTCCCGATCACAATGACAACCCAACTGTTCCTGACCCCACTTGACGGGAGAAAACAAAGCTCAAAGATGGACACACAGGCAGGTAATCAGGGCCTGAACTCGCAAAGAAAACACCGTCTTGTGAGATAATGTTGGGGTGCGTCTGCCGTGCTATTTGAGGGCGTTGGATGGAGGGCAAATATTTCTAAGTGCTCGTGTGAAAGGTAGCTGTCAGGTCATGCTCACAGAACAAAGCCCACTGCAGAAACCCGAAGCTCGCCACAGCACAAGAACGTTCCCGCACGTACATGGAGAATAAATAATATCTAAAAGTCAACAGGGCAGCAGATAATAGCCACAGCCCGCCCGCACCAGGCCTGGCACTGGTGAGTACCGGCGATATGGGCCATTTCTTCAAAAAAAGCAAACAGAACCGTGTATCAGAGGAGACAGGAACAAAGTCAGCTCAAGGTTGTCACAGTCGCTACCTATAGGTACATTTACACTTTAACATCTGAAAGGTACCTACGGATTAGATTTTCCCAGGCCTTTCTGAGCCTCAGATGCACACCCTTTAATTCCTCCCCTGCTCAACCAGGAGTAGAAGGGCCAGACAGGACGCTTCTGCAAAGCCAATCTCATTTTCATAGCCAAAAACACTTACCTGTCACGGTGTTTGAGAAATGCTTTCCTTGGTCCCATAAGGCACCACCTATGGGCCATAAAAGAGGGATGGCACACCCACAGAAAGGCTGTGGCTGTAAACCCTCTCTCCCTCCAGGCTCACCTGCTCCCAAGCCCCTGGCCAGTCTGTTCTGAAGGTGACTCTTGGGCCGGGAGGGAGCACACCTGGCTTACACAAGCCTGTTTGCTGAGCTACGACACCCACCTTGTTGGACTATCTTGAACTCCAACTGACCTGCCCATTCATTTGCTTGGCCAATCTGACCACCCATCTAGAGCTTTGAGCCCACCGTGGCCCGGCCTGTGACTGGAAGCCAGGCCTTCAGGTGGGAAGCTCCTGGGTCTCCTGTGTCCATGACCGTGAGCCTTAAAAGCCCACAGGTGCTATCATGGACCACATGCCACCTGGCCTGCTGGAAAGTCCATAGGTGCCTGCTGCTCAGGGACCTGGGGACACACCCACCAGAGGCCCCACCCTGTCTCTGTGACAGAGAGATGGTCCCAGTTCTGTGGGGACTGTGGGTAACCCTCCGCCACCGCCAAGACACGCATTAACACACCAGGGCCTCCTCGATGTTCCTGGGCGGGGCTTAAAAGGATGCTCAGGGGCTGCTAGGGGTCTCGGGGCCTCCAAGGATCCCAAAGAGGAAAGGCACTAGCACATCTGACGTCTCTAGGAGAGGCTTAGGCATCAAAGAGTAATTTTGGAAAACCATTAAGTATTGTGAGGGACATGAAAGACAGACCTGAATTTTCTCCTCACTCTACGTACAACACCGAAGCACAGAATAGTTTGGAAACTTTCCCAAAGCCACCTAAAGGTTGGGAGAGGTGACGGAACCAGACCCAGGACACCTGCCCTGCCCCTGACACTCACTCCCCTGACCCCACACTTCAAGGAAACTGCGTCCAGCCCTCAGGCTCCTCTTTTCTCCTTGGGATACTTGCTCCTTCCTGGAACTGACCTCAACCCAAGCACTTTTTTTTTTTTTTTAGGTTGTATGTTGAGTCAATCTCTTTTTTTTTTTTAATTGTACTTCAGGTGAAGGTTTACAGAACAAATAGTTTCTCATGAAACAGTAGTACACATATTGTTTTATGACATTGGTTAACAACGCCACAACATGCCAACTCTCGCCCTTCTCGACTTTTTTTTTTTTTGGTGAAAATATACATAGCCAAAGATACACCATTTCAAAAATTTCTACATGCATAGTTCAGTGACATCAACTATGCTCTTCCAATTGTGCTGCTATTCTCACTTTAGATGAAGGCTTACAGAACAAAATAGTTCCTCATTTAACAGTTAGTACACATGTTGCAGTTAGTATACATATTGCCCTATGACAACGGTTAATGACCTCACAACACATCAACACTATCCTTACTCAACCTTGGGTTCCCTATCACCAGCTCAACGCAAGCACTTTTGAAAGTTGTGAAACATCCAGAAGGAATCTAGGTTCGTGTCTGCCTTTTCTGCCTTGGCAGGGTCCCTGCCAAAAATACCACTGGGAATTGGCTGTGTGGGGCTGGCAAGAAGGCCCCGGCCAATGAAGAGGTATGATTGTGGGGGCCTTTTAGTCCCAGGAGATACCTTCAGTGGCCAAAACATTGGGGCTGAGCATCTGGCATGGCCAGATCAGGACACCTCAGAGGCCCAGCTCTGAGCCATCCTGGGGGAAGCCTGAGGAGACATCGGCACTTTCTCACCTAATGGGCCTCCGCTTCCAGCCCTGCCTCGCGGCGGGTCAATTCACATGGACTCCAGAACCATCCAGGCCCCTAGGACTCATCAGGGGAATTTAAACAGCAAGATGTGATGCTGCAGTCTACACAAATCCTAGAAGTGGCCTTCTAGCGTTCTGTGGAAGCCTCTTAGAAAACCGTCTGACCTAGATGCAGTGGGCGGAATGACCCAGGGCGTCTGAGAGCGGCACAGCCCACAGGAATGTTCTAGAAGCAGCTACAGGCTGCTCGGCCCGGGAACGAAGCCCCATCGGTGGAAACTTTCCCAGAGCCATGCCCCTGTTCTCAGGACATCTCCATCTCCTACTCCCCTGTGACTGCAACCTTAGCACCTCTGATCCCCCCAGCAGCACGGATGTCTGAAGACAAGAGCTCATTAAAGACACATTTCCGGGAAGAGAGCTGGCGCAGCCCAGGGGGCTGACAGGCGTCCACCAGGACTGCCAATGTTTTCTGAGTCGAGTAATGTAAGCTGCGGGATAAAATAAGCCTGGGAAATGTGACATTCGAATGCTCTCTCCGCCTGGGCGTCCGCCTCGGGCAGTGGCTGCTCAGGCCAGTTTTATAAATAGATAGCACACAAGATAAATAGCTGTGATCAATCACGATCCTACAGAACGCTCACCTCCCATCCGAAGTCGGTCTCCTTCAGCGTGGTCCGTGGTGCTACCACGTAGGGGCCAAACCGCTCCCCAACTTCCATCTTCTTCTTGGCCCAGATGCCCAGCCCAGCCCCAGGGATGGAGGACTCACGGAGCTCGAAGTCAGGAGGGATCGGAATGTCCTCGGGAATGTAGACAGGGGCCTCATACGGCGAGCCCTCCTTGGGGGTGAAGTCCTCGCTGGTGGGGAAGGGGGAGGGCGGCCCCATGGGGATAGGGGACATGATGCTGTCTTCTGTCTCGTCCTCAGCACTCTCGCCAGCCAAGAGGTCCGGGTCGGGCTCGTACATGTTATTTACAACGTCACCGTCACCTGAGGGGAACAATACAGCGTCTTAGGCTCTGGAGCACACCCCTGCCCAGTGAGTGACACGCAGGGACCCCCTGGGGCATGGGACATAATAGGAATCAAGCGTGATCAGAGGTCTACAAGTCATCGGCCCACCACCCCTGCCCCGGGTGATGCCACCCCTTCCCCACTCTGAGCAAAGCAGCAGTTCCTCTATGTTAAAGGGTCCCCAGGATGAGGTTCCACACAGTTTCTTTAGATCCCAACGCATATAGCTGCCTACAGCACAGACAAGTTTCCTCTGTCTCTCCACTGCCTTCACCCACCCCCCCATCTGTTCGTTTGTCCTACTGTGGTGGCTTGCAGATTGCTGTGATGCTGGAAGCTATGCCACCCGTATTTCAAATACCAGCAGGGTTACCCATAGCGGACAGGTTTCCGTGGAGCTTCCAGTTAAGACAGACTAGGAAGAAAGGCCTAGTGGTCTGCTTCTGAAAAGTAACCAGTGAAAACCCTATGGATCACAACAAAACATTGCCCAGTACAGTGCTGGAAGATGAGCCCCATACGTTGGAAGACACTCAAAATATACAGTGGTCAAAACAATGGACTTGAGCTTACCAACGACGGTGAAGATGGGGCAGGACCAGGCAACATTTCATTCTGTTGTGCATGGGGCGCTATGAATTGGAGCCAACTCGATGGCAACTAACAACAACAACATTTTAAGTTTACAAATGAACATAGCACATTTCTAGGCTGCTAGGTTGGAGGTTCGAGTCCACCCAGAGGTGACTCAGGAGAAAGAGCTGAAGATCTACTTCTGAAAATCAGCTGTTGAAAACGCTATGGATCACAACAGAACACTGCCCAATGTAGTGCTGGAAGATGACCCCCAAGTTGGAAGGCACTCAGCATACTTCCTTCAGCAGCTTAAAGACATGTCTGATTCTTGTGCTTTGGGAGAGCAAGGGAGAAAGTTGCCTACACTTCAAGTTTGTGGACAGAGGGTGAAGCTGTCACACCCAGAATCTAATCGCAGGACAAATGGTGAAATATTTGTTCCTGAACCATTTCGGTCTGGATCTGTAGCCTTGGAATCACAAAACTAAAACATATCCAAAGTTCTTGGGATGACTTCAGAATGTGGAAGCTGACTCACTTTGGGTTTCTGTGAAGTTTTGCTCTGTGCTGCTCCCCAGCATCTGAGCTGGATGGGCAGCTCTGTGGGGTCAACCAGGCCCTGACGAGGTCCTCTGGAAGTTCCCTGACTGATGAGGACAGAGGCCTACTGAGATCATGGATGTCGGACTCAGGAGGATACCAGGTGTGGGGCTGAGCACTAGGGGGCCCAGTTTGGCAGTCTGGGATAGGCCTTTCTATGGGGTCAGTCCTAAGAGATGGTTGACGCTAAGATAGGGCTGCTCAAAACAAAACCAGACCGACTCCTGGAAGCTAGCAACAACAACAACAGCTGATGGTAAAATGTGGGCCCAGGGAGGAGCTGGCAGAGCAAAGAGTAGGTCAAAAAGCAAGAATAGCAATTCCGCTCCGTGACAGACATCCAGAAGAATTGAAGACAGGTGCCCCAGCAAGTACCTTCCACACATATTCACTGCAGCATGATTCACAGAGCCAAAGGTGGAAACAGGCCAAGTGTCCCTCAGCTGATGAATGGATAAACACAACGTGGTCTGGCCACACAATGGAATATTACTCAGCCATGAAAAGCAATGCAGTTCTCTTTATGCCTGAGTAATATGTTATTGTGTGGATAAACCACATTGCGTTTTTCCATTCACGAGCTGATGGACACTTGGGCTGTTTCCATGGGATATATACTACAAAGTGGATGAACCTTGAAAACATCATGCTAAGTAAAACAAGTCAAACACAAAACACATGTTGTAGGATTCCACTGATACGAAATATCCAGAATAAATCCATAGAGACATAGGGTAGATTAGTGGTGGCCAAGGATGGGGCAGGTGGAAGGGGGAGCGACTGTTAGTGGGTACACATTTCCTTTGTGGATAATGAAAATGTTTTGGAACTCGATGGAGATGGTGGTAGCACAAGACTGGGAACGTACTCAAGACAACTGAACTCTTCGCTTTAAAAGGGTTAATTTGATATTATGTGAATTTCATCTCAATTTAAAAAAAGAAGTAAGGAAAGAGCAAGGAGGCACAAAGGGACAGGGACAGGAGGTATGAGCTACGGCAGGCCACAGGACACTGATGGCTTGCCCCGCTATCATTCAGGCCTTGCGACCTCTGATCTAAATATTTCTGTTTAAGTCCCTCCTCCAGTTGCTACTTTGAAAACCTGTGAAAGTGACTTGAAGCTGTGGTCATTCCGGCTCTTGTCTTGCGTCCCCCTCCCATCTGCCTGCTCCCTGTCACAAAACAGAAGCCTCCGGGGGAGAAAGAACGGGTAAGTACCAGAAAAATGATTTCAGGTTCCTCCCACTGCCTTGCAAACGGATCACCTCGAGAAGTCACAAAATGTTTTCTTTCAAAAGAAACCAAAGTCATGGAAAAAAAAAAAAAATGCATGGGGATAACACTTATTTAATTTAGCAGCATTCACAGAAGTAATTATTATGTTTTAAGTGGCCAACGGTTCCTTTTTAATTGACTCGTGGGATCCTTTGAGATACGCAGCAACAGAGCTGCAGCTGTTGTTCCCTTCACCCAAAGATCTGGAGTTGTTTCGGCGTGAAAGCACACCCCCATATGCCTGCCCATGACTGCGTGAAAGCGGCAGAAAGGTGAATTAGGAGGGGGGTAATTAATGTGCCACCTTATTATTTGGAACTGGGAACTGCACGGAGCTCACAAACAAAATCAGGTTGGAAGCGGGGCTCCTGACAATGCACTTCCTTAATTCCTCAGGGCAGTGCTTGCTTTTGCTTCCAGGACAATTGGGAATCGGGGAGGTGGTTTTAGTGCGCTCAGCTAGGGCTGAACGTGGGGACGGTCCCCATCAAGTACACATTCATTTCAGCCGCTTGTTTTCTTGCTTGAATCACACTTCCCCAAACCCTCACCTACTGCAGGAAAATCACGCTCTCTGGGCAGGTTTAATTTACTGGCCGAGCAAACCGCTTCGGAGGGGAAGGGAGTGTTTCCTGCTGATTAAAGGAAGGGCCGTGCACCGGGCCCCTGGCCTCCATCCCCACGGTCACAGGGGTTAAGTGGTTGCCCAGAGCCTCCAGGAACAAGCCAAGTCCCCATTCTGCAGTGCTCCCTGGTGGAGGAGAGGGCTGTGCCTCTTTCAAGGGTGGGGAGAGGAGGCTCTGTTAGTATGCAGAGGACGGTGAGGAGGGGGTGCAGCACAGATTCCCGAAGGCCTGGGCTGGAGCGCTGCGACTCCCCCGGGGAGACCCTGCACACACTGCTCAGATCTCAGCATCTCAGCAGGAGCTGGGGGACTGGGTGTAAGACTGGCTTTGCTCACCCCAAAGGTGAGCCCTGGTGGACACCTCAGGGGCCCCTAGGATGCCCCCTGACATGGTCAGCCCTTGCTGAGTCCCCTCCAAGATGGTCAACCTGGCTGGGACATCCCCTGAGATGGTTGGCCTGGCTGGGATGCCCCCCAAGATGGTTGGCCCTGGCTATGACATCCCCCAAAATGGTTGGCTTAACTGGGATGCCCTCCAAGATGGTTGGCCCCACTGCACAGGGGTCCCTTGGACACCCCCTGAGATGGTTGGTCAGGCTGGGCAGGGGCCCCCGGACTCACCCACCCCAGGCTGCACCCAGCCAATGGCCCTCATCCCCCAGGCCTCCATCACACGAGTCAGAGGGCAGTCCTAAGAACGTGCATGTTTTATGACATTGGAAATACAGGCTGCAGGATGGTATGTGATTTCCTTGTCAGGAAAATGGAGATTCTTTAGTGGGGTTTTGTGGTCATCTCAGACTCAGGGTTCAAAATTGAGAGCATCGTTCTTGAAAACTCTTCCAGGAGACCTACCCCAAAATAAAAACTAGAGGATGGGAAGGAGAGGGCTGGGCCGGGCCACCAGACTTAGCTGCCCAGCCTGCCCAAGTCCGAGCGGCCACACCGCTCCCCTGTTGGGGTTTGTCCCCACTGTCCAGCATGTGCTGAGCCCCCATTTGATCACATAAAATGGGTCAGATAGTAAAGAAATCCTATGGCTCCCGGGTCTGGGACCCACAGCATTGTCTCCTGCCCCTTGATGCACCCTGAGATTCCACCCAGACACCCCAAACCCTTAGTCTGGGGCTGGGAATCTTCTAGCCTTCTACTCCCCGCCCCCGAAAATAAGAAATAATCCCTGCACAGAAACCACTCACCATCTCCCCAGAGAACTACATTTAGACATCCATCCCACAGTCAAGATTCTAGGGCCCCCAGAGAACGGGGCCCACGCATGAGGAATGCTGGGCATCAGCCTGACCCGGCGCACAGGGCTGAGCTGTGGCAGGGCCCTGCGTTCTCCCCTACACGGGGGCCGACGGCCCACCCTACCAAACAGGCAGAGTCTGCGGGGGTAGGATTAACAGCAGAAGGGTCGATGGGCGATCCTGTTCCTGAAGCTTGAGGTCTTGGCTGCCCAGTTTCTGGGACAGAATCGGGCAGATGTAAACAGAGATCCTCGGTGGGAGGAAGCGTGAGGGAATTTTTCTGAGTCACCGTCTGGTTTGTTCGCATCCCTCCTTTATCGGGTGACACGGCTTTAAGGAGAGGCCACTATAATGCTGGCCCCAAGGCTGCCCTCCACAGCGGGCCCAACAAGCACCACACCAGGGCCGAGAAGGTCTCCCCAGGCATGGAAACTCTGGCCTCTGACACCTTCACTGTGTGTGCAACATACATTTGCTGCAAACACTGTTCCTTCACACCCCTCCACGTGGCCGCTGTGTCCAGAACCAGCTCCTCCTGCCTCAACCTCACCGCCCTCCTGAGAACCTAATTTGCTCCAGAAGATTCGCCCCACTCATTTCTGGATACTCGCCTGGCCTACTGTAGTCCATGAGTGTCTCCTGCAGGGAAGAGGGCAATAATTCACAACAGCATGCCCAGACCTACTCTCCAGGGTGCCCAGGTCCCCAGAGGTGCTGCCCCTGGCACCGTGAGTCCACCATGTGTCCACCCTGCTACCAGCCTGTTTGCTCATCAGGAGCAGAATTCAAGCCAAGTGGAGGAGGCGCGTCTGACGAGCTGCACTTAACGTACCAACATCAGCACAAAATACCATTGTTTTCCAGGCCACCTTTATGAACTTGCTCCTCAAAATGGCAAGGGAATCCAGGGGGACAGGGGGCAAAGTGTGTCAAGGGAGGAAAACAACGGAGATTTCCAGAATAGAGGACTAAGTTTCTATTTGGAGCTACACCGGTGCAATTAAAAGTGGTTCTTATGGGCTCAAATATAACAACAATTGTGAGGATGGCATGGGACATGGCAGTGTTTTGTTCTGTTGTACCTAGGGTCACTATGAGTTGGAACCGACTGGATGGCACCTAACAACAACAGATTAGTGGCTGGCAGATGTGGTAGTGTGGTTACTAAAGGACCACATGAGACGACACTACAGCGACGAAGCTGTTCAGGATCTTGACTGTGGTGGTCACTATTGCGATGGAGTCCTTCAGGATCTCGACTGTGGTGGTGGGTTCAGTAACCTACATCCACATAGAGAATTAAACACACAAATGGAACAAGTCTAACTGGGAACGTTGGAATAAGACCAGTGGATGTATCAATGTCAATATCCTGGTTGTGATGCTGTACTGTAAGATGCAAAATGTTACCGTGGGGGATGGGGGATGGAGGCAGTGGTGGTTCATTGACAGAATTCTCTCCTTCCATGTGAGAGACCTGGGTTCAATTCCTGGCCAGTACACCTCAGGCACCGGCACCACCCCTCTGTCAGTGGAGGCTTGTGTGTTGCTGTGATTGCTGAACAGGTTTCAGTGGAGCTTCCAGACTAAGACAGACTAGGAGAAAAGGTCTGGAGATCTACTTCTGAAAATCAGCCAACTAAAACCCCATGGATCACAATCTGCAACCGATCACGGGGATGGCACAGGACCAGGGAGCATTTCATTCCACTGTGCACGGGGTAGCCGTGAGTCAGGGGCTAACTCGACAGCAGCTAACCACCACCACCACCACTGGGGCTAACAGGTGAAGTATACAAGGGACTTCTCTGCATCATTTCTTACACCTGCATGCGAATCTACAATTACCTCAATAAAAAGTTCACTTAAAAAAGCACCTACTTAAAAAACAAACAAAAAAAACCCCCAAGGGTTCTGTATTCTCCTGTGTCTGCACACTGACGTAGAATCCCTCAGCTCTGTCAGTTTACAGGGGAACACGCTGATGATTTCCACCAGAGACTCCTGGTCTTGGCCTGGGGGGTGGAGGGGAGAGGGCCTCTCGGTAGCAAGCTGCCCACTTTACAGACGTGGAAACTGAGGCACAGGGAGGTAAACTTACTTGCCCACAGGCCCACAGTGAGGGGCAGAGCCCAGGTGGACCATGGCCCATGCCCCGAGCCACCACGCTCCATGTACCCAGGCACCATCCCAGCCTGGCCTGCAGGGCTGGCACCGGTACGGAGGTGTATCTAAGGTACGGCAGGTATGGCACATGCCCTGGGTGCCACTTGAAGGAGGTGGGGGTAGGAAGCCACCACTGAGCAGTTTCTATTAGCTGTCAGTTTCCATTGCCAGCAGTGAGATCATTCAGCAAGTTGAAACTAATACTTCCATATTTGAGAGCCTCCATGGATCAAGACAGACTGTGTGATCTTGCTCTGCTGAGTGCAGAAAGAAAAGAAATGGAAAAAAATGACTTGGAGCACATCAAAGGGCAATCGTCATCAGTGACAAGAAGGAAGCTACACTTGTAATTTTCACGCAGTGCCACAACATGCTAAGTGAAAGATTAACGAGCTTGACTTGTATTTTTGAGCGGATATTACGGTAAAGTTATCTAAAAGATGGGTGTTAGATGTTTGCACAGTTTGGACAGGGGACAACTGCCCCCCGGATGCAAGTCCAAGGGGGTGCCAGACACAGCATGGAATGACATTCCAAAGTGCTACAAATATGAAAGGTGCCTGATTGAGGCAGCCAGACAAGAGGGGAGAAGGTGTTTCTGCTGACAGGTCATCACTATCAACGTCTATTCATCTTGAAATTAGGGGGGGCACGCAACTTAGAGATTGCCCCTGGGCACCTGTTACCCTCCCTATGCCTCTGTCGGGACCCCACTCTTGCCTCCTGCTGTGGCCCTCAGTATCACCCTAGCCCCAGGCAGAAGTGTCCTGTTTTGGTCCACGCATATTCCACATCAGCACAAAAGTCAGGCCTGGGAGAAAAGTGTGTCTTGGAGGCCACCCGGTCACTTCCACACCTGGCCAAAGGTGAGGACTGTGCCCAGCAGGTGCGTTTGGGCCTGGCCAGGTGTGGGTTGGGTCCCCTAGGAAAGGCCAGCAAGGCACTCACTTCCCCCACCCGACACACACATACACACACACACGCTTTGTGGACCACATGTCCCCACCTCTCCCCATAGGGGGAAGCACACCTGTTTTCAGAAACACTATGAAGAGGCAATGCTTGGACCCTTGGGCTGCAGACTCGGAGGTGTGCAGTGTTTTCTGAGTAAGTTGTACCTCGCCCTTATACTCAGGTTCAGGAGCAGGAGCAGAGTGTGTCACCCTTACAAAGAAGAGGAGAGAATGCCGGGAAGGGATCCACAGGAGGACAAGTGGCAGCAAGGCCTGTGGATGGCCTGGCCTGGGAGAGATGTGGCCATATGACATGTGGGCCCAGGGTTCCCTGAGTGACAGCTGGCTGGCAACCATCTTGGGGTCTGTGGGCCGAACCCAAATTGTGCTCAGGTGATTGATGCTGACCCTGGGTGGGTGTCCCTGCCCAGCCAGACAAGAGAGGAGAACACTGGAAGAGAGAACAGTGATGGCATGGCCCCCGCCTGAGCCTAGCTGCCCTGCAGGGAAATCGTGGGGCTGGCGGTTGTAACCCCAGCCATGGCTGCGCTGGGCCAGATGAAGGTTTGCTAAAGGAGCTCTGACAGCAAAAGATGGTACTGGCAAACCCCACCCAGGGCCTGCAAGGTCAAACACATTGTCTGTTCTTGGCAAAGCCCTCTACCTTCAGGCCTGGGATAGACGGCCCCGCCCAGTGAGGACATGTGGCTGACCACAGCCCCAACTGGGCTGCACCTCATCCCGCTCCTCCTCCTGCCCTGGTGGCCTGCTCATCCTTGCCTCCCTGCACTGCAGGACTGCCAGATAGGGCCCCCCCAGACACTGCAGCCTTCGTGACTGGCACCTGGAGCCGGGGTTTCGGAAGGCCATGAGGGGAACCATCCCAGTGCACCCCCAGAACAGGGCCCCAAAGGCCCCTGTGCCCTCCTCAGATCTCTAAACCCACCTCATTATTAATGGCGCAGGTGGGACAGAGGGAGCCTCCCTCTCATTAGAGGCCGTGACACTGGGAGGTGCTGGCATCTTCCCGGATGTAAAACCGGAACATTGTGCCTACCCTGGGTAGTGATGTCTACCTACATGGTGGGCCCTGGGAGGAACACACAGGGTCCGGCCAGCTTCCTAGGGAGCTCCCAGCCACCCAGATCTCCCCGAGAACACACTGGGGTTAAAAACCCTTACATACGTTCTCCTGAGTTCCAAACGCACCAAGGTCAAGCCAGGCACTTGACCTCCCACTTCCAGTACTGTGCGGGGCACCCAGACACCTGTCTCTCTGCTGCCCCCAGGGAATTTATAGCTGAACCTCTAGGAGGGGTGCCTGGAGGTGCAAACTGCTGCAAGGCTTTTGTGGAAGCAGCCGTGAGCCCCCAAAGCCCAGCATCCTACGGTGCCCAAGGCAAGGATGGGGGTGGGCGGTGAGCGGGCACTTCAGTCAAATGGAATCAATGGACACTAATTTCAGCTGAATTGGAAACTAACTGAAGGTCCAGTCCCCTTGTCTAAAGATGCTGGGTGTATTTGGGGTACAAGGGCAGATCCGAGCTATCACTGGGGAGCCACAATTGCGGGGCCAGTGCATTCTCAGGGGACTCCATCACAGCAGCGGGGGCAACGGAGCTTCACGTGCCAGGAGCAGATCTGCCTGCATTAGCCACCACGGAGCCCACCCAAGCCCAAGGGCAGCACAATGAGTGACCGTTCTAGTCTATAGGGCAGACACTCAGCAGCAGGGTGGGTCTGTCTGAGCACCCTGACTCCCCATGACCACAGAAACAGAGCAGCTGAGGCAGGACAGCCTGCTGGGGCCCAACCCTGCAGGTTCCACATGAAAGAGTAGTGGGAAGGTGGGAAAGAGGGAGGAATAAAGTGGTCCCACCATGGCCTGAGAAAGCCTGGTCATCCCTTTACATTCCAAGAGTGTTGGTGCCAGGTGGGCGGGGGCAGGACTGTTTGGGGCACATAGTAAACCAAAACCAGGGCAGCTGCCGTTGGGTCAAACCCATGTGTGTCAAAGTAGAACTGTGCTCCACGGGGTTTTCAATGGCTGACTTTTGA
This sequence comes from Dugong dugon, assembly GCA_030035585.1. Classification (NCBI taxonomy): domain Eukaryota; kingdom Metazoa; phylum Chordata; class Mammalia; order Sirenia; family Dugongidae; genus Dugong; species Dugong dugon. Next base: position 26,102,063 of record CM057462.1, on the reverse strand, counting down.
AAGTAGATTGCCAGACCTTGTCTTTCACCTCGCCTCTGGGGGAACTTGAACCTCCAAACTTTCAGTTAGCAACAGAGCGCACTAACCATTTATACCACCTAGGAACTCCAGGGTGCAGTAAACATGTAGAGAGTGATTCCTCACTTGATGCCCATTCGACAAGCTTGAACAAGGAAGTGAGGGATGAGGAGGTGGCAAGACTAGGAGGTGGCTGTCATGAATTGAATTGTGTCCCTCCAAAATGTCTGTCAACTTGGGTCATGATTCCCAGTATTGTATGATTGTCTACCATTTTATCATCTGATGTGATTTCCCTATGTGTTGTAAATGTTATCACTATGGTGGCAGTGATATTGATGAGGTCTACAAGATTAGGTAGTGCATTAAGCCCATCTCTGTTGAGATATAAAAGAGAGAAGTGAGCAGAGAGACATGGGGACCTCATACTACTGAGAAAGCAGTGCCGGGAGCAGAGCACATCCTCTGGACCTAAGGTTCCTGCCCTGCGATGCTCTCAGACCAAGGGAATACTGATGCATCACAAGGACCTTTCTCTAGAGCCGACAGACAGAGAAAGCCTTCCCCTGGACTGTGAGAGAAAAAATTTCTCTTTGTTAAAACCATCTACTTGTGGTATTTCTGTTATAGAGCACCAGATGACTAAGACAGTGGCCGTCTGTCCCCAGGTGCCATCATGGGTCAGAATACTGGGCCTTGTCTGGGTTCATCTGAGCCCCTGACTATAAAACAGCAGGACCAAGGGGGCCTCAGGGACCTGTTCCCTGCATCCTGGGGTGGTGGTGAGCTCCCTGAAGATCTGACGTTTGGTCACCTCCTTCTCAGGGCCCACAGTAACAGTCCAGCCCAGGCTGAGGGCTGCGAAAGGTGTGCTGAACAGGGTGAGGTAGAAAGATCTTAGAAGTAAGGCATATCCGGTTGTCTTGGGACTCTCTGCTCCCTCTAGCTCAGTAGTTCTCAGAGTGGGGTCCCCGGACTCTTAGGGATTTGTTAGAACCATAAATTCCTGGCCCCACCCTAGACCTGCTGAAGTAGGAACTGTAGGGTGAGGAGAGGAAATTCATGCTTTAAAACGTCCTCCGGGGGTGTCCCCCAAAGCTCGAGAACCACTGCTGTGGCTTACAAGGTGGGGTCCATGACACACGACAGGAAGCTCCAGAGTGATGGGGTGCATCCTCTGGAAATAGAGTCTAACCCAAAAGGAAGACAAGTCTCCTTGTTGTTGTTAGCTGCCACCGAGTTGATTCCGACTCATGGCGACCCCAGGTGTGCAAAGTAGAACTGTGCTCTATAGGGTTTTTAAGGCTGTGACCTTTTGGAAGCAGTTCACTAGTCGTGTCTTCTGAGGTGCCTCTGGGTGGGTTTGAACCATTAACTTTTTGGCTAGTAGTCAAACACTTAACCATATACGCCACCCAGGTACTCCACCAAGTCTCCTCCTTGTTGTTATTTTTGTTAGGCGCTGTTGAGTCAGTTCCAATTCATAGCAACCCTCTGTACAACGGAACGAAATGCTGCTCAGTCCTGCACCATCCTCACAATCGTTGCTATCTTTGAGCCCATTGTTGCTGTCACTTTGTCAATCCATCTTATTGAGGGTCTTCCTCTTTTTCACTGACCCTCTACTTTACCAAGCATGATGTCTTTCTCCAGGGACTGGTTCCTCCTGATACCATGTCCAAAATATGTGAGACGAAGTCTCACCATCCTCACTTCTAAGGAGCATTCTGGCTGTACGTCTTCCAAGATAGATTTGTTGGTTCTTTTTGGAAGTTCACGGTATATTCAATATTCTTCACCAACACCATAATTCAAAGGCATCAATTTTTCTTCAGCCTTACCTTATTCATTGTCTAGCTTTCACGTGCATATGAGGCAATTGAAAATACCATGGCTTGGGTCAGGCACACCTTAGTCCTCAAAGTGACATCTTTGCTTTTTAACACTTTGAAGAGGTCTTTTGCAGCAGATTTGCCCAATGCAATACGTCGTTGGATTTCTTGACTGCTGCTTCCATGGGCATTGATTATGGATCCAAGTAAAATGAAATCACTGACAACTTCAATCTTTTCTCCATTTATCATTTGCAAGCAAGGTTGTGTCATGTGCATATTGCAGGTTGTTAATGAGTCTTTCTCCAATCCTGATGCTGCATCCTGCTTCATATAGTCCAGCTTCTCAGATTATTAGCTCAGCATATAGACGGAATAAGTATGGTGAAAGAACACAACCCTGACGCACACTTTTCCTGATTTTAAACCATGCAGTATCCCCTTGTTCTCTTTGAACGACTGCTTCTTGGTCTATGGACAGGTTCCCCATGAGAACAATTAAGTGTTCTGGAATTCCCATTCTTTACAATGTTATCCTTAATTTGTTTAAGTCTCCCTAAAACTTACAAAATCAGCAAATCTGGACTGATACCCACACAGACCCTGACATACTTCAAAAAAGTACAGCAATTTGCCATTTAGCCAGAGAAGAACAATCAGTAGTAATCGCACCTCCAGCAACCCCGGTCTGGCCTCCAAGAAGAAAGTCTGAGCTTTAATTTCTTTTTGCATCAGAAACATTGGAAAGTAGATGTCACTTCTAAAGAGGTCCTTTTAAAGAGGTCATGTTTCTGAAGAACTTGATTTTCACTCTGGCTCATTCCATCATTGCAAACCTGGCCCAGGCTGAGCCAACATGTTCTCAACAATGTGCTGCATCACTGACGGTGGGGACATTCGTGGTGTATTTTTAAATGACCTTGTTAAAGTCTCCTCTTGCTCTGTCTGGGTAGATGTGGCCTCCAAAGTTGTCATCTCTAGATCCCCCATTAGCGGCTTTCTTTTATTAAAGGATTTTTTTGGGGACCCAAAGCCTGTGACAATCTCTCTGAGTGTTCCTTCGTCCTCTTCACCCTAGCAGATTTGCCCAGGAGAGTACCCAAATAGCACTCTATTCAATTCTGGGCTTATATTTCCAATAAAACCCAGGCTTGGCCAGGGCTTCCAAATCTGTTTTTAACCGAAGCCTCCTGCACAGAGACTGTGGGCCACAGTGAGCCCCGTGTCTTCTGGAAGCATCTCCCAACTCCGCGATCTAGGTTAGCTGTGAATCTGAAGCCAACATCATGTCAACCAGCAGCAATGACCCCGACCATGGGAGAGGGATGGCCGAGCACGGGTCACCCCTCTCTCGAAGGCCAAATCTAGGTTTTATTAATGCCCCAGGTAGTTTTAATGTTCACCAGCCCTACCAAAGGCAGTATTTAAAACATAATGTTTAATTTAGTTCAGCTTATTAAATAAGTGTGGTGGCAGAAGTGAGGTGAAGCATAGTCTCCAGCTGGCCACATGGCCATCCTAATTCTAGAACTAATTCAGGAGTGGCTTTAGAAGCAATCAGAATAACTAAAGGCAGGTCTTTTCAGAACACTGTCATCCCCTTCATTCTGCCGGGCAACATTAACATTGATGTTAGCTCGCCTTTTTGAGCACTTGTTGGCTGCTGGGTTAGAGGCCAACAGAGTACACAGCAGCCACAACAGTTGATCCAATCCTCACAGTGGCCTGGGGAGGGAGGCAGATTTTGAAGCTCAGGGGTTTAGTGACTTACTCAAGGCCACACAGCTAGTCAGTAGCTGATCTGGGAGCCATTCAGACACTCTCGAGTCTAAAGCTCCCAAACTCTGTGCTATATGACCCCAGTGTTCTCACACTGCAATAAGAAAACAACAGATAAAGTGCCCCAACATCTAGTGATGGCTTTCCTGATGTCCAATAGAAGATAACCAGAAAATGGGTGGGTAGGTGGATGTATGTATTTATAGGTGGGTGTATGAGTGGGTGAATGGGTGGGTGGATGGATGGATGGATGGATGGATGGATGGATGGATGGATGGATGGATGGATGGTTGGACAGATGAATGGGTAGAAGGATGGATGGATGGATAGATGGACGGAGAGACAGACAGATGGACGGACGAATGGATGGATGGATGGGTTGGTGGGCAGATGAATTATGGGGGATTGGTGGGTGTCTGAACAGATGGATGGATGGATGGATTGATGGATGCATAGAAGGAAGGAAAGGAGGAAGGGAGTGGGGGAGAAAGGGAGGAAGGATGGATGGATGAATGGAGGCAAGAGCAATCTTGAGGGCAATTCTTAATGGGAAAGCTAGAAGTCAGGAACCCTCAGTCTTAACTTTCTTTCCCTGGGAAGGAGCCCCATTAACATGACTTTCTGGCTCATCTCTGTTCCTCAACTCTGATTGGCTAATCTGGGGAGAATACCTAGGCCTGCTCATCCCAGCTCACTCTTCTTCCTCTTCAAAGGGTTCTGGGTATCTCTGCTGCTCCTTCAGGGTTGGTCCTTCCCTCCACCCATGCGGGGTAGCCTGCCTGGTCTAGCATTCTAGGGATACAGTGGGCATATCCATGAATTCCAAGGTTCAGCCAGAGGTTCACCTGGCTCTCCCACTGAGCTGCTTCTTCCACCTGAGCCTTTTTGGGGAATGAAGGTGGTACTTTAGTTCTGTCTTCTGACTCTTGTTTTACTTCTCAGAACTGAGAGGAGAGGCAGAGTGCCACGTAACAGCCTCCTCAGAGACCCCAATACAAGCCCTGACACAGTGCCTGCAAACCCACATAAGTTGTGAATCTCTTAGGGACCATCTAACCCGCTGCATAGCCTGGAGGACAGGAAGGAAAGGGAGACACGTGTACAGCACAGAGGTAAAGAGGTGATTCCTAGAGAAAAGTAAGATGTGCCCCTTTCTAGTGAGGATTTCTTTGTAGCTATGCTCCTGTCACATGTAACCAGGCAAGGAGAAGCCCCCCTCAAAGGAACGGCCCACAGAGCTGCAAAGGTACATCCTGAGACCCACTTCCTAAAAAGAGTTCACTAGAAAGAGAAGTGTGGGAATTGGCAGGACTCGGTCTTATCATTGTTCTTTTGCCTTTAACAAACCACAGGAAACATGACAAGTTCTCCCCTAGCCCTGGATCTTGGCTGTCAGACAAGAACAAAGTATTCGAACCTTCAGGAAATACCCCGTCTGCAGTCCAGTCCCTCCCTCCTGACAAGTGCAGCCCAGGCTGCCCTCCGCCCTCTGCCACTGGCCTCATTGGCATTCCGCTCACCGAGCAGCCCCTGAGCCTCTGAGCCCAGAACGGGAGCTCGGCTGTTATTAACACAGCAGATTAATAGCACTGGGGAAAGACGTTTCTGCAAACATGCTAAATATTAATAATAATCAATCGCCGTTTATATTCCCAAGCCCATGCCTGGGACCTTGCCCCAGGGAGTGGGGAGCAGCAAGCCCCAGCTGCAGGGCCGATGGAGCCGAATTGTCATTAGGGCCTGGAGAGCTGGAGCACGGGCCGTGCCTCGGCCAGCCTCGGAGTCTCCGAGCCACGTTTCAGCTCCCAAGTGCAACCCTTCCTGCTGGGGCAAAGAGGTGAGGGCTTGCTCTCTCGGCTCACCCATCCCAGGAGGACGGTAGCATTGTGACCCTCCACACTGACCTGCGTGTACTCTTCCTTTGTCTCAAAAATGAAGCAAGGCAGGGACAGCAGATATTGTCACCACCTCCTTCTTGGAGATGAAAGACCTGGGGTCGCAGCGATAGAACGACCTGTCCAGGGTCACAGAGCTAGTGAGGGGCACATCCAGGTCTCAGACTCTGGGCGGAGAACCTGTGACCCAGCATTTCTTTCCGACTCACCCAGCATGGCTGCCCGGTGCAATTTCCAGGACCAACCAGCCATGGAGTGGGGCCTGGGAAGTGCCATCACCCCTCACAGCTGCCTCCACCAGAAATTCCCTGCCTGCTCTGCTGTTCTTAGCCTGTTCATAGCACTGTGATTGAAACAGAATACTGATCTACCCATTTCACAGCATACGGGTCTATCCAATTCACAGAGCATTATCTACCCATTTTTCAGAGAACTTGTAGCTGTTGTTACGTGTGCCACTGAATCAATTCCAACCTATTGTAACACTATATTACAGAGTAAAACTGGTCAACCCAATTTGTGGCATACTGGTTTACTCATTTCACAGAGTGCTGGTCTACCCATTTCACAGATGAAGCAACTGATGTACAGAGGAGATTAAGGGCCCAAATGAGCCCCCTTTGCAGAGAGTGGGGCCCGAGCAACAGCTCCATCAGAGTCTGGGATGAAGGACTTCCTGTGACCATCACTCCAAGTCTCCAAGCCACTCACTGGCTGCTGCCAAGCCTCAGCTTGCTTCAAGGTCAAATTCACCTCCCACGGGACAGCCCCGAGGCTCAGAGCGAACCCTCCACTCCACAAGAGGAACTGAGCATGAGCTACTCTCCTCTCCGCGTGTATGAGCAGGTGGGTGAGTTTGGAGGGTACCCAACAGACCACCACCACGTCCACCAGGGTCCCTCTGCTCTCCTCTGTCCCCACCCTGAAGCCAGGCTTCAAACTGCGAGGGGCTGTGTACTGAGACAGAGCTCCAGGAGCCCCCGCCAGTGCCCCACCCCACCACCCTGTGTCCAGCCTGTCCAGCCCTGCTGAGTTCAGCCCTGATAATACAGGGCCATGGGGGGCTCTGAGGGCAGCTCCACCACCTGGGCCTACTTAAAGCCAGTGCATTATTCTAAGATGATTATTTATATGTATGGTGCTCTTGGGACGGCGGCGCCCCCACCTCAGCCTTGCACCCCCTACTTCCTCCCTGCCCGCCATCGCCCCGGGCAGGCGCAGAGTGACTTGCGATGCCACTGTAATTTTTATCAAGGCTTGTTCCTGGTAAAAAGCCTCTTTGTTTCAGAGAGATGTGACTTGGCCTTTTTTCTTCCTCTCCTTTATTCCTTGGTTAATATACCACTTCCCTGAGCCCCGGGGGCAGTGAGGTAGTCCGTGGATCGCTCATCTCTCACTGTTTTTCTTCTAAATCACAGCTGACTCGCCCTGGCCCCGCTAAGCACTATCTGAGCAGCAGCCTGAGCTGAGAAGGGAGGGTTCCTTCCTTAACTCTTTAACTTCTGTATTGTGAATGTGCCAGAGGGGGTCTCCAGGGCCCCCTCAAATATCAAGGGATATAATCTGGCAGCTCCTCAAAAAGTTAAACATAGAAATACCATATAACCCAGCAATTCCACTCCTAGCAGGAACCCAAACAGAACTTGATAGCAGGAACTCAAACAGAAACTTGTACACCAATGTTCACAGCAGCTCTATTCACAACAGCCAAACCACCCAAGTGTCCATCAACAGATGGATGGATAAACAAAATGTGGTCTTGCCACACAATGGAATATGACTCAGTCATAAAGAGAAATGAAGTACTGATACATGCTATGACATGGCTGAACCTTGAAAACATTACCCATTGCAGTCGAGTCGATTCTGACTCTATAGGATGGAGTAGAACTTCCCCATAGGTTTTCCAAGGCTCAAATCTTTATGAAAGCAGACTGCCACTTCTTTCTCCCAAGGATCAGACTGTAGGTTTGTACCACCGACCTTTCAGTTAGGAGGATGGGTGGATGGATGGGTGGATGGACGGATGGATGGATGGATGGATGGATGGATGGATGGATGGATGGATGGCACCAGGGCTCCTTTTGAAAACATGCTGAGTGAAATAAGTCAGACACAAAAGCACACATATTGTATAACTCCATTTATATGAAATATCTACCAAATCAAAAACCCGTTGCCACTGAGCCGATTCTAACTCATAGCAACCCTACAGGACAGAGTAGAACTGCCCCATAGGGTTTCCACGGAGTGGCTGGTGGATTCGAACTGCCGACCTTTTGATTAGCAGCCAGGGTCTTAACCACTGTGCCACCAGGGCTCCATGAAATATCTAGAACAGTCAAATCCATACAGACAGAAAGATTAGTGGTTACCAGGGGCTGGAGGGAGGAGAAAAGAGGAAGTTAAAAAAATCAAGGGATGCTGGATGTGACACCAGCTCCAGGTCCTAAGATCTGGCAACACCACAGTGTGCATTTAGCATTCCCAAAACCCACCAGAGAAAGGACTGTATTCCACCAGACTGAAATCAGGCTCCCGACCACAGCCCTGCTCTCCCACTCCCCGGGGTCTCTCTCTAGGGGAGAGTGGGCTGATGTCTCATTCACATCCTGGCTGATTCTTGTTACTTATAAACCAGGACAGGGCCTAGTTCCAGCTTGGCCACTTATCCCTGGGGGACCTTGAGAGTCACTTCAACTCTAGACTTCAGTCCGCTCCTCTGTAAAACGGGAATAATTCCAGCCTTAATGACTATCGGAGTTTGAGGTGACCACGCCTTCGAAGTGGGTTGATGTTGTTCCTAGCTCTGTAGCCACCGTGCTTGGTGGACAGCTCACGTGGCTGACACTGGACCCATGGGTACTGGATAGGCAATGGCCACATGGTTATCCAACACCTGCCAGCATCCGCCATGCCCAGGTCCAGCTGGGGCACGCTCTGTGAACAATGGGGGCCCCTTCTGCTGGAGGGGAGCCCTGTTTGGGCAGGGGACCTTGGGGGACCCTAGAGAGGGAAGTTTTTCTCCCAGCATGGGTGCTGCTGCAGCGGGATTTGGGGTCCTGGAGGCACCAAATCCCAACTAGTTTCGGGAAGTAATAATGGTGGCAGGACCCAGCAGCTGTGGGGATGGAGGTATCTCTTCTGGCTTGAGGGTCCAAGGGGTGCTGCAGGGTCCTGGCTCCTTCCAGACTGAGGCAGGGAAGGCTCCATAGAGCAACCAGAACCCAGAAGGTACTGGGGCACTTGGGGCTATGGGGGGGGGGAGGCTCGACTTTGCTCAGGCTGGGAGTTCTGCAAACCCAGAAGCTCTAAGTCGGATGCTGAGGGGCAGGGCAGAGGTGAGGACGATCACCTTCCCTAGGACAGCCACACCCGCCTACCTCTGGGTTAGCTGGGTGCAGAGGGCTGGGGGGTGGTGGTGTGCAGCTGAGGCCAGAATGTAGTAGGACGCCCTGCAGCCAGGCACAGAGAGGCATGCCCGGCCCCTAGTCCTGGCAGCAGGGCCCTCAGAAAGGACAATACATTTGGCGATTTCTGTACTCTGCTCTGCTCTCCTCTCTGCCCAGACGGTAGGGAGCAACGGGTTAAATGCTGAGCAAACACCGACAACGGCCACCAAACTATTTATAGACATATTTACCTCTTTTGTTCCTATCAGGGCCAGAACAAGTGGGGCTGCCAGTCCACCTCTGTGGCCCTGAAATAAATAAAAATTTCGAGAGGGAGAAGGCAGCTCCAAGAGCCTTCCCTCCACTGGGGCTCCATGCTTTTCCTAGGAGGACCAGGCCCTCTAGGTAGGGTGAGAGGGGGAGGAGAGAGGCAAAGAGGCAGGGAGACACCAAGCATCCCACCAGCCCAAGCTTTTGGTGGTAGCACGATTTCTTCCTGGACCCTCCCCTCCATGGCCTCCACCCCAGAGAGCGGGCTCAGGGCCCGGTGGGCCGGCTCTCGGGTGAGAGTGGGCATTCTCATCTGGAGCTCGAGGGGAACAGCCATCTTCCTTCCCTCCAGCCTGGAGTCAGGGTGGCCAGGGGCTTTGTTACCTGGCGGTCCGGACTTCTGCCTCCTTCCCTTGCTCCCACGTGGCCCTGCCTCCACCGGGCACCCGGGCCACTGCCCCTGTCCTGGCTCAGAGCCCTCCAAGGTGGGCTGAGGAGCCACAGAGGTTGGGTCCCTTAGAGGCGGAGCACCCCCTGCCCACTGCAGCCAGGGCTGGTCTCGAACCATCACCTGCTCCGTGGGAAAGGTGGTGTGGCCTTGGGCTCCGCTCGAAGGGCCAGGAAACCCTCTCTGCATCCCTGCCTCACCGGCGCCCACTCCCAACCTCTCCTCCCTCATGTTGCCCAGATGGTAATGGCGATGCAGAACAAGCCAGTTCCCAGAGTCCAAGGGCTGAGAGGTCAGACAGGGGCCGATCTCCCACCTTCCTCTGGGCCAGAGAGCCACGCGCAGCCGTAGCCACACCCCAGGAGCCTCACCCTCCAGGCTGGGGGGCCACCACCTGGGCCCCTTCTGCCCACCCCCCCCCCCCCCCGCCCTGGGGCCACCTCCAGTTCTCCCCTCTCCATCAGCAAGGACTGTGGGTGGGCAGACCCTGCACCTCTGGCCACATCCTGCCCTAATAAAGACGTTTATAGTCTTAACCATCAAATAAAGTGCTTAACTCCACCACGCTTGTCCCCCCTGCTCAGCCAGGCTACAGCTTCATTTAGCAGGCCAGTGGTGAGAAAAAAGGAAAAGAAAAAAAAAAAAAAGGAAAAAAATTCATTAATTTTTATTAACAGGGAGAGCCATTTGTTCGCTGTGACAATATTTGACTTGTCGAAATGATTTTCACCCCTGCCACGAGGTGTGCGCTCCCCACATACATCACCCGATTACTCGGAGAGCGGCGAGCCACAGTCATTAGGCAGTGAATTAACGACAATCCCCACCACTATTAATCACACTGACAAAGGCGTTAGCTAGAGGCTGACCTGAGCGCGGCCTGGGGACACGGCACGAGGGAGAGGACCGCGCCGGCTCAGGGGAGGCTAGGGGTGCCAAGGACCCTGCCCTGCTTTCTCTTGTCCCCCAAGATTCTGACACGGGTGACAGAGAGAGAGAAGACAGCTGGGAATGACAACAGCAACAGGGTCACCTGGGGTGGCCAGGGGCTGCTCTCCACAGTCTGCGCAGGGGTGAGGGCAATGGCTCTGAGCTTCTCTTTGTTGGTTGTTTGCTTCCGCCAATCCTCCTTGTTGGGGTGGGGGGTGACAATATCTAACATCCAAGGAATACCGACGCACCAAGAAGTTCACAGGTATCATCCCACTTATTCTTCACAACACAATTCCAGGGGCACGACCTGTTAACATCCCCATTTTATGGATCAGGAGACTGAAGCACTTGGAAGCCATGACCTGCCCAAGGTTGTAACTGGTGAGGCGTGTCGCCGGGATTCCAATCTCATTCCGAAGGAAGCCTAGTGGTACAATAGTTAGACACTCAGCTGCTAAACTGAAAGGTTGGTACTTCAAACCCACCCAGCGGCTCCACGGGAGAAAGACCTGGAGATCTGCTTCTGTAAAGGACAGAGCAGAACTGCCCCATAGGGTTTCCAAGGCTGTAGTATTTATGAAAGCAGACAGCCACAGCTTTCTCCCAAAGAGCAGCTGGTGGGTTCGAACTGCTGACCTTTCAGTTAGCAGCCCAGTGCTTAATCACTTTCGCCCCCGGCGTTCCTTCCCATAAAGATTACAGCCTAGGAAACCCTATGGGGCAGTTCTACTCTGTCACATGGGGTCACTGTAAGTTGGAATCAACTCAATAGCACCCAACAAGAACAACAAAAAGCATTGCTTACTTATTCTAATGAATTATAAGGCCTTGCTTTAACCCTGCTGGGGGGTTGCTTTCAGCAAAGTGAATGGGGTGCTTCCCGTGGCTCTCAATAAGCTTTTAAAAAAATACTTTCTAATTGTACATATTCAGAAGGGTGGGTGATAGATGGGAGGACCTTAGAAATCTACTTTTCATGAAGTGTAATTTTTCTTGAGGTCCAAAACTGTGGTTTTGGTTGATTAAAAACCCAGTTGCTGTGGAGTCAATTCTGACTCATGTGTGCAACCCCACGTGTATCAGAGTAAAACTATGCTCCACAGGGTTTTCAATGGTTAATTTTTTGGAAGTAGATCTCCAGGCCTTTCTTCTGAGGTGCCTCTGGGTAGCTTTGAATCTCCAAGCTTTAGGTTAGCAGCTAAGCATGTTAGTTATTTGCTCTACCCAGGGACTCCTTGGTTGATAAGGACGAGTTAAAAACGCTCTCATATAATACATGTGAGATTCCCACTTAGCATTAGGGGTAACTGATGTTCGGAGAGGGAAGTATCAGAGTGACGGGGGCTGGGAGACTCCAATCATTGTACAACGCAGATCGTGTCTTGGGATTTCCATTTTACAATAATGGGTGCTCATCTCTCCATTACTTGTAGACCCATGGGCAGGAGCCTGGTGTTCGCCCTCACTGGTCTCCATTCCAAGTCCTTGAAGCAGCATTCCCAATGTGGTGGCATCTGGGGGCCAGCCCCTGGCAGAGGGTTGGGCAGCAGGTGTGAGTAGCAACCAGTGGCTTTATTAATTTGCTAGATGACGTGTCTGCTTACTTAACTTCTCTGAACCACAGTTTCTCCTCTGCAAAATGAGAGCGATAGGGCCCACTTCTCAGGGTTCTTGGGAGGACTGAGCAAAATGATGTCTGCAGAGCTCTTGGCACAGGCCTGGCAGGTGGCAGGTGGCTTGGTAAACACCACGTCCCAGCCGCCCCTCATTCCCTGACATTAACCATTTTTTGCACATTCATCCAATTAATCATCTCTACATTTTAAACAAATTTCCTGCACATTAACCCAATAGTCAGGTCTGTATTTCAATAGGGTCTAAACCGGAGTTTAAGAGCACAGGGGCTGCGCGTGGGGGAGGGAATAACTCCTCCCCACCCATTTGTCTTCTGTCTCTGGACTTCTCATTTTTTATGCCTCAGCAAATTTCCTAATTTTCCTCATTAGCGACTAATTTACAAGTCTCAACAATCTTTCCACCTGTTCCTTTCATCGTGGTTGTTGCAAGATTGAAAATCGCCACTTGCTCACTTGGGTGATGCTGCTACCGTGTTTCCCAGCAAACAGGGGCAATGCTGGGCCTCAGCACAGGACGCGGGCCATTCCGTGGAAGCACAGAAGATGACAAGAGGGGGTACCTGTCCTGTTTCTGGCAGGGTTCACAACAGGGGGGGCGGTGGCCCCAGCCACGCCTGAGCATTAACGCCCATTGGTATCAAGCATGCCGGCTTACTTCTGCTCCAGCCCCTGCCACCAGGAACCCTGAACCTGTGATGCACAAGCAGTCCCAAAGCCTGAATTCCCAGGGAACAGGGAGCTGCACTGGTTATGTGATTGCTGAGCGCATCACCCACACCGTCATGGCTGGTTTGCAGGGGGCTGTGCTCAGAAACACCTCTCCCACAAAGGGCGGCTGTGCGGCTTCTTGTACAGGCTGGAGGCCCAGGAGGCTATCACCTGGGCTCCCGTTAGTCTTCTCTTCCGATTGTTTTCCTCTTGATAATATTGTCAATATATCCTCCTGATAATATCATTGGAACATCACTTGCTCAAGTTTGGTAGTAGTAGTTGGTAGCATAGACCAGCATCAACTGATGTGCCAGGTACGATTGGTCTCACCTGCACTGGCTCGTTATGCCCCCTAGGAGTCCTTGGAGATGCAGCAGTGGTTGAAGGGATGTGCTCAACCTTATTCCGCAGGGCCTGGCTGTGTGTGCTCAGGTGAGTAGCTGACCTCTCTAGGCCTTGTGGCGGCCCTGCTGCCTAGGGTTGCTCTGCCAATGGAACAAGGTTTTGGGAGCAGAGGGGCTTACAACGCACCTGGGACACAAGTCACATCAAAGCAGTGAACCTGTGAGTGTCCCATTTTACAGGTGAGAAGCCTGAGGCTCACTCAGAGGCAAGAAGCTCGCCCACTTGGACTTGCGCCCAGGGGCAAGTGCCCCCCTCTGCCCCTCCCCACCTTCTTTGATACAACTCTGCAGTTACTGGCAACACAGGTGAGCTCTGATTTCACAAATCTTTTCTCTTTTCAGCAGAAGGCCACAGGCCACCAACAGGATGCTCTCCCCAAGGAGGGCCATATCCCAGCAAAGGCCCCATTTAGAGGGAGCCCAAATCAAGTGGGCAGAAGTAGTGTCCGAAAAAAAAACAAACCCACTGCTGCCGAGTCGATTCCAACCCACAGTGACCCTAGAGGACCGAGTAGAACTGCCCCACAGGGTTTCTAAGGAGCAGCTAGTGGATTTGAACTGCCGACCTTTTGGTTAGCAGCTGAGCTCTTAACCACTGCATCACCAGGGCTGCTTCCTAAGACTGCATATGGGTAACTCTAAAAAGAGATGAAACCCCTAGACCAATCTCCCAGGCCCGGTTCACCTTTAATGCTCAGTGACATTACTTTGGAGACCTGGTAGTACCGTTGTAAAGACTTACGGCTGCTAACCAAAAGGTTGGCAATTTGAATCCACCAGCCACTCCTTGGAAACCCTTTGGGGCAGTTCTACTCTGTCCTATAGGGTCACTGTGAGTCAGAAGGAATGCCTGGATGGTGCAAACAGTGAACGCTCTCAGCTGCTAACAGAAATGTTGAAAGTTTGAGTCCACCCCCAGGTACCTTGGAAGAAAGACCTGGCAACCTACTTCCAAAAAATCAGCCATTAAAAACCCTGTGGAGCACAGTTCTGCTCTGACACACATGGGGCTACCATAAGTCGGAGTCAACTCAACGGCTACTGACAATTAGGAAAATGAAGTGTGTTTCCACCATGGCCTGGCACCTGGCCCACCAAACCAGGCCGTGGGCCCCTCGTGGGTGCCTGTTATGTCATCTTCATGTACCACCCACCACCAGCCTCCTCAGCAGCAGTGCTGCTCCTTCACAGAGCTCTTAGGGGCTGTTTCTTGTTACTTCCTTGCGTCAATTTGATTTTCTCTGCTAAGTAGAAGGTTGCGGAAAGGCTGGGTCTGGAAATCCATGATTTCCTGGCCGTTAATGAATTTCAGCCAAACGGAAAGCAAGGTGGGGTTCCGGGATAATGCTCAGCCCCCAATACAGGAATGACCAGGGGCTAGGGGGGCTTTGTCCTGCCACCACCCCCCTCCACGCCCACAAAGCCCCCTCCCTACCTTGCTCAACTTGCATTCCGCTCTCCCTTCAGCGGCCTGCTGAGCATTAGACAATGTGTGTGTGCGCGGACGCCATGAGGAGGGGATGCTGGGTTCCAACCCGGGGCGCCTTGCTCCAGGAAAAGGGTCCTGGTGCCCTGAGTCCCCTCCAAGGAAGCCAAGCAGAAGGAGAGGACCTGGAGCTTCTGTTACTGATCTGAATAGGCCGCTGGCAGTGTCTGAGCATCTCCTAAATGCCAGGCCACTGGACACAGAGTGGCACCCTTTCTTACCCACAGTGTCACAGGTTTAACGGGCAGCCAAACGATCAGAGAGGAATGGGCATGGGGCAGTGGGAGGCCACGCAGGGCTGGGGAACGGCACGTGGCCCCAAGCAGGGAGGCAGGAAGAACGGGGTCCATGTGGATCCTGTGATGGCAAAGATGGCCACGAATTAGATTCTAGGCCCACGTCCACCCCAACAAGCCCACAGGCACTGGGACACCCGATTCAGAGTCCAGGGCCCCAACGGCTCACCTGACACAGCCCCCGCCCCACAATTACTTCCGCAGCACCTCGACCCACAACACGCTGGGATACCACGGAAACACCAGGCAACCTCATTTCCCGGCAGTCACCTCACTTGACCGTACCTTCCTCTAGCCACCCGCCTGCCACTGGCACTCAGCAAGCAATTCCTCATCCTTCACAATCACTGTTCCAGGAACCATGTACAGAGAAGCACACATCAGAAAAGTTTTCTGTCTGCTCAGCAGCACCTCCAGACTGCCCAGGGAATTACGTGTGTGCTAGAGGAGGCCAAGCGAGGCTTTCCAATTTGAGGCGCGGACGTCTTTCTCATTCAGCAAAGTGATCGTAGCCCTGGAAGCCTTGCTCTGCGATCCCCCGACGGTACCCGCACACGTGAGAGAAACCACGGGCGGGACGCTGTCGGCCCTGGTCCTCGCCAGCTGACATTTATCATGTTTCTAAAAATGAGAAACAAGGAGACAAAATCCTCCAGTTGAAAGAACTTTGTCTTCTCAAATTGCCTATTACACTCTTCACCAACCCCAAGACAACCTAAAATTATTTTAAATCACTTTTCAAACCTTACCAAACCACGAAAACAGAATGGTTTCCTCTGTTTATCACACATTATACTTAAGCTACTGGCCGGACGTCTGAATGGCATATAATTCATGGGGCAGGCTCTGGAAGCCCATGAAGTCACAGGTTCCAGGGCAGAGTTGGTGAATGCCACAGCCGCAGACCAATGTGTGCCCCCATTGTTTTAGAGGGGAAGGGTAGGGACGGCTGGACAGAGAGAGGGTTCTATCCAGCAGGGCCTAGCCCTCGCTGCAGCATCCTTGTTGGGACTGCTGGGTCCAAGGGCTGGGTTGGGCAGTCCCTTTCCCCAGAGGCTCTGTGTAGGGGATGGTTTTATGTCTGCTTGGGGGATGGAGTTGGGCAATTATCCATTTCATCTGAATGACGGATTTTGCTTAACAAATGTTTATTGAGCACCTACCATATGTGCTGGAGTCCCTGGGTGGTGCAAATGATTAACGGGCTCAGCTGCTAACCAAAAGGTTGAAGGTTCGAGTCCACCCAGAGGTGCCTCAGAAGAAAGACCTGGCGATCTGCTTCCAAAAAATTAGCCACTGAAGACCCTATGGAGCACAGTTGTGCTCTGACACGCACGGAGTCACCATGAGTAGAGGCTAACTTGATGGCAACTTTTTTGTTTTGTTTTTACCATATGTACTAAATGGTCAAAGGGAGCTCATTTAGTTAGGTGGGTTGTGTAAATCTTGAAGATATTTGCATCGTGTGGACACCGCGGGTTGTACTGGATGACTGGAAGGGGCTGTGCAGAGCTAATATTTCATAAAAATATCCTCAGAGGTACAGTGCTAGGGGCTTCCACGGGCATCCTTTTTCCTAAAAGCATTCTAGAACCATGGCTACCAGTTAAATCAGCTGCTGTCCAGTAGACTCTGACTCACTGAACTGCTCCACAGGATTTCAAGGCTGTGACTTCTCAGAAGCTGACTGCCAAGCCTGTCTTCCAAGGCATCTCTGGGTGAATTTGAACCACCAACCTTTCGGCTAGCGACTGAGTACATTTACCATTTGCACAACACAGGGGCTCCAGAACCACGGCACCCCTCTTGAAATAGGGCTGCACCGACCCTTGACCTGCTGGGGCTTGCCCCGACTATAAAATGGGAATAAGCAAGTCCCTACCTCATAGGATGGCCATGGGGGCTACATTAGAACAGAGCTCAGGGCAGTGCGTGACACTTACTATGCTTTAGAGATGCGTCATCTTATTTCCTATGGACCTGACATGCAGCCAAGTCCCCCACCTGTGGCGGCAGGGGTGTGTCCTCACCTTTGCCCAGCTCACTGTGGTCAATTCCAAATGATTCATTTCCCGGGGCAGGGCCTTTTCCCTCTAAGCCATGCTTTCACAAAACTGGGGCACACAGGTACTTACTACATGCGTATGGATGGCATTCTCAGGCTGGGACCCCAAGCAGGACGGGGCAATAGGGGGCGCTGCTCTGAACGGCTCCCCCATGCAGCACCCGCAGCCTCTGACTGCTGAGCGTCTGCTGGGGGTTCAGCTCATTTCTGCTTCCCGGGGACAAGCCCTCCCATCTTACAAATACAAGCCAGCTCTTGGGGCGTGCATTCTACAAGGGGCCACCGCCTCCTACTGTGGCGTTTGTTTCTCTCTTCTTGGGAAGAAATCCTTTTTCTTTTCCCAGGTCAGACACTGTTGCCCCTTTTCCAGATCTAGCGACCCTCCTCAGTGTTGATTCATCTGACACAAAATGCCTTTGCCTGGAAAGGCAGAAGTTACCCCCATGCAAACATGGGGTGCAGGGGGGACAGCAAGGGGGTAGCTGGCAGGAACAGCCCAGCCTCCCCAGCGACCAGGCACGGGGGAGCGAAAACTCCCTCAAACAGCTTTCAAATAAATCTGCCGGCCAGTGGCTCGGTGACAAAGTGCCTTCGGAGCCAGAGGATGGGCCGTGTCACGCAGAACACAAAGGGCATGCAGGAGGAAGTGATTCCTAGCCTAACCGTGCCCATTTCTTTTGTGAGATGTCGTGAAGGTGCCTGGGAGATTGGCTAATACACATCCAGTGAAATCTGCATTGAGCCATCCGTACAACATGCCGTAAACAAGTGTAACAAGCCTGCCTGCACTTGTTTAAAAATCAGATGATGCCCGCTTGGATTTTTGAAATGCTAAGTACAATCCCGACACAGATGTCTGCCATTTCAAGAAAAACAATATTGACAGTCCCTCTGTGCCCAGGCTGGCTGGGGTTGGGAGCCATCTTTCCTGACCTGCTTCCCCCGCCACCGCCGGCGGGCAGGGGACACTCGATTGTGGAGGCCGTGTGCTGGCAGGACGCCCTGCCTCGTCCAGCCAGCAGCCAGCATGGTAATGAGACAGTTTCTATGGAAATGAGCTTATAACTATTCATTTTCTCCCCATTCCCGATCCATCCACAAAGAGGTTTTCCAAAATGACCCCCATTTTCATACCCCTAACATCTCCTCACGCCGCTGCCCGACCTGCTAATCAGCGCCAGGAGAAAGGAGAGAGGAAACGCGGCCCTTTGAGGAGATGTGGGAAAGCCCCCTCCGCTGGTACTTGGTGCGGCTGTGACCAGCAAACAAAGAACCCTCGGCTGCTTCGAGGGCCAAGTTGCAAATAAACTTTTCCCGGAGCACTTTCGAGCGTGTTTTTGTGTTTGTCTTCTGGTGAGATCCGAGGCGCTTCTTTGCCGTCTTTTGAGAAACTTTGAAAACCGTTCTGTTCTGCCGGAACATTCTGAGTTGGCCTCCTTCCTGTTCGCCTCCCCTCACCTGCCAGCTGCTCTGGGTGGTGAATCCCTGTCTTTCTGAAACAGGGTGGGAGCTAGGGCGGGGGGAGGCGGCGGGGGCTCAGGGACCAACAGTCCACCCGCCGCCCTCACCTCCAGGCTTGACAGTAATGGGGAGAGAAGGTTCTGAGCAGCACCAAGAAGCTGACAATTGCATCACATTTTCTCTCCTTTTTGGGATCTCAGAGAACAGACAACATATTCAAGGCGATGTTGTTGTTAGGTGCCATCAAGCCGATTTCGACTCATAGCGACTCCATGTGACAGAGGAGAACTGCCCGTTAAGGTTTTCTAAGCTGTAATCTTTACATGAGCAGATGAGCAGGTCTTTTCTCCCAAGGAGCTGTGGGTTTGAACCGCCAGTCTTTCAGTTAGCAGCCCAGCACCTCACTGTTGTGCCACCAGGGCTCCTTATTCAAGGGGGTAGGGAAAAATTTAGAGAAAACCACTGACCTACGGTGGAATCTTGTCTGGGCAGCAACACATGCATGTAAACCTAGGCTTGGCTCCTCCTGGCTGTGTGGCCTTGGACAAGGCACTTAACCTCTCTGAGTCTTAGCTGCCCCATCTGGAAGGGAGGGTGGAGACAGTGCCCTCTGCCAGTTGACGATGGGAAAACTGAACTGGGTGATTTCTGTGGTGCTCTTAGCACCCACCTGGAACTTGGCATCCCTGTGTCAACAGTAACCCTCGCCATCAGTTCTTGCTGCTGGCCTGGGGTTCAGCTCTAGGACACTGACCAAGAGAGATGGCCTGATAGGGGAAGCTGACCCAACTCTGTTCGGAGCCTTACCTGGCAGCCACAAGCACCTGGCCCTCAAAGACAGGGATGGTGGACCTTGTTTGTTCTTTGGTTCTCTTTCCCCTGCCCTGGAGTCCTCTTAACCTCAGGCAATGGGAGTTTCTCGGGGGTCACCCTACTTTCATGTCCTCCCACAATGCTGGGCAGCTGCTGTGCACCAGTGGGCACTCCATAATTCTCAGTGAGTACATCAATAGGGTGGAGGTTGATGGCATCCTGCGACCACCCCTCAGCAGTGGGGGCACCCTGTAATGACCAGCGAGCACACCAATCATCAATGGGCATGGGGGAGGGGGGAGTGCCGGCATCCTAGGCTGACCCCTCAGCAGGTGATTTTGACACTCGCTGCATACCTGGGACCCAGGTGTGGAGTCTGAAGCTGCAAAACTGGCCGTGGCTGCCTGCCTGCCTGCTGCACACCCCTTCTCGGTCCTATCTCCCTTCCCAGCCCATCCAAAAGGCACAGGAACAGGGAGCACGGTCTCCTGGTGGGGTCCAGGGGCCGAACCAGCAGGGCCCACCCAGCTCTCTGTGGTGTGGGATGAGATCCCCACTGCCAGAGTTCTGAATGCCAGGACGGCTATCACTGACACACTGTGTATTGTCTCCAGACTAGAGTGGCCAGATTTAGCACCAAAATACAAACAATTCAGATAAACAACGGATCCTTTTTTTTTTTTTTTTTAGTATAAGTATGTCCCAGACAATATTTGGGATATACTTATGCTAAAAGTTATTTATTGTTTATCTGAAACTTAAATGTAATTGGGTGTTCTGCATTTTTTTCTGGAGACCTGAGTTCAGAACTGCAGCCTCCAAGTACCCCTCCCTGTCCCTCTGAGCTGCACCACGTCCCCCACACACCCAGAAGCAAGTGTTCCGGCAGCTTCTGGAACTTTCCCGCCCTTGACAAAACCTCTCCCAAGACAGTGCCCGGGGCCAACTCCACCGGGACTCAGGCTCAGGCTCCTCCTAGGACACACTTTTCCCATTTCCCTGCTCCCAAAAGTATGCAGCCTGGCTGGCCTCATTTGCATACGGTCACACGGTAATGGAAGCAGAGCATTGCACGGTTTATGTTCTTTTTCTCTCTCGGTGGCCTGGGCCTCCTCTCCCACACCGCTGCCACAGAGTCCTCCTGCCGTCTCCTCTGCCCCACTGTGCCGCGGCCCGGAAGCTGCGCAGATGTGTAGGGCTGCATCTGCACACCCAGCTCCCTTCAGACAGAGGGGCAAACTTTCCACACTTTCTAAAGAAAATTACTTTACAAACCCTTAAGCTCAGTTTCCCTCTTTTTCAGTCAAAGCTGGTGCAGCCTCTTACGCTCCAAATGAAAAGTCCTAGCTTTCCCCAGCCTCACAAGAGTTAGAGCCACCTTCTCGGTACTTAAAGGAAATAGTGTTTTTAAAATTTAACTGTCTCCACAGACATAATGACCAATCAATCAGTTGCTTGGGTATAGGTGGGAAAAAAATTATGGTTTAAAAACATAAAAAAAAAAAAAAAAAAAAAAAAAAAAAAAAAGCCTCAAATTTAAGTACATTTTCAGCAGAAAACAAGAGTTAAAATTCTGATTAGGGCTGGTTCCCTTTTCGGGACAGTAATCCTCTAGAAGGCAGGACCTGAGATTTGTTTTGTCTTGTTGTGGTACTCATCTTTGTCACAATCACAATACCTTGTAGGATGTCTGGGAGTTTGTTTAAGCAGAGCATTAATAAATAAAATGAGAGGAGCTTACTCTTCCAATGGTGGAGATCGTGCTTACTGGTTGCTTTTGTATAAGTATGTCCCAGGCAATATTTGGGACATACTTACACTACAAAATTACTCTTTGTTTATCTGAAACTTAAATGTAACTGGGCAGGTAAATTTGGATATCCAAAGTTTAGGGGAGTTATAATTTCATATCATGTTTTATTTATACCTGAAATACTTTATGTATACAAGTATATAGATTTGTGTGTATAAACATACAAATGATACATGCATAAAGTGATTAAAAGCACACCAAATGTTATTGCTAGATGATGAGATGTCAGATTTCTAATTTGTTTTTTATTATTATGGTAAAAATATATCTAATGTTTGCCATGTTAACATTTTTTACACCTACAATTCAGTGACATTAATTACATTCACCAAGCTGTGCAACAATCACCACTACCCATTTCCAAAAATTTTTAATTTTAGTTTTAAAAATATTTTTGCATTTTCTATAAAAAGCGTTCTTTGTTAAATAATTTTATACATTTCATAATATGTAACTTATATCATATGCTAAAAAGAAAGGTTTAGATGGAAAAAATGGGGTTCTCGATGCTGAGGCTGATGGCCTCCTATGGGAGGGAGGCAGGGCAGGAGCTGGCAACCCCCTGGAGTGGTCACTGGCATCTGTCACCCCCAGAGACCCTGCTCCAAATCAGTGCCATCTCTCGGGCCATCTCGGCTGGCAGCCAAATCCAAATCCTGCACACACAGTTATCCTTGTGTGACTATTTGCCACAAGGCCCCCTGTCCGCCATGATCTAATCTGGGAACTTTTTAGAAGGTTGTTTGGGCCACTCTGTTCTGTCCATGGAATAGGCCCTGTACTCCTAAACCCTCCCATCATTCCTCCATAACCCACCATCTCTTTATCTCTTTTCTCTGTCACCTGCCACCTCTTTACTGCCCGCGTGAGAACCTGTCCTACCAAACATCCGGACCAGGCCCAAGAGCAGTGCATTTTCCACAGGAAATCAGGGCCCCTCCTCTCTCCCTCAGGTTCTTTTTTTTTTTTTTCCGAATGGGGTTGCAGCAGGCCATGGAACCTGGGGGTAGGGTTGCCAGATAAAATACAGGACAAAATGCCTGCAATATCTAGGACGTGCTTACACCAAAAGATAACTTGCTGTTTGTCTGAAATTTAAATTTCAGTGGCCATCCTGGATTTTTATCTGCTAAATCTGGCCATCCTCCCTGGGAACCTGAGTTTAGGTTCCACCTCTGCACCTGCTGGGGAGCCGTCCTCCTCCACTTCTGGCTTTAGGAGCTGAGGAGGCTGAGCAGGCAGATGTTAGGTGCCACGTCCTAGGACCGAAATCCAGGAGACTCAGCAGCCAGGGCCAGCTCTGTCCCAGCATTTACTGCCCTAAACTACCCTAGTCATTGTCCACAGACTTAATGACCTCCTCCATGATACCATAAGCAAAACCCCAGAGCACAGGGCCCTCCAAGTCTCCTTAGACCCCCTCCAGACTCTGGGGAATCACTAGGTTCCACTGAAGTAGACGGGGGCTGCCACCCACAGCAGAGTGGACCCCCACTCTTGTGTGGTTGGTGCAAAGGCTCAGATAGAAGCTGACCCCTTGTTTTCCACTCAGCACTAAGCCTGAGCGCAGACAAGCCCTTCCTGATGTGAGAGCAGGCTCTGGGGTTCAGACGTCCAGGCTGTTTCCCTCACCTGGGCAGAAGGGACCACAGACGGTGTGCCCACCAAGAGCAGAATGACCAAGGCTTCCCTGGATACATCCAACCCAGGCTGGTCTGGACAGAAATTTCCCAAGGCTTTTTTTTTCCCTTCCCAGCTCTTGTTGACAAAAACCATCCAGAAGGAGCCTCTTCCAAATGCACCAGGAGGCAGGCAGATGCCAGAACCTGCAAACGAACCCCTCCAAACTAAAAAAAAAATATTTTGCTTCTTGTTTGGGGTGCTGATTTGGGTTGAGTCAATCCTTCTTTATAATAATGGCCGTTGACCTAAGCAAATCCAGCCACACAAACAAAAACAGCACTGCTTTTCTTTCTTCAAAGACAGGTTGATGAGGAGTTGCTGGGAAATCATCTGTCATCATCACCACCCCCCAAGAGTAACTTCCTCCAAAGTAACCTAAATTTATCCTGTTGTCGTTGTATGCCGTCGAGTCATTTCCGATTCATAGCAGCCCTATATGACAGAGTAGAACTGCCCCACAGAGTTTCCTAGGCTGAAATCTTTACGGCAGCAGATCGACAGGTCTTTTATCCTGCAGAGAGGCTGGTGGGTTTGCACTGCCCACCTATCGACCTATCGGTTAGTAGCCGAGCGCTTAACCATTGCGCCACCAGGGCTCCTTAAATCCATCCTAGAAAAGGTAAATGCGTAGAGACCAAAGTAGATTTGTGGTTACCAGGGGCTGGGGGAGGACAGAATGGGAGTTATTGCTTAATGGGCACAGAATTTCTGTGTGTGTGTGTGTGTGTGTGTGTGTGTGTGTGTGTGTGCGCGCGCGTGTGTGCGTGTGGAGGGGGGGAGACATTTTGGAAATAAACGGTGGTGACAGTTGCAGAACATTGTGAATGCAATTAATGTCGCCGAATGGTACACTTAAAAATGGTTAAAATGGCAAATTTTGTTATATTCTACCACGATAAGAAAAATTTTAACCTAAGTTCAAACTGATGACAATTAAAATTCAAATTGCTCACAATCAAATGCAATGCAAGTGCCTGGCTGCCTTCTAGCCCCTGGCCCAGCCCGGCACCCAGCCCCATCTGTTGCTCCGGGCAGCCAGAGACCCCCATTCTATCACAGCTCACAGTAGGTTATCTGAATAAATGGGAGAGGAAATCAACGAGATATATTAGCGCTGTGGCATATTTGTCATCTCCTCTATGTCTCCTTCCCCAAGAATATTGGTGATGAATTTGCAAATGGTCCTGGGTTATGACAGAGCTGTTTTCTCTCTTCATTATTTATCCCTTCTCTGAGCACCTCGATCAGAGGCCAGCTGACAAACGCATGAATAAAAGGCAAAGACAATATTTGAGCAAAGCGTTGTAAATCTCCTTCTACGCTTTATTAAAGAAGTCCATTATACCAAACAGCTCTGAAGAGGAAGACAAGGATAACACAGACATGCCTCCAGCCCCAGAGGGTCAGGGAGAGGGGAAAAAAATTGGCCCCCCGTCACCGAGCTGAGGTCGATCTGGTCTCTCCCCACACCCTCGATACCTTTCAACTCCCTAGATTTTTTTTTTTTAGCTAAAAGATGAAACATGGGCTCCTCCAAACACTAGCAAATTCTGCAAAGCAAGAAGTGGTGCAGTTGGAAATTATCTCATTTTTCAGGAGCCGAGAAGGAGGCCCAGGACCAGGCCGGGAAGGAAATGCTGCTCAGATTGGAGGAAGGGAAAGGAAAACAGGAAAGGTGCTGAGCGCGGGGACGGACGGGGTATTTGAAACAATGGAGGGGATCTTTTTCCTCTGTCACTGAGCAGAGCACCACTGTGCAAATTTGCAGCGGGTGGACACAGCAGCTCTGACTCCGGCCAGGCTGCAGAAAGCACCTTCGGAGGTGATGTTGATTAGAGCAGCCGCGGCCACCCGGCCAAGCCCCGCAGCTTAGATTTGCTTCCCTGGTTTGCCTTTTCTTTTAAAACCCTTCAAGAAAGGAGCTGAGGCCCCATCCCACCACCTGCCTTATCCCACCACCAGCCGGGTCTGGGTGCCCCCAGAGAGTAGAAGAACCCTCAGGGGGCTCCCCTTGGATTAGCCTGGCTGGAGAGGAGCCAGGGGCCCCTGAGAGGTCCGGAGACCAAAGCCCAGAGCATGCCGGCATTTCTGCCGCCCAGAGCGCTACTCAGAGCCCCTCCGAGCGAGATGAGGCCCCCCCCCGTGGGGGACTCTGGTGTTTGGAGAGGGCAGATTTCTTTCTATAAGGGGAGCAGGCGTGGATTCACAGAAAAGCTCTATTCACCCACGTGAACTAGAGAATTGGGAACGTTTTAACTACAGAATTTGGGTTCCTTTTGTTTTTGCTTGGAGTCCCTGGGTGGTGCAAAGAGTGAATGTGCTCGGCTGCTAACGAAAATGTTGGAGGTTCAAGCCCACCCAGAGGTGCTTCAGAAGAAAGGCCTGGGGATCTACTTCTGACTAAATAATTAACCACTGAAAACCCTATGGAGCACAGTTCTACTCTGACACACACTGGGTCTCCATGAGTCAGAATCAACTCGATGGCAACTGTTTTTTAATTTTTGCCTCTTAAGAAGCAAAGCCATCTTCCCAGCGGCTGTCCCCAGTGTGATTCCCGTGCAAGCCCTAGCTCCTTCACGCACACTCCAGAGAAGTTTTTGGATTCTCCCCCAGCCGCTGATGTAGCAGGCGATGGTGGCCTGGCAGGTCTGCTCAGCTGGACGGGAGACGTGCACGTGTCAACCTAGGCTCCGTCCTTCCTCCACCAGACACCGCACCACTGTCTCCTCTGTAAGCAAAGCCAGTGACCGCAGTCAACACGATCAGCTGTAATGGGTGTGCCCATAGCAGTGTCTCGAGAATGCTGCGAAGCCCAGCTGAGGTCTAGGGGCAGAGGAAATGTTGGAGGCAAGGCAGAAAGCCCCTACAAGTCACCTAAAGTTGGATCCACAGTGGGGACTGTGGAATCCGTGACGATGTTGATGCACTGCACTTTCAACCCTCCTGCACTCCATCCTGACACTTCCCTCCTTTTGCCATTTTTTTCCCTTTGAGTCAGCTCCAAGCCATTCCCATGTAACATAGAAAGCCCTGGAGGCAGCAGACAGCTCTATCCCCTCCTGCAGCCCCCTGCCCGGCTGGGACAAGGCCCCACCACAAAGCATCTGTCCTCCCGAGGGAGAGTGCTCCAGCCCGCTGCGATGGCCCTGTCAGTCCATTTAGGGACGCAGTGGTGGACTGCCACAGCAGCCTCTAATGACTCATCTCAGGCACGGCCGTGGCAGAACCCGTGACAGAGAGCAGCGGCACACACAGGAGAACAGCGAAGGGCCCAGTGGGACGCGGCTTCGCTAAAATCAGAAACTCGCAGACAAAAGAGCTCACAGATCGGGAGCCTCGACTAGATGGGGGGAAAGCATGCCTAGGATGATTTTATTTTATTTTATTTGTTCATCAGCGTAATTGCTCCAGAAGCTGTGTCTTTCTTTAAAGTGGAGCTTGCAAAGGAAAACTCCCCACTACCATGTTAAATTAAAAGTTCCCAAGTATGGATCTCTGCGCTGATATGCACATATTAATTTGAATTCTGTAAGTCAAGTGCTGCATGTTATTAACATAATTGCCGGCTATGGAAACGTTATATTTACGGAGTTTTCTATATTACCTCGTCTTCCCGGCCTCTCAATGGTGCGAGTTTAATATTCAGCTGGTGTTTACTTAGCATATGACTGTTAATCAGTGTAAATTAAATGTGTATTTGAAACCCCCACTTAAAACCCTGCTAATTATTTTTTGATCCAAACAGGACTGCCTTTTCCGGAAGGGTGAATCAGGGCTCTCCGGGATCAAATGTTAGTGAGAGAAACTGTTGCCAGCATTGAAGATCGGCCTCCAGAAAGACACGCAGCAATATTTCTCATCCCATTTTCCCTCAGCAAATGGTGGGTCATTTTCATCCACTCTGGGTCCAGCCTGGTGGTGACCCCCTTGCCTGTGAGGGGTCAAGGATGTAGCTATTTGTCCCGGGCCGCCAACTGCCCACTTGGTGGGTGAAGGCTGCGCGTTCCACTCTGCTGAACACAGGCCACTTTTCAGCACCAGCAGCTGATGGAGTGTGCACACACACATGCACACATATGCACACACACACATATGTGCATGCATATATGTATGTACACATGCTTGTGTACATAGACACACCACATGCATGCATGCACACTGCACACATGCACACACGCACACAGCTAGGTCCCCGGTGACCTGCTGTCAGCTCCACCCAGGTCCATACCCCTGTTTCTGGTCTCACCTCCTTCCAGACTCCCCCCAGGCCCCAGCCCACCTGCAAGCTGACCCCATCTCTGGCTGCCTTTGCCTGCAAACACAGAAGCAAGGAGGAAGGCTGAAGTTCTGGAGAGACGGAGAGAGAAGGTGAGCATGGGCAGATCCAACAGAGAGGTCCATTGTGCCCCGCCACCCCTCCATTCATGAAAAGAGCTGGCTTTGGCAGGGACTAGCTGATTGGGATCTCCGGCTGGTTGGTTACCTCTTCTGGGTGGCCACTTCATCAACACCTTCCTGACCAAGAGCCCTTAGAGATGGCCTTTGTTAGGACACATTCCCTGGAAGTGGCCACCAGAGCCTTTCTTCTAGCCTGGGGCTGGGGGCGGGGAGCACGGCAGGGAAGGGGGCATCAAGGGGGAGCCATCTCAACTCTGCCAAAGCCCATCCTGCCTAAAGACGAGGACTCTGGGGCTCAAGATGCTAACCTCTGAAGCCAAAGGCCTGTGCTACGGCCAAGTTCATGAATCCTGGCCCAGTGGCTTTGCAGGCCACTGCTGGGTGCCTGGCCCGGCAACGGGGTCAGGAGGCAGGTGGACAGCAGCACAGCATTGAGCTGGAGGGCCACCATCATTGCTCTTGGAGACCCCATGGAGAAGTGTGGCTTCCCAAAGAGGTGTGCTCAATACTGTAATAGAGTGCCTGCTCTAGAAACTGAGGTCAAGGCACAAATCGCAGACCCCCATAACTCCTCCAAGCCTGTGATCCTTTATCGGGAGATGGGGTCTAATAGTGCCTCATTAACGCAGAGGATTAACAAGCCAGAGAATGGAAAGTAGCTGGCATGGGAAGGCACTCAGAACATCTCTGTGAATGAATAAATGGGTAGACAGATGGATGGACGGATGGATGGATGGGTGAATGAATGGGTGGATGGATGGTTGGATGGATGGATGGACACTGTCTCACAGTGAAGGGCCTTCTTTGCTAGGTTCTAAACAGAGCCTGAGGTGACCATGTTCTCTGACTCTGGCTCAGGAGCCCTCAGGGACCCCTTGCCTCCCCCACCTCCACCAATCAGAGGAGTGCAGTCTGCTAGGAGCCCTCAGGACCCAAGAGGGACTCCAACATGGTATCCACGCTTAGCCTAGCTCTGACCCTGGTTTGGTTTTCCTGGAAGGATCTCGGTCAGGATGAGGCCATGATCACAGTAACGTGCCACAAGATCAGAAGGTGGTCCAGAAGTGCTTTGGAAAGACACAGAGAAGAAAGGAGAATACCCTCCCATCCAAACTCTCTTTTGTCCCAATAGTGAGATGGCCTGGCCCAAAGGCAAGTTCCTTTCCTGATGCTGAAAAGCCCAAGTTTCTCCTGAGACACGGAATGGGTCTCAGGCTCGCCTATAATTGTGGACTCTCCTCATGACACCAAGATGAAAACTGAAAGGGATTAAATCAGCACACACAGGTAGGCCACTGTCAGCTGAGCCTTCTCCATGATTGATAAGATCCATGTCTTGTCAAGCTGCAAATTCCTGGGGCCAGAACCTGCTGTGGATCCCAGCACTGAGTCTCATGAACACTGGACGCCTCCTGCCACAGCAGTCACATGTCAAGACCTCTCAGCCCATCAGCGGCAGAGCTTAGAGAACAACTGGGCTCCTTGAACACCGAATGTCAACACCCAATGACTATTTCCAGCAAGCCACCAGCCAGAAGAATGTCTGTCCCCGGCCCAAAGAGAACTCACAGCAGCTTCCAAAGTAACAGGGGAGTGAGCTCATCCTGGAAGACACACCTTCCTGTGGGAGGCCTTGGGGTTGGACGGTCAGCATTGCTGCCTTCGAGTGGAACAAAGTGTCCCGACTCAGCCCAGGAGCCTCCCTCCCTCACTCTTGAGCGACTAACTTGGACGCAAACATTAATGAATAAAAGAACTTGTCTGTATCTCTCATTCTAGTGAAATAAAAACCAGCAGAAGCTTGGAGGAAAATGGCGTTTGGTGCCAGTGGGCGTGGGCCAATTTAGGCCTCACAGACCCAGTCTGGCCCTGGGAGGCCTTTAGTGCGAACGCTGGAGGTGGGCTGGGATCCTTGCACACAGATGGCTGGAGGCCCAGCCTGGCTGCTTACACCCCTGCAGACTGAAGTCACCTCTTCAGCCAGAAGCGACAGGTCAGATGCTGGGCACCCACAGAGCCCACCCCATATGGCCTCACTGAGTTGCTGGTCTGCTCAGCTTTGTCCCCAAACATGTTACCACTTGGAGTTCATACTCAGGGCTGGCTGCCCAGGGCTCTGTCCACTCTGCCTAGCTCTGGCTCCTCCATCTCCTCACTTTGGGAATCCCTGAGTCACTGGGCACCATCTTGTTTGGTCTTTTTCATGAAAAAGAAGCATGGGTTTGGGGGCTTCACTCTCACCCAAGTTACTCCCCATCCCCCCAAAGCTGCTCTGCCTCACTGGACCATGAGGCAAGGCTAGCAATGTCTTCATCCAAACTCCCCATGGGCCACTCCCCACTGTCCCCATCCTTCCCCCATGCTCCCCTGGGACCTGAATTCTCCTCATCTTTCCAATACAAATCCATAAAAGCAGATGACCCAGGACAAGTGAAATCAAAGGAGCCACATCCTGGGAGTTGGCAGAACCATGAACCAGAGTCGTGGATTCCGGGTTAACAGAACCTTGGAGACTGTTAAGGCCGATGTCCCAACAGCCACAAGGACACAGGCATTGAGGGCTTATGTGACTTCCCAACAGTCAGCAGAGCTCACATTAAAATCCTTCCTTTCTGGCCCCTAATCCAACACGTTTTCCACAACAGTGAGCCAAATATTTGGGAATTATGACCTCCCACTGACAAAAAATATATATATATTAATTAACGACCTGGCTTTTGAGAAAGACTTTCAGCAAGTGTCAAATAAAAGAGGGTGGATTTGAGAGATTCTAAAGGTATTTTGTGAACACCCCCTCCCACCGCACCCCAGACCCCTCGTGTTTTGAGGAAGCAAGGCAGGAGTCGGGTTCCATGGTTTTCTATGAGCAGCTGGTACCAGGCCAAGACCCCGGGGTCTGTGTACTTGTGCAAAAGACCACCAGGTGTGGCCCGTGGGAGGCAGGACAGGTTAGCTGGGAAGCTGGGAGCTCAGCCCCAACTCCACCCCCTTTGCCACGCCACCTAGGACAAATCCCCCACCTCTCTGCTGTTTGCCCCCTTGAAAATGGAATCAGGGGAGACTGCGTCAAGTATTTTCCATTCTGAGGTGCTATAACTCTTCTCGGGAAATACCAGTGTGTAGAGCACTATGTTGTGGTGCATGCTAGGGTAGGTCAAGGGGTGCAGCCTGTGGGCTGAGGAGTGATCATGGACCTCAGAGAATGCCCCCTGGCCAAAAGCCTGCTTGGAGATCACTGGGATATTCCCTCCTCCTAGTGGCTGTTATGAATTAAACTGTGTCCTCTCAGATATGTGTTGAAGTCCTGGCCCCTGTACCTGTGGATGGGACCCTGTTCGGATGTAGAGGTTTTCTTTTGTTATGTTAATAATGTCATACCAGTGAAGGGTGGGTCCTAAACCTAATCACCTTTGAGTTATACAAGGAGCAGTATAGACACAGACACACAGAGAGGGAAGACAAATGCCATATGAAGATCATTCACAAGCCAAGAAACGCCAAGGAACCAAGGAACACCCAGGGCTACCAACAAGGAGGGAATCGACATGGCCAAGACTGTGATTTGGACTTCTAGCCTCGAGAACTGTGAGAAATAAATTCCTGTTCTTTAAAGCCTCCCGTGTGTGGTATTTCTGTTAGAGAAGCACTAGGAGGCTAAGACAGTGCTCCATCTCTAGCCTGTGTCAGCTTCTCACCTTTGTGGCCCCAAACCCAGAGGGATAGGGTGGGGACCCCCCTTCTTCCCCTATCCCTTGGCAGAGGACCATCCCTTCCTGCTCCAAAAACCTGATCAATCATAGATATGAGCAACACCTCAAAGAGACAACAATCCAGTACGGGGGATCCTATTTGTGCTTTCATGGACCTAAATGATACATTTTTAAAAGTCACTCAGGCTCCAATCCCAATGAATGCAGGACTGGAAAGCTGATACCTAGTGTTTTGAGGGAAAGGAATCTAGATCAAGCCCAGCTAGACTTCCAGGTGGGAGACCTGGGTTTAATTTCTGGTTTATTCCACATGCGCATCCACCACCCGTTTGTCAGTGGAGGTTTGCTTGAGTGTTGCTATGATGCTGAACACATTTCAGCAGAGCTTCCAGACTAAAACAGACTAGGAAGAAAGGCCTGGAGATCTACTTCTGAAAGTCAGCCCATAAAAACCCTATGCATCACAATGGTCTGATTAGCAGCCAAACACGGGGATGGAGCAAGACCAGGTAGCATTTCGTTCTGTTGTGCACGGTGTTGCCATGAGTCAGGGCTGACTTGATGGCAGCTAACGACAGCCACAAGAACAGCCAAGATCAAGAAACCATGTGTACAGCCCAGGGAAGGGCTGCATGTCCTGCTGAGCTGTGAACGAGCATGTCTGGCTCGCAACTCCTCACCCCCTTGTCTACAGAGCCTCCCTCTGTTGCCCACAGAGCAAGCCCTCGTGACTCCCCTGGGAAAGTCCATCTCTCAAAGGATGTATTTTGACCTACATAGAGTGAACTTCCACTGGAAGCCTGGCACTCTAAAGGTCATTCAAAGAGCTGTGACAACAAACCAATCAAAAAATGGGTAAAGGACTTGAGCAGACAGTTCACCAAAGAGAATATTCAAATGGCCAACAAGCACATGAAGAGATGCTCAACATCAATAGGCACTGTTGTTGTTGTTGTGTGCTGTCAAGTTGGTGCCGACTCATAGAGACCCCATATGACAAAGCAGAAATGCCCTATAGAGTTTTCTAGGTTGTAATCTTTATGGAAGCAGATTGCCAGGTCTTTCTTCCATGGAGCCACTGGGTGGTTTCGAACCACCCAGCCTTCCAGTTAGCAGCCAAGCGTGTAACCATTGTGCTACCAAGGCTCCTCAGGGAGATCAAAACTACAATGAGATACCACCTCATCTCCATTAGAATGGCAATGATTAAAAAAATGGAAAATAACAGGTGTTGGTGAGGTTGTGGAGAAACCGTGGGACTTCCTTATATTGCTGGTGGGAAAGTAAAATGGTACAGCCACTGTGAAAAACAGTTTGGCAGTTCCTCAAAAGGGTGAACATAGAACAACCATTTGACCCAGCAATCCCAATCCTAGGTATATACCCAGAAGAAGTAAAGGCAGGAATACAAACAGAAACCTGCATACCAGTGTTCACTGCAACACTTTTCACAACAGCGAAAAGGTGGAAATAACCAGAATGTCCATCAACAGATGAATGGATAAACAAAATGTGGTGTATACACACCATGGAATACTACTCAGCCATGAAGAGAAATGAAGTCCTGTTGCACGCCACAGCATAGGTGAACCATGAAAACATCATGCTGAGTGACATAAGTCAGTCAAAAAAGAACAAATACTGTATGATATCACTTACATGAAATAAGCAAATGCATGGAAACCAAAGGTTATTAGTGGTTACCGAGGGTAGAAAGCAAGGAGACATGGGGGTTTTTTGCTTAGGGACCACTGAGGTTATGTTAATGGTGGTGGAATGATTTGGAAAAGGATAGCAAGAATGTTGGCACAACCTGAAGAATGTCATCAATGCCACTGAATCATACACGTAGAAACTGTTGAGATGGACTATGTTTTGCTGTGTGTTTTTCATCACAATAAAATAATAAAAGAGCTTCAATCACTTAGCAGGTCTGACGACAAGCCCATGCCCACCCCAGTGGAAAAGCGAACTGCCGCCCTGTGTTTTAAGGAGCCCTCGTGGAGCAATGGTTAAGCGCTCGGCTGCCAACCAAAAAGTTGGTGGTTTGAACCTACCCAGTGGCTCTGTTGGAGAAAGACTTGGCAATCTGCTCCTGTAAAGATTATAGTCTAGAAAACCCTACGGGGCCGTTCTTCTCTGTCACGTGGGGTGAGTAGGATCAAAAATTGAGTTGACAGCACCCAAAAAACAACAATAGCCCTGTGTTTCCTTGAAAGCTGCCTCAATCTCTTTCTGGAAGCTGGAGAGGCACTGTAGGTACTCCCAGGCTGGGCAGGGCTGAGCAAGCAGGCATTTTGGCTAACAGAATATTCTGGTTAACATGGGGTCATCACAGTAACACTCGGTGACCCCACCTTCCCCACTATCCATCACATACTGAACTCACAAGAACCATCTGTCAGATAACTAATGAGAGCAAGAACCCTTGCTGAACTAAAACCAACACACTGCCCCATGTTGGGACAACGCTGAATAAGCAGGCATCTGTTATGGAGACACTGAAGCACCTTTTAAGCATTGGTAGAATTTGAAACCGAGGAGGCACCTTCGCAGCGATGTCGTTGAATGTCTCCACTTTAAATTGGAGGAAACTGAGTCCCAGAGAGGGGAAAGGGCGTGTACACTGCAGGCTAGTGTCTGGAGGACCAGGGACTGGACTGGGAGCTGGCACACCTGAGTCCCATGTCCCCCTCAGGTTGGGGCACACATGTGCCTTGGTCCCTCTAATGACGACGGTAGGGCTAAGGGATAGTCACTGGGTCTGGTCATGGCCCGCACTACCACTGCTGGGCACATCTGCAAGGCAAGAAGGAGGTTTTCCACCAGAGGGAATGCAGAGAGACAGTTGGTGACACTTGACAAACCATCCCCCTAAGTCTCTCTGCACATAAGGAGGAGGAACCCGCCCCGGCCTCCTCTGAGCTGGGAAGTCCGGGCTGCGTGCCCCCTACATGCTGGAAGGCCTGAGCATATTTTCAGCACCCAACGTCAGCACACCATCCAGCCACACCAACCCATTGTAGTCAACTTCCCACATACACACTGGCTGGGCCAGTGTGCAGGAGGCATCTATGTGGTGGGAGGGCAGGGGACTGCCCTGACCACTGGCCTGTCACAGCTTTCTGAGGAATGCAGGCGGGCATACCTGCTCAGTCCTGCACCTGCTCCTACTCCCAGCAAGCCTGGCCTGGCTGCAGGAACTGACCCCCAGGGACCCTTCATACCAAAGCATGGAGCCACCTGCATGGCCTGGAGGGCAGGTGCCCTGAGCACATCGGGTGGGGCCGTACAGGAGAGTGGGAGGGTCCCAAGATGGCACCTGCTGCACAGGCCCTGTACTTCCCTGTCCTCAGCAGCAGCAGCCCCTCGCCATCCATCATCCCCAGTGCGAACACGGGTTACCGAGCCTGTGCAGAGAAGGACACTCAGCCAGGGAAGGACTCCCTTGACCCCTGGCCCCTTTATCTCTCCAATTCTCTGACAGGCGCTGCGCCCAGCCCACACGTTTAGTCCACATTGGCGCGGCATGTTGGAACTGACCCAGGGAAGGTAAAGGATGTCTCTGCGAGTGTCCCTGAGCCCCCCTGGCACCTGCTGCCCGTCAGAGTCCAGGCTCACCACCCTCCCCTAGGCACTGGGCTCTCAGACGCAAACTGTGTTTCTGGAACGGCAGGGCAAGGATGATCCTATGACTGTGCTGGCTCCACCAGGACAGGTCCCACCCCTCCTGAGGCTCATGGACTTGGGGACCAGAGGGTGGCTCTGAGACCCAGGAAGAAGCCAGCATGCAGACGGCAGGAAGATGACTGGCATCTCCTGGACTCCAAAATCCAGGACACAGCTCCCCAGGGCTACAGCCACCTGCTCGTATGGGTTGAATCGTGTCCCCGAAAAAGATACACTGAGTCTTACCCTGTACCTGTGAATGTGACCTTATTTGGGGAATTGATGACATTCCTGTAGGTGTCACTGGTTAAAATAATGACATCATACTGCAGTACCCCTTCTAACCCTAATCCCTCTGAGAGGCATCTTACAACGGAGGAGAACAGACAGGGAAACAGGGTCCCACACAGGGGAAGATGCCATATGAGGATCCATCTGTAAGCCAAGGAAAACCCAAGGCACAGAAACTGGGAAAGACAGGAAGAAATCTTCCCCTAGAGCAGACGGAGAGAGCGTGCATGATCCTGCTGACACCGTGAATTCAGACTCCCAGCCTCCAGAACTATGAAGAGATACATTGTTTTCTCTAAAGCCACCCACTTGGTGGTATTTTGTTATGGCGGCCCTTAGCACACCCAGACCCCCGCCCTGGGGGAGCCCTGCCCCCTCAGAGAGGGGAGGGGTCCCACCTACTTTGGGTGGGGACTGGCAGACAGCTCCCAGGGCATAGCACACCAGCCGGCTAACCCTGCCACACAGCTTTGTCTCTCGGGTAGTGGGTGAGCTCTCCTTGGATCCTGGCTCCTGGGTGCTGCCCACAAGGGGACCCATTAGAGTGGTCCTCTGGCACTCCTGCTGTGATGCTGCTCTGTCCTGGCCCCTGGCCTGCTCCCCCTGGGCAGCCTTTGCAGGTGTTGTGCCACCCGGACGCCGGTCCAGGTCCCTCTGTGAAGCCATGCTGACGCCTCCCACCTGCCACCCTGTAATTGTCTCTGCAAGGCCTGTGCACACAGCATTTGGAGCCAGGAGGATGGGGACCTGCCCAAAGGCCGGAAGCAAATCTTGCTCATCCCAGCAGCCCAACTGACAGCCCTCCGACGGGGTTCATAGAGCCGGGGCTGGGTTCCCCCAGCATCAGAGGGTTTTAGGGCAGCAGGGAGCTTTCGGCATTGCCTGGCCTGGTGAATCAGCATCCTAAGAAAGGAATCTTCTAGATTCTAGAAAGTGAAACAGAAGCAGCCACTTTCTCCCCACAACACACACGCAAACACTATGCGTGGCAGCTCTGGCTGGAGCAGGTCAGGTGGCACAGGCCCTCGGGCTCCTCCACCATCAGGGGACCTCGAGTTCACCTCTGCAGAGCTGCCACCTCTGCTCTGGCCAAGCCCGAGGCTTCACATGAGAACCAGGGGCCCCGAGAGGACCGTGGCTGCCCGGGCCTCCACAGAGCGGTGTGGCCTGCTGGGCCCGGCACCTGGCCCCCAGGTCCCAGGGGCCTTGCTGAGCTACAGCCTGGCAACTTCCCAAGGAGCCTGGACTGAGGTCTGGGATCCCTTCACAGAGGCACTGCAGAGGGCTGGTGGCCACCTCTAGACGCTTGGAGCCTCGTTCTCAAAGAAAAAGGGGAACCGCAGGGATGCTGCCTCTAAGGCCTCAGCTCCAGAATGACCTCTCATGGACTGTGCACCCTGGCAAGGAGGGTGTTGCAAACACAGCTGAGAAGTGACCTTCCCAATAGTGGAGTCCCACTGTACATGTGTGAGTTTCTGAGTTCTGCCTGACTGTGACTTGCTGGAGGAAGGGACAGCAGGGATGTGAGCAGGAACCACGTGAACCTGTGTCACACACTCACACTCATACACTCACATACAATCACCCACCAGCATACACACTCACATACCCACAGTCACACCCTCACATATCCACACCCACATATCCACAGTCACACACAGTCACACACTCATACACATACTCATATATTACATGCAGTCACATGCTTGCACACTCACACATTCTTTCACACACTTGTGCACACTTGCACACTCACACAACTGTGTACGCTCACATATTCACACTTGCACGAATGCACTCACATGCTTGCACACACTTGCATTCCCACACTCACACACACTCACACGCTCACATATAGTT
Organism: Dugong dugon; assembly: GCA_030035585.1. Classification (NCBI taxonomy): domain Eukaryota; kingdom Metazoa; phylum Chordata; class Mammalia; order Sirenia; family Dugongidae; genus Dugong; species Dugong dugon. The sequence goes on along the minus strand of CM057462.1, from coordinate 26,065,196 downwards.
GTATGCTTCCACACAGTCACATACCCTCACACACTCTTGCATACTCACACACATTCATGCACACTCACACACAAGGCTGTTTTTTCTCCTCCGGCTCCAAAGTCATCCACCACTTACAATGTACTCTCATTTCACTACTTAAAACTAACCCCCCCACACACACGCACAAGTACTACCGTTGATAACAGACAGCAACGTGGCATACTAGTTTTAAAACCAGGCATTTTTCCTGAATCGCTTCTAGTTGGATTTTTTAATGACTTGTATGAATTTTGAAAGATTTATACAATCTTTTGCCCAGTTTATCTTTTGCAGAGAGAATGGGGATGTTAGCTGAGAGGCCCTCTCACACAATAGAAAGCCAATACTTATTCATCCGTTAGTTGACCCCCTGCTATGGATTGAATTGTGTCCCCTGAAGAGACATTCTGAAGTCCTAACCCCTGCTCTGTGAACGTGACCTTGTTTGGAACCAGGTTCTTCCTTTGAAGACGTTATCAGTTAAGTTAATATGAGGTCATCCAAGAGTAGGGTGGGTCTTATTCCCATCTGAGCGGTGTCTTTATTAGAACAGAAGACACACAGAGAGGTCCACAGTAGGAAGACAGTCACGTGATGATGGAGCTACACTGCAGCTGCAAACCGAGGAACACCTGGAGCCACTAGAAGCTGGGAGAGACAAGGCAGGAAAGTTCCCTACAGCCTTCGGACGGAGCATGGCCCTGCTGACACCCTGAATTTGCATATCAGCCTCCAGACCACACCAATCTGTGAACGTGTTGTATTGCGGTGCCTTGCATGTTGCTAGGATGCTGGAAGCTATGCCACCAGTATTCCAGATACCAGCAGGATCACCCATGGTGGACAGGTTTCAGCAGAGATTCCAGACTAAGACAGACTAGGAAGAAAGGCCTAATGATATACTTCCAAAAATCAGCCAACGAAAACCCTATGGATCACAGAATATCGTCAGAGACTTCAACTTGCTTACTTTGGATACATCATCACGGGAGAAGGACATCACGTTTGGTAAAGTGGAGGGTCAGTGAAAATGAAGGAGACCCTAAATGAGATGAACTGACACAGTGGCTGAAACAACAGACTGCAGCAAACCAACGATCATGACGATAACAAAGAATGGGGCAACATTTCATTCTGCTGTACGTAAGGTTGGCAGGAGTCAGAGCCAACTTGACAGCAACTAACCACGCAAATGGTTAAGCCCCTAGCTGCTAATTAAAAGATTGGTATCTTGAACCCACCCAGTGGCTCCACAGGAGAAACACTTGGCAATCTGCTTCTGTAAAGATGACAGCCTAGAAAACCCTAGGGGGCAGTTTTATTCTGTCACATGGTGTCACTATGAGTTGGAATCAACTCAACAGCACCCTACAACACACTCCAGAACTATGAGAATAAGTTTCTGTTCTTACAAGCCACCTAGTTTGTGGCACTTTGTATGGCAGCCCTAAGAAACTCATACGTCCCCCCTAAATTTCTACCAGAAGAGGATAAGGGGTTTGAGGAGTGGGTGTGTGCGCACAGAGGGGCAGAGAACCAGAAATGTACAGAGAACTGGAGAATTTGCTGCAGCACAGAATCCCGATGCACTGAGTCTGTGTGCATGCATGTGTGTGTGCGTGCGTGCTCGTGCGCACGTGTGTGCGTGCGTGCTTGTGTGTACACGCGTGCGTGCCTGCGTGTGTGCGTGCGTGTGTGTGCGTGTGTGTACGTGTGCCCAAATATTTTCCTGCTCAGCAAAATCCTCTGTAATGCAGAAAGCTGAGTCTTGAACACACTTCTAAGGGCTCAGGATACCCACATCTTGGTAGGGAGGCCACGCAGGTCCCCCGAGGTAGCTGCCTTCACTTCACTGATTTGTGTGACCCAGCAGGGCACTGGGGATCACAGGGACAGCTGCCTGACCTCCAGGTGATGGGGCTGCACACGTGCTGGGGCGACAGGGACCCAGGGCTCATTCAGACAAATTAGATAATTAAATGGAGCCCAGCTAGATAAATTGCACTTTCTTAATGAGGTTACCAGGAGTCCTCGTGGGCGCACATGACCTCACTGTCTGTGTCGCCAGGCCCTCGAGGAGGGCATTCCTGGTCCTCTGCTCTCTAACAAACCATAGCCTTCCCGATAAAATCTCGTGTCTGCAGGAGTGCAGGTGGGAGATAGGGAGCTGGGCTGACGTCAGATATGCTCTCCCATCTCTGAATCAACGCCTCGCAGGCCTCCAGCAATAGATCTCCAGTGTGAAGATGGTGATTCAGGTTGGCGAGGTAGTCAGCTCGTTTTCCAAGCCCAGAGCAACGAAGTTCTGGAACGGGCAGGAGTAGGATCACTGGGAAGAAACCCCTGGCTGGTTCTCCCTAGGCTGTGCATAGGACCCCATCCACAGCCCTCCTGGGGCTGGGGCAGGGAGGGTGGGAACACCTGCAAAATGCAGTGTGGCCACTCCTGGGACTGTACAGGGCCACCAGCTGGTTGTCTAATGGCCACGTGTCACAGGCTTCAGCCACTGAATTGCCTCCCTGCACCCCACAGTAGAAGAGATGGCCTGGGACTCTGTCCCTCGACACCCCTCTCTTCTCTTCCTCTCTCCCTCCCCTCTCCTCCCCCTCCTCCCTCTCTTGCAGACATCCTCTGAGCTCCTAGGATGTGTCCACACTGTGTTCTGTATAAGGTTCAGATATGCCTGGGACTCAGCCCTTCCCCTGGCCCTCACTATTTCAAAACAATAATCAGAAATAATTTCAAACATTGCTGTGGTTTCCTTTTGTAAGAAGAAAGAAAATCACAAGAGACATGGGACTTGCTCCTGGCTTTGGGGGCCCAGCGACCCAGGCAGGAGCCTGGGGGCTGTGGAGCACCCATTTCACCCAGGGCTCTGCTGCCCGAGAGTCCTGGGGGTGCTGAGCAGCAGGCAGAGATGGCCCTGAATCCCAGGGCTCAGATCTACGTCCCTGTGCCGCCGCCTTCCTGCAGGTCAAGAGGGTTGCTGGCGGCATTGCCCAAACAGATGGTGACATCACAGCCCACAGCACGCAGCTACCTCAGCCCAGCATGAGCCCCTCCTGAAGGACACTGCAAACATACAACCCCACCCCCTCACGCCTCCCACCAACCCATCACACTCCCCTTCTTAATTTTATTTAAAATGACAGGTGACCAGAAAGACAGAGTGCAGGCTTCTGGACACATGTGAGCATGTGTGGCTGGGGGCGGTGGCGGCAAAGGGTTGTGCATATGCATGTGTGCGTGGGCATGTGAGCATGTGTGGTTGTGTATGTGTGTGTGGTTGTGCATATGTGTGGTTGTGTGTGTGTGCGTGTGAGCATGTGTGGCTGTATGTGTGGGGGGGTTGTGTGCATGTGTGGCTGTGCATATGCATGTGTGTGCACATGTGAACATGTGCGGTTGTGTGTATGAGTGGTTGTGCGTGTGTGCGTGTGAGCATGTGTGGTTGTGCACGAGCACATGTATGCATGTGTGCATGCACGTGTGTTCACCAGCCTCCCAGTGATCTAATGAGAAACACAGCCAGAGCCTGCTTCCAAGAAAATGTTTAGGATCCCCTAACAGAAAGCTGCTACTAGAAGCTGTGTGCCCACAGAGGGGCTGCTGAGGACGCTGCCCTAACAGGGCTCCCCAGGTGCTGCCCAGGAAGCTCAGGTCCCACCCCGGAGGACCCCGCCCCTTGGTTGGCACTCCTAGCCTCTAACACCCAGGCCCGAGCACGGCTGCAAAGCAGCCCCTCCACCCCTGACTCTCGGATGTCGCCTTCGTCATCACTGCTGAGCTGACACCTCACTGCACGGACTTCCGATTCCCTTGGACGTGGCAGACATCCAGGTGGAAGTGCGCGCTGAGGGGACTGAGACACGCGGTGCAGGTGCTCACGGCACGTACCAGGAAAGCACACACAGGCTCACCTCCACTCCCACGTCTGGGAGCCACCAGTGTTAGCGGTCAGCCTCTGACTGTCTGTGTCGAATGACAGCTAGCCCCTCACTTGTGTGCAGTGCAGAAGCAGGGAGCTACCTGAGGCCGAGATGCCTTTTGGAAGTAGTTATAAAAGGCAGGGGTGGGGCAAGGGGGTGGGCAGGAAGACCTCGGTGGTGGTCTCTGGACAGAGCTGGAGAGGACAGTCCCCAAGTCCCCCTGGCTCCAGGGACAGCTCTCTGTGGTCAGTAAGGCCGCTGGCTGTACGCTGGCTCACAGATGTTTCCACTTGACTCTGCAAATCTGCTCCGGGTCTAACGCACCGCTGTTTGTTCTGGAAATCAAAAGGTCTTGCCCGGCTGTGAAAGCTGCCTGTCCAGCCCCGCCCCACCGCATCCCTCCCCCAGCCCCTCCTGGAGGACCAGACCCCAGTGGACGGCCCCCATCCCCGCCTGGGTGGGACATGGAGGCAGCGTTGGGTTTCTCACGAGACTATTTTTAAAGTGTGCTCCAAGCAGCTTCGGCGGCTGAAGGCTTGAGCTTTCCCCAGACTTGGTGCCTGCCCCGTGGGAGGCCCAGCGTTTTAAGGATGTGCCTTGAGGGATGGCACCTCTTGTCCCATGCTGACCAAAGGCCATTGGCTCCTAAGGGCTGGGGGAAATGTCCCCTCCCAAGGTGGCACTTGCTTCTACTGAAGGACGATGGGGGTCAGGCTGCGTCTCCATTGGGCGTCACATCACCAATTCAAGGGCCACCACCATTATCCAAGCCAAAAAGGTGGGAATTGCTCTAACATTTCCGGAAAGTTCTGGATTTGTCCCGCCTTCTCTGCCCTTCTGCCTCCCTATTTCTCTCTGTCCCCCTTCTCTCTCTCTCTCTGTGTCTCAAAAATCAAGACTAGCAAAGCACAACAGAATAAGGCCATTTATTTCTACAAAATTTATCATCTCAACGGGCAACGTGGCTGGTGTATTATTTACACCATGTTGGAATCGACTGCATCACGGCTCCGGCCTGGGCACAGCCTGCAGCTGGCGCAGCTTGGGAGGGTCCGGGCAGAGGCCAGGCCCCACTCTGATAGCTCACTGATAACGTATTGTACAATTAGATCAATTTGACAATTTCCATTATGGCTGATAAAATATTTATCGAGCCTTGGAGATGGTGTCTGATCCCCGTGCCATTTGTTCTGCTAATGGGGAGAGGCTGACGTGGGCCGCAGACAGCCTTCTGAGCAGGCTCCTCAGACCACCCCCCCCTACCCCCGCCCCACATTAGGTTTGCAAATTGCCAGCACCAGAGCCATAAATTACAGCCCAGCCCAGCAAGATTGATGTGAGGCTGACAGGGCAGGTAGATGGCGTGTGATGACATTGTTTCATAGAAGCATTAATCACGCCAGAAAGAGAAAATATCCTCAAATTGGCCCATAAGTCTAAATATTAAGGAATGGGAAAGCCGGCTGGAGGATGGCTTTCGCGCACACTGGAAATTAGGAAATGAAAAACATTTTCTATTATTTAACAAATCATCATCATAATTCCCAGTGTTTTTCCTTAGAGTTGCGTGGAGCCTAGACAGGGAGGACTGATCTTGCCTCTGCTCACTTGCCATGGGTGTGATGTTTAATAAAACATGCCAGAGACAGCCTCCAAGGCCGCCTTTGTCACAGAATTTCCATGTGGGGGGAGAAGGGATAAATACCGAGAGGAAAAGCAAGCTATTTGCCACCCTTCGGCTGCCTGCTAGGCCTATAGCACCTTAGGCAGCAGCTTCAGTTTTTCTTTGGCTGCAGCCAATGTCAAGCGCATTTTTGTTTAGGCGAAGCTCATCATCCAATTGCACGCGCGCTCTGGAAACCGAGGCGAAGACCCGGGTGAGCTGAGGGTGCTCGGGGATTCAGGGAGGGACCCCCTGACGATGACACCCAGCTCACCCTACACACCCATGGTGCGGGGGAGTGAGCATACCTCCCCGGCGCTGCTTCGAAGCTGGGGAGTGTCTGCTCCCCTCGTTTGTTTACAACTCTGAGATGAGCTCTGCGGGTAAAATATCACGGCGAAAGATAAATGGCCCTTAATGAATTGCTCCTGAGTTTGAGAGCCAGCGTAGTTCAATGGCAGATGAAAAATAAACACATCAATGAATGAGAGGAAACTGCAGTTCCAGGCCTGGTTCTTGGGGGTCAGGGAGGTTGGGGTTCTGAGTCCAGGCGCCTCTACCTATGCTCTCCCTGGGGGCCCACGTCTCCCCCCAGCCCTGTGCAGGCCCTTTGGGCTCATCCTGAATCGGGGGCTCCATTCGAGACCCCAGTAGCCACATCTCTGCTCAGAGGGTGCAGAGCAGAGTAATTAAATTAAATTGATGCTGTCCCTATTCTGAAGCCACCCTTGATTTAAGGCCAGAAAAGGAAGCAATTAAATTTAATAAAAACCAGGTTCCTCAACCAAGATAGATGGTAAACGTAGCCATCCGGAGACTGCCCTGGCCAGGGGAAAGACCCCTTTTTGGTGCCGTTGACGTGGAATTTAAAATAAAAGGGGTCACCTCCCAGAGCCTGTTTCCTGGCACGCTGCTTCCAGACACTGGTCTCGCTAATGACTTTGTCAAACACCAGAGCCTCGGTCGATTCTCTAGGAGACGCTAGCTGCTGCCAGCTCAAAGAACTTGAAGCTGACCTGTTTGTCTACAGACGTAATTCAAGGTAGATATCGGTGCTCGAGGGCAGGGCCAAGGTCCCCAGGCCAGACGGGGCGAGGGCGCAACCCCCAGCCTGGGCTGAGGAACAGGAGTGGCCAGGAGTCTTGACACGCTTCCTGCTGGGACCTCATCCGTCAGCGAGTTCCGTCCCCAGCCCCACACCCTGCCAGACCACACTGCAGCCGGGAGCTCTTTCCCCTCTGGTGGAAGCAGCTCTTCTTCCTGTTCACAGCAGCGGGATCATGTGCACACGCTTCCTAGGCGCCCTCCTGGCCAGCAGGGCCCGGCTCTGAAAAAGTTCTCTGCTCACAGGGACTCGGAAAATAATCACAACACAGGCGAGGAGAATGCTAACCATGGAGAGGACGCAGATGGCAATGCCGAGGATTGTCTATGATGGCGTGAACGATTACGGCGAGCTGTGATACCCAAGTGCCCCCAAGACACAGCACTGCCCAGCGGAGCTCCTGTGGGGAGTTAGCGGGGCACCCCACCCCCACCCCGCACTGCCTCCCACTGTGTCCAGTTCATACTCCTGGCTGGGAGAGCGGCAGGCACAAAGACAAGTCACCCGACAGCATCAACCCGATGCCCGCCTTGGCAAAGGACTCCTGGTTATTATTTAAATACCAGCCCCTGCACTCCTCTGTCACAAAGGGCGACTCTCAGCCCTGCCTCTTCCGAAGGTCCTCATCCAAACGTGCTGGACTCGGGCAGGAGGGAGGTGGGTGCGACTCCAGCGAGGGGGTGAGGGTTCCAATGTGCAGCGTTCGCAGTGCCCTGGGGCCCCTTGGGAAGGGCGTGAACGTGGGACGTCCATCTCCCCCACCTCTCACCAGCCGTCCCCCAGAAACGAGAAAAGCAGAGAATTGCAAGCACGTCTGCGTTTTGATTTATTAACAAGGATGAGTTGTAGAGACACACTTGGTCACTAAAGACGAGGCCCCTGAGCCTCAACCCAAGGTTCTCCCAGCAACAAAGGGCCCATTATCTTAGCCCAAAGGTCAGAGTTGAACGCCCACGACACATAGGAAAGCCAGCCAAGGGGGAGGTAAGAGAGCAACGCAAGGAACCGTCCCGTTCCTTCTGCCTTCTTCTCACCAAAGTATCATGAAAAAGCAACAAAACCAGAAAAATCACAGATTAATCGGACAATCTCAAGCCAAGGAAGGTGACCCCCTCCCCTAGCATGACCGAAAGGCCTAGGTCCTGGCACTGCTGGGCAGAGCAGGAAAGCCTTCCGGAACTTTCTGGGGGAGGTGTCTTTCCCACCTCCCACCATGCTGGTGCCATGTCCCAAAAGGAAGGGGCTGTGATGGAAAGTCAGATCGCTCTGGCGCACCTTCCAATTGAACTTTGCCCCTACTCCTGGACATGCCTAAGTGCCCCTGGGGCTAAGGCCCAGCAGAGAAGTAAGGGAAAGTTCAGGAAATGGAGTGGGTATTGTTGTCAGCTGGTTTGGATCTGGCATCTTAATGGGGAAGGTTAGGGCTTGGCTCCAGGATGGAGACTCAGCACAAGGTCACTGGGAAGCAAAACTTGAGAGAGAGTGGAAGCAGAGGCCCTTCGGGGCTGGCTCTGTGGGCACAGCTAGGACAAAGCAGCAGTGGGGACCCGTCCGTGCCCTCAGGGTGCTCGGAGCCAATGCCAGGCCCAGGGACAGCCCTTGCCGCACCTGTGGCCCAGTATCTCCACGAAGACGCCGGGGCAGCCAATCTCACTTTTGTGTCTAATTGATGGGTTTTGTTTTCAATTCTCTCAGAGACGGATGTAAAAAGGCTTAAATGTCAGCCATTGTCGAACCTAAAACAGATCGTTTAGCTTTTACACAAAGCTTCCCTGAATTGTTCCCTAGGATGCGTGCAGCCTCACACCCCTCTCCCTGACAGGTCTCCTGACAGCAGACAGAGGGTGCGGGAGGATAGCAGAATGGGGAGGGGGCATGGAAAGTTACCTGAAAAAAGGTTTCGCTTTTTTTTTCTCCTTCTCCAAGAATGCCAAAGCTGCTATGATGAAAGATGTTGAAGGGAGTGGCTCGGCCTGGCCGAAACCCTTTGGTGGCCCCAGCTCCAGGGACAGAGGGACTAAGGGTGTGGCTGAAGCGACTGTTAGGAGGGACCCTGCATCCCAGCAGGTTCACCGTGACCCTGCGTGGCTTTTTGGGCTCATTCCTCACTCACTTGGTCCAGGAACGGCCTCCATAGGAGCCACTTGACTGGCTCCTAGCCACCAGGGGTCCTAAGACACATTTCAGCCCCGATGGGGCCTTGGCCTGGAAATCACCAAAAACCAGGGCCCTGAGCATCTAGGGGGAAGGAGAGGGCTGGCCGGGCGCAGCCAGGGGCTGCTGGACAAGCGAGGTCAGTGACTGGGTGTGGCGGCTGCTCCCAACCAGAGCTGTGGGCCACAGTCCTGCTGGTCTGCCCATTTGGAGGAAAGAAAGAGGGGACCTCTGAGAACCAGGGATCGCCTTCTAGTACCCAAGATCTTTCCACTGACCCACTTTGAAAAACACCTGTAGGAAACCTGACTCCTCCTTGCCTGAAGAGAAGGTAATTCAGGGTTTGTATGCGTGAGGAGGAGGCCTCCCAGTCCCTTGCTTCCTCACGGGAAGTCTCTGCCTTCCTCCAAGTAACAGCCATCCACAGGGAGCTGCCTCTGCCAGGGAACCCGCCCAGATGCCCCTCTCAACCAGCCACATCCAGTCTGACTTCTATGGGTACTCCCTGAGGGATGCAGCTCCTGGGCACTCTGGAACTTTCCAGAGAAGCCCTCTAAGGACCCCACCTGAGAGGTTAGCGGCAGCACCGGGAGTGTCCTGTGGCAGCTACCACTGTCCCCAGCGTTTATCTCACACACATGAAGAGGCTATGCAGGGGGAGTGGGTAGCGCTGCATTCCTCGCTCAGACAGAAGGGCCTGGGTCTAAAGCTGCATCGTGTGACCCACCTCACATGCTCTCAGCCAGGCAGCAGGCAGGGTCAGCGGGGGAGAGGGGGCAGGGCCACCGAAGGTGCCGCAGCAGAGATGGCCAGGAATGGGGTCAGCAAGGTCACCCCATGAGTCAGGTGGGACTGGTCTCCAGGCTCCAGCATCATGAGGCACCTCCCTCTGCCTCAGTTTCCTCATCTGTGAAATGGGACAAGCCCCCAGGGCTGAGTCCTCCTGCCCGGCCACCAGCTGTGCCCAACATCACATCTCAGTGCTCACAGACATTACTCACGCCAGCTGCGGCATCTGGGGAGGTCTGGAGCTGCCCACCATCCCACCTCAGAGCCTAGCACAGGACAGGAGGGAATCTGATTTCAGGCTGGAGAAGGGGGTGTGTGCTGTAGGATGGACGGGGTCAGCCTGCAATCATCAACGGAGCAAAGTGTGTGTTTACGGGTCAGAGAGGTGGGGATGGGATCTGTTGGGAACACGCAGTCAAATCAGTGAAGGCCCCAACCACTGGTCCATTCCCCAGCTGTGAATGAGGCATGAGAATAAGAGTGAGCCCATCCTCTGCCCACAACCAGTGGCTGGAGCTGCCATCCAGGGACACAGCCCCTCGAGGACCCAGAAAGCCAGGGAAGTCCCGGTGCCCTTGCATGTCCTCAGAGCTGGTCCTGCCAGGCTGCGGACACAGGGACTCAGGGTGTCCTAAGAATCCATTGCTTCCCTCTACAGTTCAGCAAGATGGTTTCAATGTAACATTGACAAGCTGAGTCCTTGGGCATGGACAGGCCTGGGTTCAAATCCCAGCTCAGTTCCAAGATGGTGAGTCCTCAGAGAAGTGGCCACCACCTTCCTGGGCCTCGACTTCCTCATCTGGGCTCATCTTCATCCTTGCAGGGCTGACCTCAGGGGCCTGTGAGGATGCAATGAGGTGACTCCCAGGGCTGCGCCCTGCAGTGGGCACTGCCACTCACCATGACTGACCAGACAGCAGCCAGACATGGAGGGGCTTCCGGTCTTCAGCTACACTCGTGGTCACAAGGGCCCAGATCCTTTCGGTGGTTTAGCATTACCCAAGACCCAGAGATGGTGTCCCCCACTTAGGGCTGACCGCATCCCCCCTTTCCTCCTTGAGGGCAGCCCCTGGGCCTGTCAGAGGAGCTTTCTGCACCCTGGCCCCACGCCCACGCCGGTGTCCTGTGGCTCCCAGACAATGCAAGCAAAACAATCTTCTTGCACCTGGACTTTTCATTGCAATTGCTGGAAAATAAAAGGAAATGCCGGGTGCTCGCTCCCTCTCGTTCGCCACCAGCATGCCAAGAGCTGCCTTTGCTCCTTCCCTAGACTGCACCCCACCTCTTCCAGTCCAGGACAGCGAAGGCACTGAGGAAGGGTCTTGGGGAAGGCCTGGGGAGACCTGGCCAGAGCGGGCTAGGAGGATGGAGAGGGAAGGGTCAGTCAGCCGGGTTGGAGAGGACCAGCCCCCGGTGGAGGTTAGGACCAAACAATGCAAATACCTATTTCCCTCTCAGGGTAACCTGACCCTATAATTACAGCTAAGCCCTAAGGGTGTGCGCCAGGTCCACAATGCCAATGCTCGGAGGCCGGGAGGAGACCCTCCAATTGCCATTGCCACACCAGGGCACTTTGGCAGGTGGGCTCCGGTTACGAACCAGCCACACAGCTGCTATGTCACCTGCTCAACATGGGGGTGGAGGGAACAGTCTGCCCCACAGCCCCGTGAGCAGACAAGCCAGCGTGGTAGGGCTTGGGGGCCAGAGGACTGGGCAATAGGTCTGTGCCCACCATGGGGAGGGACAGTGGCCCCACGGCTCTGTGAGCAAACAAAGCCAGCGTGGCCGGGCTGGGACTGGGCTGGGAGTCAGAACCCTGGGCAGCCCTGGCCTAAGCCCGTTCACCCGCCTTGGCCTTGGCCACCGGTCACTGTGTACAGCCCTTGGCCATGCAGCATGCACTGAATTTGCTCTGAGAACCCCTTCCCAGGATGGGCCCGGCAAGTTCATTGTTTGCCCTCAGATAAGAAATGTGGGATCATGTGTTTTCTTTTCTTGAGAAAATGTCGGGCCGATGGAGTGTCTGCAAGGCAGGAAGAGCTGGCGTGGGGCCCATGCTTCCCACCCATACCCACCCACACTCAGGGACCAGGATGCTCGCCCCAAGGACCCCACCCTGATCTCCTGGCCCCCGGCCCCAGCATCTGAGAAGACAGAAGCCACCATCGCAGTGAGCCCCCAAAGCCCCGGCAGGTCAGAATTCACAAGGCCAGCGTGGGAATCCCAGAGGAAAGTTCACACCCTCATTCACAGGTGGGGAATGGGCCAGTGATTGGGGTCCTTACTGATTTCCCAGGGGATTCCAAATCCCCCCAAATAAGTGGATGACCAGCTCTGTAAGGAACACAGTCCTTCCTCCCAGATGTCCCTGACCTGCAGGCAGGCAGGGGGCAGCGTGTGGACTCAGCTCTCTGTGGCCATGGCCTGTGGGTGGCCAGCGGCCTCCCTGCCACCCTGGCAGCTCGGACGTCTAATCCCCTGGTTAACACCAGAGATTCCCTCTGAGGGGTGGTGGGTTTCTGGGTGCCCCACGTAGGCTGGGGTGGTCAGGCTCCACCAACAGACAAAAGACTGCCTGTCTGCTCCCCCGGCCCCCACCGCGGCTTAGGGCATTTTTGTCATTTTTGAACAGCTAATGTCTTGGAAAAGAAAAATAAGTTGTCTAATCGCTTTATGCTCAATCTCAGCTGTTCCTGCACATTCTGGGTGCGATGCTGACGCTGGATGCTTCTCCGGGACCCACGAGGTCATGAGCCCTGGAGCCACTGTGACTCCAGCCACTTTCCATGGCTCTTTCTCCCATTTCCCCCTTGGTGGGGAGGTGGCCCCACAGGCCACAAATGCCCTGGGAGTTGCTCTCAGCAGTGGAGGTTGCTTCTTCCCAGTGCGGACGGGTCCTGACCCCAGAGACACCACAGCGAGGAGGGTGATCAGCACAGCACACCCAGCCCCCCTATGAGATCCTCCTTTGTCCCAGTGGCGCCTCTCCCTCCGTCCTGAGTTTAGACCACGTCTGGCCAGCCAGGGAGCCCTCTGGACCCCACTCTGCCCTTGTCTGCACACCCCTCTACCCTTTCTGCAAGAGGCACGTCATTTAGAAATACTCTTTGCATGGGCTTGCTGTCCCCACTCCACCGTACCTGGGGCAGGTGAGCAGCACGCGGACCAAAGGAGGCCCTTTTGTCTCTTACCTGGTGGGGACGAGACTCAGCAGCTCTCCTTGCAAACCTTTGCGTTCCCTTGGTGTCGGATGCAGCATGGGGTTAGGGTGTTCATTCCAGGTCCATTCTGGATAAGTCTGAAGCAAAAGTGCAGTCTCTACTTTGGCAGGAGGTTGGGGTTCTGGGTCGTGAGACTGGCAGCTCCTCAAACCTGCCACAGCCACCCTGGCCTCTGTGTCTGTCTCCCCCGGCCCCCTAGTCCTCCTTCTGGAAGATGGATTCCTGACTGGATATGCCCACCCATTCTGCTAGGCAGTTCCTTAAAGCACTTTGGACCAAAATAAGGGTCAACTTGCTTCAAAAATAAGTTGTTTTTTTCAGTCTGGTGGTTCCTCAAAATGTTAAACACAGAATTACCATACCTGTTTACTCATTGCTGTTTAATAGATTCTGACTCATAGTGACCCTACAGGACAGAGTAGAACTGCCCCATAGTGTTTCCAAGGAGTGGCTGGTGGATTCGAACTGCCGACTTATTGGTTGGCAGCCAAGCTCTTAACCACTATACCACCAGGGCTCCAGAATTACCATACAACCCAGCAATTCCATGCCTAGGTATCTACCCAAGAGAACTGAAAGCAGGGATCCAAACAGATACATGTGCACCAATGTTCACTGCAGCGCTATCCACAACAGCCCAAAGGTGGAAACACCTGAAAGGTCCATCCACGGATGAATGGATAAGCAAGATGTGGTCCATCCAGACAATGGACTATTACTCAGCCATACAGAGAAATGAGGTCCTGATACATGCCACAACATGGATGAACCCTGAAAACATTATGCTGAGTGAAACAGTCACAAAAGGACAAATATTGTACCATCTCACTTATATGAAATACCTAAAATAGGCAAGTGTAAACTAGGGGCTGGTGGAGGGGGGCTCAATGCTTAGGGGACACTGAGCTTCCATGCAGGATGACAGGGTAATTCAGGAATGGATCACGGCGATGGCTGAACAAGATGATGGACATGACTAACGTCACTGAACTGTATATGTGAAGATTGTTGAAACATCAAATATTTTGTTATATATTTACATACACACCAAAACCAAAAAACCAAACACATTGCCATCGATTCCGATTCATAGTGACCCTACAGGACAGACGAGAACTGCCCCAGATGGTTTTCCAGGAGCAGCTGGTGGATTCGAACTGCTGACCTTTCAGTTAGCAGCCGAGCACTTAACCACTGTGCACGTGAACATGTGCGTGGGCGTGCACGCGCGCACACACACACACACACACACACACACACAAAAAAAAAAAAAAAACACCAGTGCCCAGGCCACACCCCAGACCAATTAAATCAAAATCTCTGGGATGCAGCCCAGGCCTCAGAATCTTTTTTTTGTTGATCTTCGAATAATAATAATACTAGTAAGTTCTATTTTAAGTAAATCATTTTCTTTCTCTTAGGAAGCAGAGGTGCTGACTTGCCCAGCCAACAGGATGGCTGAGAAAAGTGGACCAGGAGGAAGAGGACATGATGAAGGGGAGGGAGACTCCTTTAGGCAGCTTGGAGAAGCTCCCACCTCCATCCTCACCTTGAAGCCTGGCTTTCGCATCCAGGCTCTAAGGCCATGAGCTATTCACGGGGAGACCTTCCCCTGCAGCCCCTCTGGAAGGTTCTGGAAAACTTTGGAAGGCTCTGTACAGCCAAGCAGTTCCCTCAGGGGTTCATGGGATTGCTGTGACCATGCCTGGGTCTCCTTTGCCCACCAGCTAGAGAGTCTCCTGGGCAGGAACCAGGGACTGAGTCCAGGTTCTGACACTTTGTAACCACCAGTCATAATAATAAGACGACATAATGACCAAATTTCTTTCCCTGTGCAGGGCCGAGTTGTCCTTCCTACCGGTTCCAACATCCACCCTCACGCCCCACCATCCCCGCTCCCACTGCAGACACGAAACCGACTCCAACTCCCAAACTCAGATAATAAGTTTAAATCTTTAAAAAGTGCCCTTAATGCCCCATTGTGCCCTTGATTGCTCATTTCCCAGCTATATAATTAGCACATAAAGAACTCTCTCCTCTCAAATTAAATGGCAGTAATTGGGTTTTTAAAAAACTAATTTAAATCCTAAACCCTTTGAAAAAAAAATGTCATTGTTTACATATTAAACGAACTAGCATTTTAAGTATTATGGGGTTAATTTAACAGGCTTATCCAAGAGAGAGCGAAAAGGGCATGTTTGCAGGCGGAAAAGGGGAGCCCCAGAAAGCAGCCTGAGAACACAGGGCAGCCCATCACTCCCGACAGAGGGAAGGGGTTGTGGCCTGCACCTTGAGGTACTTGCAGAGGTGGGAGCCTGGGGTCCTAGGCACGGAGCTGCCAGCACCCACCCACCTCACCCCAACTATGCTCAAAATAAGGGTGCACCATCTTATCACCTCGGAGCCTGGCATACACCAAAGAGTAGTACACTGTGACCTTTCCACTGGCATGGAAACGTTTGGTTATTGCTAGGTTTGCTGTGAGTCAGAATCGACTCAACAGCAATCGGTCTAGGATTGTCTCATTAATTCTATTATTTTTATATATTTTTGGCACTGGTGGTAGTTATGGAGATGGAGATAATAGTTTTAATTTTTTCTACTTTAAAAAAATTTTTTTACTTTCACGTGAAAAAATACTTTAAAGTAAACATAATAAAACATATGTTGGGCTACATGCACGAAACAACAGAATTTTAATGAAAAACATTTTTTAAAAAAACTTGAAAACATCGAGATCATGTTCCTAAATGGGAAGAATTAAAAAAATAGACCTTCTGATTCCCCTAAATTTAACTTAAAAATGTAATGACATTATAAAATAATTGTTTTTGTTTTTGCTTTACTTGAAATTATGATTTTAAATTTTATCTCGGAATTAACAAAAGGAAAGCTTTGCTCTCAAGAAAATAGAAGGGAAACCTGCTATTTCTTAAATAGAAGGGGAAACTCGCTTTTCTCTGAATTTAAGTATTTGACAGATAGTGCAAAGATAATAATAATAACACACAGAAAAAAATAACTGACAATTACAAACAACAATCAAATAATTGGCAAGCAGGCACAGGCTCCAGGAAGCAAAGCGGAGCCAGCTACTCGCCATAGTTACAGAAAAAAAGGGGGCTTGGCACTGGGTTTGCCCAGTGTGAAGCCCTCTAAGCGTCTCTCCCCCTTATCCCACACACCAGAATAAGCGATCCAGTTTTCATAATAAATGATGACGTTTTCAGAAATGACCAAGTATTCACAATAAATGATCAAGTTATCAATACACAGACTGAATCCATCAAACAGCTTGGAGGAACCACAAGTGAATATCTACATCATCTTAAGAAAGAGAAAGACATTCTCAACATGACCACAAGCAAGACAGAAGTCTAAGAGAAAGGCTGATAGCTCCTACAACACAAAAATTAGAAATTTATGTATCTTCTCTCCCCCTAAAAAAGCCACGTCCCACTACGGAACAGGCAGAGGGCTGCAAAGACGTCAGCACATCTCGCGGAACAGAGGTGAGAGGGTATCTATAACAAGCTCTTGCAAAGTCATCAAAGAAAGATCAAGGTCCCCCCAAAAGGAAGCAGTGCATTGCGGGGGGCAGAGGAGTGTACGGTGGACATGAAGAATGAGCCCTACCCTTCCCCAAATCACAGAAATGCAGATTAGCACAAGGACAAAGAAGTGGCAACAGTTAATCCTCCGAGAGACAGCGTGGAGGAGACCCATGACAGGGCTGGACTCCGAGCAGGCAGCAGCTCACGGGGCAGTCGGTAATGCTTCAGAAGCCCTCACAAGTGCCCATGCTTGCCCAAGGCATTCACCCCCATCCCAGGGGTCTGGGAGCTGCTGTTTTGTGTTGGGTTTGGCTTGTGGTTTGCAAAGGGGACACTGGACGTGGAGCACAGAGGTGGACTCAGGCTGGCCCCTTTGTGGCCTCCAGGGAGAGCACTAGCTCTTAAGAGCTCCACCGGCCCCAGGGTCCTCCCAGGACTCAGGTCGGCTGGGCCCTGCTGTACAGGGTTTGGGGTGCCGTGGCCCCATTCACTGGAGTCACTGCCTGTCTGGAGGCTTCGATAAACCTGTGTGCAGTCCCCAGCACTGGCCAGGCTGGACGTAGCATAGTACGACAGGGGCAGCTTCTCACCAAGTTCTGGGGCATCATCACCCCCGAGACCCTGGGCCCCTCCAAGACTTGGGATATGGCCTGCAAATTGCAGGGGACAAGTCAGGAGTTGGTGTGTCACTGGAGGCCAGGGCCTGCAAGGCCACAGCTGGAACCAGGGCTGCTTCCACGTGGGGCAGCCAGGATCTGTCACCCCTCCCCCCAGAACAGAGCCACGTGACAGAAGGAGTCAGCGAATTAGGCCCGCATCACCGTGGGGGGCTCCCCACCCCATGTCGCCCCTCCTCTGCAGGCCGAGCCTGTGCTGACAGTTCAGGGATCAGAAGCTCAGGGTGAGGACCCTCAAGCCTCATCACCGTGTCCCAGCTCTGCCGCGCCGACCCAGCAGCCCCCACCCTGGAGCACAAAATGATCCCACCAGAGTCTCCCGTCGGGGAGGGGCCTCATCCCACACCTGCAATGGGGGACCCGAGGCCAGGCGGGGAAGAGTGCCAGTCCCAACTCTAGCCGGTGCCTGGTAAAGGGTCTGGGCAGGGGACACCAGCCCATACCAGAGACAACACGCACCACCCAGCTGGCCGTACCCCAGGAGGGCGGCAAGTGCTGGCCTTAGAAAGAGCCCTCGGCCAGCTCATGGTCCCTCCCTGGGGAGGACTTTGGACATTGGGGATTCGCTTGTGTATATGTGCGTCCACTGGGTTCCCACGTACACAGGTACACATAAATATGAATAAACAGACACACACACTCACACTCATACATACACCATACACACCACACACACACCACACACAACATATACATATAATACACACACACACTCTCACACATACAACACACACACAATATAGTCTTACGCGCACACACACTTGCACATGATACACTCTAACACACGAACACACTCTCATACATACTTTTACACAAGCACTGTCATGGATTGAATCATGTCCCCCCAAACATGTGTGTATCAATTTGGCTGGGCCATAATTCCCAGTATTGTGTGGTTATCCTCCATTTTGTGATTGTAATTTTATGTTAAAGAGGATTAGGGTGGGATTGTAACACCTTTACTAAGATCACATCCCTGAGCCAATATAAAGGGAGTTTCCCTGGGGTGTGGTCTGCACTACCTTTTATCTTACAAGAGACAAAAGGAAAGGGAAGCAAGCAGAGAGTGGGGGACCTCAGACCACTAAGAAAGCAGTGCCAAGAGCAGAGTGCATCCTTTGGACCTGAGGTTCCTGCGCTGAGATGCTCCCAGACCAAGGGAAGATCAATGACAAGGACCTTCCTCCAAGAGCCAACAGAGACAAACTTCGCCTGGAGCTGACATCCTGAATTTGGACTTGTAGCCCACTAGACTGTGAGAGAATCAATTTCTCTTTGTTAAAGCCATCCACTTGTGGTATTTCTGTTATAGCAGCACTAGATGACTAAGACATGCACGCACGCACACGCACACAAACACCTTTAACACACATGATTTCCAAACCCCTGATGTGCTTCTACTCCACCTGACATTTCCTTTCACAAATCTCGCTCACCCCAACGGTGCCGATCGACTGCTTGCCGGGCACTGGAGCTGCAGCCCCAAGGCCTTGTGTCTGAGCTGCAGGTCACCCCTAAGGGAGGGACTGTCATGAGCAGGGCCAACTCCAGAGCCCTGTGCGCAGACCGTGCGGGTAATTCTTACAACGTCCTGACTCCGGACTTCCATTTCCAAAGGAGCATAGGCCTCAGTCCTCAGGAGCGAGGGGCTCAGAAACAAACCTAAAACACCTTGGGGCAGACGAGGAGGCAGAGTGGACCGGTGCCCGACCTCCCCAGACCAGGCATGAGTGTCGAGAGCAGTGAACAGAGACTCCACTGCCTGCTGCTCAAACCTTCGTGCTTCTCTTTCTGTAACGATAATTCGTTCACCATATTTTTCTCCCAACGTTCAAACACGCACAACAATCCTCTCCCTCAGCTGAAATGTAGGATTGATCCCCAGTCCATGGGGCTGACCCCAGGCAGGGATTTCTCATTCAGCACCACGAATGGAAACGGCTTGGCCCTTTTCTCAGGAATTAGCAATTAAGACAGGAAGCTGGGGCAGGAGAGGGGGTGTCCACAGATTCCAGGCCTGACCCCCAGCCATGCCACCCGGCTTTCCACTCAAGGCCCCCAGTGGGGGCTCCCGGCCAGCCCACCTCCCCACTGCTCCTGTGCATTGGGGCAGGGAGGGGGCTGCCTTCCCAGGAGAGTGCTTTAGATTCTTGACACAGCACGGTACCCCAGCTCCTGTCACAGACACAGGCCTGACCTCTGCCCCATACAGGGGACACAGGCCCCACTGTCCTCGCTCTGCAGGGTCCCTGACGCCAAGGCAGTGAGATGGCCCTAAGGATCCCTATCATCTTACATGCGGAATGGATCTGCTCAGCAGCAAGTCTTCCAGAGGGAAACTAGAAACCAGGTCTAATTGTTGGAGCTCAGCAAAGATGCCTCCCCGCCCACCAGCACCCATGTACCCGGGAGCCGGGTCTTTCTTCCCAGAGGCACAGATCTGGGGACTCATCGCACAGGATGCGCGGCTGCACCCACCGAGTTAGGGGCGGGGGGGGTCAATCTCGTGAGGGCATCGTCTGGGTAAGATGATATCAGATGTAGCAAACAAGGAAAGCAAAGTTCAAGAAACTGACATATATCGGCGTTTGGCAAAGTTTGCGCACCGCTGTTCTGCATTTTCAATAACTCGGTGCCAAGTCCTCACAGGCTCCTCTTGCCAAAAACCAGGAGAGGTCAAGCGAGGATCGCCGGAGAGCGCAAAGATTCGTCTTTAAAAAGTGCATTGCCGAAATCTATTTTGAGTTTTGCAAAACAAGAGACCTTCGGGGCCTCTCTCTCTCTTTTTTTCCTTCTGCCTTTCCCTTTTCATTTTAAAACAAGGTCTGAGCCTGGTTCTCACGGCCAGCCAAACTCCAGCCCCAGGCCCTGGCAGGGCTCAGCCACCGGGTTGGGACAAGACCCCCACCCCCACTTCACTGGGCCCAGGACTGAGTCACAGCTGGGCCCTGCTGCCTGGCTCATGAGCTTCCCAGGGGCTGTCCCTGGACCCCCAGCTCAGTTGAGGGGAAGCAAGGGGCCTTCTCCCACTCCCCAGGTTTGCCAGAACACACAGGGAGGGCAGCCAGGGATGGTGGGCACTGCCGGCCCCACCTCCACCTTGCACCCCTGCCCTACAGGATCATAAGCCTTCCAGAATGTTCCCTGCATGCACTTTCCTGGTGCAGTGTTTTTACAAGCGCTATGCCCATCACCTGGAACACCCCCCCCACCCCCCACCCCGACCATCGCTACCTTCAGCTTATCCTCCAGGGCACGCTCTTGACTGATGTCCCTCCCCTTCCTCTGCAAGCATCTTCCTTATGGTTCACTGTCCTCATGAGAACTCAGGGCTGGCAGCCATAGACCCAGCCCCCTGGCCTCTGTCTCCCAAATAGCTCCCACACAGAAAGAAGGAGGAGAAGGAAGGGAGGAGGAGGTTGCCAGGCACCACCCCACGGCCGTAGGTTCCCAAAGCCCGTCTGGGACCTTCTGCCGCCATGCCAGGTGAGTGTGGGCTTGTTTCTGTGGGGAGCCAAAAACACCCTATCTACATCCCTTGCTGAGGGTGCCCTGGAAACGGTCACTCCCAGCCATAGCCCAGAAGTCACTCACTGTGTGGCTCCAACCAGCTCCTTAAGCCTCACCATGTCCATCTGTGCAATGGTCGCCCTCGCCTGCCTGAAGCTGTCCCCAGCAGCACAGGGAGTGACGGAGCCTACCACCAGCCCGTCTGCCCGCAGGAGCCGGGGGAGGCCTGGGAGGAGGGCACAGATTGGCAGCTGTGGCCAGCTTGCCTGGGGCCCAGCTGGAGGACATTGTTCCCAGGCGTGGCCCAGTGGCTGCACAGGCAGTGAGGGTGGCGGGTACCTGCTGCCTCCTCCCCGGCCCGGAGTTGGCCGGCCGGGGAAGGGAGGCCAGCAGCCTGAGCCCACAATGGGCCCCTTTCTCCCCGTGTTTATTGAGACAGTTGAGTTCGGAATATTTAAACAGTTGTATATTCACAGATGTCAGTGAGGGAGAGAATTCCCGAAGGACGAGGTTAGCTGGGATCAATGCATAATCAGATAACTGCCCCAGCTTTCCACGAGTCTTTAAGCGAAGATCAGCCACTCAAACTCTAATTTCTCTTGCTAATTAAGCAGCCTGTTAATTGCTCTCAGGCCTCTAATGCCCTGTCATTGTACCGTTCAGCCCATGACAGGCGTGGGCCGCAGCGGGGCCCACAAAGGCTTCCAGTCCTTAATGAGTCTCCTCGCTGGGACCCTCGCTGGCCGAGGGGCCGCATCACCAGGCCTGCCTCTCGAGGGCCAACAAGTTATCGAAGTCTGAGCTGCCCGAAGGACAGCAAACAGCACCTAGTCCGAGAGGAAAGGTGCTGGGAAAATGTTTTCTTTCTCTCCTTACAGAAAAAAAAAAAAAAAAAATGGTGCCTGGCCCAAGGGACCCACATAATTGTTCCCTAAAAGTCACAACTTCCTTGAAGCCTTTTCAGGCACCAGCCCTGACTGGGAGGTGCACCATTTTTCAAGTCCATGTCCTACTCTGCCCTTCAGAGCTAGTGGGCTGCTGGGTGGTCTGGAGCAAGGGGCATGGCTTCTGGGCTCCTCAGTTTCCCCTCTGTGTGGCTGTACCTCAGAGGTCAGAGGTTAGGGGACATGGTATCCCGGACTTGGTGGCCCAAGAGAGGGGCTGGACAGACGCTCATGCAGCTGTACTGCTGGGGAGGTCTGCTCAGGGGGAGCACAATGGTGCTCATCCCTGTGGCTGCCCTTCTCCTTCCAGCCCCTCTGGTCAGCTCAGGGGCTCTCAGGAAGAACCTGGCCTCGGCCTGAGCAACGTGATGGTGCCCTCCGTGTGAGGTGTCCTGGTCAAGGCGGACATGTTGCCTTTGCCACTGGACCTTGCCTCGGCCAGGCAGGAATGGCAGAGCCTGCAGAGCCACCAGAAAAACAGCAGTGTGTCAGATCTGTGTTTGGTTTGGGTTGGCCAAGAGGTGTTTTTCCAGAGACCCAGATAGCACCAAGGGTGGGAGGCCTGGGGAGGTAGTGCCGGCCCAAATTGCAGGTCAAGGGGGAAGCTGGCCCCAGGACCACTTTATGCCCAACCACCCTGCCTCGAAGCCAGACCACGTGGGTCCTGCAGCCACCTGGAACCCGGATTTCCTTGCAGGGTCCTCAGAACAGAGAAGGAAGGAGGGGACTGTGTCAACCATGTTTCTGTACCCTCCAAGGAGGCCTACACGATCCCTCACTAACCCATGAGAGCCAGCAGGCAAGTGAAGCACTCCCAGCTTGCCAATTCCCCCAAAGCTTGAGACGGGGCACCACATACTGCTAAGTGGCGAGTAGGACTCAAGCCCGGGTGTGTGACTTCACAGCCCCGACTCATCCTTCCCTTCCCAGGGGCCAGGCAGGAGGGCCAGGGCAGCCAGGCAGGCCCTGGGGTGTGACAGCCTGCTGGCGGGGAGCGCAAGTGCTTTCCCTAAATAAGTGGAGGGTCCAGCACGGGGGACACCTTTGTCCTGCCCATCACCCGCTCTTGGCACGTTCACTGTTCAGTAGTCAATAGTGGTCACATTTAGAGATCATGAAAGCAAACGGCCTAAGTGAAGGCACTGAAGGTGTGTGGGTCAGAAGAGGTGGGACTTCCTGCCGGGGCTACCGATACCAATTCCCGTCCCCCCTTAGCTGGCCTTCCTGTCCCAAGCTCCACGCTTAGCAGCGTCCCAGGCGAGTTCCCATGGGGGCCTCACACCTGATGCTGGCGACTCCTCCCCTGCCCTGCCCCAAAGGCAGCCTCAAGGGACGAGGAGTCTCAAAGGGAGCCTGAAGGATAGGGAGGTATCCCCACCATGTGGGGTGGAGCTGGAAGCGGCGTCCCGGCCATCACACGTGTTGTATGACCAGGATGAAACACACCCTACGTGCGCATGTTAAAGACACTGCCTAGTTTCTTCGTGAGGAGCCACGAGCTTCCTTTATTTTCCCACGTGAAGAGAAGGGAGGCAGTGCACCCACCCAAGGCCCACAGCTGGAATTTTAGCACTCAGACTCAAAGTGTCCACTCACACTGCCAGCCCTGGTCAGGGGCACCTGGTCAGCACCCCGGGCCCCAGAGAAGCACACTGGACGCTACGCAGAGGTGATCTTCCTGCTCAGCCTTGCTTCCCACAATCTGGCTGCAATTTAACCTTGGCCTTCAGTGTCCCAAGGGAAAAAATAAAAATTAAAAAAAGATAAAAAGGAAAGGAAAGGGAGCAAAAAGGCGGAACTTCATATCACCAAGAAAGCAGTGCCGGGAACAGAGCGCATCCTCTGGACCTGTGGTTCCTGTGCAGAGAAGCTCCCATACTAAAAGAAGGTTGATGACACAGACCTTCCTCCAGAGCCGACAGAGAAAGCATTGCCCTGGAGCTGACGCCCTGACTTTGGACTTGTAGCCTACTGGACTGTGAAAGAATAAATTTCTTTGTTGAAGCTAAAAAAAAAATAATAATAATAATAATGTTCCAAGGGAGCGAGTAGAGGGGATGAGGTAGGCTGTTTCCCTCCCCAGCCCACCTCATTCTATCCATGGAACCTGAGAAGACTCTGGGCCTCCAGTTTTTGGGAGAGAGATTCTGCCATACAGACTGAAAGGCAGCAGGAGAGGAGAGGTGGAGAGGCCATACCACAGAGTTGCCGCCTCCTCCAGCCAGGAAGGCCCTCTGGGCTCCAGGCTACACCCATGTCTGGGGAAAGCACCTTATCCTGCTGACCTCACCTCACTCTGCACAGGTATTAAACCTGGGGCTCTATAAATCTAATTGAGGTCTAGAGATGCACCAGCTGAAAAATTAACTAATTATGTTCTCCTATTTGTAGTCCCTGGCTGGCACAAACAGTTAAGCACTCAACTACGAACTAAAAGAAGTACTTTGGAGGAAAGGCCTGGTGATCTTCTGAAAAACCAGCCACTGAAAACCCTATGGAGCACAGTTCTGCTCTGAAACACATGCATCAGAGTTGACTCGGTGGTAACTGCTTTTTTTGTGTTTTGTTTTGTTTTGGTTTTTTGCACTGTGCCAGCAGTCCTGAGGACCCTCTGCACCCTAACACCCACAGGCTCAGTCCCACATGCAAAGGATGTCTCCACTCTTCAGAACAGAACAGCTGGGCCACAGCCCTGAGGACCCTGCTTTGAGATGGGCAATAGGGTTCCCAGATAGAAGTGATCCACAGACCTGGGACTCTGGGCCCCATGAACTGGGGAAATCCCACAGCCAACACACAAGAGCAGCCACATGTCAACTCAACGGCACCAAAGAACACAATTCACCGAGACGGGGGTTGATTTCTCCACAGGGTTTGGCTGTTTGCATCCACTGCCCAGGGCGCGAACGCTCCTTCTGCAATTCTCCCCGTACCTTCAGACTTCCTACTGCAGACTTGCCTCCTTTCACCCTACTTTTTAAACAAGCCCGTCACCGCCGCCGCCGCCGCCGCCGCCGCACACGGGGACTCCTGGTTTGAATTTGTGAGGACAGGCTGGCCCACATTCCCAGGCGCAGCCTCCCCAAGCCCTACAGGAAGGCTTCAACCTGCTCAAAGTGGAAACAAAATAAAATACAACAGCATCTCTCCACCCCTTATTAAATTAGCCATCCTGGCCAGTAAGGGAATCCCCTAAATTTGATTTCCTCTCCCGGGTTGGTTTTAGTGGCGGGGGCTGACTCTGGAAAAAGGCAGGACTGTGGTATTTGTTGAGTCAAGATGGCTCATTTTTTTTCACTCGCATAATGATCCTTTCTTCCCCCTGCAGCCACTTGAGTTCTGTTTATTCTGCCCAAACCCTAAGCTCCTCGTTGCAACTTCTCAGGACTGCCAGGGGGCCCCAGGCTGGCCCCTACGTCTTCAAGAGGCTCCATGTGCACCCAAGGGCAGAGCTTTTAAAAGACATCACTTGAGGTCTGTGATCAACGAAAGGCCTAAGAGGGAGAGGCTGCTCTTGTCCGACAGTTGACCTTCCGGAGAAATCCACAGAAACTTGTTTTTCCCAGGATGGGGCACTTTAGGGCTCCTTACCCCTGGTCCGTATTTGACTATTGTGGGGACACAAGGTTGCTATGATTAGGAGGAGTCCTGGGCCCTGAAAAGAGGAGCAAACACCCACTTATGTTGTCCCAACACCAGATTCTGACACATTAACAAGTTTATTACATTCTAATTTAGGACAAAGAGGAGTATTCCCAGAGAGAGCCTCGTCGGGGCCCAGGTATCTCGGGAATTGACTGGGAAGAGTGAGAGGCCTGTTTTGTTCCAAACTCAAATGGGAGGCAAAGAGGGGCGTTCCCTGAGGGCAGGTGGGCAGACAGAAGCTTCCGCCAGGCAGCCCTGAGTGTGCCATGCTCCTAGCCAGGGCTCAGCTGGCCACGGCTGGACGGCAGCCTTCGCCGCCTGCCCTTCTCGGATCCCACGTGCAGGAAAGTGGCTGTAGTACAGCGTCGCTCCCTTAATAAGATCCATATTCCACCGGGTGCACATTTAATGTGAAAGATCTGGGCGCTACCCACCGCCCGCGCCCTCTGGTCCACTGAAAGGCCTTTGTTCAGGGAGATTAGAGCAGGGTTGGCTTTCATTTTTCATGATGTTTCACTGAATACATCACTGAGGTTATTGGCGCGGCTGCGGCTCCCCCCGCTCCTTCCACTTCCCACCCAGGCCACAGTGTGCTGGGGTCTCAGCTGCTGCGGAAAGGGGGTGCTGCCTGGAGGGAGGCCCGCCCAGGCTAGCTGAGTCAGGTCAAGCAGCCAAGTTGGGCCATGAACGCCTGGGCCACTGTCCCCTGAGGTGGCGACTGGGCTCGCGGTCCTCCCCGGGGTCCCCTTGGCCGGCTCCCAGGGCTCCCCTCTGCGGCGGTTGGTGCACATCTGTTTCCCGGCACTTGGAACCTGTGTTCATTTTTCACTGCTGCCCTTTGTCCCCCATGTCCAGCCCTGGCCGAGGGCTGGGGGCGGCCCTCAGCCAGCGAGCAGGGCCCGCGGGCAGGTGACGGCACAGCCCTGTGGGCCCCAGCAGAAACGGTTTTGTTCCGGTGGGGGGGTCTTTTGGCCAAGGCTTGTTCCTACTGTGTTTTGTTTTAATTAAGAGCTGAGCTTTTTGAGCCTGTTCCTGAAAATAGCTACAGGTTGGTTTCCTCTGAGCCACGAGGCTTTTAAAATAAAAGCCTTTTTAAGAAAACAAATCACGTTGCCCCCCCGGACCACCGGTGTCACTTTTATAGGCCGGTCCTGGTGCTGGAGCTACTGCTGGCTCTGGCCTCTTGGGGAGGTGGGCTCCTGTAGCCTCACCCCATCCAGGCAGGAACAGTGGCTCCAGCTGGCCTCAGGGCCTTTGCATAGCTGCCCAGGTCGGCTCACCCCAGGCTCCCTGAGGACCCGGGTCTAAGATGCCACACACAATCCTGGGCTCCCCAGCCTCCGCCGCCTCCCTCAGCCCTGCCTCTGGAGCCTGGGCGCTAATTATGGCATTTTACTGCAAACAGAAAG
This sequence comes from Dugong dugon, assembly GCA_030035585.1. Taxonomy (NCBI): domain Eukaryota; kingdom Metazoa; phylum Chordata; class Mammalia; order Sirenia; family Dugongidae; genus Dugong; species Dugong dugon. The sequence continues at coordinate 26,038,575 of CM057462.1, read as the reverse complement.
AAAAGAGGAGCAAACACCCACTTATGTTGTCCCAACACAAGATTCTAACATGTTCACAAGTTTATTATATCCTGTTTCTAGTCTAAACACAGAACAAGTTCTTTGGAGAAGCAGAAAGTCGGCTCTGACAGTCTCCTCCAGTGCTGGCAGCTCCCCCTTGCTGCTGGCTTGGGCTCTGCTGGGCAGACAGGGACTGCCCACCTAGGGTCTGCCCACCTAGGGTCCACTCGCCCAGCTCCACTCCACTGAAGCCCCCTTGCTGGCCAGACTGCCCTGCCCCAAATATCTCCATTAGCTTTTACCTAAAGGCTTTGCTTCAGAAGCTCCGGCCACCAGGACATGAGTCCTCTCCACCCGGGGCCCCCACTGGGGGACAAAGAACAGGGCCGGAAGGTCAGAGGTCTCCTGAGCCCTCCTCTGGCCAGCCGGGGGCCAGTGTCTGGCTGAAGCCAGCTTCCCTTCTCTGGTTGACCCTGTGGGCTCCCTTAAAATAAATGGTCAGGCCTGCACTTGGAGTTATCTTTGTTGGAGTGCCCTCCCCCTCAAAGACAGGCTGGTGGCCTGTTCTGGTTTATGAACAAAGTCCCTCCCCTCCTCCCAGTCACTCCACAGCCTGGCTTGTCACTGGTCCTCTGCCCTCAAGCATGGCGGGATCTCACATTGCTACTGGGCTATAGTTCCCCCAATTTTGCCATGAGAGCCTGGGAGTTGGTGGAGACAACCGTGACCTCATGGAAGGAGTCCCTGGAACCTCCCGGAGGCCTGCAGAGGGGGGCTGCCAGACTCTGGGGGCAGCAGGGAGGGACACATATTTGTGGCACATGATATAAGACCAGTTTGGAGACACCCTACAGATTTAATGCATTCTTCAATCACTTGGATTTCGAACTGTGAGCTGGTAACCTGGCCCCGGCCCAGGGCAGGCCCTGCTGCCCATCTCCTTCCTCTGGCTTTGCAGAAGCTTAGCAGAACCAGTGGTGGAACTGGGGCCAGTCATGGGCAGACTGACTGCTCTAGTGTGCCCTGAGCTGTGCCCTGGCCCCTCCTGAGACCTCAGCCCTTGGGAAAGGGGCGGCCAGCACTGGCTTCCTGGGGCACTCACCAGGCCCAGTACATTCTTAGGCAAGCAAACAGAGCTGCCCAGCCAGCAGGGTGGTGGGGGCTGCCCCTTCTCCTCTCCGTTGAGCCGGGTGAGGAGCTAAGGCTGCTGGGCAGGGCAGGGCTCATCCTTCGCGGCGTTCTGGGGGCATCCTACAGACCCGGCTCTGCCACATGGGCTCAGGCCTGGCTTGGGACCCAAAGGTGCTGCTTTCCACTCTCCTGCCTGCCCACCCCTGGTGCCTACAGATGGGCCATGTCAGCAGCTAAGTATGAGGCAATTCAGCATGACAGAGGGCGGGCCTTTCTCAGTGTGTGGAATGACTTTCAAACGCTTAAATCCATGGCTTATGGTCAGAACAGGATCCGTAATGAAAGTCTCAGTGTGCCGGCGCAAAGACGTGGTGCCCAAGCCACTCTCCCACGTTCCTGTCAACCCAGCTGCGCTGCAGCCAGCTTTCTAGAAACTTCTCCCTAATGGCTTCCCCACACCAGCTGCACCCTGGGCTGACTCAGAGAGAAAATACAAGGCATCCTCCCCCTCCACAAACAGCTAAGGGCTGGCAGTCCCCGGGGCGGAAATTTTGGGGAGCAGTGGCATCCCACAGCCCCAGGGGCTAAGTCTTTGGGGGGCAGCCTGAGAGGCAGCTTAGAGAAAATCGGCCCCCTCAATCCCCAGACCTCTGGGCAGGCTGAGGTCAGACTGCAAGAGGCCGCCTCATCAGCATCCTTTCAAGGAAACGACTTTCCACGCTGGGGTCCGGAGAAAGGTAATTAAGCCAACACCGAGGGCAGGCCCGCAGGCAGGTCACCTGCCTGGCCGCACAAAGGGCGACTACTGTGCCCAGCCGGGCCACGGCACTTCACACTCGACCCTCATGCAGCGGCGGTACTCTGTCTTCCACCCTCCAGTTCAGCTACTCCTAAAAGGCCCACAACAGGGACCGCCATGGCAGGGGGCATCTGCACCAATCGATGGGCATCCCGGTGCAAGGACAAGGCCAGCATGTGTGGCCACAAAGGCCCTCGGCACAAGCGAAGCACAGGAGCAGAGAGGTGAGGGGATGGCAGAGGGGTGTCAGCTTCTTCAGAGGTTCAGAGGCCACACTGCACCCCAGCTCCCAGGGTGCAATCCCGAGGCACAGCACAGGCAGGCTGATGGAGGGAGGCACGGGGCCAAGGGCCTTCATGCTTTGACTCGGACACGCTGTCCCTGGGCCTTGATCTCGCACACAGGGCCAAAGTGCCTTAGGAAGCTGGACAGGGGTCTCTCTCAGGCCTTTCTTCTGTGACTCTTCAGACCCATTCGGAGTCACAGTCACCACAGTCTTCACGTACAGACACACACAGATACACCTGAACACATCTGCACATGTGCACACACACACATTTGCACATGTGCACACATGCACATACCCACATGCACCTGCATATATGTATATGCACACATGCACATACACTTGCACATGTGTGCACACACACGCACACCTGGAATGTGTGCACATCCCTGCATATGTGCATGCATGCACACACCTGCACACTTGCACACCTGCACATACATATACACTCACACCTGCATACGTACACAGCCCTGCACATGATTGCACATACATGCACACATACGTGCACACACACACATGCCTGTACATGTTCACACACGCTCATACTTGCACACATGTTCACACATAAACATCTGAACATGTGCACACACCTGTACACTTGCACACATATACCTGCACATGTACACACACACATGTTCACAAAACTGCACACACATGCACACATAAATGGCTAGATATTTGCACACGTGCACACTCCTGAACTCGAGCACACATATACCTGCATGTACGGGTGGGCACATACGTGTGTACCCGCCCACCCTGGCACACAGGTGGGGACCCTGCACGTGCAGCCTGGTGCTCACTGCTCCTCTCTCTGCCTGCAGCCCGTGTGCTCCAGAGACCTCTGCCCAGGCTGAGAGCAAGTGGTACCAGGGGCCCAGGAGAGGCTGTGCTCCCTGCTGCTGGCCTCAGCCAACATAATCACAAAGAGGGCCGCATCAGAACACACACCCAAAACACATGACACAGAGGCAGCACCACGCAATCTCAAAATGTTCCTTCCCTGGCTTTCTCCTCCCCCACCCCCATTCTCCTGGTGTCCTTTTTAGTATCTTAATAGCAAGTCCCAGAGACAGCTTGGATGATGTCATGCTGGGGAGGCTCCTGGCCAGACAACCCCCAATCCATCCCCTTCTGAGTCCCCAAATCTGGTCCCGGGCCAGCCTGGCTCCGAGCATGCAGCTGCAGTGGTGTCCAAGTGGAGCCTTCCTCCCCGGGGGCTCACTCTGCAAAGGGGAGAAATGTGAATCGGCATCCCGGAGACAGCTACACTTACACATGATTCTAATGTCTAGATGGCTCTTGATCGTCCACACTCTGAGCAGGTCTAAACCAGTCTTTCTGGAGTCTTGGATTCACAGGAATGTGAAAACAGCTCATGTGTGGGAGTATATGTGTGTGCAGGTGTGTATGTGCACACGTGTGTGCGTGTGCACATGTGCGTATGGTGAATCGTGCGAGTGTGCGTGTGAGTAGAGTGTATGTGTACTTACGTGCATGAAAGTGCGCACACACATGCGTGTAGGTGCATGTGCACGAGTGTGTGTACACAGGCACATGCATGTATATGTGTGTGCATCTGTGGGTGTGTGAATGTGTGTGGATACATGTGGGTGAGTGTGCATGTGTATGTGTACATGTGTGCATATGTGTATATATATGCATGTGTATACGTGTGTATGTACACATGTATGGATATGCATATGTGTATGCATGTGCGTGTGTCTGCGTGTATGCCAAGTATGCACATGTACACACTGCGCACACACGTGCACACTCACCCACATGTAGCACCTTGATTCCTGGCATCAAGAAGCCTGGCTCTGGAGCCTCCAAGTCCAAGGGGTGTGTGGGTCGATGTTCTCCACCCTGGGCCCTTGGACAAGCTTTCCTCCTGACTTTTAAAGACAAAACATAAGTATGCTTAAAACTCCCCTAGGACCAGGGGGCGATGGATCTTAGGACAACCACCGAGGGAACATGGCAGGGAAAGCTCAGGAACGAGGCTGGTCCTGGGCTGCAGGGCTCTGGCTCCCACCAGTTAGCTGAGTGAACCATGACCGAGCTGGAAGTACATGCATGTCTTGTTCCCTGGACTAAGCAGCGTGCTGGCCCTCACCCAGGAGCCCATGATCCCCAGCCCCGTGCCTCAGATGTGGAAGGAGATGGGGACAAACAGTTATCTTCTGGCCCAGTTGCTCCCGAATCACTCACACAAAAGTTGGGAGGTACACGCAATTGATCATATTCCTGTGTGGACAGCAGGAGGCGAGATGGCACTTACGGCGCCTCACCAACGTCATCCCAACCTCTCCAGAGACACGCCGCTCTCGCTCATACGCCTGTAACACAGAGAAGACCATGGAATGCGCCAGAACAGGAAGACTGCCTATTTGCACGATGCTCTCACTAGCCGGCTCCTGGCCACCTTTGCCCGAAATCTCAGAGCCCCTCGTTTCAATCTGCCATGTCTCTCCACGGTCTGATTTAATTTCCTACTCGTGAAGAGGGCTTGTGGCCGTGACGCTGGAACGTTTGGGCCAACATGTCTTGCCCCTGGTGCCATATGTGTATTTTAAATGTCCTTAAACCCGGGCCAGCCGGAGGCAGCTCAACAGGGGTAGGTATGAGGATGGAAAAACTAGGAATGAATTATTCCAAGAGGATTTTAGCAGGAAAAAAACCATGGCTAAAAAACTTAAGAGCAGGAAAGCCTAAAGGGGGAGGATCATCCCTCACAGAGAAGACTGTGCAGAGGGCCTGTGCCCACCAGTCACCCCCCCTACTCCAGGCATGTTTCCAGGGAGCCAGCTCCCCACCCGGCACTTCAAACTTCTTCCTACACCTTGACGACAGACACAGACATTGTCTTCCTGATCTACCCCAGAGTGCGAGAGCTGTTGAAACAGAGAAAGTAGGCTTGGCTTGTTGTAAGGCCAAGTCCCCATATTTTTATTCCAAGGCACTGGTGGAGGGGGCCTGGGCCCGAGGGTTTGCGTAAGGTTTAACCCAAAGCAAGTGTGGCCTTTCCCTGACACCGGGAGCTGACAGCTCTCTGAGCCACAGGCACTGCTGGCCGTCGGCCGAGTCACAGGCAAGCCTGGGGTGGGGCTGGGGCTGGATACCTGGACCAGCAAGGATGTGGTGAGGAGGGACCTCCAACCAGCCTCTTGCTCTGGCCCCAGTCAGCCTGGTGGTTGGGTAACTGAGGAATGCTCGGGGAGCAGACCTGAGGGAACCAGCTGTATGGTGTCTGTGATGGGAGCTGGGCGTGGGCCCCACCGGGCAGCCTCTGTCCCAGGCAGCAAGGATAGAGCAAGGGCGGCCCAAGCAAGGAAAGGCAAGAGACACGTGCCCCAAGTCATCAAACCCAGCTGGGCCGCAACTGGGATGGGGTTGGCGGCATCCAGGGGTAAAATTTCCCATAAATCGAGACCAGAGACACAGAAGGACTGGTCCTCTTTCTGGGACATCCCCAGCGTCTACCCACGCTGCTCACCATTCCTCTGCATCGGCACTGGAGTTCATTTTGTCCACAGGAGGTTCTGGACACACAGCTGTGGAACGAGTGCACAGGAATAAATGCAGCAGGGAAGGCAGCGTGGCAGGGGCAGCATCTGCCTCTGTCTTCCCTTGGCACCCCCGCCCCGTGCCACCCTCTCCTGCTGATGCAGGAAACATAAGATCGCATGGTTGCGCTTCCTGAGAGGACCCCGGCCCATGGCTCTCACGGTGCCATCCACTCCCGGACAGGTCCGGCCTTGGCCTCTGAGGCCCTAGCAGGACCCGGCCTGGCTCCTGCATGAGAGGTCGCCAGCCTCAGCCAGGCTGGGCTCACCGCCTGCCTCAGAACCAGCTCCCCGGGAACAGGGCAAGGAGGGTCACCTGGGAGCACTCCAGGAAGGCACAAGCCTCCCTAGCCTAGAGAGTAGCTGCCAGGTGCCAGACACAAGGACCCCCAGAGGATGTCTGCTCCCACCTGAGAGGCATAGCAGAGGTGGAGTTCTGGAAGATGGCACCGTGAGATCTAAGGCTGCAGTCCCAGCACCCTTGAACCTGCTAACCTGTGGCCAGGTGACATACCTTATCTGGGCCCAAGCCTGGAGGTCCCATGGCCAGCGCAGCGACCATCAGCCCAGCCTTGGCCCTCGTAACTCAGTGGACCCGGATGCTCTGAGGGCTCACCACCACCACCCCGCCCCCACCTATCTCACTGGCGTTTTCGGCAAAGGCGGACCACGTGCACAGACCCTCACCAGGCCTCTCCTTTGTTCGTGCACACGCCATTCCCAGGCCCTCACTCCCCTGCCTGACTGGATATTGATCCCGGGGAGTGCAAAGTCCACACGCCATTCCTCCACCTGAGCGCAGCGCCAGCTCCTGCTGTCTGTCACCTTCCTGTCCTGCTGGGATTGCTCAGGATCTTCGAGGTTTGCTTTCTCTATTTCCAGCCCTCGGTATCCCTCCTGCTGGGGCCGCCATGTCCTCCCCGCCCCTCTGTGCCACCACCACTGGGGAAGTGACACCTGCTGCTGCCACCATTGGTTCTGAGGTCTTGGCAGGAGGGGATTTTGGCTCTGACTTTTCAGGGACCTGGGACAGGCCAAGTGCTTGGCCTGCAGCATCTCCCTGACCCTTCCTGCTACCCAGCAAATACTCACCCAAGGAACCACCCCAACCACACAAGCAAGCAAGCAAACCGATTCTCCCCCTTGCTCCACCAGGTGAGCAGGAGACTCCGAGGGGAGCAAGCTCGACCAAGGTCACACAGGGAGGGCTCAGCAGAGCTGGGGTTAAAACCAAACCCTTCCATTTCCAAAGCTGGCCTCCTTAAGCATGAGCTGATGCTGTCCCCAGCAAGGGCTGGTGACAGGTGCAGGGGCAGTGTGATCAGACGAGAGAAGCAAGGGGCTGTGGCCAGGTGTGTGGGAGGCAGGGGCTCCTCCTCTCATACCTCAGGATCCAGGCAGGAGCCTCCTCCCCCCACCCCCCAAAAAAATCAGTTGCCATGAAGTCAATTCCAACTCATGGCAACCCCACGTGTATCAGAGTAGAACTGAGCTCCATAGGGTTTTCAATGGCTGATGTTTTGAAAGTAGATTGCCAGGCCTTTCTTCTGAGGTGCCTCTGGATGGACTTGAACCTCCAACCTTTCAGTCAGCGGCCGAGCAAGTTGACTATTTGCACCACCTAGGGACTCCCTCCCCTCCCCTAGTCCCTGACATTTGGGACTCTGACAATTATCCACCCAGGATGGGGGTGGGGGCCGTGTCGGGGTGGGGTGGCGGGCATAGGGGACTGAGCTCCCTTTGGAAATGCTGATGGGGAAGGCAGTGGAGGGCTCTTTGTGGGGTGCCCACGTCTGCCCCTCTGCAGGGCAGCGTGGAGCTGGGGGGCTGGGGGGTGGGGGCGGGGGACGGTGGCTGGCTTTCCATGTTTGTGTTTGGATGTGAGATGGGGGTCAGCGCTGCTGTCTTAAACAACAACACGTTATCTCCAAGAAGTACTTCATTGTGAATCTTTTTAAACGCTTTAAAACTCGGCAACGATGACGCTGAAACTCCTCCACACGTCACTTGTGGGTTTAAACAGAATATAAAACAAAACACTGGCAGGCAAAGGAAACACTCCAATATTTGTCCCTTTTCATCCTGAGTGTTTAACACAAGAGGAGAAACAAAATATTCTCAAAGCAAAAGTAACTCTTTGGATTCCCAAGTCTCTGCGTGCAGAGACTGGCTGGAGGGTGCAGACACTTCCCCCAGAGCGGACTACCTTTCAGCGGCATCCAGCATCCATTGAAACCGGGGGCTCTCGACCCCCGCTGTCTGCCCCACAGGGTGCATTTGGCAAAGCCTGGAGACACTGTGGTTGTCACCACTGTGTGTGGGGGTGTGGCTGGCATCAAGAGGGTGGAGGCCAGGGAAGCTGCTCAACATCCTACAATGTATGGGACAGCCCCCACCTCATAGAATGATCCAGAACAAAATGTCAATAGTGCCGAGGTGGAGAAAGTCTGCTCTAAATGCAGCTCCACTCCTGGGCTGCCTCCCCTACTCGGATCCCTGTCTCCCTGCTTTGTTATCCAAGCTGACTTGCTCTGACCCTCCCTCCCCTACCCCCTCCCTCCCTTTCTCCCTCCCTCCTCCCGTCCCTCCTTCCTTCCTCCCTCCCTCTCTTTTTTCCTTCCTCCCTCCTTCCCTCCTTCCTCCCTCCTTCCCTCCCTCCCTTCCTTCCATCTCTCAAAAAACATTCTGGGGCACACCCTTCAGTCCCCTCCCAAAGTCTAGACACTCAGACCCTCTCCCCAGGGGGCTCTGGCCTTGGGTAGGAATGAGTCCTAGAGGTCCAGTGCTATTTCGAGCCTGCCTGGAGCACCAGCTCAACACTGCGTTTCCTTCCTGATCCCAGTGGGCTCCCTGTGTCCCTGGGTGGGGTCGAGGTGCTGGGTGACCACTGTCCCACGTTCCCACTGTCCCATCCCATGACCACCTGCTGAGCCCTCTGCGTGGTGTCCCCCTCAGGGCAACTTCTGCCCCACGCCACCCCACCAGGAAGGTGCTGCTCCACACCCCATCCTCCTAGGAGGGCCGAGGCCGCTTGGCTGCCCTGAGAGGGATACCGGCTGGAACCAGGTATCTGTGTTGAACTGTGTGCACTCCACTCCCCTGAGCCATGCCAGTCACTGTCCTCGTCAGCCAACAGAAGTCCTGGCCAAGAAACTGGTCCAGCTGCAGGGAATGCAGGGTGGTCATTGGGGTCCAGGCCCCGCAGTCCTGCAGGTTGGGGCAGTTATTGGAGACAAAAATAAACCCAGCAGTGAAGCCACCCTGCCCGCCCTTCGAAGAGGAACGTTCACCTCCAAGGAGGCTGGCACTTAGGACCCCCATCTGCAAATGCGGGGCTCACTTACACTTTATTTCCGGAAAACTTCTCCTGACACAAAATAATGTTCGTGACCAAATAAAAGCAAAACTGGCAGCCTGAAGCCGGTCGCTGGGGACAGGCCATCTCTCCTGGTTGCCGAATCTTCAACGTTTTTAGAAGAGGGAATTTGGAGACAAAGACACCTCTGTCTCTTCTGTCCCCTCCGCCCTTTGTCCCCAGGGAAGGAAGGCCTGGGTTCCCGCGAGGGCTATTTAATCCCTTTAAGTGATGCTCGGACTTCTCCTTGAACGCAGACCTTTTTGGTCTTCCCTTCTAAATTCACCCAAAAAGGAAAAAAGCCAAGGAAAAAATGGAACTTCACGAGTTGGTAAGCACGCTCGGGGCAGGAGTTTTATTAAAGTCCTCTCTATTTACTTCCCACCTCGATAAGATCTTAATCACAGCCCCCAAATTGCCCGCACTGACATTTGTCAGCGCCAGTGCCCCGGCTGCATGCCGCCCTCCCCTCAATGGAAGCTAATTTCCAGAACGTGATTTGCGCGGGTGCCCAGGCCGCCTCCTCCAAGGGCACGGGTGGGAGGGAGCACTGTCCGGTGATTGGGCTCTGGGTGGAGAATAGGCAGCAGCGGGGGCGTGTAGCCGCTGGGATGCTGGGCCTTTTCAGCCCAGAGAGGAAAGATTAGCCCTCTGACTGGGGCTGCGGGGCGAGTGTTCAGCAGCAGACAAAAGGCCAGGCTCAGAAAGGGGACCCTCCTGGGGTGCTGTGTCCACCACCCCACCCCTCCCACCAGCCCACCCCTCTGCCCTCCAGCTCTTGCCCTTCTGCCCTCCTGCTCTCCCTCCCCCTTCCTCCTCTCCCCCTTCCTCTCCTCCTCCTCTCTCCTTCTCATCTCCTCTTTGACCTGTCTTCCTACTCCCTTCCTCCTCCTCTCCCTCCTCCTCCCTCCTCCTCCCTCATTATTGCCCCCCTCCCTCCTCCCTCCCTTCTCCTCCCTCCTCTTCTCTCTCTCCTCCCTTTTCCTCCTACTCCTCTCCCTCCTCCCCTGCCTCCTATCTCCCTCCTCCCTCCCTTCTCCTCCCTCCTCCTCTCTCTCTCCTCCCTTTTCCTCCTACTCCTCTCCCTCCTCCCCTGCCTCCTATCTCCCTCCTCCCTCCCTTCCCCACTCCCTCTTCTCACCCTCCCTCTCTCCCTCCTCTTCTCTTTGCTCTTACTCCTCTCCCTCCTCCCTCTGCTCCTCCCCCTCTCCTTCCTTCTAGTCCTCCCCTTCCTCCACCCCATCCTCTCTGCAGAACTCCCTAGAGCCCCCAGGTCCTGCACACATGCCTGGCTTTCAAGCCCTCAGACAAGAATCCTGGTCTCTGTGTGCACAGATTCCTCCCCTCTGCTCCCCCCCCCCCCGCCCCCCGTCATCTCAAGAGGAGGCTCTTGTCCCTCGGGCCCCCTCCCCACCCTCACAAAGCAACACAGAGGCCTGTGCAGACCTCCCCTATCAAGGGCTGGGGCAGAGGGCAAAGCTGTCCCCATCTCCCTGCCCTCCTCCAGGAAACTTGGCACCAGACAGGCAATGAGCATGGGCACAGGGTCAGGCCAGTGCCATCTAGGGGCTGGGGTGGACGCAGGGAGGCGGGGAGGACATGTGCTGAGGCGGAGGGAGGCATGTTGTCCCCAGCTTCTCCCCATCTCCATCACCCATAGCAGGCCTGCTGCCTCGGGGTCCACAGACATCCTCCAGTGTCCTGTCCATGCCTGCGCTGGCCTGCCGCATCTCCCCTCCCTGCTATCTGACTTATCTCTATCACAAAGCCAGAGGGGCAAGGTCTCAGCAACTCAGGGAGAACCCAGCTGTCTGATCAGAGATTAGTCCCCTGTCTTAATCTCAGTACATGGACCTCCCATGGCCCCACCCTCCTGGACCCTAGGCTCTAGCACCAGGTGGAGCCCGCCTAGCTGAGGGCTGGTGCACCTGGCTTAACCAGACCTCACAGTGCCAGCTGTGAGCTCTTGGTCCCCAGTCTCCTGATGGCTGCGCAGGAAGTGCAGTGGCCGCTGTCTGGGTGGCACAGCTCCTTCCTCGATGCCAACACCCCACCCTATGGCAAGGACCGAGGGCAGGCTGGGCCTGCCCCCCAAAGCAACCCTGGGGTCTGATCCATGCAGGACTCACAGCAGGGGCTCTGTAAACATGCACTGAAGGGAAGAAATGGATGCATGAATCAACCAGTCCACACAGTAACTTCCAGGGTGTACGGCAGGTCCAAATGGATGGAAAGGTGCACAGCCCCCAGTAGAGCACCAGTGTGTATCAGCACCCAGAGGGCGGGGACTGTGGGCGAGCCAAGGGCAGAGGCAGCACGGCCACACGGCGCCACTTACTAATCACACATGCGGAGTGAATTCAAGGGCATCACCCTCAGTGAAGGAGCCCTGGGTGGTGCAGTGGTTAATGCACTTGGCTGCCGAAGGGTTGGAGGTTTGAATCCACCTAGAGGCACCTCAGAAGAAAGGGCTGGTGATCTACTTTGAAAAAATAAGCCATTGAAAACCCTATGAAGCACAGATCTACTCTGACACACACACTGTTGCCATGAGTTAGGGTCAACTTGATGTCAATGTTTTTCCTCCCTAACTGGCAGCTCCTTTCTTCTCTCTTTGCAGCAGTGCTAAGCCCACCACCTCCAGAAACCTCTCCCTATGACCACAGGAATTCCACCAGTCAGAGATGCCACATGAGGGGAACAAAATTCACACCAAGCTAATGCTGACAACAAAAATGTGTCATAATTTTTGTGTTGAGTTACATCAATTTTTGAGAGGTGGTCCAGTTTAGGTCCAACTTTAATCATTGTTATGGATTGAATTGTGTCCCCCCAAAATTTATATTGAACTCTTAATCCTTGGTACCTGTGAACGTGACCTCGTTTGGAAATAGGGTCTTTCAGGATGTTAAGATCGGTTAGGTTAACGTGAGGTCATCCTGGAGTAGGTGGGTCCCAATCCCACCCGAGTGATGTCTTTATAAAGAGGAGAAGAGACACAGAGAGACAGAGGGCAGATGGCCATGTGGAGATGGAGGTAGAGATTGGAGTGATGTGGCCATAAGCCAAGGAATGTCTGGGGCCACCACAAGCCGGGAGAGACAAAAAAGGATCTTCCCCTGGAGACTTTGGAGAGAGTGTGGCCCTGCTGATACCCTGAATTCAGATCTTGGCCTCCAGAACTGTGACAGAATGAATCTCTATTGTTCAAAACCACCCCTCTGTGTTTTGTTACAGTAACCCCAGAAGACTAGCACAGCCATGAGAAGGTCCACAGCCTTCCTTTTCTGAAACTCACCGATTTGAACACTAGAGAGAAAAAAGAAGCACTTGAGGCGGGCCAGCAGAGGCCCTACTGGTGGGCGGCCCCCAGCCATGAAGCCCCTGGGAAGTAGACGCTGGCTGGCAGAGCCTAGGAGGCTGGTGAGGGCAGGTGTGTCCTGCCTGCTCCTGCTGCCCCAGCACCCAGTGCACAAACATCCATGTAGCAATACCGGGGTTTACCAAAGCTCCTGTCCTTCCAAACTCCCGCCCCTGCCCCCTGGGGCCAGGTGTCCTTAGGAAGCCAGAGAGACTGAAGAACAGATCTGGGGGATACAGGTGCCTAGTGGCCACACAGGTGGGCCAAGGAGCTAATTAACATAGCACCAGACCCCAAGAGGAGTCCTGGTGGCACAGGGATTAAGAGCTCAGGCTGCTAATCAAAAGGTCGGTAGTCTGAATCTACCAGCTCCTCCTTGGAAACTCTATGGGGCAATTCTACTCTGTCCTATAGGGTTGCTATGAGTCGGAATCAACTAGATGGCAATGGGTTTCAACGAGTTAGACACCAAGAGAAATAAAACACACTCCTTGTGCCTCCCAGGCCGTGCCCAGACCACAGGGAGGGCCGCTCACTGTGGATGCCTAGGTGGTCATGGAGGGTGGATCCTGGGCACAACAAGGCACTTCCTGGGGAGCCATGGGGCACTGCTCATGGGGAGGCAGCTAGGAGACCCCAGGGTCCCAGCATGACTGTTAGCTGCAGATTTTGGGAGTGTCGGTCCCTTCCTCAGTTATGCCCCTGATGGCACATATCCCCCACTCATGGAGGCTCCCAGGCTCCGAGGCCTCCCTGGCAAGAGCCAAGTGGGAGAAAGGGCCAGACCCCTGGGGGGGACAGTGCCTCTGGTGCCACCCAGGGCCTCCGCAGGTGCAAGTCAGGAACCGGCACTCACAGCTGGCTCTGCAGCTCATGAAGGTGTCCCTGCACAGGCCCCACTCCCCTCCCTGCTTGTCACCTGTGGATCGGGGACCACGCCAGCCTCCCCCACTGGGGTGTGATGACTAAACAGGGACTCTCTGTGCTGATACACAGTATCATCACTGTGCAGGTGATTGCATACATCTTTCTCTCAGTGAAGGAGGAGCCAGACAGTCCCAGGGGCAAGCCCCCACCCCACCCCATCCTGCCCAGGGAAGGACGAGCCTGCTCCTGCCTCTGTACCTGGGGTAGGGGTGAGGGGCCAGCACCACTGTCCACTGGAACCAACAACCTCCAAGACACACTAGTGACAGGTCAAATGCATTCCTTTGCCACTGGTCTGTTTGGAGGGAAAACGGGGCTTTTGAGACCCCACTGGAACGTCCAGTTTCACTTTCTTGGCTCAGACATACAGACAGGGTTGGACACACACATGCTCCGCCAGGATTTGGTGATGTTCATTGGTGACAACGGTTTCTCGCCCAGATATGAATCCATTCCCTACTCACTCCTCACTTACTCCTTGCGAAGCCCCAGGTCTAGTGGCTTCAACAGCTTCACTAGGCCTCCCTCGAGGGATTGCTGGGAGCGTTAAGTATTAGGCAGTTATTAAAAGACAGTTGACTTTCTGGGGCTCCGTGGAGTGGAATCATTTCAGCATCATTTAGCGAGCCATGTTGAGCCTCCCGCACACTGAGGGGCAGGAAGCACACTCCGAGCCCCGGGGGCCAAGGCCATGAGGCTGCTCCCGAGATAGCGCCCTCCTCCCTCCTCCTGCTGATAACGAAACAATCACGACAGTCATCATAATTGCCTTAGTCACCTAGGGCTGCCGTAATACCGATACCACTGTGGGTGGCTTTAAAGAACAGGAACTTATTGTCTCACAGTTTTGGAGGCTGGGAGTGAGAACCAGGGGACAGTCTTTCCTTGTTGGTGGCCCTGGGATTTCCTTGAGATTCCCTGGCAACTGTCTTCCCCCGTGTCTGTCTGTTCTCTTCCTTTCATGAGATACGTCAGAAGCAATTAGGTTTAGGACCCATCTTACTCTGGTGTGGCCTCATTAACATAACAACAAAAAAACCTATTTCCAAACAGGCTCATGTTCACAGGTGCAGTGGTTACAACTTCAACACATACCTTTGAGGAAGACAGTTCAATCCACAACCAGTATTATCATCGTCATCGTTCTCATCACTATCATGTTAATTATCACATTCTATTTAGATTATAATTATCTCCTATGTAATCATAATTACGGTATTTGTATAATTGTATCGTACAAATGCATCATACATACAAGTTAGTGTCACAGCATTTGGTCGAACCAGACAAGAGCCAGCCACCCCTCTGCCTCATGTGATGAGACAGACACAGAGTCCCACAACATGAAAAACCTGTGACACCTAAAGACAGGGCACCACACGGCACATGCCTGTTTTTCAATTGATGTAACCTTGTTTTACTATAGTTTAAAAATTTTGCAACACCCTTTGGAACAACCCGGAGTCATCTTGGATTGATAAAGGATTTCCATTGCATGTTTTCTTGCCTCCAACTGTCCCTTTTCCTTAAGATTAAGAACAGAACTGGCATCTGACCCTATCCCAGCCTCATTGTAGTCTGCTTCACGGCAGAGTTTGAACATGGAGGAGTTGTCCTCAAGAAGCGCCACAGATCATGCTCGGCCTCATATGTACCATGGGACTGTGGGCCATTGTGGCTTTCTGTGCCTCAGTCACCTCTATACCTATCCTCCCAGGGTCCTTGGCAGCACCTGGCACCATGTAAACACCCAGCAAGCTGGATGTTATTAGTTTATGGTGATTAGTGTAATAGCCGAATGGGCCAGCTGACTGTTGGAATGGAGCAGGAAAACCCAGAAACAGATCCTCACACTCATGGAACTTTGATATAGGCAGAAATGACGCTGCAGATGACTTGGTGACACTTTAGATCACAAAGACAAACACTTCCACCCAATAAATACCAGGTTGGGATGGGGGTTATGCATGTGGCACATAAAATAAAATTAGATCCCTACCTCACACCATACAGAAACACATAATAGAAGGATTAAGAAACTTAAACACCGACAGCAAAACTCCAAAACCTTAAGAAGAAAACAGAGAAGAATTTGACCTTGGGATAGGGAAGGGTTTAATAAATAAGACACAAGGAGCACTAACCATGGAAAAAAACACTGATTACTCCAGGTTACATGTGTCGTCCCCCTTCCTACAAATGCAAGATTTTAAACTTTATATCCTATCGGAGGGCTTCCCATACTGTCGAATTGTGATAATAAGAGCTTCCAACTCACAGGTCTGTCCCAAGGAAGGAAAGAGCTTGGCACAGCACTGGCACGGAGTAGGGCTCCCTTACATCAGCAGTTGTAGGGGTCTCCCTGATGATTTGGTCTCCCCTCTGATGCCATGAAAGACCTCAGAGGTAGGAGCCATGCTATACTCTTCTAACAAACTCCCCAGGAAAGCAAGCTCTAGTCTGGACACCTGACGGTGGCCACCAGACACTAGAGCTTGGCCGATGGCCAGTGAGTGGGGCCAAGTTTTGGGGCAGAGGGTGAGTGAAGGCTTTATCTCAGGGTTAGCGCCTTGGGAAGGTGGCCGGGGAGCAGCCTGAAGAGTTCTCGGGGATCATGTATCCCTAACAAGGGAAGGTGTTTCCGAGGTGTTAGTCCTGCAGGGAGGACAATAGGAGATGGAAATCCATAATTACTGTGATACCCTAACAGAGCTCACCACAGCCCCGGCCCATTGGGGAAATGGGCTGAGACCAGAGAAGGTATCTGCAGGCTTCTTGTTGAGCATTAAATGATATATACTCAAAGGATTGCTCTATTTACATTAGAATTAGTTTTGCAGACTGACACCAAGGAACTACTGGCTTCCAAATCCCAAGCTGCTAATCCCTCTCTAAGCCTCAGACGCAAAATCACCTGGGCACACAGTCACAAGAGAAACTTCTCATGGCCCCGCGAGCCCTAGGGAGCCTCCTGCTTCCAAGCTCTGTCACAACTGGGACGGGATGTATCGTGGCTGTAGGGAGGGCGGGGTCACAGCCCACCAGGCAGGAGAGACACAGCAAGGTCAGCACTGAGGGTATGCCACCAGCAGCTCAAAGGAGGAGCAGTGACACTTTTGCTCCTGGGTATGCTGGGCCTGTCCCTGCTCCAGGCTGGGCTCACAGCTGCCCTGAGAGATGGCCATTTCCCACTGTCTTTCAAGAAGCTTGACTCAAACCAACACAGAAGCCACTATTTCACCCAAACCCTGAGGATGCTGGAGCCCAGGGGATTTGAGCTGCTCCAGCCAGCTCACCTGTCCGTGGCTCCATCCTGCTCCTTGGCAGGGGCAGGTATTGCTGGTCCCAGGAACAAGCCCTCCTGGAGTCAGCCTGGGCCGGGGCTGGGCAGCACACACCTGCAAACACATCCCTGCTGTGGAGCACCTGTGGCAAATAGGTGGCAGGCGGCTCTGCCTCCCTCCCAGCTGGATCCCATGTAAACCCAAAGGCAGTTTGGCCGGGGATCGGCGCCCCCCAAGATGGCGACCTCACCTCTCCTCAGGTGTTCAAACCGGATACCTGCAGGGAGGAGCAGGGGGGAGTCTTTCTTTTCCCGCACTCCCACATTCACACCAGCAATCCTTGCCAGCTCCACCTCCAGAACATACCCAAAGCCCACCCCCACCAACTCCATAACCAGCACCTCATCCAGCCTTGGCCTGATCCAGTTGGGACCCCCAGAAGCCCCTCACCTGGACCCAGGTGCCCTCCTTCCTATATATTCTTTGCTGGAGCCACGGTGGTCCTTCACAAATAGAACCTGGCTCAAGTTACTCCTCCTGCTGAAAATCCCTCCAGTGGCTTCCATTGCTCTGTGAGCAAGAGCTGACAGCCAGATTCTGGGATGCAGTCTCAGAGGGACCATCCCCCCATCCAGGACGCTGCCCTCCCTCTCTCTTGGCCTACCGGCTCCAGATGAAATACTGCCCTTCATCTAATCCACGGAGCCCCTGGGTAGTGCAAATGGTTAAGCACCCAGACTACTAACCAAAAGGGTGGTGGTTCAAACCCACCCAGAGGCGTCTCAGAAGAAAGGTCTCGCGATCTACTTCCGAAAAATCAACCATTGAAAACCCTATGGGGCACAGTTCTACTCTGCACGCATGGAGTCACCATGAGTCAGAATGGACTCTACAGCAACTAGCAACAACAATCTCATCCAAAGAGCTCTTCCTCCTGGGCGCTTGGCCATCTTCTCAGGGAAGCCAAGCTCATGAGGGCCAGCTGCTTCAGTTTCCCCGTGCCTACCCTGTGGAGGTATGCACTAAGCGAGGCACTGGGCTAGGTGCTATTGGGGTCATGAGAGCTGGAAGGTCTTGCAGGACATGCCCCCCAGTCTCACCTCCCAAAGTCGGGAGAAGAGGTGACCCCAGTCTGGGAGCAGCTTCTGGGGGCGGGGGGGCACCATCCTCCTGCCTTTGCACTGCCTTCATGGATTTGGGGGGTCTGGCGTGGCCTGGCTGCCTGGGGGACCTCACTGATTTCCTGTCCATCTGAGGGAGAAAGAGGGGGGAAGAGAAGAGCTGTTGTGGGGGAGCCTTCTCCAGCCCCTTTCTCAGGCAGGCTGGGGAGGGAGATGAAGCCAGGCTCTTAAGCGGCTAATTAGCATGCTGTTTGTGGGACGAGTTAAGAATGTAATTACTGGAGGAGGCAGCGAGGCCGAGGAATGCATTTTGAAGGTTACCATAGGAATGGTGCGGCCTATTCATCCCGAGCAGGGCTAATCACTGTCATAAGGAAGGGATTGGGGACCAGGCTGCAGGTTAACATCTGATTAGATGGCCGGGAACAAAGCAAGCAGCACTTGCTCCTTAACCCTTTGGGGTCCAGATGAGTGACCTATCTAGAGGACCCCTTCCCCTCAAGTCAGGGCCAAGTATCATGTCCACCACTGTGCTTCTGGAGGGTCTGATGACCGCCTGGTGGCCATGGAGTGCCCTGGCCTTCCAGGGTGTGTCACCAACCAGGGCTCACAGACAGAGGGGGTTGGAGATGGTGGTCAGGAGAGCAGCCAGAGGCAGGAGGGCAGCAGAACAGATGGCTACATGGCCTGAGAGAAGGGACAGGGCCTTGCCTGGCTCCTCACCAGCCTGCAAAATGGACACAGAGTGGATGTGGGTTTCTGGCACCTAAGGGAGCAGGCCAGGGCCCAGGGTTGGGCTGGGCAGGAGGCGGTCAGGCAGGGGAGCCCATTCTCCATGTTGCAGCTTGCAGAGCCCCATGCACAGCTCCCAGGCCAGCCAAAGCTCCCCACGCCTCACTGAAGAGTATGGCTGCCCAGGTGGTAGCCGGGAGCTCTGGCCTCTACGTCCTGTGACTAGGAGCCTGGAAGGGTGTGCTACCTGCGGAGGTGACCTTGCCGCTCCTCCAGTCCATACACTGCTGACCCAGTGCCTCCAGTGACAGCTGTTCCAGAACATTCCATCTCATTGTCCCATCTCCACCTCTGCACACCCAGGACCCTGACTGGCGCTCCCTCTCTCCCATCAACTTTTCCATAACGCATCCTGCAAAGGCTGTGTCCTCTGTGTCACTCCCGCCCCCTCCATGTACATTCATCTTTTATCCATGCATTCCTGCGAGTTGACTGACTGCCTGCTGCATACCCAGTGCTGCAGGGAGGAACAGGGAATCCCCTACTGGTGGGGCTGGCCACAGCCTAGAAATGCACAGCTGGACACAGTGGGACATAGGGTGTCGGGGGGGCACATGAGGCTTCCAAGGAATGAGGGACATCACGAGGAGGAGGCAACAGTGTGAGAAGTCTTCAGTTTATCTGATGGAGGAAGCTCCAAGTTTAGAGTCAAAGAGGAGAGAAAGGGGCCTTAGGGAAAGGTGCCAGCTCCCAGGGAGCCCCAAGGCCACACCAGGCACTTCGTGCACATGTATTTATCCCGCTGGCTCCCTCTAGACTGGGTTCCTGTGGGCCAGCTTGGACAACCCACCCTCCTCACCCCTGCAGGTGAGCACAACGCCGGCCCACAGGAAGTGCTGGCCAGACTGGGCTGACCAGGACTCTCCTCAGGGCTAGTCTCAAGTTGGAGATGCCCCACTGTATCTGGCAGATCCTGTCCTCCCCCAACTGCTCATCAGGCCCCAGGGCACCTGCATTCATGGGCAGCTCACACGTACTTCTAGAACCCAAGCCCCATGCAGGAGGCCCCTGCCTTCCAGAACCTTCCAGAGCCTTCCAGCAAGCAGCGTTGTTCCCCCATCGCCCCTGCCCTGCCCACTTTCTGGAGGCCGCCTCCCAGGTGCCCACAATGCACTCGTTAGCTGGCCCTGAAAGGGCTGCAGGGGAAGTGAGCACTTAGGCTGCGAGCCGTGCTGTGCTCAGCAGACTCAGGACGGCTCCATGGGAATTCGCGATTCAATGGTGACCCAGCAGTTGTGTGTGATCAACACGTACATCTCTACCCCGGCCAAGGAGCAGGCGGAGAAAGGCAATTTGTGAATTTTGCCCTTTGTTATGGAAAGCTGTTGAGTTTTTAAAAAATTGTAAAGGTTTGAACGGTTAACTCCCGGGGTAGTCCCGCCCTGTGGATGGGGACGTTTGTGAATGTGTTTATTTCTTTTAAAAAAAAAACCATAAAATACAGAATTGATGTTAAGTAGCCGTATGCAAATTCCCTGGGGCCTGTTGATTTTATTCTCTTGAAATCGTTTTGAAAAGGCTCAAGCCCACAGAAATGAGAAACACTGCTCCCTCCAACCAAGCCTGGGTTTCTGTGGACTTTTCTCAGTCACAGGGGTCTCTCTAAAGAAGGCCTTTCAGAGGCAGGGCTCCTACAATTTACAGCCTTCAGCCCCCTCCCTGGCACCGGGGACTCAGCTGCTTTGCTGTGTCTGAGTTCAGGACACCACCACACTGTGGTTCACCACGGGGGGAACTGGGTGTTCTTGCGGCCCTTTGCAATCTGGTTTTGGGGGTGCATTAGAACATCATCACATCATTGATGACCTGAGAACCAAAATGAAACGCAGCCACAGACTCACACAGCCTCGCAGCGAAGAGGATGGACCAGGTGGTCCTTTCTTCCTTCAAAGCTGCTGCTGCCCGGCATCCAAGAAGGACTGGGGACAGGGAGGACTTGTTGAACCTACTTGGGCCCAGACTGCGGGTTGCCATCACCATGGACGAACATGCCCGGCAGTCACAGCCTTGCCCAGAGGGAGGCCTGCAGGAAATCTTGTATCCTACAAATGTCTGTTTGGCTCATGACGATTTGACCGTGTTATCCAGAAACCTAAATTACTGCTGATGCTCAAAATAGCCGTCGGGCAGCAGAGCCACATCCTCAGTTAGTGTCCACTCCAGAGGAGGCAAGGGCAGGAGGAGTCCTAGAGCTGCCAGCTGGGCGGGAAGTAGAACGTTCTAGGCCAGTCTACATGGGAACATCCAGAGTTTACTGTGCAGGTCGTGTAGGGCAGAGGCTCTCCTCTTTCCAGGTTATTATTCTCAAACAAGCTTTTTTGCTTGGTTTTAGGATAATTAAAACAGCCTGGTGATCTGCACAAGCCTACTTGTTCAGGCAGTGGCTTGGGTCCTTAAAGGAGAGACGAGGAATTTCCACAGCCAGAAATTTCTGCAAATGAGTATTAAGCCCCATGAATGAGGGGCAGCTTGGCATACAGCACAGAAAACTCTGGTGAGCACCAGCCTGAATGTCCAGATGTAGATGAGCAGGGCATTCTGAGTCCAGCAGTCCAGCCTTGGAGAGGGGCGCCAGAGGTGCCGGCTGCTAGGCAGGCCAGAGATATGGTTTTGAGGGTTCATCACCCAACTCTGAATGGAGCGCCCACCTCAGCACACCCACCAGTCAGCTCTAGTCTCTTGGAGCCTTTGTTCATTCCATGATGGACAACTGCTACCTGTACAGCTGACCTGAGTCAGACCCCCCCAGGGGACACCAGGGGTACAGCTGGGGGCAGACAGGGGCAGCAAGCTTGCCCTCAACTGCCTTCCTGGCCTTACTGGGGGGACCACAAAAAGCCCCAGTGTTGGTGCCTCACCTCCACCCTTATGACCTGTGTGGCCCCCTGTGAGCTCCGGGGTCTCTACCTGTAAGGTGCGCACCAGTGTGGTGTCACCGGGTGCATTCAGTGAGAGCACAGAGGCATCACTGAGGCCCACTGGGGGCCCCCAGCCTCACCCTACTCTGCTTCCTCCCTGTTTTTCAGATGAGGGTCACACTTAATGTTTGGAAAGCCCCCTTGAGTCTGCCCTCCCTCCTTGAAGGAAGAAGTGGGGACAGCACCTGGAGGGGAGGCTGAGCTTGCTGACAGCATCCAGCCTCATGGCTGCACCCCGGCCCAGGGCTCCACCTGGGTTCTTCTGGTCCTGCCCTGCCGTCCATGTCACCCATGCAATAGGAACATACAGGGTCACAGAGGTCCAGCCAGACTAGCCTCCTCCTCAGCCCCAAGCTGCTCTGGGGACTTGGAGCTCCTCCTTCCCTGCTGCTGGCTTGGCCTCTGCCCTCTGACCTTGGCCAAGTGCCTTCCTTCTCAGGGCCCCTCCCAGGAAGCAGAAACCTCATAGATTTTACAGGCTTCCTTCAGCTCTGGCCCCTCCCTCAATCAGGTGCTGTGAGCTTTGAGAGCTCCCTTGGTGGGACAGATGGGCCTCAGGTGGAGCCCATCCCTCGGTAACCTAATGGGCCAGTGCTGGCCAGTGCAGGCCGTCTGCCTGGCTGGCTGAAGGTGCCCGAGCCGGCGCTCCCGCAACACGTCCCTGATGCTGTGGCGAGGCCGCCCATTCAGTGCAGATAAGCCCCTTTAGAAATGGAGGGAATTTAATTCAGCATCTGAGTGACAGCAGGAAGATTGATCCCCCGGCTAGACAATGCCGCCCCCAGCTTTAATCTCGCCCAGACAATGCACTGCCGCCCGGCCCGGCCCGGCTTTTCCCACGATGCGCGCTGATTAGCCGAGGTGCGCTGGATGGAAGCCACTATCTCTCACCAAGAGTGTTTGCTTGGCTGTCCCAGCAAGGAGGAGAAGGAGGAGGAGGAGGAGGAAGAGGCAATGCTGAGCTCCTCCGGCCACTGTCTCTATTCACCAAACACAAGTGGCAGCAAGGAGGCACCCTGCTGGCACCCACAGTGGAGACATACCTGCAAGCAGGCAGGCCTGGCTCAGGTCACACTGGAGCAGCCCCTCTCTCCCCTCGGGAGCCAGCCACTACCTATGGAGGCCCTGCCTGTTATCAGAGACCCCTCAGCCAGCACCACCGCTGCCTCCACCTCCTCCTGGATGCTCCAGGCCGGATGCTGGCGCCTGATCAAGTGGCCAAGGTCATTATGAAGGAAGCTCTTCCCATCCCATGTGGGCCTGGTCCCCACCACTCAAAGCACCACCAGCTAAGTTACCCTGCACACCTGTTACATCTCCCCGTGCAGAGGCACCCCTTGGATGGCTAGGACCACGTGTCCACCATCTTCCACCCCACAGCCCAGGGCTGCTGGACAGGTGCTTACAGGGCAATGCCAGCCACGGTCTTCCCTGTCCCTCCCCCCTCGCTAAGCACCCCCTTCCCAGTACACCCAGCTGATCCTGTGAAGCGAGCCAGCACCCTGGACATGAGCTGTGCGGCTCATCCCTCCCTGCTCCCTCAGGGAACTTCATGGGGGACACTCCCTAGGCGAAGGGGTGAAAGGCAGGATTCCAGGCAGTAGTGAGGGCCACCGGGAACTTTAAAAGAGCCAACCCATGAGGCAGGGTTCTAAGGACACCAGCACAGAGTGCTCTGCACAGGGCTCTGTCCACAGGGAAGGGTCTGAGGGCACCCCTGGGTAGTCAGTGAGTACCTTCCTACCTGTTACCTGTTGTCACAATAGCTGGTGCCTGTTCTGGGCAGGTGAGGTTGAGAGCAGATGCTTTTCCTCATCGGAACATAGCAGTACAGCCAGTATCCTCAATTCCTCCCCCAGGACTCCCCTCCCCCACTGCCTGCTCCCAGAGCACAGCTCCCCTCACCCACCGGGCAGAGGCACTGGAAGCCCACTCTCCTTGGAACAGGGCACCTGGGAGCCAGTCCAGCCTGTGTGGTCAGAGCCAGGCCCCAGAGGGCAACTCTAGAGACCATCGCGCTATGGAGGACAGCCCTAGGCTCACCCCATCACCCCCACTCACCCCTCGCCCACCGACCACCTCCACCCTCAGTGCACCCAGAGTACACTCCTTGCCCCAGTATCTCAACATCCTGCCCTCCTGCCCAGATGAGCCCTTAAATACGCCCATCTACCTCCCTGGAACGCTCCTCCCCACCCACCACCCAGCGCCGCCTGGGACCAGCAAGACAGGGCCATGCAGAGATTTAAAAACAATAATAAAAGCGGCCAAAAGTTGGTCTGCTTTTTATTATCACCACACAGTGGCTTCTCCAAACAATGCTGGGGATAAAGTCCCATGGCAGACAGATGTCAGTGTACATCCCAATTGCTGCAGCAACTGTGGGGTTTTAATGGTGCACCTGGAAGCTTCTAATTTGCCCCAGCCGGTCCTTACTGTCTAAAGACATTGTATTCCACAGGGCCACCACCATCTGTCTGTCAGTTGTGATGGCCTGCATGTTACTGTGATGCTGGAAGCTATGCCACTGGTATTTCTAATACCAGCAGGGTCATCCATGGTGGACAGGTTTCAGTGGAGCTTCCAGACTTAGACAAGGAAGAAAGGCTTGATGCTCTACTTCTTAAAATCAGCCAGTGAAAACTCTTATGCTCACAACAGAACACCGTGCAATATAGTGCTGGGAGATGAGCCTCCTAGGTTGGAAGGCACTCAAAACACAGTGGTCACAATGAAGGACTTGAGCATACCAATGACCATGAAAATGGCGCAGGACTGGGCAACATTTTGTCCTGTTGTGCTTGGGGTCGCCATGAGTCAGAGGCGACTCGACAGCAACTGACAACATTCCACATGGGCGTTAGCTCGAAGAACACTCCGTGGTACGACACACAACAGTCCGAGCCCATGCTGGGAGCACACTTGTCCACATTGGTCTCTGGCCCCATGGTGGCACATGTTTCCACGCACAGTCAGTACACTGGAAGTCAACACCAGCCACGCCATGCTTGGTAAATGGAAGACAAGGAGCCCAAGCACCTTTAGTTCTGCCATTGTCCCTGACCACGTAGAGTTTTCACTGGTGTCCAGAATAGACAGCTGTGAAACAGAGCCTGACTACAGTGTGCATCGTGTGATATTTTTAGTTGGTAAGTATAAATGTTAGTAAAAATGGAAATGTCTCCTTTTTTAAGGGCTGTCGTTGTTGTTGGATGCCATCGAGTGGATTTTGACTCATAACGACCCCATGTGACAGAGTAGAACTGCCCCATAGGGTTTTCTAAGCTGTAATCTTTACAGAAAGAGATTGGCAGGTCTTTTCTCCTACGGAGTGGCTGGTGAGTTCTAACCGCCGACCTTTCAGTTAGCGGTTGAGCGCTTAACCACCGCATCACCAGGGTTCCTTGTTAAGGGTTACAAACCCATTGCCATCTAGTCAATTCCAATTCATAGCAACCCTATAGGACAGAGCAGAACGGCCCCAGAGGGTTTCCAAGGAGTGGCTGGTGGATTTGAACTGCCAATCTTTTGGTTAGCAGCCAAGCTCTAACCACTTCGTCATCAGGGTTCCTGTTAAGGGTTAGTCATTTTAAAACTAAAGGAATAAATGAAGAAAACAATGCTTGTTGCCAATGATACCTAAAAATAGTTTTGCATATAGAAAAGGGGGTATTAAAGATGATTAAGTGTGGGTCAAATTCACGAGGCCCACCCTGCCGGCTCCTGCCCTTCCCTGCTGAGTCCCCTGGGCACCACTCTCTCCAGAACCCTCCTGGTTGGTCCAGGACCTCCTCTGAGCCCCTGCAGCCCTTCTCCTCTCTAAAGGGACTGCCGGCCCTGTCTGTCTTTCCCACCACACTCCCGGAGGGAGGCCCTGCCTAGCATGACTGGTCTATAGGTCTGTACCCAGCACATAGTAAGTGCTCAACAAATGCTTGCCGGGCAGCCAACCTTTAACTCATCTGGAAGAAGGAAGAAAATGGAGTGTCTGCCAGAGGCGGGTGAGTCAGAGCATCCTCCAGCCCCTACGCCTGCAGAGGAGCCTCCTAAACCCTAGACCCTGTACCGGGTCCCTCTGCCTGTGCTTTGAGAGGCAAGGGCCATGCAAAAAGAAGAGATTGCCTTCCGCTGAGAGAGCTGTGGAAGATGAGCCCCCTAGGTGGCCACCACAATGGACCTGAGCATACCAGTAATCCTGAGGAAGGCACAGGACCAGGCAGTGTTTCATTCTCTTATAGGTGGGGCCCCCATGAGTCAGAGCTGATTCCAACCAACAACAAACACCTCACCTGCACCTCAGCCCCGCAGATGACCCCACCTAAAGGTGGACTAGGCCTGCCCACGGGGCCCCTTCCCCTTCGAATGGGGGTGCCATGTTATAAAGCGGGAGAGCCCTGGCCCTCTGCCCTCCAGCTGGGGCTCATCTCCTGTGCAGGGAGAGGGAGTAGGTGCTCTTGGGGGCAGGGTTGGGGTCTTCCGTGGCCCTGGGAGCCCGAAAGCCCCAGCCCACTGCCCGTGCTCCTTAAATAAATATGGCTCAGTCCCGTGGGAGCAGGGGCACCTCTGGCTACACCCCCCTGGGAAGGGAGGACAGACCCAGGTCCGAGTTGGCGAGATACGGGGCAGACGACACAGGGGCAGCCCCAGCACTTAACCTGCGTGGTATAGTGAGGGATGGTCGGGGACACCCTCCTGTCCCTACTGACACTGTATATCGAGGTTCTTGGAGATGCCATCACCTCCCAGGATGACAGGGTTCTTGGGAGAGGAGAGAAGGGAGAGAAAGCTAACCCAATCCTCCCCTCTTTCCCACATGAAGGGACGGCCAGGGCTGCCTGCTGGAGACACACAGGGCCGCAAGAAGGAGGAAAAGAAGCACCCCCACCTGCAAGCCTGCTGGGCTCAGAAAGACCCTAATGAGCCTCCATCAATGGTGGAGTCCCAGCGGCTCAGAGGTATTCCCACCTGGTCTGCTCCTCAGGTGAGAAGCCCTTTGTTTGCACCAGGTAATCTCCTGTCCCACTCCTGTTAAATGTTTTTACTTTATGGGGGCCTTTGGTTCCTTCAAAAGGTCCCTGGGTGGCACAAACAGTTTGCTCTCAGCTCCTAACCTAAAGGTTGGAGGTTCAAACCCACCCAGTGGTGCCACAAAAGAAAGGCCTGGAGATCTGCTTCTGTAAAGATTATAGCTAAGAAAATCCTATAGAGCAGTTCTACTCTGTAACACATGGGATCACTGTGAGTCGGAATTGGCTCGACAGCTACCAGTTTTGGTTCCTTCTGTGAGAGGGCCTCACTGGCCTCACCCATCAAACGGGTGACATCTCCTAGCACAGCCCACATGGCCCCGAGGAACAGCAGGCAGGCTCTGTAGCCCACCCTGGAAGGGCCCAGGCTCAGGAGGGGAAGCTGAAGAGTGGGCCACGGGAAACGGGGCAGCAGGAGCGAGGGGCGGCTACTGTCCTTGGCCTCATTTTCCAAATCAAGAACAAATGGTACGCAAGTGGTCCCAGCCAGCTGTTCATTCACAGGAAGGATGGCGGGCTCTCACCTGAGCTATGGGCACCAGCAGGAAGCCCAGGGCAGAAGCAAACGAGCTTCCCCACTGGCTGCTCTAGAAAAGGCATCTCTCCATTTCCGCAGAGCCGGCACGGGGGGAAACTGAGGAAGATGAAAGTCCACCCTCTTCATCTTACATGGAGGAGAAACCGTCTACTTACCAGGTCTGCCCTGTTCAGAGGCCAGCTGACTGTTCCAGAGGCTTCCAAGGGCTCTCCCAGCCCCAGACCCGAGCCCTCCTTCTTTCTTTTCCCCGGAGACAGAGGCTCCAGGATGTGAAGTCCCTGCGGCCCCGACCTCTCGATGTCAAGACAGCAGAGGGACTTAGCTCTGGGCAGCCCCAGCCTTCGGTCCCCACTAGGTGAGGGAGGGGGCACCCGCTGCCAGAAGAGGAAGTGGGCAGGCGGAAGGGGAAGCTGGGGTCTCCGTAAGGTGGTTTCAGCCTCAGCCAGGAGGTGTGGGTTCTAAAAACAGACCCTCTCCCTTCTGCACACGGGCCCCACCTCTCCCCCCATGACCTCATTCCTTCCCAGTGTGGGATCAACTTGGCTGGGGAACCTGAAAAAGCGGAGGCAGATGGGCATCCCAAAGGACCAGGCACCCAGGCACAGCGGGGTGGAACATAACCAGGCCCCCCTGCCCCAGGCCCAGCAGGGAGGGAGGTACTGGGGGCTTCCCAGGAAGGTGGGAACCAGCCCCACAGAGGTCCCTGGGGCCATTTGTAAAGTGGAGAGAGAATAGGGGAGAAGGACAGGGAGGGACAGAGAGAGGGAGGGAGAGTGGGCAGGAGAGACAGAGAGATAGTGAGAGAGAGAGACAGTGGGAGAGAGAGAGAAACAGAGAAACAAAGAGAGAGAGAGGGAGGAAGGGAGAGAGAGAGGGAGGAAGGGAGAGAGAGAGAGAGGGAGGGAGAGAGAAAGGAGGGACAGAGGTAGGGAGAGAGGGAGACACAGAGAGAGGGTGAGAGGGACAGAGAGAGACAGACGGCAAGATGGAAAGACTGACCAAAGGAGAGAGAAAGGGAAGGATGGAGGGAAGGAGCCTCTCTGACCCTGTCTGCGCTCCATTCTAAGACACCTTGGTGACTGTCAGCAAGTCCCAAACTGCCAGGATAAGGACCATGAAACCTAAAATCGTGGGGTCAGGAGTGGTAAATGGTGTGAGGCAGTCCCACCCACCAGGTGCCCCGGGCACATCCCAGAGCAGACGCCGACTCCCCCCTGAAACCCCGTGTGGCCAATGCACCCCTACAAGGCACCCCTGCCCCACAGAGTCCTCATCCTCCTTTACACTGACCTCTGCTCCCTGGCCGTACAGGGACAGCCCAAGGGCTGCCCCAGGCTGGCAGGAGGCTGTACCCAGAGGCCTTGCCCCAAACCCACCAGGGACGTGTGGAAGCAGACAGAGCCCCATCTGTCCTGGCAGGACCAGAGCCCAGCCTCCCCCTGGCACAGCCCACCTCTGCCTCGGCCTCACTCCACTTTCTGGAACCAACCACCTGAGTATTCCTGAGAGGGGTGGCATTCCACCACTCCCTCCCCCCTTACTCAGGAAAGGGTGCTGGCCACATTCTGGTCTCCTCTTTCCTCTGGATCCTTCACCTGAGGCGTATCAACCCCACTACAACCCTGTGAGGCAGGAAATGCTGTCACACCTGTGCTTACAGATAAGGAAACTGAGGCACAAGGGGCTGGTGGAACCCATTTCACCACATCCCAAACCCTGGATGAAACCTTGATTTTAACCACGCCATTTTCTCCACTAACCCCACGCGGACTGGCCGCCGTGACAGCCCAGGCACGGCAGGAGGCATGCTCAGGCTGGCAACCCGGCCAAGGCTTGTGGACGGGGGCCGGGGCAGCGAAGTGCCAGCAGTGGCCTGGGCGTGGCAGTCAGCAGGCCCTCTCACCTCGCCAACGCCTCACCAGCACCCCTCCCAGCACCCTCTGGGGAGCCCAAGGGAGCAAGAGAGCCATGGGCTGTGGGGTAGCATGGGGTGGGGGGTGCAGCAAGCCTGGCACTGGGGGGTCACGGGGGCTGGGGTGTAGCTCTTTGGACAGCTCCCCAGGTTCCTGAGTAGGGTTTCAGGCCTGGCTTCAAGGGCTCAGCATTCAAACTGGATCCTCCACCCCCACTCCCAGCAGTGACCCCCGGCCCCTAACCTGGCCCCAGAAGTTCCCTGTGCTGCCATAAGCAGGGCCCCAGCTCCAGGGACTGGTCACAAGCTGTGGGCTCTCTGTTGGTCTTGTGGGGGCCGTGCTGTGCCTCTGCTGCTCCAGCACCCTGCACCCCATCCCAGGAAGAGTTCTGTTATGGACTGAATTGTGTCCCCCAAAAGATATGTGGGAATCCTAACCCCATGTTTGTGGATGCACCTTGTTTGGAAATAGGGTCTTTGCTGGTTGAGTGGTAGAATTCTTGCCTTCCATGTGGGAGACTAAGGTTCGATTCCCAGCCAATGTACGTCACGGGCAGCCACTACCATCTGTCCGTGGAGGCTTGAGTGTTGCTATGATGCTGAACAGGTTTCAGAGGAGCTTCCAGACTAAGATGGACTAGGAAGAAAACGCTGGCAATCTATTTCCAAAAATCACCCATGGATCACAATGGTCTGATCCCATTGTGCATGGGGTTGCCACGAGCTGGGGATGGACTCAGCAGCAGCTAACAACAAGATGTCATCAGTTAACATGAGGTCATACTGGAGTAGGGTGGGTCCTAATCCCATGTGAGTGGGGTCATATAAAACAAGAGGAGAAACACAGAGGGAAGATGACCATGTGAAGACGCATCTACAAGACTAGGAACACCTGGGGCCACCAGAAGCTGGAAGAGACAAGGACGGATCTTCCCATAGAGCCTTCAGAGGGAGCAGGCCCTACCAACACCCTGAATTCAGATCCCAGCCTCTAGAACTGTGAGACAATAGATTTCTGTTCTTATAAGCAGTGTGATCAGTGGTATTTTGTTACAGCAGCCCAAAGAGACACATACAAGCTCCATCCATGGGGGGAGACAAGACAGAAGTCCCCGTGCCGCCCCCACGCACAGCCCACGCTGCCTTCCTGGGTCCAGACACGTGAGCTGGACTCTCCCTGGAAGACATCACCTGGAGTTATATAGTGATGGCCACAGGGAGGAGGCAGCTCCCAGGTTGGGGAACCGGCCCAGGACTATCCATGTGGCTGGGAGAGCTGCAGCAGCCCTTGCTCAAGGCACAGGTGGCCAGGAACGAGGTGGCTGTCCAGCAGGTGTGCAGCACAGCAGTTCATGGTGACGTAGAGCACTGCCACTGCTCCCCACTCACCAAGTGTGTTCACACCAATAAGCAAAATGTGTCTCAGCCACCAGTGTGAAAGTCACCTCCCATCACCACTCACTAGGGCTCAGCAGAGGTGACAGCTGTGCTGTTGGAGCCCCCGGCACCAGCACTGCAGGCTGCGAGGGGCCAAGAGGTGCCACCTCCCTGCGTTCCTAATAGTAGACGTCCTGAATCTGCCCCGGACGGAGCCAGAGAATGATGGAGCACACTGGATTTCAGAAGTCCTGAGAAAGTGGTGGGGAGAGGGACTGAGCATAGCCTGGGGACACAGCTGTACTCAAACAGATGCATTATGAAGTTCAGGAGTCCCCTGGGTGGCACAAAGGGTTAAACGCTCAACAACCAGCCAAAAGGTTAGCAGTTCAAACACACCCGGAGGTGCCTCAGAAGAAAGGCCCGGTGATCTACTTCCCCAAAATCAGCCATTGAAAACCCTATGGAGCAGTTCTACCCTGTACACATGGGGGTGCCATGAGTTGGAATTGACTTGACGGCAACTAACAACACCGTGAAGTCCACACCACCCTGGGAAGTCTAGAGAATTCTAGCACCGCTCTAGAGATGCTCAGAGCCACGTGGGAAGCTGCGAAGGCAGGCTGGGTACGCACTGAGCCCCCACACCCACCCCGTGGCCTCGGACCCCCTTCCCACAGCCATCCCTGCCTCAGCGCAGCCCCAGCCGGCCTCCCTCCCCCATCCTGCACATTCAGGTCTTCATTTCTGGGTCACAGCAGCCACAGAACCACAGTGGCTTCAGCCACCACTTTCCCCGACAGGAGTCACTGCCCAGTGTCACCACTTCTGCCTGACACTTCCTGAAAACAGTACTTGACCACAGCACCACAAAAGTCTACATGCCTGCATTGGCTTTCAAAAATTCCTCAGTGTTCAGGGAAATTTGCCAAAAACCCCTTCCTTGTCTTACCTGATCTTTGCTTAGGTGTGTGGAGCGCAGAAGGCCTGGCCCACAGACCCACTGCACATTCCAGATCCTTCCCTGGCTCTGGGGCCAGTCTATATCACCTGTTGTCCTTCTGTAGCCCAGGTGGGACCAATGTCTGCCAGGCACTCTGAAAAGCTACGTGAGGCTGACTGTTCTCCAGACTGCAGAGGTCTCTGGAAGGCCTGCCAACCTCCCCTGCCTGCCCAGTTTTACCCTCTCCCAGGACCCAGCTTCCATCATTGGGATAGCCTGGGCTTAGCCCTGTCATTGGGATAGCCTGGATCAACTTCCCTCATTGGGATAATACTCTGAGCTCTACCTCCATCATCAGGATAGCCTGGGCCTGCTCCTGTCATCAGGATAACCCAGGCCTAGCCCCATCACCTGGGTTCTGCTGCGGGCTTTCAGTGGAGAAGGAGTTGTGGGCAGGTGAGAACCCCCTGGCCCAGCCAGGTCACCAGGAGTGGTCAGCTCAAGGAAATTACCGGGAGAGGTCGGTCAGCCTTGGCTGGCTCGTCCATTTCTTGGCAACAATAACAGAGGTCGGAAAGAACCTCCATGTAACCCAAAGGACCCACTGCCAGAAGCTCCCACAGCAGCTACCGCTATTTGACTAACTGCTTCAAGGTGTCAGGGTAGGTGGCAGCTCCAACCCTCACCATCTTCCCTTGGCTCTGAAAGTTTGCCCTAAGACTTCAAGGCCCCTTGAGATGCATGGACACGGCGCCTGCCCTTGTAGGGGTCCACGTCCCGAGGGTCTCAGCCCTGGAGAAGCCTGGGGACCCTGTGGTGCATCAGCCCCTCTTGGGGTCACAGAGCCAGGCAGGGGCTGCCCTGCCTCGTGTAGACTCACTGAGAACCATGCGCAGGAGCCCGAGGGGAATGCCCCAGTGGTCCTGGCAGTGTTTCGTTCGCATTTCCCAGTCGCTGATCAGAGATGGTGACTGTTTGGACTTTTTGTGTTTCAATAAACGGTATACACTCACATGGTCCCATAAGGTTATAACAGAGTTCAGAAATCCCAGCTGCAGAATGGGACTTAGCAGACGTAATGAGACGTCGTGAACGCAACAGCTTTCTGTGGTTATTTTAACATAAACTTTCCCCACTTATACATAAAAAGTTTACCATATAATAGTGTGTGCTTCGACTCGCAGGCAGCAGCAACTCTTAAGAGTTGTAGCATTATCTCTCTGTTTAATTTTTTTTTTTTTAATATTACCGCGAAGTGCATGATGGCTCCCAAACGCAGCAAAACCAGCGCTAGTGAGAGCAGCAGCAAGAGGCCAAGACGAAGCATCGATTTGGAAGTGAAACAAAAGGTTATTAAAAAACACGAAGGTGGAAAATATCTGAATGCTATTGCTCGCAATTTAGGCAGGTTCACACAATGTCCAAATCATATAATGTCCTATTTCACAGAACATATCATGGACATCAAGCAGTGCGCGACTATTTTACCACGGAAACGAGAACTCCTGAACAAAGGCTCCCAGATCCCCAATCCCCACCCTCCCCCGAACGAGGTAAGTGACCACAAAGCCCTCTGCCTGAGCCAGACCTGTGAGACAGAGGCGGCTGCGGCATCAGCCTCTGAAGTAGAAGGTTGGAGGACGGGCAGTGGGTATTTTACGGCAGCGAGATCTCATGCCGTATTCCCTCCTCATGGGGCTGCTCCCCCGACCCTTTGGGAATGGGGTTCCCCTCTTCACAGGGTTGTATTCCCTGACCCCTTGGGGCTGGACCTCCTCCAGAGCCAGGTGGATGACGGAGGTTTGAGTCTGCTCCTGCAGCCCACTGTCCAGGTGACCTGGGATAGTCATGAGCCTCACTGTCTCTGTCTGAGGGAGGGATGACACCTGCACCTTGGCATCATCGTCATGAGGACTAAGGGGACCTCCTGCCCATCATACCCACTGTGGCAGGCTCCATCTGGCCCTCTGTGACCCAGTGCAGGTCCCCTGCGGCAGGTCCCCCTGGACCACCCACCTAAGGAAATGTCCCCGGCCCACACTCTTCAACACCCACACGTGCTCCTGGAAGGTCCTGCTTTAGGCCCAGGGGCGACTCGGAGGCTGGACCACGTGCCCCGCACTCAAGCAGGAACGTCTGCTGCCACGTCAGGAAACCCAAATCCCATGCTGGCATGCTGTTCAGGGGATGGCCCCAGAAGGAAGGACCTCACTCCCTTTCTACTGATGATCAGGGGGCCACAGCCAGAGTTCAAAGGTGGAGAGGTTGTCATTCCAATAGGGGGCTGCCGTTAGCATCAGCAGGGGAAGCCAGCCTGAGTCTGGGATCACCTAAGGCCTCCCCATGGCACAGCACAGGGATGAGTGGCTGTGTGGTACAAGAAGCCCGTGGTGTAAGCAGGTGGCCCTCGGGGAGGAGGGGTGATGTGTGTCCTGCAGAAAGCACTAGGGGCCTGGCCCTTCTCTGGGTAAAAAACAGCTACTGATTGTTGACCAGCTTTCACTGCTAAGTGGGCCACCAACGGGGCTCAGCAGGCATGCGACAGGATCTGAGAGGCCCCAGGAAGCCCCTGCCCGGCCCAGGTGAGCAGTGGAGCTTCTGGTGGCACTGCCCAGCTCTCCCAGTCAAACCCAACCAGGAGCAGATCCGCAGCTCCTGGAGGACATGACTGTGGCAGACCT
Organism: Dugong dugon; assembly: GCA_030035585.1. Taxonomy (NCBI): domain Eukaryota; kingdom Metazoa; phylum Chordata; class Mammalia; order Sirenia; family Dugongidae; genus Dugong; species Dugong dugon. The sequence continues at coordinate 26,004,551 of CM057462.1, read as the reverse complement.
CAACATCACCCCACCCTGCCTAGCACAGCCCAGGGCACTCCCGCCCCGTGGCGACAAGAACATCCTCTAACCGCTTCCAATGTGCTTGCCTCCTAGTCTTCAATTTATGCAGTGACCTGGCAACCTTACCCCCACTAACAGGTGGGGACGCATGGCTTAGAGGTATACTTTAAGGGGCCGCTGAAAGGTGGAAGAGCTGGGATTCAAACTCAGGCCTGTCTGGCACAAACTCTGGCTCTTACCCAGTCAGTGGGCCACATGCCCAGGCAGCCCCGACGTTCCTGAAGCCAGTGTTGATTTTGCTTTGGAATGGCTATTTAATTTGGGGGTGTTTTGATCTCATTCGCCCAGTTAGACCATACATAAAGGGAGGGCTAGGATAGAACTTCTTGCAGCCCTCGGGGAGGCAAAATGGGGCAGCCCATAAGCAGTCTTCCAATGAATGAATGAATGAATGAGTGAATGAGTGCATGCATGAATTAGTAAATGAACAAGTGAATGAATGAGTGAGCAAGTGAGTGAATAAATGTGTGAATGTATAATGAATGAATATGTGAATAAATGAATGAGAGAGTGAGTGAGTGAATGAGTAAATGAACAAGTGAATGAATGAGTGAGTGAAGTGATTCTGAGTGCAGGGTCGCAGTGATTCAGATGAGCCTGCTCCCCAGTGTCACCATCCCTGGACGGTGAGGCACATTCAGTCCCACCCAACCCAAAACCAAACCCGTTGCCATCGAGTCGGTTCCGACTCACAGCGACCCTATAGGACAGAGTAGAACTACCCCATAGCGTTTCCAAAGAGCAGCTGGTAGATTAGAACTGCGGATCTTTTGGTTAGCAGGCTGTAGCGCTTAAGCACTGTGCCACTAGGGCTCTACCACAGGGCTCCTACTTTTACTAAAATGGAAAGGCAGGTAAGTCAGGGGCACAAATGCGGCCTGGGGATAAAACTTCCCAGGATCAGGCCCCGCCTGTCAGAGGTGCCATAAAAGAGGGATTTTCCTTGGCAGTAGTAGCTGCTCGGCAAATGAGCCATGGGGCAGTGAGGCTCAGAGAAAGGGCGTCTGTCCCGGGCCAGGCCAGGTGCGTTTGTTTAAATTAGGAAGCACTGCCGAATAAAAAGACCGATTGAACGATGGGTGTTTTATGGCCTGGGGATGTCTTGATGGGGTTTATTTTTCCGGTGCAGGACCGTGAACAAGCTGTGTGCTCTGAGGGGCTTCCACCTCTTCCGTTGCTGTAGGTGGAGCTCCCACAGAACCCCTTCAGCGCCCAGTATGCCAGCAGGCTTCTTCAGGAGCCGCTCTGCAGAGGATGTGGTCCAGGTGGACGGTGGCTTGGGTGTATATGGACCTTTCAGAAAGCAATGCTCAGCCTCAGCACCAGGGGATGCAGAGAGATACGGGGTTCACACTCATCTTCTCACAGCTGGCCACGGCACGGGTGTGGGCACTACCTCCATCCGTCCATCTGCCCATCACAGGCCATGCCTGTAAAGTTTCCTTAGGCCACGTGCCCAGCCAGTGGGAGGCCCGTGGGGCCGCAAGTGGCCGAGTGCCCAGCAGCTCCCAGAAACACCTGCAGGTCTGGGGCATGATGGGAGAGGGAGGCCCTTTGTGCCCCTGCAGTGGGGCTGGGGTTCCAAACTTGAAACTGACCTTACTCCAACAGGGATAGGCTGAGCAAAGTGGTGGGGGGACTGCAGAGGGGCAGGGCCAGCCAAGCCTCAGGTCCCTCCAGAGCAAATGATGCTCCATGTATGGTGAGCCGACAGCCCAAGACAGGAAAGCCAGAACAGAGGCGCACTGTCAATACGACATTGGTTCCCTCCAGGCCAAAACTGTCCCCCATCCATTCTCACCCAGAGGAAGGGGTGCCCACAAAGAGATGGCAAATGTGGGGGATGTGGGGAAAAGCTACATCAATGCATTTTATTCCCCCACCCCCTCCAGCCCACCCAAGGGTCCAGTTTTCATTATATTCGAACATGTAAGAATAAAAACAGGGAAAAGGTGGTTTTGGGTTTTTTTTTTTTTTTTTTTTTTTTTGTAGCTTTCTGGATTGTTCTGATGACTCAGTTCCCCAGCTCCCTAATTTAATGAGAGGTAGAGAAAAAAGGATGTTGGGTTTTTTGGCTATTGCTTTCTGGATAATTCTGAGTGACTCGAGCCCCTAGCTCCCTAATTTAATGCAACAAACAGAAAAAGTAGTGTTGGGTTTTTTTCTTGTTGCTTTCTGGATTGTTCTGACTGACTCAGGCCCCCAGCTCCCTCATTTAATGCAATAAAGACCCCGAAGGAAGCCGTGCCTTCTACCTCTTGCATGAGATTTTTTTAAGCCAAACAAAACCCTGCATGTACATATTGCACCAAGAGCAACGGCATGAGGTCAACCGACTGGAGCGGCAGAGAGAATATATAAAATAGACTATCATGTTAAAAGTTTAAACCTCATAAATCTGCACCGTGCCGTTGGCCGGCTTTGGAAGGTGAGAGAAACAACATTACGGAGTGAAATGAGGGAAGCGAAAAGAATGTAGCATGAAGGCCAAAGAGCAAGGAAGTCACGGGGGACCCAAGGAAAACACAACTTGCCGAGAAATTTAGTCTAATCTTTGCTCAACCACAAACAGGAGGCTGGGCTCCAGGGCCGCCAACAGAAAAGCGTCTCCTGCCCCGGAAAAATGGATTTGTCAATAACCAGGGACTTGTTTTCCAAAGGCATCTCAAGGTTGTTTTTGAAAAAAAGTAAAAAATGAAAATGGTGTCCACGTGGCACACACAATCGGGAAATGATTTTTTTTTTTTTTTAAGTGGTTATGAGGACTGCAAGGGCTGTAAGGCCATCTCTTGGTCGGTGGTGTGGAAACGTTAGATTCATAATAATGTCTGAGGCAACTGGAATAAATTGGGCATTTTTGTTTGAGAATTTGTTTGCAATCAAAGAAATCAAAGTTGGTTTAAATCTCCTCTTATGGCCTAAAAACTCTGCCCAGCCCCAAACCCAAGAAATGTGAATTTCCTCATTTGGGGTTGAGTTGCCTGCAGAGAGCAAGGAAGGACCCCTGATCCTGACCCTACTGTGGAGAGTGGTTCCCCACCTGGGGCCCCGAGGCGTGTGAGTCCACATTGGTCACCAGCCTCCCCACTCTGGGGATGCTCCCAACAACCTGGCTTCTCTGGCTCGCAACATGGGGTGGCCCAGGGAGCGACCATCTGTAGGGGTCCCTTTCCACTGTAGATTGGATGTGCAAGTGGGAAACCCCCTTCCCTTCCATCTTCGGCACTCAAGCACCTCATAGTTGGGGTTGGCCAATGCACCAAGTATTTAAGAGCCCCCCTTTTTAATAAGAAAGCCTCATCTTTACACCCTTCACCTCCAAAGGAACAGAAGCTTCCAAGAAGAGGGTTACAAATATGTGCAGAACCCCAACAGAAGAAAAAAAAAAACCAAACCCGTTGCCGTCAAGTTGATTCCGACTCATAGTGACCCTAAAGGACAGAGTAGAACTGCCCCATAGAGTTTACAAGGGGCACCTGGTGGATTTAAACTGCCAACCTTTTGGTTAGCAGCTGTAGCTCTTAACCACTACACCACCAGGGCTTCCCCAATGGCAAAGGGTTTTTAATTTTAACTCCAAACACATTCGCTTTGGCCTGACAGTTACGGTCACTTAGACTTGGTCTCTTCTCGTTTCTTCTTTTCTCTTTCCTTTCCTTTTCTTTTCCCCTTCTCTGCTGTGTCAGAGGTGAACAATACCATGTTTAGATTGCAGAATTCCATCACTTAATTGCTTCACTACTGGAAATTTCAGGAGGGTCTCATTTTTCGCAGAAATCTCAAGGCGAGAGCAGATTTCTGCAGATCTTTTGCCTAATTAACAGGATACTCCATAGGAAAAAAAAAAAGAAAGAAAGAAAAGGCAAAACCAACAGATTAAGCCAAGAATCATCCATTAGCTCCAAAAGAAATCTTCTGCAACAGACGAATTTTGTAAAATCTCCATCCAGAAATTCACAGTGGGGGGCAACTATGGCTGAGCCTGGGGTCTAGCCCCTGATTGAGAGTCTGGCCAGCCAGCCATGCCCTGGTGCCCAGGGCTCAGCAGGCACTGCCACAGACAGGATAACCTGGTGCCCCGGAGACCCCATTCCCAGTCAGCACCATGCTGGCTCCAAGAGATAAGCCCTTGAGTTCCTTCTTCCCCCCCAGCTTCCAACAGTACCAGGATGGGTCCAGATGAAGACAAATCATAATGAGGGGGGTCCGGGAACTGGGAGGGGTGGGGGGTGGGAGGGAACCACAGAGCCACAGAGCAATGTTTCTGGGCTCAGAGACGTGTCCTCTGGAGTTTTCCAGTGCAGGCTCTGAGGGGTGTAGGGGTGTGGGGGGACATCTCACTGGGTGCAGGCAGTAGCCCTGGAAGTCTCCCTGACCTCTGACCCCGGAAGGTCAGAGCCTCCTGCACCACTCAGTAGGAAGTCCAGTGCAAGAGAGGCCTCAGCTGCCAACAGCAACTCTGGGCCTGGAGGTCAGAAAACAGTTGACCCCAGTGGCCAGGCTGCTGCACAGCAGTTGGGAGGCTCTCCCATGGCAGGGACCTTACAGTGTATGAAGACTCGTGCACCTACAGCCCGCCTAGAGCAAGCTTCCCTCTCCCCATGCCCAGACGCCTCTTAGCTCCCTCTACCCTGACATGGGGGACTCGATGTACGTCAGAAAAAGGGCCAGCCACCAGAAGTGTAACTAGGGTATGGCACATATGGGGGGTATTGCACCGGCCCTGGGCGCATGGTGCCACTGAGCAGTTTCTATCAACCCGGTACAGCCAGTGGCGTATCTATGGAAAATGGCGCCTGTGGCAAGTGCTGAAATTGTGCCTCTGTCCAAACATCTGACACTCCTTTTAGATAACTTTACCATAATATCAACTCAAAAATACAAGTCAAGCTCATTTATCTTTTTAATTAGCATATTACCATGCTTGAGGAAGGACATTGGGCCATACAGTGTTAATAGAAACTGCTCGGTGGCGCCACACGCCAGGGCCAGTGCAATACCCTAGATACACCACTGGGCCCGTGAGACAGTCCTCCAGCCGCACAGGCCCCCTGCATGACAGGGTCCGAAACCCCCTGAGTTGGCCTAGAGGAGGTTGCCTGGCCCATGGCCCAGACCAGTGGCTGTGGTTTGATGTGGTTTTATGAAGGATGGCTCCAGAGAAGCCAACCCTCATATGTCAGTCACCACATTTCTGCAGCTCCAAGTCTTGGACAGGTGCACCGGGTAGGGCCTGGAGATGCTTGGGGTAGGCAGTCCTCAAGGCTCCTTTGGCTGTGCCTATTCAGGTTCCCCCTACCTGCCTAATGTGGGCTCTCTGCTATGGAAACCCTGCCCTAGACAACCTGCCATGGATGCCCTGCCGTGGATGCCCTGCTGTGGACACCCTGCAATGGATGCCCTGCTGTGGATACCTGCCATGAATGCCTTGCCATGGACACACTGCTGTGAATGTCTTGTGGTGGGTGCACTGCTGTGGACGCCCTGCCGTGGATGCCCTGCAGTGGACACCCTGCCTAAATGCCTTGCCCTGGATGCCTGCCTTGACTACCCTGCCGTGGATGCCATTATGTGGACACTCTGCTGTGAAGGCCCTGCTGCGGACTCCCTGCCATGGGCACCCTGCCGTGGATGTCCTTCTGTGAATGCCCTGCCATTGATGCCTGCTGTGGACACCCTGCTGTGGATGCCTGCTGTGAACACCCTGCTGTGGATGGCTGCTGTGAACACCCTGCCGTGGATGCCTCTTGTGAACACCCTGCTGTGGATGCCTGCTATGAACACCCTGCCACAGATGCCTGCCATGAACACCCTGCTGTGGATGCCTGCTGTGAACACCCTGCCATGGATGACTGCTGTGGACATGCTGCCTTGGATGTCCTGCCATGGACACACTATTGTGGGCCCTTCTGTGAACGCTCTGCCATGGATGCCTGCTGTGGGCACCCTGCTGTGGATGCCTGCTGTGGACACCCTGCCATAGATGCACGGCCGTGGATGCCCTGCCATGCTTGATGGAGGAGAGCGTGCACATGAGTGGGGCATTAACTACTAGAGGGACAGGGAGCCCTTTCTCAGATTTAACCACAGCCCCACGAGGATGGATCTCCTCACTCTGCAGATGAGAATGCCGGGCTGAGAAAGGCAAGGAAGGAGCCAGGTCCCACAGCTTACACCGATGCCCAGATTCCATCTGGGTCCACTTGATCCCACAGCCTATGCTGCCCACTGCCCAGGCATAAGTGCCAGCACTCCCCCCCACCCCCGACTGAGACTGGGATGCACCTGCTCCACGAGGGCACAGCCCCCCTTCTTTGCAAAGTCCTCCTTTTCTGCCTTTAGTCGGCTTCCTCCTTCCCTTCTTCCCAAAGAGGTTTGTAATGACGCTCAGCGACGCCACCTCCCAGGACCTCCCCCAGGTCAGGTAGCAAGATGCAGCCTCAACCTAGCTGCAAAGTGTTCTGACCCAGCACGGTAGAGGCCCCCATGGCTGCAGCTTCAGAAGACCCTCAGCCAGCACCCCCAAAGCCCACCAAGGCTGCTGTGGCCTCAGGGACGCCTGCTTCTCTTCCAGGCTTCAATCCCACCTGTGCAGGTTTTGTGCGAAGCTCACCTGGACACATGTTCTAAATGGTCAAGAGTGGGTCCCAGGAACCAGTCCCCATGGAGCAGTTGGCTGTGTCTACTCTCACAGCCTCGGCTCATCTACCAACAAAGAAGTGTACAACTCAGGGACAATGATGGGGCAGGAACAAAAGGGCTGGGCGGCTAGGGGAAGCCACCCCAGCTACTGGAAACAAACTCCAAACCTTCAGAGCTGGTTTGACACCTGTAGCAGGGCAAGTGTGGTATCTGCACCCACCTCCTCTCTGCCGGGATCACCTCACCCCGGGACCAGCAGGACTCCCAATTCAGGCTTGCAAATGCACGCCAAAAAGTTAACAGCCCACATGGATGCTGACAGCAGCTTTATTCACAATTGCCCAAAACTGGAAGCAACGAAGCTATCCCTCCATTGGTAAATGAACAAACAAATGGTGGTACATCACACAATGGAAGGTTATTCATCAATAAAAATAAATGTGCTAACATGCCATGCAAAGACTTGGAGGAACCTTTAATGCATATTGCTAAGTGAAAGAAGCCAGTCTGAAAAGGCTACATAATGTGCAATTTCAAATATGGGACATCTGTAAAAGGCAAGACAATAAACCAAAACCATTGCCATCGAGTCGATTCCAACTCATAGTGGCCCTATAGGGCAGAGCAGAACTGCCCCGCATGGTTTCCAAGGCTGTGAGCTTTACAGAAGCTGACTGCCACGTATTTCTCCTGCAGAGCGGCCAGTGCGTTCGAACCACCGACCTTTCAGTTAGCAGCCAAGCCCTTAACCATTGCGCCACCAGGGCTCCTTAGGCAAGATGATCAAGACAGTGAAAAAGTCAGTGGTTGCCAGGGGTTCAGGGTGTTTTTAGGGCAGTGAAATTACTGTGCACAATACTGCAATGGGGGGACACAGGACATTAAGCATTTGTCAAAGCCCATTGAACTGTACAACACAAAGAGTGAGCCCTCATGTAAACTATCAGTAAACAATGTATCAGTATTGGTTCATCGGTTGTAACAAGCGTACCACACCAATACAAGCTGTTAATGATAGTGGAAACTGTGTGCAGGCAGGAAGAGGTATATGGGAGCTCATTATATTTTCTGCACAATTCTTCTATAAATCTAAAACTGCTCTAAAATATAAAATCTACAATAAATTTTTTTTTTTGAAGTTTTAAGTTGCCAGTCCAAAGAAGCTCCTTTGCAGCCACAACACCTACCATTCACTAGCCCAGCGCCCATGAGGCCCGCAGACACCCGCTGTGGCCGGGTCCGGGAAGCAAGACACTGATCAGGTCTCTCCGGACATCTTTTCTTCCCACTTCTTTTTTTTTTTTTAAGTGAGTAGGGGCCCCAGGTATCGGCCCAGCAGATGTGGACTCGACTCAAGTTCTCAAGGGCAAGCGCAACCTGGCCCCCACCTCCCTGGCTCGAATGTCCAGGCCAGTGGCCTCCACTCAGGGACTGCACCTCGAATTTCGGTGACAGGGCAGCGCAGAAAGCCGCCTGTTTTATCAGCAGCCTGCATGAGCTCTATATTGCTGCGGCCCCTCACCCCTGGCATTCCACACCTCCCGGGGGGGGGGGGGGGCAGATAATCCCACAAACGGCCTCATGCCAGAGGCCCAGACACTTGGAAAGTGCTTTCTCCCACCGCCGAGTGCTTCTGACTCAGTCCTCACTGTGCTCGCCTGAGTCTCCCTCCTGGGCCCCAGGGTACAGATTGAATGTCCCTTTGAAAGGGCCAGAGGCGGCCCCGTCCCTGCTCCTGTGTCTGTCTGACACTGGATCGGGGTCTCCAGCCTGTCCTGCCGTGCTTTGGGAGGCATGGCCTGCCCCTCCCCAGGGGGTTGTCCCCATGCACCCCGGGGTCTGCCAGGACCACAGTTCCCGACAAGGGACAGAGGGAAAGCCCTCACCTAGCCCAGCAGACGCCAAGATTCTTGCTCCTGCAAGGAGCCCAAGGATTAGAGTTCAGAGTCAGCTGTACCCATCTCCTCAGGCTCCTTCCACAAGCCTACTTGGTGGGGCAGCTGGATGAGCAGCATCACCCTGAACCAGGAACTGACTTGCCTGCCACAATGGTCCCCCACCCTGATGTCCACACACAAAGTCACCCAAAGAGGCCAAGACTGATACCAGAGTCCGATTCACATTGTCATGTCTGTGTAAGCAAAGTACTTGTCCATGTGTACATGTGTGTTGTGTGTGCACATGCATGTTGTGTGCAAGCGTATGTGTTTACACGTATGTGTGCATGCATGTGGGCACTGTGCACTTGCATGTGTATGAGTGCGTGCACACATGCATACATGTGCCGTGTGCATGTGTATGTGTGCATGCTTGCACTATACATGTGTGTTCACATGAGTGCATTATGTACCTGTGTGTGCATGAGTGCACTGCATACATGTGTGTGTATATGTGTGTGCCATGTACATGTGTGATTGTGCCTGGGTACGCCATGTGCACATATGCATGTATGTGTGTGTGCATATGTACATGGTTGCACTGTGTACATGTGAGTGCATGTGTGCACATCAGCACATTATGTACATGTGAGAGTATGAGTACACTGTGTACATATGTGTGCACATCTGTGTGCATGTGTGTGCAGGAACTGTGGTTGCACTTCAGCCCCACTACCCTAGAGCTCCTATAAGCAAATTCAAAGCATGTCCCCTCGATGACGTCAAACACAGTCTCAGAAGCCAGAGTGCCAGCTGGAGAGCTAAAGAGTGAGGAGAAGCAGCCCCCTGTCAGCTTTGGGGCTTGCCACTCAGATACAGTGCCCTAAAAGCGCCCAGAACAAAACTAAGCCAGAGACCCCAGAAGGCAGGGTCAGGCTCAGAACTCGCGCCTTTGCTCCCTTCAGCGGGGGCGATGTTTGCCCTCCATCCCAGGGATGGTACAGTGTGCAGACACTGGTCAGGTGTCCCTAAGAGCCAAGTGCCCCCCAGCAAAAGCTGACAAAATTCCCTGTGTCTCTTCTCATCACGGAAACTTGGTGAGAAAGCCCAAGCTGTGGTGAAACCCAGAATCCAATAAAGAAACCTGCCTGGGCCACGAGAACATTGCGCCCGGGTCCGCTCAGTGGACACTCTGCCTGGTAGTTCACACATGCCAAGCACATCACAAGCCAAGATGGCGGCCCCTTAATATCGGCATGTGGCTTGCAAAGAAACCTGTCCTGTACGTTTCTGACTTGCTTGCGCTTATCTCTTTGCAATCTTGTTTTGGACAAGCTTTATCATCTGTAGGTCCCATCCAGAGGCCTCCAGGGACTGTTGGGTCTGCATTCAAAAATGCAAATCTGCCTCCCGCCAGGTGCAAGCAAGTCCCAGGTATAGCACTGAAACCCAAACTAGCTGCTAACAACGACAGCCTCAAGCGCAGGACAGTGATACAGTAAGAATAGCCGGGCTTCATCCTGAACAGCTCACTGAGCGAAATGTTCCAGTGACTATCCCAGCAAGCCCCTTACCGGACACAGTCTTCACTCCCCAACCCCAAGCTTCTGCCTCTGTCCTTGGTGTCCCATCTGAGGAGGCTGAGAGGAAGACCTGCCCCTGGCATGAAGGAGAGAAAGCAAAGAATCACAGGACCACATGAGGGCCCCCCTTCATCACACGCAGGGTCCTACCACCCCAGGCGAGGCTCCCTGTACAGATGGAAGTAAAGTTATCTACTCAAGTTCTGGTGGCTTGGAGGGGATAGAGTCAAAACTCAAGCCAGTTCTGCCTCTGCGTATCTGGTGCAAGACTCCATGGAGGTAAGACTCTCAGCCCTGACCCAGCCCCTGCTCTGTCCTGGCCCAGCAGAGATGGGGACATTGCTCGGGGGACCCAGAAGCCAGACTGTTGGAATCAAGGTGCCATGATCATAGCCACACGGCATCTCCCAGCCTCAGGCCCTGCTCAGGGTGGAGGGGTGCTTCTGTGGGCCCTAAGAGCTAGAGAGCCCCCCTCCCTTGCCACTTCTCTAAGGCTGAACCCATCCTCAGCCTGGGCCTCCTTTGGAGCACATTCACAGAGCCCCAACCAGTCGGGGTAGTCACCCCCGGTCCCCACATGCCAACAAGCCCTCCTGTCCAAAGGAAAGTCCATCTCTGGTCTGGGTCACTGTCCCACTGGCCACAGTCATGCTGGCCTGGAGGTGCTGTCTCTCCATCAGCAGGGGCTCCTGTCTGTTCCAAAGATCACAGGATGCAGAAAACCTCCCCTCGGACTGAGCACCCTCCAAGACCACTCATGGCCCCAGGGTCATGGGCGCTGAGCCCAGAGTCTGCAGAAACCCCGACGCCTTCACCCGTCGGTAACCTGCAGGGGGGGCCCACTGAGTGCTCAGGTTTCAGTCCCAGACAGCTCAGAGGATGGAGTGACACGTCCCTTCTTGAATCTGGGCTGAAAACAGCACACTCCGAGGCCAAGGCCGGGGTGGTCCCCCAACGAGATGCCAGGGACACAGCAAGTATGAGATACACAGCAGCTCCTGGGGTGACAGTCATGGGGGTGCTCACTGCCATGATCTGGGGTCCCCAGCTTCCTCGCCTCCAAGCCTGCCTGCTGGCCCTAAGGCCCTAATGACCTCAGGCATGGAGGTAGAGTTTGGGCTGGTTTGGCTTTAATGAGCTCTGTGCCAGGGCCTGAGAGGCACGAAGCCATGTGATGTTGGTACTGCAGAGGCCAGCCTGGCCCTAGGTCCCTCCAGGTGCCCCCACCTGTGTCCTCCACTCCTATGGCTAGCCTGCACCCATCTCCAGCTACAGACACCCCACAATGTGAAGAAGTCTCCCTGCCAGGGTTTCCAAGGAGGCCCAGCCTGGCCCAGGATGTCCAGATGTCCTACCAAGGCCACCAAGGCTCCCTCAAATTGTCCCCAGTCACTTCTCCTTCTGATAGAGGGCCCCTGCCCTGCACACCTTCACCAGATGGGCCAAGTGGCTTGGAGCCGACTGTCCCATGTCCTGATGCATAAGGACATGGGGTTCTCCAGCAGAGACCATGGGATGGCACGCTTGTGTGTGCCCCTTGTCCCTTTTCTTCCCACTGCATAATGTGCCTGGTAGGCTGAGAAGGGGCTCTCTCTAGGAGCAGACGGAACCCAGGTGCTGGTCTTGGGCTTCTCCCACTCTGAGGCCTCCAGCCTCCTCTCGCTTCCCTTTGAACGAGGGTCGTCTGTCAGAATCAAGTGGCAACTTAAAACCCCTGGTAAAGGGAGAACTTGGTACGAGCAAAGAATAATCCCTTATCGAGGCTGCCAGCAGAGAGGAACCCGGGTAGGGTAGCTGAGAGGGGCCTCGAACCCGAGCCCGCCGCCGTAATTAGCAGATGAGATTCAATCGCAAACAGCAGCTTTTAGCAGCTTTATCTAACCTTCGGAAGGTAAGATTAACACCTCGATGGAGGGAAAGTTAAGACTCAGGGGCCCCCGCGCTTTTCAGTCTGGATTCCCAGCCGTGAAACGCGAGAGCCCCTCGTGGCCCGCACTATCGGCCCCGAGAATTTCGGAGCTCTCTCTCACTTTCCAGTTTTTTGTTTAGATCTTTTGTGCATAAGGACACTCAGCCTAACGGCGGCCACCAAAACTCTCTCTGCCCCCCTACGCGTGCTCCCAGCACACACTCTCGTGCACACACATACACTCCTGAGCTCAGATATGAATTCCAAGGATTGTGGAGTCCAGGATGCCCCATCTCACAAGAGCTGGTTGTCAGAGGTGTGGAGCCTCCATAGGCTTTGTGGAAATAAGAAAAATCAACTTCCATCCCCATCTACGTGTCGCTGCTCAAATTTCCTTTGCCAAAGAAGCTGTCGAACAATTTCCTCTGAGCAGAAGTCTAGGATATGTCCTTCTGTCTAAAGAGAGAATTGGCCTTGCATAATTTTGCCTGTCCTTGGGCTGCAAGGCGTAGGACATGTGAGGAACAGGCCTAACATAGATTGTCGGCAGAGCTGACGAAGGGAAATTTGGAAGGGTTGAGGACACCACCCATCTTGTCGCTGTTAGCTGCCATCATGTAGGTCCGTGACTCATGATGATCCCATGCACAATGGACAAAACACTACCTGGTCCTGAGCCATCCCCACGATCAGTTGTAGATCAGAATGCTGTGCTCCATAGGGTTTTCACTGGCTGATTTTCAAAAGTAGGTCTCTAGGCTTTTCTTCCTAGTCCATCTTAGTCTGGAAGCTCCGATCAGACCTGTTCAGCATCATAGCAACATGCAAGCCTCCACTGACAGACGGGTGGTGGCTGTGTGTGAGGTGCACTGGCTGGGAATTGAACCCGGGTCTCCCACACAGGAGGTGAGAATTCTACCCCTGAACCACCACTGCCCTCTTGCATACCTTATAGGCCTTATTTCTAAAGTCATGTCAAATCACTTCCAGGGAAAAATTGATCCATCTCTGGAAGCTCTTCTTCTTGCTAATGTGATAAATAAATAATTAGCCACATTGCCAGGTTATTTCATTAAAGAAAAAGATGGCTAGATGGACCAGGAGAGAGAAACGGATCAAAAAGATGGAGTCTGGCTGTAAGTCCCTATGTTTTACGACACCATTTGTACTCTGTCAGTCACTAGCTGTATGCGCAGCCCGGGCTGGGAACTGAATACCCTATTCAGAGAGAGGTACTCGCTTGGTGTGTTATTGCAATTTAATATTTTCACACACAGACACATCATTATCTTGGAACCTGACACTGTAGGGATAATTCTATAATTTTTCAAGAGGGCCTGATTTTTCTAAATGCAAGCACCAGGGCCCCGGGATTATCTAAACAACTCCTTCCCTCTTTGTTTCTTCTTTGGGGTTACAGACATGCAGGAAAGTGCTCACCGACTGCTGTCTAGCACCTTTGAATTTCTCCACATCTTCTCCCGGAACAACCAGCTGCAGACTGCCTGGGGGCCGGGCCAGGCACTGGCTACTGACGGCCACTGCTTCACATACCATGGGGGGCTAAGGGGTACACAAGAGGTGTGGCAAAGGTGGGTGGCTATTTTACAAGTACCAGTGGCACTGTGCAATGTCCCTGATAAAACTAAAAAGAAGGGCTTGGAGTAGCCTTGTTCTAACACGAGGTCTCTGCCTGCACACAGGTACATGCATATGTGTGTGCACACACACATGCACACACGTGCACACACTCCACGGGGATGATGTCAACAAAGGTGTGGAGATAAGCCTTGTTCAAACACTAGGTCTCTGTTTGCATGCCAAAAAAAAAAAAAACCCACTGCCATCGAGTCAATTCCAACTCATAGCAACCCTATAGAACAGAATAGAACTGTCCCATAGGGTTTCTAAGGAACAGCTGGTGGATTTGAACTGGTGACCTTTTGGTTAGCAGCTGAACACTTAACAACTGCACCACCAGGGCTCCTGCTTGCACACAGGTGTATGCATATGTGTGCACACACACACATGCACAAGCATCCACACACTCCATAGAGACAATCTCAACAAGGGCATGGAGGTAAGCCTTTTCAAACACCAGGTCTGTGCTGCACACAGGTGTACACATACGTGTGCACACACACACACATGCACACATGCGTGCACACTCCGTGGGGACAGTCTCAGCATGTTGATCAGACGAAGAGGCTATGTGAGGGGCCCTTTCTCCCTCAGGCAGCACTAGCTCTGGCCGACAAAACACTCTCCGGTTTTCAAGCAGTTTAAGAATGCGTTTGCTTTTCCAGAAATAAGAGCCTGGGAGTTATTTGCAAGGAAGTCCACAGATTTCCCAGGGAGGCAGCTCCTCAGGGACAAGCTCGTGACGGCAGATAGGGAGGTGGCCCAACTCAGGTGGACACGCTCTGTGCTGGTTGCTACAGCCGAAAGTAGCAGTGTTCTCACTGAGCAAAGAGGTGTTCTCCAAATGATAGCTGCTGCCTTCCAAAAGGGACCCCAATGAGCCTTCTGACACCCCAGAAAAACTGCCCAGAGCGCCCCTACAATTTCACCCTGAGGGAGCAGAGAAGGTGCAGGGCAGCCGACAGCCCCTCCTGAATCTGAGGTCCAGAAATGTCCACTCAGCACAGAGATGTTCATTTTCAATACGATAAATACCTAATCATATCGCTTTCCCAGGGACAGAAGGAGAAAACGCCCCACGTGGCAATAACATTAACTCCAGGGAGATGGTTTTAACCCAGGACCTTTACGCAGGAGCATTGTCTGAGGGCAAGCAAGTACCAGGAATGACCGAGGCCCCTGGCCTGGCTTCTCCAGGGAAGGAGGTGACGGGGCAGAAAAGGAGGATTAATGCCCTGGTTCTCCGAGAGTTACGCCGACATCCGATTGGCCCAGGGCCCACGGTGGCTTTCCTGTGGCCACCGTTTAGGTTCCTCCGGTGAACATAATTTTCGGCCTTTGTTTAAGTGTTTTATGGACTGATGTACCAGGCCTCTCAGAAAAGGCTGTTACAGCCCATTGGGCAGATACAAATGCGGGCGCATTCTGAAATGCATGCTCCTCTCCCTGGGAGACCCCGCCAGGAGCAGTGAACGGAGTCTATTATGTAAATCCATATTTCGGTGTAATATCGACTGCCAGCCTCTGAATATAGAGATGGGATTAAAAGTGTCACAGAAAGAGTTCCGATTAGGTTCAGAGCCCATTCATCACGCATCCAACCTGATCATTCTGTCCCCCTGTTGCAATATTGGGAGTGCTGTGTCTGCCACCGCCAGAGAAAGGCTCCACAGATTTCCTTCAAATGACTGAATTAGAGACAGAGAGAGAGAGGAACACAGAGTGAGGTAGAGATAGATACAGAGACATAAAAAGAAAAAGAGACAGAGACAGAAAGAGAGACAGAGAGACAGAGGGGGGCAAGCTCACAGAAGCAGACACACACGTGAGACTCCTCTCCGGCATCCCTCCCTCTTTCCCTCTGCCTTTGGTCTGTTTAAGTTGAAATAGAGCGGCTAGCTGGGGGTCCGCATCCCCTCCACCACCACAAGCCAAGAGCTACAGGAGAGAGCTGGTGGCCTGAGCATGTGCTGGGCTGGGGCAGTCTCTCATCTGGACCTAAGTCTGGCTTTCTCCCCATGATCTGAACCATGAACACAGAGGCCCAGGCCCTGGCCCTAGGCAAGGACCTGCTTCCTGGTGAGGATGCAGAGAGGCTGGTGGGCAGCTGCTCAACCCAGGTTCACACTCCACATAAGAGACAGAATAGCCAGGGACAACCTGCACTACCCCGACATAGCGACCCTGTCTCTGTGAGTGGGCCGCCCACGCCCACGCCCCCGGGCCAGCATATGTCAACAGGCCCCACGGAGAACATGCTTTGGGGGCCGAGATGGGCATGAAGGCAGTCAGAGACCACAGGAGATCCTGGCCCCTCAGGAATCGAGCGGCCTCTGATAGGAGCAGAGTTGGCAGATGCCAACAGCTACTTAAGCTCTGAAGAGGGACATGTCCAGTGTGGCTGTGTGCAGCGGAGGTGGCAGAAGGGAGGCACTGGCCTGTGAACTCAGGGAGCTGCTGTGTGCCGGTCAGAGAAGCCCGAGCAGATCTGGGCATCTGCGTGTTCCGATTTGAGAATAAAATGGCGAGCTAATGACCGTGTGTGCTTTATTTCATGACTGGGCTATGTGGCCGGAATGAAAATCCATGCATCTCCAGAGCTGAGGGCAGACGCGTGTCGTTCAGCTTTACGACACAGTGGGAGCCTGACCTACAGCAAGACCGCAACGCTGGTGGTTTACACCTGGGCCTGACCTGTGTGCACCTGCAGGCTGCCACGAGGTCCCTCCCCACGGCCCCCTGGGAAGCCCCCAGGAAGACTGGGAGACTGAGGACCAATGAAGCAGTTTTCCAAACAGACCAAAGACATAAAATGTGGCCCTGATGGCCTGACTGGAGGGGAACACTCTGACCCACCCCAGCCTGGCTCCAAGACCCCCACCTACCAGGCAAAAGTACCCCACCAAATGCCATGCTGGACTCTTCCAGAACCTTCTGTGTAATCATCCCTCCCGAGATAGGGTTCAAGGCTGGGGGTGGAAAGACTGTGTGATCATGACGTGTGAATGCACATCCAGGCACCGTCGCATTTCCACCTTGTGAAAACTCGCTTTCATTCTCCAAGACCGTTACCTGAAATTGATTACGGCTCCACAAAGGTGGAAGGCCACGGGGTAACAAGAGGCACTGTGCCCAGAACGGTGCCCATGCTCACCTCCCAAGCCTGGCCCTCGGTGGAGTCTGATTGCACCAAGCCCCGCCTCAACATGAGACCCCGCCGTCTGCCGACCTGGACCCAGCGTTTACCGCTCAGCATTCAGCTTTGTTATTCTTTCTAAAGTAGGAAACTAGACAAGGCCACTCATTTCTCAACTTGACAGCACACGGCATCAAAAGTAAACCACAGGCCCAGTGACCCCACCCTGGGCGGAGAGGTCACTCCAACAGAGACCGGTCCGCAGAGCCTGGCATCTGGAGGACCTAGCCCAGGCACAACCCACTCTCACCAGCACTTGAGCCGCGCTGCACCAAGCCCCCAACACCCTTGAGAGAAGCAGCAGGGGGCTTCAGACCCCAAGACAGTGGCTCAGTGGGTGTTCCCTGTGTCCCCCCTCAGTGTCCCCCTCAACCAGACATTTAAACTCATTATAGTATATAAATTCTGTGTTCAAAGAAGAAAATCAAATGCACCTAATTCCACCCAGGTAAGTCGGCCAAGAGGAGAGGGGATATCCTTTAATGTGGTCAGAAATGCCCCGATACATTTCTGGGAATTACCTAAGAAACTCCCTGGGAGACCTGGGAAAACCTCTCCTCCCGCCATCCTCTGCATAGCGGCCCTGCCCTGGCCTCAAACTAGGCAGAGGGAGGTCATTTCTTCCTGTAAGTGCCCCTGACCCTGCTTGGGGCTGGGGTGCGGAAACAGAGGGCCAAACTGGTACGTCTCTACCCATTACACCCAGACGTGTCCCTGAGCCCCTCCACGGTGGCCAGGGCAGGGCCAGCAGGCCTTCAGTAGGGCTTCATCTGTCACAGGCCAGGACTCCTCAGAGCACATCTCAACACCAGGAAAAACAAATAATCAGCCAGCTGTTCGTTCGCGCACCGCCCCCTCCCCATGGAACCATCTAGTGATGTTTAAATGCAGGTCAACTCAAACGCACCCTCACTCCAGTTCAGAGCAGGGTCAGAGCCAGCAAGGACGTGTGCGGAAAAGGGGGATCCCAACACACCCGTGTCTGACCCAGCTGTAGACCAAGAAAGCAGGCGGCTCTTCGAAACAGACTGCACCATAAGCAACACACAGCTTTTTAATTTTCTGACCGAGTTTATTCTGAGGAATCCTCACACTGAGGTTAGAAAGCTGTGTCTATGTCGAGTTCTCTCTCCCTCCCAAGCCGGGTCTCAGCAGCAGGCAGCAACGGAAACCGAGGCTGCTCAGTCTTTACCCAAGTTGCAGGGTGGGCACTCCACCCATGGGACGATTTTGCTCCTACACCTGCAAAGCCCTATTGTGTTTAGTGGTTCTTCCTCCCACCTGACAAGGGAAGGAAGATGGAGGGAGGGAAGCTGGGTGCAGTGGGGTCCCCTTTGACCTGGGTGTGTTTGAAATGCAGTCTGTCGTTACACCGAACATTCCATGTCAAGAGTGTGGCTCAGACCAGGACGAAAACAAGAGCCTACACCAGCCAGGTTGGCTTAAAGGCAGACCCCGCTGTCCCTACCATACAGAACTCATGTGTTCGGGGCTGGAATGAGCACATGGATCCGGATATAAAATGAACATGGGAGACTGCAGAACCTTATTTAAAGGAGATAAAATATTCACTAGGACTGAGCCATGTTTTAAAATGATTATAAATTATTTTAACAGTGCATTTGCAAAGGGTTATAAAAACAGCCATAATATATTTTTTTCCTGAGATTCTAGAATTACTAGTGTGACAGCTAATGCAATAATGATTTGTTTCAAATGCCAGTGTTTAAGCTGTATAAAGCGGATTTTATACATTTTTCCAGTAGGCCGCATTGTAGTTAATGAAATTAAACACACCAATCGCATTTGTCCCCAGGGGACGAGGAACTGAACACACCACTGGTTTATTTTTTTATTAAAATAAATTGCAGCCGGCAAGATGGACTAATTGCATACAGAATTGAAAAAGAAACATTCCATTGATATAATTAAGCCAATTTTCAGGGACAGAAATAGTTATGGTGGATATAAAATAAGCAAAGCCCCCACCCGATTCCCACTGCCCTCCTTTTTTGCACAGAATGTTAACTATTAAACAAATATGTATCTCGGAGCGGCCGGCCTCCTATCTGGGAGCACCAGGCATTGTTCCTCAGAGTCTCAAGAGAGGCCGGCCAGACAGGCCAGCCCAGGCACCTCCAAATGGGGGAGGACACAATGGCTGAAACCTCGGAGAGGCTGGGAGCAGTCAGAGCAGGAAGAGGCCACCCCTCAGTCACCCTGGGGCCCACAGCGCTAGCAGCACTCACCAGCCCAGGATGGCCACCGTGGCTTTGGCCACAGCCAGTGAGGTGCCCAGACCTGCAGATTCCACTGAATCCTCCACCACAGTGCCAGCTCCTTCCACCCCAGCAGCAATAGCAGCTCCCCCTCTACCTGACTGCCGTTGGAGGGTTTTGGTCATTTCCCTCCAGATTTGAGTAGAGCAGGCAGGTCCTACACCTCCCAGGCCAGGCTGCACCTATTATGTTTCCCACAGGCGAAAGGGCAGAAGTGGGGGGTATACAGATGAGGATGATCCCAGGCCAGCGCTTTCCCTTTGCTCTCTTGCCCTGTGCCCTTGGGAGAGGACACCCACGAGCAGGGGCGGGGGAGCAACAGGCCAGGACTCCGGCCCGGGCCTGGGTTAGAGGGAGCCAAGCTGAGTCAGACCTGTGATCACAAAGACTCATATCTGGAGAAGGCTCAGGTAAAGTTAGCCAATTGCCTTCACAAGCTGTAATCGCGTTGATGTCTTAGTTGCTTTTCAAAAACAGACCTGTTATAAGTTGAGAAAAATGCTTACACTCTGACACTTTTTTTTTAAAAAATCCTATGGAATTAACTGCAGCCTGCAGTGCCTGGAGGTGTGTGTGGGGGCTAGGTAACAACCCTTGAAGGTCTTGATTTAACTGACATTTGGTTTCACCATTAACTTGCTGTGTGGCCCCGCAAAAGTTACTTGGCGTCTCTGTGCCTGTGGTTTCTTACCTCTAAATGATGTCAGCTACTCTCCACACACCATCCTTCCCAGGGTCGGTGAAGGGGGTAGTGAGGTCATGTCTGCTCAGACCTCCTAGCATGGGCAGGTGGACCGACAGCGCCTGTAGAGAACTCTGATCGGCTCCCAGGAGACTGTGGGGCATCTGGGACAAGGCAGCGCTGGGCCTCCCTGAGGGCAGGGGGAGGGGGTTGAAAGCATGGGCTCCAAGCACCACCTCAGTGAAGCTGGATCCGTGGACGCCGCCCCTGCAAAGCCCGACCCCCACCCTCCACCTGGACCCTGCACCGTCCCTCTTTCCCCACTGCTCCAAATTAGCCCCACGCCCAGACGTGCTTCCGCATCTCTCAGGCCCAGGTCAGCGAAGCGATTGCGAACGGGGCATGGGCGGGTATCTGGGGCGCCTGCGGAGATTGCGGCCGGTCCAGGTTCTGGGGATTTGAAGCGCTGAGCTTGCGCTTCTCCTCTGAGGAAGCCAGGAGGCGGGGATTTTTGGGTTCCTGCAGACCGTGGAGGAGCAGGACACGGCTAGGGGCTGGCCTGGGGTCAAGGGCGCCTGGGCATAGACGCTGCAACAACCAGTTGCGCCATGTAGACGCGGCTGCCGCTCCCGCGGCGCTGTAGTTGACGGTGACTTGGAGCGCTTGCAGCCGCCGCGACCACCGGCCCAGGCCGCTGTCCCCAGGCCCGCCGCCCCGCCCCGGGCGCGCCATCTCGGCCCCGCCATCTCGGCCCCTCGAGCGCCAAGTCTGCGCTTCTTAGAGCACCGCGGCCGCCCGCTGCCCGCGGCGAGGCCCAGCCCGGCTCTGGGAGCCTCGCGAACTTTCTCCACGCACCGAGAAGGCGTCCAGCTGTCCCTGGTGCTCCTGTGCCTGCTATGCACGGGGCAGCCCCCAAGACTCGTTACACAGACTTGATTCAAACCCCGATAAATTGTATTTAACACTATTTGAAAATTTTAACGAAATTATTCAAAAGATTTTTAATCCTGGATAATTTTTGTTGAAACTCTAATTATACATCACCTTAATTACCAGCCCTAGCCCCCCAAGGATCCCTAATTGCCTCCTAATTGAATAAAACGGGGCTAATCGCCCCACACAACCCAGCCAGAAGCCACGGCGGCTGCCGCTGCCATGCCTCCCCCAGGGGCCCGGTGTGGGGAGCCCTGGATGCCTGGCCCCGCACTGGCTCCAACAGAAACGGGGCACAGACCCCTAGCCCGAACACCACCAGCCAAGGGGGGGCCCAGGGGGTCCAGCCGCAGCACCCTCCCCCCGCACCTGCTCAGCGCTGCAGCCAACCAAACTAGCGGGCTGCCGGGACGGGCTGGGGACCCGAAGTCTCACCCAGGCCTGTCCCTGGGGAGCCCGCTGGAAAATCACTCCTGGAACGGGCCTCGGCGCCTCCTGCGTCCTCATACATGCCCTCAGAGGCCCCCCCGCCGCATGCCCGCCGGGCCCACAGCGGAGGCAGGGCCTATGGACAGAAGGAGAGCCACGCCGGGCACCTGGCCCTGGCCGCCAACACTGCACCCGCCCCTCTGCTGGGGCTCCGTGTTTTCGCCCGAAGCGGGGAGAGACTCCTGCCTCCCGCCAGACCTTTCCTGGCACTGTTGCCCTACCCAGCGGCCAGAGTGAAACCAGCCCTCCAGCTTCTGGGAAGGGATCGGTGGAGGGGGACAGCCGGACCCGGTGGGAGAAGCGCAGGGCCCAGCAGAGCCAGAGCCCGGCTGGTTTTGCAGCGAGCTCTGGCTCCCGCGCAGCTCACCCCTCCACCCCCCGCCCCCCAGCCACCTTCCACACACATATCATCCTGAACACACACAGGACAAATGCACAAAGTGCTTCATTAGTGGGAGCAGCAGCCCCCCAGGGGCTAGGTGGTAGTGGAAAAGTGGGTGTCCCAGGCCCAGGATAGGTGGTATTGGGACTGTAGGATCTGTCACCTCCACGGGGTGTCACTTCGATGGGATCCTTGGCTGGAGACGGATCTTACAGGGCACATTCTCACCAGCTGTGGTGAGACTCGAGTGAAAGCGACTGCGGCCACTCTTCTTTCCGACTGCACCCTGAATCTCCCCACCTGGCTCACAACAGTGGCAGAAATACAGGCTTTTGTTAGGCATTTAGTTTTTAAATGTGGGGCCCAGATGGCCGCACTGCCCCATGGGCCAGCACTACCCCAGTCAGAGTAAGGGGAACCCTGGCCCTGAACTGTCCTCCCTCTGCCCCCAACCCCCAGGTACAAGTTAGAGGACGCAGTCTCCCACCAGCTAAACCACAGCCCCCTGGGAGCCTGGCTGCCTCTGCCCTTGAAAAGCCTGACCCAGAGCCCCAGCACAGGCCCCAGAAGTGCCTCTGACTTGGCCACAAGGCAGGAGCAACCACCTGAACTGGAGCCTGGAGTCGGGGTCCCCAGAGAATACAAACGAAATTACAGCCCCCGATCCACCCTCATGGGTGGCTCCCCAAGCCTTGGGTCAAGGGGTCACAACCACCAGCCTGGCTGCCCTTCTGTGCCCCAAAGGTCATCGTGCCCTGCACATCACTGCAGACACAGCCCAGGCCCCACGTGCACGGGCAGTGTGGAGCCTGGCTCACTCAGAATATACAGCATAGTGGAGCTCCTTTCCCAGCCCCTTGACCGTGGCCTGGATGGCAGCGGGGAGTCGGGAAGGCTCCTTAGGCTGCTGCAGTTGCTGGCCTTGTGTCTGATTCAGGTAGTGGAATCAGCTCCCCAGCTACCTTCACTTCTGCTTAAAATATTGTCCAATGAAATGAAATTCTTCAGGGATCCTGTGTGTGAGTAGGGCAGACAGCCACGGTCCTGTGCCTGCTTCAGCCACCTTCTTGGGGAAGGCTGGGGGAACAGTTGTCCTGGTTGCTGTCACCGTCAGGAATTCTCCGAGCTCGTCCAAGTGTGGGCTAAGTGGGTCTGGGCCTGACAGACGCGCTCTCTCCTCCACGGTGGCTTTTTCTCAGTAAGAACGCCCTAAAGGCAAACCGGCGCGCTGCTGGCTACAGTTGACTCTGCTGCTCCAGCCTCGGGCCAGGCCGCAGGACGTCCATAGGGACTGGTTCCTGGTCCAGAACAGAGCCAGTCCTGGGCGACCTTCCTCACCTGTCGGGGAGGAGCAGGCAGGGTGCAGAGGATCCGACCGACGTCCTGCTGGGCGTGGGAGGCTCGGAAGTTTCCGGGGCAGAGCCAGCGAAGGGAGCCTGCCTTTCGCTTGCAACGAAGGCCCTGCGAGAGCTCGGCCGCATTCCACTCTCTTCCAACTTCGGGCCCTTCCTCGGCGAGGGCATGACCCGGGCAGGGCCAGCAGGGCGGCCAGCAGGCCGGGGACGAGACTCTAAGAAGGCCCCGGCACACACACCGACACCAACACGCAAACGAACACGCACACTCCAGGTGCCCTCAGGCAGGCACGCACCGCACGCACAGCCCCTCCACTCCGGCCGAGAAATGCCGGGCCTTCGCCTCGTTCGCACCAAGAGGGACCTGAGGTCACGGAACGCCTGGGAGCCCAAGGCCAGGGCACCTGAGAGAGGTGCCCAGCTGGAAGGGGGCAGCGCGGCGAGGGGCCCCGAACGGCCGCAGGCAGAGCCCAGGGGGCCCGGCAGAAGCTGGGAGCTGCTTTTCCCCGGCAGGCCGGCGCGCGGCCTACAGCGGGCAGCAGGGACCGCCGTCCGAGCAGACCGAGAGGGATCCCCAGCAGGAGCGCAGAGCTGCTTCGAAAAACTGACGCGAGCCCCGCGTCCACGCGGGCTCCAGCTGGGGGTTCGGCTTCGGGTGCCGCGAGGCTAGGCCAGGCAGGACCAAGGAGGCGCGGTCGAAACGGCCTGGTGGTCGGCGGGAATCCTGAAGGGAGCGGACCAGGCACCCCTTTTGCGGGTGGGCAGGCGGCCCGCGGCGGAGGGGCTGCCCGAGCAGGCAACGCCGAGCCCGCACCGCACGGCACTCTCCGCTTCGCTGCAGCCGGGCAGCAGTCTGGACTGCGGGAGCCGCTCTCGCCCCGCCGCGGCGCCGCGGCCCCCACTTGCTCGCCGCCGCCCCCGGCCCACGGGACTCGTAGCCGACGGCGCCCGCGGCCGGGACGCGAAGGGCGCACGGGCTGCCTGAGGCTCCGCGGCGGCGGCGGCAAGGCGAGCGCACCCGGCGGGTAGTGAAGACGGGGCCGGCGGCGGGCCGGGCGCGCGGAGCCGGGGCTCGGCCCGAGACGGAGCGAAACAGAAAGTAAAGCCGGGAACCGGGCCGTCTCGCCGGGGCCGCCTCTGTCCCCGCCGGGCCTTGCGGTGGAGCCAGGCGAGTGGTGCGGAGGGGCTCAGAGGGGCCGAGGGCGGAGGCGGTGGCGGGTCGGAGGCGGCCTGGCGGGGACCCTCCTGCCTGCGGCACGGGCGCCCAGGCCGGGCCGCGTGAGGTGCCGGAGCCACTGCGGAGCGCCCGCCGCCGAGCGGGCACCACTTGGGAATGAACTTAACGACCACAGTTGCACCGCAGGCCAAAGTCTCCATTTTGCTCCTCAGCGTCCGCGGCCGTCCTGCGCGGCCACCCTGCCCAGCGCCGGGAGCCGGGGGGCGCCGGCCCGCGCCCCCTCCTCCGCCCCGCCCGGCTCGGGGTCTCCCTCCTCTCCGCCGGCCACCGCCGCCAAAGGCGGTGCTCTAGCGCCCACTATTTCAAAAGCCCGGAATATGATTTGACCAGGGCTGCAAGCCACTCGGAGAGAGAGCGAGCAACGAGCGAGCGAGCGGGGAGGAAAAGTTGCTCTCCATCGTCAACTTTTCGCTAACTTTCGCTTTGCGCTCCCTCGCCGCCCTCCCCCCGCCCCCCTCCCCGGCCCCCACCGCGCGCTCGGGTTCTCGGGCCCGGGCGCCTGCCGGGGGGAGGGGGTCGCGAGGAGGGGGCCGGCGCCTTCGGGGAGCGCGCGGCCCGGGCGCCCCAGCCGCCGCGAAGCCGGCCGCCCCGGAGCGCGGGAGGTGGCGTAGCCCGGGCCGCGCGACCGAGCCGGGGGCCGAGAGACGGCCGCACCCCTACGCGCCCCCGGCCCGGAGCCCCGGCCCCTCGCCCCGGCCGGGCGGCGCGGCGCTGCCGGCGCGGGCGACTTACTTTTGGCTAGCTTCCTGGCCCTCGCCTTGGATCGCATGGTGTCGGCGCGCGGAATCTCTCTCCTCCTCCTTGAGTCCAGAAGCAGCTACACACTATCTTCATCTCCCCAGCATTGTCAGTTTGGACACCTTCGCACATGCGCACAGAGCGCTCAATCTGACACCCCTCGCCGGGGCCAAAAAAACTTTGCAATGTATTCATCATCATCATCGTCGTCGTCGCCGCGCCGCCGCCGCCGCCTCGGCGCGGGACTGGGGGGCTGTGGGCGGCCTCCGAGGTCTTCCCCGCACTTCTCTCCCCCCCCCCGCCCCCGCCCCCTGGCAGCGCTGCGCGGGACTGGCCCTTTAAGAAAGCAGTCCGTGCTCGGCGCGCCCGCCTGGGCCCGCACCCCGGCCACTTTAAAAGGACCCAGGTGGCCCCGGAGGCGAGGTGACTATCCCCCCTCCCTGTCCCTGCGTCGGGTCCCTGCGTCGGCGCTCCCGCCCCAGCTCGGGCCCAAGACAGGGTGGCAGCGGCGTTGGCACGCAACTTCCTTGGATTGGGGGGCAAAAGCGCCAAGAGTTCCAGCGCCGGGCTGGGCAGGATGATTTCATTTTCTTAAATTTTATTGCGAATTAAAAAGCTCTGCATCACTGTCGCCCCAGCCGGCTGTTCTTCCGTGCTCGCCCCTTGGCCCCCGCCCCGCCATCGTCCGCGGCGGTCTGCGCCCCGAGCCCCATCCCGGCTCCTCCGAAGCCCCTCCGGGCCTGAGTCCCCGGGCCTCCGCCCCCTCCCCTCTTTCCCCACCCTGCGGCGGCGGCTCCCGGCTTCGTGGCTCAAAAACAACAGCGGCGCCGCCTCCAGCTCCCCGCTCCGACACTGCCCCGGCCGCGTGTGGGACTCAGACCCGTCGCCCTCGGTCCCTCCTGCACCGCTGGGGGCAGAACGCCGGGAAGGGGGAGCGGCAGCACCCGGATCCCCGGCCGGGCGCTCCAGGACGCCCCCGCACCTTGCGACCCTGGGGGCGGGCCGGCGCGCTCCGGCTTTCTTGTCCCCGCCCGGCTGCCGCCGCGGCCCCCAGGTGAGTACTGGGCTGCGCCAGCGCAGGAGCGGGGCTATCTTCGGGAATCTGGGGTCTCTGGGGACACTCCCCCCGCGTCTCTGGGGCCCAGGTACCCCGCGCGCCGGAAGGCGCCGGAGCAGGTGGCGAGTTGCGGGGGCGCACCGGGAGCTGCTTCTGGCCCTGCAGCCCTCTAACTCGGAGGCTCGGGCGGCGGCGGCAGGTCCCGGATGGCGAGGCTGGGGGGCCGGGCCACGGTGGGCTGAGTGCGGGACTGTTGTTCGAGGTACTGCTGGGTTCGAGAATGAATTTGAAGCACACAGAAGAGCTACACGGCTGGGTCGCCGACCCCCAGCTCCGACGGCCTGCCAGGCAGCAGGACTTGGAGTTGACTGAGCCTGGACAGGGGTCGCACCCATGGTGCCTGGGTCTCACTACCACCCAGGGCTGGGCTCCTGCCCTTGCCCCTACCTCCTCTTTGTTGTACATTGAGACCAGTAGCTCCTCCACCGAGACCTACACATGGAACCTTGCGCCCTTGGGTTAAAAGAGGGGAAATGGAAGTGTCCAAAGGATTCCAGGTGCCAGGAGAGACCCTTGGGTGCCAGGAGAGGCACTCGGAATGGGGAGAGTGGCACAGGACAGATGCTACCCAGAGGAAAGGCCCCACCTAGCCATGCTTGCAGGAACCCGCAGCGGCTGTGTGCTGGGCCTTCCACCTTCTTCGCAGTCCACATCGATTTCTCCGCTGATTCCAACTGACTAGCCTCCCAGGGCTGGGGTGCCCGGTCCCGTGGCTGATCACTGCCCAGGAAAAAGAAGGAGCTCTCTGGAGGACTCTGGCTCTCGCTAACTGCAGCCTCCGCTGTTTGCAGCCCCCAGGTGAGTGCGGCCAGGCCAGCAGCAGGCTTGCACCCAGGCAGTGCAGCCCCATTTCCATGGTCCCACTGGGGCCTTTCCTGCCGCTACCTACCCTCCCCACACTCTGTTTCCCAATGGACTGGCTCAGGGAGCCACTGGGCTCCTTAGGGGCCCTGGGCCTTGCTGCTGGCTCACAGGATCTTATGGGGTAGCCTCAGGGGGGACCAAGGGCATTGCTGCAGCCCTTGGTGCCTGGGAATCACCCCCACCCCGCAAAGGGCAGATTGCTGGGAGAGGAGGAAAGCGACAGGAGTCTGGAGCACAAGGTCAGTGCCAAAGGCAGGCTTCCTGCCAGCGAACCTAACCTGGCTGGGGCCACTGGCCAGAGAGGCACAGGTTACTTACATCTTTCTGTGCCCCGAGACCCCCTTGCTCCTGCTGGAGCCTCCCCTCCAGGTTCAGAATGAGGCCTGCAGAGAAAACAATGTGTCTATAACACACCCCACTTGCAGACAGGGCCCCTCGTTCCCCTCATCCCGCAGTCAACGCTGGCCTCCCTCTCACTGCCCTAGGGGTGGCCAGGCCCAAGGTTGCAAAGGCCCAGCCATATTCTGGGGGAGTCCCAGCTCACTCGGGCCCTCTCCTTGCTCCCTCCCTCAGCTCAGAAGTCCCTGGCCAGGCCCCAAGGAGGGAGGGCAGCAGTGTGAGGAGCAGGTGGCAGCAGTGAGTCTCTGCCCTCCCCTCTGCCAGGCCCTTGGGATGGGCACTGAGCTCGGTCGGGCCTGCCAGGGGAGGGGGATTCGGGGATCAAGGCAGGCCAGGGAGGCTACCAAGCTATGTGACCCCCAGGAGCTGCAGCAGCCCTGGTAGTTACTGTCTCTCTCCAGTCTCACCCTCGTCAGCTGGAGGAGCCCTGCCAGGCAGTCCCCAAGGCCATGGTCCTGGCGAGGTTGTGTCCTGGCCTGGCCAGGCCCTGCCCCCGCGTGGCCAGACTTAGAAGCGGAGAGCAGCCAGGCACTGAGGAGTGCCTGGGAGAGAAAGGGAGAGACAGAGATTCGGAGAGTGATCCTGGAGGGGGGGTGAGGGCGTTCTGTGTTCACGCCCTTCAAAGACGTTTGGGGACTCCAGGAACATGGACGGGCAAGTGGCGGACCCACAGGGAGGGGAGGGGGCATTTTTGTTTCATTGATACTAAAAGGTTTAATGGCAGTTTTCAAACTGAGCCAAGTACTGGGGAGTCGTGGGCCAATACTGGGCCTTGGGGATCACGCACTAGGGGGTGGGGGAGCTCCCCACCCTCCCTCACTGCACCCCAGTGGTCTCCTCAGCTCTGGGCTCCCTCGGGTTGCCCGAAAGCTGCTCGCAGACGGTGAGGTTAGGGCTGGCCGCACGGACCCACCCTTCACTAGTCAACTGCACATTGCTGTCAAGTTTGGGGACCTACTTTGTTGCAGGGGTCTGGGGGAAGGGAGATGGGAATTTTTCCCACCAACTTCTGCTGTGTTCTGAGCAGAGAAGTAGTCCGTGAAAACTGACTTCAGCCTGGGAGATCCAGCCAACTCCCTGGGTTTCCAAACACCAGGAAGTTTCAGCTGAGACCCACGATCAGATTAACTCCTTTGAAAAACGGTTGAGTGTGGGAGATGAAAGAAGGGGCCCCGCAAGCACCGGAGCCAGGATCATAGTAGGCAACGAGGAAAGGGGATCTGAGCCCCCGGGGTCCCGAGACACCCACGAGCAGTCAAACCAGCTGTGGCTCCACAGTCCCGAATCTGCACCACCGCGGCTACAGGGTCAGGCCCTGCGCTCACACCAACTCCAGGAGGAGTCCCTGTGCTTGAAGGTGTGGGTGAACCAGCTAGCCGCCTTCCCAGGCCCTGGAGTCTGGGGAGCCCACTGCAGACTGTGTGCAGGGGCGGGCATGGGGCTGCTGGACGGAGCTGCTGCGTGGTCCCTGTGACCGGGCTGTCTCCCCTCTCCCTCTCTGCTCCTCTGTGCTCTCCTCCCTTTCTCTCCCTGCTCTCCTGTGCTCCATAAACTTGGCCAGGGTCTTCAGGTGCTCAGTCAAGGCACTACGGGATTCTAGATCCAGTTTTGCTCACCCTCCAGGTTCTCCTCAGAGAAACTATGGCGGCCCAGAGAATAAAGGCACATCTCCCTTAGCTTATGTGTGGGCTTCCTTGGGAGACCCAGGGGAATCTGGAACTGCCCCGGAGGGGGCCAGACCATCATCCTGGATCCACCCCCAACATGTGGGTGACTGAGTCAGGCCAAGATGGGGGTCTCACTTTATGGGCACATTTTCCTACCCCTCAACTACTGGAAATGTCCCCCAGACCTTGAGATTTGAGCAACAGGAGGTTGGAGATCACGAGGGGCCCTTGGGGATGAGCCAATTAGGTTCTCAATAAACACAGGGGAAAACAGGGTGGTGTGTCTGGGCAGCTCAGACAGGAGGTTGGTGTGGCCAAATACAGAAGCCTTCCAGCCTGGGGCCAATGGGTGGGCCAGTGTGTTCTC
Organism: Dugong dugon; assembly: GCA_030035585.1. NCBI lineage: Eukaryota > Metazoa > Chordata > Mammalia > Sirenia > Dugongidae > Dugong > Dugong dugon. Next base: position 25,975,131 of record CM057462.1, on the reverse strand, counting down.
TCTAGAGTGGGGAATGGGGGAAGACCACCTGACGGGCCAGTTTCTCCCCACCAAGGCCTCCTCGGTGCTGGCCCAAAGAAGCGCCCCCTGGATCCAGGAATCAATATTTCCTGCCCCTTTTGCCCCTCTTCCTGACCCAGGCTGAGAGCCTCGCTGGGAGCCGGGTGATCTGCGAGGACGGAAGGGCTCAGGCCCAGGTTTCTGGCCCAACGTCTTGCAGAAGCTGTATGGCAAGGATATTACATTCCCGATGTAATCGAGAGTCGGAGCCTCCCAGCGCCAACGGCCGATCCTCCTTTCCCTGTCCCGGAGCTGGACTCCTTGAAGGTGGAGGGGCCGAGTTCCAGTCAAGACTTCCGAGGAATGTGAAACCATCAAGTCAATTCCGAACAAACCCCATGTTTGGAAATCAATTTCATTCTCCGGGGCTGGAAGGACCGACGTCCATCGAAGATGGGAGAATTGCGAGGCTAGCAAAGCGCGGGATTTCTCCGCTCGGTTTTGTCCCCCCTCCCAGTGCACCAGGAGTCCCGCCGCCGCGACAATCTCTCCGGAGCCGAAGCGCGTCGAATACGCACCAGCGGCGCTATGAAGTGCGTTTGGGCGCGCGGTTGGGGGCTTTTTCTTTAAGACTTGAGGGTAGGCCTGAACCCGCCTGACCTCTCCGGGTTTGAGCCTGGGGCGGACGAGACCCCGCACACCAGCTCTCCAAGGCGGCGTAGGAAGCCGCCAACCGGGACCAAGAAACCGGGACCAAGTGGCGGCTGAGCCTAAAGGCTCCCGTAGCTGCGCGCGGGCTCCGGCTGCCGGGAGCCATAAACGGAATCGGTTTCCCACGCCTTCTCTCTCGCTCCTCAAATGATTAAAAATTCGCCAACGAATCCCGCTGTCATGTTTGCGCAGCAAGTGCCCCTGCGCAGCAGGCTCACCCCGCCCCCCGAGTCGCTGCTCTGCCCTGAGCCGGGGAGCGGGGTGTCCCTTCCCGCTGGTCAACATTGGCGGCCGGCCCGTCGCATCCACGGGGAGCAACTTCGCTCCCCCGGAGTGCCCTGGTCCTGTGGCGGTCGAAGAGCTGCGCGGGGCTGTGTAGCACTGTGGCCGCTCCGAAACACTGCCTGCGTAGACGCGGCCGCTGTCTCCCGCTCCCAGTCCCCAGCCGCTCAGGCCAGACCCTGGCAGCAACGAAAACCGCAAGCTACGTCGCTTTCCAGGTCCGGCGGCCGAGTTCCAGGAGCTGCTAGGTTGGAGCTCGCCCTCCGTGACCCCAAACGCCCAAAGCCGAGGGGCGTACCCAGGCCGGGGCGGCGATAACCCAGGAGACACTCAGTCGCGCCGTGGGCAGCAGGCGCAGCCTCGGTCCGCGCTCGAATCCACACTCAGATTTGCAGAGCCCCCTCCTTCCAGTTCTTTTCGGTTGCCCTGGTCCCAGCCCCCGACGCCCCAACCCCCCGCCCACCGCCGCCCCTCTCAGTTTGGAAAGCAACTTTTGCCTTTGGTTCTGCGGGACAGACACTCGGCGTCTGTAACCCTGGAGGAGGAGACGCGCTGGATTTCTCCACGCTTCAGTCTCCCCATCCGTGAAATGGAGCCAGCCTCGCGTGTGCCCCTCCACAGCTTTGTTGCGGGGTTGGCGGGAGAGAACGGACAGACGGAAAACGCCAGGCGCCTGGCCGAGCGCAGCCGACCTTTCTTGGCCACCGTTTGCGCATTCGGGCTCAGGAGGCGGTACCCGACCGGGAACTCAAGGTTGCTCTTGGGCAATCTCTGCTCTTCCTTGTCCCTCACCCCGGAACTCTTCTCTCCCAGGCTGGCCTGGAGGAGGTGTGAGGGTCCCGCGCCCCTGGGCTGGGATTTAGCCGCCATGGTTGGTTCCTTTGCGGCCAGCTACGTCGGGGGGTTTAACGCACCAGACTCATAACTCTCGGGGTCACCCCGGTACCCAAAACGCCCGCAAAAGGCAGGGGGCGTAGGGGGAGAGGAAATAGAGCGAGGGGAAGGAGGACAGGCGACAGAGTTCCAGGTCTCCGCTGACCTCGCAGGAAGCAGCTCGCTCTCACGCTGTCCCCCCAGGCTGCGGGGAAGTAGTCTTCCGAGGCTGGGGGCGGACATGCCTGGGCGGAGCCCCGGGCCGTGACCTTGGGGGCGGGGGCTCTGCGACCCGCCCTGAACGACCCGGGTCGGGGAGGAGCAAGAGGAGGGGCACCGCCCGCACAATCCTTCCTTCGTTTCGGAGGACGGAGGTGAGGAATAAGAGTGGCAAGTGTGGGCACCTAAGCGGACGCCCCCAGCCACCTCCCGCTCCCCCCGTTTGCCTGCCACTAAACCACTAATCGAGGGGCCGGCGGTGGAGACACGGCTCCCTGAGCTGGCAAGAAAAGGGCAGAGCCCTGGTCCGCCCCGGGCAGGAAAAAAATTACCTCTTCTTCGAAGTGACCCGAAGGTGAGCAAATCAGCCAGCGCGGCCTCCGGGGGCGGGGCCGCCTGATCCCGCCCTGGGCGCTGCTCCCCACCCCCACCCCGGCTCGAGGAAGAGCAGGGCGCGTGCAGTTGTGTGTAGGGGCGGGGGGAGGGGACTTCGGGTCTGCGCCCCGGCTTCGGAGGTGGGCGGAGTCTCCTCGCCTGCACCCGGTCATGCAATCCCTACAGCGGCCGGCACAGGGCTTGGTACCGAGGCTCCCCAGTGAAGGAATGTGGCCCGGGGTGGTAGAGAGCACACCTTCCCAGCCCACTGCAGCCCACTCAGGTCAGCAGGCCTCTCTGAAGACCTACCGTGTGCTGCACCTTCCAGCCAGGCCCTGGGGACTACGATGAGGAGATTGTGGCCCCTTGCCTGGAGCAGACCCCCGTCCTGGGGTAGACCCATCCCCCCGTCATGAATGTTGGCGTCAGTATAAGGAAGAGAGAAGAGCTTCTAAACAAGAGGACTGACTGGACCCGCCCTCCCCAGGGGCCCGGCCTTGCCGCCTGCCCCCTCCTCCCTCTGCGCTGAACCAGGAAAAAAACAAAAACAAAACGTTGCCATCGATTCCGACTCACAGCGACCCTACAGGACAAGGTAGAACTGCCCAGAGGGTTTCCAAGGAGCATCTGGTGGATTCCAACTGCCAACCTTTTGGTTAGCAGCCTAACGAACTCTTAACCCCTGCACCACCACGGTTTCCCCTCTGCTCTGGGCCCCACCAAGCGCAGAGCTGTGGAGGGGGTGTGTGAAGAAAGGCGCTTTGGCCTCCTCAGACCCAGGCTCTTCCACACACTCCCTCTGGGATCCTCAACAGCCCCTCCAGCACCCTGCCTTAGTGTCTTCATGTGTCACATGGGGGGAGGGTGTGGGAGGGGGTAACCTCAGGGGTATGAGCCGGCTATGCTAGCATGCAGATAAAGGGCCTGGTGCTTCATGGGAGCTCTGTGGGTCATTCAGTAATGAGTGTTAGTTGCAGGGATGCCTTCAGCCTGTGAGGACCCTCCACCCCTCCCCCACTTGCACTTCCTTTCCCAGCACCCATGCCTCCTGCCCCAGGGTGAGAAGTGCTTGTCCACTGTTACAGACTCAGAGATGTAGTCACTGAGGGTGCCTCCCGCTCAGGACCAGACATGTCCACAGAGAGGGAGGGCAGTCTTGGCCCAGGCCTGAGGAATGGCCCTCCTGGGGGCTGCCAGTTCCACACACTCCGCCTGGTTCTTAATAGGGTCCTTCCGCCACCGAGCACCTGGGAAGTCAGGCTGCCGCCCCCTCCGCCTTGGTCCGCCCTAGTCTTACCTGGTCTAAGTGGAGGGTGTCCACTATGAGCTGGTCTCCCAGCAGTCAGTGCTTCTCACAGGTCCACCACCGTTCACCCTCTGGGAGGCTGAGAACTAGGACCATGCCTTGGATCCAGCACTCACTCTCATTCATTCATTCACATATGGGGAGTGGCCCCAGCAGGCTCTCCAGGACCCAGTGGTGCAGGTCTAACTCAGAGGCTGTCTCTTCCATGGGCCCTGAAGCTCTGACAGCATCTTACCTGTTGTCATTGAGCTGATTCTGACTCACATGGACCCCATGTGCTACTACTGAGTAGAACTGCTCCGTAGGGTTTTCTTGACTGATGGCACAGTGGTTAGGTGCTCGGCTGATAATGGAAAGGTTGGTGGTTCGAACTTACCCAGTGGCTCTGCAGGAGAAAGACCTGGCGATCTGCTCCCATAAAGATTACAGGCTAGAAATCCCTATGGGGCAGTTTCAGTCTGTCACATGGGGTCCCTATGAGTTGGAATCGACTCAAAGACACCTAACAACAACAATTGTAACGGAAGTAGATTGCCAGGCCTTTCTTTCGCAGAGTCCCTGGGTAGGTTCAAACCGTTAACCTCCAGGCTAGTAGTCAAAGGCAAAGCCCCAAAGCCTAACCTAGTGCTCAGTGAATGAGTGAGTCCTGAATAAATTATTGAAGAGTCCTGAGTGAAAAGAAAGTGTCACTTGGATCTCCACAGCCTGACTGCGGCCCAGGGGAAGATGGAGGGAGGTGGGGGGCAGGAGCTCAGGGGTCCCCCTCAGACCCAGGAGCAGGGCCAGCAACCTCTTGTTACTCTGCCTCAACTCTTAGAGGGTAGCCATGCATGCGACAAGCTGGTGAGTGTTGCTGAGCTGGGACCACGTGCTGGCAACCGTCCTAGGTGATGGGACATAGCAGTAAACAGCCACCCCAGCTTGGCTTCCATCTTTGGGCGCTCCTATGATTGTTCCCATTTTACAGATGGGGAAACTGATGCTCAGAGATGTTGCTAACTTATCCAAGGACACGTGTAAGATTCAGACTAAGTCATCCTGACCTCAAAGCCTGGGCTGTGAGTGACTCACCACACCGTAGGAACGATGGCTCTCCAGGTGTGCTCAGTGACTGAGGTGCCACCTCAGAGGCATCTCTGCCCAGGGATCTTGCCTGGGTTCCAGTGGAGATGAGAGGAGTCCCTGGGTGTTGCAAATGATTAACACTCTTGGCTGCTAACCAAAAGGTTGGAGGGTTTAGTCCACCCAGAGGCACCTCAGAAGAAAGGCCTGGCCATCTACTTCTGAAAAATCAGCCATTGAAAACCCTATGGTGTACTGTTTTAGTCTGACACACATGGGGTTGACAAGAGTCAGGGCAGACTTGATGGCAGCTGGTTAGTGGAGCTGAGAGTGTGAGCTGCGGACTGTGCTCTAGCCTCGAGGTCAATCACTTGCTCCTGGTGGTAACTGAGATGCTCATTTGCCTGGGTCCAGAAAAGCTCGACCATTTGGAGTCCAGATTTCCCCCAAGTACATGTCTCATGAGGAGCCAGGGGCCCCTTTTCCTTCCCAAGACTCATTCCAGGGTGGTCACCACAGAACTGTTGTGTGGCTGGCTTGGGGGGCAGGCCTACACCCCAGCCAAGTGGCTTTAGGAGCTCAATTTGGGGCTAAGGCACCAAGCAAGCATGCTCCATGTTTGGGCTTCTGGAAAGGTATTTCAGATCATAAAATGTGTCATTAAAAAAAAAAAAGTGTTGTTAACTATGCACTGAACCTCAACCGCATGGGACCCAGTTGTTCTAATAAACATGAATCAACCCGTTTTCACGTGAGAGAAATAACCGTTTCTAGCAGAAATGGGCTGCTTTTAAAATAGGTTAATTAAAAAGCAGGAGGTAATTGTTCATGGCACATTGTGGCAGAGGGTAATTTTCATTTTCGAGGATAGAAGGGTCCGTGCCTGTCCCCACTCAGCATTTTTGTGTAATAATCACCTTGGCTTCACCTCTGGCTTTAATTTTTACAGCTGGAGCTGTTTATCATAGCTCCAACTTTCACTAAAAAGGAAAAACTATCACTTAAACAAAGCCATTCAAAACTCAGCATCATATGTGGATTTCTTAACATAAATAAATCATAACAAACCGAGATTTATGTTCTGGGGATGATGTCATTCATTGAAGACTGCCTTCCCAATCAATTCAGCCTCCACGGATTTTCCTTTGTGTGTGTGTGTGTGTGTGTGTGTGTGTGTGTGTGTGTGTGTGTGTGTGTGTGTGTGTGTGTGCGCGCGCACACGCTTTTGCTAAATAAGAGAAACCCATGGCATTCTTGCTCCTCTTGCTTTTCTGTTCATCCCAGGGCGCCAAAAATGTCTCTCCCTGCATCAGTTGAACTGGGTCTAAATCACGAAAATGGCTTTGGCTCCTCAGACTACTTTCAAAGCCTTTGCTTTTGAACCATAACTAGGGTCAAAAGACTGTGAAACCTTCCCTAAGAATTTGCACCTCGTACACATGCAAAAGCTGTACAATGAAAAAGGATGACTGAAGAAGAATTGAATTACGGTGTTGGGGAAGAATACTGAGTATACCATGGACTTCCAGAAGAACAAATGGATCTGTCTTGGAGGAAGTACAGCCAGAATGCTCCTTGAAAGCGAGGATGGCAAGACTTTGTTTCATGTACTTTGGACCTGTTACCAGGTGGGACTAGTCCCTGGAGAAGGACATCATGCTGGGTATTATGGATTGAATTGTGTCCCCCAAAAATGTGTCAACTTGGCTAGGCCATGATTCCCAGTATGGTGTGATTGTGCACCATTTTGTGATCTGATGTGATTTTCCTATGTGTTGTAAATCCTACCTCTATGATGTTAATGAGGTGGGATTAGCAGCAGTTATGTTAATGAGGCAGGATTCAATCTACAAGACTGGATTGTGTCTTAAGTCAATCTCTTGAGGTATAAAAGAGAAGCGAGCAGAGAGACAGTGGGACCTCATATCACCAAGAAAGTAGTGCCAAGAGCAGACTGCGTCCTTTGGACCCAGGGTCCCTACTCTGAGAAGCTCCTAGACCAAGGGAAGCTTGATGACAAGGACCTTCCTCCAAAGCTGACAGAGAGAGAAAGCCTTCCTCTGGAGCTGGTGCACTGAATTCGGACTTCTAGCCTACTAGACTGTGAGAGAATAAATTTCTCTTTGTTAAAGCCACCCACTGGTGCTATTTCTGTTATAGCTGCACTAGATAACTAAGATACTTGATAAAGCAGAGGGTCAGCAAAAAAGAGGAAGTCCCTTAAGGAGATGGATTGACACAGTGGTTGCAACAATGGGCTCAAACAGCAACGATTGTGAGGATGGTGCAGGACCATTCTGTTATACATAAGGTCGCTAAGAGTCAGAGCTGACTCTATGGCACCGAACAACAACAACAAGAATTTGTGCAAAATTCCAGCAGAAGCTTTAAGTCCATCTGGGTCTTCCAGACTCCAGAACGAGTCTAGAGGAAGACTAGGTCCTCCATAGGAGTTCAATCAAATTGAAATGAATGAGGAAATTTAAACGCTACTAATGGATAAAATGTGGTCCGTCCATGCAATGGAATATCGTTCAAGCATAAAAAGGAATGAAGTACTGATACATGCTATGACATTGATGAACCTTGAACGAATTATACTAAGTTAAAGAAGCCAGACACAAAAGGCCACATATTGTATGGTTCCATTTATAAGAATTATTCAGAATAAGCAAATCTGTAGAGGCAGAAAGTTGATTAGTGGTTGGTTGCCCAGCACCAGGAGGGAGTGGGGAGTGAGGAGTGACTGCTAATGGGTATGGGGTTTTTTTTTTTGGGTGATGAAAATGTTCTAAAATTAGATTGTGATGATGGTTGCATAATTCTGTGAATATATTAAAAGCAGGGCTTCAAACCAGTTCGTTCCAATTTGAAACCCTACTGAGAATTTGCATTTCTACCAAGTTTCCTGCTGAGAATTTGCATCTCCACCCCAGATATTCTGAATCAGAATCTACATTTTAACAAGATCCCCAGATGATTCGTGTGTATAACTTCCTGGGAACTTGTCAGAAATACAGATTATCAGCTGGGTTCGAACCAGAATTAACTGGTTCAAAGACCTGATTAAAAGCCACTAAGTTGCATACTTTAAAAGGGTGACTATGGTATGTGAATATCTCACTAAAGCTGTTATAAGAAATCACTACTAAGTGAGCAGGTTAAAATTTTTTTGTGATTATCTTTGAATCTTTTTTTTTAAATTTTAATTTTGCAACGAGCATACAAGTTGTTGTTGTTGTTGTTAGGTGCCCTAGAGCTGGCTCTGACTTACACCAACCTTATGTATAACAGAATGAAGCACTGCCTAGGGCTGCACCATCCTTCCAGTCGTTGCTATGTTTGACCCATTGTCACAAACACTGTGTCTGTGTCAGTGCATCTCATGGAGGGTCTCCCTCTTTTTCACTGACCCTCTGCTTTACCAACCATGATGTCTTTCTCTAGCGATTAGTCCCTTCTGATGACGAAGTCTCGCCATCCTCACTTCTGTGGAGCAGTCATGCTGTACTTCTTCCAAGACTGATTTGTTTGTTCTTCTGGCAGTCTATTCAATATTCTGGCAATCTATTTAATATTCTTCATCAACAACATAATTCAAATTCATCAATTCTTCTCTGATCTTCCCTTTTCATTGTCTAGCATTCGCATGTGTGTGAGGCGATTGAAAATACCATGGTTTGGGTCAGGTGCACCTTAGTCATCAAAGTGACATCTTTGATTTTTAACACTTTAAAGAGGTCCTTTGCAGCAGATTTGCTTAGGACAATACATCATTCGATTTCTTGACTGCTGCTTTCATGGGCATTGATTGTGGATCCAAGAAGCGTGAAATCCTTGACAACTTCAGTTTTTTCACCATTTATCATGATGTTGATTGGTTCCATTGTAAGGATTTCTGTTTTCTTTATGTTCAGGTGTAATCCATACTGAAGACTTCTTTCTTCATCAGTAAGTACTTCAAGTCCTCTTCACTTTCATCAAGCAAGGTTGTATCATCTGCATGTCTAAGATTATTAGTGAGTCGTCCTCCAATCCTGATGCCACGTTCTTCTTCATATAGCCTAGCTCTCAGATTATTTGTTCAGCAAGTAGATTAAATAAGTAAAGTGAAAGAATATGACCCTGCTGCACATCGTTTCCAATTATAAGCGACCCAGTATCCCCTTCTTCTGTTTGAACGAGTGCCTCAATTCATGTACAGGTTCCATATGAGTACCATTAAATGTTTTGGAATTCTCATTTTTTGCAGTGCTATCCACAATTTATGATCCACACAGTCGAATTCCTTCGTGTAGTCGCTAAAACTCTCCAAGGCTGTAATCTTTACAGAAGCAGATTGCCACGTCTTTCTCCCACAGAGCAGCTAGGGGGTTCAAATTGCTGACCTTTCGGTTAGCAGCCGAATGCTTAACCACGTCGCCACGAGGGCTCCTCCCTCAGGGCTTAGGGGCAAAACCTCTCAAACTGTTTTTCCGAAGAACGAAGACAAAAGGCCACATAAAGGAATTCATTTCACCACATCCGTGTCTGATGTCCTTGATGTCTTCCCACAATTTTTTTTTTTTTTTTGATCTCTGGTCATTAGTGCTTAGTGCATCAAATCTGTCCTTGAGGTGGTCTCTAAGTTTAGGCAGGATGTATTCAAAGTTGTTCTTTGGCTCTTGTGACCTTGCTTTGATTTTCTGCAGCTTCAACTTGAACTTGCACATCAGCAATGGATGGTCTGTTCTGCAGTCAGCCCCTGGCTTTGTCTTAACTGATAATATTGAGCTTCTCCATTGTCTTTTTCCATAGATGTAGTCGATCTGATTCCTGTGCAAAGCATCCAGTGAGGTCCACAGGTGTAGTCATCATTTGTGTTGTTGAAAAGAAGTATTTCCGCTGAATAAGTTAATGGTCTTGCAGAATTCTAGCATGCAATTTCCAGCATCATTCATATCACTGAGGCTGGATTTTCCAACTGTTGATCCTTCTTTGTTTCCAACTTTCACATTCCAATCGCCAGTAATTGTCAATGCATCTTGACTGCATGTTTGATCAATTTCAGACTGCAGCAGTTTATAAAAATCTTTAATTTCTTCATCTTTGGCATCTGTGGTTGGTGTCTAAATTTGAATTATATTTGAGCATACAGATAGAAAAGTGTATAGAACACATGCACACAGAGTAAAGATACAGAGTGAGCCCCCATATCCACCTTTCAGGGAAAGCAAGAGCACGTTAACATTTCCTGCAAAGCTTTCTGTGTCCCCCCTCCGATTGCAACCCCTTTCCTCCAGTCTAAAGGTAACCACTATCCAGATTTTGTCTGAACATCCCTTTGCTTTGATTTACAGTGTTATCACCTATCTTATTGTGGGTTCTTCTGAGGAGCAAAACAGTGAGACATATATGGCTCACTTACTTGTGAGGGCTGGCAAGTCCAGGTCGGTAGGTCGGGCAGTAGGCTGGAGACCTCAGCTGGCTCACGGGATTGCGGGAGCTGGAGAATCCAAAAACTGCAGGCTAGGCAGCAGGCCAGAGACTTCTGCGGGCTTACGTTCCAGGAACTGGAGGTCAGGAGACAAGAAGAGTGCATGGTTGAGAGAGAGAGAGAGGGAAAGAGAGCTTTGCCAGAACATTCATTTATATGTTGGAAACAGGCCACACCTCCAAGGAAACTCCCCTTTCAACTGATTGGCTGCTGATACCAGATTGCATCATGGAAAGTGATTTCATTATGTTATATTTTGGAAGATCACCCAGTCCAGTGTCTGCCAAACCACTGAGAATCGTAGCCTAATGAAGGTGACACATAACATTTACCATCATATTGCCTAAAACAGATCTCTAAAATATATAAGTTGTTTGGTATTGGAAAACAGAGTTGCAAACATAAGCCTGGCGGTGGTGTCCTGGCAGATGAAGGCTTCAGGAGCAAATGACCTAAACTACAGTCTCGCTTAGCTCCCTCTGCGCTGACAGGAGACCCTGGTTTGGAAGCCAGTGGAAAAGCAGCGGCGACCAGGGCAGGCATCCAGCAGGACAGCAGTGTGGATCATTTATTCAAGTGACACACACTGACTGCACATTCACTGTGTGCTGACTCTGCTACAGATCCTGAGGATGCAGCTGTGAATGAAACAGACAAAAGTCTCTCCCCCAATCACGTGGCCCCCTTTCTCGTGGGGAAGGCGAACATTAACCAAATACAAAAGACCCTTGCATAATAGGTTGAAAGTTTGTAAATGTGAGGGAGAAAAATAAACACAGGAAGAGAGGGGAGGAATCGGGGGCAAGGAAAGTGCATTTTGAGAGAGGGTGGCCAAGATAGGTCTCATTAAAGCAGTGGGGTGAGGAGGGAGTCATGTGGATAGCTTAGGTAAAAAAAAAAAAAAAAAAAAGCATTCTGGGCAGAGGAAACAGACAGTGCAAAGGCCCTGGGGCAGAAGAAACCAGTGTGGTTGTAGCCAAATAATAGAGAAGGAGGAGAGTAGAAAGGAAGGCAGAGAGACTGGGAAGATGGGACTTGGCTGTTTCCCAACACAATAAGGCTTGAATTTTAAAAGGATGCTCCTGGCCTTTGTAGTGAGAATACACTGCAGGGGGCAAGGATAGAAGTGGGATGTCTGGTTAGGAAACAATTACAATGGCCCGGGTGAGGGATGATAATGACTTCCTTCAGGATGGTGGAGGTGGAAAGAAGTGGTAAGAGGAGGATAGGTATTTTGAAAGTGGAGTCTACAGCAGTGACTGACAGGTTTAATGTGGGGTGAGAGAGGATGAGAGGAGTTGAGGCAACAAGAAGTTTCTTGGACATCTGGCAGAAATATGATCAGGGAAGGAGCTGTTCTACATTTTCTGCTTCTAAGCACGCCACCATCTTCCTTCGGCTCTAAGTAGTGGGTCAAAGGAGAATATTTGTTGAGCTGAAAGGGAGTCCTTAGCTGATCCAGGAAGCGGGATGTAGTGGAGGTGGAAGAGGAATGTGGTAGGCAGCATAATGCCCCCAAAGATGTTGATGTTCTAGTCTCCAGAACTTCTGAATATGTTATGTTACCTGGTAAAGGAGAATGAAGGTTGCAGATGGCATTAAGACTGCTAATTAGTTGGCCTTAAAAATAGGGAGATTATCTTGGTTTACCTGGGTGGACCCAATGAAATCACCAAATGAAATCAAACTCGTTGCTATTGCATCGATTCCAACTAAGGGCAACCCCATGTGTTACGGAGTAGAACTGATCCATAGGGTTTTCTTGGCTATAATCTTTATGGAAACAGATTACCAGGCCTCTTTCTTTTGAGGAGCCTCTGGGTGGGTTTGAATTGCCAACCTTTCAGTTAGTAGTTGAATGCAAACTGTTTTTGCCACCCAGGGACCTCAATGTAATCACAAGGGTCTTTAAATGTGGAAGAGGAAGACAGAAGAGTCAGTGTTAGAGTGAGAAAGATTCGACCTGCCATTGCTGGATATGAAGATGGAAGGGGGCCATGAGCCAAGGAATTTGGGCAACCTCTAGAAGCTGAACAAGGCAAGAAAATGGAGTCTACCCTAGAGCCTCCAGAAAGGAATGCAATCCTGACAACACCTTGATTTTGAGATGCATTTCACATTTCTCACCTGCAAAACTATAACATCATACATTGTGTTGTTTTGGGTGACTATGTTTGTCTTTTACCATGTGTCTGTCGTGGCTTGTGTGTTGCTGTGATGCTGGAAACTATGCCACCAGCATTTCAAATACCAGCAGGGCCACCCTTGGTGGATAGGTTTCAGTGGAGCTTCCAGACTAAGACAGACTAGGAAGAAGGACCTGACAGTCCACCTCTGAAAAAACTGGCAAGTGAAAACCTTATGAGTAGCAGCGGAACATTGTCTGATATGGTGCCAGAAGATGAGCCCTGCAGGTTGGAAGGCACTCAAAAGATGACTGGGGAAGAGATGCCTCCTCAAAGTAGAGAAGATGAAGTAAAGGTTTTGGGACGTTCATTTGCTCATATGGCACAACTCAAAATGAGAAGAAACAGCTGCAAACATCCCTTAATAATCAGAACGTAAAATGCATGAAGTATGAATCTAGGAAAATTGGAAGTCGTCAAAAATGAAATGGAAGGCATAAAGATTGATGACCTAGGCATTAGTGAGCTGAAATGGACTGGTATTGGCCATTTTGAATCGGACAATCATATAATCTACTCTACTGGGAATGACAAATTGAAGAGCAGTGGTGTTGCATTCATCATCAAAAAGAACATTTCAAGATCTATCCTGAAGTACAATGCTGTTAGTGATAGGATAATACCCATATGCCTACAAGGAAGACCAGTTAATACGACTATTACTCAAATATATGCACCAATTGCTAATGCTAAAGATGAGGAAATTGAAGATTTTTATCAACTTCTGCAGTATGAAATTGATCAAACATGTGATCAAGACGCATTGATAATTACTGGTGATTGGAATGTGAAAGTTGGAAATAAAGAAGGATGGGTAGTTGGAAAATGTGGCTTAGGTGAAAGAAATCACTCTGGAGATCGCATAATAGAATTTTGCAAGACCCATAACTTCTTCATTGAAAATAGCTTTTCTCAACAACATAAATGGTGACTACACAAGTGGATCTCACAGGATGGAAAACATAGTAATCAAATCGACTACATCTGTGGAAAGAAACGATGGAAAAGCTCAATATCAGCTTTCAGAACAAGGCTAGGGGCCGACGGCGGACCAGACCATCAATTGCGCAAATGTAAATTCAAGTTGAAGTTGAAGAAAATTAAAACAAGTCCAGGAGAGCCAAAATCTGACCTTGAGTATGTCCCACGTGAATTTGGAGACCATCTCAAGAATAGATATGACACACTGAAGCTAATTATGAAATACTAGACGAGTTTTGGGATGACATCAGGGCATCGTACATGAAGAAAGCAAAAGGTCGTTAAAAAGACAAGAAAGAAAGAAAAGACCAAAATGGATGTCAGAAGAGACTCTGAAAGTTGCTCTTGAACTTCGAGTATCTAAAGCAAATGGAAGATACGATGAAGTAAAAAATATCAACAGAAGATTTCAAATGGCAGCTTGTGAATACAAAGTATCATAGTGAAATGTGCAAAGACCTAGAGTTAGAAAACCAAAAGAGAAGAACATACTTGACATTTCTCAAGCTGAAAGAAATGAAGAAAAAAACCAAGCCTTGAGTTGCAATTTTGAAGGAGTCTAAAGGCAAAATATGGAATGATGTAAGAAGCATCACAAGCAGATGGAAGGAATACACGGACTCACTGTACCAAAAAGAACTGGTAGACATTCACACATTCTAGGAGATATCATATGATCAAGAACCAATGGTATCAAAGGAAGAAGTCCAAGCTGCACTGAAGACATTGGCGAAAAACAAGCCTCCCGGAATTGATGGAATACCAATTGAGATGTTTCAACAAAGGGACGCAGCACTGGAAATGCTCACTCGTCTATGTCAAGAAATTTGGAAGACCGCTACCTGGCCAACCAACTGGAAGAGATCCATGTATGTGCCCATTCCAAAGAAAGGTGATCCAAAAGAATGTGGAAATTATTGAACAATATCATGAATATCACACACAAGTAAAATTTTGCTGAAGATAATTTAGAAGTGGTTGCAGCAGTACATCGACAGGGAACTGCCAGAAATTCAAGCTGGATTCCAAAGAGGACGTGGAATGAGGGATGTCATTGCTGATATCATATGGATCTTGGCTGAAAGCAGATAATACCAGAATAATGTTTACCTGTGTTTTATTGACTATGCAAAGGCATTCGACTATGTGGATCATAACAAATTATGGATAACATTGGGGAGAATGGGAATTCCAGAACACTTAATGGTACTCATGCGGAACCTGTACAAAGACCAAAAGGCAGTCATTCGAACAGAGCAAGGGATACAGCATGGTTTAAAATCAAGAAAGATGTGCTGTCAGGGTTGTATCCTTTCACCATACTTATTCAATCTATATGCTGAGCAAATAATCCAAGAAGCTGGATTATATGAAGAATGTGGCGTCGGGATCATTAACAACTTGCGATATGCAGATGACACAACCCTGCTTGCTGAAAATGAAGAGGGCTTGAAGCACTTACTGATGAAGATCAAAGACCATAGCCTTTAGTATGGATTACACCTCAACATAAAGAAAACAAAAATGCTCACAATTGGACCAATAAGCAACGTCATGATAAACGGAGAAAAGTTTGAGGTAGTCAAGGATTTCATTTTACTTGGATCCACAATCAACGTCCATGGGAGCAGCAGTCAGGAAATCGAATGATGTACTGCATTAGGTAAATCTGCTGCAAAAGACATCTTTAAAGTGTTAAAAAGCAAAGATGTCACTATGAGTACTAAGGTGTGCCTGATCCAAGCCATGATCTTTTTAATTGCCTCATATGCATATCAAAAGCTGGCAATGAAAAAGGAAGACTGAAAAAGAATTGATGCCTTTGAATTATGATGTTAGCAATGAATATTGGATATACCATGAAATTCCAGAAGAAGGAACAAATCTGTATTGGAAGAAATACAGCCAGAGTGATCCTGGGAAGCAAGGATGGTCATACTTAGTCTCATGTACTTTGGCTATGTTATCAGGAGGAACCAGTCCCTGGAAAAGGACATAATGCCAGGTAAAGTAGAGGATCACTGAAAAAGAGGAAGACCCTTGACAAGATGGACTGACACAGTGGCTGCAGCAATGGGCTCAAACATAGCAATGATTGTGAGGATGGCGGAGGACCTAGCAGTTTTTTTGCTATGAGTCGGAACTGACTTTATGGCACCTAACAACAACAACAACATGTTTGTCTTAATTTGTTATGGAAGCGATGAGAAACTAATAGAGGGAAGAAGCAGGAAGCTCATGAGCACAAGTTTAAGACAAGCCAAATCAAGATAAGAATCTGGGTTAGGCTCACTTAGTTAAAACGAGGGAGCAATAACTGCAGGGATCTTGGTGATGACTGTCCTCACATCTCTCTGCTGAGATACATTGCTCTTCTATGAAAAAGATGCCCCTACATCCTGTGTATAGCTATCATCCTAGTCGCCATCCTCTGGAGAAATTCTTTAGATCTCTTACCTAGAACCCACATTTTCTTCCTTTACTTTCTCATTTCTGCAGGACACATCCTCTAGTAACTTCTAAGAAAGGATGCATGGAAAGTAAATCTGTTAAGACTTTGCATGCCTGAAAATGTCTTTATTCTTCCAGCATACTAGGATGATTGTTTGCCGAGGTATAGAATTCTAGGTTGGAGATGATTTTCATTGAGAATTTTAAAAGCATTGCCCCAGTGTCGTCTTGCTTCCAGGGAAGCTATTGAGAATTCCAAGGAGATTATATTCCCTGACGGTTTCCTCTCTGGAATCTTATAGAATCTTCACTTTGTCCCAAGTTTTTCAATATTTCAGTGATGTGCCCTGGTGTGTATCTGTTTAAATCTACTGTGGGTTCTTTAAAACTGTAAACTTACGTCCTTTGACTCTAGGAAGTTTTCTTGAAATACTTTGTTGATGATTTCTACCATCCGTCTTCTCTGCTCTTTATGTTTGGAATTTAATAGTTTGAAGTTTTCTTCTGCCCATGTGGTCACTGTGTGCTCCAGATATCTTTGGTCTATCTGTCTTGGTCTCCATTTTTCTCAAATGTCTGGTGATCCTTGGCTGTCTGCCCATGATTAAAAGCAGGTATGACAGAGGTGATTGGAAGATCTGAGGGTGAGGGCGGAGTTTGCTGCCTTCGAGATTCACTGCAGGGTGGCCCTGGGAACTCCTGATGTCAGTATCCTTAGGGGCCCATCTGATCACCCAGGGAGGTTACTTACCGGGGGGTGAGGGAGAGTGTAGCTACCAGTCTTCTGGAAGCCAAGTTGGAGGTGAAGGCAGGGGGTCTCTGCTGTGAGCATTTGTCAATGCTGCCTGCATTCCAAGGAATAAACCTTTGGACTTCTGCTGGCATGGGAGAGGGGAAGTTCTCAGTAAGACAGGCTAGGGGACCTAGGAACCTAACTTCTTCATTAATCTTTTTTATGCTAGCCTCCCTAATTGTAGCCACCCCTTGCACCTCTAGTTCCAGAGGTACTTTTATGACTGTTCCTGAGTTTTGGGGTGGTTTTTGTTATAAATCTGGTAAAATTTCACTTTCTCTCTCTGTCCATTTACAACAATCTTTCTCTGTCTGGGACTCAGTGACTACAGGCCTGTCTACAATCTGGCTTTCAAAAGTTTGCAGTTGCGAGAGGCGGGACCAAGATGGTGGAGTAGTCAGACGCTTCCTGTGGTCCCTCTTACAACAAAGACCCAAAAAAAACAAGAACAAGTGAATTGATTATATATGACAATCTAGGAGCCCTGAACATCAAAGGCAAAGTTGAGGAGACTGACTGAGTGGCAGGGGGAGGGAGAGATGGTTCAGAAGCAACGAGGGGTTGCCAGACCTGACCCAGTGGAAGCCAACACCCTTCAGGCTGGATCAGCTCCCTCATGCAGTGAGGCAAGCAGTGGTGCTTGGGAGGCATTTTCCACACTGGGACAGACCCAGCAGGAGAGCGTCTACTCAGGGCTCAGTTGGCAAAAGATAACTACTCGCATCTGACCTACTGCGTGGATCAAAAAACACTCCCTTTGGGAGGCCTTACACTACCTTATTTTAGGACCTGTTATACTGCCACGGTAGTCAAGACAGCCTGGTACTGGTACAGTAACAGATACATAGACCAATGGAACAGAGTTGAGAATCCAGATATAAGCTCATCCACCTATGAGCAGCTAATATTTGACAAAGGCCCAAAGTCCATTAATTGGGGAAAAGACAGTCTCTTTAACAAATGGTGCTGGCATAATGTGGATATCTATATGCAAAAAACTGAAACAAGACCCATATCTCACACTATGTGCAAAAACTAACTCAAAATGGATCAAAGACTTAAATATAAAACCAAAAACGATAAAGATCATGGAAGAAAAAATAGGGACAATGCTAGGAGCCCTAATACATGGCATAAACACAATACAAACCATAAGTTACAATGCACAAGTACCAGAAGAGAGACTAGATAAATGGGAGCTCCTAAAAATCAAACACTTATGCTCATCCAAAGACTTCACCAAAAGAATGAAAAGACAACCTACAGACTGGGAAAAAATTTTTGGCTACAACAAATCTGATCAGCATTTAATCTCTAAAATCTACAAGATACTCCAAAACCTCCACAGCAAAAAGACAAATAACCCGATTAAAAAATGGGCAAAGGATGTGAACAGGCACTTCACCAAAGAAGATATTCAGGCAGCTAACAGACACATGAAGAAATGCTCACGATCATTAGCCATCAGAGAATTGCAGATCAAAACTACAATGAGATATCATCTCACCCCAACAAGGTTAGCATTAATCCATAAAACACAAAATAACAAATGCTGGAGAGGTTGTGGAGAGACTGGAACACTTAGACACTGTTGGCGGGAGTGTAAAATGGTACAAGCACTTTGGAAATAGATTTGGCGCTTCCTTAAAAAGCTAGAAATAGAAGTACCATACGATCCAGCTATCCCGCTCCTTGGAATATATCCTAGAGAAATAAGAGCCGTCACATGAATAGATATATGCACGCCCATGTTCATCGCAGCACTGTTCACAATAGCCAAAAGATGGAAGCAACCTAAGTGCACATCAATGGACGAATGGATAAACAAACTATGGTATATCCATACAATGGAATATTATGCAACAATAAAGAACAATGATGAAGCTGTGAAACATCGTATAACTTGGTGGAAGCTAGAACTTATTATGCTGAGTAAATTTAGTCAGGCACAAAAGGACAAATACTGTATAAGATCACTATTATAAGAACTCAAGAAAAGGTTTAAACACAGAAGAAAACATTCTTTGATGGTTATAAGGGTGGGGAGGGAGGGTGAGGGTTATTCACTAACTAGATAGTAGATAAGAATGACCTTAGGTGAAAGGAAGGACAGCACACACTACAGGGGAAGCCAGCACAACTGGACTAAACCAAAGCTAAGAAGTTTCCTCAATACAATCAAATACTTTGAGAGACAGAGTAGCAGGGATGCGGGGTCTGGGAACCATGCTTTCAGGGGACATCTATGTCAATTGGCATAACAAACCTTACTAAGAAAATGTTCTGCATCATACTTTGGTGAGTGGTGTCTGGGGTCTTAAAAGCTTGCAAGCAGCCGTCTAAGGTGCATCAATTGGTCCCAACCCCTTGGAGTAAAGGAGAATGAAGAACACCAAAGACACAAGGAAAGTATTGGCCCAAGAGACAGAAAGGGCCACATAAACCAGAGACTTCATCAGCTTGAGGCCAGAAAAACTAGATGGTGCCCAGCTACCACCAATGTCTGCCCTAACAGGGAACACAACAGAGGGTCCCTGATGGAGCAGTAAAACGATGGGATGCAGAACTCAAATTCTAGTAAGAAGACAAGACTTAATGGTCTGACTAAGACTGGAGGTGCCCCAGAAAGCATGGCCCTTGGTCTCTCCATTGCCCAGAACTAAAACAATTTCTGAGGCCAACTCATCAGACGGATTGGACTGGACTGTGGGACATAAAGTGATACTTGTGAAGAATGTGCCTCTTAGACAAGTAGATATAAGAGACCAAAGGGGTGGCTTCTGTCCAGAGGTGAGAGGGGAAGTCAGAGAGAGTTAGGAGCTGGTTGAATGTTCATGGGGAATCAGGGGTGGAGGGGAGGAGTGAGCTGTCGCAGAATGGGATGAGCGGTTGGGGTCTCATAACAATCTATGTTAAAAAAAAATTCTGTATGGGAGACTAACTTGAAATATAAACTTCATTTAATTACAACAATTAAAAACAAACAAACAAAAAAACACACTCCCTTTGGGAAAAAGTTCTCTCCCAATTACCTGCCCCTTCCCGGGTCTGCACTGGGTCCCGGCCGGCTTCAGCAATTGCTGAGTCCCCTGGGCCAGAGGGAGGACCCATCACATGCCCTGAGTGATTCTCTTGGCCTTGGAGAGGGAACAAATTAACAAACAGGGAAAAAATTATCTACCAGCTCCCCTAAGCCAGGAACTCAGGGTAGGCACAGCTCCTTTGCCTAGGCACAGGCATAAGGGGTCCATGGACTTTGAGTGACTTTCACCCCTGCATAGATGTGTGTGGGCCCATTTCAACAGCATAGGCTCTCATTAGCACAGTACAACAAAGTATATACCTAACGCCTAACTTCAACTGTATCAGCTGTCTGGTGAATTGGTTGGTTCGTGACATTTGACACTCCTCTGCCCTTTAAGCAGGGCCCTCACCTACCCACATCAGGGGTGTGAGGACTGGTAGCTCCACCCATGCCACCTAGCCACCAACTGGGGTTCAAGAAAAAGTGGTGCCCCATAGTCCTTACAGCCAACAGCATTGTGTGCTCATAGTCAGGCTGAAAAACCCACCCACCTACCTGCCCTAGGGAACAGGGACATGCTTTCCTCCCAGACATTCAGGGGTAGATGTCAGCCTCCTGCCTTGCTCAGCACGTGACCCCCTACTGCAGCCAGATACCTGTGCCTACACCAATCACCCATGCCTGTATAGGACTGTGAGAGCCTGCACCACACACTTGGTGACTGATAACCTGGCCACCTAAGCTGAATTCATACAAGAAAAGTAAATAGACTCCTGGGTTCACATACCTAGTAAAAGATCTAACCACCTGGTGACAGGACGTTAGAACTTCAAAGGTGCCAATAATCAAACTAGCTTACACAACCAGCCTATTTAGGCATATCAAAACAAAACAAAACGAGCTAGGACACAGTAAGCAAACAAAATAAATTAATATGATAATTTACTGATGGCTTGGAGACAACAGTCAATATCAGATCACATAAAGAGGCAGACCATGATGGCTTTAGCAAGCTCCCAAAATAAAGAATCAAGAAAATTTCTTAAGGAAGAGAATGTCTTGGAATTACTGGAGGCAAAATAGGAAAAATTAATATACAGAAAGCTTCAAGAAATCAGGAGGGAGATCAGGCAAAACGCAGAACAATCTAAGGAATATACAGACAAAGCAATCGAGGATATTAAGAAGGTTATTTAAGAGAATAATGACAAATTTAATAGGCTGCAAGAATCCATAGACAGCAATCAGAAATCCAGAAGATTAACAATAAAATTTCAGAATTAGACCACTCAGTAGAAAGTCATAGGAGCAAAATTGAGTCAATGGAAATCAGAATTAGTGAGACTAAAGACAAAGCACTTGACACCAACTTATTTGAGGAAAAATCAGATAAAAGAATTTAAAAAAATGAAGAAAACCTAAGAATGATGTGGGACTCTATCAAGAGGAATAACCTACAAGTGACTGGAGTACAAGAATGGGGGGGATAACAGAAAATACAGAAAGAATTGTTGAAGATTTGTTGGCAGAAAACTTCCCTAATATCATGAAAGATGAAAAGATATATATCCAAGATGCTCATTGAACCCCACATAAGGTAGATTCCAAAAGAAAGTCACCAAGACATATTATAGTCAAGCTTGCTGAAACCAAAGATAAAGAAAGAATTTTAAGAATGACTAGGGATAAACAAAAAGTCAGCTACACAGGGAAGTCAAAAAGACTAAGCTTGGACTACTTAGCAGAAACCATGCAGGCAAGAAGGCAATGGGATGACATGACATATATAAAGCCTTGAAGGAAAAAAATTGCCAGCCAAGAATTATACATCCAGCAAAACTGTCTCTCAAATATGATGGCGAAATTAGGGCATTTCCAGATCAACAGAAGTTTAGGGAATTTGCACAGTATCAAGAAATACTAAAGGGAGTTCTCCACTTAGAAAATCAATAACATCAGTTAACAACACAAGACTAGGATACAAGACAGAACAACCAGATATCAAGCCAGATAGAGAAGTCACAAAAATAAAGCTAAAACACTGGAAATAGGGAAATAGAGATGTCAATATGTAAAAGATGACAACATTAAAACCAAAAAAGAGGGACTAAAAAATGTAGTCATAGATTTTTCATATGGAGAAGAAGTCAAGGCAATGTAAAGAAATAAAAGGCTGGTTTAAACTTAGAAAAATAGGGGTAAATATTAACCACAAAAGAAAGAAACAACCCTACACATCAAAATAAAAAACAAGAAAAACATAAAAACTCAGCAAATACAAAATAAACAACAATGAAAAAGATGAAAAGAAAATACGCAAAGAAAAACAACGCAGCACGGAAAATTAAGTGGAACAAAGAAACTGTTAACAACACACACAAAAAAAAATCAAAATGAGAGCACTAAACTCATACCTATCAATAATTTACACTGAATGTAAATGGATTAAATGCACCAATAAAGAGACAGAGAATGGCAGATTGCATAAAAAACACGATCCATCTATATGCTGCCTACAAGAGACACACCTTAGACTTAAAGACACAAACTAAAACTCAAAGGATGGAAAAAAATATATCAAGCAAACAACACTCAAAAAGGAGCAGAAGTGGCAATATTAATCTCTGACAAAATAGACTTTAGAGCAAAATCCATCACAAAGGATAAGGAAGGACACTATATAATGATTAAACGGTCAATACACCACGACGACATAACCATAATAAATATTTATGCACACAACAACATGACTCCAAAATACATAAACTCTAACAGCATTGAAAACAGAGATAGACAGCTCCACAATAATAGTGGGAGACTTCAACACACCATTTTCGGTGAAGGACAGAACATCCAGAAAGAAGCTCAATAAAGACACAGAAGAGCTAAATGCCACAATCAACCCACTTGATCTCAGGGACATACACCAAACCCTCCACCCAACAGCAGCCAAGTATACTTTCTTTTCCAAAGCACATGGAACATTGTCCAGAATAGACCACATATTAGGCCATAAAGCAAGCCTTAACGGAATCCAAAGCATCGAAATATTACAAAGCACCTTTTCTGCCCATAAAGCCATAAAAGTAGAAATCAACAACAGAAAAGGCAAGGAAAAAAAATCAAACACATGGAAACTGAACAACACCTTGCTCAAAAACAACTGGGTTATAAAAGAAATTAAGGATGGAATAAAGAAATTCATAGAATAAAATGAGAATGAAAACACATCCTACCAGAACCTTTGGGACACAGCAAAAGCAGTGCTCAGAGGTCAGTTTATAGAAATAAATGCACACATCCAAAAGGAAGAAAGGGTCAAAATCAAAACATTAACCCTACAACTGGAACAAGTAGAAAGAGAGCAGTAAAAGAAGCCCTCAGGCACCAGAACAAAGGAAATAATAAGAATTAGAGACAATTAAATGAAATAGAGAATAGAAAAACAATTGAAAGAGTTAACAAGACCAAAAGTTGGTTCTTTGACAAGATCAACAAAATCGATAAACCACTGGCCAAACTGACAAAAGAAAAACAAGAGAGGAAGGAAATAACCCATATAAGAAATGAGGTGGGTGATATCACAACAGACCCAACTGAAATTAAAAGAATCATAACAGAATACTATGAACAATTGTACTCTAACAAATTTGAAAACCTAGAGGAAATGGACAAATTTCTAGAAACACACTACCTACCTAAACTAACATAAACAGAAGTAGAACAACTAAATAAACCTATAACAAAAGAAGAGATTGAAAAGGGAATTTAAAAACCCCCAACAAAAAAAAGCCCTGGCCTAGACGGTTTTACTGGAGAATTCTACCAAACTTTCAGAGAAGATTTAACACCACTACTACTAAAGGTATTTCAGAGCATAGAAAAGGATGGAATACTCCCAAACTCATTGGATGATGCCAGTATAACCCTGACACCAAAACCAGGTAATGATACCACAAAAAAAGAAAATTACAGACCAATATCCATCATGAACATTGACACAAAAATCCCCAACAAAATTCTAGCCAATAGAATTCAGCAATATATCAAAAAAAAAAAAAAAAATCACCATGAGCAAGTGGTACTTATACCAGGTATGCAGGGATGGTTCAACATTAGAAAAACAATGAATGTAATCCATCACATAAATAAAACAAAAGACAAGAACCACATGATCTTATCAATCGATGCAGAAAAGGCATTTGACAAAGTCCAACACTCATTCATGATAAAAACTCTCAACAAAATAGGAATAGAAAGGAAATTCCTCAATATAATTAAGGGCATTTATACAAAGCCAACAGCCAACATCATCCTAAATGGAGAGAGTCTGAAAGCATTCCCCTCAAGAACAGAAACCAGAGAAGGATGCCCTTTATCACCACTCTTATTCAACATTGTGCTGGAGGTCTCAGCCAGAGCAATTAGGCTAGAAAAACAAAGACGTCCAGATTGGTAAGAAAGAAGTAAAAGTATCTGTGTTTGCAAATGATATGATCTTATACACAGAAAACCCCAAAGAATCCACAAGAAAACTACTGGAACTAATAGAAGATTTCAGCGAAGTATCAGGACACAAGATTAAACGTACAAAAATCAGCTGGATTCCACTACACCAACAAAGAGAACTTTGAAGAGGAAATCACCAAATCAATACCATTTAGCCCCCAAGAAGGTTAAACACTTAGGAATAAATCTAACCAGAGACATAAAAGGCCTATACAATAAAAACTACAAGACACTACTGCAAGAAATCAAAAGAGACCTGCATAAGTGGAAAAACATACCTTGCTCATTGATAGGAAGACTCAACATTGTGAAAATGTCAATTCTACCCAAAGCAATCTACAGATACAATGCAATCCTCATCCAAATGTCAACAGCATTTTCTAATGAGTTGGAGAAACAAACCACCAAGTTCATATGGAAAGGGAAGAGGGCCCAGATAAGTAAAGCATTACTGAAGAAGAACAAAGTGGGAGGCCTCACACTACCTGATTTTAGAACCTCTTATACCGCCAGTGTAGTCAGAACAGCCTGGGACTGGTACAACAATAGATACATAGACCAATGGAACAGAATTGAGAATCCAGATGTAAATTCATCCACTGACAAAGGCCCAAAGTCCATTAATCGGGGAAAAGACAGTCTCTTTAACAAATGATGTTGGCATAACTGGATATCCATCTGCAAAAAACTGAAACAAGACCCATACCTCACACCATGTACAAAAACTAACTCAAAATAGATCACAGACCTAAATATAAGAAGACATTCAGGTGGCCAAGAGACACATGAGGAAATGCTCAGGATTGTTAGCCATTAGAGAAATGTGGATCAAAACTACAATGAGATACCATCTCACCCCAACAAGGCTAGCATTAATCAAAAAAACACAAAATAATAAATGCTGGAGAGGTTGTGGAGAGACTGGAACACTTACACACTGTTGATGGGAATGTAAAATGGTACAACCACTTTGGAAATCGATTTGGCGCTTCCTTAAAAAGCTAGAAATAGAAGTACCATACAATCCAGCAATCCCACTCCTTGGAATATATCCTAGAGAAATAAGAGCTGTCACATAAATAGATATATGCGCACCCGTGTTCACTGCAGTGCTGTTCACGATAGCAAAAAGCTGGAAACAACCTAGGTGTCCATCAACAGACGAATGGATAAACAAATTATGGTATATCCACACAATGGAATACCACGCAACTGTAAAGAACAACGATGAATCCGTGAAACATAACATGAAGGAATCTGGAAGGCGTTCATTATGCTGAGTGAATTTAATCACAAAAGGACAAATAAGACCACTATTATAAGAACTCAAGAGAAGGTTTAAACACAGAAGAAAACATTCTTTGATGGTTACAAGGGTGGGGAGGGAGGGTATTCACTAACTAAATAGTAGACAAGAATTATCTTAGGTGAAGGGAAGGACAACACACACTTCAGGGGAAGTCAACACAACTGGACTAAGCCAAAGCTAAGAAGTTTCCTGAAAACAACCAAAACCTTCGAGGGAGAGAGTAGCAGGGGCTGGGGGCTGGGGACCATAGTTTCAAGGAACATCTAGGTCAATTGGCATAACAAAGTGTATTAAGAAAATGTTCTGCATCCCACTTTGGTGAGTGCTGTCCCAGGTCTTAAAAGCTAGCGAGCAGTCATCTAAGATGCATCAATTGGTTCCAATCCACCTAGAGAAATGGAGAATAACACCAAAGATGCAAGGAAGGTATTAGCCTAAGAGACAGAAAGGACCACATAAACCAGAGATTTCATCAGCTCGAGACCAGAAGAACTAGATGGTGCCCGGCTACCACCAATGACTGCCCTGACAGGGAACACAACAGAGAGTCCCTGACAGAGGAGGAGAAAAGTGAGGTGCAAAACTCAAATTCCAGTAAAAAGACCAGACTTAATGGTTTGACTGAGACTGGAGGGACCCCAGAAGACATGGCCCCCTGACTCTCTATCAGCCCAAAACTAAAACCATTCCCAAGGCCAACCCTTCAGACAAAGATTAGACTGGACTATAGGACATAAAATGATACTCATGAAGAGTGTGTTTCTTAGCTCCAGTAGATACATGAGACTAAATGGGCAGCTCCTGTCTGGAGATGAAATGAGAAGCCAGAGAGGGTCAGGAGCTGGTTGAATGGACATGGGAAATCTGGGATGGGAAGGAGGAGTGTGCTGTCACAGTGTAGGGAGAGCAGCTAGGGTCACATAATAATACATGTATAAATTTTTGTATAACAGACTAACTTGAATTGTAAACTTTCACTTAAAGTACAATAAAAAAAAAAAAAAAAAGGGAGAGGAAAAAAAAATTTTCTTCCGTACCTTCTTCCTAAGGTAAGGAAAGCTTTCCCAGAAGTCCTGCAGTAGACCTCCTACGTGTCACATTAGGCAGAAATGGGTGACATGCCCTCTCCTAAACCAATCACTGGCAAGGGGAATGGGACTACCAAGAATAGCTTATGTCTAAGCCTTAAATCAGTCCAGATTTTCCCTGAGAACTGAGTCACCTGGGGATTCTGCCAGTAAGGAAGAGAGGGTGGGTGGGAAAGAGGTAGTAGGCAATTGTTATGCATTGAATTGTGTCCCTCACAAAAGCTATGTTGAAGTTCTAACTCCTGCACTGGTGAATGTGACCTGTGGATATTGTTTGGAGAAGTAGCGTTTTTCTTTGCAGATGTTATCAGTTAAATTAATGAAGTTATACTGGATTAGGATGGGTCCCCATCCTACTAGTTTCTGAGCGGCATCTTATAGAAGTGAAGAACGGACATGAAAGGACTCTCACAGTAAGACAGCATATGAGGATACATCTAGAAGCCAAGGAACACCAAGAAATGCCCAGGGCTGCTAGAAGCTAAAAAAGAGACAAGGAAGGATCTTCCCCTATAGCCTACGGAGAGAGAACGTGCCCTACTGAAGCCCTGCTATCTATTCCTGGGTGGTGCAAGCAAGTTAATGTGCTTACGGAGTCCACCAAGAGGTGCCTTGAAAGAAAAGTCTGATGATCTACTTCTGAAAAATCAGCTGTTGAAAGCCTTATGGAGCACAGATGCACTCTGATACACGTGGGGTGAACATTCAACAGCAACTGTGTTTTCTTTTTTTTTTTTTTTAAGCAAACTAAGACAGCAACCAACAGTATTCGAAAACTGAGTATTAACACTTAGACAATTTGTTTGGTAAAAAAAAAAAAGTTTGAAGTTGCGGCTTTTCTCTTGTCCTCCCCACCCCTATAAGTAAATGCCTTTCTAAGAATCTCTTCATTGTGGTTGAAGTGGGGGTTGCAAAGGGAATTCCATTAGATATGTGTATCTGATCTCCCATTTATTTTGTAGCTGTTTTAGAAAGGCTGTGCTTGGTTCTTCTGTGAGGTCTGGATCTCATTCCGTGCACAGTGTCCAGGGTTACTGAACGCACTCTGTGGGGTCCTGGTCCACCGGCTCCCAACAGCCTCTTCCACAACCCACCTCTGGCGAGTCTGTTGTGTGTGCTTTGGAAAGAACAGACCTGAGTGAGGTGTTGGAAGTCCTTGAGGATGAACTGGAGCCCCTGCTCACATACATGGCTCTAACAGCCAGTTCAGTAGCTTGTGGAATTTGGCCAGGTGTAGTTAGAAAGAGGTGTCGTCCAGTCTGGCCTTGAACCTGACCCACCTTGAGGAGCAGCAGTGGCTGAATGATGGCTCAAGCATAGCAACGATTGTGAGGATGGCGCAGGACCT
Organism: Dugong dugon; assembly: GCA_030035585.1. Classification (NCBI taxonomy): domain Eukaryota; kingdom Metazoa; phylum Chordata; class Mammalia; order Sirenia; family Dugongidae; genus Dugong; species Dugong dugon. The sequence continues at coordinate 25,947,137 of CM057462.1, read as the reverse complement.
GGCAGCGTTTTGTTCTGTTGTGCATAGGGTCGCTATGAGTCAGAACTGACTCGATGGCACCTAATAACAGCAGCAACACAGGATGTGCTGAAGGAGTTCCTGCCCCACTCATTCAGAGAAGCATGGCCTGCATTACATATAAAGAGGCAAGCAGCTGAACACCCTGATGGGAGAAAGAAGGGGCTGGGTCATGGAAGTCCTGAGGGAGCCCGGAAGGCAGCATCAGGCTTTAGGGCATTTCTTAACCACCGGGGGGCCCACAGGAGTCCTCTGCGCAAATAGTTAATGTGCTAGACTGCTAACAGAAAGGTTGCAGGTTTGAGTCCACCCAGAGGTCCCTCGGATGATCTAGTTGTGAAAAATCAACCATTGAACACCCTGTGGATCACAGTTCTGCTCTGGCATGCCTGTGTTGCCAGGTGTTGGGATCAACTCAACAGCAATGAGTTTGATTTTTTGGCTTGGGGGTCCCACAGCTGGGGTGGGTGGTGCACGAACCACCCAGAGTGTGCAGCTTTTCTGCTCTGCCAGGGAAGCCCTCCCTGCACCCCAACATGGAGGGAAAACCCCTCCAGCACTGCAGGAAGGAAGCTCACCAAAGGTCCAGGCCAGGTCTGATACATAACAAGATGCCTGACCACCTCCTTCAAGAAGCCCTCCTGAACCTCCTTAGTCCAGCGGGATTGGCCCACTGCCCTCAGTGTCCCCCAAGACCTGGGGGGACTGCAGTTATGATGCCTGGCATAGCCAGGTTCCCATGGCCCTCTGTGAGGTTATATGGCCAGAAGAGGCCTATATGAAGAAGTAAACCCATGCAGACCACCCCTAGCCGCTTCCTGGTGCCCAGAAGGGAAGCTTCCTGGAGGTGGGGGTGCGCAGGACAGCCTGAGGGGTTGAAGGAGTTTCCTACATCTTTCCCTATGTGTGGAAGATGAGGGCCAGAGCCCAGCTTCCCCCAACCCTGTTCTTGTTCAGGTCCTCAAAGCTGATCCAGCAGGACCCATGCCAACCTCAGAGGGAGTAGGGATGATGACCCTGGCTGGTCGTTCCTAGATCCAACCTGGGTCTTTGGTCTCCTCAAGGCTCACAGGCTCCCATCCTCAGCCCTCTGTGCCTGGGGCACTATGATGTGGGCAGGGGCTACTCCTGGCTGTGGAGGATGTAGGATGTAGGATGTGGCACAGGCTCCTCTGGGGTCTCTGGCCCGTAGGTGACTCCATGACCCACTGACGTCCCCTGGGGGTGGCACCAGGCTCTCTGTAATGAGGCTCTGCAGGAACAGCTGCCCTGGGCTCCAGGGCTTTTATGGGTTTGCCTTAAAAGTTTTATTTCCAGACAAAACCAAAAACAATTAATCCAAATTACAGAGTAGTCATTTGCAATAATATTTGTTTTAAATATATGCATTTTTTTAAAACCCCCAGGCTGTGGGCCTCAAGTGAGTTGGAGGTGAAGGACACCTTGAAATAATTACATTTTTTGATCATTTTATGTTGTGAAAACGGCTTGGTCGATTTGGGGGAAGAATTGGAAAACGTTCAGCTGACTCTCTTATGAAAGCTACGTTATTTTTTCTCCCATCTCTGCCAGAATAACAACTGTGGATCATTTACTCTCTCCCCACTAAGGTGGATTTCTTCCAAAAGGCGCCCCAAGCATTGGTCTAGAAACTTTTTACTACAGCCGTCCTGGCCAGCAACGGGGAGCAACATACCTCAGAAGTCCACCTCCTGGGTGGCATTGGGGGGCCAGGAGGACAGGGATTTGTGCATGGTGGGTGCCCAGGTGCTGGTAGACAAGCTGGCTGTCCCACTCTGGGTGGGAGGAGGGCAGGGAACCTGAGCTCACCTGCTCCTTCATTGCTCCAGTGATGATCAGGAGTGAGTGTGGCCCAGAGAGAGGGCAGCCCAGGCCAGCCCAGCTGGGACCCTCTGGCCAATGAGTATGCCTGCTGAGAGGCTTAGGAGCTTGAGAAAATGAGAATTCAGTAGAAGATGAAACTACACTTGTGATAACTCCAGAACACTGGACTGTGCTGAGTCAGGAGACCTGGCCTGGTGCCGACATAGCCACTGAGTGTCTAGAGTCTTTGGCAGGACCCTTCCCCTCCTGTGGCCCAGATATTTTATCATATGTCTCCTCCCCAGGTGTATGATTTGCAAATAGGTTCTCTCATTTTCTTAACCATGTCTTATGAAGAACAAATTCTTTAATTTTAATAACCAAAAACCAAAACTCCATTGCAACAAGTCCGTTCTGACTTGTTGTGATCCCATGTGTTACAGAGTAGAACTGCTCTGTAGGGTTTTCTTGGCTTTAATATTTACAGAAGCAGATCACAAGGCCTTTTCTTCCATGGCACTGCTGGGTGGGTTTGAACCGCCATCACCCAGGGACTTTAATTTTGATAACATTCAATTTATTGATTTTTTTCCCTTTATGGTTTGTGCTTTTGTTTTTGTCCTACTTAAAAAATCTTTGCTTAACACAAGATAACTAAGATTTTCTCCTATGCTCTATTCTCTAAAAGTTTTATACTTTCAGTTCTTGTATTTAGGTCTAGGATCCATTTTGAGTTAATTTATCTATATGGTGTGAGGTAAGGGTTTATTTCTTTGCATATCAGTATCTGATTGTTTCAACATTAGTTGCTGAAAAAGGTATGATTTTCCCATTGAATTTCTTTGGCAACTTTGTTAAAAGTTAATTGAGCATATATGTGTGGATCTATTTGTGGACTCTCTATTCTTATGCCAATACCACGCTGTATTATAGTATAAGTCCTTTAACATTTTTCTTCTTTTTCCAAATTGTTTAGGCTATTTTAGATCCTTTGAACTTCCACATAAATGTTAAAACATTCTGGGATATATTTATTGGGATTGTACTGACTCTATAGATCAGTTTCAGGAGAATTGATAACAATATTGAAACTTCTAATCAGTGAACACGGTGTATCTCTCCATTTATTTAGATCTTCTTTAATTTCTCTCGGTAATACTTGGTAGTTTTTAATGTATGAGCTTTATGTGTTTTTTATTGTTGTTAAATTGTTCTCTAAGTATATCATATTTCCAAAAATTTTAAATTTCTAAATGTTCATATGGAATATGTAGAGATACAGTTATTTTTTGTATATTGACCTTCTAACTCGTGATTTTAATAAACTCAGTTTCTGTAGTTATTTTGTAGTTTCCTTTGGATTTTCTACATAGACAAACATGTCATCTGCATCTCTTTCTTCCTGAGTGGGCATTGGCATTTGTGTCTTTCAAGGAATTCAATTTTATCTTAGTTTCGAAATGTATTGGCATAAAGTTGTTCATAATATTCCTTTATTATCCTTTCACTGACTGTAACATCTGTCGTGATGTTCCCTCTTTCATTTCTAACATTGGTAATTTGCCTTTTCTCTTTTTTCCTGAACAATCTGGCTAGAGGTTTATTAATACAGATACCTCTTTCAAGAGGCAGATTTTGATTTTACTGATTTTCTTTTTTGTTTTTCTGTATTCTATTTCATTTATTTCTGCTCTTTTATTATTTCCTTCTGTTTACTTTGGGCTTAATTTTTCTTCAATAAGAGAGCTTAGATCATTAGTTTCTTTTTTCCAATATAAAAATTTAGTGTTATAAGTTTTCCTCTAAGCACTGCTTAACCTACCATCTACAGATTTCAAAATGTTATGTTTTTACTTTTATTCAGTTCAAAATATTTTCTAATGTCTTTCATGATTTTTTTTTTTTATCCATGAGTTATTTAGGAAGTGCATTGGTTAATTTCCAAATATTTGGTGATTTTTCCAGATATTTTTCTGTTATTGATTTCTAGTTTAATTCTATTAAAGTTAAAAACCATACTTTGTATGATTTCAACCCTTTTAAATGTATTGAGACTTGTTTTATGGCCCACAATATGGTCTCTTTTGGTGACTGTTCTATGTACACTTGAAAAGAATGTGTGTTTTGCTCTTGTTTAGTGATGCATTCTATAAATGTCAATTACATCCAGTAGGTTGATAGTGTTGTTCAAGTTTTCTATGTCCTTACTGAATTTCTGTCTATTTGTTCTATCAGTTATTGAAAAGTCAGTTGAAATCTCCAACCATAAATCTTTGTCTTTTTCTCCCTGCAGACCTATCAGTTTTGCTTTATTTTGAAGTTCTGTTATTAGGTGCACCCACATTTAGGACTGCTATATCCTCTTGGGAAACCCTGGTGATATAGTGGTTAACAGCTACAGCTGCTAATCAAAAGGTTGGCAGTTCGAATCCACCAGGCACTCCTTGGAAATCCTATGGGGCAGTTCTACTCTGTCCTGTATGGTCGTTATGAGTCAGAATTGACTTGATGGCAATGGGTTATATCCTCTTGAGGTGTCCCTGGGTGGTGCGAAAGTATAATGCACTAGGTTGCTAACCAAAAGCTTGGAGGTTCAAGTTCACCCAGAAGTGCCTCCAAAAAAAGTCCTGGTGATCTATTTCCAAAAAAAATTGGTCAATGAAAACACTATGGAGCACACTTCTGCTCTGACACATAGGGAGTCACCATGAGTCAGAGTCAACTCAACAGCAACTGATTTTACTGATTTTATGTACTCTTGAAGATTTGGCTTCTTTATTATTATGAATGTTCTTTTTTATCCATGATAATATTTATTCTGAAATCTGTCTTTATTGGTGTTAATATAGCAACTCCAGCTTTTATGTGTGTGGATATTGCTTTGGGTTTTTTTTTTTTTTTTTTTTTTTACAGGTCTGAACTAATCCTTGAGTATCACTGTAAACCTATCCAAAATCAGAAAATGAAACTAATGATGTCATTTTCTTTTAAGAATAATTCACAGACTTATAGCCTGTATGATTAAAACACAGAAGAATAAATTTTCACATATCTGTAGTTTGAGTAAAAGATTTCAACTATTTATCCCAGAGTTTAAATTTGAAAAATTGTAAATAAGTCTTCTGTGATTGTTCTTATCTTTGGTTGTTTTGTATCGATGTTTCCTCAACTTGCGTTTATGAATAAAAACTGTACCTTGGTTAACCATTTGACACTTGAGTCACTCCCTGAAAGTGAATTTCTTTCCATTGTTCATTCTGAATGGTGTTAGGCAAACTTCTGGCTACACACAACCATGCAGTTTTCATGCTGATTCCTTTTGGAAGATGTAGTATTATACATATTCCCTGTTTTTAAAATGATAATAGCAAAACAATATAAATAACAACAGTCCCCACCGTTTCACATCAGGAAGGAATTGTTCTCTGAAGTTTGGTGATTACAATGTGCATTTTGTGAGACAGCCCTTGCAAATGGCTCATAACACTTTCATTTTCTCCTTGGACTGCAATATATAGTTGGTTACAAAACCCATGAGCTCAGATTACCCTTCAGAGGGGTAAAGGTATATATATTTCCAATAGGAGTGTATGAAAGTGCCTGTTTCCCAGTATCTTTTCCATCACTGTGCATTATAATCTTCTTTAACGCTTATGGTTTCTGACGGTTTCTGGTCACAACGTATTTTAGCTTGTTGTTGTTGTTAGGTACCGTTGAGTTGGTTCTGATGTGTAATTCTGGTTCCGACTCATAGCGATCCTATGTACAACAGAATGAAACACTGCCTGGTCCTGCGGCATCTACACAAATGTTCTTATACTTGAGCCCATTGTTGCAGCCCCTGTGTCAATCCATCTTGTTGAAGGTCTTCCTCTTTTTCGCTAACCTTCTACTTTACCAAGCATGATGTCCTTCTCCAGGGCCTGGTCCCTCCTGATAACATGTCCAAAGTATGTGGGACAAAGTCTTGCCATCCTTGCTTCTAAGGAGATTCTGGCTGCATTTCTTCCAAGACAGATTTTGTTATTTTCTTTTCCTCATTAAAATCTTGCAAGTTCCTTGAAGACAGGAACTGAGAATTATTCATTAGTAATATCCTTGATGGCACAGTGATTTAGAGCTCTGCTGCTAACCAAAAGGTTGGCAGTTCAAATCCGCCAGCCACTCCTTGGAAACCCTAGGGGGCAGTTCTACTCTGTCCTATAGGGTCGTTATGAGTTGGGATCGACTCGACGGCAGCGGTTTGGTTTTTTGGTTTGATATCCTTGTAGCCTGATTACAATTTCAATAAAGCAACAGGGATGCAAATGAAGAGAAGAATGGGACAATGTCTGGGAAGATTTCCAACACAGAACTTGCAAGTCCCAAAAAGGAACACGCTACCCTTTCATGTGCTTTGATGCCTATCACCAACCAGGAAGCCCCTCTAGCTTTTTTTGATTGATGTATTTTAGATTTGTTTTTTTCTATCCTTTAACTTTTAAGCTATCTGTATCTCTGTATATAAATTGGGTTTCTTGTATACAGCATAAAGTTAGGTCTTAATATTTTTTTTTTATCCAGCATGACAATTTCTACCTTTTAATTGAAATGTTTAAATCATTTACATTTAATGTGATTATAGACATGGTTGAGTTTATATCTACCGTCTCACTATGGGTTTAAATATTGTTTGTTTTCTATTTGTCTTATCTCTTTTTGTTTCTTTTGTTCCTGTTTTCTCACCCTCTTGAATCCATTTATCTCCAATGTGAACGTATTAGCTATGCCTTTTTTCTTTAGAGATTGCTCTAGAGTTTACTATAGACATCTTTATGTTATCACAGTGTGCCTTCAGATAATGACATACCAATTTACGTATAGTGTAAAAACCTTACAACAGTATGCTCCTATTTTCCCTTTTCTGTTTTTTGTGATATTGTCATAAATTCTACTTCCTCATATGTTATAAACCCTTCAATATATTGCTAATATTTTTCTTTTAAGCAGTTAATTATCTTTAAAATTTTTAAGTGAATTAAGATGCTTTTATACTTACTTACATTTTATCATTTGCAGTATTCTTTATTTGGTCTGTATGAGTCAGAATCTACTCAGTGGCACCCAACAACAACGTGTTTCTATCTGCTATAATTTTACTTCTATGTGAAGAGCATCATTTAACATTTATTGTAGTGCTAGTCTGATGACCCAAAGTATCTCAACTTTTATATGACTGAAAAATTATTTATTTGACTTCATTTTTGAAAGATATTTTTGTTGGGTATAGAATTCTAGGTTGACAGTTTCTTTAAGCAGTTTAAAGAAGTCTCTTCAGTGTATTCTGGATTGTATAGTTTCTGATGAGAAGTCTGCTTTCATTCTTATTTTTATTCCTCTACACAAACTGTGTTGTTTTTCCTCTAGCTACTTATAAGATTTCCCCTTTATCATTTTAGTGATCTGATTATGATGTGCCTTTGTATGGTTTCCTTCAGATTTTTTTTTTTTTTTTAATACTTGAAGCTCATTGAGATTATTGGCTCTGTAAGTTTATAGTTTTCATCAAATTTGGAAAACATTTTAACATTTATTTCTTCAGATTCTTTTTAGGCTGCCCCACCACTCATTTATGCTCTGTTATTTTTTAAAGTAATTTTTCTCTCTATTTGCATAATTTTGCATAATTTCTATTGCTGTCTTCAAATCCCTTGATTTTTTTCCCCGCAATATCTAATCTGATGTTAATCCCATTCAATGTATTTTTTATTTCAGATAAAATATTTTTCATCTCTAGAAGTTTAATTTGGGTCTTTTTTATAATCTTTCATTTTTCTCCTTATTATATTTATGTTTTCCTCTACCTTTTTGACAAATTGATTGTACTTTAATGGTTACTTTAATGTCCTTGTTGTGTATTTTTATCATTTATTTAATTTCTGGATCTATTTCTATAGGTTGGTTTTCCTCTTGGTCATGGAACGTATAACCCTTTTTCTTTTTTTTTTTTTTCCCCATACAAAAATTTATACATACATTGTTATGTGACTCTAATTGCTCTCCCCATACTGTGACAGCACACTTCTCCTCTCCACCCCTGATTCCCCATGTCCATTCAACCACCTCCTAACCCTCTCTGCCTTCTCATCTCATCTCCGGACAGGAGCTGACCATTTAGTCTCATGTATCTACTTGAGCTAAGAGGCACCCCTCACAAGTATCACTTTATTTCCCACAGTCTAGTCCAATTCCTGTCTGAGAGTTGGCCTCGGAAATTGTTTTAGTTCTGGGCTGATAGAGAATCCAGGGGCCATGCTCTCTGGGGTTCCTCCAGTCTCAGTCAGACCACTAAGTCTGGTCTTCTTACTAGAATTTGAGTTCTGCACCCCACCTTTCTCCTGCTCCATCCGGGACTCTCTGTTGTGTTCCCTGTCAGGGCAGTCATTGGTGGTGGCCAGGCACCATCTAGTTCTTCTGGTCTCAGGCTGATGAAGTCTCTGGTTTATGTGGCCCTTTCTGTCTCTTGGGCTACTACTTTCCTTGCGTCTTTGGTGTTCTTCATTCTCCTTTACTCCAGGTGGTTGAGACCAATTGATGCATCTTAGATGGCCGCTTGCAAGCTTTTAAGACCCCAGATGCCACCCACCAAAGTAGGATGCAGAACATTTTCTTAATAAGCTTTGTTATGCCAGTGGACCTAGATGTCCCCTGAAAGCGTGGTCCCCAGACCCCTACCCCTGCTACTCTGTCCCTCAAAGTGTTAGATTGTATTCAGGAAACTTCTTAGCTTTGGTTTAGTCCAGTTGTGCTGATTTCCCCTGTAGTGTGTGCTGTCCTTCCCTTCACCTAAGATAATTCTTATGTACTATCTAGGTAGTAAATAACCCTCACCCTCCCTCCCCACCCTCATAACCATCAAAGAATGTTTTATTCTGTGTTTAAACCTTTTCTTGAGTTCTTATAATAGTGGTCTTATACAGTATTTGTCCTTCTGTGCCTGACTAAATTCACTCAGCATAAAGACTTCCACCTTCCTCCATGTTACAAGATGTTTCACAGCTTCATCGTTGTTCTTTATTGTTGCATAGTATTCCATTGTGTGGATATAACATAATCTGTTTATCCATGCATCCGTTGATGGGCACCTAGGTTGTTTCCATCTTTTTGCTATTGTGAACAGTGCTGCAATGAACATGGGTGTGCATGTATCTATTCCTGTGATGGCTCTTATAGCTCTAGGGTATATTCCAAGGAGTGGGATAGCTGGATCGTATGGTACTTCTATTTCTAGCTTTTTAAGGAAGTGCCAAATCGATTTCCAAAGTGGTTGTACCATTTTACACTCCCATCAACAGTGTATAAGTATTCCAGTCTCTCCACAACGTCTGTAGCATTTATTATTTTGTGTTTTTTGGATTAATGCTAGCCTTGTTGGAGTGAGATGATATCTCATTGTAGTTTTGATCTGCATTTCTCTAAGGGCTAATGATCGTGAGCATTTCTTCATGTGTCTCTTAGCCGCCTGAATGTCTTCTTTTGCCTGTTCATATCCTTTGTCCATTTTTTAATTGGGTTATTTGTCTTTTTGTTGTTGAGGTTTTACAGCATCTTGCAGATTTTAGAGATTAGATGCTGATCAGATTTGTCGTAGCCAAAAATTTTTTCCCAGTCTGTAGGTTATCTTTTTACTCTTTTGGTGAAGTCTTTGGATGAGCGTAAGTGTTTGATTTTTTTGGAGCTCCCATTTATCTAGTCTCTCTTCTAGTGATTGTGCATTGTTACTTATGGTTCGTATTGTGTTTATGCCATGTATTAGGGCTCCTGGCATTGTCCCTATTTTTTCTTCCATGATCTTTATCGTTTTTGATTTTATATTTAAGTCTTTGATCCATTTTGAGTTAGTTTTTGTGCATGGTGTGAGGTATGGGTCTTGTTTCAGTTTTTTGCAGATGGATATCCAGTTATGCCAGCACCATTTGTTAAAGAGACTGTCTTTTCCCCAATTAATGTATTTTGGGCCTTTGTCAAATATCAGCTGCTCATAGGTGGATGAATTTATGTCTGGATTCTCAATTCTGTTCCACTGGTCTATGTATCTGTTGTTGTACCAGTCCCAGGCTGTTTTGACTACCCTGGTGGTATAATAGGTTCTAAAATCAGGTGGTGTGAGGCTTTCCACTTTGTTCTTCTTCTTGAGTAATGCTTTACTTGTTTGGGGCCTCTTCCCTTTCCATATGAAGTTGGTGGTTTCTTTCTCCATCTCATTAAAAAATGCTGGTGGAATTTTAACCCTGTTTCTTTACATGCCTTATAATTTAAAAAATGAAATAATTTTACACTCAAAAAAGTTTCAACAATTTCTGACATCCTCTGCCCAATTTCTCAAAATGCTATCATCTTACTTAACCCTAGCAAAGTTATGCAAACCAGAAAATAAATATTGACACAATACTACTGAATAATATACAGCCCTGATTTGAATTCCAATTGTCTCACTAACGTCTTATTTCTATTCCAGGATCCAACACATTGTCCTGCATTGCATTTAGTTGTCTTATCTCCTGAATCTTCTCCAATCCGGGACACTTCCTCTGTCTTTCATGATCCTGGGACACTTTTGAAGAGAACTGGTCATTTATTGTGTAGAATGTTCCTCAGTTGGGTTTGTCTGATATCTCCTTATGATTAAACGGGAGTTATGCATTTTGGGCAAGAATATCACAGAAGTGATGTTACACCCTTCTCAGTACATCGGACCAGAAGACATTTGAAGTTGATACGTATTTGGGCAAGAATATCACAGAAGTGATGTTATACCCTTCCCAGTACATCGGACCAGAAGATATTTGAGGTTGATATGTATTATTACTTGTAATGTGAACTTTGAACACTTGGTTTAGTTGATGCCTACCAAGTTTCCTCTCTGTATAGTATTCCTGTTTGTAATCAGTAAGTGTCTTTTTGGGAGAGACTTTGAGACTATTCATATATCCTGTTTCTTGTCAGACTTTCATCCATTCATGATTCTTGTCTGCCACAATTATTACTGTGGTGTTGGCCACATTTCCATCATTCCTTCTACATTTATTAATTGAAATTATAGTGTAATGAATAGCTCTTCTTTCTCATTTATTTGTTTACATATGTATGTATGTATTATGTATGTATATATGTCAGTATTGATTCATGGCTATTTGTTTTATTCCAAAGCTTGTATTTTGTAATTATCAATATTTATTTGGTTGCTCAAATCATACAAGATTTGGCCATAGAGAGCTTCTTCAAGCTGTGTGCTTGGTAATTGTTTATGGATACTAGACATTTTTCATTTTACATATTTGAGAGCTGGATTTTGTTGATTCTTTTAAATGTTGTTGGGCTTTGTTTGGGGGTACAGTTAAATTACTTGGACTCAGTTTTATACTTTCAAGTATTTATTTTAAGCTTTGTTAGGGCAAGTACTAAACAGCCTTTAAGGAGTGGCTAATTTTGGCCCCCACGTGTCTGTCAGTTTGTCATACTGTGGGGGCTTGGGTGTTGCTGTGATGCTGGAAGCAATGCCACTGGTATTCAAATATCAGCAGGGTCAGCCATGGTTGGACAGGTTTCAGCCAAGCTTCCAGACTCAGACAGACTGGGAAGAAGGACCTGGAGGTCTACTTCTGAAAAGAATTAGCCAGTAAAAACCTCATGAATAGCAGCAGAACATTGTCTGATGGATTCTGGCTGAAAGCAGAGCATACCAGAAAGATGTTTACCTGTGTTTTACTGACTATGCAAAGGCATTTGACTGTGTGGATTATAACAAATCATGGATAACACTGTGAAGAATGGGAATTCCAGAACACTTAATTGTGCTCATGAAGAACCTGTATATAGACCAAGAAGCAGTAGTCGGAACAGAACAAGGGGACACTGCATGGTTTAAAGTCAGGAAAGGTATGCATCAGGGTTGTATCCTTTCACCATATTTATTCAATCTGTATGCTGAGCAAATGGTCTGAGAAGCTGGACTATATGAAGAAGAACATGGCATCAAGATTGGAGGAAGACTCATTAACAACCTGTGATATGCAGATGACACAACCTTGCTTGCTGAAAGTGAAGAGGACTTGAAGCACTTACTGATGAAGGTCAAAGACTACAGCCTTCAGTATGGATTACACCGCATCATAAAGAAAACAAAAATCCTCACAACTGGCCCAATAAGCAACATCATGATAAACGGAGAAAAGATTGAAGTTGTCAAGGATTTCGTTTTACTTGGATCCACAATCAACACCCATGGAAACAGCAGCCAAGAAATCAAATGACGTATTGCATTGGGCAAATGTGCTACAAAAGACCTCTTTAAAGTGTTGAAAAGCAAAGATATCACCTTGAAGACTAAGGTGTACCTGACCCAAGCCATGGTGTTTTCAGTCACTTCATGTGCATGCGAAAGCTGGACAATGAATAAGGAAGACTGAAGAATTGACGCCTTTGAATTGTGGTGTTGGCGAAGAATATTGAATATACCATGGACTGCCAGAAGAAGGAACAAATCTGTCTTGGAAGAAGTACAGCTAGATGTTCCTTAGAAGCAAGGATGGCAAGACTAAGTCTTGAATACTTTGGACATGTTATCAGGAGGGATGAATCCCTGGAGAAGGACATCATGTTTAGTAAAGTAGAGGGTCAACGAAAAGAAGGAGGACCTTCAGTGATATGGATTGACATAGTGGCTGCAACAATGGGCTCAAGCATAACAATGATTGTGAGGATGACGCCTACGGGGCAGTGTTTCATTCTGTTGTACACATGGTTGCTATGAGTCAGAATTGACTCAATGGCACCTAACAACAACTAATGCAAAATCTTTCTGAGGATGCTACCTGATACCTTGTATATTATAATGTTCCCACTCTGCATAGTGGGAGCATAAACTCCTCCCAGCCCTCTGTGAGCTCTAGGGATTGTTTCACCTACTCTTTTCCAGTGGCTCTTGTCCCAGCCTTGTATAGTTTCCTCATAGCATGTGCAAATCAGCAGTAAGCTGAAGGCTCAAGAAGCCTCCCCCATAGATCTATGGAGCCCTCTCTCTGACAGCTCCCTCCTCTCTAGTATTTGGCCTTGCAAATTCTAGCTACCTTGGCCTCCATGAACTCTGAACTCATGTCCCCAAAACTCATCAAGAGCTCTGGGCTTAGTTTAGGTTTCCCCTCCTGTGTTGCGGCCTAGAAACTCTCTCCAAGCAGTGAGCTGGGGCAATCATGGGGCAGGAGGAATTACAGCCTGAGGATATAGTCTGAGAGACAAATTCCTCACACTTGACTGGGCCAGTGGGACATGCTGGTGTGATTTTGAGAGCCACTAGGAAGCTCCCTGTCACCTCCCAGTCAGGGTCACACTGCCTCAAATTCCTTTACCAGAGACTTACGTGTTTGTACTTTAAAAGGAGAAGAAAATCCTTCAGGGCATCACTACTGCTGTACTTCCTGAGAGGGGAAGGCAGGAAACAAACATTGATGGAGTACTGTGAGCAAGCCTCATCTTATTGAATCCACACTCGAGGCAGGTACCATGATTCACCTGGTCCTCTGTACACACCTGAGACAGGTACCGGGATCCACCTGGTCATCTGTACATACCTGAGGCAAGTATCACCACAACCATCCCCAGGTGAGAACCCTGAGCAGTCTCTGAGGAATTCACACAGATCTCAAAGCTACTGACAGAGCTACAGACCTGTCTGACTTTTCTCCAGGGAACCTGCTCTCCCCCTTCATAAAATCACATCAGCTCCTCCAAGGCTGGGAAGACAGGGAGGAGGGTGAAGGGGCTGCTAGAACCCATCCCCAGATTCTCCTTCTTCCTGGAAGGCCCTTCCCACTTGCTGCTGCTTCTCTGGCCTCAGAGAGGAGGCCCCCACCCCTTGATCCTCTGACCCAAGGTGAACTCACAGGTCCTTCTTTGATGCCCAGCTGAGACTTGTAGTTCTTAGGTGCCGTTGAGTTGGTTCCGACTCATAGCAACCCTACAGGACAGAGTAGAACTGCCCCATAGTGTTTCCAAGAAGTGACTGGTGGATTTGAACTGCTGACCTTTTGGTTAGTAGCTGAGCTCTCAACTACTCTGCCACCAGGGCACCATGAAGACTTTGAGATAAAATAGACACATTTATGGAAAAATTCAAAATGCCAAACCTGATTTAAAAAAGGAAGAGAAAATTTAAATAGATAAAAGGTAGGAATCAAAGACATCATCCTTCTCTAAAAAGAGCCCTTTGCCAAGACAGCTTACAGGTGAGTTCTTTCAAGGAACAGATAGATTCAATCTTAAATAAGTTTTTTTAGAAAATAACTGAAGAGGTAATGCAGCCTGTTTCATTCTAAGAGTTTGATTCGAAATCTGGATGAAGGTGACAAAAGAAAAGCATAGGCCCAGTTCCTTATGAATATAGGTAGGAAAATCTCAGATAAAATATTAGCTAACCGAATCCATGTTTTAAAATATACACTCACTAGAATGGCAAAAGCTTAAGAAGGCTGACAACTTCAAATGTTGACAAGGACTTGGAGCAATCAGAACTCTCTGTCAATGTTGGTGAAACATTTCAGTATATGGTCTGTTGTTTCTTATAAATCTAAATGCATAACTACCCTATAACCCAGCGATCCCACTCCAAGACGCTTACCCAAGAGAAATAAAAACATACGGCCATAACATTACTTGTACAAGAATGTCCATAACAATTTTATTTGTAATATGAAAAAAATGATAACAGCCTGAGTGTCCACCCATGGGTGAATGGATGATAAAACTGCTATATCCATTCCACAGAGTACTACTCAGCAATAAAAAAAGAATGAACTGCTGATACACTGAAAAACATGCATGAATCTCAAAACTTTGTGTCAAGTGGTAGAAGCCAGACGCAAAAGAGTACATACAATGTAATTAAAGTTATATGAAGTTCTAGAACGGGCAATTCTAATTATGGTACAGAAAATAAGAGCTGGGGAGCTTGACTCTGGGAAGGTGGGGCTGGAAAAGGACATGAGAGAGTTTTCTGGGTGAATGCATTTTAATTGGGGTTTCGGTTACACGGGTGTGTGCGTTTGTCTGAATTTATCCGGTAGTACATTTAAGATTTGAGCATTTCATTCGATGTAAATTTTACCTCAAAAGAAATTTCAAAAAAGAACCACACAGAAATACTGAGTTCTATTAGTGATCTACCTGCTGAAGTACATAGAGACGAGTGGGCTGAGATTTGCAACTTACTTTGAAATGCAACAACAAAATAAGATGGATTAATGGATAGAAAGAAGGATGAATAAATGGATAGCCCTGGTGGCACAGTGGTTAAGAGCTATGGTTGCTAACCAGCAGATCCGTAGTTTGAATCCACCACCTGCTCCTTGGAAACCTTAGGGGCAGTTCTACTCTGCCCCATAGGGTTGCTATGAGTCAGAAGCAACTCAAGGGCAACAGGTTTTGTTTTGTTTTGTTTTTTTTTTAAATATGATAAAACATGTTTAGTAGAACATTGATAATAGAATCTAAACGGGGGGTATATGGATGATCACTGTAAAATTCTTTCAACTTTTCAATATGTTTGAAAAATTTTGCAATACAATGTTGGGAAAATTTACATTATGAGCAAGTATGGTGTCTCACAAATGTAAAGATGGTTTAAATTCAGTAAATCGATCAATCCACATTAATGGACTAAGGAAAAAATTCATGCAGAAAATGCATTTGATAAAGGTAAACACATTACCTTTGTAAAGGCTTTCAGTAAATTAGGGACAAGAAGCCTCCTTAACTTGATATAAGCGATCTTCAAAAACCTTACCACAATCACCTCACTTAATAGACTTCCAAAGCATTCTCTTTGAGATCAGGAACAACACAAGGAAACTTACTGCCTCCCCAGCTGTCCAACAGAGCACTAACAGTCCACCCACCTCAATGAGACACAGACAAGAAATCAGGGTTAGAAGAGTTGAAAGGATAGGAACTAACCTGTCATTATTTGCAAACGTGTGGTCATCTATATAATAACCCTGAAGAATTAATAGCAACAACAACAACAAAAAGAATAAGAAGAGAGTTACTTATAAAAGTTATTTACAAAGAAAAAAAAGACCTACTTAACAAAAATATTTGCCTTCCTCTACATTGCCAGTAATCAAAAAAAGTAATACAAAATAAAATGCTATTCACATTAGTAACAAGGAGCCCTGGTGGCTCCACCATTAAGTGCTCGGCTGCTAAGTGAAAGGTTGGCAGTTGGAACCCACCCAGTGGCTCCACAGAAGAAAGGCCTGGTGGTCTGATCCCATAAAGATTACAGCCTAGACCCCCATGGGGCAGTTCTGCTCCATCCCATGGGGTCACTATGAGTTGAAATCCACTCTATGACACCCAACAGCAACTACAACACATTAGCAACAAAATTTCAAAAGTACATAGGAATTAATCTAACAAAGTAGTCACAAGGCCTTTAAGGGAAATGCTTCATCTCTGTTAAGGAACAAGAAACAAGATGACTCGAAGGGGAGATAGAAAAGCTCACGGACAGGATAATCTAACACTTTAGAGATGGTAGTTCTCCATTTCATATATAGAGTCAATTCAATTCCAACCAAAATTTCATCAGTGGTTTTGAAGGATCTGGTTAAACTATTATAACAGTTATATCATTGAACAAAGGCTAACAAATGGCTAAGCTATTTTCACAAAAGGAGTTGAAGAATGAGGATGCACCATACTAAACTCTAAAACTAAACTCATGACTCATAGCAACCCTATAGGACAGAGTAAGCACTCTGGCTATCCTTCTTCCCAGACTGATTTGCTCCTTCTTCTGGCAGTCCATGGTATATTCAATATTCTTCGCCAACACCACAATTCAAAGGGGTCAATTCTTCAGTCTTCCTTATTCATTGTCCAGCTTTCGCATGCACATGAAGTGACTGAAAACACCATGGCTTGGGTCAGGTACACCTTAGTCTTCAAGGTGATATCTTTGCTTTTCAACACTTTAAAGAGGTCTTTTGTAGCACATTTGCCCAATGCAATACGTCATTTGATTTCTTGGCTGCTGTTTCCATGGGTGTTGATTGTGGATCCAAGTAAAACGAAATCCTTGACAACTTCAATCTTTTCTCCGTTTATCATGATGTTGCTTATTGGGCCAGTTGTGAGGATTTTTGTTTTCTTTATGATGCGGTGTAATCCATACTGAAGGCTGTAGTCTTTGACCTTCATCAGTAAGTGCTTCAAGTCCTCTTCACTTTCAGCAAGCAAGGTTGTGTCATCTGCATATCACAGGTTGTTAATGAGTCTTCCTCCAATCTTGATGCCATGTTCTTCTTCATATAGTCCAGCTTCTCAGACCATTTGCTCAGCATACAGATTGAATAAATATGGTGAAAGGATACAACCCTGATGCATACCTTTCCTGACTTTAAACCATGCAGTGTCCCCTTGTTCTGTTCCGACTACTGCTTCTTGGTCTATATACAGGTTCTTCATGAGCACAATTAAGTGTTCTGGAATTCCCATTCTTCACAGTGTTATCCATGATTTGTTATAATCCACACAGTCAAATGCCTTTGCATAGTCAGTAAAACACAGGTAAACATCTTTCTGGTATGCTCTGCTTTCAGCCAAGATCCATCTGATATCAGCAATGATATCCCTCGTTCCATGTACTCTTCTGAATCTGGCTTGAACTTCTGGTAGTTCCCTGTTGATGTATTACTGCAACTGCTTTTGAATGATCTTCAGCAAAATTATACTTATGTGTGATATTAATGGTATTGTTCGATAATCTCTGCCTTCTGTTAGATCACCTTTCTTTGGAATGGGCACAAATATGGATCCCTTCTAGTCGATTGGCAGGAAGCTGTCTTCCAAATTTCTTGACATAGATGACTGAGTGCTTCCAGCATTGCATCCATTTGTTGAAATATCTCAATTGGTGTTCTGTCAACTCCTGGAGCCTTGTTTTTTGCCAGTGTCGTCAGCGCAGCTTGGACTTCTTCCTTTAGTACCGTTGGTTCTTGATTGTATGCGACCTCCTGAAATGGTTGTACGTCGACCAATTTTTTTTGGTACAGTGACTCAGTATATTCCTTCTGTCTTTTTTTGATACTTCCTGTATCACTCAATATTTTCCCTGTAGAATCCTTCAATATTGTAACTGAAGACTTGAATTTTTACTTCAGTTCTTTCACCTTGAGAAATACTGAGCGTGTTCTTCCCTTTTGGTTTTCTAACCCCAGGTCTTTGCCCATTTCATTATAATATGTATCTTTGTCTTCTCAAGCTGCCCTTTGAAGTCTTCTGTTCAGCTCTTTACTTCATCATTTCTTCCATTTGCTTTGCTATTTGACTTGCAAGAGCAAGTTTCAGAGTCTCTTTGACATTCATTTTGGTCTTTCCTTTCTTTACTGTCTTCTTAATGACCTTTTGCTTTCTTCATGTATGATGTCCTTGATGTCAATCTGTTCTTGAGATGGTCTCTAAATTCAGGTGCTATGTACTCAAGGTCATATTTTGGCTCTTGTGGACTTGCTGTAATTTTCTTCAGCTTCAACTTGAACTTGCATATGAGCAGTTGATGTTCTGTTCTGCAGTCGGCCCTTGGCTTGCTCTGACTGATGATATTGAGCTTCTCTATCATCTCTTTCCACAGATGTAGTCGATTTGATTCCTTTGTATTCCATCTGGCGAGGTCCACATGTATAGCAGCCTTTTATGTTGTTGAAAAAAGGTAGTTTCAATGAAGAAGTCATTGGTCTTGCAAAATTCTATCATGGGATCTCTGGTGTCATTTGTATCTAACCAAACAAATGCAAGGCCATATTTTGCAACTACTAACCCCTTGTCTTTCTTTCCAACTTTCACATTTCAATCACCAGTAACTGTCAATGCATCTTGATTGCACCTTTGATCAATTTCAGACTAGAAATTGGTGAAAATCTTCAATTTCCTCATCTTTGGCATTAGTGGCTGGTGCCTATATTTGAATAATAGTCATATTAACTGGTCTTCCTTGTAGGTGTATGGATATTATCCTAACACTGACAGCCTTGTACATTTCAGGATATGTCTTGAAATGTTCTTTTTGATGATGAATGCAATGCCATCATAGCAGACCATACGATTGTCTGATTCAAAATGGCCAATACCAGACCATTTCAGCTAACTAATGCCTAGGATATCGATCTTTATGTGGTCCATTTCATTTCTGACGACTTCCAATTCTCCTACATTCATACTTCACATATTCCATGTTTCAGTTGTTAATGGATGTTTGCAGCTGCTTCGTTTCATTTTGAGTCGTGCTACTTCAGCTAATGAAGGTCTTGAAAGCTTCACTCCATCAAGATCATTAAGGTCAACTCTACGGTGAGGAGACAGTGTTTCTCCAGTCGTCTTTTGAATGCCTTCCAACCTGAGATGTTCATCTTCCGGCAATATACCAGACAAAGTTCTGCTGCTATTCATAAGGTTTTCACTGGCCAATTATTTTTCGGAAGTGGACTGCCAAGACCTTCTTCCTAGTCTGTCTTAGCCTGGAAGCTAAACCTGTACACCATGCGTGATCCTGCTGATAATTGAAATACTGGTGGCATAGCTTCCAGTACCACAGCAACATGCAAGCCACCACAGTACGACAAACTGACAGACACATGGGGTTAACTGCCTGCTAGACTCCTATAAAGCAGTGTAATGAAACAAAACAAATCACACTCCACTGGGACCCTGTCCTGGGACCAGGCACAGGAAACAGGACAGAGCTCAGAAAGAGGGCTGAGTTAATGACGTGGTCACCACAAATCTAGGAAAGAAGATGGGTGGTTTAGCACGTGTATTTGAAAAACTGACTCACACCATGAAAAAAAAATTCAGTTGTTTACAAAAATAAACTTAGGACGGCTAAAAGACCTAGGTGTGAAAGATAAAACCACAACAGTTCTATTCATGAAAGAAAATATGGGAAGACATCTTTGTAATCTTAGGGCAGTAAAGAATTTCTTAAATAAGACCTAACCTTTCACCCATTAGTTGGAAATGAGTGGATTTGACCATGTCAGAGTGAAGGATGTCTGTTCAAAGGAAGGCCCCGTAGAGAAGGCTAGCAGAGAGGAGAGGGTGTTTGCAATATCTAAAACAATTGATCCATTCAGACTAGAAAAGGAAACTCTGCAATGAAAAACAGTTAGAGAGGAGAAAGCCATAGAGTCTAACACCCACAATGAGAAATTTTCAACATCAATAGTAACCAAACAAATGCAAATTAAATAAAATGATTTTCCACTTTGTCCCCAACTGGTTTGAAAAAATTTGACAGTCAAATAATAGCAAGTGTTGGTGAGTGTGTGGGGACACAGGAGCCCTCATCCTCCAAAGGGAAAGGTATAAATGAGGTCAGGCATCCTGGAGAGGAATGTGGCAGAACTTGGGGAATTAAAATACCTTTACTGTGTCATCTGTCTCCCACTTACTGATAAAAGTCCAAGGCTATAGCCTTTGGTATGGATTACGCCTGAATGTGAAGAAAATGAAAATCCTCAAAACTGAACCAATAAACAACTTCTCGATAAGTGGAGAAACAATTGAAGTTGTCAATGATTTCATTCTACTTGGATCAATAATCAATGCCCATGGTAGCAGTAGTCAAGAAATCACATGACATATTGCATTGGGCAAATATGCCTGAAAAGACTTCTTTAAAGTTCCAAAAAGCAAAGATGTCACTTTGATGACTAAGGCAAAACTGACCCAAGCCAAGGTCTTTTCAATTGCTTTATATGCTTGGGAAAGCTGGACAATGAAAAAGGAAGACAGAAGAATTGACTCATTCCAATTGTGGTGCTGGTGAAGAATATTAAATGTATCTTGGACTGCCAGAAGAACAAGTAAATTAGTCTTAGAAGACATACAACCAGAATGCTCCTTAGAAGTGAGTGTGGTGAGTTTACTTACTTTGGACACAGCGTCAGGAAAGTCCAAGCAATAGAAAAAGACATCATGGTGGGAAAAGTAGAGGCTCAGTGAAAACAAGGGCTCCTATGTACAACAGAACGAAACACTGCCTGGTCCTGTGCCATCCTCACAATCGTTGTTATGCTTGAGCCTATTGTTATAGACGCTGTGTCAGTTGATCTCACTGAGGGTCTTCCTCTTTTTCCTTACTCTCTACTTTACCAAGCATGATTTCCTTCTCCAGGGAGTGATCCCTCCTGAAAACATGTCCAAAGTATGTGAGGCGTAGTCTCGCCATCCTTGCTTCTAAGGAGCGAACATCGGTTGTACTTCTTCCAAGACAAATTTGTTCATTCTTTTGGCAGTCCATGGGACATTCAATATTCTTTGCCAGCACCACAGTTCAAAGGCGTCAATTCTTCTTCTGTCTTCCTTATTCCTCATCCAGCTTTCGCGAGCATATGAGGCAATTGAAAACCCCATGGCTTGGGTCAGGTGCACCTTAGATTTCAAGGTGACATCTTTGCTTTTTAACAATTTAAAGAGGTCCTTTGCAGCAGATTCGCCCAATGCAATGCATCATTTGATTTCTAGACTGCTGCTTTCATGGGCGTTGATTGTGAGTCCAAGTAAAATGAAATCCTTGACAACTTCAATCTTTTCTCCACTTATCATGATGTTGCTTACTGGTCCAGTTGTGAGGATTTTTGTTTTCTTTATGTTGAGATGTACTTCATACTGAAGGCTATAGTCTTTGATCTTCATCAGTAAATGCTTCAAGTCCTCTTCACTTTCAGCAAGCAAGGTTGTGTCATCTGCATAACACAGATTGTAAATGAGTCTTCCTCCGATCCTGATGCCCTGTTCTTCTTCATATAGTCCAGCTTCTTGGATTGCTGGCTCAGCATACAGATTGAATAAATGTGGTAAAAGGATACCGCCCTGACGCACACCTATTGACACAATAGCCACAACAACCGACTCAAACACACCAACAATCATGAAGATGGCGCAGGACCAGGCAACGTTTCATTCTGTTATACATGGGGCTGCCGTGAGTTGGAGCCAACTTGACAGTACCTAACAGAAACAGCAACACAGTTTATAGATGAGGAAACAGAGTCACAAAGTGATCCGGTAATTTGCTCAAGGTCCTGGCTGGTCAGTGTTGGCGCCTGACTGGCTGGCTCCAGACCTGGTTCTTAGCCGCTCTCCTTGACTGTCTGGGGCAGGTGAAGAAAATGAGGTTGATGAGAGGACAGTGAGGAGCTATGGGGTCTGAGGGAACAAGGTCCTCTGGAGCAGGAGGGGATGGTCCCTGGGAGGTGAAGGTCGCTGATGTGTAGACTTAGGCAGAGAGCCCCGTGGCTGGACTCTGGCCAGGCTGCTGGGTGAGGTGGGAAATCGGCAAGACTCCTTCGCTGTTCCCAGGGGCCCTCCAGCCTCAGGCACTTTGCATGTGCTCTTCCCTCCCCTTTTTACCCTTTACCTGCTGCTTTTCCTTCAAATCTCAGCTCAACTGTCACTGCTTTAGGGAAGCCTTCTCTGATTGCTCTCCCTGAGGTGTGCTAAAGTATGCTTTCCTTTAAAGGGTAAAACTCATGACTCTAACACAAATATAAAATAAACATGCATCAAAGATTTTATGTAGCCCGCTGACTGACAACGGAACTGGTGATACGCAAAAACTAATTCAAAGGACAATCTAGAGTACAAACACGTTTTTATAGGCAACCGGGAATGCTGTAATGAATTTGCTATAGATGCACAACTGGCTAATATTTGCAAAGGAAGAATCAATTGTACTTCCACGGGATGGCATTCATCTGCCTCTCGATGGACAAAAATACTTGACATTACTCTCATTTCCTACAACTTCCAAACCTGTTGTCATTAAGTTGATTCTGATTCATAGTGACCCTATAGGACAGAGTAGAACTGCCCCATAGAATTTCCTCCTTTATGGAGGAGCCCTGGTGGTGAAGTGGTTAAGTGTTTGGCTGCTAACCAAAAGGTCAGCAGTTAAAATCCACCAGCTGCTCCTTGGAAACCCTATGGGGCAGTTCTACTCTATCCTATAGGGTCACTATGAGTCAGAATCAACTCGTCGGCAATGGATTTGGTTTTTGTTTGGTTTTAATCTTTACGGAAGCAGACTGCCACATCTTTCTCCCATGGAGTGACTACCAAAAAGCAAACCCGTTGCGGTCGAGTTGATTCCAACTCATAGTGACCCTATAGCACAGAGTAGAACTGCCCCATAGGGTTTCCAAGGAGCGCCTGGTAGATTGGAACTACAGAGCTTTTGGTTAGCAGCTGTAGCTGTTAACCACTACACCACCAGAGTGTGGCTGGTAGGCTCAAAATGCTGACCTTTTGGTTAGCAGCTGAGTGCTTAACCACTGCGCCACCAGAGCTCCTCTTCTACAAGTTATAGCGCTAGAAAATAGCTCAAAGAAAATGATAGACACAGACCGCATAGATGCAGATAACCAAAGGAGGGTCTACTGGACGGCATCCAGTATCCACCGAAAGGAGACTGAGTGGCCACAAAAGATAAGTCCACGTCCTGACCTCTAGAACCTGTGACTATGACCTTACTTGGAAAAAGCATCTTTGCTGATATAATAAAGTTAAGAGGTTTTTTTTTTTTTATTTGTTTGTTTGTTTTAGAATATACACAGCAAAACATATACTAATTCAACAGTATCTACATGTACAATTCAATGACATTGATTACATCCTTCGAGTTGTGCAACCTTTCCCATCCTCCTTTTCTGAGTTGTTCCTCCTCCGTTAACATAAACTCACTGCCCCCTAAGGTTCCTATTTAATCTTTCGAGTTGCTGTTGTCACCTTGATCCCATATAGATAGATCTTAAAACAGTATAATGCTCAAGGCAGTTATTTTTTACTAGTTAAGCTAAACTAAAGTTTGGTTTTAAGAAGACTTCAGGGGATATTTTTGGTTAAGGTTTAAAGACAATCTCAGGGCGATAGTTTCAGGGGTCTGAAGTTAAGGGTCTTGAGATGAAGAAATCATCTGGGGTTATTTGGGTGAGCCCTAAATCCATTGACAAGTGTCCTTCAAGGAGACTAAAGAGCAGAACAATGGGCTCAAACATAACAATGACTGTAAGGGTGGTGCAGGACCAGGCTGTGTTTCATTCTGTTGTACACAGGGTCCCTATGAGTCAGAACAGGCTCCACAGCACCTGATGACAGCGAAAAGCAAGAGGAGAGAGGTTGATAGCTGCAGAGAGAAGGGCTCAGGCCCCGGAGCTCAGCCACGTGAAGACGGAGGCAGAGCCTGGAGTGATGCAGCCACGAACCAAGGAACACCTGGGGCCCCCAGAAGCTGGAAGAAACAAGCAAAGATCTCCCCCTGACTAATCCTTGGGAGGGAGCATGGCCCTGCTGACACCTTGATTTCAGACTGTGAAAGAATATATCTGTGTTGCTTTAAGCCACCAAGTTGGTGGTACTTTGTTATGGCAGCCCCAGGGCACTAACACAGACACTCAGTCATGTTTTTGCTCATTTCAAAGTTATAGTTTTGCCTAACGAGGTCATATTCCAGCTCCCTGCTCCACCCCACCTCCCCTGGGTGAGACTCATCACAGCGGGTAAAGGGCCTGCCTTTCTTTGGTGGTCCCTCAGTCCACGTCTCTCTCCCCAGCGAGGGCAGGGACTGTGGATTTCTGACCATTGCACCTGAAGGCACGTGATGATCACATTGTGACAGCAGTGGCCAGACCCAGTGCTGACAGCCTGGGGACAGCGTCTCCTTCCCACTTGGTGAGATGCCCTGTTGTTGCAGACAGAGAGTCCAGACCCCAGAGCCCAACCCACTCCTCCACCGTCTTGCAGTGGGCGGGGAGGGCGGCATTTGAGGCCAAGCAACTGGCCTTGGGGTCCGGGTTCTTGACTGTCCTGCTGGGGCACCACGCACTGGCAGGTAACAAGTGAGTAGGGGGAATGAGTGAATGATTGCCTCTGGGAAGGGTCCCTTAGGAGCCCCCTGAGCAGGCAGGACAAAGGGAGTGAGTGAGATGGCAGCACTATGAGAAGAGCCCTCGAGTGTTAACGTGTTCCTGGAGCTGCTCAGCTGCTAACTGAGAGATGGGAGGTTCGAGTTCACCCAGAGGCACCTCAGAAGAAAGGCCTGGAGATCTACTTTCAAAAACTTGGCCATTGAAAACCCTATGGAGCACAGGTCCACTCTGACACACATGGGGTCTCCAGGATCAGAGTCAACTCAACGGTCATGGGTGAAATGGTAAGCTAGGAGTGCTGGGCAGGGGGACTTTGGGCCATAGGATGAATTGGGGGGGGGGGCTCTGAGCAGGTCCTGCTTCCTCTGCATAAGACATCAGTGCATCGTGGAGGAGGCACACGTCCACCTTCTGCAGCTCCTTTCCCATGACCAATCACACTTCCAAAAGTGGATCTCTCAAGGCCCTGCCTCATCACCCTCCTTCACCACACAGTACCCTAGGTGGGGTCCTGGGGCTGGGAAGGGGAGCCCCAGGGAAGGAGAAGAACCTGGCAGTGAGGCCAACACTCCAGTGTCCCTGCCTGCAGAGAGTGGGGGCTGGTCTTCATCCATCTGCCCCCTCGGCGTTATCCTGAGAAACGGTCTCTGACCTCTGGCCAAGGGCTTGGGTGGAGGGCTTCACTCCTCATCCCCAGGATAGGGAGAGAAACGTTCAAAATAAAGGCAGTTGTGTTATCCTCACGGAAAGAATTACTCTGATTTCATGTCATCCCAGCAGAAATGCTGGAATCACTTCAGACCCTGGCCGTAGAAGAGTTGCGACCGGGAAGGGGGCCAACTGGACGGTGTTTGGAGTTAGGGAATTCCACAGGACAGCGTACAAAAATTAAGCTACAGAGTAATTTCATGGAGTTTGGCTTTCTTTCTTCATCAGCCTATGTGGTTCTGGAAAGGAGACTGGGTTTCTCTGAGCAGTGTGGGCAGGAAGAGTGTAAGGACGAGTCTGGCTGCATCACACCTGAGTTAGACCCTGGAAGGAGGCAGCTCTCCAACACCAACGGCCCCTTGCTAATGCCTGCACACATGGCCCCAGAAGCCCCCCTTCAGCTCCTAGGGGAAAGCCTCCCCCAGACTCCCTGGGGACAGGAGCAATATTCATCCCCAGGCTTGACGCCTCCCCACCGGCCACCTCACTCTTGCCATGAGAATAGACGTTCAGCCCCAAGCATCTCTGTCCTCAAATATTTGGATTTAAGGAAAACAAGACAAGAGGCTTTCTTATCTTTCCAGAATTGTGGCCTGGCTTGGCCCAGGGGGTGCTGCTTACTGTGGTACGAGCCTGAGTTTCTGACCAGGGAAGACCCCAGCCCCTCCATTCAACCCCTAGTCCAACCCTACTACCCCACATAACCACCTCCACCCTTGAATCAAGCCTTTGTCTGTGTTTGCTGTTCCAGAAGATAACACGGTGCCCTGGCCTCCCCAGTGTCTCCTTGCCCCCTCCTCTAAACCATGGACATACCCAGGGATCAGCCTCATGGCTGCAGGAGGGTCCCCCCCCACTCCTGGCCTGTCCCCCCTTGTCCAGGAAGCCCTGCCTCTGTGGGTCGGGCTCTGGCCAAGGATGACATGTGCTCACTGTCATTCAAATGTGATGCAGGCATCTGCTCTGCAAACCACTCAGTTTGCACACCAAGGCATGGCTGTCATGGGGCCAGTGTGGCATCCACAGCTTTCTGTTGTTGAGCCTCACTCAGTGGGTGTGTGTGTGTGTGAGTGTGAGAGTGTGTCTGTGAGTATGACTGTGTGTGAGTGTGAGAGTGTATGAGTTGTGTGTGTGCATGTGTGAGAGCGTATACGAGTATAAGTGTGTGTACATGTGTGAATGTGAAAGTGTGTGAATATAAGTGAGTGTGTGTGCATGTAAGAGTGTGAATGTGTGAGTATATGAGTGAGTGAATGTGTGTGAGTATAAGTGAGTGTGAATGTGTGCGTGTGCGAGAATGTGTGTGAGTGTGAAAGAGTGTGCACGTGAGTGTGTGTGCATGTGTGAGTGTGAGAGTATGTGTGTGCATGCATGAGTATAAGTGAGTGTGAGTGTGTGTCTGAGAGCGTGTGTGCATGTGTGAGTGAGCAAGTATGCACGTGTGTGCTTGTGCTGGTATGAGTGTGTGAGTGTGTGTATCCCCCACAGCCTGCAAAGCACACCTTACACCTCCAGAGGGCCCTGAGATGCAGCAGGCTGACACAGGTGAGGGAACCTGTTTGTCTTGTCACCTCCCAGCCACCGAGAGGCAGAGCCACTGCCAACTGAGCTCCTGAAAGTCCATCAGCCAGATGAGCCCCCCAGCTCCTTCCAGCTCATTGCTCACAGGTTCACGGCAGTTTACGTTGCATGGAATGGGCTCAAGAACCCTGAGATAATTTTTTTTTTCTAAATCTGGGCTTCGCTTTGCTGTGGTTTTGTGGCAGCAATTTTTAATTTTCATTTATATTTCCAATACTTGACTTTTTCCTTTTCTTCACCAGCTTTCAGAAAAATGAGCTGGTTCCCAGCACCATCCAAAGAGCAACAGAGCTGTTTTGTTCATTTGCTGATAGCATCACCGTGGTTTAGAGGTGAGCGATGTGTTTCCCTTGGGGTTGCAGAGATTCAGCCTCTTGCTGCCGACACCTCGAAACAGCTGTTTCCTGTGTGTTTGGCATGCAGACACGGGCATCTCTTGAGCACTTATGCATTTGCAGCTGTAGGCAAACGAGGCAAAAAGTCCAAAATGCCCGCAGCAAAAATGCTACAGCAAACTGCTGCACTGTGCTGACACCCAGCGTAAGGTGGCTTTGAGCAGAGGGACCCATGGCTGCAGAGCACACAGCTGCCGACTTCAGGTCCAGGGTGTGAGCCTTCTGTGCCAGTCACTGCCCGGCTCATGGCCCGGGACCCTCCTGCAAGGTCATACCTGCCATCCCTGAACTGTAGGAAGTGCTTTAGAGCAAGGGCTGTATTTTTATAGTGGTAAAAATCTAAATAATAAAACAATTGCCAGTTCAACAATTTTTACATGTACAATTCAGCGACATTTATTAGGTTCATAATATTGTGCAACTATCTCCACTGTCCTTTTCCAAATTATTCTACCACCATTAACAGAAACTCAGCACCCCCTAAGCAATGACTCCCACTCACTTCCCCTCCTCCCCACCCCTGGTAGCCACTGATAAACTCTGGTCACTATATATCCGCCTGTTTTATATAAGTGGGATCATCCAATAGTTGTCCTTTTGGGCCTTACTTAGTTCATTCAGCATAATGATTTCAAGGTTTGTCCACGTTGTAGTGTGAATCAGTGCTTCATTTCTCCTTATGGCTGAGCAGAAGTCCATTGTCTGCATGTACGACATTTTAGCAAAGGCTATTTTCAGAAGAAAGGAGCCTTGGCAGCACAATGGTTAAGTGCTCAGCTGCTAACCAAAAGGTCGGTGGTTCGAACCCACTTAGCAGCTCTGAGTGAAAGATCTGCTGCTCTACTCCCATGAAGATTACAGCCTAGGAAACCCTATGGGGCAATTCGACTCCGTCCTATAAAGTCTCTTTGAGTCAGAATTGACTTGATGGCATAGAACAACAACATTTTGAGCAGAAAGTATATTGCACTAAGTATCATAAATACTTCTCATTGCACCCAGTTTAGACTTCCTAAAACAAGGAGAAGAAAGCCCTGTCTTGAACTCCAAGGTACAGTGGCCTCGGAAGGACCCCTCTTGGTGTTCTGGTGATAGCTAAGGGGCTACGTACCGGGGTCCACCTGTTGGTTCAGTTTCTTAAAAACTGAGGCTGTTACTGTTCAATAGTATGCTTACAAGTTTCAGTACGGAGTGCAGTTGGTACACAAATGTTGAAGAAAAGGGAGGTCAGTGGGCATGAGGTTGGCACTCATTTCACCCCTGCTGACCAGGCCTGGGGGAGGCCTGACCACTCATCCCCTGGCCAGTGAGCCCAGGGTGGAGGGGCCCCTTGAGCCTTCTGAGCTGGGTTTAGGACTGGAGGATGTCCCAGCAAGGAGAGGAGAGGAGGAGGATGATTGCTTCTCTCCAGAGAGCAAAGAGGAGGGGCTGGACTGGAAATGTCAGGGCGTGGGCATGTGCTGCTGGCTGACCCCTCCTCTCAAAGCCAAAGAGAGAGCATAGCCTGTGTGTCCAGACCTCCCGGACTGCCAGCCTTGCCTCTCTTCTCTCCAGGAAACCCGGACACTTGAGTTCTGTCAACACAGGAGGTATGGGCCGGCTGGCACAGGGACAGAAGTCTGCACCCCAATTCTTCCAGAAGACCCCAAGAAATGACTGACATAGGCAGACACGAGGGGTACATTTATTATGACACATGTTTCTATCAGGGCAAAAAAATCTTTGGCTTCCTTCTGCAGACACGTCCCTCACCCCAAACCCTTGCAGCCAGCACTGCACACTTTTCTGTATATGCATTGGCTCGGGAAATGAAGAGAGTTCCTGGTTACAAAGACAGGGAGGAGGGAGCATTATGGATCTAGGCCTGGAAAGCTGTGTCCCCAGGGAAGAGGGGGCATTGGGAGTGCCCAGACTTGTGAGCACCCTCCAGGTGGATGAAAGAGGGTCCAAAGAGCCTGCTGGTGCTGCTGCCTGCACCATTGTATGCCCAGGATGCTAAACTGAGAGGTGCCAGAGAGTGGGCAGTCATCTGGACCAAGAGCTCATGGGCATCCACCTCTGCAGCAGAGGCTGCACCCAGAGCCAGGCTCTCAATCAAGGAAACATGCCCTGGACACAAGGCACTGTCAGCCTCTCCAGAGGGCAGGACCCGCCCTCCTGGTGCCTTGGCCAGGCTGCCAGGGATCAGGTGTCTCCAGATCAGTGGTGATCTCCACTGGCCTGCCCCTCTACAGATCAGGATCTCCTGCCTCACCTTGGTCCTTGTTCCTTCCTCATGAGCTGACTGTCAGGACTGGGCTGCTTCAGTTAGCCTGGCCCTGCAGTGGACCAGGAGCCCCTGGGTGGTGCAGAGTGCACACGCTCGGCTGTTAACTGAAATGTTGGAGGTTGGAATCCACCCAGAGGTGCCTCAGAAGAAAGGCCTGGCAATCTGCTTCCAAACAACAGCCACCGAAAACCCTGTGGAGCACAGTTCTACTCAACATGGGGTCTCTGTGTGTTGTGGTCAGTTCGACAACATCTTGGTTGGGCCATGGGCCCAACGTCCTGGCGGCCTTCCAAAGACCTCTGAGCACAGATCTCCCAAGCTAACTTGGGAAACTATGGCTCTCCCCGGCCATGTCAGCCCCTGTGCACAGTGCTCGTCTTGAGGGCCCTACACCATGGGGCCCCCGCGCAGCACTCCATGTACTTCTGCACAAAGGGTGTCGACTTTGTTTGGCCAACCTGTTACCACTCCCCCAGCTGGGAGACACCCCCACACTGCTCTTGAATGGCAGGTAGCTGTGGATAAGGACATGAGGATTCAGGGGCAAATACTGAGCTGTGGCCAGGCTGACCCAGAGGCCAGTCCTCAATGGCTGTGCTCGGAGCTGAGATGTCAGAGCAGCTGGAGTCTTTCATGAGAATGGACACCTTAGGGGACAGTGGTCATCCCCAGGCATCGGGACAACTGTGAGCACGATGCTGGCTCTTCAGCCTGCTGTGTTCAGTTCAGGGAGGGGGCTCACCACTGGGATGATTGGTCTGGAGGCTGCTGTCCCTGTCTTCTGGCGGTGCGGGACTCTGACTGGGAGGTGTTGCTACTGATGCCCCTTCCCTGCCCAGCATCTGGGTTTGCAGTAGGGAGGTAAATCTCTATAATGCTGATGCCCAGGGCCCCGGCGAGCCTGGAGCAGGTGGCCGGGGGGTCTGCAGGATCTCAGCGGCGGATTCTGCTGGCGTCTGCTTCCACCAGAGCCTCTGCAGCCTGTTCAGGGCCCACGAATCCTTCTGGTTAACAGCCTTACCGCCCACACGCACGGCTTAGACAATATTTTAAGGTCTTTATAGAGTCTTGCTTCCACTTCTCTGATTTATGATCCCAGGGATGAGTTTTATGGGAAACACTCCCAGATCCCTGTGAGATAAAAGGCTCCCGCCCCCCGCCATGGGGTGTCCCTCTTCCCTCGTAGATCTTCCTGAAGCCGCACTTTCTGGCCGCCAGCCTCCCACGTGGGCCCGGGGCTGCCTGTCTCCTGCTGCACTAGGCAGGCAGGCCCCTAGGCCCCCACGTTGGCCTGCTCGCTCGGCCTCCAGGCTGGGGGACCATCCCCCGGGCTGACCTTCCAGATGCTGCTCTGTGGGGGGCAGTGCCTCCACCTGGCATGGGGTTCTGGCTGCCCAGATGGTCTCAGGAGACATGGCGGCAGGAGGGGTCTCCTCCACAAACGGACTGCATGAAGGTCATGTTCTGCTCTTTCGTTCTCTGTCACCCACCCCACCCCACCCCAGCCTTTCCAGTCAACCTCCCACTCCAGGTCCTGCCCCTCACTTAGTCCTTCACTCAGTAAATATTTATAGGGCATTGGCTGCACACTGGGCCCCATGGTGGGCTCTGGGAAACCCTGGTCTGGGGGCACGGTCTCTGCCCTCCCTGATCAACAGGACTGACCCTCTGCACTGTGTGAGCTTCTGGTGACAGCTAGGCTGTGAGTGTCCGGGACTCCAGGACGGCCCTGGTTCTGTGGGATCTCCAGGGGCCACCATCACCCAGCAGAGAATGCCGTGCAACAAACATGCCCTAAAGATCCAGAGGGTGTGTGAGCGCTTCTTGGGCGCAGGAAAGGGGGTCGGGTCATCTCCACCGCCCCTTCTCTCTAATTCTGTCTCTCTGTCTCTCTCTATTTCCTTCTCTCTGTCTTTCCCTGGGTCTCTGTGTCTATCTCTAACTCTGTCTCTTTCTGTCTCTCTCTGTTGCTCCATGTCTCTCTGTCTCTGTCTCTTTGTCTGTCTGTCTCTATCTCTCTCTGCCTCTCTCTGTGTCTTAGGTTGGGTTCTCTAGAGGAGCAAAACCAGTGAATTGTATATATAAATATAGACAAATTTATTTCAAGGAAATGGCTCACGCAGTTGTGGAGGCTGGCAAGTCCCAAATCCATGGATCAGGCATCAGGCTGGAGGCTTCTCCTGACTCATGTGGTTGCAGGATCTGATGAACCCAAATTGGGCAGGTCAGGAAGAAGGCTGCTGGCTCACATCCCAAGAACTGGAGGTCAGATGATGAGTCGGATGCAGGATCAAGAGAGAGTGAGCTTTGCCAGAACATAAGTACATTTTGATGCAGGCCACACTCTTAAGGAAACTCCCCTTTCAACTGATGGGCTGCTCATATCAGATCACAAAATGGAGGATGATTATGTAATATCTGCCAAATCACTGAGAATCATGCCCTAGCCAAGGTGACACAGAACCTTTACCATCACACTCTGTTGCTCTGTCTGTGTCTCTCTCCCTCTGTCTGTCTTTCTCTCTCTCAACACATGCAGACATATGCGCATGTTCTCTGTATCTCTCTCTCACACACACACGCACCAGACACAGGGTTTCTCTGTCTGTCTCGCTCACACATAGTAACACACACACAGGGTCTCTCTGTCTCTATATCTCTCTCTTTCTCTGTATCTCTCTCTCTCACACCAACACACACACACACCAACACACACACAGAGACACAAACACAGGATTTCTGTGTGAAATGTTCTAGCCTAATTGAGGGAAAGGGGAGAAGGCTCTTGAAGCCTCTCCCTCATCCCCAGGGCTCTGAGGTTGCCATGGGGCCAGGCCTGCCTCAACAGAGCGGGCGGACCTCCTGGCCCATCTGCCCTGCCCGGGAGAGCCGTCATCCTGGTTTAGCCCCTACCCCACCCCGTGCGCCCCTGTAATTGGGCCGTGATTTCTCACTCTGGAGCCGGCTGTGCTTGTTTTGGCTGGTGAGCACGGCCATCCCTGCCGCCCGGGTTGCATAACTGTGAGGTATCCACTTACACTGGCTGAGGGCCCTCGGCACGGCCCAAACAGGGCCCACAGTGGGTGGACGGGTGGGCAGGGCAGCCTCCCATGCTCATGCCTTCCCTGGGGGGCGTCTTGGCTCCACCAGACTTGGGATGGTGTCTCTCGAGGGGTCCTGGACCCTGGTGGGCAACCTGGCCGTGGTGCATGAAGCCACAGCCCTTGGGAGCCAGGAGTGGCCACCCTTGACCAGAGTTGGCCAGCACAGCAGCGGCGGGCCTTGGAGATGCCTCCACCCTTGGACTGCCCTCCCCCGGCATCACTGTGGTTCCTGCCAGAGCAGTGTGGCCTCAGATCAGGAGACAATGGTGGAGTGAGGATGCTCTTTCCTGGGAGGGGAGCAGATCAGCTGCTGGGGTTTCCTTGTCACTGACCAGGCCCTTGTGGGCAGTGCCCTGCTCCCGGGCCAGGGCTGCCCTGGCCCTGTAGGCCCCTGGAGGTGGCCCAGACGGCTCAGGTGTGAAGATGTCCCTGGGCACTCCCCAACGAGTCCCCCTCTCCACCAGCCACCGCTGCCAAAAGGTGGGGTGAAAGGAACAGGAGCTCTGCATGATGGGAGGGAATAGTGATGTCTCCACGAGGGCTGGAGCCAGCCCCGTCCATTGTGTGTGATAACCAGGACGCGGCGTCTTATGTTTCCTCCTCCAAGTCCGGGCAGGCTATGACAATAGGTGCATTGTCACTGGTGACAGTCCCCAGCACTCCGGCTACAAGAGGCTGAGGTGAATGCCCTTGAAACAGGGCAGTGAAACCAGGCAGTGGAGACTTTACAAGGACTAGGAGAGCCTGGCTCAGATTGGAGCACACAGGAAGAGAGGCGAGGTCACTGCGGCTGGGATTTTGGCGAACGTGGCTTGGTGGCAGCTTTGCCCCAGCTGGATGGGGGCCTGGGCAGAGGTGCTGTGGGCACCGCCTATGGAGCACAGAGTTTTTCATTGTTAGCAAAACCACGGGGCTAGAACAGGCCTGGGCTTCCTCTGTGTCGGACCAGGTGAGGAGTCTACTGACTGAGGAGGTGGGTGAGCTGTAGACCTCTTCTTGGGAAGATGCAAGACTGTACCCAGGTCCCACCCCTGAGGCAATGGAGAAGGACACTCTTCCAGGTGAATCAACTAAGTTCCCCTCCCTGCTTCTAGAACTTTCTGGTGACTCCTGCACCTGGGTCCGCATGGTCATTTCAGCATCAATGCATCCCAACCACTCCCTCTCTGATTGCCCACTCGCCCAGGTAAGTTCCAGGAAGCACGTTTTGGTAAGAACTAGAAAACAAGTGAACTTCATGGTGCTTAGCCCTTCTCCACCACCCTCCAGCCCTGCTTTGCACCCGGGTACAAGCTGGGTGGGTCGGGGCTGAGCTCTGAGCTGAATCCCCGTCCTCACCATGTCTGAGCTTGGCATTTGCCCTTTCTTCTGCCATTGCAGCTTTGGACCAGGTCTGTGTCTGGCTTCTGGAAGACCAGTGAGGAAACTGAGGCTCAGCTTCCTGCCTTAAGCAGGCTGTCTGGCTCCCCAGCTCATGGCTGCAGCCCCACAACTGTGGACAGGGATGAGGCCTCCACAAAGCAACTGGCCTTGGCTCAGAGAAGGCAGGTGGGCTCGAGGGCTCTGCACTATGTAGGGGTGGAAAACTTCGCCCACCCCACACTGCCATCATTGGGCTGAGGGTGCTGAGAGCCAGGCACAGGGCCACACTGGCGGGAAGCGGTACATCAGGGGATGGGGCTCACATGAAGCCAGGGATGGTACCGTGGGCCTTTGGACAGCTCCAAGAGTTGACCTTTATCCTTCCAAGGGCCAAGACCCTTGTCTCTTCTGCCCACAGGTCCCTGCCCAGCCCCATGGCCACACCTCTCCCTATCACGGGCCCCTGGAGGACCTCCTGTTCCTGGGGCCTTCAGAGAAATGGAAACTGCCTCAGATTCAGTCATGGAGGGACCATGCAGCCAGGATGAGGCTGTGTGGGGAGGGTATGTGCGTCAGCCCACGGGCCCTCCAGGGCAGTGCCACCTCTGGGCCTTGTTATCTGTGTTGGATTACCAGAGCAGGAGCCTAAACTCTTAAGGACCTATAAATCCCCTCATATGGAAGTCAGCAAGCTATATAATGCTTACAGTGTCTGCTGTTGTACCTCATTTGTTTACGAGGTCCCTGTGGCTGGTTAAGGCCGCGAGCAGAGCAGTGAGTGGACTTGGACTCTGGGAAGAGTGTAATCCACCCCATGAGCTCCTGCGCACCCTCACTGTCCTGGCGGCGGGATCCCAGTGGATCCTGGCATCTCCATGCTCTGGACAGAGTGGGTGGGGGTGCAGGTGTGGATTCGGGGCCTGGGGGCTCCCTCCCGCCTGCTGCCCTCACTGGCTCCAGGCTATGTGTGGAGAAGGGCAGGGTGGAGCTCAGCCCCCTGCTCTGCTTGCCTCCACCCCAAATGGGGAAGGAGCCCCCCTACAGCAATACCTCCGCTGGAAGCTCTGGGGAGGGGCTCCCTCACGGGGATCCCCAAACCTCTGTGGAGTCTTGGGAGGCTGGCTGAGGGGGATGGTGGAAGCCGAAGGGCCTGGACACATATGGCTTCTTGTCACCCACAGCACAGACTGGGTAGCACCTCACCATGCATGTGCCTGGCAACAAAAACCCCTGGAAACCACCCACAGGTCCAATGTAATCCCCATGCTGAGGTACAAAAAGGAGAACCCCAAGCTAGGGGCCAGGACTGAGATCTCCAGCTGACACTTCCTGGTACACCTCCGCGGTGGAGCATGCCCTTAGTGGCCTGTATCAGGCATTAGAGCCATGTGGGCCCTTCTATCCTCAGACGTCAGCCCCACTCACTGGGCAGAAGCAGCACAGAGAGGATGCCTGGGACTTGGCAGGTCTCCAGGGGTGTTTGTGGGGTGACTGGGTGAGGAAATAAGCCAGGAAGGAAGGAATGTTGTCATCCCAGCCCGCCAGGCTGTGGAAACTGGGGTCCTGGATCTGGGAAGGATTTTGAGGATGGGCTGTGTGCCACACGGGTTGTGTTCTAGGGGTAGTGTCACCAGGTGGGCAGTGATCCTCAGGCTGCCCCACTCCCACTAGCCCAAGGGAGGGTGTTCTGTCTTGTAGACAGGCAGAACAGACTGCCTCCTACCCCTGGCCTCATTGAACTTGCATCTACAGCTTGGTCCCCCCACCCTGCCTAAGTAGGGGGTGTGGGTGGAGGTAGAGAGCTCAGGAAGCCATAGGGGTAGCTGTAGGGCGGGCATAATGGGGGCAGAATTGACACCAGACCTGGAGCATCAGGGATCTGCTGGGCCCACCCACATCTCTGCAGCACCTCCAAGGCATGAGGAGCCCTGTTCCATCTCTGCTGGAACGAGGCTGCTTCCTGTGTTGAGGTTGGCACAGGAAGTGTGGCTGTGACCCACCGAAAAGTCAAAGTATCCCCACGAGGTCACCATGTCGCAGGTGGGGTACAAGGCTCTGAGTGGCCTGCAGCATTTTTATCACTTCTTGAATCCATATGTTGCCTCCAAAAAAATCTTGATCATTCAAAGGGCTGGAAAGGGGAGGATAGGAAGGGGCAGGATGGGAAGGGGTGGGATGGTGCTTGAAGAGGATTTTGGGCTCAAATGAGCTCTTGTGGCATCCCAGCACCCAGGGTCTGAAAGTACAATGCTAGAGAAAGACTGCTTTCCCTTCCCCCAGGACTTAGCTGACGCCACCCCAATCCTTTTGCGTTAGAGACCTTCCAGACCCAGGCAGGGGTCAAGCTGCAGATGGGATAGCTGAGCTTGCAGCTATGTCTACTCCTACTCCCTCACTGGTTGCAGCTAAGTCTGCCTGGCATCACCACGGACCTCCACTCCTCGAGGAAGCCAGAATTAGAAGCCAGCTTGATCACAAATCTCCTGCTATGGACTCTACCAGGGACTTGGGGGAGTGGCTTTCAGTTTGCAGTATCCCAAGAAAGAAGCAGTGTTGAAGAAAACCTAGAGGTCAGAAAATCACCACCACCTTCACCACCACCATCATCACCATCACCACCATCATCGTCACCATCACCACCATCATCATCGTCACCACCACCATCATCACTGTCACCACCATCACAATGACAGCAGTAGCAGCAGCCGCCATTTAAGGAGAAGCAGTCAGAGTATCCTGAATAGATTAAAAAAAAAAAACAAGGAGACTTGTTTTAGTTATAATTTTGAGGTACAGTTTAGTAACATGAGGACATCTCTTAGGTGAGAAAAGTGTAGAAGAAGTTTACAGAGGGGAAAGAACTCTGGACTGGGAATTCGGGCTGAACTCTGTTCTCAAGGCCTTGCATGGCCTTGGAAAGTCACAGCTCCTGAGCCTTGACATCTTCACCTATAAAACTGATTGACCCTGAAGGGCAGGGCATTTAGAGTATGGGCTAGTAGCACTAAGTTCCCTTGTAATTTTCAGGAACTGTGGAAAGAAATAAAAGCATTATTCAAGAGCCCCATTCCTCCCAAGTCCTTCCTCTTACAACTGTAAAGGCCTGGACATAACACAACTTCAAAAGGGAGAAGGAGAATCAAGATCAACAGCCCAAGACTGATTCCTATGAGGCAAAGGTCAGACATGCTTTCTTTCTCCACCATTTTTACCAATTCTGACGCCAATCGTCCCTCCCACGGCACTTTCTACTTCTCTGCTGAGTTTGATAATTCATTGCAATGGCCACACAGAACTCACAGGCCATTAGGGAAGTAACAGATTACAACTCAGGTTCAGGAACACTCAGGATAGAGTTCTTCCATCAGGACAGTCTCTTCTCAGCTGTGTCTACAGACATACTTCTCTCTGGCCTTTCAGCCTCTGCCTTGCTCAGGCAAGTGTTACAAGGCTCTTTTAGCTCTGCCTACAAGTACCCAGCGGTACCCCACTCCTCCAGTAAGCCTCTGCCTGAAGGCACTCAGTTATAGCTCTTTGGGTCAGCAAACCTAGCTCCACCAAGTGCCCGGAGGCGCCCTACTCCACCAGCAACTCTCCTGCCCCAGGGCACTTGGCTTTCTCTCTCCATGGGCCAGGAAGCCCACTTTGCCCTCTCCTGCTGGTCTCTCCTGCCCCTGTTTCTCTGCCACTGCTTCTTGCCCTCTTCAGTGTTACAGCTCTCTCAGTTTCCTGGTTCCAGGAACTTCTCAGCTCAGAGATCCCAGGTCTAAAGGACACACTCTGCTCTTGGCTCTTCTTCCTTGGAGGTGGTGAGATCCTCTCCTCCTGCCTCTGGTATGGCTCGTTTTAAGCCTAGTGGGATGGCAAAACTGACCAATCCCCTAGTTAGGTTTCCATAGACCTTATTTGCATGGTCCCACCCCCACACGGGTGCCATGAACTTTATTTGCATTATTAGCAAGCTATCCAATCCCCTTGGTGGGCCACAATTACCTTATTTGTATACTTTCAAATGGAAACGGTCTGGAAAAGATCCATGTTTACATCTATTCCCAAAAAAGGTGATCCAACCAAATGTGGAAATTATCAAACAATATTATACACAAGTAAAATTTTGTTGAAGATAATTCAAAAGTGGCTGCAGCAATATATCAACAGGGAACCACCAGAAATTCCAGCTGGATTCAGAAGAGGATGCAGAACCAGGGATATCATAGCTGACGTCAGATGGATCCTGGCTGAAAGCAGAGAATACCAGCAAGATATTTGTCTGTGTTTTATTGACTATGCAAAGGCATTCAACTGTGTGGATCATAACAAATCATGGATAACACTGTAAGGAGTGGGAATTCCAGAACACTTAAT
Organism: Dugong dugon; assembly: GCA_030035585.1. Taxonomy (NCBI): domain Eukaryota; kingdom Metazoa; phylum Chordata; class Mammalia; order Sirenia; family Dugongidae; genus Dugong; species Dugong dugon. The sequence continues at coordinate 25,908,550 of CM057462.1, read as the reverse complement.
TGTGCTCATGAGGAACCTGTACATGGATCAAGAGGCAGTCGTTTGAACAGAACAAGGGGATACTGCGTGGTTTAAAGTCAGGAAAGGTGTGCGTCACGGTTGTGTCCTTTCACCATACTTATTCAATCTCTAGGCTGAGAAAATAATCCGAGAAGCTGGACTATATGAAGAAGAACAGGGCATCAGGATTGGAGGAAGACTTATTAATAACCTGTGCTATGCAGATGACACAACCTTGCTTGCTGAAAGTGAAGAGGACTTGAAGCACTTACTGATGAAGATCAAAGACCACAGCCTTCCGTATGGATTACACCTCAACATAAAGAAAACAAAAATCCTCACAACTGGACCAATAAGCAACATCGTGATAAGCAGAGAAAAGATTGAAGTTGTCAAGGATTTTGTTTTACTTGGATCCACAGCCTCCCCATGGAAGCACCCATGGAAGCAGCAATTAAGAAATCAAATGACGCATTGCATTGGGCAAATCTGCTGCCAAAGACTTCTTTAAAATGTTGAAAAGCAAAGATGTCACCTTGAAGACTAAGGTGTGCTTGACCCATACCATGGTGTTTTCAATTGCCTCATAGGCATGCGAAAGCTGGACAACGAATAAGGAAGACTAAAGAAGAATTAGCGCCTTTGAATTGTGGTGTTGGCGAAGAGTATTGAATATATCGTGGACTGCCGAAAGAATGAACAAATCTGTCTTGGAAGAAGTACAACCAGCATTTGCTCCTTAGAAGCAAAGGTGGTGAGACTATGTCTCACGTAATTTGGACACATTTTCAGGAGGGATCAGTCCCTGGAGAAGGACATCAAGCTTGGTAGAGCAGAGGGTCAGTGAAAAAGAGGAAGATCCTCAACGAGATAGACTGACACAATGGCTGCAGCAATGGGCTCAAGCATAACAAGGATTGTGAGGATGGTGCAGGACTGGGCAGTGTTTTGTTCTGTTGTGTATACGGTTGCTATGGGTTCAAACCAGCTCGACAGCACCTGATAACAACAACAACAAATGGAAATTATAGAATTTAAATACACAACTGAAATTCATACACGTAGCTCAGCCATGCAAATGAGACTAGATGAGCACACCAGCCTAGGGGCAAGGATGAGAAGGCAGGAGAGGACAGGAAAGCTGGACAAATGGAAATGGGGAGCCCAAGGTGGAGAAGGGGGGAGTGTTGACACATCTCAGGGTTGGCAACCAATGTCACAAAGCAATATATGTTTTAATTGCTTAATGAGAAACTAACTTGCTCTGTAAACCTTCACCTAAAGCACAGTAATACTAACAATAATGGGAGTTTCTCCCTGAGGGACTGAGTTACTAGGCTGAAGATTGGGGACCATGGTCTCAGGGGACATCTAGATCAATTGGCATAACATAGTTTGTAAAGGAAATGTTCTATATCCAACTTTTATGAGTAGCGTCTGGGGTTTTAAAAGTCTGCGAGCAGCCATCTGAGATACATTTACTGGTCCCATCCCATCTGGAGCATAGGAGAGTGGAAAAAAACAAAGACACAGGGGAAATATTAGTCCAAAGTACTAATGGGTCACAAGTACCACAGCCTCCACCAGCCAGAGCCCAGAACAACTAGATGATGCCAAGCTACCACCACTGACCCCTCTGACAAGGATCACAATAGAGGGTCCCAGACAGAGCAGGAGAAAAATGTAGAAGAAAATTTAAATTCACACACAAAAAAACCTGACTTACTGGTCTGACAAAGACTGGAGGAACCCTGAGAATATGGCCCCTGCACACTCTTTTAACTTAGAGCTGAAGTCACTCCTAAAGTTCACCCTTTAGACAAAGATTAGACAGGTATATAAAACAAACAGTAACACAGTGAGGAATGTGCTTCACTGTTCAATCATATATACAAGACTAAATGGACACACCTAACCAAAAGCAAAGACAAGCAGGTAGGAAGGGAGAGGAAAACTGAACAAATGGAAACAGGGAACCCAAGGTGGAGAAGAGGAGAGTATTGACACATCATGGGGTTTGTAACCAATGTCACAAAACAGTGTATTAATTGTTGAATGAAAAACTAATTTGCTCTGTAAACTTTCACCTAAAGCACAATAAAAAATAATAACATTTAAAAAATAAAAATACACCTGAAATTAAAAAAAAATGAAAACACTGGCTAGACTCAATAGTTTAGATGACAGAGTCAGTGAACTTTAGGACAGATCAATAGATTGTACCCAATCTGAACAGAGAAAATAGACTGAAAAACAATGAACGGAGTCTGAAAGTTCTGTGGGGCAATTACAAAAGAGCTAAAATTTGTATCATTGGAGCCCCAGAAAGAGAGAAAGAGAGTGGGACTGAAAAACTATTAGAAGAAATATCAGCTGAATAATTCCCAAATTAGGCAAAGGACATATATCTACAGATTAAAGAAGCTGAGCAAACCCCAAATAGGATAAGCCCGAAGAAATCCACATCAAGACACATCATAATCAAACTTCTGAAAACTAAAGACATGAAGAAATCTTGAAATCAGCCAAAGAGAAATGATACATTACTTACAGGAAACATCAAATGAATGACAGAAGATTTCTTATCTGAAACTATGGAGGACAGAAGGAACTGGCATAACATACTTCAAGTGCTGAAACAAAAGCGCTGTTAACTGTGAATTCTATACCCAGTGAAAATATCCTTCAGGGATGAAGGGGGAATAAAGACATTCTCAAATGAAGGAAAACTAAGAGAATTTGTTTCTAGCAAACCTACCCTTAAAGAACGGCTCAAGGAAGTGCTCTAAACAGAACGGAAATAACAGAAGAAGGGTCAGAACTTCAGGAAGGACAAAAGAATACTAGGATGGGTAAAAATAGGCGACAATATGTTAGACTAGTCTTCTTCCGGGTTTCTTAAATCATATTTGATGGTTGAAGCAAAAATTATAACACTGTCTGATGAGTGCTCAAAGTATGTAGAGGAAATAATTAAATATATTTAAAAGGTTCAGAAAGTAAAGAGGCCTAAATGGAAATAAGGTTTCCACACTACACTTGAAGTGGTAAAATGTCAATAGCAATAGATTGTGGCAAATTATGAATGTATAATATAATACCTAGAGCAATCACTAGGAAAACTATGCAAAGCAATACACTTAAAAACACTATAAACAAATCTAGATAGAATCCTAAAAAATGTTCAACTTACAGAAAGGAAAGTAAGAAAGGAGAAACAGAGAAAAGGAGAAACAGAGGAAACAAACAACAATAAAATGGCAGACTTCAGCCACATCATATCAATAATTACCTTAAATGTAAATGGTCTAAATACACCAGTTAAAAGACAGGTAATTTCAGATTGGATTAAAAAAACAACCTCACTGACTGTCTTCAGATATACCATATATTTCATATACTACATTGCTGGGTTTAAAGTAGAAGGATGGAAAAATAAACCATGCAAACATTAATCAAACACACACACGCACATGTGCGTGCACACACACACGATTTTAGAAAAAAATGTGTTTATTTTATTCAAGCTGAATCTCTTTAGTATAGCCGCTTTTTATTTTTTCCTCCTCCTTCCCCTCCTTTCCCTATCAGCCTGTATATCTTTTCATACTTTCCCCCATGTAGTTATAATCATATAAAAGCATATATTCATTTAGAGATGCACATACAAATGTACAAACATATACACATACACATATACATGGGAAAGTGTCATTGTTTTCCTTACCAAGAAATATTTTTTTTTTTAAAGAGGATCATTTTATGAAGACTTCTCTGTATTTTCCATTTCTCTTCCAATAATATCTTGTGAAAATTCCACCCAATCTATGTGTGAAAATTCCCTTTATGCATAATTTATTCAGCCATTACTTTATTGATGGCTGTTAACTGTTTCTAATAGATTGCCCCCAAAGCAATGCTGCAAACATCCTTAAAAGTAAAAGCAAATAAGCAGAAAAATCATAATAATCAAGTAGAGGTGTTGATTCATAATGCGCCACCAGGGAGCAGGGTCTCTGAGCTCACAGAGCCTTAAACAGATGGTGACTCGTGCGCCCGCTTCACCTCCCCTGCCAAGGCCAGTGGAGTGGCTCTGTCCTGTTTAGCCACCTGGTCTTGTAATAGTGGACGGAGAGTCCTGTTGTACTGAGGTTTGTTGAGCCCTAAGAATAGGGTGGGGACGCTGGTGGCGTAGTGATTAAGTGCTACTGCTGCTAACCAGTTTGAATCCACCAGGCGCTCCTTGGAAATTCTATGGGAAGTTCTACTCTGTCCTATAGGGTCACTATGAGTTGGAATTGACTTGACAGCAATGGGTTTTTTTATGGTTTAAGAACAGGGTAGCACCCTGCTTTTTCTATTCCTGTGCCCTCCCTGCTGACTCTGTCTCCAGGGCACTGGGTCTCTTAGAACCAACTAAGACATTGTTTAAAATGCAGATTCCAGGGGCCCTACTGAACTAAGCTTCTGGGTATGAGGCCTGGACCCCATCTTTTACTGTAAGTTCTGCAGGAGGGCACAGCCTTAACCCAACCTAGGGCTTTCTAGGAAAAGGCAACATACAAAGGTGCATGGGAGGGGTAGGGGAGGTAGGACCTCCTAAAAAAGATTAACTACCCAGGCTCGAAAATTAATTTTGGTTCCACAAGAATAACTGAAACCCAAAATCGCCAAACACTCCCACCATTTTTTCTTTTATTTAACATCACGATGAAGTGGATGGGCGACTCTACTTCCCCCGGTCGCCCACCAATGATGCCCCCTCAGGCTGCCCTGTACCCAGGGTCCCCTAAAAGCATCTCCTCTGAACCACGGATGTCCCAAACTCCTTGAAATCTGCTGCAGTGACCCACATCTGCTTGAAGCTGCTCAGCGAGGTGACAATGGAGGCGCCGATCCACGTGGAGAACCACCGGTCAGGGGGGGCTGTGATCTTGATGGGGGTCCCCTTGGAAGCCAGCTGCTCCAGCTCCCTCAGGAGCCGGTCATCAAGCCCTGGGAACAGTGTGGTGCCCCCAGACAGCACGATCTCCCCAAAGAGTGTCTTCTGGATGTCAGTGTCACACTTCATGATGCTGCTGGAGACCATTTTCGGGAGTCCTGGGCTGTGGATGCCCAGCTTGTCGGGCACAAAGAGGGCCTCGGGTGCCTGGTGGAGCTGATCCCCGAGGTGGATAGTGTTCCCGTCTGGCAGCTTGTACTCTTTCAGGATCTCTTCTGGCCTTCTGCACAGCTCCTTGTCCAGTTCCAAGGCCACATAGCACAATTTCTCCTTGATGTCATTCACCAGGGCCTTGTACAGCATGCAGGGGAAGGTCTGGTTGCTGGCCAGGAGGAGCCGGGTGAGGTGCTCGGTGATGTCGCTCCCTGCCACACAGAGCTTGGTGACTGCGTGTGGCAGGGAGTAGCCCTCGAAGATGGGGACCGTGCAAGTGACCCCGTCCCCACTGTCCACCACCAGGCCTGTGACGCAGGCGGAGGCGTAGAGTGCCAGCACTGCCTGGTCCGACAGGTAGAAGGCGGGCACATTGAAGTTCTCAAACATGATCTCTGCCATCTTCTCGCGGTTCTCACGGGGGTTCAAAGAAGGCTCAGTCATGAGCACGGGCCGGTCGCTGGGCTTCACCCCCAGCTCCCACTCGAAAAGGTGCATCCAGAGCTTCTCCATGTCGTCCCAGCTTGTGACCAAGCCACGCTCGATGGGGCAGTGCAGGTATAAGTCCTCATGCTTGTATAGCGCTTCCTCCCCCACAAAGTACTTCTTCTGGTTGGCTCCAGCCAAAGCCGTCTTGAGTTTTGGATGCCCTACGATGGAGCTGATGACGTGGCGGGGTCCAATCTCTCCTGACAGGCCTGCCTTACAGAGCCCCGATCCATTGTCGAAAACCACAGCTGGAGAATCCAATATGTGTGGATTCAGCATGTCTGCAGCATCCTCCTCTGAACGTCACAAAAATAAAGGTAGCTCCCTCTTGGGCCACTCTGTGACACAAGGTCCTCTGGAAGCTTTAAGGGCACAAGATTCCGCGGTTCTCAGGGTGTCTCCCAGGCAGGCTAGCAGGCTATCCCCAATCCCCAAGATCCCCCCATCCTCAACCCGCACATCTGTCCCGCTTTCAGCAGCAGGGCCTGCTGAGGCCTTTTCAAGAATGAATGTCCCCTATGTAACAATCCAGCCAAGGCAACAATTGTCCTCAGTGAGCCTCAGAGGGGCTTTCAGGGGTGGGGTGGGGTGGGGGTGAGGGGAAGCTCTGAGCTACCAGCTCTCCCTGCTTGGTAAAAGTCAAGACAGAGGAGGGAAAACCACCCCACAAGCATCTTGATGAGCCCTGGACCCCAAGCAGAGGCCTGGCCTTAGAACCAGCCTGGGCCAGCCCCAGAGAGCTGTCCCTTATGGCCAGATGAGTCACTGCTGCTTGGGGGCGGGTGACAGAAATACACTCCCCTGTGCTAAGGGGAAGGGAGCCCTGGTGATGCAGTGGTTAAGGCACTCGACTGCTAACCAAAATGTTGGTAGTTCTAAACCACCAGCAACTCCGAGGGAGAAAGATGTGACACTCTGCTTCCATACAGATTTATAGCCTTGAAAACCCTGTGGGGTTGCTGTGAGTCAGAATTGACTCGAAGCCAGTGGGTTGGAGTGGGTTGTGCTAAGGGAAGGAACTAGGACCAGTCACAGGTCCAGGCTGGAGTGGCGATACAACCCAGCAGCAGGCACTTACAACGTCCATTGTGAATACCAACTCCCTGTCCCTGGAGGCTAGTTTCCTCCAGGAAGCCCTCAGAGATTTCTCCCCCATCTGCCTCAGTAGCCCTGACTCTCGGTCCCATGGAATAGACACCCAGCAAAGTCCTCCACACTGCTTGCTCTCTCCCCAGGTGCACATGTCCCTGCTTGGGATGGAGGTCAGGGAACCTTCTACCTCTTGGTAGACCTCCACGTGCTGGCACAGAGCAGAATCCAGTGGCCCATGGTCCAGTGCACTATGGTTTCAAGACGGACAGCCCCAGTTGAGCCGGACGCCTCTCTGTGTCTGGCCAAGCCCACAGCAGAGTGTTCAGAAATGACCAGGTCATGAAGGGCTGAGGCCTGGGAGCAAGGAAGGAGGGATGGAGTCCACCCTGTTCTGATGAAAGGCTGGTCTGGGGTCACCTGTTCCAGGCTCTCAGAGGTCCCCCACTAGCGCTCACTGGGCACTTGGACCCTGACCTTTTTTTCCACTTGTAAAGAAACAGGAGGGAAGCATCCTGGGAACCAGCTTATTTGATTCTTAAGGAGGGTGGAGGTGGTCTTGGGAAACAGGGTTTATCTGAATGGCTCCTCCCCTTCCTGTTGTGTTCAATATCAGCCTCCAGTCCAGCTCCTTCCCCCATCCAGAAAGTTCTTCTACAGCATCCCATTCTCATCTCTTCCCTCCAGACCCATGGCATCCTCCCACCTATGGCACCCTCTATGTCATGCCTGCCCTTCTAAACCACCAGTGGGTGTTAACAAAGTGCCCTTTGTGTGGTACAGACATGTGGTACAGATGTGTAGTAGAGTCTGGTGGTAGAGACGTGTGGTACAGATGTGTAGTAGAGCTGTGTGGTATAGATGTGTAGTACAGACTGGTGGTATAGTCCTGTGTGTAGATGTGTAGTATAGACGTGTGGTATAGATGGGTTGTACAGATATGTGGTATAGACGAGTGGTATAAAAGTGTGATATAGAAGTGTGTTATAGTTGTGTGTATACATGCGTGGTATAGACAAGTGGTACAGATGTGTAGTACAGGTGTGTCACACAGGTAAGTGGTATAGACATGTGGTATAAATGATATAGATGTGTGGTATAAACAAGTGGGATGAATGTGTGGTACAGACGTGTGGTATAGTGTGTACATGCATGCGGTACAGACAAGTAGTACAGATGGGTGGTACGGACATGTGGTAAAAATGTGTGGTATAGACATGTAATAGAGACACGTGGTAGAGTTGTGTGTATACACATATGGTATAGACTAACGGTACAGACGTGTGGTAGAGATGGGTGGCTTGGTCGACACCACCAGAACCTTAGCCATGGGTGGGGAGTCTATAAAAACTTACTATTATCAGTGGCTTTTCCTTAAAGCTACCCCCAGAGGGAAGCCAAGTCAGATGCCTGCTAGGTGGATGTGGCCTTAAAATCTTTATTTCTCGGCGAGCTGTGTCGAGCCACAGCAGTGTTATACGGTAGCCGCAGCCCACAGGCCCCTGCCAGGCAGGCAGCTCACTGACCCAGGCTGACCTGAGATGGCGGAACGAGCCCAGCTCGTCATGGGCCCCCACAATCTCCCACAGCTGGCTGGAGGGGCTAGGGTAGGTGAGGTGGGAGGCATGGATCCACACGCAGAACCTGCTCCTGGGCATGCCCTGGGGAGCGGGGCACCTGGCTGCCTTGGGGCTCTGCACTTCTTGGTGCGAGGAGGAGTCTCTGGAGAGCAGGAGGCCCCTGTAGAGGCAGCCACACACCTCAAGGTCACACTTCCTGCCAAAGGTCATATTGTGGATGCTGCAGCAGGAGGGTGGGGAGGGTGGGGAGGGTGGGAGGGTCCGGGGCCATGCCCCGGAGGCCTGAAGATGCTGAGTGTGCACCTCTATGATGTTCCTGTCAGGCAGCGTGTACTTCCAGGGGGCGCCAGCCACCTCACCGGCCATCTCCTGGGCGGGGTTCAAGTGGCACACACTCATGACTGAATAACCACTCCCCATGAGGAGCCAGGGGAAATTCTTCATGATGGCCCTGCCTGCAATGCTGAGCCAGGAGATGACATGGGGTGGACAGCAGCCCTGGAGGACGGGGATTTTTGGAGTGAACCTGGCCCTGCTGTCCATGATGAAGCCCGTGGCCCTGGCTGCAGTGCAGCCGGCCAGCATGGCCTCAATGGCCACCTGTGTAGAAGACCTCTGGAAGTCCCTGGACAAAAGCCTGTTGTCCCCTCCCAGCACCACAGGGGCTTGAGGGGCACCTCTGCCAGCATGTCCAGCTGGACACAGGACTCAGTGCCCAGCCCATGCAGGCAGATGTGGCTCCATCTGGGCACCACGAAGACCCAGGAGGCCCCTTGGCCATGGTCGGTGGGGCCTTTGAGGGAGAGCACGCCCCGCCTGGGCTGAACCTCCTGCCCTGTGCCCGGCAGGGTGGCCTTGGTTTTGGCACACCCCCCAATGGCTGTGATGATTAAGCAGGCTGTGTTGTCCCCACAGACCCAGGCTTCGCACAGCCCAGGACCATTGTCAAGTGTCATGGTGGGCACTCCTGATATTTTGGGGTCCAACATTTTGGGGAGTACGTGTCCTTGGCAGGCTGCTTTGGGGGGCAGGGATGGTAAGGAGGATGTGTGTGTCTTGGGGTTCCAGCCTGCTTATGCCACAAGAGCCTCATGAACTTAGGCTCTCAGGCTTTGCTAGAATGTTCTCATTATTGTAACACACTCTGGATAGAATCAGGAGGAACGTGCTCTTAAGGTTTCCAGATGTGGGTCCTGAAATGCCCCCAATGGGAGGTGACATAACAATGCTGGGTGGAGGGAGCTGTGTGTCAGTGTCACACGCCTGGGTCATGGGCATGTGAGTGTGCTCTGGGCATCCTAGGGCTGGCTGGGCACATTTGGCATTTGCAGGAGGGACAGAGAAGGAGAAAGGAGCACATGTTCAAGCAAAGATTAGATTAGTTCAGCGGGGGCCACCTGAGGCTCCGCACATCCTTGTACTATAATAACACACGCCTGCCCCTCACCTGTGTCCACTCACCAGCACATGCCAACACCCAGCCCCATCCTCACAGACCTGGCTCCTCCTCATCCTCCAAGTTAATGCCCGTCAGGCCTGGTGTACGTCCACCTGTAGCTAGACCTAGAACTCAGCTGTTCTCAGCCTGCCATGGCCCTGTTAAGGAGGCCGTCAGTGGTACAAAAGGTTAAGTCCTCGACTACAAGCCAAAAGTTGACTGTTCGAACCCATCCAGAGGTACCTTGGAAGAAAGGCCTGGCGATCCACTTCTGAAAGGTCACAGCCAAAAAACCCTATGGGGCAGCTCTATTCTGTCACATGGGGTCATGTCATGGATTGAATTATGTCCCCCAAAAAATGTATGTATCAATTTGGCTGGGCGATGATTGCCGGTATTGTGTGATTTTCCTGTATGTTGTAAATCCTGCCTCTATGATGTTAATGAAGAAGGACGGGTGGCAGTTGTGTTAGTAAGGCAGGACTCAATCTACAAGATTGGATTGTGTCCTGAGGCAATCTCTTGAGATATAAAAGAGAGAAGTGAGCAGAGAGACTGGGGACCTCATACCACCAAGAAAGCAGTGCCAGGAGCACAGCATGTCCTTTGGACCCAGGGTCCCTGTGCAGAGAAGCTCCTAGTCCAGGGGAACATTGATGAGAAGGCAGACAGAGAAAGAAAGCCTTCCCCTGGAGCTGACGCCCTAAATTTGGACTTTTAGCCTACTTTACTGTGAGGAAATAAATTTCTCCTTGTTAAAGCCATCCACTTGTGGTATTTCTGTTGTGGCAGCACTAGATGACTAAGACAGGTTACCAGGGGTTAGAATCAACTCAATGGCACCTAACAAAAACAATCCCAGCTTGCTGAGTACTCAGCCATGAAACTGAGCCAAACTGGCTGAGTCTTTCCAAAACCTTCTTTCCTAAGTGTTGTTCACTCTCCCTGCTGAGCTAGGATCAGTGCTGCCCTTTTCCCTGGGTTTGGTACTCCAGCTCCCTGACACCCCAAGGCAACTATAGGCATTGGAGGGTCATGTACCCAGCAGAGTGACCCCTGGAAGCAGGACCTATCACTTGATCTGTCTGCACCTAGGAGAAACAATCCCCAGCAAGGAGGGGACCTGCCTGCCCACTATCCCCGAGTTGTGACGTCTGGAAAGAGGATGGTTCTGTAGTCCCTTTCTGGGTTTGCTGTAGGGCTTTAGTGTCTCAAGGACGAGGCTGAGCTCAGGGCCTGGTGCTGGGCTCCCCAATCCTTTTTCTCCCTGACCATTAAGTGTCTAACTTGGCCGAGGGGTCGTTCCACCCCATGGTCATAGCCAGAAGGAAGCAGGCAGGACTCTGAAAGCTGCCCATCAAGACCGCATTGGTATTCTTGGAGGGGGGGTACAGGGGGACACCACGTGGCCATGGAGAAAATCGAGCTGGTTTATGAACCACAGCCGACGTGATGTTGTGCCAGTTAGAGCTTCCCCCGGGGGCAGAAATTCCACCCCATGGTTCTCAGGTGCCTGGGAACAGCTGCGTCAGCCCTCAGTCCCGGCTCCTCTCCCACCAAGCGCAGGTTGGCATGAAACACACGCCATATCAGGAACACCCCTGTGTCTACTCCTCTCGGAGGGGCACACTTATTTCGGGGCTGGCTCTCCTTCAACACCCACCCGTGCCCTCACCCTCTACATGGGAGCCAGGTACCACGCAACAGAAGCATGCCAGTTCAGCGTGCTGGCCGAAGGTTTACAGGGGGCCTTCACCGGCCAGGAAGGTGGTGTTTGTGATGACAACGAGGGCATTGTCCCTCACCCAGCTCTAGTGTGAAGCCACTGCCGCCAGCCCTCACGGTCCTGCCCCTGCCTGTGCTGGTGGGGTCTCATAAATCGCTTGAGCAAGTTTATGGGCAAACTGGCTGTAACTCCATCTCTCTTTGGGCAGGGCGCGCCGCCCGGCTGTTCCGAAGGGTGATTGTTTCCGTGTTGTACAGGAAGGCTCACTCTCATTTCTGCTTCAACAGCTGCGCCCCAGCATCAGCCCCTCTCCCACCCCACCCCTCACCTCCCATTCCCTTGGAAGAGCCCGGAGGCCCTGGGTGGGGGGGAGGTGGATGGCTACTGGGCACTCTTAGGATGCCGCCAAGCATTTAGACTTGGGAGTGGGCCACCCTGGATGTGCTGGGCACCCCAGCCTTTCGCTGGCCTGGCTCAGAATGCCAGGGCCACCCAAGTCTGGGGCCACTGGCCTACCTGTCTGTCCTGTCTCTAGTTCCAAGTGTCACTGGCGCCCAGAGCCTCTGCCAATTAGTGGCCAGCAGGCTGGGCTCATTAGTGTCGCTCACATCTGGCGGCCAGATCCTGCTTGCTGAGGGCCTGGCCCAGAGTTGGCCGGCAGCCCGAAGGCACAGGGCGACTCTTCAGGTTGTAAGTGACTTTCCAAGGTCACTAACCCTGGAAGAGAGAGGAGATGTATGTGTCCGAAGGGGGCATGTCGACAATCCTAGGACCATGGGTACTTGTAGAGTGCCCCCAAAGGCAGCTCCTCTTCCACCTCTCTGCTCTGGTCACTCTGCTTAGGTCAAAAGAGCCTAAACCCCTGCGTACTCTCCCACTCAAGCCTAGCACTTCTGAGTCTCTGAGATGGAACTTGTATCCCCTACCCACTCATCCATTCTTCCATCCATCCATCCACTCACCCATCCACCATGCATCCGTCCACCAATCATCTATCCATCCATCCATTCATCCAGCCTTCCATCCTTCCATCCATCCATCCACTCGCCCACCCACCATCCAGCCATCCACCCATCCATACATACTTACATTCATACAACTATCCACTCACCCATCCATTCACCAACCACCCATCCATCCACTCACTCATCTATCCAATCACCCATCCATCTACTCTCCTACCCGTCCATCCACCCATCCATCCACCCATCCATCCACCCATCTATCCATCCATCCATCCATCCATCCATCCATCCACCCACCCACACACCCATCCATCTATCCACCCACCCACCCATCCATCCATCCATCTTTCTTCCCCCAGTGTATGGACTGAGCATCCTCTCTTGCCTGTCTGCCTCCTTCCTTTGTAACCTTGGTGCTTCAGCAGAATCTCTGAGGTCACTCACTGCATTTGCAAACATACCCTGGGGTCGCCCCTTTCCTTAGCCTCCCATGAGCTGGGCCTGGAAAAGGCAAATCTGACCCACTGCAGCCCAGCTTGACACCAAACAATTGTACTCATGCAACCAGGAGGGGGAATCTTAGTGAGGTTTGCAGGCACTGGAAGCCCTCGGTGCAGGCCTCCATGGTCCACACATGATGTGTGGAGCCTCCACTGGCCGGGCATCAATGCCAGCCCACCTGGGGAGGGGCCATCTGAGGCCAGGCCACCTGACTATTGCCTATCTTCTGCTCTTTGTCTCCTGCCCTCAAAGAGCCCTGCCTTGAGGACTTTAAAACACATTTAAAAAGTAGTTTTAATGAAGAAAATTTGGAAAACACACACATAAAAGAACATTACCAAGCAGATACAAAAATAACCATAACCCAACCCTGCCAACTACTGGTAGTGTTTGGGATGCTCCCGGAGCTGTTTTCTATTTCAACATGATCCCATTTTATTTTGAAATAGAAAACATCTCTGTGGACCTGGCCTGATCCCACCCGGGCCTGGCTGTGAGAAAGGCCTGGTCCAGGGCCCACCGAGCGCCTGCCTCCTGGCCCTCGCTTCCCTCCATGGGAGATAGAACCCCTGCCCACCCCCAGCTGCTCCCACCTAGCACCACCAGCAGGCTTGCAGAGGGGGCACTGGCTGTTTCCCCTGGAGGGCTCCAGGGGGCCTGGAGGGCTGGGGTCCCCCCATCAAGGCAGGATGGCAAATAATAACAGCTTCCCCATCTCACTCTCTCCTTAGGAAAGCTGAGGCACATTGCCCAGTGCAAGAAGTGTCTTGTTAACTTCTCTCCCAGGTAATAATTGGCCTTCGTCAGGTGGAGGGGGGAAGACGGTGTCAAAGCAGAGAGAGGCCTTCACCACCCCGCTTGGGAATTCCCAGACAACGTTGAGTATCTGGCCAGGTGATGCTGCCTCAGTTGCTTTCGTGCATGAGGGGCAGCACGGAGGACAGCCTGGAGGTAGCCTGGGGTGGCCAGGCTGAGCGCTGGCTTTGGTTTTGCACTGAGTTTGCATCAAAGCGCAACAGGCTGCTGCAATGTGGGGACTGACTGGAGCTTCGGGGGACACTTACTCTGCAGCTGGCAGGAGTAGGGTTCCCCAGCCTCTGACCCCAGCCCCCTCCCTGGGAGACACAGCAGGTCATGACCCTACCTGGGCCCACGCTGGATGGAGAGGCAGGCCCTCACCTGGGACACGTGTGGCTGGGACCCTGAGACTAAGGCCTCAGGCAGGGCCTTCCTGCCCTACAGCAGACCCAGGGCTTCCTGCTGTGGCCAGCCTACCTGCAGGGCAGCATGGGAGAGTCAGGTCTCCCGCCCCGGCTTGTTTCCTTGTGGGGTGGTGGGGGTGGGTGTCACCACAGCGACCACCCCACACCTTAGTGGTATCCCACAGGGAACCTTCCTTGTCTCCATTCAGTCCACTGTGGCCCCAGAGTTGAAGCTCCTGAGGTCGTGCTGAGACACCCTGCTGCCGTCTGGGGCTGCCCTCTCCAGGGGTCCGAGTCCTCTCCATCCTGGCCATGCGGGCAAGGCCATTAGAAGCCAAGCCTAGCAGTGGCTTCTGCACTTCTACACATAGCCCACTGCCCAGGGTGACGTGGCATGCCTGGCTAAGCTTCAGGGAAGCCTGGGAGATGCAGCCTCATGCTGGATGCAGCGGAGGAGGCAGAAGGGCCCAGCTACCACAAGCTGCCAGCACCTCTGCCCCAGAAGGATGGAGGTGGAAAGACACTGGCTCAGGTCCACTTGGCCAGAGGAGAGGAAGACTTTGCAGCTGGCCAGGGGACTTCACCACCTCCAGGGGCAGGGCGTAGGACAGACTCAACCAGCAGCTCTGTCCTCATCGCCTTCTGGAACTGAAGACCTGGGAGGCATCCCCTCACCTCGGCTGTGCATGTGGTGGTGGGGGGCTTTGGGGATTGAGCCCCTCCTGCACACAGTCAGAGGCTGCAGGCCCTGCAGCACAGAGTGGAGGGCTCTGGGACTCTCCAGGCAGCCCAAGAGTGCCCTGTGGCCACAGCGTGGGAGCAGACAGCCTCCATGCTGACTTTCTCTAAGTTATGATTTTTATTTTATTTTATTACTTAAAGATAATAGGTTTTTAACGTGAAGAATTAAGGCAATGGCTATTGTGTACAGCAATAAATCCACCAGCCTTCCTCACTGTTCCATGGCCCCTTCTCCAGGTGCGACTACCAAAGACATTGGGTCAGCATCTTCTAGATGTTTCTAGGCACAGATACATCTAGAGTACACACAGAAATAGGGTTTTCTACAAAATGGGTACGATTGCACCCACTGTTCTGCAATGGCCTTCTCACCCAATGTTCGCGTGAGCCTGCGAAGTAAGATGTCAAGGCTTCCAGTGGTTGCGTGGTCCCCTGCGGTCTGCTTTTCCGGGGCTAGTCCACCCTTCCTCATGGAGACGTTTCCGTGGAATAGCAGTTTCAATTATTGAAGTTTTTCTGATTTTCTTTCTTTCTCTCTCCCGCTTCCTCTCTCTCTTCCTCCTTTCCTTCTTTCCTTTTCTCTTTATTTTTGCTATTACAAATGAAGCTACAGTCGATATTCAATCCATCTCATGTGCCATGGGCTAGATTCTGACTTGGGGACCCACTCTGGGTGAAGGGTACACATGTTTAAGACTTATATGGACAACCAAACTGCCCGACCAAAAAAATGTTGTTTCAATTTCCTCCTCCCCCTCCTCAGAGTCTGAGGCTCCTTCCTTCCTTCCTTCCTCCCTCTCTCTCCTTCCCCCCTTCCTCCTTTCTTCCATTCTTCCCCCCCCCTCCTTCCCTCTCTCTCTCTTTTTTTCTCTTTTAATTGTGGCGAGTATATATGCAACAAGGAGCCCGGGTGGCACAAACAGTTAAGTGCTCAGTTGCTAACAAAAAGGTTGGCAGTTCGAACCCACCAGTGGCTCTTCAGGAGAAAAGACGTGGTGATCTGCTCCTGTAAAGATTACAGCCTAGAAAACTCTCTGGGGCAGTTCTACTCTGTCACAGGGGATTGTCAAGAGTTGAAAACAATTTGATGGCACCTAACCACAATATATATAACGAAACATTTGCCATTGACATGTATGACTTAGTGATATCCGTTACATTCATCTTGTGCAACCATTATCACTATTGGTTTCCAAATGCTCCCATCATCCTTAACAGAAGCTTAGGGCCCCCTAAGATATGACTGCCTCTGTCGGCCTCCCTCCCACCCCTATTAACCATGAATAAACTTTGGTCTCTATGCATTTTCCTATTCTAGATATAGGAGCACAGTGGTTAAGCACTCAGCTGCTAACCAAAAGGTCAGTGGTTCGAACCTACCAACATTCTGAGGGAGAAATGTGTGACAGTCTGCTTCCATGAAGATTACAGCTTTGGAAACCCTGTGGGGCAGTTTTACTCTGTCCTGTAGGGTCACTATGAGTCAAAATCGACTCAATGGCAACAGGTTTATTCTAGATGTTTCATACAAGTGGGGATCATACAAGATTTGCTGAGATCCCATTTTTGAAGGGTGACTGGCTGCCTCCTCAAAGTGTTTCTCTCCTTGTTAGGTATTCTGAAATCCCCAAGTGAAAAATTGGGGGCTGTTAAAATGGCAACACTCATCTATGAGAACTGATTGTGTGAAGAAGCAAATGGAGTGCCCAGCCTTGGAAATCAGGCTAGAAGGCGGCACCCTGGGAGAAGGTGGAGCCTGGCCAGCACCCCAGAGGCAAGCAGTGCATACATGACTGAAACGGGGTGTACCAATTAGCTGTTGCTGTGTAACAAGTGGTCTCCAAACCTAGCAGCTTAAACAACACACATTTATCATCTCACAGTTTCTGTGGGTCAGGAGCCTGGGCACAGCTTCCCTGTGTCCTTGGGCTCAGGGTCTCTTCCTGAGGTTATAGTCAAGCAGTTGGCTGAGGCCAAGGTCTCATCTGAAGGCTGGACTGGGATGGGTGAGAGGGTTCTACATCCAAGCTCGCTCACTCACTTGGCCCCTCGTCAGATGGCCTCTCCCCAGAGCTGCCTCATGACATGGCAGCTGGCATCCCCCAATAGGAGAGGTGGAAGCCACAGTCCTTTTATAACCTAATCTCAGAAGTGACATTCACCACTTCTGCTGTCTCTATTGACCAGAGTGAGTCCATCAGTCCAGCCCAGGCTCCAGGGGAGGAGACCACAGAAAGGTGCATATCAGGAAGCAGACCATCAGGGCCACGCTAGGGGCTGCCCTGACAGGGCCGTCCATCAGAGCACTGGGATTGAGATGGGGAGTCTCCATCTTGTAGCTCTGAGCCAATCACAATCACTGTGGGCCTCAGTCTCCTCAGTTGTTAGCAGGGCGCTGCTGGACACCCTGGCCTTTTAAGGGGTGTTGCCCCAAAACAGGGCACCTGCAGCACAAATGTCAGTTGCAGGAGCCCCAGACTGGACCTGGCTTCTTCCAGGTCTCAGAGAGACCAGCCTGTGCTCTCCAGCAACCTCTTTGATCTAAACCACTACAGCTGTCGAGCGTTAAACCAAAACCAAACCAGTTGTCATCAAGTCGACCCCGATTCATGGCAACCTTACATGTGTCAGAGTAGAAGTGTGTTTTCAATGGCTGATTTTTTTTTTCTGGAAGTAGATTGCCAGGCCTTTCTTCTGAGGTGCCTCTGGGTGGACTAGAACCTCCAACCTTTCAGTTAGCGGCCAAGTTGTTAACCATTTAGACCCCTTGCTGAGACCTACTTAGCCAAAATCTTATTTTCTGACCTCAGACACTGCAACAAACTATGGCCTTTCTGTCCCCGGCACCTAAGTGAGTGGTCTCCATCCCTTGCCCCCTGTCTTCATGTTGACGGCCTACTCCGGCCTCAAGCTTGCTGCCTGGAGGAAGAAGGACCTGGAGCAGCAGCTCCCCCAGGCCAATCAGTGAAGGCACCCAGTGTGGCCCTCAAAAGAGAGAGTTTCCTGCCCTCTGCTGGCGCCAGGTGGAACTGCGGCAGAGTTGCGGATTGGGGGGTGGCTGGGATGCAGGAACAAAAGGAGGTTTGTTCATTTACTTCACGGGGAGGCAGGACACTAAGGGAGGGAAAAAAATCAATATTTTCTAAATAAGAAAAAAAAATCACCCTGCCTCTGTGGAGACAAGGTTTATTTTCAAGTGTATTAACGTGATCAACCAGAGGAAAGCATAGCCAATGAGCCCGTCGGCAGGACGGAGTCAGGCCCCGGCTCCCCAAGAGCTTCAGTTGAGCAGCGGGTTAATGCGCCCTCGGACAGGACACGCCAGGCTTTTTAAATAGTTTATAATATTTCAGATGCTGCTTCCCCGTCGGGGCAGTCCCTGGAGATGCTAAACAGACTTCTACACTTAGCCAGTGATAAATAACCGGGAAGACACAGGGTCCGGAAGGATCCGGGATTTAATTCAGATAATTTAAAATCTAATGTTGAAAGAGCCTTTGCATTCACGCGCTGTAGTCACTTCCAGCTGGAGAAAGAGAAGGCTTTGTGTTCGGGGAGGGGGCGGCCGGGGCTGGGGGAGAGGCGGGGGCTAACCTTTTTACCATGTGCCCGTTGCTCCCGCAGCACGCCGACATTTTTCATATTGCAAACGGCAGGCATTGCTTCTGTGGGGCGGGGGGTGGGGGTGGGGAGGAGATTTATCTTCTCCGTGGAATTTCAGCTTCAGGTGAAAGGGGTTTCCTTGGAAATTGCAAGGTAGCCTCCTAACAAGGCCACGATGTGAAGGGAAAAGGCTCCCCCCCCCCCCACCAGCTCTTTCACTGAGGGACACGCAGGACTCAGGAACGGCCCACGGAGACTCGGGGAAGAGGAAGTCACCCTTTGCTGATTGGCGGCTATGACATGGACTCGACCATCATGCTCTGCTGGCTCCTTTAAGGTGTGGGCGAGGGGCTAGGTGATCACCCTGCTCACCAGCCCAGCCGATGCCCAGTCAGGGACAGACCACTCCGATGGCCTCTCCCTGCTCCCCCCTTCTCCAGGGCCTCTGTTATCCCACAGGCCTTAACCCTCATCCCACTAGGAACCCGGTTTGAAGAGGTTGCAACCTTGTGGTGGAGTCAGGCTTGGGAACTGACGCTCAGTTTTGAAAGCTTTTTGAGCCCCGTCAATCAGATCCACAGGATAGCGGTCAGATCCTCACCTTGTGCTGGGTGGCTACAGCACTCATTTGACACACATACAACCATAAATGCCGTGAAGGCGAATAAACCCATCTCCTTTCTGAATCTCCTCCCTCCCCAAGCTGCTTCCAGAAGATTCTCAGATGCTCAAGTCTCCAGAACGGAGTCAGCAGATAGCTTTCTCCACCACCTCCAGTGGTCCCTGGACATGAAACCCCACCTACAGCTCACCTTTCTATAATTATCCATTTTCTCCTCTTTTGACTGCTTGTGTGTGTGTGTGTGTGTGTGTGTGTGTGATTCAGGTGAAAGTTTACAGAGCAGATTAGTTTCTCATTCAAAAATTTAGACACAGATTGTTTCATGGCACTGGTTGCAATCCCACAATGTGACAGCACTCTCACTCTGTTTCCCTTTCCACCACGGGTTCACCATGTCTGTTTGTCCGTTTTTCTGTCCCCTCCTGCCTTCTCGTCTTTTTCCTGGGCAGATGTTGCCCATTTGATCTTGTACACTTGATTGATCTAAGAAGCACACTCCTCAAGTATGTTATTTTTTGTCTTATAGGCCTGCCTAATCTTTGGCTGAAAGGTGAACTTCGGGAGTGGCTTCAAGTCTGAGTTAGAAGGGTGTCCGGAAGCCATAGTCTTGGAGGTTCCTCCAGTCTCTGTCAGATCAGTAAGTCTGGTCTTTTTGTGTGAATTTGATCATTTGTTCTACATTTTTCTCCCGCTCTGCCCAGAACCCTCTATTGTAATCCCAGTCAGAGTGGTCAGTAGTGGTAGCCAGGCACTGTCTAGTTCTTCTGGTCTCGGAGTCATGTAGGCTGTAGTTCATGTGGTCCATTAGTCCTTTGGACTAATTGCTTCCTTTGGTCTTTAGTACTTTTCCCTCTCTTCTGCTCCAGACTAGAAGAGACTGATAGTTGTATCTTAGATGGAAGCTCTCAAGCTTTTAAGATCCCAGACTCTACTCACCCAAGTAGGATATAGAACGTTGTCTTTAAGAACTACGTTGTGCCAATTGACATAGATTTCCCCTGAGTCTATGGTCCTTTGCCTTCAAGCCTGGGAAATTCATCCCATGAGGTGTTAGTTATGTCTAAGAAGTTTCCCTGACTGTGCCACTTGTGTGCTCTATTGTCCATATTAATATATGAGGAACACCTATAGTCATGTATTTAGAAATTTCCACCTCCGAACCTGCATCTGCTGGTTGGGTGTGTTCCCTTACTCCACCCCTCACCTCTTGGCACATCTTCTATGTATCAATTCATATATTATTTTTTGATTCGATTGTTACAGGACTATATATGCTATAGTAGTTACCATAGTTATCCTTTATTCCTGTGCTCCTCTCAGTGCCCTTTCTTGTCTTGGTCATGTTGTGCTGACTTCTCCCATATTGTGTATTGCCTTTCACTTCACTAGTATTAACTCAAGTCTACCATCTCTCTGGAAACTCTAGTGGCATAGTGGTTAAGAGCTATGTCTGCTAACCAAAAGGTCAGCAGTTCGAATCCACCAGGCTCTCCTTGGAAACTTTATGGAGCAGTTCTACTCTGTCCTATAGGGTCATGATGAGTCAGAATCGACTTGATGACAACAGGTTTTACTATCACTTTGGTAATTTTCCCTCCTTCCCCCTCCCATCCCTGGTAACCATCAAAGAATCTTTTTTGTTTTTCTTTTCCTGTGTGTAAACTTTTTGTTGTTACTTTATGAAGCGGTCCCATAAAATATTTGTCTTCTGTGATTGATTTATTTCACTCAGTTTAATGCCATCTAGATTCATCCATGTTGTGAGAAGTTTCATGAATTCATCATTATTCTTTATCGTTGTGTAGTATTCCATCATGTGTATGTACCACAGTTTGTTAATCCATACATCTGTTGATGGGCAGTTAGGTTGCTTCTACCTTTTTGCTATTTTGAATAATGCCGCAATGAGCATGGGTGTGCATATGTCTATTCTTGTCACAGCTCTTATTTCATTAGGGTATATACCTAGGAGTGGGATTTCTGTATCATATGGTATTTCTAGCTTTTTGAGGAAGCACCATACCATTTTCCATAGTGGTTGTACCATTTTACATTCCCACCAGCAGTGTATAAGAATTCCAGTCTCCCCACATCCTCCCTAACATTTCTTATTTTCTGTTTTTTGATTAGTGCCAGTAATGTCGGGGTGAGATGGTATCTCATTGTAGTGTTGACTTGAATCTCTCTAATTGCTAATGCTCGTGAGCATTTCTTCATGCTCATTAGCTGCCGGAATGTCTTCTTCGGTGAAGTGTCTGTTCATTTCCTTTGCCCATTTTTAAATGGATTATTTGTCTTTTTTGTTGAGATGTTCAAGTTTTCTATAAATTTTAGAGATTACACTCTTGTCGGGTATATAATAGCCAAAACTTTTTCACAATTTGTAGGTTCTCTTTTTACTCTTTTGGAGAAGTCTTTCATTGAGCATAAATGTTTAATTTTTAGGAGGTCTTGTTTATCTGGTTCATTTCCTTCTGTATGTGCATTATGCTTGGTAATCTATTTATGCCTGTATTAGGGCCCCTAGCATTGTCTCTAATTTTTCCACCATGATCTTTATAGTTTTAGGCTTTATATTTAGGTCTTCAATCCATTTTAAGTTAGTTTTTGTGTATGGTGTGAGGTGTGGATCCTGTTTCATTTTTCTACAGATCGATAACCAATTTCACCAGCACCATTTGTTGAAGAGACTGTCTCTTCCCCATCCAATAACTTTTGGTCCTTTGTCGAAGATCAGCTGTCCATAGGTGGATGGATTTACATCTGGGTTCTCAGTTCCGTTTGATCGGTCTATGTGTCTTTTGTTGTACCGGCACCAGGTTGTTTTGACTACCGTGGCTAAATAGTAGGTTCTGAGATCAGGTAGTGTGAGGAGACTGCTTTTTTTTTTTCTTTTCTTTTCTTTCCTTTCTTCTTTTTTTGCCGTAAATAACATAACACTTGTCATCTCAACATTCTTCATGTGCACAATTCAGTGACACTGTGTTCACCATGTTGTGCAACCATCACGCTTAACCCTTACCAAATTTCTCCATCACCCTTAACAGAAACTCAGTGTCCCCTAAGCAACGAGTCCCCATTTACCTGTCCCTCCCAGCCACACCTGGTGACACTAATCAATCCAATCCATGGGACCTTCTCTTAGAAGGTACCAATAGGGCAACGTCATGAATCAGATCTGATTCCCAGCTTGGCAGGAAGAAGGTGGCTTCCCCATGAGTCCAGAGTCCAGCATGACTTTGCATCTGCTACCTGGGGGGTCATTATTGTTCTCCATGGCATCCTCCACCTGGGCTGGGATATGTTTCCAGATTCTGACCACTGGCAACAGATTCAGGGTTTTGGAGGATGGGGATGAGATTCTCTAGAACTCTTACCCAGAGTGGCAGAGCTTGAGCAGTTAGGAGAAGCACCCGGGGTGTGAATAGGATCACAGGTCTGAGTTCTTGGTGGTGAGCTATGCCAGAGTGAGCCCAAGCCTACCACCTCAGCGGTCCAGGACAACCAGCGTTCATGACCGGATTCAAGAACCTAAAGGACCCCAGGTCCTCGGCACTGTCCTCACAAGAGGCCTACTGTGCCCATCCCCTGAGGGCTGATGACCATCTTGCAGGGCCAAGCCAGAAGGACAAGCACCTGACACCAACTCGCTACCCCCAAGGAGGAAGGAGGAACAGCAGTCAGAGGACTTGAAAATATGCTGATCAGCCTATGTCCCTCCTGGCCCAAAACCCACTGAAGCTGCCCCTTAACCAGTCCATACCAGTTGCTGTGAGCCAACCCCCACTCACAACAACCCATATGTGTCAGAGTAGAACTTTACTCCATAGAGTTTTCAATGGCTGATTTTTCAGTCATATATCGCCAGGCCTTTCTTCCAAATACCTACAGCCTTTCGTTAGCAGTAAAGTGTGTTAACTGTTTGTACCACCCAGGGAAAGCTGCCTCTTGCAGGATGAATAAGATCCACCTCCCAATCATGTCAGAAGGCTCTAGGCAAGCTGGTCCTGCCCACTCTCGGCTCCCACCCCCACCCCTCTCCCTCCCATGCCCCTCCTCACTGACCTTCCTTCAGCTCCTTAGGGTAGAGGGACTCATCCATGCCCCTACCCCCACCTAGGCCTTGCACCTGCCCTTCTCCCCATCTGAAGAGATTTCCTTCTAAATTTCTGGAACTCTGCATGAAGAGTAGGGTGGGGTAGGGATGGAGGGACTCCCAGACCACTCTAAACCTGGTTGTGCAGGATGGCAGCCACAGCCCTGGTGAGCTCGCAAATCTACATTAATTAGTATTAAACACTCAGTTCCTCAGGCACAAGGACCCTGGAGCATGTGGCCTGGTGGCTGCGTTTACCGGATGCTCAGGTGCCAACTTCCCTGCACCTGTCCACTTGCCGGCATGGGCAGCATCTGGGAGCACCTTCCTCTCACCGTTGTCCTTGCAAATTAAACTGCCAGCTATCTACAATCTCTGATAATGAGCACTGCTGTCTTTCCCCAAGAACACATGCTCCAGGAGGGCAGGGGCTGGGTCTCGTTTGTACCCCAGTGGCCCCCATACCGCCCAGCTCAATGACTGCTGATGAGTGGGTGAATAAATGAAGAAGTTCCAAATGATCCAAGCCACCTGCTTTGGGGAGCCAGTGTTACATATTGGAGCTCTACGTTTTCCTTTATCGTTTTACCTATGGGCTCAGTCCTCTGAGCTCCCAATGTGAGCAGTTAAATTTCTTTTCTTTCTTAAGAGCTTGCTGCCAATCACAGCCACAGAGCAGCTGGTCCAGGTGCCATCATCCCACTGAATGTGGGCAAGAGAAGGCTGTGCCAGTCCTGGGTACTGGCAATCCCCAGGCCCATTTTCTTGATATTCTAAGTGTGGTTGTTCAGCTCTACTGAGTTACTCAGAGATCCAGGGTATGAGGGTTATTTTATGTGTCAGCTTTACTAGGCTTTGACTCTCAGTTGTTTGATCAAACACTAGTCTAGTTGATGTCATGGAACAGTTACATGTGATTCAATCAGTTGGCCTTAGGTAGAGCAGATTGTTTTATGTAATGTTAGTCATTTTCCATAATGTAACGTAATGCAATCACTTTCCACAATGCAATCTAGTGTAATATAATCAATTAATCAGTCGAGGTCATACCAGTGTAGGGTGAATCTTAAACCTAATCACTTCTAAGTTATAAAAAACCAGAATAGACACACAGGCACACACACGAGGGAAGACAGATGTCATGCCAAGGAATGCCAAGGATTGCCGGCAGACACCAGAAACTAGGATAGAAGCCTGCAGAAGGAATCGACATGGCTGAGATTCTGATTTAGACTTCTAGGCTCCAGAACTGTGGCACAATAAATTTCTGTTCTTTAAAGCCACTCACTTGTGGTATTTATGTTACAGCAGCACCAGCTACCTAAGACACGAGTTAACTGAGAGGCACATTTGTGCATAATTTCTTGCAGAAGTTTTATACACATTTATTTCTGGAAGTAATCCTTGGTTAGGGTTGCCAAATATCATGAGATAGAGTCATCCTGAACATTTTTAATTATTTATCTGAAATTCAAATTTAACTGTACTCATGTTTATGATGTTAACCAAAATGTCGGCAGTTCAAATCCACCAACTGCTCCTTGGAATTCCTATGGGGCAGTTCCACTCTGTCCTATAGGATCGCTATGAGTCAGAATCGATTTGATGGCAACGGGTTTGGTTTTTTGGTTCATGTTTATGAAATCTGGCCGCCCTTCGTATGTCAGCCCTGCACGCAGGGATCAATTTTAGCATCTTAAGCTCTGCTGTAATGGGTAGGCACAAGGTTGGTGTTTTCCACAAAACCGAACTGGTTGCCTTCGAGTTGACTCCGACTCATGGTGATCCCTTGTATGCAGAGTAAAACTGTGCTCCAGCTTTCGTGGCTGTGACCTTTCAGAAGCAGATTGTCAGGCCTTTCTTCCAAGGTACCTCTATGTGGGTTCAAACTGCCAACCTGTCGGTTAATAGTCGAGGGCTGAGCCATTTGTGCTATCCAGGGACTCCATTTTCCACTTGTTGTTGTTGTTGTTAGGTGCTGTCGAGTCGGTTCTGACTCACAGCGACCCTATGTACCACAGAACGACACACTGCCCAGTCCTGCACCATCCTCACGATCGTTGTTGTGCTTGAGCCCATTGTTGCAGCCACTGTGTCAATCCATCTAGTTGAGGGTCTTCCCTTTTTTCGCTGGCCTGTACTTTACCAAGCGTGATGATTTTCCACATACAGACCTTTAAATACAGAGAAACATTTGATCAAACTAATCAGAATGGAGCTGTAAGCATGGCTGTTCTCTCCTCCCCCTTAATAACAGCTGAAGCTGATATTCAGGGAGAACAAGCTGGGGCAGGGAGACCAGGCTACTGGCATTTGTGTTCCAAAAGGGAATTCAACCTAAAAGTGGAAACTCACTGGCCTGCGCCCTCAGCCGCACCACGCAGCTCAGACTCCCAAGAGAGGGACAATTGGAAAATTAGCCGGGAGAGACTTCTAGTGGCCGGATTGCACTGATTCTCACGAGAGCAGGGAGGTAAACATTACTCAAGTGTGAGTCTTATCACTGAGTTCCCAAGGTATCAATAAGATCTGCTAGCCAGGGACAGCCAAGCCCAGGAGGAAGGGGGCTTGATGGACGGCAGGGCCCTGGGACAGATGGATCAGTGGCACAGAGCGGGGGCAGCACCCACACTGGGGAGACAGCCTGACATCAGGAAACAAAATGGTAGGACCTTCCTCACCTGGCCATTTCCTTCAGTGGCTAAGCCTGTGTGGATATTGTTTAGGAGGCTCAGCGTGGTTGAGGCCAGGGTCCCCAACTTGTCCCAAGTGTCCTTGCACTGTCCTCGCACCTCTTGAATCCCCTGCTCTGTCCTCTGGGGGCTGGGACTGTCTGCCTGCTGTGCCCAGCGACTTTGCAGGGGCTGAGACACCCTGAGGACAAGCCAGAACAGCCCTGGCTGCCCTAAGCTGTAGGCCCCGGGCAGTGGGGTGGGACACAGGAGCGCAACAAATACAAACCAGGAGGCTGTCAGAAATTGCAGGATCCACACCAAGACGAAAAGGGAGCAGGGCCGTGAGACAGATGGGGTTGAGGGGCAGATTAGATGGGAGGTCAAGGTGGTTCCCACTAAGCTGATACCCAAGTGACAGGCAGAGAGGGCCCAGGGTAGCCAAGGAAGAGAGTGACCCAGAGAGGGAGCAGCAGGGGCAAAGGCACTGGGGCAGGAGTGGCATCACCGACCCAGTTTTCAGCTCAGCCCCGGCACTGGCTCTCTGATTTGGGGTGCTCCCGCAGCCTTGACCTAGTGCATCATAGAGGTCCTCGTTATGGAAAGCACCCACCAAGCCCAGATGAGGAGACCAGCAGGCCCTGTCATCTAGGCCCTGGGATCAGGACTTGGCTGGGCTGGGGTGGCTGGGGTCATGCACTGTGAGACCAGTCCCAGAGCACAGGCCCCTTCCCTTCTGTTCCCCCATCTGCTTATGTGGCCACAGCTGGGGTCCTTGTTCCCAGAACCTGGCCATGAGGCTCAGGCTGCTGGAGAGAGAGGTTCCAGGGAGAAGCTGTAGCAGCACAAGAGCCCCACGGACCAGCCAGTGGTCGACAGCTTTTCCAATGGTCCACGACCCTTGGGCGGCCTACACCTGGGGGAAGGGGGCAGGATTTGTGGACCTTTCTGGAACATTTCTCCCTTGCCAAGGACAGAGGGCATGTCCCTAGCTGGAATCCCCCTGGACAATTCCCTGCAGCCCTTGAGAGGCTCAGCAGGATGAGGGCGGCTCGTGGTGTTCCACAGGGTAGCATGCATTCCTGGCCTGTCTAGCCCCCTCAGCGTGGATCTTCATCCACACAATGACCATCCTTACACATGCAGCTCTGCACACTGGGGCATCGACCCCTCAGGATCCAGCCCTCAATGT
The DNA here is from genome assembly GCA_030035585.1 of Dugong dugon. Lineage (NCBI taxonomy): Eukaryota > Metazoa > Chordata > Mammalia > Sirenia > Dugongidae > Dugong > Dugong dugon. The sequence goes on along the minus strand of CM057462.1, from coordinate 25,881,479 downwards.
GGGGGTTCTGGGTCAGAGCTGCCCAGACCACCCTTCTCACCTGTGACTCGCTGCATTGCCCAATGGGCCATCCTTTTGGAGGCTCGTGGTCCACCACGGACACTGGGGCTGATGCTCACTGCAGACAGCTTCCTCCACAGCGCCCAAGCTCACGGAGAGGAAACTTCATCCGTCCTTCAGCCCGGGCGTGTCTGTTGTGTGTATTTCTTCAGTGACACACTTCTCTTAAGCATCCCTTAAATTATGAACCGAGTGCTGCAGTATATGATTTGCTGAGACTGCTCCTTACCTGTCTCCCGGGGCTCACGTGCCTCCCTTTCTGCTGCAGGGTGTACACCTACAAAGAGAGGGCTGGGCGGGTGTCATTGCCCGTGGGGTCCTAGGTCCAGTGCGCACTCCTCTTTGGCTAGGAAACCAAGTTTCCTAGACCCCCTTGCCCTCCCAGCAGGTCCAGACAATGGGAAGCCTGGGTGGAAGTCTCCCCGTGCTGCTATAACGGCAATACCACGAGTGGCTTTAAAGAACAAGTATTTATTTCTCATAGTACTTGAGGGCGTGGTTCTCCAGGAGGCCCTTGCTTCTCTATTTCAGCTTCTAGCATCTGCCAGCAATCCTTGGCATTCCCGATGCATCTGCTTCTGTCATCTGTCTTCCTCTTCCCTCTGTGTGTGTGTCTCTGTCTCTTTTGCCCTTTTTATAACTCAGAATGATTAGGTTTAGGACCAGGAGCCGATTATCTAACAGACAAAGTAAGCACGGTGCTTACCTTGCTTACCAGATCATCTGTAGTGAACAATTTCACATTTTTTCACCACATCAAAGATTCTGCTTCTAGGTATGGCTGCCATCTGTCTCTCTCCCAACCCCACAGCACCTTCTTACAGAATCAAAGCCTTTTCAAATTTACAATCCCTTACAGGAACGGACGACCCAGTCAGCAAGGTAAGCACAGACTTACGTGTTCTTATTTACTAATCTGTAGTGAACAATTTCGTATGTTTTTCACCCCATCTTTAATTTGGGGTGCCTCAGCAGCCTTGACCTGGTGCATCAAAGAGGTCCTTGTTGTGGAAAGTACCCACCAAACCCAACTGAGGAGGCCATGAGGCCTTATCGTGAAGGCCCTGGGGTTGAGGCTGGGCTGTGACCCTCCCCATGTGAAACCCATGTGAAATTTTTCAAATGTGGAATTGTCCACTACATGTAAAACCCATGTGGAATTGTTCACTACAGAGTAGGAAGTAAGCACAAGTAAGTCCGTGCTTACCTTGCTTATTGGGTAATCCGTCCCTGTTTAGGACCCACCTCCCCTGTTAGGAGCCCTGGTGGTGCAGTGGTTAAGTGCTATGCCCGCTGACCAAAAGGTCGGCAGTATGAATCTACCAGCCACTCCTTGGAAACCCTTTGGGGCAGTTCTGCTCTGTACTTTAGGGTCACTGTGAGTCAGAATTGACTCAATGGCAACGGGTTTCATCCCCTGTTATGGCTTCATTAACATAACAAAAGAAAACCTCTGTTTCCCAACAACTTACATCCACAAGCACAGAGACCAAGACTTGAATGCATATTTTGGGGGACACAATTCAATCCACAACAGGAAGCATGGGTGAGAGGCATGGGTGGGAGCCTGGTGTGTGGGAGGAGGGGGAGACCAGGGCATCTCCTCCCGCCTCTCTCAGCTCACCATCTCCAGGAGCAAATGTGTGCCCACCAGGGCTCTAGCTCTCAGTGCAAACCCTCCTCCCCCAACCCTCAAGAGGTCCAGGCTACTTCCAGGCATCCCCTGCCACAGGTCTAGCTCCCACTGGACAGCCTGGCCGTTGGATTCTGGCAGCACCACCTACTTACATTGTTCCTTCAGCCCAAGAGGTGACAGCAGTTCTAACAGTTGCTAATTTCTGGGCAGCTTCTCCATCTGTGCTTGTCTTTTCCGCTCTTCCAACACCTGTGTGTCTAAGTCCTATGACTTTGAAATATCTAGAGTGACTTCCATTTCCTTACTGGGCACTTGATCATTAGGTATATGTGTATAGTATCTTTAAATTTTTAAAACCATTTGTTGCTAGTATATAGAAATGATTTTGTATGTTAACTATGTGTTAGCAACCTTGTTAAACTTTATTAATTCTAATAATCCGCTTGTACGTTCTTTTAGGAGTCCTGAATGGTACAAACTGTTAAGCACTCAACTACTAGCTGAAAGGTTGGCAGTTCAAGCCCACCCAGAGGCACCTCTGAAGAGAGGACTGGCAATCTGCTTCCAAAAGATCACAGCCTTGAAAACCCTATACAGCAGTTCTACTCTGAACACGTGGGGTCTCCATGAGTCAGAATGAATTCGACAGAAACTAACAACAACAATAGATTCTTTTAGATTTTTTACATACACAATTATACTGTCTGCTAATAATAATATTTTTACTTCTTCCTTTCTAACTCCTGTATCTTTATTTATTTTTTTTTCCTTATTGCACTGGTTAGGACCTCCAGCATGATGTTAAATACAAGTAGCAAGAGGGAGAATCTTCATTTTGTTCCTGATCTCAAAGGAAATTGTTCAGCATTTCATCAAGTACATTTACTGTAAGTTTATGAGACAAAGAATGTTTCTGTCTATTCCTAATTATCTGAGGTTTTTGTTTTTATCCTGAAAAGATATTAAATCTTATCAAACATTTTTTCTGAAACTATTGAGATTATGGCATGATTTTTCTCCTTTATCCTGTTGCTGTTGTGAATTACATCTGATTAATTTTGAATGGGACGATCATATGGTCTGCTATGCCAGGAACGACAACTTGAAGAGAAATGGCGTTGCATTCATCATCAAAAAGAACATTTCAAGATCTATCCTGAAGTACAAGGCTGTCAGAGATAGAATCATATCCATATGCCTACAAGGAAGACCAGTTAATACGATTTATTACTTAAATTTACACATCAACCGCTAAGGCCAAAGATGAAGAAATTGAAGATTTTTATGAACTTCTGTGGTCTGACATTGATCGAACATGCAATCAGCATGCATTGGTAATTACTGGTGATTGGCATGTGAAAGTTGGAAACAAAGAAGAAGGATAGGTAGTTGAAAAATATGGCCTTGGTGATAGAAATGATGCTGGAGACCATATGATAGAATTTTGCAAGACCAACGACTTCTTCACTGCAATACCTTTTTTTCACCAACATAAGTGGCCATTATACACGTGGATCTCACCAGATGGCATACACAGGAATCAAATCAACTACATCGGTGGAACGAGATGAAGGAAATGCTCAATACCAGAATGTGGCCGGGTGTCAACTGCAGAGCAGACCATCAATTGCTCATATGCAAGCTCAAGTTGAAACTGAAGAAAATTACAGCAAGTCCACAAGAGCCAAAGTATGACCTTGAGTATATCACACCTGAATTTAGAGACCATCTCAAGAACAGATTTGACGTGTTGAACACTAATGACCAAAGACCAGAGAAGTTGTGGGATGACATCAAGGACATCATACATGAAGAAAGCAAAAGATCATTAAAAAGACAGAAAAGAAAGAAAGGACCAAAATGGATATCAGAAGAGACTCTGAAACTTGCTCTTTAATGTTGAGTAGTTAAAGCAGAAGGAATAAATGACGAAGCAAAAGAACTGAACAGAAGATTTCAAAGGTTGGCTTGAGAAGACAAAGTAAGGTATTATAATGACATGTGCAAAGAGCTGGAGATAGAAAACCAAAAAGGAAGTACACGCTCGGCGTTTCTCAAGCTGAAAGAACTGAAGAAAAAATTCAAACCTCTAGTTGCAATAGTGAAGGATTCTACGGGGAAAATATTAAACGACACAGGAAGCATCAAAAGATGGAAGGGATACACAAAGTCACTATACCAAAAAAAATTGGTCGACGTTCAACCATTTCAGGAGGTAGTATATGATCAGGAACCGATGGTACTGAAGAAAGAAGTCCAAGCTGCACTGAAGGCATTGGTGAAAAACAAGGCTTCATGAATTGATGGAATATCAATTGAGATGTTTCAATAAACAGATGCAGAGCTGGAGTGCTCACTCGTCTATGCCAAGAAATTTGGAAGACAGCTACCTGGCCAACTGACTGGAAGAGATCCATAGTTATGCCCATTCCAAACAAAGGTGATGCAACCGAATGCAGAAATTATCAAACAATATTATTAATATAACACGCAAGTAAAATTTTGCTGAAAAACATTCAAAAGTGGCTGCAGCAGAATATCGACAGGAGCTTCCCATTGCAGGGACCCCAGGTCCAAAGGACTCACTATTCTCCTGGCTCTTGTTTCTTCGTGGTATGAGGTCCCCATGTCTCTCTGCATGCTTCTCTCTTATATCTCAAAAGAGATTGACTTAAGACACAACCTAATCTAGTAAATTGATTCCTGCCTCATTTAACATAACTATCACTAATCCCACGTCATTAACATCATAGAGGTAGGATTCATAACACATAGGAAAATCGTATCAGGTGATAAAGTGGTGAACAATCGCACAATACTAGGAATCATGGACTAGCCAAGTTGACACACATTTTTTTGGTGGAACACAATTCAATCCATAGCATTCCATCCTTTGGCCCCCACAAAATTCATGTCCTTGCCATATGTGAAGCACAACCACTCCATCATATCATAGCAAAAGTCTTAAATCAACCCCAAGTCCAAAATCCAAAAATTTCTCTTCATCTGTGAAATCTAGAATACACGTTATCTGCTTCCAAAGTACAATGGTGGAAGAGGCACAAGTTAGACGTTTCACAAACGGGAGAAATTGGAGGGAAAGAAGGGATAACAGGCACCAAGCAAGTGAGCAGAACACCTTACATTAGCCCTCAAGGCTTGAAAATAATCCTGTGTTCTATGAGACCGTTTAGACAATGGCCCTGCCCTCCAGACTCTAGGTATTGGCCACTCTGTCCAGATTCTGAAGTCCAGCCCTGGGCTTCAGCTCCACCTTCCAAGCCCACTGGAATGGCAACAATTTTTAAGAACTCTATTTTCATTTTAGAAACTAGGCTTTGTTGTGTCTTTTCTTTTCTCTCTCTCTTTTATTTTTTTTTTGATTCACCCTATAACTTGTGTTTTGCTTATATTTTAGACAGAATTAATACTAAAGGAACAGTGAAAAGAGTAATACAGTCTTAATTCTGGGCTTCCAAGCAACTTTTAGATGTTTCTCAGAGCTGGCCTCTCAGGAACAGTAATCTCCCTTGTAAGGCTCTTCCCTTTGCAATGAAGTTACAAAACCACAACATTTCTACAATCTATGTAAATATACGTGCATACCATAACTAACTTTAGCATCTAAAGTCTAAGTTATTCTTTTTTATTGTGATAAAAATATATATAGCAAAACGTTTGCCATTTCTACATTTTTTACACATACAATCCAGTGGCATTAATTACGTTTACCATGTTATGCAACCCTCACTAAACTTTTCCAAATTTTTTCATCAACCTTAACAGAACTCAGTATCCCCTCAGCAGTGATTCCCTTTTCCTCTTCCCTTCTGCCTCTGTGTCTAGTCTATTGTGGATAGCTCTGCCCATCTCTTGGTCTTTGGCCCTTATCACACTTCTTGTTTTTAGCTGCTGTCGAGTTGGCCCCAACTCATGGCAACTCCATGCACAAGAGAAGTAAGCTCTGCCCTGTTCTGCATCATCCCCATGATAGGTTACAAATCAGGCCACTGTGATCCATGGGGTTTTCATTGGCTGATTTTCAGAACTAGATTACCAGGCCTTTCTTCCTGGTCTGTCTTAGTCTGGAAGCTCCACTGAAATCTGTTGAACATCATAACAACACATAAACCTTTACTGACAGATGGGTGGTGGCTGTGCCTGAGGTGCATTGGCTGGAAATCAAACCCAGGTCTCCTGCATACCCCAAGGAACCAGAGGTATCTGTGGTTGAAAAAGATGCACAATAGGAGAGCAGCAGCGTAGACCACCAGAGTTCTAAAGCAAGGTCTTGTTATTGTTGTGTGTGATAGAGAATGAATTCTTTTTCAGAACACAGCTCCTGGCAGACCACTACCCCCTGGCAGAGATGGGGCATATGACCATGGGACGTCAACTCACCATGCAGCCAAATTACCCACCAAGAGCTGTGTACTGTCAGACTTACCGAGTGGTAAGGTTGAGTGGCAGCTGTGGCAATTCATCATAAGATGGATGTGGTTCATCTGGCATTAGTCTTGAGAAGGTCCAGAAGGCACAAATAAGCTGTACAAACAGGGACCAGACACCCATGTCTTTGTCAGTGTTATACCAACATCATCTCTCCCTAACTCACACCTATGGCCTCTGTATCAGTGAGGGTTCTCCAGAAAAACTGAACCAATAGGGTATACATACACACACACACACACACACACACACACACACACACATCCAAAAAGCAGTTGCTATCAAGTTGATTCTGACTCATAGAGACCCTACGTGTGTCAAGGTAGAACTGCTCCATAAAGTTTTCAATGGCTGATTTTTCAGAAGTAGATCACCAGGTCTTTCTTCTGAGGTGCCTCTAGGTGGACTCAAACCTCCAACCTCTTGGGTAGCAGCTGAGCACACTAACTGTTTGTACCACCTGGGGACTATGTAGATGGATAGGTATATAGATTATAGGTAGATGGATGGATAGATGGATAGATAGGTTGATTTATTTTAAGAAATTGGCTCACATGATTGTGAGGGCTGGCAAGTCCAAAACCCATAGGTAAGTGGCAGGCTGGAAACTCAGGCAGGAATTCTATGTTGCAGTCTTGAGGCAAAATTTCATCTTCTTGGGGGAACCTCAATTTTTGCTCTTAAGATCTTCAACTGATGGGATGAGGCCCACCCACAGTATGGAGGGTAATCTGCTTTACTTAAAGTCTACTGATTGTAGATGTTAATCACATGTATATATCTTTATAGCAACACCTAGACTAGTGTTTGACCAAACAACTGGGCACCATAGCCTAAAGGTGACACATAAAATTTACCATCACAGCCTCACTGGAGTTCTTTATGACAAGCTGATAAAAGAGGAAAAAGCCACTCTTGATTTGCGTGTGTTTGGCTCAGCATGTTGGTGCGAGCTGAAAAAGAGTTGCTGCTGCATTATCACTCCATCGGGTGGGACTAGAAGACAGAAGTTGAGGTCTTCCTAATGAGCAGAGCTTTGGGCAGTGCACCTGGACATGTGCTTTGTGTGGACAGAAAAGTGACCCAAGATAAGGATATAGATAAACTTGTGGGCAGTGGGGAATGGCTTAGCCTGTTGCTCAAAGGACTGAAAGAAGCACAATGAAAAGACAGGGGACAAAAAGTTCTGGGGAAGAGGCTTGTGGATGGCCCCATCAGGGTAGGCACAAAGTGTGAGGAGCTTTGTGTCACACAATGTGCACCAGGGAGCATCCACCACATAAGAGGCACTAAACAACGAAGTGGGCAGGATGATTTGACCAATTGTCAGCCGGCCTCTGTCCGGAGCCATCCCAGTGCTTGAGCAGTGGATTCATAAATGAAGTAGCCATGGTGGTAGAGTTGAAGCTACACATTGGCCAAACAATACGGACCTCTTCTCACCAACAATTATGTAGTTATTACATATTAATTACTACCCACCTAAGGCTGTTGAGTCAATTCCAGCTCATAGCAACCCTATAGGACAGAGTAGAACAGCCACAAAGGGTTTCTAAGGCTGCAATCTTTACAGAAGCAGACAGCCACATCTTTCTCCCATGGAGCAGCCAGCGGGTTGGAACCTTTTGGTTAGCAACCAAGCACTTAACCACTGACCACCAGGGCTCCTTATTAATTCCTACAAAAATATGTAATCATTACTATGTCTGACCTCTCAATATCAGAGTCTGACCTAAGTTCCTGCCATGAATCATCCCTCAAAGATATTAACCAGCCCTGGGTGGCAAGTTGGTTGCATAGACCTGTTTCCATGCTGGAAAGGGCAGGGATTCATCCTGACTTTGGCTGGCACATATTCCAGGTATAAGTTTGCCTTTCCTGCACATGGGACCTCCCCCAGAACCACAACTAATTCTTCAAAGTGTCTCACTCATCAATTGTCTCTGACCAAAGGATTCAATTTATGTCAAAGGAGGTGTGGTCATGGGCATCTACTGGTCCTACCACATTCTGTACCATCCATAACCACGTACACTGACAGAGGAAGAGAATGGCCTCTTAAAGACGTTGCTTAGGCACCAGCAGTTTAGAGATGATACTCTGCGAATGCAGGGCACTATTCTTCAGTTTGTGATCTACTCCTTAAACCAATGATGATTGTCGTTGTTAAGAGCCGTCAAGTGGTTCCAACTCATAGCGACCCCACACAGAACGAAACACTGCCCAGTCCTGTGTCAGCCTTAAAATTCTTGTTATGTGTGAGCCCATCGTTGCAGCCACTGTGTCAATCCATCTCACTGAGGGTCTTCCTCTTTTTTGTCAACCTTCCACTTTACCAAGCTTGGTGTCAGATTATTTGCTCAATATACAGATTGAATAAGTATGGTGAAAAGCTACAACCCTGACACAAACCTTTTCTGATTTTAAACCATGCAGTATCTCCTTGTCCTGTTTGAAAAACTGCCTCTTGGTCTATGTACAGGATCTGCATGAGCACATCATCCCTTATGTGGAATGATAACTACGTAGTCCTCTATTCACAATAGGTAGAATACATGGGTCTGAGAACCAATAATGGATACAGAGTCAGACCCACTCACCATCATCCCAAGTGATTCACTTTGGGAATGTGTGCTTCCCATACTCATATCTTTGGCTGTGTGGATCTAGAGGTCCTAATTCCCAGAATGGTACACTTCCACCAAGAGTTCCACCTAATTTAAAATGGTGCACTTCTACCAAGAGACATAGTAAGAGTCCTACCTAATTTAGAGCTCCACCTGGTTATTTTTGTCTCATTGTGCTAGTAGAACAGCAGGCATGAAAAGGAGTCATTGTACTAGTAGGAGTAGTTGACCCTGATCATCAAGAGGGGTTAGGGTTGCTGCTACACAGTGGGATAGGGAAGATATGCCTGGCATTCTTATAATCCACCAGGGCATCTATAGGTACTCCAATGCCTAGTTTTAACTGTAAATGGCCTTATAAAACATGGTAACTGAAGCCCAGACCCTTAATGAATGAGTGTCTGGATCCCCTCAATAGGCATGCCAGCTAGACGAAGAGGAGCACTATCCTAGTGTGAGGGAAATCTAGAACGAGTGGTAGGAAGGGAGATGATGAGTATCAGCTATAGTCTTAAGACCAACTGCAACAGTGGGGCTGCAGTGTATCTCACTAAATCTCTTTTTATAAGTTTCTGCAGGAATTAAGACAGGATCTTGGAGAATCTGTGACCGGATAAATGAACTTAATGAGAGATATAAGTAAATCTAAGCAGGCAAGAGGTGGACTGTAGTGGAAGCTGTTCGTGCCCCACCCACATCCCCTTTTCTGGGTCAATAGATCCATCCCCTAGTTGCTACAGTATTGGCTGCTAATGGCTCACACTTTCTCCTTCTCCAGAGAATTGCTTTTAGTTGACATTAGTTGTCTTGCCAGGGAAGTTATGTACCCCACAGGGAGGCCCATTGCCAGTAGCTGAACCTATAGAAGTACAGAGACAGATCTTTGTCTCTGCAGTGCAGTTCATGTTCCAGAGCCCTTCTCTGTATGTTCCAGAGACTACCTGAGACCACAGGTGCTCAGCTTTTTCCCTTATCTACCCTGATTCACCTCTTACTTTACATACTTTTCCGATAGACACCTCTCTGACCAACTACATGTGCCTACATCTTCATCTCTGCAGAACCTAACTCAAGACAGACATGTAGGCAGATCCTTGCTCCTGGAGGGATGACTGGGCTTTCCCCTTAGAAAAAAAGTGTCAGGGTAACATATTATAATTTAGAACATGGACTCCAGAGGGAAAAATTCCTGAGTCCAAATCCCAGATCTTCAACTTCATCCTCTGATACCGTGAGCAGCGAGTTCCCTTAATCTCTTTGAGTTTCATTCTTTGTGGAGAGAATAATGGAAACCCCCAGGAGGCTGAAAGGTTTAAATGACACAGTGACCATAAAGCACTTAGAACAGAGCCTGCACATGGGTAAGTGATCAGTGAATGATGGCTGCTGCTGATGACAATGACGATAAGGAAGAAATTTGGTTCTACCACTTCAGGCTCCCTCCTCTCGCCGATCTCTCTAACAATCAGATTTGAGTAAAAACAGGTCCCCTGTTACCTCATATCCTCAAGCCTAATCCTAGTCGCTCTGTTGGTTTTTAAAGTTTAGGGTTTATAAAATGACTACATGATTGAAAAGCTGGGAAAAAGAGAAAAGTGGAATTATGTGACTGTGTAGAGTTGCCATGAGTTGGAATTGACTTGATGGCATACAACAAGAACAACACAGATATATATGTTCAAATGTTAGGGGTGGAGGAGTGATAGTACTTACATCCTTATGACTGGGAAATCACCAAAGAGTTTTATAAGAGAGCATCAACCCTCTGGATGATTCCATGACCCGTTCTGCCCTTTGTCTACATGTGTCTCCCTGCTGGACTTTGAACCCGTAAGCCAGATGTACTCTTGCCATATCACAGTAGGAATTCTTAGCCATCCCCTCCCTCCCTCAGTCCTCACCATATTCCCAGCTCAGAACATCCTCTTATACAAACAGGTCAGCTTCTGGGAACACTAACTTTATTTTGCTCCCTCCCAGGTCTCCCCTCCTTCTAACATCTCTTCCTGACACCTGCTGTAGTGGGCAGGCAGTCTCTCCATTGAACCTTGGGTCTACGAACCTTCCAGTATTTCTGAGTGCTGGCAGGGGGAGGACCCTGGAAAGCATTACCTGAGGCCCAGCAACAGCCTCAGAGGTTCCAGGCTGACACTTCAGGAAAGGTAGGCACATACCTGGATGGGCAGAAGCTCTGGGACTACAGGAGACTTTCTCAGCCTTAGCTGTTATCAGCAGCTCAAGAATCCCACTTTCATCACATTAAATACCTCCAGTGAAGACCACAGGTAGACTGGGTTTACCTGAAGACTCCTAGACCCAGGGCAGACTCTCTGGCCTGTTTGCATGCAAGACACTCACACTCATTATCCTCATCATGATTTGTTATGTCTTGCTTCTACTCGCTGCACTGTGATAGTTGTGTATGTGTATGTTTGTGTGTGTTTAAAAATATAAAGAGAGAGCTCCTTTTTTCAGGAATATTATTGTCAAGATAACCTGAATGCCTTCCTATCTAAAAAACAGCTAGAAATGCTAGGTAAAATATGATGCACATCTTTTCAATGGAGAGCTGAGCTTGCAAAAGAGTAATGGAAATTTCCAGGGGCCCAAAATGGAATAACCTGACCCAAAATAATAATTGTGGTGAGCTAATGCTGTGGCTGCCCTGGGGCTGGCTCACAGATACTAGTCTTGATATCAAGGGGCTTGAAATGGGCTCCCAGGAGAGGGAATGAGGCCCTTTGGTACCATATGCACAAGAATAGGAACTGATATTTTTGCATGAAGCCACAGTCCTTTCTACAACCTCAGTGAAAGGAATGGTTATAAACAAAATTCACCCACCAGCACAAGAATATTACAAGGAAGTTTGTCCATCTTTATCTGGACTGAAATGGAAGTTTTAAAAAGCTTCCCCTGAAGAGAAGCACTTCCAGAATGGTAGAGTTGGAACCTCCAAAAATCTACCCCTCCATAAAGGAAGGAGAACACTGGCAAAAATTGTCAAGATAAAATTTTTTAGACCCCTGGAAATTATCCAAAGGCTTGCAGCAATTCAGGGAGCATTTACTCAATAAAGATGTCTGAATCTTGGTAAGAACAGAGAGCTTAATGGTTTTTAATTTGTCATATTCCCATTCCCCTCTCCCCACCTGCCTTGTGGCATTGAAAACCAATAGCCTGGGCATCAAGGTAGCTGTGAAAACCAGTAGCCCAATAGCCACTGGAAGGAGCAGCTCCAACATATTTCTGGAAATTTAGAAGGCCACTCACATGTGAAGAACTGTACACATGCCCAGGGAAGAACTGAGAAAGCCCTAATCTCTCATCTCTGGCTGATCTTGAGCTCTACACAAGTAGGAATTGAAAGCTAAGGTAGGGTTTGCCTGCTAGAGCATTGAAGTCCTCTTCAACAAAGCCTTGGAGACTTATTGAATTAAGGCATTTAAGGATTTCACTGTCCAAACATTATTGACCACTAAGTGAACTTAACAGTGGCACACACAACAAAGAGTACAGACTTTATAGAATTAGTTCAGGAACGTCACTAAACAAACAACATTAACAACAAAAATAGCCACAACAAAAACCTTGGAGGGGAGGGGAGGAAGAGGAATATGATTTCCAGAGTTGGCACATTGTACTATTTAAAATGTCCAGTTTTCAGCAGGAAGTTACGAGACATATAAACAGAACAGTATGACCCATACACAGGGAAAAATGCAGACAGTAGAAAGTGTCCCCAAGGAAGCCCAGATTTTGGATTTTCTAAACAAATATCTTAAGTTATTGTACATATATTCAAAGAACTAAAGGAAACCCTGTCTAAAGAACTAAACAAAAGTATGAGAATGATGTCTCACTAAATAGAGAAATCAATAAAGATAGAAATTATACATCTATATAAAGAAATAGAAATTCTGGAGTTGATAAGTATAACGGAAATGAAATATTTGTTAGAGGGGATCAACAGCGTATTTGAGCTGGCAGGAGTAGGAATCAGTGAGCTCGAAGATAGGTTACTTGAGTTTATTCAGTCAGAGGAACAGAATAAAGAAGAGTGAAGAAAAATAAATGAAGCCTATCTGTGGGATGACATCAAGTATAGCAACATATGTATAATGGGAGTCCCAGAATGAGAGAGGAGAGAGAAAATGGCAGAAAGAAATTTGAAGATATCTGGCCAAAAACTCCCCAAATTTGATGAAAAACATTAATCTACACAGCCAAGAAGCTCAATGAACTCCAAGTAGAATAAAGTGAAAGAGATCCACACCTACATATCATAGTCAAACTGTCAAAAGACAAAGACAAAGACAGAAATCTGAAAGCAGCAAGAGGAAAACAATTCATCACAAAGATCTTCAATAAGACAAACAGCTGATTTTCATCAGAAACTACGTAGACCGGAAAGCAGTGTGACGATATATTCAAAGTGCTGAAAGAAAGACTGTACCAAGAGTCTATATCCAGAGAAACTATCCTTCAAACATGAAGGAGAAATTGAAGCATTCCCAGATAAACAAAAACTGAGGGAATTCATCACCAGCATACCTGCCCTATAAGAAATACTAAAGGGAATTCCTCAGGCTGAGATGAAAGGACACTAGACAGTACTTAGAATTCACACAAAGAAATTAAATAACTGAAAAGGCAAATATAAGACAGGATAAATGTATTTTTTTGTTTGTGACAGTTTTCTTATTCTATCTGATCTAGAAGACAATTGCATACAACAATACTTATAAAACTGTATTAATGGGCCCGTAATGTATAAAGATGTAATTTTTATGACAATATGGTGCAAAGGTGGGGGAGATAATGGACTTGTTTAAGAGCAAAATATTTGTATACTATTGAAATTGATATTAATCTGAACTAATTTGTAATAATTTAAGATATTAATTGTAATCCCCAGAGTAACCACTAAGAAATGAGAGCCTACATAAATAATAAAATTTATAAAATGTAGCAAAATATATAACAATAAGCTATTGACATGATAACCTATCTTACAATAACCTAATATAAAAATGGGCAAAGGATTTGAATAGACAGTTCTCCAAAGAAAATATGCAATGGCCAATAAGCACATAAAAAATTCTCTGCATCATTAGTCATTAGGGAAATGCAAGGCAAAACCACGAGGTACTACTTCACACATACCAGGATGGTTATGATAAAAAATGACCAATAATAACAAGTGTTGGTGAGGATATGAGGAAATTAACATCTTCATACATTGCTGATGGGAATGTAAAATGGTGCAGCTACTTTTGCAAAAGCTTTGGAGAAACAGTTTGGCACTTTCTCAAAAAGTTAACTATAGAGTTACCAAATGATCCAACAATTCCAGTGCTAGGTATATACCCCAAAGAACTGAACATATATCTACAGAAAAATTGTATGCAAATATTCATTATACATAATAGTTAAAAGTGAAAACAATCCAAAGTCCATCAGCTGATGATTGAACAAAAAAAATATGGTGTATCAATACAATTAAATATTATTTGGCAGTGAAAAGGAACGAGTTACTGATACATACTATAACATGGAAGAATCTTCAATACATTATGTTAAGTGAAAAAAGCCAGACACAAAAAGCTGCATATTGTATAAGTCCAGATATACTAAAAGTCCCAAACAGACAAATCCACAGAGACAGAAAGTAGACTAGTGTTTGCCATGGATTGGGATGGGAGTGGGAATGGAAATGACCGCTGATGGGTTCAGAGTTTCCTTTTGCAGTGATGAAATTAGATAGTGATGATTGCTCAACTTTGTGAAAATACTAAAAAAAAAAAAAAAAAAAAAACATTGAATTGTACACTTAAAGAGGTGAATTAAATGGTAATTGCATCACAACTTAAAAACTTTGTTGTTGTTGCTAGATGCCAAGGAGTTGGTTCCGACCCATAGTGACCCCACATCCAACAGCCCGAAACACTGCCCAGTCCTGCATCATCCTCACAATCATTGTTATGCTTGAATCCACTGTTACAGCCACTGTGTCAATCCATCTCATTGAGTGTTTTCCTCTTTTTTGTTGACCTTCCACTTTACCAAGCATGATGTCCTTCTACAATGACTGGTCTCTTCTGATAACATGTCCAAAGTGCATGAGACAAAGTCATCCTTGCTTCTAAAGAACATTCTGGCTGTACTTATTCCAAGATAGATTTGTTTGCTCTTCTGCAGTCCATGGTATATTCAACATTATTTGCCAACACCATAATTCAAAGGCATCAATTTTCTTCAGTCTTCCTTATTCATTGTCCAACTTTCACATACGTATGAGGTGATTGAAAATACCATGGCTTGAGTCAGACCCACTTTAGTCCTCAAAATGACGTCCTCGCTTTCCAAGATTTTAAAGAGGTGTTTTGCAACAAATTTGCCAAATGCAATACATCCTCTGATTTCTTGACTGCTGCTTCCATGGGCGCTGATTGTGGATCCAAGTAAAATGAAATCCTTGACAGCTTCAATGTTTTCTCCATTTGTCATGATGTTGCTTAATGGCCCAGTTGTGAGGATTTTTGTTTTCTTTATGTTGAGGTGCAATAAATACTGAAGGCTAGTCTTTGATCTTCATCAGTAAGTGCTTCAAGTCCTCTTCACTTTCAGCAAGCAAGGTTGTGTCATCTTCATAACACAGATTGTTAATGAGTCTTCCTCCAATCCTGATGCTGCATTCTTCTTCATATAGTGCAGCTTCTCGGATTATTTGCTCAGCATACAGATTGAATAAATATGGTAAAAGGATACAACCCTGACGCACACATTTCCTGAAGATACTTAAAACACGAAGTATCTCCTTGTTCTGTCAAATGACTGCCTCTTGATCTACGTACAGGTTCCTCAAGAGCACAATTAAGTGTTCTGGAGTTCCCATTCTTGGCAATGTTATCCATCATTTGTTATTATCCACATAGTCAAATGCCTTTACATAGTCAATAAAACACAGGTAAACATCTTTCTGGTATTCTCTGCTTTTAGCCAAGATCTATCTGACATCAGCAATGATATCCCTTGTTCCACATCCTCTTCTGAATCTAGCTTGAACTTCTGGCAGTTCCCTGTCGATGTACTGCTGCAACCACTTGTGAATGATCTTCAGCAGAATTTTACTTGTGTGTGATATTAATGATATTGTTAGATAATTTCTGCATTCTGTTGGAGCACCTTATTTTGGAATGGGCACAAATATGGATCTCTTCCAGCCCATTGGCCAGGAAAGTGTCTTCCAAATTTCTTGATATAAAGGAGTGAGCACTTCCAGCGCTGCATCCATTTGTTGAAACATCTCAGTTGGTATTCCGTCAATTCCTGGAGACTTGTTTTTTGCCATTCCTTTCAGTGCAGCTTGAACTTTTTTGTTCAGTACCATCTGTTCTTGATCATATGCTACCTCTTGAAATGGTTGAAGGTCAACCAATTCTTTTTGAAAAGATGACTCTGTGTATTCCTTCCATCTTCTTTGGATGCTTCCTGCATCATTCAATAATTTTCCCATAAAACCAAAAACCAAATCCATTGCTATCAACTTGATTTCGACTCATAGCAACCCTATAGGATAGAATAAAACTGTCCCATAGGGTTTCCAAAGACTGGTGGATTCAAACTGCCAAATTTTTGGTTAGCAGACAAACACTTAACCACTGTGCCATAGAATCCTTCAATACTGCAACTTGAGGCTTGAATTTTTTCTTCAGTTCTTTCAGCTTGAGAAATGCTGAGTGTGTTCTTCCCTTTTGGTTTTCTAAAACTAGGTCTTTGTACATTTCATCATAATACTTTATTTGTCTTCTCAAGCTGCCCTTTAAAATCTTCAGTTCAGCTCTTTTACTTCATTTCTCCCATTCACTTTAGCTGCTCTATGCTCAACAGCAACTTTCAGAGTCTTTTCTGATATCCATTTTGGTTTTTTATTTTTTTCCTTTCTTTTTAATGATCTTTTGCTTTCTTCATGTCCTTGATGTCATTCCACAACTTGTCTGGTCTTCACTTACTAGTGTTCAATGCATCAAATCTATTCTTGAGATGGTCTCTAAATTCAGGTGGGATATACTCAGGTTCCTATTTTGGCTTTTGTGGACTTGCTCTAATTTTCTTCAGCTTCAATTTGAACTTGCATATGAGCAACTGATGGTCTGTTCTGGCCTTTTTCTGACAGACGATATTGAGCTTCTCCATCCTCTATTTCCTGTGTATTCCATCTGGCTAGGTCCATGTGTATAGGTGATGTTTATGTTGTTGAAAAAAGGTGTTTGCAATGAAGAAGTCTTTGGTCTTGCAAAATTCTATCATGTGATCCCCAGTGTCATTTCTATCACCAAGGCCATATTTTCCAACTACTAATTATTCTTCTTTGTTTCCAGCTTTGACATTCCAATCACCAGTAATTATCAATGCATCCTGATTGCATGTTTGATCAATTTCAGACAGCAGAAGTTGGTAAAAATCTTCTATATCCTCATCTTTGGCGTTAGTGTTTGGTGCATATATTTGAATAATAGTTGTATTAACTGGTCTTCCTTCTAGATATATGAATATTATCCAGTCACTGACAGCATTGTACTTCAGGATAGATCTTGAAAAGTTCTTTTTGACATGAATGCAATGCTATTCCTCTTCAATTTGTGTTTCCCAGCATAGTAGACCATATGATTATCTGATTCAAAATGGCCAATACCAGTCCATTTCAACTCACTAAAGCCTAGGTTATTGATCTTTATGCATTCCGTTTCATTTTTGACGACTTCCAATTTTCCTATATTCTTACTTAGTACGTTTCACGCTCTGATTATTAATGGATGTTTGCAGCTGCTTCGTTTTCCTTTTGAGTCGTGCCACATCAGCAAATGAAGGTCCCAAAAGCTTTACTTCATCCACATCATTAAGGTTGACTCTACTTTAAGGGGGCCCCTGGTGGCACAACTGTTAAGTGTTTGGCTGCTATCCAGAAAGCTGGCAATTTGAATCCACCAGCTGCTCCTTGGAAACCTTATGGGGTAGTTCTACTCTGTCCTATAGGGTTGCTATGAGTCAGAATCAACTAGATGGGATGTGTTTGGTTTTGGTTTTTGGCTGCTTTGAGGAGACAGCTCTTTCCCAGTTGTTTTTTGATGTCTTCCAACCTAAGGGGCTCATCATCTGGCCCTGTATCAGACAATGTTCTACTGTTACTCATGAGGTTTTCACTGGCTAATTTTTTCAGAAGTAGACTGCCAGTTCCTTCTCCTTAGTCTGTCTTAGTCTGAAAGCTCCACTGAAACCTTTCCACTGTGGATGACCCTGCTGGTATTTGAAATACCAGTGGCATAGCTTCCAGCATCATAGCAACATGCAAGCCACCACAGTATGACCAAATGACAAACGAGTAGGGCTTAAAAACTTTACTTAGTAATTTTTAAAAGGAGTGAAATACTGATACATGATATAACATAGATGAACCTTGAAAACATTATGCTAAAGAAAAGAAGCCAGTCACAAAGGGCCACATAGTATATGATTCCATTTATATTAATTGGTTAAATGGCCAGATAGATGCATCAACAGAAACAAAAAGTATACATTGGTGGTTTCCAGAGGCTAGGAAAGGGCTAAAGAAGAGTAACTGCTAATGAGTATGGGGTTTCTTTTTGGAGTAAAGAAAATGTCCTGTAGTAGTGGTTATTATTGCACAACTCTGTGAATATACTAAAAACTACTGAATTCTACACTTTAAAAAGGTGAATTTTAAGGTATACAGATTATATCTCAATAAAGCTGTTGTTTTAAAAAGTTCATCCTGAGTATCTGTTACCATAGCTATGCCCCCACCAATGTTTGAGGCTTGTGTTTACATACTGTATGTGGTCTGACAACCTTCAAGTTGATACATTAACATAACGTGCTTCCAGACTAGTGCTAACATGAGGAAAAACACTGCATTCCCAAAGATAGTTTTCTATTGAAGGTAACCTCACAATTCAAAATATAAAACATGTACAATATTTAACATACAAAATTGATAACAGGATTAGACACCCCTCCGAGAACTTCACCCAATAAAACACTTAAAGACTTCAAAGTAAGCATGCTTAAAATAATTACAGACATAAAAGAAGGAATAAAAAAGAAGAAAACAATAAGTGATGTGAAATACAAGCTATATTGGAACTTATAGAAATGTACATTTAAACATCGATGTTGATAACTCATGTTGTTGTTGTAGTTGTTAGGTGCCTTCGAATTGGTTCTGACCATAACGACCCATGTACAACAGAACGAAACACTGCCCAGTCCTGCACCATCCTCATAATCATTGTTACGTTTGAGCCCATTGTTGCAGCCAGTGTGTCAATCCACCTTCTTGAGGGTCTTCTTCTTTTTCATTGACCCTCTGCTTTACCAAGCATGATGTCCTTCTCCAGGGACTGGTCCCTCCTGATAATGTGTCCAAAGTATGTGAGACAAAGTCTTGCCATCCTTGCTTCTAATGAGCGTTCCGGCTGTACTTCCAGGACAGATTTGATCATTCTTTTGGCAGTCGGTTGCATGTTCAATATTATTTGCCAACACCATAATTCAAAGGCGTCAATTCTTTTTCCATCTTCCTTATTTATTGCCCAGATTTTTTGTGCATATGAGGTGACTGAAAACACCATGGCTTGGGTCAGGTGCACCTTAGTCCTTAAAGTGACGTCTTTGCTTTTTAACACTTTAAAGAAGTCTTTTGCAGCAGATTTACCCAATGCAATATATCATTTGATTTCTTGACTGCTGCTTCCATGGGTGTTGATTGTGGCTGTGGCTCCAAGTAAAATGAAACCCTTGACAACTTCAATCTTTTCTCCGTTTATCATGATGTTGCTTATTGGCCCAGTTGTGAGGTTTGTTTGTTTGTTTTTTAAGTTTACATTGAGGTATAATCCATACTGAAGGCTATGGTCTTTGATCTTCATCAGTAGGTGCTTCAAGTCCTCTTTACTTTCAGCAAGCAAGGCTGTGTCATCTGCATAACCCAGGTTGTTAATGAGTCTTTCTCCAATCCTGATGCTGCATTCTTCTTCATATAGTGCAGTTTCTCAGATTATTTGCTCAGCATACAGATTGAATAAGTATGGTGAAAGGATACAAGCTGATGCACACCTTTCCTGACTTTCAACCACACAGAATCCCCTCGTTCTGTTTGAATGACTGCCTCTTGGTCTGTGTATAGGTTCCTCATGAGCAAAGAATGGAATTCCCATTCTTTGCAATGTTATCCATAATTTGTTATGATCTACACAGTTGAATGCCTTTGCATAGTCAATAAAACACAGGTAAACACCTTTCTGGTATTCTCTGCTTGAAACCAGGATCCATCTGACATCAGCAATGATATCCCTTGTTCCACGTCCTCTTCTGTATCCGGCTTGAATTTCTGGAGGTTCCCTGTCGATGTACTTGCTGCAACCTCTTTTGAATGATCTTCAGCAGAGTTTTACTTGTGTGTGATATGATGTTGTTCAATAATTCCCACATTCTGTTAGATCACCTTTCTTGGGAATAGGCATAAATATGGAGGTTTTCCAGTCAGTTGGCCAGGTAGCTGTCTTCCAAATTTCTTGACATAGGCGAGTGAGTGCTCCCAGCACTGCATCTGTTTGTTAAAACTCTCCAGCTTGGATTTCTTCCTTTCGTACCATCAGTTCTTGATTGATATCTCATAGGGTAAGTTAAATACAAGATTAGACTAAGATGAAGACCTAGTGTAATGAACCAGAAGACACATCTAAGGAATTTAATCTGAATGTATCGTGGAGGGTTAAGGGGTAGAAACTTTGAAAGAAAGATGAAAGAGTGAGAGAAATATTAATAGAACTGAGGAGGAAAATGAGAAAGACCAGCATATATTAATTAGGAGTTGGAGAAGGATAGAGATGATGGTGAAGAAGTATTATTCAAAGTAACAACAGCAAAATAAATTTTTTCAGAATTAATAGAAAACAGAGGCAAGGCAAAAATGGTGGAATAGTCAAATGCTTCCTGTGGTCCCTCTTACAACAAAGACCCAAAAAAACAAGTGGATCAATTTTATATGACAATCTAGGAGCCCTGAATATCAAAGACAAAGTTAAGGAGTTGGATTAAGTGGCAGGGGAAGGAAGAGAAAGTTCAGAAGCAGCAAAGAAATGCCAGACCTGACCTAGATGGAACCCCACAGTCTGGATCATTTGATGCACGTGGGCTGAGAGAAGCAGTAGTGCTCAGGACACATTTTACCACCTCAGGAGAAACTGAGTGGCAGAGTCTACACAAGCCTCTGGATCCAGGGGGAAGCAGTGCTGGAGCTGTGAAAGTTAAGTACAAGTGTCTAACCTATCATACAGGTTCAAAATAACCCTTTCCCCTTTGGGACTTCCATAACAGAGAAGTGCCTTTCTTCCCCTCACCTGTCCCCTCTTAGCTCTGCTTCAGTGCCAGTCCAGCAGTGTTCAGTGGTTGCCGCACCCCCTAGGCCAGAAGTGGGACCCATTGTGCCCAACCCAGTCTCATGGCTTTGGGGAGGGAACAAATAAGCAAACAAACAAACAACAAAAAAAAGAAACTGCCTGCTCCCCTAAGCTGGGAGCTCAGGACTAACAGCATCCAGTCTCACAGCTTTAAAAAAAAATCCCCTAAGACAGGAACTCGGAGCAGGCACTGCCCCTTTGCCTAGGCACAGGCATAAGGGGTCCATGCACTTCAAATGCCTTTTCCCCCTGCCTAGACCTGTGTGGGCCCATTCAATAGTGTAGGCCTTCATTAGCATAGTACAACAGGGTATATAGCTGAAGCCTATTTTCAACTGCAGCAGCTAAGGGGGAGTGGCAGATTCATGACATTTGACACCACTCTGTCCCTTAAGCAGGGTCCTCCCCCACATCAGGGGCCTGAGAACTGGCTGCTTCACCCATCCCACCTAGCCACCCACGACAGCGGTCTGAGAATAAGTGGTGCCTCCAAGTCCTTACAGCCAACAGCATTGGGTGCCCAAAGTCCAGCTGCAAAACCCACCCACCTATGTGCTCTAAGAGACAGGGACACACTTTCCACCTAGGCACACAGGGACAGCCATCAGTCCCCTACCTTGCTCAGCACATAACCCCCTACTGCAACCAGATACTTATGCCTGCTCCAGTCATCCCTATGTAGCCTTGCTTGTCTAGGACTGTAAGAGAGAGCCTGTACCACACACTTGGTGACCAACGACCTGGACAGCTGAGCTGAATCCACACAAGAAAAGTAAACAGACTCCTGGGCTCACATATCTAGTAGCAGTTCTAACCACCTAGTGACAGGATGCAAGAGGTTCAAAGACACCAATAATCAAAGTAGCTCACACTCCCAGCCTATCTGGGCATATTGAAACAAAACGAAACAAGAAGCTAGGACGCAGTAAGCAAACATACAATAAATAAATATAATAACTTATTGATGGCTGGGAGACAACAGTCAGTATCAAATCACATAAAGAGGCAGATCATAATGGTTCCAGCAAGCAGCCAAAACAAAGAACCAGGAAACCTCCTGGAGGAAGACAAGGTCTTGGAGTTACCAGAGGTAGAATTCAGAAGATTAATATACAGAGCTCTTCAAGAGATCAGGAAGGAGATCAGTCAAAACTCAGACAAAGCCAAGGAACACACAGACAAACAACAGAGGAATTTAGGAAAGCTATACAAAAGCAGAATGACAAATTTAACAGGCTGCAAGAATCCATAGAGAGATAGCAAATAGAAATCCAAAAGATTAACAATAAAATTTCAGAATCAGATAATTCAATAAAAAGTTATAGAAGCAGAATTGAGGCAATGGAAGTCAGAATTGGTGAGATAAAAACTAAAGCACTTGACACCAATTTATTTGAGGAAAACTCAGACAAAAGAGTTTTAAAAAATGAAGAAACCCTAAGAATTATGTGAGACTATCAAAAGGAATAGTCTATGAGTGATTGAAGTACCAGAACAGAGGGAATAACAGAAAATACAGAGAGAATTGTTGAAGATATGCTGGCATAAAACTTCCCTGATATCTTGAAGGATGAGAAGATATCTATCCAATAAGCTCATCAAACCCCACACAGGATAGATCCCAAAAGAAAGTTACTAAGACATCTTAAAATCAAACTTGCCAAAACCAAAGATAGAGAATTTTAAGAGCGGCTAGGGATAAATGAAAAGTCACCTGCAAAGAAGAGTCAAGACTAAGTTTGGACTATTCAGCAGAAACCATGCAGGCAAGAAGGCATTAAGATGACATATATAAAGCCTTGAAGAAAAAAAATTACCAGCCAAGAATTATGTATCCAACAAAACTGTCTCTCAGATATGAAGGTGAAATGAGGATATTTCCAGATAAACAGAAGTCAAGGGAATTTGTAAAAAGCAAACCAAAATTACAAGAAATACTAACGGGAGTTCTCTGGCTAGAAAATCAATAATACCAGATAAAAACTCAAAACTAGAACACAGGACAGAACAACCAGATATAAACCCAGATAGGAAAGCCACAAAAATAAGTCAAAACTAAAACACTGAAAATAGGGAAACAGAGACGTCAATATGTAAAAGAAGGCAACGTTAAAACAAAAAAAGAGGGACTTAGTAGTGTAGTCATAAAACTTTCATATGGAGAGGAAGTTAAGGTGATATCAAGAAATAAAAGACTAGTTTAAACTTAGAAAAATAGAGGCAAATTTTAAGGTAACCACAAAGGAAACTAACAAATCTACACATCAAAATAAAACAGAAGAAAAACATAAAGACTCAGCAAATATGAAATCAAAAGCAATGAAAAAGATGTAAAGAAAATACATAAAGAAGAATGACTCAGCACAGAAAATTAAGTGGAACAAAGAAATGGTCAAAACCACAAAAAAAAAAAAAAAAAAAGAAAAAATCAAAGTGACAGCACTAAACTTATACCTATCAATAATAACACTGAATGTAAATGGACTAAATGTACCGATAAAGAGACAGAGTGACAGAATGGATTAAAAAAAAAAATTCACCTATATGCTGTCTATAAGAGACACATCTTAGACTCAAAGACACAAACAAACTAAAACTCAAAGGATGGAAAAAATATATATCAAGCAAACAGAATTAACAGAAGACATGAATCCTTACTTTCTGGAAACATAATGAGTCAAAGGAAAGATAAATAAAAATAAATCCTCCCCTAGACACATTGTAGCAAATCCGTAGAACATCAAACACAAAGGGAAGTTCTAAAAGCAACCAGAGAGAAAAGAAAAATTAAATGCAGGCAGTCCCCAGGTTACAAATGTCCAAGTGAAGTACAACCCATAGTTACAAACTAATCCCTGTAAAGCCTATTATATTAAAAATCTGAGGTATGTACAATGATTCATAATAACAAACAGGCACTGCTTTATTATTATTATTACTGTATTATTATGTTAAAGATGTTTTACTGTATCTGAGAGTGTTTTTTAAATACTTTTTATGCATAGAAATGTACACTATATACTATATACTAAGACAAACATTTGACTAACTGACATTAGATACGAACTATACCTAACTGTTTCAACTTACAGACAAATGCTACTTAAAGATAGACTTAAGAACAGAACTCATTGTAATCTGAGGATTGCTTGTAGGTGGAAATGAAATTTCCAAAGATTTTTAGAAAGCAACAATTAAAGCCAGGTTACCATGAAATATGACCTTCAAAGTATCAACAGGAAATACGTGTTAATATAGATTTTTTAAACTCAACTAAAATATTCTTCAATAAGGAGGGTGTAATAAAGACAGTTGTAGTCAAATAAATACGGCAATAATTTATCATTGAGATCCTTACTGAAAAAAATACTAAAGGAAATACTTGAGGAAGACAACTTGAATTCAGAAGAAAGGAAAAAGAAGCTGTAAGGAATAATAAGCCAAAAAAACTGGTGTACATGTGAATGAATATAAACAAGTACTGACCAAATTAAAAATATTAATAATGATTAATTGTGGAGGTATAAAAATAAGATGGAAGCAAAATACTGAAAAAAAAAAAAAAGACTGGAGAGAGTGATCAGAGTTAGAGCATTCTGAGATATATGCACTGTTCTAGAGGAGCAATACTGATGAATTTTTGACATTAAGTAATGTTTACTTATAAAATTTGTAAGGGTAAACAACAAAAGAATAGAAAGAAAATGTTTTAACTTCTAGCCAATGAGGAGTGAAAAGGGAATTGAAATAATATGCTCAACTCAATAGAGAGCAGAGAAGATTTAAAAAACAGAACAAACAGAGTCTGGTAAATAGATGGTTGAGGTAAATCCAAGTATATCACTAATGAGAATAAATTTATATGCACTCTATTTGATTACGTTCACCAGATTAAATGAAAAGAAAAAAAAATACAGGTACATGCTGCTAACAAGAGGGACTCCTAAAACATAAGGACACAAAGTTTGAAAAGATAAGAAGATATACTGGACAAGGTACAAGCTGTTTTATTGTAGTAATAATAATATCAGATTTTTTTTTTTTTTAAAAAAAGACTTCAGGGCAAAACCTATTTTTAAAGGATAAGGAAGTCAGCACATAATGATGAAAGTAACTTACTAGGAAAAGAATTCTAAACATGCATGTTTCTAATAAGTGAAGTCTCAAAACATATGAAATAAAAAGGGACACAATTATGAGGAAAATTTGACATTCCATGATCAAGTAGATGTTAACTTAGCTCTCTCAATAACCAATAGATCAATCAGATTTTTTAAGAAGTAAGTAGATGTATGTGTGTAAACTTATATAGAATTATTCACTTAAGAATGATCACACTTTTTAAAAATACAATTGGAAGAATTACAAACATAGGCCACATACTGAGTCACAAAACAAGTTTGAACAATTACAAAGAATCAATAGAATATAAGAAATGGTTGGAAATCAATCACAAAAAGATAACTAAAAAAGTCACACAGTCTGGATTTTTTTAAACACAATTTTTAATAACTTATAAAAAAATGAAAAAAATCACAAGAGAAATTGGAAAATATTAGAACCAAGTGATAATGGAAATACCATACTTCAAAATGTGTTGGATGTAGAAAAATTGGTACTTAGAGAGAAATTTAGAGCTTTAAATGCTTAATATTAGAAAAGAAGAAAGACTAAAAATCAATGAAATAAGCATTTGACTCAAGATGTTAGTAAAAGAATTACAGCAATCCCTAATAAAGTAGAAGGAAAAAATATTAAGTATGGGAGCAAAAATTATAGAAAGCATAAATTATAGAGAGGATCAATAAAAATGAAAGATGATTCCTGAAACATTAAAATAGAGAAAACTCTGACATGGTTGATTAATGAAAACAGAAAGAAGGCACTAATTACATTAGGAACACAGAGGGAATATAACTACATATGTAGAACAAAAAAAATACTAGTAGAAAACAATGAACAATTTAATGCCAGTAAATTTGAAAACTTAGATGACATGGAAATTTTCTAGGAAAAATAATTCGATGCAAGGCTCAGGGAGGTAGAAAGCTGTTGGACAACAACTTTTCTTGAACCCATCAGTGCTGAGGACACAGGACAACCAACTGGCCAGAAATCTAAGGTGAGATAGGCTCCAAGAGAGAGGTAGGCAAAGGTGAGATGAAAGACACAGCCAGACACAGGTAAGAAGAGTTTAGCTAAGGAGGTTGGCAAATTAGGGGAAGTTGGCTGAGTGTGCCCTGGCAAGAGAGGGTGAAGGCACTCATGGCTACAAGTAAAGGGGACTTTGTACTTTTTCTCAGGACGCTGATCCTCAAACCTCACCAGGCACTCACAGAAAAGAATGTTTCACTTATGGTACAGAACCGAGGTGGGGAACAGTAGCCACTGCAGGAATGGCGTGAGACTCGGCCCAGACCCTTCAACTCTATCTTTCCTATGTAACAAAAGCCTTAATCTTTTGAGGGAAGTCAACAAGCATGGTTACCCATACGGCACAAACTGCCTGATTCTTTCCTCGGCTTTATCAAATCTACAGGAAGTCCCTGGTTGGCACAAAAAGGTTAAGAGCTCAGTACTAAATGAAAGGTTGGTGGTTCCAACCCAGCCAGAGGCTCAAGGGAAGAAAGACCTGGTGATCTCTTCTGAGAGGTCACAGACATGAAAATCTATGGAGTGCAGTTCTATTCTGCACACATGGGGTCACCATGAGTCAGAATCAACTCAACAGCACAAGGGCAACTTTTTTTTTTTTAATCACATCTACTGAAGATCCATTCAAAGACATTCTTTATCTCTATGACTGGATTTTTCATTTCTTGTATTTCCATTTGATTATTATACTGTGAATGGAAACCCATTTTCT
The DNA here is from genome assembly GCA_030035585.1 of Dugong dugon. Lineage (NCBI taxonomy): Eukaryota > Metazoa > Chordata > Mammalia > Sirenia > Dugongidae > Dugong > Dugong dugon. Next base: position 25,854,356 of record CM057462.1, on the reverse strand, counting down.
GGCAGAAAGGGACAGGGAATACCCTTCTGTCTCTAGGGAGGGGCAGGAATATGGAAAAGGCTCAGAAGTAGGCTGGTGGAGGGGCAAGGGCCCTGAGAATGTCACACTGCTAAGACTCAGGTGCTGATTAAGACTGAGGTTTAATCAGAAGAACAAAGAATGCCCCTCATCTCCCACCCTTACCACCAGGATAACAAACGTTGAGTGTCAAGTAACTTGCAAGAGACAGGCCATCTCAGAAGCACAGCACACAGAGAAAAAAACCCATGGAAAACAAGCCCCATCTTAAACACAAGGTATTGCTAGAGGAATCTGAAGACTGTGGTGGCACTGAGGGTAATTATAGCAACAACAAACCTCAGACACACAGCTTGGCTCTCAATTAGCTCAACCCCCACACTAAAGACCTAGCAGAAAGAAAGCCATACCCATTCCCAGGCAAAAAAGTTACTTACTTCTCTCTACTGTCTCTGCCTGTCACTATTATCCTACACAAGATGTCCATCTTTCAACAAAAAAAGATAGTGCATTAAAAAAAAAAAGAATAAAACAACACATTCTCTAGGGGCAAAGCAATCAACAGAGCTACACTCAGATATGACTTAATGGTTTAACTGTTGTTATTGGCCATCGAGAGAGGCCATCCATGACTCGAATAGTGGCTCCTTTCTGGGAGGTCATTTGAGGAGTCAGGTGCCTTCTACTTTGTTCTCATCACCTCTATGGTACGGCCCTCAGCTGTTTGGTCCAAGATGATTCACAACCACATCCACTTGCCAATAAGACAGAAGATGCAAGAAAGATCAGAATGACACTACACACATAACCCAGAAGTTGTACATATCACTTCTGCCCACATCCCATTGGTCAAGAATTAGTCAAATTAGTTAACATGGCCACACCTAGCTGCAAGGGAAGCTAGGTGTGTTCTGGACAGTCATATGCCGAGTTCAAAATTAGGATTCTGTTGCTATGCAAGAGAAGAGGAAGATGAATATGGGAAAAAAGTTGGAAATCTAAGCCACAATCTGTCCCTTTGGCCACATGAATATCCATGGACAACCTTCTTACCAACACATCGAACATCGTCATGCCTCCATAGAGAATAGCTTCGAATTTCCACCAGTTATTACATCTACTCAGAGCCCAGGATCCCCAGCGACATGTGTTTCCCTCCCCCACGTCTGGAGGTAGTTTCCCAAAAGTTGTCCACCCTAAAGCATCCAACACACAATGGTGAGAATAGGAACTGGGTAAATATAGTAGAGCTTCCCAATGGGAGAAGGGAAGAATGGGTAGTCCACTTTTTCAAATGCTACTGGGAAGAAGTGTGGACACTTCTTGTCCTTATTTGGAGAAAGTTTCTTGGATGGTCAATCTGGGAGGCCTTGTTTATGTTTTTGGGAGAAATTTTTGCCACTTATTCTCTGTGGCTCCTGGCTTTTCCCTCTAGGAAGATCTCTTTTTTTTTTTTTGAAAATATACACACAAAAAAAACATATATCACTTCAACAATTTCTACATGTACAATTAAGTGACATTGGTTATCTTCTTCAAGTTGTGCCACCTTTTTCAATACCTTTCACCATCATTAACACTGCCTCCCTAAGTTTCCTCTCTATCCTTTCAAGTTACTGCTGTCAATTCAATCACATGAAGGCAATTCTTTAAAAAAGTGTAATGCTTAATGCAGACATTCTTTTCTAATTAAGCTAAAGTATTATTTGGCTCAAAAATGACTTCAGGGGTTAGTTCAAGTTCAAGGTTTAAATATTTCATCAGGGTAGTAGTTTCAGGAGGTCATCCAACCTCGATAGATCCAGGAAGTCTGGATTCCATGAGAATTTAAAAATCTTTTCCACATATTCCCCTTTTTGATCAGGATTCTTTTATAGAATCCTTGATCTAAATGTTCAGTAGTGGTAGCCAGGCACCATCCAGTTCTGGTGTTATGCTAAATGAGGTAGTTGTTCATGAAGGTGATTGGACACATATTCTGTTTCCTCCACTGATTCCTGACCCTTCTTCTTCCTCTAGGTGGTTCTTCATTGTACATTTTCCACCATTGCCAAATATTATGTGCACATTGGATGATTTTCCTTTCTTAGGGGCTGGATAACCTTGAAACCCCTTCCTGATGATACAGGTTTGGGGGCCCAGGGATTGATTTAGGGGTGACATAGATTTTGCAGGTTAGGATTGTGGTTTCTTTGGCAAAGCGATTTCCTCAAAAACCCCGTAGGCTTTTGGCCTATTTACTTCCAGTAAGTTCTGAGTGCTAGTACCCACAGGCAAAGGTCTTAGATATAGCCTGGTAACCCTGGTCTTGTACTCACTGGCTTCTATACTCTGTCCATTTCCCATCCCATCTCAACTTAACCAGACCCTTGAAAGCATCTCAAACAGTAGATCCAGGGAGTAGGGGGAGAAGGCTGTGCTTATTCCCATTGTCTGGAGCATAATCTTTAGAGGAAATGTCTTTAAACGTCAGAGGATGCTTTTTTTTTGGCTGGGGATGCCACTTCACCATGACTATGGCTTACAAATGCTTCCATTTAGGGTTCAGGATCAGTTAGTTTTTCCATCTCTGAAAATCCCTAGTTCACTGGACTCAGTCAAATGCAGGCTACAGGCAGAGAATGGCTTTCTTAGCAAAACTGTGTCTCCTTCTGTGGTGGGCAGAATTATAAGATGGCCCCTAAGATTCCTGGCATCTGGTATATATACACATGCATCTCCTCTCAGTTATACAATCAAACCCTAATCTAGGTGTTGCTGTGAAAGGGTTTTGCAGATGTAATTAAAGTCGCAAATCAGTTGACCTTAAGAGAGAGAGAGAGAGAGATTGTCCTTGAAGGGCCTGATCCAATCAGATGAGCCCTTAAACAGGACAGTGTTTTCTGGCAGAGGAGATTCGAAGCATGAAAAATATTCAGTGTGAGGGATATCTTTTGTTGCTAGATTTTGCAGATGGTGGGGAGCCACATAGCAAAGAATTAAGAGCCACTTCTAGGAGCAGAAAGCAGCCCTCAGCCAACAGCCAACAAGAAAACAGGGACATCAGTTCTACAACCACAAGATTTCTGCCAACAACCTTGTGAACTTGAAAGAGAAGCTCTAACTTCAAAAAGGGATGCAGTCCAGGTGCCATCTCAATTTCAGCCTTGTGAGACCTTGAGCAGAGGACCCAGCTAAGCTGTGCCCAGACTCCCAACCCCCAGAAATTATAAGATAATAAATGGGTGTTGTTTTAAGCTGCTAAATTGGTGGTAATTTGTTACACAGCATAACTAGCTAATACACTTACCATCTCTATATACAACACACTAGATCTTCTGATTTTATCTTCATCCTTCCAGGCTCATGGGACAAAAGAGAGTTAAAAAACAGACACATAAGTATATGGACACTTGATTTTGACAAAGGGTAGCAGAGCAAAATAGTAGCAAAAGGATAGTTCTTTTAATAAATTGTACCAGGTGATGCAAACAGGAACTTGTACACCAATGTTCATTGTAACACTTTTCACAGTAGCTGAAAGGTGAAAACAACTAAAATGTCCAACAATAGATGAATGGATAAACAGGATGTGATATATTCATACAATGGAATAGTACTAGCCCTAAAGAGAAATGAAGTCCTGATACATGCCACAACATGTATAAATCTTGAAAACATTATGGTGAGTGTCTTAGGCTGGGTTCTCTAGAAAAGCAACACCAGTAAAGTGTATAAACAAATACATATACAGAGTTTATATCAAGGAAACAGCTCACGCGATTCTAGAGGCTGGAACGTCCCAAGTCCGTGGATCAGCGTAGAGGCCTCTCCCAAGTCACACAGCTGCAGAAGCTGGCAAGCCCAAGATCGGCAGGTCGGAGAGCAGGGCTCCCGCTCACAGTCTGTGCAGATCGACGAATCCCAGGTTTGGCAGATAAGCTGACAGCTCACATCCCAAGAATGGGAGATGAGATGACAGGAAGCAGCTGCAGGATCCAGAGAGAGCAAAAAGCCAGAACATCTGCTTATATACAGATGCGGGCCACACCCCCAAGGAGACTCCCTTTCATCTGACTGGCTACTCACAGTATATTCAATCATGGGGGTGATTACATTAAAACACTGAGAATCATGGCCCAGCCAAGTTGACACACAATCTTAACCATCACAGTGAGTGAAATAAATCAGTCACAGAAGAATAAATATTGCATGATCTCACTTATATGAGATAAGCAAACATATAGAAAGCAAAGATTATTAGTGCTTACCAGGTGTGGGAGGGAGGGTAAAGGGTTTTTTCTTCGGGGAGGGGCATTGAATTTATGTTAATGGTGATGAAATAATTTGGAAAAGAATGGTTGTGCAACATGAAGAATGTAACCAATGTACTGAATTACACACGTAGAAATTGTTGAATTGGTGAATGTTTTATATATTTTCACTACAACAATTTTTTTAATTGTACTAAGTGAATTGGATAGTCATGCAGAAAAAAAATGAAATTGGACACTTACTTCACACCATACAAAAACTATATTCCAGGTGGACAGCTAAAGACGAAAGTAAACACAATAATGCTTCTAGGAGATATTGTGAGATAAATTCCTAGCCTTGGGTAGGCCAAGATTTTAAACAGGGTACACAAAACACTAACCATAAGGTAAAGAGTAATAAACTGAGCTACATGGAAAATGAGGAATTCCATCCATTAAAGAATACTATCATGAGATTAAAAAGCAAGCTAGGGCATGGAAGAGGTATTTCTAGAAAGGGCTCATACATGGAATATGTAAAGAACTTGCACAACTCAACAAAGAAACAACAGGCAATGCTATAAAAAAAATGGGCAAAAGTCTTGATCAGGCTTTCATGAAAAAAGAGAGCCAAATAGACAATAAACATGAAAAAATTCTCATCCTTATTAGTCACCAGGAAAATGCAAATTAAGCCACAACTAGCTACCCACCCACAGCTTGGCTAAGATAGAAAGACTGACACTCCGTGGAGAGAATGGAACACTTAAACAATGTTGTTGGGAATGTAAAATGGTACAACCAGTTTGGAAATCTATTTGGCACTTCCTTAAAAAGCTAGAAACAGAGGTATCATATGATCCAGCTATCCTGCTCCTTGAAATACATCCTAGAGAAAAAAGAGCTGTCACATGAATAGATATATGCACACCCATGTTCACTGCAGCACTGTTCATGTTATCAAAAAAATGGAAACAACCTAGGTGCCCATCAATGGATGAAGAGATAAACAAATTATGGTATATTCACACAATGGAATACTGCGCAGTGATAAAGAACAATGATGAATCCATGAAACATCTTATAACATGGAGGAATCTGGAAGGCAATATGCTGAGTGAATTTAATCAGTCACAAAAGGACAAATGTTGTAAAAGACCACTATAATAAGAACACAAAAAAAGGTTTAAACACAGAAGAAAACATTCTTTGATGATTATGAAGGTGAGGAGGGAGGGAGAGGGGTATTCACTAAGCAGAAAGTAGACAAGAATTATCTTAGGTGAAGGGAAGGACAGAACACACTACAGGAGAAGTCAGTACAACTGGACTAAACCAAAGCTAAGACGTTTCCTGAATGCAACCAAACACTTTGAGGGACAGAGTAGCAGGGGTAGGGGTCTGGAGACCATGGTTTCAGGGAACATCTAGGCCAATTGGCATAACAGAGTTTTTTAAGAAAATGTTCTGCATCCCACTTTGGTGAGTGGCGTCTGGGGTCTTAAAAGCTAGTGAGCGGCCATCTAAGATGCATCAATTTCTCCCAGCCTACCTGGAGTAAAGGAGAATGAATAACACTAAAGACACAAGGAAAATATTAGCCCAAGAGACAGAAAGGGCCACATAAACCAGAGACTTTATCAACTTGAGACCAGAAGAACTAAATGGTGCCCACCTACCACAATGACCACCCTGACAGGGAACACAGTAGAGAGTCCCTGATGGGGCAAGAGAAAGCTGGGGTGCAGAACTCAAATTCTAGCAAAAAGACCAGACTTAACAGTTTGATTGAGACTGGAGGGACCCTGGAAGACATGGCCCCCAGACTCTCTGTTAGCCCAAAACTAAAACCACTCCTGAGGCCAACTCTGCAGACAAATGTTGGACTGGACTGTGGGACATAAAATGAGACTCTTGAAGAGTATAGTTCTTAGCTCAAGTAGATATATGGGACTAAATGGGCAGCTCCTTTCCAGAAGTGAGTTGAGAAGGCAGAGAGGGTCAGGAGCTGGTTGAATGGACACGGGAAATCTGAGGTGGAAAGGAAGAGTGTGCTGTCACAGTATAGGGAGAGCAACTAGGGTCACAAAACAATGTATGTATAAATTTTTGTATGAGAGACTAACTTGAATTGTAAACTTTTACTTAAAGCACAACAATATAAAAAAAAACCTATGAAAAGAGAAAGACCGACAATCCAAGTGTCGACAAGAGTGTAGAGCAACAGGAACTCTCACAGGCTTTCAGAGGGGTGTACATGAGAGCAAACACTTTGGAAAATTGTTTTAGAAATCCCTGGAAAAGCAGAATATGTGCCCCTGAGCCAAGAATAACAACCCCCAGGTTTATACTCAACAAAAATGTCACATACACAGATCAAAGAGCATTTATGAGAATGTTGATAAGACCTTTATTCAAAATGCTCTAAAACCACAAAAAAAAGAAAGTATCCAGCAAAATCAGAATGGATAAATAAATTAGGATACATTTAAACAAAGGAATACTGTAGAGGAATGAAAATAAACCAATAATTACTACACACAACACAAATGCAACTCACAAGCATAATTCTACTTATATAAAGTTCAAAAACAGGGAAGATAAATTTACAGTGTTAGATATCAGGATACTTGCACTACCTTTTGTGAGAAAGGTGAGAATAGTGATGGGAAGGGAGTTTGGGGGGTTCTGGAAGATTCTGTTCATTGATCTAGGTGCTGGCTACATGGATGTGTCCATTTTGTGAAAATTCATCCAACTGTTCGCTTATGATTTTTACGTTTTTCTGTATGTATGTTACCTCTCTAAAAATGTTCATTAAACACAGATATAATCAGATAAGTTAACACGAGGCAATCCTAGAGTAGGGTGAGTTCAATGTGAGTGGTGTCCTTATAAAAGAGGAGAGACACAGAGGAAAGACATAGAAGAACATGTGACAACTAATGCAGAGATTGGAGTGATGTGTCCATGAGCCAAGGATCACCTGTTGTCATGGATTGAATTGTGTCCCCCAAAAATATGTGTATCAATTTGACTAAGCCATGATTCCCAATATTGTGTGATTGTCCACCATTTTGTCATCTGACGTGATTTTCCTATGTGTTGTAAATCCTGCTTCTATGATGTTAATGGGGGTGAGAGGATAGGTGGCAGTTATGTTAATTAGGCAGGACTCAGTCTACAAGATTAGATGGTGTCTTGAGCCAATTTCTTTTGGGATATAAAAGACAGAAGCGAGCAGAGAGACGGGGGACCTCATACCACCAAGAAAGCAATGCCGGGAGCAGAGCGTGTCCTTTTGACTCGGGGTTCCTGCGAGGAGAAGCTTCTAGTCCCGGGGAAGATTGATGACAAGGACCTTCCTCCAGAGCTGACAGAGAAAGCCTTCTCCCGGAGCTGACACCCTGAATTTGGACTTCTGGCTTACTAGACTGTGACAGAATAAACTTCTGTTTGTTAAAGCCATCCACTTGTGGTATTTCTGTTACAGCAGCACTAAATAACTAAGACACTGGTCATCACCAGAAGCTGGGAGACAGGCATGGAACTGACTCTCCCTCAGAGCCCCCAGATGGAACTAACCCTGCTCACACTCTGATTTTGGACTCCCAACCTCCAGAACTGTAAGACAACAGATTTCTGTTCTTACAAGCCATCCAGTCTGTGGCACTTTGCTATGGCACCTCTAGAAAACAGATGCAGACATTTTGTAGTGGCAGTGACACAACTGCCTAAAACCCTCATCAGAAATGGAAACCAGTCAAGAGGGAAACGTTAATTAAAGCAGCAAAGAAAAGTCATTGCACAGACAACAGACTATTGAAAATTAAAGGTCTGCTGATACCAAGTGTTGATGACTTCGCCGATGCAGCCAAGGGCAGGGGCGTCAGAATTGGTGTAACCCCCTGGAGAGCCACCTGGTGTGTTTAGTAACATGAAGATACACCCTCTGACCAGCAGTCCCACTCTTAGACACCAAAATCAAAAAACCAAACCCATTGCTGTCGAGTCGATTCCAACTCATAGCGACCCTGTAGGACAGAGTAGAACTGCCCCATAGAGTTTCCAAGGAGCTCCTGGTGAATTCAAACTGCCGACCTTTTGATTAGCAGCCGTAGCACTTAACCACTACGGGACACACTCCCTTAGAAAGCTCATTCACAAGTCACAAACAGTCGTGTGCAAGAACGCGCATTCTTTCAGCATTGTTCATAACAGCAAATCCTCGGAAGAAATCCAAATGTCCATCAACAGGAAAGTGGATAAACACCCTGGGGTCTATGCTTACACCACTACTAACCAGCAGTTAAGCCAAATCACTACAGCAATATGCAGCAAAATGGCTAAATCTCAACACACTGTGTGGAGAGAAGGGAGCATGATGCCATTTACATAAGATTCCAAAACATGCAAAGAAACACTGAATATGTAACATGCAACAAAAGAACAAAAGCCATGTATGAGAATGATAAATAGCAAATTTGAGAGATTCCAGGTGGAAACAGAACAGGATCAAGGAGCTGTCCAAAGTGATAAATTTGACAAAGCTGGGTGTGAGTTGGTGGGCGTTCAGTCTGTTATTCTCCATCTTTTTCTCTGTGCCTGAAAAATCCCATAATTTAAAAATGTCATCAGCCATTGAAAACCCTATGGAGCATAGCTCTACTCTGACACACGTAGGACCTCCATGAGTCAGAGGTGACTCGATGGCACCTGGTAGTGGTGTGAAGAAGGCTATGAGGAATAGGGATTAAGCGTGCCCCAGAATGCTCCATGACTTCTGGCTCCTTTGGAAGGCTCTCCCTGCCCCTGTACATCCTTCTTAGCCAGATTCAAGCCCCACTGCCTCCTTGCGGCCAGTCCCACTCCCTGCAGCCTTGGGTGAACTGCTCTCACCCAGGGCCAGTACTCCATGATGCTTGTTCGTAGTAGCATTTCCCATATAGATAAGTGTTGTGGATGTACTTCCTCAAGTCCCCAGGGACCTCTCACATCCCAGGCGGAACAGACTCGTGTTCCAATCCCAGTTCCATGAAGCATCAGCTCCCTGGCTTCTAGAAAATTCCCCAGTGCTGGCATAGGGAAGGTGCTCCATGGAGGCTGTTGATTCCTGTTGTTTCGCCACTCCACTGATGGGCTGAGATCTCATCTAGCTGGACTGAGATTGGGATACCTGGGCCATGGTTGTGGCTGACACTGACCATATCCTGGTGACTATGGGCAGGTCCTCTGCTGCCAGAATGTAGGAGAATCTGGTGTCAGGACATTGAGGCTCATGGAATGCTGGCCCAGGCTCTGGGCAGCAGAGAGAGCAGGTGGGGGGCCATGGGAGGGTCCCTCCTGGCCTGCATTTCCCTGTCCTGGGGCGATGGCAGAGGGCAGGAAGGTGTGTTTGATCACCCAGAGGAAGAGCTGTAGGACTGCCAGTTAATGGCCCCTGACTCTCACTTCCCCTGGTGTTAAAGCCACCCCCACCCACCTGCTAATCACCTGGAGGTTTCCCAGAGCCAGGAGCCTGAGAAAGGATTTCTTGGGGATTTGGGTTGGACTGAGAGCCTTTGCTGGAAGGGCAGGCCTCTGTGTGTTGGGCCTGGTCCCAAGCAGAGGGCCCCTTCTCACCTTGCCCCTGGGTACTGAAAAGTTTACTTGTGGACTTCCCAGCACTTATGGCCTCCACTGGGCCACCAGCCACTGGTGAAGCCTCTCCAATAGTCAGGGAAAGAGTGTACACGGTAGAGGAGGCCAGAGAGTCCATGGAGGAAGCCAGCACTTAGTAGGGGCTTAGAAAATATTTATTAAGTGAATGAATGAATGAATAATTGGATAGGAAAGTAGACGGGTGGTAGATGAGTGGGTGGGTGGATGGATGGATGGATGGATGGATGGATGGATGGAGAGATGGGTAAGTGGATGGATGAATAGGTGGATGGTAGGTGAATGCCCAATGGATAGATGGATGGATAAATGGCTGGATGGACGGAGGACACTGCAGCCTTGAGGCTCTACCTGAAGCCAAGATTCCCTCCTGAGACATCTGTTCAGATAAGTCCTGACTAGCTGCTGCCTTGGGGAGTCAAAAGTTCCAGCGAATGTGATTTCTTCCTGATAGAGTGCTGGTCAGGAAACCGTAATTTTAACGTTTAAATTGGAAACAATGTTCTAAGGAACCTGAGGCCATTTACAGGCCCAGCAGGCCAAGACCAGGGATGGCCCTCAGCGATCACTTCGGTTTCCTCAATGGAAGTGGCCACTGGAATGGGCGCAGCTGCTCCTGGGTTCCCTGGGCTGGTTTAGGCTCAGTCCTGGGAATATTCTGGTATCCATCTGGGCAGGATCAGGAAGCTGAGGAGAGAGCCCAGGATGGCAATGAGCCAGGCTTTTCATATTCCAAGAAGATCCAGTGTTTTGTGATCTGTGACTTTCTCTGAAAAAGTACAGCCAAGGAAAAATCAAGACAAACTCATTCTGTTCAGCAGTGTGCTAGAAGCTGCGTATAAACAGTCAGCCCCTGACTTCAGTCCCTAGAAAAGGACATCATGTTGGTAGAAGGTCAATGAAAACAAGGATACCCTCCCTGAGATGGATTGACACAAAACCTGCAACAATGGACTCAAACGTACCAGTGATCATCAGAATTATGCAGGATGGGGCAATGTTTCATTCTGTTGTACATGGGGTCGTGAGAATCAGAGCTGACTCCCTGGCAACTTACAACAACTAGATTTTAGGAAGCTGGTTCTAGACTGGAAGACTGGTCTAACATATAAAAAATAGGAGTGCACCGTGGAGTAGTTGTAGAGCAAAGTAGAGGGGCTAGCTTTCGGGACAGTGTTGTATCCGAGTGGGGCAAGCTCAGTGGAAGTCGAGAGGCGCCGAGCCTGTCCGGGAGCTTCCCGAGTGAGGGCGGGCCTTCAGTGGGCAGCAAGGAATGGCGACCTCTGGGCAGGTTGGGCTGATGTGCCAGGAGAGGGCTCCGATGCATCTGTCTAGAGCCATTGCGGCAGCAGCTCTGAAAACGTGTCAAAGTGTCAGCCCCAGAAGAGGAGAGATCAGCACCTATGAAGACTAGCTCACCAAATGACAGGTTACTTTGTGATTGCAGCTCAAAGGACACAGCCACAGTGCTCTGCAGGCCTCTCGCCGGGAGGTTTCCAAGACTCGGCCCTGCCTGTTGTGCAGCATATCCGTGAGTTTTGTATATGCCAATAAAAAAAATAAGGCCACTATTAAAACCAAGTCCCTGGCACATACCTGGTTTAGATCACATAGGAACTGGCCTTTTGCACTGGAATTTGCAGCATCTGTTCCAATTAAGCCTTGTGTTTTAGCTTAAAGATATTAGGCTATCACTGGAGTTCTGTTTGGGGCATGAATAGCACATTGTTCTGCCCCAGCAGCCCTGCAGACCTGGCAGACACCATTAAACGGCTTTGTGGCCCAATTAGAAGTGGAGGTGGGCTGGGCAGTGGGGGCTGACCACCAGGGCACGGCGCTTTATGGACAGGAGTTGGAGGGCAGCTAACGTGGACCATGTGTGGGATTGCGGTATGGAGCTCTGGCACGCGCGTCTGCCGGCGCCATGACAAACCGAGACGTGGCCCATCCATCTTGACTTGGCAGCGAGGCTGGGCTGCCCCTTGGCCCAACAATGTGTCTGCAGCAAGAAGGGGCAGCGTCCAGTGGGGCCTGACCCATCAGCTCCTGCGGCCACTATTGAGGACTGGAACTTTCGGTGAGGGGCCCGCCTGCCAGGCCCTCTCCCTCTGCACGGCAACATAGGTATGCAAACACACACTCACACACATTCACACTCATACACTCACATACTCACTCACTCACACTTATGCACACACTCATAAATCTGTTGCTGTCAATTCTGTCATATTCCTTTACAAGTCTCTCACATACTCACACTCTTACACAAACACTCACTCACAGTCTATGCTCAACAGTTACATACACGTATTCACACACTCACTCTCACACACACTCAGATACACATACACTCACACACTCATGTACACTCACAGTCTTACACACTCACTCACACACACTCAATCACTCACCCTCATGCACATTCAGTCACTCGCACACACACATAAAACTGCAAGGGCCCACACTATTCCTACTCCTACTTCTCCTGTGACAAGTGTGCGGTTTTATGACATGTCTTTGTTTTTTTGACCTAAATGCCAAGTCTAGGAATCATGTCCCAGTGTTACAGATTGAATTGTGTCCCCAGAAAATGTATATCAACTTGAGAAGGCCATGATTCCCAGTACTGTGTGATTTCCCACCGTTTTGTGATCTGATGTGATTATCCTCTGTGTTGTAAATCCTAACCTCTATGATGTTAATGAGACAAGATTAGAGGCAGTTATGTTAATGAGGCAGGACTCAATCTACAGGATTAGTTTGTATCTTGAGTCAATCTCTTTTGAGATATAAAAGAGAGATGGAGTAGAGAGGAAAGGGACCTCATTACCACCAAGCAAGAAGAACCAGGAGCAGAATGTGTCCTTTGGACCCAGGGTCCCTGTGCTGAGAAGCTCCTAAACCAGGGGAAGATTGATGACAAGGACCTTCCCCCAGAGCCAACAGAGACAGAAAGACTTCCCCTGGAGCTGGCACCCCAAATTCAGACTTCTAGCCTCCTAAACTGTGAGAGAATAAATTTCTGTTTAAGCCATCTACTTGTGGTATTGCTGTTATAGCAGCACTAGATAACTAAGACACTCAGTGAACTGAGGGTCTGGTGAATCAGAATCTACTTCAAGCTTCTCTATCATCAGGTCAAGCAAATTTGTTTTATGGAGCCAGAATGTTTCTGAAACAGGAGACTCACAGCCAGGCAGGGAGTCCCCATTGCTCCCACCATCCCCCGAGGCCAACTACATCCATTTAGAGAACAAAATGCCCAGTCCCAGGCACTGGACATGGAATTCAGCATGCGACCATTCTGTGAGCTGTCCAGTTATGATATGGGCACCTTTCTGCATGTCTGCTATATTTCAACAGGTTTGTAGGAAGTAGATGGGCCCAAGGAATAGACCGAGATAAGCATTCCTTTTAAGGAGCCCTGGTGACACAAGGAAATGTTGGCAGTTTGAACCCATCCAGCTGCTTAGTGGAAGAAAGTCCTGGTGATTTGTTCTCATAAAGATTACAACCTAGAAAACCCTATGGAGCAAGTCTACTCTGTTACATGGGGTCACTATGAGTCAAAAATCTCCAGGACAACAAACAACAACAAGCACTCCATTTAAAGTCCAGGCTTCTCCACTGCCCTCACCAAGCACAGGGGAGGGGCCCAGTCTTCTCCAACCCTCCTCTCTTCACGTTCCTGACCACCCCTCTGGGTTGGGGGGTGTGAGGAGGGAGAAGAACAAGTGAAGAAGTTCTCCTTCCCAGTGCTGCCCTGCAGTAAGAGGCCCCCACGGTGCTGGGCATATCAAGCTCGTCCCCCAGCCCAGGGCCTCTTACCTGAAGTCCACTGCATGCCGTCATGAATCTTCCTTCGACCAGTTGCTGTGGCACTGTCCTCACCCCTGGGACCCAGGGTTTGCCTACCCCATGGGTGGCCCACCCTCCAGTGACCCTTTCTGGGTGGCCCGCATTCACTCTCCTTAGGCCCGAAACCCTCTGTAAAGTACTGTACCTGGCCCACAACCACTCCCCTGCCCCCCTCCACCCCATGCTGGCCCATGTGTGCCTAGGAACCCAAGCAACACGGCTTCTTCTTCGGTGCCACCTCTCCAGGCCCAGACCCAAGACCTTTCCACGAGTCTCCAATAGTGTTTGAAACCCAGAGGATGAAGAGACATCACTCCAGAATAAGAAAAGAAAACTGCAAACTGCAAGTGAATAAGGTTGACCCAAATGGCTATGTAAATTAGCAATGAGGCCAGCCACTCAAGGACAACTCAACTCTCATCTAATTTCATACAGTCACACTTAATGTGGGCTGTAGGTGTATTTGAATAGGCTTGAGATGGGGCCATAAGTAAGTGTGTGGATGGAATGGCCATCCCAGCACCTGGCCCATGCTCCAGGTGTGAACCCTGCCTCCCCAGTCTCCTCTGGGAGCTTTGATGAGTCAAGTCACACCTCTGAGTCTCTCTTTCCTCATCTTCGAAACGGATAAGATGACCACCTTCCCAGTAGGATGGTCGATTGTTCTGCAGGTCAAAGGTGACAGTGTGCTTGGAGGAAGCTCCCCAGAGACTGGGTGGCACGTGCTGCCCTCCCTGAGATGCCTCTTGAACAGTAAGCTCCACTGGAGAGGCCATGCCTCTCCTTAGAACAATCACCTTACCCGTCGCATTATTAAGCCTAAAAGCTGTTGTCCTTCTTACTGTGAATCAAAGGAAACCACATCGCTTCTTCGAAATGGGCTACTTCAGGAGTAGAGTGACAGGGACTAGGCACATTCAGACACCCGCCGCCCTCCCTGGTTCTGACGGTGCTCTCAGCAGGGCGGCCTCTGCATGGCCTATGGGCTAGCCGAAACCCTCCAAGCCCACCTGTCTGCCAAATGGGTATTTCCTATGGACTCTTCAAGTCAAAAGACTCCCAAATTGTCATCGTAACTAGTTAAGTTACAAAAGGCACAGTATGCATGTGATATCCAAATTTTGAAAACATAAAAAAAGATGAAGAGGCAATAGACAGATGATAGATATTAGGGTTAGGTCTAATACTACTTTTGTGGGTCAAAAATGGTTGACTATCAGCAGTTTCCTATGGTTTGACTTGAGAGATGTATGCATACATATATGGGTGGATAGATAGGATCGATGGATGGATGGATGGATGGATGCATGGATGGATGGATGGATGAGTGAGTGGACGGGTAGATGGGTACATGGATGGATGGGTGCATGGATGGATAAGTGCATGGATGAGCTGGTAGATAGATGGGTAAGTAGAGCTATGTGGTGGAAAAAATACTAGAAGGAAATAAAAATGGAGCTGGATTTTGAATATTTTTTATTTTTGCTTTTCTGTATTTTCCAGATTCTCTAGAGTAAACATATATAACATGTATAATCAGAAAAGACAAAAAACAATTCCAGCACCAGCCCTCACATTCTAGAAGCCAAGGGGAGGAACATTCTGATGTGCCCAGAAGCTGCCTGTCCTGGCCCTCGGGTTTGAAACAGAGGGGTCTCTTTCTTCTCTCTCTCGGGGTGGTGGCTACCATGACATCATTTCTGCAGCATGTAACTCAAGAAACATGTTGGGAAGTGTTGGGACTGATTGATCATGCATGCTGGTGTCCTCCCCAGGCGGGCTGGCTGTGGGGCTGGGCTGGTGTGGCAGCTGGCCGCGTCTCTCAGCAGCGATTAGGCTCCGAGACCCATCTTCATCCACCAGGCAAGCTCAGCAGGGAGGACGCGGCAGGTGTCTCATTTTGAATGAGCAGGGTCTGATATCAAGCAAGGGTGATCACTCACATTTGTGCAGCTCCAGTGAGGGTCCCTCTCCTAGGCTCTCCCAGCCTCTCCTCTTCTTTCAAACCCTTGCCTCCTGCCTGGCCTGGCTCCCTGGGTGGGCTGCAGTTGTTGCCCCCTCTCCACAGAGGAGAAGACAGAGGATAGAGGGTTTGGGGATGCTTCCAGGATATCGTGGAGCCAAGGCTGGACTGGGAAGGAAATGGACAGGGTCCAAGCTGCCTGCCCAAAAGCCACAGAAGGGGCAGGAGCAGCAGCTTGAGTTTGTCTGTTTGATTTTGTTGTCTGACGATGTATCAAACCAGTAAACCAGTTGCTTCTAGTCAACTTGACTCATGGTGACTCCATGTGTGTCAGAGTAGAACTGTGCTCCACAGGGTTTCCAGTGGCTGAGTTTTTGGAAGCAGATCACCAGGACTTTCTTCCAAGATGCCACTGGGTGGACTCAAACTTCCAACCTTTCGGTTAACAACAAAGTGCACTAACCATTTACACCACCCAGGGACTCCTACGAAATATCTAGAATAAAAAAATATGCAGAGCTAGAAAGTAGACTACTGTAGCGGTTACCAGGGTCTGGGGAAGGGGAGAGTGGGGATTTATTGCTGAAGGGGTACAGAGTTTCTGTCTGGGACAATGAAAAAGTTTAGGAAATAGTGGTGATGGTTGCACCACATTGTAAATATAATTAATGCCACTGAATTGTACACTTAAAAATGGTTAAAATGGAAAAAAAGATAGTGTGTTTTGTTGTCTGAGGACATGCATTTCAGAGGCCAGGTCAGGGGTCGCACAGACAGCCCTGGGAACAGCCCAGCCCAGCCGCACCTGCTGGCTATGGACCTGAAGACCTGGCTTCTCGGAGCCTTGGTGTTGCAGGCTGTAAGGTGGAAGACCTGTGTCTGCCCCTAACGGTGATTGTAGGGATGACGTGAGTGTCCAGGAAGTGATGGGCTGGGGGAGGCTACCTGGGGGCCTAGGACTGGACTTGGGACCCCTGTCTGTGGTGGGTTTCAAGGTCACACAGAATCCACCCTGGGTTCAGGCCTCCAGCAGGATGGTAGTGTGGGAACACCCTTCCCCCACCTGCTGTGTCCTCTCTGCACCCACAGTGGGAGGTAAGTGTGGAAAGGTTGGTGTTGATGTCGCCTTTGCTTTCCTACAAAGTGAGAACTCAGTCCACGGGCTCCCATCAGGAACATTCTGGATGCCCGGTTGGAAGGCTGCATGTGCTTGGAGGGCTCACAGGACTGTGCTTGGTAAAGCATGTTGCTGGGAATCTGGCACATTCCATGCCTGGCCCCTGTGTGGTGGAATCCTGGGCCTGGAGTAGCCCTCGCTGCCCAGAGTTTCAGACTTCCTCGGTCTCCAGGACGCCAGGTGGCTGGGCAAGCCCAAGAGTCAGCATCAGTTTTGGTCAGGAGGGACCAGACACATCCTCTTCTGGACTCACCAGGGAGGACACATGACCTGCCCATGGAACTCCTGCAAGCAGCTGTCTTAGTCTCCTAGAGCTGCTGTAACAAAAATACCACAAGTGGGGGCCTTTACAGAACAGAAATTTATTTTCTCACAGTTTAGGAGGCTAGAAGTTCAAATTCAGGGCATTGGCTCTAGGGGAAGTCTCTCTCTCTCTGTTGGCTCTGGGGGAGGTCCTTGTCTCTTTTCAGCTTCTGTTCCTCGGTTCCTTGGCCATCTCCACGTGGCATCAATCCCCCTCCTTTTGTGCTCACTTGTCTCTGTGTCTATACTGCGCGCCTAATAACTCAGAAGTGAGTAGGTTTATGTGGATATGGCCTCACTAACATAACAAAGAAAACCCCATTCCCAAATAGGATTACACCCACAGGGATGTGGATCAGGACTCCTACACATACTTTGGGGGACACAGTTCAACACACGACAGTAGCCCTTTGGGAGATTTCTGAGAAATATCACTAAAGGCTCATCAAAATCCCACACCTGCCCTAAAGCTGGTCTGACCCCTTTGCAGAGGGGTCAAGCATGGACTGGGGCATTCCTAACATTACAACAACTCTGAGCCAGACATCATTATTGTCATTGTTGTTTACACTTTACCCAAGGAAGCTGGGGCTCAGAGAGGTTAAGTAGCATGTCCAACATCACACAGCTTTTCAGCAGCAGAGCTGGGATTCGAGCCAGGATTTCTCCAGCTGCGAAGGCTCTCTCTGCCCAGCACGAGCCTCCCGGGTGTCAGGTCGGATGGCCTGGGCGAGGCACATGGTCCCTGCCATCCCCGTGGGACACTCCTGCAGCACTGCATTAGCTAATGCAATGTGCACATAGGGGAGTGACAGAAAAATCAATTTACGGTAAAGCTGGCCATCTATTTCAGGGCAAAAACAATTACCTTTATGTTCAAGAGAAACCGGGAGAAAGCACTTATTTAAATTGCTGTCTTATAACTACCCGAGGAGCTATTTTCCAAAACCATTCACATGGGTTTTCTTTTTCCCTTGCGGAAACCCACCTTTCCTCCATCCTGTGTGAGCAGAGCTCAGCTCCGGATGGTATCTGTCTGCAGAGGCCCCTGGACCCCCCACATGGGGCATGGGGAATAATGCCTTCTGTTCTACCGAGGCCTTCCTGAAGCCATTAAGAAGCAAACTTTTGAGGCTGCGGAGAAAACCATGCCTTTTCACCATGGCGGAGGGTGGGGTGGGGGTGAGGGGATAGGTCAGGCTCCCCTTGCAGAGGAGGCCGTTAAAAAGTAAATACACCCCCAAATTGCTTTAAATATGTTAAACAAACACGCTGCGGCAGGCAGCGTGGATATTAGGTCATTTCTTATAAATATTAATACTGGAGTTTTCCAACGGGCAGAATTAAAGAAACAAAGATGGCCCTTCACTTGGAACCTCATATACTCACAACCCTTGGAACAGGCCCAATCAGGGAGAAAAAAAAAAAATCAAGTAAATTCAGCCCCAGAACGACGTCTCAGCACTGCCACAGATGCCGCCAATTGAGGTTGGCAGGAGGGAGAACTTGCTCCAGCTCTAAACTTGCCAAGGTGAGTAGTATGTCAGAGACAGAGGGCAAGGTGAGGGCAGGGGCCTTCCCTGGCCTTATGGTTGCCCCTGGCTGAAACCCAGAGTGTGTTCTCCCACCCCCAGCTCCCCACACACTTGCTCCCACAACCTACCAGAAGGTCTTTGAGGAAAAACTGGGTATGTGGCCCACCTTGGCCTCTTCTCTGCTCCCTTGCTGCAGGGCCTCCTCCCCAGGCTCCTTGGGCCACCCTGCTGGGCCAGGACCCTTTGTGTCCCTCCTGCTGTGGCTGGCCCACCACAAGCATCTGGTGAGGGAGCTTGAGACTTCATGCACCTCTGAGAGGCACCGAGAAGTCTGCCTCCCTCTTCTCTTCAGGGTCTGCCCACTGGCATCGAAGTTCTTACCTGCCAGGTCTCATGGTACCTGTGTGGGACTCTGAGGTGTATGTGCAGGTGAGCATTCAGTCCACACGAGCAGGTGAGAGGGTGGAGCTGCTCATGCCTGCCCACCAGACTGCCCTACAGGGAAGAGGGCCTGGGTGGTCTGCTCTCTCTAGATGGCTGTTGGCTCACCTTGCCAGCCATTGGCCCAGGGGGAGGTGAGAAGGGGCAGCAGAAGATGATCTGCAGAGGTCACACGGGCTGCCTGTGAGCACCAGGCTCCCCCTGATTGTTTGTATTTAGCCATCATGGCTGCTGGGCCAATAACTTTTATCTAACTCAATGCGACCCGACGGAGAAACTGACCACACAACAGAGGGAAAAAGACATTGAGGGGAAGAAAACATCATTTGAAGAATTAAAGTGTGTCTGCACAGCATTTGCTGCACAGAGAACTAGGGAACCTATAGGTCTCCTTGTCTGCATGTGGGGCTACAAAAACATTTGTCCCGGGGACTCGGCTGCCCCCCTCAGTGGGATGGACTGGGAGGCTCCTGCCAGCTCCTTTTCTCTATCCCTCGGGGCCCCCTTGTCCTCTGTGCTCACAGGGCTGCAGGTCTGAGCTCCTCAGGAGTGTGTCTGGGTCCTCTGAACCTGCATCCCCATCCACAGCCTGAGCATTCAGGCAGGCCTAGCACAGAGCAGCCGGGTAGATAGCAGCTGTGAGGAGAGACTCTGGAATCAGATGGAAGAGTCCAAATTCTGTCCATACTGCCCACCAGCTGAACGACACCGGAAATGAAACCTCAGGTTTGTTTTTTAATCTGAAAGACTGGTGGTGAAATCACATAATTTAACAGAGGTAAAATGGGCTCGAAACTGGTGATACAGGAAAATCTTAAAAACGATCAGAAACAAAGTAAGAGTGGCAGCAGATTTCTCATCAGAAGCAATGCGGGTGAGATGACAATGTCATCTTTAAAGAAATGAAGGCACAAAACCCTATGAACTTCAAATTCTATACCCAGTGAGAATATCTTTTGAAAAACAAAAGTGAAATAGAGACCTTTTCAGACAAACAAAAGCTGAAAGAATTCATTACCAGCAGACACACATTGCAAGAAATGCTAAAGGGAATGAACAGTTGATAAATGCTACAGCAGGAAGAATCTCAGAACGATTATCCTGAGTGAAAGAAGACAGACGAGAAGGGAGTACATACTGTGGAATTCCATTTATACAAAGTTCTAGGAAAGGCAAATAAAAACTGATCTATACTGACAGAAAGCAGATCAGTGGTTGCTGGGGACAGGCGGCGTGAGAGAGAGGGAATCCTCAAGTTTCCTGAGGAAACTGTTGGAGATGATGGGTATGTTCATTACTTGATTGTGGTGGCGGTTTCGCGGGCATATGCCTGTGTCACAACTCATCAAACTGTACATTCTACACACGTGCAGTTTCTTGTATGTCAATTATCCCTCAATAAAGCAGTTACAAAAGAACATAGGACAGTGCTTGACATAGGATAGTATGTGGCCAAAAAAAATTAGCATTAAAAACTCTATTATAGGGGCTTACAGCCAAAGTTCTCCTTAGAAGGGAGGATGAGACTCCATCTTGCTTACTTTGGACACGTTATCAGGAGGGACCAATCCCTGGAGAAGGACATCGTGCTTGGTAAAGTAGAGGGTCAGTGAAAAAGAGGGAGACCCTCAATGAGATGGATTGACACAGTGGCTGCAACAATGGGCTTGAACATACCAACTATTGACAAGATTGTGCAGAACCGGGCAACGGTTCCTTCTATTACTCATAGGGTGGCTGTGAGTCAGAGTTAACTTGATAGCACCTAACAGCAACATTACTGGGTTGAATAAATGAGTGAGTGAAATTCACCCTCCTCCAGATCACATGTAGCCAATTTCACAGATGAGTCCCAGGAAGGCTGAGGGATCACTGAGGCTCCAGAGTTGGGGGCTAGTCTGCCCCAAGTCCGGCCCCAGCCCTGCCCACTCTGCACTCTATCAGAGACCCACCCCGGGCAAAGCCCGGGTGCCTGAAAGAGGCTCCTGGGACTCTGACTTTGGTGAGGGTTATTTTTGGAAGCTGTTAATGATTTCATTTACCTTTCCAATGACCTCAAATGTTCCACTGTGCGGGACCCTTACCCCTGCTGCTGCATGCCCAGACCCCCCCTTCCCTGCAGGCAGGAAGGCTGTACACGGGGACTACCTCTCTGCACCTTTGTGTCTGAGCAATACTGTCAATAACACCAGAGGGGCAACAGAGGCCATGCTTCCCAGTGGTTAGGGCAGACTTGCCACTTACCGGCCCAGTGGGTTGAGTCACATTCCCCAAGGCTCCCTGCCTCAGTTTACCGTCTGTGTAGTGGGGATAATCACAGCACCCATTCTACACATGATGGTCCCACGAAGGTCCGTGCCTGTAGGTGTGATCATAGTTGTCATGGAAGATAAGCGAGTCTGCCGCCATGCCTGGCTTTACTATCTGCACCCTCAGTGCGGTGGGGCCGGGCAGGCAGCTGGGGCCAGAGCATGACTTGGACACAGCCTGGGGTATCTGCTGGGCTGGGCTGGCCAGGGGAGCCCAGGCTGAGGGGACGTGTCAGCCGCCTTCCCCTCACACTTGCGAGGAAAATGTACATAGCATTTTATGAGCCCAAAGCCTCTTTTCCCCTTGATTTCCAAACCCACGTGTATTTATAAAGGAAATTTAATTGGGTTGTTTTTAATTCTCTCACACTTAACTCATCAAAATGCTATTTAGGGAGAGGGAGGCCAGGCCGAGATGTCTCCTGAGTCTGTGTTCACGGGGGCCAAGCGGGACTTGCAGGCACAGCCAGGTTCACCATGGAAGGGCAAGCCTCACCCCCAAGCACCAGCCAGCTGGGGATTGCGCTTCGCACTCCCTGGAGTTGCCTCCTTCTCTGCCCAGCTCTGCTGTGACCAGGGACATACTTCCTCGGGAGTGTAGGACTTCATCCCTCCATGCTGGCTGGAGTCCTTCTTCCCATCAAGAATCCCCAGAATCTTGGCGCTTGGTTCCACATCCCCCAGGTAGAGGCTAAGTCTGGCCCAGGACCAAGAGTCCCCAGATCCTGAGGCGAAGGTGCCAAGGGGGATGAGGATGGACTCTGTGGGCTGGCAGGGCAGACCCCAAGGCCCTTCCAAGACAGGAGTGTTTGTAGCGGTGCACATAGACTGCAAGGTCAGGGTTGAGCTGACAGACGCCCAGTGGTATGGACACTCTGCTGCCTGCTGAGGCCATCAGGCCCTCCCTGCTGCACAGCCTCTCCCCAGGCTGCACATCCAGAACACAGCATCTGCCTTGGGACAGGCTTCTTGTGTGTGAGAACCTGCCTGGTATGGCCTCCTTTCTGTAGGAAAAGGTCCAGGTGGTGACGCCAGGATTGGAAGGAGGGCTGTCCCCCTTCCCCCTAGGGGGCAGGGCTGTGACTGAGAGAGAGACAGGCAGCTTCTGCCCAACAGCTGGGCACAGCATGGCCCCTGCCCCAAACTAGCTGCAAAGCTGCTGGCAATGGGGCGTGAAGTATTGCAAACACAGGCAGGACCAATGGGGGCCACCAGGCCTGTATAAGCCGCTCCCGGGAGCATGGTGTGCGGGTGTTGGGCAAGGGGGGCCGGACAGTCAGGCCATGCCACAGGGCCCATGACAAAGGCAGGGAACCTCCCATTGGTTTCTGACCCCACGCTTCTTCTCCCTGCCGCTTACAAGGCTGGGCATCCAGGTACGCATCAGGCAGGAACAGAGGGCACTGCCAGGCTCCACACACACGCACAGGTGCATGCACACACACACACACACACACACACACACACACACACACACATGCTGACATTTCACAGTACTCTCAGACATACATACACACACCCACCTGCACACTCTCATACTCTTACATACACACCCTCTCACATATTTTCTCACATATACACACACTCACATACACACTCATACACACACATACTGTCACACATACACACTCATACTCAACAGACACTAACACATGCACACACTCACACAATACCCACACATACACACACTCATACACACACTAAACACACTCACATATTCTTGCATACACACTTCCTCACATGCACACACTTATACACACACTTACACATACTCTCTCACACGCGCATATACATGCTCACACTATCACATACACACACTCATACTTATGCAACACATTCATATATATACATTCACACATTCAGACAGACTCTATACATTCGCGCAATACACACACTCACACATAACACGTACTCACACATTCAATACACACACTCACCCACATTCCCTCTCTCACACAGACACACATACCCTCACACAGACACATGTACTATACTCACACACATATACACACATACATTTACACACTTGATGCATACACTTATACTCCATCCACACCCAGCTGAGGCCCTGGGGCATCGGTCTCCCAATTCTACTCTCCCTCTTGCTCAGGTGGGTGTGCAATGGGGCCCTTCCCCCTCCCTCTCCCAGGGGAGCCTGTTGCGCACTCTGTGTCCATCCTACACTGTCCCTCTCCTGCTCATCGTCCATTTCCAGGCAAAGAAAGAGGGGGGTGAGGCCCTGAGGGTGGAGGTGGGAGACCCCATAGGAGGAAACTTACAGTGGGATTCCAGGAGTCCCAGGTTAGGAAGATCATCCCAGGGGCTGCAGTGAGGGTGTCCATGGAGCCTGGGAGACCCCTACATACATTCCCCGAGGAACTCAGAGTTGGGCTGTGGTGGGCCCTCCACCCCCAGCTAATATTTGCCTTGTCCTGAGCTAGCACCTGTAATTCTTCCCCTCACCCCTGCCTTCCGGTGTTCAGTGACTTTTGGGGTGACATAGGGACGTCCTTGGGTGGTAGGTGGTGCCCGGGCTCCACCTGGGATCTCTGTCACTGAGAGATGCAGAGATACTGGGTGGTAGCTGCAGGCATCCCCAGGATGTGTAGGGACCTCCCTGCGTCTGAGGAACACGGGAGGGAAGGTGTGTGGGAGGCCACATGCTGGGCATCGTTGGCTGTCCAGCCACTGGAAGCTGCTGAGCTCCTGAGGGTGTATGCCGAGCTACCTTCTGTTGTGGGCCCATGCTGAGACTTGCAAGGCAAGTGTCCCTCCAAAAGTGGCCCAGCTCGGCCAGCATATGGCCAGTGTGGATCCAGCCCCAAGGACCTGAGTGCAACCCACACCAACTTTTCTGAGGGGATAGTGAGCAGTCCTGAATGGGGTACTGGGTGGGCAGTCCTGGGTGGGCAGTCCTAGATGGGGTATGGGATAGGTACCAGGTGGGGTACTGGATGGGGTACTGGGTGGAGAGTCCTGGGTGAGGTATTGGGTAGGGTTCTGCATGGGCAGTCCTGGGTGGGGTAGTGGGTGGGTGGTCCTTGATGGGGTACTGGACAAGGTACTAGGTGGGGTACTGGATGGGGCACTGGGTGAGGACTCCTTGGCGGGGTATTGCGTGGGGTACTGGGTGGGCAGTCCTAGATAGGGTACTGGGAAGAATACCAAGTGGGGTACCAGGTGAGATACTGTTTGGGCAGTCCTGAGTGGGGTACCAGGTGAGGTACCAGGTGGGTTACCAAGTGAGGTACTGGGTAAGGTACTGTGTGGGCAGTGCTGGGTGGGATACCAGATAGGGTACAAAGTGAGATGCGAGGTAGGGTACTGGGTAGGATATTGGGTGGGCAGTCCCGGGTAGGGTAGTGGATGCAGTACCTGGTTGGGTACCAGCTGGAATATTAGGTGGAGTACCAAGTAGGGTACCAGGTAGGGTACCAAGTGAGCAGTTCCAGGTAGACTACTGGGTAGGGTACTTGATAGGCAGTCCCAGGTGGGGTACTAGTTGGGGTACCAGTGTCTAGGCCCTGCCAGGCTTCTCTCAGCAGCCCTTATGTCCTGAAGGGCTGGGGCAAGAGGCGCCCCAAAGAGCCCACAATCAATGGCCTTTTTATTTCATTCGATTGTACCTCCACCGAGGCTCCTTCCCCCCTCTCCCTAATAGAATTACTCTTATCTGCAAGTGATTTAAACTCTAAGGTTTACTGAAGATTTAAAGAGTGTGAACACAGTTGGAATGTTTTAAACTAACAGTACAAGTTGCATTTTAAGAAAATAATTAACTCCCAGGGGAGGTGTGGTTTGGAGCCATGGCACACTTTCAAGTCTGCTCCCCCTCGACGGCGTTTCCAAATAATAAAATATTTTTGATTCCCTGCTGATGTCAGACTGAGAACCTGTGAGTGTGCTAGCAAACCGTCACTTTTTTCGGTAGGCCCATTAGCGTTTTAAAGACACAGAGCCAGCTGGACACAGAGAGCAGAGGAGAGAGGTGGGCTCAGGAGGAATCTGTCCATACTGCCTTTCCTCCCATCTGGCGCCTGGGCCCCTGTCCTTGGAACCCTTGACCCCACAAGCCCACAGGGCTGTGGCCTCCTCCACCAGGCAGGCATTGCCTGGTGAGCCTCCAGACGACCCCTCCACCCCAGTGCCTCCCCAACAGGAGCCTGGCGTCCACACATCTATTGAGCACTGGCCACAGTGAGAAGTGTCCAGGGCTTGGCCTTGAGGACAGCTCCACCGGGGCTCACACGCTGGCTTTGTGCAGATACTGTGTGAAGTGCTGGGATTGTATTTCATTGACTGCTTCCCAAACCTCTGAGGCTGGTGTCTTCTTCCCATTTCCCAGATGGGAAAAACAAGGCTTAATGAGGTAAAGGAGCTTGCTGATAGGCCTAAAGCTGGCCTAGTACACAAAGCTCATGTCTGCAGGCACCAGCTCCATGCTTCCCACAGACTCTGGCCCCAGATACCCCTCAGGCCCCAACCCTGTACTCCCCTCAGACGCCAGCCCCATGTTCCCTGTAGACCACGGGCCTGTGCTCCCCTCAGACGCCGTGCTCATGTAGACCCCAGACCCATACTCCCTGCCTGGCCATGCCGTCCAGTCTGGGCTAGCAACACCTCTGATCCCTCCCTGCAGGGCCCTGCTCCACAGGTCAGCAGCTGTGTGGAAAGTGGGCACAGAGCTGCTAGAACCATCACCGGGCCCGGGCGGGAAATATCAACTTTCCCCGGGTGATGTCACTCTTGGCAGCAAGGCTGGGGGTCTCAAGTCAGGGAGGTGTGGGGGATGCCCATTGTAGGGGGCACTCCTGTGGGGGTTCCACCCTGCAGCTGCAGCCCTGCAAGAGCTAGCAGCCACTTTCCACATGGCACTCGGTGATGCTTGCCCCATTTGCCCACCCCAGCCACCCCCACAGCCACAGTGCTGGAACTCACTCAGCAGATATTCATCACACGCCAGCTTTGTGCCCGGCTTGTGCCTGGCTGGGAGCCTCTGTGTGTGGGCAGTGGGCTAGGTAAGAGCTACCTGCCATTGTCATCATTGGATGAAAGCCCAGGTCCCATCAGCATCCTCATAGCTGGCAGGCACAGAGGTGTGTTGACCATGGCAAGGTGCCCTGCTGGCCCTTGGAGGGCATCTCCTCGGCTTCCCTGAGCCTCTCTGGGGCCGCCAGCCCCTCTCCTTCTGGGGTCTTTCCATGCTTGGGAGGAAGAAAACCTCCCACAGCTGGGGGCTGCTACTCGAGCCCTCTCTGCCCCGACCTGGATGTTGTCAATGGCCGGGGGACAGTCGGCCTTGACCTTCCACCCTGGAGCAGGCACAGGGCAGGGCACACCTCAGGACTTGTGTGACCCCCGGTGGCACTGCCCCTTCTCTGGTTGGTGGGGGGGAGGGCAGACCATACCCTCCTTTGCCTAATTGCTAGGTTAGAGGCCTCTGCTGGACACAGAGGGCTGTCCCGGAGCCCACCACCCTCTGCCGTGCCCTGGCCTCCCTCTGAGGGGGACCGAGCAGGTCAGTCAAGTTCCGCAATTGCTGCAGGAGGCGTTCTGGAGATGCTGGGCAGGTCCCTGTACTCCTCAGAGGAGGGGGGAGGTTTCTATCTCGGGGCCACTTCCCACCCATCCACCCCTGCCCTGGCTTGGAGGCCACGCCAGGAGGGATGGAGGGATCCTCCGGGCACTGCTGAGGGAGAACACTTGCCACTTGTCCAGTTTTCTAGCACCTTCCCACAAGCCTCTGCTTCTCAGGAATAATCCTTTATGGTAATTTACATGCAAAGCATTTGGCCATTAACACTCAGCCTAGAGCGTCCGGCAGGTCACAGACTATTAAATGTGCTTACATCTGGGTCCTCCCTCGGCTGTTCAGCCACTGCCCTGAGTGGTGGGGGCGGGGGGGTGGTGCCCAGTGAAGGACATGTGTGTGTGGTCAGGCTGGCTGAAGGCAAGAGGAACCGTCTCTGCCAGCTGCATTCCCTCCCCCGACTCTCCTTCTGCACCACCACAACTTCATCCTTTGGGGGGCTGGGACACAGAGGGAGGGGTACCTAACCCAGTACCTACTCTTCCAGCAGCACCCACAAAGCCACCCCCAAAAGGAAGTCCCTTCTTCTGCAGGGTAGGGGTGTGACCCTGGTGCTGAGATGCGGCATGAGTGGATCTTTCTGGAAGGACGATGGATGTGGACTCCGAGGGGCTTTCAAACCTGGCCACTGTAACAGCCAACTGGCCCCCGAAGGCCCACAACTTCAACAAGAACATCGGCACAGTGAGAGTTCCCACTCAGGACCTGAGCACCAGCTTTGCTCATTGGGTGAATCCAATTACTTCTCACGACTTCTGGTGGGCACTGTGTTACAGAGAGGGAAATTAAGGCATAGAGAGGCACAGTCACAGACCCACACTCACCTAAGAGGCAGCAGGGGGGCTGGAGGCTGCCCTCGGAACTGCTGCCCTGAAGGTCCTGGGTGAGTCCTGTTCCCTCTATCCGTCCCCTTTGAGGGTCCAAGCCTACCTCGGACCTCCCTCCGCCATGGGCTAGGCCCCGGAGCCTCATTCCTCAGCAGCTCTGGATCAAAACTTCTCAAGACCATCCCTCCTGCTTCTGGCTGGGAAGGCTTCCTACTGCGTCCCTGGGTGGGATCTGCACTGCCTGGGGTCTGGCTTGCTTGTAGCTAAGCACCATTTGCTGTCTCACTTGGGTGTTTTTAGCTCATGGACCTGGGAAGACCAAGGAGCCCACAGCTGCCAGCCCCTTATGACCAAGCAGACTGCAACAAGGTCGACCAGCTGGC
Organism: Dugong dugon; assembly: GCA_030035585.1. Classification (NCBI taxonomy): domain Eukaryota; kingdom Metazoa; phylum Chordata; class Mammalia; order Sirenia; family Dugongidae; genus Dugong; species Dugong dugon. Next base: position 25,826,059 of record CM057462.1, on the reverse strand, counting down.
TGCCCAGCCTCTGCCTCTGTTTCTAAGCCTGTTAGTCTGTCAAAGTTTCCCTGTACCTTCCCTCTTGGCCCCAGGACAGGTTTTGGTGGGCTAAGCCCCTTTCCTGCCGGGGCCCTCTGAACACTGCGCCAGGCCCCAAGGCCCATCTCTTAGGCAGAACCCAGCCCAGTCCGGGTCCCTGTGGGCAGACCAGCTTCCAGATGTCTGAGGACAAGAAGCGGCCACTAGGGAGCGAGAGGGGGCAGCTCCCAACTGAGGGGGCACATGTGCAGAGCCTGGTGTGGGAGGAGTAGTGGGATGGGAGGAGGGGAGGCGGGGGTCACTGCACAAAGAGCTGAACGTCAGCTATGCCCAACTCAAGTCTGTGGCTGCAGAAGGGAGCTCTGTCCTCCAGTGAGGCCCCGAGTAGACGGTGCACCCCAGAGCTGGGGGCTCTCCCATGGGCCCAGGCCCTCAGCTCCAGCTGCAAGCAGTGGCTGTGTGAGCAGGACAGTTGAGGCCTGGGTCCTTGAGAGCCTGTCCCCCTTCCTGATGGCAGCCGGGCAAGATCCAAGTCTCCCTACAGTGCCAGGCTGGGACTGTGATGACCAGACACTCCCAACAGCCCCTCCCCATGGAGGAGGAGGACGGCCACCCTACTGGCTAGTCTCCCAGGCACGAAGGCTGTCCTACAGGGTCAAGTACAGGTCTTTCTGGATGCCCATAGCCCAGCCTGGCTGGAAACCCTCCATCTCCCACCCTCAACCCCCATAAACCCAAGTACCATTGGAGGCTAAACCACATGATGGCCAAGAACACAGGCTTTGGAGAACAGCAGACTTGTGCACATGTGTGCCTGTGTGCCTGTGGCATGGTCTTACACAGGCACACCACATGTGACCAGCATCAGGGGAGGAAGGGAGGGAAGGAAAGAAGGAGGGAGAGGACACCAGGAGTGTTTGTGATGGCGGCTGACCAGAGAAGAGCAGTTTCGTGGCAGGTGTGTGACTGTCCTGCTGGCCAGGCCACAGCTTACCCTCGAGTTGGGCCCACAGTCCGGTCGCCCAGGTCCCACGAAGGGTGCTGAGCATCATTGTTGGTACTGTCATATTTGGAGTCACACATCTGGAGGCAGGAGACTGAGCATAAGAGAGGTGAGGGGACTCACTCAGGGTCACACGGCTGGCAAGAGCATCACTGGGGTTCAGCCAAAGCCTCTCCTTATGTGGCAGATGTGGAAACTGAGGCTCAGAGAGTGTGCTAGTTAGGACTCTTTGGGTTGCAAGTGACAAAAACTCCAACCCAAAAGACCTTAAACCGGGCTGAAGTTTATCGATTTACACAGACCAAGAGGGACCAGTGTCACCTGACTTCAGGGCTGGTGGGGGTCAGTCACCGGCATTCAGCTTTCCCCACTCTCAGCTGCACAGGCTGTGGTGGAAGCAAGTTGGCAGCCGGCATCATTCCCTCCTCACTCAGGAAAGGCAGAAGGCTCTTCCTGCAGGTACTGGGGTCTCAAAAGGCAGCCAGGGAAGTGCAGGGGGCAGGTGGTTCAGGCTGATCAAGTGCTCTGGCCCTGGAGGTGTCGATAGAACCTACTGTCTGGGACCACAGGGGCCAGGAACAGGGAAGACCACCTCCTGGGGGGAGCTGTCACCAAGAGGGGGAATGGCTGCTGGGAGGCGGAGAGGTTGTCCTCTCCCAAGATCACATCCCTTGAGCCCCAAGCCATCTGGCTCTCAAGCCGAGAACTTGGCCCTGGACCCTCCTTTCTCCTGCCGCCCGAACCCCCCATGAACCAAAATACGATTGGCACAATGGTCAAGAGACCGGCTGTTATATGTTGAATTATGTCCCCACAAAATTGAAGTCCTAGTCTCTGGTACCTGTGACCTTGTTTAGAAACAGGGTCTTTGAAGATGTTATCAGTTAACATGAGGTCACACTGGAGTAGGATGGGTCCTAATCCCATCTGAGTGGTGTCCTATAAAAGAGGGAAAGAGACACAGACGGACAGAGATGTAGAGGGAAGACACCACGTGATGACAGATAGTGATTGGAGTGATGTGTTTATAAGCCAAAGAACACCAAGGATCGCGGGCCATCACTGGAAGCTCAGAGAGAAGCATGGAACAGATTCTGCCTCAGAGCCTCAGCAGGAATCAACATGCCCAACACCCTGATCATGGACTCCCAGCCTCCAGGACTGTGAGAGAATAAATGTCTGTTCTTAAAGTTGCCCAATGTGTGGTGCTTTGTTCTGACAGCCCCTGGACACTCCCACACCAGTGGCCTTGGGCAGAGGCTCTGAGCCGCCCTCACCAGTGAGAGCCCTAGGCAGATGTCCCAGTGTTCACCTGTGGAGGCTGCTGTATGCAGTGGAAGGCTTCCAGTAAGGAGGGCTTGGTATGTGTCAGGGGTGACATTTCCTCTTCAGCATGGTGCAGCCTGTGGGCCAGAGATGGATTCCACACTCTGGGCAGACCCCTTTCTGTGTGTGGAGTATTCTGGGCAGCGTCCACACTCTGTCCACTGCGATGACCCTCCAGACTTTATCTGCTGAGGAGGCCCTGAGAGAGGGCCCAAAGGGATCCCAGGAGAGGGCCACAGGAGGTCCTTGGGGGGGGGCCGGGAAGACCCTGAGAGAGGGCCCAGGGTGAAGGGGGATGGTTCTGGGAGAGGGCCCAGGGTGGTCCCCAGCACGGCATCCTGGCACACACAGATCTCAGTCAGCCTCAAGGGGCCAGCACGGCTGCAGGGCAGTGCCCAGGACAACGGGTGTGCCTCTGTTGCCCAGTTGGGCCCAGACTCGAGAGGAGGGACCTCAAAGTGCTGGTCAGGTCATCACAGAGAAGTGACTGAGGAAGAAGAGAGCTGAAGGTCCCGCTCCCAGGCCTGGGCCTCTAGGAAAGGTCCTTTCCAGACCCCCCAGTACAACTCCGCTCTGCCCCCCATGGTTCCACATTATCCCTGCCCTCTCCCCACCCCCAGTTTCATGCCCAGGGCTTTATAAAGAGCTGTGCCTCGCACCAGAGAAATACCGCAATCATTAAGGGATTTAACGACAGCGTTGCCCAATATTGGGGATTTGTTATGTCTCTCATTACACATTATAACAAGCACATGTCTCCGCAGCGCAGCACAGCTCAGGGCCGCCCGTTCCTCTACCCTGTGCTACTTTCATTATGGGCATTTTACAAAGCCACAGATGACAAGCATGCAGCCCACAGAGCTGCAGCTGCTGCCCAAGAGCAAGGTCTGTTCTGGGTGGCCGCCCGTGGCCTACCTGCCTGTCTGGGCCCCATGAGGGCACAGAGAAAGGCCTGTTGTGGCTCTGGACCCTGCCCTCCCTGCCATCTTCAGGTGGACAGGAAGGCTGGGGGCGGGGACTCAAAAAGTCAGGGTTTCCCTCCACTCGCCTGTGTGACGGGAGCTGAGGTACTTCCTGCTCTCTGTGTCCTGGCTTTCCCACGTGTAAGAAGAAAAGATCTAAGCAGACAAGTGTTTTTCAATTTATTTTAGCTGCAGGACTCTGTTTCCCTACAAACCACTGTTGTTGTTAGTTGCCTGTGAGTTGGCCCTCAACTCATGGAGATATTGTCCCTTCTTGCACCATCCTCATGATCGTTGGTATGAGTCCATCTTTGTCAACTAATGTGTCAATCTATCACATTGAAGGTTTCCTTCATTTTCTCTGACCCTCTACTTTACCAAACATGATGTCCTTTTTTAGCGATTGGTCTTTCCTGATGACGTGTCCAGAGTAAATGAGCCAAAGTCTCGCCATCCTCACTTCTGAGGAGAACTCTGGTTGTATTTCTTCTAAGATAGATTTGTTTGTTCTTCTGGCAGTCCACGGTATGGTCAATATTCTTCGCCACACCACAATTCCATTGCATCAATTCTTCTGTCTTCTTTCGTTGTCCAGCTTTTGCACACCTACAAGACAATTGAAAAGACCATGGCTTGGGTCAGGCACATCATAGTCATCAAAGTGGTGTCTTTGCTTTGTAAACTTTAAAGAGGTCTCTTGAAACAGATTTACCCAATGTAATGAGTCTGTGGTGTAAATATTAAACAGAAAAAAATTAAAAGACAGAAACAAAGCTGATTCTGTGGAAACAAAATCTGAGCAGCCTGCAAACTCCACCTCCAGGAAACCCCAGAAATATCCCAAATACCTGGTCCTGAAACATGTCCAAATCCCTGTCCTGAGACATCCCAAAATACCTAGTCCTGAAATACCCCCAAATCCCAGGATTCTTTGGAACACAGCTGGAAAACCATTTGGTTGGAGGCCCATGAGTCTTCTTGGCTCTGCGACTTGAGCCCTTGGCTGCATAGCCAAGGGGACACATGCATCATGAGGGTCATGATATGACAATAGCCCTGCCCAAGAGCCACCAAGCAGGACCAGCTGGCTCTGCCCTCTGGGGCTCCAAGTGGTCCGGGCTCCTGTTGCGCCAGGCTGAGGGAGCAGCAGCCCATTCCAAGGCCATGCCCCCAACCTCCTCGGCAGCTTGTCTCTGTGTCTGACCCCGCAGGCTTCCCACCCCTGAGACATGCTCAGGGCCCTGTGGACATGTGCCTAGGCGCTCGAGCATTGACAGGGTTGGGAAAGCACTAGCCCCCTGTGGGAAATGAGGCCAGCACACTTGCAACCTAGGGCCATTTCCTTCCAAGACACTTCCATACAGCAGGGTTTGCAGTTGGAAGGACCAGGTGAAAGGTGGGCGTAGTGGGCACGGCCTGGCTAGGCCCAAGAGTTCATTCGTCCCTGGCCAGGTTGCTTGGCTCTCTGGTTCTTTGGCCAGAGCCCTGTACTCGGCACTGACACAAGACCCTCTGGCATCCAGACTGGCTGCCCAAGGTCACTTGGCAGGGACCCCATGGGCTGATGCAGAGACACCTCTGTGTGACCCATGCCTCTCCTATGGGCTCCGCAAGCTCTGTCTGCCCACCCTCTGCGAGGGCAGGCATTGGTTGGCTGGTCTCTGACTCCCTGTGCCCTGCACAGAGCCTGAATTCAAATAAATGTTTATAAACAGTATAACTCGACCTCTTGGCTGAAAACCAGCTAGAAGGACTCAGTAACACCGTGAAGGCTGGTACGCAGGTGGAGGTAAACAGAGGGGAGACACGAGATGGTGACAGGCCTTGGGGGTATACGGATGTGGGGGACTGAGGTGCACACCCCACGCCCCTCACCCTCCAACCCCCACCATTCTGGAAGGACCCTGGGTCTGTGGGAGTGAGGGGCATACCCACGCCCCTCACCTTCCAATGCCCACCATTCTGGAAGGACCCCTAGGTTTGAAAACCATCCCTGAGTTTACCCTGGTCTTCCCTCATTCCCAGAGAAATGCCCACAGAGCAGGTCCCTGCTGAAGCCAGGAGAGAGTGGCCAAGGGCTGGAAGCACCCCAACCCTGACCAGTGTGCCCCCAGAAATAAATGAATGAATAAATAGTAGGCTCTGCAGGCCTCTGCTGACCTCCCGGGCTTGTATGGCTTCAGCGATTGCACTCACAATACCTTGCATTCATTATGCCCCTTACAAACGGTGCCACGTCTGGAAAACAGGAAGTGGGCCGTAAATCTCTGTGTAAAAGCCATCTGAGGCTGGCGGCCAGATAGGCTCCCAGTCAGGAGCAGGCAGTAAATAAACATTCACGTCCAGGGCCGCGCCCTGCCTGCCCCCAGGCTGCGGCGGGGCACAGGAGCGGAAATTTGTTTAGTCCTATAAAAGCACAGGCCGTATATCAGTAGATTATTAAAAATGGAAACATCGCTGGCTAATGGACTGTATTGATTTTAATAAGCGTAAGTATATGGGGTTCAAAGATAAGAACCGCCAGGCCATCTCACCACGCACCGAGCAAGTGACTCAAGCAAGGGGGAAAAAAATCCTCTTTTCAAAATTGGAACTTTCACTCATCATATTAGGACCTGGGGGAGTGGTTTCCAAATCAGCATCCATTTCAGAATATCAAGTGTGTCATGGGTGATGTATTAGATTATTTCTGCACTGGGGTCAGACACACTGCCCTGGGAACAGTAGCAAAGGCTCGAAGGGGTCTCATATGTCAACAAGCCCTATTTGGGTGCTGTGTGACTGACCAGTCTTCTGCAGGGCCTCAGAGCGTGGTTGGCACTCACCCCCAGAGCTGTGTAGATGCTTCCAGGGCTGGGGATGGCCCACACTGTGTCATTCTGTCTGTGCAGAATCTTCCAGACGTTTGAGGTGAGATTACACAAGATGGTCAGTGGTGTCGGCACCTCGGGGAGTTAGCATGAGTCTCAGCTGGATGTGCATCTAGGCACCTCGTGGGCAAGAGGGTGGCACGTCCACCCAGGCATTTGTGGCCGGAGGGCCTGGCTAAGAACAGCCTGGGGGTCAGTCCTGCTGCCCCGTGGAGAAGCAGCCAGGACTTCCCGAAAGCCTGCTGCCCCAGGCTCCTAGCCTCCCCAGGAAGAGGGACTCCCTTCCCCGGCTAACTCTTGTCTTTCTCAGCCTCTGTCAAGGCAGGACCACTGAGTTCACCCAGGTCAGGAGTTCGTCCAGGGCTCCCGGGGCCGGGGAACTTCGGGAGTCCCCATGGGGATGATGCTTCCAGGCAGCAGAGGAAATGAGGGCTCAGTGACAATGACCAGACAGCCACCTGCCCACCCACTCAGCACTTAAAACAAAATTAGGACCAGGGACGGCAGGGTGGGGTTGGGCCAGGAAGTCCCGGCTGCAGGAGCAGGGAAAGGCCCTCGGAGCGCGGTATTCTCACAATTACAGGCGGACACTTGGAGTTTGCTGATAAATTATTTTGTCTTGTCTGCTTTCCAGGCTGGCCTCTTTGGACTCCAAATCTCTTATAAATCATCTCTCCTTGAGTGGGAAGCGGAATTCTGCCCAACTCCCAGCTCATAGCTGGTCGATTTTTCTTCATTTAGGGATTTTTCCTTTTTATGGACGTTGAGGGAGACGCCACATCAGACCCCACCAGCAGTTCAGGACGCATGGCCACCAGCTCTGAGGCCTCCAGGTCTGAGGCTGCCCTGGCTTTCGTCATCAGGGTGGATGTTATAGGGGCTCAAGATGCGAAGGGTGGAAGAATCATGGTCCCCAGGAACCGATTTTCTTAAGAAATTAGAAGGAGGAGAGTAGATATTTTTACAGTAAGTGAAATAACCAGGTGTGAATCATAAAACACCCACTGTGTGCACAGGGCCAGGTGCTGGGCCCCCACAGAACCAAGGTTTGGCCTCAGGAGACTCACACTCACCCAGTGGGGTGAGGGGAAAGAGGCCAAGAACGTCAGCACTGCCTCCTGGGCCGCTGCATCATGGGCAAGCAACCAAGTACAGAATAGTGACCAATGTCCACAGCTTAGAATAGGGAGAGCTTTGTCCTGGGCTGGGTGGTCCTCAGCCTCCCTGAGGAGTGACTCCCTCCACCCTCCGTTCCCCAGGAGCAAGAGGCCTATCCTGCAGTGGGGGATTTGATCACAAAGCACTGTCGTGATTTGTCATGGAAGTGAGACCACTCCAGGCTGTAGGCCCTGCTGGTTTCCCCAGCCACCCCTCAGGCTGCTTTGGCCCTCCCCAAAACCCTACTCCAGGGGGTCAGCTTGGTCCAGCCTTGGGCCTTCATGTCTTCTTGTAATGACCAGCCTCTCACCCTTCAAGTGACTTTTTCCTTCTCAACTACAGGTTTGACCTAATAGCAACTCCTCAGAACAACCTCTTCCCATTGTGGCCCTCATCACCCCCTGCTGGTCTTACCCACTTCTCTCGTCACAATGTGTGATGACCAGTTTGAACCCCACAAGGCTGTGAGCTCCACAAATGCACAGATCTCATCTGTTTGCTCACCACCATATCCCTGAGCCAACATGGTTCTTGGCAAGTGGCCACTTGAGAAATAGTCATTGCATAAATGTGTGGATGCATGGATAGATGGTTGGAAGAATGTATGATTGAATGCATGGATGGATGGATGGAAGAGTGGATGGATAGATGGGTTGGATGAATGAATGAATATGTGGATGGATAGATGAATGGATGGGTGGATGGATGGATGAATTAGATGGGTGGGTGGGTGCGTGGATGGGTGGATAGAGGATGAATGGATGGATGGATGGATGGATGAATTAGATGAGTGTGTGGGTGGGTGGATGGTGGATGGGAAGAATGAGTGAATATGTGGATGGATAGGTGGATGGATGGGTGGATAGATGGGTGGATGAATTAGATGTGTGGGTGGGTGGGTGGATGGGTGGATGGATAGATGGATAAATAAATGGATGAGTATAGGAGTAGATGAACTGTCAATGTTGTGTCCAGCACAGGGCACTGCACCCGGCAGGTGTTCAGGGAATGGATGAGTGATGGAGGCTGTGAGGGAAGGAAGGGACATAGTGGGTAAGTAGAAAGGTTGGACCCTCAGTCGAAGTTTTAGAAGGGCCACCTTCCCACAAGGACTTGAAGCACTTACTGATGAAGTTCAAAGACTACAGCCTTCAGTATGCATTACACCTCAACACAAGGAAAACAAAAATCCTCACAACTGGACCAATAAGCAACTTCATGATAAACGGAGAAAAGATTGAAGTCGTCAAGGATTTCATTTTAGCTGGATCCACAATCAACACCCATGGAAGCAGCAATCAAGAAATCAAACGACATACTGCATTGGGCAAATCTGCTGCAAAAGACCTCTTTAAAGTTTTGAAAAGCAAAGATGTCACCTTGAAGACTAAGGCGCACCTGATTCAAGCCATGGTGTTTTCAATCGCCTCAGGTGCATGTGAAAGCCTGACAATGAATAAAGAAGACTGAAGAATTGACACCTTTGAAGTAGATGTTGGAGAAGAATAGTGAATACACATGCCATGGACGGCCAGAAGAACAAACAAATACATCTTGGAAGAAGTACAACCAGAATACTTCTTAGAAACAAGGATGGCAAGACTGCGTCTTACATACTTTGGACGTGTTATCAGAGGGATGAATCCCTGGAGAAGGACATCATGCTTAGTAGAGGGTTAGCGAAAGAGAGGAAGACCCTCAATGAGATGGACTGACACAGTGGCTGCAACAATGGACTCAAGCGTAACAATGATTGTGAGAATGGCGCAGGACCCGGCAGAGTTTGGATCTGTTGTACATAGCGTCGCTATGAGTTAGGTGACTCGACAGCACCTAACAATGACAACAACTTCCCGGCAAATAAACATGGGGGAATGTTTCCACCTCCCTCCCACTGGAGCAAACACGCTTTCTCAGAGCCAGGCACCCAGCAGGCCTCAGACGTGGGCTACCTGAGCAAGCTTGTAAAGACGCCCATAAACCTCTTTTCACTTTGCTCTGGTGCAGCTGTGTGGCATGAGGCAACACTTTCTCTCTTTTGCCCTAAGGCTTTCTCTTCTTCCAATGCTGGAAAACTTTTCCCTCAAAGAGCCAGAAAGTGAATGGGTTAGGCTTTGTGGGCTAAAATCACTCCACTCTGCCATCCTAGTATGAAAACAGCCATAGATAACACATACACCGACATCTGAATTTCATATAAATTTCACGTGTCATGAAATATTTCTTCTTTTGATTTTTTTTCAACCATTTAAAAATGTAAAAACCCTTCTTAGCTCATGGGCCATTCAAAAACAGGAGACAGGCTGAGTTTGGTCTGCAGGCTGTAATATGCTGACCCCTATGGTGGCGCAGTGGTTAAGAGATCAGCTGCTAACCAAAAGGTTGGCAGTTCGAATCCACCAGATCCTCCTTGGAAACCCTGTGGGGCAGTTCTACTCTGTCCCATAGGGTCACTAGGAGTCAGAATGTGCTCGCAACGGTTTTGCTTTTTCTGTTTTTGTTTTTTCCAATCTTGGGAGTCCCTGAGTGGTACGAACAGTTAAGTGCGTGACTGATAACTGAAAGGTTGGAGGTTCAAGTCTACTCAGAGGCACCTCAAAAGAAAGTCCTGGTGATCTACTTCTGAAAAATCAGTCATTGAAAACCCTATGCAGCATAGTTCCACTCTGACACACGTGCAATTGTCACGAGTCAGGGTCGACTTGGCAGTAACTGGGTACCAATATCCTAGGGGACGGCCACTCCTTTTTTTTCCTTAATATTATAGAATTTGGTGAATATGTGTGTGTTTATTCTATAAATGAGTTCAGGATTTGATAGACTGCAGCCTTATTCTCTCCCAGACTTCCCTTTTCCCAAATGAAATAAAGATCATTTATACATGACATTTGGAGTCCCTGGGTAGTACAAATGGTTAACACACTAGGCTGCTAAATGAAAGGTTGATGGTTCAAGTCCACCCAGAGGTGCCTTGGAAGAAAGGCCTGGTGATCTACTTCTGAAATATCATCCATTGGAAACCCTATGGAGCACAGTTGTACTTTGACACACATGGGGTCACCACGAGCGGGAGTTGACTCAGCAACAACTGGCTTATACATGGTTTCAGTCAGCAATTGCTGCAATAATGTTGTGTAACAAAACACCCCAACATGCAGGGCTATCCCAAAACAGATTGATCCTCATGCTCACAGCCCAGCGGCCAGTGTAGTTTGGCTGATGCTGGCTGCGTTCAGCTGGGTGGCTCAGCTTTAGCCTACGTGTGTCAGGCTCCAGGCTGCTTCCCGCCTGGTGGATTCTGGGGCATGGGCTGCAGGACAGCAGCAACTCAGGGCATGGTCCTGTTAGGGGGCATCCCCAGAGGGCAGAAGGCCTGTGCTCATCGTGTTCACCAACACCCTACTGGCCAGAGCAGTCACATGGCCCAGCCCAAAGTCCAAAGTAGGGCAGTCCACCCACCCCACCCCCAGTAGTAGGAGGTGGGGAGGGAATATTTGCTGAACAGCAATCGAAACGATCACATGTGTGCTCATTAGTTTCTCAAAGTGACAATTAATTCCATTAATAGGCCGCAGGCTCTGCGAGGATCGGGGCCGTGTTTATGTCGTTCACCTTTAGCGATCACTGAGCAAATATTTGTTTGGCAAGAAGGCGGTATCCAGATGTCTGCTATCCCATTTAGGCAATATTGTCACTTCCCCCCACCCCTTCTCTCGTCTCCCTCCCATCCTCCTAGCATCTGCACTAGATGGCTGATTGAGAAGAGGTTCCAGCATCAGGAAACCAAAAAACCCAAACTCGTTGCCGTCCAGTCGATTCCAACTCATGGAGACCCCATGTGCACAGAGTAGAGCTGTGCTCCATAGGGTTTTCAAGGCTGTGACCTTTTGGAAGCAGATCGTCAGGCCTGTCTTCCGAGGTGTCTCTGAGTGGACTTGAGCCTCCAACCTTGCAGTTAGTATTCGAGCATGTTAACCATTGGCACCATGCAGGGACTCCTTCCAACACCAAGAGCTGTTCACCCTGGCAGGTGCTGGCTGAGTGTTGGCTCTGTCCCCCGAAACAGGGCCAGGGGTGTCCAAGGGGCTACCTGTTCTGGCTCATCTTTGTTGAGAGAGCTAAAAGCCCAGCCAGGTCTGCAGACTCCCCAGCCACCATGGATCTGTCTGGCCTTGTCAGCTGGGGCCGGGGACTGCTCACACCGGGTCCTCAGTGGGACGATGGGTCAGGCTGAGTGCTCAGAGTCTCTGCCGTGGCTCTAATGTCGCAGAGGTCTGAAATGCAGTTGTCGTCCCTGTGTTGATGGCTTCTGTGTCTTGTCTCACACGGCTTTCTTGGAAGGAATAAGCACACTCATGCCAGACCCAGAGTCACACATGCACGCAAGCCAGCCTTCCCAGCTCAGAAAGCCTTGGTGGCAGTTTGAGATTAAACAATCCTGATCAAAGTGCAAAAGTAGAAACTCTGCCTTGAGGCACGCCAGTAGTGGCCAAGCTTCTATGCCCTGGCCCTTGATGGGGGACTGTGCTGCAGGGCAACAGGACTAGGAAGAATGGAGTTGACAGGACATAGGAGGTTCAAATCCAATAGCCCAAGGTGCTATTGGATGAGTGCCCGGCAAGGACAGAGCACCATGTGAATGCCGAGTTCTTTATGCTGTAACCGTTGCTCCATTCTGGTGGTGAGGAGGCCTGGCTTCACGCTATTTGACATAAAAACAGCGTTATGTTTTGCATCATTTTGGGAGAATTCGATCTGTCCAGGGACCCTTAATTATTCTAGACAGGGATGCCCTGGAAAAGGGCTCAGAGGGCCCCTCCCTAGGAGAGAGAAGGCCAGAGCCCTGGGTGCCCCACCCCTTGCAACGTCCCTGCAAGTCCCTCTGTCTCTTTCTCCTGATTCTGCATAAACACCAGGAATCCTGAGTGGGAATGGCCAAGCAGACGGGTGTCTTTGTGTTCCCAGCTCTGTGTCCACTCCATCACTCTTTGTTCTGGAAATCGAGGACAGTTTGGGGCTCCTAGTCTGTGCTCAGACCCCAGAACACTGCTTGAGAAGCCACAAGACCAAGGCCAGTGACCGCCCACTGGCAAGTGATGCCCCAGGAGAAGAGGCTCCATCAGCAAAGTGGCCCTGAGGCATTGGCCGGCACATGCAGGTGACCCCTGCAAGGTTTCTTCCTGCACCCACTCCATACCACACCACCCTCTCAGGGGACACAGCATAGGCAGGGAGGCTCCAGGAAGGATGGACGCAGCGTTCCTTTGTCTTTGAGGGGTGGCCAGGAGCAATGAGCTAGGTGTGGTACACGCCTGGTCACCTGCAACAACTCTAGGGCACAGATGTTTAGTTCTAGTTGCTCTACTTCTTGCTGTTAGTTGTCATTGAGTCAGCTTCGACTCATGGGGACCTAATGTATAACACCCTGAAACGTTGCCAGGTCCTGCAGCAGCATCATGATTGTTGATATGTTTGAGCCCATTGTTATGGCTATTGTGCCAATCCATTTCATTGAAGGTTTCCATTGTTTTCGATGACTCTCTACTTTACCAAACTTGATGTCTTTTTCTAGTTATTGATTTTTCCTGATGAAATTTCTAAAGTAAGCAAGCTGAAGTCTCCCTTGTAAGGAACCTTCTGGATATATTTTTTTCTAAGACTGATTTGTTCATTCTTCTGGCAGTCCACAGTATATTCAATATTCTTCACTAACACCACAGTACACGTGTATCGATTCTTCCGTCTTCCTTTTTCATTATCTAACTTTCTCATGTATATGAGAAGATTGGAAATACCATGGCTTGGGTCAGACACACTTTAGTCATCAGAGTAAGTAACGTCTTTACTTCTTAAAATGTTAAAGAAATCTTTTGCAGTAGATTTGCCCAGTGCAATACATCATTTGATTGCTTGACTGCTGCTTCCATGAGTCTTGATTGTTGATCCAAGTAGAATAAAATTGTTGACAATTTCAATGTCTTCTCCACTTATCATGAAGTTGTTTATTGGTCCAGTTGTGAGGATTTTCATTTTCTTCACATTCTGGCATAATTCATACTAAAGGCTGTAATCTTTGACCATCAACAGTAAGTGTTTCAAGTCATCCAGTTTTAGCAAGTAAAGTTGTGTCATCTGCGTATCTCAGGTTGTTAATGAGTCTTCCTTCAGTCTTGATGCCACGTTCTTCTTCATACAGTGCAACTTCCTAGATTATTTGCTCAGCATCCAGATTGAATAAGTGGGGTGAAAAGATACAACCCTGCCATACACCTTTTCCAGTTTTGAATTACACGGTATCCCCTTGTTTTGTTCGAATAATTGCCTCTTGACCCATCTACAGGTTTCATTTGAGTACAATTAAGTTTTCTGGAATTCCCATTCTTCTCAATATTATGCACAATTTGTCTCTCCTAGTATTTGTTAATTTTATTAGTTTTTCAAACAATCAACTTCGGGCTTCACTTTGTTATCTTTGTTTTCTATTTCACCAATTCCTTCTCTTGTAATTTTCATTTTCTTCTTTTCACTTTCTTTGGTGTTTTGTCAGTTCTTGAAATGACTGCTTATAGAATTGGTTTTCAGTCTTTCTGGTTTTTTTTATTTTCTTTTTTTTTAATTGTACTTCAGGTGAAGGTTTACAGGACAAACAGTTTCTCATGAAACAGTAGTACACGTATTGTTTTATGACATTGGTTAACAATCTCACGACATGTCAACCCTTTCCCTTCTCGACCTTTTTTTTTTTTTTTTTTGGTGAAAATATACATAGCCAAAGATACACCATTTCAAAAATTACTACATGCACAGTTCAGTGATATTGACTACGCTCTTCCAATTGTGCTGCTATTCTCACTTTAGATGAAGGTTTACAGAACAAAATAGTTTCTCATTAAACAGTTAGTACACATGTTGCCCTATGACAATAGTTAACAACCTCACTACACATAAACACTGTCCTTACTCAACCTTGGGTTCCCTATCACCAGCTTTCCTGTCCCCTTCTGCCTTCTATCCCTTGTCCCTGGACTGCTGTGCCTCATTAGTCCCGTTTTGTTTTGTGGGGCTGTCCAATTCCCGGCTGAACGGTGAACCTCAGAAGTGACTTCACCACTGAGCTAAAAGGGTGTCCGGGTGCCATGCTCTTGGGGTTTCTCCAGTCTCTGTCAGGAGGGTAAATCTGGTCTTTTTTTTCTGTGTTAGAATTTTGTTCTACATCCTTCTCCAGCTCTGTCCAGAACCCTCTGTTGTGATCCTGGTCAGAGCTCTGTTTTTCTTTTTAATGCATTTAACACTATAAATTTCCCTTTAAAGAAGACTTTAACTTCATCCCACAGATTTTAGTCTAATGAGTTTTTTTATTATCATTAAATTTAAAATATTTTTATTTCCAGAGTAACTTTTTTATTTGACTCATATGTTATTTACAGACATTTTTCTTAATCCCTAAACTTACAAGGTTTTTGCTGTTGTACTGTATTTGTCAACAACAGCAAAATCTGTTTGTTGTCGACTTTCTAGTTTAATTACCATATGGTCAGACCACATATTCTTTATGATTTCAATCCTTGGAACTCCTTGTCGAAACTTGATATATAGCCCAATATAAACTCAATTTTTGTAAATATTCCATGTGGTTTAAAAAATAAAAAGATGTTTTACCATTTTTGGGTGCATGTCCTGTGTATTTCCATGAGGTCAAGCTACTAATCATGTTGTTTAAATCTTCTATATTCTTAATGATATTTTATTGTATGTTCTAGAGTTTGTGTCAAAATATCCCACTGTATTGGTGGATCTGTTCTTTAATTATTTTTGCTTTCTGTATTTCAAGACTACGTTATTAGGTGGATATGCATTTAGAATCCATATGTTTTTCGTCATGAATTGAAAATTTGATCAATATATACTGTCACTCTCTAAGGGTTTTTTGCCTTGAAGTTTATTTGATCTCAATCCTTGTCTTTTAATTAAACATTTAATCTATATTTAATATAATTAATGATATATTTTGTCTTACCTATACTTTTCTATTTACTTTTTTTTTTAAATAGTATTTTATTGAGTTTTTGGTGAAAGTTTACACAGCAATTTATGTTCCCATTTGACAATTTCACCAAAAATTGTTCAGTGACATTAGTTACATTTATCACAATGCATCAACATGCTTTTTAATTGTGCTCTGTTTGTTCTATTACTAGTACTCTAGTTTCCCTGCCCCCTTATCTTCTTATCTTTGCTTTTGAGGAATCATTGACCTTTTGGTCTCATACTGATGGTTTTCAAGTAGAGCATCAATCTTATGGGTAATATCCTTTATTTTGCGTGCCATTCTGCTATTTCACTAAAAGGTGATCTCAAGGATAGACTTGGTTCTAGGTTTAAAGAGTACCTCAGGGCAATAAACTCAGGGAGTTCTCTGTTCTCTACTGTTCCATTTGTCTAGCTTTTTTTTTTTTTAAATAAGAATTTGAGTTCTTCTCCACATTTTTCTTCTATTCTATCTGGGACCATCTACTGTGACCTCTGTCAGAACTGTCAGTTGTGGTAGCTGGGCATCATCTAGTTCTTCTGGTCTAGGGCAAATGAGTAGTGGCTCACGTAGCCTTGTTTTTTCTCTGAGGTTTTGGTTACCTTCTTACTGTTTTGCTCCTGGCAGGTAGAAACCCACAGTTGTGTCATAGATGGTCAATCGCCAGCTTTTAATACCCTAGACGCTACTCACTTCACTAAGATGCAGATCATGATTTTTAGCTGTTGTCTATGTAAATTTGTATCTTCTCTATATTCTCTCTCTTCTTCCTCTTGGATCCAGTTAGAAGGCTGTTAGGATGGTTCATTTTATCCCTTGCGAATCTTAAATTCTCTTCTGTGTTTTCTGTATTTTGTCTCTCCATGCTTTAATCTGAAAATTTTTTTCTTGGCCAATCTCCCAGTTCTATAATTATCTTTCCATTTGTGTCTATTTTGTTGTTCAACATCTCCACCAAGCTCTTAATTTTGAGTATTATGACTTTTAGCTCTTGATTTTCTGTTTTGTACTTTTTTATAGTTTTCAGTTTTCTGAAGAAATTCTCTCATTTATTTTATCTCCTTGAACTGAATAACCATAGATGTTTTAATGTCTCTTTATGATAAGTCCAATATGAAGTTGTCAAAGGTTTCATTTTGCTTGGATCCACAATCAACGCCCTTGGAAGCAGCAGTCAAATCAAATGATGCGTTGCATTGGGCAAATCTGCTGCAAAAGACTTCTTTAAAGTGTTAAAAGCACCTTTAAGGACTCAGGTGTGCCATGGTGTTTTCAATCACTTCATATGCATGCAAAAGCTGGACAAAGAATAAGGAAAGCCGAAGAATTGATACCTTTGAATTACGGTGTTGGCAAAGAATTTTGAATATACCATGGACTGCCGGAAGAACAAACCAATCAGTCTTGGAAGAAATACAGCCAGAATGCTTCTTAGAGGCAAGGTTGGTGAGACTTTGTCTCATGAACTTTGGACATGTTATCGGGAGGGACCAGTCCCTGGAGAAGGACATCATGCTTGGTAAAGTAGAGTGTCAGTGAAAAAGAGGAAGACCTTCAACAAGACGGATTGACACAGTGGCTGCAACATGGGCTCAAGCGTAATGATTATGAGGATGGTGCAGGACTGTGCAGTGTTTCATTCCATTATACATAGGATCACTGAGTTGGAACTAATTCGACAGCACCTTAAAACAACAACAATATTCAGAGCGCCTGTGGATCTTTTTATATTGCCTATCATTTTACGTTGTCTCCTCATATGCCTAGTTATTTTTTGTTGAGTGTCAGACATTATGTATTTTAAAATACTTAAAAACCATCTAAGGCTTAGAATTATGTTTTCTCCCTCCAGGAAGATTTATGTTTGTTTCTGACAAACCGAGAGGGACACGAGTAATCTGGGATCATCTTAATTCAATTTCTGGCATTAAATGATTTAATGCTTCTCAGTCTCCCAGCTACTTCTTCCAGAATCAGTAGATGCCCCTAGGGGAAAAGCAACCCCAAATGCTAAGCTCTCTTCCATGGGCTTTGATTATCTCCTATCATCCCTATAGTTCTTCACTGTCTTGTTGACACTCTGGTTTAAGCTTATTTTGTCTATCTGTTTTTGTTGTCATCAGCGGAGGGATTGTTCTGAATCATCTCATCTGCTGTTACTGTACACAGAAACCCTTTTCTTGTCCATTTTTCACTTTCTAAGGCACAGATATAAAGCCATGAGCCCTAAGGGTGAAACTGCATGACAAAGATGATACCGCTAGGTCCATGAACACCACAGGGCAGGGTCAGTGTGTCCAGGGGAAGGCTTTGTTTTGTTGTTAGGTGCCGTCAAGTTCTGACTCATAGCAACCTTATGGATAACAGAAGGAAACGTTGCCTGGTCCTGCGCCATACTCACAATTGTTGCTATGTGTGAGTCCATTGTTGCAGCCACTGTGTTAATCCATCTCTCTTTTTCTCTCACCCTCTATTTTACCAAGCATGATGACCTTCTCCAGGGATAGGTCCTTCCTGATAATATATCCAAAGTAAGTGAGACAAGTTTCGCCATTCTTCCTTCTAATGAGCATGCTGGCTGTACTTCTTCCAAGACTGATTTGTTCATTACTCTGGCAGTCCATGGTATATCCAATATTCCTCACCAACACCACAGCTCAAGTGCATCAATTATTCTTCAGTCTTCCTTTTTCATTGTCCGGCTTTCAAAGGCAGCTGTGCGGAACTCAGCTGTGCATTTGAGTATGCAAGAATTCCTATGGCAAGAAACAGTAAATGAAAGAAACTCTTGCATCTGCCCCCTCAGATTTGCGCATTGAGCCTGCCATGGCTTTAGCTTTGCTGGATTGCTGGGACAATGACCCCTGAACATAGTAACCATAGATATTTTAGCATCCATGTCTGATAAGTCCAATATTTGGAGCTCCTGTGCATCTGTTTGTATCGTCTGTTGTTTTACATTGTCTTATCTCTTCATATACCTAGTTATTTTGTGTTGAGTGCCAGACATTATATATTTAAGAAATATATAAAAACCATCTGAGGCTTAGAATTATGTTATCTTCCTCCAGAGAGGATTATGTTTGTTTCTGGCAAGCAGATAGTGGTGCTAGTAATCTAGGATCCTCTTAATTTAATTTCTGGCATTAAATGATTTAAAGCTTCTCAGTCTCCCAGCCACTTCATGCAGAATCAGAATCACCTTATTCATGATTGCTGATCACTGATGGATACCTTATGACCAAACCTCTGAGCCTTATGGCTACATAGGAAGAGAAAGATGGAGGACAGAAGAAGGGGGGAAACAGCAGAGACACAGAAATGGGGGGTAAAAAGGGGAATGGAGTCAGGCAGGGAGGCAGTGAGAGGTGGTAGGGAGAGGCCTAGGCATAGAAAAGAAAGACAGAGAAGATGAGAAGGGCAGAAAGATGAATAGGGCCAACACCCCTCTGCATTACCTGAAGCCCCTCTCCTTCCTCCTATTCATGAAGTCCCAGTTTCAGTGGCCAGGCTTTGCAGCTTGGAGGTCCTGCTCTCTGCCGAGGCTTGTCCTGGATGCTGGGCTTTGCTGGGGCTCCTGACCAGCCTCAGCTTGGCCCTTTACATCAGCAGCCCTCCCCCAACACTGTCTCCCACACTTTCAGTGGCATAGGCTGTCACCCTTGGACACTTGAGCCCCAAACAAGGGCCGTTTTCCCTGGGACCAGTAATGATCTCCATATGGGGTTTGACATGGCTGCCATCTCGGCAGCAACCCGCCCCCACTTCTCAGCTACTTCTGACTTTCTTGACCATGGGACACATTCCGGATGCATGGGAGAGGGTGGGGGTCCTGCAAGCTTTGGTGGGGGTCCCCAACCCTCTTCTTCCTGGTTTGGGTCTGCAGCTCGGGGCTGTAAATAGCCCCCACTCAGACGCTTGCTCTTGGCATTACCAAGCCCCCTGTGTCTGGAGAAGGCCCTGGCTCCTGCCCAGCCCACAGTCCCTCCATCCAGACAGGGTCAATCTTCCTGGGGTGGGCAGCCGGTGTGCTGAGCAGCAAGCGCGCCTGGCCGAGCACTTTCCCACGGCTGCCAGTGGCTTGTCTGGGGAGTTGTTAATCCTAGATGACACTCCGGGCCCTTGGCTTCTCCGAACGTCAGAATTGCAGGCCTTGCAGTTGCTCGAATCGATCTTGCTCACTCTTGCTAAGGGCCTGTGATTGCACCAACCCTGCCCCTTCCGCCCGCCTGCCCGCCAGTCAGCCCAGGCTTTCTCGGATCCTATTTCAGCTCCAAGTCTGCCTTTGAAGGCAGCATCAAATGCATCACCAGGAGGCTTTTATCATCTCCGAGTCGTTTTCAGCTCCGAGGTTACCCAAAATAGATCTTGGAAGGCTCCATTAGCTCCAAGTGAAGATGGGAGGCCTGGCTCAAGTGAAATGAAAACCAATCTCAGCCGTTGCCCAAACAAAGCAGGGCATTTATGGGGGCTCGGGGGGAGTCCCTCAGGTCTGGGGAGTAGAGGCCGGGCACTTTCGGAGGTAACGGGAGCTAGGACTCTCAAGGGGCCTCTCAGGTGGTACCCAGTGGAGTAGGGGGAGCTGGCGTCTTGCAGGCTGCTAGGTGAACCCCCTCACTGGCCGTCTCCTTGGATGCCGCGAGCCCAGTAGAAAGCCCAGACCCAGGAGGAAGCCCAGGCTCCACTCTGTGTCTGGCTGTCCCCTCCTCCCCATGGCCCTCACCCTGCAGATTCACCCTCCAGCTGTAGCTCCCACCTTTCTGCCCTCTCTACATGTTCTACTCCTTCCCAGGACAGGCTCTCCTCCCCCTTGCCATGGAGGCAGCCCAAGCCCAGAATGACCAGCCTGTCTGCCAAGCCTGGGGCCCAGGGATTACATGGCACAATGAGAACCACATGTGTCTCATGGGGCACCTCACGTTTGGTCTTTCCAACTCAATCCATCACCAGAGAAGGCATGGGGAAGGTAGGGGTGGGGCCACACACAGGGTGAACGTCTGAGGGTCCAGTTCCCACCCTCCTCACTGCCTCGATTCTCGAACAGTAGCCCACACCCCCTGGGCCCATGCTGTGGGTCACCCCCTACCTGAGGCCAGGAGGCCCACTCTGCACAAAGTGGGGCGTGTAGGAGCTCAGGTCTGCACCCCGGGCCAGCTGCCATCTGTGTAGGTAAGTACGGTCCTGCAACCCAGTTCACCAGCAGCATGATACCCAGGTATGGGGTGGTGGGCCATGGCACTCGAGTGTGGGGTGGTGGGCTGGGAAGCAAGTGAATCACAGTTCTATTTGAAGTGGGGGTGCTTAGCATCGTGGGGCTGCCGTACAAAGCACCACACACTCAGTGACTTATAACCACAGGCCACCATCTGCCTGTCAGTCTGTTGTCCTGTGGTGGCTTGCATGTTGCTGTGATGCTGGAAGCTATGTCACCAATATTTCAAATACCAGCAGAGTCACCCATGGCAGACAGGTTTCGGTGGAGCTCCCAGACTAGGACAACCAGGAAGAAAGGCCTGGGAATCTACTTCTGAAAATCAACCGAAGAAAATCTTATGGATTACAACAGAACATTGTGTAACTCATTTGCTTTGTTGCTTTGGACACATCATCAGAAGGGATCAATTGCCAGAGAAGAACGTCATATTTGGTGAAATAGAGGGCCAGCAAGGGTGAGGGAGACACTCAGTGAGATGCATTGACACAATAGCCACAATAATGGACTTGAACTTGCTGGCAACTGTAAGGATGACGCAGAATCAGGCAGCACTTTGTTCTGTTGTACGTCTGGTTGCCGTGGGTAGGAGTCAACCTGATGGCGGCTAACGATAACAACATGTCACAACAGAAATCTGTTGTCTCACAGTTCTGGAGCTGGGAATCTGAATTCAGGGTGCCAGCAGGGCTATGCTCCCCTCTGTCTGCTCTAGGGGAAGATCATTCTTTGTTTCTCCCGGCTTCTGGTCCTCTGTGTCTCTTCTCTTCTTTTAGGAGACAGTCAGGAGGAATTAGGACTCACCTTACTCCGGGATGGCCTCATGTTAACTTAGCTGAAAACATCTTCAAAGAAGTCCCCTGTTTCCAAACAGGGTCATGTTCACAGATAAAGAGGTGAAGACTTGAACAGATCCTGTTGGGGGGACACAATTCAATCCTTAACAAGTGCTCACTCCTTTTTTGTAATAAAATAGAGATATGGGATAGGGCAGATTTCAAACACCATGACAACAGGTGATTTGAGCTGGAAGCCTCTGTCTGGCTGGGTGCATTTGAGTGGCTGTGTGTGGCTCTCCTCTCCTAAGAAAGAATGGTCTAATTGGCTCCCAAAAGACGTGGATGGGGAGGGAGCAGGGGGAGAGGGCACAGGCTTGCAGGTGCTGGAGCCAGAGGGTCTTAGTTACCTAGTGCTGCTGTAACAGAAATACCACAACTAGATGACTTTAACAAACAGAAATTTATTGTCTCACAGTTTAGGAGGCTAGAAGTCCGAATTCAGGGCCCTGGCTCTAGGGGAAGGCTTTCTCTCTGTCTGCTCTGGGGGAAGGTCCTTGTCTCTTCTGAGTTTCTGCGCCTGGGCAATGTTCATGTGGCTTGGCATCTCTCTTCCCCCATCTCTGCTTCTAGTTTGCATTTAATCTCTTTTATGGCTCAAAAGAAATTGACTCAAGATACACACCCTACACTAATTCTGTCTCAGTAACATACAAAGACAACCAATTCGCAAATGAGATTATAACCACAGGCATAGAGGTTAGGATATACAACACATATTTTGGGGGGACACAGTTCAATCCATAACACAGGGCTTCATGTCGTTGAGCAGCTCCGCTGGCCAAGGGTGCCCAGCAGGGCGGGAAACTGTGGTTGCCTGGCACGCGTGGGTGGCCAGGCAAGGGGAACAGTAAGCACCACTCTTGGAAACAGCTCATTCGGTCCACTCCTGTGCCCAGCCCAGCACGGCTTCAAGACCCCTCCTCTGGCCTCACAAGACGGCCTTGTTAAATTTATTTGTGGCACAAGCCCACCTGTCCAGCCCTGAGCGGGGCTGGAGAGACATGCAAGGAGGCCCGTAGGGCTCAAGATATTGATATCTGCTTGGAGCCCTGGTGGTGCAGTGGTTAAGTGCTTGGCTACTAACCAAAAGTTTGGCAGTTTGAATCCACCAGCCACTCCTTGGAAATCCTATGGGGCAGTTCTACTCTGCCCCATAGGGTTGCTATGAGTTGGAATCGACTCGATGGCAACAGGTTTTGTTTTTTGGAGGGGGGGTCCCCAAATCCCCACGAATTAACTGACTGCACATGGCTAAATGGTAGGCACGTGGCTGGGAGGGGCCTTCAGAGAAGCATTAGTATCTGTGACCCGTGACTGATGGCAATGGTTTCCTTTTTAATTGCCCAAAGTTGGGTGGGTCAATCAGCAGCTTCGTGTCTGTCCATCGCCCGGTGACAGCCGAGATCAAACAGAAGCTGCCCAGGGCATCCAGGGTACAGACAATGACAAGTTCCTCAGAGAGAGGCAGGCTTGCAGGAGATGGCCCAGGTGTTACCTGGCATATTCATTTCCAAGAGCTGATATAACAAAGTGGGTAGCTTGTAAAAACAGAAATTTACTGTCTGACAGTTCTGGAGGCTGGGAGTCTGAGATTGAGATGTCAGCGGGGCTGTGCTCTTCCCGAAGGCTCCAGGGGCGGATCCTTCTTTGCCCCTCTCCTAGTTGCTGGTGACAGCTGGCAATCCTTGGCGTTCCTTGGTTTGTAGCTGCGTCACTCCGATCTCTGCCTTCATTGCCACGGGACCATCTTTCCTCTGTATGCCTTTTGGTGTCTTTTCTTCTCTTATACAGGACACCACTCAGGTTGAATTAGGGCCCACACTGCTCCAGCTTGATCTCATGTTAACCTAACTGAGAACATCTTCAAAGACTCTATTTCCAATCAAGATCATGTTCACGGGTACTGGGATTAGGACTTCAACATCTTTTTAAGGGACACAATTCAACCTGCAACACCAAGTCTGCCTGGCCTGGAGGCTTTTCCTGCTGCCTTGGGAAGGGAGCAGGGTCCATGATCCCAAACGAAGGTCATGATCTAGCCCGTACCCCTGCCGGCCCCCACCTCGCACCCTCACTGCGTACCCCTTCCTGCCCCCCAGTGCCCTTCCACCTCCCGTTCCCGTGCTTGCTGGTCCAGGGGCCTGCAGTTTCGGCCTGGGCTCACCCTCAGGTCTCCACAGAAATGCTCTCTCCTCAGAAAGGCATCCTCGGGCCTCCAGGCCAAGTGTGCCTCACCCCCCGTGATGACCCGTCTCTGTTACCCTGCTTGTTCTCTTCGTCACGTGAGCCACCAGCTGCATGATCCCGTTTCTCT
This sequence comes from Dugong dugon, assembly GCA_030035585.1. Lineage (NCBI taxonomy): Eukaryota > Metazoa > Chordata > Mammalia > Sirenia > Dugongidae > Dugong > Dugong dugon. Next base: position 25,802,325 of record CM057462.1, on the reverse strand, counting down.
CATTATTTGCTGTCCGCTGTCCAGTCCACAGGGCAAGGATGTGTCCACTCACTCCTCGGCCACACCTTCAGCCCCTCCTGGTGGCCAAGGCTGAGCGAAGGATGCTCAGGTTATGCGGCCAGGCCCTGGCAGTGGGGGCCATGAGCTTTCCACCATGCCTGGGACTCCGGAGCTACTCCAGCATGGGGCAGGCTTCTATGTGGAACCCCCTACCCTCACGGGATTGGTGCTCTGCATCACTACCTGGATGTACTAATTCTGTGTTGGGATCTGTGTGGTGGGAGGGAAGCCTAATGGGTAGTGGGGCATGCAGGTGGTCCCACCTCCCCCACCACACAGTTGCTTCCCAGGGATGGGCCCTCATCTACGCCCTACTCCCCCTGCTGCCCTAGTCTTGCCCAGCCTCCCTTCCATTCAGGGTGAAGACTCTACCTCCGGTGAAGGCAAGTGCAGATGTGGGGAGGGCTGGGCTTGGGATCCTCCAGCCAACGACTTAGCAGGCACCCCTTGCCCACCCACCGTCCAGACTCCCAGCACACCCAACACAGGGGCTGGTTAGTGGGCAGGGAAACGTGACTCCCCGTCACTGGCCAGGCCCCACCAATGAGTACTTGGCCCTGGCCTGTGAGGCAGTCCGATGAGGTACCTGAGCAAAGGGCAATAAACAGGTAAGGACATGCAGGAAGAATGAGGACAACCTGAACAGATCAGCCAGAGCTGAGACCATAGGGCTCCCCCGTCACCTCTGTCCTGGGATGGTGGTCCAACAGGACCTCCAGGCCAACTAGACACTATGCTCAATGAGACCCCAAGGCTGACAAACTTCAGGCCAACCAGACCCCTGGGCCAGTGAGACCCCAAAGCTGACAAGATCCCCAGACAACTGACTCCCAATCTCTCTCTTTGTTTCCAGGATGGGTGCTTTGAGTCTGAGTGCTGACCCAGAAAGACCCCTTAGCTCCCCCATCCACCAAGTCCCATCTGGGGTCCAGAGTTGACCACCCCACACATGCTGGCCATGCTAGTCTGTGAGTTTCCAAAGCTTACACCGTCTGCTCCCAGCATCGAGCATGCCTCAGGCCGGCAAGTCCTGGGCTGCACATAGTAGGGCTGCACATAGTAGGTCTGCACCAGATCTCAGCAGTGAACATATCCTGGGCCTGCATGTCCTGGGCTACATGTAGTAGGTCTGCACCAGATCCCAGTAGTGAACATGTCCCAGGACTGCATGCCCTAGACTGCACACAGTAGGTCTGAACCAGATTCAAGAAAAGGACAGTCCCCTTCAACAGGGTGGATGGCGCCTATTAACTGACTCTTCAGCCAAGGCAACAGGCAGGGCTCTGGTTCCAACACCAACACCACTTGGACCAAGGGCCCAAGGTAGGGGGCGGGCAGTTGAGGGGGTTGCCCCTTTGGTGGAGGACCTCGGGTACATGAGTGTGCACAGACATCCTTCGAGTCTGGGGGGAGGGAGATCTTCGCTGGACCCTGGGTTGGTCTTGCCAGCACAATTCACGGCTCTGTTTCCATAAAGTCACTTAAGTGGCAACTGGCCTTGAAATTGATCCCTTGATTGGAGTCATGTTGGAAGACATATTGAGTTAATGATGCAGCTGCGAGCAGTTCCCCAAACCGTTTTTATAGGAGGCAGGAGACGGGGGCCAGTGGAATGCTGAAGACTTCAAATAAAAGAGGTTTTTGGTCAATGTTATGTTTTGCTAATATTTGAATTTTACGTAAGATTACTTTTTCTCCTCTATTTAATATATTTTTTTAAATAAAAAACACTAATAAATCTTGAGTGAAATATGTCATAGCAGAGCTTAAAAACTGTAGTGCAATATATAACAGTTCATAAAATATCTATCCAAATAGCAAAAATTGTAGGGTTTTTGGACCAGAAGTAGTTAACTCCAGGAACAGCATTTTACTAGCTCCTAAAATTAAGAAAGGGCAGCACTGTTTCACAGCCAGATAATTAAGTACCGTTTTCTCTTTTTTAATTCTATAAAATTAAACTTCCTGTCTTAAAGGTCTGGTGGGGCCTTTGGGCCAAGGGTCAGTGGATGAGCCCTGTGGGCAAAGTCGTGTAAACAACATCGCCCTTATTTGCCCAAGACTTTAAAACACAGGCTTGGAAGAAAACATGCTGCGGTCAGCAAAGAATTGCAGGTAATAAATCAGAGATTCATTTTTTCACATCATTTTAACTAATCCATTAAATCTCAGGGCCCAGGGCTCTATCAGAAACAGAAGCTGTGGGCAGCCGCCCCTACACCTTTTTGGTGTTATTCCAACGCCAGAGCAGGGGCGAAGTCAATTACAGCCGGCTCCTGGGGCACGGCCAGTGTCCTGGGCCTCTGCCCCACCCACCAGCTGCTCTTGGACACCACTCCTGGCCGGTGGCCCCACAAAGACCAGACCTCCGGCCATATCAAATGATGCACTCTCCTGCTGTGGTTGTGACTCATTCTAACTCACAACAGGTAGGGGGTTCAGGGATCCGAGGTGTCGAGGGTAAACCTTCCAGTGAAATCTTCCTTGTTGTGGCCGAGGACATAAACTGTCTCAGATCATACCCTGGGGACCTGTGACGTATTGAATTGTGTTCCCCAAAAAGTTATATGGAAGTCCGAACCCCTGTACCTATGAAGGTGATCCTGTTTGGAAACAGAGGTTTTCTTTTGTTATGTTAATGGGGTCATAGCAGAGCAGGGTGGGTCTTAAACCTAATCCCTTCTGAATGATGTCTTATAAAAAAGGGGAAACAGACATGGAGACACACACATGGAGACACGGTGGGGGGACACAGCAAACGCATCTACAAACCTAGGGAAGCCAAGCATTGCTGGCAGCTACTAGAATTTGAAGGTAGTCCCTGGGTGGTGCAAACAGTTAATGCCCTCCACTGCTAACTGAAAGGTTGGAGGTTCAAGTCTACCCAGAGGTGCCTCAGAAGAAAGTCCTGGCGATCTACTTCTGAAGGATCACCGCTGTTGAAAACTCTATAGAGCACAGTTCTACTTCTACTCTAACACACATGGGGTCAGCATGACTTGGAATCGACTCAATGGCAACTGGTTACTAGAAGCTGAAAGAGAGAAAGAAGGACTTTGCCCTAGAGCCAACACCCTAACTTTGGATTTCTAGCCTCCTGAACTGTGAGAAATAAATTTCTGTTCTCTAAAGCCACCCACGTCATGCTCTTTTGTTACAGCAGCCCTAGGGAACTAGGACTGGGGCCTTTTTGCTTGTATGTGTAGACGAATTCTTAATGAATGCAATGTTTTAAAAAATTGTAAAAACCAGCCAGGTGGGCTGCTTTGTGTCAGTGACAAAATGACTGGGTGATGGAGAGAATTTTTCTTTTTGGCTGGTTGTGCTGGCCCCTTGGAGAGGGTTGCTGAGTAGATGGACGGCTGGGAGGATGGGGCCGAGATCGGCCACTCTCCACCCTGAGGACCAGTGCTCGCATCGGGCTCCGTCTGTCCCCCTGTTTTACAAAAGTGATTCTTTCCATGGAAGACAAGCTGCACTCACCAGTCCTACTGTGTGATTCTGCACTTCTCTCTGAGTGCTCTGGTCCCTCTGTCCCACCAGCTGTCACCTCCACAGTGAGGAGACCCCCAGCAGATGGGTGAAGTGTTGGGGACTGTCATGGATTGAATTGTGTTCCCCAAAAATGTGTGTCAACTTGGCTAGGCTGTGATGCCCGCTATTGTGTGATTATCCACCATTCTGTCATCTGATGTGATTTTCCTATCTGTTGTAAATCCTATCTCTATGATGTTGATGAGATGGGATTAGCGGCAGTTATGTTAATGAGGCAGGACTCAATCTGCAAGATTGGATTGTGTCTTGAGCCAATCTCTTTTGAGATATAAAAGAGAGAAGTGAGCAGAGAGACATGGGGACCTCATACCAGCAAGAAACAAGAGCCAGGAGAAGAGCGAATCCTGTGGACCTGGAGTCCCTGTGCTGAGAAGCTCCTCTACTAGGGAAGACTGATGACAAGGACCTTCCTCCAGAGCTGAGGGAAAGAGAGAGCTTTCCCCTGGAGCTGACACCCTGAATTTGGACTTGTAGCCTACTAGACTGTAAGATAATAAATTTTTGTTTGTTAAAACCATCCACTTGTGGTATTTCTGTTACAGCAGCACTAGACGTCTAAGACAGGGATGGTGTGCCTCTGCCTCGAGGGGCCCCGGAGGGAAGGGACGGGCAGGTCCCTGCACGCCCAGGGAGCTGGGCTATGGGCAGAGTGTGGGTCTGTCTGTCTGAAACGCCCCACTGAAGAGGAGCCTGGACCAGGGCCCTGGGGGGCCAGGCAGGGGGGCTGACAGGTCTGAAGGTAATTCTACTTGTAGACTGAGGGAAACCCCATGTGTACTGCCCAAAACCTGTTGCCATTGAGTAGACCCCTACTCATGGTGATCCTATGTGTGTCACAGTAGAACTGTGCTCCATGGAGTTTTCAATGGCTGATTTGTTGGAAGTAGATTGCCAGGCCTTTCTTCTGAGTTGCCTCTGGATGGACTGGAACCTCCAATCTTTTGGTTAGTAGCAGAGTGCATTAACCATCTGCATCACCCAGGGACCTCGTGTGTGCCATCACAGGGCCTGAATGTGCACCCAGCCCACCATGAATGCAGCCCTTCATCTGGACAAGACAGGAAGACCCAGCATGCTGTGCCTGCTCATAGAGGGAGACCCACCGCTGTGCAGACCTCCTTCTCTGGAGAGTGGTGGTGGCTTCACCTTATGAGGAATTGATTGCTTCCATCGGGTGCCTTTTTCTTGCCCCTGATGCAAGCCTGGGTCCAGCATCTGGGTCAGCCGTCCGGAGCCAGCAGGGCCTGGAGAAGCCAGCCCATGGTGGTTGGTGTCACTCCCGCCCAAGCCCTATGGCTGGCAGCTCCCACACCCCATCTCCTCTAGGCCAGCTCCAGCTGTGGCCCCATAGCTTTGGGTTATGTCTGGCTCTCCTGGCCAAATCCCTCTGTGTGTCTGGGGAAACAGGCGGTCATATTTTCATAACACAACACATCCTAAATCTGAGGGGATAAACTGAAAAGTCCTTTCTGTGGCCTGATTATCAGACTCCAGGCATCTGTGGGTAAGGGCTCACGCCCCAGGTTTCTTTTAAGACAAACTTCGGCCCTTCTGTTCCAGCAGAGAACACTCAGGGAGACCCCGTGAGTCCGTCTGTGCCAAGAGGCTGGGGCGGGATCAAGTGCCACAATTCTGACAGGTTCACTGACACACCCTGACAGTCACTGACATGCACACACTCATGCTGACACGCTCTCAACCTAGCACAAACACACATGTGCACACACATGCACACACCACACATACACACTATCACACACACTTATATACACACAGCTGTGTATTTTATTCACACACACACTCTGTTCATTACATTTTCTTTCTAGAGTCTGGAACTGTGCCACCAAATCAAAATCAGTGGTAACCATCACTTGTGTCCAGTAGTCTTGAAGTTGGTGTCCAGGGTGAGGTGGGTCAGTCAGAGGCTGAGTCCAGGCCATGAACCCCCACTGGCCCAGCTGCAGTCCCAGCTTGACAGCCAGCCCTTCCCTCCAGAGATTAGTCATTCCCTCTGGGCAGCTTCATGGAAGACATGATCCCATCAGAGGCCCAGATAGCTGCGAGGTGCTCACGACTGCTCCAGACCCAGACTCCAGGCAGGGCCGGTCCCTTGGAGCCAGGGCCAGGAGGAGAAGGTGAGCACCTTGTGCACTAACTGGCAGTAGCCCGCAGAAGCAGCCATGTGTGCAGGTGGTTCTAGAGACATCGAGTCAGGGGCTTGCAGGGCTAATGTCCCGCCAGGGCAGAGAGGGCTGAGGATGACAGGCTGCTGCAGCCCCACATCTGGGGGGCTTGGGCATGGGTTAGGGACGGGGCGAGGGAGAAATAGATTTGTCTGCAATGAGAACTTGTGGTCAGCGTGGCAGAATGTTCATAAAGAAGGTTGTGCTGGGGTAAGAGGGACATCTATATGGGGGCTGCTGTGTGTGGAGGGTCCCCCCAGCTGCAAACAGTCTCACAAAGGGCACCTGACCCAAAGTGACAGAGGTGAGAGGGCCTTGGGGTCAGCAAGGCCAGGCCTGTCCTGTTAGGAATAGAGGAAAATGAGCCAGAGGGGAATGGCTTGCCCAGGACTAGAACTCACCCCTCACCCTCTCCTCCACCTACCCCAACACATTGAAGCTCTCACCCTGAGAGCCCAGAAAGCAGCCATCCATGAGTAAGTCTCTGATGGATGAAGCCTGTCAGTACCAGAGCTGGGTTACAGGCGAGGTGAGGTGGGGTCCATCCCAGGAATGGGGATGAGGTTGGGCAGTCACGGTAGGTTCAGGTGCCTCCAGGGCTGCTGTGCTAGATGGGCCAGCTGCTGGTCATGACACATGAGGGGGGTGGGTGGCTGAGCTGGAGCTGAAGGTAGCAGCCAAGGCCCTGTCCCAAGTGACTGGCCATGTCTACAAATCCGGCCTCCACCAGATCTTCTCTCTCTTAGCATCTTCTCACATCCAAACCACTCTGAGGGTCTGCTATAAAGGAGACCTATATTAAATTATCATCATCATCATCAGTTTGATTAGCTCATTTAATCCCCAGGAACTCTGCAAATTTGGTCCAATTTATTAGGCCCATTTTACAGATGAGGAAACTGGGGATGAAGAGGGTAAGTAACTTGTCAAAGTTTATACAAGTAGTAAGTGTCAGAACTGCAATCAAATCCAGAAGCCCATGCTACACAGCCTTCCCCTAGAGAAGGGAAATGCAATAAATTTGGAAGATCAGTTCAGGAGCCCAGTAGCTGACCAGAAAGGGAATACAAAGAAAATTGAGAGAAAGCCCAGGAGTGGCCAGCCCAAGAAATGAAAATTTACCCATACTGAGACACAGCACAATGAAACTTCGTAATATTGGGGCAAAGAGATGGACCTAAAAGCTTCCAGAGAAGAGGAAGAAGCAGATCATATGCAAGTATCAGGAAAAAAATGGCATCAGACTTAATAGCAATTGAAATCCAGAAGATTAGATTTCAAGACACTAAATACCTGTTGTTCTGAGGGGAAATAATTTCTAATCTAGAATCCATTGCTCAGACAAACACACAATCAAGAGTGCTGGTAGAATATAAACATTTTCAGAGATAAAAGTTTTCAACATTTTACCACTCATGAACCCTTTCTCAGAAAGCTACTAGAGGATGTTCACCAGCAAATCACAAGCATAAACAACAAGAAGATGAAATGAGATCTAGGAAAAAGGGAATCCACAACCTGAGAGAGGTAAATGGAATTCCTAGGGTGAGGGTGAAGCAAGTCCCAAGACAACCACTGTGCAGGTAGCCTGGAGATGTAGAGACCTTATGTCCCAGTTCACCAAGACAGTCCCAATTTATTCCTGCTTCCCAGTGGAATTAGGATAATAACTAGAGAGCAAGCAGAACAGTGTGAACAAAGAAAAAGAAAGGCTCTGAGAGGGACATCTCCAAGAAAACCAAATAAACCAACAGAAACTTCATACATTTGGCCATGTTTAGAGAAATTGTAAAGCTCTTTAGGATAGTTTAGGGATAAATTAGTGACAGCTGTATTTAAACTTGTGCAAATGATAGAAGCCAACTGTTAACACCAGGCAAATTAAAAAAGTTACTTAAGGAATGAAATGAAATCACAGTTCTTATGCGGCTCAGCTATGAACATGATCTGCACATTCATAAGCATGTAAATCCTAAGAACTGATGTGAACAAAAATTGTGAAATAATTATATTGGGAGGGAGTGTTAAGATACTTAAAACTTCACCCCTCAACAGTACAAAATTAATAGAAAGTACTTAAAATTGAAACATGCTACATATATTATATAAGGTATAAACATGTGATTTTAAAATGTAAAGATAAATATAGGAAAAAGTCTCTAAAAAAGCCAAAAACAGCGGTTTCCGGGGAGCAGGAATCAGGATCCATGAGCAATGGTGCGGGTCACGCTGTTTTCCTTGGAAGCTGTATACTATATACATGCATAACTTCCATCAAACTGTTTACATATGCAATTGTGATTTCAAAAAAAACATTACTTTAATTAAAAAAGAAGAAATCGAAAGGACATAATGAGCTTTCTTCATCTCAGGGCTCTCTGGGGGTGCCCTCTCCAGTACAAGAACTTCTGATGGTGCCTCTGAGCATTGCCTTCAGAGTTATGATGCCTTTGGTGACCCCAGGACTGACACCGTGCTGTACAGTACTAGAGAGTCATGTTCTCAGAGCCCAGCTCCAGAGACATCCTGTCTTGTGGTCACAGCATGGTTCGATGGCTTGAGGTGGCCAGCAGTGATGTCATCTCCTGGAAACTCCTTGTGGTGGGTGTTTGCTCTATTGTTGTTAGTTGCTGCCAAGTTGGCTCAAACTCATGGTGACCCCGTATATAACAGAACGAAACGTTGCCCTGTCCTGTACTAACTTCATGATCATTGGTATGTTTGAGTCCATTTTTGTGGCTACTGTGTCAATCCATCTCATGCAGGGTTTCCTTCATTTTCACTGACACTCTACTTTACTTGGCATCAAGATTGGAGGAAGACTCATTAAGAACCTACGATATGTAGATGACACAACCTTTCTTGGTGAAAGCGAAGGGGACTCATCTCACATACTTTAGACATGTTATCAGGAGGGGCCAGTCCCTGGAGAAGGACATTATGCTTGGTAAAGTAGATGGTCATTGAAAAAGAGGAAGACCATCAAGGAGATGGACTGGCACAGTGGCTGCAACAGTGGGCTCAAGCATAGCAACATCGTGAGGATGGTGCAGGACCAGGCAGTGATTCCTTCTGTTGTACATAGGGTTACTATGAGTTGCAACTGACTCGACAGCACCTAACAACAATTACTTTACCTAACATGGTGTCCTTTTCTAGTGACAGGCCTTTCCCAATGACGTGTCCAAAGTAAGTGAGCAAATCTTGCCATCCTCACCTCTAAGGAGCATTCTGGCTGTACTTCTTCCAAGACAGATTTGTTCATTCTTCTGGCAGTCCATGTGTCAATACTTCTTTGGTCTTCCTTTATCATTGTCCAGCTTTCACACGCATATAAGGCGACTGAAAATACCATTGCTTGGGTCAGGTGCACCTTAGTCCTCAAAGTGACATCTTCAAGTTTTACAGCTTTCAAGAGGTCTTTAGCAGCAAAATTGTCCAATGCGCTACGTCCTTCAATTTCCTGACTGCTGCCCTGTGTGAGGCTCTTGGAGGGGGGCTGCCCTCGGCTCCAGCTCCATGTTTTCTGTTCTCCCCTCTGCACACCTCTTGTTGTGTGTGTTTCCTAGGCAGACACCCTTTCAGTATCTCTTGTCTGTACCAGTGTTGAAAGACAGCAAAAATGATAAATTAAATGACCAGGAAATGGGTAACAGCCCTATTCATACTTCAGATTTGCAGGGTGCCAGGGCCATGAAGCTCCTGCAAGACAAGCACTGTGGCCTCACGAAAGATCTGATTCACTCGGAGGGACAGCCCTGCGGTTGCTGCTGCCACACAGGGATTTACGTGGCAGCAGGCCAGCAGCTGGCTCTTTGCAGGGTCACACGTAGACTGACCTTTGACCTGTTGCTCTGACTGTTTTTCCCTTTTCTCCCTCATCTCCCTTCCTTATCCAGATCAGAGGGTGCACAGTTACCCTACAAAACCCTGCTTCTCTCCTGACCTCCCCACCCACTCCAGAATCCCCCGGCCCAGGTGTGCAAAGAACAGCTAATTGTAAAAACGTGGGATTCATGTGGCCTCTCTCACATGACACATTGCACAGGGGGTGCCACACAGAGTGCAGCCCAGAAGGGAGAGGGCTTGTCTCCCTCTTCTGAACACGCTTCTCACCACTTAATCTTGTACTCTGGAGAACACAGCGATTCATAGTTCTCCTTGGATTCTGAGATTGTGGTTATGCTCCCTCCCCCCATACGAAAATGTTTATGGATCACTGGGGACAAGAATCTTAGGCCAGGAAAACATCAAATGGGCAAAACTGTAAATTCCCCTTTTTTATAATAAACTAATTCTTCTTTAATCTTAGTCAATTCTGGAAAGATTCCATCATTTCAGGTTTAAGGTAAATCAATTCAAGATCACCCACCCCATGATGGATCGATTTGTGTCCCCTAAAAAGACATGTTCAAGTCCTAAACTCCAGTACCTGTAAGAATGACCTTGTTTAGAAATAGGATCTTTGCAGATAATGATTAGTGGAATTGACACGAGGTCACACTGGAGTCGGGTGGGTCCTAATTCTGTGTGACTGGTGTCCTTATTAAAAAAAAAGACACAGACAGGCTCAGAGGAGCGGCCATGTGATTAGGGAGGCAGGGACTGGACTGATGCAGCCACAAGCCAAGGAACACCTGGAGCCACCACAAGCTGGAAGAGACGAGGAAGGACCCTCCCCTAAAGTCTTCGGAGGGAGCACAGCCCTGCCAACACCTTGATTTTGAGCTTCTGCTCTCCAGACGGAGCCCTGGTGGCAAAGAGGTTAAAGAGCTTGGCTGCTAACCAGAAGGTTGGCAGTTTGAATCCACCAGCTGCTCCTTGGAAACCCTATGGGGTAGTTCTATAGTGTTGCTGTGAGTTGGAATCCACTCAACAGCAATGGGTTTTCAGGTCTCCACAGTGTGAGAGAATAAATTTCTGTTGCTTCAAGCCCCCCAGCATGTGCTGCTTTGTTAGGGAAGCACTGGGAAATCAGTACACCCTCCCACACCCTAAGCGGATAGCTGAAGTCCAGGGTGGCCCCAGCATCGTGTCCAAGGTGGTAGGAAGGGGGGACAGGAAATGGTCCAGCAACGGCTTGCACAGGGACAAGCGTCCTGGTGGCCTTGGCAGAAGCCAGGTTGGCCACTGGGGGATGTCTTGTTCCCATCAGCTCCTCAGTAAGGTCCACCTGGGACCTGCTGGTGCACCCTTTCCATCTGCTTGCCTTACAGTCCACATCCTCCTTCCACATTTCTCGGGCTTCCATAACTTTGAGATGGCCTCAGTTCCTGCCTCCCTCATCCTTCTCTTCTCGCCTGCCCCATGCCGGACAGCACAGGGGATCTTTTGACACCAGTGTCCCCTGGTCTCCATGAGAAGTGGAGTCAGTTCACCGGGGGGTTCTTCTATCTGTCCCTCGGGGCAGGGAGGGGCAAGGCTTGTGGCCGCATCTCCCTCCCACCACACACCCTTCCCCTTCTGCTCCGTGCACACCTGTCAACAACATCTGGCTCAGGAGGGGTGCAGGGGGGGACAGCTGTCTGTTTGGATCCCATGTTTTTCCCAATTCTTCCTGAACTCCAAGGCCAAGAGCACACCCCCTTGGTTTTCCAGTGGCACTCGGACAACGTCTCCTGTGCCCCACCATCCATGCTGGAAAGAAGACCTGGCATCAATGGAAAGTAGGGGGCACTCTTCAGTTAACACGTTACAACATCACCCAGATTCCATTGATGCATCTATGTGAGTGAAGCTTGGGACTCAGGGCAAAGTTGGGAGTAAAAGGAAGAGAAGTAACAAGGTCCCCTATGGGGGCAGTGGTGGTTCAGTGGTAGAATTCTCACCTTACATGCCGGAGACCTGGATTCAATTCCTGGTCAATGCACCTCATGCACGGCTACCACCCATTTGTCAATGGAGGCTTGTGTGTTGCTGTGATGCTAAATAGGTTTCAGTGGAGACTAGGAAGAAAAGTCTGGTGATCTGCTCCCAAAAATCCATCGGTGTAAACCCTTGGATCACAACAGTCCAATTTGCAACCAGTCATGGGGATGGCAAAGGGCTGGGCAGCATTTTGTTCCATTGTGCCTGGGGTTGCCATGAGTTGGGGCTGACTCAACGCCAGCTAACAACAACATAGCCACCGTGCCTGAGGTTGCAACTCCTGAGAGCTAGCGTGGTTGGGGTGGTGGGGAGAGCAGCAGAGCACCGGTCTGGGGTGGACAGAATACTGATACTCACTGCACTGGGTGAGGTTGGGAGCAGCAACAAAGGGGCCATTTACAAAAGGGGAGCAGGGAGGGCCGGTGCAGCAACCCCAGCTCTCAACAGTGGGGTGCCTGCATGGAAGGGCAGGGGCAGTCACTGGGCCTGGGGAGGAGGGTGGCATGGTGGGGGGCCACAGACAGGGGCTGTGGCCACTGGCAGGGGGATGCAGCCACCCCACAGTGATCCGGCAAGAAGGAGCTGGGACCGCTGGCCCATCTCTTCTCCCCACTCCAGAGCTTCTGCAGTGATGCTCATTGGCCAAGCAAGCCCCCAGGTCAGGCTCACAGGCCCCCTCTGCCCACCCACCGTGGGTCCTGGCAGAAGGATAGTAGGGCTGGTGCAGGGAGGGTCTGGGAGGCAAAGAAAGATGTTCCCACCTCTCTTTCCAAGAGAGTTTCCTCATTCTACAAGGTGGGCAGAGAAAAAGAAAAAAATACCAAACCCATTGCCGTCAAGTTGATTCTGACTCACAGAGACGCCTTGTAACAGAGTACAACTGCCCTATGGAGTTTCCTTGGCTGTAATCTTTATGGAAACAGATCGCCAGGCCTTTCTTCCAAGGTGCCTCTGGGTAGGCTTGAACCACCAACCTTTCTGTCAGTAGTTGGGCACTTCACCATTTTTACCACCAGGAACCCTTCAGCCAAAAAGATGGGGGTGTTCGCTTGCTGACCATGTAGTTAGAGGCTGGCGGCTTGGCCCTGGTAGTGATCCTGGGGGTGGGACATCCCCACCCTACTGGGGTCAGGCACCCTCTTGGCATTAAGGGATACACCTGAGACTCATAAAGAGGGCAAGTGTACTGAACAGAGCGAGTGTCCATCCCTCTGACCCTCCAAGTGTGGAGACACTTCCCCCAGAGGTGGTTCCAAAGTACAAACCCCAAATGTCTGCTGGGGGAGTCTGACCTCATCCATGGAAGCTCAACAGCTGGCTGCTCTGAGCAACCACAGCAGCTAGTGCTGGTGGCTTTGTGCTTGGTGCTAAGCTCTGTGGGGGAGATGCCTAGGGGGACCCCAGGGCACAGAAGCACCTACCCACCACGGAGGGCACCAGCCTGGCTTTCGGCCTCCAAGGAAGGAGGCAAACCAAGTGAGCCACTCAGGCCAAGACCCACTTCCAAGGGTCCCAGTGCCCGAGCGAGTCACCACGTCCGTCCCAGAAGTCGACATCCATGGAGCCACTGACAGAGCAGCCCTGGGTCTGAGGACTGCAGTGACACAGGACCAGGGCTGCTGGTCCGGCTCCATGATCAACCAACAGCCTGCTGCTCTGTCCCCGCAAGAAGGAGCCAGCTGCTCATGGCCCTAATAGCCACACACGTCTGGACTTTCAATTATCCTAACAACACCACAAACACGTCGGTGGGGCTGGCGTTGGGTTACGATCGCAAATTCCGACTTCAAGAGCAGCCATAAAACAGAGACCCGAAGCATGTTTTTCGCTTTTTTTCCAACATTAGCAACTCATCTGATACGTAGGCGAGGGTTCCAGTTTCCTGAAAGGCGATGAGATGCCAGACCACAGCCCGCCGCCGTGATCCCGTGTAAATACGTGTGCTCACGCACGCTCCGGAGCCTTGAGATCACAGGCACAGATGGGTCTCCCGGTCATAATTTTTTTTTCATTACCCAACGTATTAGGTTTATCCATCTTTTCTACCTGAAAATCTTCAAGCATAAAAGATGAAGAGAACATTCTCCAGAGATCACCATGGCTTACCCCGACTTCAGAAGGTCAAATGCAGAACACAACTTCCACTTACAAGAAGTCCATAAACCGGCGTGCTCACCCTTATGGGAGGATGCTGTCCCCCACCCCCACTTAAATTCTACTTTGAAGGGTCTGTGTTCTCCCCAGGGACATTAATGATGCTCACCTTCTGTGCAACCATCAGCACTATTTATTTCCAAAATTTTTATCACCCCAAGCAGAAACTCGGTACCCCTTAAGCAATATATCCCCATTCTCCCCTCTCCCCGCAGTCGCTTGTAACCAATAACCTACTTTCAGTCTCTATGGATTCACCTATTGTAGGTATTTCATGTAAGGAGGATCAGAGAGTACTTGGCCTTTTGTGTCTGATATCTCAATGTACAGTCTTCAAGTTTCATTCATGTTATAGCACGTGTTAGCACTTCATTCCTTTTTATGGTAGAGTAATATTCCACTGAGGTCCCTAGGTGGCACACATAGGGTTGCCCTGAGTCACAATCCCCTTGGCAACAGCTGGCTTGGAGTTTTTGGTTTTGGGTAGCACAAACAGTTTGCGATCGACTACTAACCCAAAGGCTGGCAGTTCAAAGCCACCCAGGGGTGCTCTGGGAGCAAGTTCTAGTGATGTGTTTTGGTAAAGATTGTTGTTGTGTGCCCTCGAGTCCATTCTGACTCATAGCAACCCCACGTGACAGAGTAGAACTGCCCCATAGGGTTTCCCAGCCTGTAATTTTTACAGAAGCAGATTGATTGCCAGGGACCACAGCCATTCCCCAGGGTTCCTTTGCATGCTGAGGATCTTTAACAAGCCAGAGCCTCCTCTCCTTGTAGCTCGATACCTAAATGAGGAATTTTGGAGAACCGAGGATGGCGGGTGGGGAACAGGAAGAGAGGACCAGCCTCAACTGAGCACCCACTGTGTTCTAGACCCCCTGCTGGCTGTTTTCTCATGAATTTTATCCTCGTCACCCTGTGAGTCACCACTGCTCATGGGGAAACTGAGTCTTGGGGAAGGTAAGGGTCTTGCCAAGGATTTCCCAGCTCAGACAGGGCAGCCACGCCCACACTGGGCCAGCAGGGTTCCAAAGCCCCTGCCATGTCTCCTGTACCCAGAGGCCCCAGAGGTGCGGCAGCCTTGGGGATCCATCCTGGGAAGCACCCTCCATGGGATGGCAGGGCAGAGTGCCAATGGGGCCTGGCGTGGCGCCAGGTATGCTGCATACCTGGGACCCAAGGCTACCTTCCAAGTCAGAAGCCTCGATTCCGAGCCTGGGGCCTTAAGAGTGCATGGACTTGGGGGAGGGACATGGGGATGTGAAAAGCCCAATAAGACATGGTCTGCCCCCACCCCAGAGGCCTACAGGGGTTCAGAGGAAGAGAGAGAAGCCCCATCAAGAGGGGCCTCAGGGCCATCCCTGCACCCCACTAAGGGATCTGCTGAGAATCCCGTGGGCTCTGCCTCCAAACCATGCCAGAACCTGCCAGCTGCTGGCCACTTCCTCCAAGGCCCCTGGACAAGTCCTTGCACCCCTGAGCCCCTTTGGTCATAGAGATGGGCTGGGACTGCTGGGCAGAGGGAGGCCTCAGGTCCCCATAGCCTGTGGGGTCCACGTGCTTCTGGGCCACTTCACACCTCTGCCTGCGGTGTTCCTCTCTCTCTTCCACATGATGTTGACCTCCCCAATGTTCATGCTGACTCCTCACGAGGCCACCATGGCCACGCCACTAAGAGGAGACACGTGTGACCTGTACTTCTTATCTGTCTTAGCTGGCTTCTCCTCACATCCACCATAGCTACCATGTCAGATGGCAGGGCTGCGACCACCGTCATTTGGCCAAAGTCTGGGCCTTCTCTTTGGGTCCAGACCCCTAGATACAATGTGAGCACACACGTACACTGACATACACGCATACACATACACGCTCACACTAATACACCCTCTCATATATTCACATACATACAGTCACACACACAAACGCTGACATACGTTCACTGGAACACATTCATACAATGAACTCATTCACACATGTGTATACACTCACAATGCACACCCACTCACTCACACCCTTCACATACACGCTCACACAAACATACTTTCACACACGTATGCTCACACATCCTCACACGAATCAACACACTCATACAGGCTCACACACACTCACACACTCACCTAACACATTCACATACTCACACAAGCTCACACTCACACACATAAAACACTCACAGTGCTCACTCTCACACCCTTCGCACACACCCATACCCTTCAAACATACACTCACTCATACACTCTTACATATACTCACATACTTACAAGTGCTCACACACTTACATTCACATACATACACACACTTGCTCACACTCATGTTTGCACAACCACATGCTCACATACACTCACACACTCAGATACACACTCACACTTGCTCGCAAACACTGACACACAGTCACAAACACACACTGACACACTCACTCACACACGTACGCATACACAGTCTCACACAGGGCCGTCTTTAGTGACTTCTCCAGGCCACGCTGTGTTCTTGGGGTTACAAGGCCCAGCCTTGATTCAGACACAGCCCTGTCCTGAGCCATCCCAGCCCTGTGGGGAGGAGGGCCCAGGACACAGAGGGCAGTGTGGGTGACCAGTGCCACAGGGCTATATGCATGCCATGGGTCCCAAGAAGAGGCCTTTGTTTCTGCCTGGGGGCCAGGGGTGGGGGATCAGGGACAGTGAGGGGCTACAGAGTACACTCAAGACCCCCTATCAAGATGCAGGACCATTAACAGCAGGAGCGGCCCCTGCCCAGCCCCTCCTGTGTCTCCCCTAGTATGCCTTAGCTGTGCCTGCTCCTTCATCCCCAACCCACTAGCTGTGTCTGCCTCTGTATCTCCATTCCATCAGCACTGCACCCACCCAGAGGCTTAGGCCTCCCTGGGCCACATCCATTCACTCTTGAATCCCAGCCTGCGACCCCCACCCCTGTGAGCAGTTGAGGTCCAGAGCAGCGTCGACCACTCCCAGGCTGCTCTGCGCCGGCCACGCAGACCATCACCTGTGAAGACAAGGGCCAGTCCCACCTGCTTACCCCAGCACCCACAGCCCTGACACTGTCAGCTGATGATGCAGGAACAGGTGTGACCTGTCCATGTGTCAGCCTAGCTCTGCTTCCAGTGAAGTCCCCCTGGAAGGAGGAGGAGCCCCCTGACCTGGAGCTGAAAGGCCATGCAGGTGACCAATGGCCCTGTCCCAGCCTGCACAGGAGCCATAAGGCCACACAAGTGACCCAAGTCCCCTGCTCGGCCTGTGCAGGGCAGCTTCTGAACCCCAGGGCTCCTGCACGCAGTGAGGTGGCCCGTGCTTCAGAGTCAGTGCAGCCCCCAGATGTTGAGTTAGAGACACATCTGGGAGCCGCATGTGTGCAGATGCTCTGAACAGAAGCCGGCCAGGAAGGAAGACACCGGTAGCAGAGCAATAAAGACGCTCAGCGGCCCCTCTGTGCACTCATGGGAAAACCTCGATTGGGCACCACAGAAATACTGCACGCGCTGGCTGGGGTTTATAACACAATAAAATGTAAACAGACAGCTTTCAGATCAAAGCCGCGTCAATAACAGACGCGCTGGCTTCTGGGGCAAAGTTAACGTATTGGAGGAGGCGTTAGCCTGAAGGTTGTTCAGGGGTTGACACGTCCCGACGTCCCGACATCACAGCCAGAGTGGGAGCAGAGCTTCGGCTAGGGGCTGCCCAGTGATCTAGGGACACACGCTCACTCACAGTGCACCCCTGTGTCCACCCCAGAACCAGCCGCACCTCAGGCACAAGACCGGCACCAAGCCCGCCCCATGCCCCCAGGAGCCAGTCCCTTAATTGCCCCTGTGTGTCTGCCAGGCTGGGGTTTCTGGAGGAACTTCCGGAGATGCAGCCGGACTGTAAACACCTCCAGCTCCTGCCTGCCCCTCCTTCATCTCACTGCCTTGTGAACTCAAGACCCAGTACCGCATGCTTTCCCAACTGTACCTAGAGGCCATTCTGGTTCCCTTCCTCATCCATCCGAAATCCAACCTGCGTGGGCCACCTCTTCTTGGAGGCTTGGCTGCTGGGAAGCTCATTAGTGCTGCTGAGGACCTCTGGATGGACACCCGATCCCCATGCACACACACGGAACGAGCCCACACACTGAGATGTGTGTGCATGTGTACAGGCGTGTGCTTGTGTGTGTGTGTGTGTGTGTGTGCCTGCACAAGGGCGCCAGCCATGATCCTCCTGGAGTCTGTCCTTTGCCAGCCATGGCTCCTCTCTTGAAAGGGGATCCCATCCACCAGAATAGGCCACACTCCTCCTAAAATTTCTGAGTCCCGGCCCTCCCTTTCTTGGATGTAACCTACATCTAGGGATGGGCTCCCCTGGGTCTGGGGGCGGGGCCCAGATGCAGGCTTTATGGGTAGAGTGACCAGATCTATCAAAGGAAAATACAGGGTGCACAGCTACATTTGCATTTCAGATAAACACTAAGTAAGCTTTAGTACAAGTATGCCCCAAATATTGCATGGGATGTACCAAAAACCCAAACCCATTGCCATCGAGTCGATTCCAACTCATAGCAACCCTATAGGACAGGGTGGAAGCACCCCGTAGAGTTTCCAAGGCTGTAATCTTTACGGAAGCAGACTGCCCCATCTTTCTGTCTTGGAGTTGCTGGTGGGTTGGAGCCACCAACCTTTCAGTTAGCAGCCAAGCGTTTAACCACTGTGCCACCAGGACTCCTTCTCATCTCAGTAATGGACTTAGATTAATTACTGCAGCAATTAACACAGCAGCAGCTCCTGAACACATATTAGACTCTGCTGATGATCCTCATGCCCAGTTTGTGCCGTTTCTGCGTAAAAACCTGGCTATCACCTGGGTGGCTCTGCAAAGCCGGGATGTTCTCGGGAGCATCCAGTTTTGTCCTCCACTGGGCACCACTCCTCCCGGCTAAGCGAGCTGCCCAGCCCTGAGCCTGCAGGGTGTGGAGTCCGGGCCTGGCGGTAACCGAACTTACACCCATCTGGTCAGGCACACACACGTGTGCACACACTCCCCGGTGCCCAGAAAGCTGAGTTTGGGTAATAGGCTCACATGCTGAGCAGCTCAGTGTGGGTGGGTGGGAAGGGTGGGGGCCCAATTCCTACCAGGCCTTCCCGTGTTGTTGAGCGCCCTTTGCCCATAAGCCACGTGGAGATCTGCTGAGTTCCCTGTGCTGAGGTGCAGACACGCTGAGTTCCTGCCAGGTCTGCAGGTCTGAGACCAGTAGGGAGAGCAAAGGTATTTTGGAGAGCAGGATCATTGGCTGCGGTGTTCTGAGACCAGAGAGGAAATGTGACATCACAGGATTGGAGTGGTCAGGCATTTCCTAAGTCGTGATATTTAGTTGCCCTGTGAGTCAGAATAGGTCCCTGGGTGGTACGGTTTGTGCTCAACTACTAACCTAAAGACTGGTGGTTTAAACCCACCCAGCAGTGCTACAGAAGAAAGGCCTGGCGATCTGCTTCTGTAAAGATTACAGCCAAGAAAATCCTATGGAGCTATGCTACTCTGTCACACATGGGTTCCCCATGAGTGGGAATGGACTCAACAGCAATGGGTTTTGGTTTTTTGTTTTCGGTGAGGCGGAATCAGCTTCGACAGCAACTGGTTTTTTTGTTTGTTTGTTTGTTTGCTTGCTTTTGGTTTGGTGGCTGCGTTAATTGCCGAGGGACAAGCAAACTTGTCCCCAGCAACCCCCGTGAACACTGGAAGGGCGATTTCATTCCAAATATGCTCATCTAAAAATATCTCCCTTACTGTGTGTTTTGACTCGGTGCCCAAGAACACGAGCATTTTTTCCACAGAGAGGAGGACGTGAAACCCGAAACATCTTGGAGCGATTTGGCCGCTCTCTTCCCAGGACGTTCTCTCCTGTTGTAACACGATGGGCTTCTCTCGAATTTGAAACATCCATTTGGCCAATGCAAGGCGGGATTTGGTCTTCCTGGCCATAAAGATCTAAGGCTGTAAACTGTTGTTCCTCACATGTTTAAAGCATAACATTAACACCAAGCTTTGCTGTAAAACAATCTGGGAAATGTAACGGATCCGAGACGGTTTTATGTGGTGTGGAGAATCACTCCTGACACCGACACCAGAGTTGACACCACACAGAGAGCACTGAATGCCCTCCGGCTTTGAGCAGGTAGCACTCCCCAAGGCAGGGACGGCAACCAGGCCATGGGCGTCCCTGCCCACCAAGAGAGACATCGAGTGTCCATTCTGAGAGGTTTAGTTTTTAGAAACGAATAGTCAAGGACAGAATGCATAGGCAGACTTCATAATTTCACGCAAAAGCACCCCCATCGCCACCAGCTGCCCCTGAGTCAACTCCCACTCATGGCAACCCCATGTGTATTAGAGTAGAACTGTGCTGCACAGGGTTTTCAATGGCTGGTTTTTTGGAAGTAGATCACCAGGCCTTTCTTCTGAGGTACCTCTGGGTGGACTCAAACCTCCAACCTTTCAGTTAATAATAGTCAAGTCCCTAACCATTTGCACCACCAAGGGGTTCCAGCATCGTGCCTAAATCAAAACCAAATCAAACCCGCTGCTGTTGAATTGATTCTGACTTATGGTGACCCCATGTGTAACGGAGTAGAACTGTGCTCCAAAGGGGTTTTTTTTTGGCTGTAATCTTTACAGGAAGCAGATTGGCAGGCCTTTCTTCTGTGGTGCCACTGGGCAGATTCAAACCACCAACCTTCTTTTCTTTTTTTTTTTTTTTTTAACTGTGCTTTAAGTGAAAGTTTACAATTCAAGTCAGTCTCTCATACAAAAATCTATACATACATTGTTATGTGACCCTAGTTGCTCTCCCTACACTGTGATAGCACACTCCTCCTTTCCACCCGGAATTTCCCACGTCTATTCAACCAGCTCCTGACCCTCTCTGCCTTCTCATCTCGCCTCTGGACAGGAGCTGTCCATTTAGTCTCATGTATCTACTCTTCACGAGTATCACTTTATGTCCCATAGTGCAGTCTAATCTTTGCCTGAAGAGTTGGCCTCGGGAATAGTTTTAGTTTTGGGTTAACAGACAGTCCGGGGCCATGTCTTCCCGGGTTCCTCCAGTCTCAGTCAAACCATTAAGTCTGGTCCTTTTACTAGAATTTGAGTTCTGTACCCCACTTTTCTCCTGCTCCGTCAGGGACTGTCTTTTGTGTTCCCTGTCAGGGTGGTCATTAGTGTCAAACCACCAACCTTTAGATTAGTAGTCAAATGTAAACCATTTGTACCACCCAGTATAGTGCTTAGTACCCAGCCAAAAAAAAAAGATGCCATTGAGTTGATTCCAACTCATGGTGACCCCACGTGTGTCAGAGTAGCACTGTGCTCCGTAAAGTTTTCAATGGCAGATCACCAGGCCTTTCTTCTGAGGTGCCTCTGTGTGGACTCAAGTCTCCAACTTTTTGGTTAGCAGAAGAGTGTGTTCACCGTTTGCACTACCCAGGGACACAGTGGCTTCGTTTTTCTCTCCTTCTTTCCGCAGACTGGGTTGAGTCCGTCCTTCAAAGGGGTGGTGGAATCATGGGATAGGAACTCCCCAGGCAACTGGTTCTGGGTTTTGTTTCTCACATAGAAGGGCCAGAATGTTCCCTGGTGCTCTAGAACAGCCCAGAATGTTGAGCCGTGTTTGCACTCCTCCAAGATGAGTTCTCTGACAAGATTCAGCTCTCTTGGTTGGACCACTGGGCATTTTTGTCCTTGGTTTGACATCAGTTGAATGTCACTTCTTGAATTCCACAT
Source organism: Dugong dugon (assembly GCA_030035585.1). Lineage (NCBI taxonomy): Eukaryota > Metazoa > Chordata > Mammalia > Sirenia > Dugongidae > Dugong > Dugong dugon. The sequence goes on along the minus strand of CM057462.1, from coordinate 25,780,745 downwards.
TCTGTCTCAAATTTTCTTTTTTAGAGGCTAAAACAATACAAACTAAAGCAAAACCCCACTTTCCTCTGACAAGCGTCACTAAAACGAAGCTCTTCCCCAGGGCAGGGTGCCTCCCAGCTGCAGGGGGTGGCTGTGAGGGGCAGGAGGAGCCCCACTGCTCAGAGGCTCTGCCAGCTCCAGCCACTCTCCAGGACCCCCAAGGAGCACACACCAGGTACCACCACTGCCCAGGATGCACCCACTGCCCACGGCAGGTCACCTCATGCTGGGATCAGCCAGCCCCATCCCTTAATTCTTTCAAAACAGAGAAAATACCCAAAAAACACAGCAGCCCCCTTCCTGCCATCTGAGACCAAGGCTTGATGATGGAACCATCTCGGGAAACTGCCCACTCCTACCAGGGAAGCATTGGGAAGGAGCTGTTGAGAGTCTCAGAGTACGTGTTCTCCTCCTGAAACCACACGACCCAGAGGAAGCCCCTTTGGACACAGACCTAGCCAGAACCAGTGGTTCCCCTTTGCTTCAGAGGATCCCCTTTCCCACATCAAGCTCCCCCTCTCCTGTGGAGGGCTCCTCGTTTTCCCATAGTGGGTTCCCCCTCTCCCAGACCCAGTGGAAAAGCAACAAAGGGGGGCGTCTAGCCCTTGCTGCTACAGCCACATGGGGGCATCCCCTGGGAGCAGCAGCTCAGGCCTGGGAATCCCTGCAGCCTGAGAATCCCAAGAATTCCTCCCCCTACTTAGGGTAGTGTCAAGACACAGGCTTCATGAAACCAGCCTTGCCCAGGGGTCCTACTGGGAGAAAAGACAGCTCCTCCCACTCCACACCCCAATAAAAAGAAAGATGTGTGCATATGTGATCTCTTTCCATAAGCACTAACTTTTTAAAATCTACATATATCCCCAGGCCCCCATTTATAATATGCTTTAGCCATTAAACATTACTAAACAAAGAAACACATTAAATAATTCTATAAACTGTAAAAAAAAAAAAATTACAGTATCAGGCCCCGTGTAATCTTTCTTATCTTAACATGTTAATTTCTTTGGACTGCCAAAATAAAATACCACAAAGTGGGTGGCTTAAAAGACCAGAAATTTTTTATCTCACAGGTCTAGAGGCTAGGAGTCCACGACCAGGGTGTCAGCTGTGTTGATTCCTTCTGAGGATTTGAGAGAGAAACTTCCCTGCCTCTCTCCTAGCTTCTGGCAGCCCAGGGGTTCCTAGGCCTACAGACACATCTTCACGTGGCTGTCCTTCCTCTGTCCCTTCTTCTCTTTTATAGAACACCACTCAGATGGGATTAGGGCCTACCCTACTCTGGTATGACCTTTTGCTAACTTAACAAATAACATCTTCAAAGACCCTATTTCCAAATAAGGTCACATTCATGGGTACTGATGACTTCAGCACATCTTTCTGGAGGGCACAATTCAACCCATAATAAACCAAACACCAAACCTGTTGCCACTGAGTCTTTTCTGACTCACAGCAACCCTATAGGATAGAGTAGAATTGTCCCCACAGGGTTTCCAACGAGGGGCTGGTGGATTTGAACTGCTGACCTTTGGGTTAGCAGCCAAGCTCTTAACCACTGTGCCACCAGGGCTCCCAACCCATAATACTTGGATTGAATACACAAGCTGGATGGAAGAATATGGGGACATGCGAACCTGCCCCCAAAAGATAAGAGCCTCAGAGAGGACTCCATCATGCCCTGTAAGGGATGAAACAAGAGCTGCCTAACCCCTGCCCCAGACTCTACATTGAGAGCCTCATGGTGACTCACCCCGCCTACCCGAGACACAGCTGGGGGATTCCATGGCATATTCGAGACCCCTCACAGAAAGGGATTGAAGCTCCACGTGCAATGTCAGCCTGCAGCCCAGATCCTGGGTCATTGGACCTGGTGCCGGCACCCCACGAGGAAAATTCCTGAAGCCAGAACTCCTGGGTCAATAACGGTGCCTGGCAGGGTGGTGGCTTGTGCACACAAGCCATATCCACAGGGAGAAGGGGTCCCAGACAGCAGCCCCCATGTGAATCCCCTCCTCACCGTAGCCTGGGAGTGGGTGAGAGCGTGCCAGCCTGACCTGATCCGAGTACAAGGCTCATAGACCCCCCAGGGACGTTAAAACAACCCCCTTCTCACCTTACCCTGCTTTTAGGACCTGTTCAGTGCTGGGTCAGGGAGCGCAGGGTTAAAATGAGCAAGCCGGGTGGTCAGGAACCAGCTCGCCAACGTGTAGATGGGAACCATTTTATTTTGTCATAACCGCCCACCAATCCCACCCATCAGACACCTCGCACACACTTGGTTCAAGACTGACTTCAGCAGCAGGGGCTCCAGACCTCGAAGCCCCAAGGCTAACTCAGCCAGGAGCTGCAGGTGAGCATCGGATGAGCAGTGGCCAGTACCACCCTGAGGAGCCACCAGCACCCCAGGCTTCCTGGTGGGTGAGGTAGACCAAGACGAGGCACCCAGGATCTGAGGAAGGGGCACGGTTCTGGGGCAGGTAGGAATTACATCACTCCCACACAGAAACATGTACACACAAATGCTCATCAATCATAACAACCAGAAGTGCAAACAACCCAAGTGTCCATCAACTGACAAATGGAGAAGCAAAATGGATCCATCCAGGCAATGGAATATTATGAGTCAATAAAAAAGGAATGAATTCCTTACACATGCTACAACATGGATGAACCTCAAAAACATTCTGCTGAGTGGAAGAAGCCAGACTAGAAATACCCATATTGTATGATCCCCTTATATGAAATACGCAGAACAGGCAAACCCATAGAGACAGAAAGCAGATTAGTAGTTCCCAGGCGCTGAGAAGCTGAGGGTGACTACTGTTTGATACAGGGTGTTGTGGGGCGATGGAATGTTCTGCAATCAGACAGAGGTGGTGATTGACGACACTGTGGATACACTAAATACCGCTGAATGTCCTCACTTTAAATGGGTGAATTATATGATATGTGAATTACACCTCAACAAAACTGGTTAGAAAAAAATTACAGCAGCCACAAAATCATGTTTGAACAGAGACCTTCGAGAGAGACCAGGGGACCCATGCCCCTGCCTCTCTACCCAGAGGGTCAGAAGGTCCCCCTTGGCCCCCCTTGGTGTGAGGGCTCTGCTGGCATGTCCCTGACTATGCCTGGGCCACCTTGGGCCATCCGTGCTGCAATCCCTGCAAGGGGCCTACCTCGCCCCCACCTCCGGCCTTTCTGGGACATGGACCCCGGGGTCTTCCACACTGACTGCCAGCTACTCACCAGGACCGAGCCAAGGTGTCCTGCAGTCCTGCCCAGGCAGTCCCAGGCCCCTTGCGGAGGTTGAGTCTGTCCTGGCTCCTCCTCGTGGGTCCTCATGCTGGTTCCAGGGTTCTTTCTTTTATTTGTTCCACAAACACTCACCGCCCGCTTTCCAGACAAAATACAGGATACCCAGTTATATCTGAATTCAGATCAACAACGACTAATTTCCCAGTGTAAGTATATCTTAAATATTACATGGGACATGCTTATACCAAAACTGATGTCTTGCTTATCTGAATTCAAATGTAACTGGGCGTCCTGTATTTTTACGTGCTAAATCTGACCACTCGCCTGGACCCCTGCCATGAGCTCACACCCAGGGCCTGGTCTTAGGAGCTCTTGGGCCACCGGGGAAGACAGGTTCTGGAAGAACCTAGATGGAAGGGGCCTGGTTACCACATCCAGGAAGGAGCCCAGGCTGCAGTGGCGGCCACACACCACCGAGGGCCCAATGCCAAACCTTCCTGGGTGCCCAGCTGACCCCTTAGAGACCTGGGGACAGGGACTAGGACTGGGAGAGGGCTAAGGTACCCTTGCTGGGGAGCTGGCTCTTCGCCTGCACCTTAGCAGCTCTGCAGATGGGAGCTGAGAGAGATTTGAGGGGTGTGGTGTCACTCCCTCCATAGCCTGGGTGGTCTGGTCCCTCAGCTGTGAAGGCCCCATGTCAGACCTCAGAAGAATGGTGGGGCCACTGGGAGGCCTACTGTTTATTCTGTTGCTAAGCGTTTTTCAAGTGTTGTTGTTGTCAGCTGCCATCAGGTTGGCCCCTGACTCATGGAGACCCCGTGCAAAATGGGATGGGACAATTGTGCTCCATGGGGTTTCCATTGCTGATTTTCAGAAGTAGATCACCAGACCTTTCTTCCTAGTTCACCTCCTCAAGACAAGGCATCCATCAGCACCCGACCCTCACCATCCCAGCGCCCAATCCTCATGCCAAATTCTGCCTGCTTCCCCCTTGGGCCCTCCACTAGGACAGACCCAGGGGCGGGTTGAGGGTTGGGACAAAGGCTTCAATTCCCTTCCTCCATCAGCCTCCCCCACAAATAAACATTTAAACTTTCTAAACAGAATTCCTGTGGGGAAGGTCTTGGAGGGGGTGGCAATAGGCCCAGAGGTCAGGGCAGAGAGAGGGTGGGAGGCCAGAAGCATGACTCGAGGGTGATCACTGACACTGGAAGCTGGGACCTGCTGGCCCACAGCCTGGGGACAGGCAGGAAAGACTGGGGTCAGGGGAGGGGTATTGGAGGCTCTGCTGAGGGGCTTTACATGAGGACTTCAGGGTGGACAGTGCCCTGGTCAGATGGGCACTTTGCAGAGGTCTTTGAAGATGTAGTCAGTTAGGTTAATGAGAGGCCACCCTGATCCCATCTGAATGGCCTCTTACAAAAGAGAAGAGACACAGAGACACGTTTTGTGATGATGGACACAGAGATTGGAGTGACTCCGCCACAAGCCAAGGAAAGCCTGGGGCCACCAGAAGCTGGAAGAGACAAGGAAGGATCCTCCCCTAGAGACTTTGGAGGGAGCATGGCCCTGCTAACACCCCTGGCCTCCAGAACTGTGAGAGAGTACATTTCTATTGCTTTAAGGCACCTTGTTAGTGGTATTTTGCTATGGCAGCCCCAGGAAGCTAACACAATGGCCTTACTTGGAAAAAGGTCTTTGCAGATGTCACCAAGTGAAGGATCTCCAGAAGAGATCATCCCTCCTGGATTATCTGGGTTTGGACCTTAAATCCAGTCACAAGTGTCCCTATAGGAAACAGAGGAGGAGAGACAGACGCAGAGGAGGAGGCCATGTGAAGACGGAGGCGGAGATTGGAGTGATGCAGCCACAAGCCAAGGAAAACCTGCAGCCACCAGAAGCTGGAAGAGACAGGGAAGGATCCTCCCCTAGGCCTTTGGAGAGAGCATGGCCCTGCTGACACCTTGATCTCAGACTTCTAGCCCCCAGAGCTGTGCAAGAATACATTTCTGTTGTTTGAAGCCCCCCACACCCACCCCGTGTATGATGCTTTGTTAGGGCGTCCACATGAAACTCACATACCAGCTCTGGAGGTGGTCAGAGAGCAGGGCAGAGGCTCAGAGCTGCTCAGGGAGATGAGGAGAGTGGGGTCCTGAGAGGGGCAGGTCAGCAGGGCCTGGTGTGTCAAGAGCTGACTGCAGTGAACTGGGATCAAGAAGGTCCCCACCTCTGGCATAATGGGATCCTCAGGGACCTGAGAGATCCAGGACCAGGATCCCTGGGTTCAAATCCCAGCTCCCCACTTCTTGGCTGTGTGTGACCTTGGGTAAGTCGCTTCAGCTCTCTGCCTACTCTCCCTGAGTCAAGCACTTAGAGCCGTGATTGGCCCAGGTGCTGCAGGATCAATCAAAGGCATCGTCATCTGCCTCATCTCCCCATCCTACATGAGGACCCTGGGGCTCTGGGGCATGATGGAGCACAGACAAGTTCTAGGACCCCAGGCCCAAGCCGAGCAGGTCTACCAGAAGGATGGAAAAGAGCTGGGGAGAGGAGATAGGCCTATGCTGGGAGTAGCCAGACTGAGGGATTGGTTGGTTGAGGGACAGGAGAGCAGGGCCACCAGGGTGTCAGCCAGAGAGCTGGGCCCATGTCCCCAGACACTGGGAGGGAAGGCAGGGATGCCAGCCGCAGCTGCAGAGGCAGCTTCTAAACAAGCCCTGCTCCTGCTAAGCCCAGTCTTGACAAGGGTAGGGCTGTGTGGTTTCTCCCCTGATGTTTGATATTTTGGGGCCCACTCTGGCATTTTAATGCATGTTTTTATGGAAACATTTATGGTGCACATGTAGCAGGTAAAACCCCATTGTAAAGCCTTTTGCTCCAGTGCTGCTAAAATAAATGATGTAGTTAGCATTATAATTTCACAGGGTTAGATCTGCCGTAATGAGAACGGTCTGGGCCGCGTCGGCTGAGTCCCTGGGGACTTCATGTCTGCCGGCTCGCATGACCTCACAAAGCTGCCGAAACACTTAAGAACATCAGCCGCTCTGCTTGGGGGAGGAACCCTGAGGACCGGCTGCTGCAAGGCCCCCTCCTGGGCAGCTCAATGTGGCTCAATGGAGAAAACACCATCTGGACACACCTTGGTTTCCCCTCCTATGAAGTGGCAACTATTTTTACGCTTGACTGTTCTCTCCTGAACTCAAGGGCGAATAGGAACAAACGTGATAATTCTAGAAAGGATGTTCTCTGCCATGGCTGAATGGCTTGGTGTGAACTCCCAATCTTGCTTTGTTGTTAGTTACCATCGAGTTGGCTCTGACTCGTGGAGACCCCATGTACAATAGAACCAAACGTTTTTGGTCCTGTGCCATCTTCATGATATTGGTATGTCCAATCCATGGTGGCAGCCACTATGTATTTTGAGTGCCTTCCAATGTAGAGGGCGTGTATAGTGGACACTATATTGGACAATATTCCGTTGTGACCCATAGGGTCTTCATTGGCTGATTTTCAGAAGTAGATTGCCAGGCCTTTCTTCCTAGTCTGTCTTAGTCTGGAAGCTCTGCTGAAACCCATCCCCCATGGGTGACCCTGCAGGCATTTGAAATACTGATGGCATAGCTTCTTCCAGCATCACAGCAACACACTAGCCACCACAGTATGACAGACTGACAAAGGGTTGGTGGTTGACCAATCTTGCTTACAGTTTGGGAAACTTCCTCCACCCAGGAGTCTGGACTTCTCTCTCCAAGGATACTCCCCTCCTCCCACCATCCTCAATCAAACAAAAAGACTCCAGAACAAAGAGTCACTTTGGCCAAGCCTACCTGATGGCTTAAAAGGGGCAGAACTCAGGGCCAGCCACCAAAGCGACGGAGTTTAAAAATTAATATGCCAGCATCAAAAAGCCCTCTCCTGACGAGGAATCTTGCCGCCACGTCTCCATCCCGGGGCAGGCGAGCGAGGTGGTAAATAATTGAGTGGTCACTCTGTAAGGCCACCGAGATGGAAGAGCAAGGGGGAATGATCATTAAAAACGACACTGGGTGTCCGGAATTGCAGGGAAATGAAGCGGAGTAGAGTACACAGGTAAACAGGCCCCCAGCAACCCTGGGTACATGCCTGGTAAGCAGAGCCAGGCTTGTGTCCCAGGAAAATGACCTGACCAGTCCCTGCTCAAGGCCTTGGAATCACTCAGCCTCTAACAATTTCGTTCCCATCTGTAAGATGAGGACTATCTGAGCACCTTCTCTACAGATGCCGTAAGGACCAAGTGAGATAGATACAGGGAAACCTATAAGAGCTGGAACTCAACAGGACTGCCTTGTTCTTCCGGGTCTCACAATTTTTCTGACTTTGACAAGGTACAGTCTTACAGTTTCTTCTGCTCGTTTTAGTGAAAAATATTTAAGTTTTTCTTCTCTGACAGGTTTCTGCTTTTTGCAGGTTTTACTGTAATAAACACCAGTATCTGGTACAGAAGGAACCCTGGGGGCACAAGGGTTAAATGCTCGGCTGCTAACTGAAAGGTTGATGGTTCAAAGCCAGCCAGCAGCTCCGTGGATGAAAGACCTGGCAAACTGATCCCGTAAAGATTATAGCCGAGAAAACCCTATGGGGCAGTTCTACTCTGTCACATGGGGTTACTATGAGTCGGAATCAACTCAATGGCACCTAATAACAACAGTATCTGGCACAAAAATATTTACCACATCATGGAATTACTGTTATCATCAGCAGCACAGGGCCAGACTGGTGTCCTGGGAAATACCTTCTTAACCCTTTCTAGAAAGTTCCCTGCAGAGGGTCTGACAAAGCCCAGGTTAATTCCAGAAAACGGCTTCTGTTCGTCAGCCAGTTTTCCCATCTGGCCACGGGCTTGCCTACTCTCTCGTTAAAATAGCCCATTGAGGCAGGCAGGGGCAGTATCGGACTGACGCCAGCTTTCTGATGAGAAAATGGTGGATCAGGAAACCTGGGGTTCCCAGAGGTTTCCCAGCTGGAAAGGCGGGAAGACGAGGCCTCACCCCACGTCTCTGGCTCTAGCTGCTTTCCCTCCTCTGCTTCCACTGCATGCCTTCTGTGTTCCAAAGAGCAAGGCTGGTATCTGGCCATGGAGTCAACGCCGACTCACGGCAACCCCATGTGCGTCAGAGTAGAACTGTGCTCCATAGAATTTTCGGTGGCTGATGTTTCAGAAGTAGAGCACTAGGCCTTTCTTCCAAGGCACCTCTGGGTGAACTCGAACATCCAACCTTTTGGTCGGCAGCTGAGTGTGCTAAACTTTTATGCCAGCTAGGAACTCTTGGTGTCTAGTTAGTCTGTATAAAATGTCTGTTAAATAAAAGAGATCATTGAATGCCAGGAACAGGAAAGCCCTGAGGTGGGGGACGGGCTGTATTTTCAACACTTCACAAAAATAACAAAAATTCTGAAATGCGCTATAAAGTTTTGAAAATCGTTTCCCCAAATCTCATAAAATTGTACAGCTTTCCCCTCAGGTTCTGCCATCAGGATGCCAGGTATCAAAAGTGATAGGAGTTCGCTGAAGAGACCCCATCGCTAGTGTGAGACTGGGGCTATAGCGAACCCAGGCCCCAGGGTGCAGGGTACTCTCCTGCCTCTGGGCTTGGTGAACCAGGGAGCCATCAGGAGCACCCGGCAAAGGACCTCAGCCCCCTGGCCCCCCGGCCCACCCACACCCACTGGTCCCAGGATGCCCTGCTCCTGGGACAAGCTCCAGCTCCAAAGGCGTGGGCCAAGAAATAGCCTTCCCACAGCACCTTCCCGGAGAAGCCGAGTCCCTGGGGATCCCAGCCATGGAGCAGGAGACCTTCGGCTCTGAGAAGACAAAGGCCACAGGCACTTGAATGGAGCCTGTGGGCAGGGTGAAGGACACAGACCAGAGGGAGAGCCGTTCCTGAGGAAGTCTGCACAAGCCAGGCTGTCCAGCTTCCTGCATCCGAGCGCGCACTGTGCAGGGGGTGTTGGACACAGGGCCAAGACGGTTTGCACAGGCCTCAGAGGGCAGCAAGGCACAGAAGAAATACATGATCAGAATCAGGTAGACTCGAGTTCAAATCCAACTTCATCACCAACAGTCAGGGGCCTCAGGCAAGTCACCCTGCTGGGCCTGCTGGGCCTCAGCATCCTCGTCTGTGGGGGCCTGGGGAGCCCATGAGGGATCTGTGGAGGGGTCTGTGGGAGCCCATGGGGAGCCTCTACTGGGGCACCAGAGAGTAATCAGACATAGAGCCTTGGACAGGGAGCTGGATGAGGTGAGAGGCTGGGATCAGAGAGACTAGATGGCCCAGTCAGCTCTCTCACTGCCCAGGGTCGTGTGGATCCTCAGCCCAACCCCCAGTGCCAGGCCTGCAGGGACCTCATAGCCTCTCCCAGTATAAGGGTCTCCCCAGAACGAAGAGGATGCAGGCCTGTGCAATCCAAAAAGAGCATCAGCTTAGCACCCAGTTAGGAGCGTCCGGGTCCTGTGTGGCTACAGCTACTCATACCTGGAGCTGCCCGCAGGAGCCCCTCAGCCACAGCAAGTTCTGCTCTGGTCACAGCACCACCCTCAGCCCTGCTCAGGCTCTGCAGCTTCTCGAGGGGTCAGTGCTGGTTTGGGACTTTTTAAATCTGCAAACAGCAGATAAGCAGAGGGTAAGCTGGAGACATAAGGCACTGGTGGTTCCTCGGTAGAATTCCCACTCACTGTGTGGGAGACCTGGGTTTGATCCCCACCAGCTGTCTGTCCGTGGAGGTTTGTGTGTTGCTAGGATGCTGAACAAGTTTCGGTGGAGCTTCCAGACTAAGACAGACTAGGAAGAAAGGCCTGGCTATCTGCTTCCAAAAACCAGCCAATAAAAACCCAATGGATCACAAAAGTCCATCTGATCCACAACCGATCACGGGGATGACATAGGCAATGTTTTGTTCTGTTGTGCATAGGGTCCCAGGAGTCCGGGCCGACTCCACAGCAGCTCACAATAGCAAGCCGGCAACAGACCCCAGCTGCTGCTGGGAGAGGGGTGCTGTGCCAAAGCTCTTCTGCTGCCCAGACCCCACCAGGAGCACAGGGGAGACCCCAGGGACCTACGTCTCCCAGTCCCAGGGGCCGACACCTCCTCTCCCTCACCCCACAACCCATTGGGACTGCTGGTCCACAAACTGCTCCCAGGTTGCCCGGCCCCACACTGTCCGGCATTAAGTATGCATCATGCTCTGTTTTCCCTATTTCTAGCCTGCACACCTTCCCTTTCCTTTTTTTTTTTTTTTTTTGGTGAAATAAGTGTTTCCTTTTGTTCCCAGCAAATGCCTCTTCCACATTTTTGCATGTTTTAAATATTCACCCATGTGAAAGAGGTGAAACACACGTAGTTTATTTATTATTTAGGACACTTTTTCTCTGATAAACCAGAAACTCCACGTTCGAAAGGGAACTTCACATTTTATTTCCATTAAAGCTGCTCGTTAAAGTTTAAAGCTTGCTTTGTCCCCACGCTTGAGGGCTGGTATTTCCGTCTGTCAGGGAACACGATTGTGCTTGTTGACATGACAGGGAGAAAAAAGGCCCAACAGGAAGGGAAATGCCAGCCTGTCAGGACTGATGGGGCCGCGGAAGGCACAGTTAGATCAGTGCCGCTGGGTCAGGGGGTGCCCTTCAGGTCAGGACCCTCTGGAGGACAAGGCCCCACACCCTAGGTTTGGGGCAGCCAGAATCACCCAGAGGAGGGACACCATGCCATCTCTGTGGTGACTCAGAACAGCCCTGACCACAGCGGTTGAGTGGATGCAGGCCCAGAGAGGCCCTGGGAGCTCTCACCAGGCCTGCATCAGCCTGGCCCTGGCCCCATGGCAGTGCCCCAGCTGGGTGCAGACGGGGCGTACGTAGGTGTACAGACACTCATGGTGCAGAAGGCACACCCACTGGTGAGCTCACCCTCCACTCTGCATCCACAAACAAGTGTGTGCTTATGTGCATGTGTGAGCACGTAAATGAGACACCAGCTGGCCCACCCCTGTGACTTTTGACCCTAAGGCCTCAGGATGATGGCGTGGTGGGAGGGTAATCCTGCCCAACAGGATTTCCAAAGCCACAGAGAATGACGGGTAGCTGGGGTCTGAGCCCAGGGATGGTCCTCAGGACCCCTCAGGACCCCCCTCAGCACTCTATCAGCACCCCTCAGCACTCCATCAGGACCCCTCAGCACCCCTCAGCACCCCTCAGGACCCGTCAGGACCCTCAGGACCCCCTCAGCTCCCCTCAGGGCCCCTCAGGACCCTTCAGGACCCCTCAGGACCCCTCTGGACCCCTCAGGACTCCCCCAGCACCCCTCAGGACCCCTCAAGACCCCCCTCAGCACCCCATTAGGACACCTCAGCACCTCTCAGGACACTTCAGGACCCCTAAGCACCCATCAGGACCTCTCAGGACCCTTCAGCACCCCTTAGGACCCCCCTCAGAACCTCTTCAGTATCCCTTAGCACCTCTTAGGGCCGCTTAGCACCCCTTATGACCCCTTAGCACCCCTTAGGGCCCACTCAGAATCCCTTAGCACCCCTCAGGATCCCCTCAAGACCTCTCAACATCCCTCAGCACCCCTCAGGATCCTTCAAGACCCCTCAGGGATGCTTCAGGATCCCCTCAGCAACCCCTCAGTGACCCTCAGGACCTCTCAGGGACCCCTCAGAGTCCCTGAGAACAGAGGTTTGGGGTTGTTTGAATTTCGTACATAAAATGTCTGGGGATTAGTACCTTCCAGCAAACTGGCCGTGGTTTCCCAGCACTTTCCAAAAACAGAAAAGAAAAGGGTTTATCTCTCTCATTCTCCCCTTTGGCCCTTTAGATGCACTTCGAAAGATGCAGACAGGCCCAGAGAAAATGCAACGTGACGGACTCACTCCCTTCCACTTGGCTCAGGTTGACAATTCGGATGTTTGGGGACAAGGACAGGATACATGGGACAAATCCACATTCTGCTGACGCCACCCAGATCCCCCACTGGATCCAGATTCCTCATGACCAGGTGTGCTGGCCATTGGAAAGGGCTCGGGTTCCCAGGGGCTGGGCCTGCTCCTTCAGCAGGCCTGCCCAGGCAGTGGGCTCAGCACTGTGTGTCTCCCACCAACCACCCCTCGCCCACTCCCGCAGGACTCCCTGGGGTGGCCACTGCCATCCAGAGGCTGTGTCTGCCTCAGGGTCCTCGCCAGGGTGAGGATCCGGGCAGGCTTCTCCACTTCTCTTAGGAGCCCTTTCTGGAGAAATAGCTCTCTACCTCCCTCTAGAGCACTCTGGAGAGATGTTCCACAACTGCAAGGCACTCGTTCAGCAGACAGGTGTGGCGGGGCAGATTATCCCATAAACAAGGTAAGCACGGGCTTACTTGTGCTTACTACTCTGTAGTGAACAATTCACCACTCCACATCAAAGTGAAACCCATGTGAAATTGTTCACTACAGATTAGTAAGTAAGCACAAGTAAACTCGTGCTTACCTTGCTTACTGAGTCATTCATTTGTGTCAGGGATTGTAAATCTGAAAACAGGCTTTGATTCTGTAGGAAGGTGCTGTGGAGTTGGGAGAGAGACAGATGCCAGCCATACCTAGAAGCAGAATCTTTGATGTCATGAATAAAATGTGAAACTGTTCACTATAAATTAGTAAGGAAGCACAAGTAAGGCCATGCTTAACTTGCTTATTGGATAATCCACCTCTGAAGTGTGAGGTCACCAGACACAGACATGCACACCCTGGGGTGATCCCTGTGGCTTCAGCCAGGAGTCACTGAGAGTCACTGGCCAGTCTGGGTTGGGGGCTGTTATGGGCTGCATGGTGTCCCCCACAAAAGATGTTGAAGTCCTAACCCTTGTACCTGTGAACCTGACCTTGTTTGGAAATAGGGTCTTTGAAGATGGTATCAGTTAACATGAGGCCATACTGGAGCAGGGGGAGTCCTGATCCCACCTGAGTAGTATCCTTATAAAAAAACCCACTGCCATCAAGTGGATTCCAACTCATGGCAACCCCATGTGTTACAGTGCAGAGCTGCTCTGTAGGGTTTTCTTGGGTGGGATCTTTACAAAATCCAATTGCCAGGCCTTTCTTCCGTGGTACCACTGGGTGGATTCCAACCAACAACCTTTAGGTTAATAGCCAAGAGCAAACTGTTTGCACCACGCAGGGACCTTGTCCTTATAAAAAAGAGAGAAAGAAACATAGAGACACACAGAGGGAAGACAGCCGTGTAAAGATGCTTCTACACACCAAGAAACTCCTGGAGCCACCAGAGGCCAGGAGAGACAAGGAAGGATCTTCCCAAGAGAGTATGGCCCTGCTGACAACCTGAACTCAGACTCTCAGCCTCTAAAACTGTGAGGAAATAAATTTCTGTTCTTTAAAGCACCCTCAGGAGACGAAGTCAGATGCTTATGACCCAGCCACCCCTCATTCTGCTCCGAGCTAGGGTTCCATGGTGCAGTGTTGCCTGCTGGGCAGGGACCCACGCCTAGCATGGCAGGGGCTTCAGAACGGGACCTCCCAGGGGAGGATCCCCAGGCAGGGGGATGAAGCACATGCGGCAGTTCTCTGGCAAGAACTGACCTATATCCAACTCGTGGGCCCTGGAAAGATACTGCCTGGAGTAGAGGGTGGCATTGCTCTTCAGGAAAAGCAGTGCGGTACTTGATTAGTGATGTCTGCCTGGATGCAGGAAGGGACCAGGGTATGAGTTCAGCTAATGGGCCTTTCTTGCTCTGCGCTCTGATTACATAGCCCTGCACCGTCATGGAGGCCCTGGGCTGTGAGCATACCCAGAACCACAACCCAGTTGGAGACACCAGCACATGGAGTCCTCGGAAAATGTTTACCAAGCGAATGGCTGAGGCAGCTGTTGCCAGATCTGAAGCTGTGCCAGGAACTGTGTCTGGTGGAGATGGCTGAGTCCCTGCCCCTGTCAGCTCAGCAGTGAAGACCTGCCCAGAGTGGCAAGGGAGGAGAGAGTGACCGTGGAACAAGGGGTTATAACACCCCTGGGGGTTCTTGCCCTGGGGAAATGGGACAAAGCCTGGCATGGGGCACAGCTACGTAGATTCTCCCATCAGGTGCGGGCAGAGGGAGGATGAGAATGTTCAGGGCGATGGGTGGGTCCTGAAGGGTTGGGCTGGCAGCTGCTCTGGATGGGAAGCAAGGAGACTGGGTGCTGCTGAGGCGGATGCTTCCTCCCCTCCACCGAGCTGTGCCAGATGCCAGCACCAGCATCTCCTGGCCTCAGTTTGGTGAGCAGCACTAGAAGCGTGACTTCTAATTACTATTTTTCTTGCACAGTCATTTTTCTGAGGGAGAATGTATGATGGTGACAAGGATCTACACGAGGGTTCTCTGGGCCCTAGGTGGTGCCAGCCCCTGCACTGGACTCTCTGTGGCTCAGGCCAGGGACAGCAGGCTCTGGACTCTGGACCTACCCCTGGTGCAGAAAGATGGCCACACAGTCCTTCCTGCTGTCCAGCAATGGGAAGGGGATCCGGAATGCAGCCAATGACCACTGGGAAGGTCACTGTGCAGAGGCCCAGGGCTTCGGGCAGAGCGGATGGAACTCGACCCCCTGAAGTTGGTCCTGAGGCAAAGCTGGCAGGGGGCAGCTTCTGGGATGCTTGGGGTCCGTTCACTACAGTCTGTGTGTGCTTCCTTGCACCCTGACAGACAGCAGCAGGTGGGCATAACTGGCCACCAAGGAAGACAGTCACCTTTGGAGATGGGCTTGTCCTGCATTGTGAGACCAGCATCTCAGGGTAAGGAAGCCCCTCCAGAACTCCCCTGGGGAGGGCCATCCTCATGGTGCCTGTCTGGGCAGCTGTACCACCAACATCCACATTCCAGCCCTGGCCCCTGGCTCCCCACACACTGCAATCTGCAGCTGCTTTCCACACAGAGAGCCTCCACCTGTGGGGACAGCAGGCCCAAGCACCACACAACGCCGCCCTCCGACCCCAACCCTGACCCACGCAGGCATGCAGGTGTGCGCACACCACATGCACACATACCACATGCATACACACATGTACACACACACAAACACCACACCCATGCTCATGCACAAATACCACACATATTCACAGTCACACACACCAGACATGCACACACATATGCACTTCGCACATATACACAAAATATGTATGTTCACCATGTACTCACACATGCACACACACATCCCTCATGTACCCATGTGTGTATACCCTCACACACACACACACGCACCCCATAGACTAACACACACCCCACAGAAATCCCACATGCTTGCACGCATATGCGCACACACACTGCATATGCACATGCATACACACAACCCAAACACACTCTCACTTGGACACACTCACCCACACATGCACACCACACACACACTACATGTGAACACTATATATGCTCACACCACTCACACACTCATGCACGCTCATCCCATACATGCACCCATGAACACACATGCACATATACTCCCATGTGTGTGCACACAGTTGTACGCACATGCACACAAATCCCACAGGCACATACACTCACACACAATGCACCCACACCAAGTGCACTCACTCAAACACATACACACATAGTCATACACACGCCCACATGCTCACACACACACCCCATATGCATGCACCCACATACAATCACACACAACCCCCCTGAGCTCACACACACATGCACACATCACCCCTCCCCCCCACACACACACTCACACAGCCCCGCCTTCTCTCCAGGCCCTCTGGGGACCCAACAGCAGCCCCACCTGTGGGTGGAGGACACCCCAGGCCCACAGCCATGGGTCACCGTAACTCCATGGCCATCTCTGCCACTGCCTGGCCTGCGGAGGCGCGTCCAGCCCCCAGGCAGCCAGCGCCTGACAGGTGGGTGAGGAACGCCTCTGCGCAGCAGTGAGATTTATTGAACGTGAGACTCTGGGTGGCATGACGGCGATGGGTCCTCCATGTGAATTATCTCTGGCAGAAATAAAAATCAGCTGAGCACTGAGTTTAGAGAGGCCTCAATCTGTTAGCAGAAAATTGGACTGTCACCCAGGGTGTCATGTTCATTTTGGCTGATTAAAGAGATATTAATCTACTGTCACTGTTACCAGATCTGTCACCGGGAGCTAACAGGCCGGCAGAGACAGGCCCAGCCTGGGGATGTGGTGCAGCAGTGGCAGCAATGGTGCAGGGATGCAGGCTGCATCTGCTCCTGGCCACCCATGTGGCCTGGCAGGCCTGACGTCTGCTCTGAGGACAACAGGCCCCACCTTGGGCAGTTGTGGCCTCAAGGAGCCAGACTAAGCTCTGTGTCTAATGCTGCATGGTGGGCGGGCAGGCATTCTGGCTTCTGGGCTCCATGTGTTCATTTCTGTGGGTGATGTCTGCTCCTCTGAATGCACCTGGAGGGGCCCACGTGGCACCCCACTGCTCATGTGCACAGAGAAAGGGCCAGAAGTCTCATGCATGGGCCATCCACACTCTCCTGCTAGACTCTGTTTATCCAGAGACAGGGAGCAAGGGCAGCTCAACAGACATCCAAGTGATTTAGCAGGGTGCTGTCAGATATGCCATGGAGACCCCCACCCGCCACATCCCCTCACCCAGACCTCTAGACACTGGAGACTCACTCAAGTCAGAAGACTCCCTGCAGATGCAGCCTCGGGACCACCAGACCACCTGGAGCAAGAGCTGCAGCAGCTTGAGTCCCTCCTGATCTAGAATGTTCTGGAGGAGAAACACCAGGTGATGATGATGCACCAGTCCATTCATCTGGGATCGCCTCCTGGGGCCAGGGTCTCCTAGGACCCAGGGGAGAGGGTCTCTCCGAGGGTGCTGGCAGGGTTAGGTGGTGAAGGCATACGCACAGGAAGGGTTGCAGGGTCCAGCCCAGGCCTCGGTCCCCAGGGTAAGCTCATCAGAGTGCTGCCCCTCCCCATCTGGCCTGAGGTTCCCCGCAACCATGTCCTGCAGCAGGGCCAGGCACATGCTGAGCATGAACGACAAATCCAGGCCAGAGCAGGGGCTGCATTTCCTGGCCTCACCAGCCCTGCAGAGCCTACCTGAGGCCAGCATGGCCAGTGCCCAAGGCCACGGTCTGCCCTGCCCATCAGAAGCCTCTGCACACCACCTGGCCCCCTCCTGCCTCCCAAGCAGCCAGGCCGCTGCTGGGTCCTGATGTCCAGTGCCTTGCAGGGGCAGGGTCTGAAATGTCTACCAAGGACAGGGCTCAGGGCTGGCACTATGCCCAGGTGCGATAGGGCTGTGGGAGTCAAGCTGGGACTACTCAGGGGCAGGGTGAGTGGTTTGGGGCTGTTGTGTCACCAATGGCTGAAGTCAACATGGGGCGGCTCCGTGATGGACATGGGAGCATGCTGGAAGACACAGCGTTCCCCATCACCATGGCAACACCTCATCTGATTTCTGGGCTAGGCTCTACACTTTGCAGGGCCCTGGAGCTGGCCTCCAAGCCTCCAACACCTCTCTGGGGGTATTTGTTTAGCAGAAAATTATTAACCACCAACTGCATACTTGTATCACACAGGACCCTCTTAGGTGCAGGTTATAAAGCTCAACTCAAACTAGCTCAACCAAATTGATAAGTGATGGGCCAACCAAACAGGAAATCCAGGGGTGCCATCTGGTTCAGACTCAGCTGGATTCAGGGGCCCCGCTATGGGCTGGGGCTCAGGGGCTCCCTGTTTCCATCCCTCAGCACCACACTCCTCTCTGCTGGTCCAGTCTCAGTCAGGGTCACCCCCCCTGTGACAAAGCTCCAGCGGCCTGCCATGCACACACCACATCCAGAATCTTTCCCTGTAGTTGTCTGGGCTCAGCTGGGTGGTTCTTCTGCTCCATGTGGTGTCAGCTGGGACTGCAGCCATCTGGAGGCTCAGTGGGGCTGCGACGTCCAAGGGGGCTCGCTCACATGGCCAGCTACTGGGGTGGCCATCGACTGGGGCTCAGCATGGCTGTTGGCTGGGGCACCTTAGCTCTCTCCATGTGGCCTCTCCATGTGGCCTGGGCTTCCTACAACATGGAGGTTGGGTTACAGGAGGGAGTGTCCCAAGAGGTGAAGTTGGAAGCTCAGGTTTCTTAAGGCCCTATACTAGTTTCCTGAGGCTGCTATAACAAATGACCACCAACTCGTGGCTTAAAACAACAGAAATGTATTCTCTCACAGTTCTGGAAGCCAGAGTCTGAAATCAAGATGTCGGCAGATCTGGTTCCTTCTGGAGGTTTCTGGTGCTTGCGGGCAATCCTGGCATTCCTCGGCTTGTGGCGGCATCACTCTAACTTCACATGGCCTTCTTCTTTCTGTGTCTGAGTGCCAAACCTCCCTCTCTTTTCTCTTATAAGGACACCAGTCATTGGATTTAGGGCCCACCCTAAATCCAGGATGATCTCACAGGTTGTCTTAGTTACCTAGTGCTGCTGTAACAGAGATACCATATTTGGGTGGCTTTGATGAACAGAAATTTATTGTCTAACAGGTAGGAAGCTAGAAGTCTGAATTCAGGGCACCAGCTCTAGGAGAAAGTATTCTCTCTGTTGGCTCTGGGGGAAGATCCTTGTCTCTTTTGAGATTCTGTTCCTCGATTCCTTGGCAACATCCACGTGGCATCTATCGTTCCTCATTTCTGCTTGCTTGCTTCTGTGTCTACACTGCTACTTTTATATCTCACAAATGATTGGCTTAAAACACACCCTACACTGATATGGCCTCATTAACATAACAAAGAAAAGCCTACTCCCAGTTAGGGTTACATTCACTTGTATAATCCAAACCAAACCTATTGCCATAGAGTCAATTCCAACTTACGATGACCCTATAGGAAGGAATAGAACTACCCCATAGGGTTTCCAAGGAACAGCTGGTGGATCTAAACTGCTGACCTTTTGGTTAGCAGCTGAGCTCTCAACCACTGCACCACCAGGGCTCCTTCATATGTATAGAGGTTAGGATTTACAACACATATCTTAGGGACACAATTTAATCTATAACATGGGTGCGTTTTACAGAAGAGGGGCCTGAGGTCCAGAGGTTTCCCCAAGTTGCACAGCTCTTAAGCGGTGGCAGGGGCCTGGCTGGAACCAGATGTGCCTGACATCAGCACAGGTTCTGCCTCCCTGTGGCCACACACTGCCCTTAGCGAGGTCAGGCTGACCAGGAATGGCCAGGGGTGAGGGACAAGCATGGGGATGCAGTCAGACCAACATCTCTTCACAATCCTAGGGGACACAGCTCCCTGGGCAGAGGGGGCAGTTATGGCACAGGGTACCCTCTGCCTGGCCTAGGTTTGCCTGGTTCTCCAGGTAAGCACTGCCCTATGGCTGCCGGAAATGTAGGAGAGGAGCCTCAGGCTTGGCTCGCCTGCTGATCCCACTGTGGGCACAGCGAGGAGGGAGGAAGGCAGGTGGGAGGGGAGAGATTTAGGCTGAGCAAGTATAGATGTGTCTGGAGTTTGGAGGTCAGTGGTAGAGTTCCCGCCCTCCATGCAGGAGACCCAGGTTCAATTCCAGCCAATGCACCTCATGCACAGCTACCACTTGTCTGTCAGTGGAGGCTTGTGTGTTGCTATGACGCTGAACAGGTTTCAGCAGAGCTTTCAGACCAAGACAGACTAGGAAGAAAGGCCTGGTGATTGACTTCCAAACACCAGCCAATGAAAACCATATGGATCACAATGATCTGATCCACAACTGGTCATGGGGATGATGCAGGACCAGGCAGTGTCTTGTTCTGTTGTGCATGGCGTGACCATGAGCCAGGGGTCACCTTGATGACAGCTAATAACAACAGCAGGGGTTAGTGAGAGGGAAAAATGCAGCTGCGGCCTTTTCCCCAAACCCTCATCTCCCCTCCAAGCAGGCAGCAGTTTAACCAGGTGATGAGGCCCAAGCCCTCCTAGCGGTCACTTCTGAGCAGCAGACACCCACAAGGGCCAGCACAGTCCCCAGCTCATCCTGCCGAGATGCTTGGCCCATGGGTGGGGCTCGGGCAAAGGGCGCAGAGAGGGTGCGTGAGGAGCGAGTGCTTTTTGGGACCCACCTGGGGCTGACCCAGCCTGCGGCCAGCTGAGCCCTGACTATGCTGATAGGATTTGGGCAAAGTTTGATTCTAATTCCTCTGAAGCGGCTCCAAAAACACCCGGCAGAGAGCATGATGCACGTGCGGCATCAAATATTTAAGAGCGTTCTATTATCGAATTAACTATTTATCGATTTATAATTTAAAAGATGTATGCCTGGCCGTTAACAAAGATTCCAAACTGATGCTGGCTTCTGAGAGCCTCCAAGCACCACAGGCACCCTGGGGACCTTTTTCCAAGGCCTTTTCGCCCCTGGTGCAAATAGAGTGCAGAGCCATGTGGAAAGGGCATGAGAGAAATGGTTTGAGAATCCTGCCCAGGGCCCGCTGGCCCTTTGGGGCCTGGATGGGTGCCGTCCCATCTCCCGACAGCATCTCACGGCCACCCAGTGCTAACGTGGCTAGCACATGAGGGGCACAGGTGTGGCTGTGGCCCCTCCCACCCAGGAGTGGCCCTGGTCAGCCCTGGTCGTAGCAGCTGCAAAGAGCAGGAATCCCGGCAGAGCTGACACCCTTTCCTATTAGCATTCTCAGCCATCAATGGTGTCATCCCACCAGCTGCGTCCCACCAGCCTACCATCTGCCATGTTCTCCAGGTGAGCACTGACTGCCCTGTGGCCCCTCAGAATGCAGGGGAGGGGCCTCAGGCTGCAGATAACCCCCAGAGGACCCTCTGTCACTCTCCTTTAACTCAGACAAAGAGCCGAGATGGGGGCCAAGCTGCCCATGTGGCTGCCACCTCCTGGACCCTTGCCATGACTATCAGCCCGACCTACGATTTTCACATGGTAGGTGCTTTGATTGTGCCTGTTTTACAGGCTCAGACGCAGCAGCTTTGCCACAGTCACACAGTGGGGCAGCCAGGAAGGACCCGCCTGTTCCTGACCCCTCTGCCATCCAGCAGCCTCAAGTGAGCTGGAGTGGGGTGCAAGCAGCCTCAGGGCCTGGGAGACAGCTTGGCGGATACAGCTGCTCGCTGGGAAGCTCCAGCAGGACTCCGGGTCTTGGTCTCAGGCCAGCCCTACAGTTCCAGTACAAAGCCATGGGCAACACCATCCCCAAAAGACAGGCTGCCCTCCAGCAGCCACCACTCTCGCTCCTGTGGTCAGCAGCACGTGAGCAAGGCCACTCAGAGCCAAGGCGCACGCGCCTACTAATCACTGTTTTAAGCTCCCATGTCAGGCCCTAATGGCATCAAGTGGGCACAGGGATTATGCCCAGGAAGATAACTACCGGAATCCCAGACTCCAGACCATAATCACATCTATTAAACACAACATGCAAGGAAAATCCTGGATTACCGTGTAAGGAAGGGGCGGAGCTGCGAGGGGCTGCCCCCCAGAAGAGTTGCTCTGCAGACACAAACACCTGGCCTTCCCCTCCCACCACAGCTGGGAAGTGGCACAGGGAGTGGGTTTTCCCAAGAAGGGTAGTGTACCTGAGGTGGAAGCCCACATTTGCATACGGGGCTTGGGGAGCACATGTGACTGCTTGATGAGGAGATGCTGGGCCCCAGGAGGGTGGCACTTCCCAGCCCCATCCCCTAGTGGGCAGTAGGGTCTAGCCTGGGCAGCCCCTCCCATGTCAGCCACATTGGCGCTGGGTGGCCTTGAGCTGCCATCAGGAGGACAGTACAGTGCTCACTCCGTCCCTGAAAGGTCAGTGGGCCCTGGGGGGATTTTCCAACCCATAACCATCAGCCCGTGTCCTGGTGGGAGAGGTGCCCTGATGAGGGAGAATTGAGTGACAGGACCATTGGCAGAGGCAGGGGCTAGGCTGAGGACCCAGAAAAAGACAATGAAGCCCCAGGGACTAGCAACAGTGGGGCACTGTCACCCTACACCTGGAGGGCTGGAGAAGGGAGGGGGCAACCAGACTAGAGAAAATGCAGCTGGAGACACAGGGGCAGCTACCCTCTGGGAGCTGGACCTTTCAGCGAAAGCGAGCAGGCTTGCCCATCAGCAGCGGGTAGGAACAGAACAGATTGGGAGAAATCCCCCAGCTGCTCTCCTGCTCCAGCCCTCTGGTCTCCTACAAGGGCCTCTCATTGGACAAACTAACCTGGAGATGCCGCAGCCCCCTGCAGACTGGCTCCTGTGGCACAGGGCAGGGTAGGGAAGAAGGAGGCAGTCTGTCCATGGCCTTCTGTGTCTCTTCTCTTTTAGAAGGACACCAGTCATACAGGATTAGGACCCACCCTACTCCGGTATGACCTCATGTTAACCTAACTGATGACATCTTTGAAGACCCTATGTCCAAACACTGTCGTGTTCACAGGTACTAGGTTTAGGGTTTCCACACATCTTTTGGAGGACACAGTTCAGTCCCTACCAGAGGGGAAGATTGGACATAACCCACTACCCCTCCCACTATACAGACAGGAAGTCCTCGAGACCCTGACCAGCAGAATGAATGAAGGAAGAAAGGAAGGAAGGAAGGGGCAAAGAATCTCAGGAATTATGCAGACACAGCCCTGATGAGGAATCCCCTTCCTGAGCTCCAGGACCCTTCAGGGCTAATGGAGTGTAATGGAAGTCTGCTGGGCAGGGACACAGACCAGGCTTTCTGGGTGCCCCACCCCAGCCAGTAACACTGAGATACTGCGGCTGTTCAGAGTCTGAAAGAGGCCAGAAGACACACTTACTGCCAGGAAGACAACAGCAGCTGGTGGTCTCTCCCTGACATGGGGTGTGCCTCCTGGAAAGAGAACATCACCAACTGGGTTTCTGCAGAAAGAGCTGCCGTTGACATGCCCTGGGACTTTCTACTGGGGAATTAATTTGTTTTTAGCATTCATGTATTCGTACACAAGTTTCATCTGCTTTCATCTTCACGACACCCTGGGAGGGAGGACTTGGTGCCATGTTACAGCCAAGGAAACAGAGGCTCAGAGACATTAACGAGGAGGGGGTTGGGGAGTGAGACTGAAGGCAGGGAGGTGGACTTGGAGGCCTCACTTGTCTGCCCGGAAGCCTGGGGAGCTATAAGGAGCACACCACCCCAAAACCCAAGGTGTGTGGGCTTTGCCTCTCAAGTGCCCATGAATAACAGAAGGGGTGCTCTGAAGATGGGGTTCCTCTCAGTCATCTCAGCACTCTCTAGGGGCACAGGAGAGTCAGACCCAGGAGGAGAAAGCTTAGACTCCAAAAAGTTGTAAGGTTTTGCCACACAAGTCTTGGAGAAATCGTTTAAGAACACATTTTTTAAGTGTTATACCAAGGGAGGAACATAATATTGATTCAACCTCAAGTGACTTCCCAAAGAGTATGGACTTCCTGAGTTAGCCTAAGCAGCTGGAGGGGGCGCCATGAGTTGGACTAGCCAGTCAACAGCACCTGGACTCAGCAGTGACCAGTAGCCTATCAGGTTGAGATTCCGGAACCTTCCTGACACAATGGAGAAGATGGAATCCAAAGGCTTAAGGAGAAGAAATGATGAGGTGGGTTAGCTTCCTGGGGCTGCTGTAAGAAAATACCACAACATGGGCCGCCTTTAAGAACAGAAATTTGTCTCACAGTTCTGGAGCCCAGAAGTCCAAATTCATATTACTGGGCCAAAACCAAGGTGTCAGCAAGGCCATACTCCTTCCAAAAGCTCTAGGGAAAAATTCTTTCTTTGCCTTCTCCAGCTTCTGGTGGCTTCAGGCATCCCTTGGCTTGTGGCCACATCATCCCAGTTTTCAAGGCCAGCATCTTCAAGTCTCTCTACTCCGTCTTCACATGGTCTTCTCCTCTGTCTGTGTCAAATCTCCCGCTGCCTCCCTCTTACAGGAATACATGTGACTGCATTTAGGGCCAGGTGGACGTCATTGTTAGGCGCCGTCAAGTTGGTTCCAACTCATAGCGGCCCCACATATAACACAACAAAATATTGCCTGGTCCTGTGCCATCCTCACAATAGTAGGTATGTTTGAGTCCATTGTTGCAGCCACTGTGTCAATCTATCTCATTGAGGATCTTCCTCTTTTTCACTGACCCTCTACTTTACCAAGCAAGATGTCCTTCTCCATAGATGGGTCCCACCTGATAACTTGTCCAAAGTAAGTGAGACACATCTTCACCTCTAAAAAGCACTCTGGCTGTACTTCTTCCAAGACAAATTTTTTCATTCTTCTTACATATATTCACTATTCTTAAACAACACCACAATTGGAATATGTCATTTCTTCTTCAGTCTTCTTTTTTCATTGTCCAACTTTCGAATGCATATGAGGCAATTGAAAAGCCCATGGCTTGGGTCACATCTGAGTAATCAAAGTGATATCTTTGCTTTTTAAGATTTTAAAGCGGTCTTTTGAAGTAGATTTTCTCACGTGGATAATTCAGGGTAATCTCCCCATCTCAAGATCCTCAACTTGATTACACCTGCAGAGACTTTACCACATAAGGTAACATTCCCAGGTTCCAGTGATTAGGATGTGGGCATTGTTGGAGGGCCGCTGTCCTGAGATGGGATTCCTGATTCCAGTGGGATCAATGGGATTCTGGAGTAACCGCAGCCAGTCTCTGCTGCTGTTGACAAGCTGAGGACAGTCATCGTGCTGGGCAGTAGAGATAAAGTGGTAACTAGAGTGCTTCAACCGGTGTCAATCTTTAGTCACGGCCAATTGATCACAGTATCTCTAGGAATAAAACAGATGGATAGCCTGCTAAAATGTCACTTGATCTATATCGCAGGAAAATGCTAGGTCTGGTTGTCAGATGTTTGACTGAAGTCATTGCAAGAGAAAGTCAGTGTCCACGTAAGCCAGTTCCAGACCCAGAGCTTGTTGATTGGAGGGGAGGTGGGTCCCCTTGAGGAGGACCCTGGAACACTGTGACCGGAGCAAACTGCAAATTTCCCCAAAGAGACTCGTGGCCATTTGACAGGTTGACTGTGCCCTGAGAAACAGGAAACAACCAGAGCTTTCAGGGATGCAGATCTTTCTGGATTGATGTTCACTCCTGGGGGCCCAAAACACCATTTCAGTCTTCCAGTCCCAGTGAGGGCTCCAGGTGGGCAGGGGAGACAGAAGTGTTGACCCAAATCCATTTCAAAATGAGATTAGTGAGTTCACTTCACAGTGGGCTCCATGGTCTGAGTTTCCTTCCCCAATTCCTGGAAGTATCATTGGAATAGACACAAGTGGCAATTGGCAGAATCCCCACACTGACCCCTTAGACCCATAGAGTGAAATCTAAGAGAGTAGGAAGAGACAAAAGAAAGCCCTGGAACTTCTCCTCTCTACCATGAGAGTTATTGTTGTTAGGCGCCATCGAGTTGGTTCCAACTCATAGCAACCCTATGTACAATAGAGCAAAACACTGCCCCGTCCTGCACCATCCTCACAATTGTTCCTATGTTTGAGCCCATTGTTGCAGCCACTGTGTCAATCTATCTCATTGAAGGCTTTCCTCTTTTTCACTGACCATCTACTTTACCAAGCATAATGTTCTTCTCCAGGGACTGGTCCCTCCTTATAACATGCCCAAAGTATGTGAGACAAGGTCTCGCCATCCTTGATTCTAAGAGGCATTCTGGTTGTACTTCTTCCAAGACAGATTTGTTGGTTCTTCTGGCTGTCCATAGTATATTCAGTATTCTTCGCCAACACCATAATTCAAAGGCATCAATTCTTCTTCTGTCTTCCTTATTCATTGTCCAGCTTTCACATGCATATGAGGTGATGGAAAATACCATGGCTTGGGTCAGGCGCACCTTAGTCCTCAAAGTGACATCTTTGCTTTTCAACACTTTAAAGAGGTCTTTTGTAGCAGATTTGCCCAATGCAATAAGTCATTTGATTTCTTGACTACTGTGAGAGTAAGCCAAAGTTAATACTACACACTTAGAGGAATAATAAAGGTTAGCACCTGCTATGAATTGAATTGTGTTCCCCAAAAATATGTGTTGAATTCCTGGCTCTTGTGCCTGTGGACTGGATTCTGTTTGGAAATAGTGTTTTTCTTTTGTTATATTAATAAGATCATAGCACAATAGGGTGGATCCTAAATCTAATAATTTGTGAGTTATAAAAAGACCAGAATAGACACAGAGATGCACACATGAGGGAAGACAGATGTCATGTGAGGATTGTATACAAGCCAGGGAACCAAAGAATGCCAGGATTACCAACAAGGAAGGAATCAACATGGCCAAGTCCCTGATTTGAACTTCTAGCCTCCAGAACTGTGAGAAAATAAATTTCTATTCTTTCAATCACCCACTTGATAGCATTTTGTTACTGCACACTAGTATGCTGTACTAGTCCAGGTTCTCTAAAAGAGCAAAACCAGTGAGACGTATATATAAATATGTATACAAAGATTTACTTCAAGAAAATGGCTCACACAATTGGAGGAAATGGCTCACGTAATTGTGGCGGCTGACAAATCCCAAACCAATAGGCAGACAGCAGGCTGGAGACCTCTGCTGGATCACAGGATTGTGGGGGCTAGATAATCAAATATCTGCAGGTCAGGCAGCAGGCCAAAGACTTCTGCAGGCTTATATCCCAAGAACCAGAAGCCAGGTGATAAGATGCATACAGGATCAAGAGAGAGGGAGCTTTGCCAGAACATTTATATATTGGAGGCAGGTCACATCCCCAAGGAAACTCCCCTTTCAACTGATTGGCTGATCACATCAGATCACCTCATGGAAAGTGATTACATTATATTACATTATGGAAGAGCAGCCAGTCCAGCGTCTGCCAAACCACCGAGAATCGTAGCCTAGCCAAGTTGACACGTAACATTAACCATCACAGACACCAAGACAAGGGGCCTCTCTGGATCTCGGACGCAACACATCCCAGTTTGAGTCTGTTTCTCCTACCTCTTTCCTGGGTAGCCTGTAAGTTTCCAGTTTTTAGTGGGGCCCAAGGCAAGAGCAGCAGATTTAGGCTACAGTGCAAGCTGCCCTGCTAGCCTTATAACCCTGCATAATCAATGGCATTTGAGGTGTCTGTGGGTGATAGGGATGCTGTGTGGAACTTCAGAGAAGCTGCACTAGGAGAATAACGGGGAGAGCCTTATCTCCTCTGGAGCATAACTATTCTCCTTTGAGAAATAGCTCCCAGCAACTCACTGGGCCCTTGACTGGATGTCTGACCATAAGACACCAGGTGACCATTCATGCTGAGCTGCTCATCTTCAATGGGGTGTTATTCAATCTATGAAGCAAAGGTTAAGCATGTGCAGTGGCAATCTGTCATCATGTGGTAAGAGCACACAGGAGGTTGAGTTTAAGCTGGTCAAGAAGGCACAAATAAGTTGAATGGAGAGGCGGCTCTGACTCCTTCAACACTCGTTCTTGATGCACTGCCTGCTCTTCTTCTCACACCTACATAGAGGTTCATGGGAAATTCTTTACGACCTTTGACTCAGGTTTGATTTATAAACGGTTTGGAACTATTTTCTACCACCAACCCAAGGTAAATTGCCGCAAAATTATAGCCTTAATCAGGGTGTTCCCAAGAGGTAGTGGGGAAGGGAAATCACCTAGCGGGCACAACTTTAAGCAGTAGAGATGCTTGTCCTCACCTTCCTTACTGAGAGGTGTCCAGGGTACAGATGTATACAGATTCATGAGAAATAAGAATAGCTTCCCTGCCTGATCAGGGGCTTAGAAAGGGCAAGATTGGAAGGTTGATAACAGACAGTCTCATGAAAGAATACGTGGATGGACCTTTTGAAATGAGCACAGAGTGAAGACATTCATGTCCCATGTGAATGCTCAAAAAGAGCACCCTGCAAAGGAGGCTGTCAAAATCCAGGTAGACAAAATATCACTGTGTGGGTGTCAGTTTTCCTCTATCCAGCTACCCTAGTGCTTGTTCAGGAGTCCCACCCAAAGAGGCCATGGAGGCAGGGATGGAGGTCATGCATGGGCTCAGTGATGCAAACTTTTCCTGTCCAAGGTGAACATGCTGCTGTGTGGCTCACCTGCAAAAAGCAGAAACCACCACTAGGGTCCTCATATGGCACAACTTCCCAGAAATCTGTGCCTCTCGTCCGGTATCTGGCTGATTACATTAGACTTCTTCCATCATAGGTGGACTTGAACCACCAATTTTTTAGTTAGTAGTGGAGTGTGTAAACATTTGTGCCACCCAGAGACTCCTTCTACTATGGAGGGGGCAGCAATTTGCCCTCTTTGGGTTTGGATTTGACTTCCCTACAACTAATGCTTTGGACCACACTGCCATCCTTGGACTTGCATTATGCATGATTCACCATCATGGTATTCCACTCCACAATGCTTCTGACAAAAGAAATCATTTCACAGTAAAAGTAGTATGGCAATGGGATCATGCCCTTGGAATTCTAGTCTTACCATGTTCCCCTATCACCCCATCAGGGAGCTGATGGAACAGTGGAATGGCCATATGTAGACTCTGTTATGGTGCCAATTGTATTACAACATCCTGAAAGATTGGGTTTGTATCTTCAGGGTGTGATTTATGTTTTGAACCATCAATCTGTGGTGCTGTTCTTCCTCTAGCCAAAATACCCAGGTCCAAGAATCGAGGAGCAGAAGTGGAAGTGGCTCCTTTCACTCTTAAACCTAATAATCCTTTCACATAATTTTTACTTCTGGTCCCTTCAACTTTGGATTCTGTTGGTTTTGATTTCTTGGTTCTCAAGGGGGAAAAAATGCTTCCACCACATGACACCGCAGTGGTTCCACTGAATTGGAAGTTGAGACTGGCAACTGATCTTTTGGAGCTCCACATGCCACTGAGCTAACTGTCAAAAAAAAGCTTATATACTGGCTGGGGCAATTGATCCCACACCCAAAGGGTAAATTGGGTTGTTGCTACAATGTAAGTTGGTATGTCTGGAATCCAAGAGATTGTCCAGTGTGCTTCTTGGTACTTCCATATGGAATGGTGAAAATTAATGGAGAACTACAGCAATGAAAAAAAAATATAGGACCACTGAGCATTCAGCCCTTTAACAATGATAGTTTGTGTCACCCCTACCAGGGAGAAAACCTCAAGCAGCTGAGATAGTGGATGGGAACAAATGGAACAGGGAATGGGTAGTGGAAAAAGCAAATTATTATAAATATCAACTATGACTTGTGCCCAGTTGTAGAAACTGAGACTACAGCTGCCATTGTGTATTTGCATGACTTCATATGCGTGTTTGTGTGCGTGCATGTGTGTACTGATTCCTTTGTTCTTCCCTTTTTCTTTTCCACAATTATTTTATGAATGGATTGTTAGCAGTGGTTAACTTGACAATTTATTCTACAGGTTACAAAATATTCAAGTGTTATCATAACTGAACTATAAAAGAACTTATCATTGACCAGAGTTGGAGACAAAGACTGTGGCTGAAAAAAAGATATCATGACTGTTGGGATTTTGTCTCCCCTTTAATGGGAGAGGGTGAAAGTGTCTGATTTTACAAAGTATAATTGCATTTTGTTAAGCAGAAGCACAAACTGGTTGTTGTATGGAAATTGACATGTGTACAATGGTGTATGTAGATGTTTAGATGATGAATAGCTAAAGGGGTGGACTGTGCTGGTCATGTATCTATTGTCTCTAAGCTCCAAAACTTTTCGCTGGGGTGACTGATCCCACATCCAAAGGAGAAATTGAGGACAATTTGTTCATTTTCTAGGACTGCCATAACAAATCACCACAAACTGGGTGGCTTAAAGCAACAGAACTTTGTTCTCTCAGTTCTGGAGGCTAGAAATCTAAAATAAAGACATAGGCAGAGCCATGCTGCCTCTGAATGTTTTAAGAAAAGAATCCTTCCTTGTTTTTTCCAGCTTCTGGTGGCACCTAACGTTCTTTGGCTTGTGACCACATCATTCCCATTTCTGCCTCCATCTTTACGTGGCTTCGTTTCCTGTGTTTTTATGTGTCTGTGTCTAAATTTCCCTCCCCTTTCTCTTATAAAGACACCAGTAATTGAACTTAGGGTCCATAAGTCAGAATCAACTCAACAGCAACCGGTTTGGTTTTTTCTAAATCCAGGATGATTTCATCTCAAGATCCTTAATTAATTATATCTGCAAAGATCCTGTTTCCAAATAAGGTCACATTTTGAGGTTCTAAGTGGACATGAATTTGGGGGGGGACACCACTCAACCCACTACACCACCCTTCTATACTTTGAGATGCTGATGCTAAGACTCTACAAACTATATTCCACCTTCATCAGCTGGCCTCCTGTTAGGCTCCACCAATAGGAGGCTGTAGAGGGAGGTTGGAAAGCAGGTGTTGAGGTGAAGAACTATTTATCTTCACTGCTGCTGCTAGTTTGTCCTATGGATTGGCATTTCATCCTGGCAGCTGCAGTTGGTTTCAGCCTCAAGCTTCTCTTGGTACTTCTAGAACCAGCCTCACTGGGCCCCTCATAGGTACCAGCACCATCTGGGCAGTGCCTCCTGCTCAGAAGTGTGATGTACCCTCACCACCAGACCTTTGGAGATCTCCTCTGAGCTTCTGGGTTCTTATGACCCCAACCTCTTCCCTAGTTCCCCTGCTTTAAGAGATGGGGGTAGCTACTTTCTTGTACCTGCTCTACCTGGATTACTTGTGTGTTCTCTTTGGAATCTTTCAGCCTTCTACCACTTGTGAAACCAATGCCCTTCATTAAATTCCCTCTGTTGAAAGCTCTGGTGTGATTTGTGTTCCTGACTGAGCCTTGACTGAGCAGCACCTCACCAGATCAGAGGATTGAGGAATCTTTGGTGGTACAGATAGCAGCTCTGGTGAGGCATCAAGAGGTTGTGCCAGGCATCCAGCCAAAAGAAGCCAGATTTCCTCCAACACTGCAGTTAAGAGCTATAGTAGAGTCTGTAGGAGATAGAATCATTCATAACTTACTGTGACATACCAGTTAACCAGTTGCCATCAAGTCAACTCCAACTCATGGTGACCCCACGTGTGTCAGAGTAGAACTGTACTCCATAGGGTTTTCAATGGCTTTTTTTTTTTTTTTGGAAGTATCTCCAGGTCTTTCTTCCTAGTCCCTCTTAGTCTGCAAAATCCACTGAAACCTGTTTAGCATCATAACAACACGCAAGCCTCCACTGACAGATAGGTGAAGGCTGCACATGAGGTACATTGGCCGGGTATTCAACCCAGTTCTCCTGTATGGAAGGTGAGAATTCTACTGCTGAACCACCAGTGTCTTTGATCCAGTAACCAACTGCCATCAAGTTGATTCTGACTAATGACCTCATGAATAACAGTGGAACATTGTCTGATACAGTGCCAGAAGATGAGCCCCTCAGGTTGGAAGGCACTCAAAAGACGACTGGGGAAGAGCTGCTTCCTCAAAGTGGAGTCGACCTTAAAGATGTGGATGGAGTCAAGCTTTCAGAACCTTCATTTGCTGATGTGGCATGACTCAAAATGAGAAGAAACAGCTGCAAACATCCACTAATAATAGGAACTTGGAATGTATGAAGTATGAATCTAGGAAAATTGGAAATTGTCAAAAATGAAATGGAACACATAAACATTGATACCCTAGGCATTAGTGAGCTGAAATGGACCAGTACTGGCCATTTTGAATCAGACAATCCTCTGGTCTACTGCGCCGGAAATGACAACTTGAAGAGGAATGGTGTTGCATTTATCATCAAAAAGAACATTTCAAGATCTATCCTGAAGTACAGCGCTGTCAGTGATAGGATAATATCCATATACCTACAAGGAAGACCAGTTAATATGACTATTATTCAAATTTATGCACCAACCACCAAGCCCAAAGATGAAGAAATTGAAGATTTTTACCAGCTTCTGCAGTCTGAAATTGATCAAACATGTAATCAAGATGCATTTATAATTATAGGTGATTGGAATGCAAAAGTTGGAAACAAAGAAGAAGGATTGGTAGCTGGAAAATATGGCCTTTGTGATAGAAATGATACCAAAGATCACATGATAGAAGTTTGCAAGACCAATGATTTGTTCATTGCAAATACCTTTTTTCAGCAACATAAATGGCAACTATTCGTGTGGACCTCGCCAGATGGCATATATAAGAATCAAATCAACTACATCTGTGGAAAAAGACAATGGAAAAGCTCAATATCATCAGTCAGAACAAGGCCAATGACTGACTGTGGAACATACCATCAACTGCTCATATGCAAGTTCAAGTTGAAACTGAAGAAAATTAGAACAAGTCCAAGACAGCCGAAGTATGACCTTGAGTATATTCCACCTGAATTTAGAGACCATCTCAAGAATAGATTTGATGCGTTGAACATTAATGACTGAAGACCAGACAAGTTGTGGAATGACATTAAGGACATCATACACGAAGAAAGCAAGAAGTCTTTAAAAAGACAGGAAAGAAAGAAAAGACCAAAATGGATGTCAGAAGAGACTCCGAAACTTGCTCTTGAATGTCGAATAGCTAAAGCGAAAGGAAGAAATGACAAAGTAAAAGGGCTGAACAGAAGATTTAAAAGGGTGGATTGAGAAGACAAAGTAAAGTATTATAAGGACATGTGCAAAGACCTGGAGCTAGAAAAACCAAAAGGAAGAACACACTTGGCATTTCTCAACCTGAAAAAACTGAAGAAAAATTTCAGGCCTCTTGTTGCAATATTGAAGGATTCTACGGGGAAGATATTAAACGTCACAGGAAGCATCAAAAGAAGACAGAAGGAATACACAGAGTCACTATGCCAAAAAGAATTGGTCGATGTTCAAAAGCATTTCAGAAGGTAGCATATGATCAGGAACTGATGGTACTGAAGGAAGAAGTCCAAGCTGCACTGAAGGAATTGGTGAAAAACAAGGCTCCAGGAATTGACGGAATACCAATTGAGATGTTTCAACAAAGAGATGCAGTGCTGAAAGTGCTCACTTCTCTATGCCAAAAATTTGGAAGACAGCTACCTGGGCAACAGACTGGAAGACATCCGTATTTATACCCATTCTCAAGAAAGGTGATCTTACTGAATGTAGAAGTTATTGAACAATATCATTAATATCACATGCAAGTAAAATTTTGCTGAAGATCATTCAAAAGCAGCTGCAGCAGTGTATTGACAGGGAATTGCCAGAAATTCAAGCTGGATTCAGAAGAGGACATGGAATCAGGGATATCATAGCTGATGTAGCTGATGTCAGATGGATCCTGGCTGAAAGCAGAGAATACCAGAAAGATGTTTACCTGTGTTTTATTGACTATGCAAAGGCATTTGACTGTGTGGATCATAACAAATTATGGATAACATTACAAAGAATGGGAATTCCAGAATACTTAATTGTGCTCATAAAGAACCTGTGCATGGATCAAGAGGCAGTCATTTGAACAGAACACTGGGGATACTGCATGGTTTAAAGTCAGGGAAGGTGTGCGTCAGGGCTGTATCTTCTCACCATACCTATCCAATCTGTATGCTGAGCAAATAATCCGAGAAGCTGGACTGTATGAAGAAGAACAGGGCATCAGGATTGGAGGAAGACTCATTAACAATCTGAAACATGCAGATGACACAACCTTGCTTGCTGAAAGTGAAGAGGACTTGAAGCACTTACTGATGAAGATCAAAGACTGCAGCCTTCAGTATGGATTGCACCTCAACATATAGAAAACAAAAATCCTCACAACTGGAAAAATAAGCAACATCATGATAAACGGAGAAAAGACTGAAGTTGTCAAGGATTTCATTTTAGCTGGATCCACAATCAACACCCATGGAAGCAGCAGTCAAGAAATCAAAAGACGCACTGCATTGAGCAAATCTGCTGCAAAGGACCTCTTTAAAGTGTTGAAAAGCAAAGATGTCACCTTGAAGACTAAGGTGCACCTGACCCGAGCCATGGTGTTTTCAATCGCCTCATATGCATGGGAAAGCTGGATGATGAATAAGCAAGACCAAAGAAGAATTGATGCCTTTGAGTTGTGGTGATGGCAAAGAATATTGAATGTACCATGGACTTCCAAAAGAACGAACAAATCTGTCTTGGAAGAAGTACAACCAGAATGCCTTTTAGAAGCAAGGATGGCAAGACCTTGTCTCTCATACTTTGGACATGTAATCAAAAAGCATCAGTCCCTGGAGAAGGTCATCATGCTTGGTAATATAGATAGTCAGTGAAAAAGAGGAAGACCCTCAAGGAGATGGATTGACACAGTGGCTGCAACAATGGGCTCTAGCATAACAATGATTGTGAGGATGGTGCAGGACCGGGCAGTGTTTGGTTCTGTTGTACATAGAGTTGCTATGAGTTGCAATCAATTCAACAGCACCTAACAGCAACAATGGCCTCATGTGTGTTAGAGTAGAACTGTGCTCTATAGGTTTTCAAAGGTTGATTTTTTGGAAGTAAATCACCAGGACTTTTTTCCAAGGTGCCTCTGAGTAGGTTTAAAGCACCAATCTTTCAGTTAGCAGCTGAGCATGTTAGCTGTTCGTACCACCCAGGAACTCCAAGCCTGAATAGCAAGTCCCACATGCCAGCCACGGCTCCAAGTACCTTACACCTAACCTGTATTAGCTTACTTAATCCTCAAGACAACCTATGAGGATTGTGCTCCGCATTTTGCAGATGGGGAAACTGAGGCACAGAAAGGGCCAAGGTTATGCAGCTCCTACGGGGGAGAGCCAGGACTCAGACCCAGGAGCCAGTAACGGTCTGTGCTCTTAGCCATCGCACGACGTTGCCTTCAGAACCAGACTGTGGCCCCACGGCGCCCAGGAGTTGGCTGTGTGTCTGCAAGTTGCCAAGCTATGTCTGTGCATTCCTGGGCCTTCCTGCTGACTCTACCCTTCCACCTGACAGACGGACAGCCCAGGAAGAGGTGGGCAGCAGCTTCTGGAAGACAGAGGCACTGTCACGTCTGGTGGGATGCCAGGTGAGGTGGCACTTCTGTGTCGGCAGTTGTCTCACACACAAAGAGAAACAGCCCTCCTGCAGGGACACTGTTCTCATACTCGGCGGTCACAGTGCCTGGAACAGGAAGCCCTTCAGAAGCCATTTCTGCATGACCTCACCCATGAGACTGATGGAAGAGGTCCACTCTCAGGCTCAGACTTCCTCCATCAGGCTGGCAGAGGGGAAACACGTCCAGCAGAGTGGAGACGCCTGGGCCTCGGTGGAGTGGGGAAGCCCAGGTTCTCCCTGTGCACACACAGAGGCATGCACGTGGGAAGACACACATGACATGCACAGACACACACATGCACACACCCACTCAGGCGCTCACACACATGTACACATCATGCACACAGCAATGCACAAATTACATATGCACACACAGGTACACACCAAGTATTTGGTGACAAACACTGGCTTGGACTCCCAGGACCCTCAGTCTAACCCAACTCTTCCGGCCATGAACTGGGCTGGGTCCCTTGTGCAAGTGACTTGGACTACTAATGACAATCGTACCAGCTTGCTGTGACAACAAGGAGGGGTTGCACATGTGACTGTGGCACAGGGCTGGGTGCGCGGCCATGCCTCTCCATGGTGACTATGATCATGTGTTACTGAGGAAGGACGCACCGAACCTGAAGAAGAAGGAAGCAGGGTGTCAGAAAAAGCAAACTCCATGCAGCACAAGAATTGAGGCCAAACTGGTGACCGGCTCAGGGTGAGGAGGGGTGGTGGTGCTGGAGGTTAGGTGCTGCAGCAGCCAGGCTGGGCTTGGGCTCAAGGGCCACCACCCTGGCCAGAAACCGGCCCTTCTTCCTACTGCTGCTATAGGGCTGGCCAAGCCTGAGGCCCAGCTGGGTAGGTGCTAGAGCTGCCCGGGGACACTGTTTGGGAGACCTCCCCTGGACTGCAGACCATCTGTTGAGGGGAGGCACTGAGGGGGTCCTCGCTGTCCAGGGTGGGAAAGTCAGACTCTGGCTGGGCCACAGCCCCTATCCCTGTGAGGCCACACCCACAGCGACACGCCAGCAAGTCTCCAAGAAATGAGGTCAGCCCCAGGGCTTGGGGATGGGCCTAGGTTAGGTTTACGGCAAGCACAGCGTCTTGTCCTTGTGAGAGGGATGGGTGGTGGGGCGCTCGGGAGAGAGAGAGACATCGGAGTCATAAACCTGGTGACCCCACCACTCACAAAGCAGCAGAGTGAAAGGTTATCAAGTCCACTGGCCCCCCAGGTGTGTGCACCTGTGTATGCATATGTGTGTACCTGTCATGTGTGTATGTGGGTGTCGTATGTGCACGTATGTATGCACGAACATTGGTGTGTGTGCATTCATGTGTGTGCACTGTGTGTCATATGTGCGTGTGTGTGTTGTGTGTACACATGTGTTTATGCGTGTGAGTGGGTGTGTGCATGTGTTTCTGTGGGTGTGCTTGCATGAGCTTGTGTTCACAAGTGTGGGCGAATATGGGTGTATGTGCCATGCATGTGTGCATATGTGTCAATGTGTAGGTGTGTTTGTACATGTATGTAAGTCTGTGTGTGCACATGTAGTGTGTGCATGTTGTGTTCATGTGTGTAGGTGCCTTGTGCATCATGTGTGATATCTATGCGCACAGGTAAATGATTCTTGTGTGTATTCATCATTTGCAGGCATATGCATGTTTGAATGCATTCTGTACGTGAATATGCCTACGGATGTGTGGGCGTGCATTATGTACAGATGTACATGTGTGTGTCAGTAGGTTTGTGTGATGCGTGTGTGTGTATCTGTGTGCATGTGTGGGCCTGTGCTGTTGCATGTATGTGCATATGTGCATGTGTGTGCATGTGTGGGTGGGTGTGTTTTGTGTGTGTGTGCAGCTGTGCATCTCACGCATGTCTGCACCCGTGTCTGTGTGTGCTGTAACTCTCACATTAGCAAGGGAATAAGGGGTTCTCTCTCCCTCAGACCTGGCTCCTACCTCCTGCCCCACATGCAGCTGCTCCACAATCAGCAGGCCTGGGGTTCTGCGAACAGAGGTAGGGACGTCATCTGTACAGATCCCCGTGCAAACCCAGCGTGTCCTGAGAGCTGGGCCATTGCACATACACAGATCTCCATGCGAACCCAGTGTGTCCTGATAGCTGGGGCTATCACACATATGCTTTGTTCTCTCCTAGTGTGCACACAGCCCAGGGTGCTTGCCATTCACATCAGTTGCTTGGAACCACCAGTGCTCTGCACCTGGCCTCCCTTCACACATGACCCCAGACATCTGACCACAGGACCCGTGCATCCTGGGCCAAGCAGGAGAGACCCAGAGGCATGCACTGATGGAGGACGGGAAGCAGCAGCACAAAAGACACCAGGCCTGGAGGGCAGGACCACAGTGCCACCTCTCTGTGCCAGCCCCTCCCTGTGCAGTCGTGGACAAGGCCAGACCCTTGCTCTGTGCCTCAGCCTCCCCACCTCCAGTCTGAGAGGTGGGCTGATGGTCTGGTGTGTGTCCCAGAAGCAGGTCCTGGTGAGGGGCCTCTCCCAGGGAAGCATCACCCTGCAAACCTGGGGTGGACACAGGCCCACCTCCAGCCAAGCCAGGGCTCCCAGAGCTGAGGGGTCTGGGCAAGAAGAGGACCCTGCTGTCCACCCGCTCTGCTGGGGTCTCTCCCTGCAGCCTCCCCCACCCACTCTTGGCCTCGGTGCCTTCTCCTGCTTTCTGCGGCTGTGCCTCCCAGCCTAATTATTTCTAACCTTCTGTTCGAAGACGCTGTCCTTGCCTGATACAAACCAGTAACTTTAAAAGCAAACTGGGTCTTAATTTTCCTTGACAGCCTGCTTGAAGCATGCAGCCGCGCTGGGTTTTAATTAAATGCACATTCGTATTCCAAACAAATTAAGTACAATTAAGGCCTCTGAGTTATGGGTATCTATCACTCGGTGATGTTTTTGTAGAAATTACCCCATTGAGATCAAAGGCGGAGGATCCTTGCCTTAATTGCCTCATTAGGGCGCTGTGCACAGGCCTCGCAAGGGCCGGCCCTGGTGTCTCTTTGGGAATTACTCAGCGACGGCTCTCCAAGTAATTGCTTCCACATTTCCCTCCTGGAGACGGCCCGTACTCCATGGATCAGATGCTCAGATGCGGCGGCTTCAGGACCCCAGCGCGGCCCAGGTCCCACAGCAGTGGCCAGCCTGTCTGTGGCGCCTGCGCTGAGCCCCGCTGGGCCAGCCAGTGGGTGGGCTGCCCCTGCCCTGACAACACTTGGCCTCTGAGCTACGGCAGCCAGGGACCAGTGAGCCAGGTCCAGGCAGGCTCTTGGGCCACAGGACAGGCAAACGCCACATCCTGCCCCCACCCACAGCAAGCTTGATTGTCCCTGGCCCCCGTGCCTCCTAGCCCAGCTTCTGAGGGTCTTGCTCTGAGCTGTGGAAAGGGGATGAAGTGCCCTCACTCCATGTCCTGAGCCTTGAGAACATTTTGCTCAAGGCCGAGGGCTCAGGGTTGAGCAGGTATGGAGCCCTGGCCTGCGGACCACCAGGTCCAAGCCCTGTATGTAAGAGGGTTGCAATGCCCCTCCTCCCCATACCACTATCAACCTGCTGGAATCCACCAGGAAGGCCTCTCCAAACTGCCTAGCCCAGGGAGCATGAGAAGGTGCCGTTCCTGCCTCAGGGCCCCTCCCTGCAGGCTCCCGACCACCGGCCCACAAAGGGGCCCTCACCCTCAGCCCAGCTCCCCACCAATCCCAGTCTGGATAGGGACCACCATGCCTCAGGGCATGTCTGAACTTAGACCACAAGACAAAACACGGGACACTCAGTTACGCTGCAATTTTTTAGTATATGTATATCCTGAGCAATATTTGGGAGATACTTATACTAAAACACGATTCGGTGTTGATCTGAAATTCCAATATAACTGAGTGTGGTGTATTTTATTTTGTTAAATCTAGTCACAGAGTCAGGCGCCTGGCTGGGGAGAAGGAGGTGGAGGGACAACTGGATTGCCAGATTGTTCCAGAGGCTTTGCTTTTTTCCCAACGCCCTCGCCCCAGGAGGACGGTGCCCTTTGGCCTTGTTCTCAGTTATACAGAGGCAGCTTCGAGGCTCACTGTCCCCAGAGACAATTTCAGGCCTCCATGCAACCAAGGCCCATGCCAGACCCCAGAGCCACCCCTCACACCAGGAGGACCCAGGGCTACCCTGTACACAAGTGGAACCCTGGGTCTGTCCTGCACACCAGGACCCCCGCTTCCCCAGCCTCCTCAGTGTACTCTGCCCCATCGGCCCACCAGCTGTTTCTACCTCCATGGGCACCCCTCATGCAGGAAGAGGCGGGGTGCCTTAGGCCCCATGAAGAGCCTACCAGGGGCCAGGGAGCCCAGGAGGCACTAGAGAGTTATGGGCTAGGCCGTGGTGTGATGCCTTCTCCAGCACATCTGGGAGAGCAGAGAGGGTGTGAGGGATCGGGGCACCCACTCAGGCTGCCCACCTGGGGAGCCCAAGAGGGGTGGTACCTCAGCTGGGTCTGGGGGCCAGCCCTGCCCATCCTGTCTGGCTGGTGATGGCTCACTCAGGAGGGCCAGCAGCTACTCCCTGCCCCAGGTTAGGCTCACTGGCCTACCCCTACACCCCTCCTGGGCTGGTGCAAGCTTGGGATACAGAGCTGGACAAAGCATACTCTGGTCTCTAAGCCATCTCGGTCCAGAGCCTCTCTCGCCAGGGGCACTGGTGCCTCAATGCTGAGCCCTGCTATAGGCCGTCACAACAACTCTGGCTGTTCTGGGTGCTGAGAGATCCCCACACGAAAGTTCCGTGTGCCCGGGGCCCTGTGGGCTGGCCAGTGGGTGGAGGTGGGGAGGAAGGCAGAGAGTAGAGCCAACCTGCACCCCAGGGCAGAGGAGGCTCCCCAGTACACAGGTCCTGTGCCCACAGGACAGGGACCCAGTATCCCTGCCCATCCCCCCAGGCCCCAGGTCCCTGGATTCCCTCTCCACTGGGCTCTGCCTTCGGCTATGCCGAGAGTTCAGGATCCCGAAGCCAGGTGCCAGGAGCCGCCTGCCCTCCCATACCTCTCCTCAGGCAGTAATTGGCCTCAGCGGAGGCAGCCCCTTCCGTCATGGGCCTGGTAGCTCTCTTGGACATGAGGAGCCACACTGGATGATCGAATGCCTTCTCTGGATCCCAGACTCCTGGATCCTTTGGCCTAAAAGCAAGAGAAAGGGTCCCCAGTTGCATCCCAGAGCCGAAGACTTTCGGGAAAACACCAGGCACGCTCAGTCAAATTCAGCTTTTAGCTCCACCCCCACGTGCCCTGGGCAGGTTCTGAGAGGGCAGAGAGAGGGGCCAAGATGCCCTGGGTCAGGAGGTAGGCAGTGGGGAGGGGAGCTTCCAAAGCCCAGACCCTGGAGGAAGTACGTCAGCACTTGTCCCTAGCCCCTTATCTTAGGCTGAGTACTCTAAAGAAGCAAAACCAGTAAAGCATATAAATATATATAGACAGACAGATTTATATCAAGGAAATGTCCGTGGGTCAGGCTGGAGGCTTCTCCTGATTCGCGTAGCCGCAGGGGCTGGCAAACCCAAGATCGGCAGGTCAGAGAGCAGGGCTGCGGCTCACAGCTTCGAAGATCAACAAATCCAAAGATCAGCAGGCAAGACCAAAGGTAAGCCGCTAGCTCAAGTCCCAAGAACCAGAGGTCTGACAAACAGGAGCCAGCTGCAGGATCCAGAGCGAGGAAAAGCCCATGAGCCTTGCCAGAATGTCCACTTAAATTCAACATAGGCCACACACCCAAGGAAACTCCCTTTCAACAGATTGGCTGCTCACAGCAGATCCCATCATGGGAGTGATCACATTATATCAAATCTCAACATGGAAGTGATCACGACATCATACAACTGCCAAACCACTGAGAATCATAGCCCAGCCAAGGTGACACACAATCCCAACCATCACACCCCTATTGTACCAATGGGGAAACTGAGGCAAAGAGAGAGGAGGGTGCTTTTGTCCCAGGCCCAGGAGATAATTAGTGGTTCTTGGAAGCTCCGCTGCCTGGTGCTCCCCACATTTGACAACCCAAGGGGCATCTGTAACTGCATCTGTAACTGCCCTTACTGAGCAGTTTATCACTAGACTCAGGGACTTCTGGGGACACAGCCCTTGTCACCACCTATCGCTATCCCCATCGCTTCTAACCAGTGACAGAAACAAGGCCCAGCTGCCAGCACCAGCCCCATTTCCATGCCAGCCAACACATCTCGCCAATTCCCTGTCCATTCATTCCACTGCCCCAGCTTCAGGGAGGATGCTGGTCACACGTATGAATTTCTCTCAGTCAGTGGGGCTGGACCACAAGGGTCTAAAGGCAGGGCTTTCATCCCCAGCCCTGCA
This sequence comes from Dugong dugon, assembly GCA_030035585.1. Classification (NCBI taxonomy): domain Eukaryota; kingdom Metazoa; phylum Chordata; class Mammalia; order Sirenia; family Dugongidae; genus Dugong; species Dugong dugon. Next base: position 25,739,119 of record CM057462.1, on the reverse strand, counting down.
GAGATGGAGCAAAACACATTTAGCGAGAGCAGGAACACCAAGGATCAATGTGTTCACCAAAGGGGAGCCGGCTGTATGGATGACCGGTGCCGCGGCCTGAGCAGACGAAGGTGGGCCTCATGAGTCCTCTGCTTGGGCCAGGGAGCCAACACTCCAGCCAGAGACAAACAGCCTGCCCTCACTCTGAGCCGCGAACTGGGGACCACAGCTCTGAGTCTGAGACATCATCGCCACTCCCTATGCTGGGGAATCAGTTTCCAAACTCTGTGCTGTGGAATACTGTGGGTCCCATGAGCAATGACAGCAGCAACAGTGACAACAGCACCATTTATTCTCCCCTTCTGTGTGTTAGGCCTAGACTGAGGTTTATACAGGTTCTCTTGTTTCCTCCTCACAACATGCCTGAGATAGGTTGTTGGTGGCTCAGTGGTAGAATTCTCGCCTTCCATGCGGTAGACCTGGGTTCAATTCCCAGTCAATGCACCTCACGTGCAGCCACTACCTGTCTGTCAGTGGAGGATTACATGTTGCTGTGATGCTGAACAGGTTTCAGCAGAGCTTCCAGATTAAGACAGACTAGGAAGAAAGGCCTGGTGATCTATTAAAAATCAGTCAGTGAAAACCCTATAGCCCTATGGATCACAAGGGTCTGATTATGGGGATGGTGCAGGACTGGGTAGTGTTTCTTTCCGTTGTGCATGGTGTCACCATGAGTCAGGCCAGCTTGGCACAGCTGACTTAACAGCTACCAACATCTGAGAGGCAGGTGCTGTGACTGGCCCTGTAGGAGACTGATAAACAGAGGCTCAGAGAGGGTAAGCAACTATGCTGAAGCCACACAGAAAGTAAAGGTTAGATTGGGGCTTGAGCTCAGGCCTGGGGGTGAGGGTAAGCCCTCTCACCTGGGAGCAGGAGTACATGTGGAGCAGGTGAGGGCCCTCCTAGGACAGTATCTGGAACCATCCAGGGTTGAAGCAGGGCCCGAAGGGCCTGGCTGGAGGATAACAGATCACGGCAGCCCGAGGCCCCCACCGGGCTCATTACCACCAAGCAGCTTGACTGTGCCCCCATCCGCAGGGACTCGCTCATCATACATGCATGGCTCTATTAGCATAGCTCAGAGGGCCAGGGGCTCCGCTCCATGAAACTTTAAATAGGAATGAGAGCACGCAAAGAGAGAAGGGGCCTGGTCACTGGCCGTTGGGCTATGGGAAAGCTCCAGGAACCAGGAGTTGCCTGGACTCCCCAGAGGCCATGGTTAAGGAAATCTGAGCCAGGAGAAGGGTTAGGGCTCCTCAATGCCCCTCCCTCTCCCTGGGCTGGGCTTATGGGCCCTGAGACAACTTGAGGTCTGATGATGAAGGAGGCCCCTCCCCCCAGAGGACATCATGTGATGCTCCTGGTCCTGGGAGGCTGGGACTCAGGGCCTCACCTCTTATTCCAAGAAGGTGAGGGCCTTGGGCTGGGTCCCTGGGTTGCTAGGGTTGAGCTGTTGTAATCCGGCTGGCTGTGAGCATCCTGCCCTCCCCGTGCCCCATGCATGCTGCCCCCACTCCACCCACCCAGCAATGAGCTCTATCCTCAGGGACGAGGGAACTTCTTGAAGACCCAGTCCCTCGACAGCAAAGCTCCTCCCACCAAGGGTCTCCACGTGGCCTCTACCACCTGGGCCTCAGTACCACTGCTCAGCCCTGAATCGGTTCCTGCAGGGCCCTGAGGTCCCCATGGCAGCATCTCAGCCACCCACCATGGCATCCTGTAGGGGTGATGCCCCTACAGCTTGAACTATACTCCTCTCTCTGTCCAGCCCCACTTTCTGCCTCCCCCTCCTGCCCTCACCCCTGCCCCTCCTTCTCACTGCAACTGGTTCTCACGTCCTGGCTCAGACTCGGTACCCCCTTCACCCACACCCCCCTCTGAGGCCTCGTTTGGACCCCAGGCCCAGATCTCACCCAGGCCAGGGCCTCCCAAAAGTCACACTGCATCAGATAAGAAAGATGCCATCTTAGCAGACGGGAGTGAGATTGGCCCTGGAGAGGTGAGCCCCGTATTGTGAGGGGGCCATGTGGCAGGGGACAGTGGGCAGCCTCAAGGATGGGAGAGCAACCTCCAGGTGACAGCCAGCAAGAAAGCAGGGACCTCAGTCTTATAACCACAAGGACCTTGATTCCGCCAACAACCACATAAGCTTACAGGGGACCCTAAGTTCCAGAAACGAATGCAGCCTGAATGACACCCGCATTGCAGCCAGTGAGATCATAAGCAGGGGACTCGGCTGAGCCCAGACTCCCGACCCATGGACCCTGTGAGCTCACACATGGGTGGTGTTTTAAGCTTCAGAGTTTGTGGTCATTTGTTACACAGCATCACTGACTAATATACTGGGCCTATGAAACAAAGAAAAGACAGGGGATATGTTCTGTGGGTGAGTGCTGGGTTTCCAGAGCCTGTAACAGTCGACACTCATTGTGACTCTACCAGAGGGGCAGATGGCAGATGAGTGGATGGATGGATGATGGATAAGTGAATTGATTGGATGGATGGATGGATGGATGGATGGATGGATGGTGGATGGATAGGTGGATGGAATGGATAGAAGAATTGGTGGATTGGGGGGGGAATGGATGGATGGGATGTGTGGATGGGTAGATGATGATTGAGTGGATCAATTAGATGGACAGATGGATGGATGGGTGGGTAGGTGGGTGGGTTAATGGATAGATGGATGGGATGAGTGGATGGATGGATGACAGATGAGTGAATCAATTGGATGGATGGATGGATGGATGGATGGATGGATGGATGGATGGATGGTTGAGTGAAGGGGCTGGATGCACTGTGCAGGGGGGGAGCAATGTGTAAGGCAGGCCCAGACAGTGTCGTTCCTGTGCCTGGATGGAGGAGACATAGTTTCCAACTTGGACAAAGCATGGGAGGCTAGAAGAGTTGGGAGGCAGCATTTGAACTGGGCATGAAAGTGTGGCTGGCCTCTGGGTGCTCAGAAGAGGAAAGCATTCTAGGCATAAAGAAGGAGCACACAAAGGACAGAGCGCTGCCCCAGAGGCTGGTGGAAGTGAGACTAAAAGGGGCTGGGGCCACGCTGAGACCCCTGAGGCCTGGCATGTCCCAGGGGACACTGCCAAGCTTCTGGGTGCAGATGAGGAGTGGTCTGGCGAGGATGAGGGAGAAGGGAGGAGGGTGAAATCAGGTGGGTGGGCAGCAGCAGAGGCTGCAGTAGACCAGGTATGGCCTGGAGAAGTGACAGGCAGACAGTGGACAGGCAGCAGATGGGGACATCGGGACACAGTGCCCAGCCAATAGGCAGGTGCAGAGGGGGCAGAGGATGATGACCCCCACACCAGGCACCAGGAAGTGTGGTGGAGCTTTGGACAGGTTCCGCCTAGGATGTATGGGACAAGGGGGTTAGTGGGACCCCAGGAGGGGTATCGAGAGGGCAGGCTGAAGGTCCTCGGTGCCCTGACCTGGGTGAATGTGGAGGCCGAGGTGCAGAGGAAGTGCGGCGAGTGGGGCGGTGATGGGGGAAGAGACAAGGCAGTGTTGGTGGAAGCCTAGTGGCCAGAGGAGGAGGCTCCCAGGGATGACGGGAGTGGAGGAGTTGGGGGCTGAGAGGGATGAAGGGTCAGGACAGGTGGGTGTGGGGCTGAGACCCCTGGGTTTGCCACTGAGACAAAGAGATGCCTGAGAGACATTTCTGTGGATACAAGAGCACAAAACAAGGCAGGGAGAAAGCCAGGGAAGGAGGGATTTCTCTGGAAGTCCAACACTGAGAGGAAAAACGGGGGAGTTCCTAAAGAAGCAGCCACACCCAGATGGCCTGGGGGCTGTCAGCTGTGAGGACCACATCACCCACTGCACAGGGGGCATGGGATGTGAGATTTCCCATGCCAGGAGGTGGGGTTGAAGGCAGCCAGCTCCTCACTTGGCCCAACACCTCTCCAAGGCTCTTCCCCACTCCCTCCGAGGACCAAAGTCAACGGCGGAGCAGCCTCTTTGCTGTTCCTGCGGATGGCTTACTGGCCTCATGTTTGGGGCGAGGCAGCTGGTCCACCCCTCAGTGAGAACCCCCAGCAGGCCACGATCCTTGAAGGGGAAACTCTGGCACACAGTGGCAACAAACCAGGCTCTAGTGGTGGGGGGCAAAGGGAGAGCCATGTGGCCAGGCCACACACCTCGCACCATCGGGGCAGGGCAGGCTCCATCCCAGTGCAGCCAAGTGGGCCTTGGTTCCCCCCACTGCCACCCTGCCCACCTGGACTCTCCGTGACTCCTGGAGCAGACTGAGGGTCCCATGGTGGAGGTCTCGAGGGGTACAGAGGAGGTTTTCGGGGGTGACCCTCCTCTCCTCTGCCTTCTTTTCCTCTCCTTCCTTTCTCTCACCCCCTCCTTCCCACCCTCAGCCCCAGAAGACCACCTCTGCCCAGAGCAGCCAAAGGTTTCACATCTGGGGAACATTAACCAGGAGGCCAGTCCTGGGTGGCAGAGGCGCTGGTGGTGGGGTGAGGAGGAGGCTGACCAGCGTAAGTGCTTATGCACCCAGGAAGGGAGAAGAAAGCTGTGGTGGACCCATTTTTGGGGGACGTGGAGCGCTAAGCTGTCTGCAGAGGCTGGAGCGGCCAGTAGGGCGGCCCTAGGCTGGGGCGGACTCCTCCTCATCAGGGTAGGGGACACACACTGGGCGGGGGCAGCACTGGCTGGCGGGCTGCATGCGGCTAGAGCTTGGTGTTTGGCTGGGTCAGCGGGTGGCCGCACAGAAAATGAGTCCCTGGGGCGGCAATAATTGTAACTGTCAGGGAAAAAGTCAAGGTCTCGGATAGCCCTGGTCTGCAATGACTTCTGACCACAAACAAATATATATATGAAAAAGAACGCCTGGGGCATCTGCAAGGGGGAGGGTGGGTGGGGAACGTTAACCCCTGTGTGTCTGAGCTGCTCAGGCAGCTGCCGGGCACACAGGCAACAGAGCACCGCTGGCAGGGCCCGGAACACCCCCCTTCCCTTCCAGAGAAGACCACCCTGCCAGGACATCAGTCCCCGCCCCTGGGCACAAAGGGCTCCCCAGCCTCAGCTCCTGGGAAGGAATCAGTTTGGAAAACCCATGGGCCCAGGCTCCCAAGGGCTAATTACTGCTCCCGGAATGCGTCTTCTTGGCCGTCCCCAGTGTGGAGAACAGAGCACACCTTTGCCATAAAAATGCACAGGCCCATGAGTGTTTACTAAATTCATCTGCCCCCATGTCTCTGAGCCGCCGGAATAATGAGATCAAAGACCACGGGGGCGGGTCGTTACCATGGTTATTTATTAGTTTGTTCATTTACCCCCTGCCTGGTTCACAGAAGATTTAAAAGGGCAGTTACTGTATGTGTGCATCAATAATTGATGCACCGTGCCAGAGGGCCTAGCCCTTGCTGCCCGCACACCCTGACCCCACAGCCTCGGTCCAGACAGCTCCATACACTGGTCCTTGAATCCCTGATACAGCCCCAGGACCTCAGCATCTGCATTCAGTTCCAGCAGAAGGGAGAACCTTCCCAGGTATCCCTGCAGTGTGGCGGGTGAAAGCCATAGTCTGCATCTTTATGCCAGCCAGCTTCTCTACACCACCCGCTATGGTCCTCTTGTCCACACCTGTCATCACAGACTTCCTGGCCTCAAGGTGATCTCCCCTCCCACAGCTGCTCAGGACACTACCCAGTCCTCCTTATGCACCAGGCCCTGTCTCAGTAGATCCCATCTCTGTCCTGTAACTACACGCCCAGATCAACCTTCTCCTGAAACCCACCCCAATCACAGGCCACACAGAAATCACAAAAGCCCATGAATACAGTTTAACCAAAAGCCCTCCACCCAGTGCAAGAGGCTGTGGACCCTCCTACCCCCTGTCCTCCTGGCCCAGGACCCCTCTCCTCCACAAACAGGATCTGGGAGGGGTCCCTGTGTAGAGGCAGCACACAGACATAAAGTCAGGTCTCATTGGATAGGAGTGACGGAACTGAGCATGCAGTTAATAAAGGGGATGCAGCCATGCTGACTACCGATGTTCGGGAGATACAGGAAGTGACGGAACGGAAATAGTAAAACGACATTTTCCAGCTTCTAAAGGGGAGAACCACCACTCATCCATCACGCTTGGTGAAGTAGAGGGAGTCGGAGACCCTCGCTGAGAAAGAATGGCACTGTAGCCACCATGATGGACTAGAACCTGCTGGCAATCATGAGGATGATGCAGGGCCAGGCAATGTTTCATTCTGTTGTACATAAGGTTGCCATGAATGGGGGCTGACCTGATGGCAGCTAACATCAACAACAATGGGAAGAGGTTCAGCAGAGAGCAAAATGCAAGGGGAAAGATGGCATTGTCTTTCTAGAACATTCCATCACAGACTTAGTGGGGGTTTACTAGGACAGACTTAAAGAGGGAAGGACTAGAGAGGGCTCGGGGAGGAACCAGGAACTGAGGGGCCCAGATGGAGCGGTTTCTGACCAGTGTCTGGGAGAGTCGGCTATTAAGGTCATGTGCATGCCGTGCTTCTCTTTTTCCTGCAGGTACAAGTGAGGCCTTAACCACATGTCACCTCCCCATATGTGACGCCCCTCTTTGTCCTGTCCCCCGGCAGGGGAACATTGATTGTAAGCGCAAATCCACGAATCTCGGCTTGACCGCAATTTGTTTTCCATAATGGTATCTCCTCAACCTTGAAACTATTTTCTGGTTTGGAAATTATCTGACATTTGAAAATGCACTGCACCAAAGGACCAGCACCAGCCAGCACACCCAGGCTGAGGGGCCACGAGCTAGGGAACAAGGTGTGGTCTGTGTACCTACCTGCCAGCAGAAGAGGACGGCTTGTCACCCCCTACCTGTCATGATCACATGGCAGCCCTGTTCACATGCCCCATGCCAAGTCCTGAGTTGGAGCTTGGCCGCTTGGGCCAAAAAGTCAGATTGCATCACTGCGTTCCCGATAGATGCACCCAGAGCCCGGGATCAGGCAGAAGGAGGAAACTTTGAGAAATGAAGGAGCAGGCTGCCTCCAGGTCAACATTAAAGACCCTGGGTGGTTAGCACGTATGATGGGCATGTGAGGGCATACATACATGCACACAATCACTCATGTGCACGGTATGCATGGTCACACACACTCTCACACACTCACATACAAACTCACACACACAAGGCATGCATGGACACTCTCACACTCTCCCATTCACATGTACGCTCACGCACAGACACACACACACACACGAACATGTACACACACACACATTTACTCTCACACACACACAGGCTCACAGGAGGAAACACACAAGACATATATAGACACATATACATACGCACATACACGCACTCACACATACACTCACACAGAGTTCCAAGACCAGCACTAAGGCCTGATCAGGGCCCAACATGCCCTCACCTGCCTGGGACAGCTGTGGCCTGGCCCTGGCCGAGCCCAGGAGGTGCCCATGTGCAGTCTGGGCTTGGTGAGTGGAACAGGAGACCCACTTTACCAGGGCACAGCCAGTCCCCATGTGCTGAGCATGCACCCATGAGCCCAAGGCTTTGGTCTGCTCAATGCCCTGGTCAGAAGGGGCCTGTCCCCTCAAGCAGAGGGTAGTGGGGGGCTCTGCCCCAGCGGGTCCTGACAACACCGAGGGAGCACAGCACAAGTGTGGACACAGGGTGCCAGCTGGCCGCCTGCTCACAGCAAACCTGAGCATCCCGTGGCCCCTGTGTGCAGGGCACCCTCTCACCAAACATACACTGCATAGGATGCTCATTCAACCACCCGGAGATGGCTCAGTGACCGTGTCCAGGCCCAGCTACACCCCGAGGCCCCCAAGCCAGGGACATGGGAACAGAGTGGGGAGGGTGGGAGGTGCAGCAAGGCCCGGGTGCCTGGGACAGGGCCAGGCCACGGCCTCACACCTGTGCCCAGCTCAGCATGTCCGCCTGGCCGCACACAGGCTGGCCCGGCCACATGCTATTTTGAGGTGAGGGGCGAGCAGCTGAGGCACTCAATGTCACCCCGAGCCGGGCGGGGGAAGGGCAGAACCTTCAGAACTGATGTCAATTTTCTGCATCAAATATTTTGATAATTAAACAAAGCTGATCAAGAGAGGCGAACAGCACGGCTCCGGCGTGCAGGAAGCAGAGCCCATTAAATAGAGGGGCCAGAAAGTGCCCGCGGCGGCAGCCCCAGATTAATGACACCACAGTAATAGATTTTCCCAAGCTCACCCGCACCAGGCAGTGCAGGGCAGGGAGGGGCTCAAGCCTGCGCCTGGAGGAGGCCATTAAAGGGACATTAAATCACCGTGCTGTGGCACGGGGTTAGCCCCATTGCAGGGCTTTGAGCCCCCACCCACCCATGTCTGGCCCAAGGTGTTTCCATCCTTTGGGGCTGTGGGAGGTCTAGACCTGGGCACCCAGGGCAGGCCCTTCAGACCAGTTGGTGATGTGTGCACGCATGGTGGGCGAGCAGCAGCAGGGACATCGCTGTCACCCAGAGGGTCTCTCCTTGGTGCAGTGTGTACCCCAGGGGTCACACAAGAGAGGGCTCTGGGCCCTGGGAGAGGACCCCATGCCCCTGGGGCTTTGAGCTGCCACACCCACAGTGCCCTGCCAAAGACCCCTGGGCTGGCTGGAGCAAGCCAGCTGGCTGGATGGTCCACCTGGCACCCACTCACATCCACACACTGTGAAATACTGAAATCAGGGGAGGAAGTACTTGGTTAGTCCAACAGAGCGCCGATATGATCGCACTGCAGAGGGCGGGTTACATGTGGGAGACTTTCCGGGCCTCGGGAGCTTTGGGGTAATGAAACCCAGGATCCTGGCCAGCTCTGCCCCCTCGCAGCTGATAGGGCAGGCAGGCAGCACATCTGGGAAGGCGCCCCTGTGGCCTGGTGCTGTGGGGCAGCTGACCATGTCAGGGGTTGGTCTATGGACCCTGCACCTCCCCTATGGGATCTCGGGCCCCACCCTCAGTGTACAGTCTTCCAGAAGCAGGGCGGCATCTGTTACGGAAGCTGGCCCGAGTTTCCTGTCTCCTGCCTCTGCAACCCACCTGGGTTGACTCTGGACTTAAGCTCTTGAGGTCACAGCCTGTCTGCACCATTGCCACTTGGGCTGGCAGAGAGAGCCAGGCAGGTCCCATCACAGGTCCGTGGGAGCTTGGCCTGTGCACCACCCACTGGGAAATACTGCCCTCCCAGCAAGAAGGGTGGGAGTGACTTCTCAGGGCCTTGGTGACTGTGGACCCCTCACTCAGCAATATGAGTCTCAGCAGACAGGCAGGCCCCAGGGCTAGTGGAGGAGCCCCTGGGTGGTGCAAACAGGGAATGTGCTCAGCTGCTAAACAAAAGGTTTGAAGTTCCAGTCCACTCAGAGGTGCCTCGGAAGAAAGACCTGGTGATCTACTTCCAAAAACTGAGTCCTTGAAAACCCTATGGAACACAGTTCTACTCTGACACACTTGGGGTTGTCATGAGTTGAAGTCGACTCCACAGCAATTGGTTTGGGGCTGATGGGCAGGGCCGGCGGCAGGTCTTTTTCCAGCTGTCTGAGGGTGCTCGGCTCCCAGGTGCTCACAGCTGGGGACTACAACAAGTCCTTCCCTGCGCAGGGCGGGGTGCCTGGATTTCCCCATCGGAGCTCTGCCCTCACAGCCCCCTTCCTCCAAATGTCCCTCCGATTGTCCCTGAGGGCCTAGGCAGTGGAACTGGCCAGAGAGGCTTCTCCAGGGTGAGGCCTTCCTGTGCAGCCCCCTCCCAGCTGGGGACAGCCTGATTGTCAGCTGCTCCATGAGGCACCTGCATTCCTAGATGTGGAAGGGGGAGCAGGCAGTGCCCTTCCAAGGCCACACAGGGCAGTGGGTGCGTAGGGCTGGGTCCCTATCTGCTTGGTTCCCAGTCCCTGTGCCCTGCACTGGAGCCCATGGGGGCAGCATGGGCCTGGGTCCCTCCACCGGGCCCAGGCAGCCCCACCCAGCCACGACACCCCAACTCAGTACCCACGCTGCCCCTGGGCACAAATGCCTAGACCTGCAGACAAACCAGCCCTTCAATATTGTCCCATGGGCCCCTGGAGCCCCTCCCAGGGCTCTCTGACAAAAACCGCTTGATCTCTTCATTTTAAGTTGTTCAGGAGCAGAATCTCTCCATTACTGCCCAGCCTGGCTGTAGCCCTCTGGATACACTTTAGCCTCTGCACAGACATCTATTATTTTAATGAGAATAATCCATCCTGAATATGCCCCCTTTTTTAACCCAGGCACATTGCCCACAGCCAGGACAGGTAAGAATTAGGCGGGTGGCTGGCCCAGAGACGCTGGTGGGGAGGGTGGGGGGCTCTAGGGTCGCCTTGTGCCTTCAGGGCCAATGCCTGCAGCACTGCCTGCTGGGGAGACCCAGCTTCTGGAACTGGGCGGGGTGGGAAGGGGTCACATGGCCCTGGGACAGCCGCCCCATGCCATAGTCCCTTGTTCGATCAACAAACACTTATTTGGCACCTACTGTAATTAAAGCCAAAACCCTGGTGGCACAGTGGTTAACAGCCACAGCTGCTAACCAAGAGGTCGGCAGTTCTAATCCACCAGGCACTCCTTGGAAACCCTATGAGGCAGTTCTACTCTGTCCTCTAGGGTCAACTATGAGTTGGAATTGACTCTACGGCAACATGTTTGGGTTTTTTTTGTAATTGAAGCAATCAACTACTAACCAAAAGTTCGGCGGTTCAAAACCACCAGCAGCTCCATGGGAGAAAGAAGTGACAGTCTGCTTCCGTAGAGATTTACAACCTTGGAAACCCTATGGGGTCGCTATGAGTCAGAATCGACTTGATGGCAGTGGGTTTAGTTTGGGTGGGTAGCTACTAACTGAAAGGTTGGCGGTTCAAATCCACTCACAGAAGCAATGGAAGAAAGGCCTGGAGATCCACTTCTGAAGGAGCACGGCCATTGAAAAACCCTATGGAAGCCACTGAAGTGCTTGGGGCTGCTATGAGTCTGGGTCGACTAGATAGCAATGGTCTTGGTGTCCTGGGTCCTGGGTGCATGCAGAGCCCCTGCCCTCTGCCCCTCCTTTAGCTGCAGCCCTTGGGGGCCTGAGCATGTGCTGGGCATCAGCCAGGCCCTGCGCCCCTCCCCAGGCCTCCATAGCCCCATCTGCACAGAAGGCATGGTGAAGCCCACTGTGAACAGCCATGGAAGCAGGGGCTGCATCCTCAGCACCACCCCCCCACCAGGGCGCATACCCACCCACAGCAGGCTACCCCACCCATCGGGCTATCCCACTCTGCATCCTGCTAGGGCCCTACCTGTGGACAGGATGTGCCTCAGCCACACCCAGCAGAGTGGCCGCATCTGTTTGTGGTCTTATCCCCAGGCAGCACATCAGCACAGACACACACGGGTGTCACTCAGGTGTCCCTGATGACGTGGTGACAGCTGCAGCAATAATGCAATGTTGCAGACATAGCTGGCATGCCAGGCCAGCATCTATGACCCCCTGGTGCTAAGAGAAAAAAGAACAGCAGTGCAGACTATCCCCCTACCCAGGGTGTCCCCTTGCATGTCCCCCAGTGGGCCAGTGGTGGGGCCCAGGAAGCCTGCGGTGGGCGTGACTGTGCAGCTGAGGGTACCCTCGCCTGTTTCTGTGCTCTTTAACGTCGGAGAACCCAGTGTTCATGGCAGTGGAGGCCCTGGAGTATCACAGGGTTCTGGAGAGGACTATGCCCAGGCCCATCAGCTGATACCATCAAGGCGGGCCTTATGGGGAGGGACTCAAAGAGGGTCACAGAGGCAGCCATGGAAGGTGGGAGGGCAAGTGGGTCAGCCGCCCTCCCTGAGCCCCATTAGGTGGGTGGGGGTCAGGACACCTGTGCAGAAGAATGACTTGATCCAGAAGAACAGGAAAGGGGATGCATCCTACATGGAAGGGCAGGATAGGGGCTTCTGTCTTGACTTAAACCTGGACTTTGGCCACTAGGAACCCTGGGTGTGGCCCAGCTGTCCCCTGAGTCATCTCCATGTCCCGACACCCAGGCCTGGACACCCCACATGTCCACTGTGACGTAGTCCCAGCCTGTGCCAGGACCTCCACACACCATCCCCCCACCAGAGGACCCTGCCCAGCCTGAGCCACCATGCTGGTGGTCCCCGAGATCGAGAGCTTGTGCAGGGCACCACCCTGTTGTGTTGGGGTCAGTGTGGCCCCATAAATCACTGTGCACCCGATCATGACCTGACACTATTAACTCCACAGGCTGGGCAGCCCCATATTTCTATTGGCTGTGACAGCAGAGATAAATCTGCCTCCAGCCAATCCTCAATGGGCAGCAGGGCATAGCTGGAGGGAGTGGCCAATCGAAGCACAGGGCCAGGAACCACCGACGTCCTCTCAGCCCACGCAGGGTGGCTCCAGGCCTCCACGGACAGTGGAAGGGGACCTCGCGGACAGTGTTGATGATAGAGCCCAGGGATCACCAGGGCGGGCATGAGGGCTGCTATGCCCTGCTCTCTCAGGGCAGCCAAGTGCAGTCACTGTTTACACCACCCAGGGACTCCCATCTGAGTCTCCAGGACAGCTGACCAAAGGACCAGAGTGGGTGGTTTATAAGAACAGAAATATATTGTCTCAGAGTCCTGGAGGCTGGGAGTCTGAATTCAGGGTGTCGGCCTGCCCACACTCTTTCTGAAGGCTCTAAGGGATGATCTTTTTCTTCCCTCTTCCAGCTTCTGGTGGTTCTTGGCATTCCTTGGCTTGTGGCCACATCACTCTGATCTCTGCCCCCATCATCACACGGCCGTCTGTCCTCTGTGTATCTCTTCCCCTCTTTTATAGGACAACACTCAGATGGGGTTAGAACCCACCCTACTCTAGTATAGCCTTATGATAACTGATAACATTTTCAAGGACCCTGTTTCTAAACAAGGTCACATTCACAGGTATAGCAGTCAGGACTTCAACTTATCCTTTGGGGGATACCATTCTCCCTATGACTCCTCCACACTGTATTGACAGGACTAATCTCTGTGCATGCAGGGTGCCCCCCACAGGGCCTGCTGACAGTGAGTGAGTGGCACACAGTATAGGTTCCAGCTGTCGTAGGAGCTCATTGTCATGTCTGGTGCCACGTGCTTGCTACACCCCTAATTGGGAACTTAGCTGATTGAGGCCAGCACCCCCAACTTTGTTCAGGACAGTTGCCCCAGAATGGCCCCCAACTCCACCCAGGTCATGTCGCCTCTGCCCTGTTGGGGGCTCTAGCACCGCTTGCCCCACTTCCTTTCCCAGCCAGCCAGCCAACCCCTTCCACCGATGTCCTGGGACCCCTAGCTCCCAGCACCAACATCCAGGGCCAGCCCCTCCTAGCGAGCATTGGGACACAGTGAGGACTGGGTAAGGAATTGTACCAGCTGTCACATCGACGTGATCAGATGACCAGTACTGCTGGTCCCTCCTGTGTGCCCCAAGCTGCCCCCAGTCTGGGGCTCTGCACATAGGGAGGTGTGATGAGCAACAGTAGTGACAACAATAATAACAGCAGTGCTCACAAGGTGTAGGCGCCATTGTAAACGATCAGGTGCCCCCACTGAGCCCTTGCCAACCCTGGGGATTGCACCGTTCCCTGAGTCCTCCCCACCAGGCAGGTTGGCTCAGCTCTGCCCTCCTGGGCTGTCACCCAGCACTGCCTGCTCGATGTCGCCTGGACTCTGGCCCTGGCTCAGTCCCCTCGACTGTCTTCTCATCCTGACCTCATGGTTCCAGGTTGGAAAATGGCCCAGAGTCATGGGATCATCAGCGGGTTCTGGAAGGAGGGCTCGAGGAGGACCATGGAATGTGGAGCAGCCTCCTGGCTCACACCTCAGCAGGACACCCTAGAAATTGTCCAGGTGGAATAGCCCAGGTGGACCTCAGGTGACACTGTCCAGCTCACTGAGGACTTTTCCAAGGGGCTTGACTGAGTGTCATGGATGAAAACTTACAGGGGTGAGGCTGCGCCCGCAGATACTCTAACCACACACTGTGGAGACAGCAGTAAAGAGAGCGCTGTGAACTCCTGAAACCGCGCTGTGAAAACAGAAAACAACTCCCAGCTCAGCGGGCGGTGGGGCGAAGCCATCTGTGCCATGGAGCTCACACGGGGAAGGATCCTGGAGGAGGGGCTGGGGCTAGCCAGGACCTGGGCGGCCAGGGCGCAGGGCTAGCTGGCCAGGGTAGGTACCCGGTGTCCTCTCTCTGTCAACATCCTAGGAAGGGGTCCCAGGATATTAGGCCACCATGCCTGGCTCACACAGCCTGAGACCTGGACACACACCATGGTTTCTAGAGAGGGAAGAGCTTGGCCTCCTCAGTCTCCACCCCCCAGCAGCCCTGTGAGCCTGAGTCACCACGTGGCAAGAGCCTGGCAAGGCCCACCTGAAGCCCTTGCACCCTCAACACCCTCACTGGAAGCCAAGGCCACTGAGCTGAGAAACGGTCAATGGGCTGCGGGCCCGGAATTAGGACACCCCGATTCTGTGCCCCAGAGCAAGGATTGTTCTAACCTGTGCTACTGTCCCAGGGAAGGATGTGCTGGAGGGAGAGGCAGCCACCTCCTGAGCCACTCAGGGTTCAACAGAGGGTGCAATGCCTAGGGACCGAGAACAACAGAGTTGCTGAGCAGGGCCAGGGTCACCCCCATCCTGTGCCTTTAGGGACCCCTGGCCCCGGGCAAGCAATTACTGCCATTGCTCTCTGCAGCTTCACACCAGCCTCCCCCCACGAGGCCAATGTCTGGGTCTCATCTCCAGTCTGGCCATGCCTGGGTGAGCAGCAAATTCCCATCCTCCAGGCAGGACACCCTCCACCCGCCACCAGCCAAGGGGCTAGACGGCCAGGCTGGGGACAGGTTCCCCTCCTCGCCTCCTGGGAGTGGAGCACGGTGGTGTGTGCCCCCCACCCGCTGGCCTGCCAGGAGGCAGAGGAAAGTCCCTTGTCTCCCTCCTCACGGGTTTCCCCGCCCCCGCCCCACCCCCACATCCTTGATAGATAATGGTTTAATAAGCGATCTGTTTTTTATTTAAAGGGTCGGTAGTAAAACCCAGATCACATTTCTCACTTGGTGGGTTAAAAAACCGCTTACGCTCATTTCTGCAATGTAAAACGACACTATATCAAATCAAACATTTCCAGATGTGCCCAGCTTGCGCAGAGGTGCTGAGGAGGCAGCTGCAGGCGCACAGGCGGCGGCAGCGGCGGGAAGACAGGACGAGGTCGCCACCTACCGGCCGGCCAGGCTCAGACACCGCATCCCCTCCGTGCCCACTCGCCACTGCATGGCGACACAGCAGATTCCTGACAAGGGCTGGAGGCAATGGTGACTTCTAGGGCCCTTCCCATGAGCACAATGTGGAGCAAGGGGCAGGACGGGAGCATCCCAGCTTCTGGGCCCGGCTGGCCACTCTGCTGCCTGCCAACTATAAGGGAACGAATAGTGTCCCCCTTAAAAACATGTGTACCCAGAACCTCAGAAAGTGGCCTTATTTGGAAACAGGGTCTTTGCATATATAATTAAGGTAAGGATCTCAAGAAGAGATACATCCTGGACTTGGGTGGGGGTGGGGGTGGGGGGGCACCCTAGGTGGTTACCACAAGCAGTTAAAGCACTCGGCCACTAACTGAAAGGTTGGCAGTTCAAATCTACCCAAAGCTTCCTAGGAATAAAGGCCTGAAAAATCAGCCACTGAAAACACTATGGGGCATAGTTTTACACTGTCACACATGGGGTCACCTTGATTCAGAGTGGACTTGACGGCAACTAGTTCTAAATCCAATAACTGGTGTCTCTGTAAGAGAAAGGAGTAAGATGTGGACACAGAAGCACAGGGAGGGCACCACATGAAGACAGAGGCAGAAATCGGAGTGTTGCAGCCACAAGCCAAGGAACACCTGAGCCACCAGAAGCTGGGAGAGACAAGCAAGGATCCTCGCCACCAGCCACCAGAAGGAGCATGGCTCTGCCAACACCTTGGTTTCAGACTTCTGGACTCGAACTGTGAGAGGATATGGTTCCGTTGTTTTAAGTCACCCGGTTTGTGGTCCTTTACTAAGGTTAAGTCTTAGCCCCAGGGGACTGAGACACAAGACTTGTCTGGCCACGTCTGCCTCCTGCTAGCTGCCCCAGGCCACAACAGCTGAAGATGCTGGGAAAGCAGATCCCCAGAGAAGGGCGATACAGGCCAGGACCAAGGAGGAGCAGAGGGTCAATAGTTATTGGAAGAATCAGGAAGCAGGGAGGAGGGAGAGAGAGAGGAAAGGAGAGAGAGGGATACCACCCAAAGTGTTGATACAGCCTCCGGATCCTTAACCTGAGCCCTTTCCTGACACGGAGAACGCTGACCCCAGGGTCCTCACCCTACACCCACAGCCCTGCACCAAGGAGGCAGGAGTGGTGGGCAACATCATACTGAACATAGAACAATGGAATCAAGATCCCAGAGAATCTTCGTGCGCACAGGGCAGGTCACAGGGAGCTGCTATGTCTCTCAGGTCTGGGCCCTGAGTGGCTGCCTGCCCCTCCACGCTGCAGCACCAAGAAGTCCCAGGGTCAAGGCCCTGGGCAGCGTGCTCAAACAGACAGAGGTGACCAGCAGCATCCCAGCCCAGCAGGCCTCCTAGAGACTGCAACTACCAGCTTCCACTCGTAAAACTGGGACCCACACAGCCCGCACCTGATGTTAGAGGAGCTGCAAAGCATCTTTACGATGAGGTTTCCAGAAGGCCTGTTGTCTATAGGCTCCCGAGCAGACCCCAGCCCCTCTCCAAGGGAGGCGAGCGCTAAAAACGCACTTGTTGGCAATCGCCATAGAATGCATTCCTGCGATCCCCCCACTCCCCCCCAACAGTATACAGTTTTCACTCTGAATTAAAACTGAAGCCAACTTTAAATTTAATAAGCGTTATAAACTCTTGAAAGTATATGGAGGGCTGGCTGACCCCAGAGAGAAAGAGGGAGACTCTATAAATAGAGGTCCTTGTGTGAGTGAATTTGGGATTCGGTCCAATGTGTGTTGAATCACCTTTTGTGAGAACTACCATGTGGTGGTGGTGGTGGGTCCTGGGCAGTGCTGGTGGCATGGCCCCCATGAGCCCCTGCAAGCTCGAGGAGACAGGCACCCACGGGAGGCCCAGTGTCCGCCCCAGTTTCTGCACTGAGACTAAAGGCAAGTGATGGGGGCAGGGAAACCGAGGACAGACGGGAGCCAGCTGGTCCAAGAAGACATGAGACAGACCACCCCCACCAGCCTGGACTTCACCCCGGAGGCCCAACCAGAGGCAGCTGGACAGACCACCCCCCAACTTCCCAGGAGTTCCACAAAATGTGAATGAAGGGAAACTCCTCTGGGGCCTCTCTGGGAGCAAAAAATCTACCCGCACTGAGATGCCAAACACCCCTGCCCAATCTCTGCAATGTTGGGTCCACAGGACTGGGGTGTCTGCTGGCAGGCAGCATGCACTGGGCTCCCCAAGAGGGCCAGCAGAGCCAAAGCAAGGCACCGCAGGAACCCAATACTGAGATAGAAAAGCCCCCGCCTCCCCCTGCCCAGCACGCACATCACCTCTTCACCCACCCCAGTGCCCCTGGGCCTGTAGACTCTAACCAGAGGCCCAGAGACTCTGTGCCTGGCACTCTCAGCCTTCTCAAACAGCATGGCCAGACATCCAGCCCCCTTTCCCTTCCTCACCCACATCTACAAGGGCAGGGAAGGGCCCTCCCACTTCACACTGGATTTTCAGTTTCCTGAAGGAAGGAAATTTCAATAGAGATTATAGAAATAAAACACTAGGCTACTCTCACATTCAAATGTCACCTCCTCCAGGAAGCCACCCTGATTTAGCACCCACCTACCCTGGCCTCTCTCTCCTAGACATTGGCCACTCAGGAGCAATCTCTGGGTTTGCCTGTTATTCCTTGCAGGAACCCCACCACTGTCCCCTCCAGCCCTTCTTAACTCTCCAGCCCCCCACACATCTTGTGCATCCAGAGGGGGCTTGACAAGTGGATGGATCACTATCCATATGAAAGTGTTTGACACACTGTTTTAATATAATAACTAGAGTTGCAACGAGTTTTTGCCTCTGTCACAAAATGCAGGCTTCCATTTAATGAGTATCTCTGACCCTTTACATATATTTTTGCTCATCTTTACCCTGCCCCAGCACGGAGCTGCTATAACCCCATTGCACAGAGCTCAGAGAGACTAAGGCAGGGATGAGGCCCCCCACGGCAGTGGTGCTGGGATGTCCCCAACCCCACCCAGCACAGCAGGGACTCCTAAGTGACTGGAAAGAGCCCATCAGTGGAGTCATCTCTACTGCGACTTTTTGAGGGTTTGTTTTACCTGACTCCCTCTGCCCCAGCCTTTTACAGCCACCTCCAGCCAGGACTTCCTAGAGTAGGAGGTGCAGAGCAAGTTCTGGCTTTACATGAACAACCCAGAGAAGGCAAGACCTCAGCACCCACCTGCTCCTTCACTTCCCTGGGCCTCCGTTTCCTTGTGTGTGACAAGAGGGGGATGACAGCCGTGCTGGATAGGGTCATGATGGGATTAAACAAGGACAGACAGGGAAGGTAGTCAGAACAGCAGCCTGCAGCCAGCCAGCACGCAAGGGGAAGCTGTCACCATCATCATCATCATCGTCACCATCGTCATCATCACTATCAGCATCACCATCACTGTCATCAGCATCAGTCATTGTCATCACCACCACCACCACCGTCATCACCACCATCGCCATCATCACCACCACCACCGTCATCACCACCATCACCATCATCACCACCATCACCGTCATCACCATCATCACCATCACCACCACCATCACCATCACTGTCATCAGCATCAGCATCATCATCCCATCACCATCATCATCATCACCGCCATCACCATCACCACCATCATCACCATCACCACCACCATCATCATCACTATTATCATCATCATCACCCACCACCATCACTATCATCATCATCATCACCACCATCACCGTCACCAGCATCACCGTCACCACCATCACCGTCACCACCATCACCGTCATCACCATCACTGTCATCAGCATCATCATCATCATCCCATCACCATCATCATCATCACCGCCATCACCATCATCATCATCATCACCATCACCACCACCACCATCATCATCACTATCATCATCATCATCACCACCATCACCGTCATCACCATCACCGTCACCACCATCACCGTCATCACCATCACTGTCATCAGCATCATCAGCATCATCCATCCCATCACCATCATCACCATCATCAACAGCACCACCATCATCCACTTGTCATTATCATCATCGTCATTACCACCATCATCGTCACCATCATCGTCAGTGGTTTATTATTTGCCCCCAGGAGCTACCCTGTGATTCTTTACCGGTTTGCGTCTCTCCCCCACAAATCCAAGACCCACGGTTCGTTTTGCATTCACTCCCTCCACAGGCATATCCAAGTCCCTGCTCTGAACCCGGACCTGTCCTAGAGACTGAGGGGGTGTGGGGAGCTGGAGATGCACGGCCACCTCTGTTTCCAGCTGTGGGCAGCCTAGGAGGGGCAACTGGAAATGGTGTTGACTCTTACAAAGGAGATGATTACCCACCCTGTCCGTGTGGGCTCCAGGGACTCAGAGAGAAGTTTGAGTCTCTGGGACATCTAGGAAGACTTCCTGGAGGAGGTGGAATTAGAAGAGTGGGTAGGCTTGCACCGCAAGAACAATCATTTGAGGAGGAAGGAATCATGAGTCCCAGGTTCCTGTAGGGAAGCAGCTTCCAGAAGAGAGAGAAGCTCCGACTCCACAGCAGTTCTTCAGCCAGAGACAGACAGACCAGACAGACAGATCAGGGATCAGGCTGTTCTCGGGCCCGGGAGTGGCAGGGCCCATGGAGAAGGAGCGACTGCTGGACTGGGAGGAGAACCAGGCAGCGGCAGGCACTGAGCCCTCAAGCAGCTTCCCGAGACAGTCACCACCTGGAAACCATGTTCCCCTCATCCATGTCACCTTGTAAATAAAGCTGCAGTATGGGGCATCACATTTGTTAGGAGAAAAAAAAATCCCAGGATGGCAGACTGGAAAAATCTTCCAGCTAAATTGAGATTGTGCTTTCAGTGATGTCTCAGCGCCTGGCTGGGGCAAGGGTGGCAAAGGACATCAGCATTTCATAAGCGGACCTCACCCATACTCCCAGGACCTGCCTAGACACCAGTGCCAGGAAGGAACCAAGCCCTTCCAAGATGGTCATGAATGAACCTCCCTGTGGCTATAGCAGGACAAGAAGGGAGAAATTTGTCTTGCACCTGGGTTTTCTACTCTGCAGGGAAGATGCACAGCCCCAGGAGCTGAGCTGCATCCAAGGCTGCATCACGAGGCAGAAGGATAGCAGGGCCCTTGGTTCAAAATCCTCCGGTTGGAGGCCCAGTTGGCACTCTGGCCTCTAACCACTAACAAGCTGAAATAAAACTGGTTCTGAACTTGGCCCCATCCTGTCTGAGTTCATCTCCCCTTGAGACCAGGGAGGAGAGTGCAGAGAGGAGTTGTCAGGCC
The DNA here is from genome assembly GCA_030035585.1 of Dugong dugon. NCBI lineage: Eukaryota > Metazoa > Chordata > Mammalia > Sirenia > Dugongidae > Dugong > Dugong dugon. The sequence goes on along the minus strand of CM057462.1, from coordinate 25,718,501 downwards.
AGGGCAGTTACTGCCACCCACAAGCTGGTGACCTTGGCCAAGCAACCTAACTTCTCTAGGCCTCAGTGTCCATGTCTAGCATCCAGCCCTCAGATGTCATTCTGACAAAGTCCTTGCCCCAGTGTCCAGAGCACAGGACACATTGCCAGAAGAGGATGCCAGGGATCTAGGTTGTCTGAGCTCTCTGGGACGCACTGGAGTTTCCTGGGGTCTTCCGCCAGACCCTGGCAATGAGGTCAATTGGCGCCTAAGGTTTTGCCTCCCACGGTTTGGACAACCTCAGAAGGCTGGAGTCCTCAGGCCCCCAAGGTGTCTGGGGAGGCCTCAGACTTTGGGCAGGCTCACCAGAAGCTTCCTCCATTGGATGGCTGATCCCTCTCAGTATTGGCTACTGAGCACCTCCTATGTGCTGGACACTCAGTAGGGACCAGGCATCCAGTGGAGGAAGCTTCTGGTGAGCACCAAGTGAGGCGCCAAGCTCCTCCAGGCAGGAGGGCTCCCCCGCCAGCCCTGGCTCCTACTCCCACCTGCCCCACCCCTGAGTTGCCGCCTCCCTGACCCAACAGAGGGGGTCTGGAAAAGCCCATCGAGGCAGGGGACAGCAGTGCTGCCCCACCCATGACCAGGTGGGCCAAGGAGGTCAGCAGTGGCTCCAGTGTCCACAGAGAGACATGAGGAGAGGGGAGAGGGACTAACAGCAATGGAAGCCCTGCTGGTGGGCACAGCCCCATTTCCTGCCACACCCCCGAGGTGGGTGACATCACCCCCTTCACAGGGCCAGCCCTTCTCCCATGCCCACCTAGCTGGGTAGTGTCCACAGCCTGGCCCCCGGCCCTCACGTGTCCCCCGGTGGCATTGGCCCTTGAGCAAAGTTCAGGTTCTGGCCTCCGCTGATGTGCTGGCCAGTGCACTCGGCAAGCTCTGTCACAATATTTTTAGCATTTGTTCTGTTTAAAAACCCTGAGGTATCAGAGTGCACAAATCTTTAAAAAGGTTAATTTATTCATAGAGATTTTGACAGAGATGTATGGCACTGCGCAGCAGGGCCCTCTCCCAGGGGTGACTGCACACACTCAGGGAAGAGCAGGTGCTACAGACGGGCCGGCTGGCAGGCGGTCACCCAGGGCCTGGCCCTCCACAGGCCGCCTGCCCAGCCTGTAGACTGACCCCTCCACAGTCCCCCTGATCTCGCCTAGCTCCACCTCTCACCAGCCCCGTGCCCCAAACAGAAGGAGAAACTGGGTTAAGATCCCTTGGTGGTAAAAAGGTGACTCAAGCTGAGACCCAGGCCAGTGTTATCTATACGCTCCAAGATGTCTCTGGGGCGGCAGATGGGAGGGCGCAAGGGCCCCACACTACTTCTCCTGATCTGAGGGCCATGAGAGAATCCCTTCTCCAAAGCAGCTCCCATCAGTCCAGGGTCTGGGAGGCAGAACCTGCACCAAGCCCTTGGGGCTGGCACTGCTCTCTCCACCCAGTATTCCCACTGCTCTGCACCCAGAGGGGCAGGGTGGTGGGTGTCCTACTCCCTGGCCAGGCCTTAGGGACCCTGAGGGCAGCCAGGCTCCATCACTCAGATGGTGGCCAATCCTGACAGAAGCCCCCATCATGTCAGGCCCATGGCTTCCAAGCAGAGGGGAAAGGCAGCTCTGGGGTTTGTGTTTTTAATACTGTGGGGGAAGAAAACATCCCTCTGGCTCTGTGGACTGTCTGAAAAGCAGGTTATAAATCACCAGCAGTTCCCAAAACATAGTGATCACGGTCTCTTCAGCACTGTCCCTCAAATGCATGACTCCATGCTGCACTGGAATCCCTTCCTGTTTGGCTTGCTCTCCTGAGTACGAGACCCCAAGGTGCTCTGGCCTCAGGCTGCCCTCCTTCATCACCCTGGGCTCCTGCCACCCTCCTCCACCTTGTTCTTCCACCACGCCAAGATCCACCCCTGGCCCGCTCCCAGGGCCTTCGCACCAGCACAGTCCGTGGCCCAGATCCTCCCAGATCTCCCTGTGGCTGCTGTTCTCATCATTCCAGCCTCAGTACAAACGCCCCCTCTTCCAGGAAGCCCTCCTGGACTACCCTAACACCCATCCCAGGCACCAGCATCCTACCATCTTTTCCTTCAGTCACTCCTGAAAGGTATTTGTCCATCCATCAGCCACATGCTTCTTGTCTGCCCGGTTGTGGGTCTGCCGCCTCCTAAGGGTGAGCACCAGAATACAATGCAACTTGTTCTCCATTGCATTGCACATGGAGACTGGCATAGTGCAGAGCCTGCTGGCAGAGGCATCCGTTGCATCACAGGCCTGAACGTGTGTCCTCACTGCCATGTGGCCTCAGAAATGCTCCTTGTTGGAGACTGAACTATGTCCCCCCAAAAATGCACTGAAGTCCTGGCCCTGGTACCTGTGGATGGGATCCTGTTTGGAAACAGGGGTTTTTGTTATGTTAATGAGGTTATCCCAGAGTAGGGTGGGTCCTAAATCTAATCACTTCTGAGGTATAAAAAGAGCAGAACGGACACAGAGATACACACAGGTGAAGGCAGATGCCATGTGAGGATCATCTACAAGCCAAGGAACGCCAAAGATCGCCAGCACACACCAGAAACTAGGAGAGGGGCTCACAGAATGAATCAACACGGCCAAGACCGTAATTCGGACTTCTAGCTTCCTGAACTGTGAGACAATAAATTCCTGTTCTTTAAAGCCACCCACTTGTAGTATTTCTGTTACAGCCACACCAGGTGACTAAGCCACCACTTAAAGTGTCCACCTGGCCCTGGGTCATGGAGGTCCCGGTTACTGACCATTGCCCCCACGTGGCCATGCACGCATGCTCTTCCTATTTCTTTTCTATTGGAAATAACAAGTGGGGAGCTCTCTAATCTCTGCTTCTGTGGGGTTGTTCCCTGAACTGGAGCTTCTGGAACAGAGGCCCTGACATCATCTTGGTCTTGGGGTGCGTTCCCTCCCTGCATTGGGCATTACCCGCCTGCAGCAGCTCCCGGCTCCCTCCCCAGGGACATCATGTCGTCCAGCCAGCCCTGACTCAGCCTCCTGGAGCAGCTGGGCCTGGGCTGGACCTGGCCCCAACGCTGATGTGGTGCATAGCTCCAGAGAAGGGTCTTTAATTCCTGCAAAACGGGGCAGCAGCTGTATACCAGCCAGCATGTGGGGCATTCAGTAGTGCCCATTGTGGAAGCTCAGCAGATGGTAGCGTGACGTGCAGAGTCCCCACGATCTCTCCGCTGGGCCTGCATGCGGCAGCTGCTTCTGCCACGAGGCAGGGCGTGGCTGAGCCCGAGGTGGCGGCAGAACATTCCCCGTGGCTCACCGGAAGACCGCAGCCAGGCCTCAGCCCCCAGGGCATCCGCACCGCTCCAAGTCCAGGGTGCACAGTGCTGCCCCCACTGTCCTCCAGGCCTCGTCTGGGGGTCACTGGCCACCTCAGAGGGCAGGGAGCAGCTGTGATATGGGAGACAGATGCCTGCTCCTGGGCTCTGTTAACAAGGCAGGCAGGGGGCGGGGATTGGGTTACACCGGTGAAATATCGTAAAATAAATACAAGGACGGTTGGTATACTTCAGGTAAATTAGCCTGATTCAAGCTGTCAGCTTTAGGAAAAGTCTAAATAAACAGAGCCTGCGTCCCTTCCCGGCCTAGGAAGGAGTGAGGATGCCGAATGGGGCGAGGCGGAGGGGCTGGGCCAGCAACCTGTGGGCAGGCAGCCAAATGGCCCAGGGGCCAAGGGTGATGGGCACAGGGACCCCCACCTATGAGGCGCCCCCATCGAGCAGCTCTAATGGACCCTCTTGGGGGCCGTGTGTGCCCAGGCACCTCGCTGATGCCCTCGACGGTAGGGGTGCTATGGCCCCCTGGTCCAGCCAGCATGAGGGCCCTCTGCAGGGCTGCTGGGTGCAGTGAGGTCCCTCACATCTATTCAGCTACTTGGAGGCTGACCGGTAGAACAGTATCTCAGGCGGGTCAGTCCCTTTCAGAGCCTGGTTTCCTCAGCATGGGGTGCAGATGAACTGAGGTGATCTGGAAAGTTCCAGGCTCATGGCTCCTCTCTACCCAAGGCACCCTGGCATGGGTCACCAACACGATGGTCACGCAGTGCCAGATTGAACCAAGGTCCCGAGCAGGAAAGGGCTGGCCTGAGACGGCTGATGTGCCTCCCCCCTCAGCTCCCACCCTCCCTCTGGCATTCAGATGCCAGGAGTTGCTTTTCTGCAGACGCTGTCTCAGGAAGCCTTGCCCAGAGCACAGACCGAGTGCCTCAGGAGACCCAGCACTCCTGAGTAAGGGGCTCCTCACCACCTCCCTTCCCTTTCCTTCCATGTCTCTGTCTCTCTCTGTGTTTCTCCCTCTTTCTCTATCTCTCACTCTCTCTGTCTCTCTCTCTCTCTCTCTCACACACACATATAAATGAACAATCTCTTTCCCCCTGCACCACCATCCCTTGTCCAGGACACAGAACCAAGAGCCCGCTCCCCTGCTTTGAAAGTTCAGACACTACCGGGAGGCACACCTGGGCTGGGGACAGCCTGGCTCCGACACCATGTGGTCTTGGGTCTCTCATCTTTCTCATGGTGGCATGGGGGCAGTGAATTCCCCATGCACAGAGCCACCTCCCACGTCCTGTCAAAGCTGAGCACACATCCCTGGATTCCCCCCTCACTCCCTGCTCACCTCAGCCTGCCCAAAGCCCCCACAAGTGGACCCTCAGACTTCTCCCGTGCTAACACATGGCTCCCTGGAGTGGGGCTGGGGCTCCCACAGTCCTGCTTAAAACAAAAGCCCTGAGGGGAGTCCAAGGGCACATGAGACAGAAAGCAGGACCCGGAGCTCCACGCACAGAGCGGGTGTGGGAGCCCTCATCGGGACAGCAGAGGTGGACAGAGGGCCTGCACTGTATCCTGCATCAGAGCCCAGCTTGGTCCACTAAGCCTCTGGGACTTCTGGTGAGACCCAGGCTTCTCCATGGAAGCTCCCCCAGCACCCTAAGGGGCTAAGCCGGCAAGGACAAGGGTGGCTACAGTGGGATCACATTGGAGGGTCTTTCCCGCCTAGCCCACCCTCTGCTTGGCTCACTGGGCACCCCCTCAGGAGAGAAACGGAATTTGAGGGTGTGAAAAGGCAAGGGTCCTCAGCTCCTCACTGGCACCCCCATATTCCCAGCATGCCCTATGCCCCCCCGAATCTCTCTTGTGTTCAGGGTGAGGAGCAAGCCCCTCAGGGAATCCCACACCACAAGCATTTTCTGGAAAGTCGTTGTTAGACGTTTGTTGGGGTGGGTGTCACAGTCCTCCCCACTGGCTTTCTCAAGCAGGGCCTCCAACTCGGGTCCTGGATGTCTCAGTGACACTGGCTGTTCTGGAGATGAGAAGAACAGTGAGCAAGGGACTTCACAGAAAAAAGCCTCATCTCTCAGGGTTGGTCCCTGGAGGGCTTGGGCTACGCTAGCTCCCAGCTCCCAGCTCAGGAGGCAATGCCACTAGGGTGGACACCACACCAAGGAGACCCAGCCAGTCCAAGGAGAGGGCCCCTGAACCCTGTCCTCCTTCACCAGGTGTGGCCCCTGTGTCTTAGTGTCACAGTGTTGCCGTAACAGAAATACCACAAGTGGGCGTCTTTAAAGAACAGGAATTCATTTCTCACAGTTCTGGAGTCTAAAGTCCAAATCAGCACCTCAGTCATGTGGATTCCTTCTGTGGGCCTCTGTCCTAGTCTCTGGCGTCTGCCGGCGATCCTTGGCGTTCCTAGGCTTGTAGACGCATCTGCTTCCACCATCATAGGGCGTCTGTCTTCTCTGGTGTGTCTGTGTCTATTCTGCTCTTTTTATAAAACACCACTCAGAAGGCATTAGGTTTAGAACCCACCGTACTCTGGTAGGAACTTGGTGGTGCATTGGTTAAAGCGCTCTGCTGCTAACCAAAAGGTTGGCGATTCGAACCCACCAGGCGCTCCTCGGGAGAAAGATGAGGCAGTCTGCTTCCACAAAGATTTACAGCCTTGGAAACCCTATGGGGCAGTTCTACTCTGTCCCATAGGGTCACTATGAGTCGGAATCGACTCAACGGTGGTGGGTTTGGGGTTACTCTGGTATGATCTCATCAGTGTAACAAAAGAAAACCCTATTTCCAAACAGGGTCATGTTCACAAGTACAGGGGTTAGGACTTACGCGTAACTTCTGGGGGAAACAATTCAATCCGTAATAACACTGTGGAAGATTTTTGGAGCCCCAAAAGCCGAGGCCAGGACAGCCAGGCCGGTCACCTCTGACCACTCTCTCAGGACAGTCTGACACTCTGACAATATTTGAACACGGAAAGTGGCCGCTGTCCGTGGCCCTGCATGTCCTCTCTGGTGTGGGGGCTGGGAGTAGGGTGGGAGGGAGGAGAATGAGCGTGCCCAGAGCAGGCAGGAGGAAGCGGTGATCTTCAGGATGGGAGTTTGTTGATATCCATTTCCCTCACTGCGGAGACGGCCGTCTGTCTAATCCAGGGGAAGCAGGCTGGATCAGCAGCCCGGCTCCCAGAGCCGTCCCCCCCTTCGGTGAGTTCAAAGTCAAGGCCGGGGGCCAGGGGAGGAGCAGGAATAGATTTACACATGAGATTCCGGGGGCTTCGCCCACCTGGATGGAACCCAATTAAGCTTTGGAGGGGCTGGCGCCCCTGTGCCCTGAGTTGGCCCCCACCCACACCCCACTGAGCACAGTCATCCCATGGTGGCCTTGTCACCTCGAGTGGGGCAAGGATCCCAGTATTATTGCACAAATCAGCACTGTGTTCGCAAGCCCATCAGGGCCACCACGGGCCTCTTGCTGCGGATGGAGGAGGATCTTGCCTTTCGGACGCCATCACAAACCAGGTCACCGATCTTCCCCAAGCCAAACCCCAGTGCGTGTGGGCATCAGGGGCCACCCCAGCTCAGCCTATTTCCATCCCAGCTCTGGGGACACCGACCAGTGAGGCCCCTCCCATCCCAACAGCCTCTGGAGACCCAATCCCCTCCCACCTCCCCAAGCACAGATTCACTTTGTGCTTCTCCGTCCCCATTCCCCCCCACCGGGTGTGGGTGGCTGGGGGCTCCTCAGCTTCGGTCGGCAGCCATGTGCGTTTCCAGACTTTATTTCTCAGGGACACTTTGGGCCACAGAGGGCCAGTGAGGGCAGAGCCACCTCCTGAGATCGGCCATCAGCCCGCCCAAAAGCCGCCCCTCTGTTGTCATTGTCATCGTTGTTGTTATTGTTATTGGTTGTCAAGTTGACTTCAACTCATGGCGACCTTAAGTACAATAGAATGAAAACTTGCCCGGTCCCACATCATCCTCATGTTCAAGTTCATTGTCGTGGCTACTGTGCCAATCCATCTTAGCAAGGGTCCCCCTTGCCCTTGCTGATCCTCAATCCACCAAACGTGATCTCCACCTCCAGTAATCGATCCCTCCTGATGACATGTCCAAAACAAGCAAGTTGGACAGTGTTCTATTGTGACCCATAGGGTTTTCATTGGCTGATTTTCTGAAGTAGATCACCAGGTGTTTCTTCCTAGTCTGTCTTAGTCTGGAAGCTCCGCTGAAACCTGTCCACCATGGGTGACCCTGCTGGTATTTTAAATACCAGTGTCATACCTTCCAGCATCACAGCGACATGCAAGCCACACAGTACAACACACTGACAGACAAACCACATCTGACCATCCCTAACCATTCTGCAACCTGGCCTTGTGAGCCCTTTCCTCCTCCCCTCACTTATTCCCACTGGACCCAGATGTGGCCTCCATACAAGTCACAGCCTTGTCAAGCTCGGGGAGAACTGGAGGACTGGGCCCACTGAAGTGTCTGAGCCAGGCCTCTGGGCAGACCTGAGGTTGGAGCCGGGACCACCACAATGAAATGGGGCCCCCCACCCAGGGCCTGCCAGGCCCAACATTCCCCCATTGTAAAGTTACAGCCCTTTCTCATACGGAGCTGGGACTCCTTTCACAGATGGGAACAACTGCCCTCTGACACCTCCCGTGATCCCACTGAGTGCCCACTCTGCCTCCCCCACCCATAGAAAGAAAGGTTGAAGAGGAGCCCCATTTGCTCGCTTCCAACAACATGAGCTGGCCTTCCGCAAGTGGTCCGTGGGCCCCAGCCACCTTCCAGAAACTTCTCCCTCGCAGCCCTGGTCTTCCATCTCCTGAGAAGTACCTCATGGGGCTGCGGATGGAGGCTGGGGCCCTGGGACAAGGCGGGGGTGCTCAGCCTGGGGAGCCCAGCAGGTGTGGGGGGCGGGAGCCCCACCAGGTAGTAACCACTTCTGCGGCTGCCGCCAGGCAATTAGTTCACATAAACAGCGCTCAGAACCCAGCTTGCCAGATGGGGGTAACTGGGTATTTATTGCGGGTTATTGCTAACAAATTGATCATTACCTGTGTTTACTTTTAAAAGCCTGCAGATCAAAGCATGTTACGCTGGCATGGCAGCCCCTGATGAGCAGAGCTTTAAAGACTGTGGTCAATTGTGCCTGAAACGTTACACTAAATTTAACAAATGGAATATGCATCTGTCCAAGTCAGTCCAGCGGGGGCGCCTCCCCCACATGCCCAGCCTGTGCTGGGTGCTGGGGTTCAAGGGGTCAGAGCTGGCCCCCCAGCCTTGAACGAGTCTCCTCATGGAAGTCACCCTGTATCTCATCGTGACTGATGAGGAAGGGTGTCCCCTCCCTCGAAGGCTCGATGCTGCTCACACCAGCCAGCCAGCCTCTCGCACAGACACATGCATTGATTGAGAGCAAAAGCACTTGGCAACTGTGCCCCTGAGCACACCTGTCTCCTGGCTGGCCCGCCCACGTTCTGGGACCTGGGTACAGGGTATGGGCCATCCCCATTCCCTGCTGCAGAGCCTGCCACCTCTGGCCACCTCTTGGCCATAGCTCAACCCACAGCTACCAGTGGGTTCCCTATGGACAGGAGCAGGGAGGAGGCAGAGGAGCTCTTTCTCCTTCTGGGGTGTGCCCTGGGGTGTGTTCGATACGTGTCCAGTTTGGTGCGGGTGGATTTCACTGGGGGACACCCTCCTTCCAGCCAGTCCCAGCTCCAACCAGGCAGGCTTCGATGGAAGAGGAAGGCATGAATGGAGCCCAGCCAGGTGGGTCTGAGGATGGCAATGCTGGTCTGGCCTCCTGGTTGGAAGGGTGAGCCAGGCACGCAGGGTGAGCCACTAGAATGGCCCAGTAGCCCCAGCAAGCAGGACAGCCAAGCACGGTGCCCCAGGAGGCCCGGACGGTTCACCTATCCCCAAGGCCAGCTCCCTGGGGTGATCCTAATGTGATGTTTAAGGCACTGGACATCACTGGCCCAAGGAGAAGTCCCTAGGAGTCAGAGGCCCCAGCAAGCACCAAGCTACACCCTGGGAGCAAGCCAGCTGGGCCTAGACCCAGCTCCCTAAAGAAAGCAGTTTTATGAATGGCCAAAGGCACCGCTGAAGAATTAAACCGTAGAGCCACAGAAGTATGCAGAACTAGTCTTTCCAGAAGCTTTCGCACCTCTCTCCAAGGGAGACCTTACCTAGGACCTGAAGGGTGGTCACCCCACCAGCCCCTGCCCTGTACCTCAAGCCCAGCCTGGCCACTTGGAATATTCCTCCCTGGGCCTCCAGACCTCCTGCCTGCCCTATCGCAGCCGGGAGCAACTAGAGGCAGCCTTGGGACTGGCCAGGCAAGGGTGCCCGCTCCTGTGAATTAGCCTATTTCCTGGCCCCTGCCCAGAGTGATGGAAAACAGGCAAACAGCAAGAACTGCTGTGCATGGGCTACTGGGGCCAGAGGCACGGAACTTCCAGTGTTAGGAAGGGGGCCAGGTTTTCCAGTGGTTCCAGTGACGTCTGAGGACCCCGGCTTCCGGAAAGCACATTATCAGCCGTCGGCATCCGAGCACAGGAGAAAATCTGGGCACTGGTGGCTGTGTTTGGTTTTATTTAACGTTGAAAGATCCCCCAGGAGAAAGGAGAAGTCTTTGCTTAGGGGGCAGTGAGTTTATGTTAATGGCGGGGGGAACAATTTGAAAAAGGAAGGTGTGAATAGTTGCACAGCTTGAAGAATGGCATCGATGTCACTGAATTGCACGTGTAGGAACTGTTGAGATGGCATATGTTTTGTCACGTATATTTTCACCACAATAAAACAAAATAAAATAAGATCACCAGGGACAAAGTAAAGCTTTGAGAAAACACCTCTTTTGTGAGCCAGGGAGAGGAGCAGTGCCTTCCCCAGAAGAGGGTTGGCTCGTAGTCGCCCCATGGCACCTACAGACATTGCACCACCCGAGGGTACGTACGCAAACAGAGGCGAGGCCCGTGCCTGAAGACACATTACCACTCATCCTCGATGCAGCTCAAAAGGCACAAAGGGCAAAAGCCCTTCCACCGCCTCCTTGGACTCCCTCTGGCCTGAGCTGGCGTCAGCTGTGTGGCTTCAACTGGAGGTTTTCCCAGTTGATTTGAGGCGGAAAGTGTGGTCCTCTTGTGATGTCCTGAACCCAAAAGGTTTAAGTATGTTCATAGACATTTCTGTGTGTCCAAGAGTGTCGCCCCCAGCCCTTGAGTGGGGACTCAGTGAGTCCAGCCACAGCAGCCACAGCCACCATAACCATCAGTACCCAAGTCTCAAAACTGCAGCCATCATTATCTCTGGGGCAGAGCCAGTGAGGGAGTGGGAAGATGGGCAGGCAGGGTGGAGGGGAGGCTGGAGGTTGGGGCTGGACTCACTGCTCCTGACATGGCCAGAGAGACTGGTGTCCACTGGCCCTGGAGCTGCTGTCGGGTTCCGGGTACCTCTGTGAGCCCAGGCATGGGACCTGACCTCCCACGCCCCAGTGCCCCCCGACTGAGCCTGATGCCCCCACCCTCTGCTCAGAACCAGCGTTTCTTCCCCTACCTTCTTCCTGGAGGGCAGGTGAGGAGGGGACAGCTCCTGCCACAGCCTCCTGCTCCCCACCTCTCTCTAATCTGTCCCCTTAGGGTCAGACAGCCTCCACTGCAGGGTCACACTTATCAGGACACAAAGCAAGTCCCCAAGCCTAGCATGCCCCACCTCACACCCAGACCCCAGATCTCTCCAGTTCATCTCCCAAACAAGGGTCAACCCACTGACCCCAAAGGATCCCCCCAGTTCTGGCATGCACTGTCCCTCAGAAGGCCCCCATCACACTGCCTTTCTCATTCCTTGAGGCTCAGTTTAAGTCCCCCCTCTGCAGTCACCCCTGGCACCCTGACACCAAAGTGACTCCCCACTAGCACCTCAGAACCCCAACAGCATCATAGTTTGTGTCTTGTCCCCAACTCTCTCTGGGTGTGCCCAAATCTCTCCCACCTACCCTGGCAACTATAGACATGCCTGTATGCGTACACATTTCACCTCATTCTGCCCCATAGAGGGCCTAGGAGCATTAACATCCCAGGAGCAATAAGCACACCCAGCACCCAGATCTTGGTTTCTAATACCCTTCTCCAATCAACGGAGCCAGGCTCCTTGGAGAAATGGCTAAACCCAAAAACCCATAGCCCTAGCCCAGTCATGAGGAAAACATCAGACAAACCCAACTGTGGGACATTCTCCAGGATACGGGCCAGTCCTCTTCAGGAATGTTGAGATCATAAAAAGAAGGAAAGACTGAGAAACTGCTGCAGACCAGAGAAGACTCGGGAGATGTGACAACTAAATACAGTGTGGTCCCTGGGTGGGATCCTGGGGCAGGAAAAGGATGTTAATGGAAAAGTTTGTGAATCTAAGTCTGGAGTTGAGCTAATGGCAACAAACCAATGTTTCTTCTCTGTGACGGGAACTTGGTGATGTAAGAGGTTAACAATGGGGGAGCTGGGTGAGGGGTATGTAAGGACAGTCTTAAGGAGTCCCAGCCAGTATTCTGGAGAAGGTGTCCAGTCTGGGCTTGTTTGTTCTTTTTCTCATGACTGGACTGAGGTTACGGGTTTTTGGAAAGAACACTGAAAGGAGGAGTTATTGGTTTTCTGGGACTGCTATAAGAAAAATACCACAAGTGGGTGGCTTTAAAGAATAGGAATTTATTGTCTCACAGTTCTAGAGGCTGGGAATCCAAATTCAGGGCATCAGCAGGGCCATGTTGTCTCTGTTGGCTCTAGAGGAAGATCCTTCCTTGTCTTTTCCAGCTTCTGTAGCCCTGGGTGTTTCTTGGTGTTCCTTGGCTTGTAGAGAGATTCTCACATGCTGTCTTCCCCTGTGTGTGACTCTGTGTCTGTCCTTCTCTTTTATAAAGTGCCACTCAGAAGGGATTAGGATTAGGACACACGCTACTCCAGTATGACTTAACCAACATAACAAAAGAAAACCCCTATTTCCAAATGGGTTCATATTCACAGATACCAGGATTAAGACTTCCACATTTCTTTTTGGGGGGGACACAATTCAATAAACAAGAGTTTATGAGAACATTCTCTACTATCTTTGCAACTTTTCTGTTAATCTAAAATTATTCCAAAATAAGAAGCTTTGTTTTTTTTTAAATCACTTCTGCACGGTGCTTTCCTGTAGCCGAGGCTCTGAAACTAGACGTTGGTTGCTCATTGATTCACCTCCTCGAGTCTCTGAGGCCTGCTATGTGCCAGGCACCTAGCTACCCGGGGTGACTGGCTTCAGAGACACATGGGTGGTCAGGACCGAGAGGACCACGGCATTCCACAGAGAAGGATGCTGAGCTCCAGACCACATGGCAGGTGGGTGGAGGCCAGGACAATGAGGGTTTGGGCTGCTGTCAACAGCCTGTTCCCTGGAAGGTGACCAAGCCAGCCCTATACATGTCACCAGGACTGCTTCTGAGACAAAGATGGCTCTTTGCTAAGGGTGGGTCCCTGAGATCCAGAGGCCCCCACCCAAGCCACTGGTGGGAGGGTGAGAGGGACCAAAGTGAACCCAGGCCCTGTGCTGGAGAGAGGCCCCGCCCAGGAGTCCCCTGAGTGCCATCCAAGGATGGACATCAGCCCTGTTTCAAGCGAAGCCCCTGACGGCTGCTTAGCACATCCACAACCTCACCAACAAGCTCCGCCTGAGAGTCTCCAATGAGCAAACGGACCCTTGATTAATGCTAATGGTTTTTCTCACCAGCTGTGAAAATTCCTTTTCCATAATTTGGCTGTCATTACAATGGGAAGGATTTATAAAACACACGTGCTCAGGGGGCCTGGTGGGGGGGGTGGCCCAGGAAGCCCGAGGAAGCAGCTGTCCTTGCCCCTGGAATGCAGACTGGGATACCCAGACACACCTGGCCACAACAGGGTACCTGACCTCTGGCTCTAGGGCCAGGGCAAGGCTCTGGCCTCTCGGCTGTATGCTCCAGGTAGGACCAGGCCACCGGCCTCTTGTGGGCCGGGGGTAACAGCAGGGACAGCATCCTAATGAGGGCACTGCACACATCACCTCCCTGGGCCCAGTGTCTCTCCTGACCCCATTTCACAGATGCAGGAAGTGAGGCCCAAGGATCAGGCCCCAAAATGTCTGCACTGGCAGGGAGTGACCCAGGAGCATGACTTGGATGTGTCTGACCCCAAAGCCACTTGCCTATGCACCTTGATGTCACTCACCTTCTCCCTGAGTGGTTGTGGCTTATCTTTCCATCTTGTCACCGAAGGAGAAAGGAAATAAGGCAAGTTATGAGATGGAGGGGTTGCCTGACATGAGGTGGCATCTGAATAGAGGGAGGGGAGGGAGAGAGGGAGGGAGGAAGGAGGGAGAGAGAAGGAGGAAGGGAGAGAGAACCGAGGGAGGGAGAGAGAAGGGAAGGAGTACGCAATCCTGGAAGCACCCAGCACCCTTCCAAAGTTCTGGTGAAACACCTCTGGGGCCCCAGGGCCATGGGGAAAACAAAATGAGGTAAACATCCACCCGACCCTGCAGTTTGGATCACACAGGGGCACTGGTCAAGGACAGAGCCCCAAGTGGCCCGCCCACATGACACAGACACAGATACTGCACCCTGCTGCCCCCAACCCAAGGGCACAGCCAGGGCAGGCCTCCCCTCCCCGATCCACAAGCCAATATCTGAGGGGGGCATCAGGGATGGGAGGGGGCAAGGCCTTGAGGAAAAGCAGCCGTGAATCCACGGATGCAGCCCTTCCGACGTCCAGGGCTCGGCCTCAATTAGCGGGCCTTCCCGCCTGCCCCTCGGAAACTTTCTCCCTCTTGTTTTAATCTTTCACCAAGTCCTGACTTTCGCCTCCAGCCCGTCTAATTGAAACTAATCTTCGAGGCGAGGCCCGTCTCTGGGCCTAATCCTGCTCGAGGAGGCGCACATGGTCCCAATTACGGCCACACCGGCCCTTTCATTCCCGGCCGCGCGCTGCCAGCCTGGCTTTGAAAGGCTGCATTATTAACTCCATGCCTGCGAGTTCCTGCCGTCAGGGCGCGAGATGCTATCGCTGGTGCCGATGGATAAGGTTACCACGAGAGCCTTTTCTGGATTACGTTGTGCACAAAGGCAATAGAGGGCATGATAGTACCAAGTGGGCAGCTACTTGGGCATTGGTACAGCCACTGAAGGGCCCAGGAGGGCCAGGCTCGGGCCAGGCTGCCCAGCTTACAGTGGGCAAGGTGCGTTTCCGGAAGTTTCCAGGAGGGACAGACAGGAAAAGAGGGGCACAGGGCAGGCCCCCGAATGAAACTTCAAGATGCAGAGGCCTCGTGGCCTGGCTGGCCTTCCCAATGGGGGCTGCCAATCTGGAGACGAGTTCAATCTTGCAAAAGGCGGAGCGGAAATCCCACATTTCCAGGCTTGCAGGACACCGAGTTTCCGTGCTCCAGGCTGGAATCCCCTCACCCCACATGGGCACGCTGCTTATCTCTTTATCGTGGCTGATCAGACCCTGGTTGACAGCTGGGGATGTCTCCGATTTTTTTTTTTTTTTAAGAGAAACTGAAATAGTCATTACTTAATGAAGGCAGTATTCGGGGACTAGGGAAGAGAAACAATGAAAGGAGCCGCAGTGAAGACCAGGTGGGGAGGGGGAGGGCAGCATGACCGGACTCCACCCCCACTGGTCACTGACCGGCTCTGGTTCCCAGATCAGGTCACAGGCCCTGAAGCAAAGTCTCAACGCCTGCCTGTTCCTGGGCAGGGTCTCTGGTGAGGGAGGGTCTTCTTCCCCTGACCTTGAATCACAGCTTATTTAACAGAGTTTCAGGCATAAAGCTGTTGTCATTATTGCTGTTAGTTTCTGTCGAGTTGGCTCTGACACAATGGCCACCCATGTACAAGAGAACTAGGTCCTGCACCATCCTCATAAAGGTTAACATGATCAATCCAGCAGGAAAATATAATAATTTTAAAGTTATATGCACCCAATAATATAACATCAAAACATATAAATCAACAATTGACTGATATTAAAGGAGAAATGGACAAAATTACAATCAGAGTAGGAAATTTTTCATATATATCAGCCAGAAATTGATAGGAAAAAAAAAAAGAAGTTCAGTAAGAATACAGATGATTTGAAAACATGGTTTATTGATAATAGAAAGCTGTACCCCACAACTGAAGAATACACATTTTTTTATGTGCACATGGAATATCAACCAAATGTATCATATTCTGGAGCAAAGAGCAGGCCTCAAGCAACTTCAAAGGCAGAGCCACAACTAGCCTAAGTCAAGGGAGGCACCCAGGGTACAAAATGTAAGAAGACATTCACTCTCAGGGTCATGCAAGACATTCACTCTCAGGGTCATGCAAGTCCAGGGTGGTACTGATCACAATGGAATTAACTAAACAAGAATGCAGGAAAAAATGTATGATAATAAAAAGCATTCTCACAAAACAAGGAAATAAGGGAACTCTTCTAACCTCATAAGAGCACCTGAAAAAAGCCTAGAAAAAATAATAAAATGGTGAAATATTGAAAGGCTCTCCCCCAAGATCAGGAACGAGACAAGGACATCTTTGTCTATTAAGCCTCTGCATTTATTAAGCCTTACCCTGGCAATGCTAGCCAGTGTAATATGGCAAGAAAATTAAATAAAAGGCATATGATGGAAGGAAGAAATAAAATTTTTATTATTTGCAGACAGCATAATTTTGTATGTAAAAAAAAATTTTTTTTAATCTACAGAAAAACATTAGAATGACTAAGTAAATTCAGTATGATCACTGGATACAAGGGAAATATAAAAATCATTTGCATTTATATATGCTGGTGTTTCAGTTACCCCACAGAAACAAGATGGACCCCCCACCCCGCCCTGCCAAAAATTTGGTTCAGATGTTGTTACTGCGGATGCCACACACACACCAAAAGATACGAGAAGGTTTATTATTCACATAATGAGGCTTTCTGGGGAGGGCAGGGCTGCCTTCTATGCTGGTCTGAAAATGGCTTGAGAGCTAGAAACAGAGACAGCTCAGCTTTGATGGTGGTTTGAGGATGGGTCTGGGGTGAAGGTTGCATGGCCCCAGGATTACATGGTTTCAACTTCTCATGAGCACAAAAGGATGGAGCGCCTAGGCTTTCTAATTGGCTTGCCCAGACAAGGGGTAAAAGGAGAATGAGGAGTAGTGACGCTTGGACAGTCAGCACTCAGACGTCATAAATGGAGTCAGACTCTTCATTTTAGTGGGCAATAAACAATTAGAAAATAAAACAACCAAAAAGTGCAACGATATCATCTACAATTACGTGGAAAATGAAATGTGTGAGAATAAATGAAAAATATGCAAGACCTCTCACAGAAAACTACAGAATATTAAATTTTAAAGCAATGAAGAACCTAAATAAATGGGAACTCCCTGGGTGGTGCAAACAATTAATGTGCTCAGCTACTAACCAAAAAGGTTGGGGATTCGAGTCTACCCAGAGGTGCCTTAGAAGAAAGACCTGGCAATCTACTTCCAAAAGAAATCAGCCATTGAAAACCATAAGCAGCACAGTTATACTCTGCAACACATGGGGTCCCCATGAGTTGGAGTCAACTAGACAGCAACTGGTTACTGGTTAAGAGCAGGGTATATCAGAATCAACTGTGAGGCTTTTGATGAGTCATTGGTGGTTCCGTGGTAGAATTCTCACCTCCCATGCAGAAGACCTGAGTTCTATTCTCAGCCAATTCAGCTCATGAGCAACCACCATCTGTCTGTCAGTGGAGGCTTGCATGTTGCCAGGATGCTGAACAGGTTTCAGCAGAGCTTCCAGACTAAGGCAGACTATGAAGAAAGGCCTGGGGATCTACTTCTGAAAATCAGCCAGTGAAAACCATATGGATCTTAATAGTCTGATCCACATCTAATCATGGGGATAGCATAGGACTGGGTAACACTTTGTTCCTTTGTGCATGGGGTCACCATAAATTGGGGGCCAACTCAACAGCAGCTAACAACAGCAAGAACAAATAAATGGGGTATTATATACCACATTCGTGTACTGAAGATAAAATATTGCAAAGACGTCAACTATCTCCAAATTAATACATAATTAAATTCAATGTTAATTTTAAAATGCTAGCAAGTGGAAGTTGATATATCAGTTTTAAAATTTATATGAAAATGAAAAGGCTCAGGGATAGCCAAGACAATCTTGCAGGAGAAGAACAAGTAGGAGAACCTATACTACCAGGCATCAAGATTTATTACAAAGCTACAATAGTTAAGAAACTGTGATAATGGTGCAAAGATAGGAAAATAGACCAATGAAACAGACCCACATATAAACGGTGACCTGACACAGGACAAAATGACACTGCGGGGCAGTGGGGGAGGGTGACCTTTCCAAGAAATGATGCTGAGTCACAACCTCTTTAAAGGCATCACTTTGATGACTAAGGTGCACCTGACCCAAGCCGTGGTCTTTTCCTTCTCCTCATATGCATGTGAAAGCTGGACAATGAAAAAAGAAGATTGAAGAATTGACACATTTGAATTGTGGTGTTGGTGAAGAATATTGTATATATGATGTACTGCTAAAAGAATGAACAAGTGTGTCTTGGAGGACATACAGCCAGAATGCTCCTTAGAAGCAAGGATGATGAGAGTTCATCTTGCTTACTTTGGACATGTTATCAGGAGGGACCAATCCTTGGAGAAGCACATCATGCTTGGTAAAGTAGAGCATTGGTGAAAAAGAGAAAAAAACCTCAATGAGATGGATTGACACAGTGACTGCAACAATGGACTCAAACATAGCAATGATTGTGAAGGTGATGCAGGACCAGGCAACATTTTATATTGTTGTACACAGGGTCACTATGAGTCGGAGCCAACTCAATCACGCCTAACAACAACAGTGGAATATCTGTAAGAAAAATAAGTAAATTTTGACCCCTATATCACAACATTTATAAATATCCATTCCTGGGAATTGACCTCTATATCACCACATTCATAAATATCAATTCCTGTAGATTCTAAATGTGGGACATAAAACAATAAAGCTTCTAGAAGATAGCATAGAAGAAAATCCCCGTGACTTTGGAATAGGCAAAGATTTCCTAAATAGAACGCGCAAACACAGACTATACTACAATATTAAGAAACGAAAAAGACAAACCGCAGATGGGGTGGTGGGGGGAAATATTTGCAACAAATATACCTGGTTAAAAAAAAAACTCATATTCAGAATATATATTAAAGTTCTACAAATCAGTAATTTAAAAAAAGACAACCTCGTTACAAAAAAAAATGGACAAAAGATTTGAACACACGGTTCACAAACGTTATGGTTATGGGTTGCGTGGTGTCCCCAAAAAAGATATGGGAGGTCCTAACTTCTGAACCTATGAATGTTTGAGAATACAGTTTTTCTCTTGTTATGTTAATGAGGTCACACCAGAGTAGGGTGGGTCCCAAACCTAATCCCTTCTGAGTAGTGTCTTATAAAAAAGGGAAAACGACAGAGAGACACTCGGAGGGAGAGAAACTTCATGTGAGGATCCATCTACAAGCAGCCAAGGAATTCCCCAGCCTACCGACAAGAAAGGACCCTCCCCTAGAGCCTATGCCCTTTGAGCCTCCAAAACTTCCTGTTCTTTGAAGCCACCCACTTGTGGTGTTTTTGTTGTTGTTGTCGTAGCACTAAGCAACTAAGATAGTTATCCTATAGGCATTTGAAAAAGTGTTCAATATAGTCAGGCAAATGTAAATTAAAACCACTATGATATACCCCTACACACCTTCCAGAATGGCTAAAATTAAAGATTGACAATAGCAAATGTTAGTGAGAATACAGAGCAACTGGAGCTCTCAGACACTGCTAGTGAGAATACAGATTGATGCAGCTTTGGAAAACTGAGTGGCAGTATTTACTAAAGCTGAATGTTTGAATACCTTAGATAGATGGGTAGGTAACTGTTATTGGGTCGTCTCAGACTCGCGATGACTTTACGTACAACAGAATAAAATGTTGCCCAGTCTTACAGCATCTTCACAATTGTTGGCATGTTCAAGTCCATCATTGTTGATTGTTGTGCTAATTCATCTCACCCAGGGTTTCCCTCTCCCTCACTGGCCCTCTGTTTCAACAAATATGAGGTCCTTCTCTAGCTATTGATCCCTCCTGATGATGTGCCCAAAGCAAGCAAGTTGTACAAAGTACTATCGTGATCCATGGAGTTTTCATTGGCTGATTTTCAGAAGTAGATCACCAGGCCTTTCTTCCTAGTCCATCTTAGTCTGGAAGCTCTACTGAAACTTTTTCAGCATCATAGCAACACGCAAACCTCCACTGATAGACAGGTGATGGCTGCACATGAGGTGCATTGGCTGGGAATTGAACCCGGGTTACCTGCATGGAAGGCAAGAATTCTACCACTGAACAACCGCTACCCCACTAAGTATATGCCCAATGGGAATGTGTACCCGCGTACACATGTGAACATACAGCCATGTTCACAGTAGCATTATTAGCAACAGCCCTAAAGATGACACAACCCAAATGTCCATTGACAATGAATGGGCAAATAAATTGTGGTATAGTCACATAATGGAATGCTACACAGAAAGAAAAAAAAAAGCAAATCACAGCTCCACAGGTCATGGTGTAAACTCACCAGCATAGTGTTGGGTGAAAGAAGCTAGACACAAGAGTGCACACAATATGACTCCATTATGTCAAGTCCAGAAGGAAGCAAAACGTATCGATGGTGTTAGAAGTCAGAGTAGAGTTTCCTGTGAGAGAAGCATGGATGTGGTGCCCAGGAGCAGACGTGTAGACCTGGCTGGTGGTTACATGAGTGCCTTCAGCTATGATGATGGTTCAGTTTTCTGCATTCATGTACGGGAAATCCCCAACTTGCAACAGGGTTCCATTTCGATGACTCTGTCCTAAGTAGTTCTGACTAAGTCAAATACCTCTATTATTGCCTTTTATTATCAGTATCTTTATAAGTTTGATCTTTATTTGTCTTTGGGGGTTGGCTTGAGAATGATAACAGCAAGTTATGCACTGCAACATATAGTGCATATTACTAACAGCAAGATGTACAAAAAACAAAAATGGACGTAAGTGCATCTCGTAGTAACTGGAATACATCGTAAGTTGGGGACTACATGTACTCACCAATTTAAAAGTCCACTCAACAAGGGTGGGAAGAAGGAAAGCTATTAAATTCTACCTTAGTTTCTTAGTGCAGCCATAACCACTAGACATACCACAAGTGAGTGGTTTTAACAAACTGAAGTTTGTTTTCTCACAGTTTAGGAGGCTAGAAGTCCGAATTCAGTGCACCGGCTCTAGAGGAAGGCTTTCTGTCTGTGTCAGCTCTGGGAGAAGGTCTTTGTCTCTTTTCAGCTTCTGTTGCTCAGTTTCTTGGCGATCTTCATGTGGAATGACATCTGTCTTCTCCCATCTGTGCTTGCCTTCTTCTCTGTGCCTGATCTGCTCTTTTTTATCTCAAATGTGATTGGTTTAAGACACACCCTACACTGATATGGCCTCATTAACAGAACAAAGAAAGTCCTGTCCCCAAATGGAATCACATCCTCAAGTATATAGGGGTTAAGATTCCAACACATATTCTGGGGGGACAGAATTCAATCCACAATGTATTTTACGCCTGAAGTGATACTATTGTTAACCGCCATTGAGTCACCTCTGACTCGTGGCAACCTCGTGTATAACGGAATGGAACGTTGCCCGGTCCTGTGCCGTCTTCACGATTATTAGTATGTTTGAGTCTATTGCTGTGGTTATTGTGTCAATCCATCGCTTTGAGGGTTTCCCTCGTTTTCTCTGACCCTCTACTTTATCAACCATGATGTCCTTTTCTAACGATTGGTCTTTACTGATGACGTGTCCAAAGTAAGTGAGTTGAAGTCTCGCCATCCTTGCTTCTGAGGACATTCTGGCAGTCCGCAGTATATTCAGTATTCTTTGCCAACACCATAGTTCAAATGCATCAATTCTTCTTGGATCCTCTTTTTTCATTGTCCAGCTTTCACATGCATATGAGGCGATTGGAAAGACCAGGACTCGGGTCAGGTGCACCTTAGTCATCAAAGTGACCTTAGGTGATTGTTGTTGGTTGGTTGTTGTGTGCTGTCAAGTCGATTCCTACTCATAGCTACCCTATATGACAGAGTAAAACTGCCCTGAGGGTTTCCTAGGCTGTAATCTTTGTGGGAACAGATCTCCAGGTCTTTTTTCCCACAGAGCGGCTGGTGGGTTTGAATTGCCCATCTTTCGGTTAGCAGCTGAGTGCTTAAGCACTGTGCTACCAGGGCTCCTTTCTTAGGTGATAGGTGAAGGCTATTCAAGATATTCAACATACTCCTTGAGTCAGACACTTGGAATCATGGAAATCAAATTTATTAACATGATCCGTGTCACAATAACTGCTTTTCTCCATGGTTCGTTTCACCTAGATTGCAGAAGTCTTGCCTGCACCTTCCATTCCTAGGAGCAGCATCCCAAAAGAATAAGGCCTGGAACCTTGGGGTGGGCATATTTACCTTTTTCAAACATGCCCTCTACTTGGTGTTAAGACCAGAAGGGAGGTGGCTGCTGCTGCCGCTCTCCTCTGTGAAGACATTAATGTGATGCTGGGCCCTCCCCCCACCCCCCTTCACTGGTGTGGGGACCCCTGCCAGGTGCTCACAAAACCTGGCCGATTGTCCCAAAAAGATGTTGACGAAATGAAATGTCTCCTTGCCTGCTGTCAAGAGTTTCCAGTGAAAACAGAACAATCTGTCACGAAGTAGTCCTTGGTCATGCGTGGCCAGGCACCAATTCACACCTGCCCTTCCGTGGCCTTCTCGACTTGGGCAGGACCACGTGTCCCGGCACAGGTGACAGCTCTCCCGCTGATGATCACTCCTGTTTGCCAGTTGCATTGTGGTTTGTCCTACGCCCTTCTCAGGGATAGCGTGACATACTTATTTCATGCAACTTGGAATGTAGCTTTGATCTCTTCTCTATCTTTAGCAACAAAATTCTCCCACATAAACCTGAAAAGTATCTTGCAGTTGTTTTTGGCGGGGGGGGGGGGGCGGGGGGAACAAACCAAGTGCTTTTACCCAGAGGTCCCTGTGCTTTTTAAAAAAGAAAAAGATGCAAAGCTTCAAGGGCCGCGGCTGTAGTTGACAACATTTCACAACAGATAATGCCCTGGGAGTCGGGGAGTGATCTTGGGCCTGCAGGCCACCCGCCCCATGCAGCCCTTGGAAGAAAATTATTAGTATTTGCATAATGGGGTCTCTGTGAAAGTCATAATTAATCTTAAATCTCATATTAGGGAATGTATGTGGACCAAATTATTTCACCACTTTTTCATCTAAAACTATCATCAGCCTGCAGACCGCCGGAAGGCGGCTGGAGACCGCTGTGGTCCGTGGTCCTTCAGGAAACTTGAGGCTGAGGCTGAGGAGAAATGAGGCCAGAGGGCGCGGGTGAGGGGTACAGGCTGGGGCCTGGGGAGAGGCCGCCCTGAGAAGAGGGGGTTTGTAGCCTGGAATTAGACGAACAGCGCAAGCAGCAGAAGTAGGGGTCGGGGCTGCTGCACGGCCCAGGCCGGGAGGCAGAACAACGCAGCCAGCTGTGGGACCACACTAACTCTGGTATGAACGATAATCAGCACTACCTCTCAATCGGTGTTTAAAACCTTCAAGTGAGATTTAAAGGGGCAATGGAGGTCATGTCTTTCTCAGTGGGGCTTGTTTTTTTCCAGATTACCTCATGGGCTTCTTGGGGGCTCCAGCATGGGTTCCAAATGACCCCTCAGGGGTCCCTCTCCCACAGTCCAGCTCCTGCCCCCCTCCCCGCCTACCAACGAGCCATGTGTCCCAGGACATGATCTTGAAACCTGGACTCCAAACCCACAATCTTGGAACCCAGAACTTTCCAAGTCTCCAGGGTCTCATGCTCCAACCACACAATCCAGCTATGGCCAGAAGGAAGATGAGCTTCTGGAACATTCTGGAAGGTTCCGGGGGATGGAAAGCGGGGTGAGCTGCACGGGTGTGTTGTGGGGAGAGGACAGAGTGCACAAAGCTCCCATTCTCCTCTCTGACCCCCTCACATGTAGATTTTCCATGCAGGTTTTCCTCATCTCTGCATGCTCCAGCAAAGCTTCTTTGTCCACCAGTTTCCTGGCAGTACTTCCTGCCTCTTTCCAGACTCTATTTTTATAAACACTTTGCAGCCCGTGAACCCTGGGGGCTCTGGCTGTGCTGCCCGGCCCTTCCCCGAGCTCCCCACTGCAGGCCAGCAGACCCAGGGAGCGTCCAGGTGTAAGGGAGCACCGTGGACCTACCATGTCCCCTCCCGCACTCAGCACCCACACACATTCCCCAGCACCTGCTGTGCCAGGACAGTCTGACTTGCGCGTGGGGGAAGCAAAGATGACTCTGACTCAGGTCTGCCCAGGGGAGGGCTCAGACGAGGACCTTCTGTGGTGGGTTGAGTTGTGCCCCCAAAAAACATGTGTTGAAATCCTAAACCCTGTGCCTGTAAATGGAGTCCCTGGGTGGTGCAAACAGTTAAGCACTCAACTACTAACTGAAATGTTGGTGGTTCAAGTCCACCCAGAGGATCCTCAAAAGAAAGGCCTGGCAATCTACTTCTGAAAGGTCACAGCCTTGAAAACCCTATGGAGCAGTTTTACTCTACAACACATAGGGTCACCATGAGTTAAAATTGACTCAACAGCAACTGTTTTTGTTTTTTGTTTTGTTTTGTTTTGTACCTATAAATGTGACCTTGTTGTAAATAGGATTTTTCTTTTGTTATGGCAATGAGGTCTGGCAAGAGAATGGAGGGTCCTAAACCTAATCACTTCTGAGTTATAGAAAAAGCAGAATAGACACAGAGATACACAGAGGAGGGAGAGGAAGACAGACAATGAGGACATATGCATCTACAAGTCCAGGAATGCCAAGGATCACCAGCAGCTACTAGAAGCTGAAATAGACAAGGAAGGACCTTCCCCTAGAGCCACGCCCTGAGTGTGGACTTCTTCTGAATTGTGAGAAAATAACTCTCTGTTCTTTAAAGCCACCCACTTGTGGTATTTTTTGTTATGACAGCACTAGCTAATTAAGACACTCATTTCCTGGCACCCTCTGTGCCTCAGTTTCCTTGCCTATAAAGAGGAACTAGAAGCCCCTCCCTCATAGGGATGTTTGGAGGGTTAATGGAGAAGACTCCTGGGAGGCGTCTGGAGCAAGGCAAGTGTCGAACAAGAGTTTGAGGGTTGTTCTGTTGAATGGGATAATCAGAGAGGGCAGGGGAAGTTCTGGGGAGAGAGACCCCCACAGGGAGGGGACAGAAGAGTCACCGATGGCCTGACACCAGATTCCCAGCTGGTGCCCCTCCCACGGGAGACCGACTCACTCCCCTATTCCAGACTCATCCTCAAATCTGCCACCCAGCCAAGCCTCCCAGCTAGCCCCAGCAAGGGCACCCGTGCACCAGCCACAGCCTCAGCCAGGGCCAAGCACTAGAGGACCACAGGCCAGAGGGGATTTTCTTTGATCCCTTGGCCCCAGCCTCCTGTCAAGCCCTGCCCTCTGACCGTGGGTGGTTCAGGGCTCAGGTCCTGGATGGATGATGGCTGGGGTTGGCTCCCAGGTCTACCACCTGCCAGCTGATGGCCTCAGCCAGGCTAGACCTCCCTGACCCCCATGACGTGTCAGAGAAGAAGAAACCACACAGCCGTACTGTGGTGGCTTGCATGTCACTGTGATGATGGAAGCTATGCCACTGGTATTTCAAATACCAGCAGGGTTGCCCACAGTGGACAGGTTTCAGAGGATCTTCCAGACTAAGGCAGACTAGGAAGAAAGGCCTGGCAATCTACTTCTGAAAATTAGCAGATGAAAACCCTATGGAGCACAACAGAAAACTGTCTGACTCGCTTGCTTTGGCCACATCACCAGGAGAGACCAATAGCTGGAGGAGGACATCACGATCAGGCTTCACGGGCTGGCACCCGTTCCCAAAGCAGCATTCTGTGCTCATCCCAATCCGGGCCTGCTACCTTTCAAGGATGGGAATCAAATTAGGAAAATGGAAGCCTCCCCTGCCATCAGGACTGGAGGAGAGACAGACGCTGGGCCCCTCTGTTGACTTTTAAACATGGAGGCCAAGGGAGACCAGTATGGCTGCAAGTATTCCCTACACCTGGCACACCGTTTCCACTAGTCTTACCTCTGCCAGCCTGTTTACCCATGTCCCTTAGGGCTCAGTTTAGGGCTGTCCTGTTACCCCTAGTGTATAAGGCTCCCTCATGGCCACCCATGCCCATGTCTGTCCACACAAGCACACACACGCACACACAAGCACACAAGTCCACACACAAGTCCACACACAAGCACACACACACGTGCACACCTCCCCCAGGACAGTATAGGGAATGTGTGCCCATCTGAGGCCTCACCCAACAGGTGTCTGTGACCCACCATCCCCAGTCCTCAGAGGAGGAAGCAGCCCCCCACCTGGCCCATCTCCCCCTGGTGATCAGCACCAATCCCAGCTCTCTCCCTTGAGGATTGTACAGAACAGTGGTGAGAAAAGCAGCTCTTCCCACGGCCTCGGGGCTGCACCCAGAAGAAGGATCACCCCATGGAACGGGAGTGGGCTCAGGGGACAACACACAGTGTCTCTGGTGAGGGTTTGGCTCATCCCTGAGCACCACCTTCCTGGTAGCATGAGGATCGCAGACACCAAAAGCTCCATCCCAACAGTATCCGGAATCTAACATGGGGGAGGGGAGGGCAGGAGAATGCACTCGGGCTGGGAACACTCAGCTGGAGCCAGATGATGCCAGAGTCAGGTGAGGCCAGATCCAGGTGAGACTGGAGGCAAGTGAGTCTATATCCAGGGGAGGCCAGAGTAAGGTGAGGCCAGAGTAAGTTGAGGCTAGATCCAGGTGAACCAGAGTCAGGTGAGGCTGAATCCAGGTGAGGCTGAATCCAGGTGTGGCTAAATCCAGGTGAGGCCAGAGTCAGCTAAGGCCAGATATGGGTGAGGCTAAATTCGGATAAGGTTTAAGTCAGGTGAGGTTGGAGCCAGGTAAGCCTACAGCTAGGTGAGGCCAGGCCCTTACACACAGGCTGGTCTCCTGTTTTGGTCAGCTGGGACATGTTGCAGCTCGGTTTCAGGAACATTCTCAGTCATAGCGCTACTGTTCACTGAGCACCTGCACATCTCAGGCACCTCTTCCAGAGCTCTGCACGTGTTGTCTCCTTTTATAGCATCAAGTCCTGCACGGATTGGGATAAATCAGAGCCTCTCTCACAGCTAGCGGGAAAGGAGCATGGCAAACCCTCTGCAGAAAACAGTACAGCAGCTCCTCAAAATGTTAAACAGAGATTTATCACATGACCCAGCAATTCTGCTCCTCGGTATCTACCCAAGAGAAATGAAAACACGTGTCCACACAGACACTTGTACCCAAATGCTCTTAGCAGCACTACTCACAATAGCCAAAGGTGGAAACAACCTAAGTGCCCAACAACAGATGAATGGATAAGCAAAACACAATGGATTATTAGTCTAACATAAAGAAAAACGATGTTCTGATACATGTTTTGACATGGATGAACTTTGACAATATCATACTGAGTAAAATAAGCCAGACACAAAAGGGCAAATGTTGTATGATCCACCTTATATTAAATGTCCAGAATAGGCAAATGCATAAAGACCAAAGTTTATTAGTGGTTGCCAGGGGCAGTGAGGAGTGGATAATGGGAAGTTGCTGCTTAATGGGTACAGGGTCTCCTTTTGCAGTGAAGAAAATGCTATGGAATTAGATAACAGTGATGATTAGACAGCCTTGTGAATGTACTAAAAACCATTGACTCATACTCTAAATGGGTGAATTTTATGGTAAGTCAATGATAGCTCAATAAAAACCAATAAAATGTGTGGCTAATTGCCTCTATGAACAACTGTCTTCTTTGCAATGAGACCAGAAGAGCTGGATGTTGCCCCACTACCATTACTGAACATTTTGATCCAAGATTCTATAGAAGAATCATGGTCAATAGGGGGAAAATGCAGAACAGAATTTGAAATTCTCATGGACTGCAGACTTTCTGGAGCCATGGGGACTGGATGAACCCCTAAAACTATTGCCCTGAGATAATCTTGAAACCTTAAACCAAAAATATCCCCTGAAGCTGCCTTAAAACCAAACAATAGTTTAGTTTAACTAGTAAAAAAATGCCTGCCTTGAGCATTAGGATCTTTTAAGAACTGTCTATATGGGATCAAAGTGACAATAGCAACTTGAAAGATTAGATAGGAACCTTAGGGGGCCAAGAGTTTATGTTAATGGGGGAGGAACAACCCAGAAAAGGAGGGTGAGAATGGCTGCACAACTTGAAGAATGTAATCAATGTCACTGAATTGTACATGTAAGAATCGTTGACTTGGTGTATGTTCTGCTGTGTATATTCTCAACAACAACAAAATAAATTTAAAAGAAAAAAACGAATTATTAAAAAAACTAATAAATAAAATGAAGCCAGTCTGGGAGAAACAGAACACCCCAAATGGCACACGTTCTCTCTTCCCACACAGGGGCCTCTGGGTGCTCCCAAATCTTGGGAGGCGAAGGGCAGAGGGGAAGAGGAAGCTCCCGGAAGAAGCTACTGGCCTCTCCAAAACTGCCTTTAGCGGCTCTGAAGCCTGGTTGCAGGGCAGATGTGTCTCCAGGGTACGCACAAGATCAGCGGGGCCCTCGCACAAACCAGGCCTGCATCTGACCTAAGAAGGCCACAAGACAAGGTTCCCATCTGACCCCCATGTGGCCAGCTGGTGACTGGGGAGCAGGCCAGCGTGAACTCGAGTGTCGGGAAGAGGGGCTGGGGCAGCAAAGGCATGGCCTGGAACACAGACCTGGAACACACCGGCCCCCAAGAGAGGCTCAAGGGAGGCCTCTGGAAACAGGCAGCACAGACATCGGGCTTGGGAGTAATGGCAGGGTTAAAGGACAGAGAGGACAGGAGACAGAAGGCACTGCGGGGGGTGGTCTCCTCAGCAATGGCTGAAGCAGAGAGCGGGGTGGGGTCTGCATGGAGGGTGACCTGCTGGTGTCCCAGGCTGGCGGGGCACACACATGGTCCCGGCACAGCAACGAATGGATCCCACTCACTCCCAAAATATCCCAGTTTGAGCAAACTCTTATATGGGAAAATGACTGGGTGCAGTGCAGCAATATCGGGGCTGGGCTCACCCTGTCTCCATGGGGCCTT
The DNA here is from genome assembly GCA_030035585.1 of Dugong dugon. NCBI lineage: Eukaryota > Metazoa > Chordata > Mammalia > Sirenia > Dugongidae > Dugong > Dugong dugon. The sequence goes on along the minus strand of CM057462.1, from coordinate 25,689,805 downwards.
TACCCAGAAGGTGGCCTTTAGTAATACGGACCCTGCCTCTGCCCCACAGGAGGCAAAGGGGCCTCCCTTGACCCCAGAGGCCACAGTCTCCTGCCGCCTTCTCGGGGCACCCACGTAGTCTGTCACATCCCTGCAGGAAGGTGGGGACAGCACCAGGTGCTGGAAGTGGGAGGGGGTGTCAGGAGACCGTGCAGCACCGCCCAGCAGGAACAGCTGAGAGACCATCACCATGCCTGTCTTCTGCATGCGGCCCGTCCCCAGCCTCAGCCGGCTCTATTAGGGAGTGTATGTTTTATTAATATTGGACATTAAAGTTTAATACTGTGATTACAGGGAAAAATGGGACTTCACAACGAAGGAATATTAGAGGATCCCAGAGAGAGTTTGTGAGAGCGGGGGCATTTGTCAGCACTCAGGACGGTCCCCATTTGTCACACCTCAGGCAAGTGTCCCTGGGGTTGGCTCCAGCCACGCACCGTCACTGCCCCCCCTCCACTGGATTCCTGCTGCAACAGCTCTCCCTCCCCTGAGGCCTGGGACCACCAAGAGGACACAGGGCAGGGCACTAAGACCCCTAAAGGGGAGCTCCTGACTCTGCACCCCTCAGTCTGACCCAGGCCCCTCCAGCCAGGCTGGGACAAAGCCAGGAATGCTTCTCCTCTTCCCATGATGGGAGCCCATGGAGGTCCCACCATGCCCCACCGGCCAAGTCCTTCATGTCTCCACATTTGCCACTGAAAGACCCTTCTCATGACCCTCAGGTGGGATGGGCGAGGAGCAGGGGCCAAGCCCCACCATCGGGAGCCTGGCCCCAGCAAAGCTCTGTAGAGGTGCAGAGGAGGGGCCTCGCTGATCACCAAGCATGGGATGCAGAGCCCCATGGCAAGACTTTGAGGATGCAGGTCACACCCCAGGCATGTGGCTTCTGCACTCACACCCAGTCCCAGCCATCTGCACCCCTTCCTCATGCCAGCCGGCTCTGCCAGCAAACCCAGAAGCTCCCCCTGCCTCTGCACCTGGGAGAACAGCTGCTCATGCCGAGTCTGTGCCTCTCCTGGACTCGGACTTCCCCTGGGCCTTTGGGTTTTCCCCACTATGCACACACACACCCACAGAGCTCCATTCTGCACACGGTGCCAATCTACATTTTTGTGGGGTCAGTGAAATTGATGCATATGTTGGGAAGATGCTATTGATGAAAAGAACTGGTGGCCAGGCTGTCAGGCCCTGGGGAGTCCCAGAGCACCCACATTCATAGCCTGAAAGACAGTGAGGGCTGGGAGAGAGGCTAAGAGATCATTCAGCCAATAGATGGTCAATTCCTGGCACACAGACCTACTCTCCATGCCTGGCATGTGGCAGACATCACTAATCAATTCCCACACTCCTTACTGCTGAGCCCAGACCCAGCAGTAACCCTCCCCACACAGGTGCAGGGAAGCCAAGCCAGTTGATGGGAGCCTGTAAAATGGTGTGTCTAGAAGATGCCTACCTTTTGCATGGGAAACTGAGGAGGGGCAAGCATGGAGCCTCAGTTTCCCCTCAGAAGGAAGCAAGATTCAGACCTCACAGGTGCCTGACACCACCCCAGGGCCTCAGCACCCAGCACAGGGCTGGGCACACTAAACCAAAGCAGTTGCCATGGAGTCAGTTCTGACTCATAGTGACCCCATGTGTGTCAGAGTAGTACTGTGCTCCATAGGGTTTTCAATGGCTGATTTTTTGGAAATGATCACTAGGCCTTTCTTCCCAGGTGCCTCTGTGTGTACTTGAACCTCCAATCTTTTGGCTAGCAGTGGAGTGAGTTTACCATTGGCACCACCCAGAGAATCCTGTCTGGGCATACAACAGGTGCTTACTCAATGTCTGTGAGTGGCTGGGATATACTTCGTGAGGGAACCCTGAGTGTCCGTATTCTGAGAGGCAGACCCCCATGGCCTCGGGCACTCCACGGCAGGTCCAGTGAGAGTGAGGACAGCACCCTGGGGATCGGGCACATCTGCTCCATGGTAACTTCATCCAGGTTCAGTGGCTTGGGAGGACCCCGCAATGAGAAACCTCATCTGAGGCCACCAGACCCTCCAAGGAAGTGCTTTGTGTAAGAAGTCGCAGGGGGATGAGTGGAAACAGAACTTCCCAGCCAAGTGGCCCACAGGGTGGGGGCTGACTTCACATACAGGGATCCACCCCACCAGGGGGTCTTCCCAGCCCACCATCAGCCCCCAGGCCTGGCAGAGCTGGGGGTTGGGAACAGAGATACCAGGACTTCAACTGGAGCAAAGAACTCCACGGGGCAGGTGGAGCTCAGGGTCTGGGGAGGGACTGGGAGATAGGGGGATGGGGTGGGAGGGGCTGAGGAGGGACTGAGGAAAGAATAGGGGGCCAAAGGGGACCAGAAGGGTCAGGGAGGGACCAAGCAAGGGCTAGGGGCCTGCCGGCATCAGGCTGGGGAGGGGGCATCTGGAGGTAGGGGGCCCAGGGCTCCACCCCAACTCACCAATGCAGAGCAACCTTTGGCCTGGGTCAGCCCAGGGGAGGCCGCATTCCGGCAGGTCAGAGCCCAGCGCACTGGGACAGCCAGTCAGAGAAGCCCAGAGACACGAGTGAGGCCCTGGGTCTGTGGCCCCCGCATACTGGTGTTTTGGGGCAGCCCCGATTTCCAGCACTGCTGAGTGGGAGCCCATTATGGGAGAAGAGCACCAGCCCACCTAGAAGCACCCACAGGGGGCAGGGAGGCAGACTCAGGGCCAAGAGATGCAGCTGGCATTACTTTGATTGTTGCTGTTGTCAGGAACTCAGCGGCCAAAGCACCAGAGGACCTGGCCCTGCACAGACCTGAGCCTGTCCTCCTGCCTCAAAGGGTCAGAGAGAAACAGGTGGCGGGGCTGGTGGGCTCAGATGGAAACCCCTCGGTGCACTTTGACTTTCGTATTATATTTTCAAAAGACAATTCAGTTAAAATTAAATACCATCACGCTGGTCCGACCACACTTACCTCCACCTGAGCTGTGTTGTTTGCCATTGAGACTGGGCGAGGAGCAGGGCGTGCATGTCACCGAGAGAGAGACTGGGATCTCCTTTCCTCATTTGTATCTAACGTTTGCATCTAACCTAGATGGTATGTAACTCATGAAGAACCCATCACCAGAACTGCAAAGACTATACCTATGCTATGTAACATCGTAGCCAGGAGTCACATGTGTCTGTCTACATTTAGGTTCATTAAAATTAAATGGCATAAAAAACTCACCTCTTCAGGGTCTTAGGGTTCTCTAGAGAAACAGAACCAGTGAGACGCAAAGGCTGCTGCTGAATACTCTGACTCATGGCGACCTCGTGTCTCAGAGTAGAATTGTGCTCCATGGGATTTTCAATGGCTGATTTTTCAGATGTAGATAGCCAGGACTTTCTTCCGAGGTGCCTCTGGGTGGGCTCAAACCACCAGCCTTTTGGTTAGCAGCTGAGTGTGTTAACCATTTGCACCACCCAGGGACTCCTAAGACATAAATAGAGATTTATTTTGAGGAATTGGCTCACGTGATTATGGGGGCTGGCAAGTCCAAAATGCACAGGTCAGGTGACAGTCTGGAGATTCTGGCAGTCTTGTGTCCCAGAATTGGTAAGTCAAGTGGTGGGCGGTAGAGAGAGTTCTTCCAAGGTGTCTGTTTATAGTCTGGAGGCAGAACACACCCCAGGGAAACTCCCTTTTTGCTCTTAAGACCTTTAACTGATTGGATGAGGTCCACCCACATTATGGAGAGTAATCTGCTTTACTTAAGGCTAACTGATTTAATCATAAGTAACTACTCCAAAACAGCAACTAGACTACTGTTTAATCAAACAGCTGGGCACCATGGCCACGCCAAGTGGACACGTGAAATTCACCACCACAACCAGTCACATTGGCTACATTCCAAAACTCAGTGGCCACATGTGACCAGGAAACACCATTTCAGACAGTGCAGATGTGGAACATTTCCATCATCTCAGAAAGCCCTGTTGGGGAGCACTTGACACCCACAGCCACCAAGGCAGGCTGGGCAGCACCCCATCACGGATCTCCAAGGAGACTTTGCCTGGTAGACAGTAGGAGCTCAATCAACACTTGTAGAGTTGAATCTTCATTTGCTGGCTCAATTCTTTGTGGGTTACATTGTGTCCCCAAAAAAAGCTATGTTCAAATCCCAACACCTGTACCTGTGAACGTGACCTTGTTTGGAAATAGGGTCTTTGCAGATGTGATCAAGTTAAGATAAGGTCATACTGGAGTAGGGTGGGCCCTAAACCCAATGACAGGTGTCCACACAAGAAGAGGAGAGGACACAGATGCACAGGGGAAAAGAGGACATGAAGGTGGAGACAGATTGGAGTGAAGCGGCCACAAGCCAAGGAATGCCAAGGATCGCCAGCTGTCACCAGAAGCTCAGAGAGCGGCATGGAGTAGATTCTCTCTCGGAATCTCCAGAAGGAACCAGCCCTGTGACACTTTGACTTCAGACTCCTGTCCTCCAGAACTGTGAGAGAATAAATCCCTATTGTTTTAAGCCACCCACCGTGTGGTATTTTTTAACAGCAGCCCGAGGAGACCCATACTCTGTACTTGGCTTCATGGAAGGAAGGTGGTGAGCAAGACTGGAGCCTCTGAAAGAGCCTGGACAGCCCCAACTTCAGTTCCTGCCCGTGGCCAGCCCACCGAGGCCAACTGACCAGCCAAGAGCAGAGCAGCAAGCCAGGCAGGTGGTCAGGGAGGCCTTCCTGGAAGAAGGGGAACCCCGGCCAGCTGGAAGAGTGGGTACAGTTGATGATCAGAGAGGATCATGGGGACTCCTATCAGAGAGAACAGAACAGGTGAGTGTGGAGATGAGAACCCTCCGAGGGAGCCAGGCAGGGACTGCCCCAACCCAGGTGGAAAGAGACCTTGGCCACAGCTGTCTTGATCGGCCCACAAGCTTCTGGATGATTCTGACCAGCAGAAAGCCTTTGTGGAGGGAGGCCCTGGGTCCCATGACAGTAGAAGGGCAGGTGAGGGACAAGCATGGGGCAGTCTGTGCCCCACAGGGCAGTGTTCCAGGCAGACCCCAGGGAGGGGAGCCCCTGCCCCACAGAACTTAGAGGTCTCAGAATCTTGTGGCTTCTGCAAGTCCCCTGTTCCGCCAGAGGCCAGAGAACCCCCAGCCAAAGCCTCCCCCCAGCTCACCTGAGCCTGGTGACCATAACTTACAGCTTGAAGGAGGAAATAATCCACCTCAAGAAAGCCCCTTCCTTGTGTTGTGTTTTTTATTTAATTTTCCAATGAACACACTCTTTTATCATCCAAAACCATGAAAGTAAATTAAGAAGAAATGGGTTTCTTTCAATTAGGCTCAGCGTTGCTTTGAGTAACTGCCTATAATTCTATTTAATGAAAAAATAAAATCATTATTCCACTTCTCCCCCAGCCCTGTCACAAACCCACAGACGGGCTCCATTAGCGTACACCGTAGATTTATTTAATTAGAAAAATATTTTGTTTTCTCTGATTTTTTGGGAGAGAGGGAAAAAAAAAAAACCCTCCAGGCACAGAATTAATCAAATCTGTTACCTGGTAGTTAATGGCTTCTAAGCGCCGGCATCTCTCAATCTGCACAGTTGTTCCTGTCCTTGGACTTTGCCCCAAATTTGGATTACACACCCGTGGCCGCTGCCACCCTCCCTGGCTGTGTTTAGCAAACCAGATGCCAAGACCCTCGCTGCCAGGGGGAGGACCCCCATGGCAGGTATGGGGGGAATGGAGCCAAATTCTTGTGTCACCAGAAAAATCCAGTCCTCTGGGTGTGTACATAATGCACAGGAAACCGAAGCCCAGGACCCACACGTGCTGCTTATTAAAGCCATGCCCCCCCCCCACCGGGACGGGACCCCTGCCCCCGAGGCCGCATCTGGTCCCCGAGGAGCGAGGGTCCCGGAGCAGGCAGCGGGCGTCTAGGGAGCGGGCATGAGATAGCATCGGAGAGAGGTGGGCTGGCTTTAAAGCGGTGAAGCGCCAACCTGTGGGCAAGAAACTGGGGCCTGGGAGTCTCGGTTTGCCCCTGGAGCCTCGGGGGTGCTGGCCAGAGAGGGATGTCATCAAAGTCCTGCCATAACAGGGCCAGGGCCGGGCTGGGAGCATGGGTTCCCCTCCTGTCAGCCCTGGGCAACAGGATGGAGCACTGGGGAAGCCAAGGTCAAGATGTCCACAGGGTGGGGCTGTGTCCACCCTTCGGTTCAGAGGCCTGGTATATCCAGCAGTGCTCAGGGCAGAGTCTCTGAGGGATAGAGGGAAGCCAGAGAGGGCATGGAGCCTTCCTGGGAGCCTGCTTCTTTTGATTTGTATTTTATACAAATGTGTGTGTGTATGTCGTTGGTGGGTGCTACCGAGTCAATTTCAACTCATGACGATTCCATGTGACAGAGTAGAATTTCCCCATAGGGTTTTCTAGGCTGTAATCTTTATGGGTACAAATCACCAGGTCTTTATCTTGAAGAGCTGCTGGGTGGGTTTGAACCACCAACTTTTCAGTTAGCAACCAAATGCTTAACCATTGCACCATCAGGGCTCCTTCATGTGTGTCCATATATGTGTGTGTATACACATGTGTATATGTATGTATGTGTGTGTATACACGTGCACATGTGTCCATATACGTGTATATAGGTGTGTTGTGATGTTGGTGAAGAATATTGTATATACTGTGGACTGCCAAAAGAATTAACAAGTCAGTCTTAGAAGAAATACAATGGAATACTCCTTAGAAGCAAGGATGGTGAGACTTTGACACTTATTTAGGACCTATGGTCAGGAAAGACCAATCGCTAGAAAAAGACATCATGTTTGCTAAAGCGAAGGGTCAGCAAAGACAATGGAAGCCCTCAGTGAGCTGAAATGACACAATAGCCTCAATAAAAGGCCCAAACACGCCAATAATCATGAAGCTGGACCGGGACTGAGCAACATTTCCTTCTGTTATTCATATGGTTACCACGAATCAACTGAAAGGCAACTAACAACAGTTACAGATATAGATATATAGTGGTGTGTGTATGTATATACGTGTATATAGATTGTGTGTATATGCATATAAGGAACCCAGGTGGCACAGCTGCTAACCAAAAAGTTGGCAGTTTGAACCCACCCAGCAGCTCTACTGGAGAAAAGAGCTGGCGATGAGTTCCCGTAAAGATCACAGCCTAGGAAATCCTGTGGGGAAGTTCTACTCTGTCATATGGGGTTGCTATGAGTCAGAATCGACTCGATGGCAGACAATAACAACATATATGTATATGTATATATATGTATGTATATATATATATGTATATATATGTATGTATATATATATGTATATATGTGGTGCCCACCACTGGTCTGTCAGTTTGTCATGCTGTGGTGGCTGGCATATTGCTGTGATACTGGAAGCTCATCAGAGCTTCCAGACTAAGACAGACTAGGAAGAAAGGCCTGGCAATCTACTTCCAAAACTCAGCCAGTGAAAACCCTATGGATCACTGCAGAACATTATCTGATGTAGGGCTGGAAGATGAGCCCCCAGGTTGGAAGGCACTCAAAATACACAGTGGCCGCAACAACAGACTTGAGCACACCGAGGATTGTTAAGATGGTGCAGGACCGGGCAGCGTTTCCTTCTGTTGTGCACGGGGTCGTCGTGAGTCAGAGCCGACTCCACAGCAGCTAACAACAACAACAACAACAAACCCTTCCTTAAAATTGTCAAATCATTCAAGTAAAACAGAACTTAGCATGGGGGCACGCTTTTAAATGTGAGCCGTGAGAAGGGGGCTGTGTGGGGCCAGGCTTCCAGTTCAGCGGATGATCCCCTCATCTGTCTAATGACCGGGTGCATTGAGAGCATTGCGGGGAAACCTGCCCAGCCCACTCTCAGCGAGTGCAGTTCTATTATCTTCTCTCTGTTTTGTAACCACAGACCCTGGTCTTACTACCGTACCTCGCCCGGCCTCCTGACATCCTTACGCTGTTTCCTAAACAGTCACCTGGAGGATTCAGGATCCAAGTTTGGCAGAGCCCTAATGCTAGCTCCACGGGGTCCTCTATACTCAGCTGCTCGTTGTGACATCAGGGGTGAGGGGACCTTCTCCATGGAGGGAGGGCCTCTGGGAGGGGGACAAACAAAAGAAAGTGACACAGAAGCGAGGGGCTCAGGAAACCAAGTGTATCCGTGAGCAGGTCTCTCCATGGTCCTGGGCCCTGGAGATGCTGGGAATTCTGTGAAGCGTGTTTCCATTGGACGCCCTGGTAATGCCCCTCACCACCCAGGCCTCTCCCAGCACAAGACCCCAGAGAAGAGTGAGCCAGTTCAGGCTGCGGCCGCCCACCACAAGCCCAGAAAGGGGCTTATGTGGACATATAGAAGACCCCCATGGGAGCTATCTGGGCACTTTAGCCCCCGTGGGCACTGTCCGGGTTTGTCACCAGCTCGGAGCAGAGCATGGATGCACCTGGGCCAGGCCCCCTGTGACGGGGGTGCAGGTGGGCTTGGGCAGCAGGAGAGAGAACCACAGTCCACCAATAACGCCACTGCCTTCTCCACCAGCTTTTCACCATGGTGTGGGACATGACCTACATCCTAGGCTGGGCTCTCTCCATGGCCATGGGACCGCTGTCACTTCCTCCCTCCCTCCACCGCCACACAGTTCTGGAAAGGACCCCCATTTTCTCATGGTGACCCTGAGGCTTGGGGAGATCCCACCCCTGGCCCAGGGTCCTGCAGGGAGAAAGTAGCAGAGCCACGTTCAGGAGCCAGGCATTCGACCTTAACCTCAGCACATTGCCCCTGCTCCTGGGGCCCCCAAGGGGCTCAGAGCCCCAAACCTTCGGCCCACAGAGCTCAGCACAAGGGCTGCAGGGGTAGGGGGACCTGAGCTGACCCAGTGTGGCAGCATGAAGGAGTCAGGGAGGGTGGCCACTGGAGGTCCTTGCCCCAGTCAGGCCTCGGGAGAAGAGCCTGTGGACCAGATGCCCCACCCCACGCTGACCTGGCCCCTGGCCCAGGGGGAGCTCCTGGCAGAGTGGGGCCGAGCTGGCTGGAGCATTCATACATCCCCACAGATGAGGCACATCTATACACCTGCCTTCCCTCTCCCATTGGCCCTAAGGGTGCTGCCCTCTTCCCACCTACCCTCACATCTCCTTCCTGCCCTCACAGGAGCTTACTGAGATGCTCTGTTCACAGAATCACCCATGGGAGATTTAACAGGGTCTTGACCCCAGATGCTAATCAAAAGTTTGGAGGTTCAAGTTTACCCAAAGGTACCTCAGAAGAAAGTCCTGGCAACCTACTCCCAAAAAAATCTGCCATTGAAAATCCCATGGACCACACTTCTATGCTGACACACACAGGGTTGCCATTAGTTGGAGCCGACTAAATAGCAACTGGTTTGACGTGACCTGCGGGGGCCTTGATCCAAGACTTACATGGGAAGGTGGGTGCACCCAGGGGCAACCCCAAGCCCCAGTCTGGTGGTCCCCGGGCACTTACTTACCCCTTGACTGAGATGCACCACGTACATTGGATTTTCCCTTTTGGGCAGAAAGACTGCAAAACGCAAGACTGTCAAAAGAAGGTATGTGATCAACCATCATCCCAGCCCTCAAGGACAAACACTGTCGGCTCTCCATGTTTTCCTCCAGGTGAGTTCTAGTCATTTTCTTCTGTATCATGATCATACTGTACACATGTGGTTGGCCAAATAATGGCCCTCAAAGACGCCTTCGTCTTAATCCCCACACCTGTGAATGTGCGACCTTACATGGCAAAAGAGACTTCGCAGATGGGATGAAGTTAAGGACCTTGAGATGGGAGATGATCTTGAATTATCCAGGTGGGCCTGATGTAATCACAGGGTCCCTGTAAGAGGTGGGAGGGTCAGAGTCAGAAGAGATGTCAGAAGCAGATGTCAGAGGGGAGAGACGGTACTACATTTATGGCTTTGAAGTTGGAGGAAGGGGCCACAAGCCAAGGAATGCAGGCAGCCTCTAAACCAAAACCAAACCGGTTGCCGTCAAGTCAATTCTGACTCACAGCAACCCTATAGGAAAGAGAGTACTGCCTCATAAGATTTCCAGGAAGCAGCTGATCTTCTGTTAGCAATTGAGCTCTTAACCACGGCGCCACCAGGGCTCTGCAGGTGACCCTAGAAGCTGGAAAAGATAAGGAAGTGGATTCTCCCCCTGGAGTTTCCAGAGGAAACCAGCCCTGCCCACACCTTGGTTTCAGCACTTCTGACCTCCAGAACTGTAAGAAAATACATTTGTGTTGTTTTAAGTCACTAAGTGATTACATATGTCTTATTTTTTCTTCTTAATATTATAGCTCATTTTGTTAGCCAAATGAAATTCCATCTCATGATAACAGTAATTTTTTCAGCCATTCCTCCAGTATTGCACATTTGACTGTTTCCAACTTTTGGCATTGTAAACAACACTGCAATGAACATCTTTGCTCTCAGCGTCATGTGGTGTTTTGCATGGTATCCTTTGCGAAGATTCCCAGCAGTGGAATCATTGGGTCTGAAAGTCTTTAATTAAACAGCTGCCAAGTTGATTTCCAAAGCATTGTCCCAGCCTGACCCCATGAACTCTATGAGGGGTGCTCATTTTAACCCACCCTTGCTGGCTTTAAAGGATTTCATTTAAATTCCAGGTCCCAGGAATTAGGACTTGAATATATCATTTGGGGCAACACAATCCACCCTTGCTGGCTTCAAAGTTTGCTTAATATGATGGAGGAAGTTATCTCATTCTCTCCTGGACCTATCACAAATCCTCTCTTGTCAGCTCTTTTTGCACTGAGGGGTCTAAGAGGCCTCCAAATGTCTCCTGTCATCTCCCTGAACTCTTCTTTCTCTAGTGGGGTTACCCATCGTCTCGCAGCCAAAGAGCCGGCATACTCTTCCCCAGGTTCCATCTCCTTGGCATCTATCAGCCATCAGTCCCCATCCAGGAGAGCTGGCTTCCTGAACACCACATCAGCCATCCACCCTTGAGGGGGGAGACCAGCACTCCCAGCTCCGGGAGGGCTCCTTAGCATGTCTAGTCAAGAATGGTTCCTGTGGAACAAGGGCCTGTGTACACAGGAGATTAAATGGGCCCATGCTGCCAGGACAAGATGATTAAGGAAAATGAGTGAGTGCCAACGTCAGGATCCACCCCCCTGACGTGCACCTGGGCCAAGGCAGGGGGCTGCCAACTTGTCTCCAGCCCACAACCCATGTGAGCTGCAGGCCGCAGTCCCCAAGTGAGTCCCTGGCCCTCCTGCCTTGGTTTCCCCTCCTGTGCCACGGAGGAGCGTGTTCTCATGTGCCACCCCCTCCTGAAGTCCAGGCTCTGTAGGGCCATGTGGGCCCTTGGAAGTCAACCCCAGCCAGAAGACACAGGGGCCAGCAAGCAGCCTCTCACCCAGAACCCTGTTTATGTTTATACCCTGCAAGACCCAGCCCAAGGCCCAGCTCTCCAACCCTGAGAGGCGCCCAACTCCCTGCTCTATGTGGCTGCAGCCCCCACCCCACCTCCATCCACCAGGGAGGAAGCAGCCAGGCAGAGGGGCCGGCTGTGGGTAGAGCACGGATGCCCTCTGCTGGTATCAATATGCAATGACCGCAGCATGAGGTACTAGGCCACCACCTGTGCAGCTAAGGCCAAGGGCCACAGGCTTTAGATCCCAGCTCCACCAGGGCCAGGTTATGTGGGGGCTGAGAACTCAGGACCCCCTCTCCAACTAGCTAGGACTGCAGACTCTCCCATGCAAGGCCCCAGGTAGCACCAGCATTCACTGAGGGCGCGCTGTGAGACAGGCAGGCACCCAGCAGTCTTAACAACCATGGCTAACCTTCATCCATTGCCCAGATGGAGAACTGAGGCATGGGCTTGACCAAGTTACCGCCGGACCCTGTCTAGAGCTCCTCCCACCGCAGGGGGATGGTCTGGGTGTTGCACGGTCAGGGCTGCTCCTAGGGGAGGGGAGCAGGGTGTGATGGGGGAGGTGGACCATCAGCTGGTGCCAGGTACAACCTGACTCCACAAGACCTCTTTCCCAAAACAGCTACCAGCCAGGCAGGGGCAGGAAGGGCGAGGGTGGCAAGCATGGGTGGCATCAGCTACAGACACTCCGGGCACAGCCGGGCCATGCAGCAGGGTCCTCCCATTGCTGGGCCCTCTCCTGCAGCCCCACTCCCCGGACCCACCCTGTCCACCGTCAGACACACCCCCTCTGGTGCTTCCCTGAGGCCCCCTGCAGCTCCAAGCCAGAGTCAGGGGTCTGCCCTCAGCCCTGAGCTTCTCTACCGTCTGCACTCCTGTCCCCAGCCCACTGGCCCCTGGGAGCCTTTGGCGGTCTGGGGTTGACTCTATACCCCTTCCTTGGCCCCCTGGGATCCCATCGGCCCAGAAGTTTTTTCCTCTGGGTCCCGTCCTGGCAGCACCCGGCTGCTGCCCTGCCCAGCACCACGCCCACAGCCATCCGGACTAGACGGCCAAGCGGACTTGGAAAGCAGTATGTGAACCTGGTGAACTGTGGCCCTGGGTGAGGCAGTGCTGTGCCTTGGGGGTTATTCCTGCATTTGATATACCTGTTGCCGTTGAGTCTCTTCCAATTCATAGTGACCCTATAAGACAGCGTAGAGCTGCCCCACAGTGTTTCCAAGGCTGTAATCTTTGCCGAAGTAGACTGCCACATCTCTCTCCGGCAGAGCATCTGGTGGGTTTGAGCCACCAGCTTAAAGGTACTAAACGAGGAGTTGAGCTCAGAGGACTGTTGGTCTGTTTATGAGTGGGATGGAAAGAAGAAGGGAGCATCTAGAAATTCTGGGGACTTGCAGGGTTGAAAACTCAACTCATTCTCATTGATGCCGGTAAAATATCTTTATGTTGAGAATCAACCTGAGAGCAAAGACCAAACCACAGAATAGTCTTCATGCCCTTGGTAAAGATTTGTGATTTGGGTAAAGTGGCTCCTTTTAAATATCTGTAATTCAGTCTAGAGAAAGAAGCATGCCTGGAAAAGAATCATATTAGTTTCCTGTGGATGCTGTGACAAAGCATCACAAACTGGGTGGCTTCAAACAATAGAAATGTATTCTGTCACAGTTCTGGAGTCCAGACCCCTGAAATCAAGGTATCGGCAGGACCCTATTCCCTCCAGAGGCTCTAGGGGACTATCCTTCCTTGTCTCTTCAGCTTCTGATGTTGCCAGCTATCGTTGGCATTCCTTGGCTCTAGATGCATCAGTCCAATCCCTGTCTCCATCTTCACATGGTGTCTTCCCTCAGTGTGTCTCTCTGTGTCTGCTCTCCTCTTTTATAGGACTCCACTCAGATGGGATTAGGGCCCACCCTACTCCAGTATGACCCCATGTTAACTAACTACATCGTCAATGACCCTACTTCCAAACAAGCTCACATGTCTTGTTTCCAGGTCCCAGGAATTAGGACTTGAATATATCATTTGGGGGAACATAATCCATACCACTTCCCATCCTTGCCATATTTCCCTGCAGAAGAGTACACTCCCCCACCCCAGTAACTGTGAGCTGGTCATGTGACATATTTTGGCCAATGGAAGGTGAGCACACATGATGCATGGTCCCATTGGAGTAGAAGCTTTAGATGCACTTGCGGGATTGGCTCTGCCCCTCCACTCCTGCCACTGGTGTGAGTTTCCTACTGATGCTATAACAAAGTATCACAGACTGGGTGGCTTCAAACAACAGAAATGTATTCTCTCACAGTTCTGGAGGCCAGAAGTGCAAAATCAAGGTGTTGGCAGGATGCACTCCCTGTATGCTCTAGGGGAGGATCCTTGCTTGCCTTTTCCAGCTTCTAGTAGCTCAAGGCATTCCTTGACTTGTGGCTGCATCTTGCAATCTCTGCTTCTGTCTTCACATGGCCATCTTCCCTCTGTGTGTCTCTCTCAAGTCTCCCTCTGCCTCTCTCTTCTAAGGACGCTTGTGATTGCATTTGAGACCCATCCAGATAATCCAGGATAATCACATCTATGTTGTTGTTGTTAGGTGCTGTTGAGCTGGTTCCAACTCATAGTGACCCTATGTACAACGGAACAAAACACAACCCAGTCCTGCACCATCCTCACAGTCATTGCTATGTTGAGCCTATTGTTGCAGCCACTGTGTCAATCCATCCCACTGAGGGTATCATCTTTTACACTGACCCTCTACTTTATCAAGCATGATGTCCTTCTCCAGGGGATGGTCCCTCCTGATAACATGTCCAAAGTACATGAGATAAAGTCTTTCCATCTTCTCTTCCAAGGAGCATTCTGGCTGTATTCTTCCAAGACAGGGTTGTTTGTTCTTCTGGCAGTCCATGGTATAGTCAATATTCTTCACCAACATCGTAATTCAAAGGCATCATTTCTTCTTCAGTCTTCTTTATTCATCAACCAGCTGTCATATGCATATGAGGTGATTGAAAATATCATGGCTTGAGTCAGGCACAACTTAAGGTCACATTCACAAGTTCCAGGGATTAGGAGGTGGACATGTCTTTGGGAGCCATTATCAGCATACCCCAAGGCTCTAGGGGAGAATCTGTTTTCTTGTCTTTTCCAGCTTCCAGAAGCCACCTGCTTTTCTTGGCTAGTGGCCCCGCATCACTCCAGCCTCTGCTTCCATTGTCACATCTCCTTCTCTGACTCCAATCCTCCTGCCTCCCTCTTATAAGAACACTTGTGATTATACTGGCCCACCCAGATCATTAAGGAATAATCTCCCATCTCAAGATCTTTAATGTAATCACATCTCTAAGTCCCTTTTGCTGTGTAATGTCACACGTTCACAGCTCCCAGTGAGTAGGACTTGGACATCGTTGGAGACCCTTATTCTGCCTCCCACACCTCCCCATGAAGTCCTCAGGCCCCAGGTGGAGGCTGCACCTTCAGCCTGGAGTCTGGAATGGAAAGGATGTGGGAGCCAAGTCAAGCCAAGCTGAACTGACCCAGAAGAGTCTCAAAGAGCCGTCAGCAACTGACAGCCTCATGTTTGTTGCCAGGAGCCATTGAGAAGTTAAGGTTGTCTGTTACAGCAGCAGATGTTGGCTGATACAACTCAATGCACCTGCAGTTGAGAGGTGGTGTTATTTTAACGTATTTTAAAATAGCAAAGTTTCTCAGCAAGGGTCTGAAGTGTTTTCCCCTCATGACTTCACATAACTTCACACCCTGGGGGTCCCTCCTAGACATCCAAAAAATGGGTTTCACAACTACCCCTGACGCCTCCCCATATCTCTCCGGAGACTGATGGTAATAATAATGACAACGCTGGCTGTCTCAGTTCCCTAGTAACAGAAAATACCTCGTGGTGTCTTTATAGAACAGAAATTTACTTCCTCACAGTTCTGGAGGCTAGAAGTCCAAATCAGGGTCTGGGCTATGTCAATTCCTTCCTTGTTGGTAGTCCTGGGGTGTTCCTTGGCTTGTAGATGACCCTCACATGATGTCTGTCCTCCCCCTTGTGTGTCTGATCTGCTCTTTTTATAACTTACAAGTGATTAGGTTTAGGACACACCCTACACAAATATGGCCTCATTAACAAAGAAGACCCTATTTCCAGACAGGATCACATTCACAGATATAGGGGTTCAACACATATTTTGGGGGGAGACACAACTCAATCCATAACACTGACGTTATTGTAGTGATCAAAGAGCTTCCAGACAGGCTCCTCATACCAGGGGCGGGGACAGCTACAGGGCTGGCCCTGTGCTATGGGACAACAGTGCCCTAGGGCAGAGCCCACGGAATGGAGCTGCTTCCAGATCAGCCTGTCCCTCACGCACTGGTGCTCCCCAGGCCCTTCACAGCCAAGCTCGGCTCATCACAGACCCAAGTCTCAGCCCAGGCACAGAGATGTCCCCACGTTGCTTCTCCATCCTTCAGACACTCTATCCACTGGTCCTCCACCCTTACACCACTCCCCCCACCAACAGCCCCAGTAGCTCTGTCCTGCCCCTAGGAGCCCCCTCCCCTCCCTTCCCAGCTCTGAACACTGGCCTTCAAGCCTGGCCCTGGACAAGGAGGCGGGAGCTGTCCTGAAGATCTTCTGATGGGCATCTTTGGTCCCTGGAGGGACACAGGCTCTGAGACACAGTGGTCTGTTCACCACTGGCCTGTGATCCATAGGTCCACCACACCTGCCTGACCATGACCAAATGCCTCCTCTGAGCTCACCAAGTCATTCTGCCCTGCTGTGCCCACCCCAGCTAGTGTTAGGAGAATGGAGAGGGATGGGACTCAGGACTTGCCCCCAAGAGCTCACAGCCCATGGGGGTCAAAAGAGGCATTTCCTCTTTCATAGAAGGATGATGGATTGCACCCTGGCGTTCTGGTATGTCCTCCCAGGGAGGGGGGGTCCACACTCTGCCTCTGGAAGCCCCGAGTGTGCACGAGGTATGCTGTGTTCAGCTCTGAGCCCCTGGCCTGATGGGAGGGATAGATGAAGGGGGAGGGGGCGTAAAGCACAGAAGCATCCAGTGAATGGAGCCATGGTCCCAATGTATCTCTCAGTCCCGAAGCCCACCTGGTGCCTTCCAAAGCTGTTCGGGGTCCTGCACGCTGTCCATGTGACCCAACTGCCCTGCCCACAGCCCTTGTCCTCTCAGACCCCAGAGCTCAGCACTGGAGGATCCTGAGGTGGGGGGAGGGTATCCTGAGGGGGGGACAATGAGCAACTCCATCACTCACTCCCCACCACACCTGCCACTCATCATTGTCTGAGTGGGCCCTTACACAAGAAAGTACCGACTGCTGAGCTGGACGGGGGCCAGGCCGCCGAGGGAGACCAAGGAGACAGCGGGCCCTGTGATCATGGGTCGGTACCCAGTCAGGAGGGGTGACAGTGGGGGCTGCGGGGGTGGGAGGGGTCAGACCTGTGTGGGAGACTAGGATGGATGGAGTGAGAAGAAACATCCCAGCAGACCCCAAAACTTGTAGGAGGGCATTTGAAAGCAAATCAAAGAGAGTTGGCTGAGCACAGTGAGCTAGCCGCCCGGCTCCAGCAGTACAGGTATCACAGGCAAAAAGGCAATTCCAACCCTTGAGGGCCCAGATGACATGATGGTCACAGAGCCAGGTTCAGGCACTCAGTCAGGGGATTCGTTCTGGCCACCAGCTGTAGCCGGGAACAGGGGCTGCAGGTCGGAGAGACAACATGTAGGGAAGAACCCTGTCGGGGGGCCCAGAGGAGGCCCAGCTAGGGCATCCGGAAGTCTTCCAGGGGGAGTTCTTTCAGGAGTTTCTGAGCTGACTCTGGATGCAGAGGAGACCCAGAAAGGGTCCTGGGAGCAGAAACTGATCAGGCAAAGTCGGGGCAGCTGGGAGGACACGCGTGTCCAGGGACACAGCAAGACCTGGTCTGCCCAGTACATTACGGTGATTGGCAGCGAGAGGTGAGGCCAAAGAACTGAGGGCCTCTGCTCAGCTCAGGGGCCTGCACCCCCAGATGGGACACCTGTGAGGGTGACCCGGTGACCTTGTCTGGAAGTGGGGTCTTAGAAGATGTCATTAGTTAGGTTAACATGAGGTCACACTGGAGTCGAGTGGGTCTTAACCCCATCTGAGGGTTGTCCTGTTAAAGAGGGAAGAGACTTAGAGACAGAAGAAGGACGCTATGTGACGGCAGTGTGAATATTTTCGGATTTGTAGGCCTTACAATCTGTCACAATTACTCAACTCTGCCCTGTAACTTGAAAGCGGCCACACCAATCTGTAAAAGAATGAATGCGACTGTGTGCCAATAAAACTTTATTTATGGATCTGACATTTGAATTTCATATAACTTTCAAGTGTCACACAATATTACTCTACTTTTAAATTTTTTCCAACCATTAAAAAGCATAGGAACCATTCTTAGCTCACAGGTCTTAGAAAACCAGGCAGCGGGCAGATGTGGCTATTGGTTCATGTCATTTTTTCCATATAAACTTTGAAATCAGATTGTTTCCAATAAAAATCTGCCTAGTATTTTTTTTGGGGGGAGGGGAGGGGGTTCTTAAATTTATTGGTTAATTTAGAAAGAATTGCCATTTTTATACAGATCTTATGCATTTCTTGTGAAGTCATTCCTACCTATTTTATCTTTTTCTGTTGTTCTTTTAAATGGGGGCCTGTTTTTCCATTGCAGCTTCTGATTTGCTGTTGTTTGAACCCCTGAGAGCCATTGAGTTCTCTATATTAATTTCATCCCCAGACACGTTCTGATTGTCTTAGTTCCCTGGGTTTGTCATAACCAAAAATACCACAAGCGGATGGCTTTAAAGGACAGAGGTCTATTGTCTCACAGTTCAGGAGGCTAAAAGTCTGAATTCAGGGCGTGGCTCCAGGGGAAGTTCCTTCCTTGTCTATTTTCATTTCTAGTAGCTGCCGGCAATCTTTGGTGTTCCTAGGCTTGTAGATGCATCTGCTTTGTGTTTCTGTCTTCGTATGGAGTGTTTCCCTGTGCGTCTCTGAGTTTATTCTGCTTTTTTTAAATAACTCAGAAGTAATTAGGTTTAGGACCCACCCTTCTCTGTTATGATCTCCTTAACAGAAGAAACCCCTATTTCCAAACAGGATCACATCCACAGGTACACAGGCCAGGACTTCAATACATATTTTGGGGGGACACCATTCAATCCATGATATACAGCAAATTTCACCTGTTTTTTGGGTTTTTTTAGATTTTTTTATTGTGGTAAAAATATATATAACAAAGCATTTGCCATTCCAACATTTTTTTACATGTACAATTCGGTGACATTGTTATGCAACCATCACCACTATCCTTTTCCAGATTATTTGACCACCATTAACAGGAACTCAGTGTCTCCTAAGCAACGTTTCCCCTTTCCTCTTCCCTCCCACCCCTAAAAAAACAAAAAAACCAAACCCATTGCCATCAAGTCAATTCCGACTCACAGGGACCCAGAAGGACAGAGTAGAACTGCCCCGTAAGGTTTCCAGGGAGCAGCCAGTGGATTTGAACTGCAGACCATTTCATTAGCAGCCGAGCTCTTAACCACTGCGCCACCAGGACTCCTTCCACCCCTGCTAACCACTAATGAGCTTTGGTCTCTCTACAGAAGCCTATTTCATATAAATGGGATCATACAGTGTTTGTCCCTTAGTGAAATGTCACTTCTTTTAAGGTACAAGACCCAGTGTTTGGCCAAGAAACTCCCAGCAGAGGAGATTGGTGCATACCCAGAGAATTTCAATTTCATGACACATGCCTGCCCGGCTCCCACCCAGCCCAAGCACGATCCTTGACTCTTCCTATCTGTCCAAATACCACAGCCTCTAGTAAGAATGGCCCAAGACCCACACCCTGGACAGACCTTGGCCTGAGGAGGCCAGGGGGACCGAGGACCGCCCACCTGCACAGTGGCAACTTCTACCATTTCCTTTCTGATGGGCATCACTTCTTCCGGAAACAAATCACCTTCAACCACCGTGGCCGCAGCTCTGAAGGCAGCCCCCCACCCCTGGGGCAGGAGGGGCAGCTCCTCCCAACTTCATCAATCTAACTCTGGCTCACGTGTCAGAGTGCAAGCGACTTCTTGTAAAAATGATCCAGCTGCTAATTAGGCTGTTTATAACTTGTTTCCCTGGTTGCTAATGATAATTAACATGCAAATCAGCTCAGGGAGGGGAGGCACTGGGGTCCTCAGTTCATTACCAAGTTAATTACTGTTTGCATACTTAACCATCACAGATATAAATGGTGGCATTTAGTGTAATGGGCAAGATGATCATTACACCAACGACATTTTTGAAAAGTCATTTTGCGGTGTTATTTTCCTGCGTGATTAATGGTTCCATGCCTGGTTGATAAACTTAGTTAGTTCAAGCCAATATAGGTTCTGTACACAGACCGGCGAACAACCTACGGCACCCATTAATCTCACCCCCAGTCCCTCTTGGTTACGAGTTTTCGAAGAAGAAAAAGGGCAAAGGAGAAAGTTGGGTAGCTCTGGAAGAAAGCAAACACCCTGCTTCTAAAGGAGCTGGCTCCCTGGCATCTTCAACAGACGGTATCTAACTACGCCCTGAGTTTGGGGAGATCTGTGACCCACAGCCATCCTCCTCTCAAGAAGCACAGTAGCATAGGGATCATAGAAGACTAGGCTTCACTCCCATTCATTCATCTGCTACGTGTCAGGTGCTGGCTGGTCAGTGGGGACAACCCTGTCCTCTCCAGGCCAACATTCCAAAGAGGAAACCCAACAACCAACAAATGGACACAATGTGTTGGGTGGTAGAGCCAGGCAGGGAGCAGGGAGGAATGGGGTGATTTCAGATGGGGTCTCTGAGAAGGCCTTTCTGAGGAGGGAAGACTGAGCAGAATCCTGAAGGAAGGGAGGACAGCACCAGGTGATGTGTAGGGGAGAGGGTCCAGAAGTGCAAAGGCCCTGGGGCAGGAACAGGTGAGCCAGCACAGCAAGGAGGCCTGTCGGTGGACTGAGCCTAAGTGACCAAGTGGAGAGAGAAGGGTGGGAGGGAGTTGAGGAGCCGGCCTGAGAGCCAGGGAGGGGACAGGCTCCAGCCTGTGCTTAGGAAGATAGCTCGGGCTCTTGGGCACAGAGGGGACTACAGTGAACGGTCCTGGAAGGGGAGACCTGTTGGGAGGCCAGCCTCACAGGTGGTAGGGAATGAGAAGTGATTGCTCTAGGGCACACTTTGAAGGTGGAGCCACCAGGACCTGTGGATAGACCAGGTGTGGGTGTGGACAAGGTGAGGTGTGAAGACACCTTCGAGGTGAGGGCCAGTCACCCTGTGCTGCACTCTGGCCTGCCCTCTGGCCAGTTGCCAAGTGATCCCTGTGGGACTGGACCCTGTACCCTCAGAAAACAGCCACCCAGTGCTCAAGAAACCTCCTTCTGGGGCAAGATGGCGCTCTAGGCAGAAACACCACGCCGTCCCTCCACAGCAAAGATCCGAAAAACTAAGCCTAACAGAGAATCAACAATCCTGAAACCCTAGAACACCAAATGAAGAGATAAAGAACTCAGCCAAACACCAAACGGAGTGAGAATACTAAAAGAGAACGGAGAGCGAGGAGAGACTCAGGCAGAGATTCCTTACCAGCTAACGCAGCGCAGATCCACCATCTTGGATTCCTATCGGAGACCAGCAAACGGGAGAGCAGCCTTGCAGAGCATCTGGTCGGAGACAGAACAACCGGTAAACTGCGGTGCGCGCTCTCCCACCACCCACCCCTCTCCGCCTCAGCTGGGGATCCCCTGCTTTCCGTGGCCAGGGTCCCTGGGCTGGGGGGTGCCGGTGCTTGGATTCCGCGCGCCTGGGGTGGCGGCTTTCTGGGAGCCGTTTGCTGGCAGCTAGCGAAACTTTTTCTGCCGCCTCCCCCTCCTTTTGCCTGGGTGCCTGGTTCCGAGTGCCGTCTCTGCTCTCTCCTGCGGGGCTGTAGGGCTACGTGCGGGCGTGTGGCTGTTTCTAGGTCTGGGCTCCCGCGTGGGTGGGATCCCGGGGCCTTTGTTCGTTCGCCCCTCTGCTTTCCGTGGCCGGAGTCCCTGAGCTGGGGGGCGCCAGTGCTTGGATTCCGCG
The DNA here is from genome assembly GCA_030035585.1 of Dugong dugon. Classification (NCBI taxonomy): domain Eukaryota; kingdom Metazoa; phylum Chordata; class Mammalia; order Sirenia; family Dugongidae; genus Dugong; species Dugong dugon. The sequence continues at coordinate 25,668,204 of CM057462.1, read as the reverse complement.
CGCCCGGGCTGGAGGCTTTCTGGGAGCCGTTTGCTGGCACCTAGCGAAACTTTTTCTGCCGCCTCCCCCTCCTTTTGCCTGGGTGCCTGGTTCCGAGTGCTGTCTCTGCTCTCTCCTGCAGGGCTGTAGGGCTGCGTGCGGGCGTGTGGCTGTTTCCAGGTCTGGGCTCCCGCGTGGGTGGGATCCTGGGGCCTTTGTTCGTTGGCCCCTCTGCTTCCCGTGGCCACGGTCACTTAACCCCGAGACTACCGGCTTCTTGGAATTCGCGCCCGAGTGGGGGCTCTCTGGGTCCCATTTGTAGGCACTGACTGCTGGTGTTGCCCTTTTATTTTTTTTTTCAATTTTATTTTTCTTCCTTTTTTGATTAGTTTTGTCATCTTTTACCTCTTTTTCTCTTTTGTCTTTCTTCATTGCTTAATTTCTTGTCTCTCTATCTCTTCCTTCTCTTTCTGATCCCTGAATATCAGGCGATGTATGCCTCTGTACCTTCTGGCCAGGCTGAGCTGTGAAAATTGAGACCGACTCCTCCAGACCTCATAGCTGCATCGGTGGGATCCCTGGGAACTTTGCAGTTCTTTAACTTTTCTGATTTTTATTTGGTCATTCTTTCCTTTTCTTTCTCTTCCCCCTTCTGGTTTCCTCCATCCCATAGTCTCTCATCTGTACATTCCAACGACAAGCTCCCCTAGCATTCTTTTATGTTTGTACGCTTTTTGCTCCTCCTCCTCTCTCCTCTCTCCCATATCCAGCTTAGCTTCACACATAACCATCTTCCCGCTGCACCCTACCTACCTGCACCGTGCACTAGACATCACATCACCAAGCGGTGCAGGCACGCCCTATTGGAACCTGCCCAGCACTGACTACCGACCGTCCTGGTGGCTGCGGTGAGTGCCACAAGCAACCCATCCCAGTGGCTCCTCCTCAGCTAGATCTGCCCAGCTGTACCACAAGAACGAAAAAAAAAAAATCTACAATCAATAAACGAGAGAAATATCTACTGAATGCCCCGAAAACAGCAAACAATATCAAAACATTTACAAAAACAAGACAAGATGGCTCCAATAGGCGTCCAAATTAAAACACCAGATAACTCTCCTGTGGAAGAAAATGCACTAGAAGTACCTGATACGGAACTCAAATCACTAATACTCAGAATTTTCCAAGAACTGAGGCAAAAAGCTGACAAACATGAGGAAAAAATAGACAAATTTATGGAAAATACAGACAAAAAATTGGAAGAATTCAGGAAGATGATGCAGGAACAAAATGCCAAAATAAATTCACAACTCAAAATTATACAAAAACAACAATTAGAAATCCAAAAGATAAACAACAAGATTTCAGAAATGGACGGTGTGATAGAAGGGCTGAGAAGTAGATTTGAAACCATGGAAGACAGGATCAGTGGAACTGAAGACAAACACTTGGATACAACTCTGTTTCAGGAAAACTCAGAAAAAACAACAAAGAAAAATGAAGAGACCCTGAGAGTTAGGTGGGACACAATTAAAAGCAAAAACTTACGAGTGATTGGCATACCAGAACAGGGGGAGAAAACAGAAAACACAGAGAGGATCATTGAGGAACTGCTGACAGAAAACTTTCCCAATATCATGAAAGATGAAAAGCTGGCCATCCAAGAAGCTCAACGAACCCCATATAGAAGAGACCCCAAAAGAAAATCACCAAGACATATCATATTCACACTCGCTAAAACTAAAGACAAACAAAGAATCCTGAGAGCAGCTCGTGAAAAACAAGAAGTCACATACAGAGGAGAAACAATAAGACTAAGCTCAGATTATTCAGCAGAAACCATGCAGGCAAGAAGGCAATGGGATGACATATATAAAATCTTGAAAGAAAAAAATTGTCAGCCAAGAATAATATATCCTGCAAAACTCTCATTCAGATTTGATGGTGAAATTAGGTCATTTCCAGATAAACAGAAACTAAAGGAATATGCAAAAGTCAAACCAAACTTACAAGAATTATTAAAGGGAGTTCTTTGATCTGAGGACAAACAGCTTCAGCCCTCAGGCAGGACCTAGGACCTAGGACACAGGTTAACATGAACCAGATACCATTCTAGGAACTGAACTACAGACGACTTTCCAAAAACAAAAGATATACAACAGGGAATCAGAGAAATCAATCAAAGGATGACAACAACATCAAAACAATGAAAGAGGGAACAAACGGCATAGGTATAGAACCTTCTAAAGGAGAAGAAGGCAAGGCGATACCAAGTAACGGTAGACTGCTTCAAAATTATAAAGATAAGGGTAAAATTCATGGTAACCACAAAAAAAGTTAACAAACCAACTCATAAAAATAAAGACGAAAAACATAAAGTCTCAACAAAAACAAAACCTACAAAAACAAAAGAAATGAACACAAAATCCACAAACAAAAGGAACTCAGCACAAGAGAGTAAGAAGAACAAAGAAAACTTCAGCATCACAAAAAAAAGCACTACAAAATGACAGCAACAAACTCACATCTATCAATAATTACACTTAACGTAAATGGACTCAATGCACCCATAAAGCGACGGAGAGTGGCAGAATGGATAAGAAAACAAGATCCATCTATTTGCTGTCTACAAGAGACACATCTTAGAAACAAAGATGTGAATTTATTAAAAATCAAAGGTTGGAAAAAAATATATCAAGCTAACAACTATCAAAAAAGAGCAGGAGTGGCAATTCTAATCTCAGATAAAATAGACTTTAAAACAAAATCTACCATAAAAGACAAAGAAGGACACTATATAATGATTAAGGGGATGATCCATCATGAAGACATAACCATAATAAATATCTACGCACCCAATGACAGGGCTCCAAAATACATAAAAAAAACTCTAACAGCACTGAAAAGAGAAATTGACAGTTCCACAATAATAGTAGGAGACTTCAACACACCACTCTCAGTAAAGGACAGAACAACTAAAAAGAAACTCAGCAAAGATACAGAAGACCTAAAGGACACAATCAGCCAACTGGACCTCATAGACATATATAGAACAATCCATCCAACCGCTGCAAAGTACACATTCTTTTCCAATGCACATGGAACGTTCTCCAGAATAGACCACATCTTAGGCCACAGAGCAATCCTCAACAAGATCCAAAATGCTGAGATAATTCACAGTATCTTCTCTGACCACAATGCCATCAAGGTAGAAATTAACACTAGAAAGAGCAAGGAAAAAAAATCAAACACATGGAAACTGAATAATAATCTGCTTACACATCAATGGGTAATAGAAGAAATCAGAGATGGAATTAAAAAATTCCTAGAATCAAATGAAAATGAAAACACATCATACCAAAACCTTTGGGACACAGCAAAGGCAGTCCTCAGAGGACAATTTATAGCAATAGATGCACATATCAAAAAAGAAGAAAGGGACAAAATCAAAACATTAACTACAGAACTCAAACAAATAGAAAGAGAACAACAAAAAAAGCCTACAACCACCGGAAGAAAGGAAATAGTAAAGATCAGAGCAGAAATCAATGAAATAGAGAACAGAAAAACAATAGAAAGAATCAACAAAACCAAAAGTTGGTTCTTTGAAAGAATCAACAAAATCGACAAACCACTGGCCAGACTGACAAAAGAAAAACAGCAGAGGGCACAAATAACCCAAATAAGAAATGAAATGGGGGACATTACAACAGACCCAACTGAAATAAAAAGGATTATAACAGAATATTATGAAAAACTATATTCCAACAAATTTGAAAACCTAGAGGAAATGGATAAATTTCTGGAAACATACGGCCTACCCAAACTACAACAAAGTGATATTGAAAATCTGAACAGACCCATAACAAGAGAAGAGATTGAAAAGGTAATAAAAAAAACTCCCAACCAAAAAAAGCCCTGGCCCAGATGGCTTCACTGGAGAATTCTACAAAATATTTACAGAAGAGCTCGTACCAGTTCTACTCAAGTTATTTCAGAGCATAGAAGAGGAAGCAACACTTCCAAATTCATTCTATGAAGCCAGCATAACGCTGATACCAAAACCAGGCAAAGACATCACAAAAAAAGAAAATTACAGACCAATATCTCACATGAATATAGATGCAAAAATTCTGAACAAAATTCTAGCCAATAGAATTCAGTATCATATCAAAAAAATAATACACCACGACCAAGTAGGATTCATACCAGGTATGCAAGGATGGTTTAACATTAGAAAATCCATCAACGTAATCCACCACATAAATAAAAGGAAAGAAAAAAATCACATGATTATCTCAATTGATGCAGAAAAGGCATTTGACAAAGTCCAACACCCATTCCTGATAAAAACTCTCAATAAAATAGGTATAGAAGGGAAATTTCTCAACATAATAAAGGGCATCTATGCAAAACCAACAGCCAACATCATTCTTAATGGAGAAAGGCTGAAAACATTCCCCCTGAAAACAGGAACAAGACAAGGATGCCCTTTATCACCACTCCTATTTAACATTGTGCTGGAAGTTCTAGCTAGAGCAGTAAGGCAAGAGAAAGAAATAAAGGGCATCCAAATTGGTAATGAAGAAGTTAAACTCTCCCTGTTTGCAGATGATATGATATTATACATAGAAAACCCTAAAGACTCCACGAGAAATTTACTGGAAGTAATAGAAAGATTCAGCAGAGTAGCAGGATACAAGATAAACATTCAAAAATCAGTTGGATTCCTATACACCGGTAAAGAGAACGATGAAAAGGAGATCAGGAAATCAATACCATTTTCAATAGCCCCTAAAAAGATAAAATACTTAGGAATAAATCTGACCAAGAATATAAAAGACCTATACAAAGAAAACTACAAAACACTGCTGCATGAAACCCAAAGGGATCTACATAAATGGAAAAACATACCATGCTCATGGATAGGCAGACTCAACATTGTGAAAATGGCAATTCTACCTAAAGCAATCTACAAATACAATGCAATTCCGATACAAATATCAACAACATTCTTCAAAGAGATGGAAAAACTAATTATTAACTTTATATGGAAAGGGAAGAAACCCCGAATAAGTAAAGCACTACTGAAGAAGAAGAATAAAGTTGGAGGACTCACACTACCTGACTTGAGAACCTACTATACAGCTACAGTACTCAAAACAGCCTGGTACTGGTACAACAACAGAGACATTGACCAATGGAACAGAATTGAGAACTCAGATGTAAATCCATCCACCTACGGTCACCTGATTTTTGACAAGGGCCCAAAATACATCAAATGGGGAAAAGACAGTCTTTTTAACAAATGGTGCTGGCAAAACTGGATATCCATTTGTAGAAAAATGAAACAGGACCCATACCTCACACCATATACAAAAACTACTTCAAAATGGATCAAAGACCTGAATATAAAGCCTCAAACTATAAAATTCATAGAAGAAAAAATAGGACCAACACTTCAGACCTTAATACATGGCATTAACAGGATACAAACCATAAACATCAACACAAAAAACCCAACAGATAAACTAGATAATTGGGATCTTCTAAAAATCAAACATCTATGCTCTTCAAAAGATTTCACCAAAAGAGTTAAAAGAGAACCTACAGACTGGGAAAAAATTTTTGGACAGTACAAGTCAGACAAAGGTCTAATCTCCATAATCTACAAGAAAATCCAACACCTCTACAACAAAAAGACAACCAATCCTATCAAAAAATGGGCAAAGGAAATGAACAGACACTTCACCAAGGAAGACATTCAAATGGCCAACAGACACATGAGGAAATGCTCGCTATCACTAGCCATTAGAGAAATGCAAATTAAAACCACAATGAGATACCATCTCACCCCGGCATTACTGGCACGAATCAAAAACACTGGAAATAACAAATGTTGGAGGGGCTGCGGGGAGACGGGAACTCTTATACACTGCTGGTGGGAATGCAAAATGATACAGCCATTTTGGAAAATGATATGGCGTTTCCTCAGAAAGCTAGAAATAGACGTACCATTCGATCCAGCAATCCCACTCCTAGGAATATATCCTAGAGAAATAAGAGTCATCACTCGAATAGACATATGCACACCTATGTTCATGGCAGCATTATTCACAATAGCAAAACGATGGAAACAACCTCGATGTCCATCAACAGACGAATGGATACACAAACTATGGTACATACACACAATGGAGTACTATGCAATGAGAACGAACAATGAATCGGTGAACCGTCTCATAACATGGATGAAACTGGAGGACATCATGCTGAGTGAAATAAGTCAATCACAAAAGGACAAATATTGTATGAGACCTCTATTGTAAAAACCCATGAAAAAATTCACATGCAAAATGTAACAATCCTTGTTGGTTACCAGGGATGGGGGGGGGGGGAAATACTAAATAGGTAATAGGTAAGTGGTAACTTGGGTGAGAGATGAGATAGTACATAGTACAGGGGAAACTAACACAACCTGCACAAGGAAAGGTCATGGAGGCCCTATAGACACATCCAAACCCCCCGAGGGACTGAGTTGTTGGACAGAGGGCTCTGGGGACCATGATCTCGGGGAACATCTAGCTCAATTGGCATGACACTACTTATAAAGATAATGCTCTACATTCTACCTTGGTGAGTAGTGTCTGGGGTCTTAAAAGCCTATGAGCGGCCATCTAAGATACTCCACTGATCTCATCCCTTCGGGAACAAGGGAGAACGAAGAGAACAGGATACAAGGAAAAGATTAGTCCGAAGGACTAATGGTCCACAGCTACCAAGGCCTCCACGGGACTGAGCCCAGTACAGCTGGATGGTGCCCGGCTACCACCAATGACTCCTCTGACCAGGATCACAACAGAGGGTTCTGGGCAGAGCTGGAGAAGGATGTAGAGCATAATTTTAACTCCCCCCCAAAAAAAAAAAAAAAGAAGACCAGATATACTGGCCTAAAGAATACTAGAGAAACCTCGAGAGTGTGGCCCCCAGACACCCTTTCAGCTCAGAGGTGAAGTTACCTTCAAGGTTCGATGTTAAGCCTGGGAATGGACACCCCAGTAAAACTAAATGGGACTAACGATGTACAGGATTCCGGTGACAAGGGCCAGAAGGCAGAGGGAGAGTAGGAAACTGATGATAAGGAACACAAGTTGAGTAAGGACACTGTCGATGTATTGTGAGATTGTTGACCACTGCTATAGGGCAACATTTGTAGTAACTATTAAATGGGAGGCTGTTTTGTCCTGTAAGCCTTCATCTTGGGCAAGAATGGCAGCACAATTGGAAGAGCATAGTCAATATCACTTAAATGTGAAATGGTGTTTAAATAAAATAAAAATAAATAAATAAATAAATAAACAAATGAGACTAAAGAGGTACAATAGTCCACTGACAAGGTCCAGAAGACAGAAGGGGACAAGGAAGCCCCCTGGTGATAGGGAATACAAGGTGGAGTAAGGATATTCTTGATGTGCTGTGAGATTGTTAACCATTGTCACAGGGCAACATGTGTAGTAACTGTTAAATGAAAAACTATTTTGTTCTGTAAGCCTTCATCTTAAGTGAGAATAACAGCACAGTTGGAAGAGCGTAGTCAATGTCACTGAACTGTGAATGTAGAAATTTTTGAAACGGTGTATCTTTGGCCATCTGTAATTTTCATCAAAAAAAAAAAGGTTGAGAATTTAGAGGCTTAATACGTTGTGGGGTTGTTAACCAATGTCATAGAACAACATGTGTACTACTATTTCATGAGAAACTATTTGCTCTGTAAGCTTTCACCTGAAGTACAATAAAATATATAAAAAAAAAAAAAAAAAAAAGAAACCTCCTTCTCACCTGGAGCCCTGGGCCTGCTGAGCAGATGCCACGGATGCCAGGGCCGTGGTCGACATGCTCCCTGCAGGACGTGCCTGGAGTCCCCACTGAGCCGTGGGTGCAGGGGTCCCAGGGCCCCTCTGGTAACAGGGAAGGGCAATCCCTGTGGAGGTGCCAGGGCTCACTGCCACAAACCTGCTCCTCCTCCACCCACGAGTGCCCAGAAATGCAGATTAAAACCCACCCCCTGTGGCAGGTGCATGGGGGCCCAGGGAAGGGAGGGCTCCTCCCACTTTGCATTATTGATGACAGGACAGAACGGAGCCGGTGGGGAACAAGAGGAGACACTGCTCCCGACAGCTGTTGGCTGCCTCACCCGAGGCTGCCAGTGTAGTTAGCTCAGTATGTAGCCCAACCTGGAGGGGGCCCAGGGAGGCCGTCCAGGAAGGACCCAGGCCCGTGGGCAGTGGGTTGTAGGTGGCGTGGAGAGGCCCTCTCCTCCCCCAAGGCTCCTCCATCTTCAGTGATCCCCTGGAATCCCTACTGTTGGCTGCAGGGACCAGAAACGGAAATTTCATCTGGTGAAAACCGGGTCCCCAGCCCCATGCAGTCCCCTGGTCCCTCCCTGTCTCCTGGCCACAGGTAAGCCTCCCGAGGTCTGGGGCACCCCTGGGCTAAGGGAGGTCTTGCTCAAAGTCCATAGAGTGCAGGTAGGGGGTCCTGAGCTCTGGCAGCCTAGGGCCTAGGGGCTCACGCACCCTTGGAGAGCGGCTGGGTGTACATGGAGGGGTGGGCTGGGAGCATGGTAGTGTTGAGCCTAGCCAGTGGATGACTAGGGCTGTCCATGGTTCCAGGGCTAGTAAGGAACAAAGTCATCCTTCTGGGGGCCCTGGGTGCAGTCACAGCTCTTGGTAAGAGTACCTTTTCTAATGAGGTTGGTTTAGACAAAAGAAGCCTGCCCCCCTGTGAGCCTCCACTGAGGAGGAGGTGGTGGGAGGCAGGGGCCGGGGCACCCAGGAGGCCCAAAGGGAGACAGGACCTTGCTGAGGAGGAGCTGGGCCAGGGTCTGACCCTGGTTCCAGCCGCAGCTCTGTGGACTGGGGCTGCATGCCCTCCCCCGCACATGCCAGGTAGGATCATAGACTGTTGGCCTCTGGGTCATACCAAGGGAGCTGCTGCTCTGGGGTGCAACTGGGGGGGTGCACAAATGCCCCCAGGTCCAGATCCCCCCACCTCCAAGCAGCGGGTCTCCCTGGGCCCCATGGGGCTGCTGGTGGGGCTGGGCGGAAGTAGGGTAGGGTCTGGAATCCACCTCCCAGGTTCTGGGCCCAAAGCGAGGCTTGGAGCTGACCTACAGGGCACTCAGGTATAGAGTGGGCAGGCGTGGACAGGGTGGCTGCTGACCACCAGGATAGTTAACACACCTGTGCTTGAAAAGACGGTGTGTGACAAGGTTCTGCAACATGATCACCACTGGTCCCCTCAGAGGGCTCCCTGAGGACGCCTGGGGTTCTTAAATGTCCTTATAGAGCAAAGTCAGTCCCGTGTTTGAACTATTGGAGTGGAGACGGAGCTCCAGAAAGGCCCAGGGCGTCTCTTACCTGGGCAGGCGGCATCACTGCTGGTGCCAGCTGCAGATCGGGCCTAGGAGGGACCCAGCCACCCCAGGGGAGGAGTTGGGAGAGGGCTGGTCAGAGCAAGGCCAACCCCAACCTTCTGCTTCCTTAGGCCACTTTTATTTACAACTCCTCTGCTGTTCATACCTAAGAAAATTCTGGAAATGGGGCTCAGAGCTCTCCTTCCACAGATGGATCTTGATCCCCAAGTCAGAGCACAACAAGGACATCCCTGCCCAGTTCAGGAGTCCCCATCTGAGCAACTCTAACAGGGCATGGGCCCCTCCAAGGACACAGCTCCCAGGCGAAGCCCAAGCACCCAAGCCACAGAGCTGGGCAGCGGCCTGGCCTAACCCATCTGGGTGCTTTAATCAAGTTCTTACTCCTGGGGACCCAGTGTCAAGCCCACCCATCCCCAACTTCAGACCCAGGAGTGCTGGGCATCCACCGGCCCCTCTGTGTCCAGCAGAGAGGCCACCAAGGTTGGGGGCAGAGTTCTGCTCAACTTCTCTCTGTGAAGCCATCGAGATGTGAACAGTGCTTCCAGAAAACTTGAAAACAACTTTATCTCCCGCATGGATTAATGCAATGTCTTATTTCCCTGCCGTTTTGCTTAGAAACCTCTCCTGGAGCATGTGGGGCCCAACTAGTTGCCGTCAAGTCGACTGACTCATGGTGATCCCATGTGTGCAGAATAGAACTGTGCTCCATAGGGTTTTCATGGCCATGACATTTTGGAAGCAGATTGCCAGGTCTTTCTTCCAAGGTTCCCCTTCGTAGGTTCGAACCTCCAACCTTTCTGTCAGTGGTGGAGTACATTAACAGCTTATGCCCCAGGGACTCCGTAGAGGGCCTAGCCCTGCCCCAGTCACTGTCGTCTCTCAGACACCCTGCTCCCCAAGGAGCAAGTTCACCAAGGGGCACATCTGAGAGCCTGAAGTCGTCACAAGGCTGACGGCTGCATCCCTGGCCCTCCCTGTACCGAGAGTTCTGACCCCAGCAGGCAGGCGGACCCCTCGAGTGAAGAACAGACCCTGCATCACAGAGGCATCTCCCTGGGCCCCGTTATCACCAATGACGTTTGAGCTGCAACGACAAGCGGTGTGTGGTCCGACTCGATTCACACTTGGTTCCCAGCACAGCCGGTGTCCACCGAAGTGTGTTCCGTCAGCACCTAATGTTTCCATTAGACAGTGAAATCACATGTCCACCACAATCTGTGGATAAGCCAGGAACTCCCCCAAAGACCACATCTGTCAGCCCAGGGTTTGGAGGGCAGAGGAAAGCCAAGAGTGTGTGACCACAACTCACCCCCAACTGGACACAAGTCAGAAGGGGTGGATGTGTTGTGATTCCTCTTGAATTCAGGCATCACCACAGTGCATGGGCCAGGTACACCTACATGGAGGCACCTGTTCACTGATTCTAAATTCTGAAATCCACCAGCCTTGGCCTCTGTCTGCCTCCCAGCTCCTGCTGCCACTTTTCTTTTGTGGCAGAACCAGAAATCAAAACATGGTGTGAGCGATGGCATAGAGAGGTGCCCATGATGAACTGCATCTCCCTGTGTGCATTCCCAGATGCACCTCCTGAGCCCGGGATGAGCTGCACCTACCTGTCTTTGCTCCCAGGTGCGCCTCCTGAGCCCGGGATGAGCTGCACCTACCTGTGTGCGTTCCCAGGTGTGCCTCCTGAGCCTCTGTCTGCAGGACCCACAGGGGAAGCACAAGGACTTGATAACTAAGAGCTTGGCAAATCCTCCCCCAGCGTGCCGTCCTCACAGCAGGCACCCTAGCCCCTCCCCTCACCCATCCCATGGACAGTGGGGGCTGTGACTGAAGCTCATGGTCTCAGAGACCGCCAGGTTCATCTGGCCAGTGCCCGCGGGCTCCCCCATCCTGACACTGTGTGCCTGGCCGAGACGTGGGGGGCTGATGGGGCTGGTGTGATCGTGAATGGCATGTAGCCCTGGAGCCTCCGTGCCCCCAGCCCTGCTCCATTACAGCTCAGTGCCTAATTAGGGTAATTATGATGAAAATGATCAAAGCGAGGTAATGAGAAATCTCTTAAGAAGCTGTCACTGCTGCATTAATGGCACGGCTGTGCCTTTTGAAGGTGAAGGAGCCCGAGCCACGAACAACCAGGAGCCAGACCAAAGCCTGGCCTGCTGGCCATACTTGCCACCTTCCCAGGCCTTGTCCTGGACCCCACCCCACCCACCATCTGGGAACAGCTATCTGTCCCTCTGCCTCCACAGCCAGGGCCACGTCCCTACCCACCAAGAGGACATTTGAAAAGCAGCCCCCCACTCACAGTGTCCCATGCCCTGGCACCCACATTCCCCAGTGGGAGCTTTACCGGTTCCTTGAGCCTCAGCATCTTGGATTAGGGGAACCGCTTGCCCAGAGCAGGACCCCTCTCCAGGGACATGCAATACTCCTGCCACCTCCCCGTGGCCTCTCGGGTGGCTGCCTGCACTGGAGCCCAGCGTCTCAGGCCTGAGGGTAGCAGCACACCGGGCTGCCTGCAGCTCACCATCCGGCTGCTGCTGCTGCTGCGGGCAATTCCTAAAAGGGCACCTGCCGCTGGGGTCCTGGGCTGGCGTGTTCCCTGCACGGCTCCATAGAGGTGCTTCTGGGACCAAACCCAACAGGGACAGGCCACTTCTCAGAACAGATCGGGGGCCGGAAAGAGAAGGCCCCTGGGGAAGGGTGTAGCCAGTGGTGAAGGGCCCACACCTGCTGGGTAGACAGGGGGACGGGGGGCCTACACGATAGGGGCGGGTCCAGTGGTGAAGGGCCGGCCAGAAGCAGGCCGAGGCCAACTTCTGGGGATCCCCAGCTGAATCACAGAGGTTAGTGCGAGACAGAAGGCCCAGCTCCTGCCCCCGAAGCACCTCCCTGTCCGTGGAGGGGTGAGAGCAGGCAGAGCGTTGCCCCAGAGCACGGCCAGCCCCGCCCCTACCCAGGCGCCCCCAACCCAACCCCCCTGCGAGTGGAGCTCTCCCCTCCTAGCCCCTCCCTGCAGTCCAGCCAGGGGACAAAAGGCAGGGTGCCCGGCCACCAGGGGCACTGCCGAGCTGCAGGAGCCATAGGTGTTGATGCTCTCCCTGGAAACAGCACTGCCAGCCCCAGACGCAGGACCCGACATCCCTGACTGTGGCGGGCAGTGGGCGTGGTGGGTGTCTCTGTGGGAACCCAGCTCAGCCAGCCCACTGCCCCTCCAACCGGGGCCCACCCCTTGTGGCTCCAAGCAGCCTCTGGAACCACAGGCCAGCGTGAGTGTGTCTGAGAGCATGTGTCTGTGAGTGTGCCCATGTGTGAGTGTGTGACGTGTGCGTGCCCGTGTCTACATGGTGTGTGTCTGTGTCTGTGGGTCAGAGAGTATATATTAGGGGGAAGGCTGGTTTACGGCAGTTTGGGACACTTTGGGACCCAAGAAGAAAGGGCCATGGGAGGTTCTTCAAGCCAGAAGGTTTGGGGGTTTGGGGGTAACAGGGCTGGCAAGGGTGCTCGGGACAGGCTGACCAGCCCTGGGAATTCTGACCTCAGACTGCATGGGCCAGCGTTGCTCCCCCAACCCAGGAGCCAGGACAGGTGTCTGTCATCCCCCCACCCCCACACACTGACTGGCCCAGTTGTGAGCAGGTGGGCGGTGGCTTGGCCCTGAGTTTGGGCACTGCCCTTGGAGACAAGGGTGGGGCACTGAGAAGGCAGGAGGCCTATTTCACCTGGTTTGATGGGTGGATTCAGCTTTCCTGAGGGTCCTGCACTGGGAGGGGTGGGGGTTCAGTGATCCCAGTGCCTGACCCCTCACACCATCCAACTCCTCCCACCAGGGAGTTTGGGAACCAGGGGCTCACAGAGCAGCCAGGAGCTGGGCAGGCAGCATCACAGCCTATTCTGCAGACAAGGAAACAGGCTGGAAGCTGCACAGTCTGCTGAACCCAGCCTGGTGGGCCCTGCAGATCTCAGTCCCCCACTTCCCCCTTCCCCATGGAGACCACCAGTTGTGAGAGACCACAGTGCCCCTAACAGCTGGATGTGCCCTGCTTTCACTCCACGGGGCTCTGAACTGGCATGGGGCTGCAACAGAGTGGGGCAAGGAGGCACTCTGAAGCAGGGTTGGGGTGGGTCGAGGGCCAGGCATGGCCAAAGCCTGGCACTGACCAAGCTCCCCTCCCCCAGGTGCTGCAGAATAGAGATGGACCCATCTGGGGCATGGTCGTGATGTCAGCCCGGGAGCTCGCTGCCTGCCTCTGCAGGGAGGGTGACCGGCACCTGACCCTGGGGCAGCCTCCTCTGGCCACCGCCTTCTACCTGGCAGCCTTCAGCTGCCACGCCCCATCAGCAGTGCAGAGAGTGCGAGAGGCCCTGGCTGAGGCTCAGGGGGCACCCGTGGTGGCCACCCTGGAGGCCTGGTGCCGTGGGGATGGCCAGATCCCCACCATCCACTGGGACGGCATGGCAGTGGTCTCCCTGACGGGGACGCTGGCCTCCGCCTTCCTGGCCACCCTGTGCCCAGACCACCCCACCTCAGTCCTGCACACACTGGCTGGCCTGCTGGCCCACGGGCACCATGGGGAGGTAGCACGGCGCTGTGATGCCCTGCTGGCCACCCACTCCCAGCAAGTCCTGGAGCTGCAGCTGACCCGAGCCCTGGCCTGGGTCCTGTCCAGGGTGCAGGTGGATGACGGCGTGGTCGACTACCTTCGAGCATTTGTTGAGAGTCCTGAGCGGACAGTGGCCTTCATCCGCACCCACCAGCAGCCTTACCTCTCCCTGTTGGTCCGCACCCTGGAGGACCACACCTCAGGCCACCAGGAGGCAGGGAGCAGCGCCAGCCAGCAGGAGACCACCTGCCAGCGACTCATGGCTGCCCTGGGCCCTGGGGGTGCCCGGAGCCAGCCCCTCCCTCCCGCAGCTCTGCTCCGAGGGGGCAGGTATGAGGACTGCCTGGCAGCGTGCAGCCGGGCCCTCGAGCCGGACACAGTAGGCAGCCGACCCCAAGGTAGGAGCATGGTCTATGTTTCCTTGGGGTCCGGGCCACAGTCCCTTCACCATTCCTTCTCAGCAGGTGAAGTCCTGGATTGACCATTGGCCCCCACTGGCCCAAGAGTGAGCAGGTGGGCAGTGGCACAGCTCTGTTTGAGGCTGGGCATGGTCCGTAGAGACGCAGTCAGGGCTCTGAGAAGTGTGGGAGGCCTGTTTCACCTGGTTTGACAGAGGCTCCAGCTTTCCTGAGGGTCCTGTGCTGGGAGAGGCAGGGTGGAATGAATGGTACTGGCCTGGTGGGGGGCCTTGGGAGAGGCCTTGTGTGGGAGCTCTGGACACTGCATTGCAGAGACAGCCAGGTCTCTTGCTCTTACAGAGTGCTCAGCAGACAAGCACACAAAATAAAATAACCATGTGAAGTGCTCTGAAAAGTGGGCCATGCAAGGTCTGGTTCTGGACGGGGTGGTCAGGGAAGGCTTTTTGGAGGCAGTGCCGTTTGAGCTGAGATTGAAGGAGGAGCATCCTGTGAGGGCTGAGGAAGAGATTCTAGGCAGTGGAGACAGAATGTCCTGAGGTGGGGGAAGCCTGGAGTCTGAGGGCCTCCAGGGACTTGGGGTTCTCTCCCTAGGGCAGTCACTGAAGGCTGTAAGCTGTGGTGTGAAGTGATCTGAGTTGCGTTTAAAAAGTATCCTTGGGCTGAAGCACACAGAATGCACCAGAAGGAGCCAGTAGCGTGAGAACAGCCCACTGAGAGGCTGCCCTCAGTCCAGGCTCCTAGTGATGGTGCTCTGGACAGGGGAGGGTGGGAGAGAGGCAGGGGACCTGGGAGGTCCCTGAGTCGGAGATGACAGGGAACGCTGGTGGACTTAGTGGTGGAGAGAGAGGCGGGGACAAGGAGGTCAAGAGTGATTTTAGGAGTCCAGCTGGGACAGCTGGACTATAGAGCAGAGGAGGGGCAGACAGGGGCTCAGGGACATCAGGAGATTTAGGGACATCCAGTCTGAGATGCTGCTCCTCCTTGGTCCCCTGCTGGCTCCTCCTTCTTGGGGGGCAGTGTGTGGGTGGTTGGGGCACACTGAGGCCCAAGGCCAGCCTGCCCCTAACACACCACGCCCTCAGCATATGGCTCCTCCTTCTCAGGGTGTCGTGTGTGGGTGGTTAGGGGCACGCTGGGGTCCATGCCAGCCCAACTCTAACACTGTACCCTCAGAACACAGCTTGGCCTCCATACGGCCCTGTATGTACATGGAGTGGGTGACGCCACCTCCAAGGAGGGTTTGCTGTGAGGGCTCAATAACAAGGCGTCCCAAACCCTGAAATGAAAATGGCACCCAATCCACGTCAGGGCTCAGCAAATGTTACCTGAGTCAACCAGCAGAGGTGTCACTACACTCTGGACACAGCTGTCTTGAGGTAAGAAGGGCCCTGGGTTGACGAACAGGTTGTGGAGCCATCAGCACCCAGCATGTATAGAACCCAGGATCTAGAGAGGGAGAGAATAGCGAGGAGAGAGACGGCGGCCCAGATACACCCTGGGACAGCTGACATCCCGAGGTGCTGACTTTCATCAACACCCGTCCCTCAGAGGTGGACAGCAACCACCCCATGTGTACACAGGGCTGCAGAGGGCCACACCATGTGCCGAGGGTGTGGTGGGTTACAGCTGGACTGGCATTGGGCCCCAGGGTACCTCTAACCACCCACACATGGCCCCCCAAGAAGGAGGAGCCAGCAGGTAACCAAGGGGGAGAAGCCCAGGAGGAAGGAAAATGATTCGGAGGAGCCTGTGGGGTGTGGATGAGAGATGGGCTGCACCAAACACTCCACCTTGGGAAGTATCTGCTGATTGTGCACCTGTGCACCTACTCATCATGCCGACAAGTGGTGGGGGCTGAAGCCAGGCAAAGAGAGCTGAAAAGTGAGTGGGCATTCGATTCTGGAAATATGCTAGACCAGACAACCTGCTGTCCCCCTGCTATAAATTACCTAAGAGAACTCAGCAAATCGTCCAAGAATCCTGAGCTCATAACAAAATGAGGACCCTTGGTGAGTGAAGCACAGAGTGCCCAAGCCTGCCATAGCCTGGGGCACCCAGCACTTCCAGGATGGATAGGGTCTTCCAGCACCCACCCCGAAGTCCCACAAACTGGGGAGTCACAAGAGAGACACCAGTAGAGATCCAGAATCCCCACAGAGCTACACCCTCAGTGAACAGTGCACTAGAAAAAACTCTGCCCCTCAAAGGGAGATTGCTAGGAGCCTGGCTGTGCCCAGCTGGGCCCTGAGGTGAGTGGGGACCACATTCCCCAAGAATTATGGTGCTATTAGACCTATGCCAGTGACGTAACAGGGAGTTACCTTATCACCAGCCCCCAGCGCAAACTTAACTTACAATGTGGAGTGAACAAATAAATGTTCCTATAACAAGTTTTTACAAATGTAATTTCCTATAACAAACATATTCTAATCTTAAGGTTACTTAACAAAAGTCTTTGGGAACTTTTAACAAACTATCTTTTAGGAAAGTTCTTTGCCCTTCTCAGTAAATAGACTTACATGAAAACTCAATTTATGACAACAAGATACGGGATAAAGATAGCTTTAACTCAAATTTCCTGGTAAACATCCAGGTGACCTATCTTCCCAAAGCACCTGGGGCAACAATCTCCCATTCTTTCAAGGTTCTTCATTAAGAACAGAGCCCTGGTTGCATAGTGGTTAAGAGCTATGGCTGCTAACTAAAAGATCAGCGTTCTAATCCAGAGTCGCACCTTGGAAACCCTGTGGGGCAGTTCTACTCTGCCCTATAGGGTCACTATGAGTTGGAATCGACTCGACTGCGGCAGGTTTTCATTAAGAACAGCTAGGGTAGGCAATTGAAAATCGGAAAAGGCATGTGGCAGGGTTATATTCTTTCACCTTACTTATTCAATCTGTATGCTGAACAAATAATCTGAGAAGCTGGACTGTATGAAGAAGAATGTGGCATCAGGATTGGAGAAGGTCTCTTAACAACCTGAGATATGCAGATGACACAACCTTGCTTGACAAAAGTGAAGATGATTTGAAGCACTTGCAGAAGAAGGTCAAAGGCTACAACTTTCAGTATGGATTACACCTGAGCGTGAAGAAAATAAAAATCCTAACTGGACTGATAAACAACATCATTATAAATGGAGAAAGAATTGAAGTTGTCAATAATTTCATTGTACTTGAATCCGCAATGTCCAAGGAAGCTGCAGTCAAAAAAATCAAATGACCTGTTGTGTTGAGCAAACTGCTGCAAAAGGCCTCTTGAAAGTTTTTAGAAGCAAAGGTGTCACTTTGATGACAAAGGTGCACCTGATCCAAGCCATGGTCTTTTCAATAACCTCATATGCATGCAAAAGCTGAACAATGATAAAGGAATACCAAAGAAAAATTGATGCTTTTGAACTGTGGTGGTGGCAAATAGTGTGGAATATACTGTGGACCACCAGAAGAACAAACAAATCAGTCTTAGGAGAAATATAACCAGAATGTTCCTTAGAAACAAGGATGGTGTGACGTTGATTCACTTACGTTGGACATATCATCCAGAAATACCAATCACTAGAAAAGGATGTCATGCTCAGTGGAGGGTCAACAAAAATAAAGGAAACCCTCGGTGAGATGGATTGACACAATAGCTGCAGCAATGGACGCAAACATCCTAATGATCATTAAGACGGTGCAAGAACAGGTAACGTTTTGTTCTGTTATACACAAGGTCTCCGTGAGTGGGAATCAACTCGATGGCAACTAACAACAACAAGGGTAGGTGGAAACGCATGGCTATGGTCTTTGCAGCTCCTCCCAGCAAGAGGTAGAGCCTGTTTCCCAACCAGAGAGTCTGGATTGGTCTGTGACTTGCTGCGACCAATAGAATATGGTAGAAGTGACATTGGGTGGTTCTGGATCCCAAGCCTGGAGAGACCCTACAGCTTCTACCTTCACCCTCTTGGAACACACCTAGTGCCATGTTAGGAAGCTAGATGAGTGACTAATGAGAGAACACACGGAGAGAAAGGCCCAGGTGAGCCAACACCACAGTCCCAGGCATGTGAGTGAGGCTACTTTAGACTCTCCAATCCCTCCAATCCAGTCAAGTCACCAGATGGCTGCAGCCACAGCGGTGGCCCCAGGAAAGAGCAATAGAAGAACTGCCCAACTCAGCTCAGCCCAAACTGAAGAATCCTGGGCAAATAAATGGCTATTCTTTTAAGCCACTAAGTTTTGTGATGGTTTGCTATGCAGCAATAGTTAACTGGTACGACTACCTAGCTGGTTTGAAGCGTCAGTTTTTGTTGAGTGCTTTAGCCAAAACTGAGTGAAATAATACAGCACTTATAATTTTATGTCTCCATAATAATATAATTCACTACATTAATTAACAGAGAAAAGAAGAACACATGATCATTGTGATAGAAAAATTCATTTTATGATGTTTAACACTTCGAAGTTTTTAACAACTAAGGAACAGAAGGAAATTTACTTAACTGAAAAAAAATTTTATCTATCAAAAACCTATAGTAAACACCATACTTAATGGTGAGATTTTAGAAGCTTTACATTGAAAATCAAGAAGGAGCTGGCTGCCCACGCTCCCATTTATTCAACATTGTGCTAGAGACCCTAGCCAATGCAATAAGAAAATGAAACAAAACATGGAAGACTAGAAATGAAAAAAAATAAAATTACCATTATTTCCAGACAATATGATTAGCTATGTAGAAACCCCAAAAGAAACAACAGAAAAAGTGTTAGAGACAGAAAGCAAGTTTAACAGGATATACAAAAACCAGTTACATCTATAGATGCCTGCAATAAACAGAAACATTGCAGTTTTAAAATATATCATTTACCATAGTTAAAAAAATAAAGATTCATATGACTTTATAGATATAATTATAAAACTTTATTAAAGGATAATTAAAAACTACCTACATAAATGGAGAGATATTTAATGCCCATTGTTAGAAAGGTTCTATATTGTAATAGAAGAGCAGAGGGTCAATAATAGACAAGACACTCCAGAAGAAAAAGGAGGAAGAGGAAGAGGAAGGGGGAAGGTATGAGGACCTGCTCTACCAGTTATTACAAAGCTATACTAATCAATACAGAAGGTTGTTGACTTAAAGGATATATAAGAAGACCAACAGAGGAAATTGGAGAGGCCAGAAACAGACCCACATATATCCAGAACTTTCTACGTGATAGAGTGAACACTGCAGATCTATAAGGAAGGCAGAGTACTGTTCGATGTATGATGTTTATTCTCCACCTCAAACCATACAAAAAAGTAAATTCCAGATGGGTTAAAGGCTAACATGTGGACAGAAAAATGATAAAGTTTCTAAAAGAAAGTATAAGAGAATCTCATTAAGACTTATGTGTACAGTTAGATTTCTTTAGACACAAAAAGTGGAAATAATAAAGGGAAAATTGATGTCGTTGATTAAATTAAAAGCTTAAAGATTCTGTTTTGCCTAAAACTGTAGAAAACGAAAGGGCAATCTGCACACACAGAGAAAAAATATTTGCAAAATATACAATGGGCAAAAGATTAGTACCCAGAGTATTTGAAGAATTCCTACAGATCAGTAAGAGAAAAATCCAATACAAGAATTGGCAAAAGCATTTCCCAAAAGATAAAACACAGATGGGTAATAAACATCTGAAAAATGCTCAACATCATCAGTAATGAGGGAAATGCAAATTAAAACAATGAGATACCATTTTCTACCCACCAGACTGGCAAAAATAAAAAAAGGTTTTTTTGGCTTTTTGTTTTTTGTTTTTTTTAATGTATACACTTTGCTGGTAATCAGGAAAATGAAGATTAAGACAAAATGGAGTAATATTTTACATCCCCCTAGATTGTCAAAATTTTAAAATCTAACAATAGTAGATTCCAGCTTCCAGTTATGGTGGAGTAGCTTGACTGTACTGAGTGTACACAAATAACAATTATAAAATGTGGACAAAATATAAAAAGCAACTATTTGAAGGCACTAGACTGTGACAGGAGCAGGCAGAAACTAGAGAGAAATTGACCCTTGAAAGATTAGGACTAGAACAGGTGAGATTTGCATATCTGCAGCATTTTACACCTGAGGAAACTCCCTGTTACAGATTGAATTGTGTCCCCCAAAGTGTGTGTCAACTTGGCTAAGCCATGATTCCCAGTATTGTGTGATTATCCACTATTTTGTCATCTGATGTGATTTTCCTATGTGTTGTAAATTCTACCTCTAGGATGTTAATGAGGCAGGACTCAATCTACAAGATTAGGTTGTATTTTGAGTCAATCTCTTTTGAGCTATAAAAGAGAGAAGTGAGCAGAGAGACAGGGGGACCTCATATCACCAAAAAAGTAGTGCCAGGAGCAGAGTGCGTCCTTTGGACCAAGGGTCCCTGTGTTGAGAAGCTCCTAGTCTAGGGGAAGACTGATGACAAGGACCTTCCTCCAGAGCCAACAGAGAGAAAAAGCCTTCCCCTGGAGCTGACACCCTGAATTTGGACTTATAGCCTACTAGACTGTAAATCAACTACAGTCTACTAGAGAATAAACTTGTTTGTTGGAGCCATCCATTTGTGGTATTCCTGTTATAGCAGCACTAGATAACTAAGACAGTCCCCAATCCATGTCACAGTACAACAGAAAGTTGCAGTTTTACTAGCTTGGGTGCCATAGGATAGAGTTCAGGATTGGCTAAAGTGACTAGAAAGTTAGAGGGGAAATCCTAAAAAGGAAGGAGCCACACAGTGAGACCCAAAATCTATATATTAAATCCACTTAAGTCCTTAGCTGACCACTGAACTACATATACATGGGATAGATTCGGTGGTCTGAAAAAGCAGCTGGAAGCTATTTCCTACCATAGGAGAGACATAATTTGGAGTTTGATCCCAGCCAACTTAACTGCCTGCTAGAACAGAAGTCAACCCTCTCCAGAGGAACATACTAAATCCAGACTCCCTGCAAAGCATCACGTACTTTGGACATGTTATCACGAGGGACCAGTCCCTGGAGAAAGACATCATGCTTGGTAAAATAGAGGGTTAGTGAAAGAGAGGAAGACCCTCAATGAGATGGAATGACACATTGGCTGCAATGATGGGCTCAAGCATAGCAACAATTATGAGGATGGCGGGCAGTGTTTCATGCTGTTGGAACCAACTAGACAACATCTAACAACAACAACAGTACACCAAAAATTACTAAACATACAAAGAAATGGGAAATAAAATGTGACCTACAATTAGGAGAAAAAGAATAGGAACCAACCTCGAGATGTCCCAGATGCTGGAATTAGCAAAATAAGGACTTTAAAGGAGCTATTATAATTAAATTCGTGGACTAAAGGAAAATATGGTCACAGTGAATGAACAGATGTGGAATCTAAGCAGCTAAATGAAACTATTAAAAAGAACCAAATAGAAATTCTAGAATTGAAAAGTGCAATAACTGAAATGAAAAATTTATAGCAGATTAGATACAGGAAAAGAAAGAGCGAACTTGAAGATAGATCAGTAGGAATTATCCAATATGAAGAACAGAAGTAAAATGAAGAGAGCATCAGTGGCCTGGGACAGTATCAAGAAGTACTATATGTAACTGAAGTCTTAGAAGGAGGGGAGAGAACAGACTTCTATGTGGGTAAATAAACAAGCACTCCTCCTAGGTCCCAAGAGCTCTTCTTCCACTGCAACATCCTAAGATTCAGGAACTATTACAAAAGTCAGGGATAGAGTTGCTTTTGTTTAGGAGTCAGTAACTGATAGGTAACAGATAGGGTGACAAGTGTTGGCTGGTTGGTTATCTCAGGGCACAAGATACTTTTTACTTGGCTCTAACTTGCCATGTAACACTTTACCCATAATGGCAGCAGGGCCAGTGGCAGTTTTGCTTCCATACATGCGTGAAGGTGTTTTGCCCTCTACATAGCACTATTTGAAGGTAAAGGATTATTGTTGTTGTTGCTATTAAAATGAGGTTGTACATGTAAAGGCTCTTTGAAACTTCTGAAGGACTCAGTGCAAAAAGCACTAAAGAGGAGGTTCAGAGACCTGGACTTGAGACTCTCCAGGGCTCTGAGAACCTCCTGCCCTGCAGTGCTTTCCTAATCTATAAAATCAGGGTGGGGGACTCAGGACCTCAGGCTCCTGCCAGCATTGACTTTTCCTGATTTCTCCCTGGTGTACGCCCTTCCTGGGATGGGGTAGCTAAGCTTTCTTTACCAATCAGAAAGCCCCTGTTCATATTAAGTTGCTCAGACATAAAGTATGATGATGGTGGAGAGTGACATTGTTGCTGATGCCAAGTCCGACTGAGTCACACTACACAGCAGACCTTGTTCAAGGCGCTGAGTATATGTTAATCCATCAGTCCTCACAACCCTGTGAGTGTAGACCACTATACTCCCCATTACCCTAGAGAAAGGAAAACTGAAGCACAGTGAGCCTGAGTAAACCACCCAAGCTCGTCCACTTGGTAAGCGGCATGGATGGTTCATCCCCTCTTTCCTGGACCTGACGAGGAGCTCTCTCTTTCACAGAGGGAAACTTGTATCCCAAGACAGCCCATGGGAAGCAAAACAAGATGCCACAGGAGGAGCAAATAATTCCTAGAACGTGGCAGAGTCAGAACTGCAGCTCTGACCTGGAAAGGGAACGTGATCCTAAAATCCATATTAAATTGTCAGGGAGACAGAGGTGTGCAGCTAAACTTCCATTTAGCTGACCCTGAGGTGAGATGGACGTTGCACCCACGCTAAGAGAATGGTGCTCACCGACACTGCCGGACAGCGGGCCCCTGGTTCCAATCCTGCTCTGTCTCCATTGGGTAGAGAGGGCTCCTGCTGGCTCTGCCCTGGGGATGTTGGTGTCCTGGGCTGCTGCGAGATTCTCAGATGCGATGAGCGGTAGTACATTTTTGGAGCATCAAAGCGCTGGGGTGTGGGGGTTGCGAGTGGTAAGGGAGGGGACTAGCCCAACAATCAGGAGCGATGCCTCTGTTTCTCTCCCCAGGCGAGCACCTGGCCACCCTGCTGGTCACCCGTGCGGCTGCGGCCTTCTTCCTGGAAGGGCGGGCACAGGACGTGTTGGGGGACCTGCAGGATGCCTTCCGCGAGAGTCCAGCAGCGGCACGGAGGCAGTTCCAGGCGCTGCTTTCGGCCGAGGACCGCGAACGCGTCCGGGTCCGGGTTCAGGAGGCCGCGGACCTGGGCTTCTCTCGCTTTCTGGAGGCCGTGCGAAGCCGCCTGGAGCTGCGCGGAGACGCGGGTCGCGAGTTGCTGGCCCCGGTGACCGGCGCGTTGCGCTTCCTCTTGAGCGTGGCACCGCCAGGGGCGCGGCCGGCGTTGGGCGTCCGCTTGGCCGAGTGCCTACTACTGGCCGGCGACGCGATGGGCGCGTGGGCGCTGTGCGACCGCCTGCTACGGCCGGGCAACCGTCAGGATGTCCGTCCCGGCCCTCGCGCCAGGCCCCGCGCGCCCTTGCTGGCGCTGCGGGGCTTCTGCGCGCTGCACGCCGGCGACACGCGGCGCGCCCGGGAGGACTTCCAGATGGTGGTGGAGCAGGGCGTTCCGCACCCCGTCGGTTGTGTGCGCGCGCTATGCGGCCGTGGGCTGCTGCGCGTGCTGGACGGCAGCGCGGTCCTGGGCGCGCTGGACTACGTCACCGCCTGCCACCTGTGGCCTGAGGAGGCGCTGCTCGCCGCCAAGGCCTACGTGCCCTGGAACCACAGAGGGCTACTGCTGATTGTGCTGCGCGAGGAGGGCCGCCGAATGCTGCAGCGGAGGCGGGATTCCGCGCCTGCAGGCATGCCCGGCCGCCGGAAGAAGGCCGCAGAGGCGGGCAGCCCCGGGGCGCAGGAAGGGTGAGAGTTCGATCCCGTGGCGCGCCGTGGGGTTATTCTGATCTCCTGTGACATAGGGAGGGCGAGTGGTGTGTTTCTTCCTGATTTCCAGGTAAGTAAACTGAGGCAAGACAGGGGCAGTGGTGGTTCAGCGGTAGAATTATAGCCTCCTCTCACGCAGGAAACCTGTCGTCAATTCCGGCCAATGCACCTCATGGGCAGCCACTACCCATCTGTCAGTGGAGGCTTGCGTGTTGCTGTGATGCTGAACAGGTTTCGGTGGAGCTTCCAGACTAAGATAGACTAGGAAGAAAGGCCTGGCAATGTACTTCTGAAAGTCAGCCTGTGAAAACCCTTTGGATCACAACAGCCTGATCCGAAAGCAATCATGGGGATGGTACAGGACCAGGCAGTGCTTAGTTCCATTGTGCATGGAGTCCCGTGAGTCAAGGACCAACTCCAAGGCACCTAACAAAAATAACAAACTGAGGCAGAGAGCAGCTCCGTGGTTTCCCTAACGCAGTGGTGGCAGACTTAATGCTAGGGCCCAGATCCTAGGACCCTCAGTACCAAAAAGCATAATGCATGGTGGACTTTCTTTTCACAGAAAATCAGAAACATATAAAAATGGAAAAATAAAATAAAAACCTACCCATTATCCCACCATTAGCATTTCCTTCTAGCCTTTTCTCTCTGCACTATAAAGTATATTTCAGAAAACCAAGTGTGTGCCAGCCTGCACACTTACACCCTTCTTTTGTCCCTCAGTAGGTCATGAGCACTCCCCTTGTTGTGGCCAGTATTTCTAGCGCAGCACAGATTTCCCATCCTGTGAATGTGCCGTTATTCATTTGGCAGCTCCAGATTTCTTGCTCTTTGTCATAACGCCAACCTCATCATGAGGATAAAACCTCATCTGCAGTGTTTTGCCCTTTTGGTGCAGATCTGCACAGGGAGAGAGGCCGCGTGTATGGTCCTTGGGCAAGGGGCTGGCCTGACTTCAGGGGCTGCCCCACCCCACCACGCCCTCCCAGCCCAGATACTCATTTAGGAATCTCTTTCTCTACCTGGGGAGCCCTGGTGGTGCAGTGGTTAAGCGCTCAGCTGCTAACAGAAAGGCCAGCAATTAGAACCCACCAGCCACTGCACAGGAGAAAGAGGTGGCAGTCTGCTTCTGTAAAGATTACAGCCTTGGAAACCCTATGCGACAGTTCCAGCCTGTTCTCTAGGGCCTCTATGAGTCGGAATTGACTCCACAGTAATGAGTTTTGCCCACTAAGGGTGAACCAGGTGGCTGTTTTAACTGCACTCCTCCGAATGCTAGGAAGGTGGTAGAATGTGTTTTAGCAAAGTTAAAAGCACTGTGATGGGGGCCTTGTAGGGGGTGAGTTTGATGTAACACCCCACCCATCCACACACACACACACACACACACACACACACACACACACACTACCTTTGCCTCTCTGGTTGCTTATTGATTTGCCCTCGAGGTGGAATGTGCATTTATGTGATTTGGGGCTGTTTATATTCATTCTCTCTGGGAATTGTCACATTTGAGGGTCTGGCTTCTTTTTGCAGTGGGAGTTGATTAATATCTCCCCTAACGTGGGTGCGAGGAACATTTCAAGTGCGGTCCAGTGTGCACTCATGTCGCCAGGCCACAACCGTTATCTCTGTTTTGCAGGAAAGGAAACTGAGTCAGGGTCTACTCAAGGTCAGCACTGCTGCTGACCATGTACTTGGCCTCAATTCCACCATCTGTAAAATGCCTGCCCCAGGGGCAGGCCGGTGGATGGAGTGAGAGGGTGGGGGCAGGGGACAGCTGTGGAGCTCTGGGGGCAGCACAGCATGAGGGTCTCTGCAGTCTGGCAGGAAGGGAGCAGCCCCTGGCCGGGTGCGAGAAGACAGGATTTACCTGTGACTACCTGGGCAGGTGGAAGGGTGCGGGACAGGGGCTGGCCCACCCTCAGCCACTCTCTCTGCATGCAGGGATGCCCAGGGCGTGTACCAGCTGGCCACGCTGCTGATGGAGCTGGACACAGAGGACGAGGCCTCGCGCCTCCTGGCGGCTGATGCCCTGTACCGCCTGGGCCGCCTGGACGATGCTCACAAGGCACTGCTGATGGCCCTATCCCGGAGGCCCCAAGCAACCCCTGTGCTGGCACGACTGGCCCTGCTGCAGCTGCGGAGGGGCTTCTTCTACGATGCCAACCAGGTGAGGAGGAGGTAGGGTGGGGAGCGAGCAGCAGGGCAGGACCACAACAGGCCTCCCCGGCCCCTCGCTCTGTGCCCCACAGCCTGACTTTGGAGTCAGGTGAGCCTATTCCAGCCCCAGCTCTGCCACTGCCAGCCATCTCAGCAGGTCTCTCACCTCTCTGACCCTTGGTCTCTTCATCTGTGCTCTGGCCTTGCTGGGTTACTGTGGGAATTAGCTGGAGCATGTTCTCCAGGGTCTGGCAGGTTTTCTGCACACAGTAAACCATAAAAATACAGTTGCCATGAGTCAGTTCTGACACGTGGAGACCCCACGTGTGTCAGAGTAGAACTGTGCTAGCAAGGGTTTTCAGTGGCTGATTTTTTCGGAAGTAGATTGCCAGGCCTTTCTTCCAAGTAGATGCCCCATATTTGCTTTTGCTCTGGCTGTGAAGAAAAAGGGCCAAGAGTCCATTGTAGGCCAACTTCACACCAAGTCTCCCAGGTAAACTGGGCTTCTCAGTAAGTCCCTGTTTACCTGGACATGATCCTGCCCTCTCAAGGAGGCCAAAAGAGAGGCCCCCAGCCCTTGCCTGCATCCTGCCTCTGTCAGAGACAGCACTGCTCCCGTGAAAGGCAGAGACTCAGCCTCACTGCAGTAGTCTGGAAGCTTCCCATTTGAACCCAAGACAGAAGATTACATTGTAGGGAGCAGGTCTCAGACTTTGGGACTGGAGGCTATGGGACCTGTCGGTTCCCTCCTTGTCCTCTGGCCTGGTTTAATTCCTGACCCCCTGCTGGGGCGGCACAGGCGGGAGAAGAGAATTTCCCCCAACCCTGCCCTGAAGCCAGTGTCACACACACGCCGGTCAGCAGGGGGCAGCACCGGGCCCTCATGGCTGGGCCGCGCAGCCCTGCGGCTCATGTCATTCAGGGTTGCTCCCTGTTCTGGGATTTTGCTCAGCGCCTTCTGAAGTACTACCTCTGGTTCTCATCACTTTATAATTTGAAAGCTCCCTTTCCTGGCACTGTGTAACTTGAACGCCCTGAGCCAAGGGGCCGCCCCCTACACAGGCACCCTGGTCAGCTCCAGCAGCGGTTACACTACCCATTCCGCCCTGCCCTGTGCAGCCCCTGTCCTCCCTAACCCCCAGTGTTACAGGGAGATGAAGGGTACCCCTAAATGGCCCCAGGCTGCAAAAACCTTCTAGTGTCCGATGCGGATGGAGAGTGTCCTGGGGCGCTGAAAGCAGAGAGGCCGGTGGGGGCAGGCACCCTGGGTGGGACTGGAGTCCTGGGGGGCATCTTGGGTGCAGGGAGGAACCTGAGTGGCCATGACCCTGGGCAGGAGAGGATAGCAGTAACTTCCCTGCCCTGCAGCTGGTGAAGAAGGTTGTCGAGTCCGGGGACACAGCCTGCCTGCAGCCCACCCTGGATGTCTTCCATGAAGAGGACCGGCAGCTGCTTTGGGGCCACTGCCATGCACGGGCATTGGCCATCCTGAGGGCACGGCCAGGCAGGGACGGTGGGGCCCAGGCCAGGGAGGCCATCTCCTACCTCTCTCTGGCCATCTTTGCCGCAGGTAGGGCAGGGCCTGGGCAGGAGCAGCCCCCATCCTGGACCAGGCGGAGGTAGGGGGCTCTGCCATGCTCGGGGCCTGGACACACGGGGATCCACGACAAGGTGGGGGCATGCAGTAGGGAGCACATGGTCTCCCCTGCCCATCACCTGGCAGGCTGTCCTGCAACACAGGCTTCTGAACGGGCCCAGATGCCAGGTACAGGGTTGGGGGCAGGGTGTGGGCACTCTGCCTTGCTGGGAGTCGGGGGGACCAGGGCCCAGGACACGCCTGGTTTGCCGTGTGTGCCCCCTGCATGATGAGCATCCTTTCTGGGTTGGATGGGGCGGGGCCACCCACTGAGGGCATCCTGGGCCCAGGCCTGAGGGGGGGGGTGATGATGACGTTACAGTAATGGTGACATGGCCGCTGCTGCCTACATGCAGAACCAAGTACGTTCCCTGCGTCCACCCATCGGCCTTGACCTTGCCTGCTGGGCCTCATGACCTCTCTGTCCAGTGGGGCCCAGAGAGACACGGGGAGAGAGACATATGAATCTGTCACCATGTTAGGACCACCAGGTGGGACCTCAGCTCCTGAGGGCTGTCCCCTGATGAGCTGTGTGCCATGGGTGGACAGGTCATTCACCGTCTCTGGACTTAGCTCCTTCCTGGGATGAGGGCCCCACTGAGGGCCCAGAGCTGGCCCAGGGGGTGACAGGGGAGCCGGTGACCCCGTTGCCTGCCCCAGATGCTCTGGGATGCCCCACCCACACCTTACGTTCTGCCAAGAGTTGGTCGAGTTGGTCCAACCCTTGTCCAATGTGGCGAAACCGAGTTACCGAAGTGCTTCCAGGATTACGGGAGACCAGGGGAAAGAGCACACAGAACCCCCAGGACTGTCCCGGACTACCAGGAAGAGCCATGGAGGGCATCCTCTTTGGGGGAGCAGCTTCCTGTGCCCAGAAATCAGGAGGCTTCTCCCTGCTAGCCTCACCCCCAAGCCTTGCACCTTCTCTCAGTGCTACTCCACCCCTGCCCAGAGGACCCAGCCCCCTCCCAGCTCCCCCTGGCCTCAGACGCCACTCTCAGCCCTTCTCTCTGGGAGGCCCTCTCTGACTGCCTCCTGCTGGGGCTCCCCTTGCCCTATGGCCAGTGCCTCCAGGCCCCCCCGACTGTCCCCTTTGTGTGCCTCGTGGTCAGTCGTCTTTGAGCCCCCAAGGTGGATCCCACAGTCTTCCCCCACCCAGGTTGGCACAGGGAGGGCACAGTAAATGTTGGACGAGGGGCAGACATGTGCCTGGCTCGTGGCCAGCAGTGCCCCCGCACCCGACACTGCGCCCTCCCTCCCTCCAGGGAGTCAGGCCAGCGATTCCCTCCTAGCTCGTGCCCGCTGCTACGGCTTCCTGGGCCAGAAGAAGACGGCCATGTTTGACTTCAACGCTGCACTCCGGGCCGAGCCAGGGAACGTGCAGGCACTGTGCGGGCGGGCGCTGGTGTACCTGGCCCTGGGCCAGCAGAAGGTATTGGGGCCCACCACCCTGGGCTGGGCAAGTGGAGGGGCTGAAGGGGAGACACGGGAGAATCAGAGAGCTCCCTCCTCACCCCAGGGGGCAGGGCAGGGCCAGGCCACCAGGAACAGTGAGAAGCCCATCAAAACCCCAGTCTTCTCATCCCACCAGCACTGCAGGATCAGGGGTGCCTTATCTTCTTGCTACTGCAGCCCAGTTTCAAGAATCCTGCCTATTCATCAGAGGGCCGTATGTTGCCCAGTCCCTGTCCACAGAGGGTGCACAAGGGGCTCCTCCACCACAAACAAATCTTCCATGGGTGCCAGGGCCCCCCTGATGGCAGGGCAGACCAGGAGGTGTCACCTCAGCCAGGACCCCTGTGTGTTGAAAAGGGTTTAGAGGCCAGGCAGCATCCTGCACAGCAGGAAGAAGTTCTGGGATTGATTAGTAATGTCTGTCACAGGCACAGCAACAGACCTACTGGAACACTGATCTGAACTTAACTAATAAAAAAAGAAAACCAACCAGTTCCTGCTGAGTCAATTCAGACTCATAGTGACTCCGTATGTGTCAGAGTAGAACTGTGTGCCATATGGTGTTCAGTGGCTGATTTTTCAGAAGTAGATTGACAGGCCTTTTTTCCAAGGCACCTCTGGGTGGACTTGAACCTCCAGCCTTTCAGTTAGCAGCTGAGTGTGTTAACTGTTTGCACCACCCAAGGACTCCATGAACTTAACTCACCTGTTTCTTAAGTTTAGATGTCTGTACATTTAAGACCTTGTTGTGCAAAAACTACTCCAATTCAGAATATAAGGTCAGAGGATTGGGCAGATAGGTAGGACATGCGAGGGAGAAGACTTGTCTGTTTCTGCATTTCTTAACGGGCATCTACACTGACTGTGCACATGTGGCCCACTGTGACCCTGGGACCCCACATCAGACCATATCCTCTGCCCCCTCCTGCTGCCTGAGTGCTGGCCTTGGAACCCAGCACACCAAGGATCAGGTATGCTGGCCACTAACCAGTTAGACAGCCTCAGCCCAAACGCTTCAGCCGTCTGTGCTCCCTGCAACCCTGAGTTGAATGAAAAGTAGTGATAGAAGGAGCAGGGGGCATGGCATGGTCCCCCAAACCCTAACTAAAAATAACCAGGCTGCAAGCTGAGTAGGGAGGGGCAGAAGGGAGCCCAAACTGATGTCCAGGGCATGCATCACTGTAAGCTCCAGGTTGCCCTCTCAGGGTATTGAGGAGCTGTGTTCCCACCCTGCACTCCCACCCTGTGCTGGTCTGCAGATCTGTCAGAATGCAGGGGCAGGAGTGGGAGGTCTACTCCAAGGTACAGGACAAGGGGTCATTCCAGGAGAAGAACAGCCCAGAGGTCCCATACTTTCTCTCTGGAAGCTTCTGGAGACAGGACACTTATCGGCCAAGAGCATCATCCCTGGCAGGTAACTGAAATTGTCCACCTACTTGATGCTTCACTGGATAAAAGCACATCCCAGATGCAACCTACCTGCTCAGCTTTCATCGTTCTCTAAAGGCTGGAATCCTAGGGAAGCAAAAAAATAAACCCAAGATGCCATTCAGATGAGAGCCTCTCAGATGGTGCCCGCTTCTGCTGAGCAGGATGGCATGACCAGGGCTTCCCTGATGTCCACAGGGCAGGGTGCCCATTCAGAGCCCTCTGATGTCCACCAGGCAGGACAGTGTGAGGCAGTGTGGTCCGTCTGGTGCCCCCTGACTTCCACAGGGAAGAATCTGATATCTGCAGCCCCCTGACATCTGCAGGGCAGGACAGCCTGATCAGGGCCCCCTAGTGTCCACAGGGCCCCTGACTTCTACAGGACAGAGTGGCATTCAGGCCTCCCTGACTTCTACAGGAGAGTGTCCCATCCAGGGCCCCTCAATGTCCATGGGGCAGGGCAACCTGTTCAGGATGTCTGTGTTTCCCCCAAAGCCTTTGGCAGGTCTGGTCTCTGGTCCCACCTAGGCATCGGAGACAGTGGCATGCTTTCAAATGCTCAGCCCAGTGCCTGGCCGTGATGCAGGCTTAATACGCAGCAGCTGGGACTCCCATGGCCCAGGGCAGAATTTGGCTTTTTCCCTTCAAAGGTAACCAGCCGATTTGGGTTACCACTGGCCAGCACTGCCTGCCAGTAGAGCCCAGGCCATGGTGTAGGGTGGACCAGAGAACACTGTCCCTCCACTGGCCAAGACCTGCACCTCCACAGGCCTGCTCCAGAAGAACGCCATCTGCTGGACTTTAAATGCATCTGGGCAAAATTTCTGCTCTGGTTATGAGAGAGTAACTGATATTGGACCTCTGAGCACAATATAAATTGATAAAATACATGAGACAACTGTTTGCCGCCATTGGCCAAGAGGCAGTGGAGAACTGTGACCTCAGAGAGACGGGACACCACACAAGGTGGGCCCCATGACTTGCTACTTGGCAAGACTTTCCTGTCACTGCACAAGGAGGTGAAAGGGATGTGCCCAAGCCAAGGACGAGACAGAGATGGGCACTCCAGCTGCTGCAGTGGCTGGAATTTGTAAGGAAGGGCAATGGATAAGAGGGGGCTGTGCAGAGGAGGGGCATCTAGCCGTCTTCATGGGATTCACTGTGGGCCCTTGTCTGAGAACTAGCATGCACACGTTGGGGGAAGACTCAGGCCTAGCAGGCATCATCCGCTGTGGGGTGAGAGCTGCGTGGTGATGCCAGGAGTCACACACGGCTGGGAGACATTCAAGTTCCAACCCAGCCAGAGTGAGAGAATTTTTTGAACATCTTGGGCGCTCAGTTGATACTCCAGAAAGGCCACTCCCTAAAGCAAAGGCCATACCTATGTAGTAGGTTGAATTGTGCCCCCAGCCAAAAAAACATATTGAAGTCCTAACCCCTGGTACCTGTAAATTTGGCCTTACTTGGAAACAGAGTCTTTAAGATGTGATCAAGTTAAGATGAGATCTTACTGGATTAGGGTGGGTCCTAAATCCAAATACTGGTGTCCTCATAAGGAGAGAGAAAGTTGGACACAGACACATACAGAGAAGTAAGAAGGAGGAAGATGTGAAGATGGAGGCAGAAACTGGAGTGATGCAGCTACAAGCCAAGGAATGCCAAAGATTGCCAGCAACCACCAGAAGCTGGAAGAGGCAAGGAAGGATTCTTCTCTGAAAACTTCAGAGAGAGCAAGGTCCTGCCAAATCCTAGAGTTCAGACTTCTAGCCTCAAGAACTGAGAGAATACATTTCTGTTGTTTTAAGCCATCTAGTTGTGGTCATTTGTTATTGCAACCCAAGAAAATGAATACACCTAGTTCAAAACTGAAATAGACCTGCCCTAACAAAGACTGGAAACCCTGGTTTCCTAGTGGTTAAGAGCTACAGCTGCTAACCAAACGGTTGGCAGTTTGAATCCACCAGGCGCTCCTTGGAAACCCTATGGGGTAGTTCTACTCTGTCCTTTAGGGTCGCTATGACTCAGAATCGACTTGATGGCAACAGGTTTGGTTTTTTGGTTTTTAACAAAGAATAAAACCAAGCCTGGAAGTACCAAAATGATCTACCACTAATTTAACTGTCTACCAGAACAAAACTCAACATCTTTTAAAGGAAAGTGGCATGAACTAGATTTCCTACATGTTGTTGTTGTCAAATACTGTCAAGTCGGTTCCAACTCATAGCAATCGTATGTACAGCAGAAAGAAACACTGCCCGGTCCTGTGCCATCCTCACAGTCGTTATACTTGAGCCCATTGTTGCAGCCACTGTGTCAGTCCATCTTGTTAAAGGTCTTCCTCTTTTTCACTGACCCTCTACTTTACCAAGCATGATGTCCTTCTCTAGGAACTGACCCCTCTTGGTAACATGTACAAAGTATGTGAGACATAGTCTCACCATCCTTGCTTCTAGGGTTCATTCGGGCTGTACTTCTTCCAGAACAGATTTGTTTGTTTTTTTTTGGCAGCCCATGGTATATTCAATATTCTTCACCAACACCATAATTCAAAGGCGTCAATTCTTCTTTGGTCTTCTTTATTCATTGCCCAGCTTTTGAATGCATATGAGGCGATTGAAAACACCACGGTTTGGGTCAGGAGCACCTTAGTCTTCAAGGTGACATCTTTGCTTTTTAACTAGTCTTCAAGGTGACATCTTTGCTTTTTAACACTTTAAAGAGGTCTTTTGCAGCAGTGCAATGCGTTGTTTAATTTCTTGACTGCTGCTTCCATGGGTGTTGATTGTGGATCCAAGTAAAATGAAATCCTTGACAACCTCGGTCTTTTCTCCGTTTATCAAGATGTCGCTTGTTGGTGCAGTTGTGAGGATTTTCGTTTTCTTTATGTTGCAGTATAAGCCATACTGAAGACTGTAGTCCTTGATCTTCATCAGTTAGTGCTTCAAGTCCTCTTCACTTTCAGCAAGCAAGATTGTGTCATCTGCATATCGCAGGTTGTTAATGAGTCTTCCTCTGAGATCCTGATGCCCCATTCTTCATCATATAATCCAGCTTCTCAGATTATTTGCTCAGCGTACAGATTGAATAAGTATGGTGAAAGGATACAACCCTGATGCAAATCATTCCTGACTTTAAACCACGCAGTATCCCCTTGTTCTGTTTGAACAACTGCCTCTTGAGCTATGTACAAGTTCCTTGTGAGCACAATGAAGTGTTCTGGAATTCCCATTCTTCGCAATGTTATTCATAATTTGTTATGATCCAGTCAAATGCTTTTGCATAGTCAATAAAACACAGGTAAATATCTTTCTGGTATTCTCTGCTTTCAACCAGGATCCATCTGACTCAATAATGATATCCCTGGTTCCACGTCCTCTTCTGACTCTGGCTTGAATTTCTGACAGTTCCCTGTCTGTGTACTGCTGCAATCACTTTTGAATGATCTTCAGCAAAATTTTACTTGTGTGTGATATTAATGATATTGTTCAATAATTTCTGCCTTCAGTTGGATCACCTTTCTTTGGAACAGGCATAAATATGGATCTGTTGCAGTTGGCCAGGTAGCTGTCTTCCACATTTCTTGGTATAGACGAGTAAGCACTTCCAGCACTGCATCCATTTGTTGAACATCTCAATTGGTATTCCATCAATTCCTGGATCCTTGTTTTTCACCAATGCCTTCAGTGCACTTGGGCCTCTTCTTTCAGTACCATTGGTTCCTGATCATATGCTACCTCCTGAAATGGTTGAATGTCACCCAATTCTTTTTTGTATAGTGACTCTGTATTCTTTCCATCTGTTTTTGATGCTTACTGTGTTGTTTAGTATATTCCCCATAGACTCCTTTAATATTGCAACTTGAAGCTTGAACTTTTTCTTCAGTTCTTTCAACTTGAGAAATGCTGAGCGTGTTCTTCCCTTTTGGTTTTCTAACTCCAGGTCTTTTCACATGTCATTATAATACTTTACTTTGTCTTCTCGAGCTTCCCTTTGAAATCTTCTGTTCAACTCTTTACTTCATCATTTCTTCCATCTGCTTTAGCTACTTGACATTCAACAGCCAGTTTCAGAGTCTCTTCTGACATCCATTTTAGTCCTTTCTTTCTTTCCTGTCTTTTTAATGATCTTTTGCTTTCTTCAAGTATGATGTCCTAGATTTCATTCCACAACTCATCTGATCCTACAACATATCACCCACAAAGTCCAACATAAAATCAAAACTGGCTAGATATTCAGAGAACTGTGAACAATAATAATAATAAAGCACTTAACAGAAAAAGATCCTGAGATTACTCAGATGTTGAAATTAGGAGACAAGGACTTTAAAGCAACTACTATAAGCATGTGGACCTAAAGGAAAATTTTGTCCAAATAAGCGAACAGATTGAGAATCCTAGCAGAAAAAAAAACAGATGGAGAATCCTAGCAGAAAAAAATGGAAATTCTAGAACTGAAAAGTACATCTGAAATTAAAATTCACTGGATGGGCTTAACAGCAGATTGGAAACTGTGGAAGAAAAGTTAGTAAACTTGAGGGTAGACCAATAGAAATTATACAGTCTGAAAAAACAGAAGGGGGAAAAAGATTGAAAAAAAATGAAGAGACTTTCAGTGACCTCTGGGACAATTCCAAGCAATCTAGCTGTGGCACAATGAGTTTCTTTAGGTGGCCTTTTGGCTTGGTTCTTTGGTAAAACAGCTTGAGAGATTTTTCACCTAAGCCCTGAGGAATTACCTTTGCCCTACTTTTATACCTCACAGGGTTTGTTACTTTTGTCTAGGTTGATTGACATTTCCTTCCTGAGTAAGCTATAAATAAGAATGGTTTGATACTTTTTGCCTGTCCCTGGGCTGCAGCCTGCCCTGTGATTGGTTTTCACCTTGGAGGGACTGGTCAATAGACTATACAAATGAGGTGAGTTGTAGCCTACTATACAAATGAAGTGTCTGTCACCTACCATGAGGAGATTTATCAGGTCCTGGCCCTGGTGGGAATTCCATGCCTTGAAATTGGCAAAAAGTTTGTGTATTTAAGCAGCCAGCCCCACAGAGGTTTTTTAGGAAGAAAGAAACAGAAAGAGAAGCAGTAGGAAGAAGCAGAAGGGAAAAAGAAGAGAGACGAAAGAAGAAGTAGAGAGAGGAGGCAAGGAACCTCATAAAAGAGCTGTAACATGGATCAAGGCTGTAACACTGAAGGCAGTGACATTCCTGGAAGGAGCTCAGTGGCAGTTGGTGGTGACAAATTGCAGGGCCAAGAGGAGCCTGTC
The DNA here is from genome assembly GCA_030035585.1 of Dugong dugon. Classification (NCBI taxonomy): domain Eukaryota; kingdom Metazoa; phylum Chordata; class Mammalia; order Sirenia; family Dugongidae; genus Dugong; species Dugong dugon. The sequence goes on along the minus strand of CM057462.1, from coordinate 25,631,923 downwards.
CTCAGGGGACTGGGAGGAGGCCTGCATGGTCTAAAGGAGCTGAAAGAGCAGTCTTGCACTGAAGAAGGGAGACTCTGCCTACCTGCTTCCTGATCCTGATCCTGAGTTGTAGCCTGTTCCTAAAAACCACTTAACTGTAAGTATGGTCTGTGAGTTCTGTGTGGCTATTGCAATGGATTATCGAACACAGAAGAGAAGTAGAGAGTGCCATGGGAGGGATGGCTGGCGTCCGAGTTGGTTAAAAGGTTGGAGAGTGAAGTATTTCTGACCTCCACCTCATAGGAATCAAGTTTGGGATGATCTTGATTTGCATTATCCCCCCTGAAATTAGACAGGTTCTGATGTTATTATTATACTCCCACCATTTTACACTAGCATATATGTAATTGGAGTCCAAGAGGGAGAGGAGAAAAGATGGGAGGTATAGATATATATATATAGATAGATATATAGATATAGATATAGATATATATACAGAAAATTTCCCAAGAAGCTTAGCAAACTCAAAAGTGACAAACCCAAAGAGAACCACACCTAGGCACATGTTGGTCAAATTGCTGGAAACAAAAGATAAAAAGAGAACATCTTACAAACAGCTGGGGTGAGGGGGAGACACATTGCATACAGTAGAACAACAATATGAATGAAAACTGACTAGTCATCAGAAACAGTGGTGGCCAGAAGACAATAAAATGGTATTTTTAAAGTGCTAAAGGAAAAAAAAAAATCAACCTAGAATTCTATATCAAGTTTAAAAAATCTTTCAAAAATGAGCGTGAAATTAAAGACATTCTCAGACAAATGAAAGCTGAGAGAATTCTCACTAAAAGACACGCTACTAAAAGAAATGCTAAACAAAGTTCATGAGATTGAAGAGACATGACACCAGAAGAAAAGTCTCTGCTGGAAGAAATATTTAAATATTTTTTTTAAAGAAGCATCTTTAAATAATGAAAAAAAAATCTTTACTTCTTAATTTCTTTGAATAGAACTATTTAAAGCAAAAATAATATTGTTGTACTATGAGGTTTATTGCTTAATACACAACAACAACAGCACAAACAACAGAGGGTAAATAAAATTTACTGTTGTATGGTTTTTACATGTTATGTGATGTGGTATTATATTAACGCTACTTCCAAAAACCAGACCAGTTGCCTTGAGTCTTCTCCAACTCATGGCAACTCCATGTGTTGCAGAGTAGAACTATGGTCCATAGGGTTTTCAAGGCTGTGACCTTTCAAAAACAGATTGCCAGGCCTTTCTTCCAAGGAGCCTCTGGGAGGGTTCAAATCACCAACCTTTTGATTTGCAGTCAAGCACTAAACTGGTTGCGCCACCCAGGGACTCCAACCTCTACACAGACTATGATAAATTAAAGATACATATTGTATTCAGTAGAGCAAGTGCCAAAACATAAAGAAACATAGCTAAAGGCCAATAGAGCAATTAAAATGAAATACTGAAAATAGTCAATTAGCCCAAAAGAAGATAGGAATGGAGGAACAAAGGCACCAAAAAAAAGACAGAAAACAAATAGGAGGATAGACTTGAAGAGGGCTCCAGTGGCTCCCCACTGCTGGCCAGGTCAGAAGCAATCTGCTTACCTTAGTCACCAAGGCTCTCCTAAAAGGGATCCACCCTCTGGCATGATCACCCATGCTTCCAGGGCCTCTGGAAACTTCTTCTCCCTTGTCTCCCTCAAACTGCATACTCAGTCCTTGTCACTCCTGTCCAGGTCCTCACTGCCCTCCAGCTGCCAGCTCAAGTCCACCTTCTCCACCTAAGTAGGTTCTCCATCGTGATCCTTCTTCCTTTCCAGACTAATCTCTCCCATTGCAGAACCCTAATACACTTGCTGCCAGCTCTCCCGTGTTCTGCCTTGTCTGTCCACCCGATGTTCCATGCACCCTCACTTTGGCTGCACCTCAGATGGTGGGAGGGCAGGAACTGTGCTTTCTACCCCCTCCGGCAGTCCCCAACATCCCAGGCACAGGGAGGAGCACTTGACAACAGCTGTGGGGCTCCTGAAGCACCACCTGTGAGGTGGACCAGATGCCCCACTGGGAGGGACAGGCATGGGGCATGGGGACAGAGTGAGGGGGGAGCCAGCTACAAGCAGAGGGAACATGCTGCCCAGAGAGGGGGGTGCCGACTGCAACAGCATAGGGAGACTGAAATTGGTGAGGTCTGACAAGCAGGATGCAGGGTGCAACCTCAGGAAGGGGTTTCTGGGTTACTTCCAGGGATGAAGGCCAATGAGCTGGATCCCCTCAAATGCCCAGACCAGAAACAGGGTGGAGAGTAGAGTGGCTGGCAGCCTGGTCCTCTAGGACTCCAAGGAGCAGAACGTGAGACCCGAGGGCACAGAGGGAAGGCCAAAATGATGGAGCCAACCCTCCCGACTCTGCTCCCCTCCCCAAGGGTATCCCCGGTTGGAAGACTTCTCCTACCCACCTTGCTGTTTTCCCCTTACAGGAGGCTGTGGACGACATCATCTCTGCTCTGAAGCTGGACCCAGGCACTGTGGTCCCTGAAATCCGCTTGCTGAAACCGGAAGCCCAGGTCTTCATCACCCAGGGCCTCTACACCCACTGCCGGGCTCTCCTGAGCCAGTCACTGGACACCGGGGCACCCCTCAGTGATGAGGACAGCCAGGGCCTCCTTGCCGTGGCAGAGGCACTGGTCAAACTTGACGCCCAGCAGCCAGGCTGGCACATCCTCCTCACAGATGTTCTCATGGCTGTGGGTAAGTGTTGGCCCAGGACAGAAACGCAGGCATCTGTCCTGGGCTCCATTAGTTCATGCATTTATTTCACAGGTATTTAGTGAGTGTCCCTGGGATGCCGGGCCCTCTTCTAAGTGAGGTTGTCTTAGATCTGCCTGCAAAAATCCATGCCACCTGATGATGTGGAAAATACAGTCAATTCATGTTATTCTCGGTACCGCCAGTTACCTTCGAGTCAGTTCCAATCATGGCGACCCCATGTGTGTCAGAGTAGCACTGAGCTCCCTGCAGTTTTCAGAAGTAGACTTTTCAGAAGTACATCACCAGGCCTTTCTTCTGAGGTGCCTCTGGGTGGACTTGAACCTCCAGACTTTCAGTTGGCAGCCAAGCACATTAACCATTTGTACCTCCCAGGGACTCCTATTCGAAGCACAGTAATTATGTTCTATAAAGTGCCCTGAGCACGGAATTTGCAAACACCAAGTCAGCCTTGCACAACATCAGCTGGGAACGTGCGCATCGGGCAACTCAAGTTTTTCACCATTCTTTGCAAGCAAATGTCCAGAAATGACTTCAAAAGTGCTGCGAGTATTGATTTTGGAGTTACAAATAAATTTTATCGAGTAGGCCAATTTGCCAACATAGAATCCTCAAATAATGAGAACTGAGTGTATCTCTCCATCATTTTGAAGGGGAGAATCTCTTGCAGCCTGCCCTTTCTAACCTGTCCTCATCCCGATGACCTCCAGCCTTGTGAGAGGCCCTCAGCTGGGACTCCAGCGTGTCCCCCAGAGCCGTGGCCTCCTCGCCTATGATGCTCTGCACCAGCAGGCCCAGCTTTCCTCCAGGCACCCCCCTTCATGCTGAGCACAGTAAGGGTCCCAGAGCAGTGCTACATGGCCCAGGGATCAGGGAATTTAGCAAAACAGGCTCCAGGTGGGGGTGGGTACTGGGTCAAGGCCACGTGACCAACATGGGTCATTTAGTATGTGACTCTGTCCAGCTCCTGCCTCCTGGGGCTGGGCCCGACAGGGAACCTCTGTCAGGTCGCCTGGTCCCCCAAGCCACTGCAGAGCAAGAAAGGCTATGGCAGACTTCCCAGTGGCCAGCCAGTAGGTCCCACCTCTCTTGGATCCCCTGCCCAGACGAAGCCTGTTGACTGTCCTTCTGAACCCCTGACAGGCAGCTACGAGGAGGCTGGTGCCCATCTGCAAAAAACCCTGGGCTCTGCTCCACTGTCAGAGGAAGCCCGGGCCCGGCTCGGCCTGCTCCACATCAAGAAGGGAGACGTGCCGGCCGCAATGCAGGTCCTGCAGGGCCTGGTAGAGAAGGACCCTGGGGATCTCAGCTTCCTGCTGCATCTTCTGGAGGCCTCAGAACGGCAGAGCCTTGCCCAGGTGCGCAGCAGCATCCCGTGGAGACCCACCCCCACCCTCCCAGCATCCCAGGAGTGTTTTCATTGCCTCCTCTTCACCCTGTTGGTGAGGGAGCGAGTCGGGCTCTAGGGTTCTGGGGATGGCCAACCACATGACACCTGGTCCTGGAGAGATGAGATCAACAGCAGTTTATTAGTCAGTAAACACTGCCTGGGGGAGGACACCGCACACCATGCAGGGCCTCACGGAGGTGCACAACCAGGGATTGTGGAGACAGGCTTTGTAGTAACAAGAGGGTGTGGTGCCCCCTGGTTCCCACAGGAGAATGTGATTGGCTTGTTTCAATAATTCAACAGGCTAGCAGGGAACCAAAGCCCACTACTCAGGTGTAAGCAGGAACTGTACCAGTCCCATGACGAGGAGGATGGTTTGGCTAGAAGACTTCATCTGCAGAGCAGAGGGGGAGGGGAGCTTGTGGTTAGAACATATGAGGCCCTCCTGAGTTTACCAGAAGTCAAGGCACACATTAACATTGGGCCTTAATTTTAGGTCTTACACCATTCCCTACTGTTCATTTCAGCCAGATGCCACTTGCCAGAAAAAGAACTTTGATTTTGGGGTGGGGTCGGGTGGGATGGAGGTATGACTAGGAGGTACCCAGGTCTCCATCTTAAGCCCTAACAACCCCCAGTGACCTATTGCCTTCTTTGCATGGGGCATATAAACCACAAGTGACTTGAGATGGAGGAGAGGGAGGGACCGGGGCTGAGCCTCCCAGGTGCAGCTCGCCTCACAGGAAGCCCACCCCAACCTCCAAGGCAGGTCAGGAGAGGCAGCATCCCCTCCCAGGGATGAGTGGTCAGGGGGAGGAGGTGCTGGTGGGAGGCAGTGGTTCTGCAAGTGATGAGCTGAGAGCCGGGCCTTGAAGGGACACTGGGTTGGAATCGCTGCCTCTTTGACTAGCTAACTTTTCATCCAATCGTTATTCAAAATGAACTGATTAAGCACCTCCTGCCAGGTGTGGGCACTGTGCCCGTGCTGGGGGTGGAGCCATGAGCAACGGGCCGGGCCCTCATGGTGCTCACATCTCAGTGGGGGAGACAGACAGCGAGTGAGGAATGTCATTTCAGAGAGTGATTGGTGAGGGGAAGACCCTAAAACAGGGCAGGGGGTAGTGAGGTGATGCCAAAGACCAGGCCAGTGGAATGGCAAGGTCAGAGGCCTTGAGGTAGGAAAGAGCTTGGTGTCTTCAAGAAACAGAACCAAGCCATGCAGCTGGACTGGAGTGAGGCAGAGTTGAGGTGGGAGAGGGTGAGGTTCTGGTCAAGCCCTAACAGAAGTCAATTTGACAGAAAAGTAAGTGTGAGAAGGGGAGGGGCAGAAGGGAGGGTGTCCTGGCTGCTAGTCTGACCACTTGATTCCTGATACCAAATAACCCCCCACTGGCTAGAGCAGGAGCCCAGCCAGGCGCCTCACCACCTGTAGGAGAGGCAGTGGAGGGGCTGGGCCAAGAGAAACTGCAGGGTGGTTTACCCTGCACTGGCTGAATTTAACCTAAAGCGGGGAAACAGAAGTGAAGGGTGGAGGTGGAGGAGGTGGGTGGAGGGGAGGAGGCCAAGAGCATAGGCAGGCTTTGGAGTCAGAGGGACACAGAATGAAACCCCCATGTTTCTTCATCTCTCTGATGGGTTGTATCAGTCAGGCTGCAGTCAGGAAAACAGAGGTAGTTTAATAGAGAGAGCCCTGGTGGCACAGTGGTTAACAGCTTGGCTGCTAACCAAAAGGTCAGCAGTTCAAATCCACCACTCACTCCTTGGAAACCCTATGGGGAAGTTCTACCACTCAATGGCAATAGGTGTGGTTTTTTTGGTTTTTGGTTTAACAGAGGAGTTGACTGAGAAGTGTTAGGGGCTGAAAGAGCAAAAGGATAGCAAGTCAGTAATGCAGAGGGAATAGCTGCCACCCAGAACAAGGGAACAAAGGTACAAAACAGTGTTATCAGGACGTAGAGCTCAGAGGAGGGCCCGGCAGAACTGGGCTGAGCCCAGAGGAGGAGGTGGATTGGGGTCTCTGAGTCCGGAGGGGCCTGAGTGGGCGGGGGTCTCTGAGCTTAGAAGAAGGGGCTGGGCTGGAGTCTCTGAACTCAGAGAAGAGGACTGGGATGGGCGCTCTAAGCTTGGAGGACAGGGCTGGGATGGGGGTCTCTGAGCTTGGGAGAAAGGCCTGGCTGGCATAGGGGTCTCTAAGCTCAGACGCAAGGGGTCTGGCTGGGATGGGTTCTCTCAGCTAGGAGGAGGGGCACTGCTCAAGTCAGGGGCTGCCTGGAGGCTGGTTGTCAGGCCATTGCCAGGCGATGCAGGCAGACTCAGAAGTGAACCAGAATGGGTCACAACCCGCTTCCTGCACCAAATCCACCCCACTGTGGCTGCACAGGCGGCTCCTCCCGGAAGCGGGAGAGCCCTGGAGGATGCATGGCCTGCCTGGTCTCAAGGGACCCGCGCAGGAGATGGCCTAGCCACAGTCCGTGAACCTGGAAGGGGCCAGAGTCCTAGGAAATCAGAAGTGGCATTAACAGAGCTGTTCCTAAAGATACGGGGTTTTTTTGAGGGGGGTCCCCAACTGAATGACACCTTAAAGGAATCAGCATTCCAGACCAACCATGGACGGTGGCCGGGTCATGGAGAAAAAGCCCAGGCCTCTCGGCCCAGGGGAGAGGCCGCCTCAACAAATGTTGGGGAGGTGAGACCAGCCATTCAGCCGAGGGGCATAAAAAACGAGCGCAAGGTTGCATCCGTTCACGTTCTGCCCATGGGTGTCCAGGTTCTACACATTGTCTGTGTCCACATGCACAGCCCCTTCTAGCTCCACAACGACCCTGAGGTCAACAGTCACAAGCCCCATTTCACAGGCGAGGCAGCTCAGGCACAGAGAAGTTTAGTCAATAGGTCAGGGTCACACAGCAAGGGAGGGGGGAGCTGGAATCCAGGCCCTGGCCTGGTGGCTCCGGTGCCTTCCCCTACTCCCACCCTGTGGAGCGGGGGAGGATTTGGGATGTTGCAGGGAGGTGTTGTATGGTGTGAGGCTGGGAGCATTGAGTAGATCCTGGCTACAATAGAAAAGAGTGGGAGAGGAGAAGCAAGAAAGGCAATGTCTTGACTGTGCCTTGTTCTTCAGGCAGTGGGAGCCATTGTAGGTTCTTGAGGAGAGGAGCAGCCCCATGGGGCAAGCTGATTGACACACAGGGTGGTTGGGGTGACTGTACTCATAGATGACTCTGTGAAGAGCCAGAGTCAGAAAAGAGGAGGTAAGGGGTTTTGGCACATTTTGAGTGTGAGCTTTGGCCCCAGCTCAGAAAAGGAAGAGGCAGAGGGGATGCTGGTAGGGGAGGCCAGGACCTCGTCCTGCAGTTCCCAGAGAGAGAAGGTGATGATGGACAGCGTTCACCGACTGGGCACAAGAAGCCAGGTTGGGGAGTGGGGGCAAGAGAGGAAGGATTAGTGAGAGGAGGTAGAATCGGGGGGACAGATCGGAGGTCGAGGGAGAGAGACAGTCAAGGAGGAGGCCATGGAGATGAGCCTTGCAGGCTGTAGAGTTTCCAGGGTGGGTGGGGTTGCAGGAAGGAGGGCCTCTGCACCCCACTCCCACCACCACCCCCTCTGGAGGAAGCTGGCAGCCCCTTTGCACAAGAGGCCACTCCAGGGATGAGCAGAGACTGGGAGCACAGAGGAGCTCTAGCAGGTGAGGGCCCAGGGGCACTCAGGCTGACCCTCCCATTGCTTACTGTGCAGGCCGCCGCCCAGAAAGCCGGCACCCTCCTTGATGCAGGGTTCCCGGAGCAGGCGCTGGGCTTCTGCTCACTGGCTGTCCTGGCAAGCGGAGACAGTGACCAGCACCTGCGCACACGGGCCGCCTGCCTGGCCGAGCTGCAGGAGTTTGGCCGTGCGCTCAGGGACCTGGACTGTGTGCTCCAGAAGGGAGCAGGGGACAGCGACCCCTTGACACAGGCGGAGGACTTCTGCTCCCGGGGCCGTCTGCTGCTGAGCCTGGGGGACGAGGCTGGGGCTGCAGGGGCCTTCACCCGGGCCCTCGAGCTGGCGCCCACTCTGGCTCTGAGCAGCCTCAGGGAGCGGCCAGGCCGGGCCCCCACCGCCCAAGTGTTGCAACACCACGGGCAGCGCTGCCTGGAGGCCCAGCGCCATGCAGAGGCCTGGACAGCAGCTGAGAGCGGCCTGCTCGTGGATCCCGAGCACAGTGGCCTGAAGAGGCTGAAGGCAAGAGTCCGCAGGGAGGCGTCCTCGGGCTGCCGGCTCCACTGACTCCTTCACAGACCACCCTGACATTTTCATCAGATATCCAGTTCCTGATCATACCCAGCCACCCCAAACCATACAGAGCAGTGGGTGCTAGACAAGCAGGCTCCCTCCTTTTTGCCCTGGAAGTAAAGGGCATGGCAGGATGTCCTGAGGGGCTCAGACAGAAATGTCTGAGGGTTCTCAGGAGAAACATAACCAGTAAGATACATAGATGGAGAGAAATTTATTTTAAGGAATTGGTTCACATGATTGTGGGGGCTGGGAAGTCCAAAATCTTTAGGTCAGATAACAGACTGGAGATTCCTGCAGTCTTGTATCCCAAAAACCATAGGTGTTCTGGCAAGATGTCTATTTGTAGTCTGGATGCAAAGTACTCCCTAGGAAAACTCCTGTTTTGCTCTTCAGGCCTTCAACTGATTGGATGAGGCCCACCCACATTATGGAGGGTGATCCGCTTTACTTAAGGCCAGCTGATTTAATCACATGTAACTACACCATAACAGCAGCTAGTGTTTGCCCAGACAACTGAGAATCATAGCCTAGCCAAGCTGACACATAAAATTCACCATCACCGTCCACCACTTGTCCACTTGGCACCCATACACATCTCCTTAAACCGTACTTAATCTCCAAAGACAGAAACAAAGTCACACTTTCACCTAACGTGATACAACTATCCTTCGTACAACCAGAAGTGCACTCACCCCTTTTCCAGAAGATGCAAAGTAAATACATCCTATGTTTTATGATAAGTAATGAGATGAGAGGGAAAAACACAGATATTTGCCATACACACACACATACCCCACACACAACAAAATATGGAAGAAATACTCCTAACAATCACAGTCCTCATTTCTACAAGTGGTCACGTGGCCGTCACTGGTGATTAGAGCCACCTTCTCCCACTCCCTATTCCATGTTCCTTGCTGCACTGGGCAGCCTCATCCCCAAAGCTAGGCCCTCTTGGGAAGAGGAGCAGCCCTGGCCTCCTCATCGCCATTTTCGTCTATCTCCTTCCGTCACTGTTCCCTCTCCCTCTGCCCCATTGTTCCGTGGTATGGAACCCTTGCTGAGCTCAGCTTCTCCTGACCTCCTGTTGTGGTTTGAATCGTGTCCCCCAAAAATATATGTTGGAGTCCTAATCCCTATGAATGTGATCTTGTGTGGAAAGAGGATCTTTGAAGATGTTAAGTGAAATGAGGTCATATCGCGGTAGACCAAAAAAACCCAAACCTGTTGCTGTCGAGTCAATTCCGACTCATAGCGACCCTTTAGGACAGAGTAGAACAGCCCCATACGGTTTCCAAGAAGCAGCTGGTGGATTCAGACTGCCAACCTTTTGGTTATCAGCCTGAGCTCTTAATCAAACCAGGGCTCCAAAACCAAACCCACTGCGGTTGAGTCGATTCCGACTCTTAGTGACTCTATAGGGTGAGTCCTAATCCTAAACCCTTCTGAGTGGCATCTTATGAAAGAGAAGGACAGACACAGAAACAGAGTCACAGACAATGGGGAAGGCAGACGCCATGTGACGACAGAGGAAGATGCATCTATAATCAGCAAAGGAACGCCAGACATTGCCGACAGCCACCAGAAACCAGGAGAGACCTATGGAACAGTTTCTGTCTCAAAGTCCCCAGAAGGAATCAACACGGCCGACACCCTGAATTCAGACTCCTAGCCTCCAGAACTCTGATAAAATAAATTTCTGTTCTTTAAAGCCACCCACTTTGTGGTATTTTGTCACGGCAGCCCCAGGAGACTAAGACACCCACCCACCCCACCTCCCACCCAACTCTTCAGAACATGGGACAGGGAGGCGGGTCATGGTCTTCTCATCCCATGCCCTTCACAGTGTGATAACCCAGTGGCCCCCATCCCTGCCTGTCCCCAGGCAGTAGATGAGGTGGCCGGAGAGCACTGGCAACCCCTCACTCCTCAGGCCCCGCCTTCTCTCTATCTCCCACCCTAGTCGGGAAGCCTTCAGCCATCCTTGCTGTCTTCATCCCACCTGGCACCACCTGGGACCTGCTGGGTTCTGGCCACCCAGGGGCTGGGCTGAGGGCTGGTGACTCCTCTGTGAGGATCAGGAGAGATGGGGAGCCCAGAAAATGGGGAAGGGGCTCCAACAGGGGCTTCATCTTGCTTCGTCCTCCCTACCTTCCCATTTGGAATCTTCACACCGGCCCTACTTTTCCAAGATTTCCAATACACACAGTCCTCTCTCAGATGAGTGTGCCTCAACAGAAAACACCCAGCAGGGCTTTTCTCCTACAGAGAGGACGTGTCCTCCCCAGCTCCGGGGACTTTGTCCTGCTCTGTCCCAGCGTCCTCCCCCTCCACCTCAACCTGCGCCAGGAGGGGAACTTCCCACACCCACACTCCGTCCTCCAGATACCCGTGAGAGGTGGCCTACACTAACCCATCCTCCCTCCGTGGCAGAGCAAGTAGATAAAAACAAGCAGGCTCTCAAAGGGGTCTGGTGTGATAACGGTGGATCTAATGGATGAAAATCAAGCTTCATGACTGAGAAGAGAGGCTGTGCGTGCTTCTCACAAAAATTACCAGAGACTGGATTACCAAGAAGACACCGTGACTTACCAGAAACAAAATTTGTACAGAAAACATCATCTGACCTCAAGACAGTAAAGCTACAAATTAATATTTTACAATTCCTTAGTACTTGGAAGTTAGAAAAACTGTGTGCAAAACAACTATTGGGTCTGAGAGGAAATCAAATCTGGAATTGCAGAATATGGAGAAAACAAAAAGAATAAAAACAGCACATGGCGGCACCCAGGGGACACAGCTAGAGCAGTGCCTCATGGGAGATTTAGAGCTTTAAACATGTATATTACTAAGCAATAAAAATGAATATGAACAGAGTGCATGTTCAATTTAAGAAGTTAGAAAAATAGGAGGAAAGGAAGACACAATGTATAGGGGACGCTGAGCTTCCGTTAAGGGTACTGGAAAAATTCGGGAACAGTTAATGGTGATGGTTGAACAACATGACGAGCATATTTAATGTCAGTGAAATGTACTTGTGAAGACTGTTGAAATGGCAAATGTTTTGTTACCTATATATTGACAATGAAAAATGAGAAGAAAAAATAAAATAAGCAAAAGGAAAGCAGAAGACAGGAACAAAAGCAGAAATCAATGAATTAGGAACAGAAAAATTGCACAACTAATAAATAAATCCAAAATATGACTCTTTAAAAATAAAATAGATGACCAGAAATATCCCTTGTATTATCAGAACAAACAATAGTTTAACTTAACTAGGAAACAATGTCTGCCTTGAGCATTGTGCTCTTTTAAGATCTATCTATATGGGATCAAACTTACAACAGCAACCCGAAGGATTAGATAGGAACCTTAGGGGGCAGTGAGTTTATGTTAGCGGGGGAGGAACAACTCAGAAAAGGAGGGTGAGAATGGTTGCACAACTTGAATGTAGTCAATATCACTGAATTTTACATGTAGAAACTGTAGAATTGTGTCTGCTCTGCTATGTATATTCTCAGTAACAACAAAAAATAAAATAAATGAATCGATAGCTAATTTAACTGAGCAAAATAGAAAAATCACTAAGACACAACAATTTTTAAATGACAAGGACAAAATAACAGATACTGAGAAAAATTATAAGAATCATGGAGATTACTTTCCTTAACTACCATAGAAGGCGTAGAGAAGGTTGTCAAGGAACTACCCCCAAAGCAGGCCCAGTTCCAGATGGCATCAAGGGAAAATCTACAAGTCTTTAAAAACAGTCAATTCTAAATTACTTTAAACTCCTTCATAGTCAAGAAAAAGAAGAAAGAGTTCCAGATTCTTTTTTAAGCAAACATTTCAAGGCATCTCAACCGAAAGAAAACCATAAGCCAATTCCATTTATGATTATCAGTTCCAAAATCTTAAACAAAATACCAACAAACAAATCCAACAGTACATTAAAAGAATAATACATCGTGATTGATTTATACAGGAATGCAAGGATAGTTCAAAATTGGAAAATTTATTCATATAGTTTGTCACAGTAATAGGGCTAAGGAGAAAATAAATCATACGTTCTGTCTTAAGGGATGTAATGGGGGTGTACTGGCAGAATATGATAAATCCACTCAAACTTACCTGCCTAAACCTTTGGATTTCTTTCTCTAGATTATACCAGGACTAGCATTTCTACCAAGAATCCCTGGGTGGAGCAAACAGTTAAAAACTGGGCTACTAACAGAAAGGTTGGTTGTTCAAACCCACCCAGAGGTACCTCGTAAGATAGGCCTGGAGATCTGCTTCCAAAAGATCACAGCCATGAAAACCCAATGGAGTGCAGCTCTATTCTGAAACACATGGGGATGTGCAATCGTTTGTTTTTAGCATGTCAACCTCATTAACCGCAGGCCACCACGCAGTCCAGATTCCATTCAGCCAAGTAAACTGTTACAGTCACTTCCAGCAGCATGAACTAACACGTACCCACATCAATAAATCCAACCCAATCCAGTGTTACATTCCATCTTCCTTGGTCTAATGCTCTTACACTCCATTCCCATATGCAATCCCCAGGTTTCTGTCTGAGAATGAACAAAACCTTGCTATTCTGTTGGTGAATAAGCTGTTTCCTCCTGGGTCAGACTTTGTGGTTGCCCCCTGGGGAATGTTGCGACCTGACCCTAGTTATGGATCTACAGGCAGTAAGGGGTGTTTGGGGTGGCTGAACAGAAAAAGCAACCTCTTTCTAGGCACCTGGCCCAGGTGAGGTGAGTGCAGGGTTTTCAAACAGAGGAAGGTGAGTCTCCTCAGACACCAAGAACAGCTGCTTCCACTGGAAACAGAGGCTCAGATGACCTGGGAGTTCAAGATTCTCAACTGCATCTGAGTCCAGCCAGATAGCCCCACTCCGAGTGCTGGAGTCCCATTCCTCCCCAATCAATGCCCTAGCTTTCTTGTAGGAGACTTGGTAATGCTGTGAATGCAGCTTACACTGTAATCACACAGCTCTCAGAGTTAAACGTTGTGTCTGACTTTTGGCAATATCAAACAAACAAACCATTGTCATCGAGTTGACTCTGACTCATGGCGACTCCATGTGTTACAGAGTAGAACTGTGCTCCATAGGGTTTTATTGGCTGAATTCTTTACCAAAGCAGATTGCTGGGCCTTTCTTCCATGGCACCACTGGGTAGATCTGAACCACCAACTTTTTGATTAGTATTGTTGCTGTTAGGTGCTGCCGAGTCGATTCTGACTCATAGCAACCCCATGTGACAGAGCTGAACTGCCCCACAAGGTTTCCTAGGCTGTAATCTTTGGCGAGGGAGATCACCGGGTCTTTCTCCCTTGGAGCCCCTGGGTGGGTTCAGACTGCCAACCTTTCGGTTCGCAGCCAAGCATTTAACCATTGCACCACTAGGGCTCTGTTCGCATGACCCAGGGACCTCTTAGCAATATCAGCCCTGTGGATATGAGAAATAAGGGATTTTTGGGGGGCTGCTATGGACGTTCTCTGAGTCTCTGGCTGTGACTTCAGTTGCGAGTGTAAAGACCTGAGCCCAGTGCACTCAGGAGAATCCTCCCACCCCACCATCCTTGCGGCCATCATTACAGCCACAACAGCCACGTGCAGCAGCCTCATGGGCTCCCAAGCACTTGATTTCATCGCCAAGTCAAATCAGCCACTGGTGATAATTCGATTAATCACAACGCCACAACACACCCTGGATTATCAGAATCCTATTCCCACTGGCAAGTAGCTCAGCCCTGCACTCAAGTCCAAGGACACAACCAGGCCGATCTTCCAATCCCATCTTTGAGCATCTGTTGGCTGGGACCACTCCTGGTACCAATGTTTGTATTAGTTAAGGTCCTTTCAGGATACGAAAACCACATCAGTTACCTGAACAGAGAAATTTAATATAAAGAATTGCTAACGTAGCTATAAAGTTGTTAATTAAGTAAGTCGAGTAAAAATAACTCCAGGGAACCATGGTGGTAGTGACTTCAAAGTTAAAAGACAAATGACTCTAGCCTCTCCAAAAAGGCTGGTGTGTTGATGACAGCAGTGGGTGAAATCACCCACAGCCCTCAGCTCATTCCAGGTGACAAGCCCCTTTGCAGGTGCCCCACATGCCCTCCCAGGTATTCCTTGACCTTGACCTTTGTGCTGGCACTGCACACAGGTTCTCTCCTTGCCTCTGTGACAGTTATGAAAATGCCTTTTTATAGGTGGGTGGACTGAGGCTCAAAGAGGTAAAGCCCAGAATCTCCCAGCTGGCCCATGCAGAGCCGACCCAGACGTGATGGAGATCTGGGCAGGGGGGCAGACTTCCCTGTCCCCTTTCCTCCTGTCAAGAACAGTCATGATCTGCCTTTGGTGGCAGCTGATGAGGAGTGAGTCCTGGGTGGGGCTCCTGGAGGTTGGGGCTCTTGTCCCAGCTCACTACATGCCTTGGAAATGCTATTCAACCTCTTCCAGCCTGCCTGTGTCCCTAAGGGGGCGGCTCGTGCCTCTCCCAGAGTGTGGCAGGCAGACCCACATGGAAAGCTCCAGTTCCCACTGGGCTGAGGCCCAAAGCACAGGCCTGCAGAGCAGTCCTGAGCTGGATGCAATGTGGAGGTTTGGCAGTACCACGGGGCAGTGACCCAGGGAGCAGGGGAAGGATGGGCCCAGCAGTCAAGGGCAGAGGTTTAGGGGTCTAGAAGCCAGTGCCAGCTCTCTAGACAGCCCTTGGTCCCAGAACTGATTGGGGAGATGCACCCTCCTCTCTTTCTCCGCATCATGGGCTGTCTCCTGGCAGCCCTGGGCTGGGGCTGGACCCCAGACCCTCACACCCACATCTACTGCCTGATAAACGGAGAGGAAAGTAAGGGCTCAGTTCTCCCCTGGCCTCAGGGGCCTGCCCTAAAAAAGGGTCCTGGTTCCAGCAGTGGGCAGTTTGTGTGTCTAAGGACCCCGGGAAGGGCTGGTGTCCGTGGCTTCCGTGGCCCTTTCTGGGGCCTCTCTTGGCTGGCAGGGGCTTAAGCACCAAGCTGGGCTTGATCATGTCTTGCACTCAGCCCTGTGAGCCTTAGTGCCTCAGCTGGCTGGGAGGCAAGTCCAGGCCCCAGCCTCCTGCTCACTCTTCGTTTCTAGTTTTTGCTAAGGGAACTCCAGATGGGGGAGAACTCAGCAACAGAGCAGTCCCAAGTGTGGCTTATTTCTTCTGTTCCTGGAGTGGAGGCAGGGAAGTGGGGCTGAGTCCCAGTGCCCAGGCGGCTTCAGCCAGGGGTGGGGACAGCTCTGGCTAGACTGATATGTGTCACACATGGGGGATGGACTGCGATGCCAGGCGAGGGACGCGTGCAGACCTGGCCGCAGGGCTCAGGGGTCCTGGGAGTCTCTGCAGGCATGGACGGGACTCTGAGCCTGCGTCTCCTGTCAGGCTTTGCAAGAACAGATACACTGAAAACTCCAGAGGGACCGCTAACTACCGTCAGAGGCAAACCAAGTGACAGACGGAACCAGAAGGCTTGGCCCGCCCCAGGTGGAAACAGCCAAGAGGTAAGCGGAGCTGTCTTTGGACTCTGAGTCTCAGATCTCAGCTACAGTGGGAGGGCGTGGCCCAGCTCAAGGGGTTATCTGAGTGTGGACTGGAAGCTTCCAATAGGACCCAGTGTGGTGGTGGGGGAGGGGTCTTCTGGTGAGGAAGCTGCAGGGAAGCTTGTTTGCCATAGGGCCCCCACTCTGTGACCCAGCCCCTCCCAGAAGCCCTTACAGCACCACAGGGCCCTGGGTGGGACAACTGGTCCCATGAGATTCTGCAACAGAACTGGGCTGTAACCAGGTCAGCCTGAAGATAGAAATGCCAGGCTCTGATGGGGAGCCTGCTTGGCCTAGAGACCTCACCCCTTTCCACCGTGCCCACTCACCCCCACCATCGGGGCTGGGATGCCCTCCTGGCCTGATTCTCACCTGGAAGCACTGGACCGCGTCTCCCAGGGCCAGAAGCCCTCTCCTGGCTCCCCGTATCAGCCTCCAGTCCCCTGCCCCTTGGGGTTAGGGTCAGAGCCACAAGGGATCCCCAAGCAAGTCCCCAGGCTAGCGAAACATGAGTGTCCCTGGGCAGGGACCCTCCCTGAGAGCCTCCCATCATGGTGAGCAG
Organism: Dugong dugon; assembly: GCA_030035585.1. NCBI lineage: Eukaryota > Metazoa > Chordata > Mammalia > Sirenia > Dugongidae > Dugong > Dugong dugon. Next base: position 25,615,353 of record CM057462.1, on the reverse strand, counting down.
TGTCCTTCGACCTCATGCCCTGGTACCGCCAAAGGAAACCTGCAGCTAGGGACCAATGTGGTCTCTGGTCCCATCTCAGTCAGATTTGGAAAGGTGTGCAGGCTGGGCGGCATGCAGGGTTTGGGGGGTAGGAGGGTCCAGCCCTCCTTCCCAGTAGCCCCTTCAGCTCCTTTGAACTGAAGGACCAAGAGATGGGAACAGAATCCAGGAAAGAGAAGGCTGGGAGGCAGAGGCAGAGCCAAAGGCCCTCCAAGGGCCCCCACTCAACAGAAAGCCCGGGTGCCCTCCCCCACCCCAAACCCCAGGTAGAACTCCCTGACTGAGCAGGAGGGTCACCGCTTCCAGGGAGCCCTCGACTGCATCACAATGGAGCCCGGAAGCCTGGCTCTAGCCAGCCTGGAGTGAGCAGGGGAGCCTCCCTGCCTGTCTGAAGCTGTGCCCTACCCTTCCTAAGAGCCCACCGGCCTGATCCAGCTCACCCAGCCCTAGGCCACCTGACGGAGACCCAGCTTTCAGGGACCTGTCCTCGAGTGGCGGTTGCTCTTGAGTGATCCTGCAGGTGAGTCGCACAGAGACAAGTGGGGTGCCTGCTGGGCCTGCTTCCCTGGCAGCACCCACTTCCCAGTGGGGTTGGGCTGGGCATTTATGTGTAGCCTCACCTGTACAGGCAGGTAGTCCTCACCAGCACAGTCCCACTCACCCTAAGGACCGCCATCCCCCTCTGCAATAATCTGGAGACACCTGTACATGTCACCAGGGGAAATGAGGATTGGGCCTTGGCTTCAGAGCCCAGTTGTAGCCCCCTTACCTCTTCCAGCATAGACACACCACGGCCTCCCTTGGGCACCTCCCTCTGGGCTCCTGGCTCATTCTCAAACCCTCCGTCTGCAAGTTTTGATCATGTGTGCGCCTTTTTCGCCGCCAGGGAGCCGGCAGGACAGGACTCAGATGAGTGAGGGGATAATTCATTTGATCACAGCAATAAGAGCCACACATCCGGGCAGGCTCAGACGGGCCCAACCTGCTTGTATTCATTCGTTCATTCATTCATTCATTGATTTATTCAGCAGACATAGATTGATGCCTCCAGCATAGTGGGTACTCGTCGGGGTCTGGGACAGACCAAGGAGATAGAAATGAATGACAATAGAATGAACAGTCTGTCCGAGGGTGAGGCAGAAAGAAGGGAGGGGGAGGCAGAGCGGGGCTGCAGCGTGTTATTTTGGGTTAGGAGTTCAGGGAAGGCCTCATGGAGAAGGTGACCTGGAGCCGGGGCTTGGCGGAGGTGCGGGAGGGAGCCAGGCAGGGATCTCAGGCAGAGGCTGTGACAAGGGGGAACCAAAAGTGCGAAGGCTCTGAGGAGGGACTACCTGGGGGTGAGCTGGGAGGTTGGTGGGGGGACACGGTGAGAGGTGGGGGGCTGTGGAGGGTCCTGAGATTAGAGTTAGGTCTGGCTTTTCCTCCAAGAGGGATTGGAGCCACTGAGGGGGTGGGGTTGAACAGGGGGAAGGTTTGCAACTTTAGGGTTCAAGGATCCTCTGGCTGCTGCTGCTGTTGGGAGCCATGGAAGCAGGGGTCCACTGGGGGCTCTTGCTCCAATACAAGGGAGGTGACGTGCTTGGGGCAGGCAGTGGGAGGCAGGAGAGTGCAGAGGGTCAGGCCTAAGATATCCTGAGGCTGATGCCCTGGATGGGGGCGTGGAAGCAGAGAAGGATGTGGGTGAGCACGAGGGTTTGCTCCAGCAGCTGGAAGGATGGACTTGTTAGGGACGAAAGGCAAGACTGTCAGTGGGGCAGGCCCAGGAGTGGGGGGGGGCGTGAGTTCAGGGAGGAACAAGGGCACTTTAAAAGATGGAGCAGGACATTGGGGCGCCAGAGCCGGGAACCACGCAGTCCCCCACCACGAGCACTTCTCACTCCATCCCTATCCCCAGGGGTTCACCACCCACCCGCAGCTCCTCCTCACATTGCTCCTCAGGTGGGGGGGTAGTCGAGGTCCCTGCGGCTTCTCCCTGCAGAGGCTGGGAGCTGGGCAGGCAGACACACAAAGTGGGAACAGAGCCAAAGTGCAGATGAGGGCTTGAAGAGGGCAGCCACAGTGACAAATACCACCCCGGGGCAGGCAAGGTCACATCGGCGTGTGAACAGGGATGGGCAGGTGGTGTGGGGACCTGTCCTGGACAGGGGTCCCCATGGGAGAGGCACAGAGAGGGGCTTCCTAGTGGATGGTTGTGGCCAGGACAGAGGGCAGCCTCAGGGGAGGGGGCAGCAGGCAGGGGGGTGGGGAACCCCACATGCACTCACACAGCCCATCAGAGCAGCAGTCAGAGCTGCCTGGGGTCTGACCAAAGCCCTGCCTTCTGCGACCTCATCAGGTCTCCTGCCATCCCTGAGTCTCGATATTCTCAGGAGCACATGAGGGACAGAGATGGGGCAAGCCGGGGGAGGCCCTGAGGCTCCTCGGAGGAGGCGCGGTACTGGGTCCCCCTCCTCCCGCTGCACCAGGGTCTGTGCTGGGCCCAAAGTCGCCTCCTCCCGTGCTGCCATGAGCCCAGCACCTGCAGCATGAGGTTTGGGAGTTCTGGCTTTCCATGGTGGGGCAGACGCTGAGGAGTGTTTGTAAACAAATATCTCCCTAACCCCTTCACCACAAACTCTCCCTGTGAGGATGATCAGGGTCTGCTGCACCCCAGAAGGCAGGACAGTGCTCCACCAGGGAGGCGCTGAGGCAGAGCCCAGGAAGTAGAAAAGGTGGCGTATGGGAGTGGGGGGACGAGGCAGAGGAAGGGAGGCCATCAGCTGCCACCCAGGAGCATGGCCCCCAGAACAGCCTAGAGCCCACTGCCGAGTCCAGCCTTATCCACTGTCCGGCCACCTTCCTTCAGAGTGATGTCTGGCCGGGACCAGAATGGACCAATTCTGGGACAGTGGACATGGCTCAGGGCCTGACAGCTTCCATTGTGGAGAGGAGAGTTAGGGGTCATAGCTTCTGAAACTCTAGCCACCCTGCCCACCTCACCGACTGCAGAGGGTAGGAGAGAAGCACAGAGAGAGAGACAGAGAAAAAGGGAGACAGAGAAAGGTGCAGACCAACAGAAGAAGACAGAGGGATGGAGAAAGGGAGAGGGAGAGAGACAGAGACACAGACAGGCAGGCAGAGAGAGAAAGAGAAAGAGAGAACCAGACACCATCAGGTGGTTCCAAGAACAACTCCACCTGACACTTCCCTGGCGCTTGGAACTGGCAGGGCACTGGGAATGTTGTCACGTTCCTGAACGTGGCTGCTTCAGCATCACCCACAGGCCTGCAGGGCCCTCCCTGATCCTCAGAGCTGGGCCCAGGGTCTGCTCAACGGGACCTGGGTGATGAGGACAGAGCTGGCCAGCAGCCTGGCACAGGCTGGAGGCCAAGCTGGCCCAGGTAGCAGAGGCTTGGGTCTGGTCCCTGAGACTAGCAGGCCCTGCCACCTTTGCCCCCTAAAGTTCTGAGGCCCCATTGCTGGTGATGCCTAGAGAGACTAAGACACAGTGAGTCTGGTCCAGAACTCAGCCAGAGCCCACCAGGAGCCACAGGTTAGGATATTTTAGCCCTCCTAGTGGTTTGTCTCTGAGCTGGACATTTACCCCCAAGGCTGGAGCCTGATGTCTTACTTTTCTCATTCTCAGCCCCGAGGCTCAGGGCCAGGCACAGGCTCAACACCCAGTGTGTTTGAGGGTTGGAAGCCTGAAGCCCAAGGGAGCAGCCCACCTCTTCCCCAGGTGCCCATGCAGCTTCCGGGACATGGCTCTGAGCACCAGCACAGGACGAGCACACACACACGCGCATGCACACACGCACATGCACCAACATGCACACTCACACACATGCACACGTGCACGTGTATACACACTGTATACACACATACAGCCATGCATGCACACAGGCACACATCGACTCTTACTCATATTCATATGTGTGCACATACACATACATACACGTGCATACGGGAGCCCAGGCAGACCCGGGAGCCCGTGGCTGCCACACTGAGTCTGTTGTCCCTGTGCCCCCTCCCCCTCGCCCTTCCCGCCAGCCCTCCCTGCAGGCTCCCTCTCCAGCCCCTGGTCCCTCACAGGCTCCTGATGCTGCCAACCTCCTGCCTGGGTGGAGAAGGCAAACCTTCCATAGTAATAAGGTGGGGGTGGTGGTGGTGATGGGGGTAACAGGAGCTGCAGGCCAGCCAGGCGCTGGCCAGAGCGGAGCCTCTAGAGGCTGCCAGCCCAGGAGCCCCTCCTGGCCTGTGTGGGTGCCCCTCATTCTCCCTACCTCCCTCCCTGGCTCCTGGGCTCCAGGCAGGAGAGATGGGCAGGAAGCCCAGGGGCCCGAGCTGCCTCCAGACGGTGTCCCTGACCCGGCACCCAGACCTGCAGTTCCAGGACCCCTGCTCAAACTGAGCTGAGGAGCTTGGCCCACTGGATCCGGCGTGCAGACCCAACACTGAGAGCAGACTGGTCCCTGGTCTACCCCTGCCGGAAGGTGGGCTTGGAGAGAGGCTGATGGGGAGAAACGACGGCCATGACCAGCAGACCAGGCCTCCCCCTGCCCCAGGGTGCCCCCAGGCTCTCAGAGACTCCTGCCCAGGGTTAGTTTCTAAAGCCCCAAGCCCCAGACGCAAAGCCGGGTTGTTGCTGGGAAATGGAAACAGAGTCTGAGATCCAGAGGGGTCTGGTGTCTGGCCTCTAAGGCTCTATGCCACTTCCCCCTGGCCTGGGCAGGACATACTGCCTGCCCTTGGCCTTGGGGTGCTCAGCTGTGCACTTTGCGTCTAGAGCCTCGGGGATGGGCAAGTCGGAGAGCCAGATGGAGATGGTGGAGAGAGCCAGCCCCGAAGGGCAGAAGGGCCGCGGCTTCCTGGTGGGGGGGCTGCTGCTGCTGCTGCTGCTCCTGGTGGCCGGAGCCCTGGTAGCCCTGGGCGTCCTCTACGCCAACAGCAGAGGTGAGTGGGGACCCCAGCCCCGCCCCCAGCACCCTACTCTCCGCCGCTCCCCCCACCTCAGCTTCCCTGAGCTGGCAGCGCAGACCCGAATGGGGGTATCTCAGGGTCGTGCGCCTCCAGGACGAACCAGCCTTGCCGAACAGGGGAAGCCTGCGTGGCACAAGGGCGAGGGCGCGGCAAAGGCGAGTCTGCGGGCGCCGGAGCCCCAGGACGGTGCAGCTCCGGCGCTGCTGCGACTCCGAGGGAGGCGGGGATAGGGGGGTCGGGGGGACACTGACCTGCGGGACCCGCGGCCCGGCCAGAAGGCAGGCGCTCCGGGCTGCGGCGGGATGGTGGCGCGGCTGTTCTCCTGGCTCAGCCAGCGGCTTGGCGCCTGCAGAGCCACCACCGCTGCCGCCGCGGACTAGCCCGCCCCCGCCCCGCTCGCTCCCAGGCTCTGAGGGGCTGCAGTTCCCAGCTGACCAGCAGCCAGAGCCCGCACTCCGCGCGGCGCGGGCTGAGCTGGGCTCACCTGGTCCCGCCGCCGCCGCCGCCGCCGCCGCCGCCATCCTCCTCCTGGCCCGCCGAACACCTGGGCTGAGGGCTTGTTCGGGGCTCCGAGCTAGGTGCCGCTGACTGCAAGATAGTGGCGGGCCCGTGGGGCCCCACTGAGAAGGTGCACAGGGCCGGGGTTGCTCCGGAATGGCCACTACTAAGCGGTTCTGTCTCCAGGACCCCTAGGCCGATGTGGGTGGGCCCAACTGCCTTGGGGACCCCTCTAGATTATGTGACGACAAGAAGTGCCTACGTGCACACGCTCAGCTCCAAGCTGACCCAGGTCAACCCCAACTTGCCCCTGCTGCCCGCGTGTGAGCCCTCGCCTGTGCATCTGGAACGGGAGCTGATAGCCAGTCGACCCAGCTCGCCTGGAGTGCTCCTGCACTGCGCCTGCACGGGTCTGGCACACCGGACTGTCAGCACTGCCGCTTGATGCTGGACAGTTCTGACCCGGCAAGATCGGCTGTACTGCCCACAGGGTCCCTTCTCAATTGTCTGGCCAGGCTGTCCCTGTGAAGCAGAAGCTGGCATTTGAGGTGCTCTGAGTCCTCGGGCATCAGTGACCCTTTGCATGTGTGCAGGCATCCCCAGCCAGGGGCGCAGGGGCTTCAGGAGGGATCACTGTGCGATGTGGCTGATGCTTAGTGCCGCCAGATTCTCTAGCCCCTCCAGGCCTCCTGCCACGGTGATGGGCACTACCAACCTCATGACTGGGGGCCAGAAGGAAGGGGCGCTTGCTACAGAGAGCTCTGGTGACCTCAGACCCCAGCAGCCCTGGGGAGCCAAGTGCTTCCTGGGGACAGCACAGCCTCACCACCCCAATATGGGGTGCAAAGGGCCCCTTTACTCGCCTAGGGAGTGGCAAGAGGTAGGAGCCAGCCCTAGTAGGAGGGACCCACCCTGCCCAGTCTGCCTTCTCCTCCTCTTAGTCCGGGGATCTACCTGCCCCTTCTCCCGCGCACCCTCCAGTACTGAGTTCCTGGCGGCCTCCCTGCCCCCATCCAGGGCCACCTACTTCTGCCCTTCAGCAGTTAGGACCCCTGTGCCCCGTGCTTGTCTAGTGAATCAGTGAATGGATGGATGGAGGCCTGATGGTGCCTCAGGTCCTGGATGAGCTCCATGCCTGTGTCCTGGCCCTGGGTTGGAAAGGATATCAGGGAGACCCAATGGGAAAGATGGCTCCCCTTTGTTAGTGGGGTGGGGCGAGGGTGTATTCCAAAAAACAGCCTAATTCTGAAGCTGCTGTGCCCACCAGTCCATCAGGGGTGATGTGGCCTCATCCTGGGAGGGGCTTTGGGACTGGGGACATAGCCTCATCCTGCAGCCCCCCAGGCCAGCAGCAGGATGTCCTGGGCTGAGGAGCTGGATTCTGGGCCTAGGGAGGATGACAGCCCTGCTAAGCTCCCCAGTGACGAGCCATAGGCCCTGCTCAGAAAGTCCCCTCCCCAGCTTTCGGTCCTGGTAGGCCCAGGGAGGCCTCCAAGGGCTAGAATAGGGGCCCCATGGCTTCCATCCATCCCTTCACCAATTCACTTGACAAGTATTCTCAGGGCCTCCGTTTATGCTAGGGTGCAGAAGAGAACAAGAGCAGGCCAGGCCTGAGGAGCTAGTCATTGCGGGGTGGGGGGTGAGGGGTGGGGGTAGAGAAAGTACAGAAATAATCACAGTCACTAAAGCTGGGTAGCATTGGCCAAATACCAGGGCTGGTCCAAGTCTGGTGCATGCACCAGCTCATTCAGCCTCACAGCCCTATGCAGGTCCTGCTTGATCCCGTTCTGCAGAGGAGGACCCTGAGGCGATCATACCTGGTGCTTTTCATTGGCCTTTACAGAGATCCAAATTTGACTTAACTGGTCCTCTCTATTGTGTCTTTGGAGACCACGGGTGGAGCAAATGGTTAAAGGCTGCTAACGGAAAGGTTGTGGGTTCAAGTCTGTCCAGAAGCTCCTTGGAAGAAAGGCCAGGTGATTCCCTTTCAAAAAATCAGCCATTGAAAACCCTACGAAGCACAGTTCTACTCTGATACATGGGGTCACTGTGAGTCAGAATGGACTCAACAGCAACTGGTGGTGGTGGAATATATCTTTATTTCTATTCAATTAATTTCTGATGTTATCTTTAGCATTCTGTTGCTTCTATTTTTATATTTACTCCAGAGTAAATCTGTCTTATTTGTTAATCTACTTGCTTGGCTAGTTAATTTTCAGCTCTTCTTCCTAACATAAGCATGAAAGCCTAACTATTTCCCTCCAGATACCATTTTAACTAAATGCCAAAGGTTTTATGTGCAGTGTTATCATTCATTTCTAAATATTTTCTCATTTCCAGTATAATTTTCTCACTGACTCATCAGTTATTTAGAAATCGTTTTTTAGTTCCCAAATGCATGTTCTGTTTTATTTTAATTACCTTATTTTGTTGATTTCTAACTTAATTGCATTGTTGTCAGAAACCATGGTTTATGTGATATTGATTCTTTGATATTTGCTAAGGCTTGCTTTAAGGATACTTTACGATCACCTTTATAAATAATCCGTATGTGCTTGTGGAATATATTCACTCACTAATTGTTAAATGAATATAGATAGATAGAGAGATCCATTTGATTAATCACATTTTCTATATATTTTCTATTTTTGTATTTGCTTAATCTTTCAATTATTGAGAGATTGTGTTAAAACCTTGAACTAAAGAATTGCTAATGTCTTCTTTTGTAGTGATGTCAAGTTTTCATTTATTGTCAAAAGACTACATTATTATGTGAAAAAATATTTAGAATTGGTATATCTTCATGGTGAACTAAACATTTTATAATTACATAGTGATCCTCTATCTTAATAATACTTTTTGCCTTAAATTCTATTTGCCCTGATATGAATATTAACTACTCATTAGTATTTGCTTGGTTTATTTTTTCCATTCTTTCTCTTTGAACTTTCTTGCGTCTTTAAATTTAGATGTGTCTACTGCAATCATGTATAGCTGTTTTGGTTTTTGTCTGTCAATCTCTGTCTTTTAACTAGAGAATTTAGTCGTTTACATTTATTATGATTACTGAATATATATTTTTTTCTATTGTGTTCTTTTGTGCTTTTTTTCTCTTTTCTTGCCCTCTTTTGGATTGAGCCTTTATTTTTTCATTTCATTTTCTAGCTTGGAAGTTTTACACTCTTTGTATCATTTCAATGGTTAGCTTAAGTTTTTTGTTTTAACTATTTATTATTTTCTAAGTTATGTTGTTGTCATTAGTTTTCATAGAGTCAACTCCAACTCATGGCAATCCCATGTGTGCAGAGTAAACCATAGGATTTTCAAGGCTGTGACCTTTCAGAAGCAGATCACCCAAGGCACTTCTGGGTGGATTCAAACTGCCAACTTTCCAGCTAGTCATTGAGCACTTAACTGTTTGTGTCATCCAGGGATCAGCTAAACCTTATTTAGAAAACCAACAATTTTCACAAAAATTACAATGAGAAACACAGCCTTATCCCCTCATTCTTGCTTATCCTAAAATTCTTCTCCCCAGAAATCACAACCATTGTCTTATTGCAGAGGTCAGCAAACTATAGTCTGTAAGCCAAATTTCTTGGTTTTATAAATAAAGTTTTATTGGAACATAGCCATACCCATTGATTTATGTACGGCTATTTTTGTGCTGCAACAGCAAAGTTGAATAGTCTAGACAGAGACTCTATGCAGCCCACAAAGCCTAAAATATTTACTATCTGGTTATTTACAGAAAAATTTTACCAACTCCTGGACTGCAGACTGTCTTCTCATGTGTCTAAACCTCATCTTTAAACTCTTTTTTCTTTTTCATGTAGTTTTAGATCATGAGGAGGCATTATAAGGTTGTGGCTAACACCCAGGCAGCCTGGCTGGGCATCCCAGATCCCCCACATTCCAGCTGTGTGACTTTGAAAGGTCTCTGTGCCTCAGTTTTGTTATCTACCAAATGGAGATAATAGTAGTCCATAACTTAGACTCTTATTTGATTAAGAGTTCAATAATTTAATATATCAATAATACCTTCAAAAATGTCTGTCATGCTATTCATGACCAATGTCATGTTTCATTATTGACTCCTTGAATGGAAGGAAGATTTAGCTCCATAAGCCACTTGGGCCCCCACCTTTCCATTATAGGTATATCATACCTTTTGGTTAAATCTGTATTCATTATTTACAATACTTTTACTTTGTAAGTATTTTTCACAGCTGCACTGTGAAGAATAGTGGGATTACATTTCCTTTCTTTGTCATTATTTGGTTTTCCCTATCATTAATAGCTGCCTTGTGTGGGGGGGTTCCTTTTTTTCCCATCGTTATTCTTTTTTACAAAGCCTGTCTTTACCTATGTCAGATATAAACCTCATGCTTGTAAAACATACTTTAGTGCATTGTAGATGGTCACAACATGTGGCTTGAGTATAAGGCAATGATAGGTTACAAACAGCACTTATTGTTAATCACTCTAGATGTAAGCCAATTCAAATGATTTTCCTAAATCTTTAAAATTATTTTCCTGGTCTCTCTGACCTTTTCTCCAGACACAACTTTTTAAAAAATGAGCAGCTTTTAATTTTGTACAAGCAGTTACAAATTTCTGTGTCTCTTGTGGAGAAAGTTACAAACTTGAATCAAACAAGAGTCCTTCCAGCAGTTTACAAACTGAAACACAGCACAGAGCTTGTTTATACTTTATTCTCTGTTGCTCACTGGCTGCATGATCCTTGAGAACTTACTTCACCTAGCCTCAGGTTTTGTTTTTTTAAAAAGAGAGGACATTAGGCTAAACTTCTGAGATCCTTTTCATTTCTGAAATCCAATGAGTCTCTAAATCTGCCAAAGAGGATAATTCTTGCCCTACTTTACAATTATTAGGTAGCTGGTATGTGATAATATGGCTTGAGCTTACACAAATATAAAGTATAATCTTTCCAGAATTCCATGAATTCTTGAGTTGTATGAACCTGACCAACTCAAGTATTTTTGCTGTTGTTGTTGTTTGTTTTTTGGTTTTTTGGTTTTTTTTAAGCCATTTCCAATGCTCTTCATTTCTTGATCTAGACCCAAATTCCCATCTGGCATCATTTTCCTTCTTCATTAAGAAATTCCTTTAATGTTTCTTGTAATACAGGTATGCTACAATGAATTATCTCAGCTTTTGTTTGCCTAAAAAAGTCTTTATTTCATCTTCGTTTTTGAAAAATATTTTCACTGGGTATGGAATTCTGGGCTGATGCAAGATTTTTCTCTCAATCACTCTATTGTCTTCTGGCTTGCATACTTTCTGATGAGAAGTCTGCTGTAATTCTTATCTTTGTTCCTCTATGTAATATGTCTTCTTTTTTTTTGCGCCTTTAAGATTTTCTCTTCATCTTTGATTTTTAGCAGGTTAGCTATGACGTGTCTAGGGGTGGGGTGTGTGTGTGTGTGTGTGTGTGTGTGTGTGTGTTAGTATTTATACTGTTTGGGGTTCTCTGGAATTCTTGGCTTGTAATTTGTTGTCTTACACTAATTTTGGAAAATCCTCAGTCACTGCCTCTTCAAATATTTCTTCTAACCCTTTCTCTCTCTCTCTTCTATGTCTGGAACTCCAATTATATGTGTGTTAGATGGGTTGATATTATCCCACAGAATTTGGATGCTCTGTTCAGTTTTTGTTCACTCTTTTACTCTTCGCAATTCAGTTTGGAGAGTTTGACCTAATTAGTTTTGAAGTTCACTGATTTGTTCCTCAGCTGAGACACCAGTGCTGAAGCAGCAAAGAAATGCTTCAAATCTAATAATGTGCTTTTTATTCTTGGCATTTCCATGTGACTCCTTTTTATAGTTTCTGTTTCTTTGCTGAAATTCCCCCATCTGTCCATGCATGTTAACCATCTTTTCCATTAGATCATTTAACATATTAATCACAGTTATTTTAAAGTCCCTCTCTGATAGTGCCAATATCTGGGCTATCCTTGAATTTAGTTCTATTGATTACTTTTTCTCTTGACAATAAATTGCTTTTCTTGCTTTTTTTTCCCGTGTCTCATAATTCTTATTGAATGTTGGACATCATGTGTAGAAGAGTAGAGACTAAGGTAGATAGTATCTGTACCCAGAACTATGCACACTTCTTCTTCTGTGACTAGTGTGAGGATTTGAATTAATCTCATCAGGAGTTAGTTGATTTGGGGTTTCATAGTTGCCATTGTTACCTAAGTGCACCACACATTTCAAATTCCTCCAGCAGTGGGATACTGTGCTTAGAGAAGTGGAGCCGAGGGTGCCAGAGGATTTTTCTCACTGTTCCTGCTCCACCCTCAGCTTTTAGTAGCCCCTGATGCCTGTGATACTGAGGGGTTTTCTCTTTATGCTTTTGTTCCTCCACAAGTGGTAGATTGCTGTTGCTTATTGGTACTAGGCTCCTGCTGGGGGCAGGAGGGATCTCTCTTGCCCTGACCCAGTTTCAGTCCTAAGCAGGCTTGGTGCATCTGGGCCTCAGGGGTAGATGTCTCTCAGCATTCATGCCCCTATCCCCTCACAGCCAAAGTTTGCCTTGTATCTGAGGTTAGCCTTGGACAGAAAATAATTCCCTGCCCCTCCTCTAGTGATAGCAGGCCTCTGATGTCAGTCTAGGATGCTAGGTCCATGGCAGCTTCCTGTTGCTTCCACACAGAGAATTTTAGTTTCTAACCTTCTTCTAGAAGCAACAGATTTTTGCCTGGCCCTGGGGGTGACAAGGTTTGCTGCCCTTACCCCAGTGGCTTAAAGATTTCGGTTTTTGCAAGAGAAGCATTCAGGCAAGCAGGAGGGTCTTTGTGCCTGAGTTTCAGCAAAAGTGGATCACGTCTTGCATGCCTGGGCCACTGAGGGACACTCTCCCTGGTCTCCTAACCTTCCCCCAATCTTTCTCATAGGTACCTGGTGAAGGCCTTGTGAAAAAGAACTGGTGAGTTAGCAAGAAATCGCCTTTTGTTGGGGCCTCCCCGCTATTCCTAAAAAACATGCTAGCCCACACTTGGCCTTTAAGAATTTGTTAAAGTTTTGGCTGATTTCTTTTTAGCCCCTTTTATAGTGGCCAGTTCTTACTCGCAGTCTATCGAAGGTGAAACATTTCATGTGTCTCATCTTTCCTTGGATGGGCTCATCACTCTGTAATTCACTTTTCTTGGTTGTCTTGTGACCTCAGCTCTTGGATGGTCTCAAGAAAAGATATTTTTGTAGATTATTTGGTTTTTCTTGTCATTAGGATGAGAATGATATTCTATCTTGGTTTTTGGTGTTCTAAGCAGAAGTTGAATTCCTAATCAAAACCAAACCTGTTGCAATCAAATCGATTCTGACTCCTAGTGACCCTATAGGACAGAGCAGAACTGCCCTATAGGGTTACCAAGGCTGTAATCTTTATGAAAGCAGACTGCCACATCTTTCTCCCACAGAACGGCTGGTGGATTCGAACTCTCAACTTTCAGTTAACAGCTGAGCTTAACCACTAAGCTACCAGGGCTCCTCAGAAGTGGAATTACTCCACCTTAAATTTTTACATGCATATGTAACTTAATAAAGTATTAAGTTAATTAATATTTCCACCCTTCTTCCAAACAATACAAGGACTTTAGAGCAGTTTAAGGAGCCCTAGTGGCACAATGGGTAAGTGCTTGACTGCTAACCAAAAGGTTGGACGTTCAAACCCACCCAGCAGCTCTGCAGGAGAAAGACCTGGTGATCTGCTCCTGTAAAAATCATAGCCCAGAACATCCTATGGGGCAGTTCTACTCTGTCACATGGGGTCACTAGGAGTCGAAAATTGACTTGACAGCATCTAACAACAGAGCAGTTTAATCCTTCTCACCTCTCCCTGAACACCACCAACTTACATGTTATTGCTGTTAAGTATTTGGTTTCTAATTTTTTTTACCCATTACAAGTAGGCATCATTATTATTCAATACAGGCCATGTTAATTTATATTTTCCATGTGCCTATCAATTCCTTTTCTCCTCATTCTTCTTACATCTCAGGCCTTCCTGCTGAAACAATTTTCTTCTTTCTAAAGTACATACTTCAGAGCCTCTCTATTCAAAGTATGGTCTAGGGACCAGCAGTATCACCATCACCTAGAAGCTTGTTAGAACCAGGCATTCAGGGCCTACCCCAGGTCTACTGAATCAGAATCTTCATTTAGATCCCCAGGAAATTCATATGCATGTTAAGATTTGAGAAGTGCTACTTTAAGGCAAGGAGCCCTGGTGGCACAGTGGTTAAAGTGCTCGACTGCTAACTGAAAGGTCTGCAGTTCGAACCCACCATCTGTTCCGTGGGAGAAAAACGTGGCTGTCTGCTTCTGTAAAGATTTACAGCCTCGGAAACCCTATGGGCAGTTCTACTCTGCCCTATAAGGTCGCTATGAGTTGGAACTGACTCCACAGCAATGGAGGATTTACTTTAAGGCTACTAAATTCATCTGATAATAAGAATAACCTGGGGCAATTGTTAAGAATCTAGACCTTGGGACACTATCAAAGCCCCTGGGTAGTGCAAAGTGTTTGCTGTTGACTACTAGCCAAAAGTTGGGGGCTCAAACCCACCCAGCGGCACCATGGAAGAAAGTTCTGGTGATAAGCTTCTGTAAAGATTATAGACAAGAAAACCCTATGGATCTCAGTTCTGCTCTGTCATACATTGGATCACCGTGAGTTAGAACTGACTTGAAGGCAACAGGTTTGGTTTTTTTGTTTCTTTTTCCTTTTTTTTTTTTGGTGGAGGATAGAGGACACAACCTGGGTGGGACCCAGGAATATACAGAGTAAGCCCTCAGAATCTGTCTATAGCAAACAGATTATGTTTACTTTCTTGTGATGAGGCAAGTTTTGGAAGCACTGCTTTAAAACAATCTTTCAGCAGTAAATTCTGAGTTTTAGTTTTTCTGAAAATAACTTTATTTAACACTCATTCTTGAGTGATAATTTAGCTGGTTAAATATCTGGACTTAGTTATTTTCTCTCAATATGCTGAAGATTTAGCTCCATTGTCTTCCGATTTCTATTGGTGCTATTCATAAATCCAGCATCAATCTAATTGTAATTCTTTCGGTAAGTGAACAACATTTTCTCTCTGAATCGTTTTCTCTTTGTCTTTGGTGTTCTGCATTTTTCCTATGAAATGTTTCACTATGAAATTCTTTTTATTGAGTCTAATTTGGATTTGTTGTATTTCCTGAATCTGAATATTAATAACTTTTATCAATTTTAGGCTATTTTAGTCACTTTTTTAGGTTTGTGTCTCTTACATTCTCTGTATTCTCTTCTTTTAAAATTCTGATTACATATATGCTCATTTTTTCTCACTCTATTCTCCACGTCTTTCAACTTTTCTTTAATATTTTCCATCTCTCTGTCTTACATTCTGGGTAAATTCTTTAGAACTGCATTCCAATTCACTAAATCCCTCTTCAACTTTGTTATATCTACTTTGTAACCCATCCATTTTATGTCAAAACGACGTCTTATTATTTCTAGAATCTCCCATTTTTTTCTCAAATTGATTCTTTTTAATGTCCTTTGCTCTTGTTTTCAGTTCTTTTTTTTTTCTTCAAACATTTAGAAATTATGGTATTTTATGTATCAGTTATTCTGCCTAACAAAACACCCCAAAACTCAATTGCTTAAAACAACTATCATTATGACATACATCCATAGGTTGACAAGGGGTCAGCTGATCTAGGGTGAGCTCAGCTGGAGTAGCACTGTTCTACATGAGTTCCATTCTCCTTCTAGGATCAGCAAAGCAACCCTGGGTACATTCTTCTCCTGGAAATGGCAGAAGTGCAAGAAAACTAAACCAAGCCAGTTGCCATCAAGTCCATTATGACTCATGGCAACACCATGTGCATCACAGTAGAACTGTGTTCTATAGGGCTTTCAGTGGCTGATATTTCAAAAGTAGATCACCAGGCCTTTCTTCTGAGGTGTCTCTGGGTGGACTTAAACCACCAACCTTTCAGTTAGCAGCAAAGCACTTAACCATTGCACCACCCAGGAACTAACAGAAGCACAAGAGGGCAAGTGAAAGCACACAGGCCTCTAAGGGGCCTAGGCTGAGAACAAGAACACTGTCATTTCCACCTCTTTCTGTTGGCCACAGCAAGCCCCATGGGCAAACTCAAAGTTAAGATATGGGGAAAATATTTAGTGTCCCATTAGTGGGAGGAACTATAATGTCACATGACAAAAGCATATACACAGAGAAGAGTCGAGATTTAGGGCCAATGATGCCATCTTCCACACATTCTGGATCAGTTAATAACAAAATATGAAATCCTTGGGGCTCTAGCTTTGCGATTTACTGTTTCTCACTCTTGGAAACTTGTCTTTTCACAAACATAAACCCAGGTTCAAATTGGCTCTATCTGTAGGTATCCTATGTTGCTTGGGCTGAGAAAGTTTTCCTCCAGAGAATACGCATGTTTGTTTCCATCAAGTACCTTGGGATGCTACCAGATTGAGACTGCCTTAAATTAATTTCTCAGCTTTGGGTTTCCTTGACCACACAGTCATGTAAACTTATACCCGACACGTGCTTGACAACCAGCCTCTGAGTATGCATTCTCATGAAAGGCTTGTTTTCTTCCGCCCAACCAAGCAACTAAGTTCTTTGAATGTCTTTTTCCTTTTTCTCTCCTTTGTTTCTTTCTTTTTTCTATTTCTTTCTCTTTATTTTTGAGAGAGAGAGGAAACAAATGTATTCAAATCAAGACCAACCTTCAGGAAAGCAAAACTTTAAGAATAAATGTCAGAATTCCTTTTTAAAGAGTAAGAAGTCTACGTGAAAATAAGTAACATATTACAAAAGTTATTCAAGTTAATATAAAAGAGCAAAGGGAAGATAACATGTCAACTGGATATTTAAAGAAAGTTATTCCCTCCTGGAACTATGAAAGAAAAAGAACATGTATTTAAAGAAAAAATATCCTTGGGTGGAGTCTGTTTACTGTGTTTCCTATTAATCATATGTTAGCATTAGAGTAAGTCAAACTTCATTTCTAACCATCATTTGTGTCAAAAGGATCTTGCTGTTTGGCTTTTTACCTTGATCAGAAGAATGAAGATTTTGAGTGAAAATGTGGGAACTAGAAGTCCAAACCCAGCCCCTTGCTGATTATGTGACCTTGGGTATATCACCCCACCTTCCTATCAGTTTTCTCATCAGAAAAATGGCGATAGTGAACCTCATAGGCTTCTTATGGTAATTAAATAAGATCATGTAAGTCAAAGGGCATTATGGGAAAAGCAAGACTATCCCATCTAATTCAGTATTAGAAATGTTGCCCAAGATCCCACTGTATCCTGAGGCAACTCCTGAGCTGCTGCATCTGATAGATTTACCTCAGTAATGTCCTCCAAAGGAGCCCCGGTGGCACAAGGGTTAAGTGCTTGCCTGCTAACAGAACGTCTGACGGTTCAAATCCACCCAACAGCTCTACAAGGGAAAGATCTAATGATCTGTTTCCGTAAAGATTACAGCCAAGAAAACCCTATGGAGCAGTTCTACTATGTCACATGGGGTGCTATTAGTTGGAATCAACTCGACAGCACCCAAAAACAATGTCCCCCAACAAGAAGCTTATGGCAACCAGTGTTGGGAATGCTGTTGTTAAAACAGAAGAGAGGAGGGAGCATGAAGGAGGCATTATCATACATTTTCAGTTTCAGTAGTTTGTTCTGGATATGTCTGACTAAACTGGAAACAAATTACTCAGAGGGATTGTTTGGGTCTCCTGTAATGCTGTTGTTCACTATATTTACCCTTTCTGGTGCTCGTCATTTCTTCCCACCATCAGGCTTTAGCTGGCATCATGGATTGAATTGTGTCCCCCAAAAATGTGTGTCAACTTGGCTAGGCCATGATTCCCAGTATTGTGTGACTGTCCACCGCTTTGTCATCTGATACAATTTTCCTATGTGTTGTAAATCCTACCTCTGTGATGTTAATAAAGTGGGATTAGTAGCAGTTACGTTAATGAGGCAGGACTCAATCTACAAGATTAGATTGTGTCTTACATCAATCTTTTTTGAGATATGAAAGAGAGAAGCAAGCAGAGAGACAGGGGGACCTCATATCACCAAGAAAATAGTGCCGGGGCAGAGCCTATCCTTTGGACGGGGGGTCCCTACACTGAGAAGCTCCTAGATCAGGGGAAGATTCATGACAAGGACCTTCCACCAGAGCCGACAGAAACAGAAAGCCTTCCCCTCGAGCAGACACCCTGAATTCGAACTTCTAGCCTCCTAAACTGTGAGAGAACAAACTCCTATTTGTTAGAGCCATCCACCTGAGGTATTTCCATTATAGCAGCACTAGATAACTAAGACAGCTGGTTTCATTTTCTTTCTGCCTAAAGATATTTCTTTAGCATTTACTGTAGTGCAGGTGTGCTGGAGACATTCTCTCAGCTTCGTCTGAAATGTCTTTATTTCACTTTAATTTTTGAAATATATTTTTTCTGGGTATATAATTCTAAGCTGATAGGGTTTTGTTGTTGTTAGGTGCCTTCAAGTCAGTTCCAACTCATAGCAACCCTATGCACAGCAGAACGAAACACTGCCCGGTCCTGCACCATCTTCACAGTCCTTGTTATGCTTGAGCGCATTGTTGCAGCCACTGTGTCAATCCATCTTGTTGAAGGTCTTCCTCTTTTTTGCCAACCCTCTACTTTACCAAGTATGATGTCCTTCTCCAGGGACTGATCCCTCTTGACGCCACATCCAAAGTATGTAAGATGAGGTCTCGCCACCCTTGCTTCTAAGGAGCATTCTGGCTGTACTTCTTCCAAGACAGATTTGTCCATTCTTCTGGCAGTCCATGGTATATTCAGTATTCTTTGCCAACACCATAATTCAAAGGCATCAATTCTTCTTCAGTCTTCCTTATTCATTGCCCAGCTTTCACATGCATATGGGGCGATTGAAAACACTGTGGCTTAGGTCAGGTGCACCTTAGTCTTTAAGGTGACATCTTTGCTTTTTAACACTTTAAAGAGTTCTCTTGCAGCAGATTTGCTCCATGCAATGCATCATTTGATTTCTTGACTGCTGCTTCCATTGGAGTTGATTGTGGATCCAAGCAAAATTTAAGTCCTTGACAACTTCAATCTTTTCTCCATTTATCATGATGTTGCTTATTGGTCCAGTTGTGAGGATTTTTGTTTTCTTTATGTTGAGGTGTAACCCATACTGAAGGCTGTGGTCTTTGATCTTCATCAGTAAGCGCTTCCAGTCCTCTTCAGTTTCAGCAAGCAAGGTTGTGTCATCAGCATATCACAGGTTGTTAATGAGTCTTCCTTCAATCCTGATATCTTGTTCTTCTTCATATATGGATTATTTGCTCAGCATACAGATTGAATAAGTATGGTAAAAGGATACAACCCTGACGCACACCTTTCCTGACTTTAAACCATGCAGTATCCCCTTGTTCTATTCAAACGACTGCCTCTTGATCTATGTACAGGTTCCTCATGAGCACAACTGAGTGTTCTGGAATTCCTATTCTTCAAAATGTTATCCATAATTTGTTATGATCAGTTTCAGATTTACGTAATTATTGCAAAGATAGTACAGAGAGTTCCCATATATCCCACATCCAGTGTCCACTATTACTAAAATTTTACGTTAGTATGGTACATTTTTCACAATTAATGAACCAATATTGAAACATAGCTATTAACTAAAGTCCATGCTTTTTCATATTTCCTCAGTTTTTTCCCATATGTCCTTTATCTATTCCAGGATTCCACCCAGGATGTCTCATTACATTTAGTATCCATGTCTCCTTAGCCTCCTCTTAGTTGTGATACTTTCTCTGACTTTCATTGTTTTTTTATGATTTTGACAGTTTTGATGATTACTGTTGAGCTATTTTATAGAATGTACCTCAGTTGGGATCATTCTAGCTTCCTCCCCTTGCTTATCTGCAACCTCCCACTCTAACAGTGATAAACCTGGCTCTCATCTTCGCTATCTATTTACTTATTTGTTCAACTCCAATATATGTGTATGTTGTTGTTGTTAGGTGCCGTTGAGTCGGTTCCAACTCATAGTGACCCTGTGTACAACAGAACTAAACACTGCCCAGTCCTGCACCATCCTCACGATCATTGCTATATTTGAGCCCACTGTTGCAGCCACTGTGTCAATCCATCTCATTGAGGGTTTTCCTCTGCCCCACTGACCCTCCACTCCACCAAGCATGATGTCCCTCTCCAGGGATTGGTCCCTCCTAATAACATGTCCAAAGTACCTAAGACGAAGTCTCACCATCCTTGCTTCTAAGGAGCATTCTGGCTGTACTTCTTCCAAAATAGATTTGTTCGTTCTTCTGGCAGTCCATGGTATATTCAACATTCTTCGCCAACACCATAATTCAAAGGCATCAATTCTTCTTTGGTCGTCCTTATTCATTGTCCAGATTTTGCATGCATATAAGGCTATCGAAAATATCATGGCATGGGTCAGGCATACCTTAGTCCTCACACTAGTCCTCAAAGTGACATCTTTGCTTTTTAACATTTGAAAGGGGTCTTTTGGAGCAGATTTACCCAATGCAATATGTTGTTTGATTTCTTGACTGCTGCTTCCATGGGCGTTGATTGTACAGATGTATAAACCACATAACCAAACCTGCTGCCATCAAATAGATTCCAACTCATTGCAACCCTGTAAGACAAAATAGGACTGCCTCATAGGGTTTCCAAAGAGCAGCTGGTGGATTCGAACTGCCAACCTTTTGGTTAACAGCTGAGTTATGAACCACTGCACCACCAAGGTTTCTATACATGTATAGTGACTTCATAATTGTGAACCCATACCCCCTTGGGGAACAACTTTATCATCTAGGATATAGCACTTATGTACAGTTCTTTTTGCCTTTAGTCTTACAGACTCCACTTATTCCAGAGTTACCTAGGTCAGCACCTCATTCCCTACCTCTTTCAGTGAGATTGTTTCGCACATTTGCAATACACTTTTATTCTCATTCTGCATTCCATGTTGGGGTCCCCTGACCTCCTAAATGATGTATTTAATTTGCATACATTAAAGTTTGCACTGTAAAGTTCTACAGCTTTTGACAAATTCTTCATGTCTTATGTTCACCATTACTGTATCATACAGAATAGTTTAACCACCCTAAAAAAAAAACAATAATCCTTTATGGTTCACCTATTCAACACTCCCCCAGAGCCCCTGTCAACCCCTGTTTACCATCTCCATAGTTTTTCCTTTTCCAAAATGTCATATAGTTGGAATTATACAGTATATATCTTTTTTAGACTGGCTTCTTTCACTTAGCCATATGCATTTAAGATTCATCCATGTCTTTTCATGACTAGGTATCTCATTTGTTTTATTGCTGAATAATACTCCATGGTACGGATATAGTTTGTTTATCCATTCACATATTGAAGGATATCTTGGTTGCTTCTAGCTTTTGGAAATGATGAATAAAGCTGCTATACATTGACGTGCAGGCTTTTCTGTGGGCACAGGTTTTCAAATCAGTTGAGTAAATACCTACGGCCAAGATTGCTAGATATTTACTTTTGTAAGAAACTGTCAAAATGTCTTCCAAGGTTGCTATATTATTTTGCATACCCACCAGTAACGAATGAGAGTTCCCATAGCTCGGCATCCTAGCCAGCAGTTGGTATAGTCAGTTATTTTGGGTTTTTTGTTTGTTTGTTTTTAGCCATTCTAACGGGTTTTTGAAGCCCTGGTGGTGTGGTGGTTAAGCATTTGGCTGCTGTCTTAGTCATCTAGTGCTGCTATAACAGAAATACCACAAGCGGATGGCTTTAACAAAGAGAAGTTTATTCTTTCACAGTCCAGTAGGCTACGAGTCCAAATTCAGGGCGTCGGCTTCAGGGGAAGGCTTTCTCTCTCTGTCGGCTTTGGCGGAAAGTCCTTGTGATGCATCAGTCTTCCCTCAGTCTGGGAGAATCTAAGCGCAGGAACCTCGGGTCCAAAGGACACGCTCTGCTCCCAGCACTGTTTTCTTGGTAGTAAGAGGTCTGCATGTCTCTCTGCTTGCTTCTCTGTTTTATACCTCAAAAGAGATTGCTTAATCTTGTAGACCTCATCAATATAACTGCCGCTAATCTATCTTATTACATCATAGTGATAGAGTTTACAACACATAGGAAAATCACATTGGATGATAAAATGGTAGACAATCATACAATACTGGGAATCATGACCTAGCCAGGTTGACAGGTATTTTGGGGGGACACAATTCAATCCATGACAGCTGCTAACCAAAATGTCGGCAGTTCAAATCCACCAGCTGCTTCTTGGAAACCTTATGAGGCAGTTCTACTCTGTCCCATGGGGTCTCTGTGATTTGGAATCAGCTCAACAGCAATGGGTAATAGGTGTGTAGAGGTATTTCATTGCTGTTTTAATTTTCAATTACCTAATGACAAAAGATGTTGAGCATCTTTCCGTATGCTTATTTTCCAACTGTATATTTTCTTTGGTGAGGTGTCTGTTCAGATCTTTCACCCATTTTTAAATTGGGTTGTTTGCTTTCTTATTGTTGAATTTTAAGAGTTCTTTGTATATTTTTGATACAAATCTTTCATCAGATATGTGTTTTGCAAATATTTTCTCCTAGTCTGTGGCTTGTCTTTTCATTCTCTTAAAGTGTCTTTCACAGAGCAGAAGTTTTTAATTTTAATAAAGTCCAATTTATCACTTCTCTTTCATGGATCATGCTATTGCTGTCATATTTTAAAACTCATCACCAAACTCAAGGTCATGCTTATCATATGTTTTCTTCAAGAAGTTTTATAGTTTGCATTTTACATTTAGATCTGTGATCCATTTTGAGTTTGTTTTTGTTTTAAGGTGCAAGATCTATGTCTAGGTTCATTTTTTTTGCATGTGGATGTCTAACACCATTTTTTCCATTTGTTGAAAAGATCATGCTTTCTCCATTGAATTGTCTTTGCTCCTTTGTCAGAGATCAGTTGACTATATTTGTGTAGATCTATTTCTGGGCTCTCTATTCAGTTGCATTGATCTATGTGTCTAGTCTTTCATCAGTACTGTGCTGTATTGATTACGGTAGACTTATAGTATGTTTTGAAATCAGGTAGTGTGCATCCTCCCGCTTTGTTCTTCTTCTTCAGCATGGCATTGGCTACTCTGGGTCTTTTGCTTTTTCATATACACTTTAGAATCAGTGTGTCCATATCTACAAAACAGCTTGCTGGGATTTTGACTGGGTTTGAGTTGAATCTATAGACCACGCTGAGAAAAACTGATAAGTCAACAATATGAGTTTTCCAATCCATGAAAATATGTCCAGGATCTACAGCATGGATGAAAAAATCTAAATCATTTTGTTACATCTTTACTAGAGTGGGAGAAAGTCTATCGGGCCTTTGTACATCATAATCAGAAGCAGAAATCCCTTCTCATCATCTATTTTGCTGGAGGGAAAGGTATCTTTTAGTCAGCTATTTCTCTGCTGGTGTGGTTCTCTGAGGTCCAAGGTCTAGCCACTAGTCCCAAGACTCTGGATTACTGAGACTGGAGCAGCCGTGATTTAAGCACCCACTTAGCACTTCATTTCTGCTTCTGGCCTGTAAGGATTGTCCTTTTCTCTGAAACTCAGCTTTGCTTCTGAGAAAAGTTTGCCTGAATGCACACTCCACACAGCACAACTTGCTCTCTTCCCATCTGTGTTCCCACCAGACTGTCAGCTCCTTGAGGGCAGGGACCCTGTGGGACTCCCATCTGAATCTCAATTGTCCTGCACTGTTGTTGTTGTTGCTGTGTGCCATCGAGTCGATTGCAACTCATAGTTACCCTATAGGACAGAGTAGAACTGCCCCATAGGGTTTCCAAGTAGTGGTTGCTAGATTTGAACTGCCGACTTTCTGGTTAGCAGCCTGAGCTCTTAACGACTCCACCACCAGGGCTCGACATCCTGCACTCGGTCTGGCTTATAAAAAGCACTCACAGATGTTGGGTTAATGGATGAACAAGTGGATGAATTGAAAGAGCAGCAGCCAATAGGTAGGAGAGAACACCTCCCCCAAAGCACCACTGATCAACACGCCTTTGAATGGCCAAGACCCCAGGGAATTCACGACACATACATAGCTTCTGGCACCCTCTCTGTAGTCTTCATGCCCAGGGTGAGCCAGGTCCCTACCCTGCCCATAGCCCTGACCTGAACAATCCCCAGTCCCCTGGTGGGAAATTCAGCCACCAGCTAGGTCTACAGGTGGCCAGGCCTGGCTTGCTCTCTCCCTGAACCTTGCCCCTCCTTCCCCATGCCCCTCTCTGGGAAAAGTTCAGAGCCCACCCCAGAAGATCGGATGCTGACCAGGCAGCAACCTCAGGGTGTAGCTGGGAGGATGGAGGGAGGTGTCTTTGTACCTCCAGCAGACAGTGAGGGTGGAAGCGTTGGGCTGAGTCGTTAATGGGACAGAAAGTCTTCAAGGTGGACTCACAACAACACCTCCAATGGACCCAACTGTTCTGCTGTGGTGGGACCCATTATGTGGGTCTAGACCATATCCCCGGTGTTCAGGGTGACCCCGCAGGGAGATGAAGAAGTCAAAGGGGCTTCTTTGGGTAGAAAGAGTTTCCACCTCAAGAGCCCTCTGTGCCCCGGTGGGTGGGTTGAGCCCAAGGGTGCAGTGGGAGGGTAGGACAAGGTGGAGCTAGCAAGCCAGGGTAGCCCTCCTCCCCACTCCTCCTGGTCAGGCCAGTGCGAAGCACAGGCATGGGACCAGGAAACAGAAATACCTTGGTTCCTGCTCTTGGTGCCATGGTGACCGGCCCTCACTTTAGGGGGACAGCAGGCGACTGCACGCACACCCCAGCCTAGCAGGGAGCCCCCAGGCACCCTGGGGCCCCAAATGTAGGAAACTCTGGTGCTGTCCCAGGATGTAGCACGTGGGCGGGCAGGCGGCCGAGCAAGTCTTCTATCTCTCCCCAGGGAAGCAGCTGCTGCCTTTTACTAGTCTGCTTTGTTTCTCAAAGGACGAGAGGACCAGTGTAGAGCGGAAACCCCGAGGTAGCCTTCCTGTACCACCAGAATGTGGGCCCAAGCCATGGGCTGGAAACCCGGCCTTCCTGTGGGCGGGACCTGTGGACGGGCAGGGCACCAGGCAGAGCTCCTCCACGTACCCACTGCCTGGTACCCTGAGTATCCCCAGGGAAGAGGGGACTGGCAGGGATGCTAGCGGGAGGCTCTGCTCCCAATCCTTAGGCAGCTACCGGCAAAGCCAGCAGGCAGCAGACTAGGCCAGGGGTGTGTAAAGAGGGGGAGCCCAGGGAAGCTTCCTGGAGGTGCTGTTCCCTGATCAGCTGAGAGCTGTCCGGCAAGATGAAGGGAGGGCAGAATGCCCAGCTTCAGCTCTCAAGGGGCAGCTGGAAGTCAGGGAGGCAGAGGATGGGAAGGGGCTCCATATGGCTGCAGGGGTCAAGCAAAGATGAGGCTCCCCATGACTTCAGGCTCCAGGCCTGGGTGCCAGGGACAGGGCGGGGGTTGAGGCACAGCCCCCACCTGCCCTATCCGCCCCCACCCGGCACCACCAGCCCAGCCTGTCTCTCTCTGCTCACACCACTCCCTGCCCGCAGCCATCCATGAGATGGAGGAGGTCTGCATCACCCCCGGCTGTGTGATAGCAGGTAAGCGCCCCACCACCACCTCCTGCCTTCACTGCCCTGCCCAGGGGCTGCTCCCCACCACCTAATGGTGGCACAGGCCCTGCCCAGAGACAAGGGCAGCAACTGGGGACATGTGGCTACTGAGCCCTGGTGGGGCAGACCCAGGCTCAGCACTAGCGGAGGAAAGAGGAGCAGCACCAGCCCTCGAGGCAGGAATCAGCTCTCACCCCATTTCTTGCCTACTGTCCCTGCCAGCCGACCTCGGCCTCCCCAGAAGTAGGACCCCCTGGAAGCTACACAGAAGCAGCTGCTGGGACCTTCAAGGGTCTTCTCCAGACTCACAGCACGAAAGGCCAAATGGACAGACTACTCTATGATCTCAAGTTTCCCTCCCAGGCCTGGGCCTTACAATGGGGACTGTGTCCACTATTTGCAAATGACAAACCAGGGGATGTGCTAGGAGGCAGCACTAGTGAAAACAACTCAGAAATGTGGCTTTTCTGCCACTGCTGGGGTCACAGAAGCCCGTGGTGACACTTTCTTCAAGGACCCCAGCCTCAAAGGCAACTTAGGCCAAGAGAAAGCAGAATGGGAATGTGGGAGACAGTCCAGGTGGAGGGCCCAGGTGAAAGGTCCTGGGGAGGGTCCAGGTGGAAGGTCCTGGGGAGGGTCCAGATGGAAGGTCCTGGGGAGGGTCCAGGTGGAAGGTGCTGGGGAGGGTCCAGGTGGAGGGTTCTGGGGAGAGTTCTGGGGAGGGGCCTGGGGGAGGATCCCTGGGGAGGGTCCCAGCTGAGAGAGTTCAGCAGGGAACCTCTGGGAGAGGCTGTCCCCTGAACACTCCGGGGTCCTGGGGAAAAGCCACTCCACAACCCCTGCCATGGTGGTAAGAGCTGCACCCCTCACCAGGGGATCACATGTACTGACCAGTGGGAGGTGCTGACCGAGAGAACAGGGGCCAAAACCAGAAGGTGGGTGCCAATAGCTGAGCACTTCCTGTGTGCCAGCTTAGCTCCACCATCACCCGGGTCCTCAAGCAGGACTGCTGGATGCCCCCAGGGCTCAGGGAGGCCATGAGGGTTAAAGGCCACATGCTTAGTAAGTGGTATCGCCAGAACTTAAAATCCAGTTTGGGGGGCCCAGCCTCGCCTTGCTTCCAACCTTGCTGAGGCTCAGAGGGGGCGATGAACTCTCCCAAGGACACACAGCTGGGTTGACTATCCAACAGTCCATTCCCAAGGGACAGGCTATTAGGGCATCCACAACTCTGTCTCCCCTCTTCCTCCCCTCCCTTCCGGGGCAAGCAGCAGCCAGGATCCTCCAGAACATGGACCCTTCCCAGGAACCCTGTGACGACTTCTACCAGTATGCGTGTGGTGGCTGGCTGAAGCGCCATGTGATTCCTGAGACCAACTCACGGTACAGCGTCTTCGACATCCTTCGGGATGAGCTGGAGGTCATCCTCAAAGGTGGAGAGTGGCCGGGGGGGGGTGAGGCTGGGTGCCCGCTGGTGGGGGAACGGGAGCCTGGGCTAGCTGGGTGAGTGGGCAGCCCAGGGTCCTCTGTGGCCCCCATTTCCTCCTGTCCAGGAGGAAAAGAGGGACAGGGATTCCTTAGCATGAAGACCTCACAGGGTGCAGGAACTACCTCTAACTGAGCATGGCAAAATGGCATGGGGATACCCATCAGCCACCTCAGCCCTCTGTCCAGCGACCATTCCCCTCGGCCCCCAGGGGTGCTGGAGAATTCCACCTCCGAGGACCGGCCGGCCGTGCAGAAGGCCAAGATGCTGTACCGCTCCTGTATGAACGAGAGTGAGTGAAACTCTGCTGGGGCTGAGCAGGGCGGTAGGGGCTGCCCAGTTCACCTCCAGGAACGCTGGGAGCAAGTGTCACACAGGACTCCGGTTAGGGACCCTGTGCTGTCCTTCCATCTGGTCACTGGACCCAGGCATGGACTTCCTGCCAGCTGCCCCATGCCCCTCCACACCTGACCCAGCCCAGGTCACATCTTAGCAGGAGAAGGACGCCAGCAGAGGGCTGCGTGGGGTGGCCCAGGAAAACCGTGGTGGGGTAGGGGGATTTTTGGTGTTCTGGTTCCTACTGAAGAATTTTCATTTGCTTCTCTGCTAGCTGCTTGGGCACCGCCCACTGGGGCCCTTTAAGCTCCTGCTTGGGGGCTTGCAGGCCCAGCCAGTGGTCATGGATGCTCTGGGGAGATGTTTCCCCTGCTCAACGCAGGGGTCAAGGTGGCTGTTGTCCCAGCTGTCTCATGGAGGAGGGCAGGTTTATTTCTAGGGTACCTGAGAGTGGGACTCACTGGTCCCCCAGGTTTATGGGGGGATGTGTCCCACTGAGACCCCCACTTGGGTACCTTCGGCTGGTCCCCTCCCCTCCCCATAGACAGTGAAGGTCAAGTCCCCAGTGGGGCAGCCTCCTCCCAGTACAGGTGGCTCCTGTGGTGTCCCTACCTCTGTTTAATTTTTGACTTCAGTGCTCCTAAGTCTCTTGCCAAACCATCACTGAATTTGAGAAGTTGAGTTTTAAATCCTATCCCGCATCTTTATCTGGCCACACTGCTGGGAACAGAAGTCGCTGAGGGCCTCCTCCGGCTCTTCCCCCATGCCCGCTCCCAGCATGCCGGGTGCCACAATTCCACGTCTTCTTAGTGGACTGACTAGCTGATTCTGCTTCCCCACTGGCCACTCCCTGTTTCTTGGGCTCCCTTTACCACCACTGCCCTCATCCACTTTCTGGCTTCCCAGTCCCGGTTTCTCTGGCCTGTCCTCTCTGTCCCGTGGGCTCAAGTGCCTTTAGCAACCCCTGTGGTCTCATTTCACGCCCGGGTCAGGAGCTGCTCCTGCCCAGGCCCTCTGCGTTTGTGCTGTAGAGCCCCCAGCTCCATGTCTGCAACGGAGGTGCTAGGGACATGCTGGGTGTGCCACATCTCATGGTCTGCGTGACAGTGTGTGCGGGACACACAGGGGCCCAGGGGAGTGACCGCCACCTCCTCCTCAGGCATGATCGAGAAGCGAGACTCCCAGCCACTGCTGGACATCTTGGCGGCAGTGGGAGGCTGGCCGGTGGCCATGGACAATTGGAACGAGACCACAGGTGAGGCCAACGGCTCTATGCCAGCCTCCAGATGGGCGAGGAGAAGCCTTCAGGAGTAGACAAGGGGCTTGTGGAAGAGGGCACCCTCCTGGTTCCAAGGTGCCCCCCTGGCTTGAGCCCACTGGACACCTGGCTGGCCACCCTCTCTCTAGAAGACCCCAGAGGCCCAACCCACCAGTGCCAACTTTAGGGTCCTGGGAGCCAGTTCAGGCCATCCTGGGGTATCTGTGCCCGCTGTTGACATGGGGCCCACCTGCCTGCAGACGAGTCCCTTCTAGAGCCCTGGGGAGGACTCATCTCCCCACCCAGGCCCCTGGACACAGGCCCGAGGCCCAGGGCCCCAGCCAGAGTGCCTGTGCTCTACTCTGTGCCCTAGGCCCACTCACGCTTGTGGCAGCACCCAGCACTCACACTGCACTGAGGGCCCAGTTGTGTCCTGCAGTCTATCTGGGGGAGTGAGTCCCCTGTGTCCCCCCAGGGCCCTAGATGCACTGCAGCCATGACCTAGGCAGGGATCCCTGAGGGCCACTAGGTCTGGCACCCACCAGTGGAGTCACCATCTGAGAAGGGGCTGGGCTGAGAGACCCTAGAGGGTCCTGCCACTCCCCCAGCAGGGGAAACTGACTCTCAGGCCCCAGGTGGGAGCTGGAGCAGCAGCTGGCCGTGATGAACACTCAGTTCAACAAGCGCGTCCTTATCGACCTCTTCATCTGGAACGACGACCAGAACTCCAGCCGCCACATCATCTATGTACGTACTTCACCGGGGGTGGGCCGGTGCCAGGCTGCTGCAGGGGGCATGGCCAGGGTCGAGGGGGAGTGGGGAGAGCCCTGGTCCTGTCCAGCTCAGCCACTGCTGAAGAACCTGGTGTCCGTTTGTCCGCCATCTCAGCCCCAATGGGAGGAGTGTCCCAGGTGCTGAGCCTGGGTCTGTGGATGAATAGTGGAGGCCTTTGGTGCCATGGCTGACAGCCTGACCCAAGGGAGCTTCCTCTGGCCCCTGGCCAGAAGGCCAATGAGGCCACATGGGGGGTATGCCCCTACTCTTGGCCCATATCAGCCTTCGAGGTCCTGCAGGGAGTGGCCCACCCTTCCACCCAGCCCATTAGCCCTGTGTCCTGCACTCACAGAGCTGGACTTGTGAGCCCTGGGGGCCAGCACACATCCCACCACAGCCCCTCTTTCCAAGTGGAGAGGTGTTCCCAGCCCCGCCCTGCCCCCCCAACCCTGTGCAGTTCAGGGGAGGGGAGGGCCAGGCTCATGGCCTCTGTGTCTCCAGATAGACCAGCCCACCTTGGGCATGCCATCCCGGGAGTACTACTTCAATGCAGGCAGCAGCCAGAAGGTGAGAGGGGCCCTGCCCCCCTGCTGGACCCTGACCCCCACCCCCGCATTTCCCTGCCTGCCACCTCTGAATTTGGCCCCCTCCTCTGCCCCTTCATGCCCACCCATGGCACCCACTCAGCCAGCCTTCCAGAGCACCTGAGTGGGTGGAGCCTGGCACTAGGGGCTGGGCACCCAGTCTGAACTATCATCCCTTAGCATCACCGCAGGGAACATGCCCTGAACACCCCCGTACAAGGCTCAGGGTTAAGCTCAGCTTGGCTTCTGTGGCCAGGAGGCGCACACCGTTACCCCCATCTTACAAGTGCAGACCTGAGGTAGGGCAGCCCGGGCCCTGAGTCTGCACCCTTAGCCATTCTGCTTCTGCATCTGGGAGCTCACAGTCAAGAGAGGGAAACAAGCAGCCAGTGGTCAGCCAGGTGAAGAGGTGGGCAAGGGCTGCCGGGGTGTGGGGGAGTGTGGACAACTCACCCTAAGATTGGGGAAGGACAGGGAGAGGGACACAGGGAGGGAAGCAGAGTGTGCAAAAGAGGTATGCAAAGACCCATGGGGCAATACAGGTGGGCTTCCTGGAGGAGGTGAGCTGTGAGCAAGGCTTTGAAGGCTGGATAGAGCCAGGGGAAAGGATAAGTGTGGCCAAAGAAAAAGAGGTAGATGGGGCCATGGACTGGGAAAGCAGGCCCAGGAGCTCAGCAGCAGAGAATGGATCATCACCCAAGGACCTATACCAGGCAGCCACAGTCAGAGTAGGTGGCTGTGGACTGAAACAGGCCAGGGCTGCCGGCCCAGCCTGAGGGCCAGCGGCCCAGGAAGCTGGCCTCTGTGGTTCCTGCCTGCAGTGAGGAAAGCCTGCCTCAGGTTGGGCATGAAGACAATGGGTCCAGGTGGACAAACATGCCCCGGACCCCTCCCTGACCCTCAGGCCCCAAGACAGCCCTCTCCCTTGGGACACAGTAGATAGGGTGGGGAAAGAGGTAGGGAGAAGCCTTGGACTAACACCTGAAATCTCTGTAGCTGAGGAGCCTGGCCAAGGCGGCCCACCCTTGACCAGGCCACCTTGCAGCCTTGACCTTTAGTGAGAACCCATGGGGAGCCGGCGCAGCTGTGTAGCCCAGGGACTTGAGGTCACACAGCAGAAAGGGTGGGGCTGGACTTGACCGAGGCCTGGAGCTGCCTAGGCATGGCTCTTGGGGGCAGCTCCAAGGCTCAGGGTCCGGGAGAGCAGCTGGTCCAACCCCGTGAGCCCCTCTGGGCAGGCTTGTGCCAGGGAATGCAAGTGATAGCCTGAATCAGCCGTGTGAGGATTAGCCTGGGTAGGGGGGTGGTATAGGCAGTCTGAAATGCCTTCTTCCCAGGCTATGAGCCTTGAGACCAGAGCTGGCCCGACAAGCGATGGCCAAGGTAGCCAGGGATGCCCAGCTCTGTCCTTCGGGCACCCCGCCACCCACTCACCTCTGGCAGGTGCGGGACGCTTACCTGCAGTTCATGATATCAGTGGCCACAATGCTGAGGGCAGACATGAACCTCCCCAAGAATGCCTTCCTGGTGCAGAAGGACATGGCACAGGTGCTGGACCTGGAGATGCAGCTGGCAAATGTAAGGCCGAGTGCTGCGGGGCCGGAGGGGCCGGGGCTGGGGGCTTGCACCCCAGTGCCCTGTTGTGACTGCATGCCCACCCTGTGCAGGCCACAGCACCCCAGGAGGAAAGGCAGGACGTCACTGCACTATACCACCGGATGGACCTCGAGGAGCTGCAAAGCAGGTTTAACCTGAAGGTGAGGCTTCCTGAAGGAGGTGGCACAGGGGCCAACTCACCAAGACTCCCTGTCTTATAGGGGACAGAGAAGGAGGAGATTTCATGACAGCACAGGGCCCCACCCCACCTGATCTGACCCTGCGTCTCTCACTTATGCCTCAGAACTGTGCCCTCCCTCCCCTAATCAGGGGACCATGTAATTTATCACCCAAATTAGGTCACTTTAAGAGCAGGACAGTGCAATTAGGAATTACACCAGGACACTGGGTATAAGCTGAGTCTGTCCTGGGACATAGGTCATCCTATCCATGAGGTCACTGCTAGGGTAAGTCCATTTTCCTGAACGGGAAGCTGAGGCTTGAAGGCGTCGCTAACTGGCCCAAAGTCACAGACTCCACCCAAGGAGGGGATGGACTGGATGGGACTCCAGTCAGAGAGTGGAAGGCATGGGCAGGGACAGAACCCCAGTCAGGGAGTGGAGGGCGTCGGGGGGACAGGAACCTCAGTCAGACAGCGAGGCACCGTTCTGGCACTGGGCTCCATGAGTGAACAAAAAAAATCAAATCTCCTGCTTCAAGGAGCCCACGTCCCAGTGGGGGAGACAGACAGAGAAAACAGAAGGACATTGAGAATACATTTAGATGGTGATATGTGAGGCCAGAAGGAAGGGGGTAGGAAGAAGGTGGCCTGGAAAGGCCTCATAGGAAAGGCGACATGTGAGCGTAGACTTGGAGGGGGGCTCGGCTCTGCCGCTGTCCAGGGCAAGTGCAAAGGCCCTGAGCCACGTTCAAAGACAGCAAGGAGGCCTGGGTGGCTGGGAGAGATGAGATCAGGGTAGTAAAGGGGGTGATCACGTCAGCTTTGACTCAGAAAGAGAGGGGTCAGGGCACCAAGTGACATAATCTGAGTACATTTAGAGGATCCCTGTGGCTGTTGAGTTGGAAATGGGCCAAATGGGACAAGGGCAAGAATCAGGGAACCAGCCGGGAGGCCGAGGCACAATCCAGGCAGAAGACAGTAGTCTTGGACCCAGGTAGCTGCAGAAGAGGTGGGCGGGGTGGGGTGGGGTGGGGAATGGTTTCCAGATTTATTTTGAAGGAGAACTAGGTACAGGAAGTGAGAGAAAGGGTAGTGAAGTGGCCTGAAGTTGCCATGGAGATAACATGGAAGCAAGTTCTGGAACAGCCAGGAACCCCACAGTTTTGAGTGTTTCATTTATAATGTTTCTATAATACTTAGAACTACCACGAGTGAGCAAGTCTGTGCAACCATCACTCAATCCAAGACAGGATCATTCCCAACATCCTAGAAGCCCCCCCATGCCTACTCCCAGTCACCACCCTGCCTTCCTCCCCAAGGTGACCATGAGCCTGACTTCTCATACCCTGATGGTATCATTGGAACCAGACAAGTGTGCTCCATTGCATCTGGCTTCTTTGTGCTACATTTTGTACATGAGATTCATCTATGATATGATATCGCTCAATGGCACCTTCATTTTGATTGCTGAATAGTATTCAATTCTACCTGTACCCATTGCTATCGAATCAATTCCAATTCATAGATACCCTATAGGACAGAGTAGAACTGCCCCATAGGATTTCCAAGGCTGTAATCTTTACAGAAGTAGATTGCCACATCTTTCTCCCGAAGAGTGGCTGGTGGGTTTGAACCACCAAACTTCCAGTTAGCAGCCGAGGGCTTTAACCACTGGAGCTCATTTTATTCAGTTCTAAGAACATACAGTTCAGGTCCCTATTCTACTGTTAATGGACTTCTGGGGTTGATTCCTGTTCTGGACTTGTCTGAATAATGTATGTGTCTTTTGCTGTGCAGACATGTGTGTTTCTGTTGAGTATACACCTAGGAATAAAATTGCTGGGTTGTACTACACACATTTGCTCAGCTTTAATTGTTGTTGTTGTTAGGTGCCATCGAGTCAGTTCCAATTCATGGCAACCCTGTGTACAACAGAACGAAACACTGCCCTGTCCTGCACCATCCTCACAATCAGTGTTATGCTTGAGCCCATTGTTGCAGCCACAGTGTCAATCCATCTCATTAAGGGTCTTCCTCTTTTTCGCTGACCCTCTACTCTACCAAGCATGATATCCTTCTCCAGGGACTGGTCCATCCTGATAACATGTCCAAAGTATGTGAGACAAAGTCTTGCCATCCTCGCTTCTATGAGCAGGCTGTACTTCTTCCGAGACGGATTTGTTCGTTCTCCATGATATATTCAATATTTTTTGCTAACACAATAATTCAAATCCATCAATTGTTCTTCAGTCTTCCTTATTCATTGCGCAGCTTTCACATGCATATGAGGGGATTGAAAACACCATGGCTTGGGTCAGGTGCACCTTAGTCCTCAAAGTGACATCTTTGCTTTTTAACACTTTGAAGAGATCTTTTACAGCAGATTTGCCCAATGCAATACTTTTGATTTCCTGACTGCTGCTTCCATGGGTGTTGATTGTGGATCCAAGTAAAATGAAATCCTTGACAACTTCAGTCTTTTCTCCATTTGTCATGATGTTGCTTATTGGTCCAATTGTGAAGATTTTTGTTTTCTTTATGTTGAGGTGTAATCCATACTGAAGGCTATGGTCTTTGATCTTCATCAGTTAAGTGCTTCAAGTCCTCTTCACTTTCAGCAAGCAAGGTTGTGTCATCTGCACAACACAGGTTGTTAGTGAATCTTCCTCTGATCCTGATGCCCCATTCTTCTTCATATAGTCCAGCTTCTCGGGTTATTTGCTCAGCATACAGATTGAATAGGTATAGTGAAAGGATACAACCCAGACTCACGCCTTTCCTGACTTTAAACCACACAGTATCCCCTTGTTCTGTCTGAATGACTCCCTCTTGGTCCAAGTACAGATTCCTCATGAGCACAGTTAAGTGTTCTGGAATTCCCATTTTTTGCAATGTTATCCATAATTTGTTATGATCCACACAGTCAAATGCCTTCACATAGTCAATAAAACACAGGTAAATATCTTCCTGGTATTCTCTGTTTTCAGCCAGGATCCATCTGACATCAGCCATGATATCCCTGGTTCCACGTCCTCTTCTGAACCCGGACTGAATTTCTGGCAGTTCCCTGTCAGCGTACTGCTGCAACCACTTTTGAATGATCTTCAGCAAAATTTTACTTGTGTGTGATATTAATGATATTGTTCAATAATTTCTGCATCCTGTTGGATCACCTTTCTTTAGAATGGGTACAGGTATGGATCTCTTCCAGTCAGTTGGTGAGGTAGCTGTCTTCCAAATTTCTTAGCATAGATGACTGAGCATTTTCAGCACTGCATCTGTTTGTTGAAACATCTCAGTTGGTATTCCGTCAATTCCTGGAGCCTTGTTTTTCTACAATGCCTTCAGTACAGCTTGGACCTCCTCCTTTAGTACCGTTAGTTCTTATCATATGCTACCTCCTGAAATGGTTGAATGTCGACCGGTTCTTTTTGGTACAGTGACTCTGTGTATTCCTCCCATCTTCTTTTGATGCTTCCTGCGTTGTTTAGTACTTTTCCCATGGAATCCTTCAATATTGCAATTCAAGGATTGAATTTTTTCTTCCGTTCTTTCAGCTTGAGAAATGCTGAGTGTGTTCTTCCCTTTCGGTTTTCTATCTCCAGATCTTTGCAGATTTCATTATAATGCTTTACTTTGTCTCCTTGAGCCGCCCTTTGAAATCTTCTGGTCAGCTCTTTTACTTCATAATTTCTCCCATTTGCTTTAGCTACTCTATGTTCAAGAGCAAGTTTCGGAGTCTCTTCTGACATCCGTTTTGGTCTTTTCTTTCTTTCCTGTCTTTTCGATGACCTCTTGCTTTCCTCATGTATGATGTCCCTGATGTCATTCCACAGCTCATCCAGTCTTTGATCATTAGTTCAATGTGTCAAATCTATTCTTGAGATGGTCTCTAAATTCAGGTAAGATATACTCAAGGTTGTACTTCGGCTCTTGTGGACTCGTTCTAATTTTCTTCAACTTCAACTCGAACTTGCATATGAGCAATTGATGGTCTGTTCCACAGTCGATCCCTGGCCTTGTTCTGACTGGTGATATTGAGCTTTTCCATTGTCTCTTTCCACAGATGTAATTGATTTGATTCCTGTGTATTCCATCTGGTGAGGTCCACACGTATAGTTGCCGTTTATGTTGCTGAAAAACAGATATTTGCAAGGAAGAAGTCATTGGTTTCACAAAATTCTACCATGTGATCTCCAGTATCGTTTCTATCACCAAGGTCATATTCTCCAACTACCAGTCCTTCTTCTTTGTTTCCAACTTCCGCATTCCAATCACCAGTGATTATCAATGCATCTTCATTGCATATTTGATCAATTTCAGACTGCAGAAGTTGGTAAAAATCTTCAATTTCTTCCTCTTTGGCCTTAGTGGTTTGTGTGTAAATTTGAATAATAGTTGTATTAACTGGTCTTCCTTGGAGACGTCCATACAATGGACATCCATATTATCCTATCACTGACAACTTTAATAGATAATCCCAAACCATTGTTTTCCAAAATACCTTCCCAACAGCAGAGCATAAGATGTTTTTGCCAATACTTGGTAGTATTCTTTTTATTTTTTTTATTTTAGCCACTCTAGTGGACGTGTAGAGGAATTTTCTCATGGGTTTAATTTGCCTTTCCCTGATGGCCTACGAAGTTGAGCATGTTTCTTGTTGGTTGACCAACTGGTTGTCCCTTTTTGTGAACTGTCTACTCAAGTTTCCTGCCCATTTGTTCTACTGGGATGTCTGCCTTTTTCTTGTTATCATATGCTGTTGTTGTTAGCTGCTATCAAGTTGACTTCAACTCCAACTCATGCGACTTTATGTACAACGGAACAAAACCTTGCCTGGTCCTGTGTCATCCTGGTAATCGCCAGCATGTTCAAGACCATTGTTGTGGCTGTTGTGCCAATCCATCTCTCCAAGGCCTCCCATGCTCTCACTGGCCCTCTACTTCACCAAACACGATGTCCTCCTCTCCTGTGTCCAAAGCAAGCAAATTGGCCATTGTTCTGCTGTGATCCATAAGGTTTTCATTGGCTAATTTTTGGAAGTAGATCACCAGGCCTTTCTTCCTACTCTATCTTAGTCTGGGGGCTCTGCTGAAACTGTTCTTCATGGATGACATTGCTGGTATTTGAAATACTGGTGGCAGAGCTTCCAGTATCATCACAATACTCAAGCTACCACAGTACAACAAACTGATTGATGGGTGGTAGTATTGATTATTAGAGTTCTTTATATATGTTGGATGTGACCCCTTGGTCAGTTTACGTGTAACAAATATCCCCTCCCACTTGGCAGCTTGCCTTTTTACTTTCCTAATGGCTTTTTAGCTTCAAATGAGGTTTTTAAGTAGTTCAATTAATCAACTTAGCAAAGATTTATCAACCTTTCCTTCACGGTTAGTATTCTTTGTGTTCTGTTTAAGAAATCTTCGCCTATCCCCAAGATTGTTTAGATTTACAATCCATCTAGAATTGATACATGTGCTGTGCAATGTAGAGATCATTTCATTTTTTCCTTACGGATGTCCAGTTGGCCCAGCCCCACTTACTGAAAAGACCTCCGTGTGCCCACTGCTCTTCAGGACATTGTTGCTGTAAATCACTGTGTGTGTGTGTAGACTCTCTTTGGTTCCGTTGGTCTTTGTCTATCCTTATACCAATCACACAGCGACTTCATTACTGTCACTTTATAATAAATCTTGCTATCCAATAGAGTAGGTCTGACAACGTTGTTCTTCACGATTGTCTTGATTACTCTTGGTCCTTTGCATTTTCAAGTACAAGTTAGAATCAGCTTGTCAATTCCAAAAAAAAAGTACCTACTAGGACTTTGAGAGGCATTGCTTTGAATCTATGGATCAATTTGGGGAAGACCATGTTTACAATGTGGAGTCTTCCAACCCATGAGCCTGATATATGCTTTCATTTATTTAGGCTTCCTTTCATTTCTCTCAGTAAGTTTTGTAGTTTTCTATTTCAAGATCTTACATATCCATCTTAGTTTCCTTGTGCTGCTATAACATAAATATCACAAGCAGGTGCTTTAAAGAACAGAAATTTATTTTCTCACAGTTCTGGAGGATAAAAGTCCAAATCAGGGTCTCAACTCTGTCAATTACTTCCTTGCTGGTAGCCTGGGCATTCCTTGGTTCTTGGTGATCCTCACGTGGCATCTGTCTTACCCAATATGTGTTCACGTCTGTATCTACTCTGTTCTTTTTATAAGTCAGAAGTAATTAGGCTTAGGACTCACCCTACATTGATATAACCTCATTAACATAACAAAGAAAGCCCTATTTCCCAAAGGATTATAGCCACAGGTATAGGGGTTAAGATTCCAACACATATTTTGGGGGGACAAAATTTAATCCATAACATCTTTTATTAGATTTATTCCTGGGGGTGGTTATTTTCATATACTCTGTAAATGGTATCATTTTGTAATTTATCTTCTTATTGTTTGTTGCCAATATATAGAAATACTGACCTCATATCCAGCAATCTTACTAAATTCACCTATTAATTATAATAATTTATCTGTACATCCTTTCAAATTGTCTACACACACACTCTGTCTTCCTCTGCAAGCCTAATCACTTTTATTTTGTTTTCTTGTCTTATTGAATGAGTAAGAATTTCAGGATAATGGGAAAGTCATGATGGTAGATATCTTGCTTCCTTCCTGATCTCAGAGGAGAAGCTTTCGACATTTCACCAGTAAATTTGATCTTTCCTCTAGAACTTTTTGTTTCATGGTTGTCATTGTTTTTTAAACTTCTTTCATCAAATTACAGAATTTCTCTTCTATTTCCAGTTTGCTAAGAGTTTTTATCATAAGTAGATGTCAGATTTTATTAAATGCCTTTTCTGTATCTATTGAAATGACCGTGTGGTTTTCCACTTTTATTTTAGTTATAATAGTGAATTATATTGATTTTCAAATGTTAAATCAAACTTGTATTCCTAGAATAAATGTAATTTGGCTGTGATGTTTTATCCTTTTTTATATGTATGACTGAATTCCATTTGCTAATATTTTGTTTAGAAGTTGTGTGTCTATGATCATAAATGAGACAAGCTTATTATTTTATTTTCTTGTAATATTTTTATCTTGGTATTAAGGTTACTTTTGGCCTCATAAAACAAGTTGAAAAACGTTTTCTCTTTTCCTTTTCTCTGGAAAGTTTGAGTAAGATTGATAGTATTTTTCCTTAAATGTCAGATAGAATCCACTGGCAAAGCCAGATGGGCCTGGAAATTTCTTTGTGGGAATATTTTAAAATTAAAGATTTTGTTTATTTAACATATAAAGCTATTCATATGTTCTAATTCTTTTGTCAGTTTTGCTAAGATGTGTTTTTCCAGAAATTTTTCCATTACACTTAGGTTTTCAAATATATTGGAATAACCTCTTATTATCCTTTTACAGTCTGTAGGCTCTGTAGCAATGTCACCCACCTTTATCCTACTTCTAATTATCTGTGCCTTCTCTCTGATTTCTGGAACAGTCTTGAGTTGAGGCTGGGTTTCTTGAATGCCCAACAACTGCGTCTGCCTCTCTGTTGTTGCTCCCTCTTTCTCCCCACACCCTCCTTCCCTAGGGATTTAACTGGACTGTCTTCATACAAACTGTGCTAGCCTCTGTCAGAATAGAGCTGCTACCAGATGAGGAAGTGGTGGTCTATGGCATTCCCTACCTCAGGAATCTTGAGGACATCATAGATGCCTACTCAGCCAGGTAAGACCCAGGGAAGGCCCCAGGAGGCCTCACATCCTTGCCTCTGGCTCTCTCCCCTCCCCAACAGCTCCTGCTCTCAGGAGAGGGTCCTATCAGGCATTTACCCTGAGGCATGAAAGTCACAAGGGGCTTAAAGTTTAATGGTCAATGGAGCTTACATTAGAGATACAAGACCATTCCTCGAGGTATCTCAGGCAAGGTGGGGTAGATGGGCTGTATCTAGGGGATTGTCTTGGAGATCTTCTCCAGTTTCCTGAAATCCCTTCTTAGGGTGAATATGCTGGCCTAAAGCCCAAGAGCCATATCCCCTGCCCAGGCAAATACCCCTCGCCTGTTCTGTCCCCTGCCCTCTGCCTTCTTCCCCCAGGACCATGCAGAACTACCTGATCTGGCGCCTGGTGCTGGACCGCATCAGCAGCCTGAGCCAGCGATTCAAGGACACACGAGCGAACTACCACAAGGTAAGCAAGACCTGTGGAGGAGTTTCACGCCCCTGCCCAGAATCCGGCCCATTATTCATTCATTCATCCAATTTGTGATACTGAGTGTCTGCTATAGGCCAAGCACCGAAGTCGACACTGAGGTCAGAGCCATGAACAAGACAGAAGAGGTGCCCACTGTTGAGTATAGAGAGTGAACAACCAATGAGCCAGAGCTTTTTTCTATGAAAACTCCAAAGTATAATGTGAGGGAGCGGGGTGAGGGCAGAGAGAGTCTCTTTGCAGAGCAGACCCTGGAGACCTTGAAGGCAGGAAGGACCCAGGCATGAAGAGGCCTGCAGGAGATTTCCAGGGATTGGAAACAGCTAGCGCAGGGCCCTGAAGCAGTAACAGGAGGAAGCCAGGAGGCTGGACCTAGGAGCCCATAGGGAAGGTAGGGGTGAGGTTAGGGAGAGAGGCAGAGACTAGCTATGTGGGGCCAGGCCAGGGGGGTTATAGTCCACATGCAGTTAAAGACACTGGAAGGGTGCAAAGTGGGAGACACCATCTCATTTCCTGCTTGTGTGGTCACTGGGATTGCTCTGGGGACAAAGGCCTGGAAGGGTCAGAGGGAGGCAGAAGAACTGCTGAAAGCTAATGTGGTCATCCAGGTGACGAGTCTGGACCCAGGTGTTGTCAGCAGATGGATTTGGGAGATGAGCTGGAGATGGCAAACCAATGGGTTAGATGTGGAAGACAAAGAAAGAGGGGGTCAGGGAGGACTCCGAGGTTCTTCACTGTGGTGGGTCAGTCAGGAACCCCACTTTTGGTACACTGGGTTGGACAGTCTATTAGATGTTGAGTCAGGAGCTCTGAGGAGAGAAAGGGGCCAGGTTGGCATCCTAGAGGCAGGAGCCTCCACAGTTCAGGGAGGTGAGGAGGATGCTGGGCAGAGCTTTTAGGACTTGCTTGAGATTTGGGACCGAGGCTCTAATGTGGGACCCATTTCCGTACTGCACCCTGTATCCCTGTGGACAGATCAGCAGATCTGTCTCTATCCTTGTCAGAAGTGGAGACACTGGGACCCAGAGAAATGGCAACTTTTGGCTGAGCTAGGTGTGGCCCCAGGGCTTGCCTCTGTGCTTTGGGGGTGAAACTGAGTCCATACCAGACAGCCAGACCATGATGGTGCAGACAGGAGATGAAGGGGAGCTCAGGGCTGAGCAAGGACCCCAGAAGCCCCAGGGTAAAGGCCCAACTCCTGGCCTTGCTCAGTAGTCCTCTGCTCTCCAGGCCCAGACCCCATGCTCCCCACACTCAGCATTGGAAGACAGGTCTTTGGGTTCATCTATGCCCAGCACTGGCCTCAGGCACCCTGAGGCCAAGGGCCAGGTGTGTCTTTTCACCTCATAACACCAGGGCCCCATCCAAGACCTGGGGGGATATTGGTAGATGTTGGTAAATGTGAGGGAATGAATGAATGAACAAACGAAGAGACGATGCTCACCACCCCCCTGCCCCATCCAGGCGCTGTTCGGTACCACGGTGGAGGAGGTGCGCTGGCGGGAGTGTGTCAGCTATGTCAACAGCAACATGGAGAGCGCCGTGGGCTCTCTCTATGTCAAGGAGGCCTTCCCCAGAGAGAGCAAGAAGCTGGTGGGTGGCTCTACCTTCTGGTGTGGTCAGAACCCCCTGCCCACGGCCTGTTCAAGGCCTCTCAAGCTGGTACAGCTCCCCACAAGGATGCCTGCTTCAGGGCAGGTGGGGACAGGCCGCATCACCCCCCGTAGCGTGCCTCCCTGTTCCCAGTGAGGGGGCCCTGCTAGGCCTTGGAACAGCAGGATTATGCCTAGTAATCACCCTGGCAGAGGGGCAGCTGGAGGAAGGAGACTACAGAGACCTACCACGGCCGCTCTGAGTCTGAGTGCCTCTGACACCATGGCCATGAACCCCCTTGTTGGACCCCCAGTCTCCTGCTGCCTTGGGTAGCCAGCCTGGGGAGGAATGTGGTTGTGAGTTCAGGGGAGGCCCTGCCCCGGGCCCACCTACGAGAGTCCAAGCAGGTGGGCAGAGTAGTGAGGATCCGTCCCAGGGCCTATCAGTACCACCACTCTCTGGAACACCCCCTCCCCACCCCCCAACCTGGAGAGGCCCATAGCGGGGCAGCCCAGGCTGTCTCATGAAGCAGAGGCTGGGTCAGACCCCTACAGAGAGCCCCGAGTTCTGGTCACTGCCCCCTAGACGTGTCCAGATCACGAGGGCCATGTGTGCCCCCAGGTGAGAGAGCTCATTGATAAGGTGCGGGCAGTATTCGTGGAGACTCTGGACGAACTGCGCTGGATGGACAAGGAGTCCAAGAACAAAGCCCAGGAGAAGGTGAGGGCAGACAGAGGACAGGGCCCAGACCAAGCTGCCAGATGGCCCCCACCAGAGCCCCGGCACCACTCCTCTTGAGATTCCACCCCCTCCCTGCATCCCCAGGATGAGGGCACAGGGCAGATGTCCTCACACCCACTTTCAGGATGAGGTGGGGGAAGATGGAGTGGCCACGGGCAGAGGCAAGACAGAAACCAAGCCTTGGCCAATGCCCAAGAATGGGTGGCATCACTGTGGACTCGGGGAGCAGGGCTCCTGGTAAGGAGGGCCAGGAGCCCTCAGAACCCTCTCTGGGCCAGTGTGACAACTGGCAGCCTAGTGCTTCCTTCCAGCCCCTCGCCGCATCCTTAGTTCCTTGGCTAGTGCGTTCGTCCTAAGGGTCAGATTGGGGCCAGGCCTATCCACTCTTCATCCAGCTCAACTTCTCCATACCCTGTGAGGTGGGGCCCAGGTTCCTAGGGGCCCCTTCCCCAAAGCAGCATAGCAAAGTGGGGTGGAGCTAGGACACCCAGCTCCATCAAAGCTGGGAGGACCCCAAGTTCCCGTGCTGGGTGGGCACGGACAGCCCCTCTCCTTCCCAGGCTGTGAGTATCCGCGAGCAGATCGGCTACCCCGACTACATCCTGGAGGAAAGGAACCAGCAGCTGGAAGAGGAGTATAGCAACGTGCGCCCCGAGCTGCCTACCCTGCCTGACTTCCGCCATGGGGCCCTCAGTCGTGGGCGGGGAGGCTGCAGGGGTGTCTGTGCCAGGCACCCACAGCACCTCCCAGCCACTAACTCACCCCAGCCTGCCAGGTCCTGGATGCTCCATCATTACTGTCTGCCCTCGGACAGGGAGACAGAGAACCGGAGAGACTAGGGAGCTTACTCACAGTCACATAAAGTTATGTAGAACTGAGAGCTGGTGGCCCCAGAGTCCACAGGCCACTGTGCCTGCTGCCAGGTGGCCCTGGAGCCCCTCCCCCCCACCTAGACCCCATGGACCACCCCCCTCACTCGGGAGTGACAGCCCCTCTCCCACAGCTGAACTTCTCCGAGGACCTGTACTTTGAGAACAGCCTGCAGAACCTCAAGTCCGGTGCCCAGAGGAGCCTCAAGAAGCTGCGGGAGACAGTGGACCCTAACCTGTGAGTGGGGGTGGGGGTGGGGGCACTGGGGCCACAGGGAGCAGGGACCAGCCAGCCTTGGAGGCGGCTGGGCTCTCAGCTGGCCAGATACCCTGCTCTGACTGTTCTGTGGCACAGCTACTCAAAGGTGGGCTCTGGGGGAGGGTCCCAGGAGACTGGGTTCAAAGGACCGGCTTATTCATCACAGCTGGATCATTGGGGCGGCGGTGGTCAATGCATTCTACTCCCCAAACA
Source organism: Dugong dugon (assembly GCA_030035585.1). NCBI lineage: Eukaryota > Metazoa > Chordata > Mammalia > Sirenia > Dugongidae > Dugong > Dugong dugon. The sequence continues at coordinate 25,572,037 of CM057462.1, read as the reverse complement.
GAAACCAGATTGGTATGTCCCCCACCTCTGACCCCAACACTCCCGTGTCAGTGCAGCCCCACCCCCCTTCCTCCTGGGCCCCTCCCAGACTATGAGAGAAAGTGGGTACCTGTCTCTTCCACCTGGAGGGAGCATCCCCCATACCCCCCACCTGCAGGATGGCTCCCTTGTCCACGTCCTCAGCGTGGGGGCAACAGAGTCCCTCTCCATGAGTGGTAGGAAGAACATGGACCCAAGTCCTGGATCTGCCTCCTTTGCCTCTGAGCCTCAGTTTTCCCAGCCATAAAATGGGGAGGGGGTCATCATCTCTACCTATCAGCATTGCCATATTAAATGACAGACCCCCAGAAGTGCCCGCCCCTGCGCCTAGCACATGGGGTGCCAGATCACAGCTGATTCTTTGTCCTCCTTGGGGCAGTGTTCCCAGCTGGGATCCTCCAGCCCCCCTTCTTCAGCAAGGAGCAGCCGCAGGCCTTAAACTTCGGGGGCATTGGCATGGTGATTGGGCACGAAATCACCCACGGCTTTGACAACAATGGTAAGGGAGGCTACAGGGGGACCAGGGACAGAGCTGCACCCCTGCGTCTCACACATACAACAGAAGCGGCCTTGGGGAACATCTGTTCAACCCTTGGTGGTCTAGATGGGGACACTGAGGTCCAGGGCACAAAAGGGACTTGCCAGGTGCCTGGGGTCTGTGTGGCAGAGCAGGTTTCAGATACCTCCCAGCAGTGGGAGGGAGAAGTAGACACAAGGGGTCAAGCCCTGTACACACCCTGTGATCAGACTCCATCCAATTAACTGGTCCCTTCCCCCTCTGGCGCCTGTGACATGGAGACAGCAACACTGACCGCTACTCTTGTGGTGCTCCCAACCCCTAGCCTGGCATAGAGCCTGGCTTGCTGTCATTTCCAAGACAGCCAGCACCCCTCAGCCAAGGCACATGCTAGGTCAAACATTCCAGCCAGTTTTTAGTGGCGGCGCCCACTAGTGCAGGTTCATCTGCAGCACAGGGATGCGGGTTTTCCCACATGGCTCGGCAGTCAGGCCTCTTCAAAGGGCAGCCTTCGTCTCCAAGGACCACAGGCTCCTCTTGCCTGAGGCTTTGAGTGTTTGGACATCACAGGAAGAGTGCACAAAGCACAGTGCCTCCCTGAGACCCCAGGTCCTAATCTCAGAGAGTGGCATGGATAGCGACAGTAGCCCTCCCTCTCAGGGAACAGACCAGCCCCAGGACAACCTGCTATTCCCTCCTGGGGTTTGTTCTCTGAACAGAGCTCTAGATCCTGGGATTGACTGGGAGGAGGTACCGGGAGAGGCCGGCTTCCGCCCTCATCCACCGGAGCGGGCCGGGCTCGAGGCATGGGCAGGAAGCACATGGCAGTCACTTCTACCCCCGCCAGGCCGGAATTTTGACAAAGACGGCAACATGCTGGATTGGTGGAGCAACTTCTCAGCCCAGCACTTCCAAGACCAATCAGAGTGCATGGTCTACCAGTACAGCAACTACAGCTGGGACCTGGCGGACAAGCAGAACGTGAGTGTGCCACCGGCACCACCCAGGGGTCCGCTCCCCAGCCCTGGTCACCCCAGGCGAACACACTACAGTCCTAGCTGCATGGGAGAAAGGGAGCAGGACCCCAGCTGCCCCCTTACCTACCTCCTGTGCACAGGTGAACGGGTTCAGCACACTCGGGGAGAACATCGCCGACAACGGAGGAGTGCGGCAGGCATATAAGGTGGGTTGAGGTGGGTGTCCCCTCAAGGAAAGGATAGGGGAGCAGCCAGGCTGTCTGCATGAGCAGCCCTTAGCTTGGCAGAAACTGTGCCTGGCCAAGCCGAGGTGTGTTCTGGAAATTTCCTCCATCTATGCCCTGGGGAAGTACCACATGCTGGTGGGCAGGCAGGATGAGGGCATCTCTGCCCCAATCTTACCCATCCCTCACTGAGGCCTCAGTAAAATAGACTGTGACAGTCCCCTCAGCAACACCCCTGCATCTACACCTCAGTGACAGGCCACCTCCCAGGGCCTGGGAGCTCAGTCTGGGGGAGCCATAGTGGTGGGCTGCCGCCAAGGGGGCCTACATGGGCCAACCAGGGCAGCCCTCCGATGGTCACGAGTACTTTAAGGTGGTGACTGCCAGTCCCCAGAGTCCCAGACGGGCACTGAGGAGCAGAGGCAGGACACTCCTGGGAGGGCAGTAGAGGGGTCAGTGGGTCTGGCTGGGGGCAGGGCAGCCCGGGCCCTCTGAGAGCCATGCCCAGCGCCCACCGGGTGCCTGCAGGCTTACCTGAAGTGGCTGATGGAAGGTGGCAGGGACCCTCAGCTGCCGGGCCTGGAAATGACCCACAACCAGCTTTTCTTCATCAACTATGCCCAGGTAGGCACCCCACCTGCCCTCCTGTCCTAGAGGTGCTCAATTCCACCAGCAGCCCCTACGCTGGCTGGCAACTGCTCCCATTCCCACAGCTTTGGGTGCACCCATTGTGGGGCACCACTGGATGCTGCAGGCAGGCTGGCAGGGCAGGGCCAGACCAGTGGACCAACCCGGAATGCTTTCTGGAGGACAGGGGTGGGGTTTGGAGCTGGGGAGGAGTCAGATGTTGATGTGGAAGGAGGGAGGAACCTGCCGCTTCGCTCTCCCCACCCCAGCCGACTGGCAGGAACTCATCTGTGCTTAGAGAGAAATCAGGGACAGCTCTGCCGCTCTCCCAGCACCCCCTAAGGCCCGCCCCTACCACTACCGGGCCACGCCCGCTGCCCCGCAGCCACGCCTCTTGCGCCCCCACAGGTGTGGTGCGGGTCCTATCGGCCCGAGTTCGCCGTGCAGTCCATCAAGACAGACGTCCACAGTCCCCTGAAATACAGGCAAGCGCCTACGCCCCAGCCCAGCCCCGGCCCCACGATCCCCCCGTGGCACCCAGCCCGGCGCCCGTCTCAGGCCGCCCGTATGTCCGCAGGGTGCTGGGCTCGCTGCAGAATCTGGCCGCATTCGCGGACGCGTTCCACTGCGCGCGGGGCACCCCGATGCACCCGAAGGAGCGATGCCGCATCTGGTAGCCAAGGCCGAGCCGCCGTGCGCGGCCCACGCCCACCTGCCGCCGGGAGGTCCGCGGAGGAGACGGGAGCCGGCTGGGACCCAGCGGGGACCCGAACGCCGGGGCTGGGCAGCCGGCCCTCTGTGCGCGGCCTGCACGCGGTCCGAGCGCAGCGCCGCCCCAACACCTGCATACGCCGGGTGTGCGGCGACTGGTATCCGATGCCCGGCCGGCGCCCCCGCCCCGCGCCCACCGCGGGCCACGCCGCTCAGCGCTCAGCGCAGACTGTGAATCTCCTTCGCCTACTCGCCAAGGCGCGTCGTTTCCAGAGCTTCGAACGTGAGCAGAGTAAACGCTTCAAAGAAGTTGGCCCGGCCTATTTTTTTCTAGGAGGTACTGGGAAAGCTGGGTGGACGCTCAGGCTGACGGTGCCTGCCAGGGCAAGAGCCCAGCTCAATCCCAAGACGCACTTCTCCTGGTTCTGCCACTGACCACAGCCGGTGCATGGGCAGAGCAACGGGGAGCCCACCGGTGAGGGGGGGGTTCCTGGCCAGGGCCAGGGGACATTGCAATGAACAGGGTCCCCCAAATGCCCATGCTTATGGACCATGTGTCCAGATTTTGGGAGGGGAGTGACATAGGAAGGAGCTGAGGTTGGGAGGGGGCAGGGGGTCCTCAGGTCCCTGGGCAGCAGTTGGAGTCTGGGTTTCTGGTTTTGTGTAACTGCGCCCCCACAGGGGCTTAAACCACAGAAGGACAGGGTCACGTGGTCTGCAGTGGTTTGTAAATGACCATAGGGAGGGGAAAGGGCCAGAGCAGTTGGGGTGGATGCAGGGAGCCAGTGAGGAGGTGGCTGCAGTCATCCTGGCTCAGACAAGTGTGTTGAGGAGAGGATGAGCGGTCACTGGAGCTCCTCCTTCAAGAGCTGATGAGAGGCCAGGATGTGTCCTGAGGTGGGGGGAGGCCTGAATGGCACCGGAAGGGGGTCTGCTGGGAGCCTGGTAGGTCTGAGATGCCTGTTAGAGCCCCAAGGGGAGGTATCTGGGAGGCTGGGGACACCCAGTAGGACCAGGCCCTCTCCCCTGCCTGCCCCCCACACACACACTCTGCAAGTGCTTCCCATGATTCTTACATCAGGAAAGATCCTTCTGGCTGACCAGCCCTTTCCTCAAAGTCTCTGATTGTCCACGGAGCCCAAGAGGTGGAGTCAAAACCATTTCCTCCCTGAAAACCATGTGCACTGGCCCCCACGGGGCTCCCACCAGGCAGAAGCACTGACCCTCTGACCCCTCAAGGCTGACTATAGTCCGGAGTCCAGGGAGTTCCCTGACTCCTGACCCTCCTTATCAGATGGGCCCAATCTCACCCTTCTTTCCCCAATCCTCAGAGCCCTGGGCCTCCCCCAGCATCCTGAGGTCAAAAGGCAGGGCTGGGGCATGGTCACCTGGGGAGGAAATGACAGAGCAGTGAGATCACAGTCCCCATGGGCCCCAGGTGCCAAATGCCTTAAGTCTCCAGAGAGAGTGCAGGGGTGCATCCCTCCAAGGGTCAGCAACTTCCACATCAGGGAGGTGACACCTCAGGAACCTGATGACCCCAGCTGACCTAGAGGAAACTGCTGGGCAGGGAGGTGGGAACTGTGAGGACAGAAGGACACAGGGACACAAGGGATGCCAGGACACAAGGTTTGGAGTCAGTGAAGAAGCACTCGACCCAGAGACCACAGCTTTAATGGCTCTTGTTACTGTGGACTGGGCAAAGTCCAGCATTCCAGCTCAGTGATTCCAGAATGATTCTTCATATCCAACTCCCAGCATTCCCAAGTCCTCGGAGGCCCAGGGCCTTCACCTCCCACACACGTCCTCAACACACTGTGGGGGCAACATGGGCCTGTCAGGCTGGCCACATTCTCGGGGCCAAGAACAGCTGACCCCCACCCCCTGGGGCCAAGTGGAAGACAGAGCCTGCTGGAAGCAGGAGTCACTCCCCTCCACTCGGGGCACAGGAACACACTAATGTCCAGTGGGGCCACCTCGGACACACCTCAGCACTCCCAGTTGAAGAGGACAGGCCTCCCTCTGCAGCCCACCGCCCTCTGAGGAGCAGCCCTCCATGCCTGCCCACCCCCTCCCCTAATTCTTCATCCCCTCACTCCTCTCACCTGCTTCCCTTCTGCAGGGGAAGGTAACAGTGACAACGTCTGTGCCAGGGGCTGCTGGGAGCCCAGAATGAGACAAAGTGCCTGCGAGGCCCCAGCCTAGCACCTGGCCCCTGGGCCCAGCTCAAGGGACAGGGTTGGGGGATTTCCAACCAGTGCCACTCCCAAGACCCAGCTCACCTGGGGAGGCTCACTAGCATGGCAGCCCTCCGCAGAGATGCCCAAGGCCCCCAGGACGCTCTCTTGGGGAACATAGTCCCCTGGGGACTTCTGGACAAAGTGCAGCAGCACCTTCTCACCACCTGGGGGCAGTAGGGAGGCAGTCAAGGTTTCTGGAGGGCCTCATCTGGCCAGGTGTGCAAAGGGAGAACAGGGAGGGTGGTCCAGCCTGCTTGGCGACAGCCCTGAGGTACCAACCTCAGCCACAGGTGCAACTTCCTGCCCCAATGGCCCAGCCCACAGCGCCCCCGCCCTGTTACTGAGACCCCTGAGTTCTGGCCACCGCCCCCACCAATCTAAACCAACACACAAAATGGGCCACACAAAGAGATGGAGCCAAGATAAGACCGAGAAATCAGAGAAGGGAAGGTCAGGGTCCAGTCTCCAAGTTCAGCTGAGTGGGTAGCTCTGCACATTGCAGTGCCCCAGGCCCTGTCCCCTCTCCTTCTCCCACTCACCTTTGCTGACCACCAGCAGCCCTCCACTCTGCAGCAGGTCCCCAGACAGGTTCCCCTGGATGCCAACAGCCTTGGCCTGAGAGGGAGGGATCAGGGTTCATGTCAGCCCCAGGAGGAGGCCCCTGGGGGCTATGCCACCCCAAGCCCCTCACAACCTTAGCTGTCACCGACCTTGGCAGCCACATCCCGTACTGGCTTCCCCAGAGCAGCGGGCAGGATGCTCAAACTGTTGTACCTACAAAGACAGCAGCTTGCTCGTCCAGGCTCTTCCAGGAAGACCAAACCCCAGTGCTGGCTCCACCCCACAAGATGCAAGATGGGTCCCTCCATCAAGTTCACCCCTCCCACCCTCCTCCCCAGAGACTCAGGGAGGCTTGGGTCCCAGGGCAGCAACCAAATCAGCCCTCCGAAGAGCTTCCTGTTGGGCCCAGAGCAGACACCCAAGCCCTGAGAACCAGCCTGCAGAGGGGGCTGGGTTCTGGACCAAGTACACTGGGATCTGGCTCAGTTGCTACTGCCTATAAGGGAAAGCAGCCTGGCCCAGGGGCTGCCACTGTCCCCGCAGGCATGGAAGTGGGATGGCCCATGCCTGGGCATGCAGACTCCAAGACCCCTGGGCACCACAGCCTGGAAGGTGTAGGTCCTAGGTGGGAAGCCTACCCCACAGCCCCTACAAAGACAGACACCCCACCCTCAAGAGAGAACCTGGCCTCTAGAAGGACTAGCCACAGCAGACAGTGCCACCAGACCCGGCTTGCTCACAGAGGCCTGAGTGGACAGCCAAGCAGAGAGGGACAGGGAGAAAAGGAATGAGGCCTCTCCACCAGCTCAGGGAGGACTCTGCCCCTTCACCCCACAGGCACACACACACGCACGCACACTCACCGCTTGAAGCCCAGCTCCTTGTAGAACTGCTTGCTCTCATCCAGGTAGAGCTCTGCAAAGCAGAAACCACAGGTGTGGGCCCCAGGCCTGCCCTGGCCCCACCCACCACCCAGGCTCACCATCCTCCACCTGCCCTCTGTCCACCCTTGATGCTCACCTAGGCCACCAAGAAGGGCTAGGAGGGCAGAGCGGGGATGAGGGTTCCCTTGTTCAGAGGAGGGGCTGGTGCCCAGAGGTGACAGGTGGAAAAGGAGGGGCAGGACTCACCCCGACTCTGCCACCGGACAGGGGGCTCCTTGAGGAGGAGGGGAATGGGAGGAGGCCGGGGCAGCCACGCTGGGCTTGTGTCCCTGCTACTCTCACTCAAGGCTGGAGGCATTTGAGGGTGTTCAGGGCCTGGGGCCTCATCTACAAAGAGCCCAGGTTGGGGGAAGGGGTTCCAGCTCCAACTCTCTCTCCAGGGAAGGGGACCAGATGGTCTCTAGAAGCCTCGCAGGTGACCCAGTTATCCAAGGTAAAGACTCGGGTCCTGGTTCTGGGCCAGTGTCACCATAGGCCCTGCAACTGCCCATCCATCCTCAGTGGGAAACACCTTCACAATCGGGGTTGGGAGATGTGGGTTGGGGGTGAGAGGAGGGCAGCTCACATATGAGCAGGTGAAGGCCACTGCCTCCTGGTGCTGAGAAAGGGCAGGGCTGAGCAGAGGGACAGCCGGAGGCCCTCAGTGTGGGGAAAGGTCTAGGAGCCACATCCCACCCACCCCACTCCACCCCGCGACAGTGCAGCAAGGTCCTGGGGGCGGTTACAGATGGAGACCGAGGCCCAGGAACCAGTGTCCAGGACTCTGTCCCTGGGAGAAGACTCTCAGGGCAGCTGAGGGGAGGCCGCAGCGAGTGGAGGGGGGAGGGAGGACCCACCTCCTGCGAAATAGCCGCCGTCCAGGAATTCCTGCAGGCCCAGGACCTCCGGCCCCACTCCCACCAGGCGCACGCCCTGCTGGTCTAGGAGCCCCTTGAGGCTGCTGAGGTCCCGGGCGATCCAGCGGCACACCATGCAGCCGAAGCGCCGCAGCCCGGCCACCACGCACGCCTGCTCCTGCCACAGGCTCCGCAGCTCCACGGCCTGCGGCGGCGGCCCGTGAGACAGGGACGCCCGAGAGGCCGCCGCCCGCCCGCTCACCACAGCCCGTGCTCCGCGCGCCTGGGCCTCCCAGCCAGCACCGCCAGGGCCTCCGACGCCACCACGACCCCTCCCGACCCTGCCACCCCACAGTCCGGGACGCCAGGGCCGGGAGAGCCCCCTCCGCCCTCCTCACCTCTCCCGTCACGGCGTTCTTCAGCACACACGCGCCCACCCGGGCCAGGTCCAGGGCGCTCATGGCGGCCGCCTCCTGCCCTGCCCCCAGCTGCGCCACCGCTCCAGTCGGCTCGCGTCTCCGCGTTCCAGGTCCTCCAGAAAACCTCCCCTGGTCCCGCGCGTCCCCCTGCTGGTGCCCGGTTAATCTCCCAGCTCCGCCCCGGGGCTCAGCTCGCCCCACCAGACCCGTCTCCTCTCCCTGGCTCCTCTCCCTGGCCGAGCCGCCTCTCCGTCACCTCCCTGCTCCGCCTCCCGACCCGCCGCAGAGACCGCCCAGACCCCGCCTCCTCGCTGATTCCGCCCCCAGGCCTCGGTTCTAAGCCCCGGGCCCTGCCTGAGTACTCGTCACCGCCTCGGGACCAACCCTGCCCTTGGCTCGCCCCTAGCTGTATTCCCCGACCCGGGTTCCTTCCCCCCACCCCCAATCCTCGACCCCGGCTCGCCCTCCCAGTCCCGATCTTGTCCCGGGCTCGCCCCTGGCCCCGCCCCACCTCACCGCTCCCGCCCCACCCGACACAGGACCCGCCTTCAGCCCATCTCTCCGGGTCCAGGCCCCGCCCCCCGACTCCCAGTCTTGCCCCGGGTTCCCAGTCCAAAGAAGCTTCTTGGACTGAGTAGGGTCGCTTTGTTTGCATATGCATGAGACAGCAGCCAATGCCCCCATGCGTCTGTCAGTTTTTCCTACTGTGGGAGCTTACGTGTTACTGTGATGCTGAAAGTTATTCCCCCAGCATTCAAATACTAGCAAGGCCACCAATGGCAAACAGGCCTCAGTTCACAGACTGGGAAGAAGGACCTGTCAGTCTACTTCTGATAAGAATTAGCCAGTGAAAAACCTTATGAACAGCAACAGAACGTTGTCTGGTATAGTGCCAGAAGATGAGCCCTTCAGGTTGGAAGGCAGTCAAAAGAAGACTGGAGAAGAGCTGCCTCCTCAAAGTAATTGTTGTTGTTAGGTGTCATTAAGTCTGTTCCGGCTCATAGCGAGCCTATGTACAACAGAAAGAAACATGGTCTAGTCCTGTGCCATCCTCACAATTGTTATGGTTGAGCCCACTGTTGCAGCCACTGTGTCAATCCATCTTGTTGAGGGTCTTCCTCTTTTTCGCTGACCCTGTAGTTTACCAAGCATGATGTCCTTCTCCAGGGACTCATCCTCCTGACATAGTCTCACCATCCTTGCTGCTAAAGAGCATTCTGGTTGTACTTCTTCCAAGACAGACCTGTTCGTTATTTTGGCGGTCCATGGTATGTATATTCAGTATTCTTTGCCCACACCAAAATTCAAAGGCATCAATTCTTCTTCGGTCTTCCTTATTCTTTGTCCAGCTTTTGCATACATACAATGCGACTGAAAATACCATGGCTTGGGTCAGGCGCACCTTAGTCTTCAAGGTGACTTCTTTGCTTTTCAACGCTTTAAAGAGGTCTTTTGCAGCAGATTTGCCCAGTGCAATGCGTCTTTTAATTTCTTAACTGCTGCTTCCATGGGTGTTGATTATGGATCCAAGTAAAATGAAATCATTGACAACTTCAGTATTTTCTCTGTTTATCATGATGTTGCTTATTGGTCTTCAGTACGTGCTTCAAGTCCTTTTCACTTTCAGCAAACAAGGTTCTGTCATCTGCACAACACAGGTTGTTAATGAATCTTCCTCTGATCCCGATGCCCATTCTTCTTCATATAGTCCAGCTTCTCAGATTATTTGCTCAGCGTACAGATTGAATAGGTATGGTGAAAGGATACAACCCTGATGCACACCTTTCCTGACTTTAAACCATGAAGTATCCCCTTGTTCTGGCCAAACAACTGCCTCTTGATCTCTGTACAGGTTCCTCATGAGCACAATGAAGTGTTCTGGAATTCCCATTCTTCACAATGTTATCCATAACTTGTTATAATCCACACAGTCATCGAATGCCTTTGCATAGTCAATAAAACTCAGATAAACATCTTTCTGGCATTCTCTGTTTTCAGCCAGGATCCATCTGACATCAGCAATGATATATCCCTCGTTCTGCGTCCTCTTCTGAATCCAACCTGAATTTCTGGCAGTTCCCTGTTGACATACTGCTGCAGTCGCTTTTGAATGATCTTCAGAAAAATTTTACTTGCTTGTGATATTAATGATACTGTTCAACAATTTCCTCATTCGGTTGGATCACTGTTCCTCGGAATAGGCATAAATACGGATCTCTTCCACTTGGCTGGCCAGGTAGCTGTCTTCCAAATTTCTTGGCATAGACAAGTGAGCACTTCCAGCACTGCATCCGTTTGTTGAAACATCTCAATTGATATTCCGTCAGTTCCTGGAGCCGTGTTTTTCGACAATGCCTTCAGTGCAGCTTGGACTTCTTCCTTCAGTACATCGGTTCCTGATCATATGCTACGTCTTGAAATGGCTGAACGTTGACCAATTCTTTTTGGTATAATGACTCTGTGTTTTCCTTCCATCTTCTTTTGATGCTTCCTGTGTCGTTTAATATTTTCCCCCATAGAATCCTTTGCTATTGCAACTCGAGGCTTGAAGTTTTTCTTCAGTTCTTTCAGCTTGAGAATGTCAAGCGTTTTCTTCCCTTTTTCTATCTCCAGGTCTTTACACATGTCGTTATAATACTTTATTTTGCCTTCTTGAGCCTCCCTTTGAAATCTTGTGTTCAATTCATTTACCTCATCATTTTTTCCTTTTGCTTTAGCCCCTCAACCTTCAAGAGCAAGTTTCAGAGCCTCTTCTGACATCCATTTTGGTCTTTTCTTTCTCCTCTGTCTTTTCAATGACCTCTTGCTTTCTTCATGTATGATGTCCTTGATGTCATTCCACAACTCATCTGGTCTTCAGTCATTAGTGTTCAAGGCATCAAATTTACTCTTGAGACGGTCTCTAAATTCAGGTGGGATATACTGAAGGTCGTACTTTGGCTCTCGTGGACTTGTTTTAATTTTCTTTAGTTTCAAATTGAACTTGCATACGAGCAATTGATGGTCTGTTCCACAGTTGGCCCCTGACCTTGTTCTGACTGATGATATTGAGCTTTTCCATCATCTCTTTCCACAGATGCAGTCGATTTGATTCCTGTGTATTCCATATGGTGAGGTCCATGTGTATAGTTGCCATTTATGTTGGTGAAAAAGGGTATTTGCAATGAAGAAGTCGTTGGTCCTGCAAACTTTTATCACGTGATCTCCAACATAGTTTCTATCACCAAGGCCATGTTTTCCAACTACCGATCCTTCTTCTTTGTTTCCAACTTTCGCATTCCAATCACCAATAATTATCAATGCATCATGATTGCATGTTCAATCAATTTCAGACTGACTGCAGAAGCTGGTAAAAATCTTCAGTTTCTTCATCTTTGGCCTTAGTGGTTTGTGCGTAAATTTGAATAATAGTCATATTAACTGGCCTTCCTTGTGGGCATGTGGATATTATCCTGTCACTAATAGTGCTGTACTTCAAGATAGCTCTTGAAATGTTCTTTTGGACGATGAATACAACACCATTCCTCTTCAAGTTGTCATTCCCCGCATAGTATACTCTGTGATTGTCCGATTCAAAATGGCCAATACCAGTCTATTTCAGCTCACTAATGCCTAGGATCTCGATGTTTATGCATTCCATTTCATTTTTTACTATTTCCAATTTTCCTAGATTCATACTTCATACATTCCATGTTCCAATTATTAATGGATGTTTGCAGCTGTTTCTTCATATTTTGAGTCATGCCACATCAGCAAATGAAGGTCCCGAAAGCTTGACCCCATCCATGTTATTAAGGTCGACTCTACTTTGAGGAGGCAGCTCTTTCCAGGTCGTCTTTTGAGTACCTTCCAACCTGGGGGGCTCATCTTCCAGCACTGTATCAGACAATGTTCCGCTGCTATTCATAAGTTTTTCACTGGCTAATTCTTTTCAGAAGTAGACTGACAGGTCCTTCTTCCTAGTCTGTCTTAGTCTGGAAGCTCAGCTGAAACGTGTCCACCATGAGTGACCCTGCTGGTATCTGAATATCGGTGACATAGCTTCCAGCATCACAGTACGACTAACTGACAGACACATGGGGTCCTCAAACTGGAGTCCACCTTAATGACGTGGATGGAGTCAAGCTTTCAGGACCTTCATTTGCTGATGTGGCACAACTCAAAATGAAAAGAATCAGCTTCAAACATCCATTAATAATCAAAACGTGGAATGCAGTTGTCAAGGATTTAATTTTACTTGGATCCACAATCAACACACATGGAAGCAGCAGTCAAAGAATCAAGCTACACATTGCATTGGGCAAATCTTCTGCAAAAGACTTCTTAAAAGTGTGAAAAAGCAAAGAAGTCACTTTGAGGACTAAGGTGTGCCTGACCCAAGCCGTGTTATTTTTAATCACCTCATCTGTGTGTGAAAACTGGACAATGAATGCATCAGGAAGACTGAAGAAGAACTGATGCCTTTGAATTGTGGTGTTGGCAAAGAATACTAAATATACAATGGACTGCCAAAAGAACGAACAAGTCTGTTTTGAAAGAAGTACAGCCAGAATGCTCCTTAGAAGCAAGGATGGCGAGACTATGTCTCACATACTTAGGATATGTTATCAGGAGAGATCAATTCCTGGAGAAGGACATTATGCTTGGTAGAGGGTCAGTGAAAAAGAGGAAGACCCTCAACAAGATGGATTGACACAGTGGCAGCAACAATGGACTCAAGCATAACAGTGGTTGTGAGGATGGCACAGGACCAGGCAGTGTTTCATTCTGTTGTAAATAGGGTCGCTATGAGTCAGAACCAACTGGATGGCACCATGATTATGGGGGTTATTAGGGAAGTAACAGGTTATAATTCAGGATGAGGATCAACTTGGAAGTAACAGGAACAACTCAGGATACAGTTCTTTGATCAGGGCAGCTTCTTCTCGGCTGCTGCCGCCAGGTCCTCTCTCTCGGCCCGGGCTCTTGCTGTTAGCCTGGGCCCTCACTCTTGGCCTCAGCCACTGCTTGGGCCTGGCCTCTGCCCTACTCAGAAAAGGTTACAAAACTCTTTAGCTCCTAGAGCAATAAGGCAAGAAAAAGAAATAAAGGGCATCCAAACTGGTAATGAAGAAGTTAAACTGTCCTTGTTTGCAGATGATATGATACTATACATAGAAAACCCTAATGACTCCACAAGAAATCTACTGGAACTAATAGAAAGATTCAGCAGAGTAGCAGGATACAAGATAAAAGTTCAAAAATCAGTTGGATTCTTATACACCAGTAAGGAGAATGATGAAAAGGAAATCAGGAAAACAATACCATTTTCAATAGCCCCTAAAAAGATACAATACTTAGAAAAGTCTGACCAGGGACGTAAAAGACCTATACAAAGAAAACTACAAAACACTACAGCATGAAACCCAAAGGGATCTACATAAATGGAAAAACATACCATGCTCATGGATAGGCAGACTCAACATTGTGAAAATGTCAATTCTACCCAAAGCAATTTACAAATACAACGCAATCACGATCCAAATACCAACAACATTCTTCAAAGAGATGGAAAAACTAATCATTAACTTTATATGGAAAGGGAAGAAGCTCCGAATAAGTAAAGCACTACTGAAGAAGAAGAATAAAGTTGGAGGACTCACACTACCTGACTTCAGAACCTACTATACAGCTACAGTAGTCAAAACAGCCTGGTACTGGTACAAAGACAGATACAATGACCAATGGAACAGAATTGAGAACCCAGATGTAAATCCATCCACCTACAGTCACCTGATCTTTGACAAGGGCCCAAAGTCCATCAAATGGGAAAAAGACAGTCTTTCCAACAAGTGGTGCTGGCAAAACTGGATATCCATTTGCAAAAAACCCATACCTCACACCGTATACAAAAACTACTTCAAAATGGATCAAAGAACTGAATATAAAGCCTAAAACTATAAAGTTCACAGAATAAAAAATAGGACCAACACTTCAGGCCTTAATACACGGCATTAACAGGATACAAACCATAACCATCAATGCACAAACCCCAATAGATAAGCTAGATAACTGGGATCTTCTAAAAATCAAACACCTATGCTCTTCAAAAGACTTCACCAAAAGAGTCAAAAGAGAACCTACAGACTGGGAAAAAAAATTTTGGACAGTACAAGTCAGACAAAGGTCTAATCTCCATAATCTACAAGAAAATCCAACACCTCTACAACAAAAAGACAACTAATCCTATTAAAAAATGGGCAAAGGAAATGAACAGACACTTCACCAAAGAAGACATTCAAATGGCCAACAGACACATGAAGAAATGCTCACGATCACTAGCCATTAGAGAAGTGCAAATTAAAACCACAATGAGATACCCCATCTCACCCCAGCATTATTAGCACGAATCAAAAATACTGGAAATAACAAATGTTGGGGGGGAGATGGGAACTCTTATGCACTGCTGGTGGGAATGCAAAATGATACAACCATTTTGGAAAATGATATGGCGCTTCCTCAGAAAGCTAGAAATAGACATACCATTCGATCCAGCAGTCCCACTCCTAGGAATATATCCTAGAGAAATAATAATAGTCACTCGAAAAGACATACGCACACCTATGTTCATGGCAGCATTGTTCACAATAGCAGAATGATGGAAACAACCTAGATGCCCATCAACAGATGAATGAATAAACAAACTATGGTACATACACACAGTGGAGTACTATGCAATGAGAAAGAACAACAATGAATCTGTGAAGCATCTCCTAACATGGATGAAACTGGAGGACATTATGCTGAGTGAAATAAGTCAATCACAAAAGGACAAATATTGTATGAGACCTCTATTGTAAAAACCCATGAAAAAGTTCACAGATAAAATGTAACAATCTTTGTTGGTTACCAGGGATGGGAGGGATGGGGGGGAAATACTAAATAGGCAGTAGATAAGTGGTATCTTGGGTGAAGGGTGAGACAGTACACAATACAGGGGAAACTAGCACAACCCGTACAAGGAAAGGTCATGGAAGCCCCATAGACACATCCAAACTCCCTGAGGAGCTGAATTGCTGGGTGGAGGGCTGTGGGGACCATGGTCTCGGGGAACATCTAGCTCAACTGGCATGACACAGCGTATAAAGACATTGCTCTACATTCTACCTTGGTGAGTAGTGTCTGGGGTCTTAAAAGCCTGTGAGCGGCCGTCTAAGATACTCCACTGGTCTCATCCCTTCGGGAGCAAGGGAGAATGAAGAGAACAGGATACAACGAAAAGATTAGTCCGAAGAACTAATTGTCCACAGCTACCAAGGCCTCCACCGGACTGAGTCCGGTACAGCTAGATGGTGCCAGGCTACCACCACTGACTGCTCTGACCAGGATCACAAAAGAGGGTTCTGGACAGAGCTGGAGAAGGATGTAGAGCATAATTCTAACTCACAAAAAAAGACCAGATTTACTGGCCTAAAGGAGACTGGAGAAACCTCGAGAGTATGGCCCCCAGACACCCTTTTAGCTCAGTGGTGAAGCTACCTCCAAGGTTCACTGTTCAGCTTGGGAGTGGACAGCCCCATAAAACCAAATGAGACTAATGATGTACAGAAGTCCAGTGACAAGGGCCAGAAGGCAGAAGGGGACAAGGAAGCTGATGATAGGGAACCCAAGGTTGAGTAAGGATATTGTTGATGTGTTGTGAGATTGTTAACCATTGTCATAGGGCAACATTTGTAGTAACTGTTAAATGAGACACTATTTTGTTCTGTAAGCCTTCATCTTAAGTGAGAATAACAGCACAATTGGAAGAGCGTAGTCAATGTCACTGAACTGTGCATGTAGAAATTTTTGAAATGGTGTATCTTTGGCTATGTGTATTTTCACCAAAAAAAAATGGTTGAGAAGTTAGAGGGTTAATATGTTGTGGGGTTGTTAACCAATGTCATAAAATAACGTGTACTACAGTTTCATGAGAAACTATTTGTTCTGTAAGCCTTCACCTGAAGTACAATAAAGTATTTAAAAAAAGAAAAAAAAGTAATCAGCAGGAAAAAAAAAAAAAAAAACTCTTAGCTCCTCTGATAAGTGCCTGGAGGCACTCCATTCCGCCAGCAAGCCTCCCGCCCACAGGTGCTCTGCTCTCTTGCTCTGTGAGCCAGGAATCCCAGTGTGCCGTCTCATGCCAGTCTCCTGGTTCTCCTGCCACCATTTCTCTGCCATGCTTGCAGCCGGTTCTTACCATCTTGTGCCGTCTCCAATGTTATAGCTCTCTCTCTCTTCTGGGTCTAGGAGTTTCTCAGAGCAGGGACGCTAGATTCAAAGGACACACTCCACTCCTGGCTCTTCTTCTTGATGGTAATGAGGCATCCCTCCAACCCCTGGGATTGGCTCCCTTTAAGCCTACCAGAAACTGAAGAAAATTAGAACAAGTCCACGAGAGCCAAGGTACGACCTTGAGTATATCCCACCTGAATTTAGAGACCGTCTCAAGAGTAAATTTGATGCCTTGAACACTAATGACTGAAGACCAGATGAGTTGTGGAATGACATCAAGGACATCATACATGAAGAAAGCAAGAGGTCATTGAAAAGACAGAGGAGAAAGAAAAGACCAAAATGGATGTCAGAAGAGGCTCTGAAACTTGCTCTTGAAGGTTGAGGGGCTAAAGCAAAAGGAAAAAATGATGAGGTAAATGAATTGAACACAAGATTTCAAAGGGAGGCTCAAGAAGGCAAAATAAAGTATTATAACGACATGTGTAAAGACCTGGAGATAGAAAAAGGGAAGAAAACGCTTGACATTCTCAAGCTGAAAGAACTGAAGAAAAACTTCAAGCCTCGAGTTGCAATAGCAAAGGATTCTATGGGGGAAAATATTAAACGACACAGGAAGCATCAAAAGAAGATGGAAGGAAAACACAGAGTCATTATACCAAAAAGAATTGGTCAACGTTCAGCCATTTCAAGACGTAGCATATGATCAGGAACCGATGTACTGAAGGAAGAAGTCCAAGCTGCACTGAAGGCATTGTCGAAAAACACGGCTCCAGGAACTGACGGAATATCAATTGAGATGTTTCAACAAACGGATGCAGTGCTGGAAGTGCTCACTTGTCTATGCCAAGAAATTTGGAAGACAGCTACCTGGCCAGCCAAGTGGAAGAGATCCGTATTTATGCCTATTCCGAGGAACAGTGATCCAACCGAATGAGGAAATTGTTGAACAGTATCATTAATATCACAAGCAAGTAAAATTTTTCTGAAGATCATTCAAAAGCGACTGCAGCAGTATGTCAACAGGGAACTGCCAGAAATTCAGGTTGGATTCAGAAGAGGACGCAGAACGAGGGATATATCATTGCTGATGTCAGATGGATCCTGGCTGAAAACAGAGAATGCCAGAAAGATGTTTATCTGAGTTTTATTGACTATGCAAAGGCATTCGATGACTGTGTGGATTATAACAAGTTATGGATAACATTGTGAAGAATGGGAATTCCAGAACACTTCATTGTGCTCATGAGGAACCTGTACAGAGATCAAGAGGCAGTTGTTTGGCCAGAACAAGGGGATACTTCATGGTTTAAAGTCAGGAAAGGTGTGCATCAGGGTTGTATCCTTTCACCATACCTATTCAATCTGTACGCTGAGCAAATAATCTGAGAAGCTGGACTATATGAAGAAGAATGGGCATCGGGATCAGAGGAAGATTCATTAACAACCTGTGTTGTGCAGATGACAGAACCTTGTTTGCTGAAAGTGAAAAGGACTTGAAGCACGTACTGAAGACCAATAAGCAACATCATGATAAACAGAGAAAATACTGAAGTTGTCAATGATTTCATTTTACTTGGATCCATAATCAACACCCATGGAAGCAGCAGTTAAGAAATTAAAAGACGCATTGCACTGGGCAAATTTGCTGCAAAAGACCTCTTTGGACATGTTCTCAGGAGGCATCAGTGACTGGAGAAGGACATTATGCTTGGTAAAGTACAGGGTCAGCAAAAAAGAGGCAGACCCTCAACGACATGGATTGACACAGTGGCTGCAACAATGGGCTCAAGCATAACACCTGTTGTGAGCATGGGGAAGGACCGGGCAGTGTTTCATTCTGTGGTGCATAGGGTCGCTATGAGTCAGAATCAACTCAACGGCCCCTAACAACAACCACAACAAGCCTAGGAGGATGGCAAAACTGAACAATCCCTACAAGGGTTTCATGCACATTATTTGCAATAGCAAGCTGTCCAATCCCCTTGATGGGCCACAAGCACCTTATTTGCATAGTCCCACCCAATGATTTTGTGGGAGTTACAGGACCATGGCTAGAGGGGCCCTAACAGCAATTCATTGCACCGCAGACCCTGTGAAACATTAACAGGGTTTCCAGTGTCAGAACAACACAAGATGACTTCTCAGAGAGGTGTCACTTTCAGGTCTGTTCTAGCCCACCACTCCATCCACTGTAGGTAGCCAGTTTCATCAGTGCTGGGTTTATTCTTTCTGTGTTATTTTTTGCATAGATGAGCTGATACATGTATATTTGCTTATTTTTCCTTATGCTTACACATAAAGTATCACACCACAGATACTCTTACTCTTGGTACAGTAGTTAAAGGGATAGACTGTTAGCCGAAAGCTCAGGGGTTCAAAACCACCAGTGACTCCACAGGAGAAAGATGTGGCAGTCTGATTCTGTAGAGATTTACAGCATGCTGATGCTGATGGTTAGGGACCAGTTCTGAGAGCCTCCAGTAGAGCAGTGGTTCTCAAAATTTATTATACATCACAATCAACTGGGGATCTTGTTAAAATGTAGATTTTGATTCAGTATATCTGGGGTGGAATCATTAGCATTACCTGAGAACTTGTTAGAAATGCAAATTCTCAGCAGGAGTTTGAACCAAAGTGAACCATTTCAAAGCCCTGATTTTAAAGTCCTTGTCTGTTAATTCTGTCGCCTGTGTTATTTCTGGGTTTCTCTCTATTAACCAATTTTGCTCCTGGTTTTGGATCATGTTTTTTTTTTTTTTAATACATATCTAATAATGTTTGAAGAAGCCCTGTTGGTCCAGTGGTTAAGCACTCAGCTGCTAACCATAAAGTCAGGAGTTCAAACCCATCAGCCACTCTGTGGGAGAAAAATGTGGTAGTCTGCTCCCACAAAGATTTACAGCCTTAGAAACCCTATGGGGCAGTTCTACTGTGTCCTGTAGGATTGCTATGAGTTGGAATCAGCATGATGGCAACGGGAATAATGTTTGATTGTATGCTGGCCCATTGTGAATTCCAGATTTTTGAGGGCTGAATATTTGTTTTAAAGTGTTTCAAGACTTGTTTTTGAACTTTATTAGGGCAAGAGTGGAGAGCCTTTAGGGCTGGTTTAGGTTTAGCCATACTACAAATGCAGGAATCTTCTAGGATATCTACTGAACGTCCTCAGTGTTCAACAGTGTCTCTCTACTCTGCCTGGTTGGAACTCAACACCTCAGCACTGTGTAAACTGTGGGAATTGATGAACTTACAGCCCCCTCATCATTTCCTGCCCAGTAAGGGTAGATTCACCATGTGTAAGTGTGGTCTGGCATTCTGCACAGACTCAAGGCGACCCCTCTGCTGATTGCAGGAGCTTGTTTTGTGAGTAGCTCCCTCCTTCCCTCCTGAGAACTCTGCAGAATTTACACCTGAAAACTCCAGGTATGTTAGTCTCCCCAAACTCCCATCTCTGATTCCTTAACTCAGCTAGACCAATGTGCTCTACTTGGCATCTCCATCCTGGCACCACGGTCCGGAAAGCACACGTGAGCCCAGAGTGTTAGGATGATTCAGGACTTGTTTCATTTCTTTCTCTTCTCTCTGGGATCGCTGTCATGGGCGGCTGGTATGAAATGTTGGGAAACAGCAGTTTCACTTGTTTTGTCCATTTTTGTAGTTATTGAGGCCGGAGGGTCCGTCACCCCAGTGAATGCATCATGCCCAGCAGTGAAGTTCCACTGCGTGTCTTGAATCTGTGGTTTGGTCCCCATCAGTGTGGGGTCCTTTGTGCCCATTATTTTACAATGATGCTGTCTCATTCTCTCTCTCCCCTTATTGTGGGAAACCAAATACACATGTATTAGATCTTTTGACTCTATCCCACGAGACTCTAATTCTCTGTTCTGTTTCTGTTCTAACTCACTTGTAACTCAGTGTTTTAGTCTGAGTAATTTCTCATGACCCGTCTTCCCCTTCACTGTCTACCTGATGCCATGTCCAATCTGCTTTTAATCAACCTAATGACGTTAATTTGCAGTTCTAGAATGTCCATTTGATTCTTTATGTATAGATTCCAATCCTCTGTGAAATTGTCCATATGACTGTCTATTTTATACTTTCTTTCCTCTGTTTTTATTAACACATTAATCACAGTTATTTTAAAATACTTGCCTGCTTGCAGAACTCAAATTCTAGTAAAAAGACCAGATTTAACTGACTGAGACTGAAGGAACCCCAGAAAGCATGACCCCCGGACTCTCTGTCAGGCCAGAACTAAAACAATTTCCAAGGCCAACTCTTCAGACAAAGATTGGACGGGACTGTGGGATATAAAATGATACTCGTGAAGAGTGCGCTTCTTAGCTCAAATAGACACATGAGAGTAAATGGGCGGCTTCTGTCCGGAGGTGAGATGAGAAGGCAGAGAGGGTTAGGAGCTGGTTGAATGGACACGGGAAATCGAGGTGGAAAGGAGGAGTGAGCTGTCACAGTATAGGGAGAGCAATTAGGGTCACATAACAATGTGTGTATAAATTTTTGTATAAGAGACTAACCTGAAATGTAAACTTTCACTTAAACTACAACAATAAACAAACAAACAAAAAAGGTTAAAATACTTACCTGCTGGCACCCATCTCTGGATGTTCTACGGTTCTACTTCTATTGTCTGTATTCTCTTCTGATTATGGCTCACATTTCTTTGGGTCTTCACATGTCTGCAGCTGTACTTTGCCCTGGGTTCTACAAACATTAGAGGAGGGCCTGCTCCAGACACACAAAGATGAGCCGAGACACAGGTGTGTGCGTGCACATGCATGTACACACACACACACACATGTGCGCCCGAGGAGGGATTATTGTCAGAGAGTGGAAAGAGCTCTGGATTTGAATCAGAGCAGGGCAGGTTCAGGTCCTGGGCCAGGCATCACCATACTGGGTCACATTGGACAAATTTCCCACCTTGTCTGAACCCCAATTTCCTTATCTGTAAAATAAACCCTGATGACCACCTTGCCATCCTCACACTCTGGCCTCGGCATCTCTGAGCAAGCTCTCCTCAGTCTAGGCAGCGGGAAACAAGGTCTCACTGTGGCCTGGAAGACACCAAGGGCTCCAACTCTGCCCCAAATTGTCGCTGGTAGCATGCCGGCCTGCCCCTCCCCTGTCGGCCTGAGACTTCCACCACTAGAAGCAAGCCACAGATTTCCCATAAAATAGGGCCGCCTCTAGAGGGCGCCCTGGTGACAGACATCTGGCTTTCCCCAAGTCCTGCTCTGTTGTGTGCCATCAGTCCATTCTGATTCGGACTTAGCAACCCTATAGGACAGAGTAGAACCGCCCCATAGTGATTCCTACACTGTAATCTTTTTGGGAGCTGATCGCCAGGTCGTTTCTCCTGCCGAGCTATCAGTTAGCAACTGAATGCTTAACCGCTGTACCACCCGGACTCCTTAGTCCTGTTCTACACACACCCAAAATTTGACTGGGTTGTTTTCCTTTCTCGAACTGGATGATATTTTTACCAAGTGGAAGCATTGGTTTAGTTTCCTGTTACCTGTCTCAGCTTCTACTGAAATAAGTTTAAATCCCCCCTAAAAATTGCCCTCACTCCCCTAGAGTATGGCCACCAGACACCCTTACAGCTCAGTAACGGAGTCACTCCCGAGGTTCACCATTCAGCCAAAGATTAGACAGCCCCATAAAACAAAAAGAGAATAATGGGGCACAACAGTCCAGGGACAAGGACTAGAAGGCAGGAGGGGACAGGAAAGCTGGTAATAGGGAACCCAAGGTTGAGAAGGGACAGTGTTGACATGTCGTGGGGTTGTTAACCATTGTCATAAAACAGTATGTGTACTAACTATTTAACGAGAAGCTATTTGTTCTGTAAACCTTCATCTAAAGTACAATAAAAAAATAAAATAAAATAAATTCCCCTCACCAGGATAGCAGGTCTGTGCGGCAGTTCAGGCCAGGAAGACTTGAAAACAGAGGACACTACCTGGCTCCAAGCTCCTATGATGCCCTGAGCACAGGTCTGCGGAAAAACCAATCTTCCCACCCCATGCCCTTGCCACAGAAGGCAAACACCTGCTACCCACAAATCATCCATCCCAGGGCTGGAGGTTGTGGGGAGGAGAGGAAATGGGGAGGAAAGGAAGTGGGGAGCAGCTTGTGTTCAAGGCCAGTGCCTGTGCCACCTGCAGACCTGGATTCAGGTAACTTTTGTTTTAAGGAGAGGGCAAGAGGTGTGGAGAAGCTTTTCCCTGGGGCTTGAGTGGGTGTCGGGGGAGGGAGGTGCCCTGGGCCAGCCTGGGCCCAGGATCCATGGGACAGAGTTGCCTGCTGGTTTTGTAATAAACTTATTTGTTTCCTGCTTCTGAGATGTGGCCCCCTTTTTCACATCTAGAGATGGAACTGGTTAGGGTATGTACCAGGGGAAACTGTGGGTCAGGCCAGACCCTGCCGGTGGGCCTTTGGAGGGGCAAGTGCAGAAGAGGGATAGGGTTCCTCCTCCTCGGTAAGCTCCCTCACCTATGCCCCATCCCTAAGCCAGCAAGCTCTGGCTGCAGTCTGTGCTGCTGAGGTCTCCACTCCCAGCCTTTGCACCTCCAACTGGTCTTCTGCTGGGACAGCCCTGCCCTCCTCCATCTGGTTTGCTTAGATAACACCAACCACCACTGCCATGTCAGACTCAGCCCCTGTACCTCCTTGCTCGGCCCCATGGCTGCCCGGCCCTGAGGGCTGAGCACTCCCTTTCTTTCCAGACCCCCTCACTCTCCACTTCCAAGCCACACCTCTTGTCTCGCCCTATGCTCTGTCCTAGCCACATTATTTCCTCTACGCCCACCTGCTACTCAGTACAGGATAGCTCACTGAGCCAGCTACACCCAGGAGCCAGTGGGGAGGTGTCCTCCTTCTACTCTCCTAGAAACATTGCTGGCAGGGATGTAAGATGGGGCAGCCACTGTGGAAAACTGTTGGTGGTTCCTCAAAAAAGAACTACCGTGTGACCCAGCAATTCCACTCCTAAGAGTATACCTAAAATAATTAAAATAGATGTTCACACAAACACTTGTACCCAAATTTTCACTGCAGCACTATTCACAATAGCCAAAAGGTAGAAGCAACCCAAATGCCCATCAACAGATGAACCTGATAAATAAAATGCGGTATATACGTATAATGGCGTTTTATTCAGCCATAAAGAGAAATGAAGTTCTGATACATGCTAAGACATAGATGAACCCTGGAAACATTATGCTAAGTGAAAGGGAAAAAAAACAACAGTTGCCTTTGAATTGATTCCGACTCGTGGTGACCCTGACCCCACGTATGCAGAGTAGAACTGTTCCGTGGGGTTTTCAAGGATGTGACCTTTTGGAAGCAGATCATCAGGCCTTGCTTCCAAGGTGCATCTGGGGGTTTGAACTGGCAACGTTTCAGTTAGTAGCTGGGCACTTCACCATCTGTGCCATCCAGGGACTGCTGAGTGAAAGAAGCCGGGTACAAGAGGCCAAGTATTGTATAATTCCATTGATATGAAAAATTCAGAATAGGCAAATTCATAGAGACTGAGGATAGATTGGTGGTTACTAGGGCTGGGTGAAGAGGGGGGTTTCTATTTGGGGTGATGGAAAAGTTCTGCAACTAGATAGAGGTGATAGTTGCACAGCGTTGTAAATATATTGTTGTTGTTGTTAGATGCTGGTGAGTTGGTTCCAACTCATGGCGATCCTGTGTACAACAGAATAAAATGTTGCCCAGTCGTGCACCATCCTCACAATCATTGCTATGTTTGAGCCCATTATTGCAGCCAATTATAAATATACCAGTACTCAATGCCACTGAGTAGTACAATAAAATGGTTTTAATGGTAAATTGTATACGTATTTCACCACAATTTTAAAAAAAAGCTAGGGAGGACAAAAAGCATCCAGGAACCAAATTGAAGGCACTCCCACCGGACAAATCTCGGACACCCGGGCACCCAATAAATAATGATAGTAATGGATTAGAACCCATTGACCAAAGTAAGAAACCATGAGGTCATCGTGAGATAAGTAAGTAAATGGAGAAGAAGGGAAGGTTATTCTTCCAATAGAACTTCCACTCACTAATGTACCAAGGATGATTGAACTAGAACATTGCCGTTATACAACAACTAATACTTCTTGTTTCATGCAAGAATCATCAATGGGTGAAAGTTGGATGAGAAACCAGATATTTACATGATCTCGAAGTATCTCTCCACAAGATATGCATTTATTACTACAGGGGAAAAAAAGACAAACACAAATTCAATTTAGAAAATTACTTTAAAGCATAGCATTCATATAATGCTATCTAATACTGTCCCAGCCCCGTGAGGTAGGTCCCCACAGGCCCATCCCACAGACCAGCAAGCTGAGGCTCAGAGGGGAATCAGGAAAGGCAGGGAGCTGGGGTTGGGGCCAGGCAGTCCTGGGTTTGCTGGGGTCTGTGGAGGCAGCTGTGCAGCAGGCAGGGCTGGGCAGGCGTGGTGGGACGCTGGGCTCCTAGAGTGCTGGTCCCACAGGTGCTTGGTCAGGGCGGGGCTGAAGGAGGGATCTTGGCACCTTACATCATTGATAAATAGATGGGTGGTGTTACACATGTCACCTGAACTGTGACCCTGTCTTTCTCTCTGCAGCAGAGCTGCAGGCAGCCCCAGGCAGGTCCCCACCAAGCTTTCCTGGTGCCTGGGCGCTGCCCACACAGAGAGGAGCAACCACTGTCATCCTCGTGACCCCAGGCCTATCTCCATATCTAGGTCCTGGGGCGTTAAGCAGCTGGCTGGGTCCTCTCTCACCGTCTCCTCCACAGCCACTGTGGTGACATCCAGCCCAACCTGCAGGGCCTCCGAGACTGTAGTGTCCCTTTCAGCATCTCGTCTTATCCACCTCTGCAGAGAAATTCAGCATGAGACAAAGCCCGCCATGGCGCCCCCAGGGCCTCATGCTGCTCTATCCCTAATGTGAGGAGGTGTGTGCCCCCACCCAGGATAGCATGGCAGCGGACAAAGTACCAGGACCCTCAGGGAACTGGGGGCCACCCCACCCTTAGCAATCTCGCCTCCAATAGCAGTGAGGGAGCAATACCTGGAAAAAGGACATCCTCTTGGCCAGATCCCCTACAACGCAAAGGGCACAGACATCAGGGTGGGGCTGGAGCATAGGATCCAGGTGGCAAGGGTGGCCACGCTGAGGGGTTAGATGGCGGGGGGTGGGGCGGCAAATAGCAAGGGAGAGGATGAGAGAGAGCTGGGGCGGGGGACAAGACAGCCCTGGGAGGGCACTCTGGCTCCTCACAGGGTGACCTTTCCCAGGAGACTGAGCCTCTCTGGGACTAGTGAGACCACATATAGACCCGGGCCTTGTGACCTAGGAACCCCAGGAGTGGGGAGATAACATGAGGGGCACCCTGCCCTCCTCCCCCAGCTGCTAATCTCCGTGCCCATTATTTACTTGAATTTAGCTGTTTGTACAGGGTGGGGAAAGGGGAGAGCCTTCATACAGACAAGGGCTCCCTGCCCCACCCCAGGAGCAGGGGCCCAAGAGAGGTGTGAGAAGGGACACAAAGCCTCATCTCCCAGCCTGCCTCAGTTTCCCTAAGACCCTGAGAATCTCCCTGCACCAAGGGACTCAGAGTCTCCTGACACCAGGGCCCCAGAATCTGCTCTCTTTGGGTTCCATGACTCAGTGTCCCTCCGTCTGAGGCTGAGAATGAGCTTCCACTAACATCAGAGCTGGTTTAGGCAGCTCCAGTTCCCAGCACCCAGCTTGGGGCTGGCCCAGAGCAGAAGCCCAGGTCCGGATGGGTGAGTGGACATGTGAGCAAGCAAGTGACACTTGTCATATCCGTCAGGAGACAACCTTGTTCTTACAGTGTGTCCTTCCCAGCCCTGGAGCCTCCTACAGCTGAGCACAGCCTGCCCTGTGTGTCCCCTGTCCATGCACAATGCAGAGGGGGCAGGTGAATGGCCGTGAGCCAGCCCTGCCCTCTGTCCCCCACCCAAGCCCTGCATAGCATCTGGGCTCGGCCAGCAGGAAGCCCATCTCCCTGGGCCCGTGGCAGCCACCTCTGAAGAGGACCCCTTGGGTCCTGAAAGTGCTCCTGAGGCTCCGCCCTCCCTGGCTTCAGTGGGACAGAATGAGAAGGGTTAAGAGGTACGACCACTGGGACTCGGGCCCCGTTCCTTGGATGGGTGCTGCTCACCAGATGGCCTTTTCCGTTTCTTCAGGTACCAGATCACGAAGCCAAAAATTATAAAAACACCAAGGATGCTGAGGCCAAAAATAAGACTAAGCCAGGAGAAGCATGCACCGTCGGTGGTACAGGCTCCAGGCCTGGTTTCCGTCTCCAACCAGCCACTGCAGCTAGGGGAGAGGAGGGAGAGGCTGTGAGGGCCAGCCTGCCAGGAGCCCATGACATGGGGGACAGTTTCCAGTCATGGGGGAGGGACGGGGGGGCTAAGGGCTTGCCCCGGAGGCCCCGTGACCAGGGACTCTGGGAGGTGAGCTTGGGTCTGTCCAGCCTTTCCAGACCTGCCATGGGGAGACAGAGAGGTAAGGAGAAGAGAAACCCAGAGGGTGGGGGAGATGGGCCAGCTGAGAGGGAGAGAGGAGAGGGGGAGGAGGGCAAGGAGGCCAGAGGGCCAGAGACCCCTTGCTTGGAGAGTGGTGGCTGGACAAGGAGGAGGAGGGGGAGGGGGAAGAGGAAGGGGAAACGGAGCCTGGTCAGGGTGGGGTGTAGTGCAAGCCGAAGGACATGGGAAGACTGGGGTAGGAGAGAGGGGCAGAGAAGGACCCAGAGGTGGGATGGAGGGGGATCCCTGCACCCTCAGTGACTCTGAGTGCTCATTCAGCTCTGGGGCCCAGGGATCTGCATTTATGGGGTCTTGCACAGGAGGATGAGGTCCTTGCTTTGAGAACCTTGCCTTAGCAGCCCCTAACTCCAGAAGCTCTGTAGCCCCTTGACCTTGACACCAGGACACCCCAGAACCTCAGAGCATCTCTCCAGGCCAGCTCCAGGTCAGCTGCAGGTCAAGTGCATCCCTTAGCCCCCGGGAAGCTAGGCTCTGCTGACACTGGGGTTTTGGCCTGAGAGGAATGCTGTCTGTGACCACAGGATCCAACCCAAGGAGACACCCCTGGAAGCCGGCACATCATGTGGCCAGTGGGGCATTCAGGTCTCTCTGCAGGGGGCCTTTCAGGGGGCCTGGCCTGAGACCACCCAGGTAACCTACTTGGTCGAGGGCCGACACTCTTCCAGGGTCTCCAGGGGAGAGAAGGTCCCAGGCGGACAGTTGTTACACACTGTATCCGTCTTCTCAGAGCCTGAGAAAGCAGGGGGCAGGGGGCTGAGGGGCCAGGCAGGAGGGCAGGTGGCTTTCTTGCCCCTCCCCAACCCCTCTGCATAGGGTCTGGGTCTGCCTCTTCCTTTAGGGTCTGCAGAAGGAGATGGAAGGCTGAGGTGGGCTGCCCCCAGGGAGGACCTCAGAGGCGGGGCCTGGGTGGTGGACTCTGAACATCCTGGAGATGAAATGGCTGGGATTTCAGTGCCCAGGGTTCCTTTGCACTGTCATCTCACAGGTGTGAAGGGAGGTGGCCTCATGCTGGGCGCCCGGCCGGGAGCAGGACTTGGACACCACAAACCCCTGCCTGCGGTCTGGCTGAAATCAAACACTGACTACAACCACATGACTATGAACCCTGGCCACGACCTGGTGTGAGGCTGGGGCTGTGAAGGGTAGGCATGGGGCAGAGGGGGTCATAGTGACCGGCTTCTGCTGACCCCTTGCCAAGAAAATGGGGGATGGGTGTTCAACCTCTGCCAGCTCACCTTTCGTTTCCAGGGGCTGGCACATGGCACAGGGGTCTGTGTCCTCTCTCACGCATAAGTGGCCCTGGGGGCAGCCACACTCAGTGTCCTTTATGGTGGAGCACTTCTGCCGGGTCTCGAGGCCCATGGCTGCAGGTCCAAGAGAAGGAGCTCACAGTAGTGGTGAGCTCCCCATCCTTAGAGGGGAACAAGGGAGGCGCCCAGCACCGGCAGGCCTGGGAAAAGGGAGAAGGGGCTCCTGCCCCGGTCTGGGAAAGAGCTGAGTAACAGAGCACCAGCCAGCTTTGCAATCCTGGCATTTTTGTGTCTGGGCCCTGGGCTCTGCCCCTGCCCAGGGGCCCCTGCCAGGCTGCACCCTTGGTGCCAAGAGGTGCCCGACTTAGGTCCCTCAGTCTGAATTCCAAAGGGGCTCCCAGACACAGCAGCAGGGGTGGGAGAAGTATTGATGGGGGGCCTTGGGAGGGTCTTTTTAACAGGGGAGCCTGCCTCATGAGAAATCTGGGACTCCTTCTGGCTCGACAAGGCCCAGATCAGCACACACAGGAAGTTGAGAACAGCACTGTCAATTAAGCATGTGGAGGGGAAAGGAGGCAGTCAGGTGACAGGAATAGAGAGCCTCCCTCCTTCAGCCTTGTGGGGTGGGGTTGCAGCTAGGCTGGCACCCCAACCAATCAGTGAGGAGCTTTCTTAAGCAGGGAGGTGGGCAGGAAATGTGGGTGCAGCTCAAAGCCCTGAGCCCTTAGTCCTCACCTCACCTGAACCGCAAAAGCATTCCTGCCTCCACTGTCCAGGCCCTTGCTCCCTTGGAAACCCTTCCTTGCCAGCCCACCTGCTCCTGGCTCTCCCTGGGGATGTGGCCGCACTGTCCCCGGTGGGCTGGACAGCAGGGGTCACAAAGATAGGTAGAGTTGTTGCAACGGCCCAGGCATTGGATTACTTGATGGGGGCTGGGGGTGGGGCATGTAACCGGCCTGGGGGCCTGGGGACTGGTCTTTCATCCACATCCAGATTTTCCTCTCCCCTTTTCAGTCCTTACCCTCCTCGTACCTGTTTGCCCACTCCAGGAAGTATGACTCACTCCCAATCATGTGTCTATAGTCATGGGCAGGGTAAGGGCAGTGTCCGGAAGGAGGTGATGTGGGTTTCAGTCTGGATCTGCCATTGACCTGCAGGTGCTGTGGGTGACTTGGCAGATCTCTGGGTCTCAGTTTCCCCGTCTGTGAATGGGGGTAGTTGCGCCTGCCCTGTTTCTTCATGGAGTGAGGGACTAAGCAGATGATGATCAGGCAGATTGTGGGCTACTGGCCATGGGGCCTCATCTATGATGATGTCTGGGGCACTCAGTGATACTCGGAGATGTGGGCATTAGTCACGGAGGTTTCCTGGAAATGCAGTGGGGATGGAGCCCCAACCCCCCCGTTGGCTCTCCCTGCTGCAGCATCAGCACACAGTCAGTGCTTTTAAGACACTTCACCAAAGTCTGACCTTCCCCTCCCCTGTCTGACGCAGACCAGGTGAGAGCCAGCCTTCCCAGGTGACCCCTTCCCCTGGGGACCACAGGAGGACCCCAATTTGGAAGAGGAAGGGCAGAGGGGCCACACTGGGGAAACAGCCACAACTCCCAGTGTCATTGTGTGCCTCCCTAGACCCTGAAGGATGCCCAGCACTGGCCAAGACCCCACTTCACAGTTAAGGAAACTGAGGCACAGGAGAGGTCTATACGACCCACTCAAGATCACATAGCTAGCGACAAAAAGCCAAGGTTGAATGCAGACAGTCTGAGTCCTAAGCTTGTGAGAAGTGTACCTCAGCGGTGCAATGTGTGTTGGGGTGCTGTGAGGGGATGTTACGGGTTGAACTGTGCTCCCCAAAAGATTTGTCAAAGTACTAATCCCTGTACCTGTGAACATGACCTTGTTGGGAAATAGGGTCTTTGAAGACATTATCAGTTAAATTAACATGAGGACATACTGGAGTAGGGAGAGTCCTAATCCAACATGAGTGGTGTTATTATGAAAGACGAGAAGAGAGACAGAAAGGGAAATGGCCATACGACAACAGAGACAGATTGGAGCGATGCTGCCACAAGCCAAGTATTGCCAGGAACCACCAGAAACTGGGAGAGGCAAGGAAAGATCTTCCTCTAGAGCCTTCGGAGAGAGTATGAACCTCTGCCACCTTGATTTCAGACCTCTAGACTCCAGAACTATGAGAGAATACATTTGTATTATTTTAGGCCACCTAGTGTGGTATTTTGTTACACTAGCTCTAGGAAATGAATGCAAATTTTGGTACTGGGAGGTGGGATGCTTAAGCAGCAAATATTTAAAAACGTGGATTTGGCTCCTGAATTTGGTAATGTGCAGCAACCAGAAAAATTTTGAGGCACTTGATAGTAAACACTTAGATTCCCTTGAAGACACTGTTGGTAGAATTATGAACATTAAAGGTGATTCCTTTTTGGGTTAAGAAAGAAATAAAAGCAACTGAAAAGAAATTTTCTATTGACTTAGGGAATACATATATTGTCACGAACACAATGTTTCTAGAAATATGAATGCTAAAGGTGCTCCTGATGAGGACTTAGAAGAAAATGATGAACATGTTATTGGACACTAGAAGAAAGGAAGTCCTTGTTATAAAGTGACAGAGAACTTGACCATTGGGTGAAAAGTAGCACTTGTAAGCAATGAACTTGGATATTTAGCTGAGGAGATTTCTAAGAAAAGCACGGAAGGTGCAGCTTGGTTTTCCCTCGTTACTCATAATAAAATGTGAGCGGAAAGAGATAAGTTGAAGAATGAGCTGTTCAACGAAAAGGAACAAAAATTTGAAGATTTGGAATATTTCCAGCCTCCGCATGTTGTAAAAATTGAGAAAGCGTGTTCTGGAGACAAAACAAAGAGCATGGCTGAACAATCATTTGCTAAAGAGATTAGGCATGGGACTTAGGGATTCAATCAGCCATCTTAGCAGGGCCACCACATTATGTGCCCAGAGGACAGACCATCCAGCCAGGGGATTATCCTGACGCCTTGAAATCCAATGGAATTTGTCCTACTGGATTTTTGATGTGCTTAGAACCTATGACCCCCTTTTTCCCTCCAATTTCTCCCCTTTGGAATGGGAATGTCTATCCTATGCCTATCCCATCATAGGTTTTTGAAAGCAGATAAAGCATATGCTAGTTTTCACAGGCCAACAGATGGAGAGTAATTTTGCTCCAGGGTGGACCATACCTACAGTCTCACCCAAACCTAATTTAGATGATTTAGAAGGTGAGATTTTTTTACTTAGAGTTGATGCTGAAATGGGTTAAGACTTTGGGGGTGCTGGCGTGGGGTGAATGTATCTGTATATGGCAAGGTCATGAATTTCAGAGGGCCAGAGGGTGGACTGTTATGGATACAATCGTGTCCCCAAAATAAGATGTGTTGAAGTCTTAACCCTTGTACCTGTGAATGTGAATTTGTTTGGAAATAGGGTCTTTGAAGACGTTATCAGTTAGCATGGGGTCATACTGGAGTAGAGTGGGTCCTAATCTAATACGGGTGATTTTCTTATAAAAAAAGAAGAGACACAGAGACAGAGAGAGAAGGCGACCGTGTGAAGATGGAGACAGAGACTGGAGTGATGCTTATAGAAGCCAAAGAATACCAAGGATTGCCAAGATCAACAGAAGCTAGGAAGAAGCAAGAAGGATCTTAGAGACTGCGACTCTGCTGACATCATGATTTTGGACTTCTGGTCTCCAGAACTGTACGATAACAACTTTCTGTTGTTTTAAGCTACCCAGTTTGTGCTACTTTCTTATGGCAGCCCCAGGAAGCTCAGAAAGGGGCCCTGAGAACATTCACTCTGTGGGTGGACAAGTCCTGGCCCCCAGAGACCCAAGCTGAGGAAAGGCAGGGCCTAGCCCTCTTGCTCATTGCGTTTGCCCCAGGACTGGGATGCCCTTGCAACGGGACACAGTCCTTGGGCTCAAGAAGTCTTCAGATGACAGAGAGACTGGTGGGGGCCCGGCCCTCCTCTGGAGGGGATACAGGCCAGGATAGGTCTGAAAGCTCCACTGATGGTTCCCCTCCTAGGAGATGAGGATGAGTCCTGGCCTAAGGGCAGGCCAAGAGGCACTGGAGGGGAGTTTCTGGGTTTGATGGGGCATGCAGGGTGCTCGGGCCAAAGGATGGAGCTGGTCAGTGCAAGGGCCATGTAGGGGTCAGGTTCCTACCTGGGTTACAGATTCGGCACCGCAGACACTCTGCTAGGCCATTGAGATGGGCTGTGTAGGTCCCTGGGAGGCAGGGTACACACACTGTGCCAGTTGCCTCATCACAGGCTTGCTTCACCCGGTAACCTACAGGCCATGAGAGACAACTACAGATCTCAGGCTGCAGAGGGCCCTGCTGAGCCACCCGTTGTGCCTGCCTTCCCCAACCATAGAAGCCCTGGGGGTCAGACACCGTCCCATCAACCACGTCTCAAAGACACTTGAGCTGCCCCCCACCCAACACCTGCCTGCTGTCTCCTCAAGTGTGCTGTGAGAAGAATGGGCAGGCCTCCTGGGCACCTGGCCTGGCTCTGCCATCTGTGCCTTCTCTGAGCCTCAGTCCCCTGCCGTAAGTGGGCTGGCTCAGTCCCCAGGGCCGCCTCCGTGTGCAGAGTGCCATGAGTGTTATGTGGGGGTGAAGATTTGAAGCTGCAGGGGGCTGCCCTGGTGGGCTCAAGCCCTGAACCTGTCAGCGCCCACTCCACCCGGGCCTTCATACCACCCATGAAGCCAGCACAGTACACAGAGGAGGGGCTCCAGGCTGGGGTAATGGGGGGACCGTCTGCCCACGCACCCTGCCCCAGTGCCAGTGCTTTTATCGGCTCCCCTGAGCTGGCCCTCCAGAGCCAACCTACCTGGGCTACACTTGGGGCAGCACTCAGTGCCCACTGGGTACTCCTCCTCTTTGCAGAGGGGCAGCGACAGGGTGAAGTGGCAGGGTACCAAGAGGAGGAAGTACAGTGCCTAAGGGGGAATAAGACAGGCATTGGAGGGGTGGAAGGTCGAGCGGCCTCCTATACACCTGGGTGCAGACATTGCCTCTCAGCCTCAGGCTTTCCCTCTGAGAAATGGGGAAGCAGCACCAGCCCCGCAGAGCAGGCGGGGCCCTGGTGGGGGTGAAGGGATGGGCCCATTCTCTGGAATGACTGAAGAGGCTACCGGAGCCTGGAGCAGGGGCACAGGAGCCGGCCCCTCGTCCTCCGACCTCGGCCCACCTGTCCCCATGGGAGGCCCTGAAGACTGGTCCCTGTCCTTGCCTGGGTCCCTGCAAGCCCTGAGCCACACAAGGTGGACACCTGAACTCCCTCCCTCCTGTCCTGTGCTGGCCCTCCTGACCCTGGGCTCCTAGCAGAGTGAGAGCAGGGGCTACCCTCAGAGCTCACAGGCCCAGAGCAAGAGACAGGCTGGTAACAGGCAGGACAGATCAGGGCCATTGAGGGGGACAGAGGGAGAGGAAAGAGGAACAAGGAAGGAACCCTTGTCAGGGAGCACAGCCATGCTTATCTCTGCAAACAGGGCTGCAGGCAGAGACCAGGCCATCTACCTGCAGTGCCCACCAGAAGGCACCACTCAGCTTAGCACTCCCCTCCAGCCGCCCGGCCCCGGGCACCCCCCACCCACCCTGCAGGGTCACCAGTCCCTGGAGGGGCATCGACTGGGAGAATCTCCCAGTCCTGTCTCCATGGCTGTGGGGGGGCCAGGTCCGTCTGGATAGCTAGGCAGCTGGGGACAAAGTCCAGTTGATAGTGGAGGGGATCTGCAGAGAAGGGCTCCGGCTGGGGCAGCCCTGTAACTTACCAGTCTCAGGATGTCTGGCTGGGGTGCGGGGCTCCCGGGGAAAGACTCCCAGCCCTGCAGAGGCTCCATGTCCCTCCTCAGCCCCCCTCAGCCCCTGGCTACCCGTCTTGGACCCCCGGTTGCACGACAACCTCCAGAATTCGACGTCCTCGCAGCCATTGTAGACCAAAGTGAAAGTAAAAGAGAACCTTTAGGGGCAGGTCCACCTTCACTGTTAGCCCGGAGCGTGTGACGTCTCAGGGCTTTGCACCCCAGGTCCAGGGCTGAGGGGGGACAGGAGCTGACAGTAACCCGTGGGGAGAGCTGTGCAAGGCTGGGTGGCAGGTGGAACCTGGGAAAGGATGGGGCGGGGCAGCCATGGAAGGAGGGGAGAAAAGCATGCAGACCAGAAGAGGAAGTGAGGGTGGTCCCAGAGACAGCAGCTGCAAAGCCTGGAAGGGGGACTCCAGCTGTCACAGCCTGCCGACCCACTGAGCAGCTCTCTGGGCCGTGGGCGCTGCCACCCTGCCCTCCCCTCTCTTGCACCATAGTGGCTGGTTTCTGGGTTTCCAACAGAAGTGGGTGACCCAGGGCCTCCCAAAATGCATCTGTATCCCCCACCCCCACCCCGCTCTGCACACCCAGAGGGCATCTGCCTGCCCACCCCTCTCATGGACTAATGCGGTCACTGAACGGAGCCCTTGTCTTGGTTTCTTGTACCTGTGTCAGCTTCTACTGAAATGAGGTAAAAGTCCCCTGCAGGGTAAAACCCCACTTCTGCCAAGCCAGTCTGGGGCATTTCCCCACCTTTGCTGGAGACAGGCTGGGTTCCACTGCACTGTCCTCTGAGCACAGCCTGTCCCTGGGTGCCTGGATGGGGGACGACCCTCAGAGCACACTGGGCCACGCGTGGGAGGACACTCATGGAAATGAGGGAGGAGGGAGACAGTTTTCCATCCTTGAGCGCCCAGAGGGGCTCTCCCAGGGTCCATAGCCCCACTTGTCCCCTGGGAGGGAAGTCAGGTAGGGTAATTCTTGGGCCCTTTTCGCAGATGGGGAAGTGAGGGTTCAGAAAGGGATAGGGTCTTGCCCAAGGTCGCCCGTATGAAACTGCTTAGACCCAAAACCCAACCTTCCCCTCACCAGGCTGCCTGGTCCCCACTAGGCTCCCACAGCCACCTCCTCAGAGCAGGCAGACCTGGGGGAGATCACCTGGTGCCCTGCAGAGACAGGCTTGCGGGGGTCATGAGAGGTGGCCCGCCAGGCCCCTGGAGCTCCTGATGGACCAAAAGTCAGATGTCTTCGTTCAAGGCCCTCCCAGTCCTGTAAATGGGTGAGTCAGCACCCCACATGGTCAGCACGCTCCCCAACATTTAAAACCACAGCCCCATGTGATGAGCATAAAAACCTCTTTAGCTTCTTCAATGCTGCGTGACATTTCAAAACCCACTGTGACTGAACGGGGCATTTCCATCTAATCAGACCTGTCCCCACGTTGATGTGCTGTGCCCAGCTCCACAGCCCCAGGCAGGGTCCCCTCGGACCCCCTCAGACCATCCCTTGCTGAACCCAGCACGCCCCTCCAGCAAGCATCTACTGGACGGCCAGGCCGGGATGGACCTGAAGCCCTGCCCAGCAATCCTGTGGAAGGAACAAGGGAGGGGAAAATTCACGTGGGTTGGGGTGGGGGCTACTCACGGTCCCCAGTGCTCACAGGCAGGGTCCACTCATTGGCCACACCCCCCAGGACGAGCCCAGTCTTGCAGACCCCAGTGCAGGCAAGGTGCCGGCAGCTCTACCCAGGTGCCCAGGCGGCAGGCTCTGCCCCCTGCTCTGAGGCAGGGTAGGGAGATCAGGTGGTAACCAGGGGCTTCAGACTCAGGTGAGACACCCACCAGGGCCCAGCCCACACCTGTT
This sequence comes from Dugong dugon, assembly GCA_030035585.1. Lineage (NCBI taxonomy): Eukaryota > Metazoa > Chordata > Mammalia > Sirenia > Dugongidae > Dugong > Dugong dugon. The sequence continues at coordinate 25,536,101 of CM057462.1, read as the reverse complement.
TCCAACCAAGAGGGCTTGGGGAGATGATCCCACCCCTCTATGTCCCCAGTACCCTCATCTCCACACACACAGCACAGTGGGGAAGTTTCCTGTGAAGAGGATGGGCACCTCCTCTCCCTCCATCCTCCCCTCAGCCCTTGATGGCCCCAGGGGAGCGCTCTAGGAACCTGAAAAGCAGACAGGCCCAGGGTCTAGGAGTGCTGGGGCCCCCACTGCTCCCTGCCCACATCCCACAGGAGCCTCACTGAACCCCACTGACGCCCAACTCCCAGGGGCGTTCCTCTAGGTGGAAGATGGCACTCCCAGGAGGACTCCCACCCACACTCCCGTCTCATCTACCCACCGCCCTGGACAAGGGGGAAACTGAAGCACAGAGGGGGCGGGACTTAACCAAGTCACTCAGTGCATCTCAGCCAGAACTTGTAGGACAGACAGCAAACTCAGCCCCTCCTCCACTTTGCCCCCTTCCCCTCCCTCACCCACACCTCTGTATCCCAGACTCAGGGTTTTCAAGGTGTTTGGCAGGGGCTGAGTCTCTTGGGGCAAGGAGGCCATCTCTGATTGCTGCAGTTAGTAGCGGCCCCCTAGCTCTCCCCACCTCCACTCCCTCACCTGATGACCCATCACCCATTTCTCTCTTGAGACAGTTCACAACTTGAGCAAGCTGGGGGAGGGGGGGCAAGAAGTTTGTCTCTATCAGAGCCAGAGGACAAAGGCTTGGACTCCAGTCCCCATCTCTCATTCATCCGTTCATTCGCTCACTCATTCATTGCCTCTGGATGCGGAGCCATGACAGCAACATAATCAGACAGAACGGTCCCAGGTTATCCCCGAGCCCAGGGGCAGCCCGACACTGTGCCCAGGCACCCATGCTTACTACGGTGCCCACCCAGAGGATCCTGCATAGTGCCCACCTCACCCTACCCTCGGGGGCCCAGTGGAGGGCCAGGCAGAGGCTTGGGAGGGCATTCTGTGCATGCCACCCATGCAGATGGGGAGACTGAGGCCTCAGGGGCTGGACACAGGAATTCTGACCCGGGAGCTGGTCCTCTCCTCCCATGCCCCACCTCTCTGCACCCAGCAGAAGGGCTCCAAGCAGGTAGGGTCCCCTGAGTCCAGCCCCCATCACCCAGCTGCCTCTGCCGGCCTGTGCCCTCTGAGGGGCTGCCCACACCCACTGCTTAACTCTTCTCCCCTTGACCTTCCTGTCAGGTCAGGACAGTCTCCTGAGGGACTCTTCGGAAATCCCCATCACATTTCCCCTTTCTTCTCCATAGGGAGTTTTCCGAGGTCCAGAGGGTGGGAGGGATTATGAGGACCAAAGTGCTTGAGCCTGAGTCCTGGAAGGTGATGGGCAGCTGGGGGCCATGGAACCATAGGGCTCAGAGTTGTGAGCCTTCCCGAGGCCCACATCAGAGGCTCCCCTTCCACCCCTCTGTGGTCAGGGCCAACCTCAGCCTCCTCTCAGTTCAACTCCAGCTGGGCCCTGCTCTGAGCCAGCCGTAGGCTGGTCAGTGGGGCTCAGAGGCAAAGCGGTCCTGGTCCTTGTCCACAAGTAAAAATATCAGAGTCACATAAGGAAGACAAATCCACAAGCAAAAATTCCAGAGTCAAGTAGTGAGGGCTCTCATATTGGGCAGCAGATGCCAAGTGGGGGCTCTGAATGATGAACAGAAGCCTGTCCATGGACAAGGTGGGAAAATGCTTTCTCTGAGAAGGGGTTCGGGTTAAGCCATGGCCAAAGAGGTACTTGGGGTCTGCTCCTGGAGGTACATGAAGAGGGGGAAGAGGCTGATGCTCAGCCAGCCTAGCCAATACTGGAGGGAAGCGGAAGACTCCAGACACGTCCTGTACGCGGGAGACTATGGCAGAGTGCTTATCGGGTTGTGAAAACCAGAGTGGACCAGAGTGTGAAGAGGAGGCTTCGGAGGTCACCCAGGTGGACAGGACTGAGAGGTGAGGGATGGGGAGAGGCAAGGAGGGAGCAGAGAGGATGACTCCAGGATGAGGAGGTGGAATCTACAGGACACTGTCACCAGTTCTTCTGGGGCAGGGGTGGGCAGAGAGGATAATGTCTCCACTGCCTTATTCTGAGAACAGAAGAGAGCCAGTGAACTGGAGGGTGGTAGTTGGAGGGGGGAGCTCACAGCAGCAGGGGCTTCCCAGAGGCTAAGCTGCCTTCCAGAAAGCCAAACCTGCCGTTGGGGAATAGGACACAAAGACGCCCAGGTGTCATTTCCTGGCCAGGGTGTCAGTTCCCTTCTCAGACATGTCTCACCAACACTTTAGACTGCACGTGGTCCAGCCACCCTCTGGCTCTCCCCCTCAACGTCCTCCAGGAAAGTCCTTACCTGGGGAAGTTTGTCTTCTCCCACTTGAACTCAGGAACCTGGGGCCATTTGTGCTCCAAGACTCACCTCCTTGCACCCCACATCCCAACCCCCTTCTGGGCTTGGAGACACTGCCTCCAGAAAGTTCCTCAAACTCTCTCCTTCCAGGCACTTACCTCCTCCCCAAGCCCTGTTACCCCTCAGCAGCCTCCCACCTGGACCCCCCTCCCACTCTTGCTCCCCTACTCTCTACTGTCCAGGCAGCAGCTGGAGGGAGCTTTTCAAGCTGTAAATCAGACCAAGTCACCCTTCTCCCTGCAGCTTCTGGTGCCTTACACCAGACTCCCAATCAGGCCCTTACTTGCCTCCCAAATCAGTGTCTGCTCTCTCTCTCTCTGCCCCAGCCACACTGGTCTCCTTCGGATCCCTGGTTGTGTCAAGCTCCTGTCCATTCCAGAGCCTTCACACATGCTGTGCCTGGAATGCTCTTCCCTGTTGGCTCTCCTTGTTCTTCACTAACAATAACACCTCACCCCCATGCAGTGCCTCTAGGCACCAGGCATTCTCTAAACCTTACACAGATCTATGCTCTCTTAACCCTCACAGCGACCCTATGTGAGTACACAGTAATAACTGCAGCAGCCATCAATAGCCCTGCCTTACAGGTGAGGAAACTGAGGCACAGGGAGCTGAGTGTCATGCAAAAGCCATACCATCAGTAGAGCAAATGAGCCTTTGACCTAAGCTCTGGTTCCAGAGCTCTTAACCACTACCTTACACTGCCGCCCAGGTTTCAGCTCAAGGAAAGAGTTCTGGAAGACTAATTGAAGCTGAGAGGGGTCCTCCCATCCCTGGTTCAGTAGAAAAATGGATGACCCTAGCCTCAGAATGGGACTGGCACCCAGGGGAGAGGCCAAGTCTGCTGCACCATGAAAGCCTTTGGGAGCATCAGATGTCTCCAGCCCCCAAGGTGGGCAGGCAGGGGCTGGGGACCACCTGCAGAGAGAAGGAAGAGGAGGATCAATGTGGATATCTGGAAAAGGAGAAAAGGAAGAGAAAATAGCTAAAGAGGCCAAAAGAAAACACAAGTGGACAGAGTCACTGGAGACAAGGGAGGAGAAAGTTCCTAGGGAAGGGTGCTTGGCAAGGTCAAGATGGCATACAGTAGATGCCCAATAAAGACTTAGAAATTGTTAACTAAGCAAAATATTCCCATTCTCTGTCAGGAGATATAAATGGGTTCAACCTTTCTAGAAGGCAGTTAGGTAGTAAGCATTAATAATTTTAAACCATTACAATATTTGACCCAGGAAGTCCCATTTAGGAATTTCATCCTATAAATAGACTCCCAAGTGTGAAGAGATGTGTGTACAGGAATGTACATCACAGCCTTTATGGTAGTAAAGAACGACTGGAAACGACCTAAGTATTCATCAAAACGGAACTGGTTACTTCTGCTTCTGGCCATGATGTAATAACACAGCCAGGATTTACCCTTTTGCCATAAAATCTAGACACTGAAAAATACACAAATCATCTGTTTTCAGACCTTGGACATTAGCCAATATGAGACTGTAACCTCCAAGAGAAGGGAAGCAAATTAGTTGAGCTCTACAATCATTCCAGCTTTCTACAGGGTGCACATTCCAGACTGCAGAGCAGGGAGGGGGATCCCAAAAAGATCAAGGCAATCTTGCCGAGTTGAGGGGTTTGGGGAATCTTAAGCAGATGGGCATTGCAAGCAGAGTTCCAGAAAAGAGGGAACAACACAGGCAAAAAGCTCCAGAAACCTGCGAAGAGGTCTTCTTGACTCCTCACTGAATAATAAGCTGTACATGTGAAGGATGAAACTCTACAAGGTCAGACAATGAACCACTGGGAAGCTGTGAACTGAATGATCCCCAGAGCTCACTCAGGGCTGGGAGACATTTGAGTTCCGGCCAGCCAGACTTGAAAGTCTTCATTGATCACTCAGGCCATTCAGTAGAGAAGTCAGAAGGGCCATGTGTTATTAGTGGACTTAAACTACTCCCGAGAGCACAGGCTACTCATAACTGCTCTAACAAATCTTAAAAATCAGCTACAAAACAATCAAAGTGAACAAAAAGTAACTTAATTGTACACCAAAGCAAAATACAACACTCTTTGAAGGAAGACAAAAGAAATGCAGATAATCAAAACAAGGTCCAGCATTCAGTCAAAAATAGCCAGGGGCTGAAGGTTGTGGGGACCATGATCTCGAGGAACATCTATCTCAAATGGCATAACACAGTTTATAAAGACAATGTTCTGCACTCTACCTTGGTGAGTAGTGTCTGGGGTCTTAAAAGCCTGTGAGCAACCATCTAAGATACTCCACTGGTCTCACCACCTCGGGAGCAAGGGAGAATGAAGAGAACAGGATACAAGGAAAAGATTAGTCCAAAGGACTAACGGACCACAGCTACCAAGGCCTCCACCAGACTGAGTCCAGTACAGCCAGATGGTACCCGGTTACCACCACTGACTGCTCTGACCCAGATCACAACAGAGGGTCTTGGACAGAGTTGGAGAAGGATGTAGAACAAAGTTGTAACACAAAAAAAAAGACCAGATTTACTGACCTGACAGAGACTGGAGAAACCCCAAGAGTATGGCCCCTGGACACCCTTTTAGCTCAGTGGTGAATGTACCCCCGAGGTTCACCGTTCAGCCAGGGATTGGACTGCCCCATAAAACAAAACGGGACTAATGAGGCACAGCGGTCCAGGGACAAGGACTAGAAGGCAGGAAGGGACAAGAAAGCTGGTGATAGGGGACTCAAGGTTGAGAAAGGACAGTGGGGTTGTTAACCATTGTCACAGGGCAGTATGTGTACTAACCATTTAATGAGAAACTATTCTGTTCTATAAACCTTCATCTAAAGTACAAAAAAAAAAAAAAAAGAATTGTCTATGTGAGACCAAATTGACAACAGCAACTCAAAAGGTTTGATGGGAAGCCTAGGGGGCAGTGAGTTAAAGATAACGGTGATGGAATAATTTGGAAAAGGATAGTGAGAATAGCAGCACAACTGGAAGAACGTAATCAACGTCACTGAATTGTACATGTAAAATTTTTTGAAATAGTGTATCTTTGGTTAAGTATATTTTCAACAAAAAAGAAAAAGGTCCTCCAAGGTCGAGAAGGGAGAGTGTTGACATGTCGTGGGTTTGTTAGCCAAGGTCATAAAACAAAATGTGTACTGACTGTGCAATGAGAAACTACTTGTTCTGTGAACTTTCATCTAAAGTACAATAAAAAAACTTTTTTAAAAATAGCCAGACATGCCAAGAAGCAGAAAAACATGGCCAAGAAAAAAATAAGTCAATAGAAATAAACCCCAAAATAATAGCAAGGATTGAATCAGCAGACAAGAACCTTAAAACAACTATTAAAACATGTTTTAAAAACATACATATATCCAAGGCACAATAATTGGTCTCTATTTGCCTGGAGCAAAAAAGAAGAAGGAGAGTCAGGAATAAGAGAGGAAATGAATGTGTGGTTAATTGCCTCCATGAACAACTGCTTCCTTTGCCATGAGACCAGAAGAAGTGGCTAGTGCCCAGCTATCATTACTGAACATTTTTTGAGTTTATGTTAATGGGACAGGAACAATTCAGAAAAGGAAGGTGAGAATGGTTGCACAATTCAAAGAATGTAATCAATATCACTGAACTGTACATGTAGAAACTGTTGAATTGGTGTATGTTATGCTGTGTATATTCTCAACAACAAACACAACAACAAAAATACAATAAAATAAAATATGTATGTTACATATATAAAAGCATAAGGATGAGGGAAATGGAAAATATAAAAAAGAACCAAGTGGAACTTGCAGAGATGAAAACTAGATCTCAAATGAAAAATAAGCTGGATAAAATTAACAACAGCTTAAACACTTCAAAAGGAAGTAACAGTGAACTTGAGGATATAATAGCAGAAAATACTCAAAATGAAATACACTCAGAAAAAAAATGAGCAGAGTTTCAATGACTGCTGTAAAATGTCAAGAGATCTAACATAAAAGTAACTGGTGTCCCAGAAGAAGAAGAGAGAGAGGTGAGAATAGAAAAAATTATTTGAATGTGGGGTTGGCAACCAATTTCACAAAACAGTATGTGTATTAATTGTTTAATGAGAAACTAATTTTCTCTGTAAACCTTCACCTAAAGCAAACAAAAAAAAAAGAAGAAGAAGAAGAATATTAATGGATAGGACGTGTAGCATCAGCCATGACCCAACTGGCTGACTCTCGTTATCACCTATACCAGTCTTGCCCCTGAAGCCACCTTCTTTCTGGAGCACCTACTGAGGTGGTGGAGGGAAGAGAACGTTTTCTCCCTACACAAATACTTGCCTTCGCTGCTTAAAGAAATCCATCAAGAATGGCAAAAAAGAAAAGAAAAGAAACATTATTTGAAGAAATAATAGAAGAAATTTTTCTAAATGTGAAGAAAACTATAAACTTACAAATCCTAGAAGTCCAACAGACACTAAGAAGGATAAACAAAAAAGAATATACACAAAGGTAAATCATGTGAAATTCCTGAAAAACAGTAATAAAGAGGAAAGTTTTAAATCTATCTAAGGTTAGAAAAAAAAAAAAAGAAAGCCTTATATACAAAGAAGAAAAGATAAGACCTACAGTGGACTTTTCGTCAGAAGCAACGCAGGTCAGAAAACAATGGAAGAACATCTTTAAAGTGCTGAAAGAAAAATCTAACTTAGATTTCTATATGGTTTTCAAACTTGGAAGCAGATTAAAGACTGAGGAATTACATTTTAAAATTTTCAAAAAGCTAAGATAATTCATTGCCAACAGATCTGCATTACAAGAAATGTAAATGGATATTTACGCTGTAAATGAACCATTGGAACACACAACTACATGGCTGAACCGCACAGACAGTTTGCTGTGTCATAATGTATGATTCCATTTACATGAAATTCTGGAACGGATAGATGTAATCTAGAAAGCAAGAATACAGATTGGGGTCCCCTGAGACCAAGGGTGGTGATTGACTGGGAAGGGGCTCCGATGATGAAAATGTTCTATATAAAGATGACGGTGGTGGTGGTTACACAAGTGTAAACATTTGTCAGAACTCGACAGACTGCACACTCAAAATGGGTGCACCTTGTTGTAGTAGTTGAGTCATACCTCAAAGGAGTTGACTTTCTAAATGTGGGAACTGGCAATAGATTACTTCTTTGCTTGGGTCACCCTGCACTCAATAGACACGGACATATGGCTGCAGGGGTTGCTGTGTGTGATAGGTCACTGGGAGGAGCAAGACCCCACTATGGGCCTTGCCTCAGCCCTGAGCAACAGGAAGCCCGGACCGTCCCCGAAAAAGGCCCTGGGATGTGCCCAGCTCCCCAAGGACAGGGTGGCACCAATCCCGTGCCCTGCCAGGGCTTCCCCAGCACCGTCTCCTTCCTGTGCCCACTCCTCCGCAGGGTCCCATCTCACTCTGCTCCACCCTAAGCCTAGCCTCAGCAAGCCCCACCCCCCTGCAGCAGCCACTCCCACATGGCCCTGCCTGCATCCACTTTCCTCAAGCTGGTGTGTCCCCCAGCAGCACACTTTTGGTCCATCTGTGCCTCCTTCCCTTGTCTGTGTCCCCAGCAGAATGCAAGCTCACCAAGGACGAGAACCTTTCTCCCCTCTCACACCCATGTCCCCCATCCTTGGCCCAGTTCGGGAACTCAGCACACATCATGGAAAACACAAGGGTGAGACAGCAGCCCCCACAGCTGGAGAGGGCCCAGCTCTCAGAGCTAGACCTTGGTGACACCCTGTTGAACATGAACAAGTTCATAGACCATCCACAGCAACAAAGCCACTCATCCACAAAAACAAGATTGTTCCGTGGTCACATCTGAACTCAGATCACAAACACAATCCAGGTGCCAAAGATGACAGACATCCCTCCCCGGCTTATATCCATGATGGCTGCTTCTTTACCCATCACAATTTAGCCCTGGCCTAGTCTTCCCAGCTGCTAATAAGATTTAAGACACTCAGTGCTCACTTCGACAGCACATATACTAAAATTGGAATGATACAGAGAAGATTAGCATGGCCCCTTTGCAAGGATGACATGTAAATTCATGAAGCCTTCCATATTTCTCCTATAAAACAAAAACACACATGAGCAACGTGTTTCTTAGTTCTATTAAACATACGAGACCAAATGGGCAGCTCCTGTCCAAGAGCAAGACAAGAAGGCAGGAAGGAACAGGAACTGGATGAATGGACACAGGGAATCCGGGATGAAAAGGAGGAGCATGCTGGCACATTGTGGGGATTGCAACCAATGTCACAAAACAATATGTACATAAATTTTTGAATGAGAAATTAACCTGATCTGTAAACTTTCACCTAAAGTACAAAAAAATTAAAATTAAAAAAAATTAAAATCAAGACACCCAGTCATGGAATTCCCCCTGATTCTGATGGCACCAATCCCAGACAAAGCCCTGCTTTCTTGAACCCACCCCAAAAATCCAAGTACACAAGCCCAAGTCCTATAACAAGTCCTGTCTGGCGCCCTCTACTGAGCCGCTTATGGGTGCCTTCTCCCTGCAACAGCAATAAACACAGCTTATTAGAGCACAGATGTGCTCCTGGTGGCCTTTGGCTGGAGGGCTTTGGCAAATGTCTGAATTCATCAAGTGAAGTACAGCCACTCTCTTTCTCTTGCTAATATTGATCGCCTGGGAGCATAATTTTGGTGAGCTGATTTCCTAAAAGACCCTAGACATCCACATGTGCACACGTGAATGTGAAAGCACACTCATGCATGTATACACACATATATACACATGCACACAGAGGCACATGTTCGCACAAATATACATGTGTGCACAGACCCACACATGCACATGCATGTACACAGCCACATATGCATGCCTGTGCTCACACATTGAATACACACACCCACACATGCACACACATACCTGCACACACAACCCAGGCATCAGGTGGGAAGGGCAAAGGACTTGTGTTAGGAGGATGGTCTACCTCTCCATCTCCCATCTGGGTCGCCTAAGCAGAGGCCATGGGCCCAGAACATTCTTTGATATGGAGGTTGAGAATTGGTCTCTCTCTTTCCCAGTCCGTTCTCCTTGTCGGAGAAGCCTTCTTCCCTGGCACACAGTAACTTTCTCTGTTCTGCTCATGCATGGGCACCACATGGCACCTGGCCAACCCATCCCCATATCTGTTCCTAGCACGGCCTCCTTTGACTGCAGCACAAGAATGGTGTACATGGGACATCTGTCCTGTACCGGCCGCAAGGGGCAATCTGCTGGCCGTGGAAAACAGAGGCCCACAATGGAAGCTGGTAACACTTCGTCTCTTTGTGAGCAAAATGCTCCGTCCTACACTCCATCAGAGCCTGTGGTTTGTGTCTTATTGGCGACCTCCAACTTGTTATGACAACTCGAAGACGGGCCAAGTAGGTCTGTAAAACCACCTTGTCTGTAGGTGCAGCTCGTCTGTCCTGAGAAATACCAGGCATGTTTTCCCCCCAGGGTGGGGTGAGGGGGGACACTGTCAGAACAACTTTCACTTTCTCCTTTGTCCACTTTTGAGTAGTTTGAGCCTTTTTCAGCGGCATGTTTCATTTTTATAAGCAAAAGGTTGACAGAGCAGCACACTAACATTCACTGTGCATAAAGGCCCCAGGGACCTCCCTGGTTTTCTGAGAAAGGAGCTCTGCCTGGCCGTTCCAGACAGTTCTAGTCTGCTGCACACCGCTTTCCCCCAGCCCTGGGCTGTGGGTTCAGAAATGAGTCAAATCCAGCACTGTCTCCTGGGGGTCACCTCCAGTCCCTGTGGAGACAAGACCCAAGGACTGTTCTGGGGTCAGTGAGCAGATGTAGAGCGGGGAGGGAGAAGCATTTTTCCTGTGGGAGTGGAAAGGAGAGGAAAGAAAGAAGGGGGGAGGAGGTGGCGGGGGTCAGTTGGAGGACAGAAAGGAGAGAGAAGATGAGGTGGGAGAAGGGGCAGTTGGAGGAGGGGCAGACTTTCCATCTTCCCAATCTGGACCCTGATGACCCCACTGCAGCCAAAAACCCTTGCAGAAAGTCCCCATCCATGGCAAACACCCTCCCTGCACCCCTGTTCCTCTACCTCCATCCTCTTCCCCTCCCTCCAGAGCCGACTGGGGCTCTGGAGCACGAGCAGCAGCCAATCTGCCATAGTACCCTCTGTTTTCAGGACACCGAGGGGCAGTTGTGCTCCAGGCCAGCTTCCAGGATGACTTGGCCTCCTGCCTTTGTGGGAGGCTGGATAAACAAACAGCAGGGACCGGCCCTGCAAGCCAGGCCACAGTTTCAGCCACAATCAGTCCAAAAGGGTCAGGAATTGATTGATAATTACCACTCCCCACCCTGCAACTCAGGCACTAGAGAAAGCCAAATATGCTCCCTAGCCAATCATACAGGTGTCACCCTCTAGTCACCTGCCTCTCTCCATGCCAGTACCCAGCTTCCCATGCCAACACCTACCCAAGGCACACTGGTTTCCTGTTTTTACTCTAAGCTTCCTGTGATTGTTAAGGTTGTGTGTTACACTTGACTGAGTCATGGTTATCAGTGGTTTGGCAATGATTATGTAGTTTGGCAGTTATGTAATAATGTAATCACTTCCACGATGAGATCTGCTATGAGCAGCCAATCAGCTGAAGGGGAGTTTTCTTGGGGGTGTGGCCTGCATCCTATATATATATGAACCTTCTGGCAAAGTTCTTGCCTTTTGCTCCCTCTAAATCCTGTATCCAGCTCATCATCATCTGATCTCCAGTTCTTGGGACTTGAGCTAGCAGCCTGCAATCTGACCTACCCATCTTGGGTTCATCAGCCCATGCAGCTACGTGAGTCAGCAGAAGCCTCCAGCCTGACACCTGACTCACAGACTTGGGACTTTCCAGCCTCTACAACCACATGAGCCATTTCCTTGATATACTGTTGTTATTAGATGCTGTCCAGTCAGTTCCAATTCATAGTGATCCTATATCAACAGAAGGAAACACTTCTTGGTCTATCCTCACAATCATTGCTATGCTTGAGCCCACCATTGCAGCCACTGTGTCAATCCATCTCAGTGAGGGTCTTCCTCTCTTTGGCTGATCTCTACTTTACTAAGCATGATGTCCTTCTCCAGGGACTAGTTCCTCCTGATAACACGTCCAAAATAAGTAAGACAAAGTCTCGCCATCCTCCCTTCTAAGACTATTCTGGTTGTACTTCTTCCAAGACAGATTTGTTCATTCTTCTGGAAGTCAACAGTATAGTCAATATTCTTCACCATACACATACGTTCACACACACACACACACACATATAAATCCATCAAAAAAAGAAAAAAACGGAGGTGGGGCCGAGATGGTGGAGTAGTCAGATGCTGCTGGTGGACCCTGTTACAACAAAGACCCAAAAAAACAAGTGATTCGATTATATATGGCAATCTGGGAGCCCTGAACAACAAAGGCAGAGTTTAGGAACCAGACTGAGTGGTAGGGGAAGGGAAAGACAGTTCGGAAGCAACGAGGAGTTGGCCAGACCTGACTCGGCGAGAACCCGAGCCCTCCGGGCCTGATCACCTCTGGGGTGTGCGGCGAGGCAGGCAAGCGGCCATGCTTGAGAGGCATGTTTTCCACAGTGGGAGAGACCCAGCCAGACAGTATACACTGTGGCACAGAACGAGTGAGAAGCAGCCCTGGATTGGTGAAAAAGATAAGTAATTGCTTACGGCCTACCGGGCAGATCAAAAACACCCCCCTTAGAGAAAAACCTCTCTCCCATTTACCTCCCCGCTCCCTGCTCTGCAATGGGTCCTGGACCAGCTTCAGAAATTTCCGAGTCCCCTGGGCCAGAAATAGGATCTATCACACGCTTGAAGCCATTCTCCCTGCCTTGGAGAGTGAACAAATTAACAAACAGGGGAAAAAAATAAACTGCCAGCTCCCCTAAGCCAGGAACCCAGGATAGGCACAGCTCCTTTGCCTAGGCACAGGCATAAGGGATCCACAGACTTTGAGTGCCTTTCCCCCTGCATAGACTTGTGTGGGCCCATTCCAACAGCGTAGGCCCTCTTTACCACAGTACAACAGGGTATATACCAGAACTCTAACTTCAACTGTTTCAGCTGTGAAGTGGCACATTCTTGACATTTGACACTGCTCTGCCCATTAAGCAGGGTCTTCACCTACCCACATCAGGGGCCTGAGGACTGGTGGCTCCACCCACACCACCTAGCTACCTGCAATAGGGGCCCAAGAATAGGAGGTGCACCCCAGTCCTTACAGCCAACAGCATTAGGTGCTCATAGTCCGGCTGCAAAACCCACCCACCTACATGTTCTAGGGAACAGAGACACACCTTCCTCCTGGACACTCGGGGGTGGCCATCAGCCCCCTGCCTTGCTCAGAGTGTGTCCCACTACTACAGCCAGATGCCTGTGCCTACAACAATCACCCATGCCTGTCTAGGACTGTAAGTGACAACCTACACCACACACTTGGTGGCTATCTACCTGGGCACCTGAGCTGAATCCATACGTACCTAGTAACTGATCTAACCACCTGGTGACAGGACATTAGAGTTTCAAAGGTGCCAATAATCAAACTAGCTCATACAAGCAGCCTATTTGGGTGTATCAAAACAAAACAAGAAGCTAGGACACAGGAAGCAAACATAAAATAAATAAATATAATAATTTATTGATGGCTTGGAGACAACCGTCAATATCAAATCACATAAACAGGAAACCCATGATGGCTTCAGCAAGCTCCCAAAATAAAGAATCTAGAAATTTTCCAGAGGAGGAAAATTTCTTAGAATTACAGAGGCAGAATACAGAAGATTAATACACAGAACTCTTCAAGAAATTAGGAGGGAAATTAAGCAAAATGCAGAACATGCAATAGAGGAAATTAAAAAGATTAGAGAAGAGCCTAATGACAAATTTAACAGGCTGCAAGAATCCACAGAGAGACAGCAATCAGAAATCCAGAAGATTAACAATAAAATTTCAGAATTAGACAACTCAGTATAAAGTCGTAGGAGCAGAACTGAGGCAATGGAAGTCAGAATTAGTGAAATTGAAGATAAAGCACTTGACACCAACTTATTTGAGGAAAAATTAGATAAAAGGGTTTAAAAAAATGAAGAAACCCTAAGAATTATGTGGAACTCTATCAAAAGGAATAACCTATGAGTGATTGGAGTACCAGAACAGGGGGGGACAACAGAAAATACGGAGAGAATTGTTGAAGATTTGTTGGCAGAAAATTTTGATATTGTGAAAGATGACAAGATATCTATCCAAGATGCTCATCGAACCCCACATAAGGTAGATCCCAAAAGAAAGTCACCAAGACGTATTATAATCAAACTTGACAAAACCAAAGATTAAAAGAAAAAGAAAAAACCATTGTCATTGAGTCAATTCTGACTCATAACAACCCTATAGGACAGAGTAGAACTACCCCATAGGGTTTTCAAAGAGCAATTTGAACTGCCAACCTTTTGGTTAGCAGCCATAGCTCTTAACTACTATGCCACCAGTGACCTATATGTATATGTGTATATATATATTCCTTGATATAAATGTATATATATAAACATATATACACACACACATAAATATGCTTCATTGGTTTTACTTCTCTAAAGAACGAAGCCTAAGACACTTCCCCCACCCTGCCTTCATCTGAAGGGAAGGAGCAATGGCAGACACCTGCATGTCCACTCCTAGTTAACTGCCTCTGCTTGTGACCACTTGGGGGTCTCCATTCATCTCTACCTTTGTTACAGGAGGGAGTGGAAGCCCGGGGGAGCCTGAGGCCCCAGGAGGAAAGATAGCTGTGGGGGAGGGGATGTGCTGGTGAGGAGGCACCCTGGCTCACAATGTCACAGATACCATTTGTACTGGGGAAAAGTGAGGCCCAGAGCAAAGACTGGGTCCCAAGGTCCTTAACCGTGCCCACCACTCGTTTCCTAGTGACTGTCCCCTGGGGCAGGTCCTACAGAGAGAGCCACCTGCAGCAGGGTCCCTCCTGAAATGCAAGCTCCACCCCCGTGTAGCAGCCCTGAGGATGGGGACCTTTCTCCCCACTCATGTCCATGTCCCCCACTCCTGGCCCAGCTCAGGAACTCAGTACACATCATTGGATAATGTGAGGAAGGGCCACATTAAACAAAAAAAAAAAAAAGCAAGCATCTGGAGGATTTGAACTGCCAACCTTTTTGTTAGCAGCCATAGCTTTTAACCACTATGCCACCTGGGTTTCCAAGGGCCATGTTAGGAGGAGGGAAAAACCGTCTCTAAATCTCCCAGGCAGGACCCAGGAAGCTGTGTCTGATCCAGCCACCAGGGGATTCAAGGCAGACTGACATCTGAAAGGACATGTGCCTCCCAATGCAGGGAGGTGGCAGGGCAGGGGTTCTCTGGGAATTTGAGGGTGGCCCCCTGACCAGTCTGGGCTCAAGCAGTTTTGGGGGTTCTGGTGCAGTGTGGGCCCTCCACCCAGGGGAGAACACGGGGCCATGTGCCACAGACTGCGTACATGGTACAGCCCTGGTGGGGGAGGCGGGCAGGTGGGACAGGAGCTAGGGCAGCCCCTGGAGAGGGGGAAGGCCAGCCTCACCCAGATGCCTGTGGCTCCTGACTGACGACCTGCCAAGCCCCCCAGAGCTGGAGCAGGTCAGACACCCCACAGAGACCGGAGCGGGGTCAGCCTTGGAGGGAGAGCCTTGCTGCAGGACCCATGCAAGTCTGTCTTCTCAATCACCACAGTGCCCTGTTCACAGTCCCACTGTGTGAGTGGTGGGTGGCCACAGATGGCACCTGGTGAACAGCTAGTTCAGACCTCCTCTTCCGTGAGGCTCTCTGCTGGGCATGAAGCGGGGTGCCCAGACCGGTGCTCTCTGCACCCATGTTACCAAAGGTCTACCTGGCGTACCAAAAGGGCCGCCCAGTGCTGTGCCCCTCCCAGAAGGAAGAGGAATGATGGGAGGGACATTCCTTGGAGGGGGCCACTGGACCTTACCTGACACTGCATGGAGGCTCTGGCTCTCAGTAGAGCTGGTGGCCACTCCCTGGTGCACCTGGGTCTCCCCAGGTGTCTAGAGTGCAGCTCCTCCCTGCTCAGGTTCCGTTAACCCCATGTCCACGAGATGGTGGACTGGCCTGAGGACCCGGGGAACTCCCCAGTGACCAAGTTCCCTTTGATGACCAAGTGAGGAGAGAGAGGCCAGAGAGGACCCTGGGCCTCTCTGAAAGCCAACTGTGGCAACCACTTCCTGCAAACACACTGCGGTCTGTCTTGTCTGCAATGCCAAGGGTTCTTGCTCTAGAGAATGCCACATACAATATGAAGAAGCCCTCCGAGTGGAGGCATATTTTGCACATCTGCAGCTCATAAAGCTGGTCAACCCAAGCCCAAGCTCCACCAGTGGAGCTCTCGGGGCAGCCCCGACACATGCTGCAGGTCATGAGGATCATGTCACTGCCATTCTTGCCAAAACACGTGGCTTTGCAAGGAAGGGGGACTCACACAGGGACACGGACCCATCTGCTGACGGTGGTTTTCTGACTTCAAGAACAATTTCACTTCTTTTTTTAAAGTATGACCATAAGTGTGTGTTCCCTGAATTACCCCCATGGAGGATAGAAAGATTGCTCAACTTTGCCTTTCCTTTTTTTTTTTTTTTTTTTTTTATTGTACTTCTGGTGAAGGCTTACAGAGCAAATAGTTTCTCATGAAACAGTAGTACACATATTGTTTTATGACATTGGTTAACAACCCCACAACATGTCAACCCCCTCCCTTCTCGACCTTTTTTTTTTTTTGGTGAAAATATACATAGCCAAAGATACCCCATTTCAAAAATTTCTACATGCACAGTTCAGTGACATCGACTATGCTCTTCCAATTGTGCTGTTATTCTCACTTTAGATGAAGGCTTACAGAATAGTTTCTCATTTAACAGTTAGTACACATGTTGCCCTATGACAATGATTAACAACCTCACAACACATCAACACTGTCCTTACTCAACCTTAGGTTCCCTATCACCAGCTTTCCTGTCCCCTTCTGCCTTCTGGCCCTTGTCCCCGGGCTGCTGTGCCTCATTAGTCCCATTTGGTTTTATGGGGCTGTCCACTCCTCAGCTGAACAGTGAACCTCGGAAATGACTTCACCACTGAGCTAAAAGGGTGTCTGGGGGCCATACTCTTGGGGTTATTTGCCTTTCCTTTTAATTTTCACAACTGGATTTAGTTGCACAAGCAAATGTCAAGCAAATGAATTAAATGTTGGTGTGTGAAGACATTGTCAACATTGATTCTGTAATGACCACTCCCCATTCTGATAAAATGCCTCTCTCCCAGCCAGCCTGCCAAGCCAGGCTCATTCATCCATCCATTCATTCATTCTCTCATTCGTTATTCTCTTTCATTCATTCATTCATTCTCTCATTCATTCACCAGCATTGATGGAGCACTCCCCACATGCCCAGCCAGAGGCACCCCTTATGTCCCTGTGACACACCCGCTACCTTCACGCCAAGGCCCTGTCCTAGGGGTGTCATTAAGGGGTACATTGTCATGGATTGAATTGTGCCCCCAAAAAATATGTATATCAATTTGACTGTGTCATGATTCCCAGTATTGTGTGATCGTCCACCATTTTGTCATCTGATGTGACTTTCTTATGTGTTGTAAATCCTATCAACATGATGTTAATGAGACAGATTAGCGGCAGTTATGTTGAGATCTACAAGAGTAGATTGTATTTTAAGTCAATCTCTTTTGAGATATAAAAGAAGCAAGCAGAGAGACAGGAAGAAAGCACTAAGAAAGCAGCACTGGGAGCAGAACACATCCTTTGGACCTGGGGTTCCTGTGCAGAGAAGCTCCTAGTCCAGGATGATTGATGACAAGGATCTTCCTCTAGAGCTGATAGAGAAAGCCTTCCCCTGGAGTTGATGTCCTGAATTTGGACTTCTAGCCAACTAGACTGTGAGAAAATAAATTCCTGTTTGTTAAAGCCATCCACTTGTGGTATTTCTGTTACAACAGCACTAGATGACTAAGACTATTGTCATCTGATGTCCCCTGGCCTGGGACTTTTCTCATTGCTGTGTTCCCACATTCATGCCTACAGAGCACTATCCTCGAAGCTGGGACAGGTAGGAAAGAAGGCAAATGCCAGCCAGTCCCCAGGGAAGGGGGTTGTAACAGCCCAGTTTATTGGGAGTCTGCTGGGTGACAGCTGTGACTGGTGGTTCCATTAGGTGGGGACACTGGAAGAGGTAGGTGGCCTTCCCAAGGTAATATGTGGAAAATGGGGGTCCATCTCATTTTGTGGACTAAATTGGAATATTCAAGCAAGAAAGGCCCTAAGAGATGGCCTAATACCGCCCCACTGTACAGTCGAGGACAGTCAGTGACCACCCAGAGTCTCCCCTGGGCCTGCAGGCTCTTGCCCAGCACCACCACCCCCATCTCACCACAAAGTGAGAGGAACCCCCAGGACTAGGCACGACTCAGACCCGGGTCCCGTGACTCTTACTCCGGTCATAGAGCATTGCTAAGCATCTCTGAGACTGTCTGGGACACGGAGAAGCTGCCACCCATCACCTGCTAGAGATCTAGGACACCTACAGGGAGGGACCTGGGGCCTGAGCCCAAACTGGAAAAAGGGGCTTCCTGGGGGGGGGGAGGGCTGCTCCTTCCTGCCCATCCCTCAGTGAACATTCCCTGGCCTTTGTTCCTGAGCCCACGTGCCCTCCTCAAGCAAAGGGTACAGTGTATCCCCAAAGAAGACATGCTGCCAAGGAGATCCCCCCAACACTGCTGCTTGAATATCTGACAGAGAGAGGGCAGATCATCTCTCTGGGAATTGACAGCTCTGTTGACCAGGAAGCAGAGGGTTCTAAAAAACCAGTCAGGGCTGTCTCCATAGCCACAGCTTCACCCCTGGGCAAAGGCCAGGAGACAGGCCCGAGGCAAGGGAAGGTGGGGCACTGGCTGGGGGCTGGACGGGCCCCTGATAAGGGAGCTGAGGTCCCCTCAGGTGGCTGGGCTCTACCCTGAGTCCAGGACTCCTGAACCTGCAGGAAGGCATGCTTCTGTTCAGTCCATGAACATTTATTAGGCACCTACTGTGGGGGCACAGGTATGCTGTCATGGCTGTTCCCTCCCACTGAGGAGAGACATGTAAGAGTTGGGATACCTAGAACCCTGGGTGCAAGGCTGGGCCCTGAGGTGGGCGCTACTAATCTGAGGCGGGATCAGCTCAGGGCGCTGTGAGTAGGGACCTTGAGCCACCCTGGCCCAGAGGAAAAGAGGCTTAAACAAGGCAGCCTTCCCCCCGCTAGCCCTCCCTCATCTCTCAGCTGGCTGGTGCTTCCCGGACACATAACTTTTGCCTCTTTGGCTTAGCAACCCGTCCTTTCCCGGAACATGCAGAGAAATCACCATATGTGGTTTCCAAGGTCACTCCCCGTGTCCACCCGGCAGCCTCAAGAGCGACTCCTGGTGGCAGCCGAGAAAGTAAGAGCAAGTGTTCCCGCCAGGGGTGGGGCAAGCGGCAAGAGGACAGTGAGTCCCAGCACAGAGGGGCCTCCCCGTCTGCCTTGGCCCAGAGTTGGGGGGGGGGGGATTGGACGTCCCTTCCTTTCCTGGGAGCTGCAGAAATTGCCAACTGGCTGGATCTGGGGTCACCCAGCCCTTCTTGGGACCCAGATCCTGCCACCAAACCGCACCCTCATCAGCCCCCAGGAGAGGCTGGGGAAGTGGCAGGGCCAGATGCCACCAGGGGGCAGCAGAACCTAGACTCTGTGCTCCTGGGCTTGGCCATAGTGCATGGGGTCTGTCCTCTCTGGGCCTTCTCCTATGTTCCCTTGCACGCCATGGAATAAGGAGATCCTGGTGGGCCATGGATGTGGGGTTTGTGCCCCCTGCACCGCCTCAAGAACCCCCCCCGGGGAAAAATGGCCAGCACTCCCTCCGGCTCTACTCACAGGGAAGGACCCTGGGCAGAACAAAGTGAGGCACTTCCCAACCCTATGGCAGTGTTGGAGGAGGCGGTGTGCACCCCAGGGAATAATTGGAGGGCAAAATGTGGGGTACCAGAAGGACAGACACTTGAGGAGCCCATCCCTGCTGAGGTAGGGAGGATGGAGGTCAGAACGCAGCCTCACCTTAGCAAGGGAGCCCCACATCCCCTTTGCTGAGGGAGTTCCAGCCCGCCCTGACCCCCTGCATGTCCTTGTGGCCATCCCCGACCTGCCCAGTTCCGAAGTGGGAGTGAGGACACTCCTTCCTCCAGGACTGTTGGGAAAGCTACCGTAAACTCCACGGCATGGAGTACAGTGCCCAGCCCACAGGAGGTCCCCACCAACCCCCCACAGTCAGGCTGTCCCAGGTCAGGGTACCACTGAGGGTCTTCCTCGCCATTGGGGGCAGGGGGGACAGGCTGGGCAGGGGCCCAGACAGGAAGCCCTTGTCACGGTGCAGCACCCCTAGATACCTCGGCTCCCTCCCCACATCCTGGGCAGGGCCCCAAGCCCAGGTGGAGGGGGGCTGGCAGTTAGCCTATGGTGGAGGGTTAGGGTGGGGGCAGAGACCCAAGTGAAGGCTGTAGCCCAGCACATTTATTCCAGCTCCACGGTTCAGCTCTGAGGCATACACGGTACGTACCCCCCATACCCGCCATCAGCATCGGATTACAACCCTGTCCCATGGGGACAAAGGTGCAACCCACACTCCTGCCGGTGTCCAGCAGAGGCCACAGCCTTCTAAATGCACAGCATTCTCCCGCTGAGGCCCAGCTGCAGGGCTGGCCCCACAGAGCTACCTGACTCCCTCTGTGTGGACAATCTCTACAATTTACAACCTTGTAACGTACAAAACAAGGGTCCCAGGACCCGTCCTTCAACATGAAGGCACAGGACACTGCCCATTCCCCCTCCCCCCATGTCCCCACACACCCAAAAGACACAGGCTCAGATCTGGCTGGGCGCTGGCATCCCAAGAGGAGGGAAACGGAATTCTCTACTGGCCAGAGCGCTACGCCGGCCTGCCTGGTCCTCTCCTCTGATTGGGGGTGGCAAAGTCTGGAGCAGGGCCGCACAGGGTCCATGCGACCAGGCTGCGTGGGCGCACTGCTCTTGGGCTGTGGTGGGGCAGAGCGGTGAACCCCGCGACAACGGTCCTTCCAGGAAGTCACTTCTGCTTGGCGGAGACTCCCTTCGCACTGGATGCGGGGAGAGGATGGAAGACATTGTGGAGGCGGCACCCAGGCCTTCCCTGAGAACCATCCGCGGGAACGCGCGGCGGTCAGGTCTGTGGAGAGTGAAGGGAGACGTGAGGGGCTGGGGAGGCAAGGCCAGCAGGCTGCCCGAGCTGCCCAGACGGGTGACACACACCAGTACCCCACTCCCCGCCAGGCCAGATCAGGGCGCGGTGCTCACCAGAGATGTCACCGTCTCTATCTCCAATATGTCGCCTTCCGCAGCTCGGAGCTGGGTTGGCGCCTTGTGAACTCGGGCAGCCGCAGCTTCCCTGGCCCAGGCTCTGCCTCTGCTGGGGCAGGAGGGCCCTCAGAGAACGGCGAGGGGCCCCGCGGACCCTGCCCGGACCCCCTGGCGCGCCCTGCACTGCCAACGCACCTAAACCCGCTCTTCATTTTGGGGCTGGGAATGGGCTGTGCCTGGGGCCAAGCAGAGCGCGTGGGGCCTGAGCGTGCGGACAGGAGCGCGGCCGGTGGAGGCGATGGCAGCTGGGGCGGCGGCGCCTTTATGCAGCGCTGTGCGATGGGGCAGCAGGCGCGCTGGCTTTCCCACGCTCGGCAGCCAATGCGGGGCCAGGGCTGGACAATGCGCCTGTCCCCATCCCACCCCCACCCCCTGAGCCACTGCGCCGGATAATGACTCCCCTGCCCCCAGCAGGTGGAAGAGTTGGCGAGGGCCGACGTGGGACACGTGGGGTGCAGGCTGGAAGGTGTCCCGCCTCAGAGTCTGGCCCTCAAACCTTCACAGGGTGGCCCCAGTGATCCAGCCGCCTGCCCAAGATGCAAAGGCCAGGGCAAGTGGCAGTCCCCGAGGGCCCAGTGCCAGGACAGCTCCTTCTCTGCCCCTCACCTTCCTGCTGCAGAGTACAGGACAATTATCCCCACCCTGGCCCCTGATCCCTCCTCCGGAACTCCAGCTAGGCGTGCCTTCCTGCCTTACAGGAAGCGCCCCAGCTGGGCCTGGCCAACCTCACTAGGTCACTCCTGGAAGCAGCACAGAGCCAAAAAGTAGGGAGGAGGCACTCACCCCCAGATGCTGCAGAGGGGCCAGGCAGCACCTCAGTAAGCACCCCTGACTGGGCTAGTGTCTCGCTCCTAGAAACCCCCACCTCCCTGGTGCTTCCAGCTGCCCCTCCTCCAGGAAGCTCTCCTCATCCCCCTTACTCCCTCCCCTGGTCTGGTCCAAGTATTATAAGGCTGGAGGGCATCATTGGTGGTCTCTGAGCAGGCACTCCCTGGAGGGCAGGGAACCCTGCTCCCCCAGGACCTAGTATTGTGAAGCAGCTGACTCTGGGGCATCCATGGCCCATGGAAGGGGCACTGCAGCCCACACCTCAGACGAGGAAGCAGAGGTTGGGGAAGGAACCTGCCCCAGCCCCCTGCCCTAGCCCTGCCCTCTCTTGTCACTTGCCCTTCATGGCAGCATAGGCTGGAGTAGGGGTGAGGGGATGAACGTGAATGACTGTCAGGGTGAGAAGAGCAAGGACATCCATCTACCTTCCCCCCACCCCATGCTCCCCTGTGTGCCCCCAGGTGCCCTCATACGCCACGAGGCGGGCATGTGGCTGAGGCGGGGAGAGGAGGCTGTCACTGCAGAGGCAGAGTGTCAGGCACAGCAGAGGTCTGTGTAGGGTGCTCCAGAGAGTCCCTTCTTTACCCTGGGCACCCAGGAGCAGGCAGGATAGTGGAGGTGTGGCGGGTAGCCGGTTCGGATGGCTGCACGAGACTGTCCTAGGCCCACAGCCATGGCCCTGCCTCCCTGGCCAGTGGGCAGGCACCTCCCTGGTGGCATGGGCCTGGCTTGAGGGTGGCCAGGTAGGAAGGCTGGCAGGGCTGCGCTCTGCCGCCCCACCCCCTCGAGGTGCTGAATGGCTGGAGCCTTTTGTGCAGAGCAGCTGGCGGCTTGGCCTTTATGTGGGGCTGTGGGAAAGCCGCGGGCCGGCCTCTCACAGGCTCCTCCAAAGCCGGATTATCTCTGGGGCCTCAGGGCCTCGGGACACGCTCTTAAGGACGCCACCAACAGGGTGGGGGCGGGGTGCCTTCACAGCGGCCCGAGAAGCCCAAGCCAGCCAGGGTCCTGTACGTAGAGAGACCCAGGAGGACCAAGGACCCCCGCTCCCTGCCCCCAGCAGGCCAGCAGACCAGGTCCCCATCCGATCACCCTAGGCCTCTTGTCCCCACCCACTCTGCATGGCCATACCCACAGCTGGGCAGACCGGAGGCTGATACAGGGCTGAGGTCAGACCGGGGACTGCCCAGAACTGCAGCCTGGTGGGGGCAGCAGGGGACTGCACACTTATTGAGCACCTAGTGAATGCAGGCCAAGCAGAACACACATCTCCCTGAACCTGCTCCTTGCCCCAAGGGGGAGAGGGCTACACCTGCCCCATGGAGCTCACGTGGGCCCAGGGGCACCCACTCAACCCAGAACCCAAGCCTTTCCTTGCCCCAGGTAGGCGGGGGGTCACCTCACCCCAGGAAGATGATTGAGGTGGGGCAGGGGAGGCGGAGGCCTGACAGTGCCAGGGCGGGGCAGGTCATCAGGAGGTTAATAACAGCAGCTGTCACTCACATGGTATGCTCAGAGTGCCCAGGCCTCTGGGAATGCTGGGCCATATTCACTCCCCAGCCCTCAGGGCATACCTGGGTGGGACTATTATTAGCCCCATTTTACAGATGAAGAAACTTTGGTCCAGAGAGGCCAGCTACCAAGTGGTAGAGTCTGGACTCAAACCCTGAGCCATAGCCCTGCCCCCTGGGCTGTAATGCCTCCCAGAGGTTCTCCAGCCAGAGCATCCAGTGGGCAGCCATCAGAGGGGTGGGGGGGGCAGGGAGGTAGGGCCCAAGTGTGCAGGGGACACCCAGGCCAGAGGCCCACCAGACAGGGGCTGTGGGAATGGGGAGGCACTGAACAGGCCAGATGTGCGGACTTCCCGGGGCAGGGTGGGGGCTGTTGCTGGGGGCTGCTGCCAATTCCTGGCCCTCAAAGGCAGCCTGGACGGGAGTCCCCTTCCTGCAGGGAAGACTGCTCCCCAGATGGCCTCGAGGCCCAAGCTCAGCACACAAAGCCCAGGCAGCTCATAGCAAACGACTATGTCTCCAAGCATGGGCCTTTTGTACAGCGTGAATATCCTGGCAGCCAGGATGTGGGAACCCACTGATGGGGGGTTGTCCCCATCTCCGGGCCAGTGTGGGCAGAGATGACAAAGAGAGCTGGAGCTGAGGGCCTCTCTGCCCACACCTCATACCTTCTGTCAGACTGACAGGGACCATGGGGGCCGCAAGAGACCATCAAGCGCTCCCACCCCATTGCACACAGAGGCAAACAGAGGCCAGGAGGGAGGGCCTATCCAGGACCCAGCGAGAGCCCTGAGTGCTTTCCTCACACTCCTCTGATGGGGGGTTAGGATGGGAGGGGGGTGGGGAGGAGATGCCCCATGGGACCCAGAGAAGGGGTGCGGGCTGGCAGCAAGGTCTGGAGACCATTCTGAAATCTGCCCTGGGCCCCTTCAAGGCCCCTGGTGAGGCCAGGACCCATCTCAGTCCTGGGGGGGGCAGGAGGTTCAAGATGGGGCAATGGCCAGACCTGGGAGCAACCTTCCAAGGCCTGGCTAGCACCAGCACACAGTGGCTACCGAATCAAGGGCAAAGATCACTGCAGGGCTGGAGTGGGCGGCCTAGAACCCATCCCCACCCGTAGCCTGCCCACTGGCCCTCGGCAGGGTCCCAGAACTACTGTGGCCTCTGACTCTTTCCCTCTCTGCGTCTTCATCTGTGAAGCAGGCAATGTGTCCCCAACCCTGCAGTGTGGATTCTGTGGGGAGCAGTTTCATGGGGAGCACCAGGTGGGCACCTGGGGCCATGGGCACAGCTCCTCCCACTGACCAGTGCTGATGGGGCCCGACGCTGGACTGGGAGGAAGACCCTGCCCCCAATGGCTGGCCATGACAGGACAGTTATAATGGGTGGGGGTGAGAGCACCATCAAGGACAGAGTCCCAAAAGGAGCATGGACGAGGCCAGCCCCGGTGTCTTGGTCGGGGTAGGGGACGAGCCTGGGATTCAAGAATCAGAGGAAGCGATGAAGGGGTGAACCCCACATCTGTGAGCTCTCCAGTCCCCACACCACCACCAGGCAGAGATGGGGATGGCTGGGTCCCTGGGCAGGGCAGTACTCACAGAGCCAGTGCTCAAACCCTGGCGTGTGTCTCTCGTTGAAGTGGGGGCCAGAGGGTCTGATGGGGCCAGGATCTTGGGGAAAGGCTCAGAAGAAACTTCTAAACCCAGAGTCCCTGAGTTGTGCAGGTGCCCTTCGCCCCCACCCTAGGTTTCTCTATTAATGGATCCACCAGGGTCCACCAGGCTTAGCCCAGACCCCCAGCACAGCCCCAAGGCCCTGGCAGCCCATTCTCACATTCATTTGCAGATTTGTCACCCCCTCCAAAGCCCTGGATTGCTGCCTCAGGCACTGTTCCCCAGGGCTTCCCACCTCTTGAGAAAACACTGTGTACCCACCCCCACACTCACTTTGGGAGGCCCCAGTGACCAAACCAGTTCGAGGTCTCATTACAGATCAGCCAGGCCAACCCTTCAATAATCAGGTGAGGAAAATGAGGCCCAGGGAAGGCAAATCCTGCTGAAGCCCCCACTAGAAAGCTGGGGATGGGGGCCGGGCACGGAGGCGAGGTTGAGCCCAGGCAGCCTGTAGCTGCCCTCTGAGCAAGTAGGGACAGTTGGAGGGGAGGTGAACTTAGCTGGAGAGTAAAAGCTGGAGTGCTTTTAAGTATAAAATGCTCCATCCCGCCTTCTGGTGCTTGCTCTGGGGGCATGAACAGACCCTGTGTGTGGCCAGAGGAACGTCCTCTGTCAGGCCCCGGAAGAAGTGTTTGTGACTGACCTAGGGAGAGGTGAGGGGGGGAGCAAAGTAGGAACTGATCCAGGAACCCCACCCCACAGGTGCTTTCTGAAGGGGGTGGTGCTGCCCCACTTGCCTTAACCCAGGTTCTAGTCTGGCCTTGGCCACCAGCTGGCAGCTTGGCCTTGGGTACAAGACCAGATTTCTCTGATCCTCAGTTTGCTAGCCTGTGCAATGGGCACGATGATGCTCAGCCTCAGGAACATGGTCATCCTCAGTGCAAACTGGTTGAGTCAACTGGTTGAGGCTCCCACACCAGCCAGAGCACAGAGAGGGTGGTGGGGCAAGCCGGTGGGTGGTGACGCCACAGCACTAAGATGGCTAATATTCATGGGGGCTTCTGCTTGTCACCGTGTGCAGGTGGCATTCTGAGCTGGGGGATGGAGAAGGGCAAACGTTTTGTTTTCTGTAAAAGGACAGATGGTAAATATTTTCAGCTTTGCAGGCGCCACAGTCTCTGTCGAATCTACTCAGCTCTGCTGTTGTACAAAAGCAACCACAGATAATCCGTAAAGGAACAAGCGTGACCGTGTGCCAATAAAAATCTATTTACGGGTGCTGAACTTTGAATTTCATATTTAACATTCAGTGAAATGTTATTCTTCTTTTGATATTTTTTCAACATTTAAAATGTAAAATTACTCTGAGTGAAATAAGTCAGTCACAAAAGGACAAATATTGTATGATCCCACTTAAATGAATATCTAGAATAAGCAAGCATATAGAGATCAAAGTTTATTAGTGGTCACCAGGGGTGGGTAAGAGGGAGAGGGAAAGAAAGACACAATGCTTAGGGGACACTGAGCATCTGTTTAGGGTGGTAGAAAAATTGGGGAACTGTTCAAGGTGATGGTTGAACAACAATGTACACAATGTCACTGAACTGTACATGTGAAGTCCGTTGAAATGGCAAATGTTTTGTACCTATATGTTTACCACAATTTTAAAAAATGACAAAAATAAAAACCATTCTCAGCAGGGAAGGGGTCCTGATGCCAGCCCTGTTTTAAGCAATTTACAGACACTAACAAGGCTGATCTCAAACTTTCTGGGATGGAAGCTGTCATTGGCTGGCCCCATTTCACAGATGGGAAACTGAAGCACAGAGGGGTTAAGTGCGGTACCTGGGGTGGTCTGCTGTGAGCGCTCCCGCACCCATCCAAGCTTCTGGAAAGCAGGGGTTGGGGAGCCTGCTGCGAGCCTATCTCTGTTCTCCTCACCGGACCCCACTTCGACGAACCCTCCCCCTCCGCCCAGCGTGCGTGCGGGCTGAGAGTTCGCGCTAGTTGGCCGTTCCCACAGTGGCGCGGTGGCCACAATGGAAGCGTGCCCGGGCCTCCTCGAGGCATTAGTGCCGGGCTTTGCCTCTGAATGAATGAGGGCGCCCGCGGGGGGGCAGGGAGGGGGGCAACTCCCAAAAGACCATCTGGCTCCGCGTTATAATAGAGCAATAAAGGGCTTGTCTGCTTTTCAGAGGTTGGGAACGCGTTGCTCTCTGACACCGTGGGGTTTTTAACCAGCTTGGGACGGCGACCCGAGCCTGCCCGGGCGCGCGGGGGACCCGGGGGGGCGCTGGGGGCGGGCGCCACGTGGGCCAGGCGCGGCCCTGATCCCGGGCCTGGGACCGTGGGCCCCGCACTTTCCCACCGCCGCGGGGCGCTTAACCCGGGAAATTGAGGCCCAGCAGGCAAGGCTGGTTTGTGCCCAGGCCGCTGGGGGGGATTTGGGGCGCAGCCTGAGCCAAGAGGCAGGGTCTGGTTTTGTCCGCAAAAGCGGGGGTTTCCAGATGGGGCTGCAGTCCACAGGTGGCTCTGCATGGAAGGTTGGAAGGACACTTCACCCATCCTCCACGTGGAGTAACCCCCACGTGGCCGGACCTGATGGAGCGCCCTGGCAGGGGTGTGGGGGGAGGCCCAGGCGAGCCCCAGTCTCTGGGGCCGCCAAGTGGGCGGAGCCAGAGGCTGCGGGTTAGTTGACGTGCACTTGCTGCACTCCCTTCTCCAGCAAATACCTTTCCCTGTGGCTCTTGGGGAAACTGTGCCCCTTCCCTGCCCGTGTGCCAGCAGCTCAGAGACGGCTGGGATGCTTGGGCCTTGTGGGTAGGGGGAGCCCAGCCTCAAGGCACAGAGCACAGGGCACAGGGTGGACCCAGCCTTGAGGGGGCATGAGATCAGACCATCATGAGAGAAGGGATCTTGGGGGAGCCCACTGCCCCAAGGCCTTTTATGTCACTCCCACCACAGGGGTAGGGGACATTATCATCACCCCAGCCTCAGGTGGGGAAACAGCCCCACTCAGGGCCCTGATGAGTAAGAAGGGAGACTGGAACTCAGAGCTGGGGGGCCGTTCGAGGGGGAGAAGAGTCCAAGGCGACCAAATTCACAGAATCCCATAAAGTCAGTCAGGTATCCCAGCAGAGGGGGCCCTAGAAATGGCACAGGGCTCTTTCCAAACACACACCTGCTCAGAGCCTCCCAGGCTCCCATCTCAGCAGGCAGGGGTAGGGTGTGTGTAGGTGCTGGGCAGAGGGCTCTCCCCTGAGGGGGTTCTGACTAGGGGGTGAGAAGGCCAGCTTCACCCAGGACCCTCTCCACCACCCACCCACTGCCTGCCTGGTGCCCCTCCACACAGTGAGGAAGGGGGCACCTCCCAGCCTTAAACTACTCCACTCACCCAGTATAAGGAGGGGGTTACTCCATGTCAGGAGTGTGGAGACAGACCCCATTCCTTAGATGGCAGACGCCTCCCCTCAATCCTCCCATGCAGCCTACATTCCCGCTGGCACTTGGGTGCCCCAGTGGTCTGCCCCCTGTAACCCAGGCCTAGCAGCATCCCAAACCTAGACACAGCCACCCAGCTATGAAACCAACCTCATCTGTCAGTTTGTTGTGCTGTGGTGGCTTTTGAGTTGCTGTGATGCTGGAAGTTATGCCACTGGTATTCAAATACCAGCAGGATCACCCATGGTGGACAGGTTTCAGCTGAGCTGACAGACTAGGAAGAAGAACCTAGCAGTATACGTCTGAAAAAATTGGCCAGTGAAAACCTTGTGAATAGCAGCAGAACATTGTCTGACATAGTGCAGAAGATGAGCCTCTCAGGTGGGAAGGCATTCAAAAGACGACTGGGGAAGAGCTGCCTCCTCAAAGTAGAGTCAAACTTAATGGAGTAAAGCTTTCAGAACCTTCATTTGCTGATGTGGCACAACTCAAAATGAGAAGAAACAGCTGCAGACATCCAGTAATAATTGGACCATGGAATGTACAAAGTATGAATCCAGGAAAAATGAAAGTCATCAAAAATGAAATAGAACGTATAGGGATTGGTATCCTAGGCATTAGTGAGCTGAAATGGACTAGTATTGGCCATTTTGAATCTGACAATCATATGGTCTACTATAATGGGAATGACAAATTGAAGAGGAATGGTATCATACTCATCTTGAAAAAGAATATTTCAAGATCTATCCTGAAGTACAACACTGTCAGTGGTAGGATAATATCCGTATGCCTACAAGGAAGACCAGTTAATACGACTATTATTCAAATTTACCCACCAACCACTTAGGCCAAAGATGAAGAAATTGAAGATTTTTACCAACTTTTGCAGTCTGAAATTGATCAAACATGCAATCAAGATGCATTGATAATTACTGGTGATTGGAATGCGGAAGTTGGAAACAAAGAAGGATCAGTAGTTGGAAAGTATGGCCTTGGTGACAGAAACGACGCTGAGATCACATGACAGAATTTTGCAAGACCAACAATTTCTTCATTGCAAATACCTTTTTTCAACAACATAAACGGTGACTATACATGTGGACGTCGCCAGATGGAATACACAGGAATCAAATCGACTACGTCTGTGGAAAGAAACTATGAGAAGCTCAATATCATCAGTCAGAATAATGCCAGGGGCCAGTTGTGGAACAGACCATCAATTGCTCATATGCAAGTTCAAGTTGAAGCTGAAAAAAATTAGAGCAAGTCTATGAGAGTCAAAAAACAACCTTAAGTATATTCCGCCTGGCTTTAGAGACCATCTCAAGAATAGATTTGACACATTGAACACTAATGACTGAAGACCGGACGAATTGTGGAATGACATCAAGAACATCATACATGAAAAAAGCAAAAGGTCATTAAAAAGATAGGAAAGAAAGAAAGGACCAAAATGGATGTCAAAAGAGACTATGAAACTTTCTCTTGAACGTAGAATAGCTAAATTGAACGGAAGAAACGATGAAGTAAAAGAACTGAAGATTTCAAAGGGCAGCTTGAGAGGACAAAATAAAGTATTATAATGACATGTGCAAAGACCTGGAGTTAGAAAACCTAAAGGGAAGAACATGCTTGGCATTTCTCAGGCTGAAAGAACTGAAGAAACAGGTCAAGCCTTGAGTTACAATATTAAAGGATTCTATAAGGAACATATTGAACAACACAGGAAGCATCAAAAGAAGATGGAAGGAATACGTAGACTCACTGTACCAAAAAGAATTGGTCCATGTTCAACCATTTCAGGAAGCAGCATACGATCAAGAACCAATGGTACTGAAGGAAGAAGTCCGTGTTGCACTTAAGGCATTGGCGAAAAACAAGGCTCCAGGAATTGATGGAATACCAATTGAGATGTTTCAACAAACGGATGCAGCACTGGAAGTGCTCACTTGTCTATGCCAAGAAATTTGGAAGACAGATACCTGGCCAACCAACTGAAAGAGATCCATATTCGAGCCCATTCCAAAGAAAGGTGATCCAACAGAATGCAGATATTATCAAACAATATCATTAATATCACACGCAAGTAAAATTTTGCTGAAGATAATTCAAAAATGGTTGCCCCAGAACATTGACAGGGAACTGCCAGAAACTCAAGCCAGATTCAGAAGAGGACATGGATCAAAGGACATCATTGCTGATGTCAGATGGATCATGGCTGAAAGCAGAGAATATTAGAAAGATGTTTACCAGTGTTTTATTGACTATGCAAAGGCATTCCACTATGTGGATCCTAACAAATTATGGATAACATTGCAAAGAATGGGAATTCCAGAACACTTAATTGTGTTCATGAGGAACCTGTACATAGACAAAGAGGCATTAGTTCGAACAGAACAAAGGAATAGATACCGTGTGGTTTAAAGGCAGAAAGGTGTGTGTCAGAGTTGTATCCTCCACCATACTTATTCAGTCTGTATGCTGAGCAAATAATCCAAGAAGCTGGACTATATGAAGAAGGACAGGGCGTCAGGATTAGAGGAAGACTCATTAATAACCTGTGATACACAGATGACACAACCTTGTTTGCTGAAAGCAAAGAGGACTTGAAGCACTTACTGATGAAGATTAAGGACTACAGCCTTCAGTACAGATTATACCTCAACATAAAGAAAACAAAAATCCTCACAACTGGACCAATAAGCAACATCATGATAAACAGAAAATATTGAAGTTGTCAAGGATTTCGTTTTACTTGGATCCACAATCAACACCCATGGAAGCAGCAGTCAAGAAATCAAATGATGTATTGCATTGGGCAAATCTGCTGCAAAAGGCCTCTTAAAAGTGTTAAAAAGCAAAGAAGTGACTTTGAGGACTAAGGTGGGCCTGACCCAAGCCATGGCATTTTTAATCACCTCATATGCATAGGAAAACTGGACAATGAATAAGGAAGACCAAAGAAGAACTAATGGCTTTGAATTATGGTGTTCGTGAAGAATATTGAATATACCATGGGCTGCCAGAAGAACGAACAAATCTGCCTTGGAAGAAGTCCAGCCAGCATACTCCTTAGAAGCAAGGATGGCGAGACTTTGTCTCACGTACTTTGGACATGTTATCGGAAGGGACGAGTCCCTGGAGAAGGACATCATGCTTGGTAAAGTAGAGGGTCAGTGAAAAAGAGGAAGACCCTTCGTGAGATGGATTGACACGGTGCCTGCAATAATGGGCTCAAGCATAACAAGGATTGTGAGGATGGTGCGGGACCAGGCAGTGTTTCGTTCTGTTGTACATAGGGTCACTATAAGTCGGAACCAACTTGACGGCACCTAACAACAACAGCAGCAGCACCCCAAGTCTAGATACAGCCACCGAGCTGTGAAGTCAACTTCAGAGTCCTCATCCCAGCTGCAGTGGGGAGAGGGCTGGCAGCTGCCTCTCTTTAGCTGTGACACCCTGGCTGGGGGGCAGGAGAAGGCCTGCTGACCCCTGCCCTGCTGCTGCCCTTGCCCACCTTGCCTCAGCCTACGAAGTGGGGATAGTGTTTCCTGCCTCTGAGGGCTGCTGGGGGCCTGGATGGGCTACAGGTGTGGCATCGGTGGTATACCGGCCCCACAAATTCTGGGGGGAGTAGTTATTAAGGTCTTTCCCCGACACTCACCCCAGGGACCTATTCCAGGAAGGGTGCACATAGAGTGCTTGACCCTGACCTCTAACCGCTGGGCAGCCAGGCGGGGCTGGGAACAAGTGACTCGAAGGTGGTTTCAGAAGCATCCATCGGCCTGCAGCGCATTCATACACTGACCTGCTGAGGGAGGACGTCCTAGCCAGTGAGGCCTTCTGCGCCAGTGCCAGGCCTTTTATTTCTAGAGTCCAGGCATACATGCACAGGCACACAGGGGCACATATGCGCACAGGAGCACAAGCAAAGGCATACATGTACAGGCACACATGCACAAGCATGCATGCATGGGCACACATGCATGGGTGGACACACAGGTACACATGTATGGTACATGAATGGCTGCACACACATACACAGGCACACACGTATGGATGCAGCACACAGGCACACAATAATGGGAGCCTCCTTCCAGCCAGACATGGAGGCTTCCAGCCCTGCCTCCAGTGGCCCTGGTCTCTCTCACCTGCAGCCATTCCCTGACTGGAAGGTGCTTCTGGGAATTCCTCACCTGGACACACCTCCCAGGCCTCACTTCCCCCTGGAAGCACCCACCTTGTCACCCTACCTTCCCCTTCACTTCTGTCTTCTCAGGGGCTCTTCACTGGCAAAACCCCAGTTCTCTTCTGGAAAATGTGTGCCTCAAGCACCTGCCCACAAGATGCCTCCAGGCTCCCTGGGGGTCACCCAAGGGCCATGACTACAGATATACATATATATTTTATATTATATAAATATGTATTTACATTTATATGTTCTTGCATTATATATTAATATGTAGTATGTTGCTGTTAGGTGCTGTTGAGTGGGTTCCGACTCACAGTGATCCTGTGTATGACAGAACGAAACACTGCCTGGTCCTGAGCCCATTGTTGCAGCCACTGTGTCAGTTCATCTCATTGAGGGTCTTCCTCTTTTTCGATGACCCTCTACTTTACCAAGCATGATGTCCTTCTCCAGGGACAGTTCCTCTTGATAACATGTCCAAAGTATATGAGACGAAGTCTTACCATCCTCACCTCTAAGGAGCATTCTGGCTGGACTTCTTCCAAGACAGATTTGTTCATTCTTCTGGCAGTTCATGGTATAGTCAATATTCTTCGTTAACATGATAATTCAAATTCACCAATTATTCTTCAGTCTTCCTTATTCTTCGTCCAGCTTTCACATGCATGTGAGGTGATTGAAAATACTGTGGCTTGAGTCAGGTGCACCTTAGTCCTCAAAGTGACATCTTTGCTTTTTAACACTTTTAACAGGTCTTTTGCAGCAGATTTAATATACATATGCACAAATAAAATTATATTTATTTGCTTGGATTATTTTTTAAAATTATATAAGTTGTGAATGGTCATTCAGGAACATTTGGAAAATACAGACATGGAAGAAAAACTATCCATCGTTTCGTTATGCCCCTCAAACTCTGTTGGCATTGGAGGTGCTTCCCTTGATCTCCTGCCCTGGTCAGGTGACTTGGTCAATGGTATGCTCCCCTTGGTTGTAAATTCACTACCTCCTGCACGTGAGGATCTCCCCCGCGGAACCAATTCAGGCCCCACCCCCTCTCCAGTGGGTGGGGGGCAGGTCTCAGCCCCCTGCTCCTCCCAGTCGCCCCCCGCCCCCTGCCCCCAACCAAGGAAAGAGAGTCTTTCCACAAATAGAGCGGGACGGAGGGAGAAAGACCCCCCCCCCCACCTCCTCCACACAGTCCTTTGCTCTGGCTCTCAAACGCGGGTGCAGGGAGCTGAGGCCAAAGGAGGCCACGCTCCTCCGCCCGAGGCAAGGGGCCCCAGAGTCTCGCTAACCCGGGTGGGTGGTGCAGCCGGCGGTTCCCACACTCCGTGCGCCCCTGGCGGCTTTCGGCGGCGACAAAGGGCAGCGCGTGCCTCCCGTGCAGGCCGCCTGGGGCCACGGCCGCCTTTGTCCGCGGTCACGGGGCCACTCGCCATCTGGAGTGCGCGCTTGCAGCGCGGCGGATCGATCTAGGAGCCGCCCTCCCCATGCCGGGGAGCCTGGTAGGGGCTCGTGACACCGGGGAGAGCCCGCCATTCCCTGCGCTCCCTCCGCTCATAGGGACTCAAACCCTGCGCGCCTGGTGTCGCTTCTCCGCCTGGAATTCTGAACACATTAACGCCCTAGGCTCCATGCCTCAGGCCTGCGCGCCCCTCTCCCTGGGACCCGACCTTCCCTGGCTGCTAAGGACCCACAAAAAGCAAGTGTCACAGGTTCCAATCCCAGCTGCGACCCTCACCAGCAGTGTGGCCTCTGCGCCTCTGTTTGCCTGTTTGCTTATCTATAAAATAGGGGTAATAAGTAGTATCCACGTGGTGAAGACTGACCTGGTAAACACAGGGAAAGCACTCGGTCAGCCTAGCCTGCAGTAAATGCTCGGATGCATGATGCGTTATCACTACCATCATCATCCCATGAGTCATCCCAGGGTACGAAGACCTTGGGCAAGTCACATAACCTCTGTGACCCTCTGGTTTCTGGTCTGTAAAATGGGGAGAGGGATATTCCCTCTGCAGGACTCTGCTAAGGCTGGAGATTTCACATCCCACGCTCAATGACTGGGGGCTCTTACACCCTCCTCCCCACAGCTCTCCCCAAGGGGAGACACTGACACCCTCCAACTGTCAAGGATGCTAATCAGCTACTAGGCACCAGCCCCACTAGAGCCCCCAGGCATCCTCACTGGCTGGGGCTGGTCCACACCTGTGGACAGGAGCCCAAGTGCTTCCTTGCAGGGCTAGGTGAAGACTCAGAGACCACAGGTGGACCAGGTTAGTGATAGGGATGGCCTGGGGCTCCCACCAGGAGCCACTGGGTGCAGGGGTGGGGGGCTGCATTTTCATAGGCCTGCATTTGGATGGACCACAGGCACAGCACAACTCCAGGGGGCACCACTAGGTCTGTGCAGAGGAGGGGAGGGGAGGGCAGTGGGGGAGGGGGAGAGGAGGGGAGAGGGAAGAGGTGAAGGGGAGGGGGAAGAGAGAAGGTGAAAGGAGGGAAGGGCAGGGGAGGGGGCCCTGGAGGCTTCCTGGACAGAGTGGGTCATGCCCTCAGCAACCTGGGAATAAGGCCATCTCCCCACCTCCCAGGCGGCCAGGCGGCATGACTTTCTGCATTTCCACCAAGGAGGGGCTTCTGGGATAGAAGGGGGAAAAGTGGTGAGATTTGGGCAGTCCCTATCCCTCCCGAGGGCCTGCCTGCTCCCCACACACACACTGGAAACCTTTTTGGGACCAGAAGCCCCAGGTGGGGGTAACCTGGCCTTTCACAGGACAGTGGCCTGCACACAATCCTAGGACTCACGCTTCACACCTGGGCTGCAAGGGGGCAGGTGGGCTGGAGGCAGGTGGGTGAGGCAGGGTGCCCCAGGCCAGCCCAGCCTGCAGGGCCTGGGCGAACCAGTGCCAGAGGCCATTAGAGCCATAGGTTGGGGGGGGGGGCGAGGGGGGAGGTAGGTATCTGGGGAGGAGGACTCTGTGGCTCTTCTCCAAGGAGTCTTCCTCTGGTAGCTGGGAACAAATGCCCCTGAGCCTCTCTCTGCCTCCAGGCCCTGCCTTCCTGAGGAGCCCTTTGCTCTGCAGTCAGCCAGGGACATGGGTGGCCTTGGAGGTGGGGACTACTTAGAAACGGTTATGGTCCTTGATTGGTGAGTTTAACATAGCCATGCCCAACTAGCAGTGTTTGCCCAGAGACCCCACATCCACACCAAGGCTCCCCGCCACAATGGTTGTTTCTGCGGGGCATCATTAACTCCAGACACCCCCCCTACCCCAACTAGCCAGCCCCTCAGTCTTACTGAGCTCTCCAGGGTGAGGGCTCTGGGAATGGCAGGCAGAACAAGCTCCCCTCCCTCCTCAAAGCCACCCCTAGCCCACCCCTCCATGGCTTCTGGGGGCAGCCAAGGGGAGGATCTGAGCCCCCCCTCACATTCCGCTGTGCTTCTGTGCAGCAAAGTCTGCCTGGGACCAGGCCTCCAGATCCCTCCCCTCCCCCACAGCCCCTCCTCGGCCACGAGGGTGCTATTCACATCGGATGGTGTGAGCCAGGAGCCCAGCAAGTTTCCCACACTTTGGCCCCATTCATAGTGTTAAACGGCCCACAAAGGCTGGGCGTGTGCCTCAGAGGCCTCCAGAGCCTCGGCAGGGCAGCCATCTGGCCCGCACCCGGGGAGGGAGCAGGCCTTTCATCAGGCCAGACAGCCGCCCCCGCCCCTGACCACAGTCCGTGGTCCGGACAGGATTTAACACCATTCATTTCATATTTCCCACAATCGAAAATTGGATCAAAGCTGCTCAGTCCAGGGGAGGGAGGAGAAAGAGGGAGGCCACAGCCCCCTCTGCCCACCCGCCACCCTCACCCTGGCCACTGCGGGTGGGCAGGCGGGTGGTGGGGTGAGAGGGGTTGGACTGCTCCAGGCACGTGTCTCATTTGGCCGTGGAGCCAGCTGGGGAGGGGGTGGGGGTGGGACACTAGCCCCAGCCAACTGTCTCTTCCGATGCCTGGGTGGGGGGCAGAGACCCCCTGCCTGGGTGCCACCCCCCAAATCTGGGCCCAGCTCTGGGGCCCTGCTGCCAGCAGCCCAGCAGTCATGGTACACGTGGGCTCAGTCTCCATCCCCAGTTGGTAGAGACTGTGGCCAGGGCTGGCCTCGTCCCTGCAGTCCGCCCAGCTCTTGCTTGGCTAAGTGCCTACTTGGTGCTGGGCCCTGGGCTGGCAGGATGTGGACGATGGGGACACAGGTGACTGTCATCCTGCCCACCCCAGCCCCAGCCAGCCCACAGGGAGCCCCCAACCATCTGGGACAGACACAAAGCATGATGGCCACCCAGCATGAGCCCCATTTGGGCATCCCTTGGTGCCCTCTTCAGCCCAGGATCCCTGGCCTGCCCCAAGGCTGTCATGATATGAGAGCCCAGGGCTGCCCGAAGGCTTGGCACCTCACCTCCACCCCGGGTGTCCTTTGCCCTTGTGCATCAAACAGGGGCCACATGTCCATGGGAGGGTTCCATGTGCTCACAGAGGAGCCCCCAGCTCTGGCGAGGTACCCCAGCCCTCAGCTTCCCCTTCTACCACAGCCAACCTGGGGCCTGTGTCCCCTTCAAGGGAGGTGCTGTTGGGGACAGGATGGGAGAAAGGGTGAGGAGGGGATCCCTCCCCTCCGCCTTTAAAGTCACCTGGAGGTTCCGCCCCAGGACTCACCCGTTCCCAGCCTAACCCATCCCAATGGGGGACCACTTGGTCAGTCATTCCGCTGACACCAAGCAAAGCCCCACTCTGGTGTCCTGGCACCACCCTACCCCCTCCCCTGCTGGTTCCACTGCTATGTTCCACATCCACATCCACCTAACAGGCCACGCATAGCTGTGAGTCACTGCCAAGATCCGGCCTTTGTTTGTTGTTGATTGCCACTGAGTCAATTCCGACTCATGGTGACTCCATGTGTGCAAAGTAGAACTGTGCTCCATAAGATTTTCAAGACTGTGACCTCTCAGAAGCAGATTGCCAGGTCTGTCTTCCAAGGTACCTCTGGGTGGGTTCACACCGCCAGCCTTTCAGCTAGTCGTCAAGCACATAACTGTTTGCACCACCTAATTCTCAGCCACATCTGGACAAGGCTGCTGTCCACGGAACTGTGCCTCTGGATTTAAACTCTGGCTAAAGTGCCTGACACCAGGCCCTGGTCCCAAGGGCTCCAGGCCCTGCCTTCCCCTGGGCCCTGGCTGGCTCCCACCTGCCCCTTCTCCACACAGTGCTGTGGAGGAGGGCCAGCGGGGGGGGGGGGGTAGGATGCAGTCCAAGCTCCACCCCCGCTCTCAGTCCCTACAGGCTGCGTGGATCACAGGGAAGGGACTGTTCTGGGCAAAGGGGTTCCCAGCAGGCCCTCCCCAAGGGGCCAGGAGTGGGGCTGGTGGCCTGAAGCAGCCACTGGCCCTCAGCTGGCTGGTCAAGAACTGGAGTTGTCAGATTATCCAGCAGGCCCCTAGCGGGCCAGTCTGGGTGGCACTGCATCCATGTGGGCTCCAGGCCTGCCCTGCTCAGACCCTCTTATCTTCCCTTGGTGCTCCCTCTCCACCCACTGGCAAGATGCCTGAAGAAAGCAGACCCCAGAAGTGCCCACTGGGCTGTGCAGAGGGGTGATGGGGGGCCATGGCCTCCCACCAGTCATGCCGGGCCCTGGGAGACTTCTCATAGCCCCAAGGCTCACCTGGGCACCAGATAGGTATCCCCACCCCACACTGGGGTGAGGCCAGCAGAGAGACCATCCAGTCACCTAGGGTGCCCCAGGATTCTAAGGCAGCTGGTCTAGACAAAATGTGACTGGATTTTCAGCCAGATGGAGGTGGAGTGAGGCCAGAGCACCCCAAATGCTACTACCTACCAGACTGCTCCCAGGAGGGTGGGGTTCAGGGGCTCCAGGTACCTGCATAAGTGCCAGGCTCCATGCTGGGCATTCTGGCTCCCTGAAGCTCCCTGAACCCGAGCCAGGGAGGCAGGTTGCCTATTTTCCAGGTTGGAAGACTGAGGCTTGGGATAAGTCACATGTCCCAGGTGACACAGTCAGGGGATTTGCAACATAGCCGCCAGGTCTGATCTTAGGAGCCAGGGCCTCTCCTTGACTGTGTCCACCTATGGACCAGGTGACAAGGCGCCAGTCCAGGAGATGTGTGGCTCCTCCATCCCCTCCCCGCTGGGCGTGGGTCTCTGTTTGGGAGGGTCGAAAGCTCCTGGAAGCCGCTGCACTTGTTAATTCTTAAGCTTTTCCCTTATTATCCCTTGTGGCCTCTGCAGGGGGAGGGGGGCGGCGAGTGGAAGGGGAGGGAAAAGGAGGGGCTGCTCCTTCCTGCCTTGCCCCCTCCCCTCCCCAGCGTCCCGGCAGCCTGGGAAAAGGCAGCATATTGGGCGGAGGTCTCAGCATCAGGCCCGGGATGCTAATGAGGGAGAGCGTGTTCCCACAGCCCGGACATTGTGCCGCGCGGCCCACCTGCTCCTCAGGGAGTGCCCATTGTGCCCGCGCCAATTCACAGGCAATTTAGCGTGCGCTAATGGGCCGGCGCCTTTGTGCGGCCCGCGCCGCCATTGGCCGCCGAGCGTGGGAACGGCCGCGGCGCCCCGGCCCCATGCCCCGGCCGCGCCGGCGCCTATATCAAGCGACTCGCGCCGAGCCCAGACAGCGCCTGGCCCGCCGCCTCCGCCCGCGCCCGTTCCTCTGCGCCTGCCGGCATGGCCCCCAGCACCGTGGCCGTGGAGCTGCTCAGCCCCAAGGAGAAAAACCGGGTAAGTGCCAGCCCCGCAGTCTCCGCGCAGTCTTTCTCGGAGCGGTCGCCGCTGGCACGCCCGCGCGCTAGTCCGCGGCCTCTGACGCCCCCTCTTCCCGCAGCTGCGCAAGCCGGTGGTGGAAAAGATGCGCCGCGACCGCATCAACAGCAGCATCGAGCAGCTGAAGCTGCTGCTGGAGCAGGAATTCGCGCGGCACCAGCCCAACTCTAAGCTCGAGAAGGCTGACATCCTGGAGATGGCCGTCAGCTACCTGAAGCACAGCAAAGGTGAGCGCGCAGCCTGCCCTCCCGGTCCTTGGATCCCCTGCTCCGGGTCCCCCATGCCCTGGCCCCGCTCCCTGCGTCACAGCTTACCAGATCCCCGGCTCCCGGCGTCCCTGTTCCCCATCTCCCAGTGCCGGCCACGCACTCATTGCCTATCTCCCCGCAGCCTTTGCTGCCGCTGCCGCCGGCCCCAAAAGCCTACACCAGGACTACAGCGAGGGTTATTCCTGGTGCCTGCAAGAGGCCGTGCAGTTCCTGACGCTGCACGCCGCCAGCGACACGCACATGAAGCTGCTCTACCACTTCCAGCGGCCCCCTGCCACGCCCGTTGCACCCAAGGAGCCCCCAGCTGCCAGCGCAGCGCCCCCTCCTACACTCACTTCGGCCAAGGCCACTGCCCCACGACAGCCTGCCTCCGGCCTCTGGCGGCCCTGGTGACCAGTACTGCCCAGGACCAGAGGGCGTGAAGGGAAGTGCCTTCCTGTCCCCTTGGTCCAGCTTGGACGCCTCTCCAGAGGGCTTCCTCCCCAGCTGGCAGGCCAGCAAGGGAGCCATTCTCAGAGAATGTGTGCCTGCCCTTGTCGTTTTAGGACAATCAGGGCCAATCTTGGAGAGAGCTGCAGGGAGCGTGTGACCTCAAGGGGTCGTTCTGTGTTTGCATTTCAGCAAGTGACTTCTGGGAAGTTCTGGCCACATGCCGAGGTCTATGATATTTGTAGGCGGTGGGGCTGGCAGGAGCCACTGTAGAGGACTTTCTTCAGGCCTGTGGCTGTAGGCATGCCCCCAGGTGGCCATGCAGCGGGCACATCTTGCCTTTTGTGAAGGCGAACTCAGTGTGCATCCTCATAGGAGAGCGAGTAACAGCCTGAGGGCGTCGTGGAAGAGCCGCGCAGCGGAGCCTTTCCTGAGAGGCCCCTTGTGTGCTCAGCTGTCCAGTTAGGGCTCATAGTGGGCTGTTTGGGGCGGGTGGGTCCCCACTACAATCCTTAAAGGATTCCTCTGTGTGAGTGCGTGTGGGCGCAATGTCTGTACTCAGTATTTGAACTCTGTCATGCGGACTGCTCTGCAGGCTTCTAATAAAATCTGACTGTTGAGTCTTGTCTCTTCTAGTGCCTTGTGCCTTACGAGGGCGTCTTCTTTGGCCAGCACGGGGTGGAAGGGTGGGTCTTCAGGAGTGAAGGGGAGTGAGCACGGACATGGTGTGTAGCCTCGGTTAGGAGATTGCTTAGCAGTAACCCTCTGGCTGCTGGAAGAATGTCTGGGTCCTGGCCTGGGAAGGAGGAAGGGAGGGAGGGGAAGCACAGGTAGAGAAGGAAGAAGTGAGGGAAAGAGAGGAGGAGCTGGAGACAAGGGAAAGAGGAGGCAGGGGAGAAGCAAGGAGAGAGGCAAAGTGGAGAGGAATGGTAAGGAGAAAGGGGAGAGGGAGGAAGGGGAGGAGCGGGCTGAAAGGAGAGGGTCCTTGTAGACTGCATTCCCGCTGTATGTGTAGGAGGGGCAGCAAGGCGGGAGACCTGGGTTCCACTCAGAGGCTTTCACTAGCTCCCTGCAGGTGAGGGTGGGAACAAAGTGACAGCTATGGGCAAGCCCTTCCTGCTGTCTGGCTGGGGACCTGTAGCCTGCTGTAGACCCCTTGCTGCAGTCAAAAGGGGCTTGGCTGGGCCAAACAAACCAGGAGGAAATGTTTACCACCATCACCTGCCCTTCCCCTCCAGCCTGCAGCCACCTGCAGCCCTAGCAGGAGATCCTGGAGGCACCTGTCTGGCTAATTCTCAGGTGTCTGCCCTGCCTTCCCAGCCGCCGGCTGCATGCCAGGCTGGAACAGGCAGTGTAGGTGGTGACTCTGCCAGTGCTGATCCCTTGCTCTGAAAGGGCACCTATTTTTAGGCAGGCTACAGGGTTTTGGTTGAGTCTGCAAGGTGCCAAGTTCCCCAAGGGACGAAATCCACCCAGCAAGGAGTGGCAAGGAGCAGGAGGGAGACCCTGGCACCCAGAAACTCCCAGATACTTTGTGATGACAATTCGGGCAGCGCAGGTCCCAGCCCTCTCTCCCCTCTGCCTTCTGCCCTTTCTGGCTCATTCTGAAGGGTGCCTTCTCCAGGCTAGCCGAGTGCCTGCCACTGGCCCTCTCTGGTAGCTGCTGAGCCCCAGATGTGGTGGGCAGAGGACAGGGGAGGCTCACTGCAGACATGTGGGTCCATCATGACTGGGAGAAGCACACTGCCCTTATGGAGTGAAGTGTGCCTGCTGGCCAGGCTGGCCCATGGGCCGCCCTGCTGGCCAGGCCACTATGCCGGGTTCCCTGCTATGCCCTCTGGGGAGCAGACCCTCTGCCCTCCTCTACCAGAGCCTCCCCTAGGCAGGTTCCACCTAGGGCAGCACAGCCACCCTGTGGAAGGCACTAGGAAATGCCGTCTCCTCCCTGCAGCCCCACCTGATGCGCCCTGGAATCCTGCCCAGGGCTCTGCGTTCCTGCTGCCCATGGACCTGTTTTAGCTCTTTCGGGGCTCCCAGGAACCTGTCTGGCAGCTGGTGGCACTCTCAGTTTGCAGACAGAAAGGCTAAGGTCCAGAGGCACGCAGCAATGACCGTGGTCACTTGGGAGGCAGGAAACTGACCTCAGGGGCTGAGTCTGTCTACCTCTGCACTGGGTTCTTTCCCAAAGCACCAGTGCCTCTGAGGGACTCACCCTGGAACCTGTCTCTGCCATTCCCTGCATCCCTGCCCTGGAGTGGTCTCGAGTCTCAGCGTGTTTCCCGGCAAACTCCCACTGGTCCCTCACCCTACCCCACTTGCTGGAAGGGACCTCCTCCAGGCAGGCTCCCTGGCGGCGCCCTTGGGGCCCTGCTTCCCTTGCACTCTCTGTGGCCCGCCAGCAGAGTGCTCATCTTCCCTAGCTACGGGTCTGTGTCCCAGGCCTGTCTCCACCTGGGCTGGGGGCTTCTTGAGGGCAAGGTCCTCTCCTCCTCCCTGCTTGCACAGGACTTTCGGCACTGAACCTGGACGCTGGGTCACCCTAGCAGAGACGTCACACGCACCCTAGAGTGCAGGAGCCTAGCTTATAGGGCGCGCTAGCGGGGCCAAGAGGCAGCTGTTATCGTCTGCAAGTCCCATCGCGGCTCTGGAAGCAGGAACGCCGCCTGTCTTATTCAGCACTAGCTCAGAGGACCCGACTTAAGCATCTGGCCAGCTCAGGGGGGAAAAAAAAAACACAACATATGCCAGATGTTTAGTGCCGAGGCGCAGTCTCCGGAGAATAGCTGCGGGCCCTTCCGCAGCCCGGCATCCCCTGACCCCTCCCCAGGCCCGCCCCCGGCGGCTCCCGCGGCGGCGAAGATCAAGGTAAACCGGTGGGGCGGACGCCTCATTAGCATAATATATGCACGGGAGGCGTTTAGCAGTCAAATCTATGCGCATATATATCCATGGCTGATGAGCCTAGCCGGGCACATTCAAAATGGCGGAGTGCGGGGCGAGCGGCAGCGGTAGCAGCGGGGACAGCCTGGACAAGAGCATCACGCTCCCACCCGACGAAATCTTCCGTAATCTGGAGAACGCCAAGCGCTTCGCCATCGACATCGGTACCGTGGGCTGGGGCGCCGGGAGCGGGGCGGCCCGGAGCAGGAGGGCGCCTCTTTGGGGTACCGGCGAGCTGGGGGCGGTGGGAAGGACGAAGGGCGGGGCGGGGGCCGCGGCGCGCGCGGCCTGACGGGAATTGTAGTCCGAGGGCCGCCGGTGCGCGGGCTTGCGGCGACGAATGAACCACAGCTCCCGGCAGGCGCCGCGCGGGCCGGCGCGGGGCATGCCGGGGCTCGTAGTCCGGCGTGGTAGCGGGGTCGGGTTTGGGGGGCGCTGGGGAGCTGGCTGACGGGATCCACTGTCGGCGGCGACTGGACCCATGCGCGGGAAGGAGCGAGGGGCATGACCCCGAGGCGCCGCCTCTGGGCGCCCGGGCCGGCGGTCCCCCCGTTATCCCGGCGGAGGAGAGGGTGGCCGCGGGGCGGGGGGACCTGGGGCCGGGCGGTGGGTTTAAATCTTGGCCCGCGTCAGACCGCTTGGCCGGGAGGCGAAGGGATGGTGCCCCAGCACTGCCTCGCGGTCCTCAGGGGCCAGCCTGAGATTTGGGGTTGAAGCGAAGACGAAGCCGGCACCCCAATCCCTGCCCGTCAGAAAGCGCTTCATAGGGCGGCCCAGCCATGGCCGCGGAATCCGCGGCGGGGACCCCGCGCAGCCCTTCCGGGTCGGTCACCG
Organism: Dugong dugon; assembly: GCA_030035585.1. Classification (NCBI taxonomy): domain Eukaryota; kingdom Metazoa; phylum Chordata; class Mammalia; order Sirenia; family Dugongidae; genus Dugong; species Dugong dugon. Next base: position 25,492,313 of record CM057462.1, on the reverse strand, counting down.
ACCTTTGGCCAGCGTCCCCAGGCAGAGGCCGTTGGGCAGACGCATTAGGACGCAGTGTTGAGGTCCTCCCGGGGACAAGCTGGGCGCCCGCACTTTACTCGCAGGCCGTTGCTTTTGGACATTTGACTGTTAACAGCCAGGGACGGTGGACTTAAGAAGTGGGGTCATCTTCCGGGCCTTCCCACGGTTGTCTTAAGGGTGTGGGACACTCACTTCTCACCCTCCAGACCCTCCTGCCCCTCGGGGTCCCTTGTTTCCTCCCTCTACTCTCCTACCACTAGGCCTTTAAGTGGTTGCTGGTGTGCACCCTGCCCCCCTGATCCTGCAGCATCTTGATGGCATTAGCTCCTTCCCGTCTTGGGCCCTTCTCACTCGCTGACACACCTCATGACACCCCTTGAGGAGGTGCTTGCATCACCCCATTGACAGGTGAGGAGACTGAGTCAGAGAACAATGAACCTGCTGGTGGTCATCTGGCTAGAAAGTGGTAGAGCCAGGACTGGAACCCAGCTGGCAACAACCACACTGTGGCCTGCGGCAGAGGGCTTCCTGGGCAGGAGCTAGGTGAAGCCCCTTGGATAGGCCCTGTGGCTGCCCCTTTTAGCCTGGGTCTGGGCTGCAGCCTATGTTTGTCTGAGTGCCAGTTTGAGTGTCCGCACGTAGGCAGTTAAGGCCCCTGAGAGCAGGGCAGGGTCTGCTTTTGTGCCCTCAGTGTCGTCAGCACCCACACAGTGCATGGCTGGTGTGTTTATGCTCAATAAATACTTGAATGAGTGAGTGAGCTGTGGACTGCTGCTCACTCTCCTGGGAAAGTTGGGGTGTCCAAGGGACCCAGGCCTGTCCCCTTGGAGCTGTTTGTTTCTGGTGTATTTAATGCATCTGCAAGTCTTGTGTTCTGGGGATCGCTTGAGTCACAGGCTTGGTCCTTCACTGTTGTCTGTGGTGCCCCATCAAGGAGGGGAGAGGTGTCCCGCAGGGAAGTTGGAGTGATGAGACTGGAGGCGTGGCTGGGTCCTGGGTTCCTGCCTTGCAGTGTGGATGTCTTCCTTGGCACTGGAGAACAGGGCAAGCTGATGAGAAGCAGAAAGGAGGGTGTAAGGGGTGGGGTTTTGGGGGTATGGCTGGTGGGAGGTGCCTGGAGGCTGTGCCTGAGGAAGAAGCCAGTGTACAAGCAGGCAGAGCCTGACTGACTGCCACAGAGGAATCAAATAGAAGGAAGGGCTGGAGATGGTGAGCTTGGAGGCCCCACTGTCCATGCCAGCTTAGCCAAGGCTTCGAGCAAGCATCCACTTCAGACCCATAGTGGTGGACGGGCGCTTCACGCACCCTGTGAAGTTCAGGTCTTCATGCCCATCACTCCTGGAACCCCACATCCCCAAAGCAGCTCTCTCTCCTTAATCACTGCTGTAGAGGCTTTACAGTAAACTGCTGTCCCACGCTAGGTGACATTCTCAAGTTGTTAAAAGCGTATGTGCTTTGAAACAAAATAGTATTTGAATTATAAATATATGTTAAAAAGAAAAAAGAAAGGCCTTCTGCATCCTGCCAGCACTGTGAGGTCACGGCTTCCCGGCCGGGTGTGTGGTCTGAAAGGTTCCGCTCCTTTTCCTGCTGTGTGCATCCTGCACTCAGGGCTCTGCTCAGTGGGAACAAGTCAAGAATCAGTGTTTCGGAAGTGCAGACGTCACTGTGGGGGACAGCAAGAGGCCGAGGCTTCTCTCCGTGTTCTTTGTGGCCCCAGAGGCCCACAAGGGGCCCACTGAGTGTTGCTGGCAGGAAGGGCCGTCCCTGCCGTGGAGGGTCCCGGCCTGCCCTGCTGCCAGCCCAGTTGGGGTTTGCTGGCAGAGGAGCATGCAGAGGGTTATTTTTAGTGCTGGTATTTATTTCCTGTCTCTGAAATTACCCCAGGTCGGGGTCCAGTATCTGGTTCTGAAAAGGACACCCTCATCATTACTGAGTACAAGCCTTTGGTTTCTTACCGTAGCCATGGGAGGTCCCTCAAGGTGGGGTGCTCGGCCCAGGATCCACACAGCCAGAGTGCTCATCAGTGGTAGGCATCTCCGTTTCCCCACCCTCACCCAGGGCTGTGGACCCAGGAGACTGCAGCTGTCCGAGTGTTCTTGGTGAAGCCTTGCCTCACTTGGATGGGGATGCACAGCCATCTGGGCCAACCTACCTCTTTGAGAACATCAGGGACACTTGTATCCCCGTATGTACTTGAAGCAGTGACTGGATTTCGGAGTGAGGCTAGGAGGCCCCGTGTTGCCAGGTGGTGGGGAGTGCTCCTCGGGGGCAGTGGGCACATGGGCAGGAAGGAGCAACAGGGGTGATGGGTGCAGGCTTCCTGTCCCCCACTCACTCAGTAAGGGCCCAAAGAGGGCCTTTGGGGCAGGAGAAGGTGCAGGGCACAGGCAGCCTGAGGATATCCTGCTCCGGCCCCATGAGGTCTGGAGACTGGAAGGTGGTAGTGGGGCTTGGGGAGCTCATGGAGGACCTTGCATGGATGAGCAGCTTACCTCTTGGGGCTCCCTTTTCTCCTCTCCTCAAGGACGGGTGTGGAAACTGGGGCCTGGCTAGCAGAGTGCGCAGGGCAGTGTGTGGATGCCAGCCTGGCCCCTGCCATTGTTGGAGGTGGGCTGCTGAGCAGGTGACAACACATCTGGACTGGGGTACATTCCAGCTCCAACGAGGCCCCGACAACAGGCCAAATGCTCCTGGTTTCCTCAGGCTCCCACTGTTCTTTCAGCCGATTCTGCTCCACACTGACCCCTCTGTTGTACCCATTGCCCCTTGCACCCCTGTGCCCTGTCTGCCCCCTCCTTGGGTCTCTGTATCCTTAAGTTTGTTTATAGTGGCTTTTGACATGTCTCTTAAATATATCATTGTCTCTTTGCATCGCCTGTTGTTAGAAAACAGTGTGTTCACAGAGGTGACTCATAAAACAACAATCATCTTAGGGGAGGACTTGGCCAGGCCAGGATTGGAGTCAGTAGGGGATAAGGAGGCTCAAGGCCGGCTCAGTGACTCGGACAACAAACATCTTAGAGAATGACTGGCTAGGCTGGGATTGGGATTGGGGGCAGGAGAGGGTAAGGAGGCTCAAGGCCGACTCCGCCTCCTGAGCTCACAGTGCAGGCGAGATTAAGGCCAGCATTGTGTTGACTCAACCAGACGTGCCCTCCACGCATGACAGAGGTGAAGCCGCGGGACTGCGGGGATGAGGCTGCAGCTGGGACAGGTGGTCACAGGAAGGTGGCCTGGGTTCTGTGAAGTGAGGAACTTTGGCCTTCGGCACCTCGACGTACTGACTTGTGGTCATCCCTATACATCCCTTTAGTATTTTGTCACAAAACAACCGTTTGAAAATCATTTTCACCTTCTTATTCTCTCACCGTGAGGGATGTTTGCTTTATTTTTGTCAGGCCCAATAAGAAAGGCAGCCTGCTCAGAAGTCTTCCTGTGTGCTGGGCATGTAGTTCCTTCTGTCTCCTATTTGTGGGCCCCCACATCTGTGCCCGGAGCCCTGTTGCCTCCAGCGTGCCTGCTCTGACTTGGAGAGGAGCCCGGTTTAGTCCACCTGGAGAGTGATTTCACACTCTTCCTACGATGTGTACCAGGAAGGCCTCATCTGTCCTCTGTTGTCTGGTGCAGTCTTTGGCCGTCTGTCTGTGTTAAGTGTCCAGCGGCATTCTGGAGGCAGTGGGACCTCTACAGGACATCTCGAAAATCTTAGCCATTGAGGGAAAAATACTGTGACGTCTCTGGTTTCTTCTGGTTCGTTTTGGGGCATGTACTGCCATCTCCAGCTCTGAGCCTCTCCAGAGGTCAGGAGCCTGCTTCTGGGCCCCAGATCTTGCTCAGCCCCATTGTCTCCAGTGTCTCTCCTGGGAAAATACTTGTTGGATAGCCTGCCCCACTTGTTAAGATGGGTGACCAAGTGTGAGACTTGTAATGGAAATGCACTGGATGTAGGAGCCTACTTCCTGGTTCATTCTCAGGATGAGAACTGGAAGCTGCAGTTTCCGAAGCTGGGAACAGCAGCGGAGGTCCTTCAGAAACAGGACGGGCTGCTTCCTTCTCCAGGGCGAGTGGAAACTCTCAACCCAGTAGGTTAGGAGTCTGAGGAGGAACTGAAACTGTAAAGGGAAAACGGGCTTGGATTTGATAGCTCATCCTCTTGCTCTGCTTTGTGCCCCAGGCTGCCTGGCTGCAGGGCGCCAGACTGCACAGAGGGCCCCAGAGCACCTGCTCCTGGCCCCCACTGAGCTGCCCCATGCTTGCTGTGGGATGTTTCCTGGGAAACGTCCAGAGAACAGTGAGCGGAAGGGTGGATACTCCGTCCCCCACCGAGTTCTGACTGTGCGGTTTGTCTCCCTCTCATAGGTGGGTCCCTAACCAAGCTGGCCTACTACTCAACTGTGCAGCACAAGGTCGCCAAAGTGAGGTCTTTCGACCACTCAGGAAAGGTGAGCTCTTTGGTGCAGAAGGTGCTGGCAGGCACAGGTTGAGATGGCAGGCAAGCGTGTGGCTCAGCCAGAGGGACCGACTGGTGGCGCCTCCCCCGTGATGTTCTCCTGCCAGCCCCTCTGCTGCTAGTGAATGTGGACTGGCCGTCCTGGAGGTTGCTAGCGTTTCTGTCCCTCCCTGTCCCCTAGCCCTGTTCCCTGCAGTCCTGACCTTGGACCTCTACCTGCTGGGCTCCTTGGGGAGGCCTCCTTTCCCAGTGAGGCAGCTGAGGGTCTCAGGAGTCCAGCCCCCTCCTCAGGTCTTTGGGCCTCTTCACTTCATGGAGACCCTTGGCATTGGACCCTCCGAATTTGGACTCTGAGTTCTGCTTGTCTTAAGGTCGGCTTGGGTCGCCAGGCTGCTGGGGCAGGGCAGCAGAATGTTCCAGGACCTCTCAACTATATTCTCCAGGACACAGAGCAGGACCATGAGCCGCCCTATGAGATCTCCGTCCAGGAGGAGGTCACTGCCCGCCTGCACTTCATCAAGTTCGAGAACACCTACATTGAAGCTTGCCTGGACTTCATCAAAGACCACCTGGTCAACACAGAGACGAAGGTCATCCAGGCCACAGGGGGTGGGGCCTACAAGTTCAAGGACCTCATTGAGGAGAAGCTTCAGCTCAAGTGAGTGGGGCCCAGCGGCCAAGATGGGGCCAGCAGGGGAAAGTGGGTGAGGTGGCCCAGCCTGCTGGGGTAGGGTGGTGGGGAGGGCTCCCTACTGGTGAGAGGGGGTGGGGGGCTTACTGCTGGTGTGCTGGGGATTCCCTGCAGGTGTAAGGAGGGGTGGGGGTCTCCCTGCAGGTGTAGAGGTAGACACAGGCTGGTTAGTCCTTGGGCTTGGGCTTTCCCGGCCTTCGTGGCAATAAACCTGGTCACTCTGAGTCTGCTCCAGTCCTGTTGTGGGGTGCCTGAGACCCCAAGATCTCGTAGTGCCTTTGGGTGGGTCCAGGGCTCTGGGCTGAGCTTTGCAAGCAGATTTGGGGACTGAGCAGCAGGAAGGCCTGGGAGGGACTGAGGACTGGTGGGAGTGATGGGTGGGAGTGGCATGAGGGCAAAAGGAAGGAGATGGGCTTGGGGGGAGGGGAGTCTGTGCCCATGTCCTGCTGGCTGGACGCCCTTCAGGGCTTTCTGGGAACATGAGGCGACGCCTGCCTGGCAGAGCCCAGTACGCTGTCCGTCCCAGAGCTAATGGTCATTCTGTGAGCTGCTCTGCTGGCTGCTGTTTCCCAAGCATCATATCTATATGTGGAATCAGCAGCCTGGGGACAGCGTGTGGGGAGCAGCATTGTGGGATTTTGTGCCGGCCTGCCTCCCTGTACTATGGATGAGCTCCATCCCTTGTGGCTGCCATGCTCCAGGGGCCACGCTTCCCTTGCAGAGTCGACAAGGAGGACGTGATGACCTGCCTTATAAAGGGCTGCAACTTCGTGTTGAAGAACATCCCACACGAGGCCTTCATGTACCAGAAGGATGCTGACCCTGAGTTCCGGTTTCAGACAAACCACCCAAACATTTTCCCCTACCTTCTCGTTAATATCGGCTCAGGGGTCTCCATCGTGAAGGTGAGTGAGTGATGGAGGGATTCAGGGGATGTTGGTGAGGCCCTTGTACATGTTGGAGCCAGTGCTGGGTGCGGGGACCCATGACACAGGAATGTGTGATACGGGGACATGTGACGCAGGACTGGCTCTCAGCCTGGTGCTCACAGGCCGTGTTGAGTGCCAGTGCTCCTTGTCAGCAGGAAGGTCAGCTCCACTGTCAGCCTCAGGCTCTCTGGGCCATCAAGCTGTACCCTCAAGAGCGGTCACCCACAATGGTGGTGGTAGTGCCCCTGTCAGGGTCTGCTCCTGGGGTAGCCCTGAGCCACTGTGTCCCCTGGGGACCTGCCGCGTGCTCACGCACCCCTGTCTGCTTCCCAGGTGGAGACCGAGGACGAGTTCGAGTGGATCGGCGGCAGCTCCATCGGGGGTGGCACCTTCTGGGGGCTGGGCGCTCTACTCACCAAGACAAAGGTACTCAGCTGCCTGTAGGAGGATGCCTGCTCTGGGAGGGCTGGGGCTATGGAACTGGGGACTTGTAGTGGGCCAGGATTTTACAAAAGTGGCTCCTTTCTGGCCTTTATTCTGTCTTCTGGGTCTCAGACCCCATAGCCCTAGTCGACGTGGAGTTGTTTGTGCTCTGGAGGATGGGGTGTCCAAATGGGCCTGGGGTATCGCCAGGTGGGTGGTCCACAGAGAGGCCCATGGCCTTGCCCTACACCTGCTCCATGCCATGCGAAGAGGCCGCCAAGCACCCACAGGCTCTGCTTGACCTTTCATGGATGTGGTTCCGCATGCCACAAGGACACCACCAGCCCTGAGATCTAACTGCTGTCATCTGCTCTGTCCCCACAGAAGTTTGACGAGCTGCTGCATCTGGCCTCCAAGGGCCAGCACACAAACGTGGACATGCTGGTACAGGACATCTATGGTGGGGCATGCCAGACTCTGGGGCTCAGCGGTACCCTCATCGCCAGCAGCTTCGGAAAGTCGGCCACTGCCGACCGAGGTGCCTCAGGCGGGGACCTGTGACCATGGTGGAGGGAGAAGCCTCTTTTGTTCTTAAAGCACTGATTTGTCACTGTTACATGCCAGCTACTTGGAGGAGTTGGATTTTCAAAAAACAAGTCCTCCTATCCCTTCCCGTCCCCAAATTACCACAGTCTTCACTTTGTGCCAACTTCACTTTAATTTTAGTAAATTAATTAGATCAGTCTTTACTTGAGGAGAAGATTGAGTTAGGAAGAGTGTCTTTTGTTTTTGTTTTTTTTCTTTTTCCCTTGATTGCACACACACTCCACACACCTCTTTCTTGCTGTCTCCCGCGCACGTGTATTTTCTCAGTCTCTATCACTCTTTTACGCTCTCTTGCACACTGTAGCTCTCCCTCACTCTCTCCCTCTACCCCTCGCTCTCTATTTCTTTTTTTTATATATTATATAAAATTATATTATATACAAAAATTTATACATACATTGTTATGTAACCCTAATTGCTCTCCCCATATTGTGACAGCACACTTCTCCTTTCCACCCCTGATTCTCCATGCCCATTCAACCGGTCCCTAACCCTCTCTGCCTTCCCATCTCACCTCCGGACAGAAGCTGCCCATTTAGTCTCTTGTATCTACTTGAGCTAAGAGGCACACTCCTCACGAGTATCACGTTATGTCCCACGGTCCAGTCCAATCCCTGTCTCAAGAGTTGGCCTCAGAAATTGTTTTAGTTCTGGGCTGATAGAGAATCCAGGGGCCATGCTTTCCGGGGTACCTTCAGTCTCAATCAGACTGCAGAGTCTGGTCTCCTTACTAGAATTTGAGTTCTGCACCCCATCTTTCTCCTGCTTCATCAGGGACTCTGTTGTGTTCCCTATCAGGGCAGTCATTGGTGGTAGCTGGGCACCATCTAGTTCTTCTGGTCTCAGGCTGATGAAGTCTTTGGTTTATGTGGCCCTTTCTGTCTCTTGGGCTACTGCTTTCTTTTGTCTTTGGTGTTCCTCATTCTCCTTTACTCCAGGTGGTTGAGACCAATTGATGCATCTTAGATGGCCACTTGCAAGCTTTTAAGACCCCAGATGCCACTCACCAAAGTAGGATGCAGAACATTTTCTTAATAAGCTTTGTTATGCCTGTTGACCTAGATGTCCCCTTAAAGCATGGTCCCCAGACCCCTAGCCCTGCTGCTCTGTCCCTGAAAGTGTTTGATTGTATTCAGGAAACTTAGCTTTGGTTTAGTCCAGTTGTGCTGACTTCCCCTGTAGTGAGTGCTGTCCTTCCCTTCACCTAAGATAATCTTATCTACTATCTAGTTAGTAAATAACCCTCTCCCTCCCTCCCCACCCTCGTAACCATCAAAGAATGTTTTCTTCTGTGTTTAAACCTTTTCTTGATTTCTTATAATAGTGGTCTTATACAATATTTGTCCTTCTGTGAATGACTAAATTTAATCAGCATAATGACCTCCAGATTCCTCCGTGTTATGTTTCACGGCTTCATCATTGTTCTTTGTTGTTGAGTAGTATTCCATTGTGTGGATATACCATAATTTGTTTATCCATTCGTCCGTTGATGGGCATCTAGGTTGTTTCCATCTTTTTGCTATTGTCAACAGTGCTGCAGTGAACATGGGTGTGCATATATCTATTCGTGTGATGGCTCTTATTTCTCTAGGATATATTCCAAGGAGTAGGATAGCTGGATCATATGGTACTTCTATTTCTAGCTTTTAAAGGAAGCGCCAAATCAATTTCCAAAGTGGTTGTACCATTTTACATTCCCACCGAAAGTATATAAGTGTTCCAGTTTCTCTACAACCTCTCCAGCATTTATTAGTTTGTGTTTTTTGGATTAATGCTAGCCTTCTTGGGGTGAGATGATATCTCTTTGTAGTTTTGATCTGCATTTCTCTAATGGCTAATGATCCTGAGCATTTCTTCATGTGTCTGTTAGCCACCTGAAAATCTTCTTTGGCGAAGTTCCTGTTCATATCCTTTGCCCATTTTTTAATTGGGTTATTTGTCTTTTTGTTGTTGAGGTTTTGCAGTATCTTGTACTTTTAGGATTAGATGCTGATCAAATTAGTCATAGCCAAAAATTTTTTCCCAGTCTGTAGGTTGTCTTTTGACTCTTTTGGTGAAGTCTTTCGATGAGCATAAGTGTTTGATTTTTAGGAGCTCCCAGTTATCTCGTCTCTCTTCTGGTGCTTGTGCATTGTTACTTGTGGTTCGTATTGTGTTTATGCCATGTATTAGGGCTCCTAGTGTTGTCCCTATTTCTTCTTCCATGATCTTTATCGTTTTCGATTTTATATTTAAGTCTTTGATCCATTTTGAGTTAGTTTTTGTGCATGGTGTGTGGTATGAGTCTTGTTTCAGTTTTTTGCAGATGGATATCCAGTTATGCCAGCACCGTTTGTTAAAGAGACTGTCTTTTCCCCGATTAATGGACTTTGAGCCTTTGTCAAATATCAGCTGCTCATAGGTGGATGAATTTATGTCTGGATTCTCAATTCTGTTCCATTGGTCTATGTATCTGTTGTTGTACCAGTGCCTTGCTATTTTGACTGCTGTGGTGGTATAATAGGTTATAAAATCAGGTAGTGTGAGGCCTCCCACTTTGTTCTTCTTGATAGCTTATTTGGGTCCTCTTTCCTTTCCATATGGAATTGGTGATTTGTTTCTCCATCTCGTTAAAAAATGCCAGTGGAATTTGGATCGGGATTGCATTGTATCTGTAGATCACTTTGGGTAGAACTGACATTTTCACAATGTTGAGTCTTCTATTCATGAGCAAGGTATGTTTTTCCACTTAGGCAGGTCTCTTTTGGTTTCTTGCAGTAGTGTCTTGTAGTTTTCATTGTATAGGTCTTTTACGTCTCTGGTTAGATTTATTCCTAAGTATTTTATCTTGGGGGCTATTGTAAATGGTATTGATTTGGTGATTTCCTCTTCAAGGTTCTCTTTGTTGGTATAAAGGAATCCAACTGATTTTTGTATGTTTATCTTGTATCCTGAAGCTTTGCTGAAATCTTCTTTTAGTTCTGGTAGTTTTCTTGTGGATTCCTTGGGGTTTTCAGTGTATAAGATCATATCATCTGCAAACAGAGATACTTTGACTTCTTCCCTACCAATGTGGATGCCCTTTATTTCTTTTTCTAGCCTAATTGCTCTGGCTAGAACCTCCAGCACAATGTTGAATAAGAGTGGTGATAAAGGGCATCCTTGTCTGGTTCCTGTTCTCAAGGGGAATGCTTTCCGAGTCTCTCCATTTAGGATGATGTTGGCTGTTGGCTTTGTATAAATGCCCTTAAATATATTGAAGAATTTCCCTTCTATTCCTATTTTGTTGAGAGTTTTTATCATGAACGGGTGTTGGACTTTGTCAAGTGCCTTTTCTGCATCGATTGATAAGATCATGTGGTTCTTGTCTTTTGTTTTATTTATGTGATGGATTACATTGATTGTTTTTCTAATGTTGAACCATCCCTGCATACCTGGTATAAATCCCACTTGATCATGGTGAATTATTTTTTTGATATGTTGTTGAATTCTATTGGCTAGAATTTTGTTGAGGATTTTTGCATCAATGTTCATGAGGGATATTGGTCTGTAATTTTCTTTTTTTGTGGTATCTTTACCTGGTTTTGGTATCAGGGTTATGCTGGCTTCATAGAATGAGTTTGGGAGTATTCCATCCTTTCCTATGCTCTGAAATACCTTTAGTAGTAGTGGTGTTAACTCTTCTCTGAAAGTTTGGTAGAATTCTCCAGTGAAGCCATCGGGCCAGGGCTTTTTTTACGGGGGGAGTTTTTTTTTTTTTTTTTTTTTAATTGTACTTCAGGTGAAGGCTTACAGAACAAATAGTTTCTCATGAAACAGTAGTACACATATTGTTTTATGACATTGGTTAGCAACCCCACAACATGTCAACCCTCTAACTTCTCAACCTTTTTTTTTTTGGTGAAAATACACATAGCCAAAGATACACCATTTCAAAAATTTCTACACGCACAGTTCAGTGACATTGACTACGCTCTTCCAATTGTGCTGCTATTCTCACTTAAGATGAAGGCTTACAGAACAAAATAGTTTCACATTTAACAGTTACTACACATGTTGCCCTATGACAATGGTTAACAATCTCACAGCACATCAACAATATCCTTACTGAGCCTTGGGTCCCTATCACCAGTTTCCTTGTCCCCTTCTGCCTTCTGGCCCTTGTACCTGGACTATTGTACCTCATTAGTCCCATTTGGGTTTACAGGGCTGTCCACCCCCAGGCTGAATGGTGAACCTCGGAAGTGACTTTACCACTGAGCTAAAAGGGTGTCTGGGGGCCATACTCTCGGGGTTTCTCCAGTCTCCTTTAGGCCAGTAAATCTGGTCTTTTTTTTTTTGTGAATTAGAATTATGTTCTACATCCTTCTCCAGCTCTGTCCCGAACCCTCTGTTGTGATCCTGGTCAGAGCGGTCAGTGGTGGTAGCTGGGCACCATCTAGCTGTACTAGACTCAGTCCGGTGGAGGCCTTGGTAGCTGTGGACCATTAGTCCTTTGGACTAATCTTTTCCTTGTATCCTGTTCTCTTCATTCTCCCTTGCTCCCGAAGGGATGAGACCAGTGGAGTATCTTAGATGGCCGCTCACAGGCTTTTAAGACCCCAGACACTACTCACCAAGGTAGATTGTTGAACATTGTCTTTATAAAATGTGTTATGCCAGTTGAGCTAGATGTTCCCCAAGACCATGGTCTGGGGGGGAGTTTTTTAATTACCTTTTCAGTCTCTTCTTTTGTTATGGGTTTATTTAGTTGTTCTACCTCTGTTTGTGTTAGTTTAGGTAGATAGTGAGTTTCTAGAAATTTGTCCATTTCCTCTAGGTTTTTAAATTTGTTAGAGTACAGTTTTTCATAGTATTCTGTTATGATTCTTTTAATTTCAGTTGAGTCTGTTGTGATATCACCCATCTCATTTCTTATATGGATTATCTGCTTCCTTTCCTGTTTTTCTCTTGTTAGTTTGGCCAGTGGTTTATCAATTTTGTTGATCTTTTCAAAGAACCAGCTTTTGGTCTTGTTAATGCTTTCAGTTGTTTTTCTATTCTCTATTTCATTTAATTCTGCTCTAATTCTTATTGTTACCTTTCTTCTGATGCCTGAGGGCTTCTTTTGCTGTTCTCTTTCTACTTGTTCCAGTTGTAGGGTTAATGTTTTGATTATGGCTTTTCTTCTTTTTGGATGTGTGCATTTATTGCTATAAAGTGACCTCTGAGCACTGCTTTTGCTGTGTCCCAGAGGTTCTGGTAGGATGTTTTCCTTCTCATTTGATTCTATGAATTTCTTTATTCCATCCTTAATTTCTTCTATAACCCAGTAGTTTTTGAGCAAGGTGTTGTTCAGTTTCCATGTGTTTGATTTTTTTTTTTTTTTCCTTGCTTTTTCTGTTGTTGATTTCTACTTTTATGGCTTTATGGTCAGAAAAGATGCTTTGTAATATTTCGATGTTTTGGATTTTGTTAAGGCTTGCTTTATGGCCTAATATGTGGTCTATTCTAGAGAATGTTTCATGTGCATTGGAAAAGAAAGTGTACTTGGCTGCTGTTGGATGGAGTGTTCGGTATATGTCTGTGAGATCAAGTTGGTTGATTGTAGCATTTAGCTCTTCCATGTCTTTGTTGAGCTTCTTTCTGGATATTCTGTCCATCACCGAAAGTGGTATATTAAAGTCTCCTGCTACTCTTGTGGAGCTGTCTGTCTCTCTTTTCAGTGCTGTTAGAGTTTGTTTTATGTATTTTGGAGCCATGTCTTTGGGTGCATAAATATTTATTATAGTTATGTCCTCCTGGTGTATTGACCCTTTAATCATTGTATGGTGTCCTTCCTTATCCTTTGTGGTGGATTTTACTTTAAAGTCTATCTTGTCAGAGATTAATATTGCCACTCCTGCTCTTTTTTGAGTGTTGTTTGCTTGATATATTTTTTCATCCTTTGAGTTTCAGTTGGTTTGTGTATTTAAGTCTGAGATGTGTCTCTTGTAGGCAGCGTATAGATGGGTCATGTTTTTTTATCCAATCTGCCACTCTCTGTCTCTATTGGTGCATTTAGTCCATTTACATTCAGCATAATTATTGGCAGGTATGAGTTTAGTGCTGTCATTTTGATGTCTTTTTTTGTGTGTTGTTCAGTTTCTTTGTTCCACTTAATTTTCTGTGCTGAGTTGTTTTTCTTTATGTATTTTCTTTTCATCAATTTTGTGTTTGCTGAGTCTTTACGTTTTTCTAGTGTTTTATTTTGACTTGTAGGATTGTTAGTTTCCTTTGTGGTTACCTTAATTTTACCCTTATTTTTGTAAGTTCATACCAGTCTTTTATTTCTTTATATCGCCTTGACTTCCTTTCCACATGAAAAATCTATGTCTATATTTTTTAAGTCCCTCTTTTTTTTGTTTTAATGTTGTCATCTTTTACATATTGACATCTGTTTCCCTATTTTCAGTGTTTTAGCTTTGATTTACTTTTGTGACTTCCCTATCTGGGTTGATATCTGGTTGCTCTGTCTTGTGTTCTAGTCATGGGTTGTTATCTGATGTTACTGATTTTCTAATTGGAGGACTCCCTTTAGTATTTCTTGTAACTTTGTTTTGGTTTTTGCAAATTCCCTAAACTTCTGTTTATCTGGAAATGCTCTAATTTCGCATCATACTTGAGAGACAGTTTTGCTGGATGTATAATTCTTGGCTGGCAGTTTTTTCCTTCAAGGCTTTATATATGTCATCCCATTGCCTTCTTGCCTGCATGGTTTCTGCTGAGTAGTCCGAGCTTATTCTTATTGACTCTCCTTTGTAGATGACTTTTTGTTTATCCCTAGCCGCTCTTAAAATTCTCTCTTTATCTTTGGTTTTGGCAAGTTTGATTATAATATGTTTTGGTGACTTTCTTTTGGGATCTGCCTTATGTGGGGTCCGATGAGCATCTTGGATAAGTATCTTGTCGTCTTTCATGATATCAGGGACGTTTTCTGCCAACAAATTTTCAACAATTCTCTCTGTATTTTCTGCTTTCCCCCCCGTTCTGGTACTCCAATCACTCGTAGGTTATTCCTCTTAGTAGAGTCCCACATAATTCTTAGCGTTTCTTCATTTTTTTAAATTCTTTTATCTGATTTTTCCTGAAATAAATAGGTGTCAAGTGCTTTATCTTCAGTGTCACTAATTCTGACTTTTACTGCCTCAGTTCTGCTCATATGACTTTCTATTGAGTTGTCTAATTCTGAAATGTTATTGTTAATCTTCTGGATTGCTGATTGCTGTCTCTCTGTGGATTCTTACAGCCTGTTAAATTTGTCATTATGCTCTTCTCTAATCTTTTTAATTTCCTCTATTGCATGTTCTGCATTTTGCTTAATTTCCTTCCTAATTTCTTGAAGAGTTCTGTGTATTAATCTTTCGTATTCTGCCTCCAGGAATTCCAAGAAATTTTCCTCCTCTGGAAAATTTCTAGATTCTTTATTTTGGGAGCTTGCTGAAGCCATCATGGGTTGCCTGTTTATGTGATTTGATATTGACTATTGTCTCCAAGCCATCAGTAAGTTATTATATTTATTTATTTTATGTTTGCTTCCTGTGTCCTAGCTTCTTGTTTTGTTTTGATACGCCCAAATAGGCTGCTCGCATGAGCTAGTTTGATTATTGGCACCTTTGAAGCTCTAATGTCCTGTCACCAGGTGGTTAGATGAATTACTAGGTATGTATGGATTCAGCTCAGGTACCCAGGTAGATAGCCACCAAGTGTGTGGCGTAGGCTGTCACTTACAGCCCTAGACAGGCATGGGTGATTGGTGTAGGCACAGGCATCTGGCTGCAGCAGGGGAGCACACTCAGAGCAAGGCAGGGGGCTGATGGCCACCCCCAGTGTCCAGGAGGAAGTCATGTCCCTGTTCCCTAGAGCATGTAGTTGGGTGGGTTTTGCAGCTGGACTATGAGCACCTAATGCTGTTGGCTGTAAGGACTGAGGTGCACCTCTTATTCATTGACCCCTCTCACAGGTGGCTAGGTGGCATGGGTGGAGCCACCAGTCCTCAGGCCCCTGATGTGGGTAGGTGAAGACCCTGCTTAATGGGCAGAGCAGTGTCAAATGTCAAGAACGTGCCACTTCACAGCTGAAACAGATGAAGTTAGAGTTCCGATATATACCTTGTTGTACTGCGGTAATGAGGGCCTATGCTGTTGAGATGGGCCCACAGAAGTCTATGCAGGGGTAAAGGCACTCAAAGTCCGTGGATCCCTTATGCTTGTGCCTAGGCAAAGGAGCTGTGCCTACCCTGGGTTCCCGGCTTAGGGGAGCTGGCAGTTTATTTTTTCCCCTGTTAGTTAATTTGTTCACTCTCCAAGGCATGGAGAATGGCTCCAGGCGTGTGACAGATCCTGCTTCCGGCCCAGGGGACTCGGCAATTTCTAAAGCCAGTCCGGGACCCAGTGCAGAGCAGGGAGCAGGGAGGTAAACGGGAGAGAGGTTTTTGCCTAAGGGATGTGTTTTTGATCTGTGAGGTAAGCTGTATGCAAGTACTTATCTTTTGCCAGTGAGGGCTGTTTCTCACTGGTTCTGTGCCGCTGTGTAGACTCTGTGGCGCTGGGTCTCTCCCAGGGCAGAAAACACGCTTCCAGAGCATGGCCGCTTGCCTGCGTCACACTCACCCCCGAGCTGCTCAGGCCTGAAGGGTTCAGGCTCTCGCCGAGTCAGGTCTGGCAACTCTTCCCTCCCCCTGCCACTCCGTCTGGTTCCTCAACTCTACCTTTGATGTTTAGGGCTCCCAGATTGCCATATATAATCAAATCACCTTTTTTTTGGGTCTTTGTTGTTACTGGAAGAGTCTGACTACTCCGTCTCTGTTTCTTTTATTTGCTGTTATTTTAAAATATTTTATCCATTTTTAGTGGCGGTAAACATATGTCCATTCACAGTTTCTTCACGAGCAGTTCAGTAACATTGGCTACAGATTTCCCATTGTGTCACCGTTCTTCCTCTACTCATGTTGTCTCATCACCATTAGTTCAGGCCCACTGACTCGGAAAGTTCTCATCTGTGCTTTAATCATTGTCAGTTTATTGAGGTAAACATTATTAATTGGGCTAAATTGTTGCTTAGTTTAATGATGGTTTCGTGAGGTAGTTTCAGTTCAAGGTTTAAGGATTATTTCTGGGCATTAGATTCAGGAGTTCCCCCAGTCTCAATGGATCCAGTAAGTCTGGTTTCCATATGTCACTTTCTCTATTTTTCTCTCTCTCTTTCTCCTCTTCTTGTCTGTTTCTCCATCTCCCTCTTACTCTCTCTCCCTCTCTCTCTCTCCATCTCCCTCTCTCACTCTATCTTCCTCTCTCATTCTCCTCCTCCCTGTCTCTCTCTCTTGCTCTGTCTCTCTCATTCTCCCCCTTCCCCTCCCTCTCTCTCTCATTCTCCCCCCATTCTCCTCCCCTCTTCCCCCCTCATTTTCCCCTCTCCCTCTCTCTCTCATTCTCCCTCCCGTTCTCCCCCTTCCCCTCCCCCTCTCTCTCATTCTCCCCCCCTCATTCTCCTCCCCTCTTCTCTCTCTCTCGTTCTCCCTCCCATTCTCCCCCTTCCCCTCCCTCTCTCTCTCATTCTCCCCCCATTCTCCTCCCCTCTTCCCCCCTCATTTTCCCCTCTCCCTCTCTCTCTCATTCTCCTTCCCGTTCTCCCCCTTCCCCTCCCCCTCTCTCTCATTCTCCCCTCCTCATTCTCCTCCCCTCTTCTCTCTCTCTCGTTCTCCCCCTTCCCCTTCGTCCCTCCATCATTTTCCCCACCATTCTCCTCCCCCCTTCCCTCTCTCTTATTCTCCTCCTTCCCCTCCCTCTCTTTCTTATTCTCCCCCCGCCATTTTCTCTCACTCATTTTCCTTCTCTCTCCCCTTTTCTCCTGCTCCCTATTCCTGTCTCCCACTCTCTCCCACTTGTTCCCTAGTGCCTGCATTCCGCACACCTGATGTGACTGGCTCAGTCACACTCTGTTTCCATTTCTCTTCCAGAGTTCTCCAAAGAGGACATGGCCAAGAGCCTGCTGCACATGATCAGCAATGACATCGGGCAGCTCGCCTGCCTCTACGCGAAGCTCCACCACCTGGACAGGATCTACTTTGGAGGTTTCTTCATCCGGGGCCACCCTGTCACCATGCGCACTATCACCTACAGCATCAACTTCTTCTCCAAGGTAATGAAACTCAGGTCCTCTCCCTTGGCCTCTGCCCTGGGCTTCATTCTTCCCGGGCACGTTTACGTGGACTCTGATGCTTTCAGCCCCAGGGTATGGTGCATAGGGCAGGGGGCGAGAGTGTGCTCCCCGGGCCCATGACACCAGGGGGAGCAGGTAGTGAGTCTGCGCCTGCCCTGCCAGCCCTTCTGTCTTTCTGCCCTTCATCTGCTGCACCTTGGCATCCTGCCTTTTGAAGTGCCATGGCCTCCTCAGGCCTTGAGCCTGCCCCAGTGATTGGGCACGAGGCCGCCTCTTTCCCCACTGACAAGCTTCACAGACAACTTGGAGTCATCTGGGCCAGAGGGCAGTACTACCAGGGTGTGCGCCCACAAGAGACAGTGTGCCTGCAGATTGGTGTGAGGTAGATCAGAACAATGCCATGCACAAAAAAGCATGAGGTAGATCAGAATGATGTGTGTGCAGAATGGTGTGAGTAGATTAGAGATGATGCATGTGCAGAATGGTGTGAGTAGATTAGAAATGATGCGTGTGCAGGATGATGTGAGTAGGTCAGAACGATGCGGGTGCTGAATGGTGTGAGTGGATCAGAATGATGCGTGTGCAGAATGGTGTGAGTGGATCAGAATGAAGCGTGTGCAGAATGGTGTGAGTGGATCAGAATGATGCGTGTGCAGAATGGTGTGAGTAGGTCAGAATGATGCGTGTGCAGAATGGTGTGAGTGGATTTGAATGATGCGTGTGCAGAATGGTGTGAGTGGATTTGAATGATGCGTGTGCAGAATGGTGTGAGTAGGTCAGAATGATGTGTGTGCAGAATGGTGTGAGTAGGTCAGAATGATGCGTGTGCAGAATGGTGTGAGTGGATTTGAATGATGCATGTGCAGAATGGTGTGAGTAGATCAGAATGATGCGTGTGCAGAATGGTGTGAGTGGGTCAGAACGATGCGTGTGCGGAATGGTGTGAGTGGGTCAGAACGATGCGTGTGCGGAATGGTGTGAGTGGGTCAGAACGATGCGTGTGCGGAATGGTGTGAGTGGATTTGAATGATGCGTGTGCAGAATGGTGTGAGTAGGTCAGAACAATGCAGGTTCAGAATGGTGTGAGTAGGTCAGAATGATGTGTGTGCAGAATGGTGTGAGTAGGTCAGAATGATGTGCTTTGCACAGATGAACCCCACTAGGGAAACCTGACTCCAGAAAACCAGATTTACAAACTAGACGATTTGAGTGGTTATTAATTTCATGGAAGGATTACTCCCTTTTGAAAATACTTACCCTCAGGTTTTGTCGAGCTGCACGCTCCCCTCTGCACTTAAATGTTGTTCCATTGATAAGCCTGCTGTGGAGAGCTTTCCAGAAAGTTTCCACCACCACAGGAGGCACCCTGGTGTTAGATTATTCACAAACTATTCTGGTTAAGTCGTGGTCATCCTGGCCGGCTACATGGGGCATTTTGGGCCGTGGCAGGGAGAAGTCCAGGCGTTGTTCCTGAGACACGAGGGCTACCTGGGGGCCATCGGCGCATTTCTGAAAGGAGCCGAGCAAGACAGTGAGTAGCGTGCCCTTGTCTTGTCCCTGTGAGCAGCCTCCGCCGTGTTGGGAAGTGTGCACAGGGCCCTCTAAAGCCCTCCTTCCTTTGTGTTGGGGGCAGCAGGCATTTGTGGGATGATGGGGGTGGGGGTAAAGACTGAGGCCCCAGGAAGTGGTAAGGATGATATTTTTAACATTAAGATAAAGAAATGATCCTACCCCCCAATCCACCTCCACTCTTCCCCTTTCAAGTTGGACTTACCAGCTATTGCTGGGCCAGTTCCTGCTTGCAGTGGAAGGGGCATGCTAGCCCTTTGACTGTAGTTGAGGGTGTCACTGTAAACAACAGGCCTCAGCCCCCTACTCCCTGCACTCCGTTTCAGTGACCGCTTAGCTTAGCTCACTCTCCCAAAGGTACCTTGAGGTCTGCAGCTATGCTTCTGCCCTGGAGAGCACGGCCTGTCTGCTGGGGGACCAGCCGGTGCCAGCCTGTCAGCCTCCACGAGGACTTGGAGTGTCGCGGGACCCGGGCCATCCCGGCTTTAAAAACTGCATCCTTAAGTTCAATTTTCTACTTGATATAAATCAGAGAACTCTTTCCTGAGAAGCTCTAAAAGGTCTAAATCATTATTTCTTGAGATTTCATCTCTAGCAGGAAAATAAGAAATAGAATAAGACAGAACAGAATAAAACGATCAGGAAAGAAAGCCCTCGCTCTCATGGCCCAGCAGGAACCCTCAGGGGGCTGTCCCCTTTACAAGCGCAGCCAGGCCGTCCTGGGATTCCCTGTGGGGGTTCTGAGAACAGTGTGTTGTTGCCCAGGCTGACGCGGCAACTTGGTTTCTCTCTTTGCCAGATCCCAACCAGTATAGCTGGGGAGAGAACTATGCGGGCAGCTCCGGCCTGATGAGCTCATCCCCCGAGCTCTGCCCGGCACAGCGGGCGCGCAGCGGCACTGTGAGTAGGGGCCCTGTGCCACAGGGTGTGTGTTTTGGGGCAGGTGCCTGCAGCCACAAAGCTGCCACTGGGGCCTCTCATGCGCTCCTGAGAGAAGCCCCTGCGCCGCTGTGGCTGGGCTAATGGGTGCTTTCTCCTGGCCCAGACTTTTAAAGTCTAGTCACAGACGTGGGGACTTCACCTGAGGGCAGAGTAAGACACCATGGCTGCCTTTCCTCGCCCTGTTTGCAAACCCGCCTCTCAGTTCAGCAGGAACCTGGAGACCACTCTGTGCGGCCTCCTGTTTGTGTAGAGAAGCAGAAGTTCAGAGAGGACCAGGGGCCTCCCCCAGGCTATGTGGCAGAACCCGGACCGAAACCTGGTTAGTCCCAGGAGCCAAACCCAGGGCTTCTCCTCAGGCAGTGTGTTTTGGCCGACAGTTTCAGGATGGTGACCAAACATACACAACGTCCGCCCTCCTAGGATGGCTCTGGCCCATGCCTTGAATCCCCATTTGGGACAAGGCCAGCTTGACTAGATGGTACCCTCCCCGTCCCCGCAACCTGTTGAGTGGAGTGGAGTGCTGTGTATCTCCAAATGGGGGAAGCCATCGAGACAGTTAATGTAAACGACTATGTCCCCTTTCCCTCATCAGACTGAAAGTGTAGCCACGGTTTCTGTGTTAGCTATGTGGTCTTGTGGGTGCATCTTGGAAGCGGGTCTTCCCTGGTGGGATGGGCCTCAGTGTCAGATGACTGCTGGCTCAGGGTCACACCTGCATCTCCACCCTGGCCATTTGCAATAGAAGTGCTCCTGGCAGAGGAGAAGGGCTGAGTCCCAGGTGTGTGACACAGTGGCTGGTCACCAAAAGGCAGCGAGAAGTGGCCTGGCAGGGGCAGGCCTCCACGGCAGCAGGTGCTTAGTTAATATTTTGCACCAAGGGCCAAGTGTCTGTTTGCACATCTTGGTTTACCTCTTTCCCACGTAAAACAAAACAAGCCAGCTGGGCATGTTACTGTCCACCCAAAAATGCTGCATGTCTCGTGTGTGCTCGCCACTGGCGCTATCAGGGTGTGTCGGTTTGTAGGGTAGACCAGTCCTTTGTTGATGGGGAGGTGGATTTTGAGCACTCCAGTGTGGTTGCAAAGGCTCAGACGTGCTTGGAGGGAGGGTTGGGGGCAGTAATGGGAGACTGAGGAGTGAGTGCCTGTGGGGGCGGGGGGCGTGGCGGCTGTGCCCAGCTGACAGTGCACAGGACCCAAAGGAGTCGGCAGAGTAGGTTGTAAAAACAGCGCAAGGCCTGGGCCAGAGAAGGGGCGTACAGAGGCCCAGGACGTCAGCCGCATGTTGGGGACTCTGGGTTGGGGGACACAGCCCAAGCTAGAGTGGGAGTGGTCAGCAGGACCAGCTCCTGGGTCACAGGGGCCTACAGGCCTCAGTGGGAAAACAGTGAAAGGGGACAGGGCAGGGGAGAGAGGGAGCCTGGGTCTGTCGGTAGGCATCTCAGGCTGCTGTGCAGATAGAAACCAGGTAGGGCTGCAGTGGCTGCTGGGAGGCCAGCAGCAATGACGGTGGAGGAGGAGGTGGCGTAAGCAAACCTGAGATTTGGCAATAGACCAACCTAACTTGCCAAACCAGATGACAAGTCCCAGGTGTTTGGCTTGGGCATCTGGGCACCCAGAGGAGGGAGATGCAGGTGTTGATAAGGTGGCCACGTCAACCTCCAGTATGCTAAGGTTAAGGTTTGGGAGACATCTACATAGGACGCTGGTGGGTGATGGGTGTCACATTGCAGCCCAGGGACATTGAGAAAAGTGCTGTCCGCTCACTGGATTCAGCTTCAGTCTAGCCTTGTCAGTTCTTATAGGGAATAGCTGATTCCAAAACCTGCAAATGAATGTTTTGGTGAAGAAGTCAGAACAAGAGGACACATAGTGTGTGATCCCCGTATATAGAGTGTCTAGAACAGGCATTTGCACAGAGGCGGGAAGCAGATTAGTAGCTTCCAGGAGCTGGGGGACTGGGTGGCTGGCTGGAGGGGCGGGGGGATGAGAAAGGTTTGGAAACAGATGGAGATCGTGGTTGCACAGCATGGTGAGTGTCATTAATGCCACTGGATTGTCCACTTAAAAAAGGATAAAATGGCAGATTTTATGTTACATATACAGTTTGTCACAATAAAATTTAAGGAAAGAAAAGAATACTTTGATCTTGTGGAAAAAAGACTGCCACTGTTTCTGCCCCCCTCTCTGCCAGTTCGACCTGCTGGAGATGGACCGGCTGGCGCGGCCGCTGGTGGACCTGCCACTCCTCCTGGACCCGTCCTCCTACGTCCCTGACACTGTAGACCTAACTGAGGACCCCATGGCCCGCAAGTACTGGCTCAGCTGCTTTGAGGAGGCGCTTGATGGGGTGAGGGCTCTGGACACAAAGGGATGGATCCCATGGGAAGAACATGCTTGGAAAGAGCAAGGAAGACATGGGTTGTCTTGGAAAATGTTGTCTCTTCTTTTTGTGGCTCTTTTCCCTGAGCATGTCTCTTCTGTGGACAGTTTTCTGCCTTTGTCCATTGTGGTGGGCCTGAAGCCACAGTGGTGTGGCCAGAGGGCGGGCAAGCTCTTCAGGAGCCGCGGGGTGTGGCAGGCAAGCTCCCTGGACACCGTGTGGTAGCTTCCATGCACACAGGGCTGGCTTGCATTTCTCAAGAGGAAGATGTGGCTCCGGTAGCTGTTGGGTCAGCAAGTCAGGATGTGATACTAGTGGGCATGCTTTTCATAAGTACTCCAAGTACTGTTGCTAGTTACGACATCTCTTCAGAAAGCCAGCAATCAGGCAGACCTCGCCACTTGAGGTATGTGGCCAAGTATACCTGCCGGGGGCTGTCGGGGGCTGTTCAGATCGGGGGCTGCTTGCTTGGCCCCTTTCCGCCTCCTCCCCCGCCAGCATGTGCTGTGCTTTGGGAGAAGCCACTCCAGCTTGAGCCTGTCCCCACCTTTCCGAGATTGGGGCCGTGTCCTGTG
Organism: Dugong dugon; assembly: GCA_030035585.1. Taxonomy (NCBI): domain Eukaryota; kingdom Metazoa; phylum Chordata; class Mammalia; order Sirenia; family Dugongidae; genus Dugong; species Dugong dugon. The sequence goes on along the minus strand of CM057462.1, from coordinate 25,469,564 downwards.
GGAACAGTTGGAGCCAAGTCCTGAGCTTATGGCCACCCCATGAGATGCTCAGAGCTGCTAGATTCTGGAATATCTGTTTCTTCCCAAAGCCCTTGGCGGGGCCCTCGAGTTCTCCTGAGTCTGCGTCATTGGTGGTCCAGCCTTGCCAGGACCTCGGGCTCTCCCGTGCTTGGAGGGCTCTGGGCACAGCTACAACTGCCCCGCAGCCAGAAGCAGGGGGCCTGGGCCCGACATCATGGGTTGAGCTGTGGGTCAAGCTGTGGGTCTCGAGGTTAAGTCAGGATGAATGATGATCTGCCCTCTCCTCCTCTTCTGGAGTTGGATGCCCAGAGGCAGAGGGGAAGTGCCCTGTGATCGGGGCTGGGTGGACGTGCTCTCACCCTGAGCGCGTGCCCAGTCTGCCACACTTGCTCCTGGGGCTGCTCTGAGCGCTGGCCCAGCCCAAGCCCCACAGGCCACGCCGGCTGTGTCTGGGCCCTGGCAAATCCACCACCGGCACCCTTCAACACGTTCACACCCCGTGCAGGGCCCCTGCTGGCTGGGCAAATGCTTTGCTCCCCTCCCGGAGCAGGCCGGGGCCTCTGCCGACTGTGCGCCATTGCCAGGTGGTGAAGCGTGCTGTGGCCAGCCAGCCAGATTCCATCGATGCTGTTGAGAGGGCCGAGAAGTTTCGGCAGAAGTACTGGAACAAGCTGCAGACTCTGAGACACCAGCCGTTGTGAGTCACTCTGCCTCAGCCTCTTCTGGTGCTGGGAGGCCTGTCACCTCCCCACAGGGCGCTTTAGGGGCCCCAGCAGGATCCGCTGGTGCTGTGGGCTGGGCCGTGGCCTATGATGACCACTGTCTCTGAGGGTACTCAGGACTCCCAAGCGCTGTGGCCGGGTTGTGGCCTTAAGTGACTGCTGTCTCTGTGGGCACATACCCTGCTGTCCTGGATCTTTAGGCCAGTGATGGGGGGCGGACCAAGGAAGACAGGCATCTCTGAAAGCACATTCCTGAAGGTGGCCCGCTGGCTCATGTGCCCACACCTGCTGCCAGGTTCTGCTGGGGCCACTCCTTGGTCGTCGGAAGCTGCAGCCGTTCTCTCGCCTCCCTAGCTTAGGCGCACAGGGTTGAGGCGAGCACAGACGGCAGGCCACCCCGGGTGCTCAGGCTGCACGTGGCCATGCACCCACAAGGGGCCCCAGTAGAGCCAGCCCCGTTGAACGTCTCTGGCGTGGTCTGTCCACAGTGCCTACGGGACTCTGACCGTGCGCAGCTTGTTAGACACAAGGGAGCATTGTTTGAATGAGTTCAACTTCCCGGACCCCTACTCAAAAGTGAGTCCCGCCTGTTCTCCAGGTGAATGGTTGCGTGGGTGGGCGGCCCTGCTGTGTGATCTCAAACGCGCTGCCCTGGTGGGTGCAGGGGGCCAGTGACTGCACTGCAGTGGGGGGTCAGTCATCGCCAGCACCGTGTGGGATGGTTCCCATGGGTACAAGGTGAGTGGCACTGGGCCCCTCTGCTGGCAACATCTGCCAGGGAGCTGCAGGCTGGAGGTGCATGGGGCTTCCCTGTATGTGACCTAGAGACATGGGGACTCCGCACCAAAGACAGCCAGTCAGGGCAGCTGTGTGAGCGAGGCAGGAACGTGCCATGGGGCCCAGGGACACTAACTGGGTGTCTGCTTTACCTGAGCTGTTACCTGAGAGGTGCAGAAAGGCCTGTGTGAGAAAGCAGAGTTTATCTTGGGGTCTGAGACGGAGCGGCCACCAGAGGGAGAAGACACATGGCGTGGGTCTGCATAGTTGCTACTTGGGGCCTCCCCTGCACCTCCCACACGACTGGGGCCATTGGAGCTGCCTCATGGGCACTGAGCTGCAGAGCTGGGGGTGTCGGTCCTGCTGCCCGGCATCTGAGCTAGGAGGTAACCTGGAAGCAGCCGCTTTCCTCCTGTGGCCACGCCCACAAGGAGGCTGTGCCATGGGGCATGCTCCTGTGACTCCGCCCGACCCTGCATAGTGCCTGGGCTGCCATGAGGTCCCTGTTCTCCTCTCCTTCCTGCCCACCCCCACCTGTGGGCTGCACCCCTACAGGCCTCGCCCTCTGTGCACAGTGGCGTATGTCCATGTTGGCACACCTCCTGTCTTCCAGGGTCCTTAGAGCCAGACTTTCCTTTTAACTTGACATGACGCTGACACATCAAGCTGCATCTGTGAACTCCTTGTGTAGCCGTGGCAGGTTCTCTCCCATGGAGTGGGCTCAGGTTTCTCCACAGCGTCCTCAGCCAAGCATCTTTCCTGGACTGCGCTGGCAGAGGAAGCGGTCAGGGGAGAGCGAGATCTCACCCTTAACCCTGCTCATGTCTTCGCAGGTGAAGCAGAAGGAAAATGGCGTGGCACTGAAATGCTTCCAGCAGGTCGTCCGGTCACTGGACGCGCTGGGCTGGGAAGAGAGGCAGCTGGCACTGGTGGAAGGACTCCTAGCAGGGAATGTCTTTGACTGGGGCGCAAAGGCCGTCTCCGAGTAGGTGCCCTGCGTTCCAGTGAGCTGCGGAGGCTCACCCTTCCCGTAATGTTCATGGCTCCTGGGCGCAGCGTCGGCATCATCCAGTAGCTTGTCTGTTCCACACGCACACATACATGTGCACATTGCTTCTGTGCTTGGCAGCCCTGGCAAGGTCACCCTTGTATCACCCCAGCCCTGTGCCCTGGTGGCCTGGCTTTGCCCTGGGGTGGGGAGAGTGGGGGAGGCCTTGATGGGGTTGCCCAGCACGTGGTGGACTGGGTGCTGCTTGGGGCTCTGGCTGGACCTGGGCCTCAGCGAGGGTTGGTGCCCCCGTTGGCTGGTGGGCCAGGTATCCCTTGCACCCTTGAGGAGCCCTGCAGAGCCCAGCCTTATCCCTCCCACCCTCAAAGAAAGAGACTTGGAGCTGGGTTTCAGTGGTAAAAGTGTAATCCGCGTCTGCCACATACACTGGGAATTGCGTTGGGGAAAAGGGGTACACACAGAGGCTTTCACCAGCTCGGTCCGTGGGACTGCATGTGTTCCCCGCCCGCTGAGCATGCCCTCCTGGAGCTAGCCTGTGGGTGTCTCCAAAAGGAAGCACTTACTGTGATGATTGTAGGTTTCCACAGTAGCCATCCTAACCGCTGAGAAAGTCATGCTCCTCTTCCCGGGCATCGCTGGTGGCCTCTGCCTCACCCTGGCCCATGGCACCATGTGGTGGTGAAGCCACAGGGAGCTGGTGTGGGCTGCTCGGTTCCAGGCCCACCACCCAGGGGCACAGGGCACCGGGACCCAGGAGGGCCGCCCACTCCCTTCTTACTGCCACCCTTGGCTGGCGTAGACCCTATGTCCTACTCAAATAACCAGCTCATCGGGCCGAAGGCCCCATAACATGTCTGGTTCATTCCCCCTCCCCCCCAACCCCTGTCCTATGGTGGCGTCTCAGCTTGAGGCTCTCATTGGTCCCGGGCCAGCAAGGAGGGAGGGGGCCTGCTATGACTGCCTAGTCCTGACTGGCCCTGGGCACCATCGTTTTTCTTGAGGAAATTTTTTAATTCAGCTGAAGGAACCCATTATGTGGTTCTTTTAAGACACTTGGTCAGCAGACCTCTGAGCTTTTCCTGAACAAGTGGAATCAGTAACATGAACGGCATGTTGATAATGGTACATTCGTTCAGCTCGTGAAATGCCGTATTTGAGGTTTCTGCGCTCAGCAGTGTAGACTCAAGTTTTATTTTGTTCTGTTTTTTTAACTTTCTTTTTTCCTGCTCCACACAGCGTTCTTGAATCAGACCCACAGTTTGGATTTGAGGAAGCTAAGAGGAAGTTACAAGGTATGGACACCCACAAACCCAGAGCCGGTGCAGGTTAGCCAGTGTCCACTACATGTTGAGAGAGTTATGAGGACAAGGCAGGCTGGGCACATGGGCTGTTCTCTGGGTACAGCTTCACCCCTAGATTCAAGGGGTGGAGAAATGAGTGAAGACAGATGACTCCCTTTAACTGTGCTCACAACCTTGGGCCTGACTAGGGGCTGACAGGCTGACTAGGCTGATGTGGACTGGGAGCCGACTGGGATGATGTGGGCTGACAGGCTAACTAGGGGTTGACTGGGGCTAATGTGGGCTGACTGGGCTAATGGGCTGACTGGGGACTGAGTGCTGACTGGGGGCTGACTGAGGCCAACTGGGCTGATGTGGGCTGACGGGCTGAGTGCTGGCTAGGGTCTGACAGGCTGACTGGGCTGATGTGGGCTGATGGGCTGAGTATGCTGGCTGGGGGCCGACTGAGTTGATGTGGGCTGACGGACTGACTAGGGGCTGACTGGGCTAACAGGTTAACTAGGGACTGACTAAGGGCTGACTGGGGGCTAATGGGGGCTGACGGGCTGATGGGGGCTGACTGGGGCTGATGTGGGCTGACTGAGGCTGATGTGGGCTGATATGGGCTGACTGGGGCTGATGTGAGCTGACTGAGGCTGATGTGGGCTGATATGGGCTGACTGGGGCTGATGTGGGCTGACTGAGGCTGATGTGGGCTGACTAGGGCTGATGTGGGCTGATATGGGCTGACTGGGGCTGATGTGAGCTGACTGAGGCTGATGTGGGCTGATATGGGCTGACTGGGGCTGATGTGGGCTGACTGAGGCTGATGTGGGCTGACTAGGGCTTACTGGGCTGATGTGGGCTGACTGTGGGTCTCTTCTCTCTTCCCAGAGCGGCCTTGGCTTGTGGACTCCTACAATGATTGGCTCCAGAGGCTAAAGGTATGTGGAGGTGCCTTCCCTGCCTCTGCCTTTCGGACACCAGGAATGGAATGGGAGTGCTAGGAACAGGAGTCTTGGGACTGGGAGTCAGACCAGATCAGAGCAGGGGACAGGGAAATGGGGTGTAGGGCCACCTCCGGGAGCAGAGAGGGACCCTGGGCAGCTGGTCAGGATCCCGGCAGGGCATGAAGGGGCCTCTTCTCTTCAAATCGCACTGCTCCCCCATCTGTGAGTCTAATCTAGGACATTCTCAGCTCTGTGCCTGACCTTGTCGTGAGCACTTGTTATTAGGCCAGTTGACCTCAATACTAAGGTCACTTGGGCCAGCAGGCAGCACCGTCCCCAGTGCCCAGACTTTGTGGGGTTGGACGTGGGTGTATCTGGAACGCTTGGATTCACCTGTCCCCAACTGAACACCCTGGTTTTGTCTTGCAGGGGCCCCCTCATAAATGTGCCTTAATTTTCGCAGATAACAGTGGAGTAGACATCATTTTGGGAGTCTTCCCCTTTGTCAGGGAGCTACTCTTTAGAGGGACCGAGGTGAGTGACAAGGCCGTGTGTGGGCTGGGGGCCTTCCGGGGTGTCTCTGGGACAGTGGGGATGGTGCCATTTGTGGGCTCTGGCGGCAGCGGCCAGAGCTCGTCCTCACGTGGAATGTAGGTGAGGTCGAGGGGCACCGGGCAGCTAACCTCCACTGGGAGGGATGCCTGAATTGCCATGCCACAGGCCAGGATCAACATGCATAAGCCTGGGACATGATGCCCCAGTTCTCCACAGTCAGAGAGATGCTCTTGGGGCCAGATCTCCATGTTGACCGTGTGGTAGGGTTGGAGGAATCCACATGGCAGGCTCTGAGTACCTCCGGAGGCCGTAGGGTGGTGTGAGTGAGGGTAGTCAGGGACCTATCCCTAGCACAGTAGCACTAGCTTTGGTGGGCACTGCCAGTCACCTTGTTAAAATGTAGAGGGGCCTTCAAGAGCCTCGGGGGGGCACAGGGCATTGGCCCTGCAAAGGCCCCTAAGTTCCTCGGGCCTTCCCTGCTGCAGGTCATCCTGGCATGCAACTCAGGGCCTGCCCTGAATGACGTGACCTACAGTGAGTCTCTCATTGTGGCTGAGCGGATAGCTGCCATGGACCCCATCATCCAGTGAGTGCAGGGTTGTGTGTGTGAGTGTGTGTGTAGAAAGTGGGGCCCTGGGGGCTGGTGGTGGGGCAGACGCTCCTAAAAAGGGGTAGGGGATGCCAGGCCGCTTGTTGGAAGATGTGGGGCCGGTGGGGGAGTAGGCTAAGAAAGGTGGGCAGTACCGGTGGGCAGAGCTTCCTGAAGTGGGTGGGGTTCCCTGAGGTAGGCGGGGCATCGTTAAGGCTCCACCCTCACAGATTCTGACTGTCTTATGCTCTGGCAGCTCTGCGCTTGGAGAAGAGAGGCTGCTGCTGGTGCAGACTGGCTCCAGCTCCCCGTGCCTCGATCTCAGGTAACCTGGCAGGCAGGTGGCACTGTTGTGCCCTCCCAGGGTCCTTCCTGGGTTCCCTCCGGGATCCAGTGTGTACCGTGAGACAACAGGAGTCAGTGCCTGCCCCAAGGGAGCTCCCCGCCCCCTCCTAACCCCTGACCTTAGACCTCCTCTGCTTCCTCAGGGGCCTGTGGAGGGTGGGCAGGTCTGAGTCTGTGCACTAAGGTGTGACTTGCTCTGGCAGGAGGGACATGGACACCCCTGGGCCGAACATGTCTGCTTGTGGAACTCAGGGCCCCGCCTGGCCTCTCAGGCCTTGGTGTCCCTGTCCATAGATGGGCCCACGGTAGTGAGGACTGAGTGAGCAACTCCACCTCCCAGTGACCCACTAGCCAGGTTACTTTTAGTGCCTCAGTCCCTAGTGGTCCTAGAAACGGAAGCACTGGTAGCTTAGCGAACACTCCCCCAACAGGGAAAGTCTTATCTGGGGCACTTAGTCATCCAGTCTCTTTTGGTAGCGATTCTCCAATGTTTAGTTACCCCTTTTTCTCCGATGTTTATTTTCCCACTGCTAGCCAATGAGGTAGGATGGTGAAATACCTTATGAAAAGAAATAGAATCTTTTAAAGTTAAAAAAAGGCGGGGGGGAGGGGATGGTGGTTATGGCAGCAGTGTTCGGAACTGGGCGCGCAGCCTTCGTAAGGAAGTGCCGGTGCTGGTGGTTTACCTGAGCCCAGAGGAGGCTCAGGGCTGGCGGAGGCCCATCGTAAGAACAGTCTGGACTCAAAGCACCGTGTAGTTAACCATGTCGATTGGTGGGATTTTCCAGGCACTCTCTCATCTATCACACTTTGTGAGATGCGGGGGGGTGTCCATACTGGTACCTACCTCACGGACCCCCTTCTTCCCCAAAGCCGCCTGGACAAGGGGCTGGCTGCACTGGTGCGGGAGCGTGGCGCCGACCTGGTGGTCATCGAGGGCATGGGCCGCGCTGTCCATACCAACTACCACGCCACGCTGCGCTGCGAGAGCCTCAAGCTGGCCGTCATCAAGAACTCATGGCTGGCGGACCGGCTCGGAGGCCAGCTCTTCAGCGTCATCTTCAAGTACGAGGTCCCAACCAAAGGAGGGCCGCGCCCACCATGCAGACCAGCATCGGCCTCCTTGTCCTCGTAGAGAATGTGTTTTTACCACCACGGGGAGACTGCACCCGTCAGAGCCCGTGTTTAATTGTGCTTCTGTGACGCAGCGCCAAGGGAGCCCGTGCCCACAGCCAGCAGCGGTGCGCCGCATCACTGTGGCACTTGCGTGATGCGTGTTTCTTTTCATGCTGTGTGTTTGTGATGGGAGACTCACCTGTTGTCCTGTGAGACACTCGTGTTGGAGTATATTTAACTGTTAAATAATCTTTTATATATATATATATATATATATATATATATAAATATATACATATATATCTTTGACAGGACACCAGCGGGCTCAGGCACACACCAAATAGAGTTTTTAAAGAGTGAAACCAGGTGGCCTGTGTATCTACTGTCTTGCTGAAGAAGTGTGTCCAGGCAGGGGAGGCCCGAAGTGAGGACTTCCTCTGCAGTTACCTCTAGAACTTTCTTAGCCCCTGAGGAACCCCGTTCCCCACCATGCTGTCAGCCCCTGGGCCCTCTGCAGTGGTGTTCCCAGGGCTGGCCTCAGCCACTGTCACTTGGTTTTCCACACCCCACTTACCCTGGCCTTGGGGGCTCAGAGAGGGGGCCGCCCTGAGCAGTGCATTGGGCCACGTGTGTGCCTCCGTGTCCATCCCTGGCCCGCTGTGCCATTCCCATGGCAGGGACATGTGAAGCCTTTGCACACATTCCTGGCTCAAAAGCCACCAAGAGGATGCGTTGACCACTTTCTTGGGGTGGAGATGGCAGCTGAGGGTTGCAAGCTGAGCACTCTGTGGGTTTCTCCCCGACTGCTCCTGAACTTAGGCAGTCACAAGATCCTCCCAGTTGGACTGACCTCCCTGGGGTGCGGGGAACAGGAAACCAGGTGTGACCTGCCACTGCAAGAGTGGGGTCATGTGCCAGGCTGGAGGTGACTAGGGTGAGAGGAGGTGTTTTCTGGAGAGGGAGAGAGCATGAACCCAGAGCTCTTACTCTCAGATCTTGATGGGGCTGGGGGCTGCCCAGTGGGACCCGTGGTGGGGCACTCTGCCACAGAGTATGTAGTACTGTGGCCCTGCAGAGAGTGTGCATGTGGACTTTTCCTGCCCCTGAGCTGCTGGACGGGATTTCTACAGAGGCCGAGCCACTGCAGCTCCTCCAAGGCCTGCTTGTCTGCAGGAAGCAGAGGAGCCGGGAAGGGACAGGCCCAGGTGGCAGTTGTGACCATGGTCTCCAATGAGGACTCCAACGCTGGCCCTGCTTTTGGGCCAGGGAAGCCAACAGTCTGCACTCCTGCCAAGTGGCTCTACTCAGCAGTCTGGGAACCTGCACGACCCACCCCAGTCCTGAGACCCCGTCCCCCCCGCCCCTCCGTGTGGGGCTAGGCCTGGTCCTCATGGTGCCCAGCGCAACAGGAGGCATCATCAGTCCAGTGCTGTGAACAGACAGTGACGCCCTATGGGCCAAGGGTGAGGCTGAGCTCCCAGCATCTCTGCCCCTGGCTCCATGTGGAACAGCCACTCCCCAGCTGGGCGATTTCTTGGTCTGTCCCTCCTGACACAGCTGGTCAAGTGCTTATGGATGCCTCCATACAGAGCCACTGCCACATCGTGCCTGGCCATCTGCAAGTGGCCAGAGCCTGGGCCAGCCCGTGGCAGTGACTTCAAGCAGGCAAGCTGGCTCACAGAGCCAGCAGAGCCTGGCTGAAGACTACCACCAGGTGGCAGCGGGAGCCAACCAGGCCTGGGCTGCAGCTGCCCTCCGGGTCCCTCCTGGGTGACCCAGAACCAGAGCAGTGGCTATGGGCTAGGTCAGCCCACCCAGTGGTGGCAGTGGTCAGTTCCTGTCCTCTGTGGCCAGGGCAGCAGCAGGGAACTTGCCCTGGATCTTCAGAGCAGAGCCCCTCCCCCCCCCCAGCTACACCCCTTGCCTGGCTCCCCTCCCGGCCTGGTGGCCCCCCTAGACTAGACCTGCCAGTGCCACCTTCCCGCTCCAGCCTGTGAGCCTGATCCCTCCCAGCTGCACTGGACCCAGCCTTGGGGCCCGTGGACAGTAAAGCCTTTCCTAGCCTGCACCCCTAGGGAGCTCAGCCCCGTATACCCTCATCTGGGAGGCCTCCCTGACCAACCTCAGCCCCCAGCTGCCCTCTGCTCCTGAGCTCACTCCCAGGTGTCAGTCTTGCGGCCCCGACCCCCTGTGGAGGACAAGCTGTCCCCTTGGCTGTGCTGCACAGAAAGGGGCCCCGCCAGGTGCCACAGGAGGCTAGGGGAGATGCCTGGGCTGGGGCAGAGTTGAGCATTGCCCCACCGGAGAGTGCCCAGGGCCCCATGGGGAGGGAGAGCTCTGACCTCGGGCTCTCACCGCATGCTCACCAATGTGGAGTCTCCCCTCCGCCCATACATGCCCTGCCCTCGTGGACCCCTTCTGTCCGGGGAGGGAGCTGGGCTGCTGAACCAGGTACCCCGTGTACCCTCACCCAGGCTGTCCTGGCCCCCAGCCTCCCCAGAGCTGTCCAGTTTCTCAGCCTCCTGGGGGAGAACAGCTCCTGGAGCATAACCATGGGAATAGGGGCTCCAGCGTACCCTGCTTCCCTCGGCCCCACCTAGGGTGCTTTTGGCCTGGGGTCCCTGCCTTGGGTCAAGGCTCTGCCCCTTGAGGAGTGGGAGGGTGCTGGACTCGGGTCACATCCCTAGTGGAGGGTGTATGTGGGGTTCCCCCTTCCCCAGGAGCCTGCCCAGCAGTAGGAGCAGGAGCGAGGGGATGCGCCAGCAGCACCCCTGAGACAACCTCGCCAAGCAAGAATGCGTTTATTAGAGTCGTGTTCCAGAGTTTACATAGGGTCTTTAAAATGTCCCAGTATGGAGGACGGAGGTCAGAACAGGCCAAACGCAGAGTCAGGCAGGATGCCGGCAGTCCGAGTAGCTCTGGGCACATGGCCTGTACCCTGGGAGGCAGACCACTTGAGAGCACGTCTCCCCAACACAGTGGCGCATGCTCTCACCCACAGGCTAGAAGCCCAGGTAAAAAAATGGAAAAGGACTTAGGTATAATTTTAGCGTTGTACAAGTTTTGTCTCTAAAAATTTAAATACCTCTCTGTATATATATTAAAACAGTGATAGCCTCAGCCCCTTCCTCCCTCAGGGGTAGAGGTCACAGGGCGGTGACCAAGGCAGAGGGGCACAGCCCCAGCCAGCATGGCCACCCGGGCATAGCCAGCCACTGGTGCACTCAGCATACGGGCCAGCTCTGGGGGCCTGTGACAGAAACCTTGTTTCCTGAGGAAACACAAAGGCTTCCCGCTCAGGCCTGGAGGACGAAGGCAGGCTGGGGCAGTGGTCAGAGTCTGAGTAAGAGAGGGCTGGCAGCGGCCCCGAATGCCTGGCCAGAGGCTCCCTTGGTGGGGGCCAGCGCATCCATGCAGCCCTCGCGACCCACGGAGCAGGCACCTTCAGGGGTTCCGCGCTCCTCCGGGGGTCCTGGCGTACCCAGGCCCTGCAGCCGCTGCTGCCGCTCCTGGGCCTGGCGAGCGCGGCTGGCGATGGCGCGCACCCGGCTCTGGCTTCGGGAGGAGGAGCGCCGCAGGAAGCCAGGTGCCCCCACCACCACTGTGCCCTCCCCGGCTGGGCCCAGGCTGGTGGGGGAGGTGATGTCTCCTGCCTGCTGGAAGCCTGTGAGCCAGCGCAGCTGCTCCGTCAGGGCGTCCAGCCGGGGCTCGCCCTGGGGGTCCGGGCCTCGGCCTGGGCTGCGGGCCCTGCTCTTGAAGCTGGGTGCGAAGTCGTCGGCAGTCAAGTCCCCCAGACTCTTGGACTTGGCAGCCGCAGGGCAGTCCTGGAGGCCCACCAGGGAGATATGGCCCCAGGGTGGCCAGGGGCAGGAACCGGGTGGGTACCTGTGCGGCCACGGGGCCAGGGGCCGGGGTCGCAGCTCGTTGGGCACAGAGGGCAGCTGGCCCGCGACCCGCAAGTTGGGGTTGGACTTGCTCTTGGTCACCGGGGGCAGGCCTGGGCAGGTGGAGCAGGGCAGAGGGGGCAAGCAGCTGGGTGGGGCCCCAGCCAGGCTCTCTCGGCTGCGGCCCAGACCCAGGCTAGGCAGGGAGAGGTCGATGACGGTGTCACTGGACGACATGCTTGAGGATGAGGACAGGCTGTCGCGGTGGCTGCTGGGCTCCAGACGCTGCCACAGCCGGTCGCCGCTCGTGGCGTCCGAGTATACGGCTGGGATAGGGGAGGGCCCAGCCAGGGGCCGCCGCCCGCCCAGCGGCTCTGCAAGCACCTGCCCCTCGCTCTTAGCCCTTCTGACCAGGGATAGCTGGCCCGGAGCCCAGAGCTGACCCTTGCAGCCCACCTGGCTGCCAGCGGCCCCCTCAGCTGGCCCCCCAGAGCCCTCACCATGGCACGCCCACTGCCTGCTGTCAGGGGGCACCTCAGTGTCCCTGTGACCACCAGTCCTGAGCTGAGGGGGCCCAGAAACTCCCAGGGCTGCTCCTGGGGGGCCTGCTGCCTTGGTGCCAGGTCCTGCGAAGTGCTTGGGCCCTTCCGGTGAGGTGCTGGCAGGAGTGGCCGGCGGCAGTGGGGGACCCGGGGCCGGCTCCTCGGCTATGGTCTCCAGGCCACACAGGGAGGAGACAGACCTCTGCATGGACAGGGGGCGGGCGTCTGGAGGGAGAGAGAGGGGTGTCAGTAGGCACCCCAGGCCCCCGTGCCAAGGGAGAGGGACCAGGACCCTGGGGCCCCCAGCGGCCAGGCCCTCCATCTGCACACATGGGCGCCCAGCATGCCCCTCACCCCAGCCACCCTCCAGAGCTGGGAGAGCAGACGGGCCACGGGGCCACAGCACAGTGCCGACCCATGGGTCTTCCGGGCAGGGCACGCACATGGCACACAGGGCGGCCGGCCCATTACCTGGCGCTCGGCCGCTGTCAGTTCCTAACTACGGAGGCAGCATGGGGGCAGGGACAGAAAGGAGAAGATGGTCAGAGGGGGTGGGGGTGAGGTGGCTGGCAGATGGACAGACTGATAGCAAGGCCAGGCAGGTGCAAGGCGGGAGCTTGAAGGAGGGAGGGAGGGAGGGCCAGCTTCCCCTGCCCCAAGGCTGGCTCTCCAACAGCTCACAGCCCGTGACCTTGCCCTGCTGTGGACCCGCAGCACTCAGTACTGCTGCAGACAGCACTGTAGGACCCATCTGGACGGGCCTCTGGGTTGGGCACTCGTTGCATGTCGGGCCGAGAGAGCCCAGGCCAAGCCACGTGGAATCAACTCCATCAGCACTCTAAGTGCCATCCGGAGGGCCCTGGGCCACCGGTGGCAGGGTTGGGGCTGGTCCTTGACACATCAGACTTGGGGAGTGACTGTGGCCAGCAGCTGCGGGGGTGGGGGACTGAAGCTGACTGAGGTTCAGGAAGCGTGTCAGGAGCATCGGAGCCCCCCGGTCTCCTATGAGCTCCTATGATGAGGGCCCAGCTGGGAGGGCTGGGTGTGCACTGGGCTGGATGTGGCCCTCAGCAAATGCTGCCCACAGGCCCTCGCCTGGACCCACCTTATCAGGGGTGGGAGACATGCTACCCAGCCCCCTTACCCCCACCCCTGGGCTCCAGGAGCACCAGGACCCCTCAGGTCAGATGGGGAGGGTCAGAAGGGACGGCTGGGGCTGAGGGGGCAGGTGAGACTAGCCGATGGAGCACAGTGAAATGTAAGCGGATGGCAGGCCGAGGGTGGAGGTTGACAGTGGCGGAGCTAGGCCATGCCAAGAGCAGGGACACAGGGGAAGGCCCAGCGGGGCCGGCCTTACCAGCTGAGAACATGGGAGATTTACTCCTAATCTCCTCCAGTTTTTGAACAAACAGGGCGTTCATCTCCCGCTGCAGGGCCCCCGGTTGCCTGCGGGCACCCCCAGGCCAGCAGGGGGCATCCTCGGGGCTGCCACGGCTGTCTGGGCTGCTGGAGTCCGAGGACACGGAGCCACCACCACCCGGCTGCTGCCGTTGGGCCCCGCGGCCCTCAGAGGACTCTCTGCTTTTTCCCAGCTTGGCCACAGTGGCTTGTGGGCCCAGGCTGCCACGGGGGGCCCCTAGTGCATCTGGCCGGGCCTGGGGCTGCTGGCTGATGGCCAAGTGGGTGTCCACAGGCCCCGGGCTGGGTGGCTGCTCCCTGAGCAGGCCCTCAGTGTCCACGCCAGCACAGGAGGCCACCATGCACTTCATGCACGTGGCGGCCATGCCCACAGGCCCAGTGCCCTCAGGGACATGCTGGGGCGGCACTGGGGCTGGGCTCCTTGCCGCTGCAGCCACTGTGGGTGCCAGCACCTTACCTCGGGGGCTGGTGCTGCTGGGCCCCTCGTGGGGTGGGGCTCCTGGGGCGGGGCTGGGGCTGGGGGGCGCCACTTCCTCAGCTGCCCCCTCGGAGCCCCCGTCCTGTGTGCTGACAACCAGCTCTGGGAAGTCCTTTCGGCCTGGCTTGTGGCTCTTGGTGGGGGCGCTGGCCGTGCGCCGCAGGAGCCGCTGGCTAACGGAGGGCCGGGGCTGTGGCCGCCCAGCAGCATGACTGTCCAGCGAGCCGGGCTTTGGGCCGCGGAGGAACAGGCCTTTTAGGCCCAGAGCCTGTTTGACCTGCAAGAGAAAGGACCCAGCATCAGTGGCGGCTGGGGACCGCCCACCCTTGGCACTGGCGGTCGTGGGCAGGAGGGGCCATGGACAGCTCTAGACAGCGACCACCTGGGCAGAGCCAGGCTGGCTGGGGTGGAGGTAGGTCCCCAGGCGTACAGCAGGCGGGGCCTTGAGGGGCGGGGGAAACAGAGACTTGGAACATGAGATCCAGCACCCACCACACCCTGCACCCCTCAAGGCCCACAGCCCCCAACTCTGCCAGGGTTGCTGGTGTGGAGAGAAAGACATTAGAGCTAGGACTCCAAGGGACTCCTGCCCTCAGGTGTCGGCAGGCCTGGAGCAGTCACAGAGGACTGGGGCCGGCAGCCTGCTTTCAGAGGTACATTCCTGCCACGCTTGGGGGGCAGAGCCCACGGCCTGCTCAGTGCCCCCCAAACCCCAATGTGGGCTCAGGGACCCCACTGGAAGCCCAGGGTTCAGGCTCCTGCCTCTCAGATGCCAGCGCCAGCCACGCAGCCCTTCTGGACAGCTGGCCCAGGGCCCCGGTCGGCGGTCCCAGTCACCATTGAGAGGGCCTGACGGCCATGTCCCAGGTTTGCACAGGCCAGGGGTCCTAGCATGCCAGACACACCGTGCTCCCAGAAACTCTGCCACCCCAGACCCTGCCACCCCTGCCCCTCTCCTCCCTGGTGACCCTTGGGCTCGTGCACGGAGCAGCCCTGCGGCCTGGCGGGCAGTCACCCCATCAGCACCTCTAGGCAGAGGCGTTCACATGGCAGCACTTGAATCAGCGTCCCGATTCAAGATCCCAAATCCAGTGCAATTTGGTCAGAGTCGGCCAAAGACATTTAGAAGAAGATCCAGAATTCAGGCTTGGAGCTCCCAGTCCCCGGACCTTCCCACCCCAGACACAGATGGGCGGAGGGGGCAGGGAAGGGGGCTAAGAAAATGACAAAGTCGGGGTGGGAGGACAGAGTGGGGGAGCACAGACAGGAAGGGGGACACAGGGGAAGGAGGTTATGGGGGCACAGAGACAAGAGGAGGGAGAGGGAGGAGGATGCAGTGGGAGGGGACACTGGCTGAGGGGGGACACAGGGAGAGGAATATGGGGGTAGGGAGAGGGATGGAAATAGAGAATGGGAGGCAGGAGGGAGGGGAAGACAAGTGGAGGGGAGGCAGGGAGAGGGGTTGCAGAGGGGGAGGGTGTGTAGAGGAGAAAGGGGAAGGTTTTGCAGAGGGGGAGGGGACAGGGAGTGGGGAGAGGAGAGGAGGGGCCAGAGCAGGACTGTGGTGGGCACAGGGGAGAGGGCAGGAAAGTAGGGAAGGAGCAGACAGAGGGCGACCCCAGGGCTCTGCTGAAGTCCTGGGTCTGCTTTGTAAATGCTGCTCTGGCTGAGGATGGCCCGCGGAGCCCAGGAGTCACAGCATCACCCACGGTCACCTCGAGCAGTTTCCAAAATGCTACCAAGTGGCAAATGCTAATGAGGGGCTGTGGTCTGAGCATGCGGGGGGTGGGGTGAGGTGGGCGGCACCGTCCCCGCGGGGTACCTTGGAGGCTCCTAACAGGGCTGCGCTTCTAAAGGTGGACTTTGCACATAGAGACCCACTGCAAGACCAAAGAGACAGAGCGAAGGCAGGTGAGGTGCAGCGTGGCCGCTGGGGCCCAGCGCCCACGGGCAGGCAGACACGATGGACGGACGGATGGACGGAAGGACGGACAGACGGACAGACGGCAAGCCCCGGCTCCAGCCGGCACCTTGGCCTCGTGAAGCGGCAGGAGAGACTGTCAGTGTTGGGACCTGGATTGGCTGCTGTGCCCAGCGGCCCAGGGGCTCGGCCTGAGCCAGGCCCAGACAGCTGCACCTGTCCTCTGCCGACCCAGGCAGGGGGAGGCTGCCTGCAGAGTAGGAGGGCTGCCCTGGGCAGGAAGGGGCAGGGAGAGGGGCAGTCTCAGGGAAAGAAGGAGGATCTGGCTGGGCAGGGCCCAAGGGGCCATGGCACCCTGACCTGGGTGGGGCTGGGAGGGCCTAGGGGAGTCATCACGGGGTGGGATGCAGGACAAGAGCTAGTGACCAGGCCCTGGGCATGCCAAGGCAGGGAGCAGGGCCCCACAGCGAGTCTGGGGATGCGGAGGTCCATTCTCGTAAGTTCAGGGCCAGGCATCCTCCCACCACCCCATCTTAAAGGTGGAGAAAGAGGCCTCGGGAGGTAACTACAGGACTCACTGCCCGGAGAGTTGGGCCGGCGCTGGGGCAGCGATGCCGGTCTGGGGCTGATGCTGCCCCTTCCTGATGGCGAAGTGGCCTGGCAGATGGTACTCACCTTACCACTGACGTCGCTGATGGCCACATGGACAAAGATGGAGGCCTGCTCCATGCCCTCCAGGTACACATGCCGATATCCTGCAACAGGGGTCACCAGCTCTCACCTGCCCCTGGGTGCTTACGGTCCCCCACTTACAGGTCCCTGAGTATACCAACAAGCCCAGTCCAGGGCCTCCCCTTCTCCGACCCCTAGTTCTACCTCCTCCAGGAAGCCCATGGGGGTTTCTCCAGCCTCAGGGACAAGGTGTTCCCTTCCCCCAAGTGGACCAAGCCCCCAGGGCCTCCCTCGCCTTCCTCCCCAAGCTCCCTCCATGTCCCTTTGGACTGACCAGGCTCTACCCACCCACCTGGCATCATGCTGCTGAAGGCCAGCGTCCTCTGGCCAATGAAGTCCCGCCCGATGGGGTCATGGTCCCACACAAGGAAGCGGACCAGCGCCATCTCGGGCATGTGCACCAGGAACACCAGAGTCTCCTCCCACATGGGGTTGAATCCTGTAGGCCACCAGAGGGGTGTCACCATCCCCCACTCCAGGGTCCAGCCACCCACCGCAGGGCTCTGCCCACTGAAGTGCCAGCCTTGGGCTGGCTGCCTGGGAGCTGTGGCCATCACAGCTACTTGCATCCAGAGGGGCAGTGTCTGCAGACAGTGGCCCAGGACGTAGTCACTGAGTGCAGGGAGGTGGCCAGGAGGTGGGATGGGGTGCCCGAGGCACAGGCATATGGAGGCCTTTCTGCCCCCCCACCCCACCACACTGCCCTGTGTCTCACCATTATCATCCACCACACGGGTTTGCTCCTTGTTGCAGTCCACAGGGAGCCCAATGATCTCCACCTCCACAAATGGGTCAATGATCTGGGGGCCCCAGAGGTACAGGTGGCACCCCAGGCCCAAGTGCCAGGCTCCTGCTCCTCTAGTCTGTGCCCTCCCGACACAGGACCCAGATAGCTTTGCTGCCCCCGTGGCCCCCTCCTACCTCCCTGTGCCCCTCCACCTCCCTGCAGTCCCCAGCATTGAGTCCCACCCTTCTACCTCCCCACAGCCTCCCAGCATCAAGTCCCATGGCCCCCTACCTCTCTCAACCCCCCATCTCCCTGCAGCCCCCTACCTTCCCATGGTCCCCTATGTCCCCACTGCCCCCCAACATCGAGTCCCATAGCCCCCCTACCTCCCTCAACCCCCCATCTCCTTGCAGCCCCCCTACCTCCCCACGGTCCCCCAGCATTGAGTCCCGAGGCTTGGGGAGCTGCTGCCCACTGATGATCCTCAGCACCAGCTGCTTCTTGAGTTGCCCGGGCAGCGGATCCTCAGAATTGGGGTTGAAGACACCTGGGGGCCGGGGCAGGAGGCTGAGCAGGCTTGGCCCTTCCTGAGTCCCCACAGACCCCAGGTGGGCACCAGGCTGCCAGTGGTCAAACTCGCCTTTCCCCCATTTTACGGATGGGAACAAGAGGCCCAGCCAAAGGAGAGGAGGCAAAATCGCAGTGTATGGGTTAGGGGCGTGGATCGGGACCAGCAGGTGGCTCTGAGCCCAAGAGCTGCAACACAAGGTGGGACACCCATACCCCATCCTACAGGTAAACTGGGGGCACAGGGACTTGTGCAAGGTCACGCTGCCTCTGGATGGGGCCCTGGGAGCCCTGGTGGGGTGGGGGACCCTGGTGGGTTGAGGGCTGGGCCCTGGGAGCCCAGAGGTGAGTTGTCTGGAAGCACACCACAGGCTGTGAAGGCTGAAAACTTGGGGGGAGATAAGTGCAGATACAAAACGGTCAAATACAAACCAAGAGGGGGTGTGGGAGGAGGGATTAGGATTAAAATGGAAAAAAATCCATAAATCATTTTCAGCATATCAGGGAGAAATTGAAGCATCTGAAAGGAGAGGATTGGCGGTGTGGGGGGGGGGCGGGGAGGAAGGGAGGAGGGAGGAGGAAAGGGGGAGCTCCTTAAAATGCCAAGCCCGGAGACTAGCCTCGTGGGCACCTTGGTCTACGGCCACTGCAGACCAAAGCAGGCCTGGGCTGGGAGGCAGGCCTGGGACGGGGGGAGCTGGCACCGTGGCCACTGACAAGTCTTGCCTACACATGCCAATAAACCTCATGCTGGGGGCCCAGATGAGGGGCTGATTCACCACCTCCAAATTCCTGGCAGAGTGGGGGTCCTTCATGCAGCCCCTGCCCCCAGCAGGGCGGGTGCCTCCAGCCCCAGCATCCTGGGAGCTGCACCCCACAGTTCCCCTATCAGGAGGCCCTGCTGCTACCGCCATCCCCCATTACTGTCTGGTGCAGCACCCCCCCAACTCCCACACCTGGGCACCTCACCCTGGCGCATGCACGGGGGCTTGAGCACGTAGCCACAGTTGCCATTGGCGCTGAATTTGGCGCGGTTCAGCTGCAGCATGCGCCCCTCCGTCTGGTAGTTCAGGGCAACTGCAGGGCAGGGCACGTATCACCGATCACACTGGCCTGCCCTTCCACTGGGTGTACCTGCCACCCTATCCCCCACCACCAGGCACACTGGGGGCCCTGAGGGCCTGACCCCTGGCTCCTGGTTCCTGGTGGGACACCACTGGAGCCCAGCACAGCCAGCTCCCCGGCAGACCCCAGACCCTAGGCATGTATGGGCAGGCCACTGTGTCTCCTGAGGACCCAGTCCAGCACCAATATATGGATTGGTGGGATGGCACGGAGGCTTGCCTGGGGACTCCTCGATGCCCCTCAGTGTGCTGCCCATGGGCACCCACCCATCTGGCAGCCGGCATTCCAGAAGGGCTGTGGGTTGTAGTTACTGGAGTCAACTCGGTAGGATGAGGGGTAGATGCGGGACAACTGGTGCTGGTTGAAGCACAGGTACTGCGCCGGCTTCTGCTGCAGGATCTGGTGTGCCTTGGTCTCGCTGAAGGACGACACCTGCCAGCTGGATGCCACTGGCAGATGCAGATCGGCAGGCATCAGAAGGCAGTCCGCCAGGCTCAGGGCTCCCCAGTGTGCACTCTGACATCAGGGCATCCCTCCCTGACATGCATCCTAAGGTCAGGGTGTCCCCCCCACCATGCACCCCGAGGTCAGGGACAGCAGGCTTGGGACTCTCCGATGTGCACCAGGCTCAGGTCGTCCCTCTCTGATGTGCACTCTGAGGTCGGGGGCCACCCGGGGCGGAGGGAGGTCCTCCCCGCTGTGCACTGGGCTCAGGCCTGGCCAGCGCCCCCACCCCCCAGCCTCCCCCAACGCCCGGCCCCATTCACCCTCGGTCTCCACATCGTGTGTTCCCACAGACTTGGTGTACTTCACCAGGTCCGACAGGGCCCGTGACAGCTTCATGGTCTTCTTCTGCCGGGTCACCCTGTGGGGTGGGAGGGGTGTCAGGAGCCTGAGGTCATATGGGGCCAGGGGTGTGTGCGCCCATCAAAGGGGCATGTGACCAGTGCTGAGTGTTGCAGAGACAGTGGGGCCAGGCAGCCAGGATGGCCACACTCTCGGGCTCAGACCTGCAGGGACAGCAGGTGCCAAGGCCCAGGCAGGTAAGAGGAGCACCGAGCAGCAAGATGTAGCCAGAGCCACGGGCTGGGAGGTCCTCCAAGAGAAATGGGGACTTCTGGAAGGTTCTCAGCAGAGGAGAGCCTGGGAAGGAAAGAGGCTGTCGGGGTAAGAGGTGGGGGTTCCAGGTGTGCACTGAGAACAGAGCCAGGAGGAAGTGGAGAGGAGTCAGGTGTGACATGGAAAGGATGGGGGGCTGTTAGCCAGGATGGGGGTGTGAGAGTGGACGGGATGGAGGATGGCGGAGGCAGAGGGGACCAAAGTGATGGGGGACAGAGGTGGTTGGGTACAGAGTGAGGGGGAAGAGGTGAGGGGGACAGAGTGAGGGGGACAGAGATGGGAAGGATGGAGACAATGGGGGACAGAGGTGAGGGGAACAGATTGTGGGGGACAGAGTATGGGGGGATAGAGGTGAGGGAGACAGAGTGTGGGGGACAGAGTGTTGGGGACATAGGTAACAGGTGACAGAGTGATGGGGACAGAGTGTGGGGACACAGGGAAGCCTAGATTTAGAGGGCAGGTCTGAGAGGGCGATTTGCACACCCATGGAGGCAATGACATAGGATGGCTGGGCTGGACTGGTCTAGTTTGCTTGTGGGGGCATTTGAAGGCTGGAAATGACCCCTCAGGAGGGCATGAGGCTGGGGGGTGGTGCTAGACTCTGGGAGGGAACCCTGAGAGGAGAAGGGGGTCCTGGGAGCGGGACCCCAGGGAGAGAGGGGGCCCTAGAGGGGAAGGGAGGGTGTTGGCTAGACCAGGTGCCCAGGGAAGAGAAGGACTGAGACCTGGTCCCAAACCCCCAGCCACCCCACAGAGCTCTGTCCTGGGTTCCCGCAGGTCCACACTGCATGGCCAGCAGTGGGCCTGGGCCTCTATCCGAGCACCTTGCCCCAGGGTCTGCAGCACAGGGCCCACTACCCTGAATGGACCCCACCAACCGTTCTGAGCTACCAGAACTGGGACTGCACATCCGCTGCTCTACTGCCGGGACCACGACTTTGCCAACTCCCAATGCCTCTGGGGCAGGGTTGGGGAGGGGGGACCCTTCCTTCACCACTGCCCCACCAAAGCCCCCCTGTGCCCCCCTCCAGGGACCACCTCCCGGGGTGCATGTGTGGGCGCTGTTGCAGGGCACTGACCCTCGGTTCTGGCTTCCTTGGGGGTCCAGGTCCTCCACCCCCTCCTCCACACTGGCCACCTTCTTTAACTTGCTGCCTTTTTTCTGGAGAGAAAGAGAGAGGCGTCGAGACCTGCTGGAGCCCTGGGCTCCAACCAGACCAGGCCGTTTTGAAGGCCAGGGAGCAGCAGGGAGGTAGGACCACCCTCCTGGGCCCCAACTACATTTCTTCCCAGGCCCTTCTGCGCTTGGCCATGGCTATTGGTCCTCTGCCACAGCCCCATCCCACCTGTCCCTGGTAGGCTCTCAGCCCAGCCATGGGGCCCCTGAGCTTGGGCCAGAGGAGGGGCCAACCAGAAAGGGTACTGCGGCCCCTGCTCCCTTGTAGCCCCTGCCCAGCCCCCGACCCTGGCCCCCTGCAGCCAGCCTTGAGATGCTACCGGCAGACTCAGGGAGGATTCTGAGAACCAGGCCAGGGAGAACGGAGACCCACCCCACCCCACTCTGAAGGACGATGGTCTCAGGCCCCCCAGCCCCAGAAGCCCACCAGACCTTGCGCTTGGAGAAGCTGTTCATAAGGAGCCGGCTGTTCCGCCGGCTGGCTCCAGCGTCCTCCCCAGAGTCGACATCCTCCTCAGCTTTGCTCTGAGCCCCAGGGAGAGAGACAGCAGCAGGGGTGAGTGTGACAGGGGTGAGCCTGGCCCTGAACCTGGTCGGGGGCGGGAAGCTGCTGCCACGCCTGGCCACAGGAGGCTCCAGGAGGCCTTCCTGGAAGCGAGGGATTAAGCTGGGCCTGGGAGGGACCAGGGCAGCAGAGGGAGGTGCTGGAGTCCCAGAGCAGATCCCAGGCCCACTGAGAGGGTGAGGGGGGCAGCTGCCGGTGAAAACATAACCACAAAGAGGGGCCATCAAGGCACTGATGGAAGTGTTCTCGCAGGCACACACGCATACGCAGATACACACACACACTAGCTTTTCCCAACGTGCTCTTTAAACTCATTGAATTCTCAGTTCTGAGTGTTTTTCCACAAAAAGTGATGGTTTAATACACGCAGTCTGTAGGTCTGGAATGTTCCTCAGCTCTTTGCTTATGTAACCCTCACAGGACGCCTGTGCTCTGATGCCCAGCCTGCTCAGCAAGCATAGGCAGGCTCGTTAGAGGAGCAAGGCTGGGCTGCATTTAAAGCCGTGAACGCTGCCTTCTGCTCACTGTCAGGGCTACCAGGGCGCAGGACTGAACCTTCCTCCTGCTATTAGAAAATCATGTGTCCTGGGCCCTCCCTGCTCTATGGCGTGAGAGTCACCGCCGGACGGTCATACCCACCCATTCGCCCAAGGCTCATTCATGCCAGAGCCCCGGGAGCCTGGGCCTTGTGTTTCCATCCCTGAGGCTGCTGCAGACACCACCTTCCACTGCCAGCCCTTTGCAGATGTTCCCATACTCGGCCCACGTCTCATCCCATGCACATATAGCCCTGCGAACACCCTTGCATACACCCCTGCATACACACCCCTGCACATACACCCGTGTATGCAGCCCTGCATGCACCCTTGCGCACACATCTCTGCACACACACCCGTGTACACACCCCTGCACACGCCCAACTCTACTCTCACATGGGGCTGCTGCGCCCACTGGTGTGGCCAGCTGGGGATCCCTCCATCCCTGGAAAAGGCCACTGTCCCTTCCTGAGTCCAGGCTGATAGCCCCTTCTGGGCTCCCTATTCATACCTGGCCCCTTTTGTGGCTTTGGTACTGGCCCCCGGCAGGGCCCTCAGGGCCAGGAAGGTGATGCTGGCAGGCCGGCTCCCAGCTGGATGAGGGGTGAGCTGGAAGTCCTCAGACCCCCGGGGGGTGGTGGACATTCTCCATGCTTCAGCAGTGCCCCCAGGGGCCTCCAGGGGCCAAAGGTTAGGGGAGCAGCAGCCTCACCATCTCTGCACTCAGAGCCTGGGAGCTCTACTACCCCCAGGCTCCCCCCACCACACCCGGCCTAGCCTCCTGCTCAGGCCCGTGGGCCGGCGCCCCTAGTTCCAGGTGGTGAGCAAGACTGCCTCCTGGGTGGCTCTCATTATCTAGGGGGGGCTCAGGAGTGTGGAGCTGGGTGCCTCATCCACCCTACTCCTGGGGAGGGTGGGTGTCTGCCCTGCAAGTAGAGTACTCCCGGCCCCAGGATCCATACTCCAAAGCACCCCAAGGAGCCCACCATGGGTGTTCAGGAACCGCAGAAGCCATGGAGCTAGAGCCAACCTCACAGCCAACAAAACTGTGTGCACCCTCAGCTAGACACCAAGCCACACACATCCGAAAACAAGGCATGCTGCCTGCTGTGGCCCCGGGCCAGACAGCCTATCAGTCGTGATGTGGCCAGCAGCTGCCCCCAGCTGCTCCAGTGCCCCAGAGCCCATGCCCATGGCCCAGATCTTCCTTCTTTCTTCTCCCACATCAGAAGCCAGGACAAACCCATGCCCGTGCCCCAGGTCTGGCTGCTCTGGCCTTGCCCTCCCGCTGCCCCCCAGAGCCCACAGCAGTGGGACGCTGGCCACTGCCTGGATAGATTCTCAGTAGGAGCCACTCAGGATTGCTTTAAGAGATGTATGTCTCTGTCCACAGCCCCCAGCAACAGCAGCCCGTTTTCCTCTTAATTTATTGAAGATGCTGAAGCGTGCAGGAGGCACTGGAAGCTGCACTAGCATTTGCTCAAAACCCGTGGAGACTGACACGCTCCAGCGCTCCTTAAACATTGCCCAGAACGCCACTGCTGCTACCGAGAGCCACGGGCACCCATAAATCTAGGCAACAATTAAGGGAGCAGCGCTGCTGGCCCAGGTCCCTGGAGGAGATGCCGCCAACTGCGGCCCAAGTCTCTTGGACCAGGATGGACTGCTACCGGCACAGCTCATTCTCCCCCAAGAGCTGGGCAGAGGAGAGCGGACACCCCATCAGGGAGGGCAAGGCAGCCAGCCAGCAGGCAGACAGCGTCCACCCGAGGCAGAGCACAGCCGCTCCCTCCTGACAGGGCCCAGCCTTCCAGGCTGCACGGCAGGGCGGGAGGCCTGGGAGGAGCAGGGTCCCAAGCAGAGGGCGAGGCCTCCTATTGACCAGCACCATCTGTTGACCCTTCATGCCCATCAGTCCCTCCCTTCCAGGGGTCCAGGGGTGCTCCCTGCTGAACTCAGTGCCTCCTCCTCCCCCACAGGACCCTCCTGTAGGACAGGTAGCACTCAGGACCCAGACTCATGCCCCCAGGGCCAGCTCTGGAAAGGACAGTGCTTGCCCCCATGGGACCCAAGTGGCCGCAGTGCCTGCATTGACGCCCCCTCTGCCTGGAGTCTGCACCCCCTCCATGAGCTCTGAGGCTGACAAAGTCCCCCCTCCCCTCGCTCCTTGCCCCTGCCTGGGCTCCACCTCTCCATCTCAAGACTAGAATAAGCGAGCACCTGGTAGCACGGGACCTGCTGGGGCCACCTGCAAAAAGTGTCGCTGAGTTCCCTGAGCATCAGCTGTGCAGCATGGTGCCACACTCGTGGGTGGAAACAAAAACAACCACATCTAAAAATACAGTGCCCCAGTGGGGCACACGGAAGAGACACTGCTGCCCCCCCAAAATCTGGAAAGTGGCGAGGGGCTGCAGGGAAGGGGTGGAGTGAGCCAGTGCCTGCATGGCAAGCTCTCCACCAACAGGGAGGCAGCCACACCCACCATTAGTGCCCTCCACCCTGCTCACTGTTCAGGCTTGGGGGGGTCAATCAACGCCCTGCCCACCTACCTGCCCAGGCCTGTCCCTGTCCCACCATAAGGGAAGCAACTCTGGCTCCTTAGGCCACTTGGTGGGGAGCCATCCCTCCAGGCTGGCTGCAGCCCAGATGCTCAGCCTCACTGCCCAGCCAGGCTCCCCAGACGCCCTGACGTCCCCTACGGCCGATCCATTTGGATACATGCCCCATGGGGCTGTGAGTGGTTCCCAGCATGGGGGGCACCAGGTAGGGGGGGACCCAGGTAGAAGGAGCTCCAGGAAGAGGGGGCACTGGGCAGAAGGGCCCTGGGCAGGGGTGGCACTGGGCAGGGGGGCCCTGGGCAGGGGTGGCGCTGGGCAGGGTGACCCTGGGCAGGGAGAATCCACCCTTCTGCACTTGGCTAGGCCTGCTGTGGGTGGGGGTCAGCACGCAAGCCTGGCACTGTCTCGGCTTGGAATACTCCGGTTGGAGCTAGAGGCCTCCACCTCTCAAGCTTTCCCCAGGGAAGGGGACTGAAGCTGCCCCATGTGGCCAGTCCAATTGCCAGCCACACACACTCCTTGCTGGACAGCTCCTGGACTGGCTTAGCCCTGAGACCCTGCTGGGCCCCTCCCTGACACTCACAAGACCCCCTTCCTAAGACGGGGGCTGGAACAAGCCTGTGGGCAAACCCCTTTCCATGAGGAGCTGCGGTCACCCACGGCTTCCAGCCTCTCCAGCCTACAAACGGACAGGGTGGAGGGTGTGGGCTGGGAGCTGCCTGCAGGCCTCCGAGGGGGATGCACATGGCTGTCAGACTAAACGGAACTGCCAGAGGATGTGGAAACAGCCACACCAAGAGTGCCACCAAGCCCCAGGCTGATTTGTTCTGTGACAGGGTAAACGTCTCAAGTCCTCCCTCGGCATGGAAAATCTAAACAAAGGTAATCACTGAGCTCTAAGAGGACCCTGGGGATGTACCACCGGAAGCGTGTTTGTGTGGGTATGTGTGCGCGCACGCTCGTGCGCACAGACGCACGCGCTTGTGCATGCATATGTGCAGGTGTGTGAACTGTGTGCATATGTATGTGCAGGTGTGTGTGCACAGGTGTGTGTGCATATAGGTGTGTATGTACAGATATATGTGCATTTGTGCAGATGTGCATGTGTGTGCAAACGTGTGTGTAGGAGTGCAAGTGAGTGTGTGTGCGTAGGTGTTTATATGCAGGTGTGTGTGCACGTATGTGTGTGCTAGGGTATATATATACCTGTTTGTACACAGATGTGTGTGCAAGCGTGTATACAGGGCTGTTCTCAGGTGTATATACAGGTGCATGCAGACAGGTATGTGCATTCAGGTATGTACCTGCAGGTATGTGCATTTTGGTGTGCAAGTGTGTGTATGTGTGCATGTGTGTGTGTTCAGGGGTGTGTGTGTAAGTATTTTCCTGCAGGTATGTGTGTGCTGATATGTGTATACAGGAGTGCATGCACACATGTGCAGCGTACACAGATAGCACCCTCCGGGCCCCTCTCCAGGCCCACTGGCCAGGCCTGAAACCTGTACCTGTGAGGAGGAGAACAGGTGTGGGGAAGAGAACAGGTGTTGGGAGCCTCACCTTCTTTCCCTCAGCCTTGTGCCCAAGTTTCCACGCTGGGGACAGCGTGGACACGGAGAAGTCGTTGGGGTCTTCACAGTCTCGGATCCTGGACTCCTTGATGAGGGAATCCAGTTTCCTCTTTGCAATGTTTTCCACACGTTTCCGGTTGGTGGAGGCCTGCAGGAGCCATATGGCGGCTGGTTGATGTCTGTCCCCAGCCCAGCAGCGGCAGGGCACTCCGGTGGGTCAGCTGGGGCTGCTGGAGCCCCATCCGGGTCCCCACTGCACTGGCTGCCGGCATGCGGGTCAGGTCACTCGTCCTTGAAGCGGGCTCGCAGAGGGCAGGTGATTTGCCCCCAGGACGTGAACCCTGGCCCAGCTGGTTCTAACTCTCGCCTCCTTCAGCTGCAGGATGATGCTGCCCTGGGACCCAGCAGACAGTTGGTGGTCACTGGCGCAGTGGGCTTCGGGGGGAGTCAGTGCACCCTCAGCCTGCCCTGGGCTCCCAAGAGATGCTCAGCAGTGCAGGGTCTGGGGTCCCATCACCCCAGAGAAGTGGGCCAGTGACGGTGGACTGACTGCTCGGCACCAGGGGCCAAGACTCCCCAACCCTCAGCCGGGCAGTGTCCTTGATGACCTCGAATGCCTCAGGGGCAGGGCCTGGGCTCAGGCATCTGGGCGCCCCCGGAGCCCTGTTTGGAGTGAGCCCAAGTGGATATCGGTACTGCAGCTGTGCCGTCTCTTTGGCTGATGAGAAATGCAAAGCCATCCAGCAAACGGAAGGATCCATTGCCTCAGGGCTTTCTAAAACAATTAACCAAGAGGCTGGGAAGGCTCCTGTGCAATTATTTTCCCATCCAATGGCCCCTCAGGGAGAGATAGTCTTCACTGCCTCGTCACTAGCAGCTTAGCCCAGATCCTCGGCCTCCACCTGCAGCCCCTAGCCCAGGCGGCCGCTGGGAGCAGGGATAGCTAGCTGAGCTGCAGAGAGAGCGGAAACCACCCACAGGAACCCCCTGACAGGGCAGGTGGCACGCGTCCTGGCATCTGTGGGCCTTGGGGTTCACACCTTGAGGTGGGGCCAGTGCTGGGCTCAGGGTGGCTGGGCAGGGTGCCCCCGTCCCAGGGTTGAGCCAGGGTTGGCCAGAGAGGCAAGGAATGGGGAGAGGGACCCAGGTTGAAGCCTAGCTGGTACAGGTGTGGGTGGGGTTGTCTGAGCCCCATGCTACGACCAACTGCCAAGGACATCAAGGGGATGTCACAGGAGGTTGAGTGAATGGTTCCCACAGGGTCAGTTCAGAAATGGAAGCCGAGAGAGGCCCCAAGCAGACATGTGTCCACCACCCCAAGGGTCAGCCCCACCAGAAATGCAGAGTGCACACTCCAGTGGGTGTGGGGGAGTGGGCAGAGAGGTGACCTGGCCAGCTCTGGAAACCCCCCAGCTCCTGGCCCGATGTTCTTCACTCCAGGTGCCTTCCTTCCTGACTTCCACTGACAGGAGGAACATTAGCCCCTCCTCAGGCTGCAGGACCCCTGCCCCCCACCCAGGGCTTCCCTGGCCCTGCCCTGGCCCCGCCCCCAATCCCGGCCCCCACCCCCACTCACATCCCCATTGAGGAGCTTGCAGTCATCATCAATCTCATCGGCGCTGTCCTCATCAGACACCTCGCCCTCCTCAGCGTCCTCGCTGATGTTGGCCGGGAGCTTCTTCCCCTGGGGGAGGAGGTGGACAGTGGGAGAGGCCCAGGGGCCCAGGGGCCTTGAAGGAAGTACTGGCAGCCTGCACCCGAAAGGAGCAGCTGTCAAGGGGCAAGGCTTTTCTCAAGCTTGCCTGGGGTGACTCGGGGCAGAGCAGGGGTAAAAACCAGGGCTCGTCACCTCCCTGCAGCAGCAGCGTGGAAAGAACATGATTCAGTGTTCGTGTTGGTGGGGGGTGATCCCAAGACTGGCATGGCCACTGTGTTATACATAGGGAGACTGAGGCAGGTCAGGGCAGGCCTCTCTGGAGCAGGGCCCTCCCCAAGTCCTGGTCCCAGGTCAGATGCCCAGTTGGATGCTGACTCTGGGAGGAGTAGGGGCTGACCTTCACCAGGATCTTGCCCTTAAGCATCTCTGGAGAGGGAAGCATGGTGAAGTCCTCGCCGCTCACCGACGACAGGTCCAACTTGTCCCCAAGGATGTCAGTCAGGTACTGGGCCATCTTCTTCTGCTGGCTGACACTGCAGTGGTTCTCAATGGACAGGATCACTGGGTACCTGCGGCCCCAAGGCAGGAGGAGCTAGGTGAGGCAGGGCATCAGAACCACATATCAAGGAGGGGTCTTCATCAAGAGGCCTGGACAGTTAGGGCAGCCAGCTGCTCCAGGAGGGGCCCACCAATGACCTTGAAAAGCAACTGAGTGGGTGGGAAAGTGGCTGGGAAACTTCAGGTACAGAAAAAGAAGATATGCACTTAATCTCTCAGTAAGAAAAAAGAAAAGCTATTAGAAACTCCAGGAAAACAAAAGGCAACATCTGAGAAATCTATGGTTCAAAAACGATGCAGACTAAACTGAGATACAACGTGGAACAATAGACAGATGGTGAGAAAGATGACCCTTTGACCTAGACACTGGGGACACTGCCCTTGGATGGCCTGGGGCTCCGACGTTGGCCTCATGGAGAAGGAGACATAAGCCTGGGACACACCATCTGGCAGAACATGGCTGTTATCTGTGGGTGCAGAATAAGGAGTGGAGCATGGAATTTTTCATTATAAGCTCTTCTGTTTGTTTTTTCAAACCACGTGCACATTTTCCTTACAGTTTTACCCAAAGGTACTCGTGGTTCTTTTAGAAAATATGACCTGGTAGAGAGGACGCAAACCAGAGCAAGAGATAGGCAAGTGCTGTGGTGTCGGGGGACAAGAAGGGCTTGGGGCACAGATACTCATCCCATCTTCCCATTTCTCAGACTGGCGACTGAGGCCTGGAGCCCAGGGTTTGGGGGTGGGAACTGGGTGTCCGCAAAGATGATGTGGACACCTGAGATGCATGCCTATTCTGAGACCACAGCTTGCTCTGGTTCCTTGGCAGCTGCAGGAGCCCCATGCCCCAAGCCACCCTCCCCACCTGCAGCCCCAGGGGCTGGCTGCCTTGTAGCATCCATCCCAGCAGCTGAGACAGCCCAAGCTGCCCTTCCAGGAGAGGCCTCCTGTCACTGTTTTCTCAATCAACCTGCTTCTCCTCCCACCTTCATTAGATTAGCTCCCTCCTCACCTTCGAGGAGACTTGAAGATAACTCTCCAAGTGAGGGAGGAGGTCTTCTATCTCCAGAAATGAAACTGAGTTTTGTTTAACAATGTCTGTAGCCACAGCTGAGTGACAGCAAATTGAGTCTGGACGCAGAGTGGCTTCTCAGGGGTAATTAGGACTGAAGCCACTGCAGGCAACTGACACTCAGGGATGGCCACAAGCAAGTGTGGGCAGGGGGCCACTTGCACACACCTGTCATGTCGTCTGCCCACTCACCACCGCTGGCCCTCTCCCTGGAGCTGTGTGTCCACTCCCTGCCCTGCCCCTCTCTTCTCAATGAAAGACCTCGAAACCAGCCCCTCAGCCGGAGGCTATCACAGCCACTGCCCCCCCCCAAAAGGATGTGGGAGAGGGTCAGGAAGAGCCAGAGCCTAGTGGCCCCTCCCCCGCCCCTTGGGGCCAGCACCCCAGTCCCAGCCACTCACTGTTATATCCTGTTTTGTTTCTCTTTGTTGTTAGTTGCCATCGAGTCAATTCCAACTCATGGCAACCCCATGTGTGCAGAGTAGAACTGTGCTCCATAGGGTTTTCAATGGTTGTGACTTTTCAGAAGCAGATCACCAGGGCTTTCTTCCGAGACATCTCTGGGTGAGTTTAAACCTCCAACCTTTTGCTAGTAGCTGAGTGCTTAACCAGTTGCACCACCTGGGAACTTCTACTCACTCATTCTTGATGAAGGCGTATTTGTTGATGGTTTCGATGACGTCTTTGAAGAGGATCTTGGAGGTCAGGGTGTAGCCATGGTGCACAATGGGCTCGCCATCAGGCCCATCCCAGCAGTCCACTGTGGGCATACAGGCCACGGGTCAGTGCCAGGGCACAGAGGCCACATCTGCTCCAACACAAGCGATGGCACACACAGGCCACTGAGCCTGTGGACCCCAGTAGAGGACCATCCACCTGCTCAGTGGTTACACTGAGGGGAAGACTTGCCCCAAGCCTCCGGCCTGATCCTCTGCCCACCCCACCCCCTACAGGAGCCTGCCTGGGCCCTGGGGGCAGGCAGGTCCTGGAGCACCCATGAGGTAACAGCCACTCACCCTCCACACAGCGGCAGCCGGCCTGCAGGACCCAGGCATACATGTCCACGCGGGACTGGGACATGAGCTGGTCACCCACAAGGTAGGTGTTGTGGGACGAGGTGATGAAGTAGTGGCTCAGCGGGCGGCTCATGTCCTGGTGCACACTGTGGTGTGTGGGGTTGAAGATGTCACCAGCTGGGCTTCGCATGTAGTTGGTGAAGCCTGCAGAAGGCGGGGATGGGGGTCAGCCCTGTGTGTTCGGCCCTCGGCCCGGCTGCACTTGTGCCTCATCTCATAGCCACCCATCCCCCAGACCTTGTGGGACCACTGGCTCAGGCCACTGCCTTGAGCCCAGCTCACACTGTGACCAGGGCCCCCAGCGGCCCCCCAGGACAGAGGATTCAGAGTAGTCCCCAGGGCAGTGGACACCAGGTGGCCTCACTCACCGTCAATTCCCAGCACCCCCTTGCTCTTGTTTTCTGGGCAGGGCTCAAACTGCTCGATGATGTCCTGGCAGCTCTCAAGCATCACACCTGTCATCTAGGCAGAGGAGGGGGCTGGGCTAGCCTCAGGCAGTCCCCTCCCCTCCCCATTGCCACTGCCTCCCACCTCCTGACCTTGCAGCCAGCTCCCCCCTCCCCCAGGGGGCTCACTGACCATCCCCAGTGTCATGTAACTTGGGAAAGACTCAGGGGTCAGTGGTCAGCAGGTGGGCCCAGCATGGAACAGAGGCCACGCGTGGGGAGCTGTACAGAGCCAGAACCACATCCCAGCCTTGGGGAACCCCGGGGTCACAGGGAAGCCCCCTGCCATCTACCCCAGGTCCCTGCAGGTGACCCCCATGGGAAGCTGAACCCCCAGCTGCCCCCAAGGTGGCCCCACACACTGGAGGCCAAGGGCTCTTTGGTCCCCACTACAGGACCTATCCAGTACCCTGTGGTGCTGTCAAGGCCAAGAACCCTGTTTTCCAGTGGCAGGTCCTCCATCAGGGCTTCCCAGGAAGTCCCCAGGAATGTGTGCATGTTGCAGGGAAGTGGGGAGAGGTGGGGATGGTGGAGGAAAATGGGGTTGGAGCTTGGAGCAAGCTGTGGGCCATCTGTCAGCTTTGAGGGTGCAGGGCACACAATGCCTGGGCCCCTCCTATGGGAGCATTCTTTCCAAGGGGCAGAGCTTCCAGCCATGGACATGCACCTCAGGTCCTGCACACCAGAGGGGCCCAGGAAGGGGAGGTCCAGACCACTGAGCCTCTGGACACTGGGTCTCAGGCCAGCAGTGCAGTCCCCAGAAGAACGTGGCCCTAGCACTGGCCCGTGGACTGGACAAGGCTTCCTAGAGTCAAGGTACAGAGGTAGGTGGGTCTCATGGGCACCAGGAGGCACTGGGCATTTGCTGGGCAAATGATGAGTGGAGGTGGCCCTGGGCCAGGCTCTGGGGAGGGGCCAGCCAGACCCACACGGGGAGCATGGGCATGTAGGGGCAGTGCCCAGAATCTGGGCCATAGAATGCAAATCCCCCTGGAAGCTTGGGTGGCCGAAGCCAGGACAGCACCCCTCACTGGCCCCAGTGGAGAAGCTGCTAGCCCTCTGCCCCACACAGCAGATCCCCCCAGGCTCCCTGGACAAGGCTGGTATAGTGATGTGAGCTAGAGCAGGTGCCTTGAGCAGAGGCAGATCCAGGGCTTCAGAGGCCAGGCTGTGGCCCCACTGACCCCAAGCTATCAGCTGCACTGGGACCCCCTCGGCACCCTCACCTTCTGCTCTACCTCAAGGAAGCGCTGCAGGTCGGCGGCATCCAAGTGGTCCTTGTGGTTGCTGTAGGTCAGCAGGAGCAGGTAGAGGTCCCGGCGGGTGGACATCGCCTTGTAGAAGGCACAGAACTCCTCGAAGTCCAGCGTGCCCTGCTGGTCATCTGTGTCTGCTTCCTGCAACCCAAAGCCTCTGGGTCCCTGTCTATATCCTCGCACAGCCACAAGTCATCCTCAGGCTTGTTCCCCTCCTTGGCTGACCAGAACCGCAGATCCACCGCCCCCCACTTTCTGTTTCACTGCAAGGTCACTATGCCCCAGACAATCACAGCTGTGTCTTCACTGGCCTCCCCCTTTCTGCCTCTCCCCACCAAGAAACCAATGGGGCAACCCTTTTAAAACACAAATCTGACCCCCCGGCTCTGTGCCTTCCAAGGTCGGTCTGCAGCCGAACCTGACACCATCACCCATACTGGGGGTCAGCACCCACCCCGGGCTCCATGCCACTGAGCCTCTAATGAAATTGATGCTCATCAATTAGGAACGCTCATGGCCCCAGGAGACCCAGGCCCCAAGTCTCCCTGGCAGAAACAAGCAAGACCTATTCTCAGCCACTGCTTTTCTTTTGCTCATGAGATGCCCCCAGGAGCCTTTCAGGGCTCCCCACAGGGGCGGTGGCTGCGAGGCGCTGACCCACCAGGGACCCCCATGAGGGTATGGGCTCCTTGGTGAGCCCACTTCCTCACAGCATTTACTGACAACACACCAGACCCCCCAGGATCCAAGGGATAAGGCACAGCCCTCCTAGAAGGGGCCCAAGTCTGGGGACAGACACAGAAGATAGTAGCATCCCAGTGGCTGCAGACCAGAAGATTCCTGATGTGCCCAGGGACCATGATCACCTGGGGGTGTGCAAGAAAGGCTGCTTGAGCATAGAGGTTGGGCTGAGGTCTGCCAGGGGGATAGATGGGGATGGTTGGGTTGGGGTCGAGTGGGAACACAACCCACTTGGATGCTCTGGGCTCCAGCTGGCACCCAGCTCAGCCCCATCTCCTTGTGGGGAGTGCCTGGCCAGCGGGACACAGAACCTGGCTCTGCACACTGCAGAACAGCTGTTCTCAGTGAACCAGGCCAGCCATGGCTCCACCAGCCCAGATGCCCACCTGCCCAGGTGCTTACAGAGAAGCTGGTGGGGTGGCCGCAGCCCCAGCCAGGTGAAGCCACCAACCCAGCACTGACTGCAGCTTTGCCATCTCTCCAGACTTGGCACATTGAGGACCACAGCCACCATCGTCCTCGGACACTGCCCGAGGCCACAGGTCTCCACAGAGTCTCTAGATTCTGATCGATCCCTGTGACAGGACAAAGCCTCATAGAGGTAGAAGTGGTGCCATGCCCACCACACCAGAAACACCAGGAAGGCCTGAGTGGGTAGGCTGGGGGACCACTGGAGGCACTGTGGGCAGGGGGCCCCAGAAGAGCCCACAGTGGGTGTGACAGGAGGGCTGGAGAAGGGAGGGAGCTGGCCACCAAGGGTCATTCTCTTCTCAGGACAGCCCCCACCCCATCTCCAGCACACTGTCAGCACCATGGACAGCATCACCTGCTGTTCTCCTGCAGGCAGCGAGGGGGGTGGTCCTTTGAGGTCTCCTCTGAGCCAGGAGCATCCCAGTGAGTGCAGCGACCACAGCCACCCTCCATGTCCCTGTCCCCATGAGAGTAGGGCTCCTGGGGAGGCAAGGCCCTGGTGTGCTTCTGGCTGCACCCCAGCTCAGGCTTGGCCTGGTAGTGGGCACCCAGCAGGACCTCCATGACTCCCTCTGGGACCCGAGAGCTGAGGGTTGTGCCAGCTTGGTGTGAGGGACCCATACTAGGTGATGCTAGGGCCCACAGATGCCCAAGGAAGACCCTGGTCTGTCTAACACTAGATTTGAAGGTGGCCATGGGTCTGAGGTGAAGCAGTGGTGGTTCAGTGGAAGAATTCTCTCCTACCATGCAGGAGATCCAGGTTCAATTCCTGGCCAATGCGCTTCACTCGAAGCCACCACGTGTCTGTCAGTGGAGGCTTCTGTGTTGCTATGATGCTGAACACGTTTCAGTGGAGCTTCCAGACTAAGACAGACTAGGAAGAAAGGCCTGGAGATCTATTTCCAAAAACCAGCCAGTGAAAATCTTATGGATCACAACAGTCTGATCCACAAGTGACCATGGGGATAGTGCTGGAATGGGTAACGTTTTGTTCCATTGTGTGTGGGGATGCCATGAGTCGGGGCCCAGTGTCCTTACAGAGGATCGAGGGTAGGGGCATCCAGAGCTCCCCATGTGGGCCTTCTCCAGTCAGAACTCCACACCAGGACCTTGGCCCCAGGAGCTGGGCACCCTCATAGCTGGTGCTTGTTGTTAGATGCCATCAGGTCCGTTCTGACTCATAGCGACCCTATGTACAACAGAACAAAACACTGCCCAGTCCTGTGCCATCCTCACAATCGTTATTATGCTTGAGCCCATTGTTGCAGCCACCGAGTTAATCCACCTTGTTGAGGGTCTTCCTCTTTTTCGCTGACCCTTTACTCTCCCAAGCATGATGTCCTTCTCCAGGGACAGATCCCTCCTGACAACACGTCCAAAGTATGTGAGACGTAGTCTCACCATCCTTGCTTCTAAGGAGCATTCTGGCTGTACTTCTTCCAAAACAGATTTGTTCGTTCTTTTGGCAGGCCATGGTACATTCAGTATTCTTTGCCAACACCACAATTCAAAGGCATCAATTCTTCTTCAGTCTTCTTATTCATCGTCCACTTTCACATGCATATGATTCGTATAGCTGGCTGAGTGAGGGCTTTGTCTCCCTCCAGCCAGCCTAGTGTCCACACAGCCTCACCTCCCTGGAAGGGCTGCTGACCGCAGAGCTGCCCCTGGAGCCTGGATAGGCTTTGACCGCCCAGCCCCAGGCAGGCAGGGAGCTGTCGGGCTGGTGGGTGATGTGCCCAGCCCCCTTAATTCTCCTGCTCCCCTCCCCATCCACCCTTAGACTTGCTCACTCTGAGCCAAGCATGACCGCCCTGTCCATCTCAAGATAGGCAGCAAGAGCCGAGGGTGCTGTGGGGGACCTGCCAGGCTGGGGCGGTAGGGCGGGGGCGTTGCAGAGCCTGGCGTCCAGCTAGAGAACCCTCCTCCAGATGGAAGCAAGACGATGAGACCCAGGGCAGGGCAGCGAGGTTCGAGATCAGCCTGTTTTCATGCTGCCCACTCACCTGGAGCAAGAACTACTGATGGCCATGTTCCCCCACCCCAGCAGGTGTTCCAGAAAGACACAAGCTAATTACAGACAATAAAGGCTGCAGCTCTGGCTGGAGCATCTAGGGGATGCATTTTCATAACTTCTAACAATGGGGCGGCTGAGGCCAGGGAGGTGGTGGCGGGGCGGAGTGGGGGCTAGGTGGTGCCAGCTTGGGCACCTGGGGCCGAGACTGGGCTGGTCATCTCCTTGAGGCATTGTTGGGGGGCCAGGAGAGGGGTCTTGGCCTTTTCTGGGTGCTATCCTCAAGGAGCCAACCCCTGGCCCCAATGCCTAGTCCACAAGCCTAGGGCTGGTGGAGCAGTGCCCACCTAGCTGCCTCCCTGTGTCTGCCCCTCTGCAGCTGGACCACCACCGCCCAGGACCCCTCTTGCTCAGGCAAGGCTGTGCCTCCAGCCCAGGGCGCCCCCCTCCATCTCTGCGTGGTCCCCAGCCCTCTGCGGGGACCCCACAGCAGGAAGCCCACGCCCTGTCCTGCCTCACCTTGAACATCTGCTTCACGCGCTGCCGCGGCAGGTTCACGTTCAGCTTATGCAGCAGCTGCAGGACCTCGCCGATGCTCAGGCTGCCGTCTCCGTTCTTGTCGGCCTCGTCGAACGTCTGCTTCAGCCACTTTGGGGCCGAGTTAGGGGCCAATGCGGTCCACAGGGCAGCCACACTGCCTACCCTTGGTGCAGACAACCCACCCCCAGACCATGTGCGCTCCCATTCCCCCTTCCCCGGTGTGTGGCCTGGCCTGGGGAGACAGGTGAGGGCACTATCCCTGCCCTACCCCGGCCCACCCCAAGGATATTGGTCCCTGGTGCGCTGCCGGCGGGCAAGGCTGTCCTCGTCACTGATGCCAGCCATGAGGTAGCGAAGACCGGTGACCCAGGTGCGCGCCTCGTCCCCGCTGGGTGAGACCAGGTCCAGGGAGTCACGGTGGTCGCCGTAGTAGACGCTGAAGCAGCGGTTGGGGTCGAAGCTGCCGTCGGGATAGCGCTGGAAGATCTCTGACTGTCGGCCCTCGCTCACCTCCTGGATGGAGTCGATGGAGACTGCGGGCAGGCGGCAGGGCGAGTCAGTGGGGTCACGGGGCCCCCTGGCCTGGCCCCCAGGCCCACATTCCAGAGTCCAAGGGGCCTGGGAACCACATGGAGGGCTGAGTGGCCTAGGCTGTACTAGAGCTCTGGGCCGTTGTCATAGCAACAGCTCAGCGCCAAGCCACGGTCCCCGCTAAGCCTTCAAACGCCAGGGCAGTTGCAATTTTGGGGGCTCCTTTCTGTGATGGGAATGAAGCTTTCTCATTCCCCACAGGGCATGACTCTGATTCCACGGTGGAAGCTCTGGCAGCAACAAGGGAAAGCAGAGGGACCGCCCCAGCGGCCAGCAAGAGACGCTCCACCCATCCCAGCCCCAGGGGCTCCACAGTCTGCCCTCTCATCTCCCACCCACACTCAGGTCTAGCCTGCCGTGTTGAGAGGCTGCCCTATGCTAAGGGGGTGCACTGGGTTCAGGGACCCCCAGCACGTTTCAGATTGGGAGAAGGAGACAATGCACTGTGCTCAGGCAGCCAAGCTCACTCTGCCACCCTCCCTACTCAGCTCTGACAGTGTGGTCCCCCTCCCACACTTTCAGCATGAAAAAGACCCTCCCCGCTTCTTTCCTTGAGCACCCCAGATGTCCCCTGGTTAAGGAGCAGAGTGAGACTTCAGGGAGCAGCCAGATCATCACTCGGCCAACTCATCCCCCCTTCCAGAAAGGCAGTTGCTCGCTGACAGCTTCAGCTGCCTCCTAACACGCTCAGTAGTGGGAGGGGCAGGGGAACAGCAGCCCAGCTCAGATTCCATCAAGGGTCTCATTACTGACCCCGGCACTCAGGCTCCAGGAGCCTCTGTTTAAAACATTGAGTTACCGTGGACAGATGAGCTCAGAGGACTCTGTAAAAGGCCTGTACCTGCTCACAGCAGGGCCTGCTCATGGCACTGTGGTGCAGGCATGCGTGGAGCTGGGGGGCAAGTGCCTGCCTGAGGGGCCAGGCACCCGTGGTACAGCACCACCAGGGACTGACGCCCAACACCCGCCAACACCCAGCAACACCAGTGCCCCGTCTCCTGCCCGCTCCACCTGTGCCAGCCTCTGTGCTAGAACCTTCTAAACATTTCTGTGTCTGACGCTCATGGCGACCCAGGACGCCAACAGGACCATCAGTCAGCCCCAGCATGAGCTGAGGAGGCTGAGGCTCCTCCACAGCCTTGAATGCCATGGAAAGAACATTTTCCAGATGCTGGGTCCCCATTCCAGCCCTGCCACTGCTGCCGAGTGACCTGGGGGGTATTTGCCCCTCCCCGGGCCTCAGTTTCTCCATCTGTGCAGTAAGGGGTAACCTCACTCCTCTGCCTGCCACTCCATGCCCCCTCCCGGAAGCCCCTTTCCTCAGCCCCCACGGCCTTCCCAGACTGCTGGCCTTTCCTCATTACTGTGCACAGCAATGGTGGGGGGGGTAGGTGCTATGTGCCCCCAGACTAAGAAGACAGTCCAGGGAAGAGCTCTTCCACCCTCTTCCTCCCTCCCTGGGACACCTCCCAGGCCCAGGGGGTTCTCTGCACCAAACTGCATCTTCCTGAGTTTGGGGGTAGGGGTGGGAGGCTGGGGCAGTCCACCCTAGCCCTGGGGCCCTGAGCCTTCAGGTCTCAGCTCAGTCATCCCTTCCCCAGAGGGGCTTCCTTGAACCCCAGGCCACCTGTCCCTCTCTTCCCTGCCATCCTTGGATGTTCACCACAGGGTGTTGTCTTCTCAGTTATGTGGCTCAGTACCGGGAACAGCACCCGGCACAGACTTGGCACTCATGGCTGAGCATGGGTGCTCCCCCTCCCGGGCCCAGAGGGCAGCCCCAGCCCTGCGCCTCCCCCCACACAGCCTCCTGCTCCAGGACACTTCCCTCACAGCTCACCCACGCTTCGTCCCCAGCGCCTCTGCGGAAGGCTGTCTCTTGGGGCTCGTGGTGGTGGTAGCACCCTTGGCAACTGCTAGGCTGAGGCCCTGGAGACACCTGGTCCCGCCCCAGGTCGGCAATGCCAGAGTAGGTGTGGAAACTCCCATCTCCCAGCCCAAGAGGACGCTTATGTGCCTCCTCCAGACTCCTGGGACCCCCCGCCTCGCCCTGCCCTCCCTCTGCCTGTGCAGACCCTCCTAGCTCAGGAGCTGCCTCCCTATCCCACTCTAGGGCCCCAGCTGGGGTCTTCCTCTGTCTATCCACTTGCCTCTCACCCACCCCAGCATTCGGCACAGGGCTAGACTCCAGGGGAGCTGCATGGGCCCACTGAGTCCCAGAGACTGCCAGACGGCCTCAAGGCCAGGCAAGGGTCACAAGGGTTGGGGCACTGGCTCCCCCATACCATGGTCCAGATGTCACTACAAGGCTAACTGAGCTTATGCCCAAGGCCCAGAACCACCTAGAGACTTCTAGGAGCAGGGTCTTACTGCTCCCTTAGCTGTCCATTGGCTGTTCTAGGAGGGGTCCCTACTCCCACACAAGGGGTTCTCACCCAGGGTCTCTGGGACTGGCCCCGCACTTACTCTTGGCCTTCTCATTCTTGCGCGAGGGCCGCCAGCGGATACACGAGCGGTGCTCATCCAGGTAGTAGAAACGGACGAGGCCTTTGGAGCTGCCGCGGAGCTTCACCATCTGCGTCCCTGCCTGCATGGCGCTCATGCACCGCTCCACTGGATGCCACACGTGGACAGACAGACAGAGACATAGAGTGCTGGTGAGCGCTGGGGCAACGCCACCCTCACAGCAACCTGGCCTCCTCCCTACCACCCCAAGTGCCCCTGCCAGTCCTGTCCCAGGGCAGGAGGGAATGTGAGACCACCCACCCATTGCCCACACTTGAGATCCCCAGGTGCAGGCCCAGGCTGTCTTCCGATCACACTCAAGCTGGGCTTGCCCATGTTCAGGGCCACCAGGAAATATGGCTGCCTCTCCTCCACATCCGAGGGACAGAGGGCCAGGCAAGGTCTTGCCCTGCTTAGGCCACCTGTCCACCCTACCACCACCGGGATTGGCCCCTCAAAGGGAGCATACACAGTGAGACCACAGTGCAGCAGCTGAGTTTGCAGGGCCCCACAGTGGCCAAGCTCAGGGGCCCCTCTGCACCAGAGGCCTCTGCTTGGCACAAGGCAGGCCTGGG
This sequence comes from Dugong dugon, assembly GCA_030035585.1. Lineage (NCBI taxonomy): Eukaryota > Metazoa > Chordata > Mammalia > Sirenia > Dugongidae > Dugong > Dugong dugon. The sequence goes on along the minus strand of CM057462.1, from coordinate 25,429,783 downwards.
TGGGCGGTAGGCACCCCATGACACCCGTCCTGGCTTGCTGCCCTTTCAACACACAGGCCACCCCTGAGAGAAGCCAGTCTTACTCCTGGGTACCTGCTCTCCCCTCCTGCAACACCATACAGCTGCCCCTCCCAAAGCACAGCAACACCAGCACCCATCATACTTACTCCTTGAGGCCCCTCAAGCCACGGAGGACAAGGGGGCGAGGGTTCCAGACAGGCCAAAACCCCTAGGGCACAGATCCCAGAGTACAGAGCCAATTTGAGCTCTGGAACCCGACCTTCCCACCAGGCCCACTGCCCCTCTCCCCCTCCCTGTCTGACCTTGTCCCTCTTCCAGGTCACAGCGGGCAGTGCTGCTGGCTTCAGTACCAGAGCGTCCGGCTGGAGGAGCTGCAGGCTCAGGGTCAACCACCCGGGCCCTCATACCAACTCCCTGAAAGCTCAGCACATGCACGGCCCCAAGGAACCCTACCCATGAGGTCCACACCACCAGGGACCCCAGCCCGAGGGAACTGGTCATCAAGGACTTCCAGAAAGAAACCAATATTAGACCTTGGAGAGGAGGGAGCCGTGGCAGTGGGATGGGGTTCCCTGACCTCCAGGGAATGGGAGAGGAGGTTGAGGAGGGAGAAGCAGGGGCAGCCACAGAGCTGGGCCACAGAAGGCCTAGAACAGGGCTCGGAGGTGGTAGCCTGGACCCAGCCTGCCCACCAGCGGAGTAGAGACACAGATGGACAGCCCCACTGAGGCTGCCCTGGGCCTCCCGAGACAGACCATGAGACCCTCTCCTTTCCAAGGCAGAGGTGTTGTCCCACCACAGGGGGTCACAACAGCAAGAGGGTGTTCTGCCTGGCACCAGCACACTGGTCCCACCCCACCTGGGTTGAAGGTGCCACTGCCCTCCAAAGTGACCAGGAATCTCCCTGAGCATCCCACCCAGCAATCCAGCTGGGGCCCTGCCCCTCAGCCCCCTCCTTGCCCTGCTTACCCCTTCTTCCTGTCTGGGTTCACCTCCCAGGCCTGCTCTGAGGCAGAAGGGTTGAGGTCATTCCTGAGGCTGCTGCTGGAGCCACATTTGACCCCCCAGAGGGAGACTCAAGAGGTAGGGAGGGTAAAGGTCAGCCAAGGAGGGGATGGGAGACCCCAGGCCATTGACACCTCCAGGGACAGCCCCTCCTCACCTCCACGAGAGTCCAGCTAGGTCCTTTTGCAGTCAGATTGGCCTCAGGGGACCTGTGTCCAGTGCCCCTGCCCCTCCTCCCAGTTGCAGGCAGGCGGGCCCCTGGTCACCGAGCTGGTCAAGCTGCCACTTTGGACACATGGCCATGCTTCCTGCTACCCAGAGCAGTGCCTCAGCCAGGCAGGCCACTGCTCCCCAGACCTGGTGGGTAGCAGGCCTGGCCGAAGTCATGCTGGGCGGCGGCCAGGACCAGGGCGGGCATGCAGAGGCCGGAGGGGGCCCAGCTCACATCAGGCGGAGGTGGCTCTGAGTGCAGGGGCTCTGTGGGGAGGCCCTCCTCTGGCCCAGTCCCAATGCTAATCCAAGGCTACCATTGAGCCCAGCTGCTCAGAGGATTTAGGAACTCACAGCTGGGGAAGAGGGGACCGGGGAGGTGCCAGCCCCCAGGGCTGAGTCACGACAGGCAAGATAGAGAATAGCCTCCTGGGGACTCCGGCCACACCCAGAACACAGCTATAATTGTCAATGCAGCCTGGGGTGCCAGTCCTCACGGACCACCCCACCGAGGGCTCCTGTCTTACCCCTCCCTGCACTGGGATGCAGAGGCTGGCATCTGCACTCACAGGGACCCCCCGAGAGGGCTTCCCCAGTCCAGAGGTGGGCGGACCCCAAGGTGAAGCAGGAGCAGCAGCATCCTGTCCGGAGGCACAACCTCCAGCCCTCTGCAAGATGGGGCCTCCAGCCTGCCCCCTCTCCCTGTCCCGGGGCAGGGGTGGACAAAGGCACCTGGGGGCCTTTCAGGGAGTGAGGGCCCCCGGGCCCAGGCCGAGCACACCAGCCTACCTCACCCAGCTTCAGGCAGCGCCTTGGCGGCCTTAGGCAGTCTCCAAGGCCCAGCCCCTGGCAGGTGACCTTTCCCACAGGCAAAGGCATCTGGTGCTCCAAGCGCATTCCTCGCCACATTCCGGCTCCTGAGGCTGGGCCAGCCTAGGCAGCCACCCTCCCCTAACCACCACCTGGCCTCAAGCAGCACCCGGCAGCCCCTCACCACAAATGCCAAATGGACCCTGGACCCAGGCAAGAGGCAGACCCAGAGAGCTGCAGGTGACCCACTGGTGCTGCTTTGGGTGGGGGAGGCAGAGGGGTGGGAAGGAAGAAAGACAGAGGGGACTCGGCCACTAGGGCCGACTGCTGGGGTGCTGCTGGGCACCCTGGCCTACCTCACCTGCAGACCAGCTTGGCAAACCTTCCTCCTGGTTGGGGGCATCTGGGGGTTGCACAGAAGCCCCAGGGTTGGGATAGCTCTGGGATCCCTCCTGCTGACTGACCACAGTCCTGGCCACCCACTGTGAAAAGGACCCAACCCATGGGGCCCTCAAGCCCACTTCCCATGCCCACCCTGTTCCTTCTGCCTGGGCACTGCCAGGCCTCGAAGGGACGGCCAGACATCTGCCTCACCCATCCCAGGGTCCTGCTGGAAGCCGGGCAGTCTCCAGGGGCAGCTTTGCAGGCAGTGCCTGGGCTTTGGCATGGGCAGACCTCATGAGTGCTGGCCGCCCACCCTGCTGACTATGCCCAGGAGCTTCCACCTCCCCTCCCCGGCTGTCCTGAGACTCCCATGATTCTGTCAGAAATGTCCATGACGGGTGGTTAACCCCTGCACTCTGCACAGAGGGAGGGGCCGGAGAGCCCAAAACAGGGAGGGCCTGGCAGAGCTGCAGGGGACCAAGGTCACTGAGAAGGCAGAAATGCAGGCAGAGAGGACATGGACCAGAGAACCCAGAACCCCCCCAGCCACAGCCAATGTGATCAACTGGAAGCCAAATTCCAGAACCCAGTTAAATGCCTTTGTCAAGGAAGCCCTAACTGACTTATCTGCAGAGGGCGGTCAGCGGCTTTGCATATTTTGCTTCAGAATTGGATTAGGAAACCATTAGCCCCTGGAACAGGAAGGGGGAGGCCTGTGCGTCTCAGGAAGATGGGGCTCCTGGACACCCCCCCCAACAGCATTGCTGCCTGTGCCAGCGGTCTGGGGGGATCCCCAAGGAGTGTCAGAACCAAGGCCTATAAACCTCCCTTCCTGGACCAGAGCCACGGCTGGGGAGGGATCCCACAGCTGGTGGACCCCAGCTTGGTTGAGATCCCATGGCCTATACCCTTGGTGCCCAGGGCCATATGCCCCCTTTGCCTTGGGCACAGTGTGACACTCCCGCCCTCCTCACTTGCTGACCCTGCAATCACTGCCTTGACCTCATTCCATCCTGCCCCCCACAGCAGATGACCCTTCCTCCATGATGATACTGGGCTACTCACTCCTGAATCAAGAGCCTATGGCTCTTCGTGCCCAAGAAGGCCGAGGTCTCTTTCTTACCCTCAGGGCGGGCTTGTCCCAATCTGGGGGCACCCTCTCCTCCCACTGACCCAGGCCTGAGGCCCTACCCAAAGCCCAGCTCTCCTTAAAGCCCCCAAGGCCACCCAGCCTCCACCCGTGGCCATGAGCTACCCTCTTGCTTTCAGCCTGGTGGGTCTGGCTGCCCCTCTGGCCAGGGCAGAGGTCTGGAGGGGGGCAGGTTTGATAGGCCCAGCCCACCCTTCCCAGCATGGGCCTGAGCCCCAGCACCCGGGCTCCTGCCACCTCCTTGGCTGCCCTGAGCTGTAATCCTGGACTGAGCAGCCAGATGAAGTCCCGTCTAACCCACCCTCTGACACATGACTCCACCATGGAGGCCCCCCTCTACCTTGAGAACCAAGGTGACCCCACCCCCTGACACTTCAGAGACAGGACAGCACAAAACTTCAGCCGCTGCAAAGCTGGAGTGTCCAAGGCCCTGGAACACGGCCAGTTGGGTCAGGGCTGCTACAGGGAGCTGGCTGAGCCTGGGCTGAGCCCACTGCTGCTGATGCTGATGGCCCGGCCCCAGGATGGCTTAGATACCCCAAGCTAGTAGCAGCAGCCCCCACCCCAGGGAGGGGACCACACACCAGGCTCCACACCCCACTTCTGGCACAGCTGCTGCCAGTGCACAGCAAGGGGAGCCCCCATCCCCCAGCTTCTAGCTCCTTAAAGGCCAAGGTTGGGCAGAGCCAATCAGGACACACCTGTCCCACAGAAAGGCCCACACCACCCATGGCCCACATAGGTCACCCTTCGCCAGTCCCTCTGCCATGTCCCATGATCCCTGGTGCACCCCTGACCCGCCATTGGCTCAATCACCTCCTTGCGTGGTTCAAGGACTAGGGGGCCACCCAAGCCAGCCCACCCTCCATCCAACAGGCATCCCCCAGCCTAGGCCACAGTCCTCGAGGAAGCCTCCATACCCAGGTGCTGCCAGACAGTAGACCTGCCTCCAGGTGACACTGGAGGTGAGCGGGTGCCCCGCCCTCTGCCCTCAGCTCCCGCCCTCCTCACCTACTAACCCTGAGGTCACTGCCCCAGCCTCATTCCATCCTGTCACCCCACCAGACACCTCTCCCTCCAAGACACTGGGCCATTCAGTCCTGGCTCAAGAGTCCACGGTCTTAGGAGGGCCGGCCTGCGCCCAAGAGAACTGTCACCCGGCCTCGGCACTTTTGTCCTGGGACAGGCTCACTTACCCACACCGCAGCCAGCCTCCCTGGACCCCAGCCCCACCCCTACCTGGCTGTGCTGAGTGCCCTGGGGGAGACCTAGGAAGCTGCCCTGTGCTCTCTGGCCGATCACAGAGCCAGGGCCCTAACCATGGTCCTGGCCCAGGGCCATCCTACTCCTCCTTTTCATTGGTTCCCTGTGGCCTAGGTAGACACACCTGGTATAGCCTTACAGCCCCCAGCACTCAGGTGGGAATGCACAGCCGCACCCCCCACCCCTTGCATGGAGGCTAGACCCACCCCGGACCACACACTCCCTCAGGCCCACCAGCCCCCAGGGCGGGGCAGGTGGGGGCACCGCCCTGAGTCAGGAGGGGGCTCCATGGGAGAGGGATGTACCCTGTCTCATCCCCCAGTCCCCTCCCCCATCCACACACCAGCGGCAGCCCCCCCAGCCCCACCCAGGCTGCCCCTCTCTTGTCCTCTGTTCTGTAACCCTGTTTTATTCCTACAAGATTCCCCATGGCCTTGGGGCTACCCAACCACATGTGTTTCTCCGCTTACCGTCCCATTTCCCAGGGCCCCTTGGGCGTGGAGCCACCCTGGCTGCCTGCTCCATTCTCAGCACATGGCCTAGGACATGATGCACAGTGGATGCTTCATAGGTGAGGGAGATGAGACAGATCAGAGGGGATGTCCCAGAGAGCACAAGTTCAGCCCTCAAGGACAGGGGATGACACAGCCACTGGCACCAAGACCACCATGCCAGCTCTGAGGGGATGACTGCAGCCGGCTTCTGGCCTGGACACTGCTGGACGGGCTTGGAGCCCAGCTCTCTAGGACTCGGCCACCTCCAGCCAGCACCAGCAGTCCAAGCCCCATCCTAGAGGATCCAGGGTGCAGGGACACACCAGGGACAGAGAGGACAGACGAGGTCACTCTCCAGGTTAGGGAGAGGATAAAGGCAAGGCTCGTTGGAATCCAGAGCCTCCAATGCCCTCCACCCGGCACGCACTGACCCCGGAGAGGAAAGGTGTGCCCATGCAGGCTCAACTCTGGCAGGCGGGGGGAGGGGTCCTAGCCCCACCCTGCCTGCCTGAGCCTCAGTTTCCCGTTCCAAGGAGCTCTCTCCCCAGCCCTTTGCTTATTCTTCCCTGAGCCCCTGCAGCACAGCCAGCCGCTGGGAGCAAGGGGGATGGCTGTGAGGAGCTGCCGCCGCACCCTCAGAAGCCGGGCCTGCCATTTAATTTTGTTTTTATGGCTCAGATCAATCTTGTCCTAACACTGTAGGCAACACAGCCCGCAGTGCTGGTGGCGAGATCCCGTCTATCCCCTGAGGACGACTGCAAAATCAATTTAATTTTCCAACAAAACCCACAAATGACACCCACGAGCTTCTAGCACAGGCAGCGGTGACCCTTCGGGAACTGGCCCCCCAAGCTGGGGCACAGGGATGTGCCCTTGTTCACTCAATCCTCATTTAGCGTACATGGGGGCAGGTGGAGCCAGGGGCCACATCTTCTCCCTCCCTGCAGCCTCCAGGGGCTGCAGACCTGCCCACCCCAGGCTGCCCCCGCAGCCTGGCCCCCTCATCCCCTGACAGCCCCCTCCCCTTCCAATACATGTGCTTTTCTGGAGGACAGTCCCATGGCCCTTTCGTTCATCACAGGACGTGAGTAGCCCTTCATCACAGGACGTGAGTAGCCCTTCCCCAGCCCAGCTACTCCCTCCAACAGTGTCCCAGCCCTGCTCCCTCCCTGGCAGTCTGGGTTGGGGGGATCCTCCCAGGTGCATCTGCTGGCCCCCCTCAGACCCAGCTCATCATGCAGTGGTGCCTGGCTTGCACTTGGAGTGGAAAGGAGGCCAAAGGGAGAGGTCCTGGTCCCCTGGGGAGCAGAGACCGGCTGCACCCCCCAGATGGGCCGGGCCGCTGGCCTGGCTCCGATAGGGGAGGACTGCCCACACACAGATGCCACAGATGATTTCAACGTCTCAAGAGGCAGCTCATCCCCCCCACACGTCTGGGCGCCTCCTCCCCAACTATTTTTATTTTATCAGGGAGTGTGAGTTGGCTCACTCAGACCTCACCCAGGCAAGGGTGGGGTGGCGGTGCCCGGTACTCAGGTGCCAGCAGCCACTGCCGAGCCCAGAGTGGTCAGGCAAGCCCCGGTAGCTCCATGACAAGCTGGGGCACTGGGAGGTCAGAGGGCACAGTGGGGCTCTGCCAGCTGCACCCGTTCCCCCAATAGCACCCTCTCCAATAAGCAGCAGCTCCAGCTTCTCCCAGGAGCAGCAAGAATCCCTCGGGCAGGAGGGCTTGACTCCAATGCATGGTTCAGGCAGGGGAAGCCCTGGGGGCAGGCTGATCAGACTTCGTTCTTCCCCTGGGGCTGCTCTGGCCACCTCAGCCTTCACCACCTATGCCCTTGGCCTCTGGGGAAGCCAGGGATGGCGTGTGTCCTAAGAGCAGGGACAGGCTCTCGGTGAGCGGCCATTCTGTCTGTCCACCACACCTAGCTCGGCTCCACTCAGAGCAGGGGGCCCATCTCCAGCCTGAGGCACCACTTCCCTACAGCCCAGGGCCTGCTCTGCCCACAAAGGTCTGAGGGGCTCAGCGGCCTGGCCCCAGCTGCTTGGGTTGGGGGTGGCAGCAGCCTGCCCCCCAACCCCAGCTGGTAGCACTGTCCACAGCAGGAAGGGTCCGGCCCCCACTGGGTACAGATGACAGCCAGCGAGGACTTTCTGTCCTGCCACCCAACCAAGGGTCTTCTTGATGGTCAGATGCAAGCTGGGAAGGGACAAGATGCCAGGAATGGCATCACTGGGCAATCCCAGCAGCCGGACAGGGCATGGGCACGAGCCCTCTGAGGCTGGGGTCCAGGGCCCACACCCTTCCATTAGAGGAGCCCCTTCCTGCACAGGTGGCCCAGGCCCCGCTGCTGCCCAGCCAGCCCCTTCAATTCTTGCCACTGCCACTCCCAATTCCAGGCCCACCTGCTGAGCACCACAAAGAAACCTGGGGTCCTCACACAGACAGGAGGCTCCCGACACCAGGCCCCCCTTTGCATGCTGCCCAGAGGAGTTGCCCTGCCTCCGCCACAGGGGGCTCCTTTCTGGCCTCCCACCATCCCGGCAGGCCCAGCTGGGGGCAGGTGGCAGCCCAGCTCATGGGGTTAGTTGTGGACACTCATCACACCTGGTATCCCTCAGGGAGGGACTCTATCAATGTCCCGTTGTCAGTATCCACGGAGTTCCCACCACCAGCCCCAGCCCCTCACTTCCCCAAGGCCCTGCTGCCTACTTCTCATTCATAGAAAGCCATAGGAGCCCGGGCAGGGGGGACAGAGGGCGCTGCAGCCAGGGCAGGCCAGAGCACTGGCAGGGGTCAGGCCAGGCCAGCGTACCTACCCAGAGCGCCCCCAGTGCGAGTAGAGAGGGCAGGAGGCTCAAGCAGCGGCCAGGGTGGGGCCGTTCCTGAAAAGTCACCAGATGCAGCCCAGGCCGCCCAGCAGGCAGAGAGGAAACTCCTCTGGGCAGTAGGGGGCAGCAGCTTCTAGGGGAGGATCCCCGAAGTCAGAGGAGCCCAGGCCAGGGTGGGAGGACAGCAGCTGACGTGGCCGGGCAGAGGGGTCACGAGGCCAGGAGGAGCCGGGAAACACAAGAATGCAGGGCCATGCGGAGGAGGAGGTGGGAGGGAGGGCAGCTTCCTTGAGAGCTGGGCCCACAGCCCCGAGCACCTGCCTGGAGGCCCGCCCAAGGAAAAGTGACCTGCAAGCTTTACTTCCTGAGTGTCCAGGCATCTCATACAGGAGGGACGATGCCAGGTGCCCTGTCCCCGCCTGATTCCACCTGCTCAGGCACCGGCCTGGGGTCTGGACCTCTGCCTCCCACCTGAGGGTTGGGCTGTGGGGGGAGCAGGCCAGGAGGCTCTTCCCAACCCCATATCTCCCCGGCCCCCACCATGCTGTCCTCTCCTACACCCGCCGCTGACAGAGGGAGGGATCTGGGGAGGAGGCCACTGGAAACCTGGCCCTTGGTGCTGAGCACCGACCTGTGTAGAGTTCCACAAGGAAGCAAAGGAGCTGGGCTGCCTCGGACAGGGGTCTGCCTGTGCTGGGAACCAAGACTGCTGCCAAGCCACGTGGAGGCGGTCACAGGTCACCCAGTCTGAGCAGGCTAAAGGTACCCAGCTCAGCACAGTGCAGCCACTGTCCTCAGTCAGAGGTCCATCCCTGCTCCTAAGAACCTGTCTGCTGATGGAGCACCCTGGGCCCCTGGTCTTCTTAGGTTCCCCTGTCTCCCCAGGCCCTTCTGCCCCCATGGTTCACCCGTCTCTCCCGTGGCCCTGATCTTCTCTGCCCCTAGGCTCCTCCACCCCTCTAAGTTCCCCTGCCCTTCTAAACCTCCCGCTCCCTGGGAATTCTTGCCTCTGGCTGCCTCACCCCTGAGGTCCAGAGCTCGAGGAGCTCCACGGACGGACTCTGATAGGCAGACATTCAGAGCAGCCGACCCCTCTTCTGCTGACCAGCCACAACCCAGGCCCCACAGTGGGGGCTCCTAGGGCACCTGGCACCTGGCAGGTGTGGGGCAGCAATGACCGGGCTGTCTGGGAGGGTGCCTGCTTTTCCCACAGCTTCCCAGGATCACCCCCCTCCCACCCCGAGGACCCCGCCCACTGCCGTCCCCACACAGGAAGTCTGTCCACCGGCAGAACCCACGTCCGCTGCACTGCAAGCACAGTCCCAGGAAGACAATTACTCATCCCCTCCTCAGCCCCCGGCCCCCTGCGATGAGGAACTGCCAGCCTCAAGCTGTGGAAGGGCCTGCATCCCCACTCGCCCCAGGAGGGGGCACTTCCGGAGCAGGCTCTCTGCCCACTTCCAGAGAGAGATGCCAGGAGCTGCAAAGCCCTCGTCATCAGCTCATTAGCGGGGCAGATGGAGGGCTGGACCAAGGACTCCGGCCCATCTGCTCCCAGCCTCAAGGCACATCCGAGACTATTCTCCTGGGAGGGGACGCCAGCACACTCATCCCAGTGGAGAAGGCAGTGTTGCTGCATCCTCTCCCCTCACCAGGCAACCCTCGCCCAGGGTGGGGGAACGGAGCGGGCACGGTGGCTGACTGCTCCCCACCACGGCCAGGGTACTCAGTGATTGCTCTCCCCTCGCTGGAGTAGGACCCTCAGTGGGTCAGGCTCCTTGAACCCCTGACCTTTGGGGCCACAGGGCAGCAAACAGTGTACCGGGCAGCAGGCAGCCTGAAATAGGGCATAGGTGTCCTACACCCAGTGGCTCAGAATGAGGCTCAGCTACCCCAGGCCACTGACCCCATGGAGCTCTCTGCAGGCCAGGCCCTCCCTGGGGACTACCCCCACATAGGAGCCCTGCCCAGCACTGGGGTGAGGGCTTTGGTCAGGTGCACCTGGGCAGGCCTGAACACGAAGCCCAGCCCTGTCCTCAGAGGGCCAGGCTGGGGTGTCTACTTCACCAGCCCCATATACACACACCTCCATTCCTTAAGGGCATCTCAGTCTGGGAGTGTGGGGGCAGATAGACATTCCCTGCCTGTGCTCAGCACCCTGCAGATACTCTTGCTCCAAATCCTCAAGGCTTCTCTGGTGTCACAGCCCCATGGTGTCCCTCTCTCACACGGGAAGCTCAGAGAGGTGCAGCACACGGCATGGGGCCACACAGCTTGTCAGAGGCACTATCACAGCCCACCCTGTCCCCGGCATTGGCACTGCGATTCCCCCTCACCTCTCCACGCTTGCCATTTGGCCTGTCCCCTACATCCACACCAATCAGAGGGCAGAATGCTCAGCACCAAACATGTCTCCAGAGTCAAGTTCTGCTCTCCCCTCCTCAGAAAGTTATTCCCACTGTCTTGCCCAAATCACTCCTGCTGCAGAGTTGGCCAAGGTTGCTGGCCCCTTATTCTTCACCTCTCCCCAGCCCGGCTCCAGAACAAGCACTGCCAGGGGGAGGTGCAGACAGAGACCATGCTGAGGAGAAGCTCTGGTGGGTCAAGCTCTGAAGACCCCTTCCTCAGAAGCCTTGGGGTGTTGGCCCTGACGTCCCTCACCTTTACATTCCTCCTCACTTCCCAGTTCCTGGCACCAGGCGGCCTTGGGAAGCCCCGGAAGGTTCCTGCCGCCCCTGGTGTTCAGTACCGTCTTCCCAGGGCAATACGCGGGCCCCCAGACCAGGAAAGGACAGATCAGCGCCCAATGTCTCCAGCCTGAGTGCCAGGCACTAGGGTAGGCAGGGATGGGGTTGGCTGCTGCTGTCCATGGTATTGACTGACTGAGGCTCAGGGCGGTACTGACTGACTGAGGCTCAGGGCCACCTGTGCTTCTTTTAAGCCCTGATTGGAGAGGGAGGTGGACCAGGTGAGCCCCCAGGGTTCCATGGGCCAGAGCACACCAGCCCTGGACATCCTCAGATCCTGTCTCCCTCCAGGCAGCTGGTATTGGCTGGGGGCAGGCCAGAGGTCAGGGGAACTGGGTCAGTGTGGCTGTGGGCACCTCCTCCCTGCTGCCCATCATGCTTGTCTCCACCCTTCCCAAGTGAGTGGGACCCTCTCTCCGAGTATCCAGGACAGCGGTAAATGATAGGGGTGTGTGTGTTGCTGGGGAATGGGGTCATCGGGCTGTAGCCCTGGGAACCCCGTGGAGAGGGGCAAGCACTGCCTGAATTGGGCCCCCCACAGGCCAGGCAGCCCCTTTAGTGAGCTCCTGCCCCACCTGCACCTGACCCCCACCCAAACCATTACCTTGGTCCCGGCTGAGCCCGCCGGGGGCCCCAGGCTCTTCCATGGCCCGTGGGCACCAATCCCACCGCTACCGGCAGGGCCCGAGGGTGCCTGTGCCCCGAGCTCGCCGCACGGGTTGCCAGAGCCCGAGCCTGAGCAGGGGTGCCCTGAGCACAGAGCCCATGCTTAACAGCTTGCCGCTGCTGCCAGGCGGGAGGAAGAGAGAGAGGGAGAGAAGAGCCACCGCCGCTGCCACCGGGCACCGCCCCTCCCTCGGGAGCCCCGCCTGCCCTTAACTCCTCAATGCCCGTCTCATTGCCCCTCATGCCCCGTTGTCAGTGGAGACAGACGCACATTGGGTGGGGGTCTCAGCAGCACTGAACTGGCTCTGCTCAGAGGCTAGCAGCAGAGGTGGTGCCCAGACACAGCTCCTCCCACAGAGGCTCAGCGACCTCCCAGCACCTGCCCTCCCTGCCTGTCCTCCAGGTTGACCCACAGATGCCTAAGGCTGGGTCCCCTCCTCCCAGAGGGGTAGCTGCCAGGCCCTGGGGTCAGGAGAGACCCCAGGGTCTCTCGGATCATTACACACAAGCCAGTCCCCAGGCTGTGGGCTGGATCCAGGACAAGTCACCCCACCTAAGAAGGGCTCCCAAGAAGGGCTGAGGCCACTTTAAGGGGTGGCTAAGGGGACAGGGGCTGCCCTGGTCCAGCCCTAGGGAGGGGCTGAGCCCTGATAGCTCTTGTAGAAAGCTTCGGCTGTTCATGCTCCCAAACCCTCTTATCTGTATGCTCCCCCTCAACTGTGTCCCCTAAATTAGGGTTTGCAACCTGGCCGCACAGCCCTCTGCAGCAGAAAGCAGAGCCCAAAGCCTGTAGGGCATGGGGATGGTGTGGGGCTGGTGAGAACAACTGAGTCCCCCAAGCATGCCTGCCTGGGGCAGAGTCCAGCCCTGGTCACCAGGATCCGTGTCCTTCCTGACCCAAGTCAGCCACTCCTGCCTCCTTTTGGGACATGTTTTGATTTTACTTGCCGCATCCAGCATCTGAGGGAAATAGCATTTTCCAGATCAACAAAAGATGTTTCTGTTTAGCGAGTGATGCTTTGAAAGGTGCCGCTTCTGCCCGCAGCCCAGTCTGGCAGGAGTTTGGCAGATGCTTCCCAGAGGGTGGCCAGAGGAGGTGGCAGGGACAGGAAGCCCTAGGCCCTGAGGCCCCTGAGCCTTGGCAGAAGGACTGTGGTCTGCCCCCACCACCTCTGAGTGTGATTGCTCCAGCCAGCAAGGCCCCCAGGTGTGGAGGGGGAGGGGCACACTGCCAAGGCAGCACTATCACCAGGGTCCTGCCAGGGAAAGCCCCTGGGCCAATTGCCTGGCATCCTTAAAGGGGCCACTCTCCTCCCTCCACTGCCACGCACAGGGGCCCTGGCCCCTCTGGGCAGGGCAGGACACCCACCGGACCCTCAGTGTGCCCGGACCTATGCTCACTCAGCTGGGCAGAGGCCAGGGAAGGGCAGATCTTGTTCTGCCTCTGACTGAGGTCTGCTGCTGGCTGTGCAGGGAGGGGGTCCTTCCTACTGGAGATGAAGCTGGGCCAAGTATGCTAGCGGGGGGGTCTTCTGGGCCAGGAAGGGAGGGGGTGTCTGCCTGGCCAGGAAGGCTGGGCAGGGGGGTCTGCCAGGCCAGGAAGGTTAGAGGATCTGCCAGGCCCAGAAGGATGAAGAGGTGGGATCGGCCAGGGCAGAAAGTCTTGGGGAGGAGGGGTTTGCTGGGCCAAGAAGGTTAGAAAGGGGTGTCCAACCAGACCAGGAAGGCTGATGGGGGGGTTGTCTGCTGGGCCCAAGCCATGGCACTAGTGTGCAAATGTATAAGGGGTGGCCAGAGCCAGAGGGGGTACTGGCAGAGGAGTCCAGCACCTCCACACCCAGCTTCATTTTTCCCCTGGGACAGCCCCCTCCAGGAAGGGACCAAGGGCCCCCCCAGGTCTCAGAGAAGGAGAAAATAGGCAAGGAGAGAGAGAAAGTGGGGAGGGGTGGACGACAAAACCAGAGAGTGGGGAGGAGGGAGAGGTGCCAACCCAGGGTCCTGAGAGAAGGAAGGATTGGGGCTTGCCCAGTGTGTCTCCAAGAGGCAGGCCCCCACCTGTTCACTGGGCCCTTCCCTCTCAAGAGGCCAGCTGACACCAAGTTCAAGTTCTAATGAATAATCCATGCGGCTGCCAGCCCCGCCCACCGCACACAGCCGGTGATGAGTCGTCACCGATGAAAGCAGTGATTAAAAGCCACCTGCTGCACATGTTAATTTGCTTAAAATTGTGATCTCCGTAAATCTCTTTTCTGGGCATTTAGCAGAATTCCGTCTTTGAGATCACTGGGCCTGGCTGGTGGCAGGCTGGTGGCAGGCGGCTCTTCATGTCTTTATGGAAGAAGGCTCCCCAGGAGTTTAATTTCCTTCTTATTTGAAGAGGGTAGCAGGTATGAACAAATACCAAGTTGCAGGTGGGGAGCCAGGGGGCCCTGCCTGAGCCCTTCTCCTTTCAGCTGATCCATGTGTTCAGATGGGGAGACTGAGGTAAGGAGCCCAGATTCTGCCCTCCCAGGCCCTGCTCCGTCTCTCTTCTACAGCCTGCGCCTCACTCCCCCACCCCTGACCGCCTCCTTTCCTTCAGGGCAAGGAGGGGTGCTTTGGGAATGGCACCCCCACATCCTGATCGGAGTATCAAGAGAATAAATTGTGTTCTTTAAAGTTACCCACTTTGTGGTACTTTGTTATGGCACCAAAACACCAGTGGCTGTCAAGTCGAGTTCCTGGGTGGTGCAGAAGTTTAACGTGCTCAGCTGCTGACCAAAAGGTTGGCGTCGCGAGTCCACCCAGAGGCACCTCGAAAGAAAGGCTTGGCGATCTACTTCTGAAAGATCACCCACTGAGAACCCTATGGGGTATAGTTCTACTCTCGCACACACGATTTGTTGGGGCACCCCTAGAACACTAAAGCACCTCCTTACCGCGTTGAACCTCTGCCAGAGGGCTGGGGTAAGGGCCCGTTAGTCACTCCGGTCACGTTTACTACACTTGCTGCATTCAGTGTGTGCTGGGTACCCCTGGCCAGGTGATCAGGCAATCCAGGTTCAAGTCCTGGCTCTGCCCTGACTCTCTGTGTGGCCCATTGGAAGTCACTGGCCCCTCTGGCCTCAGTCTCCCAGAAGGAGGACTGAAGTCTCAAGTTGGGCCGTAGAGGAGGATCTGGGAGGCAGTGATGAGGACAGTAGTGAGCACCCTCAGTGGGGCCAGCTGGGGCCAGACCTTCTTACACCAAACGTCCAAGTGAGACGCTCTCTTTGATGGCCTGGCCTTGAGGAGGCGGCTTAGAAAGCACTTTCTCTGCTCTTCTCAGGCTACAGGCTCTGACTGGTGGCTGAGTAGCACTGGCCACCTTGCCCACTGACCTCCAGGGAGCGGGGGACCCTGAGAAATCACCTCCTGGACAGTGGAATAAGCAGATATACACCCTAGAAACCATTGTGGTGCATGGCAGATCTGTGTGCCCGATTCGGCCCTACAACATAAATCTCCAGGAATCGCTTCCCAGGGACTTGCTGCAATAGATCGAAGTTCACGGCAAACTTCAGCAGGCAGGGGCTCTGAGTCTGCTGCCAGCACTGTAGGGATCCCGTGGGGCACAGTGGAGGGGTGCCCCGAGCATGGCCCCGATTCTTCTGCTCTGAGTTAGAAGGGCCACCTGGTCCCACCTCTTTGCTTCTCAGGTAGGGAGACTGAAGCAGAGGGGCCTTGCCCAGTCTCCCAGCCAGACCCTGGCCCCAGGCCACAGACCCTTCAGCTCTCCGTCTGGGAGGCCACACAGTCCCCTCGCTCCCCCAAGCATTTTAATTACCTTTCCAAAGTGTCAAGAGAGTGTTTAAGGACGGAAGCACACCCAGTGACAGTGGAGCTGACAGCCCTGCCACTGGGAGACAAAAGTCCGAGCCGCCAGTCCCTGGGAGGTTTTATTAATTATGCAGCATTGAAGTCAATTCAGTGTCACTTTCTTGCCCAGTTTAAGAGTTCGGTCAACATTACAGCCTCTGTTAAGAAACTAAGCTGCTCTGGAGGGCCCTGCGGGCGGCCGGGATCTACCCCAGGCCTCCTGACACACATAGCACCCCAGTACGGGCTGAACAGCTTCCTTCCTGGGAAGAGGCTGGGTAGGGGGAGTGCAGGACACACTTGTCTTTGGGACGTCCCTCCCCTCTGGGTCTCTCATATCCCCCACAAAGACCCCCTGCTCCCCTGGGCCCCGGGTCCCCATGTGAAGTCACCCCTAGTCATGAGTCAAGCCCAAGGCTTGGTCCTAGGGGCTGGGGTCACAGAGGAGCATGTGGCCTGGTTGATGAGAAGGACACCCCAATGTGGAACCAACCTGACCATAGGCCTCCCTGGACTGACCACAGAGATTGGCCAAGGGTCACCCAGAGTAACCACAGGCCGCCCCAGGATGACCGTAGGCCACCCCAGAGGGACCACTGGCCACCACATGCTGACCACAGGCTTCAGGGATGAGATGGAGTGGGGACAGCAGAGCAGAGGGCAGCATTAAGGTGTCACCATGAGCAATATGGCCAGTACAGGATGAGCTCGGGGGAGGGAGCATCTGAAAGAAGGCTCAAGAAAGTGGGGCCTCAGCAAACCCAGAAGTGGACAGGAACAAGTGGTCCTGGCCGAGGAGACCCCACATGCAGAGGCTTTGCTGTTAGGGCCTGGTGTCCCCACCTGCCCCATTACCCCGTGCCAGCCCCCAAACAAGGGTGCCAGTCCTGCTCCCAGCATCCCAAGCCCAGCAGGCGACAGCTTCAGAAGGAGCCTTGCTAATTCCAGGGACGAGGAGGGGACAAGCAGAGACACGAACAGCAGGAGATGGTGGGATTTGGGGTCTGAGGTTTTGGAGGCTGCAGGAGTGTGGTGGAGACTGGCCAGAGTGGTCACCTTCCTCTGCACCCTGAGCTATGCTTGTTCCACAGAGGGGAGCAGGGAGCCGAGGCCCCAAGGCCTGGGAACCAGCTCCAACCCTGGAGCAAAGCGGGAGGATAGTCAGGTGCCTGAGTCTTTGAATGGCACCCCCATGGAATGCAGTGGCTGTGAGAGGCTGGGAGGAGTGGGGTGATTAGGTGGCCCGGGGGTATGATAATGGCGAGTGAGCTGGCAGGGAGTGGAGGCAGGGACAGAGCTGGAGGGTCAAGGCCACCAGGGAGCTTCTGGAAGGTTTTGGCCTGAATCCTTGTGGCCAACCCACTTCATCCGGGACGCAACACAGACAAGTACAGATTCACCCTTACAAGGGTATCCACAGTCATGATCTGAGTGACCCAGGGCCCATGTTGCCTTCAGACGGCCAGCCCCGCCCTGCTCAGAGTACCACCCCCAAGAGGGGCAGGCCAGGCCACGGTCAGGAGGCCAGGTCCTGCCTCAGGCACCATGGCCCTGCCAGAGCACGTGGCAGCAGGCGCCTGCCCTCACTGCCTGGCCCACCTCCCTGCACCAGCCTGACCTAGATTCCAAGCCTGCTTGCTGGCGGCAGGCAAAGCCACCTCCCCTGGCACCTCGACAAGCTTCATTTCAGGACAATCGTGCTGGACACCCAGGGCACTCCTGTCCCCAGTGCCCCCAGCCTCTGCTCAGTGCTGGGCCCCATGGTCCCACCCCAGGTTCTTGAGCCCTCGGGAGGAAGGGGATTCAGGAAGGCGAAAGAGGGAGGAGATGGACCCCACCATCATTCACACTCCCTTCCACCTCAGGCCAATCTCGAAACAGCCCTGATGGTGGGGGATGTCACCCTGCTGCATAGAGACACAGGAGAATGGCTGTGCGACCCCCTCCCCCCACCGACACACACACAGTCATCACGGTGAGGCCTTGGCTCCATCAGCTCCAGAGACCTCCAGCCTCGGCCTCCCCCCCCCCCCCGCCCCCCGCCGCCACACACACACTAGGGTCTGGCCAACAGCATCTTAGCATCTCCGTGCCACCCTGGGCAGGGGTGCAGGAAGCTACAAGGCCAACTTGCCTTGATTAAAAATACAAAAATCCTTGAAATTAAAAGCTTCTGCATACTGCATGCAAATGTATGCAAATAAGCCCTGTCCTTCATCTATGAATGAGGCCCTTGGAGGGATCCTCCAGATTAAGGCTACAGGCGCAAAGCCCCTTCCAGGGACAGGGAAGCTGCCTGAGGCCACACCAGTACCTGCCACCCTGTGCCCCTTCCTTGCCCTTATCACTCCTACCTGCTCCATGCCCTCCCAGCTGTCAGCCAATCTTTATTAAGTGCCTGCTGTGTGCTGGGCATTGTGCTAGGGCTGAGGAGGGAGACATGAGCAACCGGAAGCAGCCCACGCTCGGAGAGCTTCCGGTCTTGGTCTCACCCCTGAAGGGAGCCCTTGACAGGGTAGGCAGAGGAGGGGCTCCTGGGGGGCCACAGCCTTGGAAAGCCCAGTGCACTCGGCTCTGCCGCAGAGCAAGGGCATGGGGAGTCTGGACTCAGAAGGGTGGGCCCACCGCGTCCTGGAGCCATAGGCCCAGAATCCGTCCTCCAGCCAGGCCCAGGGCAACAGGCTGAGGAGGCTGCCGGCAGGAAGGGCCTGGCCCCACTTGCCAGCCTGGTCCAGGACCAGCCCAGATGTCGATGTTTGAAGAGAGTCGAGCCGTGAGGGGCTGCCTGACAGACCCCTCCCTAGCCATCAGCACCACAGGAAAGGGCCCCTCCCTAGCCGGCCATCCCCCTGAGCACAGACGGCCCCACCTCAGGATTCTCCCCGGCTGGAGCCACCCTCTAAATGCTGCCGCATCTGACGTCCCCACCATGCAGCTCCCTGTGTAAAGTATTCCTAAGCCTGCTCCTCAAACTCCACCACGGCACTCAGGTTACCTTGCTTGGTGTTCATTTGTACTGGAGTCCCTGGGTCATGCAAAAGGCAAACACGCTCAGCTGCTAACAGAAAGGCTAGAGGCTCAAGGTCACCCAGAGGTGCCTCAAAAGAAAGGCCTGTCAATCTACTTCAGAAAAATCAGCCGTTGAAAACCCTACGGAGCACAGCTCTGCTCTGACATACAGGAGTCGCCAGGAGCTGGGGTCGGCTCGCTGACAATGGGACTGGACTGATTGTTCATTTATAGACTAAAAACCATTTTAAAAATGTGAGCGGTAGCATATTCGAGCCAACAAAACAGAAGAAACCAACCAGAGAGGGCTCTATCGTGAGTACACGATTTCTAACGATATTCCCTACAGGTGGAGGAGGGGCTCCGGAAGGAGAAATCAGAGTGGGGAGGGGTTTTAGGCCCGGAGGTCCTGGCAGTGGGGAAAGACAAGGCCTTGGCAACATTCACAAGGTCCCATCACAGACTCCGAGGCCCGTCCTGAAATTTGCCCCCAGACAGACACCAGGGCCTGGCAGTTGGCGAGGGGGTGGGAGCTGACTCTTTAGAAGAGGGTCCACGTCCCTCTGAGGCAGCCAGTTCCATGAGCCACCCGAACACTCCAGAGGCACTCCTAATCCTGCTGGATTGCCAAGAGCTACCTGAGCTCACAGGAGAGGCCGTGCAGTATGCTCCAGCTAGGGGGCTGGCAAATCACACATCTTGAGTCCTCTGTGAAGAGGAGCCGTAATAACCTTTGGTGCCGCAGAGGAAATGATGCTGCATAAGCGAAGATTAAAAGCCAGCAAGACTACACGGAGCTGCTGAGGAGAATTAAACTTGGCCTAAGGTCACCGAGTGGAGGCTGGTGGGGCTGGGGGTGTCCGTGTTGGGAGTGGGGCTGAAGGAGGGCTTCCTGCCCACTCCAGGGTGCCTGGCACTGGGTCTGGCACACAACTTGCTCTTGGCGTTTATGTCAGGACCTCCTGAAATCCAGACATACATGGGAAGGGGACGCTTGCCTCCTCCAACATCCTTCTCAGGTGATTTGCCTGCTGACCAGCTGAGAGGCTTAAGAATGGCCGCCAGCTCCCCACAAGCAGAGTCTGCTCCCCATTACCCACCAGGGCCCCTTCTCAGATGAGCATTGAGCAAGGAGGGGGTAGGGATGGTCTCAGGGAGCTGGGGAGTGGACAAGGCACTCAGGTCACCTGGAAGACACTGCCTCCTTCCAGACTAAAGAGAGACACCCAGATCCACCTGATAGGCACCTGCCTGCAGATGGCGGAGGGTCCTCACGGCCCATGGGGAAGGAGGTGGCCCTCCAGCTATGGGTTCCACACACATGCCGCCAGGGACTCAGTGCCAGCAGCCGGCCAGCTGAAGTCGGCTGTGGGCACTGCCCTGAGGTTGACCTCAGTATGGGCACCTTGCTCCGGATGAGTGAGTTTCTATAAGACCCCCACTCTACCCTGTCCCTGAGCTCTCCCCAACTCCAGCCACCCCCTGCCCCCTGCCTTCTCATCAGCCTCCTGCAGGGCTGCTCCAGCTGGCCATTCTTGAGTCCTGGGCCACAAGGGAGACATCCAGCCTGGCCTCCCCAGCTCCCACCCTGATTTCTGCCCGAGTCCCATGTTGCAGCCCCTGTTCCAGGCCATGTCTCCTAGGACCCCCACCACCCTGCACTCACTGACCATGCCCCCACTGACCATATCCACTCCCACTGACCAAGCCTACCTCAAATGACCACGCCTACCTCCAATGACCACGTCTACCTCCAATGACCACACTCAGCCAATGACCATGCCTACTCAGTGACCAGGCCCATCTCATACCCTTCAGGCCTGTCCAGTTGTCTGGCACACATGTGAGCTGCTACTCCAGTGACCCTAGGGCAACCAAATGCCTCAGCTGGGCCTCGTTTCACACGCTTGGCCCTCAGCCAAGGTCTCTGGCTGATGAATACATGCACAAGCTGCTCTTACCCACTCCCTCAGCCCAGCTGGAACCAGGCACTGCTGAGTGACCGATGGCCAGGAGCTGGTCGTCCAAGGCTCCTCCCCTGACCCCCAGGCAGCTCTGGGTGTCAATCATCTTTCCTTTGCCTTCAGGGCTCCGATGACAGACCAGGGTGCTGACAGGTCACTTCCTCCTGTGTCACATGTGGCCACAGCATGTCCACACACACACTTTTACCCCCAGCCTGGGCCAGCCAAGCCCAGGACAAAGACAGGGCGCTGCCCTTGGTGCCTGCTCTCATCCCTAGCCCCTCTCCTGCCGTTTGCCCTCCCCCCACCTTGCTGCATGCAGCATTGAATGCAAACGTTTATTTTTTCTTGAGGGCAAAAAAAGAAAAGAAAAGAAAGGAAGAGGAGCGCCCATTAGGTGGTGAGTCACCAGAATTTTCAATAAAGAGCAGAGGGGGGCAGCCCCGCCCAGCATTTCCTCTGGGGCAAGATTGGACTGTCCCCCAACACTCCTGGGGCTGCAGGTGTCAGAGGCAGCCTTGACTCAGGCGAGTAGCCAGTCAGACTTTAGGGGCTTGTCACACCCCTGGCCAGACACTCAAGGAAGCTGCTTCCTTCAGGGGGCCCTCCTTCACCACCTCAGGGTTCCCTCAAGGCAGAGAGGCTGCTTCTATGCTGGGTGGACTCGGCCGTTGTGAGCAGTCAGGGCGGATGCTGGAGAAGAGAGCAGTCCTCTCTCAGCAGATCTCCATCACTGGGGAGCCCCTGGGAGGGAAGGTCAGGAGACTCCTGTTCATCCGACAGACTTGGGATCCGTTGTGCCCACTGATGAGGCAGCTCAGGACTCCCTAGTAGCCATTTGTGGTGGGAAGCCCTTTGGAGGCAGAGGGGATGATGGCCCCTCTGCTGCTGGGCACAGGGCCACCCTGGCCCCACGCAGCCCCCGCCCACTCAGAGCAGACAGGCCCCCAGGGGAGGGATGGCTGGACTCCCAGGAGGCAGATGGGCTGCCCGGACCACATCACTTGGAGCCTAGATCTCATTCTTCCCTGCTAGGATGGAGTTGCCAGCACCAGGCAGTCTGGACTGGGGCTGCAGGTCTCCCTAAGGTGGCACCCCACCCCCGTTCACCCACCCTGAGAGCACCCAGGCCCACCAAGTAAGGGTTGGCCAATGTGGGACAACCACCAGGGCCTGACCAAGGCCACTGCAGACACACTGGGATGACTAAGGGCTGGAGAAGCCAGACCAGGGGGCTCTGGTGACAGCCTCCCAATTCTGGCTCTGGAGGAATGGGCATAATAAGTAGAGACCTAGGGTGACCAAGGGGACCTGAGCCAAGTGCCCAGGAAGAAGCCCACTCACCCCTGTGATGCCGGAGGGGGTCACGGTGACTTCGGGTCCCCTACTGGGAGCCCTGCTTGGCTCTGAGACCTGCTCTCTCCACCCTGGGCCCTGCCCAGCTGAGGGTGGTCCCCATGGATGGGTGGGCCAAGGGTCTGAGGGCCCCTCCCTCCTCCCACTAGGACACTTGGACACATAAGGTCGGAGAGATCGACTCCCCACCTTCAGATGGGAAATTGAGACCCTGGGGAGGGGAGGGAATGGGGACAGTGACTGAGGCAGTCAGTAGGGGAGGAAAAAGTCTCAGCCCAAGTCCTTCAAGCCCAGTCCTTTTCCATCTGTCCTCTGTCCTCTGCCCAGCAAGGGTCAAGGAACGGGTCACTAAATGGCCAAGTCCAGGCATGGGAGAGGCTCTCAGCTGAGGAGATCTGCCTGGGCCCCCAACCTGACCTGGGGGTCTGGAGGAGGCCACTACTGCCCAGGACGGGCCGCCTCTGTGACCTCAGATGTCTCCAAGAGCATAGCTCCACAGTGACGGCTTAGTCACCAATGGGGCTGTTTACGGCACAGCTGAGTGCAAGGGGGCAATTTGGGTCGTTTTGGTGAGGGAGCGGGTGGCAGAGAATAGTAGATCAGAGCCAAATGCAGAGCCGTGTGCCCACAAATGTAACACTGACTCCCCGCTCCGAAACCCGAGGAAAGAGCCAGACCTTCAGCTGCAGTGTGAGGGACTTGGGTCAGACAGGAAAGGGACTGTCCCTGCAGGTAGCTTGTGCAATGGGCCTACACCCCTGTCCTGGCAGGGCTGAGTAGGACCATCCCTGCCTTGTTCCATGACTGGGGGGCGGGGGACCTAGAAGGGAGGTTCCGGAAGTCCTCCCCCTCCCCTACTCTTGTTCTCTTGTCCTGGGGTAGCAGCCAGAGGAGGCCTGCTATGTATGGAACTGAACTGTGCCTCCCCAGATATGTGTTGGACTCCTAACTCTTACATCTATGGATGTTAATGTGTTAATGAAGTCATATCAGTGTGGGATGTGCCCTAAACCTAATCCTTCTGAGTTATAAACAGAACAGATTAGACACAGACACACACACGCAGGCCAAGACAGATGCCAAGTGAGGATCACCAAGAACCAACATCACCTAGACAAGGAAGGAATCGACACAGCCAAGACCCTGATTTGGACTTATAGCCTTCAGAACTGTGAGACAATAAAGGTCTGTTCTTTAAAGCCACCACTTGTAGTATCTGTGTTACAGCAGCACTAGGAGACTAAGCCAAGGCCCAAAGTGGACATTGCTGCCCAGAAGACTAGCGTCCAGGGAACGGCCCAACACTTGAAATCTAGGTCTTGCAAGACTGGTGAGCCCAGACTGCAGCTGGAGGCCCTCTGCCTTGATGTCCCTGTGTAGGCGTGCCCGGATCTCCCGGGCCAGTCAGTCAGCCTGTCTGTCTGTCTGGAGTGTACAAAGACTGTCGCTGTGGCTTAGCCCCTCAGTATATGAACTCATGATATTCTGTTCAATTGGCCCAAGGGCCAGGATTTGGGACGGCAACGAGCAAGGGTCAGCAGGAGAAAGAATGCCCTGGGTAGGACTGCTAGAACCCAGTCAGGTGGGCCAGGAGCACCTACAAGATGCCCCTCCAAGAGGGGTCTGGCGTGGAGGTGGGCAGGGGCAGGTGGAGTGCAGCCCAGGCAAAGCCCGTGTCACAGTCGGCCCCCATGTGTCCAGTACAGCCTGCACATCTGACGCCAAGGCTCGTTCTCCTCCTCTGGGTCTCGCTCTCCCAAAGGGCATCAAGCACCCCCCTCCTCAGCCTGATTATCCCCGAGCAATGCAGCTTCCTTGCAAATATAGAATATAATAATTCTCAATAATGCCAAGCCCAAAATAACCCTGGAATGTGCTGCATGCCGAACTCCCGCCGAATAATGAAACTGACTCAAGCACAGCTGCAAAGTCGCTTTAAAAATACATCTAAACACACACACACAAACACAAAGCCAGCCTGCAGGGTGCGCGCGCCACCCACGAGGCTCCGCTTCACAGGTACAGGGGGTGAAGGCGAAGCCACAGGCCCCTCAGGCAGGCTGTGAGGGAGACCCCGCCCCTCACGGGGGGAGGGGGCCCAACCAGTGGTCCCTGCAGCATTGCTGGTGGTGGAGGGCAGACAGCCTCCTTACTGTCCTAAACTTGCCGAAACTGCTTGCTCACACCTGCCCGTCTGTGCCAGCCCTACTTGCCCTTCCCCCCAAGACCACAGGGGACCCAAAGAAAGCCAGTCTGTCTCAAGCGAGGGGCCACCTGAGCCTCCACTGAAAGGTGCAGGGCTCCAAGAACTTAGTCAACTGAATGAAATTCTGCAAGAAGGTGGGGTGCCCAGGTCTTCACCTGTCCCCAGGCCCAGGTCTGGCACCCCCCACAGCATAGCAGGGCCCTTCCCAGGATAGGTGATGCTCTGGTGATGTTCACTGTCCCCCAAGACCAGGGCGTAGGACCCGGAAGGGACCACTCAGGGGACAGGCTGAGCAGAGGGAGAGAGGGAGAGAAGGGGGTGAGGACATAGGGGGCACGCTGGGTGCCCCTGTCCACAGGGACACACTCTGGCTTTGCTCCAAGCAGGGACTGCTGTTCTGGCACGGACTCCCTCTAGCCTCCTCTCTCACCCCCAGGCCCCACCACCAGGGCAAATAGAGGCCACCTGCTGCTCTGGAGTGTCACTATGGCAAATGCAATTTGGCCAAGAGAAGTGGGCCATGGTCCTGGCTGGACACTGTACTGCTCAGAGACTGGCCGGGTCATAGGTCTGCTGTGGCAGGCAGCGGGCAGCCTACACAAGCCAGGCCTCCTGTTCAAGGATGCACACCTCCCAGTGCCTCCACCCAGTAGTCACCAGCCCTGCTCCCCCGTACTAGAAGGGGCTCCCAAGCCATCCGGCTGACACCCCAGGGAGCCAGCCGGGCAGCCCTTCTGCTATCGGAACCCCTGCCCAAGCCCAGCCCCCACCCAGCCCCATGGCTCTAAGTCCCAGTCAGGTTCTGGGGAGGAGGGATGTCACCAAGCCCCAGGCTGTCAGGGGCTTCCAAGGGCTCCCCCTTCCCTGGGACTGGGGGCTGCCCCCGATGCCCCACCCAACCTGGGAAATGCAGAAAGAACTGTCTAGCCTCTGCCCTGATGTTGGCCACAGTCCTGGGGGCACCTGGGAACCATTCGTCCATTATGAAAGGGGGAGGGGTTGGGGATATGGGGAGAGGGTGTCTCAGTGGGTTACCTGGGGCTCCACACTGCCAATGGGAACAAGGATACCAGTGAAGGGATTTGCCGTGGCTTTCCTCGGGACAGAGCTGCTGGGAGGACTGAGCTGCTGAGGGGACAGGGCTGCTGGGGGTACAGAGCTCGGGCCCTGCAGGGGGTGGAATGAAGAGGCAGGATAGAGATGAAGGGTGCCCAGAGGGGACCCTGGGCCAGCCAGAATGGGGTGGACCACGAGGACTTCTCTTGGGGTCCAGGCTGGCCTCAGCCAGGTGGACTCCGGGAGGCAGGAAGGCAGAGGCAGCAGGGCCCAGGAGGGTGCTGGCCGGGAGGACACCACAGGGGGAGTCCTGTGAGTCACCTGCTTTCTTAGCCTTGGATGGAAGAAGAAGAGCTCCCACAACGTGGTCAGAGTGCTGGCTACCCCATGGCCCCTTTCGTGAGGGAAAGAGGGACCAGCACCATTGAGTGCAGACCGTGCGCACAGGTGCCCCTGTTTAACCCTCCAGCACCTCTGTAAGCCACGTGCTTCCCCACAGATGGGACCGAGGGCCTGGCCTGCCAGCCCTGGAACCCCAGCAGTTCCCCTCCCTGAGTCTCAACTTCCTCATCTTTAAGGTGGGGAAGGGCCAACCTCCCAGAGTTGCTATGGGGGCCAGAAAGAATACTTGTCCTGAGGGCAGCCGGCACTGATGCTGTGGGGAGTGGTGGGGGCTCCATCATGCCTGAGCTTTGGCAAGATCACCCTGACTGTCCACAAGGAAACTGGGGAGATCCAGTAGTAGGAAGGCTGTTGCCATCATGGGGGTGGGGTGGAGGCGGCCCAGGCCGGGATGGATGTGGCTTCCTGCCTGAGCAGCAGGAGCCTTCTCCTCCAGGCAGCCCTCCTGACCCTCCTCGCTGTAGGGGCCACACAGCCAGACAGCCCCCGTAGTAAGTCCTTCAATGGGCCTGGGTGAGCTCCGGTGGGCAGAGGGCTTGCTGCTGGATATGAGGCCCCAGGCCAGGAGAGACAAGCACAGACATGGACAAACTGGGTAAGGGAGCTGTTGAGCAGGCTCCTGCCAGGACCATGGCTGACCAGGGGCCCGGGTTGGGCAGGCCCCAGGAAGGGAGTCCCGCCAAGCCTCCAGTCCCCATTGCCGTGAATTATTTAGACGCCTCCCCAGCCATCTGCAGCTCTCTTGGTGGCTAGGGGCGGAGCGAATAATGCATGAAGTCCCTGTAGCCCTCCTGAGGGGCAGCAAGCATCTGGAGGGCTAGTAAGCTCCTCCTGCCCTCCAGGGGGAGCGTGGCTCCCGCCCGAGCCCCGGACCCCTATCAGCCTGGTGTAAAGGGCACTGCTCAGGGCGGCTGCACCAAAGACCAAAGACGTGGTGAGCAAGAGTGGGTGGGAGGGGCCAGATCAAGGGCTCTGGCGCCCCCACTGCAGCCCCTCCCTTTGGGGGCCTGTTCCGGAACAACACTGCTGCCTTTGAGCCCAGATGAAACACTTCCTAGGGGCTGACTCCTGCCAGGCAAGGCCTGGGGTAGAGGGTCCTGAGGCCCAGGACCCAGCGTGACGTCTTCCTGAAAACTTCCTGCTTTGCCCCCGGGAGGCCCGCTGTCTGGGCACCGTGGCCAGCTGCCCTCAGGCCTCGGCTTTCTCCTTCCATAAACCTGGGTGGATATTTGCCCACATACCTCCCGTGGGGAGGGGACTAAGTGACAAAAGCTCAGCCTCGTGGGTGAAGGCAGCCCAGCCCCCAGCCCTAGTCCCCAGGGTGCCACCCCCAACCAGGTCCGGGAAGGAAGGCAGCTGCCCTTCACCTGCACTGGTGGGAGGGGCCATATACCAGGATCAGAGGGGCTGCCAGGCACGGGGCCTAGAGTTGGCGTTTCTGAAAAATGACAAAGATCCAGGCTCAGAATGTGCTTTTTGTGCAGACAGACATTCCCCCACGTCTGCCGATGACGGCACTGCCTCCAAAGTTCAACCTGAATCATTGGCACCCCAGCAGCTCTGTGAGGGCAGGGGCAGAGCTGGGGGCTGAACGCCAGCCGTGAGCCAGGGTAGCGGGACTCAGGAGTCTGCCTCCTGCCTGGGGAGAGGAACCCCATCTGCCTGGTCAGCCCACAGTTTCCAGGCCCAAGTTCTCCACTCCCAACTGCAAGGGACCTTGCTCGGATGGGCTCTGCAGGTGCCCCAGGCAGTGGCTGTGGCTTCGGGAGCTGGGTTATCACATTCCTGGCTGGCTATACCCATCACACGATGGGAGGGTGTTGAGGCATCCTGAGTGGGCTTGTGGGGTGCCAGACAATGCACGCTGAGTGACCCAGCAACAGACCCCTGAGGGAGGGGGCTGAACATCAGCCCCTCCCAGGAGCCAGCTGCCTTCCCCAAGGACTGGGGGGAGGGACTTGTGAAGGAGGAAGCCCTAGCAAGGTGGAGTGATCACCACCTTCCGGAATGTTCCTCGCTTTCCCCACTGCTACCTCATTTTCTCTTACAACCACCCTATGTGTAAAGTCATCACAAACGCCTTCTACAGACAAGAAGACTGAGGATCAGGAAGACTGGGCCTCCCCCCAAACCAGGATGTGAGCCAGGCTGGCAGCTTGGGGCCTGACCGAGGGTGATGGAGTGGAAGCCAAGCACACAGTAGGTCCGGGAGCAGGCAGGCTGGGGGCCACCGAGCAGAACATGTTCACTAGCCAACAAGGCTTGCCCTTCCTGTTTTCTGAGGCTGTGGGAGCTATCCAGAGCCGTGCAGCTTCACTTTGCGCAGCTGGGAGGTGATCAGAGCTCTCGGAAAAGTGGGGCATTTCATGATTAGTTAACAAGGCCCGAAGGGAAAGGCCACCAACAGAAGGAAGGAGCTGCGAAAGCTGGGAAGGTGCAGAACTGAAGGGGAGAGGTGAGCGGAAAGGTGGGCTCTGGTCGACATTTTTACAAATGAAGGCCAGGGCCCCTCCTGGGAGGGGCTCCCCATATTGCCCCCCTAGAAGGAGTACCCCTGCTGCCAGGTGGACAATCCTGTGGGGAGGTGAGGGGGGAATACTAGCCAGGCGGCTAAGGGCCAGGGCTTCCAAGGCCCTGTGTGCAGAGAAGAGATCTCCCTGCACTTACTGAGCATGGGGACCCTGGGGCCCAGGCACAGGAAAGGCCCAGTGCCAGCCTCTTACTTACAAATTAGGCGCCGGCAGCCTGCTCAGCTCTGGGCACTGGGTTCTGTAGAGACCAGCAGGTTCTGGGTATGCCAGGGAACAGGAAGGCGGGAACAAGGCTCTACCCTGGCCCCTTGCCCCCACTTGTCTAGGTGCAGGACTCTGAGAGGACTCCATGTGTTGGACCAGCAGGGGACGAGGGATTGGTGGGGCAGGGGGCAGGGATGGGGGGCAGCAGTGTTCAAAAGACTGCCAAGGTCAGCTTCAATTCAGCCTTACATCCACTGCCCCTATCACCCACTGCATGCTACCTTTGGCCCATTTTACAGATGAAGACATGGAGGCCAGGTTTCCTAGCCAAGGTCCCCTAGCTGGGTAGGAGTAGAATTGGGTTCCCACCAGAGCCAGCCCCGCTCCAGGGCTGAGGCCTCCAACCTGCTGATCTCACACTGGGCAAGGCTAGCTGGAGGTCTTCCTCCCAAGAACAGCAGAGGCCAGGTGCTGTCCTGCTCCCACCCACACCAACACCTGCTCAAATCATGGTCTTCACACCTACTGAGCCGGTTCCAGGTGAGTCCTTCTACTAAAGCAGCCCGGGCCTGAGAGCAGAGCCAGGAATTGGCCCGGTCCACGCTGCTAGGGAACACATAAAGCTGGCTGCAGTTAGGGGGCGCTGGGCTTGGCCAGGAGTCATCAGAGCTGTGGGGGAGCCCTGGGGCTGTCAGAGCCACTCCATCCTCCCTGCACCCACCGGCAGCAGCTTGGCCCCATCAGCCTCTATCTGGAATCCAGGTCCGGCCTCCTGTCTCTGGCCACCAGAGATCCACCTGGCTCAACACCCCATAGGGGGCCAGTACCTCCCCCCAGGACCCTCTGGAGCCCTAGCCTGAGGACAGACTTGGGCAGGGGGAGCCCAGGGGGCAGGTCAGTCCGGGGCTCCCACTGCTGGGCCGCTCTGCCTACACAGCCCACATAGCCCAGGCCAGTGCGGGACCAGAGGTAGTCAGGCAGGCGGTGGGCAGAATAGGCCACACCATCACTGTAGTGAATTCAATAGTAACCCCCAAAAAGATGTGTCCACATCCTAACACCAGAACCTGTGAATGTGACCTCATTTGAAAAGAGGGTCTTTGCAGATGGAATTAAGGATCTGGAGATAAGATCATCCTGGATTATCTGGGTGGGCCCTAAATCTACCAACAAGTGTCCTTGTAAGAGACAGAAGAGGAGAGGACACACAAAGGCGAAAGTGATGTGACCACAGAGGCAGAGATGGAGCCATGCTGCCACAAGCCCAGAAGCGCCTGGGGCCACCAGAAGCTGGAAGAGACAAGGAAGGACCCTCTCCTCGGGCCTTCAGAGGGAGCGCGGCCCTGCTGACACATTGATTTCGGACGTCTGGCCTCCAGAACAGTGAGAGAATGAATTTCCGTTGACAATCAATTTCTGTAAGCCAGCAGTTTGTGGTAATTGGTTACAGCAGCCCCGGGAAACCAATACAGTCTTCTAGGGCTGGACTGGAGTCCCTGAACGGTGCAAAGGGTGAGTGCACTCAGCTGCTAACCAAGAGGTTGGAAGTTCAAACCCACACAAAGGCACCTCAGAAGGAAGTCTTGGCAATCTACTTCCGAAAGATCAGCCATTAAAAACCCTATGGAGCAGTTCTACTCCGACACACATAGGTTCTCGTGAGTCAGAGTCAACTCAATGGCAACAGGTTCAAAGAGCTGGTCTGGAGGCCTATCGTCACTGGGGGCACCTTGGAGTTTGGGGCAGGGGCAGGACAGGCTGGACTCTCAGGGAAGTCCTCCTGGGGCCCCTCTGCCCGGTCTGGCTGCGTGGGAGGAGCGCCCGGGTACAATAACCACAGCATGCATGGCCAAGGGAGTCCAGCCCAGCTGCTCCCAGGGCCACGTGGGTGCTGGAATGACCTCGCTTGGCATCTGCAGTGCCCCTGAGCAGCTGGCTCCAGACGCTGCTTTCCAGAAGTACAGGGCAGAACAGGGGGTCAGGGGACTCAACTAGGTCTCAAAGCCAGGAAGGGGGCTGGGATCCTCCAAAGGGACCGGAGCCCCTGCATCTTGAGGCATGCACAGGCTGGTTCACATGCCTCCCAGGGGCAGGGAAAGCCCAAACCAACAGAGCCCCTGCCCTTGGGTGACCACTTGCCCTCAGGTTACCTCTGGCCCTCTCAAGAGCAGGGTTCATCATTGACACCCCAGGTTGCAGGCAGGGCCACATCAGGGAAGAGGCGGAGCCAGGCACAGGGCGTGTGGCTGGGGCTGAGGATTCACGGAGCCGCCCTGGGGGACTAAGCAACCCCCCACAGCCTACTCCCTTAGGGTCAGCAGCTCAGTCCATCTCAAGCCTCCCACCCCCCACCATCTGTCCCTTGTGCTGTGTCCTTCCCTGCTCCCCACACTGTCCCAGGTCCTGATTTGACTAGGCGGTGTGAAGGCCCCCCTCACACGGCAATCTTAAGAGGGACATTGGGGGCTGCTCTGCCTCGTGGCCTGGGTGCCCCTGTTCCAAGAGTGAGCATGTACACGTGTTCATACGTGTGCACATGTGTGCAGGACCACACACACTTCTGTGGGCCCAAGGAGGAAGAAGACGTGTGGCAGGTGACAATCTTGCAGGACACAGGTCAGCAGGCATTCGGGCCTTTCCCATGCAATGCCAAGCATGCGTGGACAGCTCTGCTGCAGCCTCTCGGAGGTCCCACTCCTCAAAAGCAGGCTGACCGCCCCCCACCCTGCACTTTCCTCCCACATCAGCTGAGGCTTGGTGCGCAGCAAGAGTTCAGAGAATAGGTGTGAAAAGCCAGCTCTGACTATGGGGGTGGAAACCCCCATTCAACATCTGAAGGCTGCTGCAAGCACAAAAGGAGAAGGAAGGCAGGAAGAAGAGCCACAGCTGGCAGACCTACACCTCACTCACCCAGGCCACTGTGCCAATCTCGGTCTGGACCCAGGAGGAGAGCGTACACATACACACACACGTGCACACATACATCGCACACATGCACTCACACCCACAAGTACACACGCATATGCATAAACCGGTGAACAGATGCACATGTGCACATATGCATGCACACACACACGCACAGACACGCACACATGGCTGCAAGGGCAGGAACCCCAAGCCACACTCAGCCTCAGGGAGCGCCAGGAGGTGGAGTGGCCAGACCCTCGCTTGCCCTGGCCCCTTTCCTTCGCCCTGGCTGGCAGCCCTTCGCTGGGTGGGTGGTGGAGACATCCTCCTTTATCCCTTTGTGCTGGGCAGATGGAAGGGACAAAAGCTGCACTCCCGGCTGGCTAGCTAGTGCCGCTGGAGACATCTCCCAGGAGCTGTCCTCCTCTGCTCAGATGCTCGCCTATTACACAACAGGCCTAAGAATAATCTGGAGGGTGGTGGTGCAGCAGGATGGGCCGCTCACCTCCTGGGGCCCATCTAGCTTGAGGACCAGCAGGAATTTGGGTTCTGCTTCTGCCCTGGGGCCTGGGTCCCTCTGGAGGCTTAGGGTACCCAGGGACAAGCTCTGCCCCCAGCCCCTGGGAGGGCAGGCTGCAGAGTCCTGATTCCCTACCCCCACCCCAGTTCATGGGGCTGGCCTGGCAGAGCCCACAGCTTAAGCAGCCAGGAGTGGTAAGTGGAACCCCGGAAGATCCGGACCGGTGCCCTGTGGCCCTCGGGGTCAAAGGACTGGAATTCATGGCCTGAGAGCAGGCAGCTGCGTGGAAGTGGATGTTCAATGGCTCTGATGGAATCTCAGAAGCCATGGCTAAAGCCTGAGGCCAGTGGCTGCCCCTTCTTGCAACCACGGGTGTGCACGCTAGGTCCTGGGCACTGCAGCTGGCACAGGGCAGGATGGGATGGGGATGGCTGGCTGGGCAGCTGAGGACGGCTAAGGGGTCCTCAGCCCCATCCCGAGGCCTTGCCATGACCCCAGCAGCCAAGCCATGCCTGTCCCCACCAGGAGCAGGCAGCAGGCAGCCCGTCAGTCCCAGCAACCAGCTCTGGGCTGGGTGTAGGCAGCAGGGCGGGCTTGGTAGTTACGAGCTAATGAAGTAGTCCTATTAGGTGCAGAGTAACAGAATATATACAAATTGGCCCATAGCTCGCTCTTCATCTATTGCAGACATTAAAATTAAAAGCCAATTACAACTTGTATTGTCAAACCTGGCTGCTGTGCTGTTCACGGCAGTCTGGGTGTGGGGTGGGGGATTATGTAACCTGAACTCCAGGCAGGGAGAGGGGCTGCTTGTTCCAAGGGTGGGCCCAGTGGAGCTGGGTGCCTGCCCGCAGCAGCCCCCAGGAGAGTTGGCCAGGGGGTCTCCCACCCACAGCCCCTCTGGCCCCTATGGGGGTCCTGAAGGTGCAGGGGGTACTCAATATGCAGCTGGGAGGGGCGGATCCCTCAGAGCCATCTGAGGGGAGGAGGGTGGGGTCCTGTCTGGTCACCCCCAGGAGGGGCTGTGCCAGCCTGCCTTGTACCCTCTGAAGGCTGCTCTCCTGGTGCCGTTCGACCTTCCAGCCTCAGTGCTGCCCCAGCTGCTGCCAACAGCAGACAGCAGCTCTGGGTGACAGGCGTGAGCCCTACAGACCCCTAGTCTCACTGTGGAACCTCAGGGGGTGGGATCCAAGATGTCAACGCCGCAGGGCCAAACCCTCTGGGAGGAGGGCACAGCTCACAATGCCTTCAGACACCCGACGTGGAGCCCTCAAGTTGCCAGCTCCCTCCCCTGTCCTCCGTCCCCTGAGCAGGTGTCCCAAGCAGGCACCGGGCTCACTCCGCCACCCTACCCAGCACCCAACCCAGACCAGGAGGTCACTCTGCTGGCTGCCAGAGGCCAGGGCCACCGAGCATCAGAGCCTCAGGGAAAGGGGGTTTGGGGGCCCTCCAGAGCAGGACCAATGGCATCCCAGCCAGCCACCACCTGCCTCGCCTCCCTCTGGAAGCTCAGACCCCTCTGTGGGCCACACAGAGGGCATGGCTATGTGGCTGCAGGGTGAGTGGGGAGGGAACAAGGAAGGGCTGGGGACTTCAGAGCCCAGAGTCCTGGGGGGCATGCAGGCTGGCTCCAGTCCCCCAGGGACCTGGAGAAGTGACTGTGACCTCTGACCTGCCCCCAGCCCCAGCTCCCCATGGTGCCTGGACTCCCCTCTGTAGCTGCAGCTCGGAAGACCCTGGAAGGTGACAGAAGCATCTGGGGACTGAGCATCACCTCACAGGAAGTCAGGGTGAAAAGGGGTAAAGGCAACACAGACCAGGTAAAGGCTCATGAGGGGTGAGGGGCAGAGAGAACAGCCGGCTTTCCAGGGATGCACAGGAACCACTGGGGGGGAGGGGGAGAGGAAATCATAGGGAGGGGAAGAGAGGGGAAATGAGAGAGGATAGAAGAGGAGGGGGGGCCAGCTCCATAAGTACCCCACTTCGCCTAAAGGATGCCCTACAACGCACCCCAGGAGTGCTGCCCAGCACCGCACTCGCTGTCCCCCACCCCCCAGCCCGGGCTGGTCGCCTCTCTGCGTGCCTGGGCAGTGGTCGTCGCCATCCCCACTAGCTACTGCAGCCCAGGCAGATGTTCCGGGAGATCGCTGCGGCACGGCCACCTCCTTGCAGACCCAAACGGCCCCCGCTGACCATCCAAGAGGGGTCAGATATCCCGCCTGGCCTCGGCGGGGTCAGCCTTCAGCACCTATGGCACAGCCCCAGCGCACAACCACCCCTGCCAAGAGAGGGACTCGGGAAAGTTGGGGAGTGGCCCCCCAACTCCCTCCCCGGGACCTGAGGCTCCAGGAGGGCCCGGGACCGCTGCCTGCCCTGGCCCAATCCCTCACCCCCTGCTGGCGCACCCAGCACCCAGCCGCCCTCCGCGGTCGGGGCTCCGAAGTGCACGGTCCGCACCCCCTCCTCAGCATCCCGCCCCGCGGCGCCCCCGCGCGTCGACGAGCCCGAGGCAGCGCAGCAACAGGAGCGAAGGCGCGCGGCTGCACCTACTGTGCTTCTGCGGGGCGGCTCCCGGGTCCATTGTCTCAGCGGCGGAGGCAGCAGCGGCGGCGGGTGGGGGGCGCGGGGGCGCAGGGCTTCAGCGGCCCGACTCCGGCTCCGGGCCTGGCCCAGGCTGCATGGTCCCGAGGCTCGGGCGGCCCGCGGTGGGGCTGTACGCGGCGGGCTCGGCGCGGTGACACTGCGCCCCGTGGAGGCGCCACGCGAGGAGCGCGCTGTCACTCGTGCAGCCCGCACCACACCCCCTGCCCCCCCCCCGCGCCGAGAGGGAGCCGGGGGCGTGGCGCAGTGGGGCGCGGTGTCACCGGGTAGGGGGTGCAGGACAGTGGGCGCCAAGCGGATAGCACAGAGCAGGCGACGCAGAGCGGCCCGGCGGCCTGACCCGCACCAGCCACAGCCAAAGTACTTTCCCGCAACGGTGAGCGCGGCCTCCTGCCTGTCCACCCGCCACGGCATCCGCTTGGCCGCCGGCGGGACCAGGAGGAGGCGGGGCCGAGAGCTCCCAAGCAGGGAGCTTCGTGCAGCCAAGACGGGGCGCTTTTCTGGGAGCCAGCCCCCACCCACACTGCCCTCATTCCGGTGTGTTGAAGAATGGGGCTGGGCCACCCCTCCCCTAACTAAGACATAAGGTGGCATGTGCAGGAACCTGAGGAAGTGCCCTGCACTGGCAGGGGAGGGGTGACAGCCTGACACAGAGCCACCCCTTGGGTGGAGGCACCCCTTAGCTCACACCAGGGGGAACGGACCTGGCTCCAGATGGGGTCTGGGGTAGGGTGCTTGGCTGGCAGTCTTGGTCATGTGCCCCATGCCTGGACAGGGAGCAACCTCAGGACGTGCAAGCATAGGCATTACCCCCCAACCCAAGCTGGCCTCATGCCCCCTGGGCCTGTCACTAGCCCCAGCACACATCTCCTTCCCCTCCTCCCCACTGCTCCGGGTCCTGAGCACCCCTAGAGCAGGGGCAGAGATAGGCCCTGGACCTTGGGGACCCTTCATGGGACCACCCCTGCCAGACCTGGCTCTCTGGATGCCCTACTCCTTCCCAGAGACCCCAGGCCCCCATCCACAGTGATGAAGGTGGGGGCTGAGATGAGGAACAGATCAAATCCCACCAGGCGCTTGTGTCCATAGAGGCCCTGACTCCCTCCAGGGGCTGCTCTAGCCATCTCCACCTTCCAGGGTTCTGAGCCCCCGAGCTTCCCCATCCGCTGCTCCAGGTCCCAGCCTGCTAGAGGAGTCAGCAGCACTCACCCAGGGCAGCCCCCTCTGCCCCACCACCCTGGTTCTGCACCTGAAAGGCCCTGGACTCAAATCTTTGGGGTCTCACATGAGAGGTTCAATTGGCAGTGGGCTCCTCACCAGGGTGATGGGGCCGAGAACATGGTCCCCGTGTTTTCTCAGCTCAGCCCTCAGGAACCTCAGAACCACAGACCACGCAGCTTTGCCCACTGGAAGAGGGAGGGCCCAGGTCTGGGCCAAGGCCTGGGTTGGGTACCAGGCTGAGAGCAGGTTGCAGGAGGCAGGGGAGGCCAGGGCTGTCCAGGAGGGTGTCCCTCAGGCACGTCAACAATGTCACTATTTTGCCGTGAGGCAGACTTGTCCACCAGCTTGCCCTGGTCTAATGAGGAGGCAGGAGGCGCAGGTTCACATCTCCGATCCCCACAGACTCACGAATAGCCTCAGCCAAGCCCCACCCCTCTGGACCTCAGTTTTCCCAGAAAGACCTGCTGGTTCTGAGGTTCTTTCCAGCTTGCTGAAGCCCAGGAGGTTCCTCACTTCCCCCAAACCACACAGATGTTCCTTAACAGCACTGAAGACCCCAGGGTGCACCTGGGAGGCCTTCCACTGCCAAGGTTGACTCTCAAGAAACCTCGTCTTGGGCCTGGAGGCCAGCTGAGCTCTGAAGTCACCCACTTTCTAGGAGCGCTTGGCACAGCTGAGACTTGCTCTCAGCTGTCTCTGCAGACAGCACCCATGGAGCTCTGAGTTGGTTCGCGTCCAGGGACGCTTGGTCTGGCCAGGTTGTGTAGGTTCCGACAGCCCTCTCCCCTACCTGCTCAGGGCAACATGAGGCATTCCCAGTGCGGCCTCAGAGAAGATTCCTCATTGCTCTGCAAGGGGCTGCCAAGAGAGGCGCCTGCACTGCGCTGCCTTAATGGGACTGTGGAGCAGATGCAATTACAGCAGCAGTGCCTTCCCAGCCAGCTCCAGGGCTCTAGGCTGCAGACTCAGCACTTTTCCCCAAAGCCAAGACCGGCTCCTGGCTCCCTCACCACATGGGTTCCGGGCTCTCCTCTGATCTGGCCTCTGCTCCTGGAATACTGGCTCCAGCAACTTCTCTGCCCACCTCTCATGCCAGGGCCTGATGCCCCAACCAGGACAGGGCCACTGTCTCCTCCCTATTGTCCCCCACCCCAATCCTGACAGTGTAACATCCCTAACCTGGGGGCCCAGGACCCCAAATGAGTGAGAGAGGGCACATCCAATGAGCAACAGGGACAGACAACAGACACACCCATGGAACAATGCTCAGAAACCAGAGGAGGGTGGAGAGAGCAGGAGGGAGTGAATGGTCAAAGCCCACAGCATGCGTGTGCTTATGGAAAGAAAGGAGCCCAAGGCCTCTACCCACGTTCCTGCCCCCATGCCCAGCCCCCACCCGAAGGTGTGCAGGAGCCTAGGGGAGCTGAGCCAGCTGGGATGGGACTCCTGCCTGGCAGCCGCACAGCCGTCTGCGATCACACCTGTGCTGCACACGTTCCTCGGCTCCTGAGACATCAGCAGGGGCCTGGACAGGCAGGGCTGGCAGCAGGCCACGGGCTTCCTTCTGCACCTGGGCCATCCCAGGACCTCCCCAGGCTGCCATCATGGCCTGGCTCAGACACCCCTGCTGGGTGCCGGTGGGTGGTAAAGGGGATCCACTCCATCCACCTCCTGGCATCTCTGGTAAAAAACCCCTCCAAATCCTGCCCACCTGCCTGCCTTTCCCAGACATTGTGGGGCTCAGATCCGGGAAGGGCTGCCGGGCACAGCCACATTGCAGCAGTTTGTGGAGCTGCAGTCCTCAGATGCAGCTCCAAGGGAAGACTCTACAGCTGTCTGCGCCCAGAGCCCAAGACCCAGAGACAGAGAGAGAGACCAGGGCCAAGTAACCAAGACTTGGAGACAGACAGACAGATCCTAAGAAAAGCATGGGCAGAGGAACCCAGGCTTCCCCACTAAATGGAGCCAAAACTGAAATGCAAATTGAAAACCGTGAAAGAAATCTCCTTCCCGAGCCAGGAACTCCCAGAATTCCTAGATCACAGGCACTGGACCTCTGGGCCCGCTGGCTCAGGGCCCTGGGGAGCCAGCTGTGGAGATGGTGGAACCACATGCACAGGGGGCAGCCTACCCTCCCCCACCCCAGCCCACCATTGCCCAGCTCCCATGTTCCAGATATGTCAATACTTGGGCCTTACCCTTAGCCCCATCTGGCTCCAGGCCGCTCTTCGGTGCCCCATACATGCAGCTGACACCCAGGCCATGACCCCCGCTCCCATCATACTACAGCAGACCCCTCAGCCTGGCACCTGGTGCCCCCAGACTGGCCTGATGCCCTTTCCCCCTCCCTTCCACCTGCCCAGGGGCCCATACACAGGTGCTCCACCAGGCCTGATCCCTCCTGCTCCACATTCCTCCCTTGCCCCCTGCCATGTTTCCAAGGGTGGGTCAAGACGTCTCTTCCAGGAAGTCTTCCCTGGCTGCGTCATCACCTTCTCCTCTGAGATCAGGCAGCACCCGGTCTGAGCCTCAGATGCCCCTCATGATGGTGCAGGGCAGGACTCAGTCCTTGCTTCGAGTCTGTGCTGCCCTTCCCGACAAGACCACAAGGTCCCC
The DNA here is from genome assembly GCA_030035585.1 of Dugong dugon. Classification (NCBI taxonomy): domain Eukaryota; kingdom Metazoa; phylum Chordata; class Mammalia; order Sirenia; family Dugongidae; genus Dugong; species Dugong dugon. The sequence goes on along the minus strand of CM057462.1, from coordinate 25,391,771 downwards.
ACAGTCAACAGCCCAACCTGGCGCAGTGTGGCGTTCCTGGGGTGATGCTCAAGGAAGCGGAATCTGCCAGTCCGACCCACTGCCCCATTGACCCAGAACTCTCCTCGGCTAGTGGTGTCCCAGCTCCAGGGGTAAGGGGCAGAGCCACTGGGGCAGGGCCTGCACTTGGGGAGAGTGGCTTGGGTCACCCTGGGGAAAAACAGGTAGGCCCAGAGAGACACGAGACCAGAAAGACTTGAGCAATGCGGTGGCGGGCGGGTCTCGGTGGCACAGTGCAGATAACCAGAGTCTGCTTGCCAAATCAATAAGTCTAACTGGGTAAATGTGCAATTCTCAACTGGCTAAATTTAGAAAGTATGTGCTTCGTTTTTCACTAGCATCTGATCTTAAAATGTCCTGTTCTGGATTCTAAGAACTCAAGACAACATGGTGATTGGACCTAGGTCCCCTGGCCCAGCCTCTGCCACCTGGAGTCTGGGGCAGCCCCGGGGCCCACTGCAGGGGAGAGGAGGCCGGCCTCACCAGGGCCGGCAGTGGATGATAGCCCAGGCATCTCCCATGGGCACACAAGCTGCTCTGGGAGGAGGGCAGACCTGGTCTTCCTCCAAGAGAAGGGTTAACCCATGGGCTCCAAGGCTCCCAGGTATGTCTCTGCACTACTGCCTGCCAGGCTCAGAGGGGTCTCTGACACCAGTGTCCGGGGGGGGCAGATCTGGTGTCAAGAGAGAGAGGACACACTGGAAGGGCAGCCTGTGATGGGCCAGAGGCACTTTTGAGGCACTGCCGACCTTTGGGAATCTTCTTCTTTGAGGGGAAGTTGAGGCTCAGATGGAGGAAGGCCCCTGCCCAGTGTCCCTGGTGACCAGGTGCCTGCCTAAGACACATCTAGACCCCATAGGACAGAGACCTGCCTGTGAGCCGGTGAGCTGCTGAGGCCTATCCATGGCCTGTCTCCTGATATAGAACCCATGGCGGTCCAGAGCCCCAGCATCCTCTGGACCAGCCTGGATCCATGCTGCCAGCATGGCCTTAAAGCAGGAAGCGGCCCAGCTGCGTGAGGGTGAGGCCAGGACTGCCCTAGTCCCCCCAGGACAAACACACCGGGGTCCTTTGCGGCTGCCCCCCCCCCCCCGGAGCACCGGGACCTCAGGGAGATGCCCATGGGACAAGGCCATAGGCCCCTGTGGCTCAGGGTAAGGTGTGAATTGGGAGGAAGGAGGCATTGAGCTGCTCCCAGCCTCCGTTTTGGGAGGAAATGGTTGCCGGGGAGCCGGCAGACGGCAGGTGCTATGAACAGGTGTGTGGGTGGCACTGGGGCTCAGCAGGACTTCATTCCCCTATTCACTCCCCACCAGGTGGGTCCTGCCTGATCCCTCCGTGGCTCCGGTCCCCTCGAAACTCCTTGTGATGCTTCTGGCCTGGGCCCAGGGAAGCCCTCCTCAGCTGGCACCTTGAGAGACCCCAACAGCCGGCCCCCAGGCCAAGCCACACTGCCTGTCCCTCCCCGCTCTGCAGACCCTGCTTCCTTGGCTGCTGATGCCAGTCCTTCCACCTCCCGCATCCTCAGACTTCAGGAGAAGCTGTGCCCTGAGGCAGTGAGCACCTGCTGCCTGCAGCACAGCAAGTCCTCAGTGAGTGGGATATCAGGAACAGGAATAGCCGGGCCCTCAGGCCACGACTGCCAGCGGCCCCCACAACCACCCTCCCTGCCTCTTCCCTTCTCTCAAGCAACAGTCCCAAAGGTGATGCTCTGCTAGGAGCTGCTGCGGGAGCAGCTTTGGCCCCGGGAGGGACAAGGGAGATACTGTGTTCATTTCCTGGCTGGAGGGAAAGCATTCCCCTACCCCCCGAACATCCACCCAGGCTAGGGCCCCCTGCAGCATTGGGTAAGGCTGGACTCCATGATCCGTCGTTCTTCTTGGCCCCAGCCTTATTTGGTCGTTCCCCAGTGAACTGATGCCTTTGAATTCTGGTGTTGGTGAAGAACATTGAATATACCATGGACCACCAAAAGACTGAACAAATCTATCTTGGAAGAAGTACAGCCAGAATGCTCCTTAGAAGCAAGGATGGCAAGACTACACCTCACATACTTTGAACATGTTATCAGGAGGGATCAGTCCTTGGAGAAGGAGATCATGCTGGGTAAAGCAGAGGGTCAGCAAAAAAGAGGAAGACCCTCAATGAGATGGATTGATACAGTGGCTGCAACAACGGGCTCAAACATAACAACAATTGTGAGGATGGCGCAGGACCAGGCAGTGTTTCGTTCTGTTGTACACAGGGTCGCTATGAGTCAAAAGTGACTTGACAGCACCTAACAACAGTGGACTCTGGAACCTCCTCCGGACTCAGAGCTGGGCCAGGTACGGGGGAAGCCAAGAGCAATGTCCCTTGCATGAAGACCCACCCAGCCTCAAGCCTGTCTGCTGTCCCCCAGGTGGCCTGCCCACCAATGCCTAGCTCTGTCCCCTGCTTCCAATGTGGCCAGCCCCGCTCCAGGCCCTGCCAGTCTCTCCTTCTCCCTGGTATGGTCTGGCAGTCCCCACTTTCCCGGCCTGAGACCTTGGCTGCCCGCTGCTTTGCAGGCCAGGCAGGGCGGTCTGGGGACAGGCTGGCTTCTTCCTCCCCTGCAGAACGAAGACACCCAGCAGGACCTGGTATGTGATGGGGTTAACAGTCATGGATAGCAGGAAACTGACACCCTACACTTTTCAGAACAAACCTCCCCGTGAAGCGAGCTCAGCCACAGGGGGAATCCCCACTGCTGAGGGACTCCCTGCCCACTGGGGCTCATGTCCCCCTGGTGGTCCCAGGCAGGACGTGGACACCCAAGGATGTAAAACTACTCACGATGGAATCGCACAACCTGTCCAGGGATTTACAGTGACACAAAGTGTCAGTCACCATGTGAAAGGGGCCCGCTCGGTTCCAGAATGGGGACAAAAAAACAAGACCCCCTTTCCCCCCCAGGCCTGGAGACCCAGGCCGGCTGGTGCACCCGACTTGCTTGGGAGGGGTGTCTCCTAGAAGAGGGGCCCATACCATGCTTTTCCAAGGCTGGAGATTCCAACTGGCCCTGGTGAGCCAAGGCTGGCTGACCTCCTCAGCCACCCACTCCAACTGTGTCTAAGCCAACAGGGGCTAGGCTGAGTGTGAGCATCGGAGGGAGGAAGGGAGGAAGTGAGCTCACGGGTACTTGGATGTGGTAATTTCCATTTGTCTGCCCAGGGGCAAAGAGCCCCCATGGTGACCAAGGAGGGAGGAAGTTCAAGACTGCTACAGTCCAGGAGGCCGCAGATGGCTCTGGAGGTGAGTCCAGGTGTCCTGCCTCCTTCCAGAAAAGACTCCAGGCCAGCACCAGGCAGAGGCTGACTCCGGAGAGGCAGCAGTGAGCTCGGGGTCCAAAGTGCTTCCAGTACAGGCTACCTGGTTGGCCACCCGCTGGGCACACGTGAATGCAGCCAGCTGTCGCCTGGGGCTTCTCAGCAAGAAGCTGAAGGTGGGAGCTTCAAGGAGCCTGGCGCTCTCAGATGCCGCCGGGAAGACATATGGCTCCCGAAGAAACACCAGAGGCACAGACCAAGACACCCGGGCAGGAGCCTGCCTTTCGACATTACTGAAAATCACGAGTGCTCAGAAGTTACCGGAATGCTTGGTGTTCACTTCGGGCCATGTGCACTGGAATGGAGGACAGTCATTAAAAGCAGACTCTAAAGAAAACCCAGAGGCTAAGAGGGAACAGACCTGGTCATTTCTAGAACCCTAGGATTGGACTTGCCCCAAGAGGGCATAGGATAGCAGTGAGGGAGTCAGACGTTTAGGGGTAAAACCACCTGGGGGCAATTAGAGCCATGGGCACTGTTATGAGTTGAATTGTGTCCCCCAAAAATATGTGTTTTAAATCCTAACCTGGCGGTTCAAATGCACCAGTTGTTTCGAGGGAGAAAGATATGGGAGTCTGCTTCCGTAAAGATTACAGCCTTGGAAACCCAATGGGGTAGTTCTTCTCTGTCCTATAGGATCCACTATGAGTCCGAATCGAATCAACACGACATTCAATGGTGGTTATAATCCCATTTGGGAATAGGTTTTCTTTGTTATGTTAACAAGGCAGTATTATTGTAGGGAGTGTCTTAAACCAATCACCTTTGAGACATAAAACCAGAAGAGAAACACAGAGAAGTAAGCAGAGATGGGGGAAGACAGATGTCACGCCACATGAAGATCACCAAGGGGCCAAGGAATAGAAGATGAAAAGAGACAAGGACCTTCCCCCAGAGCCAACAGAGAAAGACTTCCCGTAGAGGCAGTGCCCTGAATTCAGACTTCTGGCCTCCTAAAACTGTGAGAAAATAAACATCTGTTTGTTAAAGCCATCCACTTGTGGTATTTCTGTTATAGCAGCACTAGATGACTAAGACAGGCACCGAGGTGGGAAGAAGAGATACCTACGGGGGGGCAGCCATCTCTGAGCAAAGGATTTGTGGTGACCTTTACTGTCTTTTTTATATTTTTCTGTATTTCCAAAGCACCTCCTTTGAGCTAGTCTTGCTTTCATCATCAGGGGACAAAAAATACAAGCGAGGCTGCCACAGAGCTGAGTGTGAATCCCCAGGGGAGGCGCCAATCTACACGCACTTTGAAGTCAGAGCGCAGGGGTACAGTGTTGGGCATGTCCTTCTTGTGGACACACTCTTGCCTTGTACCACCCCCTCCCCACACCCTATGGCTCAGAGGCCACCACCACCACGGCCCCTGCAGGCACAGCTCAGGAGGACACAGACCTGGATGTGCACGCTAGCCAGCCCGGGGACCTCCCGGGGGACAGGAGGGCACTTCCAGGACTCCTGACCTTAGCCGGTCTGCAATGCCTCGGCTCCAAACCCCGCTGTGCTCCGCAGCCACCGGCCAAGCCATGTTCTGGTTCCAACACTGTCAACCCAGGGTGTGGCCACCCAGAGGGTGCTAGGTGCAAGAGCTGGCTGTAGGCCCTCAGGCTGGATACACGGTGGGCGGCTGCTCCTGCACCCGGGGATCAGCAGCTATAGGATGTATGCCCTGCCCCGTCTGCTCCTCGAGAACTTGTGTGGCCCCTGACCTGTCAATGACCCCACAAGGCTCAGGAAACAGGATGCCACCTCTAGAGCCTGGTGGGTAAGGGTGTCAGGTCCAGAGAAGGGCCCAGCCCTGGGGCAGCCTCAGCTCTCACCCCTTGGAGACGGGAAGCCTGCAATCTGAGGGAGGATCCTGAAGCCCCTGGTTGCTGGGGCCCGGCCTCAGCCCCGATCCCTCGGCTCCTACAATCTGGGCTCATTTGCCTTCTCCCCCATCCTTAGCTTGTGGGATTTGATTAAATCATTCTAAATGAAACCGCGTTGCTATGGATACATGAGAATTGGGGTAAAACAAATTGTGCTGTGCGAGTGGGGGCTGTCAGCTCTGAGGGGCCAGCAGGGGAGGCCCCCAGTGTTGCCCCCAACCCCAGGCCAGGCCTTCTTTCCCCAGCCAGGCCTTGGTCACTGGTCCAACTCATTCCCAACCTCTCTGAGAGCCCTGCCAGGGCTGGTAGGGGGAGAGCAGCCCACTTCTCAGGCTCAGTCACCCAGTCCCACCCCATGTCTGTCCCCATGGACTGCATTGTCTGTGTCTGCAACATTCCCACCACACACCTGGGGGCTGCAGGGGCCAGGCAGCCTTGGGGTCAGGACACCAGGGCCTAGGCCTACGCATCCATCATTGCCTTTCCCCTCAGTGGCCTCAGCCTGACTGTCTGTAAGATGGTCCACCCAGCTGTGAGGTCCATAGTGATGGTATTGGGTGGGCTGTGGGAGGGAGAGGGGAGGGGGAGAAGGGGATGGGAGGGGGGAGGGAAGGGGGAAGGAGGGGGAGGGGGTGGTATAAGGTAGCCCCTGCTTCATTCATTAACAGCACTCTTGCTCAACTGCTAAGCAAAAGGTTGAAGATTCAAGTCTACCCATGAGCACCTCAGAAGAAAGGCCTGATGACCTACTTCCAAAAAAGCAGCCATTGAACACCTTATGGAGCACAGTTGTACTCTGACACACACGGGGGCTCTGTGACTCAAGGTTGACTCCACAGCAACTAGGTGGTCTCTGATCTGGCCGGCTTGAGCTGGGTGCTAGACTGCTCCTCCCCCAAGGTAAACTGCTCCCCCAATCCATGCCCTGGGGTGCTTGAGGCATGAAGATCTCCACATGTTTATCCATCACTCACTGGTCAGCACCTGAGTCCTGGCCAGAGCAGGTGAGACCTGGCCTCTGTCCTCAAGGACAGGCCATCTAGTGGGAGTAAAAAGGGTGGGCCCTAGGATACAAGAATGGTGAGGAAGACACCAACCAATGGCCTGTGGACTCAGGGGACAGGAGCCCCTTTCCCACTCAAGGCTTCCTGAAAGAGGGGACCTTGCGACCGCAGACACCTGGGTGGTGGAGAGGGAGTTGGGGTGGGGCAGAGGGCAGCAGGCCCAATGGGGGATTGCTAGAGGGCTGCTCCTACAGGGAGCTCAGGGCTCCTCACCCAGGAAACTGGTGACCTCCGAACCTGGGATCCAGTCCTCCTCCCCACCTTTGCTCCCTGCTCAAGTGCAGAGGCAAAAGGAGAGAATTAGGGCTGAGGGGCCACATTCTTGCCCAGCTATCAGGAGAACACACCCAGGCAGACTCAGTGGTCTCGGCTGGAGAGCAGGGCCCTGTGCCCCATTGTGGGACATGGCGTGGGCACCGAGGCTGGCACAGAGTGGGCACTGGGTTGTGTTGAGGACCCTGTAGCAGACCCCAGGCCCACACCACCCAGGGCACCTTTCTGACACTCACCCTGCACGAATCAGCCCAAGCATTGTTGTTCCAGTGGCTTGAAGCCCTTTCCTGCCTTCCTCCATGGGTGACTCCCACCTTGCTCACTGGGGCAGCCTCAGGGAGTCTTAGAAGGGACCTCAGGGCCCCATCAGGCATTCCCCCCCTCAGCTCAGCACCTAGTGCAGGGCCTAATATGACATCAGCAAGGCAAAATCAGGCATGGGTGGGGCCTATAAGCAGGGAGTATAGGCTTGTAAGCAAAGAGTGTATAGTCTTGTGAGCAGGGGGTGAGGCCTTATCAGAAGGGAGTGGAGCCCTGTTAGCCGGGGATAAGTCACTGTCAGCAGGGCCCCATTAGGCACTCCCTGCTCTCAGCTCATCAACCAGCACAGGGCCTGATAATGACGTCAGCGTGACAAAATCAGACATGGGCAGGACCTGCAAGCAGGGGGTGTGGGCTTGACAGCAGGGGGTATAGCCCTGTGAGCAGGGGGCGAGGCCTTGTCAGAAGGGGGTGAGACCCTGTCAGCAGGCCCCATTATGCTTTCCCCCTCTTCTGCTCATCACCAACCACAGGGCCTGGTATGATGTCAGCATGACAGAATCAGGTGTGGATGGGGCCTGTGAGCAAGGGGTGTGGGCCTGTCAGCATTGGCTTTGGCCCTGTCAGCAGGGGGTGTGGCCCTGTCAGCAAGCACTGGGGCCTTGTAAGTGAGCAAGAGGTGTGGCCCTGTCAGTAGAGACTGAGTCCCTCTTAGCAGGGGATGTGGCCCAGTTAGCAAGAGGTGTGGGCCTATAAGCAGATGATGGGTCCCTGTCAGCAGGGGATGGGTCCCTGTCACTAGGGAGTGGTTACCTGTCAGCTGTGCGCATGTCCCTATCAGCTGGGGGCGTGGCCCTGTCAGCTGGGGCATGGCCCTGTCAGCAGGGGGAGTAGCCCTGTCAGCAGGGGTGTGGCACTGTTGCCGGGGGCGTGGCCCTGTAAGCAAGGGGTGTGGCCCTGTCAGTAGGGATAGAGCCCAGTCAGAGGGGGTGTGACCCTGTCATTTGGGGTGTGACCCCATTAAGAAGGAAGTATGGCCCGGTCAGGAGGGGGTGTGGCACTCTCAGCAAGGGGTATGGGCAGGAGCATTGCAGCACCCTCCCCACCAAGCAGTAGCCCCACATTCCTCTACCCCCTCACCCCTGGATCCAGTCTCCTCCCATACCCTGGACTGTAGCCTCTCCACCAAGCATCCTGCCTGGGCCCAGGGGCTCTCAAGGACTTTGGGGCCTTGGAGGAGGGAGCTTGCTCCCCTCTCACCCCTCAGCCACCCCCTCCCAGTGTGTCCATTCCTGACAGGGGTGAAAACAAAGGGTGTCTCAGTGCCTGGGCTGGGCCATGTGCTTCTCAGCAGAACAGTTCACCTCTCAGCAGAGACCTGTCTGGGCTCGTGTGGAGAATGTGGGGTTGGCAAGCCGGAGCCAGCTCAGCAAGCACAACGCGTGAGCCTGCATGCGCACATACAGGCACCACCCGGTGCACAGACCAGCACATGCAGATGCCGGCACACAGTGCTCACACACACACAAACGCTGACTTCCACTACTGCTCTCCATGGAAGGGCAGGTCCAAGCCAGCCCCCAGCAGAAGCAGCAGGCACTGGCACACGTGCGCACACACACATGCATGCACATATACACATGCACGCACACACTTGCACACGTGGGCAGGGAGACCCCACCTGGCAGTACAGACGAGCAGCCAGACTAACCAGAAATGCAAGAGCAACAAGAACCAGCCCTGACTCTCAGGCCTCCCACATAGGGTGGGCACCAGGACGTTACCAGCCTAGACCCAGAAGACTTCACCCACACTGGGAGAACCTTGCCCTTTGGAACTTGCCCAGGCGCCAGTGCCGACAACCCACCAGAGAAGAAAACATTCCCAAGCTTCCTGGAAGCCTCTACCTCCACCCAATCCCAGGCCCCCACAACACACCAGGTGGGCAGAGGCCTGTCCTCCAGGGACCTCCACCCCACTCCCAGGTGAGCTGAGCCACTACCTGTCCTGGAGTGGGTGGCTCCCGAGTTGAGCTGGTGAGGACAGACCCTGGGTGGGGGCAATTCAGCCTATTTCTGAGGCTTGGGGTAGCAGGCAGGCGAGGCCCACGTCATCTCTGCTCAGCCCTCCAAGCTGGCCCCCAGGAAAGGCAGCAGCCAACTGGTTTGAGCCAAAGGGTGTAAGCGACCCACTTTCTGGACGCCTGGGTCTAGCCCCTGGCTCATGCCCAAATGATGCTTGCTGCCAGAACAATCTGTAGCTTTTTGATGCAGACAGATTCTATCTGGCTGGACATGGAGCATGGTATAGGGCAGGACTGGGACCAGAGCAGCACCCACGGCAAGGGAGGCCCAGCCAGCGGGGCCTGTGCTGCCCAGGAGGGTGGCAGGGTAAGGACACCACTGGACATCCGTCCTCTCCAGGGACAAGGGCTCTCACCCCTGGCCAGCCTGAGTACACCTGTGTGGCCCCAAATACTGAAAGTCGAAAAGCAGCCAAACAAGTCTACAGTGGAGAAATCAACATGATGGTGTCCCCTCCCAGGGGTGAGGGGGGGAGGCAGTCCTAGGGAGGCAGTGGGAGACCCCCAGATGCTGGAATGTTCCATTTCTTGATGTGGGTGTTGGTTACTCAGCATGTTTCCTTTGTGGCACTTCATCCGAGTGCTAAAGACATGTGCACTTTATCGTGCAGAGATTGTAGCTCGAGTTTTCTTGAAAGTTGAAAGAGAGCGAGCAAGCAGGTGAACCTGCATAACTCCCTCCCAGAGGCCACAGTGTCATTGCCAACAGCCTCAGGGTCACTGGGAAACAGCACAGAGATCCAGAGCCAGGCCTAGAGACCGGCAGAGCATCCTCTCTGGGACACACAGGGTCACTGCAGACCCACTATGGCAGGATCTGACCAAGCTGGGGAGTCCCGGGGCAGTGCAAACAGTGAAAGCGCTCAGCTGCTAACTGAAAGGTTGGAGGTTTGAGTTCACCCAGAGGTGCCTTGGAAGAAAGGCCTGGAGATCTACTTCCAAAAAATCAGCCACCGAAAACCCTATGGAACACAATTCCACTCTGACACACATGGGGTCGCCATGAGTCTGGGTCAACTCAACAGCAACTGGTGTTTTTGGACCGAGCTGGCCTCACTTGAGGAGGAGCTGGGGGCCTTGAGGATGCCCCTTAAATATGCCTTGTGCATCCATTCCCTGTTCATTCTTGCCATCCCTTGTCCTGCCCCTCAAGGGGAGGTCGAGCCCAGGGTAGCCCTATTCCCCGCCCCCAGCCCTTGCTTTCGCCTGCAGCCACGGAAAGCCACAACAGGGGCACACTGGAGGTGTTGCGGTTCATGTTTTGTGTCAACTAGAGAAAAGTCCAGGACCCTGGAATGGTGGGACGGCTCTCAAGACCCCCAGCCTAGAGAAAGATCGGCAAAGGGACCCTAGCCCTGCATGCTGTGACGGAGCCCTGCTGGCTCCTGCCAGTGTATGACCAGGCTCCCCACATGCGTGACGGCCCAGCTGTTCTGCAGGACTGCAGAGCCCCTTCTCCCAAGGTGAGCCCGGGACCCCAGCGTTGCTGGAGAACCAAACCCAGAACCCCACTGTCCCCTCACTCAAGAGCAAGAAGAGAACAACGCCCTCCAGCCGGAGCCGAGAGCCTTCACTCACCCACAGGGAGAACATTGGCACAAAGGAACATTCTTCTGCCCTCCAGGTCTGGCCCTGGGTCCTCAGGCAAGGCAGCAGGGCCAGGCGGGGGGCCAGCTGGCAGGGGACCCATGGGAGTCCCCAAGGGCCCTTGGCTGTTAGGGCAACAGCAGGTGAGAGGTGGAGCTGGCCTGGACTGCCACCTGGCACTGGGCGTCCACAGGAGGCAGGAGGCGGCTGCTCTGAGGTCGCTCTACCCCCAGGGCCCCCGGCATCCCTTGATGGGCTGGAGTCGGGGCCTGCTGGTCATCGCACACCTAAAGAGAGTGAGAAGGGGCAGAGGGAGTTAGTGGATGAGGCCAGCTGTCAGGTTAGCAACTCTCAGGCAGGCATACAGGAGTGCTATGGCACCCCCTGCTGGGGGGTGTTGTATTGCAGTCCAGTTTCACCAAACCAAAAAAAAAAAAAACCCACTGCCCTAGAGTCGATTACGACTCACAGCAACATTATAGGACAGAGTAGAACTGGCCCATAGGGTTTCCAAGGAGCACCCGGTGGATTCGAACTGCTGACCTTTTGGTTAACAGCTGTAGCTCTTAACCACTGTGCCACCACAGTTTCCTCAGCTTCACTAGGCCTTATAAATAAACTCATCACTGAGGTGGGGGGTACAGGGCAGTGGCACAAGGTCATAGAGAGTCAGGTGGGAAAGGCCAAAGGGCAGCAGGAAAGTGAAGCCAGAGGCTGATGATTGCATTAAGGACTTCCTCTCCACAACTTTCAGTGTTTCTCTGTGCTGGACTTTCTCCATATCTTGACAAAACACAAAGGCGGAGCAAACATCTTACAGAAACCAGCCAACCTTGAAGAGCAAAGTTTACAAAGCAAGGGATGCTTGGGAGTCTCAGAATCGGGCCAGCCCCATCTGCTGGGCTGAGTGCTAAAGGTGCTCACTGGCCCCATGGTTGGCAGGAGGGGCCCCAAGGAGGGCTCCCCTTGCCCTTCTCCAGGCCTCAGGCTCCCACACTGCCACGCTCAAAGCCCAGGGTCTTCTGGTCACTTCAGCTTCCACTCAGTCTTTACAGCAAATCAAGGCCACATTGGTCTCCCAGGCAGCTGTCTGCCAAGGGTGGCCACTTGGCTGGGCCATTAAAGCCCAGAATCCTAACTCTCACAGCCCCGCAGCATCGCAGGCTCCACCAGCCTCCTCGTCACCTCCCAGAGCATGGCCCCATCTCTGTGCCTTTGCTTGGGCTCATCTCCCTACTGGGAATCTTCCTGCCATCTCCACTCCATCCTTCCGACTCTCCCTCGCTCTTCCAGGCCAGTGTCTGCCGGAGCCTTCCTGGCCACCTCTTCACTGGTGCCCGCTCCCCCCTTGGAGCCCCCTCCCTTGGCTCCTGGGCCTTGGTGACTACAGAGAGCTTGGCACAGGCCTGCTGTGAGGTCTTGGCAATGGACCCTGGGGCCTGCTGACCTGCCCAGGACCGAGCTCAAGGGGCCCTGGAGTGGACATCGGGACGGGACCCTGTGGTGGGTAGAATAGCCGGGAGGTGGAGTGTGGAGTATCCCAGTGGCTACGGGGGCCCTTGGCTGCCCAGCCCCCTCCCAGGACCTCAGAGCAGCCCTGGCAGGTGGGTCCAGGTGGGCCCCTGCCTCTGCCTCACTTCCTCCTCAAACCCACACCTCGTGGACTCCGTCCAGGCCCCGAGGGTGGATAGACCCTCATCATCTGGCCTTCTCTCCCCTGGCCCACCAGCCCCCACCCCCCAGAGCAGCAGCCTCAGAACAGCATAGAGCGGGTGGGCACCAGGCAGCCCCAGGCCCGGAGCATCCAGTACGTGAGGCTTGGCCCTCAACCCAGAGACCTTCCCTGCTGGCCGGGCTGGGCCCCATTATCATCCTCCCAGGCCCCCTCCTCTCCTCAGCCCCCTCTCCCACATTCCCGTGGCCCCAGGCTCACCCACAGGTATGGGGTCTCCCAGGCCAGCCTCGCCAGAGCAGCTGGACAGCCAAGCCCCTCAGCCACACGCCTGCCTTCCAGGTGTTGTCCCGGCCACGCTGCTGGTTCCAGAGCAGGCACCCCAGCTCCCTGCCTCCCTTGGAGCCCAGCGACTGTGTCCAGACATGTCTGCAGCACACAGGCCGGGCGTGGGGATCGGCTGGGGCTGGCACAGAGAGCTTGATTAGGCAAGGGGTGCCCCACCAGGCCCACGCAAGCCGAGGCGAGGCCACGAGGACCATGAAGTCAGCCCTGGCATGGGCCCTGCTGCACCGAGCCAGGTGTCCACAGGCCCTCACCCATGTCCCTGCCCCAAAAGCCCCGAGGGCCTTTTAGCAAGGCCGCCCCTTCCAGCACTGCTGCCCCAACAACTCCTGGGGCCCACAAGAGCTGAATAGGGGCCCATAGCAGGGCAGGGTGCTGAGGGTCAGAGCAGGAGTGGCCAGTCCATGGTGGGGCCACCCGAACTGAGGCCTGCCCCATCCTGCACTGGAGCAGTGCTCTAGCTGACTGCTGGCCTCCAGGCCCCAACTAAAGGAAGCTGCACCTCCAGCCTCAGGCCTCCCCACTGTGGTGGAGCCTAGTCCAGATGCCCATACCTTGCCCCAGGAACTGGCCACTGGCCACAGCGACCACCCCTGGCAGCATCATTCAATTCTAGGCAGTGCTAGGGGCACCAGGTTGGACCAGGTGGCCTGGGAACAAGGCGGAGAGGTCTGCTTGACCCCGGTCTCTCAGCAGCAGCTTTGTTGAACAAGAAGGTGGCCAGCCCCAGAGCCCTGAGCCCCCAGGGTATGCTGCCCAATGCCCCAACCGCACATCCTCACCCATATGGGAGCAAGCCTCTGCCCCTGCAAGGCCACCAGGAGGTGATATGGCAGCCCCTGAGCAGGCCTTTGAAGTCCTGAGCTCCTAGCCCACCCTGGCCCCTGGTGGGGGAGAGTGGTGTACCTGGCCCTGGGACCCAAGAGCCCTGTCCTGGCTTTCTGTTCCAGAGGACTCACTAGCGGCCCCATCCTGGCTCCAAGCCCCAGCTCACAGCAGCCGTGCCAAGGACCCCACAAGCCCCAGCCTGCCCCTTGACACCTTCCTGCTTCCCATCGCCTGAGTCAGGGCCCAGAAAGCGGAACTGCCACGCCTTGCACTGGCAACCCTGCTTGGGAAGCCCCTGGGGGGTGGGGGACCAGCCTCTTGAGGAGGAGATGTCAGAACGGGTGTCCCCTCTCTTGACTCCAGGTGGCCACCCAGACAAACCTCACTCTCTGGAGGCAGAAACTGAGGCCCAGAGAAGGCAAATCTCCCCACAACCCAGCTGAGCTGGGACACAAGCCAACTTCAGAGTCAGATCCCCCTCCAGACTCTCTACTCCTGGGATCCACTGCCCAGTCTTGTTCATGGGGTCCATCGTAGATTAGACCCCTGGCCCAAGGCCCCCAAAGGCTGACACAGCACCGGTACTGGAAAGCAGACGGATGCCACCTGCTGCCAGCTCCCAGTCCCCATTTGCTCCCTGTCCTGGCTCCCCCCCTCCAGCCTTGCCCAGCCCCCCTCTCCCAGATTCCCAGGAGCCCCTGAGGAGTCTCCACTCAAGGTAGTCCTCATTGCCCAGCGCTGCCCTCCAATGCCCACTCCCACACCAAGCCCTCTCCTTCCTGAGTCCCTGCAACCCCAACTTCATCCTCTCCTCTGAGAAGCCCCTCTTTGCTCCTGCTCATGGTCCCTGCTTGCCCTGAGAGGACCTCCTGGTGCCTGCAGTCCCCACACTCACCAGTGTGCACAGACCCTAGCCTCTGATGTGGCCTGGGTGGTACACACTGGCCCTTCAGGTGCCCATCCCCCCGTGTCAGATGAGGGGGCTCTCTCCAGGCTACAAGTGGGGTCCATAGTGCAGAGACCCATAGTGAAGTCCTGGTGATGGGTCAGGGCACCTCCCAGTGGTGAGTCTGGAAGCTGGATCTCTACCTGGAGCCACCAGCTACCCAGCAGCCCAGGCTCCTCTGCAGGCCCCACTCCTCACCCCCTCCCCAGTCCTCGTGGATGCAGAGACCTCAGAGAACTAAGGCTGACCCGGGAGGAGCCACAGGCCCAGGCAAGCTCAGCTACCGACACCACAGAGCTGGTCGAGCCAGCCGGAGCCAAAGCCAGCGCCCAGGCCTAGCAGCAGAGCCCAGGACTGTCAGAAGCAAAACGTTCACGCTGCCTTGGCCTGAGACTGTGGTGGGAGGTGTGGGGTTGGACCTAGGGCCTGTGAGTTACAGGCAGTTCCAGCCTCCACCGGAGGGCCCAACAAGATGCAGCCCCCTCACCCAGAGTCAAAGTTTCATCCAGCCCCATGTCAGGGAGGACGGGAGGGAGCAACAGACAGAGTGACATGTCACACATCTGGCCAGGGCTGTCTTCTCAGAGCAGAGCCTGCCCAGCACTCCAGAGTCCTAGAGATGGGAGGGGAAGGCTGTTGTTAAGGGAAAGGCCAATGGCCTACAATGGGCAAGTCCCTGGATAAGAGAGGGGCACTCAGTTAGGGCTTGCATGGGCTACCCCATGACCCAGCTGCCCTGTGACCGAGCCACTCTGTGCCAGGGGGAAATCTTCTTCAGGCCCCCAAGGGGATGTGCAGGAGGGTGTTCACGGCAGCCCTGTTGGGGTAGGGGTGCTGGAGGCCACTGTGTGTTCAGTGGTGGCGGAGGCCACGGGGGTGGACACACACGTGGATGTCACATGTTGGTTAGAAACAAGAAGAGATGTTCACATGGGAATGGGATGGGTCTTTAAAACACAGTGCCTAGCGGGAAAGGAGACCTGTTGGTGTAGTGGTTAAGAGTTCGACTGCTAACCAAAAGGTCGGCAGTTCGAATCCACTAGCCGTTCCTTGGAAACCCTATGGGAGCTGTTCTACTCTGTCCCATAGGGTCACTATGAGTCAGAATCGACTAGACGGCAATGGGTGTTACGGGTTTAGGGGGGGAGTAAGAAACAGAATGAGGTATATGACCCAACACCATTACATAGAGCAGAGCTTCCCTGGGGGTCCCAGAGTCTTTTAGGGTCTGCAAGATCAAAATGATTTTCATAATAATTTGTTGTTGGCTGCCATCAAGTCGGCCCTCAACTCATGGCAACCTTATGTACAACAGAACAAAATGCTGTCCAGTCCTGTACCATCCCCATGATGGTTTCAGATTTAACTGTTGTGATCCATAGGTTTTCATTGGCTGATTTTCAGAAGTAGATGGCCAGGCCTTTCTTCCTGGTCTATCTTAGTTTAAAAGCTTCACTGAAATCTGTTCAGCAGCACAGCAACATGCAAGCCTCCACTGACAGATGAGATGGGTGGTGGCTGTGCATGAGGTGCATTGGCTAGGAATCAAACCCAGGTCTTCTGCATGAAAGGAGAGACACTAAGACATTATTTGTCTTTTTCCCCTATGTTGACATTTGCACTGATGGTGAAAAGCAATGGTGGGTAAAACTGCTGGGACTTAGCAGAGAGCAAAGGTTGGTGCCAAGCAGTATCAGGGGTCATTGCATTCTTCACCACCAAGCACTCAGAACTTAAAAAAGCAAAAGTTAGTTTCCCTTAAAAATGTCTTTGATAAAGCAGAAAAAATGCCTAATTTTATTAACTCTCAACCTTGAGCTGATATTCTGTATGAGGGAACAAGAAGTACATATGAAGCCCTACCGCTGCACATGACGGTTATCTCCAAGGAAGCACTGGAGTGATTTACTAGCTGAACTAGCCACATAGTACATGGAATACCATTTTTACCTAAAAGAAAATAAACTATGGGTATGCTGGCTTGGGTATTTGGCAGACATTTTCTCAAAAATGAATGAAGTAAGCTTGTCATTTGAAAAAGCCAAACAAACAAAGTGACAGTATTTGTTGCCGATGATAAAATTCAAGCATAAGAGAAAATTCCACCACCGTCTGTCAGGTTGTCATACTGTGCTGGCTTGCTTATTGCTATGATGCTGGAAGTTATGCCACTGGTATTTCAAATACCAGCAGGGTGACTCATGGTGGATGGGTTTCAGTGGAGTTCCATACTAAGACAGTTTAGGAAGAGAGCCCTGGCAATCAACTTCCAAAAATATCCAATGAAAACTTTATGGATCACAACAGAACATTGTCGGATTCACTTACTTTGGGATCAATTGCTGTAGGAGAAGATCATGCTTGGTGACGTAGAGGGCCATCGAGGGTAAAGGGAGACCCTCGGTGAGATGGATTGGCATCATAGCCACGAGAATGGACTCCAACATGCCAGCGATTATGAGGATAATGCAGGACCAGGCAACATTTTGTTCTGTTGTACATGGAGTCACCCTGAACTGGAGTTGACTCGACAGCAGCTATCTGTCTCTTTATCTAAGTGAAAATGAGAATTCTGGAAAACTTGTATCCACCTCCATGATTTGACAGCTTCCCAGTACCAAAGACTTTTCTTATGAAATCAGTGCTATGTTAGTGAATGATTTCTTGATAATATATAATCAAGTGGGTCAACATCTGGAAAATCTTCATAACTCCGTGAACCAATATTTTCCAGATGACCAAAACATGATGTTTCAAAATTGTGCCTGGACAGAGATCCATTCAACGTGAACCACAGACCAGTGGGTGTTAATGTAACAAAGACAAAATGTTCATGGATGTGATTTCAGATTCTAGATTGTAACTGCCTATAAGAAACTACCACTGCTCCAGTGCTGGTGTTGCATAGAGAAGCAGAGTCACAGTATCTGAAGAGGCAGCATATCTGTGTGAGGCTCAGTGTCTTCAACCAAAACAATATATTGTGACAGATGGAACACAGAAGCAGAGAGGAGAATTCTGCTGTCTCCCATAAGCCATAACTGAAGACATTTGCAACAATGGAAAACAATGTCACTGTTGTCACTAGAAGTGTTGTTTTGAAAAATACAGCTACTTTTCATAAAATATGTTATTTACATTAACATATAATTAGTTTATTATTGTTCTTTCTAATGAATTCATGAATAGATATTTTTAAATTATCAGTTTAAATTTCTAATACTCTAAATATCAGTTGACATAATGAATGGCATGCTAGTCAAAAGTTAACAACCAGTTCTCTGAGGGGAAAGCCCTGATTTGTGATGTTTGCCCATTTCCGTGGTGTAAATATTCCCACCATGGCCGATTTCAAGCTATCACCATGAGATCACTCACTGATCATGGAGCTGGGAAGAGATGAGCAGTAGTCACTATCACATAGGACTTCCACCACACTCATACAATCAACGCAAATAACCTCAAAAGCATAAGAAATTGTAAAATGTAGCAAAATAATCAAGAAGCAATGGGTCTTGTATGTTTGTTACTTTTGTTTCTTAATATATTTAATATGTCTTATATACTTTGATTAGTTTAACTGGCTTTTTAACAATGGCTGTGTTTCATAAAAAGACCAGCCGTAACAGAATGAGACTAGAGGAACCCCAGAAGACACAGCCCCCGCACACTCTGTTAACCCAGAACTAAAACCATTCCCGAAGCCAACTCTTCAGACAAAGATTAGACTGGACTATAAGACATAAAATGATACTCGTGCAGAGTGTGCCTCTTAGCTCAAGTGGATACATCAGACTAAATGGGGAGCTCCTGTCCGGAGGTGAGATGAGAAGGCAGAGAGGGTTAGCAGCTGGTTGAATGCACACAGGAAATCCAGGGTGGAAAGGAAGAGTGTGATGTCACAGTGTAGGGATAGCAACTAGGGTCACATAACAATGTGTGTATAAATTTTTGTATGAGAGACTAACTTGAGCTGTAAACTTTCACCTACAGCACAATAAAAAATTTAAAAAATAAAAATAATGGCTATGTTAACAACCAGCTCACAAAATTACTGGAGCTCTAACAGCTGGCTCTCGGGAGCTGGTACTAGCTGGCTCCAGCATCCCAATGGACAGAACCCTCCAAAACAAAAGCTCTTGGGGGAACTCAACAATTACAGGGGTCCTGAGACCAAAACATTTGTGAATCATTGACATTGATTAAAATTACTTGCAATAAAACAACACTAAACCAAAAAACCAAACCAGCTGCCAAGGATTCCAATGTTATATATACTGAAAAATACAGACCAACGAGAGATACACACTAATAATGATCAGAATGGGCCCCGAGGGGCACAGGGAGTGGGCAGGATGGGGTAAATGGCAATCAATCAAAGCACTAATCAGTCAAGAGGGGACCCATGGTGTGAAGAGGAGGGTTACTGTTCCCTGTAACTGAGGCCTGAAGGAAAATAGTTCACAAAACGGGAATTTCTGGGTCTTACCTCTGTTTGAAGCCTGGCTCTGACTCACCGCCATATGCTCTGTCTCTGAGCCTCAGTTTCCCCATCTGTAAGGTGGGGTGCAAAGAGGGCCCCCAAGACACCAGGAACACAGCACCCACCCAGCCCCAGCATCCAGAGAAGGCCTCTTCATCCTCCGGGGTCCTGAGGGGCTCCCTGCTCTTCCCTCAGGGCTCCTTCCCCAGACTTGGGCCAGGAACACACCTGATGGGGGTCAAGACCTTGACAACTGGGTTCAACCCCTCAAATGCAGGTGGGTGCCTGGAAGCCTCGCCCTGACTGAGCGTGAGTAGGGAGGTTCCTGCCTGACTCCATCCTCTCCCCACCCTTGCCCACTTGGGTCCCCTAGGTGGCTCCAAACCTGCTTCCCCACACCAGGGGGCTTCATTTCCCAGTCTCAGTGGGGGAGGGGGAGTGTGTAAAGTGAAACAAGCAGCCTTGCCCGGAGGAAGGGCCAGGAGAAGGGACCAGCAGGTAGACCCACTGACACGGCACCTCTGGTTTGCACTCCCAGCACCCTGAATGGGATCCAGAGTCTTTGGGGAGGAGGTGGGGGTCCGCTGAGAGTAGAAGGAAGGGAGCTGAGGTTTGGGGTGGGGGCATCCCTGTGTCCTTCCACCCAAGAGTAGCTGAGCTCCTCACCAGCATGACTAGAGACCCAGAGGTGCCCCCACCCCTACTCAACCCTTGAAGCACCCAGACTAAAGAGAAGCAGGTCAGCCACCACAGAGCACCAGAGTGGGAGGAGGGTACAAAGAGGGGCTCAGAGAAGACAGGGAAGGATGGCAGGCTGTGCTGGGGACTTCCATCAGTGAGCAGGAGGGATAGAGGCAGCTCGTGCAAAGGCCCTGGGGCAGGAAGGGCCAGCACATCCTCAGCCCAGGGCCAGGATTGGGCTCCCAGCCCAGCTTCCACAGACGGAAGTCCTGCCTCTCCTTAAAGAATAGACACAGGCGGAGCAGAAGGAAAGCAAGACCACTGGCTGATCGTCACCTCTGTGTGGAGCCAGCAACATGTGCTCCCTGTCGAAGGACAACCAGGAGCAGGGGCTGTTCCTCCCTCAAGTCCTCACCCTCACTGGCTGGGCCCCCACTGAGTTCGCTGGGGGCGAGGGAGACAGGTCTTTATCAACAACGAATGGAAAATCCATCCCCTCCCACAGCAGTTGGGGGTTCGAATGTCCACTGTCACTGGCTCACAGAGCCCAAGACAGCTGACCACTCATTTCCTCTGGCTGCTTGCTATCTCTTCCCACACCCAGGGAAGGTCAGTGACAGGCTCAGAGGACACCCAGGGCCGGCAGGCACAGCTTGGTGAGCCGACATATCCTGCAGAACCAGGGACGGCCCAGCCCCGGGGCCCTGCTAGGGACAGCAAGACCCTGCACTGCTGGGACAGGGCAGCCAGAGCCTGCCCTCAAGCAGGACTACAGGACAGAGACAGTGAACTCAGCAAACAGGTGCCCAGACACGGCAGGGAGCGATTACGGGGGGGTGCAGGATGTGGACGGAGGGGAGCAGGAAAGGGCCCCAAGAGCTGCTGGGAGGAAGTATGAAGACGCTAGGTGGGCTATATAAATGCCAGTGTTGCCAGGAGGGGCAAGGAACAGGCAGGAGGCGGGATGGTTGGGTTTAGAGGTGTCTAGCTGAGAAGTTGGGGGAGCATAGGGGTGGGGGAGCAGTGGAAGCAGGGAGGCAGCCAGGCGCTGTGGTGGTCCAAGAAGGTGGAAGTGGTCAGCACCTGGATACACCTAGACGCACCCTGCAGGCAGAGCACTGGGGTTTGGCTGATGGCAAGAAGGCGGGGAGGGGTTCGAGACCAAGTGGAGTCTGGTGGCTTCAAGGCTGTGGCTCCAAGGCTGAGCAAGTGGGGAGGCAGGTGTTGGGTGCTGGGTGGGAGGGGCTGAGGGCAGGTTTGGGCAGGGAAGGGGGTGTTATGGATCGAATTGTAACTCTGTACCATGAGATTCTGTTTGGGAATAGGGGTTTTCTTTGTTATGTTAATGAAGTCAGGCTGGCTCCTAAACCTAATCAGTTATAGAGCTCTAAGAAGAGCAGAATAGACACAAAGACACACACAGGAGTGGGAAGACAGACACCAGGGAACATCAAGGAATGCCACCAGGGATGGGACAGGAGGGCAGCATGATGTCCTCATCCCCAGCAGTAACTGTGAAAGGAGCTGACCACCTGCAGGCCCCTTCTTCACCAAAGGGTCCACCAGGCCTCCTGGAAAGGACAGGCTGAATCTCCACCCCACCCTGTCAGTGCATGCCATGAATCACATCTGCTTCGAACATCTACACCACCTATACCTGCTCCAATGTGGGCTCTATAGTCTCCACAATGCACTCCAAGCACCTTCTGGGTGCTGGGCACAGTGCTGGGAACTGGGGACAGAGATGCCCTGGGACACAGAGCTAAAAGTCTTGCAAAGCCCTGCCCTGCAGCTTGTCTCGACCACCCTGCCCTCACGTCCCAGCAGGTCTAGTCATCCTGAGCCTGCTTGGCCCCTGCCGAGAACCCGCCAAAGCAGGAAGCACCTCTGAGCCTCCCAAGTCACCCAGAACCTGCTCAATGCCCTCAAAGCAGGGAGCATCCCTGACCCCCACCTTCCAGCGCTCCACACAGTCTCCTGGGCTCTCCCACAGCCAGGGAAGTCGGCACTTCTATTTTCCTACTGACAGATGGAGAAACCTAGTGCAGAGGTGGCCGGGCCTGAGCCCCCAGCCCCCGCGTCAGGAGGATGTGTGGCGATGAGGACAGCCAGGAAGGAGTCTCCAGGGAGCTCCCCCACGCACTCACCGCTCCCCACCCAGGAGTGGGTCATACTCTCCCCACTATCTACGGAGAGCCCCCAAGACAGGGCCAGCCTCCTAGAGCCTGTCCGAGCACTGCATTCAGAATGGAAGCTCTCCTGCGGGGGACGTCAGGCACAGAGGGGGTGCCTGGATGAGGGGATTGTGTGGATGGCCTGCGCCAGCTGCTCATGAGGCTTTGTCTGGCTGTGGACCCCACTCTGGTGTCCCTCTTGGGCCCTCCCTGACCCTGCCAGATGTCACAGGTCCTGTGCCTCACTCTCTGGGTGAGGCTGTAAGGCTGGCCGGGAGCCTGCCCTCAGCCTCCCATCACCTCCAGACACCACCACATTTGCACTGGCCCTTCCTCTCCTTCCATTGGACAAAGCCTCCTCCCCCCGGAAGCCCTCCTGGGTTTCTTCTTCCTTTAAAGGCCTTGTCCTGCTCTCAGTGCTGGAACCAACCAGCTCAGCCAAGATGAGGGCCATGCACACAGGGACCCCTTGTGTCCCCTTGAGAAGGTGACGCTGCTCAGCACCCCTAGCCCCACTCCCATCAGCAGCGAAGTGGGACAGGCTCAGGTTGGAACAGACAGACCAGGACTAGGCAGGAGTCTGCACAGACCAGACATAGCCTCACATAGCTGCAGTTCCTTCTGCTCTGCCACGGGGACAGCGCCTGCCTGGCAGACTGTGGTGACAGCTAAGGAGACTCGGCTGTACTCCCAACCCGAGGTGAGGTGGAACACAGGACTGATGAAGTGGTGCGGGGTCTCACACGGGGGCAGAACAGGCACTTGTGGGGGGCTGGGGGGCCTCCTCTGCACCCTAGACCACACCTGCCATCTTCTCCGTGGCTCAGCCGCTGCTCCCACGCTCGTCTCCCACCACCACACCCCACCCCTCCCCACCACCGTGGCCCAGCTTCTCCCTCTGGTTTCCTGGAAGCCCTGGCCACAGCCCCAGCCCAAGGCCATTCTGCAGCCTGTAACCCCGGCTGCACAAGAACACATTGACCCCAGCCACAGTTAAAGCTCTTGCCACCAGCCTATGCCCAGAATTCCCCCAATCACTTTCCAGCTCAGCCTAGGCCCCAGGCCAAGGCCAAGGTCCTGCTTGCTGGCCTTTTTCCCTGACCGAACCCACCAAGCCCCTGACCAGGTGCTGCTGTGGTTGCCGGCCCAGCCCCTCCCATGGAGACTGGGACCAGGACCAGGCCCTGCACATTGGCTGTGGCTCTGGGGCCACACCTCTCTCCCCCTGCTCTGCTGGCCTAGCGTCCCTGCTCCGTCCTGGGGTGAAGGCAGTGTTGCTTTTCCCACCCTGTGCCCTAGCTGTCCCAGGGAACCCCACTTCCCCAGGCACTGCACCCACCGGCACCCACCCCACACCACCCATGTACCTCCAGGGCTCAGCTATGGGGCGACCAGGGTCACAGGCCGGCCGGGGTGGTTCCTGGGGCCTCCTGGGCAGACAAACCTGTTTGCCGGGTTTGTGCCGTTGCCTCGCCCTAACGGTCTTGTCTCAGCATATGGGGTCCACTCAGGGGCTCTTCCTTAGGCTCTTCTGCGCATTTTACAGCTGAAGAGGGGGTAGGAATAGGCTATTCGGGCTCCAAGCCTAGGACCAAAACCATGGCTCTGCCACCATGCACTCCCCACCCCCATGGGAGTACTCCCCAGAAACCAGCAGGACCCATCTGTTCAGGCCAGAACTGCTCAGTCAGTCCCAACCTATCTTCCGGCCCCAGGGCCTTGGGACAGGCCTCCCAGGGTGGTCACCCTCCTCCAGCCTCCTGTGTACCTCCTGGGCTGGACCCCTTTGCAGCCCAGGCTGGAAACAGCCACCCTGGGAGACCAAGAACCACCTTTTCCTTGGAGGATGGGTGGCAAGGGATGGGCTCTAGGGGTCCAGTGAGGGCTCTGCCCGGGAGTACCCCATGTCCTGCAGTTGCTCAGAGGTCCCAGGAGCACAATGGGGTGACAGCATCCAGCCCAGGCAGACCCTGAGTACCACAAATGGACCCCAAGTGCCACAGGCGGACCCCGAGTGTGCAGGTGGACCCCGAGTGCCCAGGTAGCTGAGCCCTGGCAGTGTTGCAGGGTGGGGCTGCCTAGGCTGGAATCAGGGCAAATACGTAGATTCCCCTCTCCCTTTTTCCTGAGCACCTACCACATGCCAGGCACGATGGATACAGATGGTACTAGGCAGTGGGGCGGAAACAGAACAGGGAATGGGAGCACGTGCGGCAGGGCTGCCCACCCACACTCCTGGGGCCACCGCCAGCATGAGTGGCCCCAGCAAGGAAGGTGGGAATGTCGGATGGGAAAATGAGATGCACAGTGGGTGTTGTTGAATGAACCAGGTAGGGTGAGTGCTGAGACCATAGCTCGCACCTTGCTCCTTCTCAAAGGGTCTGTGGGCCATGATCAGCATCAGCAGGAGCTAGACATGCAGAACTTGTTCCTACCCAGACCCAGTGGACTCCAGCCATAGACAAGAAGCCCGAGGCCTGGGAAATTAAGGTGGAAGCAGGTGAAAGCTCCCTGAAAATGATAAGGATGGTGTCACTGTCAACTAGCCGAAGTACTGTCGGGTCAGGGTCAGAGACCAGCACAGAAATGCCCCTGGTCAGTATCACCAAGTAGCTTGGTGCTGAATGAAGAAAGGAAATAGCACATCTTGGTTTAAAAATTGGGGCGGTCCCTTGCTGGAGGCGCTGTTGGTGATCCAGGGGATGGACATCGGCCCCAAGGCCAGGCTGGCCCCAACAGTCGCTTCTGCCAGATGCCTGTGGCCACTTTCACTAAACTCAGTGCAGGCTCCTCGGAGCAGGAAGGGCCAGAATGGGCTAGAGGGTCCAGGTGTGTAAGAAGGGGCTTGGGCCCCAAGTCCTGGGGGCTCAGGCGAAAGGCAGCAAGGGGCAAATGCTGCCTCCCACCCCCTCCTTGGGGCAAGAACCCACCCCAACACCAAGACCCAAGAAACGAGAACATCCCACAGACAGGACCCCTGGGCTGCATGGCCAGCCAGAGGCATCTGATAACGGGCTTGATGAGGGGATGACTTCTGTCCCCCCACCTGCACTTCTCTCTGAGACTCAGACCCTCACTAACCTTCAGCGAGACCTGGGCGGTCCCCTCTCTTCCCTCGGCTTGTTCCCCATCTTTACTGTGAAGCTGGGCAGGTAGCCACTACCACCCTGTCTTTGGTTCTGATCCAGGTCCACCATTCCAGGTGAGAGTGATAGTCAACACCCAAGTCCCATAAAATCGACCCAGTAACGAGTAGATGAGCTGATGTCGCCACCTGCTGGCCGGCCTGGGATCTGACCCTCAAGTTCAAGTCATTCCTGGTAAGGGGTCCCTTAGGGCACCAGACGCATTGATGATATTCCATCCCTGCACACCCATAACCCATTGCCGTCAAGTTGATTTTGACTCATACCGACCCTACAGAGCAGAGTAGAACTGCTCCAAGGGGTTCCCAAGGCTGTAAATCTGTACGGAAGCAGATTGCCACATATTTCTCCCTCAGAGAATCTGGTAGGTTCCAAACGCTGATCTTTTGGTTAGCAGCTGAGCGCTTGGCCATTGCACCACCAGGGCTCCTTCCCTGCACTCCCAAAGAACCCTAAGCAACCCCAAACACCCCCCATATGAGGGAACTGAGGATCAGAAGCGCCATTCAATGTTGCTGTTAGGTGCTGTTAAGTCAGTTCCTTATAGCAACCCTATGTATAACGGAATGAAACGTTGCCTAATCCTGCTCCATCCTCACAATCGTTGCTATGCTTGAGCCCACTGTTGTAGCCACTGTGTCAATCCATCTCGTTGAGGGTCTTCCTCTTTTTTACTGATCCTCTACTTTACCAAGCATGATGTCCTCCTCCAGGGACTGGTCCCTCCTGATAACATGTCCAAAGTGTGGACGAAGCCATCCTTGCTTCTAAGGAGTAGCCTGGCTGTACTTCTTCCAAGACCAATTTGTTCATTCTTCTGGCAGACCACGCTCTATTCTTCGCCAACACCATAATTCAAATGTACCGATTCTCTTTTGGTCTTCCTCATGCATTGTCCAGCTTTCACATGCATATGAGGTGACTGAAAAGATCATAGCTTGAGTCAGGCATACAATGCATCAGTTCTTCTTCGGTCTTCCTTTTTCATCGTCCAGCTTTCAGATGCGTATGAGGCAATTGAATTTACTGCTGAAGATCAAAGACTACAGCCTTCCGTATGGATTACACCTCAACATAATGAGAACAAAAATCCTCACAACGGGACAATAAGCAACATCAGGCATTCAATGGCCAAGCCAGTATTTGAACCTGGCGGACCCCAAGACATGCCTCCATGTCTTGGGAACAAGACACTCTGGGTTCCATTGTTTCATGTTCCACCTTCAAAGATGCAGTGAGGTTGGAATTTTTCACTCATTTCTGTAGACGAGAGGACAGTTTGGGAAAATGCAATCCTGTCTCAGGGCCAGCCTGTGAGGAAGGGCACTCTTACTATAGTAACGAGTTCCTGAGTCAGGAGAAGGAAATGAAATCTCCTTCAACTCAAACTGGGAATGATGCCATGAAAATGGATATCCACTGTGCAAACCACCAGCCCAGGCTCCTGGGCCAAGGACGAATGCTTTGTTTCAGGGCTATATGAGTGCCGGCCGAAGAACTGTGACCACCTTCAAGTCTCTGTGCGGCCATGCCCAGCCCCTGGCCAAACCCAACCCATCCACCCCATCACACCAGAGGGCAGCTTCTGGCCCCAGGAAACACCCAGGGCCCTGTGGGAGGCGAAGCTCCAAAGGGACATGGGGACTTCAATATCAAGGAGGGACCTGCGAGACCACCAGGACATACTCTGTTATGGATTGAATTGTGACCCCCTAACACTTAAGTGGAAGTCCTAATTCCTGTACCTGTGAATGCGACCCTGTTTGGGAACAGGGGTTTTCATTTGTTATTATAATGAGGTCATACCAGAGTAGGGTGGGTCCTAAACCTAATCCCTTCTGAGTGGTGACTGAGTGGAGCAGAATAGACACAGCAGGGGGAAGACAGATGTCATGTCTACAGCCCACCTACAAGCCAAGGGAACGCCCAGGGATACCGACAATGAGGGAGCTCCCCTAGAGCGATGCCCTGATTTGGATTTCTAGCCTCCAAAGCAGTGAGATAATAACTTCCTCTTCTTTAAAGCCACCCACTTGTGGTATTTTTGTTATGGCTGCACTAGGAGAGAAAGACAGACCCCTTCCCTCTAAGGGTGGCTGTGCCTGTAGCCAACAGGATGAGGCCAGAATCCAGGCTCCTGGTGAGTTCTGAGCCTGTCCCCTTGTTACCAGGCTCTCGGTCAGTGACTGAGCCCCTGGAGACAAGGTCAGAGGGGCGACAAGGAACCACAGCCTGCCCTTCCCCCATGCCCTCCACTGGGGCCTCAGTGGCTCCGCCACCATCTGCCTTCTCTTTCCTTCCTGCGGTCCCTTATGGCTGTACTTCTGGCTGCCTATGGCCAGGCACTCTCTGCCTCCTCCCTGAGATATCTGAGGCATCCAGTGGGGCACTCAGCAACAGCCACTGCTGAGCGTGTGCTTCCTCAGTCCTTCTCTTATGCAATAGGATGCCCATCTCTGTCCACCCGGAGCCCCTTGGGCCTCTGTGATTCTGTCAGTCACTCAGCAAACATCACTGAGCCCCTACCAAGTGCCAAGCGCTGTCCTCAGCTCTTGTTCAGCAGAGAGCACACAGCCGCTGAAGTGAGCAGGGGTTCTAAACCAGGCAGTGTGGCCTGGGAGTCCAGAGGGTTGTTGAGTAGGGAGCAAGGCAAGCCAGTATAGCTATTAAGGTGATGTGGAACCAGAGGGGGTACCTGAACTTCCAGCCTCAAAGCTGCCACAGTCCTGCTGGTACCCCTGCCTCAGGCCTCAATGTCCCCTGGAAGTACCTGGGGGGTTGCCCCCCCACCCATGCTCTGCTCACCATGAAGCAGCCACCAGATCAGCTTTCAGTATCCAGCGATCCTGTCTTCCCCAGCCTTTAGAATCATCCCCGTCAGTGGGCCCACCCCTGACGTCCCCAGGCCTTCCCCAGCCTCGTCACCTCATCCGTCCGCCCTTCCTTGCTCGCCCACCGACACCCTGGGCCCCTGGCTGTGCCCCCCTGGCCTAGGCCCTGCCTCCTTCCTCACTCTGGCCCCATCACCCATGGGTGTCACTGAATGGACAGGACAGGCCCTCCCTGGGGTCCTCGCATCACAGGACAGAGCACAACCCAGAGGGTAAGATCGAAGACCAGGGTGGCTGCCCGCGCTGGAATCTAGATTCCCGGATGGCGAATGTTGTGCAAGCAACGGAACCGCTCTGCGCCTCAGTTTCCTCGTCCGTAAAACGGGGCAATGCTTCGACTTCACAGCGTTGTTACCAGAGTGAAATGAGCTAATGCAAAAGAAGGGCTGCGCACAGCGATCCGCGGGGCTCTTAGACCGAGCTACGAGACGGGTGCGGGGTCCCTCCAGGACCTGCTTGTGGCTCGGGGCCCGCCCCGTAACGCCCACCGCCCGGCCCCGCCCCCTCTCGGACGGGGTCCCCGCTCATGGGCAGCTTGCCCCGCCCACAGCCCCGCCCTTCACGCCTCCCCGAACCAGGACTCGCTCTGTCACGGTCCCGCCCTCGTTCCGCCCACAATCCTACCTGCGTCCCGCCTCTGTCCCGCCCACAATCCCACCTGCGCCTAGCCCTTGGCCCTGCCCTACCCCTCCCACACCACCCCTCCAAGCTTGCGTTATACGTCACGGCCCTGTCCCCGCCCCGCCCCTCCCACGCCGTGACGCACAACGTCCGCGCCGCACGCCGAGCCCGCGGCGTGCTTCGCCATCAGACCCCGCCAGCTGGGGGGCGTGGCCGCCGTGGCTTTCGAGGTCGGTCGGTGGCGACTCGAGGGATGGCAGTCGCCAGTCCCCCGGAGGTGGTTCGAGCCGCCCAGAAGGACGACTATTACCGCGGCGGGCTGCGGAGCGCGGCTGGCGGCGCGCTGCACAGCCTGGCCGGTGAGGGCGGGTGGCTGCGCGCGGATCCCGCTTCTGGGCCCCGTCGGGTGGCCCCTGCTGCTCCTTTCTGCGGAGGTTCCCGCCGTGGCCCTGGGAACGTTGTTTATTAAGTGAGACGGCGTGTCTGAGTTCCTTATTGTAGCCCAGGAGGCGCCGTTGCCTGTGTGGCGCGTCGCCGTTGACTTTTGTGTTGGTCCCAGCATTGTGGGGAGTAGAACGAACGCCGGCACTTCGGTGTGGCCGGCCCCTCACTTGGCCCACGGCGAGCCCTGTCTGGGCCTGACCCAGGAGCCAAGGACCCATCTTTCACTTCTGCCCCCGCCCTGGGTCAGCTCCCCACGGTGGGCTCACCGGGAAGTGCACGCGGGGAGTGCCCAGGACGGAGTGGATAAAGAGGTGGACACCAATCAAGCTTTGCACATGGGGTGGGGGCGGGGGGGGGCATATAGAGAAGCCCCAGTTTTCATGGAGCCCCAGCGTTGGAGTCCGGGGATGAGTGTTCCTGGCAGCAGGAACAGAGCCACAGGCAGAGTGTTGGGCAAGTTTCAGTGGACAGCCAGGCTCCTGTCTGGTGCAGCTGAAGTGAGGCTGGGCCTGCCAAGTAAGGCCCTGAAGGCCAGGCTGGTTTTGAATGGGAGAGTGACTTGACCAAAACAGTTTTTAAAATGTGTATTTATTTTACAAACACTTAGCATTTACTCTGTGCCAGACATTGTTCTGGGTGTTTTACAAATATTAACCCATTTAATCCTCAAAGCAACCTCATGAGGTACGACTTATTATTCCCTTCTTATCAGTTGCCACCAAATCAACCTTGACTCATGGTGACCCTTGTGTGTCAGGAGTGGAACTGTGCTCCATAGGGTGTTCAATGGTCATGACCTTTTGGAAGTAGGTTGCCAGCCCTTTCTTTAGAGGTGCCTCTGGGTTAACTCGAATCTCCAACCTTTCAGTTAGCAGCTTAACCATGTGCACCACCGTGGGGGAAGTTGAGGTTCTGGAAAAATTAACTTGCTTGAATTCACACAACTTGGAGGTGGGAGGGCTGGGATTGAACCTGCTCATCTCAGGGGCTGTGTGGGCACTGGGCTGTCTTTTCACGTGTTCCTTCTGGGCATCCTGGCGAGGGAGGTGGCTGCAGGTGGGGATATTCTCAGAAGACGCCCTCAGTGGCCCGGGCCTCAGATGAGGGGGCTGAGGCAAGTGGAGATGAAAAGCAGCACAGATGCGCTTGCCAGAGTGGAGGCCAGAAGGAGGGGGATGGTGTGGCTCATCGCATCTCAGCCCAGGGCAGGACTGGGATTTGCTGGGCCTAGCAGCTGGAGGCAGGGGGTTGTCTGTAATCCTTAGACCCTCCCTCACTCCTTAGTGATAGCTTTGTCTCGTTCTCCCCTCAGGTGCGAGGAAGTGGCTGGAATGGAGGAAAGAGATCGAGCTGCTCTCCGACCTAGCCTACTTTAGCCTCACCACGCTGGCAGGTGCGGCCCCCACAGGACCCTGGAGTGAGGGACCTTGGGTGGGTGAGCAGGAGCGGGAATACCAGGCAGAGTGGTGTGCGGGCAGTGAGGTCCTGCAGAGCAGTCAGGGTCTGGGGCGAAGACCCACAGTCATCCTCTAGTGGGAGAGCTGGCAAGTAAGGCCTCAGGGCCACAGTCCCCTACTCAGTGTTCACCACAGGCCAGTGAGTCCCGGCATCAGGGGCTCACGCTGTGGATGGGAGATGGACGATGAGCAATAAAGGACACCATCACACAGAGTCCTAGAAGCGCTGAGTGCTTTAGAGGAGAGAACACAGGGCGCACTCAGCTGCATCCTCTGGAAGAGCACCTTCCGCATGGCAGAGCAAACCACCACTGAGAAGGCCTGAGAGGACATGTCCTCAGCATGGTTAGGGACCAGGAAGGCGGCAGTGTGGCTGGGGGAGAGTGAGAGGAGAGCGCTAGGAGAGGGCTGGGGCAGGGGCTTTGTGGGGACTTCGCTGTTCTTGCGGGAGAGGTGGGCGCCGTGGCCCAACAGACGCTAGGCATGGCTCACCATTTGTCAAGATGAGACCGAGGGGGAAATAGGTGGAGGCAGGGCGGCCTTTGGGGAAGCCTGAGTCAGAGAAAACAACGCTGGCACAGATCCTAGAGACAGCAGCGAAAGGGTGGGGAGCAATCTGACTGGTGGGAGTGCGTGGTCCCTCATGAGGCATCTGCCCTCTCTAGGCTACCAGACCCTCGGGGAGGAGTATGTCGGCCTAGTCCAGGTGGACCCCTCCCAGCGCCAGGTACCCTCGTGGCTCCGCCGCAGCATGCTCATCGTGCTGCACACCGTCCTGCCTTACATGCTGGACAAGGCACTGCTCCACCTGGAGCATGAGCTGCAGGCCGATGGTGGCGTAGGGCCTGGCGTGCGCAGCCGGGCAGGTGTGCGGCTCTGGGTGCACCGGCATGCAGCCCGCCTGAGTGAGCAGCAACGGAGGGCCCTCCTGCAGGCGCTGCACGTCTTCTCAAGGGGCCTCGCCTGCCTGCGGCAGCTCCACATCGCCTGGTTCTACATCAGTGGCACCTTCTACCACCTCGCCAAGAGGCTCACAGGCATCACTTACGTAAGTACAGCCAGGCCCTGACACTCAGCTTTGGCTCATCTCTGTGGCGCTGGCTCAGGCCCAGGTGGTCAGTCCCATAACTACATAGCAGTCACTCCACTTCGGGCTGGATCCCAAACCCTTTGCTTGGGAAACAGTCTGGTTTGGTTACAGTTTGTGAAAAGACACAGGCAGCTGGATTTCTGTGAGCCCTGTGCAGTGGATCAGCCATTTTCCCTGCAGCCAGCATGGCTATCCTCTGTCATTGCTGCTCTGTGCCCTAGGGGCAGCCTTGGGCCCTGCCTTCCTGAGGGACCCCTGCACACAAGCCAGGGACAGTCCATTCACTGCTCGGGGTGGGGGAGGGGACAGCAGCCTGTCCTGGGTCACTCAGACAGTGCTGGAGCACAGACTTAAAACCAGGTCTCAGCCACACCCACTGCCCTCCTCACTGCTGGGCCCCAGCCCCAGCTACGCCCCAACATTCATCCCACCCTGACCAGGGATGGTCACCAGTCTCAGGGTTAAGTCTTGGCAGACATCTTCCTGAAGGTCCGTATAAAGTGCCACAGGATGACTCCACAGTGCCAGCATCACGCCGGTCCTCTGCACCCTGCGCCCATTTCTTACCTGTCCCTCCCCTAACCCCACCACCTTGTCTTTGTTCTTGATGATGGCTTCCTGCCTCACTCACTGGGAGGATAAAGCCCTGGGAGACTCAGGGTGGCACGCATCACTGGCTGCGAGAGAGGCCGGAAACCAAGAGTCCCCAAGGGTCATGTGCTGTGCTAAAACAGAGCATCTGTCCCACAAGTTACCGGCAGCCCAGCCGCACTGGGCTTTGGGGCATCACCTCCCCACATGCCTGGGTGCGCCTTCCCAGGCCATTTTGCCTCTTCATCAACTCACCCTCTAACATTAGGGTTGCCAAGTAGCGGTCCCTGGATGTCACTTCCAAACCACACTTGCTCCCTGGTGGCCCGCTGGCCTCTGGCCCCATCCCCATCTGCACTGGAGGCCCCGGGTGTCTGCCTCTGACCCTCCTCCCTGCTGGGCACCACAGACCCACACAGCCTCAACAGGCCCCAGACTGGCCCTCTGGCACGAGCCCCGCCTGCAGCATTCGGCTGCTTCTCCATAAACCTAGGAGCCTTTCACAGTCCTCCCACGCCCCGTCCACCAGCAAGGGAGGCTGGCAGAATTGGCAAACAGCATATAACCCCCATGCCTGTGGCCTCTGCCCCAGTAGGAGCCAGTGATCTGCCGGGGCTTTAGTCCTGCGAGGCCGTTTCCAGGCTCAGCACTGGGCTCTGTCGGGGGTGAGAGCCAGGGTTCTCCACTGTCCCCCACACGGCTTCCCCAGTGCTCTCAGCTCACTAGAGACAGTCCCTGCTCACCCCACCCCACCCCTCCCGTGTCACTCCCTGTCCTGATGTGGCTGCAGCTCCCCCAGTGTAGTCACACCTGGCCACGTGTGGGGGCCGCCTCCCCTGCCCACCGTGGGACTGCGTGCTCCAGGAGGGCAGTGGCCTTGTCTCAGGTGATTCCGGGGTCCTGAGGGAGGGCTGCTGGGAGGTGCTGGGTGCCATTGTGGGCTGGGTGGTCATCAGGTAGGTGTGGAGGCCGTGGACACAGGCCCTGGCCTCTGGGGTCACGATGAGCCACCCACCTTGTGCAGCTCCGCACCCGCCACCTGCCCAGAGAGGAGCTCAGGGCTCGCGCTACCTACAAGCTGCTGGGGGCCATCTCCCTGCTGCACCTGTTGCTCTCCGTTGGGGTCCAGCTGTACAGCTTCAAGCAGAGGCAGCGGGCGAGGAAGGAGTGGAAGCTGCACCGCCACCTGTCCTACTGCAGGTACGCAGCAGGCGGGTGGTAAGCAGGCTCTGAGGACCGTGTGGGTGCTCACTTCTGTTCTGCCCCATTTAGGAGCCACACAGAAGAGTGGACCACCCCCAGAAGCCCCCTGTGCACGCTGTGCCTGGAGGAGCGCCGGCACGCAACAGCCACACCCTGCGGGCATCTCTTCTGCTGGGAGTGCATCACCGAGTGGTGCAACACCAAGGTGGGCGCAGCAGGCACAGGGCGAAGGGCACAGGGCAGAGCAGGTCCCTGGAGCCCCCGTTCACATGGGGGGAGGGGCGGGCATCTTTCCAAAGCTCCCAGTGCATTGGGTGTGGGGCCACACTTGGGGTCGGCATCTGAGGTTGTGTGTGGAGGCCTTGTTGAAGCTAAGCTGTGTGGCAGCTGGCACAGCTGTTTCTGCCCCTAGAAAGCAAGTGGTGGGTGGAGAGAGCCCGGGTGGCCACACACTAGTTTGGCGCCCCCGGCCCCCTCGCCACCTTTGTGTTCTCAGTGCCCAGACAGGGCCCTGCATTTCCACAGGAGACGTGGCCGTAGCGCCTTGCAGACTCAAAGGGGCGGTACCCTGGGCATGGTGACCAGGGCAGAGGACACATGTATTTACTCTCTCAGAAATACCCCCAGGCCATCAATGCCAGTGTCCCTCAGAGGGTGTTCACAGAGGTCCCACTGAGTGTGGCCAGTCCTGAGACCCATGTGGTCTACACAGAATAAGTCCTGTCTACCCCGCCCCCCACGACAGAACAGTGCTCCTCCTCAGAATGTGACCTAGTAGAACAATCTAGAAATAATGGGTTAGAGTGGTGTCTGGCTCAGTTAGAACCTGGAGCTCTGGGCTGCAACTCGGCCAGCTCAGCACATCCAGGGTCCTGGAGGCAGTCAGGTGGGCACAGCTCTGGAGGGGCACATGCTGTGGTGAGATAAGGTCTGCAGGCCAGAGGCAGCACTTGGGACCCTCCTCTGCTCAAGCTGATTGTCCCCGGCAGGCAGGGTCCCGTCCCCTCATGTGTAGCACTCCAGCGTCCATGACACAGCCACCAGGTGCCAGCACGTGTGTCCTCACACATCCGAGGCGGCAGTGACAGAGATCAGGACCTGCTTCTCACATCCACCACCACCGCACCTGGGCTAAAAGCCTTTGTGTTTGAGGCTTCTGGGAAGATGCCTGGAGCTGTTCTGTCTTGACTGGAAGGAAGCAGAGATGTGATTGTCGGTATTGTGTGGAAAGGAGAGGTCGCTCGAAGCCGGGGCATCCGCATGAACCTGGATGTGGAGGGGGTGGCAAGGAGAGGATGCCGTGCAGTCCTCCCCAGGAGTGGGGTCTCACAGAGACGGTGCTGTGGTGGGGGGCCTGAGCTAGCCACCCAGTGAGGCCCCTTCTTTCTTCTGCAGACAGAGTGCCCCCTCTGTAGGGAGAAGTTCCCACCCCAGAAGCTGGTTTACCTGCGGCACTACCGCTAGTCCTGAAAGCCCAGTGAGGGCTGGAAGCGCCCAGAGGAACCAGGATGTCGTCTTCAGTGTCAGGAGGGAAAAACATATTGTCAAGATCAACTTTACTCACACAGAAACGATAAAATTCTAACTTTACACTTTTTGTCACACAAGACCCTGCAGCAGAGCTCATGTACAGGGAAAAGCTGACGCTGGCTGGAGGCTGCAGACCAGGTGCTCAGGGCGGGCATTAGGCAGACGGGCTGTTCCCTAGACCCGGTGGACCTGGGGGCTGACGGCGTGAGAATCCAGCAAGGGGAGAATCAGAGGGCACCTCCCCTGGCCATCTGGTACAATTTAAACAGTTACTTCAGGAATTTCACTGAATTGGACATTTTAGGTTTCCTTTCCTTTCTCAAACTCTGGTTGAGAACTAATTTCAGAAACAGACCAGAACAAAAACATTCATTTATGAGACGACAAGTCCGGTATGAGGCTCATGTTGGTGGCTGTGAACTGTAAGTGCTTAGAAGGTAGTGTCTGCTTTAGACACGTGTGGGTAGCAGGTCGACCCCAAACCAGCATCCTCCAGACCAGCTTGGCGCCCAGACAGGCTGGGCAGCAGGAGCCCGTGTGTGTAGGATCTGTGTGCAGCCAAGCACGAGCAGAAGAAAAGCAGGGGTCTGAGTGCCTCTCCACATGCAATGCTGGCACACATCTCACATGTCAGCAGACAGGCCTGTGTCTGGCTGGACGTAACGTGGGGGCTCCTTCCGTACAGCACCCGGCAGCCTCACAGCTCTGAACTCTTTCGACAGACCACAGCTCCTACTCAGGGCTGGCCCAGCCAGCTTGAGGGAGGTTTTTGTTTTCTTAACATTTAACCAACTAACCACCACCACCCTCTCCCCTGGATGCTCCGAGGACTGACGAGAGGTTGCCCTGTGAACCAGCACTCTTTTGAGAGGCCCCCGGGCAGCAGGGCAGCTCCTTCCCCAGCTGTCTCCAGCAACTCTCAACCTCCATCTATATGCCCTTCTTGGTTTTTTTTTTTCAGGTGTTTCAAACTCTAACTTATGTCAGAGATGGGACTTAGCCATCTGTAGAACTAGTTCCACGGAAAGGTGGTACAGTAAGAACACAGAGTGAACGGGAGAGGTTTTCTAAGAGTGTGCAGTGTAACAACGCCCCCATCAGCACCCATCCATACGTAGTGTCTGCTGCTGGCCATGTCGCCAAGCTGGGAGCCCATTCAGCAGCACCACTTTAGACAGACACCTCCACCAGCCAGTCTTGTTTCTGACTGGGTTGGACACAGCTGTTCAGGAAGAGAGATAATCCATGTTCCTTGGTTAATAAAGGCCAGCATGCCAGAGACAGGCTGCCGTTAACACCAACAACGCTGAGCAGCATTCTCCAGACAGGGGCATGAGGGCAGTAGCTCACGGCCCTGGAGGAAGGCCAGGTCAGGGCCAGAAGAGTCCAGAGGGCTGCTTCCCGCTGCTACAGGAGCCTAATCTGATGCCCAATCATTCAAGTCCACACTGACGCTCTAAGAGCACACTCACCCCCACATCAGAGGACTGAGCGGTTACTGGGAGAACTGTAGTAAATGAAGTGCTTCTAAATACGGGCTCAGGTATACAAAAGTGCCCCTGAAAAGCAAGAGGAGCTCAACTCAGAGACAGAAACTGGTCAAGGAATATCTAAGCACTGGCACATTCAATGTCTAAAATTACTGGGCTGACGGACGGCAACATGGTTCAGAGCAAACTGCCCAAAGATCCAGAAGGAAGTTTGGGAGCCTGCATCCCAGCGTGCAGCCCTGTAACCAGATGCACATTTCCCACCTCTTCTGTCACCGGCAGCAACAGGCAGTGCAGGGAGCAGGCACTCGCCCGCTGGGCCAACCCTGTGCCGGGAGCGGTTTCAGAGAGAGACTAACACAGGAAAGGGGACACTGTCTTTAATAAAGTTGGATTAAAAAGTCACTTAGTAAAAGGTTTAAGAGTTTGTTTGCTTTTTTATCACATGAAAAAAGTTAACATGCAGGTCAGAGTTCTAGTTTCCCCCATAGAAAACGAGGAACTGTATGTTAAAACCCACAGAACTGGTCTGATGTCACCAGTTTTGTTGTTTCCTTAAAGGGGCTATTGCGTGAAAACAAATTTAAATTAGTCAAAACAAAACAACTCTTTACATATTAAAGAAATATGTCAAAATAATCTCAAACGATTAAAATATAATATATATATTTGTCACTCCAGGCCCTCAGAAGCAATCACGGTGGTAAGAACAGAGTTTTGAGTCATCATGATGGAGGCTGATTTGAACACCTTAGTGGGGTAGAATTAGGAAATTGGCATGAAACCGAGTTACTGGAAGTCGTCTTTAATTTGTGAGGCTCTTCCAGACAGTCGACATCAGGCGAGCATCACCCTCCTACGCAGGGGTCTGACGTGGCCTGGGGCGT
This sequence comes from Dugong dugon, assembly GCA_030035585.1. Lineage (NCBI taxonomy): Eukaryota > Metazoa > Chordata > Mammalia > Sirenia > Dugongidae > Dugong > Dugong dugon. Next base: position 25,354,761 of record CM057462.1, on the reverse strand, counting down.
GCAAACCCCGCCTGCAGGTGTCCTGGAGAACATGAGTCCCTTTGCACAGGCCTTGCTGTCCCCCACACTCACAGACTTGCAGGATGCCTGGGACTGTGGTGAGGCCGCTGCCACCCGCCTGCCAGCCCCCACAAAGACTGTCTCCCATGCCCAGGCTTACTAGGGCTCCACCAGTGTGAAACACTTGAACATCACTGAAAAATAAATCAATGCAATTTGGTTTAAATGCCAGTTTCTTCAAGAACCTGATATTTCTGATACAAATAACTGAAGCTCCTTTTTAAAAAGAAAATTCGACTCCCTCATAATCAACTACTTTATGTGAAGAAAAAAGGCATTGTTACAATGGCTCAAAACTGTTCTTGAGATATGGGTGATAGATTCAGTCCAGCTTCTAACTAGCAAACGTCTTCCCCACGTCCTCCTTCCCTTTGTATTTCCTCTTGCCATGTGTGAATGGGATATACCGGTATTTTATCATGTGCTGGGAAAATAAACAAACAAATGTAAGTGGCTTCAAAATAGTTTCTGAAGAATCACATTTTCCCAAAATCTGAACTGGCAAAATGGACCCACCCACCAACGCTGTTCTCCTTAATGGGCAAATGACCCAAGGGCCCAATGTCTCACTCTCGTGTCCCCACTACTCAGACACTGGCCAGGCCTGGCTCATATGGTTAAAGCCCAGATGACAGGAGAGCTGTTTGGACACCTTCTGGCATAGGAAGGGCGAGCTGGTGGGTTGGGGACAGTAGGTGTGGGATGGCCCGGGGCCCTTGATGGAAGAAGGGGGGAGGCTGCACAGCCCCCTGGTGATGCTGGTCACCACCCCACAATGCAACTCTGGCAGGACAGAGCCTCATAACCTGCCAGGCCAACAGCAAGGTCTAGAACCAAGACATACTGTGGAAACCTGAAAACTAGGCGGCGCAACTGGGGGTTTCATAACCTGCTGCCAGAAAACTTTCACGAAGCTAGCTGTTCACTCAGACAACTGGCATCGCCTGAGACTAGTGTTGATGGACTTAATGGTGTGGAGCAGGCTGCCCTCACCAACCTGCAATGTGCAGCGTTCGTGGTAGGCACCCCCGACATGCTCTGCGTGGACCAGGCAGGCCCTGAGGTCACCCCACAGCCTAAAGCACCTCACAGACCCAGCACCGCCTCCTCTCTGAGCACTTGCTGGGCAGCAGGAGTGTGCCTGCTGCTGTCCAGCTCTGGTGCGTCCCAGGTTACCTTTATCTGCCTCTTCATCGTGATGCAGAAAAGCATGATGAAGTACATCACCAGGATGGGCCAGAACACTGGCACGTTGAATGCCTCGAAGAACGTGCAGACCATGGCCACGAGGATGCCCTTGGTGGCCGCGTGCCTGAGATGAGAGGGGCAGGTTAGCACTGCCCATGTGCCTGCCTTGGCCACAGACCATCACTTGGCTCTTGCAGCTGCCCTGAGACGGTGCACAAATACCAACGCCCAGAAAGCAGGCTGCACATTTACTCGGGGGCAGCTTTGGCAGCTCTGTCACTCTGACAAATTCTGCACAGGATAGGCTGTAGTTAACCACAGATGCATTATCATCTTTAGTCCCATGACAGCCAGAACCACACGGAGCAGTGGCTCTGGTGTGACCCTGACCCCAAAGAATGAGGCCGGTCTGCAGATTGACTGCTGTGTCCTTTGAGGGAAACCCAGCTCCTCGCCTCATGTTCCCGTCCGACACCTCCAGTAGGGGCAGTGCAAGCTGCTGACCTCGGAATTCTGAGAAAACGCACTGAGGCCAGCCATTGCCCAGACCTGCCTATGCTGCAGCCCTGCCTGGCAGCTGCCATCTGCCACCACCTGTCCCCTCGCTGTACACCTCGCCCCCTGCCCCCCGCCCCCGCCCCCTGCCCCCCGCCCCCCCCCCCCGCCTCCGGTGAAACACCTCGGGGGCTCTCCCCTCCTCCAGAACAAGGTTCCTTGAAGGCTCACATGGCCCTCAGTCTTGCCCTTGGTGCCTCACGTACCCACTTTCCACTATTCCTCCCCAAACGCCCACCCCACCCCCATTCCTCACCACCAGCCCCCGCCCCAAACATGCTCTAGCATGTAACACTCCTTCCACAAAGACCAGTGGGTGACCACCCAAACAGTGTTGGGAGCGCCAACATGAGACCGGCAGCTCACAAAGAACTCGAGTTACTCCCTTCTGTTTACTGATCCAACAAAGCCTTCCAGTCCTGCTGGGCAACAGGAACTGGGTTGCAGAAACAAGACTTGACAGGCTCCCGGAGCCTGTGCTCTTACAGTGGGTGGCACACAAGCGGACACAGGATGGACAGGTGGTCTGTGTGCGTGTCCTTGTCCTAGAGGCCCCACTCATCTTTTTCAGCCTACCACACTCACACCAGCATTTCAATGCCAACACAACTGCCAGCGCCTACACCATCAGTGTCTCCAGGCACCTCCCCAGAGCCAAGCACTTCCAGTAAAGCAGCCCCTCTTGAGGATGCGCAGAGCAGCTGTGTTTGCAGACACCAGCACCTTGCTCGGGGATGAACCACAGCATGGCTGGGCCCGAGGCAACTCTGCTCAAGGGTGAACCACAGCACGGCTGGGCCTGAGGCCTCTTGAGAAAGCTAGGCTGTTGCAGCTGGCAGTTGGAATGGTGTACCGTAGTAGCGGCAAATCAAGCAGGCCAGTCTGCAGAGAGTGGAGGGGGGCCCCAGGGGAGGAGGGAGAGCAGCTGTAGACACACGTTCCTGTGACCAGAAATTGTGAGGTACCTAGTTACCCCCAGGAACTAACCTTGTTTGCTAGCTTTAAGTGTTGTTGTGACCTTGGAACCAAGAGCATGCTCCAAGGCCATGGTCTCTCCCAGAGAACGCCCAGGTCACCTGTGTGTACCTGGCCCAGCACCGCCTCATATTCTGGATGGGTAAGTGTTTAAAAAAACAAGGTACACAAAACACAACAGAACTCCTATTCCTCTGAGAAGTCTAAACTACTGGCTAACCAAAACACAAATCAGTCTTTTCAGCCACAGTCGAGTATATCTTTCTGTAACTCACCAAAATTTGAACTCTGGCAGCCTTCGGATGAAGGGCCGGAACTCCTCATTCTGCTTGGTCGGCAAGGAAGGGCCATCATCTGAAAGGCAGCACAGTGTCTGAGACGAAGCCTTGCCGCGGTCTCTACATTTCTGTCACTAAGCTCATCACTCTGTCCTAAAATCTTTTGAAACAGCAGGCCTGATATGCGGAAAGATGGATTTACATAACAAGCAAATGGTAAAATGGGGGTCTCTAGTCAATTTACTAATCAGTTTGCTGCTTTAGAAGAGTCACAGTAGAATATCTTTTTAAAAAGAACTATATGTTTTAAATGATTGCATAAAAAATCCAACTGCACACAAATTATATCAACTGTACTGCACAGAGGTACAAAAAGAAAACAAGGACAAACGAACATTTACGGAAAGTACACAGCAGAGGTGCCCACAAGGCTGAGCATTTATTCTCAAGAACAGCGGGCAGGCCCAGTAGGTGAGGGCGGCCGGCTCTCCTCTCACCTGGGACAGGTGCTCTCTCCCCACTGAGAGCTGAGGAAACTGAGGCTGACAAAAAAAGAGTCTCTTAGTTACTTCCTAACTTCCCACAATGGCAACACTCAATGAAAAGGCTTAACTGTGTTTCCTTTACTATTTTCATCAAATATTCTAGAGAAAACCCACACAATTTGAAAACGGTCTGGAGAAAACACCATGTGTTCAGAACTTGTTCATCCCATAAAAGACAGCTCTCCGGGCAGGGGCTGGACCCAGCTTCCCAACAGGGCAGCAGATGCACCTGCAGAGGGGCTCCCTTGGACCCCAGGCTGCCCTCACTGGGCCAGCCAGCCAGGTACCGCCAGGAGCAGGAGCCTCATAGGCATCTCAGCTCATCATCCCAGACACACAGACCCTGCCCCCCGACAGGACAGAGCTTGGAGGCTCAGGAGTCGTGACGCGCTGCTAGAACCCTGGGCATGTGAGAAAGGCGCCTCACAGTGGGTCTCAAGGATACTCAGAGACATGCCAGCCACCCAGGAACAGGGAGAACAGGGGCAAGGCCTCTGGGCCCAAAATGCTGCTCTGCCATGTGACCTGGGCAAGTTACAACTGCTGTGTGCCTCATCTGCAGATGGAGACAACAGCATAAACGCCCACCTCACACACTTGTTAGGAGTTAATACATACAGCACTTGGAACACGGCCTGGCTTATCGCTTAAAAAATAACAGATTATTCTACAAACACATTTATCCTCATCACTGAACATTATAAGTACATTTTAAATAAACAGTCTAAACGTTTGAATTTCAAATGTTTTCTAGAGAAAACTGAGCAATCCTGTGATGTATACAAAAACACAACCTGCCCTAAACAGAGCGAAGTAGCAGGCCTCTACTCTACCTGAATCTTCCATTAGGGAGGGATCCACTTTTGGAGAAAGAAAAGCTATGAAAAGGTTGAGGTGGTAGATTCCCAAGGCATAGGTCACGATGTACCAGCCCTGAAAGAGAAGGAAGCGCAGGTCAGCAGCAAGCTTTCACCAGCCATCACCCTGGACCAATGTTAACACACTAGTAACTCTCAACTTCATTTTAACTGGACTTAAAAATGAACCCACCATACTTACAGTAAGTAGGTTATGACAAGTTATAACTTAAGTGACTGAGAAGCACAATGGGCTTCCATGGTGACAGCTTATTTTCAAGGATCCTGGTCAGGAGCATGTAATACCAGAAGCCACCATGTGTGACCAAAGTGGGCATCAGAAAAGGAGAATTTCTTCAAAAGACACAGGCCCAGGCTCTACCCCAGGACTCGTCTCCAAGGCTGGGCAGCTCGGAGTGCCCGAGGGGTTCAGAACCCGCCTTGGGCAAACACATCCACTTGAAACATAACACAACTCGTACCAGGAGTCTTAAGTATTACCAGATACGTTGCTGAGGCTGATACGCTCTCCAGTGTACAACTCACATCACCAAAACCGCTTTACCAGTGTTCATAATCTCAGCCCAGAAGAAACCCAGAACTAGAAAATCAGGAAGTTCAGAGTGAGGTTTACAATGTGCTGAAGCCAAGTCTTCCTCAAAGGGGCAGCCACCCTGGCGGCCACCCAAACGCAGCAAATGCACTGCCACTGGCTTCCTTTTCAAGAGCTCCGGGTTTCTCCAGTAGAAACCAGGACTGCAGGATCAATTCTAGAAGCTTCAACTTTGTCACACAAACAAGATGAAATTTTTGGCCTTAAAAAATTTTAAGTCTGACAATTTAAAAACTAGGTGTGAAAAATTAAAAGTTTAATGTTTATATATCTTCATGTTACAGGATTAAATTAGCATAGACTTGGTTTAGATCATAGTAACACCGCCCGGTGCATAGCGCACCCCCTCCCACCACCAAATTAAGGTTTGGAGGTCATTCTTTCCATTAGAGAATGGACCGAGTTTCAATTTAAACAACAACAACAAAAAGTCAATTCAACATTACTCTTGGCACCCTGCACAGACTGAGTTCCGTTACAGTAAACTAGAATGCACCCCCTGGCCACTGTCACACTAATCAGCACGAGGTTCACTCGGAGGAGTGACTCCGCAAATGAGAATCTTCCACAGCACTGGATGCACACCAGTGTCCAGTGAGCAAATGTGTTGACTGATGCACTGATGTCTGCCCCAGCCCTGGAAAGGATCAGGAAGAAGGGTGTGTTCTTTAAATAAGGGAATATTCCAACTGGAGAAGAGAAAAAAAGCTTTTAGCCTGCCTTCCTCTAGAAGGGCTACAGAGAACTTGTGTCTTAAGAGATTTGCTCTTAGAAACCAGGTGGTCATGTAAATATTTCTCAACGAGGAAATAAACACCACAGCAAAGTCTGAGAAGGTGTTGCTGACCAATGGGTGCTCACAGAAGCAGCTGAGGAAAACTTGATTCAGTGCCTCACCTGTGCTCTCCCCGTGACCTCTTAAGAGGCTGAATGTCCCAGCCAACCCCACACTCAGACAAGATGGCACTGAGCACCATCCTCCACCACACCTACCTGTAATAGGTAAACTCTGATCATGTAGACGAAGCTCAGCCCCAGTGTCACAACCCATCGCACTGCTGTGTAAGGGGTGGACTTGTCCAACCAGGACTGGTAGATCTAGAGACACAAGTTTACATCGCTTACAGACACTGTAACTGTACACACTGCACCTTGCCAGAAAGTATACTTTCTGCTACATACCACACTGTGCAAGAAACCATTTTATCAGTTTGCTTTCTCTTTTAAAATAGCAAGAGATCTGATCAAATATACACGCACACATACGCGCACGCGTGTGTATCTGTCCGCCCATCCATCCAACCATCCATCAGTACAAAGGAGTTACTGCAATTAATTCAAAATGTATTTGCAGTAATTCCTAAGGCAGATCCATCTCTTAACAAAAAATAAGACTATGAAACAGTCAATCATCGGAGATGACCCCACAGCCTTTGCCTCAAAGGATCACTATGGGGAAGAAGGACAGGGTGCTTTACACGGAGACACAGTCCCTCCTCCCACCGCACCCTCTGCCTCGCCCACAGCACTGGGCACTGTCTCTGCCTCTGCTCATAGCCCGCTACAGATTCAATAATTATCAATAATTTTCCAAATGCTATTTTAATTAAAAATTGGTATGTTTTTAGTTCTGAGCCCAAACATCAGCGCATGATGCTGCTGGCTGAGTTAGACTCTCCCTCTGGGAGAAATTCAGACCAACAGTGGAACAGGGACAGTTGCCGCCCCTCGAGGTGGGCTCCTCATCTGTAAGTGACAAAGACGATGGATACATGTCTCTGTGCCTTCCAGAAGTGGGTGGTATTTGTGGAAAACAGGATAGAGAGAACCGGCATGCAACGAGCAGCACCCAGAGGCCCGAGGTATTGGCGCCTGGGCTCCCGACTGCATCAGCCCTGAGGCAGCGATGGGACACAGCCACCTGGGATGCAGCCACTGCACAGACACACAAATGTGCCTGCAAACAACAGACTCCTTAACACACAGTGAGCAGTGCCAGAGGAGTGCTTACACAGTATGGGCCAGGAGGGTGTGAGCACACCCGAGTGGGCGACAGGGGCCACCACCGCCTGGGTCTGCACTACCCAGGAGCTAGGAGTGGTCTTCACATTCTTAAAGGTTGTGGAAAACATAAAGACCATGTGGCAGAGACTGTATGTGGCCTCCCAAAGCCTGAACGCTTTCCTATCTGGCCTCTACAGCAAACCCGAGAGTGCAAGTTCACGGCAACGAGAGGCTTCTGAAAGTTTACGTATAAGGTTAAGTCAAGACGTTGCTTAATTTCTCTACTGGGAACATTAGCAGACTTGTATCATTCAGCAAAATGTCTCAGCAGTCAACGGTAAAAAGAGTTTCTTTTCTAAACAGAGACTGTTTACACTAATCACCTATAAATACACCCACCTGTCCAAGTCTTGTGAAAAACCTGTATACCACAGAAGGCTTCCCATGGACGGAATCGCCAGCACTGTCCCCTTCGGACATTCTGTTAACTGTGAGGAAAACACAAAGTACTTTTAAATTAAATAAAAAGCATCCTAGAATTTGGATACCATGCCATTTTCACCAGTACTACCAAGCAGTTTCTGTTTACCGTCAGTTGTGAGAACCAGCTCATCTATACCATTCCTCTCTGTCGTGTGTGTGTGTGTGTGTTCACTGTAACCTGTTCAGGAAGAGCAGTCGCAGATGGGGTGCATGCTGACACGTGGAGGACAGCCACGGCACGCAACGCAAGCAGGGCTGGGCCAGCTGTCGCTCTCAAGGACCATCATCCCTGTCACCTCAGCAACACACAGGCTCCCACCCCTCTTGTCCTAGAACTGCTCTTGCCACAGTCATGACAATGACCTCTTGAGGATCGAGTCCTTTGGACACATTTCTGTCCGCACCTTAGTTGGCCAGTCCTCGCTCGGACCCTGCCCTTCCTTGGACCTCACGCTCCATTCAGATTTCACGCCCCTCTGGCCTCTCCTCTCTGCCAGTGCACCCTCAACCACCCGTCTCCTCTAAGCCCTGTGCTGGGCTGCTATCCAGGATGCACTCTGACTCAGCCCACTGGGACATGAGGCATCTCCTACTCTCAGGGCCAACACCTCTAGCCCAGGGACTGACCATTCCCCATCCATACCCAAGCTAAGAACCTGCAAATGGTCACAGATGTATTCTCAATTCATACAACCAGGTCAACTGCAGCTCCCCGCATGTGGGGACATCCTGCCACATGCCCAGCCTGTGGTGCCTTTTCCCAGCACAGCCTTCACATAGGTGTCTGGGTAACCTTCCAACCGTGCCGCTACTCTGTGCAAAACCCTTCCACACCCTGCTGTCTTCACAGGTAAGGTCCAAACTCCCAGACATGGCGCCCAGGCTTCCCGACCTGAACTCTGCCCTCAGCTTCAATCCCCATGTCTCTCCTGTTGAGCACTTTGTGGGCCTGAAGCACCAGGCTCCTGCCCCCAACTCCTCTGTAAATTCTGGCCTGTCTAGAATGCCCGCCCCACCTCCCACCTGTATCCCTCCCTCCCCAGCCCCCTTCGTCTTTGGTGGGTGCTCACCCCTCTGGGCTCTGCTGGTTTGTGAAAGCCTGTCCCCCATACTGCATGTCCCTGTTTGCATGCTGACTATTCTCCTCCACCGTCTGGGAGCCCCTGGAGCTGGAGAGTGTCCTTTATCACAGCCCTCAGGGCCTGGAGCAGAGTCAACTCAGAGCTCAACATCTGTCAAATTTCAAACGTTTTCTAAACTCAGTACTTCTTTAAGAACGTATAGATTAGTTAAAAATAACCAGTTGCTGTCGAGTCGACCCCAACTCATGGCAACCCCATGTGTTCAGAGAAGAACTGTGCTGCATAGGGTTTTCAGTGACTGAGCTTTCGAAAGTAGATCACCAGGCCTTTCTTCCGAGGTGCCTCTGGGTGGACTCGAACTTTTCAGTTAGGAGCTTAGACATTAACCGTTTGCTCCACCCAGGAACTCCAATTAAAAATAGCAATATTTTAAAATATTTTTTCCTCAAGGCTAGGTTCTCTGTTCTGTACGTTAATTTAACCCTTACTATTCAACAGAAGAATATCACATAGATTCTTGGTAGTCACTTTACCTGTGCCCCAGTTTCTTATCTGTAAAATGCAGGTAATCCTATCTGTTCCTAACTATTTCAACACGCTGTTGTGATTCTGTGAGGAATTAACCTGTGAGAACCCAGGTGCCAGGGTCATCTCACATATTCTCTCACTTAATTTCCAAATAACCAAGGGAGGCGGGCACAACTAATCCTGTATCACAAAGGAGGAATGGGGCCTAGACGACTGGAGCACCTGCTGGAGCCATTGCCCAGCAGCCATACTTCTGAGGGGCTAAAACCACGCTGGGCATGCTGCGGCTGCCGGGTCCGAAGTAGGCTGGACGCACAGGACTCCCGGTTCTCAGGCAAGGCACTGCTGCGGGCACGGCGCCTTCGTCTCGCCACTCCCACTTTAAGGACAAGGCACTGGCAGCCTCTGAAGCGCATGAAGATGCCACGGCAAAGCTCTACTGCGCCCCCAGTCTGTCAGCACAGTCTCCTCCAGGAGAAGAGCACCTCCCCAGGGCCACCTGCTGTGACTGCAGGCTAGTAAGCGAGGAGAGACTCCAGTTTCTAGTGTGGTTTGAAGTTCCCCTGTGCTGATGGCTGAGACCGCCAGTAAACCCTCTGACCACACCGCCCTCAGTTTCCTCATCTGTAAAGTGATGCCTGATTAAGCGCCAGCCACTCAGGACCAAGCATGCTATTCCACAGCAACCTTGGGGCCAGTCTTATGGTTCCCATTCACAGATGAGAAAACTGAGGCTCACAAGGCTCAAGAGCTGCCTGGCCCATCCACCTGTTCACAGTGGGGATGGAACTTGAACTTGAACACCTCAGTCCAGCACCTCCCCACTCACGGCCCTGGCTGACAAGAATCTCAAAAAATCCTTTCTGAATGAAATCAGCCAGCTCTGTGATGCGAGCCTGGGTCTCAAGTGGATGAACTTTCCAACAGCAATTTCAGTGTAAGACCTCTGAGCAGACACGTCTGCACATCACTGAGTGAGTCCCCGTTAAAAAGCCTGAGGCCTCAACACTCCACTTCTGGGACCCATTGATGCAGAAAAGCAAAGTGCCAGGACCTGTGGAGGAGGAAACAAAGAATCGCCCTTTGCTCTCACTCAGGCTGTAAACTAAAGATGCGACTTCACTAAAGAGTGGAACTACTTACTGCGCCTGCCCCACCCATCCCCTTTTTTTGGTGGGGTGTATTTTTACATTCGTCTGGGGACAGGTCCCCATTTAGAAAGGGCCACGTTAGAATCAGTGACCTAGAACACCGCCCCATTCAGGCCCAAGCCGGCCCAGCCGTTGCACTTAGTAACATTCGTTCTCTCTTCCTTACAAGCTTTCTCGTATTTTACTTCCTTCCAAGTACCTGTTTTCTGACCAAAATGACCATTAAACGCTTCTCCCTGAATTGAGGCAGTAATATTATGACAAAAATACCTGGCTAGCCCGTGAAAGCATATCCTCGAAGAGCTGACTGTGTTTAAAATTGTTCTCATTCTTTCAAGTGAATGTGTGGAAAGCCCAACAGAAACGCCATGATCTGACACTGAACGTGCACATTAAAACGGAGCTGTCCATCTTGATTAACTCACCTCCAGTGAGGACACAACACCATCAGAGGCAGTGCAGCTTGATTCAGAACGTGAGCGTTAGAATCTAACTGCTGCTCTGAGATTCCATCTCTGCCATTTTCTAGCGGTATGACCTGTGCAAGCTACTTAACAATGGCGACACCAGTGCCTTTAGTGTCTTCCTCAAAGAGTTCTTTGAAGGGCTGATTAGGCTAACCCAGGCTAAGCACTCAGCACCAGAAATGGCACTGGGAACCTGGCATGCGGGTGTGCTGGTCTCCCAGCGGCTTTTCAAACACGTTAAGGATCAGAGAGGCTGCTCTCAAATACATCACACTTGTTCCAGATCAGGGATTGGAGCTGGCCCTCACCAGCTGTTCTGGCTGTGATCCTCTCTCCCATCTGCCCAGTCTAAAGGCATCTCTTCAGGGAGGTCCTCCAGACTTATCACCCAGTCCCTACGTCACGTCACCCTATGTTTATTTAGTGCAACAATGCTGACTTTTTTTTTTTCTAGTTTATTTCTCTGTTTCCTCCTACTAGAATGCGAGCTCCTTAAGAGGGGAACCTTGTCTGTTTGGTTCACTGCTGGGCCCTACAGCCTAGAAGTGGCTGCTATGTAGCAGGCAAGCAATGAGTTACCATCTGTTGAATTTAACTGCTTTATGCTGTCACACAGGAATAAAAGTAAAAAGCAAGATAAAACCATTCCAAGCGGAAGCTTTTTAAACATGCCTTAAGTGCTAGTAAAACTGTGCACCTACGCTTTCTAGGGTCCATTGCTTTCATCCATTTCTCAACCAGTCCTAAAATAGTATGCATCATCCTATAGAATAGAATCCAAACTCTTCTACCTAACACTAAGGTCTGCCTTTCCGTTCCTCTCCCACCACCCTAACCACCAGCTGAGGACACCCCTCCTGAGTAGTCCACCTTCATACCTCTGGTGCTGTCACCTGGGCCTGGAACACCCATCCAGACCTTATCTGCTCCTTCCCTAGGCCACGTTCTAGCCTTGGCCCCTCCCTCCTCCTCCTGGCAGTAACCTGAACTGCAGCCGCTCCCACCAAGGGATAAGGGCTCAGGCACGGCCATACCTGGCGCCCCACAAGCTCTGATTGTCTCAATTATTCATTCATTAGGGATACTCCAAATTGCATATTACTATGAAATGTAAACTCAACCCAACTAAAAATAAATGACTTCGGGAAAACTTCCAGCCCATCTCCATCCTCAAGTTAAAAGGAAAAGAGCTCACTGAGGGTTTCTGAAAGTGAAGGCAGCCCTCCCCAAGAGCAAATGTTTACTCTGTCTGCGTGGCCATGGACGGGTAAAAAGTCGGCCTGGAGAATTTATGATTTCATTACCTTAGTTTGGAATACTATCAAAATATAATATGGAGCCATTTAACTAATTCCCCTTCAGCCCGTTCAGTTAATTTCATCATGATGCTTTATTACTGAAATTCTATAGCTAAACCCTGATAATTAACAACGTTATGAGGCGGGGAGAAGAAATCTCCGCAAAATATCTACCGCAATTCTTCCAGAATTTGGGGGTGGGTACGGGACAACTTTCCTGAGATGCCCCCGGCGGGCAGGAGAGAAAAAGTTGCCAGCGCGGGCGGGCCACGCCGTCCTCCCCGCCCTGGGGCTCGGCTGTCCCCCTCCCCGGGCCGCCCCCGGCCGGCAGCAACGCGGGGGCTGGGAGAAGGCATGGTCAGCGCCGAGAGCCCCCCGGTGCCCGACGGCGCGGGGTAACGGTGCTCTCAAACCTTCCGGGCCCTCGGCCTCCCCGCGACAGCCGGTCACGGCCTTGACAGCCCGGAAGGAGGAGGCGGCGCCGGCCCGGCCGGTCACCCGCCGCCACGCAGCCCGTCGGGGCAGGCCGGCCCCGCCCCGCCCCGCCCCGCCCCGGCCCCGCCTGGCACCTCGCAGCGCCGCCGCAGCCGAGCCACGGTTTCCGTCAGGGCCGCGGGAAAGAGGACAGAGCTGGCGGCGCGCCGCGCTTCGCTCGGCTCGGGACGCTGCAGCCGGCACTTCCGCTCCGTCCGCCGCGGCACCGCCTCCGGGCCTCCAAGATGGCCGCGAGGCGGGGCCTAGAGCTCCAACAATTTCCGCTTCCTGTGCGGACTGCAAGGCCGTTGGAGGCTGGCTGCTCGGCGGAAGGGACGGCACGCCGGAAAAGCGCCGAGCAGCACAGGCGCAGTTGCTTCCGTCGGCTCCGGGCCGGGAAAAAGCCGGTCCAGAGATTGTTATTCGCCCAAAGACAGGCCCCCCCCCCCCCCCAGCGGTCACACCCATCGCGACCATAGAACCAATGGGAGAGGGCTTTGCTGGTTGCTAAGGCAAACCTCTAGCGGCAAGATGGCAGCCGCCGGCCCAGGGAGACCAAGCACCAGCTCGCCGCGCCGGGATGCTTTGGGGCGGCCGCCGCGGGAAGGTAATGACTGCAAGGCCCAGCTGGCCCACGGGCGACGGGAGGCTGGACTATCCTGCGCCTCTCCCGGCCCCCCACTGGGAATTCGAGAGGAGAGGAGGGTCTCGGACAATCGCTGTCCCCCCACCCCCTATTTTTCAGGTTGGGAAATCTAAGTCCAGGAGCCGGCGGCGGCGCCCCGGCCGGAACCCGGGCAGCCTGACTCCCGGGCGGGGCAAGTCCCGACGCGCGCCTCCTCTGAGCCCCGGCTCCCACCCGCCCAGGCCTCCTCCTCCCGAAAAGAGCCCTAGCCGCCCCGCCCCCAGGTCCCCTCCCTCGAGCCCTTCCGCCCTGCTTTGGCCTCGGCCTGGAAGGGACTCGACTCGCGCGGCCTTCGGGACAGCCTCTGTGTATCCTTATTCCCCGGCATGGGTGGACTAATCCTCCCCAGCACACGGAGTATCAGAACCAGCCGGGACCTTAGAGATCTGGGTCTCTTGAACGTCTAATTGTTGCGACGAGGAACCGAAGTCCGGGATTGAGATGCGTTAGGACAGGCACCAACCTTGTGCTGTCTAGGAATGCTAGGATGCGCTTTTCAAAAGCTATTGGTAGGAACTGTTCATAAAATCAAAGAAACAGGACTGGAATGAGTCCATGTCAATATCTTCAGCTAGAACCTGACATTAATGTATGCTGTCCTCCCTAAGTTGTGCCTTGAAAACAGGGGCGCTGGCAAGGTAGGGCCAACAGTGGTACGGATGGAATTGTAGGACGCAGCAAGTGGTTCAGAAGGGGCAGCAAAGGAAGAGGGGGCTGGGCCTGGGTTGGCCTGGAACCAAGGAGGGTACCTGGGTCCTGAAAGACAGGCCTGCCTGTCTCAGTTACCAGGAACACTCTGAGGACAGGTTCTGGCAGACAGGAGGGACTGGAGCAAGAGCAGCGCCGCAGGGCACCAAGAGGGCAGGATCTAGAAATCAGGGCGCCTTGTTTGAGGGATCATTTTTTAAAATTTGTGACTTAGTTTCTATGCAAAGGCTTACAAATGTAGACAATCAGATGACACTCAGTTACACATTTAACAGATCACCTTTATTGAAAGCAGAATGAACTCCCACGAAATCAAGATGGTCAGGGAAAACCCTTAGTTTCGATCACAGAAAGCTGTAGTCCACTTGCTCATCAGATACTTTCTGGGTACCTGCTGCATTCTAGACCCCGAGGAAGGCCATGGAAAACACCCTGCTTTCAAGATGCTCACAGACCTGGGAGACAGGATGAGAGGGCAGGGAAGCAGCTCCCCACAACACCCCCACCCAATCCTGCCAGAGTGTTGTCTAAAACCCAGACCCCGACCTTGCCGTTCCCTGCTGGAACCCTTCAGCAGCCTCCCGTCACCGTCAAAATCCATACTTGCACCCAACAAGGGCCTGCCCAGTTTCTTACTACTGGTGCCAGGTGTACCATCCCCTACTCCCATCCCCCCATTATGGCAGCCCTTCCCCCTCTGTTCCCTCACCACTATTGCTTCTGCTCCCAGGACTCCCTCCTCCACCTCCACCTGGCTAACCCCGCTGCCTCCTCTTCCTGGCTCAGCTCAAATGTCCCTTCTCCAGGAAGGCTCCCCAACCTTCCCACCAGCCCCTCCCCTACCCACCACCTCCCCCATGACCTCATTCCATTCTGACCTCATCTCACTGGGCCTGTTCTCTGCATCCCTGGAGTGTGGTATCAAGAAGGTGCCTTAGTTTTTCAGTGCTGCTAAAACAGAAATACCACAAGTAGATGGCTTTAACAAATAGAAATTTATTTTCTCACAGTTCAGGAGGTTAGAAGTCCAAGTTCAGGGTACCTGCTCATAGCAACCCTATGTACAACAGAATGAAACAGTGCCCAGTCATGCGCCATCCTCACAATTGTTATGCTTGAGCCCATTGTTGCAGCCACTGTGTCAGTCCATCTCATTGAGGGTCTTCCTCTTTTTCACTGACCCTCTACTTTACCAAGCATGATATCCTTCTCCAGGGACTGATCCCTCCTGATAACATGTCCAAACTACGTGAGACAAAGTCTTGCCATCCTTGCTTCTAAGGAGCACTCTAGCTGTACTTCTAAGACAGATTTGTTTGTTCTTCTGGCAGTCTGTGGTATATCCAACATTCTTCACCAACACCATAATTCAAAGGTGTCAGTTCTTCAGTCTTCCTTATTCATTGTCCAGCTTTCACATGCATATGAGGCAATTGAAATACCATGGCTTGGGTCTGGTGCACCTTAGTCCTCAACATGACATCTTTGCTTTTTAATAGGTCTTTTGCAGCAGATTTGCCCAGTGCAATAAGTCGTTTGATTTCTTGACTGCTGTTTCCATGGGTGTTGATTGTGGATCCAAGTAAAATTAAATCCTTGACAACTTCAGTATTTTCTTTGTTTGTCATGACATTGCTTATTGGTCTACTTGTGAGGACTTTTATTTTCTTTATGTTAAGGTGTAATCCATACTGAAGGCTGTGGTCTTTGACCTTCATCAGTAGGTGCTTCAAGTCCTCCTCACTTTCAGCAAGTAAGGTTGTGTCACCTGCATATTGCAGGTCATTAATGAATCTTCCTCCAGTTTGGATTCTCCATTCTTCTTCCTATAGTCCAGCTTCTTGGCTTATTGGCTCAGCATACAGATTAAATAGGTATGGTGAAAGGATACAACCCTGATGCACACCTTTCCTGATTTTAAACCACACAGTATCCCTTTGTTCTGTTTGAATGACTGCCTCTTAGTCTATGTACAGGTTCCTCATGAACACAATTAAGTGTTCTGGAATTCCCATTCTTCACAATGTTATCCATAATTTGTTAAAATCCACACAGTTGAATGCCTTTGCATAATCAGTTAAACACAGTTAAACGTCTTTCTGGTATTCTCTGCTTTCAGCCAAGATCCATCTGACATCAGCAATGATATCCCTCATTCCACGTCCTCTTCTGAATCTGGCTTGAATTTCTGGCAGTTCCTTGTCAATGTAGTGCTGCAACTGCTTTTGAATGATCTTCAGCAAAATGTTACTTGCATGTGATATTAATACTGTTGTTCAATAATTTCCACATTCTGTTGGATCACCTTTCTTTGGAATGGACACAAATATGGATCTCTTTCAATCGGTTGGCCAGGTAGCTGTCTTCCAAATTTCTTGTCATAGACAAGTGAGTGCTTCCAGCATTGCATCTGTTGGTTGAAACATCTCAATTCCTGGGGCCTTTTTTTTTTTGCCAATGCCTTTAGTGCAGCTTGGGACACAATTCAATCCATTAACAGTGTCCATCCATGTTTGTGGCATGAATGAGTACAGGAATGAATGAATGCTCAGGAAACAGGTAACCCCTGGGGGCCCCAGACTGAGTCTTTGGGCAGCCATGCTAGAGAGTTAACCGGAAGCCAAGGGCGCAGACACCTTCAGTGATCCCCCAGGAGCTGCCAGCTCCCCCTTGGTGCCACCTCGGGGGCTCTCATGGAGAGACACCCCCCCGGTGCCTGTTGGGTGCCACCCCATTAGTGTGCCACATACTCACCATGTGCCTCTTCTCCATATTCAGGTTACGGTGTCTACGTATATGCCAATTCTTTCTTTCGATACGAAGGAGACTGGAAAGGAGGAAAGAAGCATGGTAAGAAAACCTCTTTGTTCTCTTCCCGCATCTGCCACCTCACAGCTGGCCGAGCTGGTCCCTCAGGGCTCAGGATGCCCAGTGGCACTGCACAGAGTGTAATGAGTAACCGTGTCTGGGGACCGGGTGCCTGCAGGCCAGCCAGGTGCCACCCAGCACACACACTCAATTTGGAGCCGATGACAGCCAGTTCCAAACTCACTGGACGTGCTGCCCCAGCAGCTGGCACATGGCCGGCAGGGGTGATGGTGTTCTAGGAGAGCCTCAGCAGCTGCAACTGGGAAATCTGCCCTGGAGCCCTAGTTCTTCTACTCTGAAGCAAAAACTGAATATAAAGAGGCTACCTACTCTTGTATAGGTCCTTGAGTGGCACAGACAGTTTGCAACTGAAAGGTTGGCAGTTCAAGTCTACTCAGAGGCACCTCGGAAGAAAGGCCTGGCAGTCTACTTCTGAAAAATCAGCCATTGAAAACCTTGTGGAGCACAGTTCTACTCTGACACACGTGGGGTCACCATGAGGTAGAGTCAACTTGACGGCAGCTTGTCCCAACTCTTACAGAGAATCCAAGCAGTAGCGGAAAGATAGTGGAGAGTGAAGAGCAACGGCAGCCTGTGGGGTACGTGCTCTCAGTGCTCTGGGCAGCCTCTCACACGCGTCGGCCACCGTGGCTCTTCCCTGCCCCCACCCGGCCCATGGGTCTGCTGGTCTTTTCTCACAGGAGCTCTTTCTGTGTCTGTTGACAAATATAAAAAACATTCTACACATTTAACCTTTTAACTTTTATCGTAGTGTTTTTGCGAAACAGATGTTCCCCATTGTTACGTGGGAGTCTGTGATCCATTTCGTCCCTGCCAGGCAGAAGGGCTCATGGCTGCGAAGTCCCCCTTTTAAAATGTGTCCCCTGTGTCCATCAGATCCTCTCTCTTCCTGTCCCCCAGGCTGACCGAGGTGAGATGGTTGGAACGTGCTCTCTGAGGGGCTTGGGGGCCTTTACAGCTCTTCCAGCAGAGCAGGGCGCTCAGTGGTGTTTGGTGTGGGGGTTAAAAATACCGTTCTTGGTAAACGCGGAGCGAGTGAGCAACCGTGTGGAGAGCACGTGCTGACGATGGCAAGTGACAGAGCTGAGCACCAAGACCAGAGAGCACTGGAGCCAAGCACTTCACTCCAAGAGCTTTGAGTGGGCTTACTAGCAGCCACCTCCCACCTCTACATGAGTTTACCGAGGGTGTCTTTTACTAGGTCATGGGAAACTGCTGTTTAAAGATGGGAGTTACTACGAGGGCGAGTTTGTGAATGGAGAGATCACAGGGGAAGGACGCCGCCACTGGGCCTCATCAGGTAGCGTGGGAACCTGAGTGGGCAGCTCAGTGCTTACAAATCGTTGCTGACAGGAGTTGCCGGCTCACTTCTAAAGGGTACAAAAGGTGTCTCTCTGGTAGACGTGGAAACCCTGGTGGTGTAGTGATTAAATGCTACAACTGCTAACCAAAAGGTCAGCAGTTCGAATCCACCAGCCACTCCTTGGAAACTCTGTGGGGCAGTTCTACTCTGTCCTATAGGGTCGTTATAAGTCGGAATCAACTCGACCGCAACGGGTTTGGGTTTTTATGGTAAACGCGGACGGAGCCTCTGGTTTCCACAGCAGATTGCATGGCAGCAGCATGCCAGCCCGGGGTGGGTGTAGCCATGATTGGCCTCAGCTGGGGTGGCTGGGGTGCCGCGAGGTGCCCAGCCCAGCATGGGTGTTGTGGGATCTGGGTTGAAGCAAGCTCTGACGGGAAGCTTTGGTTTCCCTCATACTTTGTTGGAATAAAAATGTAACAATTTACAGTTATGTTGTTTCCTTTTTTTTTCCTTCAAAAATATTTTAGCAAAGTTGCATGGGTGGCGGGGGTGGGTGAGGAGGTAGATGAGAAAACATCTCAGGCTGCATAGCAGGGGCTGTCATCAGGAGCGGCAGACCTTTGTAGGCCAAGGAGGGGCGTCCTTTCCACGTATTTGTCATAAATTCTCAGTGGAGGACTTTTCTCTCGGGCTTAGCTTTCCACTGGTGTTTAAAGAACCCGAGAGAAGGCCCAACTCACGGGCTCGGACCAGGCTGGGAGCGAGCTGGCGGGGGTCTACGTCTACACCTGCCTGCTTTCAGGGGAGCAGAGCCCGGCACCTCCTGCAGTCACCAGGAGGGAGGGCAGTGCCCACATCAGGTTTTCCACCACTGACCAGAGTAAATAATGAGAAAAGGAGATGTCATCATCTGTTTTGAAACGGTCCCGCGGCCACACTGATCAGGGGAAAGACAGGGGCTCATTGTTGTCACCTCAGGAATCCAGGAAGCATGGTGACCTCAAATGCTGTCCCCCTCTTGTCTGCCCCCAGGGAACACCTACTCTGGACAGTTTGTGCTGGGCGAGCCTCATGGACATGGCGTCATGCAGTATGGAGCTAGTGGACGCTATGAAGGGGCATTCTCACACGGCGCCAGAGAAGGTCTGCTGCCAGGAGCCCCTAGATGCTCCCTGAGTGCTGGCAGGTGCCTGTGCACTAGGGGGCTGAGATTCCTGGGGGAGTCCCCAGGGAGTGCAAATGGTGAATGTGCTCGGCTGCTAACTGAAAGGTTGAGGTTCGAGTCCACCCAGAGGCACCTCAGAAGAAAGGGCTGGTGACCTGCTTCTGAAGACTCAGCCATTGAAAACACTATGAGCACAGTTCTACTCTGACACAGATGGGGTTGCCATGAGTCAAAATAGATGGCGACTGGTTTTGTCGTCTTTGTTTTAGTACTAGTGTAACACAAATCCCACAAGTGGGTGGCTTATTTTCTTACAGTTCTGGAAGCTAAAAGTCCAAATCGGGGTCTCAGTTATGTTGATTCCTTCCTTGTCGATAGTCCAGGGTGTTCCTTGGCCCTTGGCCTGTAGACAGTCCTCACATGGCATCTGTCTCCCCCCGTGTGTGTCTGTGTCTAGTCTGCTCTTTTTATAACTCAGAAGTGATTACATTTAGGACCCACCCTACTCTGGTCTGACCTCATTAACAGAAGAAGAAAAAACCCTATTTACAAATAGGATCCTATCAACAGGGCTGGGAATTCAACACGTATTTTAGGGGACATAATTCAGTCACTAAGAGGGGGCGATGTGTGTACCAGCACTCCTCCTCAAGGTTCTGCCTCCGCTCAGCTGAGATGGGCTCAGGAACCTAATGTCATTCAGTGGGCGAGCCCCTGGTCCAGTCTGTCTCATGTCGAGGTTGGCACAGGGAGCTGAGGTGCTTGCCCTCCCCTCTCGGCCTGGGACCTTACCCACCTCAGCCCTGTGTGCTGGGCCCTGGGAGATGTACACCCTGGACAGCCCAACCCACTGTACTCTCTGACACATGTCCTTGTATCTGTTAGCTGCTGCTGCATAACAAACCACCCCATGCTTAGTGGCTTCACACAACCACCATTTCATTACTGCTCATGGTCCTGTGGGTCAGCAGGTGCCTGGGCCCAGTTGGGCGGGTCTCTGGCCTAATTTGGGGTCCCTCCTACGCTGCAGGTGGCAGCCTGGCTGGGGACAGGTGGTCCCAGGGGGCAAGGGCAGGAGCTGCAGACCTTCAAGGCCCTGGCTCAGGAGGGAGTCCCACAGAGGCACTTATCCTTCCCTGTCCTGTGGGTCAAAGCAAGTCTGAGGGCCGGATTCCCAGAAGGGGAGGAGGCCCCCCCCCGCCCCCCCCGCCACACACACACACGCTGTAAGGAGCCCTTCCTGCAGACCCTCTGCCCAGTCCCCGACCCAGGCCTCAGCCAGGCGGCACAGAGCAGGGGCCAGTGGCTAAAGGGCCAGAGTGGTCGGTGCTTCTTAAAGACCATCCGCAGTGGAGGAGTGAGCAGACAAGTTAAGCAAGGTGGCATAGACGTAGCTGCCTTTCATTCGCCCTGTTTGGGCTTATGTTTAGAAGTAGAAACACCATTGCAATTCCAAAGTGTCCAAGCTCTGAAAATACCAGGCAGTTTTAGGAAGGCACGCTCTCAATCGCTTCCCCTGGCGTTTGAGATCAGAGTTCTGTGAATGGCTCATTCACTTGCGGTCAAGGGGGGTTTCCCGTGACACTGTAAACCAACAAGCAGACATGCAGACACATCTTACGTGCACAGCAGCGTTATCACAGCCATGCGCAGAGCATTTTCAGTCCCGAGTGTACAAGTCTCCAGACTTTAACTGACCCTATGTGACCGAGAAGAATTGCCTGTAGGTTTCCTAGGCTGTAATCTTTACGGGAGCTGATCGCCAGGTCTTTTCTCGCATGGAGCAGCTGGTGGGTTCAGACTGCTGACCTTTCAGTTAGCAGCTTAAACACTATAGCACCAGCACCAGTCCCCTGGCCTCACTAAGAACTGCTGAGAGCTGGAGCCAGGGGTCACCTTCACGGATGCTGTGGGTTGTCATGGTTGGCTCTGGCCACTGGGCTACCAGTACTCTCCAAATCGAACTTGCCAGTCCCCATCCTGGGCAGTGTGGGCAGTGCCCAGGACCTCCCCCATGCAGCCCTACCTGCAAAGGGCAGCCTGGCTCCTGGGGGGTGGGGCGGGGTGCTGAGCTTTCTCTTCAGTCCAGCCCCTTGTGCTGGGAGAGGTAGGTCCGCCCCTAGCAGGGACACAACAGGAAGTCGGTCTCCTCCGGTTCTTTCCCTAGGACACGGGCTCCTGGTGGACCAGGACGGACAGGTGTACCAGGGCTCATTTCACAACCACAGGAAGCACGGGCACGGGCAGATGCTCTTCAGGTAAGTCAGAGTCAGGAAAGTGAGGGACATCTATGCTCACCCACCCCCCACCGCCCACTGCAGCCACCGTGCTGGCCCATGGGACACTGGCTGTTAAACTTTCCGCACTTTTGTGCTTACTGTATGATTTCTCCCTTGTTTACTGGAACTGGTTATTTGTGTGTTCAGCAGAGGACATCCACCAACTTCTCCCCTCCCCCAAATACGATATCTCGGGAAGGAAGGCAGGAAGCGGGGAGCAGCTCCGAGTTCAAGTGACAGCGCAGCGACACACTGGCGGGCACAGGCCTTCTCCTCCCGGCACAGGGTTGGCCCTTTGAAACCGCCTTTTTCAATTCCTAAGGCAGTTTCTCCTGTGGGAATCTTACCGTTGCAATGTGCAGATTCACCTTTTCTCATTTCCATCGTCCTCACCAAATTTTGCCAACACATCACACTCGGTACAGCAGGAGGGCGTGAGAGGAAGCCGCATCCAAACAGACAGCGCGGTCCCGTCCTCCTGCTGGGACCTCAGCCTGTCAGCTTCCCACCAAGGAGCCTCAAGGTCATGCTCTTGCTCTTCCAGCCGAGCCCAGGGCACAGTTGGTCTCCTCGGGCCATCTGCTCAGGCCTATTTTTGCCTTGGCCCCTGGGGGTGCGTGCTGAGCGCCAGTTGGAGGGCCCGGTCTGAATCACGCAGCCACCTGGCTGCTCTGTGTAGGCCCGTCCCCCTGACCCCGGCAGAGTGTCCCCCGGCCTGAGCACAGACTGTGTCTTTGTCCCCAGAAATGGTGACCAATATGAAGGCAACTGGGTCCTGGACCAGCGTCAGGGACACGGGGTGCTCTGCTGTGCTGACGGCTCCACATATGAGGTATCGGGGAGTGCCCTCTGGACCCTCGCTGCCTCCAAGGAAGGGACCCCTAGTCTTTGGGGGCAGGGAGGATCTTCTGAGGCCTGTCCTCACCCATCATCTCACCTGGTCCTCTAAGCAGCCCCATGAGGTAGGGACTGTGATTGCTCCCATTTTACTGATGAGAAAACTGAGGCTTAAAGAGGTTAAATCAATTCCCTACACCCCCGTGGCTAATAACCGGCCCAACTGGCACTTGTGTCCAGCTTGTCTGATTCCAGAAGCCACCCTGTGACTGTGACGCCGTATTACCTCGTGGAAATAAGGTCTGTTCCTTTGGGGACGCCCGTACCTCCTTGGGAAGCATTTCCAGTCAGATATGTCCTTGGGGTCAAGGTGGCTGCCCCTCGATAACAAGGGGAAGTAGGTGAAGGAAACCACTCCTGAGGTCCAGGAGAAACCTGCTGGAGAGTGGCATGCTGGGTTCCCCACTGGTAGCCACACCCCAGGAGTTAAAAATAGACACACTGGAATCTGGAAAAGAAGTCCCTTCCTACCTCAGGGTCCTTCCAGCGCCCCCTCTTGACAAAATTTAGGGATTGCACATCTGGCAAAGGAGAAATGTTTGCAGGGTCCAACTCAGCATCACAGAGCCAGGCAGAGAAGGTGGCCTTGGAGCAGAGAGGCAGTGAGTTGATAACTGGCCCAGGCCTTAGTTAGGATGGAGCAGGCTGGGGGTGGGAGCAGGTGGCGTCTGGAGTCTTGTCTGGCCTCGTGAGACTGCCCATGGCAGCACTACGCAAGTGGCAAGAATGTAGGACCTGAGCTCAGAAAGCCCAGGACAGCCACCTCCCTGGCTTGTGGAACAAGAGTTCTGTTTGTGGAAAACCGTCGCCCAGGGCCCTCTCCTGGGACGGCAATGCCCTCTCTGAGTCAGTCGACTAGGAGCTTTGTGTCAATGTGGCTGCCGCCCCAGCTGGCCTGGGCTTGTGCTGCTGGTGGTTTGTACTGGATACAAATGCCACTGTGGCCCTGCCAAAGCTCAGCCTGTCCTCCCCCGGGGCAAATATTCATCAGTCCTTTAGGCTCAGCCTTTAGGGCATGTCCTGGGCAGCCACAAATCATCGCCTTAATTCTCAGACCTCCGGGGCAGAGCTGCAGTGGGAGAGAGCTCCATAGAGAGCCGTGGGCAGACCTTCCTTCTTCCTTCTCCCACCCTCCCCTCCATGTGGAGCCATGGCCCCGACAAACATCCATCACGGCACCCTGCAGCCCTAGGGTGCACATGAAGCTGAGTTTATAATTAACGGTGCTGAGTGTTTGGTTTCAGGTCCTTTTTGCCAGGGACTGTTCAAAGCACTCAGCATATATTAATTCACTCAGTCCCCACGACCCAATGAAGAAGGTGCCGTTTCCCCATTTTACAGATGTGGAAACTGAGGCTCAGAGAAGTTTTTCAAACCCGGAAGTGGCTTGGATCTGGCTTGGATGCCTGCAGTCCAAGTCTGCACACTGAACCCTTACATTCGTGAGGATGTGGAGGAGGGACAGACTGACCAGAGTGCCGCCTGGGGACAGAGGTGGTGCCCTGCCTGCCGGGCCTATCCCCTTGCCCTGGGGGCTGGGGGAGAAGTTTCACGTTCCTCTCTGTGTGTGCTGCTCCCACACAGAGTATGGCGAAAGGCTTTGCCACTCCCTCTCCATTCCCCGGGGGCACTTGTCTTCTCCATGGACCCCCGACTGCCTCCAGGGTCACCGAAGGGCTATGGAGACGACTTGACATCCATGGTCTGGGCCACTGATGGGACCCTTCTGTGCCTCCCCTCTGGCGCCTGCAAACTGCTGCACAGCTGAGAGGGGACAGACTTGGCGTCGTTGCTGTCCACCCCAGGGCTTTATGAATGTGGCTCAATATCCACTGTCCTGGGAGCTGCTGCCTGTGGGTGGGGTGGCTTCAGGGGTCTCTGAGCCGCCACCCCAGCCATATGCCACCAGGGGGCAGCCCAGCCCTGCTCAGCCACCAAGGTGCCGGTGCCTGGCCAGGCTCCTGGGTTTGGGATGCTCAGTTTCAAAAAGACGCTTTGGGGCAAGATTTGAGATAGGATGCACTCTTGGCCTGTAGCTTCCAGGGCCCGGGTGGTGGGCGAAAGGGCTGACCTGGGGGTGCCTCCTTGCCAGTCGTGGGCGCAAACGTCAGAGCGGGGACACTGGGCACCCTGGCATTTGTGTTTCTCAGTCACAGGTGGGCATGGTGTCCAGCTCTCGGTGCACAGTCTGGGAACCTCAGGAGCAGCAGAGCCTCGTAGGGATGGCAGGCACTTGAACTTGCCCCCACGTCAAGAGGTTTCACAGCCTCAGGGCTCCATTCGGCCTCAGACTTTTCTCCCTGTGCCAAAGCCTGTGCGTCATACTGTTATGCAGCAAATTTATGGGAGAGACCCCTCCAGTGCTTAGCTTAGCCTACATCTCATGTTGCTCAGTGGCTCTCCAGATTCTAAGATCCTGAGGGCCCAGCTCGGGCTGGTCAGGCCCCCCTGCACCATTCCTGCAGCCTTGTCCCTGCACAGGCCCTGAGCTCTTACACATTTTCTCCTGCGGCTGACAGCGGACTGGGAGTGTAGCATCTGCATAGAGTGCTGTGAACTGCCCCTCGAAGCCTGTCCTTGAGAAACCTGGCCCCTTGAGGCATGTCCCCCTGCGGCATGTCCCACAAGGCCTGTCTCTTCAAAGCCCGTCCCCACGATATCTGTCTCCCCCAGGCATGTCCCTGTAAGGCCTGTCCCCACGAGGTATTCCCCCAAGCATGTCCCTACAAGGTCTGTCCCCATGAGGTCTGTCCCCCCAAGGTGTGTTCCCATGATGCCTGCCCCCGGCCTTCGTCAGCACTGAATGTGCCCTGTCAGAGAACATGCTGCAGCCACAGGCCAGGGTGGAGAGTGCCCCACGTGCCCCACGTGCAGTCCCAACTCGGGGAGACAAGAAGGCCCGCGTCTGGGCACAGGCTGGGGATAAGAGTCGCTGCTCTCAGTACAGAGCTGGGACCCGTTACCGAGCTCGCCGCACCCCCTCCTCCCATCTTTGAAGATGGCCTTGGTGTGGCTGAACTGAATCATGTCTTTCCTCAGGCCTGGCCTGAGCTGAGAGGAGCTGCAGGCACAGCTGTTTTCCGGTCCACAAAGCTGTCTCCTTATGGATCCAGTCGCCAAGGGTGTTGCCCAGGGTGTTGGACAGAGTTAGGCCCCCGGAGCCACCACAGGGTGGAACTGCATCCTGCGCCCCCAGGCTCAGCCCGCACTCATGGCTGCTAGACCCACTTCAGAAGCAGCAAGCGGCTCTTAGCACAACTGCTCGTGGGAGAAAAAATAATTACCCCGTCTGTCACTTGGCCCCTAATTAATTAGGAGAAGCAGAGGGTCTCACAGCGCGGCGTGGCACCTTCTCACGAGCTTGCTGTGCAGATTCAGGCTGGCAGCCTTCCTCTGCTCCATTATTCCAGTGTCGGGCACGAGGAATCGCGGGGCAGAGGGGTGAGTGGAAGAGGTGATGGCAGCCGACAGGCCGGACTGCGCATCCTTGAAATGCGCCTCATGTCGGGTACAGTTACTCCTTGTATTTTCAGTAGTCCAGTGTTTAGCCTCTTGACAATACCCCGTCCACCTCAACCGCCCGGTGCTCTGCGCCTTTTCCTGCCTTTGTGATGGCAACCTTCACAGAGACAATTGCTTTTGCTTGGGGATTTCTCCTCCAGCATTTCTGTAAGCTCCCTCTTTCGTATTTTGTGGTTTCACTCTGCTGGCAGCACGTGACGGCTGACACGTTCCACTGTCAGAGGGTGTGGCTATCTCTGTCCAGGTAATTCGGGAGGTCCTTCCACCTCTTACTTTCTCCCCTTGGAATATATGCCCCAAAGGGAGACCACAGGCCACCATCAGATCCAGGGCCCTGTGACAAGGTCCAGTTGCCTCCAGAAAGCTGCCCGGGGCTCCAGGCCTCCTGCGGCCCAATCAGCATTAACTTCTCTATTTATTTTAGAGATAATTTTATTTTCTGAAAAGACTAGAAGATAGTGACTCTTTCCATAGGTAGAGACCCTGGGTGGTGCACATGGTGAACGCGCTCAGCTACTAACCAAAAGTTTAGAGGTTTGAGCCCACCCAGAGGTACCTTGGAAGAAAGGCCTGGTGATGTCCTTCCACAAAATTAGCCACTGGGAACCCTATGGAGCACAGTTCTACTCTGACATATGTGGGGTCACCATGAGGTGGAGTCAACTCAATGGCAACTGGTTTAGTGGTTTCCATAGGTGTTTTTCTGTCTGTGCCTTTTTGTTTAGGCTTGAGACTTTTAAAACTTTAGTTCTAGAAACAATTTATTCTTAAAAATAAATGTGTTACAACTTGTTCTGTCGAAATATAAGAACAGTGTATCCCCAAACCAAAAATGTCTCCCCTTCTATCAAAAACACCTGCTTGCCATCCAGCCGACTCTGACTCCTGGTGACCCCATACGTGTCAGAGCAGAACTGTGCTCAGAGTTTTCAATGGCTGATTTTTTGGAAGTAGATTACCAGGTCTTTCTTCCAAGGCACCTCTGGGTGGACTCGGACCACCAACCTTTTGGTTAGCAGCCAAGCGCTTAACCATTAGCACCACCTAGGGACGCCTCCCCTTCTGTTCATTGACAGTCGCTGGGATCAGCTCACTGTGGGGCCCTGAGGGTGTCTGCTCCCTCTGATGATTTCTGTTCTGGTTTTATCCCAAATGCTCCTGGTTTGAATTTTGCAGAATCTCCTGTGCTGCCTCCAACTTGTGGGATGTGGGGATGGCGTCCGCACTTTTCATGTTGGATCATGCAGGCCTAGCCACAGTGTGCTCCCAGATGACAGAAATCACAGCTCAAGAGTGTTCCTCCGAGTGCCCCAACTGGAATCTGGAGCAAACACCTGGCACAACGGGGAGGCTTGAGAAAGGGCTGGAGGAATGAACTGAGCCGGCTGTTGTTTGATGTGTGAAGTGCTTGTTTGCACACAGAGGTCCCGACCTGTGTCAGCTGCAGTGTGGCCCCCCAGCAGCTCCGGCTCCCGGGTGGCGCCAGTGTGGCTGCTTTGCGTGTGTTGGCTGTGTCTAAAGTGTTGGCTTTCCCGCAGATGGCCCACTGTCTGGGGCACCTGCTCGCCTCGTGGAGCTGGTGACCGCCTTCTGGGCTTCCTCACCTGCTGGTGCTCCACTTCCTCCCTCCTACCTGTGTGTCTGCAGGAACGGCAGCCCGGAGGGGCACGGGGCTTTCATACTACTGCCGTCTGGCCAGGGGACATGTCTAGGTGGGGGGGCAGTCCACAGGGGAGAATATCGAGAAGCATCAGGCAGGCGGATACGGCCTTGCATTGACCCTCCTCACCCTACTGAAGCCATCGGGGACCGTAGAAATGGTTGTCTAGCGCCGGGCTTGGTAGTCTGTTCGGGATTCAGATGTCTACAAATGTCAGGATTGAGCCCATGAAGGGTTAGTGTTAGTACCACCCTCTCTCTCCATAGTTTCCACCAAAAAATCCAAGGCCTTATGATTGAGGAGGCCTTGAATTGAGAATCGAGGAGGTTGAATGCTGTGGATTTGGAAGTGCAGAACTGCCAGTGCCCGTAAGGCCGCAGCAGCTGGAGACCCATGGGCCTCGTGACAGGTGCAGGCCCAGGCAGGAGCTTCTCGGTGCTCCCTCAAGTGTGACATGGCCCCACGGGGCTGGGATGATGGCCCCAAGCACCCCCAACCTCGTCCAGGAGACCATGACTTAGCTCAAGGACTCACCTGCTTGGGGTCCTAGGTGGGCGATGGTTGGGGAGCACTACCTCCCCCAAACTATAAATACCACCCGAAGCAAAGACTGGAAAACTGGGGCTCTGAATTCCCATACTGCCCCTTCCCTGGTGTGGGGGGGCACTGGAGGGGCAGTGGAGGATGGTGCCAAGGTGTCCACAGAGCACCTAGGAACTCAAATAAATAGGAGGCAGTGCTGCTCCTGTGTCAACACCGATGAAAGCAGAATAACTTTTCCCTCAGAAAGAAAAACAGCACCAATTAGCTGGAAATTACTTCCTGAAAAGTCAAAAGCAAGCAAGCACATGTTTCTTACAATTTATTCAAACCCATCGCAACAGGGTCACCGGTGCGGCGCCCTGAGTACCACCAGCGTCGGGGCTGCCCTGCCCCCTGCCGACTACCCTGTGCATCAGAACAGGGGCCGTGAGGAGCCCTGAAAAGAGGAGGGCAGTGGCGGCGTCCACATGTTGCCCCCTGGACTGTGTGCTCGGCTGTGGCTGAGAGGAGAACAGCAGTAGATTGCCCGAGACTGCGGGTCGTAAACACCGGTGGAGCTCTTGAGGTACTGCCCGGGGGTCCCTCTGCAGCAGAGGCGGCCCCCCAGGACATCCAGGCTCCCAGGAGCAGAGGTTGCGGCTTGTGTGAATGAGCATGCCACCCCGCCTCCCTGCACCACCCCATCACAGAACATCACCCTCAGTCCTGGGTCACCCTGTGTCTCAGTCTCCTAGTGCTGCCGTAACACAAACACCACACATGGGCGGCTTTACAGAACAGGAATTTATTGTCTCAGAGTTATGGAGTCTAGAAGTCGAAACTGGGGTCTCGACCATGTCGATTCCTTCTGTGGGCCTCTCTCCTCGTTTCTGGTGTCTACCAGCCATCCTTGGTGTTCCTGGGCTTGTTAGCCGGATCCTCACGTGGCGTCACACTAATTAGAAAGGATTCCTTGCCGCTGGGTCAGCAGCCTGGCTCACTTGAATGTGTCTGTGCCGAGGAGGCTCAGCACTGAAGCCGTGAGCATCAGCTTACCTGGGGCTAGCGGAGCCATGTTCTGGGCGTGGATGGCACGTCACCCATCATGAAGAACACAGTTAATGTTGGGGATTATGGTGTGAACGGTAGCTGTGCTGGAGCCCCAATTGTCCTCCCTGCTGTTGAATCAAATGCAGAGCCATGTGTGGCGCTGGGGGGCCCATGTCAACAGTGACCTGTGATGCCTGTCCCCTGCCAGCTTCTCACCTGTTGACGGACCCAAGTTTTCTGCCACCATCTTGCCCCCATGAGTCTGTGTGAGTGTGTGAGTCTGATCTCCCTGCAGAGCACACCCATGACAGACAAAGGCTGCCTATGCCAGCCCCATCACGTGACTCCACACGGTCCCTCCAAACCGGACCAAAGCCCTGGTATTGCATCAGCACCCCCCCGCAGGCTTCCGCCGGCTCCATCCTTGGTTCCATCACTTCCGTCTGGTCTCTTCTGGGAGAACATGAGCTTCCTGGAGGCAGGCCCCATCTCACTCATCTTCGACTCTTCCAAAGGGTAAAAACACCCTACACAAGTGGGCTTGTGATAAAGGTCTACGACAAAATCATAGGAAGGCGGGGGTCTCCTGTCAGCCTCCACCCCATCCCTGAGCTGGCCTGGGAAGGGAGATGACCTTCCTGTGAACAACAGGACGGGGTCCCGATGTGGCCAGTTCTCCAGGGGGCCCTTCTGTAGGAAGAGCGGCTCGGCCTCGTGCTAATGGCGTGTCTCTGTGGTGCACTGATTTGGGGACTCAAAAAAGCGAGGCCAAGCAGTCATGATCCTGTGTGCAGGAGGGAGTCCCAGTTGAGATGCACTCCTGTGTGCAGGCGTGTGTGGGGCACCCAGAGGCAGAGACACAGCCCATGTGAGACCAGGGAAAGGTGGGAAGGCGGCATCAGGGAAGGAAGACAATTCCCACAGCTTCTCCAAGTCAGCCACCTGGGCCTGTACGCACGATTTTCTCTTAATGGTCCCGACCATTCCCCATCTGCCATCAGTCAATTGCTCCCACCCAGCTGAGAGCCCTGCGCCAGGCCATGTCTGTGTGCAAATGCATGCTCACATGCACACACGCATGCTTAATACTGATGCTTACAATGCACAAATGCACGCACACACACATACATGCACACACATGCACACACATGCACATATGCCCACGTACTCATGCCTACACATCCATTCACGCTCACACTTGCACATGTGCATGCTCACACTCACACAAGTAAGTCCTTGCCCTGGTGGCAGGTCCTCAGCACCCACAGATCATTCCCCAATTCCCCACACCACAGATGCCAACCATGCACCCCCCGGGGTGATCCCCAAAGCTGCCCAGCATGTCCCTGCTCCTCCCAGTGAAGGTCTGCAGCACAGGCCCTCTGGACCGCCACCCTGCAGCCATGATGTAGCCTTGATCTGGCCTCCACTGTGGTCTGGTCAACCCTGAAGATGTGAGCCGCATTTCAGGGGCACTGATAAACTAAAGAGCACTTAGAGAGATGGCCAGGGACTCTCCTGGGTGGGACCTCGCCCTCCGGAGGGCCTGGGGTGACAGCCTGTAGGGCTGGACTGAGCAGCAGAATCCAGCGCTTGGCCCTGAGCCCTTGGGAATGCCCAGTGTGTGGCTGAGGGGAGGTCCAAATCTGTATCTCTGGAGCTCGGTGCTAAGACAGCCAGGCCCCGAGGGAGGACACAGAGGCTTGGGCTTCTTGGGAGGAAGGACCCTGTCCAGATCAGGAAGTGCTTGTGCCTGCTGGGGGGCAGCCCTGCCTCCTGCCTACCTGGCCGCCATCTGGCAGCCTAGCCCCTCCTGAAGTTGAGGTAGCCACTGTCCTGGGAGAGCTCTGGGTCACTTCCCGTGTCACTGTCCATTTCCCCTGAGGTAGCTGAGTGGACATGTCCTGGGCTCAGCTGCTCCTCGCAGAGCCCTCCGGCCTCTGCCCTGCTTTTTTTATGCCCTGCATTCCTTCCCCGAGTCGGCGTGGCTATTCTGGGGCACCCGCATGCCAAACCACCAGCACCCTCCATGGTGGGCTTCCTCTTGGGCCTGGGGCCCCTCAGCTTGGGAGCAGCATTTTAGCACAAACACCAGCCAAGCATGTCCAGTGGGGAGACCTCAGAGGGGCACCGACTACTTAGCAAAGGGCCTCGGGGCCCCGCACGGGAGGGCACCCCAGGAGGATGGGGAGGAGGTCCAAGCCTTCTGGGCAGGAATGAATAGATCCAAAGCGTGCCGTTGGCTAATTCTTCTTCTAACAGGAGTTATTCATCATCAAATAAAATGCCCTTACAGTCTTAGAATTTCCTGTGAAAATAATTTTCCTGCTATTTCAAATTATTCTGCCACCCTCTGTTGCACATATTATTTCAGAGAGCAAGACTTATTGCAAAGGAGGCCTCGTCAGGGCATGGGAAGCGGCATTTTGTCCCAGGAGTGCCGGTGCGCTGGTTCAAACTGTGTTTTTCACTAGGCCTTTTCATTGGTGACGAGTGGTGTAACAGAACGAGCCATGCACCTCAATCCTAACACTGTGACTAACATTTGGAGGTTCATGTGGCTTTTGTGGTCCCTGAACACACGCAGTCTCTTTGTCCTGAAAGAGTTTTGTGCTGAGAAGTATGCCCGTGTGCCACGCGTTGGGTTTGCATTTTGTACTCTATGCGCCATTGTTCACACACTTCATGGCATCGTTAACATTCAGAAGGCTTTGCAAAGCCCAGTTGATCACATCCTAATCAAGTGTGATTTCTTCCCAGTGGAGGGAAGGTTCCAACAGGCCGGGGACAATGGAGTTTTCTCGCAACCTCCTGGTTCCCAGGGAGCCCTGTCAACCCCCCAAGGAGCTTTGGTGCTGGGCAGGGACCGCAAGCTGCAGAGGCCAAAAGAGGTCTCTGGGGACTGCGCCTCCGGCCCAACCCTTCTGAGAACCTGGCCTCTCTCTGCAGGGGCAGTGGCACAGTGACGTATTCAGTGGACAGGGACACATGGCCCACTGCTCGGGGGTGGTGTATGACGGGATGTGGATCAATGGCCACCCGGCAGGTAAGTGTCCCCCGGCACCGCCCCATCAGTGGGGTTCACTTGTGGGGTCACGTTGGGTCCAGCCATGTCCCCTCTTGAGGGCCTGTGACCTCTGGGGAGTCACATCAGGTGTGGGACCAAGAGCACAGGGGGAGGGGCTGGGATGAAGTAGATTTGGAATACCATCCCCTGCTAGGAAAAAACATGTTCTAATTTGATTTCAAAGTAGCTCCTGAATGTGCAAAGGCTCCGGGTCAGATCTTGGACCCAAGTGGTCTGAGCAGCCTGCTGTGGGTGGGACCTCGTGGCCACCGGCCAGAGTCTGGGCACCCCTGTGACTGCGAGCTGGACAACTCCACTCCTCTGTCAGAGTGGCCACCATTCGGGCATGACAAGAGTGCGGCCACCACACAGGCAGGGGCCATCCTGGGGCAGGGGCCACTGTGCAGGGAGGGCCGCTGAGGGGTGGGAGGGCCACCGAGGGGTAGGGGCTGCCTCTGGGGTCTGCCTCTTGGCCAGACTGCTGGCACGCTCCCTTCGTGCTCCTGGTGGCACCTGGGCAGCCTCCAGCCAGACTCCAGGGCAAGGGTGGCCATCCTAGTGGCCCACCTGGCCAGGTACGTGGTCCCTCATCCAAACTTCGATGGCAACCCATGACAAAGGCATGGTGGCTGCTCAAGCAGCAGACTCTGGGCGTGGTCCTGTGAATCTGTGTGCTGTGAGGCTGGCATCCAGGCAGCTGCTCCATGCCTCTGGGCTTGGGCACTACGACCCACTGGGACCCCTGAGCAGGGCTTGTACATAACTGCTAAGCTCAGCTCAGACACCCACTCCTCCTGGGCCAGGTGGGACTCTGGGTGGGGGCCCGAGGTCTTGGGGGAAGGCAGGGTAGCTGGAGCAGCTGGGAACATGAAGGGTTTGGGGGAAGGAGGTTCTGGCATTTTTGGTTCTTATGGCACCCACAAGCGCACCCCATGTGTGCTGACAGCCACCCCCACAGCCTAAGCTGAGGCTAGAGGGGGCACTGAGCCTGGATTCTGGCCCATATGCCCCTACCCCGGGACGTCCCTCAAAGGGGCTCTGGATCCTTCCCGACTCCTCAGGACAAAAACCCAAAAACCCAGTGCTGTAGAGTCAGTTCCGATTCATTGCAACCCTATAGGACAGAGTAGAACTGCCCCAATAGAGTTTCTAAGGAGCACCTAGTAGATTTGAACTATCAACCTTTTGGTTAGCAGCCATAGTTCTTAACCACTACACCACCAGGGTTTCCTCCCAACTCCTTGGGCCAGTAGGAATCATTTCCCCTTCAGGGATGGAAGCCAGGTCCTAAACCGCCCCCGCCCACCCACCCAAACAGCTGCTGAGTTCTTGTCGAAATCCCCGGATGAGAAAGACTGGGATGTCACGCATGAGGCACAGAACATACAGCGCAAGGCATGGGACCTGGGGCATGGGCTCACTGAACCCTTAATGGGCTCCCAGCCTGGCCTGCCGAGCACCGCCTCCCTTCAAGTTGAGGGTGCACCCAGCCTCAGAGGGGGACCCAAAACAGAGCGGGTCACTTCCAAGGTGAGACAACACTTCCAGGGTGGCCCCTCTCCGGGCCTTCTCCAGGCCCAAAACCACCGTGCAGTCCCAGTGAGTTCCTGTGACCACGTGCCTGTGCCGCCCTGCCCTGCCAGGTCTCTGTGGATAGAATCTGGCGGTCACACCTTCAGATTGCCATCAGACCCTAAGCACTCCCCCACCTTGGCTTCTAAGGGCCCTCCGTGTGCTTTGCCAGAGGCAAGAGGAGAGTTGGGGATGGAGGGGCGGGCAGCAGGGCCACTGCAAACACCAGTTCCAGCTGCTGAGCCACAGAGGCACCCAGGCCGGCCCGCGGGAGAAGGGTCGCCCTGACCACCAGGCTGCGCTGGCCAGCCGTGGGCCCCTCCTGCCGTCGGCCCGGGCAACACCTCTTTCCTCCCCCCTGACTCAGCTGCAGGGAATGCTGGGCCCAACCCGGCCTTTGGGGAGACATGCCGGAACATTCCACCCGCACGGCAAGCCTACCCTCCTCTCCGCTGCTCACTGCCTCTCTTTCAGCCGTTAGTGGCCTCTGAGGCCTCTTTCCAGTATAATCCATTCAGTTCCAAAATGAGTCGCCTTAAACGGTTATAGCTGACCCTCCTGGAGTACTTCTGTGCGAACTTGTCATGACCTGAACTTTAATGACAACCTTAGTTACTCCTTGCTACAGAGGCGTTTATGGTCACCTGCTTGTGTTTATAGCTATGCCCGTACCAAATACTTCTCCCCACTGTTCAAAAAGGCCTACAGCCCCGGAGGGTGAGGCCCCCTGGAGGGGAGAGGCCCCCAGGGAGTCACCTTGATGTGTGGGGGAGGTGAGGCCAGTACAGGGGTGCCCATCAGTGCCTGGGCTCCTCCCCTCCCAGTGCCCCGGGGCAGATTCCCAGCCACCCAGTAATGCTGACTCTGCTGTCCTTCAGCACAGGCCAAGAGGATCGTAATTTTGGGCCCAGAGGTGATGGATGTGGTCCAAGGAGCCGCCATCAGGCTGGAAGTCCAGCTGCAGCAGGAAGATGGCAAGGTGGCCAAGAGTAAGTGTCTTCAGGCTGCCTTCCGACCTTGTGAGATAAGCGTGTGTCTGGCTCATAGGTAGCAAAAACGCAGACGTGATGTCACACGTGGCTTCTGGCATTCCAGACTCACCATGGTGACCTTGTGGTGACCTTATTCATAAGCTCCTGTTGTTGGAGGCTCCTCAGAAGGGCACTCGAGTGCTCCCACTGGCGGGGGCAGTTGTGTGCATACGCATATGCGTGTGTGTACTAGTGCGTGTGTGTGCATGTGTGTACCGTGTGTGTGTTTGTGTGTCCATGTGCATGCATGTGCCTGTGTGTGTGCTCGCATGCTCTCACCCACCCACGGTTATCATTGTTCATCTTGCAGAATGCAGAAGACAGATAGGACACTGTTGAGTAACTGTGCAGACGGAGGCCATGTGGGTGTGAGTGGCCAGCGGCTCTGCCTAGCAAGGGAGGGCTTCTCATTGCCCCTTTGGTGGTAATCAAAGAAAAACAGATTTCCATCTGTCTGGACTGTTTTTTAGGTCATTAAGCAAGCCCTGCCTCGATGCAGAAGGATGGGCTAGATGACTCCCTAAACCCTTCCCATCAGGGAGCAGGGAGTGCCTGGGAGATTGGTACACAGTCGAGAGAGGAAAGTTCCAGTCACAGCAGCAGGCTGCAGAGCCCTGGGAGTGCAGCTGGCCTGGCTCCCCGACATGTGCCATTGCTGGGGCAGATCACCCTGCTAATAAGTCATGCTCATGATCCTTAATATACCTGAATTCACCTTAGTTCAAGCTCTGATTAGGAAACCATGATGTGCAGCATACATCAAATCTATTTAGTCACAATAGGTTTATTTTAACAACTTTATTGCGGTATCATTTACATACCATAAAATTCACCCACATTAAGTAATTCAGTGATTTTTAGTAAATTCAGAGTTGGGCAGCCATCACCACAACCCAGTGTTACAACATTTCCATCACCCCAGACAGATCCTTCATTCCTATTAGCACTTAATCCTTGTTCCCACCCCAGCCCCAGGCAACCACTAACCTACTTTCTGTCTCTATGGATTTGCCTTTTCTGGACATTTCATACAAATGAAATCATACAACTCGTGGTCTTTTGTCCCTGGCTTCTTTCACTTAGCATAATGTCTTTGAGGTTCATTCATGCTGTAGCATATATCAGAATTCTATTCATTTTTTGTTGATGAATAGTATTCCATTATATCGATATATTCTGTCTATCCATTCTTCAATTGGTGGATTGTTTCCAGATTTTGCCTATTATGAAGAATGCTGTTATGAACATTCATGTATAAGTTTTTGTGCGGACATAGATTTTCACTTCTGTTGGGTAGATACCTAAGAGTGGAATTCCTGGATCATATGTTAGATTTATGTGTACGCTTTTAAAGAAACCTACAAACCGTCTTCCAAAGTATTGGTACCATTTTACATTCCCACTAACAATGTATGAAGGTTCCAGTTTCTCCATATCCTCACCAATACCTGTTACAGTCCATGTCTGCCGTTTTGTTACAGCCATCCTAGTGGCTGTGAAGTGATGTCTCAGTGTGGTTTTGATACTGAGCATCTTTTCATGTGCTGATTAGCTATTCATGTGCTTTCTTATAGGATGGCTATGAGTCGGAATTGACTCAATGGCAGTGGATATTTTTGTTAGCCATTCATTTTTTTTCTTGGGGCAATGTCTATTCAGATATTTTAATTGGGTTGTTTGTCTTCTTATTTTGAATTATACAACTTCTCTACATATTCTGGATGCACGTCCTTTTTTTTTTTTTTTTTTTTTTTTTTTTTTTAATATATATTTTATTGTACTTCAGGTGAAAGCTTACAGAGCAAATAGTTTCTCATGAAATAGTAGTACACATGTTGTTTTTTGACATTGGTTAACAACCCCACAATGTATTAAGCCTCTAAATTCTCAACCTTTTTTTTTGATGAAAATTACAGATGGCCAAAGATACACCGTTTCAAAAATTTCTACATTCACAGTTCAGTGACATTGACTACGCTCTTCCAACTGTGCTGTTATTCTCACTTAAGATGAAGGCTTACAGAAAAAATAGTTATTCATTTAACAGTTACTACACATGTTGCCCTATGACAATGGTTAACAATCTCACAGCACATCAAGAATATCCTTACTCCACCTTGTGTTCCCTATCACCAGGGGGCTTCCTTGTCCCCTTCTGTCTTCTGGACCTTGTCAGTGGACTATTGTACCTCTTTAGTCTCATTTGTTTATTTATTTATTTATTTATTTATTTATTTATTCTTATTTTATTTAAACACCATTTCAAAACTTTTTACTTACACATTTAAGTGATATTGACTATGCTCTTCCAATTGTGCTGCCATTCTCGCCCAAGATGAAGGCTTACAGGACAAAACAGCCTCCCATTTAATAGTTACTACAAATGTTGCCCTATAGCAGTGGTCAACAATCTCACAATACATCGACAGTGTCCTTATTCAATTTGTGTTCCTTATCATCAGTTTCCTACTCTCCCTCTGCCTTCTGGCCCTTGTCACCGGACTCCTGTACATCGTTAGTCCCATTTAGTTTTACTGGGGTGTCCATTCCCAGGCTTAACATCGAACCTTGAAGGTAACTTCCCCTCTGAGCTGAAAGGGTGTCTGGGGGCCACACTCTCGAGGTTTCTCTAGTATTCTTTAGGCCAGTATATCTGGTCTTCTTTTTTTTTTTTTTTTGGGAGTTAAAATTATGCTCTACATCCTACTCCAGCTCTGCCCAGAACCCTCTGTTGTGATCCTGGTCAAAGGAGTCATTGGTGGTAGCCGGGCACCATCCAGCTGTACTGGGCTCAGTCCCGTGGAGGCCTTGGTAGCTGTGGACCATTAGTCCTTCGGACTAATCTTTTCCTTGTATCCTGTTCTCTTCATTCTCCCTTGTTCCCGAAGGGATGAGATCAGTGGAGTATCTTAGATGGCCGCTCATAGGCTTTTAAGACCCCAGACACTACTCACCAAGGTAGAATGTAGAGCATTATCTTTATAAGTAGTGTCATGCCAATTGAGCTAGATGTTCCCCGAGATCATGGTCCCCAGAGCCCTCCGTCCAACAACTCAGTCCCTCGGGGGGTTTGGATGTGTCTATAGGGCCTTCATGACCTTTCCTTGTGGATGCACGTCCTTTATCAGATATATCTTTGCAAATATTTTCTCCCTTTGAAGTGCAAAAGTTCTAAATTTTTATGAAGTCCAGTTTATCTTTTTTTGTTTCCTTTTGTGGATCATGCTTTTGGCACTGTTTCCAAGAATCCTCTGCCAAACCAAACGTCACAAAGATTTTCTTCTGTTTTTCTAAAAATTTTTTATTCTTCACTCTTACATTTAGATATGTGATCCATTTGGAGTTAATTTTTGTGGATAAGATAAAAGTCTAAAATCATCTCTTTTGGTATGTGGATTTCCAGTTGTCCCAGCACCATTTGTTGAAGACTGTCCTTTCCTTGTTGAATTGCCTTGGCACCTTTGTCAAAAATCAGTCGACCATAAAAGTAAGCATTTATGTCTGGACCCTTCATTCCATTCCATTGATCTACATGTCTATCCTTAGGCCAGTACCACCACAGTCTTGATTATAGTAACTTTTGAGATTGGGCAGTCTTCCAATTTTATTCTTCTTTTTCAAAATGGTTCTGACTATTCGGGGACTTTTGTATTTCCATATAAATTTTAAAATCAGCTTGTCAATTTCTTCCCCCTCTTCCCTCCCCCCCAGAAAAAGCCTGCTGGAATTTTGGTAGAGATTACATTGAATCTATCCAGGGAGAATGGCTTTCTTATCAGTATTGAGGCTTCCAATGGAAATGCCTCTCTATTAATGTAGATCGTTTCTGTCTCTCACCAGTGTTTTGTAATTTTCAATACACAAGTCTTATACTTGTTCTGTTAAATTTGTAAATAAATGGTTGTTAGTAATTAATCATTTTATTATTAATCATTAAAAATTTAATTACTATTTAATTATAGTTGATTATTTAATAATCATTATTACTTCTACGTAATTATTGATAAATGCATGTATTATGTTTATTTTTTATGCTGTTGTGAATGGAATTTTTTTAACGTCATTTTCAGAAATTGCTAGGATACAATTGATTTTTGTATATAGCTCTTATATCCTGGGAACTTGCTGAACTCATTTATTAGTTCTACTTGTTTTTCCAAGCATTCCTTAGCATTTTCTACATACAGGATCATATCCTCTGCAAATAAGTACAAATTTTACTTCTTCCTGTCTGTCTTAGTCATCTAGCGCAGCTATAACAGGAATACCGCAAGTAGTTGGCTTTAACAAAGAAAAGTTTATTTCCTCACAGTAAAGTGGGCTGAAAGTCCAAATTCAGGGCCTCAGCTCCAGGGGAAGGCTGTCTCTCTCTGTTGGTCTTCTCATCAATCTTCCCCAAACTAGGAGCTTCTCTGCACAGGGAACCTGGGAGTCCAAAGGACACACTCTAATTCTGGCACTGCTTTTTTGGTGGTATGAGGTCCCCCTGTCTCTCTGCTCGCTTCTCTCTTTTATATCTCAAGAGATTGCCTCAAGACACAGCCTAATCTTGTAGACTGAGTCCTGCCTCACTAACACAACTGCAGCCCATCCTCCCTCATTAACTTCATAGAGGCAGGATTTACAACATACAGGAAAATCACACAATACCAGGAATCAAGGCCCAGCCAAACTGATACACACATTTTTTGGGGGGACATAATTCAGTCCATAACACAATCCAATCTAGATATGTTCTCTTTCTCTCTTTTTCTTACCCCCCCACACCTTCCTTCTTTCTCTGCCTTCCCTCCCTACCCTCTGTCTTTTTTTTTTTTTTTTTTTTTTTTGCCTAATTGCACTGGCTAGATCCTCCAATATAATGTTGGCACCAAAGATTCTTGGTTTGTTCCTGGTCTTAGAGGGAAAGCATTCAGTACTTCACCATTAAGTATGATGTTTAAAAAAAACCCAAACCCATTGCCATGAGTCAATTCCAATTCATGGCAACCTCATGTGTTTCAGAGCAGAACTGCGCTCCATGAGGTCTTTAATGGCTGTAATCTTTCAGAAGTAGATTTCCAGGTCTTTCTTCTGTGGTGTGGCTGGGTGGATTAGAACCACCAATCTTTCAGTTAGTAGTCAAGTGCAAACTACTTGGGACACCCAGGGACTTAGTATAATGTTAGATGTGGATTTTTCATATATACTCATTATCAGGTTGGAGAAGTCTCTTTCTGTTCCTAGTTTGCTAAGAGTTTTATTAGGATTAGAGGTTGAATTTTGTCAAATGCTTTTTCTGCATCTATTGAGATAAATCATGTGGTTTTTGTCTTTTCAAAAAAAATTGGAAATCAATGTCATACACCACATCAATAGAACAAAGGAAAAGAATCACACGCTCATTTTTATGCTGCAGAAAAAGCATTTGATAAAATCAAAAACCCTTTGTTGTTGAAAACCCTAAAGAAGATTGGAATAGAAGGGAAATCCCTCAATATGATTCGGGGCATATATGAAAAGGCAACAGCCAACATTATACTTAGTGGAGAAAGACTGAGAACTTTTCCCTTGAAATCGGGAACAAAACCAGGGTACCCACTCTCACCACTTCTATTCAATATTGTATTAGAAGTCCTAGCCAAAGGAATAAGATAAGAAAAAGGAATAAAAGGTATCCAGATTGGAAAAGAAGAAGTAAAATTATCCCTATTCATGGATGCCCTGGTGTGCAGTGGTTAAGAGCTTGGCTGCTAACCAAAAGGTCAGTAGTTCGAATCCACTAGCTGCTCTTTGGAAACCCTATGGGGCAGTTCTACTCTGTCCTATGGGGTTTCTGTGAGTTGGAATCAACTCGATGGCAGTGGGTTTGGTTTGGTTTTCTTTTTATGATCCTAGATATAGAAAATCCCAAAGAGTCCACAGGAAAACTTTCAGAGCTAACAAAGAAATTTAGCAAAGTTGCTGGGTACAAGGTAAACAAACAAAAATCAGTTAGGTTTCTATATATCAGCAAAGAGAAATAAGAAAGGGAAATTAGGGAAACAATTCCATTTACAATAGCATCTAAGAG
The DNA here is from genome assembly GCA_030035585.1 of Dugong dugon. Lineage (NCBI taxonomy): Eukaryota > Metazoa > Chordata > Mammalia > Sirenia > Dugongidae > Dugong > Dugong dugon. The sequence goes on along the minus strand of CM057462.1, from coordinate 25,313,798 downwards.
AATAAAATATATAGGAATAAATCTAACCAGGGACATGAAGGACTTATACAATGAAAACTATAGAACACTGCTGAATGATATTTGACAAAGGCCCAAAGTCCACTAACTGGGGAAAAGACAGTCTCTTTAACAAATGCTGCTGGCATAACTGGATATCCATCTGCAAAAAACTGAAACAAGACCCATACCTCACACCATACACAAAAACTAACTGAAAATGGATCAAAGACCTAAATATAAAGTCAAAAACGGTAATGATCATGGAATAAAAAATAGGGACAACTCTAGGAGCCCTAATACATGGCATAAACAGAATACAAACCATAAGTAACAATACAAAAGCACCAGAAGAGAAACTAGATAACTGGGAGCTCCTAAAAATCAAACACTTATGCTCATCAAAAGACTTCACCAAAAGAGTCAAAAGACAACCTATAGACTGGGAAAAAATTTTGGGCTACGACAAATCTGATCAGCATCTAATCTCTAAAATCTGCAAGATACCGCAAAACCTCAACAACAAAAAGACAAATAACAAACAACAACAAAGACAAATTAAAAAATGGGCAAAGGATATGAACCAGCACTTCGCCAAAGAAGATATTCAGGTGGCTAACAGACACATGAAGAAATGCTCACGATCATTAGCCATTAGAGAAATGCAGATCAAAACTACAATGAAGTATCATGGCACCCCAGCAAGGCTAGCATTAATCCAAAAATCACAAAATAATAAATGCTGGAGAGGTTGTGGAGAGACTGGAACACTTATACACTGTTGGTGGGAATATAAAATGGTACAACCACTTTGGAAATTGATTTGATGCTTCCTTAAAAAGCTAGAAATAGAAGTACCATACGATCCAGCAACTCCACTCCTAGGAATATATCCTAGAGAAGTAAGAGCCATCACATGAATAGATATATGCACACCCATGTTCAGTGCAGCACCCTTCATAATAGCAAAAAGATGGAAACAACCTAGGTGCCCATCAACAGATGAATGGATAAACAAATAATGGTATATCCCAACAATGGAATACTACACAACGATAAAGAACAATGATGAAGCTGTGAAACATAACATGGAGGAATCTGGAGGGCATTATGCTGAGTGAATTTAGTCAGTCACAGAAGGACAAATATTATATAAGACCACTATTATAAGAACTCAAGAAAAGGTTTAAACACAGAAGAAAACATTCTTTGACGGTTACAAGGGTGGGGAGGGAGGGTGAGGGTTATTCACTAACTAGATAGTAGACAAGAATTATCTTAGTTGAAGGGAAGGACAGTGTCACAGGGGAAGTCAGCACAACTGGATTAAACCAAAGCTAAAATGTTTCCTGAATACAATCAAACACTTCAAGGAACACAGTAGCAGGGATGGGGGTCTGGGGACCATGCTTTCAGGGGACAACCAAGTCAACTGGCATAACTTATTAAGAAAATGTTCTGCATCCTACTTTGATGAGTGGCAGCTGGGGTCTTAAAAGCTTGCAAGCGGCCATCTAAGATGCATCAGTTGGTCCCAACCACCTAGAGTAAAGGAGAATGAAGAACACCAAAGACACAAGGAAAGTATTAGCCCAAGAGACAGAAAGGGCCATATAAACCAGAGACTTCATCAGCCTGAGACCAGAAGAACTAGATGGTGCCTGGCTACCACCAATGACCAACCTGACAGGGAACACAACAGAGAGTCCCTGATGGAGCAGGAGAAAGGTGGGGTGCAGAACTCAAATTCTAGTAAGAAGATCATACTTAATGGTCTGACTGAGACTGGAGGAACCCCAGAAAGCATGGCCCCTGGATTCTCTATCAGCCCAGAACTAAAACAGTTTATGAGGCCAACTCTTCAGACAAAGATTGGACTGGACTGTGGGACATAAAATGATACTCATGAAGAGTGTGCTTCTTAGCTCAAGTAGATACATGAGACTAAATGGGCAGCTTCTGTCCGGAGGTGAGATAAGAAGGCAGAGGGGGTCAGGATCTGGTTGAATGGACTTGGAAAATCAGGGGTGGAAATCAGGGTGCTGTCACAGTATAGGGAGAGGAATTAGGGTCACATAACAATGTATGTATAAATTTTTGTATAAGAGACTAACTTGAAATGTAAACTTTCACTTAAACTACAACAATAAACACACACACACAAAAAAAAAACACTGCTGAAAAAGATTAAAGAAGACTTAAATAAACTGAAAGATGTTCCATGTTCGTGGATTGGAAGACTTAATATTGTTAAGATGTCAATACTACCCAAAGCAATCTATAGATTCAATGCAATCCTGATCAAAATTCCAAGTCTTCTTTACAGAAATAGAAAAACAAATCCTCAACTTTATATGGAATGGCAAGAGACCCCCAATAGCTAAAACAGTATTGAAAGAGAAGAACAAAGCAGGAGGACTCACACCTCCTGATTTTAAAACATACTATACAGCTACAGTAATCAAAACAGCCTGATACTGGTATAACAATAGATACATAGACCAATGGAATAGGATTGAGAGTCCAGAAATAACCCCACACATCTATGGTCAACTGATTTTTGACAAGCGTGCTAAGTCCACTTGATGGAGAAAGAAGAGACTCTCCAATAAATAGTGCTAGGAAAATTGGATTTCCACATACAGAAAAATGAAACAGGATCCATGCCTCACACTATACACAAAAACAAATTCAAAATGGATTAAGGACCAAAATGTGCAAATTAAAACCATAAAATTCTTAGAAGAATAAACAGGGGCAACAATGTCAGATCTAGCTGTCAAAAATGGATTATCTAAAATATAATAACAAAAGCATAAACAGCAAAAAACAAAATAAAAAAATAAATGAGACCTCATAAAAAATCAAAAACCTTTATTCATAAAATATTTTACCAAAAAAGTGAAAAGACAAGCTACCGACTGGCAGAATATCTTCGGAAGCCATATATCTGACAAAAATCTAATAACCAGGATATATATAAAACTCTGACAGCCTAACAACAAAAAGACCAATAACCCAATCATAATATGAGCAAAGGACTTGAATAGACATTTCACTAAAGAAGACATTCAAATGGCCACTAAGCTTATGAAAAGATACTCAGCATCATTAGCCATCCAAAAAAAAAAAAAAAAAACAATAACAAACCAATTCTATTGCCGTTGAGTCGATTCCGACTCATTGAGGCCCTATAGGACAGAGTAGAACTGCCCCATAGGGTTTCCAAGGAGCGGCTGGTGGATTTGAACTGTTGACTTTTTGGTTAGCATCCGTAGTTTGCCATAGCTCTTAACCACTGTGCCACCAGAGCTCCATTAGACATCAGAGAGATGCAAATCAAAACCACAGTGAGGTACCTTTTCACTCCCACTAGGATGGCTAAGATTTAAAAAAAAAAAAAATGTTGGCAAGGATGTGGAGAAATTGGAGCACTTATATTGCTCGTGAGAATGCAAAATGGTACAGCTGCTGTGGAAAACAGTGTGGCAGTTCCTCAAAAAACTAAAAATAGAATTACTATATGACCCAGCAATTCTAGGTATGTACACAAAAGACTAGAGAGCAGAGACTAAAAAAGAGACATGTACACCAATGTTTATTGCAGTGCTGTTCACAATAGCCAGAGGGTGGAACCAACCTAAATGCCCATCAACAGGTGAATGGATAAACAAAATGTGGTACGTGCATACAATGGAATACTGCTCAACCAATAGGAAAAATGAAGTCTTGATACATGTATTGATACAGTATGGATGGAGCTTGAAGACATTATGCCGAGTGAAATAAGCCGATCACAAAAAGACAAATATTGTTTGACCTCACTTATATCAAAAGATATCAAAAGGCAAATGTATAGAGACCAAAGTTTATTAGTGGTTACCAGGGGCAGGAGGGAGAGGGAAAAGGGGGGTTAACAGTGACGGAAAAATTGCATTGAGTAAGGGATTAAGGGTAGGGTTGTACAACTGATTGTTGTAATGCTGTCAGTAAGTTGTACACCTGTAAAATGTTGAATTGGCAAAAGTCGTGTGATACATTTACAACAATGACAAAAAAAATGTAGCAAGTAGCTGCTGAGGCTGCATGTACAACCAAACACCTCCTGGGATTTGGTTCCTTGGTTTGAAGGTTTAGGGCCATGGTTTCATGGGACAACTCAGTTAATTGGCCTAATAACGTGTTTAGTGCTTCTGTTCTACCTCGCAGTTGGTTGTGTAGTGCCTGGGGTCTTAAAAGCTTGCAAGCAGCCATCCAAGGCACCAAAATTGGTCTCTATTCACCTGTAGCAACAGAGGAAGGAGATCAGGGATAGGAGGAGGATATGGAATGTGTGACTGATTGCCTCCATGCAGAACTGCCTCCTTTGCCCTGAGACCAGAAGAACTGGATGGTGCCTGGCTGCCATTACTGAACATTTTGATCAAAGATTCTGTAGAAAAATCCTGATCATAAGGGGGTAAATGTGGAACAAAATTCCAAACTTTCACAGAATGTCAAAGTGTAAAATAACAAGAACTCTGTAGGGAGAGAAATAATAGGGTTTTACTGAGGAGTAGAAACAACCACAGCTAGGTATTTTACCAAGTGTTCTAAAGTCCAAAAGGAGAAGGATTTTTATACAGGAGGGCTGTAAGTTACACATGAGTCACAAGTAAACCTTTCACAGTGTCAGTTAATCTATTTTCTGTCATAGATTTTCTAGGAGCAAACTGCACAAGCAATTTTTTTTTTGAATGATCTTATACAAATACCTTTTAGGGGAACATTCCTGTCATTCCCTTCCCAGAATATTCTTATCATTTGCTTAACCATAAACCACAGCCTTGTCATACATCAGTTACAAGCATTCTTTCTGAGAATGGAACATTTTTATCATAGTCTTAAGTAAGCATAACCACGTATTTGTTCACTCAAGGAGGGGAGGGTGCACATATTCTGAAAGCAGAAGCAAGGATCTAGGGCAAAAGCAGAGTTTTTTCAAACAAGTGTCAGAAATTTTAGCTATGCTAAGCGTCTCAGTTTTAAAGTGCTCTTACACAAGACTCTATACTTTCTGGAGCCCTGGAGGGTGGAGGAACCCCTGAAACTATTGTCCTGAGATAATCTTTAAACATTAAACCAAAAATATCCCCTGAAGTCATCTTAAAACCGAACAATAGTTTAGATTAACTAGTAAAAAAAGGTCTGCCTTGAGCATTATGCTCTTTAAAGAACTCTCTGTATGAGATCAAACTGACAACAGCAACTCAAAAGATTAGACAGGAACCTTAGGGGGAAGTGAGTTTATGTTAATGGCGGAGGAACAACTCAGAAAAGGAGGGTGGGAATGGTTGCACAACTCGAAGAATGTAATCAATGACTAAATTATACATGTAGAAACTGTTGAATTGGTGTATGTTTTGCTGTGTATATTCTCAACAACAACAACAAAATAAATAAAATTTAGGAAAAAAATTGGTCCATTATATAGTATGTTATGCAATTTATTTTCAGATACTAAAACAACCTTGCAGTTCTGGTATAAATCTCCCTTTGTCATTGTCTTGGTTTCTTAGAGCTGCTATAACAGAAACAGAAATACCACAGGTTGGTGGCTTTAATGAACAGAAATTTATTTTCTCACGGTTTAGGAGGCTAGAAATCCAGATTCAGAGTGTTGGCTCTCAGAGAAGACTCTCTCTGTTTGTCGGCTGTGGGGGAAGGTCCTTGTCTCTTTCCAGCTCCTGTTTCTCAGTTCCTTGGTGATCTTCATGTGGTGTGTCATCTATTTTCCCCTCATCTGTACTTCCTTGGTTCTGTACCTAATCTGCTCTTTTATATCTCAAAAGTGATTGGCTTAAGACCCACCCTAACTGATATAACCTCATTAACATAACAAAGAAAAACTTATTCCAAAATAGGGTTACATCCAGAGGTATAGGGATTAGGATTTATAAGACATATTTTGGGGGTACACAATTCAATCCATAACAGCCATGGTGGATTGTCTTTTTAATATGTTGCTGGATTCAGTTTGCTAACATTTTGTTGAAGATTTTGCCTCTATATTCATGAGGAATGTTGGTCTGTAGTTTTCTTTTTTTGTGATGTCTTTATCTAGCTTTGATGTCAGAGTAATACTGGCCTCACAGAATGAGTTAGGAAGTGTTCCCACTTTGTTTTCTGGAAGTTTGTGGAAAATTGGTATTATTTCTTTTAAAAATATTTGATAGAATTAATGAGTGAATCCATGTGGGCCAGGGCTTTTCTTTGTGGGAAGATTTTAAATTACTAATTCAATTCCGTTAACTTGCTATAGGTTTGTTCAGATTTTCTATTTCTTCTTGAGTTAGTTTTGGTAGTATTTGTTTTTCTAGGTATTTGTTCATTTTATCTAAATTTGTGGGCCTAAATTTTGTTCATAGCATTCCTTCATAATCTTTTTAATTTTGTAGGGTCAGTAGCAATGACTTCTCTTTCATTCCTGGTTTTGGTTATTTTTGTCTTTTCTTAACTTGGTCAGTCTACTAAAAGATTTGTCAGTTTTGTTCATCTTTTAAAGAAGCAACTTTAGGTTTCATTTATTTTCCCTATTGTTTTTCTATTTCATTGATTTCCACTCAAATCTGTATTATTTTCTTCCCTCAACTCCCTACCCCTTGGGTTTAGTTTGCTCTTCTTTTTCTAGATTTTTTTTTAAATTATACTTCAGATGAAGGTTTACAGAACAAACTAGCTTCTCATGAAACAATTAGTACACATATTGTTTTGTTACATTGGTTACCAACCCCATGACATGTCAACAGCTCTCCCCTCCTCCACCTTAGATTTCCCATTACCAGCTTTCCTGTCACCTCCTACCTTCTAGTCCTTGCCCCTGGGGTGGTGAGCCCCTTTAGTCTCATTTTGTTTTATAGGCCTGTCTAATCTTTGGATGAAGGGTGAACCTCAGGAGTGACTTCACTACTGAGCTAAAAGGGTGTCCGGGGGCCATACTCCCAGAGTTTCTACAGTCTGTGTCAGACCAATAAGTCTAGGCTTTTTTGTGCGTGCGTGAGTTAGAATTTTGTTCTACATTCTTCTCTAGCTCTGTCTGGACCCTCTATAGTGATCTCTGTCAGAGCAGTCAGTGATGGTAGCTGGGCACCATCTAGTTGTGCTGGACTCAGTCTTGCGGAGGCTGTAGTACTTGTGGTCCATCAGTCATTTGGACTAATCTTTCCCTTGTGTCTTTGGTTTTCTTCATTCTCCCTTCCTCCAGACAGGGTGAGACCAGTGGTGTATCTTAGATGGCCACTCAGAAGCTTTTAAGACCCCAGACGCTACTCACCAAAGTAGAATGTGGAACATTTTATTTATAAACAATGTTATGCCAATTGAGCTAGACGTTCCTCAAGACTGTGGTCCCCACAGCCCTCAGCCAAGTAAGTCAGTCCCTCAGGGAGTTTGGAAGTATCTGTGGAGCTTCCATGGCCTTGCCTTGGACAAGTTGTGCTGGCTTCCCCAGTATTGTGTACTGTCTTACCTTTCACCAAAGTTACCACTAATCTATTATCTATTTAGTGTTTTTCCATTCCCACTCCTCCCCTCCCTCATAACCATCAAAGATTGTTTCTTTTTGTGTGTAAACCTCTTCATATGTTTTTATAGTAGTGGCCTCATACAATATTTGTCCTTTTGTGATTGACTTATTTCACTCAGCATAATGCCCTCCAGATTCATCCATGTTGTGAGATGCTTCACAGATTCATCATTGTTCTTTATCATTACGTAGTACTCCATTATGTGCATGTACCATAGTTTATTTATCCATTCATCTGTTGATGGGCATCTAGGTTGTTTCCATCCTTTTGCTGTTGTGAACAATGCCGTAATGAACATGGGTGTGCGTATGTCTGTTCGTGTGACGGCTCTTATTTCTCTAGGATATAGCACTAGGAGTAGAGTTGCTGGATCATGTGGTATTTCTATTTCTAGCTTTCTAAGGAAGTGCCATACCATTTTCCAAAATGGTTGTACCATTTTGCATTTCCACTAGCAGTGCATAAGAGTTCCAGTCTCCCCACAGCCTCTCCAACATTTGTTATTTTCTGTTTCTTTGATTTGTGCCAGTAATGTCAGGGTGAGATGGTATCTCATTATGGTTTTGATTTGCATTTCTCTGATGGCTAGAGATGGCGAGCATTTCCTCATGTGTCTGTCAGCCACTGGAATGTCTTCTTTGGTGAACTGCCTTTTCATTTCCTTTGCCCATTTTTCAGTTGGATTATTTGTCTTTTTGTTGTAGAGTGTTCGATTTTCCTGTAGATTTTAGAGATTAGACCTTTGTCAGATTTGTCATAGCCAAAAATTTTTTCCCAGTCTGTAGGTTTTCTTTTGACTCTTGGTGAAGTCTTTTGATGAGCATAAGTGTTTAATTTTTAGAAGATCCCAGTTATCTAGCTTATCTTCTGGAGTTTGTGTGTTGCTAATTGTGGTTTGTATCCTGTTGATGCCATGTATTAGGGCCTCTAATGTTGATCCTATTTTTTATTCTATGATCTTTGTAGTTTTTGGTTTTATATTTAGGTCTTTGGTCCATTTTGAATTAGTTTTTGTGTATGGTGCGAGGTATGGGTTTTGTTTCATTTTTTTGTAAATAGACATCCAGTTTTGTCAGCACCATTTGTTAAAAAAGACTGCCTTTTCCCCATTTGGTGGACTTTGGGCCTTTGTCAAAGATCAAGTGACTGTAGGTGGATAGATTTATATCTGAGTTCTCAATTTTGTTCCATTGGTCAATGTTTCTGTCATTGTACCAGTACAGGCTTTTTTGACTACCGTAGCTGTATAGTAGGTTCTGAAGTTAGGTAGTGTGAGTCTCTTATTTTATTCTTCTTATCTGGGGCCTCTTCAATTTCATATAAAGTTAATGATTAGTTTTTCCATCTCTTTAAAGAATACTGTTGGTATTTGGATCGGGATTGCATTGTAATTGTAGATTGCTTTGGGTAGAATTGACATATTCACAATGTTGAGTCTACCTATTCATGAGCATGGTATGTTTTTCCATTTATGTAGATCTCTTTTGGTTTCTTGCAGTAGTGTTTTGTAGTTTTCTTTGTATAAGTCTTTTACATCCCTGGTAAGATTTATTCCTAAGTTTTTATTTTTTTAGAGGCTATTATAAATGGTATTGTTTTCCTGATTTTCTTGTTATTGTTCTGTTTATTGGTGTATAGGAATCCAAATGATTTTTGTATGTTTATCTTATATCCTGCTACTCTGCTGAATCTTTCTATTAGTTCCAGTAGTTTTCTTGTGGAGTCTTTAAGGTTTTCTATGTATATAGTATCATATCATCCACAGATAAGGATGGTTTTACTTCTTCATTACCAATTTGGATGCCCTTTATTTCTTTTTCTTGCGTTATTGCTCTAGCTAGGACTTCCAGCACAATGTTAAATAGGAGTGGTGATGAAGGGCGCCCTTGTCTTGTTCCTGTTCTTGAGAGGAATGTTCTCAGCCTTTCCCCATTAAGAATGATGTTGGCTGTTGTTTTTGTATAGATGCCCTTTATTATGTTGAGGAATTTCCCTTCTACACCTATTATATTGAGAATTTTTATCAGGAATGATGTTTGACTTTGTCAAATACCTTTTCTGTGTCTATTAAGATGATCATGTGATTCTTTTATTTTATTTATATGGTGAAATATGTTGATTGATTTTCTAATGTTGAACCATCCTTGCATACCTGGTATGAACCCCACTTGGTCACGGTGTATTATCCTTTTGATATGATGCTGAATTCTATTGACTAGAATTTTGTTGAGAATTTTTGCTTCTATATTCTTGAGATACATTGGTCTGTAATTTTCTTTTTTTGTGGTGTATTTGCCTGGTTTTGGTATCAGGGTTATACTGGCTTCATAGAATGAATTCAGAGGTATCCCTTCCTTTTATATGTTCTGAAATAGTCTGAGTACTACTGGTGTAAGTTCTTCCCTAAGTGTTTGGTAGAATTCTCCAGTGAAGTCATCTGGGCCAGGGCCTTTTTTTTGTTGGAAGTTTAAGTACCTTTTCAAACTCTTCTCTTGTTATGGGTCTGTTCAGATTTTCAACGTCCATTTGTGTTAGTTTGGGTAGGTAGTGTGTTTCTAGAAGTTTGTTCATTTCCTCTAGGTTTTCAAATTTGTTGGAGTATAGTTTTTCATAGTACTCTGTTATGATCCTTCTTATTTCAGTTGGGTCTGTTGTAATGTCTCCTATTTCATTTCTTATTTGGGTTATTTGCATCCTCTCCAGTTTTCCTTTTGTCAGTTTGGCCAATGATTTGTCAGTTTTGTTGATCCTTTCAAAGAACCAACTTTTGGTTTTGTTGATTCTTTCTATTGTTTTTCTATTTTCTATTTGATTTATTTCTGCTCTGATCTTTATTATTTCCTTTCTTTTGGTGGCTGTGGGCTTCTTTTGCTGTTCTCTTTCTATTTGTTTCAGTTGTGTAGCTGATGTTTTGATTTTTTCTCTTTCTTCGTTTTTGATGTGTGCATCTATTGCTATAAATTGTCCTCTGAGGACTGCCTTTGCTGTGTCCCAAAAGTTTTGGTATGATGTGTTTTCATTCTCATTTGATTCTAGGAATTTTTTTTATTCCATTTTTTATTTCTTCTTTTACCCAGTGGTTTTTAAGCAGGTTGTTATTGAGTTGCCATGTATTTGATTCTTTTTCCTTGTTCTTCTGTTGTTAATATCTACTGTGATGATGTTGTGATCAAAGAAGATACTTTGTATTATCTCAGTGTTTTGGATTTTGTTGAAGGTTGCTTTGTGGTCTAAGATGTGGTCTATTCTGGAGAACATTCCATGTGTGTTGGAAAAGAATATGTACTTTGAAGCTATTGAGTGTAGTGTTCTATATATTTCTATGAGGTCAAGTTGGCTGACTGTGGCCTTTAGGTCTTCTGTATCTTTGTTGAGTTTCTTTCTAGATGTTCTGTCCTTTACCGAGAGTGGTGTGTTGAAGTCTCTTACTATTATTGCAGAACTGTCTCTTTCTTGTTTCAGTGCTGTTACAGTTTGTTTTATGTATTTTGGATCCCTGTCATTGGGTGTGTAGATATTTATTATGGTTATGTCTTCATGATGTATTGTCCTCATAATCATTATATAATGCCCTTCTTTGTCTTTTATGGTAGATTTTGTTTTAAAGTCTATTTTGTCTGAGATTAGTATTGCCACTCCTGCTATTTTTTGGTAGCTGTTTGCTTGATATATTTTTTTCCATGCTTTGATTTTCAGTAAATTTATGTCTTTGTTTCTAAGATGTGTCTCTTGTAGACAGCATATTAATGGATCCTATTTTTTAAATCCATTCTGTCACTCTCTGTCTCTTTATGGGTGCCTTTAGGTCATTTACATTCAGTGTAATTATTGATAGCTGTGAGTTTATTGCTGTCATTTTGTAATGCTTTTTTTTTTTTTTGTGGTGCTGACGTTTTCTTTGTTCTCTTACTCTCCTGTGCTGAATTCCTTTTGTCTGTGCATTATGTTTTCCTTTATTTTGTTTTTGTAGATTTTGTGTTTACCGAGACTTTGTTTTTCTTTATTTTGATGAATAAGTTTGTTAACTTTCTTTGTGGTTACCTTGAAATTTAGCCTTATCTTCCTAAGTTTGAACCAGTCTTACATTACTTGGTACCCCCTTGCCTTCCTCTCCATTTGACAGTTCTATGCCTACACCGTTTATTCCCTCTGTTATTGTTCTGATGTTGTCATCATTTACAGATTAACCTCTCTGGTTCCCTGTTGTAAATCTTTTAGTTTTGATTAATCCTGAGTAGTTCATTACCTAGGTTGGTATCTGGCTGATGTGGTCTTCCGTCCTAGATTTACACCGTCATCTGATGTTGTTTGTTCTCTAACTGAAGAATTCCCTTTAATAATTGTTGTAAGTTTTGTTTGGTTTTTACATATTCCCTTAATTTCTGTTTATCTGAAAATTCCCCAATTTCACCATTATATTTGAGAAAGAGTTTTGCGGCATATATTATTCTTGGCTTGCAATTTTTTTTCTTTCAAGGTTTTATATGTGTCATCCCATTGCCTTCTTGCCTGCATTGTTTCTACCAAGTAATTAGAGCTTAGTTTTATTGTTTCCCCTCTGTATGTGACTTTTCATTTTTCTTGAGCTCCTCTCAGGATTCTTTCTTTGTCTTTGGTTTTAGCGAGTGTGATTATGATATGCCTTGGTGATTTTCTTTTGGGGTCTATCCTATATGGGGTTCGTTGAGCTTCTTGGATGGTCAGCTTTTTATCTTCCATGATATTAGGGAAGTTTTCTGTCAGCAATTCTTCAATGATCCTCTCTGTGTTTTCCATTTTCTCCCCCTATTCTGGAACTCTGAACACTCGAAAATTTTGCTTTTGATTGTATCCCACATAATTCTCAGGGTTTCTTCATTTTTCTTCACTCTGTTCTCTGATTTTTCCTCAAACAAAGTGGTATCCAGTGATTTGTCTTCATTTTCACTCACCTTGTCTTCCATTGTTTCAAACCTGCTCCTCAAACCTTCTATGACAGTGCCCATTTCTGAAATCTTGTTGTTTATCTTCTGGATTTCTAATTGCTGTTTCTAGTTGTTAATTTATTTTGACATTTTTTTCCTGTATTATTTTCCTGAATTCTTCCATCGTTTTGTCTGTCTTTTCCATGATTTTGTCTACTTTTTCCTCATTTTTGTCTGCTTTTTCCTTCAACTCTTGGATAGCTCTGAATATTAGAGATTTGAATTCCTATCAGGTAGTTCCAGTACCTTTTCTTCTACTGGAAGGTCATCTGGTGTTTTATTTTGGATGCCTACTGGAACCATCCTGTCCTGTTTTTTAATATGTTTTGATATTGTCTGCAGTCTTTGGGACATTCAGTAGTTATTTTCTTAGTTTATTAATTGTAGATTTATTTGTTTCATCTTGCTTTATTCTTTTAATTGGTTATGTCTGAGCAGGCAGGCTGGGTGTTCTTTGTTGTTCGCTCGTCTGTGAACACAATAGTTCTCACCGCCTTGTCCAGTGGGCAGGGCTAGTCGCTCAGCTATGATGCAGCAGGAAAGGTCCAGCAGAAGGGGAGGGGCTGGGATGAGTTGTTTATGGCATGTACTGGGGCCAACAGGGTGGGGCCGGGAATCAGTGCAGGACAGTTTCTGGTAGGCTGTGTGTATGCTACTCGACGGTGTTATGCTCAGCCCATGGTGCAGATAGGCAGGAGGGAGGGGGGAAGTTGTGACGTGTGGAGCTAAGTGGGTGTGAGGAAGAAGAGAAAAAGGAGAGAGAAACAGGAGCCAAAAAAAAAAAAAAAAGTGGTGAGGGAGCCTGCTGTTGGAGTGGTGCAGACCTAGGGAAGCTGTGTGCTGGTGAGTTTCTAACTGGGTGGTGAGGCACAGCCCATCAAAAAGGGACAGATACATCACATGCAGCTAGGTGGGCAAGAGAAAGGAAAAGAAGAAAGGGAGAGAGAGATAAAAAACTATATTAAAAAAGAAAAATAAATTTTAAAAAAAGAAGAGGAGGGAGAGAAAGGCACATGCAGCTAGGTGATTATGAGAAAGGACTGGAAGGAATGAGGAGAGAGACAAGAAACTGAGGGGAAAAAAAGATGCCAGGTGGCTGGGAGGAAGGAAGGTAGAGAGAGACAAGAAATGGAGAAAAAAAAAGAAGAAAGAAAAAAAAATGCCTCAAGGGAACCCACCAGAAGTGGGTCCCCAGCCAAGTGGCACTGCACAGCCCATCAAGAAGGAGCAGAGATGGCACACAGCACCAGGTCTTCAGGAGAAGGGTAAGGAAGGAAGGTAGAGAGAGACAAGAATTTGAGAGGGAAACAAAGAAGAAAGAAAAAAAAGCCCCAAGGGAGCCCACCAGAAGTGGGTCCCCAATCAAGCATCACTGCACAGTCCATCAGGAAGGAGCAGAGATGGCACACGGCACCAGGTGTTCAGGAGAAGGGTAAGGAAGGAAGGTAGAGAAAGACAAGAAACTGGAAAAAAGGAAGAAAGAAAAGAAAAAGGAAAAAAACATGCCCCAAGGGAGCCCACTGGAAGTGGTTCCCCAGCCAAGTGGCACTGCACAGCCCATCAAGAAGGAGTGAAGCACCAGCTGTTCAGGAGAAGAGTAAGGAAAGAAGGTAGAGAGAGACAAGAAACCAAGAAAAGAAAAGGTGAAAGAAAAAAAATGCCCCAAGGGAGCCCACTGGTGTGGTGGTGTGGACCAGGGAAGTGGCTCCCCAGCCACGTGGCACTGCACAGCACATCTAGAAGGAGCAGAGATGGCACACAGTGCCAGGCGTTCAGGAGAAAAGAAGGGAAGGATGGTAGAGAGACAAGAAATCAAGAAAAGAAAAAAATATCCCCAAGGGAGCCCACTGGGTTGGTGATGCAGACCAGGGAAGTGGCTCCCAAGCTGAGCAGCACTGCACAGCCTGTCTAGAAGGGGCAGATATGGCACACAGCACCAGGTATTCAGGAGACAGGAAAAGAAGAAAAGTAGAGAGAGATGAGAAACCAAGAAATGAGGAAAAACAAAAAAGAAAAAAGAAAAAAAATGTCCCCAGGGATCCCACTAGCATGGCAGCACGAACCAGAGAAGTGGCTCCCCAGATGAGTGGTGCTTCAAAGTCTTTTAAGAAGGAGCAGAGAAGGCACACAGAGCCAGGTGTTTGAGAGAAAGGAAGGGAAGGAGATGAGAGAGAGAGAAGAAACCAGAAGAAACCAAAAAAAGCACCAACAGCAACAAAAAAAAAAAAAAATGGTATTAAAGGAACCAGCTGGTGTGGGTGGGGTGAATCCAAGCGGCAAGGAGCCTGCGCCTCCCCAGCCAAATGACAGCTGCCTGCTGGGAAGCCGCAGAGGCCAAGCAGGGAGAAGAAGGGTGGGGGTGGTAAGGCATATATCGCTGGTTACCAGGTGCTCTGTCTCCTGCTGGGAGCTCCTTGAAGCTGTCTTCCTGTACTCCCTTTCAGCTGTTCTTGGTGGCTCAAGAGTCCAACATGGTGAATCCATGCCCAATTATCTGATAGGGGAACTCTACTCCATATCTGTCCTCGCGCTCTGTTCTCTGTCAATTTCTTATTCCATTCAGTGCTTGGTTGAGTTCTTTTATCTCTTCATTTGATGCTTAAGGTTTCAGGACATTTGTCTTTGTTTTAGTTTTTCAGGTCTTTTCTGTGCTTCTATCTAAAGCACCATGTTGGCTCTGCCTCTTTTTTTCTAGATTCTTAAGGTGAAAGCTTTTGATTATTGATTTGAGATTCTTCTTTTTCAATGTAAACATTTAAAAATAAATTTTCCTGTAAGCCCTGTTTTTGCTGCAAATCATAACTTTTGATATGTGTGTTTTCATGTTCATTCAGTTCAAAATATTTTCTAATTTCCTTTGTGATTTTTCTTTATCCATTGATTATTTAGATATGTGTCATTTAATTTTTATGTATTTGGAAATTTCCCAAATTTATTTCTGTTGTGTGTTTTTAATTATATTTCATTGTGGTCTGAGAACATATTTTGTATGATTTCAATCCTTTTAAACTTACTGAGACTTGTTTTATAGCCTAGCATATGGTCTATGCTAGATGTATGCAGAATATTTTGTGCATGCTTGAAAAGAATGTGCATTCTTCTACTATTGGGTGTAGTGTTCTATAGATTTCAGTTAGGGCAAGTTGTTTATAATGTTGTTCAAGTCTTCTATCCTTGCTGAGTTGCTGTCTAGTTGCTCTATCAGTTATTGGGAGTGAGATATTGAAGTCTCCAACTATTATTGTTGAATTGTCTATTTCTCTTTTCAATTGTGTCAGTTTTTCCTTCATGTATTTTGGGGCTCTGTTGGTAGGTGCATGTATGTTTATAATTGTTATATTTTTCTAATGAATTGACCCTTTTGTCATTCCCTCCCCCCAGTAATATTTTTGTCTTAAAGTCTTGTTTGATATTAGTATAGCCATTCCAGCTTGCTTATGGTTACTTTTGCATGGTATATATTCTTCTATTCTTTTACTTTTAACCTATTTGTATCTTTGAATAGAAAATGTGTCCATTGCAGACAGCATGTAGTTGGTCTTTTTAAAATCCCAGCTTGATAATCTCTTCCTTTCTATTGGAATGTTTAATTCATTAACATTTAATGTAATTATTGATAATGGTTAGATTTATGCGTGCATTTTGCTATTGGTTTTTATATGTCTCATGTCTTTTTTGTCCCTGCCTTCTTTTGATTTAATATTTTTTTAGTGTATCTCTTTAATTTCTTCTTTTTCACTATACTGTTTGAGTTACTTTCTTAGTAGTTTCTTTAGATATTACAATATGCATCTTGTCACAATCTACTTTAGATTAGTTCTAACTTAATACCGTTAAGATATAGAAACTTTACTCCAGTGTAACTCCATTCCCTCCCCTCTCCTTTGTGGTATTATTGTCATATGTATTACATCTTTATATGTTGGAAGACCAAAAATATAGTTTTGTAGTTATTGTTTTATGGAATATCATTTTTAAAAATCAATTAAGAGAAGAAAAGGGAAAAATATATGTATATGGTATTTTCTATTTCCCTACCTATTTACCTTTTATTGTGCTCTTTATTTCTTCGAGTGGAGAGAAGTTACTGTCTGGTGTCATTTTCTTTCAGCCTGAAGGACTTCCTTTTCCTTTTGTGTCTCTTTTAAGGTAGATCTGTTATCAGTGAATTCTCTCAGTCTTTGCTAACCTGGGTATGTCCTTATCTTACGTTTAGTTTTGAACAATAGTTTGTTGGACGTACAATTGTTAGTTGACAGAATTTTGTCTTTAATATTTTAAATATGTCATCCCATTGCCTTCTGGTCTTCATTGTTTTGGATAATAAGTTAGTTGTTAATCTTATTGGGTGTGATGAGTCATTTTTCTCTTGCTGCTTACAAAATTTTCTCTTTATCTTTGGTTTTCTATAGTTTGACTATGATGGGTCTAGGTGTAGATTTATTTCTATTTATACTACGTGGAGTTTATTGATTGTATGTACAGTTCTTGAATGTACAGTTTAATATTTTTCATCAAATTTGGGATGTTTTCTCTTCAAATATTTTATATGCCCCTTTCTCTCTCTCCTTTCCTTCGAGGACTTGCATGGCACATATGTTGGTATGGTTGATGGTTCCCACAGATCTTAGAGGCTGTTTATTTTTCCTTATTCTTTTTCCTTTTTGTTCTTTAGATTGAATAATTTCTATTGTTTCATCTTCAAGTTTACTGATTCCTTTTTCTACCACCTCAAATCTGCTGTTGAGACTCTTTGGTCAATTTTTTATTTCAGTTATTGTACCTTTCACCTCCAAAATTCCCATTTGGTTGTTTTCTTTAATTTATTTATAATTTCTGTCTTTTATTGCCATACTCTATGTGATGAGTCATTGTTATTATACTTTCCTTTAATTATTTAAGCATGATTTCCTTTAGTTCTTTGATCATATTTATAATAAACCCCGTTTCCATCGAGTTCATTCTAACTCATAGTGACCCTATTGGACAGAGTAGAACTGCCCCATAGGGTTTCTGAGGAGCAGCTGGTAGATTCGAACTGCCAACCTTTTGGTTGGCAGCCAACCTCTTAACAACTGTACCACCAGCTGCTTTGAAATCTTTGTCTGCTAAGTGCAACATCTGGATTTGCTCAGAGACAATTTCTCTTGGCTGCTTTTTTCTTTTTTCCTGTGTAAGAGCCATGATTCAATGCATGGCTTGTAATTTTGTTGTTGTTGAAAACTAGACATTTTAGATAATATAGCTGATCGAGATTCTGAGTTTTTTCCTCTGGGAGTTGTTGTTGTTTTTCTGTTTGCTTATTTGTTGTTTATTTGTTTGTTTAATGACTTTCCTAGAATAATTTTGTGGAGTGTCTTTCCCATGGTATGCAGTCCTGATGTTTCTGTTTAGTTTTGTTTCTTCTTTTTATTTTTATGTTCAGCTTTCTAGTAGCCACCCCTGTGTCAGCATAACTTCGTGGTCAGCCAACCATTGGTCGGCACTTGTACTCAAACACCTTGAGCCAGTAAGGATTTCACCCTTTGCCAGTGGATCTGGGTGGGGGTTGGGAAACATGTTCAAAGTTCAGATGGTTTACAAGTCTGCCCTGGTTTTTCTTTCTACCAGGCACTCTCATGTCTCCTCTGCATGTGTACAAGCCCTCACACCAGCTAGGGAAGAATAGATACGTGAGCCCTCTCTGGTCTCTTCTGGGCATGCAGACAGCCTTGAACATGTACACAGTCTTTCAGAATGCCAGGGATAAGTGTGAACTTACCAAGGCCCACTATGTCTGTCTCATTCCCCAGATCTTCCTGTTAAATTCTAGCTAGTGTACCAGTCTATTTCTTGCCCTGACTAGAATTGAAACCTCAGGCTAGCTGCAATCTTGGTCTTACCTCTTCCTTTGCCACTAAATTATTATTGTTTCTGACAACATCAAGGGATTTTTTGTTTGTTCGTTTGTTTTCTGTGCTCCACTCCAAATCAAGTCAGCCCCTCCCACAGCGAAGCTGCTAGTTTTCATGGCTTTCCCCACCGTGGTAGAACTACCATGTTGTCAGAGCTGGGGGGCAAAGATGGGAGCAGACCCAGGTTAAAATGCCACAGAATGTTTCTGTTTTTAATCCAAGATTACATAGTTTTTATTGAATAAACGCTTCTCAATTTTTGATTTCTATGCTGTGTTTGATTTCGGAGTCATGAAATGGTTATTTTTGACAGTTTCGTCCAGTTTTATCTTTGTTTTGGGGGGAGAGGATTTGCCACACTCCTTACTCTGTCTTTCTGCACCACAATTATTTGTTTATTTGTTTGCATTTTAGTACAATTCAATCCTTAAATTCTTTATTTTGTTAATTTAATTTTTTAATAGGAAATAAATAAAAATAAAATTCAAAAATATTAAAATGCATGCATTGAAGAGTCTCCCCACAACTCTGGTTTTCCCTCCACCCGGTACCCAACTCCACACCAAACCCCACCCTACATTGC
Source organism: Dugong dugon (assembly GCA_030035585.1). Lineage (NCBI taxonomy): Eukaryota > Metazoa > Chordata > Mammalia > Sirenia > Dugongidae > Dugong > Dugong dugon. The sequence goes on along the minus strand of CM057462.1, from coordinate 25,294,795 downwards.
TGGGTAACTATTATTAGTAGTTTCTTGTTTATTTCCAGAATTTCAGAATTTATTTATGCAATTACAAGTAATACAAGTGTATGTTTTAGTTTTTCTTTGTAAGACAAAACAGTGTGTGTCTGTGTGTACACACTGATTTACGCTCTGCTCTTTTCACATAACAGTATATATGGAAGATCTTTGCAAATTAGTCTATATATTTTTACAGCTGCATATTTTGTTTAACCAGACCTCTCCTGATAGACCTTCAGTTGTTTACAATGTTTTATTTCAAAAATTCTGCCATATATTAATAACCTTGTTTATAAGACATTTCTCCTATGTGTGAGTTTATGTGAATGATAAAGTATCAGAAGTAGAATTATCAGTTCAATGGGTACATGCATTTGTAATCTTGATAGATACCAAACTGGCATCCACAAAGGTTGTACCAGTTTATAAACTCCCACCAGGAATGTATGAGAGTACCTACTTTTTGATAGTGTTGCCGATTATGTGTTATCAAATTTTTTAATTTTTGAAAATGTGACAAGTGAGAAATGGTACTTTCGTGGTATTTTAGTTTGTATTTCTCTTGTTACAGACAATGTGGAGCATCTTTTCATTTGTGTAAGAGCCTGTTATTTCTCCTTTTCTATGAACTGTCTGTTCATATCCATTGACTCTTTGCTTGTTGTGTTGTTTTTCTTCTTAACCATTTCTAGGGGCTTTTTATATATTAGGAGATCTGTCTTATGCTGTGATATGAGATGTACGTTCTCTAGTTTTATTTTGCTTGTATTTTTACTTGTGGTATTTCAGGCAATACAAAAAGGTTTTTTTTTTTTAGTGTAGATTAATTTATCAATCTTTTCTTGTTTTTGCTTCTCAATTTTGAGTCTTATTTAAAGGCTGTCCCCAGTTTAAGGTTTTAAAGGAATTTTCTTGTGTTTTATTTTTTATGGCTTCATTTTTTTATGTTTAAATATTTGATCCGTTTGGAATTGGTTCTAGAGATCTAGTATAAGATAAAATCTAATTATATTTTTTTCACATGGCTACTGACTTGTTCCCAAATAATTTATTAAATAGTCCATCTTTTCTCCTCTGATATGACGATCTTATTATATACTAAGTTCTCTTATGTACTTGGGTCTGTTTTTAGACTTCCTATTCTATTAGATTGGTTAATCTATCCTTTCATATACCATTACCACATTATTTTATTTGCTGAGGCTTTATAACTAAGTCTTTAATCTGCTTAAATAAAGATTTTAGATGATATATTTAATCACGAGAAACAAAGAGTATTATGCTACAAAGCCATGGTGCCTAATTAGATAAGAATATTTTCATAAGTAATCTTCTAGTCCTGAAACAACAATAAGAAGTCTATAACCCTGATAGCAACTGATACAAATGTAAATACCAAATCCAGAAACCCATCGTCATCAAACTCTTTTAGATATTATATAGGTATTTATTTTGGAAGCTGTAAAAATTATAGTATAGAAACATGTAAAACTGCTTCAGATATAAACACATACTATTTTAATTTCACATAGTCAAGATGCTTTCCTCCTCATTCTGCAGCTACCTCCACCCCTTCCTCCTCAGACTGCAATTCTGCAGGTGGTTATTTATTATTTTCCTAAAAAGCTTTATTGAAGTGTAACTGATTGTCTTAGTCATCTAGTGCTGCTGCAACAGAAATACCACAAGTGGATGGCTTTAACAAAGAGCAGTTTATTTTCTCATAGTCCAGTAGGCTAGAAGTCCAAATTCAGGGCGCCTGCTCTAGGAGAAAGCTTTCTGTCTCTGTCGGCTCTGGAGGAAGGTCCTTGTCATCAGTTTTCCCATGGTCTGGGAGCATCTCAGCGCAGGAACCTCGGGTTCAAAGGATGCACTCTGCTCCCCACACTGCTTTCTTGGTGGTATGAGATCCCCGTGTTTCTCTGCTCAATTCTGTCTTTTATATCTCTGAAGAGACTGGCTTAAGACACTATCTAATCTTGTAGATCTCATCAATGTAACTACTGATAATCCATTTTTTTACATCATAGTGATAGGATTTACAACACATAGGGAAATCATATCAGATGACAAAATGGTAGACAATCATACAATACTAGGAATCATGACCTAGCCAAGTTGACAGATGTTTTTGGGGGACACAATTCAATCCATGAGACTGATACTCAATACACTGCACATATTTAAAGTGTACAGTTTGATAAGTTTGGCACTGATATAGACCCATGAAACCATCACTACAGTAAAGACAGTGGACATACCCATCACCCCAAAGTTTCCTTGTGTCTTTTTTTATTCTGTCCCACCCATCCCACTCCCAGGAAACTGCTGATCTGCTTTCTGTCCCTATAAATTGGTTTGTATATTCTAGAGTTTTATATATATGGAATCATACAGTGGGTTCTCTTTTTTGTCTGGCTTCTTTCACTTTGCAAAGTATTTTCAAAGTTTATCCATGTATCAGTACTTCATTCATTTTTATTACTGAGTAGTATTCCATTATATGGATATACCACATTTTGTTTGTCCATTTGGATTATTTCCAGTTTTTGGCTATTGCAGATAAAGCGTATGAACAGTTATGTACAAATCTTTACACAAATGTATGATTTCATTTCTCTTGGGTAAATACCTACAAGTAGAAGGGCTGGATCATATGATAGGTGTATTTTAACTTTTTAAGAAACCACTAAGATGTTTGTACCATTGTAAATGATGAGAAGTTACACTTTTCACCAGCAGTGAATGAGCATTCCAGTTCCTCCATATCCTCAGCAACACTTGGTATGGTCAGTTTTTTTTAATCTTAGTCATTCTGATAGGGGTGTAGTGGCATTTTGTTGTGGCTTTAACTTACATTTCCTAAAGACTAGTGATGATGAGAATCTTTTCATGTAATTATTTGCCATCTATATATCTTCTTTGGTGAAGAACATGTTTAAAACTTTTGCCCATTTGTTATTGAGTTGTTTGTTTTATTGTTTAATTTTGAGCTTTTATATATTCTAGATAAAAGTCTTTCATCAAATATATGCTTTGCAAAGATTTTCTCCCAATCTATGGCTTGTCTTCGTGAGTGAACTTTGACGTTTTGTGTCTTTCAAGGAATATTTGTCCATATCATCTAAGTTGTCTAGTTTACTGGCATAGAGTTCATAATATTCCTTTATTATCCTTTTAATATAGTGGTATCACCTCTCTCATTCCTAATATGGATTATTGTGTCTTCTCTCTTTTTCTCTTGACTAGTCTGCCAGAGGTTATTCATTTCATTGATAAACAACCAGTTTTTGCTTCATTGGTTCTTCTATTCTTTTCTGTTTTCTATTTTTAATTTCTATTTTGTAATTTATTATTTCATTTCCTCTGCTTAGTTTGGGTTTAATTTGCTTTCCTGTTTCTAGTTTCTTAAGGTGAAAGCTAAGGTTATTCATTTCAGACTTTTCTTTTCTAGTGTAGATGTTTGTTTTTGTAAATTCCCCCTTAAGTACTGGTTTAGCAGCATGCACAAATGTTGATATATTGTGTTTTCTTTTTCATTCAGTTCAAAATACTTTCTAATTTCCCTTTTAATTTATTTTTTGATCCATGAGTTATTTTAGAATTATGTTATTTTGTTTCCAAATATTTGGAGGATTTTCCAGAGATCTTTCTGTTACTGAGTTTTAACTTAAATCTGTGTGGCTAGAGTTATATTTTGTATGACTTGAATTCTTTTAAATGTATTGAGACTTACTTTATGGCCCAGAACATGGTCTATTTTGGTAAATGTTTTGTGTGCAATTAAGGTGCATGTGAGTTCTGTTGTTGTGGGTTGTTGTTGTTGTTGGTTGTTGTTAGATGCCATCGAGTCAGTTCCAATTCATAGCAACCCTATGTACAACAGAAGGAAACACTGCCCGGCCCTGCGCCATCCTCACACTCCTTGTTTTACTTGAGCCCATTGTTGCAGCCACTGTGTCAATCCATCTCATTGAGGGTCTTCCTCTTTTACGCTGACCTTCTACTTTACCAAGCATGATGTCCTTCTCCAGGGACTGATCCCTCCTGGTAACATGCTCAAGTATGTGAGATGTAATCTCACCATCCTTGCTTCTAAGGAGCATTCTGGTTGTACTTCTTCCAAGACAGATTTGTTCATTCCTTTGGCAGTCCATGGTATATTCAATATTCTTCGCCAACACCATAATTCAAAGGTGTCAATTCTTTTCTGGTCTTCCTTATTCATTGTCCAGCTTTCGCATGCATATGAGGTGATTGAAAACACCGTGGCTTGGGTCAGGTGCATCTTAGTCTTCAAGGTGACATCTTTGCTTTTTTAACACTTTAAAGAAAGTCTTTTGCAGCAGATTCTTTTGATTTTTTAACTGCTGCTTCCATGGGTATTGATTGTGGATCCAAGTAAAATGAAATTCTTGACAACTTCGATATTTTCTCCATTTATCTTGATGTTATTTATTAGTCCAGTAGTGAGGATCTTTATTTTCTTTATGTTGAGATGTAATCCATACTGAAGGCTGTGGTCTTTGATCTTCATCAGCAAGTGTTTAAAGTCCTCTTTACTTGCAGCAAGCAAGGTTGTGTCATCTGCATAATGCAGGTTGTTAATGAGTCTTCCTCCAATCCTGATGCCCCTTTCTTCTTCATATAGTCCAGCTTCTCAGATTATTTGCTCAGCATACAGATTGAATAGGTATGGTGAAAGGACACAACTCTGACACACATCTTTCCTGACTTTAAACCATGCAGTACCCCTTTGTTCTGTTCGAACCACTGCCTCTTGATCTATGTACAGGTGCCTCAGGAGCACAATTAAGTGTTCTGGAATTCCTATTCTTCACAATGTTTTCCGTAGTTTATTATGATCCACACAGTCGGATGCTTTTGCATAGTCAATAAAACACAGGTAAACATCTTTCTGGTAGTCTTTGCTTTCAGCCGGGATCCATCTAACATCAGCTATGATATGCCTGGTTCCACATCCTCTTCTGAATCCAGCTTGAATTTATGGCAGTTCCCTGTCGATATACTACTGCAGCTGCTTTTGAATGCTCTTCAGCAAAATTTTACTTGTATGTGATATTAATGATATTGTTTGATAATTTCCTCATTAGGTTGGATCACCTTACTTTGGAATAGACATAAATATGGATCTCTTCCAGTCAGTTGGCCAGCTAGCTGTCTTCCAAATTTCTTGGCATAGATGAGTGAGCACCTCCAGCGCTGCATCTATTTGCTGAAACATCTCAGTTGGTATTCCATCAATTCCTGGAGCCTTGTTTTTTGCCAATGCCTTCAGTGCAGCTTGGACTTCTTCCTTCAGTACCATTGGTTCCTGATCATATGCTACCTCCTGAAATAGCTGAATGTTGACCAATTCTTTTTGGTATAGTGACTCTGTGTATTCCTTCCATCTTCTTTTGATGCTTCCTGTGTTGTTTAAGATTTTCCCCACAGAATCCTTCAATATTGCAACTCAAGGCTTGAATTTTCCTTCAGTTCTTTCAGCTTGAGAAATGCTGAGCATGTTCTTCCGTTTTGGTTTTCTATCTCCAGGTCTTTGCACATGTCATTATAATATTTTACTTTGTCTTCTCGAGCCGCCATTTGAAATCTTCTGTTCAGCTCTTTTACTTCATCATTTCTTCTTTTCACTTTAGCTACTCTGTGTTTAAGAGCAAGTTTCAGAGTCTCTTCTGACATCCCTTTTGGTCTTTTCTTTCTTTCTTGTCTTTTTAATGACCCCTTACTTTCTTCATGTATGATGTCCTTGAAGTCATTCCACAACTCGTCTGGTCTTCGGTCATTAGTATTCAACGTGTCAAATCTGTTCTTGAGACGGTTTCTAAATTCAGGTGAGATATACTCAAGGTCATACTTTGGCTTTCGTGGACTTGTTCTAATTTTCTTTAGCCTCAACTTGAACTTGCATGTGAGCAACTGATGGTCTGTTCCACAGTCCGTCCCTGGCCTTGTTCTGACTGATGATATTGAGCTTTCCCATGGTCTCTTTCCACAGATGTAGTCAATTTGATTCCTGTGTATTCCATCCAGTGAGGTCCACGTGTATAGTCACTGTTTATATTGTTGAAAAAAGGTGTTTGCAATGAAGAAGTCATTGGTCTTGCAAAATTCTATCATGTGATCTCCGGCATCGTTTCTATCACCAAGGCCATATTTTCCAACCGCCGATCCTTTTTCTTTGTTTCCAACTTTCGCATTCCAATCACCAGTAATTATCAATGCATCCTGACTGCATGTTCAATCAATTTCAGACTTCAGAAGTTGATAGAAATCTTCAATTTCTTCATCTTTGGCCTTAGTGGTTGATGCATAAATTTGAATGATAATCACATTAACTGGTCTTCCTTGTAGGCATATGGATATTATCCTATCACGGACAGCATTGTACTTCAGGATAGATCTTGAAATGTTCTTTTTGATGATAGTGCAATGCCATGTCTCTTGTTGTGGTTGGAGGGTTGTATAAATGTCAGTCGGGTCAATTTTGTTGCTGGTGTTCAAGTTTACTATATCCTTGTTGATTTTCTGTCTGCTTCTTATATCAGTTTTTGAGAGTGGGATATTTAAATCTCTGACTATAATTGTGGGCTTATCTGTTTCTTCTTTCAGTTCTATCATTTTTTGCTTCATGTATTTTAATGCTCTGTTATTAGGGGTATGAACATTTAAGATTGTTATAGCCATTTTTATTAATTGACCCTTTATCATTGTGAAATTACCTTCTTTATCTCTGGTACTATTCTTTGCTTTTACATCTATTTTTTTTTATATTAATATAATCACCCTAGCTTTCTTTCGAGTGGTGCTGTCATGATATGTCTTCCCATAATTTTACTATTAACCTATTTGTGTCTTTACATTGAAAGCATGGTTTTGGTTTGGTTTGGTTTTTTTCCTTTCATCTGTTTGTTTGCAGGCAGCACGTAGTTGGGTCTTGCTTTTTTATCCAAGCTCACAATCTCTGCATTTTAATTAAAGTGTTTACGCCATTCAAATTTAATATAATTCTTGTATAGTAGCCTTAAGCCTACCATTTTGCTATTTATTTTCTATTTTTCCCATCTGTTCTTTTTTCTCTTTATATTCCATTTCTGTCTCTCTCTTTTTTTAATTGTTTTTTTAATGATTCCATTTTATCTCACCTGTTGGTTTATGAGGTATAATTCTTTGCTCTGTTATTTTAGGATTTGCTTTAGAGTTTACTTCTTCAACTTATCACGGTCTACTTTTAAGTGATACTACCACTTCACATGTAAGAACCTTACAAGAGTATACTACTTTTTCTCCACTTCCAATCTTTATGCAATTGGTTTCATTTATTTTACATATGTTATAAACCTCATAATAATTTATCATTTTGTTTAAATAGCCATTCATCTTTTAAAGAATATTTAATAAAGGCAAAAAATCTCATCTATTTGTCCATGCAGTTACCACTTCTGGTTCTCTTCATTCCTTTCTATAGATACGGATTTCCATCTAGTATACTTTTTCTTCTGCCTGAAGGACTTAGTCTTTAGCATCTCTTGTAGTGCAGGTCTGCTGGTGATGAATTCTTTCAGCTTTTGAATGTCTGAAAACATCTTGAATTTGCTTTCATTTTTGATAGATATTTTTGCCAGGTACAGATTTCTAGTTTTTCTTTCAGAATTTTAAAGATGTTGTTCCATTCTCACTTGCATTGTTTCTGACGTGAAATGTGCTGTCATCCTTGTCTTTGCTCCCCTCTACAAAGCATGTCCTTTTTCTCTGGATGCTTTTAAGATTTTCTCTTTATCACAGGTTTTGAGAAATTTGCTTATGACAGACTCAGTGTAGTGTTCTTCACATTTCTTGTGCTTGGGGTTGGTTCATTGAACTTCTTGCATCTGTGGGTTTATAGTTTTCATCAAATTTGGAAAAATTTCAACCATTATTTCTTCAAATAATTTTTCTGTCATAGCCTCTTCCTCCTGTCCTTTGGGGACCCCAAGTGCCCATGTACTAGGCTGCTTGAAGTCCTCTTTTCTTTTTCTGTCTTCTTTTTTCTTTCTCCTTTTTAATTATTTTTTCATTCTGTGTTACATTTTGGATAATTTCTATAGCTATGTTTTCAAGCTCACAAGACTTTCCTTCTGCAATGTCTAATCTGCTATTGATCCCATCCAGTGTCGTTTTCATCCCACACATTGTAGTTTTCATCTCTAGAAGTTTGGCTTTGTTGTTTTTTATATCTTCTGTGTTTCAACTTTTAAATGCATGGAATACAGTTACACTAACTTTTTTAATGTCCTTTTCTACATCGGTTCTGGATCGATTTCAATTGACTGATTCCTCTCCTCATTATGGGCCATACTTTTCTGCATTCTTTGCATGCCTAGTCATCTTTAATTGGGTGCCAGACATTGTAAATTCTACCTTGTCGGGTACTGGGTATTTTTTGTATTCTTATAAATATTCTTGAGCTTTGTTCTCAGGCATAGTTCACTTACTTGGAGACAGTTTGATCCTTTCAGGTCTTGCTTTTATGGTTTGTTAAGTGGGTTTGGAGGAGTGCCCAGTCTAGGACTAATTATTCCCTATTACTAAGGCAAGACCCTTGTGAGTGCTGTAGCCAGTGCCCGTGAATTCTGAGGTTTTCCAGCCTGGCTGGAGGGAAGGAGCACCATTCCTGGCCCTGTGTGTGCCCCAGGCCCTGCTCCCTCTGATCCTATCATGTAGTCTGTCCCCCGGCCTTGTGTGGTTCTCAGTCACCTGCACTGATCTGTCACTCTGCTGAACACGTGAGGGGGAGCCCCTGCACATCTGAGGTTCCCTCTGCAGCTCTCCTCTCTTTCCCTCTGCCCTTTGAACTCTAGGACTCCTACCATGTGCCTCAGTCTCCCCAGGTCCTCAGCTATTTCCTCAGTGAGGCTGTCTGTTGGCTCTGCCTCAGTTCCCTTTTCTGCATCAAATCGTTGACACTCTCCCAGGACAGTGACTGGGCACTCACCGAGCTCACATTGTTTTGTTTCCTGTTGTCTTTCAGGGATCCCTGTCCTTAGTTCCCTGTTGTCCAGTATCTTGAAAACTGTTCTTTGATTATATTGTTTCTGCTTTTGTGATTGTTTCACATGGGAGGATAAGTTCATCCCAGTTACTCTATCTTGACCAGAAGCGGAGGTTGATCAAACCACAGCTGATTTTTCATACCATATGTGGAACGTTTTCCTTTCAAGTCAAAGGTATTCCCAGTACCTGACCAGTGTGTCTCCTTTTTCAGACCCAAGTGACATAGCAGCCTGGACAATGATGTCCTTCACTAACAGTGGTCATTGGTGCCTGTTGACCTCTCCTTAGCCATTGGACCTTGAACCTCACAGAGTCCCTGTGGCCCAGCCTGGCACCAGGAGTGGAGGACCCAGGGCCCCACCACCCCCCATCAGAAGCAGCACCTGAGGTCTGAGACCCAGGCCAGAGTTGGCACTCTCCACTGCCATACTCAGGTGGGAGCTCATCTGAGCAGCAATGACCACTGTCTTAGTTATCTAGTGCTGCTGTAATAGATATACCACAAGTGGATGGCTTTAACAAACAGCAGCTTATTCTCTTACAGTTTAGAAGCCTAGAAGTCTGAATTCAGGGTGCCATCTCCAGGGGGAGGCTTTCTCTCTCTGTTGGCTCTGGGGGAATGTCCTTGTCATTAATCTTCCCCTGGTCTAGGAGCTTCTCAGCACAGGGACCCTGGGTCCAAAGGATGCACTCCACTCCCAGCTCTTCTTTCTTGACAGTAGGAGATCCCGCTCCTCTCTGCTCATTTCTCTCTTTTATATCTCAAAAGACATTGACTCAGATACAGCCTAATCCTGTAAACTGTGGCCTGCCTCATTAACATAACTGCCTCTAATCCTGCCTCATTAACATCATAGAGGTTAGGATCTACAACACATAGGAAAATTACATCAAACCACAAAATGGAGGACAACCACACAATACTGGGAATCAGGGCCTAGCAAAGTTGACACACATTTTGGGGGGACACAATTCAATCCATAACAACCACCAGGGTGAGTGTGCCCCCTTCTGGCCAGCCTGGGGCTGTGGGCACGAGACTGGTCAGAGGAGAGGCTCTCCAGAGAGCACAGGTGATGGACCAGGGCAAGAGGTGGCACTGGGTGCCTCTGAGGCCCAGAAGTGGGAATTCAGGAACCAAGGACCGATCTGTGCTGATAGAGCCAGGGGTCAGGGTTCTGTGAAATGTCCAGGCCCCGAGCCCCCGCCCTGGGCTGGCGTGGGCCTCTAGGGTGAGGGGCCAGAGCCCAGATCCTCACCTGCTATCCCCCCTCAGCACAGCCCAAGCATATTGTTTGCTCTTCTTTTCTCCCGAGAAGGTGAGAGAGGCCGAGTCCTAAGGATCTCGGCTGGCATCCGGTACGTGCAGCTCCCGGCCTACTCCGACGTCAGCTTCTTCAAGGTGGACGAAAATGACAAAGAGACACCCATCCCGACACCATTGTGAGTGAGGCTGACCATCCCTGTTCAGTGGCCACAGTGGGGGGCATGTGTGGGGACTTCTTAACTGAGAGGAGGAATGCTCCAGAAAGCTGCTCTACCCAGGGCCTTCCCACACCCATGTGGCTGTACAACTCGCCTTAGCAGTAAAGTGTGAAGGGTGGCATGTATCCCCTCCCCATGTGTCCCCTCCCTGTGTGTCCCCTCCTCATGTGTGATTCAACACAGCTGTGTATCCTGCCTTGACTCTCAGGTGTCCAGGTGGAGCCTGGCCAGCCTGAGCCTCTGAGTGACTGCAACCCAGCCAGCCACCCCTCCACCTCCCCTCTGCCTCCCCTGCCAGGCCTGCCTCCGTTCCTAGCCTCCTTCCTCCCTGTTTCCTCCTTTCTCCCTCTCTCTCTGTTTTCCCATCCTTCCTTTTTCCCTCCTCCCTCCCTCCCTCCTTTCCTTGTTTCTATTCTGCCTCCCTCTCTTCCTTCTTTCTTCCTTCCCAGAGAAGCTTTTTCTTTATCATTTTTCAAAACCCTATCATAGAATTTAGGAGTGAGGTGGGCTTGCCAGCCCAGAATGCCTCTCACAGCGTGTTAGTCTTAACCATCTAGCTGTTACCACCAAGCATGTCGTGGTCAACATCACCTATGCTGAGAGGCTGGGGGTAGTCCGAGGCCAACAGGCTGCTTTTGGGCCCAGAGCTGAATTTGGTCTCCCCGACACCTGTCCCCAGTCTTGTGCTTGGCCACTCTGGCCCCTTTGGGACACACTCGGGCCATCAGAATGTGTGTCAGCGTTCCGCTTCCTGATGATTACGTGTGAAAGGCATTACAATGACCTGTAAATGTTTCTTAAGTTAAAATTCCTCCTAAACTGAGTTAGTTTTGAGCTCTTTCAACCAAGACCAAACCATTTACCCCGTGTGTGTCAGTAGAACTGCTCCACAGGATTTTCAATGGCTGTGACCTTTCAGAAGTAGATAGCCAGGCCTTTCTTCCAAGGTACCTCTGAGTGGACTCAAACCTCCAACACTGCAGTTAACAGCTGAGCACGTTAACTGTTTACACCACCCAGGGACCCCTGAGCCCATTTAGATCCTTTTCTTCCTTCTTCCAAAGAACTGGGCTGCCTTGGTTAGGACCATTAGGGATCTTGATGCTTGCCGTGGGGGAAATGCTGCTCAGGTTTCAGAATCTGGCAGCTCTGCTGGCTTTCTCCACTTCCGGACTGTGAGCCTGTGCTCAGAGGCAGAAGGAAGGTCTGAGCTGCAGGTCGTGCCGAGAGAGTCCATGTTCAGCTCCTCTGCACTGCCACCTTTCTTCCTAACCCTCACAGCCAGAATCAGAAATAACTCAAACAGTGGGGCAGCCAGTGTGACTCTGCAGCTCTGTGCTCTCTGTAAGAAAGCTCAAAGCCGTTTCCACCAGTCCGCCCCTAAGTTCAGGCCTGCCCACCGCCGGGCATGCACAGAGGCAGTGCGGTGGGTTGCAGGAATAATGATAGCAATGGTTCTCCTTTCCAGTCAAGAGACCTGCACTCCCCACCGCAGACCCCAACCCCACTTCCTGGGTCTTGGGGTGATGGGTGTGACCCCCGAGAACGGCTGGACAATGCATGTCCCAAGTCCTCACAGCCCCAGCAGGCTCAGAGTGACCATCTCGCCCTGACACCCTGGGGTGTCCTCCTCCCTATCCAGCCCCGGGCCACTGCCCTCCAACCCCACCTCCCGCCTGGCCCATTTGGGGTCACGAGATGGACAGTCATGCCCACCATTTGCCTTCACAGTGGATTTGAGTGCATCTCCTACCCTCTGTCAAGCCCTGAGTCCCAAGGGCTGGAGCCCAGGGTGGCAGTGAAAAGTGCTGGAACCGACCTGCCGCTCCCCACAGCTGATGTGGAGCCAGCGCTAGCATGGGGCGCCCTGCAAGGCCAAGGAGATCGCCCCTGCAGCCCAGCTGGTGAGTGGATGTGATGACCTGTCGATTCTGGGTGTCAAGGGCTCAGGTATAGGGGGGTGGGCAGCAACACCCCAGACCTGGGTCGGGGAGGAACAAAGCTGTCCCCTAAGAGCCAGGCTTGGCACTTGGGCTCAGTGTCTGGGAGAGGTGCAAAGTGGCAGAACCAGCAGGCCTCATGGAGAGCAAGTGGGCCTTGGCAGGGCTGCTGAGTAGGTTAAAGGGCAGTCGGGGCTGTGTTGGTATCTAGGGACATGCAGCTCCATGGTGATGGGCCACAGGGGGATGGGGTTCTCATGGTGCTGTGCGGTGTCCTGGAAGCTTTGGTCATTGCCAAGAGCACCCAGATGAGGCACCCTGAGCCTGGCCATGGGGCAGCCCCTGGCCAGAGCATCTCAGGTCATTTGTGGCTCTGTCAACCTGAGGCCAGGCCTGGATGGCAGCAAACCCATAAAGGCCACTGTCACCCCTGAGGCCTCTGGTCAGCCTGGGCATGGACACCCTGGCCCCACAGTCTTCTGACCCCTGGGTGCCCTGACTAGTCATGTGTGTGCACCCCAGTTTCCAGATGACTCCATCTAGGCACAGCCTCCACCCATCAGCCCCAAGCATGCGGAGGGCCGGCACCCATGTGGGATCTGGTCTGCGACTGGCCTTCTTCACAAGGCGCTGGCCTTGCCTTACCCCGGCTATTCTGGAATTATCACAGGAGCCAGGAGCTGAGGCTGGGGAGTTGAATGAGAGTTTAATCACTTGCATTACTGTGCTCAGGAATATGAAATGCTCCCATTGTAAATACGTGGTTGGCATCTTAATGCGGGGAACAACCTTGATGAGCAATTGAGGTGACGGAGGCATCGGTGCCCCGCATCACTCTGCGGGGGTGCTCCGGGGAGGATGGCGGTCACAGGCAGGTCTCTGCAATTGGGCTCAGCCATCCCAGGGGGTCTCGTCTGATCCTTCCAGATAGGACAAGGGAGCGAGAGTGTTCATGAGCAGGCCTAGGGTGGCTCCCCCTGGGGCCCATGTGTTTCAGGGCATGGCGCCCTCTAAGCTGTTTGGAGAGGACCCGGCACTGACGGCCATGTGCTGCCTCCCACCCCCCAGTTGGGATCTGGGCCCTGGTGCTGCAGGGTGAGGTCAGGGGCTGCAGGGCTCCGGGGATGCAGAGCAGGATAGGCTGCACCGAGAGGCTGTGCAAGTGATGTCCAGATGTGACTGAGTGGATGGCGGGGGACATGAAGGAGGAGTGCCCGCCTACCCCAGGGGGTCTTACAGGTGACAGGCTGGACAAGATGTCCTTCATCATCATGAGCGTGCTTCAGGGACAGCCCTTTTCCAAGCTCCCAGAGAGTTCCACTGCACCTTCCCTCGGGACACTGGGTTCCTGCTGTCGCTCTGGGAAGTCCCCAGAGTCCCCACAGATAGCCTCATAGGCAGCCATCCAGCCAGGCCACCCAATGAGCTTGGAGTGACCCCTTCTTTCCTCTTCCAGGCCCACACCTTCCCTGTGCCCCTGTCCACGGAGCCAGGCAGCCCCCAGGGACCCAGGTCCTCCCCCTACACCTTCTGTCTCCTGCCTCTCCTGGCTCTTCAGCCCCAGGAGAGGAGTCTCTAACACTGGTGCTGGGTAGGGCCAAGCTTCTGTCTGCTCAGACCCCTGCAAGGACCCCTTTCCTCCCCCAGATGGCCCAACACTTTCCAGGCCCAGGGTTCTCAAGCTGGCCCCTCCATCTTGGCCCCACGGGCCCCAGTGCCAGCCTCAAGGGCTGCATGCTCCCCGCAGTGCCAGAGTCCACCTGCCCAAGCTGCTCTACCTGCCTGACGAGCTACCCTTCTGGTGGTCTGGGGTTCCCGCTGGCTTCGCACACCTGCTGGTCGTGTGCTTGAGGTCAGCCATCCAGGAGGCCAACGGGATGAATAGTCGTGGGCTCATGCTCCACTCCAGACTCTGTCCTGCCTGTGGGGGCTGCAACGGGATATGGTCAGCATGGTGGGCCGAGCCCCCCAACAGGGCTCTCCTTGAGGTTACATTGTTGTTCTCACAATTGAATTTGAGGTGTGGTGGCAGGACAGAATCCAGGGCCCCCTGACACCTGCACACCCCCCACCTGCTCCCACCCTCCTTACCTGGTGAGGGCCATGCCTGAGAGTCCATCACATCGTCTTTGAGGAGGATTCACCCAAACGACTGTCATAGAACAGCAGCAAGTGACCGCACCCATAAACTATTCTCCGTAAAAGTATAGAAGCGCCCCCCTATTTATACAAGGGAAGGAAGATCAGGCCTGCGGTCTCTCCTTGTGGGGGCTGCTGGTGCAGGGTGGCCAGGACCCCTTGGCCTTGTGGGAGAGAAGCAGCCATCAGGGGGCTGGGCCTGGGTCTGAAGGAAGCTTGTGGGCCGAGGCCTGTGCCACCCTCTTGTTGCTTTCACTGTGGGTTAAGAAGTGATTTTATGCTGTATTGGCAGAGGAACATGTGTATTTCTGGGTGAAAATACTTTCGGGTGCCATGCACTTGGGAGGTTTCCAGGGCTGGATAGAAAGATTTGATTAAACCCAGGCCCAGATGCCAGGTGCTCTCAGCAGCCCTCCCTCCCGTCCCATGTAGGGCCGACTCCCCCGGCCTACCCCACAGTGTGGTTTAGGGTGCCCTCCCACAGGCCCACATCGCAGGGCTCAGGTGTGCACAACTTTTCTGAGATGCTCCTGGCTCTGCTATGACGACACGTGAAAACCTTTGGGGAGGCTTTGAGGGCCGCGTTCTTGTACGAACTGCTCAGACTTGACCCCTAATATTCTGCAGTTGGTGTCCTACTCAGCGGGCCTCTCAGTGGGCTTGCAGGAAGGTCTACAGCATGGTCATGGCTGGTTGAGTCCAGTTCTAGGTGGGAACTGCTAGGTGGAAGGTACTGGGGCCTGTGGCAGCTGGAGGTGTGGCAGCCCCTCCACCAAGTAGGAAGAGAAGTTGTGCATAGCAACCACCTCATCAGTAACCCAAGACACCAGGCCGGGCACCCCAGACACACTGTCAAGTTGTAACAATGAAGTAACATCCCTGCAGGGCTGCATGTCAGCCATGAGACAGAGCTCTGACACGCATGTGGGAGCACACACAGCCCAGACTTGGCAGGACCGAGGGGCCAAGGAGACACAGCATCTTCCAGCACTGATGGGCGCTAGTGGGGTAGATTCTTCTCTTTTTTTCCAGTCTCCATCTTTTCTTCTTTCACCATGTCTTGGTGTTCTCGTGCTGCTGTAACAGAAACACCACAAGCCTGAAGAACAGGCATTTATTTTTTCACAGTTCTGGAGGCTAAAATTCCAGATCAAGTCTCTGCTGTGTCAATTCCTTCCTTGTTGGTAGCTCTTGGGTGTTTCCTTGTTCCTTGGCAATCCTCACGTGGAGTCTTCTTCCCCAGTATGTTTTCACTTCTGTGTCTATTCTGCTCTACTTAAAACTCAGAGCGATTAGGTTTGGGACCCACCCTACACTGAACTGTCCTCATTAAAATAACAAAGAAAACCCTATTCCCAAACGGGATCTCGTCCACAGATACAGGAGTTAGGATTCTGACAAATATTTTGCAGGGACGCAATTCAATCCATAACACACCATGATCTCATTTACAACAGATTATCTGGTTTACTGCTTTCAAATCATGATCCAGTTAAATTGTTAGTTCCTTCTGTCTGTGTAAAATTCAAAATGAACTTTCCCACCTCCTGCTGAAACCCTTTTTTCCACATCAAGCTCTTCATGTGGCCCGTGTCACTGAGGAGCCCTTCCCCCCAGACACAAGGGGACACCATCTAGATCACCCACCCAAGTGCGCACACACACACACACACACACACACACACACACACACACACACCCTCATCCACCCCTGAATCTGCTCCGAATCATGAACCCTCTGGCCATCTGTCTGTCCTCCTCGGGAAGGCGGTAACTGGCATTCCTCAAATAGTCAAGGCCGTCACCAAAGAATGCCAGTTCTGTTGTGGTTAGAATTGCATTTAGCAGCAAGAGAGCGTGGTACAGTGATAGTGGCTTAGTATGCAGGCAGCTGTGCTCTCATGTTCAGGAAGCCTCAGGGTGTCAGCTGAGAACTGGGAGGCCCCTCCTGTGAGGGACCCAGGCTCCTTCGATCTGTTGGGCCTTTAGCTGTCACCCCACCCACCATCTGAGGCGGCAGCTGGAGCCAGGAAGAAGGCCACTTCTGCTCCCAGGCTCCACCTGGCTGTGAGGGAGGCTGGGGGTGCAGGCCTGAGTCTGGGTGGGCTGTGCCTGGCAGTGTCTGGAGACCCTGGGACTGAGCACAAACATGGTAGATGATGCAGTGCCAGAGGAGACCCCGGAGTGAGAGAGCGTGGGAGTCGAAGTGGGCAGCTCCTCCTCCTTCTCCTTCTCCTCCTTCTTCAATAAAATGACCTATTGTATGAACATACCGGGGTGGATACCTTTAAATTTAAGTTTTCCTTATCCATTATCCTGAAAGAAAGATAAAATGTGGCATTATAGGGCAGATCCCACAAGGGGAAATAAATCAGAAATCCTCTCCTTGTAAGAGTTAGCTTTCATATTCTCAAAAAAAACAAAGAAACCCCTCTCCTCCCAAGCTTGTCCCTGCTGTGTCACCACACCTTCGCAGCTTAGTGCCTTCATATGTGCCTTCCCACCAGCTCCTGGGCCCTGGTCTCCCTTTCCGTCCAGACCTTCGCCCTTAGAGGCCTGCAGCGTTGCCTGCAGAGTCAGAGGGGCGCCTGGTGCCTGTATAGGTCCAGCCATCTGTCCCTGCCTCTGTGCGTACCTGGGAGCAGGTAAGCTGAGTGCGGCAGGGCCAACCGGGACCAAAGGCCGGGGCTGCTGAAACCAGCTGTTACAGGTTGAGTTGTGTTCCCCAAAAGGATACATTGAAGTCCTAGCCCCGGTACCTGTGAGCATGACCCTGTTTGGAAAGAGGACCTTTGAAGATGTTATCAGTTAACATGAGGTCATGCTGG
The DNA here is from genome assembly GCA_030035585.1 of Dugong dugon. Taxonomy (NCBI): domain Eukaryota; kingdom Metazoa; phylum Chordata; class Mammalia; order Sirenia; family Dugongidae; genus Dugong; species Dugong dugon. Next base: position 25,277,337 of record CM057462.1, on the reverse strand, counting down.
AGTGGGGTGGGTCTTAATCCCATGTGAGTGGTGACCTATAAAAGTGGAGAAGAGGCACACAGAAGGAAGATGCCGTGTGAAGGCGGAGGCAGAGATTGGAGTGACGGGCCTACAAGCCGGGGAACACCCACGGGGCTCCCAGAGGCCAGGGGAGACAAGGAAGGATCCCCCCAGAGCCTTTGCAGAGAGGATGGCCCTGCCCTGAATTCAAACTTCAGGCCTCCAGAACTATGAGAGAATGAATGTCTATTGTTTGAAGTCCCCAGCTCATGGTACTTGGTTACTGCAGCCCCAGGACTGAAACACCAGCCCACGAGGCTCTCACTGTGTTTGACTGAAAATCTCTGGAAATGTCCACTCATGGTCCCCAGCCAACAGACAGGACAGAGTTGAGCTGCCCCATAGGGTTTCCTAGGCTGTAATCTTTACAAGAGCAGATCGCCAGGTCTGTGTCCTATAACTGGTGGGTTCAAACTGCCAACCTTTTGATTAGCAGCTGAGCACTTAACCATGGCACCACGAGGGCTCCTTAGATAGAATGTGGCTCTGTGGCTGAAATGTGCCAGCTAGAACCCGATTCTGCTGCCAGAGGAGCAAGGAGAAGGGGATTGTAAGTTAATCAGTCATCTTTGCAAACAGTCTCATATGCCGGAAAGAAAGATTCCATTTCCCAGTGATACCTGCTGGGCACCTACCTGTGGGCGCTCAACCAAGCTGGACAGGGCTCTGGGGTGAGCCAAGAATGTGGGCCGGCACCCCCTCAGTCCTCTGCCCCTCCTGTTGCGGCGTCTGGCCAGCTAGCGCAGGGCTGCCCTGCCTGTGACCCAAACTCCGCGGCCCTGCTCCACGCCCAGCAGGGCCATCAGGCGGTGATTAATGTGTTTGCCCATCATGCAATCAAGACCTGGGCTTGCGGTGAATGTGCTGATTCTGTTAGACCTGCCAGGCTCGTTGGGGGTGCGTCATCGCTTGTGCCGAGGGGGGCTGCAGCATCTAGAGCACGTCCCATTAACACGGCTAACGAGGCATCCCCAGGAACCGCGGCCAACCACACATCCCGTACGTGCCTTGGCCAGCCAAGGGCACCCTCTCCCCCAAGACCCAGCTCCCTGTGGTAGCCTCTAGTCTCTGGAGGAGGGAGATTCAGTGTAGGCAGGGCCGTGGGGGCAGGGAGAGCAGAGGTCCTGGCTGGACCTGGCAGGACACCTCTGCTCCAAAGGAAGCTCCCTCCAGGCAGTGCTGGGTGGGGGTGTCGTGTAGCTCTCGGCTTCTGGCGGCTCCATCTGTCACCCAGGCTTGAAGATGATGCGTCAGTTCATAGTGTTCTTGACCACCTCCAGGTGCAGAACCCTTCGAGGGGCACAGTGGGCCGGCAGGAGGCCGAGGTGCCGGGGGAGGATAGAGGAAGGTGGGGAGAAGTGGGCAGCGGCAGGGAGTGAGTCACCACTGGCAAGCGGGGCGTCGTCTTTCATTCACAACGATTATGGACACTCCAGTGTGTCCCTGAAGCTCATGTGGCACCCGGGCCGGAAGGAGCTCAGTTCCCAGCGGTGCGAGCAGAAGCTCAGCGCCCCCACCCCAGACTTCTCTGGACGGGATGAAATGGGGCCAATGCATCTGCCTCCTGAGCCCTGTGTTCAGAGCCGAGGGCCCATGGAACCATGACTAGACTCCTCTGTGCCCAGAGGGCCAGAACCAGGAAGGACCCCAGCCCCACCCATGGGTCAAGACCACCTCGTCCCCCCAGGACAAAACCAGCTCTGCCCCCACAGCCAGTCTGGGGAGGGGGCAGGCCTTGGTCCCACCTACCTGGTTGGGGGGCCCTGGGTATCAGCCCAGTCACTTCCCACAGCCCCTCCCAAGGGACAGGCCCCTGCACATTGCACCAGTACCTCCTGGCAGTGCCCCACCACCACCACCCTGCCTCTGTGCCCACCTGAGCCCCATGAGCGAGGCACTCCCTGCACTCCCACTCTGCAGCGCTGTGCCATGCACCCTCCACGCCATCTCTGAACCAAAGTTCTCAGCCCAAAGACGTTCAATCCAGCATCTCTCCTCCCAGATCTACTGGACAATTAAGGAAATAAATCCTCCAAAAACTTGGTTTTCAATTAGCCAAATAAGTAAAATGAAGAGAGCTAACACCCTCCCTCCCCAGAGGCCCAATGTCAGTAATATGTAATTGCCAAATGTGGTATTTTATTATTTTGTTGATATGAAATATTTCAGTTGTTTAATTGTTTTTAACTTTCGCACAGGCGATTTGCATTTCGTTTAGAAGAAAAGACGGTTTCACAGACGTGGACAATTGCCAGATATTCTGAAACTCTATTTTGGTTAAATTACAGCACCCAGATTTTAGTGACAAAGCACATTGATTTTATATTCAAAAAGATTTTTATATTTAGTCTCTTAACCTTTTGTGATTCCCGCCCACAGCTTTAAACTGTAGAACCCTTTTATGTTAATTGTCGGCAGTGGGGTGCCTGCCTCAGCCCCTGGTAATTTAAGCCCATTGAATCATAATGCAGGTGCTGATAATTGCAGGACGGACAGCATCGGGCGCCAAGCAGAGCGCTCACACAATCTCCTGGAAATTGGATTTGGGAACTAAAAATGCCTCGGCAGTGAGGGGACCCTTGGCGTGCCTTTTTTTCTTTTTTCTAAATGCACAAAACCCTCATAGGAACTATTGTCAATCGATTGGAATGATTTCCCTCTTTCATTTGTTGGACAAATGGTTGCCCGTATTCATCAGTTGAGGTCTATGAAGAATCAACCGTTATTGTAAGACAGTTTTAAAAATCAAGGTGCCCTTTGCTGCTGGTTCATGCTCACCAATAAAAGTGAAGGCGCGCAGCAGAGGATTTCTGGAAATTTCATTGCCTCCTGAGATGCTGACAAGCTTTAATATTAATTGTCTCTAGTTAATTACGGCAGAAGTAGCATGAAGGATCCACATTTTTAAGGAAAAATTGTGTATATATTTTTTCTTTAGGAATCCTATCATACAGAGGGAATGTCCCAGAAAAAAAAGTTACACAAAAATTTATTGTGTTGTTTCCAGCACCAAAACAGTGGATACAAATGGAAAATTAACTAAGACATGAGGGTGTGTGTCTGCCTAGAACCAATCTACTGGATATTTGGAAAAGTCATGATGGTTGAACCAGGAGGGCAAAATTCCTGAGACATGTGTAGTAAGGTCAAATGTGCTCACAGCATTGAAACATAGGGTTTTCATTGGCTCATTTTCAGAAGTAGATCACCAGGCCTTTCTTCCTAGTCTTTCTTAGTCTAGAAGCTGTGCTGAAACGTGTCCACCATAGGTGACCTTGCTGGTATTTGAAATACTGATGGCATAACTTCTAGTATCACAGCCACATGCAAGCCACCACAGGACGACAAACTGACAGAACTCTTTAAAGTTTTAAAAATCAAAGATGTTACTAGGTGGACTAAGGTGCACCTGACCCAGGCCATGATCCTTTCAATTGCCTCAGATGCATTCAAAAGCTGGACAATGAAAAAGGAAGACAGAAGAATTGATACATTTGAATTGTGTGGTGTTGGTAAAGCACATTGAATATACCATGAACTGCCAGAAGAATGAGCAGATCTGAATTAGAAGAAATACAGCCAGAATGTTCCTTAGAAGTGAGGATGGTGAGACTTCAGCTCACTTGCTTTGGACAGGTCATCAGGAGGGACCCATTTCTGGAGAAGGACATCATGGTTGGTATAGTACGTTGTTGTTGTTGTCAGGTGCCGTCGAGTCGGTTCCAACTCATAGTGACCCTGTGTACAACAGAACAAAACACTGCCCGGTCCTGCGGCATCCTTACAATTGTTATGCTTGAGCCCATTGCTGCAGCCACCTTGTCAGTCCACCTTGTTGAGGGTCTTCCTCTTTTTCGCTGGCCCTCCACTTTACCAAGCATGATGTCCTTCTCCAGGGACTGGTCCCTCCTGATAACATGTCCAAAGTATATGAGACATAGTCTTACCATCCTTGCTTCTAAGGATCATTCTGGTTGTACTTCTTCCAAGACAGATTTGTTCATTCTTTTGGCAGGCCATGGTATAGTCAGTATTCTTTGCCAACACCTCAATTCAAAGGCATCAATTCTTTTTCAGTCTTCCTTATTCATGGTCCATCTTTTGCATGCATATGAGACAATTGAAAGCACCATGGCTTGAGTCAGGCACACCTTAGTCTTCAAGGTGACGTCTTTGCTTTTCAATGCTTTAAAGAGGTCTTTTGCAGCAGATTTGCCCAATGCAGTGTGTTGCATCTTTTGATTTCTTGACTGCTGCTTCCATGGGTGTTGATTATGGATCCAAGTAAAATGAAATCCTTGACAACATCAATCTTTTCTCTGTTTATCATGATGTTGCTTATTGGTCCAGTTGTGAGGATTTTTGTTGAGGTGTAATCCATACTGAAGTCTGTGGTCTTTGATCTTCATCAGTAAATGCTTCAAGTCCTCTTCACTTTCAGCAAGCAAGGTTGTGTCATCTGCATATCGCAGGTTGTTAATGAGTCTTCCTCCAGTCCTGATGCCCTGTTCTTCTTCATATAGTCCAGCTTCTTGGATTATTTGCTCAGCATACAGACTGGACATTGTTGTTGTTGTTAGGTGCCATCGAGTCAGTTCCTACTCATAGTGACCCTATGCAGCACAGAACAAAACACTTCCCGGTCCTGTGCCATGCTCACAATTGTTGTTATACAGATTGAATAGGTATGGTGAAAGGATACAACCCTGACGCACACCTTTCCTGACGCAATATCCCTTTGTTCTGTTTGAACCACTGCCTCTTGATCTATGTACAGGTTCCTCAGGAGCACAATTAAGTGTTCTGGAATTCCCATTCTTTGCAATGTTATCCATAAATTGTTATGACCCACACAGTCAAATACATTTGCATAGTCAATAAAACACAGGTAAACATCTTTCTAGTATTCTCTGCTTTCAGCCAGGATCCATCTGATATCAGCAGTGATATCCCTGGTTCCACGTCCTCTTCTGAATCTGGCTTGAATTTCTGGCAGTTCCCTGTCGATACACTGCTGCAGCTGCTTTTGAATGATCTTCAGCAAAATTTTACTTGCACGTGATATTAATGATATGTTTAATAATTTCTGCATTCGGTTAGATCACCTTTCTTGGGAATAGGCATAAATATGGATCTCTTCCAGTCTGTTGGCCAGCTAGCTGTCTTCCAAATTTCTTGGCATGGACGAGTGAGCACTTCCGGTGCTGCATCCGTTTGTTGAAATATCTCAGTTGATATTCCGTCAATTCCTGGAGCTTTGTTTTTTGCCAATGCCTTCAGTGCAGCTTGGACTTCTTCCTTCAGTACCATCAGTTCCTGATCATATGTTACCTCCTAAAATGGTTGAACGTCAACCAATTCTCTTCAGTATAGTGACTGTGTATTCTTTCCATCTTCTTTTAATGCTTCCTGTGTCATTTAATATTTTTCCCATAGAATCCTTCAGTATTGCAATTTGAGGCTTGAATTTTTTCTTCAGTTCTTTCAGCTTGAGAAATGCTGAGCGTGTTCTTCCGTTTTGGTTTTCTACCTCCAGGTCTTTGCACATGTCATTATAATACTTTACTTTGTCTTCTCAAGCTACACTTTGAAATCTTCTATTCAGCTCTTTTACTTCATGATTTCTTCCTTTCACTTTAGCTACTCTACTTTCAAGAGCAAGTTTCAGAGTCTCTTCTGACATCCATTTTGGTCTTTTCTTTCTTTCCTGTCTTTTAAATGACCTCTTGCTTTCTTCATGTATGATGTCCTTGATGTCATTCCACAACTTGTCTGGTCTTCGGTCATTAGTGTTCAACATGTCAAATCTATTCTTGAGATAAATTCAGGTGGGATATACTCAAGGTCATACTTTGGCTCTTGTGGACTTGCTCTAATTTTCTTCAGTTTCAACCTGAACTTTCATATGAGCAATTGATGGTCTGTTCCACAGTCCGTCCCTGGCCTTGTTCTGACTGATGTTATTGAGCTTTTCCATGGTCTCTTTCCACAGATGTAGTCGATTTGATTCCTGTGTATTCCATCTGGCGAGGTCCACATGTATAGTCGCCATTTATGTTGGTGAAAAAGTTATTCGCAATGAAGAAGTCATTGGTCTTGCAAAATTCTATCATACCATCTCCAGCATCGTTTCTATCACCAAGACCATATTTTCCAACTACCAATCCTTCTTCTTTGTCTCCAACTTTCACATTCTAGTCACCAGTAATTATCAACGCAACCTGATTGCATGTTTGATCAATTTCAGACTGCTTGGTAAAAATCTTCAGTTTCTTTATCTTTGGCCTTAGTGGTTGGTGCATAAATTTGAATAATAGTCATATTAACTGGTCTTCCTTGTAGGTGTATGGATATTATACTATCACTGACAACATTGTATTTCAGGATAGATCTTGAAATGTTCTTTTTGACGATGAATGCAACGCCATTTCCTCTTCAAGTTGTCATTCCCAGCATAGTAGACCATATGATTGTCCGATTCAAAATGGCCAATACCAGTCCACTTCAGCTCACTAATGCCTAGAGTATCGATGTTTATGCGTTCCATTTCATTTTTGACGATTTCCAATTTTCCTAGATTCATACTTCATACGTTCCATGTTCTGATTATTAATGCATGTTTGCAGCTATTTCTTCTCATTCTGAGTCATTCCACATCAGCAAATGAAGGTCCCGAAAGCTTGACTCCACCCAAGTCATTAAGGTAGACTCTACTTAGAGGAGGCAGCTCTTCCCCAGTCGTATTTTGAGTGCCTTGCAATCTGAGGGGCTCATCTTCCGGCATTATATCAGACAATGTTCTGCTGCTATTCATCAGGTTTTCACTGGCTAATTCTTTTCAGAAGTAGACCGCCGGGCCCTTCTTACTAGTCTATCTTAGTCTGGAAGCTCAGCTAAAACCTGTCTGCCATGAGTGACCCTGCTGGTATTTGAATATTGGTGGTATGGTTTCCTGCCTGTATGGCAAGCCCCCACAGTACGACAAACTGACAGATACATGGGGGTGGTAAAGTATAGGGCCAGGGAAAAAGAGGGAGACCTTCAACGAGATGAATTGATGCAGTGGCTGTAACAGTTGGCTTAAACATACCGGCAGTTGTGAGGATGGCACAGGACCGGGCAACGTTTCATTCTGTTGTACATGAGGTCACTATGAGTCAGAGCTGACTCGATGGCAACTAACAACAACAAACATTGAGACAGGCTGGGGAAGGGGACAGGGAGAATGCTTCACTTACAACTTAGCAGTGGTCTTCCTCTCTCTGGAACTTAAACAGTCTTGTTTGGGGTAGCTGTTCTTGAGTAGAAGTTTAATCTCTCAAAGTCTCTCCTCCTCCTAGGGCTGTTTCTTCTTTCTCAAAGATCCTTTTGGTCTCCCTCTCCCTTTCTCATCCTGAACAATTCAGTCCTGAAGCCATTAAGTAGGGCCTGGGCAAGGCAGGCATCTCAGAGTGCCCCCAAGGAGCATCAGAGCCCAGGCAGGCGAGCAGGGCACCATGCAGGGATTGTTCTGTCACAGGGAATAGGAGCCCAAGGGGGCAAGGAGGGTGTCCATGAGAGATGGGTTACATCAGGGGACTGGTCAAATAAGTCACTCTGTTCAGGGAAGTAAAAGGCAGACTTCTTTCTCACTGTTGGGACAAGAGGTACATATGGAAAAGCAGAGAATGAGAATGAATCTGGAGGTATTGGTTTAGAATTGGAAGTAGTTTGTGAACTTGTGGACTGCATTGTCAAGACAGATATGAAAATAAGCCCAGATGTAAGTGTGTGTGCATACATATGTGTACATATAAGTGTATGTGTATGTGCACATGTGTGTGTGACATGTAGTCCCTGGCTCAGAGAGGGCCTGGGGGCCATGACAACCCAACAGCAGTGAGCACACCTGATGCCCAGGCAGGGGTTTCTAAACACCACTCTCCACTAAAGGAACAAGACTCCTTGGAGAAGTGGCTGATCCCAGGGCTGGGGCATCTTACAGTGCAGAGAGAAAAAAGAAGGAAGGAAGCAAGGAAAGAGGACAGGAGGGAGGGAAGAAAGAAAGAAGGAAGGAAGGAAATGGGAAAGGAAAGTCTCAGCTGAGAGCTCAGTCCTGGAGGGCTAGGAGGGAGAGCAGGCAGGGGTGCCACACGGACCAAGGGTCCATGCCTATGGGACAAGGGCAGGGCTCTGTCTGGCACAGTGTGGAAAGCAGTAGAGTGGCCTTCTCTCCCGTGCCCTGGGGAACGTGGGTGGGTGTGACTGTATGTGACTGACAGTAAGTTAGAGGGTGAATGTGCATGTGCCATAGGGGCCTGTGTGCATGTATAAGTGAATATGAGTGTGTGCATGCATGTACATGAGTGTGTGTGTGTGTGTGCACTAGAGTGTATATTGTAGGAGTGTGTACATCTGTGTGTGTCTGTGCTTGAGGGTGTGTGTGTCTAAGTGCACCCATGGGCATAAGTGATTGTGCATGTGTCTGTGAGTGTGAGAGGGTACACGCACGTGTGATTGTATGTGAATATGAGAATGTGTGAACTTACATGTGGGTTTGTGGGTATGTGTGCATATAAATGTGAATGTGAATTTATATGTGTGGCCGTGCATCGGTGTGAGCACAAGATTGTGAGCACCTATGTGTATGAGAGTGTGATCATGTGTACATGCTCATGTAAGTGTAGATGTGAGTGTGTGCCTGTGAGTGTGTGCGACTGGGTGGCTGTGTTGTGCACATGTGTGAGTGTATGCGTATGTGTATGCGTGAGTGTGAGTGTATGTGCATGCACTCATGTGAGTGTGCGTGTGTTCGTGCAGGAGTGTGTGCATCAGTGTGTGTGTGTGTGGGTGTGAGCAGGCATGAGCAGGTGTGAGCATGGGGTGAGGGTGGGTGTGTAGGGGAAGCCGGCCCCAGCAGGGCACACTCTGAGGAAGTGGAGGCTGAAGTCCTGTCCTTGTAGCTCATGTTCTGAGCCAGCAAAGGAGTCCAGTTGATGTTCGGCATTAGGGAGCTGGGATTTACTACAGGATACGTGGGGCAGATGTTCCTCACGGAGCTCCAGCCCGTCTTAGTGGGTGACTTCGGTGTCACCTCTCCTGCTGCTCAGTACCCCATTGTCGTCTCTAAATTAGCCAGAAACAGACTCACCTGATGTCGTTTCATTCCTTCTCCTTTCACGCTCCAGTGGTCTTTGTGCAGGTGAGCGGGGGGGCCTCCTGGTCCCGTGGGGGCCTCACTGGAATTGAGGCCCGAATAGATGGTGCCCACACCTCGCCCTCAGGACAGGACCCCCTGCACTCACGTTCTTTGTGCAGCCTGCTCTGCAGGTGTGGGGCAGCGCCCTTTCCAGAGGAGGCCCTGCATCCGGTTTCCCACGGACCACCTTACCCGACACCTGACACCCTCCCTGCCATCTCTATCCCCTACAAATGCCACTAGTCCCTGGGCCTCCCCACCCTCCTGTGTATAAGGGATGCTGTGTGTGAGCCCGAGCTGCGGACTCCCCATGCCTTCAGGGTGCAGACGAAATGGTGATGGGAGCCCCAAGGCACGAGCCGGTGGCCTCCTGCAGCCCACGGGTTCTGAGTAGACACTGTGTCTCCCTCGGAGCCCATCCAGTCCTGCCAGTGCCACAGCCCTGTGCAGTGATGCTCATCCAGCAAGAAGAACTCCATGTGGCCACACTTTGGAGGGCCCCCCAGAAGTCCTTTCTTGTGGTGACAGGACTTCATCATCTCTCTTTTCAACGGGAAGCTTACTGCCCAATGGACAGGGCTTTTTTTTCCTCCTTTCTTCCCAGGATGCTGCAGCACGCCCCAGGGCTGCAGCAAGAGTGGTCTGAGCCAGGGCCGCCAAGCGTGAACCCATGAACCGTCTTCAGAACCGGGCACCCCCTCACCTATGATCACCATCTGCCAGAGTGGGCAGTCTTCGGAAACTCTCCAAACAGAGCCGTCTGCAAATACTCCGCTCTTTTGCTCCCGCAGCCCAGAGCTTCGATGGGGCAGCTCAGCCTTGGAGCTTCTCCATTCCCCGTGGGGCATCCTGTGCAGTGTCACCCCTGGGCCTGCATGCTGCGTCGCGGCGACTTTTCTCTGCTGACCCCTGGGCATGGGGCAAGTGTGGCTCCGCTCGAGATGGCCCTCTTGCTGGACAGCTGCTGCCCACTGTCCATGTCATTGCTCACAGGCCCCTGAGGCCTCCATCCCAGGAGGGTCCCCCGTCATGGTGGGCAGAAGGGGCCCCTGGCAGCTCTCTCCATTCCTCCTACTCTTCCCCCACAGGCACCGTGGCCTGAAGAAGGGCTGAGTTTCTAGAAACAACAACTAACAATAGTTTCAAGTAAATAAAAGGCCATGCCACCCAAGGAGAGCCCCTTGGGGCTGTAAGAAGTGACCAGGGGGCCTTGATGTGACCCTGCGGCCAGACCTCATCCTCCTGTGGCCGAGACCTGGGGTGGCGGGTCCCCCAGCTCCTGGGGGAGTCCCCCCAGAGGATGAGGCACAGCGTGGTGCAGGGAGAGCCTGCGTCCCCAAGGGTCTGGCTGCGGCAGGCTTGGAGCCAGGAGTCAGTGGCCTGGGGAGACCTCGCTGACTGCCTGCCCGCCCAACTCCCAGAACCAGCGCCCCGCCCCGCCCTCACGGGCCGTGTGCAGGCCCAGGCAGCAGCAGCAGCACCCTGGTGGTGCCCCAGCCCCGAGCTGCTGAGCTGTGTACAAACAGCTTGGCTGAGGGAGGGGGGCCTAGAAGCAAGCAGTGGGTGGGGGTGTCAGAAACAGCCTCTCGAAAGAACCACAAATTAGCCCCCTGGTCTTGGTGGCTTGCCGGCAGAAGCAGCTCTCTTCCCGATCAGTTTGCAATCCCGTGAATCTGAGCACCAGAAGGCAAGTCTGCAAACAGCAGCGTGCCCCTGAGGTAGTCGAGAAACATCAGCTCAGTGTTTCTGAAAAAGGGTGGGGGGTCGCATCCAGCCTAGGTGGGGTACGGAGAGTTCAGCTCTTTTTAGAAAAAAGAATGTTCAGAGCAGGAACAGTGACAGCAACAGAATGCTCAAGTGTCTGCAACACTGGGGCCGCCATTTTTTCTTAGTGTTGGAGAGGGGTTCCTCCAGTGGGACATGGCTTTTATCAGAACGTCCTCTGTGCTTCAGAAAGGGGAGGGGAAGCCTGGCACAGGCCCTGGGGTCGTGCGGTGCCGGGATCAGAGGCTGCGAGCCGCGCTCTGGCTGGGGTCTCTGATCCACTGTCCACCTCAGGGACTGGAAATTCCAAGAACTTGACTCGGAAAATAGCAAGCAAATGTTTGGCTGGCCTGTCTCTTGCTGTTGGAGGCAAGCCACGCGTTCCTTCGTTGTCCGGGTTCTCACAAAGAAACACACGTTTGGAAATTCCTGAATTCTAAAATATCTTGATAAAAAAATAAACCAAATCTCACCACAAGATAAGGGGGCCCAGGTGGCCAAGGGAGCCTTTGCCAAGGCTCTGGGGGATATGTAGGTCAAGCTCTGCTGGCCTCTTCAAAGACGAGGTCCCGATGCCCCCATTTCTACCCAAGTGATGCCAGGGTAAAAACCAAACCAGAAGTCCCCATGGGCCAGGGAAGGCCCTGGGCACAGCAGGGTGGCATGGCGCCTTGGCTGGTACTGGCTGAGCCTCAGTTTCCTCATCTGTGCTATGGGGGTAAGAACACTCTCCTCTAGGTTGAGGTGAGGGTTAAGGGTATGTAAGCCACGTGGGAAATACTTAGTACAGGATCTGGTCCCTGGACTGTGAAGTTTGAGGTGACAGCGGTGAAGGTGGTGATGAAGGTGATGGTGGTGGTGATGTTGATGGTGGTGTCTTAGTTTCTTAGGGCTGCTATAACAGAAATACCACAGGTGGGTGGCTTTAATGAATAGAAACGTATTTTCTCAAGTTAGGAGGCTAGAAGTTCGAATTCAGGGTACCACCAGCTCTAAGGGAAGGTTTCCTCATTCTGTCAACTGTGAGGGAAAGTCCTTGTCTCTTTTCAGCTTCAGTTCCTGGATTCCTTAGCAATATCCACACAGCATCTAGCTTCCCCAGTTTGTGCTTGCTTGCCTTTGTGCCTAAGCTGTGCCTTTTATATCTCAAAAGTGATTGGTTTAAGACATACCCTACGCTGATATGATCTCATTACCATAACAAAGAAAACCCTATTCCCAGGTGGGATTATAGCCACACATTACAGGGGTTAGGATTTACAACACATATTTTGGGGGGATACAATTTAATCCATAACAAGTGGTGACGATGGTGATGGCAGTGACAATGGTGATCGTTGTGATGGTGGTGACGGTGGTGACGGTGGTGAGGTTGGTGATGATGGTGATGGGGCAGGAAGGGCAGTCCAGGTGTTGGCAGTGAAGCTCGGAGAGGCCTGTGCTGGGAGAATGGCCATCAGGAGTGAAGTCTTTCCGTGGCCTGGAGGGGAGGGAGCCAGGGCACAAGTGCCCCCACACCCTCTCCTGCACCCCGACTCCTGCTAGTAACCCCATCAGCAGATGGCAGGCAGAAGCTAGAGCATTAGGGTGGGGTCAACCCGCCAGGCCACAGCTGGGTGGAGGGAGACAGTGGGTCTAGAGGGGCCAGAGACTGCTCACCAGCAAGTGTGCCCGGTAGACAAACTGAAGGCGAGGAGGGGAGGGCTCATGGACGGCAGGAGTCCTCATCTTCAAAGGAGCCGGACACCAAGGTCACTGTGGGGGCAGAGTTCAGACCCCGGCAGCTACTCCTACCTGCCGTTCTTGGGTCCTTCTCTTCCTCTGGAGCGCGAGACGCAGCTCCCCATCCTCGACCCGGCTCACTATAGGAGATGTTCGGAGCGAGCGCAGCTCCTGTGCTCACCCTGCAGCCAACAGCATGCGCCTTGGCTGACTGAGCCTGGCCTTAAAGACTAACGTGGCGTGTCTGGTCACCTCTACATGAGGCAGACCCAGCCCCTCAGGACCAATAACGCACATTTTTGTGGATTTGCTTAAATGCCGCAAACATCCCAGCCAGGCCTGCACTCCCTGGCAAGGCAGAGGTGGCACTTGATGGGACACCAGTGAATCCTGTCTGTTCTGGCGACTTCCACCTTCTGCTGGGTCGCCCTACACAGGTGATTAGTGCGTCTAATTGAGTTGGCTGTAAAAAGATAATTAATTGGCATTTCCCTCCCACAGAGGTCAAGCTGCCCCTTCCCAGGCTGGCTCCTGTCCTCTGAGCCCTCCGCCCTTGGGTAGCATAGCGACCTTTATCTTGCTGATAAAGCCATAATCATTGTAATTAAAATCGACATAAGGCTTCAGGAGTGACTCTCAGAGCTGCAGTCAGCATCTGCTTGCTCAGAGCCAGCCTCGCATGGGGCTGCGGTGCCGGGAGTCAGCCTGGACTGAGGAGGGGGTAGAGGGGTGCCAGGGAGTGGGGGCCACCCAGAAACCAGCCAGGAGCTGCTCAGGACACCTGGAGGCCGGCTAGGGACCCTTACTCCAAAACACTGGCCTGTCCCCCTTCAAGCCCGTTGCAAAGATGGGGTGCCCTCTTTCTCTTGGGTGGACTTTGGGGCCCATAGAACACCAATTGTGAATAACCTACATGTTCATCCAGTAACTTGTCTCACTGAACACTTTAAACTAGCTGAGGACAATATGGAAACTCCAGCTGGAGACACTGGCTGGTCTGCTCCTCAGCCCAGTGACGGGGAAAAAGGCTATTTCTTGTGAAAACTTCTTTCTTTTTGACCAGAAGTCAGATTTTAACCTCTTTAGAAAAAAACAAACCAGTTGCCATCAAGTAGACTCCAACTCATGGTGACCCCATGTGTGTCAAAGGAAAACTGTGCTGCACAGGGTTTTCAGTGACTGATTTTTCTGAAGGAGATATCCAGGCCTTTATTCCGAGGCACCTCTGGGTGGACTTCAACCTCCAACCTTTTGGTTAGCAGCTGAGCACATTAACCATTTGCACTGCCCAGACCTCCTTAACCCCTCTGGCTGGCGCATATTGCCAAGCTTTTGGCCTTTTCTCTTCTGTGGTTTGGCCTAGTCTGGCCTAGGTTGCAAACAGAGGCTGGGCAGGTCAGGAGAGGTGGGCCATTGGATGCTCTCGGTCATCCTCTGGCAGCAAGACCAGTGGCAGTGGGCCAGAACCTCCCCCCGACCCTCAAACCTCAGCCATGCCCCCCTAGGTGCTGGCCAGGAGCTGGGATGCCACAGTGATGGAGCAGACAGATCAAAAGCGGCACAGACACTGACAAGACAATAGTGCATGCCAGGCAGGAGGCTGGGCGGTGAAGCCATGTGGTCGGCTGGCTCCTCTAAAGAGGTGAACCAAAGAAGAGGCTGGAAGGATGAGAAGCTTAGGCCGAGGCCCATGAGGGGTGGGAGGGTACAGACTGTGCAGGGCCGCGAGCAGGAAAGGTACCGTGTGAGGGTGTGCTGTCCCTGAGGACTGGCACCAGAGGAAGGTTTGCTGTGCTCACGATGCAGGGAATGCCGCTGGGGGCTTCAAGCAGAGAGTGGCGGGGTCCAGTTGATGCCCTGAGTCCATCACGTGTGCTGGGGTGAGGAATGGGCTGGGGGCCCAGAGCAGGTGCTGGAGGCCGAGGGTCCTTGCACAGTCCCTGAGCCAGTGACGGAGGTAGAGGGACATCCACGCTGCAGACGAGGAGGGGGATTCAAGGGACTCTAAGGTGGAGGAGTCTGGGGTGATGCCCATGTTTCTGGCTGAGTAACCAGGTGGGGGGCCTCTCACTGAGAGGGGGAGACTGAGCTGGAGGAGGAGGACTGGGTGGGGCCCAGAGCTCCTGGTGGCAGGCAGCGTGCATGGCATCAGGGAGACAGCAGGTGGATGAGTCATGCAGGATGGGGCAGGGGGGGGCGGTGTCCAGCCTCAGTGGAGACTGGTTGTGGTTATCTGGGGGATGTGGAGTTTATATCTGTGGGAGGTGAAGCGCACACCCAGAGAGGGTGGACAGAGGAGAGGCCAGTCTGCTCTGGGGCCCGGCAGCATCCGAGGTCAGCAAGAGGACCAGGGAGCAGGAGGGAAGGCAGGCGGAGTCTCCAGGGTCAGAGGGAGCATGGTCAGTGGTGGCTGCCAATGCCCAGAGGAGGGAACACGGGCCTGGCCAAGGGTCACTCTGACTTTAGAGGTGCAGGATGCTGGGCTGGGCCTTGGGAGACCATGATGTTCCCCAAAGGGACCCCCACTTGTTGCTGGGCTTAGGTGAGGGCAGCCGGTGTGCGTCTACTATGAATGGGCAAGCAAAGGCAGCAGGGCCTCTCCTGGAGGGTGGCCGGGCCTTGGGCACTCTTGGTTTTCTCAAGGGGAAGTGGATGCCCCACATGGCCCACCACCCCCACCTGAGATGCCCACTGGCCTCTGCCATGGTCTGCTCAGAGTGTCTCTGGAGAGGGCAGTGGGACGACAGTGTGGCCTGTCTGTACATCACACATACGTACTGAACAGGTGTGACCAAGTGAACAATCAGACGTGAGGACGTGGTGTCCAGCTGAGGCCAAGGAGGTGGAGGTGGAGGTGGCTCTGTGAGGGAGTGGGGCATGTGTGGCCTGAGGTGGGGCTGAGTGGCCAATGGAGGGGGCCAGGCCTGGAGCATACTCTAGGGTAGCGAGAGGGGCTTTAAGCAAGGTGACACAGCCTGGCTTCCATTTAAGTCACAGTTGCTGCATGTGGAGCCCAAATAGAAGGGGCGAGAGGAGGCCCCAGAGCCGGCTGAAGGCAGGCCATCATTGGGGCGTGCTGCTGAGGTGTGGGGGCAGAGGGACAGTTCTGGGTAGATCAGATATGAGTGAAACTGACGTCAACCATGCTGCTGCTGTGGCAGAAATCACAAGGGTAAAGGACATAGGGCGAGGGTTACTTGAGGCTGACCACGGCTTCCAGCTTGAGCAGGCGGAGTGGGGTACTTATCACTGGGAAGGGGGAGCAGGCAGATTTGGGGGTGAAATCTGAGGTATATGCAAGATGAGTGAGTGGTCAGATGTACAAGTCTGGCATGGTCAGCATGCAGCCACGTTTATGGAGGGTAGGTGGTCGGGTGAGTGAACGTTTAAAGCTGAACTTCAGCCTCTGGTGTCCAGGTGGTCCCCAGCCCAAATGCTGCGCCGTCATCTGCTTTTCTCTCCATCCACCTTCTGCAGCAGAACGCCCCCTTCCTCGTAGCGTCCACCCCATGTGGGTTGGTGGGCGCCACGCAGACCAGCCTGAGACCCCTCCCAGCCATCTCTGCCCCAGTGGGGACGACTACCTGAGAAGGGAGCAGCACTGAGGGAGGGAGAACAGACAAAGAGAAAGAAAGAGATGCAGTGTGGACTCCGAAATGTAGAAGATTCCCTCCTGGGACTGGGGAAATAGTTTCATTTTTTAGTTTAAACCAGTTTGGGTTAGCTTTCTCTCACTTGCAGCAAAAAAGGTCTTGACCAATCCGGAGAGCCCCTTTCTCTTTTACCCCTGCTGAGCAAATGGACAAATGGCGAATGGCGTAGAGAGAAACTTACACCTGCTTGTCCAGAGAACCCTAAATGTCCAGGTGATCACAAATGTCAAACTCGTGTCGTTCAGAGGACTGAGGCTTTACTGTGTGATCATCCCTGGCGTTGTGGATTGAATTGGGTCCTCCAAACATCTGTGTTGAATTCCTGGCCCTCATATCTGTGGATGTGATCCTGTTTGGAAATTGGGTTTTTCTTTTGTTACGTTAGTAATGTCATGCCAGTGTAGGGTAGGTCCTAAACCTGATCCCTTCTGAGTTATAAAAAGAGCAGAATAGCACAGACACACACACGGGGGAAGACATGTCATGTGAGGATCATCCACAAGCCAAGGAACCAAGGAACACCTGGGTCTACCAACAAGAAAGGAATCAACATGGTCAAGACCCTGATTTGGACTTTTAGCCACTAGAACTGTGAAAAAATAAATTTCTGTCATTTAAAGCCACTCACTCGTGGTATTTGTGTTACAGCGGCACTAACAAACTAAGACATCTGCTATTATCCCATGTCCTCTTCCCTCTTCTTTGACATAGTTGATTTCAGTGATATTTTTATTACCCAGATAGAGCATAGTAGTTACAACTGTGGCTCTCACATAACCTCTCTAAGCCTCGGGTTTCTCGCCAGTCAAGTGGCAATAATGACAGTACCTCTACTCTGAAGTGGTCATGAGATTTCTGCAAGGCCCTGCCTGCAAGTGCTTGGCACCAAGTCGGCACCAGACAGACATCAGTGACTGTGATGATCATGAGAAGGAGCCTCTTAAACAGCTCAGTCAGGACCTCCAAAGGCGGACCATGCCCCACACCGCCCCTTTTACCTAGCCAGAGGGAGGAGGACACAGTCCAGGCCTGGCTTGGGTGTACACTTATTTGCATACCAGAAATGCATGCTGGGCTTTTAAATGCATTTCTCAGTCCTCCCCCTATCCCTCAAAATGAAGCATGTTGTGGGTCATGTTCTAAAATGACTGCCGTTGAATGAACCAAGTGTCCTTGGTGCTCCCTGGTCTTACACCCACTCTGGGTGGTCACCTTGGCAGAGGGTGCTAGCCTCTGGGTAATTAAGATACAGAGCTGGCGTCTTTATTGTTCAGAGGTCTCGATAAAAGAGGTAGTCAAAGTTAACTCCTGCAGAGCCCACGTGGAAACCGCCAGTGCATTAAGAAATGGAAATTATGCCGTCAGCAATATGGTTCCCAGTCATTGCCCAGGACGCAAATAGTGTGAGGACAGCAAAAGCTAATGGAGAGGGGACATTATCTCAAGAATGTCCTTGCAGGGGGGCAGACTTTACTTTGTATAACGCGCCATAATGTGAAATTAAGACACCACCGAAAGAGATCATTTTCCCGCCTGTAATTTGGAAATGCTTCTGTGGCTCATTCTCCCCAGTGCCCCCATCACCCCCTGAAGAAGTTGGGCCCCAGGGAGGGACATTCATGCCTTAAACACCATGGCCCCATCCCGTGCACAGATGACAGACATCACCCCTATATTCTCGAAGCATCCCACTGAGGGGGCCAGCCCGAGGGCCCAATGAGAGGGTCACTCCTGCAGATTCCATTAGCACAAGCAGACATCTTCCTGGGATGTCTCCCACTCCTTCCAGCTTCCCACCCGACTGCCCTCCTTCTCTGCCCCCCAAATCATGCCTGCCTCCCCCCTCGGAACCACCCTGGACCCCACCCCGGCCCACCCCTCTGTCCACTCTTGAGCTAGGTCCCTTCTCTTTTCCTGTTGACTCCCTCTTCTATGACCCCGAGGCCTCGCCCCAGCCCAGGACTCGCCCCTCCAGAACTCCCCTGCCCAGTTGCTCCATCGTTCCATCCGCCGGCCCTGCCTCCTCCTGCCCTCCCCACAGTCCCCCTCCAGCCACCTCCCCAGGCTAAGCCGACTCCCGCTGATGCATCTGAGCTGACTCAAGGTCCAGCACCCACTCCCCCAACCTCACTTAACTGCTACCTCCCCAGAATCAGAGCATGAAGCGCGCCTTCAGGAATGCCCCTGCATCCCGAGGCAGAGGGCCCGGTGCTGCCTGGGTGCAAGGGCGAGACTGCAGCCTGTAGAAAGATGTGGTGGTGCCAGAGGGTGGGGGTTCCGAGCCTGGATGGGCCTCTTGGGGCAGAGGGGTGCTGAGAGGGCCCAGGACCCCAACAGGAAAGTGGGTCCTGTGTGTGTTTGGGGAGTTCCTGGGGTGACCCTGCACCAACCTGGCAATGCAGTTATCAACCTCCAGGCCCTGGCCACCCACCAGGCGCCAACCGAATCTCAAGAGAGGCGCACATGGCTGGCAACCTCTTAAACAATTCTTAAGTCTTGGCCTTTTGCTTCTCAAAGCTCACCTCCCTTACCTTCCTGGACACCTTCTTCCTCAGGTGGAGGGCACAGGCCCCTGGGTTCCCAGTTCTGCCAGCGCGTGGAGCAAGGCTGTGCCATATTCTCTGACGTCCTGCTTGGACCCCCTCCACTTGGGTACCACCCAGTCCTGTTCCTGGACAGCGACCAGGTAGGGTGGCCCTCCCAAGGCTGGGGGTGGGGGGGCAGGGACCCCTTATCCATTCAGCCCTGGGGGGTTCACAGGGCAGGACCCCTTATCCACTCAGCCCTGGGGGATTCATGGGTTGGGATTCCTCATCAGCTCAGCCTTGGGGGCTCACAGGTTGGGACCCTCATCCGCTCAGCCCTGGGGGGCTCACAGGTTGAGACCCCTCATCTGCTCAGCCCTGGGGACTTATACAGCAAAGGACCCTCACTGTTTGGCCCTTGAGGCGCATGTTCCTCTATCTGCCCCCAAACTGAGGCCATGCCTCTGGGGTGCTAGGGATGAGGGCCTCCCTGTGGGAGGCACCCTCCTGAGCCCTCTTCCTTGTAGATGGCCGGCTGCAGGCCCAGAAGCCGCCTCGGCGCAGGGAGGACTCTGGACACAGTGCAAGAGCCGCCAGGAGGCAGCAGGTATGGGGGTGGGGGCGTCAACCCCATTCTTGGGCATTTAGGGGGGCTTGGCTCTGGCCCCCTGCTGGCCCTGTCTTCTTCCCAGGCCAACAGTGCCATCAGGGGGACTGAGGGCCGGCAGGGGCCCCCCACCTGTGCCCTCCCAGGTGCACTCATCCACAGCAGGTGGGGGTCTCTCACAACACGCCAGCACAGCTCCTCCTGGGGGGGTGATGCATCTCGGTCACCATGGGGCTACCCCCAGCTTCTGGGCACCTGGTGAAGGGGGACGTTTTGTCCCCCTGGGGAGGCCTGCGGGGCAGATTTGGGATAGCACCCGACAGACCTCTAGCTGTGCCCCCCCTGCATCTCCACCTGGTCCCCCCTTCGTGTCTTGCACAGATGGGCCCTAGATGGGCACAGTGGAGTGGCCTGCTTCTTGCCTTAGAGCCCCTGGAGGGGCTGGGTGGGAGGCTGGGTGAGGGCCTGTGGTGAAAACGGTCAAAGCAGGAGAAATGGCCTAGGGGACTTCGAGGGCAGGAGCTGGCCCCTAAGCTCTTGGGGATGCAGCAATAGGGCAGGGCAGAGACTCACAGGCCCGCCTTCTTCCCGGGCCCACAGAAGAGGTGGCTGGGGTGCCAGGCAGTGGGAGAGTGGATGCCCTTGAGGCAGGAACTCCTTGGGCCACGCAGAAGTGGGAGAGATCTCCGGAACCGCAGGAGGCTGATTGTAGCAAACTGCACCTCCCCTCTTGTGCAGGTGGGGCCAGCAAAGCACCTCAGAGGCCAGGCTTCCGCAAACAGACCCCAAGACAAGCACTCTCACCACACGGTTTTTTGGGGATCCCAGGAAGCCCTAGTGGGGCAGGAAGTGAGAGGGGGCACTGCTGAGCAGGTGAGGCTGGGCTAGGGGGATGGGCCTGCATGGCCCTGCCCTCCACCTGCCCAGCCTCAGAAGGGTTACCCTGGCAGACCTTGCACCAGGCGGGGGCACTCCCGTAGCCAGATAGGCCCAGGTGTGGCTGGAGACACAGCAGTGTGAAGGGCTGGGAGAGCCTCGTACAAGTGCCGGGACCTTGGCCCTCGTCAGTCTCGGTGAGACGCAGTGGCTACGTGAGCAACGCAGTGCAGTGGATCAACAGGCGCTCCTGACAGATGTGGGATTCAAAGAGAGCTGCGAGGTGGACCGAGAGGCACATTTAATGCCGTCACCTCCCTTATGGGTTGGGGTGCAGGCCTGGGTGTGGGCACAGGGGTAGCTGAGCTCAAGAGCAACCCTGCTGCCTCAAGTCCCCCGCTCCCCTGCCACTCCCATCCCCACCACCCATTCCTGGGGGGAGGCATTGAATTCCGGGTGCCCAACCAGAGAGTGCCTGGCCAGTTATGGTGGACAAGGTGGAGGTTCTAGGGTGCTGCCCGTGTGCTGTCCTGCTTGGGAAGGGCTGGCACGAGGTGGGGGGCTCGTGTGGAGGCTCTGAGCCACTGCAGCTGTGGGTCACCACCTGTTTCACCTTGATGGGGAGCCTGCTGCTCTCGTGCCCACCTCCATCTCCCCGTGTCATGGAGTGGGACTCCCTGTTTCACCACGGCCCCCACATCCCTCCACACTTGAGCCCCACAGCAGGACCAACCCCAAAGCCTGAGAGACACAACCGCTCCTTCCCCAGGAGCAGGATATACATGGGCTTGGTGGGGGGCACCCTATAGGGACTGTTTGCAAACCTGGTTTGCCTGCCCAGGGCTGAGGTCTTGGGGTGCTGTGGGCGCCCCCTGCACTGTGCCATCCATGCCTTTGTATTGTCAGGAGCAGACAGGAGAGAATCGTGGGGGCCTTCTGTACCTCCCACCCCACCCCTCTGAATCATCCTTGTGCATCACAGGACACTCGTCCGCGTGGGCAGCTAAAGTGGCCTTGGTACCAGTTGATCCCTCTGCCCACTAGGAGGGGACGTGGCCCTTTGGACATCTGTAGTGGTACCAACCGTCGCCATCACAACATGGCATCTGGAAGGATGCCTGTGGCTTGTTGTTGGGTGGCCAGGTTCCAGAGCAGACAGCACCCTGGCTGCATGCATCCTGGCCATGTGCATCCCATCCATGTCCACGTCAGGTGTCATCACTAGCCACATTTTACAGACGAGGAAACTAAGGCCCAGGGGCTCGGAATTCAGCAGTGGATTACCCAAACTAGGTTCGGAGTTTTTCTGACAAATTAGAGAGGGTTGCTTATCACTCTGCGAGGAGGCCTCTTTGGGGTGAGACTCCTTCCCAGCATGCAAGCAAACAGCCAGTCACCCTGTGTGCGGGACGAAGGCTGGGCTCCAAGGACGCGTGTCCAGGCCCCATTCTTGGCAGCCTCTCCTTGAGGAAGCAGCTTGTTCCCCCTCGCCCCCACAGGCGCTGAGAAGCCTGGATAGGACGGACCCCTGCTCCAGGGAGCAAGCCCTCCATCCACAGGCATGCCCTGGAGAATGGGGGCCAGTCCCCATGGAGCTCTTCTGGTTCCCTTGCTAGTGGGACCTGTGACATGCAGGACGCAGGAGGGACCCAGAACTGGGGCTGGATGAAGAAAAGTGCTGGCCACAGGGCACAGACCCACATGCTTCAAGGGGTGGGGGTTCCAGCAAAAATACCACCTCCTTGAGAGACTCAAACCCTCTGGAGACAGAGTGGGCCCGGGCCCAGGGCGGGCCAGACCACTGGTGGGTAGGTAGGTGGGACAGCAAAGCCCCCTGAGTGGCAGCCACAAGGCTGTAGGAATTCTAGGTGCTCCCCTCCTTTAAGTGCACCGGGCCTCAGCCCTTCTCCCAGCTGGACTGGCACTGGTGGAAGCACCCACTCTGGGCCGCCGGCTCGGCCCGCATTCAGCTTGCCACCAAAGGAGCACAGGCTGTAGGGGCAGAGCCAGGAGGCTCCCAGGAAGGAAGACATTTGGTGAAGACAGAAACGGGACTGCACCCTGGCTCAGGCTGCCCCAGCCTGTGCCACCTGCAGTTAGGTGGCAAATGGAGAGGTCAGCGGCGGATGCAGGCGGGCAGAAGTGCATGGCTGACAGTGCTTTGATGTCGCCTACGAGAAGGGCTGCCCTGTGGTCTCTGAGTCACGGCATGAGAATCCCATACAAAGCCTGTTTCACATGACCACTGAGAAACATGCACTTAAAGAAAAACAGCCGAGACCCTGCTGAACGTGAGATCCCGCAGCCACCAGAGTTTCCATCACGGGATGTGTATGAGAGCCACATCCCAGACACATAGAGGGCGAGTCAGAGACACACACGGACATGGTAACCGTGGTGGGGCCCACGTTGACACGCTGGCAGTCTGTCTCAGCAGGGAGCCCTCATGCCCCTTCCTCCTGCTGACCTGTGACAGCCTGCGGCTCCCACTGAGGGTCTCCTGGGGCTGAAATGAAGTGTCTGTCCGTCTGTCTGTGGGATGGTTGTCAGAGTCTGCGCCTGCAGAATGCCCCGCGTCTCCTGTGCTTGGGTTGGGGTCAGCACTGCTTCCTCAGCAAGGCCCCTCCACTCCATCACCCGACCTTGCATCCTCAGTCCTGGGACCGGGCCCTGGCCGAGCCACTGCTGTTGTTGGAGGCCAAGGCAGGGCTCCCCCGCACTCAGGGTGGACAAACCTGGCCCGCGCTCCCTGGGAGCCACGAGCCAGCTGAGGGTATGTGTTCTGAATATAGGCACTCAAGGAGGTATTTCTAGTCTCATCTCCGGAGGCTTATCCTGCCTCTTCCGGGAGGGAACCAGGCCCAGCTTCCCCCCACCTGAGGTGGCTGCTAATGAAGCAGACCCTCCAACGTCCATGCCCAAGGCCTCAGGCAGCCTGCCTGCCTACTCCACTGCCCTCGGCTTCGCTGATCCAGGAATCCTGCAGCGATGCCATTCGTTACCTTCCTCAGCCCCCACAGACAGGCGCCACCCCCCGACAGCCCCTACCCAACCCCACCGGCCTCATACACCTCAGTCATCCCCCACCCACCCTGCACCCCCCAGGTGTCCACCACCCAACCCCCTACAAAACCCTCGTCAGCTTCCCATCCCCCAGGTGTCCCCCACCCAACCGCCACCCACTCCCTACCCCCAAGTGTCTCCCAACCATCCCTCCACCCAAACCCCACTAGCCCCCACACCCCAGGCTTCCCCTATCCATCCCTCACCCAACTGCCACATGCCCTACACACCTCAGGTGTCCTTCCACACCAGCTTCCCACCCCCCAGGCATCTCCCCCACCAACCGCCACAACTTCGCATCGCCCGGGCATCCCCTATAATTCCCCCACCCACTCCCCACCCCCCAGGCATCTCCTATCCACTCACACAACCCCCCACCACTTCCCATCTCCCAGGCATTTCCCACCCATCACTTATCCACCCCACAGCCCCCAGATGCCTTGTCCCTGGGGTTGGGGGGCACTGGGCTACTAACCTGGAGTGAGACTTCTCGTAGCTCTGCAATGCCTCCCACCTGCAAGTGCCCCTAACCTGAGGGTGTTTGCATGACCCCCCACCCACGGAAGGTGTGGAGGACCCCAGCCCCATAACCTGGCTTGCAGCCTTCCGTCCTCCCGCCTTGCTCTTTGATTTGACACTGACTCCCAGTGCCGACTGCAAACCTGGCTCTCCGCCAGAGAAGCTCACCTTTTGGAATTGTAAGAACATGACCCCTTCCATCCACAAAGTCTGGCTCTGGCAAATCAAAAGCACTTGGAGTTTCAGCCCACAAGTCTGTTTTGCATTTAAGAAATCCTCACCAAGATCTTGACAGTTGTTGTAGGCGGGCCTACCTCCCCCAGGGCAGGTATATGCAAGGTTCACCTCCTGAATGGGCCAAGGGCAGGGTCAGAGGGATGGCACCTGACAACCCGCCCACCCCAGGTCCCCATCAGGACCCTTGTAAATGGCAGGACCCGTGGGTTGGGGGGAGGTGGCTCCAGGTATGCTATCAGCCTGGAGGCCGAGTCACATAACACCTGAGCGAGGTCCCCAGCCCTCAGGCCGTTTCACTTGACTTCTCAGGGGCCCGAGTCCCTGATAACCCCCAGTGCAGACATCCCACGAGTGTCTGCATGCCCTCGTCCAGCCACACTGTCACGCTCCATGATCCTCCACTGCCCCGCCTGCCCTGTTCCCCCCGTCCCGTCCACCCCTCTGCCACAGTGAGCACCCCCAGGACACCCCGTGTTCTTTCCGACCAGGGGACCTCTGCACTCCCTCAGGAGTCAGCTCCAGGCCCCAGGGCCAGGCTAAGTGGCAGGCAAGGGATGGCAGGCCTCCCTCCTGGTGTCCACTCGGGCCAATGGCTCTGTGTTTGCAGTGCAAACCATGAAGGCCCCCCCAGTCTGAGTTCTGGCTCCCTAGACAGGAGCTGGCCCGACCCACCGTTGGAGCCCACAGGCCCTAAGCAGGGACGGGGCGGCTTCCTCCGTTCTGCCTCCTGGGCCACGGGGCAAGCTGTCACCTGTCCCCATCCGTTTTGGCCCCTGTGCCCTGTGCACCCCAGCCGATGCTGGCCCACGTGGGCAGCACCCCCCCTCCACCATCCAGGAGGTTTGAACAATAGAAGTGGTGGGAAGGGCACCCCCCAACAGAGATTCAGGGTGACGCCACCCTGTAATTTCTGTGCTGAGCAGCTTTCCAATTTACATGAGAAGGGTGGCTGCTCCGGAGAAACATTGCCTTTTGTTCTAAACTTTAAGGCAGAATTCTGGAATGTCATCTTTGGGGAAGAAGCACTACCTTCATGCCCCTGAGAAGGGCACTTGGGGGCAGGCTCCCAGGGCAGAGCCTTTGGCCTCGGGGTGAGGGTGGGCTTCACCAGCGCATGAGGGTCCAGGGTCGGCTGTCAGAGAGCCTAGGCCTGCGGGTCCTGCACAGCCCATGGGTCCTGTCACTTATGCAGGTGGCCGAGAAAGGGGGCCCAGCGCACAGACATCTGAAAGCTCGGGGCCCATACCCACTACCCCCCAGGACTGGTCAGAGGGTGAGCAGCCTAGTAGGAGCCAAGGTGGGGCGTTCCCTCCCTGCCTCCCCTACCCCCCCAGGAGACTCTGCTCCCCCACAGCCCACCCCCTGCCCCGGGGAGAGAGCAAAGTGAGAGGCAGAGTCCCCATCATGCCAGGAAGTGGGTCCTGGGCGCTCAGAGGGTCACGGTGCTGCCCACCTTGTCCATTCCCCGGGTCGGTGAAAACAGGCTTAGCTTCTGCCTGCCACCACATTGAGTGGCATCTCGCATTTTCGAACATCTGGCCCCTGCCCTGCATCAGTTCTGAGGGTGTGAGGTGGACGCCCCAAGAGTCTTGGGGTGGGTTGCAGGGCGGGCCACAGGCTGGCCCCCCCTCACAGGGGACCCTCCCCTCCCCGGCCTCTGGCTGCATTCCTGCGGAGACATTCCTGGCGGATTACAGAATTCCACCCCATGACAAAGAGCCTCATCAGTTCCTGAGCATGTTAAACGGTGTCAGCTGCAAATGCTGGACTCTGTTAGTAACGGTGCTGGGGACACGCCCGGCCGCTCAGGGGACTGCCATGGAAATGGGGGGCGCCTTCCCCAGCCGCACACGGGACTGTGGTGGAAATGGGGGGTGCCTTCCCCAGAAACCCGGATCTCATACTGTGAGATGTGCAGGAGGTCCACTAAGACTGACCTTCCGCAGAATGACTCTCTGCCGGCTTACCACACGGAGCCCGACCCACGCCGGCCGCCCGAGCCCCCACCTTGGCCGGGAGAAAAATGGCTTTAATTAAGACTTCCGTGATTAGTCATTTAATCAGTCATTAGGCCAACACAGATGGCGCCCATTAATGTTTTATCCTTGAGTCGGGTGGCTACTCCATGCTCAGTGCCTTCCCAAGCCCTGCCTGGTGATAGCTGTGGTGTCACCCTCACTCAGCCTGGAAGAGGCTGCCCGCAGGAGAAGCTCTGCGCTACCAGGATGTGCCTCTTGGGGTGGAGGCACCTGCGTCCTGGCTCCTCATGTGCCCCAACCCAGACGCCAGGATGGCCAACTGTCTCTCCCTGTCAGGCCAGGTCATTAGGACGGCCCAGGGTGCTGTCTGTCAGGTGAGCCACTCTCAGGACCAGAGACACCCTGCACAGAGCCAGGTCATCAGGTTGGAGAGGGCAGTGTGGTGCAGCGTGAGTTCACTTCCTCTGAGCACTGGCTCCTGGTGCACAGGGTCCGCGGGGCACCTGCCCAGTGAGGCTGGCCACGTCGTGCCCTCAGGGCCCAATTTATACGGTGAAGGGAAGACAAGCAGATGGCCAGGCCCTGGCACGAGCCCACAGGCCTGCAGGCACCCAGCCTCAAGGCTATGGGGACCCACGTCGGAGGCCTGCAGAGCAGGGCCCAGCCAGGAAGAAGCAACAGCGACAGCTGCCCCACCCACCCAGCCCAGTAAGCACAGTGGACAAAGGAGAAGTGCCGCTGAGTTTGGCCCGATGATCTTCTGCTGTGGACTCAGACACGTGGTCAGCAGAACTGCCCGGCCGCCCGGAGGGCACATTCCAGGTCTGTGAGCTCGCTCACCCTGCTCCTTCTGCCGGCTCCTGTCGACCCGGAGGAGCCCTTGGGCTAGAAAGCCCCCATGGCGAGGTCCTTGGCCTCCCACCCTGCCTCCAGCTCACCCAGGCGCCCACCTCTGCACACACACACAGAGCCCACTCTGGCTTTGCACACAGTATCTCCTCTGCTGGGAAGGCCACCTCAGACCCGCCGTCCCCATCACCTGGGACTATATTGGGGGCTCTCTAGTGCTGACGGGCTGCTGGTGGACAAGGTGCACTAGGGCAGTGTCCTGGCGGACTGTTGTGGCCCCAGCCGGGTAACTGCAGGGGCCAAAGATCCACACAGTATAGGGGCACTCAGAGGCCTGGCTGGGGGGTTGGGAGGAGTCCATCTTAGGCAGGCCTGGAGCAGGGTGCTCTGGGGATGGAAGCTCCCGTGAGGACGAATGCGTTCAGAGGCCCTGGGTGCTCCACTCCCCCACAGTGCAGGTCCCCCAGCCTCATCTATGTGGCTGGAGGGAGCTGAGGGGAAATGCAGCCACAGAGTGGTGGCCGTGACAGGGGTCTCAAGGCCAGGAGAGCACCTCCACTGCCTGTGCCCATCCTGGGGGGTAGACCCTCACGGGTACCCTCACCAGCCAGCAGGCCCCAGGCAAGGTGGGCTCAGCCGCCTCCCTGGCCCAAGCTGCCACCATCCCCAGCTGGAATCTCCTCTGGGTAGTATTGGAGGGGTGGGCAAACGAAAGAAATTGATAGGGTTTCTTTTTTTGTTTTTTGGTTTTTTTTGTTTTTTACCTGTTTAGGAAACTTTTAGAGTTGAAAATGGAGCCCTGCCTGGTCAGAGCAGGAAAATAAACCAAAGCAGGTGCGAGGGCCGGGCAGACAGCTGGGCCCAGGCGTGTCCACCCGCCGCCAACTCCAGGCACAGCAGGGATACTTCCTGCCTGACACAGTGTGGGGGGGATCATGACCACAGCAGATGGGGTGGTAGGGTAGCCGTTAACCCTTCACACACCACCATGAGGCTGAAGACCCACCTGGGCACCCATGGGACAAGGCCACTGTAGCAGAGGGAAAGGCACCATCTACTGACTGTGGGAGTTGGGAGAGAGGGGAGCCCTTGATAGTGTTTGTACCCGAGGCAGCCGCACAGCCCCCACTGCCTGGGCCCTCGGGGCAGCAGTGCCCACTATGGCCCACTTTAGGGCAGCCGTGCTCCAGCATTAGGGGATAGTTCTTGCTCTGGAACTTTCTATGGGCTCTCTGTGGAGGCTTCAGAAGCCCCCAGGGCCCACAGCCCGCAGGAGACAGGCCAGGAGCCATCGGCTTCTCCACATACCTCCCATCCTCACATCACAGCTGTTTTGTGTCTTGGTTGGCTTTTGACCTTGTGCCAATACCTCAAGTTAGTTCTGGGGGCTGCTTGTGACTCACAGCTGTCTGTGGGCTGATGCCCTGAGCCCCCTGAGGATCTGTCTAAACACCGATGGCTCCTGGGCACTCACCCTGGGTCCTGCCTGGTGCTCGCTCCTCCACAGGCCCAGAGGCCTGACGGGGCACAAGACAGGGCCCCTCAGCCCAGCTTCACCCTTACTGTCCCTCTGCTCCAGGTCAGCAGGACTTAGGAGAGAGCATGTCCCAGCGCCACGCAGGGGAAGGCATCCCTGACAGCAAGAGGGTCAGGAGTGGGCCTGACCCAGCGCAGAGCCTGCACCCCCCTGGCTTGGCACCTCAGGACCCTCACACGGCCAGGGGTTGCCTGGTCCCAAATCTGGCCTGCATTGCAGTTACCAGGCCCTCACCGCCTAGGGCACGGGTATAGAGGAGCCCACATCCTAACAGGGCAGGAAGCGGGGGATGGTGGCCAGGACGCCCAGGCATCACAACCAGGACATTGGCCCAGGGAGCCAGCAGGGACAGGCAGGGGAAGCTCCTGGGCCTTCCCTGCCTGGAACCCAGCAGAGCCCAAGCCCTGTGAGGAAGCCCACTCCACTGTGGGCACAGAGAAGGGGACTCCCAGACAGGCCCAGCCATCCAGCAACCAAGGGTCAGTCTGTACCTCCCTGCAGCCATGCCCCTGGGCTTCCCAGGAGCCCATCCCCATCTCCCCAGCCCCTCTTGCTCACCAACAGCCCTCTATACACTCTAGGCTCCCAAGACCCCTCTGGCCTCCCGCATGGAGCCCTCCTTGATCTGGGGAGATGAGGGACCTTTCTGCTGTCGAGGTGGTGGCAGGTCAGCTTCGCAGGACACCCCCATGGACCCCTGGATCTGCAACCCCCAAACACAGTCACACCTGCAGAGAATCTCCAGAGGGTCTTAGGAACTTTACAATCACGTTTTGCATGGTTGGTGGTAAACGCAATTCTAGAGAAAAGGATTAGCGCGGATGAGTCTACGGTGAGAGACTGTGTACAGTCAATACTGTGATCTTTAATAATATCCGTGGTGTCAGGACAGGCCCTGCTGGCTGCCCTCCAGCCCTCCTCCTGTTCTCTGCTGTGGCACCTGCTCAGGGCGCCCTGGGCCGAGCGGAGCATCCCTCCCGGTGGCTGTGTAACCAGTTCTGGCCAATGGGGTGCTGGGAGGTGGTGTTGGCGGGGCTTCTGGGAAGGGGCCATGGGCCTGGGCGCCCCTTCCCCAAAGAGAGAGACCGTGATCCCCCACAGCTGCCCGCCCTGAAGGCCCACCCCGCCCACCGTGGGCCAGCCAACCCCAAGCTGGAAGCCCAGCCAAACCAAGCCTAGTGACTCATGTGTACAGATACGCTTGGAATTTCCCTATTTCACAAATGACTCATGCTTGATTTGCTTCAAACTAATACAGTAAGGAAAAGAAGGGTTGTTAACAAATAAATTCATCATGACCCCCGTGAGCCTGTGGGTCCAGGCAGCAGTGGTTAACCCTCGGGTGAAGAACACAGCCTTCAAGAGCTGCCCGCTGCAAGCAGTGAAATGGGAACCTGCCCGTTACAGGGCACGCAGGGATCGAAGGATGCCTTACAGGGCACCTGGGGTGCAGTCAGCAGAGCCCAGACGGTGGGGGGCTCACCAGGACCACCACCCAGTTTCATCAACACACGTGCTGTGAAAAACAAGGAGAGGTGAGCCCATAGAGTAAAGAGACCTGGGAGCCATGCCAGCCAAGCACAGCACATGGAGCTCAGGTGGACTTGGACGGAAACCTTCAGAGAGGATGTGATGATGAGTATCGAGGTTCTGTTCAAAGCAGCAGCAGGAAGCTTCTTCATGGGTTAGAGACACACACTAACCAATTTAGGGTTTGCTTCCAGGTGGGGAAGAGACCGTGGGAGGCAGTGAGTCCATCAGGCCCTGCCTGAGTCCATCACGTGATGGGTCACTTCCCTCCTATCTCCGTTTCTGGGTGTGTTTTGAAATTTCCCAAAATACAAAGTTAAAAAAATCAAAATCACATAGTAAGTTTGGTTTGAGAACCCTCTGCAAGCTTGACAGAGACTGAGTTTTAAGTATATGTTCAAAAAACCAAATCAAACCCATTGCTACTGAGTCGATTCCAACTGATAGCAACCCTATAGGACCCTATACGGGGAGTAGAACTACCCCATAGTGTTTCCAAGGAGCAGGCGGTGGATTTGAACTGCCGACCTTTGGTTTAGCAGCCAAGCTGTTATGGCATCCTAAATAGATGGCTTAAAAAATAAATCCAATTGCCATCGGGTCATCTCCAACTCATGGCGACCCCATGTGTGTCAGAGCAAAACTGAGCTCCATAGTGTTTTCTATGGCTGTGACCTTTTGGAAGTAGATCATCAGGCCTTTCTTCTGAGGCCACTCTGCATCCAAGTGCTTAACCATTTGCATCAGCCAGGGACTCCAAATAGATGGCTTAAGTGGCTGGGTATGTAGAATTCTCGTGTTTTGTTTTTATACTTTTTTAAGTGATAAGATGCTTCTGGCCACTGTCTCAAGCCC
This sequence comes from Dugong dugon, assembly GCA_030035585.1. Taxonomy (NCBI): domain Eukaryota; kingdom Metazoa; phylum Chordata; class Mammalia; order Sirenia; family Dugongidae; genus Dugong; species Dugong dugon. The sequence goes on along the minus strand of CM057462.1, from coordinate 25,246,383 downwards.
CCCTCCCCTCCTCATGCAGGCCAAGTGTGGGTGAGCCCTGCTCCCTATTAGTGAGAAGCCATGCTGAGTGTCCTTGTCACTCTGTGTCCTCTTTTCCCACCTGGTTCTGCTCATAAGACGCTTCAGTGAGCAGCGCGACAATGTTGATCAGATAGATGTGCGCTGTGATCTGAAGAGGCTCCTATGAGGTGGACATTCCAAGTGACCCTCGAGCCCTTGCTCTTCATTGCTTCAGTGTCAGGGTTCCCTGTCTCCTTATGCATCCTGCCTTACCATCATCTGCTATGGATGTAACGCAAACAGTTTGAATTGCACATGCCTGAGAAGGTGACTGGCTATTTAACACACGCACTATCCATGCCATGGTGGCCCATGGCCTCCACTGCCCACCGCACACATTCACCCCACGCCCATGGAGGCTGACCTGAACAGATCCGTTGTGAAGAGAAAAAAAGCACTTAAATAGTTAGCAGTGCATGCCACCCAGGAGACCCTGGGTGGTGCAGATGATTAAACACTTGGCCTCTAACCAAAATGTTGGAGGTTTGAGCCCACCCAGAGGTACCTCAGAAGAAAGGCCTGGCAATCTACTTCTGAAAGATCAGCCATCTTGCTGTTTGGGGCTGTAAATATCCAGAGACTGGATCGCAAGTAGATGGGACAATCTGATTTTTAGAATAAGGTTCTCATGATTGTTTTCCAAATTACTGCTAAATGCTGAAGACTGCCGTGCAGAGCCGACACCCGCCTCTACTGAGAGACAAATGACCCTCCTGGATCCCTGACAACCCCCAGCTCCATGCACTTTTAGCTGACCCTGTGAGGACCAGCTCTGGGTGCATGGTCCCCTGGAGCCCAAATGGCCTCCTCTGGATGGCATACCTCAGGCTGGGGAACGGGTCTCCTTGGGGCCAAGCCGCTTTCTGTGGCCAACCACCTCCAACAACCAGGACAAATTCTGAGTGTGTGCAGGTAGCCTCTCCAGGGAAAAGCAGCCTTCTAAGGGAAGTAGGCATTACGGACATCTGCTGTTTACAAAACCCGTGTCAGTTTCCAAGTCCAGTGGTCTTGGACATGTGAATAGTCCCCACCTCTGGCTCTCCACTGCTGAGACCCAGCCTTCAGGATGGATGATTGAAAGGTGGCTGGGTGCTGTCTGGCACTCATGTCTCATTTGGGTCTGTAAGTGTGGGAATGACTTCTGCGTTAGCCAAGATGGAGTGAGAGAGAACGGATTTACCCTCCTGCCGAAAACAAAAACAAAAACTGGACAAGATATGAGACAACAGCTCTGAAGACGGTGGCATCAGGCAGCACAAGACAGCAATCACTGAGATACAGGAAGCAAGTGAGGCAAGCCCTACAGTCGCCCCAGCTCAGTGCCTGGAGAGTTTCCAGACCATGATGCACAGAGGGGAACCCAGGTGAGCTCAGAGGTCTCCCTGAGTGGAGGAGACAGAGCTGGGAGTGTGGGGAAGCCAAGGTGCTGGAGTTTGCAGGTCAGAGCACCAGAGAGAGGAGAGGGCTGCTATGATGGTTAAGATTGTGTGTCAACTTGGCTGGGCTGTGATTCTCAGTGTTTATATGTGATCACTCCCAAGACTGAATCTGCTGTGAATAGCTGATCAGTTGAAAGGGAGTTTCTTTGGGGATGTGGCCTGCATCCGAACATAAGCAGGTATTCCGGCTTTTTGCTCACTCTGAATCCTGTGGCTGCCCCCTGTTGGTCTGAGCTCTGGTTCTTGGGACTTGAGCTGTCAGCTTATCTGCCAATCTTGGGATTTGTTGACCTTCACAGCCTGTGAGCAGAGCCCTGCTCTCCAACCTGCCGATCTTGGGTTCGCCAGCGCCTGCAGCTGCGTGAATCAGGAGAAGCCTTGCAGTCTTGCCTGCCAATCTTGGGATTCGTTGATCTTCACAGCCTGTGTGCAAGAGCCCTGCTTTCCAACCTGCTGATCTTGGGTTCACCAGCCCCTGCGGCTACGTGAATCGGGAGAAGCCTCTATCCTAATCCATGGACTTGGGACGTTCCAGCCTCTACAATCGCGTGAGCTGTTTCTTTGATATAAATCTCTCTTTATATGTATATTTATATGCTTTACTAGTTTTGCTTCTCTAGAGAACCCAGCCTAAGACAGCTACACAGAGAGCAAAACCCTCGGAGGGTTCTGCAGAACACAGATCAGTGCAGGCGAGTAAGGAAACCACACGAGGCTGGGAGGGAACCACTTCATAGGATTCGAGGGAGCAGGGCCTGGGGTGCATACGGGGCCGGAAACAGTACCTGATCCCACCAGCCAGACTGGGAAAACTCAGAATTCATGGAGAACTGGGTAGAGAACTCAGGAGTGGGGAAAATTAACCCTAGAATGAGCACTGCTCTGGACCCATCTAACAAAGCTTAAAAGAAAGACTCAAAAGTAGCAAACTGTTCCTTAGTCACTTACATGCATTCCAAAACAAAGCTCAGTATTCACAGGAGCACAAAAATATCCTGCACCCAACAAGGTAAATTTAACAATGTCAAAAAACCTGGTCAAAAATTACCAGGCGTGCAAAGAAGCAGGAAAACACTACCCATAATGAGGAGAAAAATCAATCAATCAAAACTGACCTAGAAATGACACAGAGGAAAGAACTGGTAGACAAGGACATTAAGATAGTTATAACTGTACGCCATATGTTCAAGGAGCCAGAGGAAAGATTGAGCATGCCAAGCAGAGACTTGGAAGATATAAAAAGGACCCAAATCAGACTTCTAGAGATGAAAACTACAACATCTGAGATGAAAGCACACTAAATGGGATTAATGGCAGATTAGACGTTGCAGAAGAAATGATTATAGAAATGTAATCCAAAATGAAAGGCAGAGAAAAAATAAGACTGAAAAGACTAGCAGAGCACCATGAACTGTGGGTCAACTTCAAATGGACAAATATATGTGTAATTGGGGTCTTCAAAAATGTGGGAGGGGAAGAGAAGACAGAAGCGATATTTGAAGAAATAATGGCTGAAATTTTTTTCAAATTTGATGAAAACTATAAACTCGCAGATCAAGAAGCTCAATGAGCCTCAAGCACAAGAAACATGAAAAGAAGGACACTAACCAGTGATAAAGAAGAAATCTTGAACGTGGAAATGCAGAGATCAAGAGGGGGTGACCTGTTGGCAGAGGCCCCTGGCACAGCTCTGGGTACCCCTGGAAGCTCGGGGATCACCCTGGGACACTGGCTCATTCCTGACGTCCTCCACACAGGCTCACAGGCTCCTCCTCCTATTCCCCCCACTCGGGGCCTTGGGCCTGCCTCCTCCTCAACCCCCCGCCCCATGCCATGCCCTCACCTCATTCCATGGGTCCGAATCTCCAGCATCCTTTTCTGCTGAGGCAGAGCCAGCACTGATTCCAAGAGGCAGCCTGTAGTCATCCGCCATCGTCACTCTGATCCCAACTCCTGGAGGCTGAACCCAGTGCTCTGTACAGTCAGTGCCCAGTTGATGTTCCTGGAGTCAAACAGAATCCTAGCCTCACACCGCTGCCCTTGGCCTGCCCTGTCCTAGCTGAACCTCCATGCTCCCAGCATCACACACGCCTCCACACGTTGGCCTGCCCACTGCTCTTTTGTGACCCTGTGTTCTGACCAGTCCGGCACAGGCTTGTCCATCAGGGCACACCACCGGGCCCAAGCTTCTGCTGGCGTCTCTCCTGGGCCTCTCCTGCTGAACCCCGCTGCATGCATCGGGAGGTGCATATGTCCTTGACCCTCCAAGGAACATCGGGGCTTGGGGCACAGTGGATGAGGCACTGCCGGAAAGAGCCCTTTCCCCAGCCAGGAAGTGTGTCCCCAGAAGGCCACGGTCCCTCAGGGCACCACCCCCACACTGCAAGCAGCCTGACCGTCATGGTCTGTGTACCCTGTTCCTGTGCAACCCGCCTTCACCGTCTCTGCATGCCAGAACCTTGGAGCGCCGGCCTGGCTCTGCGTCTATTTTCTCAAACCCCTGGGGGTTCTGTAAAAACTCTTAGGATTCTTGTAACCCCGTTTATTTCTCTTCAAGCTGGCAGCCTGACAGACTCCAGTTATTCTTGCTGCTCAATTATTTCTCTTCCTGCCCCTCCCCCAACACTCCAGAATCCCTAACAGGACTCCTGGGATCAGGCCTAGGCCCACTCCTCCCCACTCCAAATGAAGCAATTCCAAAATCTGGTGTCTTTTAATTTTTTAGCTCCCGAGCCAGGGGCATGGTATTTAAGTTTAGTGAGGGGTTGGAATCCGGCCACATCACCACGTCTGCTCTGCCCATGCCAGGGGGCTGCGATCCCCCGGCCCTGGCTCTGTGTCGACTGCCGGCCACCCTCAGGCACAAGAAGCTCCAGCCTCTCAGCTCCCCAGGTCCATGTGGGTGGACAGTTCAGGGCACAGCCCAGCCCAGCCCAGCCCACTGCACCTGGGGCCCTTGTGCCACCCAGAAAGCAGCAGTGAGACTGAGGTTTCAGGGCAGACATTTCAGGGCAGATGAGGTTTCCTGGTCCCCAGAGCAGAGGGGCGTGGTGGAGTGCATGGCCCTGGGGGCATAAACTTGTGACGTGCCATAGGGCTCAGCAAGGGGCATGTGTGCCAGCCAGCCACAGCTCCCTGCACAGAGAGCCAAGGGGGTCCTCGCAGAGAGACACAGTCAGGTCCTGTGGCCCACCTGCTCCCTGACCCAGATGCAGGTCCTCCCTGCACAGTGACCCCTCTTCTGGCCAGCTGACCCTCCAGGGGCTTCTCCCACCCTTCACTGCAGATCTGAAACCACCGTGGTGGGGTGCGGGGCATAGCCTTCTGGTAGAGATGGAATCACTGTGTGAACATGCCCCACTCTTTCGAGACACTTGGGGCTGAGGTCTGGAGCCCTGAGGGGTTGTCTTTCATGGGCAGCTGTGGCCAGAGGACAAGGGAGCCCTCCAGACAGGGCGACCCTGTGGCTTGCTCCAGTTTCCCTGACCCCGCCTGCTTCCTCATTCAGACTGGCTGCGGGTCCCTCTGAAGGGAGCCATGTCATTGGCAAATCCCCCACCCCACACCCCCACCTCTATGGCTCAGTCTTGAGCACCCAAGGCGGCCGCTAATTATCTGTCACCAAAAATCAACACTGCTTCCGTGTAGCTTTCCCACAGGTTGAGCACCTCAGCTGGTTTCTGTATGGTTTATAATTCTTTATCCTCTAGGGTCAGCTCTGCACTGTGAGGTCCGTGGGGGGCTCACTCCAACCCTCAAGAACCGTCCTTAATTCTGCATGACACAATTCCCACCGAGGAGTGAGGGCTCATTCTGTCAAAGCTGCCTGGCGTCCAGTGGTGGGTGGGCTCCAACCAGTGGGCCCACTCCAACCAGTGGGCCCCTTCAGCCCAAGGGGAGAGCTGGGACAGGCCACTCGGAACGCAGATGCTGATGGCAGCTCTCCTCCCAGGGGTGGACACTTCAGCCCCAGTCAGTGGGCAGCACTGCCCAAGGGGGATGAGCCAGTGTTTCCCACATGGTAAGAGACAGGCCAGCCATGCCAGGTACCTCGGGGGTCTCACTGTCCTCAGGGCTCCCAGCATCCACCCCAGGTGCCGGCAGGCCCTACCGCTCAGCCCTGTGCCCAGGGGTCGGGGGCTGTGGGTGCTGCTGGACCCTAAGAGGCACATCCAGGGCCCCTCCTTTCCTCCCCACAGGCCTGATGGGACAGCCAGAGGGAAGGGCCTGGCCACAGTGGAACCCATGGCAGCGGCTTACCCAGGTAGGTGGGCAGAGCCAGCCCTCGGGAGGGGAGGCGAGGGCAGGGACCCTGATCAGGGTCAAGCCTACAGCTGTCATCCCGAAATCCGAAGCTCCAGGAAGCAGCCGCCACTTATGTGGACACCTGGAGAGAGGCACTGCCTGCTCATTCCACTGACAGCACCCTGGCTGCCACCTCATACAAAGCACCTGTCAGACCTCTGCACACACCCAGCTGAGCCCCCCAGGCACCCCAGGAATCAGAAAGCTCTGTGGGCGTAGGCTAGGGGACGGCACCCTGCCCGGCCCCAGCCTGGCTGCCCCATGCACCAGCTCTCTGGGCACCCCCAGAAGCTGCCCCCATCTACCACCATTCAGGTGGAGAGGGACCCTGCAGAGAGACAGGGTGAAGCAGTGGGACTACCCACGCCGGAGCAGTGTGGAGCGTGAGTCCGCTCTGGCACACCCTTGCTGCAGGCATCAAGCCAGGCAGCCAGCTCTCTCTTCTCAGCTGGGATCTTCTGGGGGTGCCCTGTCCTGAGATCCCCCTGGCCCTACACCCCAAGGAGGCTGTAGATTCCTGGCCCAGAGGGCACAGCCCTGTGGTCTTTTCCAGTAACTGTTATTTATGGCAGCCTTAAGCCACAGAGGGTCCATGGGGCCACAACACTGGCGAAGGGGACCAGGGGAGGATCCAAGGCCCTCGCCACCTCCAGGTGGACCCTCTGCTCCTCTCAGACCCTTGGTCTCTTCCTCACCCCCTGGAGAGTGAAGATGCCCTTCAGGAACTCTGTCTGGTGGGGGGCTTGGACACACCCTCTGCCCATCTGTCCACAGGTGGTCAGTACATAGAGGCCACCTCCTACCACACACCTCCCAAAAGCCCCTTGCAACCACCCTTCATCCACCTGTGCCACACACCAAGTATGTGGTGGCCGTAGACAGGGCTCCCAGCATGGGCCCATCCCTTGGTGGACACAGAAGTGCAAGCTCTTCCCAGAGCAGCAGACATAGATGAGAACAGGAACCACTCTGACCCTTGGTCTCGTTGTCGGAGGGGCAGGGTGATCTGACCCACCCGAAGGAGGCTGTCTTAGTTACCTAGTGTTGCTATAACAGAAATACCACAAGTGGATGGCTTTAACAAAGAGAAATTTATTCTCTCACAGTCTAGGAGGCTAGAAGTCCAAATTTCAGGGTGCCAGCTTCAGTGGAAGGCTTTCTGTCTCTGTCAGCTCTGGCAGAAGGTCCTTGTCATCAATCTTCCCCTGGTCTAGGAGCTTCTCAGTGCAGGGACCCCAGGTGCAAAGGAGGCACTCCGCTCCTGGCTCTTCTTGCTTGGTGGTAATGAGGTCCCTCTCCTCTTTGCTTGATTCTCTCTATTGTATCTCAGAAGAGATTGACTCAAAATACAACCTAATCTTGTAGATTGAGTTCTGCCTCATTAACATCATAAAAACCAAAAATCAAACCTGTTGTAGTCAAGTTGATTCTGATTCATAATGACCCTATATAGAGGATAATCACATCAGATCACAAAGTGGTGGACAACCACATAATACTAGAAATCATGGCCTAACCAAGTTGGCACACTTTGGGGGGACATAATTCAATCCATAACAGAGGCATTGAGGATTAGGAGCAATGCGGGCAGGTCCATGGGTCATCTCATGTGTTCCCACACACCTGGGATGAGGGGCGTCACTACAGAGGAGGCAGCTGTGGCTCGATTGCCCAGCTAGACAGTGGGGAACCCAGTGCAGCTGGCCATTGGTTCTGATGCCTCATGGCCCTGCCTGTCCCTCTGCTGAGCACCTGCTAAGCACCTGCTGAGCCTCTACTGAATGCCTGCTGAGCACCTGATGAGCCCCTGCTGAGTGCCTGCTGAGTACCTGCGAGCTCCTGCTGAACTGCTGAGCACCTGCTGAGAACCTATTGAGCACCTACTGAATGTCTGTCTTACACCTGCTGTGCAATCTGTGGGTGTGTTGAGGACAGAGTTATAAGCATGCCAGTAGTGACCAGGGAGGGGGCAGAAGGAGGCCCTGGATGCCAGTCTAGTGCATGCCCAGAGGGGCCAGGACAAGCAGGAAGCACCACTGGAGCAACTTTGGAGCTTGGAGAGAAGATGGCGCCTTGGCCGGTGGAGGTAGTGAGAGGGGCGACTCAAGGACATTTGGGAGATGAGCCTACGGAGACTGCCTCTGGATAGTGTCACAGAACTGCAGGGGAAGGGGCCCCTGGCCCTTCCAGGCACAGGGGCTGGAGAGAGGAGGGGCCATGGAAGGAGACAGCGGAGGACAGCAGGCCACAAGCCGAGGGATGACCATGTTCCCGCAGGAGTGACTGCCACAGCAAGGGCGACCAAGCCCAGCAACTCACAGTCAAGAGGCTGAGGTCCCTGAGCAGTGGACTCGGCACCTCCTGCAGTCTCAGGGCTAAAGGGGGTCATGCCAGTGACCAGGCCCCCCTGGCCAGCTGCAGCCAGGGCAAAGCAAAGTCAGGGCAGCACCTCCCCCACCCCGAATCTCCCCTGCCCCCTGCTGAGCACCATGCTGGCTGTCCACCCTCAGTGTTCATCCCAATGGCAGCCCACACACCACCTCTCCACAGACTCCAGCCTGCACCACAACCCTGCCAGTCAGCCCCTCGATATCCCAGACCTTTGTGTATGCCTGAGGGAGAGGTGGGTGTGGGGGAACAGCAAAGCGAGCTCACGGTGGCCTCCCATCTCAATGACCCATGGAAACCAGCTGGGTTCTGGCTGCCCTCCCACAGTCACCCACCCTGGGAGAAGCATCATTTGCTGGAGTGCTGATTTCTCAGGCTGTGACCAGCTCCAAGGGGTGAGGGGCTACATGGGGTGAGGTCCAGGCCAAGGTACAGGCCCAGGGGCTGGGCTCAGGGAGGACACCAGCCCACAGCCCACAGCCGCACCATACACCATCGGGTTTGGAACTGGGCTTGGGTGGCTTCTGAGGCCAGCAAAGTGGCCCCCAGCCCAGGTCCCTCCTGCCAGCCTCCCCATCCGACTGGGTCAGCTTGGGGCTGTGTCCAGGCCCTGTGGCCGATGCCCACCAGAGAACTCACGCGCTACCCAGCCGGCACCCTTGGCCGCAGACTGGTTGAGCTGAGTGTTCCTCAGGAACGCCTAGAAACCAGTGCTGCTTGGAAACACGGTGCCGTTGCCATGCGCTGCTTTCCTCAGTAGGCCAGCCAGGGAGGCTGCCGGAGGCCGCTCGCCAAGCTGGTCTCTGCGCCCCGGCCGTGGCCCATGCCTGACGGGCTATGGAAGGGGCACCCCTCGCCAACCCCCAACCCAGGCCCCAGCACCAGCACTATGACTGTGTCTGAAGGAACTGACTAGGCCAAGCGTATTCCTCCAGCCCCTGAGGGCCAGTTTCGGCTTGCGGCAGAAATGCATGGGCGTCTGCAGCGCCCTCAGACGGCTGAGTTGAAGGCTGACTGCGCGGCGAAGCACAGTGGCCTGTGTTCCAGGCCTGGTATCTGGGCTGCCACCCGCTCTCCATCATGGCCACCCCCCACGCCCTGGTTCCGAGGCGGCCGCATTCCTGATGTGAGCCGGCGGCCGGTGAGCTTTTTCCATGCTCTGGTGCCAGCCCGCGGGCCCAGAGGAGGGGAGAGGGCGGTTTCCATGGCAAACTCACTTTTGTTATTTTCTATTTTCTTTTTTATGGCTTCTCCAACGTTGAAGCTCTCCAGGCAGTTTATAGACGGCCAAAAGGAAAAGTGCTTTTCCTTCTTTACTGAGAAGCCCCGAGTTCCCCTCCGGGGGGCTGCCTTCCCAGGCCTCTGCCAGCCCCTTTCCCCATGCCCTGAGACCTCGGCCCAGGTCCGAGTAGTCTCTCCTGCCCCTGCCCTGAGCCCAAGGGCCACAGTGGGGCTTCAGAATAAGCTGGATGTACCCTGTTTGCAGAGCGTCTGTTATTTCTGTAAACATTCTAGATAAAATGGATTATTTCCCTCCTAAGAAGATGGAGAAGTCTTTTCAAAAGCAAACTCCTCCACGCAGGCACGTGTCCCAAGTCAGCTGAGGGTGAGGTCCCTGCCTGCGTGGGGGATTTGGGCTCCCCTAACCTGCAGAGGCATCCTCTTCCACACTCTCGGCCCCACTCTGCCCCCAGGAAGCCCAGGTGCCCGCTGGGCTGGGCTGAGATGGAGGCAGCTCCGCTCACTCAGAACCCAGCGATTCACCCCGATCCACGGCACCCCAGTGAGGCCCCGATTAGGCCAGGACCCCCCCTACCGGGTGGGGTCACAGAGCAGTTGCCCAGTGCTGAGGAAGCACATGATGGGGTGGCTGGGCCTCGGGCAGGTCCTGGGACAATGAATGAGGTGGGATGGGGTCCAGGCAGAGGCCCGTGGGCGGCAGAGGATCTGACAGCAGGTGGGGTGGGGGCTGCAGGGACTCGTGGGAGTGAGGGGGAGGGGCGATGAACAAATTTGCACCGTTTAAACCCACCCTGGCTTCTGGGTGGGGCTCTGTGCTTGGGACAGAGGCCTAGCAGGCAGTGGCCCAGGGGTCCCGTAGCAGTCCTCGGCAAAGCTGCTGCCCCCACAGGGAGCTTCAGAGAATGAGTGCCCCCCCCCCCCATCTTTTGCAGGAGAGTATGTGATCATGATCCATGATGTGACAACCCCTCCGTTCCTGGGCCGCCTGCTGCCCACCGCCTTCAAGCACCTTCGGATCTTGGCAAAGGGCACCGGCCGGCAGCCCCACACCCCTGGAGAAGGCCCGGAGGCCCGGTGCTAGAGGTGGCCCTGGTGCCCTGAGTGAGAGCTGTCAGCTCACCGTGACCCCGCATCCCTCTGTCACCCGCTGAAATAGGATGGGGAGGGCGAGGAGCACTGTAGGGGCCAGGGTTGAGCCCTACAACAAGCTCCACGTTTTAATATAATGCTCCACATGGCTGCTCCTGGTGCCTCCTGTGCGCACACTAGAGGCTTCTGCCCGACAGTGAGGCGACCCCTCCCCACACCCTGGAACAGCCACCCTCGCAGCTCTCTTCCTGGCCAGCCTCAAGGTCGGCACCGCTGTGCCCTCCCCACTTCGGAGGTGAGGCAGGGAGGGGGTCCTGAGGGAGGGACGGCCCCAAGCCTGTGTCCTTGGCCACTCCCCATGATGGCTCTCGGCCCAGCTCTGAGCACTGGGGGGATCGGCAGGCTCAACGCAGGCAGCGACAAGTCCAGGGGCTATGAACAGGCCCCCGGTTTTCTAGGAACGGGCTAGGTGTCTGCTGTGACCTCCTCCCAAGGGTGTGCCGGCCCTGCCCCATCTGCAAGCGGATTTTATGAAGACGACGACAGTTGGGTCCCCCACCAGCTGCTGGGCGAGGCACTGAGGACAGCATGGGGCCCAGGTGGAGGCAGGCGTCTGTGAACGCGCCTTGGGGAGGTCTGTGGTGGGGTGGTCGCCGTGTCCTTGTCTACGCATAGCCACTTGGCCCCGAGCTCCTTCCAGCCACTGTGGCCATGCTCCCATCCCACAGGGACCTCTCGCCCATTGGCCAGACCACTCTTCCCTGCCCCCAGCTTCGTCGTGGTCTCTGAACTTGGCCTGGTCATTTCTTACCTGCTTTCGCCTGGGTCACTTCAAATCCCACCTCCCAGTGCTCACTGTTCACCCCGCATCCTCCTTCAGGGGACACGGGATAAGGAAAGGGACCCAGAGCTCCCAGCCCCCTGGCGCTGCACCGGTGTGCCGTCCAGCCATACCCCCTGAGCCAACTGAGCCCCCACTCCTGTTTCAGGAAGCCCCTCCCACAGGGGAATTCCCTGAGGAGCTCATGCTGCCGCCCTTCTTATGACTACCCCCCCATCCGGTTTCTTTCACAGAAGGGCGGTGTTGTCCACACTGGCTGTCCACACGTCCTCTCCCCACTCTCTCCCAAGCCCATGCCCATGGGGACCCCACTCCATGACACTGCTCGCACCTAGGTGACACCTGCACTCTGACCCCTGGGACACCCTTGGCCTCTCAGGCACCGCGGGAGCCTCTTGTCCCCACACTCTCCTCCTGTCAGTCCCAGGACACCAGGCATGCCCCAGCAACCCCTCCTCGGCCTCCCACAGGGTCCTTCTTGTCTCAGCCACCCAGTGTCGGCCCAGGCTCAGTCCTTGCTCTCCCTTCTGTCTACACTCACTTCCCTGTGAGCGCCTCCAGTCTCTCTGACGCCAACCCCCAGTGTCTCCAACAGACCAGACAATGCACCAGCCTAAGCCCATATGACGGCTGCCCGTTGGACAACCTCCCTGGGATGTGTAGAGGCGTTTTGGACAATATGTCCCAAACTGGCCTCCTGGTCATCCCCCAAAGAGCTGACAGTCCCTGAGCCATCCAGTGGCTCATACCAAAACCATTGCTGCCAATCTTTGCTTCTCCCTGTCTCGGCACCCCCGCCCAGGGCTCACTGGCCCACATGCAGGGTGCATCCTCCATCCTCCTCTGTGCCCACGTCTCATACCTCACTTCAACCCCTGGCCTGCACCACTGTGCCTCCTCCTTGGGTCAGTGCTGTCACCTCCAAACGGCTTCTTTGCCCTTCACCCCAGCCCCCACCCCCACAACCACTTCCCCACACAGCTATTGTTGGGTCATACCCCAAAGTCATTACTAGGACCAATGGGCCAACATGAACAGGCCCCCACTACCACAGGCTGGAACCCATCTGCAAGACTGCACCTCCCACATCAGGGCCGTGTCCACCACAGCTGGTGCCCCCAGGGGCCATGATGAACCTGGTCCCCACTCCTCCCACTCCCAGTCCCTGGAGTCCACAAAGCCTGGGGTTGGCCCAGGGCTCAGCTGTAGTGATGGGCTTGGGCCTCTGATCCCTGCAGTCCACAGGTGCCCCTTGGGTTCTGACACTGTCACATATCCTTGGGGAGGGACAGAAGGGGTCCCCCAGCTGATCCTGGGCACACCCCACCTCCTTGCCCACCCAAGCCAGGGCCTGGGCCCATTGGGGCTGCTCCCTCCTAGGTCACCTGCCTCTGAGGAGGCCCTGGCAGACCCCAGTTATGCCGGCCCTGCGTGAGGTGCAGGGTGAGGGAGCCCCCCCATAAGGACCAGACGAAGGGTCCCCAAAACCCCCAGAACAGCTGCACCAGCACACTGCCACTCTCCCAGTTTCGCCCCTCAGTCAGCAAATCTCTTTGCAGCTCTCTTTTTTTTTTTCCCTTTAATATGAAACCACATTTCTGTCAAAAGAAAAACAAAGAAAATGATGTTTCAATTTAGGAAAAAGAAATTGCTGGGAACAGAAGCAGCTGCTGTTTTCCAGCGTGTCAGGGGCGGCCCGTCGGTATTTAATTCCAAATCAGCATCCGGGGCTGTTAAAGCACCAAGCACATGGCACGAAATCCAGGGAGCTGGTGCTCCCCATGGGAGGGCACCCACCCCAGCCGCCAGTCCAGAGGAGGTGGGTCCCACCACAGGGGGCTCCTGTGCAGAGGATCAAACCCATCTTGTCATCAAACAAAGCTGTCTCCAAGTCCTAAAATCTCTGCAAACGCAACGCAGCCCTTAGAGCCTCCGTCTTCATATTGCTCCAAGCGGGCATCCCTGCCCAGTGAGCCCAGGCAGGACCCCCCACCACCACCACACTCAAGGTCCCCACACCCCCTTCCCACAGGGCAGCTCGAGTGCCCTGTAAGAAGGCAAACAGGGGCTGTTCACTGGGGCCGGAGAGACGCCAGCCCCGAAAGATGTGTCTGTGCAGGAGGCAATGAATCGGGGGTTCTGTGTGATAAAGCATGGTAGTACACAGCTGGCTATCCTTGGTCCCACCCCATTCCCCTAGAGAGCCGGTGGACTCTTAGGAAGGGCAGCGCCTCTCCTGACTAGCCGTGCCTTCCAGGGGCCGCAACCCTGCACCCTCCTGGCCTGAGGGTCTGGAGGCAGCTGCCAAAATCCCGAGCAGATGCTCCCCACCCCACCCCAAGCCTACCCCTCCAAATATATACATACAAAAACTCTCCAATAAAAAGCATTGTGGGGGTGGCAGGGGAGTCTGTGGGACAGGCTGCCAGTCCCAGGTGGGGCAGACCTGATCTCCGAGTCTGCGCTTCCCTGGGGATGGGGGGCTCCCAGCTGGTGATGGGTCAGGCAGGAGAGGGATGGTCTGAGGTGCAGGTGTCCACCAGTGCCATGAAGAGCTGGCTGCAGGCCAGGGCCAGGGACCCACCTGGGGACAGACAGTGCCACCCTCCAGGGACTGTCCTCAGAGCCCCACAGCCCCTGCAGCCTCCCACACTCTTAACCCTGGCTTCTGGGCAGATCACGTCCCTAAGGGCGGCAGACCAAGGCAGGGCCCCACCCAAAGCCAGTGTCTGGTTGCCCACCCTGTCAGGCCACAGGGGCAGCGGCCAGCCTGAGCACAGGGTGTCTCAGAGCAGCAGAGTGGCCAGGGACTGCGACCCATCCCAGAGGGCTCCTCAAAGTGTTGGGAGGTGGGAGGTCTCATTCCAAGAGGCTGAAGGAAGAAGTGGGGGAGGCCCCGGCCAGCTAACAGATCCCAGTGGGGGTGCGGGGGGAGGGCAATCATCCCCACGGAAGCTCCTTCCTCACTGTCTACCCTGCACTGGCCAGAGCCAGCCACTGAGTACTGAGCTTGGGGTGGGGACTTGGGGGGTAGTGAGGGCAGGGACACGGCCTTATCCTCAACTGCCCTTGGAATGCTGGTTCCATGAGCACAGCGATCTTGGTCTGGTTACCACAGCACCTAGAACTGTGGCCGGCACCAAAGGGCCTCAGTGAGTGAGTGGAGTGAGTGGATGGATGACTGAGTGCATGAGCCAGTGAGTGAGTGGTGGGCCTGGTCCTGCCCCTCGGAATCAAGTCTGCAGGTTTCGGCAGCATCAATTTTCCCAGGGGGCTCTGAGGAGGTGAGGGGCAGAATGCATCTAGAGGAGGAATCCCAACTCCATGGCAGCCCCACCCTCTGGGGTCCTGCTCTCCCCTCCGGTTGACACCCCCCTCCACAAGCACAGCCGGCTACCCCTGTGGCCACCCAGCCATCTGCCTGCCAGGGCAGGAGAGGCAGGGGTGGGGGTGGCTGTGGGAACAACCCCGACCAGCCCTGGCCGCCTTGTGGCATGGCCTCACTCTACGGCCCCAGCGCCTCAGCCTCCCCCCAGGCTTAGAGGGACTCCATCAGCCCTTGGGTGGGTGTCGAGGGACAGATGTATCTGGGCCTAGAAACCCCCGCCCCCTCATCAGGCACCCCAGGGTGCTGGGTGGGGCCCCCCTGTTCAGGGAATTTGAGCTACATGGGGCTTCCCGCACTGGCTGGGGGAGGGGGTAGCCTGGCTGTGGAGGAGGGGCAGGGGTCCCCCCATGCACTTCATACCCCTGGAAGCTGCACCCCTTCTCCCATCCCACCCCACCCCACTCAGCCAACTCTGAGGGAGAACCCAGGCCAGGCAGGGCCACTCAGCCTTCACTTTCTGGGTCTCAGTCTCCCCACTTGCCACCCTACCTCCTGCCCTCTGACCTCCAAGGTGGAGAGCATCTGCTCGTTGATCCTCGTCCATTTAAGGAATATTTACTGGGTGATAACTATGCAGCAGACACTGGACAGACACTGCCGTAAAGAGACAAGCCTCCTCATCTGTATGTGAGAGAGAGAGAGAGAAGTGAAGAGACAGAGAAACAGAGAGACGGACGGAGACGGAGGAAAAGAGGGAGAGAGGGAGAGACAGAGGGAGAGACAGAGGTAGAGAGGGAGAGACAGAGGGAGAGACAGAGGGAGAGAGGGAGAGACAGAGGGAGAGAGGGAGAGACAGAGGGAGAGACAGAGGGAGAGAGGGAGAGACAGAGGTAGAGAGGGAGAGACAGAGGGAGAGACAGAGGGAGAGAGGGAGAGACAGAGGGAGAGAGGGAGAGACAGAGGGAGAGAGGGAGAGACAGAGGGAGAGACAGAGGGAGAGAGGGAGAGACAGAGGAAGAGAGGGAGAGACAGAGGGAGAGACAGAGGGAGAGCAACAGAGAGAGACAGAGAGAGACAGAGGGAGAGACAGAGGGAGAGAGGGAGAGACAGAGGGAGAGACAGAGGGAGAGACAGAGGGAGAGAGGGAGAGACAGAGGGAGAGACAGAGGGAGAGACAGAGGGAGAGCAACAGAGAGAGACAGAGAGAGACAGAGGGAGAGACAGAGGGAGAGACAGAGGGAGAGAGGGAGAGACAGAGGGAGAGAGGGAGAGACAGAGGGAGAGAGGGAGAGACAGAGGGAGAGACAGAGGGAGAGCAACAGAGAGAGACAGAGAGAGACAGAGGGAGAGACAGAGGGAGAGACAGAGGTAGAGAGGGAGAGACAGAGGGAGAGACAGAGGGAGAGCAACAGAGACAGAGAGAGACAGAGGGAGAGACAGAGGGAGAGACAGAGGGAGAGACAGAGGGAGAGAGGGAGAGACAGAGGGAGAGAGGGAGAGACAGAGGGAGAGACAGAGGGAGAGACAGAGGATGGTGCTGCAGCCCTGCCACCTGGACCCTTCCGCCCACCCGAGCTGGGCAGTGGGCAGCCCTGTCTTTGCCCTCCTGCTGACGCCCAAAACTTCCCTGGGGCCTGAAGTCCAGACTCTCCCTGCCTGGCCCCCTCCCTGCAAGGCGTTGGCTCGGGCACAGGCGCCAGGACACTCTCCCCAGACCACCCAGCACCCGACTGGGGTCAGCAGAGGACAGCGCCACCAGGCCACAGCCCAGGAGCCCAACAACGTGGCCTTGTGTGCACGAGCCCTGCCACCGGTCCTGCCTGGCACAGGTGGCCTCCTAGCCTCCTCCCGGGCTGCCCGCCTGGCCAGTCAGCCAGGACGCTCCAGGGAGGCCTCCAGTGCCTTCCCCGAAGCCAAGGCAGGCCACCTAGCCTCAATGCCAGGCTGGTGGCTTGGCCAGCTGTGCAGTGAGCCCGGCCCCTCCCACCAGGGCTTCGTGGAGGGCACAGGATGCCTGGCCCACCAGACCGGCTTCTGGCAGTTGCCCACCCCTGGCCAGCCCCCACCTGCCCAATGTGACCCCTCAGTGCCCAGCACCCTGGGGAGCATTGGTGGGAGTCCCCGAGACCTCCTTACCACTGGGCAGCCCAGTGCTGCTGATGACCCACCGTGGCCCTCTCTGCTTTGCTGTCCTCAGGAGGGGACAGCCACAGAGGGCCAGGCCCAGGCCTCCCCATGTGGAGACCCCCAGGCAGGGGTGGGAGCCTGGCTGCTCTCAGAGCAGGTGGGGAGGAGGCGGGACCACCAAGATCCTGCCCATTGAGCCTGGAAAACCCCAAGGCCAGCACCCCTCAACAAGTCTCAGGGGGATCCCTGAAGGGTGGGGTCAGGGACAACAAGTGACTGGACCAGTAGCTGCCCTTGGCCACTCCTCCTGGCGGGAGCCTCGATCCCTGAGGGACGGACGTGTTTTCTGAGGGACACTATAAATAGGGCTGTCAGCCGGCACAGAGCAGCCCAACAGGGCCAGGCCAGATGTGTGGGCTGCCCACTGGCCCCCATGAGAACCCTGGAGCACCCTTCCTCTTGGTAACCCTAGGCAGAGCATTCCAAGAACGGGCAACCAGAGGCAGGGGCACCAGGACAAGGGTGCCCCCCACAAATCTGGTCCCAGAACCTCAATAGGCCATCTAAGTCTTCGAGGCCCCGACTTTTCCGAGCCTCCCTCCTGGGGCCTCCCTCCTGGGAAGGGGAGGTGTGCTGGCTGCCCCTAGCCCCCAAGCAGAGGGCACCCTCCATTTTCTGGGCCTCCTAGGGTCAATTACAGCCTCATGATGAGCCCCAAGAAAGGGTCCTGGCGTTGCCCCAGAAGGGGCCCATTCTGGAAGCCTCCGCTCCCTTGCTGCCAGGCCTGTAGGCCAACAGGGGAGGCTGCCTGGCCCTCGGCTGCTTCCGGGAAGTCCCTCAGGGACTTGGCTGTGGCCCCAGGAGCCTCAGCTGGCTGGCCTGGCTTCCTCTGGGCCTGGGAGGAAGCAGCAGGCTCAGATAGGAGATGGCTGCTCCAGAAAGCAGACCCTGGCAGCCACTACCTCGCCTGCTCTCTGCTGCCACAAGCTCACCCAGTCCCCATCCCTGTGAACGCCTCCCAGAGCACCCACCAAACCCTCAACCTGTCCCAGAGACATGGTGACCTGGCCACAGGGGCCCTGTCCCTCCTGGGGTCTCTTAAAGAGTGTCTCTGGGAGATCCTCCTGGGGTCTGCTGGCCAGGATGGCAGAGAGGCCAGCCAGGGGCCTTCATGGGGGAGAAAGTCAAGGCACAAACAAAACCCCACAAAGGACCCAGCCCATGAGGACATGTTCCCACGAGTGCCAGGAAGGTGCAAATGGGGTGTGTTGGGGGAAAGGAGGTTGAGGGGCCAGGCGTGCAGGGCTCACCACAGGGCTGTGTGGAGAAGGGCTGCAGGTCTGGAAGGGGCAGCCAGGCAGCTGGGGCAGGGAGCCAGGATGTGGGACTGGAAAGGGGTAGGCGGGGTCAGGCCCTGCAGGGTCCCAGGGAGGACCAGCCTGGGCTTCGGACTCTCAGCAGAGCTCATGGGAGAGAGGACCTGGGGTGGGCTGGGGTGGGGGGGGTCATCGTCCTGATGGTGTCTGAGTGGATGAGGGTAGGGAGAGGCCGGGCAGATCAGTGTGTGGCCTTCCAGGGGACTTGGGGTCTTCTGTGGCTGGAAAGAATTGGGGGGGGGGGGTTGGCTGCAGTGTCACCACCCAGTACCAGGTACCTGCCAGCTGTCCCCAGGGGAGAAGCCGGGCCACCTGAGAAGGTCTGGGAGAGATGGGGCTCAGGAGGAGGAAAGCAAGTAGGGGCACAGCTAGGGTGTCCACCCTTCTCTAGAAGACGGGAGGTGTGAGCTCCACACACACACCCCCACCCCCAGCCTCCCATCCCCTCTCGCGGTGACGCGGCTTAAGCCAGAGATTGGGGCCTGGAGCTCCGGTAGGCGCAGGCCCCTTTTCCAGACTCGTGAAGGGGCAGCAGGAGCTGTGGGGACTTCTTAGAGCGAGTCTGTCTCCCCCGATTCTGTCCTAAGAGCGAGGGTGCACCCCAGAGAGCCGCCTCCAAGCAGCCTGAGCCAAACTTTCCGGAGGGCTGACTCGGATGCAGACCCAGAGGGGCTGCACTGCCCGCCTCCGCCGCGGGGGGCGCGCCAGGCCTCGTCCCGGGGCTGCTATTCTCGGGTCCGGACACGTCAGCCTCCGCGCGGCCTGGGGCTACCGGGTGTGCCCGCCCAACACTCCGTGCCCCGCGCCTCCGCAGGATGACGCTCGGAAACGCTGCCCTTCCGCCCCGTTCCAGAGCCTAGCGAGAGCAGCTTAGCCGGCGGGCCCCCAACCGCTCGTCCCTCAAGGACCCCCACCCTGACCCGATTCCGGCACTGCAGGCCCGGAAATCCGGAAAGGCCGCCTTGCCCTCGGGACGCATCTTTTGCGCCCCCGCCCTACCCCGCCGCCGCCCCCCGCCCCCCACCCCCCCCCACCCCCCCCCCCCCCCGTCACGGAACGCCTGCTCCAAGGGACTGGAAGGGTTAATCCCGCGCGCTGACGACGGCAGGGGCTAACTGGGGCGGTAGAACCCGCCCATGAGCCTTGGAAGGCCGAGCCGGTTACCCCGGGGCGGGGCCGGAGCCCTGGAGGCGGGGAGAGGGGCGGGGCCAGATACTTCCTGCCGCCCGCGTGGCCCTGCCGTCTTCCCTCGCGTAGGCGGTGCGATGCGGGCCCCCGGGCCCACTGGGCTGGGGTCCCAGTCTTCCGGCTCAGTGTGTCCTGGGGAGGGTGGGAGGAGGGCGCTCCACAGGCAGGGCAGGTCTGGGGGCGGCTGTTCCGGGACCCTGCGGCACCCACCACCGGGGCGCCCGCCGTCCGCTAGGCTGACTAGCCCTCTCTGACCCCGCGGCGGTCGGGAGTGGGCCCGACCGTGGTGGGGAGTCGCTGGTCCCCCCCAACACCCCACAAAGTCGGGGTCCGCGAAACGAGGCGGTGCCGGGCCCGGTTTGTGGGGATGGGCCTCGCGGTCGGGCTCCCGTTCCCCAGCACCCCCGCTCTTCGGACCCGCCGCCCACAGCCGGAAGCCCCTCAGCTCAGAGTCCGCCCCGCCCGCGTCCAGCCCCCCCTGTCCGCTCCGTCCGGTGTACACCCGAAGCGGGCACACGGAGAGGAGAAGCGAAAGCGGCGGCGGGCGCCCCAGGGAGTCCTGGCCGAGGGAGCCCGAGAAGCTGAGTCGGGTTTTCTGTAAAGTGCGTCGTAATAGGAAACTGAGGCCGCGGGGACGCCCCGCCTGGCCAGTGCGGCCGCAGGGACAGGCTAGCTGGGCCCCACCCGCGACAGCTGCGCCGTAGGGTCTTCCGGCTCAGGCCGAGCTTCGTTTTCCTGCGGCCCAGCCCCTCACGGGAAGCCCCTGAGGCGCAGCGCGGGCACCCTCCCTCCGGACCCCCCAGGGCCTGCAGGGCGGGGGTTCTCCCCGTTCTCTGCCGACCTCCAACCGCGCTGGATCCCCCCAGCTGAGAGAGGGGCCGGCCCCTCCCCTAGTCCTGGAGACCCTTGGGTGGCTCCCTCAGCCTGCCTCCCAGTTCCCCGGCCCCTCCCAGTGACTCACCCAACAGAGAGGCAAGCACTCCCAGTCTGACTCAAGACTGGGGTGCTGCAGCCCCCACATGGAGAGCCTCCCCAAGTGCTGGGGTGCTGCTCAGTTTCCCATTTTGTTGGAGCCCCCAGTCACCCTGATGGGGGCATTAAAGCCCCCACTGGTGCATGCAAGCACGTGTTGGACACGTGTGATTTAGGAGGGGGTCCCTTCTAGGGTGCTGTGAGGCCTTGGTGGGAGTGCCCTAGTCTCTGCCCCTCCTCCAGCAGGATGCTGTTGGGGGCAGGGAGGTAGGGGTGCAGGACCCAGGAGGTCGCTGTGGAGGGCATCAGAGAGGGTTTTAGGAGGGGTTCACCTTGGGGTCACCTACCCTCTGGGAGAGGGGCCTGGCAACCTGAGGCCAGCAGAGTCAGGGCAGGGGTGGACAGAGCCTCTGCTGCCAGTCTACTTCTCCTGCCCAGCATCCAGCTGGGCCGGAAGGAGCCAGAATGTGGGATGTTTGGGAGCCTCCATTATAATCCCAGTGGTTCTTCGCTGCTGCACTTCCCCCAGGGATGCTGGGGGCCAAGGGGAGGAGCCTGACCTGCCAGTCCCCACTAGGGGACTGGGGCTCGGGGGAACTCCAGCATCTGGAGGTGGGGTCAGGCCCTGGAGTGGGGCCAGAGACAGATCCCTGGCCAGTCGTAGCCAAGAGCTGTGAGCAGGGCCTTCTGTCAGATGGCGCTGCAGGGCAGTGCCTCTGCTGGCTCCAGGCATGGGGCAGGCAGATGGATTAGGACGGCCAGCACCTTTTCTCTCAGAGCCTCATGTGCCAACTAGGGGCAGTGGCCATGTCAAAGGCCCAGCTTGTATCCTGCACAGGGGCCACTATGTGATTGTTGTGGAGGTGAAACCAGACCCCAGAGGGCCATCCTAGGCAAGAGGAACCCTGACTGGCCAGGTTCTCCAATCCTCAGCAGGGACAGGCTGTCCATGGGACCCAGGCCTTTCCGCCGGAGAAGCAGGTGGACAGGGGATGGGCAGGGCCCACCTACAGCTGCTGCCCTCATCCCATTAGGGGCCTCAAGACCAACAACACCCCTCCCATCACCACCCCTGGCCTTAGCCAGAGAGCCTCCACCCCAGAGGGGTTTTCTGGAATTCTTAGGAACAGGAAGTTGAGGTGTGGGGGGCATGTCCACCAGGTCTGGGCCCCACCCAACTGCCCGCAGTGGGGCCAGTGGCAGGACCTGGCAATGCTGCCCAGATTCTGTTCACCCTGGCACGGGCATCACTATTACAGGGTCCTCTCAGGGTGCATCTTAAATGAGTCAGTCCCTGGAGCAACCCCGAATGAGGACCGACAAGGAGGCCCTGGACAAAGGACCCAGAGTGGGAACCCGGGGTGTGGACCCAGAGTGCGTATCCTGGGGTACAGACCTGGAGGAGGAACCCAGAGCCTAAACCTAGAATATAACTCTAGTACAAGGCCGAGGGTAAGAGTCCAGGACCAGCCCCTTCCTCTCACTCAGCAAAGCCCACCCAGCCCCTTTCCTGCTCACAAGGGCAGGTCTGGGTCTGCACCACTCCTCCACAAACCTCTGGATCACTGACCCTGGCTTATGCTTCCAGCCCCTGAGTCTCCTGGTGGCCCTCAGAGGCCCAAGCTGCAGCCCCTCTGAACGGAGCTGAAGCACGATGATGTCGGCACCATGGCCCACAACCCACTCAGCTGTGGCCTTCTCTGCATATGAGCCTGAGGGAGGTGCTGCTGCCTGCCCCAGGCTTCTGGGGCCTCGCCACACTCACCCCAGCCTGCTCTCCCAGCTTCCCTTGCCCCCATTTCCCAGGCCAGTGGACTAAGACCCAGCGAGGGCAGCCAGGCGGTCATGTGGCCAGGCCCCGCCCGCCTGGCCCGGCCAGACCCGGTAGGTTTTGGAGGAACTTCCAGAGCTGCCTACCTCTCTGCGAGCCTCTCTCCCAGGTTTGGGGTTTTCTGGGGTCCCTCAGCTATGGAGTCTGGGAGAACCTGCGGGCTGGGCTGGGGAGGACCTAATCCTGCTTGTTTAGGGCAGCCCAGCTTGGTACTGGTCACCTCTGAGGAACGTTTTCCCCCGCAGGAGCCTGGCCGGGGCCCAACTCGCTGGAGGGACCAGAGGGTTCTGATTGGGGGGAAACAAGGGTGCAGACAGTCGGCTGGACCAAGCAGAGGGGAACCACTGGTTGCTAGCTGGGTCCTTCCTGGAGTCCAGAGCTGGGAGCAGGTCAGCAGGACAAAGAGCTGGTGGGCCCAGTTGGGAGGTGCTTCCAGGGCCTGGCCTGCCCCTGCCCTGCCCACACCTTCACACAGGGCAGGTAAGGTGGATACCCTGTCTCATCCCTGGGCGGGATGGCTAGTCAGGAACCCACTTTTGTAAGTGGGTCCACCATCAGGTCTCTGCTGGGACTGAGCCATGGCGTCTGGCTGAGAGTAGCCCTTGGACGGCTGCTGGGAGGGAGGAGGCAGCCCAGACTTTCTGCCCATGGGGCATGCTTGCAGAAGCTCAGGACACGTTTGGGGCATCTGCCCTGACGGTCTTATCTGGGCTTGACAAGCTACAGGCAGAGCCAAGGCCAAGAAATAACCAGAGAGAGGACTGGCATAGGGTTGTGGGGGGCTCTGACCCCCACCAACACACCCATGCTGCTTGCGAGCCGGCTCTCAGTGCACACTCATTCATGTGGACACCCCGGACATGCCCCACGGACCTGCCTGTGCCCACACGGGGTCTGTAGGGACCCTGCAGCATAAGATGGAGATGGGGCATTGCAGTATAGGAGCACCTGGCCCCTTCTCCCAGGACTGGATCCTGGGGCAGGCCCCAACCCCTCTCTCCCACCCCCCTGCCTGGGCCTCAACTGGGGATCCCTTTCAAGGCCCTGAGCCTGACTTTGAGCTCTCTCCTTTACACGGTGCTGTCCCCGGAGGCTTCCGGAACAGGCCTGCTTACAACAGGAGCGATCTAGGCTAGAGCTTGGACTGAGCTTTTTGCCAGTCAGGGCTGCCAGGCCAGGGAGCAGGAGGGTCCACCTCCAGCCGGCCGGACACCTGCCCAACACAGAATAGTCGAGAAGAGCCAGCACGGCCGGCCCCACCTGCCTGCCCCCTGAAGTAGGCCACCTGCTCCAGGCTGGGTGCCTCATGGCTGTGGCCCCACTGGCCTGGCACAGGCCTGGGCACAGATGGCCGTGTGCGTGAGAGGCCTGAGGGCCAACGTCATCAAGGCTCAGGGTGGTGAGAGGTGAGGTGGGTGGGTATCCAGCCCCCAAATGTTCTGTCTGCCTCCTCCCCCATGGCCTGGTAGTGAGGACAGGGCGGACAGAAGGATCTAGGGCTGCTGGGTCCCCCGGGGCCTGGTTTGACATCCCCCTGGGACTCTGTCAGGTCACTGCTCCCCTTTCCCACGGGCAGCCACCCTTGCGGGCATAGACTGTCCTAGGGGAGGGACAGCCTCCCAGAGGTGAGGGCCACACCTTTTCCCCATGGGGTCCCAGGACCCAGGCCACCTAGAACAGGCCCACTAGCTACCTTCCTAGAAGCCTTGAGAGCAGAGTTGGGGGGAGGTCCTTTCTATGAACACGGCCTCATCCTTGGCCTGCCCCAGGGGTGGGTGGGGGGAAGGCTTCTGGCTAAAGAGATGTGGGTGACAATTCGACAGGCAAAGGGTAAGGGGTGAGGGTGTGTGGGGTAGCCAGGCCTGGGTGGGGTCCCAGAAGGGTGGGCCAGGCAATGGGTGGGGGCCCTCGGCTGGCCAAGACAGCTGCCCAGCGGAGGGAAGCCCAGGTGTAGGGGAGCCCTCTAGGCCCTAGGGGACTTCCAGCTCAGGGGCCCTTCCCAGGCAGAACCCTCTGTATGGGGAGAGTCCCTGAGATGTAGGCGGGTGGGAGCAGGGAGTCCATGCTAACAGCAGGGGTCCCCACCTCAGCCCCCTGCCCCCACAGCCCCCAGCCCATCCCCTGGGTTCCGGGGACAGGGGAAAGACAGGCGGCCAGCTGCCTCTTAGCTGGGCGGCGGCTTCCTCTTTCCACGAGGGCGTGCCTAGGTCCGCCTCCCCACATCTGCCAGGCCTGACCACGGGGTGGGCGGGGGGCGGGGGCTGACGGTGAGGGGCTGGGGCTGACAGTGGGCAGGAGGAAGGCAAGACCCAAGAGGAAGACAGCGGAAGACAGCCGGGCACAGCTGAGACCTGCGGGCCCGGGTGGGGTCCCCTCACTGCTGGTGACTCAGGGGAAGTGAAAGCCTTAGGCAGGCAGGGTCAGGGACTAGGCGTTAGAGTAGGGTACTGAGTTAGTGCTGGCCTAGGGCCCCACAAGCAGCCACCTCCGCCCTGGGCTCTCCTTTGTTCCCAGGTCTGGGGGGGTGTTGGCGTGGAAGCAGGTCCTACCTGGAAAAGGGGGCCTCACTCAGGCTGGGCAGCTCCGCAGTGGGGGTGGCAGAGGCTGGGCGAGGAAGGTTGGATCGTGGCAGTCCTGAGCTGGGAACTCAGGGATGGGCAGAGTGTAACTTCTTTGCCCTCCCCACCCTTGTTCTCCCCTGGCCCAAAGGCAGGGGCTTGCCAGGAAAAACTGGGGAGGGTGGGTTCCATGAGGGTCCGGTTCTGCCTGCTAGGGTGCTCAGAACCCTTCAATGCTGCACAGATTTAGCGGTACCTGAGGGTCAGGGAGTCTCAGCAGCCTGGGAAATAGAAAGCAGAGCCTGGAGCCCTGAGAGATGTTGCTAAACCTGGACAAGGTGGCCACTGGACCTCCATGATGCCAGCACCAAGGCCCCTGGTGGGCAAGGGCCCCAACTGGCCACAGACTCCTCGTAAGCCCAGGACACTGGGGCCTCAGCTGTCCCCACCATGGAGATGGGTCTGAAGCCTGGGCCTCTCACTTGCACCATCAGCCACCTCAGGGTCCAGGATCCCAGGCAGGACTAGGAGCTGCACAGTCTGACTTAGGGCCCCAGGGAGCCTGGAGGTGGCTTGGCTCCCCTACTCGACGCCCCCCACCCCCACCCCACCAGCCCAGCCTGTGTCCCTGGCTCTAGGTGGCACCCTGAGGGGCAGCCAGTGGGGGCTGGGGGCTGGGCCTGGAGGGCAGGGAGAGAGCCCTGAGAAGTGGATGGGCTGTGACTGAGGGAGATGCTGGGGGGGCCTCCTGTGTGCCCCCTTTAACCCCTAACCTGGGGCCTGGGTAGGGGATCCACACCTATGGATGGAGTGGCGATTTTCCCATAAACTGGGGCAGGGTCTGCGTAGAGGCCAGCCCTGCCCTGGGGAAGCTGTCATCTCAGCTGTCTCCAGGCTCCCAGGGGGGCCCCTCGCAGCACTGCCAGCCCACCAGGGGATCCCACTGACCCCGGGGCGGACAAGGGCAGGAGAGTGGACCACAAAAAGTCCAGCACCTCCTCGTGAACCAGCAGCAGGTAGGGCACCCCAGTCAGGGAATGCCTGTCCGGTGGCCTGGAGGAGGCTGAGCCCCCCGACCCTGGCCCATATCCATTTGGCGACCAAAGGCCAACGGTGTGACCAGCCAACAGAACCCTTCTGCTCCCCTCCCCATGCTCAGGGTTCTAGGACCCCGACACAACCCTAAAAGGAGGGGGACAAGCGTCCACCAGCCACCTGCCCACGGGACGGGGTTTGGGGGCACGAGCAAGCCGCCTGACGCTCTCAAGTCCTTTACTGCACGGTCTGTGCCAGAGGGCGGCGGGAGGCAGCACCGAAGGACTAACAAGTACACAGGAGTAGATAAATATGCCAAGCGGTTTCTTTTTTTTTTTTTTAAATCAGGCATTTATAAACAAGAAAGCATACATTAATTACACAAAAATAGTTCTCGAATAGTAGAGTAAGTCATAATATTGTCATTAGCAGCAGCATGGGGGACTCGGGGCGGGACGCAGGGTGCTCCTGGCGGTTAGGAAGGGCGAGGTGGTCTTTCTCCGTAAGGGACTTAAAGCGAGAACAAAATGCCTCCCTCAACCCTGTGAACAGTCGGGGTGGGGGCAGGGGGATCGAACCTCAATCAGAAAACAAACACGGCTAAAGCGTGGGGGCCGCGGCAGAGGGTGTATCACACACGCCCCCTACAGCTCAACTCCTTGTGAACTGGGGCGGACAGGGCACCAGTCAGTGGAGGACTGGCAAGGGGGTTCTTCTTCCCTCTAGCAAACGAGCATTTTTTTTTTTTTCCTCAGTTAAAAACAACTCAGAAAACAAGACAACTACCAGGTAAGAAAAAGTTTCTGAAAAAGGAACCACCATATACACGTATAATACAACGGTGTAAAAGGAAAAAAAGGTATTTACATGTTAATTGTCTTTACACTGGCTAGTTCTGTATGAAAAGCAGGGTATTACGTGGACAAGTTAGCTGCTCCGTAGATATGAATGTTATTGCTGTTGTTTTTTTCCCTTCGTTAAAAATTTTCTTTCGGTATAGAAATAATGAATAATGAAACTGAATACACATTTAGATAATGGGTTTTACATACTGGGAGAGTCAACAGCCCACAAGATAGATGCCTCTTCTCCCTTCTGAAAAGAACTAAAGGCAGCTGTGCTAATGGGAGGCCTGGGGCACCCGGGGGTGTCCTAAACCAGCACAGCCCCTGTTGCCGAGCCACGGCCAGCACCCTGCGGGGCCCTGAGTTGGTGGGGACACCCCGGCGTCCCCCAAGCCTCACCTGGGGAAGGGACCCACCCAGAGGTGGCTGGGGCAGCAGGAAGCACAAAGTGGTGGTGTGAGTGGGCCTGTGGCCTGATGCCATGTCGTATGCATCACCCTGGCACTGGGCGGGCTAGGATCCCCGAATGCATGGCCCTGGGACGGGGACCCATGGGAAGAGATGAGGAAGGGGCTGTGGGGAGAGAAGTGGGGGCCCTGGACGGCAGTGCAGTGGACTGCTGGGCCTGGCCGGGGCTATGCCCACTGGGCTCTTTGGGACACGCTGGCAGTTCTGGTTCACGGTTTCTGAAGTCTGGGGCCTTGCTGGGCTAGTGGAACAGGGGCTCGGTGTCTGAGACGTGTGGGTGGCCAAAGGGGACAGGCAAGGGAAGGAAGAGGCTTCACCCCGCGTAGGAGACACACACATACGACTCTGGAAAGTTTACTCTCTCTGGGGCTGAAGGACTCAGAGCAAGCCAGTGGCCGGCCCAATGGAGGGGACCTGTTGCAGGGTCCCCGGATCTCACCACGGTTTTCACTCGGCATCACGGCCCAGCCACACAGAAGCACGCTGACACGCGTAAAGCTTTGCTCCAACTAAATGATTTAGTTTCCCTTGAAGAAATGACGGAAAAAAAAAACACAAATCTGGAAAAACAAGGCGGAGAACAGCGTCTGCGTGTTGCGTAACAAAACTGACCCTTTACATGACACGGTAATAATGCCCATCGATGGATATACGTGTGGCAGAGGTTTAAAATTCCATGCATACAGATTTAATAACTGCAAAAGAAAAACAAAGGAGTAAAAAATAAAAAGTTTCCAAACAAACGCTGCATATATGTGATGTCCCTTTTGCATTGCACTTTAGAAGGGGGCCGGGCAGGCCCGAGCCCCCACAGTAAACCAAGGGCCAAGACCCTGCAGACGATCCTGTCACCTAAACACTGGGGGTTTGGCAGTCTCTGGTCTTTGCTTCTCGCTGCCAGCTGCGGTGGCGGCTCCTCGGGGCTGACTGGTACCCACACACGCGGCCTCTACCTCCCGTAACGCTTGCACCTGCTGCAGTGTTAGAACGGACTCGAGCAGAGAACTCCTGTAAGATCTCTCTTCTGTAAATAAATACCAAGATTTCAGGGTGGGGAGCCGCCTCTTGTCTACTGGGAACTCACTTTTCAAGCCTGGGCATAAGAAACCTTATACAATTTGCATAAACAGTCAAGAGTAAACGAGATTATTTGGAATAAATGCAAGTAACTTATTTTGAGAGTGGCAGATTCGATCGCTACTGAGGGTGGGTATTTTGGGGGTAAAAAGACACGAGTCAGGGTTCGCTGTACAAGACGCTGGAAGGCACAGACCACCCCCCGAAGTTCTGTTTTTGCATTTTCGTTTTCTTGTGATTCCCTTGTTCAACCAAGCACCAGAGGGGATTTCTAAGCACTCGAGCACTTAGGATTGGAACTGCTCTATTAATCGGCTTGCAATGTTTTAAAAGGAAAAATCTCAGTTGACGGGGGAGTAAAAAGGGAAGATTCTTGACAAAGTGCAGTTCTAAGTATACGTTTAAATGAACAGACGGACGGACAAAAAGAAGTGACGCTGCATTTGTTCCGAGGCATGGCCGCGATCCCACAATGGAGAAGCGATGTCTGCTGAGCTGAGAGGGGCACCGCGGTCATGATGGTGGGCACGGGTGGGCGGCACAGTCACCCCAGCACGCCAATGTGGGGCCAATCCCGCTCGGTTGGGGGCATGGGTGTGTGGGGGACTCGACGCCCTCCATGGGCTCTGCCCCTCAGCGTGCGTTCTGGACACGCATGCTGATAGCCACGGTGATGGTGCGGGACCAGGGCGGACGTCAGTAAGGCGGGCAGTGTTGCAGCTCATTTCTCTTGCACGGCGCTCTCCTCACGCTTCCTGGCGCTGCAGGAAAACCGGGTCCTTGTTGCTCAAAAAATAGACTCTGAAGAAAATCCCTCCGGTGTCCTCCTCGCTGGCCGTGGGGGCGGAAAGAGCTGCGATGGCTTCCCAGGGCCAGGCGGGCTGTGTAGCGCCGCCCCGGGCTTCCTTAGCGGGTCTTCAGGCAGGGCGCCGAGTGTTGGTGGGGCTTTCAAAAGTCAGTCATTAAAAAACGTATTGATTTTTCTGAATATCAAGTCTCTTTATTGGTTTTAAATAGCTTATAACAAAAGTGTAAATGTTAAAATGTCCTAGCAAGTGGAGGACCGCCTGGAGCCGCGACCACGGTGCCTGGCATTGCCAGCGGGGCTACAGGGCGGCTTACTCCCTTGAATTGGCCAGTAGAAAATTCTGCAGTGGATTCCAAAAGTATGTGGTTAGAAACACTCGCTTGGTTATAGGCACAGTAAGACGTTGTGCTGTGTGAGTCGAGGGGGTGTGGATGCAGGCCTGTGGCGCCTCCTCGGCCACGGCGCCGAGCACCCACCCCATCCCGACACGTGCCGTCCTGCACACGCAGCGCGGCAGAGGGGTCCCTACGGCTCCAGCTCAGCCGTGCTCTCACTGCTCGCCGCCTCGCCACGTGGCCGGGGCCACAGCTGCTCTTGTAGCTCCTTCACCACCTTTTCCAGGTGCTCACGGGCCTCACGTTCCCGCAGCAGGTCAGCACGCAACTGCTCCCGGTCTGCCTCCGCATGCTGCAGCTTCACCTGCAGGTCTTCGATCTGCGGAAAGATGCCGTGTCAGGGCTGCACAGCACCCTGCTGCCCCCCATGCCAGGAGCAGCCACCCCTGCCTTGCCCCTCTGCACCCTGGGGTCAGGCACCCCTCTGACAAGGAAATGAGTTAACGACCAGGGCCTGGGCAGGCCTTGAGGGCAGCCCCAGGGTGGGAGGGCCCAGGCCCATTCTGTCATTGCAAGACCATTTTGGTTTGCTGGGTGGGGCCACCTACGGGCACTCCAGGGGCACCCTTCCCATGCCTGGGAAGAAAGGCCTCATGGGCGCTGTGGTTCACTGTGACTCCGTGTGGCCAGGGACTGGGGGCCAGGGTCCCACCAGCCCACTCCATCCCCTCCTCTGTATACCTGGGCTGAGTACTTGGCACGCAGGCGGCCGGCTTCACAGCCCTTGTCACATACTCGGACCTGCCGTGCCTGCTCCAGCTCGCGCTTGAGGCGCACACGTGACTCGTTGGCCTCCTTCATCTTCTTCTCGTTCTCAGCCCGCAGCCGCTCGATCTCCTTCCGTAGGTTGCGCTTTGCTTCTGTGGCCTCCCGCAGCTTCTCCTTCTTGGCCACGCGCAGGAACTCCAGCTCCTGGGGCAAGACGCAGGCCGTTCAGGGAGCTGGGGACCCCACCAACTCCCCGACCCTGCTACCCGTCTGCAGCCACACCCCCTGCCCAGAGGCGCCTCTGGTGGGCCTTGTCCGCCCAGCCCTCCAACAACATCCCATACAGTGGGGTTGTCTGCTACAATAGTCCTTTCTCAGGTCCGGTGGGGCAGCCAGCACCTACCCACAAGCTGTAAGGCCTCAGCACCTCCTCAGGCAGAGACAGTAAGCCCCCTCTGTACCCTGCTGCAGGGCAGATTCAGAATAACGCCCTCCGAGGCCAGAGCGGGCAGCCCATCATGCTTGTTGGCTCCTGTTGACACAGGGCTCAGACACGGGGCACCGAGGGCCAGCTGTCCACACAGCCAGATGGGAACGCTGCCTCCCTGAGCCCTGCCCCACATTCCTGCCACCGCGTCTTACGAATGTGCACATGCAAGCCAACCCGCCAAGCAGACTCTGAGCATGCAGCTGAAACATACCCAGACGGCTGCGTTCACACCCCGAAGCCCAGAGGATTGCAGGGCCGTGCAGGGCTGTGCAGGGCGAGACCCTGCTGCTCGCGAAGCTGTCCCCGAACTGCCAGTCCTGCCTGATGCCACGGTGTCCGCTGAGGTGTTCCCTCAGCCGGTGTGTGTGTGGAAGCCCCAGCCCCGAGGCTGCCTGCACCCTCCCCTGTGCTCTGTCCTGCCAGGGGTCTGTAGGCACCACCCAGAGCTTCCTGTGAGCCCACCCACCAGGCCCCACTACCTTGTTTGTGTCAGAAAAGAAACGAAACAGATGCAAAGGGCTAGAGCGGGAGCTGATGCTGCAGCTCAGGACAGTGCTGAGGGGGTGTGCTCCAACACCCTCTTCAACAGACAGCAGTCACTCTGCCTGGAATCATCCAGAACCCACTGTGTGGGAAACAGCAAGACAATGGAGTGGCCAAGAAACTGGAGATGTGGGGTGTATGTGGGAGGAGTGGGGAGCATAGGAGAGGGGAGCAGGGGTGTGGGGTGAGAGCGCATATGCATGTGTGTGCAAGTATGTGGAGGGTTGAGCACGTGTGTGGGGGCATGTGCGTGCAGATGCGTGTGGGGCATGTGCATGGAGGTGTGTGTGGGGCGTGTGTGTGGAGCTGGGTGCTGGGCATGTGCATGGAGGTGCTTACGTAGAGGTGGGTGCACGCCGTGTGCATAGACGTGCATGTGGGGCATGTGCGGAATGTGTGCATGGAGGTGGATGTGGGCCAAGTATGTGGAGGTACATGTGGGCTACTGTGTGGAGGCAGGTATGGGTCATGTTCGTGGAAGTGGGTGCAGGCGTGTGGATGGAGGTATGTGGAGGTTAGTGTAGGGCATGTGCGCGGAGGTGCATACAGAGGTGCGTACACGTGGAGGTGCGTGCAGAGATGGAGGTGTGCGGAGGTGCGTGCAGGGTGTGTGTGGGATTGTGTACGGGTGTGCCCAGAGCCCTCCCCGCCCGCAGTGGGCTGCATGGAGACCCCTGTGTCTTGCCTACATGCTCACAGCTCAGGGTGCTGTGGCCGCCCCCTCCTAGAACACAGAGCTCCGGGTCCACGTCAACTAAAATGCCTTTTGCAGACAACAGGTCCTGCTGGCGGGGAATTCGTGTACCCGCTTCTGGCGCACAGAGTGTGAAACTGTCTTGGGTGCAGCTGCTCCTAACTCCTTCCACTAAAAATAGCCCAGCTCACTATGCCCAAGCAGCACTCCGCATCATTATGTGGCACCAAGCAGGGTGTGTGACTCATCAGGGGGCTAGCACATGGGGCCTCCCCGAGAGGCCATCTGATGTCAGAGAGGGCCCCATACCAGGGCCATGGCCCCTGGGAGTCTGAGCAGCTGGGAGGGACCGCACCTGGTGGAGGCTGCGCTTGGCCTGTAGGGCGGCGCTCAATTTCTCCTCCTGCCGCACGCGCATCCGCACCACCTCATGCAGGAACTTCTCTTTGGCTTCCTTGGTGTCCAGGCCGCTCTCCAGCGCCTGCCGCAGGTGCTCCAGCTCCGCCTCTAGCCCGCCACCGGGGGCCTCGGCGGCGTGGGCTGCAGCATCCAGAGCGGCGCTGGCAGTGGGAGGGGCATGAACGCTGGGGGAGCTCAGGTCCTTGGCGGAGCTGGACGAGGTAAAGGACGGGGACGAGAGCGAAGACAGGGAGGAGGTGACTGCAGAAATAAACAACAAACCCAATGCTAAAGAGCACACTGCAAAGCATGGCATACCACCCGAAATCACAACGCGCTCCTCAGTCAGGGCTGGGCTGCGGCTGTGTCACAGCCACACATGAAATCATGTGGTGCTCTGTGCTGAGGTGGGTGCACACAATGGAGCGCACGTGCCCCACACCCTGACTGCCTGGGCAGAGCCTGTGCTGACAACCCCAGAGCCGTGCCCATGGTGAGGGGCCCACGCGCTCCCACGCACCACCCCATGCCCACCTGAGGGGCCCCAGGCCTGCCCCACACCCAAGTTTGGCAGTGTCCACAGGGCGTAAAAGATAAAACTCCACTCACACTTACATTCCTCTCTGCTTTCAACTTCGACCTCGGCCTCCGAGTCCTTGTCCTCCTCCGCAGCAGCGAGAGGCACCAAGGTCTCGGGGACCACAGGGTTCTCCTCGGTCAGCTTCCGCTTCCGCGGCTGGATGGACATGGAGAGGGGCTCGGGGGCCCGGGAGACAACGGTGGCACATGGCGGAGTAGTCACAACCTTCTGCTGGGCTGGCGGAGCGAGGGCCACATTGGGGGCCACAGCTGTCTCGAAGCTCTTATAGGAGTAGAAACTGTGGAGGGCAGCAGGTATTGGAGCACTGTGTTTGCCCACTGGCAGACCCTCTCAACACACATGCACCCAGCCCTAGGCCCTACAGCACCTGCTGTGCAGCCCTGGGCCGCCAGAGTGGGCAGCGCCTGGGCCTGAGGACTGCCCACCTGCAGCGAGTCCCCATTGCAGATGCGCTCGCCTCGGACATCTGAACGTCAGACTTCCAAGGACCAAGAACCACGGGCTCCCAGTGCAGCAGGGATACCAGTGGTGGCCGCTGGTTCCATGGCTGGCCTGCGCCAAGCAGAGGCACTGCCCCTCCCACAGCCCTCCAGGAAGGCCCAGGGTAGGGTGCCCCAAGTGTCAAAGGACCCACACTTTTGGGGCTTCTGGGCACCTAGCCCACAGACACCTGTGCGTGCACACGTGTGTATATGCTCAGAAGCAGCCTCTGTGAGGACTAAGAAGTGGAGCCGACCTAAATCAGCTCAGCCAGGATGAGCCCTCCTCACAGAGCAGCTGCACTGCCATGGCCACTGCAGGGACCTGGCAGAGCGAGGGCTGCGGAAGACGTCTCAACAGGCAGCGAGAGGAGCTCAGTCACGAGGCCACAGCCAAGGTGCTATGAATTTGAGGGACCACGCCCCCACATACCTCGAAGGGGGCGGGGGCTGCGCAAGGACTCCGCACTGGAAATCCTCCATAAGCACGTGTGATTTTGCACTAGCACACTCTAAAGAGTGTGGAAGGGGTGCTGGGTGGGCACAGATGAGCCCCCTTAGAGTACAAAGCGTCACTGCCCCAGAAACTCCCCCAAATTGCTTATGACCCCATTTATTTAGAAAACACGATTCAGTCACCAAGTCGAAAACAGCCATGTTTCTCTGCTCAGTAAAGAAAACACCTTGCTCAGCACATCACTGTTGACAGTGGGGCATCATGGACGGCCGCGGAGTCAGGGGCGCTCACCTGTCTCGTATCAGTGCCGGGAGGTGAGAGGGGAGCTCCTTGTCGCTGGTGGAGACCGCAGGGGACCAGGGTCGGAAGGCAGAGAGGCGCTGGCGTGGGTGCACACAGCCCAGGCTCTGCACAAGGAGTGTTGTGTGAGGAGCAGGGCTCCGGGCAGAATGGAGGCTCCCACCCAAGGACCCCTCAACCCAGGGTGCACAAAGGGAGATCCTGCAGCAGCACCTTATTGGAGGAACCAGCCAGGGTCCGCAGCCAGCTGGACTGTTTGTCCTTCTCGGCGGCGGCGGGGGACTGGGAGGAGGGGTCGTCCGCCTTGGGTCTTATGGAGGCCGGGGGTTCAGAGGACACCTGTGGGCAAAAGAGAAGACTGCGTTGGCAACACCGGGACCACAGGGTAGGGCTCCCACCAGCCCTGCAGGTGTGCCTTGCTGTTGGGCTGCACCACCTCCGGCCACCGAGGCTCCAGGTGTGACCCCAAGAGCCTCGCCTGGGGGGCACTGATGGGGTGCACCAAGACTAAGGGCCAGGAGGCTGCACACAGCACACATGAAGGTAAGCACGAAGCTGCCATCCCCCCGGGAAGAGCCGCCAATCACCAACAGAGCAGGCTCTGTGGCACTATTGTCACGACCGGGACCGATGACCTCACCCTCGCAGCTGCAGTGGATTCTGGGTAGAGTGCCAGCCCCGTGCGGGTTCTGCCGACGGCTGTGCCTACCCCGTGCACCAGGCTCCCGCACCAGAGGAACCCTGGCTGCTGAAGGGCAACGTGTCTGCAGCCTGAGCAGGTGCTCAGTGGGGCTCTCAGGTAACGACCCTTGCAGTCCCCCAGATATCCCAATGGCTCAGGACTGCAAGAAGTCCGTCTGTTAGACGCACTCACAGCGGGCAGTCTTTGGAATGTGGATGGACCTCCATCCAGCAGTTGGCAGCCTCCAGGAGCTCAGAGCTACCAGATACGGCACCCAGGCTGGAGTGAGGAGCATGTGATGTGTTGGCCCAAGGACGTGTCCTGCTGCCCTGGCAGGGGGTGCAGGCTGATAGAGAGTCCTGGGGTGCCCCAGGGCAGTGGACACAGCCATGCTGGGGTCTGGGCCACCAAGCAACACAAAACAAGCCATTTGGAGACCATAAAGAGATACCTTTTACAAGACAACCCAGTCACTGCCCCAAGCTGACCCTGGGGGTTCTGCTGCCCCAGCCCTGGTCAGCACACGAGGGAGGACAGTGTGGATGGGCCCTCTAGCCTACGCCTACTCGTAGCAGCTCCTCTCATTCTGGAGACACGGAATTAGACCCGGTCGGGGCTTGGGCAGGATCCTACCCCCGGGGGGGTTGTCTCTGAACAAGGCCTGGGATGGGGGCAATGAGGAGGAGTCCAACACGCTGTGAGGCCTGACAGGGCGGGGCTGGCATGAGGGACAGGAAGTCTTGTCCTCAGAACGCCACTCCAGGAACCACTTGGCCTCTGGCCAGGATAGCAGGTGGGTGCTGTGAGGCCTTTGTCCTGCAGAGGCAGTGGCCACTCCCAGCAAGGGAAGAAAGACCTGGAACCCTGTGCTGGGAGTCAAAGTCCACATGCCCAGCATCCTCCTCCTCTGGGAAAAGCCTCTGAGGCATCTGAAGACTCAGCACAGAGATTTCCTCAAAGGCCTGGAGTAATCAATCACCCAGGGAGAGAGACGACTGAAATATCCTCTATGCACCGGTCTCCCAAAGGCTCCGACAGCGGCCTAGGTGGGAGCCCCTCCCTGCACTGTTTGGGCGCCGACAGTCCCGGCGAGTTCAGGGCCAGTGACACTGCGCAGGGTGGGGCTTCCTGTCTGAGCAAACACTGAACTAGGGCACAAAGACGAGGCTAAGTTCCTGCCTGGGGAAAAGCCACAGCCTGGTGCCGTCTGACACGGCTGGGAAACCTCAGAGCGTGGCTTCCGGGGTGGGGAGTGCCAGACTACCAGGACCCAGCACACCCGTGACTGAGGTGCAGGGCGGATGCAGGTCCCCCCCGCGCAGACAAAGCAGGTCCAGGGATGGGGTAAGACCTGGACCCTGAGTCACATGGCAGGGCAGCTCTTGTTTAGGGAAGCCCCCAGGGGCAAGGCACCAGGCACTTTAGACTTATCCTTTGTCGACTCTGGAGAAAGGTGGTCCCGGAGACTCCCAGTACCCAGAGCACACGCATCTAGTGTCTTCTAGATTATTCATAACATTACAAAGAATGGTAATCCAGAACACTTAGTTGTGCTCATGCGGAACCTGGACACAGACCAAGAGGTAGTCACTTGAACAGAACAAGGGGTTACTGTGTGGTTTAAAATTGGAAAAGGTGTGCGTGCAGCAGGGTTGTATCCTTCTACCTTACTTATTCAATCTGTATGCTGAACAAATAATCTGAAAAGCCAGACAATAAGAAGAATGCAGCATCAGGATTGGAAGAAGACTCATTAATAACCTGTGATATGCAGATACCACCACCTTGCTTGCTGAAAGTGAAGATGACATAAAGCACTTACTGATGAAGGTCAAAGACTGTAGCCTTCAGTGTGGATTACACCTGAACGTGAAGAAAACGAAAATCCTTATAACTGAACTGATAAACATCATCATGATAAATGGAGAAAACATTGAAGCTGTCAACAATTTCATTCTACTTGGATCAACAATCAATGTCCATGGAAGCAGCAGTCAAGAAATCAAAGCTGTATGGCATGGGGCCACCTGGCTGGTCTGGAGCTGTCTCCATCTGCCTGGCTTTAAGTGTACCCCTCCTCCTTGAGGTAAATGAGATGGGGCATTAGGATCAAAGAACCCAGCACCTGCTGAGGCCACTTCTGCCCCCCCCCCCCCGGCCACAACACCAGCAGGTGTCACATCCTCTTTGGTAGCACTGGCGGCTGACCCATAGCACACGCCCCACAGCCCATGGCCCACAGCCCATGGACCACGTCCCGCAGCATATGGCCCACATCCAACGGACCACGTCCCACATCACATGGCCCATGGCCCACAGCACATGGCCCCGGTTCCACGGCCCACAATCCATGTCCCACGTCCCACAGCCCACAGCCCACAGTTCACATCCCACAGAACATGGCCCACCGCCCACAAACCCACAGCAGGCCCAAGATATCACAGCTGGTCTGTGAGACACAGGCACTGGCTCCTGCTACTTGAAAGGTGGAGCTGGAGAGGTGAGCCCTGGGCGACTCCCAGTACCACATCCTTGACCAGAGGTAGTGCAGTCAGATGGAGGAGATGAGCAACTACAACCCCCCCAGGGCTGTCACCCAGCATACCCAGCACCACAGGCAGGGCAAGACACTTAGAGCACACCTGGCCAACACCTTCTTGGGAATGCTGTCATGTCCCTGTCTCAAGAGGTTACTGGGAACATCGTCAGTACCCCCACACGGTGTTTTTGGAAACGAACACAGGCCAAGGGGGTACCCGTCCCACCAGGTCAACACGAAGCGCCACATGTTCCAACTTCACGGGTGCACCACTAAGAGAGTGAGACCACCCACAGGCTTGGAGAAAACATCTGCAATCACATGTCTGGTAAGGGGCTGTGTCTGTCTAGAGTATATAAAGATCTCTTACAATTACCAATGAAAGGACAACTTGACTTAAAAATGGGTGAAGGACTTTAACAGACATTTCTCCAAAGAAGATACACAAATGGCCAGCAAACACATGAAAAGATGTTCACCATCATTAGTCATCAGGAAAACGCAAATCAAAACCACAAGATACCAGTGCATGCCCACTAGAATGGTTATGATCAAAAACACGAACATTAACAAGCATTGCCGAGAAGATGGAGAAACTGGAACATTTGTGCATTGCTGGGAAGAATGTAAAATGGCGCAGCAGCCGTGGGAAACAGTTTAGGGGTTCCTCAAAAAGTTAAAACACAGAATTACCATATGATCCAGTGATTTCATTCCTAGGTATATATCCGGAAGAATTGAAAACAGGTGTTCAAACAAAAGCTTGTACATGTATGTTCATAACAGCATGATTCACAATAGCCAAAAAGTAAAAACTGCCCAAATGTCCATCCATCAACTTGTGGTCCATCCATACAATAGAATGCTACTCAGCCATAGAGCAAGGAAGTTCTGATACATGCCACAACATGGATGAGCCTTGAAAACATTATGCTGAGACACAAAAGACCATATATCGTATGACGCCATGGACACGAAATGTCCAGAATAGGTAAATCCTTAGAGACAGAAAGCAGACTAGTTTTTACCAGGTGCTGGAGAAAGGGGAATGGGAGTTACCGCTTAATGTGTACAGGGTTTCTGTTTGGGTGAATGAAAATGTTCTGGAACTAGGTAGTGGAGATGGTTGCACAACCTTGTGAATGTACTAAAACCACTGAACCACTTTAAAAGAGTGAATTTCATAGCATGTATATTATATCTCAATAAAACTGCTATTAAAAAAGTCTTATTAATACATCAACAGTGAGCGAGTGGAAAGAAATTAAGGAAGTATTACCTTTCACAATAGCATCTAAAAAGAATAAAACACCTAGTAATAAATTTAACCAGGAAGGTAAAAGACTTGTACACAGAAAACTACAATACACTACTAAAATAAAGAAGACCTACAAAAACGGAAGGACATTCTGTGTTCATGGATTAGAAGGCTTAATATAGTTAAGATGTCAAAGCAATCTATAAATTCAATGTAATCCCTGTCGAAATTCCAACAGCCTTCTTTGCAGAAATGGAAAAGCCAATCCTCAAATTTACATGGAAGGGCAAGGGACTCTGAATAGCTAAAGCAATCTTGAAGAAGAATAAAGTAGGACTCACACCTCCTGATTTCAAAGCCACAGTAATTAAAACAGCCTGGGACAGTATAATAACAGATATCTAGACCAAAGAAATAGAATTGTGAGTCCAGAAATAAATCCATACACCTACGGTCAGTGGGGGAAGGAAAAGTCTTTTCAATGAAATAGTGCTAAGAAAACTGGATTTCCACATGAAAAAGAATGAATCAGGATCTATGCCTCACACCATACACAAAAACAATTTGAAATGGATCAATAATCTAAATGTGAAAATTAAAACCATAAACTTCTTAGAAGAAAATATACGGGCAAGGCTGTGGGACCTAGTTTTTAACGACAGATTATCAGATATGACAATAAAAGCTTTTACAGGCAGTAAAAGAGAGATAAATGGAACTTCATAATAATTAAATACTTTTGTTCATCAAGGAATTTTATCAAAAAAGTGGAAAGACAACCTACTGATTCGGAGAAAATTTGGGGGAACTATATACCCAATAAAGATTTAATATCAAAAAAAAAAAAACAAACCTTCCATAACATAACAACAAATAGACGAACAACCCAATCAAAAAATAGGCAAAGGACTTGAACAGACAGTTCTCCAAAGAAGATATTCAAATGGCTAACAAGCACATGAAAAGATGCTCAACTTCATTAGCCATTAAACAAAAACTCAAACCCACTGCTGTCAAGTCGATTCCAACTCATAACGGTCATACAGGATAGAGTAGAACTGCCCCATAGGGTTTCCAAAGCTGTAAACCTTTACGGAAGCAGACTGCCACATCTTTCCCCCATGGAGCGGCTGGTGGGTTCAAACCACGAACCTTTCAGTTGTCAGCCAAGCGTTTAACCACTTGGTTACCAGAGCTCCTCTCATTCGCCATTAGAGAGATGCAAATCAAAATCCACGAGATACCACCTCACCCGTATTAGAATGGCAATGATAAGGAAAACAAGTTGATGAGGTTGTGGATAAACTGGAACCCTCATTCATTGCTGGTGGGAATGTAAAATGGTACAGCTGCTGTGGAAAAGTTTGGTGGTTCCTCACAAAAAACTACCATGTAACTCAGCAATCCCAACCCTAGGTATACACAGGAACACGAACAGAAACCTGTACACCCATGTTCACTGTACCACTTTTCACAATGGCTCAAACGTGGAAACAACCAAACTCCACCAACAGGTGAACAGATAAACACACCGTGGTATATCCACACAATGGAATACTACTCAGTCATAAAGAGAAATGAAGTCCTGATGCGTGCTACATGAATGAACCTTGAAAAAATGCTGAGTGAAATAAGTCAGTTGCAAAACGACAAATACTGTAGGATCTCACTTATATGAAATAAGCAAATAGATAAAACCCAAAAATTATTACTGGTTACCAGGGGTAGGAAGGAAGGAAAAAGAGGGAGTTTTTGCTTAAGGGGGTAGCGAGTTTATGTTAATGGTGGTGGAAT
Organism: Dugong dugon; assembly: GCA_030035585.1. Classification (NCBI taxonomy): domain Eukaryota; kingdom Metazoa; phylum Chordata; class Mammalia; order Sirenia; family Dugongidae; genus Dugong; species Dugong dugon. Next base: position 25,206,067 of record CM057462.1, on the reverse strand, counting down.
GATTTGGAAAAGGATAGTGAGAGTGGCTGCACAACTTGAAGAATGTCACCAACGTCACTGAATTGTACACGTAGAAATTGTTGAGACGGCATGCGTTTTGTCACGTATATTTTTACCACAGTAAAAGGATGAATCTTTGGTTAGATTCATGGTCTCCCAGACTCACGGCAAAGAGCAGTGCGGACACCCAGGGAGAAGGTGCAGCACAGGGCCCTGCAGGCTCTGGTCAAAGCCGGCCACAACACACTGTAGAGTGCAGGGCCTGGCAGGCTCCGGCCGGCCCAGGGACAACACGCTGTCCAGCGTTCGGCCCCAGTCCCCACAGGGGCTCCACAGGTAGGAGTGGCCTCTTCTCCCCTGAGAAGCAGGAGGTTCTGTCCAGGATGTGAAGGGAAAGGCAATGAGGCCTCTATGGAGCATGAGGAGCACTGGGTGGCAGAGATCCCAGCCCAGCCCGCAGGCGGCCAGTGGGCCTGCACTACCCTGGAGCTCAGAGGTTCTGGGGGAAGAGACGAGTGCAGCTGTGAACAGCTGGTGTGGGAGGTGGGAAACTGCTCCAGAGGCCGCTCTGAGCCAGCTGGGACTGTGGAGTGCTCTGTGCCGGCAGGAGTTCGGGAGCACTATATGCTGCTGGGGTTGGAGGGTTCCTCCTCAGTGGACCCACAGGCTGGGTGCTGGCTGATCAGGACGCAACCATGTGGCCTCAGTCAAGGTCACAGGAATGAAGGGCAGGGCTGCATCCAGACACAGGGACTCAACAGACAAGTCCCCCAAACAAGCTCAGGGCAGAGGGTCTTCCTCTTGTACCAAGTGGGGTCCAGGGCACAGCTGGGCACAGGCCCCCTCCAGCAGCCCCACAGCCACTCTGATGGGGGTAACCTGGGGGGCAGGTACAGCAGGGCCCTCATGGCATGTCGCCACAGTAAGCCCGACCAGGTGATTGCGCTCACTGACTGGCACCGATCTCCAGGCTGGGACAAATCTCGCTGGCACCTGCTGGCTGGAGCCTGGGAGTGCCCCGCAGCCAAAGGAGGCGCCCCCGCAGCTCATAGACTCGGCCACAGTGGTCATGGGTTGCTGGCACTGTGATCTGTCAATGAGAAATCGCCCAACCATAGAGATAAAAGCTTTTCATAGGAATGTCAACCACTCAAAAAACATCCAAACTCACAACACTTCCACACCAGATTAAGCCTGGCTGCGATGTCCAGGACCAGGCAGGGCAGGCGCCTGATGTCCAGGGAAGAGGAAGCTGGTCTGCTCAGAGCTTCCCGCCGGGTGGGACTTCCCGGCACCACGCCATTCATGGAGGTCACCAGAGGCTTCCCTGCTACTACACCACACTTCAGGACAGCGGGTGGGACAACGCAACGTCCTCTCAGCATGAGGCAGAGCTCACGAGAAAATATGAAACATCCTGCGCCAAACATGGAAAGGGAACCAAAGGGACTAAGACCTGGGTGGCCTGCCAATGCAGCTGCCCCCGCGATCTGCCATGCAGGGAGAGAAGAGGCTGGAGCTGGAGCAGAGACAATCAAGGCCCCGTCCTGGGGTGGCTCATAGGGTTCAGGAGCCACCACACGCAAAGAAAGAGCCACCATGAGAGAGAGTGAGCAAAGAGGGTGCCCAGCTTCGTTCAGCAGAGCAAGCCAATGAAAACCACCACACGCATCTGCTCAAAATGAGCGAACATGCAGAGAAAGAAGGAGACAACAATAAGATAACAATCAGACACTGAAAAACATCCTCCAGAATACAAATAGTTCTCAAGGAAGTTATCCAAACTCAATGCTGAGGACTGTTGTTAACTGTCGTCGAGTCGGCTCTGACTCATGGAACCTTGCACACAACACAGCGAAACGCTGCCTGGTCTGTAGAGGGGACAGTGAGATGAACATACGGACGTGACCTAAGAGAAGGTCCAAGCGCCCCAGAAAGAGAGTGGCGGGAAGGAGGAGAAAGGCGCCAAGAGGCAAGTCCGTAGATGGGAGAAGCAGATGGCGCATCTGTGACAGCGCATCTGTGGCGGGTCTCTTAATTAAGTTCGGTCTAGAACGGCTGGTCGCAGACAGCGGTGTGACCTTCTGGGCAGAGGTCAGACTGTTCATGGTTACCCTCTCCGTCCTCATCCTCTCAGACACATACAGTGGGGGTGAAGAAACCACATGAGGTGTGACGACACCGGTCATACGCAAGGTCAACGGGGCATGGACTTGTGACCCTCGTGTTACACAAATCTCTGCCTTCATTTCTAATGCAGGCACTCTGAATAGACAGCAGCCACAGAGACAGAAGTGCTCTGGGTGCTGAGACCAGGACGTTTGAATGTGACTGATTTGGAACACAGGCGTCATGCAGCACACATGTGAGCATGAGGTCCTGCCCGCTCATCAACACCAGGTCAATGGGGAATCATCCCCCTTCAGAGCGTCGGGCCCAAGGTTATGACAAACTTGCCTGTTCAAGCCAGGCTCACATCTCCCTTTCTATCAGGACCGGCCAACTGCGCACCTGGGGTAAAGCACCTCACACTGCGGACACTGGACAGAGCATAGGCAGAGCGTGACATCCCCATTGCTGCCAGCACAGATGTACCCACAAATACACATGCAGATGCCCTGGGGGCCTGGAAGCCACCTGCTGCCACTGCTGTATGATGTACCCAAGCTGAATGCCAACACCACAGTCAAGAGCCCAGGAGGACATACTGGCCTCTTTGCTTCCTGCAAAGGAGCCGCCCTCCTGCAGACCACCCTGCATCCCCTTGTCCCAGGCCCTGAGCAGCGGCCAGTGTGTCTCTGGAATGGACGACAGCCCTCGGGACGTACTGGCAACCCTCTCCAGGGCCGCCTCACCCATCAGAGCCCTGTGCACTTGGGCAGAGGGCCCTCTGATCTGGGGGAAACAGCCCTGGGAGGGGCTCTTCCTTTCTCCTGGAGGACAGACCACGCCGGCTGCTTATTGGCAGCCCTAAGTGGCACATGTCTCCAAAACGGGCCCCTCCATGGGTGGCGAGCCCCTCTGCAGGAGGCCCAAGTGGGACGGGCAGCCCTTGGGGATCTCAGTCACATGACGGTGAGGGCCCTGGGCATAAGCCTGGTCTACAGTGCACCCCACCTGGCTGGGCTGCCCAGCTGTCCCCCACCCCGTGTCACTCTGACAGACAGGAGCCAAGACCCATGGATGCCACCCCTTGCCCACCACCACTGGCCCTCTCGACACCAGCCCTGGCCAGTCCTCTGCCATGTCCATGCGCAGCCCTTAGCATAGACTAGGCCCACAGGTGGTCCAGCCCTCCGCATGCACCCAGGAGCCAAGCCCCGTGGCTGCTCTCCAGGCAAGTTCCTGGGCTCAGGCATCTTGCTGCAAGCACAATGTGGCCAAGACGTGCTTCCCCGAGCAGCCCAGTCCACGCTGTCCTCCAGCTGTGACAGGAGGCCCCTGGTGCACCAGGCGTTCTGTGACAAAGCCCCACTAAAACCACCCGCTGTCCCCAGAGGTAAGCCCCTGGACGCCTGCCCACGGGAACCACCACGTCGGAGGCAGCTCAGGTTTGCACTGTGGGCCATTTCTGCAGATTTTACAGTTCTAGAAACTGCCAGGCTATTTTTATATGCACCATTAATATTTTACACATGATAATTCAAGTTCCATATCATGCTTAAATTAACCTATTTTCTGACGATTGTGGTGCATGAGAAGCAGATTAAACATGCAAGACAACCCCAAACCCAAAATGAAGTGAAAGCAGATGTAACGATTCACTTTGATTTCTTTTTTTAAAATTTAAATAGGTCACCATTTCTGTTCCCTCCACTCTGCTGACGGTAATCGCTTGAATCTTTTCTAAGAAAACGGAGCCAAGTAGCCCCAGCATCACGTCCTCCACCCGACAGGAATAGCCCCACACATGGTGCCACTCCACCTGGCAGATGCTGATGCATCCTCTGCATCCAGGACCCTCACTATGCTTGCTGCTTGGTGGGTTCCCTCCCCAGGAACCCAGACGCGTGCCCTTCGTGGCCACCACCATGCACCGTGGCCACAGCCACACACCACAGTCATCATCACCATGCACCATGGCCACAGCCACACACCACAGCCATCACCACCACACACCACAGCCGTCACCACCATGCACCATGGCCACAGCCACACACCACAGCCATCACCACCATGTACTGTGGCCATGGTTGCCATTGCCACCATGCACCACAGTCATCGCCTTGTGTACAATGGCCACTGCCACACACCATAGCCACGGTCACCATCACCACCACGCACCCCGGCCACATGACTGTCACGCACCTCAGATATTACCACCACACCACGTACCACAGCCCTGTGGCTGCATTTCTCTGCGAGCACCAGGCACACCCCTGGGCATAAGGATCACGCCGCAAACACAATGTAGCAGCCCAATCCATGCCGCCAGCACAGTTCATCCTCAGAGCAATAGGGGCAGGTGCACCCCACACCCCTCCTCCTCACCCTGGTCTCCTCACCACAGAGGCCCACACTGGCCCCATCCCACTCCAGCACCCTGGCAACACCTCATTTTCAGAATTAGACACAAAGTGGGGAGTTCCCTCATGTGCATATGGGGTAAACGCAGCTGTTCTTGCCCTCTGCGGACACTTGGGGGTCACCCTCCAAGGCCTCAGAGACCAAACCTGGAACAGTGGGGCTGTGCTGAGAGCCTGTGGGTTTGTTCTGAGGCTTATTTAACCCTCAGTGACGTGTCTGCTCGGGGCAGGGGCTTCCCAGAGCCCCAGGGCCACGCCCAGCGGACACCAGCCTTCTGCTCACGGCAGACAGGAGACAAACCGGCATCCTGTCCACTGTATGTGTGGTTGTGGTGTATGGTGGTGACGACGGAACAGCAGGAAGCGTGGGGAGGAGGGGATGGCACAGACGGCAGCACAGGATGCTGTGGTCACTGTTCCTGGAAGGCCAGCTCAACGAGAACAGGCTTCATCAAAAGAGAATATTCTATAGGAACAGCAGGCGAGGGGGATGGTGCTGCGATGTCACCCTCTGATGCGGACGACATAGAGCGCTTGCCCCGGGGCATGCCCCTTCAGGGAGGAGGCCGGGGGGCAGCAGGGGAGCACTTCAGAAAGGAGCTGGTGGTGGGGGAGAGGGTGTGGGGCGGGGAGGATGAGGGGAGCGGGGAGCACCCCCTCCAGACTTCCAGTGGCAGGTCTTCAACACCGTAAGTCCCGCTTCACAGCCCCGAACCCCTCTGCACAATGTGGGTGCTAAAACAGATTCAGGCCACCAGCTAGGACAGGCTCCCAGCACTGCACCCAAGTGCCTGGGACTAGCACCAGGCAGTGGGCAGCCTGACCTCTAGCTGCAGTGCAGCCACATGCATTGGGGGTGTGGAGGGGGTGGGGCATAGCTGTGCTCAGGAGGATCTTCCAGTAGGCTAGAGCCCCAGCATCCCCCGCATCCACCACACCCACCAAGCCTGCCTTGTTCCCTGTACCCACCACCTGAGCCTGGCTGAACTGACTCACTCACAGCTCTCTCCTTCATTGTCCAGAGGAAACAGCCTTTGTTTGCTCATCAGAGGTAGCTGGAAACATCTAGAACACGACGCACTAGGAGCAGCTGTGTCTTGAGAACAGTGCTGCCATGGGACAGTGGTGGTGAGCTCTTGGGCAGCATGCGTGCATCACGTTGGGCAGGGCCTGCCCATGCCAGTGAATGGCCAGAGGCTGGCCACCTGCGCCTGCTCACCTCTGCCTGCGCCTGCTCACCTCCACCTGTGCATGCTAAAGCTGGCTCCCAGTCCTGCAGCAACTCCAGGCTGCCAGCTACTCTAGCTGAGACCCTCGAAGCCATCCCCAGCGCCATCTCTCAGGACATCCCATTGGCCCCACCTCCAGGACCAACCTAGAAAACCTACCCCTCACCCCCTTCTACCCCACCAGCCCCTGCTTCCCCCTCAACTCCCGCCCAGCACAGGGGGCTGGGAAGCCTCTGGAGATACATGCCAGGCCAGCACTCCTTGGCAAAGTTGCCAGGCAAGGCCTTCACAGAAGGGTCTGCAGTGGCCCTCGGGGCTCGGCCCTTCCGCCCACTATGCCCGTTTAAATAGTACCCCCCACCTCTTGATGATGCATCTGGACGGCCCCACCCTCCCCTCCTCAGGATCACAGGCCTCCCTCCCTGCTACTCCATAGCTCCGCCCCCTACTCCCCCAGGGTCAAAGGAAACATGATGATTTACAGTGGCCACCAGATCCCTGTGTGCATGCCGAGATGAATCGGTGGACACGGAGGCCTCTGTCCTCATGATGTGTGCACGTGTATACATGTATGCATGGGGGGGCACACACAGGGCAGGGACTTAGGGAGACCTCCCCCACCCCCGCACACAGCCCCTCTTCCCTCCCTGAGTCCCCCGCCCCAGGCAGCCTGTGGAGGCCTTGCACAGGGGTGGGATGGAGTGGAAGGCCCTGGAGAAACGCTGTGGAGGGGTAGTTGGGGGGTAGGAATCAGGCACTCTGGAGGCTTCTCCGCCATCAGGGAACCTCAGGCCAGAACTGGCCAAGGGGCTGGACCAGGGCATTCTGAAGTCTCAGATGCACCCAAACTAGGGCCTTGTGCAGCAGACACAGTACCGGCTCAGGCGCCCATGGCCTCCAGCATGCACACTGCCTTTCCATAATCCAGAGTTCTCTCTCCTCAGAGGCGCTGTCCCCCGGGGCCTCGGCAGAGAGCGGAGTTCCTGGCTCACGCTTAGTCCCAGAGGAGACAAGCTGCATGTAAGGGGCCCTGGGGACCCGACCAGAGGAGTAGCCACCACTCCAGGTGCCCGAGGCCAAAGCTGGTGGTCAAGCTTCGTAGGGTCCCCGTGGTGGCTGTGGCAGTCCCAAGTCCGAGTGAAGGATGCCTAGGCCCTACCCCACCTGGTAGAGGCTCGAGCCACCACTCCAAGCCTTGGTTTCCTTCCCGAGGGCCCCATCCTGACAACAGGGATCATAACCCTGAGTGTGGGCATCGCCATGAGGTTGAGCTGCGGACACAGTGCCCGGGCACGTGCCATCTTCCCGCCACCATGCTCACAGGCGCATAGCTGGGCTGGATGGCCGTGAGCCAGTGCGTGCCAAGTCTCCATGCAAAGCAAAGCCTCCCATTTGTTCATGTTCTTCTTCCCACGTACAAAGCCCCACGGTTTGGTGCCATGTGATGAATTATGCATTGCAGCTCAATTACATACGGGAGATGAGGAGAGGGCCGGGCAGCATCAAGCTGGTGGGGTGGGGGTGGGGGTACTTGCAGCTTTCCGGAAGCTGGGAAGGTGACAAGAGTGGCTCTCAGCAAGCAGGCGGCTCCCCAGACCAAGGGCTCCCGAAGGACCAAGGAAGAGTGTTCCTGCACACCCAGTGAGGCCCATGATGGGTGTCCTTCAGAGGGGGTAGCCCCAAAACGCCAAGGTGGGTGCTGTATGTAGGGGAATATAGCCAACTTACGGGCTTGTGTGTTGTTGTTTTGTTTATGTTGGGAGGGGGGCAAAGAAAGAAGAACTCTGATGCCAGAAAGGCCCACTGCCACCTTGGAGTGCTAAGGGCCCACCACACCCGATGTCAGCTGCAGCCTGATCCTGAGCTGGGCAGGCCCTCGGCCTCTGGTCAACAACCTCAGAGAAGCAGTGGCATCCAGCCCCACACCCTCTGCTCTGCAGAACACGCCTCTACAGAAAACACTCACACAAACCCGTATATAGACACACATATGCACAGACATACATAGGCTCAGAAAGACACAGGCACAGCACATGCATTCACACACAGACACATGTACAGACACAGACATATGCATGCACGAAGACACACACAGACACATGTACTCACATGCTCACACAGACACACGCATGCACACACTGAAAGAAACACAGACTGCTGATGGTGTCATCACCAGCCTTTGAAAAGAATCATTCTCCTAGGAGAGAACGCCCATCAAGAACGCCATGGCTTCTAACAGCAAAATAAAACTGAATGGCAGAAATTAGAAGGTCCACTTTTACAGGACGTGTCTGGGCGCGGTGGCTCTGAGAGGAAAGACAGGCGGGCTGGGTGGTCCCTGGACTAGTGTCCCACGCTCAGGGAGGAGAACTGTCCGTGGGTGTCGTGTACAGATATCTTCTCCCTGAGTGGGAGCCACAGGACAGCAGGTAGGGACGAGGTCCGGCTCACCCTCCATCCACCACTGCTTCACCCAACAAGGGGAGCAAACCCGAGGGAGCCACACCTACCCTGCGGCAAAGACAGGCGCTGCCACCCCCACGTGAGAAGCGCCCCAATGACAATGCCGTGTGGGCATCCAGCAGCCCAAATTTGGAAATTTCCATTTCTCCTCAAATCGGCATTTTCCCTATCCAGAGCAGACACTTTCCCATCCTCGAATCTCGATAGAAATGTCACGAAGTGGCTGTTTGCAGGGAAGGACATTTCTGCCCATGTCCTCAGAGTGAGGAGCCCATAGAGCTCGTGGGTTGCGGGGCTGAGAGCCCAGGGTAAGCCCTGTGTCGTGGGCCCCAGAGCCGGCCCAGTGGGTACCCTCACACCAGCGTTCCTCTAAGGGGTCGGGGGGAAGGCAGGGAAGGGGTCTGGGGGCAGCCCACACGACCTCCACCCAGAGCTGGCAGCTTGAGGGACCTGTACCGAAAGCTTAGGAGCTCAGCCACCATTCTGGGGAGAAACTAGACCCTCTACCCATTTACTTTTTAGCCTAAAAACAAGGCATGCCATGGTGAATGACCGGCAATTGTGACATGTTTGACTGCCATCAGAAACCCTGCAGACCTTTACTGTGACCCCAGGTCCTGCCGTGACATGTACAGGGCAGAGGATGCTTGTGCAATGTGTGTACCCACCACACTCGCCCCCATTCGCATACTCAAGACACTCGAGCACACGGTAAGGCGCATGTCACGGCTGGGTCGGAGGTGCTGACGGCAGCACATCCTTCAAAAGCTGGAAGAAGGGACGAATGCATCCCAAAAGCTAGCAGCCCAGGAACTGCACACCCTCTATGTCACTCCCTGAATAGCCACTACTGACACCGAGGACAACAGCAGAAGGAGAGAGGAACGGCGCTGTCCCGTTGGTCCTGCCTCACTCACCAGCGCGCCGAGGGCGGGGTCGGAGAGCGTGTGCATTAAGAAGGGAAATAGAAACAGCTGAGTCTGTTTTGTGCCGCTGTTTCCACTGTTCTTGTAAGAACAAGTGCACGCACGAGCTGCAAAACACAAATTGTGCAATCGAGGTGATTCCGCATAGGAGTTAGAAACACCCTTGTACTTGCACTTAGAAATGGCATTGCACAATGTAAAGATGAATGGTCAAATTTATGCCAATGATTTAAGATTCTCACTTCCCTTTATTTTGAACATTATACAACAAATAAAAAATACCTTGGTGAGTGGAGAGAGGCTGCAGAAGAAAAGAAAAGGGTTTATGCTTTAGTGCCTTTGCCAGCATGTTTTTCCTGCTTTTTGAACAAGGGCCACGTCTTCATTTCACCCTGGGCCTGTGAGTTGTACACCAGCCCTGGACACCTGCCAACTCACAACAGTGCGTGGACCCTGTAGTGGGGATGCGGGGGACTGTCAGGGCACACACGGGGCCTGGTTCACTTCAGGCACACGGTTGGCGGCCCGGCCCGAGGAGCTGGAGGCAAGCTGGTACAGAGCCCTGGTGGTGGCCCCTCCCAGCACATCACTGAGTTTAGGGAGTGGCCACGGAGACCCTGTACCGCACACATGCCCCCACCTAAAACTCAGGGCAGAGTGCTTAACAAAAGAGCGGCCAAACTTTCAGGTGGGCTTAGTTTTTTTTTAAACGATAACGACAGGTGTTCTCAACGAGTGGCCTATGCGTGCTGGGAAACAATCTTCTGACGTGTTAAAAAACAAAAGCATTCCAAAGGAAGAGTTTTAGCGAGTTGTAAGCCCATTTGTTAACACCTTTCAAATGTGTGTCCAAACAGCTGGCATCAGCAGAGAGGATGGAAGCTTCCTGGACTGGTTTCAGCAGAGGTCTGCTTGTGCCAGTGGACGCTCAGAACCCAGCATGGAGACGCGCCCCGGCCCCCAGCTCTACACAGCACTTCATTCCACTGCAACGCACAGGACTTTAAACCAGGCCTCAACCCACTGCACTGCAGACCCTGTCACGACGCTCAAGAAACTCTAGCATGTTCAAACACAAAGTAACATAACCACCTGTTACGGATTGAATTGTGTCTCCCCAAAATTTGTACTGTAAATCCTAACCCCTGTACCTGTGGTTATAATCCCATTTGGGAATGGGTTTTGTTACATTAATAAGCAGTATTAGTTTAAGGTGTGTCTTAAGTCAATCTTTTTTAAGGTATAAAAGAAATTAGGCAAGCAAGCAAGCAAGAGGGCAGAGATGGGGGAAGACAGATGCCAAACCACATGGAGATCTCCAAAGAACCAGGACAAGGACCCTCCTCTAGAGCTGACAGAGAGAGAAAGCCTTCCCCTAAAGCTGGCACCCTGAATTCAGACTTCTAGCCTCCTGTTAGAAAATAAATTCGTTTGTTCAAGCTACCCATTTGTGATATTTCTGTTATAGCAGCACTAGATAACTAAGGCACCACCTTTCAGAAAGAGCAAAAATGGTTAAAATTATAAAATACTCATTATGTACTTCTTTTGCTCATTATGACCAAGCAATCCCATTCCTGGGTATACATCCAAGAGACTTGAAAGCAGGGACTCAAACAGATACGTGCGCACCAATGTTCACTGCAGCATTATTCACAATTGCAAACAGGCAGAAACAGATGAATGGATAAACAATATGGGGTGTAGCCATGCACTGGAATATTACTCAACCATAAAGAGAAATGAAGTCCTGATAAGTGCCACAACACGATGAACCTCGGAAACATCATACTAAGTAAGTGAATCGCAAAAAGACCAATACCGTACGATCCCACTTACATGAAAAATCTACAACACACAAATGCACAGAGGAAAAAGTTTATTAGCTGTTACCAGGGGCTGGGGGAGGGGGGCATTGTTTAGGAAGCGCGGACTATCTGTTAATGGGGATGGAAAATTTGGCAACAGGTATGGTTGCACAACATAATTGATGTAATCAGTGTCTGCGAATTATACATGTAAAAATGTTGAATTAGCAAGTTGTGTTATGTATATATTTTTACCACAACTTTTTAAAAAAAGACCTACCTTTCACAACACGCACAATCTGCTCGTAAAGAAGAGGATGCGTGTTCCTGATAACACATTTCAACACAGATACTGCAGAAGACACAGGACTGGCAGAACAGGGCCTGGAGCTCAGACCCTGCCCTCAGGCCCTGGAGCCTCAGCACAGCCCCCAAAGTGGGCCTCACCATCCACCCCTGCAAGGCCAGGGCCCTCGGCTGGACTAAAGGATCACGCACACACCACAGCCCCAGCCACCCTGGGGTGTCTCTCTGCCCGCAGTTCCCACCACCACCACCTCGTACGCCTCGGGCGGCCGCCATCCCCCCACCTGCTCGGACAGCCCACAGGCCTTGGCCTTCAGGAGCCTGAAACAGGGCCGCAGGACACTGCTCCTGGGACAGGGGACACTGGAGGAGGTTGGGCCCGGTTGAAGAAGGGCTCGAAGGGGGTGCATGGCCCAGGTGCCCCCTGGCCTCTGCACTGCAGGCCCATCCCTCAGACGCTGGGAAAAGATGGAGGAAGGAGCTCAAAGAATGAGACACGTGGCTACAGCTCTTGGTAGTGAGAGTCACAATAAATATTCTAACAGTAAAACTCCCATGCCACCCACCGCAGAAGCAAAACTTTGAAAGTACAGTGACTGTGTGTTTTACAAATTCCAGTGGTAACTTCAGCAAGATTCTGAGTTGTCTAGTCGTAATGTGGGGCTGTGAGGGAACTTCAGGAGAGCCCAGAGAAGAACAGCTTACCCTGGAACCTTCCGGACACACACAGGCCCTCCTGGGGATGGCAGGGGGGCACATGCTTCAATGTCAGTGCCCGGCCCTGCAAGCCTGTGGACACTGACCCCGTAGAGCCGGTCTGGGTCTTGGGCCCTTCACACGAGCGTGGTGCAACACCCTGGGCGCCAGCCCCGACCCAAGAGGGCCTCAGGCCAGCCTGGCCGGCGCCCACTGGTTCCATTCTGTCTCTCTGCTCCTGAATCTTCCATAACTCAAGTCCATCTATCTAGACCGTGTGCCGACGGGTTGGGCCTCAGACCTCCACGTGGTCCTGCCTGTAGGCCATCCTGGGAAGGTGCTCCATGCAGGGATACCAGTGAAATCGGGGCTGGGTAAAGCCTGGGGATCTCACTGGCCTCCTGAGAAGCACTGCCAGAGCATGGCAGCCCAAGACTGTACTCAGACAAGTCCTGCAGGCTAGGTAGGCCCAGCCAAGAGAGACCGGGGCCTCACGCTCCTACCCTGAGCCCATGTCCATACCTGGATCTCTGGGTTGCGGGCTGGGGTGAGCTTGCTGTCACTCCTGCCTGAGTCACACTGGGGTAGCACACACAGCGGGCGCTCAGGGCAGACACACATGCCTTCCACACAGCCACCAGGCCCTCCTCTTTGCAAACTGTTCCCAAGGGCCAAGGAAAAGGCAGGTGACCCCAACACCAGGGCTTTAGTCTGGTGAGCCACAGGCACACCTGCATCAGCCTGACGTGCACCCTCAGGAGGCCGTGGGGACGCCATGGCACTGCGGCGACCAGTGAAGAGTTACAGGGGAGCTCACAGGACCAGCGCCCAGTCCACCACCTCCATGTCCACCCTACGGGAAGGACTGTGTTACAGTCTCTGTCTTAAATGTGAGCACAATTCACCGTAGAGTTTAGTTTTCTATGAGACAGTGGCAAAAAAGAAATGTCTGTGTGCAGACGGTGTGCAAAACACAGCCCTTCACTTCCCGTGTGGCTCCAAGTATGGATCTTGAGAAGTCAGTGGGCGTCCACTCCCACCCCCAGCAAGGATGTCTGCTGGCTGCCTGGCTCGGGCACCAGAAGGGCAGTGGCCTTAGGACAAAGGGGAGTGGGCAGACGCCTTGGGGTGGAACACAGGGCACTGGGTCTGGAGTTACCAGGAGACCCTGCCCCCGCAAAATGCCAAAGGATCCTCCAGAGTCTCCAAAGCTTCACACCTGACACACAGGGGCCTCACCTGCCAGCCCCTGGCCAGTGGGGGCAGGATGTGCTGTGAGGGTCTGAGAGGAGCCTTGGTGCCCTCAGCCAGGGTACGGTGGGGAGACAGAGGGGTGGAGGTGGGGAGACAGAGGGGTGGAGCTGGTGGGCCTGGGCTCCCCATGGAGGGATCTCGGGGGTCCACCTGTGGAGCTGGTGGTCTGGGCCCCAAGCCTCAGATAGGCTGCAGCCCGGGAGCCTGTACCCTACCTATAAAGTGGCACCTCTGCCTGTGCCCAGAAGGGCCACGCAGCACACAGTGGAAGGATGCGGCCACAGGGTGCCTGATGCAAAGTAGGCAGAATGCGGACAGTTGGCAGTGTGTGTGGCCCTAGTCACTGCCCCCTCACCAGGCAAGGGGGGGTGCTCTGTGCGAGGGCTCCTGGCAGACGTGGGGTGGCCGAGTTGCCGGCCGGGAACATGGAGCTCTTCGTTTCTATTTTGCTTTCCCAGCCACCCCCGCCACCCCCGCCCTGGCGGGCTGCTTGTTGTTCCCTCGCCATAGAAACCGACACAACACTGTGCTGGGCCCGGCGGAGGCTGACAAGCAGGCCGCAGGGGGGAAGGGAGGGGGGACGAGAGGCCGGGCACTCTGCCCGGGCAGCCCTGCCCCCATGCAGGCGGCTTCCGGGCTGAGGAGGCCGGGCTCCCCATCTCCAACAAAGGGTGGCCCAGCGGTCCCCACCAGAGCCCTCATGGCCTGGGGCCCTAAGCCCTACAGGTGTGCCAGCCCCTCTCCTGGGTCGAGGGCCCTGGAGGCCTCACGCAGGGGTGACAAGCCACGGACATGGGGTGTGATGAGACTGGGTGGTACCCAGGATGGGGTTGGTCCCACCACAGAGAGGAACATGGGGGTCCCAAGCTACTACCAGCATGGCCAGCTCCCTGGCTAAAAACAGGTCTTGCTCATCTCCCCCCCCAGGAGCACATTAGAACAAGCATCCTATAGACAGGGACACAGCCTTGGCTGAGAAACCTATCAACACACACAGAGGGCAGGCCACCAGAACCATCCGGACAAGGTGGAATTCTCCTCAGTGGACTGATAAACTCACCCATTCCCAAGAGACTCCTCAGAAGCAGCGTGTGCTGTCTCCTTACTGCTGTCTAGCCACACAAATGAAGAGCTCTGAGGAGGCTCAGGCTAAAGTTCACCCTGCGACCTGTCTAGGGTGTGGGGACAAGCCTGGCACCACCCTGGGCGGGAGGCAGGTGGCTCCAATGAGGCAACGTGGACCCTCACATAACCCCAGAGTGGGGGGTAGCCCTGCTGAGAGCAGGGGGGCAACTGCGGCAGAATATGCCTACGTTGGGGGCCTGGCTGTGCGTCACAGCGAGAGGCCAGCGTGGAGGGACCCTGAGACAGTCAATACTGGTGAGGGAGGCAGGTGCTCAGCCCAGCCACCGTACTTTAGCCAGAATGTGCCAGCAATCGCAGTGGGCGCCTCTGCAGGCTGCCAGGCATGAGGTGACAAGACGCTCGGGCCCTGGTGGGGACTCTACTGACCAAGTGATGCACATGCATTTCCACCGACCTGCCCGACTGCACAGGACCAAGCCCCAGAGGCTAACATTGGACCACAGGAACAAGGAGCACTAGGCCGAGGCAGAGGGCGGCATGTGCGCCAGTGCCCTGAGTTGGGCAAAATGGTACCTGGACACCAGGGACAAGCCCAGCCCCACCCCTGCTGGCTGTGGGATGCACACCCAGGCCTTACACCAAGTCGTTCTGCAACCTGTGAAATGGGGACAAAAGAGCAGTGGCCTCAAGTAGCAGACAACTGAGAACACGACAGGCCAGCCCACTGGTATGGGATCACTCCTCACAGGACAAGGAAGGACCCCCTGGACTGCAACAACTGCAGTGATGGGGACATTATCCCAGAATTCTCCATGATCCTGCACGGTTCACAAAGACCACTGACGTCCCTGGGCCACACTGCTCCTCACATGGCTGACACCAAACGATGGGCTCTCCATCTCCCACAACCAGAAAGGGCAGTACCCTGTAGGCCTGCCCTATAACTCACAGGAGAGGTAAATCGGGGGACTGACATTTCATCCAAGACCCCGTGCCTCCTCCCTGGCATTCAAGAGGCTACTCAGGGCACAGATAGGACTCACTGAGGTCACCTGACCACAGCCAGGCACCAAGGCCCTGTTTAAGATGGTCTCGCCTACTTGTTGGCTTTGGGTGGTCATTAGGGGATGGAGTCCACCGGGACGTGGGACTCAGGAGGAGATCTCATTTGCTAATACCAAACCCCAGCCTGGCGTCCATCAGTCCCCTCGGCTGGCCAGCACCTGGGGCCTCAGGAGCCGTGGCCTCCTCTCTGAGGGACTCCCTTTGTGAGCCAAAGGCAGCCCTGGGGGGGAGAGGAGTCTCCTAAGAGCTACAAAGTCCCCTCCTGGGGTGGTGGCTGAAGCCCTGTCGCCAACAATTGTCTCTCTCCTATTGGGAGGTGAGGGGTGACCAGCAACCCATCCGCATGGGTTCTGGAATAAAGGGGGCAGGGCTAGGATACAAGAAAGCAAGGACTTCCACAGCTACAAGGTGTCCCCCTGCCGGGAGAGATGTCCGCCATTCCCAGTGCTGGGCCCCCAGGCCCCTGCCCACCCAGTGCCCTCCCCTTCTCTTCCGCAAACACTCTAGTAAGGATGATCAGGGTCTCGTGGCTTGTTCTCAATGCCTACACCACAGCCAGCCTTCTCAGTGCTGTCTGGGTTAAGGTGACTTTTTAAAAGGTACTTTCAGTGGGACGGAGTATACATATGGGGTTGTGTGTAAGTCCAGAGCACAAGCTCAACTTCGGGAGCACCCTTTCCTCCTGGGCAGGCAGTCATGCAGGGGAGGGTGCTGGCAAACCCCAGAGGGAGGCAAGGAGGCCTGGAGGGTCTCTTGAGATAGCCAGAGGGGGTTAACACTCCTGAGGGTGCATTTAACAAGGGTGGGCTTCCTGTGGATTCTAGATTTTCCTAGGGGCAGGCTCTGTCCTTGGCGAGAGGAGGGGTGGCTCTCCCCTTCTCTTCTGGAAGGAAGTCCCTCCCTGTCAGCTCCTGGGGCTGCAGGGTGCCACCAAGAGGCCTTTGCAGAGTGTGGCTGGGTGAAAGGTTTATTCAGAAAGTTAAACCCACGTCAGTGGCTAAACACCCTCTGACTAAACGTTTCTCCAAAATGGCTGGAGAACAAGGATGGCGGCGGGGCGGGGGGGGGGGGGCCTGCTTAACCAACCTTTAACGGGTTCCCTTTTCACATGGCTGAAGGACACGTCATCTCGCAGGGAGGGGACCTGCCTGCAGGTCAGAGGCCGAGGTCACGCCCCTGGCCCCTCGCAGGATGTCCCCAGCGGCCTACAATGGGCAGAAAGGCCCTCTGTCTGCCGCGGGCGCTGCCTTGGCAGCGGGACAACTTTCCACTGCCGCCCCTCCCCCGCTCGCAGCTGGAGCTGTCGTTGGAGAGAAGGAGGCATTTCCTGCGTCCCCTCCCCCCAGTTTCCCCACATTCTTGGCAAGCAGGGAGGAGAGGAGCCAGAGAGGGCGGCGGGCTGGAGCAGGCGGCCTGGTTCCCGGGCTGTAGGGGGAAGGGTGGGGAGTGGGGGCAGGAGGACGGGGCGCTCATGGCACAGCCGCTGGGCCGAGGGCAGAGGGCCAAGCAGTGGTCAGAAGACCGTCTTCAGTGTCCCACCCAGCTCAGGCCTCCCCGCACCCCCTGCCTGCTGCCCCCCAGAATCGGCCGCTCTCCTGTTCTGGAGGCTACAGGCTGGGCTCACCAGGCTGGACTCCGAGAGGGACTAGGAAGAGAAGAAGGCCCACCCCACCCATCTCAGTAGATTCCGAGAGCCCCAGAGGAGCCCCAGAGGAGGCCCCGGGCGGGGAGAGGATGGTGAGATCACCAGTTTTCAAAGAACTGCAAAGAGCAAACAGTCAACACAAGAGTTCTCAGGTCCCGAAGGCTGCTGCGGCATGCAGAGAGGGCCGGACCTCCATGGGTCCCAGGCTCAGGCCCATCCAGGACACGTCACTCCAGCACAGAGGTGCCAGGCAAGTGACCCGCTCACCGCGCAGGTGCCAAATGTGACTACCACATGTTGGCCCTCAGGGAGCTTACAGTCGAGTGTGTGTGGGGGTGGGAGTAAAGACAGGACATTTCAAAACCAGGAACACAGCAGGCTGGCTGCTCACAAGCGCTATGGAGAACAATCAAGTCTACCACCAGGTGCCCTTGAGTCGACCCTGATTCCTGGTGACCCGATGTGTGTCAGGGTGGAACTGGGCTCCATAGGGTTTTCAGTGGCTGATTTTTCAGAAGTAGATCACCAAGCCTTTCTTCCGAGGCACCTCTGGGTGTACTCAAACCTCCAACCTTTCAGTTAACAGTCAAGCAAGCACTTAACTGAGTGGGGTAGGGGAGGGCCACATAAGAGGCTATAAATTGACCTCTTAGTATCACTTTGACCACATCTCAAAACTTTTAACATTACTATCTAAGCTGTTTGAAATGTGAGCTTTGATATCCTCCTTAGCAAAGTTAGTTAGAAGTTTGCTTAAAACGTTTTCAAATGAAGAAGTTTTTTTCCAATGATGCTGCTCTTCTGGCGTTAATTTCTAAATGTGTTTATTATCAACAGTGAATTGGCCTGTATAACTTCTGCTTTTTCAATTGCGATTTCCTTTGTGGCCTCACCTTTGGCAAAGCCTTCCATAACTACTGATGACAATTGTGAGATTAACCTCATTAACAGTGTTATGGAAATTCTTTATCTCCACCCTCCTCAGCCTATCAACAATGGGTGAAAGAGGCAAGAGACTCCCACTGTGAGGTGGATTTGTCCATTTCCCCGGTGTCTCTCACCATTTTTGCTTTTTGCATTTTAAAGCTATGTTATTAAGTGGATAAAGGTATATGACAATTTATGGCAAATTCCCTACTTTGTGTGCCTTTAAAATGGACAGTGACTTGTATCCAGACGAAATGTCCCTCACTGTCTACCTAACACTTCTTAAAGTTAGCTCTCCTTGTCTGGTTTTAACAATGTCATACCTGTTTACTTCTATTTAGTATCTGCCTGGAAAAACAACGTCTGGAAATTCCTTTACTTCGCTCCCTCACTTGAATGCTGGCAGGTTTGGCTGGGAGAAGGGCTCTAGGTTCAACGCAATTTCCCCTCAGGAACCTTACAGACACACTGTGCTGCTGCTCGATGGTGCCTTGTACTGTGGCTGAGAAGTCCCGTTTGTACTGTGCTTATCTCTGGAAGTTGGCAGATGATTCTCTTTTTCCTTGATGTTCTGGGTTTTCATGATGATCACCTAAGTTCTGGGCAGTCAGGGCCTTCTGGGCTGAACACAAGAGACCTTCCAGCCCCAGGGACAAGAATGCAGGTCTCCTGCCCACTCTCCACACCACTCGAACACTGCAGTGTGGGCCTCACACCAGGTAGCTGCAGGCTCTGGGATGCGAGAACGTCCAGCTTCCTGGAGCTACCACACTGCTCTCCAGCATGGCTTAGTCACCTACACTCGGCTCTCACTGCTCCGCAGCCTTGCCTTTACTACCTGGCCTGGAGACCTGACTAGCTTTGTTGACTGGGGAGGAGGAGAGGCCCATGTGGCCAGGCAGCTGGTCATATGTTCACTGCCGTCTGGGTCTTCTACCCTGAGTACTGCTTGTCCACACACTGTGTCATTTACGACTACCAAGCTGTCCATCCAACTGTGTTCTCGATGCTACGGAGCATCTGTGCGCTCTACATTGGGCTCTCTCCTTGGCCAAGGGGCCCATGTGTCAACCCCTCCCAGACCATACTGAGTCACCACAAGTCCTGCCCTCAGAGCGTTTGTCACTCGGTGATGTTCCATGTTGTTCTGGTCACTCTGGGCCTTTACGTTCTAGGCTGTGTAAACTTAGAATTAAGTTATACACACACACACACACACACAAGTTAGGAGTTTGCCAGAAATTGTACTGATTTTTATAAATTTTAAAAAAAATAGTTGTCACTGCTTCACTTTTTAATATAATATTTGACCCACACAAAACAATGCAGCACATAAACGTTATAAAGCGTAATACAGGAAGCACCTGTGAGCCCACTCCCAACCAAAGACCAGACGTGATCATCACCACCGTGCTGACCTCACGGCCTGTCTCCATCTGCTCACAGCTCAGTCCACACCCACTCCCAGCTTTACCGCGCGTGCCCACCGTTCCTGCATGACCACGCCATCTGGGGTCACATGGGACCTGCCTTCCCCGACCGCTGTGGGTCGAAGGCTCACTTCACCACTGTCTCGTGTCCACTATGGGACAGCCTCTCCTAACTGATTCTCCTGTGGCTGTGCCAGTGATTGGGGCTCTGAAGCCCTGGTAGGGGGTAAAATGTGGCATCACCATCCCCTCTGGCAGGGCTGTCGTGGAAACACTGAGGTCTTCTGTTGGTTCTGGCACCCAGCCATGGTGTGGGGCACAGTCAGGGGGAGGCCACATGGGACTCCAGGCCCAACCTCCTCCCTGGGGTCAGGCGGCGATTTCCGGGTCCAGGGCCCTACGCTCCAGCTGAGAGTGTCCCCTCCAGCAGTGCGGGGTTCCCAGGAAAGGCCTGGGATGGCTTCTCCCTGTGCTGAGCCCGGCCAGTGCACACCTGAAACCATCAGGAACGCATCCCACTACACGTGACAGGAGACTCACTGCACCTGGCTGGAACACGGGGCATCTCCACCTCAGAGTCAGGGCTGGCCTCACTGGTGTCCTGGGGCCCACAGGGCCCCCCTTCCCTCTGCTCCCTGGACACCAAGGTGCTGTCAGCAAGGATGAGGGGCACGGATGGAGGGACCCAGAACGACCGGAGACCTTTCCTAACAACCCTGCCACACGGTGCCAAGCCAGCTTGGGGCCCAGTCATGTGCCTGTCCAGATGCTAATGGTGGCCTCTCCGAGGAGGCAGTCGGCAGACTTATGGGCAACATAGAAACCCTACAGTTTGCTACGGCTTGCTGATCTTACACGCCCTCTGCCCAACACCGAGTTTCCACTCAGCCCTGGCACCCCACCTCTTCACGGGGCATCCAAGGTGCCCAGAGACACCCACACTCATAGATGAGGGGTCCAGCTCAGCCTCTAAGATCTCAATGTTCAACACCCTGAAAGCGCAGCACGTCCGCTGACAGGTAAGTTACCCACTGGTGCTGGTGCACAGAGCTCCTGGAAGACATGTGCGTGGACTGATGTCTCCACGGCATGTGCTGTCCTCAATCAAGTTTACGGATTGGTGCAGAGATTGCCACAGGCCCCAACAGTCACACTCTGCCTGAGCCGCTGGGCAGTACGCCTTGCAGTGAGGTCAGCAAAGGTCAGGCCAAGCATGCTGCCATACTGCCCAGGTCTTATTTCTAGCCCCCGTGCATGAGATGTAGTCCCATGACTACATTCCGTCCAGTGAGACAAAAGCTGGGTGCCCTGCCCCACTGACTGGAACATGGAGGCGAAGGCTGGGGCTCATGCAGCTACCCTGGGCCATGAGACAGGAAGCTAAGCAAGAGACAGAAAGCTGGGAGAGGCCTCGGTTTCTGATGACAGTCTGCTGTCACCCTAACCTGGAGTGCCAACCTCTAGACATCTTCACACAGGGGAGCAAATGCCACCCACACAGAAACCACCATTGTGTGTATGTACTTGTGTATCACTGTCTTGTGCAGCCAAACACAGTCCTGACTAGAAACAATCTACGATTAAGAACCCAGAGGAGCTCACCAACATAGGTGTGCTAAGACAGCAAAAGAGATCATGAGTTCTGAGAAGTTTAAAAAGCACACAAAGTGCTTTCCACCAGTCTGCCAGGGCAGCCTCCTCCAGCCTCCCCTCTCCTCGCTCTTGTGGGCTCAGGCGCTCCAGCACACTCCTAGGGCAGGGGTCGCACCTCAAATTTCCTGCTCAGCGCCCGTCAGAAGTCCCTCCACACAGGCCAAGGGCCATCTGGAGGGTCCCTGGCCACCAAGCCCTTGGCCTTGCTGGTGTCTCCTGCAGGTCCCCAGCCCAGTGTCTCATAGAGGGCCCCCCTACTGTGGTTTCAGCACCTCAACACCCCATCCCCACCAAAGGTGCTATTAAACACTCATCAACACTCATCACAGCGGCACAGGGGGCTCTAGACACCCAAGAACCCCTGAATTCCAGGCCAAAGAAAAAAACTTCGGAGGCCGGGGCTCCCAAAGACGATGCCAGGACATGAACTCTATATAGAAGAAGTGTTTCATCTTTTCCAAGTAAAATCAGCAGTGTTCATGAGTTATTAAAATAGAGCAACAAAGAATTTAACTATCACGAAGTACAGTGGCCACCTTCAAAGATGCCCACATTCCCAGCCACATTCCTGGCCGGGCTGAGTTCTGACCAACAAGACCCACAGCCCCCTTGTCCCTGGAGAGCGCAGCGGTGCTGACAGGAGCGTCCAGCACAGAGGGCACCCCGTGAGGTCCATGCAGCACACATGCCCAGCCGTCCAGGGCACAACAGTCCCGTGGGCACCGCTAGCTGCTTCCACACACTAGGCTTCACACTCTAACCCATTTGCACAAAACTGCCTCCACACTCCCAGCGAGTGTTTCCTGAGGTCTATAAATAAGACAGGCTGGGCAGGAGGGTCCCCGGGGGCAGTGCCCTCAGGATACCCTCAGCTCGGCCCTCTCCTGGAGGCCGCAGGAGCAGGTGGCCACCAGGTGGCCACAGGCCGGGAGAGTACAGGCGCCACGTCTGCTGGCGCCCCAGACTCCCTCTGGGGTCAGGCTGCCCACCCAGAGCCACCCTCCTTCTTCCATCTCCAGTCCAAGCCCTTAAGCCCTTCCTCTGGAGATGAGTATCTCACACCAAGAAAATGACCGCTGATCACAGCAACTAAACTTCCGAAAGAACCAGAAGGAGTCCTGAGATTCCAGGTGACCTGCACAGACAGGTGAGAGGTACGGGCCAGGAGACATGCTGCCCGGGCGAGTCCCCAAGGGGCGACACCCACAACACGCCAGAGCAGAAAATGGAACCACAGCCCGGCTGGGCTGGTGGGTCGGTGGGGAAGAAGTCTGTGGGTGTTTCATTTAAATCAGAGTGAGAGCAGAGCTTGGAACAGCAGGGCTACATCCCAGGCTCAGAGGAAGGGCCAGATAAAAACAACAGCTTGACACAGTACAACAAACTCACTAGTCTGCGTGTCTCAATAGTCCTGAAAAAAAAATCACAGGCACCCCAAGAGATTTCTCCCCCCAGGACCCAGCCCCAATTTCCTCCCAGGCACGTGGGGCCTGTAAAAATTCCTATGCAGGCGGATGGAGGGCTGGGTGGGGAAGGCTTGGCTGGAGGCCAGGGTATTCTGGGGGGCAACAGGGCCTGGCCAAGAGCCCCCCTACGTAGCTGGGGGCTGGGAGCCTCCAGTGGGGGCTCTGCTGCAGGCTTCCGGTGGGCACTTAAAGGCACAGAAGTGTCTTCATGGAAAATCCCTTCCCTCCCCTCCCCTCCTGCCTGGCTCAGGGGCCTCAGACAAAGGGCAGAGCCGTGTGCGAATCCCGACAGGACCTCTGCCGACGCTGGCAGACACCCCTAATCGTGACGAAGAACATGGACCCTGAGTCATGTAAAACTGCAAGTCCGGAGTGGCAGGGCCTGGAACATAGGGACAGTCCTCCATGCCCACCCCACCCTGTCCCTGCCTCCCCCCAGGCCATGCCTTCCAAGACAGGCCACCCTATGGCCCACCTCCCTGCTGCGACCTAAAGTGCCGGAAACTCCCTCACTCAGGGAAAACCAAAGTGGAGTCTTACGACTGAATGAAAACAAAGGGGATAGTCCAAGAGAATCCCGAAGGACTCACGATAAAAGACGTGCACGGGAGAACGAGCCAGCGCTGGGACCGGGTGCGTCTGCCTAGGCCACAGGGCTGACTCATGGAGGGCACCTGGAATTCTCACCAGGGCACCCCAACAACCAGACTCCAACCAAGCCCCGGAATCCAGTCCTTCTCACAGACAGGCCCCAAGCGAGCTCTTCCAGCCGTGGAGCCTTCAGTACCAGCCCCCATCCCATATAGCCATGGCGGGGTGCGGGTTATTGGTAGGGCGGCCCCACACAAGGCCAGGCAGGCACCTGGAGAGGCCATCCCCGAGCCCAAAGGGAAGGTGAAGCCCAAACCATCGAGCCATCTGCTCGCCCCAGGAACCCAAAAGCATGCTCTGCCAGCAGCCAGGAGCCCAGGCACTGCTGCCCAGGGACTCACGGCTCAGAGGAGCCTGGCCGGCGGCATCACGTGCCAGCCACAGGAAGTGATTAAAAATGGATGTGGGCTGAGAGTGTAGCCGCGAGGGCGCCGCCACCGTTCAGCTTCTCGGCGTCATGTCAGCACTTCTCCAGCCCACTCCTGAGGAGAGCCCCCGCCGCATGTGCCTGGCCTCCCCCCAATCCAGTGCCGTGGTCGGATCCCACCACACCCAGCAGGGAGCACGCCCTCCGACCTCGAGCCCTGCTTCTAGGAGTCCTGTGGACCATAGCCCACGTGTGAGCCAACGGGCACACGCAGCCAGCGGCCACCAGGACTGCCAATGACAGTACAACTGCCTGGGGCTGTTTTCCACATGCAGAACGTGTGGCCACCACGCAGAGCGGGGAACCTGGAGCCACACTGGGGCCAAGTCCATACAGAGCACCCGTGAGCAGAGCAGGCACATAGTGAGGCGCGTGCCCGTCTGTGTCACATAAAAGGCGTTACACAGCGCTGCTGCAGCTGCAAAAACTCCCTGGGAGGAATCGGAAGGAACCCCCCGAATACAT
This sequence comes from Dugong dugon, assembly GCA_030035585.1. Taxonomy (NCBI): domain Eukaryota; kingdom Metazoa; phylum Chordata; class Mammalia; order Sirenia; family Dugongidae; genus Dugong; species Dugong dugon. Next base: position 25,182,044 of record CM057462.1, on the reverse strand, counting down.
TAGAAGTTCCGGCAATGTGAAGGATTTATCTATTCAAAATAAACACACAAAACAGAAGGACAAACGGCAGGGAAGATGGAGCTGCAGGAAGAGGGAAGGACAGAGGAAAACAGCCCATCCTCCATGCTGCTCCGGGGGGGCCCTCAAAGCCACAGATGTGGGTGTGGGGACTGGCAGAGAGACAGAGGGGTGGTTGAGGACCAGGCAGCTTGCGGAGTCGGGGGGCTGGGCCAGGCTAGGCCAGAGGGTCCTGTCACCCAGAGTTCTGCCAGCCAGGGAAGGAGGTGAGAGCGAGAGTCTTCACCTGCCCTTCAAACAACACCAGAAGACAGTGCTGTCATCTTCCAGAGAAAGCATGTCATCTCCCTTCAACGTCACCGCAGAGGCCCAGAACGAGGACAGGCAGGACCCTGTCTGTTGACGCTGTTGTTTGTTGCTGTGGAGTCGGTTCCGATGTGCGACGACCCCCACATACAACAAAGGGAGGCGCTACCTGGTCCTGGCTCCACAGCATACAAACCAGCATTCCACTTGGGCGTGACTCAGTCCACCCCTTTCTTGCCTTCACTCCCACCGTGGCTCCTGCTCCCCAGGCCACCACCCCGTGGCCATGTTGAGGGGGTGCACAGAAACCCCCCCCCGACACACCCTTCATGCCCTTCACCATGAGCCCCACCACCCTTCTTCTCCACATCCACGTGCTCAGACGGCAGTGAGCACACATCTATAGGACGCACCCACAGCCACTGGGCCCCCAGTGCCTTGGGACCCCTACACCAGATGAGAATGGACAGAGGTCAGGATGGAAGTGGCAGTGCTGGACGGGCAGGTCCAGGCCCTGCCTGGCAGCCAGGGAGTGGAGCAGTGTAGTCGGGCTGCTTCCTGGACCAAGGACTACTCTGACTCCTCCTTCTTGCTCAAACTTCCCATGACTGAACCTGAGGTGACCCCTTCCCTCAGGTCTCCCAGATCAAGCAGAAGGCGGCAGGCAGGGGAAATGGCGCACATGGGGGGTATGTTACTGCCATCACGAGGGCGCGGGGGCCCTCATCATCTAAGGCAGCGACACTGTACAGCCTCTTTCATCAGCCCCCAGAAAGGCGCCTCTGCTGTCCCACCAAAGGCACCCAAGATCATGAAAAGGTCAGAAGCGTGCTGGAAAGAAGCACTGGTAAAGTAAGACTGACAGAAGGTTAGTATCTACTTAATCAATAAAAATGGGAAAACAGGCAAAGAGCATGAAAATAAGCCCCAAAAGAAAAAGCAGCTCAGCCTTGCCACTAAAAGAAAGTTAATCAAAGGGTGTTAGCGTCTCCACCCATCTGCCTGGAGGCACTTTTCAGAAGCGATGCTGCCCTGAGTGGGTAAAGGTGTGACAGATGGATGCCCCACCATCCCCGCACTCGGGGACAGTGGTCACCCTGGCAAAAGCCACGGACACCGTGATGCCGGAGGCCAGGCTGGGGACACATCAGATCGGAGAAACCACAGAAACTTAGACGTGTGTGCACTGACATGTTCATCACAGTATTTCAGGGGGAGGGAGACCTTCGGGGAGAGCAGGGCTGGGATGAAGTGAGGAGTCACAGGCACCGTGCATAGAGGTAAGCTCTGGCACAGTGTGCCTTGAGAACCAGCGATGGGACGGTGTCTCAGATGCTGGCTTCCTGGCAGTTAGAATCCTGATTTCAGGGTCTCAGCGACGTGGGAAAATGCCCAAGATGCGGAAGTGGTCTGCGCACAGACGAGAGGGCAGGACTGTCTAAGCTGCTGCCATCCCAGCGCATGCTACAGACGCTGCATGGAGAAGCAGCCGGAGGCCCCGACCCAGCCAGGCCAGCCAGTGCTGGGACAGACTGCCGGACCGAGGGCCAGGCGGGATCCCAACTCGCCAGCACAGGCACTTTAACTTTCTATGCCCACTCCTACTTAGGCCTTTCACCACCCACCCTCCACAGACGTGCCCAGCTTGGGGACTGGTATTCCCCTACTCCCTGCCCATGGGGCCAAGGAAGGTAGCCCAGAAGCCACAGCAGGTGGGCCCCTGTGTTGGTCCCTGGAGGCAGAGAGACTCCTGCTGCCTCGGCCACATCTGAAAAGAAAGCCTGTTCAAGCCCACTCCCTGAACAGATCTGGCCCTACTCACAGGGGCAATTGTGAGACCCAGACAGACCCTGGGTACTCGAGGGATGGTGCTGTTTCCATGCCAGGCTCGGTTGGGCCAACAAGACATGGGAGAGACAAGGACTTGAGGGGGGTCTATACACTGCTACCGTCTTCCATAACTCCCTGCCCAAGCACCCTATCATGGACACTACTGTACATAACCTACCTACCAACTGTGCCAGCCTAACAAGGTCTCTGCCCAGAAATGGAGCCCAAGTCAGGAGCCAGCCTGACTGACCAAACCTGGTTTTGCACCACTAAGCCGGTCTGTCCAGTGGCCCCAGGGTCAGAACACATGGGCTGACAGACCACCACACAGACCACCCCAAACTGGCGCCCCACCACAAACCAACGTCCATGCCTCTAAGGGCCATCAAGCCTGCCCCCACCCCCACTGTGGGGAGCTGAGGGCCGTGGGGAAGGTACCCAGGGGGATATCCCGGTCACCCTAGATCCAGTGGCATTCAACACTCCCAGGAGCAAGTGCACAAAGAGAACGAGAGGGTGCCATGTGTGGCCAACGGGTCTCACATCCCAAGGGGCAGCTGAGACCTTGACTACCCGGCAGGCGGAGAATGGGAAGGAATGGCCTTCACCCCTCCTGCCTCCTCTGCAGGGGGCCCCCAGCACTACACCCAAATCCCCAGCATCACAGCCCTGAGAAGGATTTGTATCTGAACAACTGCAGGCTTGTACCTTCGCCAAAGAAACAAGGCCCCCCTCCCCCATCCCCGTGCACTGGGCAGGCCTCCTTCACTAGAGAAAGAGCCATTGAGGACATCCGAGGACACATCGACTACTCTTTGCTGATGTTTCCAAGAAGCTGCTTAAAAGTGGTGAAGGCGGAGGCATGGTGGCGAGAGACACGTCTGAGAGCACTAAGGTCTCCCGGGGTTAACGCAGTGAGTGCTGCTTCCACCCAGAGCCCTGGATGCAACTGGTCGCCAGGCCTCCTCAACTCGTGACCAAGACAAACCACCAAATGGCCTCAGAACCCGCCTGGGAGAGCGAGCCCAGGACATGTGGGCTCTGGCAGCCGGGCGCTGGCACAACAGATGCCTCTGTGGCGGGCGAGGCGCCTGTGTTTTCAGGTGCTCATTAGCCGCTGATTGTTTTTACTCCTGCCGGACGATGGTCCTGATTTAAGGCCCGAGGGCCTCAGCCACATGACCCTCCCTGGGAAGAAGCACACTGCCAACATCTGGGTGCCTGGAGAGCCGGGGGTCACGGGGTCACAGGGGTCACGGGGAGCTCTGGTCAGAGTGCAGTGCATTCGCTCACCACCCTGAAAACCCCATGGAGCAGTTCTACTCTGCACACATGGGGTGACCAGGAGTCAGGGCTGACTCCACGGCCACCACCAAACAACGAGCGTCATAAGAGCAGAAACAGGTCTTACCTGCTCCAGTGTCCAGAGAACAGGGTCCGCACATGCAAAGAAAAAAAAGGGAGGGAGAAAGAAATTAGATTGGAACATTCAAGAGGCAAAATGCTTAAACAGCAGTGGGAGACTTTTGGTTTGGATAAAACACGTCATTATATCCAAGACAGTATTCAGAATATATGGTTATATTTAATTTAAGGGTTGTTTGCACCAAGTACAATACAAACAGGCCACTTGAAATATTCATCAATTCGCCCTGTGTTACTAAGAAAAGAACGTCACAGAAGTTTCCCCAGGCCTCAAGCTCAACTGCTGCTGTGTGGCTTGCCAGGGAAGGGGCCCCATCCCACCATGCGCCCCCTTACACCCCTGCCAACTGGCTGCCTGCGTGGCTCAGGTGACTGCGATTGTCCTATGTCAGCCATGAGCAACCCCTCATCAACAGGGCCACCCCATGTCCTGCAGAAGGTACGGCACTGAGACCACAGGGATGCCCCACGTCCTGCCTGAGGTACAGCGCTGAGCCCCCAGACCATAGGGACACCGCTTGTCCTGCCGGGAGTAGGGCACTGAGTCCCAGCAGACCACTGCACACAGCCCCCAATACCCCGCCACTGTTGGGCAAGGTGGTGGCACAGTCTGGAAGAACTCAGGCTCCATCAGCCCCAAACTTGGAGGGTGCCTGTGCTGCCATTTGGTCTTAGAACCCTTTTTTAGCTACAAAAGCCTTGAACCTTGATGGCCCCTCCGTGTGTTGCTCCCTGAGAGGCCCGGCTGCACAGAGGCCAGGCTGACCCGTCCGAGCATAGGGGCGTGGGGGCGTGAGAACGAAAGGGACAGCAATAAAGAGTCAGGGGCGACCTCCTGACCCCGCATCTTTGCAGGGCCTGGGCGGGAGAGGAGGCGGAGAGGCTGGGGCGGGCAGGACCACCTCCTCCCAGGCCCCCTCGGAGGCTGCCCTCCACCTGCCCTGGGGGCTGGTTTTCTCACTAGGGAAAAAGAAATGTGAGAAAGCATCAGAGGAGTATCCCCATCACCCATGCCGGAGCCCAGGGGCCCGCCAGACCCTGACGCCCAGGCTGGCACACACTCACATGCCCATAAGCAACACCCAGGCTGAGAGCAGGGAGATTCCTGCACCATCCCTGCAGCTCTGAGGCCTCTCCCGGCTCAGTGGTCACCACAGACCCATCAGGCCTGGGGCCCACCACGCGCCCCCTCCTCTCACGCCCTGTAAGCCCTGGATGTGAGACGGCCTTATGGGCACCGGCTCACCTGGGGGCCTGGGAGTGGAGGGGGGGGACTCGGATGAACTTGTCCATCTGTCCACCCCAACAGGCCCATTCCTCTCACAGTCCAGCTGGAAGACCTCGGGCAATCGAACCTGCCCTGCATCTGTCCAGAATCCATGGAACCAAAAGAAAGGGGCGGTGGGGTCCCCAGACACCCGTTTACAGCCTGCGCACGCCCGCCGGCTCTCCGAGAAAGTGGCCTCTGAACTTTTCACCTTCAGCACAGACACGGGGGAGGGGCAGCCTCAAAACCGTCTGGGCCTGTTTCTGCCCCTCCCCCCAAAAAATGTGTATTGCCCGTTTTACAATCGCCAGATGGCAGCCAGTGACCGCAGGCGCCCATCACCCACTGGGGCTGCCTGACCTCTCGCAAACCGGGACAAAGCCCCGGATCAGCAGCCACACCCCCGCTGCGCCACCAGGCCCAGCACAGACCCAAGGGGTCGGGGGTCGACACCCAGGCCCCTGGCTCAGGGCTGCATCCGAGAGGCCCTCCCCAGGCAGGCCCACTCTGAGAGGCCCAAGAGACCACAATCGTAGGAGTGAGGACCAAGGGGTGCCCCGGTGACACCCCTGAATTCACAGGACCCAAATCATATCTTACCCCGACAGCCGTGAGCATGATCTCCCTGGCACACCATGGTGCCCACGCCTCTACAGGGCTACACTGGCCCCTCCGGCAAGCAGAGAAGTACTGGGAAAGCCAACAGCCCAGCAACAAGGAGGCCCCTGTGCAAAACCTCAACCTGAGGGAGGACAGCTTGGGTAGCAGGTCTGGACACCACGATTAGAAGACATGGACCCATCTCCGGTGGATGGCGCGTCATGGAGCCACCTTCCCACCCCTTGGTCCACTTGGCCCGCCCACCCTGCCACAGCTATCCGTCCCCGGCATCTGCATCCAGCTCAGAGGCAGAGGAAGAGGCCGGTGAGAGGAACTGCGCCGAGGACCAGCCATCAGGCCGCTGCTCCTTGGTGCTCATTTTCACTGAAGAGCCCATCAGGCTGGGCAGCGTGAGGGAGGAGGTGGTCAGCATGCCTTGGGGTGGTCAGCGCGTCCAGGACTTGTTCCCTCCGCCACCCCATGTCTGGCTCCACATACTCTTGAGACAGTAAAGTGGTCACAACTTCAGAGTAGATGCCATTAGCGCCTCATTCTATAAACAAGGAAAAGTTAGAGAGTATAACACATCTTCAGGAAATGCATTCACTCATTCTGTAGGTGGCTAATGAAGGACACCCTGGATGGCACAAACGTGTCCCTAGGCATCCTGCCACCTTGCATTCCCACTACACACCCGGAGCCTCCTTCCTCTCTCAAGTTAGTACCCATGTCATGGGAACCGTGATCACCGCACACAGTTCAGCTGCTGCATGGCCACGTCTTGGTGCGCGTACACAGCAGGCGTGGCTGAGGGGTCGGGGTCGAGGGCCCTTCTTTTGTCAGCCGTATCTAGCAGAAAACTCCTGTTGAGTGAAAGGCGCCTACCTCCTCACCCACCAAGGCGGCACCTCTACCCACTTGCCCACACTCACATCTCCACTTCTCAGTGACAGGGACCTGGAGCCAGAAGCTTAAGTCCCCTTCTGACTCCTAAGGCCCACTCCCCCCATGGACTCCTATTGGCCCAGCCTTCAGAACCCCATGCTAACCTGCCTCCACCATCTATTCCTGCACAGCAGCCAGAGGGACCCTCACCACGCTTGAACCACATCAGGTCACCCTGCTCAGAGCCCCTCCTTGGCGACCACTGGCCGCCGCACCCAGTGGCCCGGTCTCCATCATGGCTCAAGGGGCCTCCTCAGACTCACTGAAGAGCACTGCAAAGGGATGTATCTGTCCAAAGGCACCCGACTGAGAGTCACACAGGCTCCCCAGACAGGCCCACATGTCAGACGTCTCTGCTTCAAGTCACCACACCACAGCTGTGCCTGCACTCACAGTGGTAGGAACTTCTAACCTCCACACCACAACTGAGTGTGCTATTGTCACAATGGGTAGGTGGGTCCCCAAGTAAAACCAGGGATTGCCGGTCCCAAGGTCCTGAAAGGCCAGCGCCGCAGGCTCCCAACTCCACTTCCCCACACCCATGGAGAGGCGAGGCTGCTGTGCTGCCTCCCATGTCCTCCCGAGCTATCCCCCACACACCATCCTCTCCACACCGCCCTCTCCCTCCCCCACACACACCACCCTCCCCCAACAGCCCTGGCAGAGGCACCGCCGTAAATCCTCCACCCAAATGGCAGGCCATGACCTCCCTCTATCCATGCCTCCTCCTCAACATCTGCGCACAAAGACCCTGTCACCTCGGCTCTGCCGCTCTTTAAAGCCAGAGTAAGACAGGAAACCACACCTATCTTGTCACGATGGCAAATTAGATACAACACCCTCAGAGAACAGATTTTGTTCTAAAAAAATCAAATCAAAATGTAGTTCAGGCCAACAACAAACTAGATAACCTAGATGAAATAGACAAATTCCTAGAAACACATCAACTACCTAAACTGACTCAAGAAGAAATAGAAAATCCCAACAGACCTGCAACAAGGAAAGAGAGTGAATCAGTAATCAAAAACCTTCCAACAAGAAAAGCCCAGGACCAGACGTCTTCACTGGAGAATTCTACCAAGCATTTAAAGAACAGCTAACACCAATCCTGCTCAAACTCTCCCAAAAAATAAGAGAGGGTACACCTTCTAACTCATTCTATGGCCAATGTTACCCTGATACCAGAGCCAAATAAAGATACTACAAGGGGGAAAAAAACCCTACACATGTCCCTTACAAATACCGATGCAAAAATCCTCAACAAAATACTAAAAACTGAATCCGACAGCATTCTACAAAGATTACACACCATGATCAAGTGGGATTTATCCCAAGTATGTAAGGGTGGGTCAACATAAGAAAATCTATCAACGTAATATATCACATTAATAGAACGAAGAAAAGAACCACATGATCATCTTAACTGACACAGAGAAAGCATCTGACAAAATCCAACACCGTTTCATGATAAAAACACTCAGCGAACTAGGAATAGAAGGGAAATTCCTCAACACTTTGATAAAAGGCCTTTATGAAGAACCAGCAGCTAACATCACACTCAATGGTGAAAGACTGAAAGCTTTCTTCCTAAGATCAAGAAAAAGACAAGGACACCAGCTTTCAGCACTGCTATTCAACAGTGTACTGGTAGTCCTAGCCAGAGCAATTAGGCAAAACAAAAAACAAAAAAAAATCCAAATGAGACAGAAAGAAGTAAAACTATCTCTATTCACATGATATGATCCTATATATAGAAAACCCCAAAGAATCCACAAAAAGCTACTAGAGCTAATAAATGAATTCAGCAAAGTCTCAGGGTACAAGTTCAACACAGAGAAAGTTGTTTTTCTATACATCAGCAATGAACAATCTGAAGAGAAAATTTTAAAAATTCCATTTTCAATAACATCTAAAATAAAAACATCTAAATATCTAAGAATGTATTTAACCAGGAAGGCAAAAGACTTGTACACTGAAAACTACAAAACACTGCTGAAAGAAATTAAAGATCTAAATAAACAGAAAGACATCCTGTGTTCATGGATCAGAAGACTTAATATTGTTAAGATGGTAATACTCCCTAAAGTGATCTATAGAGTCAACGCAATCCCTATCAAAATTCCAACAACCATTTTTGCATAAATGGAAAAGCCAATCCTCAAATTCATACAAAACTGCAAGGGGCCCCGAAGAACCAAAACAATCTTAAGAGACAAGAACAAAGTAGGATTCACATCTCCTGATAATAAAACATACTACAAAGATACAGTAATCAAATCAATGTGGTACTGGTATAAGGCTAAACATATAGACCGAAACCGAAAACCAAACCAGCTGTTTTCAAGTCAACTCTGACTCATAGCAACCCCATGTGTTAGAGAGTAGCATTGTGTTCCATAGGATTTTCAATGGCTGTGATCTTTCAGAAGCAGATCAGCAGGCTTTTCTTCCAAGACACCTCTCGTGAATTCGAGGCTCCAAAATAAACCCACACATCAATAGAAAATCGATTTTCAGCAAGGATGCCAAGTCTCTGCAATGGGAAAACAACAGTCTCTTCAACGAATGGTGCTGAGACAACTAGATTTCCACATGTAAAAGCTAAATTGGCCCCCTACCTCACACCGCACACAAAAATTAACTCAAAATCTATCAATGACAAATGTTAACTAAAACCATAAAATTCTTAGAGGAAACACTGGCATAAAGCTTCAAGACCTTGTTTTTGACAGTGGATTCTTAGATATGACACCAAAAGCAACAAAAGATATAATAGACTACTTTGACTATTAAAATTAAAAATTTCATGCATCAAAGGACTTTATCAAGAAAGTGAAGAGAAAACCCACACAAATGGGGGGAAAAAATTGGGAACCATATATCTAATAAGAGTTTAATAACCAGAATATATAAAGAACTCCTAAACTCAACCACAGAAACTCAAACAACCCAATTAAAAAATGGGCAAAGAACCTGAATAGATATTTCTCCAAAGAAGACGTACACACATGGCCAACAAGCACATAAAAATATGATCCACACGTCATTAGTCACTGTTGTTGTTGTTAAGTGCTGTCAAGTCAGTTCTGACTCACAGTGACTCTAAAGGATAGAGTAGGACTGTCCCTTAGGGCCTCCAAGGAACGGCTGGTGGATTTGAACTGCCGACCTTTTGGTTAGCAGCCAAGCTCTTAACCACTACGCCACCGGGGTTCCTCATTAGTCACTAAGGAAATGCAAATCAAAACCACAATGAGAGACCACCTCACACCCACCAGGATGCCCAAAATAAAAAAGACAATAATACGATCTCCAGTCTTCCACTGGAAGTGGCCTCTGATTCCAACTTTGAATCTGAACCAAAAGCCTTCCACTAAGTCTGGCAGGACACATGGTGTGCTCATGGTCATTTGGAGAGCCTACTTACAAGCCAGCCCTGGAACTCAAAAACAGCGTCAACACAACACAGGTCTAAGCAGAAAGCCCACAACAAAACCTGGCACACCTCAGGACACCCATGGGAGAGCGACCTTCCACAGTTGCCTCGGGGAACACTGCCCTCCAAAGCTCCTCCAGGACGCCCAAGCAGGCACTGTCACCACCGGAGCCGCATTACCTGAAGCCCTGTTGTTGTTGTTGTCAGATGCCATTAAGTTGGTTCTGACTCATAGTGATCCCACGTACAACAGAACAAAACACTGCCCGGTCCTGCGCCATCCTCACAATCCTTGTTACGCTTAAGCCCATTGTTGTAGCCACAGTGTGAATCCCTCATTGAGGGTCTTTTGCTGATCCTCTACTTTACCAAGCATGATGTCCTTCTCTAGGGGCTGGTCCCTCCTGACAACATATCCAAATTACGTGAGACGAAGTCTCACCATCCTTGCTTCTAAGGAGCATTCTGGTTGTACTTCTTCCAAGACAGATTAGTTCATTTTTCTGGCAGTCTACAGTATATCCAAGATTCTTCGCCAACACCATAATTCAAAGGCATCAATTCTTCTTTAGTCTTCCTTATTCACTGTCCAGCTTTCGCATGCATATGAGGTGACTGAAAATACCATGGCTTGGGTCAGGTGCACCTTAGTCCTCAAAGTGACATCTTTGCTTTTCAACACTTTAGAGAGGTCTTTTGCAACATATTGCCTAATGCAGTATGTCGTCTGATTTCCTGACTGCTGCTTCCATGGGTGTTGATTACAGATCCAAGTAAAATGAAATCCTTGACAACTTCAATCTTTTATCTGTTTATCATGATGTTGCTTTTTGATCCAGTTGTGAGGATTTTTGTTTTATGTTGAGATGTAATCTATACTGAAGGCTATAGTCTCTGATCTTCACAGTTAAGTGCTTCAAGTCCTCTTCACTTTCAGCAACCAAAGTTGTTCATCTTCATATTGTAGGTTGTTAATGAGTCTTCCTCCAATCCTGATGCCGTACTCTTCTTCATTCTTCTGAAGCCCCAAGCCCACAAATCAGGAGCTGGGGCTGGGTGTGCCAGAAGCTGCACAGGCACTCGCCTCCTCAGAACACGTCTCTCCTGTGCTACTGCCACTTCAGGTGAGAATAGAGCACGGTGTCCTAGCCTGAGTGGTCCCTAGAATTCTTGACCCCCAACCCATGGTGTCTCATGAAAACATGGCAGGAATCTCAGGCCTGGCCAAACCACAAAGCCATCAGCCATGTCTTCTGCACCAGACTAACTGTAATAGTTAAGTGTAAAGAGGTCTGTCCCTCAATAACCTTCCTCAGGAGAGCAGTCTGTTCTCACACTCAAATCTTGGATGATCCTCGATGAATCCTCAACAGTGCTGACGACGCGACGCGCCCGCTCCCAACTTCTCAGAGACATCAGACCACCCAGAAAATTTTGCAAACAAACCAAAAAATTCCATTTTATCTCTGTTCAAGCGAATTTTGAGTGGCACTTAGGTACCCCCTCCCCGACTGCCTGCTCCTTGACCACGCGCTTGCCTGTTTGCAGATGTTACAAGAGCTGCATGGACACCAGGCTCATTAAGAACACCAGCAGCACAGGGCTCCATGTGGCTGCAGTCTGAATAGTCAAAATCACAACACTTTGTTCATCATCAATTCTGACTAAAACTGAAAAGGCAGTAATGAAGACGTTAACAAAATGAATTTAATGCAGCCAAAATCACTGCAGAAGGAAAACACATCCACTCACAATGGTCGTGCCAGTCAGCACAACTCAGAGGTTTTTTTAAACCTTCTACCACAGAGCTGGATTCACTCATCTTCCTTCCTAAAGTAAGACCACCCCAAGGGCTTTCCATTTAAAAGTCCCGTGTTACTTTTGTTTTGCAGTATTCAGGTCTACAGCAACTGCATGTGGGGGGTCCACCCACACCAAACTCATTGCTGTCTAGTCGATTACAACTCATAGCGACCCTACAGAACAGGGTAGAACTGCCCCATAGGGTTTTCTAGTCTGTAAATCTTTATGGAAGCAGATTGCCACATCTTTCTCCCACGGAGCAGTTGGTGGGTTCGAACCACCAACCTTTCAGTTAGCAGCTGAGCACTTAACCACTGTGCCACCGGGGCTTCCATGTGGGGAGTAACTTCTTTCCATATCAAAAGCAAACAAAACCCAAAGGATTCTGCCTTGGGAGAGGGAAGCCTCCACAGGCCGATTTCCAGATTGAGGCCAAAGAGGTTAGAAGGACTTTGGGTGTGGTCAACAACCACTTTGAGATGAGGACTCTGCCCTCTCAGAACTGAAACAACCAAAACACCTGGAAAAAATTCACCAGACAACGGTTCTCAAGACAGTGGTCATCAGGCAGCAAAGGACAGCAATCCCCAACACACGGTGAACTATTAAAGTGAGCCGGGGTGCAGAGAAGGAGACCCAGGAGGTGCCCTGGATTCCCTGAACCGAGGAGGTGGAAGGAACTCAGAGACCAGCAAGACTAATGCAACTAGAGTTCAAAGGGCAGAGGGGCAGTGAGGAAAGCTGCAGACAGAGAAGACCCTGGATGTGCAGGGGCTCCCACTCATGTATTCAGCAGAGCACAAATCAGTGCAGGCAATTGAGGGAACCACACTAAGTCGGGAGACAGACCGCTTGATAGGATCAGAGGGGGCAGGACCTGGGGTACACACAGGGCAAGGAACAGTGCTCCCTCCCACCTGCCCGGTCAGGAAAACTCAGAATTCACAGGCGCTGGTTAGAGCACTTAGAAGGGTCTTACCTTAGCAACAGGGATTAATTAGTCCTAGAGTGGGCACTCCTCCACGCCCACCTAACAAACCATAAAAACAAGACCTGAAAGGATCAAACTGTCGCCAAGTAACTAACATGTATCCCAGAACAAAGCTCGAGATTTAAAGGACTACAAAAACACCCCTAAACAGGTAAAATTCATAAAGATGACCAAGTATGCAAAGAAGCAGGAAAATATGAACCGTAACGAGGATAATCAACCAGCTGAAGCTGACCACAGCTTACACAGATATAAAAATTCACAGAAGACATTAAAAGTTATTATAACTGCATTCTACATGTTAGAGTTTAACAAAAAGTTAAATAGAGACACCAAATCAAACCTGTTGCCGTCGAGTCGATTCTGACTCATAGGGACCCCCATAATACAAAGCAAAACTACCCTACAGGGTTTCCAAGGAGTGGCTGGTGGATTCGAACCGCTGACCTTTTGGTTAACAGCCATAGCTCTTAACCACTGCACCACCAGGGCTCCAAATAGAGACACACAAGATAAAGTCCAAAATCAAACTTCTAGAGATAAAAACTACAATATCTGAGATTAAAAATACACTGGATGGGATTAATGGCAGATTAGGCACTGCAGAAGAAAAGATTAACGGACTTCAATGCATAGCAATAAAACTATCCAAAATGCAACAGAGAAAAGAATTCGAGAGAATGAAAACAGCATCCATGAACTGGGGGACTACTTCAAACAGCCTAATATATGGGTAACTGAAGTCCCCAGAGGAGGTATGAGGGCAGAAAAAACCTCTGAAGAAATAGTGGCCAAAATTTTCCAAACTCACTGAAAACTAGAAAACCAAGAAACTCAACGAACCCCAAAGACAAGCAACATTAAAAACAAAAAACAACAAAAAACCTGTAATAAGGCACATCATAATCAAATTGCTCAAAACTAGTGATAAAGAGAAAATATTAAAAGCAGTCAGGGGGAAGGGAAGAAAGACATGTTATGTACAAAAGAATGAAGGATGACAGCAGAGTTCTCCTTGGAAACAATGCATGTAAGAAGACAGTGGAGTAACATCTTTAAAGTATTGAAAGAAAAAAACTGTCAACCAACCTAGAATTCTACACCCAGTGAAATTTCTTTCAAAAACAAAAGAAGCATAAGAATCTACATATAAATCAATAAAACAGGATTGAGAATCCCCAAATAAATCCATACATCTATGGTCAACTGATTTTCAACAAGAGTGCTGAGACCCTTCAATGGGGAAGAAACAGTGTCTTCAACAAATGGTGCTGAGACAACTGGATCTCCACATGCAAAAGAATGAAGTTGGACCGTTACCCCTCACACCATATATAAAAATTAACTCAAAATAGATCAAAGACCTAAATTTAGATAAAAATCTTAGAAAAAAATAGGTGCAAATCTTCGTGACCATGGATTTGACAATGGTGTCTTAAATGTGACACCAGAGCACAAGCAAAAAAAAAAAAAAAGTAAATTAGACTTCACGAAAATTAAAAACTAATTAATGTGCATGAAAGGACACTCTCAAGAGAATGAAAAGACAACCCACAGAATTAGAGAAACATTTACAAATAAAATTAAGCTAAGGGTCTAATATTGAGAATATATAAAGAACTCTTACAATTCAACAACAGACAACCAATTAAAAAATGAGCAAAGGACTTGAATAGATATTTCTTCAAAGAAGATATACAAATGACCAACAAGTACACGGAAAGATGTTCAATGTCATCTGTGATTAGGGAAACAGAAACCAAAAACCACAACACAATACCCCTTACACCCACTAGGATGATCATAACAAAAAAGGAAAATAACAAGTGTTGATGAGGATGCAGAGAAGGCTGCAGACAAACTGGAACTCTTGTATACTGCTGATGGGAATGTAAAATGATATAGTTGCTGTGGAAAAACTGTTTGATGGTTCCTCAAAAAGTTAAACATAGAACTACCATATGACCCAACAATTCCACTCCTAGGTATTTACCAAAAAGAACCGAAAACAGGTACTCAAACAAAAACTTGTACACTAATGTTCACAGCAACTCTACTCACAATAGACAAAAGATGAAACAACTCAAATGTCCATCTTCAGACAAAATGTGGTATATCCATACAATAGAATATTATTAATCTATAAAAGGAATTAAGTACTGATACATGCTACAACGTAGATGATCCTTGAATACATTATGCTAAATGAAAGAAGCCAGACACTAAAGGACACATATTGTATGATTCTATTTATATGAAATGTCCAGAATGAACAAATCTAGACACAGAAAGTAGAATAGTGGTTTCCAGGGGCTGAGGGGCCCTGGTGGCACAATGGTTAAGTGCTCAGCTGCTAACTGAAAGGCAAGTAGTTCAAACCCATCAGTGGCTCTGCAGGAGAAAAGACCTGGCAATCTGCTCCTGAAAAGATTAGAGCCTTGGAAACCCTATGGGGCAGTTCCACTCTGTCATATAGGGTCACTCTGAGTCGGAACTGACTGACTCAATGGCACACAACCAACAACAGGGGCTGGCGGGAGAAGGGAATGGGAAGTTTCTTAAGAAGTTAAATATATACATCAACACATGACCCAGCCACCCCAAATCTAGGTATCTATCCAAGGCCATAAAACTTACATGTCCCTACAAAACTGTATACACAAATAAAGTAGCTTTATTTATAATAGCCAAAAACTAGAAACAATCCAAACGTCCACCAATACAACAATGGATAAACAAACTGTGGTGGTATATCCATAGAATGGAATGCTGCTGAGCAGTACAAAAGAACGAACTATGGAGACACGCAACAGCAGAGATAAATTTGAAAGTGATGATGCTGAGTGAAAGAGCCAGGCCAAGAGAGCATGCTGTGCAATTCCATTCATATAAGCACCAGAAAGTGTCAACTGGTCAACAGTGACAGAAAGTGATCGGTGGTTGTCTGATGATAAGGGGTGGGAGGGGCAGGAGCAAGAGGTGACAAAGGAGCCCAGGATACTCTTGGGTGATGGATGTGTTTATTATCTTGTGATGGTGGTTTCACACGTGTATACATATGTCAAAGTAATCAAATTCTACATTTTAAAGATGTGCAGTTTATTACATTATACCTCAATAAAACTGTTCAAACCATAACTATACGGAAATTATCCCAACTGAGCCTCTTCTATTCCAAGGCTCACTTACTCTATAGCTTTAAGCAATCTCCACAGGTCAGTAACAAACTTAAACTAGTGGCCTCAGGCCACCATTTCTTCTACAGTTGAGCCTACATATACACTTTTCTGTCCCAAGAAGATTCGTAGGAGTAACGCATCACTGCATTACACTCATTTCTTTCTCTAGATCAGGGATCAGCAAACGTTCTCTGTAAAGGGTCAAATTGTAAATATTTTCAGCTTTGTGGGCCAGATGGTCTCACTTAAAATGACTTTCCTCTGCCAATGTAGCACAAAAGCAGCGCAGACAATTGTACACAATGGGCCCTGTGTACTATGTGTTCCAATAAAACTTTATTTACAAAAGCAGGTGGGGAACTGGGTTTGGCCTGGGTTCACAGTTTGCTAGGTCAGGGGTTCTCTGAGTGGAGTCCCCAGAACAGCAGCAGTGGTGGCAACGTCACTGGGAACTTGTTAGAAAGGCAAACTCTCAAGTCCCACCTCAAACCCAGGAATCAGAAACTCTGGGGGTGGGGCCAAAAAAGATGCCCACCCCATGATTCCAAAGCTCAGGTTTAAGAACTGCTGATCTAGGAAACCATCAGAGTGATAGGGTGATTCAAAGCCAAGAATGAGCAAGCCCAAGGTAAACATTTAACAGGCCAAAAGCCAAGACTGCAACCCCAGTAAAAGGCACTAGAACTTTTGGGTGGCTTTGAAAACATATTAAGTTCATCGAGCAACGACATTCATGGAAAATTTTTTTAAAAAGCGAAAGTAGAAAGTAAAAGGTGACTTCTCATGATAAACCTCTATCACTAGATGGCTCTGGCTGGTTCATCTCTTGACTGCCAAAGAGTTTCAACCTCTTTTACACGATTCTAAGATGTCTTAGCTCATGTTCCTCCTTGACTCTGCATTATACTAAGCAGAATTTAGAACGTAATCATCCTTTGAGGGGACAGAATCTTAGAGTTGTGGTATCTAAGTCATTCCTCCAAACATCAATCGAGACTGTACTATGCCATAGGCACTGAACATAAGACTTCTAAGGACCGTGAATCCTGTGTGCATGTGTGTGCACACACACACATTAGCATGAAATAAATATGACATTCAGAGAAAATAAATCCTAGTTATCAGATATGAGGATCCCTTTTGGTTAAAGTCACCAATAATTGGTATTGCATTTATCTTTTTAAAGCAGCTCTTTAACTGTACCTTTCCTCAACACTTAAAATGCCAACACTTACCTAAAAACCTTTGCAAATTCAGAGAAACATCTCAAGAAGATATAGCGATTAAAAAGCATCATGAGGAAAGAATACCAGCTTCAAGATGGAAGAGTAAGACCTCATCCACCCACACTCTCCCTTCAAAAATCAATCCCCAACAACGGAGAACAAGAAATACACACAAACCCTGCTCTTCAGAGAAGGGAGGAACCATCTCAATCTTGAGCATACCGAGGGCAGAACGCAGCTGGAAGGAGGTGGCTGGGGCCAGACAGCTGCAGAGGAAGACACAGGGGAAACCACGCCTAACACAGAGGGATGCGAAGGCGCCAGTTACCACAGAAGGCAGAGAGAGGGTTTTGTGGGAGCATAAACAGGGACTCATCTGAAGGTCTGTACAAGGAACAGTTAGCTGGACTTCCAGGTACCCCCTGCCGCTTCGTGCAGGGATGGGGAGGACCTTGGGGACAAAGGCCAGAGCACTCTGGAACAGCCCCCCAGTGAAGACCATGGGGCGACATCCCTGCCACACCCACTGCTACCCACTGGTTTGGCATGATCAGCCAGCCAAGAACCACCAACATGGGTGAAACGGCCCCACAAAAGCCAAAGTCAAAAATGAACCATAGAAAGGAATTCAAATGAAAACCTGTTAATATGCCTCTGAGACAAGAGTCAAGACATGGTATCCACGGAACAAGAACAGGTGAAAGACTTTGCAAAAGAAACAAAGAACAAAAAAGTGAGTCTCGGAAATTAAAAATGAAATCACAGACATTACAAGTGCTCAGTTAAAAAAGAAAGAGTCCGATGGTAAAACTGAGGAAATCTCCAGAAGGTAAAACTAAAAGACAGAAGAAAATAGGGGGAAAAATAAGAAATAAGAAGATCAATCACCCAAGAGGACTGACACCCAACCAGAAGGAGTTCTAAAGGAGAAAAGAGAGAAAAGAGATAAATATCAAAGAAACTGGCCCAGTTCCCCAGACCAAAGGGCAGGGATCCCATGGCAATGAGCGCCCAGCATAGAACCCAGAGAAGACTCACCCACCGAGGCATATGATACTGACATTTCAGAACACCAAGTTAAACAGAAGGTCCTTAAAGCCTCCTTTGGAAAGAAGCAGGTCACGTGCAAAGGCCTGAGTCAGAAGGGCAACAGACGTCTTCATAGAAACACTGGGCGCCAAATGGCAACAGGGCCACACCATCAGAATTCTCAGAGAGATTATTTTCAATTGAGACTTCTACTCCCGGCCAAACAAAGATGAAGGTAGAAACATGAAGCTTTCAGCCATACAGCGTCAAAGGCATTGATCTCCCTTGTACACTTTCTCAGGAACCATGATGTGGTTCACCTAGATGAGGGAGTAAACCAGAATGGCTGGAGCCCCACCACCAAAAAGAGGTGCAGAGATACCCAGAGTGACAGCCAAGGAAGACCCAGGTGATGCACACCCCAAGCCCTGGAGCAGCGGCTGGGAGGAGGCGGCCAGGCAGCTCCGGAGAAAAGGGAACCAGCAGGTCTGGAAGCTGGGCCACTTGGAAAATGGTGCTAAGAGGCATGGCAGAGTCATTCGAGCCAAGGTGAGGTACTCAGAGATTGAAAGAAAACCAAGCAAGTGAACAAAAAGTGAGGCAATGACTAACTTGAGGAAAATAAAGGGTTCAGAGAGGAAGCGTAAGTAGAGCACACAACACTGGCTCAGTGTGAACACAGTCACAAAATCATAATGATTAGCACAAGGGTGGACTCAAAAAACTCAGATAAAATTACATCGACAGAACTGGGGGGCAGCAGCAACAGGGTAGATGTGACTTGGGCATGTGCAAGTCAACAGAATACACTGAGAAGAATGGAAAATAATTGCCCGTAGCAAAGTGGGGAGGGCAGACAGGATGTAAGCTCCTGGTTTTTGTCATTAGCCTTTTAGCAATTTTTGACTTTAGACCACGTCCAGGGATTACTCGAATAAAATGAAAGTTAAAAAGAACACTCTAGTCGGCTCCTTTCCACCAGAACCCAGTACTAGGTGACCACCTTGTCATCAGGCTTACAGCCCAGGTCATCAGAAATGCCGTTTCTAATGGCAGAGGGCCCAGCCAGAGTGACCCACCCAGAGCATGTAAGAGTCCAAGGAAAGTATCCAATTATGTTATGGGCCGAATGGATACATCAGACCTTCTAGACTTCTTAAAATCAACGTCAAGAGATGAATACACAACTCCCATGCTTATTAAGCAGTCCAGAGAAGCAGGATTGCCCCTTGGATCCAACCCATCGCCACGATGAACCTGCCAGGAGCAGCCAAAATACAGGCTGTGAGGGAATGAAGAGCCGCACCATGACTCACAACTGCCGAAAGCCTGCAGCAAGACTTCAACGTGCTTGTGACTTGCATCTGGGTTGTAACCGCTGTCCTACAGTCCGTGTGGCAGCTCGTGGGGTCCCCACCGCCAGCACCCTGTGACCAAGTGAGGAGCCCAGTACCCACCATAGAACACTCCAAGTGTCTGCACCCTCAGCACCTCAAGAAAGGCCCCTCCTTCCACCTGAGGAGCAGGGTGGCGCCATCTTCTCCCACCATCTGTCCTCATGCCTGCGAGGCTGTGGCCGTGTGACAAAGGCTGCTGAGGAGAAGAGTTAAATTGCTGCCAAAGTCACTCACAGAGCAATTCTAAACACCCAGGATGGACTGACACCGTAGGGCATGGAATGACACTACACGGAGGTGCTAACCCTCCTGTGTCTGAGTTCTTCCTCACACAAGAGAAGTGTCTAGAAGAACAGAGCTTCCTTCTCAGGCAGCGAGTGTTCTGTGGAAGTAGGTGTAGCCCACCCCAGCCTCCTGGATGGGACAACACGATGTGTGCAGGGGACAGCATTTTACACACTTGATCAGCTGAGAACAGCCCTGCACCCACAGGTCTTTTCCCCAATGGCGGCTCGACCCACCAGCCCAAGCCTCACTGTGCCTCTCCGGTGTGGTTGCCCCGGGAGGCAGCAAAGGGGGCTGTCAAACAAACATGATGTGAAGACACTAGCTTCAGGAGCTGCCATCAGGATGAAGGTGGACCCTGACCCGTGGGGCCCATGTTCCCCAGCCACCCACTGCTGTTAGCCACGGAGTCAGGGTCGGAGACGTCTCAGCCCGTGCGAGCTCTGGGTGTGGAGCAGGTGAGGTGCATGGGTCACTATCTCCCGTGTGGCAGCCACCATGCCATCAAACACATTTCCCATCAAGCAAGTCTCACTCTCTCCTTGGAATGCCAAGTGCTCTCAACCTTCTATTAAGTTGAAACCATCAGAACACGCTTCTGGAAGAGCTGAATGCCAGCTGCTGTGGGGATACCGGCCTGGCCCTCTGGAAACCTCAGGAACATGCTGAAAAGGCCGGGAAAGGCCCACGGGCCGGCACTGCATGACTATGTCGTGTGGCTGTTCATTTCTTCACGCTCTGTCCTCTCTCAGGCACTCACCACAGCATCACTGTTCCTTGAATATGTTATCTGCGTGTGAAGTTTCAGTTCAATTCCACAACTCAGCTGATAGCCCTTGCAGGTTTCAAAAATCACCCACACTTGGAACCCGTACCCATGTCCGATGGCACTGAGGACCCCAGCTGCTCCCCAGGATGCTGAGCGTGGATGCACCAAGAGCTCAGGGCACCTGCAGCATCCTCTCTGCCAAGGGCACCTGCTCGAGCACCTGGCCATCCCTGTATGGCCCAGATGGCCCACAGTCAGACCAGGCCAAGTCCCTGTCTTGGGACAATACCCACACCACTCAAATTCTCCTGCCTTCCTTGTAGCAGGTAAAAATGCATCAGCCCCTCCTGTCCCCCTTAGGACTTTCAGAAACGTAAAGCATGATAGGGCTTGTTTCAAAACTAGAGAGAAAAGAGAAGTATCCCATCCTCCCCCAAACCAAACCGGAGAGACAGGCTTCTAAAGGACACCACGGATGGCCTGGCCTTCTGCAGCCCCACTCACTGTGGCCACACGGGCCTGGAGGGAGGTGTGAGGGGTGTGCAAAGTGCAGGAGACCATTCCAGACAAAGGAAAGTGTGCATCCCAGTGTGCGGGAAGGAGCGGCAGTGTTACTGTGACGGGAACTGGGCCAGGGAGAACCGTTCATGGACACTGAGCCCACATGGAAAGCCCAGCAAGACAACCACACACCTGAAGGCCTCCCACAGGTTACTAATGACAGAGGGAGGGGACGCAGCACCTCCCCAGGTGACCAAAGGGCATATCCTCAGAAGTGGGGTAGGTGGGCAGCTGTGGCTCATACCAAAGAGGACAAAGCACCCGGCTGATGTTTGCCCAGCACCCTGTGAACCAACACCAAACCCAGCTGATATCTGCCCAGCGCCCCCTGACCCAACCCCAGACCCAGCTGACATGTGCCCAGCACCATCTGACCCATCAGTCCCAGCCAGCATCTGCCCGGTGCCCCCCTGACCCAACACCAGGCATGGCAGGCAAACCCAAGTCCCGGCCCGTCCTGCCAGGCACCTGGCTTGTTTTCTTCAACAGCACCAGGTTGAGAAGGACAGAGGATTGTCCCAGGTCAAGTGAGGCCCGGAAAGAGGCCGGCTCAACAGCAGGCATGACCCTAGACAGGGCCTGGTCGTCAGCTGGCAGGTGGCTGTGCGCTGTGCAGTGGTCAGCCTCCCAGGTCTAGTCCCTGCACTGTAGCCACACACGAGGATACCCTTGTTTTAGGGAATCCACCCTAAAGGATATGGGCGGACCTGCTGACTGAAACTTTCTCTTAAATGACGAACAAGAAATAACAAAATTAATAAAAACAACAGGGAGAGAGAAAGTCAATGTGGCAAAATGTTAACAAGGGTGAATCTTGGTGAACAAGGGGTTAATGCATTATTCTTGCAGTGTCACGGTAGGTTTGAAGCATTTTCAAAACAGAAAGGTCTAAAACTGAAGACCTACCACCTGTCTGTCAGTTTGTCATCTGTGGTGACTTGCATGTTGCTACGATGCTGGAAGCTATGCCCCCAGTATTTCAAATGCCAGTAAGGTCACCAATGGTTTCAGTGGAACTTCCAGGCTAAGAGACTAGGAAGAAAAGCCTGGTGATCTACTTCCAAAAGTTAACCAAGGAAAACCTTATAGAGCACAACAAAACACTGTCCAGTTTCCTTGCTTTGGACATGTCATCAAGAGGGATCAATTGCTGGAGGAGGACATCGTGTTTGGTGAATCAGAGGACCAGAGAGGGTGACAGAGATCCTCTGTGAGATGGACTGGCACATTAGCTGAAACAATGGACT
The DNA here is from genome assembly GCA_030035585.1 of Dugong dugon. Lineage (NCBI taxonomy): Eukaryota > Metazoa > Chordata > Mammalia > Sirenia > Dugongidae > Dugong > Dugong dugon. The sequence goes on along the minus strand of CM057462.1, from coordinate 25,159,730 downwards.
CGAACATGCTGGCAATCCTGAGGATGATGCAGGACCAGGCAATGTTTCATTCTGTTGTATGTGGGGTTGTCACTGACTCATGGCAACTAACCACAACGAGACAAAAGGCAAGGCGTCAGGACTGCTCCTCTGTCAGCTGCATGGGGGGTGGTGCTGTCCAGGGCCACAGCAGCCTTCTCATGACATGAGGACATGGAGATAGGACATCCGTGAGCCCAGGGGCAGCCAGGAGAATGTAGCATGAGGGGGCTGGCCAGTCAGTCCCCATGTCTGAGCTTCGGGTCATGTGGGATAATGACGCCCTTAACAGTATAGTCACGTTTGGTGGCTTTTCTAAAACATGCAGCCTAGTGCATCTAAACTGAAGCACCAGCCTGACAACACCCAACACCCCATAGACAGGCACCACTGACTGAACGGCACCGAGCCCCGAGTCTCAATTCCAAGTTACCTGGACCAACACGTGGCCATAGATGGACAGCAGAGGCAGTGCCTCAGGTACAAGGGGCCTCGCAGGCGCAGAACCCAGTCAACTCCAGATGCGCTCACTTGACGGTTCACCACCACGCGCAGAGCTGGGGAGGGAAGCAGGCGGCTGAGCTAGCTCTCCCTGGTTCTCTCTCCATACACAGCCTTTTCTCTTTCATTTTCTGAAAAACCTCACTTCTAACAAGAATCATCCCCGTAGTCAGTTTAATTCCATTCAGATCATCAGCTGAGGGTGTAGAAGCACCAGGATTTGTGACATTGTCAGAAATTGTAACGCTGCATCCCACGAGCCTCACTGTCGAAATGCCCTGGCCCTCCATGAAACCCATGGAGGCACGTGGAGTCCCTGCTACTGACCTGCTTCTGGGGCCCACCTGTCAGCACGATCTGATTCCACCCCAGCCCTTTCCCATGCACCTCCCATCGGCCAGGCATCTGTGTAGACAAGGACCCAGGGGCCCAGAGGCACCCTCGGCCGCACCCACAGAACTTCCAGGATGGTGACAGCTCCAGCACTTCATGGGCGAGGTGGGGCCCTGTCGACCCAGTTCAGCAGGACCTGTCAGCCAGAACCAGCTGCCTGGATGCCCCTGCTGGTGTCTGTCACCTAACCGGCCAGCCAGTGGGCTGTGTGGACACCATGACTCACCACCTGGCCTGCCCCCTCAAAGGATAGCCTTGGCTTTTGGAAAAAGACTGGGGACTGAATGGCCAAAGTCATAAAGCCACCCTGCAGTGTGGCACAGTGCTGGGTCGATGCTCATTAATGCAGTGAAGGTACTGTCATCCCTCCATTTCAGGGCAGCAACGGGACCCACAGAGGCAAGGTCACAAACCAGAAGGCGGCTGAGCCAGGACCCAGACCCAGCAGTCTAGTTTTAAGAGTCCATGCCTCTAATCACTGAGCATTGCTACCTCTCTTTGATCTCCCAGAAACTCCTAACTGACCGACTCCTATCTGCACAGAGAAGACTGGGGAGCAGATGAAAAAGCAAGTCCGGTCACAGTGACCTCGACTCGTGCACGGGCAGAACTGCAGCAGGTGAAGTGCATGAGTCACCTCTGCAAGATTTTCCAGTGATTTCTCTCAGCCTCTGAGCACAAAGAGCCAAAGCCCACACTGCAGCCAGCCCAGCGGGTCAAAGGCCTACCAGTCATCCCCAACATTAGCCTTTTGAATCCCCCCCTGCCGTGGCTTCACCCCCACAGGCAGGCAGTGGGATAGGGTATTTACAAGACAAAGAGAAAGGACCCTCCTTTCAAGAGCCACCCGGTGGGTCGCCCTGCCCCCAGACCCCACATTAATATTCAACAGCTTAAGACAAAGCTGGACAAAAGCAGTCAACCATGCCTGGCATCTACCCCTGGGGTCCAGGCCTCTTCCTGGAGGGACGGAAGGGCTCAAACTATGAAGGGAAACACCCACGATGGGTGGACAGCATCGGCTCGGCCAGTGCAGCCCCAGGGGCAGGCCCTTTGGCCCAGCGGAGGTGACCACCCAGGCCCCAAGGAGGGGAGCCACCCCTGGGTGACGCCAAAGAGGCAGCCAGGCCCATCGGGGCTCCAGGGAAGGCCAGGCATCCTATTCGAAGCCCCTAAAAACATGCCTTCTTAATTCTCAAAAACCAAACCCAAACTCAAACCCACTGCCTATGGTGACTCGCACATGGCCCAGGTCAAGGGCGTTCACCACAGACCCACCTCACAGCACACCAGAAAGGACAGGCATCCTCCGGGGCCACCTGTCACCACTGACCTCCCAAGAACTGTGGGAACTAACAAGTGACCCAAACTGACCCAAAACTCACCCAGGAGTGGGCGTGCACGTCTTAACCTCGACACCTGCATGAACTGAGTGAACTATGTCTGAAACAATCCTCACCGAGCCATAAAAAGCAACGTGGGCTGAGGAGAGGAGGCAAACATGGCGCTGGTGGCAGTGATGTGGCCCAGCCACAAGGAAGATACAGGACTCTGACACCACGCGCTGGGCGGGCTCCCCGGGCTGCCCCAGCACCCGCACATACCCTGCAGTTCAGGTGGCTCCACTAACTTTCTGGGGGACATCTCGAGGGAGCCATCAGCTTCCCTCTGCCTTAAGCCCAAGGTCCTGCCAACATGGGCTCAGGCCGGACTGTGCCAGGGCCCCAAGCAGCCAAGGGTCCTCCTGCCCAGCCAGGCCAGGAGAACCGCCACCCTGTTGTGGGTCCGACATATCACCCACGCTGAGTAGAGATTACAAAGGAAGGAATTTAGACCTCTTGTGTGGTGAGAAGTGTCACTCTCAGTGACTCTACCCTGTGTTTTTAAAAGAACTTTCTCCAAAAACTGGCAGGCCACAGACGGGTGTACACGAGAAGAATGAGGGTTCCGTGTGCCGGGCTGTAGCCCGAGGCTGTGGAGCCCGCCTACTCTCAGGCCTGCCGCCCTTAGTGCCCTTGCCCCCACCCAGGCTGAGGCCTGGCCGTCTGCCCAGGCCCTGGACATGCACTCACACATGCATGTGTAAACACACACACATACACACATGCACACACGCCAAGGGTAGACCCCATGGCCCACACATGTCCCACCTCCTGCCCACTATGGCTGAGTACACAGTAGGTGCTCCACAATGGAACTACACCCCATCCAGGTCCTCCTGCTGCCGTAAGCCAAAGCTATCCCCTTCCACCTTGGGGCCCTCTCCTGAGGACAAGGCTCAGTCCTTGGCCCCGTGGTCCCGTGGTCCCTACTGCCCGAAGTGATGTCAGTGGCTGTGGAGACTGGGCAGCACCAAGGGAAGCAGGCAGAAATGCCCCTGCCCAGTGGGAGGCTGAGAATACAGACTGCACATGCCCAGCACTAAGGGGAAGGTGGTTGCCCTCCCTCAGAAGATAGCGCTCCAGCGCCCAGGCACCCCTTGCCCCGTGGCTAGAAAATGAGGGCAGCCTCCATCCTAATAACAAAGGGCAGTAAACCATGTGTGTGCATCAGACGAAATACCAGACAGTCGATCAAACTCACAGGCACGAGGTAAGTCACCAAAAAATACTGAAGTAATGAAATGCCCAACACGACTAGAAAGCAAAGAAATGTTAGGGAAACGTGGGATGTCTTCAGGTCGTGAGGATGGAGGGACAGCTTCTTAGCTGTCTGTGGGAGTGGGAACCGGCCCACCACTCACAGAAGGAATGAGGTAATGTATGAAATCAAGAGAAGAACCCCTAAAAAGAGCCTGTCTTTTGGGAATCTCAGTGTCTCCTAAGGGTTCAAAGCATGCAGGAACGTTTAAGCACCAACATGTTCACCCCACATGACTTAAAATGCAAAAATATATACATTGTATATGTATACACTGTCTGTGTATATGTGCATATGTGCCTGTGTGCATGCCTTTGCATGTATATATACCTGTATGTACATACATGTACATACACGTATGTGTGTATGTCTTCCTGTGTGTATATACATATATAATAGGCCTGTGTCTTTATATGTGTACGTGTACGTGTGTGTATCTTTCTGCGTGTATACATGCATACATCTGTACGAGTGCATATATGTATGTATGTCTTTCTAGGTATGTACGTATGTGTGTGTACATGTTGGTATGTACATGTTTGTACATGCGTGTATATGTGTGCGCTTATACGTGTATGCACGCACATGCATAAATAAATAAAAGGGTTACCAGCAGGAAAAGGCCAGCATACATTCCCTTGGACCCGCCACATCTTGTACAAGAAGCTCAGCCCATACCAGATCACATGCACACACGATGATGCACTTACAGCAAGAGTCAGGGAGGAGGGGACACAGCGCTGCTGTTCTCATAGGGGGACTACAAATTGGCAAGACTATTTCAAAAAAGTCTGGCATGTTCAATGGGACCTCTGATCCAGCCGGTTCACTCTGAAGCCCATGCTCCAGACCTGTGCACACACGTGTACCAAGACGCCCACCCTCAGAAACCTGTGTGACCACCAGCAAGAGACTAGGCACACAGACAAGTGTGTCACAAGGCGGGAGCCCCACAGCACTGACAATGAGCATACTGGAGCCCCGAGGACTCTCCCTGACAGAAGCCGGATGCAGACGACCAGCCAACTATGAGCTTCTGACTGACCTGCTGCTCAATGGTGCAGAGATGGGGCAAGAGGGGCTGAGACGGGGAAGGGGTCTCAGGGCACACTGCCTTTCGTAACCTGCAGTGGGAAACGGGTGGGGACCTGGTGCTGTCAGGTGTGCTGCACTGAAGCTGCAAGCAGGGCATCTGTATGAAGTTACTCCCTGAGCATCCTTTGCAATTATAAGCGATGGCACACGCCCCAGATGTGAAATAAACTCAGAACCCTCAACACCACAGAACAGTCAGAAATGCCAAGTGGCTGTCCAAAAGCACCCAGGCCCAGGGGCATGAACATCCTAAAAGACGTGGGGTAGAGCCACAGACACGACCCAACGTGTGCTGAAACCAAGAGAGATTCTACACCTACAGGCTTCATATTCTCCTTTTATACCCTGCTGTACTACTTGAACTTTTTTTTATCATGTGTCTTTAGTTTACTTCTTAAAAAAAAAAAAACTAAAATGACATTTCTATAGAAAACCCAATAACAGAGGAAAATACTGTGATACTATGTTCAGCAAGAAAGGCAGATCATAAGACTGTGTACCTCTTCCCTCAATGCTACCAGAGTTTGGCGATGGCGGGACCACAGGGGACCACTCATGCTGTGTAATTCTCTCTGCTTTGCTAGACTTCCTTGATGAGCTTACGCTAATTGCTTTTCTGATTACGTGTGCATGGGGGAAATATTCAGAGTTTACAATGATCCATGATTTCACTCGTAACGTCGGGCGCAGCGTGGTCCTTGTGACACTACAAGGTGGTCACGGGACCCGTTCCAGCAGAGGCAGCTGCCCCTCCCCTTGGCAAGGTGAGGCACCAGCAGTTCCACTCTTCCCACCACCCGGCAGCCTCTCTCCACAAGAGAAGGCAGCACTGCTGCAACGCTGAGCTGGCACGCAGACCTGCCTGAGGCCCCACGACACCACACGTACACCACATGCACCCAAACGTGCACACCACACACACACTCACACACACACACAGAGAGGACACAGCAACCACACGCAATGCTGGGCCAGTACACAAAACGACCTTGAGGCTATACGACACCACACACACTCCCAAACACACACACACACCACACGCACACTGAGGACAAAATGACTACATGCGATGCGGGGCCGGCACGCATCGTGACCTTGAGGCTACATGACACCATACGCACTCCCAAACACACACACCACAGGCACACCCAGACAAACACACGGAGGACAAATCAACCGTACACAACACTGCACCTGCATGCATAACGACCCCAAGGTCACACGATACCACACGCACACCCAGACAAACGCACACAGAAGGCACACACAATGGCGGTCCCAACCCAGCTGACCCTGGATCCTGACTGGAGCAAAGCAAACACAGAGGCACGACTTCTGAGACGATGGGGAATATGAACACGGGCTGGCTGCTAGTGGACATCAAGGAATTCTTGTTGATTTTGTTAGGTACTTTAACGGCGCTGTGGTTACAACTTTTCTAAAGTCCTTACCCCTTAGACAGAAACACTGAAACACTTAAAGATAAGATAAGATGATGCCTGGGACTTCAACTTTCAAACATTACACCCCTGGCAAAAGAGGAGGGGGGATTAGAGGAAACAAAATTACTGAAATGCGGGTAATTGTGGAAGCTGGGTGATGGGCTCACAGGGGTACATTAAACCACTCTATCTGGAGTTAAGCCTGGCAATTTCCATATAAAAGCGCACTTTTCAAAGTCCACAGGCATGCTTAAACCCATGAGCTCATAATGATGCTAACAGGAAAACCCATCTTCCTGCTCCCCAGGAGGATGCAAGGGGAAAGCTGCTCCATCTATGCACCTGTACCCACGTCACGACACAGAGCTGAGTAGAAGGGTCAGAGAGAGAGGAACTCCAGACTCCCCAAGTAAAGAAGGGCCGAGAGACGTCAATACCATCACTTTGCCAACTCTAATGACTTAGGGGGTCTGGGCATGGCCCACTCACAGCTACCAACGTCAGAAAGAGATAGGCAGGGAGAGACAGAAAGACTGGGAGAGAGACAGAGACACAGAGAGAGACAGAGAGACAGGTGGTGGTGTGCCTCCTAGGGGAGAGCACCCCTAAGAAGCCATTTGGCCAAAACAGAAAACAAAAAAATCCAGCATCACTCTGATGGGGCCTCTGGATCCCACCAGCAATTTACAGGGGACAGAGGAGCACTCTGACATGACACCATGGGGCCACTGGCACAGGGCCAGACTACAGGGACCATCACAGGACATGCCGCCTGAGCGCTCCAGCGGAAAGGCGGGGGGGGGGGGGGGGGCGGGGTGTGGAACCTCCCGGTAAAAGACTCAGAGACTGCTGCGACCACTTAGCTCCTGAAACAAACTGTTAAAAAATTGTTTTAACTTTTTAAAAAGTTAAGACATTTGAGACAGTTGGAGATGTGAACACTGATGGGATATTTAGTGGTACTGATTAACTACTGTCCATTTTTGGGACGACATAATAGGACTTAATGGCTTTTCGGAAGGCTCTTTATCTTCCCGAAATATGCACTGATACACCACCACTGAAATGACAGGCTTCCAAGGGCCACAGTGGGGACAAAGCCAGAGTGGCAAGGACAAGGCTAGGGTGGTGGGGACAAGGCCGGGGTGGTGGGGACAAGGCCCAGGTAGAGGATGCAGGCGGAAATGAGGCCGGGGCGGTGGGGACGTGGCCAGAGTGGCAGATGCCGACAGGACCAAGGCCAGGGCAGTGGGCACAGATGGAGCAGGGACGAGAGCAATGCAGCTGCCCACTCCTGGGACATCTACCTCTGCCCTAAGAACAGGTCTTTTTCACAAAGCATACTGGGGAAAATGCTAGAAGGAAATGCCAACACAGGTGCTCACAGCGAAGCAGGCCCAGGTGCCATAAGTTTCCCATAAAAACCAGTGCTGCCTAGTAACTGAAAAGAAAACGGGTCCGTCTGTCTTCCCCATTGCAGTCTTCCCTGTCCTGGTTTTCAGCTCCCACATGCTCCCCCAGGCACGCAGAGCAGCTGCGGAGGTTTTGCAGACCCCCTCCCCTGGGACCCCGCGTCCGAGCACCAGCTAAGATGGCTCTCCTGTCACCTGCATCAGCCTCAGCCCAGCGCCTGGGACCTCTCGGGGTCTGGGAACAGTGTGGACATCCGCCTTGCCCCCTTGGGCACGCCACAAGTCCCAGGTAAAAGAAAAAGGTTCGGAAGTCTGAGGAGAGGACCACAAGCCCTGGAGGGGAAGGAAGAGATCCCTGATGGCGGGTGGAAGAGTGTGGAGGGCACCCCCCCACCCCACTTCCAACATTTTCAGTAAAACAGTTGTGTTATCTTCCTAACTTTTTACCTGACACGTTAAAAAAAGGATGCTGTGCACCCCCACCCCCCACCCCAAAGCAAAGTCTCCAGTGACCAGAGCAGCACAGGACCTGGCTGTCTTATTACGCTGCCTTCTATCCAGCCCTAGTTGTTCTGTACACCATGTAGCTACCTGGGCTAAATAACGCCTGGCCTTCACAGCTCACTCATTCTCCTCCACTGTGGCCCTCCAAGGCCTGCTCCCCAAGCGTCCCCGCCAGGAGCTGTCCCCACCGGACGTGCCTCCAGGGTGGAGTCTTCAGTGGGAAAGGTGCCTCTACCTGCTGTCGTTCACCTCGGGAAACTTGGTACCCACAACACAGTCGACCAAGCTGGTTATCACCAGCCCTTTCTCGGAGTTCTCAGGGCCACCCACAAGCTCAGGTCAGACCGTCCCCTCTCACCGTGGAAGCACCTACAGACCCCACTGACCTGGGCCTCAAACCAACCATCGCCAGAGCAGACCTGGGGAAGCTCTGCAGCCTGCCACTGACCAGGCCTCAAACCCACTATGACCCAGGCCTCAAACCTACCATCACCAACGCAGACCTGGGGACCCAGGAAAGTCCCGCAGCCACGCCTGACCCAGGCCCAGGACTCAGACCACCGCCAACTGAGCTACCATCCACCCTGCGACCCCTTCTAGGCCCCTCCAGCCTCCCTCGTTCAAGGATCCTTACATGCTCCCGTGTCACCCACCAAAATCCCAGAAGCCCAAGCTGGTGGGGCCTCAGGATAGCACCACATTCTCGTGCCATGCCAACTGCCAGGTCCTGGCCCAGCCTTGAAGAGGGGACAACGACCCAAGAGTCTGTCACCATACTCCCCAGGAACACGGTCCAGCTCTTTACTGAAAAAAGCTTAAGTCACCAAAGAAATCTTTAAGTAAGTAAATAAAAAATTTATTTCCCTAGAGACATCAACCTCAGTAAGGTTATTAAATGGGACGGGGGCACTAAAACTACAGAGAAACCAACCCCAATACCCAACACTTAGCAGCTGCAAGTAAATTGAAGCCAACTGTCCCCAAAACGAGGTGCAGGGGAATTCCAGCACAGGCCTGAATGTAAGCGCAATCCCCACCTTCCCCACCTGTGCGTTATGGGAGGCAGGTGGACAGAGCCATCCGAGCAGGCCAGGCTTGGCGATCAGAAAGGGCGCTGGTGGGCAGTGACTGGAACCCAAGTTGGTCGCCAGCCCCAGCACCATGGAATGTGCCCGCTGGTTCCCAGGAAGCAGGTGGTAAGGCTTCCCATGGTAAGGAAGGGATCTGAGATTAAGACATGCCCCCTGCACGCAGCGCTGCCTGTGACCCCAAGGTCAGCAGCAGTCCGCAGAGGCACAGGTATCCAGTCCAGCCACCAGCTAGCACCCCAGGCCCCTCACCACGGCGGTCTCCTCCCAACGCTGCATCATCCGTCCACCACTGGACTTAAAAGTGCCTGCTGTCTTATTACGCCTTCCCTTCACAGTCCACTCAATCTTTCCAGGTTCCCACTTCCCTGTGCACCCTGGGCCCTCGCCGGGCACCAGTCTCTGCCAGCAGGTACAATGTCCCAGGGCCAGACACTGTGACCACTGGTCCTTGGAGGCCAAACCCAGTAGGGACTTCCTGACCTCCTCCATCCCGCTTCAGCCGCCGGAACCCAGCTGGGAGGAAGGTTCTCCGCAAGCACAGCTGCGCAGGTCCCCGCCCAGCCCGCACTCTGGGGACACTGTGTGGTGCGCACTCTGGGGACACCGTATAAGGCGTGGCAGCAAGAGGCAGTCTCGAGGTCTCCCGCGTTCTCACAGTGTAAAGAGACCCCTGAGTGGAGACAAGACGCATGAGGGTCAGGCGAGCGGGCAACACTCACTGCAGACAAGGATGTTAAAAAAAAAATCACAGTTTTGATAGTTCTGCAAAAAAAAACTTAGCAAATTTACAACAAAACTGTCAAGTAATTAAGGCAAGGCACTTCACACATGAACTTAAACTGCTAATTAAAATCCCCTCGCTTAATTGACTACATTTGCATATCATTCAACTTGGGAGTATAATTTTTTTTAATGGTTTGGGCAACACAGTTCTGAAGCCAGAAAGTGGGGAAGGCAGCAGGTGTAGCGGGAGGAACAGACCCGGTGAGAAAGCTCAAGGAAGGCCAACTGGGGCAGTCCCCTCCCACAGGCCCATGGGCATGCTCCCCTGCAGCTTCAAGACTCTGCACACTCACGGGGACAGGTCAGGGGGTTCTCAGGGAGGGGGGCAGGTCTGCAGTGTGAGGCTGAGACTTGACAAGGAGGTCCCAGGCAGGCCCCACCTAGGGCCCCCTTCCCAGAGGGGCCAGCTTCTCTCACAGCCCCCACTCCGCTCCAGCCAGGCACTGCATACCCAGCATGGCACAGCCAGCAGTCATCTGAGCCCCTCTAGCAGAGAGAGGGGTGAGGCGCCAGGGGTTGACCATTGCTGCACAAGCAAGGAGACCCTGCTGCACGACCACCTCGCCAACACCCCACTCCGGCTCCTCTGCCTCAACCTCCCCAGGCAAGGGCCTGGCAAGCTCTGGATGTGCCTTTATACAACCACTTGTCTGGTTCCTTCTGGGCCACATGGGCACGTGACCACAGCGTGGACGCTGCCACCCACGGAGTCTACAGCTTCCCCCTCACCTACCAGGTGAGAAGGCCAACTATGCCCTCCACGATCACTGAGTGCCAGTCCCACCCAAGCGGTGTTGATGGGGATGTGCCAGATCAGTGTGGCAACCCGACCCTCCTCGCCGATGACCTCGACCCTCACCCCTCAGAGCAAGCCACCAAGCATGCAGGCCACTCGCAAGCTGCCTCCCTCACGCCCTGGCTCCACCTCAGCCTGGGGAGGAGCAGAGGGACTGGGGGCACCCACAGTCGTTAGGGTGGGTGTGGCTGGGGAGAAGGCGGGAAAGGCACCAGCACCGCGAACACAGGGGTCTGCAGGGGTGCAATGCTGGGATGTTTCAGAGCCCTGGGGCCCAGGGTCGGCACACATGGGGGCAGAGCACATGGGGCACAGGCCCACAAAAGCCAGCCATCTAGGGAACCGCAGCAACTAAAGCGCTGGGGGCCCAAGGCTGGGCAGCGGGAGCTGCAAGCTGGCTGGGTGGCCCATCCAAAGTCTGTCCACAGCCACACTGCTGGACCTGGGCCCAGAGGACATGGGAACCACTGGGGATGCATGAGAAGGAGCCACTTTCCAAGGACATCAAGACATCATCCTGTTGCATCAGCCTCCTGGAGCCCTGGGGTGGAGTAGGGGATCCAAGGGAGCCCCATCCTGACCTAAGCAGTACCCTCGGCCCCATCTCTGAAAAGGTCTTTCAATCCTCCCTTTTCTACCCACCAAGAACAGCTACCACGCAATGTGGTATGTACACACGATGCAATGCTACTCAGCCATAAAGAGAAATAAAGTCTTGATGCACGCCACAACATGGATGAACCTTGAAGACACCATGCTGAGCAAGATACTTCAATTGCAAAACGACAAATACTGTACTATCTCACAAGAAATAAGCAAACAGATAAAAATTATTACTGGTACCTGGGTGGGAGGAGGAGCACTGGAGGCACACTGGTTAAGCTCTAGGCTGCTAACCAAAAGGTCAGCAGTTCGAACCCACGAAGCCACTCAGGAGGAGAAAGACGTGGCAGTCTGCTGCCATAAAGATTTACAGCCTTGGAAACCCTATGAGGCAGTTCTACATTGTCCTATAGGGTTGCTATGAGTCGGAAACAACTCTACTGCAATAGGTTTAAGGGATGAGAGGGAGGGGGAAAGGGGAAGTTTTTCTTAGGGGGTATTGAGTTCATGTTCGTGGTGGTGGAATGATTTGAAAAAGGATGGTGATAATGGTTGCACAACTTGAAGAATGTAATTAACGTGACCAAATTGTACATGTAAGAAATGCTGAAACAGCATATGTTTTGTTGTTTATATTTTCACCACAATAGTTTTTTAAAAGTTAAATTAAAAAAAAGAAAAAATACAGTCGTAGATAAGCCTGGACAAAGGAAGACTCCGCATGTCCAACGGGTCACTCGAACGTACGCTCACGGCCCCGTGTGGGGCCGAGCCCCCGTGAGGCCGAGGCAAGCCAGGCGGCTTGAACAACTCAGGGCCGCCCGCAAGAGGCTCCCAGGGGACTGGGCCAGGGCAGTGGCGCCCATCAGGCCACGCCAGGTTTTTTAAATGATGGTCTGTGCCTGGAAGTCATGGGTCAACAGAATTCTTTAAATCTTTGTGAGTCAAAGACATAGATCAGAGAAGACAAAAAGGCCAAATACCAAGACAGGCCTGGGCTGTTCCCAGGCTCGACGAGCCGCTTTTCACTCTGACGCTCGTCTGTAACCCTCCTTATTCCCACCCAGCACAGGCAGGAGGATGGCTCACAGGAATCAGAACCTCAAGCTGAGGCCAGAGCAGCACCAGTAACACATTCCTGTGGGGAATGGAAGCCAAGGTGCCCCCACGTCCCCTGAGGGGCTGTGATTCCAGGGGCACCCCCCAGATTTCACTACCGTCCCCCCAGTCACATTTAAATCCCACCCAACAGTCCTGGTCACTCGTGTTAGCAGTGGTCCTGGAGCTGGACCACCCCTGGTCATCCCGCCCCCAAGTTCTTGGGGTCTAGAACCAGCACCCTACCCACCCCACCAGTTCAGCACTGCCTCATGAGGAAGCACCACACGCTACACAGCCCAACAACTGCACAGGCTACCATACTGCCCCAGCAAACTTGTTCCAGAACCATCTCTTCCACTCACAGAAATGCAGTACCAAGACCTATCATGTACCTACCCCCGGAACGTGCTAGGTGCTTGCTGAGCACGACCTTATTCAACCCTAACAGCCAGCAAGGTGGCCGGTGCTGCACGTGGCCAACAGAGGCAGCCTGCCAGGTCAGATGACACATCCCACCTAGGTGGACAGGGCCGCCGACCCCGGGCAGGGCCCCAGGCACAGCACCAGCCTCCACAGCCATGGACACTGATGGAGACCCCCCTCCAGTCACACCTCCCAGAAATGACCCCATCTCCTCTTCCCGTTTCTCTGATACATCCGAACACATCCTGAGTCAACCAATAAGAAAATACGTGTAGTCAGGAGCCACGACATGAAAAACAGCGCTGTGTCCAAGCCATTCTCCAATCCCATGATCTCATTTGACCCAAGCAATTCATCCGAACAGATCCTCATTCCCACTCCCGGTGGCCAGTCAGAGTCAGGATGGGGAGAGCCCTCAGCGAAAAGCCGCGGCTTTCTTCTCCTTCTTTTTTGGCTCTCACAAACCTCAGGGAAAAAAATGCAGTCTCTGTATTTTGACTCAAAACAAAGAAACTTTTAAAAAACATTTCAGTTGAAACTTGCATAATTCTTCCAGTGGAGAAATCCTCCCTAAACTTTCGCAATCCTTAGAAAGAGACACATTATTACCACTTGTGTAACAGTCTCCAGGCCACAGAGAGGCCGCAGCACAGCCAGGGAGTGGACACCTCCAGCCAGACAGCAGGGCGCAGGGCCCCGGAAACACCTCCACCTCCTCCTCGTCTTGCCCGCCTGCTGCCCAGACGCTGGACAGGAAACTCCTGCAGGAGCAGGGCTGTGGGGCAGTGCAACACGGACTTAGTGGGGCTGCCCCCACGCCAGCTCCAGGCAGGGCTTGTCTGGCCCACACTTCCTCACGCCGAAATCCTGTCCGCCCTTGCTCAACGCTGCAGACAGACATGACACAGACTGGCGGAGGAGATGGGGAAACCAAGACACCACAAGTCAATGACCTGATTCTTCAGTGCTCCAGACTGACCAGGAGCTCCCAGGGGTGATAGGGGCACAGGTGTGGGTCACTCAATGGCCCAGCTGCCCCTGGGCAAAGTGCCTACACCAGGAGGGAATGCAAGGAGTGCGAGAGGCCTGGTCCAGCTCCCAAAGAGAGAAGCTCGCAGGACAGCAACAGATGGACGGACATGCAGATGGGCCATACTAGACAGAGATCCAGACATGGCTCCGTTCACTGCAGGGACGAACCAAGGGCGCCTACAGGAGTGAGCTGACCGGGCCAAGAGGACACCGAGGGGGCACCGCAGGACGGGCGCCAAGTGTGCACCAAGCGGGCACTGTGGGGCACCCTTTGTCATCATTCATGCACCCACTGGCTGTCTCAAGGCACACACAAGCCACCACTTTCCCAGTCAAAGGAGACCCTGCTGGCCTTTGTTTTGTTGCCCCTTACCCTCATGACCTTCAGTCAGACCCACAGATCCCACCCTTCTGCTCTGAGGGAAGATGACTTGCCCAGGAGCCAGACCTCAGAGCACCACCCAGCAGAGCACCCAAACCACCTCTCTCCACATCTCTAGAGCTGGGGAGGGGTCACTATTCAACCCTTAAGAAACCTACGGCGAGACACACATAAAGCAAACACTGCTCTATGAAGGTGATACAGGACCAGGCAGCATTTTGTTCTGTTGTACCCGGGGTCACCAATGACTCTATGGTAACTAACAACAAGAGGAGGCCAAGTGGACAATGTGACAGATGCGCCTCTAGTTCCCCTACATCTGACATCACCTGACAAACCATTCACAAGAACGTTCTGGGAGCAGTGTGTCAGTCAAAGACAACTCCAGCAATTCCCATTAATTCTTTCAGTGGCAATTTCAGCTTAAAACAGCAAGACACAGCATACGTGGAGAGAGGCTTGCGAATCCAGGTCCCCCCACTTGGCCTCTATGCCTCTACACCTCAAAGATTTTGTCATTTCCCAGAGTGGACCTCAAGACTCACTTCTCATCACAGGTGTCTGACTCTGAGATAATGCTGCCCTCTAACCAAGAAAGGAGTCACCCAATGACATGGTACATCACCTCAACATTAGGGATTCCAACAGACCCAGTTGTAGCTGTTCTCACTGACTGAGGAACAACGAACTCCCAAACACCTTCTGACCCACACGAGCAAAGGCAATTTTACATAAAGGGCTCCCCTCAACCATCATCCCCAAGAGCCCGGGCATCTGAAAGGCTTGTTTACAATAAACTAAAACCATGAGAATTTTTCTCTGGGAATTTAAACTGTTGAGAAAACGTTCCAAAGAACATACGGCAGCAATAAGCAGGCTCCATTTTGGGCCCTCATGAGGGCCCATGCCACCTTGTCACTGGCTGAAGGGGAAGCAGCTGGCTGCCCAGCAAGAAGCCCTGCGGGACAGGGAGCCGAGTCCCAGGCGGCAGGCCAAGCTGGCAGCAGGAACTCCGCTGTTGGGGTAAAGCTGTCTCCCTTCTGACTGACAGCAATCCATGCTGCTCAAAATTTAGTCCAATTTAGCTTGGTGACAGACCTGAGAAGAAGGGGCAGAGCCAAGGAGGCAGGAGAAAAGGGATGGGGTGAGTAGGGCACAGTAGCTCCTAGCTCTCTGCCTCATGTTCCCAGAAGCAAAATGATATGTCCATGCCCCACCTGTGACATCCAACACACAGACACCCAAGATAAACAGAACATCACCAATAGTTTCCACTTGCTGCACTCCCCATTCTACATGGAAAGAAACTGAGACACAGAGAGGTTAAGCAACTTGCTCAAGGCTGCAAGGACAGTCAGGATGAGAGGTCAGCCCAGGTGGTTCCGAAGCTGGCCTGCTCATGACAGGACATCCATCAGTGGGCTAGCAGCCAAGGGGTGGGGCAGTCTCCCCCGAGGCCCGGGGCCTCACCAGGGCCCCGGCAAGCTGCATGCCCATCCCCATCACACACTGACACAAGAGCGGCCCAGCATCAAGAGTGGTGGGTGCTTCCTCCTCTCCCTTGAGCCCCTCTTGACACTGGGGGCATCCTAAGGAAGAAACAAACTCGGTCACCTCATCACAACACTGCTGACAGACTGGGGACCTGGACACCTTCCACCACCAGGGTTTCCGGAGCACCACCTGGCGTCCCGCCCCGTGCCCAGCTCCATGCTGGGGCAACCACAGGAACCACGACTCTGCCACCAGCTGGGCCAGTGGCAAAGCTGGATGAACACACGCGGTCGGCTGCTCAGGGAGACCAGGAAAATCACCCACCTCCCTCCCTGCCAGCTCAACGCTAGGAAGGGCTAGCCAGCTCTGTGCCTGTGCAGAGAGGAGCTGGGGAAGACTCGGGGCCGGGCCCACACCACAGCCAACACAGCAACAGCACGCAGAAGCACTGCCAGCCCACTCGGATTCTCCCAGAACCCGGAGGCAATGCCGGGAGCAGTACCTCAGCAGGATATAACTACAATGCATTCTTTGTTCCCTCTGGTTGTCCTCCTCCTCCTCCTCCTCAGGAGATCAAAAATATTAAAATAAGTGACAGAGGAAGTGAAAAAATCCAAACACATTCCGTAAATAGGCTGCAAAGAAGCAAACGGGAGGAACAGCTGGAGGCAGAGCAGACCCAGGGCAGGGGTCCCCTGCAGCACGCCAGGGTGGACTCAGGCAGGAGTCCCCCAGTGCCTTCCAGAGCAAGTGGGCTCTGGGCAGCTGGGTCCTCACCCCACCCTGCAGACCAGGCCTCCTTCCTAGGTGGTCCTGGGAGTGTCAACAGGCAAGAACGTGGCCACTCTAGGAGGGGGCCCACACACTCCAGAGCTCCAAGTACAAGGTCACGGGGCAAGGGAGCAGGAGGGGGTGAGGTCATGAAGACAGGCAGCACCCACAAGCTTCACAGCAGCAGGGCCAAGGGGTGAAGGGGACGGTAGAGAAGAAGGCCAGAGCTGAAGGCCACACCGAGCCCAGGCTGAGTGTCTTCTGTGTGCGCTGGGGCCGGACAAAGTCATAGTCTGGAAGGAGGCACATCAGACCCCCGGCCGAGGTCAACCCTGACACCCAAGACTAGAGGCCCCAACTCCTTTCAACAACGTCTGTGTTACCACTTGGGAATTTTTGTTTTTCCTCAGGAAACGCGATTCCAGAGCAGCACTGGGCAGAGAGCAGAAAAAGGACAGTTCTGAAGCATTTGCTGAAAGGGCCCAAGCATGAGAGTGTGTCCCGGCCTTTGTCCCTGTGACTTTGAGCAAGGCTAGGCCTGTGGCTGGGGAGCCAGGCCTTCCCTGAGCCTGAGGACACAGGTGCCCAGAACCGGGGGCCTGCTGCAGTGGTGCCAGGACACGGGGCACCTGAGCCCACGACTGCAGCTGTGACAGAGACCCTGCTCACAACGCCGCCTGGCAAGGCCCAGGAAACAGAAAGACCACAAACACACAGAGCCTGGAGTCCAACAAAAACACAAACACAGACACACCCTGCCAGACAGGATCCTCCTCTCCAGCTCTGGAGATAACTGGCCTAAAAATCACTCAGCAGCACGTGCTCCACTGTGCTGGCCAGAACACACCACAGTCGGTGCCACACCTGGCTGCCTCAGAGACCATGCTTGCCACAGGAAAGGCCTCCAGGTCACCAGGGTAACCATTATACCAACCCAAATGGAGGGAGCTGATGGCCCGCTCAGCTCAGCACCCTCTCACGGCCACCCCTCCCCAAGTTGCCATCCAGACCCTTCCTCTCTACCCAGCGCTGACCCCACAGGACCACAGACACCTGCCACCTCCATGCTGGCCTGACCAACAGCAGAAATTCCACTAAAAGAACACACACACGCACAGGCACTCACATGCATGCAAATGCACATGCGTGAGCGTGCGCACACACACACACACACACACACACACACACACACACTCATGCACAGGCGCTACAGCCCCCTCCGAGCAGAGGCAACAGCCTCGCCCCCACGGCCCCGCCTTCCTACGGCTCTGACACTCCACTGGAGGGGCGCCCAGAGAAAACCGGGCTGGAGCATCTATTCACAGATTCAGAAAAAAAAGTTTGATGCAATAGCTGAATTAATTAGGCCTCCCAAGAATAGCTGGGCCCGAGCAGCATTCTGTGTGTGCAATTTAACAAGCCTGGATATTGAAGAGAAAAGTTGCACGCGCTGGGAGAGGGGTGACTGAGAAGTCGCACAGACCCCGAGGGTCGGGTCCGGTGCCCTGGAGTGTCGACCGGATCTCACAGATCCGGACTGGCACATGCAGGCTGGACTAGTGGCACCGCGCCTTTAGCGCTTCAGAAAGAAGGGTGAGAACTGAGTGGGGTGAATCCAAGACAAACCAAGCTCGTTTGTTCGACACACCGGACACAGAGCCAGGTGCCCTGGGCCACCACCGGTGCCGCCGACTAGGCCCTGAGCCAAGGGTTAGGGGTGTGCACTCGCAGCCCATGGAGACCAGAGCACATGCCTGGAGTCACCAAGTCTCGGCCGCATGCCACTATGCTGGACACCTGGCTTTTTTTTTTTTATGTTTCCCAAGATTCCAAACAAGGGACGCTAATGAACACATGTACCCCCAACTATGGCACTGAGTGCTAAGGCCAGGGGGAGAGCGCCCCGGGGGGCGGTCTGGGAAGGCCTTTGCCCCCACCCTGGCCCGCACCCCATCTCCCCAGCCACCCCAACCTAACTCCCTGCCGGCCAGCTGCCCTCTTGGAGTTGTGGAGGCCTCTCTGGCCCATAGCGGCCTCTGGTCTCGGCCACTCTCCCTATCGGGGCGGTCGTCACGGGCCTTGGCTGGGCTCTCCTGCATGGCCTGCCCTGCCGCTACTTGGCCCCCACACGAGGCCGAGGCCTCGCTCCCAGGCCCACTCTGGGCCTGCCCACTCCACCGGCTGGAGTCTGATGCTTCCGGGCGTTTAATTAAAACCAAACCAACCCTGAGCCGCAGGGAGTGGTGGGCATGGCTGGAGCCCAGGCCACCCGGAGGCCCCTGCCGGCAGCCCGCAGACAAAGACCAAGCACTCACCCGGGGCACTCGCCGCTTGTACTTGTTGCCATAGTCGAACTTCTCCTTGACGTCGTCCAGGCAGCGGCCCAGGCGCGCCTGCTCTTCCTTGCCCGTGTAGTCCTGGCTCAGCAGGATGTAGGCCCGCCAGTTGGCCGAGTCGAAGCCCCAGTGGCAAGTCCGGTTCTCAAGCGCCTTGTGTGAGTGCACCACGAACTTGTGCGGCGGGTACATGAGGCGGCAGTCGAGGCACTGGATGCACGCAGCACTCGGGCTGCTGTAGAGCTCGGGCACCAGCAGCCCCTTGCACTTGCCGAAGCACTCGTGGTACACCCTGAAGCTGCGCTCGCTGAGCTCCAGGCCCAGCGCTAACCCGCCGGTGCCCGGCAGCTCCTTCTTGCAGGGCGGCGGAAAGGCGCCACCATAGAGCAGCGCATTGCACAGGCGCTCGGCGTCCGTCTTGGTGATGAGCCCGCACGAGGGCGCCGAGAAGGGCAGAATGCCCATGACTTTGAGGATCTCCAGCTGGTCCGCCGTGCAGCGCGAGCAGTAGATGTGCAGCTCGTCGCACACCGAGTTGATCTGCTGCAGCGAGAAGTCCCGCAGCACCGAATTGAGGATCTGCGGCAGGCACAGACGCTTCTCACCGCCCACCACGAAGCACGAGATGGTCTCGCCCTCCAGCACGGTCTCGCAGCGCTCGGTGGAGCGGTCCGACGGCATAAAGAAGGGCCCGGGCAGCACGGGAGGCGGTGGCTGGATGGCTGGCAGGTGCAGCACGGGCGGCGGCTCGGCGGCCGCCTGCACCGCCGCCTGCACCGCGGCCGCGCCCGCCTCCTTGGCGCTCTCCTTCTTGTACACCTCCTGCGCCCAGCGCGCCGAGAAGGCGGCCGGACCGCCCAGCGAGCTCATGGAGCTCAAGTGGAACTGCTCCAGCGTCTTCTGCAACCCGGGGTGAGGCTGGAAGGCCCCGCGGCTTCCTGCCGCCGCCTCCATGGTGCGCTCCGGCTCACCGGGCCGCTCCCGCTCCCGCGCGCCCGGGCCCCCGCGGCCGCCGCCGCCGCCCCGCGCCCCCCGGCGGCGCCCGCGGCCCCGGCCCCGGCCGCCCCCCGCCGCCGGCTCCCGGCCGATCACGGCTGCGGCGGCCTCGGCCTCGCCCGGGGGCGCGAAGGGGAAGGCGGGCGGGGCGAAGGGGTCCCGCCGCTGCAACCCGCCGCCGCCCGGGCCCGGAGCCACATCCACGCGCCCCGCGCCGCGCCCGCCGCCGCCCGGGCCCCCCGCGCGCCCCCCGCGCGTCCCCCGGGCTCTAGGCGCGGGGCATGCCCCGGCGCGCGCCGCCAACGCCAACGCCAACGCTCGCGGGCCCGGGGCTCGCGGGGGGCGCGCGGGCAGGTGCCGCCGCCGCGAGGCGCGAATCGCCGCGGCGGCAGAGGCCGAGGGGCCCGGGAGGAGCGGGGGCGCGGGGCCCGCCGGCCCGTCCTCGCGCGGCGCGCCGCCTCCCCGCTCCTCCCCCCGCGCGGAGCCCGCCCGGTTCGTCCCGGCGGCGCTGGCCGGCCGCGTCGCGCCTGCCGCCGGCCGCCCCGACCCGGCCCGGCCCACCCCCACCCCGCCGCCGCCCACCCGAGGCCCGCGGCCCGCCTGCCCGCCCGCGGCGCGCTGCTTCCGGGCGGCGGAGGCGCCTCTCGGCCGGGCCCTCAGAGCGCGGCGGCGGCGGAGGCGGCGGAGGCGGCGGAGGCGGCGGCGCGGAGCTGCAGGCGCGCAGCAAACATCCTCCCGGCTCCGCGCTCAGGCAGGGACTGCGCGCTGGGCGCTGAGCTAATGCCGCCGCGCAGGCCCCGCCCCGCGCAGGCCCAGCCCC
Organism: Dugong dugon; assembly: GCA_030035585.1. Classification (NCBI taxonomy): domain Eukaryota; kingdom Metazoa; phylum Chordata; class Mammalia; order Sirenia; family Dugongidae; genus Dugong; species Dugong dugon. The sequence goes on along the minus strand of CM057462.1, from coordinate 25,139,097 downwards.
CGCCCCGCCCCGCCCCGCCCCGCCCCGCCGCTGTTTGTTGCTGTGCGTCGGCCGCGGGCCGGGAATCGCCGCCAAGAATGTGACCAATTCCCCAGGCCGGCTCTTCCAGGAACACGCGCTACCCCCGCCCCGCCCGCCGCCCGGGACTCGGCCCCGCCCTGCTCTTCTCGCCGCCGCTCGTCTCTCCTCGGCCCCGCTCGGCCTCGCTCGGTCCCTCCCGGTCCCTCCCGGTCCCTCCCGGTCCCACTCGGCCCCTCTCGGCTACCCTCGGCCCCTCCCGACCCCGTTCGGCCCTGCTCGGCTCTCCTCGGCTGCGTTTGGCCTGCCCGCGTGAAGGCCGCCTGGCGGAGGCGGCGGCAGCGCTTCGGGGGGGCCCCCCTCTTCCGGCCGAAGCCTCTTCCTGCGCGTGTGGGAAGGCGCTCGTACTCCAGCCGCTGCCGGCGTCGCTGCCGGCGTCGTCGCCGCCGCCGCCGCCGCCGCCGCCGCCGCCGCCGCCGCCGCCGCCGGGGCGGCCACGCGCGGCGCCTGGCACAACCGCAAACTCGCCGAGGGGCGGGCAGAACCGACCCGCGCGGCCTCCAGCGCACGCCCTGAGGCTCCATACATGAAGAGGATGCCAAGCACCTCACCCGGGGTCCGTACACACTATGGGAAAGCCAAACACCTCACCCGAGATTCCCACACAAAACGGGGACACCACACAACATCACTTGGGGTCTTCTCACATGAAAGGGATGCCACTCAATACGACACAACCCAGAGGTCTCAACACACAACAAGGACTCCACACAATATAATCTGTGGTTCCCACACATCACAGGGACTCCACTCAATATGACCTGGGATCTCCACACAATGCCAGATAACACCACACGACACACTCTGAGTTCCTCACACACATGATGGGAACTCTATGCAATATGATCTGGAAGTTTCCATACACAACACAGATACCACACAACATAACCCAAGGTTCCCACATGTGGTGGGTACACAACCTGGGGTCCACTCACGTGACAGGGACACCACACTACACGACCTGGGAGTTCCCTCACACAACACAGACAGTACATAACACCTGCAAGCTGTCCCAGCACAGGACTCTCCCTGCTCCATGGGGCAGGGACTTCATGCCCAAGATGGATGTGCTCACCAGCCACCACCTCTTCCTGAGCCTCCAGGGCCAGGCCCACAGTGGGTTCTCAGGAACTCAGCCCCTGCAGCCTCTGGGGCCAGGTGGTTGTTTATTCCGCCACCAGGCCAGAGTGAGATTTGCAGTCCATCCCTCCCAGCACTTGCTGTGTCGTAGGGGAGAAGCCCAGGGCCCCTGAAGTCAGGCTGCTGGAGCAGCCACCAAGGAGGCAGCAGGCAGCAGAGTCCTGGGCTGTGGGGACTTGAAGTCAGGGGATGGCTCTGGCCATGCTCAACAAGAGAGCAGGACAGTCCAGCCAAGCTGGGCAGGGGTGCCTCTTTCTCCACAAGATGGGGGTGCCCACACTGGCCTGGGCTGTGGGAGATGCATGAGGAACACCCACAGTGCTGGACAGAGGTGAGAGAGCAACACTCACTTCTGCCTGGGTGACCTTCAGTTTGTGACCCACTGTTCTCACTTCCCGTAGAGGCCAGAACTAGCCCCGAACCAGCGCTCCTAAGGACATTTCTATGCGCCTGAAGCCAGGGTCTGGGGAGCATCTAGGACAAGCAGGTGGCCCACAACTGCACGGCTGCAGACACAAGTAGACACCAAGGTAGTAGCTTGAGATTCAGGTGCAGAGCTCGTGTTTGGAAACTGGACCATTTCCCTGCCCTCGCCTGTGTCCTGGTGGACTGTCTCTCCTTGCCATCGCCATCCCACCTTCCCTCCACTCTTCTTGTCCATTTCCCCTGCCCCGGCCCTCAGTAGCCCTGTGTCACTCAGTTTCTTTACATGCACACAGACAAAAAAATAGGTAAGAGGATGATTTCCTTGCAAGGGGCGTTCGGAGGCAAAGAAAAGGGACTATTCCTGGAGATGATTTTGTGAACTTTCAAGAGTCATGTCCTTCCATCTGGATTTGAAGTCCATACAACTTGGTAATGATCAAAGGAAGTGGTTAGAGACCCTGCAGATCAGGTCAGGAGGGGTTTCCCATCAAGCTGAAGTTCCTCCTGGAGGAGCCCTATAGACAGGGAACTTGGGACAGGCCCACAGCTCTTCCCTCTAGCCTCCGGGCTTTGCAGGTCCCCAGGAAGGGGGTGCAGGTGAGGGGTCACCCTTTCACTAAGCTATGGACCCCATAGTTAAGCCACAGGGGTGTGCAGGAAGGATGAAGACACTGGTGATGGGGTGTGTGTTGCGGGTACAGGTAAGGATAAAGGTGCTACATACGAGAGGGGGCGGTGGGGTGTGGTGGGGGTATACGTGAAGGGTGAAGGTGCTGGTGATGGGGGATGCGATAGGGGTACAAGGATGAAGGTCTAGTAATGGGAGTGGTGGTAGGGTATGGTGGGAGTACAGGTGAGGGGTGAAGGAGCTGGTAATGGGGTTGTGGGTGTGTTGGAGGTATAGGTATGGATGAAGGTGCTAGTTATGGGAGGGGTAGTGGGGTGCAGTGGGGGTACAGTGAGGAGTGAAGGGCCTCTGAAGCTGCCTTCTCCCCCAGTGGGAGTTGGAGGCCTCCTCTACCCAGGATCCTGGTGTTTCAAGAGCCCCCAGCCCACCCCCACCCAACCACACCCAGGGTGAAAGCAGCCATGCCTAGATAGTGCCAGCCTGGCCCTGCCTCTTCCCTGAGTTCAGTGGGCACTCTCACCTGCTGGCCTTCCTTCCTCTGACCCCCCCAGCCACTACTCTAGCCAGTTGCCCACTCCTGCCTACCAGCCCCCTGCCACAGGCCAGGCCCCCTGCTCTTCCTCAGGCAGCAGACCTCTGGCTTAAGGGGAGTGGGAGGTGGCAGCAGGTCAACCTGTCCACCCAAGGCCCACGAAGCTGCCCATGCGCCCTGCCTGCAGAGCATCTCCACAAAGCGAGGCTGTACCTCGTGGAGAGTGTAGAGCCCTCCCTCCCTCTGTGGAACCCCATCATGACATCTACAGGGTCTATGCTTCTACTGCTGTCCCTCTCAGCTCTAGGAGGCTCCCCAGGCCCTGAGCCAGGTACTCCCGTTGACATTCTCATGAGGGTCAGATCACAGGTCTGGCTGGTCTCAGAGGCAGCAGGTGGGTGTGCACCTGCCTAGACACCCCAGGCACAGGCAGAGGCTGGGACATGCTGCACCTCCTTGGGAGCTTGCACTGGATCTCAACCTCAAGTATAAGGAGCCAGCCGTGTGGATATCAGGGGGAACAGCACTGAGAGTGAGGGAATAGCAGGCTCAGAGGCCCTAACATTAGAAGGAGCATGGCACATTCAAAGAACAGAAAGAAGTTCTTCGTGGCTGGATTTCTAGCTGGGCAAGGAGAAAATGGACCTGCCTCAATCCCTAGGGCTGCCATAACAGAAATATGACACATGGACAGCTTTAAAGAACAGGAATTTATTGTCTCACAGTTCTGGAGGCTAAAAGTCCAAATCAGGGTCTCAGCCGTGTTGATTCCTTCTGTGGGCCTCTTGTAGTTTATGCTGGCAATCCTTGGCATTCCTTGGCATCTGTCTTCCCCCTGTATGTTTCTCTGTGTCCATTCTGCTCCTTTTATAACTCAGAAGGGGTTAGATTTGGGACCCACCCTACTCTGATATGATCTCATTAACCTAAAAGAAAGACCTTTATTCCCAAAACCAAACGCATTGCCTTCAAGTTGATTCTAACTCACAGCAACCCTATAGGGCAGAGAAGAACTGCCCCATAGGGTTTCCAAGGAGCGGCTGGTGGATTTGAATTGGGGACCTATAGGCTAGCAGCCAAACACTTAACCACTGCACCACCAGGGCTCCTCTATTCCCAAACAGGGTCATATTTACAGATACGGGGTAAGGACTTCAACGCATATTTGGGGGGACACAATTCAATCTATAACAAGGGACAGGGATTTGATTCCACTGTCACAGGAAGCCTTCAGAGGGTTTTGGGGAGGTGAGTGGCATTATTAGCTTTTGATAAAGGTCAAGGGACAGGGATTTGATTCCACTATCACAGGAAGCTTTCAGAGGGTTTTGGGGAGGTGAGTGGTGTTATTAACTTTCGATAAAGATCCCTCTGACTTTGGAGTGGGGAGGGGAGAAAAAGGCAGAGTGGGAACAGGGAGATAAACTGTTGCCATGATCCAGCAAGAGATGACAGTGGTTTCACTGGATGCAGTCAGTGAAAGCGTTGCCCCTTACCGTGGAAGGACTCAGGTGCCCTGCTGGTGAAATGCACTGTGAGGGGAAGATCGCCAGACCCCACCGAGAAATTCCAACAAAACAATGCTCCCCTGGTGCGCCCTCCTCCTGCTCCTACCCCACTCTCTGTTCCTTGGTGAGCAGAAGGAAAAACCCTACAGCAGCCAGATACAAATCATCATTGTCAGAAAAGTACTATGTGACTGTTTTAAAACTTTAAATACAAAAAAAAAAAAAATCATTCAACGTGAGCTTGATATTTAGAAACCACTTTGGTCTTAGTTTGGATTCTACCAAAAGCAGCCCCTGAGACAAAGATTTGGGCATAAGGAGTTTATTTGACTGTAGTCTTTGATCTTCATCAGTGCGGTGCAATGAATTACTTAATATGGCCCTTCTCGTCACAGTCTTTGTGACTCACACACAGTAATTGAGTGAGACTACGCAAATAAGGTATATGGAACCTGTGATGGTGTTGGCTTGCCCAGGCCATGATTACCAGTATTGTGTGGCTGTCCTCCATTTTGTGATTTGATGTAATTATCCTCCATTTTATGTTTGTAAATTCTAACCTCTATATGTTAATGAGGCAGGATTGGTTTGGGGTGTATCCTGAGTCACAGCCTTGCAGGAGGGCATGATTCAATTCCCACCCTTACTCTGGTTACACCTTTGCCTGGGATGTGACCTGTATCCAGTGTATATATGTAGGTGCTCTGGCCAGGCTCTCTCTCTCCCTCTCTCTCTTTCTCTCACTCTCTGCATCTGGATCCTGTCCGGCTTCCCACTGTCTGACCTCCAGTTCTTGGGACTTGAGCCAGTGGCCTGCCATCTGACCCACTGATTCTGGGATTTGCCAGCTTCCACAGCCCCATGGGCCAGCGGCCTATCATCTGACCTGATTTGCCAGCTTCCGCAGCTTTGTGAGCCTGTAGCCTGGCCTGCCGATTTGGGTTCACTGGCCCAGTGGCCACATGAGTCAGGAGAAGCCTATGCCTGGCCCAAGAATTTGGGACTTGTTAGACTCCACAACCATGTGAGCCATTTCCTTGATACAGTTCCTGAGTTCTGTGAGCACTGCAGTGAGTTACAGGACCCAAAGTCAGGAGGGAGAGTGCTGGGGGGAGGAGGAGTAGTTGATGTTAGAGATGGTGGAGTGGTACAGCACTTTGGAAAAGTTGAACATTTGGGACGTTTCAGACCACTGCCTCATAGGAACCAGCTTTGTGCTGATCCTTATAACAGAAATTATTCAATTAATCAGTAAGTGCTTCAAGTCCTCTTAACTTTTAGCAAGCAAAGTTGTGTCATCTGCATATCACAGGTTGTTAAGGAGTCTTCCTCCAATCCTACTGTCGTGTTCTTCTTCATCCAGTCCACCTTCTCAGATTATTTGCTCAGCATACTGGTTGAATAATATGGTGAAAGAATTCAATCCTAACCCATACCTTTCCTGATTTTAAAAAGCGAAGTATCCCCTTGTTCTAATCAAACAAATGCATCTTGGTCTATTTATAGGTTCCACGTGAATGTAATTAAGTGTTCTGGAATTCATAATTTGTTATGATCCATACAGTCGAATGCCTTTGTATAGTCAATAAAACACAGGTAAACATCTTTCTGGTAGTCTTTGCTTCCAGCCAAGATACATCTGACATCAGCAATGACATTCCTCATTCCGCATCCTTTTGGGAATCCACCTTGGGTTTTTGCCAGTTCCCTGTCGTTGTACAGCTGTAACCGTGTTTGCTGAAGGTGAAGAGGACTTGAAGCACTTACTGATGAAGATCAAACACTACAGCCTACAGTATGGATTACACCTCAACATAAAGAAAATAAAAATCCTCACAACTGGACCAATAAGCAACATCATGATAAACGAAGAAAACATTGAAGTTGTCAAAGATTTAATTTAATTTTAATACCTGGATCATCAATCAATATTTGCAGAAACGCCAGTGAAGAAATCAAAGGATGTGTTGCATTGGGCAAATCTGCAGCAAAAAAACTCTTTAAAGTGTTAAAAAGGAAAGATTTCACTTTGATGACTAGGATGTGGCTGACTCAAGTCATGGTATATTCAGCTGTCTCATATGCATATGGTCTACTATGCTGGGAATAAAAAATTGAAGAGGAATGGTGTCACTTCATCCTCAAAAACAACATTTCTAGATCTATCCTGAAGTACAACACCGTCAGTGATAGGACAATATGCCTACATCTATAAGGAAGACCAGTTAATATAACTATTATTCAAATTTACACACCAAACACTAAGGCCAAAGATGAAGAAATTGAAGATTTTTACCAACTTCTGCAGTCTGAAATTGATCAAACATGTAGTCAGGATGCATTGATAATTACTGGCGATAAGAATGCGAAAGGTAGAAACAAAGAAGGATTGGTAGTTGGAAAATATGGCCTTGGTAACAGAACAATGATAGAATTTTGAAAGACCAATGACTTCTTCATTGCAATACTTTTTTTCAACAACATGAACAGTGACTGTACAGGTGGACCTTGCCAGATGGAATATACAAGAATCAAATGGACTACATCTGTGGAAAAAGACAATGGAAAAACTCAATATCATCAGTCAGAACAAGGCCAGGGGCTCACTTTGGAACAGACCTCAGATGCAAATTCAAGTTGAAGATGAAGAAAATTAGAGCAAGCCCACAAAAGCCAAAATACAACTTTGAGTATATCCCACCTCAATTTAGAGACCATCTCAAGAATAGATTTGAAGCATTGAACACTAATGACTGAAGACAGGAAGAGTTGTAGAATGACATCAAGGACATCATACATGAAGAAAGCAAGAGGTCATTTAAAAGACAGGAAAGAAAGAAAAGACCAAAATGGGTGTCAGAAGAGACTCTGAAACTTGCTTTTGAATGTCGAGTAACTAAAGTGAAAGGAAGAAATGATGAAGTAAAAGAGTTGAACAGAAGATTTCAAAAGGCAGCTCGAGAAGACAAAGTAAAGTATTATAACGAAATGTGCAAAGACCTGGAGATAGAAAACCAAAAGTGAAGAACGTCCTCAGCACTTCTCAAGCTGAAAGAACTAAAGGAAAAATTCAAGCCTCGATTTGCAACATTGAAGGACTCTATGGGGAAAATACTGAACAACCCAAGAAGCATCAAAAGAAGAAAGAAGGGATACACAGAGTCACTGTCCCCAAAAGAATTGGTCGACGTTCAATCATTTCAGGAGGTAGCATATAATCAAGAGCCTATGGCACTGAAGGGAGAGGTCCAAGCTGCACTGAAGGCATTGGCAAAAAACAAAACTCCGGGAATAGATGGGGTACCAATAGAGATGTTTCAACAAAAGGATGCAGCACTGGAGGTGCTCACTGGTGAGACAACTTCCGGGCCAACCAACTGGAAGAGATTCGTATTTGTGCCCATTCCAAAGAAAGGTGATCCAGAAGAATGCAGAACTTATCAAACAAAATCATTAATCTCACGCCCAAGTAAAATTTTGCTGAAGATCATTCAAAAGTGGTTGCAGCAGTACATTGACAGGGAACTGCCAGAAATTCAAGCTGGATTCAGAAGAGGACATGGAACAACGTATATCACTGCTGTTGTCAGATGGATCTTGGCTAAAAGCGGAGAATGCTAGAAAGATATTTACCAGTGTTTTATTGACTATACAAAGGCATTTGACTGTGTGGATCATAACAAATTATGGATAACATTGTGAAGAAAGGGAATTCTGGAACGCTTAACTGTGCTCATGTGGAAACCGTACATAGACCAAGAGGCAGGCATTTGAACAAAACAAGGGGATACTGCGTTGTATAAAGTTCAGAAAGGTGTGTGTCAGGGTTGTATCCTTTTGCCATACTTATTCGATGTGTATGCTGAGCAAATAATCTGAGAAGCTGGAGAAAATATTGAAGTTGTCAAGCAATTTCATTTTGTTTGGATTCACAATCAATGCCCATGGAAGCAGAAGTCAAGAAATCAAATGACATGTTGCATTGGGCAAATCTGCTGCAAAAGGCCTCTTTAAAGTGTTAAAAAGCAAAGATGTCACTTTGAGGACTAAGGTGCACCTGACCCAAGCCATGGTATTTTCAATTGCCTCATATGCATGTGAAAGCTGCACAATGAATAAAGAAGACCAAAGAAGAACTGATGCCTTTGAATTATGATGTTGGCAAAGAATACTGAATAGACCATGGACAGCCAGAAGAATGAACAAATCTGTCTTGGAAGAAGTACAGCCAGAATTCTCCTTAGAAGCAAGGATGGCAAGACTGTCTCACATACTTTGGACATGTTACCAGGAGAGACCAGTCCCTGGAGAAGACATCAGCGAAAAAGAGGAAGACCCTCAATGAGATGGACTGACACAGTGACTGCAACAATGGGCTCAAGCATAACAAGGATTGTGAGGATGGAGCAGGACTGGGCAGTGTTTTGTTCTGTTGTACAGAGAACAAGGGGATACTGTGTGGTTTAAAGTCAGGAAAGCTGTGCATAAGATTTGTATCCTTTCACCGTACTTATTCAATAATTATGCTGAGCAAATAATCCGAGACACTGGACCGTATGAAGAAGAATGGGGCATCAGGATTGGAGAAAGACTCATTAACAGCCTGCGATGTGCAGATGACACAACCTTGCTTGCTGAAAGTGAAGAGGACTTGAAGCACTTACTGATGAAGATCAAGACCAGCCTTCAGTATGGATTACACCTCAACATAAAGAAAATAAAAATCCTCACAACCAGACCAATAAGCAATATTATGATAAATGGAGAAAATATTGAAGTTGTCAAGATTTCATTTTACTTGGATCCACAATCAATGCTCATGGAATCAGCAGTCAAGAAATCAAACGACGTTGCATTGAGCAAATCTGCTGCAAAAGACCTCTTTAAAGTGTTAAAAAGCAAAGATGTCACTTTGAGGACTAAGGTGCACCTGACCCAAGCCATGGTATTTTCAATCGCCTCATATGCATTGGAAAGTTGCACAAGGAATAAGGAAGACCAAAGAAGAATCGATGCCTTTGAATTATGATGTTGGCAAAGAATATTGAACATACCATGGACTGCCAGAAGAACCAACGAATCTGTCTTGGAAGAAGTACAGCCAGAATGTTCCTTAAAAACAAGGTTGTCAAGACTTCGTCTCTTGTACTTTGGACAGGTTATCAGGGGGGACCAGTTCCTGGAGAAGGATATCATGCTTGGTAAAGCAGAGGGTCATCAAAAAAGAGGAAGATCCTTAATGAGATGGACTGACACAGTGGCTGCCAACAATGGGCTCAAACATAGGAATGATTGTGAGGATGGCACAGTATTGAGCAGCGTTTCCTTCTCTAGTACATGGGGTTGCTATGAGTCAGAACTGACTCAATAGCACCTAACAACAACAACATATGCATGCAAAAACTGGACAATGAAAAAGAAAGACAGAAGAAGAATGCCTTTGAATTATGGTGTTGGGGAAGAAAATTGAATATACCATGGGCTGCCAGAAGAACAAACAAATCTGTCTTGGAAGAAGTATAGCCAGAATGCTCCTTAGAAGCGAGGATGGCAAGACTTTGTCTCGATTACTTTGGACATGTTATCAGTGGGGATCAATCGTATAATCAAAACATTGATAAAGTAGAGGGTCATTGAAAGGACATCATGCTTGGTAAAGTAGAGGGTAAGTTAAAAAAAGGAAGACCCTCAATGCGATGGATTGACCCAGTGGCTGCAGCAATGGGCTCAAACATAGCAACAATTGTGAGGATGGCTCAGGACCAGGCAAAGTTTCATTCTGTGATACATGAGGTTACTATGAGTAAGAACCGACTCCATGGGACCTAAAAACAACAAGAAGTTTATTTGGGAGTTGATCCCAGGAAACACCAGTAGGGGGCCCCAAGGAATAGAAAGATGGAATGCGAGGCAACACATAAAAGGTGTGTTATAAAGCCAGTTAACCGGAGGGCACCTGTAGCTTAATCCTACTGGGGAACTCTGGGAGTCAGTGTGGAACACGTGCCTCAGAGTCATCCCCTAGAAGGAAGCCTGGCATGAGATGTCAGAGCCCAAGCGGGGAGTGGGGCATCTACATGGAGTAGCAACAATTGAAGATTGACTACATATGGAGGATGGACCAAATACATAAATTAAATGCATTAAGGGTAACAAGAGCCAGGTTTCTACGGTTGGAGAATTTAAAATGTGGAAAGGGAAAAACTAGAATGAACTCTGTGGTGTTGGGATGGAATGAGCAGTATCTGTGTGAACTTGTAGATTTCAGTATTTATGAACAAATACAGGAAAAAATACATGTAAATGTGTGTTTGTATAAACACATGCAATTCCTAGCTCTGTCCACTAAGCATGACATCCCAACAGCAACGAGTGCACCGAGAACTCAGATCTTGGTTTCTAAATTCCATTCTCCACTAAAGGAACCAGGCTCTTTGGAGAAGTTGCCGATCCCAGGGCTGGGGCAGAGCACACACGAGATGAACCTGAGGCATCTTAGCATGAAGGAAGGAAGGAAGGAAGGAAAGAAGGGCACGAAGGATGACAGGGTTGTGTCAAAAGGACACAGAAGTCAGCTTGAAGGGCTCCCACTGGCCAAATCAGAGATGATGATAGCAAGAAATTATAGCCATGGTATGAAATAGGAAACCATGAGTCCATTCAGATATAACTAAATACATGAATTGAAAGTTTAACGAGAAATGGACTATTTGCGTGGTTTTAAGTTATCTCCCCATAAAATGTTTATTCATCACAACGGGAAAAAGCAAGTCCCCTGTGAAGGAGCCTGCCAGACACCATCTTAATTGAGTAATCAGAGTGAACATCACCAGTGATTAGAAAAATCAAAATCCTACAATACTGGACAGGATGGAATACGAAGGGCACGTCACTTCTGTAACTTTTCTACCAAAGGCGTATAACCTATATCTAGCCATGAGGAAACCTCAGACAAACTAATTGAGGGACATTCTACAAAATAATCAGCTTGTAATCTTCATAAGTGTCAGGGTCATGAAAGCCAAGGAAAGACTGAGGAATGTTCCAGATGAAGGATACTAAATAGACATGACAACTCAGTGCAACGTATGACCCTGCACTGGATCTCTTTGCCATGAAGGAGATGATTGGGACACCTGAAAAGACATGGATGGGGTCTGAGGACTAGACAGGAGTCATCTGTATCCATGTCGTCTCCTGTGATGGTGGTGGGGTGTGTATGAGAATGCCCCTGTTTGTGGGTGTGGTAGAGCATCATGTCAGCAATTTGCTCTCAAAAGCTTCAGGGGAAAAAGAAGTTCCTGCAACTTTCCTGAAAATTTGAGTTTGTTTCAAAATACAAAATGCATTTTTAAAAATGTAATGGGGAGGAGGCATGGTTTCCCTGTTCTGCCCTGGTGAGCCTGAGCTGGCTGGCAGATGGGCTCCAGCTGAGCCTATTGAAAGTCCTGCTACTGGGCACTGTGAGGGTGAGGCCTGAGAGGACACAGGCAGGACACCAAGAGCATCTGCTACAGCTTCAGTCAAGATGGCGGAGATTGATGCCAGAAGATCCCCTTCCTAGTCCAAGTAAAATCCATGCTGAACAAGATATATATGCTTTTAAAATGCTTGGTGAAAGGCACAGATGAACCTTGAAAACCTTACGCTGAGTGAGATAAGCCAGACACAAAAGGACAAATATTGTAGGATCCCACTTATATGAAATATCTAGAATATGCAAATGCATAGAGAGCAAAGTAGGTTAGAGGTTACCAGAGGGTGGAGAGGGAGGCAGTAATGGGGAGTCATTGCTGAGTTTCTGCTTGGGTTGATAAAAAGTTTTGGAAATAGATGGTGGTGATGGTTGCACAATGTGGTGAGTATAATTAATGCCACTGAATTGTACACTTGAAAATGGTTCAAATGGCAAATTTTGTTATATATATTTTACCATAATTTTAAAAAAGTAGCACATTGAACATACACACATATTCACACACACATGCACATACACTTAAACACACTCACATACACTTACACAAACATCCACACACTCATACACATGCATATACAGCTACACACATGCACATACACTTATACACACATACACTCACATGCACGCTTGTGCACACTCACACAGAAGGGCGCTCTGCAGGACTGAAACAAAGCTAGAGCGCAAGCTGCAGTGGTGAGCTGGAGTTGAGACCGAGCAGATGACATAAGGCTTAGGGCTGGCCTCATATCCACTGAGGATGGAGGTTGGAGGTCCGCGTGGGATGGAGTGGAAATCAACAGGCCCTTTCTGACATGGGATCTGGAACTGGGCTTCCGTCATGACAAGAGGAGCTAAGAAGGACTGACCAGTCAATGAATGGGAGGTAGAAAATTCTGCCCACCAGCCTGGGGGTGGAGCCCATAGAGCAACCAGCCTTGTCCAAGCCGTCAGTGGGCTCTAGGAAAATACAGAAGCCATGGAATATAGGGTTGTAAAAACGGCATGGGGGCAAAGTCTGACCTCTCACTTCACGAGGGGAAAGGAGAATCAGGATTAACAGCCCAAGGCTGATTCCCATGACGTGGAAGTCAAAGACATGCCTCCTCTCTCCACCATCTTTACCAATTCTAACATCAACTGTCCCTCCCATGGCACTCTCTACTTCTCTGCTGGGTTCAATAATTCATTGCAATGGCCACACAGAATCCACATATTATATGATTACGGTATTAGGGAAACAACAGGTTACAAATCAGGTTCAGGAACACTCAGATACAGTTCTTCATCAGGACAGCCTCCTTTCGGCTGTGCTCGCAGGCACACTTCTCTCTGGCCCTAGGCATCTCCCCTGCTTAGGCAAGTGTTACAAAGCTCTTTGAGCCCCTGCCAATAAGTCCCCAGACACACCCCAGGCAGTTAGCTTTCTCACTTCCTGGGCTGGGAAGCCCACTGCATGGTCTCCTGCTGGTCTCTCCTGCCGCCACTTCTTGCCATCTTCAGGGTTACAGCTTTCTCTCTCTGTCTCAGTCTACTGGTTCCAGGAGCTTCTCACCACAAAGATCCTGGGTCCACGTGACGTGCTCTCTGCTCCTGGCTGTTCTTCTTTGATGGCGGTAGGATCTTCTCTTTCTCACCTCTGGGGTGGCTCATTTTAAGCCCAGCAGGATGTCAAAACTGACCAATCCCTTTGGTGGGCCACAAATATCATACCACACAGTCCTGCCCAATCACTTGGGCGGGAATTACAAAACCATGGCTAGAAAGACCACACAAAAGTGATCCAATGCACTTCATGGGTGAATTTGGCTGGATAAAAAACTGCATTGGGAAAATGTAAGAGGAATTAAGTATAGACACAGAGAAAACTCAGGTGGAAAAATAAAGCTAGGCAAATATTAACTCCGGGAAAAACAAAGAGGAAATCTAAGCAAAGTTCACCACTAGGCTCAGCAGTGAACCATATTTACACAGTCATAATAGTACAAGCAAAAACTATAAAATAGCTCATTAGGGAAGATACAAGAAAGAAAGAAGGGCAGGGAGGAGGGGGTGCCAGAAACAGCTCACAATGTCTAATATCAGTAAACCAAGAAGAGCAACATGAGCATATTACTTAGAAGTATGGAGATAAATAAGAAATAAAAGTGGCTGATATCAGGACACTGGACCAAAGGGGTTATGTATAAGAGGGGGCCAGTGAGTCCCACAGATTTATGCAACTGTCCTAACCTTTTGGGTTCTTTTTGTTCCTCTTATCTATGTGTCTGTATTTCTTTGGTAAGAGTTAAAATAGATACACCAGAACTCTAAACTAAAAATAAATAACAAAGAAAAACAAGCTCACGTTCCTACCAGAACACATCACTAGTTTGGGACACTAAAAAACACATTCTGAACAAATCATCAATTAAAGAAAGAATCCAAATGGAAATCACAAAATGTTTAAAATTGAATGCTGGTGAAAATGCTGTCAATCAAAGTTTCTGGATGCAGCTAAACGGTACTTAGAATCTTACAGCCCTTGGTTCATCTATCAGAAAACAAGAAAGTGGTTTTAGCCAAATGAGGAAATGAAAGATCTTTTTCATTTTCTTTGTGCTGATCACCATTTTCTAGTCTTCCAAAAACGCTACTTTTGGTTTTGTGGACCTACCCTGTTGTTTCCTTCTGGACCATTCCGGCCAGGAGGGACCTCCCCCAATGGGAGCTTCTGTGGGGTCCTGGGGCCAGAGCCCGCAGGGTCGCTTGTGGGTCCCAGCACCCAGCACATTGGCCAAGACCTGCCTGGTGGGTTAAACTGAGATAGTGCCCATGATGCGCTGCAGAACACCTGGCCTGCGGGGTTCACTCATGCTTTTGTCTCCCTGGGAGTGTCGGGTGAGCCAGCACGCTGCTGGAGGGGCTGCTCTGATGGTGGATGACCAACTCTTCCTGACACTCTGCCCCGACTCTGCCCATCTCCCATGGCTGGCAACACCCCCACAAGTCCTGCCCCTTCCAAGAGCTGCCCTGGCCTTCCTGGAGGCAGCAGAAGGGAAAAGTGGGACCCTTTTTCCATGTCAAGCAGAGATGCCCGCCTGCCCACCTCACTGCCACCCTGGGTGGCCTCAGCTGCCAGATGGGGCACCACTGGGACCTAGGCAGGCATTGAGCAGTCCCAGGAGACAGATGGTCGCCCAATCCCACCTCTGGACCCACACCTAACATGGGTGGGGGCCTGTTGCAGGCCCTAGGCTAGGGGGCAAGGCTGGTTCTCCAACCCCTTCCCCTGCGAGAACCAGAGACCCTCACCCAGACCCTGCTCAGATGCATGGGGCTGTTGGAGGCTGAAGGTGCTGTGGCAAGAGGACTTGCTGTGCTAGGGGACTTGCTGGGCCACCCTGACCAGCCATGTGACCTGGTTCTGGGGGCACATCTTCAGCCTCTGTACACGGCTGGACATTCCACAAGGGCCAGCCTGGAGAGGCTGAGCCTTGGCAAGGACCTGTGCGTGGGCATCACTGCCCTGCGGCCCGCCTGCCCGCCCGCCCGCCAGATCCTGCTCCCTGGAGCATCCCGTGCTGCTCTGGAATGCACAATGTGCCGGCCATGGCCCACCTGTGGCTCCAGCCATGCCCCAGTGATCACAGTGTTCCTCGGTCCCTGAAGCACTTCAGGCCTGGGCCCCACTACCACAGCCCGGTTCTCCCCCAGTCCAGCCCCCCAACTTAGCCAAAGAGGTCTGTGTTGACACAAGGAGGCTGGGGGCAGAGGGTGGGATTAGGGCCAGGGCCAGATGTAACAAGGGTCTTCCAGGACCCTCTGCCATTCTTGTACCCAGCTGACACTTGCTGAGTGCCCGTATGCTGGGCTGAGGCCACCACACGGGTGGCATACGTGGGCTTCGCCAGGCACCTTCTGAGAGGCAGAGCGCTCCCGGAGGTGTCACCGCCCAGCTCCTCCTGGACTGCAGCTGTGGCGCCAGCAGCGTAACAGGAGTGTAACGTGGTGCATCATTAGAGGAAGGGAGACAGGAGCCTGGGGCCGCAGGCTATGTGGGGGCTGTACAGGTCTCATGGACACCCATTTCACCCTCTGGAACTGAGGTAGGTGGCACTGCCATCCCAAACCTTCCCAGGCTGTCAGCTGCCACGGAGTGGGAGCCTAGGTGAGGCTGAGCCCTGCTGCGGGACAGGGGCGAGGGGCTGCTCAGAGGGCCACGCCAGTGATCCCAGTGGCCTGGGGAGAGCCAGGAAGGGACCTTCCATGGGACCTTGCCTCCAGACCCACTGGCTTTGACCTCCCGGCTGCAGGTGAGGCCCAATGCCACCCTTCCGTTACATCAAGGGAATGCGGCTCCTGGCCATGGGCTCCAACCCCTCCTGCCTGCCTGCCCTGAGAGTGTCCCTCTCTCCCCACATCTGCCCTCTCACCAGTGTTAGTTAGCCCATCTCCCCTCCAAGGAGCCCATGGCCCCTTCGGCCACCTCTCTGTCCTCTGTCTTCCCAACCACATGTCCTGGCTCCTGGCTCGTCCTCACCCTCCCCCCCACCCTGGGCAGTGTTCAGCCCCCACCCTTGTCCACTTGCCTCCTGACACTTGGGCCTCCTGGGCCTTTGGAACAGAGTCCACCTCCCTGACCAGCCTCCCGGCCCTGCAGCCAGCCCCTGACGGTGCTCACCAGCCTGTGCCCCACCCTGCACACCACTGCCACTGACCACACTCACTGTCCTATGCCCCACCCGGCACTCAGCTGCCCAACCATGTTCACCGCCCTGCACCCCACCCTTCACCCTGCTGCCCTGGCCTCCCTCTCTCTGCCTTGCGGCTCTGAGTGGTGACTGCTTCTTCCACGTATCGTGTCGTTGAGGCAGTCCCCTGCCCTTCTTGAGGATCTGCTGAGGCTTCCTGAGGCATGCGCACTGCCCAGGCCAAGCCCCTGGCAGCCATTGCACAGGATGTAGGGAGATGCCCTCACGTGGGTGAAGGGCATGGCCCTAACGCCCTTGCCTGCTCACCAGGCCCAAGAACTGCCTGGCAGCCCCTGTAGTCTCCTGCAGCCCCTGCCCCTCTGGCACCTGGGTTCCTTCCCCTGGAAGAGGGAGTAGGCTAGGATGGCCCTGGAAGATGACCTGCCTTGTCCCCAGCCCTCAGTGCACCCCAGGAGATGTCGTGTGCAACCCTGAGGGGACAGGGGAGGTGAGTAGGGTCACTGTGTATGCCCATGAGGGGAGAGGACATGGGGGTCAGGTAGACGGGCGGGGACTCTGAGGAGCACTGACTGGGGCTGGGTCTCCCATAGGGAAGAGAGAGCTGGGGGAGGCTAGGCAGCCTCAGGGCCAGGCACAGGGCTGGCTGGGTGAGCCATGGACATGGAGGGGCAGGAGGGCAGCTGGGTGCTGAGGACAGAGGGACTCCAATCGCCCACCCCTCCCCAGGCTCCCAGAGCTGCTCCTGGGAGGGTCTTTGGGTGACCTAGAGGAGGCCCTTGCCATGGTGTCACAGTCCTGCCGGCACTAGCCATGGTGGGGACGCAGGGTGGGCTCTGGCTGTGGCCACTGGCCTGCTCAGTGAGTGACCAGCACAGCCCTACGCACCTGCACCCCAGGCCTGACCCCCTGGACCACCTCCCACCAGCCCTGTGAGGAAGCCTGTGGCCCAGGCTTGCACTGGCTTGCCCTCCAGCTGCCGGCCGGCCCCTCTCCTCCCGTCTGTGCTGGCTCCTCGTAAAATCTCGGCCATGCTTGTCTTTGCACAGGCCCCTTGCGCTCGCGCCCAGGTTGCTGGCAGGCCTGCGGGTGAGCTCACTCGTTACATAAGGCGTGTGAGCTAGTTCTGGGGGACTCAGCTCCCAGCACATGGGGCACCGTTTCCCCTCAACTAGCAAGGGCCTCCAACCGCTGCACGCCAAAGGGCGCCGGGCATGAGAGCCAGACCCCTGCCCCACGTGTTCCCCACCCACGCACCCTCCCTTTGCCAGCTACTCCCCCTAGCAGGTCCCTTGAGAACAAGGTTGACTCTGAAAGAAGGGAGACTGAAGCTCTCCCCAGATGTCCAGGGTCATGGCACCCTGGGGAGCCATGGGTGAGACCCACACCCAACCTTGGGCCCAAAGGAGAAGGAGTTTTTACCAGGGGCACATTTGCTGCTGTGGCTGACAGTCACTTTCCAGGGCAGATCCTTCTCTCCTCTCGTGGTGGGGGGTGCCTCAATAGGCTCCCCCAGGCCTTGAGTCCCACAGTTGCCCCTCGGTAGGGTTGGAAAGGCCCAGAAGAGCCATTCAGGGGTCATTCAGGAAATGTCCCGCTCTGGGCAAGAACAAGCAGCTAGGTTCTGCTTCGGCCAGACCAGAGCCCCCCAGTTAGGCACCCATCCAGGGGAGTAGAGCCACCCTCCACCCCCCGCTGTCCCCATGGGTGCTGAGAGGGACATCATCCCCTCTGCCCAGGCGCAGGGTGGGGATGCGGGGGCTGCAGGAAGCAGCTCCGGGCCTCTGACCTCCTGCTCCATGTCTGCAGACTGGGAACCACAGGGGCTGTGAGGACACATCGGAATAGCCTGTGGAGCCTGGCATTTCTGGGGCCAAGCCCACTTCCAGCAGGTCCAGGCCCCAGGAGGAGAAAGGGGCTCTTCCTCCCTGGAAGGAAAATCCCTGTCATTGTCATCGACAAACCAGCCCCTTCAGAGGAGGAGGAGGGCCATGGGGCTAAGAGGACCCTTCATGTCAGCCTCTCTCGTGAAAGGCCTTCCCTGCTCCAAAAACAGTCAGGCAAGAAAAGAGCAACGAGGTCGGGCTTCCGGCTAGAAGGGGCCTGGGCAGCTAGCATCCTTTCAGGCCAAGGCCTCTTCTCTCTCTGCGGGAGGAGAGGGCGGGCTCAAGGCTGCGCTACCTGTGATATGCTAAACAGTCTGAGCCTGGGCCTGTGTCTAAAAGAAAGAGGGAGAGGGAGGGGGGAGAGGAGGAGAGAGGAAGAGAAAGAGGGGGAGAGAGAGAACGAGAGAGAGACAGAGAGAGAAGGAGACAGGGAGAGAGAGGGGGAGAGAAGGAGCTCTCTTGGGCAACTTCCAGCGTCTCCTGCTGGGAGACCGTCACAAGCTCCATGGTCTCTAGAACAAGACTCCCAGTGTGGCGGGGGACTCACGGAACCCACAGGCCCTGCACAGCCCCCATGGACCCCGGCCCTGGGCCCTGCCTCTCGAGAAACGAGAACATGTGCTCCTTTATTCTCAGAGACTGGGTTCTTGGAACTTACACCCTCTTCGGTTTGCTATTTTTACCCACCCCGAGCCTTCCGGTCTCCATGGCGACGCCTCCAAACAGCAGATTCCAGGCGGCAATGACGTCACCTTCCCCTTTCCTGCCGCCCAGCCCTCTGGAAGGCGGCTGCTGCTACTGCCTGGGGCCAGAGGCTGCAGGGCTCCCCCCACACCCCCGGCCCCCATCAATGCCCCAGTGCTTCCCGTCCCTACAGCTAAGACCCCAAGACGCTCAGGCTAGCTCTGGGCTTGCCTGTCTGTCAGGGCTTTCAGCGGGCGTTGTCTGTCCTTCCTGGCCCTAATGGTGGCTCTGCTGAAGCTGGGGGGGGGGGGGGGGCACGGCTTAGGTCAGGACGTTTAGCCAGCAGCACCGCCCCCCCGCCCCCCACCGAGTCCAACCTTTGGCAGCAGCCCCTGTAGCAACAGGCCCTAGCGGCTGGGGAAGAAGGGGCAGGTGACACCAGGCCACAGCATGTCCCGCCTGAGAAATCCCCACACCAGACGCTTGCCCCCAAGATAAGCAATGGCCATGGCAGGGCAGGGGGCAGCAGAGGCTTCAAGGGAACAGCCTGAGGCCTGGCCTGCAAAGACCCCTTTCAGTGCTGTCTCAACCTCCTAGCACAGGGGCTGCTGCCCTCATGCAGGGGGCTTCTGGTGCAGGCCTGGCCGGCGTGCCTGTCCCTGCAAGGCCCATGTCCATGTCCTTGGTCCTGAACAGGGGACTGAGATGGGGGAGGCCCCCTACCCGGGCCCTGGTCTCCTGCGTTTGTCACTGGGCTGTGTCCCTGTGTGGGGTCACAGTGGCCCAGGCTGGCCCTGCCTCACCCAGCCTTCCGTCTGCCCTCTGCCCACACTGAAGACAGGGCTCTCAGGGCCACCAGCCTCACATGCCTGCCCCCTGGGCTCTTCCACCCTGGAGAAGCACCCCATCCGGGACTCTCATTTTGAAGTGTGTACAGACATTGGCCGAAACTACTGGGAAGTCTTGGGGTGCCCTGCAGGATGGGCAAATTCTACTTAGAAAGCCCTGAACCACTCAAGGGGGCCCGGAGGCACTCTCCCCTGCTTGAGAGCCCCAAGGAGTCCTGAGGAGCCAGCCCCACAGCTCTGGGCTTTTAAGACCCCCCAACCTTGCCTGGGGGCGGTGCTGGGATTCCCTCACAGGGCAGGTGAATAAACAGACCCGAGGCTCACCCCACCCAGCCTCAGCTCAAAAAGCACGCACTGGAGGGTGCAGACAGGCAGGAGAGCAGGGCCTAGGGCTGAAAAGGAGGGGAGCAATTGGGGGGAGGGCTTCGTGAGGGGCCAGGCCAAGGGGCAGGGTCATGCTCTGTCTTGCCAGCATCTAGATGAGAAAAGAGACACTTGGTGGACATGCGTTAGCCCCTAACTGGCCACCTTCTCCTCCGCTGCCAGAAACAGGACTGGAGGAGGGGGCCCAAGACCCACATTCCTGCCTCCTGCTGGGCCTCAGGGACGAAGTCCCAACTTGCCCATCCAGCACCAGCAGGCATGCCCACAGGCCTGAGCACGAGGAGGCAGGGGGGCAGCCATCTGCAGTACCCCATACAGACGTGTTCTCACAGGGTGGAGACTCCTGGGACCTGCCTCTCAGAAGCCTTCCTATCCTAAGGCCATGTCTGGAGAGGGTGCTGGAGTCGGGCTGTGGCTGCAACAGGGGGCTGAACGTGGTGCCCTATGGCCAGGCCTCAAGGGCCAGCAGGACAGAGGCCCCTTGAGTATCTGGGTGCCTGGCTGGCGGCTTGACTCCCCAAAGTGTAAGTGGATTGTTCACTGAGCATCTGCTCCATCTGGAAGGAGGGTGGGCAAGTGACCTCAGGTCCCAGGGGGCCGTCAGACAACCAGGGGGTAGGAGGGAGACTTTGGGGTCCCGGGGGACTGTCAGACAGTGGGGGGACAGAAAGAAGGCCACAGGGTCCAGTGCGGGGTGAGAGGGAGTAGGATGGAGGCTAGGGATCCCCGGGAGCTGTGAGACAGTGAGGGGGTGAAAGGAAGGCCATGGGGGTCCCAGTGAGGAGGTGGGAGGGAGGCAGCAGGGCCCCAGTGAGGAGTGTGGGGAGGGCTGCACGGACAAGAGACCGCAGTCCTGGGAGAAGTGAGCACCCGCACTCCACCGGTGCCCGCAGACAGCTCCCCCAGACCTGGTGCACCTCCATCCATTGCCCCTCTCCTGAGGGACTCCAGGGCCTTCAGTCACCCCTTCCCAGTTCCTCCATCCCTGCCTTCCTGATCTCTTTGACCCTGCAGACCCACCGGGAGGCCCTGGTCTGGGTTGAGGTCAGTCTGGCTCATCCGGCCACCCCAGGGGCCCAGACGCAGGGCAGGAAGCCTGGCCCTGAGCAGCCCTGGTGCCCCATGAGTGAGTGACCCTGAGCCAGGCATAAATATGGAATCGATTTGTTCTGCTCAGGGTTTTTTTTTTTTTTTAATTATAAAGAGGATCTTTTTATCTTACTTTATTTGCTTTTTTTTTTTTTAAGTTGTACTTCAGGTGAAGGCTTACAGAACAAATAGTTTCTCATGAAACAGTAGTACACATGTTGTTTTATGACATTGGTTAACAACCCCACAACATATCAACCCTCTAAATTCTCAGCCTTTTTTTGGTGAAAATACACATAGCCAAAGATACACCATTTCAAAAATTTCTACATGCACAGTTCAGTGACATTGACCACGCTCTTCCAATTGTGCTGTTATTCTCACTTTAGATGAAGGCTTACAGAACAAAATAGTTTCTCATTTAACAGTTAGCACACATGTTGCCCTATGACAATGGTTAACAACCTCACAACACATCAACACTATCCTTACTCAACCTTGGGTTCCCTATCACCAGCTTTCCTGTCCCCTTCTGCCTTCTGGCCCTTGCCCCTGGACTGCTGTACCTCATCAGTCCCATTTGGTTTTACGGGGTTGTCCACTCCCAGGCTGAATGGTGAACCTCGGAAGTGACTTCACCACTGAGCTAAAAGGGTGTCTGGGGGCCATACTCTCGGGGTTTCTCCAGTCTCCTTTAGGCCAGTAAATCTGGTCTTTTTTGTGTGAGTTAGAATTTTATTGTACATCCTTCTCCAGCTCTGTCCAGAACCCTCTGTTGTGATCCTGGTCTGTCTACTCAGTTTTTTTGAGGGCCTTCTGTGTGATGGCACTGCTTGAAGTGCTGGGACCCCGAGATGAGAACCAGAGAGTCCCCGTTCTCGGGCTGACCACTTTACGGGAGATCACAAAGGAATATAATTCCACTATGTTCTATGGAAAGGAGCTCTGGTGGGGCAGTGGTTAAGCACTCGTCTGCTAACCAAAAGCTTGGCATTTCCAACCCACCAACCACTCCTCAGGAGAAAGATGTGACAGTCTGCTTTCATAAAAAATTACAGCCTTGGAAACCCTATGGGGCAGTTCTGCTCTGTCCTATAGGATTGTAATGAGTCAGAATCGACTCAACAGCGATGGATTTGGTTTGGTTTGGATGTTCTATGGGACGGGTACATGCTCTGAAGAGGGTCAGTGTGCTGAGTCAGAGGAATCTCCAATAAAGCCCATTTGAACAGAGTCCTAAAATGCGTGAGGGACTGAGCGCACCAAAGAGCTTTCCAGGTGGAGGAATAGCAGGTACAAAGGCCCTGAGGCAGGCACATGCTCAGGTCCCAGCAGGCCTATACAGAGGCATGGAGAGCAGGGCAGTGCACGGTGGTGGGGAGGGGTGGCCGGAGTGGGCCAGCTACACGGGCCTGAAGCTTACCCCCAGCTTTGCCCTCCCAGGGGCCTGAGCTTGGCTGGTCACTGCTCTGAGGCTGGGAGACCCCCAAAGCCACAGCACGTGGGGGTTTCCCTGGGAGCGGATGGTGCACGAGGGAGCAAACAGCCCTCCTGCCCCTCCACCTTCCTCTGAGGAAAACTCAGGGCTAGATACGATGAATCGATTTGAAATGGATTAGGCTATTTTTCTGAACATTTTGTTCCCAGTCCCGCCCCCAGCCTGGCATGGGGGGCGGGGGGGTGATGAGGTGACGCCAAGGGTAGGGCCCTCAGCTGGCCTGGCCCAGGCCCCTCAAGCCCCAGCTTCAGCCTCCTCGCACCACCCCTGCCCAGGGCCCTGCTGCCCAGAGCCCTGCCCTCCCTGCCACATTGCAGGGTCAAGTAAACAGGCACGCTGATGATGTCAAAGGGCATCGGGAGGCTGGGGGCATGTGGTGCCCAGGTGGTTTCCCCTGGCCCCAAGTCCACCAGCTGCCCCGGGGCTAAGCAGGGAGGGCCGTCCGCATCCGCAGTCCGATATTTGCTGCACCGCCCTTCCCGTGGCTGGGTCACCCGGCCTGCGCTGCCCAGCAGCTCCCCTCTCCATGAGTAATATTTAACTTGGAAAGGTTCGCTGACAACAGTAGGGGAGAGTTAACAACAAGTTTGGATTGCAGTAGGCTTGCCAGGAGAGGAGAGAAGGAGGGGGAAGGGAGGGAAAGAAAGAGGGAGAGAGGGAAAAGCTGAGAGGAAGAAAGGAGGGCAGGAGGCAGGCCTGAGGGACCAGTGCCCTCCAGGAGGCAGGGCTGGGGCCAGACTTCAGCAGACCTCAGTGCCTTGGGCTCTGTGCACCCCAGGCCGTGGACCCCCAAGCACCTGGGCTCAGACTACAGACCGCTGCACCCCAGAGTGAGAGCTCTGAGGCCAACAGGCTGGCAGATACACACTGGCATGTGACTGAGCCACCCTGCCTTGGTTTCCCTGTGGGAACCACGCCAGGTCCGGAGGAGCCGTGAGACCCAGCTTGGGCAAAGAACTTGACACTCAGGGTTATGGGCAGAACGGCCCTGCTGGAGCTCAAGAACAGGTCTCTACTGAGGCGGAAAAACCCAGAGGGCAGGAGCCAAGCGTGAGGGCCCAGCCAGAATGCACGGCTGGAGCCAAGATGGGGTATCTTCCCAAACGCAGGTGGCCACAATACATACCCCTGCCCCGGTGCCCAGCCCACTGGTCAATGTCGGTGCCCACAGGCTTGGCCCAATCATCCTCCCGCTAGGCAGGGGCTCCCTTCCCCGGAGGCTACCCCCTGGCCAGTCAGTGAGCCATGGCTGCTTTGCTGAGCACCTCTGGCACTGGACACAGGCCAGGCACACGTATGTGCTCCTGGAACAAGCAACGAGAGAGGGAGGCCTGGCGCCAGGGTGGGCAGGTGCCATACTGAGCTTAGAGGAAAGAAGACAGCAGCCGGCGTCAGAATGCTGAGCTCTCTGCTTCCATCTTGACATCTGGATGGCCAGAGAGGGCCCCCTCACCCCTACCGGGCTTGGACCTCTCACCCATCAAAAGAGAAGATCAGTTTTGGCCTATGCCAGGAGTCCATGAGCCAGACTTGAGAAGGTCCCTGGGGTCATGAAGGAGAGTCCCACCTTAAAGGACCCAGGGGACAGGCCTCTGGCCACACCCTGTGTCAGGACATGCCACCTGGTCCCACACACACCCCTCACCCCAGTTCTGGCAGCAGCCTCACAGCAGCACAACAGGCCCTGAATCTTCCATTCAGTGAGTTTCTAAGTGGTTTTTTCACCAAGGTTATTTTCCCAGGAACAGTGAACCCCCGCCCTCACCTTTTGGGTTTTTTTCTGAATCTCCCTCAGGCAGAAAAGTCTGCCCTCCTGCTGGGGGGAGGGTCAGCGTCATTGTTCTCCAGGAAGGAGGGAAGCGAGCACCTGCCTGGGTACCGTTCAGTGGGCAGAGTGGGCCTTGGTGGATGGCCACCCCGGGGACTGGTCAGTAGCCCAGGAGCTGGGCAGGGTGGGGGCCTTATGCAGGGGCGGGGACCCCTGGGTTCCCAGAGCTCCCTCCCCACCAAGTCACACACACCTGGTAGAAATGCTCAGCATGGACCCTCTCCCCGTCCTGGGTCTGCGCTCAGCAACCCTTCACTGAGGTTAAACGGTTACATTCTGTATATCCTCCCGGAAGTTACGGTCCCGACCCAAACTGGTGGCCAGCTTTTGAATTCATGACCCGTCCAGTGAAGCTTTTGTGGGCTTGTCCAGGGACAAGGTGGGGTGTTTTCTCCTAAAAGCTTGGCATCTGATTGCAGCTGTGCAGAGCTTAGAGACTTGGGGCCCGGTGCTGCTCCAGGAAACCCCACATGGTGTCCCCCCAGAGCCTTAGGCAGTCACCTTCAGACCTTTCCCTCGTCTGGGTACAGGGCCTTGGCCCTCCCGCAGCCTGGGTGCTCCCTCATCCTCTCTTCCTCCTTCATGCTTTATTTCTCAAGAGAAAAATTAACCTCTATTCAAATTCCAGACAGGTCAACGAAGAGGTCTGGATAGGGAAGGGTGGGACACAGGGGGCTGGGGAGGGTTGGAGTAGGGAGACGCTTGCTTCACTCACACAATGAAGGAAAACTGGATAGTGGAAGCCCCTCTCCTGCCTTGGACGCGGACACAGGGCCCTCTGCTCCACCTGGGACACAGACACGGGGCCCCATTCCACCTCAGACATGGGGCTCACTCCCACCTCAGACACAGGGATCACTGCTTAGTCTCTGACGCAGGCCTGGGGCCCAGCTCCTGCTCCGAGTGGCCCCATCCAGCATCGGCTTTCAGGCCAGGCTGGAGAGTAATGGGGAACCCTAGGAGTGGGGGACTCTCTCATTTTTCCTGCAGGGAACGTTCCCTGGGTTCAGGGC
This sequence comes from Dugong dugon, assembly GCA_030035585.1. Classification (NCBI taxonomy): domain Eukaryota; kingdom Metazoa; phylum Chordata; class Mammalia; order Sirenia; family Dugongidae; genus Dugong; species Dugong dugon. Next base: position 25,113,390 of record CM057462.1, on the reverse strand, counting down.
CTAGGTGTGCTGACAGGTGAGACGCTGAAGGCTGGAGCAGGGTCAGAAGGTGGAGGCCTGGGGGTTCCTACTGGCCCTCATGACATCACCATTGTGTTGATGTGGTGATTGGATCCTGGGAACCCGCAAAGTTGGAGGGGTGACAACACACTCCAGGGAGCCCCACCCTCACGTCCTGCTTGTCCCCAACCACGGCCCTATCCACACGTCGTGGCCCCTCGCTGTTGCACAGCCACCGAGCCCAACATAGCCACGGAGCATGAGCTGTGCTCCAAGCACAGAGCACCGTAGACTCCAAAGCTCTCAGTGTAAAAGAGATCGTACAACAACTCACTGGTTACATGTTGAAATGATAATACTTTGGATGTGTTGGGTGAAAACAAAACGTCTTATTAAAGTTCACTTCGCCTTCGTCTTTTTACTTTTTCGCACATGGCTACTATAAATTTAAAAAGACCTCCATCGCTCGCTCTCTATTTCTACTGGACGGCACTGGCCTAGCTGTCATCCGACTGGGATTCACAACATGGGTGGCCAGCGTGGGCCAGTTCACAGGATCTGAAGAGATTACAGCTGCCACGTTAAGACCAGGAGGTCACCATGTCAGGCACTGCCCCAGCCTTGAGCTGAAAGGTAGACCTTGCCCCTGCCTGTGCTTGGGGGGCAGAGGTGGGAGGGAGGTGCCCTGGGTGGGCTGGGGGCTCCCCAACCACACGGAGGGGCATTGTGTGAGTCAGAGGGGAGTGCAGGCAGGGGGGCAGCCGGGAGGGGCCCAGGAGGCTGGAACTGAGAGGGTCAGGGCAGGGCAGAAGAGGCTGGGTTGGGTGCATCCCAGGGAAAACTGACCATCAAACAGAAGGCAGTGCCTGCAGTTGGGGGCTAGGTGGATGCGGCAAAATAAGAAATGAACAGCCCGTGAAGCTGCTGAAGGCTGCTTCCCTGGACCACCCCCCACCCTCATCCCACAACATAATTGGCCAGCATAGCACCAGTCTGTCACCAGCTACTTCCAAGCGCTGGGCAGTGGGACGGGGCAGCTGGGGCTGAGTGTCTGCCTGGGGGTGGCCCACCCCAGTTGCTATGCACCCATCCACTGATGGGGGGGTGACAGGAGGGGTTCTCTCCTTCTCATCACTGCAGGTGTCTGGGGCTCCCCCTCTGTCCTCCGGGGCGCCCTGTCGCCACAGGGCCCAGCTCTGGGCAGCACCCTCCTGGCCCCATCCCACCCCTGCGTTAGACACTCTGCAAGTGGAGAAGAGGAGCTGCTATTTGGGGGAACTGACCGTCTCAGGGCACGTCCCAGCAGGGGACAGATTCCTCAAAGGAGGCGGCCCAGAGTCAAGGGCAGCCTTTATTCCTGCAATTCCATTCAGGGTGTGCCAGACCGCGGCACCGAGCCAGGGCCAGACACTGGTGGAGGACGCTGGCAGGACCCGCGGCGCCGGGCACCCAGGCTGAGGGACACTGGCTCTCACGCCAACTGCAGAGTCAGCGGGCAGGCCCACAGGCTGTGCCCTCAGTCACGGGTGGCTGGTTCGCTGGGGGTCTGCCTGCGGCGGTCATATGCAGGAAAAGAGGAGGGGGCTGCTGTGCATGGGAGCTGCAGGCGAGTGGAACAGTCCTTGCTGCAGGGTCCCGTCTGCCCAGCTGCCCAGCCCTGGCTCAGTCTATCAGGTGTGGAGAGCTCCTCCTGGTACTCAGAGTGCCAGCATGTCCCTCCCTGCCTTGGTTCCGGGCATACAGCCTCTAGGTGCCTCTGGGTCAGCAAGGCCTCCACTGGCTCAGGCGTGGTACCAGAAGGCCTGGCTCCACTCCTGCCCAGCCACTCACCATCTTGAGGCCTGAGGCAACTGGGATGACCGGCCTTGGGCCTCAGTTGACCCATTTACAAGCAGGCCCAGCAACATACACTGCGGGATTGGGTGTAGAGCAAACAGGCAGGTGCCAGCAATCATGGCTGCGGGAACCCCATTGGCTCGAGGTGCGAGGTGCCCGCAGGCAGGGAGGACATGTCCACACCAGCCCCAGCCGGCTTCTCCTATCTGCTCAAGCCTGGCCCTGCCCCCACCCTGGTGCAGTTGGGAGAGAACCACGGACCTGCCCCACCTCCACGCCAGGTGCGCCAGGGGCAGCATCCAGCCCAGAGACGGAAGGGGTGGAAAGATGACCAAGGCTCCCGTGCCGGGCTGAGCTGTCCACAGCCACCCACACACATGCAGTGGCCACCAAGAACATCCCAGCTTCCACAGCATCTGCACCTGGGTGGGGGCAGCCGGCAGCAGCAGGGGCCTGAGTAGGGAGGTGCGTTAGGGGCCGGGTGCCGCATGCTGGGCCTTTCCCAGGACAGATGTGGCCCACTGGCCCTCCTCAGGGCCACTCGCATCTTGGAGGCTGGAGCTTCCATGATGGGGCCACAGCTTACTCAGCTTGGGGGGTGGTTGATATGACAGGACCAAGGGGGAGGGATGTGAGGGCATACTCCGCTTCCCTCTCCAAACCATGCTTGGCGCTTCCCAGGGGAGCTTTGCTGTGGGGCCAACTGTGAAAGGCCTGGGTCCTCAGAAATAGGTTTCTGCTTGACTTATGGTTCCTAAAGGAGGTGGGAAGGAGATGGAGGAGGCAACACCCCCCACCCCCACAGGATTTATTGATGGGCACCCTGTGCTGGCACCCTCTGTGTCCCCTTGGACCAACCAGCACCCTGCAGTGGACAGACCAGCCTTGGGCATGCAGTCTCTGTGGGTACAGTGGAAGAGCCTACATGGTGCAGAGAGAGGCTGGGGGCTTCAGACAGTCCAGGAAGGCTTCTCTGAGGAGGTGATGCCTGAGCAGAGCCTGGGGTCAGGAGAAGCCGCCATGGGGGGGGGATGCACTAGGCAGAGGGGCTATCTAGGACAGAGACTCGGGAGCAACTGGGACAGGAAAGGCCACCGTGGCTGGGTGAGTTGGGCAGAGAGGTGGGAGTCAGAAGTGCAGACTAGGAAAGGGGGGTCCTCGGGCAGAGCTGTGGAGTGACAGTGTGCAGAAGGTATCTGAAAGACAGCAGTGAATATGGGGGGTGAGTGGCATGTTGGGGACCCCAGCATGGAGATTGTTGCCCACTGGCCAGGAGAGGTGGTGACCCTATGTGGGGCTCAGAAATGGGGCCTCGTCTCTCCCTCTCTCCCACTCCAGACCCCTCAGCTGCACCCCCGACCATGGACCACCCCCTGTAGCAGAGGAGCCCCTGGAGGCACATGACACATGCTGTGTGGGCCCCGTACCCCTGCTCAGCTGCCAAAGGGCCCTGCGATGTTGCCGGGGCAACCGTTCCATCCAGCCTGTTTCATGGCACCCTGCACACCCACAAATGTCACCACACGGCGCCAGGCAGGTCTGCCTGTGTTGCCCATGTGGGCAGGCAGGTGTGGCCTCATTGGGGGGGGTGGTCCTGCCCCCCAGCTTTGGCAACACCTTCTGTGTGGGGGCAGCGAGTGTGCTACATGGTTGGGGATGCTGCAGCCACGCACCTAGAACATCTGGCCAGCTGCAGGTTTTATTTGGGAGCTGGAAGGCTCCACTGCCTCCTGTGGCTGCTGTGCACCCATCAGTGTCCTGCTGTGCACCCATCAGTGTCAGGCCCCTCTGCTTGCCCATCACGGTCATGTTCCAATTGCAGGGTGCCGACCCTGGAGAAACCAAGGCAAGGGTGTGGGGAAGCCAGAGGGTTTTGGAAAACACCGTCTGTCGTGGGCTGGGGCTGGCTAATAGACGTGCTGGGCCCTGGTTCCCGGCCACTACCCTGGAGGAGAGGTTGGTCCGGAGCCCAGCTGGGGCCCTGGTTGGGGAGGGGGGAGGGTCAGTGCTGGTCAGAAGCAAGAACTTGCCCCCAGTGGGAATCAAGGGGACCATTGACAGCCTCCCTGAGGACCCCCGTTACTTGGCAGTGGAAGGTGCTAGGAGGTGGGGGACCCTGACCCACTGCCCACTGCTCAGCAGGAGTCACCCCATTTTTGGAGTGTGAGAAGGGGTTCTGGTCTGTCTTCCACAAATGCATCATCTGAGGGTGGACGAAGCTGAGGGGAGAATAGAGTACCTCAGCCTCAGAGGAGGTCTTACCCACCGTAGTGAGGACAGTGCAGGGGCTCGGCCACCCACACCCTTGGTCTGCCAGAGCTGAGGCCCCCATGCCCACTGGAACAAGGACCCAGGGTGCCTCCTTCAAATGCTGAGATATTCTCTAGTAATCAGTTTGAGGACTAAGGTGCGCCTAACCCAAGCCAGTGTATTTTCAATCACCTCGTATACATGAGAAAGCTGGACGATGAAGGAGGAAGACTGAAGAATTGATGCCTTTGTATTATCGTGTTGGCAAAGAATATTGAATATACCAAGGACTGCCAGAAGAACAAACGTCTTTTGGAAGAAGTACAGCCAGAATGCTCTTTAGAAGCGGGATGGCGAGACTTTGTCTCACATACTTTGGACATGTTATCAGGAGGGACCAGTCCCTGGAGAAGGACGTCATGCTTGGTAAATAAAGTCAGCAAAAGGAAGAAGACCCTCAATGAGATGGATTGACACAGTGGCTGCAGCAATGGGCTCAAGCCTAACAACGATTGTGAGGATCGTGCAGGACCGGGCAGTGTTTCATTCTGTCGTACACAGGGTCGCTGTGAGTCGGAACCAACTCAGTGGAACCTAACAACAACAGACACGAATTTTAGCTCATAAAAAGAAACCGTTTCCGTGGAGCCCGCGTCAGTCCCAATCAGAAATTATTTCCCAGTAAAGCTAAACCCCCGTCACTGTAGCAGATGGCTCAGAAAAAATAAGCCTTTTAGTCAAGTTCAACTTTTAAACTTGCTCCAGCCCCACCCCTACTTGTGCAGTTCAGATGACGGGGGGATGGGGGGGGACAGCTGCAGCAAGGTGGGCTGGTGGCGCTGGACGCTCGCAGCTCTGCTTCCTAAGGGCCAGAGCCTGGCCTGTTCCCCCGGCAGGCGGCAGCTGTCGGGGTATCAGCGGCTCGGAAGGGGACTCAGTGGGGCAGGGCTTCCTGACAAATGCTGGCACCTGCTCGCTGCCTGGGCAGGGGTCATCCAGCTCCATTCTCTGTGGGGCCTTTCAGGCTCTCGGTTTGTCATGGTCACGAGGCTGCCTGCCCCACCACGCTGCCTTTCTGGGGTTCGGGCCTCTCGCCCTGGGCGGCCCAGGGAAATGAGGCCAATTGGGGTGGGAAGGCCAAAGCAAAGTGTGGCAGGTGTCCCCACCCTCCAAGCCTGAGTCCAGCCACAGGGTCTGGGTGGGCTGCAGGACGAAGACTCCAGGCAGGTCAGCTGAACTGGCCTCTTGTCAGGAGTCAGAGCTCTTTAAGGACCCCAGTGGTTCTGGGTCAGCCCCAGGGCCGCATAGGCATCTAGGGACTGGGGTATCCGGGAGCGCGCTGAAAACCCCAGGGAAGCTCCTGGTGCTGGGCTTTCGGGGGCGTCTTGGGTTCCCCTACCCTGAGGGGCACCGACTCAGGAGCAATGACCTGGCACACACGAGCCCACATGCGTGTCCTTGCCGGGTACCACGAGTCTTTTCCCCTGAAGCAGGACTGAGCCTCAGTCTCTGGGGGCCAGGAGCCTGGACCTCCTAGGCTCTGCCCAACAGACCCAAAACAGGGCAGCGGGGAGAAGGGTCCAGGGCTTGGAATCCATCTCTCAAGGCTGACTCTGGGCCCCATTGCTGGGTGGGGTGGCGTGTGCACATGGCCACCCAAGGGAACCCAGTGGAGGGTGAGGGGCTGAAGAGAGGAACTTTAAACCGGGGAGAGCCACAGGGAGAAAGGGAGGAGGGGGCGAGGACACTGTCCTGGACCCAAGCACACTCTGTTGCCTACTTCCTGCCCTGGTGCCGCCCTCCTGGAAGTCCCTAAGGCCTGTCTCTCAGGAACCAGGCCCCCCAGGACCTTGTGTGGGAATCCCAGACACAGGCAGGCTGGGAGTACTCGTGGTCCTCTGGCACCTGCAATGTGCCAGATATGGGCTGGGCCCACGGGGACCAGCAGCCCTCACACCTGGGCTTCCTTCTCCAGGAGCAGGCTGGCCAGTCTCTGAAGGCCCAGGCCACCTCTTCCAGGTGCTCCAAGACCACCCTGCCAAATGCAGCTCCCCTATGACCCCTTCACAGCACCCACGATGTCTTGCCCATCTATTTGCTGCTGTGGGTCTTTCTCCCACCGTCGGTGGCGGCCCTGTTTCTTGTCCTCCCAGGGGTCTCTGGCATTGAGGACAGTCCCTGGCACATGGAGGGCGCTCAGGGAGTGTTCGTTGATCGAGTAAGTGAATCTGCACCCGGGCTAGGTGGGACTAGAGATGATCCTGTGCTGGTGAGAGCAAGACTGGACATCTATGGTGGAGTGGGCCAGGAGGCTACTGGAGGACGCCAAACATGGCCCGGGCTCGCAAGAGGGTAGGAGTGTACCGGGAAGGGGTGTTCAAGGCCCAAGAAACCTGTGAGCAGAGGTAAGGGCGTAGGAATAGCCACTGCAGAGGGGGCGGCCTAGCAGAGCCCCAGAACTGCCAGGGCAGGCAGAGGGGAAATGACCAAGGTCCCAGCACCTGGCCCCTGAGAGGAGGCGGCCCGCTGCCCACCCCCTGCAGTCCCCAGGGTGGGATTCAGTCCAGGACGCCCTCTGCAGACCCAAGCCTCCTTCCGTCCTGCAGGGGCAGCCATAGCTGTTGGGGAGGCAGGCCTGGAGGAACAAGGGCAGCAGCCGGCTGGCATGGGGAGAGGCCCAGAGGGTGCCTGAGCATCTGCTGCCACCAAGTGGCAGAACCTGGCGTGCCTGTGACCCCTGGTAGGAGGGGGTGGGGAGGAGGACTCCGTAGTTGTCCACTCCCAGCCTATCCACTCCCAGCCTGCCTGCAGGCCCAGCGCCCTGGCCCAGGACCCCTGAGGCCTGGCTGGCCTCTGGCTCTGGACTTTGTTGCCTCACTTCTTTGTTGGCTAGGGATCCCCATTTCCTAGTGTTGGTAAGAAAACAACTTCTCCAGGAGCCAGCTCTGGGCCTTCACGTGTCTAGGAGTCTAAATAGTTACTCAGGGTGTCCTCTCTCCACCAACAGTCCCGCTCACAGAGGTGTAAACTGAGGCTCGAGCGACTGAGTGAGCCTGGGAAGCCGCAGAGCCAGGGCGGGGCCTGTTTTCCCGCCCCTCCCCCACACCAGGGGCTGGCCAGCGGGACCGCGGGTGGGGGCTCCCACCACGTGACTTCCTGCCCATTGTTCCTGCCAGTCGCCCGGCGCAGAGGGGTGGGAGGCTAGTGGAAGTCCGTCTAGCGTTCTCTACAAGTTGATTTTGTGGTGACGGGCGGGGGTGGGGGGCAGAAGAGGGGAATGTGCGAGACCTCCACCCACCGTAGTCCTCTCCCTCTGCGATGGGGGAGGAAGTAGCCTCAGTTTCCCCACAGTATGGGGTCAAGCCACTTTCCATTCCGACAGTGTCACAAAGCTGGGGTCACCCCCGGCTTAAACGCTGGGCAGTAGGGTCTCAGGCGCGGGCGGGGGTAGGGGTCGTGGTCCAGGACGCGGGGCGGAGGTCTGGGTCCAGGGCACAGGGCGCATAGTGGGGGTCTGGAACTAGGGCGCAGGGCGAGGGTCGGGTGTTCAGGGCGGGGTCGCGGGCCTCCTCACTTCCGCCGGACGCGGCAGGAGAGGCGAGGGCGCGTGGTGCGCCCGGAACGGATGGCGGCGGACGCAGGCGGCGGGCACAGGCCGCGGCTGAGGCTGAGACGCCGGAGGCCACCCTCGGAGGCTGGGTGAGGCCGGGTGGGACGGCCTGCGGGCCGGGTTCTCAGGGGAAGGGGGTGCCGAGGTCCCAGGCCGAACTTGACGCCCCTCCTCCACCCTGCCCCGCCCTGCGAGCTTCCCACCCCGGGTGTCGCCCCTTCCCCCAGCGCAAGTCCCCTCCCCTCGTGCCGCCCCTCCCAGCCTCCGGGACCACTCCGCCCGTTCTCCGGCAACCCGCCCCCCCCGTGTCGCACCCCCTCGCCGTCCCACCCCCACCGCACTGAGCACTTCCCAGTTTCATACTCAACCCCCCCGAGTCCCTTCCCCCTTGCTGCCCCCTTCCCCTAGCGCTGAGCCTCCGTGCCTTGTCGCCCACCCCCTCGCAGAGCCCCCCACTCAGTCCCCAGGCCCCCCAGCGGCCGCCCCTGGTTCCTGCAGGAGACCGGGAGCGGGAGCGGGAGCGAGAGCGAGAGCGCTGAGCCCTGGGCTGAGCTGCTGCGCACCCTGTTCCCAGGTATGGACCTGGCTACCGCGCCCCCACCGCTGCCTGCCTTCCCGCTCCAGGTGCGTCCCGGGGCCCCGTGCGGGTAGGGGGCGCCATATGCAGTGCTCTACTGCCACCAGGGCCCTCAGTGGCGATGCGGTGGCCTTCGGGAACGCCGGCTCCGTCGGGGCGAGTGGTGCCGCTGGTCGAGGGTGGGCTGGGGACCCGCGTCAGGTCGCCCGGCCAGGTCTCCAGGCTGGCGCAGCTCGACCATGCTTTTCTTGTAGGAGCCCAGGCGCGACCCCGAGCACACGGCGCCCCTTGAGGTCTTCACGGTCGGAGGCAAGGACTTTCCCTGGACGCCCTTTCCGCCGGCTCCGGGGCGCGGCACCCGCTCCTGCTGCCTGCTCCGCGGGGTCAGGGGGCGCCCGGGGTCCCCCGCCCCGTCTGCATTCCGACACCCCGAGCCTGAGCCCGGCATAACCCCCATCGCCAAGGAACAGCCGTCGGTGGAGGAGGTTCCGGCACTGGTGTGCTGCCCCATGTGCCAGGCAGAGTTCGGCACCAAGTGAGTGGCCCACCCTTGGCTTCCCTCCGCAGTCCCAGGGAACCCCAGCTCTGTCTGGAAACCACAGCCATTTTCAAAAGGTTAAGAGCACCAGTAGCTCAGCTTCAGCCCTTGTAGAGTCACACTTCATGCACAAGCTGGTTGTGCAGTGTGCCGGTCCCTTCCCAGGTTACTGAGTTGGAGGTCCACCCGCTTGTCCACCTTCTGGGACGCAGCAGGAGCAGCCGCAGGTTTAGGGCCACACCGACTCTACGTAGGAGGCAGGCAGCCTCTTCTCCACTTGGTGGAGCTCAGGACGCCAGCCCAGGGTGTCTCCAGGGCCATGCCAGGCCAGGTCCGGTGGGCAGAACCCAGTGTGGGTCTGCGGTGGTGGGTTGTAGACTTCAAAAATGATGACCTGGTTGTGGTGTCTGGAGAAACTTTTTCTTCTCTTAAAAACCCAAGATATTTTTATGCTTTGTTTCTAAGTAAGGAGAATGGAACCTAATTTTGCTATTAAGCCCAAACTGCCCAGCGTGGGGGTCACATGTCTTGCTGCACCAGGCCAGTTACCTGTGGGGCCCTTCTCACTGTAATTGCAGTCCCCCTGGCATGAGGCTCTGGGGTCAGGACAGCAGGAATGAGCAGGTTTAAAAAAAAAAAATCCTGTTGCCTTCAAGTCAATTCAGACTCAGTGATCTAATGAAGAGCAAGCTTCGAGCAACTAGCTGCTCCAGGTTTAATGGGCTGTGAGAGTGTGCCGAAGTTACTTACTCTGTCTCCGGTCTTGGAAAATCAAAAACAGCGCTATCAAAACCAGGGTGAAGGGGATAGATTCCAGAGTTAGCCCCAGACTGCAAGGCACAGATCGAACCAGTTACGAAAACATACAGCACAAACGCTGTACAGGAACTTCTTTAGATGCTTTTATTCAGAGAGAGAGACACATACCTTAAAATCAAATGTCTGGGTTTCTCCAATCTGTAAAATTTTGTCAGAACCAAGCCTGGAAAGGCCTGGTGTTGGGGTGAGCCCCAAGCCAACTATGCAGGTGAAGCTTGCATGAGCTTTCAGCAGGTACACTGTGTTAGGCAGGTATGGTTTGATTCATGCTGTGCTGTTTGAGGAATGTTGTTATTTAGTCTTTGTTGGATATGAATTGGTGATTCTTCTGTTTTAAATTTCACTCAACATTGTAGCCTGCAGCAGTTGGATGTGGTGTGGGGGTGATGGCACCCAAACAGCTCAGGGGGCTGGGGAGAGGAGAGGGGCTGGTTGCTGGTCTGAGTGCATGGCTCTCCAAGGTGGACCATGTGTAGGGGAAGCCACAGGTAGGTACAAGGTGGGTTTGGCAGGAGCGTTGGCGAGCACCTGAAAGAACATTTCCACTGCAGGTAAGCCTGCCTGAAGCGCCTCTAGAAACTTCCTGAGCCTGGAACCAAAACCAGTTGCTGTGACTCATGACAACCCCATGTGTATCAGTGCAGAACTGTGCTTCATGGGGTTTTCAATAGCTGATTTTTCAGAAGTAGATCACCAGATCTTTCTTCCCAGGCACCTCTTGGTGGACTCGAACCTCCAACCTATCAGCAGCCGAGCGCTTAACCATTTGCACCACCCAGGGACTCCTGAGCCTGGAACAGTACTGGAGACTTTGTAGAAATGCTTCCAAACCCAGTGTGTCATTGTCCACACTTCCTTCTTAACCACTGGCGTTTTGAGATTATTGTAAACTAGAGGTACTAACTTGCTTACTGATCCTGACCAAGCAGTGAACGTCTTTTCAAACAGTGAGATCTTTTTGATCTGTACCAATCAGGAAAGCTAGACACAGAAGACACTCGTGAAGGCTCTTGAGGAGGTTGATTTTCTTGGTAGAAGCCGCTAAGATTTATTTGTGATGCCGTCAGGGCAGCCCCAGCCCCTCCTCCCCACTCTAGGCGGAGGCCTCTTTGTCTTTGAATCCCTTGCGTTTCTAGATCATCTAAAAAAAGACTCCACAAGACAGGGACATTAGAAAACGCTCTCCTTTTTGAGTGTTTTAATCAGTTGTTTAAATGACTTGGCAGAGTGCCCCTGCATTTTCCAAAGTGGGTGTTGGTGAAGTTAGGTCCACGTTTCAGTGTGTCTGGAATGCTTCTATCGTGGTCTTTCATTTGATTGTAAACAAGACAGCATACTTCAGCCAGAAGACAGACCCCTAAGAGAGATGACACGTCTCTGATGAGGACAGGGAGATGACCACGTCCCACGTTACTGGGGCAACTGTAGGTACTCTGGGACTCCAACAGATGGTGCCACCAGGCTGAGGCCAGCTGGGCAGCTCAGGCCCCTCAGCAGGGACCATGGGCCTTGAGGAGGCTTCGAGAGGGGCCGGTCTAACAGCCAGACGCCGTAATTGAACTGTTGGTATTGACTTGACGGCAATTGGTGATGGTTATTGCAGAACCATATTTTGAACAAAGTTTGCTTTTAGTTATGCTTGGGGAAAGTTTTTAAGGACAGAGACTCTTGAACTAATGCTTGTCTTCAACAGGTGGGAGGAGGGGGCGGTGCTGGGCCCCAAACTGGTCAGAGGTAAAGGCCATTCCATTTGGACAGGCGACCTCACTGGTCAGCCAGGGATGTCAGCAAGCACAGGCGAAGGCCTGGTGGGTCTGAAAGATGGAGAGGGCGCCTGGGCTGGATGGCAGGCAGAACCGAGGCTGTGGCCACAGGGCGGTCTGCAGGAGGTCTTCAGGTCTGGAGGCATTTTTATGAAACGCCTCCATGGCTCCACATGGCATCTCTGACTCACTGCTCCCAAAGGTGAGGGGTGAGTCTGGTGTCTGGAGGAACCCAGGTGCCTGGTCAGAGCTTGTGGGCTGGCAGTAGTGTCCAAGACCTGCTGTTGGGAAGAGGGGGGCCCTCGACAGTGTCTGGGAGAGGCTTGGCACACTGCTGTGGGCTGCACATGCCCAGGAGCCGACAGCTGAGGCAGGAAAGCAGTTCAGGTTGACGGAGTGGAGTGGGAATGGAGTCAGTGGTGGGGAGGTGGTGCTCCTGAAGACCTCAGGACCCGCCTGGATGTGAGGGCAGAGGCTGTCAGAAGTCCCCACTTGAGTGCAGTTTGGATTGTGCAGATTGCCCTGGGGGCCTTGAACCCGAGATAATCAGGAGAGGCACGGCCCCTCCCTCTAGCCACCCAGTTTTCAAGTGGCAGTAGCATCCGGATCTTTGAGGCTTTGTTCAGACTCGGGGTGCCAGTGCTGGCCCAGCCCCCACCCTGCATGCAGGAAGTCCAGGGGGGCTGAGAATGTGTCTCACAACCCCACGATGTGTGTCCAGGGTGACGCTGTGAAAATATTTGAGAGAAAGGTTCAAAAGCAGCAACACAATTTGGAAAAGGCCATTTGTGGGCCAGTGAGGTCCATGCAGTACCTTGAAGTCCTGACAGTGATCACGGATGGCCACCTCTCTCCCAGGCCCTGTTCCTGCTCCTGCCAATTTACGTCTCCGGCAGGCCATTCGTGCTGTTGCCAACTTACGTCAGCACAAGGGCATGAAGGTGCCTAAATGGATAATTCTGTGAATGAGAATCAGCACAAAGCTGGTTCCTAGAAGGTGGAGGTAAAGTGTAGCCGCGCTTTCCAACTTCTCCATGATTTCTAACACCGGCTGCCTCCCCACCCCCCCGCTGAGTTCCATAATTCGCTATAATGTCTCAGAGCTCGTGGACTATACTTACCCTCATGTGGTTTACAGTTGTAAGGTAAAAAGGATACAATTCATTAGGGCAAAAGGATACAACTCTGGAGTAACAAGGAACAACCAGAATCAGCAACAGGAAGAGGTACACAGGCAAGGTCTGGAAGGGTCCCCCAAGTGGAGCGCACATCCCACCCTTCATCAGCCAGGACAGCTCTCAGAGCAGACAAGCTCCCGCTGGAACAGCTCTTGGACTGTTTTTGTTCAAGTGCTTTTCAGCTGGGCTTTGGTGCCCAGCTCAGCATCCTGACACCCTCATTAAAGCCATGGCAGCTGGAGAGCTTTGGCTGGGGCAGGGCGGAGGGTGGTGGTAGTGGGTGGGTGGGAGAGGCACTGGTCTCTGAGGCTCTTTGGCTGGTGCTATTGCTGTTCCTCCTCTGGTGTTGCTGCCTGTTTCTCAATTACCACAGCTCTCAGCTGTCTCTGGGAGGGTTTTCAGCGCAGGACTTCCCTGACCTAGGGCTTGTATTATCCCTCCTGCCTCTTGTTAACGAGGAAGCTCCCAAACCTGGGTGTTCCGGGGCTTTTATAAGCCAGTCCTCGTGCTTCTTGTCAGTTACCAGGCAGGCTCCCTAGCCAGACCAGGGCCTAATAAATCTTCAGGGGCTGTTAGTTAGTTACTTAGGAAATCTCCTAGGTTGTTTTTTCTGAAGAACCAAGAACAAAAGTGATTTCATACCTTGTAGTGCCTAAGAATATTCTGGCCACACACAGGCACCCCTTTCCATCCGGCTGGTAACGAGCAGCAGTTCATGCTTTCCTGCTGTGGGCCCTGTAGGCTGAGGACACGGTCGAGGTGAGTGACCTGTGTCCCCTTCCCCTTGTAGGTTGTCCCAGCTGGACATCGACGCCCACCTGGCTCAGTGCTTGGCCGAGAGCACAGCCGACGTGGTGTGGTGATGTTGACACCAGTGCTCAGCATGGCCCTCCAGGGTTCAGCCACCCGCCCCATCCCGGCCCCTCATCGGCCCCGTTGAGCCGGCGCAGCCTGGATGCTGTCTGGGGCCCTGGCCCCTGCCCCACCCTGACTGCATCATCTCCATACCTGAATGTCCACATTAAAGATGTCACATTGAAAGCCAGTCTGCAGTGCCTTTCTTTGTGTTGAGACAAACGTTTGGTTCCTTTTTCTTCTCTAACACGCGTGTAAGGGCCTGAACTCTAGTTTGCCACAGTCAGAAAATCAGAACTGCCCCACACAGGTGTGCACTTCCAGGCACGTAAGTGGCGCAGAGCGTTTGGCAGTGGAAATCTGATATTTGTCCTTCTGTCAGCCCCTCCTATGGACAATCGACCTGATTGGAGGATTGCGCGTTCTCCATCCACGACGTTTGAATTGTCTCACATGGACTTGGTCAGCTGTTACATAATCCCAGACATTTAGACGAGGTACAAAGACCCTCCTTGCTGTGATGCTGTGGGGCCTAGTCACTGACAGGCAGTTTTCAGAACGTGAGGAGAGGAGGGAGCCCCAGGCGGACCCCCAGGTGGCCGCTGTGCTGGACAGCCAGTTGGCCAAAGCACACGGCCGCTGCCCGCTGCCCGCTGCCCGTGCTCGGCACCCACAGGAAGGGGCATCTGTAGACTGTTTTTGTTTTCAAGTGCTGTTCAGCTAGGCTTTTGGTGCCCAGCTCAGCATCCTGACACCCGAATTTCCACCACAGTGGCCGGAGACTGTGGTTGGGGGGCAGGATGGCAGGGGCGGGAGACACAATGTGGAATAGCCTGGGTTAACGTGGAAAAATCTGTTTTCCTTTCAAGCACCTTTGCTTTCTGGAAACACATGGTTATGGGTTGAATTGTATCCCCTCCCCAAAAATTAATGTTGAAGTCCTAATTCCTGGTACCTGTGAACGTGAAATAGGGTCTTTGAAGATGTCATCAGTTAGCATGGGGTCATACTGGAGTAGGGTGGGTCTTGATCCCATCTGAGTGGGGTCTTTGTAAAAGAGAAGAGACGCAGAGAAGAGGGCTAGGTGAGGACAGTGATGCTACAGCTGCAAACCAAGGGCCACCTGGGGCTCCCAGAAGCCGGCAGAGGTAAAGGGTCCTCCCCACCTGGAGCCGTCGGGAGAGAACATAGCCCTGCCGACACACTGAATTTGGACCACCTGCTTCCAGAACTGTGAAACAATGAATTTATGTTCTTATCAGCCACCCACTTTGTGGTATTTTGTTACGGCAGCCCTGGGAGACTCATACACACCTACTTAGTTATTTTAATGAAAATAGTAACAACCATCAGTGTTTTCATGAAAGTCTTTAATGGATGTGCAAGAACATGAACGGCCTTAGCCGTGGAGGGGGAGCGTATCATCCACAGGAGGAAGCTGGCTGGCGATGGGCTCCGCCCAGTCATTGTACAAACCACACAGACGCCTCTACAGCCTTGCTGTCACTGTCACCACAGTCCTCAGGAATATTTCAAAGGACCCAAGCTGCGGCATGATTTTTTTTTCTCCCAAACCACAGCCGCAGTCACATCCTTCTGCTTCTATAATTTATAAAACAATTTACGTATATAAAGACATCCCCTTCATCATGAATAGAACGTTACCCGTACATTCTGTATGCGAGCAACCACACAGGTAACCAGCGAGCTATTTGGCAACATGGTGACACTGTGGGTAAATGCCATATATCTTAATCAGTCAAGGGCCCCGTATATTTGCGCAAAGTGTCACTGTACCCAGCGCGGCAGAACAACCCACATTCTGGGGCTCGTGGGAGGCAGTCTGTCCGTCTCTCCATGAGTTGATGTCAGTTATGTCCCAGCTGCTCTGTTTGGAGTTACATGTGACAGAGCCAGTTCATGTAGCCGTCTAGCCAGGCGACTGTCCACTGAACACCAGCTGGGCAGTAACCCTGTGACACTCCTCTTTGACCTGTGTTGCAGCCCAAGTTCAGCCTTCCAGGGCATCTTGCGAGTTATGAAGGGTGTGCTGGCTGCATCACACCCCCATGTTGGATAGAAGCTGCCCCAGCTCGCATTGGGTGTCCAGGCCCCTGCACACCCAGGTGTGCCTGGGGTGGCGTGGGGACAGGGGCCGCTGGCACATCGGCTTTTTGGCACTGCTGTCCTAGCACCGTGGGGCCGAGGTGCCACGTTCAGCACCAGACACGGCGCCATACCCTGAGAAGCCCGTGTGTGAGCGTCTGGCTGTGAACAGGCCCCGCAGGGACGCGTTGACACCGGATCTCTCTGCTCCTTCCCTACCACACCTTCCACCCCCGCACCGCCAGCCCCACAGTCAGGTGGAGTGGCCTGGTGTGTGGCTGCGTGCTGCACAGGCCTCAGGGAGGGGCTTGGCTCGAGGTCGGACAGGGCCTGGGTCCCCACCATAGGCAGCACCCTCCCGCACACTGGGACAGCAAAGGGTGTAAAAGGCAGCAGTTGCCACAGCAGATGTGTTAGGGACTTCTAACAAATCCAAACACGGAGACCCTCCTTTTTTAGAAACCCCACGGTTCGGCTCTACAAGCTGCCCCTCATGTAGGAAGAAGGCTGAATGAGTGACCCATGACCTCGGCAGGTCCCAGAAGCAGTTGGTGAGCTCTGCTAGGAAAATGGGGTGTCTGTGGGTATCTAAGCTTACTGTCTGACTTTAAGCTAGAGCCCCAAATACCCAGGTGCCATTGAATTGACTTTGACTCGTGGTGACCTCATATCTGTCAGAGTAGAACTTTGCTCCATGGGGTTGTCAATGGCTGATTTTTTGGAAGTAGACTGCCAGGCCTTTCTTCCAAGGCGCCTCTGGGAGGACTAGAACCTCAACCTCTCGGCAGCTGAGCACATTCATCATTTGCGCCACCCAGGGACTCCTGGGGCCCATCATACACACATACTTGTAAGTCTTGTCATTCCGAATACTGTATTATCCCACATAAAAACATCCCCCCCAATTCCCACGCATAACACAAGACATCATGTAGGCACCGCTCCGTGTTTTCAGAGATGTGTTCTGTGCAGGTTTAGTTTCAGTTTTCTCGTTTTTGGTCTGTGGGCGCTTTGGTGAGCCATGTGTTTGAAACCTCTGGGGTCCAATGTTACCATTACAGTCCGGTGTGCCGGCCAAGGCCAGCGGTGCCCGTCTGGTGAAGGGTGACTTCAGGTGAGTGACATGTGCTGTACAAAAATACTTGTTAAATATTAACAACAGGAACTTACCGGGACTTAGAAAATGTTCCGTGTTTGTACAAATTCTCTATCACGGGGTGTCCCTTTAGGCACTTAGGCTCCTGTCCCCCCACCTCTTATCTGATTGCACAGCAAGCACAGCTCCTGTGTGTGTGGGGGTGGTGTTGGGGTGGCCGGCATGTGCCACTGGGGAAAAAAGGCATCAGAAGGAAGCTTCAACATCATAGGTACACTTTATTCCCCGGGACATTACAAGCTCGCCCTCCTGGAAGAGCCGTTGGCGCACCAAGTTCTGTTTCTAGAAAGTGTGCACCTTCAGAATCGCAAGGCAGCCTCTTCCTGCACATGGGAACCGCGGCTCCGCCGTGTCACACAGGCACAAGAAGCAGATTCTGTCCACACAGAGCCGGCCTGTCAGGCCCAGATGCCAAGACTGTTCTCTCAGAGGAGGGCGCCCACAGACGCCTCTCTCCGCGGCCCTGGCGGTGCATGTCCCTCCCTGGCCGCACTCCAAGCCTCACGCCCAGCCTGGCATGCATATGCTGTGGTTAAGGATAAAGTTAAAGGGTCATTCACACGGTATGTCCCCAGCAGGGTCACCACACCCTCACACGGACTCCTCAGTGGAGAGCAGTAAGGGGTTGATGTACTCGAAGCCTTCAAACTCGGACTGGTCGATCCTCTTGATGACGTCCCTTTGGGCAAAGGAGACAGAACGAGAGAAATCAAGAACATCTCCCTGAGTTTCTGCCCCTCATATAAGATTCCTCACGCTAAATGCACAGTTGTTGGGTGCTACAGAGTCAGTTTAGACTTAGTGACCCTATATGACAGAGTGGAGCCCTGGTAGCATGGCGGTTAACAGCTTGGCTGCTAACCAAAAGGTCGGCAGTTAGAACCCACCAGCCTCTCCTTGGAAACCCTATGGGACAGTTCTACTCTGTCCTATAGGGCTGCTAGGCGTCGGAATCGATTCGGGGGCACCGGGTTTATATGACAGAGTAGCTCAGCACAGGGAGCCCTGGCCCTTCTGGGCCCCCTCCAGCAGGCCTTACTCATCATCTGGGGTGAGCTGCACTGGCTCGCTGGTGAACTGCGTGTCAAAGTTGTCCAGGCCGTAGTCATCCGTGATCTGCGGCTGGAATGGAGGGAGGGCCTGCTTCTTCTCCAGCTTGGAAAAACAACACGAGAAACGTCTGATCAGGGCTGTAACCTCTGCCGGCTTTAGTCTGTGTGTGCATGCAAACCGCAAAATGAAATGGGAAGACACTCAGTGTTCAAATATGCTTAGTACTTGAATGACAACATGCTGCTTTTTATCTTAAAACATAAAATTGAGGAGGAACTATCCAAAGTCAAAAAAATTCTGCTTGAGCTGAAAACAGGCCAGAAGGCAGGCTGCATGCCCGGATGGAGGAGAGGACCCTGACTGCCCCCACAGCACCCTCTCTCACCCTGGGCATCAGCTACCCCCAGCAGCCACCCCACCAGAATTGGCCAAGGCTGGCTGTGTTTTTTCTTTTTCCTTCTTACATCCTAGAAACCCTTCTCATGAAGTTCCTGGGTGGGACAACCTCACCCTCACCCCCCCCCCCACCCATGTGCTGGCACTCACAGGTGGCCGGGATGACCCCCCATCTATAGTACCTTTTCCCCTTCCAAGCTGTCAGGGAACTGGTTCTTGACTCTTTAGATACCAACTTTCTAACCCAGGTGTTCCCTGGCAGTAATGCACGCTGCACGTGAAAGGGGGCTGCTTGAGACCTTGGTTGTAGACACACTGCTTCTAGGGCCAAGATGGTGCCATGGGGGGGGAATCGCGTGCCCGCTCTGCCCGGATGACACGTCAGGGAATAGCAAGGACCCACGACACTCCCAAGAATGGCAATGGAGCAGTCGGTGAGATACCAGTCCCTGTCGTGGGGAGCTGCCATCCCGGTGCCAGCAGGGACATCCCTTCCACGTCAGCCCATGTGAGGCTGGGAGGGGAGACACGGAGGCAAGAAGCCAGCCTCGGCCCCCACCTGCACGCTCAGAGCTATTTAACTAACACAGTGGATCGCCCCAGGTATCCCAAGTGGGTGGGGTTCCCTCCAGGTTGTGTGGAATGTAGGTGAGACTGCCCGCTCCTGGGGGCAGGGAGTGGCTCTTGGAAATGCAGCCTCGCCTAGGACGGCAGCCGGTCCAACGCCACAAGGGGACAATCCGCCAGATAGGAGAGCACCAGCCACACCGCAAAGGAGTCACCAGCCTGCCTGAGTGGATAGCTCCTTTCTCCCCATTTTGGGACTCGGAGTTGAGACACCAAACATAACAGCACAAACTCAATTAAGACTGGAGTACTGGGAAGCGTTTTGATCATAGATTTGGTGAAGGAAATGGCAGTGTCCAGCATCCTCCTGAACTGCTCCAGGCTCAGGGTGGACACTGCTAGCGGCGACCCAACAGCCACACTGCCTCCCCTTGCTCACAGAACCTGACGTGTTTTCTGCCTCTAGGCAGCATGTCCTCAGGAGGGCTGGGGCACCCAGCCGCGCCCCAGAGGGTGACCAGTGATTGTGCTAAACCGTCTGCAGCAGCCTCATCCCCTGCCAGTGATGGTCCAGCACAGCCATGTCCCCTGTGGGGGGCAGTTCAGGCTGAAGAGCCGTGAGTCCAAGTCTTGGGGGACTTCTGGAAAAGGCATTCTCACTAATAAATGGGGGCCATGAAGGAAGCTCAAGTCCTTTCAAGCCCTTGTCTGCTAGGAATGTGGCTCCACCTCGGGGCAGGAGGGGCCCCCAGAGAACAAGGCAACCCGCCAAGGATGGCTGAGCAAAGAAGAGGAAAGAGTTGGGTCGGAGCCGCTGACTGACACCTCAAGACTGCCCAGATCCAGATTCATGCTGTGCGGGTGACGATCTGTTGGAGCCCCTGAACAAGGTTTTCATCCACTTGCTGCTGTCCACCTCGGGACTGCTCCTCACCCTGCATTTCTCCCTCCCCTAGCTCTAGCACCTCCCCATACATCTGGGTTCACCCTCCTCTGCCCAGCTAGTCCTCCAGAGCCAGCCTAGTCCCCAGTTCGTGACTCTCTCACTCTGAACCACCTCTGGCTGGTCTCACTCATGCCTGGGAAGCGAGGACTCCACATTTAAATCTCATTTCTCTATGCTCCAAACCTGCTCACCATGATGATGATGCCTGCAGTGGACAGCTGTTGAGAGCTGGTTCTCAGGGTTTTACGTATACTATCTAATTCATTCCTTATGACAACCCTTTGAGGTTGTTTCCATCATATCACCGTCATCATCACCACCACTACCATCATCACTACCATCACCTCCATTATTATCACCACCTCTACCACCATCCCTGCATTACCACATCACCACCACCATTAACATCATCACATCACTGCCATCATCACCATCACCACCACTATCACCACCGCCATTGATATCACCACTACCACCATCCCCATTTTATAGACAAGGAACCCCAAGGCACAGAGAGGTCAAGGAGTTTGCCTGGGGCTGCTTGTCAGTGGTACAGCTGGACTTAGTCTGGCCATCCGGCTGCTGCCCACTGTGTCCATGTGGAAGTCTCGAGGGCATGTCAGCATCAAATGGGCTTTAGAAAACAAAGCCACACATGCTCAGTCCTGACCTGGGGTCTCCTGCCTCCCTCCTCACCCTATCCAATCCATCCCAGTCCATCCTCTGGGTTCGCTTGGCCAGGGAATTTCCCACCATCCACCTGGGGGTTGTCCTGATATCCTCCCCCACTGAACTGGACTCTTCTAACAGGACTTGCAGCAATAAGGGACCCAGGAAGGGGCAGGGATGCCGGCAGCCCCAGGGAAGGTAAAGGGCCACTCCTAAAATCCCCTCAGGCAGGAGAAGAACTGGTCTGGCTCACCAGACATCTAGCACCAGCGCTGACTCCAGAACATGGGGTGCTGATGTGTGGGGACCCAACCTGAGGGTGCCTGCTGGGAGGAAGGATCCCCAGCACTGAACTTCTCAGAACGTGTCCCATACGCCTCCTCCACTGGGTTACAGAGAACGTCCTAGAGATTCATGACCCAAAGTGTTTCCTCCTCGAAGCCCTCATGCCCAAAGCACTGAGCCATCCTGTTGACCTGCACACTGGGATCTACCCAAACTGGCTTGGTCGTCCAAGGCAGAGTCAAACCGCAGCTTGTGTCAAGGAGGCTCCTCCAGGAAAGCAGTTCCTACTACATGTATGTTTAATCTATAAGGGGGTCAGTCAACATAGAACCTGCCAACAACTTGGACTTGCTAGTTTGGTAACAGGTGGTGTCTTAGTTATCTAGTGCTGCTAGAACAGAAATACCACAAGTGGATGGCTTTAACAAACAGAAATTCTCTCACAGTCTAGGAGGCTAGAAGTCCGAATTCAGGGTGGCAGCTCCCAGAGAGGACTTTCTCTCCGTGTGGGCTCTGGGGGAAGTCCTTGTCATCAATCTTCCCCTGGTCTAGGAGCTTCTCAGCACAGGGACCCCAGGTCCAAAGGACACAGTCCCCTCCTGGTTCTTCATTATTGGTGGTAGGAAATCCCTCTGTCTCTCTGCTCACTTCTCTCTTTTATATCTCAAAAGAGATTGACTCAAAATACAACCTAACCTTGTAGATTGAGTCCTGCCTCATTAACATAACTGCCTCTAATCCTGCCTCATTAATATCATAGAGGTAGGATTTACAACACATAGGAAAATCACATCAGATGACAAAATGGTGGACAATCACACAATACTGGGAATCGTGGCCTAGCCAAGTTGACTCACATTTTTGGGGGACACAATTCAATCCATAACAGGTGGTGACTAAACAACCCGTCCCACCCAGCTCACAGGGGGGTTGTGTGTTGGTTAACTCTATGTGTTAACACAGCTATGCTGTGGTTTCCAGTGGTTTGGGCAAACACTAGTCTAGTTGATGCCATGGAGTAGTTACATGTGATTTGGTATAGCAGATTACCTTCCATAATGCAATGCAATGTAATGTAACATACTAATCATCTTCCATGTTGTTGTTGTTGTTAGGTGCCATCAAGTCAGTCCCAACTCATAGCGACCCTGTGTACAACAGAACAAAACACTGCCCAGGCCTGCACCATCCTCACAATCATTGCTATGTTTGAGCCCATTGTTGCAGCCACTGTGTCAATCCATCTTGTTGAGGGTCTTCCTCTTTGTCGCTGCCCCCTTACTTTACCAAGCATGATGTACTTCTCCAGGGATTGGTCCATCCTGACAACATGTCCAAAGTACGTGAGACAAAGTCTTGCCATCCTTCTTCTAAGTGGCATACTGGCTATACTTCTTCCAAGACAGATTTGTTCATTCTTCTGGCAGTCCATGGTATATTTAATATTCTTCACCAACACCATAATTCAAGTGCATCAACTCTTCTTCAGTTTTCCTTATTCACTGTCCAGTTTTGCCATGCACATGAGGTGACTGAAGATACCATAGCTTGGGTCAGGCGCACCTTAGTCCTCAATGTGACAGCTTGGCTTTTTAACACTTTAAAGAGGTCTTTTGCAGCAGATTTGCCCAACGCAATACATTGTTTGATTTCTTGACTGCTGATCCCATGGGTGTTGATTGTGAATCCAAGTAAAATGAAGTCCTTGACAACTTCAATATTTTTTCTGTTTATCACGATGTTGTTTATTGGTCCAGTTGTGAGGATTTTTGTTTTCTTTATGTTGAGGTGTAATGCATACTGAAGACTGTAGTCTTTGATCTTCATCAGTAAGTTCTTCAAGTCTTCTTTGCTTTCAGCAAGCAAGGTTGTATCATCTGCATATCACAGGTTGTTAATGGGTCTTCCTCCAATTCTGATGCTTCATTCTTCTTCATATAGTCCAGCTTCTCAGATTATTTGCTCAGCATACAGACTGAATAAGTATGGTGAAAGGATGCAACCCTGATGAACACCTTTTCTGATTTTAAACCATGCAGTATCCCCTTGTTCTGTTCGAATGACTGCCTCTTGGTCTATGTATAGGTTCCACATTAGCACAATTAAGTGTTCCGGAATTCCCATTCTTCACAATGTTATCCATAATTTGTTATGATCCACACAGTCAAATGCCTTTGTGTAGTTAGTAAAACACAGGTAAACATCTTTCTGGTATTCTCTGCTTTTGACCAAGATCCATCTGACATCAGCAATGATATCTCTGGTTCCACGTCCTCTTCTGAATCCAGCTTGAATTTCTTGCAGTTCCCTGTCAATGTACTGCTGCAACCGTTTTTGAATTATCTTGTACATTTTACTTGCGTGTGACATTAATGACGTTGTTTGATGATGTCCGCATTCAGTTGGATCACCTTTCTCTGGCATAGATGAGTGCTCGTTTCCAGCGTTGCATCCGTTATCACCTTCCATAACGCAATCTAATGTAATATAATCAATCAGTTGAGGTCATACCAGTGTAGGGTAGATCCTAAACCTAATCATCTCTGAGTTATAAAGAAGAAGATTAGTCACAGAGACACACGGGAGAGACAGACATTATGTGAGGATCGCCAAAGAAACAAGGAACCCCCAGGGCTACCAACAAGGAAGGAACGGACATGGCTAAGACCCTGATCTGGAATTCTGGAGCACAGCGTCAGCAAGGGGTGGCTGAAGGAGACGTCTGGAAGGAGCACATGTGGGTTGTGCTCTTGCCCCACCCCACAGCGAGCAGGACGCCCACCTAGCAGCCCGGAGCTGTGTCCACTGCAGAGGGAGGGGGCTGGGGTGCCAGGCAGCCAGAGAGTAGTACCCACGGGCCCTCAGTGGGAGCAGCTGCTGCAGAAAGCGTTTCCACAGACCCATGAGAAAACTAATTTCTGTTTTAAAGCCAGCCACTTATGGCATTTGTGTTACAGCAGCACTAGGAGACTGAGGCAGGCAGGGAACAGGAATCACGTTCAATAAATGCATCACTTCAAAACCCAGACTCCTGAGACTCATGACATATGTCTTTCACTCATGAATTCCACAACTATTTGTGGAAGCCCTTGCATGTGCTAGGTACCCAGGGCTGGGGTGGACAAAGACCCTCGTAGCAGGCAGCCTGCGGGGCAGCTCAGCCGGCCCTACCTTGCAGAGCCAGGAGCTTCCCGTTCTGGACCATTTCCTTCATGGTAACCCATAGCTCACTCTGCGGCTTGCCCTGGGGATGGGGCCCTGCCCAGCAATGTCCTGAGGGCCTTTGCATCAATGGCCAAACACAGGAGCCTTCTAGGTACAGATTCAGGGCCAAGAAGGATGGCAGAGGACGACCAGGCACCAGCCCTGCACTACTTCAGGATGGGCTGAAGGGGAGACACCTGACAAATCCCTTGGTCTCTGAGCACACAGACCCCCCATGAAGGCGACCCCAGGGAGGCAGACTCCATGAAGACCCCACCTGGGCTGGAGCACAGCGTCAGCAAGGGGTGGCTGAAGGAGATGTCTGGAAGGAGCACATGGGGGTTGTGCTCTTGCCCCACCCCACAGCGAGCAGGACGCTCACCTAGCAGCCCGGAGCTGCGTCCACTGCAGGGGGGCGGGCTGGGGTGCCAGGCAGCCAGGGAGTAGTACCTGCGGGCCCTCAGTGGGAGCAGCTGCTGCAGAAAGCGTTTCCACATGACCCAGCAATCCCACTCCTACATATGGACCCCCTAAGACTTGAAAGCAGGGACTCAAGCAGATACGTGTACACCCTTGTTCATGGCAGCATGATTCACAATAGCCAAAAAGTGGAAACAACCCAAGTATCCATCAACAGATGAATGGAGAAATAAATGTGGTCTGTCCATACAATGGAATATTATTCAGCCATAAAAAAAGGAATGAAGTTCTGGAGCATGTTACAACATGGATGAACCCTGAAAACATCATGCAGAGTGAAAGAAGCCAGTCACAAAGGACCATCTATTGCAGGATTTCATTCCTATGAGAGACCTAGAATAGGCAAATGCACGCAGACGAAAGTAGATTAGTGGCTGCCAGGGCTGGGGCAGGGGGAATGGGGAGTGACTGCCAATGGGTGCAGGGTTTCTTTTTGGGATGATGAGAATGTTCTAGAACAGGACAGTGGTGATGGTCGCACAATAGGTGAGTGTACTAAATGCCACTGAATTGTTCACTTTAAACGATGTGAATTATATCTCATTAAAACTTAAAAGTAAGTTTATAAAAACACCAATACACGGACGATTTAAATTGGAAGCAGAGGTGACTGGGGTTGCACTGGGGTGGGGGGAGTGGAGGTGGGTGGTCACAGTAGCCCTGGGAGGTACCAGCATGTCTTTCCCAGTGAGAGCTGCCACGCCCCCTGCCCACTGCATGCCCCCACCTAGGAGCCTCGCTGTGTCCACGTGTAAAGCCATCCCAGGGGACAAATGTCTGGCCGGAACCCACCACACCCTATGATGATGTACTCCCCAAAGCCTGGGATGGCCAGTGGCAGGGATTTGTTCTCTAGTTGGTTCACCTTTGTGCTGTGATTTTAGTGGTGCTGCGGACTTCAGTCCCAGGCACGGAGGCAGCAGTGGTAACTCAGACCAGCCTGCCGCCGAGGACATAAATCTAGACAGAATGTGAAGACACCCTCCTATTGGGGTAATGAGGAAATAGACACCAGGCTCTGAGCTGGGAGGAGGTGGACAGAGCTGGGAGGAACGTGGAGGAGGTGGATGGAGCTGGGAGGTGGACAGATCTGGGAGGAGCTGAATGGAGCTGGATGGATCTGGGAGGAGCTGTATGGAGATGGGAGGAGCTGGATGGAGCTGGGAGGAGGTGGACAGATCTGGGAGGTGGAGAGATCTGGGAGGAGCTGGATAGAGCTAGGAGGAGGTGGACAGATCTGGGAGGAGATGGATGGAGTTGGGAGGAGCTGGATGCAGCTGGGAGGAGGTGGATGGAGCTGGTGTGGGGGGTGGGTGGAAACAAACCAGCCTTGGCCATGCAGAACCCAGGGGAGAGGCTGGGGCAATGCTGGTTTACCAGGACCCCGGTCCTGGCAGATGCAAAAAATCCCTCATCGGAAACAACAGGACCCATCCCCCAAATTATTTACACATGTGATTTTTCAAGTGCTACATCCGGCAGCCAAAGGAAGAAGCCTAGGCCCACGAGGCGCTAGGATGTCACAAGGACACCAAGTGATCAGGACCCTGTGGGCAAGCTCCTGCAGGGCCTGCCTGTGCTCACTGGGCCCAGAGGGAGGCTGGCCATTCCAGCAAGGAGTTGGCACTGTGACAAAAGCCTCGGCAGCTCTGCTAAACAACTACTGAGAGACACCCAGACTGAAGAAGTCCTCACCTTGTTTAAACCCAAGGCATATGAGTCCAGCATGGAGGCTTCACGCAGCACACTGGTTTGACTGCCAGACCACTGGTCCTCAGGGACCTCCCAGAAGGATAGGCTAGATACCACCACTAGGAGCCGTTTTGGCTGGGTGCCCCACCTGGGCTCACATATAAGTGTATGTATGTCCCTCACCCATCTGTCAGTTTGTCATACTGTGGCAGCTTGCGTGTTGCTGTGATGCTGGAAGCTATGCCACTGGTATTTCAAATACCAGCAGGGCACCTGTGGTGGATAGGTTTCAGCAGAACTTCCAGACTAAGACAGACTAGGAAGAAAGGCCTGGCGATCTGCTTCTGAACTCATCCAGTGAAAAACCTATGGATCAGATCACAACAAAACGTTGTCTGATATAGTGCTGGAAGATGATCTTCCTAGGTTGGAGGGCACTCATAATACACAGTGGCCACAACCAGGGACTCGCGCATGCCAATGATCACAAGGATGGCGCAGGACTGGGCACCGTTTTGTTCTGTTGTGCCTGGGGTCACCATGAATCGGAGGTGGTTTGATGGCAACTACCAACAACAACTGTAGGAGAGACGCCAGGCTCTCTTTCTAAAATATTCAGCTGGGCCATGGAAAGGTTCCCCACTGGCCAGGGCAGGCTGGGGACCCCATCCCACTCTTCTGGTGAGTTGCAGAGATTCATAGACTAATGCCGTCTGAACAAGAACGTGACCGTGCTGGGGTCTGGACAGGAGTCTGACTCTGCCCTGGGGTTTAGGGTGCACGTGGGGCCACCAGGCACTCTAGGGGGTAGTGGGGGAAACACTCCCCTTCCTCAAAGCCAGGCTTTCTTCTGTTCTCACTGAAGCTAAATTTCAAAAATTTACTTACTTAGCTCTCTAGACAGTCTTTTTGTCCTCACATGAGCACATACTGAAGATTATATCCCAATAATTCTGTAAATTCTGTAATTCTGTAAATGTTTATATATTTTGATACAAATTAGGTTCAAATTTTCTTTTAATACTGGGAGCTGTCACATTGAAGTCAAAATGGGTGACACCACAAGGCTGCTTGTTGGCCACAAAATGTGACGGGTGACAGGACACGACTGACTTTTTAAACCGACCTTGAAACCAAAGACAGTGCTCCTCGGGACCCCAGAAGCAGGTTCTGCAAAGCACCAGCTGGGCAAGGGGTGCACAGCAGACATCCCCCCATACCCCAGGGGCAGAAATCACCAAGAGCACCACCCTTGGGCTGACCCCACTATCCTTGGTCTCCTTATTCTGGACTCAAGTCTGTGTACCCAAACCATTCTTTTCTGCCTTCCTCTGCCCTCTGGGGCCCTGGAGGGCATCTGCCACAAGCCCTTCAGTCCATCCCACTCTGTCCAGGCAGCCAGAGGCCTCAGCTGCATGTGGCTGGATCCCCACCACAGGGAGAGCTGCTGCCCCTCCCAGGGCTCCTCCACACCCAACCCACTGGCACCCCCACATGCATATGGTGTCCTAGTTCATAGATGCCCCGGCTCACATGCTCCCTGGCTCACAAGCCCCCCAGCTCATGCACTCCATCCCACTGCAAAGACCCATGCCCTGTTCACCACTTGGGAGTTAACTGCCCAGTGCCGCCTTTACCAGGTCCCAGTCGATGCTGCGGAAGAAGGCATGAGACTTGATGTCTGAGAATCCCGTCTGTGGCCGGCAGCCGAGCCTCTCTTTGGGGTCCTGGGTCGGAGTACAAACAAGGACAAGTCAACAGCAAGTGCGGACACCGTCCAAGTGGCAGCCCTCATTCAACAAGGGACCCCACTCTCAGTGAAGGGATCTAGAGTGTCCTGGACAAGCGGTTCCAACCCACTGAACATCAGCTGTTCCTTTCGTTAACAGTTCTCTCCCCATGCTGGGCTCTCATGAAATTTCTCTTCAGTACCACCTCTGTTTTATTTTGTGAGGTATCAGTGAAAATGAGCACTTCATAGGATGCAGAACTCAAGTAATAACGCAGAGTTCACGTAATGACGCAGAGCTTTAAACCCACACATCTGACATACAACCTGGGCAACATTAAACACCCAGCCGCAGGGGGAACTCCCGTGCCTCCCGACACCTATTCATTGTGAAGATGAAGGGCCAGGTGCACGGTGACCCCCTACCCACAGACGCAAACAGACACACACACACATGCCCATGCATGCACTTTGTCCCAGTGGCTCCATGGCTTCGTACCTTGTTTAAAAATCCTTTGAGGACATGGGAAGCTTTGACTGAGAGAAAGCGGGGGATCCTGATGGGCTTCTCCAGAATCACTGCCGGGGAGGGAGGGGGGCATGAGAAAGTGTCCCTCCACTGTGCCCCGACTCTCCTCTGTCCACAGATGAGCCCAGCATTCTGCCCAGTGGTCTTGTGGTTTCTTGAACTCTCAGGGTGACCCCCAACCCATGCCTGCGCCCAGCGAGCTCTCTAACATGCCAAGGGCCACAAATCCGCAACAGTGGCCTCCCTGGCTACTTTCTTCATGCCTGTGTATAAAACAAATCACCTGCACTGGATTTACACAAGTGCAGGTGAGCTCTGCCCCTACTCGCCTTCTGCTCTTTGGCCACGAGAGGGCGCCTATGGGACAGCTGTGCTCTGGACCACAGCATCATCCTGGGAGCTTTCATCCAGACCAGGAACTCAGGCTTCTGGGTGGACAGAGTCGGGAGGATGTGGGCTGGGAAGGCGGGTGTTCTGGGTGGATGGAGCCAGGATGTGGGCTGGGGCGGGGGGGCTTATGGCTCAAGTGAGCACGGCCCCAGCCCCAGGCTCCAGGGTGCGTGCCTGACCAGATGGAGGGACTGGGGCTCAGTCAAAGCAGATCCAAGGGCTGAGATGCTGTGCCTGCCAACCTGCCCACAGCTGTCCCCACTTGATGGCCCTGCCTGTCTGAGAGCATATCTGAGGAGCCGGGGGTGTGGCCACGCCTGGGTGTTTTCAAATTAAAGAGCGTAAGTGCTCTTTTCCGACTGCCGTAGATCCCAGTCTGGGAGGCTAGGTTCCGGACCCTTCCACTTACACTTTTGAAACGTGAAGGAACAACATCTAAGACACAGGGAGGAAGCCATGCGCCTGTTGGCCATGCTGTGGAGGCCACGCACCTTGGAAAAGGTAGTCCTCCGTGTTCATGTCAGGGTTATCGGTGATGATGTCAAAAGGGGACCGCCCAGCCATCATCTCGAACATCAGCACACCAAGGGCCCACCAGTCCACGCTGAACCCTGGGGGGAGTGCGCTGGTCACGCAAGCGGTCAGTTATACTGAGCGGCTGGCCAGTCACGCCAGGAGGGACCCACCTGCTGCTGACTTGTTTGCTGAGACACATCCAAGTCAACACGGATTTTTGAACCAAGCACAGGTAGGTAGCAAAACATGTGGGAGTGTAAATTTGCATTTCCTTGGCCATTGCTGAGGTTTCATATGTTTTTAGAAATGAAAGGAGCACCTCTTCTCTAGGGTGGCCTGGCAGATTCTCCGCCCCCTGTCCTAGTGGGTGCTTGCCTTTTTCTTGTTGTTAGGAAGGTGAGAATTCTATCAATGAATGACCAATGCCTCAAATATATAGTTATGCTGCTGTTGTTAGCTGCCGTCGAGTCACCCCTGACTCATGGCAACCCCATGCACAATGGAACGAGACACTGCTTGGTCTTGTGCCACCCTCATGATGGGTTGCAGATTGTGACCCATAGGGTTTTCATTGGCTGGTTTTTGGAAGTAGATCCCCAGGCCTTTCTTCCTAGTCCGTCTTAGTCAGGAAGCTCCACCGAAACCTGTTCAGCATCACAGCAACATGCAAGCCTCCACTGACATACAGGTGGTGGCTGTGCATGAGGTGCCCTGGCCAGGAATTGAACCCGGGTTTCTCAAACAGAAGGCGAGAATTCTACCACTGAACCTCCACAACCCCTGCCTTTTTCATATCTGGTTGCAAAGCTGTTTTCATCTTGAGGCCCTCACCCTCTGATGCTGCGTAGTTTGCCAAGGCCATCACCTGGGCTGGTGGCATCTCTGATCATAGATATTTATGACAGATCAAATCTGTCAGATTTCTAGTTTCTGGTTTTAACTAAGTTTGAAAAATACCTGTCACTAAGATTACACACATATGTTCCTGTATCTTCTATGTTTGTTGATTTTTTTTTTTTTTTTAATGCTCAAATGATAACTCTGTCTGGAACATATTCTAGTGTGTGGGGGACTGGGAGACCCTGACTTCAGCTTTGTCTGTGGACACAGCTGTCCTAGCATCTATCCAACAGCCCATCCGCCCTCGCTAAGTTGAGATGCCGCTCTGTCACATGCAGAGACCCCACCTGGGGCTGGGGTCTGCACTCTCCCTCTGGCCTGCGGACCCCTTGTTTCTGACCCTGTACCTCCGGCAAGGTTGCCTCAGGCAGGGGCCCCTCCCACCCTCTGGGTCTGCTCCATGGCCACGTCACACAGGAGAGCAGAGCGTCCAGGGGTGGAGCCCTTCTTGCTCTGAGGACCATGCATGCCTGGCAGACGAGCTCATGTGTGTCTGGCAGGAACCACCCCCCAAAACTCCAGGCTCACCATACTCCTCTCCTCGCAGGATTTCAGGCGCAATGTAATTCGGGGTCCCACAGAAAGTGCTCGTGGTATCGCCGGGGCCCAGGCCTTCCTGTGGGGACAGAGCTAGTGACCAGGAGGGGCAACACGGACCCAAGGGGGTGTCAGCACAGGACAACTGAGATGAGCTGCCTCGTGTGGCTGCAGGATGAGCACCCTGAGCACAACCTCATGACACCAGGCCATGGGAGTGGGGGACAGGCGGCTCACCTTGCACATGCCATAGTCGGTCAGCTTGATGTGCCCATCGGCATCCAGCAGCACATTGTCCAGCTTCAGGTCCCGGTAGATGATCCCCCTCTCGTGCAGGAAGTTCAGGGCGATGCAGATCTCTGCAGCGTAGAACCTGGGGGCGGGCAGGGGCATCCCGTCAGCAGGGAGGGCATCCCATCAGCAGGGAGGCTGACTGCAGTCAGCTAGGATGGGGACTCGCACAGAGAGCGAACTGGGATGGGCCGCTGAGGACCCCTACCTCCTTACAAGGTGACCCAGAGGGTCCCTCTACCAGTGAGATAGACTTTAAGGTGAGGAGGGGGCTGTTCCTTATTACTACCTGTCGTTCCCCAGAGGGCTCTAAGGGAACTCACGAAACCAGACAGGTTTTTTTTTTTTTTAAGTGAAGAGATCAGGAAAAGGGAAAACAAGAAAGAGCAATGGAGTGGAGCGAAGCTCCCAGTGCATCCTGGGGTCTGATCTCGGGGGTCCTGAAGCTGCCGCTGGGACGCCCCAGCCGACATCAGAGTTGAGTAAGAAGGGGCACGCCTCCTTTAGCATCTCCTCACAAGACAGCAATGGTCTCTCGGTGCTGAACGCACAAGGTTTCATGCCCCCGCCCCCTCCCCCCTGAGCTGGCCCCAACCCACCACCACTCATGCAAGCTCAGAGGACCTGTTTCCCGCCATTCTGGAAACAGAGAAAAAGAAAGAACCAAGACAGCACAACTGCAAAAACAAAATAAAACAAACGAAAACCCCCCACAAAACCACGATTTCTCCTGGAGGAGGACGAGCTCGCCTCACAGGGTAGGATGTGGCGGGCCGTTGCTAGGCCCTGAAGTCAGAAGATTCCCAAGTCTTAAAACAATGCGTCACCCTGCAGGAAAAGGCAGTGCCCTCTGCCACTTTCCCCCTAAACTCCATCTCCTTCCTTTGGACTCACCGCTGACCCCCCGAGTGCAGACCCTGCCCACCTGCCCCCTCCCCCCAGTATGGTGCCCCACCTGGCATGCTCCTCTGGAAGCTTCCGCTGCCTCTGCATGTGGAACATGAGGTCACCCCCGTTGACATACTCAATGACCAGGAACAACCTGAGCAGGAGAGAAAGTGCGGCTGAAGGCTGAACTCATGCCATGGCAGGCATCAGAATGTACTCGATACGGAAATTTAACATAAAGAACCCACTGTAAGCTGAAAGGAGTCCCTCGGTGCAAACGGCTGTTAACTGAAAGGTTGGAGGTTTGAACCCACTCAGAGGCACCTCAGAAGAAAGGCCTGGCAACCTCCTCAAAAATCAGCCATTGAAAACCCTATGACACACAGTTGTACTCTGACCCACATGGGGATGCCCTGAGTTGGAGTTGACTCAAAGGCAGCTGGTTTGGTTTGGGTTTATAAGCCGAAAAGCTTCTAGGGAATTTACTTCTAAGTTAAAGCAAAATTGCATTTGGCGCTGGCGTGTATCCTCTGGCATCTGGCTCTCCTCCCCAGTGGCCATCTACTCCGTACGCTTTTCTCCTGGGTGGCTGAGGACGAGCAGGCGGCCCTGGGGCACCTGCTGGCTCCCAGAGTCAGTAAGGAAAAGAATCCAGACTGAAAAGTAAGGCCAAGGCCAGGCTGTGCCCCACTCCGGATCTATGAGGGGCTTTCCTGGGGGGAAGCCCAACAACAGTTCTTCGCCATCTGGAGGCCAGACATTGCCCATCAGCAGAGCGCAGCTCCATTCCAGCTCGCACCTCAAAACAGTCAAACTCAGATTCGGGAAAGAAAAAATGCTTTCATTCACTCCTTCATTGCATTGATCAAACAGTGATTTCAGCTCCTACAGTGCCAGATCTGTCTTTGGGCTGAGGGGCAGGCATGGGCACACCACAATCCCTGCATCATGGAGAGAAAGGTCAATAAAGCCAGGCGAGGGGCCAGAGCCTCCACAGAGGACAGGTGACAGGGAAGGCCCCCCCAGCAGGCAACAGAGCAAAGGCCTGCGTGAATGGGGTGTGGGAGGAAGGAGCCCAGAGCTCGGGACACCCTGAAGGCAGAGCAGGGCCAGTGGAGGGGCATGGAGGGGCAGGCCCAGGTGTCGGGGGATGTTATGGATTGAATTGTGCCCCATAGAAACATGTGATGTAAATCCTAACCCCTATACCAAGTTTTCAGAGCCCTGGTGGCACAGTGGTTAAGAGCTTGGCTGCTAACCAAAAGGTTGGTAGTTCAAATCTACCAGCCACTCCTTAGAAAGCCTATGGGGCAGTTCTACTCTGTCTTATAGGGTTGCTATGAGTCGGAATTGACTCGGACAGCAACTGGTTATACCAATTTTCCATTTGGGAATGGATTTTCTTTGTTATGTTAATTTGGCAGTATTAGTGTGGGGTGTGTCTTAAATCATTCTCTTTAGAAATAGAAAAAAGCAGATTAAGCAAACAAGCAAGCACAGATGGGGAAAGATAGATGCCACGCCACAAGAGATCTCCAAAGAGTAAAGAGATAGAAGCTGAAGAGACAAGGACCTTCCCACAGAGCCCATGCAGAGAGAGCCTTTCCCTAGAACTAGTGCCCCGAATCTCCTAAACTGTGAGAGAATAAATTTGTTTGTTAAAGCCACCACCTGTGGTATTTCTGTTATAGCAGCATCAGATAACTAAGACAGGGGAGAAGCCAGGTGAGCAGGTGGGACACCGCATAGGGAACAGCACTGTCTCATGGGTGGCTGTGCTGGCTGCCATTGCGAACTGAAGGGAGGGAGGAGCAGGGCAGGTGGAGGCGTGAGGAGATGCCCCATATCTAGGGGCGAGCGCAGGGCAGCAGCTTGGACTGGGTGGTGGTGACCGCAAGAAGGGGCTGGAGCAGGCGTCGCGTTGAAGGCAGAGCCGACAGGACTGCTGGTAGACTTGTGGATGCGGGGTAGGAAGGAAGGAGGGGCTGGCACGCCCCAGGACCTGGCACCATTTCCTGTGCTGGGCAGACGCGGAGTGGCAGGGCGGCGGGGAGGATCTGGAACTCCATTTGGCCAAGATGGGTTTGAGGTGCCAGCTGGCCCTCCAAACCGAGAAGTTGTGGAGGCAGCGGGGGCTGGGGAAGAGGTCAGGGCTTAAGGTGGCATTGGGACATCATCAACTTGCTATATGATTTGGAGACATAGGGCTGGGTGACACAGGGTGCTTCGTGTCTGCAAACAGCCTACCACGTAATATCCTTTATTAAGATCTTCCCTGCACTGTATTAAGATTCGATTTTCAAAAATTAAGCTCACGCACCATTTTTCAGAAATACCTTGTTGAGGGCACTTTGTGGATTTTTAGGTCAACGGCTCCTTCTCACACCCTGAATTGTTTATTTGCCTCTGGAACATTTGCTGCTCAGAGTTGGGAGCAAATTAGGGAATGATCAAGCAAATCTCTGTATTTTTCTAGTTCATACAGGATTTCTTGACAATATGAGGCTTGACCTCATTGATTAAATGATTTGTAAATGACACAACCATTCTCCTGCCAGACCTGAGCTGCCAGCGTTAACCTGGGGAGGGGAGACGTGGATTTACACAAAGTAGGTTAACTTGCTGTATATTATCCATGAAGTTTTTGATTACATATTCAGATAAGAAACAACTCCTAAAAAAACAAATTGCAGAAACTGAAACAAAAGCGTGAATAGCAAGTCAGATGCATCCACTTGGCAGGCTGAGCCAGATGCACCGCCCTGAGGTCAAACTCAGCATATCTGTTTGAAGGGCTGGGGGTGGTTCATTCTGCCTCTACTCAGTTCCCTGGCCACCAAAGGACACGCTTGGAAATTCTCTAGTAACACTGACCTTGCCCACTGGCCTGCTGTCTGTTTTTGTAAATAAAGTTTTATTGGAACACAGTCACACTCATTCTTGTACACATTGCCTGTGGCTGCTTTTGTGCTACAGTGGCAAAGCTGAGTAGTTAGACAGATACCTCCGGCCTTCAAAGCTGAAAATATTTACTGTCTGGCCCTTTAAAGAAAAAGTCTGCCGACCTCTGACACAAACAATCACAACGACAAAAAAATAGCTTTTACATCACTCCTATGTGTCAAGTACTATTCTAAATACATCCATGTATTAGCTCATTTAATTTTTCTAACAACTATATGGGATAAGTTCTGTAAAGGTAGTCTGACCCTGGAAGATACACCTAAGACCTAAACATTAGTCAAAAAGTTAAAAAAAAAAAAAGTATTTATTCAAAACTCTTAGGGTGACTTTAAAGCACAGGACTGCTACTTCTCACAGTTACCAGAAATTCCATACCCTGAAGAGCCCTGTTCCCTTTAGACTGTCACCCTGGGAGGAGATGTGCCACTTCCAAAGTCAAGGTCCTGCTCACACCGGGTGCGCCCTGGGAAATGCCCCAGCCCAGGCCAATTCACTTCCATTATAAGCGACAATGGACTTCCATAACAGAGAACCAATGCCATTTCCAGAGAAAATATAGGAATACACTGATTCTGGAGAAAAATAATACCAACACAGTGCCTTAGGAAGCTGAAAAAATTTAAGGGGATATTAAAAAACCTAGAGAAGTCATTTCCCCTTTCTGTCAAGAAAAGCCCATTGCGAGAATTCCAGAGAGAGCCATTTCTTTGCTCCCAGCCGTGAGACAGAGATTCAATCGGCTTGTGGTTGTTGCCTGTGGTGCGAGGTCATTGCTGATCAGGGAAATCGTTTAATGAATTTAATGCAACATTTATCAAGACCCAGAACCATAGAGATTTTCTCTTTTAAAGCAGCTGGACACTTAAGGATATGGGCTCAGAATAGAACATGATTTTTTTCTACAGATAAAAACGTCACGATTTTTGAATACTTATTCCCCTATGTGTGTCTGTCAGTCTGTCGTACTGTGGAGGCTTGCACGTTGCTGTGATGCTGGAAGCTATGCCATTGGTATTCAGATACCAGCAGGGTCATCCATGGTAGACAGGTTTCAGCTGAGCTTCCAGACTAAGACAGACTAGGAAGAAGGACCCGGAAGTCTACTTCTGAAAAGCAATTAGCCAGCAAAAACCTTATGAATAGCAGCAGTACATTGTCTAATACAGTGCCAGAAGATTAGCCCCCCAGGAGGGTCAGCAAAAAAGAGGAAGACCTTCGGCGAGATGGACTGACACAGTGGCCACAACAATGGGCTCAAGCATGGCAATGATTCCGAGGATGGCCCAGGACTGGGCAGTGTTTCTGTTGTACACAGGGTCACTATGAGTCAGAACCAACTTGACAGCACCTAACAACAACAACATCAAATAATGATATTATATGATACCAGTGATCAAATCATTTTCAGAGGTCTATTGGAATAAAAAAAAAAAAAAAGAGTCCCTGGGTGGTACAACTGGTTAAGTGCTCAGCCACTTCTGAAAGATCACAGCCATTGAAAACCCTGTGGAGTGCAGTTATACTCTGATACACATGGGGTCGCCATGAGTCGGAGCCGACTCAATGGCAACTAGGTTTTTAAGGAGCAAAAATCACAACAAGCATCTCCATAAATGGTGAAAGGACCTTTGAAAGAATTCAATGTTCTTGATAAAAACTCTAGTAAAATAGACACAGATGTAAATGGCCTTAACGTGTCACCAGGTTATCCCATTATCTTGGCCCTGCACTGCCTCTCGCCCCTTTCTATGACTTCTCTGAACTGCAGGGGCTGGAAGTCTGCAAACTTCATCCCCAGGCTCCTTAGCATGGATGAGACTGGATGACAGAGGAAGAGACAAAACTCCTGCCTCCAGCTCCCTGGTGAGGCAGGGCTGTCTGGGAAATGCTGCAGCAGCTGCAAGGAGGAGACAGTTCTGGTTCCAGAAGCTCAGGCAGGGGTAGCATCCCCTTTGTATATCCAGAACCCAGTGTGGTGGCCACGCCCAAGTCCATGGTGGAGACCCTGGTCTCTATTTCACTCCTCCTCTCCTCTGCGCCCAGCCCCCTGCCTCCTGCCTCCTGCTCTCCCAACACCTCTCCAGCCC
This sequence comes from Dugong dugon, assembly GCA_030035585.1. Taxonomy (NCBI): domain Eukaryota; kingdom Metazoa; phylum Chordata; class Mammalia; order Sirenia; family Dugongidae; genus Dugong; species Dugong dugon. Next base: position 25,076,579 of record CM057462.1, on the reverse strand, counting down.
CTTGTGGTACTGAGTGCTGTCATTTTGAAACACCAAGAGGGGTTTGGTTCTGCTTCACTGACAGTTCCAACAACGTGCAAAAACACCAGAAGCATCCCCGATGCTTTCACCACCCCCATGAGCAGGACCAATGCCGTTGAAGTAGAGAAAGAAATCCACAGAGGCATGCCAAAGCAGGAGGAGGCAATGTTACTCCTACTGGCAGATGCTACCACCGTATACCTGAAAAGTCAAGAATATCACATAAAACTACTACACAAAAGAGTATTCACAAGGCAATGGGCATAAGATTACTATGTAGAACCCAAATTGCTTGTTAGAAGCTATGACGGAAAAAGAAGACTTCATTCATAATTGAAATAAGAGAGATAAAACACTTAGGACTACACTAAGCATAGAGGTGGAAAAACGGCATGAAGAAAACTTTAAAAGGCTCCTGAAAGAGGATTTGAACAAACGAAAAGATGGACCATGACCATGACAGGAAGATTCAACATCATAATCCAAAACCTACTGCCGCCGAGTCAATTCCAACTCATAGCAACCGTACAGTCAGAGCAGAGCTGCCCCACAGGGTTTCCAAAGCTGTAATCTTTACTGAAGCAGATTGGCACATCTTTCTTCCTCGGAGCAGCTGGTGGATTCAAACTGCTGACCTTAGGTTAGCAGCTGAGGGCTTAACCACTGCGCCATGAGGGCTCCTTTTCAACATCATATCAGTTTTCCCTGGGGTAACTGGTAAATGCAACAAATCCCAATAAAAACACTGGTTTCTCTTTCTTTCTGGACCTAGGCAAGTAGATTCTAAGTCCATGTGGAAAAATAAATCCGTAAAAAGGAAAAATGTGAGGATGGATGTTTCACTGGTTGATTCAGGGCACTGGGAATGTGGACAAGTATTATTTCCTTCTCTGTCTGCATTTTAAAATTTTCTAAAGTTGTTAAAGAGAGGCTTCTATTTGATATGATGTCATTTAAAAAAATATATATATATTTTTTTTTTGGTGAAAGTGTACACAGCAAAACATATACCAATTCAACGACTTCTACAGGTACAGTTCAGTGACACTGATTACATTCTTCAAGTTGTGCAATCATTCTCCCTATCCTTTTTCCACTACCATTAACATAAACTCACTGCCCCTTAAACTTCTCATCTAACCTTTTGAGTTGCTGTTGTCAATTTAATCACATATAGATAATTCTTTAAAAGAGCACAATGCTCAAGGCAGACGTTGAAGTTGTCAAGGATTTCATTTTTACTTGGATCCACAATCAATGCCCGTGGAAGCAGCAGTAAAGAAGTCAAACAATGTATTGCATTAGGCAAATCTCTTGCAAAAGACCTCTTTAAAGTGTCCAAAAGCAAAGATGTCACTTTGAGGACTAAGGTGTGCCTGACCCAAGCCATGATATTTTCAATTGCCTCATATGCATGTGACAGCTGGACAAGGACTAAGAAAGACCGAAGAAGAATTGATGCCTTTGAATTATGGTGTTGTGAAGAATACTAAATATACCATGGACTGCCAGAAGAACAAACAAATCTGTCTTGGAAGAAGTACAGCCAGAATGCTCCTTAGAAGCAAGGGTGACGAGACTACGTCTAACATACTTTAGACATGTTATCAGGAGGGATCAGTCCCTGGGGAAGGACATTATGCTTGGTAAAGTAGAGGGTCAGTGAAAAAGAGGAAGACCCTCAGTGAGATGGATTGACACAGTGGCTAAAACAATGGGCTGAAACATAGCAATGATTGTGAGAACCGTGCAGGACTGGGCAGTGTTTTGTTCTGTTGTACACAGGGTTGCTATGAGTTGGAACCAACCCAACAGCACCTGACAACAACATTGTTTGGTTTAAAGATGCCTTCAGGGGATAAACCTTTGGTTTAAGGCTTACAGATTATCTCAGGGCAATAGTTTGAGGTGGTCATCCAGCCTCAATGGCTCTGTAAAGTCTGGATTCCGTAAGAATTTGAAATTCTGTTTCACATCTTTCCCCTCTTGATCAGGATTCTTCTATAGACTCTTTGATCAAAACATTTAATAATGGTAGCTGGGAACGATCCAGTTCTTCTGGCCTCATGGCAAAGGAGGCAGCTGTTCATGGAGGCAGTTAGACACACATTCCATTTCTTTCCCCGATTCCTGACTCTCCTTCTTCCTCTGCTGCTCCAGGCAAATAAGAGACCAATTGTTGTACCTTGGATGGCTACAAGCAAGCTTTTAAGACCCCAGGCACTATGCAACAAACTAGGAGGTAGAACAAAAGGGAAAAAAAAAACCCTAAACCTATTGCCGTAGAGTCAATTCCAACTCATAGTGATCCTACAGAAAACAGAGTAGAATTGCCCAATAGGGTTTCCAAGGATGTAATCTTTATGGAAGTAGACTGCCACATCTTTCTACCACGGAGCAGCGGGTGAGTTCGAACCACCAACCTTTTGGTTAGCAGCCAAGTGCATTAAGGAAGTAGAAAAGATGCACTAAAAACATTATTAGGCCAATTGACTGAGGTGTCCCATGAAACCATGACACTTAACCTCCAAGCCAAGAAAACAAATCCCATGAGGTGTTTGGTTGTACATAAGCAGCCTCAGCAGCTGCTCTTTTTTGTTGCTGTAGTTGTTGTAGAAATATGTATCACACAACATTTGCCAATTAAACCTTTTTCAGGTGTACGGCTTATTGATATCAATTACATTAATCATGTGCAACCATGCCTAATTGATGCCAAATTTCCCATTACCATAAACAAATTCACTGCTTCCCAAACAATGACTCTCCCTCTTGCCCCTGTTGTTGTTAGCTGACATCAAGTCAGTTCCGAGTCATAGCGATCCAATGTACAACAGAATGAAACATTGCCCGGTCCTGCGCCATCCTCACAATCGTTGTCTTGCCCATGGTAACTACTAATAAACTTTGGTCTCTATATATTCGCCTATTCTTGTCATTTCATATAAGTAAGATCATAGAATATTTGTCCTTTTGATGCTATGTCATTTAAAAGTTGGCAAAGGCTGCAATTTCACAACTGTTCCTGAAAGTTACTTAACAAAGAGAGAGCCTTCTGGGGGGTTCTGTGGCTCCTCACCCGTTCCAGGGAGAACAGGAGCTCGGAAAGACGGACAGGGCATGCTGGTCTGGGTGGAGGAGGGCTAGTCCACAGCTCATCCCCCTCACTGTCAGCACAACCCTCCTCAGACAGGCAGCAAGTGTGAGACACAAAGGCCACCACGTGGTGATGATGTGACCTAGAACGCTGGGGTCCCAGGGAGGGCATGACTACCACCATGCACCTCCGCTCCCAAGCTCAGCAAGTCACATGGGACAGCCCTGGGTAACACACCCATCCCCCAACACTTCTCCTGGTCCAGGAGCCAGCTGGGGCCTCTCGATTAGAAAGAAACGACATGGTCACTTTCCCTGTAGGTGACTGGTTGGTCCTAGCCACAGGCGGGAGGACATAGCACCGCACACCCCACGCTCTGTGGATGAGGGCCCCTCCCTGAGGGCTCCTCACTCCTCAGGGCTTGGGGATGACTCGCCAGTGTGGTCCAGTAAATCTAAAACAAACCAAACCCCCTGAAACTTCTTTCAAATTTTCTAGCTGAGCCACAACTCACATCCAGTGGACCTACCCGGCCCTAACCTGCATTGGCGGGCCTAGCCACTGCACTGGTCTGGGCAGCCCTGGACGGCAAACACCAGGGTCTGGAGTTGTGTCTCGACCATTTTAGGCACCTCCGATGAGCAGTGAGCCACGTGGGCTCAGAACCATCACATCTGCCAGGAGAACAAAAGCTGCAGCAACATGCCCGCGTGCCACTCAAACGTGTGTCAGTCAGCACAGGCTCCTTCTACTGTGGGACTCTGGTGACGACTGAGCACAATTATTGCACCTTGGGGATGCGGTGACTCATGCTCAGGGGATGGTACCCTTTCCTTGGTTGATGGGGTCGCACCAAGGTCATAGCCTTTGGCCTCCATGTTGCAGACTGCACCCAAGTTGCTGATGCACTGATCACTCCCAGTCCCCAGAAGTTGCCACTGTGGAACCCTGGTTTTCCTCTGACCTCCTCACTATGCCCCCTCCTCTTCCTCTACCATACCTGCACCCAAGCGGCTCCTGAGGGTGAGACCCTGGCCCGCAGCTCTGCTCAACTGTACCCTCCCTCTGTGGGCTCCTGACTTGGACTATCTTGTTCCCTTGTTCTGGTTGTTGGTTCCACCTTGCTCTCCCAAGGAACTGGGTTGGGGGAAGGGCTCCCTGGTGTCGGGCAACATGCACTCTTCTGTCCCCCCATACCGGGGCACCCCTGGAAGCCTGCAGATGAGTATGTGGTTTCTGCTGCCCTGACCCTATTCCTCAAACCCTGACCTTATTCCTCACACTGTGACCCTATTCCTCACTCCCCAACCCTACTCCTCACACTCCTGATCCTACTCCTCATGCTAAGACCCTATTCCTCATGCCGTGTCCCTATTCCTCACACCTGACCATGTTCCCCACTCCATGACCCTATTCCTCATACTCCAAGCCTATTCCTCACACTGTGTCCCTATTCCTTATGCCTCAACCCTATTTTTTACACTGTGACCCTATACTGCCCACCCTCCTGGGAGCTGGATGTTGGTTGACAGCCTCTCAGCCAGCTTAATCCAACAGATCCCCACCTTACTGAGAGTCCCCTGGTAGCCCCCAATTTCTCAGGGCCTAAATGGCTGCGATGCTAGCAAAATTTTGCTGAAGGTAATTGAAAAATGACTCCAGCTATACATTGACAGGGAACTGCCAGAAGTTCAAGCCAGATTCAGAAGAGGACACAGAATGAGAGATATCATTGCTGATATTAGGTGGATCTTGGCTGAAAGCAGAGGATACCAGAAAGATGTTTACCTGTGTTTTACTGACTACACAAAGGCATTCAACTATGTGAATCATAACAAATTATGAATAACATTACAAAGAATGGGAATTCTAGAACATTTAATTGTGCTCATGTGGAACCTGTGCATGGATCAAGAAGAAGTCGTTCAAACAGAACAAGGGGATACTGCGTGGTTTACAATTAGGAAAGGTGTGTATCAGGGTTATATCCTTTCACCACACTTATTCATTCTCTATGCTGAGCAAATAATCCAAGACACTGGACTATATGAAGAAGAATGGGGCATCAGGGTTGGAGGAAGACTCATTAACAACTTGCGTTATGCAGATGACACAACCTTGCTCGCTGAAAGTGAAGAAGACTTGAAGCACTTACTGATGAATATCTACAGCCTTCAGTAAGGATTACGCCTGAATGTGAAGAAAATAAAAATCCTCACAAGTGTGCTGATAAACATCATTACGATAAATGGAGAAAAAACTGAAGTTGTCAACAATTTCATTCTACTTGAATCAACAATCAATGCCCATGGAAGTAGCAATGAAGAAATCAAACGATGTACTGCATCAGACAAATATGCAGCAAAACACCTCTCTAAAGTTTTAAAAAGCAAAGGTGTCACTTTGATGACAGGTATGCCTGGCCCAAGTCATGGACTTTTCAATTGCCTCACATGCATGTGAAAGCTGGACGATGAAAAAGGAAGACAGAACAAGAATTGATATGTTTGAACTGTGGTGTTGGTGAAGAATACTGAATATACCACAAACTGCCAGAAGAACGAACAAATCAGTCTTAGAAGAAATACAGCCAGGGTGCTCCTTAGAATCGAGGATGGTGAGATTTCAGCTCACTTAACTTTAGATACGTCATCAGGAAAGACCAATCACTAGAAAAGGACATCATATTTGGTAGAGGGTCAACCTTCCACAAGGTGGACTGACACAACAGCCACAACAATGGACTCAAACACACCAACAGTCACGAAGGTGGCACAAGACAGCAAGGTTTTGTTCTGTTATACATAAGGTCGCTGTCTTGGTTATCTAGTGCTGCTATAACAGAAATACTACAAGTGGATGGCTTTAACAAACAGAAGTTTATTCTCTCATAGTCTAGTAGGCTAGAAGTCCAAATTTAGGGTGCCAGCTCCAGGGAAAGGCTTTCTCTCTCTGTCGGCTCTGGGGGAAGGTCCTTGTAATCAATCTTCCCCTGGTCTAGTAGCTTCTCCATGGAGGAACCTTGGGTCCAAAGGACGTGCGATCCTCCTGACTCTTGTTTCTTGGTGGTATGAGGTCCCTGTCTCTCTGCTTGCTTCTCTCTTTTATATCTCAAAAGAGATTGGCTTAAAACACAATCTAATCTTACAGATTCCGTCCCACCTCATTAACATAACTGCCACTAATCCCATCTCATCCACATCATAGGGATAGGATTTACAACACAGGAAAATCACATCAGATGACAAAATGGTGGACAATCACACAATACTGGAATCATGGCCCAGCCAAGATGACACATTTTTGGGGGACATAATTCAATCTATGACAGTTGCAATGAATTGGAGCCAACTTGACAGCAACTAACAGCAACAATGACAAATGGCTGTGAACAGCTTTTAGGACTACCCACTTCTCCTGATTCCCTATAGTGGGACGAATGTTGCCCCCCAAAAAGCTATGTCCAAGTACTAATCCCCAGAATGAGCTTTTGTGACCTTATGTGGTAAAAGATGTGGTTAAATTAAGGGTCTTGAGAGGAGGAGCTTATCCTGGATTATCCGAGTGGGCCCTAAACGCAACTTATAAGAGAGCGAGACAGAGGGAGATTTGACATAGACAGAGAAGGCCATGTGAAGACAGATCACAGAGAGATTTGAAGATGCTGGCCTTGGAGCGATGCTGTCACAAGCCAAGGAAATCTGGCAACCACCAGAAGCTGGAAGAGGCAAGGAAGGATCCTTTCCTAGAGGCTTTAGGGGGAGTGTGGCCCTGTTGACACCTTGATTTTGGATTTCTGGCCTCCAGAACTGTGAGAGAATATGTTTCTGTTGTAAACCACCCAGTTCGTTACAGTAGCCACAGGAAACTCATACATTCTCAACATGCGCCTCTCTGTTGAGCCAAGGTTCAGGGTCACCAACAAAAGCATGACTTACACACAGCCCACTAGATAAAACAGTTGCCCACACAGAGAAGAGACAGGGCAAGGTCAGCTTCAGTAGTGGGCATCAGCCCCCCATGGCCAGCGAGTTATTCCCCACAGCTGATGCAGGAGGTGGTCTGCATGCACCCCTCTCATGTTGCAGTTGAAGGAACCTGCTTCCTCTCTGCCAGCAACAGATATAGTAGTGGGGTTGGCAGGGTGCCATATGATGCAGAACAAAGAGGTACTCATTAGGCCCAAAATAGGGACAGAGTCTCCTGAAAAAGGAAGAAGAAGAAACCAGGACAGAGGGAGGCTCAGTTTCCAGCTCAGTTCCACAGGGACTGTTCTAGGCCCAAGGCTTATGATTAGGTGGTCTGGGTGACAAGTACAGGGGCTGTGGCATCCTCCTAACAGGCTCCTGGCTGAGACATCCCACTTCTGTCCTTCACGTTGATCTTCTACCTGGAATGACGTCCCTTCTATGCGGCCTCATGTAGAAATCTGTCCCCCCCACCCCGCCACCCCCAGTCCCAGCCCCGTACACTTTTCTTCCCTCTCACAATTCCCCTGGGCCACCCATTTGCAGCCTGCCCCTTGCTGTCCCTTCTCAGACACCACTGTCTCACCCAGGGACACCCATTACTGATTCCATGTGGCTGCCCAGAGGGTGTGGGTGGGTTGACTACAGTGGGCACAACTGGACTCTACTGGAAAAAAGAAACTTTGTGATGAAAAGCTTTGGAACTAAATAGCTAAATGGTGGTTGCACAATATGCTGGATGTAATTAACAGCACTGAATTGTACGCTTTAAAATGGTTAAAATGGCAAATCTTATATATAATTTACCATGATTTAAAAAAAGAAAGAAATCCTTATTTTTTCCCCTGTTCAGAGATGCTTTTCTAATAGCCAACCTTATGTGGGAACTTTGCACTTTATCGGACTTCTATTCAAGCTTGCCAATGAACACCACCAGGACTGCTCGCGAGTTTAATTGGTTTCCTGTTGTGTTGGGTCCTGCTGTGAAGTCAGAACACGGTGACATTCATCTGGCCCCTAGCAACAGGCCGTGGCAAGATCTCAGGGCTGTGGCTTCAGTGTGGGACCAATGAGCAGAGAGAATGTCTCATTAAACCTGCAATTACCTTCAGCAATCGAGGAGAGGAGGCAAAGGCAGCAGTACACCCACTTGAAGAACAGCTCCCTTTTGTAAAAGGCAGGGCCCTGGGGCAGGCTTCCCTGAGTCCCTCTGGGTTGGCCAGCTGAGTGTTTCCCACTACAAGGACGTGCTGGCCCCTCATGGCATTTCACGACTTTCGTCCAAGTGTGCGTCATGGGGACTGTGCTCACCAAACACCAGTGAAGTCAGTGATGATTTCTGGGTACAGTTTAACAGCTACCCAGTGTTGGATTTGGGTAACAGCTGGTTGTTATCCCCACCAGGGACTGAAACTTGATGGGGCCAGATTATTTATCCAAAGACAACAGAACCAACACAAGGAAAGGCTGTCACAGCTGCAGCTCATGCGTATTAACGATTAACGGTTTACCTCCGGCTAGGCCTTTTATAAACACTTAGATATCTTTTTTTTTTTTTTTAATATTTTATTGTACTTCAGGTGAAGGCTTACAGAACAAACAGTATCTCATGTAACAGTAGTACACATGCTGTTTTATGACTTTGGTTAACAACCCCACAACATTTTAACCCTCTAAATTCTCAGTTTTTTGTTTTTTTGTTTTTTGGTGAAAATACACATAGCCAAAGATACCCCATTTCAAAACTTTTTACGTACACATTTAAGTGACATTAACTACACTCTTCTAATTGTGCTGTTATTCTCACTTAAGATGAAGGTTTACAGGACAAAATAGCCTCCCATTTAACAGTTACTACAAATGTTGCCCTATAACAATGGTTAACAATCCCACAACACATCAACCGTATCCTTACTCAACCTTGTGTTCCCTATCATCAGCTTCCTACTCCCCTTCTGCCTTCTGGCCCTTGTCACTGGACTCCTGTACCTCGTTAGTCTCATTTGGTTTTACTGGGCTGTCCACTTCCAGGCTGAACAGTGAACCTCGAAGGTAACTTCACCACTGAGCTAAAAGGGTGTCTGGGGGCCATATTCTTGAGGTTTCTCCAGTCTCCTTTAGGCCAGTAAATCTGGTCTTTTTTTTTTTTTTTTGTGAGTTAGAATTATGCTCTACATCCTTCTCCAGCTCTGTCCAGAACCCTCTGTTGTGATCCTGCTCAGAGCAGTCAGCGGTGGTAGCCGGGCACCATCTAGCTGTACTGGACTCAGTCCGGTGGAGGTCTTGGTAGCTGTGGACAATTAGTCCTTTGGACTAATCTTTTCGTTGTATCCTGTTCTCTTCATTCTCCCTTGCTCCCGAAGGGATGAGACCAGTGTGGTATCTTAGATGGCCGCTCACAGGCTTTTAAGACCCCAGACACTACTCACCAAGGTAGAATGTAGAGCATTATCTTTATAAGTAGTGTCATGCCAGTTGAGCTAGATGTTCCCCGAGACCATGGTCCCCAGAGCCCTCCGTCCAGCAACTCAGTCCCTCGGGGAGTTTGGATGTAAACACTTAGATATCTTAATGCATTAATCCCCCCAGTGACCTGATGAGGTAGGTATTACTGCTGTTCCCTCTTCCAGGAGGAGGAAACTGAGGCACAGAGGCTTTAACAACTCATTGGGTCAAACAACTCACTGGGTCAAACAACTCATTGGGAAGGGTCTGGACTTTGGGTTCAAGCTGTCGGTTTCCGAGCCTTTGCTCTGTCACTGTCAGGAAAACCACAAGACGCTTTAAAGTGACCGAAAGGAACATAGGGAGCCTTCAAGGGGAACCAGGCTGTCTGGCCTGCACCATTCTAGGGTCTCTGCACCTTGCGTTGTCTTTGAGTCATTTTTCAACTCTGTCAGTTGTAGATACTTGATAACAATGCAAATGATTCTTGTCCACAGACATGCACATGAAGTTGGTCTGGCAGAAGGACAGCGGATTTCCCATCGCCACTCCCACAGCCTGTTCTGCATCTGTTTATAAACTTGCCTCTGCATTCTGGATTGTCTACACATGTGCATGACTCTGACCTCTCCTTTGAGCTGGTTGTAACATCTTACTAGTTTCCTCGTTAATTAATGAGTTACATAAAATCTGACATATGTTCACTTTGTATTTGTATGAGAGGCATGATTTTACTGGATGTTTTTCTTTTTCTTTTTTTTTAAATTATCCTTTAACACCACTACTACCTACTAATTGACAGGCATGAACCAAATGCCGGGGGTACAAAAGTCCTCAGTCCAGTCCTACTTCTAAGGAGTGTGCATCTAATGGGGAAGACAGGCACATACATAAATTAAAAAAAAACCAAACTCATTGCCGTCAAGTAAATTAAAAAAAAACCAAACTCATTGCCGTCAAGTCGATTTCGACTCATAGCGACCCTATAGGACAGAGTAGAACTGCCCCATAGGGTTTCCAAGGAGCAGCGGGTGGATTTGAACTGCCAACATTTTGGTTAGCAGCTGAACGCTTAACCATTGTGCCACCAGTATATACACATAATGTACACATAAGAACAGCTTGGGAAAGACATAATATTCTGAACAACCAAGTGTCATATACTTCTAGAGGTCACTGACAGATTCAGTTTCAAAAAAAAAAAGGTAAACAAATTAGATATGCTTATTAATTGTTCTGGGGATGTGACTGTCCAAGTGTTAACACTGCATGTTACTGTAAACAAGCCTTCCAAACACCACTTTAAAAAAAAGCAACACAGTAAGTGGTTATGCTGTGGGGATCACACACAAATATCTAAAGGATAATTTTTTTTTTAAGCCCTAGTTTTCTGCAGCTGGGAACTTGTGACCTGGGTGCGGGAAGCTCTGTACTCAAGCAGCTTAGATGGGAGTCAACCTGAAATGCTCGACTATTTCACATCTACATCCCTACAAGTTTATATATTAAAATTAACTTTAAAAACGCACTTTTTTGGAATCTCGCTATTTAGGAAACGTGGGGGTTGAGATTGGTTCCTTTCCTCAGGCGTATTCCGTAAGTACAAGAGACTGTGATTAACGCTAAAACAGAGGCATGGAGGAAGTGTGAGGGGACACAAGGAAGGGAACCATTGACCCTGCTGGGCATTTCCGGCTGGGTCTGGAAAGGAGAGGAGGTGAGGGAAGGACAGGATTTCATAAGGCAGTGGAAAGGGCTGAGGCAGGCTGAGCAGAGGAGCTGTACACAGGCTGGGCATGTTTCCTGCCTTCTCCCTTTGCTTTACCTGGGGTGGAGCAGAGGAGCAGATGGGGTGAGGCTGGAAAACACGAGCTGGAACCAAGTCACAAAAGGCCCCATCCACATGCACAGGAAGCTTGGATTTATCCCAGAAGCAATTGGGGACTTAATCAGAGGAGCTTTTGAAGCTGGAGAAAGACCCTTCAGATCTGTGTTTTAGAAAGATGGCTTAGTTCCAGCATGGGGGAGCAGACAGAGTGGGGAGCCCCAGGGACCGGATGCTCCAGAGAGGCCGTGGGTGGGGTTCAGGCGGGAGAGAAAGGGGAGAATGTGAGACATATTTAGGAGGAGGAATCAGTGTGAGCCAGGGAGGGGATAACTGCAGGTCTTCAGTGTGGGCAACTGGGGAGGAGGGAACACCGTTAACCAAGATGGTGCACACAAGTTACGCAAGTATGGGAAAAGGCCAGTTAATTCCATGTGCTCTGGGAAGACAGGTGGCCATCCAGTGCAGGTGAAACAGAGGATTTAAGATCAGGAGACAGTTGAGGGTGGAGGTACAAGTGTATGTATCGCTGGTCTGATTTACAGCTAAGAACTGTGCAGAAGAGTTAGCATCATAGCCGAAGACCGCTGTCCTTAGAAAAGGCTCGCTGGCAAGATTGGCCTTGGCTGGTGTCTGGGCACTAGAGTGGCAAACAGCTCCTACACCGATGTAAAATTCCGCTAAGTGATAAGGGTGACTCACTGTACCAGAGTGTTTGTACAAATAACGTCATTAATGCTGAGGCCCTGTTCTCTTCCTGGGGTCTGGAGTTTTGGTACATGACAGCCTGAGGTGCCTACACGACCGTTCCCAATGAAAACCTGGGCACTGAGTCTCTATGAGCGCCTGGTAGACACTTCACCTGTGTTGTCACAACTCAGCGCCGGGGGAATCAGCACGACCTGCATGATCCCACGGCAGAGGACTCTGGAAGCCTTGCCTGGCTTCCCTGGACTTCACCCCATATGCCTTTTCCCTTTGCTGATCTTGCTGTGTCCTTTCACTGTAATAAGTCCTGACCATGAGTACAACTATGTGCTGAGTCTGGGGAATCCTCCTAGGGAACTATCAAATCTGGGGGTGGTCTTCAGGACCCCCAGCATAGAACATATTTACTCATTTACCAAATAAACAAATTGGGTGAGTCCAAGCCAAATAATAAAAACAAACAAACAAACAAAAAACCTAAACACAGTATATGTCATATATCCTACACAAGCGTCTTTCAAACTTTTTTAAAGCAGTAGAATTCCAATATATGTAAAGCTTATAAATGAAACAGCTACTATTTATTCATGAATCAGCCACTGTGGCATCTCCAGCCCCTAACCCAACACCTGCACTCAGTAGAAAGCTTTCAGTAAACATTCCATTGATGAAATTAAATACTTTAGGCTCAGATGTATGAAACTTACTTAATAAGACACCAGTGAAGCTAAGTTGATAAACCAAAAAGCCCCGTGATTGTACTTGGAAATACCCTCCAGATGACAGCTGAACTCTCATGCCAGACCATGCAGTTCAAGTCAGAAACCTGCAGAATCCCAGAAACACCCTTTCTTACCGACTTGTCGTTTGAAAGCAGGAGTGTAAGCCAACCAGGAAGGGGTTACTGGATGCCTGCTCAAACACGTGCTTCTCTGTCTGTACCCAGTCGATGTCCTGAAATAGAAACAAAGGAGTGCTAATGAGGCTCCTGAACACCCTCAGAGGCATCCCGGAGGATGCGGAGACAATGGAGGACAGGCTGCATACCTGCTTGTGGGAAGATGATGAAAAGGGGAACAGAAAACTCCCATTAAGAAATGCACCACGACCAACCCTGTCACCATCCATCACCAACTCCATGACCATCACCATCTCCACCAACCATTATCCATCACCACTACCATCATAATCTATCACCACCATCATCCATCTCTACCACCACCACCATCATAATCTTTCACCCCTATCATCCATCACCATCTCTGCCACCATAACCTATTACCACTGCCATAACCTATCACCACGATCACCATCACCACCAATCTCTACTACCATCATTACCACCCCAACACCATCACCACCACCATCATAATCAATTACCACCATCATCCATTACCATCTCTGCCACCACTGTCATCACCATCATTATCTATCACCACCATCATCATAATCCATCTCCACCATCACCCATCACCATCACCCATCTCAATCATACCACCACCATCATCATAATCTGTCTCCACCAAATCACCATCTCCACCAACCATCATCCATCACCATCACCATTATAATCTATCACCACCATCACCACCCACCATCACCTCCACCTCCATCATCTCCACCTCTATCACTACCACCACCATCACCAAAACCAGCAGCTCGCTGCATGCTGGACTCTGGAGCTCCCCATGCACTGCTTCACGTAATCTCCACAATAGTTTTGGGAGACTGGTATCACTATCTCCATTTAAGGCACAAGAAAACTGATAGTGGAGAGGGTAAGCAGATTCTCAAAGGTCCCACAGCTAATGAGTGATAGGCCTGAGATGCAAGCCCGCACCCACTTCCAGAGCACTAGTTCCAGGCCACAGGGCTGTCTCCCTCTCAATTCATGCTGAATTGTGGTAAAATGCTGCAAAGTAAAAGTCAATTTTAGATCATGATGATTCCACAACTTTGGCTCTATGCCAGCTCCAAACTTTCAAGGTTAATCCCCTCATTTTGTAGGTGAGGAATTGAGAGGGAAAAGGATGTGTCTAAATTAGTGCTGCCTTCCCCTGAAGGTTTTGGGAACTAAATTAGCAAACTTTTAGAGAGCATCTCTAGTGGGTCAAAGACTGTCTGTGGATCTTTCTCTTTTTCTCTCACCTCTTCAGGCTCAGTCCCCAGCACCCTCCTCTCCTCTCTCTCTCCCCTGGAGATTCCATCCAGTGGAATGGCTGCAAATACCATGATTCTGGGCTGAGGACCCCCAGTCCCCCTTGAGCTCCAGACTTGCTCATCCAACGTCTCCTCCACATCCCCACCAGGCATCTCAAACTTCACAACAGGCCACAGAGCTTTTGACCATGCCCTGCCAGCTGTTCTCCCCACCTCCAGCTATTACTATTATCTACAGACCAGTCTTTTCTTTGTTCCTAAGAGATACAACTTCCTTTCAGGTGTGAAAGAACAAGATTAAAAGTACATGAAGCCAAAAAGCATGGAAAGTTGCTTAATGTCTGTCATGGTTTGAATTATGTCCCCCCAAAAATGTGTGTATCAATTTGGCTGGGCCACGATTCCCAGAATTTTGTGGTTGGCCTCCATTTTGTGACTGTAATTTTATGTTAAAGAGGATTAGGGTGGGATTGTAACACCACCTCTACCCAGGTCACATCCCTGATCCAGTGTAAAGGGAGTTTCCCTGGGGTGAGGGCTGCACCACCTTTTCTCTCTCAAGAGTTAAAAGGAAAGGGAAGCAAGCAGAGAGTTGGGGACCTCATACCATCAAGAAAGCAGTGCCCGGAGCAGAGCGTGTCGTTTGGACCGGTGTCCCTACGCCGAGAAGTTCCTAGTCTGGGGGAACGCTGATGAGAAGGCCGAGAGAGAGAGAAAGCCTTCCCCTGGAGCTGACACCCTGAATTTGGACTTTTAGCTACTTTACTGTAAGGAAATAAACTTCTCTTCATTAAAACCATCCACCTGTGGTATTTCTGTTATAGCAGCTCTAGATGACTAAGACAATGTCATTAGTCATAAGGGAAATGCAGGTCAAAACCACAATGAGATACCACTGCATCCCTACTGGAGTGCCTAAAATAAAAAAGATAGACGATACCAAGTGTTGATGAGGATGTGGGAAAACTAGAACCCTTGTGCATTGCTGGTGGGAATGTAAAATGGTGCAGCCACTGTGAAAAAGAGTCTGGCAGTTCTTCAAGAAGTTAAACATAGAATTTTCATGTGATTCAGCAATTCCACTCCTAGGTATATACATAAGAGACTTGAAAGCAAGGACTCAAGCAGATACATGTACACCCAAGTTCATTGCAGGACTATCCACAACAGCCAAAAGGTAGAAACAACCCAAGTGTCCATCAACAGATGAATGGATAAACACAATGTGGTCTATCTATATAATGTAATATTAATCAGCCATAAAAAGGAGTGAAGTACTGAATCATGCTACGACATAGATGAACCTTGAAAACATTATGTTAAGTCAAAGAAGCCAGACACAAAAAGTCACATATTGTATGATTCCATTTATATGAAGTGTCCAGAATAGGTTAATCTATAGAGACAGAAAGTAGACTGGTGGTTTCTAGGAGCTGGGCTAGGGGTAGGGGGAGTGACTGCTTAATGGGTATGTGGTCTCCATTTGGGATGATGAAAAAGTTCTAGAATTAGATAGTGGTGATGGTTGTACAACCTTGTGAATGTAATTAACGCCATTGAAATGTACACTTTAAAATGGCTAAAATGATAAATTTTATGTTGTGTGTATTTTACCACAATTAAAAGAAAAAAAGAAAAAAAAAAAAAAGGACACAGAGCCAGAATTAAGACTCCAACAAATAAACAATCGATTGTATAACCTTAACTTCTACTTCAGAAAACACTGGCTTGAGAAGTTTCAACACATGGAGCTACCACAGTCCCAGCACATCTACAAAGTTGTTTGTGAAGGTGGCTGAGCCCAGCAGGGGCCACACCTGGACAGAAATGGGGCCACCACCTCTGGGTGTCCTTCCTGCCTCATTCTACCCTCCACCCCAAAGACACAGATCCCACCTAGCCCAAAGGGACTTCACAATAACAGTGGTGGTGTTCAGCTCGCCCAACTCAACTCTTCTTACTTTGCAACACAAACACTCTGTAAATTTATGAATTTCACTCTCCTTGCACTGATCCATTTCATTAAAATCCAGAGGGCTCATGTGTTTATTGAGGTCTTCAAATGACTTCTTCAAGCATGGGAATTCCCCAACATACACCCATTGCTGGGGAAGTACTCATTTTGCGGGTCCCCCAGGGGACTGACCTCATCGTCATGGACCAGCTCCTTCTTCACCACCTTCATGGCATAGATCTGATCGTTCTTTTTCAACCGCACCAAGAGGACTTTGGCGTAGCTCCCACGTCCGATAACTCTGATTAGGTCGAAGTCCTGCAGCCCGAGCCCCTGAGATATCTTGATTCCATCCATCCCATCAATAACCGGTTTAAGGTCCTATGGGAGGGCAGGAACAAAACAAAAGAAAATGGATAAAAGGGAACTTTGGAGAGTCAGAGAATGATGCCTCATTCATTCCAATCAACCAGGACCCAGCGCCACAGGGCTCACAGCCCACAGCCCACAGCTCTCCTCACTCAGAGTGTTGACTCTCTGCACTAAAGTCCCCACCCTCCAATCCAACTCAGGAAATAAAAACAAAGAACTAAAGAGTGTGGCCACCACCCATCTGTCAGTTTTTCATCCTGTGGTGGCTTGCATGTTGCTATAATGCTGGAAGTTATGCCATCGGTATTTCAAATATCAGCAGGATCACCCATGGTGGGCAGGTTTCAGAAGAGCTTCCAGACTAGGAAGAAAGGCCTGGTAATCTACTTCTAAAAATTAGCCCATGAAAACTCTATGAATCACAACAGAACATTGTCTGACTTGCTTGCTTTGTACATGACACCAAAAAAACCAAACAAAATCCGTTGCCATCGAATTGATTCTGACTCATAGTGACCCTATAGGGCAGAGTCGAATTGCCCCATAGGGTTTCCAAGGCTGTAAATTTTTTTATGGAAGTAGATTGCCACAGCTTTCTCCTGAGGAGTGGCTGGTAGGTTTGAATCACCAACATTTTGGTTAGCCACCAAGTGCTTAACCACTGTGCCAATGGGAGGGATCAATTGCTAGAGAAGGACATCATGTTTGGTGAAGAGGAAGGACAGTGTGGGCAAGGAAGACCCTTAGTGAGATGGACTGGCACAAAAGGCACAACAATGGACTCGAACAATGACACAGGACCAGGCAACACTTTGTCCTATTGTACATAAGGTCGCCATGAGTTCGAGTCCACTAAACAGCAGCTAACAACAAAAACAAAGAGTGTGGAGCTTCTGAAAGAAACAGCTAGAAACTCCAAAGCTACTCATTGCTACAGATGTGGCTCTGGTCACAAGCCACAGGTGGTCCTCGTGAGTGGTGTGGGATGCCTAGGGCCCCAGAACCAGCTAAAGAGATGGCCATAGGGCCCAGAGATGCCCAGCCATCTGGGCTGGATCACTGGAGGGCCTAAGCCAGTCTTCCTATTGTCGGGCTCCCCCTGGGGGGATTACAAAGCATAACCCGCTAATGGCTGCAAAGATCTGCCAAACCCCAGAGCAAGTATTACTAGAAATACATAATGAAAGAGCAAGGCGATCCAATTAGGAACAGAAGCTTCCCTCCTGTGAGTGGTTTCTGGCAAGGACATCTGTGCTGGGGGAAGGAGGGAGCTGTGTGGTGCTGCTCTGTGGAACAAAATGGATTCTGCGTTCGTAGTGCTCCTACCTCACTGTAGACAGAGAATGGTCAGTTAGAAACATCTAGAGTCCCGGAGAGTGTCATGTGTCAGCCACTCTGGGAAAGGCCTTTGCAAGGTGGAGCTATTTCTTGAGATTTTGTGAAAAAAGGTTAAAAACAGCAGCTTGTATTACTCTGTTGTCCTTGCTTGGAAAGACGACAGAATTGTGTATCCTCAACTAGCCAAAGGTGGTAGAGATACAAGGCCTCAGCTCAAGAGCCAGACCTGGGGCCTGTTCTGCTGTCTGGGTGTAGAGGGTGCCAGGGAGATGGCCAGACTCACACAGGGCTTTGAGTCAGGATCAAGGGCAGCACCAGTAATTGGATCCCAATTTGCCTTTGGGAACAGCAGCCTCTGGGGGATTCATAAAGACTGTGCCTGAAGCAAGACCCCACTGATGACACAGCAGCCCAGAGGAAGGTATGACTAGTTCCTCATCTTTACAGAAGAGCAGCCCAAGGCTCAGAGTGGTCCCCTTCCCCTGACTCAGACCAGACCTGCCACTGGGCACAAGGACACAGAGACCCAGCTAATGACACTCTGCCCCCCAGGCCTGCATCTCTGTAAGAATTGTACAGTAAGCACTGTATCATTACCATCAAGATGCACAATGGATGTCTTGCCATAGTCAGTTACTCTCTGTCCATCTATCTATCAGAGATGACCTCTGTACTAAGTATGTGGACGACCGCCAGGACTTCACCTCAAAATGCCCAAGAATCAAGCTCTTCTCCTAGATGTCCGCAATACCGCCATTTCATTTAGGAAGATCAGCAATAATTCCCTACCCTATCTAGTCCATCTTTACATGTTCATCATTGCCCCAGAAATGATAAGGATATTGGAAATTCGAATGAGCTATTTGATAGACTCACCTCAGAATCATCTTTAATGTTGTCATGTTTCCGGGTTGAAGAAATATAAGCAACTAGTGAAGAAAGGGAGAAAAAAGAGATGTTATAGGCATTGTCAGGAATAGGCCAGAGAACACAGGGACTCCATGGGCCTTGGATGGACACAGTGGCCCAGGCCCAGCCAGTGGTGCTCAGGGCAAGCCTGCAGACCAGCCCCGATTCATTCAACTCAACGAGAGTCTGATGGAAAATGCATCACATCTAGGGGACAGGGCTTGAGAATCTACATTAGTAATAGGCTTCCCCTGGGATTTGCATCTTGACTTATCCAGAATTAGCCAGTCATCAGATTTTGGTGTCTATAGTCTTCCAATCTTTTTTCTAAGGGTATGTGGACGGACGGACGGACGGATGGACGGATGGATGGATGGATAGGTGGGTGGATGGATGGATGAATGGAAAGACGGATGGATGGACAGATGGATAGACAGATAAATGGACGTGTGGGTGTATATTTGGAGTCTCCTTTGGGTGAGGGGCCGTGCTAAGTGTTTTATGTTTCATGATCTCATTTAACCTGTAGGTGCCAGGAACTCAGGTTTACCAAAACAAAGCTAGAGCTATCACACATCATTGGAATGTTTCAGAGCTGTGGAAGCTCAGAGTTGGGTCATCAATCCAACTGGTGTTTGAAATCTCTCTGAATGCTTTTTAACATGAAAAACAAAAGCTCCCCTCCCCCAAAACACAGGAAAACACAAGAAACACATTAACTGCTATGCCACAGAGCGGGGACCAGGGGTCCTGGGCACATACATTAGCAGGCTTGTGGGGAGACACCCAGGCAAGGTAGCAGGCATACTAAGAGGGGTTCTAGAACTCCTCTGCGCAGAGGGGGAGGACCTCTCCCAGACTCCCACAGTGATGTCCCACTAAGCTGCTGCCCCAGCTGCTCCAGGGAAAGCTGTCCCTGCTCACCCATCCTGCCCCAACTGCCCGTCCCTGCCCAGAGATCCATCGGGGGCACTCAGACAAGGGTGGCCCTGGAGTGCCGTCCCCAGCACAATGGCCGGGCCACCATGCCTGTTCATATAGACCCTCGGGGAGCAGACAGGATTTGGAAGAACTGATGGTCAGGAAGGGGAGGTGGACAAAAGTGGCCCCCAGATGAGGAGAAGCGAGAAAGCAGCAGGCCTACTTCCATCAGTCTCCTCGGAGGGCAGGTCCACGTCATCGTTCTTATCATCTACTGGAGGTTCCTGGGAAGGCATGACAGAATCCTGTCGGGAGAGAGGCCAGTGAGAGTGCCTGCAGTGCCAACACAGGACCCCTAGACACATCCATGTAATCACATCGTTTCTAACACCACACCACACAGTCACCCCTGTACACGTCCCTTGTAAACACACCATTTCTAACATCACGCCACATGGTCACCTCTGTACACATTCCGTGTAAACACACCACTTCTAACACTGCACCACATGGTCACCCCGTACACATTCTGTGTCAACACACCATTTCTAACATCACACTGCACGGTCACCCCTGTATACATCCTGTGTAAACACACCATTTCTAACACCACACCGCACGGTCACCCCCATACACATGCCATGTCAACACACCATTTCTAACATCACACTGCACAGTCACCCCTGTACACAGCGTGTCAACACACCATTTCTATAACCATACCACACTGTCACCATGTACACATCCCATGTCAACACACCATTTCTATAACCATACTGCACAGTCACCCCTGTACACATCCCGTGTAATCACATCGGTTCTATGACCACATTGTACACATCCCATGTATACACACCATTTTTATAACCATACTGCACGGTCTCCCCTGTACATGTCCCATGTAAACACACCATTTCTATGACCACGCTGTATGGTCACTGCTCTGTGTGTGAAAGGAAGGACATGGAAGTCACCTGTGGCTCCAGGCAGATGCCCACTCAGTCCCTTGGGCAGTGAGTGGCCTTTCGGAAGGTGCTTTATTAAATGAGGTCTTTCACATACTGCTTAGCCCCTACCCCCCACCCCCCCCACATCGTGAGTCTCATCAATAACCACACTCTGAGCACCACCCAGGGCTGGCCCCCATGCTGACATCATAATGCAGACACTCCGTTGGTGAGGTCTGGGTTCCAGATGCAGCCCTCACACAGCCCTGGGACTCCCTGAGCTTTGGGGCTGCTCTTACTTTCCAGGGCTAAAGGGACCTGCAGTATCAAAGGTTGCATGCGTCATCCTGGCTTCTGGTACACGTGGCTGGAAAGCCTCCCAGAAGGGCCCAGCAATTCACTGTAGCACTAGTGTGTGTCAGGGCTGTGTTCCTGTGCCCTGCACTATCGGAGGGAGGGCACCCAGCCCCCAAGGGGCCGTTTCTCCTCACTGTGGGAGGATACAAACACACCAACCCTCCCAATACCCCCATCGCGTCCTGCAGCCAGGAACCCCAAACCTCAGCTGCCGACCACACGCTGGTGCAGCTGCAGGGCTTAAATGTTCAGTAAAAATTCAACCTGCATCCCAAGACCCTCCCACTACGGTTTATGGTGACACAGATAGGTGCGGGCAAAGATATACAAATGGCCTGAGCCTTCAGTGAGGAAAGTCTGTCAGCACCCCAAACATACAGAGGTGCTTAGGGGTGTTGCTGCCATGACCATGGGCTCATCATGAGAAGCACACACTGGCTTCCCAGGGATGCTCAGGTAGGAAAGCATGGTGGTGAGGGGCACCCCGAGAGCGGCAGAGTTAGCCTGGCTTCGCCTTTGCGATGGCTGCTGCAGGGCTGCTTCCTGACTGGGACACATCGAGCGTCCCCCCGACTCCTGCACAGTGACGTGCACTCAAGGCCCCCACAGAGCACCAGGGCTCAGTAGGAGGTCCACTCTGGGATGCTCACTGCCCCAACCCCCACCCTTGGTCATTTACTCTCCAGCCTAGAGGATTCCCCTCCCCTTATCTCACTGACCTGCCCAAGGTTCCTGGTGGCAGGGGGACACCACGACCTCTCTGTGACAGATGCAGGAACCAAGGGTCACAGTGTTAGCATGGGCAAAGGGTGAGGGACGGGGGGAGGGGTGCCCTGAAGCCCCTGGGCTTGAGGCAGGACTCCCCACCTGATCTACTCCCTGAGGCACCTGCACCCCCGATGCCTCGCCTGGCCAGGACTCCCCACCTACCCATCCACCCCCCTCCAAGGTGTCCCAACACTTTCCATTCCTACCCTGGTGGGACCTCCTACTCCCCCCACAGGCACCCCTCCCTCGCCGCAGGACTCACCATATGCTTTTCACAGGTCAGTGGGACGAGGACGTGGCAGCGTTTATGGACCAGGAGTTTGCAGTTGATACACTTGTAGCCTTGCTTTCCGAGACCCCATATCCTTTCGCTGCACTGGCCGCAGTACGCTCTCTGGATACAAGGAGGACAGCGTCATGCCTTGCCCTGCCCTCTGGGAGCCTGCGCTTCCTGAGGAACCCAGCTACCGATTTTCTCGAAAGATGACACAGAGCTAGGTCAGAGTTGGCATCATCCCTTCTGTCACACCAGCGCCAGGGCCACCCCAGCTCAGGAACCCCTCTTGGCTCCATTCAGGGAACAGCACCAGGGGGCTGGGCCACTTGAGACCCTCCTGGAGAAGGCCCCTTTGCATACAGGGACAGGGAAGCCTACCCTCACAGCTCTGCCTGTTAGCCTTCTGAGCAGCACAGGGTCCTGTCTGGGTGGAGCGAGCTCTGGCTGAGAAGGTCACAGGGAAATCCCCTCACCCAACCCTACTAATACAGACCATCTCATCTGAGTGACAACCAGGGAGAAAACGATGGCCTTTGTCAGGCATTCTGATTTGCGATGATTTTGAATTGCTAGAGGGCAGATTGCAAGTATATGGTTGTTTTTTTTTTTAAACCATTATTTTTCAAGATTTTAAAATGATCAATTTTATTTTTAATCAATCTGAAATCAATGACAATGATCACCTTGCTGAATGAGGTTTTCATGAATTTTTGAATTTTACACAATGAACGTCTTCAGACCCTGTTGCGTGCCATGACCTGCGTGCCCAGCACCACATCAACAGCCATGTCCTACATCTGGGCAACTCACCAGCAGCCTGGCTTTCCCTTTTAGGATTTTTCCTGCCATAATTTATTTAAATGTTTAGCCCTCTTTTGCCTTTAAAAAAAAAATTTTAAAAACATTTCTTTCTTTTAAGGGAGTCCTAAATTACTCTTGAAGAAGAACAAGGAATATGACCCGTGAAGAAGACAACCCACAGAAAGGAAGAAAATATTTGGGAACTATCTCACATACTTTGGACATGTTATCAGGAGGGACCAGTCCCTGGAGAAGGACATCAAGCTTGGTAAAGTAGAGGGTCAGTGAAAAAGAGGAAAATCCTCAACGAGATGGACTGACACAGTGGCTGCAACAATGGGCTCAAGCATAACAATGTTAGGATGGCACAGAACTGGAAGTGTTTTGTTCTGTCGTATACAGGGTCATTATGAGTAAGAACAGACTCGACAGCACCTAACAACACAACAATAGGGTTTAATATCCAGAACATATAAGGAAGTACAACCACAAAAAGACATACAGCCCAATCAAAAAATGGGCAAAGGACTTAAATAGACATTTCACCAAAGAAGATACACAAATGGCAAATCAGCACATGAAAAGAAGCTCAACATCATTAGTTGTCGTTGTTGTGTGCCGTCCAGTGGATTCCGACTCATAGTGACCCTATTAGTCATTAAAAAACAAAAACAAAAACCAAACCTGCTGCCATCGAGTCAATTCTGACTCATAGCAACTCTGTCGGACAGAGTAGAACTGCCTCATAGGGTTTCCAAAGAGTGGCTGGTGGATTTGAACTGCCAAGCTTTCGGTTAGCAGCCAAACTTTTAAGCACTGTGCTGCCAGGGCTTCCTATTAGTCACTGCTGTTGTTGTTAGGTGTCATCGAGTTGGTTCCGACTCATAGCAACCCTATTAGTCATTAGGAACATGCAAATCAAAACTACAATGAGACACCACTTCACCCCCACTAATACGGCTATTACCAGAAAAACAGAACACAAGTGTTGGCAAGGTTGTGGAGAAACTGGAACCCTCATCCATTGTTGGTGGGAATGTAAAATGGTACAGCCACTGTGGAAAACAGTTTGGCAGCTCCTCACAAAATTAAACATCGAATAATCACATAACCTAACAACTCTACTCTTGGGTATATACCTCAAAGAATTGAGAGCGGGGACCCAAACAGATACTTGTACACCAATGTTCACTGCAGCACTGTTCACAACAGCCAAAAGGTGGAAACAACCCAAATGTCCATCAAAGGACAAATAGATAAATAAAATGTGGTCTATTCATACAATGGGATATTATTCCACCATAAAGAGAAATGAAGTCCTCATACATGCCAAGACATGGATGAAACCTGAAAACATTATGCCAATGAGAGAAGTCAAGTACAAAAGGCCAAATATTGTATGATCCCACTAATGTGAATCTAGAACAGGCAAATGCATAGAGACCAAAGTTATCAGTGGTTACCAGGGGTAGAGGGAGGGGGAAAGGGGGAGTTATTGCTTAGGGGGCATTGAGTTTCTATTAAGGGTGATGAAAAAATTTAGAAACAGATAGTGGTGATACTTGTGTGACATGGTGAACGTAATCAATGTCACTGAATATAAAAATGGTTGAAATGGCAAATGTTTTGTTACATATATTTTAATATGATTTAAAAGAGAAAGAAAGAGAAGGAACACAACTGTACTGTTGACTAGTCTGAACTGAACTCATTTAGGAAAACTGACCAAACCCTCACAAAATGGTCGGCATGGGTGTGGCCGAGTGTTTAAGCCCCCAGTGTGCGGTGCTTTGTGCCAGCAGCCCCAGAAAACCAGCAGGCTGAGTCTGAGAGTAGGAGGCTATGCTCTGGGCCCAGGCTGGGGCAGGTGTCTCTCTTCAAGGGAGGGGTGAGCCCTGTGGTGGCAAGTGAGGAGCCAGGCTCTGATGGCCTCTGTGCCCCATTTGCTTGGACATGTCCTGGGGGACCCCATTCCTCCTTCATGCTGACTTCCCAGCTGGGGCACACGGACACCACCTCCCCCAGGAAGTCCTCCAGGCTCTCTGGCACAGCTTGCGCTGGCCCTTCTGAGTACTGCCACTGAGCCCGGGAGCTCAGCGCTGTCCACACCCCTCACAGTCACTCAGGAGCACATCCTGGGCCTCACTAGCATGTCTGCACCCCAGGCCAGGACAGAATACATTGGCCAGCCCTGGAGTGTGACTCAATGCCCTGAAACCCACCCAGGGTGGCCCCAAGGACAGGATGAGGGAGGGACAGCATCTACTCCAGGCTGACAGAGGACCCACATGAGGACCTTACGGCAGGGAAGGTGTGGTGGATGCCAACACGATAAGAGTGGCCATTGTGCCTGGGACAGGACAGCCTCCGGGGACACTGTCCAGGCACCACGATACACACTCCCCATGACCATTACATCACTGTCACTTCCACTCTGCTGGTAAGGACACTGGGGCATAAGGCGGGGCCGTGCCCAAGGCACATGGCCACTATGGGCCAGGCTGAGATTGGAACACAGGGCTCCCTGGGTGTGTCTGAGCCACTGGGCCAGGCAGCACCTACCCTGGCATGCGGATAGGGTGGGAAGTGGAGTGCCAGGGCTCCATGCTGGCCTGCTCACATGCACTCACTGGGTTATCCCCGTTCCATGGTACAGGTCCTACAGTCCCGGTGCCTCCAGGTGGCAAATGCCTTACCACTCCCACGTTTTGAAATGCAATCATCAAAAAGCTACTAAATCACCTGATTTATAGAAAGTATAAAAGCATTATAGAAAGTATAAAAGCATCATAAGGAGGTGACAGGACTGAGTTAACATGTCCATGAACTGAGTGGGCGACAGGGTGGTGGATCTGTGTACAAGGTGTGGCAAGGGGTGCAGGCCGGGGCATGGGTGGGCATGGGTGGAAGGGCTGTCTGAAGCTTCCTGGTCCATAGAGACCCTCAGCAGCAGGGACCCTGCCTGCAGCTGAGAACACACATCTGCTATCACTTGTCGAGTGGGCAGTCCTCCCGGATGCAGGAAGGTGGGGAGCCCCGATGGTGGGTGACATGAAGCGGGGGGCTCCCAAGATGCACTGACAGCTTTCATCACACGGTCCCAACCCTGAAAACGATTTGAGCTGGAAACTTAATGGAGTCAAAACCCCTGGGCAAGGCTCCCACAAGCAGTGGGAGAAAGCATTCCCACCCCCTTGCCCGCTCAGGCCCTGCACTCCCCTTGCCCCCTGTGTGTGTGTGGGGAAAGGAGCCTGTGGCTCAGGCAGGAGGCATCTCTCCAGCTCTCCCCCTCAGCTTTTAAAAAGCAGAATAACAGCCACAGTAATAGCCATGCAGCACCGTCATGACACTGCACCCACGGTGGCGTCCCCACAGTGGTGTCTCCACAACACTCACCCTGTTAAAGCGCTTGGCTTGGAAGAGATGGCCGTTGGCACGGTAGAGCTTCCTCCATCTTCTGGCTCCACGGCGGTAGATGGACTCTAGAAAGGAGATGAAAAAAGTGTAAAGAAATAGCATTTTGGCCACCAGGCCAGGTGTGCTGAGGACAGGCTGTGCCATCCAGAGCTGGCCATGATCCGGCTGCAGGAGCCCAAGGGCAGGAGGATGGCATCTAAAGCTGGCCGCGCCCACTCCCTCTCCTCACATGATTATCTTGTCACAGAACTGTGGCACGGAGGCACAGCCCAGGTGTGGGGATGGAAGCAGAGAGCCACGCATCCCTGACTGGCCAGGGACGTCTCTCTCCGCAGGCAGCTCAGCATCTGCCAGGGAGGACGGCGCTCGGCCAGCATGCTCACAGCCCTGCCTGTCCTCCAGTTTGTTTTGCTTTCCATGTGCCTTCCCTCTGGGCCACTCTAGGAAAACCAGGTCCTTTTCCCACACAGGGACACCGTTCAACTGAGCTGCAAGCTGGGGACTATGTACACAGGCCTGTGCGAGGAGGCCGCGAGGGATGCAGCGCTGAGACCACGGCCAGGCTAAAATGAAGAGCCGACCAACACCACTGCACCTAAGACACTGGCAGGCGTCAGGACGCACACCCTGGCAGAGTTTCCTTTAACTTCACAAACCTTCGGGCAGAAGTAAAGCAAATGAGCCGAATCAAACATTCAAGTGGCAAGGTACCAAAGACATCATTTCCACAACATGCATTAAATAATTCAAACTTGAAGGGAATAATACCTTTTATTAAAAATGTCGGCACTACGTTGACAGCGAGAGCTGTTGGTTTTATTCTCCCTTAAACACGCTTCTCACTTTGCTCCTTGCAAACACTCTGAGACAGATGCATGTAAAAATAAAACCCGCAGAGGTATAATGCACAAAGGGAAGCTTTGTGCTCTTACAAAACGCTGCTGTAAAAGCTACTTTCATGAGCGAAATGAAAGCTCCATGAGTACACGAGTGTGGAAACTGTAACGGAATGTTTTTTAAAAAAGCAAATTACCAGCTCCGGTTGGAACCTGCCTGAGAGCAGGCCACAGCTATTACAAAACGAGAGACCAAGCTGACTGGATCCTTCTGGAAGCAGGAGCCCCAAGAAATGCAGGGTGGGCTGCAGCCCGACCTCCCCCCACCCCAATTGCAGAAGGTCACACCTTTGAATTTGGGCCTGGGGTCTGCAAGACACAAACACTCCTGCGAGGGGCAGCACATGCAGCCCCGCACCACGCAGAACTGCCTGCGACCATAGGTGCTTCTCACCACCCCTGCCTGCCCAACACCCAGCTCACTTTGGGCTCCTTCTCCCAACATCCATGAGACTGACCGTCCCCTAATGTGGCCCCCACACCACTGCCTGGCCAACCCCATGTGTGACACCCCTGCCTGACCACCCCAGGAAGTTCAGGCTTCTAGCTGGGGCCATCAGTGACCAGAGGACACCCTAGGCTGCTTTATCTTTACTGCACGGGAGGGAGGATCCTCCCTCAGGAAGCATTAAATTGACCTTCGTGCATTTACAACCAGAGACAGTGGCTACAGGGACAAACCAACACTGAGGCTGATTGACAGAACCAATGCTTGACTGCAGCCAAAGCTGGGGTGGACCTGCTGCACACACATGGCAATTCCCCCTCTGTCCAATCCTCCATGCACTCTTACGAGTCACCAGCTATGTCAGAGAGCACGCAGCCACCCTCCATTGACTGGTCCTTACTCATGGGGAGCCCACAGCAGGATGGACAAATGGACTGTTGTGGGTAAACTGTGTCCCGTAAAAACTTACGTGGAAGTCCTAACCCTGGTACCTGTGAATGTGATCCTGTTTTCCTTTGTTATGTGAATGAGGTCATACTGGAGTAGGGTGGGTCCCAAACCTAATCACTTCTGAGAGTTGTCTTATAAAAAGAGCAGAATAGACACAGACACATACAGGGAGAAGACAGATGCCAAGGAATGCCAAGGAACTCCCAGGCTACCAACAAGGAAGGACTCTCCCCTAGAGCCAATTCCCTAATTTGGGCTTCTGGTCTCCAAAACTGTGAGACAATAAATTCTTTTTCTGGAAAGCCACCCATTTGTGGTGTTTTTTGTTACAGCAGTACTAGGTAACTAAGACACTAGCCAATGGGATGGACAGAGAGCCCAGCATAGCCCCCACAGGTGTGGAGCACAGATATGACAGAGGGGCCTCACAGATGACCAGGAATGTTACCCATAATGAGAAAAACAAATTCCTGCCTCACACCATACACAAACCCGGCTCCTCAAAAAGGAAGTACTTAAATATGAGAAGCAAAACAATAAAAGAAAAGAAAGAAAATATAGGAAATCTTAATAATCTCAGGGTTAAAAAAAAAATCTGAAGACATAAAACGCACTAGCCAAAAAGGAGATGAACTCAACTGACTTTATTAAAGGCAGGTCTAATATCCGTCAACAGAGACCATTATGATAGAGAAAAGACAAGCTACACGCTGGCCAAGACATCTGCATAACTCAGGACATGTAAATAACTTCTGTAAGTCAACAAGGAAACAGCAACAGAAATATGAACAAAAGCAAGAATAGGCCTTCAGAGAAGAACTAACGATGGTGAATGAGAATCTGAAATGAGGCTTAACCTCGTGAGTTATCAGAGAACTTCAAGACCACATGCAGTATCCTTTCACATGCATAGGAGAAGCACAAATGGATCTCCGACAAAGAACATCAACGATACGAAGCAACTGGAAATCGCTCATTCTCCTGGAAGGGTCTGCATTGGTACAAGAAGTTTTTGTAAGGAGAAGCATTTTCTTCCCCTGTGCCCCAGTCATTCCACTGCTATGTCAAGGCCCAAGAGAAGCTCTTGCACGTGGGCTCAGGGAACATTCAAGATGTTCAAAAAGACCTGGAGGCCCATCAACAAGAAAACAGATAAACCATGGTGTGACTACACAACAGAACATTAATCAGCTGTTAACACCAGCTTCAGCCACACTTGGCAGCAAAAACACATCTTTGAAACATCACAAAACAAAATCCCAGGATGATATAAAAATATCATGTTTAAAAACTAAAAGATAAGCAACATATTATTTTAAAATACATGCTTATGTGATGACATTTGTTTTTATTTTCAGTTGTTGATTTGTGACTTAGGAGACCCATGTGTCACAGAATAGAATTGCTCTATAAGGTAAGAAGAACTGATGCATTTGCATTATGGTATTGATGAAGAATAATGAATATACCATGGACTGCCAGAAGAACAAACCAATCTGTCCTGGAAAAAGTACAGCCAGAATGCTCCTTAGAAGCAAGGACGGCAAGACTTCATCTCACTTACTTTGGATGTGTTACCAGGAGGGACCAGTCCCTGGAGAAGGACATCATGCTTGGTAAAGTAGAAGGTCACCGAAAAAGAGGAAGAACCACAACAAAATGGATTGACACAGTGGCTGCAACAATGGGCTCAAACACAGCAACGACTGTGAGGATGGCGCAAGATCGGGCAACGTTTTGTTCTGTTGTATATAGGGTCACTATGAGTCAGAACCAACTTGACAGCACCTAACAACAATCTTTATGGAAGCAGATTGCCAGGGCTGTTTCTTCCACGGTGCTACTGGGTAGATTCGAACCATCAACTTCTTGGTTAGCAGCTGAGCACAAACTGTGCCACCCAGCGACTTTCTATGGGATGACATTTTTTAAATAAGTGAATGCTCAATCTCAAATTCAAGGTGGGTGGATGGCGTGCAGGAATGGGTGAACTGTTTATTTTTAATCATGGTACAATATATATAACAAACATTTGCCATTTTCAACCATTTTCACACGTACAATTTGGTGACTGGTGCGAGTACACAGGTCCACTGTATCGAGACGCTCTGTAATGTACTGAAGTTACTCATTCTTGGTATGTAACAAATGCTACGTGAAATAAACAAAATTTAAATTTAAAACCATAGAGGGAGGAAGCAGAGTCCCACAAAGCTGGATATGATTATAAACTAATTTCATATACCTTCCTCAAACTCATCTCCAAATAATCCCATTGCACTTTTTGATGTTGTTGTTGTAGCTGTTAGGTGCCACGGAGTTGGTTCCGACTCACAGCAACTCCACACAGAACAGAACGAAACATTGCCTGGTCCTGTGCCATCCTCATAATCCTTGTTATGCTTGAGCCCATTGTTGCAGCCACCATGTCAATCCATCTTGTTGAGGTTCTTTCTTTTTTCCACTGACCCTCTGCTTTACCAAGCATGATGTCCTTCTCCAGGGATTGGTCCCTCCTGATAACATGTTCAAAGTAAGTGAGACAGTCTCACCATCCTTGCTTCTAAGGAGCATTCTGGTCGTACTTCTTCCAAGACAGATTTGTTCGTTCTTTTGGCAGTCCGTGGTATATTCAATATTTTTTGCTAACAGCGTAATTCAAAGGCATCAATTCTTCTTTGGTCTTCCTTATTCATTGTCCAGCTTTCTCATGTATATGAGGCGATTGAAAATACCATGGCTTGGGTCAGACACACCTTAGTCCTCAAATTGACATCTCTGTTTTTTAACACTTTAAAGAGGTCTTTTGCAGCATATTTGCCCTATGCAATATGTCTTTGATTTCTTGACCACTGTTTCCACAGGTGTTGACTGTGGTTCCAAGAAAAATGAAATCTTTGGCAACTTCAATCTTTTCTCCGTTTATCAACGATGTTGCTTATTGGTCCAGTTGTAAGGATTTTTGTTTTCTTTATGTTGAGGTGTAATCCATACTGAAGGTTGTAGTCTTTCACCTTCATCAGTAAGTGCTTCAAGTCCTCTTCACTTTCAGCAAGCACATTTTTATTAACTTTAAGGATTGATTTTGAAATTATTTTTCTTGTGGAAGGGGGTGGTAGCAGGTGGTAAATTTTTGTTTCAAATAAAACACAACAAATTTTAGAAAATGAAACGCAAGCTCTCTGAGTCTCCGAGGAGTTGTCCTGTTCCCTGTGCAGCTCAGAGCAGCACCCGTACCCTTTCAGCCACCCACCCCCCGTCTCTCTGCAGCAGCTGGAATGTGTCTCACCTGAGGCTGGTCAGAGCCTCCGGGATAGTCTCAGCTGCTCTCAGGCATGGAAGGGCAATGAGAGAGAAGGACTAAAGTGGCAGCAAGTCCAAGGAAAGAGGCCGTGTCATCAAGGCCCATCAGCCCCTGGGCCCTGAGGGACAAGCAGCTGAGCCTGAAGGACATACCTCACCGAGCTGGCCCAACACAGGGTGTTCTGGGCTGTGTGGTGTTTCTGATTCCACCCAGAGGTGCCTCGAAGGAAAGGCCTGGCAATCTACTTCCGAAAACTCAGCCATTGAAACAATATGGAGAATGTCTGCCTTGAGCACTGGGCTCTTTTAAAAAACTATCTGTATGGTATCAAATTGACAACAGCAACTGGAAAGGTTAGATGACAAGCTTAGGGGGAATGAGTTTTATCTTAAAGGTGGTGGAATAATTTGGAAAAGGATATCGAGAATGGTTGCACAACCTGCAGAATGTAATCCATGTCACAGAATTGTACATGTAGAAATTGTTGAATTGGTGTGTTTTACTGAGTATATTTTCACCAAATAAAATAAATAAAATAATAATAATTAAAAAGAAACTCCCATGGAGCACAGGTCTACTCTGACACTCATGAGGTCGCCATGAGTTAGCGTTGACTTGATGGCAACTGATAACCTGATAATCCCCCCTAAGAGGTAAGAAGACCAGACAGGACCTTGGCACCCTAAGGTGCCTGCACCTCAGGGGGCCCCAACCTTGTCCCAAGGGTGACTGCATGGGAAGGTGGGGGCCCCAGGACGTCTGATCCATGTCCGCATCACTGCCTGGGAGGAGTGGCCAGGAGAGCCCCAGGAACCATGGGGTGAGGGGAGGCAGCAGGGTACCCTTAACTTTTTATTTATTTTTTTTGGAAATAAACTTTTTGTTTTGGAGTAATTTTAGATTCACAGGAATTTGCAAAGAGAGTTCCCATATACCCACTGCCAGCATCCCTAGTGTTACCATTTTACATAACTATAACACATCTGTCACAACTGAGAGCCCTGGTGACTCAAGGGTTAACACTCAGTTGCTAACTGAAAGGTTGGTAGTTTGAACCCACCCAGCAGCTGTGCAGGAGAAAGACCTGGTGATCTACTTCTGTAAAGATCACAGCCAAGAAAACTTTATGGGGCACTTCTACTCTGTCACATGGGGTCACTGTGAGTCAGAATTGACTCGACAGCACACAACAACGACAACACTATTAACTGAATTCCAGACAAGTTAGAGCCCTCCTCGGCTTTTCTTTAATAGACTTTGTTTTTTAGAACAGTTTTAGATTTACAGAAAAGTTGAGAAGACAGTACAGAGAGTTCCTATGTACCCACGCCCAGGTTCCCCTATTATTAGCATCTTACATTAGTATGCTATGTTAATTACACTTAGAGAAGCAATGTTGGTACGTTATTATCAACTAAAGTCTATATATGTATTCCCTGACTTTACCCTAATGTCCTTTATCTGTCCCAGCATCCCACGTAACATTTAGTTGTCATGTCTCCTTAGGCTCCTCTGTGCTGTGAGGTTTTCTCAGACTTTTCTTGTCTTAGATGGTGTTATGGATTGCATTGTGCCCCCTGAAAGTATGTACTGGAATCCTGACCCTATAATTTGGAAATAGGGTTTTCTTTGTTATGATGGAGCCCTGGTGGCACAGTGTTTAAGAACTCAGCTAAATGGTCAGCAGTTCAAATCCACCAGCAGCTCCATGGAAACCCTATGGTGCAGTTCTACTCTGTCCTATAGGGTCGCTATGAGTCAGAATCAACTTGATGGCAACGGGGTTTTTTGTTATGTTAATGAGGCCATATCGGTGTAGGATGTGCCCTAAACTTAATCACTCCTGAGTGATATAAAGAGTGGCCTAGACACAGACAAGAAGCACAAATAGGGGAAGACAGATGCCACAGGGAGATCACCAAGGAATCAAGGAACACGGGCTAAAGAAGCTGACACAAAGATCATTCCCCAGAGTCAACAGAGAGAGAGCCCTTCTCTAGAGCCAGTGCCCTGAATTCAGACTTCTAGGCTCTTGGACTGTGAGAAAAGACACTTCTGTTCTTTAAAGCCCCTACTTATGGCATTTCTGTTATAGCAGCCCCAGGTAACTAATACAGATGGTCATGACAGTTTTGAGGACTGGCCAGGTGTTTGTAGGATGCCTCTCAATGGCGTTCTTCTCATGATCAGGGTGGGGTTGTGGCCTCCTCTACTTTTGAATCGAATGCTAGGGTCCTCTTTGAAAATCTAAAATATTCCCACAATGGCAACTGCCCCAAACCCAAAAACTTCCACACTTGGGACATTTCACCAGAAGGTTCCCTGAGTGTGGGGCTGCCCTGGGAGCACACCGTGGCTTTCTGAGTCTGCAGCCAGGCCTCAGGCAGCCCCTTCCCCCCATACCACCCAGCCAGCCCCTCCCCTCCACAGGCCAGTGGCCACCAGCTTCTGGCAATCTTCAGATTTGGGATTCAGCCTGAAAAGTAACAGACCCTGTCCTGACCTGAACTGACAAGTCTGTATTGTAGAGAGAGGGAAAGGGTCCTCCTCAGAGAGCAGGTGTAGGCAGAGGCCCACCCCTCTTTCCACTGGCCAGTCAAGGGAAGCCCGTGTGCCTGATGCTGCATGTCAATGTCATTCATGATCACCACGAGGCTCGGCAGAAAGAGAGTTCTGGGAAAAGTCCCCAAGAGCATGGGTGATGGGAAATGCCTGTGCTGGCTAAGTCCGCCCTGGGACATGGCCTCAAGGCTATTCCTGTGTCCCTGTGGGCCGCTGTGGTCAATGCTGTGTGAGGACGGGCTCCCTCCCATCAAGAAGATGGCGCGGGCTCCAGGGTCAGCATGGGTTTGATGCCCACTTGCCCATGGGGTGGATGTGAGCACGTTTTGTCACCCCCTGGTGCTTTTCTGTTTGTCCCTCCAGGGGGGACACACGCAGGCCCCCCAGGGGTGGGTGGACACACATGGAACCATGAAAATCCGCCAGCACCGAGGGTGGTCGCTTCTTTTCCCTCTTTCAACCTGAGCGCAGACAACCTTCAGAGAAGCTCTCTGCTCTGCTTTGAAATTCTATAATTAGACAGCCATGCAAATGTTAACAAGCTCCGTCTCCATGGCAATCGAGGGCCTGAGAGCTCTGACAAAGCCAAGGAAACACATGTTAAAGAACTAAGCTTAGAGCAACAAGGCTATGAGACAAACGGACTAGGCTCCCGGGTTTCAGCTCCAGCTTGGGATGCAAGTGTGGTGTTGCAGAATTTCTAGCAGGTCAGGATGGCAGCTGACCACCCCCCACACCATAGTGTTTGCTGGAAACAAACCCACTGCCCTGCTCAGCAGCCCAGGGCAGTCATCCAGGGCTAGCCAGAGAGGGGCCGTTGGTTGCAATGCTGGGGTACAGCCACCCCCGAGGCAGAAGCAGGGTGGGCACTGGTTACCTCCTGACTGTGCAGCCTCCAGGATGCGATTCCTGCTGACCCTGAACTCTTGGAGGGTAGGGCCACCTGCCATCCTTACCCAGGTCTCCCCTGTATGCATTTGGTAGCCACTCATTCCAGACACTCAGATATTTGACCCAAGAACATAAACAGTGAAGAGCGCCATGCTTCCAGGGCTGAGACGTCCTGTCACCCAGATATCCAGGTCTGCACACAGGGTGTGTGTACACGTGCATGTGTGTGTACATGAGTATATACGTACATGTGAGAGAGTTGTGCACGTGTGTACCTGTGCATGTGTAGTATGCACCCACGTGTGTATACATGTACATACATATGTGCATGTGTGAGTGTGTGCATGTGCACACACTACATGTGTGGTGGGGTAGGGGTGAGTGACCAGAAGCACGACACTTCTTGGCTGTCTGGTCACCCTGTGGGTGTCTAGCTTGCTCAGGAGTTAGGCCCGTTCGGTCCACAGTGCACTTAGTCTGGGTCTCCCTGTCCATTCCGACTGTGTCTTCCATCCAAAGGCTCCCATGCTACTACGAGCCACCACGTGATCCTTTTAGAAGCGGAGTTTGCTCCGGGCTTATATGCTTGCTGTTGCTGGGGAACCTGGGTGAGCCCCAGGGCATGCATCAGCCTGCCCCTCCACCATGAGCAACGCCCCACAGCGATGGGATGGATGTCCCCACATGGTTACAGGAAGCTCTCTGGGATCCTGGAGGGACCTCAAGTGCATGCCAAAGTGCACTGACCACCTGTGTCACCCACGTGCAACCTCCGACCTCACAGACACCTCAGAGTGACTTTGCTGTGCACTGGGAAGGCCTGGGTGCCCGGGAGAGCTGTCAGGATGAGACTGTCTACTGCATCACCCCTACATGAGACGCATCTGAGGGGCTGACGCAGCGACGAGCAGGATGGGGTGGGACAGGCACCTTGGCTGGGATATGAGTGCGAGAAGGGGGGCAGCTCTTCTGAGGCCCCCAAGGCTGGCTGCTGGAGGTGCAGCACCCCCCATCTGGGGTCTCTGCCCCACCCACTAAGCTCCAACTCAGACCTCTGATTTTAACCACTAATCTATTTCCTGGTTTAAAAAGGGATTTAAAATGTGTCATGGTTTTTTAAAGGTTAAGTGAAAAATAACATAAAACATCAAGGGCAGGCCTTAAAAAAGACACAAGGACCCCACGCAGTGGGAGCAGAGCCCTGGTGGAGTGGGTGACTGAGGAGGAAGTGAACTCTAGGGGGACAGTGCCCACCACAGCTCTGGGTCACATGGGGCAGTGAGCTTTCCAGAGGCTTCTCCCCACAACCACTCAGTGCACAAGAAATGTGCTCTTGCCACAAAAACACCACAAACACATCAGATAAGTAAACAGAAAAGATAAGACAAGTGTGCTCTGAACTGGCCAGAACGAGACACAAGGCTCTGGTTTCAGTCACGGCCGCAGGTCCTCACACAGACCTGTGCTGCCCAGGCATTTACTTGGTTCTGGGTGCTGCAGGCCTTCTCCCCTGGTGCTGCTCCAGGTGCTGGGTACCACGGAGAGCAGAAAGAGTCCTGCCCAGTGAGTAGACCAATCATGATGATCAGCATAGTGAGTGTTTAAACTGGCAAGCACTCCGGAAAAAGAAGTCGAGTAAGGGGAGTCAGCAGGGGCAGAATGGGCGGTGTCCCTGCATCACGCACTGACGTCCCAATCAGGCAGTCAAAGTGCAGAACAAAATAGGGGGAGGTAATCAGGCTGGGGAGGAAAACAATGGATTTAGGGGCAGAAACCACATACGCTGTCCTGGGGAGGTGACATGGGTTGGGTAGGTGCGTACTGGGGAGGAAGGCGCTTCAAACGGAATCTTGGAGCTGCAGGGAACCACGTGGAACCACCAGTGTGAAGGCTCAGAGGTAGAATGAGCTGGTTGGGGGGCAGCAAAGCAAGGGGTGGAGTGGGAGATGGCGGGCTGAGGTAGGTGTGGGGTGGGAGTCACACAGCGGTAAGAAAGGGAGGAATGAGGAAGCACTTCCTATGGGTGTAGGGTGACTTCAGTGTCTCATTTAGAAGGGACAATCCCTGTGTGCAGCTGGGGCTGTACTAGGGCCTGGGGTGCTCTGGTGGACAGACATGGTATGAAATGGCCTATGGGAGGATGCTCTGAGCAAAAGGTCCCACAGCCCATAGGACAGGCCCCTGTGGGAGGCCTCAAATGTTCTGCATGTGGCTTTACCCATGTTTTAGCCTCTTTCAAATGATCTGTCTTCCTCCTGTGTTCACAGAAGTTTATTTACTTTCACAAAAAATACAATGGAGGATGAATAAGGATCCAGTGAGGACATGTTGAGAATCAGGTTACAGAATGTTTTCAGTGAGAAAGTGCTTAAATAATGGAAAGACTTCTGCTTCTTGGGAGCCATTGGGAGTAGTGAGGACTAGAGTGGCCAGGCCAGGGCCTGGCGCTCAGCGAGGGCCCAAAGCACTCAGTCCACCATGTGGACGAAGCAGGGGGGTACGAGGGTCACAGCCACTGGTTTCTAGGAAGCACAGGTACCCCAAAGCCTGTCAGACGCCATCCCTTCATTCTCAAATCTTCTCCTTCACACCAGTAATCATAAGAAAACTAATCTTGAGATGTTTTGAGGGGGAGGGGTTATATTATAAAAAGCTCTGCTTTCTAATAATTTTTATTGCAGAGATACCTATTTGTCATGATATGCATGACATTTTTATGAAATGGTGCAGAGAATAACTGGTATTTTCACAGTGTTTCTATGGAAAAACATGTATCAACTTCCAAATAATCAGCTACAAATAAATTAGTGCTGAACGTGTGTCATTTCTATGTAGGGAGTTTCCTTTATGGATTCATTGGGGGGGGGGGGGTTCTCTGAGCTCCTCATGGACCACCTCTTTGTTGTGACATGACCAGCCTCAGAAGCTGTCCCCAAGTAGCTGAAATAATCTCTCAAATTTTGGGATCCAGGAATCCCAAATTCAGCAGCCACAAATGGAGGCCAGTGACTGGGAGGTACCCAGAGCACAGCAGAGTGCTAAGTGGAGTGCTGCTGAGGTAAGAAGCAGCTCAGAACCAGGGAAAGGTGCCCCACAATGTAAAATGGGGCGAGAAGATGACCAGAGGGGAATGAGGAGGAGCTAGAATCAGTCTAACCCTCTGTTATGGACCGAATTGTGCCCTCCAAAATATGTGTTGAGGTCCTAATCCCTGTACCTGCTAATATGATCCTGTCTGGAAATAGGGTTTCTCTTTTGTTGTGTTAATGAGGTCATGCCAGTGTAGGGTGGGTCCTAAATCTAATCACTTCTGAGATATACAAAGAGCAGAACAGACACAGAAACATACACAGGGGAAGACAGATGCCATGTGAGGGGCCATCTTTAAGCAAAGGAACACCAAGGATTGCCAGCAGACAGCAGAAACTGGGAGATAGGCCCACAGGAAGAATCAACATGGCTGAGACCCTAATTGGACTTTTAGACTCTACCCGCAAACCAAACCAAATCCACTGCTGTCGAGTCAATGCTGACTCACAGTGACCCTATAGGACAGAGTAGAACTGCCCCATGGAGTTTCCAAGGCTGTACTCTTTATGGAAGCAGACTGCCACATCTTTCTCCCCTGGAGATGCTGGTGGGTTCAACCATCAACCTTTCAGTTGGCAGCTGAGCACTTACTCACTGTGCCACCAGGCTCCTTTTTAGCCTCTACAACTGTCAGAAAATAAATTCCTGTTCTTTAAAGCCACTCACATGTGATATTTCTCTTACGGTAGCCCTAGCAAAATAAGACACCCTCCTTCTAAGAACAATCAATAAAAGCTGGAAAACAAAACCAGCTTTGGAGGCACTGAAGAATAGCCAAGCAAGTCAGAAGATGAGAATCCAGTATGTACAAGCAGGGGCCTTATACGAGCCTCCTTCTGTCCTCAGAGCAACTGCTGATTCCTTGAGTGCATGAAGGTTATGTATATCTCACTGAACCGGAGAGACAAAAATTGGAGTTCAGTGCTATCAAGACCGAAGAAGCCAAGAAGGAAAATGAACTATGGTGAAATGAACCTCACAATCAGTGTGCAATTTCCATTTAAGACATTTGCTGAATCCTAAACTGCAAGTGGTCAGGGCAAGAGGCCAAGAAACCAAGCAGAAATCAGCTGTTAAAAGCAGAAAACAACTAAGCAGAGATTTTCACCATCTCATTGTGCTGGGGAGACAAAAGCTGGGGACTGAGATCCTTGTAGATCCCCAGACTTTCCCAGTTGAGACCATTGAAAGAAATATACCCTAGGATTAAGGGAAAATGAGAAATAGACCAACATTGATGGAATCAAGATGATTTGGCCACTGTCTTAGGCTGGGTTCTCTAGAGAAGCAAAATCAGTGAAGTATATATATAAACATATACATAGAGAGATTTATCTCAAGGAAATGGCTCATGTGGTTGTAGAAGCTGCCAAGTCCTAAGTCCCTGGGTCAGGTGTCAGGCTAGAGGCTTCTCCTGACTCACATAGCTGCAGGGGCTGACAAACCCAAGATCAGCAGATAAGATGGCAGGCTGCTGGTTCACAGGCTGCCGGGGCTGAAGAATCCCAAGATCAGCAGGTAATATGGTAGGCTGCTGACTCAAGTCCCAAGAACTGGAGGTTAGATGATGATGAGCTAGATGCAGGATCCAGAGAAAGCCAAGTGGGCTTTGTCAGAACAACTATATATACTGGGTATAGGCCACAGCCCCAAGGAAACTCCCTTTTCAACTGACTGGCTGCTCACATCAAATCACAAAATGGAGGATGATAACATCAGATCACAAATGGAAGATGACTACATCATTACATAAATGCCAAACTACATCATTACGTAACTGCCAAGATACATTATCATATAACTGCTAAACCACTGAGAATCATGGACCAGCCAAGTTGACATACAACCTTAACTATCACAGCCACACTCTACCTACCAGAATAAAATTAAATCCTTTCATAGGAAAATAACATCATTCAGAGCTCATATACTTTTTCAAACACAATATATGACATTCAATCAGAAATTACTAGACAGGCCAAGAGACAGGACCATATGACTGAATAGTCAATAGAAATAGACTCATAGGCGATTCAGATATTTAAAAAAATGGATGAAATAATAGAGAATTTTTAAAAGATGAATGAAATCATAGAGAATTCACTAGTAAAATGGATCTATAAAAAAACGATCAAATACAAATTCTATAAGTGAAAATTAATGTTGGTAATTGAAAGTAATAATTCACAAGATAGATTTAAGAGTAGACTGGACAAAAGGTACATTAGTAGAAAAGATCCATATTGAACCACAGAGGGACAAAAAAATGCAAAAATACAGGAAAGAGCATAAAAGACATAAAGATACACTGAAAAGGTAGGAGATTTAGAGTCCTGGGTAAAAGAGAGACAGCGAATAGGGTAATATTAGAAAAGATATGGGCTGATATTTTCCCAAAAAACATCAAGCCCCAGAC
The DNA here is from genome assembly GCA_030035585.1 of Dugong dugon. NCBI lineage: Eukaryota > Metazoa > Chordata > Mammalia > Sirenia > Dugongidae > Dugong > Dugong dugon. Next base: position 25,036,237 of record CM057462.1, on the reverse strand, counting down.
TTAAAAAGCTCTAAAAACCTGCGAATAACTTAACATTTTCCCCTCTCTTTCACAAAATTGCTGATTTGAAGGACAAAGACCATTTCAAAAGCAGCTAGGGGAAAAAAAGAGAAACATTATTCTCAAGTGAATAACAACGAGATTGACAGGTGACTTTCCAACGGAAAATGACAAAAGACAGAAGACAATGTACTAAAGTGCTGAAAGAAAATTACTGCCTATCTAGAATTCTACATCCAGTTAAAATGTCCTTCAAAAATGAAGGTAAAAGGCATTTTCACACAAACAAAAAACAGATAATTAGTTGTCAGCAAATCTGCACTAAAAGAAATACTGAAAGGAATATTTCAGGCAGAAGAAAAATGATCTCAGATGCAAGCACGGTAATGCAGGAAGAAATGAAGCACATCAAAGGGTAAATATTTGGGTAAATCTGAATGAATAAATTTAAAACAATATTCATAATAATGATTTGTGGGGTTTAAAATATACTTAGGATTGAAATACATAGTAATAATAGCATAAAATTGTTAAGATGGATAAATAGAATTAAAGTGTCGTAAGGATCTTACCTTATCTGTGAAATGGCAAAAGTATTAATTTAAGGTACATTCCAGGGATGTGTCTTATAATTTTTAAGGTGGCATCAAAATGATATTTTTAAAGAAGCATTACTTAATAAGCTAATAAAAGGGACAAAATGAATCATAACACTTTATTAAACCAAAAGAAGGCAAGAAAGGAAGGGGAAAAAAGGAAAGAACAGACAGGACAAGTATAAAACAAATAGTTAAGATGATAGATTTAAACTGTATTATACAGTACAACATTAAATGTAAATGGACTAAATGTTTCATTTAAAAGATCCAGATTGTCAGGCTACATTAAAATAACAACAACTAATTTCTGCTTTTAAGGAGCCATTTCCAAATTATGATACAGAAAAGTTAAAAGTAAAATAATGGAAAAAAAATAGCTGATAAATACTAAAGCCCCTCTCCCCTCAAAAAGTTGGTATACTTAATACTAACATCAGACAAGGCAGCCTTTATTGCTAATAATACATTTCACCTTAAAGAGTAACATTTCATGATAATAAAAGATGAAAGTGTCAATTCAAAAGGAAGAGATAATGATCTTAAATTTGTATGTACCTAATATAGGACAAAATGCATGAAGAAAAACTAACAAAAGTAAAAGGAGAAGTAGACAAATCTCCAATTAAACTTGGAGATATTTAACACATCTCTCTCATTAACTGAAGAACAAGCAGAAAAAAAAAAAGAATATAAAATATTTGAACTTGACTTAACTAAATCAGAATACTTGCACCCAACAACTGTAAAATACATTGTTCTTTAGTGCCCATGGAACATTTATTAAAATAGGTCATATACTGGACCATAAAACAAGTCTCCACAAATTTCAAAAGAAGATTGAAACATAGAGAGTATGTTGTATGACCACAGTGTAATTAAGCCAAAAATAAAAAATAAAAAAGATAACTGGATAATCTCCAAATGCTTGAAGATTAAACAATATACTTCTAAATAACCCATAGGTCAGAGCAGGAAAGCAAGGGAAATTAAAATATTTTCAACTAAATGATAATATGACAGATCTAAATATGTAGGATACAGCTAAATTTGGGCTTACAGGAAGGATTACAGGCTTAAAGAGATGTATAACAGAAAAGACTGAACAATGAATGATCTAAGAATACATGTACAGGAACTAGAAAAAGAGGAGCAAATTAAACTCAAAGAACATAGACTGAGAAAACAATAATGATAGAAGCAAAAATGACTGAAATAGGAAACAAATATACAACAGAGAAAATCCGCAAAGACAAAAAACTTTATTTGAAAACATAATAAAATTGATAAATATCTAGCAAGACTGATAAAAAGGGGGAAAAAATACCAATAAGCAGAAATAAGATCACTACAGATTCTATAGATATTAAAAACACAATAAGACATTTGAACAACACTATCAACCAAGTTGGTATTATCTGTCAGAACAAAGTCAGGGGCTGACTGTGGGACAAACCATCAATTGCTCATATGCAAGTTCAAGCTGAAGCTGAAGAAAATTACAAGCCCACAAGAGCCAAAGTACAACCTTGAGTATATCCCACCTGAATTTAGAGACCATCTCAAGCATAGATTTGACGCATTGAAAATAACTAATGATGGAAGACCGGACAAGTTGTGGAATGACATCAAGGAAATTGTCATGGTTTGAATTATGTCCCCCAAAAAATGTGTGTATCAATTTGGCTAGGCCATGATTCCTGGTACTGTGTGATTTTCCTGTATGTTGTAAACCTGCCTCTATGATGTTAATGAGGGAGGGTGGGTGGCAGCTGTGTTAGTAAAGCAGGACCTGACATACAAGACTGGATTGTATCCTGAGACAAGCTGTGTTAGTAAAGCAGGACCTGACATACAAGACTGGATTGTATCCTGAGGTAACGTCTTGAAATATAAAAGACAGAAGTGAGCAGTGAGACAGGGGGACCTCATACCATCAAGAAAGCAGTGCCGGGAGCAGAGTGCGTCCTTTGGACTGGCGTCCCTGGGCAGAGAAGCTCCTAGTCCGGGGGAACACCGAAGAGAAGAAGGCCGACAGAGAGAAAAAGCCTTCCCCTGGAGCTGACGCCCTGAATTTGGACTTTTAGCCTACTTTAACTGTGAGGAAATAAACTTCTCTTCATTAAAACCATCCACTTGTGGTATTTCTGTTATAGCAGCACTAGATGACTCAGACAGACATCATACATTAAGGAAGCAAGAGGTCATTAAGAAGACAGGGAAAAAGACCAAAATGGATGTCAGAAGAGACTCTGAATGAAACTTGCTCTTGAACATTGAGTAACTATAGCGAATGGAAAAAATGATGAAGTAAAAGAACCGAACAGAAGATTTCAAAGGGCAACTCGAGAAGATAAAGTATTAGTATTATAATGACATGTGCAACGACCTGGAAATAGAAAACCAAAAAGGGACGAACATGTTCAGCATTTCTCAAGCTGAAAGAACTGAAGAAAAAATGCAAGCCTTGAGCTGCAAAACTGAAGGCTTCTACGGGGAAAATATTAAATGATGCAGGAAGCGTCAAAAGAAGATGGAAGAAATACACAGTCACTAAACCAAAAAGAATTGGTCAATATTCAACCATTTCAGGAGGTAGCATATGGTTAGGAACCAATGGTACTAAAGGAAGAAGTTCAAGCTGCACTAAGAGCATTGGCAGAAAACAAGGCTCTGGGAATTGACGGACTATCAATTGAGATGTTTCAGCAAATGGATGCAGCACTAGAGGTGCTCACTCATCTATGCCATGAAATTTGGAAGACAGCTACTTGGCTAATGACTGGAAGAGATTCATACTTATGCCTATTCCAAAGAAAGGTGATTCAACCAAATGTGGAAATTATCGAACAATATCATCAATATCACATGCAAGTAAAATTTTGCTGAAGATCATTCAAAAGTGGCTATAGCAGTATATCAACAGGGAACTGCCAGAGATTCAAGCTGGATTCAGAAGAGGACATGGAACCAGGGATATCATTGCTGATGTCAGATGGATCTTGGCTGAAAGCAGAGAATACCAGAAAGATGTTTACCTGTGTTTTATTGACTATGCAAAGGCATTCGACCGTGTGGATCATAACAAACTGTGGATAACATTGCAAAGAATGGGAATTCCAGAGCACTTAGTTGTGCTTATGAGGAACCTGTACATGGATCAAGAGGCAGTCGTTCGAACAGAACAAGGGGATACTGCATGGTTTAAAGTCAGGAAAGGTGTGCGTCGGGGTTGTATCCTTTCACCATACTTATTCAATATGTATGCTGTGCAAATAATCCGAGAAGCTGCACTCTGTGTAGAAGAACGGGGGCATCAGGACTGGAGGAAGACTCATTAACAACCTGAGATATACAGATGACACAACCTTGCTTGCTGAAAGTGAAAGGGACTTGAAGCACTTACTGATGAAGATCAAGACCACACAGCCTTCAGTATGGATTATACCTCAACATAAAGAAAACAAAAATCCTCACAACTGGACCAATAAGCAACATTATAATAAACGGAGAAAAGATTGAATTTGTCAAGGATTTCATCTTACTTGGATCCACAATCAACACCCATGGAAGCAGCAGTCAAGAAATGAAAAGATCTACTGCATTGGGCAAATCTGCTGCAAAAGACCTCTTTAAAGTGTTGAAAAGCGAAGATGTCACCTTGAGGACTAAGGTGCACCTGACCCAAGCCATGGTGTTTTCAATCGCCTCATATGCATGAGAAAGCTGGACAATGAAATAAGGAATACCGAAGAAGAATTGATGCCTTTGAATTATGGTGTTGGTGAAGAATATTGAATACACCATGGCCTGCCAAAAGAATGAACAAATCTGTCTTGGAAGAAATACAACCAGAATGCTCCTTAGAAGCAAGGAGGGTGAGACTATGTCTCACATACTTTGGACATATTATCAGGAGGGATCAGTCCCTGGAGAAGGACATCATGCTTGGTAAAGTAGAGGGTCAGCAAATTAGAGGAAGACCCTCAACAAGATAGATTGACACAGTGGCTGCAACAATGGGCTCAAATATAGCAACGATTGTGAAAACGGCCCAGGATTGGGCAGTGTTTCAATCTGTTGTACACAGGGTTGCTGTGAGTCAGAACTGACCAGATGGCACCTAACAACAGCATCAACCGAGTAGACCTAACAGACATATTGAACACTCAACCCAATGACAGCAAAATATAATGCTTCTCCCGTGCCCATGAATCACTCTCTAGGATAGACCATATCTTAGGACACAAAGCAAGTCTCAATAAATTGAAAAAGATTGAAATCACACAAAGTATCTTTTCTAATCACAATGGAATGAAATTAGAAATTAACTGCAGAAAGAAAACTGGTGAATACACAAGTATGTGGAAACTAACACACCATTAAGCAAGTAACAGGAGCCCTGGTGGCAAGTAGTTAAGATTTCAGCTGCTAACCAAAATGTCAGCAGTTCAAATCCACCAGCTGCTCCTTGGAAACCCTATGGGGAAGTTAGAGTTGCTATGAGTCGGAATCGACTGTACAGCAACAGGTTTAAGCAACCAATGGGTCAAAGAAGCAATCAAGAGAGAAATTAAAAAATACTCAGAGTCAGACGAGAATGAAAATACAACATACCAAAACCTATGGGATGCAGCAAAGGCAGTATTCAGAGGGAAATTTAAAGCAATAAACACCTACATTAAAAAAAGATGAAATATCCCAAATCAATAGCCTAACTCTACAACTTGAGGAACTAGAAAAGGAAGAGCAAACTAAGCCCAAAGCTACCAGAGAAAGGGAATAATAAAGATCAAGATGAAATAGAGAATAGAATATAACAATAGATTCAATGAACCCAGAAGTTGGTTTTTTGAAAAGATCAATAAAATTGACAAACCTTTGGCTAAACTTGTAAAGAAAAAGAGAAGATGCAAATATCTAAAATTAGAAACAAAAGTGAGGACATTACAACTGACCCTATGGAAATAAAAAGGATTGTAAGGGAACACTACAAACAGTTGTATGACAACAAATTAGATAACTTAAAGGAAATGGACAAATTCTTTGAAACACGTGAATTCCCTATATTGACTCAAGAAGAAACAGTGGATCTCAACAGACCCAGAACAAGTGAAGAGACTGAATCAGTTAAAAAAAAAAACAACCCCTCTACAAAGAAAAGTCTCGGACCTGATGGCCTCACTGAGGAATTCTACCAAACATTTATGGAAAAAGTGACTCCAATCCTACTTAAACTTTTCCAAAAAACAGAAGAGGAGGGAACACTTCCTATCTCATCCTATGAGGCAAGCATTACCCTGATACCAAAGCCAGACAAAGACACTATAAGAAAACTACAGACCAATACCTCTAATGAACATAGACACAAAAATACTCAACAAAATACTAGTAAATGGAATCAAAAAACATATTAGAAGGATTATACACCATGATCAAGGGGGGATTTATCCCAGAAATACAAAGGTGGTTCAACATTAGAAAATCAATCAATGTAATACACCACATTAATAGAACAAAAGAAAAGAACCACATGATCATCTAAATCGATGCAGAAAAGGCATTTGACAAAATTCAACACCCTTTAACACTCAACAAGATAGAAGTAAATTCCTCAATATAATAAAAGACATTTATGAAAAATTCACAGCTAAGATAATACTCAATGGAGAAAGACAGAGAGCTTTAAGATCAGGAACAAGACAGGGATGCCCACTCTCACCACTGCTATTCAACATCATTCTGGAAGTCCTAGCACAGCAATTAGGCTAGGAAAAAATAATAATAAAAAGTACTCAAATTGGGAAGGTGGAAGTAAAAATTATCCCTTTTTGAAGATAACATGATTCATACATAGAAAACTGCAAAGAATCCATAAGAAAGCTATTAGAACCAATAAATAAACTCAAGCAAAATGGCAATTTACAAGGACAACACACAAAAATCAGTTGGGTTTTTACACATGAACAATGAGCAAGCTAAAAAGGAAATTAAGGAAACATCATCATTTATAGTAGCTTCTAAAAGAACGAAGTACCTAGGAATAAATTTAACCAGAAAGATGAAAGACTTGTACACAGAAAACTATAAAACATTACTAAATCAAAGAAGACCTAAATAAATGGAAGAACCTTATGTGTTCATGGAAGGCTTAATATAGTTAAGATGTCAATACTACCCAAAGCAATCTATAAATTCAATGCAATACCCATCAGATTCCAACAGCCTTCTTTGCAGAGATGGAAAAGCCAATCCTCAAATTTATATGGAAGGGCAAGGGATCCTGAATAGCTAAAGCAATCTTGAAGAAGAAGAATAAAATAGGAGGACTCACACTTCCTGATTTCAAAACACTGTAAGTCACAGTAATCAAAACAAGCTGGTACTGGTATAATAATAGACATACAGACCAATGGAATATAATTGAGAGTCCAGAAATAAATCCATACATCTATGGTCAATTAATTTTCTACAAAGATATTAAAACCATTCAATGGGGAAGGAAGAATCTCTTCAACAATGGGTACTGGGAAAGCTGGATCTCCACGTGCAGAAGAATGAATCAGGATCCATGACTCACACCATACACAAAAACCAATTCAAAATGGATCCAGGACCAAAATGTGAAAACTAAAACCATAAAATTCTTAGAAGAAAATATAGGAGCATGGCTTTGGAGCCTAGCTTTTATTGATGGATTATCAAATATGACAACAACAAAAGCACAAGCAGCAAAAGACAAAATAGATAAATAGGACCTCAAAAAAATTAAATACTTTTGTTCATCAAAGTACTTTATCAAAAAAGTCAAAAAACAACCTACAGGTAGGGAGAAAATTGGGGGAACCATATATCTGATCGGGGTCTAATATCTAAAATTCAGTAAACCTGCAAAAGCTGGAACCTATGTAAGCTAGAAAGCTGTCAGAGAAGGAAAACGCAAATATTTTCCACTAAGACAAGTGATAGAAAAGTGGTAAGACTACCCTGTCAAGGGTGGAAAACCTGCAAGACCTGGAAAAATAAGGCAGTCCCACTGAGTTCCAGCTCTCACAAGTTTTACTGTATATTAAAAAAAAACTACTAACAACTTAACAACAAAAAGACAAACCCAATTTTAAAAAAATGGACAAACAACTTAAAGAGACATTTCACCAAACAGGATATTCAAATGGCCAACAAGCACATGAAAAGATGCTCAATGTCACTAGACATTAAAAACAAAACATTCAAACCCCTTGCAATGGAGTCAATTCTGACCCTGTGTGTTAGAGTAGAACTACTCCATGGTGCTGTAATCTTTCTGGAAGCAGTTTGCCAGGTCTTTCTTCTGCAGAGCTGCTGAGTGGGTTCAAACTGCCAGCCTTTAGGTTAACAGCTGTTATGGACTGAATTATGTCCCCCCAAAATATGTGTTGTAAATCCTAACCTCTATGCACTGTAGTTACAATCCCATTTGGGAATGGGATGTCTTTGTTATGTTAATGAGGCAGGATTAGTGTAGGGTGTGTCTTGAGTTAATCTCTTTTGAGATACAAAAGAGATTAAATAAGCACCAGAGAAGTAGAGATAGGGGAAGAGAGATGCCAAGCCACATGAAGATCACTCAGACAAGCAGACAAGGGCCTTCCTCCAGAGCTAACAGAGAGAAGAAAGCCTTCCCCTAGAGTTGACACTCTGAATTAGGACTTTAGCCTCCTAAACTGTGCAAAAATAATTTTCTGTTTGTTAAAGCCATCAACTTGCGGTATTTCTGTTACAGCAACACTAGATAACTAAGATGCAGCCAGTCATAAACCACTTGTACCACCCAGCCATTTGGGAGATGCAGATCAAAACCACAATGAGATACTACCTCAATCCCACCAGAATGGCAATGATCAAAAACTTGGAGAACAATAGGTATTGGAGAGGTTATGGAGAAACTGGAACCCTCTTCATTGCTGATGGGAATGTAAAATGGTACAGTCACGGTGAAAATAGTTTGGCAGTTCCTCAAAAGGTTGAACATAGAACTACCATATGACCCAGCCAATTCCACTCCAGTTATATACCCAGAAGAAGTGAAAGCAGGGACACAAACAGAAACTTGTACACCAATGTTCACTGCAGCACTATTCACATAGCCAAAAGGTGGAAACAGCCATAAAGTCCATCATCAGATGAATGGACACACCAAATGTGGTATATACACACAATGGGTTGTTGCTGTGTGCCATCGATTCTGCTGAGTGGGTTCAAACTGCCAACCTTTAGGTTAACAGCTGTTATAGACTGAATTATGTCCCCCAAAAATACATGTTGTTTCTGACTCATAGTGACTTTTAATGACAGAGTAGAACTGCCCCATGGGGGTTTCCTATGCTGTAATCTTTAGAGGGACAGATTGCCAGGTCTTTGTGGCAGATGGGTTTGAACCACCAACCTTTCAGTTAGCAGCTGAGCACTAAACCACTGCACCACCAGGACTCCTTAATGAAATAGCACTCAGCCATAAAGAAAAATAAAGTTCTGATGCATACCACAACATGGATGAACCTTGAAAACATTACACTGAGGGAAGTAAGTCGGTGGCAAAAGGACAAAAACTGAGTGACCTCATTTATATAAAATAAGCAAATATATAAAAACCAAAGATGATAAGTGGTTACCAGGGGTGGCAGGGAGAGGGAAGGGGGGAGTTTTGTGTAGGGGACATTGTGTTCATGTTAATGGTGGTGGAAAATTTTAGAAAAGGATAGTGAGAATGGTTGCACAACTTGAAGAATATAATCAATATTGCTGAATTATACGTGTAGAAAATGTTAAAAAAAATACATACAACAATAAGAAAACAAACAACCCAATTAAAAAATGGGCAAAAAATCTGAACAGACACCTCACCAAAAAAGATATGCAGATGACAAATAAGCATATAAAAAGATGCTCAATATCATACGTCATTAGGGAACTGCAATTAAAACAACAAAGAGCTACCACTACACACCTATTGTTGTGTGCCATTATGACCTCATATGACAGAGTAGGACTGCCCCATAGGGTTTCCTAGGCTGAAATCTTTACAGGCGCAGATTTCCTGGTCTTTCTCTGACACACCTATTAGATGACTAAAATCTGTACAATGACCACACCAAATGCTGGCGAGGATATGGAGCAACAGGAACTCTCATTTACTGCTGGTGGGAATGCAAAATGGTACAGACACTTTGGAAGACAGTCTGGCAGTTTCCTACAAAGCTAAACATAGTCTTACCATATGATCCAATAACTGCATTCCAGTTGAAAATATATGTCTACACAAAAACCTGCACATGAGTGTTTATAGCAGCTCTATGCATAATTGCCAAAAACTGGAAGCAATTAATATATCCTTCAATAGGTGAGTGTATAAATAAACTGGTACTTCCATACAATGCAGTATTATTCAGTGATGAAAAGAAATGAGCTGTCAGCCATAAAGACACGGAGGAACCTTAAATGCCTATTGCTAAGTGAAAAAAAGGAGTCCTGGTGGTGCAGAGGTTAACCACTCAGCTGCTAAACCAAAAGGTTAGCAATTCGACCCCACTGGCTGCTCCACAGGAGAAACATGTGACAGTCTGCTTCCCTAAAGATTACAGCCTTGGAAATCGTATGGGGCAGTTCTACTCTGTCCTATAGGGTCGCTATGAGTCGGAGTGACCTGACAGCGCACAACAACAAAAACAAGTGAAAGAAGCCAGCTGGAAAAGGCTACATACTAGGTGATTCCAGGAGCCCTGGTGGCATAGTGGTCAAGAGCTATGGCTGCTAACCAAAAGAAAAAAGTCAGCAATTCAAATCCACCAGCCGCTCCTTGAAAACCCTATGGGGCAGTTCTATTCTGTATTATAAGATTGCTATGAGTCGGAATCGACTCGACGGCAATGGGTTTGGTTTTTGGGCTGATTCCAACTATACGACATTCTGGAAAAGGCAAAACTCTAGAGACAGTGAAAAGATCAACGGTTGCCAAGGGCTCAGGGGGAGGGAGAGTGATGAATAGGCAGAGCACAGGGCGTTTTTAGGGCAGTGAAACTATTCTGTATGATACTATAATGGTGGACACATGACATTATGTATTTATCAAAACCCACAGGACCATACAACACAAAGAGTAAACCCTAATGTAAACTATGGACTTCAGTTAATAACAATGTATTAGAAAGGATGGCAGTTCTAATTTCCACCCAGCAGCTCCACAGGAGAAAAACCTGGCAATCTGCTTCCATGAAGATTAAAACACTATGGAGCAGTGTTACTCTGTCATGTGGGATACCCATGAGTTGAACCGACTCAGCGACAACCAACAACAACAGTGACTCATCAACTGTAACAAATGTTTTTGGAAATTAATAAGCCAATTGTAAAATTTTTATGGAAACATAAAGGATCAAGAACAACCAAGATAAAGCCCCAGAGACACATCCAAACTCCCTGAGGGACTGAATTGCTGGGCAGAGGGCTCTGGGGACTATTGTCTCGGGGAACATCTAGCTCAATTGGCATGACACAGCTTATAAAGACAGTGCTCTACGTTCTACCTTGGTGACTAGTGTCTGGGGTCTTAAAAGCCTGTGAGCGGCCATCTAAGATACTCCACTGGTCTCATCCCTTTGGGAGCAAGGGAGAATGAAGAGAACAGGATACAAGGAAAAGATTAGTCCGAAGGACTAATTGTTCACAGCTACCAAGGTCTCTACCAGACTGAGTCCAACACAGCTAGATGGTGCCCGGCTACCACCACTGACTGCTCTGACTGGGATCACAGCAGAGGGTTCTGGACAGAGCTGGAGAAGGATGTAGAGCATAATTCTAACCCACAAAAAAAGACCAGATTTACTGGCCTAAAGGAGACTGGAGAAGCCCCGAGAGTGTGGCCCCCAGACACCCTCTTAGCTCAGTGGTGAAGTTACCTCCGAGGTTCACTGTTCAGCCTGAGAGTGGACAGCCCCATAAAACCAAATGAGACTAACGAGGTACAGGAATCCAGTGACAAGGGCCAGAAGGCAGAAGGGGACAAGGAAGCTGGTGATAGGGAACCCAAGGCTGAGTAAGGAGATTGTTGATGTGTTGTGGGATTGTTAACCATTGTTATAGGGCAACATTTGTAGTAACTGTTAAATGTGAAACTATTTTGTTCTGTAAGCCTTCATCTTAAGTGAGAATAACAGCACAATTGGAAGAGCATAGTCAATGTCACTGAAGCGTGCATGTAGACATTTTTGAAATGGTGTATCTTTGGCTATGTGTATTTTCACCAGAAAAAAAAAGGTTGAGAAGTTAGAGGGTTGATATGTTGTGGGGTTGTTAACCAATGTCATAAAACAACATGTGTACTTCTGTTTCATGAGAAACTATTTGTTCTGTAAGCCTTCACCTGAAGCACAATTAAAAAAATAAAAATAAATTTAAAAAAAAGAATAACCAAGATAATCTTGAAGAAGAACAAAGTTGGAGGAAAAGCTATTAACAGTTATTTAAAAACTGAAGTAACTGAAAGAGTGTGATATTGGTGCAACAGACCAATGGGACAGAATAGAGCCCAGACACGGGCCCACCTAATTAATGACAAGGGTGCCCCTGAAATGCAGTTGGGAAGAATAGGCTTCAATAAAAGGTCCTGGACCAAATGGATCTTTACACATAGTGGAATAATGGCCTAGACCTCTACCCCACACCATACATAAAATTCCCTACCACATGCAGAATACGGCATAACAGAATATGTCTGAGTTAAAGGAAATTTCTTCAACAGGATACACAAAGCACTAATTATAAAATGAGATTTTATTAAAACGAACATTTTCTGTTTGTCAGAAGTAACATCAAAGAGTGAAAAGGCAAGCTACCGAGTGAGAGAAGATATCTGTAATACATAGTCAAAGGACTAGGATCCAAACTACACACTGAACTGCTACAAATCAATAAAAAGAAAGGTGAAGAGTCCAGTTATTTGTTTTTCAACCATCCAGTTCTTAAAATAGGCAGAAAACCTGAACAGGTACTTCACAAGAGAGTACCTAAACAGCCAATAAGCATGAGAAGATGCCCAACCTTATAGGTAATGAGGGAAATGCAAGTAAGACCATAATTGGAGACTAAGTTATATCTGCTATTTTTCAAAAATTAACTTCTGATAATCCTGTGTACTGGTCAGATGTGGGTAAGAGGCCCCCTCATACATGCTGGACACCATATAAACTGGTAACACCGCTGTAGATAAGTGTTTGGCAGAACCCAAAAAAGCTGCATGTACGTATAAAGTAAGGAGCCCTGGTGGCACAGTGGTTAATTGCTTGGCTGCTACCTGAAAGGTTGGCAGTTCAAACCTACCAGTCGCTCCACGGGAAAAATATGTGGCATTCTGCTTCTGTGAGGATTACAGCCTTGGAAACCTTATGGGGCAGTTCTACTCTTTCCTATAGGGTTGCTATGAGTTGGAATCAACTCGATGGCAACAGGTTTGGTTTCGGATTTACACACAAAGGTGGGTCCACCTGATGGCCCAGCATCCCACTCCCAAGAACAGATCCAAAGGAAGTACGTTTGCACCAAAAAGCACCCAAGCAGCTGCTCACAGAAGCACTGTTTACAGAAGTCCAAAGCTAGAAACAACCCCAACTAATGCCCCACACCAGGAGAGGGGATAAGAGGGCTGTGAATTCACAGTGGAACAGGACACAGCAGTGGGAACCGATGAGCCAGGACCACACCGGCACCACGGGAGCTCAACAGACATGACGAGGCTGGCACCCAAGCCAGCAGTGTACAATTCTAGACATGAAGTTCAGAAGCAGGCAGAACTCAACTGTGGTGACAGGAGCTAGACAGCACTGACCTCTGAGGTGGGGGCTGGGGTGTCAAGGTGACTCTGGGGATAGATGATGTCCTATTTTTTGATCAACTAGGAGGAGACACAGGTTGTGCTTGCTTGCTTTATAAAATGTCATCCGGTTGAATGCTCCAGACTTCATTTTACAGAATGTATTGTAGCTCAATAAAAAAAAGTGAAGAAAGAAAAAGGCATCCAAAAACGGAGATACCAGATCATACTATCCCCTCGGTAAAGAGAAACTAAAGCCCCCCCGAAGGCGGGCCAATGAGGGATTCATGGGCCACATTCTCAACTTTTTTTTTCTTTATTCGCTCTACATGCTTAACGTTTGTGGCCAAAACTCAAGAGTTAAGCTGCTACTTCGAACTTACTAATTTTGTAAGCCATTTCAAATAAAACTACTTTTAAAAAGAATTAATATGCCTCATATTTTTTATTGTGATAAAATACATATCACATAAAATTTGCCATTTAACCATTTTTAAGTGTACAATTCAGTGGCACTAATTACATTCATAATGATGTACAACTATCACCACTATTTGTTTCCAAAAAAATTTTCAACTTCCCAAACAGAAACTCTGTACCCATTAAGCAATAACTTCCCATTTCCTCCCTCCCCCTAGCCCCTAGTAACCACTAATCTACTTTCTGTTTCTGTATTTGCCCAACCTAGATATTTCACATACGTGAGATCATGTGATTGTCCTTTTGTGTCTGGCCTCTTTCACTCAGCGTGTTTTCAAGGTTCATCCATGACGCAGCATGTATCAGAACTTCATTCCTTTCTATGGGTGAATAATATTCCATTGTATAGAGAAGACAGCATTGTGTTTCTCCATTTACCTCTTGATGGACACTAGGGAGGCTTCCATCATATTCTTTTCTGTCCAGTGAAATAAGGCACTTCATTGTCTCAAGCATTTCACTCACTGGATGCTTTAATCATGTTTGTTATCCAACACAGATCCCCAGGAAGTACACACTAAACAAAATATAAATAACTGAATCCTGGCACCCTTGTCTTTCAAGCTTACCTTTGTCAGAAAGCCCTGGAAAGGTGGCCCTGGTGTGTATGCTTCTGTACCCTCCCACGCTGCTCCAAGTACTAAATGTCCACATCGTGGAAGGCTGAGGACAGCTCACACATGACAGTTCCCTGCACAGTGCTGTCTATCTTCTGAGCATCTCCCACACGTGAACAAACAGAACCACGCCCTGCAAATCCCTGCTCAGGAGCCTCCCTGAGTGCCCTTTACAAGCCAATTATGCAACATGGCACCACACCTCCACCCCACAGCCAGCCCAGGGCAGCCCTCACCACCAACACAACACTCCCAGGGCACAGATGGCCAGTGGACCACCCTCCCCACCAGCCTCCACACTCTCCTCCCGCCATACACCATCATCATCTCCCCTTCCTCAAGGACTTGGGGCACTGGATCCCCTTCTCTCTTTATCTCAACACTGACGACCTTCTTCTGTGATCACATCACAGACCCTTGGAATCACCCCACCTTCATGTCTAAATCCTGCACCCACACCTGGTCATCCCCTCTGCCCTCTGACCCCAGCCCACCTCCCCCAACATTCTTCATTGAGTCTAAGATGCCACTGACTGTCAGAAATACCATCATTTAACTGAAAGGTTGGAAGTTGGAGTCCACCCAGAGGCACCTCGGAAGAGTCCTGACAATTTACTTCCCAAAAATCAGCAAATGAAAATTCCATGGAGCACAGTTCTACTCTGACACACACGGAGGTGCCGTGAGTCAGAGCCGACTGGACAGCGACTGGTAAGGAAGAAAAAAAAGTGTTGCCAGTTAAACTGGGACACACAAAACTTCAAGACGTACCCCAACTTCAGAGACTTAGAATGTGAGAGGAAGTTCGTCCTGGGATCCTCGGGCCTCGTGTCTCCTGGCCCTGCCACCTTCGTGCTCCACTCCCTCTGATCCCTCTGTGCGAGTGAGCCACTCAACACTGAAGGTGGGCACATCACCTCTATCGAACCACACCTTATCCTTACCTCCTGCTTCTCTGTCTGCCCTCTACCGGGCAGACTCAGGCAGGGCTTGTGAGTATCACGTGTGAGTATCCCCTATAAAGCCCAACAACAGTGGAGATCGAAACTGGAAAATCCAGAAACCGCAGGATAAACATGTTATTTAGAGACAGGGAGGCAGACAGGAACAAGAGGGGAAATCCTTGCCGGTCATGTTACAAAACACATGCTTGAATCGAGGGCTGTTATGAATTGAATTGTGCCCCCCAAAATATGTGTTGTAAGCCCTAACCCCTATACCTGAGGTTATAATCCCATTTGGAATGGGCTATCTTTGTTATGTTAATAAGGCAGTATTCATGTAGGGTGTCAAGTCAAAGTCAACCTCTTCTGAGATATAAAAAGAGCAGATTAAGTAAGGAAGCAAGGCAGATGCCACACCACATGAAGATCACCAAGGAGCCAAGGAACAGAAGCTGAAAAGAGACAAGGACCTTCCCCCAGAACCGACAGAGAAAGAAAGCCTTCTTCTAGAGCCAGCACCCTGAATTCATACTTCTAGCCTCCTAAACTGTGAGACAATAAATTTGTTTGTTGAAACCACCCACTTGTGGCATTTCTGTTATAGTAGCACTAAGTAACTAAGACAAGGAGTTCGCTCATTAGCATGAAGACCACATCAGAGTCCAGGCTCTGGGGCCCTGGGCTCCAACCCCATTCATGTTAGGGCTGCTGAAGTGTGTGTGGGGCAGGGGCCACCTGCTTGGGCAACCTGGCTGTGGTCCAGAAAGAGGCACCCACAGGGCTGGGTCAACAGAGCCTGGGGCAGGACAGGGTGTGGATGCGGGAGGGGGGTGCAGGATGATCCCTGGGCAGTGGTAGGAGGAGAAGTGCGAGGGTCCCCAGAATCCAGGCCAGTGGCAGTCCAAGTGACAGCAGTGAGGGAGAGGAGGGTGGCTCTCCTGGATAAACAACTCCACTTTAGGGGTCAGCTCCTGGCCATTTTCTTCCAGGATGCCCTCAGAGTGCTGGCTGCAGCCTGGGCTTGGGGCGGGGGTGGGGGTGCACTGTCCAGCTGCCCAAGTGACTCACCAGAGGACTGCAGGTTGGCCTGTTGTCTGCAGAGGCCAGGGTTATAATCAGCATGCCTTCATATTTGTAAACACATTTGACCACCAAAACAATCCAGAGAAAAGGAAGGGGCTGGATCATGACTCCACTTTACAGATGAAGAAACTGAGGCTACCAAGGTCAAGAGGTATCCTCCAGGGAGAGCTGGGGCTGGCTCCAGGCTCTTGCTTGTGCCACCCATCTGCACCCCCTTGTTCGCCCTGACTGCAGGATCCCGTGGGCAAGGACCACGAGCCTCAACACTGAGCCTGAAGGTGTTCTGTGGGAGGCTGGAGAATGGCCCCCAGATATCCACGTCCCAATCCTGGGACCTGTGAATGGATCACCTTACAAGGCCAAAGGGACTTCACAGGTGCAATTAATGTCAGGACCTTAAGCTGGGAGATGATCCTGGATGATCCAGGTCCTTATAAGAGGGAGGAGTCCACGGAGGTGTAGTCAACATGCTCTGCTGCTAACCAAAAGGTTGGCAGTTTGAGTCCACCCAGAGGCACCTCGGAAGAAAGGCCTCATGATCTACTTCCAAAAAATCAGCCACTGAAAACCCTATGGAGCACAGTTCTACCCTGACACACCTGAAGTGAGGGTCAGAGGAGATGTGATCATGGAGGCAGAGGTTGGAGTGATGAGGCCATAAGCCCAGGAATGCAGGCAGCCTCTGGAAGCTGGAAAAGGCAGGAAACATTCTCTGCTAGAACCTCCAGAAGGAACCGGCCCTGCTGACCCGTTTTGGACTTCTGACCTCCAGACTGTAAGATAATGAATCTGTGTGGTTTGAATCCTTCAAGTTTATGGTAATTTGTTACAGGAGCCACAGGAAATGTACCTCTGCACCCCTAAGGGGAGGTAGATGCCTGGTGTGATGTCTCAGGTGCATACCCCCAAGGGAGGCAGCCAGGCAGGTATGATATGGCACACACCCATGAAGGGAAGAGGATGGCAGGTGTGACGTCTCAGGCTTGTACCTCCAAGGGAAGAGGATGGTAGGTGTGACTCAGGTGCACCCCTCTAATTGTCATTCACAGTCACTTGGGGACCCCAAACCTGCTTCCTCCTCGGCCCAACACACAAACCAATGTAGAGACCTGGTGACACAGTTCCAGAGAAAGTCATGCCCATTTGGGGACACGAGGTTGGGAGATTTCCTCTGTGGTCATTCCCATGAGCTACAGCAAGCCCACCTCAAAAGGACAGCAGATCCAGGACGACCGGGATCCAGGACCGTGCCTACTCCCGTGACAAGTGTGGGAGCATCCTAAGCCCTCCATGACACAAGCTATGCTGCACCAGATACACGGGGGCAGGGTGTGTGTAGTGTGTGTCCCTCACTCACCTGCAGCCCTGGGCGCCTCATCTGAGCAACTGCAGAGGTCCTAGAGAGCCCAGCACAGGGTCTTGTCCAGGTGGGCCCTCACATCTGTGGACACCTCATCCTGCCCGCAGTCCTCTCACGCCGGTGCCTCATCTCCTGCTGCTCCTCCGGTAAGAATGTGGCTGTGCCCATTCAAACCATTGTAAATATAAACCAAGGATCAGCTGCCACTGAGTCGACTCCAACTCATGGCGGCCTCATGTGTGTCAGAGTAGAACTGTGCTCCATAGGGTTTTCAATGGCTGGTTTTTTGGAAATAGATCACAAGGACTTTCTTCCAAAGTGCCTCTGTGTGGACTCAAACCGCCAGCCTTTTGGTTAGCAGCCAAGCACATTAACCATTTGCACCACCCAGAGACTCTATTATGAACATGGAGGACGCAAAGGGCACTATGACAAAACTGGGGGACCCAGAGATGAGGATGAACCCTAGGACAGGGGACCCAGGGATGCACTATTTGTGTCAGGAAAGCTTGGAGATCACCCAGACACCCAGTGAAGGGGGACACTCTATCCATGGGTGGTCTGCAGGGTAAAAGGGCCTGATGGAGAGAAGCAACCAGTCATGCCTTCATCCAAGGGTGGGGGGGGGGGCAATCTCTACAATCCAGTATCCATCCACAGCAAGTGTTAACCCAACTATGGGGCCCACCACCACAGGATACCACTCAGCGAGGAAAAGGAAGGAACTAGTGGCACAGACAACATCCTATGAATCTCCAGGGAATTATGTTGTGTGGAAGAAAGCCAAACCCAGAAGTCACCCACTGCATGATTTCACTTACAAAACGTTCTCGAATCGGCATTACTGAGATGGAGAGCAGATCCATGGTGGCCAGGGCAGGGATGGGAGGGGAGGGGCAGGTGTGACTATAAGAAGTGGCATGAGGGAGGGCTTTGTGGCAATGGAACACTCTGTGCCTTGACTGTGATGATGGTCACAGGAACTTATACCTGTGATAAAATGACAGAGCTTTGCATGCACAGTGCCAGCTTCCAGTTTTGATGCTGTGCTAGAGTTACACAGCTGTAACCATTGGGGAACCTGGGTGAAGGGGACAGGGAACTCTGTACTATTCTTGCAACTTCCTGTAAATCTATCATTATTTCAAATGGAAAAGACAAGATGAGTGGTTGTAAGGTTTGGGCCTTACTTTAATTCTGGTTCAAAAGCATAACCTATATTTTCAATTGAGACAGTTGGGGAAATTGTAATACTGGCTGTCTATCTGGTGCTATTCCACCACCCATCTGTCAGTTTGTCATAGTGTGGTGGCTTGCATGTTACTGTGATGCTGGAAGCTATGCCACCAATATTTCAAATACCAGCATGGTCATCCATAGTGGACAGGTTTCAGTGGGTATTCCAGACTAAGACTAGGAAGAAAGGCCTGGCCATCTACTTCCAAAAATTAGCCAATGAAATCCCTATGGATCACAACAGAATACCGTCCGATACAGTGCTGGAAGGTGAATCCTCAAGGTTGGAAGACACTCAAAATATATAGTGGCCGCAACAATGAATTCGAGGTTACCAACGATTGTGAAGATGGTACAGGACTGGGCATTGTTTCGTTGTTACACATGGGGTTGCCATGAGTCGGAGCTAATGTAATGGCAACTAACAACAATTTAGTGCTATTTAGGAATTAGTGTTGAATTATTATTATTACTACTATTATTTTGGTGGGACAGTGGCACCTTGTGTTTCGGAGATACGTACTGAAGTGTTTCTGGATGGTAAGACGTCTGAGATTTGGGGTTGGGGGGCTGTGGTACAGGCTGGCCAGGAGCTTATCTTTGCTAGAGCTGGGGAAGGGACATGAGGCTTCAGCACACCATTCTCTCTGCTTTTGCAGACCTTTGCAATTTTCCATAACAAAAAGTTAAGGGAAAAAAAAAACAAACAAACTCATCTCTACCCTCTGGCCTCCATGTACTTGAGCTGGGGCCACACTCTCCTCTTGTTTCTGCGCCCACTCTCTAGCGCCAGCTTCAGGGGCAGTGAGCCTTGCATTTATGACCCATCAGCTGGGAAGACCATCACGGTCTGAGGTGTGTGTCTCCCCAGTCTCACTCCATCTCTCACTGCCCTTCCAGCATCAAAACCAAACCCATTGCCATCGACTCAATTCCGACTCATAGCAACCCTATAGGACAGAATAGAACCGCCCCATAGGGTTTCCAAAGAGCAGCTGGTGGATTTGAACTGATGACCTTTTGATTAGCAGCCATAGCTCTTAACCACTGCACCACCAGGGCTCCCCTTCAAGCACAGGTGGGAGGAAAAGGTGAAGAAGCCTCAAGAACAAACCAAACGCAAATAAAGCCAACGCAGAACAAGAGCCGCCCCCGAGGAGTGATTCACAAAGGAGCCCTTATTCCAGATCCTGCTCTCATCCTGAGAATGCTGTAAGTCACACACATTCTGGGGGGGTCACCAAAGGCCCAAGGATGCTCAAGACCAGGGCAGGGGGGGACCTGCCCCAGCAATGGGGACTTAACCTTGTCCAGTGGGTGGCCCTGACCACCTGGCAGGAACCCAGGGGTGTTCCTCATCCCATGACTGATAAAACCTCCAGACGTAATCTTCTCAACATCACCTGTCACTGCCCACCTGAGCAGCTCCCAGGTGCAACCTGGAGCAACCAGCCAGCCCTGCTCCCCCTCACAGGAGCTTTGTGACAGCCTTACCCTGTTCATTTTCCTTGGACATCAGTAAACAACGATCTAACTGGCATTCGACCAAATGGCAACCAGTTACTTCTGCTCCCAAGCTGCCCAGAATGAGACACCTGTGACTTACTCAAGGTGAGACCCAGGCCCCTCACTGCTGCTCCCCTACATCCTCAGCTCCTCTTGAGGAGTCATGTCTGTGTTGATGTTCTGTAGGCCATGAGTCCCTGGCCAGGGGCAAGCCAGCCCTTGGTACTCTGTCATCTGAAGAGCCAGCCAGGATGTAGGGGGTGGGCAGTCTCCTTTCTGACTGTGAATACCTTTGCCAGAGCCCATGTAGAGAGCCAGTGTGGCCACAGTGACAATGACAAACACATCTGATGCCATTTTGATAAGAAACGGCTTTATTTCATAATAAATTGGCATTATCAGAATAGATTACTTTTCTTACAAATGTTGCACATCCGAGTACCCCTGTGGAAACAGCTTTGTGAAGTTCAAATTGACACTTGAGGCTTTAGATTAATGCAGATAAGCCAGAGGGCTGTTGTTAGTGAGACTAGTCATCCCTCTACTGAATAAAGATAACTGGGTGCTATTTAGTGACATGCAGGGATTGTATGTGAAGAGTACCAGAAAAACAAAAAACCAACCAACTGCCGTTGAGTCAACTTCAATTCACGGCAACCCCATGTGTGTCAGAGTAGAACTATCCTTCATGGGGTTTTCAATGGCTGGGTTTTTAGAAGTAGATAGCCAGGGCTTTCTTTCGAGGCACCTCTGGGTGGACTCCAACCTCCAACCTTTTGGTTAGTAGCCAAGAGTTTAACTGTTTGTGCCACCCAGGGGCTTTACGTGAACAGTAGACATTTCTAATCCTGGAGGATGCTTCTCCCTATGGGAAGGTGACACCACCATCACCCATTCATGATGGAGACATCCTCCAGCCTACCTCATCCCTCCCAACCCCCACCCCCTGCCCAGTGTCTTAGTTATCCAGTGCTGCTATAACAGAAATATCACAAGTGGATGGTTTTAACAAAGAGAAGTTTATTCCCTTACAGTCAAGTAGGCTAAAAGTCCAAATTCAGGACGTCAGCTCCAGGGGAAGGCTTTCTCTCTCTCTTAGCTTTCTCATCAATGTTCCCCTGGACTAGGAACTTTTCTGCGCAGGGACCCCATGTCCAAAGGACACACTCTGCTCCTGGCACTGCTTTCTTGGTGGTATGAGGTCCTCCATTCTCTGCTTGCTTCCCTTTCCTTTTATCTCTTGAGAGATAAAAGGTAGGGCAGGCCACACCCCAGGGAAACTCCCTTTACATTGGATCAGGGATGTGACGTGAGTAAGGGTGGTGTTACAATCCCACCTAATCCTCTTTAACATAAAATTATAATCACAAAATGAAGGACAACCACACAATTCTGGGAACTGTGATCCAGCCAAATTGATACACACATTTTGTGGGGGACATAATTCAAACTATGACACCCAGTCTTGTCAAATCTCTCCCAATGCCGGGCTCCTCTGCTTCTCCCCACTTGGGCTGCCCCTCCTGATATTAGGGTCCACCACCTCCCCCACCAAAGTTACAATACTCAACCTACCAGATACAAAAAGTGACCGTTCTATGCGTGGTAAGATGGAAAAAGGGGAGAAGGGAAAGGAAACTGGACTATTTTCCTGAAGACCCATCCACAGTCCTCCCTCTTAAAAAGGGCCCCAGTATCCCACACATGGAGCCATGGTGGCACAGTGTTAAGAGCTTGGCTGCTAACCAAAAAGTGCGCAGCTCGAATCCACCAGCCGCTCCTTGGAAACCTGATAGGACAGTACTACTCTGTCCTACAGGGTCGCTATGAGTCGGAATCAACTCAATGGCAAGGGTTTATGTATCTCTACTGTGTATCTGCTATGTATCTATGCCATTCCTATCCTACGTGTCAACTGTGTATCTCTACTGTGTATTTGCTATGTATCTATGATGTACCTATACTAAGTGTCAACTATGTATCTCTACTGTGTATCTACTATGTATCTCTACTGTGAATCTACTATGTATCTATGATATACCTATACTATGTGCCAACTATGTATCTCTACTGTGTATCTACTATGTATCTATGATGTACTATACTATACGTCTATTATGTATTTCTACTGCATATCTACTATGTATCTATGATATAAGGAAGACTGTTCCAGGCTCCAGGACACAGTGAATCATTTCACTCACAAACCCCCTAGGAGGCAGGTGTTTACATCTCCATTTTACACACAGGGCCCCAGGCTGGCAAAATAGCAGCAGAGTCTGGAGTCCAGGCCAGCCCTGTGTTTCTAAAGCCCATGGGATCCTTGAACTCCAAGTAACAACATAACAGGCACGAGGATAACAGCGGATAGGAAACATGCATGCACACACATTCATATTAGCCAGTCATCTCTCCAGCAGGCATCCCCAGGCTGGGCTGAGACTTGGACTTGCTTCCCTGGTCAAAGGTCTCCCTTCCTGGAGCTTCTGTTCCAATGCAGCTAAGGGACCAGCAATGTACAGAGTCAGCAAACAGGTGGGTGGTAGCTACCAGCACTGAGGGAAGGAGGAGTGCAGAGCAGGGGAGGGGTCCCAAGTGCAGGTGCCAGGCACTGGACCCTCACACCAGCCCCACAGGGTGCTCACACCACCTGCACTTTACAGGAAAAGGAACTGAGGCAAGGGGAGCATGCCATCCTTTGCTCTGGCCCCGCAGCCGGTGACTGGCCCAGCCCAAACTCAGCTGAAGTCAGCCTGGCTTATGGTCTCAGTAGCTCAGCTAGAATGAACGAATAAATCAAACAAACACACAGACTAACGAGTGAACAAACATTAGCAGCAGGACCTTCCCCCCTGGAAGTCATCCCTGGAATCTGAGGACAAGGTCAAGGTCAAGAAATGGGAAAAGGCTGGGGAAGGGGGACCACCAAATCCACAGTCCCACTAGGACAGAGGAGGGAGGATACCCACCTGGCCTCCCCCAGGTGCATTTTTTAGATTTCTTAAATCATGTTTGAGATTCAAAACAGCTTTAGTAATTAAACACACAAAAGGGTCTTGTTTCTTGAAATTAAGCCTTTTAAATGGGTTTAAGGATTTACTGGGGGGACAAGCCCAGAGTTCTCACAACTAAACCAGACTGTGGGGGGGTGGTGTTGCGTATCAATAGACGGACCTCCAAGGTTGGGGAGAAAGCATAGGGAGCAGAGGGGGGTGGCAGGGGGTCCCAGCCAAGGGGCATCTCCATGTGCTCCCTCTGATTTTCCTACCAAGTGAAACTGCTTTAACCTCTGTACAAAACAAAGTAACTATTCCCTGCCTGCACAGCTCATTTCTAAAAAGACAGGAGGTCAAACATCAGGAGGTGAATGGCGCCGGGTTCATGGACAGCCCCTGACACCCCAGGAAGGAAAGTTGTAAAGTCCTGTACACATAATTGTCAAATAACAACGTGGCCCTTCCCTTAACAGGATTTCTAGCAAGCCCAAAACTCCCTCCACATAAACCCCCACCTCCCAGGAGGCCTCTGCAGACTCCAGCTCTTCAGGCCACTGTCCAATGTGGCCATTTTGTGGGCAACATGACTGACACCCTGATTTGGACGTTCAGGCCCCAGAACTGTGAGACAATAAATTTTTGTTCTTTAAAGCCACTCCTCTGTGGTACTTTGTTAAGGCAGCCCCAGGAGACTGAGACAGAGTTGGTCTCGACTCCCACATCTCTGACATCATTGTTCACAAGAAGCTGCCTCCTGATGAGGTTGTCCCCAGGGAGAACATGGCACTTAAATCCCAGAGACATGGAGCAAAACCAGACCCACAGCCTTGGGAGGCCAGGGACATGACCAGGGAGGACAGGATGGCTAGGTCAGGGGGTGGAGAGAGATGAGGGGTCTGGTCTGCAGCTGGTGACCATCCACCAAGCAGGTGACAAAGCATGACATGCCAGCATAAAAGCTGCCATGTCCGTGGAATCCTTGGCTGCAGCAGATGGCCACCTGTGTGGAGTTTCTTCCACGTGGCAGCTTTGGAAATAATTTTAGCAAAACAACCTCTACCAGTGTAAAATAGCACTGAACCTAGGGAAAGGTGGCAGCAGGAATTTGTGGGTAAAGGGTCAGCCACGTTCCCCAGTTGCCTTCAAGCAGGAGTGCACATGCGATGAAGACACTGTGGACAGTGAATATTCAATGGGAACTGAAGGCTCAGAAGACAACAAATAACTCAGGGTTTTAAGACGCTAGTTCCAAGTGGGTCCTCAGGCTACAGACTAACGGAGGCACAGTTCATGACTACAGCACTCAGCATCCTGTTCTGTCTTTTCCCCCAAAGAGGCGCTCTCATCTGACTGCATTAATCCGGCAATATGTTTCAAGATTTTTCTGTTTCCTTGCAAGTGATCTGATTTAACCAAACATTCAACTTAACTGAAACAGGAAATAGGTCATACCCAGGTTTCATTGGATTAACCCTGTAAAAGGCTCAAAAAATGCACAACTAGTCCTGACTGGAGCCTCCCAGGCACCCTCTACCCCACACTTGCCCCCCACCCCCATGGGTTTTCCTCAGTCCCTCCAACAGGTCACTGTCGCCCCCCCCCCCCCCCCCGCCACCTATGCAGGGGATATGACTCCCCCTGAAGCCCACCCGCCCTGTGCCATCCACCGTGTTCTCTGAGCCTCGCCTCACAGGTCACCTTTCTGGGTGGCCTCCTACCCACCCAGTGTTCCTGTCTGGGCTCCTCAGAGGCGGCGCTTACATTAATCACAATGTGAACTTCTCTAAGTGATCCATCTGTACACATGTTAGTTTGTTTTTGTCTGTTTCCTGGTTCACAAGGGAAGATGAAGGATTTGTGGTCCAGGCACTGCTGTTCTCTCAACACCCAGCCCAGCCCGAGCAGTCAGGGGTCACCACTGATGTACACAGGTGGATGGGTGGATAGATGAGTGGGTGGGTAGCTGGGTGGATGGGTAGGTGGGTAGGTAGGTGAGTGAGTGCATGGGTGGGTGGGTGGGAGGATGGATGGATGGATGGATGGATGGATGGATGGATGGATGGATGGATGGATGGATGGATGGATGGATGGATGGGTGGTTGGGTAGGTGGGTGGGTGAGTGAATG
This sequence comes from Dugong dugon, assembly GCA_030035585.1. Lineage (NCBI taxonomy): Eukaryota > Metazoa > Chordata > Mammalia > Sirenia > Dugongidae > Dugong > Dugong dugon. Next base: position 25,010,449 of record CM057462.1, on the reverse strand, counting down.
AATGAATGAATGACAGGGTTCTGGAAGGGACACTTTTCAGAATGTTATACTGAGGGTCATCCTAACAATAAAATACAAACCCCTCACCAGCTGCATCACATTATACATGTTAAATTTATCACTTAATTTAATACTCCAGCAACTCAGGAGGGGGCATCATTGCCTGGTCTGTGATGGGTATGAAGAAGCTTAGATCTGTGTGGCTGCAGAGCCCAGGGGTAACTTCTCCAAAAGAACCAGACACTGAGTCCCAAATCACAACACAGACCAATGCACTATGTTGTCAGGTTCAAAGTAGTAAAAACTTGAAAATTTGGCCCATGTGTGAGGCTAGGAGGCCGCATGCATAAGGAAGGTTAAACCAGAGGGAGTGGCAGCTGCAGCTGCAGCTACAGCTTCTGGCCCCAGCCCAGTACCACTCCTCCCGGTTTTGCTTGGATGATGCAGAGGTGAGAATCCTGGTTCCCATGGAGAGGCGGCCGCAGCCAGGGGTCCACAGCTTTGTGTCTTCCACAGCCCCTGCTGCAATTTTGGGACACTCCTCAATAAACTGACACAGAAGCTGGAAAGCACAGGGCTGGGGAGTTGGTTTCAATGCTACATCACTGCCTCTCCTGATGGAGGCCAGGACAGGCAGCACTGTGCAACACGATCATACCCACACGGGAGACCCCACAGCCTGCAGAAGCCTGGGTCCTACCTGGTTGCACTGTGTCTACCCGGTGCACACAGATCAGGGCCCATGACACCAGCCCCACCAAGGACCTGGGGCTCAAAGATGCATTCAGAGAAGATTCTGGGGCTGCCGTGCTCTGAGGCCAGCTCAAAACTACATCTGGGTTGCAGCCCAAGTTAAGTTCTCCAAGCACCCATATCTTCCATCTGGGGAAACTGAGGCCAGGAGAAGAAAGGTGACCTGTCCAGGAGCAAGAAGGGAGTCTGTTGGATGACACTGACGCCCGAACCCTCAGCCCACAGCGGCTGCATCAGATGTTGACTCTGCTTCTGATGCTGCTGGACCACTTGGGTTCCCAGTATTGTCCCTCTCAGCCTATGGTGGAGACACTGAACCATAGGGACAGTCCCCATGCCCAGTGCAGAGGTGGGTCAGGTGCCAGTCAGCCCTGGAAGGTCCAGCCCCATATAAAAGGCATGCATCCCCTAAATCTGGGTCTCATCCCTACAACCGTTGTAATCTGTAATCTGATCTGCCTGGGGCCACAGGAGGCTCCAGGAGGGGCCAACTCCTCTGTGCTGCAAACAAGGCCAGGCTGAGTGAGCGCCCAAGGGGCAGCAAGAGGACATGGAGCACTAGGAAGCACGCCCGTCTGTAGTTCATCCATAGCGCGTGGTCCCTCAGCTGGAACTGCAGCCTCTCCTGGCGGTCCCCCCGCAATAGGCACTGCATTTTCTCTTGTGCCTCTGATAAATACAAGACTGCAGTCGCTCTGTGCATGCAGTTCCCACGCCTCAAGTCTCCGGTGCAGCTTCCACAATCAAAGTCATGGAAGTAGCACTAACCCTGGTTCCCACCCCCGGCAATCAGAAGTGGTCATTCCCCACACGCCCCTGTAAGGCAGGTAGGTCAGGTGCAGGGCCCAGAGCTCGAATGTACAGAATGCGTTTTTTAAGTTCTTTAGTGAGGGCTGAAATTCAGACTCCTGCTCCCCACACCACCCATGGTGGTGCCTCCTCACCACCTCCTTAGCCTCCCACACCCCACGGGGGTCCCTACTCAGCCCCTCAGGGCCCTCCCTTGGGCATACACCTGGCTGGACCCTGCCCTGAGTCCTCCCTCAGCCTCAGTCTGCTCACTTTAAAAACTGGGGCCTCTAACTACCTCGGATAAACCATCCCTTAATGCTTAAAAATAATTAAATTTAAAAGCTCCTTGTACACCAACACTGACAAGCTAAACTTCACGAATAAATCATACTTGTTTTGCTCATTTCCAAGAACAACATCACAAGCTCCGTGAAGTTTCCCTCCCAAACCCGCCACAGAGCTCAGCTCAAGTCCACCGGGCTCCACGCTTTCTTCTGAATCAAAAAGCTAAGAAAATGAACACCCTTTGAATTTACCTACAAACTATGCTTGCCGTGTCCCCACTGATGCCCCAAGGGGGGGTCAGAGCCAAGTGGAGGAGGAGCCCCTTCAGAACGGCCGCGCTGAGGTGTGCTCCCAGCTGCTCGGGGTTCCAGTCCCGTCCCTGGGCACAGGAGAGAACGCGGGTGGGACCCTGACTGCCTCCCTCCCTAGTGCTGGGTCTTCTCTTGTGCAGATTTTCCTACAAAGCCACAGGGCTACCCTGTGCCCTGCACACAGAGAGGAGCCAGGGTCCCCCAGCCTCACTTGATCTCCTTAAGAGACTCATCTCACGAAAGGGAACATGGTGAGGGGTGGGTAGGATCTGTTTGAAATGACGGAGCACACGTGGAAGCGGCTGGACACCAGAGGGAGCAGGGTCCCCGGGGCAGTGCATCACCGGCCAGGTCCCACAAAAGAAAAAACATTTAGAGGTAAAAATGAAATTTCTGCCACATCCTTCTGTCTTGCTCATGCTGCATTTATGTTGCTGACAGTTGAGGAAAGGGTTAATCCACTACCTTCTGTTGTTGTTGCTACTGCTGGTCTCCCCTCAACCCATGGTGACCCCATGTATAATGGAACACAATGCTGTCCAGTCCCATGCCATCCCCATGACTGGTTGAGGATTGGTCCATTGTGATTCATAGGGTTTTCACTGGCTGATTTTCAGAGGTAGATCACCAGGCCTTTCTTCCTAGTCTATCTTACTCTGGAGGCTCTGGTGAAACCTGTTCAGCATCATGGCAACACATAAGCCTCCAATGACAGACAGGTGGTGGCTGCACGTGAGGTGCATTGGCCAGGAATCGAACCTGGGTCTCCCGCATGGAAGGTGAGAATTCTATGACTGAACCACCACTGCCTTATGGAGTAATCCTTACAAGCTATCAAGTACCGTATGATACAACAGCCTGGACTCTACACAAGTATTTTCCTTTCTCAACGAATTTTTTTATGGAATAAAAATAATCTGGTTAAAAATGTGAAAAAAAAAAGTGAAAAAAAAGGAAATGACCTTCCACAATCCCATCACCTCCATCCCTCTGTGCGTTTGTATGAGGTCCTCCAGCGGCCACCTTCTGACACCTCCCGCTTATCTCACAGTAATCAACGGGCTCGAATGGGAAAAGTGAAGATCACTAAGTGTGGCATAGGGTCTGTCATTAACCAAACCAGCCGGGAACCCTAGGATCCTGGATCGAGAGGTCTGCTCTGGGCTAGTTTCTGTCTCAGGGATGATTAAACCAATCCTTGGGGGCCAGGCAGCACTGGCTCCAATGAACCCAAACACACCTGGAGAACAGGCTTGGAAAAAGAAATGATAGAGACATGGGCTCAGAAGATGGTGGAGACACAGGCTTCATTCCTGAGGACACAAAGACCTCCTTGGGAAGCACACTCTGCTTCTTCAAGACCACCCAGGATGGGGCTCTGCCCCAGTGACCAGAGTCGATTCCCAGGCCCTCATGGTCCTGGGAGAAGCCTGCAGTGGTAGGGACAGCCCTGTCACAGATGGGCTGCCTCCTGGTTGGCAGCACCTGTTGGGGACACTAGCTGCACTGGCGGGCTCCCACGTGGTATGGCATACAGAACCCTGCCCATGCCTTCCCAGTCAGCATGCTCCCTCAGTGAGTCACATAGTGTCCACTACGAACAGGTGAGTAGTGGGTGGCCATGGCAGTTTTCTGGTGATTGAGTCCCTAAGAGAGAAGATCAAGGGGCAGGTGCCTGTGAAGACCACAGACCTGCCAGGCCATGACCCTGCAGGGCCCCTCCCCAATTCAGCCCCCCCTGCGAGTAGAAGGAGCCCCAGAGAGAAGGGAGTAAAGTCTTTGTTTCGACTCTCCAAGGCTGCCATGGTTTTCATAGTTCTGAGCATCCTCCCCCAAGTCTTCATTCCAGTGTCTGTACCAAATGCACCTTCAGAAAGCAACGGCTGGGTTGTCTCTCGTTGCTTCTGCCATCACCATGGGCAAGACTGTTCCGGGGAACATGAGGAACAGGACTGATTTTGGTTAAGAACAATCTGGAGTCCCCGGGTGGTGCAAATAGTTAACAAGTTTGGCTGCTAACTGAAAGGCTGGCAGTTCAAGTCTATCCAGGGGCATCTCAGAAGAAAGGCCTAGCAATCTACTTCTGAAAAACCAGCCATTGAAAACTCTATGGAGCACAGTTCTACTCTGACACACATGGGGTTGCCATGAGTTAGAGTGAACTCCATAGAAACTTTATTTTTTTTTATTTATTGTGGTGAAAATATACATAACAAATCGGCACCATCATGTACAATTCAGTAACACTGATTATACTCAAGTTGTGCCATCATTCTTGTTATCCTGTTCCAAATCATTCTACCACCATGAACACAAATTCACTGCCCTCTAAGCAAAAATTCCCCCTTCCCCCTTCCTTATTACTGCTGGTAACCACTAAATAATCTTCAGTTTCTATGTATTTGCTTATTTCATATAAGTGAGATCATACAATATTTGTCTTTTTGTGTCTGACTTATTTAACTCAGTATGATGTTTTCAAGGTTCACCCATGTTGTGGTGTGCATCAGGACTTCATTTCTCTTTGTTATTGTTGTTAGGTATTGGTGAGTGAGTTCCAACTCAAAGCAATGCTATGTACAACAGAACGAAACACTGCCCGGTCCTGCGCCATCCTCACAACTGTTGCTGTTTGAGCCCACTGTGGCTCTCCTTACAGCTGAGTAATATTCCATTGTGTGTATACACCATATTATGTTTATTCATTCATTTACAAATGGACATTTTGGTTGCTTACACCTTTTGGATATCGTGGAAAGTGCTGCAATAAACACTGGTGTACAGGCTTTTCTGTTTTGTTTTTTTGTTTTTTTTTTAAGAACAATCTACTTTGTGAGCTCCAGTATTCTAAAGAAGAATTACAAATTTAGAACAAAACTAACTCTCATCTGTGTTACTACTCAAGCCTGCAGCAAACTGGATGTCTCAGGTAGCAGGGTCTCTGTCTGGAGATGCAAGGGCCTTCTATACACCCCGCTCAACTCAAGCCAAGAGGCCCAAGCATCTGATCAGAGTGGTCACTGCTTGGCGGGCCAGCCTCCGGCATCACCACAATCAGGTACAAATACTGCATGTCCACCTGAGATAGAAACTACGCAAGGCTAGTGGCTTTCAAATCTTGGCTGCTGGGACCCCACTCTGCCTGCCCTGCCCGGCCCCCCATGGTCCCTCTGGCAGCAACAGTGGTGGAACTGGTGCTGCTTTGCAGTCGGTGACTCAACCCCAAGACACAGAGTGGGCAGCCCTGCTTTCAGCAGCACAGTCCTGCCCACGACTGACTCCACACCCCACATGGATCTGAAGAATCATCGAGGCCCAGGCCACAGATCTGCTGGGCTGGGGTCTGTGGCTGGAGGAATCCACAGCCGCCCCAGGATGCAGCCAGAAGAACAATGTTCTTAACGTGGATCCTTTGCTGACCATGTGACTGCAGGGTAGGCAGGACGGCAGGCTGGCAGGGGCTCCAGGCCACTTTCCCACAGACAAGCGTATTCTTCAACCAACCTTGAAGCCCAGAGAATGCAAGTCCTCTCTCAGAAGGACAGTGTCCAAGTCCCCCAGCTTCACCACACACTTCAGAGCCACAAGGCCCAAGTGGCACCTCTCCAGGCTGCCTCCATTCTCCCCCACATCACTTTCAACCACACAGGCCCCACACCTCTGCCCACCTGTCAGCTCACAGCCCAGGCCCACAGACCCCAGTTCTGCAGACAGAAGCTCCACGACTCCTCCCTTTCTCAGCCAAGCACTGTCCTCCCATGGATCTTCCACATCGGTCTCTCATCTTCCTGCCACCATCTCCAAAATCCATCCTAAACAACTTCCCCACCCTATCACCACCTCAAACCTGCCCCTGCACCCTCAAGATCCTGTAGATTGTGTCCTGCCTCATCCTCCTGGGCATCTGTGCTCACTCCCTCAATGCCCTCAGTAGCACACTCTTCCCAGCCTGTCCACTCGGTGAAACATGGTTCCCAACCTGAATCCCTCTGTGGGCCTTCGGGATCAGAGCCACTAACCGGACCTGGCCTCCTCTCCCCCATACACCAGACTTCCCACCCCACCCCACTCTCCCCACACTATTAATGCCAAGTGTATTCTGTAATTTGAACCCCTGGGTGGCGCAAACAGTTATGTCCTCGGCTACTAAGTGAAAGGTTGGCAGCTCAAACCCACTCAGAGTACCTCAGAAGACAGGCCTGGTGATCTGCTTCCAAAAGGTGACAGCCTCGAAAACCCTATGGAGCAGTTCTACTCTGCACACATGGGATTGCCATAAGTCAAAATCCACTCCATGGCAACTAACGACAACAACAACAAATTCTGTAATTAATTAACCCTTTAATATCTAACCCTCTGTCTACCACCTCCCCCCATGCCCTCCTCCCAACCCCAAACACACACATCAACAAACAGACAGTCTCAGAAAGACCAGGACTAATTTGGTAAATCCATCCCCAGGCTGGTGGCAGAGCCAGGAGCAGTCTGTGACTCAGGGGTCCTTCAGCAGATGGCCGGGTGGGGCCTGGTGAGGCCATGGGGCACTGCAGAGTACCGTAGCCCAGCCACAGTTCCACCGCCAATGCAGAGAGTCTGAAAGCACGACCCTTACGGAAAACGCCAAGGGCTGAAAAACGAAATCCTTATGACGCCACCATTACAAAGTTCACAAAAGGGAATGAAACAAACTTCAGGATGGAAATTTCTTATGTCTTAAAAGAAATACAACTGGAATGCTCCTTAGAAACGAGGACAGCGAGACTTTGGCTTCTCACTTCGGACACGTCATCAGGAAGGACTAACTACTGGAGAAGGACATCATGGTTAGTAAAGCAGGGGATCAGCAAAAACCAGGGAGACCCTCCATGAGATGGCTTTAACACAACAGCCACAACAACAGACTCAAACATACCAATGATCATGAAGATGGTGCGGGACCAGGCAATGTTTCATTCTGTTATACAAAAGATCGCCATGAGTTGGAGCTGACTAACAATTTATTAGGGGCGGGGGGTGGGGGAGGGGAGAGGAAGGGGTCAGGGTGGGGCACCTAGGGGCCACTGTCCCTCCACATCACATTCTCCTAAACTGAGTGGTGGGTTCGGGGGCTTATGTGATATTCTGCTTCCCGGAAGGCAAACTCCACATATATCCATGATAGGATTCATTTCACTGTACTCTTTTTAAATGATAAAAAGGCATTTTTAGCCTCTGGCAGAGTAACTGCTGCTCTGGTAATCTGTACCAGGAAACAAAACGCAGACCTCGACTGGCACATAAGACCTTACTGCAGCACAGTGAGCGACAGGGAAACCGAGGCCCAGCTGACCAGCCATGATGGGAGGGTGACCAGATGGCAGGACCCCCACGTGATGGAGCCACCAGCCACTGGACAGTGACTGGGAGGGACTGTAACTCATCTAGGTCACTACTACTGTCCTAATGTGAGCTAAGAAATTAATAAGCACATGAGATCAGCACAACACTAAAACTGCTGTGCTCTGCAGGGAGAACAATGAAGAGCAATTTTTCCCTTCCAAACACTTTATGGTGTGTTTCCAGTTTTCTGTATTCAACATTCATAGCTTTTACAATCAGAAAAATGACTCTAAATACAAAATGTCAGTCTTCTCAGTGAAGTTGTCATCAAGTCTACTCATAGTGACCCAATATTCTTCCCGAACCCCCAAGCCTCTCCCCAAGCCCCTTCCTGAGCCCCTGAGGCCCTCCCCGACACCTCGAGTCTCCCCCTGACACCTGGGCTCCTTCTCAAGTCCCTGAGTCTCTTCTCAAGACCTTTCCCCAGGCGCCAAGTGCACACATGTGACCTGGGCCCCTGGCTGGCCCGAGGCTTGAAACCCAACCTGACAGGGGAGGCAACATCCCATACAGGGTGGCAGGGGCCCACAGGACACTGGGAGAAGATGTTTCTCCATCTATCCCTGATGGGAGCCCAGAGAATCTAGGGCCTTGGAACAATGTGTCATCCCCTGACATGAGGAGGGAATACTGGTCTCCTCATGTGGCGTCCACGTATCACACTCCTTCAGTCCAGCAAGGCCAGCAGACAGGCAGGGAGTGCCCACTGGGTCCCAGCACCAATTCCAGCCCAGGGATGCAATGAGACAGGAAGCACTCACTGGGTCCCTGGCACAATTTCAGCCCCAAGGATGCACCCAAGACCAAAGCAGATGGGCAGGGAGTGCTCACCATGTCCCCGGCACCAATTCCACACACCTAAGGCCAAGGGACACACCTAAGGCCAAGCAGATAGCCCACCTTGTGAGGCCACACTCGGGGTGGGGGAACAAAGACATGAGTGCCAGGAGAAGAGAATAAAGGGAGCTGAGCCATTGTCTTAGTTATAGTACTGCTATAACAAAAATACCACAAGTGAATGACTTTAATGAACAGATTTGTTCTGTCACAGTTAGGAGGCTAGAAGGTAAAATTCAGGGCATCAGCCTCAAGGGAAGGCTTTCTCTCTCTGTTAGCTCTGGGGGAAGGTCCTTGTCATCAATCTTCCCCTGGTCTAGGAGCTTCTCAGTGCAGGGACCCTGGGTCCAAAGGACACACTCTGCTCCTGGCTCTTCTTTCTTGGTGCTACAAGGTCCCTCCCCTCTCTGCCTGCTTCTCTTTTTTGTATCTCAAAAGAGACTGACTCAAGATACAACCTAATCCTGTAGATTGTGTCCTGCCTCGTTAACATAACTGCCTCTAATCCTGTCTCATTAACATCACAGAGGTTAGGACTTACAACACATAGGATGATTACATCAGATCACAAAATGGAGGACAACCACACAATACTGGGAATCATGGCCTAGATAAGTTGACACACATTTTGAGGGGGCACAATTCAATTCATAACAGCCATTATGAGGGGCCTTTGAACAGACTTCAGGGGAGGATAGGGGAAAGGGGAATAAGAGGGGGAGAGGGGATGTGGAGAGAGGGTGGGGACGACACCGCATAGCCTCTGGCCTGAGGTGTCCAGGAGAGGGAGGCCAAGGGTAGTGAGGGGACTGCTTGCTTTGACTGATGACCAGAGAGAAGGCAAGTGGGGGGGGGGCAGAGTGGGTGAGGGGCAGGGAAGAGGTCAGGGGCCATGGCAAAGTCTTGATGTGGCTCATGTCTGCAGGTTCTTTCTGGCTGCAGTGGGGGAGAGTGTCATCCAGGTGAGAGGTGGGGCCCAGGCCAGGACCTGACGGACCTAAGGTGAGACAGTGAGAAGCACAGAACCAGAGCTGGGCTCAGGATGTAACCTCACCCAGGGCCCTCCCCCTACCCACTGTGGCAGGAGAAGAAAGCTGCTATTCAGAACTAGCCCCGCAATTGTCAGAACAAAGGACGCTTTTAAGGGTCTCCAGGCCCACAGCACATGCCAGTCACCACACAGTGGCCCTCATGCCTGTCTGGCCATGGCTGAGCTGCCCTGGTCAGGGTGGCCCAGGCCTCCTTGGGACACGGGCACCTGGCAGGAGAGAGAACCAGCTGGCCATTGAAGGCCGGCGCCGCACTGATGGCACCAGCGCCAAATGCCAGCTCTTGTGAGTGGCCTCAGTGGAAAGGGACTCCCTGCACTGATTTTAGGAGTCAGGTGATTTTTATTACTAGGTCATTCCAAACAACTACTCCTCTCTAAAGACAGGAGCAAAAAATTGTATAAAAACAAAACAAAACGAAAAACACTGGTTTTAAAAGGAAACAGAATTGCCTTTGAGCTACTCATGTATTGTTTTCACAACAGATCTTATTGATGCTGACTTAGTCTCCCGGGGCTGCCATAACAAAGTATCACAAAGGGGTGGCTTTGAAGAACAGAAATTTATCGTCTCATAAATCAGGGTTTCAGCCAGGTCGATTCCTTCTGAGGGCTCTGATTGGGGAACTATTTCCTGCCTCTCTCTCAGCTTCTGGTGGCTGCCAGCAGTCCTTGGCGTTCCTTTGCTGCTTGTACATGTACCTTCACATGGTGTCTTCCCCCTGGGTGTGACTCTGTGTGCTTGTCTGTTATCCCTTTTATAGGACACCACTTGGAAGGGATTAGGGCTAGGACCACCCTACTTCAATATGACCTCATTAACTTAACTGATAAACTGATAACAAAAGAAAAGCCCTGTTCTCAGGCAAGACCACATTCAGAGGCACACGGGTTAGAACTTTAACTTACCTTTTTGGGGGACACAATTCAACCCATCACAAATGCCATAATACACACATTGCTCTGCTATCTTGTTATATTCCCTTTGGTAATAAGACACCAACATTTTCTGCATCGTGGGGTAAAACCAAAATAATTAGTCCAAACTTAAGGGTATCATTAAAAATCCTTCCAAGCAAGGTCTGATTCATGGTACATAAGCCCCAAGAACCACCTGGTATCTGAAGACACTGTCAGAAGGCAATGATATAGTGGTCCTCTCTATGATTAAGGCTACTTTGTTGCTGTTAACATGTTTAGACTCTACAAGGCATCAGTGAGATGTTCGAAACTCATTTTTTATTTCCTGTTCCTTACAGAAAACTTCATGTTTAAAAGTAGATGAAAGTAAGAAAGTAGAGCATGGGAGAGTATACATAATAGGCTACCCTATACACAACAAAAGATATTAAGAATGTACATACACATCACTATTTTTACAAAATGAAACACAGGAAAGATAAGCCAAAAAATTAATTTAATTGAATACATGGGATTGAAAGGCTTGTTGTTGTTGTTGTTGTTGTTAGCTGCCATGGAGTCAATTCTGACTCATGGCAACCCCATCAAAAGAATACAGACAGGAATCTTTTTATGCAGTTTTTATTTCTGAATCATGTTAATGTTTTATACAATCCAAAAATAAAACAAACAAAGAATGCAAACAGAAATAAATAAACACAACTAAATATGGCATTGATAGCATAACCACACAGAAGACAACAAGTAAAGCCAAGGGACTTTTGAAAACCACACTCCAACCACACCCACAGTTAGGTATATTCTATGGACAAAGGAAACACAAAGAAATCTTGATCTGTACTTAATTGATTTGGTTACTGATGCAGCAATCCTGAAACTGTTTTGCCTGCATTCTAGGTTAGTGCAAATTTGTAGATAGACTGATGCTGGGGGAGCCTAGATGCTCAATGTGAAAAAGGAGGTGCAAATAAGAAGTGAGGGAAGGAGTGGACAGCCTTCGGGTCTTAGGCTGGAAATCACAGAGTCATCAGCATGAACTCAAGATTCAAAACCCCATGTTTTCCAGCTCTGTCCACCAAAGGGCCTACAGCAGTGACATCCTAGAAGGAGTCAGCACACCCAGGGCCCAGATCTTGGTGTCTAAAGACCCTTCACCACAAAAAGGAAGCAAGGCTCCTTGGAGAAATGTGCATTTCAGGCTGGAACGGGGGTGATCATAGAACCTAATGTGCCAAAAAATGAGGAAATATTCAAACACTGGCAGGAAAATGTCAAAACCACACAGGAATCAGCCTAAAGAGGTTCCTATTAGACAAATCTGAGAATTTGACCCATAAAATGAATAACAGAAATGGATTAAAACAAACTCAATTTTTAGGAAATCCTCGCGTCTACATAGGTATTTAAAAAAAAATTTTTTAAAGGGGAGGGGAGAAGGAATACAGCAGAACACCAGACGTAAAGAGAATGAAAGGAACAAAATATTACCACGTGTAGTGGGCTGGATGGTGGATCTCTCCCCCAAAAAATGTGTCCACATCCCAATCCCTAGAACCTGTGAATGTGACCTTACTTGTAAAAAAAAAAAGGTCTTTGCAGATGTAAGTAAGTTAAGGATCCTGAGATGAGAGCAACATCAATTATCCAGGTAGGCCTTAAATCCAATGAAAAACCAGTTACCATGGAATCATCTCCACCTCATGACAACCCCACATATGTCAGAACAGAAGTGTGCTCCATAGGATTTTCGATAGCTGATTCTGCAGAAGCAGATCGTCAAGACTTTCTTCCAAGGCGCCTCTGGGTAGGCTCAAACCTCCAAACCTGTCTCTTAGCCGCTGAGCATATTAGCCCTTTGCACCACTCAAAGACTCCTAAAATCCAACAACTGTCCTTAGACACACAAAAGAAGACAGATAACAAAGGGAGAGATTAAAATGATGCAGCCACAAGCCAAGGATCCCCAGCAACCACCAGAAGCTGGAAGAGGCAAGGAAGGATTCTCCACTAGAGCCTTCAGAGGTAGCACGGCCCTGCCGACACCTTGATTTCAGACTTCCAGCCTCCAGAACCGTGAGAGAACACATTTCTGTTGTTTTAAGCCACCCAACTTGTGGTAGTTTGTTAGGGAAGCCCTAGGAAATGAATACACCACTTTACCACCACGATAGTAATACTTGAGTCTGGCAAACAGCATCACTAAATATTCAGACCACCTGGAAAGGAGTGGGCTAGACTGGGAACCTCCTCCAGCAGTGCTAACTCGCATTCTGTGGATCCGTAAAACCCTCCCATTTCATCGTAAGGCATTGGCTTTGAGCAGGCACCCTCAGGTAACAAAAGATTTTGAAAATCTGATAAAAACTGCAGTTTGGCAAAGGAGAGGTCATAGGGCTCAGTAGCAAAGGGTTTGGGCTTTGGCGCCAGAACAGCCTGACTTTAATGTCTAGCTGGTCTCTGGTCAGCTGGGCCACAAGTAAGACAGCTAACTCCTCCGAGGGTGTACCAGGAAGGTTGTTGTAAAGATTTGAAAATACATCGTGCCAAGTGCCTATTGCAAGAGGTGCTTCACTGTCTATTATTGGGTTCTCTATGTGTCACCTGCTTTATTCCAGGCCCCACAGAGTGGCTGATTGTGTGATGCAGCTCAAAGAAGTCAATGAAGCTGTGAGATTGAGTACAATTCCATGTCCTCATCTTTCCTTTAAATATACAGAATTTTTGAAAATGCTACTGATAAATTTGTGTTAGAACAAAACATCATCCAAGGAAGGACAATTTAATGGCATGGAATCATGGCAGATTTGTGAGCAATGGGCAGCCAAAAATAAGGAATGGGAAATAACCTGATGGGCCTCAGAGTGCCTCTTCCAACACCCTCCTGTCCTTCACACCTCTCTGATGACTCTTTGTGAGTCTGTTCCTATCCTTCTGCCATGCTGTTCCTTATCATGGCACAGATGCCCACCCTCAGCTGGCTCAGGCATACCAAGAACCTTCTGTACACTCAACCCCCTTGCCCACCTGACAGAAGAACCCCACACCACTCCACCCCCATGGAACCAAAGGGTAGGGTGGGGAGAGAGCTGGCAGCAGACTCATATCAGTCCTTTTGGGGTACAAAGAACCTACCTATGAAACATGTCCAGCCTTCAGTACCTGCCTGACCCTACATCTGACCCCTACGTGGCGACAAAGTACGGCATGTCCAACTCTCAGTAGCTTGAGTGGCATGGCACCAGAAGACCGTGGGTTCGGATGATAAGTAATTGTAAGCATCCTCATGACAGATTCTGGCATGCAGGAGCTGGGTGACTTCAGGCTGTGTCCCTGTGGAGGAGCACAGGAGTGCTTGTTGTTATAGGTGGTTTACAGAGCACATTAAGGGGCATCGTTGGAAGAGCCAGGAGAAGAGATCAGGCCTATGGCAGTCATGAGATGGGCTGTCCTTAGTGCCCCACCCAGCAGTGCAGGGGTGACCATGGACAGGACCATGAGTGGGCAGACATGCATATATCTGTCCTAGGATGGGGTGGAGGTAACTGGCTAAGCCCAGGGAGGTCCTCTGCAGGGGAGCCAAGTACAGTGTAAACTATTTTCATAATCATAATGAGACAGTGTTTGCCTTCCTCACTCTTACTCTCCCTGAGGGTGCTGGGGAACTTTCCATTGCACGTTTGAAAGATCAGCATAACTCAGTGCATGGATAGTTCTCAAATGGCCAACGTGTGATGTTACAAAATCACATCACAGAACAGATCTATTCAAAAGCCAGGCAGACCAGCGGGTTTTAATGCAAGAACATGAAAACGTCACTGATGTTTTTCCAATGCCACACTGCCACCGCCCTTTAGGAAACCACCACTTGTCAAGTTTTGGTGTAGTATCAAAGAAGAATAGCCACGTTTATCTGGAAAGGCTATTAAAATACTCTCTTTTGCAAATACATATTCAAGTGATGTCAGATGCACCTCATATACTTCAACCAAAACACAACATACTCAGCAGATAGAACATAAAAGCAAATGTGAGGATCCAGTTGTCTTATATTAAGCCAGATGATAAAGAGATTTGCAAAAATGTAAAACACTGCCACTGTCTTAGTTTTTTTCTTAATAGTTATTTTATTTTAAAATATGTTATTTATGTTAAATGTAATGGGTTTATTACTGTATTTAATTGATTAATTATTCTAATTTTTAATATATTTTTAACAAATACAGGTTGAGATAGCCCATATACAACAAAGCTCTGTGAGACTCAATAATTTTTACCAGTGTAAGTGGGTCCTGAGACTGGGTGAGCCAGCCAGCCTAGGGCCTCCAGTGGGCTCAGGAGATGGACTGAGAGTTACCGGTCTGCTCCATCCAGGCAACAGCCTCCCCCGTCACCACCCCACCTTCCTCCTTAACATCACTCCACTTCCAAAGGAGCCACACACACGGTCTACTTCAAGACCCAAAGGCTTTTAGGAAAGCTAGACCTAAACTACGGTCTTTTCAATTGCTTAATATGCATGCAAAATCTGGAAATGAAAAAGGAAGACTGAAGAAGAATCGATGCATTTGAATTGTGGTGTGGTCGAAGAATACTGAATACACCATGGACTGCCAGAAGAACAAATCAGTCTTGGAGGAAGTACACCCAGAATGCTCTTTAGACACAAGGAAGGTAAGATGTCAGCTTGGTTACTTTGGACATGTCACCAGGAAAGGTCAGTGAAAAAGAGGGAGACCCTCCATGAGATGGAATGACACAGTGGTTACAACAACGGGCTCAAACAAAGATTGTGAGGACGGCACAGGACCGGGCAATGTTTCTTTCTGTTATACATAAGGTTGCTATGAGTTGGAGCTGACTCCAAAGCAACTAACAATAACAACAGATGTAAAAGGTTAGATGCATGTGTTTGAGAATCAGCAGTAAGGTATTTAGAACTTATCTCGATAGTATGACAACCTTCTGATGTTAACTTCATACTAAGACACGAGGAGAAGAGAGGAAAGCAAAGAGTGAGAAGAAAGGAGGGCTATTGCAGAAGCAAAGAGAGCAGGCAGAGAAGGGAACCGTCCACGAGAAGGTGGACATGCCGTCACTGGCCCTTCCACAGGCGTTGCCCTAACAGCTGCCCATCAGTTAATTCATCACTGCAGACTGCTGCTCACCTGTTTACTGCTACTACGCTTCATGGGTGCATGGCACAGCCAATGGGGAAAGATAATTTCTGTGCAAGTGTGACAGACATGAGCACAGACATTCAGGCATCAGCCAAACAGAGCCTGGCCTCACGACCCTTCCTGGCTTCCTTCTCCAATGGAGGAACCTCATCTCCAGGAGCACGGAAGCAGTTGGCACCAGCTTGCAAGGGCCAAATGTGTGCACCTCCATCTAACTCTGCCTTCAGTGCTGTTATGCGGGTAGCTGGAATTGGCCATGGTGGGAGTATTTATACCAGGGGAATAGGCAAAAGCTACAAGTTACAGCTTTCCTTCTCCAGAGAGCCAGGTGTTGACCATTTACCAGTACACCACTGTGTACATCACAGATCCAGTCTCTAGGGAATCTTAGTTAATTAATCTTACGTTCACAAAGCAATTAATTATAGTCTTCAGATGAACCCATTTTCTTTACTGGCCAAGGTAAGTGAAGTATTACTAGAGTTACTCCTTTTTGCTAAACCAGACATTGAACAGCAGTTTGAAAGGCACAATTGACCAAGTACACCTTGAATGGCCTCTCAGGTGGCCTCCAGCCCCTCCACGCCTCATACAGCTCCACATAGGGTTCCATGGGGTAGCAGGGGTTCTCCTCTGTCTCCCCAGATACATGTCTCTAGGCTGGGGAAGGGACACACAGCACAGGTGGGACCTGCCCCTCCTCCTACTTCCCCCTACCCTGTCCCCTCCCTCCAAGCTTCTAACACTTCCTGCCCTGCCCTGCCACCTGTGACTCTCAGCACCACCCCTGCCTGCTGGGGTCTGGCCCTCATTCCTACTCCAAGATACAGCAAGTCTGTCCGTCTCACACCACCTGACCACGTCCACTTCACCTCTGCCAGCCCACAGCACTAGCCTCTATACATGCACATCTGACCACATACTACTGAGCAAGCCTTCCTCCACTCCTAGGCTAAGTGATCAGGGTGCCCACTCCACCTGGTACCTCAGGCCACTGGACCCACTGGACCAACCTAGCTGGACCAAGAGGCCCACTGCCTCTCCCATCCTGCTGACCATCTCCAAGCCCACCACTCCAGCTGAACAAACCCTCCTGCAGAGCCTGCACATCAATGCTTCCTGACCTTTGCAGTAAGATATGCTGCTCCCTGCCTGGATACCATTCCAGGCCCAGCCTCCATCCTGCTCATTTTCCCCTCACCCCCACCTGTTCTGTATCCCCCCACGTCCCCTGTACCTCTTCTTACCACCTAGCTCCCTGTGAGCAAGGGCGTCCTCTGACTCCAGAGCCCCTCTGCCGCACTCAGGGCCTGGCATGCCACAAATGCCAGTAAATGCTTCCAGGTGAGCGACTGAAGGGCTCACATCCTCCTGGCCTTATAAGGAGAGCTGCCATACTCAGACAGTGGGGCCTGCCCATGCCCTGAATGGGGCTGACTTCTGCCACCACCCACTCCCAGGACGCCTCCGACTGATGCATCAGCACCTGTCGCTCCCCTGCCTCTCCCACTTGAGGCTCCATTCCCAGCAATTCAGCACTCGGGGAGGATCCATCATCACTGTGGCCTCTGTGCTTCTGAGCCTCCCAAAGCCAGTGACCCACTCCCTGACCCCAGTCACACCTCCAAGTCTACCCCTCCCCAACACAGCAACAACCTTGGGCCTTGGTCACACACCACCCCTCTAAGCCTCGGTCCACTAGTCCACACCTGCCTGATGCAGATGACACACACTTCTCAAGCATCTCTTTTGCAGGAACGAGGCAGCGAATGAGACCAACCCTGAGCCAGGGCAAGCCTGGTGTGGTAGGGAGGAGAGATGGCCAGTGCAGCAACCCAGAGGACAGGGCTGAGCATTGAGCTCTGATCTGGCCTGAGGGTGGTGGGGGGCATAGGCAGGGGCCTCACATGACTGATTTATACCTCTGGCTGCTGTGTGGAGAGCAGGCCATGGGAGCTAGTTAGGAGAAGCACACAGGTGATCAGGCAGACACCAGCTGAGGCACAAAGAAGGCTCACAATTGAGTTTCAGCAGAAGAGAGGTGATAACGGGTCAGCCTCAATGGAATGGATGTAGATGGAGAGGAGAGAGGGTTCGGGGATGGCTCCCCAGTTCCCAACTGAGCAGCTGGTAGGCCGAGGAGGCTTTAGTGAGATGGGGGCATCATGGAGACGAGCAGGTGTGCATGGAGTGGGGGTCAAGAGCCCTGTTTGAATGGAGTGAATTTGAGGTGATGTCTGAGCTGGAGTATAAACTTAGAGCCAGCATTTGGGATAGGATAGGGTCTCCAGGGGGCTGAGGGAGGACAAGGACACCGACTAAGGATGGAGCTGGGGCCTGCAGTGTTTAGAGGTGGGCCAGGGAGAGAGAAACTGCTGAGGAGGTAGAGAGACTGGAGGTCCCAGAGAAGGAAGCATCTCAGGGTGAGGAGTGAGCAGATGCCTTCCCTAGTCTAGTCTACAATGATGATGATGATGACAATGTCGGAAGGAAAAAGACACAGGGGCTTCTGGTACTGCAGACCTCTGACTAAGCTTTGTGACTCTGTAAGGCAAAATGAGGTTCTGTCTAAGATTAAAAAAAAAAAAGTCCAATACTAACCCAAAGCCAAAGCCCCACGGTTTTGCAAGGTAAAAAGCAAAACTCTGACTCAATATCCCAGTAGCAATGAGCACAACTGGCACCCAGATATTGGCTTCTAACACCTTCTGCAATCACAGGATCCAGGCTCACTGGAGAAATAGCTGGTTCTGGGGCTAGTCTGGAAAGTACAAGATGAGCCTGGAGCAGCTTGTAGTGTCAGAGAGTGAGGCAGTGCTCAAAAAAATATGTATAAATATATAAATACAACAATTGGGGTATACCAAAAGGACACAGGAGCCAACTGAAAGGGCTTCCAATGGTCAACGTTGGAAGAACTTGACCAACAAAATAAACAAATTAGTACTGGATTATAACCCAAAGCATAGAATAAATATCAATGAGTCCATACTGACATAAAAAAAAAAAGATTGAATAAATGGGAGACAAATCTCCGAAGCAGAAGAATTCCAAATAATTTATGTAGATATTCCACCCTCGAGAAGGTGAAACATCATTCTGCACTCCTTACATGTGGGTGGCGCATAACAACTTCCTCCCAAAGAGCACACTATGGAAAGGGGAGAGAAAAGAGCAACTTCACAGCGGAAACCTGACAAACAGCCAGGTGACAAGGTCAACATCAGCAGTGTTAAGTCATGTTGACAGTATGTACCCATGATATGATACGATGAGAAGGTCACTTCACCTCTGTGGAATTCCTCCTAAAAAACCACAATCCCAGTCTAACCATAAGAAAAACATCAGACACACCCTGATGGAAGAGCAGTCTACAAAATACCTGACCAGTCCTCTTCAAAACTTTCAAGATCATCAAAACATGGCAAATCTGAGGAAGAGGAACCTAGAGAGACACGAAAGGAAGAAAAGTCTAGTCATCTACTTCCAAAAATTAGCCAATGAAAACCCTATGGATCACAATGGTCCAATCTACAGTCATGGGGATGGCGCAGGACCAGGCAGTGTTTCATTCCGTTGTGCACGGGGGCCAACTCAACAGTAGCTAACAACAACAAGAACACATGATGACTAAATGTCATGTACCATCCTAGATGGGATCCTGGGGCACAAAAAAAATATTGGGAGAAATAAGGAAATGTGAACAAAGTATAGACTTTAGTTAATAATAACATATCAATGACCCAGCAATTCTACTCTGTGGTATATACCCAAAAGACTTGAAAGTAGCAACACGAACAGACATATGTACACCAATGTTCTTTGCAGCACTATTCACAATAGCCAAAAGGTGGAAACAACTTAAATCCCCATTAACGGATAGGTGGATAAACAAAATGTGGTATATACATACAACAGATTACTACTCAGCCAGTAAAAGAAATGAAGTCTTGATACATGCTACAATGTGGACAGAGCTTGGAGACATTATGCTGAGTGAAATAAATCAATCACAAAAGGACAAATATTGCATGATCTCACCTATATAAAAACACAAGAATAAGCAAATGTATAGAGACCAAAACTTCTTCTGCTTACCAGGAGTGGGGGGGTGGGGGTGGGGAAGGGGAGGGTTATTCCTCATGGAGTACTGAGTTTCGGTTTACAGTGATGGAAAAATTGCACTGATTAAGGGTGGGGCTGCACAGCCGATTAATTGCTGTCAATAAGTTCTACACCCGTAAAAAGCTGAATTGGCAAAAGCTGTGTGATAGATACATTTACAACAAGAATAAAAGTAGTTGCTGAGGCTACTTATGCACAAACACTTCATGGGATTTGGTTCCTTGGTTTGGAGGTTTAGGGCCGTGGTTTCATGGGACATCCCAGTTAAGTGGCCTAATAATGTGTTTAGTGCTAGTTTTACCTCCTAGTTCGTTGAGTAGTGCCTAGGGTCTTAAAAGCTTTCAAGTGGCCATCAAGGCAAACCAATTGGTTTCTATTCACCTGGAGCAACAGAGGAAGAAGGACAGTTAGGAATAAGAGAAGGAAATGGAATGTGTGGCTAATTGCCTCCATGAACAACTACCTCCTCTGCCATGAGACCAGAAGAACTGGATGGTGCCCAGCTACCAATATTTAACATTTTGATCAAAGATTCTATAGAAAAATCCTGATCAAAAGAGGGAAAATACAGAACAGATTTCAAATTCTCATGGAATCCAGACGTTCTGGAGCCATGGAGGCTGGATGAATCCCTGAAACTACTGCCCTGAGATAATCTTTAAACCTTAAACCAAAAATATTCCTTGAAGTCTTCTTAAAACCAAACAATAGTTTAGCTTAACCAGTACAGAATGCCTGCCTTGAGTACTGTGCTCTTTTTTTTTTAATTGTTGTAGTTTAAATGAAGTTTACATTTCAAGCTAGTCTCCCATACAAAAATTTATACATACATTGTTATGTGACCCTAATTGCTCTCCCCATACTGTGAAAGCACACTCCTCCTTTCCACCCAATTCCCCATGTCCATTCAACCAGCTCCTAACCCTCTACCTTCCCATCTCACCTCCAGACAGAAGCTGCCCGTTTAGTCTCTTATATCTACTTAAGCTAAGAGGCACACTCCTCACGATTATCACTTTATGTCCCACAGTCCAGTCCAATCCCTGTCTGAAGAGTCGGCCTCGGAAACTGTTTTAGTTCTAGGCTGATACAGAATCCAGGGGCCATGCTTTCCAGGGTTCCTCCAGTCTCAGTCAGACCATTAAGTCTGGTCTTCTTACTAGAATTTTTGAGTTCTGCACCCCACCTTTCTCCTGTGAGCATTGCGCTCTTTTAAGAGCTATCTACATGGGGTCAAATAGACAACAGCAACTTGAAGGATTAATAGGAAACTTAGGGGGCAGTGAGTTTATGTTAATGGGGGAAGGAACAACTCAGAAAAGGAGGGTAAGAATGGCTGCACAACCTGAAGAATGTAATCAATGTCACTGAATTGTACATGCAGAAACTACTAAATTGGTATATGTTCTGCTGTGTATATTCTCAACAACAACAAAAAATAATTAAATGATAATAATAATAACATATTAACATTGGTCCATTAATTGTAACAAATGTACCATGGTAATGTAAGATGCTAATAACAGGGAAGTTGAGCATGGGGTAAATGGGAACTCTCTGTACTATCTTCTCAATTTTTCTATAAATCTAAAACTATCCTTAAAAAATAAAGTTTATTAAAAAAAAAAAAAAATCTCTGCCCAGCAAACCTAAGAAGCAGTAGTGCTGGCCAAACCTGGCTTTACTGGTGACTTTTCTTCTTAAAACACTGCTGAAATCAGGAAAGTGAGAGAACCAACAGCTATGTATGGTCAAATGCCTTTGAAATTGACTGCCAGCTGTGGGGGAGTCAGGAAGAGAGATGAGGAGAGCAAGAGCGAAAGAAAAACAAGTACCACACCCATCACCTTTAAACCTCTGCCCCATCTCCTATGGTTCCATCTCCCTCAGCCCTGTCCCCTCTGGCCTGTCTCCCACGGCCCAGTCTCCTGCGGTCCCCTCGTGATCAGAGTCTGTGAATGGGCTGATTCACAGCATCCAGGAGCGTCCAGGTATGCCCATGTCAATCCCCAAAGACCTTTCCAGATACCAGTTTGCCTGCATGATGTAGCCTCAGGAGACTATAACCTAGATGGCTCCCAGCTAAACACAGCAGTATGGACACAATTATTCACCTGCACTCCCTTCCCAATGCCACAGTGAGAGAAAGAAAAACCATGGGTAACCCCATAACAGCAGAAAAAAGGGGAGCAAGGGGGGAGCGACACATGTTGGAAACTGGAAAGCAGGAAGCCAAGAGGCCTCCGGTCGACCAAGCAGGGCAGAACCCTGGAAAGGCCCAGGAGGTGGAGGTTCCATGTGCCAGGGAAGTGGGTACCCTTGGCACTGTCTCTAAATCTCTGAAGGACGGGTCAATCCCCAGGCCCCTACCCTCACCCAAAGCAGCCGGTGGAAGGAGAGGCTGGGATGGGAGAGATGGCAGCCATCTAGTTACCCAACAATGAGACACCCGCACCTCTCCCTAGGCAGGATGTTGCCCTGGGGACTTGGGCCAGCCCCCACACTGGTGGGCTCCCAGGGAAAAGACCACCACACTGTGATGTCTACCACCAGCTCCGTGGTGCCTCACACATCAATGTGGGCAGACAATCAAGGGTCACTGGGTGGCTAGGAAAGCCTCTGAGGCCAAAACAAACAGGAAAAAAGAAACTCAGCAGAAAGAGAGCAGTGGGAGGATGAGGAGAAGAAAGGAGGAAGGAAGGAAGAAGAAGAGGGGGAGGAAGAGGAGGAGGAAAGAAGAAAACAGATGAAAGAAGATGGAGGAGAGAAGAAAGAAGAAGAAAGAGGGAAGGAAGAAGGAAGGAAGGTGAAGAAACAATTACCCATCAACAATATCATCGTACTACTTTTCTTACAATATGCCTGCTATCACCACTAGCTAATTCTAAGTGCTGACCTTGTGGCAGACACGGGTCTAAGTGCTTTGTTTACTTATTTAGCCCTCACAACAACCCAAGCAGTCAAGTCTATTGTCATCATTCCCATTTTAGGAGGGACGCAGGCACAGGATAGATGAGTGCCTAAGGTTACAAGAGCTGGTAAGCAGCAGGGCTGGGGTCCGACCAAGGAAATGTGGCTTCTAGCCCAAGCTCATCCTGTGGTCTGCTGCCTTACATTGCAGCAAAGAGCACAGACTCTGGGGTCAGCGTGCTGGGTTTGAGTCCTGACTCTACTACGTACAAGTTGTGTGATTTGGGAATACTACTTGACCTCTCTGTGCCTCAGGTACCTCACTACAAAGTGGAGAAAATAACGGCACAGGGTGCTGTGAGGATTAAATGAGTTAACATACATAAAGATTTAAAACCATAAAAGTGATCAATAACTTATATCATTACCTGAAAGTGCCTCTCAACCACAATAACATCAAAGAAATAGTGTAATATCGTACCTTTGAAATAAGATGAAAATGCCATATTTTAAACAGAAAGCATCAGGTAGCAAAAAAGAGTTCTTGGCATGTTGTGGGGTTGGCAACCAATGTCACAAAACAATAGGTGTATTAATGATTTAATGAGAAGCTAGTTTGCTCTGTAAACATTTATCCACAGCACAATAAAAAAAAATTTTTTAAAGACTAAGTTCTTGCCTTTTAGCAAAAAAAAAAAAAGAAACATCAATAGATGTTAAAGCTAGTGGGTGATGGTTTGAAAAGGAATGCGAAGTGTACATAGTTTCAGAGTATCTCCACACAAAATGCTTATTCATTGCAAAGAGATAAAAAGTGATTTTACAACAGAAAATCCTGACAGATGCCACCTCAACAAGTGATCAAGGTGAACACCACCAATAATGAGTTGGCTACAAGGAGAAGAAAGGGAATCACTCCTGTGGTATTCCTGCCAAAAATGCGTAACCTGAATCTCATCAAAAGGAGCTATCAGACAAATTCAAATTGAGAACATTCTACAAAATAATCAGCCTGTAATATTCAAAAGTGTCAAAGTTATGGAAGTCAAGGAAAACACTGAGAAACTGTTTTCAGTGAAGGAAACTAAAGAGACATGACAACTAAACGCAACAGGTGATCCTGAATTGGATTTTTTTGCAATAACAAACATTATTTGGTTGTCAAAAGCTGAATGGCATCTGAGGGTTAGATGTAGTAATGTATCAATAATAATTTCCTTATTTTGATGATTGTATTATGATTATGTAGGTAAATGTTCTTGTTTTTAGGAATTACATACTTAAGTATTCAAGTTTAGGGAACATGTTCTTTGTGCTATTTTTGCAACTGTTCTGTAAGCATGACATTACTTCAAAGTTAAAAATACTTTAAAAGCGCTTTTGGACATTAAAAAATAAGAACAAGATGACAAACTTGATAGATGATTTAGACATCTCCTAGAAAACAAAATTAAAAGGCAAAGAAATGGAAAATGGGGAAAAAAAAAAAAAAAGCCCTAAAGGATCAATCAAGAGGCCCAACAAATGATCAATAGTAGTTTTAGAAAAAGATAAAAGGAGTAAACTCTCAAATAAATAACTTAATAAAAAATTCTCACAACAGAATGCCTTGAGTTTTCATATTGAAAATGCCCCATACAAGAGACAAAAAAGGTTCCACATCATCATGAAACTTCAAGAACACTGAAGAACACTGAAAAAGAGATACTGAAAACTTTCAAGAAAAACATACAAAACAAGATACACAAACTAAATCAAAATAACATCCAACTTCTCAATCACACTGGGAGATAGAAGACAATGGGACAATCCCTTCAAAATGCTATGGGAAAATTATTTCTAATACAGAATTCTATACCTAGCTAAACTATCATTAAATGTGCAGCTACAGTAAAAATATTTCAAACAAGATCTCAAGAAATTTACCTCCCAAGTCCTCTTTCTCAGAAAGCCTCTGGAGGAGATCTTAACCAGGGAATAAGCCAAGAAAGAGGAAGATAGGGAAACTAGGCACAGAACAGAGGCAAAGAAAGGTCCAAAAACACATTGTGCAACTGGCCCAGGGTACACGAGGAGGGCTGTGACTGCAGGCACCAAGGAGAGGGCTGCCCCACTAGTGGAAAGATCAGGGTGAATTTAAGACAAGGCTGCTAGAGAACTCTGAGAAAGAAAATCAAGACAAGTACTAACCCCAAAGAAAACTAAAAGTTGCACAAGAAAGAAAATGTAATCCTAGTGGCTCACATGTGACGACTTATCTAATCATAAATGATGTAAAGACTTGATGAGTTAACAATAAATGGTGATACAACCCTACGGAGAGGACGAAGGAGGGAAATGAGGTGAACTGGTAAAGTTCCAGAGAAAAAGATGAACAGGTAATGTCCTAAGCAGCATAAATGCGTTATTTAGAACTTTGGAAAGAAGTACCAAGAGGAAACCGCTAAGAGTTGAAAATGAGGCCCTCCAGGGAACGGGAGTAGGAGTGAGGACATGGAATTATTTATTCAACACTTTAAATTAGAAATATGTAAAACTCAAAATTAAATCCAAAACATAAAAATAATGTAAAATGCAAGCGTTATAAACAAGTTCTTAGCAGTAATAACATGATTTTGTGACTGCGGACAAGGCACCAACCTGTCTATGCTCAGTACTGTCTCACTTGATTCTCACAACTGTCCCATTACACAGGGGAATAAACCGAGGCACTGCATTAAGGAAACAGTCCAGAACTTCACATCTAGGAGTGCGGAGGGTGCTGACCAGCCCAGCTCTACAGCCTAGGGGGGCTCTTCACCACCTCCTCAGATGCAGGGCTATTCCATCCTGCTATAAAATCAACTTTTTTTTAACATCACACAAAAAAGACATTGAAACAACAAACTTTCAAAAGCTCAGACTCATTCAGACCACCAAATTAAACAATAAAATGTACAGCCAGGGATCCCTCCACCCACCAGCATTGTGTGTAAACTCTCTTGTGCACCTAATAAATTAGCATGGACTAAAATGAAGCCAGAGTCCCTGGGTGTGCGTATGCTGAACACATTCGGCTGCTAACTGAAAGGTTGGAGGTTGGAATCCACTCAGAGGCACGTTGAAAGAAAGGCCTGCTGATCTACTTCTGAAAGATCAGCCACTGAAAACCCTACAGAGCGCAGTTCTACTCTGACACACATGGGGTCGCCGTGAGTCAGGGTCAACTTAACAACAAGTGGTTAAAACGAAGCCAAGACATCCCCTCTCCCCCGTATCCTCCACATCTCCCTGTAGTTATGACAGCTTTAGAATAACTACTAAGGAAGGATTTTGTTCACCATCAACTTGACCTTCCCACCTCTTCTGATTGGGAAGCTCTCTTAGGGGTGACACAGCCACTGGCTCAAAAGCTCGGACGCCTGGAGGTGGGAAGGGCAGAACCAGGCCAGGGCAGCCTGCAGTTCTCAGAGATGCAAGCAGGAGAAGCAGCTGACCACAAACGAGGTGCCCTACTCTACGTATGTAGGATAGTCCTAAAAATAAACACCATGTCCAAGTTTGCCGTGGGGGTTCCGCTGTGCTGTTTCCACATGAATAACAGCCATAACTTTATTACCAAAAACAGTTGAAACACTGGATGGATAATTGGTTCAATGGCTTATCTGGACAGGGCCTTTTCTGCCCCTTCAATAAAGCAACAAACATTGTGAAGGGCCTGCTTCGTGCCAGGCCCCCAGGCTGGGAGCTTGGCAACAGCGGGGTGAGGGGCAGCTGGTGGGCAGCTCAGGGAGGCGCAGGGGTGGTGTAAGGCCACCGCAGAGCCTGACGGACAGGGTGGCCCTGAGTGTCACCAGTTTACCCTGCCAGGAGCAACAAGAACAGCACAGACTGTTACGGATTGAATTGTGTCCCCCAAGAATAGGTGTTGAAATCCTAACCCCTACTGTTGTTCTTGTTAGCTGTTGTCGAGTCAACCCCTGACTCATGGCGACCCAATGTGTTACAGAGTAGAACTGCTCAGTAAGGTTTTCTTGGCTGTAATCTTCACAGAAGCAGATCACCAGATCTTTCTTCCACAGGGCTACTGGGTAGATTCAAACCACCAATCTTTCAGTTGACAGCCGATTGAAAACTGCTTGTACCACAAGGTTCCCTAACCCCTATACCTGTTTAAATAATCCTACATACTTTGGACATGTTATCAGCAGGGACCAGTCCCTGGAGAAGGGCATCATGCTTGGTAAAATAAGAGGTTCAGTGAAAGAGAGGAAGACTCTCAATGAGATGGACTGACACAGCGGCTGCAACAATGGGCTCAAGTATAGCAACAATTGTGAGGACTGCATGGGACCGGGCAGTGTTTCGTTATGTTGTACACAGGGTTGCTATGAGTCAGAAACCACTCTAGGGCACCTAACAACAACTTGGAAATAGGGTTTTCTTTATGTTAATAAGGCCATATTAGTGCCAGGTAGGTCCTAAACCTAATCCCTTCTGAGTTGTGAAAAGAGGAGATTAGACACAGAAGCAAGCACAAATGGGGAAAGATACGTGCCACGTTAAGATCACCAAAGAACCGAGAAACACCGGGGATACAGAAGCTGAAAGACACAAGGACCTTCCCCCAGAACCAACAGAGAGAGCCTTCCACTAAAGCTAGTGCCCTGAATTTGGACTTTTAGCATCCAGAACTGTGAAGAAATAAATGTCTGTTCTTTAAAGGCCCCCACATGTGGTATTTCTGTTGCAGCAGCACAAGGTAACTAAGACCTGCGGCAGGAGGGAGCGAGGTGGGACAAATGGACAGAGTAGAACACAGGGAATGACTGGGAGCACAATGAGGGCCCAAGACCCCAAACTCAAGCAACAAAGGGGAAGCAGAGAAAGGGAACTTCCTCTGTTCCTCAGATGTGAACACCAAGGAAGGTTTCTCCCCACTGGGACTAGAGCTGCCCTCCCCACTCACTGCAACCTTGGGACAGCTTAAATCAGTAAACAACTGCTACCCCATGTCTACTAATGCACAGCAGAGTCTGTAGTCTGACCCACAGCACCGGCCAGACAAGCTTTGGGAAGGACGGTCTTTGCTGACGGTCAGACCCTGACGTGCTCGGCTGTTCTCGGGGATCAGAAATGTTCAGCAGACGAGACACAGCACTCACCTGGACGAGAGGCACTCAAGGAGACAAGAAGTGAAAAGAAGAGGCACTTTGGAAACGCGGTGTCTCCATCCACTGAACCAGGCAACCATGATGGCCCCCACCCAACCACAGGCATTGGCTGGCGGGTTCATAACCGTAAGTGCCAACGGCAGCAGGTGGTTCGGAGCCCAAGGTAGCACCCCTGGGGCATGCCCAATTGGACCAAGCAAGACCTCGGACACCCACGGATTCTGACTTGTGCGCTCTGCTCCAACAGGGCCAGCCCAGGGGCCTTAGGGTTCATGGGGTCTGGGAGGTTAATGAAGGGGTTTTGGCAAACAGCACACATGACTCCTTACATAACTGTGAGCAGCTACGAACTTTGTGAAGGCGCCAGGGAAGGGCACCTCAGTGGCAGCTGATGCAGCCAAGACCCCAGGTATGGTGAATCGATGTGGGTTAGACTGAACAGCAAACACGAGTGAAGCGCAGCCTCGGCCCTATTTGAAATCACTACTTGATTTTTTTGAAGGGGGAGAGGAGGGGCTCACTCCTCCAATCTGTCCTCTGTTCATGGTTCTGCTCAAGCCCTACCAAGGACAGGGCTAGAAGCCATGGGCAGATCCCCGAGTCCTGGTCCTGGCCACAGCGCGAGCTCCCAGGTAGCCTCTTTGCATTTAGGGGCTTGGCATCAGGCATGACCCGCCCCCGCCAGCACATGGCCCCAGGAAAAGACAGAGGCCCCAGTGCCCAGATCTTCCAAAGAAACTATGACACAGCTAATTTCTTCTCATGAGCACACATATGTGGACAGGCAACCTGAGCTCCATTCCTCCTTCCTCCTGGCCCACTCGTACATCATTATTTTGCTAATTCAAGGATCCCACACAAATGAGTTACCCTTGCTACCCATGCTGAGTTCACAGAGCGGTCCCTGTTGCTGTGATGGCCCCTTCCTCTCCTGGGGGAGGGGCTGCTCTCAGCTCAGAAGGGCCCCCGCCATCACCACCAAGCCATCACCACCAATCCCGTACCAACTAAGAGAATCCTGCCGCCAGGCCGCACGGCCCCCAGCTAACGGCCGTCATGGGAGCTGCTTGTTTTTGTTTTTGTTTTTACAAAAAGGCCTTGCAAAATGGACCTCAGGAGAGCACCCACATTCCAGTGTCCCCATCAAATGCCTCCCCCCATTTCAGAGCAGAACATGGAGCCCCAGAGTCACGCTCAGTTCTGACAGCCATTGGAGGCTGCAATGGCAGGAGCCTTGCACATCACCTCGTGGGCCAGGCTCCAATATGACACGGTCGCCCATGCAAAAACAGGGCCAGCGGGGCAGGTGGAAAAGCCCCTGCGATCCCCAGGCCACAGAGGCAGCGCAGACCCTCCGGACAGGCTCTGTCTATGGCAACAGGCGCCGGATGTCACGGCAGGTGCCCAAGGGTCAGCCGTGTCCGAGACCATGGTGCCTGCAGCAATGCAGGCTGAAAAGCAAGAGGCAACATGCACGCGCCCTGGCCCTACACACTCCCGGCGCCCCCCATGAGGACATCAGCCATAGCAGCCGACCACCGCAGGCTCTCAGAGGCCTGGTACAGAGGAGAGCAGGGGGCCTTCTCTGGGTCACACCATGCCGCACCCCTGCAGGCCCCACACATACCATCTGTTTTTGGGGGGTACATGGCCCCCCTGAATCCCCTGAGCCGGCCACCTCACTCCCTCGGCATGCTCCCGATGTCTCTTCCCAAAAATCTGTCCCCCAGTGGACACAGCGCCTGCCCCGAGCCTCCCGGCACTGCTGGGCGCCAGGCCGCGTCCCTGCTCACTGGCGGCGGCGTCTGCGCTGCAGCATCCACGGGCAGAGTCAGACGCGACTAGCACTGCCGCCTGCACACGACCCAGTGGACACGGGCGGCCCTCCAGGCGCAGGGGATCTATCCAGGCGGCTACTCACCGGGTTTTCCCCTCCTGCCTCCTGTTCAGCTCAGAGCCCTTTATGCTCATGGAGCAGGGGGCGCGCGGGGCGGCATCTTCCTCCTGTGACCGCGCTGATGCCGTCCGCGCTGGGCCCCACAATGGGAGCGGGTCTACTGGCAGGCTGGCCGGCCAGTCCCCCGCCTCTCACACCCCTGCCTCCGCATGTCTCCAGGCTCGGGTGGTACCCGGCTCCCCAGGGAAGTGCAGCCGGCAGCTGAGGCACAAACGAAAACACGGCATGGATGTAAGGAGCTGACGTCACACAAAAACAAGCATCTCCGCATTAAAGGAGGACCAGGAACAGTGGCCAAGAGCCCCGGTCTCAGCCAGCCTTTGACATGCAAATTTTGCACACAGCCTTGCTAAGCCAGGGGAACCCAGCCCACCCCCAGGGCTGGAGGCAGGGGCACAGGACCACCACATGGGCAAGGGGCCCTGCCTGTGTCCACCAGGGGCTGAGATCCACAGAGAGCAGGGAGAGGGGAAGGGAGGAGAAGGAGACTGTGAGAGTGGAGGGCCAGGTCATAGAATTGGGCACCCCTAGATCGGGCAGCCCCTCAATGGCCTTGCCCCATCCATCACACAGGAGAACAGCACAAGGAAGGGCAGGAATGGAGAAAACCAAGCTTGCTGGGAGGGTTCTAACTCACGGGGAACTGACTTAACTCAGGACCCACCCCACACTGACCTGGAGCCAAAAAAACCCCATTGCTGTCAAGTGTCAATTCCGACTCCTAGTGACTTTAAGGACAGGATAGAACTGCCCCATAGAGTTTCCAAGGAGTGCCTAGCAGATTCGAACTGCCGACCTTTTGGTTAGCAGCCATAGCTCTTAACCACCACGCCACCAGGGTTTCCAACCTGGAGTCAAGCCCCCTCCAAATGGGAGAAGGTGCATCCATCCACCCCGATGTGTAGGTCGTACCACTGTCCACTGTCTTGTGCTGCGCATTGAGGCCAGTCTCCCAAGCAGCCCCAAGTTGACCCTCCAACTCCACCCTAGAGCCTCCCAGGAATTGCCAGCTGAAAGAAGGGTTGGGCACTTCCCTCAAATTCTGAAAAACATGGGAGAACATGGCTGCCTGGCCAGGGCCTGTTGCTTCTGCAGAATTCCCTGAGGCTCCCTGGGGGCTAGGCCTGACCCTACACAGCAAGAGCAAGTGCAAGAGGGGCAGACAGTAAAACTGGAATTGGAAGTTACAGGAAACATCTATCCCCCACCCCTCCAGCAAACAAATATACTACAATCAATAATCAATACACCGGGGAGGGGGCAGAGGCAGGAGAAAGGCCTCCCACGTCCATCAGTGATAAAGAGCATCAGGTTCTCTAACCTCTGTTTATTCACTCAGGGCATGGGCGCTGGGCAAGGGCCTGGGATCAAATTCTGCCTCCATCTCTCGCTGGCCATGTGGCCAGAGTCCCATTCCCCTAGGGTAGTGAGTCCTTCCCAAGGCTGCCTGTAGGCCAGCCAAAGGCAGTTCATAAAGCAGAAAACATTTCAACATAACACCTAGATTCATCATTTACATGGAAGGTCCTCCAAAATCTCCTGGACATGAGGGCGGACATGCCACGGCACTCGACCAAGTCAGCCCGCCACCCGCTTCTACACCACCTGCCAGCCAGCTAAGGATGGTGCTTACATTTTTAAGATGGCAGAGTAAAATAAAAAAAAAACGATATTTCATGACATGTGGAAAGGACATGAAAATCAAATTTCAGCACCCACGAATAAAGTTTTATTGGCACACACCTCACAAGTTCCTTTATGTATTGCCCTTGCACTACAGTGGCAGAGCTGGGCAGTTTCGACAGAGACCATCTGGCCTGCAAAGCTAAAAATATCTACTATCAGACCATTTACAAAAAGAGTTTGCCAGCCCCTGAAAAAGACTATAAATTCAGAAAATAACTAGACCACCATATCTACGCCGTGCTTCAGTGGGAAATGTGAACTCGCCCTGGGTCCAAGCAAAAATCCAGATACAATTCGCTTACATCAGGACATTGTCCTTCAGCCAGCTCATCTCTTCCAGTCCACTCCAAAACATCTCATTCTGCAGAAGCAGAAAATGCAAGCTGAACAGGCAGACAGACTGCTAATTTACTGGAAGTCTATTTTAGGCAGGAAACTAGTTCTTCTAGTTTTTTACAAATAATTTGAGACAAAGCTGAATGAAACCCACGTTTAATAAAACAATAAACATACCTATAAATACCAAAAAAGAAGCCCGTGATGGTACTGATGGTTGAGGGAACCCCCCACATACCTAGGGGCTGTTCCCCAACATTCTTCGACCACCAACGGCCCAGCTCGGATCCATGGACACAGAGCTCACCACACAGCCCGAGCGAGACTGGCTTTCCTGTGCCACAGCGAACCAGCTGGCTGGATGGCAGGGGAGCCAGCAAGCTGGCCTTACCTGGCCTTCAGCGCGACACAGGAGCCCACTAATCTCTGTCACTCCTCATCACCGTTCCATGAGGCAGGTACTACTAGAACTCCTTTTTACAGGGGGGAAACTAAGGCACGGGGCGCTTCCCCACCTGCCCAACATCATGCAGCCGGGATCTGGACGAGCAGCCTGGGGCGGCCAGGGCCCTCTGACCGTCTCACTCTTCCCACTCCTGCCGTCTCACTAACATGCACATGTCTACACACGGGCATCTAGCTGGCCGCAGCCCGGTGGAACACCAGACCCACAGGGCAGCGCAGAGGTGTCCCAGAGCAGACCCAGCCAGGGCCCCTCCCACCAGGCTCTGCTCTGAGCCATGCTCCAGTCAGTGGCAGGGGTGCCGGTGAAGGTTCAGCTTAGAAACGGGGGACAGACCTCAGGCCAGCAGGCAGGCGGGTGTGGTGGGTATGAGCGCGAGACTGGAGGAGGGGGAGAAGGTGGGCAGCTGTGATGAGCAGGCTGGGAGCCTGGGAAAGGGTTAGCTGGGGGATGGGCCTGGGTATTGTTCAGCATAAGACTCTGAGGTCAGATGGCCCTGTGGCCCCAAGACCCCTCTCTCCTCCCACAGCCCCAGGCACGGGATGCCCCTTCCCCTCCAACCCACACTGACCCCTATAGCCAATGATTCTCCCCCACCAGCCCCAACTCAGTCTCCACTTTGGCGTCAGGGGCTCCTCCATCTCCCATCCCCTTGTGTCACTGCAGCCCCCCAGGCCCAACACAGGTACAGGCCCTCAGAGTGTCTGCCTCAGGTGACTAGGCACCAGCCTTCCCCTGGCCCCCCCACCCCGCAAAGGCCAGCGCTTGTTTGTCACAGCCATGCCCAGAGATCCATCCTAGGCTGTGAAAAGTCTCTCTCTGCCAGAATCTAAGAGAAGATGAGCCTGGGTACAGCTGCAGGGGTGAGAGCAGAGAACAGAGATTCACCCCACACCTGGCATTCCCGGAGAATACAAGAGATTGCAGACCCAAAGGCAGGGGGCTCCAGACCGGCAGGCAAGGGCGACCACTGGCCGGACAGCCAGGACCCACTGTCAGCCTCCGACAGGGACTCCTCGCTCCCTCCCCAAACTCTCCTCAGCAACCCACGTCAGGAGAGAGCAGCCCCCCAGGGCTGTGCAACACCCAAGTGGGACCCAGATGAACCCAGCCATCCAGTCAAACCAGGCCCCTTCCACCAGAGTCCCTCATGGTCCCAGTCCTGCACACAGCTCCTTAGGGTTCTAGGCCCATGGCCCGGACATGAGGTTTCCCCACAAGAGGGCCAGAGGGAGCCTGCCCAGAGAGCATTTCCCAGGACAGATCCCACACACAAAGTGCCAGAGGAGCCAGATCACCCCTCCCCAGGAGATTGTGGGTAACAGACTTGCTAAGAGGTGCCACCAGCTCAGGTTAGGGGTGCAGACTCCATGTGCCTATGACCTGCCTAGTCCCTTACTAGTTGCTGGCCTCCCCAGACCTCCTCTCCTCAGCTGGATGCCTCCTGAAACACCTGCGTACCAGGGGATGAGTGAGCCCGAGCAGGGGGGCACTCAGGGACCCCCACCCTTCGCCCTGGGCTCAGCACATACAGAAGCTCCTGTCTGTGGGGTGGGGATGGCGGCAGTGGGGCCACCTGGGGGAGGACGAGGACACAGCAAGTCCCTGAGGGTGAACAGCCCTCATGGCCCCGCTGCCATAGCCAGCAGTAGTCACACTGGGTGGTGGGGACTGCGCCCTCTCTCACTTATCTGCATTTGTCACCAGGAATATCTGCTGGAGGGGCTGCTGTCTGAGGCGTGGAGGCCCATGTGCAGCCACGGACCCTGCCTCTCCCACCCCCAGGTACAACATTCACACGTTTCACAGGTGAAACAGCTCCAGCTGAGAGGGCCCACGTCACAGACATGGAAAGCCAAGAAATGGGTTTGCTGGGTCTCAGGGCCTCTGGCTGTGCCCACCTGAGACCAAGAAAGGAGCCATGTCCAGCAGAGACCCCATGATGGGGTACAGTCATCCAGGGCCAGCATCACCCCAGCACAGCTGCAGGCTCGAGGTGGACAGAGCAGTGTTACCATTCAGGGAGCTAGGAAAGAAAATACCATCGGATTTGAACATGCAAAAATCGAACATTAGCATCTCTATGTGACAAGAGGCACAAGTGGCAGCATGAAAGATGAGCAGCCTGGGAGAAAACCTTGCCGCACTATCGGAGCAGGGTGAAGACCGGCCAGCATGGACAGACAGGCCATGAATGGACAATGCACAGAGGAGAGACACAGCGGCCAACAAGGCCCGAGGGCTGGGCAGCCATGAGCTCACTGGCCACAAAGCCCCTCTGTGTGCCTCCCTGCCCCCTCCCAGCACACCCTGCCAGACCAGGCCCTCAGGCCTCGATACAGGGCCAGCAGGTAAGTGCCCTCAAAATGATGTCTCGTTAACAACTCACCAATGAGTCCCATCTTGACCACCTTGTGCCATGTACACCCTGCCGGCCTCTGCCCCTTCCCTGGCCCTCAGCAATGGGCAGTACTGATGAAGCCATGGGAATCATAAACACAGACACCCACCCAGTCCCAGAAAAGGCCAGAAGAGGGTCATCCTAATTAACCTGCTGCAATCAGCATTACAATAAAACAAAAGCATAAACCACTGGAGAAGCAGTCTCAGGAGCTTGGTCCATCCCGCATGAGGGGCACACTGTTTCACACCCACTCCCAACCCCAGCTCAGTGAGACTGCCTGGTATGGGGGGAATGGTGTCCCCCCAAAATTCATGTTGAATTCCTAATCCCTGTGACCTTGTTTGGAAATAGGGTCTTGGCAGATATTATCAGTTAAGATGAGGTCACGCTGGAGAAGAGTGGGTCCTAATGCCATCTGAGTGGTGTCCTATAAGAGAGAAGAGACAGAGACAGAGAAGGAAGATGGTCATGTGATGATGGGGTTACGTTGCAGCTGCAAGCCAAGGAAGGCCCCGGACTACCAGAGCCTAGAGAGAGGAGAAAGGATCTTCCTTCCCCTAGAGTCCTGGAGAGAGCACGGCCCTGCCAACACCCTGAATTCGGACTTGCAACCTGCAAATGTATTGATGATAAATGTCTGTCATTTGATGCGACCCACTTTGTGGCAGTTTGCAGCGGCAGCCCTGGGACACTCATACACCCTCCCTCACACTCACACATGGTCCCGCCTAGCAGGTTAGTTCATGGCAGGGATGCCCATGAGCAGGTGGAGAAACACCTGCCAGTCACCCTCACACGCTCCCTGGTACGCACTGGTGGAATGTTCTCCACAGCACTGAGTGGTCACCAGAGCCCCAGGGCCGCCCTTGGTAAGCATCCGGGAGTTACTCCTGGGCAGACAGTCCTTCTGAAGGCCCATCCACATTCTTCGAATTCCTGCCTGGGTGATCATGGCCTCATCTGCATGCTTGGTGCTTGCCCTCTGGCAGAGACCCCTCATGGGGTGTCCTGTAACCTCTCATGCCCCACTCCTGCTCCGCAGAAACCGAGTTGCACAGGTGGCCTGCTCCGTGTGAGGTTGGGCGCAGGTCTGAGCCACATGCAGGCGTGGCCGCCATCCCACAGGGACAGAGCATGAGGAAGGAGATCACAGACAGCAGGCACAAACTGGGACACTCAGTAACACAGCCAGGCCCAGTTGAGCAGATGGTAGTGAGTGCCCAGTTCTGGATGCTGGCAGAGCTGAGACTGAGGCTCAGAAGCGGTGTGGCTCCCCGTGCCCTGCTGGTGCGTGGCTGGCCGGTGACATCTCCGGGGTGAGCAGTCCCAGGCGCAAGGTTAGGCAAACAGACACAGACATGGGGTCACTGCAGCCAAAGGGCTGTCTGGGTGTCCCTCCTGTGACCTCAGCATGTCAGGGACACACAGTGCAGTGGAGGGGCACCACACCTACCTGGGGGAGATCATCTTATCTCCTTCTGTGTCCACAAAGACACATGAGCAGTCAGAGCACAATGATGCCCTTCTAGGGGCCTGCCCCTCTCCCTGGGACATGGGGACCCCAAGGGCAGGTCCCAGAGCAGCAGGCACGTCCCCTACCTTGGCTCTGCAAACCCAGGCAGCTCCTCACACAAGAATGTCACTGGCAGAGGCAGCCCCAGAGGGATGACGACCCTGAAACCCAACTGACTCTGAGGCCTGCCCAAGTCAGCTCCTCTCTGATGCCTGGGAGCACCTGCATGTTCCTTGGGACAGGGATCAGCTTTCCCTGCAGCCCTGTACCCAACTGGCCCTGCCTGCCTCTCCAGGGCACCCCCTATAGGACCTACCTTATAAACACCACCCTAGGCCCCGTATCCTGATACTCCCAAACCACTTCCATTCAAAGCACAACTGCACACTCAAGTGCCTGGGGCAGCTTGGACACGCCTGACCTGGAAAGTTCTTACCCCCCTACCTCCTTTGCCTTCCCAACGCACCTCACTGCCCCTAAATCTAACCCTTCCCCTAGGCTGTATCTGTCATCACTGACAGTACATGTTTTACTTATTTATTCTGCGGGCCATCAGTCTCCCCACCAGGACTGGGGCTCCCACTGCCCCACTCCAGGTGGCCCCCAGCACTGAGAAGGCATGCCAGGGCCAAAGAGTCAGTGCTCCCCTGTGCCTCCTCGTTCTCCCATCCTCATCATGGCCACCTCTACATCTCCTCTCAGCAGTCCCTGGACACCCCCACTGCTCCCAGCCACGATTCCACATCCTCCAGATAGTTCTGTGGCCTCACTGACCACTCCTTCCCAGTCCCCCATTCACTTTGGGGGACCCTAGAGCCAGGCTGCCAATCATCACCTACTCTTTCTGTGAGACAGTGTAAAATCCCAGAGCTTCTATGGCCACCTGTACACCAACAGCCCCCAAAGCTCCATATTCAGCCTCAACTTCTCCCTCAATCCAAGACCCACACCCAACTACCCACTCAGCATCTTCTCCAGGCATCCAGTGGGCAGCTCAGACTCGCCCCACCCCAAACCTGCCCCAAACCTGGCTTCCAGTCGCAGCACCTCAGCCGGGCAGAGGGGCTGACTAGGCAGAGGGCCAACCAAGAGCCCTCCCTGGAGCCAGGTTAGGGAGCCCCTGCTGGGAAGAGGAATGGAGCCAAGTCTCTGCACCAAGCAAGTGGCCATCATGGTCCCAGGACTCCCCCGCCCACCAGGACAGAGCTTGGCGGCACCAAGGCCAGAGGCCAAGAAGTGCCTGGTTGGTCAATTCAAGGCTCGGTGCTCTGCCCTGGAGGAAAGCGCGAGGCACAACTGCTCCCCCACTAAAAGCTGGTGACCCAGGGGCCTCCGGGACGCAGCCAGAAGCCGGGTCAGAAAGCTTCTCTGACCCCCCTGTGCCCGGCTGGACTCACTGCGCTCCATCTCTTACCAAGGGAGCAACCATGGAAACAGAAGAAACGCTATCACCCCACTCCACCCTGGGGGCACCTGTATGGACTGTGGAGAGAGCTGTGTCATGATCACAGATGACCAGATTTGGGGGCAACCAGAAGCTGGGGCAGACGGACAGGAGGGGCATCCAGCATCCCCAGCCTGGGCCTTTTGTCCTGGAGGGGAGGGATCAGGGCATTTCCTGGATTTTTGCTATGCCACCAACTAACCAAGCCAGTCCCCTCCCCCGATGCAGGGGCTCAGCAGCCAGAATGTACAGGCACAGGAAAAGGACTGGGGCCCTGGCCCAGGGAACCCTGCTCAGGGCCACATCTGTTCGTGGACTCCGACTTTCCACAGGGTCCAGCCACCAAGTCATGTTCTGTAGGAAGCACCATCTCATCGCCTCGACACAAGCAACAACCAACCCAACCTCACAGCACACAACATACGAAGGTAGGAACACCACGGTACTCACTGTCTTCTCCTGGGCAGGGCATGCCGGGCTCCTTAGGGATACTCGGGAACACTGCGCACAAAGGAAGAGCGTTAATGCCAGCGCAGCGGGCCAGTGGGTACCCCATCTCTCATCAAAAGCCTACTCTATGTGAGGTTGACCAGAAGCATGTTTGCACGAAGCTCTATGTTGCCAGGGAGAACCAACTCTTGGAAGATGCTCATAAGGCAGTATGTCAGAAACCCAAGTACATCTATACACACCAAATTGCATTTTATAAGACTCCAAAGTACACTAAAAATTTCAGGGGAAAAAGCAATTGGAGGAGTCAAGATAACGAAGTTATCAAACTGACTTGTATTAAGAATAAATTGATATGCAAATCAGGAAAAACAGCAATTACTTTGAAAAACGATGTTTAAAAGCACATTAGGTTCAATTTCTTTATACTCAAGACTGAGTTCAAAATTAAATGTTATTAAATATACCCTGAGCTTCCACAATAAACTAGTAAAACAGAAGCTACAAAAGTATTAAAACTTAGCTACAACAAACTTTTTCTTAGTCTAGAAAATAAAGGGGATTTTTAAAGCACCAGAGCCTTCAAAATGGACAGGCAAAACCAGTGTGCTCATCATCACAGTAAATACAGCCAACTATGGTTGGCTTTATGTTCAAAACTTCATTTTACCACTGAGCTTCTGTCAAGGGTGATGGGAAGATTTGAAAATGTATAATGGCGATGGTTGAAGAATATGATAAACGTTATCACATCACTGAATTGTACACACGAAGAACGTTGATACAGTAAATAACTTGTTACATATATATTTACTCCATTAAAAATGAGGAAAAAAACCTCATTTTCATTAAGCATGACAAAAATTGTGTGTTTTAACCACTGGCCCAGTGTCAGGGACAGTGACTAATTTGACAGGAAATGGGATGGTTTCCCACTCTGGTGTTTACTCCTGGGTGGTGGTCTGAACCCAGCCCTGCCAAAGAGCCAACATCATCAGAACCACACTCCGTCAGGCCCCGAGACACCCTGTAGAATCCCAAAAGTGTTGGGGACCCAGTATGAAAACCACAATTTGAAGATTTCGCCTGGGACGATCACGATTCACCTTTCCCATCATCCAGTTTATAAACCAACTCGGAGCTTAAAAAGCCAAGGAACACTGTAAGCCTCAAAAAGTCCCAAGGGGAAGGAGGATGGGACTCAAATTCGTCCTGGAGCAATGCAGGATGAAGAAACAGCCCAGCTGCCCATAGCTCCACTCACCAGCACATGTGCCAAACAGGTGAACTGCAAGGCAGTAAAAGGTAGAGGGGGAGTGAGACCAGGCATCTGCCAACCCAAGCAGGTCTCGGCTCCCAGAGAGGGTGGCCATGAGGACTAGGGCCAGGAACAGGGTGAAGGGCACACTTGTGTCCTATGAGAAGCCACGTCTGCTGCACCCAATCTTACAGACTCTCCCAGTAAGAGTAATTTTTATTTAGATCAATAAAATGTTAGAGAAAAAACAAAACCAAATGGCAGTGGAGCCAACATGCTCAAATTCTCTGGCTTCACCACATTTTAAACCATGGTCTCTTCTGTGTGGCCTCCAGCCCCAAGGTGCCCTAGCAAAGCTGTCCATGGCCATGAAGGACCCCCTGTACCCTGCCTACCCAGGATCCCACCTCCGCAGGCCACAGGCGGCAGACACAGGAACCCCTCCTCTGCCCACCGGTCACTCACCATGAATGATGAGTCCTTCGTCCCTGCGCTGACAGGATAGGCGGAAAGCCTCCTCCAGCTCCATCTGGGAGGACACGGTGCAGGGATCACCTGGGCAGGGCAGGAGACATTGCTGAGGCTGCTGTGAAGAGCCACCATGGTGTTGCAACACAGTGAGCTCAGGGAGCAAAGTCTCCCTGCTCAGGCCAGCCACCCAGAGTTCACGTGGAGGTCCTAGAGCAGCCAGCCCAGCCCAGCATGTTGCCCAGCCCTAGGTCCCTGTCACAGGCAGTCGGCTACCTAGAGGGAGATAAGCCCACCCAGGACCCCCGGAATGCTGTTATAAGGAGCCTAAAAATGCTGTGTTGCTGTTCCACAAAGCCAATACTAGAACATTCTCCTTCAATCAGTCTTAGAAGGGCAAGGGCTTCTCCCCCTTTCTCGCTAGACGGGAAGGTAGAAGTGTCTATAACCAACGCCACAGGTGGCCACTTGTAACAGAAAGAGGACAGAGGAGGGGCTGAGGTGCCTGACACTTTGTTGAAAGATAGATATTGATAAGACCATTACTTTATATCAATTTGTGTAAATGTGTGCAGATGTGTGTATTTACAGATATGGAACCGTGTACACACAGCAGGAGGAAGGACCCCCATGTAGAGAGTGGCTCTGAGTGATGGCTGTGACTCCCACCCTGCCCACCCACCACGTGGAAAGTGCCAAGCTATTCCATCTGTCTGTCCATCCATCTGTCCGTCCTCCCTGGGAAGCACTGAGGCTCTGTAATATCTTCGACCACCAGCTGCAGCTGTGTGGGAGAGGGGGTCCCTGCTGGACTTGTTCTCACACGCAGCTGCCCAGGACATGTGTCTGTCAGCCCTGCTCACAGAGCATGGACCTCCATCCCTGACCCTCAGCCCCTCCAGCACAATGTCAATATCTCAGCCTCAGGAATCCCATTCAGATCAGCAAAGTTCATGTTCTAGGGTTATAGGAGCTCTGACTGCTCAGGACAAACTTCCCAGGAGGCAACACCCCCATCCCCCATGTCAGCCTGTGAAATGCAGACACCCACCCCCCACCCCCACCCCCGGCATGGCCACTCCTACCAGGGCAAACATTCACCATAAGAGGACAGCAGCGCTCTACATGAGAAAGGAAACACTTTTTTTCTTTTAAGATGTATGGGGCCAGTTCTTGTTCAATTAAAGATACACATCAATGTAGCTTTGGAAGGGAAAGAAATGAAAGGCTCTGATTTCAAAACCAAGTCCCTGCAGCCTGCCAGAAGGGACATGGGTTACAAGGACATGAGAGCAGCGATGTATTCTGCAGGCCTTTGGGCCACAGAACACCAGCGTCTTGTTCAATCAGTCCCAATAAATAACCCAGCACCACAGATGCCTCTCCCAGGCCCTAGAGCCACCACCTTCCCAACTACAGTAGTATGAGTATGAGTGTGTGTGTGTATGTTAGTGAATGAGTAAGAGAGGGAGGGAGGGAGAGAAAGAGAGACAGAGTGAGGAAGAGAGAGAGAAAAAAACAAAGAAACACCAAGACAGGAGAAAGGGAGAGAAAAACAGAGAGACAGAGGTGGGGGAGAGAGACAGACAGAAGACACAGGGTAAGGGGGAGAGACATCACCGGGCCCTGACTGTGCTCTCCCTCCCTTCTCATGTTTCCTGAGAAAATGAAGAGCTCACACTTCCCAACCACCCACTGGAAAAAGCCAGAATATGAGGAAGGAAGGTCAGGTGAGGAGGGAAAGAACCCACCCAGGTGGGGACGGGAAACCCCTGTAGCCTTCTTCCTGGTGCTCAGTACCAGGGTCCCCTAGGCCAATGGACGTCTCATCAACACAACCTGGCCCCAACACCCAGCTTCTTCTATTTAATCACCAGCAACTAATCTCCCTCCAGGAAATCATTTCCAACGATCCCTACTGGGGAGAAGCTGGCTGCACAAGTTTAACTCTGTGGGTTTTAATGTCCCTGCAGACATGCCAAGCAAACTTCAAGCTCAGACAGCTGCTCTGGCAAAGCTGTAAGACTGACGACACTGGGACACAGGAAGGGAGAGGGGAAGCTGCAGGGCTACCTTCATCATCGACCCACTTGAGGGTGAGTGGTTGACCCTGGTGCAGGCGGCACATCTCCCGTACATCCTCACAGAGCTCTTCGAAGGTGGTGGCTGCATCCAGGCTGGTGATCAGAATGTCCCTGGGCAGAAAGGACATGACACGTTTCACCACAGGGAGAACTAAACCAAGTGCAATACCAATTATGGATTGATCAAGTTATTAATTAAATAACTGGGTGGTACAAATGGTGAACGAGCTCAGCTGCTGATCAAAAGGTTAGAGGTTCGAGTCCACTCAGAGGTGCCTTGGAAGAAAGGCCTGGCAATCTACTTCCAAAAAATCAGCCATTGAAAACCCTGTGGAGCACAGTTCTGCTCTGACACACAGGGGGTCACCATGAGTCAGAGTCTACTTGACAGCAACTGATTATTTTTTTATTGATTAAATAAATGAAATCTTTCCCCCCAAAGAACATGTTACAGCTACACACACACACAAAATAAAACCACTGACCAGTTTTTTTAAATTACCACCGTGAATTTCCTTGTGCTGAGAAGAAATGTCTATCCACCACATTAACATCACATAGAAAATGTGAGTTTAGAGCCCCAAAGGGAAAACCTTGAGTCAGAAAGCTCCTTTCCCTCGTGGAAAGCTGGGCAACAGTGCCTCCCCTGGCATCAGATTCAAGCTCTACGCCAAAGGGAGCCGGGGAGAAGGGCCAGGTGGTGTTCAAGACCATCTGCATTATTGATTTTAAAAAACCTAATGAAAGCCCCACAAACCTCACTACTGCAAACAGTAACGTGAGGCATCATCCGTGGGGTGAGAACTTACAGGACGAAGAGGAAGTGGAAATTAGGGGAGGGAGTTAAGGAATTTAATCACTGAAGGCCAGGTTTT
Source organism: Dugong dugon (assembly GCA_030035585.1). NCBI lineage: Eukaryota > Metazoa > Chordata > Mammalia > Sirenia > Dugongidae > Dugong > Dugong dugon. The sequence continues at coordinate 24,967,820 of CM057462.1, read as the reverse complement.
TTCAAACTCTGGAAGGATGACTCATACCCCCTCCAAGTGGCTACCACACAATTTCAGGCACATTTTTGAAAACTCAGAGTCACAAGATGTAGCCTTAGAGCTTTTCATCCAAACATGACATACTGAATCTCAACAGCTAGGTGTCTGCGGCTGAATTGTGTCCCCCTGTGTACCCCCTGACCCCAGTACCTGTGAATATGGCCTCGTTTGGAAATAAGGGTCTTTGCAAACTTTATCAGTTAACATGAGGTCATACTGGAGTAGGGTGGGTCCTAATCCTATCTAAGTTGTGTACTTATAAAAGATGAAAGCCACAGAGATAGAGGAAGGACACCAGGTGGAGATGCATCTACAATGCCTGGAGCCACCAGGAGCTGGGAGAGAGGCAGGAACAGATACTCCCTCAGAGCCTCAGAAGAAATCACAGCCGACACCCTGATCTCAGACTCCCAGACTCCAGAGCTGTGAGACAATACATTTTTATTCTTATGACCCACCCAGTTGTGGTCCTTTGTTCCGGCAGTCCTGGAAACTGACACTCTGGGAATGGCACAGGGATTCCCAGTTATCCCAAACTCTAGAAACACAAATTCTGCTTGCGGTTAACATGGCTGTCTTCCTGATCAAGGTTATCTGTATTCCATTCCACCAGCGTTTGTAAATAGCAACGACTGTGAGGTTGGCTCAGGGCCCAGCAGTGTTTAGTTCTGTTGTACGTAGGGTCACTATGAGTCAGAATCAACTCGATGGCACCTAACAACTGTTTATAAAGAAAGTTTTTACCCACAAGACCATGGACCCAGGACAGCCAAGACCATGGCCAGCCCAGTGCCCACCACAGCCCCCAGCACAGCAGCCCAGGGCAGAGGCCTCACTCACCATCACCAGGAAGGGGGTGTCCCCCCACTGCCCAGTCCTGCCCACCTGAACCAGCAACCCTCTGCTTAGAGACCCCAGCATCTGCTCTAAGCTCATTACAGAGATTAACTCAGCTGATCCTCACAACAGGGACAGATGAAGAAACAAAGGCACAGAGGGGTCACCCTGAGGTCAGCCAGGCCTCCTGCCTCTAACCTCCAAGAGTCAAGGCCAGTCTACCTCTGCAGGGTCCCCTCCCCCCCCCCCCCCCCCCCCCCCCAGCCCTCAGCCCCAGTGGAAGCTGTTGTTTTTTCCCCCAATTCCTCAGGTGGGCAGCTCTGGTTAAAAAAAACAAACAAACAGCGCTTTGGGGGTCCCCAACACCAGCCTGAACCACTGCCCACTCTTCTGTCACCCAATCTCGACGATTCGGGATCCATCCTGCCCACCACCACACCTTTATCAACACTCCCAATCACGATGAAACCCTGAATTCAATCAGTGGGCCAGATGACCATCCCTCCAGTCCTTCCAGAAGCACACTCCAGCCACTTTCTCACCCCCTCCCATCCTCACACCCTCTTCCTTCAGCCTAGACCTAGGGCTGTCCTTTCTCTATCCCTTGACACACCCTCAGCTCCCCCGGCACCCTCTGTCCACTGCATTTGCCCAGCAACACGGCACCCTGATTGAGCCTGACTGTCCACCCTCATGGTGCTGTGCCCAAGATGCCAAACTGTGCCCAGAAAACAACCACACCCCTGACCTCACCCTAAAACTATGGTCACAGAGTGCAAAGGGGTACACAGTATGACTCACACCCACCTGCGTCCACTTCCCATGCCCAGATGGACAATAGCAGAACTTCCCTCGGCCAAACCCTGACCACCTCCCAGCAGCTGTCACTTTCAACCTCCAAAGCATCATGGGAACTTCCTCACCACCAAGTCCACACTGACATGCCCTCTGCTGGCTTCCCCACACCCCCCAGCCAGGAGGCCAGGGCAGGTCACTTACCCCTGGGGAGTTGTTGTGGAATTCCAAGACTGCTTAGGAGAGTATTGATACCTGCAAAGCATGTAACAGGGCCGCCTGGCATGGTCTGGTCACTGAGGACCCCCAAGGGCCTGGCTTCTAGCAGCCGCCTCCTGAGACCATCAGCTTTTCCTTAGCAGTCCCCTCCCCAGACAATCAGCTTCTCTCTCAGCAGTCCCACACCTGCTCATACACCCCCTCCAGGAAGGAAACCCCAACATCAGCCCATCCTTCTGTGGCTACCACTCCCATTTCTTGTTAGACTGCCTGCAGCTGTTGCCTCCACACACCCCCAAAGACTCCAGCCCTTGACTGCCCCCCTAGACCTCCCAGTCCCAGAGCCCCAGAATCCAAGGGGCCCATGCTCTGACCCCTTCTTCTCTGGCAACCCAGGCATCTCCAGGGATGTCAGAAGGTCCTCTCAAGTTCACCATGACCACTGACTCCCTCCACCCCCAAACCTGCCCACCCTGGGAAGCAGCTCTGCCTCCCAGCCCCGAGAGGCATCACCCCACACCAACCAAGGGCAAGTTGGGATAACTACAGCTTCCACTGCCCACTAATCCCAATGCTTCTGTCTAACGGCCAATAGCCCCCACTCATGACCCTCCAAGGGTCCATGGTCACATGGCTCCTCCAGACCCTGAGAAGGACTAGGTCCCAAACAGCTAGGCTGGCCTGCACCCTCCCTAGCAACTCCGGAGGCCTGGTCACTGAGCTCTGAGCTGTGCACATAGGAAGGTCTCAGGAAAAGTTCTGGAATAAAAGCCTGAGCTGGGGAAAGCCAGCAACCAAGCATTTCTATGATCCTATTCTACTTACAAGGAGCCCTGGTGGTGCAAATGGTTAAGTGCTTGGCAGCTAACTGAAAGGTTGGTGGTTTGAACCCACCCAGCAGGAACCCTGGTTGTGCACCGGTTAAGAGCTCAGCTGCTACCGAAAAGGTCAGCAGTTCGAATCCACCAGCAATTCAAATCCACCAGCTGCTCGTTGAAGTTCTTGGGGCAGTTCTACTCTGTCCTATCAGATCAATATGGGTCAGACTCGGTGGCAATGGGTTTGGTTTGGTTTTAACAGGAGAAAGACCCGGAGAGCCACTTCTGTAAAGATTACAGCCTAGGAAACCCTATCAGGCAGTTCAACTCTGTCACACAGGGTCACCATAAGTTGGAATCAACTTGACTGCACACAACAACAATTCTACCTAGAAAAACACAGGCCTGTGGAACACACACAGAGACATCACAGAAGAAAGGCTGGCAATTTGCTTCCATGAAGATTACAGCCAAGAAAACCCTATGTTCAACTCTGTAATACATGGCGTCAACAGCCACAGATTTGATCTGGAACTCCAACCAATAGAGCAGGGCCTGAACTCAGCAAATGCCAGAATCACCTGGAAACCCTTTGAACTCGCAGGTGCCACTGGACCCCCTCTACTGAGGGCATGGTGGGGGGGGGGGGTGTCAAGCTTCTGGAGGGTACTCGGGGGCCATCACTATGGAGGTGGCTAAACAAACCCCCTTTTTTAAGAATAGCATCTTTAAGGTGTACCATTCTCTGCTCCTGACTGTTGAGCCCGACAGCAGCGTGCCCAGGACAACCTCCCTCCCAGTGGCATCCTCTCACCTGGGACCACCCCATCATGGCAGGCAGTTTCCAGAATACTGCAGTTGCTGAACTCTGATACTCAGTCTCAGAGTTTCCAGTCCCCAGAGAGAGGCACCAAGGCAGAAGCTTTAGGAAAAGCAGGTGCCAGGAGGGTGGGTGTGGCTAGGACTGGGGAGTCCTTAGGCAGAAAGGAGGAGAGGTCTGGGAGAAGAAGAGGGAAGCCGGAAGAAAGTGGGTAGAAAGAGATGGGGCGGGGGGAGGGGGAAAAGTAAAGGATAGTTGAGAGAAAGGGGAGGAAAAGAGAGGGGGAGGGGGAGAAGAGAGGGGAGGAGGTAGGGAGATAAAGGGGGATGAGGGAGGAGAGAGGGGGAGGGGAGAGAAGGAAGGGGGACTAGGCGTGGAGAGGGTAGGGGAGAGACAGGGGAATTGGAAGGGGCTAGGGAGGGGAGGGGAGAGAAGGATGAAGGGGACGGGGTGAAGGAAGAGGAAGGGTGGAGGGGCGTGGCCTTCCCAGCTTGAAACTGGAGTCAGCAGGTCGCATTACTGGGCGCTCAGTAACCGAAGTGCTCCCCAAGGGCCTGAAAGCACCAGGATGGGGCGGACTGGAGCTGCCGCAGCGCTCAGCTGAGAACTCCCCAGAGCACCGCCCTCCTACTCTGCCCAGCACCACTTGGGTCCCTGTGTCTCTGTGCCTGCTGAGCTGGTCCTGGGGAAAGGCTCAAGGTCTGAGCACCTAGAGGTTGAGGGGCAGCTCCGGTCTCATCACGGCGCACTGGGTCAACCCTCTGCTCCCGCTCACTTTTAAAAATGTTACTTGTTGCTTGATTTGAGGGGTCTTTCTGGCTGAGTCCTTCCATAGGGTCGCTATGAGTCAGAATCGACTCAACGTTTCGTTTGGTTTTCTGGCTGGGAAGGGGCAGCCTCTATGACCTCTAATGGGGCGTTTGACAGAGTCCAACAAGCTAGGGTGACAGCACGCTGGACAAGTCCCTGGGCCGGAACTTCGACGACATTTTAATTGGCCTCCACAGTCTGGGGCCAGTTGATGGCACCCCCTAACCTCTCAGCGGGGGAGCTGCTGGGCCGGGCCCTCTCCCAGAAACTTCTTTCTGGCTCCGTGGCCACCAACACTCCTCCCGTAAACCTTCAGGTGCCCGGGCTAAGGCCAGCAGAGGGGAAGGGGGGAAGCCAAACGGCCCCAAAGGAGATGGAGACCACCAAGTTTGGACAACAAACCTGGGGCCAACCTCCCTCCGGACCTAACTAGAGACCAGGAGAGGCTGTGCTCAAGATCAGGAGTCTGTAGGCCCTTCTCAAGGGTGGGGGGAATCACGGACCCCAGGGGCGCTACCCAGGAGGGGGCCCCGCCTTGGGTAAAGGCCACCCCTTGCCCCCGAGGCCCCATGGCCTGAACTTGCTGCTGCCGAGGAACGGAGAGAAACCACTAAAGCCGGACCCCGCCAGGTTCACCGGCCTGGGCAAGGCCGGCCTTCCGCTCGGCTCCGCTCCCCTCCCGGCAAGGAGGAGCACCTCCAGGAGCTCCCAAGTCTGAGCTCCCGGGAGCCCGAGCTAACGCGCCCGCTCCTCCCTCATCTGCCGTCCACACTGCGCGGGAGACAGCGGTGGGATCCATTTGCTATGCCACGGAGCCTGGCCATCTGGGCACAAGTCCTCTTCACGCTGCCCGGCGCCAGGGGCAGCCCTTTGGCCCGCGCTCGGTCAATGACCTCTGTGAGGTGCCCACTCGCCCCATTTCACAGCGAGCCAAGTCGAATCCAGGCTGCCCCGCGCTGACGCAGACGCGAAAGGCCGGTCTCCGGGAAGGCCCCCAAGAGATCGCGCCGAGCCCCGCCAGGGTCCCTCCGTTCACACACCCATCGACGCACTGGCTGCACCTGCCTTCACCTACAGCATTACTTTTAATTTTTTTAACTGAGCTATCTGGTCTGGTACTGTCTGGTCTAAACTGTGGAGAAGTTTAGAAATCTTCGCTCTTTTTTAAACTTCCAGAAATGTTCACAATTCTATGCAAATTTTAGCCCTTAAAGGTTTGTGGGCTAATGTCCCGGGCCAAATTTCCACTGGAAATGTCAACGGTACTGTGGCCAGGCTGCCAGACGCCCAGCAACGCCCCCCTCCCACCCCGCGCCCTCGCTCAGCGGGGTCCTCCGACCCGTACGAGTCAGTAAAGCCCAATTGCCGGACCGCGGGCCCGTGCGGCGCGGACCCCGGGAGGCGAGGGATCAGCCTTTGCCCAGCAGCGCTCTCTAGTCGGGCCCCGCCATCCCGAGCCTCCGGCGCCGGGGCCAGGCCGACCCCGCCCTGCCCGCCAGGCTCCAGCGGGTGACGCTCCAGAGCTCCCGGGGCCGCCTCTCGGCGCTGCCGCGTCGGGACCTCCCGGGACGCACCGGGGCCCGAAGGGCCTCGCTGTCCTCCAGCACCGCGGCCGCAGCTCCCGGCGTGGGGCCCGCAGCAGCGCCTACCGCGGTCTCCGTGCCCCGACGGCCGCCTGTCGCGCTCCAGCTCTGCCGGCCGTCGGGGCGCAAACTCACCCGCTGTAGTGCGCCTTCAGGCGGACGCGGCAGCCGCTCCCGTCCATCTTGGCGCCGGTCCGGCTGGGCATGGCGCTCCCGGAGGCCGTCAGAGCCGCGGTACGGGCGCTCGGACCATGGCTGGGGGTGCACCTGGCCGGGGGCGCAGCAGGGCCAGGTGTGGCCGGCGGCGGAACGAGGAAGAGAGTGCGCGTTGAGGGGACGAAGGGACGCGCCGCCGACGAACGCGGGCCCAGCCAACTCTGCTGGAACTTGGGCTCGGGGCGGGGACGGGGGCGCGGCCGGGCGGAGGCGCGCGGCCGGGCGGCGGCGCGCACGAAGTGCACGCGTCAGGGCCCCCCGGGGGCGGGGGTCCGAACATGGCCGACCTGAGGCCGAGCCAGCGGCCAATCGGCGGGGCGCGGCAGTCCTGGGGCGGGGGCGGTGGCACCTGTGGCCAATGAGAGAGCCGGCGGGCCGCCACCTGAGCCAATCCTCGGGGGATCCCGCGGCCGCGGCCCAATAGCGGCGGCGCAGGGCGGACTACCTGTCGGGCGGGGCGCGGCCCCACCTGCGGCCAATGGGAGCGCGCGCGGCCCGGCTCTGCCCAGTAACCCGCGACGCGGGGCCGGGCTGGAGAGGCCGGGGAGACACTTCGACGCCTGGCTCCTCCGCGAACTTGTCGGAAATGTAAGTTCTCGGGCCCCACCCAGACCTACGGAATCGAAACTCCAGAAGTCGGTGTTAGCAAGCCCCAGGGTCCCCCGGGTGATGCCGCCGGCCTAAGGGGCAGCGGGGAGCGGCGCGCCGGTGACAAGTTTTAAATGCAGTGGTCAGTTCTCAGGCTTTTTCTCACAGCAGGTCCTTCCTAGAAACCCTACCCTCCCGCTCCTCCTGGTCTTCAGCCTGTGAACGGTGCCCCCGACTCGGACTCGCCTTTCTCGGGTCCTTGAGCTTCTCACCTAGGCCTGTTGTTACGTGCTCTCGAGTCCACTCCGATTCATAGCAACCCAATAGGACAGAATAGAACTGTCCCATAGGCTTATGGCCCCAAATACCATTGCAAGTTCTCAGCGCTCCCCTGAACTCCAGACTGTGCCAAACACCTGATTCTCTTGCCTCTTACATCACTTATCCATGCCATCTGCAAATCTCGTCAGCTCAATCTTCAAAATATTTCCAGAATCCAGACACTTCCCACCACCTCCAGTTCTACCAGCTGGTCCAAGCCACACTTTTGCCTGGATTTTTGCAGGAGCCTCTGATTTCCTCCCATGCCCCACCACCCACCCCAGTCAATTCTTCTCGTGGAGAAGTCTAGAGGAGGGCAGAAGCTGCCTGGCCTGGGCACCAAGGGGTGGGTTCGGAGGCATGGGACCCCCAGCTGGCTGTCACAGCGGGAGGTTAAGGGACCCTGAGTGACCCTGAAGCCACTGTGCTCGGTGGGGTCAGGGGAAGGAGAGGGGGGTCAGGAGCCTATTCCAGGTGGGAGGGCTCACTGTGAGGTTCCTTCCCCTCGTCCAAGGCTTGCTGACTGGAACCTCCTCCCCCCACCCCTCGCCCCCACTTCCTCTGCTGCCCCCTAGGCATGCCCCGCCGGGGTTAGATGCCCTCGATGGTCCCGCAGCCTCCGGTGGGGTGGGTGAGGCCGGCTGTTCGCTAGGATCGCCTGCCCGCCCCTCCCTCGACCTTTCCTCCTGGGGGCGGGGTCTGGCATCTGCGTTCCTCCAGAGGGGAGTTCCCCTGGCCGCCGCCCGCTCCCCACCCCCAACCCCGGAGCCTGTGGCCCGCACCCGTTAGGGCCCGGGGCGGATGGAGGGACCAGCTGGCCCCTAGCCCAGCGGCGTCAGGGTCCCTGCGAGCTGTGCCCTGGCCAAGCCTCCTCGCAGGGTTTCTGTTTCCACCTTTACCAACCATTCTCCCCAGGTGTCAGCCCAGGGTGGGCTCTGTCGCCCTGGGACCCTGCTGGGTGACCGCTGTCTCCCCAGACATCTGACACGCAGTGGAAGAAAGAATGAAGAATGACTGAGTAGGTAAAGGGGTCCTTGTGAACGCTGGGACCTGGTAGGCTTCCTAGCACCTCAGGCCCCAGGGCATTGGGGCGGGGGAGGGAAGCCAACTAGTGCCACTTCCACCCAAAGGGAGCCCTGGGTGTGACCCTTAGGAGGAGGGACCCACCCGAGAGTCGGTGGGGAGGGGACAGGTTACTGTCATCGCACCCCGCGTACTCATGCCCCGAAACCGAGCCCCTGCCCCACCCAAGGCCTCCCGAGGCCTAGCAGGGTCCTGGAGAGCGAACCTCTACCACCTCCTCGGCCTCCACCCCCTCTGCCCCCAGCATGGTGTTCTGGAGCAGCCCGTCCACATTGCGGAGATCGTGTCTGTGTCAACGCGCAGATTGCGAGTAATGACGGGTGTCTAGGACTTGGCTGGGGCCTCCTGGGATGAAAAGTGGAGGTGAGCCCTGGAAGGAGGCGAAGGTGGGTCGAATGCGGAGCCATGGGGCGGATCAGTGCGGGGTCATTTACTCCTCTGGGGATTTCTGTAGTTCCCAAATTTTCCACAAAGACCTCATATTTCATTATCACTAATACCTCATATTTCATTATCACTAATACCTCATATTTCATTATCACTAATACCTCATATTTCATTATCACTAATACCTCATATTTCATAATCACAAAAGTGACATAGGCTTAGGGTAAAACCACAATAGCACAGAAAGGTGCAGAGAGGTGGGACACCCCCTGGCCTCCTCCGGAAGAGCCCAGCCAGGCCTGGAGGACACCGAGTTTCCAGCGCCGGCCTTCCCCAAGTCCACCAGCAGATGAGCGTGGGGCTGAAGTGGACAGCCCTCGTGGTGGCAGAGGACCCAGGGCCTTAGGCAGGACAGGAGCCCAAGGCCCACCGAGCCCTCAGGGGAGGGTGGCTATGGAAGGTGGGGCTGGCTCACCCTCTGATTTTCTTTTATAAAGGGCCAAGTAATGATCCTTTCAAAGGACTTGGAGATCCTTTAGGTGAGAGGATGTACACTGTCAGTGTTTATGCTCCAGGTGACTTAGCAGACAGGCCTGTGAGAACGAGGGGCCTCCCCGTGACCCCAGTGCTTGCCCTCCAGAGCCACCTTCCTCATTGAGACTGGTAGACCGACACTAGGCCAGCTCACAGTGCAGACTGTCCAGGAAGAGGGCTCGCTGAGCCACTGGGGTCAAGCATGTCATCCCCCCCAGTGTGGGCTGACCCAAGGGTTGCAGGAAGAGCCTAGAACATATGCCGACAGGCCTTTGGCACATGCAGCTGTGGGAGGGAACGGGAGCAGATGTTTCCCTTCTTTGTCACAGATTACGGGGTTTGGAGAAATTGAGTAGGTGTAACAAACATTCACTGCACTCATTCATTCATATGGCTAATGTTTATCACGGTCCCCTCCACCTCCCAACCCCGGACACACTCCAGGCCTCCCTCAGCTGGTCTTCTGCTTTCCTGTCCCCTGCCACAGCTGCATGAGCTGCATCTGCTCGTCCAGTGGATGTACCAGCTCTGGCTCAGGCAACCCAGCAAACATCTCTGCCCAGCAGGCTGACTTTCACCATTGCCATCAAGGCCAGATATGTGTGTTTGTGTGTGCATGTGCATGTGTGTAGCTGTGTGTGTGTTGGAATGTCTGTGTGTGCGAATGTGTGCATGTGTTGGAGCACCTGTGTGTGCATGTGTGTATGTGTGTGTGTTGGAGGGTCTGTGTGCGTGTGCATGTGTTGAAGGACCTGTGTGTGCATGTGTGTATCTGTGGACAGGCATACCTCGTTTTGTTGCACTTCACTTTATTGCAGTTCGCAGATATTGCGTGTTTTACAAATTGAAGGTTTGTGGCAACCCTGCGTCAAGCAAGTCTATCAGCACCATTTTTCCAACTGCATGTGCTCACTTGGTGTCTCTGTGTCACATTTTGGTAATTCTCTCAATATTTCAAAATTTTCATTATTATTATATCTGTTATGGTGCTCTATGATCAGTGATCTTTGATGTTACTATTGCAATTGTATTGGAGGACCACAAAGTGCACCCGTATAAGATGGCAAACTTAATCGATAGATGTTGTGTGTGTTCTGACTACTCCACTGACTGGCCATTCCCTGTCTCTCTCTCCCTCTCCTTGGGCCTCACTATAGCCTGAGATATGAAATATTGAAACTAGGCCAATTAATAATCCTACAATGGCCTCTGTCATGGATTGAATTGTGTCCCCAAAAAATATGTGTCAACTTGGTTAGGCCATGACTCCCAGTATTGTGTGGCTGCCCTCCATTTTGTGGTTTTCCTATGTGTTATAAATCATAATTTCTGCCTGTGGTTAAGGAGGATTAGGGTGGGACGTAACACCCTTGCTCAGGTCACATCCTTGAACCAATGTAAAGGAAGTTTCCCTGGGGTGTGGCCTGCACCACCTTTTATCCTACAAGAGATAAAAGAAAAGGGAAGCAAGCAGAGAGTGGGAGACCTCATACCACCAAGAAAGCAGCATCAGGAGCAAAGCGTGTCCTTTGGACCCCAGGTTCCTGTGCGGAGATGCTCCTAGGCCTGGGGAAGATTGATGAGCAGGGCCTTCCTCCAGAGCCGACAGAGAGAGAAAGCCTTCCTCTGGAGCTGACACCCTGAATTTGGACTTGAGACAATAAACTTCTCTTTGTTAAAGCCATCCATTTGTGGTATTTCTGTTATAGCAGCACTGGATGACTAAGAGAGCCTGTAAGTGTTCAAGTGAAAGGAAGAGTCTCATATCTCTCACTTTAAATCAAAAGCTAGAAATGATTAAGCTTAGTGAAGAAGGTATGTCAAAAGGCCGAAAGCTAGGCCTCTTGCACCAAACAGCCAAGCTGTGAATGCAAAGGAAAAGTTCTTGAAGAAAACTAAAAGTGCTACTCCAGTGAACACACGAATGGTAAGAAAGCGAAACGGCCTTATTGCTGGTGTGGAGAAAGTTTTAGTGGTCTGGAGAGAAGATCAAACCAGCCACAGCATTCCCTTAAGCCAAAGCCTAATCCAGAGCAAGGCCCTAAGATCTTCAATTCTATGAAGGCCAAGAGAGTTGAGGAAGCTGCAGAAGAAAAGTTTGAAGCTAGCAGAGGTTGGTTCATGAGGTTTAAGAAAAGAAGCCATCTCCATAACATAAAAGTGCAAGGTGAAGCAGTTAAGTGCTGATGTAGAAGCTGCAGCAAGTTATCCAGAAGATCTAGCTAAGATAATTGATGAAGGTGGCTACACTAACAACAGATTTTCAATGTACATGAAACAGCCTTATATTGGAAGAAGATGCCATCTAGGACTTTCATACCTAGACAGGAGAATTCGATGACTGGCTTCAAAGGTTCAAAGGACAGGCTGACTCTCTTGTTAGGGGCTAATGCAGCTGGTGACTTTAAGTTGAAGCCAATGCTCATTTTTCATTCTGATAATCCTAGGGCCCTTAAGAATTATGCTAAATCCACTCTGCCTGTGCTCTATAAATGGAACAACAAAGCCCGGATGACAGCACATCTGTTTACAATATGGTTTAGTGAATGTTTTAAGCCCACTCTTGAGACCTACTGCTCAGAAAAAAAAGATTCCTTTCAAAATATTACTGCTCATTGACAATACACCAGGTCACCTAAGAGCTCTGATGGAGGTGTACAAGGAGATTAATGTTGTTTTCATGCCTGCTAACACAACATCCATTCTGCAGCCCATGAATCAAGGAGTAATTTAGACTTCCATCTTAAATACATTTCATAAGGCTATAGCTTCCATACATAGTGATTCCTCTGATGGATCTGCGCAAAGTAAATTGAAAACCTTCTGGAAAGGATTCACCATTCTAGTTGCCATTAAGAACACTCATGATTCATGAGAGGAGGTCAAAATATCCACATTAACAGTGTTTGAAAGAAGTTGATGCCAAACCCCATGAATGACTTTGAGGGGTTCAAGACTTCAGTGGAGGAAGTAGCGGCAGAAGTGGTGGAAGTAGCAAGAGAACTAGAATTAGAAGTGGAGCCTGAAGATGTGACTGAATCGCTGCAATCTCATGATAAAATTTTAACAGATGAGGAGTTGCTTCTTATGGATGAGCGAAGAAAGTGGTTTCTTGAGATGGAATCTCCTGGTGAAGATGCTGTGAACACTGTTGAAATGACAACAAAGGATTTAGAATATTACATAAACTGAGCTGATAAAGCAGCGACAAGGTTTGAGAGGATTGACTCCAGTTCTGAAATAAGTTCTACTGTAAGTAAAATACTATCAAGCAACATCGCATGCTACAGAGAAATCTTTCAAGAAAGGAAGAGTCAATCAATGTGGCAAACTTCATTGTTGTCTTATTTTAAGAAATTACCACAGCCACACCAGCCTTCAGCAACCACCACCCTGATCAGTCAGTAGCCATCAACATTGAGGCAAGACCCTCCACCAGCAAAAAGATTACGACTCACTGTAGACTCAGGTGATAGTTAGTGTTTTTTAGCAATAAAGTGTTTTTAATTAAGGTATGTGCATTGTTTTTTAGACAATGATATTGCACACCTAATAGACTACAGTATAGTGTAAACATATCTTTTATATACACTGAGAAACCAAAAAATTTGTGTGACTCACTTTACTGTGATATTTGCTTTATCGCAGTGGTCTGGAACTGAACCCGAAATATCTCCAAGGTATGCCTGTATATCATGCCAGCCATTACACAGGGTGCTGGGAACACAGCAGTGAGTTGCCAGACAGTTGCCTTTCATGGACCCTCCATCCTGGAGGGTGGGAGGAGTCAGGGGAGACAGACCACTGTCCAAAACAGCAACTCTGCTAAGTGTGAGAAGGAGAGAGCAGGGTCTGCCCAGGGCAGGCAGGTCCAGAAAGGCCCCAGAAAGAGGCAGCTGTAGGGCCTGAGGTTATGTGTTGTGAAGTTAAAGAGGAGGGGAGGTACAGGGGATAACTGTGCAAAGGCCCTGTGGCCCCAGGGAGTAGAGTGGTCTAAGAAAGGGAAAGGCAGCAGGGAGGGGATGCAAGGGACAAGGCTGTAGAAGCTTCTGGGAGCAGAGCCCAGGGCAGAATGGACCATGTTGAGGAGGCTGGTCTTCATCCTAAGGGGGAGCAGTGCCATGGCCAGGGAAGCATCAGAAAGGGCCCCCGCATCCCAGTTGAGCTAGGTCCTGCATAGGGTAAGAGGGGAGAGGTGTGTCTATGCCTTTGTGTACATCCAAGACTGGGTGTGTTTCTTTGTCTGGGGGCACATGTGTACGTGTGTGTGTGTCTGTGTCTATGTTTGTCATAATGCCTGTGTGTATGAGACCATATGTCTGTGTGTATCTGTATGTCTGCCTAGTGTATTGGGTGTGTGTGTGCATGTGTCTATGCCTGTGTATATATGTGTACCTGTGTGGTGCAGTGGTTAAGCATATAGCTGCTAACCAAAAGGTCGGCAGGTCGAATCCACCAGCTGCTCCTTGGAAACCCTATGGGGCAGTTCTGCTCTGTCCTATAGGGTCGCTATGGGTCGGAATCCACTCGATGGCAAAATGTAACGGTCTACCTATGTGTGTCAGAGTGCAAGCGTGTGTCCCTGTGTGTCCTCATGTTTGGTTGTGTGTCTGTGTATATTTGTGCACGTCTGTGTACCAGTTACCAAGTTATTACCTCTCAGTTCCAGGTCCATCATTCAGTATCTGGCTAATAGGCAGAATTCCTACAAGCCAGGGTTGCTCAAGCTGGGCACTGTTGACAATGGGGCCGATGACTGTGTGCGGTGGGGATGTCCTGTGTACTGTAGGGTGCTGAGCACATCCCTGGCCTCTGCCCACTGATTTACAATGAGCACAGTGCTGAACTTCCCCAGTAGAGGGTGTGGGGGGGACTCTGCAGGAGCAAGAGCTCCACTTGCTGGCTCCAGCATTGGCAGGTGGCCGGTTCAGGTGTGGGCAGGAGGACGTCTTGGGGTGCTCTGCCCAGCCACTGCCCACAACAAAGGGACCCTCTACACCTGCCTGATGATCACCTCCTAACCCGGATATTTGAGCTCTAGGCTCCCATCCGTGCCCAGCAAGCTGCATCTGCTCACCCAGTGGCTGCACCAGCTCTGGCCCAGACAACCCAGCCAACATCTTCGCTATCCAGCAGGCTGAGCCTTCATCATCGAGGCCTGAGCCCCAGCCTGCATAGGGCCTGCCAAGTGTGTCCTTCCATGGGTGCTTTCAGTCAGCCCAGGGCACCACTAGCATTTTCTTCTACCTATAGTCACTCTTATCACGCAGAATAATTAAATATTGTTATTATAGTAATGATATTCATTAGTATGTTAATTAATGCTATTAATTCTTAACAGTAATGATATTAAATGTTAATATGTAAAGTGTTTACATTGCTATGTGGCTTCTGTCTCCTGATTGGATTCAGATGGATTCAGTCTGTGTGTGTGTGTGTTTATTGGAGTGTCTCTGTGTATGTACGCACGTGTATCTGTGAGTTCTGTACTTATCTGTGTCTATATCTCCATGTGTGTGTCTGCGTGTAGCTGTGTGCGTGTCTGTGTGCAAGTTCTCTGTGTGTATCTCTGTGCTGCATGCACGGTATGCTTGTTCTGTGTGTCTCTGTGTGTGCCTGTGTATGTTGTCTTTGTGTCTGTATGTTCTGCATGTGTGTGTTGGAGTGCTGAGTGTCTGTGTGTGTGTAGCTGTGTACATGTGTCTATGTGCATGTCTGTATTTGTGTGTATTTCTGTGGCTATCCATGTGTCTGTGTGCAAGTTCTGTGTGTGTGTATATCCATGTGTGTCTGTATAGCTGTGTGTGTATGTCTGTGCATGTGATGGGTTCTCATTCAGTGTGCATGCACTGCGGGAGGTGCTAGGAGAGGCCACTTCGGGCAGAGGCAGGGGAGCCAGGAAGTGGAGTTGCTGTGCTGGGGCTGAGAGGAGGCTGGGCTGGGGGCAGGCTGCACTGGGAGCACCCGGGTGGCCAGGAAGACACCGAATGCCAGCAGGAAGGGCAGCTGTGCTGGGTGCTGTCTTGTGGTGCTTCCCCTGCCCACAGATGAGGACAGCAAGGCCCAGGCCACACAGCCAATGCGTGAGGAGCCGGATCTGAGCCCAAGGGTCTGGCTCCAGTGTCCACACCCTCCCCGGCACCCTCTTGCCTCCCCTCAGAGTACCCCCTCTCCCGGGCATTACCTCCAGGGCCCCATTCTGTGAATAAGGACACCGAGGATCAGGAGACATCACTGCAAGGCTCAAGGCCAGTGACTCTAAGCCCCACCCAGGCCTGTAGACACCCATGTTGCCTAGTCTGTGCCTCTCCTGGGCTGGGAGGTCCACCGGAGAGAGGGTTCCCCCTCAGGGCTTCATTTGGAGAGCACTCAGTGCACAACAGGCAGAGACCCTCCCCAGCTCCCAGATGCTGCTCACACTTTAAAATTCCCTGGGGCTGCCTGACATGACATTTAAACCCATGCGGGTCAGACGTGGGCTGAGAGGCAGCTGGAAAGCCATGTTACCACACCAAAGCCCAGCAAAACCCTCGTGGGGTGGAATGCCAGCGATTTTAGCCACATGGAAATAGGCAGGACTGCGATTAATAGAGCAGCATGGTGGAGCTGGAAGGTCCGGGCCTGGTTTACCAGCACCCCAGGCCACTGTACTGGGTGGCCCATGCCACTGTCTAGCTAAGGCCAGGTGTAGTGCAATGGATCACTTTTATATGGCCTTTCTTGCCATGATCTTGTAACTCCCACTCAAGTGATTGGGTGGGAGTATGCAAATAAGGTGTGATTGTGACCCACCAAGGGGATTGGATAGCTTGCTAATAATGCAAATAAAGTTCATGGCACCAGCATGGGGGTAGGACCATGGAAATAAGATCTATGGAACCTTAACAAAAGGATTGGTTGGTTTTGCCATCCCACAGGGCTTAAAATGAGCCATCCCAGAAGCGAGAGGAGAGGATCTCACCATCACCAAGAAAGAAGAGCCAGGAGTGGAGTGCATCCTTTGGACCCGGGATCTCTGCACTAAGAAGCTTCTAGAACCAGGAGACAGAGAAAGAGAGAGAGAGAGAGCTGTAACACTGCAAATGGTGAGAAGCAGGGGCAGAGAAACAGTGGTGAGGTAAGAGACCAGCAGGAGATGGTGCAGTGGGCTGCCCGGCCCACAGAGAGAAAACTGAATGCCTCTGAGCAGGAGGCTTGCTAGCAGAGTAAGGTACCTCTAAGCACTTGGTGGAGCTAGGGTTGCCAACCTAGAGCTGAGCACCTTCAGACCGAGGCTTACTGGCAGAGTGGGGTGCCTCTGGGCATTTATTGGCAGAACTAAAAGAGCATTGTAACACTTGTTGGAGCAGGGCAGAGACCAAGAACCAGAGTGAGGCATGCATGCAGGCACAGATGAGAAGAAGCTGTCCTGATCAAAGAACTGTATCCTGAGTGTCCATGAACCTGAACTGTAACCTGTTACTTCCCTAATAAACCTCATAATCGTGAGTATTGTCTGAGTTCTGTGTGGCCATTGCAAGGAATTATCGAACTCAGCAGAGAAATAGAGAGTGCCATGAGAGGGACAGTTAGTGTCAGAATTGGTGAAAAGGTTGGAGGGTGGAGGCAAGTCTGACCTCTGCCTCATAGGAATCAGCCTGGGGCGGTTGATCTTGATTCTCCTTCCCCCTTGAAGTTAGAGGAAGTCAGATGTCCCCACCACACCATTTTTATACCAGGCCTGCCTTGCTCTCTTTCCCTGGAATGGTGACCCTCAGAGTAGGATGGCCAGAGAGGCCTGGCACTGTTTTATTGTCTGCTCAAGGGAAGAAGGGACTGGTCCGTGGGTCAGGCTGCCAGACCAGGAAACAGCCAAAGGTCATTTAAGTCACTGGCCTGGCAAGGGCATGGGGGATGGGCCCAAAACTGCAGCTGGGCCCACCATCTAGAAGGCAAGCCAACAAGATACATTCAGTGCCTTGAGGATGTCCAGTCATTTGATCAAACAGTTCCAAGGGTAAACAACTCTGTGTACCAGGCGACGTCTACCATGTCATCTGTGATGTCAAACGTGGAGATGTCCATGGCCGGCAGCAGAGGAGCAGCTCAGCCTGCTGTGACCCCCACGAGATGGCCTGCCACACAGCCTTTGAAAGGGGAGGTTTGGGGAAGGGCGCAGGCCCTGGTGTCAACTGCACCAGGGTCCCATCCCAGCTCTCACTCATGCCTGCCACTTTAATTAACCTCTTGAGGTTTTGATTTCCCCACCTATAAAATGCAGGTTTGGAGAACCTACCTCCCTGGGTGCCCTGAGTCCCATCGTCCTCTCGATGCTCCCCATTTGGCCCTGGGGGACCAGCCTGAAGGCCCTCACTGCCCCCTGGGTCCCCTACACTGGCAACTCTCCCCTCAGCCATCCACTCCTTTGGAGGCACAACCCTTGGGGGTCTTAGAGGCGAGGCAGCAGACTGGTGACTGCAGCAGTGCCCTGGTGGGAGCTGATAAGGCCAGAGGGCCTGCTGAGTCCCCTGTGAGTGGCATCCTGATCCTCGACACGCACACACACACACATAAATGCACACATGTGCGTGAGGAACATGCAACACACATGTACGTGCATACATATCCAGTTATGTCCACATGTGCATACACATAGCACATTAATGTCATGCAAACATATGCATGCACATGGGCACACACCATGCATGCTAACATGCACGTGCACACACGTGTGCACAACATGCACAACCACATGCAAATACATGCACATGTAGTATATTCCTATGCATGCAAACATACACATGTGCATACATGCTAAACATGCATAGAACCATACATGTGCACACATGCACACAGTTCACACTCCCACTCATTCAGGCTGGATGGGAGAGGCTGTGCAGGACAGAAGGAGGTGGGTCCCCTGCCTGGGTAGTGCTGGCCCCAGTGAACCAGCAGATGGAGGAACAGGGCCCTGCCCAGCAGGAGGCTCTAGGCCTGCAGAACTGGCAGCCTAGTTGTGCCCAAGAGTCTCTCTCTCTCTCTCTCTGGAAGGCATCCCAGCTTCCCCATGTAGGAGCAGATCCCCAGGAACTTGTCACCAAGGGTCAGGAGACTTCTGTGGGCGGGAGCCTGGCTGCCATCCCAAACAGGGACAGTCAGAGGCAGCACTCTCCCTCACTGACCCTGACAACCTTCCCCATGCAGAGCAGCTGAGATTAAGAAGCTGTTTTCAGGCAGGGCCTCATTTCATCTCCTCAGCAACCAATTACCGTTCACGCCCACCTCCTGGATGAGGCGCTATGGCTCTGGGACCCCTGACCTTCTGGAGTCCACAGCAGCCATGCAGGGCACCACTGCAGTCACTGGTCCGCCTCCTGGCATGCCTCTGGAACCCCTGAGCACCGTGCCTTCCTGGGGACCAGCCAAGGCGCTGTCTCCAAGTGAAGGCCCCAGCCTTGCCCAACCATCTCTGTGGGGACTGTCTCCAGGGTCTGTAACAGAGTCCTTGGTACCCAGGAAAGGAGGACCTGTGGGCATCCTGGGTCAAGGACTGAAGTCCATGGCCACCCTCCCCCACCCCTACCACCCAGCTGGCTGCATGGGGCTTGTGCCCCTGGACCTACCCAGGGACGGACCATCCTGGGCCCACAGGGAGGGGCCACCAGACTGTTTGAAATGGAGCAGCAAGTACAGGGCCTTGTGGTGTGGAAGCTCCTGCAGACCTGGCTTTTGTCCTAGGTGGAGGGTCAGGGCCTGGCCTGGGAGACACTTGAGAAGGTCCATAACGATTTGGGTGAGGACAGTAGCCCAGCATTCTTGCCCCCTGGACTGGAGGCCTTCCCACCACAAGATCTTACCTTGTTGAGCCTCAGGTTCTTTGTGAGAAGTGGGGGCTGTTTGCATCCCTCGAAAGGTTGGTGGGTGGATCACATAAGAGCAGGTGTGTGAGGCAGAGCATGGGCACATTTAAATGCTCAGGAAAGGGGAACGGCTTTTTCTGTTGTTCTTATGTAGTTCTTTCTGTCGGAGCCTCACTCAGCCCAAGGGGAAGCTGACGCCATCGGGTCCCAGGCCTGACTCAGAATCCCCCAGCAGGACTCTTGGCTGAGAATCAGCTCCAGGGGAGCCCCTACCCTGCTCAGGCAGCCTGTGGAAGGGGGCTGAGGTGGGAATGAGCCCCACTGGGCAGCTGGATGATGCTTCTATGCTGGGTGGTCCTTAGCTCCTCCTGTGATGACTGTCACTATGGGGTGAGTCATCAGACATCACACAACCATGGGAGAAGAAGAGAAGGTTGCTGCTTTACCTGTTTTCTGTATCTTACCTTGTCTTCATGAGCCTCAGCCACTAGACAGCAGGCAAAAAATAACTAAACCCTTGTTCTGAATGAATAATTCAGACAAGTTCTTTGGACTATGTTCATTCTCTTGAGATAGTTGCTCAGTCTCTCTTGCTTCTACATTCTCACCTCCCCCCACAAAGATGGCGTCTGAGTTTAGTAGGGAGGGGGCTCTGTGAACCCAAGGCTGTAGAGGGAAGGGGTCTTCAGATCCTGCATACCCTCCAGACCCTCCTTGGGCCTGGCTGGGGAGTGGCTGACCTGCCCACCCTGCTTGCACCATTGTGGCTAAGGAGTTGTCAGTGACTGTGAAGGATCTGAGATTTCCCCTACTTGCAGGTGAAAAAGTAAGCCTGCTCAGTTTCATAGATGCTGGTATCCCAAGCTCTTTGCTCTCCAAACACCCTTGAAGAAATATTCCAGAACAAAAAGCAGTTAGTACCCGCTTGCATGATGTGCAGAAAAACAAGAGACCCATGGAGAACCATCTTCAGTGGAAAACTATGAGTGCTTCTTCCTACTCAGTAGGACCCAGAGGTCCCTCGATAGCCTTGGCCTCCCCTTAGCTTTTCTGGCTGGTGGCCCTCCCAACCCTCTGCCCGGTCATCCCTGCAGCTCCATGGCCCAGGTGGTCCCCTAGCATCTGTCATGAGGTCATCTCACTTGAATACGGTAGACCCAGGGTAGGCACCCTAGAGAATCAGGAGGGCAGGCTAGAAACAGTCTCTGACCACTGTTAATATGAAGCCAATAATAGAAATTAATTGAAGTTTATTTAGTATATGGTTTGCAAATCAGGGCAATATTTCTGACTAGAGAGTCAGAATGTTCCAGAAAAGAAAAATCCTTTGCAGACTTTATAACCCAGCTTATCACTAGTAACCATTGCCATGGAAACTGGGCCAGAATAGAGTTCACTAAATAACTTGTAGACATGCAGGATTCCATACAACATTTTCTTTTAAAGAACAATTAAGATAATTACTGACTGGCCTTACAGCAAAACTTCTAGGCTAACCTTTGGAGTTTGCAGTTGTATAACTTGTAGACATGCAGGATTCCATACAACATTTTTTTTTTAAAGAACCATTAAGATAATTACTGACTGACCTTAAAACATAGCTTCTAGTCTAACCTTTGGAGTTTGCAGTTGTCAAACTGACTGCACATAGATAATTCTTTAAAAGAGCACAATGCTCAGGGCAAATATTCTTTATTAATTAAACTATATTTGGCTGCTAATCCAAAGGTTGGCAGTTCAAACCCACCCAGCAGCTCTGCAGGAGAAAGACCTGGGGATCTGCTCTGTTAAGATTACAGCCTAGAAAACCCTGTAGGGCGGTTCTACTCTGTCATATGGGAGTCAGTATGAGTTGATGGCACCTAACAACAACAACAGTTGTTTGGTTTAAAGATAACATTCAGAAGACAGTTTCAGTTAAGGTTCAGAGTTTAAAGATTACCTCTAGGCAATGGTTTCAGGTGGGTCATTTTAACCTCAGTGTCTCCAGAAGGTCTGAATTCCACGAGAATTTAAAATCCCATTGTCGCCAGGTGGAAACCCCAGGTTCTGCTGCCAAGACTCACTTCAGCCAATAAATGAGAAACTGAGGTGGGAGAGAAGAAAGGCGGCTTTATTTTGTTGTGCAAGGAAAGGAACAGTTGGGGCTGTTGCTGCCAAGATTGCTCAGCAAGGGCAAGGGAGAAGGCTACTTTTGAGGGGTTTACAAGTAGGAAGTTCATACAAGTTACATCAGAACGTTCTTAATCATGCTACACAGGCACAATGGGGTTTACATATAACTTCACACATTGCGTGTTCAGAAAATGGCAGTTAAACTCCACCCAGTGGAAGGCAGGGTAGTTACTATGTATAAGATCTAAAAAGTTATCCTGAATGTCAGTGTGGCACCTAAACCAGTTTCCACCAATTTCCTTTAGTTTTGGGCAGCAGTTAAGGAGAGGGGAACCAGGATTTTAATGTAAAGCTACAGGGCACGCCAAGCAAGCTGCTTGGGGTGGTGGAATTTTCTGCAGCATGGGAACTTCTGTCTTACTGTCCTCACCACATAACAAAACAAAAAAAGAGTTGCTGTTGAGATGACTCTGACTCATGGCAGCACCATGTGTGTCAGAGGAGAACTGTACGCGATAGGATTTTCAATGATTGATGTTTTTGGAAGTAGATTGCCAGGCCTTTCTTCCCAGGCACTCCTGAGTGGGTTTGAACCACCAATCTTTCAGTTAGCAGCCAAGCGCATTCACTATATGACCACACAGCACGACCCTCTTAACTGTGTTGAGTCCAGAATGGAGAGTGGGTGCTGCCTCTGATGTCCTTTCACCTTGCCTGGTACACACCAAGTGGTGTTGTCACATTCTAAAAAATAAAAGCCATGATTTGCAGTGTCTGTTGAATTCAAAACTCGACCCATTGCAGCTGAGTCGATTCCAACTCACAGAGACCATATAGGACAGAGTAGAACTGCCCCATAGGGTTTCCATGGAGCTGCTGGTGAATTTGAACTGCCCACCTCTTGGTTAGCAGCCAAGCTCTTAACCACTGTGCCACCAGGGCTCCTGCTGAATTCCAATGGCATAAAATCACTGAATGGAATTGGGAAGAGATGACACCAACGACTTTTGTGAGCAAGTAGGAGGCCACTTCCTTCGCAGGGCCACCTTGTTGCTTCTTCCTCCCCCCTCTACTTCCTTTTCCTTTCCATAAGCCCCTGCACTAGGAGGGGTGGATTTTCCGAATTTCTCAGTGCCAAATTCTCTTCTCCCTAGGACAGCAAGCCTGGGGGCATTACCCCGAGCTAAGAAGAAAATTCTTGATCTGAGTCTCCTAGAATTGTCTTTGGTATGTTAAATGGGAGCTAAAAGAATTTAGAAAAATTTGAATAGTCTGGATTGCATGGCTATTATCTTGCTAAAAATCCTGTTTTGAATATCCAAAGCTAATTACTAAGCATGTTCTTCCTTTGACATTTCTTCTCTAACAAGTCTAATTGACTGCCAACCCAGGCAGATGGATGCCTTGGGCCAACTAATGAAAATAAATAACACTTATTGAGTGCATACTATTGATTATTACACCAGTTAATACACACAACAGCCCTATGAGGAACCAAAAAAAAAACCAAACCCACTGTCGTGGAGTCAATTCCAACTCATGGCAACCCTGTAGGACAGAGTAGAACCGCCCCATAGAGTTTCCAAGGCTGTAATCTTTACTGGAGCAGACTGCCATATCTTTTTCCTGTGCTCTGCAGGAGAAAGTAGGTTCGAACCGCTGATCTTTCTGTTAGCAGCCAAAAACTTAACCACTGCACCATCAGGGCTCCCTCTATGAGGAAGATACCATAATTACCCCCATTTGATGGATGAGAATGTTGAGACCTGGAGAGAGTAAGCAACCTGTCCAAAGTTAATGTAGACAGTGAATGGTAAAGCTGAGAGTCAAACCAGGCAATCTGGTTCCAAAAACCAAACTTCTAGCCACTATATTATGTGACTTGTCAACTAAGGAAAAGTCATAGTTGAGTGCTATGAAAGGGAAAAGGAAAAAGTCCATTCATTTTTTTCCCCTCAAAAGCTTGTCTTTATTCTACTGGAAATCCCTAACCCCTAGTAATAGATGCTTGTGGTGCCCTGTGTCATATCCCCTCGGCTCACCTCTAACTTTAGAGCAAGTGTGGTGGACAATCCCAGCGCACGTTGACAGTGTCCTATGTCAAATGTCCACCTTGTCTTTATGCTCTTCTGCCTCAGGACTTCCTCTGACACCACAGAATTTGCTCAGCCCAAGGGCAGGGCAGCCTGAAAGTGTGGGGGATTTAACATCCCTGGGGGCAGTCCTCAACCAATGTGGGGGTGGGATTGGCTAACATATGCCCCAGCATCCCATCCTTAGAAGGACAATTCTGACACATATTCTACATGGATCCTCTATGTGGACCTCCAGGGAGATGAAGACACAGTTGTTCACCAAAGTCACTAGCTCAATATCACTGACTTTATTGGTTTTTCTTCCTTCCCATCTCTCCCCTGCCTCACTCCCACCTCCTGGGATCACTTCCCAAATTACCTACATGCTCTAAAGTCCTTGTATCACTCTCTGCTTTGGGGTCACTCAAACTAAGACAGCTGGTCCTAGAAGTAGCCTTAAAGAGCAGATTCTTGTGATGGGATTCTGGAGTTGGGTCACTCACTAGTACAATGGCAGTGAGGCCCAGGCTGGTGGAATGAGGGGTGGTGACAACCCTGGCATGCAGAGCCATCACAATTGCTGAGTCTCAAGCCAACAATAAGCTCAGGACATGCTGTAAAAGTCAGAAAGTCCCCCAGGATGGCCTTTAAGGAGACTTTCATCTTTTGCAGCCAGAGGGCAGACCATACTGAAAATCAGGCCCAAGATCTAATCATAAGGGTGACAGACCACAAAGATAGCTGAAGGTGCAGACCTCGACAGATCTCCTATGGTAAGGTCAAGACCTTGATAAGGAAGGTGTCAAACCTGAGACCTGGTTTGTAGACACTATGAGTGCATTCACCTGAAAGTCTTGAGCCCCCATATTCTCCTCCCCTTGTTAGAGGAGAGAAGGCTTCCCTTCTCTGGAGTCCCTGAAGGTACCTCACTGAGGTGGGTACCTTGCAAGATGATGCTCATCCTCCTCAGAACCTTCCCCTGCCTTCTCTCATTGCATCCAGAGCAATAACTGGGATTGGGCCTCCTCATGTCCTGAGCAGGGATGTAGAGCACCTGCTACAGAAAGAAACAGCTTACTCACTAGAAGAATTGCAGTTCTTGGCTAATGTGTATTGGCAGGAACCTGGGTCTCGTGTGGGAGCAGATCTTGAGGATGCCGGATGGGAGACAGGAGTAGAATATAAGGCTGGATCCAGCTGCTGTCGCGTCTACTCCAGCTCATGGTAACCCCATGTATTTCCGAGTAGAACTGTTTTCCATAGGGTTTTCAAAGACTGTGATCTTTCAGAAGCAGAATACCAGGTCTTTCTTCTGTGGTGTGTCTGGGTGGATTGAACTGCCAACTTTTTGATTAGGAGCTGAGCATTTAATCATTTTTGCTACTCAGGTATAGGGGAGAGTTTATTCATATGGGAGTGCTCGCCTATGAGTAAGGATTTAACACACCAGCAAGATGGAATAGGCCCTAATACACTTAGTATTGCTCTTTGAAACTTGGACATGATGGTAGAGATGTTGGAACTTCTTTGGGAGAGTATGAGGAAGGGGGTCAGAGACTCAGGGAGGTAAACCTATTGGAATGAGACACAGGAACCACCACCTGATAAGAGGTTCCACAGAAGGGCCTAGAAGACAGACTGTTATGGATTGAATCGTGTCCCCCGCAAAAAAAAGTTATGTTGAAATCCTTGCCCTTGTATCTGTGAATGTGACCCTATTTGGAAATAGGATTTTTTTTGTGGTATGTTAATGAGGTCATACCAGAACAAGGTGAGTTCTAAACCTATCCCTTCTGAGTGGTGTCTTATAAAAAGAGCAGAATAGACAGAGAGACACACACAAGGGAAAGAAAGACAACAAAGACAGATGCATCTGTAAGTCCAAGAACACCAAGGATTGCCAGCAGCTACTAGAAGCTGAAAGAGACAAAGAAGGACCTTCTTCTATAGCCAACACCCTGCATTCAGACTTCTAGACTCCTGAACTGTGAGAAAATAAATTTCTGTCTTTAAAGCCACTGACCTGTGGTATTTTTTGTTACAGCAGCACTAGATAACTAAGACTTTCACTAAAGCTATAAGAAATGTGCTAGCTAGTGAGAGGGTGCCAGCATTGCTGAGATGCTCAAGGATGGCCAGCCATATAGGCCCATGTTAACAGGAGGAAGTACAGCTATGGGCTCTGAAATAGGAGAGATACAAGGCTGCACAGAACCTTCAGAGGCAAGGTGGGTATAGTTAGGGTCATGGGAAGAAGGTCCAGAAAGAAAACCAGGAATCTGTGGTGCTGGCTGGTAGACCAGGGTGTCCCTGGGGTAGGATAGATGAACAGTCAACTAGGGTATTATCTGACTTGTATAACCAGAAGCAACCAAGTGTTGGCAAACAGAAGCCTAAGTCAACAGCCACGGTAGAAAATTTTGATTCCTTGCCTTGTTTCTAAATCTAAGTCATTCTCAAACCCAGAGCCTTTGTTGAACAGGAGGCTTGGTTTCCTTGCAGAAAGATTGTATAACATCATACGTAAATATACAATAAATATCCCCCCAAATCTTTCACTACTGCCCTTAAGCAGAGTGACTGCACC
Source organism: Dugong dugon (assembly GCA_030035585.1). Taxonomy (NCBI): domain Eukaryota; kingdom Metazoa; phylum Chordata; class Mammalia; order Sirenia; family Dugongidae; genus Dugong; species Dugong dugon. The sequence continues at coordinate 24,942,154 of CM057462.1, read as the reverse complement.
CCTGAGAAAGGTGAACACCCATAATTTTCCAGGACTTTTGGATACAGGGTCTGAGTTGGCAGTGATACAAAGGGACTCAAAATGTTGCTGTGGCCCCCAGTTGGCATAGTGGCTTATGGAGGCCAAGTTATAAACAAAGTTCTGGCCTATGTCCATCTCACAATCTAATGGGTTTGTGGACTCACCCTGTAGTCATTTCCCTGCCCCAAGTTCATAATGGGATGGATTTACTTATCAACTGCTAGAATCCTCTAGTTGTTTTCCTGGTCTGTAGAGTAAGAAGCACTGTGGCAGAAAAGGCCAAGTCAACATCTCTGAAACAGCCCTACCTCTGACAAAGAGAGTAAATCAGAAGTTATGCCTCATTCTGGGTGAGATTACAGCTATTAATGCCACCCTCAAAGACTTAGAGGGTATAGGAGTGGTGGATTCCGTCACATCCCCATTTAATTCACCGGCATGGCCTCTAAAAAAAACCAGGCAGATGGTGGTGGGTGGCAGTGGACTGCAATAAACTTAACCATGCAGTAATTCCAATTGCCATTGTGCTGTATGTTGTACCGTTACTGAAACAACTAACACAGCCTCTGCCACTTGGCATGCAGATTTATCTGATGAATGTGTGATTTTCAATTTCCATTAGAAAAAAAGGATTGAATGTAGTTTGCATTTACATGGGACATATAGTAGTACACGTTCAGTCTCTTGTCCTAGGGCTATGTTAACTTTCTTGTACCCTGTTACAATATAGTTCACAGGTACCTTGTTCATCTGGACCTCTAAAGAACATCACACTAATCTATTACATTGAAGATATCATGCTAATTGGACCCAGTGAACAGGAAATGGTGAGTACTGTATATGTCCTGGTAAGACACCTGCTTGCCAGAAGATAGATAAATTCTGCAAAGATTCAAGGTTCTGCCACATCAAGGAAGTTCTTAGGGGTCTAATGGTCTGAGTCTTGCTGGGACATTCCCTGTTAGGTAAAGGGCAAATTATTGCACATGGCACATTCCTTGGTGGGTCTCTCTGAGTTTTGGAGGCAACAATTACCACGCTTGGGAATGCTGATTTGATCTATTTATCAAGTAACCCAGAAAGCTGTCAAAGTGGGGCCCAGAGAAAGAGAGCTCTGCAGCAGGTCCAGGTGGCAATTCAAGCAGCCCTGCCACCTGGGCCGTATGACCTGGCAGATGCAATGATGCTGGAAATTTATGTGGTAGATCTAGAGGCTGTGTATAATCTCTAGCTAGCCTCAATTGGAGAGTCTCCTGGAAATTCTCCTGGGATTCTGGATGAGGCCATGCTGCCTGCACTATAAGAAAAGCAGCTCCTGGAATGCTACAGGGCCCTAGCAGAGACACAGTCTGTGACCGTGGGACATTAAGTGACTGTGCAACCAGAGCTGCCCATCATGAGCAGAGTATTTCCAGATTCACCAAGTCATCGTTGGCTGGGTGCAGCAGCTATCGGGCAAGCCACAGGAATAGTTCATGTGGGATTAGAACTAAACAAGTCTAGAGGGTCAAGAAGTTACATAAAAGGTGGCCCAGATGCCTCTGTCATTTCTCTCATTGCATCAACACCTCTCCCTCAGCACAAATCTATGGCTTCATGGAGGCAGGGGAGAAAATACCTCAAATTGGGCTCATGGATGTGTCATCTTGATATGCTGGTTGGAGGTGATGATGGGTTTGTTGCCGCAACATAGACACATGCAAGGGAAACTTAGAGAACAGTGGTGTTATGGATTGGATTGTATCCCCCCAAAATATGTGTTGGAATTCTAACCCCTGTACCTGTGGGTATAATTCCATTTGGGAATAGGGTTTTGTTTGTTATGTTAATGAGGCCGTATCAGTGTAGGTGTGTCCTAAACGTAATTACCTCAGAGTTACATAAAGAGCAGAAAGGACACAGAAAATAGTAAGCACAGACGGTGGGGAAGACAGATGCCATGTGAAGATCATCAAGGAAGTGAGGAAGACCAGGGCTATAGAAGCTGAAAGACACAAGGATCTTCCCCAACAGCTGACAGAGATAGAGCTTTTCCCCAGAGCTGATGCCCTGAGTTTGGACTTCTAGCCTCCTGAACTGTGAGAAAATAAATTTATGGTCTTTAAAGCCACATACTTGTGGTGTTTCTGTTACAGCAGCACTAGGAGACTAAGGCAAGTGGTGATGAAAATTCTCTCAGGACCAGAAATCTAAGCAGTATATTTGATTTTCCACTATATAGGTAGGGGACAAAGACTCCCGGACCATAGCAAATGATTTGACCACTTGGTCAGGGACCTGGAAGGAACATGATCTGAAGATCAGAATCAGGGATGAGGTACATGGGGGACAACGAGAAGAGACATCAAGCGTGCAAATCTTTGTCTCATATTGATGCCCATTAGAGAGGGCCACTGCAGATAGGGTAACAAGCAGCCAGGTGGACAGATGACCCCTCCACTGGAGGCCAGCCTGCCTCTGTCCTTGGCCACTCAGTGCTTGCACAACAGCCTCATGAACAGAACAGAGTAGCTGGTGGCAGGGATGAAGTTCGGCACGAGCCCAACCACCTGGTCTTCCTCTCACTGGGGCGAATCTAGCTACTGCTGCTGATCCCTTAACAGGGTACCATCCCTGGAAAGGACCAGTCAGACACTTCTTCGAAGTTAATTACATCAGACCCTTACCTGGAGGCAACAATGACGCTTTTCCCCCAGAACTGACACTCCAGATACAGGGTTTGCTTTCCTTGCTCAAGTGCCTCTGCCTGCACCGTTATATCACAGATTGCAGAGGACCTGACTTACTGACATGGGATTCCACACAGCATCACTCAGGCTGAGGGACCCACTTCTACCAGGGATGCAGTAGGGTTCCAACGAGCCTGAAGACATGGGTGCTGGTGGACCAGCAGGCACATAACCCATTGCTGGGAAGTCAAGTCCAGTTGCTGGTGGGGATAAATGACCCTGATTATCCTGAGAGAGCCTGAGCAGGCTGCTAACCAAAAGATTGGCAGTTCAAATCCACCAGCTGGTCCTTGGAAACCCTATGAGGCAGTTCTCCTCTGTCCTGTAGGGTCACTATGAGTCGGAATTGACTCGACAACAACAAGGTGTTTTTTTGGTTTATCCTGAGAGAAGGGGCAGTGGTGGTTCAGTGGTAGAATTCTCTCCTTCCATGTGGGAGATCCAGGTTCAATTCCCATCGATGCACCTCAAACACAGCCATTAGCTGTCTGTCAGTGGAGGCTTGCGTGTTGCTATGATTCTAAATAGGTTTCAGTGGAGCTTCCAGACTAAGACAGACTAGGGAGAAAGGCCTGGTGATCTCCTGCATGGTAGGTGAGAATTCTACCACTCAGTCACTAGTAAACTAATTAAAAAACCAAACCAGTTGTCATCAAGTTGATTCCCATTCATGGTAACCCCATGTGTGTCAGAGTAGAACTGTGCTCCACAGGGTTTTCGATGACTGAATTTTCAGAAGTAGATCACCAGGCCTTTCTTCTGAGGTGCATCTGGGTGGACTCCAACTTTCAGTTAGCAACTGAGAACTTAATCATTTGCACCCCCCAGGGACTCCTCAGCTTGTCTTAGGCTCTGCTTTCACAGGGACCCAAACAAAGACTCCCATAGGTTTGGACTCTGGTTAAGGGATATACCTGTCAGACTGTCTTTGAAGGGAGGGGCAAGGCAGATGCCTGGGGTGTAGTTAGCGCTCTTCTTGCCCTTGAGAGAGCGAGGCTGCAGGAGAGGGGGAGAGCCAGTTCCCATCTCCTGAGGCTCTGGCCCCTCACACCCCCACCGTCTGCCTCCAGATTTGAGGAGAAGCTGCTCCCACTCAGGGATACACTGAAGAGTCTAGTTCTCAACATATACATCCCAGCCTTTGCGGTGACCCCACCCCCACCCGGGGGAGGAGGGGAATGCGGGGCCCTGGCCTCTGCCCCCACGACCTCTGCCACAGGGTACGCCAGTGCCACCTCCCCAGCAGGCTGGCTCAGCTGCAAACTCCAATGCAGCCTTTAATCTGCTCAGATCATCACTACAGGAATAGAACTCAATGTTTAAAAAGCACCAGCCTTCCCTGTAAGACGTGGGCAGAAATAGCAGCCACAGCCGGGAGCAAGCGGGGAGCGTGCTGCACGCGGGCGGAGGTTCTGGGGGTGGGTTGCGCCTCACTGCTCTGGTCCAGGCAGCCGCAGAGTCCGCTTTAAATAGCTCCTCGTGGGCACATGGCAGCAGAAAGAAGGCAATGCAGGCAGCCAGGCACAGGGCTGGGGGCAGGGTCCCGGCCACAGGGAGGTCAACCCAGGCCAGCCGGAAGCTCTGAGACCTTGCCCACACCAACATCCCCGGACGCTGGAGCTGCCCTGCTCTGCCTTCCTCAGACCTCAAGGGTCTCTGTCCCCTAGGGGTGGGAGGTGGTGGGGGCAGTCTTGGCCCAGCCCAGTAGCTACATGGGTGCCCATCTGGGGACTTAGGCTTCCCCCAACTCTCTGGGTCCCAGGGAGGAGAGGAGCAATGGCTAGGCACGAGGCCCACGGCCAGAGGGAGACAGCTGAGGAGGGGAGAGGAACCTGGGGACCTCAGGGACTGACACAGGAGACCCCCACCCTCGGGCAGCACCCCGGCTCTGCCCATAGTCCAGGTGTGGTGCCTCTGCCACAGGCCTCCTCTCAGACTGGTTGGCCTTGGCTGCCATCTTCCCCACCGTCTGGAGGTGGCCTAGGGCCCAGCTGACCCAGATTCAGTCCTCTTGCTCCTGGTCACCTGCTCCCTCACTTGTCTGAGGTCTGCCTGCCCCGGGGCCCGGAGTCCCTCAGCCTCCCCTCCTCTCATTCTTCAGAGCAGAGCGGGAGCCCACAGGGGCAGCCTCATGGGAAGGGGTCTTTAAGGAGTGAGGGGGAAGCAGGGCAGAGCTGAAGGCTGGGCACAGTGTGGGCTCAGGGCTGTGTCCTCCTCTGCTCTGGAAGTGGTCTGTGTTCCTGGCCTAGATGACTTCAGCCTCAGTGGTGGCCTTGTCACTCTGCCACCTGAGCCTAACCCATCAAGTCCCGCCCCCAGCATCCTGCTACCCTGGCCCTGGGGCTCAGAGCAGGTTGGCCCTGGCTGCAGGGCAGACAACCTGGCCAGGCAGCTTTTCCTGATTCCCAGGAAGTCACCACCAAGCTCCCCCCATGTGTTTCTGAGGAGCTCCTCCAGGAAAGGCGCCTTGGGGCCAGCAGGTCTGGTGTTGGGCAGCTTTGGCTTCCAGGCGGAGGAGACGACAGAGCCCACACAGCTACCCCTCTAATTGCACTGCTGCCTCTTCTGAGGGCAGTGACCGCAGCGGTGGAAAACCCTGACCCTTATCAAGAGCTCGACGCTATTGCTTCATGTCTAGGCAGCTGCAGTGGTGGGGACAGGGCTGTGGGTGTTTTTAGAGACTTGACAGACTCAGTTCTCCCGTCACTAGACCAAGAAGTCACCACAGTGTCGCCCTGGCCCTGGGGACCCACCCAGGGCAGGTTGGGCTGCCACGCCTCGGCCACCTGGCCTCCTGCCCCTCTGCCTGCCCACCAATCTCCTTGGACACGGATGTGACCACACGACAGAGGATGGCCAAGCAGATGCCAGAGGGTTCTGGCACCTCCAGCCCAACACTTGCTGGGGCTCCAGTGGCCACAGGGCTTCAGGAAGGCCGTGGGCTTTGGGTCAGCTGGCTCCAGGCTCAGATGCCAGCCCTACCTCCACCTGTGTATGAGGAGGGTGTCGGGTGTGTGTCTGGACCTGGACCTCATCTGAGAAACGGGCCCATCAAAGGCCAGTTATGGGAGGAACATGAGACAACGTGTGAAGGCTGGATCCTCTGCCACGGGCTGACTTGTGTTGAAGTCCTGACCCCAATACCTGTGAACGTGACTGTTTGAAAGTAGGGTCTTCAGGATGTCATAAGTTAAATTAACATGAGGTCATACTGGAGTAGGGTGGGTCCTAATCCCATCTAAGTGATGTGCTTATAAAGAAAACAGACCCAGAGATAGAGACAGACAGAGGGAAGACAGCCACGTGATGACAGAAGTACGATACATCTACAAGCCAAGGAACGCCTGGGGCCACCAGAAGCCGGGAAAGACAAGGAATGATCTTCCTCTACAACAGACAGAGCAAGGCCCTGCCAACATCCAGAATTCAGACTCCTACCCTCCAGAACTGTGAAAGAATAAATTCCTGTTCTGATAAGCCACTCAGTTTGTGGAATTCAGTTACAGCAGCCCCGGAGACTAAGACACTCTCTTTCCAGAGACTCTCCCTTCCCAGCTCCAGCCTCCTGGCATTGGACAACCTTCTCTCCTTCTCTCGGGACCCTCAACTCCCTGCTTTACCCTGGTGCACAGTCTGTGTCCAACCCTGGGACTTCCATGGACTGCCCCTTGTCCACATGCTGCCACCAAGCAGGGGTGGCGACGAGAGCCCTTCAAGTGGCCAGGCAGAGGCTCCAGCCATGGGGGAGGGGTCCCCAGCTGCTTTGGGGATGAACAGTGAGTCAGCCAGGCCCCGGACTTTACTTTACGCAGGGACCCAAGAGCCCTCAGAGCTGCTCCTTGCCACCATTCCATCCACGACGACAGTGATGAACATGGTCGAAAAGAAAACAAGTCACAGAGCCCTAAGACCTGAGTCATTTTCTGAATCTAAAGTCCCAGCTCCTCCTGGGGTCCAGTGGTATGCCTCACTTGGCCAGGTCAGGAACAACTGGGCAGGCCAGGGGCTCTGCCACACTCTGTCTCCATCCATCTGCATGAGAGGCCTGTAGGGGAGCTGGTCTTCAGGGTGGGGGTGGGAGCCAGGGACCAAGCCTGGAGGGCTGGGGGGCCAAGGCTCTCCGCCTGTCTATGGCCTGTCGGCACCCCACTTTGAAACTCAGGGAGCAGGCTGGCTGATTCAAGGGCCTTTGTCCCAGGAGTGCCCATGTCCCCCTCAAAGTGCCACTCCCTTTGAAGGACGAGCTCCCTCACATGGTGTAGGCCGCCCAGTAGATGACATTGACCGCCGCGAAGGCCGCTGGGAACACAGCACGGGCGTAGATGTCAATGGTGTCCGCGTCAATGGGTTTGAAAAGCACCCGCATGCTGCCTGAGCGGGGCCCCTCCTGCCTCCTGGTCTCTACTTCCACAGAGCGGTAGGAGCCCATAAGGTTCCCAGGGGCGCGACCCTGCCTGTTGGAGACAGCCAGCTCCTGGTTGACACCAGCCGCAGACAGGGAGAACAGCACAATGGCATTCTTCACGTCGATCTGTGAGGGGTGGAGGGGGAGGCAGGGCTGAGCCTGTCACAGCTCCCAGCCCTGGGGACAGTTCTCCCCCTGAGGACTTGCATGGAGGACCCACCACTGAGGAACCCCACTGAGGACCCCCATTGAGGATACTGCTCTCCAGGAGCTTTGGGCCTGGCAGTGAACCCTCAGAGCCAGCTGGCAGAGGTGTCCCCAGGTTCAGCCCAGGAAAAAGTAAGTGGCCGTCAGCAATGCTGCCCACCATCTGCCAGGTCAGCCAGTGGTGGTGCTGTCCTCAGACCTGGAGACCACATGCAAAGCCAGCCCCACCTGGCATGACCTAGGCCCAGCCTCACCTTGGCCTTCTGCTCCTTGACCTTGACCTTGGCCTTCTGCTTCTTCCGGTAGTCAGCATTGAAGTGGGCAAAGGCGTACTCCACCAGGGCGGCGAACACGAAGACATAGCAGATCCAGAAGTACACGTCCAGGGCTTTGATGGCCGAGGCCCTCGGGAGGGAGGACCGGGCACTGACCATCAACGTGGTCATCGTCAGCACTGTAGTGATACCTGCACACGGGGGTGCCTTCAGTTTCAGTTGCAGCCCCATGCCATCCTCCCTCCTCCACCCACAACCTCCCCCAGCAGGGCCCTGGCCCCCAGAAGAGGAGTGTCTGCTGGCCCCACCCAGATAGCCACAGCTCAGGCTCCTCTGGCCAGGGATGGTGGGAGGGGCTGTGGTGCCAGGCCTGGGCTCACAGCCCACAGGTGGCAGGTTCTGCTCCCAGCTCTCACCCTCCACAAGTGCCCTGTTCCCCCACCAGCACACTGTCCCCCCATCTCCACCAGTGCCCTGTCTCCTCGCCTTTCCTGAAGCCCTCAAGGAGAGGCGAGGACCTCGTACCCAGAGACACCCTGGCGGGCACTGCGGCCTGACTAATCCAGAAGGAGACCCAGGACATGGCGACCAGAAGAATGGACGGCATGTAGGACTGGATGATGTAGACACCTCGGTTCCTCCGCAGGTTGAAACGCAGGCTGAGACGCGGGAACTGCCCAGCTGAGGGAAAGGATTGTCAGGACCTGGCACCTGCCCTCTCCCCTGCCATTAGGACCCAATGCCTATCCTGCCCACCCCACCGCATGTCACGGAACTTGGGGCGGGGGGCACTTGGGCCCGCTTCAAGCCTCAGAGGGAAGGAAGACTCCATAGCCCACATTTCCCCCTGCCCGACTCAGCCCAGTGGGTCAGGGGTACCCCTGCCTTGGCCTTGCCACGGGCCCCCACCCCCAGTGAGACGAGCACAGGAAGATCCCACATTGTTTCAGACTCGAGTGTGTTGACCTGGCCCGGAGTCCCAGACAGTGGGAAGCTTCACTCCTCCTTTCCAACCTGCCCCCACTGCTATCTCCCACAACTCACCCCACCCCTACAAAGGAAGGAGCCAGGGCTGGGCTCAGCCACTCCAAAACGGGGCAGCAGGGGCAGGAGGGGATGGGGGACAGAGGACAGGCAGTCAAGAAGGCTTAACTCCCGAGCCCTGTGGTCCTGGGGCTGAGGGAGCCCCCCCATTCCTTTGGGTCCCCCCAAACCAGGAGTGTAGCTAGCACTCGGGAAACAACAGGAGACTGGGGATGGGATGGTGACAACCAGATCCCCCTGAGGCCTCTTCTGAGCCCCTCCTCTGTGCACAGCCCATGCCCACCATTCCCAAGTCAGTGCTTGGAGCCACACCCTTGGGCCCTCCGAGCCAGCGAGGCCCTGCACAACCAGAGGCGGCTTTCGGGGGTGATCAGGCAGGGGCCTCACCGGACTTGAAGTTCATCAGCTCCACGGTGAATCGGAAGCTGGTGATGGTGAACTGGGCCAACTGCAGCTTGTCCAGCCCGTGGATCTGCTCCTGGTTCTCCGACCAGTAGTAGACGATGTCCTCAGAGGAGTAGCCATCTGCAGGAGAGCCCACAGGTGGGCAACGGGCAGAACCCCCACACCCTGAGGGGCCCAGGCCAGGGCTGCCTCTAGGCAGGTGGGTGTGGTGAGGAGTGCTGGCAAGAGTGGGGGACCCCTTTGCAAAGTGACCCCCCAAGGGCTGCCACACTTACCCCACAGCAACACCAATACCTGCCATGTCTGGGACCCACAGCTCAGCTCTCCCAGGATGGTGGAGGGGCCCAAGCTGCTCCAGGCCTTCTGGCTCCCCAAGTCCTTTGAGCCTGGCAGGCCTTGCCTGGGTCCTGAGCTAAACAGCTTCTCCCCACCCCCACCCTGTGCATGCCTGAGTCCCACCTGCCCACGCCAGTCACCTGAGGTGCCAGCTTCGCTCCCAGGATGAAGCCCCTCCCCTGCTGGGCCCTGGCCAGGACTCACAGCTCTCCAGGTCCAGCATGCACTCCTGCTCATCCATGGGGTACTTGGCCAGGTCCATGTCACAGGCCACCGTGGAAGTGATTCTACCAAGATAAAGGGGCCGGTCAGCTGCATGCTGGCGAGGCCAGCCAGTGTGCCCAGCACCATAGGCCCCTGCCCCTGAGAGGCCCAGACGCCCCTGCTCTGACTCTGAGGGGCCCCTCCCCAGTGCCACAGCCCCCAGAACCACCACCACTGCCCCAGAGAGGTCTAGCATCCTGCTCCAACCCTGAGGGGCTGCCCACTTGCCAAGAGCTCTTGGGGCCTGAGCTGTATGCTGCCAGGCGTCTGGGGAAAATCTTTATAGGTATCTATCTGTAAGTCTGTCTTTAGGACTATCAAGAACTGGGTTTCATTTATTTTCTGTATACTTCAAAATGCCTGACCATTTGACCAAGTTGGGAGCTACAAGGGCAGGTACCAGCAGGAGCAACTGGCCTTGCCCCCAGCAGCCAGCTCTGCACACTGCCCGTGTCCCCTCCACTGACAGGCCGAGGCACAGGCCCAGTGTTGCCCAGAATCCTGATTTTGCAAGGAGGCCAGACATCTAGGTTTTCATGTAAAATCTTCTAGTGTTTTAATGCTGGCCACGAATTCCATTTGCAAGGACTGTGAAGGCCACAGGGCCACATCTATCGGCTTCCAGGTAGCAATCTCTGGAACCAGCGCCCCAGTGGGGTAGAAATATGCCTTGGCTGCACCCATCCCACCCTGCTCCCTGTAGCATGTCTTTGATTTTCTCTGGTAGGAACTTGGACATGGTGGGCCATAGGTGGGTGGGTGGAGGCCGAAGGGCTCATCAGGTGCTGTGCAGAATTGCCCTTCAGGCAGTGGGGGCTCTGGGCATCACTGGGAGCTATACAGAATCACCCTGTTGGGCAGCTGAGGGGGGCCTGGGGCTCACCAGGTGCTGTACAAGATCACCTGGTCAGGTGGGTGGGGGCCCTGGGGCTCACCGGGTGCTATACAGGATCACCCCATCAGGCTGCAGCCGGATGAGCTTGTTCTCCACGGTGACATCATGGAACCAGGCAGACTTGGCATTGACGATGAAAGTGTCTGGGAGCCAGAGCCAGTCCACGAAGCGGCTGTCCAGACCCAGTGTCTCATTGGTGTGGCTATAGGAGAGCCTGCTGTCCCGCCAGCTCTGGTGCAGGAATATAGTCATGGTGTACTCCTGTAGAGGAGACCGAGTGGGGGAGTGGAGGATGACAGTCATCTCTCGGCTCACCCTGAGAGCACACGGTGGGGACGGAGGGGGCAGCAGTTAGTCCTTGGCTCACCCCAAGAGCACACGACGGGTTGGGGGAGGTTTGGAGGGGGCAGCACGCACCATGTTCACCTCTGAGATGTGGTCAATGCTGGCCACCTCGAGGGCAAGCGCCACGTTCACGGGGGGGCCTGAGAAGAGAAGGAGCAGGGCCTGAGCAGACTGGGACTGGTGTCGGACACCCTCCACCCCAGTAGCCAGGTCAGGCTCTGCACCGGGAGCCCAGGGACGCTGGGCTGGAGGAAACAGCAAGGAGTTTGCAGGGGAAGAGTGAGGTCCAGGTACAATCCTTGTTGGAAATGCTTTGTCTTCCTGGCTGCCTCCCCAGGAGGCCTAGGGCTGAGGCTACCCTCTGGCAAGTCTGACATATCCTGCAGAGGACACCCAGGCCTGTTTCCAGTCCAGAGTCCACAGGGAGCACGACTGCTGCCAGACACACCCCTTCCCCTCACTCACCACCGATGCCGGGCCGGAAGTTCCGGGCATAGCCCTCCATCAGGCCATCCAGGTTGGGGAGCCAGGAGATCTCCAGGTTGGAGCCGACGTAATCGCCAATGTCATTCATGGCTCTGGGGGACGCAAGGGAATGGGTCACAGATAGGCAGGGCGCCAGGGGCTGGGTGCCTTCCTGGGGACGATCAGGGAGGGTGGGGAGCACTAGAAGGACCCCTAGGCCAGGACCAGGGTCTTCCCTGAGGTTGGGGCAGTGGGCCCAAGTTTCTCCATCTTTTTTTCAGCCCTTTCTGCTCAGCTCCCTGGCCCTGCACCCAGCTCTGCAGGGGCCACCTTGGGTTGCACAGAGTCCACCCAATGGCCTCCGGTGGCTCCCTTTGGAAACTTCTTCTGCGGGAGGGGACGTGTGCGAAGAGGTGTTGACCGGGCAGCTGGGGGTGAGCGAGGAAGGTCACAGCGGCAAGCCCCACCCCAGGACCAGGGCAGGCTGAGGATTGGGGCGGGCTGCATCCAGCTCCTGTCTCTGTTCCGTCCTAGGAAGACCCACCCAGGCCTGCTCCTGATGCCCCCAGGGGCTTCTGGGGCTTAAGCTGACTCTGGAGCAGCTGGAGTTGTGCTTGCTGACTGTGCTCGCTGGTTGCTCTCGCCACTGGGTTATTGTGCATGGCAGGGACACTGGGAGTGCCCAAAGCAACCCAGAAGGGGCTCACATGCTGGGCTCCCCCAGCAGCTCAGCCTGCACCCCTCCTCCCACCCACCCTTTCCTGCCCCTGCCCCCCCTTTCTCTTGCTCATACTGGCCCTCCCCATCCACCTCTTCCCTTCCATCACCTCTGCAAGTCTTGCCTTAAGATTCAGCTTCAGGCTCACCTCCTCCAAGAAGTTGCCCCTAATGCTCCACTCATTCATTCATTCATTCTCAAAGGGCCATATAGCCACAATAAGTCAGTGGACTCTGTCTAAGGGCAATGAGGAGGCCCTGAGAGCTCTGGACAAGAAGCAGCTGGGTTAGATCCACACTTGGAAGCTATGATTCTGGCTGAAGGATGGGAAGGGGCCAGGGCAGGAGCCACTTCGGGAGGAGTCAGGAAGATGATGCTGGACTTGTCTGGACAGAGCAGTGGATGGAGAGAGGCTGACACACCTGGGAGAGGTGCCAGACCAGGGGGCCCCAAGATTGCCTTGGGGTTCCACCTCAAGCAGCTGGAGGCTGGAGTGGCATTTCTCCAGGCAGGCACAGTGGGATAGGAGTGGGTTGAGGGGGTGTGGTGATGAGTTCAGTTGCTGAGTGGTGCCCCCAAGAGGAGCTGAACGTCTGGGCTTCCTGCCTGTCTTAGCACTGACTGCCTGGACTTGTGCCCTTTACACTCCACTCTTCGGGAAGGTTCTAGAAGCCCTTTCGGGAAGGCAGAGCAGGTGGGGCTCCCAGACACCATCCTCTTTTCAATCACAGATGCCTTCCTTTTATCTATGTTATACACTGGCCTTTTGAAGAGGATGTAATTTGAGCTAAAAGTGCCTTGCATGCGTTATGTGCTGTTAAGTTGATTCCAACTCATAAAGATCGCATGTGACAGAGTAGAACTGCCCCATAGGGTTTTCTAGGCTATAATCTTCACGGAAGCAGATCACCAAGTCTTTCTCCTGTGGAACCAATTGGCGGGTTTGAACCGCCAGCCTTTCAGTTAGCAGCCAAGCACTTAACTGGTATGCCACCAGGCAAAAGTGCCCTAGTTAATGAACTTCTGAAAACCACTCATCGACCCTGAATGGTCACTTTGGCACGCCACCACAGGCAGGAGTGACTACGGACAAGGCCTCTAGGTCTGTGCTCCATTCCAAATGGGCAGACACTGCTTCCTTCTGCTCCCTCCCAGTGATGGCCTGGTACAGGGCTGGGGGCAGGGCAGGTGCTTTGGTACAAAGCATAAAAGGGAATTAATTTAGTACTGGCTCCAATTGAAGCACAATTAAAAAGGCAAATGAGGTCACCCTCAAGGTCAAGTGTAAAGGGGTTTGAATTAGCTTACTTTTGGATCAGTCAAGCTGCCATATTGCAGCAGTGATAGTGGCCTGGATGCTGTCCTTCCTGGGGTTGTCTCACCAGCAGGGGTGGGGTGGGGGTGCATGTAGACACACCTTCCCCTTTGTCCAGTCCCTGGTCTGCTCAGGGTCATCAAGGCAAGACCAGGGCTAGTCCCCAACTCCCACCATGAGGCGACCCTTGAAACAGCAGAATGTCAGCAGACTGTCCAACCCTCGCTGTCTCCAGGGGTGTAGGGAGCTTGCTGAGAAGGGAAGCTTCTCCCTCCCACGATGCCTCTCCTCACCTAGGACAATGGGTCGTTTTTCCAGCTGGGAACAGGGGGCAGGGCCGGAGCACAGGGGGGTGTGCTGCATGAACGACTCCGGATTCTGGAGGGCCCCCCTTTTCTCCCCCAGCTCAGGATGGGAAGAGCGGGCGGAGGCAACGAGGCAGGGTGGGGTACAGACCCCTCATGCAGGGAAGCCGGCAGGGAGCAGAGATCGCATCTGATGGCTCGGGAGCTGACCATGGCCTAGCACTGGGGTGTCCTTCAGAGAGTTGGACAGAAAAGCTTGGGTTCAGGAATTCAAACTCATGGAGCAGAGCGAGCCGCAGACAACACCAGGGCCTCCATCTTGGGCTGCCCTTGTGGGCATCAGGCTTCCCTGCCTCTCCTGGCCCCACTGAGAAACAAACCCACCCCTGGGGACCTACAGGAAAGGCAGGGGCAGTTGAATGAGGCGGTGACCCCCAACAGGAGCCTGCCTTAGTCCACACACAGCCCACATATTTCTGACAGGTACGTGAACAGCTGTGTGAGCCGCTCCGGCATCTCAATTGCCAAGGCAAAGAGGGAACTGCAGCAGCATGCAGCTGTGGGGAGCAGGATCACCGGCATTCTGGGGGGCCCTGCTCAGGCACAAAATTGGGAGCCCATGCCCATTGTGCACACGGACCTTCAGACTAGGGGAGGGTGGCTCTGGCGGACCTGCAAACTCTACACGGTGTAGCTCTGCCTCATAGTGCATCCCCACCTTATGGCACGGTCCCATCTTAGTCCCACCAAGCCTTTTCCACTAGGACCCACTGGAATCTGGACTAAAGAGTGATGACTGGAACAGGACCTCCTGTTAGTTCCAAAGGGGGCTTTCAGTTGTCTTGAAGTCCTCCCCATGTTGAGGCAAGACCACTTCAGGGATGAGGACCCAGAAGCTGAGGGAAGGGGGGACACTTTCCTCCTGGGTCCTGGAGTGGAGAGACACAGGTGATGGGAGGGGATGTCCCAAATGGGCAGCACCACGCTAAGACTGACCAATCTCCCTCATAGGGCTGTTCCTCAGACCAGCACCATCCTCGGAGCTGCAGCTCAAGCCATAAGTAGGAGGTTAGTCCACCCTTGAGGGTCAGAGCTAATGACATGTGCATCATCAGGAATCAGCGCAAACGATAGCCTTTAAAGTGTAGCGGGATGGGAGCTGTTCTAATCAGAGCAAGAGATGGGCATTTAGCATTGCTGTGGCTATGGAAGCATCCATCCCCATCCCCGACACCTCCCCCATTAGCACGCCCCTTGCAAGGACTAACTGTGGCCTGGCCTAGGGCCTCCAGCTGTCCTAACCCAGCAAACAGGCATGAAACTCCTCCTGTCCCAGCATCCCTGGACCCAAAGTCTGGAATTCGGAATTTTTCAGCTTTTCGAAAGGTGATATGATGCACATGCAGAGTTGGGGGTCTGGAGCATTTCAAAGCAAGAAATGTATAGTCACCAGAAATAAGATCAATAGCCTCACCTGAGTTCAGGGCAGGTTTTGATACCGAATGAGCTTTAATGCAAAACTTAGGCTACAACTTTAGGGTTTCAAAGCTGCTTGGGTTTCAGAATCTCGGCTAAGGTACCTCAATGTGAGCCAACAGTGTACACTAGTGCTTCCAGCCCTTACACCTACACCTTACCTGGGTCTCTTCGCTCTTCCTGGGATCTTAAAGTAGGAAAAGGAGAAAGGGAGAGGGCCCCTGGGATTGATAAAAGGGCCAAGCTTTTCTGAGGACAGGGCTGCCACTCATAAGCTCATGGACAGTGCTGTGCCGATGGTCATGTCTGCAACCAGCCCTGGGGCTTTCAGGCTCTGACTGTCACCCAGAGAGAGGGAGAATGATGCCCCTTCCCACACTGCATGCCAACTGAATGTCTACAGCCAAAACACTGGCTGACGTAAAATGATTCAGTTCCTAGACATCCTAGATGTCCATCATTTGGCTGACCACGAGGTCTGGGAAGCTGGAGGCCTGTCTTTGCTCTGGGTTTTTGGTTGCTCCTGCACTGAGATAGTTTCCAAAAGGTTTCTCGCTGACTTTCATGGCTGTCGTGGGAGAAGGCCAGGCTCAGTGCTGGGACCAGGACGCCTGGACAATCTGGGAGCCCATTTCAGGTGCCCAGAGAGGAGAGAGGAGCTGGGACTTTGCTGGCCACCGGAAGTGGGGGAAGGGAGCCCAACCCGGGAACCTTTCTCCTTGGCATCTTCCTTCTCTGCGGAGGCAGGCTCTCTCCTCTCCCCTCCAAGGGGCACCTGGCTGGCTTCCCACCTTCTTACTTGGGTGCTCAGTCTATGCCACCTGAAATGTTCTGAAGGAGACCTGCCGTCCTGTACCCAGCACTCTCTACCAACATGACCAGCCGTTAGGATATGCTTTCCTGGGTCTAATCCCAGGCCCGCTGGCTGCAGTGGAAGTGCATTTGTGTAGCTCGGCTCCCATCCGAGAGGGAGCAGCCTCCCCCGTGTTTTCATGATCCTTTCTTCCTGCCTCCAGCTCGTGCCACGCTGAGCACTCAGCTGCGCGCCTGGAAGGGCACCATCCAGGGCAGGGATGGGGCTAGGGCAGGAACGGCGCCGGGTGCCGGGGCCAGGGGAGAAAGGGTAGCCGCAGCACAGCCGCTCCGACGTCCTTCTCGCCCGGCGGCGTCCGCGTTCAGCACCGGGACGGCGGACAGCGACTAGGGGCGGTGGGGGCGGCCAGCGCGTGGGTCGCCGCGTCCCGCGAGCCAGCTGCAGCGTCGCGGCGAGTTGGCGAGGAGGTTGCGTGGGAGAAGACCCGGGGTAGGGGTCCGGGTGCCTGCGGTTCGCGCCCGGGCTATGGAGGCGCCCAGCAGCTCGGTCTCTGCCAGAGCGAGACCCCGAGGGCACCTCACGGACTGGGGACGCTTCCCGCCCCGACCAGCCTCCGCAGCGCGGACCCGGCGCCGCGGACGCTCGCTCACCTGGTCCCGCGTTGCTGCTGGGCACAGAGCAGCAGAAGCGGAGGCAGCAGCCAGGCCAGCGTAGCCATGGTCTCGGTGGGCGGGCTCCGCGTGGGACCTGGCGGGCGGTGCCAGGGTCCGCGCCCACTGCGCACGCAGGCAAAGTTGCTTCGCGGCGGTGGAGGCACCGGCGGGCTGGGCCGGAGGGAGCGCGCGCGGGAGCGAGGGGCGGGCGGAGCGCGGAGCCCGCCCCCTAATGAGGCCGCCCCGCCCCAAATCGCTCTGCCCTACCCTCGGCCAGAGCTAACAGAGTTAACTAAAAACCCAAAACCAAACCCGTTGCGGTCCAGTTGATTCCGACTCATAGCGACTCTATTGGCCAGAGTAGAACTACCCTACACGGTTTCCAAGGAGCGCCTGGTGGATTCAAACTGCCGACCTTTTGGTTAGCAGCCCAGCTCTTAGTATATGTGCTGCCGAAGGGGGAGCACTTGCAGCCCAGCTCTTAAACACTGCTCTTTTTAAATTATTTTGAAAATAAAGTTCTGCAGTAGTTTCCCTCAAAAAACTGATCACAAACTTTACTCGTTGTTTAGCCTCATTTATTTACTCCTGGATTCCTGATATCAGACGACAACATAAACTGAACTCCTGAAAACACAAACAGGTGCAATGGTGCGGAAGTGGGCTAAAGTCCCTCGGGCGGCTGGGGCACGGACCCACCTGGCCAGGAGTAGGGAAGTACGGAAAGAGCTGCAGGAGGTTCCAGCCCAGCCTGAATGCGCCGAGAGAAGAGGGGACAGGTTTCAGCAGTCTGCCTCAACGCTAGACTGGGTTCTACAAAACGGCCATCAGCTCTGTTTAAAACGTCTCCCTGCCTACAGCAGGTCCCTTTAATGTGGAAGCGCTGACCTCAATCTCTTCACAGGTTTGGGGTCTGAATCTGCTTCTAGACAAGCCATTTGCTGTTTCCTCATTCTCATTTGTCCCTGCCGCTCACGCAGACTTGCTGGGAGAGTGAGGGCTAATCCCTGGAAAAGTGCCCAGAGCTCTGGCCGGGTAGGAGCTGTAAAGGAGCTGTAAGTGTCAATGCAGGCACGTTTCAGGGATCTGGTCTGCCTGGTTCTTCATAATGCCTCTGGTGTCTAACAGCCTCTGGTATATAATAAAATACTTGTTGCTGTCAAATTGATTCCGACTCATAGAGATCCTATAGGACAGATTAGAACGGCCCCATAGAGTTTCCAAGGCTGTAATCTTTACGGAAGCAGACTGCCACGTCTCTCTCCCACAGAGTGGCTGGTGAGTTCCAATTGCAGACCTTTTGGTTATGCAGAGGAGGGATTAACCACTGAACCACCAAGGCTCCTTGGCATATAATAGGTGTCTAGAAAATGTAGGAAATACACTGGCACAGAGTCTCCAAACGGTTGGGTCAGTGCCTCCTTTACTGTCTCAGGAAACATACACAGTGCTCAACCTCTCAGTCCTTGGCTTCGGAGCCAGGAAGTGATTTGTCCTCTGCACTGGTCCAGGCATCCATCCCAGGACTACAGCTGGATTCGCTTGTTATTAGGTGGGCGCTGGAGTCATGGGGACACCATGCACAACAGACAGAAACACTTTCTGGTCAGCCCTGCACCATCCCCATGATGGGTTTTGGACAGGACCATTGAGATCCATAGGGTTTTCACTGGCTAATTTTTGGAAGGAGATCACTAGACCTTTCTTTCTAGTCCATCTTAGTCTGTAAGCTCTGCTGAAATCTGTTCTGCATCCTAGCAACACACAAGCCTCCACTGACAGATGAGTGATGGCTGTACATGAGGTGCATTGGCTGGGAATCTAGCTGAGTTTCCCACACGGAAGGCAAGAATTCTACCACTGAACCACCACAGCTATTACACTCCTTTCAATAATAGCTAAGAAGATCTGCGTGCTGGTGGCCTCTGAGAAACATTGTTGAGCTTAAAGCACTTGATTCCATCTGTCCAGGATGAACCAGGCTCTCCTGCTATTTTCTCCACTCTCTCCTCTATTATCCCACGTATAAAACCAATACTGAACTTTCACTGTAGCGGTGCACTATTTAGACCATGGCTAAGCAGGACAGGCATCCTGGCCATAGATCCAGTGTTTGGTGGCATCAAATGGCCTCTTCTTCCTTGACCCCTTGAGGCGGTATGTTTCAAAACCAGGACAGACAAGGAGGCAAATAATTTGTCTGCAGACACTTCAGACTCAGAGTACTGTTTCCATCATTTATGGGTTTCTAGCAGCAGCCCCTCTCCAGAATGGCTGAGATAGCTTGTTGTTTGTTGTTAGGTGCTGTCGAGTTGGTTCCAACTCATCGCAACCCTATGTACAACAGAACAAAACACTGCCAAGTCCTGCGCCATCCTCACAATTGCTATGCTTGAGCCCATTGTTGCAGCCACTGTGTCAATCCATCTCAATGAGGGTCTTCTTTTTTGTTAGCCCTCCACTTTACTAAGCGTGATGTCCTTCTCCAGTTCCCCCCAATGACATGTCCAAAGTATGTGAGACAAAGTCTCACCATCCTCACTTCTAAGGAGCATTACGGCTGAGATAGTTTACTAGACTTAAACTTGAAACTCTGCAAGTTTTACGTTTGTTCTGTATTGTCCTTAATTAGTGTTTCAGTTTGGATCTGAAGAATGGGAATCTTGTTTTTTGAAAATTGGTTTGTCCCCATTTCTGAACATCAGTCACGTTCCACTGATAAATAATCAGTCAGATGTCCCTGCCTCACCTTCTGCTCCCCCCAGAGAAGCTCTGGCCACCCTAGAGCAGGCCAATTCTGGAGCAGCCCCACCTAAGGGACCAGAAACCAGAACCTTGATCCCAATCCCTTGTGGTCTGCCACCAGCTAAGACAAACTCAACTCTCTGGCAGTTTCCTTGCCTGTAAATGGAAACCACACACCTTCGCTCCTCCCCTTGAGAATTCAGAAACGCTCCTTGGGTCAGGAGGTCTGGGTGCTAGTCCCAGACATGCCACTCTAGCTGGGTCCCTCAGGGCAGTAATTTTTCCTGGGCCTTGTTTCCTTCAGATCCCTGGGTAGCACAAATGGTTTGTGCTTGTCTACTAACCAGAAGATTGGTAATTCGAACCCTCCCAGTGGCGGCACCACAGAAGAAAGGCCTGCTGATCTGCTTCCTTAAAGATTACAGCCAAGAAAACTCTATGGAGCTCAATTCTATTCTGTAATACACAGGGTGGCCATGAGTCAGAGTTGACTTGACAGCAATGGATTTGGTTTGGTTTGGTTTTCTTCATTTACAAAATGAGAGGATGAAAGTAGAGGATCTTTACCCTTGGTATCAGAAGTCCACAACTCTAAACTCTGTCAAAAAGAGTCTCAACCTCCTTAATAATATTAACATGTTGTTATCATTAAAAACAAGTCTTTAACTTGCAGGTTCTCCACCTACTTTCTTTCTCTGCAAAGTATTGTAGGTTGTTGCTGTTGTTTGTTGCCTCAAGTCGGCTCCAACTCATGGCCACCCCATGTATAACAGAATGAAACGCTGCCTGGTCCTGTGCCATCCTCATGATTGCCAGCATCACTAAGTCCATTGTTGCCTTCCAACCTAGGGGGCTCGTCTTCCAGCACTGTATCGGATAACGTTCTGCTGTGATCCATAAAGTTTTTATTGGCTAACTTTTGGAAGTAGATAGCCAGGCCTTTATTCCTAGTCTGTCTTATCCTGGAAGCTCTGCTGAAACCTGTCCACTATGGGTGACCTGATGGTATTTGAAATACCAGTGGCACAGCTGCCAGAATCACAGCAACACACAAGCTACCACAGTACAACAAACTGACAGACGGGTAGGTTATTCCCACGTTATTCTATTTGTTACTGGTTTTGGGAGAACTCCACCCTCCAAGTGCAATTTTGGTGAAACTTTTCTACTATCAGTAACAAGAAAGGTCTCTGTGAATGGAGGGCTCTCCATTCTAGATGAGGTCCGTGCTCCCCACTGACACACCTGAGCAATTCTCTCGTCTTGGCACTGCTGAGAGGACAGAGTACAAGGCTCTGGTACTGGATCGTGGGAACGGTAATGAACCATGAACTCTAACTTCATACCCAAGGCAATTGCTCCCCGTCAAACCCAAACCCACTGCCATTGAGTCGATTCCAACTCAGTGACCCCATCGGGTTTCCAAGGCTGTAAATCTCTATAGAAACAGACTGCCACAACTTTCTCCTGCAGAATTGCTGGTGGTTTCAAACAGCTGACCTTTTGGTTAGCAGTCGAGTGAGTGCCTTAACCACTGCACCACCAGGGCTTCTCACTTGTTCCCTATAGGTCTGCTTAATTCCTCTGAGTCTCCCCCTTGTTGCTTATCTGACTGACATGCAAAGCTGTGTCTTCTCTGCCAGGTAGGATCCAGTCGGAGCCCTTGGTTCGGTGCTATGGCAATTATTACTATTTCCTCCCTCCTCTGTGTAGTGCGAGGAGGTGTGAAGCTCTCCCCATATGGCACTGAGCAGGACACACAGGCATTTGGCCCTGGAAGGTGTGGAAGCACAGCACCTTAGTTAACCCCTGGGAGTCACTGGCTCCGCACTTCCCTGGATGGCCAGGCCCTAACAGCATCTAGAAAACTACAAGAGCCTGGTCCGCTGACTGGCTTGGTTAT
Organism: Dugong dugon; assembly: GCA_030035585.1. Taxonomy (NCBI): domain Eukaryota; kingdom Metazoa; phylum Chordata; class Mammalia; order Sirenia; family Dugongidae; genus Dugong; species Dugong dugon. The sequence goes on along the minus strand of CM057462.1, from coordinate 24,920,834 downwards.
TCAGACCATTAGCCTGCAGCCTTTTTTTTGCACTATTTCTCCTGGACGGTCACTTTGCTGGGTGCTCACAGCTTATGGGAGGGGACGGCACCAAGTTCAAGGTTGGGCGACGAGCTGGCCTGAATTCATCGCAGCAGCCCTGCGGCAGCAGGACAGCTCTGGGAGGTAGAAGTGAGTCATAGGGAACCGGGAGCGGCCAGCTCTCGCTAAATTTAAAATCCCTGCTGGATGTATTTGTGAGGTTGTTTTCATTATTTTCCTGAGAAAATGCATCAAGTAGAGAAAATGGCAGGGACAGAGGGAAGAACTTTACTGAGCTTGGAGTGTAATTATTAATCCCATGATTCTCAGATGAGTCCATTCGTTTAGACAAGCAGAGGAAACTTGGCAGAAAGGATCAAATGCAAAATGCTTGTAGCAGCCAGAGATCAACCGTCTTCTTAAACAAGAAATGCAGTTCACTTGGAAACCAGGCTTAACTGTGCTGCTGTTTTTAGTAACCAAGGCCTTGAGAACCAACAAATAATTAACCTTGGGCACTTAGAAAAAAAAAATTTTTTTCTACACTTAAGTCAAATAGACATCCAAGTACAATTACTCCTGTTTAATGTGCAGAAGTCTGAATTCTATTCTTGTATTTTAGGTTTTTTTTAAAGTGGTAATTTGAATTCTTTCATGTGATAGAAAACGTTAAACACAAATTAACATTCCTGACAAAAGCGTTGTCCATCAAGCGAGAAAAACATTCTACTTTAGATCTGAACACGACTGAATTGACAGGAAAATTCCTAAAAAGGGCTGCTGGGGAGAAAGGATCCTTCCCCTGACGGAGTGTGCAACCCCTGGGACTGTAGTCTCTGTATTGCGACTACTTCTGTGTGAGGAACACACTCAGGGTGCCCTCAGCCATTTTCTTCTCTGGTCCTAGATGCTGATTCTCCATGCAGCATATTAGAGAAATAAAAGCAGATTTGCTATAATCTTTTTCGTGCTCGATATTTTAATACATTTATTAAACATCCTCAAGAAAGGTCTCTACACAGATAAATATTCATTTAACGAATATGTACAGAGTGCCTACTCTGTGCTGGGTACTGGTCTCAATAGTGGGGCTACCCCTTGCCATCAAGTTGATTCCAATTCATAGCGACCCTATAGGACAGAGCAGAACTGCCCCATAGGGTCTCCAAAGCTGTAATCTTTACGGAAGCAGACTGCCACATATTTCTCCCACAGGGCAGCTGGTGGGTTTGAACTGCCAACCTTTAGGTTAGCAGCTGAGCACTTAACCACTGCACCATTAGGGCTCGGTGGGGCTACAGTGGTGTGCAAATAAGATACAGAAGGCCCCTGCCCCTGTGGTTCATACCTGAAGTGGGGAAGAGGGACAATAAATGAGTAACCAAAATATGAGATAATTTCATAAATGCTATGAAGGACTTTAAGCAAGATAATAAAATAATAAAGAGTAACTGTGTTAAGGAGTCCTGGTAGCGCAGTGATTAAAGCACTTGGCTGCTAACGAAAAGGTTCATGTTTCAAACCCACCGGCCATTCCACAAAAGAAGGATGTGGCAGTCTGCTCCCATAAAGACTAAAGCCTTGGAAACCCTGTGGGGATTTCCTATAGGGCAGGAATGTTCTTCTCTATCCTATAGGGTAACCATGAGTCAGAACTGACTCAACAGCAATGGGGTTGTTGAGAGCAGGAGCTACTTTAGACAGGGTCATCAGGGAAGGCCTTTCTACGAGGTTAACATTTGAGCTGAGACTTGAATAATATTCTGGTCTTCTGGGGGAAAGAAAAAAAAAAAAAAAAAACAGCTACATCGAGAACCACATAAGTGCTCCATGCTGAGAACAGAAAGTGCAGAGGCCCCAGGCAGGAACAACTGGCTCCTGCAAAGAGAAGTAAAGCCAGGCCGGTGCGGCTATTATGTGAGGGGTGAGGAAGGGTGACATGAGACGCAGGCCAGGGTCAGGTCATGCCTGGCCCGTTAGGTCATGGCCTGCAATTTAGATTTTATTTTTAATTAGCTTTATTGATGGAGATATAGTTTACATAACAATAAACTTCACTAATTTTAAGTATACAATTTGATGAGTTTCAAGATAAGTGTAGGGTTATATAACCACCACTATAATCATGGGTCGCTATGAGTCGGAATCGACTCAACGGCAATGGGTTTAATAATCATGACATTACACATTCCTATCACCCCAAAAAGCTCCCTCCCTCCCCTTTGCAATCAATTTCCTCCCCCATCCCTGTTCCCGAGTAACCACTGATCTGCTTTCTGTCACTATACCTGTGGCCGTCTAGTCGATTCCAACTCATGGTGACCCCATGTACTTCAGAGTAGAACTGTGCTCCGTAGAGTTTCCAGTGGCTGATCCTTTTGTGTGTGTGTGCTTTAGGTGAAAGTTTACAGAGCAAATTAGTTTCTCATTAAACAGTTAATACACAACTTGTGACATTGGTTGTGAACCCCTCTGTTATGGACTTAATTGTGTCCCCCAAAAATATGTGTCAACTTGGCTAGGCCATGATTCCCAGTATTGTGTGATTGTCCACCATTTTGTCACCTGATGTGATTTTCCTATGTGCTGTAAATCCTACCTCTATGATGTTAATGAGGCAGAATTAGAGGGAGTTGTGTTAATGAGGCAGGACTCAATCTACAAAATTAGGTTGTGTCTTAAGCCACTCTCTTTTGAGACATAAAAGAGAGAAGCAAGCACAGAGACATGGAGACTTCATATGACCAAGAAACAAGAGCCAGGAGAATAGCGCATCCTTTGGACTCAGGGTCCCTGCGCTGAGAAGCTCTTCGAAGGGAGGAAGATTGATGACAAGGACCTTCCCCCAGAGCCGACAGAGAGAAAGCCTTCCTCTGGAGCTGGCACCCTGAATTTGGACTTCTAGCCTCTTAGACTGTGAGACAATAGATCTCTGTTAAAGCCATCCCCTCGTGGTATTTGTTATAGCAGCACCAGATGACTAAGATACCCTCCATGTGTCAACACTCTACCCTTCTCCACCCCGGGTTCCCTGTTTCCATTCGTCCAGTTTTCCTGTCCCTTCCTGCCGTTAGTCTCCCTTTTTGGTCTGGTGTGCCCATTTAGTCTCGTACACATGATTGAACTACAAAGCATGTTCCTCACATTTGTTTTATGGACCTGTCTAATCTTTGGCTGAAGGGTAAACTTTGGAAGTGACTGAGGTACTGAGTTAAAAGGGTGTCTGGGGGCCAATACTCTCAGGGTTTCTCCAGTCTGTCAGACAAGTAGTCTGGTCTTTCTTTTTTTTTTTTAATTTGAACTTTGTTCTACATTTTTCTCCCTTTCTGTCTGGGATCCTCTATTGTGATCACTGTCAGAGCTGTTGGTGGTGGTAGCCGGACACCATCTATTTGTTCTGGGCTCAGTCTGGTGGAGGCTGTGGTAGTTGTCATCCATTAGTCCTTTGGACTAATCTTTCCCTTGTGTCTTTAGTTTTCTTCATCCTCCTTTGCTCCAGCTGACATGGGACAAATAGATGTATCTTAGACGGCCACTTGCAGGTTTTTAAGACCCCTGACTCTACTCACCACAGTTGGATGTAGAACATTTTCTTTATAAACTATGTTATGCCAATTGAGCTAGATGTCCCCTGAGACTCCAATGGCTAATTCTTCAGAAGTAGATAACCAGGCCTTTCTTCCAAGGTGTCTCTGGGTGGACTCGAACTTCCAACCTTTTCGTTAGCAGAACACATTAACCATTTGTACCACCCAGGGACTCCCTTCTGTGACTATAGCTTTGACTTTTCTAAAATGTTATATAAATGGAATCGTACAGTATGAAGTTGGTGTAGGCAGCCTTCTACATGCTCCCTTTCCCAGTGTTACATTTTGGCCTCCTTGACCAAACACCCTCAAAATCCATTCCAATGGCTGGTGCATGCTGCTAACAGTTGTGGCTCCTTTGGCAGATAGTCCTTTTCCTCTCTTATCAGGCCCAGCTTATATTTGACTAGGTTGTATGGCAATTTACCCCTAGTCACCAGTCTAGCAGCCAGGAGAGGAGATGGGGGCAGATCTTGAAAGGGCCCTGTTGCCTTGTTGGGGGGACCTCTGCAGTGCCTTCCCACATGAGGGGAGTGCTAGCTTCTCATAGGAATGGGTGATCCAGGTGTAGGGTGATCCAGAGTGTAGGAAGCTGTAATCTAGCACCTGAATTCATCTATATTCAGAGATGAGAACCAAGATCAGCACAAAGCTGGTTCCTATAAGGTCAGACATACCTCTACTCTCCAACTTTTTCAACATTTCTGACACAATGGCACTCTCTACTTCTCTACTGGGTTTGATAATTCATTGCAGTGGCCACACAGAACTCACAGACCATACTCACAGTTACATGGTTTATTAGGTAAGTAATAGGTTACATCTCAGGGAACAGGATCAACTTGGAAGTAACAGGATAAAATGAGGAGACAGAACTAGCTTCATCAATCAGGACAGTTTCTAACCAAAACAGCTATCAGCTCATTCTTGGCCATGCCCACAAGCATATCCTTCTCTGGGCCATACCAGCCAGCAGCCTTCTCTCAACCACTGGGCCTCGCTGGGCCTTGCCTCTGCTCCTGGCCTTCCCAGGCCTCTGCCTTACTAATCAACTGTTACGGCTTTTTGGTTCCGCTGACAAGTGCCCAGAGGCACCCTGCTCTGCCAGCAAGCCTCCTCCCCAAAGGCACTCAGCTCTCTCTCTCTCTCTGTGGGGGCTGGTGTCCAGACAAGGACCAGTAACTTGAAATTTGCCTCTGAAAATTGGAGGGTGCTGAGAAATCGAAGAAGGAAGTAGGCAATTCCAGGGGGGCAGCAAAGCAGTTGATGAGGGAGACTTACATACAAGGCGAGTCCTGGGCAACAGCGGAACCAAAGCAGATCTCTACACCACGCAGTGGGAAGGCAGAGGTTCTACAGTGGTGGACAATAGTGGCTCCATGCCAAGGGCTTACACAGGAACTCAAACTGTAGTGAACCAGCAGACACAGGGGGGTGCCCATGTTCAGCCTCGCAAAGCCTGTTTCCCCTTCAGCTGGCAAGCACCACCGCAGCTGTCTGCTGGTCCCGTGGTTCCCACCTCTTGTACTGCTGCCACCATCTCACACAGGCTTCAGTGGTACAGCTCTTGACCCATATTACAGCTCTTTTAGGAGGTTCCCTCTCTCTCATCTCCTCTTTCCCTACGTCTGTTGGGTGGGCTGCTTATATAAGCTAGTTCCTTATCAATTTCAAGGCATGGCCCTCCCAGCCAGGCCACAAATCAACCAATCCCCACAAGGGCACTTAATCCTTACTGGGCAATTTTATGCACGCTATTTGCATAGTAAACTGACCAATCCCTGCAAGATGCATAAAATAGACCAATCACAGGGCAGGCTGCAGCCCAACCAATTAGTTTTGGCAGAATTATAAATCCAAGGCCAGAAATGCCATATATAAACTCATTGCACCGCAGGAGCCAAAAGCGTCTGGGTATCCACCAAGATGTCTCCATCTCATATATCAACCAGGAACCTGACCTTGACATAGCAAATCTACCTTGACCGAGATTCAATTGTCTTTGAAGTTCAGCGGCCCCGTCCTCATTTTGATTCTCAGCTTTTTTCTTTTCTCCCTTATTACAGAAAATAAGAGCCTCTTTATAAACTACCAAAGAAGCTCTGGCCTTCACACAGTTTCAATTGTATGTTAACTGTCTCCAACTTTTCTATCCTTCTGTAGGGCATCAGTGCAACTAACAACAGCCAGAAAATTGTACTGTTCTTGTATGCATCTCCCCCACCCTCCTAAATACACATACTTCTCAAAAGACTGAATCATTGTACCAGTCACCATTCTCCCAATTTATTAGTGAAAGTTTTACCAATGATCCGTTACCTCGTGCAAGAGATTCACATATTATCCAGGATGGGCTCCTCATTGCCAGCCAGGCAGTGATCCAGTTCCAAATCCCCATCTTACCATCTGCTTTCTCAGACCATTCCTGGCACCAACTGTGTCAATTTGGGCCCTCTGGTAACCAGACCATGAAATGGAATTAGGAGTGCAAAAGATTTATTGGGAGTTCATACCTGTGAAAGAACAAGGGGAAGGAAATGAAGAAAGCCTTGAGACTACGCTACTGATCTGACAACTGTGAAGGAAGGTAGGAGGAAGCAGAACTGGGCAGAGAGAAGCTGATCTATAATGCAAATCTGACGAAGTTTCAGCCAACCCGCTGGAGGGGCTCTGGAGCAGAGATTGTTCTTTAGAAGAGTCCTGTGTTGTCTAATATGGCCAGGCCCTAGTGCCTCTGCCATGCTCAGTCACTGGCCAGGGCTACCCAGAATGAGAGTGGGCTCAACTCAAACACTGTTGTAGATTTGCAATGCCACTGCAGCTGGAGGTTGGCCACTAACTACACTCATCACAGCTAAATACAAGTTCTTTCTTGAGGGGAAATTTGAGGGGCACCCTTGCATGGCTGCTATAACAGTGTTCAGAATAGTAACTTGGTATCCTAGCACCCTTCAAAAGTGACTAGTAAGGGTTTTATTTTTTTTTTAAATGAACTCATGCATATTAACATATTTGATGTGTTTCAATCCATTCCAGTTATTTTCTTTTGGACACTCCAATTGTCCTAGCTTTGGTCAGTGGGAGCCCCTTCAAATTTGCTATGTTTGAGCTCACTGTTGCAGGCGCTCTGTCAATCCATCTGGTCGAAGATCTCTTTTTTGCTGACGCTGTACCTTACCAAGCATGATGTCATTCTCCAGGGACTGGTCCCTCCTGATAACATCTCCAAAGTATGTGAGATGAAGTCTTGCCAACCTCACTTCCAAGGAGCACTCTGGCTGTATTTCTTCCAAGACAGACTTGGTCATTCTTCTGGCAGTCCATGGTATGTTCAATATTCTTCACCAATACCATAACTTAAAGGCATCAATTCTTCTTCGGTCTTCCTCATTCATTGTCCAGCTTTCACATGCATATTAGGCAATTGAAAATATCATGGCTAGGGTCAGGTGCACCTTAGTCCTCAAGGTGACATCTTTGCTTTTTAACACTTTAAAGAGATCTTTTGCAGCAGATTTGCCGAATACATCGTCTGATTTCCTGATTGCTGCTTCCATGGGTGTTGATAGTGGATCCAAGTAAAATGAAATCCTTGACAACGTCAATCTATACTCCATTTATCATGATGTTGCTTATTGGTCCAGCTGTGAGGATTTTTGTTTTATATTGAGGTGTAATCCATACTGAAGGCTATAGTATTTGATCTTCCTTCATCTGTAAGTGCTTCAAGTCCTCTTCACTTTCAGCAAGCAAGGTTGTGTCATCTACATATCACAGGTTGTTAATGAGACTTCCGCCAATCCTGATACCACATTCTTCTTCATTTAGTCCAGCTTCTCCAATTATCTGCTCAACTTACAGACTGAATAAGCATCGTGAAAGGATACAACCCTGGCTCACAGCTTTCTTGATTTTAAACCATGCAGTATCCCCTTGCTTTGTTCAAATGATTGCCTCTTGGTCTATGTACAGGTTCCATATGAGCACAATTAAATGTTCTAGAAATCTGATTTTATGCAATGTTATCTGTAATTTGTTATGCTCCGAACAGTCAAATGCCTTTGCATAGTCAATAAAACACAAGTAAACATCTTTCTGGTATTCTCTGATTTCAGCCAAGATCCATCTGACATCAGCAATGATATCCCTCATTCCACATCCTCTTCTGAATCCAGCTTGAATTTCTGGCAGTGCCCTGTCAATGTATTGCTGCAACCACTTTTGAATGATCTTCAACAAAATTTTACTTGTGTGTGATATTAATGATATTGTTCAATAATTTCTGGATTCTGTTGGATCATATTTCTTTGGAATGGGCACAAGTATGGATCTCTTCAAGTCAGTTGGCCAGGTAGCTCTCTTCCAAATTTCTTGGCATAGACAAGTCAGCACCTCCCGCACTGCATCTGTTTGTTGAAACATCTCAATCGGCATTCTGTAAGTTCCTGGAGACTTGTTTTTCGCCAATGCCTTCAGTGCAGCTTGGACTTCTTCCTTCAGTACCATCAGTTTTTTATCATATGCTACCTCCAGAAATGATTGAACATCGACCAGTTCTCTTTGGTACAGTGAGTCTGTTTATTTCTTCCATCTTCTTTTGATGCCTCCTGTGTCATTCAATATTTTCCCCCATAGAATCCTTCAAAATTGCAACTCGAGGCTTGAATTATTTCTTCAGTTCTTTCAGCTTGAGAAATGCTGAGCGTGTTCTTCCCTTTTGGTTTTCTATCCTGAGGTCTTTGCACATTTCATTATAGTATTTTACTATCTTCTCAAGCCACCCTTTGATATCTTCTGTTCAGCTCTTTTACTTCATCATTTCTTCCATTCACTTTAGCTACTCTACATTCAAGAGCAAGTTTCAGAGTCTCTTCTGACATCCATTTTGGTCTTTTCTTTCTTTCTTGTCTTTTTAATGACCTCTTGCTTTCTTCATGTATGATGTCCTTGATGTCATCCCACAACTCATCTGGTCGTTGGTCATTAGCGTTCAATGTGTCACTATTCTTGAGATGGTCTTCAAATTCAGGTAGGTTATACTAACGGCCCTATTTTGGCTCTTGTGGACTTGTTTTAATTTTATTCAGCTTCAGTTTGAACTTGCACATGAGCAATTGATGGTCTGTTCTGCAGTCAGCCCCTGGCCTTGTTCTGACAGATGATATTGAGCTTTTCCATCATCTCTTTCCACAAATGTAGTCAATTTGGTTCCTGTGTTTTCCATCCAGTGAGGTCCATGTGTATAGTCACCACTTATGTTGTTGAAAAAAGGTATTTACAATGAAGAAATCATTGGTCTTGGCAAAATTCTATCATGCCATCTCCGGCATCATTTCTATCACCAAGGCCATATTTTCCAACTACCGATTTTTTTTCTTGGTTTCTAACTCTTACATTCCAATCACCAATAATTATCAATGCATCTTGACTGCATGTTTGATCAATTTCAGACTGCAGAAGTTGGTAAAAATCTTCAATTTCCTCATCTTTGGCATTAGTGGTTGATGTGTAAATTTGAATAATAGTCATATTAACTGGTCTTCCTCGTAGACATATCCATATTATCCTATCACTGACAGTGTTGTATTTCAGGATAAATCTTGAAATGTTCTTTTTGATGATGAGCATGATGCCATTTCTCTTTAGTTTGTCATTCCCAACACAGTAGACCATATAATTGTCTGATTCAAAATGGCCAATACCAGTCCAATTCAGACTAGGATATCGAACTTTATGTGTTCCATTTCATTTTTGACAACTTCTAATTTTCCTAGATTCACACTTCATACATTCCAATTATTAATGGATGTTTGCAGCTGTTTCTTCTCATTTTGAGTCATGCCACATCAGCAAACGAAGGTCCCACGTCATTAAGGTCGACTCTACTTTGAGAAGGCAGCTCTCCCCCAGTCGTATTTTGAATGCTTTCCAACCTGACGGCATATCTTCTGGTACTATATCAGACAATGTTCCACTGCTATTCATAAGGTTTTCACTGGCTAATTCTTTTTGGAAGTAGATTGCCAGGTCCTTCTTCCTAATCTGTCTTAGTCTGGAAGCTCAGCTGAAACCTGTCCGCCAAAGGTGATCCTGCTGGTATTTGAAATACCAGTAGCAAAGCTTCCAGTATCACAGCAACATGCAGTCCATTACTGTACAACAAACTGACAGATGCACGGTGGAATGTAAAAAAAAACACATGTATAGTCTTATTGTCCCCTGCCCCTTCTTAGATAAAATACTACACACTCTTTTGCATTGTGATTTTTTTCATTTAAAAATATGTCCTGAGATCATTCCATAACAGAACATAGAAATAGTTCTTATACCTTTACAGTTGTACACTTTTGTGTAGCTAGCATAGCACAGTCCCTTCAACCAGTTCCCTACTGATGGACATAAGGCTGTCTCCAGTCTTTTGGTATCTTTCCTTTCTTTAGTAGAAAATGCATTAATCATTAACACAGAGGGTCAGAGAAACAAAGCTGCTAGATGGCGCACTGGTTAAGTGCTCAGCTGTTAACTTAAAGGTCAGAGGTTTGAACCCACCCACCACTCCACGGTAGAAAGATGTGGCAATCTGCTTCCATAAAGATTTATAGCCTTGGAAACCCTATAGGGCAGTTCTACTCTGTACTTTAGGGTAGCAATGGTTTTTTTTTTTTTTTTTTTGGTTGTGCGGCGAGAAGAGAAGTATAATTTCTCTTAGAAAAAACAATCTTGGGTTGAGTTGGTGACTCAGCTCTATTCCTCAAGTCCAGAATTCTGAGGAAGGGGGAGACATGGGTACTACTAAAGGAAGATGAAGGCAAAGGAGAAGTGGTGTCACCTGACTAGTTCAATGTAAGTTGTCACAGATGCTATGTCTTTTGCAAGCATCTTGGCTCTGATGGATCACCACCCTTAAGATAAAAATAAGTACTTACCAGCCTCACTGTGGCATCAGGAGCCACAGCTGAGAGCCAGCATATGGCTAGGAAGGCCAACAGCCTTGCAAGACACATGACAGTGGAATGTGTCTGATTCACTTGGGTGCCCAGGTCCTGGTATACAGTGGGGCTGTGAAAGGGACCACTCCCTTTTCTCACATCCCCGTTGCAAACACAAATCCCCATGGGCCAGGCAGGCCACTAGAGAAAAAGGAGGACCAGGTATAAAAGGATAAACAGCAAGACCCTGGACCCCGGGAGGGAGTGGTGGGAACTGTGGAGCATTCAGTGGGAGGTAGAGGGGACAAACTAGATTCAGCCCCGGTCTAGTGCAGCCATGAGCACGCAAGCACCTTGTGCCAGATCTTCCATTCTTAAAAGAAAAGCGGGAAATCCTAATTTTTATGTGAACGCTATTTTTTGAAGTCGGAAAGTAATCCACACTTAAACTACGACTTGGCCCAAACGAACACACACGTATGTCGTCCGAACTCTGGGCTACGGAAGGCAGGGTCGCGCGACAGGAGCTCCGCAAGTTTCACACCGTCCGGGCAGCCGCTGGTCTCCCCCCGCGGCGCACTTCTCCAGTTAAGCTACGGGTCTTCTCACCGGGACGCGCCCAGCGATCCCTCCGCCTCGCAGTCAGAGGCCTCTTCCACACGCGCAGGGCCAGTAAGCCGCCACCGCGAGGTAAGCGCAGCTCTTCACACGCTCGAAAGTGCATGGCCCTTGCCGCGTAGCAGCCAACTCTACACCCGCATCTGTGCCTGCGCCTACGCCTATGGCTGCGCCTGCCCTACCGCCTGCGCAGCTGGCCCCGCACCGTTGGAACAAACCATCCTCCCGAACGGGGGAGCACGCATCCCCCCGCGATGGAGCCTTCCGTTGCCATGGAGCTTCCCGAACCAAACCGCGCAGCTGTCGGCCTTGGAGAAGCTGTAGCTGAAGAGCCGCCGTCGCCGAGGGGCCGCCGTCGCTGAGGGGCCGCTGACGCTGACGGGCTGTCACTTCCTAGGGGCGTCCGCCAAGGGGCTTCTCCGACCAGGAGCCGGCCGCTGGGACTCGGCAGGTGCAGAGGTGGGTGGAGTGGTGGCTGTGATCGCCGCGACGCAGAACTTGGCTACAGAGATAAAACGCCTTTACCACTGAGTTTCTGCGAGAGAAATAACTTTGTTAATGCAGTTCTCGCCCCCTGCTTCATTTAAGGACTCCCTGGGTGGCGCAAAGGGTTAATGCTCTTGGCAGCAGACCGACAGTTGGAGGTTCAGGTACCCCAGAAGCGCCTCGGAAGAAAGGCCTGGTGATCTACTTCCAAAAAATCAGCAACTGAAAACCCTGTGGAGCACAGTTCTGCTCTGACACACGTGGTGTCGCCATGAGTCAGAGTCGACTCCAGGGCAACTGGCTCGCTTGGTTCCTTTGAGGGACCCCTCAGAGTGATGGTACAGATTCAGTTCAGGATTCTGCTTCTGATTTTGAAGCAGGTGTTGCAATGTTATTATAACACATTTCTGAAAATATTGAATGAAACTTAAGAGTTAACTTGGCTGTATGAAGAAGTGACCCTTGAGAGTCTGAGCAAATGAAAGGAAGAGCACCAGTCATAATCCTGAAGTCATTCTAATTTGGCTTTTAAATGTATAGCCAGTTTTTGGAAGCAGATAGACTTCTGTTATTGTATTTTCCATAAACTAATACTCATTTTATCTGCATAAATTCATTTATTTGGCAAAAATTTCTTGAACACGTGTGAGCCAGGTACTGAACTAGGTACTGAGCAGACCTGGCTGGGTAGTGCCCACAGTTTAAAAGCATTCCCAATCCCTATTCCCTGTATACAGATGGTGCATAAATTCACATGTACAGTTTAAGGGTTGGTTATAAAAAGAACATCAGGTAGCCACCATCCACACCAAGAAATAGAACCTTGGCAGCACCCCACAGGTCACGCCTTGCCACTTACAGAGCCCTTCCTCTTGACCATGGGCTGCCTTTTGTGATTCTATTTTCCTGCTTTACTTTAGTTTACCACCTGTGTATGCATTCCTAAACAACACAGTTAGTTTTTACCTGTTTTAAACATCATACAAAGGGAATGGTATATATTTGGCTTTTAAATTTTGAAACAATTCCAAATTTACATAGAAATTGCCAAGTTCAGCACAAAAACCTTTTCTTTTCCTGAACCATTTGAGAGTACATTGCCTACATGATACTTTTATCACCCCCAAATACTTTAGAGTTTTTTTCCTACAAGCAAAGACATCCTCATGTTCAACATAACCACAGCACAGCCGTGAAAGGCAGGCAATGAACATAGACACATCACTACATCTAATCCTTAGACCCCTTCAGGAGTGTGTTGCTAGCTGATTCCACAAGGTCCTAAATAGCAAAAGGATCCATTTCAGCATCACATGTTGCACTGAGTTGTCATGTCTCTTTAGTCTCCTGTCTGCAACATTCCTCAGTCTTTCTTTGGCTTTTCTGACCTGATACCTTTGAAAGTTACAGACAAGTCATGTAGTAAATTCCTCCATTTGTGTTTGTCGTATATTTCCTCATGATTCGAGTCCCGTTTTGCATGTTTGGCAGGAAAATCACAAAAGTAATTCCGGGTTCTTTTAGTTCCATCCTGTCAGGTGGCTCCCAGTGGTCGCTTTGTTACACTAGGGATAATGCTCACTTTGATCCCTCAGTTAAGGTGCTTCTACCAGGCATTTCCCCTGGGAATTATTCTTTTCCCTTTTGTAATTAACAGGTATTTTGTGGGGAAGTGCTTTGCGACTATGGAAATATGCCCTTTCTTTCCAGCTCAAGGTGGGTGGTCCTCACAGTGAACACCTACCTCTTCCTGCTTGGGTTCCAATACCCTATGTTGAACCCCCGCTTTGTAGGAATGCCATTTTCCCAATCAAATACTGACATCCCAGTATGGACCTCAACTCCCACACACGGGCACCCTCTGATACCTCACTTTGGGCCTCTGCGGATCCGGCTTCACCTGCCCCAAATGAGGTACCTGCTTTGAAAGTGAAGAGAAGGGGAAGGAGCCTTTGTGTCTTGCTTCTTCCTCTCACACTTATGTTTATGAGATTTGTTGCTGAGGTACAGAAGACAGAAACTGTTCAAGATAAAATCACAGAGGTTTATTCTAGGCTCAGGTTACAGTTCGAACTGGGAACAACAGCCCACTGAAATGAGACGGTAGTGTCCAGAGAGGGATTCCAGGTTTGGGTCAATTATACTGCTAAAGCAGGAACTAGTTGCAGGATATTCTTGATTGGTGTGTCTTCGATTAGGGAGGTGAAAGGTGGGATCTGGCAAGTTAAAGAAGGGTACCTTATTATTCCATAGGGTACAGCTGTAAGAGACTGATTGGTTACTAATCATTAATGGCTATAATTAGAGATTACAGATAATAGTCACAGGGTGTTTAAACAATGGTCATAAGATGCTTACACTTAATTGTCTATCTGGCAAAAATATCTTACTGGCGACAGCACTCTTCTTGACTACATGCATTTTCAGGGGTGCAGATGGGAGTTTGTGTCAAGACCCCTTGGGACATACTGTTTCACATCCTGGTTTTGACCACTGAGGACAAACATTTCCCCTGTGACTCAGAGCTGTTAAGCTAAAAATCTGATCAAGGGTCAGATGGTGTGGTTAGCATTAATTCAGTCATGTTGTGCCTCTATCTCACTGACTATACTAGGGGCATGTCATAGTTATCTACTGCTGCTATAACAGAAATACCACAAATGGGTGACTTTAACAAACAGAAATTTATTCTCTCACAGTTGAGGAGGCTAGAAGTCCAAATTCATAGCGCCAGTTCCAGGGGAAGTCCTTCTCTCTCTATCGGCTCTGGGGGACAGTCCTTGTCATCAATCTTCCTCTAGGTCTAGGAGTCTCTCATTGCCGGGACCCCAGGTCCAAAGGACGTGCTCCATTCCTGGCTCTTCTTTTTCGGTGGTAGGTGGTCCCTCTCTGCTCACTTCTCTCTACTTTTATCTCTTGTAAGATAAAAGGTGATGTAGGCCACACCCCAGGGAAACTCCCATTACATCAGATCAGGGCTGTGACCTGAGTAAGGCTGTTGCATCCCATCCTAATTCACATAAACATGACCTAATCCTGCCTCATTAACATAACAGACTGCTCACTCCCAAATGGAACCATAACCACAGGCATTGAGGCTAGGATTTACAACACATCACAAAATGGAGGATAATCAGATCACAAAATGGTGGACAACCACACAATACTGGGATTCATGGCCTAGCCAAGTTGACACAAATTTTGGGGAGATACAATTCAATCCATGACAGAGTGCTTCCAGGAGAAAATTCCCTCCTTTTGATCAAAGATCTCACAGAGCATCCTTTTATTGCAGATGGATTGAGGGGGTCTCCCCTGCACAGACATACTAGCTACTGTTGCCTTCAAGTGGCTGTACTCTGGTGGCTGCTTGAACCAGCAAACATTTAAGACCTCAGACACTATGTAGGAATAGTGACCAGGCACCACTAGATATTTTTACCTGGATGCGATGGTGTTCTCATCTTCAGGATGAGTTGGTCTTATGTCACCCACAAAGGAGTAACTCATTTACCTTGACCTAGTGGAGTTCTCATTTTTAGGGTAAACTGGTCTCATGTCACCCACAAAGGAGTAACTTGACTTCTGCAAAGTTTATCTGGTTGTTGGGCAGCCTTTAGTTATCTTCACCATGCTCTAGAGGGAGACAATCAGGAGGGCCTGCACCAGAAGGGGAAGGGAATGAAAAGTTAGTGTCCAGTACAGCGGTCCAGAGGCAACTAGAGGCTGATCTATTCTTATGATCCCTCAAACAGGGTTTCATCCAAGTCATCACTGACCTGGGTGGTTTCCACATACATTATCCTTTTTATGGGCATCATGTTAGTTCTTGAGGTCAAAACATGGGTGGTCAGTTTCATGCAACATTTAATGATGCCAATTAAGATGGCAATGACCATTGAAATCATAATTCCAGCAAAATTGATCTGATCCAGGCTCCCATTCTTTGGGAAGCCAACTAAACGTATCAGTGAGAGAAAAACCCAGCCCTGTATGAAGGATGTGTAACCAGGTAGCTTTCTGACAGATTTGTTTAATATCTTGTTCTACCTCCCCAAAGCAGGACAGGAGGTATTGGCTGTAGTTCATACAGTTCCTTGTTGGGCTGACAAAAAGTCAAGAGCTATTATTTTGTCCAACACAACTTTAACCAAGGAGTTTAAAGATTTTTGTTGGGCTGCCATTCCATCAGCAACATCATTAACTATCTTTACCATGGTAGCTGATAGGTTGCGAAAAGATCTTTCAAGCTCGGAGATCCCATATACTGGTAGGAGGACTCGGAGGAACACCCATCCATCTCCTAATTCCTCTATTATAGGATTGCTATCAGACCCAACAATTTTCCTACAGGATCGAGAGAGGAGTTTTAAATCATATGTCCAAGGTATACTTTCATTATAGAAATGTAAGGCCAGTGGTACTCCAAGGGTCCCAAGTGTACACTGGCCGTACATACTTCACCCATTCAAACATAATAAAGCCCAGGTAAGTGGTTTACCATTGAATTGTGTTTCAAAGTAGTCTGCTGTACCACATAAGAACACGTATGCCTGTAAGGGGCACACACGGCTCCTTCTCCCATTTGGTTATTGGAATGGGAAATGGTTTGATTGGCTTGTATCATGGATTTAATTGTGTCCCCCCAAAATATCTGTCAACTTGGCTACGTCATGATTCCCAGTATTGTATGATTGTCTACCTTTTGTCGTATGATGTGATTTCCCTATGGGCTTTATATTCTATCACTATGATGTAATAAGATGGATTCGTGGCAGTTATATTGATGAGATCTCCAAGATTAGATAGGGTCTTAAGCCAATCTCTTTTGAGATATAAAAGAGAGAAATGAGCAGAGAGACATGGGGACCCCATACCACCAAGAAGAGCACCCAGAGCAGAGCACGTCCTTTGGGCCCGGGGTTCCTGTGCAGAGAAGCTCCTAGTCCAGGGGAAGATTGATGAGAAAGACTTTCTTCCAGAGCCGACAGAGAGGTAAAGCCCTCCCCTGGAGCTGACGCCCTAAGTTTGGACTTGTAGCCTACTAGACTGTGAGTAAATAAACTTCTGTTTGTTGAAGCCATCCACTCGTGGTATTTCTGTTACAGCAGCACTAGATGACCAAGACACCAAGCATGATATCTTTCTCCAGACACTGATCCCTCCTGATAACATGTCCAAAGTATGTGAGACATAGTCTCGCCATCTTTGCTTCTAAGGGGCATTCTGGATGTACTTCTTCCAAGAGAGATTTGTTCATTCTTTTGGAAGTCCATGGTATATTCAATATTCTTCGCCAACACCACAATTCAAACATGTCAATTCTTTTTCAGTCTTCCTTATTCATTGTCCAGCTTTCACATGCATATGAGGTGATTGAAAACACCATTGCTCGGGTCAGGTGCACCTTAGTCTTCAAGATGAAATCTTTGCTTTTTAACACTTTAAAGAGGTCTTTTTGCAGTAGATTTGCCCAGTGCAGTGCATCTTTTGATTTCTTCACTGCTGCTTCCATGGGTATTGATTGTGGATCCAAGTATAATGAAATCCTTGACAACTTCCATCTTTTCTCCATTTATCATGATGTTGCTTATTGGTCCAGTTGTGAGGATTTTTGTTTTCTTTATGCTGAGGCGTAGTCCATACTGAAGGCTGTGGTCTTTGATCTTCATCAGTAAGTGCTTCAAGTCCTCTTCACTTTCAGCAAGCAAGGTTGTATCATATGTGTAATGCAGGTTGTTAATGAGTCTTGCTCCAACCTTGATGACTCGTTCTTCTTCATAGAGTCCAACTTCTTGGATTATATGCCCAGCCTACAGATTGAGTAGGTATGGTGAAAGAATACCACCATGATGCACACCTTTCCTGACTTTAAACCATGTAGTATCCCCTTGTTCTGTTCGAACCACTGTCTCTTGATCTATGTACAGGTTCCTGATGAGCACAGTTAAAGTGTTCTGGAATTCCCATTCTTCGCAATGTTGTCCATAATTTGTTATGATCCACACATTGAATGCCTTTGCATAGTCAATAAAACACAGGTATAAGGGTTACTAACATGCAGATAACAACAACAACATGCAAATGACAGCTATAATGAAATAGAAACCTCCAGTAAGTAACATAGGGGTATGTGGAGTTAGAGGTTGGATTGCTGCAATAATAATAAACAAAAGAACAAATGGCTATAAGACTTAATACAAAAAAATATAGCAAGGTTTCAGGATTAGCACAGGACAATCCTAACTCAAGGAATAGAGCAATTTCAAAGGTGATCAATGTTAAGCATAAGACTATGACTAATACGATTTCCGGCAAAAGTTAGCTACTTGTGGTTTGCTATAAGCAGTGGATATTATTCATAAATAAAGTTTTAGTTCTGCAAAATAACACACATGGAATCACCTTAAAAGTTTGAAGGAGGATTATGAAAGTTATAGATAAAACAATTAGGAAGAAAATTAGTCCAATAATTTCAACTGGCTTCATACAGGTCTGGCCCTGATATCTTGGACATAAGCTGTGTGCTCATCTGTTTGATGCTTCTCATCCTAGTGTTTTTTAAACTTTAACCTGAGTGCTTCGGTGAGTTGCACAGTCCACTTGGAGGTTGCAGCCATCTTCAGTTATGACAGGTGTATCCAAGATTTAATTCCCTATAATTTTACAGCACGTGGATTAGTAAGAAGAACCTGATAGGGCACTTTCCATCATGGCTCTACAGAGTCTTTTAGTTGATACCTTTTCCAGTATACATAATCTCTTTGTTGGATGGCCCTTTCAGCAGATTCAGTAGGCTCCTCCTGGTTATAGGCTTCCCTAACTAGACTGTTATAAGTCTTGGCATAATGCATAAGTGCTTTACAGTATTTTTAAAAGCTGGCTTGTATGAAATTTGAATCAACCCATGCTGATCCATAAGGAAGAGCCAAGGGACATCTGGTGACAATTTTGTATGAGGTCAACTTGTGTGGGCCAAAAGGTGCTGACCTAGATTTAATAAAACTATTGGTAATGCTTGTATCCAGGACAGTCCTAAAGAATAGGATAGCTTTGCCAATTGATTTTTAATGATACCATTCATTCTGTCAGCTAAACCTGAGGACTGAGGGTAGTAGGGGCATTGCAGTCTCTGAAAGATGGGGAAAACCTTGCATAAGACCTTTATAACTTGTCCAGTAAAATGGGTGCCTCGGTCACTATAAAGTATTTTTGGGGCATCCCAGGTAGGGATAATATTCTCTAAAAGTTTTTTGGCTACAAATGATTCCATAGCATTCCAGCTAGGGATAGTCTCAACCCAGTGTGAAAATTTGCAAACCATCAGTAAGACAAATCTATCTCCACTGGAAAGTTTCAGTTGGATAAAATCAATCTGCCATTCAAGCATTGGCCCAAGAGGAAGGGATACCTCCCCAAGGGAGGCTTATAGGCACAACCAGCATTAAATTGAGAGCATAGTGGGCACTGTGGGGGTACCTGGTCACCTGTACCCCAGAAGTGTCCCACCATTCTTTTGATAAGATATCTATAAGCTTGTCTCTTCTCTAATGATTATTAGTATGAAGGGTCTGAGCTAGGGAAACATGTAAAGACTTGGGGAAGATTGGCTTCCAATGATGGGGTCTGGGTTTTCCACTGGGTCCTTCCCAGATTCTAGAGACACCATTAAGGCTGCACCCTCCTTTTTTCTGTTGGTCCTTTTTTTCATCTGGAGCCAACCATTGGTTACTTACTACATCATGCCATATAGACTCACTAGTAGTGTTATCCTGCACATAAATGTCCCTAGCTGTATGTCTTATGTCAAGTCCTTGTCATTCTTGGCATTCAGTGGATATTGCTGCTGCCTGGAATTTAGTTGAGGCAGCTGATTTAGTCACCTGGTTGGCTAAATTGTTTCCTTTAACTTCTTCCATATGAGGAGCCCCTTTAGGTTGATGTACCTGGATTTCAATGACTTTTATTGCAGAGGGAAGCGTCATGGCTCCAGAAGTTTTTCCACCAAAGGGCTATTTTTTATTTGGGTCCCTGAAGATATGCTTCCATTTCATCCTGAAATCATATACAGCTCCAAAACATATCTAGAATCTGTGTAGATGCTTGGCGACTGTTTGGAAGCCACTCTGTGTGCCCTGGCAAGCACAGTCAATTCAGCCGGCTGGCCTGCGGTAACATCAGGAAGAGGCCCACTCTCAACGACTTCAGTGGAGGTGGTGACAGCATAACCTCCCTGGAAATGAGAGCTGGCCAACTTTAGATAAGAGCCATCTACAATTCGGTTAAGATCCGCATTGTCAAGAGGGGTTTCTTGCAAGTCAGGTCTGATAGTTAATAAATGGTCAGTTAAATCAATGTAGTCATGAAGTGGAGTTTCTTAATCATCTGGCAAGGGCATACGGGTTGCTGGGTTTATCCCTGAGAGAGTATTTAAGCGTATGTGTGATGCAGCTAATAAAAGAACTTCATTAGATGCCATCTAGCTAGCAGATAAATGTTGGGTTAACCCTGAGTTTACATTGGCAAACACCACATGAGGGACAAATACATTTAAATTATTTCCCAACACAATATCAACAGTGGTCTCTACTAACCAGGCAGTGGTAGCAACCACCCTGAGGCATGGTGGGTATCCCCAGCCACGGGATCCAGTTGAACCGTATAATACCCAATCAGTCTATGCTGTCCTCCATGCCCCTGGGTAAGCACCCCCAAGGCATTCCCATTTACCTCATGCACATAGAAAAACTAAGACTGTAATTGGGGAACCCTAAGGCGGTGGTGTGAGAGAGAATGCCCTTTAATTTGTGAATGGCTCCTTCTCCATCACTGAAAGGGCTCAGGCTCAGAGGTTTTTAAATAATGATATAAAGGTTGAGCTAGTAATGGAAAATTTGTATTTCAAGAATGACTATACCTCTAAAGGCCAAGAAGTCCTCTAAGTTGCTGATTTGTTTTAGGCATAGGAAAAGCCAAAAGAGCATTCTTTCACTTGGGGTCAATAGATACCTTGTTAGCTGATTATATATGTCCTAGATATTTGACAGATTGTTGTGCAAGTTAGAGCTTTTCTTTAGAAACTTTGTGGCCTGTATTTGCTAAGTGAATTAACAGGATGATGCTATCCTTTAAACAAGTCTCTTCAGTGGGAGAACAGACTAATACGTTGTCTACGTATTGGAGAAGGACCAGCCCATGGATAAATCTTAGTGATTGTAGGTCTGCTTGCAAAACCTGTGAGAAGTAACTGGGGGACTCAGTGAAACCTTGGGGCATAACAGTCCAGCTGTATTGTTGATTACCCCAGATAAATGCAAATAAACATTGACTCTCAGGATGAATGGGAATGCTGAAAAAGGTGCTGCATAAATCTACTGTAGAGTAAGTAGTATCAGCTGGACCACTGGATAATAATAAGTGGGGGCTCAGAACCATGAGAAATCTAGGAACTACTATTTTATTGATGGATCACAGGTCTTGAACAAATCTCCAACCTCAGTTACCAGCTTTACGGACTTGGAACAAAGAAGTGTTACATGGACTGGTGCAGGGGATAATGAAACCTTTTTCTAAAAAGTCTTTATAGGAGCCAATCCTTCTCAGGCTTCAGGTTTAATAATACATTGGATAATCTTGGGTGAAGGTTTAGTGGCATCAATTTGCACCTTAATAGTTTCAGCTGAATGAACCCATCCAATATCAGCGGAGGAAGTGGCCCCCAGACAATCAGGCACTGATCTGAGATGGTCCATAGGAAGAGGAAGTAAAGGGACAAAAATCTGGGGTTCAGGTATGTTAAGGGCATGGGCATAGCACAAGGCATCTTTCTGATCATTCTCAGAGTCGTGTAAGGGGAAAGGTAGTGGGTATACTTAATAATATCTCTCATTTTTTGGTAAATATTTGAAGCGACATTTCCACTTAGAGAGCAAATCTCTGCCTAGTAGGTTAACGGGGATGTTGGGCTAAGCAGGAAAGGATGTACATCCTTAATGGGTCCTAAAGACACAGCTATAGGCTGAGATAGTACACTAATGTTTGTTCTAAGTTGGCAACCCCAACAACTTTAAAAATTCTAGTACTTCGAGTAGAGGCTTTTGCAAACTAGTGGGGTTTGTGGTTGATAAGGTCGCCCCCATGTCCACAAGGAATTTACAAGGTTCCCTGTTCATCCTAATAACAGTTTCACCTTGTGAGTCTAGAGGAACTACAAAAAAGTGCGTATTTTGTTCCCAGAGCCCCTCACTTGGCCATTGGAGGGGGCTGAGGGCAGGGTACCTACGTTGTTTTTAAGCTTGACGCAGTATCTCTTAAAATATCCCAGCTTCTTGGAATAGTAGCATATTCTGGCAGCTTTGTTCCGTAATTTCCTCAGAGGGTTGGGGCTGCCCTCTAGTGGAGGTTTGTAATTGCAGCATTTTCAAAGCCATCAACTTGTTTTGTTTATTCCTGATTTTCTGCTCTGCTTCTTTAGCTTGTTGCTCTAAAGTCTGACTTAGCTTATAGGCTAGTGTAGCTAATTAACTGGTTTCAGAATTTTCCCAGTCCAATTTATGACACTTTATCAGATCGTTAAGCTCAAGGTGAAGGCTGTTAACAAAGAACGGATTGAAAGCGATCTTGGCCCCAGTATCCTTTAGGTTTAATCCTGAATATTCATCAAATAATTTGGTTAGGCAGTCACAGTAGTTGTAGACGTTCTCACCTTTTTCTTGAGTACACCTCGAATTTTGGCCCAATATATCTTTCTCAGGAAGACTTTAGGTATAGCTTTAATGAATAAATCGGTAATAGCCTTGGTTTCAGCTAAAAGTATATTTGTAGGGGCTTTAGGACCTATGGTTAAAGATTTCTCAGAGGATTTCCATTTAGCTTCTTCCATCCATCTAGAGGCATCCCCCGGTCCAACTACCATATGGGTAAGGTTGTACATATCGGCCAATCCTGGCTCGTACGTTTGGGTCAAAAAAAGAAATTCCTGGGGGAGTTTATGAAGGTCCTTATGTGGATTTGAGAAGTCTTTAATAATGGCATGAATATCAGCCCTAGTCCATGAGGCAAAAGCTACTTCGGGAAGTTTATTAGCCTCTTCAGGATATCAGACATTAAAGGGCATTTCTAAGGTCGTTTAAGATTCTGGCCCCATAGGGACACCAGTGAAAGGGATAGATGGTATAAGGGAAGCATCAGCAGGTATCGGGGGTGTCTTAGTTGTCTAGTGCTGCTATAACAGAAATACCACAAGTGGATGACTTTAACAAAGAGAAATGTATTCTCTCACAGTCGAGGAGGCTAGAAATCCAAATTCAGGGTGCCAGCTCCAGGGGAAGGCTTTCTCTCACTCTTGTCTCTGGGGGGAAGGTCCTTGTCATCAGTCTTCCCCTAGAAGTCCTAGGAGCTTCTAAGCACAGGGACGTCGAGTCCAAAGGATGCACTCCCCTCCTGTTTCTGCATTCTTGGTGGTTGCTGGCCCCATGTCTCTCTGCTCGCTTCTTTTATAGCCCAAAAGAGATTGGCTTAAGACACAGTCTAATCATGTAGATTAAGTCCTGCCTCATTGACATAACTACCTCTAATCCTGCCTCATTAACATCATAGAGGTAGGATATACAACACATAGGAAAATCACATCAGATGACAAAATGGTGGACAATCACTCAATACTGGGAATCATGGCCTAGCCAAGTTGACACATATTTCGGGGGGACACAGTTCAATCCATGACAGGGGGGCAGGTAGGCAAGGCAGAATAAAGAGGAGGAGGATCAGGAGTAGGGGCAACAGGGACAAAGGAAGTGGGGGTAGGTTGCAATAGGAACAACAGGAGAAGTAGGGAAAGAATCAGAGGAGGGAGTAGGCTTCTGTGCTTTATCCAGTTTGAAAACTGACTTCGCAAAGGAAGCCAGCCTGCCTTCCAATTGCCTTTTTTCAGATTCCTGGTACCAGTTGTAAAAGGTGTCCCATTGTTTCTATCTGGCACAGATCCTCTGTTTTTCTAATTTTGAACATAAAAAGGTAATTTTTTTTTTAATTGTACTTCAGGTGAAGGCTTACAGAACAAATAGTTTCTCATGAAACAGTAGTACACATATTGTTTATGACATTGGTTAACAACCCCACAACATGTCAACCCTCTAACTTCTCAACCTTTTTTTTTTTTTTTTGTGGTGAAAATACACATAGCCAAAGATACACCATTTCAAAAATTTCTACATGCACAGTTCAGTGACATTGACTACGCTCTTCCAATTGTGCTGTTATTCTCACTTAAGATGAAGGCTTACAGAACAAAATAGTTTCTCATTTAACAGGTACTACAAATGTTGCCCTATGACAATGGTTAACAATCTCACAACACATCAACAATATCCTTACTCAACCTTGGGTTCCCTATCACCAGCTTCCTTGTCCCCTTCTGCTTTCTGGCCCTTGTCACTGGACTCCTGTACCTTGTTAGTCTCATTTGGTTTTACGGGGCTGTCCACTCCCAGGCTGAACGGTGAACCTCGGAGATAACTTCACCACTGAGCTAAAAGGGTATCTGGGGGCCATACTCTCGGGGTTTCCCCAGTCTCCTTTAGGCCAGTAAATCTGGTCTTTTTTTGTGAGTTAGAATTATGTTCTACATCCTTCTCCAGCTCTGTCCAGAACCCTCTGTTATGATCCTGGTCAGAGCAGTGAGTGGTGGTAGCTGGGCACCATCTAGCTGTACTGGACTCAGTCTGGTGGAGGCCTTGGTAGCTGTGGACAATTAGTCCATCAGACTAATCTTTTCCTTGTATCCTGTTCTCTTCATTCTCCCTTGCTCCCAAAGGGATGAGACAAATGGAGTATCTTAGATGGCCGCTCACAGGCTTTTAAGACCCCAGACACTACTCACCAAGGTAGAATGTAGAGCATTGTCTTTATAAGCTGTGTCATGCCAACTGAGCTAGATGTTCCCCGAGACCATGGTCCCCACAGCCCTCCGCCCAGCAATTCAGTCCTCCAGGGAGTTTGGATGTGTCTATGGGGCTTCCATGACCCAAAAAAGTAATTTTTGACGTGTCAAAAGTTTCCCCACTTTGGCCAACATTTTTCAACACTATCCTCAGTTATTGCACGTCACTGATCTAAATATGCACAGGAATCTGGACTGTAATGTTTGAACATAAAGCCAGCAGGAGTCCCTTAGGGCTGGGTATTCTGTTTCTTAGAGTAGACCTGAACCGTAGAAACTGATATAGCAACCACACATGGAAAAGTGATAAGCCTTAAAACTGTAGAGATGAAAAAAGGGTCTCTTAAGACCCTGAATGAGCTCCTTAGGGAAACAGAAGCTAGCAACAGTGACTGGGGAGAGGCATTGCAAAAACCTGCTCAACAATTTAGGTCCAGCAGTGAACCAAAAGTAAAGGAAAGTAGAAAGAGCCCAGAACAAACCCAGCAAGCTGCAATGCAAAAAAGAGCAGAGTTCAGACTGGGAAGGCATACCTGTCGACCCCTAAGAGCCGGGGAGGTAGAGGAGACACAAAAGGCCCTTGCCAGCACCTGGTGTTCTGAGTCCTCAGTCCACAGGGTCGAAGCAGGCAGAGTACTTCTGGATTCCATCATTGCCACTAAATATGTCACCATGGTACAGAAGACAGAAGCTGTTCAAGATAAAATCACAGAGGTTTATTCTAGGCTCAGGTTACAGTTTGAACTGGGAACAACACAGCCCATCGAAGTGTGACAGTGGTGTCCAAAGAGAGGTTCCAGGTTTGGGTCAATTATACTGCTAGAGTGGGAACTAGTTGCAGGATACTGGTGCATCTTCAATTAGGGAAGTGCAAGGTGGGATCTGGCGATGCGAGGAAGGGTACCTTATTGGTCCATAGGGCACACCTGTGAGAGACTGAATGGTTATAAATCATTAATGGCTATAAGTAGAGATTACAGATAATAGTCACAGGATGCTTAGACAATGGTCATAAGATGCTTACACATAATTTTCTTTGTCTACCTGGCAAAAAATACCTTACTGGCGATGGGCATTTTCATCAAGACCCCTCAGGACACATTGTTTCACATCCTGGTTTTGACCACCAAGGACAAACATTTCCCCAGTGACTCAGAGCTATTAAGCTAAAAATCTGATCAAGGGTCATATGGTGTGGTTAGCATTAATTCAGCCATGTTGTGCCTCTATCTCACTGACTAAACTAGAGGAGCTTCCTGGAGACAGATTCATCCATGTTATTAGCTGTGGTTCATTCATCTTTGTTACCATGTAGTATTCCATCGTATGAGTCATTAGCCTACTGTTCATGGCCATTGGGATTGTTACCAGCATTGCCACTGTTATGAACACTGCTGCTCTGTAAAATCTTGTTATGTCTCCCGGTATTTATGTGTAAGAGTTTCTGAAGGGTACCCACCTAGAAGAGGACTTGCTGAGTCAGAGGATATGGTAGGGAGTATAATACCACCCCAAAGATGTCCATGTCCTAATCCTTGGAACCTGTCAATATGTTAGGTTACGTGACAAAGGGGAATTAAGGTTGCAGATGGAACAAAGATTGCTAATCATCTGACTTTAAAATGGGGAGATTATCCTGGATTATCTGTGTAGGCCCAATATAATCACAAGAGCTTTTACAAGTGGAGAGGGGAGGCAGAAGAGAAAGAACAAGAGAGTTGGCAGTGTGAGAAGGACTCAGTCCAATGTTGTTGGCTTTTGAAGATGGAGGAATGTGGCCTTAGTGAAGGATTATGGGCAGCCTATAGGAGCTGGAAAAGGCAAGAGACAGATTCTCCCCTAGAGCATCCCGAAGGGAATACAGCCCTGCTGACACCTTGATTTTAGCCAAGTGAGACCCATTTCTGACTCCTGACCTCCAAAACTGTAAGATCATAAATTTGTGATGTTTTAAGCCACTCAGTTTGTGGTAATTTACAGCAACAATAGAAAACTAAGTGTTACCTTCTTGTAAATTGCCTGTTAGAGCCACTTGTCCATGCTGCCATTGGGCTGTCTGTCTTCTTTATTTATTCGTAAACAGTCTTGACAGTAAGCCTTTGTTGGTTATTTGTTGTAATTATCTTCTACTTTGTAGCTGTTCTTCAACTCTCCTTGGGCTGTCATCTGAACAAAAGTTTTAAATTTTAATGTAGGTTACTCAACTAGTAGGAACCCTGCTGGTGCAGTGGTTAAGCACTTTGCTGCTAACCAAAGGTCAGTGGTTCAAACCTACCAGCAACTGCAGAAGAAAGATATGGCAGTCTGCTTCCATAAAGATTACAGCCTTGGAAACTCTATATAGTTGTTCTGCTCTGTCCTATAGGGTCTCTATGAGTTGATATCGACTCAATGGCAATGAGTATTCAACTAACTTTTTCCCTTGTGGTTACAATTTTTGGTGTCTTGTTTAAGAAATCCTGAGGTCATGAAGCACCTCCCACCCCGCTACTCCCCACCACATCATAGAAGAGTTTTGTCATTCACATGTGAGCCTTTAATCCATGTGGAACTACTCTTCAAGGTGGGTGCCAGGTTCTTGGCATATTGATTGAGAGCTCCACTCCTTCCCTAGTACTCAACAACCCCACTTTTATACTGTGTGGCATTGGTACTCACAGGGCCTGTTTCTGGCCTCTCTGTTCTGTACTGTTGATCTGTTTGTCCCAGCCACAGCACCATACTGTCCTAATTTTATAGTAAGTCTTGGTATCTGGCAGGGCATCCCTTCCCCTTTGCTCTTCTTTAAGATTGTCTTGGCTGTTCTTATCCCTGGGCTCTTATATACATTTTCAAATTCACCAGTCAGTTTTCTCTCTCTCTCTCTCTGTCACACACACACACTAGGATTTTGATAGAGGTTTTAGTGAATCTATAAATCAGTTTGGAGAGAATTGGCATCTTAACAACATTGAGTCTCCAGTTCATGAATATGCACATGTTTAATATTTTATTTTTATCCCGATCTCTTTTAATGTCTCTCGAGGGGTGTTTCATCATTTTCTCTTCAGTGGTTTTGCACATCTTTTAATTGTATTTATTCTTAAGTACTTCATTTTTTTAATGTTAATGTAAATGGTAGCTTTCAGAATCTGATTTTCTCATTATTTGTTCGATTAATAGGAATAGAATTGATTTTTATTACTGAGTTTGTATCTAGCAACATTACTAAGCTGTCTTGCTAATTTTAATAATTTACCTGTATAGTCTTTTGGATTTTCTACATGCGCAGTCATATTATCTGAAAATAATGATTGTTTTTCCCTTCCATTCCTTATGCCTTTTTTTTTTTTTTTTTACATCTGATTGTTATGGCCGGGAATCTAGTAAATGTTGAATGAAAGTGGTTTGAATGGGCATCCTTGTTTTGTTCCCAGTCTTAAAAGAAATGCTTTTAAAGCTTTATGATTACGTATGTTTGCTGTAGGCTTTTTTTTTTTTTTTGGTTATGTATCTTTTATCACATTAAGGAAGTTTTCTTCTAATCCTAGTCTGCTAAGTTTTTTAAATACAAATGGGATATTGAATTTTATCAGATAATTTTTTTGTCTGCATTTACTGAGTTGATCATATAATCTTACTCCTTTGGTTTCTTAATGTGTGGATTAAATTAGTTGATTTCTAATGCTAAATAAACCCATCTTGGTCAGGATGTATTGTCCTGTTTATATATTGCTGGATTTAGGCTGGTAATACTTTGAGTTTTTATATCTACGTTCGTGAATGAGGGTGGGCTATAATTTTCCTTTGTCTACTTT
Source organism: Dugong dugon (assembly GCA_030035585.1). Classification (NCBI taxonomy): domain Eukaryota; kingdom Metazoa; phylum Chordata; class Mammalia; order Sirenia; family Dugongidae; genus Dugong; species Dugong dugon. The sequence goes on along the minus strand of CM057462.1, from coordinate 24,892,456 downwards.
TATTGTCAGGCTATGGTATCAAAATTTAAGCGAGTGGAACTTTTTTTTTTTTTAATTGTACTTCAGGTGAAGGCTTACGGAACAAATAGTTTCTCATGAAACAGAAGTACACATGTTGTTTTATGACATTGGTTAACAACCCCACAACACATCAACCCTCTAACTTCTCAAACTCTTTTTTTTTTTTTTTTTTGGTGAAAATACACATAGCCAAAGATACACCATTTCAAAAATGTTTACATGCACAGTTCAGTGACATTGACTACACTCTTCGACTTGTGCTGTTATTCTCACTTAAGATGAAGGCTTACAGAACAAAATAGTTTCTCATTTAACAGGTACTACAAATGTTGCCCTATGACAGTGGTTAACAATCTCACAACACATCAACAATATCCTTACTCAACCTTGGGTTCCCTATCACCAGCTTCCTTGTCCCCTTCTGCTTTCTGGCCCTTGTCACTGGACTCCTGTACCTCATTAGTCTTATTTGGTTTTACGGGGCTGTCCACTCCCAGGCTGAACAGTGAACCTCGGAGGTAACTTCACCACTGAGGCAAGTGGAACATTTTGATCAAAGATTTCATAGAAAAATCCTGGGAATGCAGGACAGAATTTCAAATTATTATGGACTGTAAACTTTCTGGAGCCAGTGAAGGTGGATGTACCCCTGGAACTATTGCCCTGAGATAATCTTTAAAACCATAAACCAAAAATATCCCTGACATCATCTTAAAACTGAACAATAGTTTAACTAGCAAAAAAGGTCTGCTTGAGCATTGTGCTCTTTTAAGAACTATCTATACAGGATCAAAATGACAGCAGCAACTTGAAAGATTAGAAAGGGACCTTACGGGGGCAGTGAGTTTATGTTAATGAGGGAGGAACAACTCAGAAAAGGATGATGAGAATGGTTGCACAATTTGAAGAATGTCATCAGTGTCACTAAATTGTACATGTAGAAACTGTTGAATTGTAGGTTTTGCTGTGTATATTCTCAACAACAACAAAATAAATATAACTTAGAAGGAAAAAAAAAGTTAAGGAGGTACTGTTACCCAATTACAGTCCGTGCCCTGGAGCAGTCAAGCCAATGAAACGTACTCCAAGTCAGAAAGAGAGAGAAAGTTTATTAGGAGGTGATACCAATGGGGAGCCCGACAGCAACATTGGCTGTCTTCATGGAATCCCAAAAGGCAATTTTTACATCAGAGCTTATATATCATTTTTGCAAGGGTTACCTAGTGTCTTCAGACACATAGCCAGCCCACAGATGGTTGGATGAGTATACATCACAAGACAATTACAAGAAACTCTCTATTAGACTAAAAATTTGCATGCTGGACATCTGGACTCTAATCTTTATCTTTGTAACAGACAAAAATTTCTCGGTTAGTAGAACTGGCCTGCCAAGTTTACTCTGACCGAGATACGGAGCAAGAAAGAAAAGAAAGTTGCAGACCAAAAGCGCCCAGAAGCCTTCCTAGCTGCCGCTTTGCAGGCTGAAGACCATCCCCCAAGAGAACAAAGAAAGGGAAGGAAACCAAGAGGCCGCAAGAGCTGAGAAGGCCTCACACCCCTTTAGAAAGAGACCAGTGCAGCTGGTGTAATAAAGAAAGGACACTGAAAGTGAGAGTGTACAAAATACCAAGCAAAAAATCTTATAGATTACTTAGAGTGTCATTATGGCGTTAGTTATGTCAAGCTTTCAATCGCCCATTTTGAAAAAGAGGAAACGTGCTGCGAGGTGTTAGGGTCACAGTACCATGGAATCAGCCAGAGAGTGGAACTTCTGGTTCTCTTTCCTGGAAGAGTTTGATGTGCAGTTAGAATATCTCTACCTCAAATGTTTCGTAGATCTTGATGGGGAATCCTGGGCCTAGAGTTTTCTTTGTGAGAATGTATTTGACTGTCAACTGAATTTCTTTTATGTATATAGAACTTTTCAAGTTTTCCTTTTTTTTTCTTGAAACAATTTTGGTTAGTAATATTTTTCTAACAATTTGTTCATTGTGTGAATTTTCACATTTATTGGCATAAAGTTGCTCTAAATATATTATTTTTCAATGTCTGTAGCATATGTGGTTATAGACCCTTTTTTATGATATGAGTTCTTTTTCCTTCTCTCTTTATTGGTCAGTTTCTTTAGAGATTTGCCAATTTTATAAATCTTCAAAGTATAGACTTTTGGTTTTGAGGAAGCTCTCTAGCACATGTTTTTTTGTTTTGTTTTGGTTTGGTTTCTTTCCCCACCCTAAGGTTATCTCTTTTTATTTTCTTCCTTCTACTTCCTTGGAGTTTGTTCTCTTGCTCTTTTTCTAATTTCTTGGGTTGGGTGCTCAGCACTTGTTCTTAGTCTGTCTTCTTTCCCAATGTATGCATTTATGGTCACAGGTTTACTCTGCACTACAGTAGCTGTGCTTGTTACGTATGTGATATATTCATTATAATTGAGTTCATGACATTCCATAATTTCCATTATGCTTTCTTCTTTGATCCATGGATTATTTGGAAGTATGTTTTTGATTTTCCAAAAATATAGTTAATTTTTATCTCTATTTGCTGTTGATTCTGGTCAATTACTTCCGGTCAGAGAACAAACTTCATATAATCTCAGTCCTTGGAAATGTATTGAGACCTCCTTCAGGCCCAGTAAATCATTTTTGTAAGTATTTTGTGTCTGTTTTAAAAGAATTTTTAAAATTCTATAGTTGTTTATTATATTCTATATATGTCTATAAGGTTAAGATTTTAACTCATGTTGTTCAAATCTTTTATGTCCATAATGATATTTTTATATGATGGTTGTATCAGTTACTGACAGAGGTGTGTTAAAACCTCCCACTAGACTTGTACTTTTGACTATTTTTCCTTGTTCTATCATTTTTTTGCTTTATTTATTTTGTGGCTATATTATTGAATACAGGTGAATTTAAAATTGTTATAGCTTCCTAATGAGTTGAACATTTGATTATGAAGTGGCTCTCTTTACTGTTGTTAATGCTTTTTGCCTGAAGTATTTTGTGTAATTTCTGTATAACTTCACCAGCTTTCTATTTATAGTTTTCTGACCTTTACAATTCAGTGCCTCTCTAAGCTTGTGTTTTAGCTGTCTCTTTTAAAATAGTAAAGAGTTAGATTTTTTTTTTATTATGTTTTTTAATCCAATTTGATAAGATAGTTTTCTTAGGTCATTTAGTCTGTATTTCTGCCTTCACTTAGATTTTGATCTGATAATATTCCACTATCTTGTCAGTTCTTCAAAATCTTAAGAATATTAAAATGTACTTTTATCTAGCAATTTTTGGTTATTTTCAGTGTGATTTGGTACACTGGCAAGCCACATTTCAGAAATAGAAGTCCCAACTCCTTTTTATTTTTTTAATTTTGTTGTTGTTGAGAATATAGAAAGCAAAAAAAACCAATTGAACTGTTTCTACATGTACAATTCAGTGATTGATTACATTCTTCTAGTTGGGCAACCATTCTCACCCTCCTTTTCTGAGTTATTCCTCCTCCATTAGGATAAATTCACTGTCCTCCAAGGTTTCTATCTAATCTTTCAAGTTGCTGTTGTCACTTTGGTCCCATATAGATAGTTCTTAAAAGAGCATAATGCTCAAGGCAGACCTTTTTTACTAGTTAAGCTAAATTATTGTTCTGTTTTAAGAAGACTTGAGGGATATTTTTGGTTTAAATTTTAGAGATTATCTCAGGGCAATGGTTCTAGGGTTTATCCAACTGCTTCTTAAACATAGTTTAGCGAATCTCCCAGTTTTCTATTCTACTTCACCCCCACGTTGGAGACCCCTGGTGCTTCCCATTCCAGAGCGTTTCTCACATTCTGTGCTGCTCCCCAGGTTGGTTGGTGCTTGAGAGTCCCTCAGCTTCTCAGTCATCCACCACTTCCCACCTTCTGTTTTGTGCTTACCATTTCTTCCCCCACTTGCCTTGTCCATGCAGATTTATGTATTAAAAAAGAGAAGTCAAGGCCTGGGTTGAACTGCCATCTTTAACTATAAGTCCAAAGTGTATATGGTTAATGTAATCATTTTAAATGAAACTGTGTATGTGTAATGTTCCACCCTTGATAAGACTGCCATTCATTGAGGCTTCCACTGGGTTGTGGTGGGCACGTGGAATTCACTAGCACAGAGCAGAGCAAGTTTGATTACCTTGTAAATATCTTCTGAAAGCCCTGCCATTCACAAACTAGTAGAGTAATCAGTTCTTTCAGTGGGAGGATTATTGTCGGTATTTGACAAGATGCCTTAGAGTTCTGCCCCCTAGGACTTTAATCCACCACTCATTCATTGTCAGTTTGTGGTACTGTGGTGGCTTGCATGTTGTTATGATGCTGAAAGTTATGTCAGCAGTATTTCAAATACCAGCAGGGTCACCCATGGTGGACAGGTTTCAATGAATCTTCCAGACTAAGACAGACTAGGAAGAAAAGCCTGGCAATCTACTTCCAAAAATTAGTTGATGAAAAATCTATTGATCACAGCAGGACATTGTCTAGTATAATGCTGGAAGAAGAGCATACTAGGTTGGAAGTTACTCAAATACACAGTGGCTGCAACACTGGACTCGAGCAGACCAGCAATTGTGACAATGGCACAGGACTCAATGTTTCATTCTGTTGTACATGTGGTCACCGACTTGATGGCAACTAACAACAACAACAAGACTTTAACGCATAATTGTTTCTTTGTAGCTTTTAAAAAAGATAAATTGCTGACACTGATGTATTAATAATTTACCCAGGAAATATTATCAGGCATTGAAAATAATTTTCGTTGACTTATTCTGAGGCGATTGCTATAAATTGAGCAATGAAAAACAAACTCCTTTTCTACAATTTTAATATTTTGTACCTAATGTTAATACTTGGAGCTTTGGTGGCACAGTGGTTAAGAGCTACGGCTGCTAACCAAAAGGTTAGCAGTTCGAATCCACCAGCCGCTCTTTGAAAACCCTGTGGGACAGTTCTGCTCTGTCCTATAGGATAGCTATGAGTTGGAATTGACTGGACGGCAACGGAGTTGGTTTGAGTAATGTCAATATTTATATGCATTTCAACCGGAATTACTCATTAGTGTGAAATAGTGTACATTTACATCATAAAATATATACCATATATTCCGTGATACATACATTAGCTCATAAGAATTTAACATAAACTCTGTTGTATGTTAATTATAGTACAAGCAAAATATGATTAATATGCATTAAAACCAATCACATCTTTGAGGTACAATAGAAAATAAATGGAAGTCAGACATTAAATTTATTTTTCACAAAAGAAAAATTATGATACTAAAGAGCTCCTGTTTTTAACATTGTTCCTTTATCTGAAAGTCTTTGATTTTAACGTGGACACATAAGATTCCACATCAAGAGTTCTACACAGGCAATCTCCTAATACTCCCAAAATGATAACTGTAGTGTAATGAACTCTGAAATTCTTCAAGAACTGTGTTTGAACCTTGGCTCTGTGTGTGTGTTTAATTGAGATAACATTAACATACCATAAAATGTACGAATCTTACATGTTCAACTCAGTGAGTTTTGACACCACTCCAAACAAGCTACACAACATTTCCATCCTCCAACAAGTTCCCTCGTAGTTGTTACTCCCCTCTTTCCGCGTCCAGCCCAGAATCCACTCTCTGATTTCTATCACCGTCCATTCGTTTTTCCTGTTTTTGGATCTCACATGTACCCTTTTTCGTCTGGGTCACTGCACTTAACAGGATATTTTAAAGTTTCATCTGTGTTGTTGTATATATCAGTATTTCATTCTTTTTTAGTGTTGAGTATTATTCCACTGCATGGATAATACACTACAGTTTGTTTATCCATTCTTATATTTATGGTCCTTTGGGTTGTTTCCAGTTCGGGGATACTATTAAGGCCGCTATAAACATTCTTGTTCAAATTTGTGTGTGTGTGTGTGTGTGTGTGGATGTATTTTTGTTTCTCTTGGGTAAATACCTCGGAGTGGGGTTGCTGAGTTGTGTTATGGATTGAACTGTGTGCCCCAAAAATATGTTTTGTAATTCCTTCCTAACCTCTGTGCCTGTGGTTATAATCCTACTCAGGAATGGGTTGTCTTTGTTATATTAATGAGGCAGGATTAACGCAGGGTGTGTCTTGAGTCAGTCTCTTTTGAGATGTAAAAGAGATTAAACAAGCAAGAGATGGGAGAAGTGAGATGCCAGGCCACGTGAAGATAACCCGGGAGCAGAATCTCAGAGACAAGGACCTTCCTCCAGAGCCGACAGAGTGAGAAAGGCTTCCCTAAAGCTGGCACCCTGAATTCAGACTTCTGGCCTCCTAAACTGTGAGAAAATAAATTTATGTTTTTCAAAGCCACCTACTTGTGGTATTTCTGTTATCACAGCACTGGATAACTGTGACAGAATTTGGTACCAGGAGTGGTATGCTGCTCGAACAGATACCTACAACGTGAAAGTGGTTTTGTAATTGGATAATGGGTGGAGGCTGGAAAAGTTTTAAGATGCTTAATGGTAAAAGCCTAGATTGCCTTGAAGAAACTGTTGGTAGAATTATGGATGTCAAAGGCAATTCTGGTCAGGGCTCAGAAGGAAGTGAAGAGAGCTATAGAGAAAGTCTTCATCGTCTTAGAGAATACATATGGTGCCAGCAACAGAATGTTGCTAGAAATGTGGACATTAAATGGTGAGGCTCTAAAAGAAAATGATGAACATGTGATTGGATAAGGGAGGAAGGGTGATGCTTTTTATGCAGTGGCAAAGAGCTTGTCTAAATTATGTTCAAATGTTTGGTGGATATCTGGCTGAGGAGATTTCTAAGCAAGATCTTAAAGGGGCTGCATGGTTTCTCCTTGCTGCTTATCGCAAAATGCAAGAGGAAAGAGATGGACTTAAAAATGAAATGTGCAAAATGAAAACAAAACTTAAAATTCTGTTGTAAAAACTAAGGACACATGTCCTAGAATTTTCACCAAGGATGTGGCTACACAATCTTCTGATAAAGAGATTAAGCCTATAACTGATGGATCTAACCAACTACCAGAGCAGAAAACCCATCAGCTTATACCGAAGGGGACAGAGAAAGAAAGAAAGGAGAGAACACTGTCTGCCTCTTGGAATTCTACAGGCAGGAAACAGGCCAAAGGAGCTATATTTGTTGTCCTCCAAGAAAAGAAAAGAACCATCCCTGGATCAGCTCAGAGATCAGCAGAACCATTGGAAGGAGCATGGAAAGCAGAGCTGCCTCGGTCTCAAAGGGTGGGGCCACGGTCTCTGGGGTGTCAAAGGGTAGAGCCATGGAAAGAGTCAGATCTTCACCAACTCAGTTCCCAAGCGTGGAGCTGCCATTCAGTTTCGCCAAGAGGATAGGGCAGGGCTGCCAATGCCTAAGGGGCAAAAGAATGGGGCCTGCTGGGGCCGAGGGGCTGGGGTCACCACTCAGATGGACTAGAATGGAGAATGGAGCCACCCAAAGCCAAGAGAGCAGAGTTGCCATCCCAGTGGGCCTGGAAGGCAGAACTGAAGCCCGGGACTGTGGGGCCCCCACCCAGAATCCAGAGGGCATGGCCATTGCGCAGATGGTCTCAGAGAACAGAGGATTATTTTCAAGCTTTGAGAGCTAACAGAAATTTTTCTGCTGTGTTTTGGACTTGCTTGGTGCCCATTATCCCTTCTTTCCCTCCAATTTCTCCCGTTTGTAATGGAAATGTCAACTTTGTGCCTGTTCCACCATCGTACTTTGGAAACAGATAATTTGTAATCTAGATTTCACAGGTTCACAGATGAGGAGGAATTTTGCCCCAGTATGGAATATGCCTAAAGTCTCACCCATATTTGATTTAGATGATTCAGAAGTTGATATTTGGACTTGGAGTTGATTTAAGACTTCTGGGATGATGTGATTGATTAAATGTGTTTTGCATGTGGGAAGGACATGAATTTTGGGGGGGCCAAAGGGTGGGATGTTGTAGATTGAATTGTGTTCCCCAAAAATACGTGTTGTAATTCCTAACCTCCATGCCTGTGGTTATAATCCCATTTAGGAATGGGTTGTCTTTGTTATGTTAATGAGGAAGGATTAGGGTGTATTTTGAGTCCATCTTTTTTGAGATATAAAAGAGATTAAACAAGCAAGGTAGCTGGCAGAGATGGGAGAAGAGAGATGCCAGGCCACATGAAGATCGCCCAGGAGCAGAATCTCAAAGAGACAAGGACTTTCCTCCAGAGCTGACAGAGAAAACCTTCCCTTAGAGCTGGCACCCTGAATTCAGACTTCTAGCCTCCTCAACTGTGAGAAAATAAATGTCTATTTGTTAAAGCCATCCATTTGAGGTATTTCTGTTATAGCAGCACTAGATAACTAAGATATATGGTAACTATAACTTTATAAGAAACTGTCCAACAGTTTTCCAAAGTACCATTTACACTCCCTACCAGCAATGTGTGAGAGTTCCAATCATTCTACACTCTTGGCAACATTTAGTGTTATCAGTCTTTTTTATTTTAGACATTCTAATAGATGTGTAGTAGTTCATTGTGGTTTTAGTTTGCATTTCCCTGGTGACTAACAATGTTACATGCTTTTTGGCCATTTGTACATCTTCTTTTGTCATGCCTGCTTTAAATCTTTTACTCCTTTAAATTGGGTTTTTGAAGTTTATTGTTGATTTTTTAGGAGTTCTTTATATATTCTGGATACAAGACCTTTGTCAGATATCTGTGCTACAAATATTTTTTTCCTAGTTTGTGGTTTATTTTCTTAATATCTTTTTATAAAAGAAGTTTTTAATTATTAAGAGCTCCAATTTGCAGGGTTTTTTTTTTTTTTTTTTTTCCTCTTTTAAAGCTGTGGTCTTGTTTAACTGTATTTTATAATTCTTCAGAAGCTACGTGGTGGAAAGAATGAAATTTGTTTGTTTGTTTGTTTGTTTGTAGCTAATTTCTGCCTCCCAGAATGGAAGACGATGTAAGCCTGTTCCCTGAGGAGGAGATGGATGATGGCCCGATTTTGGACAACTATTGTGAAGGTTCTCTCATAGATAAGTTTCAGCAACAAGGAAGAAGACAAATGACGTACTTCATAGTTGCCCTTTAGTTCCCTTCTTGCAAGGAGACTACTTTTTTTAACTTCATGTTTTTTTTTCTCTGAGAGGGAGCTTATATTGGTCTGTCTTTACTTGAGTGAAAGATAAATTGTGGCTGAGAATTTTGAAAGTGGCAGACCATAGTTTTCTAGTTTCCTGCTGAGTGTCCTTCCTGAGAAATCTGATGCCATTTTTATCCTAATCCTTTAGCTGTGACCTATTTGTTTTTTCGTTTCATGGAAGCTTTTGGATTTTTAGAAACAAAATCTCCGATGATCTGAATTTTTAAAGATGTGCATGGATTTGGATCACATGCTAGGCACTGGGGTGGGCCATTCCAACCTGGAAGCTCATTTCCCTGCTCCCTGCTGCCCCCGTCCAAGCTCATCTTTCAGCTTTTGTGGCGTGTTAAATCAGTTGCCGCTTGTCCATGAGCTCTCCATCTCCTAAACTTTTGTTGGCTTCTCTCATCCCCGTCTTCCCTCTTCTGTTCTCCTTGTCATTGGAGATTTATATGCTTTTTAAGATTCCTTTTCAGTCATTTTTACTGAGCTCTCATGAGGGAGCAGAGATAAACCCAATATGGTTCAACTTGCTATGCTTTGCCGGAAGTCTGCTTGAAGGCAGCAATTCTCAAACTGTTCGGTCTGAAGACTCCTTTACGCTCTTAAAAATTATTGAGGACCCCAAAGAGCTTTTGCTATGTGGGTTAAATCTGCCTACATTTATTGTATTAGGAATTAGACCTGAAATTTTTAGAAAATATTTACTTATTCTTTTAAAATAACAATAATGAACCCATTACATGTATTATTAACACTATATTTTTAATGAAAAATAGCCATATCTTCCCAAACCAAAAAAATCTAGTGAGCAGAACAACAATATTTCTTTATTGTCGGCTTTAATAGACAATGGCAGGATTCTCCTATTTATGTCTGCATTTGGCCTGTTTTGATATCACATGCCACGTGGCCTCTGGAAAACTACATGTACATTTGCAAGAGAATGAGAATGAAGAGAGCAAATGATGTGTCAGTGTTATAACGAAAACAGTTTTGACTCCATAGGTCCCCGAGAGCATCTAAGGGATACCCCCCCCCAACACCCTGGGGTTCCCTGGACCACACCTTGAGAACTGTTGCTCTGAGAAGTGATTGCCATCATTGCTGCCCAGTTTGAGCTTGTCAGGATTATAAAATGGGGCTATAGGGTTGCTATAAATCAGAATCGACTGGACAGCAACAGGTTTGGGGTTTTTTTGGTTAGTAGTAGTAGCATCAGAGCCTGTCTAACTTCAAAGAGGATAATATGAATCAAGATCAGCCCAAGGCTGATCCCTGTGAGGCAGAGGTCAGACATACCTCTACTCTCCAACCTGTTTACTGATTCTGACACCAGTCATCCCTCCCACGGCACTTTCTACTTCTTTTCTGTGTTTGATAATCCATTGCAATGGCCACGCAGAACTTACAGGCCATACTTACAGTTAAGTGGTTTATTAAGGAACAGGGTACATGGGATCAGGATCAACAGGCTACAATGCAGGATCAGGAAGCAGGCAAAATCTCCCTTCTTCAGTGCAAGACAGCTCTCCCAGCTCCACTCAACCATGAAGGCCTCCTCTTGACCCCCTGAGGACAGGCCTCCTCTCAACCCCCTTGGGACAGGCCCCTCTTGGCCATGCTGTCACTACTGACTCTGCGGCTGGGGCTCTTTCTGGGCCTGTCACCACTGGCTGTGCTGCTGGGCCCCATCCAGGCCTGTCACTATCTTCAGTGTTACAGCCCTTGGCCCATGTTACAGCTCTTTTAGGAGGTTCCTTGCGTCCTCTCTCTCTCTGCTTCTCTCTCTTTTCTTCCTTCTGCTTCTTCCTGTTGCTTCTCTTCCTGTTTGTCTCAAAAAACCTCTGTGGAGTTGGCTGCTTATATGCACAACTCCTTGTCAATTTCAAGGCCTGGCCTCTCCCAGCAGGGGGGCCACAAATGGACCAATCCCCTCTCAGTAGGCCAGAGATACCTCATATGCAGAGTAGGCTACAACTCACTCCATTTGCATAGTCCACTGACCAATCCCTGCAAGGTGCATACCAGTCACAGGTTAGGCTGCAGAACCAGACAAAAGGTATCAAAACCAAATTGTGTACAGCTTACCCAGGAAATGTTAATCAGCCTGGACAAAAGTAACAAACCCTCTGGGGTAGAAAACTAGGGCAAAGGTAACTCCTCAGGGCTTAGGGGAAAAATCTCTCAGGTTGTTTTTCCAAAGAACCAAGGCAAAAGGCCACATAAAGGAACTCATTTCACCACAAGAATTGATCCTAGCGCTTTAGACTGAACATCTAGACCTACTTTCTGTTATTCTAACTCTTGCCTTGATTTCTAGACATAGGTAGATTAAAAGAACCAGAGTTTGAGATTGAAGCTGTTCCTCAGGAAGCAGAGAGCGATGCTGCACTGGAATGCTGCCGGTAATCAACCCAGGCTGCAGCCTGCTCCCTTTCACCCACCTCCACCTCCCACAGAAAGGGGGCGAGTGAGGGTGAGCCGGGTCAGGCCCCAGGAGAAGGACGAGGGCCTGGTGGGTGCGAATGGCATCTGGTGTCCTTCTTTAAGTCCCGAGGAAGGACAGAATACTGGTGCTGAGAAAACAAAGACGGAAACAGCCGACAGAGACAGAACTCAGGCTCTGCACCTGAGAAGGGACCTGAACCGCCTCCATACGGTGCGTGAAGAGAAAGATCTTTTCATTCAGAAAACGAGGTGAGCACTAGTCGGCGAGCAAGCTCTGAGCCGCCTCACCAGGCCCGGCAGGCGGTTGTCCTAAACGTTCTCCAGGCTGCCCGGGGTCAGGTCCCCCTGACCCCGCCATCTGGGTTGTCTGCTCACTGTGTACGGGGGGCTGGAGACCGGGCTGCCCGCTCCCCTCGGCATGTGGCTTTGCTGTAACGCGGTCAGGACTGAGAGTCCTTCCTGGGGGTTCTCCTGCCCTTCTGTGGGTCTCTGCCTCCAAGAAAGCTCAGCAAACCCCACGCAGCAGGTGGCTGGCGACCAGGGTTGTCAGCCCCCTTTGCTCCTCCTCTGGTCCCATAACGCTTTGGGAGAACTGCTGCCCTGCTCTCCCCAGAGTGGGCTCTCAGGTCCTGCCAGGCCCAGGATGACAGGTGGGCTCCTGGCATCAGCACTGCCCATGGTGCTCCAGGCAGGACCCAGGGGTGCGATGTTAGGACCACACTGGTGCCTGTGTGGAGTTCGTGCTCAGGTTGGAGGGCTCTGCTGCATTCCCCACCCACCTTGATTAGAACCACCCCTGAGAGAAGATTCTCCCAAACGCTGACTGAGGAGAATGTCAAACATACAGAAAAGTAGAAAACAAATAGCACGGCCGTCACCAGGATGCCACCGCCTGGAGCCATTGTTAGCATTTCGCTGTAATTTCTTTCTGTGTATGTGTGTGTGTGTATGATATAGGTTAGTTTTTTTTTTTTTTTTTTTTTTTGCTGATTTATTTGAAAGCAAGTTGCAGACATCATGATACTTTACTCCTCCTAAATACTTCAACGTCTCCTAAAAATAAGGACATTCTTCATAACCTCAGCACCACTGTTGCACTTAAGAAAACTAATAATATTTCTCTAGTATCATCCTGGAGACCCTGGGTAGCACAAACAGTGCATGCGCTCAGCTGCTAAGTGAAAGGTTGGAGGTTTGAGTTCACCCAGAGATGCCTCGGAAGAAAGGTCTGGCAATCTACTTCCAAAAAATCAGCCACTGAAAAAACTCTTTGGAGCATGGTTCTACTGTGACACACACAGGGTCACCACAAGTTACAGTCAACTCGAAGGCCAGGTTTTTTTTCTTTCTTTAATGTCATCCTGTAGCAGTGTCATAGCAAAGTCACCCTGTGTGACCCGATATGCCTTTTAGAGCAAAGGTTTGAGCTGGGTCTCAGTCCACGTCCATGTGGTTGAGGCTGATTGTCTTCCCTGGTCTGCAATTCTAGAATGCTGCCGAGGAGCTGTGGCCCATGGCCTCTGTGGCTCTCCCACACCCTCACCAGGGCGCTCTGGTTGCAGAGATTTCTCACTTATGCTGATTCAAGTAAATTCCCCATTTCTGGCCTTGTCCTCGCCTCCTGAGAGCATGTCCACCTAGGGGAGGAGGTCACACTTGTGCTGCCCTCAGCCGGTTTCCAAAAAAACAGATGAACAGAGCACTGCTCTTGTAGCTCCAGGGAGTTAGGGAGACCGCTGGGAAAACTGTGTGACTGCCCTGGATGGGGGAGGAGGAAAGACATCGAGGTTTGTGAGCTTGTGAGCGTGCCTGGCCCCGGCCCACTCCACCCACCACGCCTTCCCTGAGGCCCAGTGCAGTGCAGGCTCCTGGGAAGGGGAGCAATGACTGAACTGCAAGAGCCATTCATCCAGATTCTTGCCCCAATTTCCAGAGGGGAGCTTCGTGCTTGCCGCCAGAGGATCGAGCTCGTCACCAGACAGCAGGCAGTCGTGGCAGCGGAAATCTCTCAGCAGAAAGAGGCCAACAACATGTAGGTCTTGGCGTCCAGCTGGCTGTCCGGTCTCCCTCCCGGTGGTCCGGTGGGTGGTGCATCTCTGCCGGGAACTAGGGGGTGACTGGGTACCAAGCCAGTGTTTGTCATTTGGCTCATAAGCATAGGGCAGCAGAACATCATCCGCTGTCCACAAATTGTTTATGAAGCACCTACTGTATTCAGGCAGGCAGGAAGGCAGACAAGCCTCATGCCAGTGCATGAAAATAAAACCAGGTAATGAAATGAAGAGTGGTGGGTCACTCTGGAGGCAGGTAGCCAGGGAAGGTGGCCACCTGAGAAGATGACTCTAGGTGGGAACTGAGTGACAAGAATAAACTTGCTGTGTGGTTACCTGGGGAAAGAGCATCCTGAGTGGTGAGAAGGCATGCGCAAAGGCCAGGGCGCGACATGGCCCCAGTGAGCGGGGGGAGTGCAGCTGCCATGGGGCTCCACACCGGGCCAGCTGTGGTGGGCAGGGCGGGCCTCGGTGGGCTGGGTGGGGCAGGTATTGTGGGCCAGGCTGGGCAGGGTGAGGTGGACAGGGTGGAGCAGGCGAGGGGAGAGGAGGGGGCAGGGCCAAGTGCAATGAACTGGCGTGGTGGGGGAGACAGGTGTGGTGGGCAGGGTTGGGGGGGGGGGTTGAGTCAAGCAGGTGGACAGATCCCAGGTGGGTTTAGGTTAAGGAAAGAAAGCATCAGAACTGCCTTTTATCTTGAGCAGCAGGGTGGGTGGTGTTTGCCAGGATGTGACATTCCAAGCCTGGGCTCAGCTGGAGGGCAGGGCAGGGTGTTGATTGGTGAGTCGCCCACGCTCATGACATGCACTGAATGTCACTACGGGCAGGAGAGCTAAATGTGCCTCAGCTCGTGTGACCCTCACAGCAGCCCTCCGGGGTAGGCAATGTTGTACAGATGAGGAAACTCGGATACAGTCACCTGCTCACAGGGAGCAAGCAGGTCTTACTCCTGGCGCTCTGAACCCCAGGGCGCTGGCCTGTAACCGGCCCTGTGCTGCAGGAGAGAGGTTCGATGACTGGGAGGGGCAGACACCAGCCCCCTGGCTCTAGGGGGTGGAGGGGCCTGAGGGCCACAGAACAGACCAGGTGGATGTGGCAGTTCACAGAGGCCCTGGGCCTGGTGAGCCTGCAGCCCACACTGTGACAGGGTCCTGGCACCTGGGCAATGCCTGGCATGGAGGGACCAGCGCCCTCTGCAGGGCGGTCCCGCGGGCCAGGCGTCTGCCAGATTGTTAGGACAAAGCCTACTGCTCAGTTCCCTCTTTCCAGCACTGTCCTCGTCCACACACAGTGGGCCTTCTGGTCATGGTGAGCAGCTCCTTTGGGTGTCGTAGACAAGGTCCTGCCTTCCTGCTTTCCCAGCAGAACCGGGTACTGGGTACTGGGATGCTGGCAGGTGCAGAGAGGAGGCATTGCCCTCTTACCCTTCTCTGTGGATAGGTCTATCTCAGACTGTAACCACCGGGGCTGACTGGCTGCATGTACTGGGTCAGCCACGACCACTAGAGGGAAGGGGGTGAGGTAAGGAAGTCATGGCCACTAGGAACCAGGAGGCCCTTCCAGGCTTTTCAGCCTCTTTGCCCCTCAAGTTATTCAGCAGGTGTGCCTGTCCACCCCCCCCCCACCCCCCCACCAGGCCTGCACAGAGCTAAGGTGACAAAGGGCCAGTGTCCTGGTGGGACACCCCAAGGCCGTGAGCCACAGTGCCAGCCCTCAGTGAGTACATGAGGGTAGCCCTTCATCATTTAGATCGATTTCTCACTGAGCAAAAAATAGAAAGCTAGGTGAAGGCGTCACATAGACATAGGGAAAGATTCTGGAGTGCACCTTGGCCACAGGCTCACAGACTATCTCTGTGTGGTTGTAGGTTCTCACTTGTTTTCCCACCTTCTGTTCTTTCCCCTGCCACTTGCCCTCCCAGTGCCGCTGTGGGGCGCCTCCAGGCCACCCATAGCCGCCTGTGCACAGAGCTGGAGAAGGAGAGGGACCTGGAATCGAACATCACCTCTACTCTGAAGGAGAATGAGTGAGTGCAGGGTTGGGGAGGGTGGGAGCAGCCAGCCTCCTCAGTGCCTGGCTGATTGTCAGGATTGCAACCAAAATGCTTAGAAGCAAGAATGGAGAGACTTTCTCTCGCTTACTTTGGACACATCATCAGGAAAGACCAATTGCTAGAAAGAGACATCGTGTTTGGTAAAGTAGAGGGTCAACAAAAATGAGAGAAACCCTCAATGAGATAGATTGACATGGTGGTCACAATAATGGACTCAAACATACCAATGATTCTAGGTTGCCTTGAGTTGGAGCCAACTTGACAGCAACTAGTAACAACCACATAAATAGCTCAAGAGTCCCTGGGTGGTGCAAACAAGTTATGAACTCAGCTCACAAGGTTGGAGGTTCAGGTCCACCCAGAGGCACCTAAGGAGAAAGGCCTGGAGATCTGTTTCTGAAAAATTGAAAACTCTGTGGAGCACAGTTCTCCTCTGACACGCATAGGTTTGCCATGACACAACCCTATGAGTAGCTCACAGAGTGAGCTGCCGCCTCCTCCAGGAGGCAGAAGGCTGAGAAGCTTGATGTGCTGCAGGGCTGTGGATCCGAGTTAGGCACCTCTGCCATTGCACGATGGCCTCAGCCCTCCCTCTCCTGATGGAGGCCCGGCCTGAGTCGAGGTCTGACTTAGTTATCCAGTGCTGCTATAACAGAAATACCACAAGTGGATGGCTTTAAAAAAGAGAAATTTATTCTCTCATAGTTTAGAAGGCTAGAAGTCTGAATTCAAGGCACCAGCTCCAGGGGAAGGCTTTCTGTCTCTGTAAGTTCTGGGGGAAGGTCCTTGTTATCAATCTTCCCCTGGTCTAGGGGTATCTCAGTGCAGGGACCCCAGGTCCAAAGGATGTGCTCTGCTCCCAGCTCTACTTTCTTGGTGGTAGAAGGTCCCCATCTTTCTGCTCGCTTCTCGCTTCTTTTATCTCTTGTAAGATAAAAGATGATGCAGGCCACACCCCAGGGAAACTCCCCTTACATCACATCAGGGCTGTGACCTGAGAAAGGGTGTTGTATCCCACCCTAATCCTCTTTAACATAACCTAATCTTGCTTTATTAACCACAGGCAGAGATGAGGATTTACAACACATAGGATAATCACATCAGATCACAAAATGGTGGACAACCACACAATACTGGAAATCATGGGCTAGCCAAGTTGATACACATTTTAGGGGGACACATAACTGGGGCCTCTTCGTAGGGCTGCTTACAACATGGCAGCTGGCTTTTCCCAGAGTGAGGGATCTGAGAGAGAGAAAGAGCGAGAACAAGACAGAGACAGAGAGACCAAAACAGAAGCTACAGTGTCATCTCAGGAATGACATACCAGCTCCTCTGCCATATTCTATTGGTCACACAGACTAACCCAGATACAGTGTAGGAGGGGACCACTCACAGGTGTGAATACAAGGAGGCAGGGATCATTCCGGGTCATTTTGGAGACTGACTGCCACACATACTGAGTCCCAAACAGGCCATTCCATCAGCAAGACCAGCTGCTCTGCATATGAGGTACTTGGTAATACCAGTGAACTCTGTGAGTGTTTGCCCATTGCCTCAATTCTTTCATCTGTAAAATTGTTTTCTTGCTTGGAAGTCATGTTGGGTGAAATACTCTGAGGTGAATAACTCAATTAACCCTCAGAGAATTGTGATGATGGCAGGAATACCATGGACAGAGAAGGGAGAGCTGTATCCAGAGTCAGTGGCTACTCCTAAGAGTACAAATCACTGCTCCCATCATGATGGAAGGCCATCTAGGTCCTCAAGAATATGGTGCCAAAATGGGGACTGAGCATGCGTTGCTGCTGCTCCTGTTTGGTTGGCCATTCTGAAGTGATAGTGGCCTGGTCAGCCACGCAGAGGGCAAGTCCTTGTTGTTTAGTCCATGCATAGCCTCCTTCTCTGCCACCATGGCCCATCGGTCAAGCCCCGGGCAGCTGGGGAAAGAGGCTGACAGACATCTATGAGCCCAGCCATCTTATCCATCTGACCTGAGAGCCTTCTCTAAGAGGGGTTCTTTGGTGATCATTCCTGTCAACCCTAAGATCCTCACACTCTGGGCCCATCTGAGAAGTCCAGACACTCATTTCTTCCCTAAACCACGTCTGGCATCCCCTAGCCCACTCTTTCCAAGCCTCTGACTACCCAGCCAAACTATCAGCCACTGTCTGTGAGTCTCCATAGATCTGTACCTTTGCCAGCTCTCCTTCCAGGCAGCATGACCAAACAAATGCACCTTCTTGGAATTCTGTCCACGGGAAGGACTCCTTTCCCCCACTGTCCTCAGGGCCTTCCTGAATGAGCCTGTGATGCTGCAGGAGTCCACTTCTGCTGGAGTCAGCATGTTAGGCAGAACCTTCTGTAAACCAGGCTTAAATGCACTTCCCTTAACAACAAATCACAGGATCTCCCAATGAGGCCCTAGTGTGGATTGGGGGAAGGGGTGACAGTGCAGCAGGAGTGAGTGCTTTGGGAGTGCGGGCTACCTGCTCACACAATTTATGTGTTTCTTTAGGGCCTCCTCCAGGGTCTCATATATACTATTCCAGTTGATAATGGAGGGCTGTTAGGCCTGCCTGAATTTATGGCTTGGTGGTTAGGATAAATTCATTTACTCCCTCATTCATTCAACAAATAGTTACTGAGAACCTACTATGTGCCAAAACAAAAACCAAACCTGTTGCTGTCGATTCCGACTCATAGTGATCCTACAGTACAGAAGAGATCCATATTTATGCCTATTCCCAGCAAAGGTGATCCAACCAAATGTGGAAATTATCGAACAATATCATTTATATCACACACAAGTAAAATTTTTCTGAAGATCATTCAAAAGCAGCTGCAGCAGTATATCGACAGGGAACTGCCAGAAATTCAAACCAGATTCAGAGAGGATGTGGAACCAGGGATATCATTGTTGATGTCAGATGGATCCTGGGTAAAAGAAGGGAATACTAGAAAGATGTTTACCTGTGTTTTATTGACTATGCGAAGGCATTCAACTGTGTGGGTCATAATAAATTATGGGTAACATTGTGAAGAATAGGAATTCCTGAACACTTAATTGTGCTAATGAGGAACCTGTACATAGATCAAGAGGCAGTGGTTTGAACAGAACTAGGGGATACTACACAGTTTAAAGTCAGGAAAGGTGTGTGTCAGGGTTGTATCCTTTCACCATACCTATTCAATCTGTATGCTGAGCAAAGAATCTGAGAAGCTGGACTCTATGAAGAAGAACGGGGCATCAGGATTGGAGGAAGACTCATTAACAACCTGCATTATGCAGATGATACAACCTTGCTTGCTGAAAGTAAAGAAGACTTGAAGCACTTACCGATGAAGATCAAAGGCCACAGCCTTCAGTATGGATTACACCTCAGCATAAAGAAAACAAAAATTCTTACAACTGGACCAATCAGCAACATCATGATAAACGAAGAAAAGATTGAAGTTGTCAAGGATTTCATTTAACTTGGATCCACAATCAACACTCGTGGTAGCAGCAGTCAGGAGATCAAAAGATGCATTGCATTGGGCAAATCTGCTGCAAAAGACCTCTTCAAAGTGTTGGAAAGCAAAGATGTCACCTTGAAGACTAAGGTGTGCCTGACCCAAGCCATGGCGTTTTCAACCGCCTAACAGGCATGCGAAAACTGGACGATGGGTAAAAGAGACCAAAGAAGAATTGACACCTTAGAATTGTGGTGTTGGCAAAGAACATCGAATATACCATGGACTGCCAAAAGAATGAACAAATTTGTCTTGGAAGAAGTACAACCAGAATGCTCCTTAGAAGCAAGGATGGCGAGACTACGTCTCACATACTTTGGACATGTTATGAGGAGGGATCAGTCCTTGGAGGAGATCGTGCTTGGTGAAGTAGAGGTTCAACGAAAAAGAGGAAGACCCTCAATGAGATGGATTGACACAGTGGCTGCAGCAATGGGCTCACGCATAACAATTGTGAGGATGGTGCAAGACCCGGCAGTGTTTCATTCTGTTGTACATAGGGTTGCTATGAGTCAGAACTGACTCAGTGGCATCTAACAACACTATGTGCCAAACACTGTTCTAAGCATTTAGGATTCATCACTGAATAGGACAAATGACAAATCCTGTCTCGTGGAGCCTATGTCTTAGTGGTAATGGGGAGACAGGAGATAAGCAATAGCATGTAGGTCATGACGGCAGCCAGCTCCCATGATCATTTGCTTTCTAGGCTCAAGCTTCAGTCTCCTGAGGATCCAATAGCGAGCAGGAGAATGGTGATGTACAGAGCAGACATGGCTTTGCTCTAAAACCAGAGGACCCATACAGCATCCCAGTCAGCCACAGGTACCTGAAGGGCCTTCAGATCCCAATGGCAGGGCTGCTTACATTGCAGTGGACCCACTTAAGAGCCTCTCATCACTTCCATAACAAACTATCGTAAACAGTGGCTTAACACTACACAAACGTATTATCTTACAATTCTAGAAGTCATAAATTTAACACCAGTCTCACTGGGCTAATATCAAGGTGTTAGTGGGCTGCATTCCTTCTAGAGGCTCTAAGGTAGGATCCATTTCCTTGCCTTTTCCAGCTTCTAGAGGCCACCGACATTCCTTGGCTTATGGTCCCTTACTCCATCTTCAAAGCCAGCCAATACCACATCTCTGGTTCTTTCTCTGTCACACCTCTCTCTCTGAATGACCACACTAGGAAGGATTATCTGCTTTTAAGAACTCGTGTGATTAGTTTGGGCCCACTCAGATAATCCAGGACAGTCTCCCCATTGCAAGGGCCATGGTCACATCTGCAAATTCCCTTTTAAAGAACATAAATTTATTGCCTATCAATTCTGGAGACCAGAAGTCCCAATAAGGATATTGGCCATGTTGATTCTTTCTGAGAGATCTGAGAGAGGAACTGTTCCATGCCTCTGTCTTAGCTTCTGGTGGGTCCTGGCAATACTTGGCTTATAGCTGCATCTGCCTCCATCATCACACAGCTGTTCTTCCTCTGTCTATACATCTCCATGTCCTCCTCTTTTACAGGACCCACTCTACTCTATCTTAAAGAATCCATTTCCAAGTAAGGCCACATCCACAGGAACAGGGTATAGAACTTCAACATATCTTTCTGGGGAACACAATTCAACCAATAACACCATGTAAGATAGCATATTCACAGATCCCAGGAATTAGGGCATGGACGTACTATTCTGCCTATGAAACTAACTCTGGGCTTCACTCAAAATTGGCAGCCTTACTAGTTACTCAGTAAATGGAGTACATGAAGTGCAGTGAAACCTGTGAGAGCCAGAACTCGATGAGACTGCCTTGTTTTTCTGGGTCCCACAAGTTTTCTGCCTTTGACAAGGTACAGTCTTAGCACTTTTCTGTTGCTCGTGTTAGCGGCAAATATTTGCATTTTCCTTCTCTGATAGGTTTCTACCTTACATGGGTTCCGGTTTTTGCAGGTTTTACTGTATATGCTGCCTCCAAAATCCAAAAATGTCTACCAAGTGTTTATCTCTTTCTTGGTGGTAGGGGGTGCAAGGTGCAACAATTTATCTTTCACTTTGGAGGAAGTAGCCTCTCATTCCTCAGACCATTGGACTTCTGGAAACTTTGCTGAGGTGGCAGACCCTCATATTTTCATGGGATTTATTCCCCACCCTGTGGCACACCTGTGTCTTATTTTGGGCCTCTAGGATACTTGCTGCTATTTACTAGGGCCTACTAGGGCCAATATGGTAGACCAGCATGATGCCTTGTTGGATGGTGAGATGATCACAGAGCTGGAAAATCTAAGCAAGTGTGATGGAGGACATTGAGGTTGTTTTGCTATTCCCTCCAGGTGAACATAAACTACTTTTGGTGTTCTTTACTTAGTGGGAAGGAGAAAAATGTATTTCAAGATATAAGCTGCCCTACCAAATGTGGTTTGTGGTGCTTTGCCCCAGCAATGGCCTTATATAGAGCACCAGATGATGATGAGGCGGTCCACGGTCCATCTGCAAGACCCAAGCTTCCGGGTAGGCTGCAGAGGTGGACTACAGGGGATGCGGTAGAGACTGCTACCCCCACATCCTCATGGCTGGGTGCTCATCTCAACCACTCCCCGGATATTCGATAGTGCTTTTAGTTCTTAAAGGGAGAGGCAGCTTGAGGGGCTTCCGTTGGCCTTTCCTGCCACAACAGCTTCCATTCCACAGGTCAGGAGACCATTGTGAGGATCCTGCCAATTGCCATAAATGTATTTTCAGGAACTGGGGAAATTATTACAGGATGTGTTTGTGGACCCTCTGGACACCTCATTTACCTTAGCCCTCATTCTCATCAGCAGTTACAGTGGCCTTCTGGCTTCCTTTGATGTTAGCTCAGAGCCAGGGTCCAACAGCACCAAAAGCACAGGCACAGTTACCCTGGCACATGGCTGTAGGTGTCTCATGGAGGGCTGGGAGAGAAAGTTACAAGACATCACAGATGTTATTGCAGGGCCCTCAAGGGCACCTGCCTCCTCTCTTTCAGGGGACTCTGGGTCTGTGAATCCACTAGGGTCGCAGAATTGGGTGAATGGGCATGATTCTTTTTTGGTTGCTGAAATCAGATTTCTTCTTGTCAAAACTGGAGTTTTTCCAGTTATTCAGATGAAGTCAGACTTTAGTGGGATCCTCATCTGTTTTAATCCTGTTGTTGTTAGTTGCCATCGAGTCAACTCTGACTCATGGCAACCCCATGTACAACAGAACAAAATGCTGCCTGGTCCTGCCTCATCCTCACAATCACTGGCATGCTCAAGTCCATCACTGTGGCTACTGTGCCAGTCCATCTCAACCAAGGGTCTCTCTCACCCTCACTGGCCACCTCTTCGCCAAACGTGATATCCTTCTCTGTTGATTGATCCCTCTTGATGCCGTGTCCAAACCAAGTGAATTGGATAATATTCTGTCATGATCCATAGGGTTTTCACTGGCTAATTTTTGGAAGTAGATCACCCGCCATTTCATCCTAGTCTGTCTAAGTCTGGAAGCGCCACTGAAACCTGTCCACCATGGGTGACCCTGCTGGTATTTGAAATAGCAGTGGCATCACTTCCAGCGTCACAGCAATGTGCCAGCCACTACAGTAGGACAAACTGACAGAGTAAGGACTCCATAATCAATGAGCCCCTGCTGGCATATCTGTGCGGAGGCACAGTGCCTGCTCCCCACCATGATGCCATGATTCCAGCCCACCCCCCTCCACAAGTGAAGCCTATTTCCCCAGGACTTCATCCTCCCAGTGAAACAGGGAGTGCCTTTCCAAGGCAGCATCTCTCAGCTGCGTCCCTGTCTCAGAATTCCACAATAGTGCTTTTCAAGGATCCTGGAACACTCCTTACCAAAGTATTTTCCAAAGTCTCTGTGAACTGAGGGTCCCGTGAATCCTCTCTGAACATCGTGAAGCCTTGGACAAACAGGTACACAGATGATAAAACCTATCCAACATGTTATTGCTCTAAATATTTGAATTCCTTCTTCTACATGATGCCAAGGAATGTCTGGTATCTCAGCTTTATGCAGCATGGGTCTCTGTTGAGTCTAGGTTTCTGCCAGTCAGGGGAGCAGACTACTCTTGGCTGCTCGGTTGAGCAGGGGGTTCCAGAATGGCTGGTAAGCATACCCAATTATATCCAGTCCTCTCTTACTGGCCCTCTGAGGTGACCAATGGTCCATCTGCAAGACCCAACCTTCTGGGCAGGCTGCACAGGTGGGCTACAGGTGCATACCCCTGCCCCAGGTTTCTGCTGATAGATGTTTGCTGCATTCGTCTAGTCTGGGAGCCTCTTGTCAGGTCAGACTTTATGCTTGACCCCTGCAGCATGCTGGGGTCTGGGGCAGTGAGGAGTTGCCAGGAGGGGCATAAGGAGAACTGGGTTCCCCTCACAGGGCAACAGCAAATAGTGGTCACAGGGTCTCATGTGAGGGGTCACAGGGCCTCAGGAGAGGGGTCACAGGGCCTCAGGTGAGAGGTCACAGAGCCTCAGGTAAAGGGTCACAGGGCTTCAGGTGAGGAGCCACAGGGCCTCAGGTGAGGAGTCACAGGGCCTCAAGTGAGAGGTCACAGGCCTCAGGGGAGGGGTCACAGGGCCTCAGGTGAGAGGTCACAGGGCCTCAGGCGAGGGGCCACAGGCCCTCAGGAGAGGGGCCACAAGGCCTTAGGAAAGGGTTCACAGGGCTTCAGGCAAGGGGCCACAGGCTCTCAGGAGAGGGGTCACAGGGCTTTAGGAAAGGGGTCACAGGGCCTCAGGTAAGGGGTCATAGGGCCTCAGGTGTAGCATCACAGGATCTCCAGGGCAAGCAGGGCCAGCCTTATCCAATGGAGGGGAGGGAAAGGCCACTTCCATTGGCAAGGGAAGTTCAGGGGGGCTCAGGACTCAGGGTACTCAGACTTGTCTAAATCCACACAAATGCCCTTGTTCCTACTCTCGGAATCCCAGCCTTTCCCAGTCAGTGTCCTGCCTTCCACACAGAGAGCTCATCAGCTGTTAATTCACCTTAAGTTGTCATTCAGCCACTTGAAAGATCAGAGAATGGGGGGAAGCAGTAGTCAATTAAATAATGGCTGAGAATTTTCCAGAAGGATAAGAGCATGAATGCTCAGATTAAAGAATCACCATGAGTCATGAGCAGGGTGAATAAGAGTCATCCATACAGGCAAACTGACTCAGGAAGAGATGACACCACACAATTCAGCAAATGTCAGGAAATGCTTCTAATCACAGAAGACCTGAAAAATGGAATCAGTTATTTAAAAGTATCCCCACAAAGATCATCATATGCCCAGTTTTTTAAATAAAATGGTACAAATTTGATGTAAAACAAGGACAAAACCAACCCAGGACAGTATAAGAAAAGGAAATCTATGGGCCGATCTCACTTATGAAATATATGAAAAATCCTGAATAAAATATTTGAATCTAGCCATGCACTAGACACACACATGCACACACATGCATGCACACCATGCCAAGTTGGGGTTTATATCCTAGGAAGCCAGAAAAGGCTTAACATTAGAAATTCTTAACATTCACACGTTAAAGGAGAAAAAACTATGAGCATCGCAGTTCAATATATAGTCATGATTTTATAAAAAAGACTTTTTAAAAAATATTTTTCAGTTTTATTGTGACCAAAAAATATATAACAAAACATACACCATCTCAACAATTTCTGTGTGTATAATTCAGTGACATTGATTGCATTCTTCAAGTTGTGCAACCATTCTCGCTATCCTTTTCCAAATTATTCACTACTACTAGCATAAACTCAATGCCCACTAAACAAAACTCCTCCTTGCAAAAAACTCTTAACAAAATAGGAATTGAAGAGAATGCTCTTTATGTGATGAAAAGTGTCTACAAAAAACCTAAAAGAAACCCTGGTGATAGAATGCTTGAGTGCAAAAGGTTGGTGGTTCTGACCCACCAGCCAATCTGCTCCCGTAAAGATTACAGCCTAGGAAACTATGGGGCAGTTCTGTTCTGTCACATGGGGTCACTATGAGTCAAAATAGACTCTATGGCACCTAACGACTACCCGTTAACCTGTTTCCATTGAGTTGATTCTGACTCGTATCAACCCTATATTACAGAGTAGAGCTGCCCCATAGTGTTTCCAAGGCTATAGTCTTTACAGGAGCAGACAGCCACATCTTTCTTCCAAGGTGCCACTAGTGGGTTCAAACCTCCAACCTTTTGGTTAGCAGCCAAGCACTTTAACCACTGCACAAGCAGGGCTCCTTTGGTAAAGACTACAGCCTTGGAAACCCGATGGGACAGTTCTACTCTATCCTATAGGGTCACTATGAGTACTCCATGGCAGTGGGTCTGGTTTTCGTTCCCCAAGTCTGGGCCCACCCCACTGCGCCACCAGGGCTCCTCCCTAACAACAGCTGAAAATCTACAGCAAATTTTATGCTGAATAACCACGCATTTGAGACATCTCCTGTGGGGAAAAAGAAGCAGAGATGCCTTCGGAAGATCTCTGCCCAACCTCATCGGGGGTTCGCACCCTCCTGGGGCCAGCTCTAGCTGAACCCTCATCCTCCAGGTGCTCTGGCACATGTCACCATGAGCGGGCTTATCTGCAGGTGGCAACTTGCACCACCCACCAGTTGGTGGGAATTCTTTTTTTTAATTGTGCTTTAAGTGAAAGTTTACAATTCAAGTTAGGTTCTCATACAAAAATTTATACATACATTGTTATGTGACCCTAGTTGCTCTCCCTGTATGGTGACAGCACACTCCTCCTTTCCACCCCGGATTTCCCGTGTCCGTTCAACCAGCTCCTGACCCTCTCTGCCTTCTCATCTCACCTCCGGACAGGAGCTGCCCATGTGGTCTCATGTATCTACTTGAGCTAAGCAGCACACGCTTCAGAATTATCATTTTATTTCCCATAGTCCAGTCTAATCTTTGTCTGAAGAGTTGGCCTCAGAAATGGTTTTAGTTTTGGGCTAACAGAGAGTCCAGGGGCCATGTCTTCCGGGGTCCCTCCAGTCTCAGTCAAACCATTAAGCCTGGTCTTTTTACTAGACTTTGAGTTCTGCACCCCACTTTTCTACTGCTCCGTCAGGGACTCTCTGTTGTGTTCCCTGTCAGAGAGGTCATTGGTGGTAGCTGAGCACTATCTAGTTCTTCTGGTCTCAGGCTGATGGAGTCTCTGGTTTATGTGGCCCTTTGTGTCTCTTGGGCTCATATTCTCCTTGTGTCTTTGGTGTTCTTCATACTCTTTTCCTCCAGGTGGGTTAGGACCAACTGATGCATCTTAGATGGCCTCTCACTAGCTTTTAAGACCCCAGACACCACTCAGTTGGTGGGAATTCTTGCACGCTGAAAGTATGTTGTTGCAAGATGGTGTTGCCAAGCATGCCTGGAAGATAGTTTTCTCTCAGACAGACTTTTCTGTTCTGAGAAGGAGCACTCTCAGCCAAGCATGTTGCTGCATAAATGGGATGTCACTGGCTGAGAGTTAACCAGGAATGTCCCTGACTTGTGACAGGAACCACAGGTGCCATGTGCTTCCTGGGCCATGGGACAGAAACACAAGGGGCATTGGAAGATGGAGTCCTTGGTCTGGGTTCATTAGCTGCCATGACCTCCAGCCCAGCAGAAGGCGGTCACAGCTCACGTTCCCAAGTGCTTTCCTCAGGCTGGGCAGTGGGCTGGCCACAAGTTAGTGGGTCATTCCCAAACAGCCTGGCAAGCAGGGCCAGGGGAAGACTGGCCGAGGCCACCAGGGAGGTGGCAGAGCCAGGTGGAACCCAGGTTGCAGTGGATATGGCGGTGGATTTTCTGATGTTGGGAACATGGGTGGAGCTGTGGGAGGAGGAGGGGGCTGACCCACCAGTGGGGCCCATGTGCCCCTGGGATGTTTGCAGAGCTCAGAGCCCAGAGCCTGGCCCCCCAGGCCCCCGGACAGATGCTCCATGGACAGCCTAGTCCCAGGCTCCCACCCTGAGATTCCAAAATCCTGGCCCAGCCCTTTGTCCACATGAATGACAAGTACCTCTTGCTTGCAAGGAATGCCATGTGGCACATCGAGATCCTGGAGGGTCAGATGGATGCTGCCCGCAAGGCCCTCAGGGAGGAGGAGGCAGCCGAGGGGAGGCGCCTCCAGGCACAGGCAGCTGAGCGGCTCTGCAAGGAGAAGGCAGCCTTCAGGAAGGCTGAGCGGAACCAGTTGCTGAGGATCCGGTGAGTGGGGCCTGTCCCACCCGAGGCCCTAGCCCTATGCTTACCCACTGCCCTCTGCTTTCCTCGCTGTCAGTCCTACAGAGTTCACCTCCTGCTGTGGTCTGCCAACACCCACCTGGTTCTCTCTGCCTCTCCCCCTCCTCCCCTTTTATACCATTGTTTTTTGTTGTTTTTTTTCCTTTGTTTGCACCCATAAACCTCACTACACACACACACATATATACACACAAACACACATTTTTGCTATTTCAGGTACCCAATGCTGTCTTATTTTTTCCACTGGCCCCATCCCCCAGCCCTTGGCATGAGCACAGGACAGAGGCCAAGGTGTGAGGGAGCGGCTGTTGCAGGCCAAACTTGGCGGTAGCTCTTGGGGCACTCATTCTAGCAGATAAGCTGTGAGCTATTGCATGACTTCCTGTTTCCGGTCTCCTCCATGTCCCTGCAGGAAATCCATGCATGTCCAGAAGGAGCATGGGCTCCGGCACCAGAAGCTGGTGGAAGATGCCCAGAAGAACCACAAGATCGCGGTCAAGTTCCTGAAGGCCTCCCTGGGCAGGTGCCGGCTTCTCCCCAGACCCGTCCCTGTTGACACACTCGGGGAGGTTCTGGGAGCGAGGGCCACTGGCTTTCGTCCTGAAGTTCCCTAACTCTATTGTTAGATCGACACCACATTATCAAAGAGCAGTAAGTCTGTGTGTTAGTGCTGAGTTGCTTATTTGTTTATTTTTGGAAGAGGGCCACAAGATACAAGGAACTTCTAGAGTGTAGAGAAACATTTTAAACAATTTTTCCTTGTAAGCTGGCATTCAGCCACAGCACTTTCTTGTTTTACCTTTTCTGTGGTCGTGTTTTATAACTTCCTGGTGATGATGTCCAATACCCAGGGGCCCTTCCTGTTCTGTAATGACTGTCCCACCAGCATGACCCAGGTGCATGCCCAGTGAGAACCGCTTCCTTCCTCCAGAATCCGGGAGCAGGAGCAGAAGGAGGAGATGGAGTCACGCGAACATCTGAAGAGGCGCATGGACGCTGTGCTGGCACTAAAGAACAACATCACCACAAACCGGGTACACAGCCTCCCCTCCCAACACCTGGCCTGCCTGCCCACCATGTCCTCCTGAGCCCCCGCACTTGAACCCTCATCCAGATGCCCCTGGAGACTTACTGAACTCCGGCCATGGGCCTCTTGCCCACCAGGAAGAGAGCAGGCTCCACCCTGCTCTCCTGGGGCCTGGCTATGTAGGAGGGCCTTACACCCAGATTAGGCAAACTGGGAGACCAGGCACTGGGAAACCCATAATGAGGGAACAGGCCCTGTGCTGGGAAGTAGAGTGGGAAGAGTTGGAACAGCATCTGCAAAGAATCAGAGGCAAGAGGAGAGGAGCGTGCAGCAAGGCAGAAATGGCGAGGGATAGAGCAGTGGGAGCCAAGGGAAGGAGGCTGCAGAGCGAGCAGCCAGCACATCCTGCAGAGACAGCTTGCACTCTACATAGGAGGCCCCTGCAGGGTCCTGACTCTGGGAGGGACAGGGTCAGAGCCCAGGCTGGGGCTCGACCTCGACCTCGGGTGAACACGGGGGGCGGGGGATGGGTAAGGAATGACGGTGATTTTCACAGTTCACCACGGGCATCTGCAATGTCAGAATCAATTTAAGGATACCTGTTCAAAAGAAGGAAACCCTGATGGCGTAGTGGTTAAGAGCTACAGCTGCTAACCAAAAGGTTGACAGTTCAAATCCACAAGTTGCTCCCTGGAAACCCTATGGGGCAGTTCTACTCTGTCCTATATGAGTCAGAATCGACTCGACGGCAGTGGGTTTGGCTTTGGTTTTTGGTTCAAAAGAAAGTCTATTTGCGTGTGTGCACATGTATGCATGTATGTGCGTGTGTACACAGTGTGGGGGTACAGGTGTGCATGTGTGTGCTCGTACGTGTGTGCACTTGTATCTGTGTGCACATGTATATGTGTGCACCTCTGTGTGTGCGTGCACATGCATATGCTAATGCTGTGACTTCCACATTCTTCATTTCCAAGGAAACGCTCAGGAAGTTCCAGGCGTGGGGCCAGGCCCGGGCTGAGCTGGCCGAGCAGAAGGCCCAGGTCGAAAAGGAGGCAATCCTGGCCCAAGGTGGGGATGCATTCAAGCAGCTTTTCCATCAGCACCGGCGCCAGGAGCTGGAGGCCCAGACACGGTGAGGGCGGGCAGGAGGCACATGGGGGGAGGTGGGGGCTTTCTCTTCCTGGCCTCCTATTTTGGGGCTGGGGGCCCAAGGCCTGACCTCGGCCTGTGACTCAACCTTGCCAGCCCCCGATTCCTGCCTAACACCTGCTGTGCACAGCCTCCAGTGCCCTAGAAGTGGGGCTTCCAGGATTCGAGACTCCTGCTCAGGGTTTCTGTGAGGCCCCTGTGTATGCCCCTGCCCCCTCCCGCGCCCTTCCCTCCTCTCAGCCCTGCATGGTGCCAGTGCTCTGGTGATGTCAAGTAGCCAGGCCAATCTTTGAGATGCTTCTAACTGACGCTGCCCTCACCAGGAGTGCTTTTCTCATCCTCCCTTGGTCAGGGTGGTCTGCCCCCGGAGAGTTACAGACCCTCAGCGTGTCCACAGGCTCGTCCACACTTTGGACACCCTGGGCATTCTGCAGTCACCTGCCCACCTGCCCACCTTGGGCCTCAGCTCAGCACAGGCCCAGCACATGGGAGGCACCCAGCAAAGGGCAGCTAGAACAAGTGAGGGAGTGAATGAACAAGTGAGTGAATGGCCTCAGCCCTGCTTCTGCCCTCAGTGTGCCTCAGCCTGGAAGCTGGGGTAGAGGCAGCTCATGAGAGGCCAAGGTTTCTCGTGGGCACTGGGCCAACTGGGCTGGACTGGGTAGGACAGGACAGCAGAGCCAGGCTGGGCTAGGGTTCAGGCCCTGGATGTCCAGCCTGGCAGCATTCTAGCTCCCTCCATCTTCCCCCCACAGGAGCCTGGGGCTCCCCAGGACTACATTGTTCACACCCCAGAGCTGGGCTGGGTGTGAGTGGTGGGGAGGGGACTGGAAGGGCCAAGCCCTGTCCCCCAGCCAGGGCAGCGTGAGTCCTCCCCCCTCTGAGGCAGCGTCCTCCCCTAGGGCCTTTGAAGAGGAGCAGAAGCAGCGGAGGCTCGAGATTGTGAGCCGGCTCTGGAAGGAGGAGGCCGAGAAGAACAAGAGGAAGAAGCAGCTGCCCCCTGCCCAGACCGCGAACCGGCTCACACTAAGGGACAAGACCTGGTGCTATGTGGCCGACTTCTGCGACGGCCTGGTCACCACAGCCCCCTTGTACCCGCTGGTGAGCGAGACACCCTTCCTGGTTCCCATCCACACACCTCATGTGGGGTAGAGGGATGTCAGGGACCCACGTCCAAATTGTTGTATAAGCCTCTTGACGAAAATCAAAGCAGAAGAAACTGCCCAGTCCCGCCTACGGCATTCACGCCTTCTAGTCACCAGAGTGTTCCTGCTGCACAGGGACCTTCTTGCACTTGTGCTGTTGAGGACCTCGCCCCGCCCCGCCCCGCCCCCACCATAACTCTGTCTGTTCCCCTTGTCCCCACCCCAAGGACCCTCCGAGCAGTGCTGGGTGTCCTGCTGCCCGTGAAGTTCCCCCCAGAGTCCTCTACAAAGGCTGCCTCGCCCTCAGCCTGCACCCTGCACGACGGGGTGGTCGGGCCGTCGCGGGCCAGAGCGCCAGGCTCCTCCCACCTGACACCAAGTCTTCCCTAGCAGACAGGCTGGTGCCCCACAGCCCTGGCCCCTGGAGAGCTGGAGTGCCCTGTGCCTTCCCAAGGCTGAGACAGCAGAGGCCACTGGGGCTCAGTCCCACCTTCACGCACTCCATGTCAGAGAAGTGAATTTCGAGACGAGACACGTGCCTGTCCCACAGCCACAGCAGCCCAGGCTCCCCTCGTGGAAGCGCCTCCGCGGCTGAGCCCAGCTGCCCCGTCCGCATCCGGCTCCGCCC
This sequence comes from Dugong dugon, assembly GCA_030035585.1. Classification (NCBI taxonomy): domain Eukaryota; kingdom Metazoa; phylum Chordata; class Mammalia; order Sirenia; family Dugongidae; genus Dugong; species Dugong dugon. The sequence continues at coordinate 24,861,021 of CM057462.1, read as the reverse complement.
CAGCCCTGGCTCAGGGCGCCCCCTGCTGCCGGCCTCACCGCAACAGTCAGCCACACCGACAAACGCTAAAGCCCAGCACAGAACTCGGGAATTGCTGGAGTGATTTGTCTGACAAGTCATTCTATAGTATATGTCTGGCAGATAAAGAGTAGCCTTTAAAATGTTGATGTTTATTCATGTATTTATTTACACGTTGCTGTGCCTGACTCAAACCATGGTGTTTTCAATCACCTCATATGCGTGTGAAAGCTGGGCAGTGAGTAAGGAAGACCAGAAAAGAATTGACGACTTTGAATTATGGTGTTGGCGAAGAATATTGAATATACCGTGGACTTCCAGAAGAACGAAGAAATCTGTCTTGGAAGAAGTATAGTCAGAATGCTCCTCAGAAGCAAGGATGACGACTTTGTCTCACATATTTTGGACATGTTATCCGGAGTGATCAGTCCCTGGAGAAGGACATCGTGCTGAGTAAAGAAGAGGATCCGTGAAAAAGAGGAAGACCCTCAAGGAGATGGATTGACACAGTGCCTGTAACAATGGACTCAAGCACAGCAACGATTGTGATGACGGCACAGGACCAGGCAGTGTTTCGTTCTGTTGTACACAGGGTCACTGTGAGTTGGAACTGACTCAGCGGCACCTAAGAACAACATGCCCACCATGAGTTTTCTCAGGTTCAACTAAATTTTCCGTCTGTAAAGTCCCCTCTGAGGGTCACAGGACAGAGGCCACAGCCACCCACAGGCAGCGTCAGTCACTCCTGCCTTAAGCAGCACCCGCCTGGAGCTGTGCCCTCCCAGTGCCAGCCTAAGGACAAGGTGCCAAGGCCCACGCCATGGGTGCCTGGCCCCCGACAGGCCACTCTCGCATAGCAGCCTGTTGGCTTCTTGCCCCACACGTGGCCGCCAACAGTCATGCCATCCCCACAGGACTCAGTGTCCTTCTGGTCCAGTGTACCAGCCAGGGCTTTCTACTCTCACCCCCACCCCTGCCACCAGCCTCCCAACAAGATGGACCCTCACCACTTTACCTGACTCCCAGCCACAGGGTCGGGCAGGGAGGGGACCGAGGTCAGCTTGTTGGGGAAGAGTTGTGAACCCATTCAGCCACACATACCTGTCCTCCCTCTCTCCTTCCCCTCCCTGCCTCTTTTTCCTCCCTTCCCTCCCTTCCTCTCCCCTCTCCTTCCTCTCCTTCCCTCTAATCGCTCTCTTCCCCTTCTTCTTTCCTTCCTTGGTTTCATGGGCCTGCTCTGTGTCCATTGTCATCGGTTGCAGGGTGGGGATGGGGGGATAGTTTATTTTGCACTCACCTGTGAGACCTCCTGAGCTGAGCACTTGGCTTCTGCCTCTGAGTAAGGGAGCACCCAAACCTGAAGATCAAAGCCACGGGCTCCAGCAAAGGACTGCTGGCAAAGCCCAGCCTCAGCTCCTTCACCTTGTCCGCTAGGGTCCTCACTTAGCTGCCCATGCCCTTCAGAAGGTGCTTTCCTCTCTCCCAGGCCCCTGCCTAAGCCACCCCATCCACACTGCTGACCGGCTCTTCTTCTGCTTTGAGTCCCCCACCAGCTCCTCTGCCCTCAGTGTCTCTCCCTGCATGCTCTGCTCAATTCTCACGGAGAAGCCTCCCCTGCCTGCCCACCTGACCCAGCGCTCCCGTTATTCCACCCCGTGGCCAGTGCCCAGGCAGTTTCTGGGGGAGCATTTCTCACCTCGGCAACACCGTCCTCCTGTCCTTGTCCCCTTTTCATATCTCTCCCTCCAGGAGGGAAGCTCTGTCTGAGGGGCTTACTAGCATGTTCCCACTTCTCCTGCAGCCCAGCGGAGTTGCGCTCTCTACAAATAAACTGAGGAAGGAAGCCCAGGTGGAGGAACTAGTCTAAGGAAGCATCACAGCTGCACAGGGGTCAACTGATGCAGCAGGCTCCCTCCAGCTCAGCTCCTGTTAGCAAAGATTAGAGACAGTACTGACAACCACGGGGTGCCATAAATTGGAGCATTCTGCAGACTAAGATGGAATATTTTATGGGCTCTTGTGGGCATTATAGAAAATATTTAATGATGCATGCATCAAGATTTTAATTTATATTTTAAATGGAAAAAGTTAACAGGACAGGGTGGGTGCCAGCATCTCATTGCGTAAAGAACAAAGGGACTGGAAGCACAGTGCCCAGCATGCCCTGCGTGTTTGACACGACTTTCACTTTCTCCCTTTGTGTCTGTATCTGCATCTTGAAGTTGTCTTAGTTCTGTAACAGGGAGCACAAGGTCCTTTCAGAACAGACAGTGCAGCCCTGCCTTCCCAGCCCACCACCAGGACAACCTGGTTCAGAGAAGGCCCAGGGGCTGCAGGAGCTCCAGGGCCGTCCCAAGAGCACAGGCATCTCTACCCCTGATTGTAGGATACTGAGTACTCGGTGCACCCCAAAGCCTCCCAGCTACTGCAAGCCATCTCCAGCGAGTCCATGCAGAGCGACCCTGGGGCCCTCACCAACCCAGAGGAGGAAACACTCGCGGTGCCAGAAATCTCAGGGCTTTGGAAAGAAGACTACAAGCCATACCAGGTGACAGTCCTCCTCCCTGAACCCCTTATAGCTGTGCACCTTTGTTTGTGCCTTCTCATTGGTTCTCCCACAATCCTCTCTGTCCCACAGACCCACCTGGGCCTGACTTATGGCTGGTGACCATGGTGCTTCTGCCAGCTGTACCAACCATCTCCCACTTGCCACCTTCTCCATACAGTCCACTGCCCAGCCACCCCCTCCTCCAAACCGTGCTGACATGGCCCCTGAGGAAACCGTGCTTCCTGTAGAACTTTCTGGAAAACTGTTTCTTGGCTTGATTTAAAAAGCAAGAAGAGTCCCCTCCTTGTCTGTTTCCCAGAAATCTGTCTGAATCCTGGACATCTCTGTTTTTTTATTCCTTTTGCTTTTCCTTCTGCCATGGTTGTGGACCAGAAATTAAGGTGGGGATTTCTTAAGGGTTTCACCAGGACAATGCACTCTTTCCTGCTCCACTGGCATCTGGAGGTCTTTGGCTCTGCATCTGGCCAACTCTGTCACCTCCAAATTGCCCTTAGTGGTCTTGCAGAGAGCCTGCAGTCCAGGCTGCAGTCAGTAAGCTGGACCTCTGTCCATCCGTATCTGAACCAGGTGCCCAAGGAGGATGTGGACCGGAAGCCTGTGGGTGGAACCAAGATGGACAAGGACATCCTGGCTCATACCATGGAGCGACTGCGGAGTGGGGTGGTGCACAAGCAGGTGGTGTCTGGGCGTGAGTTCAAAGGCTGCCCCTTCAACAGTAAGCCTGAGCTCATCCACTTCAAGGTAAGCCCCTGCCTTCAGGGCAGCGCTGGCAGTGAAGGAGTCCTTCCCTACTGTCCTACATCTTGTGCATTTTCTCTTAACCCTGGTGCACAAGAGCCTTCCTCAGGCGGCGGGAGCCTAGAGGGGTGCCATCTGCCATCCAGATGGAGGCTGAGTATGATAGGGGTGGTCTCATCAGAGGGACCCGAGACCACCCCATGGAAGGCACACTCAAGGCAGGAAGCTCCATACCAGGGCCCTCAAAAAACTGTGCAATGCTGAGCCTCTGGGGGATATGGCAGTCCCTTGCCGGCCAGGCCCCTTCCAGTGGGCAGATTTCGACTTCGCACTAGGTGAGCCCAGAGAAGATGGATTTCGGCAGGTACAGAGTGGCAGATGAGGGAGGTTAAGGAGGTTGTGTTTATCTGGTTACATTTGTCCAGGTTTGTAGAAGAGAGTAGTCTAGTGGATTCCCTGGATTTTACCCGTTCCGTGGTCCATCCAATGGAGTTCCTTCTCAGCACTCACCCCCTGGTCCCTGTAGAGCAACTCCTGCCTAGGCTCTTACAAGATGGGCTACCTCCTTGCCCTGCTCTTCATGCACCCCAGGGAAAGAAGGGAAGCCCTTCTTAATTCAGAGGAAAGCCTTCCCTTGGGAACAGTTTATGTGGTCCAGCTGGCTGTTAGAATTCTGATCGCTGACTTGTCATCATTGAAACCTTTCTCACTACCGTTGCTCTTTAGCACACATTCGCGGTTTTCCTGCACATGAGAAGAGAGTCGTAGAAAAGCTTCTTAAATGCTTACAGCTGCAGCTTCTCTCTGACACGTCTTCTCTGATATTTCTAGGACTTTGATATTGGCAAAGTGTACAAGAAAAAGATCACGTTGATAAACACCACCTACACAATTAACTACTGCAAGCTAGTGGGTGTGGAGGAACACCTCAGGGATTTCATCCACATTGAGTAAGAGGATGGACTTGGGCTCAGAAGGGACGGGGGGATTGTAGGCAACATTTGTCACATATCATACCCCATTTAAAATGCCGCCTCTTAATATAATTTCTGCCTTGTCATGAGTTATAATAATTATATTCCGTTCTATCACCCGACCCTACATTTGTTTTAATCTCAGTTTTACTGTTAAATATATCCAGTGCTCACGACCAGAACTTTGACTGTATTTTATCTCTTCAAGTTGGGTGAAACCCATCCTTAGCAGAGTTCTTTCAAGAATGGCACGTGGCAATGGTAATGCCAGAGTTCCTTCACGTTTAGAACTTTTTATCTGGGATCTTTATACTTGAATGACAGTTTGTCGTCAAATTTTCCTGAAGATTTTGTAGAGGTTGCTCTTCTGTCTTTCTTGTGTTGAAGTCGTCTGAGACCAACCCGATTTTCTCCCCTTATAAATTACTTGAGCTTTTTGCCTGGCTGCCCCAGTTTTCTTTCCTTATTATTAGTTTTCAAGTTGACCATTCTGGGTAAGTTTTCACTGACAGTTACTGTGTCTTTTCAATATGAAGATTAAAGCCATCTTTTATTTCAGGACTATTTCTTTGAACCATATTTTTAAACTCTATTCCTTTCCAATGTCTCTTCTTCTGAGACGCCATTTATGTATATGTTGGATCTTCTTTGCTGGTTTTTTTATGTCTGTCATTTTCTTTCTGATTCTCTTCAATGCTTTCTTCTTTTCTTTTTTTTTTTTTTCCACATCTTCTATTTTTAATTTCTCTCACAATGATCTTTCTTCTGTTTTTGGCAGTGTCTCTCTTTTCTTCTGCCCCTTAGAATTTTACCTTCAGTTTTAAGAAAATTTTATTTTTTTTCTTCCATTTCTTTCCTGATGTCTACCAAATTATATTTAGTTCTCCCATTGTTTTGGCATCACTTCCAAAGTTCTTTTGTGTGTGTGTGTGTGTGATTTTTGTTTCATAGAAGTATTTGCTTTATTTTAAAATTTTTCAATCTTCTAATCTCTTTCATTTAACTGAAGAACTAATTCTAACTACATTTACTACAATTATTTATGTATTTGGATTTATTTTTACCATCTTATTTTGTATAAAAACCCTGGTGGCATAGTGGTTAAGAGCTACAGCTGCTAATCAAAAGGTCAGCAGTTCAAACCCACCAGGCACTCCTTGGAAACCCTATGGGGCAGTTCTACTCTGTCCTATAGGGTTGCTATGAGTTGGAATTGACTCCATGGCAACGGGTTTAGATTTTTGTTTTGGCTTGGTTTGGTTTATTATACTCTGTTGCTATTATTCCCTTCTTTTTCTCAATTAGTTTCAAAAATACACATTCTACTTCTGTTCATTTCATGACTCTTAAATTTTACATGCTTTATCATACTCTTTCTCTACACATACATACTCTTTTTATTCTGAGATTTTTGAGAGTAAGTTTCAGACACTGTGATCCTTTATCTCAAGAAATATTTTTAGTGATTTTTCTAGGTCTTTTACAGAAGAGCGTATGTGGCGCTGTCAGTGCCAGCTCCCTCCCTGGCTCACACTGTTGGTCCTGGTTCTAGGATGGCCACATGCCTTCAGAGGAGCTGTAGTCACTGATCACCCACAGCATCCTCTGGAGTCAACCTCTCAGACTTGCCTCATTTATTCATTTGTTCATTCACTCAACAAATATTCAAATATTCATTGAGCATCTTCTGTGAACTGGGCACTGTATGGGCACTGGGGAGATGGCAGTACACCCAACAGACCAAGAGTTGCTCCTCAGCACTCAGCAAGGCAGGCTGGGCAGGAGGGAGGGAGGTCAGAGGCCCAGCTCACCTGGAGGAGGTCCATCTGCCCAGGTGTGACCACTCTGCATAGCCTATCCCACCTGACCTGTGTCACTTGCATAGATGGCAAGTGTCCCCTTGTGTAGATCTAATCACATGTGCTCTGGTCCTGTGCCTGCAGCTTCAATCCCCCTGGTCCTATGTCAGCCGGGATGTCCTGTGAAGTGCTTGTCACCTTCAAGCCTATGGTGAGTGCTTTGACCCCAAAGCCAGGCAGTGTGGAAGGGGATTCTTCTCATGCTATTCTGTGGGGTGGTTGATGGAATCAGGTGCTGCTGGGTCCTCAGATCCCTGTGAAACACTAGCATGAAGAAAGGGGCACTCTGTGTCTCAGGAAGGCCACACAGGCCTCTGCTTTGCTGGACTTTATTTCCAAGAAACATTCACATGTCTGTGCAATTCTGTTCACAGTTACAGTGCTGCCCTTGGTTCCCTGCTGTGGGGAGGGTCCAGGACTTAACTTCTCTACTCTAAGGTCCACACACAGCGTGTATGACCCTCCTGAGCATGTTCTGCTGACCTCCTCCCCGGGATTTTGGGCAGCAGGCAGGCCAAGTCAGACCATGGCTATGTAGAAACACATAGAATGTGCAACTGGGTAAAGTTACAAACACTTAGTGGTTGGGATTGCTTTATTGTTTAGATAAATAAAGATCTGGAAGGAAACGTCTCGTTTTTGGCTCAGACGGGTGGATTTTCTGTTCCACTAAAATGTTCAACCAAGAAATGTTCCGTAAGTTCCAAAATGTCTGAAGTGGTGTTTCTCAGGACACCCTGGTGTGCATCCTGTGTGTGAGGGGCATGGAGTGTGGGCATGGTGGCAGCAGCATGCTTCAGTGTATGTGCACATGTATGTGCACGCACATGCGCATGTGTGTAGGTAGGGCGTGGGCATGGTGAGGGCCGTGTGCTCCCGTGTGTGTGGCAGGGGGAAGCATGGCGCACAGCTTGGGTCGGCTCTGACCTGTCCTTAGGTGGGTGACATGTAGCGGATGTTCTGAAAAGATGAGCACTCAGACAACACTGAAAGAACAAGGCTAGAGCCTGCTCTGTGTGTCCTCAGACCATAGGACCCTTCAGTACGAGACCCCAGGAGTCTTCCGAGAAGACTGTGTTCCTTCCCACAGTTCTTTGTGTCCCCTTGAGTCTTTTTTTTCCCTGCCACCCTTGCTCCATCTAGCTACCTGTATGTGTTTGCTGACTCACTTCAAAGTAAATAAGTGACATCATAACACACCACCCTTCACCCTTTAACAGACTTCTGCCCTGAAGTACACTTACATTGGACAGCAGAGGAAGCTGAGAATGGGGCTCATGAAGCTGTCCCACCGCTCTGGCCAAGGGTGTGTCAGGGGGAGGTGGGCAGGAAAGAGGAGTGTGTCCTGTAGGGACCTCAGGCCTGACCTCCACATCTTACCTCCGCAGCTCTGCTTCCGGGGCCTTTATGCAGAAAGAAAAAAGGAAACACTCTAATTCTGTCAGTGAGACAGTCTTTTCTGCCATTTGCCAGAACATAGTCACAAATCTACACATAAACCTAGTATTTCCCCGATGTGGACAAGTCCAGGGTGGGCAGAGGGCTGGTGAGAGTGGAGACCTGCTGGGGCTGCTGCAACATGTCCCAGCCACAGCAGCTCAGGCTGCCATGTCCTTTTGCAGCTGTCCCTTGATAAGAACCTCATCGACTTTGGCAGCTATGTGGTGGGCGAGACTGCATCTCGGGTCATCACACTGACCAACATCGGTGGCTTGGGCACTTGGTACAAGTTCCAGCCTACATCTGAGTCCTGCGAGCAAGCCACCTCCCTGAATACAGTGAGTGAGCCACCCGGGTTGGCCAGCAGGCTAGTTGGAGTTTGGGCTGAAGCTCAGGGGAGCCAGAACTAGGATAAAGCCTGGAGGGGCTGACCTGGCAGGGAGAGTGCAAAATGAGAGAGGCAGTACCTGGGACTACCTCAGGGCACTCAGGCAGGAGGAGGGTCTGTCCCCAAGACCAGCTGAGGAGGAAGGAGTGTCCGTGATACTGAAGGCCATCTGGGATGGAGTGGGGTGGGGGGTGCTGAATGAGCTCTGCACGGGCCCTGAGGATCTGTAGCCACGGGCAGGCAGAGCATGGGCAGCGTGGGACCACAGCCAGAGAGTTGGGGCCCTGCTGGCCATCAGGGACATTGACAAAATGAGATGGGAAAGTCGCCAAGTGCAGACATTTTGTTCTCTTTTTAGAGCAGTCTCTTCATATACGAAGACAAAAATCTATACGATAAAGTCATCATGCCCAGTGTCTCTGAGAACCTGTTTGAGGCCAGTGAGTCTCCACCCATGGAGACTGGGAAGACAGACAGCAAAGAGCCGGAGGAGGGGTGCCACGCAGGTGAGCTGGCCCCACCAGTTGTCCAGCATGTAGCCCTCAGCCATCCCCAGCACAGGACACTGATCCCCCTTCCTGCCCCTGACTCCCCAGGTGACAATGGGGACTTGCGCCCTGGGCTGCATGTGACAGGCTTAGAGGAGGGGGAATGGCAGGCCTGAGGGTCCTAGGGTGCAGTGTCTCAGGAGCCCGCAGTGCCAGAGGGGCAGTTCACCCCAAGGATGGTAGGTAGCCATGCTGCCGAGGCTGTGGGATTTTCCCAGGGCTTCAGTTTTCATGTTGGCAGTAAGAAAATGTTCTTATATTTAGATAAATATGGCTGTGGAGTAGACTGAAACTTGCATTTGTAGTTAAGTTAACAGAAGACTCAGGAACTGCCAGGCCTGCCTGGAGGAGGGTAAGGAAGGAGGGCTTAAGGGAGCAAAGGCCAAGCTGATGTGTCCCTGATAGCACTGGGCTGTCTAGAGCCACCCCAGCCTTTGTCTTTGTGGTGGTGGTTGTGTATACAGAAGCATATATAACATGCTCGTACAGTTTACAGTGAGCATCAGGCACCCAGCCCTGAGCTCAAGAAGGAAGAGAAACCTCAAACTTGAAGCCCCCTGCCACCCTCTAGGACCCCCACTGTAAAAGGGGAAGAGTAGTAATAGTAATAGTACTAGTAGCATCCAAACCTGGTTAACCTCAGGGGGGATAATGCAAATCATGGTCAGCCCAAGGCTGATCCCTATGAGGTGGAGGTCACACATACTCTACTCTCCAACTTTTTACCAATTCTGACACCAGCCATCCCACCCATGTTGTTCTACTTTTCTTCTGGGTTCGATAATCCGTTGCAATTGCCACACAGAACTCACAGACCATACTTACAGTTAAGTGGTTTATTAAGGAACAGGCTACAAGTCAGGAATCAGGATCAGGAAGCATGTAGGCAAAGTTGCCCTTCTCCAGTGCAGGGCAGCTCTCTCAGCTCCTTTCGGCCCCTTTCAGGACAGGCCCCTCTTGGCCCTGCCGTCTGTCACCGTTGGCTCTGCTGCTGGGCCCCTTCCAGGCCTCTCACTGTCTTCAGTGTTACAGCCTTCAACCTGTTATAGCTCTTTTAGGAGGTTCCTTGCCGCCTCTCTCTCTGCTTTTTCCTGGTGCTTCTCTTCTTACTTCTTTCTGTCTCACTAACCACTGTGCAGCTGGATGCATACATATACACAACCCCTTGTCAATTTCAAGGCATGGCTACCAGCGAGGGGACCACAAACTGACCAATTCCCTCTTGGTAGGCCACAGTCACTTCATTTGCATAGTAGGCAGGGCTGGGCTACAACTCACCTTATTTGCATAGTCTATTGACCAATCCCTGCAAGGTACATGCCAATCACAGGACAGGCCGCAGCCCAAGACCAAAAAAAAGAGTCTCCAACCAAGTTGTTTACAGCTTACCCAGGAAATGTCAACCAAGCTGGACAAAAGTAACAAACCCTCTGGGGTAGAAACTAGGGCAAAGGTAACTCCTCAGAGTGTAGGGGAAAAATCTCTCAAGCTGTTTTTCTCAGTCTGTTCCCGTGAAAGGAACTCATTTTACCACACCCACCCTGTGCCTGCGGGCTTGAGCCATCTTTACCTTTTCCTTGCCTTCTTTATCCTGCCTTCTTTATACTTTCTGCACATGTGCACATAGACCCAGAAGGCACAGTTTTCCCCAGTTTTCAGCCTTTATATCACTGGAACCATCATGAACATGTCCTTCTTTGAGTTGGTTTTGTTGCTGAGGTTTGTGGTGTCCCCATGTGAAGCGCACCACCTTTGTGTATGTCCCTTAAGGTGGAAATCTGTCCTTCTGCTGGTGGGCATTTGGGAACTTCTGAGGCACATGCTATGGGGGACAGTGAGGCTGTGACTATCCTCACAGGCATCTCTTTGTCCCACCTGCACAGGGTACCTCCCTGGGCATGCTGCAACGCAGGTGTGCCACCTCCACTTTCAGCAGCTACAGCCAGCACGGCTTTCATTTTGGCTGCACCATCACACTCCCCCCAGCACTGGATGTGCAAGACTCCACTGTGCCTATTTAAATTCAAATTAATTAAAAGTAAATAATAGTAAAAATTTAATTCCCCCTTCACACTGGCCACATCTCATGTGCTCACAAGCTACATGTGGCTAGTGGCTGCTACACTGAACAGCACAGAAATAGGACATCCCCTTCATCCCAGAAAGTTGCTATTTCACCACTAAATAGGACGTTAGTTGTAGGGTTTTATAGATGCTATTTCTCAAGCACTGGTTTACAGCCCCTTCACTCCATATCCACACATGCATGAGAAGGCCAGACTGCACAGTTAGTCGTCTGGGAGGTCTGTGGGATTGCATAGTGCTATTAGGTGCCACAGAGTCAGCTCTGACTCATAGCAACCTTATGTGTAACAGAAGGAAACATTACCCAGTTTCACACCTTCCTCACAATCATTGCTGTATTTCAGCCGATTGTTGCAGCCACTGTGTCAGTCCATCTCACTGAGAGTATTCCTCTTTTTCTCTGACCCTCTACTTTACCAAGCACGATGTCCTTCTCCAGCTATTGATCCCCCCTGATGACATATCCAAAGTAAGCAAGATGAAGTCTCATTATCCTCGCTTCTAAGAATCTTTCTGGCTGTACTTCCTTCTAGACAGATTTGTTCATTCTTCTGATAGTCCGTGGTATATTCAATATTCTTTGCCAACACCGCAATTCAAATACATCAAGTTTTCTTTCGTCTTCCTTGTTTCTCGTCCGGGTTTTCCCATGCATATGAGGCGATTGAAAATACCATGGCTTAGGTTAGATACAGCTTAGTCATCAGTGTGACATCTTTGCTTTTTAACACTTTAAAGAGGTCTTTTGCCACAGGTTCATCCAATGCAATACGTCATTTGATTTCTTGACTGCTGCTTCCTTGGGCGTTGTTGATCCAAGTAAAATGAAATCCTTGACAACTTCAATGTCTTTACTGTTTGTCATTATGTTGTTTATGGTCCCAGTTGCCAGGATTTTTGTCTTCTTTATGTTGTGTTGTAATCCATACTGAAGGCTGTAGTCTTTAACCTTCATCAGTAAGTGCTTCAAGTAGACTTTACTTTCTGCAAGCAGGGTTGTGTCATCTGCATATCTCAGGTTGTTAACGAGTCTTCCTCCAATCCTGGTGCCACATTCTTCTTCCTGTAGCCCAGTTTCTCGGATTATTTGTTCAGCATTCAGATAGAATAAGTAAGGTGAAAGGATAAAACCTTGCTGTATACCTTTTGAACCACACAGTATCCCCTTGTTCTGTTCAAATGACTGTCTTTTGATCCATGTACAGGTTCTGCATGAGCATAATTAAGTGTTCTGGAATTCCCACTCTTCCCAATGTTACCCATAATTTGTGATCCACAAGTTGAATTCCTTTGCATAGTCAATAAAACACAGGTAAACATCTTTCTGGTATTCTCTGCTTCCAGCCAACATCCACCTGACATCAACAGTGGTATCCCTTGTTCCACATCCTCTTCTGGATCTAACTTGGACTTCTGGAGTTCCTTGTTGATGTACTGCTACAGGCGTTTTTTAATTTTCTTCAGCAGAATTTTGCTAGCATATAGTATTAATGATATCGTTCAATAATTTTGCATTGTCTTTGTCGGTTTTAGTATCGGAGTTACGCCGGACTCAGAAAGCAAATTGATACGTGGTCTCAGCACTCCCCTCCTCATTTTCTGAAAAAGTTTGTGTAAAATCTGTGTGTCTTTCGTAAGTGTTTGGTAGCATTCACCAGTGAACCCTCTGGACGTGGAGTTTATGTGGGAGGAGTGGGAAGGTTTTTGATAAATGAATTCAATTTCTTTAAAAGATACAGGGTTGTTCAGATTTTCTACTCATCTAAATTGGCGAATTTGTTGGCAGGAAGCTCATTATATTCCCTCATGATCCGTTTAATATCTGTAGGCTCTGCACTGAAATCCCTTTTCTCATTCCTGATGTTGGTCATTTGCGGTCTCTCTAATTTTTTTTTCCTTTGATCCATATGGCTGGATGCGGGGGGGTGACATTTCAATTTTGTTGATCTTTTCAAAGAACCAGCTGCTGGCTTTGTTCATTTTCTTTATTGTTTTCCTGCTTTCTATTTCATTGATTATCTTCATTTTTTCCTTCCTTCTACGGACTTTGGGGTTGCTTTATTCTTCAGGTTTCCCCTTAAGCTAGAAAATTAGATTACTGATTTTAAATCTTTTTTCTGTTAGAATGTAAGTACTCAAAGCTATATATTTCTCTCTAAGCACTGCTTTAGCAGAATCTCACAAATTTTAATATGTTGTTTTTCATTATCATTCAATTTGAAATATTTTTAATTGCCCTTGTGATTTCTTATTTGATTCATGGGTTATTTAGAAGAGTATTGTTTAATTTCCAACTATTCAGAGTTTGTCTAGATAACTTATTGACTTCTAATTAAATGCTATTGTGGTCAGAGAACATATTCTGTATTTCAATCTTTTTAAATTTGTTAAGGTTGTGAGATAGACCAGTATATGGTCTATTGTGGTGAATGTACCATGTGCACTTGAAAATAATTGTATCCTACTGGGTAGAGTGTTCTATATGTCAGTTAGAGCTAAGTGGTTGATAGTGTTCTTCTGATCTTCTGTGTCTTTTTTTTTTGGTCTAGTTTTTTCAGTTACAGAAAGGCTGATATAAAAACCTGATTGTAGATTTGTCTGCTTCTCACTTTAATTCTGTGAATTTTTGAAGCTCTGTTATTAAGCAGTAAGATCCCTGGTGGCACAGTGTGTTAAGCGCTTGGCTGCTAACCTGAAGGCAGCAGTGTGAACCCATCGGCCGCTCCACAGCAGCAAAATGTAGCAGTCTGCTTCCATAAAGATTACAGCCTTGAAAACCTATGGAGCAGTTCTTCTCTGTCCCTTTGCGTAGCTATGAGTCAGAGGAGAGCAATGGGTTTGGTTTTTTGGTTATTAAGCATATATACATTTATAACTGTTATGTCTTCCTGATGAATTGTCCCTTTTATCATTGTCAAAGGTCCGTTTTTCTCCCTGTACTACTTTGTCTTAATATCTATTTCATCTGATTTTAATATAATCACTCAGTCTTCTTATGCTTACTGTTTGCTTGGTATCTTTTTCCATCCAATTGTTTTCAACCTCTCTGTGTATTTCTTACAGACAGGCATCTAGTTGGGTCTTCTTCTTTTTTTTTTTTTTTTAACCCATTCTGACAATCTCTCTGCTTTTTAATCAGAGTGTTTTAGTTAACTTACATTTCATGTAATTATTGATATTGTTGGATTCATGTTATCATCTTACTCTCTCTTTTCTATTTGTCCTATCTGGTTTTTTGTTTGTTTTTCCTGCTGTTTTTTCTCTTTTCTAGTCTTCTTTGGTGTTACTTTAGTATTTTTTTAGAATTCCATTTTATCTGTTGGCTTTTTAGCCACTGCGGGATAAAGAATTTAACGTTACTTAAAGAATCTGGTCTTTGTCCTTGGTTCCTGAGAGAGACCCTGTAAAACCTTTGGAATTTCCCTGGTGATGGAAGTGTCTTTGAGTGAGGCCTCCAGATCAACCTGAGGGTTTATCCTAATGAGATGCCCCCTAGGCATGGGCTGGCCAGGCCAGAAAGACCACTGTGTGGTATTAGCTGACTCCAGAGGAGGAGCCTGAAGGTTGAATAAACTAAGACTGTGTAATGAGGTCCCAGTAATGGCTCTGGAACAGAAGCTCCTTGGGTCTCCTGGTTGGTGACAAACATGGGTACACGTGGAAACATAGTACATGGAGTCTGCATATTGGAAGCTCCCAGACCTCACCCGGTGTGTCTTCATTTGTATCCTTTGGCTATAGTAAGGCTGTAATCATAAGTAGAGCACTTTCTGTAAGTTCTGTGAGTTGTTCTAATGAGTTATGGAAGAAGGTGGGAGCCAGCAGGTAAGAAGTGGGGAGAGCCCTGGAGACTCCTGAACTTATGTCTGGCATCCTGAAGGGGTAGTGGGAAAACCCCAAATTTGTAACCAGCAGATCAGAAATGATAGTGTCATGGGGATCCCTACGCTAGAGCTGGCATCTGAGGTCTTGGGCCGACTTGGCAATCTGGAGGACTGTGCCCTTTAACTTGTGAGAGCTGAGCTAGCTCCAGGTGGTTAGGGTAGGAGGAATGAGATAACTGCTGGATGTGCAGCTGGTGTCAGGACAGAAGTGGAATGAACGGGAATGGAATTGATAATACATTAATTTGGATTGATCAACATTTTGGTGTCAGAGAAGTGGGATTTGACTTTCCACACAGCTATCCTCTCTGCATTTTTTAGTGGTTGACCTAGGGATTACAATATACATTGCTGATTCTTCGTAGTCTATTCAGAGTTAAAATTGTACCAATTCACATAAAAATGTAAGAGCCTTGCAGTCATACGGGCCCATCTGTAACCCTCACACTTTATGCAATGGTTGTCATATATATTAATATCGGCAACATACATTATAAACCACATGATACAGTGTTATACATTTTGTTTTAGATAGTTTTATGCATTATAAAGAAATTTAGAGGGGAAAAAGAAAGATAGTCTTTTGCATTTAATCAGATATCTACCATGTATAATGCTTTTCATTCTTTTCTGACGATCCAGAGTTTCATTTGGCACACTTTCTCTTCAGCCTCTGGCACATCTCATAATGCAGGTCTCCTGGCAACTAACTAATTCACTTAGTTAAAACTATTCATTTAAAGAATATTGTACTTTTATTTGAGCATACCACTAATTGGACTGAACTAAAACTTCAAATTCTGTCTTTTCTGTGTTGGACAGCAGCTAAAATTTCTCTTCTGTTCTTTTAGCTTGAGCTAGGCTACTTGGATGGAGACACTGGTGGTTAAGAGGTAGAATTCTTGCCTCCCATGTGGGAGACCCAAGTTCGATTCCCAGCCATGCACCTCAAACACAGCCACCACCCATCTGTCAGTGGAGGCTTGCGTGTTGCTATGATGCTGAGCAGGGTTCAGCAGAGCTTCCAGACTAAGACGGACTAGGAAGAATGACCTGCTGATCTACTTCCAAAAATCAGCCAATGAACTCCATGGAACACGAAGGTCCAATCTGCAACCAATCATGGGGATGGTGCGGGACTGGGCAGTGTTTCATTCTTTTGTGCATGGGGCCAGCTCAACAGAAGCTAACAACATAACTCTATAGTAGTTCAGACAATGAGGTATTAGCAAAAAGAGAGGACATAGGTTCAGTGGAACAGAATGGAGAGTCCAAATATAGACCCACACATATGTAGTTAATGTGATCAACAGAGGTGCAAAGGTGGTTCCTTGGAGAAGGGACTGTCTTTTCAACAAATGATGCCTTTACAGTTGGGCAGACATATGCCAAAAAAATTAACTTTGATCCATTCCCCACACAGTAGACGCAAATAAATGAATTCAACATAGATCATAGACTTAAATGTAAAACCTAAAACTTCTAGAAGAAAACATTGGAAGAAATCCGTGACTTTGGATTAGACAAAGATTTTTTAGATATGACATCAGAAGCGTGATCCATTTTTTAAATTAAGAATGTCTGCTCTTTGAAAGACAGCATTAAGAGAATGAAAGACAAACAACAGACTGGCAGAAAATATTAGCAAATCACATATCTGATAAAGAACTTGCATCAAAAATATATAAAGGACTTTCAAAACTTAATAATAATTTTAAAAAATAATCCAGTTTCAAAATGGTCAAAAGATTTGAACACATACTTCACCAAAGAAGATGTATGTATGGCAAATGAGCATATTGAAAAGATTCTCAACATCATTACTGCTTAAGGAATTCTACATTAAAACCATAATGTGGTATCCCATTACATACCTATTAGAATGGGTAAAAAGAAGAGAAAACCTGACAATACCAAGGACTGATGAGGAGCTACAGTGACTCACATACATTTCCACTGGGGATGCAAAATGTTAGCACCACTTTGGAAAATAGTTTAGCAGTTTCTTATAAAGTTAAGCATCATATGACTCAGCAATCCCATTCCTAGGTATTTGCCAAGAGAAATGAAAACTTCTGTTCATGCAGAAACCTGTACATGAATGTTTATAGAGGGTTTATTTGTAATTGCCAAAGACTGATAACTACTGAAATGTCCTTCAACTGGCAAATAGAAAAGCCAACTGTAGGACATGCACATGATGCACTCCTACTCAGCACTAAAGAGGAACAAACTACTGATGCTCATGACAACCTGGATGACTCTCAAGTGCATTATGCTTAGTGAAATAAGCCAGATGCAAAAAAAGCTGCAAACCGTATGACTCCATTTATGTGACGTTCTGGAAAAGGAAAAACTATAGGGGCAAATATATATCAATGGTTGCTAGGGGTAGGGGCGGTGAGTTGGCAGTGAGTTGGGGGATTTTCTGGGGTGATGGTACTGTTATGTGTCTTCATTGTGGTAGTGGATATGCAATTGTATGCATATGTCAAAACTCACAGAAGTCTACACTAAAATGGGTGATTTTCAATGTAAGTAAATGTTCCTTAATAAAAGGAAATGAAAAAATCACTCAAGACACACAGAAATCACTAAGGTAATTGCAGTCTTGTGTGTTTCAAATATTGGTATTATCATACATCAAAAATAAAAATAAGTATATTTAATACATTGAAAAATTAGAGGGACTTGAAAACATCACAGCGGAACAAGATCAAGTGGGTTTGAAAATTAACCAAATAAAACTTCTAGAATATAATTGAAAATAAAATCTCAGTCAGTGGGTTAAATGGCAGATTAGATAGACATTACTGAAGAGAGAAATAGTGAATTAGAAGACAGATTCAGAGAAATTATGTAAATGTTGACAGAAAGACAGAGATGTAAATGTGAAAGGAATGGTAAGAGCCATGGAGGACAGAGTGAGAAGTCTGCTGTTTTCTATTGGAGTCAGGAAAAGACAATACTTAAAGACATATTTGCTGAGAATGTTCTAAAATATTGTGTTGAAACATACCTAAACTCAGATCCAGGCAGACATTACACGCCCAAGATTGAAACAGAACTCATGGAGCAGATAAAATTGGACACATGATTAAAGACAACTTTCCTAGTCATTGAGGAGCCTGATTCTAGAATGTATGCAAGCTTATGTTCCAGACAAATGGATTAACACAGGTCCATTTGGACACCAAGAGACCACAACACCATCCACACAGAGTGAATCAGGGTGGACCCAGAGTCCAGCTGGGGTTCAGAGTGCAGAGAGGACCCAAGGCTCAGTTCCAGGTTGCCATGGCGCTTACTCCTGATGAAGCCAAGGATGTAATGGTCCAGGTGGTGGGCAACCAGCTCTGTCCCCTGCCCTCCTGGCCCAGGCTGATGTCATGGGTATAGTAGGAGGAGCCCAGAACAGGGTGCCTACTGCCTCTGACAGCCCTAGGCCCCCAGGGATGGTGCATCCTGCTCTGTAAGGAAATGATGCTGCTACCAGAGAATCGGGCCAGCAGGACCTGGTGTTCAGGGTGCTAAGCCCAGGGCGGATCCAGCACATCTGCTTAGGGCTTTCCACAGCGGCCTGACCCAGAGGAACCTGAGCCATACTGGCTGCAGATGTCCAGCATCCTTGACCCAGCCTGGAGCTAGGCTGGAGGCACAAAGATGCTGGGAAAGGCCGCTGACCTACTCTTGGGTAAGCTATGCTTCCCATAGTGAATTAGGTGTCTGCTCTTTGCAAGTCAACAGAAAGCCCTTCTCAGACATGCAGAGGCAGAATCTTCTCTCAGGGCCCTTCCCATCGGCTACAGGCGGTGAGCCCCAGGGGTGGGTCAAAACCAAGAGCTGACAAGTGGGGATGGGGAGCATGCAGACCTACAAAGCTCCAAACTGTGTTAAATCCTCCCCTAGCTGACAGTTCTCTTAGAAATGACAGCTGTGGAGGGAGAGGCACCCACTCACCTCCCCTGTGCTGGACCCCCTTCTGCTGCACAGGGACTGCACTCCACATTGGCTCTCCTCCCCCCCACATCCCTCACAACTATCTTTCCTCCATCATTGTGGCACCGGCTCTGTTATTTCCTCAGCTCAGTAAAGCACCTCTTTGACCCCACTTCCTTCAGCTACTGCCGCCCCGTTTGGCAGCTTTACAGGAAGACACCCCCAGGGTGCACCTGCTCGCTGGCTCCCTGTCCTCTCCTCCTCCCTGCCCTCCCAGCACGCCTGTTCCAGGGTCCCCTCCAGCCTGGGCCTTTTCTCTCCCTGCCTCCCACCGTTTTAGGGGGTGAATTGTGTCCCAAAAATTCATGTTCAAGTCCTAACATGTGAGCCTGACCTGGTTTGGAAATAGGTCTTTGAAGGTGTTGTCAGTTAAGATGAGGTCATACTGGAAAAGGGTGGGTTCTAACCTCATCTGAGTGGTGTCCTATAAAAGAGAAAAGATGCAGACAGAGAGGGAAGTTGGCCATGTAATGATGCATCTACAAGCCAAGGAATGCCTGGGGCCACCAGAAGCTAGAAGAGACAAGGAAGGATCCCCCCACTAGAGCCTTGAAAGGGAGCACAGCCCTGCCAAAACCCTGAATTCAGACTGCCAGCCTCCAGAACTGAGGCAATGGGTGTCTGCTGTTAGAAGCCCCCAGTGTGTGGGGCTCTATGACGGCAGCCCCCACTCCCAGGCTCAGGCTCCCGCCAACCCCCACGGTCTCCTGCTCACACGGTCTCAACGTATTCACCTGAGAAGCACCCCCAGACTGTTCAGCCCTGAACTTACCCCACCAGCTCTGAGCCCACCTCAAGACAGGGGAAGGGACTCAGAAATTGGAGACTTCCCTCAGCTGCCTGCAGGCCCCACAAACCCCACTGTATTCTTCCTGTGCTCTCAGACCCCTTCTTTGTCTGTCTGAACAAGCAAACCTGTGATCCAGGCTAGGGGAGGGCAGGAGGCCAGCGTGGGTACTCTGTACCCCCCAATCAGGGCCTTAGAACAACCCCAGCAAGGGGAGGGGGAAAGATGGAGTTTCCAGAACCTTCTCTAGGGTTCTATCTGCACTCCGCAGTACTCTGATCAGCAGCCTGGGTGGCGGCCCGGGCCCCAAGGGTGAGCCCCACAGCAAGGGGCAGTGGGTCCGCCTGACACTCCAGCAGCCCCCGTGGCCCACAGCAGCCCACAGATGAGTGTGTGCAGAGAGGACAGGCTCCTGGTGGGGGTGAGGTGGGGACTGAAAACCCCACCCACTTCATACCTGACACACCTTCCTTCCAGAATCTGAGGGGGTAACGATGACCACCATCATGGAGATGCCTCACAGCGAGGATGAGGTGGAGATCCAACTGGGAGAGGTCAGGAGGCCCAGCCACCCCCACACCCACACTGCCCAAGTCAGGGCAGCTGTGCCCTCAGATCTTGGGCGGCCTTCTGCTTGACCTGAGCCAAATAAGGCTACAGTCTGGCCTCTGACTGGCTGCCTCTGGGCAGCTTGGATCTCACCAGCACTGGGCAGGACCCAAGTGACCAGGCTGCTTCCTGGGGGGGGGGGGGCTTGGCCCAGTGTGGGGAGACCCTAAAGCTGGTGCCTCCTGGGCCAGAGCATGAGACATGGGGTGTGGGTGGGGTGGAGAATAGGAAAAGGGTCAGGCTTCGAGGCAGGTGGCCTCTTGGCTGGGACCCTGCTGCAAGTGTAAACCCTCATGGGGCAGGTCCAAGCTAGGCGAAGCCCCTCAACCTGCATCTGTGTGTGGCCCAGTGGCCACCCCAGGGACACGTCATGGTGGTCAGTGGAAGGCCCTTAATAGTCTCCTCAGGTGTGTCTCTCCCTGTGCAGGTAACAGAAGGTGAAATTGGCCCCTTCAGCTCCATCAAGGTGCCTATCATCTTCACCCCAATCATCCCAGGAGAGGTCCAGACCAAGTTCAAAGTAGTGTTTAAGAATCCACAGTGCCCAACAGTAAGTACTCCTGCTGCCGCTTCCCACACTGTCCACACCACTTGAGCCCCTACTCACACTGAGCAGCAACTCACCTTTATGCTGCACCCCAACAACCACAGAAGGCACTTGCTGTGATCAGACGGCTAGTTGGTAACACAAATGGTTGACAGCAGAGGCAACACACACAGACACACATGCATACACAGTACAGATACATGCATGTGTACACATGATACACGTGTACATGCACAACACGCACACATATGCACAGACACCAAGTACACTCATAAAGAGCTGGTTGTAAGCATTTGCCAGCACACCACCATCTTTGCTGCTCTTCCCTTCCAGCAGCTCCATTTTGTTGGGTGAGTTTTCTGTTTATTCTGTCCTATTTTCTCTTCTCTGGCCCCAGAAACAGGTTATGTTTTTGGCAACTCTGTGGGCCTAGAATCTGGGTGGGGTGGCAACTCCCCTGCTCCCACCCCAGTCCATTTGTGCCTCACCCTCATGGTCTAGTACTGAGCTTGCATTTGTTATTATCTGTGAAAGATTCACCATGTGTGCACTTTCCTGTATGATGAGTTATAGTTTAGTAAGTTTTCTTTTAAGCAGCCTAAGAATGTTGATAGTTATGAAGCTGGTGATGTCTACATGGGGATTCATTATAGTATTCTATTTTTTTATGTTTGGAAATGTTTATAATAAAATGTTTTTAGCAATTATACGACATGAAAAGCACCACAGAACTTCAGAGTGTGGCTTGTTTGATTATTGACCTCCCGGTACTTGAAATAGCTCAGCAAGTCATGGAGCTCTGCTGGCAAGTTCTATGCCGGCTGGCGCTCCTCTGCTACCTGCGTCGCTGATGTGTGTTGCTGAATTTACATTCCCAACCCAGCTGTACTTCAGAGTCATCGGCATTGCCATCGATGTGCCCGTCTGGGTACCAAAGCCCAATGTGGACCTGAAGATCTGCATGTACGACCGGCTGTACCAGGACTCCGTGCTCGTACACACGAGGTGAGCCCCGCTGTACCAGGATTCCCTGCTGGGAGAGGCCCTGGGGTGGAACATGAGACTGTGCAGATTGGGCCAAGCTAAGGGTCTTGAGATGGGAGATTGTCCTAGATGATCCACGTGAGCCCAATGTCATCACAGGGTCCTTAGGAGTGGGCGGCAGGAGGATCAGAGTCAGAGAGGGGGCATGACGACGGAGGTAGAGGACGGAAAGATGCAATCGCTGGCTTTGGGGATGGAGGAGGGGTCCAAAAGTCGAGAGATATGGGAGACCTCTAGAAGCCCTAAGAGGCCAGGAAATGGATTCCCTAGCTCCCAAGCCCCAGGAGGAACCAGCCCTGCTGACTGCATGATTTTAGCCATGTGAGAACCATCTCAGATTTCTCGCCTCCAGAACTGTGAGAGCGTCAGTCAGTGTTGTTTTAAGCCACGGAGTTTGTTGGAAGTTGTGACAGTAGTGATAGGAAACTAATTACTATGCATGCCCAAGTCACATGGCTCGAGCCCCGAACCCTGGGTGGACCCCCCGCCCCTCCCCCCGGGTCCCTGGCCCAGGGGTCACAGAAAACCCTCCATAGCATGTATGCCTTCGCCTGTGCCCACCCACTCATTTGGAGAAAGGCAGGCAGATCTTCAGAACAGAGCACAGTGAACCTCCATGAATAGCACACCCCTGTGTGTATCTGGCCCCAGGTGAGAGGACAGAGCGTCACTGACCACGAATCTCCACCCCCACCCCCATGCATCTGACCCAGGCAGACAAGGAACCACAGTGTGCCCCCACCCTGCCTGCAAAGCCCACTTCACCAGCAAGCCCCACATGCCACCCCACCACCACCACCACCACTCTGCCTGTATTGTTCTGCATTCATCTCTTCCTGCGTCAGGGACTTGAAGGAAAAAGCACAGGTTACCAAGGTTACGGGGGGAGGGGAGCAGTTTCCTCCCACAACTGCCATATCTTCGAGGGTGTGACAGAGTCAAGGATAGAGCCATGTCACTAGGGAGGTGGGGACCTGAAGGAAGAGCACAGGTGTGTTTACTGGGGAGACCAGGAGATGGGGCATTGTGCTTCTTGAGTCTGTCTCAGGATGAAAGGGCGCCTGCTTCTGATGTGTGTGCCGTGTGCTTTGTAGTAATGGGTGTGTGAAAGCCAGAGGGCCAGTTTTGCTTTCTCAATACCCCCCTTCCCAGGCACAGATTGGCAATGTCAGTTTGTTTAGGGTTTGTTTTTGTTCAGTATTAGCCATTTGTGGATTTGATTCATTGGCCAGTTTTATGGACAGGGAGGTAGCAAAAGGTGTTAACACATGTGTTCAAGGAAGAGCTGCCAGCAGCATCTGAAACAAAAAGTGAAACTGGTGGAGCCAGCTCAGGGCTCTCTGTTAGAAGGACGCGAGAGAGGGAGGTAGGGAGGGAGGCTGTCTTAAGCTGGGTTCTCTAGAGAAGCAAAACCAGTAACGTATAAATACATATATAAAGAGAGAGATTTATATCAAGGAAACAGCTCACACGATTGTAGAGGCTAGAACATCCCAAGTCTGTGGATCAGGGTAGAGGCCTCTCCCAAGTCATGGAGCTGCAGAGGCTAGCAAGCCCAAGATTGGCAGGTCGGAGAGCAGGGCTTCTGCTCACAGGCTGTGAAGGTTGACGAATTTCGAGATCTGTAGGCAAGACCACAAGGTTTCTCCTGATTCGTGTAGCTACAGGGGCTGGCAAACCCAAGATCGGCAGGTCAGAGAGCAGGGCTCCACTCACAGGCTGTGAAGATCAACAAATCCCAAGTTCAGCAGATAAGCTGACAGCTCAAGTCCCAAGAACCAGAGATGAGATGACAGGAGGTAGCCATAGGATCCAGAGTGAGCAAAAAGCCAGAACATCTGCTTATATTCAGATGCAGGCCACACCCCCAAGGAGACTCCCTTTCATCTGATTGGCTACTCACAGTATATTCAGTCATGGGAGTGATCACATTAAAACACTGAGAATCATGGCCCAGCCAAGTTAACACACAATCTTAACCATCACAGAGGCTTTCTACCTCCTGGGCCACAGGAGAGACCCTCGTGCCTTGCGGGGTCTCTCATGTGGGGGCTACCCTTCAGGGCCTGGCTCCCTGTACGTGTCCCTCAGCCAACTTCTCTTTGCCTTTGAATCCTCTGTGGATGGGATGCTCAGGGCAGTGGGGGTGCAGTAGCCAGGGCACTGGGCAGCAGGACTGGGTAGCCAGGAGACAGGTGAGGGAGGGAGGCTTTGAGCTGCAACTCCTGGTTCTGCTGTGGACAAAGGACCCAGAACCCTGCAGCTGGGCCTTCTCCTTCTTAGCTTAGAGATCACCCCTTCTGTGGAAATAACGAGGCTCTTGGTGGAGAAGAGAAGCAGTTTACTCAGAGAGGACACACAGGTGTCGGCCACAGAGACTCAGAGGCAAGCCAGGGCGGGGAGCCAAGAGTGAAGCAGGAATGGCTTCAGTGCACCCTGAAGGAGGTGCTAGGTGGGAAGACCGGGGCAGATGACTAGGTGGGGGTATCCCCATGATTGGCTAGGGGGGCATAGTCGGCTTTCTCTAGCTGGTCCTGAGCTGAACAGGGGAGCAAAATAGGGAAGCAGCAGTCATTGACCATGTCCTGGCCATCTGGGCCAGCCACTGCAGAGGCTCGTTGTGCAGGTGTCTTGGTTATCTAGTGCTGCTATAACAGAAATACCACAGGTGGATGGCTTTAACAAAGAGAAATTTATTCTCTCACAGTCTAGGAAGCTAGAAGTCCAAAATCAGGATGCCAGCTCCAGGGGAAGGCTTTCTCTCTCTGTTGGCTCTGGGGGAAGGTCCTTGTC
Source organism: Dugong dugon (assembly GCA_030035585.1). Lineage (NCBI taxonomy): Eukaryota > Metazoa > Chordata > Mammalia > Sirenia > Dugongidae > Dugong > Dugong dugon. Next base: position 24,836,739 of record CM057462.1, on the reverse strand, counting down.
ATCAATCTTCCCCTGGTCTAGGAGCTTCTCAGCACAGGGACCCTGGGTCCAAAGGACATTCTGTTCTCTTGGCTCTTGCTTCTTGGTGGTATGAGGTCCCCATGTCTTTCTCTCTTGTATATCTCAAAAGAGATTGACTTAAGAGACACAACCTAATCTTGTAGGTTGAGTCCTGCCTCATTAACATCACTGCCCCTAATCCCACCTCATTAACATCATAGAGATAGGATTTACAACACATAGGAAAATCACATCAGATGACAAAATGGTGGACAGTCACATAATATTGGGAATCATGGCCTAGCCAAATTGACACACATTTTTGAGGGATACAATTCAATCCATAACAGCAGGTCATGGGTCAGAGTGCCATCATTATGCTGTCATACCACACATCTGCTCCAGCAGGGGTCTGCCCAAGTAGGGGCATGTGCAACATCACCTTGAAGTGTCCTGCCCTCCTCAAGAAGGCTAGGGGGGTGGGTCATAAGGAGTCTGAGAGGCCTGTTGATGCCCACTGGGAAGTATCTAGAAGGTGGCTAAATGTGAGGCTGGAGAGAGGCAGTGCCCGGATGCAACATGCATCATCAACATGCAGGCACAAGTGGGTCATGGAGCCTGGTGTGCACTGTGTTTGAGAGCTCTGTGACAGCACAGGAGCAGGCAGAATAGGAGGGCAAGTGCAACCTGCCATACTACCTGTGGCACCGCGGTGAGAGACCACACTTGGAAGGCCCCTCTTGTCCCCCTGCATCCATCTCTCCCCTCCTCCGTGGCCTCAGGGAGGATGGAAGGGGTCAAGGAGCCACAATTCTATGTGGTGAGCCGCCTCCCGAGTACCCAGGCCCCCATCTGAGTCTTCCAGGGCTGCCAGAACAAGGAACCACAAAGTTGTTGCTATTAATTGCCCTCAAGTCAATTCCAACTCATAGAAACCTGGATGGTGCAAATGGTTAAGTGCCAGACTACTAATCAAAAGGTTGGCAGTTCAAACCCACCGAGAGGCACCTCAGAAGTAAGGCTTAGTGATCTACTTCTGAAGGGTCACAGCCTTGAAAACCCTACGCAGCAGTTCTAGTCTACATACATGTAGTAACTATGAACCACAAGGTGGGCAGCTTTAAATAACAGTATTCTCTCATGGCTCTGGAGGCCAAAAGTCCAAATGCAGGGTGTCAGGAGGGCCTTACTCTCTTCTAAGTCTCTAGGGGTTGGTCCTTCCTTGTTTGGTGCAACTTCTGGTGGCCCCAGGAGTTCCTTGGCTTGTAGCTGCATCACTCCAATCTCTGCCTCTGTGGTCACATGCTGTCTTCCTCTTCCCTCTCTGTGTCTCTGTCTCTCCTCTTTTACAAGGACACTACTCAGATGGGGTTAGGACCCACCTTACTCTGGTGTGACCTCCTGTTAATTACTGATAGCTGCAAAGACCTTATTTCCAAACAAGGTCATTTCACAGGTAGGGCGAGTTAGGTCTTGAACATGTCTCTTTGGGGGACACAATTCACCCCACAACACCTGTCCTCCTCGTTACTTCTGCAGTGGCTTGTGCTCTGGGGGCCCTGGGGTGAAGGGATACAGGGGTGAGAGAAGAGGGGGGAGGCGAGGGACTGTGGGAGTGTGGGCACCTGCCTGCCCCAGGACTGGGTCAGGACCTGCACACCTCTTCCCAACCCTTGGCCCGGGCAGAAGGAGGGCAGAACCCCTGGAGGTCTCACTGCACATGCCTCCCAGCCCTGACAACACCCTGCCCCACAGACCCTCTCTCTAGACTAGCTGGGCTCTGAGGACTGATCGTCAGCGCCATTTTCCAGTCGAGGTGCTCTTACTTTTAAGACTGCTCGCAGATTCCGTTTCAGGAGAACCCACCTCTGGGACCCAGGGCCATGAGTCCGCCGTCTCAGTGTCCAACACCCACAGGTCAAAGGCGGCCCTGCGCCTGAGATTTGAGGTGTGCAAGGAGCTGCGGGCCCACATGGAGCTCCTGCCCAAGACCGGCTACATCCAGGCGTTGTCATCCTACTCGGTGCAGCTCAAGTTCCTTCCACGGTGAGGGGGACGGGGAGGAGCCAAGGAGGGGATGGGGGCAGTGGCTGAGGCATTTTGTTGAAATCAGAGCTGCCTCAGTGACTTGGCCTTGGCAGCTGCCCATCGCAATGACACTGAGCTTTCTTTTCTCATTTGTACCCATTGCCGTTGAGTCGATTCCAACTCATGACAACCCTATAGAGTAGAACTGCGCCAGGGTTTCCAAGTCTGTAATCTTTGCAGAAGCAGACTGCCACATCTTTCTCCTAGGGAGCTGCTGGATAGATATGAACCGCTGACCTTTTGGTTAGCAGCTGAGTGCTTAACCACCGTGCCACCAGGGCTCCTTTTTCTTATTTGTACTCTCTCTGAAATTTCTATCATACTATTGGTTTCCTTTTATAACGAGAAAGCAAATTTTTAAACAAGTGATTATGCATTTTCAAAATTTAAAACGTATGTGGGTTTGAGTCCAGTTGTTCAGAAACAGGCCAACACCCCCAGCTGGACACCGACGGTGCTCCTTGGAGCGCTGAGCCGATTCGGAGACTCAGCACGGAGAGACTCAGCCTGCACGTGCACTGTCACCCTGCCCAGGAGGTCCGCCATGGGATCTGCTCTGGAGCTCTGGGTTTCATGTGTCTCAGCGCTGCCATGATCTCAAAGTGCTGTTTATAGACCTGTTGTACTGGCATTGCAGAAAATACAAAGGAGAAAAGTACGTATGCACGTACCCGCCTCTTTCAGACACACTCTCTCGGAAGATGCAGGGAAATACTTTGACAAGGAGTCCCGAGTCCTGGAGGCCCCGATGACCATCTGGGTGGCTGACCAGGTCTGTGTGGTCCCACACCGGGTGCAGCACCTCACTTCCAAGTCCCCAGAAGCCAGGCTTCTCTGGGGGGCTGAGCTGCTCTGGGGGGTGGGCTCTGCGCAGAGTGAGGACTCCGAAAAGTAGGGCTCTGACTCCACAGAGCCTGCCCTCACCTGTCTTCTGGGGCGGCTTCTGATGGCTGATGGCCAGAAGTATCTCCTGCCCAAGCCACCAAGAGCACAGGGGAGAAATAGGGGGTGGTCTGCAGGCCAAAGGGGAGCCTGGACGATCCAAGAGCCTCCAAATCCTGTCCAGGGTGGGCTGGCCCAGGCCTCCGAACTCATGCGAACATGTGCACACACTCACCCACACACATACAGAGAGGTATGCACATGTATACACCCAGTGCACCACACACATTCACAGGCACACATATACATAAACATACACAGAGATGCACATGTTCACACTCAACACACCACACACACTCATACACACAAACACAGAGGTGCTCACGTGTACACACCCAGTGTACCACACACACTCACAGACCCCCATGTGCACACACTCATACACAGGGACACACATGTACACACCCAGTGCAACCAACACACCACACTCACAGGCACACACAATGTAATGTATGCATGCATGCACAGTATACCACAGACACAGGTGCACACATGTGTACACTTACATCAGGACCACGTGCCCTCCCACACACCTGCCTACGGCCCCTGCTTCCTCCTGGCCGCTTCCATGTGACTCAGCCTCACAGTCTCACAAGCCAGGGCACTCCCAAGAAACGGGGTTCCTTTAAAGACAGACTCTGTGTTCCTGAAGAATCGATGTACCATGGCCACAAGGCAGCAGTGGTGCTTGTTCTTCCTCACAGTGCCTTTGCCGTTTCTGGGAACATTCGCGGTAGAACCTACTGCAGGTGACTGGGCATGCTCATTTGTCCTTTGTACCCAGATCAGGCCTGTGGAGTTCATTGTCCATGCCATCGTCACAACCTCAGACTTGGAAATCAGCCCATCAGAGGTGGATTTTGGCTACTGCACCATCTACGAGGCAATTAAAACCAACGTCACCCTCCACAACCACTCCCTCCTGCCCCAGGAGTTTGGGTTCGTTGGACTCCCCAAGGTACCTCCTGTGGTCAGCCGTGGCCAGGGGGCTGAAAAGGGGGCCCAAGCGTGGGGATGCCATGAGGACCAGGTCACAGGCAGCTGCTGCTCTGGGCCCCAGTCCTGGGTACCAACAGGCCCCAGACCCTCCCCTGGACTCCACTCCCACCTGTGTCTTTCTGCCCATCCTCTCCCTGCACCCCAACCCCCACCACGAATCTCTGCCTCGCCAGGTGTCTCTCTGCCTCTTCTTGGTTTCTGTCTCTCCCTCCCTCTCCCTGCTCTGCCACACCCTTGCAGCCCCCTCTCAGTTGGATTCCAGACTCCTCTCCCCACCCTTCCTTCCAAAACCCTGCAAGGCAAGCAAGACAAGCCAAGCCCCAGCCTCCTCCTTACCCCTCCTGGGCTGCCTCATCGTAGACCCTACCATCCACTCACACACACACACACACCCATCACACATCCATACACATCCATCACACACACACACACACACACACACACACACACACACCTGTAAAAATGACATGGTAGAGGCATCTGACCTCCTCCAACTTCACGAGGGGGAAGGAGAATCAAGATCAACAGCCTAAGACTAATTCCTATGAGGTGGAGGTCAGATGTGCCTCCACCCTCCAACCTTTTTACCCGTTCTAATACTAGCCGTCCCCCCCATGATGCTCTCTACTTCTCTGCTGGGTTCAATAATTTGTTGCAATGGCCACACAGAACTAACAGGGTTGAGTTATGTGGTTTATTATGAGGTTTATGATGGAAGTAACAGGTTACAATTCAGGATACAGTTCTTCGATCAGGACAGCTTCTTTTCAGCCGTACCCACAAGCAAGTCTCTCTCTGGCCCTCGGCCCCTTGGCCCGGCCTCTGCCCTGCTCAGGCAAGTATTACAAAGCTCTTCAGCTCCACCAATAAGTGCCCAAAGGCACCCCACTCCACCAGTGAGCCTCAGCATGAAAGCACTCAGTGGGTTGGCAAGCCTAGCTCTGTTGACAAGTGCCAGAGGCACCTCAGTCCGGAGGCATCTAACTTCCTGCAAGCCTTCTGCCTCGAAGGCACTCAGTTCTGCTCCATGGGCTGGAAATTTCACCTAGCCATCTCTTGCCAGTTGCCTGGTTCTGCTGCCTCTGCTGCCACCATTTCTCTGCAGCTGCTTCTCACCATCTTGCTGTCTCCAGAGTTACAGTTACTCTCTCTGTCTTCTGGGTCTAGAAGGGTCTCAGCGAAGGGATCCTGGGTCCATATGATGTGCTCTGCTCCCGTCTCTTCTTCTTGGTAGTAGTCAAGTCTCCCCTTTCTGCCTCTGTGGGATGGCAAAACTGACTAATCCCCTCGTTAGGGTTCCATACACCTTATTTGCATGGTCCCACCCCCACAAGGGTGCCGTGTACCTTATTTGTATTTATTAGCAAGTTGTCTAGTCCCCTTGGTGGACCAGAAGCACCTCATTTGCATAGTCCCACTCAGTCATTGTGTGGGAAGTCACAACGACTATGGCTAGAAGGGCCATATTAAGTAATTCACTGCACTGCACCATCACACACTGACACACATATACACACATCACACTCATACACTCTCACACTTTCTCACATTCTCAAACACACACATGCCCATTCACACACACCTCCGCTACACACATGTCCACACAGCTCCCTTTGCAACACTCCCCCAGCAAAGACCAACACACTTTTCATTTTGGCATCAATGGATTTTTTCATTTGCCAGTTCGTGGACATTCAGCCCAGTGATGGGTTTGGGACGATCTTGCCACTGGAAAGTTTGCGTCTCGATGTGATCTTCCAGCCCACCAAGGCCAAGGAGTATAGCTTTGAGCTGGTTTGCAAATCAGAGATTAACAGGTGAGGCTGCTGGGTGAGGGCCATGTGCAGGGCCTGGCACATGTAGCTCAGGGCAATCCCTCCACCTACCCTTGTGCCACCAGCCTGGCCTCTGGACCCTACCTGCCAAGAATCCTCAGCAGTTGGACCTGGGGCCAGGCTGACCACAGGGCTAGGCTGCACAACACTGCAGACCTGGGCAGAGACCGGCCTGGGAGCAAGGCTGACTTGCACACTGGCCAGCTCACCTATGTGTGCATGTGTGTTTGTGCATATGTGTGAGTGTGCATATGTGTGAGTACACTGTGTATGAGTGCATACAAGTGCATTTGTGTGTGTATGAGCATGTGTGTGCATGCATATATTTGTGCCCATGTGTGAGTTTTATATGTATGTGCATGTGTGTATAAGTGCATGTCTGAATGTGTGTAAGTGCATGTGTGTATGAGTGTGAGTGTGCATATAGGTGCATTTGTGTATATGTATTTGCACATATGCATGAGTGTACATGCATGTATGTTCATGAGTGTATTTGTGTCTGCATGTGCATGACTGTGCATGTGTATGAGTGTGTGCAAGTATGTGTGAGTGTGCTTGTGTGGGTGAGTGTGCATGTGTATGACTGCATGTGTGAGCACTTATGAATATGTATATGTGTGAGTCTGTGTGTGTATGTATATGAGTGCATATGTGAGTGTGCATGTGTGTGTGTGAATGTGCATGTTTGAGTGTGTGTGAGAGTTGCATGTGTGTAGAGAGCAACCCTCTGGCAGCGGGGGGATCCGGACATGAGCCCGCCTGCTCTGACACACTGCATTACTTGAAGAGTCCCTGATCCTCCCTAAGAGAAGTGAGAAGGAGGTCATGGAGGAGGGGATAAAGCAGGAGGGGGAGAAGCACTCTGTAATAAGGGCAGGTTCTCATTGCTAGCCTCAAGTGAGAAATGTTTTGGTTCAGAGGCTGAGAGCGGTGTGTCAAACCCGGAGCGGGTCCTAGACAGCCATGTGAGGGTGCATGAGGACAGCTCCAGAGATGGTGTCAAGGCCCCGCAAAGCCCCCTCCTCCCCTCTGTGCTCGCGCCCACTCTGTCTGCCTCTCCTTGCCTCTTGTTCTGTCTCCACCACGTTCTCAGGGTCATGCCACCCTGTCCTGGCTGGGCCTCACCAGCCCGGTAAGGTCAGCCTGGCTGGGTCTAGACAACTGGGTGAAATCAGCCTGGTCGGCAGCTCCACAGCATGCCAAGACCTGCTGGAAGGGGGAGTGGGTTCATGGGTAGTGTGATTTTAGGGGATGAAATGCGTGTTAAAGTCGCAGAGAGAAAGCACCTTCCAGTGGGGGCTCTCACCACCCACCCTCAACCCTCCACCCTTGTTCAGCTTTTTCTCACCCTCTAAAGTACTGTGGAAGCCCTGGTGGCGTAGTGGTTAAGAGCTACGGCTGCTAACCAAAAGGTCAGTAGTTCAAATCTACCAGGCTCTCCTTGGAAACTCATTGGGGCAGTTCTACTCCATCCTATAGGGTCGCTATGAGTCGGAGTCAACTTGATGGCAATGGGATTTTTTTGTTAATATATTGTGAATGGGCCAGTGGTGGTTCAGTGGTAGAATTCTCTCCTTTCATTCAGTAGACCCGGATTAGATTCCCAGCCAGTGCATCTGCTTGTCAGTGGAGGCTTTTGTGTTGCTATGATGCTGAACAGAGCTTTCAGACTAAGACAAACTAGGAAGAAAGGCCAGTCAGTCTACTTCTGAAAATCAGCCAATGAAAACCTTACGGATAACAACAGTCCAGTCTGCAACTGATCATGGGAATGGTACAAGACCAGGTGGCACTTAGTTCCATTGTGTACGGGGTTGCCATGAATCAGGGGCTGACTTGATAACAACAACGTATTATGAAACTTTGGTAGCTTGTTTAGCTCTCACCTGCCCTTCTGGGAAATAAGTCCCATGAGAAGAGGAGGTTTTGTCTGTTTTCCTCGTTAAGGTAAGCCCAGTGCCCTAGAACCGCATCTGGCCCCTCACAGAAACACCATAAATGTGTGCTAGATGAACAAATGTATGTGTTTAACTTTTAAAGAACTATATACATGTAAATTGAAATTGCCAAAAGTTAAGACAGGAGCTGTCTTGGAGAGGGCTACAGAAAGCTCACACCATAAGGCCTCAGTAATTAAAAAGCACAAAGGGACAAGCAGAGGACGCAGCCTGGCTGCAGGGACACATCAGCTGGGCACCTCATGTTCCCAGGCATGTCCCTGCATGGTGCCCCAAATGTGGCTCATGTACACCAGTCCTTTCTCCTGGAGGGCCCCTCGGGGATGTCTAGTCCACTGGTTCAATCCCCTCCTCACTGCCTCTCTCCCCCAATGTCCTCTCCTGCTTACCAGGTTACCTTGCAGCCAAATGGATTATAGCCCCACTTACCCATACACTCCTCCCTCCATCATACTCAACACAACCTCCACCGCTGACCTCTGACACTCTGCCCTCCACCTATGCAGTGACGGGGAGAAAACCTACAATGTGCTGCCCACTTCCCTGGTAAACTCATGCCCACTGCCTGCAGGTGGCTCCAGGCTGCCTGGCCAGCCACCGCCCATCCCTCCTCCTGGGGAACCCATTCACACCCCCATCTTTGCACACTCGCTGGCTTCTTTTAGTGGGAGTGGCATTTAGAGACCACAGTCTTGGTGCTGGGGGTGCTAATTGATGTTGGGCTGATTACTGTTTCCAGGTCTTTTCAGTAGACAGAGTGTGATGGTTAAGATTGTGTGTCAACTTGGCTGGGCCATGATTCTCAGTGTTTATATGTGATCACTCCCATGGTGGGATATGCTGTGAGTGGCCAATCAGTTGAAAGGGAATTTCCTCGGGGATGTGGCCTGCATCCGAATATAAGCAGACGTTCTGGCTTTTTGCTCACTCTGGATCCTGCAGCTGCCTCCTGTTTGTCTGACCTCTAGTTCTTGGACTTGAGCTATCAGCTTATCTGCGAGTCTTGGGATTCATCTATCTTCACAGCCTGTGAGCGGGAGCCCTGCTCTCCGACCTGCCAATCTTGGGTTCATCAGCCCCTGCAGCTACATGAATCAGGAGAAGCCTTGCAGTCTTGCCTGCCAGTCCTTAGATTCGTCACTCTTCACAGCCTATGAGCAAGGACCCTGCTCTCCGACCTGCCGATCTTGGGTTTGACAGCCCCTGCGGCTATGTGAATTGGGAGAAGCCTCTATCCTGATCCACAGACTTGGGATGTTCCAGCCTGTACAATCACAAGAGCCGTTTCCTTGATATAAACCTCTTTATTTATATATTTGTACGCTTTACTGGTTTTGCTTCTCTAGAGAACCCAGCCTAAGAACAGAGCTAGGAGATAAAATACCATAAGAGTTCATACTGACACTTCCAATTCAGGACTGTTTTTGTATCTAACATCTTCTGTGTCTCCTATTTCCCACACTGAGAACCCTCCTGAGAGAATTCAAAATATCACATAGCTACTCATCTGTTTTATCCCATGTTTCACACAAAATCTTTCTCATGAAAGCAATATCAGCACTGTCACAACAATGTGATTACAAAAAAATAATGTAAACATGTTTCCATATGCTCTCCCCATTTTGTCTTCATGTATTCTAGTTGTATTGTATGTATGTTGACAAAGCATATAGCTAGTACATGCTATAGTCTCTGCCTTATGTCCCTGATCTGGTCTTAATTCTATGTGTAATTGTACCTGATGCTTACCACTAGTCCTATGTTGAGGTCTAGAGACTAGAGAATAGAGCTCATTTTCTATTATGTTGCTAGGGAAGAGTTTATGGGAAGAGTACTCCCTGATTTTTTACATGTTGATGATAGTTTTCCTGTGCCTTTTATACTTGAAAGTTTGTTTAGCTGAGTATAAAGACTTATGTTTTCTTTCTTCCACTGTCTTCTGGCATGAAGCGTGTCTATCAAAGTCTGATGACACCAGATTTTCTTTTTTCCTGGATATTTAAGAGATTTTTTTCTTTTTATTTAAAATCCAATAATTTTATAAGATTACATCTCAGAGTTGGTTGTTCCGGATTGATTTTCCCAGATACACAGTGTTTTTCAAAAATTTTTAATTGAATTTCAGGAAAATGTCCTTGAATTTTAGTCCTTCATATTTGTTCTATTCTCTTCAGTTTTCTTCTTTGGGATCCCTGTTATGCATATGATGGATCTTCTTTGCTTTTCTTCTATGTTTGCCACTTTCTTTTGAATTCTTTTCATTGCTGTTTTCTTTCTTTTTTAATTTTTAAACATTCTACCTTTTAATCTTATATTTCTCTTAAGAAGTTATCCCCTGTGTTCCTTCATTATGAGTTTCTTTTAGTTGAGGCTTCATTTCTGAAATTTCTTTTGTTTGTAATTCTTTCCTGAGTTCAAACACCTCAGTTCTGAGTTCTTTTGGTTATGATTAGGTTGCCACTTCATATCTTGTATTTTCTCAAGTTTTTTAGTGCATTGTGAATTACTACATTATACTTTTGAGTCTTTCATGGCATGTCTTTCTGGCATGTTTTTATTGTCTGATTAAGTGTTTTCTGCCTCTTATTCTCTTTTGTCTTATAACAACTTGATTTGTGATTTGATCTTAATCTTGTTTCTATCTTAATCTTGTTGCTCATTTTTATATGCAATTATTTTTCCTGAACTTCTAGAAGGGCCCTAGTTTAGATAGCTTTTTTAACTTCCTAGCTTTCGAGCTCCCTCTTCAGTTTTGTGGGTGTGTGAAGTGCTAGCAAGTGTCATCTCCAGCTTTCTTGGCTCTACCTCTTCTGTTCCATTCCCCCTTTTATTTGAACCTTCTTTTTGCTTTGTCTTTTGTGCCTGTCCATTCCATTTGGATTTCATTCCCAGCAGTTTCTCCACAGTATGGAGCTTTGTTCTGGGAGGGACATTTTTTCCTTACTGTAGACCCACTTTGGGGCCATGCAAATTCCTCCCAGGTCCAGCTGCTGGTCTCATATGGGCTTCCTGCACCTTCAAATGAGCATCTGTTGATTACTCTGTAGTTCTCAGTCTGGCAGGTGTCTTGTTACTCTCCTTCTTTTCTCCTGCAGAGATGCCAGCCTCCGTGGTGGCTGGAGTTTATTAAAGTCTAGCAGACACCCTTCATTAGTTAAGGAGTCTTCCATTTCTGGTCTGCTAGAATTTTTTTTTTTTTTTTGCTCAGGTTTGTATTGCCTCACTAACCCTGATTCTGGATCTCTTCACCGTGCCTTATCTGAGGTTAGGCACTGTTTTCTCTTTTAGTTTGTCTAACTTGGCATCAGGTGTGTAAAAATGGCACAACAGCATCATCAGACCTCCTTAACTTCAAAATGGGGAAGGAGAATGAAGATCAACAGCCCAAGGCTAATTCCTGTGAGGCAGAGGTCAGACATACCGCCTCTTTCCAACCTTTTTACCAATTCTGACACCAGCTGTCCCTCCCATGGCACTCTCTACTTCTCTGCTGGGTTTGATAATTCATTGCAATGGCCATATAGCACTCACAGACGATATTCATAATTATGAGGCTTATTAGGGAAGTAACAAGTTACAATTCAGGATCAGGAATGACTCAGGATACAGTTCTTCTATCAGAACAGCTTCTTCTCAGCCGTGCCCCCAGGCAGGCCTCTCTCTGGCCCTCAGCCTCTCGGCCCCTCAGCCCCTCGGCCCCTCAGCCCCTCAGCCCTGCCCTGCTCAGGCAAGTGTTACAAAGCTCTTTAGCTCTGCCAGTAAGTGCCCAGAGACATCTCACTCCACCAGTAAGCCTCTTGCTCAAAGGCTCTCAGCTCTCTTGCTCTGTGGATCAGCACACCCACTGTATCTGCCTCACTCCATGAGCCAGGAAGCCCACTGCACTGTTTCGTGCCTATCTCCTGTTCTACTGCTGCCATTTCTCTGCCACTGCTTCTTCCCATCTTGTGCCATCGCCGGTGTTACAGCTCTCTGTCTCTTAGGTCTAGGAGGTTCTCAGCGCAGGGACCCCGGGTCCAAAGGACGCATTCCACTCCCAGTTCTTCTTTTGGTGGTAGTGAGGTCCCCCCTCTGCTCTGGGGTTGGCTCTCCTTTTAAGCCTAGTGGGATGACAAAACTGACCAATCCCCTCATTGGGGTTCCATACACCTTATTTGCATGGTCCCACTCTCACTGGGGTTTACTTGCACCTTATTTGCATTCTTAGCAGGCTGTCCAATCCCCTTAGTGGGCCACAAACACCTTATTTGCATAGTCCCACCACATCATTTTGTGAGAGTCCCAAAGGCTAGGGCTAGAAGGGCCATAATAAGTAATTCACTGCACCACAAGGTGATGCTCTTATAACCACTCCTTGTAGTTGTCTCAACTCTTTGGAAATATAACCATGAAATGGTTTTACTTTTACCAGCAACTGCTCTTCACTGAGTTGTACACCCTCTCCCATCCTTTACAACATCAAGTCCCATCCCATTGTTTTCCAGGTCACTTGGGGTTAGTAAGTCTCATTTTGGTTCTTAAACTCAACTGCCTTATGTTCCAACATCAAGCTTGTATCTAATCCAGAGAGCCCCTGTGCAGGCCTGCCTTGGCTCTGAATTCTTCCTCACCTCTCCCCCTGCCAGAGGCAGCCAGCCCCACAGCCCTTGCTGCTCAGGGACTCTCAGTAGGAGATCCTCACAGGTGGGGGGCATCAAGATAGAGGACACTCAGCCTGCTGTCTGTGGTGTCCATTCAGCCCACCAAATGCTTGCCATCTCCTTGCCATGCTGGCGGCCACTCATATCCTGAGGGTTGTTGGCCAGGCAAGAGATTCAGTGGCTAGAGCCAGGGAGGGACCTGTGGAAATGGAGTAAATGTCCCAAGCTCTGTCCCAGATATCTCTGGTTTGAGTTGTGCCATCCTAGTTGTGCTGAGTGTTTCTGGGGGGATTTGGGCAGACTCTGACAACACTTCTTTTTGAGCCTGTGGATTATAACTGCCCTTAGTCTAGCAGAAAATGCAGCAGTCTATGTGTGGTTTTCTTCTTCCTTTCTTTTTTCTCTCTTCTCCCTGTTGCTTCTCTGTGATACTCAGGAGGGAAAGGGAGACACCTGTCTTACTCCCATGTCTGAGTCCCATCTCTGTCCCCAGCCTAGTGCCTTTACTTGTTCATTTAATAAAGTCTGTGCCCTCTGTAGGGGAAGTAGCTGGGACTCTAAAACTGATGGCCTAGGTCAAAACTTACAAAATTAGTCCTTGCTGCTTGAGGCTCTTCGACTGAAGCGACTCCCAGGAAGATGGCCCATGAGGTCGGGGCCACCCCCACAGCCTCAGCACGTGGCCATAAACCAAACAACCACCCATGAGGAACTAGCCTAGTGTTCCTTCACCATCGTGGCACCAACACCTTCACCCCAACACTGACACTCAGTGGCAGACATGAAACCTAGCTTTGTCTGCAGTGTGGAATTAAAGCCACAGATGCACAAGAGCTGAAAATATGCTGCTTTTCATGCCTGAAGAGAGCCAACTCTTTCTGTATTCATGCCTGCAGCCCAGATCATGCTAGCCACCATGGTCCAGGCCCCTCAAAAAGACACAACTTCCCAAAACAGACATAAGACAAAATCGAAGATCTGATGCGTTTGTACAACTATTAAGGAAATTGAATCCAAAATGTGAAATCTTCCCACAATGGAAATCCAGACCCAGATGGCCTCACTGATGAATCCTTCCAAACATTGTTGTTTTTTTTTTTTTTTTTTTTTTGGTGATGCCAGATCTCACACAGATCTTTCAGAGAATAGAAAAGGAAAGAAAACTTCCCAACTCAGGTTAGGAGGTCAGCATGACCTCAGACAGCAGACAACGGGCAGCACCATGACTCAAGCCAGTGCCTGTCCCCGGGTCGTGCAGCCAAGTGAGTGATGGGCTAGGAACTCAGAAATGCTCCAGGGGCAGCGCTGTCCACCTCACATGCCCCAGAGTGTCTATAGCTATCATGCAGGAGTGTGGCCCTGGGCACAGGTGTCAACATACCTGAGAGAACTGAAAATGAAGCCAGACATTTGCCTTTGGAAGCAAGGTCAGACTTGACTGGGCCAGCGGTTTGATGGGAAGGTGAGCTCTGCCTCTGAGACTAGATGGAGAACATCTTCCAAGAATCAAATGAGCAAACCCTTACCCAATGGTTTTTGGGGAAAAGAAACTTTTTAAAGCACTAGCTGAGATAAAGCATCGTATCGCCAAACACTATATTGGCTAACATGTCTGGGGTGGACAGTGTCATGTTGCCCCAGTCCTTTCTGAATGGATTGGGTTAAACCCACTGCCTCGAAATCTATGGTGGCATCTGGCAAGTCTCAGGAAAGCCTCAGTGACATGCCGCCCAGAGCCCCCAGTGGCCAACAAAGGCTTGAGTGAGTGCCAGAGACAGACTGTTAAAGACAGTGTAGGATGGAAGGTGTGCTACTGTGTGAATTGGCAGCATATAAATCAAAAGGAGTTGAAAGGGTTGAACGACAAAAGGGACAAAACGCCCTCCACTCCCAGCACCCACATCCACACACCAAAGCCCGTCTCCCCTTCAAACAAACCGTGTTCTCGCAGGGACATTAGGGCCAATGGAAAACCACAGTGCCATGCATCTGGTCAAAAAGCAGTTTCCAGCAAAGTTTTTCTTTGCACATCACATTTTTATATACTGAAGTGTTCAGTGAATTGAGTGTTAATAATTACTTCAGGGATATCTCTATCCAGAAGGAATTTTTTATTTTAACATTTAAATTTGTGGTCACAGGACACAAAAATATGCATCGAAATATTTCAACATATAGACACACCTTTGTTTCAGACAAGTATGATAGGGTAATCAGTCTTATCCTTTAAAGCATAAAAATACATGTCATTAGGATAAAATTTGATGGAGAAAGGGCAAAGGAAATCAGAACTCAGGGAGAATATGGAAAGTAAAATTGCCAGTGGTTAAAATACCCAAAACATTGTTCTTTTTTATTAATGGACAATGGCGGGCTTCAACTCGCCATGGGGTGGGAGTGAGGGATTTCTGTGCTTAAAGAGAAATCTATCCATTTTACTATTTTAATGTCAGTAAACACATAACAAAATAAGCCAGAAATTACCTCCTTTGCAACTGTCTAATCTTATGATTAAAATTTTAGCTACCCAGTTAAAATGGGCACAGAGTACCTGGTATTTTCAAAATCCCTTAATAAACAAAAAAAACCAAACTGACTGCCATCAAGTTGACTCCAACTTGTGGTGATCCCACGTGTTAACAGAGGAGAACTGAGCTCTGGAGGGTTTTCTCAGCTATAATCTTTGCCTTTTTTCTGTGGCACCACTGGGTGGGTTTGAATCACCAAACTTTTGGTTAGTAGTCTAGTGCAAATCATTTGCACTACCCTGGGGCCTTTGCTTCGTTAACGAAGTCATGAGCAAAACACTCGGTGGCCACTGTAACAGGTCACAGGCTTAAGGTTGAGTCCGTGCCTTGGGGGTCTAGCATGTCGCCACATAGGGGTCTTCCTTAGCATGTCCGGTCCCCACTAGGAGCCCAGGATGCCTGCCCTGCCTGGCTGAACCCACCCTTTCTGTTACCCTAGGGAGTTCAAGCTCTCCTGCCGGGCTGTGGGCGTCCATCCACCCCTGGAGCTGTCCCACTACCAAATCAAGTTTGCAGCCACTGCCTTGTATGACACCTCTGTGAGCACCCTGTACGTCATCAACTCCCACCTGAGCATGAACTCGCTGACACACTCAGTGCCCCGCATTGGCTCCCAGGACGTTGCCCCCGTGGGGCCCACATCTTTCGAGTTCCTACTGCCCCTGGACTCGCCCATCACCATCTCGCCGTCAGTGGGGACGGTGCTGCCTGGAAAGGTGGGTGCGGGCCCCACAGGCAGGTGGGGCGTGAGCTTTCCACTCTGACCACAGATAGTCACTGCGTGGCAGAGGGAACTCCAACCAAGCCCTCATCAAACTCAAGCAGGGCCAGGGCCTCCTTAGCCCATGAGCACAGGGCCAAGGCCACCCTGGGCCATTGGAGAAGATCACAGAAGCCTGAGCCCCCACTCACCATCATGGGCAGCAGCCGACCCTCAGGCCCCCCTCCACCAGGACAGCTGACCTCACAAGCACCTGGCTAAAAAGGTGAACTCTACCCCAGGCCACACAGCTGTTCACCTCATCTGCCTCCCTCCCTCCCCCTGCTTTATGGGCAGAAGGATCATGGGCTGGCTCACAGACCCTCCAGCTTAGCTGCTTACGTTCAAAAATGAGGTGACAGCTACTCTGAGGGCTTTGGAAAGGACTAAGCAAAACTGGCATGCAGGGTTGGGTAAGGCCTGGCCAGTGTGGCTCAGTCAACAGGAGGTATAAATCCACACCACTCAATTCCTCAAATATTACTGAAGAATGTCCCAGGAACCCCAAGGGGGGGTCTGGGACATTCTGTCTCTGCCTCTTTGTCTATCTCTGTGTCTATCGCTCTGTCTCTATGTCTCTCTTTCTCTCTGTCTCTATCTCTCTTTCTGTCTCTGTCTCTCTTTATCTGTCTTTCTGTATCTCCATCTCTCCCTCCACCAGATATACTGAATACTCACTAAGCACTCACTAAGCACTTGGAGACCACGATGAGTGGCCCCCATGCTCTATCATGGAGGGAACATCTGGGGGGCAGATTGCAGAGAGAACAGAAATAGACTTGGAGAGGCTGGAAAGTTGGGCAGGCAAGTTAGGCTAGAGAAACTGCCCAAGTCTCCTTGGCTCAAAATGAAGGTTCAAAGCAGGGCCCAGCCAGTTCCCAATCTGGGTTCACTGCCTCCATCACCAGGACCTTGCCACATAGTAAGGTGGGCCTGGAAGTCCTGCAGGCAGCCCACCCCAATTCCAGGGCAGTGCTGAGGGTGGGCCTTCCTGGAGAGGTCTTGTAGGGGAAAGGTGACAACTGGCAAACTGGGATCAGAGTGGCAGGTGTGGGGTGTGCGAAGAGGACGGGGCACCAGCAGGGCTGCCAGGGCTCCTGGGGTAGGATGGTAGCACCCAGGGCCATTCTCGCTGTCAAAGAGTAAGGTCTCTATTTGAAGCAAAAATAGAGTTTTATTTGGGGAATATAACAATTCAAATCGGGCAGCATTCAGGAAGAATTTCCAAAATGCTGTCTTTCTGGAGAGAAAGTTGAGCTTTTATACACAAAGTTATCGAAAAAATCTAAACCCACTGCTGTCAAGTCAATTCTGATTCATAGCACCCCTATAGAGTTTCCAAGGCTGTAAATCTTTACGGATGCAGGCTGTCACATCTTTCTCCTGCAGAGCCACTGTTGGTTTCAAACTGCCAACCTTTTGGTTAGCAGTCCACTGCTTTAACCACCATGCCACCTGGGCTCCTTACACAAAGATAGGCATGACTAATTTCAGAAATGTTTCAAAAACAGTTTTTCATATCAGATAATCTTATCTCCTTCCAGAAGACCATACGCACAAAACATTCTTTTCAAGGACATCGCATTGTGTCACATGCTTCCTGGAACATTCTAAGCACGTACATTACTTTCTGTCTCTCTCCCCTGCTTACTTAGAGTTATCTGGATTAACCCTTTATTGATAGCCTGGTCTTCAGCCATCTCAGCCTTGCTGAGAGCCTCAGTTAGATTTTAGAAACTCTTTATAATTCCCCCTTTTTGATGAAGAATTTCTATAGAAATTCTTAGATCACAAAGACCACTAAAAGAACACTTTCTTCTGAATGGTCTTTTAGTTGTGCTGTAACATAGATGGCTGCTTTCAAGCCTTTAAGACCCCAGACACTATTATGTTTTTATTCAGTAGCCAGACTCCATTTAGTATCTTCACCATGCCATTGCTTAGTCACTCTGCTTCTTGTGTTCTGATGGTAAGGGGCACCTGGAGTAGATAGGCCAAATTCTTTAGAGGAACATCTCAGCAGTACACAACGTGATGCAGTACTAGCATAAAAGCTTGAAAGTTCCAGAAACTTGAGTCTCCTCAAGATACATAATCCTTTGCATAACTTTGGGTCTGGTAGTATGACTGTAAAAGTTAGATACATAATGTGTAATACATTTAACAAGTTTTATAACCAACATTATAATGATAAAAAGAATTAGTCCAGTTTGTAATAATGAGCATAACTAAGAATTAATGCCATCGAGTAACCAACTAAAGACATCAAAAAAAGGAGAAGAAATTATTAGAAAGAGAAGTATAAAAACTAAATGGACCTTTATGTTATTAAAGAACAAAACTTACAAGTACAGAGTAATGCAAACAGCATAAGGATAGCTACAATTATAAAACAAAGTCCACAAAGTTCAACAAGATACATGGAATCTTGTTATGTGATCTTGGGATTAGCTGTCTACTTCAGATATTGTCTGGTTCTGGCATCCAGAGCATCTCAGGGTAATTTTTAGTTCCCCAGAGAGCTGGCTGGTCTACAGAGGCAGCTTGGCCTTTTTTCAGTTGTGATAAATGGATTCAGGATTTGACTTCTAGTTTTGGCAGCACGTGGGTTTGTGAGATGATTAGGTATGGTCCCTTTCAATGGGGTTCTAATGGGTCCTTTAATTGGTGTCTTTTCTAAGGTACATAGTCTCCTGAGATAAGATTGGGCAGATTTTGGGAGTCTGGCTTCTGGTTATCAAAGCCTTCTCTAACCTGTGACAATATTTTAACAATTCAGGTTGAAAAATGTGGAGTCACTATGAGCAACATAAGGGAGGACCATGGGCTTTCCAGTAATTATTCTAGACAATAGAAGATTGAACATCAGCAATATTCTCATATAAACCTTATAGTAATTCTTTTAGTTTACTCAGTCCCATGTAGTTAATTTTGGTTCCATGTAATGCTGGATCAGTAGCAGTCTGAAAACCCCCTCAGCTTCTGTATAAGAGTTCTAGAAATCTTGATTGAGTCTATTTTAGTTTAAATATTTTGATCAAGCATTTTCAGTGAATCAACAAAGTAAAACTTATCTGCAAATGACAACTTAAAATGTCCGTAGTTAACTTATAACAACAATAATTCTTAAAAGTGAAAGACTTGATGGGAATTACAAAAATAATGCAAAGCCAAAGTCAATTAAAAAGAAACTTTAGACAAAAATCTCTAAACATAATGAATAACTTTATTTTCAAAGAGCTTCAGATATAACACATAATAATCTTGAGACATAATGCTAAATAGATAGATATACTAAGAATATACTAAGATTACCAAATATCTAAACATTTGAATAATAATAAAGACCTTGTGGGTAAACATGTGAATTCCCTAGTTAAAACCATTGGCTTTGATGATGTGAGAGTCAAAGGAAACAAGTTGTAACCAAGTTAGCAATTAAAATAATAAAATTATCCACTTGTTGTCTAATATTACGACACATAAATTTTAATTCAAAGAAAATTTGGTACTTCTGATTTGACAACATGTTTCATGTAATTCATAACATTAAATAAATGCTTTTTTAAAGCACTTTTCTTTTTATAAAACAGAAACAAATCTTTTTGTGGCTGTCCATGAAGTTTCAAAATAGGACTTTATCATAGGTCACTGAGGAACAATACTTGAGTTATTCAACTAAAGATGTTAAAGGTAAAAAACTTAGTTTTTTTCAAAGTCATGCGGCTTGGTTCTTGACTCAAGAATTTATTCTGTCAGATTCTTGCCTTCGAGGCAGATTGCACAAAGAATAAGATTAATTCTTCAACCCAGTAATCAAAGAACATTGTGTTATCTTAAAAGAGAGAAATTTAATTCTTCATTATTTGACCTCAAAAATTCTTATAAATTAACCCATGGAACTTTTAGCTGCAGCAAATAAGAAACTTTGACTATATCAAATAAATTTCCTTTTAATAAAATTTTTTAGTTTTTTGTCTTTGTTATGTATATCTTATAGTACAATTTTTAGTGGCAAAAATGAACATACTTATTACCAGACCTAAATATATAATCTTTTCTCTGGCATAAAAAGAAAGAGCGTATAAACTTCAATTATAATGAATATCTGTTAACTCAATTTAATATCAATAAGTTACCTTAAAATCTTGGAAATTCATTTAAGCCTACATGCTACAAAATATAATTACTGTTGAAGTAAAGTTTGTTTAAATAGTTTCTGTCTTAGTTATCTATTGCTGCTATAACAGAAATAAAAGTGGATGGCTTCAACAAACAGAAATTTATTCTCACAGTCAGTAGACTAGAAGTCCAAATTCAAGGTGCCAGCTCCAGGGGAAGTCTTACTGTCTGTGTCAGCTCTGGGAGAAGGTCCTTGTCATCAGTCTTCTCTTGGTCTAGCAGCTTTCATCACAAGGATCCCAGGTCCAAAGGACACGCTCTTGTTCTGGCACTACTTTCTTGGTGGTATGAGGTACCCTTGTCTCTCTTCTCGCTCCTGTCTTTTACATCTCAAAAGAGATTGACTCAAGATACAACCTAATCTTGTAGATTGAGTCCTGCCTCATTAATGTAACTGCCTCTAATCCTGCATCATTAACATCATAGAGGTAGGATTTATAACGCATAGGAAAATCACATCAGATGAAAAAATGGTGGACAGTCACGATTCCACTACTGGGAATCATGCCCTAGCCAAGGTGACACACATTTTGGGGGAACACAATTCAGTCCATAACAGATAGCATTGTTCTTATTTAAAAAAAAAAATTGCCATCGAGTCGATTCTGACTCATGGTAACCCTATAGGACAGAGTAGAACTGCCCCATAGGGTTTCCAAGCAGTGGCTGGTGGATTCCAACTACCAACTTTTCAGTTAACAGCCAAGCTCTTAATCACTATGCCACCAGGGCTCCTTTCTTATTTTAGACCTCATTAATGTCCACATTATTTATCTTATTTTTCAATAACCTTCTAAAGATTTCTATTCTTCTAGGAAAGGTCTCTTGACTCTTTGTCCTTCTTTGCTATTTTCTTGGCAATAAGTGTAGCCTTCTTCTGTTGTTTTACAATCTTTCAGTAAGAACAACCTAGTAGAAAACCAAATTCCATGTCTGCATACTATTTGTTACTGAAGATTTTTAACAATCCATTAAATCTTAGGTACCCTTCTACTTAATCTTCCTCTAACCTTCCACATCCATCCAGGATTTTGTGTTTGTATTTTTATTCTTGAAATAATAAAAATTACTCCTTTTGAGAATGAAGAACACAAGAGACAAGGAAAATATGAGCCCAAGAGACAAAAAGGGACACATAAACCAGAGATTCCATCAGCCTGAGACCAGAAGAACTAGATGGTGCCCAGGTACCACCAGTGACCACCCTGATAGGGAACACAACAGAGAGTCCCGATGGAGCAGGAGAAAAGTAGGGTGCAGAACTCAAATTCTAGTAAAAGGATCAGACTTAATGGTCTGAGACTGGAGGGACCCCAGAAGAAATAGTCCCTGGATTCTCTGTTAACCCAAAACTAAAACCATTCCCAAAGCAAACTCTTCAAAGATTTGACTGATCTTTAAGACATAAAATAATACTCATGAAGAGAGTGCTTCTTAGCTCAAGTAGATACATGAGACTAAATGGGTAGCTCCTGTCTGGAGGCAAGATGAGAAGGCAGAGAGGGACAGGAGCTGGCTGAATGGACACAGGAAATACAGGGTAGAAAGGAGGAATGTGCTGTCACATTACAGGGAGAGCAACTAGGGTCACATAACAATGTGTGTATAAATTTTTGTATGAGAAACTGACTTAAACTGTAAACCTTCACTTAAAGCACAGTTTAAAAAAAGGAAAAAAATTACTCCTTTTCCTTAAACAAAACATATTTCTTATAGTATTTAGCTTAAGTTAAAATCATTTGGAGTGATCTATTTACAATCTTTTCTAATTTTTATTTCCATTGGCCAAATATATTTCACATAATAGTTAGCATTTATTTAAACCAATCACTATTTATAACTCTGTCATGACAGAGCTTTTGGTTCACCCCACTTAACTCTTCTTATAGACTATGGTTTTACTGCTGTTTTAATAGAAAGTACACTTCCCTTGTAATATTTTGCAGAAAAAGATAAACCAGTCTTTTCCCATCTTATGAATAAATCTAAAATTCATCTAATATTGAAAAAAATAAAGATATTTCATTGTTTATTTTCAAACTCACTATTTGCAGGTATTATAAACTAAGGCAAATAAAGTTCACTTCCTCTCAAGCCTTCTACAACTTACTACATACCCTCAAATTGTTACTATCTTCCATATTCTGGCACAACCAGACGTTCTACTATAAGACAAAACTACTCTCTCTGTCTCCCCCCCCGCCTTAAAAATACCAGTCATTTTGCCTTCTCTCTATCCAGACTTGCATGTTCTAAATAAACCAAGCAATTATACCTTAAAAAAAAAAAAAGTCTATAACAGTAATTTGTATACCCTTGTCTGAATGAGTTTATTCTCATTAATTCCTGGGAATATTAGGACTATTTAATTTATATAAGCATTCATTTATCAATCAGAGCAAATGAAGAAATACTATAATTTAATAATACCATCTGGAGGTAGAAATTATTATATTTTCATAACCCTGTCTTTTGCATTTTTTATAGGATCCTTTAGAGAAGTAATTTAGAATTTGTCCCTTTTTAATGCCTTGTTATACCAATTAAAATAAATAACCTATCCTTTTTTCAGTACACTTTTCAAATACACTGATTTATGTCAAAGTTTCTTAGAGTAGCTATTCTCGGAAAAGAAGACAACTGAGATTTTAGACAGCCTCATGAAAAACACTAGCCATGGCCTTCAACCTGATACAAGACAGACGCAACATTCTAGATTAAAGGTGAACCCTTAGAATAAAATGAAACAGAAAAACAACACATAAACTCACCAGTCTTTGAGGCCATCTCAAAAACCAGGCTTATGCAATCCCACACAACATAAACAACTTAGTTTCTTAAAAATGTATATAGCAATTCTTGGGAGAGATCAATTCAGAAAAACAGATCCTAGATAAACTTATTAATTTGCTAGTTGAAGATGGAAGGACCTTATTCAGACCCTTTGACTACAACTGAGCATTAAATAAAAGTTCTTTAAAAAAAAAAGACAATGCAAATGCGAACTTATTTGCCTAAAGTGATCACTGAGATATAAATTATATTTAGTTTATAGTGGTTTTGAACATGAACCCCAGATTAGCATCCCGGGGCGGGGGTGGAATTCAGGCTCATAGGTTTCAGTTAGGATTTTAAATTCCTCTATGAATTTCTGAGGATCCTCTCAAGGGTTAGGAATTTCTTTTACTACCACAGAAATTTTGCTTTAGACCAAGGGGAAAAAGTAATCTGTGGAGGTTTGTTAGTGTCCTCCAGGTATTTTATCTTAAAAGGCATTTCAGAAACAGGTTTAGGCTCTTTAACAGGTTTCTTAGGAAAAAGGGAAATTCAGACAAAGTGTTGTTAGAAGAGTAAGAGGGTAAAGGTGGGTATAAGGAAGAAGCAGCTGGCAAAGGGTCAGGTGATGTCAGAGCACCAGGGGTAAGTGAAACAGAAACCTGACTCTGGAGCTCCTTGTTTTGTTAACTTGGAAACAGTATCCTGCAGGGAAGCAATTTTGCTATGTTGGTGTCTTTTGGAGACCTCTAAATACCAATCAAAATAGGCATCCCACTGTGATTGCTTAATTCAAGAGCCTTTGCTTTCTAATTTACTGCACAGAAAAATTAATTTGGAGAGATCAAAAGATCCCCAATGTGGCCACTGATTTTCTAAATTGTCCCTGGTCATGTGATGCCAACTTAGACAAGAACAAGCATGTTACAAGATCAAAGTGCTTGTTCACAAAACAGGCAGGAATTCCAGATGGGACCTCCACTTGCAATTTGGCATTACCCATTTTTAGTCTCACAAGGACCAGACAATATTTGCTCAAAACAAATTCACCAGGACTGGTGACAGATTTCTGCAGAAACAAACCAGAAAACAGACTTGCAAGTACAAAGTGAAATTAATTTCACTCACCTTCATGAAGACAAAACAGATCCCTCAATAATACTTGGAGAGCTTCAACTCAAGGAAACAGCTTGAAATCTGAGAGGTTATTTACCTTAGGTGACTCCCAAGCAGCACAGAAATGGTGAGCCAAAAAACAGCTCTGCCTGTACTGGAAGCCCAAATCCTCAATGTCTCGGGGGCCACTGAAGATAATGCATCTTTGGATCCCACACATCTGACACCAGAAATGTCAAAGAATAAAGTCTCTGAGTCTATTTAAAGCAAAAGGGAATAAAGCATTGAGGGAATAAAACAATTCAAATTGGGCAGCATGCAGGAAAATGCTAATACCAAAATGCTATGTCCTTCTGGAGACAAAGTTGAGCTTTTATACACAAAGTTACCAAAAACCATACCCACTGCTGTCAAGTTGATTCCGACTTATTGTGACCCTAGAGAACAGAGTAGAACTGCCCCATAGGGTTTCCAAGGTTGTAAATCTTTACAGAAGCAGACTGCCACATCTCTCACATCTCTCTCCCACAGAGCGGCTAGTGCATTCGAACCACCAACCTTTGGTTGGTTAGCAGCCAACCACTTTAACCATTATGCCGCCAAGGCTCCTTACACAAATGTTTCAAAAACAGTTTTCTTCATATCAGTTAATCTTATCTCCTTCCAGACCATCTGCGCAAACATTCTTTTTGAGGACGTCATGTTTGCATCACATGTTTCCTGGAACATTCTAAGCACATACATTACTTTTCTTTCTTTCACCCCTGCTTACTCAGAGTGATCTGGATTAACCCCTTATTGACAGCCTAGTTGTCAGCCGTCTTGGCCTTGCTGAGAGCCTCAGTTTGATTTTATAAACTCTTTATCACTGCTCTCCCCACAGAGGTGCCTGGTGCAGGTGGCCTTCCAGCCTGTGCTGCCCGAGGAGCTGGTGTGCCAGGAAGCCCTCCAGGTGCTGAGAAAGGAGGCTGAGGCCAAACCGGTTTGTAGGGAATGGAGAGGGGGGTAGGGAGAGTAGGGGTTGGGGTCAGAGGCTATTCTGCAGGGCTCTAGGCCCTGGCCTGGCTGTGGGGCTATGGGGCACACTCCAGCACCTGACTCCTGTCTCTGTTGGGGGCCTGAGACTCCTCATCTGTGAACCCGGGAATGAAAGTAGTCATCTGCTCAAAGGTACTGTGTGACATACTTCCCTTCTTGCAGAGGCAAAAGGCCAGCTCCTGCCCCAGCAGACCTGTGGTGGTCTCTGCATGCCTCCTACCCATCACCTATCTCCATCCCCCACACACTCACCTGTCCACTCCCCCACACACTCACCTATCTGTATCCTCCCCACACTCACCTGTCTCTATCCCCTCACATACTCACCTGTCTCCATCCCCCATACTCACCTGTCTCCATCATTTGTCCTGTCTGCACCTGCCATCAGTCCCTCTCATGAAGCCACTTAGTTTTCAGGTCACCATGACCTCCAAACCCATGGCTCCCACAGCTCCTATGCTAGGCAGTTAGTCCAGGCCTGGATGGGGCAGTGCAGTGACTGCCAGGCTGAGGGTGGGGCATCAGGGCAGCCCCACAGCCCATCTCTCCTCCCCATAGTCCTTCAAGGACACGGTCACTCAGAAGAGGGACCTGCGGAGGCAATCCATCCCCTCCATGCGACTGCAGAACCAGGAGCGACAGTTCCAGGTCTCCACCTCCCCGAACCCAGAGCTGCAGAAGCAGGAGCTCAAGGCCAGGTGGGCCGAGAAGGGGCTGCCCTATCTGCTCCCCTCCAGGTCCCTCTGATGGCACACAGACCTGGCCCCATGGAGACCCTCCCCACAGACACAAGAAGCAACTCAACTGCTTAGAGCACAGGGTTGTACTGACTCACATGACTGAGAGATCAGGACCACTGGCTTCAGGCACGACTGGATCCAGGCGCTGCCTCAAGGCCCTCCGGGCTCTGCCTTCTTGGGCAACTGCCAACCCCACTGAGTGTCCCGGGCACGGCTTGGGGAGAGGCTGCTACCAGCTCAGCAACCCTAGCCTTCCTAGTGTTCAGAGTGGACCCCAGGATGGTCTAATAGGCTTGGGTTACTTGACAGCCCTGGATCCATCCCTGGGGTCCCAGAACATGGCTCTCTGGTTAGGTGCCAAGGACACCTGCTCACCCCATGGCTGACTTGACCAGGACCCTGGGGTCTGGGAGGAGGTCCCCACAGGAACCAGGGAAGGAGGTGGGAGAGCCAGCTGACCAGACAAAACTCAAACAGTGTGGCCTCAGGCTGCTGCCTCTCACCACCCTGCCCTCTCCAGAGAGGCTGCTCTGAGCCCAGGGCCTGCAGGGTGGGGCTGCTGCCCAGGCTGGCCTGTGCTTGGGAGGTAGGACCCAGTGCTGCCATCAGGCAGTAGCAGGACACAAGCGCATTTTGCTGGCTCGTTCCAGTTCCGAAGAGTTCCAGGCTGCCCAGGCTGCCCTGGCCAGAGCTTTCAAGGGAAAGTTTGACAAGTTTGTGGTCCCCTGTGTCGTTGCCAGCGGGGACATCAAGGACAGGAAGGAAACAGAGACCATGAGCTTCAGGTGCGGGGCACCCAGGATGGGGTGGGTCTGCAACAAAGCCACTGGGCCTTGTCTGCTCTGGCCTAGAGGCCACTCGGCCTGGGCAGTGCATGGGGCTGGGGTGCCAGGGTGCCTGCCCACCCCACCTCACCCTGCCCTCAGCATGGCCTTCATCCCGGCACCCAGCCCTCAGAACACCCTGTACCTGGAGCTGTGGTGTCCAACAGTGGCACCGTCCATTGTGGTGACATCTGACAAAGGAAAGACCGTCTTTAACTTCGGAGATGTGGCTGTCGGTGAGTCCAGCTGGGCCAGGCTCTGGGGCCCACACGCACCCACACACCCAAGTCCCCACCTGCCCACGCCTGCCCTCCACCTGTTTCAGGACACCGCAGCATAAAGAAGATCTCCATCCAGAATATCTCTCCTGAGGACCTGGCCGTATCCTTCCCTTGTAAGGCCCCGGCAAGAGCAGCTTACAGGATGGGAGCACCCACACCAAGGCAGAGCCCATAGCCCCCTCCTTGACAGCCGCTCTCAGGTGGAGTTCTCCGTGCTGAATCCCAACGGCCCCTTCGTCCTGCTGAACCCCTTCAACAAGCTGCCCATGGGTGAGACCCAGGTCCTGGGGCTGTCCTTCTCACCCCGTGAAAGCATCCTGGTGAGTCCTGGATGTCCTGGGCCAGAGCTGGGCCTGGGGGCTCTGCAGGGCTGCCTGAGTGCTCAGGTCACAGCTGAACAGGCCAGGCCTGTGCCAAGACCCTGTCCCCTGTGGCCTGGGGGGTGTTTGCCTCCTGCTGAGGGTAGGGTCTCCTCAGGCCCAGGAGACACTGGACATCATTACCAAGAGGGGCACACTCACCCTCACCCTCCTGGGCACCGGTGTCGCCTCCGTGATCATCTGCTCCATTGAAGGCGACATCCTCAACATGGGCTATGTGATAGCCAGGGAGTCTGTCTCCTCCACCTTCAAGGTGAAGCATACTCGGGCCAGCTGAGGCTTCCAGCCTCTGGCCTCCAACCTCCAACCTCCCTCGGGCAGTCTTGGGCAGGGCCACAGGGGATGGGAGCATTCCACTTAGAAGGGGTCAGCCCAGCCTTGAGAAATGTGGGCTGGTCTGGCACAGGCAGGGTACTAGTTCCTCCACCCATCAGCCCCTGGTCCCTTGTTCCCCAGCCCTTCCTTCCCTTGCCTCGGCTTTGGCAAGGCCATCACCTTTGCCTGGAGCCCCTTCTTCCACCCTCCTGCTTTGCTCTTAAACTCCCTCCTAGGAGCCTAGCTCCAGCAAGGCTCTCTAGGGGGGAGACCTCCATGAGAAGCCACCTGGCCTGTGGGCTCCCTCCCCTGCAGACCGTGGGCACGGTTTCCTGAGGGGCCCTCTGGAGATGGCAGGGGGTGAGGCAGGGAGACACTGCGTGGAGGAGCTGTGGGTGCTGGGACTTTTCCAGCCCACAGGCGGCCACCTGCTGCCCCTGAGCTGAGGGTAAGCGGCTGGAACTGAGGGACCCTGCCTGTGGCTCACCGCCCCTGCAGCTGCAGAACCACTCCTCGCTCCCCATCAAGTTCTCCATGAGGCTGGACAGCCTGTCCTGCACACGGAGGGAGGACCGGCAGCAGCTGCCACGGTTCCTAGTCTCAGACCAGAGGACTAACGTGGTCGGTGAGATCATGGGTGAGGCGGGGAGGGGGAGAAGGAGGGAGAGGAGAAGGAAGGGGAGGTCACAGGAGCAGGCAGGGGAACTGTGGGAGGGGTCCAGCCCGCAGCGTGCAAGGGTGCGGGCTGTGGAGGAGGCACTGGGGAGAGTGGAGAGGGCAGGCAGGGGCACAGCTGGAGGGGGCGGGGCAGGATGGGGTTAAGCGGGTGGGAAGGTAAGGAGTCCGCTATATGAGGAGCCGGATGAGGCTGGGGGACCCGGGGAGTGGCGGAGCGAGGCTGAGGGTGGGGGCTGCCGGATGAGGGGGCAGGGTGATCAAGACGGTGGGGGCCGTGAGGCGTTTGGGAGAGGAATGGACAGGGTGGGTGGCCGCGCTGGCTGGGAGAGAGGCAGCGAAGGGACAGGGAGGGGCATGTCAGGCGCTGGCAGGGGATGGGGTGGGTCGCAGTCAGGCCACGCCCCGCCGCCCGCAGGCACTCAAAACTACAACGGGCAGAGCGTGTTCAGCGTGGTTCCAGTCGAGGGTGTCATCGACCCCGGGAGGTCTCAGGACTTCACCGTGACCTTCAGCCCGGACCACGAGAGCCTGTACTTCTCCGACCGACTCCAGGTGGTGCTCTTTGACAAGGTGCGCCCCTCCCACGGCCTACCCACGGGTCTGACGTGCCCACCCAGCACCGGGAGATCCCTACCGCCTGTCCGAGGCCCTCCGGCCCTACCTTGCATGCCACCGGCCGGCCTCGGGTAGTCAGAGTCGAGGGACTCATGTCCCATGTCCGACAGGGTCTGCACCCAGTCCTCTCAGTCCAGCCCTGAGCCCAGAATGGCAGGGACAGGCCCGCCTCCTCTGTCCCCAGAGAATCTCCCATCAGATCCTCCTAAAGGGCGCTGCCCGTGAGCACATGATGTTCGTGGAGGGCGGTGACCCCCTGGACGTGCCTGTGGAGTCTCTGACTGTGATCCCGGCCTTTGACCTGGAGCACAGAGAGGGTGAGCCCCATGAGGGGGGACAACACCTGCCCTACTCCTGTGCCCCTGTCCCTGCACCCTCCACCCCTGCACCCCCCTCCCCAGCCAGGCTCACCCTCCCGCCTCAGAGGCTGAGAAGCTGAAATCCATCCTGGTGACCCTGGAATACCTGCAGCTGGACACCCACACACCAGCCCCTCCTGCCACCCGTGAGCTGCAGGTGGGCTGCATCCGCACCTCCCAGCTGTCTCCGAAGAAGGTAACAGCCCCTCTGCCCTGGTGGCACCGTCCTGCCCTGGGAGCCCCCAGCTGTCTTTGGCTGGCCTGTCCTGCGGCAAGTTCAGGGAGGGCAGCCTGCTGGTCAGAGCTGAGAGGTGGGCAGAGTGGGTGCCCTATGCCCCCAGTCCCAGAACCCACCCACCCTCCATGCCCCACAGAGCGTGGAGTTCAGCCTGGACAGTGTCTCAGCCCTGCAGCACAAGGGCTTCACTGTGGAGCCCTCCCGGGGCTTTGTGGAGCGAGGCCAGACCAAGACCATCAGCATCTCATGGATGCCCACTGCAGACTTCGAAGTAGGCTGGGGGTCTGCCCTAGCCCTGGGCCCAGGAACCCAAGCAGCCAGTGGGCAGACAACAGGGTGACATCCTGCCTCACCCAGGGAGGGGCGGCATGGGGAACCCTGGGTGGGATAACACCCCTGCCCCACCCTGAGAGGGATGGCGTAGGGGTCCTGGGCAGGGAGAGGTGGGCAGTACCTGGGGTGCCCAGTAGCTAAGGGCCCCTACTCCCCCTCTTCCAGCCAGACCACCCACTCATGGTGTCAGCCCTGCTGCTGCTCAGAGGGGACGTGAAGGAGACCTACAAGGTCCTCTTGGTGGCCCAGGTAGTAACCGGCCCCTGAGGCACAGGAATCACTCCATAGAGCCCCTCTCGGACCCTCTCACTCCCCTCGAAGCCCTTTCCCTCAGCCATAGGCCATGCAGAGCCTTGCTGGAGCCTGTCCACCCCCTGCTGGGCAGGTCCAAATGGGCAGGGCAGCCCTCAGCATTGCCCCTCAGACAGGACCTCAGCTCCACATACAGGGTCACTACTTCAAGTCCTGCAGGCTCCCAGCTATCCTGGACCAGCAAGCCCAGGGTCGAAGCCCCCCACCCCACACTGGCACCTTGATACAGCCATCTGGCAGCCTGCTGGGACCCTGAGCCCCTGGGGCCACAGCCACCAGCACTGCCCAGCCCTAGGGGGCCACAGGGAATAGCCGGCCCACAGCCTGTCAATAAACCTCCGTGAGCCACTATATTCGCAGCAACCAAGTCATTTGCTGATGGGCGCCGAGCCCTGGGGGAGTGTGCATGCAAACAAAGACACATACACACACACTCTTCAGTCCATCAAACAACAAATTAAGGAAGACTAAGGAAGAGCTTCTGGGAGGGTGGGGGTCTTGCTGGCCGCCGAGGGGAGGCCCAAGTCTGAAGCATCGGAGCAGAGCAGGCAGGGCTAGAGCTGAGGGTTGCGCAGGACTGGAGAGGCCCAGAGAGGAGTGGGCAGGGGCTCCAAAGCCTTGAGACAGCACCTAGGCCTCAGGCTCCTCCTGAGGTGCAGAACTCCACAGTGACCCTGAGCAAAGGTCAGAAACACACCTTGGCTCATGTCTTCACACCAGAGCCCAACCGGGGTTCAGGGAGAGACCCAGCACCTGTCTTGAATTTCCACAGGGCTGACCTACCCTGCCCAGGAGAAGATGCTCCTTTAAGCTCAGAGTAGGGAGAAAATTTGGCCAGTGAAAACCTTAGGAACAGCAGTGGAACTTTGTCTGATATACTGTGGGAAGATGAGCCCCTCAGGTTGGAAAGCACTCAGAATACGACTGGGAAAGAGCTGCCTCCTCAAAGTGGAGTTGACCTTAATGACATGGATGGAGTCAAGCTTTCAGGACCTTCATCTGCTGATGTGACATGACTCAAAATAAGAAGAAACAGCTGCAAACATCCATTAATAATCTGAACATGAAATGTATGAAGTATGAATCTAGGAATATTGGAAGTCATCAAAAATGAAATGGAATGCATAAAGGTCAATATCCTTGGCATTAGTGGGCTGAAATGGACTGGTATTGGCCATTTGGAATCAGACAATCATATGGTCTACTATGCCAGGAATGACAAATTGAAGAGGAATAGCATCACATTCACCAAACAGAGCATTTCAAAATTTATCCTAAAGTACAACGCTGTCAGTGATAGGATAATATCCATATGCCTCCAAGGAAGACTAGTTAATATGACTTTTATTCAAATATACACACCAACCAAAGATGAGGAAATTAAAGATTTTTACCAACTTCTGCAGTCTGAAATTGATCAAACATGCAATCAAGATTCATTGATAATTATTGGTGAATGGAATGTGAAAGTTGGAAACAAAGAAAAAGGATCAGTAGCTGGAAAATATGGCCTTGGTGATAGAAATGATCCCATGGTAGAATTTTGCAAGACAAATGACTTCTTCATTGCAAATAACTTTTTTCATCAACGTAAATGGCAACTATACACGTGTACCTCACTGGATGGAAAACACATGAATCAAATCAACTACATCTGTGGAAAGAGATGATAGAAAAGCTCAATAGAATCAGTCAGAACAAGGCCAGTGGCTGACTGCCAAACAGGCCATCAATTACTCATATGCAAATTAAAGTTAAAGCTGAAGAAAATTAAAACAAGTCCACAAGAGTCAAAGTATGACCTTGAGTATATCCCACTTGAATTTAGAGACCATCTCAAGAATAGATTTGACACACTGAACACTAATGACCAAAGAAAGGATGAGTTGTGGGATGACATCAAGGACATCACACATGGAGCAAAAGGTTATTAAAAAGATGGGAAAGAAAGAAAAGACCAAAATGGATGTCAGAAGAGACTCTGAAACTTGGTCTTAAACACAGAGCAGCTAAAGTGAATGGAAGAAATGATGAAGTAAAAGAACTGAACAGAAGATTTCAAAGGGCAGCTCAAGAAGACAAAGTATTATAATGTGCAAAATCCTGGAGTTAGAAAACCAGAAGGGAAGAACACACTTGGCATTTCTCAAGCTGAAAGAACTGAAGAAAAAATTCAAGCCTCGAGTTGCAATTTTGAAGTATTCTATGGGCAAGGATCCTTGGTGGCGCAGTGGTTAAGAGCTCAGCTGCTAACCAAAACGTTGACAGTTCAAATCCACCAGCTGCTCTTTGGAAACACTATGGGGCAGTTCTACTCTGTCCTATAGGGCCACTATGAGTCAGAAAAGACTTAACGGCACCTAACAACAAGACAACATGGGCAAAATATTGAACAACACAGGAAGCATCAAAAGAAGATGGAAGAAATACAGAGAGTCAATGTACCAAAAAGAATTGGTCGACGTTCAACCATTTCAGGAGGTAGCATATGATCAAGAACAATGGTATTGAAGGAAAGAAGTCCAAGCTGCACTAAAGGCACTGGCAAAAAACAAGGCTTCAGGAATCGACGGAATACCGATTGAGATGTTTCAACAAATGGATACAGCACTGGAGGTGCTCACTCGTCTATGCCAAGAAATTTGGAAGACAGCTAGTTGGCCGACTGACTGGAAGGATCCATATTTGTACCCATTTCAAAGAAAGGTGATCCAGCAAAATGCAGAAATTATCAAACAATATCATTAATATCACACAGGAGTAAAATTTTGCTGAAGATCATTCAAAAGCAGTTTCAGCAGTACATAGACAGAGGAACTGCCAAAAATTCAAGCCTGAATCAGAAGAGGATGTAGAACGAAGGATATCATAGCTGATGTTAGATGGATCTTGGCTGAAAGCAGAGACTACCAGAAAGATGTTTACCTATTTATTGACTATGCAAAGGCATTCGACTGTGTGGATCATAACAAATTATGGATAACACTGCAAAGATTAGGAATCCAGAACACTTAATTGTGCTCATAAGGAACCTGTACATAGACCAAGAGGCAGTCGTTCAAACAGAACAAGGGAACACTGCATGGTTTAAATTCAGGAAAGGTGTGCATCAGGGTTGTATCCTTTCACCATACTTACTCAGTCTGGATGCTATGCAAATAATCCGAGAAGCTGGACTATATGAAGAACACAGTATGATGATTTGAGGAAGACTCCTGAGCAACCTGCGATATGCAGATGACACAACCTTGTATGCTGAAAGTGAAAACAACTTGAAGCACTTACTGATGAAGATCAAAGACCACAGCCTTTAGTATGGATTATACCTCAACATAAAGAAAACAAAAATCCTCACAATTAGACCAATAAGCAACATCACGATAAACAGAGAAAATATTGAAGTTGTCAAGGATTTCATTTTACTTGGATCTACAATCAACGTCCGTGGGAGCAGCAGTCAAGAAATCAAACGATGTATTGCATTGGGCAAATCTGTTGCAAAAGACCTCTTTAAAGTGTTGAAAAGTCAAGATGTCACTTTAGGACTAAGGTGCACCTGACCCAAGCCATGATATTTTCAGTCACCTCATATGGATGCAAAAGCTGGAAAATAAATAAGGAAGACTGAAGAATTTTTGCCTTTGAATTATGGTGTTAGTGAAGAATATTGAATATACCATGGACTTCCAGAACAACAAACAAGTCTGTCTTGGAAGAAGTACAGCCAGAATGCTCCTTAGAAGCCAGGATGGCTAGACTTTGGACATGTTATCAGGAGGGACCAGTCCCTGGAGAAGGACACCATGCTTGGTAAGGTAGATAGTCAGCAAAGAAGAGAAACACTCTCGACGAGATGGATTGACACAGTGGCTGCAACAATGGGCTCAAACATAGTGACGACTGTGAGGATGGCGCAGGACTGGGCAGTGTTTCATTCTGTTGTACATAGGGTCACTATGAGTCGGAACCTAACAATAGCCCACCCTTCCCAGGAGAAGATGCTCCCCTGAGCTCAGAGTGGTGCCCACTCCCACCCTATCCCACCTCACCAACCCTGCTCACTGGAGGGCGGCTTATTGGACATGGGCCCTACAGAGCCCAGTCAGCCTGATCCCCTGTGCACAGTCTCCCACCCCACCCCATGCAGCCACCACAGCCTGTGTAGCTTTCTCTGCAGGTATGGAGGGGGTGGCTTCTGAGGCCTTTCTTGGGCCCTCCACCGGTCCTTCCCACTCAGCAGGGTGGTGGAGAGGGGGCCTTCAGGGCTGTTGCCCTGACTCTTGGTGCCCTTGGGGCCTGGAGGCCAGTGACCTTGACCCTGCAGTGGTTTGGCAGGACTGTCTGCCAGGCGGAGGCTTGGGCTTTAAAGGCAGCAGACCAGGTCCGCTCCTGCCCCCACTGGGGCTGACCAGGGGAAGACCAAGGGCCTTTCCTCACCAGAGAGGATGAGAAGGTGGGGCCCAGGCCCCAGGTGAGATGCCCCAGAGGGCACTGTCCCCACCTCCTCCCCAGGCCGTCTGCTCTCCCACTGCTCACTGGCTGGCCCACTGGCCGGCCATGGGCCTGCGCAAATGCTGCTTGAGGACAGAGGCTCCCCCTGTCTGACTCCTGGCCTTGGGCTGGATTCCACCGGTTCCTCCTTCTTCCCACCTGTGCTGGTTCTGGAAGGCCAAGCTCAGTTCAGACAGGAAGAAGAGGAGGGGAGGCCAGGAACCAGGTGGGCTTGGGGTCAGTGGCAGGCCCTGGGAGAGCACAGTGAGGCTAGGGAGGGAGCAAGGGCCTGGCAGGTACCAACACCTACACGGGGCAAAGCAGAGGAGGCTAGTCTGAGGACACTTCCCTTCCTGTCGGGCGGGGGGTGGGGGGGCGACACAAACGACACCCACACCCACGGGTTGTGGGCTCCTCCCACCCTCCACAGACAAGACCAGCCCAGCTGCCCCTGGCCGCTGGCCCCTCCCTTAGCCTGACCAGGAACTGCTGTGCAGGGGATCCCAGGGAGCCGAGGGCATACCTACCTGCCTTTAGGGCCTGACCGTGCGGGTGGGGTAGGGGAGAGGTCTGGGCCCTCTGAGAGGAAATGGCCCCACGCTCTCAGGGAAGAAGAAGGAGGGCTCCGGGCAGAGGGGAGGTGCATGCAGCCACCAGGCTGGGTTGGATCCTAGGCCCCAAGGGCCAGGTCCTCAGCCACCACTTTCCCAACGCTGGGCGTGGCCTCCTGGGCTCCAGCGGGGGGCTCCACAGGCGTCATGGGACGACCGCGTTTGGAGTGCTCCGCATCTCGACTGTTAACCTCGAGTAGTTTGCGGTGAGCGCAGCCGTGCGGCTGGTTCCATAACATTTGTCCTCGCCGCCACCTCAGGACGGGCCCCAGGGGGGACCTGGACCGGTCGAGGGGGGAATCGCCGGCCCATCTGGAGGTGTGCCCACCCGATGACCCTTGGCGAGTGGGAGGACTGTAGCTGCGGGCTAAATAGATGGGGGCGGTACTACGTGGAGCCTCCATTGGGTGGGGCCTCCGAGGGCGAAGCCTCCATTGGGAGGGCTTCAGGGGCGGGGCCCTTGGTGGGCGGAGACTGCGGGGCTAGGCCTTCGAGGGGCGGGGCCTCCATTGGGCGGGCCTCCGGGGGCGAAACCTTCTGTGGGCGGAGACTCCGGGGGCGGGGTCTCCGGGAGGGGCCGTCCGGTGGGCGGGGCTCCGGGGCGGGGCCACCATAAAGCGGCTGGGCGTCCGCTTCCCGTCCCGCGGTTCCGGAGGATGGCCCTGGGCAAGTCGGGGGCTCGCGGACTCCTGTTGCTCCTGCTGCAGGTGGGTCGGGCCGCAGCTACGTTTGGACCCCGCAGGGCGGGTCTGCGCTCGGGCCGCGCCCCCGCCCCGGCTCACCCCTGTCCCCACAGGTGGCGCCGGGCTTCGCGGACGGCAGCTGCGACCACTCGGACCAGTAAGTCGGGGGGAGGGTCCGGGCGCCTAGGCTGTCCCGGCCCCGCCTGTGGGAGGGGTCGGGCGGTGAGGTCGGCGCCCGGTGCCCCGCCTGCTCCAGGTGCCGCCGTCCCCGCAGGTGCCCGCCCCAGGCCCGCTGGAGCAGCCTGTGGCACGTGGGGTAAGTGGAGGCGCGGAGCCGCCGGTCAGCGGATAAGGCAGCCAGGGTGGGAGAGAGCCCACGGGTCAGGCCTGCCAGGCCCCCACCAGACCAGACTCCCAATCCTGGCGCCCTGTGCTGGCCCCAGCGCAGAGGCGATGCCAGCACTGCTCCCCACAAAGGGAAGGCGCTGGGGCCCTCACCTGCCTCCTGGGCAGACCCTCACCATCAGGGCAACCTCAGAGCCACTGCCACCACCCCCATGTGGAGCCCAACCTCAGGTGGCTGAGGTATGAGTCTTACCCTAGCAGCCTCTAGCACCCCTCCCTCTCCTCCTCCTTTGCCCCTGTGGGTGGCCTCTGTCCTCAGTCATCTGGGCACAAGGACTGTGCAGCTGCTGGGGACAGTATGTCCTGGGAGTGAACCCAAGGCCACCTCTAGCCAGCCCTAGAGACAGCCAGGCGGACTCCTCGGGCAGCTCAGCCAGGGAGGAAGCCTGGAGGGATACTCTGGTTCTTTCTCCTGTCATGGGCAGTGTGGCTGTGCCTGCCCCCGGGAGCAGGGGCCCGGTGACCAGGGTCAGCCCAGCGGCAGGGCCTTGCTCCTTCCACCAGGCTCGTCCTGCTTGCAGTCCTCCTGCTGCTGCTGTGTGTGGTCACAGCCAGCTGTGTTCGGTTCTGCTGCCTCCGGAAGCAGGCACACCTGCCGTCACTGCAGCCCTATGACCTAACGGTCATCCCTGTGGACAGCGACAGCCCTGTGCAGAGCACAGTGACCTGTGAGTGCTAACAGACCCAGGCTGCCTGCCAGAGTGGGAGCTGAGGGCTGAGCTCTGCCCTGGCTGACTCCCTCCTGGTTCCCACAGCCTACAGCTCCGTGCAGTACCCACTGGCCATGAGGCTGCCCCTGCCCTTCTGGGAGCTGGACCCCGACACCGTGGCCCCACCTGCCTACAGCTTGTATGTCCTGGAGCTGCCGCCCTCTTATGATGAAGTGGTCAAGACGGCCAAGCCTAGCCACCATGAGCCAGCCCCCTGCCTGAGGCCCAACCCCCTCCCAGGAACCCCCTTCTCAAGGCCCAGCCCCTTCCCTGGGGCCTCAGACCTAGAGGCCACTCCAGTACCCCAGGAGCTGGCCGAGCACCTTCAGCTGTAGCCCTGGCACCCCAGCAGGGCGGAGAGCTCTCTCTGAGCCTTTGGACCAAAGTCTCCCACTGCCTCCCACCACCTCGTGCCAGCCGGTCCCCACCACCTTCCGTCCGGGAAGGCTAGCGTCCAGCACATTGCTGCAGCCCAACCTCGTTGCTATGTAACGGCCAGCAATGGGAAGTCCGCCCACCCCACCCTGGGCAGGTGGCTGCTTTGCCCCGGCCCCTGGTCACTCCGGCAGGCCCGAGCCCCAGGAGCAGCCTGCCAGCTGTGACGTTTACAGCTTTTAGGAAAGAGAATAAAGTTTGTATCTAAGTGTCCTCTGCCAGTGTGGAGAGGGCTTGGGAAGGCAGGCTGGAGTCCCATGGGCTGCAGATACATGGAGCTGCCACCCAGGCACCAGCTGCCCTGAGTGCCGCAGCCCAGAGCCAGGACGGGACGTCAGGTGTCCCAGCAGAAATGACCCAGCACAAGTACACCCAAGTGACTGGGCAGGAAACCCTCTATGCTTCCAGGCCCATCCTCACAGCCATTGCCCCTCCCCACCTTGGACAGTGAGGTGCACACAAGAGTCAGGACAGACATTTACTGGACACCAAGCCGGCGGGGGTGGGGAGGGCAGTGACAGCTGCTCCTACTGAACCAGCTTGAAGGACTCTCCGGTTATCATGGCCACAAACTCTAGGGAGCAGAGGAACAGGTCAGTTGCCTGACCTGGCCCCGGCTGCTGGGCCCCACCCATCCCCCCGCCCATCCCCCCAGCTCACCCTCGTAGTCGATGGTCCCATTCCCATTCTTGTCGGCCTCCTTCATCATCTTCTCAGCCTCTACCTCACTGAGGGACTCACCCGCGTTCATGAGCACATACCTGCCAGACCACCACACTGAGCTGAGCCTTGGCCAGCTGGCTGGCCCAAGACTACACCCACCCAGCCTGACCAGCCCTCCCCCAGCTGCCCACAGGGCCATACTTGAGCATGTTCCAGTCAATGTAGCCCTTGCTCTCCTTGTCAAAGTCTCGGAAGGCCGCCCTCAGCTCACTCTCCTGGTTCTGGCCTTTCTTGTGGTAAATGCCCATCAGTGCCAGGAAGCCGTCACAGTTGAAAAACCCTTTGTCTGCAAGGGGCTGCATGAGGGGAAGGCTGGGCCCCCTATTCCCCCCATCCTCCCACCCCCATGGGCTCCATCACTTCCACGCTCACATACACAGGTGCCCCCTCCAGCTGTCCACCCACCCCATCACCCTGGCCTCACTGTCTCTGTCCACGTCCTTGGCCATAGAGGCCAGCTCGCTCTTGGTGGGATTGATGCCCAGCAGACTCATGAGCCACTCCAGCTCTCCTGTCTTCACCTCCCCATTGCCTTCCTCGTCCAACATCTCGAACACCCCCTTGTACTCCTTGATCTGTTCGGCTATCAATCGCTCCGTCTGTGGGGCACACACTGCCCCCCTTACCAGGGAGTCCAGGGCCCCTGCCAGGCCTCGGCCACCATCTATCCAGGGGAGGGTTGGGGGCCCAGGATACATGGTGCACGGTGCCCCTGCTCTTATCCATCCACTTTTCCACCCTAAGAACCTGTGGTTAAAAAAAAAAGGAGCCCCCCCACCCCCACCCCGTCCATCCAGGGCCCAGGTAGTCTTCCAGAGGAAGGTGTCCCATGCAGTGATTGTTAAGGGTCAGCAGGATCGCCCGGCAGCTTAAAGGGGGAAGGGGCCAGGTGTGGGGAGCTAGGTGTGGAGGGGTCAGGGGGTAGGTCTGTGGTACGAAGAAGCAACAGGGCTGCAGGGGCAGGTGAGCCAGGCCCTGGGGCCGAGGTGATGGGGCCAGTGAGAAGAGATGAAGGATACCTTGGACTACGTCAGGGGGAGCCCAGCCCAGGCAAGGGCAAAGCTCTAGGGAACGGAGGGAGTCCAGGACCTGGCCACCCCTACCTACCACCGCCTCTGAGGTGGGTCATGGGAGAGCATTCAGAGAGGACGATTCCACCCCAACCCAGGATCACAGCCCTCACCAGGCCCTTTTGGGGTTCCCATGGAGGCTGCCTCACCTCCGTGCATTGACCCCTTCCACAGCTTCCCCCATTTCATGGTGTCAGCTCTGGCTCAGATCACCACCCACTTGCCCACAGGCTCTGGGGCCTGGGAACGGCCTTACCATGTCTGTAGCTGCCTGTGGCTACTGCAAGGGCGGTGGCACAGGTCCGCTGTGGGCAGAACACCTAGACGGGCGGCTGTGGGGTTTTAGCTGGGCCTGCCTGTCTGGGGTCCCTGGAGTCCAGATTCCAAGAGCCTTTTATGGCCAGGGAGATCCTTTGGCCCTATTTTGGGATGGGCTCATGCCTTCCCCACACAGCCCCTTCCTGGCTGTCCTCAGTCTGGGCATGCCCTAGCCCCAGAGCTCCCCCTCAGACCCTGGACCCCAGCCTCAGCCCTCCCAGGGGTCTGGGCAGGGCAGACTGTGTGGGCACCAAGGGCCAGCTGAGAGCAGATGGCAGGGAGAGGGGCAAGGAGTTGTCCTCAGGGCCTTTGCATGGCTGTTCCCTCTTCACCACATCATCCCTCATCTGAATCTATTTCCCTGGAGCCCCCCTGCCGATTCTGCTGCAGGACCCCCATCACAGCCTGTCATTGCTTGTTTATAAGATTTTTTGTTGGAGGTCCACTCTAGCCAGGTGGACCCTGATGGCCTGAGCAGGGTTGACCCTCACGCCCCCAGAACCCAGCACCTGATGGTGCCATCCCATTGCAGGAGGGACCAGGGGCCACAGTCCAGAAGGAAATGGATCTGGGCCTGGGCTGGGGGTGGGATGGGGCAGACAGGACAGAGCTGGGTTGCAGGCGGAGGCCAGGCTGGCTCCCTGGGCGCTTGGGCTATTTTAGGGTTTCTCTGGGAAACCTGACCGCCTCCACTGTGAGCGGAAGAGCTGGCCCCAGGGAGCAAGGTGCGGTGGTGAAGAACAGACATCACCACGGGGCCCATGCACGCACACAAGGACCCAGTCTCCTCCGACACATGTGCATATACATGCACACGCCCACACACATGGACTCACTCTCCTTCAGACACATGCACACACGCATGCACAAACATACATAGGCACACTGATCCCTGCCCTGTCTGCATCTAATGGACCATCATTGGCAGGTACCCTGGGCTCCCCAAGCTTCCTTCTAGGTCCTTCTTGCCCTCATCCAGGCCATGGATGTGAGGCCTGCTGGGCTGGCCAAGGTGCTCAAAGGTTTGGGGGTGCAGGTCAGGGTGCTCATGGGGCTGGGGGGTTCTCCCATCTCCCCACCTGGGATAGTCACAGACCAGGACCCCACCTAGTTCCCCTCATCCCTGTGCATGGCCCCCAGAGTCACACATCCCCAGAGAGAGGCCATAACTGCCGGAAAAGTCTGAGCAGGTGAGGCACCTGGCATCCCCCAGCCCAGCTCCCAGCCTGCCAGGAACCACAGCCATGGGGACACTTCCTGCTGAGGCCCGGGCCAGCTGCTGGGGCCACAAGATTTGTGCTGACAGACACAGGGCAGTTACAGGAGGCGCCGGGCCTCAAGCCAGGGGCTGCCTCTACCCTGGGCATCACCCACCGGCCAAGCGCTGGAGTAGGGGCCAGCTCACAGGGGCCTCCTCCTTCAGCCTGGTCCCTCCCTGGCCATAGTTCCCCCTGGGCCAAGGGCCAGCAATCCTGCACTTAACATTTTCCCCAAAAGGCATGGCTCCAGAACGTCATGGTGCCCAGAGTGGGGTCCACCATGGGTTCCTGGCTCCAGGACACCCAGGGGACATGGAACAGGCCAGCCACGGGGGACTGCTTTGATCACTTGACACTGGTCAACTCTGCCGACATGTTTCCCCTTACGTGTCCCTCACAGCCCAATGGATGGGGAGGTGAGGACTCTGCTCACTGTCTGCCTAGACCTTTATCTTCTGACATTCCTGGTTCCAGACATCTGGGTGGCCTCGCAATTTGAATACAAAGCTGTGATTCCTGGAACCCAAGTTAGAGCAAAGGCAGCCCCCCCCAACCCTGATGCTCCAAAGGGGGGAGATTCAAATGTTGCCCCACCACCCAGTGACCGACTCTAAGGTGGTAAGAGATTTCCCCACTCCTTTCTCTCAAAAATCCCAAAACAAGAATAGGAATGGGAAGTAAAACAGCATTTCAATGAAACTAGGTGACATCTGTCACCCCAAACACAGCAGGTAAAGAAACCCTGATAGGATGATGGAGGACTCAGCATAATTGGAGGGGAGCCCCAA
This sequence comes from Dugong dugon, assembly GCA_030035585.1. Classification (NCBI taxonomy): domain Eukaryota; kingdom Metazoa; phylum Chordata; class Mammalia; order Sirenia; family Dugongidae; genus Dugong; species Dugong dugon. The sequence goes on along the minus strand of CM057462.1, from coordinate 24,795,310 downwards.
GGGCCTGGAGAGAAAGAAGGTTACTGGAGAGATGGGACCCAGGCCCTCAGGAGCCAGGAAGGCTCCAGGCACCTAGGCAGGTGACCCAGAGGAAGGAGACCAGATCAACAAGGCCATCCCCATGGCAGGGCACACAACAGCTGTCCTCTGGAGCAACTGGACTGTGGATGACAGCGGCCTCTGGACTGGGATATGAGCCTGCCTCTGGACAGTCAGGCTCAAGGAAGGTGGCATGTGCAGCCACGGGACCCCAGCCCTTCCCCACCCAGCTCTGAGCTTAAGTCAGCACCTCCCTTAGGGTAGGAGAGCGGTGACACTTTCCTAGAGAAACTGAGCCTGCAGGTAGGTGGTTCACAAATACTGCTGCTCCACTGGGGGCCCCAACCCCTCCAGGGCAGCCTGGCTGCAGACCCCCCTCACCGGAGCCAGCAGGAGACAGGAAGCAGCAGCCTCTGTTGCCCCACATGGGACCCTCTGCTGGGTAGCTCACTCCCGAGCACCCCACTGAGTGGACTCAGGCTTCCTGCATTGAGGTGTGACTTCCCTTTCTGCCTGTTCTTGCCTCCACCCGTTCCCTTTCACAGGGTTGACCCTAACACACAGCTCTTAACCCCAAACTCCATCTCAGTGTCAGCTTCCAGAATACCCAAGCAGCCACAGTTGGTACCAGGAGAGAGAGTAGGGAGTAAGAAGGAGTGCAGGAGCTGGATCCCTCACTGCCAAGCTGCAGCAAAGCCCCCACTGGCAGAGAGTGGAAGGGAAGTGCTAGGAAGTCTGATGGCTGTTGCCAAGCACAGCTGATGCTTTCCAGAAAGGTAGCAAACAGTGAGGGCAGGCAAGTAACATGCATTTGAAAGCCAGGTGAGAATGCCAGGTGTTAGTGTCAGATCTGAGCACCAGGGGGCCTCTGGTTTCATACAGCTTTTTTGCACTCCACTCCCACAGCAGGAGGGCAGAGAAGCCAGGGCCTAAGTCAGGACTTCATAGTCAGAACAGCTGACTTCCAACAATGGTTAAAGGTCCACCCAAGGCAGATGTGCTAGGCCAAGGTCAGGGCCGTGGCCAGGAAAACCTAAGTCCCTGACACATGGGTGGGGACATTTGGGTGGGTACTCCAAAGGCACTCCCCAGAATCCTCTGAACCTCAGCACCTGAAAGTTTTGCTCCCTTCACCCTGTGAAAGAAAATGGAAATCCTCACAACTGGGCCCATAAACAACATCATGATAAATGGTGAAGAAATTGAAGCTGTTGAGGATTTCATTCTACTTGGATCAACAATCAACACCCATGGAAGTTGCAGTCAGGTAATCAAACGACACATTGCATTGGTCAAATCTGCTGCAAAAGACCTCTTTAAAGTGTTAAAAAGCAAAGATGTGACTTTGATGACTAAGATTCACCTGACCCAAGCCATGGTATTTTCAGTCACCTCATATGCATCCAAAAGCTGGATAATGGAAAAGGAAGACCAAAGACAAATTGATGCATTTGAATTATGGTGTTGGCAAAGAATACTGATTATACCATGGGCTGCCAGAAGAGTGAATAAACAAGTCAGACTTGGAGGAAGTACAGCCAGAATGCTCATTAGAAGGGAGGACGGTGAGACTTCTTACTTTGGAAATGTCATCAGAAGGAGAATCGCCAGAGAAGGACTTGGTAAAGTAGAGGGTCAGCAAAAAGAATGAGACCCTCAACAAGATGGATTGATACAGTGGCTGCAATAATGGGCTCAAACATACCAATGATTATGAGGATGGTGCAGGATTGGGCAGTATTTTGTTCTATTATACATGAGATCACCTTGAGTTGGAGCTGACTCAAAGGCACCTAACAATAACATCCCTGTGAAGGGCTGGTACCCGCACCCCCCACCAGCAGAAGACAGTGGGGAGGCTCTCTCCCACCCCTACCCCGACCCAAAGAAATATTTGTCCCTTTGGGACCTCCACCTGCCCTCTTGGCCACGAGGCTGACAAGGAGGTTAAGTGGCATTATAACCCAGCTGGGGACATGCTGGCCTAATAAGAGTTCGTCCCTGCAGAAGCTGTAGGATTTGCAGCTCCACTGGCAAGAGCCGGGGGGCCCAATGGGGACAGGATATGAACGTCTCCACTGAGGGAGCTAGAGCACACACGGGAGGCCACCTCTCCATGCACCCAGTGGCTTCTCCTTGCCAACTTCCTTCTCACTGACAACTTCTTACTGCAGCATCTGCCCAAGGCTTCCTCCAGCCTCTGGAGTAAGCTCAGGCCAAGCCCTCAGCCAGCTCCTTACCCCATGGGTGGGGCCACACTGCAGGTGCCCCGTCTTCCGGGACTGAGCCCCAGTGTCCACAGCATCACCTGCTCAGGGACACCCCTGTACTGTCTCGTTGCTTTCCCTGTCTCACTACTTCCCACCCTCACGGGGGCTTCCTGGGACCACTGAATAAACTGGGTGCTGTTGAGTCTGGGACAGCTCAGTGTGGACAAGGGATGTAAAAAAATGAAACCGAAACCCTGAACCAGCAAACTGTAAGACTGGAGGTGACACTCCTTCAAAAGCCCCACGATCCCAGTACTGTTTAGGAGGTGGTGAGAGATACTGACTTAGACTTGAGATGTAATGAAAACATGTTAAGGTAACCACCGACATAACAGAAATATGTTGTATAACTTCCATATCTGAAAAAAAGAATAAAGAAAATGTGATAAACCCAGTAAGACACAGGAAGGGGGGAAGAAGAAGCATAAGAAAATTGTGCAGACTCTCCACCCTCAAGGAGATGGCACCAAGTCCCCACCCTTAAGTGTGGGCTGCATATAGTGACTTCCTTCCGTGGAGGACTGTGTGTGGAAAGGGGGAGAAAAGAACTTCATAGTGGAGAAATCTGGCAAACACCTCATCCAGGTGATCAAGGTCAACGTCATCAGTGATAAGTCACGTTGAGAGCAAGCACTTTTGATATGATGTGATGAGAAGGGCACTTCCCCTCTGTGGTCTTCCTCCCCAAAACACACTGTTGTTGTTATTAGTTGCTGTGGGTCAACTCTGACTCAAGGCGACCCCATGTGTGCAGAGTAAAACTCTGCTGCATAGGATTTTCAAGGCTGTGGCCTTTCGGGAGCAGATCACCAGGCCTTACTTCCAAGGAGCCTCTGGGTGGGTTCGAACTGCCAACCTAGTAGTCAAGCACTTAATCGTTTGTGCCACCCAGGGACTCCAAAAACACATTACCCCAGTCTGATCATGAGAAAAACATCAGACACATCACAACTGAGGCATCTGATGAAATATCTAACAAGTTCTTCTCAAAACTGTCAAGGTCATCAAAAACAAATCTGATGAAATGTCACAGCCAAGAGGAGATTGTGGACACATGAGGGCTAAATGTAAAGTGGTAATTTGGGTAGGAGGAGACCTGGTGGCCAAGTGGGTAAGTGCTCACTCAGCTGCTAACCAAAAGGTCTATGGTTTGAACCCAGAGGGTCACTATGACTCAACAGCAGTTGGTTTTTTTGTTGTTTTGGTCCTGGGTGGGACATTAGGGGAAAACAAAAACCTGTTGCCATGGAGTCAATTTCAACTGCCCCATAGGGTTTCCTAGGACAGGGTAGAACTGCCTCCATCGGGATTCCCAAGAACAGCTGGTGGATTCCATCTGCCGACCTTAAAAGGTTACAAACCAAGCTCTGAACCACTGCACTACCAGGGCTCCAGGAGAAACCCAAGGAAATCTAAAGAAAGTATGTACCTTAGTTAATAATAATGTATCAACATTGGTTGATTAACAGTAACAAATGTAGCACACTAAGGAAAGATGTTAACAACAGGGGAAACTGGGTGTAGTATCTTTTCTGCAATTTTTCTGTAAACCTAAAACTGTTCTAAAAATAAAGCTTATTTTTAAGAAGTAAATCCAAATATATCAATAACCATAAAATAATGTTATTTAAAACAATTGCTACTTAAAAGATTGTTAGACTAGATTAAAAACCACACTCCAGCTGCTCCGTGCGATGAGCCACAACCTTCACGTGTAGGTCAGCTTCAGGAGGGTCGGCAGTGAAACGCCCCGAGACAACAAGCGAGCAGATGTTGCCTGATGCAGGGGCACTCGCTGCGACTCTTGGAGGCAACAGGCGGGGCTCTGGGGTCCTGGCCAGTACCCCTGGGAACTCGCAGACTGGGGATCCTCCCCCTCCCCCTGGCAGGGAGTGTCATGGGATCTGGGAGACCCTCCGCGGGGTGCTCCACGTGTCTGCCGGCTCTGGGGCCAGGATCACCCCTAAATTGGTTTAAAAATCGACCACTGATCGAGCCACAAAGCTCAGTACCAAAGAATCAGCGTCAAAATGACCACTCTTCAAGGAGAACGATCACGTTCAAACCAAAACCAGAGGAAACAGACAAAAGCGGTGAAAGTAGTTGCTGGCGTCGGGAGTCGGGGATTGGGAGGCGCTGTGGGCTACCAGCCCTGAAATCCACGCACGATTTTGGTAAAATGGAACAAGTGGTGTGGAACAAATAACCGCGCCCACCGCGAGCGTTGGGGGCCTGGGGTCCTGGACCTGGGGGTGGGATGGGGCAATGCCGTCCTGGACCTGGAGTCTGGGGGAGGGGATGCCCTCCTGGACCAGGGGTGTTGGAGACAGTGCCAGCCTCTCAGCCCACCTGCGTGGGCTTCTCCCGCCCTGCGTTCCTGAGCCGGTCCCGCCAACCAGGCTGTGCCTCAGTCTTCCAGTCTGTGAAATGGGAGAGGGGAGCCCTCGGTGCTGAGGCCTCTCTCTCTTTGCCAGATCTTTACAATGAGCGACTACTCTGCTTCTGTTTTACTGTGTGCTGGGGTCGCGCGGAAGCCCGCTGCCAAAAATTGCGGCTGCCAGGAGGGCAGTAGTCTGCAGGAGCCCGAGCCTCGCCTCGCTCGGCCCCGCCCCGTCACGCCGACCGGAAGAGGCGCGCCCGGCGGCCGTTCCGCACGTTTTCACCAGGCGGCGCTCGAGGGCCGCGCGGAGCCGGAGCGCCGGGCGGGGCGGAGTGGAGCAGGGTTGGGCAAGATGGGGCCTGGTGGGTCGGGAAGCAGTTCCGGCTCCGGGAAGTCTGGGGTCCGCCTGCCTGGGGAGGGGCTGGGCGGGGGTCGCCGTCCGAGACAAGGGTGGGGGACGTGGAGCTTCACGTTACGGTGCGAGCTCAGCTGCCTACACGAACGCAGGGCCTCTCTGCGCCCCTCATTTCACACCCTGCCAGTGAGGCTCACTGTTGGGCTCTTACTGGGGACAAAAAACAAACATAACTGCCCTTTTATTCGATATAAAGGGACGCAGCCCTAGCCTGCTGCTGAACTAGCGCTCGGCCGCCGGTGGGGCATTGGGGCAGGGGCTGCAGCCGTCCTGATTCCTCAAGAATGGCTGGGAAGTGGGGAGCCTAATATGGGGTCTCTCCCCATTTAAGCGCCGAGAGCTGGACTCATTTTAATGTATCAGCACAGCCCAATCATGAAACGGGTAAAGGACTTGAATAGACATTTCACAAAAGACGACATTCAGATGGCCACCAAACACATGAAAAGATGCTCCACATCATTAGCCATCAAAGAGATGCAAATCAAAACCACAATGAGGTAGCATTTCACTCAGATTTTAAAAAAAAGAAAAAGAAAATAACAAATGTTGGTGAGGACGTGGGGAAAGTGGAACCCTTAGCCATTGCTGGGGGGAATGCAAAAATGGTACGGCCATTGTGGAAAATAATAGGGAGGTTCTTCAAAAAACTAGAACAACCATATGACCCAGCAATTCCACTCCTAGGTATATACCCAAAAGACTTGAAAGCAGAGACTCGAACAGAGATTTGTACACCAATCTGCACTGCAGCACTATTCACAATAGCCAAAATGTGGAAACAATCTAAATGCCCATCAAGGAATGAATGGATAAACAAAATGTAGTACATACATACAATGCAATACTACTCAGCCAGTACGAGAAATGAAGTCTTGATACATGCAACAGTATGGATGAAGCTTGAAGACATTATGCTGAGTGAAATAAGTCAATCACAAAAGGACAAATAATTGTATGACCTCACTTATCTAAAAAGACAAAAACAGGCAAATGTATAGAGACCAAAGTTGATTACTGGTTACCAGGGGTGGGAAGGAAGGAGAAGCGGGGAGGGGTTGCTTATGGAGTACTGACTTTTGGTTTACAGTGATGGAAAAATCCACACTGATTAAGGGTAGGGTTGCACAGCCAATTAATGTAATCGCTGTCAATAATTTGTACACCTATAAAAATTTGAATTGGCAAAGGTTGTGTGACAGATATCTTTACAACAATGACAAAAAAGAGGAAAAGAGTAGCTGCTGAAGTTGCTTATGTACAGCCAAATACCTCATGGAATTTGGTTCCTTGGTTTGGAGGTTTAGGGTCATGGTTTCATGGGACATCCCAGTTAATTGGCCTAATAATGTGTTTACTGCTTCTGTTTTACCTCCTAGTTCACTGCACTTAGTGCCTGGTGTCTTAAAAGGTTGCAGGTGGCCATCCAAAGTACAACAACTGGTTTCTAGTCACCTGGAGCAACAGAGAAAGAAGGAGAGTCAGGAATATGAGGAGACAATGGAATGTGTGGCTAAGTGCCTCCACGAACAACTGCCACCTTTCCAGAAGAGCTGGATGGTGCCCAGTTACCGTTACTGAACATTTTGATCAAAGATTCTACAGAGAACCCTGACCAAAAGGGGGGAAATGCAGCACAGAATGTCAAATTCTCGTCAACTCCAGATATTCTGGAACCATGGAGGCTGGATGAACCCCCAAAACCACTGCCCTGAGATAATCTTTAAACCTTAAACCAAAAATATCATCTGAAGTCTTCTTAAAACCAAACAATAGTTTAACTTAACTAGTAAAGAATGTTTGCCTTGAGCACTATGCTCTTTTAAGATCTCCCTCCAGTGCAACCTGTGAGAACTGAACTGCCTTGTTTTTCCAGGTCTCACAGGTTTTCTGCCTTTGATAGGGTGCAGTGTTACCACTTTTCTATTGCTCCTTTTAGTGGGAAATATTTGTTTTCTTTCTCTGACAGGTTTCTGCCTTACACGGGTTCCAGCTTTCGCAGGGTTTACTGTATATGGGATCAAACTGACAATAGTAATTCGAAAGGTTAGATAGAAACCTTATCGAGTAGTGAGTTTATGTTAATGGGGGAGGAACAACTCATAAAAGGAGGTTAAGAATGGTTGCACAACTCAAAGAATGTCATCAACATCACTGAATTGTACATGTAGAAACTATTGCATTGGTGTATATCGTCGACAACAAAAATAAATTATTTAAAAAGTGAAAAAAATAAATAAATCTGTTTTCTGCTTAAAAAAAAAAAAGAAAGAAAGAAAAAGAAAACCCTATGGAGCACAGTTCTACTCAGACACACATGGGGTCACTGTGAATCCGAATCAACTTGGTGGCAACTAGGTTTAAGAGATGTCCAAATCCCAAGCCAGGAAAAACAAGTTGCAATTTAGTAAACAGCGTGAGTCTGTTTGTATGAAGATAAAACATGATAAAGGACAAGCATGTGTATAGAAAATCCACTAGAATCTGTTAACAATAGGTGTGTACTTCTGGGGAGTGAGACAAGGAAGGAGGGAGGCGGGACTAATTGGAAAACATTTACTTTTTTAAAGGACTTATGTTTACTATGTGAATGTATTACGTTTATACCTAAAAGTGTGTTGAATTTTTATATCTCACTATTGTAAATTCCATAAAATAATAAATCAGCACAGGCCAAAGGCAAGGTCGGAGGCCCTGGGGTGGGCTGAGCACTGGGAATGGCCCAGTCTCTTCCTGCTAGGAAAATCCAAGAGCAGATCCGTCTTGACAGATGGTGGGGTGTGGAGGGGCTGAGCGCCGTGGGATCCTGGGCCATCTCTCCCAGCCATGGGGCCTCTCCCTCCATAAACACTGATTACATCGTTACTGTTGTTGGGAAGGCCTCTCTTGGAAGAAGAGCATTGAAGGGGGTCTGAAGCATGAAAAAGAGCTTGTAAACAGTTGATGGAAAGTTTTCAGGGAGGAGGGGGAAGAACAGCAAGTGGCCTTCACATGTACGGCCCGGAGCATTCCATCTCCCCAGCTCTGGGTGCCTTTCCGTGTTGCACAGGCCTGCCCCCACCTCCTGGACCTGGAGATAAATGGGCATCGTCCGCAGGACACAGTTAGGGGGATCCGGGATCCCCCAACGCCTAGGTCCAAGGGGATCCTCAGCAAGTACCAGGTTCCCTGAGAAAATCAGCTCCAGCATCCACCCCACAGCCTTCCCTGGCATGCAACTCCTGAGTTAACTCCAGGGGAGGGGAACTGGCCCAGTGAGACCTCTCCCCAAGGGGCTGCCGGCCTTGACCTTAGACACTAGTGGGGCACACTTAGGGGCCCCCAGCCCAGGCTGCTTGGCCACTGTGTGACCCCCAACGGGCCCTGCTCTGCCCAGGCCCCACAGGGTCCCACAGCTGGCCCGTTCGCCATGCTCTTCCGGCTGCCTGCTCTGCAGGGGTCAGGGTGGAAGGATTCATATTCTGGACTGTCTTTCCCTGTTTTTCCACTCTTACTTGAATGTGATGACAGCAGGAGCCTCTTGTCCACAAGTAAAGAGACTTTAAAAGGCATCCAGCGCCTCTCTGTAGGCTACGGTTCTAGTGAGCCCACCGTGGCAGCTGCCCTGGAGGTTGATCCTGCCCTCAACCCCTTGCACAGCAGGGAAACTGAAACCCAAGAAGGCCTGATACCACCCAGCCCCTCCACAGAGCCCACCCCCCAGAGTGGCCCCCACGGGCCTGTGCAGGGGCAGGAGCGGGGAGGCTGCGCTGAAGGGAGGGCCAGGAAGTGCATGGTGGGGGGCACCCATCAGGGGTTGGCTGGGCTGCATTTCCCCACTACTGCCAGCCCATAGAAGGCTGGACCCGGCAGGCTAGGCTTGTCCTCAAGGAGCCCCAGAGCAGGTCTGGGCCTGAGCTCAGGGCAATGCCCAGCGGGCTTCCATTGAGCAGCCAGTCCCAGATGGACGTCACAGCGGGAGGCTTCAGGGCCCCCTGCTCCCAGCAGCCGCCATGTTACTGACCACACCCATCAGCTTCCAAAACATCCAGCACCTGAAGGCCAGGCATCTGGGGGAGGGGCAGCCCAGAGGCAGGAATGATCAGCCTAGCAACCTGCTGCCTGAGGATCCTATCCCACACTTTCTCTTTGACCCCTTGGCCCCCTACCCCTGGCTGCTGGGGTCTGCGCTTAGCCTCCACCTGCCCAGCTCTTGGGCCCCCACCCCCATACATTGCCCTTTCTGAACACATGTTGCATCACCTCCCAGGTGGCAGCGGGAAGCCTCCAGGGCAGGATTCTTGACAAACAGCCTTTCCAACCACGAACCTTTTGGTTAACAGCTGAGCGCTTTAACCACTGCACCACCAGGGCTCCCTTTGGGCCTCAAGGGCACACTTGAGCTGAGCCTTCAGGATCAAGATCCCACCAAGGACTGAGGAGCTAAGATCCTGGGTGCTGGGGCCTGGATGGGCCCGAGTGGGGCCTGGGTGGACCTGCAGACAGACTTGCTGCCTCATCCCAGCCCTAAGCCAGAATGTAAATACTCGCTGGATGTGAGCTTCAGAGAGCTCAGTGGCCAGGGGCAGGTGGGTGGGAGAGTGCAGGGACCCAGGGACCCTCCCATTATTCACCACTGGCCCCAGAGCACTCCAACCCCTGCCACCCCCACAGCTACTGGGAACTTCAGAAGGCAGCTAGGGGTTCTGGGACCAGGTCTGTGATTGGATCATGGTCAGGGTCCTGGGGCCATTCCACAGACCTGAGATGTGGCATGGGGGCAGCTGGGGAGGGAGCATGGGGAGGGGGCAGGAAAGGAGGCACAGGGCCCTGAGACACTCTAGAGGCCCTGTGCCAGGAGCCAGTCCCTCCCCTTCCAGGTTGTCCCAGCAACCGGATGCCAGGTGCTGTGTTGGGAGTGAGGGGCCCAGGGGCTGTTAGGCGGTGCCTTCCAGGCAGGGAACCTCGCCTGGCCCCAGGCTGGCAGGAGCCTGCTTGTTCCTCTGCTTAGTGTCTGCTCTGGGCTCTGCTTCCAGGACTTTTGTTCCAGTGGGGGGCAGGGAGGGGGCAGTGACAGCTACAACCTCCAAAACAAGCAGAGCTTCACAGAAGTGGAAGGCGGAGTAGGCGCTGTGTGGCGCTGGCAGGGGGCAGGGCCCAGAGAGGAGAGCTGAGTGGCGGGGACCCTGCCCAAGACAGAGCCCCCCTCCTTCCCAGGTGTCCAGGCTGGCCTTCATGCCTCAAGAAGGACCTCCTGCCGCCACTCCCCCAGCCCTGTCTGCCTCCTAGCCTGGGCATGGCCCTTCCCATCCCCTGAGGCCCAGGCTGGCACCCTGCTGCTCCCTGGTCTCTGCCTGGGACCCCTGCCACACAGACCCTTCTGTCTTTGAAGTCTTAGCCTCTCCCTGGGGGCATGGGGTCCCTGGGGGAATTACCCTCTGTGCCTTAGGTCCCTGCTTGGTCCTGGGAGCCCCCATGATGCTGTGCACTCTGGAAGCCCTGTGACCTATCCAGGAGAGGGTCTGCCCCCATGCCCCACCTAGAACCTAGCCTTTCCCAATGCCTGGCCCAGGTGGCCTGGGGGAGGCCCAGGGGGTGTTGGCCTTCTCCTGGGCCCAGGGCACTGCTCCCTCCAGTTTCCTTCAGCCTGGCTGGCAGCCCCTCCCAGTTCTCCTTATGGGGACATTGGCAATCTACTGGGGCCCCATATCCAGCCTGTGGCTCTCCAGGCCCTGGACATACCCGTCCCACACCCACATCCCGCCCAACCCTCTCCTTGGAAGCCATCACTGACTTCTGTCTCCACCAGGATGTCTACTAAGCACCTCAGGCTAGAAAGATCCAGAAAAGTGCAAATTCTTTCCCTTCCCTCACTGCTATAGATTGAATTGTATCCCCCAAAAAGATATGTTGAAGTCCTAACCCCTATACCTGTGAACATGACCTTGTTGGGAAATAGGATTTTTTTAACAATATGAAAATATTAACAGTGAAATTAACTGGGTGGGTGCTAGCCCTAATCCCTTCTGAGTGGTGTCTTATAAAAGAGGACAGACATGGAGACAGAGTCACATGGGGGAGGGGGGATGCAACATGAACATGCAGCTGCAAACAGCAAAGGATTGCCTGCAGCCATCAGAAGCCGGATGAAAGGCATGGAACAACTCCTCTGATCCCTCAGAAGGAACTGACAGGGCTGATACCCTGATTCAGACTCCCAGCCTCCAGAACAGTGAGACGATTAATTTCTGCTCTTTAAAGCCACCCACTTTGCGGTACTTTATTATGGCAGCCCCAGAACGCTAACACACCCATCAAAACAGTCAGCCCCAGTGCCCCTCCCTGGTCCTTCTAGCTTCACCACCCAGCTGCTCAGACAAAACCTTGGCGTCAGCCATGACTATGGCATGTCCCTCCTCCCTGTTCCTGAGCCACCAGCAAGTCCTGTCACTGCACAACTCATGGCCCCATCCTGCCTCTGCAGGCCATCCATGATGTCCTCCTCACTGGGCACCTGGCCCTGCTCGGCCCCCTGCACCTGAGCATCATCACATGCCCAACCAGACCTGCCCTCCTCAGAGCTGACCACCAATGACTGCCTCTTTTGTCTTTTTAGACTGGAAGAACCAGTACACCACCCTGCAGTTGAAGCCACCACTCCCCACCCTCCCCTTCTCTCCTGTGCATCTCCCTTTCTTCTTCCTGGCCTTCTTTCCAAGTTTATTTATTTATTTATTTAAGTAGCTGATGAATCCCAATGGACTTTCTTGTAGAAATAGACAAGTTGATCCTAAAATTCATATGGACTTGAAAGGGACCCCCAAATAGCCAACACAATCTTGAAAAAGAAGAATAAAGTAAGAGAATGCATGCATCCCGATTTCAAAATTTACTACAAAGCAACAGTAATCAAAACAGTGTGGTAATGGCATGAAGATAGCCATAAAGACTAATGAAATAGATTGAGAGCCCTGATATAAACCCGAACGTGTATGGTCAAATGATTTTCAAGTAGGGTGCCAAGAACATTCAGTGGGGAAGAATAGTCTCTTCAACAAATGGTGCTGGGACAACTGGATCTCCACATGCAAAAGTATGACATTGGATCCTATCCTGCCACCCCTACATCACACCATATACAAAAATTAACTCAATTGGATCAAAGACCTAAAATAAGCATTGAACAATAAAGTGCTTAGATTTGGCAATGAATTCTTAAGTGATACCTAAAGCACAGGTAACAAAAGAAAATATAGATAAATTGGACTTCGTTAAAAAAATTTTTTTGTGTATCAAATGATGTCATCAAGAAAGTGAAAAGACAGTCTAAAGCATGGGAGAAATTTGTGCAAATCATGTATCTGATAAGAGTCTAGTACCCCTGTTGTCATGGAGTCGATTCCAACCCATAACAACCCTATAAGACAGTAGAACTGCCCCATAGGGTTTCTAAGGCTGTAATCTTTACAGAAGCAGAAACTGCTGACCTTTTGGTTAGCAGCTGAGCACTTAACCACTTCGTCACCAGAGATCCTGGCAAGAGTCTGTTTGTTGTCATGTTGTTAGCGCCGTCGAGTTGGTTCCGATTCATAGCGACCCTATGTACAATAATATGAAACACTGCCTAGTCCTGTGCCATCGTCACAACCAACATTATGCTCGAGCCCATTGTTATAGCCACTGTGTCAGTACATCCCGTTGAGGGTCTTCGGGCTTCCTCTTTCTCCCTGACTCTCTACTTTACAAAACATGACGTCCTTCTCCAGGGACTGCTTTCCTCGCTTCTAAGGAGCACTCTGGCTGTACTTCCTCCAAGATAGATTTGCTCCTTCTTCTGGCAGTCCGTGGTATAGTCAATATTCTTCTCCAACACCATAATTCAAAGGGGTCAGTTCTTCTTCGGTCTTCCTTATTCACTGTCCAGCTTTCCCATACATATGAGGTGATTGAAAATACCATGGCTTGGGTCAGGCACATCTTAGTCCTTAAAAGAACATCTTTGCTTTTTAACACTTTAAATAGGTCTTTTATAGCAGATTTGCCCAAATGCAATGCATGGTTTGATTTCTTGACCGCTGCTTCCATGGGTGTTGATTGTGGATCCAAGCAAGAGTCTAGTATCCCCAATAAAGAACTCTTGCAACTCAGCAACAAAAAGGCAAACAACTCAATAAAAAATGAGCAAAGGAGTTAAATAAACATTTCTCCAAAGAAGATATACAAATGGCCAACAAGCACAGAAAAGATGCTCAACATCATTAGTCATAAGAGAGATGCAAATGAAAACTACAATGGGATGCAAAACAAACCCGTTGCTGATGAGTTGATCCCAAGGAGTGCCTGGTGGAGTCGAACTGCCAGTCTTTTGGTTAGCAGCTGTAGCACTTAACCACTAAGCCTCATAATTACCAGGATGGTTATGTTTTAAAAAAGGAAAATAACAAATGTTGATGAGGATGTGGAGAAATTGGAACCCACCTTCATCATTGGTGGGACTGTAAAATGGTGCAGCCACTGTGGAAAGCAATTTTGTGATTCCTTGAAAAGTGGAACATAAAATTACCATATGACCCAGCAATTCCACTCCGAGGTATGTACCCAAGGGACTTGAAAGCAGGGACTGAAACAAATACTGTCCACCAATGTTCACTGCAGCACTATTCACAATAACCAAAGGGTGGCAACAGCCCAAATGTCCATCACCAGATGAATGGATAAACAAAATGTGGTTCACCCCCAAAATGGAATATCATTCAGCCATAAAGAGAAATGAAGTCCCAATACATGCTATGACAGGGATGAACCTTGAAAACATTATGCTCAGTGAAATCATATGGTATGATTCCATTTACATGAAATGTCCAGAATAGACAAATGCATTGAGACAGAAAGCAGGTTAGTGGTTGCCATGGGCTGGGTAGAGGGGGGAACGGGAGTGACTGTCAATAGGCACGGGCTTCCTTTTGAGGGGATGAAATGTTCTGGAACTAGACAGAGGTGATAGTTGCACAACCTTGTGAATGTGCTAACTGCTACTGAATTGTACACTTAAATGGTTCCAACGGTAAATTCTATGCCATGTGAATTTTATCACAGTAAAAAGTGTAGACGATGGGGTAGAACCCTATGTAAGGGGACCAGGGTTACTGGGCATTTGGGGGCCTCCCTCCTGGTAGAAAATGTGGGTGCCGTGGGATGGAAGTTCCTTGTTGAGACCCCTGTGTGCCGGGTTGAGCTACAGGCCAGATGAAGAGGTAGGGATATTGGTATTCAGGCCATAGGCCCCTGGGAGAGACAAGGCTGAGCCAATGCTGGTCAGATCTTTCTGTTGGAGAGGACAGTCTAGAAGCTTTATGGTCTGAGCAGATACCAAGATACCAAGAGCCCCAGGGGGTAATTTGGACAATGACCAGTATCCTGGCCCAGAAGGGAAGAGCTGTCCCTGCTGGGTGTCCCAGGGCCAGGGTGCACCACTGGTGCAGGCACTTGGTGGCATGATGTGGCGTGGTGCAGTCTGACATGGCATGGCATGGTGTGGCATAGCATGGCGTAATGTGACATGATGTGACATAGTGTGGCATGACATAACATGGCAAGGCACAGCATGGCACCCGGGAGTGGCTCTGGAGTGGGAGGAGCAGCTCTGGCCCTGGCCTGTTTGAGGACCCTGACTCCCTAGTGTGCTTCTCTGGCCGGGCTGAATGCACCTCCGTGGGCTTCCTCCCCCAGGGATGGCTACTCAGTGCCCATCCACCTGCTGTCAGTGGCCCTCCAGATCCAGGACCTCTCAGCCTGGATTCCTGGGGGTGGAAGATCAGATTCCAGCACCTGGGCTCAGGGCTCTGGGCATGCTTTCCCTTCCCCGGCAGAGGGGAGGGGCTTGAGAAGGCTCTGCCCCTGTGGCCCTCAGTAGGCACCCTGGGGGCCATCCCCCTCCCACCTGCTGGAGCCACAGGTGTGAACTGTTTACCTGAAGGTTGTTGCAGGCATGATCCCAGGGTGCAGCCCTCAGGGAGATGAGTCCCAGAACAGCCTGAACCTCCCCTCTCCAGGAAAGGCCCAGCCAAGGAGCCATGGGGAGCTGGAGGAGGGTGGGCCAGCAGCCCCAGAACAGCCCCTAGCCCCTGAGCCAAGTCACTGTGACCACCCTCCACCCCCACTGGGGAGGCGTGGACTTCCCCCCATCTCAGAGGATGTCAAGGCTGGGGGGCCAGCCACGATGGTTGGGGTCCTTGGTAAGCCTTAGTCATTCTGTGCTGGCCTGAGGCCTGCCAACCTAGAGTGGCCCACTCAGGATGGGTACCACACTGGGGCTGTGTTCCCCCTTTCCACCCCTAGGGACCCTTCCCCGAGTGCACCCAAGTCTGCAGGTGGCATCTGATTCCAGGAGACTGGGTCAAGCCCGGAAGGGAAGGTAGGGGAGGCCCAAAAGGGGCCTCAAGGTCTCTGAGTCCCCAGGCCTGGCCAGGGTGGCTGCCTCTCCACAAGTCCCCTCCCCTCACCCCATGTTCTGTCCAGCTGATGCCCTCTCCCCCTCCCTCTGTCTCTCTGGCTCTGGGCACCAAAGCCTTCCTGTCCCCTGGCTCCCTTTGGCCCCTCAACCACCCATCTCCTCTGGCCTTCCATCCCCTCAGCACCCGTCCCCTTGGCCCCCATCCCCTCTGCCTCCTGTCCCCTCAGTCCCCATCTCCTCTGTGTCGACCCCAATGCCCCCCACTCCCTTGGCCCCTCCATCCCCTCGGTTCTCCTTCCCCTTTGTATCCCCCCTCCCCCCTTACCTCCCCCCTCTCCTGTTTTCAGTGCTGACTTTGGACACTCTTCCCCCAGCTGTGTGAGTGTTGGATGGCCCTCTGACTCTTGGTCTCTCTCTCAGTCTGTAACACATTCTCTATCTTGGCTGGGATCAGTGCTTTTGAGCCCTGGCCCAGGAATTGCCTGGGGCCCCTCTCAGTCCCAGACACCGCCTTGGGGAAGCCCCTACAGAGAACAATTGTGGCCTGGCTGCCAAGAAGCCGCCCAAGACTGGCAGGAAATGGGGTCTGGGTGGGCGGGGGTGCTGGTCCCTTTGGAGTCACCGTGTTTGCAGGGGGCACAGGCCTGCAGTGCTGCCACCCAGGGAGGCCCGAAGGCTGCCATGTTGCGAGCAGAGGGTCTCTGGTGAGCAGGGGGAGGGCAGATGATGGGGCCTCGCCTGGCTTCAGTGAGTAGGAGTGTGAGGGCCTCGGGCCTGTGTTTCTCTCAACTGTCCCTTCTGGGGCTGACTGGGCAGCAGACAGGCCCAGGCCTCAGAGCTGCCCCAGGGCTGACCCTTCCCAGGCTGGCTCCTCACACCTGGGCAGGGCCGGCTGCAAGCAACAGCCACCAGAGCAGCAGACGCTGGTCATCCAGTAGCGGCCTTGGAGCCCCACAGCCAACAGAGGCCTCGTTTATAAACAGCTCAGGTGTTGCCCATGTCCTGTTTTTAGCCAAGAGGCAGGTGGGGACACCTGTATATTTCCCTGTCTGCAGCCCTCCTCTTCCTGCTGCTTTTGCTCTGGATGTTGCCACATTGTCTTAACGGGTTACTGACCACTGATCGAGGTGCTCTGCCCCCTAGCCCCTGGGCCGCATAGATCCAGGCGAGGCCTTCTGGAGCTGTACAGACCTTGAGACAGTCTTCTGAGCAGGGTTGCTCGGCTGGGGTGATGGGAAGGTGGGGCCTGAAGTGGCCACTTCCAAAGACACCCTGCTGGGAAAGAGAACACGGAATCAGGAAGAAGAGCAGAGCCAAACATGCACAAGGGGGCAGCCCCAGCCACCTCATCGAACCCCTGGATCCAGCTGTGCCTGAAACCCAGATATCTGTACACAGACTCACTGAGCCAGGCTGTTCCCTCTTTTCACAGAAGCCTACTTGAAGCTTCTGCCACTTGTTACCCTGAGTCCTGGCTAACCTAGCCCATGTGTGTGTTTGTGCATCCATGTGCATACTCCTGTGTGTACACACATCTGGGTACATGTGCAGGGAGAACTGATCTCCCACTCATGGCAGCATCTTTCCCCCTTCAGAGTTCTGTGTTCTGGACCATGGCATGTCCCTCCATGGATGGTGATGAAAGCCCTAGTTCAGGTTCACCTGTGACCCCCGAGCTAGGAAGGTGTCAGGTCTATCTCCACAAGTCCAATCCCAGGAGTTCACAGAGCCCAGAGAGGAAGGCAGGGCCTCGGGTCTTGTGTTTCCAGGGAGGCATCAGCCAATGGCCCCCGTGAGCAAGTGCTAGAGCTAGGCATCTGCCTCCGGACTCCCAAGATGCCTGGGGCCGATCTCCAGGGTGGTAAGCACAGGGTGGCTCCCTGTGGAGGCAAGGAGGTTGGGGCTTCTGATCCAAACCTCAAGGAGGGAACCCCCTCTACCTGGGAAATGCAGATGACACAGTGGCCCCTCCTTGGCCCTCCCAGATACTTTCCGATTCTCTCACTCCCACGGTTTTCGTGCTCTCATGAGGGATGTTCGGATTGTGGCCACAGGGAGTGGCCAGGAGGGTCACAGCTTGGAGGCATGGTGGGAAGAGGTGATATGCACCCCTGGGGCTTGGGGACAAGACGGATGAGCCTTCCTCTGTCCCAGGGAACTCTGGCCCAAGTGGGAGGGGCGCAGAGGGCCTTCCTAGGTCTGAGGGATGCCAGGGGACAACCTCCAGTGCCCCCTTGCTCTGTCTGCCACACTGGCCTCCCTGGCCTCCCTGCCTGTGACCTTACCCACACACTTCCTCAGGCCTGGACTCATCCATGGGCAACTCGCGCTTGCGCCCCACTTCCTGCCTGGCTCTGCTGGGCAGTCCCAACTCACTGGCCTCTCTGAAGTCACCTCTGCCCCTCTGTGCCTCCTCCTGCTTCACTCTTCCGGGGGGTGCCGACCTCGCCAGCAGGCCTGCCCCCCCAGTGAGGAGCGACATGCCCCCATGGTCAGGGACCTGGCCTGCAGGCTGTCCACCTTGTGGCCTTGCCAGGACCAGCCCTGGCTCCTTGGCACCTGATACGGGCTTGAGGAAAGATGAATGAGGTGCATGCCCTCCCTCCACAGAACATGACCCCATTCTTCCATGGAGCCTGTCTTTGGAGGCCTGATGAGCTAATTAGCATTTTCCTCTTGATTACCTACATTCTGCATCCCCTGGGCATGGTCATGTGGTTCCCCCTTGTTCTCTCATCCTCTGGGGTGTGGAGGCAGGTCGAGCTCCATCTCACTTACTGGAGGAGTGGAGGGTGGCCATGGGCAGATGGAAAGCCTAGGCAAGTTCAGCAGGACATTTGGACACCCCACAGGCCAGGCCTTACAGCCACGGGGCATTGCTGTTCAATTTGGCCAGTAGCCACTGCCCTACCCTTTCCACTGAGATCTGGAAGCGTCCCTGCGGCTCTAAGGCCTTAACAGAGGGCAGGAGCATGTACTGGGGCACCAGGGAGGGATGGTTATGGTCCTTGTCATGTGCTCAGCCGTTTGAATAATTCAGATTTGTAAAAAGACCTACTTTCCCGTTAGGCCACTTACTGCTAAAGAGTAGATGGTGGTGGGCGGGTGGGGTGCATCTGAATTATGCATTCAAGAATAGCTGGGCTCAGACGGTTTTAGTGAAGGACCATGTGGCGCCAGCCACCAGGGCCACCAGGGCAGTGTCTAGCCTGGCCCTGGGCTGTCTGCACAGCTGACCAGGTGACTGTGGACTCAGGACGGCAGCCTCACTTCCGAGACACTTATCTAGTGCAGGGGTCATGCGACTGGAACACCAGGAGAAGCCAGGGTTCCCGGCTGCTGGACACAGGCTCTCCATGCAGAGCCCAACTGATACCTCGGTGCGCAGAGGGCTGGGCAGCAGGGGTGGAGGGTGGGATGGAGGGGGCAGGGTCCTGGGTGCTTCAGACCCTCCAAAGTCCAAAGAGGAAGGCTGGGTCCTTATCTGCTCTGAGAGGGAGTGGTGGCTGGAAGCTAGAAGGCCCCTGTGGCTTCCTGGGTCCCCCGGGCCAGAGGGCCCTTACCTCCCAGGTGGCCACCGCCTAGTAGGGACTGGTCTGGGAATGGGGAGGGGCGGCGCCTCAGACCCTTCAGTTTGTGTGTGTAGGGTTGGGGGTAAAGCCACGGGCAGCCCCAGGCGGGCGCAAAGTGTCAGGGAATGAGAACCTGGGGGCCCTGCTCCTGCCCTCCTTCCTTCCCCTCAACTTTGCCCCTCAAATCCCATCCATAAACACATAAATGAGGTTTCTGGCCTGGGCATGGGGCAAGTTCCAGGAAGGGCCTGCCCCACCCTGCTGACTGACAGATTAGCTGGGGTGCCAGGGCTGTACCCTGAAACCTTGGGTGGCTGGGCAGGTGCTGGCAGGCTGTCCTTGGCTGGGGCCTTGCCTTCTGACCCCAGCTGTGACTGGAGATGGGCCCCACCAGGCTGATGGTGACCTGAGGCACAGGGAGCCCTGGGGCCCAGCACTGCCTGTGCCCCTGCCGCCTGGTGAGGCCCACCTCTGGTCTGCAGCCTAACACCCACCCTCCTGAAGCTCCACCACAACCCTGACACCCACACTCCTGAAGTTCCACCACAGCCCTGGCCAAGCAGGCAGAGGCCAGGATGGCAGGGTTGGGGTTCTGAAGGCCCCCAGGCCTCCTGCCATCCCATGCGTGGATGACTCATACCTGCTCACCTGGGCCAGCTGCCCATTTCCTTCTGCCCAGCTGCCTCTGCTCAGCCTCCCTCCTCTCCCTCTCCCCACTTCTTCCTCCTCCTCCTGACCCACCTTCTCCACCTCTTTCTCCTGCCTCTTTCGCCCCCTCCTCATCTTCATTTTTCTCTAAGTCCTGGTTTAGGTGGGCATTGAAGGCTGGCATCTGGCCTGCTGGACTTAAGGAATGGCTCTGACCCTCAGGGCCTGGGACCCAACCGCCAGGACCAGAACACCCCAGTCCCCCATCACCTGGGCGAACTTGCACACCCCCTCCTTCCTGCAGTGTCCAGGTCCCACCAGGAGGTTGGTACCCAGCACAGTCAGGCCCTGCACTCATGCTCCTCTGCCTGCTGCCTTGAACCCAAACCCTGGCTGCAATGACTGTCCATGCCCTTGCCACGCTCCTCATGCCAGCCTCTGGGCATCATACTGGATGGCTTCTGTGCCCCCTACTCAGAATGCCAGCTTTGTCTGCACCCCTCCACCCACCCCTTAACCATTCTCCGTGGGCCCACAATGTTGCCATGCTGTTCCAGGCAGGCCGGAACCCTGCGCTGGGGAGATGAGGCTGGCACGGAGCCCACACTCCAGCAGGGGGAATGGGCAGGAAGCAAACTGGCCATGTCTAAATGGAGCAAGGTCGTGGGTCACTGGGGCAGGTGGTCAGGGAGACAGCACTGTGTGGCCATGCCTGACCAAAGGCCTGAAGGACCCAAGGTTATGGGGGAGAACCCTGGGTAGATGGAGATGGGTTCATGTATGCATTTCCTGATGGGTGAGGGGACTGTGAAGTTGAGTAGGGTAGGGTGGGGTGGGGGTGATGGGAAGCTACTGAAGTTTCAGGTGAAGGAGTGATGTGAGTAACAGAATTCAGCCCTGGCTCAGCTGAGCCAGGTGGATACCAGTGCTGGGCGAGGGGGGGCTGCGATGGCCCAGTGGTGCCAGAGCCTACCATGGGTTGAATTGTGTCCCCAAAAAAGACATGTTGATGTCTTAACTCCTGTACCCGTGAATGTGACCATGTTTGGGGAACTAGGATCTTTCTCTGAAGATATTATCAGTTAACAGAGTAGGGTGGGTCTGAATCCTAATCCCTTCTGAGTGGTATTTTATAAAAGTGAGAACAGACACACAAAGGGATGACATCATGAGAGGATCTGTCTACAAACCAGAAGCTGAAGCAAGGAAGGATCTTTTCCTAGAACCCACAGGAAGCACAGCTCTACTGATACCCTGAATTCGGACTTCCAGCCTCCAGAACTGTGATAAGTTTCTGTTCTTTAGCTTTGTGGTGTTTTGTTACAGCAGCCCTGGGAGACTAAGACAAAACTCATGCAGAGCAAGGAGGGTGTAGGCATGGGGGCAGGGGTGGTGGTGCTGGGAGACTGGTTATTGGGGGATAGTTGAAATAAATATATTAAGGATAATTGGAGCCAGTTCCTCACTCCCAAAGTAGGACATTATACAGGGAATGGGAGACAACTCCTCTGAACCCGTAGTGGTAGACTGGCATTGGAGAGGTCATTGTGAACTCAGGGTGTTCCATAAATATAGACAGATATAGAAAAAATACAGATGTAACTGTGTGTGTACATATACGTGTATGTGTGTGCATAGGTTCCCTAGCTCTGTGAGCTGAGTAGGCTTGAGTGCAGAGATACCCCAGTAGCAATGAGCACTCCAGAGCCCAAACTGTAGCTTCTAAACATCACTCTCTGCTGAAGGAACCAGGTTCCTTGGAAATGATTGATCCCAGGGCTGGGGCAGGGCATGTTTGAGATGCGCCTGGGGTGTCTGATTGTGTGGAAAGCAAGAAAGGGCACCAAGGATGATGGAGACATGTTTGTCCACTGAGGAGAATGACTCAGTGGAGAGGGAACACCTCTCCAATGGGAGAGAGGAGGCTGAGGGAGCAGAGCCCTCAAGTGGGAAGGGAGGTCTGGGGTCCACAAAGGACTGGATGGCCACCCTAGGAAGGGGCAGAGGCTCAGCCACTGGGATAGAGACTGGACGGAGGGGAGTTGAGGTGATGGACGTGTTTGGAAGTTGCACTGTTCATTGCTTCTACTTTCTCTCAACCCCCTCCCCCAACCAAAACCCAAGAACCTAAGCTGAGGCAGGAGAAGGTGTGGGGGGTTGTAAAGAGAGACAAAGGTGGTTGTTATGAGGTGAATTGTGTCCCCCCAAAAGATATGTATCTGCGAATGTGACCTTGTTTGGAAATAGGGTCTTTGAAGACATGAGGTCATCCTGGAGTAGAGTGGGTCCTAATCTCATGTGGGTGGTGTCCTTACAATAGAGGAGAAGACATCCAGAGAGATAGAGGGAAAAAGTCCATGTGAAAATGGAGGCAGAGATTGGAGTGATGCAGCCACAAGTCAAGGAGCACCAAGGATCGGTGGCCATTACCAGAAGTTAGGAGAGAGGCATGGAACAGATTCTCCCTCAAAGCCTCAGAATGAAATCAACACAGCCAACACCCTGAATCTGGACTCCCAGCTTCCAAAACTGTGAGAGAACAAATGCCTGTTTTTATAATCTCCCAGTTTATGGCACTTTGTTAGGGCGGCCACAGGAGACTAAGCCAGTGGGGAAAGGGGAGACGGGTAAGGGCCTCCACGGGCCCAGAGGAGAAGAGATGCTGATTTGGTCTGGAGAAGGCAGCAGGGGAGGGGTGGGGACAAAGGTGGATGGAAGAGGGTGCTATGCAGCAGGGACCATGAGCTCTATGTCGGGGAGGTGAGAGGTCAGGAGGGTGGGGGAGTTGTTGGACTTGGGAAGCCTAAGTCTGCTGGAAAGACAGGAAGTGGTGGTATGGACACCTGCCCCATCCCCCTCCCCAGGGGGGAGTTTTGCCTGACTTCTCAGCAGTCTGAAGTGACTGGCCTTCTCTCCATCCTAGCACTCTTTGCTCTGCCTCCTCCCACCTCTCACTCCTCCCTCCCTGCCCCAGAGGCAGGGCCTCTTGGCTGGACTTGGGCCTGCTTTCCTCACTCCCAAGGCCATTTCACCCACTGCCACCAACGCAGAGAGGACTCGCACACATATACCCACCTGGCTTCCCTGAGGACTGGAAACCCCCTATCCAGTGGCTCCAGAGGCCTGGTGCACCGCAGAGGCCTCATGTTCTTTCTCCCAGCCTGGCTTGCTCCACTTTCCTTACTCAGGGACCAATGGCAGAAACCAGGTGCCCCTTCACACTCCCTCCACCCTGAGTCTGGTCCATTTGAATCTACCCGGTGCTCCGTACAACTCTGTTCAGGCCACCATCAGCTTCAGCCTCCTGGTCTACTCACGTTTGTGGGCCAGAGGTCTCCATCCTGCGGCCAGAACGAAAGGAAAAACAATAGGATTTCCCACTGCTGTCTCCCCTACACTGACCCCTACACTGACAAGGCCCCAGGGTCGCTAGGCCCCCTGTGTGCGGAGTGGAGCTACCCCTCCCAGAAATGGAGATCCTCCACTGCAGCCCCGTGCTTCCCACCTGAGCTGTTCAGGCTCAGGCCCGCGGGTCAGGGCGGGAAAGGCGCGTCCGACACGGCGGGGCCGGCCCCACGCGGCCATTGTCACCATGTCAGTGCAAACTAAACCCCTTTCTGCATCGTTTTGGCCCACATCCCGCACTCGCGGCCACGTGTGGCTGGTCATTGCTGGCCACCAGGGAAGACGGCGCGGGGTCGGGCTCCGAAGGCCGCGCAAGCCAGTAGGATGCGGCGCTGGCTACTCGAGCCCCCAGCCTCGCGGGGCGTGTGTGTCCCTGAACCGCGGCGGGCGCGGCCCCTTTAAGCAGCGTGGGCGCGCGCGGCGCCGGGCAGGAAGCACTGGCGCGCGCCCGTCCCCTCGCCGGGTCGTGCGTGCGCGCGCGGGAGTGCGCGGTGACGCGAGCGTGGGGTTTCCCGAGGCTGCGGGCAGGGGCCGCCGCGCCCATCCCGATGGCTGGAGGCGTCTGAGGGGCGGACGGAGGCGGCGGCGGCGGGAGCGGGGAGGAGCGGCAGCGGCGCCGGAGTGGAGCAGCCGCCGCGCGGGATCTACCGAGCCTCGCGGCGCACACCTGCCTGCAGCCCGCCGAGCGCGCAGCGGTGGTCAGGAGCTTGACGACCTCGCGGCGCGGCGGCTGAGGCGGCGGCCGGGTGTAGGCGCGTCTGCCAGAGCGGGGCGCCGAGGTGAGCGCGCCAAGACTCTCCGACCCCCGAGACCCCGGCCCGCGTCCCCCGTCCCCGGCTTGCGCCCCCAGACTAGCTTCCCGCGCGGCACCCTCCTCACCCCTCTTCATCCCCAGGGTTCGGGGCCCGCCCCGCCCCCACCCTGGCCGGGAGGGGCTGCGCGGCTTCCTGCCCCGCCCGGGCGGGTCGGCGGGCCAGGGGGTGCAGGCCGGGGGTCCACGGACGCCACGGGGGCGCAGGCCCAGCCCGGGTGGGGCAGTCCCGGTCGGCTGGGTGGCTTTGTTTTTTCTGGGCACTGTTAACGGGAAAATGTGGACTCATGGAGGCCGGGGCCGCGCGGGGCGTCCGCGGGGTCGGGGTCTGGCCGCGCTGCGGTGAATGAAGATTCCTGCGCCCTGCTGTGGGGTACGCGCCCGCCTCGCGGCGAAGCCCTCGCCCGGCCCGACCCTGCCCGCGCGGCGAGAACAAAGGGCCGTAGGGACGCCCGGGGCCGCAGCTTCCCGGAACGGGCGCTGTATTTTTTTTTTTTTTCCTTGGATTGTTTCTGGGTGGTCATCTGTTCGTGGTGGGAGCCGCCGGGGCCCTAGCAGATGTGGGTGCGCGCGTGCAGAACCCTCCACTCGGGGGTTAGTGTTATTTTTAACGTGCCTCTCGGTGGATGGCTGTCGGGTCAGTTTTGGGAGGAATTCACACGCAGGGCGGGAGGAACAATGAAATGAGGAAGCTGCGGCCCAGCCACGGCCACGGCCATCCGAGGGGCTTGACACCGAGACTAAGGGCCGAACTGGGAAAACGAAAAAACAAAACATGACGGCGCTCAGCTGGACGTTTTCGTTTCTACCCAAAAGTGGAGGGCGGCCCCCCTGCGAGACGTGACTCCCGGTCTGTAGCTGTTGCCGCCCAGTACGGAGCCCCAGGCCGGCCGTTTCGTGCGGGGCAGACGGGCAGGTGTGGGGCGGTGGTGGACGCGCGGCTGGGTGTGCGGGCTCCGTCCCCGCCGCGAATGAATGGGCCTCTGTGTCCAGGCCCTACTGCAACAAGATGGCGTTCCAGGCGGCGGCGGCTGGCCATCTTCACCCCTCTCAGCCGGCGGGATCGAACGTGGTTGCCTGTGCATTTTGCTGTGACGGTCCTTTGACATTGCTTAAAAGGCCCAAAGTGAGGAGAGGGAGTCACACAAAGGGTCGAGTGTCTTTCTTCTGCCTGGACAGCTTTTCAGATTGAAACCTAGTCGGGGGTAGGGGCGAGACTTGTGCTTAAATGTCACAGGGTGGTGGCCGAGGCGGTGGACTTTTTTAAAAGCTCTTATTTCTTTCTTAGGAATTGATATTTGATTCAAAGGAGATTTAAACGTTTTTTCATGTCTTTTAAATTGCATGGTTAGCATACAGAAATAGTATCAGTTCTATCTGCTCAGTTAATCTTTGTGGAAGGTTTTTAAGTTAGGATAGTGAGATTTGGTTTACTGAAGCAAAAGAGCGATTTAAGAATTTTTATTTTGGGAAGGGGAGTTGGCAGACATTTTCCCTTAAAGAGTGCATTATTGATCTTATGCATACATAATGTAGAAATCTGAACGTGTAATTTTGTTTTGGGGAGTATTAGTGGTTTTTCTGTACTTTCATTTTGCTATCTTTTTGGTAACACAGTAATCTCTAGTAATTGGTGATAAAGTAGTTGCCTATGAAGTTGATTATTAACTGAGAAAATACGTAGGTTATTATTTTTCATGGTTAGCAAGTAAATGGAAGTATTAGCTTTTGAAAGTAGCCCTGGTGGTGTAGTGGTTAAGCGCTCGCCAGCTAACCAGAAGGTCGGTGGTTCGAACCTACCAGCCACTCCCTGGGAGAAAGATGTGGCAGTTGGCTTCTGTAAAGATTTACAGCCTTGGAAACCCTATGGAGCAGTTTTACTCTGTTCTGTTGGGGCGCTATGAGTCAGAATTGACTTGATGGCAGTGGGTTTGGTTTGGTTTATTAGCTTTTGAAAAGATCCATTAAGCTTTAGATACCGGATAGGGTCTTTAAAGCATCGTTATCCATAGTCTTTTGCATGAGTATTTTATTTTGTAATTTGAGACTGTAGTTTTTTTTTGGGGGAAGGGCTCTTTATTTGAAAGTAAGGTTTTAGTTTGTGTCCTATTAAGATATAGTCTATTCTGGATTCTTCCGGAAGATACAGATTGTAAAAAGAAAGTGAACAGGCAGTTCCTTTTTTGTTTCCTTACTGAGGACTAGGTGTGTGGCTGGAGAAGGAGCTGTTTGTGGAAACAGGTCAGAGAACCTCCAGACGGCAGAACGAGTGGTAGTTTATTACGTGATTTACAGTGGGCCATGACTTTTTCACAAGGAGAGCTGCCCAGAAATGGAGTCTTAACTGGATGGCTCAGAGGCGGATCCTCTCGGATCCTAGGGTGGGGGTGGGGGTTTCCTGCCTCTGGGTGAGGCTGGACAGACTGCAAAGTCTCTGCCATCTCTACTGATTCCTGCGGGTGTTTGCTTCTGGTCCATGGGCGTAATTAAGTGCTATAAACTTTTCTGAGAAGGTGAGTTTGGAAAAGCAAAGTTAACTTGAATTGTGCCTCTGCATGCTCCCAGTTACCCCTGCGGGCTAGTGTCTGCTCCGGGTTAGTGTGAGCCTTTGAGGCCCATTGCTAGGACTACTACATCTTATCTGCTGTTGGAGGGGCTCAGGAGTGTTCTTTTGAAGACATTGTTTGACCGTGCAGTTTTTATTCAGAACTGACACTTTTCCTGTATGAACAAACCCACTGGACAAAAAACAATTCCTCTTGTATAGGATATGAGTTTACTACAGCTATGTTTATCTCATGAGTTAAGTACTCAGCAGAATGCTCTTTAATATCTTAAAAAGGTTTTTCTTTGTTTAATATTCTGGGTTTTTTTTTGGAGTTGAAGTAAATGTCATCAGATT
Organism: Dugong dugon; assembly: GCA_030035585.1. NCBI lineage: Eukaryota > Metazoa > Chordata > Mammalia > Sirenia > Dugongidae > Dugong > Dugong dugon. Next base: position 24,768,436 of record CM057462.1, on the reverse strand, counting down.
TAATTTTAATCTCTTTGGCCACATAATAATGTGTTGTCTTTTTTTTTTTTAAGATTAAAACCTTTTCATGCTAATGAATTTGACTTCAAAGGTAGCCTACTCATGTTGTGTAGGTGGTCTAGGTAGTTACATTGATCAGTTGAGAACTGGACTGATTTAATTTTTGAGTTCCCTTATTTCTCAGAGGAGAATTGCTATACAGTATCCTGTAGAAGTATCAAAGCTTTGTTCTATTCCCTTTTCATTTACTTTTGCTGAAATTTTTCTGTGTCTGCTACACATTGTTTGGAACCCTGGTGGTGGAGTGGTTAAGAAAGAGCTTGGATGCTAACTGAAAGGCCAGCAGTTCGAATCCAGCAGTTGCTCCTTGGAAACCCTACGGGGCAGTTCTGCTCTTTCGTATAGGGTGCTGTGAGTTGGAATCGACTCGATGGAGGTGGGTTTATCCACTGTTTTGATTGGAAAAGTTGCAGCTCTAAAAATAGCTTTGAGAAAGGGATAAACATGGTCCTCGGGGTGTCTGTAGAATTACCTAACATTGGTTGGCTTTAGCTAATACTTATTTTAATGAATAACCTTGATTTTATTTTAGAAGTGCAGTATTGGCATTTATTATAGTTTTTTTCATTGGATTGTATTTCTCTGCCTGAAAGATTTGGCTCCTGTTGGTCTGTAAATTGGATTAAATTCTTACTGTCTGAGCACTCTGGCTTTTAGCATTAGTGGATTGGTAATGGATATCCTCAATTTTATTATCTGGGTTCAACCATATGGCGTGCCACATTATTTTGAAACCCCTGTTTAGTGTAAATCTAATAAGACACGGAACAAATTTTTTTTCTTTTTTTTTAGAGTAAGACGTGGAACAAATTTTTTTTTTTTTTTTTTTTTTTAGAGTTTTTTAACTTTGGTATAAATTCTGATTTCAGGGTTGATGAGTGGTTGGAGAAATTGTGAAATAGACTGGTCGGTTAAGTGGTGTAGTGAACATAGAATGAGGTGATAAAAGAAATTTAAATTAAAACTGAGAGCAGAGAAAGAATTTACTAAACTTAAATGTTTAACATTATTGAAAGAAAAAATTAGCCCAAATCTATATGGAGTATATATCCGTAAGTTGTGTACTGCAGCATCATATGAACTGTTCTGGAAAAGGAATGGAATCTCACATCTGTTTAAAGCTATACGTTTTGTTCCAGAACTCTCATTTAAGAAATACAGGCACACTATAGACATTTGAGTTGGTCAGTGGATTAGTGGAATGCTAAGAGCTTTTAAAAAAACTTTTAGCTGTCTTGTGGCAGTGCCTTCTTTTAGGTGCCACAGTAATCAATGGAAATTACCGCTGGCATCCCATAGAAAAACTTTCCAGTTTATGGAACACTGCTACTTTTCTTTCTTTTGATTATGGTGAAGATATATACAACAAAACATTCGCCAATTCAACAATTTCTACATGTCTTTTTTTTTTTAAGATGTTGGTGAACATATTCCCTTATATGTTTTAAATTAGGACTCTGGGAAAGAGCTACTTCTGAAAGTTTACTGATTTGACAGACCAAATCAAGATTATCTAGTTGATCATCTAGGAGATTATTCAGTTTAACCTATTTTGCCATTGATAAAAGGTTATCATGATTTAATAATTCATTGCTCCAAGCTTAATACTGTGTTTTATCAAGGAAGAAAGGCTTGTATGTATTGATTCTTTCACCTGTTAGAACTGGAATACTAAGGGCATTGGTTGAGCATATCCCTGTTTACTTGTGAGTAATTGTTTCTTTATGCATCTCCATGTGAATGTCTTCTGACTCAGGCCTGTGGCAATTATAACATATTCCCCACAAGGATTATAGAATCTCTTGACTACCTATCCAAGTGTTGTAGTTAATAAAGCTTAAAAATTTCGGGACATTTTCTAAGTAGACAAGACAGTGTCAAAGCCTCTACAGTAGATTTCAAAACTTTGTCATAGGAGCTTTTAAAATAATTCCTAAATTCTAGAAAGGGAGAGAAATTCACCAATTTCCAAAAGGATTGGGACCGTATGAGTTAGAACCTGGAGCTGCCACTTAACTAGCTGAGTCTGAATGAGTTATTTAACTTCTCTTTGTTTCCTCATCTGAGAATGGGAAGGGTTCTTGTAAGAATTAAGTGAGGTAATACATGTGTGGAGTACTTAGAACAGTGCCTGACCCACAGTGCAAGGGTCAGTCATTTCTATTGCTGGTGGCCTCTTTGTAAAAATTTTTTTTACTATGATAATATAGTAAATTATTTATGATAGTTTTATTATAAACTATGAGTAAGCAAAATTTATGGTAACTATGGTAAGATTACAGGAAGACAACTTAGTGAGAGACTTGCTTTTTCTTTCTTCTAACTCATGATTCCAGAGTACTATTAGTTCAGAGTATGGAACATATATCAGCTCCCTTTTCAAATCCCTTACACTGTTTTGCTTTCTTTTTTTGCCTGAGTCTTCTCTCAGTCTTTCTAGAGAGATTCTGATTACCTTTATAGGATAATTTTGGACCCATACCTAATTTGAGAAAACTGATAAAATTTATGTTTGCTTATTTATTTATTTATTTATTTATTTATTTATTTTGAGACTTTATCCCCTTCCCCTTATGGTGTTGAATCTTTTTGGATTTCACAAAACTTTTGTTGCCGTTCGTTGATTCACCAACTGGTAGAAATAATGATAATTACATTTAGAAAAATATATTCTCATAAATACTGAAATCGGAAATTTGTTTAACAAATACTTATTCAGCACCTTCTCTGCTGGGTGCTGAGGTTATAAATCATAGTAAAATGGACGTGGTCCAGGGCCCACTGAGTTTATCATTTAATAGGGGCCTAACAAGCAGGTACAATGGGGAAATGAAAGGGCAGCAGTCACAGGGGCCCCAACCTTATTCTAGAGTTTAGTGAAGGCTTTTTAGAAAAGGTTTGTTTTAAGTTGAGACCAGAGGATCTGCCAGTTGGGATCTGTCTGCCAGGCAGGTGGAAGGTGGGGAGGATGGAAAGAGGGTATTTCAGGTTGAGGAGATGATATGAGTGCTTGTCATGCAGCAAGTAGTTGATCTCCCTGTGTCTCTAGCACCCAGTGCATCGTCTAGTGTGTAATTGGGGCTCGCTAGTTATTTATGGAGTGAAAGGGAGCATGACTCTTTCAGGGAATGAAATTCTGAAAGGCTGGAGCAGTGAGTACACAGGGCTGGACAGTGGTAGGAAGTGGACACCAAGAGGTCGGAAGCCTTGGTCTAGAATTTGAGCTTATTGTCTCGAGGAGCTGTAGGATACCTTTAAAGGGTTTAAGTAGATTGACCTCCTCAAGTTCTTGTTGTAGAACTTGAGCCTGGATCAGGGGAGGAGGAAGAGTGTAGTCAGTGATGACGTTGGGAAGCCTGTATGGAGAGGATGGGGGTCTGGACTGGTGGTTATCCTGGTGATTGAAGAAAAGTTTTGGTGACTGAATATAAGGTGAGAAGTGTTAAGAAAGGAGTAAAAGATGACCACAGGTTTCTGTCCTGGGCATCTGGGTAGAGGGTTTGAGGGTGCTGGTGTGTGGAGTAATGGTTTGGTGGGGAGATAATTTAGTGTAGGGTATGTTGGGCTTGAGGAGTCCGTGAGGCCTTCCCATGTCCTCATACTTTCTACTCCTGCCTGGAAAACTCTTCTGGATGTTTATTTGTATAGTTCACTCCCTCCCTTCATTCAGGTCTTTGTTCAACCATCACCTTCTCAGACTGGCTTTCTTGGACCCTTATTAATATCTGTCATTTTACCCTGCTCTGGCTCCATAACCCTTAAGTTGATCTCCTAATTAACTTTAAGCTCCACGAAGACAGCCACTTTGTTTGCTTGGCTGTAGTCTCGCCAGCCCTTAAAACAGTGCCTGGCATGTAGTGGGTGCATGGTGCTTGTCTTAGTTATTTAGTGCTGCTGTAACAAATACCACAAGCAGATGGCTTTAACAAACAGAAATTTATTGTAAAGATGGCGTGGCAGGAGGGGGTGTCTGACGTCCTCTAACTTCAGGAGGAGGAAGGAGAATCAGGATCAACAGTCAAGACTGATTCCTATGAGGCAGAGGTCAGACATGCCTCACCCCCTCCAATCTTAAGCACTCTCTGCTCTCTACTTCTCTGGTGGGTTCGAGAGTTTGTTGCAGTGGCCACACAGAACTCATAGACAATACTCAACGATTATGGGGCTTATAGGGAAGTAACAGGTTACAGTTCAGGATCAGAAAAGACTCAGAATACGGTTCTTTGGTCAGGACAGCTGCTTCTCAGCCACGCCCACAGGCATGCCTCTTCCTGGCCCTCAGTCTTTGCCCTGCTCAGGCAAGTGTTACAAAGCTCTTTTAGCTCTGCCGATAAGTGCCCGGGGACACCCCATTCTGCCAGTAAGCCTCCTACCTGAAGGTGCTCTGCTTTCTTGCTCCGTAGGCTGGGAAGCCCACCATGCCATCTCCTGCCAGTTGCCTAGTTCTGCCGCCTCTGCCTCCGTTTCTCTGCCGCTGCTTCTCACTGTCTCCCACCATCTCTGGTGTTACAGCTCTCTCTCTTTCTGGCTCCTGGATCTAGGAGGTTCTCAGCACAGGGATTCCGGGTCCAAAGGAGGCATTCCACTCCTGACTCTTCTTTCTTAGTGTTGGTGAGATCCTTTCTTCCCATCTTTTGGATGGCTCATTTTAAGCCTAGCCGAGTGGCAGAACTGACCAATCTTCTCATTAGGGTTCCATACACCTTATTTGCATGGTCTCACCCCCACAAGGATACTGTGTACCTTAATTACATTATTCACAAACTGTCCAGTCCCCTTCATGGGCCACAGCATCTCACTTGCATAGTCCCACCCAGTTATTTGGTGGGAGTTACAAAGACTATGGATAGAAGGGCCGTATTAAGTAATTCACTGCACCACATTTATTTTCTCACAGTTTAGGAGGCTAGAAGTCCAAATTCAGAGTACTGGCTCAAGGGGAAGGCTTTCTCTCTCTGTTGGCTGTAGAGGAAGACCCTTATGTCTTCAGCTTCTGCTTTCTGGTTCTTTGGAGATCTCCATGTGTCTTGGCATCTGTCTTACCCCACCTCTCTTTCTGCCCAGTTTAATCTCATTTATATCTCAAAAGAGATTGACTCAAAGATACACCGTAAACTAATCCTACCTCATTAACATAACAAAGACAACCCATTCCCAAATGGAATTTTAACCACAGGCATAGAGGTTAGGATTAACAACACATATTTCAGGGGGATTGGGGGGACATAATTCAATCCATAACAATACCTGTTTTTTGAATTATTGACTTTGTTTCACAGATGAATATGGTGCTCCTAGGAGAGGTCTGAAACGGAGGCAGGCCTTTGGGAGTTGCCGGCATTACTTAGAGCAGTGGTTCTCAAAGTATGGCCTTTCAGGGGCCCATTAGGTCAAAATTCTTTTCATAATAATACTAAGACATGATTTGATTTCTCACTGTGTTGACAGTTGCATTGATGGCACTAGAGCAGTGGTGGGTAAAACTGCTGGCTTCATTGTACAAATCAGGTTTGTGATGCCAAGCTGTCATTGCCATCATAGTATTCCTTACTGTAGTTAAAAAACAATAGTTGAACTTAATGTCCTGATCAAGCAATAAAAATTAATTTTTATTAAATCCCAACCCTTGAGTACTCATCACTTAACCATTCTTTGTGATAAAATGGAAAGTAGGCAGAAGGCACTGGTGCAGACTGAAGTACAGTAGCTGTCTTGAGGAAAAGCCATTGTGCAGTTGTGTGAGTGAAAGAAAGGCTGACACAAAACTATGACTGTGTAGACATGGGGATTTGGCAGGTATTTTCTAGAAAATGAACAATATGAACCTGGTACTTCAAGGAAAATAACTGACAGTATTGTCGACAGTGATACAGTTTAAGCTTTCAAATGAAAAATAGAATTTTAGAAAAGTTGATTCCACTACCATAAGCTTGACAGCTTACCAGTACTTAAAGGCTTTTTTTTATGAGATTGGTAGTGATGCTAATGAAGTGATTTTTTTTTTTTTTATTACGTAGTGAAACGTCAATATTTGGAAGATATGCTTAAATCAGTGAAAAATATTTTCCAAATGGCCTGTGCATGATGTTACAAACTCATAAATGGGCAAAAGATCCATTCAGAGTTAAAGGATGATAAAAACCAATGGTGTTTAATGTGATAGTATGAAAAACTGACATAATTTCAGATTCCACATTGGAACTGCCCTTTAAGAAATTACTACTTGTTAGGTTTTGGTGTACTATTAAAACCGAATATCTACATTTATTTGAGAAGACTGTTAAAATACTCTTCCCTTTCCCAACTACATACTATCTGAGGTGGAATTTTCCTCATATCCTTCAACCAGAACAACATATTGCAACAGATTGAATGCAGAAGCAGATGTGGGAATCCAGCAATTTCTATTGAGCCAGCATTAAAGAGCTGCTAAAATGTAAATCACTGCTGCCCTTCTCATCAAATTATTTTTCTCTTAAGAAATAGTTATTTTTCATAAAATATTGTTTATGTTAACATGTAAATGGGCTTATTATTTTCAAATGATGTAATAAACATTTTAAGTGCATCTCAATTTTCATGTCTGACATAGTAAATATCGAGAGAGATAATCCACCTAAACAAAAGCCCTTGAGGTCCTCAAGAATCAAGAATGTAAAGGATCCTGAAAGCAAACAGCCTGAGAAACATTGGGTTGGAGGGGACAGCGGTTAACCGAGGGGTCCTTGGCTGGAGACAGGCACCCTGTCCAGGTGGATAGAGCGTCCTCTGTGGTGGGAGTGTCTGCCATCCCCTCCACTGTGTGCCACCTTGCAGTATCGTGCCTTTTCCTGGGGAGAAGAGCCCAGAGAGTCTGCAGATGTCGAAGGCCCGTTGTTGTAGCTTGAGAAGAGGCCTCAGGACAGAGCCTAGGGTGGTGGTAAGGGATGGACAGGAAAAAAAGCTCATCAAGGAGTGACCAGAAGTTGAAGGACTATCAGAATGTTGTCATGGAACCTTAAGGAGAGAGTATTCTGAGGGGAGGAGGTGGTCAGAAGTAGTAGATTTTACTTCGAGTGAGAAATAGATTGAACGGTGAGAGAGCATTCAGTGCAGACTCTTGAGGTGAATGAGTGACAGTAGCTGAGGGGAGTCTGATGAGGGGGACAATAGTTGGAGAGGCCTGTGTGGGGTAGAGGGAGAGTGCTGTTCTGTGTTGATTCTAAATGGGAGTGGCCTGAGCACTGTTAGGTGCTGAGAGGAAGGAGCCCTGAAGAGGAAGAGGTGGGAGAGCTTCCTTAAGATGTTGACCTGAATGAATACCTGGCAAAGGCCCACTGCAGGAGCTGGGGATAAGGAAGTGAGTAAGGGACACCAGACCCTACTCTCAACCTCATCTATGGAAAAGGTGATGCTTGAAAAAAGACAGGGACGGGCCCTAGGGATTGCTGGGGTTTTGATTTTAAATAGGGTATTTGAGACCTTTGAGCAAAAAGATCTCAGAGGAAGAGGAAGTCAGAGGATGAAGCAAGCAAATATCTGGGAAATGAGTTCCAGGCAGAGGGAGAAACCCCAAGGCATGACTATGCTTAGAGGTGAAATAAGAAGTCCTGCCGAAATCAGTGTTAGTTAATACTTGGCTTGGCGTATACGTTACATAAAGTATATTGGGAGAGGTACTTTAAAATTTCCCTGTTGAAATAAATTTCATAAACCTTGGCTGTCCATTCCCTCTACCACGTCCTTGATGAACTTGGATTTTACTTTGATGATGCCTGCACCATCAGGTCACATTTGTTGGGTGCCTGCTGTGTGCCAGGCACAGCGCTAAGAACTTTATTTTTGTGAACCTCACATCAACTCTGTTAATAGCCCCATTTGCAGATGACTGAACCTACCAGGAGGTTAGGTAATCGGTCTAGGTCGCACAGGAATCAGTGGCACCAGTGTTTGAACGTAGGTCTTGGGTCTTTTGCCTCCAGAGTCTGTGGTCCTAATTATTATACTGTAGACCTTCTAGCATAAGCTTTTCTCCCTACTCTCTTATCTCAGAAGACTTCTGTGTCTGCATCTGCTGTCCTTCGTATATTATTAAAGGAAAGACTCCCCACTTGAAAGCATATTTACCAATGGTTTTATCTTCAGGAGTACCTTCTGTTCTACCCTCAGACATGACTAAATCTTATATAACTTAACCCCCAGTTAATGTTGATGTCTTTTCCAGCTACTATTCTTTTTTTAAAAATTTTAAACAGGCTATTTCCACCACCTCAGTTCCTTCACATCTACTCTTTCCTCATTCTTTTGGGAGCTCTCTCCTGTTCCCCTAAACCACCAGTGCTGTTAGTTCTTTACAAAGATGTTCTTTTCAGTAAATCTATTTTATTGTCTCAATTTTTATCTTTAATTTTTGCATTTGAATCATAAAAATGTTTAATATGTTTATTGTAGGGAATTAGGAATATAAAAATGAGGAAAAAGTAATTCATAATCTATGAAGAAGTAACATAAGATCGTTATATTTTCTTTATTTTTTTGTATTGTTCATGCATATGTGTGTATAGAGATTTTTTCCCCAGATTGGGGATTATGCTGTGTACATAGGCTTTTAAATTCTGATCTTTCTACTTTTATGTGTTATGTATATTTCCAGTTGTCATTCATCTTTGAAAACATGATTGGTAACTACATAATAGATTGCATTTCTTTTCCTGCAGTTTAGCCATGCCCATATGTTGGACGTTCTGGTTCAGCCAGTTCCTTTGAAGCCTCGAGCAAGTTATTTAGCACCTCTACCTCAGTTTTTTCATCTCAGGGTTGTTGTGAGGATTAAATGAGACGGTGCAGATAGAATGTTAGTTTCCATTACCACTACTACTTAGGATGTCTGACTCCTTCTAGAACTACCTGCTGCAGGTTCCTTCTCCTTACTTTGTCCTCCCCTGTTTCTGGAATGCTCCAAGCCGACAGATGCTCTTTGTCCCCGTGGTTGCTGTCTTAGTTAAGGTCTCCAGGGGTTCTTCTGCTTGGCTCTGAAATGTTACTTGGTGCTTCATTCTTTGATTCCTAACTCCCCGTCTGCAATAAGAGATAGCTTAAATAGAAATGGTAAGTTTACTATATGGATTCTGGGAGTCTCTAGAACTGAAGTTCAGGGATAGAGCCAGGCTTTGGGTAAGGATGGAGTCAGGGAATGGGAAAGCCACTTGGAGTTTGTCCATCTCATTTCTCCTCTTCTGCTTCTGCTTGCCAGGTAAGAAAACTCTGAGATGGTCGCTTTTCTGTTCTCAGCACAGTCTGCCTCTCAGCAGCATTGAGCTCAGTTGACCATGGCCTTCTCTTTGAAACACTTTTCTTTCAGCTTCTGAGATGTCGTAGGCTCCTGGTCCTCCGTATACCTCTTTTTTTCCTTCTCAGTTTCCTTCTGGGACGCTACTTCCTTTACCTGTCTGTGTGATCCCAGTTGTTTGGAGTTTCTCAGTGATGAGAAACTTGGGCTCTCCTTAGGTGATCTCATCTGTCCCCATTTGTGGTGCGTTGAATTGCTTGGTGCGGCCCTTCTAGCCATAGTCTTTGTGGCTCACACGTAGTGATTGAGTAGACTATGCAAATAAGGTATGTAGAACCCTAATGAAGCAATCAGTCAGTTTTGCCATTCCTCTAGGCTTAAAAAGAGCCATCCCAGAGGCGGGAGGAGAGGATCTCACTACCACCGAGAAAGAAGAGCCAGGAGTGGAGTTTGTCCTTTGGACCTGGGATTCCTGCACTGAAAAGCTCCTGGAACCAGGAGAGAGAGAGAGCTGTAGCACCGAAGACTGAGAAGCAGCGGCAGCAGAGGCAGAGCAGGAGGCGGTGATGGAGACTAGGGTGCTTTATAACACTTGCCCGAGCAGGGCAGAGGCCGGCCAAGGGTCAGAGGGTCAGAGAAAGGCGTACTTTCAGGTATGGCTAAGAAGAGGCTATCCTGATGGAAGAACTGTATCCTGAGCGTTCCTGAACCTGAGTTGCAGCCTGTTACTTCTCTAATGAACCCGATAATCCTGAGTATAGTCTGAATTTTTTGTGGCCATTGTGATGAATTATCGAATTCAGCAGAGAAATAGAGTGCCATGGGAGGGACGGTTGGTGTCAGAATTGGTAAAGATGGCAGAGAGAGGAGGCATGTCTGACCTCCACCTCATTGAAATCAGCCTTGGGCTATTGATCTTGATTCTCCTTCCCTGTTGTGAGGTTAGAGAAGGTCAGACGCTGCCCCCATACCACTTTTACACTGTTGGTTTTAAATGTTGTTTCCTGACACTTTCGATGACTCTCAAATGTATATCTCTACCCCAGCCTCTGACCTCTAGACTCGTCCAATCTACCTGTCCACCTCACAGCTCCATTCCTCTGTTTTCTCTGCTGGGTCTTTAATCCTTTTGGACTCAGCTTGAGTGTCACCTCCTCAGAGAGGCTTTTTCTGGCCAACTCTCTAGATTACCCCTGATGTTCTTGACCAGCTCCCAGTATTTCCTTTATGGCATGACCACAAGCTGTAATTACTGTCTCTTTCTTTTACTAACTAGGATAGGTTGGAGGGTGAGGGCACACCCATTAGGTTGTTGATGTAGGTTGGGTTAGTTGTTCTGACAGCTGATTGAGTCAGAATCCCTTGAAGGTATCCCTGCACAGGTGGGAGCCCACTACTCTGGATTTTTAGAGAAGTGCCCAAGTGAATCTGATGCACAGTCAGATTGGGAATAGTGGCCTTTGAGCCAGACAAGGAGAACCTGGACTTCTGGGTAGTTTCCTGAGAACAAGAAGGAAGGTTATTGGGAAGGCTTGAGGAAGCCTAACCATCAATGTGGATTTTGGGGCAGGTGCAGCACCCGCAGTGAAATGAGAAGAGAACCCAAACCAGGTGTCATGGAGTTGATTGTGTCAGAGTAGAACTGTGTTCCATAGGGTTTTCAGTGGCTGATTGTTTTTGGAGGTAGATTACCAGGACTTTCTTCTGAGGTGCTTCTGGGTGGACTGTAACTTCCAACCTTTTGGTTAGCAGCCAAGCACATTAACCATTTGTACCACCCAGGGATTCCTGAGAAGAGAAGGAGAGATCTTTTTCAAGGAGTTGGTGGAATCAGAGAGGGAGAATCGAGGTGCTTAAAACTAACTGGGAAGGGGTTTAAAATACACTGTTTGAATCAGTAAGTGAACATCCTGTCCTCAACATTTTTTTAAAAATGGAAACTGACCAACACAAATTTTCTGTAATTTAAAACCTACAATATTCAAGAAGATGCTAAGTTGCTAAGTAGTATGCTGTACTTTAAGAAAGTTTCTTTGAGCAGTGAAAGAGTAGCTTTAAAATAGCAACTCTAGGGCCCTGGACACTCTTTTAACTCAGTACTGAAGTCACTCCTGAGGTTCACTCTTCAGCCAAACGTTAGACAGGCCCATAAAACAGACAGTAGTAATACATGTAGCTCAACAACGTATACGAGACTAAATGGGCACACCAGGCCAGAGGCAAGGGTGAGAAGGCAGGAGGGGACAGGAAAACTGGATGAATGGAAATGGGGAATCCAAAGTTGAGAAGGGGAGAGTGCTGACGTGTCATGGAGTTCGCAACCAATGTCAGAAAACAATTTGTGTATTGATTATTCAACAGGAAACTAATTTGCTCTGTAAACCTTCACCTAAAGCACAAGTGAAAAAAAAACAAAAAAGCAACTCTTCTAAAGTTGTTGAGATTAAAATTATAAATCAGTTGATAAAATATTATTTTTAACTTCAGAGCAACCTTTTAGGAGCTCATTTTCTGTTGTTCCTATTTTAAGTTTTAAAAAATCACAGATCTGAATTGACACTACTAGAAATTTTGAAAATACGGGGGAAAAGTTTCCATGTTATTGGGGGAGGGTGAGAGGTTGAGAAATTAAAATTTATTCAAAATTCACATTTAGCAGCCTTTGCATATTTAAGGTTAGGAACATATGATGTATTGTGTAAATCTGAGGGGTGTTTGCCAAACAAAATACAATTATGTTTTTAATTTGAAAGAATGGTTTGTATATAGAATTAGAATTTTTCTAGTCGAACTTACCTTTAAATATTTTAACTTTAAAAATATGTATATAAGTGGCTCCTGAGCTTGCTGCACTTAAAGCATCTCGTAGTTTTAGGAGATTTATCTCTCCATCTCTCTGCAGTCTGTCCTTAGCTGAGATCTGAGTGCCCATTGAGGTGTGCTACATTGTTGCTTTGCCTCTGTGTCTTCTTTTGTGGGAGCAAAAGAGTGACTTCCTTGCTTATAACTTCCACAGGAATAGGTAGATGCTACTGCCAGTGTCCATTCCACTAACTGTCCTTTGGGGACCAGTGAGGAGGGAAAGAACGACCGTGTCAGCCTAGATCAGAAGTTAGTGAGGAGGAGACACACAAGAAGAATGAACCAGGAAGAGTGAATTCTTCTCCTGTGGGAGCACCAAGCCTCCTAGAGGCGGATACACATTCTGCTCTTGTGTTTTGTCTCCAGTATTGCTTGTCTGGAGACATTTTTGGTTGTCACAGTTAGGGGGTGGGAGTATATGCTATTGGCATCTAGTGGGTAGAAGCCGAGACTACTGATAAACATTTAACAGTGCGTGGGACAAAGGATTGTCAGGCCAAGATGTCAGTAGTACCAGGGTTTCGAAATCGTGATTTAACTTCTATGCATCTTGCAGTTAAAAAAACAAACACTCATCATGCCTTATGTCCATTGTCTATTGCTGCGTAACAAACTACCCCACAACTTAATGATTTAAGACAATAACTTTCTATTTGTTCATGATTTTTTGGATTGTCGATGTGGGCAAGGCTCAGCCTGGACAGCTCGTCTCTACTCTGTGTGGTGCATCTGCACTCACTTGGCTGGTGGACTAGGGGCTGCTCTTTGCAAATGGCCTTGCTCACATGATCCCTGACTGGCTTGGGCTTTTGACCAAGGTGCCTCAGTCCTCCATGTGGACCCTTCAGGAAGCTAGGTCAGGCTTCTTCATGTGATGGCTGCGTTCCAAGAGGACAGGAGCAGAAGTTGCCAGGCTTCTTGAGGCCATGTTAGGTGTCACAAAACGGCACTTCTGCTGCTTTCTGTGGTCAAAGCAAGTTATAAGGCCCAGCCCAGATTGAAGGAGTAGGGACGTAAACTCTCTTCTCGGTGGTGGGGCTGCAGAGTCTGTGGTCATTTCAGTCCATCACAGCCCTTTATTTAGCGTAACATTTAGAATCACTTGTTTTAGGATGTCCAGTTAATGGTAGGATTTCTGTGGAATGGATTCCCAAAAAGCACTCCTTAATAAAGGCATCAATTTGTTTCAACAATTTGTCTAATGAATATTTACCAAGTACTTACTTTGAGTATGACATTGTGCTTAGAGATTAGTAAGTACTGGAAAAGGCCTACAAGCCCGTGTTTCCTGGGGAAGACAGTTAACTAGTGAGTAAGTTAATTTTGAATGTTACGGTAATGCTGTGAAGTAGTAGATGAGAGAGGCCACTTGGCTTTGGGTCACTGGGTGTCTTAGTTATCTAATCCTGCTATAACAGAAGTACCACAAGTGGATGGCTTTAACAGAGAAGTTTTTTTTCCTCGCAGTAAAGCAGGCTAGAAATCTAAATTCAGGGCATCAGCTCCAGGGAAGGCTTTCTTTCTCTGTGGGCTCTGGAGGAAGGTCCTTCTCATCATCTTCCTCTGGACTAGGAGGTTCTCTCCACAGGAACCCCACCCCAGGCCCAAAGGACGTGCTCTACTCCAGCACTGCTTTCTTGGTGGTAAGAGGTCCCCTTGTCTCTCTTCCCACTTCTCTCTTTCATATCTTAAAAGAGATTGGCTCAAGACACAATCCAGTCTTGTAGATTGAATCCTGCCTCATTAACATAACTTCCGCCCATCCCACCTGATTAACATCATAGAGGTAGGATTTACAACACACAGGAAAATCACATCAGATGACAAAATGGTGGACAGTCACACAATACTGGGAATCATGGCCTAGCTAAATTGGTACACATATTTTTGGGGGACACAATTCAATCCATGACACTGGGGAAGGCCTTTTGAGCAGGTGACACGAAAGGATGGGACAGTCAGGGTAGTTGAAGAGCTTGGGGGCTTCTGGTGTAGAAAACAGCGATTGCAAAGGCCCTAAGGTGGAAGGAAGGCGGTGCAGCTGGGGCTTAGTACACTGGGAGCAAAGCGGTGGAAGTGAGGTTGGAGGGGAAGAAGGCCTTGGGACCGTGGGCCCAGTTTGCCCAGGACAACCTGTTTATGCTTAGTGAGGCTGAGTTCTAGCTGGTTAGTGCTGCTGGTGTCTGGGTGTGGGCAGTGCATTATATGGTTTCCACGGTATGGAAAAGAGTGGATTTGTTTCTCAGTGCGGTGGGAAGCCATTGAACGATTTTGAGCAGGAGAGTGACAAGATGTGATTTTTAAAAGATTGCTTTGATTGCTGAGTGAAGAACGTATTGTTTGGGCAAGAATAGAGACAGGTCGTTTAAAGGAGGCTGTTGATGAGAAATGATGTGGCTTGGCCAAGGACAGGGGCTGCGGAAATGGAAAAAAATGAGTGGATTTGTATGTGTTTCGGAGGTAGAGCCAACTAGATTGCTGCTGTACTGGATGTAGGGGACAAAGGGAAGGGAGGGATCCAGAATAGTTCCTAAGTGTTTCCTTTACATAACTGAGAGGGTGGTGGTGTCAGTCACTGAGATGAGCTGGGGGGGGGGGGTGTTGCTGTTTCTTGGCCATTTTTTGGGTTCAGAGCTATGCTTTGAACATTTGAAGTTTGAAATGTGTGTAAGACAGACAGTGGAAGTGTGATTTGTAGGTCAGCTGGCTTGGAGTCCAGTCTGGAAGTCATTGATAATACTTAAATTCTTGAGAATAAGTCCTGTCACCTGTGTGTGGGAAGAAGTGAGTAAGAGAAGGTGAAAGGTCCAGCTTTTAGTGGTCAGAGAGAGGAGACAGAGAGGGGCACTCTGCCATAAGGACAAGGGGGTGGGATGTCCAACGGCTCCTCAGATTGAAGGGACTGCAGATACTAGGTGATGAGCTTTTCGGTGACACAGTGGGAGTGAAAGCCAGATTGGGGTAAGCTGAGGAAATGGAGACCACTTGTGCGGGTAAGGCTTCAAGGCGTTTACAGTGGAGCCAGGCAGGGAGAGGGCTCAGATGTGGGGAACATAAGAGAGTTTTATTTTTAAATGGGGAGATTCTAAACCATATGTTTATATGGTGAGTCTTCAAACTTGACTGTGCAGGTGAATCCCCTGGGAATCCTGTTAAAATGCAGATTCTGATTCAGTTGCCTGTGGGGCCTTGCTCCTTTTCCAGGGAGTTCCCAGGCCCTCCTGGTGCTGCTGTTCCATGGCTTACTTGTAGAAGCAAGTGAAGTTGATAAGGAATAGTGTGATGGAGAAAACGGATGCAGGAGAGAGGAGGTAATGGAAGGCTAGAAGCCTTCTATCTTGTACCCACAGGCCTGGATCATGTTAGGTGCCAGCCCTGCGGATTGAATTAATAGTCATGTGATCTCCAGCCGGTGTCATGGCTTCATGGTTTGTTCTAATCAGTATACTGCTCTCTCAAGTAGAGCAAGTAAGTTGTGATACTGACACGGGATCAGGCCAATCTTCATGAACTCTTGCAAGACTGAACAGCAGTTTAAATGAGTATACAATTTAATTTGCTTTATATAGCATATTTCAGAGATGGGTTGAACCGGTTGGCTCTTAGAAAACAGTATTACCCTGTAATTTCAGCAACTCTAATGTATAACAGTCTGTATAAAATGCCGCTAAATTCAGAATATTAGGTTGAAAGGGAGGAGAGGTGAGCTTAAGAAAGCTGGCTTTGATCTGAAGGTGGAGGAATTTGATTGCTGAGAAACAAAACAAGAAAAGATTTTCTTTGTTTTTTAAAAGACCTGTAACAAAGAACATTGCAAGTAGGGACAGATTAATGTAGGTGTTCTTTGATAAATTGAATATAAGTAGCTCTGAGGCTTTGTACACGTGGATCTATTATAAAATCAGAGACATTCGTGGGGAGAAAAGTTTGAAGGTAACTGGGTCATCTGGAAGAAGCAGCAGAAAGGAGCAGCCAGCTGCTTGATGAGCAACTATGATTAGACGAGTCTATTCCTTTCGCTACAGCCTCCTGGCTTACCTGGCTTCTTATCCATGTGCTGGAGCCAAGTGAGCCTCCTCTGGGGGAAGGAACAATGAGTGGAGCCCCAGCCAAAGGGCGGCACTGCTGCCCAGCCTCCTTTCCTTGACCTCATTCCCTCCCTTGGAGACAATGAGGAGGAGGAGGCTGAAGGCAGAGTCCTGGCCATGGTCCATGCCAGTAATTAAGCTCTTTGTCTTGAATGTTTAGCTGAAATAAAATGTCTGATTGCCTTATAGTGAAATAGTTTTTAGTCTTAGTACGGAAGTCAGTAATTTAAGTTAAGCATCTTAAGGTAATGGTGAGATAAATGGGAGCAGAGGATGAGATTCTTACTGGTGCCGGGGATCTTTCTAAGTGGACTTTTTTGTAAGTACCATGTTCTTTTAAGGAAATTAACTTTAGAAATAATTTTTTTTAGTTCTCGGGCAAATAGACCAATGCCATTTTTTGTGGTTTATGCCCTAAAACTTTTCTTTTTTTGTTAAAGATAAAAACATGTTTAAATGAGCTATGAGACCTATGTGAAGAAAACTTAAGTGCTTTTTTGAAAAAGGAAAATGAATACAGAACTCGAATGTAGCATTCCTGTTTATGTATGCTTGAGTATTTTAAAGATGTCGCTTAATTGGTAGAAATAAATATTTGAGAGGAGCCAGTTCTAAAAACAATGAGGGGGATGTATCCTATTTATCCTATTTTAAATATTTAATATTTTTTTTTAAGTACCATAAAGCAGAAGTAAGTGGAACAAAATAGTCTAGGCACTGATCCGTATGTTTATGGGAATTTAGTTCATGATGAGTTCAGCAGTTTAAATCAGTTGGGAAACCAAAACCAAAACCAAACCCATTGCTGCTGAGTCGATTCCGACTTGTAGTGACCCTATAGGATAGAGTAGAACTGCCCCATGGAGTTTCCAAGGCTGTAATCTTTATGAAAGCTGGTTGCCACATCTTTCTTCCACAGAGCCGATGGTGAGTTCGAGCTGCCAGTATTTCAGTTAGCAGCCAAGCACTTTAACCACTGCACCACAGGAATAGGTGGTTTGTAATATAAAGGGTGTTGGATCAACTGACAATCTGTTGAAAAAAATAAAGTTGAAAACTCTTCATCCCATAGCACATGGATTCTGGGTGGATTAATGATTTAAATGTCAAAGTAAAAGCATGGAAGTATTACGAAAAAATTGCGGAAATAGTGGGGTATGTGGGGTAAGGGTTTCTTAGCATAACACCATGGCTATAAGCCTTTAAAAAATTGATAGATTGACTGCTTAAATAATTAGAACATATCTACACCAAAGAGCAGCTGCTGGAGGTCCTTTGAAGTATGAAGTTCAAAGGCCAGCAAATTGGGAAAAATAATTAGGATATATATATATGATAAAGGGTTAGTATCGTTAGTATAAAAGGAACATTTTCAAAATAAGTTGTTCCAGCAGTTCTATTTTAGGAATTTATCCAAAGGGAAAAAAATAAGAGAATGTTTATGCAGTGTTACTTATAAAAACAAAATATTAAAAATAGTCTCTGCTAGAAACCCCAGTTAGAATTTTCCATATAAAAGCAAAACATTACCAATAGTAACTAGATATAAATTCCATGAGGACAGGGATCTTTGTCTTTTTTGTTCAGGGTAGTGCCTGGAACCCAGTACCTCTCAACAAGTATTTGTGGAATGAGTGAATGAATCAATCGGTCAAAGTGCTCATCAGTAGGGGACTGGGTCAGTTAAGGTACACTCATAGACTAGCCTACCCTGTAGCTGTTAAGAAGCGTAAGGTGGCCCTTCTCTGCTGACCACAGTGCAGTGCAGTCGGGGAGGAGGAAGTTCAGAATGTTTATAGTTCAGGGAAGATGGTACCATTTGTGAAGAAACAATGCATTTTTGTGGAAGTGTGGAAGAACTACACCCATTAAACAGATCTTATCTTTTGGAGGTAGATGTGGGGAAAGGAACATGTGTTAACATTCCATTTTCTCTGTATTTTGAAAAATTTATCAAGATCATGATAACTAGAAAAAATAAGATTTTTATTTTGGAAGAAATGTAAAATCAAATTATTGTATTTGAATGTATTAAGAGCTAGCATGACTGAAATGAGCATATTATAGAAATTTTGTAGTTTTAGTTTAAATTTGCCTTTAAAATAAAAAGATTTTTTATTGGTGGCAGCCTACCCCTTTCATAGCGTTTTACATTCATGTTTTTTTCTGCATTCTCTCTAGGTTATGTATATGTATGAATGCCATTATTATTGACATAACATAGCAACTGCAATCTGGTGGTTTTTAACAACAGTACTTTTCAGCAATGCTAGTAACTCTCTTCAGTAACTGTACAAAGATCTGGCACAACAAGTAAGCCAATTGAAATTTAGTCAGTCAAGCCCATAAGTGAACAGTCTCTAGTGTATAAGAAGACGTTGGAAGATTTTCAGCTAAAATGTAACCTCTTGGTTACATACAAATTTTACGAGGTAGAATTCTACTTAAAGTGTAAATTTGTGAAAAAACTTTTGCATAATGGTTGTTCAGACCTGACTGGCAAGATTACATAGTATAAAGAATCAAAAGTCCATTTCCTGGAGCACAGGAATGTGAGGTGTGTCTGAAGTGTGTACTCTTGATGCCAGTGGAATCTGCTATATGAAGTCAGTCAGCAGAAACAATGGTATGTATGAACTGCGTTGGTAGGCAAGAGAAAATAGCTTGTGCTAGTATTGAGGGAGGGTCAGTTGTTGATTCTAAGACTGTTAAGATTTACAGGATGGCAGTTACTGTGGCTCATGAAACTTTCAAGATAATAATTGCTGCTATTTGCCTACTAGCACTGTGTGCCAGGCTAAACCAGAGGTTGGCAAGCCACGGCCTGCCATCTCTTCTGGCACAGTCCACAAGCTAAGAATGGTCTTTACATTTTTAAATGGTAGAAAAGCAGAATCAGAAGAATAAATAATGTTTTGTGGCATATGAAAATTATGAAATTCAAATTTCATCATCCATAAATAAAGTTTTATTGGCACACAGCCACACTCATTCATTTACCTATTGTTTGTGGCTGCTTTAGTGCTACAACAGCAGAGTTGAGTAGTTGCAGCTGAGACTATGGCCTGTGAAGCCTGAAATATTTACTGTCTGGCCCTTTACAAACAAATTTTGTGAAACCCTGCTGTAAGCACTTGATAAACATGGTATCATTTAACCCTTCACCAGCTTACCAGCAGAGGAAACAAGCTTAAACAATTCAAGCAATTTACCTGAAGTCACCGAGCTGGGATCTAAACCCACCTTTCTGTTTCCAGACACTCTCGTTTTGAATCACTGTGCAACACAGCCTCCCACAGAAAAAAAAGTTCATTAGTAGTCTTGTTTTTCTTTAAAATTTTTCTGTTTATCTCAAGAAAAGGTTTAAACACAGACGAAAACATTCTTTGATGGTTACAAGGGTGGGGAGGGAGAGAGGGGAATTCACTAACTAGATCGTAGACAAGAATTATTTTAGGTGAAGGGAAGGACAACACACAGTACAGGGGGAGTCAGCCCAACTGGGCTAAAGCAAAAGCTAAGACGTTTCCTGAATACAACCGAACACTTCAAGGGACAGAGTAGCAAGGGCGGGTGTCTGGGGACCATGATTTCAGGGGACATCTAGGTCAGTTGGCATAACAAAGTTTATTGAGAAAATATTCTGCATCCTACTTTGGTGAGTGGCGTCTGGAGTCTTAAAAGCTTGTGAGCAGCCATTTAAGATGCATCAATTGGTCCCAACCCACCTGGAGCAAAGGAACGTGAAGAACATGAAAGACAGAAGGAAAATATTAGCCCAAGAGACAGAAGGGCCATATAAACCAGAGGCTCCATCAGCCTGAGACCAGAAGAACTAGATGGTGCCCGGCTACCACTAATGACTGCCCTGACAACAAAACAGAGACGGAGCAGGAGAAAAGTGTTGTGCAGAACTCAAATTCACGTAAAAAAACAAAACAAACAAACAAAAAAAACGGACTAAATGGTCTTACTGAGACTAGAGAGGAATCCCCCACGGCCCCTGGACTCTCTGTTAGCCCAGAACTAAAACCATTCCCGAAGCCAACTCTTCAGAAATTAGACTGGACTATAAAACATAAAATAATACTCGTGATAGATACACAAGAGTAAATGGGCAGCTCCTGTCTGGAGGCGGGATGAGAAGGTAGAGATAGGAGCTGGTTGAATGGACACAGGAAACCCGTGGTGGACAGGGGGAGTGTGTTGTCACATTATAAGGATTGCAGCTAGGGTCACATAACAATATGTGTATAAATTTTTGTATGAGAAGCTAGAGCTGTAAACTTCCACCTAAAGCACAATTAAAAAAAATTTTTTTTCTGTTTATCAGTATGTGCTGACACATGCTGAACGAACCATAGGGATAAGGTTCTAAAATCAGATTACCTTGAATATTACTTAGGTTGACCATACATTATTGCACACTTTGCATGGTTGAGTATTTCGTATTTATTCTCTTTTTGTTTCTCTATGGCTCTCAGTTTTTCCATTTCCAAGTCATCACCACTCTTCAGCCCACCTACCTGAATAGCTTTCGCTTTCTTAATTGGCTGGAAAACCATAGAAGGACAGTGACTGAGCTTCTCAAGTGCGTGGTTTTATGGCCCTAGGTGCATTTGGCAGTATTTGGACACAGCTTTGGATATCACAACTAGGGGTGTGTTACCAGCATCTAGTGGGTATAGGCCAGGGATGCTGCTAAATGCCTTACGTTGCTCAGAGCACCCCCACCGCAGAGAACCATTGGCTCCAAACAGCTTTTGTCTGCAGCCCCAAACTCCTGAAGGGACATGGCGCAGATAGGACCGGTGGGGCTTGTTTGTCCCTTTTGTGTGTGTGTGTGTGCTCTGAAGTTATTTGTGCGGGCTTGACTCGCCTGCCATCCGGAATTGTGCCACATCCCCTCCCTGGGTGTATTTCTCCAAGTCTCCAAAGGTTGATACATGTGTAATCTCCTGAGCTTGCCTCAATCTCTCAGTCATTCTGCTGGGCTTGTTCTACTTCCATAAAAGTGAAGTGCTTTACCCCATTGAGTAGTAAACATAGGAAACTGAGCATGTGGCTCACAGAATTTGAGAAGTTAACGGGTGAACCACTTCTCACTTAGACTGTTGCCTCCTAATTGCCTCCTCCCCCAAGCTTTTAGCCCTTCAATCTCAATCCTCTGAGAGAAGATCCCCCTCCTGCCCAGATGAGCAGCTCTGGGGTGCTACACCCAAGACGGGGAGGTGGGGAAGGGGGTGTCACAGCATGCAGCAGATAGGGCAGCACAGAATGCTCTCCTGTCTTCTGGTTCATTATCCATGTGGTTGCCAGATTGCTCTCCTAATGCACTCGTCATTTTTACCTTAAAACAAATGTGAATGTAGTATGTAGAATGCAAATTTCACATTCATTTTCTCCCTTTGTCATTAAATACTTCAGTGCGTATTTTTTGAAAACATGGATTTTTTTTGTTTATATATAACCACAGTTCACTTACCAAAAGCAATACATTTATCATTGATGCCAGGCTATTTTCTAATCCACATTTCATTAATTGTTCTGATAATGTTTGTTTCAGCTGTGTCTACGAACCCACGGTCCAGTCAGCCCAGTGCAGTCACATGGTGCATTTGGATGTCATGTCTAGTCTCCTTTAATCTGGAACAGCCCTTCTTTCTTGCCTTTGACGTTTTAAAAAGTACACGCCAGTTATCTTGTAGAATGCCCCTCGGTTTTGGTCTCTCTGGGTTTCCACATGATTAGATAGATTCTTGGCAGAAGACCACAGAAGTGTTGTGCCTTGGTGCTTCTTTGGTGGAAGTTTCTAGTGCTTGGTGCATTTCACTTAAAGGATCCAGTCCAAACCCCTTCACCTGGCATTTGAGCCCCCCAGTAGTTGACCTTGGTTTCCCTCTGTTCTTCACCAGCTCTGCTCCAGCCAACTGGGCTACTGGTTTCGAGATGCCTTCAGCAGTTCTCACACCTGGGCCTTTTCTTAACAGTTTCAACTCTGCTGGTGTTTTCTTCCCTTTCCTGCCCCCTTCTTCCCAGCCTTTCCTCTTCCCTGTATGGATCTAAAGTCCCTGAGGGGCACCCATCCTCAAGGCTGCATTGCAAATCCTCCTTTCCCTGAAAGGTTCCTTTCAGTAAGCAGTTAGTGAGTTCCTGCTGGGTTTTGTTCTTAGAACAGAAAGATCAGGACATCAGTTCCTTTTCTTGAAGAATTTATAGTCTATTGTCTAATTTTCAGCCCCATTTTACTACGGAGGGGCAAAGAGATAGGAGGTCAGGCTCTTTCAGACAAGGGTTGGTAGTGGTGGGGTTGTGGGGATGCTACTTCTCTGCTTCTCTCTGCCTGCCTCTGCTCTCCTGTTACAGCCTGTTGTCTGTCTTAAGACCCAGATTTGAGCCTTAATGCAAAGGATCACCAAACTTTTCCTCAGTTCAGGTCACCTTAAGTGTCTTAGGAAGGTTTTTCAGCATCCCTGGGCCAAAATAAGGAGCCTTGGTGGTGCAGTGGTTAAGTGCTTGGCTGCTAACCAAAAGGTCAGTGGTTCGTATCCACCAGAGGCTCCATGCTCTTGGGAGAGAAAAGACCTGCGATCTGTTCCCATAAAGATTACAGCTTAGGGAACCGTATGGGGGTAGTTCTACTCCGTCATTTAGGGTCACTAAGAGTCAAAATCAATTCAAGCGTGCACAGCAACAACAATAGGCCAAAATAAATGAGAAGTTCCGTTTATTAAATCGTTAGGTTCAAACAACTTAAAAAAAAAACAAACTTGTTGCTGTCGAATCGATTCCAACTCAATAGTGGCCCTATAGGACAGAGTAGAACTGTCCCCTAGGGTTTCCAGGGAGCACCTGGTGGGCGAACTGCCGACTTTTTGGTTAGCAGCAGTAGCTCTTAACCACTATGCCACCAGGGTTTCCAAACAACTTAAGCCAGTTTAAAAAAATAATACTCATGGATTGAAAGAAAAATCCTTTTTATTTTATTCTTAAATAACCAGTTATTAGCTAATGGACTATACAGCTTCTCAGACCTCGGAATCATACTGGACTCTGCTACCCTTGTTTCCTGTTCTGCCTTGACTCTTATCAAAGCCACCACTGAAAACCCAGCTTTGTAACGACGTGACGTCATCCAAGAGTGTGTAGCACCATCTGCTGTTGAAACAGAACTCTCTGAAGCTAGTAGCTCACTTGGTGTTGCTGTTTCCCGCAGCTTGAAACTCTGTGGTGTCCCTACAAATTTGCTGCGTCCTCCAGGATATGTTATTGTGCAGTTTGCAGCTAAGGTTTTAATGGCTCACAAGTCTGTTCCTGAACTGGTCACTTTGGCCTGTGGTGGTGTGTTCCCCTGGCCTGGCCCATCCTGGAGCTGGGGAGGGAAGGAGGCAGCCTGCCCACTGGAAGTGCCTGGTCAGAGGGGAAGGAGGGAGTGGAGGGAGTCAAGTCTGCTGGTTGCAATGCTGTCTGTAACTGGAGGGGAGGTTGGGGGATGGGCAGGAAAAACCCATAAATGTCAACTAAAGGAGTCTCCCCAACACTCCTCACATGGCTTCTATGGAGAAAATGGAATTCATCATCTTGAGAAGACCTGCTTAAAATACAGGCTTTTGGAAAACAGCCTATCTATAGTTTTTCTTGACAGATATGACAGGTGCACTAAAAACAGTGATTGATTAAAATAGCAAATGAGGCCCTTTCCTGGGTGCTCAGGGATTTTGCCATTGCCTTTTCTCCTGTGCTTGACACAGTAAACATATTCATGAATAGTTTTTAAGAAAGTGTACTGAAGAGACTCCACAGTTGTGTTTTGTAATTTTTAGGGCGACTTGTGTCTGTTGACCGTAAGTTTCCGGGAACTGAATTTTTATTTAATATATATATTTTGGATTTCATGTGTGATACCTTATGACTCACTCACTTCAACTAATTAAGTGGTGCCAGAGTGAAGAGATAAATGCTTATGTAACTTAAACTGAGAAGTCTGTTACTATATTAAAGACCAGACCCCGCTTGGTCTTCCTGTGTTCCCATCTCAGGGAATCCCCTTCAGAGTCCCTGTGGAAGGGGCAGCTGCCCACATGACTCCCTACTTCCTCTCCTGTGCCACAGTGGACTGGACTGGCCACCGGACCAAAGGACAGCAAGGGTGTGAGCTGGTGCAGAGGACTCGATACCACCGGAGACAAGGGCTGACATTTGATGGTAGTTACGATGTAGAATTATAGGCTGTGCTGGACTATGTGCAAGATGACAAGAGTCAGTTAAGAGAGAGGAATGGTGAAAAGATAAAGTGGGCCCAGGGAACAGGAATGTCACCAAGAGCCAGCCCAGACTGGGCCCTGGGTTCTGTCACCACTCAATCAGTTCCGTTTGCTGTGGAGCCTACTGTCCTTCTGTCCCCCCCTTACCCTGCTTCACAATGAGAATGTTTCTTCTCCTTGCAAACGAAACGGCGTTGACTAGACCAGTTAAAATTTGGGAGGGGGGCAGGAGTAGTTTTAATTTTTTTTAATTTCTAGAATTAACCATTTCCCAAAAGTTGTGGGTGTTAATATAAAATTTATTTTTCATTTGTTTAAGATTTTCACTGATAAATAGAATTTTCAGACAGCTAATTGGACGGTGAATTATGTACTATCCATGTACCCTGTCTTCTTGAATGTTTTTGCTGTGTCTTTGTTTTCTGGGGCACTTCCCTAAGAAAGTGAAAGTTCAGCAGTACATGAGCCTCTCTTCTCTGTCTTCTGAGTTAACACAATTGTTAGTTTTAGAAGAAAAGTTAGTTGTCAGAGTTTATATTCTTGGTTGTCCCAATGTAGCACCAAATTGTTGATTATTACATTAGGTAGAATTGTAAGGAGGAAAAACATTCATTAAAGAAAAAAAAAATCCATTAATTAAATATTTGAGAGGCTGTTTTATGTGAGAATGTAATGTTGAATGAGAAGGGTGGGGTCCCTGCCCTGCGCTCGCCTGCGGTCCAGAGGTGCTACTCTAACATTTCTCCCAGTTCAGGATTTTCACGGCAGCTCAGTGGCTCTCTTATATTAAGAAGGTCACACTGTCCAGCTGTGCAGAAAGATCTGTGCACTGTCCCCTCTCACAACCACGAAAACAAATACGAGGTGGTTTTCTTTACCCAGTTTTGCATTTGAGGTGTATTTTCCTGTGAATTAGTATTATTCTTATTGTATGTTTTACTTGTTCTTTCAGGCATTTCTATTTAATGAATAATTTCAATGAAATTTTGGTTGTGATCAGGTTTTCTTGTACTTGATAAGCTTCTTGACAGCTACTCTTGGATCAGGGATTCTTATCTTACTTGAATATTTGCCTACTTAAAGCATAATTTGGATGGAAAGTCTGGGACTAAAAGGAAATGCATAGATTCTTTTTTTTTTCTTCCTTTTTTCAATTGTACTTTAAGTGAAAGTTTATAGTTCAGGTTAGTTTCTTATACAAAAATTTGTACACATTTGTTATGTGACATAGATCCTTCTTAAAGACAGATTTTTATAGCAAATATTTCTGTCATGCAATGGTTTGTTCCGTTTAGGCTTCTTTATTGGGACCCCCCCCCCCCCCCCCGTTTTTATGACTGAGCTTTTTTGTACTGACGAGGTTTTGTTTAAGAGAGGGATAGCAGTTGGTCTAAACATTCTAGTAATGGAGAAAATAAAGTTAATTTGTCAACTGCCTGTTAAATCCAGAGATAAGTGACAGGACTTATCCATATTTAGATTGAAGCAGGTAAGTAATCTTAACTGATAGAGGAAGTCAGGGTCTCAGGGACTCCACACCTACCCTTCTCTCTCTCTGGAACACTTGTTCCAGATAACTTTGTGGCTCATCCCCCTCCTCAGGATTCTGCTTAGTTGTCACCGTATCAGTGCGGCTTCTCTGGCCCCCCATTGTAGAAGAGCACCCCATCTCACCTGTCTTGTCTTCTCACCCTGCTTTATTTATCCTTAGCACCAGACAGCACCTGGAATGTCAAAATCCAGTACTTGTATTACTTACTTTTTGCCTTCCTCCACTGAAGAGTAGAACCCCTACAGGGTCTGTAGGACCTACTTCAAACAGTGCCTGCACACACCACGAGCTTGGCACAGATCTGACGAGTGCATAAGTAAAGAAAGGCACAGACGTCACCCAGAGATATCAAGGTCGTTATTGTGAAGAGTTTGAGCAACAATTCCATCCTATTTTGGAACTATTGTGTAGGATGGCTATATATGTGCTCAAACTTGTGGTAAATATTTGTGCTTCCTTCACGCTGGCCTAACCTGATACCTTGCACCAGAATAGGCCTGCTAAATGGCTTACCTAACAATGACTGTGTAGTCAGTATGGAAATCAGCTGGGCTACCCAGAGCATAAATAATTATAAATAACCTGAGATAATTTTAAATAACCTGAAGGCGTAATTTCTGTTACTGTTGCTTCCTTCCAGTTTCCAATCTAATCACAAACAATGATTTGAAACACAAGTTATAGAAACATTTCCAACTCAGAGGACGTTCCATGTTTTGCAGTTTTTATAGGAAATAAGGTATACATATCTTGAGCTGATAAATTTTAGAAATATGTCCTTTTTCTTGACTGGCAGGGGGTAGATATTTAAAATTTTTAATTTTAAAAATTGTCTCTAATTCTTCAAGGCAAAACCGTGTGCATGTTTCTAGGATTTCTGCTTAATGCAACAGTGGTCAGGGTATTGGTCCCCATCTGGCCAAGCACCAGTCCCCTTGATATTGGGATACATGTGATTACAGACGAGGCACTTCCTAGACAGAATGAAGCAGAATCTTTGGGGAAGAGTTCCAGGAATCTGTACTTTATAAAAGGTTTCCTGATCAAGAACCACTTACTTAAGGAATTGTGTGTTTTGCTACACATCCTTAATATTTTGTCATGTGATGTAAGGTGTGTCCTATCCAAATTTTACTTAACTAGAATACTGTAAAATAATTTAAAAATTCACCAACACATACAAAAGAATTTGTAAGTGTAGATGTTAAATGACTTCCAGACATTGCAGGGGTAGTTTGGGAAGAAGACGACACCCTAGTTATTTCTAGAAATGAAGCCTTAGGAGATGAGTCCTGAGCTAGTCTCTCTCTTAATCAGAGACTCTTGAGACTCTTTCTGGAGCCAAGTACCCTTGTCCAGCTCTCCACTCTCAGTTGGGGGTGGGTCCCAGCTCTGCCTCAGTCACAGTTAGTAAAGGTAGTAAGAAGTGACCATTTTTTTTTTGGCCTCTGAGAGCACAGTTGAGCTAACATTCTAGTCCTGCCTGCCCCTTTTATTTCCTAACTGAAATCAGTTGGTAGGGTAAACTGCAGCTCGATCCCTGAAAGGCTTTAAATTAGGCTAGGCTAGAAATTTTTGACTTTCTTCAGTAGGAGGAGTTGTTGAAGACTGAGCGGAGGCACACAACAACAACGTAATGTCAGAGCTGTCCCTCAGAAAGATAACTCAGGCAGTAGTGACTAAGATGGATTGCAGGAGAAGAGATGAGGTGGGGAGACAAGTTAGTACTAGGGTAGGCAAGATGGTGGGGACTAGTGACTGTGGGGATGGAGTGCAGGAGAGTGGTAGAGAGGGATAAATGAGAATCAGGCAATAACCTGGGGTGAAGGATTGAGGAGAGTGGTGATGGCACCATTAGCTCACAAGTAAAACAGGACTGGAAAGGAAAGGTGCCAAGTTTAGCTTTAGATGTGTGCAGTCTGAAAAGCCTGTCAACAGAATAGGGGATTGAGCCTATGGAGCACTGTGGTACTGAGAATTCCAGAAATTGGGTTGCAGTCAGGGAAGGGGACTAACAAAGGTGGGAGAAGAATAAACAAACAAAAAAATGGTGTCCCATAAACCAGTCTCAAAAAAGGTTTCCAAAAGAAGGCAGTGACTGAATGTCAGACACTGCTGATAGAGATCAAGGAAGAGGAAAACTGAGGATCTGTTGTTGCCTTCCTCTAGGTGGGAGGCATCAGGTGGGGAATTGGAAGCAAACAATTACAGCTGGGAAGATGAGGCAGAAGGTGGGAGTTTGGGAGTCTTTGCATAGAGTCCACGGTGAAGCCCTAAAATGAGATTATTCATTTACTTGGCAGGCACCGAGTGAATGGTTGTTTTGTGCTTGGTGCTTTTGTAGGTTCTCGGGGTATAAAGATAATTTTATTAGAGTTATTGATGGCAAGAAGCAGAAACCAACTGAAGCTCTAGATTAAACAAACAAAGGAGAATTCATTATGAGGACTTGAATGTAGACAGGCCTAGGAAGGGACTGGAGCAACGAAACAACTATCAAAAGTAGGGTGTCACTTTGCTTTTTCTGATTCCTAGTCCATGTGGCAGAGGATAGCCAACCATAGCATTTAAGTTCATGACATTTCCAGACGTGGAGAATCGGCCATGCGCCCTGTCTCCCTTTCTGCATTATTGAAGGATAGAGTTTGTTTGAGTCTGCCTGAGTTTGCCCCTGCCCCGGTCTGGTCAGCTGTGGTTTGGGTGAGTAGACAGGGTTGTGTACATAAACATAGTGCCAGGAGCTAGTGGGCTATCCCAAGACCATGGAGGCTAGATGAACAGTAGGGATAGTTCTTAGAAAAGATGGTCTGTAAGCCAAACAGACTCCTCTCCCCGACAAAAAATGTGGCTACAGCAGCAATTAAGGCACATTCTGCTTACAATGTAGTATATATATATTGTGTGTGTGTGTGTGTGTGTGTGTGTGTGTGTGTGTGTGTGTGTGTGTGTGTGTGTGTGTGTGTGTGTACACGTGTGTACATACATACATACCCGTAGCCGTCAAGTCAATTCCAACTCATAGTGACCCTCTAGGACAGAGTAGATCTGCCCATAGGGTTTCTAAGGCTGTAACTTTCAGGATAGCAGACTGCCACATCTTTCTCCTGTGGAGCAGCTGGTGCGTTCGAACTGCTGACCTTTTGGGTTGCAGCTGAGCATTTTAACCGCTGTACCACCAGAGCTCCTCTGCAGTGTAGTAGGAGAGAAAAATAAAAATGGATTGGAAGAACGGGAGGGAGAGTACTAATTGGGGTGTTAAGGAACGCTAATGAATAGGGGTGGCTCTCAAGCTCTGTCTTTGAGATGGGATGATATTTGCTGGCTATTACAGTTTCCTAGTGCTGCTGTAACAGATATACTGCAAGTGGGTGGCTTTAGAGAACAGAAATTTATTTTCTCACAGTTTTGTTGTTAGGTGCCTTAAAGTCGACTTTGACTCATAGTGACCCCATGGGACAGAGTAGAACTGTCCTGTAGTGTTTTCTAGGCTGCAGTCTTTATGGAAGCAGATCACCAGGTCTTTCTCCCGTGGAGCCCCTGGGTAGGCTCAAACTGCGAACTTTTTGGTTAGCAGCCGAGCACTTAACCGTTGTGCCACCAAGACTGCTTTCCAGCACTATGTTGTTGTTAGGCGCCGTCGAGTCTGTTTCAACTCATAGCAACCCTGTGTACAACAGAACGAAACACTGCGCGGTCCCGCGCCATCCTCACAATCATTGCTATGCTTGAGCTCATGGTTGCAGCCACTCTATCAGTCCATCTCATTGAGGATCTTCCTCTCTTTTGCCAACCCTCTGCTTTACCAAGGCATGATGTCTTTCTCCAGGGACTGGTCCCCCTTGATAACATGTCAAGAGTACGTGAGAATGAAGTCTCTCCATCCTCACTTCCAAGGGACCCTCTGGCTGTATTTCTTCCAAGACAGACTTGTTCGTTAGTCTTGCAGTCCATGGTATAGTCAGTATTCTTCTCCAACACCATAATTCAAATATCAGACAATATTCTGATTCAGAAGTAGATCACCCCATGCCTTTCTTCCTAGTCTCTTAGTCTGGAAGCTCCACTGAAACTTGTCCGCCACGAATGACCCTGGTGGTATTTGAAATGCTGGTGGCAGCTTCTGGCATCATAGCAACATTCAAGCCACCGTAGTATGGGAAACTGATAGATGGGTGATGGATGCAATTTCTAGATACGATTTACTCCAGTTTTTCTCTTCTCTACAGTGTGAACCTTAATTCCCAAGTGCATCCTGGTCTTTGCTCATTTTCCTTTATCATACGACACCCACACACAACACAATAATTGGCACAATACAGAACAGAGAAGAGCTTTAGGGTTATTGTGCCCCCACTGTGAAACTGGAATTTCAGAACTTTTTTATTGTTCCTTTGCCCTTAGAATATACCTTCCCCCTCCTCACCATGAGGGTATACTTAGAGTACTGTGTTCACCACACGTCTGTCAGTTTGTCGTACTGTAGTGGCTTGCGTGTTGCTGTGATATTGGAGACTATGCTACCGGTATTTCAGATACCAGCAGGGTCACCCATGGTGGACAGGTTTCAGGAGAGCTTCCAGACTAAAACTAGGAAGAAGGACCTGACAGTTTACTTCTGAAAAAAAATGGCCAGTGAAAACCTTATGAATAGCAGTGAAACATTGTCTGATATGGTGCCTGAAGATGAGCCCCTCAGGTTGGAAGCACTCAAAATGCAACTGGGGAAGAGCTGCCTCCTTAGAGTCAACTATAATGACGCGGATGGAATCAAGCCTTCGGGACCTTCATTTGCTGGTGTGGCACTGCTCAAAATGAGAAGAAACAGCTGCAAACATCCACTAATAATAGGAACAGGGAATGTACAAAGTATGAATCTAGGGAAATTGGAAGTCGTCGAAAATGAAATGGAATGCATAAAGATCAATGTCCTAGGCATTAGTAAGCTGAAATAGACTGGTGTTGGCCATTTTGAATCAGACAATTATATGGTCTACTATGCCAGGAATGACAGATTGAAGAGAAATGGCATCACGTTCACTGTCAAAAAGAACATGTCAAGGTCTAGCCTGAAGTACAACGCTGTCAGTGATAGGATAATATCCATAAGCCTACATGGAAGACCAGTTAATATAACTGTTATTCAAATTTACGCACCAACCAGGAATGCCAAATATGAGGAAAGTGAAGATTTTTACCAACCTCTGTGGTCTGAAATTGATCAAACATGCAGTCAAGATGCATTGATAATTACTGGTGATTGGAATGCAAAAGTTGGAAACAAAGAAGGATCTATAGTTGGAAAATATGGCCTTGGTGATAGAAATAATGCCAGAGATCACATGATAGAATTTTACAAGACCAGTGACTGGCTCCAGGTCTTCCTGTCTGGCTATTCCTTTTGATGGGAGTAGTCTTGTGCCTCTGTTCCCAGGGCTTTGCCTGAATCACATTGTTGTTGTTAGTTGCCATCTAGTTGAGTCCAACTCATGTCGACCCCATGCTTGCAGAATAGAAACTGCTCCATGGAGTTTTCAAGGCTGTGACCTTTCCAAAGCAGATACCCAGGCCTGTTTTCCGAGGCCCCTTTGGGTGGGTTCGAATAGCCAGCCTTTCAGCTGGTAGTTGAGAGTGCTTAACCATTTGTGCCACCCAAGGATGCCTGCTAGAATCACAAAGCCCCTCTTAATTTGTCTGTGTGTCACCCCCACCCTCATTCCTGACCTCCTT
This sequence comes from Dugong dugon, assembly GCA_030035585.1. Taxonomy (NCBI): domain Eukaryota; kingdom Metazoa; phylum Chordata; class Mammalia; order Sirenia; family Dugongidae; genus Dugong; species Dugong dugon. The sequence goes on along the minus strand of CM057462.1, from coordinate 24,736,615 downwards.
GCATTGTAGCATAATTCTCCATGTTTTCTCCACTAGACTACAAGGCCCATGTGGGTGGTAATCATGCCTGTTTTGTGGACACAGTGTCTTTATACATGTAGCACACTGGTACATTGTAGTTACTGGTAGTTGCTCTCTTAGTTATCTAGTACTGGTATAACAGAAATACCACAAGTGGATCACTTTAACAAACAGAAGTTTATTCTCTCACAGTTTAGTAGGCTAGAAATCTGAATTCAGGGCTGCAGCTCCAGGGGAAGCCTTTCTTTCTCTGTTGGCTCTGGAGGAAGGTTCTTGTCATCAGTCTTCTCCTGGTCTAAGAGCTTCTCAGTGTAGGAAACTTGAGTCCAAAGGACTTGCTCTGCTCCCGGCATTGCTTTCTTGGTGGTATGAGGTTCCCATGTCTCTCTGCTCCCTTCTCTCTTTTATATCTCAAAATAAATTGATTTAAAGTGCAACCTAGTTTTGTAGTTTGAGTCCTCCCTCATTACATAACTACCGTTAATCCCATCTCTTAAACATCATGGGAGGTAGCATTTACAACACATAGGAAAATCACATCAGATGAGAAAATGGCAGACAGTCACACAATACTGGGAATCATGGACTAGCCAAGTTGACACACATTTTGGGGGGACACAATTCAATCCCTAACAGTTGCCTTCTAGTCAGTTCTGACTTATGGTGACCCTGTTTGTGCAGATTAGAAATACTGCACAAGGTTTTCGAGGCTATGACCTTTTGGAGGCAGATTGCCAGGCCTGTAGGCCAAGGTGCTTTCTGGGGGGGGTTCGAACTGCCAACCTTTCTACTAGTAGTCGAGTGCTTAGCCATTTGCATCACCCAAGGACCCCGTCTGGTACATTATACACAAACAAACAAAAACCCGTTGCGGCCTGGTATTGGTACAACAGCAGATACATAGACCCATGGAAGAGAATTGAGAATCCAGACATAAATTCATCCACCTATGAGCAGCTGATATTTGACAAAGGACCAAAGTCCATTAATTGGGGAACAAACAGTCTCTAACAAACGGTGCTGGCATAACTGGAGATCCATCTGCAAAAAACTGTAATAAGACCCATACCTCGCACCATGCACAAAAACTAACTCAAAATGGATCAAAGACTTAAATATAAAATCAAAAACGATAAAGATCATGGAATTAAAAATCGGGACAATGCTTGGAGCCCTAATACGTGGCATAAACACGATATGAACCTTAAGTAACAATGCACAAGCACCAGAAGAGAGACTGGATAACTGGGAGCTCCTAAAAATCACACAGTTAAGCTCATCAAAGGACTTCACCCAAAGAGTCAAAAGACAACCTACAGACTGGGGAAAAAAATTTGGCTACGACAAATCTGATCAGTGTCTAATCTTTAAAATTTACAAGATACTGCAAAACCTCAACAACAAAAAGACAAATAACCCAATTAAAAAATGGGCAAAGGATATGAACAGGCACTTTGCCAAAGAAGATATTCAGGCGGCTGACAGATAAATGAAGAAATGCTCGTGATCATTAGCCATTAGGGAAATGCAGATCAAAACTACAATGAGATATCATCTCACCCCAACAAGGCTAGCATGAATCCAAAAAACACAAAATAATAAATGCTGGAGAGGTTGTAGAGAGACTGAACTACTTATACACCGTTGGTGGGAATGTAAAATGGTACAGCCACTTTGGAAATGGATTTGGCACTTTGTTAAAAAGCTAGAAATAGAAGTACCATACGATCCAGCTGTCCCTCTCCTTAGAATATATCCTAGAGAAATAAAAGCCGTCACAGGAATAGATATATGCACACCCATGTTCATTGCAGCACTGTTCACAATAGAAAAAAATGGAAACAACCTAGGTGCCCATCAATGGACGAACGGATAAACAAATTATGGTATATCCACACAATGGAATAATGATGAATCCGTGAAACATAACATGGCGGAATCTGGAGGGCATTATGCTGAGTGAATTTAGTCAGTCACAGAAGGACAAATTTTTGTATAAGACCACTATTATAAGAACTCAAGAAAAGGTTTAAACACAGAAGACAATATTCTTTGATGGTTACAAGGGTGGGGAGGGACGGTGAGGATTATTCACTAACTAGATAGTAGACAGGTATTACTTAGGTGAAGGGAAGGACAACATACACTACAGGGGAAGTCAGCACAACTGGACTAAACCAAAGCTAAGAAGTTTCCTGAATACAAGCAAGCACTTTGAGGGGCAGAATAGCAGGGATAGGGATTTGGGGACCATGCTTTCAGGGGACATCTAGGTCAGTTGGCTTAACAAAGCTTATTAAGAAAATGTTCTGCATCCTACTTCAGTGAGTGGCATCTGGGGTCTTAAAAGCTTGCAAGTGGCCATCTAAGATGCATCAGTTGGTCCCAACCACCTGGAGTAAAGGAGAATGAAGAACACCAAAGACACAAGGAAAATATTAGCCCAAGAAACAGAAAGGGCCACATAAACCAGAGACTTCATCAGCCTGAGACCAGAAGAATTAGATGGTGCCTGGCTATCACCAGTGACCACTCTGACAGGGAACACAACAGAGAGTCCCTGATGGAGCAGGAGAAAGGTGAGGTGCAGAACTTAAATTCAAGTAAAAAGGCCAGACTTAATGGTCTGACTGAGACTGGAGGAAGCATGGAAAGCATGGCCCCCGGATTCTCTATCAGCCCAGAACTAAAAACACTTTCCGAGGCCAACTCTTCAGACAGATTGGACTGGACAGTGGGACATAAAGTGATACTCACGAGGAGTGTGCCTCTTAGCTCAAGTAGATACAAAAGACTAAACGGGCAGCTTCTGTCTGGAGGTGAGATGGGAAGGCAGAGAGGGTTAGGAGGTGGTTGAATGGATATGGAGTATCAGAGGTGGAAAGGAGGAGTGTGCTGTCGCAGTAAGGGGAGAGCAATTAGGCTCACATAACAATGTATATATAAATTTTTGTATGGGAGACTAACTTGAAATGTAAACTTCTTTTAAACTACAACAATTGAAAAAAAACAAAACCCCGTTGCGGTCCAGTCTGTTCCAACTTATAGCAGCCCTATAGGACTGAATAGAACTGCCCCATAGGGTTTCCAAGGCTATAATCTTTACGGAAGCAGATGCCACATCTTTCTTTCGCGGAATGGGTGTTGATATGAACCACTGACCTTTCAGTTAGCAGCCGAGTGGTGCACCACCAGGGATTCTCTGGTACATTATGTTGTTGTTGTTGTTAGGTGCTGTTGAGTTGGTTCCAACTCGTAGCGACCCTGTGTACAACAGAACGAAACACTGCCCGGTCCTGCACCACCCTTACAATCGTTATTCGTGAGCCCATCGTTGCAGCCACTGGGTGGGTCCATCTCATTGAGGGTCTTCCTCTTTTTTGCTCACCCTGTACTCAGAAATACTTGTTGAATGAATGGGTGCTCAGGGGATTTGACCTCTAAATGACTTTAGAATGAAGCCAAGATATCAGGTAGACTTCAGAGACCAGCGTTTGAGGAAGATGGCAGTCAGGTCTTGGGGAGTGCCCGGGGTTCACCTGCTTCTCTGCTCTTGTCTTCTGCATTTCGGCCTGTCTAAGGCCTGAGAAGCAGGGCTGCCTGTGTACGCCACGTTAGGACTTCATTACAGGAGTCAATTTGCTTTCTAAAAATTGGCATGAATCACTTCTTTATGATTTCCCTAAAATGATTCAGAGTCTTCCTGAATGCAGTGCTATTTTAATACTTATTATGTGAATATTTCCCAGTATTATTTATCTTTAGGATTATGCACTTGTTAAAAGCTGAAATCTAGATATATAACCTCATAAGCAGTAAAATATAAGACAATTTTGGTTGTCAGGAGCAGAGTAAAAGTGGTGGAACAGAGGAGCAGACTAAGCAGTCCGGAGTACCATCCACGTGACTGCTCTGTGCAGCCCCAGATCCAAGGTGGAGGTGGTGTGTTCAAGTGAATTCTCATGGGAGGCATTCATGCTTACCTGTCTGTTCATCTGTAATACAGATGGAGCATACCAGGCATTTGTTAGAAGTACCTGTGGCTCTTTTTTTTTTTTTTTTTTTTTTAATATTTTATTGTACTTCAGGTGAAGGCTTACAGAACAAATAGTTTCTCATGAAACAGTAGTACACATGTTGTTTTATGACATTGGTTAACAACCCCACAACATATTAACCCTCTAACTTCTCAACTTTTTTTTTTTTTTTTTGGTGAAACTACACATAGCCAAAGATACACCATTTCAAAAATTTCTACATGCACAGTTCAGTGACATTGACTACGCTCTTCCAATTGTGCTGTTACTCTCACTTAAGATGAAGGCTTACAGAACAAAATAGTTTCTCATTTCACAGTTACTACAAACGTTGCCCTATGACAATGGTTAACACTCTCCCTACACATCAGCAGTATCCTTACTCAACCTTGGGTTCCCTATCACCAGCTTCCTTGTCACCTTCTGCCTTCTGGCCCTTGTCACTGGACTCCTGTACCTCGTTAGTCTCATTTGGTTTTACGGGGCTGTCCACTCCCAGGCTGAACAGTGAACCTCGGAGGTAGCTTCACCACTGAGCTAAAAGGGTGTCTGGGGGCCATACTCTCGGGGTTTCTCCAGTCTCCTTTAGGCCAGTAAATCTGGTCTTTTTTGTGTGTGAGTTAGAATTATGCTCTACATCCTTTTCCAGCTCTGTCCAGAACCCTCTGTTGTGATCCTGGTCAGAGCAGTGAGTGGTGGTAGCCGAGCACCATCTAGCTGTACCGGACTCAGTCTGGTGGAGGCCTTGGTAGCTGTGGTCCATTAGTCCTTCAGACTAATCTTTTCCTTGTATCCTGTTCTCTTCATTCTCCCTTGCTCCCGAAGGGATGAGACTAGTGGAGTATCTTAGATGGTCGCTCACAGGCTTTTAAGACCCCCAGACACTACTCACCAAGGTAGAATGTAGAGCATTGTCTTTATAAGCTGTGTCATGCCAATTGAGCTAGATGTTCCCCGAGACCATGGTCCCCACAGCCCTCCACCAAGCAATTCAGTCCCTCAGGGAGTTTGGATGTGTCTGTGGGGCTTCCATGACCTTTCCTTGTACAAGTTGTGCTAGTTTCCCCTGTATTGTGTACTGTGTCACCCTTCACCCAAGATACCACTTATCTATTGACATGTGGCTCTTTAAAAAAAAAAAAAAAAAAAAAAGGTCAGCATATTTGAAAATACTTAAAATAATGCCTGGGACAAAGGAAGTGCTCAAGAAATATTAACTACTTCTGTATCATAAACCTCATTAACCTAAGGGTTATTTTTGATCTTTGCTTTTTATTCTAAAGCACATTAGAATCTCAATGGCATTGTTATAAGGGCTCTGTGCTCAAGAACTTATTGGTAAAACTGAATTAAAATCAAGTGTTTACATTTGGAAGCTTTGCGCTCCGTGTGTTTGCACAGGCAGACAGTACACAGAAGACAAGAGGGCTGGCAGGACTCAGGTCTTGGAGTGGTGGATGGGCTGCAGCCCGTCCAGAAAGAGATGGTCTGAAAACAGACTGTCTTTGTGACAGGAGTAGTCTTTCTTTGTATTTAGGCTTTTGAATTTTACTTTAAATATTGATTAAAAATGCATCTATAAGCTATTTAACCTTTTCTTGAAATTCCTGTCTCCCATTAATTCCCTCTAACTTCCCTGATACGTTGCTTTCTAAGAAGATTAAATATAAGATTAAACAGAGGAAAATTCAGCATGTACTCATGCTACCCCATATTTCCACATCGGTAGCTCAGAGGAATCTTACAGTCCTCACTCAGCATAGGAACAGTGCTCTTTTCTCCTGACTCTGATGTGGCCCTCCTGCCCAGATCTCCCTGTAAGAAATAGATGCTCCAGTCAGCCAGGCTCAGTTAATCTGATATCGTGAGCCTCTTAAAAAAAAGTGTTGCCGTGGTGTTATGATTCTGACTCACAGAAACCCCATGTGTTACAGAGTAGAAATCCGTAGTGATACAACTTCTTAGGTTGCGTGAACTACTAACCTCTATAGGTGGCTGGTTTGAACTCATCCAGCAGAACCATGGAAGAAAGGCCTGGCGATCTGCTTCCATTAAGATTACGGACAAGAAAACCCTATGGAGCAGTGAGCCTTTTAGGAGTCTGTAATGCATTTCACCTTTGTTCCATACCTTTTCTCTCTAACAGACAAAGTTGTTGTCGCAGGGTGCCATCCAGTTGATTTCGACTCATCCTGACTATATGACAGAGTAGAACTGCCCCATAGAGTTTCCTAGGCTGTAATCTTTATGGGAGCAGATTACCAGGTCTTTTCTCTGTGGGGGGCTGTCCTCTCCACTGTAGGATGTTTAGCAACATCCTTGGCTTTTACCCACCAGATGCCAGTAGCACTGCCTCCCCCAGCTATGACAACCAAGAATGTCTCCAGACACCACAAGATGTCCCTTGGAGGGTAATATGGCCCCACTTGAAAACTGCTGGTTTAGGGATTGTCACAATTATCCCAGTCTCCAAATATAGGTCCTTTCCAGTATTTTCCACATCAAAGACAGGTAGGAAAAGAAACACTCATCAGAAAATCATCTTGTACCTTGCTCTGTTTGAAATACCTAGGTTGCAGCTGTCTTACCAGGCTCCTACTGGGGGCTCAAGGCAGGAACCACATTGAAAGTTCCCTGTTTTTACTGAAGAAGAATATATAGCAGGGCCAGGGTGCTCGTCCCTACCCTTCTAGGTTTCAGTCATGCTAGGGTTAAGCCCCCTGCTCTGACTGCAGTAGTTCAGTGAAACCTTGGTATGCACGTGGAGAACCTTTCCTCGGAGAGCCTGCCCAGGTTTGCATTCACCGATTAATCTGTCTGTTCTCCCACTTCCCACTTCCTCACCCACTTCTACTGCCAGAAAATCATGTGCTTGCTTGTACATAAGCATCATAATTCCGGAGTAAAACTATTTTGTTAAGTAAATGCCTTAGAATTCACAGTTCAAACTAGGGACGTTTTAGTTTGTTGATACTTCTCCTGATCCCCAGACAAGATGTGTACCCACAAGTTTGTAGAGTCACAAGACTTATTAGACAGGTTGGGTGGGTTGTGGTTGTTGTTAGGTGCCAGTTGAGTCGCTTGCAACTCGTAGCAACCCTGTGTACAACAGAGAGAAACATTGTCCAGTCCTGTACCATCTTCACAATCGTTGCTATGTTTGAGTTCGTTTTTGCAGCCGCTGTGTCAGTCCATCTCATTGAGGGTCTTCCTCTTGTTCGCTGGACCTCTACCCAGCATGATGTCCTTCTCCAGGCACTGGTGTCTCCTGATAACTTGTCCAAAGTACGTGAGATGAAGTCTCACCATCCTTGCTTCTAAGGAGCATTCTGGCTGTCCATCTTTCAAGACAGCTTTGTTTGTTCTTCTGGCAGTCTGTGGTATAGTCCGTATTCTTCACCAACAACATAATTCAAAGGCATCAGTTCTTCTTTGGTCTTCCTTATCCATTGTCCAGCTTTCGTATGCATATGAGGCAAATGAAAATATCATGGCTTGGGTCAGGCACACCTTATCCTCAGAGGGACGTCTTTGCTTTTTGACATTTCAAAGAGATCTTTTACAGAAGATTTGCCTAATGCAGTGTGTCGTTAGATTTCTTGACTGCTGCTTCCATAGGGATTGATTGTAGAGCCAAGTAAAATGAAATTCTTGACAGCTTCAGTGTTTTGTCCATTTATCATGATGTTGCTTATTGGTCCAGTTGTGATGGTTTTTGTTTTTTCTTTATGGTGAGGTGTCATCATACTCAAGGCTGTAGTCTTTGATCGTTATCGTAAGTGCTTCAAGTCCTCTTCACTTTCAGCAAGCAAGGTTGTGTCATCTGCATATCACAGGTTGTTAATGAGCCTTCCTCCGGTCCTGATGCCCTGTTCTTCTTCTTATAGTCCAGCTTCTTGGATTATTTGCTCAGCATACAGATTGAATAAGTATGGTGAAAGGATACAACCCTGACACACACATTTCCTGAGTTTAAAGCACGCAGTATCCCATTGTTCTGTTCTCACGACTGCCTCTTGGTTTGTGTTGAGTTTCCGTGTGAGCACAACTAAGTGTTCTGGAATTCCCATTCCACACAGTGTTATTCATAATTTGTTATGATCCACACAGTCGAATGCTTTGTATAGTCAGTAAAACACAGGTAAACATCTTTCTAGTGTTCTCTGCTTTCAGCCAGGATCCGTCTGACATCCGCAATCATATCCCTTGTTCTGTGTCCTCTTCTGAATCTAACTTGAGTTTCTGGCAGTTCCCTGTTGAAGTACTGCAACAGCCATTTTTGAATTATCTTCAGCAAAATTTTACTTGCGTGTGATATTAATGATATTATTCGATAATCCACATTCTGTTGGATCACCTTTTTTTGGAATGAGCACACTTATGGATCTCTTCCAGTCAGCTGGTCAGGTAGCTATCTTTCAGATTTCTTGGCATAGACCTCCAGTGTTGCATCTGTTTGTTGAAACTTCTCAGCTGGTATTCCATCGATTCCTGGAGCGTTGTTTTTCACCAATGCCTTTGGTGCAGCTTGGACTTCTTCCTTCAGTGCCATTGGTTTTTGACCATATGCTACCTCCTAAAATGGTTAAATGTCCACCAGTTGTTTTTGGTACAGTGACTCTGTGTATTCCTTCCATCGTCTTTTGATGCTTCCTGCGTTGCTCAATATTTTGCCCATAGAATCTTTCAGTATTGGAATTCAAGGCTTGAATTTTTTACTTTAGTTCTTTCAGCTTGAGAAATGCCAAGCGTGTTTTTCCCTTTTGGTTTTGTAACTTCAGGTCTTCGTACATTTTGTTATAATACTTTACTTTGTCTTCTCGTGCTGCCCTTTGAAATTTTTTCAGTCTTTTACATGATCACTTCTTCCTTTTGCTTTAGCTACTTTACGTTAAAGGGCAAGTTTCAGAGTCTCTTCTGACGTCTGCTTTGGTCTTTCCTTTCATTCCTGTTTTTTTAATGACCTTTTGCTTTCTTCATGTACGTGTCTGTCACCACTCAACTGTCAGTTTGTCATACTGTGGTGACTTGCATCATACTGTGATGCTGGAAGCTATGCCACCGATATTTCAAATACTAGCAGGGTCACTCATAGTGGACAGGTTTCAGCAGAGCTTCCAGTCTAAGACAGACTAGGAAGAAGGACCTAGCAGTCTACTTCTGAAAAAATTGGCCACCGAAAACCTTATGAATAGCAGCGGAACATTGTTTGATATGGTGCCAGAAGATGAGCCCCTCAGTTGGAAGGCACTCAAAGTATGACTGGAGAAACTGGAGTCAACCTTAATGACGTGAATGAGTCAAGCTTTTGGGACCTTCATTTGCTGATGCAGCACAACTGAAAATGAGAAGAAACAGCTGCAGACATCCACTAATAATAGAAACGTGGAATGTATGAAGTATGAATCCAGGAAAATTGGAAGTCATCAAAAATGAAATGAAACACATAAAGATCCATGTCCTAGGCATTGGTGAGCTGAGATGGACTGGTATTGGCCATTTTGAATTAGACAGTCATATGGTCTGTTATGCCAGGAATGACAAATGGAAGAGAAATAGCATCACATTCACTGTCAAAAAGAACATCTCAAGATCTATCCTCAAGTACAACGTTGTGAGTGATAGGATAATATCCATAAGCCAGTAAGGAAGACCAGTTAATACAACTATTATTTATATTTGCACAGCAGCCACTAAGCCAAAGATGAAGAAATTTTTTTACCAACTTATGTAGTCTGTAATTGATCAAACATGCAATAAAGATGCATTGGTAATTGCTGGTGATTGGAACACGAAAGTTGGAAAAAAAGAAGTACCGGGTAGTAGGAAAATACATCCCTGGTGATAGAAACCATGCTGGAGATCGCATGATAGAATTTTTCAAGGCCAATGAGTTATTCATTACAAATACCTTCTTTCAACAACTAAACATCAGCTACACATGTGGACCTCACCAGATGGACTACACAGGAAATCAAATCGACTACATCTGTGGAACGAGACTGTGGCGAAGCTCAATATCATCATTTAGAACAAGGCCAGGGGCTGACTGCAGAACAGACCATCAGTTGCTCGTAGGCAAGGTCAAGTTAAAGCTGGAGAAAATTAAGTCCATTAGAGCCAAAGTATGAATTGGAGACCATCTGAAGAATAGATTTGATGCACTGAACACTAATGACTGAAGACCAGAAGAGTTGTGGTATGACATCAGGGACATCATACGTGGTCAAGTGGGAGATCTGTGAAATATTCCAACGTGATCTTATTTTGAGAGAGATGACAAAAACGTCTTTAAATGTGTTGAAACTTATTTTCTAGGAAACTACAAGCAAGTATTTCAAAAAACTAGAATTAACAATTCTTTCACTCTGGCAGCAGCGTGGGCAAGAGGCCGATGGGGAGGCTCTATTGTAATCTCTGTCGTGTTTAGAGATGCTGCCTGGACCTCATGGCACCAGACTTGTGGGTTAGGGCATTGGAAAGAACTGTGGCAGCAGGAACGGGGGCCACAGGAATGAATTTGAAAATGTTCAGGTGTGGACTTGCACCAGGACTTAGGGAAGAGGTAACCAGTAGCTTCTTTGAAATTCAAGTAAGATCATCTGCACTTAAAATGGGGAAAATCTGGAGTGAGATTACCATGAGAAGTTTTATTCAGCTGCAGTGATTTTTATTGTTACTATAATTTTTCTGTTAAAAGGGTTCTTAAACCCCCCCGCCATGTTTTCCAGTTTAGTTCAATGTAAAAATTTGAAGTATTTTCTCTGAGACATTTCTGAGGATTTTTTTTTTTTTTTTTAAGAAATTAAGATAGGGTTTTTTTTTTTTTTTTCTCATGCTGGAAAACAAAATACTACCATACTAGTAAATAAAAGCAGTTTTGAGGGAGAAATAGTGCTAGGGGAAGGATTAAATTTATGTGCTCCTTAAAATATAACTGACAAAATGGAATATTATTTCTCACAACCTGAATGCAATGCAATTATAGCCTTTTCTCTGTTTGTTACAGTTTTACATGTATTGGAGACCAGACTAGAAGCACTTCTGAATTAAAGTAATGGAGCCTCACCAGTTGTTAAAGAGTAATATTTAAAATTCTTTAGGGTTTCTTTTAATAACCTGGTTTTTGCTATAGTTTGCTGATCTCTTTTTTAAGCCCAAAGTTCATTTTCAGAACAAATTGGTCTGCAGAAGGAGGTTTCCTTAAAAAAGCTTCCGTTTATTGTTCATCAGGATGTTTTAAGGTCCCAAGAGAGATTATGATTTAAATTCTGGACAAGAGCAATATTTCTAACCTTTTTCTTTGTTAAACAGGAGATCCCCTTTTTTTCAAATCAAATCTTAGTAGGTAATACAGATAAAACTAAGGAGTAAATGATTCAGGACCCCCCCCCCCCCCCCCCCACACACACACACACACATTATCTGTTTGTATAGAGAGTGTCAGTGTTAGCAGTGGTGAATCTGGGCGAGGCTGCACAGTTCTTTGTAGTAGTCTGGCAATTCTTGGTATATTTGAAATAATTTCAAACTAAAAAGCAAAACAAAGCTGAATGAACAATTAGGTACTGGAACAGTTGGCTATCCATGTGCAAAAGTTGAACTTCATACCATATATATAAAAAAAATTAAAATGGATTGTAGATCTAAATATAAAATCTAAAACTAGAAAACTTCTAATAGAAAATTGTTTTGGCTTTGAGTTAGGCCAGGATTTCTTGGATATGACATCAAAGACAATATTTAAAAAAAAAAAAAACAAAAAACTATAAATTGAACTTCATCAAAATTTAAAATTTCTGTTCTTTGAAAGACACTGTTAAAAGATTGAAAAGAACAAGCCACAGGCTGGCAGAAATACTAGCAAATCATATATCTTTTAGATGGCTTTAATCCAGATATGTATAGAACTCTCAGAACTTAATGAGAAACAAACAGCCCAATAAAAAAAGGCAAGTGTTTTGAACAGACACTTCATCATAAAATATATAGAGATAGCAAATAAGCACATGAAAAGATACTCAACATCATCCGCCATCAGGGAAATGCAAATTAAAACCACAATGAGATACTACTGCATGCCTGTTAGAATGCTAATATAAAAAAAGACTTATCAAGATAAGGATGTGGAGGAACTGGAACTCTCATTCATTGCTGTGGGGATATAAAATGGTACAACCAGTTTGAAAACAGTTTGCAGTTTCTTAAAATGTTAAATGATATGCCTACCTTATGATCCAGCCATTCTACTCCTAGATATTTACCTAAGAGAAATGAAAGTATATGTCTATATGAAGACTTATACATGCAACAACATAGGTAAATCTCACAGTAATCATACTGAGCAGAAGAAGCCAGACCATAAAAAAAGTACATATTGTATGATTCCACGTACATAAAATTCTGGAAAATGCAAACTAATGTGTAGTGACAGAAAGCAGATTAGTTGTTGCCTTGGGGTTTAGGGAGACGGCTGGAGGAAGGGGTTACAGAGGGACGTGAGGAAACTTTGGGTGTGAGGGATGTGCATATGTTGAAACTTATCAAATTGTACAGTTTAAATATGTGCAGTTTATTGTATATCAATTGTACCTCAATAAAACAAACTAAATGCACAATTAAAAAGTAATATAAGCAGTTCTCATCTTGCTTCTACCTAATGAACTTGTGTATTACACTGGTTGCTACTGTTACCTATGTTTTTAATTTCTGCAAAAGGGCCTACTGTACTGACTCTGGGTAAGAAGTGCGGCAGGTAAAGGAAGACGTAGTTTTCTAGCTGTTATTTACGTTATTTCAGGTTAAAAATTCTGTCCTTGCTTTTATAATGAGTCCTGCTTAGTAACATTCACTGTTGGCCAGTCACAGCTCCAAGTGCCTTCTGGGGGTCCTCATCAGATCCTCACAGCACGCAAGGTGGGCATTATCACTGTCTCTATGTTCAGGCAAGAAGACAGAGGCGGAGAGAGGCCAGGAAACTTGCAGAAGGTCACCTGCTGATAAGAGGACTAGAACCCCCAGGTCTGGCTCTGGAGCACCCCCAACATGAGATGCCACACAACCTCCTGCCTGCAAGAGTGCCACAGCCAGCTGTCCTGTTAGGTAGAGTGGGCATACAGATGCCAATACAAATTTCCTTTCCATGGGAAGCTAAATAGTGCTCATCGTGTGCAGGAAGTGAGTGTAAAAGCAAAGGTTATTGTCATGTTTTGAATTATGTCCCCCCAAAAATGTGTGTATCAGTTTGGCTGGGCCGTGATTCCTGGTACTGTGTGATTTTCCTGTATGTTGTAAACCTGCCTCTATGATGTTAATGAGGGAGGATGGGTGGCAGTTGTGTTAGTAAGGCAGGACTGGATCTACAAGACTGGAGTGTGTCCTGAGGCAGTCTCTTGAGATATAAAAGACAGAAGTGAGCAGTGGGACAGGGGGACCTCATACCATCAAGAAAGCAGTGCCGGGAGCAGAGCGCGTCCTTTGGACTAGGGTCCCTGTGCCAAGAAGCTCCTAGTCGGGGGGAACATTGATGAGAAGGCCGACAGAATAAAAGCCTTCCCCTGGAGCTGACGCCCTGAATTTGGACTTTTAGTCTACTTTGACTGTGAGGAAATAAATTTTTCTTCGTTAAAACCATCCACTTGTGGTATTTCTGTTATGGCGGCACTAGATGACTGAGACAGTTATTTACCCCAATGGAGTGCAGGTGGCATGGAGGAGAGCACATTCTTCCCCACACTTGAAAAATTTACAGCCCCTTTAAAGGTGCTTAAGCAGCCCTGGTGGCACAGTAGTTAATGTGCTTGGCTGCTAACTGAAAGATCAACAGTTCGAATCCACTGGCCACTGCACAGGAGAAATATGTGGCAGTCTGATTCCATAAAGATTTACAGCCTTGGAAACTGTGGGGCCACTATGAGTTGGAATCGATTAGACAGTACTGGGTTGGGTTTGGTTTAAAGGTGCTAGGAGTGTTGCCTCCTCTGTTGTGTGTGTTACATGATTTCTGATTTTCCCACCACCTTTCCCTGTTAACAACTTCCTTCTAGATGTGAGCCATGCATTTTATATGAATGCATCAGTTATGTGTAATGCTTAACTCTGAAATAATTAAAGAGGGTCTCTCTGTTTCGCCGTGTTTGCTGAGGTTCTGTTATTGAACAGTCTTTGACCCCCTAGTGTGCGCTCAGCTCTGTGCCAGGCAGGCCATAGCTAGCGAGGTCAGATGTGGAAGAAGAGCAGACTGAAAGAACCAGTGTTTGTCATGGTGCACAAGATGTAAGGATTCAGAGAAAAGGGGTCAGTTGCCGTTTCCTGTGATTCTAGAGATTGCAGGGTGGCCGAGGGTGGCTCTCAGTGCTCTTCTTTAACTGACTCATCCCCAGCTTTCCGTTCCATTCCTGAAGCTGCCACTTTTCAGGTACTTCATGACCTCACACTATGGGGACTGCTGTCACCTCCTAGTCACCAGCATCTAGTAGGTCAGGGAACTGATTTGTCATGGGGATGTCAGAGAAGTGATGCAGGGGTCAGGAAGGACCATGTCCTCTTTCTTAGTTTCTGAACTGGGAAAACTGGAGACAGTACGTGCTCTTGTGAAAGCTGTTGAAGTGACTTGACCCCCAAGTGAGTATTTACTGTGTGAAGGAAGAGATTAGGAATGGGCTCAGTTTGGAGGAGAATTCTGAGTGTTGAGATAAGGAAGGACTCAGAGCTGTTGTCAATTATGGTAGCTGGTAGCCACTCACATGTGGCTGTTGAACACTTGAAATGTGGCTAGTCCAAATCAAGGTGTGCTGACTGTAAAACTTTAACACATCAATTTTAAAAACTTGGTGTGAAAAATGAATGTGAAATATTTATAATTGTTTTATATTAATTATACGTTGAGATTGTATTTTGGATATATTAGATTAAATAAAATATATAGTTAAAATTAATTTTACTGTTCCTTTTTACTTTTTTTAATGTGGCTTAGAGGGATTAACTGATTAGAAGAGCTATTCAGGAGCTAAAGATCTGATAGGTAGGCAGTGGGCTCTGTGAGTGTGGGTGCTGGCCGTGAGATCCAGAAGCCCTTAAACCTAATTAGCTTGCTTACCTGCACAGATGTTATTTAGTCAGGAAGTGACTTTGAGATGCTTTCTCTAGAAGTGGAGAAACTAAGATCCCTTGCCCTGGAAATGCTGCAATGTAAAAATGAAGGATGTTGGTACATGGCCCAGGTCAGAAGACTGTGGATGTGTTAGCCTCCACTGTGTCCCGCTATCAGGACACCTTTTCCTGATGGAGTGATACGAGGAGGCAAGTGACTGGGAGAGTATGCTTTCTTTTGTCGTCCCTTACCATTACAGGGCAGATATGGGGCATGGCATGGTTAACTGTGGAGTTAGCCTGAGTTAGAATTCCAATTTTACTGCTTGTAACTCTGAACCTTGGGTAAGTTCTTTAACCAGCCTGTGACTCCCATTTCTTCTTGTTTAGGATGTGAACAGTTGATAGGGCCCCTTCACAGGATGGGGAGGACACATATGAAGTATCTGTCACACAGCGGTGCTGTTTACGTCACAGCAAGACCTGGGAGTAAATCACAAACTTCCTTTCTGAAGTAGTTCGGCATCTAGGAGGTGAAATCATAGAGCTTCTATGAGCCATTTCATCAGATAGATGTTTGTCGGTCATTTTTCTAGATTCTGTGGTCCCTGAACACACAGGAGGGCTCAACAGACAGTACGAATGAAGTGAATGAGACATTGGTCCAGTAAAACCAAGAGCATTGCTGATTTAAAAAAAAAAAAAAAATTTTTTTTTTTTAGTTATTAGGACACACACTGGGCCTGAGCAGAAAGCAGCTGGACTGCACTTACTGCCTATTGCAGAACTGTGCTCAGTGGAGTTGACTGGATTTTTTTAAGGATCACAGGGCTATTTGGTGAAAATCAAAGCATATTCAGAAGAAATTAATATATATTGATTAGTATTAGTATGAGTCATGCTTTTAGTTTTTGGGAGGTGCAAGCTCTAAGCCATCTGAATTTACGATCAGGTTTGAGAGGAACAAGTTGAGGGTAAATTATGCTTACCAAGAGTAAGCCATTGATGTCCCTGGGATTTTGAAGATAAGTATAAGGACCTTAAGAATTGTCCTAAATTTTCTGGCTGCTGTTTCCTTCATCCTGTCTTGCACACAGAAGAGTCATACTGAGGAGCTGCATTTTGAGGAGAAAAGATTGGGAAGAAAATTTTGAAAAGCTCATAGGCAGAGGTACTCCATTTACTTTAGCCATATTGTGACAAGCCATCGTAAGCAAGTCTTACTTCCTGGGGCTAGTAAGGTGGTGTCTCTGGGGGGTGCCTGTGAAAGAGGCCCTGTGGGTAGGAGTTGGCATTCACTTATTTTATCAAAGCTGCCCATAGAAGTTGACTTTGGGAGCAGCAATTTAAGAACAAGCAAGTACTCTGCCACCCCACGGTACCTCAGTCTTTTGATCAGAAACATTTTGTTGGTCTAATAGAGCAGCAAAGGAGAAAATGGTTCTACTGCACAAATCCTCTACGCCTGGGTTCCTCAGTCAGTTGCTGTCCACTTTCTTCTGCCCTGATGCTCCAGTTGTATCAGTCTGTGGAGGTGGTTCCTTGTGGCTAGAAAAGCCCGTCCTCACTTCTCCTTCTTCTCCTCCCCTCCCACCCAACCCACTGAACATCACACAGAGGGGCTGGGGTCTGTTTCCTCATCTGCTCTCACCATGAAGTGTAGAGAGGTTCCCAGGACTCTGCCAAGAGTGTTTGGATTAGAGTGCTGTATGAGATAATTTAGGGGCTTTGTTAGCTAGAAGAGGTGGACTAAGCTTTAAGACACCTTCTAGTGCAAGAATTTTTCTAATGTGCACAAAGTAGTATTTGTATAACACTTTAAATAAAATAAGCCTGAATTGAAAATTTTTTAATACAATAGCAGTATGTTTTAAAAACTTTTAAACTTTTAGTAACATACTTTGTACATGTCAGTTTTATTTAATTTTAATATATTCTGAAATAAAATTCTTTACAATATTTTTTTAATGCGACGTTGCAAAACAGCCTGTAAACAACTTGCGTAAGAAGATAAAAATGAATAGACCTTGACCATGGCCTTCAGGTAGGAAGGAAGACTCACATTTCTGGGTTATGGGTTTAAGGAAATTAAGTTTAGGATTTGCATGTTTTATACTGCTCCTTCCTCAACCAGGCACATCTGTGTTTGGGGAGTGTGGGGTGTCCTACAAAAATGATTTTTGTTTTCCTTGTGTCGTAAGACAAGCTGTATATGCTGTGCACTCTGTCCACGGGACTGGCTTCCTTTCCTATTAATGTTTTAAGGTCACTGGTTGAATTTTTCAGTTAATAAATCATTTGTTGTACATGGTACTGTTACAGTTCTTTTGTCACGCAAGAACTGGCAGAGTCGTAGAAAATCAGGGAAGCCAGTGTTGGAGGTGTCAAGGCCATTCATAGGACAGCAGACACCGGAATATAACTGTTGTGGGTTTCCCCACTGTAGTGATTTCTAGGTTTAACGCAGACTTCCTAGGATAACACCTTTGGTTACCACAAGTTTGGTTTGAATGTCAACGACATCTGGCTATCAGTGACTTTATGAACTCCATGTGTGCGGCTTGCTGTAATTTGACAAGTGCAAGAAACTTTATCTTTAAAATGTGGTAACCTGAGTTCTGAGGCTCGTCTCTCTTACAGAACGGCGACTGTGGGCCCTAGGGAGGTGGGACCACGTGTGGACACGAGTAAATGTAGTCGTTTAATGCATAGATTGTTTCTTGAATCTTATTTTTTTATTTACAAAACCAGTATATGGTTGTTGCATTAATTTACATGGTCTATAAACATAAATGTGAAAGGTAAAAGTTGCTGTGTACACATTCTCTAGTAGTTAAAACCACTTAGTAAGTTTGGGGATGTAAGTTATTTCTTAAAATTTGGATCAGAAAATTGAGAAATAAGGGAATCTCATGAGAGGTATCTTAGATGTTGATGGCAGACTGTTTAAATACACTTGGTGCTAATAAAATGTAATATAAGCATACCAGTTTTCAAATAGCATGTAAAAATTTGCTCTCTAAGCAAGAGCCAAATAAGAATTACATATATAATTAGGTTTCCTGTCTTAGTCTTTGGAGCCCTGGTGGCACAGTGGTTAAAAGCTATGGCTGCTAACCAAAAGGTTGACTGTTCGAATCCACCAGCTGCTCCTTGGAAACCCTATGGAGTAGTTCTACTCTGTCCAGGGTCACCATGAGTCGGAATCAACTCCGTGGCAACGAATTTGGTCTTAGTCTTCATAACCATCTGGTTATCATTTAAACACTAGTTATAGTTTATTTTTTATTTCATTAGATATTCTGATATGTACTACTTGATAGAAGCTGATTTAGTGCTAATTTAATATTTTTAAAAACTTAGTATTAATTTTTATCACATGAAACACAGTCAACCATTCAGTTGTTAAGATTTGGAAAACAGTAGGGTTTTCCAAAAACTAAAAAACAAGTAGAGTGGCAGTGCAGTTGTCCCTGCAGAAAAAAATACCAGAACATGAAGATGTTTGTTTGTGATACGCCCTGGTGTCATCACATTTCAAACCTGGAGAGTCCGTGATTTACTAGGGCAATGTTCAGACAGCTGTAAGAACAGAGTATTATGCTAAATGCTCTGGTACTAATCACCCAGCTTCAACGTTTATAGAATTTGGCCAATTTTGTTTAATCTGCCCCTCCCTTCCTTTTTCTCGAAATCTCTCTCTCCCTCCCTTCTTTCCTTCCTTCGAGTGTTTCAAAGCAAATCCCCAAATCATATAATTTTCCTTATAATAATAAGCATTTCTAACAGATGAGGACTTGAAAAAACTAACATAACTATAGTCCCATGATCACACCTAACAAAAGAACAGCAGTTCCCTCATGTCATCAGATACCCAGACCATATGCAGATTTTCCTGACTTTCGAGCCAAAGTCTGTACATTTGGGTTTTGAATCAGGAGCCAAAGTCCCGAACAGTTTTTAAACTACTACTGATGGAAAATTTTAAATGTATACAAAAGTCAGCAGAATAGTAGAAGGAACTCCATCAAACTTCAGCAGTTACCAACTCATGACCAATCTTGTTTTATATGTGCCCCACCTACTTCCTTCCTTATTATGAAGCAAGTTCCAGACATATTGTTTTATTTATAAATGTTCCAACATGTAGCTTTAAACAGTAAAGGCATATTAAATACAGTGCCGTTACCACATTTGCAGAAGTCAGCAGTGACCCCTTCGTAGCCCCACCATCCCTTCCGCATGCACATTTCCTACTAAACTTCTTCCAGCTACACCTCTAGGGTCCTTTTGTTTGGATTTGGCTTTACAGTTAGTTTGAATAGTTTCAAGTAAAATCTGTACTCCAGTTGGTTTATCTCTTAAATACTTTAATCTTGTAAATTCCCCGTCTCTCCCCTTTGTTCACTCCCTGGCTTGATGGCTTGCTCATTCTGTTTTTTTTTTTTTTTTCCCCCACCCTTGGTGCTTATTTGTTATAAAAAACAGCCTGGTGGTTTGCCCTGTAGTGGTCCTGTTTCTGAACACTGCAGATGCATCCCCGCAGTGGCGTTTAGCATGTCCCTCTGTTTGCTGTGGTTCTCAGGTTTGAGCAGATTCTTTTTTTTTTTTTTTTTTGGTAAGACTACCTCATAGGTACCATCATGATCTTAAAGGTGTGATTTGGAAGACTTTTACCATTGCAGAAAATAACGTGTTACACAAGGACAGCAATGTTCTTTTTACTCATCTGACCTCAGCTCTCATGCCAGCCCTTTGTGAGGGGTTCTCTAACTGCCCGTAGACAGTAGAACCCTCCCTGCCCTCTTGGCATGCTCACCCTCTGAAACAACTCCCCCTAGTTGACTTGTCTATCATCTGTCTCCCTCCAGCCACATCTCAGCCTTGTCTTGCTCACCACCATTCTCTGAGGCTCCAACAGGCCTGACACAGAAGGCTCTGGCAACTCGAAGCAGACGGAGCATCTACTACTAGCAGTGCTCTACACATGGTCACTTTTGCGATAACAAACCCTTTATTGATTATGGTAGTGTTATCAGACTACCCTTTGGGCAGACTATTGTTGAGAATAACGTATACAAGAAGGCAGGCTGAGTTGGTACTCTCTAATGCCCTTTGGATTTACACTGTCTGAATTTGCTATGAGTTGGAACCAACTCGACGGCACCTAACAACAATCTTGTCTGTAAGGAGCATTGGTGGCACCATGGTTAAGCACTTGGCTGCTAGCCAAAAGATCGGCGGTTCGAATCTGCCAGCTGCTCCGAAGGAGAAAGGTGTGACCATCTGCTTCCGTAAAGATTACAGCCTTGGAAATCCTACGGGACAGTTCTACTCTAAGGGCCACTATGAGTTGGAATTGACTCAGCGGCAACAGGTTTTTTAATCTTGTCTGTGATGGCACTGTCTTAATTTTGGAGGTTAACAGGACTTGTAAATGAAAGAAAAATAAGAAAGCTACTGAAGTTGGTTTAAATTCCTTAGGCAAACTCATCTTTCTCAAAATACTGCTTAATCTCAGGTTTTAGACGTGTTCCTTGAATATGGAATTCTAGTCTTTGCCTCAATCCCCCACCCACAAGGAACATAATTTTCTAAGGCATCTCAAAATGGCTGAGCACATTAGCCAGTGTCGGCCTGGTGTAAAACACTGGCCACTCCCTGGGACGGACTGACTGAGTGATGGGGAGAGGTCTGAGTCTCAGAGACACCAGGAGGCCCAAGGTCGAGCCAGCTGGTGACCAGGTGACATGGAATGGCCCTCCTGCTTCGTGGTGAGATCACACGTTTGCATCTTGGTGACCAGCAGTGCCCACTGTTCTGCAGCTGGCTCTGTTGGAAGAACTACCTCATGGTTTAATCATGGAAAGTTGGCAGAGCACTTTCAGGTGGGGTGTCTCGTTGAGTTTTCACTTTAACTGTGGGGTGTGGGTAACACCATTCTCACTTTGCAACAACAGGCAGAGTGAAAAGTGATTTGGGGAAAGTCATATTCTAGAACTCTAGAAAGTAGGGACAGATTGCATCACTTGCTTGCTTTTTAAATTTCTATGAAAAATATTTCCAAAACAGGTGCTGAATAAAAGATAATGCACCTGTGGGTCATAGAGGAGGACAGACATAGCTCTCAGCAGGCCTTGTCTTAGCGGATTAGGTTGGGGAAGGGAGCTGATTCAGCTTAGCCAGGGCTTAGCGGTGACATTGGGCTGGAGGAGAGAAGCAGCCCAGGCCACGGAGACCGATAGTGGGCTTTTCCAGAAGGTTCTGGGGGAATAAGGATAGTGAAGAGAAAAGCAAAAGTGATTAAATGTGAGTAATACTTATTTAAAATGTGCGTTCATTTTTTATTGAAATCATCTAAACTGCATTATCAAAATTTGGAAAATAATGAGAAAAACGCTATTAGTCTTTAAAAAAATTTTTTAATAGGCATAGTTCTAACATAGCTGAAAATATTATATGCAAATTTATATTTTGATTTTCATTTAATATATACTAAACATTTTTCTGTGTTATTACAGTGTCTTCATTATTGCTTTTAGTGATATCTAATAGTACATCTACCAAAAAATTCAAACCTGTTGCCGTTGAGTCGATTCCGACTCATAGTGATCCTATAGTTCATCTAGTAACGTTAAAAAGTTAACATTGATTAGCTTTCTTAAACTGATGAAAAGTATAGGGGAAAAAATGCCCTTTGACCCCAGTACGCAGATTATTGTTGTTGTTAGGTGCTATTGAGTCGCTTCTAGCTCATAGTGACCCTCTGTACAACAGAATGAAACACTGCCCAGTCCTGTGCCATCCTCACACTTATTGTATGTTTGAGCCCATTGTTGGCAGCCACTGTGGCGGTCCATCTTGTTAAGGGTCTTCTTTTTCACTGACCCTCTACTTTACCAAGCATGATGTCCTTCTCCAGGGACTAGTCCCTCCTAATAACATGCCCAAAATATGTGAGACGAAGTCTTGCCGTTCTTGTTTCTAAGGAACATTCTGGCTGTACTTCTTCCAGGACAGATTTGTTCGTTCTTCTGGTGGTCCATGGTATATTTAATATTCTTCACCAACACCATAATTCAAAGGCAGCAATTCTTCAGTCTTCCTTATTCATTGTCCAGGTTTGCCCAATGTAATACTTTCCAAATAGCCTTTGTTAACTTTTTTTTTTTTTTAAGAAAACAAACAAGCTATATATAAAGGGATGATGTGAGAAGTAAAAGCCCCCCTACCCTATGTCTTTTTTCCAC
Organism: Dugong dugon; assembly: GCA_030035585.1. Classification (NCBI taxonomy): domain Eukaryota; kingdom Metazoa; phylum Chordata; class Mammalia; order Sirenia; family Dugongidae; genus Dugong; species Dugong dugon. The sequence goes on along the minus strand of CM057462.1, from coordinate 24,714,216 downwards.
AAGTAGCCACTATCCACATTTCCCTGTGTTTACAGGAAAAGATGGCTCACATGGGCATAGCTTCACAAGCAGCATCCGCCAGCTGCTGTCAGGCCCCTGACTGCCTCATTCTCTCTCTCCACAGTTGATTTGGATTGACCTCGAAATGGTTGGTGTGGACTTTGGATGTATGGAAATTGGAATGTTTTATGCTTCTTCAAGTTCAGCTATTTTATATGAACCTGTGTGCTCCTTCCCTTCACACAGTGCTACTTCACGTTTGGTGGGTGTCCACCATGATGCTGGCTGTGACATAATGGTGTTGGGCCTCTGTACACTTCTGTCAGGCTGGTTCTGTGTCCATTAGCACAGTGGGACCAGGCCAGGCCCCTGCAGCCATGTGCGTTCAGCCGTGAGGGTGGGCCACTCATAACTGGTTATCACCCAGTCAGTGCAAGTCTGTCTGTGAGGAACTTCCTGTGGTTTGCTTTTAGAGAATGCACCCTTGACATGGAGGACAGAGATGATTTACCTGCTTGTTGCCAGGCTTCTCTTTCTCACCAGTCGGTATGCTTGGACCAAATAGAGTCTTACAGGAAATGGATTTTTGTTTCTAATAGAAAGTAGGAATACCCTTTTCTTTTAACAAACTGGGATTTTGAGGCCCTTGATTGAGACTCACATGTGAGCATTGATTATAGAGGGAGTGGTAGTCAAAAGGTCACGTCACTCATTTCTGCTCTTTACTGACGAAAGAGAAATGTCTGGGTATTTTCTGTGCATAAGTTCATTTCTCTAGTCTAAAGCAGTACAGCTGGGTGATTGTTGTGAACATACTCTTCTATAATATGTGAAAACAATCTTTGCTTCAGACAAACATTTAAATTTAAGATCTCGGGAGTTACCCACCTAATACAGAATTCTAGTCTTTGCCTAAATCTCCCAAGCCACGAGGAACATAATTTTCTGAGGCATCTCAAAAAGTACTCTTTACCTATATCTTAGGAGTTTGTTGCTTTTAGCCCCTCACTTTAAAAATTAGCTTGGTGTTTAAAATTATGATCAGAAATTATGTTTGTGGACTAAAATTAACCATTTAATTCTGTATACCCTATGACAACATTAGCTGTTAATTTTCTTCTGTTGATTTGAGGAAGGATTGGATAAAGAGAACCGTTCTCTAGTGTGGGGGTGGGGGGAGGTGCTAGAATAAAACTACCCCAAGTCTGCAAAGTTGTAGCAACACAGCTTTCCATTTTAAATGTTATTTAATATCTTATTGGCAGTTGTATTATTTCATAATTAGTATTTGTAAACTGAAGTCCTTAGAATTTATATGTGAAAACCAGAGAAAAAAATCATTATTCCTTAAGAATGAAGTGTCTAGCGGGTGTCGCCTCTCCTGTACCCACCTTTAGCCGGGCTTCATTTGTCCAAGGAGGGAGGGTCCATTGACCAAAATGCCCACTTAGAGTAATGACTTGAGGAGCATATATCTTGGTCAGAAACATTTCTAAAAATGTGTCAGTTGGTGGCCTGCCTTCCCAAAGAGTAGAAGCAGTGTGCATTGCCTTTTACTGATTCGAGATGCCTGGCTGGCACTCCCAGATAGTTCTGCCACCTCAGCTTTCTGTTTTCAATGCCCAGGTGAAGGCCTGTCTGGGCAGTGCCGTGAACTCCCATTTAGGGTCAGTGCTCTGACTTTGAGGTGGTCTTTGCCTCTCTGGGGAGTGTGGCAGTCCACTGATACTGCTGCTTGATGTCTCCAGCACATCGGGCGCTGGCACCCTCTGCTCTCTGCCCGGCTTACTGCAGCGTACAGCCATGAATAACTATGCAGGGCCAGTAAGGATGAACTATAAGAACCGTTATGGGGTAATGTCTCCTCACCCCACGTCAGGAACACACACACACTTTTTAAAAACGTTTCTTATTGGAAGAGAGATTTTTATTGTCATCAGTAAGTATATACATCAAGTATTTATAATGTAGAACATATAGTCACGATTTTTTAATGTTTTTGTGCAGAGTAACCAAACCCACTGCCGTGAAGTCGACTCTGACTCATAGTGACCCTATAGGACAGAGTAGAACTGCCCCATAGGATTTCCAGGGCTGTTAATCTTTACACAGACCTTTCAGTTAGCAGCCGAGCGCCTAGCTAATCTCCCCAAGATGTATTTCAATCCCAAGAAAATAAACAATTACTGTTAATTAAATATCTGATGTATATTGTATCAATCATGATTTTTATGTAAAATTTGTGATGGTGTTTTCTCACCCAGTGTCTTTGCATAGGAAAGTGAAGCCCTTGCATAAGCCATATTTGCATGTGGAAGCTAATTTTATTCTTAAGGGATTAAAAACGCTGGTAATTATATCTTCACCTCTGTGGTACATTGGACATATTTCTGATTGATTTAACACCAAATTCTTGGTCAGAAATGCAACCTCAATTATGACATTACCCAGGGAAAATCAGTCTGGTTTAACAGGATGCTTTCATTTGACTCTAACTTCAGGAATACTGTCTGATATGATGGAACGGTGGGCGGACAGGCTGCTTGCACTGATCCTAATTTAACCTGTACCTGCAAGATTGAGGTGTTGCCGGTGAGCACACTGGGACCCCAGGCTCTTTCTGTGGGGGCCTGGTTTGTCCCTGAACCCAAGGACTGCTGGGTACCATGCCATGTCCTTTTAGACTTGCCATGTGAACATTCTTTTGGCTGGTTGTGGGTTCAAGATCATTGAGTGGATTTGAGGTGCTGGGTTGCCAGTTTGCCAGTGTACTCATGTCCTGAGGTAACCACTTCTGGGTTTTTGTGTGAGAGGGGTTATCAGTGTTTTACCTACTTTTTCATTCTTTCTTAAGTTCTTGTGTTTACAGTGAGATCCATATGCTTTCAGAAAAAAAGCTTCTTACCAGATTTTCCTTTTTCAGTCCATCACCATATTTTTAGTAGTAAATTAGACATTGTCATATTATACAAAGCCAGGTGAATAATTGCAATTGTGTTTTATTAACCCAGCTCTATGGAGGCATTTCATGGCATGATGAGTGCTAAAGAAAAGGGCTCTGATTTATATGAACCAAAACTCTCAAAATTTCAATTTGCTTTTATCATCTGCTTCATTGAATTAGTCAACAGTTGTTTATTATATTTTGTGTGCTTGCATTTCTGTTTCAGATCCCAGATTCTTTGTGGTGACATTGAAGAGCACTAAGATCAGAAGATGAGTGAACTTGACCAGCTACGGCAGGAAGCCGAACAACTTAAAAACCAAATTAGAGTACGTAGCTACATATGTGTTGAGTTTTATTAATCATGTGGGCTTCAGGTCAGGTGTCATCTGTTTTGGGAAAGAAGGGCTACAGAATGACTGTGAATTGAGGTTGGCCCAGGGGATGCACATTGCAGATTCAGATACTTGACCTAGTGCATGCTTTCAGGATTTTATTTTCTAGTGCATTATACCTTGTTATTTGAATGTACATAAAATTTTTCCATAGAATTTATAAACACCTTTTTGTATTTTTAATTCTTAACCTTGGGAATTTTAGTTTTGTGACATTGTTTTGGTCACTATACTCAAGGTGTGGTGTCTGCCTCTCCCTTAAATATTGTGAATATTAAGTTGAGGAAAGGAAATTTGTTTAAAAAAAAAAAAAAAAGAACAACAATAAAAAAATATTTTAGGTGTACCTGATTTATTTATCCTTAATTTTGAAAAGCCGTATTCCCTAGGAGTGGTTCTTGAAATCTATAGCCTTTAATAAATTTAATAAAACAACCATGTATAATTAGACTGCAATGTACAAAGAATAGCATTCACAGAATTCTCAAAAATTAAATTCCAACTTATGACTGATATACAATGTTGAATCGTAGAACCCATGAACTTTTAAAGGGAGTGGGGTGTAGTTCTAAAAGAAATTAATTCTGCTCTCCAATGTCTTGAGGCAGTGCTTTTAATGAATATAGAAAACATTGAGTACAAATCGGTGCTTCTGTTCTCAGACTGTTATATGAAAAGTGAGAGAAAAAAGGTGGACTTATCAGGAAGAATCATATCCTCAGTATAGTCATAGAGGTTTTGTCCATTTGATGAAGGGGCTTACTCCCTGGTTTCTTGTTTTCATCTCAAAGGTATTAGCCGTCCTTCAGAGCATCTCTGACGAGAAGTTGAGAGCATCCAGTACGTGCCCAGACAACAGTTTATTTTTCTGAATCGACTGTAAAGATAAAGCCTAATTATTTCATGTTAAATGTCCCATTATATGTTCACAAACCCTAAGAGTAACTGGAGAAACACACACCATGTTCATTTTAGCCAGCTTTTTCTTGAACTGGAGAAAAGTTAATGGAATTATCTGAGATCGACAGTCAAAAAGGAAACAGAAAATAGCCTTTTATTGTAAGAATTTCAAATCTTAATATTCAAAAGATCAGATACAGCTCCATAAAAAAATGAGGAAGACTTTTAAGAATTTTTTTTGAAGATTTGCTCTAAGACTTGCATAATGTGTCTAGTTACACCCCTCCACACACACACAGAGAATGAATTAAATGCATTCTAAACTGTTAGGTTTGATATAAAACAATTCCCAGAAGTATGTTATTTAAATGAAACCAACAAGTTTTCCCTTAAGATTTTGCCTGACTTAAATCTTAAGCTTCTGGACAGTTCATTTTGAGGCAGCAGTGTTTTTGGTAAATAAAAAATAAATGAAGCAAAACTAGTAAGTTATTACTTAGTAATGGTTGAATTGGGTTATTATTTTTTTTATTCAAAATACTCTCAGCTGTTTATCATCTACTTTTGAGATTTTATTCCTTCCTCTCATTCCCAAAAAAGTCTGATGACTCAGAATTTTAAAATCAGAATTTAGAGGGACTAGGACACTGTATTAAACATTTATTTGACGTTAACTAATTTAAATATTTAAGTTTAGCCTGCAGTATTGTCTTAACCATAGTGTGATTTGGCCTATTTGAAGAAATTTTGTTTTTCTGACAACTGTATATTATTGTTCGTAAGTAGTGGATTCAAATCTGTTCATAACAGATAAAGTTTGTATGGCACATGTGAAAGACATATCCAGATTGAAAAAAGAAAAACAGGTTGACGTTGGACATTGCATACCTTTGCATTTTCTAGAAAAGAGGAACAGTTGGTGGTGTTCTGCTGTGTGAAGACCCCAGTCCTGCCTGCACCCCAGGGCCACGTGTCCAACTGCATACATCCATGTGACCACATTAAAGTATAAAAGGGAACGGGTGAAATTAATTTTAATAAATTTTATGTAAGCCAGTGTATCTAAAATATTACCCTTTCAACATGTGATTAATACATTTTTATTAAGATATTTGACGTTCAGTTTTTCCATACTAAGTCTTCAAAATTCAGTGTGTATTTTATATTTACTGGCATACCTGTTTGCACGAGCTGCATCTTAGGTGCTCTGTGGCCCCTTGTGGCTCGAGGCTCCCATTTGGGACAGTGTAGTTCTAGACCATTCCCTAGGAGAGCAGCTGAGCTTCATGCAGCAGTGATGACAGTTCTCTGCCGACATTTTCACAGCCGTTGTCTCTGTAGAGCACTGTGCTAGGTGCCATGTGAGTTTCTTTGCACAGTATAGGAGCCCTGGTAGCCAGCGGTTAAGAGTTCAGGCTGCTAACCAAAAGGTCAACAGTTTGAATCCACCAGCAGCTTCTTGGAAACCCTACGAGGCAGTTCTACTCTGTCCTATAGGGTTGCTTGCTGAGTCAGAATCAGCTCGACGGCAACAGGTTTTGAAGGCTGTTTGAGTCTGTTACAGCAGATAGAAAGGGCAGACAATCACTGCTGCTTTTAAAAGAAGAAAAAAAACACACACACACATTTTTGTTTCTAGTTCCCAAAGGAATACATGCTTGTTAAAGAAAGCAGAGCATAAGGAAACAAACAAGAAGTGGTAGGTAATGCTAAGAGAAGTTGTTTCTGTCTTAAAATTGTTTTAAAGCTGAAAGCCCCTGAAGGACTGTCTCCTCCTCCTTCTGATTCTATTTGTGAGGAAACAAAGGTGCTCAAAGGTATGCTGACTGAAAACAGCATGCCTTAAAATGTATGAGTAACTCACTGATGGGTTAAGGAAAACGCCAACAAAATGTATCAATGTAGATTTTTAATAGTTTTTTAAACGAAGTGACATGCCCCCACTTTGTGAGCGAGGGTGCCTCACCAGTGTGACAGGCAGGCCAGCTTCACTGGGACGTTTAGTCCAAGTTGTCACTAGGGACCATGAGCTAACCAGCGGTCCTCTGTGCATTGTCCTGTGTGTGACACACATCCAAATAGGGTAAGGAATTGACCAAAATCTGATTGATGGCTTGTATATATTCCTCTGCTTTAAGTAGACAAAAAAGGCAAACTTTTATATTTGGCGACATTTCTCATCATAGACAGTATAGAAGCTTTTGCACTAAATATATCCGTTCTACACATCTTCCTGAGTTAAAATCAAAATTAATCTAAAAAAACGTTAAAGGTTTCTGTCTTCATCAAGCAGTTACAGAGCTTGTTCCCATTAAAAGACTTTTCCTGCAGTCTTAAAAGTTCAAGCTGTCTGTTCTGAGAGACGCTGTACCAGTTTACATAAGCATCCGTTGACTAAAATGAAGACCTAATTGAAGTTATCTGTGTTTAGTTTTTAGAAATGATTGTTTAACAGTAGTATCACCACAGTCTGTTATTCAGTACATTTTGTACCTGTTTTGATCTTTGGATGCTAACCAGAGTGAAATTGCTTAAGTTCCATGGTTTATTTTCTCCTTTAAAAAATTCTTGTTACTCTTTTTTAAACTTAAAAGGCAAATATAACATCCACAAGAATAGCATTCAGAAATAAATACTCAGTTCAATACTTGATAGGTAAATTTTGACAAAAAGAGTTACTGCTGTGACTCTTCCCATTGTGTTCCTCCTTACCCTGAATTTCGTTGCTGGCATAGAAATACTTGGTTAGATAACTTCTTTGTGTTTCACTTATAAACAGAATGACTTTTAATAGCATAATTGAAGTTGAATTTGGGATCTTGATATTTGTTATATTTGTAATATAATCTCTATTAATATATTTATACGTTATCCATTGACAAATATTCTTACCGACTTCGTAAAATAAAAATCATTTACAGTGAGGCCATTTGCGCCTAGTGACTGTCACCTAGGAAAACCTCCCCTACTTGACATTCTAGCTTAGGACGCCTGATGCATGTAGGTGCTAACTGACGTTTGGGAAGTGGGTAGTCAAATTACTGTGTAGTGGAAACATTTTTCTTATTAGAAATTGTCATAATTTTAGAATTGTTTCTTTGAAATTTTGTGAAGTTACCAGCTGTCTACACCCAAATTTTGAACCTTTTAGAGCTATTGTCTCATTTTCCTTCATAATATTTGGTTTTCAATTTAAAAGTATATATGCTAATTTGAGATTTCAAAATTTATTTTCTACTAACTTTTACTTACTAGCAATGAAAAAAATTTAATTTACACAGGTATATCTCTCTATAGTTCATACAGTATAGTCTACAAAGTCTTATCTGAATTTGATTACCTGACTCCAAATCCCTTGCTCTTTTTGATAGAATTCGGAATTAAAGATTATGTGCTTGAAAGTAAAGTCATTAGTTAATACAGTCTAGAGGGTAAGCTCTTTGGGCTGGACGTTGGTCTTTTTAGGCTTTTTTTTGCAGGCCCCATCCCTTTTGACTTCACATGAGCTGTTATAAAGACCAAGTGGGAGGCATGGGCAGGAAGGGGAGGCAGCAGCACGAGGTTCCACTTGCTGCCTCAGGCTTCCACTGTGGGCCTCCCAGCTCGCAGGAGTCTTCTGGTGGCCAGGTGAGGTGACCCGCAGGTCTTAAACATACGTGGGTATGATCAGTTCTCTGTGTTCGGTGTGGTCTAGAGCATAGACTTAAATATCTATCACCTCGATGGTCCAAAGACTGTGATGGATGGTGGAGTATTAGGGGAGAGGGAAGGAGACCGTTTGCGTTCTGGTTTTGCCTCTAGCAGTTATAGAGGGTCTGTCTGAAACCTTGATGTGAGGGCGTAGAGTCGAATGTGTTTGAAGCATTACTGATTTCCCTTTGTGGTTGTTATTTCCTAGGATGCAAGAAAAGCATGTGCAGATGCAACTCTCTCTCAGGTAAGAGCCACTTTAATCATCCAGAGCCATCTGCTGATGCTAGGGTCAGTGCTCGGCAGTGCTCACACCAAGGACCTCTAGACTGAACTCTGCTCCAGCTCTAATTCTGCACAGTGAGGTCTGACAGTCACTGCTTGAAGATTGCCATTCCGATGATGATGGGCATAAGAAGTACGAGTTTCTTGAAATGAAAAATAAACATCTCTCAAGCCTTAACTCATTATTTTCTGTAATAGAGGTCATACTTGTAAAATACTGTTAATGTCTTAAAATAAGATCTTTCGAAGCTATAAGTTTAACAAAACCTGCCTCAGAACTTCAATTTCTAAAGCCAAAGAATAGAAATGTGAAAATTATATTCACACTTCTACCGAAAACGATTAATTTTTAATATTCTCCTAATGCTTTGAGGGACACATTTTAATTGGGGCTAAACCATAAGCTAAAGAAGAAGATTATACTACATAGATTTACCTGAATTCTTAGATACACTTTGGACTGTACATTTTTTCAAACTCGCTACTGTGATGATGCTTATTTTTCATCTGAAAAAACTCCCGCTTCATTACAGACTGAATCTGCAACCTTCTTTTTGTGAACATGAAATCATTAATGTCAGGTGTTTTGATATGTTGGGGTGAATTCACAAGTATTTGCATCCAGTTTGATGCTATGAGCAGTAGCACCGCAGGTACAGATGCTGACTTGTCTCTGTTGAAGCCACAGGCAGCATGTCGGCACAAAGCCAGTTTATTACATGGTATGGGGTGGGCTGCGATTTGGAAGAAGAGTGGTTCTATAAGGATGGGGAGGAGTCGGGCCTGGGTAAATAGGAAGGGAGACAACAGAGAGGAGGGTGAGGTCAAGTGTGTCCGGCCAGTGGCCAGTGCTGCGAGTGTGTGCCGGGGAGGGGGCGTGGAAAGAGAGGCTGCCTGAAAGGGGGGGGCGGGCAATGAGACCAGAGCACAACAGAATAGGAGTCACAAAAGGGGTCAGGTGCAGAGTGTCAGGGTAACAGCCGTTTGAGATGGGCGACAGTAAGCAGGCTGGGTCAGGTGAAGAGCTTGGGGTCCTCAAGTCGCCCGGGGACTGATCCTGGGGTAGGGATGGAGTGGAGACTATGCATGAGGGACACTGCCTGAACAGAATGGAGGGCAAGGCAGGAGCTTGGGGGTGTGTGGATTCACTTCATTACAGACTGAATGTGCAACCTTCTTTTTTAAGATCACAAACAACATCGACCCTGTGGGAAGAATCCAGATGCGTACCAGGAGAACGCTGAGGGGGCACCTGGCCAAGATTTACGCTATGCACTGGGGCACAGACTCCAGGTATCTGGGGGTTGAGTGGGGAATGGTGCTCGTGCATTCAAGGGTGGCTTTGTTTTTCTAGGGGAAAATAACCTGAATGCATTTGTTGTCATGAAAGAAAAATTAAGAAGTTGAGTCAGATAATTAAAGAAAATGTTGTGTGATTATAACATGCTCTTTTCAAACACCTAATATACTATTCTTAACATGCCTTTCCTTGAGTAGTACTTTTTGTGTGTGTTTATCAGAATGGAATTTTCTGCTTGGCTTTCACTTTGTTTTTGAAATTGTCTGCTTTGAAGTCTAAACAACTAGAGAAAAGATTCTGTCTTTAGTTTGTTCTATACAGTATCCCCTACAATTCCATATGCAAATAAGAACTAGTTTAGATCATTTTAATGATAATGGTAGTCAGAAGAAAGAAAAATGTCCTCACTAATCAATCTACTTTAGAGATTGTATTATCAGAAGTAGATGATAACCGAGTACTGTGTTGCATTTTGGACTTTGACTCCATTTGTGGGTTCATCAGTATTTTATCATGTCTGAGCCCGCGAGTGACCTCGGCTCCCCAAGCAAAGTGCTCTCCTTTGGCAGCCTGAATTCCAGCTCAGGTAGTCAGGAAGGCCTCGTGCAAAGCTGACCTGAAGGGTGTTCAGCGCTGCCAGAGAAGAGCTGGGTTGTTCCAGGAACAAAGGTGTTTGACCAGAGCAGTGGAGCTGTGACGTGCCTCAGGTGAGGTAGAAGGGTCCAGTGGGTGCTGACCACTCGGGGTTCTAGGCTGTTGTGTGTAAGGTTTGATGTTCAGTCTTGGTCTCAAATGAGAACTGTGCTTTGAAAGCCCCAGGATTGGAGGAAGAAAAGCCAGGGAGTAGACAAGCAGCATAAAGTTCAGGATGGTGGTTACCCTGCAAGGAAGGGGAAGTGGCATTGGGAGGCCACCCAGGATGCTGAGGGGTGTGTTTTGGTCCTGTTCTCGATCTCGTCCACGGTGGTAGGTAGCAGTGCACCTGATTTATGATTGCTCTTCATACTGGACAGTTAAACTTTTGTAGTGTTCTTATATGGAGGTCCTCTTTTACCATCATAAACAGAAGAAGAAAAAACATGAATGGTAGTAAGAGGCCCTCTGCTGCCATCTAAAATACAACCATTGGTCTCTACTTAACCTGGAGTAAAAGAGAAAGAAGGAAATCAAGGACTCAGAAGGAACTGGTCTGTAGGACAAATAGTCTACACGAAGGTAGTCAGTCTACCCTGAGACCAGAAGAACTGGAGTGTGACTGGCTACCATTACTGACAATTCTAATCAGAGCCACAATAGATGGACCCTGATAGAATGGCAGAAAAATGTGAAACAGAGCCTCAAATTAAAAAATAAAATACAGACCTAGTGACTGGTTGAGAGTGGAGGACTCCCTGAGACACTACTCCTCAAATCTTGAATAACAAATTGAATAACAATTTGAATAACAGCCAAATAAATTGGATTAAAAAAACAATGAATATCGCCTGTGAGTTCTCTGCTGCTTTTAAAAATCACCTATATGAGACCAGTCGGTGAACAGTTACTTTAGAAGAAAGGGGAGAATGTAAGGGGAGAGGGAGATTAGATTCATGGAAAGGGAACAACCAGAACAGAAATAATGAGAATGTTTACACATTGTGAAGGATGTGACCAGCGTCACTGAACAACTTGTGTAGAAATTGTTGAATGCAACCTAAACTGCTGTGTAATCCTTCACTGGAAACACAATAAAATTTGTTTTTTTTTTTTTTTTTTTTTTAAATAGAAGCCCTCTGCTATCCGGCACCTCTTAGGGATTATTTGTTTTAGATAGCCATGTTTTCTAGATAGGCAGATGTTTGCCTCTGTAGAGTCCAAAACAGGTGTGTTTGTTTTTAATTTTGGATGTACATTCTTCAATTTCCTACCTTCATAAACAGAGGATATTGTATGAGATTTCCTTTTTTTCATGACTCAAAGCCGTAATTAGGTATAGCAGTTATTTTAGTACATTTGTATAATTCATGGGTGCTCTCAAGCTGTTGGATGGTTAGCTGTTTGTCTTTCAAAACTACATGAGAGGCCTACAATGATGGGTTTATGTATATATGTGTGTGTGAGTGTATATTATGTATCCATTTATAATATGCTTATCAGCATATTTATAATATATTTATTTCTACTTAGTAAAATTCCACGTTTTGTAACATTTGAGATTCTCTTGTCAGTCACGTGTACTAAAGTTAAAGTTCCTTTACCTTTTCTAAAGTTCTTTTCTTGGCTGCTAAAGTCTGGTTATACTGAGGGGTGAAATACAACTAAACCAAAGTAGGCTTGGAGTAAAATACAAAGGCTTTAGATGTTTGCACTTTGGCTTCTGCCTTCAGTGGCCTGGAGCCTTCTAGGCTTACCTCCTGGCTGTTGTCTCTCTTAATGGTGGTGGCCGGCAAGATCATGGATGTGTATGTCGGGGAAAGCTTTAGGAGGCAAAGTAGACCCAGTTCTTGAACAGTTATCTGACCTGAGATTAAGAGGCATGTCTTCTCTCACCTTCTGGAAGGATAAATGGGCAGCTTAATGTTTCCTCTAACCCGCTCTGCGAGTCAGCATTATGCAGGCTCTCCAGCCAGGGAGCATGTCCAAAGGTGACCTTCCGGGCCCAGGATAAGCCGATGAGCCCCTCTTAGAGCAGCCCTGAGACTCTGTTTGCAGCCTGTGCAAAGGGGGCAAGGACACAGAAGTAGAGCCGAAGATGGAACTCATACCTTGCATGGAAACGCGGTTATCATCAAACCTAGATGCAGGAACTTACTTTAAGAAGTTGCAGCTGAAAAATAATTTGATTGGAGCCTGTAATAGTTTAGTTCTGTAATAAATTTTGTAATGCAGTGTTGAAAAGGTTTTTATTCCATGCCAGACTCATTACTGACTTCTGTAAAGGAAATTTGTGCTTAGTGCATCGAAACATCAAGTTTGATCGAAAGCATCAAAGTTATCAAAGTGACTGGAGTGAATTACCTCCAGCTCTTGATCACCTTCAAGAAGCAAAGTACACTCCTGGTGAAATGTTTCAAACTTGTGTGTCTTGCTAAAATCTTTACATCATTACTTACCACACTAACAGAATACCTCTGCATAGAATTGCAAGCTCGCTCTTGTCCAGTTTCTTGAAAGCAGCACCCCCGCGGGCCAGAATCCTGAGGGCAGTGTACAAACTACCTCTCACTCACTTTGCTTTCTAAGTAACTCACATACAGTTCCGTGGCCCATTAGTCATGGACTCCTTTTGCAGTGTTTAATTCTGGAAGTATATACAGAGCACCTTCCAACATGCAGATCCCAAACTTAGCATAGTTGTCCAGTCATGAAAAAACTTCATGACGTGGTGCTAGTCTCTTCTCACGTACCAGGCTTCTTCTGCTGTAGTTTGTCATCTCTTAACATGGCAGGTGGGAGACCTCCTTATGTCTCTAAGAGTCCTGGATTCCAGTTGTATCTCATTCTGGAAAATTTCATGCTTTTTTGTGGGGAGAGTCTGGGGAGGGGACTATTTGGAATAGTTTAAAGCTTATTATTCCTTTATGTCCAGGCCTTCTTTGTGTCAGAATGGGACAGAAATTGTATACTAAATATTTTCCATTCTTTTGGCTCTTGAAAGATCTGTGTGTGTCAAATCTTATTTATAATGAAAAGAAACCAAAGAAGTAGTTATGAGAAGAAGTTACCCATCTTGGCTAACACAGGGAGTGGCCTTGTTGTTTGAGGCTGCATTCAGAGCCGAGAAGTCTAAACTATTATCTATGAGAATATTTTCTTTCATGCCTGCAAAGTTGGTCTAACATTTAAAACTTTTTTTTTTTTTTTTTTTCCTTAAAAGTAACTATGCTTTGTTTCAAGCAGATGAAACATTGAAGCACACATTAGAAGTCCCTGGAGTTCGAATTTTCACTTGTTGCCTTTGTGCGAGTTCTCCGTTGTGCTGGTTCTGATGTGTTTGCTTTTGTCTTTCCTTCCAGGCTGCTAGTTAGTGCCTCGCAGGATGGCAAACTTATCATTTGGGATAGCTACACCACCAACAAGGTAAGGGACTGCACAATCCCTTCCCTGAGAACCCCAGACATGGTGGATTCTCTAACTCTGGATTCATCCATGCTGTAACATACGACACGGAGTAGCGAGGGGGAATCACAGTGAGCTCTTTAGTAGTAAAGTCATGTGGGTGATGTAGAAGACAGATCGTGTGGCTAGCAGACATTTCTATCTCTTCTGATGGATCAGGCACAGTTCTGCTGTAGTTTGTCATCTTTTGACAAAGCAGGTGGGAGGTGAGTACCTCCTTATGTTCCTGGGAGACTTGGATTCTAGTTCTAGCTCAATCTGGGAGATTTTATATGTTTTATTCACACATTGTAGAAATACAGCTTTTCATTTAGTTATTAATTTTACAAAAAATGATCTGAGAAGCATTATAATTTGAAATATTGATTGTTAGATTCTTTCTGAAATTTAATCCAAAGTTGTATCATAGTAAATGAAAAAGTACTATCATTGGTTCAAACATGTACGTAAGAGATCTGACTCAATTAGATTTTACTAGAGAATCCTAAATGTGTGTACAAGGTTACAATACTTACAGGGAGGTATGCGGCAGGATTGATGATGATAATGTCCAGTTTGGTTGCTTCAGTAGAAATAATTTGTTTTTTAAATGAATTTACAGCCATCTTGACCAACCACTGAAGTGTCTTCCTGTTAGTGTGCAGTTTTGATCAGAAGGCAGTGCTGCTGTTGCCTAAGTGTCTACTTAACCTTAAGGTGTAACTTTAAGAAAACTTCAGTTGGTGTTTCTGTATGCAGCACTGCTTTGTATACTTTAAACTCTGTTAGGAGGGGAACACACATTTATGATCATTGTGTTTTTCTGATGAATTGACCTGAAATGTTCATCTTTATCTCTGGTAATAACTCTTTCTCCAAGTAATATTGGCCCTTATTTTGCTCTCTCACCTTCTGTGGAAAAAAAGTTGGAGACTAGAGATAAAATTGTAGCACTGATAGTTAAAAATCTGAACGTGATCATATTTACATCACCCATGTTCCTGTCCCCTAGGTCCACGCCATTCCTCTGCGCTCCTCTTGGGTCATGACCTGTGCATACGCCCCTTCTGGGAACTACGTGGCCTGTGGTGGCCTTGATAACATCTGCTCCATTTACAATCTGAAGACTCGTGAAGGGAATGTACGCGTGAGCCGTGAGCTGGCCGGACACACAGGTATACATCGCATTCTCGTTAATAACCTTGATGTCATACACACTGTTAACCTGGGGTGCATTCTATGCTTTGGCCACTTAACTGCTTCCCAATAATTATTTAATGAGATTAGTTCAGTGAAAAGCCTCTGGGTGAGAGTGATGCAGAGGTTCTAGCTTCGGTGTCTGAGGACCTGGCACTTGGGTCACTCCCTTCGGAGCTGGCAGCAGCCACCTTCCTTTTTACATTAACATGATACAGTTCACTCTGTTGTCTCGCCCTCAGCCATCTCCCACTTTGAGCACCTTTCCACAGGGATTTCCTCATTGAAATATATACTCGTGCCCATGCACATGCACCCTGACTTCATGTCAACTATACACTTGCTGCCAGGGAGGCAGAATAGAGTCCTTTGGGCTGTTTGAGTTCTTTTAAACATGACTAGCTTTACGTGTCAAGTGGTATATCATTTTGCCAGGATGTAACTTACCTATGACACTAGTTATTTATAAGAAAAGGTATAGTTTTTCTGAAAAAGAAGATCCCATCCTAATATTTTACTTCTCTAGCTATGTTCTCAGTTCTCAAAAATTCTATCCCTCAATATTTTTTTGTCAAGACCCCACTAGGTTCACGTACTTCACATTGCAGAAAAGGAGCCATCGTAATTTTGAGTAAATAGTACTGTTTTTGACACCAGTGAAGTAGTCTGTTTAATAAGTTAATTTTGGCCAAATAAGAGCATATCCTGTCATTGCAAATATATGTGCCTATGCGCTGCCTGCATGTCACTGATTTCTGCTCTTGTCTCCTTCTGCTTACTCTGGGGTTGCTTTCTTCTGAATTTTCTAGCTTCTCAAGGTGAAACCTTAGGTCATGGATTTTAGACCTTTTTTATTTTCAAATATAAGTACTTACAGCCATAAATTTCCCTCTGAGCTTGGCTTTAACTTCATCCCACAAATTCTGGTATCTTTATCATTTCATTTCTTCTGTGTTCATTGAGACTTGTTTTTATGGGGCAAATGGTCTGTTGTGAGCATCTGAGAGCACTGAAAAATAATGGGCATCTGCAGCTGTTTGGGGGAGGGAGCTGTTCTTGCTACATATGTTAGTTAGATCAAGGTTTTTAATATTTTATTTCTGTGACTTGCTGAGAGAGGAATGTTAAAATCTTTATGATTGTGGCTTTGTCGATTTCTCTCTTTAATTCTGTCAATTCTTGGTTTGTATACTTTGAACTCTGTTAGTAGGGGAACACTTATTTATGATTGTTCTATTTTTCTGATGAATTGACCTTAAGTGTTCATCTTTATCTTGGTAATAACTCTTTTTATTAAAGTCTGCTTAATCCGATACTAGTATAGCCACACAGTCTTCTCATGTTTTTTGCATGGTAAGTTTTTTTCCATGCATTTACTTTCAACTTAACTGTCTTCATATTTAAAATGTGACTCTTATAGACAGCATATAGGAGGTCGGTCTTGCTTTTTATCCATTCTAAGAGTTTCTAACTTTTAAATAGTCTTTAGTTCATTTCTATTTCATGTAAAATTGATATAGTTCAGTTAGGCCACCACTTACTTTCCATTTGTCATTTTTATTTTTTTTTTGTGCTTCAGTTCCTCCTTTCGTGTCTTCTTTTGGATTCCTTGAATGTTTTTTAGAATTCTGTGATACAGTAGTTAATTTTGTGGTGCTCGGCTGCTAACGTAAAGATTGGAGGTTCAAACCCACCCAGTGGCTCCACTGGGAAAAAAGACCTGGTGATCTGCTTCCATAAAGATTACAGGCTAGAAAACCGTATGAGGCAGTTCTGCTTTGTCACGTGGGGTTGCTATAATTTTTCATGATCCACTTAGAGTTCATACTGTCCCAGCTCATATATAATGTCACTGGGAGCCACTGCTCCAATCCGGAAGCCTCAGCCAGTGCTATACACTTCAGGGACCACCTTGGTTACAGTGCTGATGAATTGACAGTTCTTAAAACAATACTATTTTAATGTTTAGCCATCTCTTCTATTTTAATCAGATTCAGCATATCTCCTTTGATGTTTGATTAAAGGCTGTGCTGTTGGATCTGTTAACACATCAGAGTATTTGTGTGTTGAAACAAAAAAGTGCTAGATAGAATGTTTCAGAAATTTTTTTCTTTCATATTTCATGCAGTTTTACTTCTTGTGAGTTTGCCTTTTTTTCTTTTTTTTAAAGACATATGGCCCGTTAAGAGTTTTTATGGCCTTCTTCAGACATGATACATAATTTTCAACTTCAAATCTATAAAGTTTAAGATTTGATAAACTTAAAATAGAGTCTAACTTTAGCAAGGGGGGAAAGGTGTGAGAGGTTCATGGTTTGGACAGAGTCGATGATTTGCTCCCTTTGTCTTGTTCAGACCTTTTAAGGATCCAGTTGATTAGTTTAATGTTCATCACTTATGGCATCTTCTCCCTGATCCAGTTCAAATTGATATTTTGGAAAGGGAATAATATTGACTAAAGAAACCTACTTCACGCCTGGGGAGAACAGATTGAATGTGTGCTACGGGTAGGGCACAATCATTTATAATTGACGAAAAAGTAACTACTACTGAGCATTTGCCCTGTAAGTGTGGGACTCATTGTTAAGCATGGTTGAGAAGTTTTCTTGTAGAATCTTAGAAACTCAGTTGCACAGAAAACAGTTCTTCTCTAGGATACTCACAGCAGCCTTCCCAGCTCTTTAATGACCCTCTCTGAAGGTGTACAGAGGCATCGTTTACAGTCAGATGAGACTGTTGGTAATCAATTGTATGTTGCTGTTGTTTCTATAAACAAAAGACCCATATGGAACAAACAGAACCTTCTTTCTCTAGAGTCTGGTACCCAAGTTTTGGAAACTCTTCAGCAGTACTTCAGAGAAAACATCAGATGGGCTTTCTGTCTTGTTGGTGTTTTGCCTTTTAAGATTTTGTCTTAAAAATGTTCTGCATCCCACTTTGGTGAGTGACGTCTGGGATATTAAAAGCTAGTGAGCGGCCATCTAAGATGCATCAATTGGTCCCAACCCACCTGGAGTAAAGGAGAATGAATAACACCAAAGACACAAGGAAAGTATTTGCCCAAGAGACAGAAAGGGCCACATAAACCAGAGACTCCATCAGCCTGAGACGAGAGGAACTAGATGGTGCCCGGCTACCACCAATGCCCGCCCTGACAGGGAACACAACAGAGGGTCCCTGATGGAGCAGGAGAAAAGTGGGGTGCAGAATTCAAATTCTAGTAGAAAGACCAGACTTAATGGTTTGATTGAGACTGGAGGGACCCTGGAAGACATGGCCCCTGGACTCTCTATTAGCCCAAAACTAAAACCATTCCTGAGGCCAACTCTTCAGACAAAGATTAGACTGGACTATGGGACATAAAATGATACTCGTGAAGAGTGTGCTTCCTAGCTCAAGTAGATACGTGAGACTAAATGGGCAGCTCCTGTCCGTAGGTGAGATGAGAAGGCAGAGTGGGGTCAGGAGTTGGTTGAATGGACACGGGAAATCCGGGGTGGAAAGGAGGAGTGTGCTGTCACAGTATAGGGAGAGCAACTAGGGTCACAAATAACAACGTATGTATAATTTTTTTTATGAGAGACTAACTTAAATTGTAAACTTTCACTTAAAGCACAATAATTAAAAAAAAAAAAACTTTAAAAGAAAAGGAGGCTATATAATGAACTATATATTGTTTCACACAGTTGAAGTGCTAAATTTAATGGTGTTAATGGATTAATGCAGTGTTAATCAAAACCTGAACCTGTGGGCTTTCCAATAAAGAAATGTTAAATTAAAAAAAAAAAAAAAAAGATTTTGTCTTAAAATATAAAGAATTCCTCTGAAAATGGCTAATTGAAAGAATTCACGTTGATCAGAATGAAGCATTTATATAATTATAAACTTACTACATGTAGAATAAAATTTTCCAAGTTCTGTTTTGGTGAAAGTAACAATTACAAAGGCATTAGATTATAATTGAGAAAATATTAACTCCCTGTTGTTATTGTTAGGCGCCGTCGAGTCATTTCAACTCATTCAACCCCATGTGACAGAGTAGAACTGCCCCATAGAGTCTTCTAGGCTGTAATCTTTACAGAAGCACATTGCCAGGTCTCTCTCCTGTGGAGCCTCTGGGTGGGTTTTAACTGCCAACCGTTTGGTTAGCAGCCGAGTGCTTAACCTGAGCACCACCCAGGCTCCTTATTAACTCCCTAATAGCCCTTATTTTGATAACAAGAATATCCGACCCACCCTTAAAGCAGACACCTAGGAATAATGTAGACATAATTGACACTTGTCTTAGAGGTTTCTTTTTTCCTAAACCTCACATTGCAAACATAGACACATTTTCCCTTTCTGAGAACATTCTGGTCAAGATGGCCACAGATCCATAAACATTCTGATCAGAAGTGTAGCAGCAGAGGTCTTCAGTATAGCCTTTTAATCGCCTGGTGGCATTCAGCTCTTGCCAGTACCCACTGTGGTGACCAAACCTTCGTTTTCTAGGGAGAGTTTGCCCCTACAGTCAGAAGCTAAATATATCGTGTGTGCGCATGCTCGTGTAGGTCTTCAGGTGATGCAAATACTAGCCGAAAGGTTGGCAGTTTGAACCCACCCAGAGGCACCTCGAAAGACAGGGCCAGCAATCTGCTTCTGAAAGGTCACAGTCTTGAAAACCCTATGGAGCAATTTTACACTGTACACTTGGGGTCACCATGAGTTAGAGTTGACTCAATGGCACCTAACAACAACAACTAACAATCCCACTTTCTAGACCCCAGGACCAGATTTGCTTCACTTTCTGGACCCCAGGCCCAGGTGTGCCCTTCTTTCCAGCTGGCCTCTGGGGCATTTCTTGGTTAGACTCTCCACCACTACCTCCCAGAAACCAGGCCACCCAGAGTTCAGTTGCTTCTATCCCAGAAACAGTCCTTTAATCTGAGCTGCTGCTCTCCTTCTTCTCTGCCCTGCCTTGCGTCGGAGCCTCTCCGCTCCCCTGGACTCTTGTAGCCTTGTCCCTGCACCAGGTCCCACCTCCCTACACTCTGTTGGCCACCTTATGGGACCTGTCCAGCCCTTCCCCCATACTGTTCCTGGGACCAAGCCACACCACCTCTGGCGGGACCACCACAAGGCCTCCCAAGCTGTGTCTCTGGCCTTTGTGGCTACCAGGCTCCAGAGTTTTTGTTCAGGGTGTCCTTCCCCTGTCACACTCCGTAGGCTACAGGGGGTGGGGATGGTGATGGTCCCCTCACTGTAGCAACAGGTTCAGCACATAGAAGGCCCCCACCAGGAAAACGTGTGTTTTCAACTGAAATGTCCACAGCACTCCTCCTGGCAGATGCATTTCTTCTTCACCAACAAGGTGTTCGGATTGTTCCTAACCTAGATGACTTCCTGGTATGTTCATTTTGCCGACACAGTTTTTGTATTTACAAGAGTGTAGCACCAGGCCTGCTGGACGTGTTCCTCATTGGGGTCTCCTGTTTGCCAGGTTACCTGTCCTGCTGCCGCTTCTTGGATGACAATCAGATCGTCACCAGTTCTGGAGACACCACCTGGTAAGTAGCTGGCCCGAGCAGGCAGCACGTGGGTGGTCCTCTGCTTGGTGGTCGTGGCTCCTCTCAGCTCTGCTCACACTGTCGCCTGTAGGCTCATAAGGAGAACCCAAGTGAGATGTGAGAAAACAGTTCCTGACATGAATTGGACCATCTTTAACTTCAGATGGCCTTAAGATCTTAAACACAAAGCCACAGTGAATGATGAGGCTGTTTATTGTACTGTTTTTAGATTCTGATGCTCAAAGTTTAGTTTTGAACAATTAAGAACTGCCATACAGATCTTTAAACCTCAGTTGTGTGTGAAGTACTTGCTTTTCTCTTTTCCCCTGTGTGTTTATACCTGTTTAGGTGATGTCCCTCTGGGGGAGTAGGGCACATTTTACTTGTCTGTCACTCCTCTGGTCTCACCATCTTGTCAGTGCCAAGCATGGCTAAAAATAGAATCGCAGGTGTCACAATTTTAGGTGACTTCTATCGGGTTTCTTAATTTTTAGAGCATTTTTACCTCACTAATAGATGCCCACTGCAGTAAGCTGTAGCACATCATTTGAAGGACCAGGTAGTTATTTATGAGACAAGTTTTAGATGCAAAGCTGTCCTGGTGGGTTTTATTGGTCTTTTGTTGGTGAGGAGCTGCGGGGCAGCTGGGCTCTGCTCAGTGCCAGGGGCACCTGACAGTGCAGGTTCCGTTCCCATGCCCAGCAGCCGGACTCTGGCTCCCTTTTCTCCCACTCATCAGCAAGGGGGTCGTTGTATTATAAAGGGTTCTTTTTGTATAAATTTTCATGGATTCACAAAAGACTGACGATACAGACTTGTCAGTCTTGGGAAGGATTTCCTTATTACAAGATGTTTTAAAAGCTGCTTATGAATAATTTCTTCAGGCTTTGGGAATACCTTGCTTCCTTTCAGCGGCCCCTCAGCCCTAGAAGGGTGCTGGGGAGGAGCCCACTGGGGGTCGAGTTGACATGGTGTGGCTATGTGCAGGCTCAGGGCAGGCCAAGCCAGAGCCCCATGGGGCAAATGATATCATGAAATTGTAAACACTGCACAGGTTGTGGCCCTCCGAGACACCCTTAAACAGCGGGCTCCTGCTCTGGCCACAGTGCCGCTGGCATGTCACCTTTATGCCCATGCAGCGCTTTGAGGGCAGTGGTTCCAGCTCGCAGCCATAAAGTGGCAGCTGCTCTCCTGTCTGTGAGCCCAAGGAGGCAGCAGGCCCTCAGAACGCTCTGGGCCCTTATTTGCCAGGAGATATCTCCGTGTCCACTGCCTCTTCTAGAGGTGGGTAGAAGAGGGGAGGGGCAGCCGCAGGTAGCACAGTCTTCTCTTCCAGATGGAGCCAGTGGGCCACATGCCCCTCTGTGCAGCACCATCTCCAGGGTCTCTGCCCTGGAGGGGGGACACTTCGGCTCCTTGTTAGGAGGTGCTTGAGTCAACATACAGATCACAGTGACCTCTGTAACCTCTAAGCTTATGGTTGTGTACTTGTGTATATTTACTGGCTTGTTTTTTTTGGTTTGTTTGTTTTCCCTTTTAAACAACATCACATTACACATTTGTTTAAGCAAAAGCTCAGAGGCTTGGCAGATTCCCAGTGATTCTGGAGTTGAGTTTGTCCCGTGAGTGGTTGTTTCACAAATGAGTCTGACACCCTCTTCTCTGCTCCTGCCCAGTGCACTGTGGGACATAGAGACTGGCCAGCAGACAACCACGTTCACGGGACACACCGGGGATGTCATGAGTCTGTCCCTTGCTCCAGACACCAGATTGTTTGTCTCTGGTGCTTGCGATGCTTCGGCCAAGCTCTGGGATGTGCGAGAAGGGATGTGTCGGCAAACCTTCACGGGCCACGAGTCTGACATCAATGCCATCTGTGTAAGTGCTGGTGCTACAGTCTGGGGGCACTATGGTCTGGGGGCAGGGATGCCCCTTCTCTTGCTCTGCTGATAACCTAACCGACTTCCAGGAGCTGCACCGTCCATCTTTAAGTTTAAGAGATTTTTGGGCCAGGTGCTGCTCCTCCTCCTTCTTTGCAAACACAGTCAGTGTACAGATGGCTAATCTTTTCCTACCATACCTGCCACAGTCCTGCTGTTGAGTACCACATTACCAGTGTTCCTTTTTGAGCATATATACATTGTCTTGATTTGCTTTCTCTTCCCAGTTCTTTCCAAATGGCAATGCGTTTGCCACTGGCTCAGATGACGCTACCTGCAGGCTGTTCGACCTCCGTGCAGACCAGGAACTCATGACGTACTCTCATGACAATATCATCTGCGGGATCACCTCTGTCTCCTTCTCCAAGAGTGGGCGCCTCCTCCTTGCTGGCTATGATGACTTCAACTGCAACGTCTGGGATGCGCTCAAGGCCGACAGGGCCGGTAGGTGACCCCTGGGGCTTTCCGTGGCTCCTGACACTTCTGACAGTATCTGCCAGCACAGACACAACTTGTATAGCTGAATGTTTGGTTTGTATCAGTCAGGCTGTGGCCGAGTAAGCCTGCAGGCTCATAATGCAGCCTGCAGTGGGCGTGATCCTAGCCCCCCATGTGCTCGCACGTAAGTGCACGTGCAAGGACAGAGTGGGTAGGGGAGTGTGCACCCCCCTGGAGCCAGTGGCTAGGTCACTCAGCCCTGTGTGGTTCTGTGCCCTGTGACTCCTGTCCTGTATTCCCGAGATGCAGGGCATGTTGTGCGACTCTGAGTGTGGTGCACAGTGGGGGAAGTGCTCTTGGCATAAATGTGGAAGGGTTTTATCATCAATTTCAAAGGGGTCTCCTGGACCTAAGTTATGTTTAATTTCTAGTGCCAGCCTGAGTCACAGTGGCCCTCCGTTTCCATCCTGCCTTTAGAGCTGAGCACTGTCCCAAGAGGGAGCGAATGGGGGGCCTTGGACTGGCACACACTGAGTGTGATTGTTGGTTTTCACTTGATTGCGTTATGACCTTATTTTTGCGTAGGATCTGAATATTGAGTTTGGATACATTTCTTTATAATAAATGAATGACAAATCCATAAGATTGTCAGGGAAGTATGCAAGCAGACCCCTAAATTCACCCATGATTTAGTCCCAAAACCATGTGTAAAAGCCGAGTGTCCAGAAGTTGCCCAAGACCAGGGTTGTACTTGTGGGACCTTTACCTCACGGCTGAGCTCATTGACTGGCTGATTTCCAGGTTTGACACTGAGGTCTCTGTTTCCCATCACTTCTCACCCCACCCCCATTTGCTGCTAGTGTTTCTGCAATCACTGAGCTCCCTACTTCAGCATACACCATCCTCACAGGAAACACCCCACCCCAGGAAACAAACAAGCTGAGGTGTCAGGTCGCAGAATTGGTGGTTAAAAGGGAGGGCCATGCTTGAACTCGGCATCTGGCTGTAGCAGGGATGTTCTGGGCCACCATTTGGCATATCTATCCCCTGCTGTTGGGCTGTGGGTGTAGGCAGCACCCCTGCAACACTCAGGCGGGTTACTGTAGTGTGCTGTTTGCTGTTGCCGTGTGTATTGGTGTGTATTAAAGCACTGGTCACACACAAGCTGAAAACTTTCTGTGTGGAAGATGACATTTGGGCACTTGAATTTGGAAACATTGGCCCCGATCAAATCGGCAGGCATGCTGGTCTTAGGGGTGAACAGGGAGAGCAACTCTGGTCCTTGGGGCACCTCACAGGACTCCCCGCTTTCCAGCAGGTACTCCTCCCCTGCTTGTTGAACACCCTGCCTTTTATTGTATTCCTCTTCTCAAACCCGTGATACTGGTGCTGAGGAGAATGGAAGCCCCCAGGCCTCCCCAAGACCATGAGCTCTGAGTCACCCCCTTGTTCCTGTGACACTAATGAGCATAGGGGCTGAAGGAGGAGGGTATCTGTGACATTAACCCTCCAGTTCCTCTGAAGCAAAGGTGAAGGTTCTGGCTGATAATTATCCAAGCGAAGATTGTTGGAAGTTTAAATGGTAGGCATGCCCCGGATGAGGGGTCACTGCAGGGCGCCACCTCTGCCAGCGCCTGCCCCCTAACTCTGATCCAGGCGTATGCTGGCTGCAGGCATCACCAGGAGTCACACACAGCCCATACCCATATGCTGGGTTGTGAATGGCTTTGGGATGGAGTGATTTTGATATTTTGATTATGGCTTTCGTTCCATTTTTTACTTAGGCTTCTTACATCTTCTTGAGTGCTCAGAAGTCAGTGTAAGAGGCTCTGGGTTATTTACAGTTCTGTGTGTGTGTGTGTGTGTGTGCACCTTTGAATTCCTTATCACCCTACTGTGTTACAGCACATTTATTACCAGGTTCTTCAATATATTTTTGTTTTATTTGAATACATTCTTGTGGCTATAGGCACATTCAAGTTATTTTTAAGAGAAGGATCATATTAACCTTACTCATCTTGAACAAGATGGGCCATTATAGTGCTCCAGTTTGATTTCCACTTGGAAAAATATTTCCCTCCCTTCCTGGTGTCCTTTCCTTGGTGACTGAGGCAATGTGGGATTTGACCACTGGGGATTGGGCTCTTTTTCTGTCATAGCATCCCCATGGGTGAGACCTATCTGGGCCCTTGGAGTGACTGTGCTGTGGCTTGCTCTCCAGGTGTCCTGGCTGGGCATGACAACCGTGTCAGCTGCCTGGGGGTGACCGACGATGGCATGGCCGTGGCGACGGGGTCCTGGGACAGCTTCCTCAAGATCTGGAACTAACGCCGACAGGTAGGGAGGGGCCCGTGTGGCTTCCCGAGTGTGGCTATGTGTATTGGCTCACCGCTCAGTTTTTCACTACATATGATTGTGAGATTCGTGTTTTCCAGGTTAGTTGATAGATTTTGATGTAGAGTTGATGAGAAAATGAAGCACATGCCCCTTGGTGGCAGACACAGAGATGAGCCGTGGAAACAGCTTTCCTGCCACAGTGGCAGCAACACTAATTGTAGATTCTGTTTTGATTTTTTGTTTCTTTTTAACCTTTGTATAAACTCTGTTCACAATGGCAGGTGGGCTCCGCGGTGACTGGAAGATCATTCCAAACCCTGACGAGTTACAGTGATAGCATATCCGCCCAACCGTACTAACTTGGACCCCAGCACCCCCCTCAGAACTTCAAAAGGGCAAGATCTTCTTTTCCTTCACGTATTGCTGAAACAAAGAGCACAATTCCCGTTAAGAGAAGACTCTGGCTGTAAACGAAAACAAATTGTGCATTCCTCTCGGGACCATTGTCTTTGTTTTCTTTTTTGTCTTGAATGAATTTTAAAAGGAAATACTATAATAAAATGTTAACCAGAAGGTAAACTTGAGTGTAATTGTGAAACAGACAACAACTTTTCACTAGTTTATTTGAACTTTAGACCAGTGATCCTGTTTTGTGACGTTCATGCAAAACAAGTTGAGGACTTTGTTTTATCTTGTAATAGTTTCTAAACTTCGAGTCGTGTTTGTAGCAGGATTTTGAAAACATTCACATTTCCTTTTTTAAATATATTCCTTTATGTTCAGTAGTCACCCAGAACAAGGGAGTCTCACACAGCCTCCCTGAAATGGTCCGTGATGTAAATTCAGTCCCTGGCTTTATTTTCTGTTCAGTGTCATGGTGCCTGGCACGCACAGACACGGCGTGGGGAGGTGGCGTTAGTGTGAGGCCAAGCACACGCCGTGGGCACTGTGAGTGTGTAACTCGGAACTCCCCCCTCCTAGTCAGCTTAGACCAGGCACCCTCTCCCACCTGTCCTCTCCCACCTTCAGCCCGGTTTTGAACCCCCCTCGGGTTTTCTGTGGTGTTGGAGGGATGTTTCTGTGACCTGACACTACCCCCCATGATCAGGAGAGGCCCGCCCTGCGCTTGGGTCACCAGTCGATTGTTTGTGTGTGAAACAATGTACAAATCAATGTTTTGAAAATAATTATCTCAAACTTTCTTAAGTTAAATTTTAAAAAATTTGATCGTTTGCCATATTGGGTGGGTTTACTCTTAGAATCGCATGCTGTAGAAATGCTCAAAGTGCATATAGGACTCCGTCCTTAGATGTTTTTTCTTTAAGAAGTAACCCTTCACCATTGTCGCCGCGGCGGCTTGTCCACCCTGTCACTGCTCTGTGCACATGTAGGCAGTACACCAAGCGGCTCTGCACGCTCCAGCAGTGGGCACATCATCTTTTCCTTTTTCTTTAAGAGAGATGTCCAGTTCCAAACGACTGCTGCTGGATTCTGAGGGTGGGGCGGGAGTGGGGAGGGAGCAGGGGACGAAGATCTAGCCTTCCTCTTCAGGAGCCCTCACACCTGCCCCCTGTGGGAAGAGCCTATGCATCTGAGGCAGGCCACTTTTATAACACGTAGCTTTCCCGGGTTTTCTTGTCCCCTCAAGTGTCCAGCAGCAGCGTTTAGACCACAGGGTGTTCTGTTGGCTCTCCTGCCCTCCCTCCTGTAGGAGTCCCCGGGAGCACTCCTCTGTAGCAGCGATAGTGGCTTCTCCATTCCGTTCTTTGCAGCACCCTGTACCCACTGTGCTGTGACTGTGCGGTAGGCCTGGGTTGGCAAAAGAATAAAACGAAACCCTTCTTTCTCTTTCCATAAACCACTCTGTAGAGCTCTCTGCACCTGTACCCCTTTTCACCTTTTGTATTTAATTTTACTTCAGTCAGTGTACTGCAAGGAAGCTGGATGCAAGATAGATACTATATTAAACTGTACTGTTATTTAAGATGTAATAAAGCAGTTTGACATGAGGGACCTGGGTGTGGCTGCTTATTTGAGGGTCCATTCATTTCTCAGAGGCGGCGGGGCCCTGAGTCAACAGGGTCTGACCCCGGTGGCCAGCCCATTGCTTGCACCCTATGTCTTTCGTCCACATCACAAAGAATTCATGAATTTGCAAGGCCCTTTAGAGGGCTCCATGCGGCAGACCAACAAGGGCCTGGCAGCCCCTCCGGTGCCCCAGCAGACCCACCTCCCAGCAGGTGCGTGCCCCCACGCCACACAGTTGTCCAGGCTGCCTTGGAAGTCTTCTCTTTTGCCCTTACTTCCTCTTCCTGCTTTCCTTCCCTAAAATATCCCAGGGTGTCTTATTTCAGAGACACGCTTTCCTCTTGATGGAGCTGACTTCACCTCAATCTGAATAGAAAGAGTTGCATCTTGTTAGGAAAAGGAGCATCTGCTGGGAAGAGTGGGGATGGCGAGTTGGTTACCAAGGAAAAGACTCCCTAGCCCTATCCACTGCCCTTGCTTTCTGGCTGAAGGACACACGTTTTAAAAAATCTTACTCTGTAAGGTTATAAAAAGTAGCCTTGTAACTGTCATGACTCAAATGCTGAGACATTTTCACAAATAAGTGAAGAATGGTCTCAGTGGGAAGGATTTAGCCGGAGTGAGGTGCCCCTTGGGGGTTCACCACCCCTTTCTGGGCATCCTCGGGGGCCCCATGACACACCTCTGTCCCCTGTGGCACCTTCGTCCGCTGTCTGCTGTGTTTCTGACCGGCAGTGCTCACCGTGCCCCTCTTCAGAAGCAGCATTTGGTGGTAGTTCTGTGCCAGCTCGAGGTGGCCTGCAGGTTTAGGCTGCTTCAGTGGGTGTGATCGACAGCTGAGCAGTGGATTTGCCTGGCTGCCTTTTCCCTGAAATAATCTGTGCTCCATAGATACATGGATTCTTTGCACATTTTAACACTGCCAGCTGCCTTACAAAAGCCTCTTTTAAAATGCTGGAGAGCATCTGAGGTTCTTCCCAGGCTGGCCAAGGCCCTGGGGGAGCTTAACTGGCTCACAGCAGAAGTGACACGCGCTCAGCAAAGGTCCTCCTGGCAGGAGTATCCCAGCCTGGCACCTGGCTCATGGCATCTAGTGCTCATGTGCCCTAGGGTCTGTATCCTCAGGCTCTTCCTCCCCTTGGCCTTGGCTCATAGGCTGGGAGGGGCCTATGTGCCCCCGCCAGGGCAGCTCACTGGCACCCACGTGGTCAAGGAACAGCAACAAGGGTGGCCTCACAGTGCCTGCCCCTCAGCAGGCTGAGGCCGCTGCCCCACTTTTTCAGCCAAGTCGTCCTAGAAAATAGGTGTCAGATACACAACGCTGAGAAAGTGACTGACAGCCAACAGGAGACAAAGACTCAGGGTGCTGCTGACCGCGAGCTGCAGTGGCTTTCAGACTTTGTAGGCACACAGTTCTGGAGTTTGCACAGACTGTCACCGGTGTATGTCAGAGCAGGTGCCTCAGCCATGTAACTGACAATGGGTGGGAAGAGCACAGGAAACGAGGTCTCCTTGGTCACTGCCTTGTCCTCTCAGCCTGTCCCCTCTCAGTCTCCAGGACCACACGTGGACCCTTCCACCTGCCTTTTCCCCTGATCCCCACCACCTGTCACAGGTGTGCGGGCACAAGCAGCAGGTGACAACATGGTCCATAAAGGTGAAGCCCTGGCTCTGCGAAGAGCCCTCAGGGCTCCCCAACCCCAGGAAAGAAGCTGAGGGCCCTAGTGTCCTGTCCGACCCTGCTTGCTGCCCCCCTGCACTTAGCTCCTCAGCTGGCCACCACCTCCCTTGCTGCTCTTTACCAGCCAAGCTGACCCCAGGGCCTGGCTTTGTGCCCACTATTCCCTGGGTCTGGAATGCTCTTCCCGCAGATACATGTGACCACTCCCTGCCTATGTTCAGATGTTTCTGGTGTGGGAGGGGGATTCCCTTACTACCTCAATTAGCAATGCCCCCTCCCCAGCAATCCTTACCCCCACTGCTCCTGCTTCATTTTCCTCCAGGATTTCACCTGCGCCTGGCAGTGCATCCCTATGTGGAGATGAACCAGCTCAGGTAGTGAGGGACACCTGGCCATCTTAGTACCACCTGACTGCTAGTCTGCACGCCTCATGACACCTAGGGGGGGCATGACACTGCTAGGTGAGGGGAGGGGGAGCCTGGCGGTTCCTCTGGACCCTTAGAATCGAGGCCAGTTTTCCTGGGTAGGGGCATGGAAGGCCAGGCCATCCCTGCCCAGGGCACTGAGCTCACAGCGGGGTGGGGGCGGGGCATGACTCCATCACCCCTGCACTTGTCATTTCCATTGAGCCCTTCTAGGGCTGTTGACGTTGGGAATCAGATGCGACCAGATGGCTCAGAGGCAGAGTCCAGTTCACTCCACTCCTCCCTGGGGTCAGGGCCTTGGGGGCCTGTCTGATTGGGGACAGGGATGTAACCTGCGTGGAGGGGGGCAGGGGCACTGGTTCTGAAAGTAACATTGGACTGATCCTCTGCGACATCCCTGCACAGTGCACGCTGCCCCGACCTGGCCCCTTGGGCTGACTTGCGCTCCCGCCCCCCCCCCCCCCACGCCGCGCGGGGAAGGACACTGGGGTCTTGTCAGGCCTCTGTCCCTGCCCTGCGGGGATCCCGCCCCTTCGGACCCCTCCGCTCTGATTTAGAACAAAGCGGGGGCTTTGAGGCGTCCATCCTCCATAGTCCATGCAGTCGGAGCTAGCAGGGCGCCAACCTCGCTCGCCGCGGGGAGGAGGGACTGGGTGTAGGAGGCACGGCGTAAGGGAGCCCATGGCTGCGAGACGCGTTGCCCCCTAGCGGCTCCGGCCCAGGTGCGTGTCCGTGCGGCCGCCTTTCGCCGCACACCCCGCAGTCCGCCACCCCTGCCCGTCGCGGGCGCTGCCTCCCACAAAGAGATCACATCAATGTGACAGCGCTGCTGCCAGGGCGGGGGCGGCGTTGCTAGGGCTTCGCGCGGTGGCCAGAGGGGCGACCCCTCGCCCCAGCCCCGCCCGCTCCGCCCCTTCTGAGTGGCGGCCAAAGTCCTCCGATCCTCCAGCGGAGCCTCGGAGCCCCGCAGGCCAGCTCTGGCCCTTCACGTTCGAGCAACTTCCCCGTGGAACATCCGGACAAGGAAAGTACCTACTGCTTAGGGAACTTGTGAGGATTCAGGGAGTTCCCACGTGCTCACCGAGGGCCCCATGGGCCACAGGGATCACCAAGAATGCCACCCACCCTGCATGGACACGCCAGGCCCGACTGCCTCCGACCTCTAATTTGCTGTTCCCTCTCTGGATGCTCTTCCCGCTCCCTGCAGGGCTCCTGGCCACCATGGTCACACAGCTCCCCACCCTGCCCAGTCCTCTCCCTCCCACCTGGCAGTCAGCACCCAGGGCTCTGCATGGCACACAGCTAGTGCTCAGGAAGAGGTGCTGCCCCTCAAAACCAGCCCAAACTAGAGCCCGCCAAGTGGGCAATCTAGACACTGGCCCAGGGAGGGCATGGGGAAGGCCAGGCAGGGGCCCTGGAGGCATAGCTGGAGGACAGACACTGGGGGATGGACAAGCTGGCTGAGGACAGCCCATGACAATCACCTCCCAGGGATCCCTCGGTTCCTACCAGGAACCCTGGCCACCCAAGCTCCTGCCTACTTCCGCTTTTGGGTGATGGGCAGCCTTGCTCACTCCAGCGTGGCACGACTGAAGTCAGCTTCCCCCAGGACCTGGAGCAGAACCCTGAACGTGCAGCCAGTACCCGCTTTGTCCTTCAGCCAGGGGTACCCTATCCCCCACCTGCACCTAGAGCCCGGTGCCCCCAGGATGCCCCCGCAAGAGCCAGGCCACCGCCCCCTGCATGTTGGAGTCCGGCTCTGGGCAGCAGCCTAACCATGACAGCCCACCTTTCTCCGTCTCCCCTACACACCCCTGCTATCCCCCTTCATTCAACCCTCAGATGAAGATGGACCCAGGTTTTGAAGTATAAACAATTTAAGAGCCATCTTTAGGAAAAAGACTACAAAATAACTAATATCAAATTATGTTGGGAAAGTCCTGGGCTGCCTGGAACAACTGCAGCCAACATGTTTCCCGGGACTGGGAAAGATCACAGCACAGGCAGCGTGACCCTCTGGGGCACCTCCCAGCTCTGACCGCTTCGCCTAAGCCTGCCCTAGTGGAGGAAACCTTTCTAGGTCCCCAGCCCCTCTGAAACAGTCTCCCCTCCTTTGCACTATCCAAACTTGCCTGGCCCTGCCATTGGTCCCCCGCCCACCCCCATGCTGGCCTTTGTCTTCCCCGCCACCACAGCCTGGCTCATCCTAGGGTGGCCTTTAAACATGGCCCAATTAAAACTGCCTCTAGGAAGCCTTCCAGATGCCTTAAGACTGGATCCCAGCATCGGCCCTTGGGGCCTGGGTGTGCACCCTCCGCCCCAATCCCTGGGTCAGGCCACCAGGGAAGTTGCACAATCTAGGGCAGCTGACAGAAGCCACAGCCCCTGTGTTCTCAGCTCTGAAATGCGGAAGTGCTGAGGTCCAGGGTAGACAAAAGTCCCACTAGAGGTCACCTAGGAAAGCTACCTGCCATCTGAAGAGACGGCTCTCTCTGCAGAAGGCGGTGGCCATCCCTGATCTAGAACGTTATTGTGAGGCTTGGGCACAGTGCCTGCCGCACAGTGAGGGGTCGAGCATCATTAATGATCACATCCAAAAACGTCTTGAAAGCTCTCTTTGTGGCCATCAGTGGGGTGGCTGATGGCCACTTTGGGGAAGCTGCTGAGGTTACAAAACAGCCCACTGGGGAAGTTACAGAGCTTGAGAAATCCTCCCAAATCCCCACCATCTTTGCTCCCACTCCCCAGTGGTCCAGGGACCGTGGTGCCTTTCTCTCCAGAAGACACCTAAGACCTGTCCTTTGAGGTAGGAGGCACTGAGCGCCTGCTCTGTGCCTGATCTTGTTCCAGGTCTCCTGACACGGGGTCCCTGGTGTTCCCGCTGCCCCCACTTGGTACTGCGAGAGCAGGTACTGGCCGGTGGGGAGCCCTGGTGCTTAGGACACAGAGGGGTGCCATTAGAGACAGGCTTTGGAGGACTCAACTCATTGCACAGACTGCCTGGGCTGGACGCTACATGCCAGGGAGACTGGATGGTAGAAAAAGAACGAATGTTTGAGAATCATGGCTGGCACTCAGGGGTGCGCTAGTTCTGCTGACTCCTCTCTGATGTGTCCTGACAGTAGAGCCTGGAGCCTGGCCCACGGGTGGGCTTGGATGGGGCATGTGATGTCTAGTGCACTGATGGGGAACCAGCAGTTCAGCAAGCCTGGACTGGGGTGGCTGAAGCTCCACCAGGAGCTACAAAGTGGACACTTGTGACCTAGAGCCATCCTCCCCTCCTCGGGGTCCCGCAGCCTGGGGGTGGAGCAGAGTAGTGCTGGTAGGTGCCCCGACCCAGGAGCCCCAGTGACCACAGTCCTGTACTGCCCAGACTTAAGACCCCAGGCCTAGAGCCTCTGAGGTTGGCAGGGTGTTGGGTTAGGAGGATTCAACCCTGGCAGCTTGGGGGGTGCTGGGCCGCGGAAGGGCGGGGAGAGGCGGCCCCTTGGCCTCAGCTGCCCTTCTGGAGAAAGGGGACAGGGCGCACACACGCAGCTCCCTTCTGATCTCGGCGGCCCGAGGGAGCGCGGTTCCATCGCAGCTGCTCACCCCAAGTTTTGGTTCCCCAAACACGCTCCTTCCAAGCCCCGTCACACCCAGTGATTAGCGCATTGCCGGCGGTTGTGTCACCTCTCGTGATGCAGACCACTTGGCTCGCTGCCTGGCGCACCGGCCGGGGTTAGGGCCGACCAGCCCGCGGGGGAGGCAGCGGGCGGCGGGCGGGACGCGCGGTGGGACGGCCGGCCGGGGTCAGCCGATCCGGCTGGGCGGAGGCCTATAAATCTGCCGGCGACTAAGAGGCTCATGGGACGCAGCGGCTAGCGGCTTGAGGCGGGCCAGGTGGGTGGTTCCAGGTAAGTGGGGCGCCTCGGGGTATGGGGATACGGCAGCTCCGGACGGGCTGCGGGCCCTACGCCCCCTGCTCTGGATTCTCCCCTCCCTACGGGCTCCACCTCCTGCAGACTTCTCTCCACCTCTATGACCCCCCCCCCACCTCCCTCCGGGCCTCCCCTCCTCCCTCCACCTCTAGGATCACCCTCCCTCCGGACTGTAACCCCCTTCTGGGTCACCCCCCTCCCTCCAGACCCCACTCGGCGCGGGCAGCCCGCGTCCTCCCCTCCGGTTGCCCCCGGGGGCCGCCTCCTCCCCCTCAGGCCCTCCTCCCTCCAGCCCGCTCCGTCCTGCCCTCTCCCGGAGGCGTCAGTCTGTCCCGGCGCCCGTCGGCCAGGTGGCTCCGCGCGGCGCGCCCACGTGCGCGAGCGGCACAGCGCGCATGCGTGGAGGCGTGCTGGGCGCATGCGTGCTGCGGCAGCGGCCCTGCCGCTCCGGTCCCGGCGCCGTCCGGCGGCCACGGGGCGGGAGGAGATGGGGTGGTGGGCGGCTTCGGCGCCGGGAGCCGGCTAGCGACGGCAAGCGGCGGCGGCGGCGGGGCTGCGGGGCCCGCGGGCTCGGCCCGGCATGTAGGCGCCCCCGCGGGTGACCGCGGCGGAAGCGAACGGTGAGTGCGCCGGCAATCGCTGGGACCGGACCGCCTCCCTCGGCCGCCGGACGCCGGGCTGGGGTCGGGTAGGGTCGAGGTGAGGTCGGGGTCGCGGCGGCGGGTGACCCCCTGACCGTAGGCATCAGCGGCGCGTCTAGGACCCGACCTGGCTGTCCACCTTTCCGGGGCGCTGACGGGGCGGCTCCCCAGGGACCCGCGGCCCGAAACCCGCAGGGGACGCGGCGGCCACTGGGGAGGGACCAGGGTCGCCGGGGGAGGTCCGGCCAGCCTCTTCCCCTCCCTCCCCAGATGGGCAGGTGGGCCCGCGGGGCTCTAGCACCTCCCGCCCGGTCACCAGTAACCTGAGTGCACATTCTCCGAGGCTGGGCTGTGTAGGCCGTGTAAGCAAGGATCAGGGGTGCTGTGATGTCCACGGAGGGAGTGCACTGAGGACTTTATCAAGCGTGTTGCACGGAATTCTCCAAAAACACATTCCTAACTTCGTACCGAGTACTTCCCAGATAATCCCAGAATCCTCTCACACGTCTAGGGTAGAGGGAGATGGTGGTGTTTTCACCCGAAGCCGAGCTGCCAGCTCTGGGCCATTATTCTTTCTTCATTGTCAGCACAGGGCGTGCCCGGCGCCTAGTCTGAAGGCCAAGGACCCAGCTTGGCTCCCCGCTCCCAGCAGTGAGATTCCTCTTGGCTTTGATTCTGTATCACAAGTTATTATTTTTCATTGGGACTTTTTCTTTCTTGTTTTGGAACACCCTATTTTTAAACCTAAAACTTATTCATGGCCCTTGACGGGAATAGATTTTGAGATTGTTCATTTGTTCTGTATGCTTCACTGCCCACCCAAACTTGGATCCCTCAACTGCCTGAACCGTGACACATTTGACTTAGTAAGTAAATTATTTTAACATCTTTCTAGATGATGCTCTCCAAGGACTCTCTGTCCTGAATGTTTTCCTCACAAGCCTCTAGAGATTGCCTGCCCCCTTGGAGCTTCTGCTCCTGCTATACTTGTTCTTCCTGGCCACACCTCATCCTTTTCATCATTGTGACTTTTGCAGCCACATGGTGGGGTTTGGAGTCCCTGGGTTGTGCAAACGGTGAAATGCTCAACTACTAGCCAAAAGTTGGGCAGTTTGAACCCACCCAGAGGCACCTTGAAGGACAGGCCTGGTAATCTGCTTCTGAAAGGTCACAGCCTTGAAAACTCTATGGAGCAGTTCTACTGTGCACATATGGAGTCACCATGAGGCAGAGTCTACTCTGTGCTAACCAGCAACAACCGACTCCAAGTCTCTTGAGCACAGGATAGGTGCTACTACAGTAGCTTCACCTGGAGATGGACCCTCAAAGGGTTTGCATTTTTCCTCCCTTGAGCTCACAGCACTGGGTTAACTGCCCTGGGGGCTTATATGTAGAAAATTCCCAAATCCTAGGGAGGGTCTTGTGACTAAACTTCTATCGGCAGTGCAGTTGCTGTTTCGTTCTTGAACAGCATTTTCCCCCTGGAAACAGTTGTTAGATCTCCCGGCTGGCACAAGCCCTCTTTAATTCCTAAATAATCATTGAGATGGTCTCCTAGGCAGCAGGCAGAGAGGAGCAGCAATTCTCCTGGAGTGGCAGTGGCTAGCAAGAAGGAGGGAAGTGGGTCTCGCAAGTAAGTAAAACAGAAAAAACAGAGTTGGTTTTGTTGAATTTAGCACTTAAGGAAAAGTAGGTTTAACTTGGAGAGTGAGGAGGCAGATTTTCTTTTTTGTGGGAGTTGGTGGTCCTACATCTTTCATGAGGACTCTTCTGTAGTCATGGGCAGTACAGCAGTCAGAGAATTCCAGAATGTGGGCCCACCGCCTAGGGGAGGGGATTTGCAACCGGAGGAGGGTAACGCCTTCACTTTCTAGTCCTACTTGGACCAGTTGACAGCACTGCATGGCCTCTGCAGCCTGGGCAGGTTGTCGTCAGTGGTGGCCCAATTTGTAACACCAGCATCCCATTTCTTTGTCTGTGGGGATGCTGCCTCATCGGCAAACTCTCCCTGACCCGCAGTTGCTGTGCTCCTAAGTTTAATGCATGGGAACAGGTAAATTAATAAAAACAAGTGCTTGGATTCTTCAGACAGACAGTGGAAAGTGTTCAGATAGATTGGATGAGTGTGGCTCAGGAGGTTGCAAGGGCACTGCACCCCTGTGTGCAACGGAAAAAGATCGGGGCTGGTGACCTGGCTTCGCCATTCAGAGCTCAGCAGTCCCTGTGTTCCTTATCTGCCCAGAGAAGGTGGAGCTAAGGCTCCAGAAATCTGCAGATCTGTAATCCTGTTGAGTCCTGGAGCTCACAGGCAAGTGGGAGGCCTCCTCAGGGCTCTTGACTCACAGTGCCACAGAGCTTTCCAAAAGGTCTTTCGGTTTACATGCCCCCTTGTTGAGTGCTGGGGCTTATCACATCCTTGCCAGCACCGGGCATTATTTATGGGGGTGGGGGTACAGGTAGCTTAATAGGCGCTTTTTTCCAACTCAGTGTTAACTGGTGAAGTTGAACATTTTCCCATCTCTGTCACCAAATACACTTTCCTTTTTCATTCGGTATTTCAACAAATATTTACTGAATGCCCCCATTGCGTATCATATGTATTATGTTTATATTTGTGTGTGATTTTTGTGTTTATGTCCTTTATACATTTATTTGCCAGCATCTTAGTGTTTTTCGTTACCACTTTGTGTGAGTTCTTTATCTATAAAGACCTAGTTATTGTGTCCCAAATACTTTTTTTCTAAGAAAACTTCCTAATGCAGAAGTTGTTTTTTGAGATTAGATTCACACTGGCAGGGATTTGAATGCACTGGGATGGAGGTAGAACTGCATCCTTCACAGCAATAGACGCAGCAAATAAACTTCAGTTAAATTTCAGTGAATCCTGATTCACCGTCATTAAAAAATATGCTGTGGAGATAACGTAAATTTCAAAAACTGATTTTAATGTTTAACATTATTTTGTAAATTACTGCTTAGTCATCAAATGAGTCTTTGCAAACAGATATTAGCAGCGCTCCTAGGTAATAGATATGTCAGTAATAGAATAGACAGTGTTCAGATACATTTGTCTTTTATGATTTTGATTGGTTTGTCATTTTTTATTAACTGTTTGTTTTGAAA
Organism: Dugong dugon; assembly: GCA_030035585.1. NCBI lineage: Eukaryota > Metazoa > Chordata > Mammalia > Sirenia > Dugongidae > Dugong > Dugong dugon. Next base: position 24,677,350 of record CM057462.1, on the reverse strand, counting down.
TAATTATACATTCACGGGAAGTCCATCGAGGCCCCTGTGTAGATGAAATCACAATGTGTGAACTTCTGAGATTGGCTTTTTTTCTCTCAGACCAGGTGCTGTCGAGTTGACCCCAACTCATGGTGACCCCAGTTTGTGGCGACCCCATATGTGTCAGAGTAGAACTGTGCTCCACAGGGTTTTCAATGGCTGGTTTTTCATAAGTTGATCACCAGGCCTTTCTTCTGAGGTGCCTCTGGGTGGATTTGAACGTCCAACCTTCCAGTTAGCAACTGAGTACTTTAACTGCTTGTACAATCCAGGGGCCCTTTCAGCATAATACCCTTGAAATCCATCCAAATTTTTTTGTATATCAATACTTCATTCCTTTTTATTGCTGAGTAACGGTTTATTGTATGGCTGTACCACAGTTTGTTTAACCATTCACTCACTGAAGGACGTTTGGGTTGTTGACAGTTTTTAGCTGTTGCAAATAAAGCTACTGTGAACATTCATGTACAGGTTTTTGTATGAGCATAAGTTTTTACTTTTCTAAAATAATTTTTTAAAAATCCTCACGACCAATAAGCAACATCATGAAAAACAGAGAAAAGATTAAAGTTGTCAAGGATTTCATTTTACTTGGATCCACGATCAGCACCCATGGAAGAAGCAGTCAGGAAATCTAAAGACACATTGCATTGGGCAAATCTGCTGCAAAAGAACTCTTTAAAGTGTTGAAAAGCAAAGATGTCACCTTGAAGACTAAGGTGCGCCTGACCCAGGCCATGGTATTTTCAGTTGCATCATATGCATGTGAAAGCTGGGCAGTGAATAAGGAAGACCGGAGAAGAACTGATGTCTTTGAATTCTGTTGGCGAAGAATATTGAATATACCACGGACTGCCAAAAGAATGAACAAATCTGTCTTAGAAGAAGTACAACCAGAATGCTTCTTAGAAGCAAGGATGGCCAGACTATGTCTTACATACTTTGGACATGTTGTCAGGAGGGACCAGTCACTAGAGAAGGATGTGTTTGGTAAAGCACAGGGTCAGCGAAAAAGAGGAAGACCCTCAACGAGATGAATTGACGCAGTGGCTGTAACAATGGGCTCAAGCATAACAACGACTGTGAGGGTGGCACAGGACAGGGCAGTGTTTCATTCTGTAGTACATAGGGTCACTATCAGTCATAACCGACTCGATGGCTCCTAAGAACAATACAACAAAATAAGTGCCCAAGAGTGGAGTTCCTGGACTGTATATTATGTGTATGTGTGTGTGTGTGTGTGTATATGTATTGTGCTTTAGGTGAAAGTTTACAGCTCAAGTTAATTTCTTACAAAAATTTATACACATTGTTATGTGACATTAGTTGCAATCCCTATAATATGACAGCATGTTCCCCCTGTCCACCCTGGACATTCGACCAGTTTCTGTCCTTCCTGTGCCTCCGGACAGGAACTGCCCATTTGGTCTCATGTATTTGCTTGAACTAAGAAGCACACTCAATTTTATGTTTTAAAGTCCAGTCTAATCTTTGTCTGAAGAGTGGGCTTTGGGAATGGTTTTAGTTCTGGGTTAACAGAGCGTTTGGGGGCCATGGCTTCGAGGCTTCCTCCAGTCTCAAACCATTAAGTCTGGTCTTTTTACATGAATTTGAGTTCTGCTCCACACTTTCCTCCCATTCCATCAGGGTAGGTTGTATATTTTTATGAGAAACTGCCAAATTGTTTTCCAGAGTGGCTGTGCCATTTCATACTCCCATCAGCAATGTGTGAGTGATCCAGTTCCTCCACAACCTCACCATTTTTTATGTTAGCCATTCTGACAGGTGTGCAGTGGTATCTCATTGTGGTTTTACTTGGCATTTTCCTAATGGTATTGAACATCTTTTCATGTGCTTGTTGGCCGTCTGTATACCCTCTTTGGTGGAGTGTCTCCTCATGTCTTTTGCCTGTTTTCTGATTGGGTTGTTTTGTTGTTTTACTGTTGAGTTTTGAGAGTTCTTTATATATTCTAGGTACAAGTGCTTTATCGCTTTGTTGAATATGTGCTTTGCAAATACTTTCTCCCAGTCTGTCGCTCGTCTTTTCATCCTCCTAAGATCTTCCACAGAGCAAATGTTTCTGATTTGAATGAAGTCCAACTTCACAATTTGTTTTTCTTTTATGGATTGTTGTGGTACCATGCCCAAGAAGTTTCTCCCTGGCTCTAATCCTGATGATTTTCTCCTATGTTTTCTTCTAAACACTTTTTAGTTTTATGATTAAGTCTGTGATCCATTTGAGTTAATTTTTGTTTCAGGTGTGAGGTTTAGGTTGAGGTTCATTTTTTTTGCCTATGGATGTCCAATTACTCCAGCACACTTTGAAGAAAAGGCTGTCTTTCCTCCATTGAATTGCTTTTGCATTTCAGTAAAAAATCAGTCGGCCATACTTGAGTGGTTCTATTTTTGGGTTCTCTCTTCTGTTCCATTGATCTTTATGTCTGTCCTCCTCCCATACTACACTGTCTTCATTACGGTAGTTTGATAGTAAGTCCTAAAATCAGGTAGAGTGATTTCTCTCACTTTGTTCTTTTTAAAAATGGTTCTAGCTATCCCAGGTCCTTTGCCTTTCCATGTAAATTTTAGAATAAGCATGTCTGTATCTACAAAGGAGCCCCGGTGGTGCAGTGGTTAAGTGCTCAGCTGCTAACCGAAAGGTCGGTGGTTCGAATCCACCAGCCGCTCTGTGGGAGAAAAATGTGGCAGTCTGCTTCCGTAAAGATTTACAGCCTTGGAAGCCCTATGGGGCAGTTCTGATCTGTCCTATAGGGTTGCTATGAGTCAGAATCGACTCGATGGCAACGGCTTTTGTTTTTTGTATATATCTACAAAACAAAAAAATCTTGCTGGGATTTTGAAGGGAATTGCATTAAACCTATAGATCAGTTTGTGGAGAACTAACATCTTTATTATGTTGAGTCTTCTAATCCATGAACTTGGCACGTCTTTCCACTTAAATTTTCTTTGATTTCTTTTATCAGTGTTTTATAATCTTGAGCATACAGATCCTGTACCTGTTTTGTTAGATTTATACCTAAGGTTTTTTTTTAAAGTGATTATAAATGTTATGGTACATTTAATTTTGTTCTCCACCTTTTTTGCCTTACTGTGCTGGCTAGTACTTCCAGTACAGTATTGGATAAGAATGGTCAGAGTGGACATCCTTGCCTTGTTCCCAGTTGTAGGGGGAAGGCATTTGGTGTTTGCCATTAAGTTTGATGTTAGTTGTAGGGTTTTTTGTAGATGTTCTTCATCAAGCTGAGGAAATTCCCCTCTTTCCTTGAGAATTTTTATCATGATGGATTTTGAATTTTATCACCTGCTTTTTATGCATCAATTGATATAATCATGTGATTTTTTTTTTTTTTTTGCCTGTTGATGTGTTGGATTACATTGATTAATTTTTTAAAATATTGAGCCAGGCTTGCATTCCTAGAATAAACTCCATTTGGTGATTGGTGTAACCTTTTAAAAAATGATATAGTGTGAACATATTAAGGATACTTTGAATAATACAAAATGTTACTCTAAGACTCAGTGTAACCTAATTCTTAAATTAAAAGCTGAGACAGCATCACATACATATTTAACTATAGAATAAATTATACTCTGGTACTTTTCCCAAGAACAGCTCGAAAGAAGTTGTTGGAAAGTGATTTTGGCCAGATAATGTGAAGATGTGTAGGCCTCTAGATTGCATGGTAGGTGAGAGCTTGTGGAGAGGGGGAAGTAGGATCTTTCATTTCAAAGGCACTTGTTCGTGTAAAGGGGACCTTAGTACTTATTTAATGCCAAGTTTGACTTTTTAACTAGTAAATAAAACTTAGAAAATTAAACTTTTAGCATTGATTACAGACAGACCAACTTCCCTCCAACCATTTAGACAATAATTGCAGCAAATGATCTATTCTTTTGGATATGTTTTGCCCATGACATCAAACAGAAGATAAAAATCCAGTGGTTGTGAAATGAATTCCTGTACTTTTGAAAATTCCAGCATCACAGAGTTTAATTCGCTTCTACTCTTTATCATCTCAGGGTTATGGCAATCTTACTAGATACTTCCGTACCTTGGGAGTTACAGAGCACGTTCCCTACCTTCCTAGGATTGCGGTGTTCGCAGCCTGGCTCAGGGTGCGCGTGTGACAGCTGAGTGCTGGGTGTGATATTGACATGCTGGACTCTCTTGAGTTTTTTTGTATTGCACTATTTTTAAAGCTTCTGTTAATTCAGTGGGACTTTTTAAGCCATGCCTTGCACATGGGTTTTAGCTTCTTGCCACCTGGTGCAGCTCCCCCAAGTGTGGTTTTCAAGTTTTGTTTGGCCGTTTTGTGACCCATTAAACCAAACCCGTTGATGTCGAGTCTATTCTGATTCATAGAGACCCTATAGGACAGAGTGAGATTGCCCCATGGGGTTTCCAAGGAGCAGCTGGTGGATTCGAACTGCCATCCTTCTGGTTAGTAGCTGAGCCCTTAACCATTGTGCCACCAGGACTCCTGTGACCCATTAGCGTCGGTATTATCTATTGATCTTATGTGTTATTGAGCACCTCAGAATGCCCTGGCAGAACCTCATTGTAGAAACCGCTTGGGGGAGGTGTCTGACCTCCTCCAACCCTACAAGGGGGAGGGAGATCCAAGATCAACAGCCAAAGGCTGATTCCTGTGAGACGGAGGTCAGACATGCTTTCTCTCTGTGCCATCTTTACTAAATCTCACATCAGCTGTCCCTCACACAGCACTCTCTACTTCTCTGCTGGGTTCATTAATTCATTGCAATGGCCACACAGAGCTCAAAGACCATATTCACGATTATGGGGTTTATTTGGGAAGTAACAGTTACAGTTCAGTCTCAGGGACACTCAAGATACGGTTCTTCCATCAGGATAGCCTCTTCGCAGCCATGCTTGCAGGCATGCCTCTCCCTGGCCCTCAGTCTCTGCCCAAAGGTACTCACCTTTCTCTCTCTGTGGGTTGGGAAGCCCACCGCACCATCTCCTGCTTCCAGGTCTCTGACTGCTGGGTCTCTTCTTCCTTGGTGGTGGTGGGCTCCTCCTCTCTGCTCTGGAATTGGCTCTCTTTTAAGGCAAAATTGACCAATCCCCTCAGTGGGTCATGACTACCCTATCACACAATCACCTGGGTGGGAGTTACAAGACCGAGCTAGAAAGGCCACACACAAAAGTAATTAATCGCACTGCACTCAACTGAGAAGAAATAAGTCAGAGGCCTTATTTCAAGAAGTCAAGCGGTTGAGTCTGCAGTCACCTCTCTACCCAGCACCTCTCGCTGGCTAATGCTGGTACCCATGGTGGAGCCTCTGCTGTGCTGGGCCCGGGTCCACATCTGTGGCCCCTGGCAGTCAGGGGCCTGGGCCTGGAAGCTGCTCTGCCCTGTCTTCAGATGCCTGGGTCGGCTGTCAGCCTAGCCACAGTCCGTCTCTGGACCCCCTCCTGGGTAACTGTGGGGACAGGGCTTAGCACAGTGGGTGCTGGGTGTGTGCGCTGTCTGGATTTTGCCGCATGTTTCTGCTCCTCATAGGTCATCCTGATCCTGGTTGGGTGTCCCTAGGCCTACACCTGCCTGCCCAACTCCCTGTCCCGGCTCCCTGCTCTCACACAGTGGAGAGAGTATATGTGAGGCCCAATGGGTGGACAGGTAGGCAGCTCGGGAACCAAGCATCCTGTTCAGCGATGCTTCCCGCCATCAAAGCTTCACTGTGGCTTCACAGCTCTGCTTTGCACCCACCCACTTTGCATGATGCCATTTTTCATGACTTGACAGCTGGTCCTGTGTGGACTCTCTTCTCAGACCTCACTTCTGCTTTTTGCAATTATTTTCTTTTTGAAATTTGCGTGGTTACAACTTGGCTGATACGAGCCCTTTAAGCTGACTCTCTTGCCCTTTTTTGGCAGAAGTTTTTTAAGCCCAGGACATGGAATCAGTGCCATTTCAGTTGCTGTGGCTGCTTTTAATGGGAATGCAGGCCTTGGTCTTGTGTGTCAGATAAGAACAGTTTGTCTGTTTGCTGCAGATATGTCCTCGAGGCAGCCGAGGGCACTGCTTTAGGGCCGTCCAGTGATAGAGATGAAAAGTATATTCCTAATGATAATTTCTTTCAAAATCATGAGTTCCCATTTAATAGTTGTAATTTCACTTAAACATTACTAAACTCCTTTTTATTTTGTTTCACTAAACACACTTCAAACCTACTGTCTGCACAGTCTACCCATCTAGGTGGTTTTTAAACCCTCCCCCACATTGAGACGTTGGTGGCTGCATGTCTGTAATCTCTGTGGCTCATTGGCCACTGCTTGGCCATCACTGCTCTGGAACAGTGTGACGACCCTGGAGCCACTAGCTAAATGAAGACTCACAGAACAATGGTAGTTGTTATCCGACCTGGGCTTTCTCATCTGTGAAATGGGCGTAAGCCATAGCAACAGGCCGCAACAGAGAAAAACGTGTTTCATATAGATACGTGTACAAAGCAATAAAACCACCCAGAAAGGAAATGAACACAAGATACAGGAGAGCGTGAACTGGGTCACATAGGTAGATGTGAGTGTCAGCATCCTGCGTTTTTGTTGGGGGTGGCAGCAAAAGAATGAAAGTGGTTAAGAATAAAAGTCAACAAATAAGGGAGAGGGCCATGTGTGGGCCCGTGGCGAGCGCGGCATGTTCCAGCACCATGACCCTGGATCCACTCTGGATGCATGTGGCCAACAAAAGCCACAGCCAGGTCAAATGGAGTGATGGTGCTTTCCTCCTCACGTCCTTGTGAGGATTATGCAAATTAATGCAATCAAAGCAGGACAGTAGCAACTCCTGGAAGCTGCTCAGTGAATTAGCTGTTATTTGTTCTTTTGGACAGTTCTTATCGTGATGAGGACGTGAGGTGGTCAGCATATCTGTCTAGCCTGTTTCATGTATTGAGCCACCGTCTGCCTTTCTGTGTCTCTTACTAGGGGTCCTTGCACCTTTCCGGCTGCTGCACAGACCCTCTGCTCTGTTGCCGGTCAGACACTAGAAATCACTGGTTCCCCTGTGGCCTGTGGTCTCCTCTCTCTTCTCCCCCAAGGCACTTGGCACAGCTGATGGCTCTTCATCCTGAAGCCTCCTGTACCTACACTTTTGACATCACACCCTTTTAGTTTTGTCCCCGACTCCCTTTCCACTTGGCTCCTGGACATGCAAGTTCAGCCCACTTCAGTCCGTGGACCTCTTCTCCAGTGCATTGTTGAAAACTTAAGGTAAAGTCAGGTATCGATGATGGTATGAAGATGAGGAAGCAAGGATGGAGGGGTGGAAGGGAGTCTTGGCAGAGGCAAGGTGTTCTTGTGGGAGATGGCATTTGAGCAACGACCTCAATGAAGGGAGAGGGCGAACAAGGCTGACTGGTGGAGCTTGGGTGGAGTGTCCAGAGGGCAGTATTGGGGGACAGGGTGAGGAAGGGGAGAGCAGGGAGGGGTCAGATTGGCGAAGGTGGGAGTTAGGGCTGTAGGAAGCCACTGAGGGCTCCAACCAGGCATGGTGGGAACACACTGACATTTTAAAGGCTTTCTGGCTGCTATTGGGGAGGATTTGGGTGAGGCACGGGGAGGATAGGAGCTGGAGACCAGGGAGAAGCCTCCTGTAGCCATCCAGGAGAGAGGTGATGGGGAAGATGGGAGTTGGAGTCAAGGCATGTTTTCAAGGTAGAACCAAACATATTTGCTGACTGATTGAATGTAGGATATGAAAAAGAGCAGTTCAGGATGGCTTTGTAGGTTTGGCCAGATTAATGTGGCAAATGTTGATGCTGTTTACTGAGACAGGGAACACTGGTATAAACACATTTGTGCAACAGTTAAAGAGCCTGGATTTGGCCATAGGCTGGCTGAGTCTGGAATTCTGGGGGAGATGAGGGCAGGAGAGAAATGTGGCTGTCTGTCAAGAATTGTGAAGAATCTGAGATGTTATCCTATTTGCAGGCTATTGAGTTGGCCTATGTGGTACAGTGAATTACTTAATATGGCCCTTCTGGCCATGGTCTTTGTGACTCTCACACAGTAATTGGGTGGGACTATGCAAATAAAGTGCCTGTGGCCCACCAAGGGGATTGGAGAGCTTGCTAATAATACAGATAAGGTGCATGGCACCCTTGTGAGGGGGGGCTGGAACCATGCAAATAAGGTATATGGAACCCTAATAAGGGGATTGGTTAGTTTTGCCATCTGCTAGGCTTAAAAGAGAGCCAATCCCAGAGCTGAGAGGGGATCTCACTACCATCAAGAAAGAAGAGCCAGAAGTGGAGTGTGTCCTTTGGACCCATGGTCCCTGTGCTGAGAACCTCCTAGACCCAGGAGACAGAGAGAGAGAGAGAGCTGTAACACTGGAGATGGCATGAGACAACAAGAAACAGTGGCAGATAAATGGCAGCAGTAGAACCAGGAAACTGGCATGAGATGGCAGTGGACTTCCCAGCCCACACAGTGAGGTGCTACAGTGGGTGTGCCAACCCACGAAGCAAGAGAGCTGAGCGCCTTCGGGCAGGAGGCTTCCTGGTGGAGTGGGGTGCCTCTGGGCATTTATTGGCAGAGCTAAAGAGCTTTGTAACACTTGACTGAGCTGGGCAGAGGCCAGGACCAGGGGCCCAGGGGCCTAGGGAGAGGCCTGCTTGCTGCTGCAGGCACAGCCAAAAAGCTGTCCTGACCAAAGAACTATATCCTGAGTTGTTCCTGATCCTGAATTGTAGCTTGTTACTTCCCTAATAAACCCCATAATCATGAGTGTTGTCTGTGAGTTCTGTGTGACCATTGCAGCAAATTCTTGAACCCAGCTGAGAAGTAGAGAGTGTCATGGGAGGGACGGCTGCTGTCAGAATTGGTGAAAAGGTTGGAGGGTGGGTCTTCATTCTCTACCCTCGTGAAGTTAGAGGAGGTCAGACGCTGTCCACCATGCTGCTTTTATAGCCTGCCACAGCTTCATGAATGTTGACAGAAGACTTTAAGACTCTTGGGTGTGAGACACAGGACTTCATTACTCATAGCTATAGCAGTCCCAGAGCATTACCCCAGTTCCCACAAGGTGACACAAGTGGGCCAGGTGATACTGCATACACAGTCGATTGCATTACAGGAGGGAATTCCAGAGTCGAGGGAACCTGACTCCTTTATAATGGGCAGTAAGCAGGCTTACCCTGTGTTCTTTGGGGAGACATTATTTTTGCCATAATGAACAGTAAGCAGGCCTACCTTTTGTTTTGGAGGGAAATGGTGTCCATCTTTCAAGGCTGTTAGCTGTATAAACCTCCTTGAAGAGGTAGTAGTCCAGAACACAGGCAACCAGTTTCTTGCTTGCAGACCTGCAGAAACCTGAGAAACACATGGAGAATTTTCTCCCCAACAGAGTCATTAGGTGTATTTAAAACCATGGGGATGAGATCACTGAAGGAGGGCCATGGGCTAATGATGAGGACTGAGACTGGGCCTGGGCCACCCAACATCCAAAGGTCAGGAAGAAGAAAAGCCAGCAAAAGAGACTGAGCAGGATCAGCCAAGTGACGTAGGAGAAAAAACCAAGAATATGATGTCCCAGAAGCTGAGCAAAGAAGGTTTTTTGAAGAGGGGATGAATGAGTGCATGAAAAAGTTCTTTGTTCCCACTAACTTAGATCAGTATGTTTTTGGTTTAAAATGTCTTTTTACAGCTTTATAATTGATGTATAATAAACTGAGCATATTTGAAGTGAGTTTTGACATAAACATATACCCATGAAACCATCCCCATAATCAAGATAATGACCATATTCATCACCCCCAAAAATTTCCTCATGCCCGTAGTTGTAATTCCTTCTACTGACTAATCTGTACCCTCATCCCCAGGCAGCCACTGATCTACTTTTGTCATATAGCTTTGCTTGCATTTTCTAGAATTTTATATAAATAGGATCTATATAGTATGTACTTAAAAAAAAATCTGGCTTCTGTCACTGAGCATAATCTTTTGAGATTCATCCATGCTGTGTATCAGTAGTTTCTTTTTCATTGTTGAGTAGTAGTCTGTTGTATAGATATACCATAGCTGGATTTTCCATTAATCTGCTGATGGACATTTGAGTTGCTTCTAATTTTTGGACATTACAAATAAAGTTCTTTACACAAATCTTTGTGTAGACATACGTTTTCATTTCTCTTGGGTAAGTACCCAGGAGTAGAATGGCTAGGTCATATGGTAGGCAGGTGTTTAACTTTTTAAGAAACTGTCAAACCGTTTTCCAGACTGCTTGTGCCGTTTTACATTCTTACCAGCAGTATATGGGAGTTCCACTTCCTCCATATCCTTAGTGACAATTGGTATGGTCAGTTGTTGTGTTTACATAACCCAGCATCAAACCCACGGCAATGTATGAGTGTTCTGATTTCTCCACATCCTCAACAACACTTGTTATTTTCCATTTTCTTGATAATAGTCATCCTAGTGGGTGTGAAGTGATATCTCATTATGGTTTTGATCTGCTCTTCCCTGATGACTAATGATGTTGAGCATCTTTATGTACTTGTTGGCCATTTGTATATCTTTAGAGAAGTGTCTATTCCATTTTTTAATTGGGTTGTTAGTAATCTCGTTGTTGAGTTTTAAGAGTTCTTTACATATCCTGGATCTTAAACCCTTTTCTGATACACAGTTTCCACATATTTTCTCCCATGCTTTAAGTTGTCTTTTCACTTTGTTGATAATGTCCCTTGACACACAAAAGTTTTTTTTTATTTTGATGAAGTCCGGTTTATCTAGTTTTTCTCTTGTAGCTTTTATCTTGAGTGTCATATCTAAAAATCCATTGCTTAAAAAAAAGGTCCTGAAGCTTTACGCCTGTGTTTTCTTCTATGAGTTTTATGGTTTTAGCTCTTATAGTTAGGTTATTGATCTATTTGAGTTAATTTTTGTGGATGGTATGAGGTATGGGTCCAGCTTCATTCTTCTGCATATGGAAATCCAGTTGTCCCAGCACCATTTGTTGAAGACACTATTTGTTCCCCATTGAATGGATTTGGCACCTTTATCGAAACTCGTTTGGCCATAGATACATGAGTTTATTTCTGGATTTTCAGTTCTAGTCCATTGGTTTATATGTTGATCCTTATACCAGTACCATACTGTTTTTATTGCTGTTTTGTAGTATGTTTTGAAATAGGGAAATGTGAGTCCTTCTACTTTGTTGTTGTTTTTCAAGATTGCTTTGGATATTTGGGACCCTTTATAATTCCATTTGAATTTGAGGATTGGCTTTTTCATTTTAATAGGAATTGCGTTGTATCTGTAGATCACTTTGGGTAGAATTGACTTTTTTTTAGAATTGACATTAATGATACTAAGTTTACTAGACCATAAACACAGAATGTTTTTTCATTTATTTAGATGCTCTTTAATTTCTTGCAGCAGTGTTTTATAGTTTCAGTGTAAAAGTCTTTCACTTCCTTGGTTGAATTTGTTTCTAGGTATTTTATTCTTTTAGATGCTTGTAAACTGGTGGGAGTAGTAATAGTGTCCTCAGAAGCTGTCTAACTTTAAGGAGGATAATATGAATCAAGATCAGCCCAAGGCAGATCTCTATGAGGTAGAGGCCAGACATATCTCCACTCTCCAACCTTTTTACCAATTTTAACACCAGCCAGCCCTCCCATGGCACTCTTTACTTCTTTTCTGGGTTAGATAATCATTGCAGTGGCAACACAGAACTCACAGACCATACTTAGAGTTAAGTAGTTTATTAAGGAAGTAACGAGTACAGCTCAGGATCAGGAAGCTTTAGGCAAAGTATCCCTTCTTCAGTGCAGACAGCTCTCTCAGCCATGCAGACCACCTCTTAGCCCCTGAGGACAGGCTCCTCCTGTCCCTGTTGTCACTACTGATTCTGCTGCGGCGCTCCTTATGGGCCTGTCTCTGTCAGCTACGCCACTGGGCCCCTTCTCAGCCTGTCGCTGTCTTCAGTGTTACAGCCCTCGACCAGTGTTACAGCTCTTTTAGGAGGTTTCTTGCCTCCTGTCTCTCTGCTTCTCTCTTTTTCCTTCCTTTTGCTTCTTCCTGCTGCTTCTCTTCTTACTTCTTTTTGTCTGAAAAACCTCGGTGGGGTTAGCTGCATGTATACACAAACTAGGGCAAAGGTAACTCCTCTGGGCTTAGGGAAAAATCTCTCAAGCTGCTTTTCCAAATTACCAAGGCAAAAGGCCACATAAAGGAACTCATTTCACCAGAATGCTATTATAAAAAGAATGGTTTTCTTAATTTTCTTTTCAGATTGTTCATTGCTGGTATATAGAAACACAACTGATTTCTGTGTGTTAATATTGTACCCTGCAACTTTGCTGATTTCATTGATTAGCTCTAGCAGCTTTCTTGTGGATTATTGGGATTTTCTATGTATAGTATCGTGTCATCTGTGAATGGAGATAGTTTTACTTCTTTCTGTCTGGTTTGAATGCCTTTTATTTCTTTTTCTTGACTAGTTGCTCTGGCTAGGATTCCCAGCACACCAGTGAATAGCAGTGATGAAAGCAGGCATCCTTGTTTTGTTCCTGGTTTTAGGAGGAAAGCTTTCAATCTTTCACCAATGTGTAGGAAATTCACTATGGGTTTTTTATAAATGCCCTTTATCATGTTGAGGAAATTTCTCTTATCATGAAAGGATGTTAGATTTTGTCAGAAGCCTTTTCTGTAGCAATTGAGATGATCATGTGGTTTTTTTTTTGTTTTCCTTCATTCTATAAATTGATGTATTATATAATTGATTTTCTTATGTTGAACTATCCTTGCATACCTGGGATACATCTCACTTGGTCATGGTGTATAATCCTTTTAGTATGCTGTTGGATTTTGCTCAGTAGTATTTTGTTGAGGATTTTTTCATATATATTCATTAAGGATATTGGTCTATAGTTTTCTTTTTTGTGGTGTCTTTATCTGGCTTTGGTATCAGGGTAATGGTAGTCTTGTAGAATGAGTTGGAAAGTATTTCCTCCTTCTCTGTTTTATGGAAGAGTTTGAGAAGAATTGATGCTAATTGTTCTTTAAATGTTTGGTAGAATTCACCAGTGAAACCATCTGGTCCTGGACATTTCTTTGTTGAGAGGCTTTTGATTACTGAATCAACCTCTTCCCTTGTTATAGGTGTATTGAGATTTTCTGTTTCTTCTTGAGTCAATTTAGGTAGTTTATGTGTTTCTAGGAATTTATCCATTTCATCTAGGTTGTCTAGTTTGTTGATGTCTTAGTTTCTTAGTGCTGCTATAATAGAAGTACAATAGGGTGGTTTTAACAGACAGAAAAATGTATTTTCTCACAGTTTACGAGGCTAGAAGTCCAAATTCAGGGTGCTGATGTTAGGGGACGGCTTTCTCTGTTGGCTTTGGAGGAAAATGCTTGTCTTCAGCTTCTCTAGCATTCTTCTTTGAGTTCCTTGGAGAGCTCCACGTGGCATCTATCTTTCTCCCATTCCTGCCTGATTGTTTCTGTGCCTAATCTGCTCCTTTTATATCTCAAAAGTGATTTGGTTTAAGACACACCCTACATTGATATGACCTCATTAATGTAAAGAAAACTTCCCAAATAGGATTATATCCACAGGAATAGGGGTTAGCGTTCCAACACATATTTTGGGGGTACACAATTCAGTCCATAACATTTGACATACAATTGTCTATAGTATTCTCTTATAATCTTTTTAGTTTCTGTAGGTTGATAGTAAATGTCACCACTTTCTGCTTTTAGTTACTAGTGTTTTCCCTTTTTTTTTTTTCTTTGTCATTGTAGCTAGGGGTTTGTCAATTTTGTTGATATTTTTGAAGAACCTAGTTTTGGTTTTGTTGATTCTCTATTCTCTATTTTGTTTATCCCTGCTTTAATATTTTTTATTTCCTTTCTTTGGTTGCATTGGGCTTCCTTTGCTCTTCCTTTTCTAGTCTCTCAAGGTGTGAAGTTAGGTTATTGATTTGGGCTCTTTCTTTTTAACATAGGGGTTTACAGCTGTAAATTTCCCTCTGAGCGCTGCCTTTGCTGTATCCCATAGGTTTTGGTATGTTGTGCTTTCATTTTCATTCATCTCTAAGTGTTTTCTGATTTCTCATTGATTGTTTAATAGTGTGTGGTTTGATTTCCACATTTCTGTGAAATTTCCAGTTTTACTTCTATTATTGATTTCTGGTTTTATTCCGCTGTAGTTGGAGAAGATGCTTTTGTATGATTTCAGTCTTTTTAAATTTGAGACTTGTTTTGTGACCTAATGTGTCGTCTATCCTGGAGAATAATCCATCCGCACTGGAGAAGAACAGATCTCCTGCGGTATTTAGGAGAAAGTTCCTCAACTCTTGGGTGGAAAGATTATCTTTTCCTTGTTGAATTATGTTGGTGTCTTGTCAAAAATCTATTGACTATATTTCAACATTGTTCTGGAAGTCCTAGCCAGAGCAACTAGGCTAGGGGGGAAAAAAAAAAAAAAGTATCCAAATCAGGAAGGAGGAAGTAAAACTATCCCTATTTGCAGATGATATGATCCTATATACAGAAAACCACAAAGATTCTACAAGAAAGCCATTTAAACTAATAAATGAATTCAGCAGAAGGGCAAGGTACAAATTCAATATGCAAAAATCAGTCAGGTTTCTATACATCAGCAATGAGCAATCTGAAAAGGAAATTAAGGAAATGTTACTATTTACAGCAGCATCTAAAAGAAAAAAGTATCTAGGAATAAATTTAACCAAGAAGGTGAAAGACTTGTACATAGAAACTTAAAAAAATTACCTAAAGAAATTAAAGAAGACCTAAGTAAATGGAAGGAAATTCTGTGTTTATAAACTGGAAGCCTTAATATACTTAAGATATCAGTACTACCCAAAACAATCTATAAATTCAATGCAATACACATCAAAATTCCAAAAACCTTCTTTGCAGTAATGGAAAAGCCAATCCTCAAATTTATATGGAAGGGCAAGGGACCCCAAATAGCTTAGAGTAATCTTGACAAAGAAGAAGAATAAAGTAGGAGGATTTATACTTCCTGATTCAAAACATACTACAAAGCTACAGTAATTGAAACAGCCTGGTACTGGTATAAGGAGCCCTGGTGGCAAGTGGTTAAATCAGTCAGCTGTAATTGAAGGTCGGCGGTTGGAAACCACCAGTAGCTCTGCAGGATAAAGATGTGGCAGTCTGCTTCCGTAGAGATTTACAGCCTTGGAAACCCTATGGGGTCGGGTATGAGTCAGAGTCAACTTGATGGCAGTGGGGTTTTGGGTAGTACTGGTATAATAATATAGACATATAGACCAATGGAATAGAATTGAAAGTGCAAAAGTAAATCCATACGTCTGTGGTCAGCTGATTTTCAACAAGGGTGCTAAGCCCATCCGATGGGGAAGGAAGAGTCTCTTCAATAAATGATGCTGGGAAAACTGGATCTCCACATGCAGAAGAACAAGTCAGACAATACACAAAATCCAATTCATGGTGAATCAAGGACCTAAATATGAAAACTAAAACCTTAAAATTCTTAGGAGAAAATGTAGGGGCAAGGGTGACAACAAAAGCCCAAGCAGCAAAAGACAAATAGATGGGACCTTATAATAATTAAACACTTTTGTTCACCAAAGAATTTTATCAACAAAGTGAAAAGACAACCTATAAATTTTCGGGAACCGTATATTAGATAAGAGCCTAATATCCAAAATATCCATAACACTTCTATAATTTAACAACAAAAAGACAAACAACCCAGTCAAAAACTGGGCAAAGGATTTGAACAGACAATTCCCCAAAGAGGATATTTGAATGGCCAGCAAGTACATGAAGAGATGCTAAACATCATTAGCCATTAGGGAAATGCAAATCAAAACCACAATGAGTTATCACCTTACCCACTTTAGAACGGCAATGATTAAAAAAGAAAAAAGACAACAGCTGTTGGTGACTTTGTAGAGAAACTGGAACCCTCATCCATTGCTGTTAAAATGGTACAGCCATTATGGAAAACAGTTTTGCGATTCCTCAAAAAGTTGACCGTAGAACAACCGTATGACCCAGCAGTCCCAATTCTAGGTATATACCCAGAAGAAGTGAAGGCAGGAACACGAACAGAAACCTGTACACAAGTATTCACTGCAGCACTTTTCACAGTAGCCAAAAGGTAGAAATAGCCAGCACTGAGATGATCTTATGTCTCCTCTGCTCGTTCATGTGGTGAATTTTATTAAAATCACTGGGTCATGGCATATCGATCTTTTAGTGCTGCTGGATTCTGTTCGATTTGTGCAGGATTTTTTACGTCCATGTCCATAAGCAAGTGGCCTGAAGTATTTCATTCCATTTCACCCCTTTTGTGGGTTTTCTGGGTCAGGGGAGCAGTCCCAGTGCCAAGGGTCTCAGGCCTCAGGCTGCTCACATGCCATCTGTATGCTTGCTCCCTGGGCCCAGGCTGACAGTTATCTTGGAAAAGTGTTCTTTTTATCCCCGTTTTCAGGTTTACTAGCGTTTTTTCTTTACTCTTCAGTCTAATTGAGTGGTTTATTTATTGTTTCTCCAAGCCCTGCTCTTAAACTTAGTTACCACGTGCATCTTTCTTATTCACTTTCCCCTGTACTGACATCTGCCTCTGTTCTGTTGTTTCTTCTGCTTTTCTTAGGCTTATTTATTCTTTTTCTAGCTTCACTGAGTGACTGTTTCGTTCATTAACTTTCATTCTCAGTGGTTTCTTGTAACAGTACCTCATAGGCTTTGCCGTTGTGTGGATTCCATATGTGGATGTTGTTGTTTATTATAGAGATTACCTTTGTTTTATTTTTTTTATTTGTGGCAAAATCTATAGGACATAAAATTTTCCATACTAACCATTTTTAAGTGTACAGTTGAGTGACATTAAATACATTCACAGTGTTGTGCAACCATCAGCACTGTTTCCAAAACTTTTCATCACCTCAAACAGAAGCTTAGTACCCATTAAGCAATAACTCTCATTTTCCCCTCCCACCGGCACCTGGTAATCTGTAATCTACTTCCCATTTCTGTGCATTTGTCTATTCCAGCCATTGCCTATAAATGGACTCATATACTGTGTGGCCTTTTGTGTCTGACTTCTTTCACTCAGCATAACGTTTTCAAGGTCTGTCCGTGTTGTAACATTACTACTCCTTTTTCTTTTTTTTTAAGTTCTCTTTTTTTTGTTTGTTTTTTTTATTTGTTTGTTGTGAAAACATACACACCAGCACAACTTCCACATTTACAACTCAGTGACATTGATTGCATTTTTTATATGTGCCACCATCATACCTATTCTCATGCAAAACATTCTACTACCATTAATGTAAACTTAATGCATCATTTCTGTTTATGGCAGAATATTCCATTGTATGGATAGACCACATTTTGCTATCCATTCATTTGTTGATGGACACTTGGGTTGTTTTCACCTTTTGGCTATTGTGAATAGTGCTGCCAATGAATGAATATTGATGTACATGTATCTGTTTGAGTCCCTGCTTTCAGTACTTTTAGGGTATATACCCAGGAGTGGAACTGCTAGTTCATATGGTATTTCTTTGTTAAACTTTTTGAGAAGCTGCCAAACTGTTTTCCCACAGCAGCTGCACCATTTTACATTCCCATCAGCAATGGACAAGGTTTCCTGTTACTCCACATTCTATTTTTCTGATAACAGCCATCCTTGTGTGTGAAGTGGTAACTAATGGTGGTTTTGATCTGCATTTCTCTAATGAATAATGATGTTGAGCACCCCTTCATGAGCTTATTGCCCACTTGTATATCACCTTTGAAGAAATATCACTTCCAGTCCTTTGCCCATTTTTAATTGGGTTGTTTAATCTTTTTGTTGTTGAGTTGTAGAAGTTCTTTATATATTCTGGATTTGAAACCCTTATCAGCTACGTGATTTCTAAATATTTTCCCCCATCACTCTGTAGGTTGTCTCTTCACCGTGTTGATCTTAATGTTGGTTTTGACATCCATTTTGATCCATAAGTTGGTTAGGAGAAAGTTCTAAAATTCCTAGGGGTTGAAGGATTGTTTTCTTTATACTTAGTATTTTCCTGGTTTTACTGTATTGTGGTCAGAAGATGAGGTTCTCTACCTTAACTACCCTTTGGAATTTGAAGTTTTCTTTGAGGCTTGATAGGTCAGCTTTAGTCAGTGTTTCATAGGTGCTGGATTAAAAGTATTGACTCTGTTTGCAGGACATGGAGTTCAATATTTATCTTTTGGCTTGAACTTGTTAATTATACCTATTGTGTGCTTCTGTATTTATTTTAATCTTCCTTCTCTGTCAAGGACCGAGAGGTATTTAATGACTTACAAACATGTTTCTGCCTGGTGGATGAGCTATCTTGTCTATAGTGTGACTGTGTTTTAATCTTGCTGTTTGGCCACAAGGGCACTTGCTTCTGGCTGTGGCCCTCCCTTGGCAGGTAATCCCTTTGTCCTGATTTGTGATAGAAATGTCCAGATCTGGCTCAGTGGTTTGTCTTGTCCTTTGACTTTCAGCTTCTCTGGAGTCATTCGGAAACCACGGGTAGACTTCGGAGTACTCAAATGTCTTTTGGTGACTTGAACTTGAGCTGTTTTTCCTAGTTGAAATGAGTGTGTGTATGTGTGTTTTTGTGTATTTTATTGTTAGAGTTATGTGATTATTCACTTGGCTTTGTTTCAATGAACTCAGGCATCCGTGTTTCTCTGCCCGACGTCCCCGCCCACTGACTGTGGCCATGGAACAGGAGAAGAACAGCCTGAGCAGGGAGCTGAGCCCAGACTTGGCCCCGTACTGCTGCGCAGCATGCCATGTGGATGAGGACTGGAGCCACAGCCATCCTATCCGGGGCCGGGCCAAATCCCGCAGCCTGTCTGCCTCCCCGGCCCTGGGGAGCACCAAGGAGTTCAGGTGAGATAGGCCACCCTCTCTTTGATTTTATTATATGATTAGAACTGTTACCAAGAATTATTTCAAGTAATGTATATCTCTGCTTATAAATATTGATGAATGTGATGTTTGACTCAGAGGTGGGGCTGGGGTGCTGTCCACATGGGAATGGAGGGGCGGGCCTGTTGTCCTGAGAGGAGGGGGCCTATGGGACCCACGGGGGATCTGTGGGATGCTGGGAGCCACACTCCCAGATGGGCTGTCACTGCGTACTGCCTAGTGGGAGCCCATGCTAACTTGATGTCAGACTGAAGTGGTTGTGATCAGGACACACTCTGTGCCCTGAGTGTGCTTTGCTTTGTGGAAGTACGGTGTGAGGACATCACCTTTGGGATCCTGCTCTCTGTGAGAATCAAGGGTCTAATGGGTAGGGTGGTGTGAGGAGTCATGTTGGGTCCGCCAGGGATGCAGGGATGGGTGGGGGGAGTGGGGGGTCATAGCAGGTCCACCCAGGGGTCGGGGCAACAGCTGCAGAGGCCTCATCACATCCCTCTGTCCTCGGCAGAGATGGCTGCACATGGTCAGGGTGGGTTGGTGCCCTCATACCCTCTCATATGCTGGGATGGGCTTATGGGTGAGCCGCTCTCTCCTGCCCCAGCCTGCCCTCCAGCTACTCTGCAAGTCCCTGAGTGATGGCGTGGATGACAGTGTGAGACCGCCCACCACGCCCAGAGCTGGGGTCACACCAGGCTGTCCTCTGACTGCAGGACTATAATGCATGGGTTAGGAGGAAGTGTGCTGGCCGCTGCTGTGTCCCCAGGACAAAGGTCACAGCTGGGAAATGCCAGTGATGGCTCCTCCTTCGGTAGAAAGCAGTTTAAACAGTGAGTGGTCTCAGCTAGTGGGGAAAGAGCCGCATGACCCCTCACTGAGTGGGGGGCTTTGGAGCCTCTGACCGTGTGCTCGGAGGCCCAGGTGCAGCTCCCCGGACGTGTCATCATGCCAGGTTTCATTTCACTTCCTCCTCCTCCTTCAGGCTACCTCAGGGCAGTGGTGGCATTTTCTTGGCAGAATTACTTTCAGTTCTGGGTTCGGGTTTGTTTTTAGCATAGCACACATTTCTTTTCGGAAACATAGACCAGACTGTCACAGAGCTGGGTGGACACGTCTGGCAACCTGTCCTGAGGGAAGGGGGTGGACCGTCAACCCCCACATGGGGAAGCACATTGTTCTCTGCAGGCCCCAGAGTGCGTTTCCAGGCATCCTGATGAGAGTTCTTATTAAACAAGCCCCAGTCGTTCTTCATCCAGAAGCCCCACTGTGTGGCCTGTGACCCTGTGTGGATGGTGGGAGCCCATGTCAGGGGAGCTGGGGGAGGAGCCTGAGAGTTACTGTGTCGCAGGAGCTCCCTGGCCATGGCAGCACTCAGTTGTGGTGGGTCACTGCTCAGTTATAGGAAACTCAGCCATTCAACTGCATCTTTTTTATTGGCACATACAATTCAGATTGGACGTTTTCATTAGATTTTAATCTAGATTGGGGGCTCTTTCTAAGATCTGGATTCCCAACTGTAGATCGAGGGCTGAGCCTCACGTAGAATTGCTGAGACACTTGTCACGAATTCAGAACCCAGGTCTCACCCCCTTGGTCTGGGCAGCTGAAACCCACCTCCCTTTGGGTGTCGCCGTCCTGAGAAGCCACTTAGCTTTCAGGTCTCTGGTGCATCTCAGGGCCTCTGCTGGATTTCTGCTGTACATGGCAGTGAGTGCCACAAACACCTGGCGGGCAGGAGGAACCCTCGAGACCTCGCACGGAGCACAGGCAACAACAAGATTGAAACCATCAGAAGTAAAACATACTTGAGATCCGGCCTGCTGTCCGTCTGTAGCTGTCTCTGTGTCCTGCCCTCGCACTGCCCCCCACTCTGGCTGACTCTCACTGCCCTCTCCCCACAGGAGGACCCGCTCCCTGCATGGGCCGTGCCCGGTGACCACTTTTGGACCAAAGGCCTGTGTGCTGCAGAACCCCCAGACCATCATGTAAGTGCTGGGCGTGGGCACGGGTCCCCTTTTCGGGTGTGACTGCCATGATGGCGAGAATCCAGTCCTTAGCGCAAGGTGTGCTACCTCGTAACCCGGCCTCAAGTGCATGTGGGAGGGAGGTGTGGGGGCTGAGGGGGCCTGGGGGTCCTCTCAGGGATGAGTACTGTGATGACGAGGGATCTGACGCTCAACATGAGGTGGACTGCTTCATAACCAGGCCCCCTGAGTATGCGGGTGCCAAATGGGGGCAGCGTGTGCACCCGCAGACACGAGTCCCACATCCTGGCTGTGCCGTGGGCCCAGCAAGTGGGATGGCCCTTGACAGGGGAGGCTCGGGTTGGTCTTGTTTTCGCCGTGAATCGCTCTGGGGGAAGCTGACTGTGCTCTGGACTAACACACCTGGTGGCCACATGTGTTTCTCTGTTGATTATTTCAAAACTATAGACACACTTGTTGACTTTCTTCTCATCTGATTTTTCTTTATTAGGAAGTGCCCCACCTTGCTGCCATCAGGTGCCATCTGAATGGCCGGGGCAGGTGTCACACCAGAGGGCCCCAGGGACCCCACTCCCCTTGCTCACGTATGTCCAGGGATTTGTTTCTGGAAGAGACTCTAAAACCGAGGTGGCTCATGCCACCTCACTCAGCTTCTGATCGTCGGGCTCTGCCACCCACTCCTCGTGCAGCTGAGCCGAGTGTTTGGCGGGGTGAAGGGGGCACGTGCCCCATCCCTGTGCCCTGTCCCTGCACTCTGCGTGGGTCTCCTGGTGTGTGTTTCATGGGGACACGAACATACTCTTACGTGACCGCCTTACGTTTGAAAGGTTAAAATTCTACCTCAGGCTTGGCCTTTGGGGACAGTGGGACGTTTCTCATTATAAAAGGATCAATCATGTGGTGGCCTACCTGCTCAGGTGAGCCCACAGGGCCATGTCTGTGAGATGGTACACTTGGGGCCTTGGGCTGCAGCTTTATACCTCCACACATCTCGTCCCTGCCATGGAGACACGATGTCCTTGCTGTGATTGTGAAGGGAAGAGGAATTCTAGCGCATCAGATTCATAAAGGAGTAGGCCGTTGTATCACCTTCCTTAACGGGAAGTGACACATGGTGGTCTCGTCCCCAGACAGCAGAGCCACAGCAGGGTGAGTGGAGGCCCGGCCCCCTTACTCAGGACTCGCCCTCACCAGCCAGGCTGTCCGCAGAACTGCTCTGTAAATTGTGAAGTGTTGACTGCGTCACTCCCAGTAACGACGATGTCTTGTCCACCCCTACCCGTCAGCATGGATGGCTGCTTTGTGGCCAACTTTGTTGAGGTGCCGTTTAGGCGGATGCTGCGGGTAAGGTGGTAGAGCCTAGTGGACTTGGGCTGCTGCTAGCTGTGGCTGGGGCTTTCTTGCAGGATTTCAGACTGGACGCAGCCTGAACTGAGCTCCCTGGCCCCAACATCTATCTAGTTCTGCAGACGTTGGGGTGGTGCCTGGCTCCTCCTGTGCTCCCCATCTGACCCATCAGCAAAGTCTGTCCTTTTGACCCCAAAACCCATCCCCAGGCCCCACGAGAGCACTGTCCACTGCAGCCCCTTGGGTGTCCCCACCGGGAGCTCTGTGCACGGCAGCCACGATTTGAAGGATCCGATCAAGGCACAGCCACACCCTGTGTGCCCCACAGAGTCCTGGGGGCTCAGAGCAGGGTCCTGGCTGCCAGCTCCTGCTGCCCCACCTCTGCGGGCTCCCCACGGTACACACCAGGCTCAGACTGGCCTCAGACTGGTGCCAGCCACTACTCAGCTGGGGCTCCTCCCAGTCTTCCTCTTCTTGTCATTTGTGTCTTGGCCAAGTGCCACCGTGTTAGGGGCCCCCAGCCGCCCGGCCTTAACTGGCCATCCGGACCCCCTGCACTGCAGCTCTCTCTAGTGTTTTCTGTCTGCTGCCTCATGAGGGCTTGTCAGGGCGTAGCCAGAGCCCACGGGGAATCTTCCATACCAGGGGCTCAGGATGCATTTGAGCCAGGGGTGCTTCTGGGCTGTGAGATTTCTCTGCTCCGACCCCCCATTTACAGGTCACCATGGCGAGCCAGGACTGTCTGTGGGACCAGAGTCCCCTGGGGGCACAGGGGCAGCTGTTTATTCCCATGTCTCCCGCCCCTTCTCAGGGCCTGTGCAGGGCAGGAGCTTAATACATGTTTAACTTTTCCCCTAGTGTTCACAAGTAAGATATTGTCAAGAGGGGTCATGACAAGGGATTTCACTAACTGAGATTTTTACCATAAACGTGGTTTATATTGGGTTGAGACATGTGAAATTGCCATTTCATGTGGCTCAGCCCTACACAGACAAGGGCTGCATGCACAGTGCCCTCATGGCCTGGGCTCCTGTCTGGAGGGGCCACGTCCCTGTCACAGCATGGTGCCCTCATGGCCTAGGCTCCTGCCAGGCTACAGGTGGCCCAACAGGAAGTGGAATAACTGGTTTGTGGTCACACAGAGGGGCTGACGCCCAGGCCTGAGCAGGGGGATAGCTGGGAACCTTGGGGCTGAATGGCCCTGCCCATTGGGCAGGGGAGGGACAGCCAGTGTTGGGAGAAGGGGCCGTCCAGAGCCAGTAAGAGCCGCTTGCTGCCTGAGGCCAGTGTCAGGTGCTGGACTTGTTGGGGAGTGGGCACCTCCATCTGACTGTGACCCAAGAGCTCCTCCCACAGTAAGCTGGTTCCACAGGTCAGAATAGGCCACCAGATCCGTGGCCGCTGCGGTTTTCTCTGCTTCTGGGAAAGTTCTGGAAGGCACTGCCAAGAGCAGCCAGACAAGAAGACACTTCAGCCTGCACCCTTTACCCAGGAGTGTATCCCGAGCTCAAGGTTCCTCTCTGGGTGCTGGTGTGTCAGGGATCACATGCTGGAAGAGCCAGGTTGGAGGTCTCCATGGGCTTTTGTATGGGGTGGGCAGTCTGAAGCTTTTCCACTTGGCCCTGAAAGGTAACCTTGAGGCATTTTTAAGTGGGAGGTTAAGCAAGAGGACCACATATAATAAACAGTGAGATGGCTAAGCAAGTTTGCTTTGTGAATGTTTCATTTTCGGAAGCTCTTTGGATGGGGCTGGCTCAGTTGTGCTCTGGTTTTGGTTTGTAGATGCAGAAGTTAGGGCCACAGTGGGTAGTGCCCCTCGGGAGGCCTGTGGTGGGCTTGGGTCACATTGCTGCAGTTCAGCACAGCATGGCCACTTGCTGTGGGTGCCCTGCAGCCTTCTAGGAACGGGAGGCTCCTGCTCAGCGGCTGCGATCCAGGGGGCTGGCGATGAGGCTCCCGGAGGAGGCAGCGGGCGAGGTGTTGCTGGCCAGGCCCACTCGGGTTGGGTGAGTGCACACATGCTCTCCGCCAACGCTGACAGTGCATGGGGCTGGCACGTTTTGGGGGGCTGCTGTCCCTGCTGAGGCACTGTTCTGAACCGGTTTCTCAGCTTAGGGGCTTTTATCAGAAAGGGAAACCTTTTTGCCGGGGTTACACTGCAGTTTTAGAAACTGTTTCCCAATAAGCCGAGAGGAGGAAGTGTGGGAGCTGAGGTACTTGTGGCCTGATTGTGGCCCTCAGCAGCCCTGAGCCCCAGCTGGTACAGCAGAAATGGGCCTGCGGGAGTCGTTGTTGCCCACCAGGCCTGCCAGGGTGTTCTAGAGCTGAGTAGGGTGGGCTCTGCCTTAAGAGGAACGCCACAGCTCCCAGTGTCTCGCTTCTGCCACACAGCCCAAGTCAGAGCACTGTGGAAACCTCTAGAAACTGCCCTCAGGTAGAGCGACCGCCAACTTTAAACAAGGCGCTTTTCACTATTCAAGTTACAGGTGAGTAGGTGGTTCTCCTGAAGGTGCGGATGGGATGGCCATACACGCCCTACGCGAGTCAGGGGGAAACACAGGCCTGCAGGGGCCCTGGGTGATGGAGCTTCAGAGTTGGTGGGTTGGGGGTGGCTATGGGAGGCTGGTGCTGGCTCTGGACAGGGCAAGGGGACGGCTTGGCCCAAGATTGGGGCTCTTGTTCCCAAGGTGGTAGACTCACTAGGAGCTGGAACCCAGCACCTGTAATGACGAGGGTCTGGGGGGCCCGTGGAGGTTCTGGATTCATGGTGAGGCGGCCTTGAGGGGAGTCTGGGCTCATAGATGGTGAGGGGTGGTCAAGCAGGGCCTTTTAGTAGAAGCATCAGGAAGGATGCCATCTGGATGGAATGTGGCAGTTGTCCTGTTTGTAAATCGGAGTGTGCTCAAATCTGTCAGCCAGCGGGGGACCCGGGACTAGTGGGCAGGCCTGGCAAACGTGCAGCAGCCAGGGCATGGACACAACCTTCAGAGCGATGGCCTTGAGCCCATGTTTTAGGATGTTTAATCTTTTCCATGTCTCATGCCCTTGTCCTTGACGGGAGGTTGTGTGTGGAGTGACCTCCCTTTCCTCCCAACAAAGGCACATCCAGGACCCTGCGAGCCAGAGGCTGACATGGAACAAGGCTCCGAAGAGCGTCCTTGTCATCAAGAAGATCTGCGATGCAAGCCTGCTGCAGCCCTTCAAGGAGCTCTGTATGTACCTCATGGAGGTGAGCCCAGGCAGGGCCCTTTTACCTGTACCCTGCTAACCTATACCCCCCACTGGGAGAGCAAGGCATGGGGAGGCCCCAGCCTGCCCAGGCTGGGAGCCCTTAAAGTCAGAGCAACTGTCACAGAGCCTCCAGCGGGATATAAGTCTGTACGTGAAATGAGCAAATTGAATGCTACCTGTGGCCAGGAAAGAGGAATCGTCATTAACCTGCGTGTTACAGTGTTAAAAGGAGGCTTAGGGAAGCCTCCATGGTCTACACTGAGGTTTGTTGGTGGGGCCTGATGGGGCTCTGGAAGGGCCTCAGGCACATTTTGCCTCTAGGAGAACAACATGATCGTGTATGTGGAAAAGAAAGTTCTGGAAGACCCCGCTATCGTGAGTGACGAGAACTTTGGACCAGTGAAGAAGAAATTTTGCACTTTCAGAGAAGGTGAGTCTTTCTGTTCTCTGTCAGTGGTTTGTAGACAGGACCATGTACCTGGGGGGAACTTCCAGCATACCTGCCCGTCATTGGCATTGGGCACACTGCAGTGTCTACCAGGGATAATGCGAGAGCTTTTGTTTCCTTTTGTCTTTTCCAGATTATGATGACATTTCCAATCAAATAGACTTCATCATCTGCCTGGGGGGGGATGGGACCCTGCTGTACGCCTCATCCCTCTTCCAGGTGACGTGTGAGACGAGCACATTTGTAGTTTAGTGCAGGGTAGGGAGGTGCCTTCAGAACGTGACTTTCGTGTTCCCATGTCAGTTTCATGCCACAGAGGTGAGGCGTTATAGGGTGTTCTTGCTGGGACATGGACTGACTTGCTTAAATTCAGTTATTTGATGGTAGAGCAAGTTTGCAGATAATCCTGTACGGGATGGTCTGCCGCTGTCCCCGCTCCTGTCCTTGCTAGGGCACAGGCTGCGTTGGGGGCACAGGCAGGGGCATGTGAGTGCGAGGCCCAGACCGGAAACATCTGAGAGGGGTGTTGCAGATCCAGGCAGAGAGCGAGCTGGGGTGCAAGGATGCAGGGTGGGAGGGGCTGCAAGGGGGATCCATGGAGGCACCACAGAGGGTCTGGAGGGGAGCCCAGGGTCATCTGAACCCACCCCTTGGCGGACTCAGTCTACAGCGCTTAGGAGGGTCCCATGGGGAGTGGAGAAAAGCAAGCTGAGGTGGGTGGGGCCGGCACCTGGGGGGACCTGTGGCCTCGTCACTGGGGGTGGGCTGAGATGTTAGAGCGCTGGGAGGCAGGGATGCCACGGGCTGCGTCCCACCAGCCTGGCTTCGTCTCACTCACTGTGCCCAGTGCTGTCCTTCTGCTTGAGGCCTGCCCTCTGAGCTGCCACCACCCTAGTTCTCTGCTCCCTGACGGCTGCGTCTTTGGCCGGTCGGGCTGTCCTCTTGTCGCTCTCACACGGGCACTCCTTGCTTCCCCAGTCCTTAGCCCAGCAGCCTCTCATACGGGGTGATGGCTTCCTTCTGCAGCAGAGCCCTGTCCACACCCACTGCCCAGCTCCTCCACCCAGCCATGTAGGTGTTGCCTGCACTGCCCCACCACACTGCCTCCTTTCCCAGAGCCCATGGCTGGCCTCCCACGACCAGAAGTCACTGTTGCCTGCCGGCCAGTCAGTTAAGAGTCCTGCTGGTTCTGTGTGTTCTCTGAGTCTCCCAACTGCCTCCTCCTCCAGCCTCCTTCCAGCTTAGCCTGGACCCTGCCACCCAGTTCCTGACCTCAGGCGCAGTTGGCCCCGTGTCGTCTGAGCCTCTTTGGGCTCACGGGACCCCACCTTCCGAGTCCACCCTCCTAGGCCTGGAACAGCCTTCCTGGTGTGTCTGCTAGAACCCCTAGCTCTTGGGCACAGCTCCTCCATCCCTGTGGGTTCTCATGGTGATGCCGGCTCTCCAGGAGAATCGGGGCACCTGGCCCCGAACTGCATTGCATCTGGGTTCTGGCTGCTCTGGGCATTCCTTGTGGCTTCTGGCAGACCAAGTCCTGAATGCCTGTCTCGTCCGCCCACAGGGCAGCGTGCCCCCCGTCATGGCCTTCCACCTGGGCTCCCTGGGCTTCCTGACCCCCTTCAACTTTGAGAACTTCCAGTCCCAAGTTACTCAGGTGATAGAGGGTGAGTCAGAATGTTCCGGAGCCCACACCCAGCCCCAGAGGAGGTTTCCCTCTCGGTGGGATTTTGGTGTTTGTTTTCTTTTTTAACGCCTCATAGAGCAACATTTAAGTTTCAAGAATCAGAGATTTCCAAATTCTGAATGGTTCAAACACTTTTCTGCTAACATGTTGAAACGTGTCAACAGATCACAGGCTGGAGCTGCTGTGAAGACGTGTTCTGTACGGTAGATAGGAGTTGTTTTTCCATAGAAGGCACAGAAATGTTGGTCTCGGTTTGGGGAAGGCAGGGTCCCTGTTCGGGCAAAGTCTCCGCCTGCTCCATGGGGCTGCCTGACCTCAGCCAGCTTTCTGGCATCCTAGGGAATGCAGCCATCGTCCTCCGGAGCCGGCTCAAAGTCCGGGTCGTGAAGGAGCTCAGAGGGAAGAAGGCGGCGGCTCCAAACGGGGTCAGAGAAAACGGTTCTCTGGCCCCGGACGCTGAGGTCGGGAAGCAGGTCATGCAGTACCAGGTCTGTAGGCATGTGGGATGACCTTGGTCTGGGGAAGCCCCCACATAGAGGAGCCCTCCTGTCTTCCTGGGGGAGTCCCTGAGAAACTGAGCCCCTGTAGGGCCTGGGCACCCCCATCCCAGGAGGTTGTGACTGTGCCTCCCAGCCCACCCATTAGAAATGCCCCGCACAAGTGGCCATGTCCCCTTGGCCACGCCCTGTGCTGTGTCCTGCTCCTCTCTGAATACGTGTAGCTCCTCTGTGCCTCCAGGTCCTGAACGAGGTGGTGATTGACAGAGGCCCTTCCTCCTACCTCTCTAACGTGGACGTCTACCTGGATGGACACCTCATCACCACAGTGCAGGGTGACGGTGAGTAGGATGGGCCCCTGCTCGCCTAACTTTGTGCTCAGAGAAGACAGCCAGGCATGGCTGGGCTACAGGAGAGACTGGAGGGGCAGCCTGGCAGGTGGCCACACTCAGATCCCGTGTCCCAGCAGGAGTGATCGTGTCCACCCCGACTGGAAGCACCGCGTACGCGGCTGCGGCTGGAGCCTCCATGATCCACCCCAACGTGCCGGCCATCATGATCACCCCCATTTGCCCACACTCGCTGTCCTTCCGGCCCATTGTGGTCCCTGCCGGAGTGGAGCTCAAGGTGAGCATGGCTCCCACCATCCCCGTGTATGGGGAGGTCAGCCATGCCAATGAGAACCCACTAGGCCTGTTGCTTACACCCACACCGCCTCTCACGTGACATCTTTTGGGTTGCATCCACTTGGGGCTGGCATACCGGGCCTCAGGGACCCACCCACCTGCCCTTGAGTTGCACTCACGTGGCCGCATGTGTGGGTGGACCTCATGAGGGCAGAAACGGGTGACATGATGACGCCTTCTCCCCTAGTTCTCTGAGCTCAGGGCTGGCCTGGGCGGAAGGTCGCCAGTGGGAAGTGGGTGTCAGGATGGGGACTCCACCTCGTGAGCTGAGAGCCCTTCGGAGCCAGAGCCACCTGCCTATGTGCAGCTCCTACTCCCAGACTCCCTGGCCACACGTGGGAGGGTGGGTGCCACCCTGAGACGTGCCGCAGCTCCGTGCCGGGCCTGCTGTGCCTCAGTGTGGCGGCCATGCCTCTTCTGTTTTGCTCCCAGATCACACTGTCCCCGGAAGCCAGGAATACTGCGTGGGTTTCCTTTGATGGACGGAAGAGACAAGAGATCCGCCACGGGGACAGGTGTGTGGGCCGGGACTGGTTAAAAAGCCAAGAACTAGGGGAGGGGGAGGGCATGGGTGCCACTGACCCGGGCACCCTGCCAACGTACCTGCATGCTCCATTGTAATCCTGTCCTGCAGAGGTTCTGCCCACTGCTCTTGGTACTCACCTCCTCCAGGGATGCCCACGGGGCAGCCAGTCTGTGTGCCATTCCAGGGATGTACCTGGAGGTGAAGGCCCCTTCTCCCTGCCCCTAGCCTACAATGCAGGGTCCATATCAGGAAGCCTGGTACCCAGCATGGCTGCAGGGGGAAGGCCAGTAGAGGGCACAGTGCCAAGCTGGCTACAGATCCCATCCCCTCTGCCAGGTCCTGCTCTTGTGCCCTCTGTCCTGCTGGGCACCAGCCCCCAGGGACCTTTGAGGTGCTAGTCGCCATCCTGGGTCATCCCCTCCTGGCCCCTGGGTAGGGGCAGGCAGGCTATGGTGTTCTGTCTGTCCTGGGAGGTGCAAAGATTCACCCACATGGCAACACCCACTGAGTGCCTGCCCTGGACCTGACCAATGGGGACAGGCAGAAGGACACGGTTGCCCCTGGAGCCCTTCACTCGGGTCACAGGATGGGGCAGCTGGTGGCATGAGTAGGGCGAGGGTGTTACAGGTTTGGGCAGGGGGCTGGCTGTGAATTCCCAGGTCCCCTCCATCCAGAGCTCCCCTCCTGGGCGGCAGGCTGTCAGGGCAGGCGGAGGCCCCTGGGGACAGACCTGTGGCCTACTGCTCAGCTGCTGCTTGACCAGCTTAGGGACGTACTCGGGCTCACCCGGCTGTGGGCTCACCTGGCCACACCACATCTCTCCCTGCCTCAGTATCAGCATCACCACCTCCTGCTACCCGCTGCCCTCCATCTGCGTCCAAGACCCTGTGAGAGACTGGTTTGAGAGCCTGGCTCAGTGTCTGCACTGGAATGTGCGCAAGAAGCAGACCCACTTCACAGAGGAGGAAGAAGAGGAGGGCGGGGTGGAGCAGGGCTAGGCCTCAGCACCCAGCTTCCAGACTTGCGGGATGGACAGCCCGACCCTCCCAGCATCTGCATCTTCGTCTCCTTCCTTCTCCCTGCCCCTTGGGAACAGCCATCTGTGTATCTGTGGGTGTGTGGTTCTAGAATGTCACGGCCCAGATCATGTCCTTCCCACCTATGGCCAAAGGAAGAATGGGAACCTGCCTTTTTTCAGCCAGATCACCTGTTTTTAACGTAAATTTGACTATTTTTTGCATTTCTAAATAGTCAAACTGAGGCACAGGCAGAGTCTCAGTGTCGCCACACGCATACATGCGCTGGCTGTGTCAGAGCTGTGGCCCCAGGTCAGGGGCCATGTGTCGCCACCGACATCACATGCCCATCCTTAAACCAGGCCACTCACTTCTCTGAAGTTCCATGTCAGAAAGCGTCCATAAATCAGTATATTGAACTACAGAGGGTCAGGCCTAGTTACCTGTCCTTCAGTGTGGAAATAAATATCTCATAGCCAAATGTCTTCCTTTAGCCATGATGCTTCCCCTTGTTCTGGAGACTTTTCCCTGGAACTGCTTCCCAGGAAACCCTTGGGCACTTTGCCACTTGACTGGCGGGGTAGGGACTGGCAAGGCTGCTGGGTTTGCTCTGGTTTCTGGAGATGGTTGGGAGGGTCCCCCCTTCCGGCTCAGGGCCGCACCCACCGGCCTCACTGAGGTCTCTGTCCCCGAGATTGTGGAGTGTTTCCTCTTCCTGTTTCAGGCCAGTGTCTGTGGGCCCCGTGCCAAGATCTCTGTCCCCAAGATAGTGGGATATTTTCCTCTTCCTGCTTGAGGCTGGCATCTTCGGGCCCCGCAAGCTTGGTGTGGGGCCAGAGGGGAGGCTGGGCCAGGGCCCACACACATTCCTACGCACAGGCCGGCACCTTCCACACCGGGAGATATTTTAACCCTGTATATACTTTTTAGAGATTCTTTTAAACTTTCTGAAGTGCTTATGTACATATTTTAGTGTACACACTTTTGTGAAGATTTAAAAGGGAGGGGACTTGTCCTGCTATGAAGCAAAACCTGGTTCCCTGTTTACATTGTCCTGTGCGGTGCTGCCCACAGGGACCATTCTATCGAGTCACATGGCCGCTGTAGGCTTGGTGGTACTGAGCAGGAGGTTAGGTGTCTTGGGTTGGCCAGCCGTTTCTGCTTTGCAGTTGTGACCAGCAGGTTGAATGGATTCACCCATGATGAAGACGGCAGCTGTGCAGTGACTGAGTGCTGACCCTG
The DNA here is from genome assembly GCA_030035585.1 of Dugong dugon. Classification (NCBI taxonomy): domain Eukaryota; kingdom Metazoa; phylum Chordata; class Mammalia; order Sirenia; family Dugongidae; genus Dugong; species Dugong dugon. Next base: position 24,645,702 of record CM057462.1, on the reverse strand, counting down.
CCTCTCCCCTCATCTGAGCTCACAGAGAAACCTTCATTCCAGCGGTCACCGCGCCCATCAGCCCCAGGGGTGCTGGGCCGCCTCCCACTCAGATAGGGAGCAAGGGAGAGAGAGTACAGCCAGTGGTCAGTGCAGCCTCACTGGCTTCCAGAAGGACGTTTGGTTCAGAGTAGCCATGCCTCTGTGCCTTGCTCCCGGAGTTGCACTTTGGTCTGTTAAGTGGACAGAAGAGGAGGGTGCACGCCCGCCCATCCCTAGCCACGCCAAGTTAGGCAAGGCCACCATCCTGGCCCGCCCTTCCTCCTGCAGATCGGAGCTGAGTTCCACATGCAGCAAGGTCTGAGTGCGTCCAAAGACGCCACTGTAGGCCCCTCAGTGTTTGTGGCCTGAGAGTGCCCCGCCCCCTCCCTCCACCTGCCCTTCAGGAACCTGAGAGCACTGGCCAGTATAGGGCCAGCTCCAGGGCCACGGGGGCCCATCCCTGTCCTTGGCCTGCGTGCCCACACCCACCTGGGTCCCGCACTCTGGGAGGCGATGCTTGGACCGGCCAAGGTAGGGGAGTCCTGAGACCTCCAAGCCTTTAGGTCCAGGAGAGAGAGGAGTTTGGAATTCCCATCAGACAAAACAAGTGTCAACCAAGGTGCAAAGCAGCATGATATTAGAATGATCTAGAACACTTTGGATTTTTGAAGTGAATTCTTAGTATTTCATACTGTTAATATCTTGAAGATTTATTAAATGTTGTTGAAAGCCTTATTACTATTTTCAGATACTTTGAATAAACAGACTTGTTAAAAAAAAAAAAAAAAGCTGAGTTGTGTGATGACTTCGTTTCGGCTCTGTGGCTGGCACAGAGATGGTAGGTGAGTCTCCAACACCTGCAGATGCCGCCAGGGTGGGACGGGGCCCAAGGAAAAGGTATGCCCTGAGCACCCTGCCTCTACCTTCCAGCCCTGCGCAGGTGGGAGTACCTCCCTCAGGACGACCACCACCAAGGAGCCCACCCGGGAGGAAGGCGCAGGGCCCAGGAAATGAGACCTGCTCCTGAGAGGGGTGTGGGTGGTCAGCAGGGAAGGCAGGAGCCCAGGCAACAAGCAGGTCCTGCAGAGGAAGCAGCGCTGAGCCACATCACCTTCCAGGAGGCTGTAGCCCCCACAGCCCCAGGAGGACTCGCTCCCCTAGGCTGCACTGGTATCTCTGGCCTCGCCTGGACCTGTGCCATTCTTGATCCAGGAGGCCAAGGGGGCATGTTAGAACTCCACTTGGTGACAAAAGAAGGCCAAAGTTTCTGTCCCGGCCCCTCCCACAGCACCCTCCCACAGCTAAGTCAGGACTGTAATTCTGTCAGCAGATAGATGGAATAATGGGACAGGTGAAGCTTGGGCCCACCCCAGAAGCCCAGGGCAGTTTCTCTGACTCTTGTCACCCCAGTGCCCCATGGCACAGTGGGACCCAGTCCAAAAGCACAGCCTCCCCTCTCCTTCTGCCTGGTGTCCCCACCCACCCCATCACCTGCCTTCTATCAGAACCACCTCATTAGATTTAATTAGGGGGAACAAGCCCTGAGACATAACCACGCTGTGCGTGACACATGGAACAAGGGGCTTGGCATGGCTTCTCTTCTGGGAACACCATCGCACTGGCTGTGGCTGGGCGGCGCCGGGCTCACTGTGGGTGGCTCTGGGCAGCCCCTCCTTCATCTGCTGCCTCACCCGCTGAGACACCTCCCTGCTGTCTTCTGTGGCCCCTGGGGACATAAGCTCCTCAGGGGCCCTTAGGTCTCACACTCCCAGCAAACTGGAGCCAACCATGAGAACTCAGGGCCAGAGCCCAGACTGTGCCTGGTGAGACGGGCCAGGGAGAGGGGACAGAGGAGCTAGGGGTCTGGGTAGAACCTGGCCTTCAGTGTAACTTACATTACACGAGAGAGAAAGGCCAAGTTGGGAAGGATGAGGCCCTGCCCTCTCCCCTGGGAGGGCCTGGGTCAGTAACTGGAGTGGGGCAGGAGTCCACAGACCAGGTGCAGTTCTCTGCAGAGTCCACAGTTATGACTCAGCAGGTGCGGGCTGGGCTGGGCAGGGTGTGAGCACAGCTCCGGGAGGCCACAGTCCTTTCATCAGCTGATTTCCTCCTTCAAGAGGATGGTTTCTAAATGGATTCCCAGCTCCACTGGATGCCAGTCTACACCGAGGTTCCCGGCTTTACCAGATGCCAGTCTGCACTGGGGTTCCTGTCTACACCAGTTGCTAGTCTACTCTGGGTTCCACTAGCTTCCCCGTGATAAGGGGTGCAAACAAAACAGAGGCATCTGACCTACTTGTAAAATGACTGAGCTAACTCTAAGATCTCAATATAACCCTTCTCCCAGTCTATACCTTTGTTGCCTAAGAACCAACTCCTATTATTGTTAGGGAAATCAGTTTCTTTGTGTCAGGCTAAAGAATGTGCATGGAATCTTATTTCTTCCCTGATGGAAACTTTCCAATCTCTTCCAGAGATTGAGGCTCTGAGCAAAGCAACTTTGTAACAGATTGCTCCTGACAATTTTTGTCATGTCCTTGCTTTGTAACCAACATGAAGCCCCCCCTTGACCCACGTCTTTCAATTATGTCTTTTAGCCAATCAAAGTATTCATATAACCAATAATGTCAAAGATTATGCTTTACTTTGTCTCACCTTTGACTGACCTCAATCAGTGTAAACCAATCAGAATATTGTGTTTTGTACTTCCTCCTCCAGCCCTGTAAACGTGTTCCTCCAATTGCTCCCTCTTGGATTTGTGTGTTCCATTTGCTGGGACTCCAGGTTTCCCCACTGCAGTGTTCTTTTGTGCTGCGGCTGTCTATTCCCTCAATAAAACTCTTTACCTTTCAATTTTAATTTAGGCTACGTGATTTTGCTCTACAGCACTGTCGACACTGGATTCCAGTCTACACCAGATTCCAGTCCATATCGGAATCTTGCATGCGGTGACATGAGGGAAGAAAGGACTGTTCTGCCTAGTGTGCTAGACAGCTGTTTAAATTCCAGATGGCCTGAATAATTGCATATACAAATGAGACGGAAAAATGGAAGAAAATGAAGAGGAATATCTGATCTTGAAAGGAGAACATGACTGTCTAATGATTTGGGAAATAATATTGGAGTTATTATTCCCTCTCCTTGAGCATAGAGAATGTGACCTAGCTGGTGCTGGGCTCACAACTGCTCACAAGGATTGACAAGGACACATCAACTGGGCCCTGAGGTATAAAGACAATAGCTAAGATAATCTTGGAAAATATCTTTTACAGAAACTTTCACATAAAGCCAATCAAACAGAACACGAAAGACTTTCTACCCTTTTTCTATTAGCACTTAGTGAATAGAAATTTGTTTGACCAATGAAGACCCTCCTGACTGAAACCTGTACCGATGATTGTTAAGAAAGACAGTTCAAAATGTAGGATCACAGTTTCTAGCCATTCGGAAAAGGTGAAGCTTTCAATGGCTTTGCCCGTTTGTAATGTTAATATATACTGATGATTCTGTAATGGTCAGAGATGGCTCTGGCTGCATGGTTGTCCGTTTCCCACTTTTGCCTTTTTGAATATAGGCCGAATAAAATTTTCTCTTTGCTTCACTAAACTTTATGATGTTTTTCCCCTACAACACTAAGCACAGAGCGGTGGAAGAAGAATCATCCTAGGAGTTAAGCTTCATTAACACACACACCCTGTAAATAAAATTAAAAGACTAAGTGCAAACAGGGAAAACATTTGCAATAATACAAAGGGCTGATGTTAGTAACGTATAAAAAGCTCATCCAATTCACATGAAACACTAAGAGAAAAATTGTCAAGGAACGGAAACGATGATTCAAGGAAAAAAAATACAAATAGCTAATAAATAAAAGATAAATGATCAAACTCATTTCTTAAAAAACAAAAAAAAAACTTAAATAAAACATTAAGGCCCCATCATAAGCCACCACCCATCAAATTAGCAAAGAGGTGTAAATGGCCGCATTTGAAGCTATCAAGGGTGCAGTGAATTCTGGCCTTCAACCCCAAAATTCTACTTGTGATTTATACTCAGAGCGGTTAGCTGTGGCATTACTATGACTGAAAAACCACACATGGCCCAATGGTTAAATAGCTCATGGTGCCTTCAAACGTAGGAGCCTGCATGGTGCAAGCAGTTTGCAGTTGGCTGCTAGCCAAAAGGTTGGCAGTTTAAACTCATCCAGTGGCTCTGCGGAAGAAAGGCCTTCAGCAAAGATTATAGCCAAGAAAAGCTTATGGAGCAGTTCTACTCTGTAATACACGAGGTTGCCATGAGCCAGGGGCTGACTAGATGGTAGCTAACAACAACAATCTTCATATGCAGTCTAAAGTAGTGTTTTCTAAGAATACTTAGAGACAAGGAAACTTGTTAATAAGATTTACGAGAAAGAGGCAGATGGCTGTAATTAAAAAAAAGGGTTGGTGAGGATATGGAGATATGGAGAAACTGGAACCTTCGTGCATTGCTGGGAGGAATGTAAAATGGTGCAGCCACTGTGGAAAACCATTTGGTGATTCGTCAAAAAGTAAAATATAGAATTACCATATGACCCAATGTCTTAGTTATCTAGTGCTGCTGTAGCAGAGAAGCCCAGGTGGCACAGTGGTTAAGAGCTTGGCTACTAACCAAAAGGTTGGCAGTTCAAATCTACTAGCTGCTCCTTGGAAACACTGTGGGGCAGTTCTACCCTGTCCTATAGGGTTACTATGAATCTGAATGGACTCAAAGGCAACGTGTTTGGATTTTAGTTTGGGTTATAACAGAAATACAAGTAGGTGGCCTTAATGAACAGAAATTTATTTTCTCACAGTTTAGGAGGCTAGAAGTCTGAATTCAGGGTGCTGGCTCTAGGGCAAGGCTCTCTGTCTCTGTCCTCTCTGGGGTAAGCTCCTTGTCTCTTTTTAGCTTCCGTTTCTTGGCTCCTTGTTGATCTTCATGTGGTACTGCATCTATCTTACCCCATCTTTGCTTGCTTGCATAATCTGCTCCTTTATATCTCAAAAAGAGAATGACTTTAGACACACTCCACACTTGTTGTTAGGTGCCGTCAAGTGGGTTCTGACTCACAGAGACCCTATGTACAACAGAACGAAACACTGCCCAGTCCTGCGCCATCCTCACAATTGTTGTTATGCTTGAGCTTATTGTCACAGCCACTGTGTCAATCCGTCTCGTTGAGGATCTTCCTCTTTTTCGCTGACCCTTTATTTTACCAAGCATGATGTCCTTCTCCAGGGCCTGATCCCTCCTGACAACACGTCCAAAGTATGTGAGATGTAGTCTCACCACTCTTGCTTCTAAGGAGCATCCTGCCTGTACTTCTTCCAAGATAGATTTGTTCTTCTGGCAGTTCACTGTATATTCATTATTCTTAGCCAACCCCGTAATTCTAAGGCGTCAGTTCTTCTTCAGGCTTCCTTATTCACTGTCCAGCTTTCCCACGCATATGAGGAGATTGAAAACACCATGGCTTGGGTCAGGCAGACCTTAGTCTTCAAGATGACATCTTTGCTTTTGAACACTTTAAAGAGGTCTTTCGCAGCAGATTTGCCCAATGCAATGCTTCACTTATTTCTTGACTGCTGCTTCTTGATTGTGGATCCAAGTAAAATGAAATCCTTGACAACTTCAATCTTTTCTCCATTTATCATGATGTTGCTTATCAGTACAGTTGTGAGGATTTTTGTTTTCTTTATTTGAGGTTTAATCCATATTGAAGACTTTGATAGTCTCTGATCTTCATCAGTAAGTGCTTCAAGTCCTCTTCACTTTCAGGAAGCAAGATGTGTCATCTGCGTATCGCAGGTTGTTAATGAGACTTCTTCCGATCCTGATGCTGCATTCTTCTTCATATAGTCCAGCTTCTCAGAAAATTTGCTCAGCATACAGATTGAATACGTATAGTGAAAGGATACAATCCTGAAGCACACCTTTCCTGACTTTAAATCATGCAGTATCCCCTTGTTCTGTTCGAACGACTGCCTCTTGATCGGTGTACAGGTTCCTCATGAGCACAATTAAGTGTTCTGGAATTCCCATTCTTCGCAGCGTTATCCATAATTTGTCATGATCCACACAGTCAAATGCCTTGCATTGTCAATAAAACACAGGTAAACATCTTCCTGGTATTCTCTGCTTTCAGCCAAGATCCATCTGACATCAGCAATGATATCCCTGGTTCCTCGTCTTCTTCTGAATCTGGCTTGAATTTCTGCTGCACCAGCTTTTGAATGATCTTCAGCAAAATTTTACTTGTATGTGATATTAATGATATTTTTCAATAATTTTCGCATTCAGTTGGATCACCTTTCTTGGGAATAGGCATAAATATTGATCTCTTCCAGTAGGTAGGCCAGGTAGCTGTCTTCCAAATTTCTTGACATTGATGAGTGAGCACCTCCAGTGCTGCATCCATTTGTTGAAACATCTCAATTAGTATTCTGTCAATTTCTGAAGCCTTGTTTTTCGCCATTGCCTTCAGTGCAGCTTGGACCTCTTCCTTCAGTACCATTGGTTCCTGATCATATGCTACCTCCTGAAATGGTTGCATGTCAAACCAATTCTTTTTGGTACGGTGATTCTGTGCATTCCTTCCATCTTCTTTTGATGCTTCCTGCATCACTTAATATTTTCCCCGTAGAATCCTTCTATATTGCAGCCTGAGGCTTGAATTTTTTCCTCAGTTCTTTCAGCTTGAGAAATGCTGAGCGTGTTCTTCACTTTCGTTTTTCTAACTCCAGGTTTTTGCACCTGTTATTATAATACTTTGTCTTCTGGAGCCACCCTTTGAAATCTTCTGTTCAGCTCTTTTACTGCATCCTTTCTTCCATTTGCTTTAGCTACTCGACGTTCAAGAGCAAGTTTCAGAGTCTCTTCTGACATCCATTTTGGTCTTTTCTCTGCTTAATGACCTTTTGCTTTCTTCATGTATGATGTTGTCATGGTTTGAATTATGTCCCCCAAAAATGTGTGCATCTATTTGGCTGGGCCATGATTCCCAGAATTGTGTCGTTGGCCTCCATTTTGTGATTGTAATTTTATGTTAAAGAGGATTAGGATGGGATTGTAACACCACCTTTACCCAGGTCACATCCCTGATCCAATGTAAATGGAGTTTCCTGGGGTGTGGCCTGCACCACCTTTTATCTCACAAAAGGAAAGGGAAGCAAGCAGAGAGTTGGGGAGCTCATACCATCAAGAAAGCAATGCCAGGAGCAGAGCGTGTCCTTTGGACCGGGGTCCCTGCGCCGAGAAGCTCTTAGTCCGGGGGAACACTGATGAGAAGGCCGACAGAGAGAAAAAGCCTTCCCCTGGAGCTGACGCCCTGAATTTGGACTTTCAGCCTACCTTACTGTGAGGAAATAAACTTCTCTTTGTTAAAGCCATCCACTTGTGGTATTTCTGTTATAGCAGCACTAGATAACTAAGACAGATGTCATTACACAACTCATCTGGTCTTCAGTAAGTGTTCAGCAAGTCAACTCTATTCTTGAGATGGTCTCTAAATTCAGGTGGGATATACTCAAGGTCGCAGTTTGGTTCTCGTGGACCTGTTCTAATTTTCTTCAGCTTCAACCTGAACTTGCACATGAGCAACTGATGGTCTGTTCCACTGTTGGCCCCTGGCCCTGTTCTGACTGATGATGTTGAGATTTTCCATCTTCTCTTTCCCACAGATGTAGTCTATTTGATTCCTGTGTATTCCATCTGGCGATGTCCATGTGTATAGCTACCATTTATGTTATTGAAAAAAGGTGTTTGCAATGAAGAAGTCGTCGGTCTTGCAAAATTCTATCATGTGATCTCCCGCATCGTTTCCATCACCGAGGCCATTTTTCCAACTACTGATCCTTCTTTGTTTCCAAATTTCGCATTCCAATCACCAGTAATTATCAATGCATCCTGATTGCATGTTTTTTCAATTTCAGACTTCAGAAGTTGGTAAAAAGCTTCAATTTCTTCATCTTTGGCCTTAGTGGTTGGTGGGTAAATTTGAATAATAGTAGTTTTAACTGGTCTTCCTTCTAGGGGTATGGATATTATCCTATCACTGACAGGGTTGTACTTCAGGATAGATCTTGAAATGTTCTTTCTGATGATGAATGCAATGCTATTCCTCTTCAAGTTGTCATTCCTGGCATAGTAGACTATATTATTGTCCAATTCAAAATGGCCAATACCAGTCCATTTCCCCTCACTGATGCCTCGAATATTGATGTTTATGTGTTCCATTTCATTTTTGACAATTTCCAATTTTCCTGGATTCATACTTCGTAATTCCATGTTCCCGTTATTCATGGATGTTTGCAGCTGTTTTTTCTCATCTTGAGTGTGCCACATCAGCAAATGAAGATCCTGGAAGCTTGATTCCATCCCCGTCATTAAGGTCGACTCTACTTTGAGGAGGTAGCTCTTTCCCAGTAGTCTTTTGAGTGCCTTCCAAGCTAGGGGGCTTGTCTTCCAACATTGTATCAGACAATATTCCGCTGCTATTCATAAGGTTTCACTGGCTAATTCTTTCTAAAGTAGACCACCAGGTCCTTCTTCCTAGTCTTGTCTGAGTCTGGAAGTTCAGCTGAAACCTGTCCGCCATTGGTGACTCTCTTATATTTGAATACCGGTGACATAGCTTCATAGCCAACACGCAAGCCCCCACAGTATGACAAACTGACAGACGCATGGGGGACCCCACACTAATACTGCCTTATTAACATAAGAAAACCCCTTCCCGAATGGGATTATAACCACAGATATAGGGGTTAAGATTTACAACACATATTTTTTGGGGGATACAATTCAATCCATAACACTCAGTAATTCCACCCCAGGTATACACCCAAACGAATTGAAAACAGGGATTCAAACAGATACCTGTACACCAGTGTTGATAGCAGTAACTATTCTCAATAGTCAAAAGATGGATCCAGCCCAAATGTCCATCAACAGATGAATGGATAAACAAAATGTAGTATATCCATACAAAATATTATGCTCCCATAAAAATGATTCATGCTATAACATGGACGAACCTTTAAAGCGTTATGCTGAGTGAAAAAGTCAGACTTAAAAGACCACATATTATATGATTCCATTATACAAAATATGCAGAATAGACAAATCCAGAGACAGAATACACAGATTGGTGGTTGCCAGAGACTGGGGGTGGGGGAGATGGGGAGAAACTGCTTAATGGATAAGGAATTTTACTTTGGAGTGATGGCAATATTTCAAAACTAGAGAGAGGTGGTGGGAGTGATGGAAATATTTTAAAATATTTTGTAGCAGCACAACAATGTGAATGTACTAAGCGTCACTGAATTGTGCACTTTCCAATGGTTTGGCTTCAACGGTTGGTAGTGTGGGCAGCACTGCCCAGAGGCCAGCTTTACAGGGGGAGGTGGTACTGTCCTTTTTGGTGAGAGGAGGGGGCTGCCTGGCAGGACATTATTTCAAATTTGTTAAAATGTACCCACGTCCCACATGAAATGTAGGATTTTTTACAAATTGGCTTTTGAAATTAATTGGCTGCCACCAACTTGCTGACCAAGAGGTGGCCACAACTCCCTGGGCATCTCGGGGTTTTGTGCAACCTACGAAAAGTCTAACATGCAAACTGCTTTCAGATTTAAGCAATGCTGATGAAAAATGAAATTTAGCCATGATGGAGATGACACTGGATTACACTGAGGTGTGTATTTAAACTTCGGCAGCATTCTTCTTGTATTTTCTATTTTCAGGCTTCAGCTCCTGACTACCTCCCAGGGCTGCAGAGCGGCACTCGCTGACCCTCCCTGACCCTCCTTCCACCCCGTTCCCATGCAAAAGTGCCTGAGGGCAACAGGGTCACAGGTCTCAAGGTCACCTACAGGCAGGCACAAAGCTGGCACCTTGGGGAGGGGGGACGGAGGAAGGAAGCCCATACCACCTGCCCAGTAGTTCCGAAAAAGTTGATTTAAGACAACGTAAAGAAAAACAAGTGAAAATTGAACAAACTTTAAAAGTAATCTTAAAAAAAAAAACAAAAACAAAACCCCTTTGGCCCGTAATTTCTTCACTCCTGAAAGCTTAGCCCTAGGGATGTAACTGGGACAAGGACGAGCCTCGAGCGTCTGCGCGGGACCACCCCTGCGGGACTATTGGGCGACTGGCCGGGCGATGGGCCTCACGCTGATCCAGCTACGCCAGAGCTCCTTCTAGTGCCGGGCCCGTGTCAGTGCATAAACCAATGTGTTCTCTTCGTTTTTCCTTTTTAAACCAGGCCTATCTGAAGTGGATTTTCCGCCCCTGAAACGGAAACTCGGGCAGTGGCCCTGGGGAATACAGGCCGGGCCAGCCCGCTGCTTCCGTCCCGCCTCCTCCTGGGCTGCGGTGGTACGGCGTTGGGTGCGACAAAACGGCGGCCGCGGGGACCCTGCGGCACTACCCCCCAGGGCCCTGCGATGGCAGGCGATGCTACTGAGAAGGCTGCCCGAGCTCCATAGTCGCAGCCTCAACAGGGGCGAAGGTTCGCGCCGACTGCTTCCGCCTCGTCACTTCCGGCTCGCCCCTCGACGGCCGGGACTGCCGGTCTCCCTGCGCCGGCCGGGGGAAATTGCGCAGGCCAGGTTTGTGAGGGTCACTTCTGCTAGGCGGTCCATCCTGCAGTTAGCGCTTCCGCCTGCCCGCGGTTTCCAGGAAGAGCAGCGCCGTTGCTCAACTGCTGACACCGGGTCCCGCGGGGAGGCACCGAAATGCCGGGTTCCCGGGGCTCCTACGTGTCACGAACCCTACCAGGTGCTCAGATCAGACACCTCGGGTCCGCTCTCTCGCACAGAGTTGGGGGCTGGTGACCCAGTCCCATGACGGTGGGCAGTGACAAGGTGAACTCCGGCGCCCCACTCATCCTCCCCTGGGCAAAATCCTGGTCCTTCTGTATCTGGCCTGGGGCGTCACCTCTCTGTGTTGCTTGGCCCTCTGTAACGCCTCGCTTCTGATTCATCCCGCCTCTGTGAGGGTAAATGCTCTCCCATGGAAGCCTAAGCCCGCCCCCCAAGGAAGCCTAGGCTCCCTACCCCACACAAGATCAGAATCCCGCTCATTTGGTTTACAAGCTCCTTCCAGGCCGTCTGCCCGGTAGTGGTGTCCAAGCAGCAGCCAGGCCACCCTGTGCTCCGCTCCATTCCTAGGGCCCCGGTAGTACCCGGCACACCATGCTCCACATCTCATCTCTGTCATGGCAAAACACTAGACTTACACTTTGTCAGAAATAAAAAATAAAGAGTTTTATTGAAGGATAAAAAGTTTCGTGCAACTGGGAGACACAAGTATCCAGGCGGGATAGTGAAGTGTTCCAATTGGAGGAAACTGAAGTTTTTATTAGATGGAGCAAACAAAGAATGCTCACAGGCCATGGGGTTTCGAAAGAAGAGGGAAAAAAAAGTTAAAAGGAAGTTGTTAAAATACAACCTTTCTTTACATCAATCTCTAACTTTACGTTAATCTCTTTAACTTCCAGGAATATGTTTGACCAAGACATTCTTTTTAAAATCAGCAAGTCTACTAGTTAACATCCCAGGGAACAACTGAGTCGTCTTTCTGCATGTTTACTTTTTCCTCTTAAAGAAAGAAGCTATATTTCTACCTTAATTACAGATTTTACAAAAAGTCAATAGAAACGGGGTGAAGGTCAACCAAACCTGTTGCCATTGAGTCAATTCTGACTTATAGCAACAGAGTGAATAAAGTCTAGTTTGAGATAGTAAGATTAAGACTTGGTTAATTGGCTTTTACTTCATCTTGGTTACAGAGTTAGGAGACAATCGCAGGGCTTCATCTTAACATTATCAATTCTATTTTCTAACCTCATGTTGACTAAAGTATTTTCCCCTAGGAAAAGCTGTGTGAACATTCTTGACGTATATTTTAACAAACAATTCTTAGTTCAAGCTAAAAAATATTCTGACCCTTACTTCTTTTGTGTTAGGAGCAGTTAAACTTTTATAAAAACCTGAACTGTCTCTTCAGAACAGTAGAGGCAGAGACTTCAGTTAGCCTGCAGTTTAATTTAAAATGGAGCTTAATTTAGGTCTGAAATTAGCCATTTTAGTTATGACAATCACCCCATATTTTGGAGTGCCCTTACACAACTCTCTCCCATCTACTCCATTTCTGGATGATGCCCTGCGTATTTGTGGACGCCCTCGGTACCAGGAACTGTGCCAAGTGCTCGGCCCTTGGTCCAGGTGGCTGGCACTCAGCTAGGGGAGCTCCCTCTTGCAGACCAGCTCTCAGGACCCCTGTGCACCCCTCCCAAGTGTTTCCTCCTCCCCATCCGGAGAAAGCTCAGCTGCTTCAGTTTTTTGGATGGGGAAATGACAAAGTGGTCTGTTTTGGACCCTTCCATGATCTGTTTTAACTACGTAATCCTCTCCTTGTAGCCCAGAGACAGCACAAGTCAGCCATGTTGATCCACTTTAGGAGGCGCCAGAATCACCTGCGGAGCTCCTCTAGCGACGAGACTCCCGGGGGCTCGCCCCCCTGCTCTTCGGAGGCCTGGGTTGGAGCCGGCTTCCATGTTGGCGGCTCCCCCAGTACCGGTTCTTTCTATGTGGTAGCCCAGACCGTTTTCGGTTTCCGCCAGCGTCTGCCCAGCCCTGGAGACTGCTAGGCGGCCTTTTCCACCAGCGGAGCCGCAGACCACCTTAAATGGCGCGCGCCCTTAAGGCAGCGCACCGCCCTTTCCAGAGTGTCTGGCCTGGGCACCCCTTTGTCCAGGCGGCTCCGCGCCAGCCGCAAGGCGAGTTCTTATCAAGATCTCGCCCCGCAAGGCCCTTTCCAAACTCATTTGGCCCATCCACCGAGGCCCATCGGTTGGGGAGGGGCCGGCCTGGGGCTAGGAGACTGGCCCAAAATCGGCTCCCAGCGCTGGAGCCGCCGGAGCGTCTCGAGAGTGACCCTTGCCGCCGACGCAGAGCCCCCGGGGTGGGCTCTCGACCCCAGGGCAAGCGGCCAGCGCACCTGCCATCCGATGCCCGCAGGCCGAGGCCCCGGGCGTCCGCTGCGCCCCCCGGATGCGCACCGAGACCCCCGCACGTGCTGTCGTTCCATGGCCTCGGTCCGATCGGTGGGTGGAGGGGCCGCGCGGTGGTGTTAGCTGCGACTCCAGGCTGCAGAAGGGTGTCGCTTCTATCCCTCTGTCAGTGAAACGCTCGCACGGCCTAAGGAGGGTCCTGGGCAGGTCGCTTCCGCATCCCCTGGCATCCCAGGGCCCGCAGCGCCCTTTCCTGCCCTTGCAGCCCCCGGTGGGGACGTCACTGCTCCACAACACGACGACCATAGTCACGCAGCCACAGTACTACGGTTGCACACATCGAGAGCCAGGGTACCATTTTTTGACATTCTGGGAGGTAGGGGCCTCGGCGCGGAAGTCTCTGGTTTCGGGCGCGTCTTCCTCTGAGGATGATGTAGTATCCGGCGGCGGGAAGCAGAGGCCGGCCCGAGGGCGCGGGGGGCTGCTCTGTGCCGCCAGAAGGCCCCCAGCCCGCCGTCTTCCCCTCTCTGGTTGGGAGCATGCATCGTGATTAGAAGTATCGGGGCCGTTTCTCCAAGGGTGGCCGGGTAGTTGGGAAAGATGCTGAATTAACACACAGACGACGTCGGCGTCCCGCGCTCTCGGGACTGAACCCACCCGCCTTCCCACCCCCGCCCCCGGCCCCCTCCCTCGCGGCGTCCGGGTCGGGACCCCTCCCCGATGGCCGGCGGTCCCCTCGCTCCCTCTGATTCATGTGTCACTTCCTCCGAGGAGCTCGAGTCGGACAGCCCCTCTTTCGCTGTTACCCGGTTTCATTCACTGCAGTCACCTGGTCACAGATTTAGCCCCCGCTCCGCAGCGCCGGGACCCCGCAGCCGCGCCCCGGCCCCGGCTGTGCGGCCCGAGGTCGCCGCTCCGGGCAGCTGCGTCGGGTCCCCTCGAGCTCCGGCCACCTGGAGGGACCCGTCCTGCTTGGAAACGCGGCCTCGGCCCTGGCGGAGGAGCGGCCACCGCAGGGTCGCTTGCAGGGTCGGCCGCACGTCTCCGGCCAGACCTTTCCCCGCCACCTGGTCCCTGGCCCCAACGCCTCCCCGCCGGCGGCCCGCTCACTCCAGCCAGTCCTCCCTGCCGCGCGCCGCGCTCCTGCTCCGCGTGGCCTCCTGGGCAGCGGCGCCCCCTCCTTCCCACTCGGCGCCCCCTTCTGGGCGGTCCTCTGTCCTCTGCCTCTTCTAAGGGCGGGGGCCCGGCCCTTCCGGGGCGCGAGAACTCGCAGGCAGGCCTGGGCTGGCGGGGGGAGGGAGGAAGGGGCGCAGGGGGAGCTTAAGGGGTCTGACGGGGCAGGAAAGGGGACCGGGCCACAGGGGCGGGGAGGGGCGGGGAGGGGCGTGGTCCCAGGAGGCAGGTTCTGGGGCGGTCGAGGGTCTCCTTGGTGCAGGGTGCGTGGAAGGAACCGGACGGCCTTATCTTTAACATCTGGACAGGTGAGAGTAGGGGTTACAGTTAGGTGCACCTCCCCAAAAGGACCAGGTAACGACGTTTCTTCCCAACCCTGGAGCCCTATGGCTGGGTGGCCCTCGGCGTCACGCGGCAGAGCTTTTTGCTGGGTTTTAGAGCAGAAATTATCTCCTTGGCCCAGGCACTGCCTTTCGTACCTGATGTCCAGTGACTCAGGCCGATGCTGCAACTTTGTTTATAAACAGCCCGGCAATTTCTTCTTTACCTGGGTTCATGGGGCCTTTTGGGCATTCACGTGGTTCACCGTAATTCTCACGCTTGGGGCCTTGAAACAGGTTGCTACCACTGCTATACAAGAAAACAAGCTTCTGTTTAGAGGCAGAGTCTTTGTTCAGTGGCTTTTTAAAAATTTTTTTTAAAGTTTTAAAAAATAATGTAGAAGTACTTTATCAAAAATATTTAAAACTTGCAAACATTTTAAAGCAGAATGAAACAGTATTAAATAGCATAAAAAGGACATTAGAGAGAGAATAGAAAAGTTTTACATTAAAGTAATCCATTTTCAATGTGGAAAAAAAAAAGTTTTTTAATGAATCTGAAATTCCATGCCCCAGAGCTGAATTCAGGTACTAACTCAGTGTATATTTTTCTGAAACTTTTATACTTTCTAAATTGGGGCATTTTATGTAAAGTACCTTCTCACCCACTCTTACTTAATCTATAGCAAACATATTTTTGTTAAAACTGTGGGAGTACAGTGTGTCGCCCTGAGCAAGTGCACAGCGGCCCAGTATGTGACTGCCCCACAGCTTATTACAAATTGCTTATTGTTGGGCACTTGGATGGTTTCCAGTGTTTCAGTTCTAAAAACAAAGCTACTTGAACATCCTTGAACAAACAATTGTACACATTTGTTTGGTTACTTCCCTGGGGGATAAATTCCCAGTAGTGGAATTTCTGAATTACAGTATATAAAGCTTGTAGACTTCTGATACATTTTGTCTAAAATGATCTGTTGGTAATTTGAACCAATCTAGACTTCCTCAGGAGGTGTTTGAAAACATCATGAGTTGTTTGTTCCAGAACAGGGATTCTTAACCTCGAGTCCAGGCATCCCAGAATTTAGGGGTCTGGGAAATTGGGTAGGGGAAAAAAAAACGGCATCTTTATTTTCACTGAAGTTCTAGTTGAGATTTTCTTCCTTGATGAGTTTAGGCAACAATAAACCATGGTGGTATTAGCAGTACCTGTGGCTTTGTTGTTACGATAAATTGCAGGTATTGTCCTGCCTTGCCTTGAGCGCATCACTATGAACTTTTGGTATGGAGTGGGCCCACGGGTAGACCTTGTTATTCAGTGAAGCACATATACATAATAAAGATGCCATGGATTTGGTTCTTGAAATGTTTTTTTCCCCCAACATTCTTACCATCCTTTCCACTACCATTAACGCTCTGTAAGCAAAAACTCCCCCCCGCCCCGTCCCCTCCCTTTAGTTTCTATATATTTGCTTATTTCATATAAGCGAGATCATACAGTGTTTGTCCCTTTGTGACTGACTTATCTCGCTTTGTAATGTTTTAATAACCACATTTCAGTATAGTCGGTTTCGTTTTAATCCTGCACACACAGTATTCAGAAGAGGGGTCTGAGGTAGGAAGGTTTAGAGCCACCTCCCAAGCTGAGATGGAGAAGTTTCTGTTTGGTGTTACTTGTTTTCTCCAGGCTGTGTGCATTATCATCTGAGAGGGAAAAGATGATTCAGACTTTATCACCGGGGGCCTGGGGGCTGGTTAGCCAGTGTCCAACACAGGCCAGGTTCAGCCTGTTCCTTCCCATTTCCTGGCCGACTGGGGTCAGGGCTGCCTTTGGCTCGTAAAGGCTATTGGTCATTGCTGGATGATGGCCACTGACTCCCAGTCCTTTGCAGGACCAGAACTGCTTCTCTCTGAAAGCGACCTGAACCACGTGGGCTGAGGAAGAAGGAGAGTCCATGGAGACACACTGGGTCAGAGGCGGGGAAGGCATCAGAGACCCAGGCCTGGCTGGTGACCTTGGTGAGTCAGGTATTCTCTGTTCTTGGGGCGAGACCACCTTACCTCCCAGCATCCTCCCAGCTCTCGTGTCCTTTGTTGCTGAGCCCAGCTCTGAGTGTTTCCATTGTGTCACAGAGTAGGTGGTCTGTCCAAGACTTGAACTCCACGTTCTTTGTGGTGGTAAACGTGGATCTCATTTGATCAGCCATCATCCACATTGAGATGACCTGTGTGGTGTTCAGTTATTTGTATGTTGCTGTGGGTTATTCATCCCTGGGTGGTGCAACAGTTAATGCACTCAGCTGCTACCAGAAGATTGGAGGGTTGCGTCTACCCAGAGGCGCCTCGGAAGAAAGACGTGGCGCTCTACTTCTGAAAAATGAGCTATTGAAAACCGTATGGAGCACAGGTTTTACTCTGACACACAAAGGTCACAACTGGTTTGGTTTTTTGGTGGGTTGTTCATTTTTCCTGCTGTCTAATGTTGCACCGCATGAAAATGCCATGATGTATGGGCTCATTCTGTCTATAGACAGTCGAGTGTCCCCAGTTGTTGCTGTGACGAGCAGTTCCACTATGAGCATCCTTGCCCTTGTCTTGTGGTGCACACATGAGGAACTTTCTCTAGGCGACATGCCTAGGATGGAATTCCTGGATTGTTAGGGATACAGATGTTCACCTTTCAAGATAATGCCAAATTATTTTCCAAAGTACCGTACCAGCCTACACTCCCACTAGCAATATTTGAGTTCCTCTTGGTCCCAATATGGAGCCCTGATGGTGCAGTGGTTAAGAGCTCGCCTGCTAACCAAAAGGTCAGCAGTTTGAATCCACTAGCTGCTGCTTAGAAACCCTATGGGGCAGTTCTACTCTGTCCTATAGGGTTGCTATGAATTGGAATTGACTTGAAGCCAATGGGATTATTTGGTTTAAAGAAGACTTCAGGAGATATTTTTAGTTTAAGGTTTAAAGGTTATCTCAGGGTGACAGTTTCAGGGTTCATCTTGGCTTCAACGGCTCCGCAATGGAACTCACTTCTAATGAATGCCTTCCAGCAAAAGTGATGGAATTCACTTCTGATATTAGGTCACAAAAAAACTCAGCTTCCCTCTTGGGTATTCTCTCTTGCTCTTGGCTAGCTTGCTCTAAAATGAAAGCCAACTACCATGTTGTGAGCTGCCCTATGGAGCGGCCCACACGGCAAGGGCCTGGGGCAGGCCTTCCACCAACAGGCATCGATAAACTGAATCCTGTCAACAATCTCCAGTGAGCTTACAAGTGAATCCTCTGGCCCCATCTTCACATAAAATTGTAGCCCTGACCACTTTCCACCATCTTGACTGAAACCTCATGAGAGACTCTGAGTCACAGGGGCCCAGCAAAGCTGCTGTCAGAGTCCTGACCCATAGAAACGGTGAGATAATAAATGTGTATTGTTTTAAGCTGCTAGATGTGGAGTGATTTGTGCAGCCGCACATAACTAATATGGCACCTTTTCTTATATTTATTGGCCATTTAGAAATCCTTTCCTGTGAAATGTGTTTTTGCCCGTATTTCTTATTGATTTGTAGGAATTCTTTACATATCTGGATCTTAATCCTTTGTCATGTTGCAAATATCTTCTCCCAGTTTGTGGCTTGTGTTTTTACTTTCTTTATGGTATATTTTGATGAAACAGAAGTCCTTACTGTAGTTAGTTTAGCCACTTTTATGCATATTTTCTTTTATGGGTAATGCTTTTTGCGTTGGATTTAAGATATTTGTTCCTACCCCAGGGTCAGAAAGATATTCTCATGTTGTTTTCTTAAACACAAAGTTTGACACATATAAATTTTTCACAGTGATTAAGAACACCAACTTTGGAGCCAAGCTGCCTTGGCTCCATTTTGAACCGTGCCACTGTGAAGCCATTTCTTTACCTCTGTGTCTCATGTGGATAATAATAGTACCTTTCTCAAAGGGTTGTTATGAGGATTGCATGAGTTAACATATGTGAATGGTGAGTTAGAACACGGCCTAGCTCACAGTAAGTGCTATATAAATGCTTCCAGTTCCAGTTGCCATAGAGTCGATTTCAACTTGTGGCAAGCCTATGTATGTCAGAATAGAACTGTGCTCCATAGGATTTTTAATGGCTGATTTTTCAGAAGTAGATTGCCAGACCTTTCTTCCAAGGTGCCTCTCGGTAGACTTGAACCTCTAACCTTTCAGTTAGCAGCTGAGTGGATTCACCGTTTGCACTACCCAGGGACTACATATGAAATTATTATTATCTGTCTAGTGTTAATTTTTGAAATGATGAGAGATGTTGTTGTTAGGTGCCATTGAGTTGCTTCCAATTCATAGCAGCCCTACGTACAATAGAATGAAACACTGCCCAGTCCTGCACCATCCTCACAAGCATTGCTATGTTTGAACCCATTGTTGCAGCCACTGTGTCAATCCATCTCATTGAGGGTCTTCTTCTTTTTCGCTGACCCTCTACTTTATTAAGCATGGTGTTCTTCTCTAGGGACTGATTCCTCCTGATAACATGTCCAAAGTATGTGAGATGAAGTCTTGCCATCCTCTTGGTCTATGTGCAGGTTCCACATGAGCATAATTAAGTGTTCTGGAATTCCCATTCTTCACAATGTTATCCATAATTTGTTATGATCCATACAAGAGACAGTCCTTCAACAGAACAAGGCGATGCCGTGTAGTTTAAAATCAGGAAAGGTGTGCGACAGGGTTGTATCCTTTCACCATACTTATTCAATCTGTATATTTAGCAAATAATCATAGAAGCTGGACTATGAAGAAGAACATGGCATCAGGATTGGAGGAAGGCTCATTAACAACCTGCGATATGCAGATGACACAGCCTTCCTTGTTGAGAGTAAAGAGGACTTGAGGCACTTTCTGATGACGATCAAACACTGCGGCCTTCAGTATGTATTACCCCTGAACATAAAACAAAAATCCTTATGACTGGACCGATAAGCAACATCATGATAAACAGAGAAAAGATTGAAGTTGTCAAGGATTTCTTTTTACTTGGATCCACAATCAGTGCCCATAGAAGCAGCAGTCAAGAAATCAAACGACAAATTCATTGGGCAAATCTGCTGCAAAAGACCTCTTTAAAGTGTTAAAAAGCAAAGATATCACTTTAAGGACTAAAGTGTGCCTGACCCAAGCCGTGGTGTTTTCAATCGCCTCATATGCTTGTGTGAATGCTGGACAATGAATAAAGAAGACCATAGAAGAATTGATACTTTCGAATTATGGTGTTGGCGAGGAATATTAAATATACCGTGGACTTCCAGGACAATGAACAACTCTTTCTTGGAAGAAGTACTGCCAGAATACTCCTTAGAAGCAAGGATGGCAAGACTTCATCTCATGTACTTTGGACATGTTGTCAGGAGGGACCAGTCCTTAGAGAAGGACATCATGCTTGGTAAAGTAGAGGGTCAGCCAAAAAGAGGAAGACCCTTGATGAGATAGATTGCCACAGGGGCTGCAACAGTGGGCTCAAGCATAACAACAATTGTGAGGATGACGCAGGACCAGGCAGTGTTTTGGTCTGTTGTACACAGGGTCGCTATGAGTCGGAACCGGCTCAACAGCACCTAACAACAACAACACAATTGAATGTTTTGCATAGTCACCAAAACACAGGTAGATCTCTTTCTGGTATTCTCTGCTTTCAGTAAGAGCCATCAGACATCGGCAATGATATCCCTTGTTCCACATCCTCTTCTGAATCCAGCTTGAATTTCTGGCAGTTCCCTGTCGATGTACTGCTGCAACCATTTTTTAAATTATCTTTAGCATAATTTTGCTTGCATGGGATATTGATGATATTGTTTGACAATTTCCACATTCTGTTGGATCACCTTTTTTTGGAATGGGTGCAAATATGGATCTCTTCCAGTCGATTGGCCAGATAGCTGCCTTCCAAATTTCTTGGCATAGACGAGTGAGCACTTCCAGTGCTGCATCCATTTGTCGAAACATTTCAGTTGGTATTCTGTCAGTTCCTAGAGCCTTATTTTTTGCCAATGCCTTCAGTCCAGCTTGAGCTTCTTTCTTCAGTACCATCAATTCTTGATCATATGCTGCCTCCTGAAATGATTGAATGCCCAGTGTCATGGATTAAATTATGTCCCCCCAAAAATGTGTGTGTCAGTTTGGCTGGGCTGTGATTCCTGGTACTGTGTGATTTTCCTATGTGTTGTAAATCCTGCCTCTATGATGTTAATGAGTTGTGTTAGTGAGGCAGGACTCAATCTACAAGACTGGATTGTGTCCTGAGGCAATCTCTTGAGATATAAAATACAGAAGTGAGCAGAGAGACAGGGGGACCTCATACCATCAAGAAAGCAGTGCCAGGAGCAGAGCGCGTCCTTTGCACCAGGGTCCCTGTGCTGAGAAGCTCCTAGTCCAGGGGAACACTGATGAGAAGGCCAAGAGAGAGAGAAAGCCTTCCCCTGGAGCTGACACCCTGAATTTGGACTTTTAGCCTACTTGACTGTAAGGAATAAATTTCTCTTTGTTAAAGCCATCCACTTGTGGCATTTCTGTTGTAGCAGCACTAAATGACTAAGACACCACCACTTCTTTTTGGTATAGTGACTGTGTCTTCCTTCCATCTTCTTTCAATGCTTCCTGTGTAGTTCAATATTTTGCCTATTAAAAAAACAAAAACAAAAAACCAAACCTATTGCCGAGTCGATTCTAACTTGTAGTGACCCTGTAGGACAGATTAGAACTGCCCCATAGTGTTTCCAAGGAGTGGCTGGTGGATTCAAACTGCCAACCTTTTGGTTAGCAGCCAAGCTCTTAATCACTGCACCACCAGGGCTCAAATTCTTCAATACTGCAACTCAGTGCTTGAATTTTTTCTTCAGTTCTTTCAGCTTGAGAAATGCTTAGCGTGTTCTTCCCTTTTGGTTTTCTAACTCCAGGTCTTTGCACATTTCATTATAATACTTTGTCTTCTTGAGCCACCCTTTGAAATCTTCTGTTCAGCTCTTTTACTTCATCATTTCTTCCATTTGCTTTAGCTGCTTGACATTCAAGAGCAAGTTTGAGTCTCTTCTGACATCCATTTGGATCCTTTTGTTCTTTCCTGTCTTTTTAATGACCTTTTGCTTTCTTCCGAGCCCTGGTGGTGTAGTGGTTAAGAGCATGGCTGCTAACCCAAAGGTCAGCAATTCAAATCCCCCGATAGCTCCTTGCAAACCTATGGAGCAGCTCTACTCTGTCCTATAGGGTTGCTATGAGTCAGAAACAACACGACAACAATGGGTTTTTGCTTTCTTCATATACGATGTCCTTGACATCTTCGGTCACCAGTGTTCGGTCAAATCTATTCTTGAGATGGTGTCTAAATTCAAGTGGGATATGCCCTCGATGAGAGGGATTGACACAATGGCTGCAACAATGGGCTCAGAGATAGCAATGATTGTGAGGATGGTGCAGGACGGGGCAGTGTTTCGTTCCATGGTGTAGGGTCACTGTGAGTTGAAGCTGATTCGATGGCACCTAACAACAGCAACATACCCAGAGTTGTACTTTGGCTCTCATGGACTTGTTTTAATTTTCTACCACATCTCCCTCGGAGAGCCTAGTGGGTTCAAACTGCTGACCTTTTGGTTAGCAGCCGAGGGCTTAACCCCTGTACCACCAGGGCTCCTTCCTGATGTTAGATAGGGATCCATTTTTTTTCCCAGTATGAATAACAGTGGTCTTAATATCCTATATTAAATGGCCCTTCCTTCTTCAATAATCCTTATTACCACCTCTGTCTTACATCAAAATTCTGTGTATGCACAGACTATTTCCTGGGCTCAGTATTCTGTATCTCTGCACCAATATGTTACATTGACCTAAAATCTGATGTCTTGATAGGGCAAGTCTCCAGCCCACCCCCACTTTATCTTCCTCCTCCTGGTTCTTCTCCTTCAAGAAAGCATTAGTTAAAAAGAAAGAAAGAAAGAAAGAAAGCATTAGTTATTTTTCACCCTTTTTACTTCCATAGTTTTCCCTTTGTAATTAATACATATCTCATGGGGATATCCTATGAGACTAAATATGCTGTTATTTTTAAACTTTTACCAATTACTTTCAGTGGATATTGATGATTCTTGCCTGGGTAAGTTATTAATTACCATGATGATTGCCTAATGTGGTTATGAGATGCAGAAAGCAATTTGGCCTTTTGTTCTGGGTTCCTGAGAACTATACTACACCTGAGGCTAATGAATGGAGGCTGACCAGACCAAGAGGAACAATCTGGGGGCCCAAAGCTGAGGGATGCCTCACGAGGCATGATTTAATTTATCATGGCTAGTGGTGAGGTCAATGAAAGCCCTGAGTGCTGAGGCTCAGATGGAGCTTCCTGGTTGGTAAGAGTGAACATCTTCTCTTGGGAGGGTATCTGTCATGGATTGAATTGTGTCCCCCAAAAATAAGTGTATTAATTGGGCTGGGCCATGATTCCCAGTATTGTGTGATTTTCCTCCATTTTGTCATCTGATGTGATTTTCCTGTGTTGTAAATCCTATCACTATGAAGTTAATGAGATGGATTAGTGACAGTTATATTGCTGAGGTCTACAAGATTAGACTGTATCTTAAGCCAGTCTCTTTTGAGATATGAAAGAGAGAAGCGAGCAGAGAGACAGCGGGACCTTATACCACCAATAAAGCAGTGCCAGGAGCAGAGCGTGTCCTTTGGACCTGAGGTTCCCACGTGTAGAAGCTCCTAGACCCAGATAAGATTGATGACAAGGACCTTCCTCCAGAGGTGACAAAGAAAGAAAGCCTTCCCCTGGAGCTGATGCCCTGAATTTGGACTTCTAGCCTACTAGAGTGTGAGAGAATAAATTTCTCTTTGTTAAAGTCATCCACTTGTATTTCTGTTATAGCAGCACTAGATGTCTAAGACAGTATCACATCCCCTTGGGACATGGAAGCTGTGTGCTGGAGCCCCTCTCAGACCTTGCCCTATGTGCCTCTTTGTTTGTATCCTTTTTTGTTACACTAAAGCTGTTATCACAGATATGGTGTTTCCTGTGAGCTCTGTGAGTCATTCCAGCCAATTATAGGACCAAAGGAGTAGTGGGGGCTTGCTGGTCTGAAGTGGGGTTAGTCATGGGGACTCCTGAGCTTGTAGCTAGTACCTGCTGACCTACCCCCAGGTGGCTAGGTATGAGAGAAAAGGGCTGTGTGGGCAGTTGGAGTCTGAACTGAACAGAGAAGAGATTTCTATAGGACACAGTCAGCACGTGGAGTGGGATTTGTTATCCACCACCAATTTGGCCTCAGAAGTGGGTGGTCTTAGTCCCACCGGACTGGTTTGCACAGTGGTTTTCTAATGTGTCTTTCCTTTTACATTTATTAGTTGATTTTCTACTATATGGAAGAACTTTCTCTTCTTTCCCCATGTATTTATCAGAGCAGACTCATGGATTCTTATTTTTATTCAGTAGTTATAACCCTTTGCTACCATTATCTCTCAAATTGTCCCTGGATTTGGCTAGAGGGTGTGCCTTCATGCTTGACTCTGTGTCTTTCTGACATGCCTCCATCATTCTTTAAGCAGCTACTTTCTTTCTGGGCTGACTAGATGTGCAAGGCTCATCTTGTACTTTCCCTGCCCTGGCCCTGGGATCAGCCATTTCCCCAAGAAGCCTGGTTCATTTTAGTGGAGAGTGAATGTCATTGCATTTAGGTCCTTTCAACAGACAGAGTTGTGAAACAGATGTAGAAATAGATACAGATATGTATTGTGTACACATGTGTATGTAGATACCTTCATCTGTCCTCCATCTATCTGTCTGTCTGTTTGTCAATCTGCTAAAACCTATGAGTCTGACACCTGACAGTTTCATTCCAGTCCAACACCCCAGGGTTTATACTCTTCCTCATTTCTGTTTCGGTAAAGGTAGTAACTTCCTTCACTGACTGTCAGAAATCTGGCTCCCATTTCTACACTATATTTACTTTTTTACTCAATCCTAGTATACACAGAAAGCAAACTTAGGTTTGCTAAATCATGCCTCAGCAAAATAGATGCCCACTACTTAGGGTTTGGTATCCTTTTAGAGTTCTTTTTGTATTTAATCTGAGGGTGGATATTCTAAATACTACCTTCAGAAATTACTTGGGTTAGTTCTTTTTCTTTTCCCTTCAGTGTGGCTATGTTGTTCATTTGATTTATGGTTTAGTTTGTATGTTTCTACTTGTATTCCATTTTACATTTTTTTTTCCTAGCCTGACTGATTTAATTCTTTTCTTTTTTTTTTTTTTAAGTATGTGAAACATTAACATGGTTCCAGAAGTCAGAACTGTTTCCAAAGGTGCATTTGAAAATAACTGCCCTCTTCCCCATCCCTTGTCTCCTTCACACCACTCCCACCCACTTCCTTTAACTAAACAATCTCATTAGACTCGGATGTATCCTTCTAAGCTTTCTTTTTGTACAAATGTAATTTTAATGTTGCTGCCTTGTGAGTGATCTGTGCTGTCTAGATGCATTAAGATCGTCCCTGTTTTTGGTGTTCAGTAGTTTCATCACAATATGTCTTCATATGGATTTCTCTTTATTTATTCTACTTAGGATACGTCTTGATTTCGGGAACCGTATTTTTAATCAGTTCTCAAAAATTTGCACACTTGAGCTCTTTAAATAGTCCCTCTTCTTCATGATCTGTTTTTTCTTCTGGAACTTTTATTATTATTTTTTCTATATCTTGGTTAATGTCTTAGTTATTCAGTGCTACTGTAACAGAAATACCACACATGTATGGCTTTAGTAGACAGAAATTTATTCTCTCAGTGTAGGAGGCTAGAAGTCTGAATTTGGAGTGCCAGCTCCCGGGGAAGGCATTCTCTCTCTCTATCGGTTCTTGGGGAAGGTCCTTGTCATCAATCTTCCCTTGCTCTAGGAGATTCTCAGTGCAGGGGCCCCGGGTCCAAAGGACCCGCTCTGGTCCTGGCATTTCTTCTTTGGTAGTATGAGGCCCCTCTCCTCTCTGCTCAGTTCTCACTTTTATATTTCAAGAGATTGACTCAAGATACAACCTAATCCTGCAGATTGAGTCCTGCCTCATTCGCATTATCATAGGATTTACAATATGTGGGATAATCACATCAGATCACAAAATAGTAGACAACCACACAATACTGAGAATCATGGCCTAACCAAGTTGACACACAGTTTTGTGGGACACAATTCAATCCATAAAATGTCTCTTTAGTACTTTTGGTTCCATTTCTTTCTGCATAGTGTTCTGGGTCATTTCTTCAGAATTCTTTTCAAATGCATTAACTATACACACACACACACACATATATATACACATGTATATATGTATATGTAGTGCATTGTATGAAAGTTTATAGAGCAAATCAGATTCCCTCTCATAGTTTGTATATAAGGTGTTTCATGGCCTTGGCTTCATTCCCCACAATGTGTCAGCATTCTCCCCATTTCCTCTCTGACCTCCCTGTTTCCTTTCATCCTGATTTTCTGCCCCTTCCTGCCTTCTTATATTTGCCTTTGGGCCAAGATTGCCCTTTTGATCTCTTATAATTGATTGTCCTAAGAAGCCTGTTCCTCTTGGGTATTATTGTTTATTTAATGGGTTTTTCTATTGTTTGACTGGAAGGTGGTCTCTAGGAATGGCTTCATTTCCAGGTTATAGGGTATCTTAGGGCCATAGCCTTGAGGGTTCCTGCATTCTCTGTTAGACCAGTCAATCTGGTCTTTTTTTGGGAATTTGATCTTTTGTTCTACATTTTTCTCCTGCTCTGTCTGGGACCCTCTGTTGTAATCCCAGTCAGAGCAGTTGGTAGTGGTAGCTGGGCACCATCTATTTCTTCTAGTCTTGGGGTTGTGTAGGCTGTGGTTCATGTCGTCCATCAGTCCTTTGGACTAATTGCTGTCTTGAGTCTTTGGTTTTTTTCACTCTCCGTTGCTCCTGACTGGAAAAGGCAAATAGTTGTATCTTAGATGGCCGCTTACAAGCTTTTAAGACCCCAGATGCTACTCACCAAAGTAGGATGTAGAACATTGTCTTTAAGAACTATGTTGTGCCAGTTGACATGGATGTCCCCTGAGTCTATGGTCCTTTGCCTTTGAGCCTAGGAACTTCATCCCACAGAGTGTTTAGTTATGTCTTAGAGGTTTCCCTGACTGTGCCACTTGTGTGCTCTATTGTCTGTATTGATATGTAAGGAGCACCTACAGTCACGTATTTGGAAATTTCCACCACCAAACATGTTTCAGCTGGTGGATGTGCTTCCTTACACCCTCCCTCACCTCTTGACATATCTTTCCATCTATGTATCCATTCATGAATTATTGTTTGTTAATCATATGGTTGCAGGATCATCTATGCTGCAGTAGTTACTGTAGTTGTCCTTTATTCTCGCGTTCCTCTCAATGTCCTCTCTTGCCTTGGTCTTGTACTGACTTATGCCGTATTATATATTGCCTTTCCCTTCACCGATATTAACACATGTCTACTATCTATTTGGTAATTTTACCTCTCTTGCCCCACCCCCCATCCCTGGTAACCATCAAAAAAATTTTTTTTTCTGTGTGTAAACCTTTTATTATTATTTTATAGTAGCAGGCTCATACAATATATGTCCTCTTGCAATTGACTTATTCACTCAGCATGATGTCCTCACAATTCATCCATGTTGTGAGATGTTTTGCAGATTCGTCATTATTCTTTATTGTTGCATAGTATTTCATTGTGTGTATGTACCACAATTCGTTAATCCATTTATCTATTGATGGGCACTCACATTGCTTCCACCCTCTTGCTATTGTGAATAATGCTGCAATGAACATCGGTGTGCAAATGTCTATTTGTGTCTCGGTTCTTATTTCTTTAGGGTATATACCTAGGAGTGGGATTGCTGGATCATATGGTATTTCTATTTCTAGCTTTTTGAGGACGCACCGTACCATTTTCCAGTGGTTGTACCATTTTACATGCCCACCAGCAGTGTATAAGTGTTCCAATCTCCCCACAACCTCGCCAACATTTGTTATTTTCTGTTTTTTGTTTTTTTTTTTTAATTAGTGTCAGTAATGTCGGGGTAAGATGGTATCTCATTGTAGTTTTGATGTGCATAATTGCTGAGGATCATGAGCATTTCTTCATATGTTTGTTAGTAGCCTGAATGTCTTCTTTGGTGAAGTGTCTGTTCATATCCTTTGCCCATTTTTAAATTGGATTATTTGCCCTTTTTGGTGCAGTAACTCTTTAAAAAGCTCTGTCTTTTCTGTTTAACCCATCAACTGAGTTTTTTTTAATTAAAAATTTTTTTCAAACCTTTTTGATACTTTTAGACTATAGAAGAGTTGCAAAAGTCTGTCTGTGAACCCTTTTCCTGGCTACCCCGCATGCTAACATCTTATATAATCTTCGTACAATTATGTAAACCAGGAAATTAACACTGATTCAACTATATTAACTAGTCTACAGACTGTGTCAACTTTTGCCAGTATCCTAATGTCTTAGTCATCTAGTGCTGCTGTAACAGAAATACCATAAGTGGATGGCTTCAACAAAGAGAAATTCATTCTCTCACAGTCTAGTAGGCTACAAATCAAATTCAGGGTGTTATCTCCAGGGGAAGGCTTTCTCTCTCTGTCAGCTCTAGAAGAAGTTCCTTATTATCAGTCTTCCCCTGGTCAAGGAGCTTCTTGGCCCAGGGACCCTGGGTCCAAAGGACGCGCACTGCTGCTCTTCTTTCTTGGTGGTATGAGGTCCCCCATCTCTGCTTGCTTCTCTCTTTTATATCTCAAAAGAGATTGGCTTAACATACAACCTAATCTTGTAGATCTCATCAATATAACTGCTGCTAATCCATCTCATTAACGTTATAGTGATAAGATTTACAACACATAGGGAAATCACATCAGATGCCAGAATGGTAGACAGTCATACAATACTGGGAATCATGATCTAACCAAGTAAACACACATTTTTTGGGGACACAATTCAATCCATAACACCTATTATGTCCCTTTTCTGATCCATGACCCCATTCAGGATCCCATATCATAGTAACCTGCCATGTCCCCTTGGTCTCCTCCAATCTTTGTCTTTTAGGACCTGAGTTCTTTTGAATTTGTCTGATGTTTTCTTGTGATTAGATTTGTGGTTACGCATTTGTGGCAAGAAAACCACAGAACTGAAGTATTGGTTTCAATGTTTCAGCCCAGCGAGAACATGATGTCTCCAGGTTGCATTCTGGATAATTCTAATTTTGATCACTTGGTGAAGGTGGTGTCTGCCAGTGTCTCTAAGGTAGAGTGGCTCGTTGTCCCTTTGTAATTAGGGACTATTTTGTGGGGAAATAGTTTGAGACTGTGCACACCTGTCATTGAGTATTATTTCAAGAGTTTTTCATTTCTAGATGTTCTGTTTTTTGTTACCATACCGGCCGATTTGTTCCTGATCATTTTGGTTGCTTGTCTGCCTGACTGTGTCTTGTTCTGTGTCTGAGAGCTTTAGATTCTGCAGTCCTCCAGCTAGTGAGCCTTCCTGGGGCCATTGGGGATGCTCCTCCCCCCTCCACCAACTGCCTCTGGGGCTGGGATCTTTGATCTTTGATCCTTATCTATTGATCTTAGTCTGGTTTCCAGGCCTTAGTGGTAGAAGCTTTTCTCCAGGAGGATTTGCTTTGTTTCTGCCTCTTCTGGTTTCCAGGGGTTGGATGTTCCCCTGCAGCCTCCTTCAGGGTGGGCTTGAATCAGGACCCTAGGTTAGCCTGGGGATCCCAGGTACACTGCCCCGCCTCCCCGGCCCGGGCTTGGGTGTTCTCCCTGCTGCTCATGGGCCCAGCCCCCTACCAGTGCCCAGTGCCTTGTGAGGCCAGTGACACCTGCCGCAGGGTCAAGGTCTAGCCTGAGTTGGAAGTTCAGGAAGCAGGCGGT
The DNA here is from genome assembly GCA_030035585.1 of Dugong dugon. Classification (NCBI taxonomy): domain Eukaryota; kingdom Metazoa; phylum Chordata; class Mammalia; order Sirenia; family Dugongidae; genus Dugong; species Dugong dugon. The sequence continues at coordinate 24,616,206 of CM057462.1, read as the reverse complement.
GGCTGTGGAGATTTTCGTTTCTGCTGTCCTGATTATGATTTCCAAGAGCCCAGCTTGGGTTTTTCGCTTGTGGATGTGTCAGCTACCTGAGCACTCCCGAATCTTAGCCACAGCTCTGTGGGTTTCTCTTCTGCTTATTTGGTTTCCTCCCAGTTGTGTCTTCCTTCCTGCCTACCTTCCTTCCTTCCTGCCTTCCTTCCTCTCTTCCTCCTCTTCCCTCCCTCCCTCCCTTTTTTTCCTTCTTTTCCCTTTCTCTGTTTTCCCTGCCTGTCTTTTACCCAGTGAGCCCTGGGGGCCCACTGGAAGCTCATAGCCAGATGGGCTGCTCAGCTTGGGTCTCTTGTTGGGACCCTGATTTCAACACTTTGGGTCCTCCCTTGGGCCTGTCAGATTCACCCAGAAGATTCTTCTGGCTTCCAGCCTAAAGTGCAAAAGCCAGCCCGAGGTCGTGGGGCTGTCACAGGGCTCACTGTGAGAGGAGCTGGTCTGGGTCTCTGGTGCTTCTCCAATAGCGATTCCTCCTTATTTCCTGGCCCCTCACGTCCTACCCACACTGCTCCGCCTCCTAAAGACTCAGCCTGGCCTGGCTAACCCTCACTGTCTGTCCCTGTCCCTGGGTTGCCAGGGCCCACATCTTTCTCCGGATCTCTGTCAAACAAGGCCGAGGCAGACACCCCCCACTCCCAGGGGCCCCCAGAACCGCAGGGTGGAGGACTGCCTGCTGGGGCAGCTCAGAGGGAGCAGCAGGTGAGGGGTCAGGGAGGGTGGGCAAGGGGGGACAAGTCAAGTGTTCAGATTCGGAAAGGTGCCTCCCTCCCTCCTCGTTCCCTCTCTGTCTCTCTTTCTTTCTTATCTTCCTTCCTAGCTTTTATTCCTCCATCCTTTGGCAGTTAATCCAGCCTGAAGTCTGAATTCATAATAAAACAAAGGTTTGGCTAACTTAGAGGAAGTCTGGTCTAAACACCCACCCATGTCTGCAGATGCGTCACCTCCCCCAGTTAGCCGGGAACCCCCACATTGGCCCCATTGCTGTTTCTAACATTGACACTGGAGTTTTGCATTTTAGATAGAGTTCTTTTTTCGGTTATGAATTTCAAGTTTACAGAACAGTTCAGAACATGGCACGACGCCTGCTCACGGGCCTCCGTGCGCTTTCTGAGTGCGGACGCTCTTCCTGGGGCCACATCTCTGACCTTGCCCCGCCCAGATGAGAAAGTCCCTGGCTGGCACTCGTGCTTTTCATTCTCAGGCAGCTTTTTGTATTTTTATTCCTAAACAGTGCATGATATTTGTGGCATATTTAGCAACTTTGTGTGGAGCCATATTGCACGTTTTCTTCTGTTCTTTTCCGTCTTTTTGATGCTCTGACAGTTTTATAATTTATGCTGTTGGCACCTGTGGCCGAGGCCCTCACTTTCCAGCTGCTGGCATTTGTCCTGTGAACGTGCCACTATTTGTTCTGCGTTGACGGTGTTGTCTAGGTTGCTTTTTGTTTCTGTTGTGTAGGATTTAATCTTAGAAGAAAATGAATGGAGAGATACTCAGGTTTGTCACGCATAAGCACATTTAGTTTTTTGCAAGGTAGTCATAGCAAGGTTTGCAAGTAAGACCTCACAACATTCATGTGGAACCGGAGAATCAGAATTAACAACTGCAACATTAGTTCAGTGGTTAGAGTCCAGCTCTTTAGACTTCAGGCTTCTACCATTAACGAGAGGTCTCGGGAGGAAGGCTTAACTATGGCTCGAGTTCAGCAGAGGTCCCTCAAGCTAGGGTCCAAGGTTGGTGTTGGCGGACAGAATCTCAGTTCCGTCTCTGCCTTCTCTCAGTGAGTGAGCAGACATTTAGGGTTTATATGTGGATTTGTCACTTTGGCTTCACTCCACAAGGGCCAGGATTAGAGAGTAGCTGAATGACGCATCTTTTCTTTAATGTTAGAAATTAGGGAGGTGGTTTAAATTTGTTATGTTTTCTTGTGTCACAGCATGCCGGGGCAGAGTGAACTTAAAGATTGTTTATGTTTTTTACATACTTCACATGCTTCCGTGTTTCTATATCTAAGCTCAGACATTTTCTAAATAACTTTCTTATGACTTACAGATTTCTAATGCTTCGAGTTGGCCCTGACTCACAGTGACCCCATACACGACAGAACAAAATGTTGCCTGGCCCTGAGCCATCCCCATGATTGACTGGGGATCAGACTGTTCTGATCCATAGGATTTTCACTGGCTAATTTTTGGAAGTAGATCTCCAGAGCTTTCTTCCTAGCCTGTCTTGGTCTGGAAGCTCTGCTGAAACCTGTTCAGCATCATAGCAACATGCAAGCCTCCACTGACAGATGGATGGTGGCTGTACGTGAGGAGTGTTGGCCGGGAATTGAACTCCGTCTCCTGCATAGAAGGTGTGAATTCTACCACTGAGCCACCACTGCTCCCAGAGAATCGTCTAAAGAGACAAAAAAATAATTCTAGTGCGTGGGCTGCACCCTGAGCCTCTGGTTTCAAAGGTCTGAGGTGGAGCTGGGTGTCTTTTTGTTTGTTTGTTTGCTTAAGCTCCCTGTCATTGGAATGTGCAGCCAGCATGAAGCACCACTGCTAGTTTGAAGCAGGGAGAGATACAAAGGGGGAGGATGCTGCATCTTGTAGATGCGGGTCACCGATACCGGCAGTGAGGACATCTCACACCATTAATGCTTAATCAATCAATGAGTTAACTAATTAAACCATTTCTTAATGACTTATGGGCATTGGGGAGGAGTACAGTAGAGGACAGAACCCCGTGGGCGTAAAGGCAGGAACCAGAAGGACATTGGCTTCCCAAGATCCTGTGTAGGTGGAGTGGTGGGGGTGGGAGTTGGTACAGTACCTTCTAAAGTTGAACATTGGTGTCTCCCGTGACCAAGCCATCACTCACGGGTGCAGAGCCAGCAGGAGTGTACACGTGTGGACACCGAAAGACGTGCACAGGGAGGTCATAGTAGCAGGAAGGATGAATGCATTGTGGTGTGTTCATCCATGCAAGGTGATGCAGCAACAAGGAGGAGGGGGCTCTGTGTAGCAGCACGGACGGACCTCTGTGTGAAGGTGGCAGCTTCTGCACATTCTTTGTACCAGGAGAGTGTGTGCACTCATCAAGTGGAGATGTCTGATGCCTTAAATCATGAAGACACTGGTGGTTCAGTGGTAGAATTCTCATCTGTCGTTACAGGAGACCCAAGTTCGATTCCCGGCCAATGTACCTCATGTACAGCCACCAACCATCTGTCAGTGGAAGCTTGCGTGTTGCTATGATGCTGAACAGGTTTCAGCGGAGCTTCCAGACTAAGACAGGCTGGGAAGAATGGCCTGGCGATCTACTTCCAAATATCAGCCAGTGAAATTCCTATGGATCAGAACAGTTTGATCTCCAAATGATCAAGGGGAAGGCGTGGGACTGGGCAGCATTGTGCATAGGGTTGCCATGAGTCGGGGCCAACTCAATAACAGCTAACAACAACAACAACAACAAATCTCCTGCAGCTAATGACGAGCAAATGTTAGGGCAAGTAGTGTGGGACCAGGTCCTGCACCCCCTTGGCAGATGGATGCCTGGGTCAAGGCTGCTTAGCAGGAGTGTGGTGTCAGCAGAAATGAAAGGTCTTTGGCTTTGATGAGAAGGAGAAGCAGGACCCCCATGGGTTGTAGTAGTTTTACCTGGAGTGTTGTGAAGTTCTCACATGAAAACTAAATGAAAAGCTTGAACTGGCACATGGGAGACGCTTGGCTAAGCAGAGCTGGAAATGCATTTCGAATTCCAGCTTTGTTTTATAATATCACAAAGGAAAAGCTCTCAGCATTATCTCTCCATGCCGAGAATGCAGAATTTGGTTTCTTGCCTTACTCACCGACCCCATGGATATTTCTGGAGCGTTCCCTCCTCATTCCTCAGATGGGTTCAGTTTGGAAGCTCTGCTGTGGGCTGAGGGGCAAGTGAGGTCCAGAGAGGGACCCCGTGACAAGCATGATGGCAGGGGCCCTAGTGGAGAGGGACCAGTACTTTGGGAGTCACTAGAATAGGATTTGACCCTGAAGGGGAGGCTTTCCTGAAAAGCTGGCTTCATCGACAAGGGTGAGAAGTCACCCTGGTGCTAGGAGGGAGAAAGGACCAAAGGAGCAGGGAGGAGAGAGGGTGGGAGTCCTGGGCCAGACAGAGTGTGTGGGCAGCTAGGAAAGGCCCCTGCAGGAGCCCCATGCAGGCATCAACCCAAACCCCGACTCAGCACACTCCATAGAGTTCTCAGTGGCTGGTTTTTCAGCAGTAGGTTGCCAGGCCTTTCTTATGAGGTGCCTATGGGTGGACTTGAACCTCCAACCTCTTGGTTAGCAGCCAAGCTTGTTCACCATTTGCACGGCCTGGAGATTCCAGCCAACTGACAGGTTTATGTTGTAGCCATGGGCCTTTCTCTGGCACTTTCCCTACATGAGCACACATGGCTGCCTCACCAGCAGACAGACCCCCATTCTGGGCAGGTGGTCGTCGCCGAGACCCTGTTTAAAGCCAGCACGAGAAAAAAGTGCCTAGCAGCCTGAGGTGCCAAGACACTCTCAGAGCCTGCCTGCAGTCCCCGGGTGGGGGCCTATGCACACCATAGGCACTTGAGTTTGTGCCACAGGTTTCGTCCAGGAAATCATATGAAATTTGGCCCAGAGGCTGTGTCACCCTGGGACACCTGTCAGAGGCAAACACCAAATTGCTTTAGAAGGCACACCCTCAGCCCAGAGTGAAGGGTCTGCATGTCGAGATCTGCAGAAGAGGGCCCTGGAATGCAGGAAGAGGACCCCGGAGTGCAGGTGGAGCTGACTCCCCAGGAGTGAGCATCTGCTCACACACACACTCGCACACACATGCACAAATGTACGCACACGCACACATGTGCGCACACGCACAAACATACATGCATATATAGACACGCATGATCGTGCACACACGCACAGATATGCAAATGCACGCATGCATACACACACACACACAACCAGATAAGATTTCTGAGGCCTTGGGAGAAAGACTGTCAGAGGCCATAAGATAAAAGGTATCAAGAAGGAATTGCAAACTTAAGGAAAGAGCAAAATCCGGGGACAAAGGCAGCAGTTGTGAAATAGAACCAAGTGGAATGTCTGTAAATGACAAAGACTGCGACTGAAATTTAAAATGCAGCGGACGATGGCAGAAGAGTCCCCCAACTTACAACAGCTGGGTGAGCTGGATGAAAGATGAACAATGTCTGCTGAGTGGGGGTTTGGGGGGTGGGAGCCACAGGCCTGCACAGTCACTGGGGTTCTGTGACAGCCCAGCATCCTGTGACAGTCCAGGGTCCTCTTACGGCCCCAGGGGCTGTGAACTGGACCCGATGCAGAAGGGGCAGCCTGGGCGGAGAGACAGGAGAGCCTTTTGCCTCAGAACCTGGCGGGACCAGGCACTTGGTGGGACCACTAGGCTGGGCAGTCTCAGATGGGGACGGCCCTGGACTCTGCTGTGGTGGCAGAGGGGTGGCAAGCTGAGAGAGGACGCTGCAGTAGAGCATCAGCACAGTGGGACTGGCACAGTGAGTGCCCTGGGAGGGGTAGCAGTGGCCAGTGCCAGGAGGGAACAGGTTTGAGTTATGTTTTAGAATTCAGTCTGGCAGGATTTGCTAACAGGTTAGATGTGTGGGGACGGGGAAATGAAAGAATGAAAGTTTTCGGTTTGAGCACTGTAGGATAGGAGAAAGCTAGCATTGTCTGCATTTCCGCTTTTCCAGAACATGGACTCAGCATATAAATCCAAAATTAAGGTAAAAAAATTCCATATTTGCATTTTAAAAGTTACTTTAAATTGTTGATGAAAACGCCTATGTCATTTTTCCTTTTGGTTGTAAAAATATCTATAATACAACATTTGTCAGTGTACAATTCAGTGATAACAATTACATTAATCATATTGTGCAACCGTCACCCAAAGTCATTGCCAAATGTCTCATCAGCAACTTCTATGATCTTTTAAGAACTTTAAAATGTTCATGATAAGCAATGCGTTTCCTGTTCTTAACTTTCCAGCCTCGAGCTCCACACCTTGCTAAGGGAGAAACGCTCCTGGGGCCAGGTTTACTCCCAAGCGCAGGGATCACGGATTCATCCCTTCTTTCCTGGCATCTGTTTCCTTGCTCCGGGATTCGATGCCAGCCCATGGTGCCCGTCTTTGAGACAAGCACGCCCTCTTCGGCTGTGGCCTCAGCATGTCGCCTTTAACCAAACCCCAAGCACTGGAGGAGGTCCTTCCCAGCCTTGAGGAGAAGCCGAAAGGAAAGCCGCTTTTCCCCTGGGGCTCTCTGTTTGGCCACCGCAACGAGAAAATCACCTTTACCCAAAGTGACAGCGTTCCGGAAGAGAACGTGCTCACCATCACCATCACTGAGACCACCGTCATTGAGTCAGACCTGGGCATCTGGAGCTCCCGGGCCCTTCTCTACCTCACTCTGTGGTTTTTCTTCAGCTTCTGCACGCTCTTCCTCAACAAGTACATCCTGTCCTTGCTGGAAGGGGAGCCCAGCATGCTAGGTGAGTCTGGACACCAGCTAGTTAATGAGTCATTGTTGTTAGCTGCGGTGGGGTCACCCTGACTCACAGTGACCCCATGCACAACGGAACGAACCCCACCCTGGTCCTGCACCATCCCCATGACTGGTTGCAGATCAGACAACTGTGATCCATAGAGTTTTCATTGGCTGATTTTCAGAAGTAGATCACAGGCCTTTCTTCTTAGCCTATCTTAGTCTGGAAGCTCTGCTGATACCTGTTCAGCATCATAGCAACACGCGAGCCTCCACTGACAGGTGGGTGGTAGCTGAGCATGAGGTGCATTGGTCGGGAATTGAACCTGGGTCTCCGTTGTGGAAGGCGAGAATTCTTCCACTGAACCACCAATGCCCCCATGTTTCCGGAGTAACATGCAAAAATCTCAAGAGTAGATGGTTATCTGGGAGGGAGGGCAAGTGTTGAGGGGATGAGGATGAGAGCAGGACTTCTCGAGGAGAAGCCATGGGGGCCAGGACACATTCTGTGTGATTATGAAACAGAATAAATGAAGTCCTCCAACTCCCTTATGTTGAGAGAGGAAGGCCCCCCTCAAGCCTGGCTCCCCACTCCTGTCCAGGAGAGGGAGGACGCCCCTAGTCTGGGTCTCCTCTACCGTCCAGGTGCCGTGCAAATGCTGTCCACGACGCTCATCGGCTGTGTCAAGATTTTCCTCCCTTGCTGTTTGTATCAGCACAAAACCCGCCTCTCCTACCCGCCTAACTTCATCATGACCATGCTGTTTGTGGGTCTAATGAGGTAAAGGATCTGACAATGTTGGTTGCGTGTCTGAGTTTTTAATAACGTCTTTCCCGTCACTACAAGTGGGAGCTCAGCTGACTTGAGGTACATTTCCAGTGTAAATTCTAAAAATACCAGGGCTGCTGGCTTCCTGGGCAGCACGGGCATCTGGCTTTGTGGATCTTAGTGCCACATACACAGGTTCTTTCTAAACAACTCTGATGACTTAGTTTAATAATGGTTGGAGGACAACGATCTTCCTCCCTGGGTGATATGCCAGCGTCACTGAGAGCAAAGCCATTTCCTGAAGGGCTCTATCTGAAACATCAGAAGAGGGGCCTGAGCTTGTGTGGGTGTGCATGGGTGCTGATGACAGGGTTTTCAGGTGGGGGGTACTGGGAGGAGGGGGAAGGAGGAGAGGAACGGGGAGGAGGAAAGGGGGTAAGGGAGAGGAGAGAGGGAGGAGGAGGAGGAGGGAGGTTAAGGGGGGAGAGGAGGGGAGGGGACACTGGGAGAGGAGAGGGGACAGGGATGAGGATGGGGTCGGGGAGGAGGAGGAGGCTCCCTTCTGGAAAGTCTTGCTTGTAGCTGGAAGCAGACTGATCCGTTCCATGGCTATTTTCTGCCTGTTTCTAGGTTTGCGACGGTGGTTTTGGGGCTGGTCAGTCTGAAGAATGTGGCAGTGTCGTTTGCAGAGACAGTGAAAAGCTCTGCACCCATCTTCACTGTGATCATGTCCCGGATGATCCTGGGGGAGTACACGGGTGAGTGGCCCTCTGGTGCCTGAGCACTTCCCACCCCACCCGTTTTCCTCCAGTCCAGGCACTTGGGTCATCCCCACCTTCTGCCTCTCTAGGCTCCTGCTCCCCTGATGTCCCACCCACCATCATGTGCCCGGCTCGGTCACCCCGCTCAGGGACTATGAGCAGCAGCAGCCTGAAGCCCACAGCTTAGGTTTCTGGGCTGCCCTGCTGAACCCACTCTCAGCTCCAGCTCTTTCCTTGCAGTCTGCTCTGAGCTCCCGTGTCTCTCTCCCTCTGAAATGTTTTCTTAGGGATCATGATCTGGCCTGATCACGCCCCTGCTCATACTGAGCTGTCCTCGTGCCCTCGTGGCATTGCAGCCGCATGGGTGACGGGCAGGAGCAGGAAGTAACTAATAAACCAGGTCACTCAGGCGCTGATGACCGCATCAAAGAAAATAGGATGGAGTTGTGCTTGGTCTGCAGAGGGTGACCAGTGCCCTCCCAACTCAAGGGCCCCAGGCAAGGAAGGGTCAACCTGGAAGGCAGCCCATGGCGCTCCACGCCTCGGCCACTCTCCTTGAGTACTTCCCTCTGCTCCTCTAGCCTGCAGGCTCCTGGGCCTCTTCCCTGCTCTGACTGCTCTTCCAGCTGCTTCTTCCCTGGCTCCCCGAGGCTCAGCAAATTGGATTTATTTATCAAACTTCTAGGTTTTAAGGACATGCAGGTTGTTCCCAACCGTGTGCGAGACCCACGTTCCCTGGTTTTCCTATCAACCTTCTAGAAAACAACATATCCAATATTGTTACATGGAAGCAGGCAGTGCAGAATAAGGCGTGTAATACATGATCTTTAATCTAACTAAGGAGAAGGTTCCTATGCACACATGAAGTCGATTCTCGTTATCTGCGATAGTTGTGCTCTATAAAGTCACTGCAAACACTAACTTAGCAATGACAGAACTATTGCTCTAGGGGAAATATAGGATTAGGTTCCTGCCATCCTCTGGTCACAACATTCTTATCAGTTGATCAACTCATAACCTTGTGTTGTGTGTGTTTCTGTCTAAAGACACTTCAGTTAATATCTATTGTTGATTTGTTAACATTGAACTCACTATAACTCACACCTGAACAAACATACTTCCTCCTTAAGGCCCATCACAGACTTCTTGCCCTTAGGAACACTACATGGCATTTCAGCACTCTGCTTAAGGCCATTTTAAACAGTGAAATCACCAACAAAAAACACAAAAATGCAAAAAAATGGGTACTAAACTAGACTACGAGAAGGACACTTGTTTACAGTTCGAGAGGTGAAACAAGAAGGCAGTGCGTTGCCTTGTTCAGCCTCAGTGGGGAATGTGTGCGTTGGGCAACTCTTATTTATTGCTGCTGTGCACATGTCTGCAAAAGCACCTTGAGTATTGAATTTGGGGGTTGAGAATAAACTTTACTGAGTAGGTGCATTTACACGTATGGACTCTGCAAATAATGAAGATCAAATGTATTTGCTTTTATTTAAAAAAAGAACGAGATCTTAAAACTAAGGCAAATGGTTACCTAAGGGAGGGAGATAGGTTAAGGAGACAAGGACGTAGTGAGATGTCTTACAGGGATGCTTTTGGGATCATGAAATTGTTTTATGTGATTGTAAAAATAAAATCAAAATGTAAAAAGCAATTCCGAAAAATCACAACCAAAATGAAACAAAAAGTTGGTAGCTTGACCACTCAGAAAAGATTTATTTCAGTTGACTGCAGAACATCATAATTTGGCTTCTCCCTGTGATCCACAAGCTTGTATCAAACCAACTCTCTTGCTGAGAACAGTTAGAAAATCTTGATGAAATTTAGCAAAAAAATAATAGTTTTTTGGAGGCACTGGAGAATGATCACGTTAGGAAGACTTGAGGGACCCAAATTTCAGAGGTCACCCAGAGACGTGACCCTGTCACACAGCACCACTCTCCCCTCAAGGCACTTCTTGGTTCTTGAGCAGTGACAGAGAATCTGAGCAGAGCAGTCTCTTGGGGCTGGCGGGGCAAGACTGGAGTGCGGGACCTGCCACAGAGGAGTTTCATTTAGAACCTGATCCTTTGAAGTCCTTACTGGGTGCGGCATCTACCCACACCCTGACTGCTTGCCCATAGCAAAAGCAAGTCCTCGCTGGAGGATAAAACAGCACCTACAGCTTCCAGTTCTCTCTGCAGTCTATATGCATATTGTCTATCGTCAACTAAAAATTTCCAGGCAGGCCAGAAGACAAGAACAAACAATAGAAAACTGAGAAGACAGAGATTTTCCTTGGACAGATCAAGATTTTCTCTCTTGAGCCCAGGTCCTCTCGACCACAGGGCGTCTGTGGATTTGCTACGTTGACTCTACTCCTGGAGGTTTATTGGTTAGACTTTCTCTTCGGTTATCACTTCCTAAGTAATTTGATCCATGTGGTGGTTGGTAGGTGCTGTCCAGTCGGTTCCAACTCATTGTGACCCTATGTACAACCGAACAAAACTCTGCGCCATCCTCACAATTGTTGCTATGTTTGAGCTCACTGTTGCAGCCACCATGTCAATCCATCTTGTTGAGGGTCTTTTTCTTTTTCACTGACTCTCTAGTTTACCAGACATGATCAATAAACAACATCATGGTAAATGGAGAAAATGTTTAAGTTGTCAAGGATTTCATTCTGCTTGAATCAATAATCAACGTCCACAGAAGCTGCAGTCAAGGGATTAAACAACATATTGCACTGTGCAAATCTGCTGCAAAAGACCTCTTTATAAAGTTTTTTTTTTAAATTATTGTGCTTTAAGTGAAAGTTTACAGTTCAAGTTAGTTTCTCATGCAAAAATTTATACACAAATTGTTATGTGACCCTAGTTGCTCTCCCTATTACAGCACACTCCTCCTTTCCACCCCAGATTTCCTGTGTCCATTCAACCAGATCCTGTCCCTTTCTGCCTTCTCATCTCGCCTCTGGACAGGTGCTGCCCGTTTAGTTTCACGTATCTACTTGAGCTAAGAAGCACACGCTTCACGAGTATCATTTTATGTCTTATAGTCGAGTCTAATCTTTGTCTGAAGAGTTGGCTTCGGGAATGGTTTTAGTCCTGGGTTAACAGAGAGTCCAGGGGCCATATCTCCCGAGGTTCCTCCAGTCTCAGTCAGACCATTAAATCTGGTCTTTTTACTGGAATTTGAGTTCTGCACCCCCACTTTTGTCCTTCTCCATCAGGGAATCTCTGTTTTGTTTCCTGTCAGAGTAGTCATTGGTGGTAGCTGGGCACTGTCTAGTTCTTCTGGTTTCAGGCTGATGGAGTCTCTGGTTTATGTGGCCCTTTTCTGTCTTGGGATAGTATTTTCCTTGTGTCTTTGGTGTTCTTCATTCTCCTTTGCCCCGGGTACGTTGGGACCAACTGATGCATCTTAGATGGCCACTCGCTAGCTTTTAAGACCCCAGATGCCACTCACCAAAGTAGGATGCAGAACATTTTCTCAATAAACTTTGTTATGCCAATTGACGTGGATGTCCCCTGAAAGCATGGTCCCCAGACCCCCGCCCCTGCTACTCTGTCCCTCGAAGTGTTTGGTCGTATTCAGGAAACTTCTTAGTGTTTGGTTTAGTCCAGTTGTGTAGACTTCCCCTGCGTTGTGTGTTGTCCTTCCCTTCACCGAAGGTAATTCTTGTAGACTCTCTGCCACTTGGTCTCTCCAGATGTGGAAAACTCATCCTGAGCGCCACTGCTTGACTCACTGTGCACTCCAGCTGATCCAGCCTGCAGAGTGCTGGTTCCTGCAGGGTCAGGTCTGGCAACTCCTCGCTGCTTCTGAACTGTCTCTCCCTCCCCCTGCCGCTCATTCCAAGTCCGGGAGTCCATTTAGTTTTCTTGTATGGATTCAGCTCAGGTGTCCAAGTAGTTGGTCACCAAGTGTGTGGTGCAGTCTATCACCTACAGTCCTTGATGGCTGGGGTGATTGGGGTAGGCACAGGTGTCTGGCTGCAGTAGGGGGTCATGCACTAAGCAAAGAAGGGGGCTGACGGCTGCCTCTGAGTGTCTGGGAGGAAAGCGTGTCCCTGTTCCCTAGAGCACGTAGATGGGTGGGTTTTGCAGCTGGAATATGTGCGCCCAGTGCTGTTAGCTGTAAGGACTGGAGGACACCACTTATTCTTGGACCCCTGTCTCAGGTGGCTAGGTGGTGTGGGTGGAGCCACCAGTCCTCAGGCCCCTGATGTGAGTAGGTGAGGACCCTGCTTAATGAGCAGTATCAAATTGTCACAAATCTGCCACTCCTCCTTATAACTGATACAGTTGAAAATAGGCTTCAGGTGTATACCCCGTTGCACTGTGGTAATGAGGGCCTATGCTGTTGAAATGGACCCACACAGGTCTATGCAGGGGTGAAAGTCATTCAAAGTCCGTGGACTCCCTATGCCTGTGCCTAGGCAAAGTGGCTGTGCCTGCCTGAGTTCCTGGCTCAGGGGAGCTGGCAAATTATTTTTTTCTATTTGTTCATTTGTTCCCTCTCCAAAGCTGGGAGAATGGCTCAGGGTGTGAGACAGGTCCTACTTCCAGTCCAGGGGACGTGGCAGTCACTGAAGCCAGCCTGGGACCCAGTGTAGAGCGGGGAGGGGACAGGTAAATGGGAGAGAGGTTCTTCCCAAAGGGGGTGTTTTTGATCCACACGGTAGGCTAGACACATGTACTTATCTTTTGCCAATTGAGTGCCGCTTCTCACTGATTCTGGAGGCTTGAGTAGACTCTCTGCCACTTGGTCTCTCCAGATGTGGAAAACTCATCCCACACACCACTGCTTGACTCACTGTGCACGCCAGCTGATCCAGCCTGCAGGGTGCCAGTTCCTGCAGGGTCGGGTCTGGCAACTCCTCACCGCTTCTGAACTGTCTCTCCCTCCCCCTGCCGCTCATTCCAATTCTTTAATTTTGCCTTTGATGTTCAGGGCTCCTAGATTGTCATATATAATCGATCCACTTGTTTTTTCAGGTCTTTGTTGTAAGAGGGACCGCAGGAAGTGTCTGACTACTCTGCAATCTTGGCCCCGCCTCCCTCTTTAAAGTTTTAAATGACAGAGATGTCACTTTGATGACTAACGTGCATCTGACCCAAGCCATAGTCTTTTCAGTTGCCTCATATACATGTGAAAGCTGAAGAGTGAGATAGAAGACCAAAGAAGAATTCATGCATTCAAATTGTGGTGTTGGCAAAGAATGTTGAATAAACCGTGGACTGCCAGAATGAACAAATTTGTCTTAGAATAAATACAGCCCGAATGTTCTTTAGAAGCAAGGATGGTGAGACTTCAGCTCACTTACTCTGGACCTGTTATCAGAAAAGACCAATCACTAGTAAAGGACATCGTGGTTGGTAAAGGGTCAACGAAGGCCAGGGAAATCCTCCATGAGATAGGTCGATACCATAGCTGTAACAATAGACTTAAACATACCAATGACCGTGAAGATGGTGCAGGATCGGGCAGAACGTTTTTGTTCTGTTACACATAAGGTCACCATGAGTTGGAGCCAACTCTATGGCAACTAACAATAGGAATTTGAGTTACTGCTCTAGGCAGCACTGTCCCGTGACAAGGTAAGACCACCATATTCTTGTGAGGTCAACACAGACATGTCTGAGGACTAAGATTCTGTGCCTTTTTGCTAAACATGAAAGGCCCATACTCTCGTTTCCTTTGAATCTCAAAATAAATTAAATTCTGAGTCTAAAATCAAAGCAGAAGTACAAAGTGGTACCTGATGCCCTATTTCTGAGACAAATATGTGTCGGGCACTGTGATTTTCTGTTATAGTGTATGAGTTTTTCATCATGTAAAGGCTGTGTTCTGTATTTCAGAAGGAAAAAAAAAAAGAATAAGCTCAACATGGGGGCATAGAGAAGGCCTGCTCTGTGCCAGGCTATAAGATTACACGCATACACACAAGCACACACACACACACCCCTGAAGCTTCCCCTTTGTGACAGAATTTGCTGGAGAGCATCTCGTTCACCTCTTCACTTCACAAGTGAGGTTCGTGGACTTGTGGGAGAGGGAGGGACTTGGGAGCTCAGGTCCGTGTCTGTATGTCCTCCCACAGGGAAGTGTCCTTGCAGCCGGCTCTCATGTGGGAGCCTCATGGGGTGTCTGCCTTTGGAGAGAGTCACGGGACTTATTTGTGGCTTGGACTCTCGCTTGCTTCATTTTCCTTCCAAAGTAAAAAGGAACTGATTATGTATTAGTTTTTCTTTTTATGAAGTGAAATTCACATAGCACACCATAAACCATTTTACAGCAAGCAATTCAGTGGTATTTAGTATATTCACAATGTTGTGCAACCACCACCACTTTCCGATTCCAGAACATTTTCATCACCCAGAAAACCACCCTGTACCCGTTAAGCCGTCACTCCCCATTCCCCCCTCTGCGCAGCCCCAGGCAACTGCTGATCTGCTTTCTGTCTCTCTGGATTTACCTGTTCTGGATAAAACCAAAAAATCCCATTGCCGTCAAGTCAATTCTGACTCATAGCAACCCTATAGCACACAGTAGAGCTGCCCCATAGGGTTTCCAAGGAGCGGCTGATGGATCCAAACTGCCAACCTTTTGGTTAGCAGCCAAACTCTTAACCACGGGGCCACCAGGACTCCTGTTCTGGATATTTCATATAAATAAATCTTAGAGTATGTGACCTTTTGTATCTGGCTTCTTTTACTGACCATAATGGTTTCAAGGTTCACCCCTGTTACAGCCACGTACAAGAACTTCATTCTTTTTTATGACTGAGTAACGTTCCATCGTATGGATACACCACATTTTGTTTATCCATTCACCCACTTACAGACACTTGAGTTGTTTCCAGATTTTGGCTATTGTGTATAATGCTGCTATGAACATTGGTGTACAAGTGTCCATATGTTTTTATTTCTTTTGGATATGTATCTCGGAGTGGAATCGCTGGGTAACGTGGTAATTCTGTGTTTAACTTTTTGAGGAACTGCAAAACTGTTTTCCACAGTGGCTGTACCGTTTTACATTCCCATCAGCAATGGGTGAGGGTTCCAATTTTTCCACATCCTCACCAACACTGTCCTTTTTGATAATAGCTGTCCTAGTGGTTTGAAGTGGTATATAACCCATTGCCATCGAGTGGATTCCAACTCATAGTGACCCTATAGGACAGAGAACTGCCCCATAGAGTTTCCAAGGCTGTAATCTTTACGGAAGCAGACTGCCACATCTTTCTCCCGCAGAGCGGCTGGTGGGTTTGATCTGCCGACCTTTCGGTTAGCAGCTGAGTGCCTAACCACTGCACCACCAGGGTATATACCACTGGTATATGTGTTCGTTTTTAAATTAACTTGAAAGGCCATAACTTTCATGAGGAGAGATAAGAACAGCCTTGGTGTCTAGCATCAGGCTTACAGTCACTGTGTGCTTGCACTCTCTTCAGGGCTGCTGGTCAACCTCTCACTTATCCCAGTCATGGGAGGGCTGGCACTGTGCACTGCCACTGAGCTGAGCTTCAATGTCTTGGGCTTTTCTGCTGCCTTGTCAACCAACATCATGGACTGGTAAGTCATTTATGGTTATTCTTGCTAAAGTAAAACAGGCTCGTGTTTGAGGTTTTGAATAATACAGCTAAGTTAAAGATCGTCTTCAATTCCACTTTTAACGTTTTGACATATTTCCTTCCAGCTCTTTCCCTCTGCATTTGTCTTTCTTAGAAACATAATATGGATTCTATCACATGTTCAATTTGCCTCTTGCTTTTTTACGTTTCCTGTTGTTTTATGAGCACTGCTTCATGTGCTAACATGTTCTTCAAAACCCTGATTGTCGTGACCACCTCCTAGGCCATCTTGAATTTGCACCACGGCTCAACCATTCCGTTGTTGCCGAGCTCCCAGCTCTTTGCATGTATACATAATGTTGTGGGGAATAACTTCTTACCTGAGTCGAGTCGTCTGAACTTCCAGCTGCCCTGTAAGGTGAATTCTAGAAGGAGGATTGTCAGCTGAGCCCACAAACTTCTCTAAAGGGCTCCTGACCTGTGCTGTTGGCTCGCTTCCAAAATGATTATTTCAAGTGATAGTCCTGTCGGCGAGAGTCTCTGACCCCATCCTCACAGACTCCTCTTTTGTATTGAAAAGCAAATCTTCTTGTTTGGGGGTCCTTATTTTAGGTTCTGACCCTTCTGGTCACTGGTGAGGTGATGCTATTTAGTTTTGCCCTCAGCCATTTGTGTCTTCTTCTGTGGCTTATCTGTCCTGTTTGTGAGTTTTGTCCATGTTTTTCTCCTGGGGTCTTTGGGCCTTAAATGGTCTCTGGGATCAATTGCTCACACACCTGGGGCATCCCTGGGTGCCAGCCCAGGGTGGCCGCTGATACATGGGACTCCATTCAAAGGGGGTGTCTCAGTTTCCTGGTGCCGCCATAACAGAAACACCACAAGGAGGTGGAATTTTTTTTTTTTAATAACATTTTATTGTGTTTTTGGTGAAGGTTTATGTAGCAGTTTAGGTTCCCATTTAACAAATTCTACACAAGTTATTCAGTGCCGTTGGTTACATTCTTCACAGTGCGTGAATATTCTCATTATTTCCATTCTGGTTGTTCTGTTCCCGTTAATCTCGTTTCCCTGACCATTACATTCTCATCTTTGTTTTCAAGTAATTGTTGACTGTTTGGCCTCATATAGGTGATTTTTTTAAAGGAGTACAGTACTTATGGGTGATATTCATTATCTTTAGGAGGTGGCTTTAAAGAACAGGAATTTATTGTCTCCAGTTGTGGAGGCTGAAAGTCCAAATCAGGGTCTCGGTTGTGTGGACTCCTTCTGTGGGCCTCTTTCCTAGTTGTTGGTGTCTGTCAGCGATCCTTGGCGTTCCTTGGCTTGTAGATGAGTCCTTGCATGTCATCCATTTTCCCCGTGTATGTCTCTGTGTCTATTCTGTTCTTTTTATAACTCAGAAGGGATTAGGTTTAGGACCCACCCTACACTGGTATGACCTCATTTACATCACAAAGAAAATCATATTTCCAAAGACGATCACATCCACAAGTTCAGGGGCCAGAACTTCAACACATATTTGGAGGAACACAGTTCAATCCTTAACAGAAGGGCTTGTGCAGCACTTGGAGCACAGACTTTGGGTTCTCTGAGATGTAAGAGCTTTGTGACCTCAAGCAGGTCACTCCACCGTTGAGCATCTCAGTTTATCCACCTGTAAAATGGGATGGGCATGGGGCCCACCTCACTGTTCACTCCCCAGCTGTCGTAATCCTTGTCACCGTCATTTGGTAAGAATGCAAACACTCTGTCCATTTGATGTTCTCGATATATATAACCTTTTCTTTTCTTTATTCTAGTTTGCAAAACGTTTTTTCAAAAAAGCTCCTCAGTGGGGACAAATACAGGTTCTCGTAAGTATCATCAAACATGAAATCTCTAATTTCATAAAGCACCGGGGATAGTCTTTCCTGTTTTAAGATTCGGAATACCACTAAGACCTGACACTTTCCCATGTTGGCTTACACCAGTTACCGTCAAGTCAACCCTGACTCAAGGCACCCCCATGTGTGTATCAGAGGAGAACTGGGCTCCATAGGGTTTTCTTTTATTTATTTATTTTTTAAATTCTATTTCTCTAGTTGTCGTTAAGAATATACACAGCAAAACATAACACTGCTTCAATAGTTTCTACATGTACAATTCAGTGACATCCCTCCATAGGGTTTTGAATGGCTGACTTTTCTGAAGTAGATCACCAGGCTTTTCTTCCGAGGCGCCTTTGGGTGAACTCGAACCTCCAACCTTTTGGTTAGCAGCTGAGTGCATTAACCACTTCCACCACCCAGGGACTCCCATCTTGGCTTAGGTGGCCTTTAAAAGTACTTTGTTGAAACTTGGGGAAAAAAAAAATGTGTTCAGCTTGCCTTTTGAGGTGCCTCAACCCTCAGGGCTGGCTTTAGTTTCTGGACAGCTGCTTGGGTTCTCTCTGCCACTTACAGGTCCTTCTTTTCCTCCCCAGAGGAAATAAAGCTCTAGTGCGCTTGTGTCCTTTTTGGAGAAATCTCTATGCTGAGAGCCTCTGATATACCATGGGAAGCCTTGCCTAGTTGTCAAGTGTCTGGTTAAGACCCAGGTGCTCCCAGGGGTGGGGCGAGAGCTCAGGCGCCTTCTCTCTCCCCTCTGCAGGGCCCCGGAGCTGCAGTTCTACACCAGCGCCGCCGCGGTGGCCATGCTCATCCCAGCCTGGATCTTCTTCATGGTGGGTTCTGGAAATGTGACCTTCATTGGCGCAGGGCTGCTGGCTACCCCTACCGTTCAGGAGCAGGGTGATTAAACTTTCTAGGTTCTGCAGGTAGCTGGCTGGTACGTTGTTCTTGTTGTTAGCTGCCATTGAGTCAGCCCCGATTCATGGTGACCCTGTGTGCAACAGGTGTGGAACGCTGCCCAGTCCTGTGCTATTTCCATGGTCAGTTGTGGAATGGACCACTGTAACCCCTAGAGTTTTCACTAGCTGGTTTTTGGAAGTAGATTGCCAGGCCTTTCTTCCTAGACTGTCTTAGTCTGGAAGCTCCACTGAAACCTGTTCTGCATCATAGCAACACCCAAGCCTCCCCTGACAGACAGGCAATGGCTGTACACGAGGTGCATTGGCCAGGAATTGAACCCTGGTCTCCTTCATGGACGGTGAGAAGTCTACCACTGAACCACCACCGCCCCTGGTTGGTACATTAGCTCTTTTGAGTTGTTTCTAAAGAGGCAGTGATGTGCCCAGTAGAAGGAAGAGAAAGCAGAAATCACCACCTTACTTGGGTCTCTCCTGCTCTGCTCTGCATGCCCACAGAAGGCATAGCCAGCCAAATTGTAACTACAGGAAGCTTCTGAATTTTTTGTTTGAGGTTTTTAGATTTGTTTAATTTGCTTTTTAGTGGAAAGAAATCACATGTGCCCGCTGTAGAAAAGTCAACAGTGCAGAGTATATAAAATAAAAATGAAAGTCTGTCTCCCAACCCACCCCGTCTCACTCCTACGGGCACCCTCTTTTGATAATTTGACGACTTTCTTCCAGACATTGTCTGCGAGAATATAAATGTACACATGTGTGCATGTCTGCAGTATGATTCCGTTAGTTTTACAGAGTACATGTATAATCTGTGCTGACTTTTTTGTAACACGAGGGGAGCCGCGCTCTCCTGTCCAATCACTTGATCTCATCCACGTCAGACGTGAACAGCAGCTTCTTGCTCCAGAGTATGGCCCCACCCAGATCCCTGGCTTCCCTCTTGATGGACACTTGGCTGCCCTCTGCTTTTCACTGTTACAAACGTGTGATGGGGAACTGCTTGCCCACATGTTTTGCAGATGAGTGTTTCCCTCAGATAGATGGTTGGAATTGGAGTGGTTGATTGAGAGAATCTGTCTGTTTAATATGTATGATGTATACTGTTCACTTGCTGCCTGTATTAGTTTCCTGGGCTGCTGTAACAAAGCACCACACACTGGGTACTTAAAGCAAGAGAAATTTATTCTCTCAGAGTTCTGGAGGCCAGAAGTCCATAATCAAGGTATTGGCAGGGCTGTGCTCTCTCTGAAGGCTCTCGCGGAGGATTCTTCCTTGCCTCTTCCGGGTTCTGATAGCCCTCAGGCATTCCTTGACTGTGACAGCATAACTCCAGTCTCTGCCTCTGTGATCACATGGCTGTCTTCCCTGTGTCTATCTCCAAATCTCCCTCTTCTTATAAAGATACCATTCATTGGATTTAGGGCCCACCCTAATCCAGTATGACATAATTTTCACTTGATTACAACTGCAAAGACCCAATCTGCAAACAGGGTCATCTTCATGTACCTGGGCTTAGGACTTAATGTATTTTTTGAGGGGACACAATTCAGCCCACACCGCTCCCCTAAAAGGCTATTTTCAGAGCCCTCCACAACAGCAATTCGTAAACCCAGATTGGCGGGCACAAGTGACATCTTGGCAGTGGGGGCGTCCTCCCAGCAGACAGTCGGTAAGCAGGACGCATGCCCAGTGGAGTGTCTTTCTTGTCTTGGTGCCAGGATATGCCGGTGATTGGGAGGAGTGGGAAGAGCTTCCAGTACAATCAGGACGTGGTGCTGCTGCTGCTGATGGACGGCGTGCTATTCCACCTGCAGAGTGTCACGGCCTACGCCCTGATGGGGAAGATCTCTCCAGTGACCTTCAGGTGAGCAAGGGCCAGTGACGTCACTAGGGGGACGCAGGGGATGCGAACCGCATCAGATGACACTATCAGAGGAGGTGACACCAAAATGACTGTCTATAAAATTTTTTGTGCACTGTTGAGACAGAAATTTATTATTTTTTATAAAAAATCACTGTAATTAGCTATAACAATAACAACAAAATGTCAAAAGCCCAGCTTACATGTATCAATATACCTGCAAGGCTAAAACTCTATGCTGATTTACTTTTTGAACCTTCTAACGCGCTCCGGTCAGAGCTGTCGTTATTACCCGATTATAATCATGCTTCCAGTCACATGGTGTCATCTGCACATGCTGCATACGTGGGCGGTTATGTCTGTTGCTGCCGGTGTTTTTATAGTCACTGATTTTGTCAAATTTTCTGGCGTTTTAGCTGCACTATTGTGGTAATTTGCATGAGGGGGGTGACACCATGAGTTACCACACTGAGTGACACCAACCCTAGTGACGCCGCGGGCGAGGGCTTTCCGGTGATGTGGGGCTCAGGCTGTCTGCCTGCTTGACGCTTCGACATTTCTATAAATGCCTAAAATAATAAAGTTCAATAACATAATAATAAATAAATAATACTAAAAATAAATAAAAGTGAAAATTGATGATAAATACCTAGAGTCCATGGACGGTGCAAATGGTTAAGTGCTCAGCTATTAGCCAAAAGGTTGACAGTTCGAACCCACCCAGAGGCACCTCGGAGGCACACCTGGCAATCTGCTTCCAAACGATCACAGCCTTGTGATGGAGCAGCTCTACTATGGAGCAGTTCTACTCTGTCACACATGGGGTTGCCATGAGTCAGGGTTGCCATGAGTCCGAGTCCACACGAGTACAACAATAAATAAATAATAAGTGTAAATAAAAATGATCAATAATAAATATAAATAAGAAATAGATAATCAAATAAATGTAAATAAGTAATAAACATAAATATAAATAAATAAGCCTTTTATTTTATTTTTTTAATTGTAAAACTCTGTACTGAGGACTGTGGTTGGAGACTCTAATTACTAGGCCACTGTGCATTGGTTCTATTTGAAATGCCAACAGTAGAGTAATGTGAAATGTATCTTTAGGGAAATTCCCTTAGAAATCTTTAAATTAGAAGAGGAATCTGTTGTTGCAGAGTGGTCTGTGCACCTTCTGCCCAGGACAAGGCTGTCATAGACCTGAGGATGGGCATGTCTCTCCCCTGCTGCCCAGCGAGGGAGCCACCAGCCACGTGGGGCCTGAAAATGTGCCCAGTCAACAAGGAACTGGATTTTTAATTCTACTTCATTTTAATCCATTTACATTTAAGTGGCCATGTGGCCAGTACCTCCCCATGGGGCAACATAGCTCTGGAGACTTAGAGATCAGCTAAAGATCCCTGAGTTTCTTTCCCCTCTGGAGCTGATGTAGTCAATGAGAGGACAACTTGAAGACAGGTGTTTTCAGTCACAAACGTAAGAGAATACACTGAAATGACCAGCAAGCAAAGAACAGAAAAATCTATTCTTGTTTTTTTTTAATTCTGGTGAAAATATGTCTAACAAAACATTTGCCAATTCCACAATTCAATACTTTTTTAAAAATAGCTTTTTTTGTTTTATTCATATTATAACCAGTACCAGTTCCTGCGGAGTCAATTCTGACTCATGGCAACCCCATGTGTGTCAGAGTAGAACTGTACTCCATAGGGTTTCCAGCAGATGATTTTTCAGAAGTAGATCTCCAGGCCTTTCTTCCGAGGAGCCTCTGGGTGGACTCAAAGCTCTAACCTTTTGGTCAGCAGCCAAGCGCATTAACTGTTTACACCACCACAAACATATATATAAACGTGTGTGGTGTGTGTGTTTGATCCCACTGGGATCCAAGTATATACATGTTCATTATAAGATTTTTTCTACTTTTATGCTTCTTTGACATTTTTCATAATAAAAAGCACTCCCTCCAGAAAGAAGGAGCAAGGCAGCCCTCTGTAAAGCTCCAGCACCCCCTGCAGTGAGCTCACCACCCCGTTTGTCACCTGGGGGGCACAGTGCCTCAACTCAGGGCCACCAGAGCCCTGCAGAGTGGCACTGCTGTTTGCTTGGCCAGGACGGGCCATGGTGCCCAGTGGGGTTGATGTGGGCGAGGCCCAGGCCACGGCATTCCCCCTCTGACACACTGTCTGTTGTTACAGTGTCGCCAGCACCGTGAAGCATGCTCTGTCCATTTGGCTCAGTATTATCGTTTTTGGCAACAAGATCACCAGCCTGTCAGCCATTGGCACTGTTCTGGTGACAATCGGTGTCCTGCTCTACAACAAGGCCAAGCAGCACCAGCAGGAGGCCATGCGGAGCCTGGTAGCGAGCCCCGGCCGAGCCCTGGAGGAGGACGCTGAGCCGCTGCTGCCATCGGACCCCCGTTCGCACCACTGAGCCCAGGAGCCTCTGTGCTGCCCAGCGTCCACGGCATCGGCACCTCCCCTCCTCGCCAAAGGTGGACCCCTGATGCTGGACCTCCGTTGGTCACTCCTGCTCCCTGGGGTTTAGGCACAGGGATGCCCCACCTTCCTGGTCACTGTCAGAGTGCTGGAGACTAGGGAGTGTGCAGGTAGGCGCCACCTGCTGCTGGCCTGGTTTTCAGTCAAGATCCCTCAGCATGTGGGGTTCCAGGTATCAGCTTCCTAGGCTGGCCCAGAGCCCAGCCTTCCTGCGCCCCTTGCCAAGTAATGTGAAAACCGCCTCTGCCTGAGTGCTGGGCGGGTATTAGAGCCTGGCCCCTGCAGCTCCCTTCCTGGATCACATCCAGCTCCAGTGAGGCCAGGCTCAAATCGTATCTCTGGACAATCAGTTCGATCACCCGTGAAGCCGGGCTGGGTCCAGGTGCCAATGTGAGCTGCACGCCCAGTGCCAGCAGAGAGAACTCTGCTGCCCACGCCAGCCACCAAGGGCCACCGAAGCTGCAGCCTGACCCCCACCGTCTGGGGACATAGACCTGGTCAGCCTTCAAGGGTGCTGCCCCAGGTGTGGAGCCATGTCATGATAGGGGGTGGGGCAGCTGGGGTCATGGCAACAAGTGCCCCCTCCCCAGCTGAGGTCAGGGTATTTGGCACCTGTCTCCCCACCCTCCTACCCCCGAGATGGCATGGGGCCAGGGTACCCTCTCCCTGACCCTGCCACAGTCTCATTCCTTTGCCCTCAAAGCTACAGTATCGTGTGGCCCGTAAGAAGACAGATCATTCCTGGGGGCTGGGAAAATCACTTCAGTGAGGTTAAGAAGGGAAAGGTGTACACCCTGCCCTCCTACCCCCCCACCCCATGTCAACCTGTGCTGTCATAAGCTGCCCCTGTCCCTAAGTGTCCTGCCCCTCGTCCATGGCCGGCTGAACCTTCCCTGACCTGGGGACTGAGGATAAACATCTTCAGTGTTTATGGGTGGGAGATGCTGACACTCCCTGCCCCTGATTCTCCTGGGGTCTGAGTGTCACACAGAGCGGGCCATGGGGAGTGTTTCCTGGGGTATGTCTGTCTTCTCTTGGTGTGGCCCGGCCTGTAGCTGTACGCCTCGAGGGTCTTAATCTCATCTACGGAGCGTGTGAAGAGTCTGCCATGAGAGCTGATGAGCACGAGAGCATTTGGCAGAGTGCCAAGTGTTAACTGTTCCTTGAACTGCATTTAAAATGACACTGTGATTTTTTAAAAAGGGAGTGCGCACACAGCTGGTTTCTGGAATGCATGATGTGTGTTTGGTAAAAGGACCAAGCGGGGCTGGCTTCTCCATGAGGTCGAAGCACACCTGGCCACCAGGTGGGCTGAGCCAGGTCTGTGGCCGGCGCTGCCCCCTGTCCCCAACACACACTCCCAGTGCTCAAGGCGCCTGAGGAGTGAGTGTGCGGGCGACCACACCAGGCATCTGGGCAGCAGGCTGTTGGAGGATTTCTACCTCCTCATTTTACTCTCCATCTCGCATCCTGGCAGGATTTCTGACTGGGACACAGTCCATCGCCAGCCAGTCTTTGAGACCTCCTTCATCGCCCTAAGCTCTGGGGGCTTGCCAGGTGCAGTTCCGCCCAGGAGCCAGACGTGGTGGGCCCTAGCTCTGCGGAGGGTGGATGCCAGTTAGGACAGGGTGGGCTAACAGAGAAAAGGATTCACAGCACCAGCCGGCCCCACGTCTCCTCCCTGCTGTCCCATCGTGGCTCCCATCGTGGTTTCACCACTTTCCACCTGGCTTCTCACCTGGAAAATGTAAAGCAGGAAAATAGCCCCTTCTGGAGATCCAATCTCTCAGAAACAAAGAGCAATAATTCCATCTCATTGAGTTTCACCCACTTGGAAAGTTTGCCTTGGTGACTGATCAAAGCCAGGCCCTGCATGTACACAGTACTCTAACTGCGTGAGCCGTCCTTTCTGCATAGCTGACTCCTGTGTGCAGGGACCTGTGGTGTCTGCTCCCTGGCACCCAGCTGGCCTTGGCTGTGAGAATGTTTTCTCGTTCCCTTCATCTTTTTTTGCTTTTCTCAAAAGCAAAACTAAATTTATTGGAAGTGGCTGGGTGACAGGGTATCCCAGGGTGGCTGGAGGGAGTGGAAGATACCCAGCCAGGGCCCTCGGGAATGCTTCCCTTGAGAACATGGCTGCCTAGCCAGCTGCTGACTGCTAGAGTACGGCAGAGGTGGGAGAGGCGTCTGTGGCCACCCCATGGCAGGTTTGCACATTGACCTTCTCAAAGACTGTCATCTGAGCATGACCAGACACTCAGGCCCCTGGTTTCTGAGTATTTTCAAGATTTCCAAGTCCTGTGTCCCCTGTGGAAATTCGTGCCTCCTCTCTGCCGCTACAGTTTGCCCTCAACTACTAACCTAAATGTTGGCATCTCGAATACCACCCCCCCCCCCAGCAGTGCTGAGGAAGAAGGCCCTGGCGATCTGCTTCTATAAAGATGACAGCCAAGAAAATCCTATGGAGCTCAACTCTACTCTGTAGCACATAGGGTTACCATGAGTCAGAACTGAATCAACAGCAGTGGGTTTGGTTTTTGGTCTCTGCCACCCCTACCAGCAGCTTTCGGCCTGTTTCAGTTTTTCAAATGTTTCCAAATGTGTGGACCAGAAAGCAAAGGAGCATTTTCCTAAATGGTTAGCAATGAGGCAGCCACCTACAGAGCTGCTTTTGAGACCTCTCCTTGTCCTGAGTAGAAAGACGGTAGAGTCTGTGCCAGGCCCGCTCCCGATGTGCAATCCCGCCCTCAGTCCTGTCCCACACGTCCCCAGAGTCGGTTTTCAGCATCCGCTTCTCAAGGCTTTTCCAGGACAGCCCTGCACCTTGAGTTGGGAGCTGAAAGGCCGCAGCCCAGTGTGGCCATTTGTTTAATGACTGTACAGAGACAATGTGTTTTTTATTAACTTTTCCTAGTGATTTTTATAGAATAGTATGTTCTTTCCATTGAACCGTTGCAGATGTGCTGTATAAACACTGACACTGGGTGTCGTCACTCGTGCTGGGTTAACTCCTCCTGGATCCGTGGTTATTGTCTGTGCCTTGGTAAAGAAACAAAACACTTGAACCCAACCTTCTGTGTCGAATCATCTGCTGACTTACATCAACGTTTAAAGATGTACAGATTTCTAATGTTGAAAAACATTTCCACTACGGAATGGTATTAAAAGCTTTCCTTTGAAATTTCTATAATCGTAATTTCATGCATATCAGCATTAAAAAACCTACCTGGAAAGCTGAGAATACTCTTGCACAATCCAAAATGTGTCTATAATTTGAGAAAATAAACATGGTGACTTAGAAACAGTTAAAAAAAATTTTAAAGTGCTGTACAAGGAATATAAACTAAATAAAGATATGCTTTGCATCTGATATTTAAAATATTTTTCTCAAAACCAATGGGTTTTGCTTCCTGCTGTGACACTTTTGTTGGGCTGGTCATTTAGACAGATCAGTGAGGAGAAGAAGCACAACACGGCTTTTTAAATCTGTCCATGTGATGTGCTTTTAAAGCCTGAAAGTATTTTCATTGTTTCCCTCACTGAAAAATGAACACGGATGTAATTAGATGTAGAAATCATTTTCTCTCCTTTTGCCTTTGACCAACATTGCACTAAGGGCTTTATTTCCAGAAATACGTACCAACCTTGGCTTGGGCCTCTTCATTTTTTTAAATTTATAAATAAGAACATCCAGGAGGAGTCTGACAATTTCTCTCTGTCCTGGCTGAGGGAGTCTGGGGGGTCATAGTGACTGTGGGTCTGCCGCTCACCTGAGTTCAGAGTGTAGAAATCTTCCACTGTGCCATCTCTAAAGTATGTCCTGGGGGCTCTGATTCTGAGTTCAGTGCCACTGTTCCTTGCCCCGATGTCCAGACTCAGTCGGAAACTGTTCTAATGGGCAAAGTCTTGTTTTTGGGTTTGTTTGCTGTTTTGTTCTGCTTTCATTTGAGGGAAAGTGGCATACAGCTGATTTGCTGTCTCTAGACTTGGCAGACCTGTGAGCTGAGATGTCTGAGCCTACGTGCAGTTCCTCTGGTTAAGGAGAGAAGAGCTGGAGTCTGGTGATTTTCCCACTCTGAGAAACTTGAAGATTTTATCACTAATTGTCTACATCAGAGCCAAATTATATTTGCTTCACACCAAACGAAACTGTGGAGAACTAAAAGTACATCACGAAATGTTTAGAGTGTTTCGTATGTCGCCTACTTCAGTGTTCATGTAACTACATTATTGCTTTCTAGAAAATGGTTTTGTTAACTAATTTAGCAAGCCACTGTTAATTCCGTTGTAATAAATGGATACTGTGTAATTTATCCTGTGGATCCCTTCTGCTATTTTTACCTAAATAAATAGCCATGGTAGCAACAGTCTATGATTCTTGTTCTGCAAAAGTAAACTAAATGTGAAATATGTCCTTGTGTCTTTGGCTTTCTTCATTGAGTAACTGTCAAGCGTTTGTGTTATACACCTCGTCAAAGCTGGCTTCTTATTGCCTTCAACCAGTTTCCAGCATGAATGGAGGAAAAAAAAAAAGGAAGCTTTCCCAAGTATCAAGAACTCAGGAAGCAAAATGGGAGCCTGAATACACGAAGTAAACATCTCATTCTGGGAGAAAAATTCCAAGCAGTAGTTCAAATCCACCGCATCCACCAGTTCAATTTGTCACATTCTCCTGCATTTTCCATTTCAGACCAGTAAATACAGATGAGTGTTCATCTTTCGTAGTTTCTTCCCTGGGATTCAGGATGTTGGATTGTTAGTTTTCTGTTAGTACTTAAAACATAAAACATTCACAGAATAATTTGAGATACTGAAGGGAATTTTTCATTGTATTAAAGAGTTTATTTACTTTTGGAAAGATTCATGAATTGGGCAGCATGGTCCCAGTAAAATTAGGAAGTGCTCTCCCTAACAAAAGCAAGCTGGAATTTTATATAAACAGAAAGGCAGAGAAAATGACAGAACATTTAAAAATATATGTTTTGACATACCATTATGTCATGCAGAGAGCAAAGTGTACAAACCACATCTTATCTATTCAAAAGGACCTGTTTAATGCCTAAGATAAAAAAAAATCTGAGTACTCCACTGCCATCCAGTGGATTCCAACTCATAATGACCCTATAGGGCAGAGTAGAACTGCCCCATCGGGTTTCCAAGGCTGTAATCTTTACAATTCCGACTCACAGCGACCCTATAGGACAGAGTAGAATTGTCCCATCGGGTTTCCAAGGGGCGGCTGGTAGATGCAAATTGCTGACCTTTTTTTGGTTACCAGCCATATCTCTTAACCACTATGCCACCAGGGTTTCCAAGCAAGTAGACTAGTCAAAATGTATCCGTAAGCAGAGGTGTGCATACAAATGAGGTCAAACGAGATAGGAATTTAAAAAGTGGCCTTTAAGGTAAGATCTTTCTGACTTTTTAACTCAGCACAAATCTGGGGCACAAAGTACAAATTTGACAATTGTTATCAGTCTCTACCTGGAGGTTCTGATTCAGTAGGTTTGAGGTGAGCCCTTGGGAATTAGGGTCCTTAAAAACCATTTGGGTGAATTTGAGTAGCAGCCAGTTTGGGGAACACTGCCTTAGTGTAAATTTTAAAATCACATTGTGAAAGCTCTATTCTCTGTTTTTGTGTAACGCAGAGCCAAATGCGCGGCTGCAGTAAGCGAGGCTTATCCTCGTTCTTGCTGGCGCAGTGACTAAGAATTCGGCTGCTAGGCAGTTCGAATCCACCAGCTGCTCCTTGGAAACCCTGTGGGGCAGTTCCACTCTGTCCTGTAGGGTCGCTATGAGTTGGAATGAATTAGACGGCAATTTTTTTTTTTTAATCTGAAAATGTGGGGTTAAACTGGGGCATCGGAGGTCCTTCGATAGCAGCCAAGTTGCTGTGGAGCTCCGGCCCAGATGACCTGTTGGGGTAAGAAGTAGGCAAACGGGGCGCGTTTCCCCCGAAAGACAGGCTGCCCTCCCTGTACACCGACGCGGCAGGGCAGAACTCCCGGGACTGCTCTAGGGCGCCATGGGCCAAGGGTTAAGTACGGACATGCAGCCCGTGGGCGGGAGCCCAAAAGTCTCGATTCAGACCCGCCAGCCCCTACGGGCAAAAGGTGTCCGGGATAGGCGGGTGCGACCTAACCCGGGCGGGACTCGCTCCGCCCCAGCACCCGGCCCTGGCGTCACCAGCCTGCGCCGAGGCAGACAGTGACGTAAGGGCGCGCGCCGGGCAGCGTTCTCGGATCTAGCGCCGGCGGCGGCCCTGCCCTCGCGCGTCATCAGCCCGCACCGACGCAGGAAGTGACGA
This sequence comes from Dugong dugon, assembly GCA_030035585.1. NCBI lineage: Eukaryota > Metazoa > Chordata > Mammalia > Sirenia > Dugongidae > Dugong > Dugong dugon. The sequence goes on along the minus strand of CM057462.1, from coordinate 24,587,093 downwards.
CACTCCTGGTGCGCTCCAGGCGGTGTTTTTTCTGAGGTTACTGGACCGGCGGCGGCAGCGGCGACGCAGGGGTGTGTAGAGGTGGGACGGGCCGGACGTGGGAGGGCGGCCGGCGCACCGCGAGGTTTCGTGTCCGAGCGGGACTCGGAGCGGGCTGGGAGGCCGGTGGCGCGCGACACTCCTGCTCCCCCGTACCGTCTTGCCCGTCGCGGGGCTTGGGGTTAAGGAGGCGGAGGGCCCAGGGGCTCCCGGGCACCGACTCTCGCCTGGCCGAACCTAAGGTTTGTGTGGCTGATCCTAAGGGCATAGGAGCCCCGCGCTCTGGGAAGGTGGCTTTGTCGGGGAGCACACCCTCTCTCGTAGCATCTCTTGCCCCCCATCCTCTCCTCCATCCTGTGGCCGAGGGCGCAGCTGTCAAAAGCTCCAGTGACTTCACTTAGCCCAAGTAGTCCTTCTAATAAATTCTTTTGACAGCAGAAGTAGTGCTTGATCAGTGTCAGGTACTGGCCAAGACCTTACCATATATTATCTCATTTAATCATTGAACAATGCTATTACGTAGGTGCTTATCCCCATTTTTCCGAATTGTAAACTGAGAAGAAGCAGTAACTTGCCCAAGACCATACAGTAATGACAGAAACGAGATTTGAATCCAAGCGGTCATCTTTCGGTGCCTGCTTCTCTTACCTAAGATTCGGACTGAAGCACTCACGAGTGGTTAGTCTTCAAATGTTCAGAATCAACAGAGCATTAAACCACAGCTTACTGTGCCGTGCAGTAGCTTGAATTGTTTTTCTTTCTGCAGTGTTTTAACTCAAATGGGTGATGAAAAGGACTCTTGGAAAGTGAAAACTTTAGATGAAATTCTTCAGGAAAAGAAACGAAGGAAGGAACAAGAGGAGAAAGCAGAGATAAAACGCTTAAAAAATGTAAGCCATGTTTTTTTATTTAAGTGATTTTCTTAAAGGAGATTTAAAATCTCTGCCCTCATTTTTCCATTAGAACAACGCTTCTTCGGTGAAGTTCTTTTGTACTTCCAAATGTTGCAGGTGAGCCCAAAGTCTGCTCTAAAAATTAACAAAAACAGTCAGATGCCCAATTTACACTGAAGTCAGATTGATAACACACTAAAACTGCATGTAGACAAGATTGTCTATGTGGAGAATAAAATATTTTGTACCTAAAATCGTTAGTGCACTTGAATGAATTCTTCTCATTTCGTGATGAATGTATTCATGATACCATTCCCAGGTATTTTTAACATAGTAGGAAGTTGTCTTGAAATTAATAGTGTTTTTTATTTTTCTTGGTTGGCATAATAACCTACTCAAAAAAAGCTTTTTAAGAATTTGATAAAGAGGTATTGGAAAAAATACCTCTTTTGGTAAGATTATCCATAAACCACTCTAAAGTGTTTATGATTGACACAGTGGGGCTGCAACTGTGGGCTCAAACATAGCAACAATTGTGAGGAGGGCGCAGGACCAGGCAGTGTTTCCTTCTGTTGTACATGTGGTCACTATGAGTCGGAACTGACTTGACAGCTCCGAACAACATGAGTACTGTATGATGTAAAGTATGTGGTGTTTAAGATACGCTTTAAGGCACAATTTTGACTCATGTAAGCAACTAACACACTTGGCATAGAGTCTCATGTCCCTTGTCAAATATGCTGGTTTAAAATTTGTCATCTCAGGCTTTGGGTTACAGAGAATTATGATTTTAACGTGGGTTTTGAATGAAAGTTTTTTATATCTGTGTAAAATTGGTCCATTCAAAATGTATGTGAAACTTTTTTAAATGTTGGCAAGGCTTGACTGATTATCATTTAAAATCAGGTTATCTATGAGGAAAATGACTGGCTTTCTCTTTGCTTTTTAGTCTGATGACCGGGATTCCAAACGGGATTCCCTTGAAGAGGGGGAGCTGAGAGATCACCGCATGGAGATAACAATAAGGAACTCACCTTATAGAAGAGAGGACTCTATGGAAGACAGGTAAGAGAGTGCTCGGGAAGTAGAAGAGCCCACGTGTTGCAAATGGACTTTGCTGATGAGACATGTTGTGGATCTCTCCATGTATTTGTGGGCCGCACTGGCCTTTCTGAGTATGACTTTGAAGAAGTTTGTGGTCATGAGTTTAGGTTTACCTCATGGTTGAAAGTGACTCATGTGTGTCAGTAACAACTGCTGTCTAAAATTCTGTACCAATAAACCGGAGTGGAATGCTGAAAGATACCCTGAGCAAGGCTGTTTGGCAGAAACATTTACACCAAAGTCTCTACTTTCTGACGTTTCTTCCTTTGCTGTGATATCTCTTAATTTCTTTTCTTCTCATATTCCTTTATCAAGTAATTAAGGATAACAGTCAGAAATTAAGGTAGAATACCTGCCTGCAAAAGCCTAAGGTGTGAGTTCTCCCAAGATTTTGACCATAAAGAATCAGTTGGAAATATTGTTAAATGACCTTTTGAGATCATTAAGGTTGGTGAAAACTGCAGGGCCTTTTTAAAACAGCTTTTTTAAGGTATAATCAACATAAAATGAACTATACGTATTTAGAAAGTACAATTTGATACATTTTTACTATCCGTGCCACTGTCACCACAATCAAAATAATGAGCACATCCACCACCCCCAGAAGTCTCTGCACAGAGGCATGTTTGTTCAGTATGCCACGTTGGTTTCCCACTTGGACGTTTCATTGGAATCTATATTTAACGTACAGTTTTGGCTTAAGTTTCAGAGTTAACATAATTTTCAAAATGATGATTCAGGCTAAATTTTATTCATACCCTGAACCCTACATTTTTCTGGCTTCGGGAAACTCCGGAATGCGCTAATGCTCCCTACGCATACTTTTCCCAGTGTGATGTGATGCTGTTGTATCTTATTATTTCAGAGGCGAGGAGGATGACTCTTTGGCTATCAAACCGCCCCAGCAAATGTCCCGGAAAGAAAAAGCTCATCACAGAAAAGATGAAAAGAGAAAAGAGAAACGTAGGCATCGTAGTCATTCAGCAGAAGGGGGTACAGACGTATTTTTTTTCTTTTATATCATATTTAAGTGTGGTTTGTTTCTCGTTTCAGAATCTACTGTCTTCTCTAGGACATAGTTGCAAGAGAAAAGAAAACAAAAATTTAACTAAAAGTGTAAACTTACTATCGCTCATTCTGAATAGCTGTTTCATTTTCCTTCTGGTGATGTGTTTTTCCTACATTATGTTGATTTGGGATAGTTTAATTACACATAAAACTTACCTTAAGTCAGTAAGTATAGGGGAAGAACACATCCTTCAATGCTAAATTGCCGTAACTGAAGAACAGACACCAAGTCAAAATAATGAGCTTGTTTTGACTAGAGCTTTGATCTCATACCACTGTCATGAGCTCCTGAGGAGTGTTGGAACTGGGAAAACTGGACCCGGCACCTAATTTCAACTTCATTCTTATAGATGCAGTTGATTAATTAACATGGTTTTATAACATGATGTAGAAGCCCACTAAAAGGAGAAGAGCTTCATTCTGTATTCTCTACAAATGACGATTTTTAAAATTTATAAAACTAATATATCCGGATGCCTTGTTATAGACTGTCTTTTGTTTTTAATATAAAATCATGATTGTTCTTCCTAGTCATTAAATATTCCTTCCCTTTTTGACTTCATATATGTATTCAAGTTAAATTTTTGGAAGTTAAGTTTCTCTGCATGACACTTCTAATTTCTCATTAGGGAAGCATGCTAGAGTGAAAGAAAAAGAAAGAGAACACGAACGTCGGAAACGACATCGAGAAGAACAGGATAAAGCTCGCCGGGAATGGGAGAGGCAAAAGAGGAGGGAGATGGCAAGAGAACATTCCAGGAGAGAGAGGTGAGAGGGGTTGGTTATGAAGCTTTAATCACATACTTGTTCAGGATCCCACTAGAGCAATGAAAGAGCCGATCAGATTGACACACGGAGAGGAACTTGGCAACATAAGGCAGATTTGCTGTAGACGTGGTATGTAAGCATAGAGTTAATGGAGGAATAAATGTTGGGTATTGTTAACCAAGAGAATTGTCCTGAAGGAAGTGAGTTTTTACTGCATCTTGAAGACAGAAATGGGTGTGAGAAGATAATGAAAGGAACCAGAAAGCTGTGTGTTGGCTTCTTCCAGACGGAGGCTCATGGGGTAGGGGAGGTGAATCAGGAACCAGACTATGAGCTTGGTCCCAGTTCACTGCCAAAAAGCTAGCCTCAGTGGAGAGTGGGCTGCAAGGGAGGGACAAGAGGAAGAGGTTGGGGTCCTGAGGTAGGAATTTGGATGTGCGGAAATGAAGAGTTAGATTGGACTTGTAATGCTGGAGACGGGAAGGAAAAATACAGTCGGAGAAACACTCTTCCTAGACCCGTTAGCTGACTATAGGTAAGGAAGAAGAGGAGTTGTAACAATGTCTGCCCTTAGGGCATCAGGATGGTGAGGGAAGAAGTACCCTTAGGGAGATGAGTTTGTACCACGTGTGCAGTAGCGTGTTGTGCATAAATCATAATCAAGAACAGATCATCTTGGGGACAGTCAGCCAAGTTAGCATTCTGACACAGAGTTGGTGTGTGGTCATTCATCATTTATCCATCAACAAGTCTATATTGAGCACCTGCTCTGAACCAGGCTCTGATCCAGGTGGTCTCGGCCAGAAGAACAGGAAATATGGTTCTTTGGGTTGCAACAGAAATAGACTCTTGTTGTCTCAAACAAAAATACAGAAAGTAAGAAAGGAGATCTCAAAAGCCTTGAAACAATCGGGACAGCCCACAGTTGAGGGAGGCTAGGTTACTAGGCAGTTCCCGGGGAAGCTGGGTCACCAGCTCTGGGAGGTCAGTTCCCAGGGAAGCTGGGATAGCAAGCTTTGGGTTCAGTTGCCAGGGGAGCTGGGTCACTGGTTCTGGGCATTAGTCCTCAAGTGCCTCTCTGTATGCTTGGATTCCCAGGAGAGAGCGTCTGTTTAACCTCCCATGAATCAGGTCTTTGCTCCAAATTCCTCTGTGGCCCAGGAAAAGGGTGCCATAGCCCCGGTGTGAGTCTTGGGCCACTTCTGTGTTTTGAGGACCTTTCCAGAAAAAGCTTGGGAGTCAGCCTGCTTAGTGTCTGCCACAGGGATAGGAGGGATCTGAGGTAGAAGGAGGATGCTGGTGACCGTCCCCAGCAGCCGAGGCTGGACAGTATGGGCGTGTAAAGAAAGGGTGTTAGAGTAGGGTTTGTTCTCATTGGTGCAGGGGGTGTGGGAGAACCCGAAGCCCAGGAAGTAAAGGTCTGAGATCAATGGAGGGAGAGCAGAGCCTTGGAAGTATTCAGGTTAGTAGCATATTGAACACCTGTGGTTTGTAACACTGATGCCCGAAGACCAGACGAGTTGTGGAATGACATGGAGGACACCAAACTTGAAGAAAGCAGAAGGTCGTTAAACAGAAAAGAAAGACCAAAATGGATGTCAGAAGAGACTCTGAAACCTGCTCTTAAACATAGAATAGCTAAAGCTAAAGGAAGAAATGATGAAGTAAAATTGCTGAACACAGGATTTTAAAGAATGGTTCCGGAAGACAAAGTGAGGTATTAACAATGAAATGTGCAGAGACCTGAAGTTAGAAAACCAAAAGGGGAAAACACACTCAGCATTTCTCAAGCTGAAAGAACGGAAAAAAAAATTTAAGTCTTAACTTGCATTATTGAGGGATTGTATGGGCAAAAAACTGAATGACGCAGGAAGCATCAAAAGAAAGTGGAAGAAATACACAACAGGATCACTGTCCCAGAAAAATTAGTTGACATTTAGCCATTTCGGGAAGTAGCATATGATCAAGAACCGATGGCACTGAAGGAAGAAGTCCAAGCTGCACTGAAGGCATTGGCGAAAAATAAGTCTTCAGAAATTGACAGAATACCAGTTGAGATGTTTCAACAGATTGTGCAAGGCTGGAAGCTCTCACTCGTCCATGCCAAGAAATTTGCTAGACAGCTACCAGGCCAATCAAGTGGAAGAGATCCATATTTGTGCCTGTTCCAAAGAAAGGTGATCCAATGGAATGTAGAAATTATCCAACAATATCATTAATATCACAAACAAGTGAACTTAATGATGAAGATAATTCAAAACATGGTTGTAGCAGTACGTCGACAGAAACCGCCAAAAATTCAAGCTAGATTCAGAAGAGTACGTGGAATGAGGGATATGATGGCTGATGTCAGATGGATCTTATCTGAAAATGGACTACCAGAAAGATGTCTACCTGTGTTTTATTGACTATGTAGAGGCATTGGACTGTGTGGATCATAACAAATTATGGATAACATTGCAGAGAATGGGAATTCCAGAACACTTAATTGTGTTCCTGAGGAACCTGTACATAGACCAAGAGGCAGTCATTTGAACAGATTTTAAACCATACTACATGGTTTAAAATCAGAAAATGTGTGCATCAGGGTTGTATCCTTCCACCATATTTATTCTGTCTATAATGCTGAGCAAGTAATTCCAGAAGCTGGACTAGGTGAAGAAGAACATGGCATCAGGATTGGAGGAAGACTCATTAACAACCTGCATTATGCAGATGACACAACCTTGCCTGCTGAAAGTGAAGAGGACTTGAAGCACTTACTGATGAAGATCAAAGACTACAGCTTTCAGTTTGGATTATACCTCAACATAAAACAAAAATCCTCACAACTGGACCAATAGGGAACATCATGATAAATGGAGAAAAGATGGACGTTTTCAAGGATTTCATCTTACTTGGATCCACAGTCGCCACCCATGGAAGCAGCAGTCAAGAAATCAAACGACGCATTGCACTGGGCAAATCAGCTGCAAAAGACCTCTTTAAAGTGTTAAGCAAAGATGTCACCTTGAAGACTAAGGTGCACCTGACCCAAGCCATGGTGTTTTCAGTTGCCTCATATGCGTGCGAAAGCTGGGCAGTGAATAAGGAAGACTGAAGAAGAATTGATGCCTTTGCATTGTGTTGGCGAACATTAACTATACCGTGGACTGCTGGAAGAACGAATAAACCTGTCTTAGAAGAAGTACAGCCAGAATGTTCTCAGAAGCGAGGATAGTGAGCCTTCGTCTCACTTTGGACATGTTATCAGGAGAAACCAGTCCCTGGAGAAGGGCATCATGCTTGGCAAAGTAGAGGGTCAGTGAAAAAGAGGAAGACCTTCAATGAGATGGATTAACACAGTGGCTGCAACAATGGCCTCAAACATAGCAACAATTGTGAGGATGGTGCAGGATCGGGCAGTGTTTCATTTGTTGTGCATGGGGCAGAACTGACTCGACAGCACCTAACAACAGCAACAACAAGAATGGTTTGCAGGCTTTCTCCTGAATATTGTTCAGTAAGTGGGTGGTTTAGGATAGAAAAAAGCCACCAGTTGCCGTTGAGTTGATTCCGATTCATGACAACCCTGTATATGTCAACCCCAGCTATGCTCCGTAGCGTTTTCAGTGTCTGATTTTTGGGTGGTAGATCTCCAGGCCTTTCTTCTTAGGTGCCTCTGAGTGGACCCAAATCTCCAACCTTTCAGTTAGCAGCCAAGTACACTGACAGTTTGTACCACCCAGGCAGTCCTTAGGATAGAAATGAAGGTTGATAGATGAAATCTGGGGCCTCCATATTGACTTCCTGGAAGGAGAAGGCAGGAGAAAGAAGCATAAAAAGGTGTGTATTGGGCAGGACTTCTGGTTATAGCTGATTATTAGTCAGTCTGCTCCCCAAAAAGCAACTATAAAGCTGGATAAAAAATGATACAAAATAGCTGTATCAGTGCTTTGGAAATGGACCAAAGGCACAAAATAGTCTGAGAAGCATTTGTGCTTGAAATGCTGCTGACCTTTGGGCAAGAAAGTGGGAATCTGTGGAATTCCAGCCTGGATTGGTGCTTCCATGACTCCCTCCATCCCCAGGTTGGTCAGCACAGACTTCTACCAGGGCGGGACAGGTATGAGGACTGGCAGCTTGTCTGTTGGGTCTGATGGGGACTTTCAGTTTGGAGCAGCATGCAGCTGCCTGCCCAAGGCAGCGTTTTCAGTGGAAGCGATGCTTTCTGGGCAGGAACTGCCAGACAGCACTGTTGTTTCCTTTTCCTTGGGGGAGGGCATCATTCTGCAGGACTTGGGGCTCACAGGAATAGTGCTCTGTAGGTGTTTGGTTCTGTGTTTTCTGCTCTGAAAAACCTCTCGTGGTTGTTTATAAATGGGACCTAGAGTGCTGGGGATAGAATTGTCTGTCTGGCGCTTGTGCTGCAGGGACCGTCTGGAGCAACTGGAGCGGAAGCGGGAGCGGGAGCGGAAGCTGCGGGAGCAGCAGAAGGAGCAGAGGGAGCAGAAGGAGCGTGAGCGGCGGGCTGAGGAGCGACGCAAGGAGCGTGAGGCACGCAGGGAAGGTAGGCGACGGGGTGCGCTGCAGGGCTGGGGCGACCAGGCAGGGAGGGCTCCCAAAGAAACCGCTCACCTCTCTGGGCTCCACACTGATGTGAGCCTGTGCACAGGTAACACGCACACGGCACCTGCAAGGTGGTGCGATTGACGACGGGATGGGGACCTGCTCGAGGCCACAGAGGGTACAGGAAGTGCTGGGGGCCCAAGGGCTGTGGGTCCCACCACAGTCCCCAGCCTCAGGCGGTCCACATGTGTTGCTGCCTGTGTTGGCTGGCATGTGTCCTGGAGGTGGGTTCTTAGCACCCATGGTTGCCTTCCCACTCCCTGTCGGACCAGTGGTCATCAGTCTGGAGACTTGTTTGATCCTCAGGGAAGCTCACGGCCCCTCGGCTTCCTGGCCTCCACCCCGTGCTGTTGGCACCACGTACACACGGTGGGCATTTCTGTTATTAGAAGGTGGGGTGACTGAGAGGAGGAAAGAGGGTGCTGCAGCACATCCCCCATTCCGTACTGTGGTTACTCAGTGTCCGCACATCACCGCACCATGCGGGAGGAGTACGGTGAGAAGGTGAAAGCCAGCCACTGGAGCCGCAGCCCACTCCGGCCGCCGCGGGACAGGTTCGAGCTGAGTGATGGCCGGAAGCCAGGTGAGGTGGCGGGCCTGCTTCAGGCCCACGTGCGGGGGTCTCCATGCACAGACTGCTGCTGCTGTGTTCACACAAGCCCTCATGGGACGCCACCAAGGCCCTGCTGTTCTTTTTCACAGTAGGATAGTGTGCTCGTTAGAGTGCTTCCATGTTATGACGGGCTGTTAACATTGATGTGTAACAAACCTATTTATTGATTTAATTTTTGGCTGAAAAGTTGATTTCTGGTCCTTTCAAGAGTGGCTCTTTCAGTTCCATGTACGGGGATGAGCTGTCATTCATACACACTGAAGTTAATCATGTGAAAGGCCCCATCTGATTTTTGGGTGCTGTTATCTTGTGAACGAGCCCTGATAGCACAGTGGTTAAAACGCTTGGCTGCTAACCAAAAGGTCAGCGGTTCAAACCCACTAGCCACTCCGCGGGAGGAAGATGTAGCAGTCTGCTTTCATAAAGATTTATAGCCTTGAAAACCCTGTGGGGTTGCTATGAGTTGCAATCAACTTGACGGCGGTGGATTTGGTTTGTTTTTTTTTTTTTTGGTTACCTTGTTTATTTAAAAACATTTCCCCAAACTCATTTTCAATGATTTGTTTCACAGTAAAAGAAGAGAAGATGGAAGAAAGAGATCCCCTGTCTGACTTGCAAGATGTCAGCGACAGTGAGAGGAAGACCAGCTCGGCAGAGTCATCCTCAGGTAGCTGCACACCTGGCCACACACCTGGCCCAGGCCTCACCTGCCTCTCTGAGAGCCAGGCCAGTGGGCTCACCTCCTGACTCTGTGTCCTTCCTCAAGCGGAGTCAGGGTCTGGCTCAGAGGAGGAGGAGGAAGAAGAAGAGGAGGAGGAGGGGAGCAGCAGTGAGGAGTCGGAGGAAGAGGAGGAGGAGGAAGAGGAGGAGGAAGAGGAAGAGGAGGAGGAGACGGGGAGCAATTCCGAGGATGCTTCCGAGCAGTCGGCTGGTGAGGAGAACGTGGGCACGGGTTTTAAATTTTAATTATGAAAGTGCTATAGATTTGTCACAGAGCATGTAGACGGTACAGACAAGCAAAGTGACATCTTTAGAAACGTTTTGAAATGGAGGGTGCCTTGCTGCCTGGGACTCCATGAGATCCCAGCTCAATCATTGAGATGCTTCTTGCTTTCCATCAGCCACGCTGACCCTCATTCTGCCTGTCGAGGGGTCTGGCGCATGCTACAGCGCGGCGCTGGCTCCGGTCAGCTGGGCGGACACCTGCTTTCTCTTGCAGAAGAAGTGAGCGAAGAGGAGATGAGCGACGACGAGCGAGAGAATGAAAACCACGTCCTCGCGGGTGAGCGCTCGCCCCCCAGCGGCCCCCTCTCCTCGCGTGTCCCTGAGCGCGGGGGTGCACTTTTCCTGGGTGAGGCCTCAGGGGCACCCTGGGTTTTCTGCATGTTTAGGGTCTTCCCCAGGGTGGGGAGAGGGTCTTGGCACGTGCTGGTTCCTGGTTCTGTAATTGGGTGTCCTTTGAAGTTCCAGAGTCACGATTTGACCACGATTCTGGGGAGAGTGAGGAAGGGGAGGAAGAAGGGGGTGAGGGGACCCCGCAGAGCAGCGCCCTCACTGAAGGAGACTGCGTGCCCGACTCGCCTGCCCTGTCGCCAATCGAGCTCAAGCAGGAGCTGCCCAAGTACCTGCCCGCCCTGCAGGTCAGCCCCTGCTGCCCCAAGCGTGTGGCACAGTCCCCACGTGTACTAAGGAGGGTGCTGTAGAGGGTGCCCTGTGGGGCGGGTGCAAGTCACACCTGTGTGCTGGGCACTGCAGTGGGGGGCATGACAACCGGGCATTGTGTTTGCACCTTTGTGGCCCAGCAGTCTGGGTCGCTGGGCCCTGTTGGCTGTCCTCAGCCATGCCGAGCATGGAAGGGTCTTGGGGTCTTGGAAGTCGCCACTACAGGTGGCAGCCTGGGCACAGCCCAGATGGTTCTGTGGCACAGAGTGCCAGGCAGCTGTTCCCAGTGCCAGCCTTCCTACCCCTCAGAGTGTTTGAGCCACATAGCTCAGCCAGGCCTGCACTGGTTGACGGTGCCTCAAGGTGTGGGGGCATGGGGGAGTGCGTAGAGGGTGGGTATTGGGGGTCAGCACGAGGTAGCCCTGGGTCTTCACACCGAGGTGCCAACGTGGAGGGGCTTTGGTTCATTGTATCCATGATAAAGTGGCCAGTGCTCACAGAAGGAAATAGGGAAAGGAGAAAGTTGCTCCTGGTCCCCCTCCTAGCCTCATCCTGGCATACCCCAAAGACACCCAGGGGATTTGCTCTGCTGCTCTGTGTGGGCACAGTGAGTGGGCAGAGAGGCGAGCCCATAGACCTGAGGAGAGGGTAACCCTGGCCTAGCCCGGGGGTCCTGACCTAGCCTGGGGGTCCTGGCCCAGTCCTCACATCCCTACTCCCCCTAGGGCTGCCGGAGTGTGGAGGAGTTCCAGTGCCTGAATAGGATTGAAGAGGGCACGTACGGGGTGGTCTACAGAGCAAAGGACAAAAAAACGGGTGGGTAGAGTCTATGGTGGTCCCACAAAGGGGAAGGTCAGGGCCGAGGGCCCAGAGAGCCTGGCTGTCTTCTGGCTGAGAGGCCAGGTGGGTGGGCGGTGTGCTGTGGAGTGGGGCATGCCCTCCACACTGTGGGAGAGCCAGTCTGAAATGTTCTAGTCTAGCCCAGCATATTCTGGTACAGGCCACACGCATCTGCTGGCTCTCAGAAGAGGGCATGTAGAGACAGGCAGAGGCACCGGGAAGTGGGGGGCACCTGTGTGAGAACATAGGAGCGGAGGGGCTGCTGGTTAGGTGGCCCTGATTGCTGTGAACTAGAGATGTTCTCTCTGTGACTTGGCATCCCCACATGTCCCTGTGCACCCTATCCTGTGTCAGTCTCAGTGACTTGGCCACTAGAGCGATGTCTACATGGAGTCGCTCCTGATGCAGCTTTCCCCACACTTGCAGCTGTTTTTTTCTGGAAAGCCAGGGTGACTGGTGCCTTTGGTGTATCGAGACACTGAGGTTCGTCGGCCTCCTCAGGGTGAACGAGAAACCCTCCTCAGTCGTTTGGGGAAACGCTGCAGGGAAGCGTGCCTCATGTTTCTTTTTGCGTGGGCTTTTCTTCTCAGTGCTGATGCTGATTTTGAGCTCCCAGTTAAAGATGCTTTCTCGCTGCAAAGTAACAAACACTTCATAAGCAAAAGATAAAAAGTCCTCATTAAATGTATTGATATTCTTAATGTGATCTTGCAAGAGCATTTTCTCAGCTCCTGTTTTTAAACTTCTTTCATTACAGATGAAATTGTGGCTCTGAAACGGCTGAAAATGGAAAAGGAAAAGGAGGGATTTCCCATCACGTCACTAAGAGAAATCAACACCATTCTCAAGGCCCAGCACCCCAACATAGTCACTGTCAGAGTAAGGCTCCGCCCACTCCCCATCCCCACCCACCCTGCTCAGACCTGACACCCCACATCACCATGAATGGGTGGCCCGTGTCTCCCAGAGTCCTGGGGCGCATGGCCCAAGTGCTTCTTTAGATACCATACACCATTATCATCACGGGAATAGCGGGGTCCTCGCTGTCCTGTAGTGTGTGCACCCAGATGTCATTTCTTCCGGGGTAAGGGCCCCACACATCCTTACCCACACCCCCGACATTTTCTAGGAGATTGTCGTTGGAAGCAACATGGACAAGATCTACATCGTGATGAACTACGTAGAGCACGATCTCAAGAGCCTGATGGAGACCATGAAGCAGCCCTTCCTGCCAGGTGCCACTGAGGCCTCTTGGGGGCCCTGGCTGGGAACTGGCTGGTGCAGCCACAGTGGTGGGAGGGGGGCCTGCTGTGATGCAGACGCAAGTTGTTTTGTTGGGAGGATAACACACCTTAGCGAACCCTTCAGGTGTTAGTGCAGTTTGTAGTCTGGGTGTTGGCAGCAGGGGCGGGGGTGCCCGTGAGTCTCCAAGTAGAACTCTGACCCCAGGGAGAGGCCTAGCCTGCCAGGCTCCTGAAGCGTTGAGCCCTCACGCTCTGGGCACATGTCACAGGAACCAGTCCCATAGTGCATCTCTCTTCATGGGGGAGGGGAGGGGTGTGACCTGCCTGTTCCCCTAGGGGAGGTGAAGACCCTAATGATCCAGCTGCTTCGAGGTGTGAGGCACTTGCATGACAACTGGATCCTGCACCGTGACCTCAAGACATCCAATCTGCTGCTGAGCCATGCTGGCGTCCTCAAGGTGGACCTGCCCCCCGCCCCGTCCACTGCCTCCACACCTCATGCCACCCCTGCCACCTTCACCTCCGTACCGTACCGTGCTCCACCCCCCACCACTATTGCTCCCATCCCCCACCTCCACCCCCCCTGCTTTTACCCCTTCTTCGCACCCCCTGCCATGGTGCCACAGGGTCCTGCCATAGCTCATCCCTCTGCCTTTCCAGGTGGGTGATTTTGGGTTGGCACGTGAGTATGGGTCCCCACTAAAGGCCTACACCCCAGTTGTGGTGACCCTTTGGTACCGTGCCCCGGAGCTACTGCTTGGCGCCAAGGTTAGTGTGCACAGGTGCCTGGGGGGTTGCAGCCCGCAGGGCTCCATGGTGGCCTCACCCTGAGACCACAGAGCTGTCTGATGCAGCTGAGCTGAGTGCCTTGGCCTTGCAGGAGTACTCCACGGCCATTGACATGTGGTCTGTGGGCTGCATCTTCGGGGAGCTGCTGACTCAGAAACCCCTGTTTCCTGGGAAGTCAGACATTGACCAGATCAACAAAGTGTTTAAGGTAGGGGGCTGCGTGCTGGGCCTGGGTGGGTGTGGCGGTCACTCTGTGGCTTCTCGGTGGGCTGGTCTCTGAGGATGAGACTTGGAGTCAGCTGCCAGGTGGTGGACCCTTCCCTGCAGGGGAGCCAGCCTGTTCTGAGGCATCCCCACCTTCCTAGGACCTGGGGACCCCCAGCGAGAAAATCTGGCCTGGCTACAGCGACCTTCCCGCAGTCAAGAAGATGACGTTCACCGAGTACCCCTACAACAACCTCCGCAAGCGCTTTGGGGCGCTGCTCTCGGACCAGGGCTTCGACCTCATGAACAAGTAAGTGGCGCCACCAGAGGGGCCGGCTGCCTCATCGTTGCAGCTGTGGAGCCTGGTGCTGGCCCCGGCCTGCCTGCCACGTGTGCCCTTCTAGAACCACCCCCTGCCCCAGCACACCCTGCTCTTGGTAGCCTGGTCCCAGAGACCCTGGGGACTCTTCCACCACTCCACATGCTGGGACCCAGGTGCCCTGCTCTCCTCAGGTTTCTGACCTACTTCCCTGGGCGGAGGATCAGTGCTGAAGATGGCCTCAAGCATGAGTATTTCCGTGAGACCCCGCTCCCCATTGACCCCTCCATGTTCCCCACGTGGCCCGCCAAGAGTGAGCAGCAGCGTGTGAAGCGTGGCACCAGCCCACGGCCACCTGAGGGGGGCCTGGGCTACAGCCAGCTGGTAAGGAGCCACGGGGAGGGGGAGTCTTCACAGGCAGGGCCGACGGGCCAGAGGCTCCTCATAGGTAGAGGGCTGTTGGAGGGAGAGGGTCCTCACAGGGAGGGTGATGAGGAAGAGAGGAGGGTCCTCACGGGTGGAGCTGCTTAGTGGGGAGAGAGGGATGGCATGGGAAGGACTGATGAGAAAGAGGGAGAGTATCCTCATAGGGAGGAGATGGGGTGGGGGTTCTCATGGGTGGGGCCAGCCGGGGCGCAGGTCCTCAGGGTACGCTGACACTGACTCGCCCCCCAGGGTGATGACGACCTCAAGGAGACCGGCTTCCACCTGACCACCACAAACCAGGGGGCCTCAGCTGCTGGCCCCGGCTTTAGCCTCAAGTTCTGACCTCAGAGCAAGTCGTAGCACACGCCCAGAGGGCAGGTCCTGGCCGGGTTGCGTGGGGGCACAAGGCTCCCCTTGGTGAGAGGAGTGGCTACTGCAGTGTCTTTGTCCAGATTGCATCCCTGAATCTAAGCTGCAGGGGGACCTCTGGGGCCGAGAATCCTGGACTCAGAGCTCCTTATCATGTTCTTCATTTTCCACGTTTTTATTTTGGCTTGTAAATTTATAGAATTAAATCATATTTTCCTTGTTGTAGAGGGAGAGGCTGTATTTCTTCAGGTGGATCAGGCTTGCCCTGGGGGTGCCCCGTGCAGAGAGGCTGGGCTTCAAGGGGCCAGTGTGTACAGCACATCCCCTCACACACACGCACTCACATACATGCAGCCAGGCTGAACCCAGGCTGCCAGCCAGTCAGACAATGGTAGTAATTTGGAGCCAGTACCGTGGGAGGGTTTTTTTGTGTGTGTTCTAATCTTGCAGGATTTTTGTCTTGGGCCTGCAGACCTTTTCTTTGACATGGGTGTGAGTGCTTTCCTGCTTCTTCCTGAGGTCGCCCAACTCAGTGACCTAGGTAGATGGGCTGGTTTCCCCCCAGCATTGTTCACAGGGCTGTGAGCCCCTGCCCAGGTCCTACAGGCCACTGTGTTTGCTATCCTCACACAGGGGTTTTTATACAATAGGTTGTTAGTTTTTAAATGTAGTAAACTATTGTGTCCTCCTTCTGGCCCAAAGCTGAGTCTGGTGGGCACAGTTCCCTGGCTTGGGGACAGGCAAAGGCACAGGGCGGTTCACAGTGGTGGGCCCTCGGCTGTCTGACCTCATTTCCAGTGCTACCTCCCCTGGCTGACTCAGGGCAGCACCATGCCCAGGCAGGGGAAAAGGCCCAGAAGCCAGGTTGTCAGGAGCTTGGTACAAGAGCTAGAAACCAACTGGGTGAGACACTGTGGAAGATGTGGGTCAGGGCCCTAGGGGCGAGGGCAACAAGGCAGCCTTTGGCTCTTCCTTGCCCTGCCTGCACCCCTAGTAATGCCCCCAGCTCTTGGGCCCTACCCCACTGTGTAATGAGGAGTCCAACTGGGAAAGTCCTTCTTACCCTAGTCCTTCCTCAGCTTTCCAAGGCCACACCCTGACCCCAAGCAGCTGTGAGGGGAAGGGGGGCTGTCCTGGCCTCTAGGCTTCCCACTAGGACTGCAGCCCAGGCCCAAAGCGCCTTTTCTCCAAGAACAGGCAGAAACAAACCAGTAGAGAAAGCACTTTATCAGCCTCCCTTTCTTCAAGGCCCCGGCTGTAGGAGGCGCACTAGCTCCTCACGCGGATGCGCCACGAGTAGGTGGTGAGCACACGCTGACGCCGACGCACCTCACATGTGTAGGTGCCTTCGTTGATGGCGTTGGCGATGATGCTCAAGTGTGCCTCACCCAGCGCCAGATAGCCAGGATAGGAGAACTCCAGGGGCTCCTGGTCCTTGTACCAGCTGCGGGGGGTGGGGGGTAGGTGGCTAGTCTGTCCACCTGCCACTCCGACCCCCAGGGCTGCCCCCCACCCAGCACTCACTACACTTTGCCCTTCTTGTGCAGGATCTTCTGGCCACAGCGGAAGGTCACGTTTCTGCCTTCAGGCACCAGCCTGGTCTTGGTCCTGGGTGGCGGTGGGGTGGCAGCCACTGTGGGGAAGGGGAACTCTGCTCGAGGGAAAGGGGTGTGCCACATCAGTGCCCCCACCTACCCCCAGAGAGCACAGAAAGAAACCCAAGCAGGTCCACCCAGCCCTCCGCCCTGACATCACCGTAGCAAAAGTCGCAGCTGCTGGGACAGAGTCGCTTCATGAGCCTCCGTCGGGCATCGCAGAAGCCCTTTCGTGCCCAGGACGCGCACACGAAGAGCCGGTCCAGGCAGCCTGCAGAGGGCGCCCCGGCTCAGGGCCCACCCCCACCCCGACCTGGGCCTGCCCCCGACCCCCGCCTCCCACGCCCACCTGCGCCTTCTGCCCCCAATCCCTACCCCCGCTGGCACGCCCCCCCGTCCCGCCCACAGGCACCTCCCTCCCTCCCCCCCTCACCATAGAGCCGGTGTAGCCCCCACATCTCGTCTTGCGACAGCGCCTTCCAGCCACGCAGCGTGGCGTTCAGGTGCATGAGGGCCCGGACGTGCTGCGAGTGCATCAGGCCCAGCGCGTGACCGATCTCGTGGGCTGCCACGTGCACCAGGTCCGTGAGCCACACGCCTGCAGGCCCAGGGGTCAGCGCTGCGAAGACCCCGGCCCGGCGCCTCCACCCTGCTGGCTGTGCCGCGTGGAGCAGCCGCGGCCTCAAAAGATAACAGCGTCCTGGGACAGGCGGTGACTCGGGCCCCAGGAATGCAACTCAGCGCCCTCGGCGGCCGCGGGTTGTGGGGGAGGTTCGGGGAGCTGGAATCTCAGGCCTGTGACCCTACCCCCCGCGGCCTCTCCGCCCAGCCAGTTTGACCCCAAATCGCTGCCACCCCAGCGTCCCTCCAGCGGCAGCCCCGCGGTGGCGCCCGGTGCCAGGGAGGGGTGGCGTCAGGGAGGGGCGACCTGAGGGGGCAGCGCGCATCACCTTTCTTCCAGCTGTACCGAGTGGGGCCCAGCACCCAGTACTCGCTGTCGTCGAAGTGGATGCCACCGTGCGGGGGGAAGAAGGCGTGGGCCAGCTCGCCCGTGGGGCCATCGAAGCAGTGGTGCAGGGCTGACGTCAGGCAGTCCGTATGGTTGACTGGGTAGAAGCCTGGGGGGAGCACGGGGCTGAGCGGGCCGCGGGCGGGGCCGGGACAGGGCAGGGCAGGCGCCCACCTATGCGGAGGTCGCTGGGCAGCTCGGGGGCCACCTCGCGGAAGCTGAAGGGGGACACGTCGCTCCACATGCGGAAGGCGGCAGCCAGGCCCCGACGGGTTTCACTGGGACTCAGCAGGTTCCGCGGGAAGGAGAGGATCCTGGGGGTTCAAGGTTCGGGTGGTGGGAAGGAGAGGATCCTGGGCGGGGGTGGGGGAGGCAGGGTGGGCACGGGTGGGAAGGAGAGGATCCTGAGGGGACCAACTAGGCGGAGGTTGTCCCCAGGCCCAGGGTCCACACCTGTACGTGAGGTTAAAGTGGTTCCAGCGTAGCCTGGCCGGCGTTAGCGTGTAGCGGCGTCTGCGGGGCGCCTGAAGGGGTGGCGGGCCGGGGACTGGGGTGACAGGGACACCTGCGGGGTCTGACGCCGCCACATCTCCCTTCAAGAGAAGCCAGTGGTGTTAGGAGGCAGCGAGGAGGTTCCCCAACCCCGAGGCTACGGGAAAAAGCTAGAAGAGGGGTTGGGGGCTGAGGGCGTTGACTGTCCCGATTTAGGACTTCCTGCGTTTTTCCCTTTTCCTAACCGGAGAGGGTGTTACTTTCACACGAGAAGTAAAACGGGTACTGAAAACTGGGAAAGAACCGAGTGGGCGGGGCTGGAGCCAGATGTGCTGCTTACCCCCCTCCCCCCAGCCCAGCGGCTAGACCCACGGACGCACGTACCCACGGACGACTCAGCCCACCGACCCTCAGACGCACCCGCCCGGACCCCCTTCCCGGCCCCGCCCTGCTGGCCGCTCTCACCTGCGCCGAGGGGACCCCCGGCCGAGCCAGCAGCACCAGCACAGGGAGCAGGCACAGGGCGCCCAGGACAGCTCCGAACCGGCGGCCCTGCCTGGGCGCCCCCGACGCGTCCGAGGGGGCGAAGGCCCCGCGGCCCATGGCGCTGCGGACTCGCTGTCGGGCGCGTGGGGCCGCGCGGCGCGGGAGGAGGAGCGGCTCGGGTTACAGGCCCCGCGCGGGGGGGTTGCGGGGACGGAGGCGCGGCCGCTCTGAAGGGAACCAGCTGGCCGCCTACCGGGTCGAAGTGCCCCGCCGCTGCAGCCTGGGCCGCGGGGACCCGCGTCCTGTGGGTCGGTGGCAGTGGCCGGGGCAGGGCCTACCGGGCAGGGCCGCTTGGAGGGGCACGGGGAAAACTCCAGAGAGTGTGGCGGCCCCAGGCGGCCAGGGAGGGGGCGCACGCCAGGGACTCAGACTTAGGGAAGGGTCGTCAACGGGGTCTCCTCACTGGCTGGGAACTGAATGTGCGGCTGAATGACCCCAATGGCTTTTTCTCCAAATGGATGCCCACACCCGAGGCACCGGATGAGACCCGGGAGTCGAGCCTCTGTCCTGGCTTTGGCGGCTCAGTGGGGCCAGTCCAGGACGCGTCCCCGCGAGAGCTGAGGGGAGGGGACGCGGCGACCGAGTGTGGGGCGGCTGACGGGGCGGAGAGAGTCGGAGTTGGGGTGGGGGTGGGGGTGAGACGTGGGGACGTGGCGTCAGGAAGGAGCCCGCAAAGGGGACAAGGCTGCGGGACGGGGGCTCGAGAGCGCCGGGAAGAAGCCAGCGGAGGGGCG
The DNA here is from genome assembly GCA_030035585.1 of Dugong dugon. Taxonomy (NCBI): domain Eukaryota; kingdom Metazoa; phylum Chordata; class Mammalia; order Sirenia; family Dugongidae; genus Dugong; species Dugong dugon. The sequence goes on along the minus strand of CM057462.1, from coordinate 24,567,771 downwards.
GACCTGGGAGGGCCGGACCCCCCCAGGTAGGAAGTTGGGGGAAAACGGGTCGTGCGTGGAAGGGTGGGGAGCGGGAGTGCCTGAATGGCGCCCTCCGCGCAGAACCGGCTGGGAGAAATGGAAAGCCAAGTTCGGCGAGGGGCGTCGAAGATCTGGAACGGTCTAGGTTGAGGAGGGAGCAAGCGTGGGTACGCTGAGCCCCCAAAACACGAGGGCGCTATGGGCCGATCAGGCAGGGGTTGGCGGGGCGCCTCTGGGCGGGGAGAGGAATCGGGGCTGACGGCCCTCGAGGGCAGGGCGTACTGCAGGGGGGAGGGGGGAGGGCCCGTCCGGTCCGCTCCTCTCCCCTCCCTCCATTCCAGTCTTTGCCAGGGTGACAGCGTGGGTCTGGCCAGCGGGGTCAGCGCCAAGCAGCTGGCTGGCAGCCGTGGGGCTCCACGGGGCGACGGCGCGCGGCGGGTGGTTCTTGGAAAGTCGGATACCGCCCAGGGCAGCGCCCCTCTTCGTTGCTAAATATTTGCTCCAACAAGTCCCGCCAGCGTGTGCCGTCCTCTTCCCAGGCCCGTGTTTCCCCTCCCACGTTCTCCGGTTCCGATATCCGACCGGCCCCCCACCCCATCCCTGCTCAGCCGCCAAGCCAGGACCCACAGTTCCCGCGGGGACGCGGCCTGTCCCCATAAAGACAAAGAAGTCTCTGGGAGGGGGCAGGGGTGCTGCTAGGTGTCGGGGGGAGGCCCCTAGCTGGGCCCACACCGGGGTCGCGGGCTCCGGAATGGGGTGGCGCGGCTTGAGCGCACAGCTGGAGGACAGAGCGATCCGGTCCCCCGTTCGGTTGGACACAGCCGGAGACGGGGTGGGGAGACGGCGGGCAGTCTGTGTCCGCCCCGGGAGAGGCTGTTTCTGGCCTGGGGCGGGGCGCCGAGGACCCCGAGCGGCCAGGACACGTGGGCCCGGTGAAGGGGGCGGGGCGCGTTTGGCTGGAGCCCGGCTGGATGGGAGACGGGCCACGTCGGGACAGCGGGGCGCGGGTACGGGCCAGAAGCAGACAGACGCCAGAGTGCATGGATCCTTTTATAAAACACAGGGGGGCGGGGCGGGCACAGCCGGCTCACACGAAGATCTGGATGCGGTCGCGCACCGGCTGGCGGCAGATGGGGCAGGCGCTGAGCGCCGCGCCGCAGGGCGCGCACGCGCCGTGGCCACACTGAAACACGAGGCGGATGTGGCTGTCGATGCAGATTGGACAGGTGATGCGCTCCTCCATCTGCCTGTAGCGGCTCTGCAGCTCTTCTACCAGCTGCCGCGGCGGGCCAGGAGCGGGCGGGGCGCTCGCGACCTCCGTGCCGTCTGTAGGGGGCAGGAGTGGGGGGAGGAGGCGTAAGCCTCGGCCGGGGGGTGGGGGGAAGTAGGGGATTAAAAGAGGTACAGCGGGAGCAGGCGCGTGCCCAGGCGGAGCGCTCGCCCGCTGCGGTTGGTGTAGAGTCAGGTAAGCCGAAGAGATGCCACGCCACGCCCTACCCACCTGGGCGCAGCTTCTTGCTGATAGCCACCTGGCACTTGATGCACTTCTTCATCCGGCGGGCGCACTCTGAGGGGAGTAGGGGGGCGCGTTGGGTGAGGCCTCATCCCACCCCTTCCCCGACCCACTGCCGCCAGTACTCACCTTCGCACACGGTACGATGCTGGCACGGCGAGAAGAGCACCAGCAGAGCCAGCTCAGAGCACACCAGGCACTCAGCGGCCTCGGGCCCCGCTGCTGCTGTCACGTGCAGGTTGGTCACCGTGTTCGGGGTGCTGAGCACGTGCCGCGCCCCTGCCACACCCCCACTGCCTTCCGTCGCCTGATGCTCCCTGTATGGGAAGAGTAGGGGCTTTAAAGGGCCCGGGCCGCTGCAGACCACCCCCCCAACCCCTCCGGTGCAAGCTCACTGGAAGCGCTGGGCGCAGCTCTGCAGGGCCTTGAGCACGTGGCCCTCGGCGGCCAGGTCCAGCGGACTCCGGCCTCGGTGGTTGGTGTAGCTCACATCAGCACCCTCCAGTGCCAGGAAGCAAGCAACTGCCGCACCCACAGTCAGCTCAGCGCTGCCCGGGAGGCCCGAGGCCTGCAGCTGGTCAGCGAGATGGACCTGATGAGGGCTGGGCGCTGGAGCAGGCCCTAGGCCTGAACAATGGTCTGTAGAAGCCTCTGCTGGCACCAGGTGGCCCCACCCACCACCCCCAGCAGCCTGGGCATGGAGGTGGTCTCCTCCCCGGGAATTGCCTTCCTGTGTGAGACCCCTGGCAGCTGCGGGAAAAGCTCCCCGGCACTGCATTAGGGGCTGCGTTCTGAGGCCGCACCTCTAACCGTTCACCCCCCACCCCACTGGGCCCCTCTCTTGCCACTTTCCCAGGCTGGTCAGGAACACTGGCCACACCAGTGGTGGGAGAGGGTCACAGACAACGCCTCCTGCAGACCCCAAGTCCCCCACGCTGCCCCTCCCCCCCTGTGGGCCTGGCTCCTGGGGCTTTGAGGTGGATAGTCACCCAAGCCCCGCCAGGAGCCTGTGGCCACCTCTCTAGCCAGACAAGCCCACATTTCCTCACCCTGGACAGCAGCTGCAAGGGCCCTGGGTCCCCCCCGGCCCCATCAGTCGCCAGGGGCAGCAGTTGGTGCCGCTGCAGTGCCACATGCAAGGCAGTGTCCCCGTCCTCATCCTCGGCATTGACACTGCAGCCAGCGTCCACCAGCAATGGCACCAGCCCCATGTGGGCCTGCTGCACAGCCAGGTGCAATGGCGACTGGAGCTTCCGGTTGCGCAGGTTCACGTCACAGTGGCCCTGGGGTAGGGCAAGGGGACACAGGCTCAGCCCCCAGGGTGGGGTGGGGGGGCGACTCCCCAACCCTGGGCAGGCCTGGACCCTGTACTGCCACCTCTCGGATGAGGATCTGGGCCACGTCACGGTGGTTGTTGAGGGCGGCCAGGTGCAGTGCTGTGAAGCCATCCTCCTTCCTGGCGTCCACCAGCTGCCGGGCTCGTGCCAGAATCTTCCGGACGGCTCTGCAGGGGCAGGGAGGTCTGACTGAGCCCAAGAACTGTCTCAATGGCCTGGCCAGCTGTCCACCTGCCCATCCCACTCACAGCGCATGGCCCTTGAGCGAGGCATGGTGCAGTAGCGTGAAGCCCTGGCTGTTGGTGGCGGTGACGTCGATGCCTGGCACCTCAGTAAGGACCTCAACAATGCCACTGGCTCCAGTTCCCACTGAGATGGCGCAGTGCAGGGGTGTGTTGGCATGGGCATCCTGCCAGGGGGTGGTGTCGGGGTCACTCAACCAGAAAACCACCCAGCCACCACCTTGACCCTGGGGACAGGGCCGGGAGACCCAGGTGCTGGCACTCACGGGCAAGTTGACATCACAACCATGCTCGCACAGCACACGCACCACCTCCAGGAAGCCCCTCTGCACGGCTATGTGCAGTGCTGCACTCCTCGAGCCATTAAGGGCATCAGCATCACAGCCCGTGCTCAGCAGCAACCTGGCAGCCTCTGGCTGGTTCCTGGGGGGAGGAAAACAGGGGTGCTGTGCCAGTCAGCAGGACCCTTCCCATGTTCCCCAACAGCACACTGCAAGTGGGCCTCACCCCAGGGCCGCATAGTGCAGCGCCATGTTGCCCTCATCGTCTGGCACGTCCATGCCTGCCCGTGCCTGCAGCAGCAGCCGCACCATCTCCACCTGGCCCAGGTAGGTGGCCACCTGCAGGGCAGTCTTGCCGTGGTTCTTGGCATCCACCTGTGGGAAAGCCAGCAGATCAGCCCAGAGCCCTTGGCGCTCTGTCCCTTGGGCTAGCCAGGTGTGGGTCCTGGGGCCTTGCCTGCTCTGGGTGCCGCCGCAGCAAGTCCAGTGCCCGGGCTGCATTGCCCAGTGCCACCTCCACCACAAGTCTCCCCAGGTGCTCCGGGTCACTCTTCTGTGCCCGCAGCTTATCCAAGGCAACACTCAGGGAGCCTAGGGGCAGGGTGGAGGTCAGGGGGGGGGGGGGGGCAGGGCAGCCCCAGCCCCCCACTGGACACCCAGGCTTGCCCCTACTTTTGTTCTCCCGGGCACGCTCAGCCACATCCAGGTTGGCATCCTCCTCAGGCCGGTAGGCCACTAGGCAGGAGGGGCTGAAGGTCCACAGCTGGCCGCCGACTGCCACACGTAGGTTCCCGTCCCCGAACACCTTCACCACCTTCCCGACGCGGCCCAAGGCCTACGGGGGTGGAGTGTGGGATCACCAGCAAGTCTCCAGGGCAGGGGTGTGGGTACATGGGGTGGGCAGTGGAGTGGACACTCACGGGGGCCATGTCATCTGTCCACTCGCCGTGCCCAGCCTGCAGTCGCTTCACTGCATCGAGATCATCGATGACCCGGACCACATCGCCCACCCAGAAGGAGTTGTGCTGAATGAGGGAGCAGCATGTGAGGTGTCCCCCAGCTAGGGGCTCAGGCTAGATGAGGGCTACAGGACCAGGGCAGCCTTGGAGGCCCACCCAGGGCACAGGGGTGACAGCTGAGAGGCAGCCGGGCAGCCAGCATGGGGTGGTGATAACCAAAGAGGCCTCACCCCTGGGAACCAGAATGGCATAGGGATGGTGCCCAAAGACAGTCCAGGTCCGCTCCTCCCCAGGCATCTATCCTGCCAATACCCCCCACAGCTACCTATCCCAAGGCTCCCCAATGTCCCGAGCTAAGCCCCTCTCCCCTATCCCCAACTCCACATTGTCCCCCTCCGGGCCCCTACTTGTGGTGCCCTCCTCCCCCTCCCCTACTCCTGCTGCCTGGCTTCCCAAACAGCTCTCATCTGTGCCCCTCACTCAGTCCCTACCCCTTGGGCCAAGCATTCACCTCCCTGTCCTCACAATGGGCCTCCCCACAGCCTCTCCACCACTCCCATCTGCTCCCCATGCTGTGCCCAGAGGGACCATTTAGAAAGCAGACCCAGCTGTGGCTTCAAGCCAAGGGACTTCAGGATGAGGATGCTCCACCCCAGCCCGACCACTCAGCCTCCCCAAAACCTTCGGTACCTGCACCCTCTTCCCGCCGCTCCTCATAGACCTTATCCCACTGATCCCTGGGGGTCACCTCATTCTCAGGGCTGGGGTCTCCGTGGCGCACCTTGATGAGGGCCCCGGGGTGGAAGGTCCAGCGGGTCTCGTTGCTGAACTGCACGCGTACATCCCCGCGATCTGTGATGCGGTGCACGGTGCCCGTCTGTCCGATAAACTGTGGTGCGTCATGAAGGCTGTGGCTGCACTGAGCAGAACTCTTGGGGGAAGAGGGGGCTGGGGTCCAGAGAAGGGGAGGGGTACATAGGCACAGCAGATGGGGTGCAGCTCACCTCAGCCATCCTGGGATTCCACCCGCCGTGACCTTCCTGCATCTCCCTCAGCACATCCGTGTCCAGTAGGCACTTGACCTTGTCTCCGTGCTGGAATGGCTGGCCATCCGCACTCACCCTCCGCTGCAGCTCTGCTGGCTTGCCTGCGGGTGGCAGCAGGTAGGCCTCAGGCAGTGCCCCCTCCCCAGTGGGATGTCACCTGCCAGCCCTGTCCCTGCTCTGCCCCTAGAGGCTGAGCTGAAGGGAGGAGGGTGGCAGAGCACGCTGTGCATGGTGTCAGGTGGGGCCAGCCTCATACCAAGCCGTGGGAGGTGCTCCTTGTAGTAAAAACCACCGGCCGCCTCGCCTACACACTTGAGGTCCACCTTGCCCTTGTGACCCACGCGGTATACGTTGGTGGTGCCATCAGCCCATGTCACGCTGGCTACACTCCGGCCTGTTTCCACATCCCAGCCACGGATATCCACCACACGGCCTGGTTTCCCTTCCCCTCCTAGGGAAAGGTAGGCCCTGCTGGCAGGCTAAGACTGCGCCACGAGGCTGAATCATAGCCCATCACAGCCCCACCCGAGTCCACGTTGCTGCCCACTCACCGTCTTGAGAGCCCCACTCCCAGTCAGGGCCTCGTACCACCTTTGCCCCCTGGAAGATGCCCCTCAGCGGGATCCTTGGGAGGCTCTGGCGAGGACTCAGCGTGATGCTGCAATAGAGGGGGTCCTGAGGCACGCCAGGGTTGAGGTGAGATGGGGCAGGCCGTCCGCTGTGCCCAGCCTTGCTCCTCCATGCCCAGCACCTGCTCGCACCCTGACTGGGGCCCCGCTCCCAGGCCCAGCTTTGCCCTGAACCAGCCTGGCAGCTCAGTACCCTCTATACCCTGGGAGGAGGCTCCATGGGCCTTCAGATACCCTGAACACAAGCTTACTGACTACGTTCCCCCAAACCCTTCCCTGATGCCAGGCTGGGATGGCATCCCAGACCCACCCTCACGGCAAAGTCTCTATGTGCGTGGTTGCTCCTGGCCTGCTGCCTCCTCTGAGCCCGGCACCCTTCAGGGCCATCCTCAGTGCTTGGCACGTGGCCTGCCCAGAAAAGGGCTCAGCTCATGGGAAACAGGCACCCCCCGACAGCAAGATTCCTCCCACCCTCCCCACAAACCAGTCAGGCCAGCAAGTCTCCCCAGCCCTGCCTTGGAGCTGGCTCCCAGCTTGGCCACCCTGCCTTGGGCTCACTGCCAGCCTGCGGCCCCTCAGGATGTGACCACCTCTTCTGCAGCTGCTGCCTGCAATCCCCACAGGCCCCTCAGCACCTGCAACTGTATGGGGCCACACTTGCCCTTGGGGTGGCGCCAGGTCATAGCGCCCACCTCCATAGGCCTGTTCCACAGCCACAGCTGCCTTCCCCAGGGGGTGGGGCTGTTTAATGCCCAGGCCCCAAGTGACCATGGTCCTACCACCCTCCCAGGAAACAGCTCTGTCTCTAAGCTTGAAGGGCGGGCAGCAGCTCCAGGCCTGAGAGCTCACAGAAGCGAAGGCCTGGTCAGGTTTCAGCAGCGCCTTCAAGGGGGCCTGCCCCAAGGCTATGGGTTCCACCTAGGACCAGTACTGCCAGACCCAGCTCTGTTGGGTGGTGGTACTCACGGGCGCGAGTGGGCCGTCTCGTAGCGTTCGAAGGCATGCGTGAGGTCGTGCTTGTTGTGCATGTAGCACTGCGTGCACAGGTCATAGTCGAAGCACACGCGGCACTTCCAGCGCATGCCCCGCAACCCGTGCTTCTTGCAGCAGTCACAGATGATGTTGGGGTGCCGCACGCCTGGGGGCGTGGCCAGGATGGAGTCAGGTGGGACGGCCTGACCCCGGTGCCCCGCCTTCCTGGCGCGCCGCCCCCCGCGCTTCAACACACCTATCTGGGCGTTGTCGTAGAGCAACAAGTCGTGGGCGCCCTGGAAGCCAGCGCGGTAGTTGGTGCGGGTGCCATGGTCCCACTGCACGACGACCGTGCGGTCGGGGGTCGAGGGGCTGCCATGCCGACCGAGCTCCACCACTGTGCCCACGCCGCCCTCGCCGCCGTCCTGCTTGCCCCACTTCCAGTCCGTGCCGCGCACCACGCGCATGCCCACCTGCACGCCGGCCTGGGGGTCCGGGTCCATGGTGGGCGGGGGGCTGCTAGGGATCTGCAGGCAGAGTGCATCCACCCTCTCAGGCTGTGCCAGGGAGGCCCACAAGGCCGACCCATCCACAGGCCCCGTGCTGTACTGCAGTTAGCTATTCAACATGTGTTCACTGAGTGCTATTGGGTGGGCCTGTCGGGGGTCTCCAGGCCTGCGGCTGGGAGACAGTGCCGCAGCCACATCTGGCCATGAGCCTGAAGGAGAGGAATCGGAGCATCACGTGGGGCGTCTATACACCACGCCCTAGCAGGTCAAGAGGGAGAGGAGAGAGGGGCTCTCACCTGCTCATGGGTGCAGGTAAGGCTGACCAGGGAGAAGACTCAGTCTGAACAGGGAGAACTAGACAAAGAGGGGGAGGAGGAGCAGCGTTCCAGGGACTGGGACCTGCACGTGCAAATAAATGCCCTGTGGCAGGCAAACTGTGCTAAGCACGAGGACAGGAAGGTGCAGAGGTGGCACCCATCAGGGAGGGCAGTGGAGATGGGGGAGGGAGGGAGGTCTGCACTTTACAAAGTCCCCTGCTCTGTGGCTGCTTCGTGGGGACCACCATGGATGTCCTAGTGAAAGAGAACAGTAGTCTGGCCTGGCGTGTGGCTGGGAAGCTCCATCAGTGAGCACCCACTGAACATCGGCTGTGCTAGTACACTGGGCTAGCACACCAGGACCATCAGGACACACTTGTTTAAAAATTAAAAGACCTGGATTTCAGGTGAAAATGTAAAAGTTAAGATAATAAAAGCTTTCGGACAGCAACAGACTATTTGTGTAGCCAGTTGATCACACAGCTGCATTAAAGTTAAGAACAGCTGTTCCTCAAGGCCCAGCTAAGAGACTGAAAAGGCAGCACCACATGAGTGAGAATACTATCCACCTCCACAAAGAGCTTGTATCTACTATGTCAGTAACACCTAGAAACAGCCCAACAGAAAACGAGAAAACACTGGAACAGCCCCTCCAAAGACACCACACACCTGGCTTCTCTGGACACCAGGACACTCATTACACCCCACGTACATCTGGCGGACAGTGCCAGCGAGGGCACACGCTTCTCCAGGCCTTCTAGAGAGGACTAACCCAGCAGCTCCAGGTACATATGACTGGGATCACACCCATGCTCACAGCAGCACCGTTCCCACGTGTCCTCATGTGAAATGTGGCTTAGCCCACAGTGGAGTGTCACACTACCACACCTGCACACATAGACAGGGCGAATCTCACAAATGTGACGTTGAAGGAAGTCACCAAATACAAAAGAGCGACCGCTACACAATTCCATTTATGTAAAGTCCACCAACAGGCCTCGCAAATCCAGGGCACTAGGAGTCACAGGAGGCAGGCCCCCGGGGGCGCATCCTGATCTGGGTGCCGATTATACATGTGTTCCTTTACAAACACGTATCAAGCTGTGCATCTATGATACACGTCCTTTCTGTACTCTGCTATTCTTCAGGAAAACTTTTTTTTAAAGACATGAACGTATCTGGAAGATAGTTGAAACACGTATCTTAGCCTCTGAGTGCTTTCTGGAGGTTCAACCTGCCCACGCTCTAGGAGTCAGGGCCTCGCAGGACCGAAATCTTCTCTGTGCTCTCAGGGCGTGCCTGAGCGCAGGGTCTCAGTCTTGCTCCTGACCATGCCCTTCTGTTTGCTGGCTGAGGCCACAGCCGTGCGCTCAAGCCTGGCAGCCTGGCCCTCCAGCTTCCCTCTTGCAGGTTCCCTGTCATGGCCCCTTCCTCATCTTGCTCAGGACCTCCAAAGGGCTTCCACAGACATCTGAGCCTTTTAAAGGACAAACCTTCCTGACCCACCACAAATCAGCCTCTGATCAAATGGCAGATATCTGCTTCCTGGAGGGAGCTCCATGTTGCCTGATGGGTCCAGGCAGTGCCTCCTTTGGCCGCACAACCTTCCGCACAGCCCGGCCCACCCTCAGCAGACAGCAGCATGAGGTCTTGGGAGAAGCTTCTTCCTCCTTCCAGGGTGCACAGCTGAACCCAGGCCCACTGCAGCGAGAATGCCCGTGACCCCTCAACAGGGGGAGGGTCCCAGGAGCAGCTGCCACAGTGGTCAGGCACGGTGGCTGGCCCTACCTCACCAGTGGACAGTCTCAGGATGCTGAGTGGCAGGGAGCCCAGGATAGTGGGGGCCAGAGGAAGCACACGTGCCATGGGCCTACAAGGCCAGGCTCTGCTCATATGGGGCACGGCCTCCTGCCGGCACCTCCAGCACAACCAAGACCAGGGCCACTCCTCAGGGAGTTGAGCACAGAAGCAGGACATGACCACTGCTTAAGGCGACCATACCACACAGACCGCTCCCTACACTAGGCAGTGAGCACCCGTGTTTGAGAACTGCCACACCCAGCAACCACCCGGCCCCTACTCGCCTCAATGTTCTGACCACCGAGTGAGGGTATGCGAAGATGGAGACCTGAGGGGGCCTCTGCTCGGCTCCTGTGACGATCCAAGGCCCCGTCCCAAAGGGCTGGCCTGGGCCAAGCTACTCCCACCTGTCATTCTTGTCCTTAAACACAGACCATGAGCCCAGCTTAGGTATGGCTGGCACTGGGGGCTGGAGAGAGAGTGGTGACCGAACAGAGCCGAGCTCCACGGGTCCGAAGTGGACACAGCTATAGTGGCCAGCCAGCTGCCATGTCCCCTGCTTGGTAATGGCCCCTGACTCTACCTAGGAGATCCCCCTGTCCCCACTAGAGGCTGTCCTGGCAGGAGGTCACTCAAGGAGCACATAGGCTGTCCCCACCAGCCTCCCTCCCCGGCAGAGAGTGAGCCCCACAGGGTCTGGTAGATGAGACCAGGACCAGGCCTCTGCCCATGGCCACTCTGGATGGGCAACAGGCTGGGGTCACCCACTGGTGCCTCTGGCCAGCACCTGCTGGCGTCACACATGGTATTCTTAGCAGCCACCTGGAGCACACCCAGATGGTCCACCAACCCTGGCTAGCAAACTCGCCCCCTGCCAAAAGCTACTCTCCCAGAGCTGAGGGTCGAGACACAGCAGGCGAAAACACTAAGCCTGGGACCTCTTCCCAGCCTCAGCGCTGCCACCTTGGACCAGCAGTCTCTGATGCCCAGGCTGCCCCACGCAGAGAGTGCTCAGGGAACCTAGGGAGACAGCACTGGTTCTCCTACTCGATGTCCTCCCACATACCACGACGTGCCAAGCTCTGGGAAGCCTCCTGGTTGCCTCCTCTCCAGCCCCCACATCCTTAGAGGCAGGACCCACAGTCCAGCAACAGATCCCTGCTGTCCCTTCCTGCATATCTACTGCAGGGACACTGCACGGAGTTCCAGAACCTCCAGGCCAGCCCTGGGGGCTTCCCAAGCCTCTCGCTCCACCCACCTCCCTCCTGCCTCTCCAGCAACCTAAGACCAGCCTGGACTCTGTTACCGCTATCCCCAGGGCCTGGCACATCATCACTAGTCGTGCCCCCATGACATCAGCCCCCCAGCCCCAGGTCTCAGAGCCTCACTCCAAAGGCCTCTCCAGGGGTGGCAAGTAGGGAGGTGGCAGGGCCAGGAAACAGGGGCACAACAAGGACAGCCAGAGGAAAGGGACCTGGCTGGGACTTGGTGTCAGCCCCCCTCCACTACCCCCCAGGAGGCCTCTCCTCACAGGAAAGACAGGTCAGTGTCCCAGCTTTGGGTGGCGGGGGTCCTGACAGTCACAGGAGGGTCAGGTGCTGTGGGCACCCAGGTAGCCTACCCATCTCAGGACAGGGCTCACCAACAAACGACTCAAGCCGTGGGCTGCCCTGGCCATCACTGTCCTCCTCTAGCCACCAGACAGGCCCTTCAGGCTCAGGGCTGGATTTGGGTGAGGCTGGGCCCCTGAGGGTCCAGGCTGCAGGCCCCCAAAAGGTGAACCTGGGCCCCAGTCCCAAGTGAGTCCCAGGGCATTCTTGGTGCCGGGATTGCACTCTGCACCCAGGCCAGCCGCACTGCATTTGCCCAAAACACCCAAGGGAAGGAAGACCTAAGAGGAGTTGGGGACTAGTCAAACTCTCAGTCACAGATGCACCCCAGAGCCCCCCTCCACCTCCTAACAATCTCCCCTCATCCAGACCTTCCTGGACAGCAGGCAGCTTGTGAGCTGCCACTGCACCTTCCTGCCCTGGCCCCTGAGGCGCCAGGTACAGAGGACGCCCCCCTGAGCTGGTTCCTCTCTTCCTGCCACAAGAACCTCTCCAGGGTATTCCAGCTGGTTCGCCCTGGGCTCGAGGCAGCTGCAGACACCCAAGGCTGGCCTGCGCCCTGCCTCCCCAGAAACATCAAAGCCAGAGGAGGCTCAGAGCCATGCAGTGAGTCACCGCCAGTGTGCGTGGCGGAGCTCTGGGGAGTTGCCTGCTTGGTGTTCACGTGGCCCTGTTTCAGGTCCACGAGGAACAGGCGCTGACCATTCCCTGCCATCCCTCTTGTAGACACACTTCAAACTTTGGGATGCAGCACTGCAAAGCAAGGCATGCTGAAGCCTGGCACCACTGCAGGGGATATTCACCCACAGAGTGACCGACTCTTCTTTGCCAGAAACACTGGACTCTGCCATCCTCCCCAGAGTTCACGGAGATGGCCCTGGCTGTAGCATGGAAACCCCTCAGAGGCTGCTGCTTTGTTTTTAAAACAACCCTGAGATGGTCAGTGCATTAGGACTCGGGTGACAAATGGGATTTAGTAAAATCAGAACTTACCTTAAAGCACACACCAGCCCTGCATCAGCATCCCAGGTGCTTAACTGTGGCTCCCTGGGTCACCAGTGTGGTCAGCTGCCCAAATTTCCTGTTGGAACCCAGCAGCCATGCCAACACAGAACCCAGCAGGTAGGATGGGCCACCAGCAAGCGAATCTAGAGAAAGATGGTTTTTAAGAGAGAGTTTTACACTTTCAGCATTTGCGATCTTAACCACACAACAGGATGACGGGGGTGGGGACGCTCTATTGGTACCTGGTTTCTCTTCACAAGAAACCACGAGCACCTGGAGGGCAGAACTATTTCCAAATCACAAATCAGGACAGTATGTAAGAGCGGTATTTCCCTAATTTGTGACTATTTTATACGAGACGTTTTCAAAGACCATAAAAATTGAATCACATTTAGCTAGGAAGCTAGCAAACCGCCTTCATTCAAAAGAATAAAGTTAATTGGAACTGCACTGTCATGGGAGCAAGGAGGTTGCTGATCCTTTCCTGGTGCCTAATGGTGATTGTGGAATCAACACTGTGTGGCACAATCAACTGAAAAAAAAAAAAAAAAAAAAAAAAAAAAAAAACCCGGGCTTTTGCCATCTGGCACCTCTGGCTAAGATGCAGGTGGACATCCTAGATGCCAGGCGGCCCAGCCTACTGGGGAGTCGGGGGAAGCCTGAGACAGAACAGAAAACCCAACATTGCACAGCACCAAGAACCCTGCTAGCAACAGGCCAAAGTAATGGCTGAGCTGTCACCACCTCTAATTGTGGCTACCCAGGTGGCGGCCCTTTAGGCAGGGCCAGAAGCAGGACACACTCTGCAGACAGGGCGTCACCACTTGTCCGCTGTGCAGAGCCAGCCTTGAGCAGAGACTGATAGCCATTAAGGCACTTGTTACATCTGAACGCACTGGAGCAACAGGGTCAGGTGGATGGGAGAGGAGGAGCAGGAGCTAGGGAGTCACACACTGGCACCTTGCTATTTTCCTAACTGGTTCTGACTGGGCAGTGGGGGGGTGGGGGAGAGGCAGGATCATTTATCACTCCCCCTCCCACATATGCACACACACTCAAAAACAAACAAGGTAGAGGGGTGACAGCAGCAAATCCCAATACGCAGGCCACCCGCCCACTCTGCTCAGCTCCACAAGCCACGGAAGAGCTCCCGTCTGGCTTGTCCAGCCGCGCGCCCGCCTACCCGCCTTGAGACCCTTTGCCTGCAGCTCAGGCGCCTGGAGACTTGGGACTGGCCTCTGGCGGCTCCAAGTTTCAGAGCAAGTCCTAAGCCATCCAGCCTTGTAGCCACGGAGACGCCAAGATGCACACAGTTAGTACCTGCATCTCCGCAAGGACCGCGTAGTCGCAAGGCCGACCTGTCTGCTCCTGGGGAGCTGCCGTTGTCTACATACCCGTTCCCAGGCCCACGCCCACACCCCGAGCTCCCCGGGGCCTGCCTCTCGACCCGTCGGGCCCCCTGGGGTCTGGAGGCCCGACACGTACTGCAGTCACTGTCTGGAGAGCAGCAGCCAAAGCGCTGGACCGCCACCTGCCGCCCGGAGTCGCCCCGGCTCTGCAGACATCAGGCCTGCGCTGCCCTCTGGCCGGCGCCCCGGGACGTGCACCGGGTACGAGCGGCTGGCCCTGCAGGGCGGGGGAGGGGGAAGGGGCTGCCCCCCGCTCCCCTTCCCCGGAGCTGGGGGGCTCATCCCCGCTGTCTGCATCCCTCGGGGCCGCCCCGCCCCTTGTCATTTCAGCACCCCCTCCTAGGGAAAGTCGTTCCGCGCCCGGTACCCATCCAGACCCCTGCCCAGGCCTCAGGGCCCCACTGACCCCTCCACTTGCCCGGAAGTTTCCGTCCGGCCCGCCTGGCACGGGGACACTGGGGGCCCTGAGGAGCGCTGTCAGCCAGCCAGTCAGTCGGTCCGTCACGGTCTGTGCTGTGGGGGGGCTGCCGGCACGCCGGGCCCTCGCCTGCTCAGCCGCGGCCAGACCAGGACGCCCTGCCACCGCAACCGACCCCGCTGCGCAGCGCCCGCAGCCCACCCGGCAGAGACTACCCCCAAGCCCCCAGCACTTCTATTTCCTGGGGCCGCCGCGGGACCTGCCGGGAATTGTAGTTCGCAGCCCCTTGGGGCCTAGCGCGGTGGGGGGGGGGAAGTGGGCCAGGACCACAACTCCCAGGAGGACCCGCGGCGGAGGCGCCGACGCACGCGGCCTGTAGCGGGTGCTGGGCCCCCTGTCCGGCTCGGTCCCTGGCTTTGCACCTCACATGAACGGCCCCGAGCCACGAGGACGTCGGCCTGGCCGCGCTCTCTGCCCGCTGAACCCCCCAGCCCCTCCTGGGTCGGGGAGGGCATGTTACCTTTTAAACACAGCGTTGCAAAAAATGGTCGTGGAATTGTGTTGGGCTTTTACAAAGTGTACCCGTTTGGGGCCATGGATGACCGGCAGGCGCGCGGGGCTGAGGAAGGCTTTTCGCCCTTGAGCAAAGGGACCAAACTCAAAGCGTGGCAGAGGCTGGAGGACACTGGCATTGCCGCGGGGTGGGGTTGGCGAGGGCGAGGCGAGAGAAGCCCGGGCGAGGCGAGAGGCCGCAGGCGGCGAGACACCACAGACAAAACATGGAGAAGCAGCGCTGCCTCTGCCACGCCCTCGCCGCCCGGAGGGGTGGGGCAGGCGCAGGAAGTGCGTCTAACGGGGCGGGGCTCGAGAGCGTGGACCTTGCCCTGCCCTACGTGGCGCAGGCGGGTTCGGAGCTGCGCGGTCCTTGAGCGTCTCGGCGCCTGTGCATTGGCTGGCTAGAAGACGCATTCCGTTGCCATGGAGATGGAGGCTGCCTAAAGCTACGGAGTTTATCAAAGGGTGCCAGAGTGACGTCAGGTTGGGGAAGGATCGGCGAGGCTTCCAGGGAGGCGGAGAAGAGACGTAATCGCACCACCTCGTTCTGACTAAATTTGATTTAAGTGCACGCAGAGCTGAAGACAACGAAAAACAGCAGTCCCCTGTCCCACCCTCCCTTCCCCCAGTGCTACACGCCAGAGGCTACTTCCTTCAACTCTTGTAGCTGTTTCCTCTGATGGAAACCTCCATATTTCTAAAAAGTAGACTGATACATTTTGATTTATTAATTTTAGACATTTTTCTGGACTTCCCGACAAGGTCACCTTGGCTCTCCAAGCCAGTCCCCACGTCCTCACCTCTGTTGGCCTGTTGCAGTCAAGTCCGTTCCAACTAATAGCGACCCTATAGGACAGAGAACAACTGCCCCACAGGGTTTCCGAGGCTGTAATCTTTATGGACCAATGTCATTAATCATATTAATATCACAGACAAGTAAAATTTTGCTGAAGATAATTCAAAAGCGGTTGCAGCAGTACATCAACAGGAAACTGCCAGAAATTCCAGCCGAATTCAGAAGATGAAGAATGTGGGATATCATTGCTGATGTCAGATGGATCTTGGCTGAAAGCAGAGAATACCGGAATTCTGTTTCATTGACTATGCAAAGGCATTTGACTGTATAAATCATAACAAATTATGATAACATTGCAAAGAATGAGAATCCCAGAACACTTAATTGTGCTCATGAGGAACCTGTACATAGAGCAAGAGGCAGTAGTTGGAACAGAACAAGGGGGTACAACATAATTTAAAATCAGGAAAGAGTGTGTCAGGGTTGTATCCTTTCACCATACTTATTCAGTATGTATGCTGAGCAAATAATCTGAGAAACCAGACTATCTGAGGAAGAACGCAGCATCAGGATTGGAGGAAGACTCATTAACAACCTGCAATATGCAGATGACACAATCTTGCTTGCTGAAAGTGAAGAGGACTTAAAGTACCTACTGATGAAAATCAAAGACTACGGCGTTCATTATGAATTACATCTCAACATGAAGAAAACAAAATCTCTGACAACTGGACCAATTAGCAACATCATGATAAGTGGAGAAAAGATTGAAGTTGTCAAGGATTTCATTTTACTTGGATCCACAATCAACACCTATGGAAGCAGCACTCAAGAAATTAAATGACATGTTGCAGCGGGCAAATCCACTGGAAAAGATCTCTTTAAAGTGTTATAAAGCAAAGATGTCACTTTTGAGGACTAAGGTGCACCTGACCGAAGCCATGGTATTTTCAGTTGCCTTATACACATGTGAAAGCTGGGCAATGAATAAGGAAGACCAAAGGAGAATTGATGCCTTTGAATTATGGTGTTGGCGAAGAATATTGAGTATACCGTGGACTGCCAGAACAACAAACAAATCTGTCTTGGAAGAAGTACAGCCAGAATGCTCTTTAGAAGCGAGGATAGCAGGATTTCGTCTCACTTCGGACATGTTATCAGGAGGGACCAGTCCCTGGAGAAGAACATCATTCTTGGTAAAGTGGAGGGTCAGCGAAAAAGAGGAAAACCTTCAACGAGATGGATTGACACAGTGGCTGCAACAGTGGGCTCAAGCACAGCAACAATTGTGAAGATGGCACAGAACCGGGCAACATTTCATTCTATTGTACATGGGGCCGCTATGAATGACTTGATGGCACCTAATAACAACAACATTTTTCATATGGAAGGAGCCCTTGTGGCGCACTGACTAAGTGGTCAGTTGATAACTGAAAGGTCAGGGGTTCAAACCCACCCAGTGGCTCCAAGGGAGAAAGACCTGGAATCTCCTTTCATGAAGATTTCAGCCTAGAAAACCCTGTAGGGTAGTTCTACTCTGTCACATTGAGTCGCTGTGAGTTGGAATTGACTAGACAGCACTGAACAATAACAACATTTTTCATGTAGTCCCTGGGTGACGCAGACAGTTAAGTGATAGACCACTAGCAAAAGGTTGGCGGTTCAAATCCACCCAGAGGCACCTCAGAAGACAAGCCTGGTGATCTGCTTCCAAAAGGTCATAGCCTTGGAAACCCTATGGAGCAGTTCTGCTTTGCACACGTGGGGTCACCATGAGTTGGAATTGACTAGATGGAAACTAACAAAAACAACAATTTATTATATGCCTAGTTTTTTACTAACTCATGGCTATTTTTTTCCCCCATAAACTCCAACATCTTTCCACATGCCTATCAATAATAATTCCAGATAGGCTCAAACATATCAGCTCTATTTAATTCCTGGAGACATCTCTTCCAGAGCCTTCTCTCCTCCTGTTCCAATCTGAACTGATTGCTTTCTAAACTTACTACACAGCTGTCATCTTGAGCTTGCCTTGTGCTGGCAGACTTGTGATTCCCTTTGCCTTTCTCCTGTGTTGGATTCCCTGTTTCTGGAATCTGTGTTATCCTCTGTCTTGGTTTACTCTCTTATTTTGTTGAATTAAGTCCTACAGTAGCTTCCTGGAAAGGGCACTTGTCTGAATATGTGTTTGTTCTATCCTTATCCCTGATTGATAGTTTGGCTGGGTATAGAATTCTAGGTTGGAAATACTTTTTCTTCAGAATTTTTTAAGGCATTGTTTTTGTTTTAGCCTCCAGGGTTGCTGTTGAGAAGTCTAAAGCCATTTTGATTTCTAATCATTTGTGTGTGACCTGTTTTTTCTCTCTGAATGTTTTTAGGATTTATCTTTATCCTCAGTGTTCTGGAATGTTATGATGATATACCTCGATGTGGGCCTTTCATGCATTGTATGGCACGTAGTTATTCTCTTCATTCTAGAGGCTTATGTCTTTCTGTTTTAGAACTTTTAAAGGAATGTTTAAAAATATTATTTTACTCCCCTTCATTTCCTGTGTTCTCTCTTGATGGAATTCCTATTAGTCATATATTGGACTTCCTGGACAAATCCTGTAATTTTATTTTCTCACCTAATATTTACCTCTCTTTCTGGGATATTTCTTTAACTTTACCTTCCATCCTTCCTACTGATTAAATTCTCACATATTTTATTTTTCTGAATTCATGTTTTTTTTCCTCATTTATTCTTTTTCATAAATAATGTTTTTTCACAAATGCATTTTTTTTCTTAATTTAGGTTAATTATATGTATTTTTAAATGCACTGCAGTGCAGTGAATTACTTAATATGGCCCTCCTAGCCATTCATGGTCTTGTGACTTCCACAAAATGATTGTATGTGACTATGCAAGTAAGATTCTGGTGGCCAACCAAGGGGATTGGACAGCTTGCTAACAATACAGATAAAGTGCATGGAACCCTTACAGGGGTGGGACCATGCAATAAGATGTATGCGACCCTAACAAGGGGATTGGTCAGTTTTGTTATCCTGCCAGGCTTAAAATGAGCCCTCCCAGAGGCAGGAGGGGGGACCACATTACTACCAAGAAGAGCCAGGAGCAGAATGCTCCCTTGAACCCAGGGCTTCTGCACTGAGAGCCTCCTAGACTCAGGAGACAGAGAGCGCTGTAACACCAGATGGCAAGAAGCAGCCGCAAGCGTGGAAGAGAAATGACATCAGCAGAACCAGGAGACCAGTGTGAGATGGCAGTGGGCTTCCTGGCCTGTGGAGCAAGGCGACTATAGTGGGCATGCCAACCCATGGAGCAAGACAGCCTAGTGCCTCCAGGTAGGAGGCTTCCTGGCAGAGTGGGGTGCCTTGGGACACTTATTGGTGGAGCTAAAGAGTTTTGTAACATTTGCCTGAGCTGGGCAGAGGCCAGGGCCAAGAAGAGCCTGTCCTGAGGGGGCCAAGAGGAAGCCTGTCTTCAGTGGGCCAAGAGGAGCCCTGCACGGCCAAGAGGAGCTGAGAGAGCTGTCACGTGCTGAAGAAAGGAGACTTTCCCTACATGCTTCCTGATCCTGATCCCGATCCCAAGTTGTAACCTGTTACTTCCCTAATAAACCCCGTAACTATGAGTATGGTAGGTGAGTTCTGTGTGGCCATTGCAACAAATTATAGAACCCAGCAGAGAAATAGAGAGTGCTGTGGGAGGGATGGCTGGTGTCAGAACTGGTAAAAAGGTTGGAGAGAGGAGGTATGTCTGACTTTCATCTCATAGGATTCATCCTTGGGCTGATGCTGATCTTGATTCTCTCTCCCCCTCCCCTAGTTAGATGAGGTCTGATGCCACCACCATGTCGTTTTTACATGCACCTGCATTGACTGTTTCATCAAGATTCCTTCTCTCTGTTTGTTTTAGGCTCTTTACTGTATGTTTAAAGCTCTTCTTTCTCCATACAAATGTTAGATAAGCTCAAGCTCAGCTGAGAGTGTTGGAAACCC
Source organism: Dugong dugon (assembly GCA_030035585.1). Classification (NCBI taxonomy): domain Eukaryota; kingdom Metazoa; phylum Chordata; class Mammalia; order Sirenia; family Dugongidae; genus Dugong; species Dugong dugon. Next base: position 24,548,347 of record CM057462.1, on the reverse strand, counting down.
CAAATAAGGATGGCTTAAACAAGACAGAGGTTGATTTTTCTCTTTAGTAAATAGAGGCCATCTAGAGCTGGTGTCTTTGCTGCTCCCCTTTCCTCAACAGGTGGCACACAGCTCACGGTCCAGGATGGCTGCTGAAGCTGCAACCACCATGCTTTCACGTCAGCCATCAAGAAGGAAGAGTGAGGAAGGGGGTGAACTCTACCAGATAACATCCTATTGGCCCTGTTCTGAGCTGCAAAGAAGGCTGGGGTATGTAATTTTTATGGGAGATATGTGTGCAGGTTTGGAGATATCAAATGCCTCCTAGTGGTTGATATATTCCATCTAAGTTATCCTGCTTATTATCTGAAGCTTCAAACAATTCACCCTAACTCTCTTCCTCAAATAATTTTTATGGATTATTTATTATTATTATTTATTAATAGTATAGTCCTTGGGTGGGGACTATACCTGTTAATAATAACTTATACTTGTTAATACCAAAACCAAAAAAACAAACCCATTGCCGTCGAGTCGATTCCAAATCATAGCAATCCTATAGGACAGTAGAGCTACCCCATAGTGTTTCCAAGGAGCAGCTGGTGTATTTGAACTGCTGACAGTCTGGTTAGCAGCTGAGCTTATACCTGTTAATTGTAATAATCTATTATTTATTAATAATAGATTAATTATTACTATTAACAGACAATAAGCTAGTAATAATAACAATCTATTATTACTATTAACAGATAATAAGCCAGTTGTGGTGTTACTAAGAAATAAGGGAAGAATGGATATTGGGAACAATTAGTAGTCTCTGCCCTTTAAAAGCTAGGTGGAAAATTCACATGCCTGAGTAGGGCTCACCATCTGTGTTAGTTATCTAGGAATGCTATAACAGAAATACCACAAGTGGATGCCTTTAATATACATAAGTTTATTCTTCCATAGTTTAGGAGGCTAGAAGTCCAAATTCAGCGTGTCAGCTCCAGGGGAAGGCTTTCTGTTTCTGTCTGCTCTGGGGGAAGGTCCTTGTAATCAATAATCCCCTGGTCTAGGAGCTTCTCAGCACAGGGACCCTGGATCCAAAGGACGAGCTCTGCTCCTGGCTCTTCTTTCTTGGCGGCAGGTGGTCCCTCTCCTTTCTGCTCGATTCTCTCTTTTATATATCAAAAGAGATTGACTCAAGATACAACCTAATCCTGTAGATTGTGTCCTGATTTATTAACATAACTGCCTCTAATCCTGCCTCATTAACATCATAGAGGTTAGGATTTATAACGTATAGGATAATCCCATCAGATCACAAAATGGAGGACAACAACATAATACTGGAAATCATGGCCCAGCCAAGTTGATACAGATTTTGTGGGAACACAATTCAGTCCATAACATTATCCCACATTCTGGAAGCAGAATGGGGAAAGGGGCTTGGGTGTTCCACCACTGGGGTACAGATTTCCACTTAACCTCCCTGTTTTCAGCCTCTTCCCTAGCCTCTCAACCTCAATCAATCAATCATCATCATCATCATGTATTGAGAGTTTACTGTGTACCAGGCATTCTTCTCAGTGCCGTACAGGTATTTTCATATTTAATCCTCTATCAACCTCATGAGCCATTGATATTATTACCCCTGTTTTACATATAAGGCACCTGAGACACAGGGAAGCTGAGTAACTTGCCTAGGGTCATGCTGGTGGTAAGCAGTGGTGCTAGAGGGGAACCTGTGGTGAAATGAGTTTCTTTACATGGCCTTTTGCCTTGGTTCTTTGGAAAAACAGTTGAAGGGATTTTCCCCTAAGCCCTGAGGAGTTACCTTTGCCCTAGTTTTCTACCCCAGAGGTCTATTACTTTTTTCCAGGTTGACTGACATTTCCTGGGCAAGCTGTAAACAACTTGGTTTGATACTTTTTACTTGGTCCTGGGCTGCAGCCTGCCCTGTGATTGACATGTACCTTGCAGGGATTGGTCAATAGACTATACAAATGAGGTGAGTTGTAGTCTACTATGCAAATGAAGTATCTGTGGCCTACCAAGAGGGGGCTGGTCAGCTCATTGTCCCTGGTGGGAGTGCCATGTCTTGAAATTGACGAGGAGTTTGTGTATTTAAGCAGCCAGCCCCACAGAGGTGTTTTTGAGACAGAAAGAATAGGAGGAGAAGCAGCAGGAAGAAGCAGAGAGAAGGCAAGAAAATTCCTAAAAGATCTGTAACATAGTCAAGGACTGTAACACTGAAGACAGTAAGAGGCCAAGAAGGGGCCCAGAAGCAGAGCCAGTGGTAACAGATGACAGATGACTTGTCTGAGGGGGCCGAGAGAAGGCTGGCATGACCGAGAAGAGCTGAGAAAGCTGTCTTGTGCTGAAGAAGGGAGACTTTGCCTACATCCTTCCTGTCTCAGTTATCTAGGGACTATAACAGAAATACCACAAGTAGATGTCTTCAACAAACAGGAGTTTACTCTCTCACAGTCTATTAGGCTAGAAGTCCAAATTTAGGGTGTCAGCTCCAGGGGAAGGCTTTCTCTCTCATCAGCTCTGAAGGAAGGTCCTTGTCATCAATCTTCCCCTGGACTAGGACTTCTCAGCACAGGGACCCAGGGTCCAAAGGATGTGTTATTCTCCTAGCTCTTATTTCTTGGTGATATGAGGTCTACATGTCTCTATGCTCGCTTCTCTCTTTTATATGGCTCTTGTTTCTTGGTGATACGAGGTCCGCATGTCTCTATGCTCGCTTCTCTCCTTTATATCTCAAAAGAGATTGGCTCAAGATACAATCCAATATTGTAGATTGAGTCCTGACTCATTAACATAACTGCCGATAATCCCATCTTGTCAACATCATAGAGACAGGATTTACAGCACATAGGAAAATCACATCAGATGACAAAATGGTGGACAATCAGACAATACTGGGAATTATGACCTAGCCAAGTTGACATACATTTTGAGGGGGGACACAATTCAATCCATAATACTTCCTGATCCTGATCCTAAATTGTAGCCTTTTGATCCTGACCCTGAGTTGTACCCTGTTACTTCCTTAATAAACACTTAACTGTTAAGTATGGCCTGTGAGTTCTGTGGCCATTACAAAGGATTATCAAACCTGCCAGGACCTCAAACCTGGGTCAAAGCAGCATTGGTCCTTGTTAGGTGCTGTTGAGTCAATTCTGACTTATAGTGACCTTACGGGACAGAGTAGAACTGCTCCATAGGGTTTTCTAGGCTGTATCTTTACAGGAACAGATTCTCAGGTCTTTCTACCCCAGAACTTCTAGATGGGTTCAAACCACCAACCTTTTGACTAGCAGCCGAGTGCTTAACTGTTTCACCACTAGGGCTTCTTAAGATGGCATTTGTGAGATACTATATTATACTAGATGGAGCCCTGGTGGCACAATGGTTAAGCACTTGGCTGCTAACCACAATGTCAGTGGTTAAAATTCACTAGCCGCTCCATGGGAGAAAGATGTGGCACTCTGCTTCTATAAAGATTACAGCCTTGGAAACCCCGGGGGGCAGTTCTACTCTATCCTGTAGGGACAGTATAAGTCAGAATCAACTTGATAGCAACAGGTTTTTGTTTTGGTTTATACTGTACCAGGAAACCTGTGCCTCTGGGCCCTGAGCTTTCCTGGGCAGCTGTGGTACTGGTGGGCTTAGTTCTCGCTGGCGTGGCCCCTGAGGCTGCATTCACATACTCACTCCTTCTCCCCTGCCCACCTGTCCCACACCACTGTCCGTCTTCCAAAAACTCACCAGAACGTCTTGTCTTCTGTCATCTTTCCTGGCCTCTTGGTCTTTGTTCTTGTAGGATCTGCTGTTCCAAATCCTCTCCATCATTCCTGGGGATCTGGGAAAGGAGTGGAACGAGACACACTCACAACAGCCTTAGGCACAGTCACAGGGTGTGAGATTTCCCAGGCTGTGGGGTCTGGTGGAGGGAGGTAGAGTCACTCTGGGCGGCACACTGGCCACACCTGGCCGTGACTGCTGACAGCATGGAGCAAGGCAAGCCCTTTGTCCTAGATTGTTTTCTGCCCCCCGAGGGGCAGAGGAGAAGCGCAGGAGGGCCACGGGAGACTCAACCCTCCCCCACCGGACCCCTGACAGTTGAGAGAACTGCCATGGGTTCCAAGGCTTGAGCAGACACCAGAGGCAGGGATGGGTTCTCTGTCCTCTCCCCTCTGTCCCCCACCCCGCCACGTTCTCTCTCCGGGGTTCTCTTTCATTTTTCCCGTGTGAGTTTTCATCCCAACCTAGATATCACATTGATCAACAGCAGTGAAGTCAGGCCCCCTTTACTAGACTTTTTATGATCTTTTCAAAGATCAACTGGTTTTAGAGAAACAGCATGTATATTTCTATTTTACAGTAATCCTTTTCTCCATTCTCCTCCCCAAATACTTCCAAATTAGAGAAGGATATCCTTCTTGTCCCCACTTTGAAAATATGATTTTACACCAGGCCAACATTTTAGTGACTTTTCTACGGCTGACAACCATGCCAGCCAACCTTCAGGTGCGTGTCTAAGGTGGCCAGCTCCTACCGTTCCTATAGCGTCAGAAATCTCATCAAGCGCCTCTGTACATTCTGAGGAAACGGAAAAGCGGCCTAAATCTTTTCCTCTGAAAGCCTCAGTGTCACAGGTAAGTAAATCACACCCCTTTAAATAGTGTTGTCTACTCGGTATGCAAGACACTTAGCAAGTAGGATCTTTCCATTTTCTTTGGTAAGAAGTTTATAGAACAAGTGGAATTTGCCAAAATTTATGTTTGCACTGTCTGCCAAATATGCAGTTAGATGAGTGATGTCTAGTTTGCATTTGGACAAGATATCAACAATATTTTGTTGTATTTTTTTCTGTGGTTTCATTAAAGTCTTCATGAAATTCAAGAGGATGATTTAAAACTCTGTTTTTCAAATCAAAGTACTTAATAGTTGTTGTTGTTAGTGCTGCCTAGTCAGTTCCCACTCATGCAACTCATGTTGTTCTTACGTACAACGGAAGAAGCATTGCCTGGTGCTGCGCCATCTTCATGATCATAGGTATGGTTGACTCCATTGTTGCAGCTATTGTGCCAATCCATCTCAGGGAGGGTTTCCCTCATTCTTCTCAGCTATTTTACCAAACATGGTGTCGTTTTCTAGCGATTGGCCTTTCCTGATGATGTGTCCAAAGTAAGCAAGCCCAAGTCTTGCCATCCTCACTTTTAAGGAGCATTCTGGTTGTATTTCTTCTAAGACAGATTTCTTTGTTCTTTTGTCAGTCCAAGATATCTTTTCAGTCTTTACAGTGGCCTCATATGCATGTGAAAGTTGGATAATTGAAAAGGAAGACAGAGAAGAATGGAAAAGTTTGAACTGTGGTGTTGGCGAATATACCATGGACCTAAGAGCTCATGGGACAGTATTTGGTTGCCGTGATTCAATGCAGCGAGAACATCTGTGCTGGATCCACTGGACACTAAAACAGTGTTGCTTTCAGCTCTTTTTTTTCAGGCCACCATGTGAGTTTGTACTTGTTCCATGCCTGCTGCTGGAAACAAGCCTGTTTAGTGCTAAAAGGGGGGCCTCTTAATTACAACATGGTGAATGTAATTAATGTTATGCCTGGATGGTTGGTCACCCCAACCCACCAGTTTCCTACCTCCTCTTACCACAGTTTTCAGCACATGGAAGTTAAGTGTCTTGTTCTAGCAGAGTCAGTTTTAAAAATGGCATGGCAGAGGCATCAGACCTCGTGTAACTTTCTAAGAAGGAGGAGAGAGAATCAAGATCAACATCAGCTCAAGGCTGTTTCCTATGAGGTGGAGATCAGACATACCTCCTCTCTCCAACCTTTTCACCAATTCTGACACCAGCTGTCCCTCCCATGGCACTCTCTGCTTCTCTGCTGTGTTCGATAATTTGTTGTGATGGCCACACAGAACTCACAGACTATACACACAGTTGTGGGGTTTATTAGGGAAGTAACAGGATACAATTCAGGAACAGGAATGACTCAGGATACAGTTCTTCAGTCAGGACAACTTCTTGGCTGTGCCCGTAGGCAGGCCTTTCTTTTGGCCTCTCAGCCTGGCCTCTGCCCTGCTCAGGCAAGTGTTACAAAGCTCTTTAGCTCCTCCAAGTGCCCAGAGGCACCCTACTCCAGCAGCAAGCCTCCTGCCCAAAGACGCTCAGCTGTCTCATTCTTTGCGTTGGCACACCATGGCACACCGCCTCACTCCAGGGGCAAAGTCCACTGTGCCATCTTGTGCCAGTCTCCTGGTTCTGCTGCCACTTCTCACCATCTCTGGTGTTACAGCTCTCCCTCTCTCTGTATCCTGGGTCTAGGAGGTTCTCAGTGCAGGGACCCCTGGTCCAATGGATGCGCTCCCCTCCTGGCTCTTCTTCTTTTTGATGGTAGTGAGGCTCCTCCTCCACTTCTGTGATTGGCTCCCTTTAAGCCTAGTGGGATGGCAAAACTGACCAATCCCCTGGTAAGGGTTCCATATACCTTATTTGCATGGTACCACCCCCACAAGGGTTCCATGAACCTTATTTGCATTCTTAGCAGGCTGTCCAACCCCTTTGTTGGGCCACAAGCACCTTATTTGCATAGCCCCACCTAAGCATTTTGTGGGAGTCACAAAGACTATGGCTAGAAGTAACTCACTGCACCACATCAGTGTAGGTTGTTTCCTTCAACTTATAAAAAAGGAATAAGTTTGAAAGACCTTGCAGATTTGACAATATCAGAAAGAAAACAAAACAAACCAACCAGTGCTTCGAAACAAGGATCTGCCTTTGCAGGGGATCGTGAGTATCTCTTTACAAAATCCTGTACCAGTATTAGTGCACTAGCCAAAGATGGCATTTCAAAAGGCAGTTTGTCATTTGTTTACCATAGCAGAATGGCACTGTTGAGTTTGCCATTTAAATCTATGAGTATTTTCATTATAGCACAAATTACAATGTAATAACTAATGTTCATTTATCATTAATCATGAAAGGTATAATAATCTGTGGTCTGGTTGGTCAACTGATTATTATGGATCACCTATAATTTGATTATTTGTGGATTTGTAGCAGGATGAGGCTACCTGGCCCTGGGCTTACACAATGCCCTTCACACCCAGGGATGCCGCGTTTGATCTCCAGCCCTGACCTTTCACCTGGGCTCCAACTTGTGTGTCCGGCTGCCTCCTCCACTCACCACCTGGGCTTCTCACAGGCCTCTAGGCCATAACCACAGAGCTGTAAGTCGCCTCCCCGACCTCCAACCCTCCCTCCCCATCTTAGCAATGACACTGTCATCCCCTCTTCCAACTGCAGGGCCAAAACCACAGGGGTCACTCTTATTTTTTTAAGAGTAATGCTATATTAGTCCCATCCTATCCAGAGCAAAAGAGAATGAAGAAAACCAAAGACACAAGGAGAGTATTAGCCCAAAGGACTAAATGACCACATGAACGAGAGACTCCACCAGCCTGCGACCAGAAGAACTAGATGGTGCCCAGCTACCACCAACGACCACTCTAACGGAGATCACAACAGAGAGTCCCAGACAGAGCGGGAGAAAAATGTAGAACAGAATTCAAATTCACAAAAAAAAAGACCAGACTTACTGGGCTAACAGAGACTGGAGGAACCCCTGAAAATATGCCCCCAACACTCTGTTAACCCAGAACTGAAACCATTCCTGAAGCCCCCTTTTCAGACAAAGACTAGACAGGCCTATAAAACAAAAAATAACACATGTGAGGAACGTGCTTCTTAGTTCAATCAAATATATGAGACCAAATGGGCAACTCTTGTCCAAAAGCAAGAGGAGAAGGCAGGACGGGACAGGAACTGGACGAATGGACACAGAGAACCTGGAGTGGAAAAGGGGAATGTGTTGTCACATTGTGGGGATTGCAACCAATGTCACAAAAAAAGTGTATAAATTTTTGAATGAGAAAAAAAGTAATAATATATATACATATATATATGTATATATAATTATTATTTTTTCTCATTCAAAAATTTGTACATATATTGTTATACACATACATATATATTCATTTATACATATATATATATATATATATATATATATATGTGTATATATATATATATATATATATATGTATAATTTTTTTAAGGAGACTTGATGGTTCAAACTCACCCAGCAGCTCCATGGGAAAAAAAACCTGGCGATCTGTTCCTGTAAAGACTACATCCTAGGAAACTGAATGGGGCAGTTCTAGTCTGTCACATGTGAAGTTGCTATGAGTTGGAATCAACTCCCTGGCAACGGGTTTGCTTTGGTTTGGTTTTTATTACTGAGTGAGATTACATTCTTCATATTGTGCAACCATTATTACTCTTTTCTGAATTATTCCACCTCCATGAATATAAACTCAGTGTCCAGGGGTCATAATTGATTTCTCTCTTTTCCTCAGCCCAATCCATCCTCAATTCCTTGGCCTTCTTCCTCTAAATATACCCCAACTGGGCTTATGTGTCATCCTCACAGGTCCCCTGAACTATTGCAGCAGCACCCCACTCTCACATTTGCCCCACATCGTCTCTCCCTGCTGCAATCAAGGAATTCCTTAGAACTGCCAAAGCCTTCCCATTTCACCTGGAAGAGGATCCAGGCTGCTCCTGGACCCTCAGTGCCCTCCTGGTCTGGCCTTGCTGCCCCATCCAGCCACACTTCTGGCTGTATCATGTGGCTGTCACACTGACCTCTCAGTGACCCAAATGCTTCAGCCTTGTCTCTGCCCCAGGGCCTTTGCACCACCAGCTCCCTCTGCCTGGAATGGCCGGCCCTTTGTCATTGGGTCTCGCTTCAGATGTCACCTCCTCATTAGGGCTTTCTCTATCTCCCAATCAAAGCCAGCCCCTCATCAATTATTCATTCACTGTTTTTATTTTTTCATAGCACTTATCACTCCCTGAAATTATCCTATATATTTGTTCATTGTTTTGCGTTTAGTTGACCTATTTTATTTATTTTATTGGGGTAAAAATACATATATATATATATATATATAACATAAAATTTGCCATTTCAAACGGTTTAAGTGTACAATTGAATAGCATTAATTACATTCACCATGTAATACAACTATCACCACTATTTCCAAAACTTTTTCATCACTCTAAACAGAAACTCAGAACCCATTAAGCAATAATTCCCATTCTTCCTCTCCCCAGCCTCTGGAAACCACCGATCTGCCTTCTGTCTTTACGCATTTGCGTATTCTAGATATTTCATATAAGTGGGGTCATACATGTCTTTTTCTGTCTGGCTTATTTCACTCCATGTCGTAGCATATATTAGACCTTCATTTCTCTTTATGGCTGAATAATACTCCATTGTATGGATGGGCTACATTGTGTTTATCCACTCATCTGCTGATGGGCACTTGGGCTGTTTCCACCTTTTGGCTATTGTGAATAGTGCTGCAGAGAACACTGATGTACAAGTGTATATTTATTTTCAAATGGCGGTTGTCTATCTCTCCTGGCCAGGTTTTAAGCTCCAAAAGGAGCAGGACTTGGTCTTTTCCAAGGCTATGTCCTTAGCACAAGCGCAGTGCCTGGCGCACATGGTCACTCAGGAACTGGCTGATGAGGACGTGAGTGACCTGGGATGTCCCGGTGAAGCCCTAACTGCAGTCTTTCTCTACCCAACAAAACACCACAGGTTCAGTGCAATTCCTACCAAAACGTCCCCCCGGGGGAGGGTGCTCCCTTCACCGCACTGGCCCCCCCTCCCTGCCACAAGAAGACTGGAGAAAAGGGAACCACAGAAAACTGAACCCAAAAATTTGTGTGCTATCTCCCCTCAAGCTATTTTGCCAAGCTAATTGGGCCTTAATGTTCGTAACAGCTTATTCCTAACTGCCAAACACTGCACATTGTCCATCAACCGGGGAATGTATCAACAGATTTTATAACGGCATGCTAGACAGACAGACACAGATACAGCTGCTGTCGAGTTGACTCCTACTTACAGTGACCTAGTGTACAGCAGAACGAAATGCTATGACTCAGCAATCGCAAGGGGTAAAGTACTGACAGGTGCAACAACATGGGCGCATCTCAAAGATTCGCGGAGTCACAGAAGCCAGCTGCAAAGCCCTGTGATTCCATTTATATAAAGCTCTAGTGGTCCAGCTGTGCAAAGGATGGACTGGGAAGGGGCACAAGGGAATCGGTGGGGAACAGAAATGTCTGAGTCTTGATTGGGGTGTGGCCACACAGATGTACGCATTTGTCAAATGCGTAGACCTGTAGACTCAAAAGGAATTAATTTTATTTTAAATAAATTATGCCTCAATAAAGTTTAGTTTTATTTTTAAAAAGATGGTTACAGTTCATATATTAAAAAAAGCAAGAATAGCCAGAACATTTCTGAAAAAGAAAAGTAATAGCCTTACAGATGTTAAAGCATATTACAGAGCCTAATAGTTAAAACTGCGTGGAACATCGAGAGAGATCAGTGGAATAGAATAGGGCCCAGAAACAGCTCTATGGGAATTAACATTTTATAAGGGTGGTGTCCAGGAGCCCTGGTGGTGCTGAGATTAAATCACATGGCTGCTAACCAAAAGGTAAGTGGTTCGAACCCACCAGTTGCTCTGCGGGAGAAAGATGTGGCAGTCTGCTTCTGTAAAGATTTACAGCCTTAGAAACCCTACGGGGAAGTTCTACTCTGTCCTGTAGGGTCGCTAGGAGTCGGAATTGAATCACCAGCAATGGGTTTGGTTTTTTGGTTTAAGGGTCTCATAAATCATTGGGGAAAAGAGAGATCACCCAATAAATAAAGTTGCATCTGGCGCTTGTACCTTACACCAGAGAAATGCCAAGTCAAAATCAAATGCAGAATAAATAAAGCCATGAAAGTAACGGATCAAACCAGTGGAGAATTCCTTTTAGCCACGGATTTGGGAAGGCATTTCTAAACATGACCCCAAATCTCAAGTCATAAATCAAGACTGATAAATTTTACTCTGTAAGAATAAAGCATTTTCGGCATGGCAAACCACTACAAGCAGTTAAAAGACAAAATTGCAAACTGGGAGAAATATTTGCAACGTATATTATTATAGACAAGAGGTTGAGCCAACACAAATCAATAAGAAAAAGAGGTACAGTCTAAAAGAAAATGGGCCAAAGACAGTCACAAGAAAGGATAGAAAAAGAAAAGGTAAAAAAAAAAGTTTAAATTCATATTTCTCTAAACGCAAAAACACCCAGAATGTTGCTGAAATAGGTAAGTAATTAAGGGGACTAACCCCTAATCCCATGGGAAGTGCTGACCTCGCCCACAGAGGAAAGGAAAACACACCAACGCTAGTGAACACAAAACATCTCGGCCAATAGCGTGGCAACACTCCATGTGTCCAGTAGGTGGTGAGAGGCGCTGCACGCCCAGAAGGTGGAGTAGAAACTGGAACAACCTCTTTGGAAGGCAATTTGTCCAGATACATATCAAGGATATTAGGAGTCCCTGGGTGGTACAAAAGGTCCCTAGGTAGCACAAACGGTTTTCACTCAATTACCTAAAGGTTGGTGGTTCCAACCCACCCAGCAGTGCCACAGAAGAAAAGGCCTGGTGATTTGCTTCCATAAAGATTAGAGTCAAGAAAATCTTGAGAAACAGAGACGTCACCTTGAACACTAAGGTGCCCCTGACCCAAGGCATGGTGTATTCAGTCGCCTCATATGCATGCGAAAGCTGGACAACGAACAAGGAAGACTGAAGAGGAATCGATGCCTTCAAATTGTGGTATTGGAGAAGAATATTGACTATACCATGGACTGCCAAAAGAATGAACAAATCTGTCTTGGAAGAATTACAACCAGAATGCTTACTAGAAGCAAAGATGACTACATCTCACATACTTTGGACATGCTCTCAGGAGAGATCAGTCCCTGGAGAGGGACATCATGTTTGGTAAAGTAGCGCATCATCGAAAAAGAGGAAGACCCTCAATGAGATGGATTGACACAGTGGCTGCAACAGTGGGCTCAAGTATCACAACAACTGTGAGGATGGCACAGGACCAGGCAGTGTTTTGTTCTGTTGTACACAGGGTCACTATGAGTCGGAGCCGATTCAATGGCACGTAACAAGAACAGAGGCAGCTCAGAAGAGAGTCCTGGCAGTCTACTTTTGAAAAATCAGCCATTGAAAATTCTTATCGAGCACAATGAGATACCATTTCACGCCTACTAAGATGGGAGCCCTGGTGGCACAGTGGTTAAGAGCTATAGCTACTAACCAGAAGGTCACCGGTTCAAACCCGCCAGCTGCTCCACAGGAAAAAGATGTGACAGTCTGCTTCTGTAAAGATTTACAGCCTTAGAAATCCCATGAGGCCATTCTACTCTGTCCTACAGAGTCACTATGAGTTGGAATCAACTCCACCGCAGCAGGTTTGGCGTTTGGTTTTAAGATGGCTAACATTAAAAAAAAGGAAAATAACCAGTGTTGGAGGGGATGTGGAGCTATTGGAACCCTGATTCATTGCTGGTGGGAAGGCAAAATGGTACAGCCATTGTGAAAAACAGTCTGGCGGTTCCTCAAAAAACTAAAGGTAGAGCTGCCATATGACCCAGCAATTCCACTCCTAGGTATATACCTAGAGATCTAACAAAAGTGACATGAACAGACATATGCACACCCATGTTCATCACAGCACTATTCACAATAGCAGAACGATGGAAACAACCTCAGTGCCCATCAGTGGATAAATGGGTAAGTAAAATGTGGTACATACATACAATGGACTACTACTTAGCCATAGAGAAAAATGAGATCCCAAAACATCTCATAACATGGATGAACCTGGAGGACATGGTGTTGATTAAAATAAGTCAATCATGAAAAACAAATATTGTGTGTTCTCACTTTTATGAAATGACACGAGTAGGTAAATATATAGAAACTAATGTTCCTTAGTAGTTACCAGGGACAGGTGCGAGAGGAGGGAGGATTCACTGTCTAGGTAGTAGACACTTGTTATTTTTGCTGGTGGGAAAAGTAACACTGAATGAGGTGAAGTGCACACAGCTTGATGAAGGTAAACAATGTCACTGAGATGTACACGAGAAAAAAGAACCTTTTGGTAATTGCTATGGCATATATAATTTTGCAACAACAGCAACAACAACCAAAACATATACGTGTGGGTATCAATGTATGTATGTAGGCATATATGTGTATAGGTATGTATATATCTGTGTATATAAAGATGGGTGCATATGTATATGTATATACATTTATGTGTGTACACATATATATTCATATCCTTATAAAGCACATAGAGGGCATAGTTACAGATACTTCTTAGACATAACCAAACACCTCGTGGGATTGGTTTTCTGGGTTTGAAGTCTTAGGACCCTAGAAACAACTCGGTCAGTTGGCATAAGATAGCTCGTAAAGTTTATGTTCTACATCCTCATTTGGTGAGTAGTGTCTGGGGTCTTAGAAGCTTGCAAGCAGCCATCTAAGACACAACTATTGGTCTCTACTTGTCTGGAGCGAAAGAGAAAGAAAGAAACCAAAGACTCAAAGAAGAAACCAGTCTACAAGACTTACAGTCTGTATGAACCATGGCCTCATCTGCCCTGAGACCAGAAGAACTGGATGGTGCCTGGCTACCACTACCAACAGTTCTGATCAAGGCCACAATAGATGGATCCCGACAGAATGGAAAAAAATGTGGAACAGAAACTCAAGTTCTTAAAAAAAAATCCAGACTTACTGTACTAGTTCAGACTGGAGGACTCTCCAAAACTGTTGCCCTGAGATACTCTTTAAACCTTGAACCGAAATTAGCCCCCGATTTTACCTTTTAGCTAAATACCAGATTGTCTCACAAAATAATATCACCTGTGAGTACTGTGCTCCTTTAAAAGATCATCTACCTTTTGAAACCAAACAGTCAACAGTTACTTTAAAACAAAAATTAGAAGGTAAGGGGGCAAGGGGGCAGGGAAACTAGATGAGTGGAAATGGAACAACCAGAACAGAAATAATGAGAATGTTCCTGCATTGTGAAGAATGTAACCAATGTCACTGAACAATTTGTGTAGAAATTGGTGAATGGGAACCTAAGCTGCTGTGTAAACTTTCACTGAAAACACAATAAAATATTATTTAAAAAATAAGAAGAAAATATCCTGTCAAGTGCGGACAGAATTTAAAGAGAAGGTTTCCTTTAATATAATGAGTGTGAAGCAGCCCCTTTTAACATGCCTGTTCAAGAACGTTTCCAGAGAAGATTTTTCTAAGAACCAAGGAATATGTAATTTGGTAATGGAAGTCTATAAATAAAGTGACCCATTTTTTACTTAAAAAAAAAAAAAACTATGGAGCACATTTCTACTCTGACACACTCAGGGTTGCCATAAGAATCGACTCAATGGCAACTGGTTACTGGATCGAGGACGCTGGTGGTTCTGTGGTAGAATTCTCCCATTCCATCAGAAGACCTGGGTTTGATTCCTGGCCAACGTACCTCATGTGCAGCCACCACTCATCTGTCAGTGGAGGCTTGTGTGTTGCTAATTTGCTGAACAGGTTTCAGCAGAGCTTCCAGACTAAGACTTACTAGGAGGCAAGGCCTAGCGATCATTTCCAAAAATCAACCAATTAAACCCTATGAATCACAATGGTTCAATCCCCAGCCGATCATGGGGATGGCACAGGACCAGGCAGTGTCTCATTCTCTCATGCATGGGGGGCCATGAGTCGGGGGCCAACTCCTCAGCAGCTGACAACAACAACATCAAAATTACAAACGCTCATATCCTTGGACTTAGCAATTCCAATTTGGCTCATTTTTATGAAGATACATTTTTATTCATGTGCAAAAAGCTTATGTTCCAGGGTAATTTTTGCAGCGTTGTTTATATACTGAAAGACTGAAACCAAACCTTGTCTGGGTGCTGATGCTTAATCCTGATGTAACCACACATCTCCAGGTACATCTCTAGGGTATATAGTTACGGGAAAAAGGGAAGAGGAGAATCGAGCATTTAATATGCACAATTCTAAGAATGGGGGAGTTGGGACTGATACTCTTAGGTACTTGATATGTATAATTATCTGTCAAAGGCAACACAAGAAGTTGACAAGAGAGGGTGTCTTGATGGGAAGGCACAAAGTATCGGGAAGCCGAGGAGGAGAGAGACGTTTTACTAAACATACTTTCATAGTGTTGTATTTGTGAACCAAGAAGTCCCTGGGTGGTGCAAATGGTTGAGCGTTCGCCTGAAAGGTTGGCAGTTTAAATCCCCTAGAGGCACCTTGGAAGAAAGGCCTGACGATCTACTTCTGAAAGATCATAATCATTGAAAAACCAATGGAGCACAGTTCTTGTCTGACGTGCATGGGGTCGCCATGAGTTGGAGTCCATTGAAGAATTGTGTAACCCACGTTGTGCCCATTTGAAAAATTACATGATGGAATAAATAAAGGACTCAGAGAGTAGAGAGAGTCCCATTGTCAGAAGCATAATGGATTAGATAATCTGAAAGACCTTCTCAGTGAAAATCTGTGTAACATGTAGAAAGTGTCATTTTAAATGCACGATTAAGCTGGCACAAATTTAAGGAAGGAGATCAAAAAAACCTGTTGCTGTTGAGTCGATTCTGACTCATAGCAACCATATAGGATGGCACAGAACTGCCCCATAGGGTTTCCAAGGAGTGGCTGGTGGATTTGAACTGCCCATCTTTTGGTCAGCATCCGTAGCTCTTAA
Organism: Dugong dugon; assembly: GCA_030035585.1. Classification (NCBI taxonomy): domain Eukaryota; kingdom Metazoa; phylum Chordata; class Mammalia; order Sirenia; family Dugongidae; genus Dugong; species Dugong dugon. The sequence continues at coordinate 24,532,610 of CM057462.1, read as the reverse complement.
CCACTGTGTCACCAGGGCTTCAAGGAAAGGAACAGCAGCCTCCAAACCGCAGTGCCGCCCGGTCTGTGGAAGGCCCTGGCGTCGACTCAGAGAGGTGGGAGGTGGGTGGGCAGCTGCAGAGGTGAGAGGAAGACAGAAAAGTTAGGGTGAGGCTGAACTGGCTGCTGGTTTGAGCATCTTGGAGGAATCTATATTCTTTCCTGTTGGTCCCTATGTAGAAGGGCCACACCTTTTTTTTGTTTGTTTATTGTTGTAGTTTAAATGAACTTTACATTTCAAGATAGTCTCGCATACAAAAATTTATACATGTATTGTTATGTGATCCTAATTGCTCTCCCCATACTGTGACAGCACACTCCTCCTTTCCACCCCTGATTCCCCATGTCCATTCAACCAGCTCCTAACCCTCTCTGCCTTCCCATCTCACCTCTGGACAAAAGCTGCCCGTTTAGTCTCTTGTACTTACTTGAACTAAGAGGCACACTCCTCACAAGTATAACTTCATGTCCCACAGTCCAGTCCACTCCCTGTCTGAAGCTGGCCTCGGAAATTGTTTTAGTTCTGGGCTGATAGAGAATCCAGGGGCCGTGCTTTCCGGGGTTCCTTCAGTCTCAGTCAGACCATTATGTCTGGTCTTCTTAACTAGAATTTGAGTTCTGCACCCCACCTTTCTCCTGCTCCATCCGGAACTCTCTGTTGTGTTCCTTGTCAGGGTGGTCATTGGTGGTAGCCAGGCACCGTCTAGTTCTTCTGGTCCCAGGCTGATGAAGTCTCTGGTCTACGCGGCCTTTTCTGTCTCTTGGGCTAATATTTTCCTTGTGTCTTTGGTGTTCTTCATTCTCCTTTACTCCAGGTGGTTGGGACCAATTGATGCATCTTAGATGGCCGTTGGCAAGCTTTTAAGACCACAGCCACCACTCACCAAAGTAGGATGCAGAACATTTTCTTAATAAGCTTTGTTATGCCAATTGACCTAGATATCCCCTGAAAGCATGGTCCCCAGACCTGTACCTCTGCTACTCTGTCCCTCAGAGTGTTTGATTCTATTTAGGAAACTTCTTAGCTTTGATTTAGTCCAGTTGTGCTGACTTCCCCTGTAGAGTGTGCTGTCCTTCCCTTCACCTAAGATAATTCTTATCTACTATCTAGTTAGTAAATAACCCTCACCCTCCTTCCCCACCCTTTTAACCATCAAAGAGTGTTTTCTTCTGTGTTTAAACCTTTTCTTGAGTTCTTATAATAGTGGTCTTATACAATATTTGTCATCTGTGACTGACTAAATTCACTCAGCATAATGACTTCCAGATTCCTCCATGTTATGTTTCACGGCTTCATCGTTGTTCTTTATAGTTGCATAGTATTCCATTGTGTGGATATACCATAATTTGTTTATCCATTCGTCCGTTGATGGGCACCTAGGTTGTTTCCATCTTTTTGCTATTGTGAACAGTGCTGCAATGAACATGGCTGTGCATATATCTATTCGTGTGATGGCTCTTATTTTTCTAGGATATATTCCAAGCAGCGGGATAGCTGGATCGTCTGGAACTTCTATTTCTAGCTTTTTAAGGAAGCACCAAATCGATTTCCAAAGTGGATGCACCATTTTACATTCCCACCAACAGTGTATAAGTGTTCCAGTCTCTCCACAACCTCTCCAGCATTTATTATTTTATGTTTTTTGGATTCATGCTAGCCTTGCTGGGGTGTGATGATAGCTCATCGTAGTTTTAATCTGCATTTCTCTAATGGCTAATGGTCGTGAGCATTTCTTCATGTGTCTGTTAGCTGCCTGAATATCTTCTTTGGTGAAGTGCCTGTTCATATCCTTTGCCCATTTTTTAATTGGGTTATTTGTCTTTTTGTTGTTGAGGTTTTGCAGTACTTGTAGTTTTTAGAGATTAGACGCTGATCAGATTTGTCGTAGCCATAATTTTTTTCCCAGTCTGTTGGTTGTCTTTTCACTCTTTTGGTGAAGTCTTTTGATGAGCAGAAGTGTTTGATTTTTAGGAGCTCCCAGTTATCTAGTCTCTCTTCTGGTGCTTGTGCATTGTTACTTACGGTTCGTATTGTGTTTATGCCATGTATTAGGGCTCCAAGCATTGTCCCTATTTTTTCTTCTTTAAAGACCTCTTTAAAGTGTTGAAAAGCGAAGATATCACCTTAAAGACTTAGGTGCACCTGACCGAAGCCATGGTGTTTTCAATTGCCTCCTATGCATGTGAAAGCTGGACGATGAATAAAGAAGACCCGAAGCAGAACTGATGCTGTTGAATTGTGTCATCTGCATAACGCAGGCTGTTAATGAGTCTTCCTCCAGTCCTGATGCTGCATTCTTCTTCATACAGTCCAGCTTCTCAGATTATTTGCTCAGCATACAGATTGAATAGGTATGGTGAAAGGATACAACCCTGATGCACATCTTTCCTGACTTTAAACCATGCAGTATCCCGTTGTTCTGTTCAAACCACTGCCTGTTGATCCATGTACAGGTTCCTCATGAACACAATTAAGCCTCTGGAATTCCCATTCTTCACAACGTTATCCATAATTTATTATGATCCACTCAATCAAATGCCTTTGCGTAGTCAATAGAACACAGGCAAACATCTTTCTGATATTCTCTGCTTTCAGCCAGGATCCATCTGACATCAGCAACGATATCCCGGATTTCACATCCTCTTCTGTATCCGGCTTGCATTTCTGGCAGTTCCCAGTCGATATACTGCTGCACCACTTTTGAATGATCTTCAGCAAAATTTTACTTGAGTGTGATATTAATGATATTGTTCGATAATTTCCACATGTGGTTGGATCACCTTTCTTGGGAACAGGCATAAACATGGATCTCTTCCAGTCGGTTGGCCAGGTAGCTGTCTTCCAAATTTATTGGCATAGACGAGTACTTCCAGCACTGCATCCGTTTGTTGAAACATCTCAGTGTTGTTGTTGTTAAGTGCCTGTTATGGATTGAATTGTGTTCCCCCAAGATGTGTGTCAATGTGTGTGGCTAAGCTATGATTTCCAGTATTGTGTGGTTGTCCTACATTTTGTGATCTTATGCAATTATTCTATGTGTTGTAAATCCTACCCCATGATGTTAATGAAGCAGGATTAGAGGCAGTTATGTTAATGAGGCAGGACACAATCTACAGGATTAGGTTTTATCTTGAGCCAATCTCTTTTGAGATAAAAAAGTAAGGATCGAGTAGGGATAGGGGGAACCTTGTGCCACCAAGAAAGAAGAGCCAAGAGCAGAGTGCATCCTTTGGACCCAGGGTCCCTGTGCTGAGAAATTCCTAGACCCAGGGGAAGATTGATGACAAGGACCTTCACCCAGAGCAGAGAGAGAGAGAAAGCCTCCCCTGGAGCTAGAACCCTGAATTCAGACTTCTAGCCTCCTAAACTATGAGAGAATAAATTGCTGTATGTTAAAGCCATTCACTCATGGTATTTCTGTTACAGCAGCGCTAGAAACTAAGATAGTGCTGTCAAGTTTGTTCCAACTTATAGCAACCCTATGAACAACAGAACAAAACACTGCCCAGTCCTGTACCATCCTCACAATTGTTGCTATGCTTGAGCCCATTGTTGCAGCCACTGTGTCATTCCATTTCATTGAGGGTCTTCCTCTTTTTCGCTGACCCTCTACTTTACCAAGTGTGATGTCCTTCTCCAAGGAGGTCCCTCCTGATAACATGTCCAATGTAAGTGAGAAGAAGTCTCGCCATCCTTGCTTCTAATGAGCATTCTGGCTGTACTTCTTCCGAGACAGATTTGTTCATTCTTCTGGCAGTCCATGATATATTCAATATTCTTCACCAACACCACAATTCAAATGAATCAATTCTTCTCCGGTCTTCCTTATTCATTGTCCAGCTTTCGCATGCATATGGACAATTGAAAATATCATGGCTTGGGTCAGGGGCACCTTATTCCTCAAAGTGACATCTTTGCTTTTGAACACTTTAAAGAGGTCTTTTGCAGCAGATTTGCCCAATGCAATACATCATTTGATTTCTTGACTGCTGCTTCCGTGGGTGTTGATTGTGGATCCAAGTAAAATGAAATCCTTGACAACTTCAACATTTTCTCTGTTTATCATGATGTTGCTTATTGGTCCAATTGTGAGGATTTTTGTTTTCTTTATGTTGAGGTGTAATCCACACTGAAGGCTGTGGTCTTTGATCTTCATTAGTAAGTGCTGCAAGTCCTCTTCCCTTTCAGCACTCTCTCTCTATATATATATATGTTTCACTAGTTTTGCTCCTCTAGAAAACTCAGCCCAAGACAGAAAGTTTCTCCCAGTTCTCCACACCCAACAGGAGAGGAGGAGACACGGAATGTTCTCACACGCTGACTTACTACAGTGGGCGGGCCCTTTGAAGGAGCTTAGGATGTGGGGACCCTCGTCACCAGCACCCGTTCATGATGAAGGGCTGGAGGCTGGACCTTCCAGAGTTTGCCTCCCTGAAAGGCCTGCAGAACTCAAACTTACCAACAACCATGAGGGGAAGGGCAGGATCATGCTGTCAGGACAAGAGCAAGGCAATGCCTGTGATGTTTTCCCCCACCTTAGGAATAAAGGAGTCCTGGTGGTACAGTGGTTAAGTGCTTGGCTGCTAACCAAAAGTTCAGCAGTTCAAATCCACTAGCCACTTCTTGGAAACCCTATGGGGCAGTTCTACTCTGTCCTATAGGGTCGGTATGAATCTGAATAGACTTGACGGCAACAGGTTTGGTTTTTGGTTTTTTTCAGGAATGAAAACGAGGATATAATCACTGGTGAGCAGGAATGAGAATGCTGCCGATATTTTTATGCCAGTAAATCTGAAAACTTAAACAATATGGAAAGATTCCTAGGAAATCTGAGTAAATTTAAGTCATTAAGTAGCCTGAGGTCAAGCAGGAAGCGGCCAGGCTGACCGGGGCCAGCAGGGCTGCTGGTATCCCTACCCCAGGGTGACCAGCATCCTGGCACTGAGTGGCCAACCCTGAACCTAACCAGCTGAACCTGCGCCCAACCAGCCAACTTCACATCTGATCAGCCAACCCCATGTCTGACCAGGCCACCCCACATCTGACTAGCTGACCAGATCACCCTGCATTGACTAGCCAGCCCCACAACTGATCAGCTGACCCCACACCAATCAGCCAACCCCACATCTGACCAGCATGGTGGCCCAACTCTTGTCCTGCCTTTTTGGCAGCATTCCTGGACACTGGGAGGGTTGTCACTGCCACTGTAGTAGGGCAAGTTCCAGGGCCCCAACTCTGCGTGGTGACCCATGGTGGCACTTACACTGCAGCCTGGTCCTGGGACACAGCGTGACTTACAGGGACCAGGCAGCTGCTCACACAGTGGCCTTTCCGTGCTCTCCCTGACGGCCCAGGGCTCTTGGCCCCTGCAGCCATTGTGGCCTAGGCCTGGGGTCAGTGGAGCTGTCTCCTCCCAGGTTCATCTCCCACCTGGAGAAGGTGACTGCTGTGGGGGCCTCTGCATGTGGGAGACCCTGGAGCCTCATCTGCCTTGGGCCACAACATCCAGCTGCGGTGGGGAGTACCACCTGTAGGGTGACCACCTGTGATGAAATGACTTCCTTTATGTGGCCTTTTGCCTTGGTTCTTTGGAAAAACAGCTTGAGAAATCTTTCCCCTAAGCCCAGAGGAGTTACCTTTGCCCCAGCTTCTACCCAAGAGGGTTTGTTACTTTTGTCCAGGTTGATTGACATTTCCTAGGTAAACTGTAAACAACTTTTTGTCTGGTCTTGGGCTGCAGCCTGCCCTGTGATTGGTCTATTTTACATACCTTGCAGGAATTGGTCAATAGACTATGCAGATGAGGTGAGTTGTAGCCCAGTCATGCCTACTATGCAAATGAAGTATCTATGGTCTACCAAGAAGGAATTGGTCAGTTTGTGTCCCCTCCATTGGAGGGGCCATGCCTTGAAATTGACAAGGAGTTGTGTAGTATATATATATATATGCATGCAGCCAGTTCCACAGAGGGTGAGGCAGACAGAAAGAAGCAAGAAGAGAAGCAGCAGGAAGAAGTAGAACCAAGAAAGCAGAAGCAGCAGAGAGAGGGGAGGTAAGGAACCTCCTGAAAGAGCTGTAACACTGGTCAAGGGCTGTAACACTGAAGACAGCAAGAGGCCCGGAAGAGGCCCAGTGGCAGAGCTGATGTGACAGGCCCGGGAGGGGCTCAGCAACAGAGCTGGCAGTGACAGATGGCAGGGCCAAAAGGAGCCTGTCTTGAGGGGGCTGAGAGGAGCTGAGAGAGCTGTCCTGCACTGGGAAGGGGACTGCCTACATGCTTCCTAATCCTGATCCCGAGTTGTACCCTGTTCCTTAATAAACCACTTAACTGTAAGTACAGTCCATGAGTTCTGTGAGATATTGCAGCAAATTGCTGAATCCAAATGGGAGGGAAGAGTGCTGAGGGGAGGGAGAATGGCTGGTGTCAGAGATGGAGTGGTATAGCAGCTTGAAAAATGTGGAAATCATATGAATTGTCTTTGTGCTGATTCTTATATTTGAAGTTATTTGTACGCTGCCTCACGCTCCAATGGGCACAAAGAGGGAAATAGAGGACAGCGCATGGAGAGGGATTCAGGCCTCGTCTCGATTCCAGGGCCAATGCTTCGCTGGCTCTTGGAGCCCAAGGATCTTCTGAGAATGGAACACTGTTTGACTGCAGTGCCCCCACCCCCCACCCTCATCTGCCGCTTCCTGGCCCTTTGGAGCATGACCAGAGGTTGGCACGGGGGTTTTCGAGGCTCGCCTTTCCTGAAGAGAAGGACCCACCATGGCTGGAGAAATGGGAGGTGCAAGGGGTACAGCGAGGGATTTAGGGGCCGAAACTACCACCCCAGCCTAGCCCAGAAGAAGGAGCTTTGGGGCAGGGGGTGGGGTTCTTTGGGAGGTGGGTGGCTTTTGCCATGGAGCCCCATTTTCCTCACCTCCAGAGGTTTTTCCACACCATCTGAAAATCAGAACAGTTCCCCACGTCCCATAACCCTGTGTGCTCAGAGGTTCCCTGAGCCAACCCAGCAGGGGAGTCCCCCATGAGGATGTTGGAGGAGGGAGAGTGGGGGGTAGATATACCCAGAGGGTAAGGGGGTAGAGTGGGCGTTGGCACCTTCCCCCAGCTCCAGAGGGCACAGACGTCCACTTGGCCTCCCTCCTGTGGGGAGGAAGGCCCCGAAGTGGCCACTGTACTTTGGCAGAGTCCCCAGGCTCAGAATAGGCCAGAGTGCACTTAGGCTGCTGCTGAGGGGTGACCAAAGTTGGGTGCTGGTGGGACAAAGGCCCGGAAGCTTCCAGGGACTGCCTTCTCAGAGCTGGCCTGATGCCTCCAAGCAGGATGTGAGGCCAAGATCTGATATTTATTTTTCTGGCACCTTCTAATTATTACAAGTGACACTGAGTTTCTATTAATGGCTGTGATATGAAATCTCCTTTTAAAATGCATTCTTTTGAAGAGAACAGGATACAAGGAAAAGATTAGTCCAAAGGGCTAATTGCCCACAGCTACCAAGGCCTCCACCGGACTGAGTCCAGTACAGCTAGATGGTGCTTGGCTACCACAACTCACTGCTCTGACCAGAATCACAACAGAGGGTTCTGGACAAAGCTGGAGAAGGATGTGGAGCATAATTCTAACTCACACACAAAAAAGACCAGATTTACTGGCCTAAAGGAGACTGGAGAAACCTCGAGAGTATGGCCCCCAGACTCCCTTTTAGCTCAGTGGTGAAGTTACCGCCGAGGTTCACTGTTCAGCCTGGGAGTGGACAGCCCCGTAAAACCAAATGAGACTAATGAGGTATAGGAGTCCAGTGACAAGGGCCAGAAGGCAGAAGGGGACAAGGAAGCTGGTGATAGGGAACCCAAGGTTGAGTAAGGAAACCGCTGATGTGTAGGGAGAGTGTTAACCATTGTCATAGGGCAACGTTTGTAGTAAATGAGAAACTATTTTGTTCTGTAAGCCTTCATCTTAAGTGAGAGTAACAGCACAATTGGAAGAGCGTAGTCAATGTCACTGAACTGTGTATGTAGAAATTTTTGAAATGGTGTATCTTTGGCTATGTGTATTTTCACCAAAAAAAAAAAAAAAAGAGTTTGAGAAGTTAGAGGGTTGATGTGTTGCGGGGTTGTTAACCAATGTCATAAAACAACATGTGTACTTCTGTTTCATGAGAAACTATTTGTTCTGTAAACCTTCATCTGAAGTACAATAAAATATAAAAATAAAATAAAATAAAATGCATTCTTTAAGTGAAAAACTGAATTGATTTAAAGAAAACATTTGGGAGATGGGCAGAGATGTTCCTCCTTTCTCCCTTCCTCTCTCCTTCCCTCCCTCCTTCCTCCCTTCTTCCTGGGCTAGTCCCAGCTAGTCTTCCCAATGTTAAGTCCCCACTGACTCCACAGGAGAGCCCTAAGAAGAAAGTTTCCTCCCACAAAAGTGATTTCCCACTCTCTTGCTCACAGTCCACTGGGCCCTGTCCTCCCTCACTGCTGCTTCTCTGGGAGCTCAGTCTCAGGGCTAGGTCTGTGTCTACATCCATGACTGCTGGAGGCCCAGGTGAGGGGCGGAAGGCTCACTACCCACCTTGCTGCCTCTGAGGTCCCTCTGGACTCTGGCCAGCGGTGGGGAGTAGGGGGCAAGGGAAGGTGCCCACATCTGCAGAGACGGCCCTGTGGGCATACGGAGTGACTGGGGTGTTCTAGGAAAGGGTAGGAGGTCAGGGTGGCCAGGTGAGGGGAAATGGGTGAGGAGGGGTGGGAGAGGAAGTTAGCAAGTTAGAAGGGCGAAATTCTGGAGGGTCTGCAGGCCACAAATGCCACCAGGACTCTGAGTTGCAATAATCAGAAATCCCCGTGGTTCAGTGCTAATGGTAAAGTCCAGGGGTGGCCTTGCTTCAGGTGAGGCTCAATCCAGATGCTAGAGCAAGTCGTCAGGGCAGATTCTTGCCACTCTCTGCTCTGCCTTCCTCTGAGTTGGTTTCATTCTCAGACTGGCTCTTCCCAGTGAGCTGCACCAGGGGCCACAGGCATCTGGAATCCCACCCCACCCATGGAGAGATCACCACATACCAGTTTATGCCCTGATCTTTTCCATTCCACCCCCCCACCCCCACCCCAGTCATTCTCTGATTCCCTCTGTTTGGCTGTGCTCTGGTGTAGTGAAATGAGTTCCTTTATGTGGCCTTTTGCCTTGGTTCCTTGGAAAAACAGCTTGAGAGACTTTTCCCCTAAGCCTTAAGGAGTTACCTTTGCCCTAGTTTTCTACCCCAGAGAGTTTGTTACATTTCCTGTGTAAGCTGTAAACAAGTTGGTTTGATACTTTTTGTCTGGCCCTGGGCTGTAGCCTGCCCTGTTACTGGTATGCACCTTGCAGGGATTGGTCAATAGACTGTGCAAATAAAGTTACTATGCAAACAGTGTCTATGGACTATGCAAATGAATTTACTATAGCTTACTATGCAAATGAAGTGTCTGTGGCCTACTGAGAGGGGACTGGTCAATGCGTGGCCCTAACGGGAGGGCCATACCATGAAATTGACAAAGAGTTTTTATATATATGCAGCCAACCGAACAGGAAAAGGCAGAAAGGAGAAAGAAGAGAGAAGAAGCAGAGAGAGAGAGACGGAGAGAGAGACAGAGAGAGACAGAGAGACAGAGAGACAGAGACAGAGAGACAGAGAGACAGAAACAGAGAGAGAGAGAGAAGGCAAGTAATCTCCTAAAAGAGCTGTAATACGGATCAAAGGCTGTAACACTGAAGACAGCAACAGGCCTAGAAGGGTCCTTGACAGAGCCAACAGCAGGGAGACCAAAGACAGAGAGGCCTATTCTCAGGGAAGTTAAGAGGGGGCACGCATGACAGAGAGAAGGGCTTGTTTGCTTCTATCGCTGAGGGGAGCTAAGAGAGCTGTCCTGCACTGGAGAAGGAAGGGATATGCTCTCCTTTTCAGGGGAGTTGTCTTAGTTATCTCGTGCTGCTATAACAGAAATACCACCAGTAGATGGCTTTAACAAAGAGAAATTTATTCTCTTACAGTCCAGTAGGCTAGAAGTTCAAATTCAGTGCTCCAGCTCCAGGAGAAGGCTTTCTGTCTCTGTCAGCTCTGGAGGAAGGTTCAAGGTTCTTGTCATCAATCTTCCCCTAGTCTAGGAGCTTCTCGGTGCAGGGACCCCAGGTTCAAAGGATGTGCTCACTCCTGGCTCTTGTTTCTTGGTGGTATAAGGTCCCTATATCTCTCTGCTTGCTTCTCTCTTTTATATCTCAAAAGAGATTGATTTAAGACACAGCTTAATCTTGTAGATTGAATCCTGCCTCATTAACATCATAGAGGTAGAATTTACAACACATAGGAAAATTACTTCAGATCACAAAATGGTAGACAATCACACAATAGTGGGAATCATAGCCTAGCCAAGTTGACACATATTTTTGGGGGACACAATTCTATCCATAACAGGAGCCTTCTAGACTTTGCCTAGATGTATCCTGATTCTGAGTTGTAGCCTGTTGCTTTCTTAATAAACCACTTAACTGGAAGTAAGATCTGATAGTTCTTTGTAGCCATTGCAGCGGATTATTGAACCCAGCAGAGAAGTGTAGCATGCTGTGGGGGAGGTACAGCTGTTGTCAGAATTGGTAAGAAGGTTGGAGAGTGGAGGTATGTCTGACCTCCATCTCACAGGGATCAGCCTTGTGCTGATCTTTTTTTTATTATTATTATACTTCAGGTGAAGGCTTACAGAACAAAAGTTTCTCATGAAACAGTAGTACACATATTGTTTTATGACATTGGTTAACAACCCCACAACATGTCAACCTTCTCCCTTCTCGACCTTTTTTTTTGGTGAAAATACACATAGCCAAAGATACACCATTTCAAAAATTTCTACATGCACAGTTCAGTGACATCGACTATACTCTTCCAATTATGCCGCTATTCTCACTTTAGATGAAGGCTTACAGAATAAAATAGTTTCTCATTTAACAGTTAGTACACATGTTGCCCTATGACAATGGTTAACAACCTCACAACACATCAACATTATCCTTACTCAATCTTGGGTTCCCTATCACCAGCTTCCCTGTCCCCTTCTGCCTTCTGGCCCTTGTCCTTGGACTGCTGTACCTCATTAGTCCCATTTGGTTTTATGGGGCTGTCCACTCCCCAGCTGAACGGTGAACCTTGAAGATGACTTCACCACTGAGCTAAAAGGGTGTCTGGGGGCCATACTCTCGGGGTTTCTCCAGTCTCCTTTAGGCCAGTAAATCTGGTCTTTTTTTTGTGAGTTAGAATTGTGCTCTACATCCTTCTCCAGCTCTGTCCAGAACCCTCTGTTGTGATCCTGGTCACAGCAGTGAGTGGTGGTAGCTGGGCACCATCTAGCTGTACTGGACTCAGTCCGGTGGAGGCCTTGGTAGCTGTGGACCATTAGTCCTTCGGACTAATCTTTTCCTTGTATCCTGTTCTCTTCATTCTCCCTTGCTCCTGAAGGGATGAGACCAGTGCAGTATCTTAGATGGCTGCTCACAGGCTTTTAAAGACCCCAGACGCTACTCACCAGGGTAGAATGTAGAACATTGTCTTTAAACTGTGTTATGCCAATTGAGCTAGATGTTCCCCGAGACCATGGTCCCCACAGCCCTCCACCCAGCAATTCAGTCCCTCAGGGAGTTTGGATTGTCTATGGAGCTTCCATGACCTTTCCTTGTACAAGTTGTGCTGGTTTCCCCTGTATTGTGTACTGTGTCACCCTTCACCCAAGATACCCTTGTGCTGATCTTGATTCTTACTTCCTCTCCCGAAGTTAGACAGGTTCTGATGCTACTACTACTGCCACCATTTCACACCTGGCCCCTATACTGCCCACCAGGCTCCCTTCCCTCTGGTTCTGATGGGACTGCCCAGTAAGCTGGCTTCAGCCAGAAGTGGGGACTGCTGGTTCCAGATGTCTCTGGGCCCGAAAAGAGGATGGTAAAGGGAAAGCTTTTGGGGACAGTGCATCAGGCACCTGTGGCACATGGGGAGGGCCTTTAAGATGGTGATTTCAAGGCGGGCCATCTGGGCAGGGACTTGGGGAGATGGCTCAAGGAGGTCTTGGGGAGAGATGTGTGGGTGGAGCCCTTGAAGTGGGCGAAGAGCTTGTCCCACACAAATGCCCCCAGAGGGGGCTTTGTGGAGGAGGTGCTTGATAATCAGGGGACACAGTGACCATCTTGTGGATGCAGGCAGCCTCTTTCGCCATCCCTGGTCATTGCTCACTGGGCCCAGCAACATGGACGCCCCTTGCCAAGGTGACCGGCTACCATCACTGCTGAGTGCCCTGCTGCTAACCAGCAGAGACCAATGCGGGGCCCTGATAGACACCATCCTCAGACCAGCTGACCACGTGGTGGCGGTGGCTTACCTGGGGTCCCTTCCATCACAGGGGAGCAGTGATTTGTCTATGAAGGAAAGGTGGGTACTCTGGAGGTGAATCTGCCTTCCCTACTATATCCTTCTTCCAGGGCTTCCCTGTAAGCCTGGGTGCTTACAACATCAGAACTTTATTGTCTCCCAGTTCTGGAAGCTGGGAGTCCGGAGCCAGGATGTCACAGGGCTGGCTCCTTCTGCAGGCTCTGGGGAGAGTCTGTTCCATGCCTCTCTCCCAGCTTCTGGTGGCTGCATAACTCCAATCTCTACCTCCATGATCACATGGCCTTCTCTCCGTATGTCTCTGTGTCTCAAATCTTCCTCCTCCTTCTCTTAAAAGGACACCTGTCATTGGATTTAGGGCCCAGCCTAAATCCAGGGTGAACTTATGTCAAGAGCCTTAACTTAGTTATATCTGCAAAGACCCTTTTTCCAAATAAGGTCATTCACAGGGTCCAGAAAACATATATTTTGGTGGCTGCTATTGAACCCACTGAGGAGCCCTGGTGGCACAACAGTTAAGTACTCAGCTGCTAGCTGAAGGGTGGGCGATGTGAACCCCCAAGCAGTTCTGCAGGAGACAAGACCTGGTGATTTGCTTCCGTAAAGATTTCAGCCTAGGAAACCCTATGGGGCAGTTCTACTCTGTCATATAGGTTTGCTATGAGTAGGAACCGACTTGACGGCGCGCGATAACAACAATTGAACCCATTACACCTGCCCACCACAATTCTACTGGCCCCATTATGGTGGCTTAGAATACCTCTTTCACCATCGCCGCATCCCATGTAATATCATCTCAGACCAAGGAAACACTTTGTGGTGAAAGAAGGTAGCAGTAGGTTCACAGCCCCAAGCTCATAGTCTTACCCCAGAGCTCATGGTCTCACCTTGAACCTCATCCCTGTCACCTGGAAGCCTGGGCTGAATAGAAGGGTGTCATGGCCTCCTGAAGGCCAACTAGCAGGCTGTCCTACAACATTCGGAGTATCCCTTAAGCCAGAGGCCACGAGCTGGGGTTGCTCCTCCAGAGTCGGGATGCAGGGTCTAGGAGCCGAGGGACAGAGCTGGGTGTGGCCCTCTGTACCTTGGCTTCCCACCCCTGTAGCCTTGGATGCGCTGTCTTGGCTCCTCATGCTTCCGACCCAACTGACAGAGAAAGGATAACCATCAGCCCAAGGTAATGAGCCTAATGACCACAAGGGGTGGGGTTGCTGCTACCCCGAGGGCCAAGAGTGTCTGGAACCCCAGGATCCCTCCCAATTTAAGCAGCAGTCGTCAGTGGAAAGCTAGAGCAACCTCTAACAGACAGGACTGCTAAGGATCAAGAGCCTGTGAGAATGAAGGTCTATTCACCCACCTCATGAGAGCCCAACTGGCTGAGGTGCCAGAGGGGAGGGAGTAAGGGAGACACAATTAGTTAGGAGAAGCTAAGCTATGATTATCAACTCAACACAAGCGGGGGCTATGGGAACTATCCTTTATGGTACTGAGTGGTTCTGTTCCTTCCCCTTTCCCAGCCACCTCATGAACAGGACTGGTGGTGACTAAGGTGACAGATCCAGAAGGGGGTCTGTGTCACCCCATGATGATACAGTGGCCAAGGGGACTTGCGTTTCCCAGTGCTGGAGACACTATGTCCTTTGTCTATGTGAAGGACAAGAACAGATGCTGAGTGGTGAGGGGATAGATTGTCTCCATTTGCCTGAGGCCAAGGGGCTGGGTGGAGCTTGAGGGGGCAGGAGGAGCTAGGCAGGGCTGGGGCACTGGCCTGTCCCATGGAGGTGGGACTGTGTGTTAGGTAGGGTCACAGAAGGCCCTTGTCTTTTTCTGCCCACGTGGCGTTTCTGGTGGGAGGGAGGCCACCACTGGCCAGACTTGGTGGGGGGGACTGACCTTGATCTCCGTGACAGCTCCCACCCTTATGCTGGCCTCCTCCCCACCCGCCTTCACCTGCAGTCCCAGGAAGGGGTAGGGCAGGACCCAGAATGAGTCTGCATGGGGCCTGGCTTTGCTGGGGGAGGTGTGAGGAGCCCCTTCAGCTGCTTAAACATTTCATTCCCTGGATCTGACAGTGTACATGGTGGTCGGCCCAGGAGCATCTATCCCCACTCTGCCCCTGAAGGACCCTGGGAGGAGAGACGGTCATGCCCTTAGCCCCTGCAAAGCCACCCAGCATGGGGCAGAGGGCTCGCTGCAGTGCAGGTTCAGCCAGCACCTCCTGATGGAAGGAGAGCTGCCCCCAGGTGGATGCGTGGGCAGATGGCAGCCCAGCCTGGCCTGGGCAGTGACATCCAACCTCTCCTGCCCTCTCCTCCAGCACTGCTCCCCTGGAGTACAGATGAGCAAGGAAGGTGTGGAGCACCCTGGAGGCCCAGGTGAGTGGGCCTGGGAGGGCCTGGGGACCTGCAGCCTGGACGGGGACTCCTGCCTCATTCCCAGTCAGGCTGGAGGGGCTCCCACTGGTCAGCTGGGAGTGGACAGGAGGTGCCCCCTCCCGTCAGCCTCACCTTTGGTCCTGCCTCCCAGTGAGGCAGGAATGACCACAGCCCCAATGCTTCAGAACCCGATAATCCCTATTCTTGAAACTCTATCCTCACCGGGAGGCCAACTCTCTTGGGGGAGGAATTTGCTCTCTGCTGGGGCCAGGGGAGGCAGCTTGGTCCCTGGGCCAAGAGAGCTGAATCCTTCTGCTTTCCTCACAGGCTGCGGCTGGTGGCGGAGCGGTGGGGCGCTTGGGGGCTCCAGCCCCTCCACAGAACCCAAGCCCTGGGACTGGGCCTCCCATAGGACTAGGGAGGGCATCCCAGGGCCCTCTGGTCCCCTTTGGCCACTGGAAGGTGCAGCTGCAGAAGTGAACAAAGGTGGATGAGGGGCTGTCAGGGAGGAGGGGGTGTGGGCTTCTGCATGGTCTTTGGGGACAGCAAAGTGTTTGCTTTATCAGCCCAGAATCCTGCCAGGTGGGAAGTAGGGCTTCTTTGAGTGTGCCCTCCCCCTCTCCTGCTGCATTTGGAAGCTCCTGGAATAGAGATGGCTGGTCACAGCCCTCCCTCCCCTTGTCCTCTCTTTGCCCGACCGGCAACACGCTGTGAATGAGGAAAGGTCCGAGGGGGTGGGGAGCAGAGCCTTCAGACCTCAGCGAGGGAGGTCAGCATGCCCCAGGCAGCCGGTCAGGGTAGGGGGCTGCCAGGAGAAGCCCACACCAGCAAGCTGGACCCCAGAATCAGGGGAGGGTGGCCAGACTCCCCAGAGAGGCCCTGGCTGCGTCTAATTGGATTCCTGTCCAGCTGCCTGCGAAGCATGAACAGCTCCCTTGTTCCGTCTGTTCTTTTCCCTGGAGCAGGGCTAGCAGACCAGCCCACGAGCTGTTCTCTGGCCCCTGAGCCAGAGTCCATCATATCTGGAGGCTTGGGCAGTCAGAGAGCCTGGGGGCCCCTTCACACTGTCACCTAGGCCCTGGTGCTGCCCCCGCCAGCACCCTACCCCTCAGGGCAGGTGGCCAGGAGGCTGCAGGCCCGATGGAGTAAGCCAGCCACATCTCCAGAGAGCTTTGGGTGGGGACTTGGGGATCTGCAGTTCACCATTGTTTTCTGCTTCTCTGGGGGAGTTCCTGAGGCCCCCATGAAGCTGGAGTCAGGGACAAGGCCTCCTGCCTCAGAGGTGAGCGGCAGCTAGAGGCAGGGCAGCAGCGTGCCCCTCCAGGGTATTTACCCCCAGCTCCTCCCCACCAGCAGCAGAGGCCTCAGCAGACCCTGCCCAGGATCCCAACAAAGTCTGGCGTTGGGATTGGGGCCCTTCAATCCAAGTGATGAGGTGTACTGAATTGCGGGGGGTGGCTTCTGGCCCTGGGTTTTTCTGGATGACCAGGAGTTGGTGAGGCCAGGGGAGGGGGTCTCTGCAAGGGTGTGGGGGAAGCCTGGCCATGCAGAGGTCCCAGACCAAAGACCTAATGAGTGTCAACGCCCACACAATCCTTCTACTCCCTCCCCCAGGTGAGAACATCAACTGAAGGTGCCTCATGGAGCCCAGCCTCAGGAGAACAACCACCCTGACCGCTCCTTGCCTCCCTGCACAGGACACAAGCAGTCCTCCCTGGGGGCTTGCTTCCCTGCAAGTGAGGGCTCGGGCTCATTTCTAGCTGGCTCAGGCAAGTTTGGCCACTGTCCCCTAGCCCGGGAAGGATGTCCCAGGTGCTGGACAGCAGAGGCAGGGACGAGGACTGAGAAACAGGCAATGGGGCAGATCCTGGGTACAAGCGGTGGGGAAAAGTGTGATGTCCTTTCTTCCCAGCGGCGCTACCTAACCTGTGCGGCTGTCCCTTTCTCCAGCCCTGCCCCTCCCCCCCCCGCCCAGGCAGTGGGAGGGCTCCCCCAGGGCTCTGTCTAGGGGGTTGTTCTGAGATAGGCACTGCTTAAGGTCGATGAAGCAGAGC
Source organism: Dugong dugon (assembly GCA_030035585.1). Taxonomy (NCBI): domain Eukaryota; kingdom Metazoa; phylum Chordata; class Mammalia; order Sirenia; family Dugongidae; genus Dugong; species Dugong dugon. Next base: position 24,515,735 of record CM057462.1, on the reverse strand, counting down.
GGAGGGCCGGGTCTCGCCCAGCTGTATACCCTGGTATTCTGTGTGCAGCGGAGCGAATCAAGTTTTCACCAGACTGAAGAGCAGCCCTGGGGGGCTAAGAAACATTTCCGCCCCAACTCCCCAGAACGGGCATGCACCTCTCTACCCGCGTAGGGGCATGCAGGATCCTCATTTGCTGGTCCCCGCCTTGGATCCCTGGTTCTCAGCGTGGGTGAATGCGACCCGAGGTCTTGCGCTCTGCATGCCGCTGCCCGCCCACCCCATTGGAAGGCGTGGCCACCCCAACGGGTGCGGCCAAGAGCGGTGGCGGAGCTGTCCTCGGGGACCGCTACTCAGGACAGCACGCAACACCGCCAGGAAAGCCTCGGAAGAGGCCCGCGGCAGCGAGGAGGTGGCGAGGAGGCGGCGGGGGGCGTAGGTTCGTCCAGACACTGAGAACCGTGGGCTGCGCATCCTCTGTTCCCCCGGCGGGCTGCCCCTAACCCAGGGATCCCGGGCCCCTGGTGGCCCGCAGCGTGGCGAGGTGACCCCAAAGGACCAGGGGCGTAGCAGGAGGCGAGCTGAAGCGGGCACCCGCAGGCCGGCGGCCCGGCGAGGGTTAAGGGGGCGGGGCTCGGGGCGGCCCCACCTCCTCCTCCGCCGCCGCTGCCGCCGCTGCCGCCGCGCCGGGTCCGAGCGCGCAGCGGGCGCGGGGGCGGGTCGGAGCGGCGGCGGCCAGGGCACGGCGAGCCCGGCGAGCGCGGAGACGCGCCCGGCCCAGCCCTGCCGCCGCCGCAAGATGCGCGCCCCGGGCCGCCACCACCCGCGGCCCGCGCTGCCGCCGCCGCTGCTGCCACTGATGCTGCTGGCCGCCTGCGCGCCGCCGCCCTGCGCCGCGCCAGCGCCGTCCCCGCTGGCCTGGGAGCCGGCTGCCGACGCGCCGTGGTGCCCGTACAAGGTGCTGCCCGAGGGCCCCGAGGCGGGCGGCGGTCGCCTGTGCTTCCGCAGCCCCGCGCGCGGTTTCCGCTGCCAGGCGCCCGGTTGCGCGGCGCACGGCTCAGCCGGTCACTCGCTGCGCGCCAGCGTTCTGCGCAACCGCAGCGTCTTGCTGCAGTGGCGCTTGGCGCCGGCCGAGGCGCGCCGCCTGGGTGGCTTCGCGCTCAACTGCTCATGGCGCGGCGCCTACACGCGCTTCCCGTGCGAGCGCGTGCTTCTCGGCGCCTCGTGCCGTGACTACCTGCTGCCCGACGTCCACGACGGCGTGCGCTACCGCCTGTGCTTACAGCCGCTGCCACTGCGCGCCGCGCCCGGGGCGCCCGCCGTGCCCGCCACGCCCGCCACGCCGCCGCCGCTTGCGCCTGCCGAGTGCGTGGAGTTCGCCTCAGAGCCGGCCGGCATGCGGGAGATCGTGGTGGCCATGACGGCGGTGGGCGGTTCCATCTGCGTCATGCTCGTGGTCATCTGCCTGCTGGTGGCCTACATCACCGAGAACCTCATGCACCCGGCCTTCGGGCGCACCAGGCCGCGCAGGCAGCCCTGAGCCGCGGGGCTGGCTCGCCCGAGGTGTGCGTCTGAGCACCGGGCAGGAGCCCATCTGCCCGCCTGAACTGCCCTCCTCGTTCCTGCGCCCTCTTTAGGATCCACTTGGCGCCCGCTGGACGTGTATGGGGACCGGCTGGCACACGATGCCGGGACCTTATCATCGCGGGACCTTCCCAGCCAGGTGTCTGTGTCCCAGAGTCCAGCGCGGGACTTGTCCTTGGGCCCAGGCTGCGGTGTCAGCCACGTCCGGGGCTCTCCTCTCTTCTCCGGAGGCCTTTATGGGGGAGACCAGGACATATGGCCCTTCCTAGCAAGAACCGTTGTCACCCGTGGGTTGTCACCCCACACCTACAGCCTGTGCCAATTCGGCAGAGCTGGGCCATTGTCACTGCTTGGTCACTGTGTGCTTTGCAGGCTCGAGGGCCCCTTGCAGCCTGTTGTCCCCTCTCCCCACCCCAGTGGGCTTGGGTTTGCTTTGTGCCTTAGTACTCGGGCCCACTGCTAGGAGCCACCCACCCATCCCGCAGGCCACAGCCCAGCACCCAGTTGTCCAAGGGGGTCTGCGGCCATGAGACTGGCTGGCTTGTGCGTGCTCTGGCCAGAGTCCTCGGGGGATCCCTTTCCAAGGTTTGCAGGAGCACTCTGTTGCCCTGAGCATGGGGTGGGGTAGAGCAGCATCCTGGGTGTTTGCTATTTAGGTGTCTGATGAGCCAGCAGCCACAATGTAGCCCAGGAGGCCCAGGGTCCAGCTGCCGCATCCAGGGTGAGAGTCCTTGGCCTTGGGAGAATCTGACTACTCTCCAGGGCTGGTGCCCTTTTTCCTTTTACATGGGCTGCCTTTGACTTCCCACTGTGGGTGCACTGGGGTAAGTCACTGGGGAGAGGGGCCCTGGCTTGGGGGGACAGCACTGGACCCAGAGAGCAGAGGAGTTGATGTCACCTGGGCCCGGGTGGACCTTCCACTATGGTCTGGATCCCAGGCCTCCAACCACCAGGAAACCTCAGTGGCCACAGTGTAACCAACAGCACCACCACCATCCATCCTGGGGCTCAGGGTCAGGAGCCCAGGATCCAGGCCAAGCAAGGCTGCCTGCCTACACCATGGACAGGAGGCTAGCCTTGCCCCCTCCAGGCAGACCACAGCACTCCGGCCACCTGGCAATGCTGGGCACTGGGAGCGGTGACTGCTGCCCAGCTCTCCAAGAGACCTAGACTCTGATTACCTGGACTCAACCCTGGTGCTTCCTGGAGTCACTGTGGTTAACCCTGCCCCTTTCCCCAGCGACCACCAGCCCTGGCAGGTGCCCTGCAGCACCCATTCCCCACCTCCTGTGTCTCTTCTCTGCCTGCCCCTGGCACAGCGCTGGCCAAGTGTGAGCCTGTCGCCCATGTCTAAAGTCTGTCATTCTCTCAGACCAAAAGCGTTGTTGTGTGTGTTTATTTGGGAGGCAGGAGGAAAGGGTGCAGGGGTGAGAAAAGGAAGAGGTGGACCCTTTCTCCCCGGCTCCCCCAAAAGCATCAGTAGAGTGGGCCTGACCCTTTTCTCCATCGGGATGGGGTGTGCCCCAGGCAGGGGGTGCACGGGCACCCAGCCCTTGCAGCCTCTGTCAGGAGGACAGCAGTGGCCTACTGCCTGTCTGTCCACCTCCGACCTTGGGAAATAAACCAACAGCATCTCTGCCGTCTGCTGTTGGGTAGGGATGGGGGCGTGGCACCTGCTGCAGTTAGAAATAGCCCAGTCTGCTGGTGACCCACTTGAGCTGTGACAGGCAGCAATTAGGCTCCGGGAGGGGGGCCTCCTCCCCAGCCTGGTTCCCCCTCCTCCAGCAGCTGCTAGAGGTGGGGGTGTTGAAGTCCTGGTGGGGGTGGACCGAGTGATGAGCCTGGGCCCTCGCCCTAACTTGGCCTCCCTTTCCCCTGCAGCTGTCCTTGAGCCGCCCTTGAGCCACTAGCAGTGAACCTGAACAAGCAGAGGCAGCTGGGGGCAGCCAGGCTCTGAGGAGTGACTCATTCCCCCACGGGAGAGAAGTTGGGGTGCCGCAACATGTCTAGATAGCTGGAGGTGGCAGCTGGAGGGAGTTCTGGCTCCAGCAGCTCTGATTCTGGTCCCTGGAGCCCCTGTGTCTTGCTGGACTCCTGCCCACCTGTCAAAGCGCAGGTATCTTCTTCCAATAAGGGCAGGAGTCAGGCAGTGGTAATATGCAATCCAGGGTGCCTGGGACTTGGGTCCCTCTGAGGCTACAACTGTCCACCCTCTCCCTGCTGGGGCACAGTCAGACTCCACGGCTGGGCTGTGAAGTTATGCGAGGCCTCCCTTCTGCCCACTCCAGCCTCTGGTAGATTTGTACCCTACGGTGGGCGTTAGCTCCAACCAGTGAGTGCTATGGGACTGTCGGGTTAGCAGACTCAGCTTTGTTCTTCTGCACCAAAGAGGGGCATTCTTGCAGAGATGCCCGCTTAGGGCCGTTCCAGGGCTTCATGGAGGGCCAGAGTCCAGCTTCGGTTTGCAGGGACGGAGCCTGAGGGCCTCTGCCTGTGGGGTTGTGGATGAGCCTTGGCCAGGGATGGCCTGGAGCTGGAGTCCTGACAGAGGCGTCTAGCTGAGCTCATGGTTACCTCCACTGACCGTGAAGGGCCTCACTCTCCTCCCAGGGCCATAGAGCACACCCCTGCTCCTCCCCTGCCGCCCCATGCAGCCCACCTTCGAGGCTGACGTCGCACCTCTGGCCCCATCGAGACATTCCTTTCTCCCTCTGCCTCCTCCTGGCTCCCAGCCTCTTGTGGCTCCTGCCTTCCACCCTGTGGCTGGGAGAGCATGTGTCGCTTCCCTTGGGGGCTCCCCAGTACACTGGAGGTGAAGCCAAGCTCCTCTGTTTGATGCTGGAGACTTGGCTTCTCTCCATGGTGCCCAAAGACTTCCTGCCGTGGGGTAGAATCACCTCTGCTATGACTCCGAAATGCCACAGGATTTCCCAGGTAGTCCCCTGCTCTGCCCCGTAGGAGCCCTGAGCCTTTTTGAGCTCCAGTCCCCTCATCTGCAAGACACCCTCATCTGCAAGAAATCCTCATCTGTAAAACGGTAACAGTCCCAGGACCAACTTAGGGTTGCAGGACTCAGTAAGATAACCTGGGTGGAGGGCAGTACACCACAGCCATCAGTGTCACTGTCCAGGCCACAAACAGCATCTGAAGGGCCCCTTCCTGACATGGCCACCAAGGTAGCTCAGGAGTCTCTTACACTGCTGTGTCCAGGACAGAACTCTAGTCGCCCTCCTGCTCATCCCTAAGCCCTGACCCACAGCACGTTCCCCATCTTTCCTCTGAGGATGATCCTTAGTCGTTCTACCAACATTTCCTGAATGACCCTACAGACCTGACGCTGGGGCTCCAGCAGTGAAGAACAAGGCACTGCCAACTAGTTGCTCAAGTCAGAAACCAGAAACTAAGATGCAGGGGTGCAGTGATGCAGGGTTGCTGGGGTGCAGAGGTGCAGGCATGAAGGGGTACAGGGATAAAGGGAAACAGGCATGCAGGGATGAAGGAGTACAGGGGTGTAGGGCATCCATCAGGCAGCTAGACTTGCCTGCCCAAGCCAGCCTGCTCCTCAGGGTCCCCAGCAGGCAGCTGCTCATTCTGCTTGGTACACCAGCTGGGGCAGAGTTCCAGGAGTCCCGGCATCTTCAGCCCCAGGACCCCTGGAGATGCTGGGGCTTGGTCAGCACTGGCAGTGCGAGGACCTCACGCTCCCTGGTGTTGCTGAACTAGGGGACATGACATGGGGGACACATAGAACCAAGGGCAGATAGAGGAAGAATTTCTCAGGTGGGGAGTGGGATTGAGGGGCTGGTGTTTCCCCGGTGATCTTAGGATTGGGAGCAGGATTGTTGGGTTTAGTCTTTAGGAACAGTCTGAGGAGCTTCTGGAGACCCTGGCCTGGGGGTGAGAGGCTGGGCCACTGCAGGCTGAGTCCAGAGAGAGTTCTGGATCCTGACACCCGGGCCTCCTGCAACCTTCACAGTGTCCTAGGGACGGGAAGTGAGGTTGAGATATGGCCCCATTCGAGGGAAAGGGCTTCGGGAGGAAGAGGGTTAGGGACCACCTACTCTTCCTTTTAAGGCATCATCGGGGCATCTTTCCCTCTTGCTTTCCTTCTCATTCAGTTTCCTTCCAGATTTTTTTCTTTAATTTCTAATATAGGGTCTCTGAATTGGAATTGACTAGATGGCAATGGGTTGGTTGGTTGGTTTTGGTTTATCATCAGTCATTTCAAATCTTCCTTTTTCCTAATTATCTCGTCTTTAAGTGTCTCCACTTCTTTTGTTGATCGTTTTTTGGTTGGTTCGTGACTTTGGAGACCCCATGTGTTATAGAGCAGAACTGCTCCATAGGTTTTCTTGGCTATAATCTACGGAAGCAGAATCGCCAGGCCCGGTTCTTACGCGGTGCTGCTGGGTGGGTTCGAAGCCTCAACATTTTGGTTATCAGCCGAGTGCAAACCGTTTGCACCACCCAGGGACCTTTAGTGTTTCCACTTCTTATGTAGACTGTTCTTTCGCGACTTTTATCATTTTTGTAAATTTTTTTAGCTTGTAATGAAATATTTGGTTACACTTTAATCTGTTTTATGGGCATGTGTTTCCAGTGTGCCTTCTTTGTCAGCAGAATTGTTACTGTGCTCGTTATTTGCTTATTTCCTTACAATAACGGTGTGTGAGATTCAGTCACTCCCCATTTAACTGAGATGGGTTTTCCTAAACTCTTACGTGGGGAGTGGGGGAAGCAGTGGCCAGGATAGCTTCCCAGCTCCAGCGCACGCTCCCTGTGGTTATCACTAAGTGTTAAAATACATGGCCTTATACCTCTATCACCAGTTGCCATTGAGTCAATTCCTACTGCTGGTGACTCCATGTGTGTCAGAGTAGAACTTTGCTCAATAGGATTTTCAATGGCTATGATCTTTGGAAGTAGATTGCCAGGCCTTTCTTCCAAGGCCTCCAGGTGGACTCGAACTTCCAATCTTTTGATTGGCAGCCTAGCATATTAATAATTTGCACCACCCTGTGACTCATTATACCTCTTAAAACAAACAAACAAACAAACTAGTTGTCTTGCAGTTAATTCTGACTAATGGTGACCCCATGTGTTTCAGAGTAGAACTGCAATCCACAGGGTTTTTGATGGCTATGATCTTTTGGAAGTAGATCACCACGACTTTCTTCCAAAGTGCCTCTGGGTGGACTTGAACCACCACCCTTTCGGTTGGCAACCTAGTGCGTAACCATCTGCACCACCCAGAGACTCCTTTATACCTCTTAAAAAAAACAATAAACAAAATCAAATCTATTGCTGTTGAGTCGATTCTGACTCATGGTGATCCCATAGGGCACAGTAGAACTGCCCCATAGGGTTTCCAAGGAGCAGCTGGTGGATTAGAACTGCTGACATTTTGGTTAGCAGCCAAGCTCTTAACCACTGTGCCACCAGGGCTCCCTTATACCTTTAGGAGCTGTTTTTTCTTTCCTATTCCTCACTTTTATCTGGATCTTCTCTTTCCTTTACCTGTAGTGTCTCAGTCCTCCTCAGTTTAGAGTCTATTTCAACAGATCCTTCTCATTGTGGAAGCTTCAGTTATTTATTGCTGAGAATTTATACCGCCCAGGCAGACCTACACTATTGACTCTTCTTCAGGTTCCGACTCATAGCGACCCTATGTACAACAGAATGAAACACTGCTCAGTCCTGTGCCATCCCTACAATCATCGTTATGCTTGAGCCCACTGTTGCAGCCACTGTGTCAATCCATTTCATTGTCTTCCTCTTTTTCACTGACCCTGTACGCATCTGTCAGTTTGTCATACTGTGGTGGCTTCTGTGTTGCTGTGGTGCTGGAAGCTATGCCACTAGTATTTCAAATACCAGCAGGGTCACCCGTGGTGGACAGGTTTCAGGGGAGCTTCCAGACTAAGACAGACTAGGAAGAAGGACCTGGTGGTCTACTTCTAAAATAATTGGCTAGTGAAAACCCCTTGCATATGAAAATTGGAATCTGGGAGCCCCTCCCCAATTTTGGTGCCATTCTCTGCCGAGCCCTATGAGCTTTCCACGCCAAGCAGAGCCACATGGACTTGGGGGTGAGTACATGATGGCAACTCAGTATTTGGGTTCTCTGGGTTTCACTCTGCCTTCCGTCCAGTTCTTCCTTGATAACACATAGGTCTTGTTCCTGTCAGAGTTCGACCCCACCCATTCATGAGGGTTCATGGGAATCACTTATCACTTTTTTTATTGTAGACGTTGGATAAAGATGTTTTTCTTTATTATCCTAGTTGCTTTGTGTGTTTTTGCAGGAGTGATTTATCTAGATTCAAAATGAATCTGCCATCTTCACCATCTTGTGTAGAACCTCCTCATCCCTCTGCTTTCAGCCTCCCCGTTATGTTCAAATGTCTTATAAAAAGAGCATGTAGCTGTTACCATATTAAAATTTTTAATTTGTTATAATTGTCAGTTATAATTTATCATAATTAGTATATTTAGGCATGTTTCTGCCACCTGATTTTGAGTTTTGTAATGAGTATGTTTTGTCATTGCTTCTTTTTTCTCCTATGGAATTAATTGAACTGTTTTGTCTCCCTTTTCCTATTGCTTAAACAAGTATAATTAACAAAAGTAGACATGTAATTAGCATTTCAAGCTTCCTTCTAAATAAACAAGAACCTTAAAATCCTTACTGTGATGGTTAGGGTTCTGTGTCAACTTGGCTGGGCCATGATTCTCAGTGGTTTGGCAGTTATGTAATGATGTAGTTTGGCAGTTATGTAATGATGTAATTTGGCAGTTAGCTAATGATGTAGTCATCCTCCATGATGTAATCTGATGTCATCAGTCAATCAGTTGTAAGGGAGTTTCCTTGGGGGTGTGACCTGCATCCAATATATATATGGACATTCTGGCAAATCTTGCTTGCTTGCTGTGGATCCTACATCCGGCTCATCATCATCTGACCTCTGGCTCTTGGAACTTGAGCCAGCAGCCTGCCGTACTGCCTGCCAACCTTGGGATTTGTCAGCCTCCACAGCCTGTGAGTCTGCAGACTGCCGTCTGACCTGCCGATCTCAGGTTCATCAGCCCCTGCAGCTATGTGAGTCAAGAGAAGTTTCCAGCCTGATGCCTGATGCCTGACCCACGGATTTGGGACTTGCCAGCCTCTACAACTTCGTGAGCCATTTCCTTGAGATAAAGCTCTTGCTCTCTATGTGTACACACACGCATATATATACACGCTTCACTGGTTTTGCTTCTCTAGATAACCCAGCCTGAGACACTTACCTTCAGTCCCCTTTCATCTTTTATATTCTAGTTCCACCTTGTATTAAACTCCTCCAATTACATTTTTTATTTATTAAACTGTCAGTAATTACTTGGTTTTACTAATATGTAAACCAGTTTTTTCACTCACCATTGCATCTGTTGTTTCACTTCTTCCTTGTAGATCCATGTTTCTTCTTCTTGAAGTACATCCTTTATTAATTCTTTCTCTGAGGGTGTTTATGTGGTAATATTTCTGTTTGTCTGAAATTGCTTTTAGTTCACTTCTACTCTAGATAATTTAGCTGAGTACAGAATTCAAGATTGACAGCTGTTTTCCCTCAGCACTTTAAAGCTTTTTTCCCCCATTCTTGTCTGGTTTTTACTATTTGTGATGATAAGTTTATTGTTTCTTTGAGGATAATCTGTCCTTTGTTTTTCTCTTCCTTCAATTCTGAAATATCCTTAGACATTTCTTCAAATATAAATCCTCCCCCATTCTCTCTTTTGTGTCCTTCTGGGGATACAATTAGATATATATTGGAACTTTTAATTGTATCTTTAGTGATTTCCTTATAGATGTCTTCATGTTCACGAATTCTGACTTCAGCTGTCAATTTGTTGCGTCTAAGTTAAATTATCTTTTTTCTTTTGGAATTTAGGTGCACAGAGTAGCATTACTCACACTCTTCAGTTTATTCAACACCATTACTATTGTTAAGACCAAAGCCCTGTTCCTAATTTATTCCCCACCCCACCCCCCTTCCCATGCCCATTCCTTGCTTCTGCTCACAGGCAACCACTCTGTTTAATGTGTGTCCTTGGAGACATCTGTTTTTTAATTGGCCTAAAAATTGTGCTGTTTTTTACTCAACACTGTTTTAGACATTATCTATGTTACTGTATGTACAAATATTTCATCATTTCTGTCCACTGCATATTATTTCTAGTGTATGTAGCCACTATGTTTGCTTTTCATACACCTGGAAGAGCACACAAGTTAGCTTTAATATTCTGTTGTTACACACAATGTTGTGATGAATATCCTCATGTGTTCCCTGTGGGAAAATTTCTCTAGTTGAGTGTCGTGGTTTGAGAATTATGTTCCCCCAGAAATGTATCAATTTGGCTGGGCCATGATTCCCAGAATTGTGTGGTTGGCCTCCATTCTGTGATTGTAATTTTATGTTAAAGAAGATTAGGGTGGGATTGTACCAGGTCACATCCCTGAGGGCTCCACCACCTTTTCTCTCTCAAAAGATAAAAGGAAAGGGAAGCAAGCAGAGAGTTGGGGACCTCATACCATCAAGAAAGCAGCGCTGGGAGCAGAGCGCGTCCTTTGGACCGGGGTCCCTGTGCAGAGAAGCTCCTAGTCCCAGGGAACACTGAAGAAAAGGCCAACAGAGAGAAAAAGCCTTCCCCTGGAGCTGATGCCCTGAATTTGGACTTTTAGCCTACTTTAACTGTGAGGAAATAAATTTCTCTTTGTTAAACCATCCACTTGTGGTATTTCTGTTGTGGCAGCACTGGATAACTAAGACAGTGAGAGACTGATGAATCTTAGAGGTATGCAACTTTAATTTCACCAAAGTTGTCGGTTGGTACTTATTGGCTGTCTTAGTTATATAGTGCTGCTGTAACAGAAACACCATAAGTGGATGGCTTTAATAAACAGAAATTTATTTTCTCACAGTTTAGGAGGCTAGAAGTCCAATTTCACAGTGCCAGCTCAAGGGGAAGTTACAATCTCAAATGAGATTATAACTACAGGCATAGAGGTTAGGATTTACAACACATTTTTTTTTTTTTAATTGTACTTCAGGTGAAGGCTTACAGAACAAATAGTTTCTCGTGAAACAGAAGTACACATGTTGTTTTATGACATTGGTTAACAACCCCACAACATATTAACCCTCTAAATTCTCAACCTTTTTTTTTTTTTTTTTTTGGTGAAAATACACATAGCCAAAGATACACCGTTTCAAAAATTCCTACATACACAGTTCAGTGACATTGACTACGCTCTTCCAATTGTGCTGTTATTCTCACGAGATGAAGGCTTACAGAACAAAATAGTTTCTCATTTAACAGTTACTACAAATGTTGTCCTATGACAATGGTTAACAATCACAACACATCAACAATATCCTTACTCAAACTTGGGTTCCCTATCACCAGCTTCCTTGTCTCCTTTTGCCTTCTGGCCCTTGTCACTGGACTCCTGTACCTTGTTAGTCTCATTTGGTTTTACGGGGCTGTCCACTTTCAGGCTGAACAGTGAACCTCGGCGGTAACTTCACCACTGAGCTAAAAGGGAGTCTGGGGGCCATACTCTCGAGGTTTCTCCAGTCTCCTTTAGGCCAGTAAATCTGCTCTCTCTCTTTTTTTTTTTTTTTTGTGAGTTAGAATTATGCTCTAGATCCTTCTCCAGCTCTGTCCAGAACCCTCTGTTGTGATCCTGGCCAGAGCAGTCAGTGGTGGTAGCCGGGTACCATCTAGCTGTACTGGACTCAGTCTGGTGGAGGCCTTGGTAGCTGACAACACATATTTTTTGAGGACATAATTTAATCCACAACATTGGTGAGAAGTTTACACTCCCATCAGTAGTGTAAGAGAGTTCTTATTGCCCCAAATTCTAACACTATTTATCATCTCATATTCTAGTTTTTGCCGATCTGATGGTTGTAGAGTAGTAACCCATTTTTATTGGAATTTGCTTTTTAAAAAATTATTACTGGAGAGCTTCAGCTTCATTTAATATTCTTTTTGTTTTTCAGTTTCCAAATGGTTATTTTATCAGATTGTTTGAACATTAAATTTGTTTGCAATCCAAAATAGTTACCTGAAGTTTGCTGTTTTGTGTGTATGTGTGTGTTTACTTTTATTGTGTATTTGTTTTCTAAACTCTTTGGCACAATTTTCTGGGGGCGTTCAGGCTGCCACAATACAAGTCAGGAGAAAGCTTTCCTTTTGTGCTGCCAATTCTGAGCATTTATAACTTTTGGTTTGTCTGGGTTGTGGCTTTTTTTTTTTTTTTTTTTTGAAGTCTGTCATTTAATATTCTTGTTAACTATTTTAATCTCCCCTTGTACGAACTGCTTATTCATATTTATTTTTTCCATTGATGTGAGTTTTCCCTCTTGACTTGACAAATGCTCTAGATCAGTTATACTGAATAGAACTTTCTGAAATGATGCAAATGTCCTATATCTGTGCTGTCCAACATAGTAGCTGCTAGTCATATGTGGATATTAAGCATTTTAAATGTGGCTAGTGTGACTGAGAAACTGCGTTTTAAAATTTAATTAAAGTTTAAATAGCCACATGTATTCAGCGGGTATTGTATTGGACAGCACGTTCTAGATATTTACCTTCTGTTTTAGATGGTGTGAATATTTTCTCCCACGCTGTTAGCATTGTCAATAATGTCCTGCATTGAGAAGAAATCCATAATTTTGATGACATTAGATCGTCTTTTTCCATATATATATGTGTATATATATATTTAGGTCTTATTTAAGGAATTCATGCACACAAGAACAACATAATGTATTTCTCTACTTTTTTTCTATTGACTTTATGGGTTTACAGAGCCCTGGTGGCACAGTGGTTAAGAATTTGGCTGCAACCAAAAGGCTGGCAGTTCAAACCCACCAGCAGCTCCTTGGAAACCCTAAGGGGCAGTTCTACTCTGTCCTATAGGGTCACTATGAGTCGGAATTGACTCGATGGCAATGGGCTTTATTTTGGGTTTTTATGATTTTACCTCTCACAGTTAGGTGTTTAGTCTATCTAGAATTTCAGTTTGTATATGGTGTGAGGTAGGGAAATTAACTTTTTAATATCCATACAGTGAGCCAATTTTCCCAACCCCATCTACAGAAACAATCCTTTTTTTTCCCAGTAATATGTTGTTTTTTCTTAGTTAGTTGCTATAGAGTTGGCTCCAACTCATGGCAACCTTATGTATAACAGAATGAAATGCTGCCCAGTCCTGCACCATCTTCATGATTGCCGGTATGTTTCAATGCATTGTTGTGGCTACTGTGTCACCCATCTCATTGAGGGTTTCCTACATTTTCACTGACTATACTTTATCAAACATGAGGTCCTTTTCTAGAGATTGGTCTTTCCTGATGACATGTCCAAAGTAAGTGAGCCGAAGTCTCCCCATCCTTGCTTGTAAGGAGCATTCTGGCTGTGTTTCTTCTAAGACTGATTTGTTCATTTTTCTGGCATTCCACAGTATATTCAACATTCTTCACCAACACTACAGTTCTAACTCATCAATTCTTCTGTCTTCCTTTTTCATTGTCTAGCTTTTGAATACACATGAAGCAATTAAAAGGACCATGGCTTGGTCAGGCTCACCTTAGTCATCAATGTGACATCTTTGCTTTTCAAAACTTTAAAGATGTCTTTTGTAGCAGATTTGTTCTATGTAATATGTCACTTGATTTGACTGCTGCTTCCATGGATTATGGAGCCCTGGTGCGCAGTGGTTAAGAGCTCAGGCTGTTAACCAAAAAGTCAGCAGTTTGAATCCACCAGCTGCTCCCTGGAAACCCTAGGAGCAGTTCTACTCTGTTCTGCAGTGTTGTTATGAGTCAGAATCGACTTGACGGCAACGGGTTTGGCTTTCTTTTTTTTGGTCCATGGATTATATTGTTGATCCAAATAGAATGAAATCATTAACAACATCAATTTTTTCTACATTTATCACGATGTTTACTGGTCCAGTTGTCAGGATTTTCATCTTCTTCATGATCAAGTGTGATACATACTGAGGGATGTAGTCTTTGACCTTCATCAGTAAGTGCTTCAAATCATCTGATTTTCAGCAAGCAAGGTTGTTAATGAGTCTTCTTCTAACCCTGATGCCACATTCTTCTTAATATAGTCCAGCTTCTCAGATTATTTGTTCATCATACAAATTGAATAAGTAAGGTGAAAGGACACAGCTCAGCTGAACACCAGAAGATAAGCTAGATAACTGGGATCTTCTAAAAATTAAAAACTTATGCTCATCAAAAGACTTCATCAAAAGAGTAAAAAGAGAACCTACAGACTGGGAAACAAGTTTTTGACTATGACATACTCGACAAAGGTCTAATCTCTAAAATCTATAGGAAAATCCAACACCCCTACAATAAAAAGACAAATAATCCATTTAAGAAATGGGCAAAGGACATGAACTGACCCTTCCACCAAAGAAGACACTCAGGCAGCTAAGAGACACATGAGGAAATCACTAGCCATTAGAGAAATGCAAATCAAACTACAACGAGATATCATCTCACCCCACATTACTGGCACGAATCAAAAAACCAGAAAATAATAAATGTTGGAGAGGCTGCAGGGAGATTGGAACTCTTATACACTGCTGGTGGGAATCCAAAATGGTACAATCATTTTGGAAAACGATATAGTGCCTCCTTAAAAAGGTAGAAATAGAAATACCGTAAGATCCAGCAATCTCGTTCCTAGGAATATATCCTAGAGAAGTAAAAGCTGTCACGTGAATAGACATATACACACCTATGTTCACTGCAGCATTATTCACAATAACAAAAAGATGGAAACGACCTAATTACCCATCAACAGATGAATGGATAAACAAACTATGGTACAAACACACAATGGAATACTATGCAATGATAAAGAACAATGATGAATCTGCGAAGCATCTCACAACATGGATGAATACGGAGGGCATTATGCTGAGTGAGAGAAGTCAATCACAAAAGGACAAATACTGTATGAGACCACTCTTATAAAAATTCTTGAAAAGATTTACACACAGAAAGAAACAATCTTTGATGGTTACAAGGGAGGGGAGATGCGGGGAGGGAAAAACACTCACTAGACAATAGATAAGTGATAACTTTGGTGAAGGGTAAGACAGTAGACAATACGGGGGAAGTCAGCACAACTTGACCCAAAGCAAAATCATAGAAGCTTCAGAGACATATCCAAATTCCCTGAGGGACTGAATTACTGGACTGAGGGCTGGGGACCATGGCCTCTGGGACATTTAGCTCAATTGGCATAACAAAGTTTACAAAGAAAATGTTCTACATCCTTCTTTGGTGAATAGCATCTGGGGTCTTAAAAGTTTGTGAGCTGACATCTAAGATACTCCACTAGTCCCACCGCGTCTGGAGCAAGGGAAAATGAAGAAAACCAAAGACACAGGGAAAGATTAGTCGAAAAGACTAATGGACCACAACTACCACAGCCTCCACCAGACTGAGTCCAGCACAAATAGATGGTCCCCAGCTACCACCACCGACTGCTCTGACAGGGATCACAAAAGAGGGTCCCAGACAGAGTGGGAGAAAAATGTAAAGCAAAGTTCAAAGTCACAAAAAAAGACCTGACTTACTGGTCTGACAGACACTGGAGAAACTCCGAGAGTATAGCCCCCGTACATCCTTTTAACTCAGTACTGAAGTCACTCCTGAGGTTCACCCTTCAGCCAAAGATTAAACAGATCCATGAAACAATAATACACGTAGCTCAATCATGTATATGAGACTAAATGGGCACACCATCCCAGGTGTGCAAGGACAAGGCAGGAGGGGACAGGAAAGCTGGACAAATGGAAATGAGGAACCCAAGGTGGAGAAGGGGAAAGTGTTGACACATTGCAGGGTTGGCAACCAATGTCACGAAACAGTATGTGTATTAATTGTTTAATGAGAAATTAATTTGCTCTGTAAACCTTTACCTAAAGCACAATTAAAAAATTTTTTTAAAGGGATTATTTCCTTTAAAAAAAAAAACAAAAAACAAAGTATGCGAGATTCTAAGGAGCATTCTGGTTGCATTTCTTCCAAGACAGACTGGTTCGTTCTTCTGGCAGTCCATGGTATCTTCAATATTCTTCCCCAACACTGTAACTCAAAGGCATTAATTCTTCTTTGGTCTTCCTTATTCATTGTCCAGCCCTTCAATGCAGGTTAATGAGCTTGGACACTCTTTTGACCACATTGGGGAAGCTATGGATGGGTTTCGTTTTCAAAACTGAAATAGCTCTATCACTTGTTCTGAATGTAAAAGAAAATACATTTTCACCATTAAAATCAAAATCAGAGAATCCCAAAAAGAATAAAGAGCATTCATTGTTCTTGTTGGTTGTCATCAAATTGGCTCCAACTTATGGAGACCCCATGTGCAACAGAACAAAATGTTGCCCGGTTGTGTGCCATCTTCACGATTGTTGGCATGTTCAAATCTGCTGCTGAGGCCACTATGTATTTTGAGTGCCTTCTGACCTAGGGGGTTCCTCATCTTCCAGCACTATATTGGACAATATTCTACTGTGATCCATATGACTTTCACTGGCTAATTTTCAGAAGTAGATTGCCAGGTCTCTCTTCCTAGTCTATTTTAGTCTGGAGGCTCCGATGAAACCTGTCCACCACGGGTGACCCTGACAGTATTTGAAATAGTGGTGGCATAGCTTCCAGCATCACAGTAACATTCAAGCCACCACAGTCTGACAAACTGATGGGCAGTGGAAAGGGCATTTAAAGCACCCTTAAACCTACCACACTGGAGTACCTGAGTCGTGGAAACTATTAACACACTTGGCTACTAACCAAAAGGTTGGGGATTCGAGTCCATCTCAAAAGAAAGGCCTGGTGATCTACTTCTGAAAAATCAGCCAGTGAAAACCTCATGGAGCACACAGTTCTACTCCGACACACTACGATCACTATGAGTTGGAGTTGAGTCGATGGCAACTGGTTTAATCCTAAAAAACAAACAAAAGAAACACTGCCATCGGTTTTCAAGGCTGTAATCTTTATGGAAGCAGAAAGCCACATCCTTCTCCCAAGGAGCAGCTGGTGGGTTTGAACGGCTGACCTTTTTGGTTAGCAATCGAGCACTTTAGCCACTGTACCACCAGGGCTCCCTTGTTTAATCCTACCGCCCAGAAATAGTTGTTGTCTCACTATTAACCTTTTGGTGTATATCTGTTTTGATTTTATGCTCTGCATATAGAACATACAAATACATATGAAGCAGGTAAGAGAGATGCCCTCATTTCTCAGTTATTCCTCAAACCCCCATGCCTTCTGAAGAACATGCTTTCTTGATGCAGTCATTGGCTGTCCCCGTGACCATGCCCCATTGGTCCTTGAAGATTTTTAGCACCTGGTTCTCAAGCTTCTTCTCCACGAAAACACCAAGAACAATGACAGGAGATTTCCACGTCAGTGAAGATAATCCCCTTCACCTCTGACCTCCACATAATCAGGCTTCTGAGTTTCTTCCTCCCCATCAGGAAGCTATCTTCCATCTGAGTCTACTGTCACGCCTGTCATTGTTAGCTGCTGTTGAGTTGGCCCCCATTTCACAGCAACCCCACGCACGATGGAATCAACACTGCCTCCACCTGCGCCATCCCTATGACTGGTTGCAAATCAAACTATTGTGAGCCATAAGGTTTTCACTGACTGATTTCAGAGAACTAGGTCTTTCTTCCTAGTATGTCTTAGTCTGGAAGCTCCGCTGAAACCTGTTCAGATCTTAGCAACACACAAGGCTCCACTGCATGAGGTGCATTGGCCAGAAATCGAACCCAGGTGGCCCTCATGGAAGGAGAGAATTTTACCACTGATCCACCAATACCTACTATCATGCCTAGCCTAGGTGTACAGTATTTAAAAATCAGTCACCTCCACATCCTCAGTTTCAACTATCCCACTCTACCACCACCTTGTTGCTCTAGTGACAATTCTTTCACTCACTAGGATCTCCCAATCCAGTGCCCACAGTGTCTTTTCACTACCGTCATCCCTTTGTGTTCATTTCTCATCTTACTCAGTTCCGATTCCACGATTGATCATCGCCACTTCCTTGACCCTCTCGCCTCTACTTCACGCCAATAAGGAAAACACCAACTCAGTGCTCACTGCATGCCCTTATCCAGGCAGCTGAACGTGGTTGGAGAGTAACAACCATCTTGACAAGTTACACTGCAGGGAACCCTCAGTGCCTCCAAACAAACCCACTACAAGGACCTCGTCAGTTTGCTCTCGAAAGATTATCGCAGGTGCCCCCTCCTCACATCACCAAAGCTTCCTCTCTAATTCTTTCGCCTAAAACCTTAATAATTTCAATTAAATTTTAAACTTTGAAGGTTTTTTCAGCAGGGCAACGATGCGCCAATGTTTGTTCGAGCTTGGGGAAGGGAGGCGGTGAGGGAGGCGGTGAGGCTGTGTCAGTATTTCTAGGAGAGACACTAGGGACAAACACTGAGGATGCAGAAGCATCGACGGCTCTCGGGGCTGGCTGAAGGTGACGGAGAGAGCGGGTCCAGGGAGACGCTACGGCTCGAGGGTGGAAGGAGTGAGAACGACGCGCCGGACGGACACGGACGGAGGGCGCATGTCCGCCCAGAAGCCTCCAGTCTGGACGCCACCAAACGCCTCCAACGAGCCCGGGACCGGCCGACGCGGCGTCTTGAGTGTCACTCCCGGCGACGATGGCGAGGCGTTGTGACGTCACGGGCGTCGGCGCAGCGCGGCGCGCCGGGCCGCGCTATCGCGAACCTCTCTGCGGAGCGCGGAGCGCGAGCCGCTACTGCGGAGACCCGGAACAGACGCGGCGAACGCCGGATATCCGCTCTCTCGGTGTGCGGTGTGAGCCGAATCCTCGGCCTCCGCTCGCGGGTTAAGGGCTCTGGGCCGGCTTGCAGACGCCCACGCAGCACGTGCAGACGGGCTACGTCTCCGCCGCCGCGCTTCCGCGTCGTCGACTTCCGGCCGCCGCTGCGGCCATTTTGGTCGCGCGGAAGTCCTGCCGCCGGGTGGGAGTCCCGGAGAGGGGGAGTCGCGGTCGCCGCAGACGGTGCCGCCGCCGCCATGCCGTCGTCGCCGCTGCGGGTGGCGGTGGTGTGCTCGAGTAACCAGAACCGGAGCATGGAGGCGCACAACATCCTCAGGTAGCTAGAGCTTACGCCCCGGCCCAGAGCGCCCCATCGGACGCCGGCCGACCGGCCGTCCCTCCCGGCGCCCGCTGCGCTCCAGACCCCGGCCGGTGCTGGACAGCGGGCTGCGGTGGTCTCGGCTTCCTAGCATGTCCGCTGCGGCCAGCCAGGCCGTGCGGGGCGGCCCCGCCGAAGGAGGACTGAGGGGGCCGCGGCTCGCGACGGCGCGGGGCCGGCCGGACTCCACTTCAGGCTGGTTGGCTCCCGCAGGCCCCGGCGTAGCGAGGAGTCCACCGCGCTTGGTCCGCCGCGCCCTGCTTCGCCAGCGCCCGGTGCTTCACACTGTGTTTAGCAACATGGGAAATTTTCGTTTCTAAGCCGAAATGTTGACGTGTCGCAGAATCAGAGTCCCCACTTAGCCTAAAAGGCTGGCTGTGTTTGCAGCTGTTTTGCCTGCATGTTTATGTATCTGAAAACTGGCAGGCACCTTTTTAAAATACTCAGTATTAAGGCGGTAAATGTCAGGAACAAGGTTCGGGTCCGACGATTTTATTTTCAGAGTGTATCGTCATAATCAAACTTACATGGCATAATTTCGGATAGACTGAGTCTTAAAAAATAGAAAAGGGCCTTCTTGTTAACTTTATAAATTTGTGTATTTGTTACCATCCGCATTTTCATGTCTCATGAAAAAATTATTCCCTCCACCACCCCAATAATGAAAGCCTCCGTCAGTAATTTCTGGAACGTTGTTGTTGTTAGGTGCCCTCGAGTGGGTTCCGACTCACAGCGACCCTGTGTACAACGGAAGGAAACACTGCGCGGCCCTGCGCCGTCCTCACAATCGTTACTATGTTTGAACCCATTGTTGGCAGCCACTGTGTTAATCCATTTCCTTGAGGGTCTTTCTCTTTTTTGCTGAGCTACTTTAGACCAAGCATGATGTCCTTTTCCAGGGACTGGTACCTCCTGATAACCTGTCCAAACCACGTGAGAAGTCTCACCATCCTTGCTTCTAAGGAGCATTCTGGCTGTACTTCTTCCAAGACAGATTGGTTTGTTCTTCTGGCAGTCCATAGTATATTCAATATTCTTCATCAGCACTAATTCAAAGGCATCAATTTTTGCGTCTTCCTTATTCATTGTCCAAGTTTCACATGCATATGAGGTGATCGAAAATACCATGGCTTGGGTCGGGCACACCTTATTCCTCAAAGTGACATGTTTGCTTTTTGATACTTTAAAAGAGGTCTAATGCAGCATGTTTGCCCAATACATACGTCTTTTGATTTCTTGACTGCTCTTTCCATTGGCGATGATTGTGGATCCACGTAAAATGAAGTCCTTGACAACTTCAGTATTTTCTCCATTTATCATGATGTTGCTTATTGGTCCAGTTGTGAGGATTTTTGTTTCCTTTATGTTGAGATGTAATCCATAATGAAGGCTGTAGTCCTTGATCTTCATCAGTAAGTGCTTCAAGTCCTCTTCCTTTCAGCAAGCAAGGTTGCAGGCTGTTAATGAGTCTTCCTCCAATCCCGGTGCCGCATTCTTCTTTGTATAGTCCAGCTTCTCGGATTATTTGCTCAGCATACAAATTGAATAAATATGGGGAAAGAATACAACCCTAGTGCACACCTTTTCTAATTTTAAATCGCTCAGTATCCCCTTTTTCTGTTCGAACTCCTGCCTCTTGGTCTATGTACAGGTTCCACGAGCACAATTAAGTGTTCTGGACTTCCCATTCTATATTATGTTATCCATAATTATGATCCACACAGTCGAATTTCTGGAATACTAGGCGAAAATTTGGTTTGACACTACCAGTTAATGTTTTAGTACTAACTTATCTTTTGTGACCCTTGTGTTGTACATGTTTAATAACAGTTTAATCCCATTTGGTAAAGTTTCTTCATCCAAAATATGAAATTGATAACTTTCATTACAGTTAAATTTTTATATACTTGTCAACTTCGATAGTAAAATGAAGTTGAAATTAGTTTCCTTTTAAGTTTCTGTATGTGCACTTCAAAAGAAAACAGTGCAGCTTCATTTGTGATCACAGCCCAGCTTTGAATCTCCTGAGCAACTTGGGCACATGGCCCCTTGGGGAAAATTAGGATTCCTCTCCCACATCGCCTCTTCATTTTTAATGAAGTGGGAAATAGTTTTATGACCATGATTGTATCTGCTAATTGTGAGTTTTCTTATTGTTGAGTTTTTCTTCCTAACGTCTACCACACTGCTCACTGTATTTGCTTAGTGTTATTTTTTTGTGTGTGTGTAGGGTGTGGTATATTTTGAACCTAATAAATCAGTGTAAAGGTTTTTAAAAGTGAGTATTTGGCTAGCATTACATTGTGGTGGGTCCATCTCTACACTGCACTTAGCCATAGAGAGTATCATTAAAATGTCATAAATTTAAGTGAAAGAATGCAAGGTTCACACCTGGAGAACATAATAGAATGCACTCAGGTTTAGTGGCTGTTTTAAACTCATACCAATCTGATATTTCCTGGGACAATTTCTGCAAGATGGCAAGTCCTTGTTGAATTCAGACCAGCTGTAGCAGGCACAACGCTGGGCCTCCTGTGGAGACTGGTGTAGAAGAGCCCCTCTGTGGAACCACCAAGTGGGGATCCTTGTGTGTGCTCCTCCCTACTTTACTCTCAAATTTACTCTTAGAAAGAGTAGATTCAGAGTAAGGGCAATAGGAGGTAAGTTTAGAGTAACATGTATTGTTACCATGAATGTGAAGTTACTGTTTAGACATGGATCTTTAATTTTTAAAATGCTTGTATTGGGGTGTTTTTCTTAGTTGAAATAGCTTATTTTAATTTTAAAAGTAATATTTTCATGTTGTCAAAATTTTTAACTGTAGAAAATACAGGGAAGGGAAAGAGAATAATAAGGATTACTCACAAAATGACATTTTGGTACGCATCTTTCCGGTGTTTTTTGTGCATACAAATGCTTAAGAGAGCTAATGTTCTGTAATCTGCTCTTTTCATATAAGATTGAGAACATCTTTCTAAATCAGCATTCGTTCCTGTGTTAATTTGGATGGTTTGAATTTGGCTACATTTATTCATCTTGAACAATGGAGGGTGGTTAAAAAACCAGGGCACGGGAATCCTAGGACTCCTAGGAGCCATTGATTTTGTAGCAATTCATTCTTAACAGGCTTCTTGTTTTCAAGGAGCCCTGGTGGCCCAGTGGTTAAGCACTGATAGCTGAAAGGCATTTCGACCTACCAGCCACTCCGAGGGAGAAATATACAGCATTCTGCTTCTGTAAAGATTATATCTATGGAATCCCTATGGGACAGTTCTGCTTTGTCCTGTACGATTGCTGTGAGTTGGAATCTACTTGACTGCAACAGGTTTTGATTTCCTTGTTTTCAGACTTACAGTGTTAGCGTCCTTGTGCCTTATAAATATATCTTTGCAAGCTTTTTATTTCCTCAGGGTACATTCCTAGAGGTGGAAGTGCTGAGTTAAAGGTTGACTTGTTTTAGATTTTTTACTTTGTGCCAAAATACCTTTCCAGAAGTCTGGTAGCTTTTTACTGAGTTCCCATTTCCTCACACCCTAGGCATTATTTTTATCTTTTCAGGTTGTAGAGCAGAAAACTAAAAAAGGGCTTTCACCCCACTCTAGTTTTAAAATTGCTGTTGAGTTGAACAACTTTTCATCTATTGTTTTCACTTTTGTAAACTTAATGTGCTTTGTCTCTTCTATTGGGTTTATTTACAGGGTTTTGAAAACATCTTTAGGACATTTGTAAGATAGTGGTTTTCTGTTACAAGCTAGGAGCGCCTATGAAGGTCAGGTTTAGAGACTTGTGCAGGCCTTGAAAATGGAAAAGCACAGAAAAATGGTTATGATAACTGAAAAAAGGCAGGAAAATTGTGTGTGCACTTCAGTTACAGTTGCATAAAGCTGCCTAGGAGAACTTCTGGAATGAAACGTGTCAAACGAGTGTAGCTAATTGAATGTACACAGTAGATAGTTCACCAGTGAATCCCTATCATTTTTTGTTTTACTCTATTGAAAACCAGCCTTGAATGCATTTTCCTGACAAATCAAATTGAAGTGGTAATGAATGTTGGCATTTTTCTAGAGCTAGTCATAATGTTCCCTGGGATGATAATTTTATCTTTTGAAACTAAATTGTTTCAGATACCTGTCCTGGCTGTTGTTTATATTTGAGGGGAGTGTAGGAAGGACTTTGTTTTACGTTTCCATAGAGCCTCCTGTTTTTTGTACTCCATGGATTAAGGTCTCCCTTGGGAGCCAATTGTTTTTTGTTCCAAACCCTTCTCCTACATAGACTTAACCAATGCTTAATTTTTAGTGGTAAGGGGCATATTGATTTTTGGAAGATACATCTTTAATTGTAGCCACAAACCAAAAAAACCCGTTGCCATTGAGTTGATTCCGACTCGTAGTGACCTTGTAGGACAGAGTAGAACTGCCGTATAGTGTTTCCAGGGAGCGGCTGGTGGATTCAAACTGCTGACCTTTTGGTTAGGAGCTGAGCTCTTAACCACTCTTAGCTACTGTCCCACCAGGGCTCCAGTTGTAGCCATACACAACAAATTTTCTAAAAAGACTTCCATAAATGACTGCACTGGATTCTCAGTCTTTTCTCCATCCATGACTTAGATGATCGGTGTGATTTTGAGAAGATCAGCTACAGGCTGCAGAAGCACCAGGCTGAGAGTTCTTCATACTGAGCTCCTACATGCCAGGTGCTTTCCCATCTGGTTTCACCCCTCTGCTCTTTAGGCTGTCCACGGTCCCCACTTAGACAGGTGAGGGGAGAGTACCCATGGTGAGAGGTCTGTGCTAGAGTTACGGAGGGTGTGGATACCAGGGGCTCTGAAAACATGACAAGTGAGAGTCAACTTAAGATGAGCAAAGCACAGGTGGAGCAGGAGTTGGGGAGTGGGAGAGGGCAGTAGGCTTAGCTAAGGGCTCAGTCTTAATGTGGTCATGGTGCTCACAGACGCATCCTGGCCACACTGGGGGTGGAGGAATTCGTATCTCTCACAGGCAGCACCCTCAGGGCTACCTGATTTGCACATGGTCACATGGCTAGTACGTGCCAGGTGCCAGCTTTTAACCCACGCAGTTTGTGACGGCCTGTTCCTGGTCCCAGTGCTAGCCTCCTGGTCTGGGACCACATTACTCTTTACAAGGGAGGGGTGGTCGCCTCTTCAGCTGTGTTTTTGTTGTTTTGGTTCTGGATCCCCTTGAAGAAAGCAAATTGGAAACAATCTGGAAAGGTGAGAGGAGTTGAGATCACGTCCTTAAGAATGGCTGAGGATGCTGAAGGTGTGCCTTCAAGGAACACAGTTGCCTTCGTGGGCTTAGGGAATGGGCACTTTTTGTTTTGAAGTCAGAACTAGGACCAGGGGATGTTTGGAGGAAGTTAGATTTCTGCTTAAATGTGACTATTGAAACAAGACAGGGCAGACCGAAATAGTCACAGCTCCAGCTACTGAAACCCTCTAACTGCGTGAAGAACCATTTTACTAACCTTTATAGATGAGAAAACAGGTGAAGCCCAGAGCAGGGAAGGTGATTTTAGCAGGTTCACACATGGTTGGTAGCAGGTTCTTAGTGTTCACACCAGAAAGAAGCATGTGGAAGGTGGTTGTGTGTTGCTAGGTCATTTGAAGCAAAGTATTGAGGGTCCACTCTGTGTTGGTACTATGTTAAGAGATAGGGACAACTTTTGGGGAGACACAGTGACTCACAAAAGAACATGGTGCCCTGAGAAGCAGAGTTGTTGAAGGCAGGGTGTGCCAGGCAAGAGTCGGAAGAAATAAAACATCTATTGAAGTACTTAAGGGTCCAAATTTTCCTGGTGATGGCATAAATTCTTTTGGATGTTAACACTTCAGAGGAGATTTTTTTTGCCTACGTTATCTTTGACTAAGGAGTCCTGGTGTGCAGTGGTTAAAGTGCTTGACTGCTAACTGAAGGTTTGGTGGTTCAAACCCACCAGCAGCTTCTCAGGAGAAAAGACCTGGCTATCTGCTTCCGTAAAGATTACAGCCTAGGAAACCCTCTGAGGCAGTTCTGCGTCATAAAGGATTGCTGTAAGTCGGAATCAGCTTGACAGCGCACAACATTCTTCGGCTCTACCACAATGAAATTACAGGCCAGTGATGAAGTGGTGATAGCCTGTGAACAGTTGGTTTGCGTTCTGTAAACGTGAGGCCATCAGAGACTGTTGTTAAGTGCCCTCTTCGAGTTAGTGACCTCACGTACAGCAGAATGAAATGTTGCCTAGTCCTGTGCCATTCTCATGATGGTTGCTCTGTTTGAGCCCATTGTTGCAGCCACTGTGTCAGTCCATCTCACGGAGGATCTCCCACTTTTTCACTGACTCTCTACTTTACCAAGCATGATGTCTTTCTCCGGCAATTAGTCTTTCCTGATGATGTGTCCGAAGTAAGTGAGACGGAGTCTCATTATTCTCCCTTCTAAGGAACATTCTGGCCATACTTCCTCCAAGACAGATTTGTTTGTTCTTCTGAGAAATGTAGTGGATCGATTTTGTCTTTAATACAGGTAACTGATTGTGAATGCACCTCACTCACACACAGATGAGTTTTCAGAAGGTAGCATTTCCGTCTTAGCCAAAACAAAAATTTTTTTTTTTTAATTAGATTAATATAACCTCACTACAGAACATGAAAAATAGAAAAAATACCTACCTTAACACAAGCTGTTAGTTTGGATATTTTCTTACAGTCCTTTCTGGTGTTCGTCCTAGTGTTACTGTATCTTTTGCTGTTGGGATAAAATGAAGACAACTCTGTTTCCCAGAATTTAACATTTTCTGTGATAGATCCTTTATGACAGATTATTGGTGCTCATAAAGACATTTGATAAACAAATATTTGGCTGGAAGATTAGTTTAACATTCAAAATATCTGGCTTTTGCCAGAAAGCCTTCTAGTTGTTAGGAGAACTTCAATAGCACCAGCTCTCTGGTGGAAGAAACAAACTGTCACAACTACACTGTTGTCCCAGCACATGACTGCTGATGTGTCAACGGCATCAGCTCACAGGAAATGTGCTTCTGCTGCTCTTTAGCCTTTTTGCCACTTGTGAACATTTTGTTGGGGAAAAGAAACTGTGTTCCATTTACTTTTAAATACACTTGATTAAAAGTAACATTTCAGAAAGTTGGGGAGCAGGAAAATGGAGAAAAATAAAGTTCATAGCATTTACTTCTGTGCTCACTATCATTTAAATTTTCAGAATTTACTTTTGAAGCTGGTTAGTCATCGTACATGATATTAATGTTCAAATGATTAAAATAGCTGTACTTCTATATGCTTTAGTGAATGAAGACTGTTGAGATCACTTTTCAGGGGTGCGGGCATGGACGCCTGTAGCAGTCACCATGCAGGTCTCCAGGTCTGGGTGTGGGCCCCTTGGGTCCCTTTGAGGCCTGTGTCATTGAGTATAAGCAACCTTGCTCAGCTGCAGACTGTCTACCGGACACTTTGCTCTGGTAACTGTGACAGGCGGGCACTGGCAGGGAAGCCCTATGTGCCAGGATATGGGACACAGCTGGAGACATGAGGAGGGCAGCAGGCCCTCAGACACCTTATAGCCGGCCAGTCTTCCCTGAGTGGAGTCCCTGCCTGGCCCTCAGAGACCCAGGACTGTGCTCATGAACCTTGTTCAGGGTTCAGCCAGGTTATCTTTGTGATCATCCATTCTTAGGCATGTAGACAGATTAAAGTGGAGAATGTTCCATTTGGATACCCACTGGGAAAATTTCAAACCCCACAAGAGATTTGAACAACAGATCAGTAAGTGGAAGTCTGCTTTGCCAGGTAGTAAAATCCATGTGGAGCGGAGGGATTCCCACGTAAAGTGGCCACTCTGGTGTGGCATGGTTCCTTCGTGGCTTATTCTAGACATCACCTGCCTCTGGTGCATGAGCCCCTGTGGCCTCCTTCCTGTTCCTCCAGCAGCTGGACTGCCGTTTGCATGGACTAGCAGCACCTCTGGATGGACCGCCTTCCTTCTGCTTGGGAACATCCTTATCCTCCAGTCATTTCTTGGGAGCGGCCTCTGCCCACCAGCTCCATTACTCCTTGGGACCGTTTTGTGTCTGTCATAGCACACAGCCTTATGCGAGGGACTTCCTTGTTTTCTTTTTTCATTGTCCTCCCTCCCTGTTGGCTCTGAGAGGCAGGTCCCTTGTTTGATTAATCCCAGCACAGTACCTGACACAGGGTGGGCGCTAGGCACTCCTGATGCGAATGTGTGAGTGGGGAGAGGACTGGGGGTACGTAGCCAGAGGCAGAGCCTACTCATGGGGCTGAGGAAGCCTTGCTGGCCCCAGACACGGGTGAAAGGGGTGATGTGCCTTAGCTCGTAACTGCCCATGCAGGGTGGGAGGGTGCTGGGCGCTGCTGGGGCCACTGCCTGACCCTCCGACCCGGAGTTCACACCCCTACTGCCCTTCATCATCCAGATTGGTGAGCCTACAGACCCAGGCTGCTCAGGAATGACTTGACTTCAACAGGCACACTGCTCACAATTTAGGCAGTGAGGTTGGGATGCAGCGTCTACCTGAAGTGGACAGAGCGTCTCTTCCTGCTGTTTAATGAAGTCTGGTACGTTTTACTCAGTGGGGGTCTCAGAGGCTTTTGCCTCAGTGACCGCGGGTTCTTTAGGAAGGGGATGACATCAGCCCCAGGGGAGGGTGAAAAACGGGTGTGGGAGCATTGGCCTCAAGGTTCAGGGTGGTGACAAGGATGCAGGGTCCCTCCAGTGGGCCCTCCTTGGGGCGGGGTTAGCAATGAAGTGAGGGCCTCACAGAAAGTTCTGGCAACTATGAGGGCAGCTCAGATCACCGTGGTCATGGGAGAGACATGGGTCTGTCAAGTGTGGTTCCCTCTGTCTGGGCAAAGTAGACAGGGTGGTGTGCTCCCCACAGTTGCATCCCCAGCCCCTGAGCACTACTCTCCAGGATGATCCGAGTCTAAGAGGGCTCTTCATCTCACGGTGTTTCAGAAAGTGAACTGTCCCTGTGGACAACTCTCATCTGCAAGAAGTTTGGGCCCTGATGTCACCACCTCCCACGGTTCTTTGGTATTGGACTCGGGGCACTTGGTGGTGTTTATCTGGGTAGGAATGGTGCTGCAGGCTGTGAACCTGGAGGTGCCAAGCCCCTTCATGAGAGCCTGGTCCCTGGAGGCAGCCCTGAAGCTGCTGGCCCTTACAAGGCCACAGGACAGAAGCAGGTCAAGGCTCTGCAGCCTGTCTCTTGGCTGTCCTTGTGACATGATGGATGCCCTGTGAGGCACATGGGGCAAATCTTGCCCTCCCCTGTGTATATCCTTTGTTTCTGCCTGGTTCATCTGGTCCTGCGGAGAATGTGGGCCCACAGAGCAGGGCCTGGTAGCTGTCTCCCTGTGCCAGCATGCAGAGGCTTGCCTCACTTTGCCAGCTCCACCACAGGCTAGTGTTTTGCCAGAAAAATTTTTCTTTATTGTAAATTTACAGAATTAGTAAGGGAATAGGTCTCTGTGCACCTCTTTAAGGGGCAGGTGTTCAAGGTGCTCTCACCTCACTGTGCTGGGGCTGAGTCCTGCTCCAGCCGCAGCAGTCGGCCTGTCTGTGCTTTCTAGCTCACTTTTTGTTGGGATCTGTAGTTGTGACCAAATCTGGGAAATTTTATTTTTGGTGTCTTTAGGCTCATTTTCACAGTTCAGGGGTATGTGGACTTTGGTTTATTGATTGTTAATCTGCCAGCCTTTTTATATACAGCATTTGGGGGGCCAGACTGCATGTCGTGGGACAGAGGACATGACTAGGCTTTTTTCAACCTCGGAGGACTCTTGAGGTGTTTAACTCAAATGAGAGGTAGATAAGAGCCGCTTTTTTTAAAATTAGTTTTTAAATGTGATATTTTGTGTGGGTGATCTGGGCAGGTGCGATAGGGTGTCTTTGGACACCTGGCTCTCCCTAGGGGAGATGGCCCTCCACAGTCCTATGTCCTTCCAGAGCCATCTGGGCTTGCACAGGGTCCTTGTGAGCATGGACTCACTATGTGCCGGGTCTGCGCAGGTACGCATGGCTTCCACACCTGCTCCTTCCACCTGGAGGCTGTTCCAGTTCAGGGTGTCTACTGCTCCCTCTTGATTTCACATTCACAGAGTATCCTGCTCTGTAGGGGCATGTAGGTTATTTCTGGCTACTTGTGCAACTGAATCTCACCATGGCTGTGTGGCAAACACACATGCATGTCCTATAGGATGGATTTCTAGACTTAAGGTGATGTGCAGTGGTCATTTGCTGGGTACTGCCACACTGTCCTCCAGTTACACATCCATCAGCTGCGCGTTACAGCTAAGCAGTTGCTCTAGTCCTGTGATTCACTTGCCATTCCACAGGCAGTTACCATGTACCTGCTGCGTACTATTGGTGTACATGTACTGCCGCACGTGCTGGGACCCAGCAGTGAACAGGGCAGACGGACAAAGTCCCCTCGCCCTGTGGTGCTGACATTGTAGTGGGAGAGACCCAGACCGAACATATACCTTCTGAACTTTCTTAATATGACAGATGAAAGGTAGTGGCTTGTGTTTTGCATTTCTCTTATATGAGTAAGGTGGAGCATTGTGTTTATATACTTAAGGACCATTTCCTTCTATCACGGTTTCTTCACCTCGGAATATTTGGGCCGATGACTGCAGTAGGAGCTGTCCTGTACACAGTAGCACATGAGCAGTATCCCTGCCCACTCGACATTAGTTGCAGCCACGGTTGTGACAACCAAACCTGTCTTTAAAGATTGCCTAACACACCCTCGGCTGCAATAAAAAATACAGGAAGACTTGAGACAGTGGTAGTTTCCACCAGCCGGTTGCATGCTGGTCCCACAGGGCCAGTGAGGTGAGCTGGGCCTGATGGAGAATCCTGCAGCCAACACACCCTCTGGTCACAGAGAGCATGAGGTGCAAATGGGAAGCTGAGGCAAGATGTCTGTTTTATTTGGACACATCTGACGCTTCAAAGTTTTACCTTTTTTACTGTTTGGAAGAACACAAGTTCCACACCAAACTAACTGTCACGTGTAACCTGTTACACCAAGCATGGAAGTATGTCTGTTGGCAATGATAGAAGGGTCTTTTGATCTTAAAAACTATATGGAGGATGTCTTTCTTCTGATAGACTAGTGTTTGTGTTTTAAGATGACGTTTCTCCCCATAGTTCACATTGTTGCTCTCAGGCCTCATTTCACGCACCCCTCCAGTTAACGTCTTTAGTGTACTGTCAGCACGTGGCTTCCCAGTTTATCAGGAAACAGCACTTGGTCAGTTTTATCATCGTGAACTTGTTAGGTTATGAGCACGTAGACCAGAGCTGCTGCAGCTGTTCTTAGCCTGAGATGATGCCCGTAGCCTTAATAGTCTTTACCATGCTCACGACCAAGGAGACAGTCCCGTGCACATAGCGTTCCTGTGTACAAGACGTTGCCACATACGGGGTGCTCCTGTGTATGCAGCACTCCCATGTACACGACACTACTAGAAGCGTGTTTCTAGTTCCTGATGAAGAGATGCTTTGCCAGGTCCTGGGAAACAGGAGGATGGGGTTCCCTGTGCTGAAGGGTGGCAGACCTCAAAAGGAGTGCTTGAACATACTGTCAGCTCTTCAGAAGCTTCTTAGGAATCAGAAAATGTAAATCTGGTGAACGTGAATCCTGCACGAAGGCCAAGACGTAGGCTAGATGGACCCCAGTGTTCTAAATGGAATATTCTAGATAGAGCACTCTAATTCCATGTGTCAGAACTGCGGTTTCAGACAGCCTGTGATAGATAGCAGGTGACAGGCCCTTCATCTTCCATTTGGGTAGGTTTCCTCTAGCTTTATAGAATTTTTATTTTTTTAATAAAAGTAATATTCAAAGTTAAAAATTTTAAAACATGTTCTCTAATGTCAACAAATAAATTTACTCAATTTGTCCTTTTCTCATTTAATCCAACTGTGAATCTCTTTTCCTTTGTGTCTTTCAGCAAACGAGGATTCAGTGTGCGATCCTTCGGGACAGGGACACATGTGAAGCTCCCGGGACCAGCCCCAGACAAGCCAAACGTCTATGATTTCAAAACCACATATGATCAGATGTACAATGATCTTCTTAGGAAAGACAAAGAACTGTATCCCCGAGGATGGCCCTTTAAGCCCCATGGTCATCTCTGGAGGTGTCCTGTGCCGCGTATGCCCTGCCCTGGAGTTAGTTGTAGGCAGGTGTCCTTCGCGAAGCGGGAGGAGGCGGAAGCGCTGCTTCTCTGTCATTTGCTGAGTCGTGGTGCATGTGGTGATGCAACACTTCACTCCCTCTTTTTCTCTTCCTTTCCTTTCCTTTTTTTGAGAGAGAGAGACTTACATAATCCTCACGACCACTTTTGTCTTCCTGGTGCTCACTGGATGGTCCCAGGGTTAGAACCGTCTGGGCAGTGGGCATCCTGAGGCACAAGACAAGTGAAAGGCCCTGTTGACACAGTTAGTCACGCAGGGGCTCTGACGGGGCGGGGGCTGAGAGGAGGAGAGTGGAGTCACAGAGTCCAGGTGCCGCCACACTGCCGGGCCGCCTTATAGCCTCTGTGCGTGTGCGTCTGTGTGTGCACATAAGCTGGTACACATGTGGCCTAGTTGTCTCACATATCTCCCTGGTTATGTTTTTAGAGTGGTCAGGTAAAGAGGGCCAGTTGACTGCCTGACAGTGTTTCAGCAGCTCATAATTTGGGAGAACTTCATTCCAAGGAGCCTGGTGGCACAGTGGTGAAAGTGCTCAACTGCTAACTGAAAGGTCAGCAGTTTGAAACCACCAGCAGCTCCACTGGAGAAAGATATGGCGGTCTGCCTCTGTAAAGATTTATAGCCTTGGAAACCCTATGGGTCTCTGTGAGTCGGAATTGACTCAACAGCAGTGAGGTTACTTCATTCCAGAAAGAGTTAAAACAGACTGCATCTGCTACTTAAGATTCATGTGAAAAGAAAAGGTATTTTAAAATACGTTTTTATCAATGTGACACTCTGTCATGGTGAAGATGACCAGTGCCCCAAGGTGTGGCTGGGGCACCTCCTTGTCTTCACGCTTGTTCTAAATTCTTGGGCCTTTTGTTGTAGGGCGTGATAGATTGTGGTGCTCTGGGCGGGGCCCACGCATATGGGAATGTAAACATGCAATCGAAAACTCCTTGTCTTTTCACATTGGCACTCTTGCCGTTTTCAATAAACTAAATATGTTCTCTGTACATCTGTAGATTATTTAGGTAGCCAGGCATGGCCTCGGGGTCCTTCTAAGTTGTGAAACCAGATCCCCGCATTTATGGCCCCTTGTGCCCTCTGTACTCTCCTGCTGTGGTTCAGACACTGGGGAGGGAGGGGAGGCTGGGACAGGGACAGCAACATCTCACTTCCTGTTGGCCCTGTAACTGGAGCTGTGGAGTGAGGGGCTCTGTGAAGCAGCGATGACTGGGGTCCAGGGCAAGATGGGGCCCTGGCAGCGTGTGAGGGCACGTGAGGGGAAGCAGAGGGCAGAGCTGCGGTTCCCTAGGGTGGTGATGGGAATCTTGCAGATGTGCACTCTGCATGCCCTCACCCTTTCCCAGCAGCCCTGGGCCCTGCACGCAGGATAACTCCCTGAGTGGGTGGAATGCATCCTACCCAGCCTGACATCCTGGGTGAACTGAGAGGGTGGAGCTCTGGGTTGCCCGCCAGAAGCAGCTGTCTCTTGAACCCGCCACTCTGAGTCTCTCCCCTGTGGGTGGAGCCGCCCTTCATCCTGCTTTGCTCCAGTCTGTTAGCCAGAATGAGAAGCCTGATGACAGTCCCTTCCAGAGAATCTCATCCAGGGCTGGGGCTTCTGTGTCCCTGTGGAAAAGGTGCTGATCTCAGCCCCAGGCTTCCATCACTTAGGTAAGACCCTGGTGTGCAGGAGGGCTTTGAACTGGTTCATTTTGGTTCAGAGTTGCGTTTCTAACAAGTTCCAAGGTGATGCTAATGCCACTGGTTAGGGACCAGTTCTGAGAACCACAAGTAGAGCAGTGGTTCTCAAAATGTGTTATATATAAGAATCACCTGGGGATCTTGTTAAATAGTAGCTTCTGATTCGGTATATCTGGGGTTTAGATGCAAATATTCAGCAGTGGTTCAAACTGGTTAATTGCAGTATGAAGCCTTGGTGTGCAGTGAGCTTCTTGAGGCCCTCTGCTCTGGAAGATCATCCTGCAATTAAGTTAGCCCACTCATTGTTTAAACACTGTATAGTGAGACAGGGTGAAATGGAAACAGCAGGTAACAGCAACACAGGTGGTCAGACCTTAAAAGTAATGCTCTTCCACGTCGGGGCTGATGACCTTTAAAAAGGACCAAGTCCTGCTTTAGCAGTCACATCCACCCGGCTTGAAGTAGGGGTGGTGGTCTGCATGACTCGGGCAATACTGAAAGAAGGAGCAGGGGTCTGCTTCTCAGAATTCAGAATCTCCTTTATGGGGTGACTTCATAGAGGTAGGTGGTTTCCCTGTTAAGTATCCAATCTGTGCAGAAGAAAAATGTTTGTGTACTTGTGTATATGTACATGTATGCCTGGGTGTGCATGTATGTGTGTGTTCTTGGGTGCCGGTAGGCACACATACTTGGGTGCGTGTGCACGCTTGTACTTGTGCATATGCATATGTGTTTTTGGGTGCATATATGCACATATGATTGGGTGCATGTGCTTATGTATGCACGTGTGTGGGTATGCGTGTGCACACGTGTTTGTGCACGTGCTCATCTCACGGAGGGGAGGTATAGCTGCTGGAGCTCTGATTCATTCCCCATGTGGCCAGGACCTTAGTCCCTTCCCCTATGACGCTGGGACCCAGCACCTGCCTCATGGTGTTCCTGAGAATTAAGAGGCGTTAGACCCTAGGACCTTGCGTTCATTAAACCCTTGATGAATTGTGGCCAGTAGTTCGATCAGTAGTGTTGAAATTCTTTATGTTTTAAGTCTTTGGCCATTAATAGGTTATTTTAATTTTTGTTATTTTCTCCAAGAGCGAAAATCAGCCTCAAAGGATGGAGAGGTGTCCCCCTCCCCCACCTTGGAGCCGTAAGCCTGCTGTGGGAACTCTCCAGGGCAGTGATACTGGAGTTGTATTGGAATGTCCCCGTGTTTAATTAAAACTGAACTAGTAGTTTCCCCAACCCTGGTTGGTAAAGCTAGACTGGGTTGGTTGGTAGTGTTACATTTCCATTTCCTTTATGTAAATCGTCTGTTGGTGGTGGTGAGTACTCAATGGACCAGGGGTGGAAAATGTGAATTCCCTAACCCTCCACAGTACAGATAAATATTCTCTATTCTATGAGGGGAACTGTCTTGTTTTTGATAACAACTTTGTTGTTGTGTGCTGTCGAGTCAGTTCTGATTGACAGGGACTGTATATAAGACAGAGTAGAACTGCCCCATAGGGTTTCTAAGGCTGTAATCTTCACAGAAAACCCATTGCCATTGAGTTGATCCGATTCATAGCAACCCCGTAGGACAGAGTACACTGCCCCATACGGTTTCCAAGGAGTGCCTGGTGGATTCAAACTGCCGACCTTTTGGTTAGCAGCCATGGCGCTTAACCACTACGCCACCAGGGTTTCCTCTTCACAGAACCAGACTGCCACATCTTGGTGGGATCAAACCGCCGACCTTTTGGTTAGCAGTCAAGCGCTTAACCACTGTGCCACCAGGACTCCTTGATAACTTTATTGGGATGTAATTCATATTCCTTAGAATTCACCCATTCAAAGTACACAATTCACTGATTTTTAGTATATTCACAAGGTGGTACAGCCATCATCACAATCAATTTTCAAATATTTTATCATCCCAAAAAGAAACCCATTAGCAGCCACTCCCCATTTTCCCCCAACCCTCCCCGCCCCAGGCAACCACTCTTCTGCTTCTTGTCTGTGGATGTGCCTATATCGGTCCTTTCATAGAAACAGAATCAGGTAATATGTGGCTTTTGGTGCCTGCCTTCTTTCCCTTAGTAGAATGTTTTCAAGGTTCATCCATGTCATAGCATGTATCCAACTGTCCATTTTACATGTTGACCTTGAACTTTTTCCCTCTTCCCTTTGCATTAGATTCATCTTGAACATAGAGCACCTTTGAACCTAATGTTTCACTCTGGGGGGTTTAGAGTCCATTCAAATAGGTGAGGCTTCTGTGCTTTTTTTTTTATACCAAGTTAGTTCCTACGGTTGAGCTTCCTTCTGGGATCTTTTTTATTTTTTGGTTGAGAGGTGTTTGTAGTTAGGAATGCCGAGCTTACCTGGGGGCCTTTGGTGAAGAGATAAGTTATTTTTTATTCTAAATGTAAATGAATAGAATGGTAAAGGAAGACAAAGCCACACTCTCCCCGCAAAGGAGAGGTGGGGCCTGGGACTAGTCTGCCCCTTCAATTCCTTTCCGGAAGCTGGGGCCTCGGGATGTCCCAGAGGCTGTCCAGTATTGTCCAAGAGTATCCTTTTGTAAATTTACGTTAGATGTTCATTTTAAACCTCACAGTAAATACTGCTTTGTGAATTAGAAAATCACTTGTCTTAGAAAGGAAATATTTAACTTCATTTTTAAATGAATAAATATCTGTTTATTTCTTTCCATCTTCTTAATTCGTCCTCTTTTAGTGCTTGGGTTAATTTACACACATCCCCATATCCTTACTGTGCACTTTCTTGTCTTGGGGTTAAAGGTAAAAACAAAATGGTTTTTATTTAGAATTGGTAAATCTCCATTCCCAGCCTCTGGCCTCCATCCTGGAGGAAGCAACTCACAGGTGTGGGCGCTGATCTGCTTTATGAGACCCTCCATGTGGTCTCAGTGCCCACAGGGGCTGTAGGTTGCACTCAACTCTTGCTTCTCTCTCTCCTCTTAGGCCTACACAGGGGTGGGAAATGCTGACCCACTTTGACTTATACTAAACTTTAGAGTTACAGAAAATAGCTCACAATAAGACCAAAACAGTAATTATCATCTCTAAGGTGTTTCCGTACTCATTTCATCTGACCCCATGTTGAAAATTGGACAGACCCATCAGTGGGGTTTTAGGAAGGGGGCACTCGAGGCCATTGAGGTGGTGGAGCTGGCCTGACCCGGGCACCACAGCCCACTGCTCTCCATCCCAGGCTGGTATGGGTGGCACGGGCCTGGGTCAGAGGTCTGGCGCTGAGCACCACTGCTCTCTGACATTGGGATCTGACACCCAGTGCCCAGGAGCTCATAGAGCCAATGTGGGGACCTCGCTTGGGTCCTTGAGTCAGTTTGCAGGCTGAGTGGTACACAGGCTGCCTTGCTGTAGCTCTTACAGAAACTGCTGCTTGTCAGAATACATCTGTTTCTTAA
Source organism: Dugong dugon (assembly GCA_030035585.1). Taxonomy (NCBI): domain Eukaryota; kingdom Metazoa; phylum Chordata; class Mammalia; order Sirenia; family Dugongidae; genus Dugong; species Dugong dugon. Next base: position 24,479,533 of record CM057462.1, on the reverse strand, counting down.
TATGCTGACCTGGAGGTCACAGCCCACAAGCTTTAGGTGTGGGCTCTCAGGGTGTGATGGTTCATGGACCCTTGAGGGTCCCCCAAGACCATTCCAGGAGATCTGGGAGCTTAAAACTATTGGCATGAAATACTAAGATGCCACTTTTCTTTCTCTTACTCTCTGCTGAGTGTTCAAGGGACATTGTATAGACACTGTCACTTCTGATGGCAGGGCCATTTGTGCGTGTGTGTGTGTGTCATCTCTTTCCCTGGCTGTAAACACTCCACAGCTTTGATTTCTAGACAGTAAGCCCACATCTGTGGGCGCTCAGTGGGGTCCTCAGTTGACGCCCACAAAGGGGTCCTAAGCCACTGCTCTTGGGGGATGGGTCCCCCCAGCCGCCTGTGCTCCTGCAGCCCTGGCCTCTCCCTGCCCAGCTCAGGCCTCCCACGCAGGGTGCTGAGGGCACTGCTGCAAGGCCAGTGCCACTGAGTAGGGTGATCCCCGCACTGGCACTACAGCCTTGACCAGTGTTGGGGGGGGGCACATGAGGCCCCTGACAGTGCCCACCACGGCAGCTCCCTAACAGCACATCTCGTTGGCGGTGGGTGTACCGTGGACTGGCCACGCGCCATCCTGCCCCTTGGGGCTCCTGCGTTCATCACAGGAGGGGTGCTGCATGTTTGTGTTTTGGGCTCCATCTCCGTGGGGTTTCCTGGGTGTCCTTGCTGTGTCCTTGGTCACTGGGGAGGGGCTGGACAGCAGACGGGTCATCTCCTAGAAGCCCCCCGCGTTCTGCGTGGCCCACTCTGGCGTACCCTCTGGGCGATAGAGGCAGGGGCTGCTGAGGAGGCAGTGTAAATTGGGGCTTGCAGCGAAGCTGGTCCAGTTCCAGGAGGAGAGCTGCCCCAGCTCACGTTGAATGGTCCAGAAGCACCCAGAGCAGGGCATGCCAGCCTGGGCAGCCAGTGCAGGGTCCTGTGAAGGAGCCGGATAGGCCAGGTGGTGCAAGCCCTTGCGGAAAGGAGCATGGCTGCCCTTCCATGGACAGGGGATGCTCTTCCAGTCTGACCTTGACGTTGGGCCATGCACACCAGAGTGGTTTGAGGGGCAGAGGTGGGGTGAGCCAGCTGGAAGGCTGCGACAGCGGTCGGGGAGGTGGGGGGAATGGGGTCAGCTACGCTTGCTGGTGGTGGGATGCAGGGTTGAAAGAGGCCTGGAGGGTGAGGCCCAGGGACCTGGCTGAAGCAGCCAGGGGTGGAGGTCTTCCGCTCTGTAGATGGAGTTGTCTGACATCCATGGTCTGTGGACACCGTCCTTCTGTGCCTGACGCATGGTGACAAGCCTCCTGCACCGACGGGCCTTGTGCTGAGATGCTAGTCCCGGCATTGCAGGGCACTTCCCCTGTAAGGTACCTGTCTTCCGTTTGCAGCTCCAGGGAGGTGCCCTCAGGTGGGGAATCCTACTCTGAGCCTCACACCCCTCTGGTCTCGCCCTGCCCTTTGCTGTGTGTGCCTCTTCCACATGTGTCTTTATGTCAGCCCTGTCCCAGGCTGCTGTCCTTGGGCTTATGCCCGGTTCTGGGGGCACCAGAGGGTATTTTGTGGCCATACCTTCCTCATAATGGATATCTTCTTATGACATGCATCCTGAGAACCTAGAGAAGGGCCACGGTCCTTGGGCCACCTTTGGGAGGGACCTGGCCAACTGCCCTGGGCTGATCTAGGGTCCCTGTTTCCTGGTGGGCGACTGAGGGGTAGCAGATGTGTGCAGAGTTGTATAGGCCCAGAACACCCTCCAGTAGACGTGCTGTGGGGCTCTGCAATTGATCTTTCCCCAGAGGGTGGGTAGGGGTTTGCTGAATGCTGCTGTGCTCACCTTAGCCCCCTGTAGGGACGCTCCAGGCTTCCTAATAGCCCAGAGTGAATAAGCAGAAATAAAAGGCTCTAAGGAAAAACTACCACGTCTTGCATTAAGCCATCCTTGGTGCGGCCCTGTGAAATCTGTTCCTGAAAACAGCTGGAGCTTGGGGCAGGTGACGAGTCAGGGACAGTAGATTTACGGGGAAACTGCCTGATCCATCACTGTTCTTTCCACTGGTTCACCTTACTTCCTCAGCTTGGTTTTTGTTGACGGTGAGTCCTACACTCAGGTTTTACTTCTCTACGATGCTTGCCTCTGGTGGTGTTTTGAAGGCCTCTAGCTGGAATCCTACCGCAGAAGACAGGCCTGGCGATCTGCTTCTGAAAAACCAGCCAGTGAAAACCCTGTGGAGCACAGTTCTACCCTGACACACATGAGGTCACCAGGAGTTGGGGTTTGTAGACACTGCTACTCCCACTATGTCGTGAGGCCTCACCTAGGAGCTGGTCAGCCCCCCAGGTCTCACCCCACTGAGTCCTCCCTGGGGGCGGCAGCCTCTTTTTGGATGAGTGCCTGACCCTCCCTTTTCTTACAGACAGTTCAGTTTCTTTGTAAAAACTGCATTGTCGTGAGACTCACAGCTCTGGTGACATCCTTTAGACAGGGACACGTCTTTATAAGTCAACTTCCTGGTAAAACAATTCCTTTTTCTGTAAATCACTAAATAGAACAGAGAGGGGGTGATCGTTTTTCTTTTTTCCCTCAACCTGGTGTTTGGTGGGAGATGACCCAGAGGTGCAGGCACTGACCCAGGGTTCAGCCCCCTGTGTGCGGAAGAGCCAAAGTTCCAGAACATTCTCAGCCTGCGAAGCTCCCTGCTCTGTTATAAATGTTGGCAGGCCTTCCCTGTGCCAGGATTCCTCTGCTCACCTCACAACAGTGACTCGGCTGATTGCTGTGTTTTGCTGGGTCTGTGTTGCGGACTTGTCCAACTTTACAGGCGTGTTTGTTTCTCCAAATCAAAGTGGGTTGGGCCCAGTTTTCCTCCTAGTATAATGTTTGAGATTTGGTCTGTTTCTGAACCATTTCTGTAGAAATGATTTGGTGTTCCAGACTAAGTCATAATTTGACTTTTTCTCAGAAAAGGTTAAAAAAAAAAAATTCGAATACTCCAAGCTAGTGCTTAGGTTACGTCTTTGTTTTTGTTTTGAGGTTAAAATTTCTAATCGTTTTTAATCGAACAGCTGGCGGGAGGCAGTATATCTGTGTCAAGCAAAACATGGACACTAAAGATAGTTTTCCACTATATTTTCTCTTTATTTGTCCAGCCAATTTATTTGTTTAAAATTTAGTTTTGTTCCTGAGCTTTAACCACATTTCTTTCAAATTTAAGTAACTACAGTATATGATTCCAGCTCAGGTTTTCCCTTTTTAGACAAATAGTAGTCTACCATTTTTATTATTTAAAAATCTACTAAGTCTTAATTTAATTAAACAGTATGTTTTTATACTGGCATAATTGTAAAAACTATCTTGTAATCCATTTGCTTCAGTTTAATCTTCAGGCAAACTAAAAGAAAGTCATCAACGGCACAGAAATTCTTCCCTGGTAGAAACGTCTGCTCTGGCCTTCTGTGCAGAGTGGAGTTTGTGGCAGCAGTAACCCATTGAACTTTGTGCTGGTGGAGCCCTGGAGCATCCTGAGCTCCCCACCCTTGAGTCAGTTGCTACAATATGCAATATATTAGCACAGTCGGGTACTAACATAGATAATACACAATATATATACAGCGTATATCATCATGAACTGCCCCATAGGGTTTCCAGGGAGCAGCTGATGAATCCGAACTGCCAACCTTTTGGTTAGCAGCAGAGCTCTTAACCACTGTGCCACCAGGGCTCCATACAATATATGTATACAGCATATGTTATGTCAGCACAAAACCAGACCAGACCTGTTGCCGTCAAGTTGATCCTGACTCCCAGCAACCCTATAGGACAGAGTAGAACTGCCCCATAGAGTTTCCAAGAAGTGGCTGGTGGTTTTGAACTGCTGACCTTTTGGTTAGCAGCGGAGCTCTTAACCACGGAGTTGCCGGGGCTTCCTGTCAGCATAGTTCGGTGCTAAAATAGACAATTTACAATGTATATACAGCATACAATATGTCAGGTGCTACAGTAGACACCCAGGAGAACATCAGCAAGGCTGTTTGAGTCCCAGCAAACCATCTCCTGCCTGGTAAGGTGCAGAGACCCCATGGAGCTGAGACACTGGGGCAGCAGGGTCTGTATCTGAGGAGCAGATCTGTCCATTCCTAGAAGCAGTGACCTCTAGATGCTTGGTCAGGAGCTCCTCCTCAAGGAGACCATCCTCTGTTTTCACTCTTGCCTGAGGTGCCTGTGGCAGGCATCCTGCCCTGTCCCCACCTCCAGCACATCCTGTTTGTCGGAAGTGGCAGCGGCTGGGTGACCACCGAAGCTGCTTTCAGTCCTGTGGCCTGCATTCTCTCTCTTTTTACACCAGTTGGGGCAGTGTTTGCCTCTGAGGAGAATGTTGAGGAGACCATGGTTCTCGCTGGTAGCTTCTTCACTGGTGTCCACAGAGTCCTTGTGCAAGGACGTCTGCACCAGGGGCCCCTCAGAGCCTCTCAGGACTTAGAGCCACTGCTCCCATGTGGACGTCTGCCATGGCAGGGTGAGCGACGGCCTCCTGAGCACTTTGCAGAAGCATCTGTCACATGGGACACGCTTTGCGAAACACCAGGTTAGACTGTATTCTGCCTTCCTCCTGCACCCTGACTTGTTCGGGGAAATGAGAGTAAGATGAGAACCTTTGCTCTGGAATCTTTGGAACAAAGCGTTCCCTGAAATGAGCTTAGGGGGCTGTTGCATTACTCTGTTTTGTGGACGTTCTTTGAGTTGTTGGTTGGCCACCCACATCTTCAGCTCTTAGGGGAAGGCTGGCAGCACAGCTCAGACGGCTGTGGGCCAGAGGTGCTGGGGCTGTCAGGTGAGCAGTCCTGTCAGCAGGCCCACACCACCTGCAGGTGGGCTCAGGTCAGGGTGAGTGCCTCTAGGGGATGAGAAGAAAGTGGCAGATGTCCCTGGGGGAACTGAGGCTTTGTTGGGGGCGTGAGGCTGCACAGGCAGGACCGTTGTTCGGCTCTAGCAAGTTAGAGGAGAGCAAGTGTTTTCTCCTTTCTAGTTCTTTTTTGGTGACTTCAGCCTAATTAAGGCAGCTTTGCTGTTACTTTGCTGTTTTGAGAGAACTTGTCGATAGCACCTGCTTTGGCTTGCGTCCTCCTCTCCCTTTGCCGTTCCGGGGTTCCCTCCCCTGCCAGGCCCACGATGGTCGATGGCAGGGTGGGTTGTAGTGTCATGAGAGACCTAGGATGGGCGGCAGGCCGTTGCTCCCCTCCTGAACGTCAAGGCAGGGAGTGCACCCTCCACGTGTACTACCTGAGAGGTGGGTGTGCTTGAAGTTCATTTGTTCATAGAAGTAATGCTTGTTCCTAAAAAATGAGATGATACTGTTTACACCTTCTTGCAACCTCATTTTTTGAATTAACAGCTTCACTGCCGTCTGTCCTGGCACCGCTGTTATGCTTTCTCATGTTTGTGTTTCTGTAGGGGCAGCGTGAGCTCCAGCCTTGTGTTTTGGGGGGTGACCAGGTGACCATTTAATGTAAATGAAGTTCCCATCAGAGATCCCCAAGAATCACCCTGATGCAGCTCCTCTCATGCCGGGAGGTGGGTCTGTGAGCCATGGTCCTGTGGTGAACGAGGGATCCCCACAACACTCAGGTTCTCCAACAGCATGTGAGCACCCCCGACAGCATTCAGGCCCCCCCACCCCAGCACGTGGGAACTCCCATAGCGTGCGGAACCTCCACAGCATGCAGGGACCCGCATAGCACACAGGTCCCCACACGACACGAGGATCTCTGCAGCATGAGCAACCCCCACAGCATACCCCTCCCAGGTGGGCTGGACCCCCAGTACTTGTGGGTGAGTCATGGGGGCATTTTGGTTTTGGTTTTTTAAATAAGACCTTTAAAGACTGGTGGTGTGGACATTTAAACCTTAAGAATGTTGTCACAGCAGATTATAAAAGGGGGAGGGGTGGAGGGGCTTGGGGCTGACTCCAGCTGTGTTCCATCTCATGTCTCGTGGCAGGATGGAGGATGGGCCGCTTCACGGCCTTTATTATTGCGCTGGGGGCCCAGAGCACAGCCCTGTCACACTGGTCTGTCCCCCAGGCCACAGATGGGTGGTGCCTGATGTGGAAACAGCCCTGCAGCATGAACCAGGGTGAGGAGAGTGCTGAGTGTCCAAATGTCCCAGTGAGGATGCTGACCGCCCACCAGAGGGTGACAGCGTGGTAGGGAGAGGGCGGCCTATGCTCAGTAGCAGCTGTCCACTGAGTAGCCAGCACTCGAGGTCCTTGTTCAGAAGCAGCATGCGGAGGAGGAGCTGCTGGGGCCACCTGCCGCTTCCTGCCTTGTTCCTGGGTCCTGCCCTGCAGGCACGATGGGAAGGGAGGGAATCTGGGGTTAGCGCAAAAGGACAGGGCTATTAAAGGCAATGACTAGCCCTCTTGGTGGTGGATAACCTCTAGTCAAGTGGCAGGTCTGGTCGTGGTGGATTTGTGCCTTGGGGTGGGAAATGTGGGCGGGGACTGTCTGGACTTCGTCCTCTAACCCTGACCTTGCGTCAGCTGCAGCCACCACAGGTGGTGAAGTGTGCTCTGCTGAGGGAGTATGTGGCTGAGCTCCATGGCCTGTCCTGAGGTGTGACCTCCAGAGGTGCACCTGTCTGCACAGCCGAGACACTGCAGAGGTCCCAGCTGGTCCTGGGCTGGTGACAGTTGCAGGAGAGGACACAGCAGGGCCCTGTGGCCAGCTTATGAGTGTGTCTGAGTCAGGGGAACCCTTGAGGCTCTTCTCCCAACTTAAGAGTTCTTGCCTTGTGTCTTATAATTTGATTTGCTCAGAAGTTGGCAGTTGAAAGTCCCTTTGGACGATGGGGTTCGAGAAGGTGAGCCGTTCAAGCCTGGGAAGCAGTGGCTGTCTGGTGGCCTCGGCTCAGGGTCAGCCTGGCCGTTTCCGAGCAGGAGCCCCGAGCTGGAGGCAGGCTGTGGCGCCAGCAGCACCCTCAAACCCGCCATGGCCTGGCCTGTGGCTCGCAGACACCACAGGCCTGGCCGAATTCTGCCTGGTAGCTGAGCCAGAATTCAGTGCTGTGGAGCGGGGCTCAGCAGTGGCATTTACATACATCGAGGTGTCAATAGCATCCACTCAGCCAGCATCAGACGAAGCTGCTCTGAGGAGTCCTCTGCTTCTCTGCCTGACTTCCAGCATACGTAGCTTTTGGTCCAACAGGACTTTAACCCTGGGGTAAGTTTAAAATCCCCAGTTAATAGAAACTGAGCCTCCTGCTCTGGCTTCCGAATCCTGGGGCTCAACTGCACAGGGATGACCTGCTCGCGAGGGGCCTACTTGATGGGCAGTGGGCCCTGCCCCCACCACAGCCACCACTGCCCAAGGGTGGGTGAGGGCAAGTGACCAAGAGGTGGTATGTTCTGACTCTCACGGTTGCTAGGAGAGGAACTTGGGGGCAGCCTACAGGGGCAGAGAGGCTCCAGGCTCCACTCAGCCCCCATCCCTGGGCACTGGGCCAGTGAGGTCCTTGGCTGGCTAGGCCCCTCGGAGCCAGCAGCCCTGTACCTCCCCATCCCCAGCATGAGTTGTGTCTCCAGTTAGGGACCCCGCTTCAAAGACACTCCCAGTACCCCAAGGCGGACTCCTTCCTTCTGGGTTTGTCCGAAGCTCGGTGCTATTTTGGGTATTCTTGCCCCTCCCTGGCCTCCTAGAGCCCCAGGGGTGCCTGGTGGCTGGCCTCTGTTGCACAGGGTGGCAAGTGCCCTGGTAGCTGGGGTGAGGGGTGTAGAATGATGATGACTGAGCCCTGAGTGGGTTGGCCCGAAGGAGGCCCCCCGCCAGAGTGCCCGATGAAGACCCCTAGAGGTGGGACGTGGCAACCGCAGGTTCTGGGGGTAGGGTTTGGAGGGGTCTGCAGGTTTCCCCCTCTGTGCCAGCAGGTTGTGATCACTTTGTTTCTTGGTGGCTCTGGGGGTAAAGTGTTGGGGTGGAGGGGTGAGCCCTTGATAAAACCATTTGTTTGCCTTCAGCCTCTGCCCTCCCACCATCTTCCTCCATGGCCACCTCTGCTTTGAGCGTTGCTGTGTCCCCTGTGGTCTGCCAAGACCCTGGGGTGCCTGGGCTGGGAGCAAGCACCACCTTGCTCTAAGGGCCAGCCACAAACCCTCTTCCACTTCCTGTGCCCTTTGGGTCCTTGTTCTGTACCTGCTGACCCCATGGTGCTTCCTGTGTCCGGGCTCAGTCATTTCTGTCCTCCTTCCCCTACTCAGAGCTGGGGTCTGGGATTGAGTGAGGAGTTCCCAGTGGACCCTCAGCCCACCTGGAAGGTGCTGTTGTGTCTCAGTACTTAGAAATCCCCCCACACGCCCACCCTCGATGCAGCGAGGAGGCATTGGTATGAGATACTGCACTCTGTTCTGGTCACACGCTGGGACGTGTGCAGTGTCTGATGATACGGCCCCCCCCCCCAACTCGGGGCAGCGTGGCGCTACACCCGGCCACTGCTCTGCTCGAACGCACAGACCCTCACTCTTGGTGACCTCTGCTGGACCCTGTCCTCAGCAGTACCTGGGCGGCAGTCCTGCTCTTGTGTAATGAAGACCCTTAGCTGCAGGATGACTGCTCCTCTGGTGCCTGGCCTTCTAGCCTCTCCTCCTGGCCTGTGTGTTCATTGTCCCACATGGCCTCAGGAGCATCCAGGTGTGGCCCTGGCCTCATGATCTGAAGCGGGGATATAACGTTGGTTTGTAACTGCATTCCTAAGCGTGTTTGACTCTGGGCCCCAGCACAGGGCCCTGTGGGGCTTCCAGAACTTCTTTTCCCTGATGCTCGGCCTATGTCTTGCATCTCTGGGGGAATTTACCAGAAAATAGTTCCAAAGGGCCATTACTACCTCCCTATTAAAGCAGTAGGGCTTTCTCTTTGATTTCCAAGCTGGACTCTCTCCTTAATTGCTTGAATCCTAATTTCGTTTTAGTTGCCTCATGGACATAAAACACTGGAGAGTAAGTAAAGGAACTGAGGATGTTCCAGGCCTTGATGAGAAGCTGGCCCTTACTGCTTGGTGGCTGTCACCCCACCCCCAGGCCGTGGGTGCACCCCACCTCATCCAAAGCCTTCCCCTTGCAGGAAGATGGCCTGCCTCCTGTCCGGGTCTCCCCAGAGTCTGAGCTGGGGGAAATGGCAGAGCATTGGGTCGGGGGTTAGGAGAGGTGGGTGTGGGGCTGACCAGAAAGCCTCAGTCACCAAAACGCTGTTCTCCAGGCCGTCCACCTCCCTTCCCTCTGCAGCTAGCACCAGACCATGCTGTGTCTTTGGGTCCCTTTTCCCACCAGACTGCAGTTTGAAGCTTTAGAATAGCTAAGCTCTGGAAGTCAGGCCAGGCCAGCGCAAAGCTGCCCTGGAGCAGTAAGGGGCAGCACACTCAGGACGGGTTGGGTGCAGTGGCTGCTGGCCAGGTGGGGGTGTTTTTATTGTGCTTGGCTAGAGTGACAAGAGCCAAAGGCACCAGGGCGGGTGATGGTCAGGTGTGGTTTTTATTTTTAATAGACTTATTTTTTAGAGCAGTTTTAGGTTTACAGAAAAATTGTGCAGAAAGTACAGGGAGTTCCCATAAGCCCCCTTACCCTCTGCACGGCTTCCTTTGTTAGCATCGTGCGTTCCTGTGGTGCATTTGTTACAACTGATGAACCTACGTCAATGCTTTATTCTTAGCTAAAGTCCAAAGTTTACATCACGGTTCATCTGTGTTGCATAGTCCTGTGGGCTTTGACAACTGTCTCATGTCATGTGTTCACCATTACAGCATCCTACAGGATAGCTTTCCTGCCCTAAAAAGGCCCTGTGCCCACCGCCAAGAGTTTGACATTAAAACTCTGAGATTGACCATTTACATTTATTCTAGAAGCTGTTTATTATTCAGAAAAGTAGGAAATTATTTCAAACAATATGAGCTTATTTCAGTAAATCAGCATGATGTAAAATCTGGGAAAGATATTCAGTGTACCACTCAAAATTACTAAATAAACTTGCTGGTTTCTCTAACATAGGCTAATGAGACAATGGTCCTTACTTCCCAGAATGAGCCTAGTGTAGACTCCTAAAGACTGTGGGAACATATGGTGTGGGACCTTGATCCTGAGGACTCATTTGGGGGAGGTGAACCCCTCCCTGGGGACCCGGAGTTTGGACATGGCCCTCCAGATTGGGTGGGGGCTGTGGCCCTTCCTTGAACGCCAGGCCTCTTCTAGCTCAGGGCTGTCTGAACTCAGGGTCCCCCCACTTAGCCCAGAGCACACTGCTGTGGCTTTGTGTGTGAGCACCATACCCCTGCCCTCAAGGGTCCTGCTGGCCACTGGACCCTGTTAGGCCTCAGTGCCAAGGCCTCGGGCCATGCCTGGTTTCCTCTGTTCACCCTCCCTGCAGCAAACGGAGCCCCTCCGTCCTGGATACCTTTCTACCTGGCAGGTTTTGTCATTGATGGCCAGTTTTCAAGTGCTTTTTTCAGTGGGTTTTCTATCTTGTTTATGCTGTAATTTGGCTAGACTTGGATCTGCTCTTCAGGGGAAGCAGCTCCCTCTGTCTCCACCAAGGGGCCGGATGTCAGAGTGAGCAGCTCTTTTCAAGGTCTTGGGACCGGGTGTTTCACAATCACCTGTCAGCAGGAGAAAAGACAAGCGCCTGGGGGAAACCAGCGCCGGGTTTCTGCTTCCTGTGAGGCTGTGGGTGTCGAACTCATTGGAAGCAGCAGCCTGGCTAGGCTGAGACGGGCTTGTCTCCTACTTGTGGTTGGGGCCTGGGCCCAGGGACAGCAATGACCCCACGTCAGCTGGGGTTGAGCACAGGGACTGGCCCCCTCCACAAAACAGCCCCAATGCCTATGCTGCCTTTCCATCCCCACTGATGACATCGGCCGACTCCCACAGCCAGTGAGCTCAGGGCAGTCGGGGAGGGGGGGCAAGGCCTGGGGTTGGAGACACAGGGCTCTGTGTTCAGTAAATGAAACCCAAAGCTCCTTGACACTGGCATTCAGCTACACACAGAATGGCATCTTACACATGTTGGACAGAAATAAGAGAATCAAGCCCCGGCCAGAAAGGTTCCAGAACTGCAAAGACCTGTTCGATCTGATCCTCACCTGTGAGGAGCGAGTCTACGACCAGGTGGTGGAAGGTAGGCAGGGGATGCGGTGTCTACCATGTGGGGCAGATCCCTGCAGCAGAGCCAACTCTGCAGGGACTGGGGCCTAAGAGGTGTCAAGGCCACCTCCTGTCACTACTCAACAGCCACTTCCGATGCTCCTGTGACCCTGGCACTTCCAGGGTGCCTGCTGGGCTCACGCACACTTCTGGGGCCTAGCTGCCCTGGGGCTCCAGTGAGCAGGAGAAAGCCTGGCCAGGCCGAGACGGACTCGTCTCCTGATTGGGTTGGGGCAAGTGGCCCTGCCTTCCCATGCCTGCCCCTGAGACTGGCCAGAGGTGTGAGGGCGAGAATCAGGCTCAGGTTTCTGTGAATCCCCACCATGCTCGCTTTGAGGCCCTCACTGGATCTAATGTTTCTGGAGTTGGGGAGGAGGTTGGGGTCTGGTTTGACGCCTGGGTACTGTGTTCCCAAAGGCCAGATTCCATGCCAGGGAGAACTAAGGGCTGGTCATGGGTACAAGAAGAGGTAGTGGGGGCTCCTGGGCCTCGTGATGGCTACCCTTTAGCCTCAGCTTCTGTAACTGTCCCGTCAGATCTGAATTCCCGGGAGCAGGAGACCTGCCAGCCAGTGCATGTCATCAACGTGGACATCCAAGACAACCATGAAGAGGCCACCCTGGGGGCCTTCCTCATCTGTGAGCTGTGCCAGTGTGTGAGTACCCACGCACCCACACCCCATGCCCCTCCCCTGCTCAGGCCTCAGGTCGGGGTGCCCTGTCTGCCAAGGCCCCAAGATGCAGGTACCCCCGGGCCCTGCCCAAGCACTAGCCACACAGCTCACCTTCAAGCCCTTCAAATGTTACAATGAGTACAGGCTCACCCATGAGTCTCAGCCACACTCTGTGGCTCGACTTCAGTGCTTACCTCAGTTTCTCTAAGTTGGACGGGGAAGTGTGGCCTCTCTGTCCAGACTGGGCCAGCTTCGTCGCTGGGTGACGGCCTCGCTGCACTCTGGCTCGCTCATCTGTGAAGTGGGACAATCCTAGCTGTTGCCTGACACAGTGTGAGGTTTGCCACGCCTAGGCCCAGGGGCCCTGCCGTGTCGGGTGCCCACCATGCTGGCCTCGGCGTGTGGGCAGTCTCGTACCCACCTTCCCTCCACACCAGCCTTACCAGGGCGGGGCCTGGGAGCCCGCTGTCCTGGGGACGCACCCAGGGCATTGGGGTTAGTGTGGGAGCTTGGTGGCCCGCATGCTTACGGGCTCTGCCATCTGCAGATCCAGCACACGGAGGACATGGAGAACGAGATTGAGGAGCTGCTGCAGGAGTTTGAGGAGAAGAGCGGCCGGGCCTTCCTGCACACTGTCTGCTTCTACTGACCGTGCTGTGGACCCCGCCATAGACCCCCGCCACGTCGGAACATCTTTGCGGCCGGGCCTTCCTGCACACTGTCTGCTTCTACTGACCGTGCTGTGGACCCCGCCATAGACCCCCGCCACGTCGGAACATCTTTGTGGCCGGGCCTTTCTGCACACTGTCTGCTTCCACTGACGTGGCTCCACGGACCCCTGCCACCTCGGCACTTCCTTTGTGAATACTTTTCCTTCCTAATTTTGTTTTTACTTTGAGGTATTCTGCCGGTGGGCGGTAGTATTACCAAACAAATTGTACATATGAAATGAGAAGATATACGTAAATGCCATATTAAAAACAATCAAGTTTTTCTCTCTCTCATTTGTACCTGTTATGAGTGGGATAATGATTATACAGATCTTTTTTTTTTTCCTTTAACCAAAAAAAACGGTTTATAGTACCTTTCCCTGATGTGTATGTGTCTTTAGTTATGCGAGCCTTTCTGTCTCCCTCTCACTGGCTGGACTGTACAAATACCCAAATAAAGCGATGGACTGTGTATTCTCACAAAGACCCTGGAATCCTCCGGTAAATAAAATGCCGGCTCATCTCTGCGGTCCTGAATCCCGGGGCCCTAGCCTTGCTGGCTGGGTCCCCAGGGGCCCCCTGAGCAGGGAGTGGGAGACACACCTTCCTCCTGTGAAGCCCTGCACTGGGTGACCGCTGCTGCTGACAGCAGGGTACAGGTGCCATAGGAGCCATACCTGAGCCTGGCACTTAGGCTTGGGGCAGGGGGTGGAGGCCTGTGGCTTCAACATGAGCTCCTCTCCCCGCCAGGTCCTCTAGCTCACCCTGATGGGTCTCAGTGGGACCTTGGCTGGGGCCAGGCCTGCATGCCAAGCCCCCACGTGCTGCTTCCAGCAGGAAGCTGAACTGTTCCCAGTTTGGGCTGCTGCCCATACCCACCCCCACCGTGGACCTGCTCCCCAGGCTGGGATTGGCTGTCCTGTGTCGAGTGTCCCCCAAGTTGCCCACCAGTCTCCTGTGCCCACAGCGAGGGCCCATGTTGGCATCCACCACGCAATTCCCAACTTGTTTCTCTCAGCCTTGTCGGGTCTTGGGGAGGGAAAGTTTGGACATGGTCCCCTCTCCAGGCCCCAGCATCCCTGGGTCTAGAAGGCCTAGTGCTCCCCTCCCTCCTGTGAGGCCTCCTTGGGCCTTTGCTGACTCCAGGCCATCCCTGCTTGCCTGCCCTCTGCCCTCCCTCTGGGGCCCTGTAACCATGACGTTGGGGTGACCTCTGTGGGGAAGCTCCCTGATGACCTCGCAGGCCTTTCTCCCAGAGGCACTTGCTGGACCAGGCCAGGAGCCCCTCACCCAGTGACTTGGTGGCTGCCAGGAGGTTGTTCCTTCAACTGAGCAATGGGCCAGTTTGGCTGCAGCGAGCCTCCTTCCTGGAGCGCCTCTTGAGAGTCCGTCCCCCCTCCAGGATGACCCCATCTGGCCGTCCAGGGGTCCCGGGAGTTGGCTAGGTGACCTAGGTTGGTCAGATCAAATAGGGGCGGGACCTGGAGCTGATGTCCCTGAGGAGAGGTCCTGGCCCCTGTCATGGGGTGGGATTCGAGAGCGAGGACACTGGAGACCCACTTGCGCCGCCATCCCATCTGTGTCCCAGTCCCCGGACGGGCGCGGGTGCGTAGTCCTCCCGGGAGGCAGCGGGAGGCAAGAGGAGGGAAGAGGGAGGAGGGAGAAGGGAGGGGGCCGGAGCCGGGAGCCGAGCGCAGGGAGGACCGGAGGGCGGAGCGGAGTGCGGCGGGCGCGGACAGCGCGGAAGGGCCGGCCGGACGGAGCGACCCCAGGAGCGGACCCCCGGCCCCCGCCTCCTCCCCGCGGCCGGCGGCGGGATTGCGGCGGGTGGGGGCGGCGGCGCGGGCCCCCGAGGCGCTGACCTCTGCGGAGGCGGCGGGGGCTCAGCATCGGGCCGGGGCCGGGGGGGCGCCGGGGCCGGGGGGCGGCGCTCCGGCCCGGCCCGGCCCCGCCCGATGCCCATGAGCGCGAACACCATGATCTTCATGATTCTGGGGGCGTCGGTCGTGATGGTGAGCGGAGGGGCCCCCGCGCGCTCCCGCCGCTCCAGCCGCCCGCGCGCCGCCCCATCCCCCACCTTGTTTACAGCCGGCCTGCCGCCCCCCCCCCCGAGCCCCCCGCCTGCTCCTCCTCCCCCCCCGCTTGCTCTTCTCCCCATTACCCCCGCCCGCTCCTCCCCCCGCCACCCCGGCCTGCACCCACCCCGCCTGCGCTCCTCCCACTCCCGCTACTTCCCTCCCCCGCGCTCCCGGCCGGCCTCCCCCCGCGGCGCCCCCATCCCCGGCGCCCGGCGCTCGGCACCGACCCGGCATGGGCTCTTCCAGGCCATCGCGTGCTTGATGGACATGAACGCGTTGCTGGACCGATTCCACAACTACATCCTTCCGCACCTGCGGGGCGAGGACCGCGTCTGCCACTGCAACTGCGGCCGGTGAGTCCGCGCCCGCCCGCGGGCAACATACGCGCGACCACACAGGTGCGGACGGCCCGCCGGGGTGCGGGGAGGGCCGGGCTCACGCGGCGGGGCCCACGCAGCCCGGCCCACGCAGGCCGCGCGGGGTCGGAGAGGCGCGGGCCCGGGGCCCAGGTGCGGATAGGGAGGGTCGGCCGGCCGAGCTGGTGCCGGGAGGGGCCGCCGGAATCAGCTGCGGGCGGAGCCAAAATTCCCGGTCGGAGCAGCCCCCCAGTGCCGTTAGAGAAAGAGCGGCCCGCGCGGGCGGCGATGGGCCCAACTGGCCCGGCCCGGCTTCAGGGCCTGCGCACAGGCAATGCACGCCTCCCGCACGCCTCGCGTCTCCCTGGGCCCTGTGTACACTGTGCACACGGACTTCTGTGAGCCCAGGTGCTGGGAAGTGCGGAAGGTCAAGGTGGGAAGGGCCAGACTCCCTCACTGTACAGAGGAGGAAACTGAGGCAGGGGTGGAGCTTGCTCAAGGTCACTGGAGAGTGGGGGAGGCCCGATCCTGTGCTCGTGTGGTGACGGGTTCTCTCAGCCATGCATGTTTGTACGTCCGTGTACGAAATAAACATCTTCTCACCAGACGCGCATGTGTGTACCGTCTGTGCATATACATGTGCGTCCACACAGCACACGCGCACGCAGGCCGCACGCCCACGCTCCCACAGGCGACCACTGTCATCCCCTGATACACGCGAACACGGACGGAGGCCTCAGGGGACAGAGACCTGCCCAAGGTCACACAGACGGGGTGGGGGTGGGGGCGAAAGACTGTGTAGACATGAACTGGGCGGAGGGGGGTTAAGGACAGTGCATGCCTGCTGATAGTGCTACACGCCCATCCATGGGTGGACAGGTGTGTTGGTACAAAACATGGGCCTGAGAGCAGGTGCAGAAGGGGTGCTGGGCAAGGGAGCTGGGGAGACCCAGAACCCCAAGAGGAAGTGGTTGAGTGGTCACACTCTCACAGAGCCCAGGTTCCTGCCGGGCACACAGTTTGCACGGCTTGTCCAACAGTGAAGGGACGACAAGGTGTCAGCTCCACAGCCTCCTGGGGCCGCTACTGGGGTGGGGTGTAAACCAGAGTCATCCCAAACGCTCCCAGGAGGCTCTCCGCATGCAGGGCGCCCAGCCCAGGCTCAGTTCCATCAGCACACGCAACACGCATCCCGATGTGTGTGGAATCTCCTTTGTGGCCGTGTAATGTGAGGAGCAAGTCCCTGCCTGTGAACACACGCTGGCGCACATCCTCCAGGGCCTGTCCGTGCGGACAAGTGTATTCTTAGGGGGTGCTGGCATGGGATGTGTACACGCACTACTGTAGTACTCAGAGTACGTGTGGGTTCATGTACAACAGGTGCCTGTGCAGAGGGCAAATGTAGGTGAGGGGTGTGCATGTGTGCAGATTAAGGTCTGTGCACGCAGAAAGCGTGGAAAGCCACACCACGCGACAGACTGGAGTAATGTTCCTACGTGCGTGTGTGTACATGTATATGCTTTGTGCACATCTCTACATACAGACCATGTCAATTCTGTGTTCCAAGTACTATTGTATATTGATAACATATATGTGTATGCAAAGTACATGTATATAACCCAATATACAGCAGAACACATGCCCCAACCATGCTGATATGCAGCCACGTGGGTGCAGTGGATGTGTGCGCACCGTACAGCTTTGTCCATGGGGATCTGTGGAGAAGCCGTGCCACGCAGTACCACGATGGACTCCATCTGTGTGTGTACACACTGTGTGCAGAGTGAGCGTGTACATGTGTATGCTTGTACAGGCCTGTACATAGAAGTTTACACAAGGACACGTGTGCAAATCAGTGCTACAAAGTCCATGTGTGAACAGGCAGTACCTGTACGTGTGAACACATGCATGTGGCTGGGGCTGTGTGGGAATGATGGCTGCATCCACACAGTCCGTGTGTGCCCCTGTGTGGCACACACCATGCTCGTGTCTGCAGCAGGTGTGCACAGTGCATGATGTCCTGTGCATGTGGCAGACGTGTGTATGAGATGGCGTTGGGCCTCTGGTAGACACGTACAGCATGTGTAGCACAGGCAGACTACACGTATGTACACGGCCCAGACATACGTGTGCGGGAAGCACTCTGCCAAGGCTGACTCGTCTTGCTTCCATCTGGGACCTGAGCCTCTGCCTGCAGGGGCCTGATGTGGAGGGAGGAAGAAGGGGGTGGAAGGGAGCTGCAGGTGCCGGCCATGGTAGAGGCACAGGTCATGACCTCTGACTCCCTGGAGGTCCTGAACCACTGTGGGTGGCATCACTGTCCTTGCAGGGCGAGGGAGGCGGTTTCTGATTTTCTCGGTGCCTTGATTTTCAAGTTGCCCGCCAAGCCAGCCACGTGTTGGGCAGGATGCAGGAACCCCAAGGAAGGCCTTGCAGGGGTCCGGGCAGAGAAGGCTAGGAGGCAGGAAATGACGGTGACACTTGGCTGCTGACTCTCAGCCTCCCGCCTCAGGACTTGGTGCTGAGGAGCCAGGCGGGTCACACGACCTGAGCGTGGTCAGTAGTTTTCCACCAATTATTGATGACTGAAGATCCATTGACCAGCTGGTGGTCAGGTGAGCGTGGCTGCAGAAGTCACCGTTGCCGATAGCCAGTACTGGCTCCTCTGCCTAGGTGGTGCTTCAAGCCCTGCTCAGGGGCTGTGGTGGCCACCACCCACATATCTGGCCACCACCCTCCCAGACATGCTAAGCGGTTGGCCTCCCAGGGTCTCAGCAAGAACAGGAGGCTGGAGACCATGGGCCGGGGGCCAGGGTTCTGGTCTGCTCCCGGGGCCTGCTGGTGGCAAGTGGCCTCCTCTCTAGACCCCGCAGGCCTGGGGCTTGCAGATCCCCTGTCTTCAGTGGGAGGGGGCACCTGCAGGGTCCCCGCCGGGCGCAACGACATCGGCGAAAGAGGCAGCAGGGCCCAGGGTCGGGGAGTCCTTGAACAGATGCCTCTAGGCCTCACCTGGAGGCCTTACCTGGTCAAGGTGAGCTTTAGGGGAGGAGAAGGAAGAAGACTCAGCACCACAGGAGGGTCTTGCTTGAGGCCGGCGGGGAACCGTCATTTAACTGGGAAGATTCCAGAGAAGCAGGTTTCAGAGGGAGGAGCTATTTTTAGGCATGAGCTTGAGTTGTCTGTGAACCCCCACGTGGAGATGGCAGTAGAGCTCAGGCAGAGGCGGGCATGGGGGTGGGGGCCTGGGTGGATGGGACCGTGGGTGGGCAAAGGGCAGGGGAGGGGAGAGGACCTGTCAGTCAGGAGGAACAGCCAGTGGAGGGGTGAGCGGGAGGAGGTGTGCCAGAGAGCGGGGTGGTCAGGCCAAGAGTGCAGCAGAAGTGAACACCTCGAGTGCCCAGCCCCATTGCCCACACCGGCGAGTGGGCAGGGGGGCCCAAAGGGCTTTCTGGAGGAGGCAACATCTGGCCAGGATTGAGCGGGAGGACTGAGCGGCCGGGCAGGGGCCCAGGGGAGATCAGGCTTGGGGCTCTGGGGGCCTGTGGGAAAGTGAAGACAGGAAGGCTGCCACCGGACTTGCCCAGGGCCCAGCTCAGCGGGTGGCCAAGGCCAAGACTGATGCCAGGAGACAGAGAGCAAGAAGGAAGGGACCAGCCAGGTCACCCTGGGTGAGCGTCACCCTCCTGTCTTCTAGAAGAGGGGCCAGGGCCCACGGCTGAGCGGCCGAGCTGGGGCCTACCCTCTTGGGTGCCTGCCTTACCAGGTCCCAGCTGCCCACCACTGCTAGACTCGGGCATGGAAGGGGCCCTGGGACGCGGTACAGGGCAGACCAAGGTGGAGTGTCCCCACCCACAGCAGACGTGGCCCCTCGGGAGCTGGCGGGGGGCAGGAGAGGTGCCAGCCCACCTGCCGCCCCCAGGCACCACGTGCACTACGTGATCCCGTACGACGGGGACCAGTCGGTGGTGGACGCCGCGGAAAACTACTTTGTGACGGACAATGTGACCAAGCAGGAGATTGACCTCATGCTCGGGCTGCTGCTTGGCTTCTGCATCAGCTGGTTCCTCGTGTGGGTGGACGGTGTCCTGCACTGCGCTGTGCGCGCCTGGAGGGCCGGCCGGCGCTACGGTGAGTGCCAAGGACTCGCCCTACATGTACCACCGTGGCCTCTGCCCAGGCCTGCACATGCCACCTGCCCCATGTCCTGCCTTCCCTCCCACCTCACCCACCCTGCCCCGTCCCTGCCTGGTCCCCAGGCCACCTAGCCCATTTGATGATTATTTCAGCCCCTTCCAGAGCCCACACGTGCCACCGCCCCCATCCCTCCCTGCCCAACCACTCAGCTCCCCTGACCTCCCTGTCCCACACCCAGCCACCAGGTCCCACACCAGTCATCCAGTCTCACACACATGTTAAGCTCCTCCCAGCCCCCACCCCATCCCGGCTTGGCCATTAGGCCACTCCGGCCCCTGCCCTGACCACACCCTGTCCCCACAGACGGCTCGTGGACCTGGTTGCCCAAGTTCTGCAGCCTGCGGGAGCTGGGCCGGCGGCCACACAGGCCCTTTGACGAGGCCGCAGGGAACATGGTGCACGTGAAGCAGAAACTTTATCACAATGGCCACCCCAGCCCACGGCACCTCTGAGCCGCCTGCAGGACTCCTCAGGGCACGCCCAGTTGCTGGCCACTGTACAGATGTAACAAGGACCTTTGTGGTGCCGTGGCCCAGCAGGACTGGATGGCAGCCTCAGGCCACGGTGGCCGGCCTCAGGTGGCCGGGCGTCTCCAGCAGAAGGTGCTGAGTCCTTTTCTTTTTATAAAGGGGGTTTAGGGTGGGGGCCGGTGGGGTAGACTGCTGTGTCTGGAGGCAGAACCCCAGCCCCCAGCTGGGCAGGACACAAAGGCAGACCAGGGGGCACGCAGGGTCATGCAACTGCCCCAAAGGTGCTGGGGGCTGGGGGAGGGGTCCCAAGTGGGGGGGTGGGGTGGGGGGAGCCCAGCTGGTCACCTGGACTGATGGTCAGGGCCACTTGCCTGGGGTCCTGTCTGCACCTGGTCTAGGATCATGTGTTATATAAAACCGGCCTGTGTCTGTGTTTCCTGTGTATCGTGTTTGTCTGTCTGTCCACCCTGGGTCTGTTCATCTTTCTGCAAGCCACAGCCTGTCCTGGCGGAGGGGATTGAGGCTGGGTCCCAGCCATCCACTGCACTGGGAGTGGGCTCCCAGAGGGGAGCCCACAGGGGAGGGTCTGGAGTGCCCAGCGCCCACACTGTCTGCACACCGAAGCATATGCATGGGGCACGTACGTGTCCTCAAGTTTGGGAGCTGGGGGTCTCAGGCTGGGCCACACCCAGCCCAGCAGCAATAAGGCCTGAACCCACCTACTGCACGAGCAGCCCCCCGCCCAGGCCCCCTGGGGGGCACCTCACTGTGATGTCGACCCCAGCTGTAGTCAGTAAATCATCCAGAAAGTTCCAGCCTCAGCCTCTTCTTTCACGTCTGACCTCATGGGGCTGCAGAGGGTCTATGGGCAAAAGGCCCCCAAATCCCACTCCTCCTTGCGTCAGCCATGGATGCAGAGGCTGAGACCTTGGTTCAGACTTTTTATTAAATTCTGGAGAGAGAGACCACAACTCCAGTCATGAGAGGGTGGGTTCTGCTGCCCCACCTGGCAGCTGACAGCTCCTGAGCCATGGCCACTCCAAGCCTACTGGGGTGGGACCAGCACCAAGTGAGCCTGCGGGTACCACATGACTCCGTAGCACCAGAAGCCACTGTCACTGCTGCACCAAAGCCCAAGTGGGGCCCAAGGCCTGGTCCTGTGGGACACCAAGCAGGCCAATCCCCAGGGGCCTGGCACAGATGGCCAGCTCCAGTCAGGCCTCTGCTCTCTGCAAGGTGAAGCCTTGGTGGCCTAGCAGTAGCACTCCCACCACCCCATGATCTCTGCAGGCATGGTAGGTGCCATGCCTTCAACCTGCCCTGGGTGAGGCTGGTAGGGGTGGGACAGAGTCCTGGCTTGGAGGCTCACACCTCCCAAGACATTGGGAGGCTTTCCAGGAGGAAGGCCCTGACCCAGGCCTGACACTCTGCTCTGGGAACCCCACAAAGACATGACACCAGTGGCTGGTCCTGTGCCCAGAGGCCGTTGATGTGGCCCTGGCCTGACCGAAGAAAGGTTAAAAATGCCTGGGGGGCCGTGAACTCAGTGCTCCTCCTGGTATGCTTCAGCACGACAGTGTCCATCTGCCGGCCGCCAGCAGGGGCATCAGGAGAACTGGGGCTCGCTGTCTGCTGAGCCGTCCGCGCGCAGCCACTGCATCTTCTGCTGGTGCTGCTGGATGGCGTCCTTGACACGCGCGTCCACCATAGCCTCGGTGAGGACCCCGTCTTCTGACGCATATGCCATAGCCTGCAGGAAGCCGAGGTTGAAGGGCCGGGCTGGGGAGTGTTCTCCTGGCCTCAGGCAGCCTTGCCCTGGGTGTCGTCCCTATTCATGACACTTGCTCCACTGCCAGACTGCAGGGCCTGCTGCGTTGAGGACACCCCCCGGAACCCACGAGCCTCAGTGAGACGCACTCCGTGGGCCGGCTGGAGTTGGGGTTGGGGGAAGTGGCCCTCTCCCTAACCGCTAGGCCCGCGGACTCCCTGCGCATGCGCCGCTTCCTCAACGACTTTCTAAAATTAGAAGCCCAGACGCTGAGCAGGCCAACATGCTACAGCCCTACGGAGCCTCCCAGCCGCAGCCTCAGTGCGCACGCCCTGGGATCCGACTCCCACGGTCCCGGGTAGGGGCGGCACACAGACCAAAGAGCCGCAGCCCTGCCTCCCCCTTCCCTCCCACCCCACAACAGGGCTGCCCCACGACCAGAGGAGGCACAGCCTGAGTGAAGGTGCTGACGCCCTCGCCAGCGGGCCGATGGGTTAGAGGTACAGGGACTGCTGGGTGGGGGCACAGGCCTCCCTACCCCTCCGCCGCCGGACGCGGGGCGTGTCAGGCGGAGTCACAGCCGGAGTTCTCAGGCCGCCCCAGCCACGACCACCCACCACCCAGCAGGCCGAGGCAGCACGAAGGGGAGGGGGCACCCTGGCCTCTCAGGACGGATGCTTTGTCACACCTGAGCCAGAGCATTGGGGCCTAACTGCCGGCATCCTGCGGTCTTCCTCCCCAAACCCGCCGCCCCAGGTTCATCAGAGAAAAACACCACAGACCCAAACTGGGGGCACTGCACTGAAAAGCACCCAGCAGCCTCTGACGTCAGGGTCAAGGAAAGACAGGGCACTGGGAAGGATTCCCCCCGGAATGGGGATGACCCCTGCACTTTCCCTTGTAACTTTCTTGTGAACCTAGAATCACTCAAAAATACAAAGTTTGTTTTACAAAAAAGGTGGTAAATTCACAAACCGGAGGCTCCAGAGCAGGTAAGAGTTTAAAACCAGCAGGGCTAGCGACGTGGACCAATGTGGGCATCTCTGACTTGGCAGGGTCCCCACAACACTACCAAGGTGGCCTCAAGACCTACACAGGACCCACCCAGGGAGGGGGGTGCTTACTGGGGGGAGCTGAAGCAACCAAGCCAGCCCAGTTCTGTGCCCCTGAGGCCAGACACGGGAAAAAGTGAAAAGCAGGGACCAGCATTTCTTCAGAAACCGGAGTAGAAGCTGCTGCCTTTGGCTCCCCACTCTGACCCTCACCTCTTCCCCAGGATTGAAGGTCCCAGGCTATACTGTGACCTGACACTTCCCAGGGGGATTCTTTATCTGCTGCAGCAGGCCTTGAACCCCACACTCGCTGCCCCACACATCCTGGGGTCTGAACAGGAACCTCTACATTTGCACACATCCCCAGTGCTGTCCCCAAGTACCTCCAGCTCCACACGTCACTTGCTTTGTCAGGCGTGGAAAGCAATGGAACCCCCTTCAACTGGGTCCAGAGTGGGGATGGAGTCGAGATTTGGGGGCTGTCTGTTAACAGCAGTATAACCCAACTCATGCTAATAGTCTCCTGTATGTTTAGGCTACGGAGATTCAAATCAGCATAGATGACATAGATAAAATACTCATTCACTTCAAAGCATGTTAAGTGGCTGGGTGGTCACATAACATGAGAGATGAACAGCAAGCCCCTGGCATTGGCAGCACCGGCAGAGCCCAAGGACAGGCTGCACCCATGAGTCACTAGCACCAGTGACACCATGCACTTGGTCTCTCTCCTGGCAACCCTCCAAGAGCCCGGGCATCCTGGATGGCCCACGCAATGCGCCTTGGGGTCACTGACTCCCTGCCCAGGGCAGTCCGGGGAGCTGCTGCTGGTCAGTCTCAGAAGGACAAGGAGGTGAGGAGAAGAAGCCATGCTTGCCAAGTGTGCCTGGAGCCACACATCCAGGAGGAGGCCCACCCAACCCCCTTGAGACTCCCCAAAGGCTGCACAGCAGGTGGGTTTAACAGAGCTCTGACAGCCAGGACAGCGATGGCCTCGGGCACACCTGGAGAGAACATCTGCCACCCCAGTGCTCTCAGCAGTGCTGAGCTGTTTTCCAGATCCTGCTCCCATCCACGACTGTGGACACGGGACACATGCTGACGATCAGGCTCCCACTGGACCAGGGCTGGTTCTCCCTCACCCCAGCTGTGTATAGAGTCCCCCACCCTGCCTGCCCTGGGACATTTGGTGTGGGGCCGGCCACTTGAACTGTGGTTCTAAGACCCACTCACTTCCCAGAGAGCTCCATTTGATGTGGTTGGGTCCCAAGATGTATCTCCCCCAACTCCCATGACAGTATGAACAGCACTCACCACGTGCCCATGGGGAAAGGGTAGCCATGTACGTCTGTGTGCAGCCACAAGGAGGCACACATCCCTGCCCTGGACAGTACAGAAACCCTTACACAAAACACCCAGGCCAGCCCGTGGGCCACTCCCAGCCAGCAGCATGCACCTCGGCAAACCCAATGGCCACCTCACCTGCCAGGCCACGGCCAGCTGGGCAATCTCCCGGCCCGACATGCCTTCTGTCAGCTGGGCAATCTCTGAGCACTTCCTGCTGTAGTCAAACTGGGCCAGCTTCAGGCGCCTGGGGAGAAGAGTTCCCAAGTTGGCTGTGAGTGGCATGGGTGCACCCATAGGCTCACCGAGGGCTGGGCAGGCAGGGCATCTCCAGGCCGGGAACACACTCCCCTGGGAGCTGGGGGCTCCCAGCGGCCCAGCCCCACACTGGTATCCACTGTTGGTGCCCTTCATCCTAACCCACTGGACAACACCCTCATGCCTGTGGCCTGGGTGGGGCCCAGGCAAGGACGTGGCAGGTGATGTCCCTAGGGTGGCCTGCAGGCTGTTCAGGGCCTCTGGCCTTACTCTGAGAAATGGACCCATAGCACTGCTGCCCATCCCCACAGAACAAGGGCTCCTTAGGCTGGGTATGCCGCTGCCTGAATCCCCAGCCCAGCCCCACCTCCGTGCCTAGAACCTTCCTTCCAGTGATTAAATGCTATGTAACAAGCAGGAAACTGAACATAAGTAACAGTTGTGAACTGAAACAAATTACTATTCCGCACTTAACACGCACTAGGAATTCCTTCCCAAGCTGCCTGGGGTTCTAGAAAACAGTTACTGAAGGCCAAGGAGAAAGAGCTGAGAGAACAGTACTTAGGCTGCAGCAGGAACTACAGAGACTGATCAGCACCAGATGCTCTCCGGAGTTGAGACAGAGGTGGGGAACGAGGCCCAGGTGAGGGAGCTCCATGGAGAGAAGCAGCGCAGAAGCCAGACAAGGGCAGACCCGAAAGACAGGAAAGAGCTTCTGCTCTATGAAGTGACATGGTGGCAGAAAGATGGCCGGAGGGATCTGGGTCAGGGCCTGCAAGACCTGCTTGCTCTGCAAACTGACGCCTTCTTCCCAAGGGACGCTCAGAAATAGACCGCTTGCTGATCTGGGGCGTTCCAGATGCAGTGTGGGCTATGGGGCGGACTGGATGGCATCTCGGAGGGCCTTGGCTACAGCGGGCACCAGTAGCACTGGTCAACCCAGACTGCTGCCCCACTGGTGTGCTGTGTCCTCCACTGCTCGTGCCCCTTGCTGTGCAGGGGTCTGTGCGGGGCAGCAGGAAGGGCCTGGGAGTGCACAGGTGGCAGAGGCATGGCCTTGCCATGGCTCTTCCAAGGCCACGTGGCCAGGACTACACAGAGCTCAGGGTGTGGGTGTGTGCTGGCTGCAGCTGGTCAAGCCACCCATCTAGCAAGGGCAAGGGCAAAAGTCCACCTTTCATAGCCAACCTGGGGCCCCCATGAGTCCCATAAACGCCTGGCGGCTAGCCTTGTACCTGGTACCACCCACAGCCTTCCTGGGCTGCTCCCCAGCTGCTTAGCATGAAGCCTAACATGTTCCTGAAATCCCCCAAGATTGTCCAGGTACCTACTATAACAGAAACGGTTCAAGATGCACGTTTGTACAAAATGATGTCCAGGAGATACCTGCCAGGCTGTTCCTGGGTGAGAAGCAGGTATGGGACCCCCCACCTGGGGCTTGAGCAGGGGAAACAGGAGACGGGGGAGTGACAGGGACCCTCTGCCAAGAAGCACCAAGCACAAGTGCACACACGGAGAAACTCCTGTGTAAGACCATAGCGCCCCAGGAGCAGGCACGAACACCCCAGGTAGAAGGGCTGTAGAAGGTGGTCTGGGGGACAGTGTCCACCGAGGACAAGCAGGAGACAGTGCCTGGAGGAACAGACGGGAGAGACCAGAGGCTGGGCGAGTGGTGCCGACTCACTGCTTCCCCTCCGTGGCTGGCTTGAGGATGTGCTTGTCGAAGTACAGCCTCACCAGGCGCTCCCGCTCCTCAAGCTGCGGCAGGTTAAAATTCACCATCTCGTCAATACGGTCGTTGATGGCCCAGTCAAACTGCTCAGGCTGATTGCTAGCCAGGACCAGCATGAACCTGTGAAAGGGCAGAGAAGCAGCTGGCGGCACTGCAGCTGCTCTGAGTGGGCCAGCATAGGGGCCCCACAGGGGCTAAAAGAAGAGCCCAGGAGAAGAGGGTGTGCGAGGGTCCCTGGGCCCGGTATGTTTCCAAGCACCATCATGCTGCCTAGCAAGACCCCGGCTGGGTCCTTCCCCACGTGGCACTCCTCAGCCTCAGTGTCCTCTAATGGAGGTGTGGGGTAGATGTGGTGGGGTATGGTGCCCTTACTTGCTGCTGTGCTGACCAGTCCTGTGCAGGAACACATTCAGGGTGGCCCTCAGGTCCTCGCTGATCTTCTCCTGCAGAGACAATGTTCCAGCGTTAGTCGGGAGGCTGCGCTGGGAGGCTGCAGGGTGGAGCTTGAACAGTGGGATGTGGGTACCAAAGGGGGGCCAAAAAAGAAGGCCACAGGCTCTACCTCTTCAGCTTCAGCAAAGGCATAGTGAGCAAGGTCACATGATGTTTTTGCAAGTCTAAAATTAGAAGCCTAAACCTAACTTTAGGCAGACTCTAAAAACGCCTCTAATGGAACTTCTGTTTGCCAAAGTAAATTTACAAAGCAGCAGCTGGGGAGCAGCTCCATGGCAGCCTGGGCACAAGTTAACCAACATGCACGGGAGGCGCTGGCAGGCCCAGCTCTAATGCGCAGGGCTCAGTGCTTCCGCCTCGGCTTGCCCAGCTGCCACAAGAGATGGCGGGGCCTGTGGATTGCTTAATGCTCTGCTCGACTGCCAACTGCTACCCAGCCACCCCCTGAGGCCAGACAGAGGCCTAGGAGTACTCACAGTTGCCCGCTTCCTGAGGAAGGCGTCTGCCTCATCCACAAAGAGCAGGAGGCTGTGGGTAGGAGGGCATTGGTGAGGAGGGGACAGCAGCAGGGGCCCAGGCACAGCAGTCCCCAGGGAGGAACACAGAGGCTCTGCCCTTGTCAGAGACACTGGCAAGCTGGGAAGAGCTCAAATCACACAGCTTTGAGAACCCACACGGAACACTGCCCTCCAGAACGTGGGGAGCCATAGCCTCAGCATCAGGCAGGCATGAGAAAGGCACCAGAACACGGTCCTTTCTCTTTTGACACATTTCACTCAAAACCCTCCTCCATGAATAACAACAACAACAACAAAAAATCCTATGGAGCAGTTCTAGTCTGACACACATGGGGTTGCCATGATCAAATCAACGGGACGGCAACTGGTAGTGGTATGGCCTAGAAACAGGCTGAATAAGGTGATTGTCCAGAATGACCTAAGAGGGATTCTGCAGTGCAGTGGATCACTTTTATATGGTCTTTCTTGCCATGGTCTTCTAACTCCCACCAAATGACTGGGTAGGACTATGCAAGTAAGCTGCATGGCACCCTGTGGGGTGGGACCATGAAAAGAAGGTGCATGGAACCCTGATGAGGGGATTGGTCAGTATGCCATCTCGCTAGGCTTAAAATGAGCCATCCCAGAGGCAGAAAGGGGGGACTTCACTACCATCAAGAAAGGAGAGTTGGGAGTGGAAAGTGTCCTTTGGACCTGGGGTCCCTGCACTGAGAACCTCCTAGACCCAGGACACAGAGCTGTGACACTGCAGAAGGCACAAGACGGCGAGAAGTAGCAGCAAGGGTGGCAGAGAAACAGCAGCAACAGAACCAGGAGACTGGCAGAAGACGGCACAGCAGGCTTCCCAGCCCAGGGAGCAAAGCGGCTACATACAGTGCGTATGCTGAACTGAGCACCTTCAAGCAGGAGGCTTGCTGGCAGAGCAGGGTGCCTCCAGCACTTGTCAGCAGAGTTAGGCTTACTGACCCTCAAATCAAGAGAGAGCTGAGGACTTTCAGGTAGAAGGCTTCCTGGCAGAGTCGGGTGCCTCTGGGCACTTACTGGTGCAGATAAAGAGCTTTGTTAACACTTGCCTGAGCAGGGCAGAGGCTAGAAGGGGCCAAGAGGAGCCCTGCATAGCCGAGACTAGCTGAGAGAGTTGTCCTGCACTGAAGAAGGGAGATTTTGCCTATGTGCTTCCTGGTCCTGAACCAGAGTTGTAACCTGTTAAAAAACCAAACCTGTTGCCATCGAGTCAATTCCGACTCATAGAGACCCTATAGGACAGAACAGAACTGCCCCATAGGGTTTCCAAGGCTGTAAATATTTATGGAAGCACATCTTTCTCCCACAGAGTGGCTGGTGGGTTCAAACCACTGATCTTTTGGTTAGCAGCTGAGCACTTAACCACTGTACCACCAGGGCTCCCTTGTAACCTGTTACTTCCCTAATAAACCCTGCAACTGTGAGTATAGTCTCTGAGTTCTGTGTGGCCATTGCAACAAATCAACAAACCCAGGAGAGAAGTAGAGAGTGCTGTGGGAGGGACAGCTAGAGTCAGAACTGGTAAAAAGGTTGGAGAGAGAAGGTATGTCTGACCTCCACCTCATAGTAATCAGCTTTGGACTGATGTTGATCTTGATTCTTTCTCCTCCCCCTTGTGGAGTTAGACAAGGAGGTCTGACAATGCTGTTGCACCATTTTTTTAAACCCAAACCCACTGCCATTGCGCCAATTCTAACTCATAGCGACCCTATAGGACAGAGTAGAACTGCATAGGGTTTCCAAGGAGAGGCTGATGGAATTGAACTGCTGACCTTTTGGTTAGCAGCTGAACACTTAACGATTGCACCACCCGGGCGCCAAATAAACAAAACTGTATCTTTAAAGAAAAACTTATGAAACTGGAAGCTGGATGAACCCTCAAAATTATTGCCCAGAGATCATCTTTAAACATTAAACCAAATACATACTGTTAATACCATAATTTAGGTGAACTAGTAAAGAATGTCTGCCTTAACCATTGGTCCCTTTTAAGAAGCATCTATATGGGATCAAACTGACAACAGCAACTCGAAAGATTAGATAGTAATCTTAGAGGGCTGTGAGTTAATGTTACTGGGGGAAGCATAATTCAGAAAAGGAGAGTGAGGACTTCCGGGCAACGTGGCGCTATAGTCAGAAACACCACGCCGTCCATCTGCAGCAAAGATCAGAAAAACTAAGTCAAACAGTCACACGTCAATCCTAAAAACCTAAGCATCAGATGAAGAGATAAAGAACTCCGCCAAGCACTGAATGGAATAAGAAACTGACCAAGAACAGAGAGTGAGGAGAGAAGATACATGCAGAGGTCCCCTATCAGCTACTGCAGCACGGATCCACCATCTTGGACTCTTATCAGAGTTCAGCAAACGGGGGTACGAGAAAGCAGCTTCACAGAGCTTCCGGCAGGAGACAGAACAACTGGTAACCAGCAATACCGGCTTTCCCACCCCCCACCCTTCTTCACCCCGACTTAGCCTCCTCTGCTTCCTGCAACCACAGTCTCTTGGCTGGGAAGCACCAGCTTCACCCCATATCGCTTGGATTCTACCCGCCTGCACTGGCCAGTTCCCTGAGTGCCTTTTGTTGGCTGCTGGTGTTACTTTTTTCCGCTTCTTTAGATTTCTTCCTTACCTCTCACCACCTCCCCCTCCTTTCTCTCAAATACCTGGCTCCATGCACCATGTTTGCTTCTTCCTGAAAGGCTGCGAAACACCACTTGACTGTGAAACTGCTTCCCGGCCCGTGCCGCCACACTGCTGGGACCCCCGGGGCTTTTTTGTTTGTTTGCTCTGATTTGTTCTGTTTTGATTGGTTTGTTTTCTTTTTCTTTTCTTGGCTTAGGAGCCCCTTCTAGCCGAGCAGTATCACACAGCTTGGAAGCTACTCCCTTACTCTGTGCAGACACACAAGGACATACCTGGAGGCATTTCTTTTTTCTTATTTTTTGTTTCTTTGCTTTGTTTTCTCCTCTCTCTTATTCCCTTTTTGTCCTTCTTCATTTCCAGTTCCTCGATGTATTCATTTTTTTTCTTTTACCCTTTCTTTTGTTTTTTCATTTTTGTCTTTCCTCATTTCTCAGTCTCTCATCTCTCCACTCCAATAGCAAGCTCCCTTAGCACTCCTTTTTGTTTATGTATGTTTTTGGCTCCTGTTCCTCTCTCATCTATCCCATACCCATCTTAGCTCCACCCATCACAATCTCCTCCTTCCTTCCTACCTGCACCATGTGCTGAACATCACACTCCCAAGCAGCACAGGCACAGCCTACTGGAACCTGCCCTGCACTGATTCCCGTTCCGCAATGTCAGCTCTGGTACGTGCCACAAACAACCCATCCCAGCAACCCCGCTTCAGCTGGACCTGCCCTGCTGTACCATACCTGAGTGACTGACCCTGCTCATTGGAGGAGGTGAAAAGTATCGTGCCCACAGATGAGCAAACAACAAAGGACACACAGCCCACCTGCTCAGACATAACTAAATAAAACAAAAAAGCAGGATGAAACAAACAAATCTACAATCAATAAATGAGGAAAATAACTACTAAATGCCCGGAAGACAGCAGACAATATCAAAACATTTACAAAACCAGGACAGGATGGTTCCAGTAGGCATCCAAAATAAAACACCAGATGACCTTCCAGTAGAAGAAAAGGCACTAGACCTAACTAATAGGGAATTCAAATCTCTAATATTTAGAATTATCCAAGAATTGAAGCAAAAAGCAGACAAAAATGAGGAAAAAATAGACAAATTCATGGAAAAGGCAGACAAATTCATGGAAAATACAGACCAAAAAAAGAGAAGAATTCAAGAAAATAATACAGGAACAAAATGCTAAAATAAATTCACAACTAGAAATCATACAAAAACAACAATTAGAAATCCAAAAGATAAACAAGGTTTCAGAAATGGACAGTGTCACAGAAGGGCTGAGGAGCAAGTTTGAAACAACGGAAGATAGGACCAGAGAAATTGAACACAAACACTTGGATACAACTCTGAGGAAAAATCAGAAAAAAGGATGAATAAACCCTCAGAATTACGTGGAATACTATCAAAAGCAAAAATCTGTGAATGATTGGAGTTCCAGAACAGGGGGAGAAAACAGAAAACTGAGAGGATCATTGAAGAATTGCTTAACAGAAAACTTCCCCACTATCATGAAAGATGAAAAGCTGACCATCCAAGAAGCTCAATGAACTCCATATAGGATAGCACCAAAAGGAAATCACCAAGGCATATCATAATCACACTCGCTAAAACCAAAGACAAACAAACAATCTTGAGCAGCTCGAGAAAAACAAAAAGTCACATAAAGAAGAGAAACAATAAGACTAAGCTCGAGTTATTCAGCAGAAACCATGCAGGCAAGAAGGCAATGGGATGACATATGTAAAACCTTGAAAGAAAACAATTGCCAGCCAAGAATAACATATCCTGCAAAACTCTCATTCAAATATGATGGTGAAATTAGGTTATTTCCAGATAAACAGAAATTAAGGGAGTATATAAAAACCAAACCAAACTTACAAGACTTATTAACGGGAGTCCTTTGATCTGAGAACAAACAACATCAGACCAAAGACTGAATACAGGACACAGGATTGTACTAGCCAGATACCAACCTAGGAGATGAACTCTTAAGGACTATGCAAAACCAAAAGAATTACAACAGGGAACCAAAGAAGTTAATCTGTAAATGACAACAGCATCAGAACAATAAAAGAGGGAATAAACGGTGTAGGTATAGAACCTTCTAACGGAGAGGAAAGTAAGGTGATACCAAATAATAATAGACCGGTTCAAATCTAGGAAGACAAGGGTAAATTTCAAGGTAACCACAAAGAAAGTTAACAAACCTACTCATCAAAATAAAGAAGAAAAACATAAAGTCTCAGTAAAAACAAAATAAATGAAAAAAAATCCACAAACAAAAGGAACTCAGCACAGGAGAGTAAGAGGAACAAAGAAAACGTCAGCACCACAAAAAACAAACAAACAAAACTACAAAATGCAATCCCACTCCTAGGAATATATCCTAGAGAAATAAGAGCCGTCACACGAACAGACATATGCACACCCTATTCACTGCAGCACTGTTCACAATAGCAAAAAGATGGAAACAACCTAGAGGCCCATCAACAGATGAATGAATAAACACACTATGGTACGTACGCACGCTGGAGTATTACGCAAAGATAAAGAACAATGATGAATCTGTGAAGCATCTCATAACATGGATGAAACTGGAGAACATTATGCTGAGTGAAATAAGTCAATCACAAAAAGGACAAATATTGTACGAGACCTCTACTGTAAAAACTCATGTAAAAGTTTACACACAAAAAAGAAAACAATCTTTGTTGGTTACGAAGGATGGGGGGGTGGGGGTGGGGGGTACTAAACAGACGATAGATAAGTGGTAGCTTTGGTGAAGGGTAAGACCGTACACAATCCTGGAGAAGCCAGCACAACTTGTGCAAGAAAAGGTCATGGAAGCTCCATAGATATTTCCAAACTCCCTGAGGGACTGAATTGCTGGGCGGAGGGCTATGGGGACCATGATCTCGGGGAACATCTAGCTCAATTGGCATAACACAGTTTATAAAGATAATGTTCTACATTCTACCTTGGTGAGTAGCATCTGGGGTCTTAGAAGCCCGTGAGCAGCCATCTAAGATACTCCACTGGTCTCACCCCTTTGGGAGCAAGGGAGAATGAACAGGACAAGATACAAGGAAAAAATTAGTCTGAAGGACTAATGGACCACAGCTACCAAGGCCTCCACCAGACTGAGTCCAGTACAGCTAGACAGTGCTCAGCTACCACCACTG
The DNA here is from genome assembly GCA_030035585.1 of Dugong dugon. NCBI lineage: Eukaryota > Metazoa > Chordata > Mammalia > Sirenia > Dugongidae > Dugong > Dugong dugon. Next base: position 24,446,861 of record CM057462.1, on the reverse strand, counting down.
GCTGCTCTGACCGGGATCACAATAGAGGGTCCTGGACAGAGCTGGAAAAGGATGTAGAACAAAATTCTAACTCACAAAAAAAAGACCAGATTTACTGGCCCAACAGACTGGAGAAACCCCAAGAGTATGGCCCCTGGACACCCTTTTAGCTCAGTGATGAAGTCACTCCCGAAGTTCATCATTCAGCCGGGGACTGGACAGCCTCATAAAACAAAATGGGACTAATGAGGCACAGCAATCCAGGGACAAGGACTAGAAGGCAGGTGGGGGCAGGAAAGCTGGTGATAGGGAACCCAAGGTTGAGAAGGGACAGTGTTGACATGTTGTGGGGTTGTTAACCATTGTCATAGGGCAATGGGCAATATGTGTATTGTCTAATGAGAAACTACCTGTTCTGCAAACCTTCATCTAAGATACCAAAAAAAAAAAAAAAAAACAATTGTCTATGTGCGATCAAACTGACAACAGCAACTCAAAAGGTTTGATGGGAAGCCTAGGGGGCAGTGAGTTGAAGATAATGGTGATGGAATAATTTGGAAAAGGATAGTGAGAATAGCAGCACAACTGGAAGAATGTAATTGATGTCACTGAATTGTACATGTAGAAACTTTTGAAAATGGTGTAACTTTGGCTATGTATATTTTCACCAAAAAAAAAAAAGTCCTCCAAGGTCAAGAAGGGAGAGTGTTGACATGTCGTGGGTTTGTTAACCAATGTCATAAAACAATATGTGCAATGACTACTGAATGAGAAACTATTTGTTCTGTAAACCTTCATCTAAAGTACCAAAAAAAAAAAAAGGAGGGTGAGAATGGTTGCACAACTCAAAGAATATAATCAATGTCACTGAATTGTACACGTAGGAATTGTTGAATTGGTATAATTTCTGCTGTTTACGTTTTCCACAACAAAAAATATTAAAGTATTAATGAAAAAAAAAAACCCTCTAGAGCATTAGAAGGGCTTGTTGTAGAACCGGCCACCGGTAGCTCAGAAGTCAGCGCTGCGGTGTGGGGGTTGGGGGGTCACCCGAAGTCAAAGACCAAGGAGACATGCGGGGCATTGGACAGGAGTGGACAGGCTCAGGACATTGGGAACACTCAGGAATGCAGCCGACATTGTCAGGGTTTTGTAGAATGTTCTAATCTGCGGGGATGCAGGCCAACGCTTTTAGGCGGGAAATCAAAATGTCTTCAATACACACACACATTCACAAAAACACACACATAATGCGCACATGTATGCACACATGGGGGTGCAGTTCACCTGGGCCCAGCCCCCAGCACTCAGCAAAGCCCCTCCTGCCTACCTGCACCAGCCCACCTCACACCTGGTACAAATTCACCCAGACTGGCACCCCACCTCAACCTGCACAGCTGAGAGTCCAGAACACTGAAAGGGTCCTGGGACGGCTCACACTTGGGTGACTTCCGGTCAGGGGACCCACAGCTGACAACTGCCTCTGCCCCTGCCGTCAAATGATACTGAGGCTGACCTTGATCCCTGCAAGGCCACAAAGACTACAGAGAACATAGTAGATTAGCTGGACATACGTCCCTAGGGCAGCATGGTGGCTGCCAGCCTTAGGGCACTTGAAAGCATGGCCAGGTGGGTGGGGCCTCTCTGTTCACTGTGCCCAGGAGGCTGTGGGGTCATGGGCGGCAGCTCACCCTCGCCGGCTGGTGTTGGCCCAGTCGAAGACCTTATGCATGGCAGTCACGCCCTCCCGGCCCAGGGGTGCCACATCGCCGCCCGTCATGATGGCGTAGTCCATGCCTGAGTGCAGGGCCAGTTTCTGCGTGAGGGGGGAGGGGAGGGTGAGGCGGCGTCTGTTCCACTGCCTCCTCACAGGCCCTCCTGCCCTTGCCTACCTTGGAGCCCAGCACTGACATATTCTCCTGCCCTCTCTGTACCCAAAAGAACAATGATGCTACCACCCCTGGCCCAGGTGGGACTTGGGGACACAGCAGGCAGGGCTGGGGGGCAGCCCACGGCAGCCCCACCCCAGGCTGCGTGGCCAGCACCCACCAGCAGAGGACAAGCCCTGTCTCAGTGTGCACCTCACCTTGGCAAACAATGTCTTCCCGGTACCTGGGGGCCCATACATCAGAATGTTCCGGTAAAGACTCCCATTCTTCTTTGTGTTCCTTGTCGCTATCGCAATGTCTCTCACCCGCTCCTCTAGCTTCGGCTGTGGAGGCAGAAAGGGTAGTCTGGGGGACACGGCATCGGCCAGGCCAAGTTCCCCACAGGCAGCGAGGGGGGCATGCATTCTGTGCTGAGGGGTTGAGTCAGGCAGAAGCTTAGGTAGTGAATTCTAGTTCCAGGAGCCCAAAGGAGTCCCACCCTATAGAACTGCCCCAGATGTCCACATGGGTGTGTGGGGCGAACATGGGGTGAGCTGAGACTCAGCTCTGGGGGTGCTGCCCCCTGAGCCATGACAAAGGGGGCACTGAGCTTACGGCAAAGTGAGCTCCACTTACGCTGAGGACAACGCCTTCCAATGCGTCCTGGGGCTTGCTGAGAAGCCGCCTGCTGACCTGCAAGGGACACAGTTACAGTCGTCAGCAAAACTACCCACCGTCAGTGTGAGGAGCCACTAAAAGTCTACCCAGGGCCTCGACAATGCCAGGACCCACCATGGGCCATGGCGCGGCTACGAGAACACTTTGGAGTGGGACACTGGACACACCAACACACACTGCAGAGTTGCAAACACTCCACCAGCAAAGGAAGGAGACATGCTTGCCTGAAAGCACCTGTTCTAGAACGTGGCAGGAGTGACTATCAGGGTTTGGGGTGATTTGTGTGTTCTTCATTTGGTTTTTATTTTCTAAGTCATTTGTAGTGAGTGAGCTGTTAATAACAGATCTGGCTGCGGCCTTTCATTGGGGCAGGGAGCTCAGGCTCTCCTGGAGAGCGCGCCACGGGGGCTACAAACAGCTCAGTGTCCACCCAGAGGGGACAGGCACATGAACACCCCCTAGAGGGGACAGGAGATGACGAAGGCTCTCCCCAGGGCCAATGTGGACAGACTCGCACAGTGTATCGTGAATGCATGGACAATCTCAGCAGTATTTGGGTAAAAGTGGAGGAAGAAGACTTTGTATTTGTATTTGCTTATAATATAAGAGAAGGAGGGGAAGGACACCAATAGCTTCTGTTGGTAGCCACAGCAGGACGTGGCGGTAAGGGAGTAACCGTGGGGACTTCAGCCGGCAAGCACCCTGTAGGTCAGTGTCAATGCTGTGGACAAGCATCTCCGCAAAGAGCAGGCCCTGCCTGTGAAGAGGACTCAGGGAGATGCCCCAAACTGCAGCCCACGGGGGCACGCAGGCAGGAACCTTGCCTGGTGCTGACAAGGGGTGCTGGTAGGGGCTCACCTGGATGGGGAGCTCATATGGCAGGGGGATCACCTGGCGTGGGTTCACCGGGACAGAAAGCTCACCTGGAGGGGGCTCACCTAGTGAGGGACTCACCTGTACGGGGTGCTTCAGCGCCTCCAGCACAGTGATGCGGGATGTCTCCCTTACCAGGGACGGCTTCCCCAGCCGGGCCTCGATGTATCGGCCAGCCACAGCCGTGGCGTTCTTGGCAGAGTAGACACCAACAGCCAACAATGTCAACCCGGCCACCTGGATCAGGGCAGACAGAAAACGTGTGAGCCAGGGCCACAACTCCTGCCTCAGTGCAGGCTGCAAAGGTGTAGGCTGAGGCCTCATGGGCACTCCAGAGCCCACATGAAACCTGCTTCTCACCATGTCTTTTAGCTGAGTGACAGCCCTGGCAGTTAGACAGGGGGCAGAAACCCACACAGACCAAGAGAGCCCCCACCTACTAGGCCCCTCAAAACTCAGGAACGTGTGCACCCTCAAGAGCACACAGGGCCCTTGGCCTCGGGCTGGCTATCCTGAACAGCAACGGCCCCCCTTCTGGAGTCTCACAAGGCTGTCAGACCCAGCACAGCTCCACTAATCAGGTTCCAGCCACACTGGAACCTCCTACCCACACAGACCACAGTCAATGGGGCCAAAGCCAGGAGCCTTGTCCGTAGAGCTAGGTGGTCATAGGGACTGGGAGGGATGTGACCACCACCTTTTCCTAATGCTGACCCCTCCAATGACAGGACCTGCCCTCCGGCCTCTAGGCCCGTCACATGGGGACAGTGATGCCCCTACAGGTCTATAGATGGCCTGGTATACAAGGCCGTAGGGTCCAGCAGTCCTTCCCCTCCCCCAGATCCGTCAAGAAAGGAAAGGAGATACCGGCTCCCCATACTGTAAACTTTGGATGTCACTAGAGCTGAGAAGTACCTGGGACAGTGGCTCTGGTGCGTGGTGAACTTGAGGGACCCTGTATCTACCACAATAGCCCGCACAGGACCAGGTCTGTGCTATGCCCTGTTTAGGCCCTGCCAGCAGGACTCCAGACAAGACACAACTCCTCCACTTCAGGATGGCGGCCTGGACACCTGGTACCCAGCGACACAACCACATGTGAGGGTGGGACAGGCATGGGCCCAGAAGGACTGTGGTCAGACGCAGCCCCTCCTGGGCACTGGTCAGCAGCTGGGTGTGGCTATGGACTGCACTGTGGGAGAGCCAAGACCACCTCCACCTGCCACACAAACCACTGCAGCTCAGGCTTCCAAGCCCCAAGTACACCTGCGTGTCAACAAATGGAGCAAGAGGATGGCAGGTCACAGAGCCCCAGCCCCTGGGATGGGCAGTGGAGATCTTGTCCTCCAAGGATATGGAGTTGGTGTGGTAGTGTTCTGAGGGATCAATGAAGACAACTGTTACAGTTTCAGCCCTCTCACAGCAACAGGTTAAACGGCTAGTACCCCTTTATTTTTTTCTTTATGAAATCTGTCAGGCCACTGGCTAACTACAGAGATAACGGAACAGAAACTTCAGTGACTACACACAACTGAAATATATACTCTGCAAATATACTTTTGAAAAACACTAACCAAAGAGATGACTACAACCTTCATCAAGTAACAATAGCAATCCTGAGGAATGGAAGAATTAGATTTTTATAGAGCTACCACACTATAATACCTAGAATGTACAGTTCTCAACAAAAGACTATAAAACATACAAAGAAACAGGAAAGTATGGTTGATGCACAGGAAAAAAAGAATCTGACAATCTATTCCTGAGGAAGCCCAGATATTGGAATTAAGTCAAAGACATTAAATTAACTGTCTTAAATATGGTCAATGAGCTAAAGGAAATTACAGACAAAGAACTAATTGAAAATGATGCACGAACAAAATGAGAATATCAATAAAGTGACAGAAATTACATAAAGGAACCACACAGAAATTCTAGAGCTGAAAAGTACAATAGCTGATATGAAAAATTCACTGGAGGGATTCAACAGCAGATTAGAGCAGGCTGAACAAAGGATCAGTAAACCTGAAGATAGGGCAGTTGAACTATCAAATCTGAGCAGCAGAAAGAAAAAAGAAGAAAAATAAACAGAGCCTGAGAGACCTGTGGGACACTATCAAGCATACCAACATACCTATCAGAGGAGTCTCAGAAGGAAAAGGAAGACAGAATGGGGCAGAAAAATTATTTGATGAAATAATGGCCAAAAACTTCCCAAATCTGATGAAAGAAATATACACATCCATGAAGCTCAATGAACTCCAACAGGAAAAACTCAGAGAGATCCACACTGAGATACATTATAGCCAAATTGCTGAAGAACAAAAATAGCCCAAAAAGCATTCTGAAGGCAGCAAGAGAGAAGTGAATCATCACATACAATGGAATCTCACTAAGATTAACAGCTGATTTCTCATCAGAAACCATGAAGGCCAGAAGGCAATGAGATGACATATTTGAAGTGCTGAAAGAAAAACAAACTATCAACCCAAAATTCTATATCCAGCAAAATTATCTTCCAAGAATAAAGGAGAAATGAAGACATTCCTAGATAAAACAAAAGCTAAGGGAATTCATTACCAGTAGGCATGCCCTACAAAAAAGGATAAAGGGTGTCCTCCAAGCCAAAATGAAAAGGCACCAGACAGTAACTCAGCACCATAAAAAGAAATAAATAATACTGATATAAGTATTTACATAAATAAATGTAAAAGTCAGTATTCATGTACTTTTGGCTTGTAACTCCTCTTTTTTTCCTATATGATTTAAAAAGCAAATACATAAAACAAAAATCATAGATTTGTAAGTGGGCACAAAAGTTATAAAAAATGTAATTTATGACAATAACAATATAAAGGGGGAGTGATAGATGCATAAGAACAGAGTATATGTACACCACTGTAACCAAATTCATATTTTTATTCAAAGTTGGCTGCTACAAGTTTAAGATGTTAATTGTAATTCCCAACGTAACTACTAAGAAAATAATGAAAAAACATACAAAATAGGAAAAAAGGGAACCAAAACAGTATGCTACAAAAATTCCTTTAAATACCAAAAAAGGCAGAAATAGAGGAACTGAGGAACCAAAAACACGTAAAACATACAGAAAACAAATGGCTAAATGGCAAATTAAATCCTTCCTTATCAGTAATTACTTCATGTGTAAATGGATTAAACTCTCCAATTAAAAGATAGAGATTGGCAAAATGGATTAAAAAACATGTTCCATTTCTATGCTGTCTACAAGACTCACTTCTGATACAAAGACACAAGAGATCAAAAGTGAAAGGATGGAAAAATATTCCCATGCAAATACAAACCAAAAGACAGGTGGAGTGGCTACATCATCAACCAAACCAAACTGGCTGCCATCGATTTGATTTTGACTCATAGCAACCCTGTAGGACAGAGTAGAACTGCCCCATAGGGTTTCCAAGGAGTGGCTGGTAGATTCAAACAAGTGACCTCTTGGTTAGCAGCCAAACTCTTAACCACTGTGCCACAAGGGCTCCATATTATCAAAGTAGATTTTAAATTAAAAAAAAAAATACAGGACACAAGGAAGGACATTATTGTTAACAGGTTTCATCCACCAAAATTAACAATTATAATAATATATGTACTTAATAGAGCCTCAAAATACATGAAGTGAAAATTGACAGAATGAAGGCACAAACAGTTTCACAATAATAGGCGAAGACTTCAGTACCTCACTTTCAATCACGAACAGAACAATCAAGCAGAAGATCAATAAGGAAATGAAGGACATGAACAACACTATACACCAATTAGACTTAACAGACATACACAGAACACTCCACCCAACTACAACAGAATATACATTCTTCTGAAGTACACATGGAACATTCTGAAAGATAGACAATATGTTAGGTCACAAATAAGTCATAATAACCATAAAAAGACTGAAATCATACAAAGTATATTTTTCAATCACAGTGGAACAAAACTAGAAATTAATAATGGAAGGAGACCAGAAAATTCACAAATATGTGGATATTAAACAACCAATGGGTCAAATAACAACTCAAAAGGGAAATCAGAAAGTATCTCGTGATAACTGCAAACAAAAACACAACACACCAAAACTTATGTGATGCAGCAAAAACAGTACTAAGCAGAAAATTTACAGTTGGAAATGCCTACATTAAAAAAGAAAGATCTCAAATCACCAAACATTATAGTTTAAGGTAGTAGAAAAAAGGAGACAACTAAACCCATAGCTAGCAGAAGAAAGGAAGTGATAAAAATCTGAGTGGAAATAAACAGAGAATAAAAAAAAATAGAGAAAATCAACAAAACCAAAATTGGTTCTTTGGAAAGATCAATAAAGTTGACAAATCTTTAGCTAGACTGACTTAAAAAGAGAGAAAAGATTTAAATTACTAAAAACAGAAATGCAAGTGGGGACCATTATTACTGACTTTACAGAAATAAAAATGATTATGAGAGAATACTATGAACTTTATACTAACGGGACAACTTACATGAAATAGACAATTCCTAGAAACACACTAACTATCCAAACTGACTCATAAAGAAATAGAAAGCCTGAATGTGTCTATTACAAGTAAGGAGACTGAATCAGTAACCAAAAGCCTCAAAAAATAGCCTGGGACCAAATGGCTTCATTGGGGGATTCCATCGAACACTTAAAGAGGAATTAACACCAACCATTCTCAAACTCTTCCAAAGAAATAGTAAAGGAAGGAAGACTTCCTAACTCATTCTGTGAGGACAGCACTACCTTGATACCAAAGTCAGACAAAGACATGACGAAAAAACTATCGGCTAATATCCTTTATGAATAGAGATACAATAACCTGCAATAAAATACTAGCAAGCCAATTCAACAGCATATTAAAAGTATCTAAGACGCTGTATTGGCAAATATTTTGGTGTGTATTATTTTCACCACAAAAAAAAAAGGGGGGGGGGGGAGTATTATGCACCATGATCAAGTGGGATTTACCCCAGGAATGCAAAAGTGGTTCAACACATGAAAATCACTCAATGTAATAAAACCACATTAACAGAATGAAGGAAAAAAAAAACTCATATGATCATCTCAATCGAGGCAGAAAAGGCATTTGACAAAATCCAACGTCCTTTCATGATAAAAATCAATAAAGTAGGAATAAAAGGAAACTTCCTCAACATGATTAAAAGCCATATATGAAAAACCCACAGCTAACATCATACTCAATGACTACAAACTTTTTCCCTAAGATGAGGACTAACACAAGGATACTCATTTCACCATTTCTATTCAATAAAGTACTGGAAGTTCTATTCAGAGCAATTAGACAAGAAATATAGGATGTCCAAACTGAAAATGAAAAAGTAAAATTATCTCTGTTCTCAGATAACATGATCTTATATGTAAAAAACCCTAAAGAATCCCCCAAAAAACTGTTAAAGCTAATAACAAATTCAACAAAGTTGCAGGATACAAAGTTAACACACAAAAATCAGCTGTATTTGTATACACCAGCAGTGAGCTAACCGAAAGGCAAAGAAAACAATTCCATTCACAACTGCATCAAAAATAAAATACTCAGGAATAAATTTATCCAAGAAGGTAAAAAACTTGGGCACTGAAAACTACAACATATTACTGAAAAAAACTAAAGACGACCTAAGACATTCTATGTTCATAGATTGGAAGATTTAATATTGTTAAGATGGCAGCACTTCTTAAAATGAAACACCCACTCTTCACTTATCGACACGGTTAGGTTCCAAAGACCAGGTCATTATGCAAAATTTGGTGTTATCCGAAAATGGAGGATGACCACATCATGACATAACTGCCAAATTACATCATTACATAACTGCTAAACCACTGAGACTCATGGCCCAGTCAAGTCAACGCACAACCCTAACCATTACAGCCAGTAGTACTCTAACCCTGTGTATCATTAATGCGCAGAATAGTCATATTTTTTACTACTGTCGATGTAAAATGTCAGATGAGACAGTCAGTAAGTAAGGAGTGGTTGTATACTCTCACCGTCCATGGAATGAGGCTGTAACCACCACCCAGAGCAGACAGGGTAGGGGCATGAGGGGCTCTGTGCTTCATCACCAGAAGCATGGGCCCTCAGGACGCTCTTGCTGCCCTGCCATGCCCAGCTGCCTCCAGTCTTAATATAACAGCACCTGGTACAGAGCAGACTTCTGCTCCTATGGGGACATATCTGCCCAACTAGTGAGCTTCTAAGCCAACACCTTAAATGCCAACAGGTGAATGCTCAGCCCAGTACAGGCCACCTGCTGTGCCCTAAGCAGCGCTGGGGACCATGGGCTTGTCACCTGGGAGCACAAACCCAGGGCAGATGAGGCCCGGGCCCAAGGTGAGCAGCGCCTTCAGCACACAGCCCAGATCTGGGCAGGCATTTAGACCGGTGTCTTTAGATTTCCTGCCTTGGTGTGTGGCCTCCGCTGGGGGTAGGGTACCCTCACAGAAACCCCGTTAGAAGGAGCCACAAGGTTAAGAGTCCGCAGGCCCTATGGACCAGGGCAGCAACAGGAAGAGCTCAGGGCAAGCTCTCCTGACTTCCTGGAGGATCAGCGGTGTCCACAGTGTTGAAGTCGCTGATAAGAAAATCCCCGGTTACCTGGTTACACATCCCCAAAAGGCAAAAATTTCTAAGGAAAAGAGAACGGAAGCTCTAGCACCCCCTCCCACAGTCTTCCTTCCAGCCTGGAGGTCCAGAAACCTATTATTAGACCAGAATACCTAGCCTGCCCTGCTAGGTTCAACTGTGAATCATTAAAAAATGCCCTAAACTCCAGAGGGCTCCGTCAGTCAGCTGGTTTTCCTTCCAGTGTGTGTAGGAAAAGAGAATGGAACGAGGGCAGCAGAAGGGATGGCAGGAAGGGTGTCACAGCATACTGTTTACAGGCCACTTAGAGCCACAGTTGTAGCCCTTCTCACCTGCAGATGCCAAGCCCAGAGCCCAGGCAGACAGCCAGGGCCCCCAAGCCACTGGGCGCCTGCCTCAGGACACCCAACCTGTGCTCACCGTGGCTGTCACTTTGTCCCAGTCAGTCACAAAGGCACGAAATCCCTCGCCAAACAGTGTGCCTGCTGTCCTGTGGAGGGAAGGCAGAGACATTACCAGGAGAAAGGTGTTGGGGGAAGTGCAGGACCCCAACACACGGGGCACATCCTGGACTCGGAAAGGATGGGCCCGCAGGTCTTTAGGGAGGACCTGCCCACTGAGGGCCGCCTGTGGGAAGTGATGCCTCTCGACCTGCAAGGGCTCCTCACCTGATGGACTCCAGGATGGTCTGGCGGTGCTCCGCGGCCTTCAGGCGGATTTGCTCGCGGATGATGTCTGCGTTCTCCCGGTCAGCCTTGGCCCGGGCACGCGCCTCAGCCTCCACCCGTAGCATCTCGTTCTTGTGCCGCAGCTCCATCTCCCGCTCCACCGTGGCTGCAGAATGGGTGGCTCAGCCACATCCACTGCTAAACCAGATCCTAACTCCACTGTGACTGCCACCCACCGCAAACCCAGACACCAAGGACAGCCAGGGAGAGGGAGGAGCCTGCACACAGACCACACCCAGGGGCCAGAAATCCGGGGCTCTGAACTCAGACCCCTGCAGCCTTGGAGGAGCCGGGTACCCCCAGCCCAGGCGATGCTATAAAAGACACAAGATGAAGCAAAGAAAATTACAAAAAAAAACCCAATTACGCTAAATGCAGCTACCGAAACACTAAAATAACACGAGGCATAGTAACGTCTGTGCCTCTGCGTCTAGGGCAAACCCACTACCACATTGCTGCAGGGCGCCCCACTACCATATCACTGCAGGGCACCGAGTGGATGGTTATTTGAGACTTGTGCAGCACACATGAGAACGTGGCCTAGAATGGGTGAGAACATGGTATGAACACGAGGCTGCTGCAGGGATGGCCCCGCACGCTGCCAACACTGTGGCTGACACTGCCGGCGCCGTGGTAAGTGCGTAACTGGGGGAAATGTGCACTTCCAACACAGGGCAGGAGCCTCCGTTTCAGTGAGCAAAGGCCCTGAGCTCCTGCACAGACCACTGCCTGTGCAGAGCACTCGTCAACGTCAGATCTCAGGGCATGCTGGGGAAGCATTTCCAGGAATCACAGGTGCCCAGAGAAATGCCTGCGCACCCAAGGCTCCTGTTCGCAGGTCCGCGGACCTCTCCTCACCGCCGCTCTCCTTTACCAGGTCCGGGGATGCGCGCCTACCTCCACGGGTGCCACACTACAGCTCACCTCCCCGCCCCCAAGAGAGAGGGGACACGCTACCTCGTCGGATCGCCTCCTGCTTCTGCACAGACTCCTCCTGCTTCCGCAAGTTCTCCTCACTGAGAAGTTGCTGAGAAGAAGCCACAAAGCAAGGGAAAAGCTGTCAGAATCAGAAAAACTGGAATGCTTAAAGCCACATCAAGAGGTCACAGCTGCTCTGGGCCCACGTACCCCTGGTACCAAGTACCCTGTGCATCCTGTGTGCCCTGTGTACCCCGGGTGACCCACATACCCTGCTCTCCTCTCCGCATTCCCAGCGTGGTCACCAGATAGCAGCTGTTTTTACCAAATGCTGCTTTTTGCCTGTTAAAGTAATAGCTACAACGCCCAGGACAGGCAGACACATTTGGAAAACCACCCTGTCAACCAGACTCAAAGGCGGGCTCGAGAGCCCATGGAGTGAAGGCAACAGTGAGGTTCTGTGCTGTTCCTAGACCCAGCTGCTGGCCAGTCACAACCGGCCCTGGAACCTCCTCACGTGGTGTCACCACCAGAATTCCCTGTGAGTGGCCACCAGCACAAACTCCAGGGAGCCACCTAGGCCATGGAGACCAACCTCACAGGAGGACAAGAGCCTGGCACAGTGTGTGTCCCCATCCTCGTGTCTGTGCATGTGTATGCCCATGAATAAGTGCTCACGTGTGAGTGTATATGTGTGCGGGTCCCCACATGTGCATGTATGTGTGTACGTCGTATCTCTGCACATACATGCATGTCCCTGCTTGACTGCATGTGTGCCTACGTGTCCCTGTGGGTGCGTGCATGTGTGCTCACCCCTGCACGTACCCATGAGTATGAGCCCAAGTAAAACACCTTCAGGTCCCAGCACTTGCTGTTAGGAGCATGACCCAAGCATTCCCACACTCAGTACACCAGGAAGACCCATGCTCTTGGGGAGGATGGGAGCCACTGACAGGTTCATGGACAGAGGCGGGTGGGGGATGGGGGACAAAGGAAGGGGCTGGGGATGATGGAGGTGGGTGGGGGGGATGATGACAAAAGGGGGTGGGGATGACAGAGCCCCAAGTCTGTGGGAGGTGTGCTGTTCACCTGCTGCCTCAGCTGGTCCTCGTAGCGCTGCCGGGCCAACTTGTCCTGGTACTGGGCCCTCTGGGCGGAGAGAACGGTGTGAGCACAGCTGGCCTCCACTCCACTGGGGGCTGAGGCTTCAGGCTGCCTGCCTCTCCCCTATGGTGTCAGCTCCCGTACAAGCAACAGAGACCTCAACAAGGAGGTACAAGGAGGACCCCATCCCACTTGGAATGCTCTGAGGGTCCCGGGCTTTAGACAGCCACTGTCTGCAGGCCACTAAGGTGAGTGGCAGATACCCCTGTAGACCCGACCCCTGTGACCGGAGACCAGACCACCACCATCCCTGTGCGCCCTTACGGCCTGGTGCTGCCGCGTCTCCTCGCTCAGTGTCTTCCTCCTCTCCTCAGCTTGCACACGGATCTGCTCGTTCTTCAGCTGCTCCACAGCGGCTTCATACTCCTGTGGACACGACACCACTGCATGCCCAGGAGTCACACAAGCACCTGCCACACTAGGAATTCCCAGCCCAGGAACCACCCTGACGGTCCCTCCCAGCCCGGCCATGTCCACACCCACCTGTGCAGCAGCATGAGTGGACTGAGAGAGCTAATGGATAACATGGCCCAAGCAGCGTCCCCATGTTCTGCCAGCTCTTAGCTAGGCCACCCATGGTCTCAGGCCAAGGAGGGACCCAGACAGATGGGCTGCAGCTGGCCCCAAAGGAGAGCGCCCAGCCCAAGGACAGGCTGCCTCCTCAGCCTGCCCTCCTTCTCTGGCGGTGTTTCCTCGGCACTGAGCCCTCACCCTGTGACTACAGTGCAAACAGCCAGCACTCACACTACAACTACGCTGCACACTGTGAAGAGAGTACACACAGCCAGCACTCTCTGCGACTACGCTGCACACTACAAACACAGTACACACAGCCAGCACTCTCTGCGACTACGCTGCACACTACGAACACAGTGCACACAGCCAGCACTCTCTGCGACTACGCTGCACACTACGAACACAGTGCACACAGCCAGCACTCTCTGCGACTACGCTGCACACTACGAACAGAGTACACACAGCCAGCACTCTCTGCGACTATGCTGCACACAGCCAGCAGGTGGAAGGCAGACCTGTCCCTCCTGACGTTCTCTCTGTGCACCCTGGGGGAACCAGTGAAGGAGAGCCTCCACTCACAGGTCACGACCAGCTGCCCTCAGGTGACCAGGCCACTTCTGCCTTTCCAGCTCCGCACCCAGCACTTCAACTTTGCTCTCACCCTGCCCCCTCCTCTGAAGCTATGAGCTGGAGAGCTGGACGTGGAGCATGTGATGAAAGGTGCTGCCGTCCATGCACAGGTCCACCCCAGGGCCCGGGCCGGCCAAGCGCTCGCGGCCTGCCTGTGGCACCCACCTTCAGCTTGGTCTGCTGCTCCAGCTGCAGCGTCTGCTCCTGCATCTGCGCCAGACTCAGTGCCTCCTTGGCGTGGCCTGTGGGATAGCAGACCATCAGGACCCCACCACCGACGCGTTTGCAGTGGGCCGTGGGAGGTCACAGCCTTTAGACCTGGTCTCCCTGCACTTGGCTGCCCCCTAACTGCTGCCCCTTCTCCTCACACCTGCTCGATCCTGCAGAAAGCCCAGTGTGGGCGATCACAACCCAGTGGGCCGGCACGATACCCAAGGCTTCATGAGAAAAGGCTATCCCCATCACTTGAGGGGAGGCAGTGCCACCAAAGGCGTCATGTCGCCAATCAGACAAAAACCCAGTCAAAACCTAGTGTCTTTCACTTTTTACGTCACATAAACGTTCCTAAACCTCCAATACTTACTGCTGCTCATCCCAGTGCAAGCAGACAAGGCAGGCATGAGTAAAAACAAACAAAAATCAAGCCAGAAACAAGCAGATATGCTCAGAGTGGCTGTGATGGTGATTTCATGCTGCATTTGCACATTCAGCCATTTCCTACATGTGTTTTGTTCATGCAGCGGACCTGATATCCATCAGTTTACACATTCTGGGAGGAGCATGACTTCCCACCACTCCCCCAGCTGAAAACCCTAAGCGTCAGGTCTCTCAAAAATATCCACGACTGCATGGTTCTCCCATCACCAGATTTTAATTACAAAAATTTTCAAGCCCGCGAACAGTCGAGAGAAGGCACGTGAGCACCCACAGACCACCGTCCTGACTGCACACTCACAACAGGCTGCCTTGCTTCACCGTGTGTCTATCCCTCTGTCCCTCCAAAGGCCCGTTTCTGACACCTTCCTATGTGAGCGGCAGGCCTTAGCACATTCCGCTGCCAGCCGAAGAAGCACATCATTAGCTAGAGCCACAACTGTTTGCTGTTCAGGTTCTCTCTTTCTGGAGGTGAAGTGGATATCGTGAGCTCACATGTGCATCTGGATGGCGGAGCAGCAGCTGTGGCGGCTGAGATCAGGCTGCTTGGACATGAAGCAAGCCGCGGTTGATGTCAGGGCCTGGAAGAACCTTCAGGGTGGTTGAGGTGGGGCCTTTGGGCCTGTCCTCTTGAAACCCTACGTGCCAACCTCTCCCAGATCTCTGGGGCTGGGCAGTATGGGTTGTGGGGGGACTGGTCTTGAAGGAGAGGCCACACACGTGTGTAAGCACCAGGTCCCCAATCGTCCAACTGGTGAGCTCGGGAACTAGAGAGCTAGGGGTTGTGCAGTGACAGAGAGCAGGAAGGAGCCTATCCCCAGGACAGCAGGTGGGGTCACAGTCCAACAGCACTGTCCCAGCAAGCGGCCTGTTCATGCACTCACGACATGACCTTTGGCAAGCTAAATTAATCTCTCTGAGGCTGTGTCCTAATCTGAAAACAGTGATTGCAGTTTCTCCCCTAGGGACTCTTGGAAGAAGGAAACAAGGGTCCAGGCACCGCAGCGCACCTTCCTAAACCACAGCTACAACTTCAATACCAACAAGTCATCACCTTGAAACAACCCCACACCAGGCGTCAAGCATTCCAAAGTATTAATTAAGCACCTACTACTCCCAAACTGCTCTAAAAGTTTCAGAGCCATCGTGTTCATTCCGACAGCTCAGGGTAAACGTGCTGCTCTGGCCTCCAAAAGGGGTCCAGGACAACCCCAGGAATGAGGGACAGATGGTCAGGCTGTGAGGAGCAGCAGCTGAGGACATCTCCAGTTGCCTGGCGGGACCTGCACCTAGACAGCAGTGAGATCAAGCAAGAAGTAAGCTCAGGCCAACCCAGGGCAGGCCCCGACTGCCAGGCAAAGGGGTGTTAACAAGCTGGTGCCAGGTGGCTTGTGAACGGGAGCACAGGGAGGAAGAAAAAGCTGGCAGAGGGGCTGAGACAGATAGGGTTAACTGTGCTGGCGGAATATAAGAGCTGTTAAAAGACTACCACCTAGAAGTTGGGTAAACAGGAACCACATCCTGTCAACACAAAACAAGGTTAGAACAACCTGTGAACTACTACTTTCTCCTTAGTGTTTTTCTAGTCCCTGTCCCCATCTTACAGGCTCCACCTGTGCAAAAGAACAAAGCACAACTGCCGTTTTGGCCCACCGAAGGGGACAGGGTAATACAGATCAGTGAGCCTGTGCCACATTCCATAGTAAGTGACGCAGAGAGCTGCCCCCTCCGTCTTGAATATCAGCAGGTTCCATCCTGGATTCCAGATGCACACGCAACCTAATTAGTATGCACTACTATTCCAAGGAGTACCCGCCCCTTTGAAGGAACCCACTGAACATTCATTGCTCTATTGTTCCCACCGAACCTATATAAGCCCTAGCCTTGCTTCCCCTTGTGATCCAGTCTTTTGAACAGGCGTGAGCCCTGACTGACTCATTTTCCTTGTCACAAGTAAAATAAACCTGTTAGCGCTGAACCCAAAAATTGTCTCCTCTGTGTATTCTTACAAGAGAAAGACACCCGTGCCCTCGGCGGTAACAGGGCCACCAAACAGATAGGGTATAAAGTGCCGCAGGAGGACTTGGGGACAGGAAGGGGCAGGAGGCCAGGGAGAAACCTCTTTCATTGGCCAGCAATGAGGCAGGAGGAATAGCAGGAATAAAAGTGAAGGAGACACCAGGGACAGAATCCCCAGGACAGGGAAACTGATTACAAAGGGACATGCACCTCGAGGCTGGAGATGCTGCTTGGGAGATGATGTGGAGAGTACAGTCCGAGGCAGTGGGGACCTAGGTGGACAATGTCTCAGGGCAGGAGATCTGGGGCAACAGTGAAGGAGAGTGACTTGGGAGCCATTCAGAGGCACAAGCAGACAGGATGCACAGGAGGCCCCTCAGCTGCCCTGCCTCCACACACCCAAGGTTATTCACACAGGCCAGTACAACCGCATGGGGGACACGGGCATAAAGGTCAGGGAAATGGAGGCTCAGGGCGTGGTCAGTGTGTGATATCCCACGGGAGATGGGGCAGGAGGTAGTCTCCCAGCCTCAATGAGAAAGTATGTTGTCACGTGTCGAAGGTTTGCCATTGTTTTAGGTGCCCTGAAGCCCCAACTGTTGTTCTCCAAACCTACTGGGCCCTAAAAGGATCAAATAAAACACCTCATCTCTGGGGGTCCCAGCTAGGCCTATCAGGACATACTTTCCTGGGACTGGGCCCAAACATCTGAATGTTTTAATGTCCCTCTGGGGATCTGAGAACCAGTCAGGCTGAGACCCCTGCCCTGGATATCCTCGTAGCCCCTTTGGGAAGGTAGGGGGATTGAGCCACATCGTACCAGGCCCTCTCCCTCCTTAAACAAAAAGGCTTTACCTTTACCTAAGCTTCTCTATAGTATCTCCTTAGAAGAGGGAGTACCTCTGATTAAACAAACAAGTTTGAGAGCCATTGTGTTCATTCAATTGATATTTATTCCGTGCCTTCTACACCCTAGAGCTTAAACACTGGGTTGACACAACTCGTTAAAGTCACAAGAGAAAGGAAAGTTGGGAAGAAGACATGAGTTAATGAAGGTCCAGTCTCTGCTGACATCTTGAAGGCCTTGGGGTGAGGAAGGTAGTCAGACGGAGCCAGGGCTGTCACCCTTTCCACCCCAATGCTAGCGTTTTCCAGTTATAAATGCAAATCTGCTATATTCTCGATAAAAGCCAATGACCCTCAAGTGTGCTTTGCTACTCCGTGGGAAACTGCTACCAATCACCACACAAGCACATCTCCTGACCTGGCCACGCCTTCCGGGTCCCACGTGGAGGCAGCTGCAAAGGAGCCCACGTGCTCGGCAGTAACCGGCCCTAGCACCTGCTACCTGTAACCTCCGAGTCACCACTGCACCGGTTTCCTCACCTGAAGTGCTCGTGACAGCCGAGAAGGTGCAAGTGGTGAGACGGAGGGTCCTGCACGGCTTTGACCAACTTTACTCATGGAGGTCAGTTTCCTCGTAAGTAGGACTGCTGACAACCGCTTAGCCGCTTCACTGCTAAGACGACGGGAAGGGTAAGCGCCCTGAAGGGCCTGGCATACGCCTGCTCCAGGGGCGTCGCTCGTGCTCCAAGAAAGAGCCGCCTGCCTCCCCGGCCTTCACCCAGCCGACCCCGCCCGGTCCCCACCGGCCCCGTTGCACTCACGCGAGTGCTCCAGCTCGCGCGCCGCCTTGGCCGCGCGTTCCAGGCCCGTCGGGTCGAAGTTGCTCCATTTGTCCTTGGGCGCCGGGCGGTCCCCTGCGCCGCGGTCCCCGCCACCCTCGGCCCCGGGCTGCGTGGGCGGCAGAGGCAGCGCCGCCCCGGCGCCCTCGCCCTTGGGGCCCTTGTTGATGCCGAAAAGCCACGACATGGCCCCGGGAGCCCGAGCGCCGTCGCAGTAGCGGGACCCAAGCGCGAGCGAGATTCGCGCGCCGCGGGCAGCCTCCACGCGCCGCGAGCCGGCAGTCAGGAGCACTGCGCAGGCGCGACACACGCCCCTTCCTCCGGGTGGCGTAAGCCCGTGACGGCCACATGCCGCATGCCGGCCCTGGGATTGGCCGCGAGTACAGCGGGCGCCGCGTTGCGTTCGGGACAGTCGGCTCCGGGATAGAGGCGATCGGGGGCGGGGCGAGGAACCTGGGAACGGGTGCCGAGCGGGATCAAAATGGACGGGGTGGCTGTCTGTCGGCCGGGTAATGTCAGTTCAGTTTAGCAACGGCACTGTGTGCGGTTGCTATGGGCGCCCGGCAGCGTTCCCTACTTGGCAGCAGCGGAGGAGCAGGGGTGCTTGATGCGAAGGGTCTGGGCTCCGCCACGGTGAGTCCCCGACGAAGGGTACGGCAGCGGAACAAACGAACCTGGAGGAAGCGCTGTTATGAGGGGAAAGCCTCGCCTGGGGCCGGTGTGGGCAGGGAACCCCGGGACCGCCGCGACCGAGGGCCGGCGAGCGGCGGCAGGTCCTCGAGGGCCGCCAGATGGCGGTCGTGCTGCCAGCCTGCACCTCGTCCCGGCACCCCTTGTGACCCCGCGACCCGGACCTGTCGTCGCTGGGCGGGCATTGGGGCGAACGGGAGTCCCTAAAGGGAGGAGGCTGCGCCCAGTGAGTTTGTAGCGCGCATCAGTTGCCTCGAAGTCATCCCAACTCAGGGAGACTGGTGTGTCAGGGTAGAACTATGCTGCATAGAGTTTTCAACGGCTGGTTTTTCAGAAGTGGATCGTCAGGCCTTTCTTCTGAGGACCCCAACCACCAACCTTTGGGTTAGCAACCGAGCTCATTAACCGTTTGCACGACCAAGGGACTCCCCTAGTGCACACCTAAACCAAACCCACTGCTGTCAAGTAGATTCCGACTCATAGTGACCCCATAATGTTTCCAAGGCTGTAAATTTCTTATGGAGGCCGACTGCCACATCTTTCTCCCATGCTAGTGCGCACGGTAGGCACTCACTAAAATAAGGCAGCAGAATCTAGGTATAGGCCAGTTTCCTGTAACTGTGGTTAAGATGAAGGAGGAGACCCAAAGGCAGGCTCTCCCCATTTTCTTTGGTATGTCTGAAAACCACAATGATCAATGGTCGAGGGTTGTGTGAGCCTTTGCATTATTCAAAAGTGACTCACAGGTGGGGGTGGGGGTGGGGTGAAGGGACAGATAGAGAACTCCAACACCAGAAGTATGGAAAAGCAGGGCAGCCCTCCAGCCCCAAAGTGGGGTGCCCATGTCAGGAGAGAGTACAGAGGCCCATTCTAGGCTCTGGTCACTGGCTAGTGAGCACTTGCTCTTTCTCAGGAACCTCCACATGCAAGGTGCCTGCTTCAGGCACAGAGGAGCCAGCTGGACTGGGTTGGGGCTGAGGGAAACAAGGACCAGAAGAACAGGGTGGGCACTGCTCTGGAGCCCACAATGTCTGAAGTCAGTGTCTTCTGCCCAGTCTTCAAAGTTGCCCCTTAGATCTTTTTTTTTTTTAATTGTAAAAATATACATAATAAAGCATACGGCCTCTCAACAATTTCTGCATGTACAATTCAGTGACACTGAGTTCTTGATGGTACTGGTTGAGTTCACAGAATTATATGGAGTGATTTTTCCCACCAGATTGGAGACAATTTTAAGCCTGAATCAAAATAGGAAAAACATGTTTAAAATTCAAAGATAAATCTGATTTTTTTTTCTTTCCAAATGAAGAGAAATGCCAAATGAGTTTCCCAGTAATAGCCAGAAGCCCCCAGCAGCCGTCATCATATTTTTATGGGCCAGCCACCCCTGGCAGAGCTTCACTGGATAAGGTCAAGGAAAGGGGTAAGAGATGTGCAGTACTTGTTATCCAAGGACATCATCCTCAGTAAAGCATCTGGTTAACTCGTACCTCCTTATATGAAAAGGGAAGTGACTTTGGAAATAAAGCTCTGCATTTAAAAAGCCAGTTCATTTGACTTGGCTTCATTCAAACATAAAGTGTTAATTGCTGTCCTAAGATTCAGATGGTGGCTATAAGAAGTTGCAGGAGAAGACTTAATGGTTTGACTGAGACTGGAGGGCCCCCGAAAGACATGGCCCCTGGACTCTCTGTTAACCCAAAACTAAAACCATCCCGAAGCCAACTCTTCAAACAAAGGTTATACTGGACTATGGGACAGAAAATGATACTCGTGAAGAGTGTACTTCTTAGCTCAAGTAGATACATGAGACTAAATGGGCAGTGCCTGTCTGGAGGCAAGATGAGAACCCAGAGAGGGTCAGGAGCTGGTTGAATGGAGATGGGAAATCCGGGGTGGAAAGGAGTGTGCTGTAACAGTACAGGGAGAACAACTAGGGTTACGTAACTATGTATAAATTTTTGTATGAGAGACTAACTTGAATTGTAAACTTTCACTTAAGGCACAATGATAAAAAAAAAAAGTTGCAGGAGGAGAAAGCAGAGGTCACCTCCACCCTTTGTCAGAGGTATCTGGGAACCCCTGGACTCCTTTACCCTTCCCATTCCCTGACAGGCATCCAAAATGTCCCGTCCACTTGTGTTTCTCACTTAAAGTCTCATACTGGAAGCCGCTGGGAAGAACAAACATACCTTTCCTAAAAGCACTAAGTTAATAAAGGGGATTCTAACACGACTCCCACTCAAAGTGTTGATGTTTTATTGACAAAATGTTAGGTTCGTAGGAGTGCAAACAAGAAACCATGGCAGTGCTCTGCTGTTGCCTGACGGAGCTCCCTACTACCTCATAGCCCACTCGCTTCTCTGTGGAGATGCTCCGGCCTGGAAGAGAGCCTGCAGGAGTTAAAGCTGCAGGTGGACAGCCTGGCCTCCAGACTGATCTGCAGCCTCAACCAGGGGCATGTGGCAGCCCCCGGGAACCCAGCCCCTTTCTGTTCCCAAGACCTGGATAGTAGGCATGGTTGCTGGGGAACTGGGGATTTGCAGTCCAGCCCGCAGCCCGCAGTGACTGAGCTGCAGGGCTTCCTAGCACTAAGGCTGCAGTGGCCGACTGCCAGTCCCACCTGGTGTCTCCCACAGACAACACCTGTCCACTTAAACTTGGGGATCAGCATGAAGTTGCTGCTACCCCCCAAAATCACTCTGCAGCCTGGCCTGAGCCCCAGGGACCTGCCATCCCAGCCCGGATTGTAGAGTGGCTGATGACTGAGCCCCAAACCTGCAGCCCGCCAGCTCTTCCCTACAGCCCAGCTCTTCCCTACAGCCGAGTGGCTTGGCTTTCTGTTTACATAACAGTTACCTACTTGTGGTGACCCAGACCCGCTGCTCTCAAAGCAGCCCCTCCCGCCTAGTTGGACCTGCAGATCAACCCAGCAGAAGGGTCTGGACCACCGGTGCTGTCCCTGAGGTTGCAGTTAACTTCACACACTTGCATGTTTTAAGGGGTTCCGGGGTGGGGGGTATGGCCTTTGTGCAGAGGCTCAGCTGTAGGCCCTGCCCCCCTTACTGGTGACAGGGGACACACCGGTGAGCAATAGGTCTGCTGTTTGCAGGGCTGAGGCTGTCCCTCCCACCCCCACCTTCCCAGGAGAAAAGCAGAGCTCAGAGGGGACAGAAAGTCACTCAAAGCCCAAGGCCACTGCTGTGCCTTCATGGTCCCACATGCTCTGGGAAGGACTGTGAGTGGGCCCCTGGTGGGAGCATGGCTGTGCGAGCAGGAGCCACCTGCCCCCACATGGAAGGCCTATATGTTGCCTATGGGCTAGTCCTGGAGCTGGAGGGGTGGCCATGCGGTGGGTTGGGTGCACAAAAGGTTCTTGCCTCTTCCCCAGCACAGCAACATTCTCCCAGGCATGCAGCACAATAGCCTGGTAAGCTGTAGCCTCCTGTCCAGGTGCCGTGGCAGGGGCTGTGCTCTGCTGCAGGCCGCCTGCTGCCCTCCCTGCCTCCTTGTGCTGGTTCCTACCCTGGTCGGCAAGGGCGCCTTTTCTTTTTTAAAAGCTCCATGTCTAGGGAGCAGCCGGTATAATCCATCATGAGTGAATCCCCTATGAGACTCGGACAATTACTGGCAGGCGTCTTAGCTCCTAAGGAGAACATGTCAGTAACTGAGGTCGCGGCCACTCCCGGGGAGATTTCAGCCCTTTGCCTCGTTGCAGCTCCTTCCCAGTCCCTCCCAGCAATGTCAGAGAGCCCCTTCCGCAGGCGAGCAGCCACTCCGTCCACCACCTCCAAGGGCTGGAACCCACCGAGCAGGTTCCTCCTTGTGCCCCACCTCGCCTTACCGCCAGGGGGAGACATAACTTCCACTGACATTTAAAAAAAAAAAAAAAAAAAAGGATGTTAGAACCAAGTTTTCATCCCAGGAAGAAAGCAGAAAGCATCTGAACTTTGGTTTTACTGACTGCTCCCCAGCAGACGACAGACTCAGTTTGTCCCACCGGCCGCCCAGCTGGCTGAGATCGGGATGTGCCGATGTCCAATACCATTTCTATGGAAACGGTGGTGTCCATTACCGTCTCTATGGAAACAGCCTAGCTCTGGCTCTGGCGCTGCCCAACCCTCGCGGACGCCCTGCTTGCCGGGAGACCCCGCGCCGAATCCGCGCCACGGTCGGCGTCTCACAGCTTATATTCTAGGCGCTCAGAGAGCGAAGCAGCCGTGCGGTCCTCGCGGGGACCTGGGCGCGCGGATGAAGTTCTTCCAGCCAGCCGCCACGGCCTGCCCCACGCCCCCACACGGCCTCTGGGCCTCCAGCCTGCGGCCTTGGTGGAATCCTTAGCTTCCCCTCTGCCTCGCGGGCTGTGGCTCTAGAGCAGACGTAACCGCAGGAGCAACGAATGGCCAGGGCGCGCGAACTGAGTCCGCACCTCGGGGTCTCGTCGCGTGGCCATCCTCCCAAGCCGGCCTCATGCCCGGTCTCCCGGACGCCTGCTTTTCTCAACCAGAAATCGGCTAGGCGCAGCCCTTTCTGACTTTCGGTTCGCGATGAAAAGCTCTCAGCAGCTTTACGGAACGGCACCTCGTGATGTGGATGCACCTGCGGGCGGGAGTCAGCGCAGCCTCCTGGACCCAGAGTGCACTGCGGAGCTGGCCTGTGTGTCCGGGCAGGGGGTGGGTCCAGGAATTTGGGAGTGGGGACAGCCAGCTCACAGGGACGCCAGCACTGCTCCAAGACGTGGCCCAGAGCCAAAGACCTTGAAAAAGTGCTTGGAGGATGCAAAGGCAGCCACTTCCGAGACTGGGGCTTCCAGGAGGAGACCCTCCTTGGCCTGGACATGGAAGTACAGCACTGGGACCTCTTACCACAGTGAGCGGACAGTGGTGGGTCTCAGGTCCAGGGCAGGGTAGGGGGAGGGAGAGACACGTGGATCTCTTCTTTCTCACTCTGTTCCCATAAGGGGTTCCAGGTATGCTTTGGGGGATGAGCCCATCACCCCACTTGTCTTTGGACATGGGTGTGACTAAGCCATCCAAAGAGACCATCACGATGTTACGAGGTGACCCACTGATGTCCTGCTGCTGCCCTTTTGCTGTCACCACCTGCACCAGACTCTGGGCAGGGCTAGGCTCCCAAGTGGACTCTGCTCAGACTCTGCACACCCAAGAGTTCCGGTTGGGGAATGTGGGCCAGCCTAGGGGTCATTCTGCCCCTCAGGCCCAGGGAGGGTTCCAGCCCTGGCTGATGGTGCCAGTCATTCAGCCTGGCTTCTGGGTAGCCTCCTGGTGTTCAAGCCCATCTGCCCCACCCCACCCCAGGATGTGGCCAGCTCTTCGGGTCATGTAATTCTCAGATCCTGCCTACTGGCCACTGGACAGACAGGGGTAAGCATGCAGCCTGAGGGGCCCAGCTAGAGCCAGGGTGCAGCCCCAGGCCCCACAAAGGCTTTTGGGCCTGACATGGGTAAGGGATACCAGGAAGGAGCCCAAGTCCCTCCCACAGAGCCCTAACCTGCTGGCCTGGCCAAGGGCTGTGTGGTCCTGCTCTCCTGCCCCTGGGGCCTGGCCCAAGCCCTCAGGACCCGCCTCTGCTCTGCTCCCCTGTTCACACAGGCAGGGTGGAGGTCCTCTGCTCTCAGGCCATCATCACACATGCAGGCAAACATTGGCTGTGATCAAAAGGAGACAGGAGCCTAGAGCACAGACAGCACTGCGTGGGGTGCCCAGCCCAGCACAGCTGCCTGATGCTTCGGGTGTAGTTCTTGGGAAAGGCCAATCTTGCACACCCCACCCACCAGCCCTAGCAGACAGACTGAAGATGCTCTGCCTGCCCATTACCACTAAGCACTGACCACGTCTCTCAATACCTGCAGTCTCTCTGGTTAGGAGCTTTATTTCCATTAGCAAGCATTAGTGAAAGTATCAACTTCTCAAAGGGCAATGGTTTTGCCAGCAGAGGGCACCAGCATGGGGCTGAGCCCTGAAAGCCACTAGACGCCCCATGTGGGCGATGGCCAAGGCTGTGGCCTCTCCTCATAGGGTTCCCACTCACAGAAACAGGGCAAGACTCTAAAGAGGCTG
The DNA here is from genome assembly GCA_030035585.1 of Dugong dugon. Classification (NCBI taxonomy): domain Eukaryota; kingdom Metazoa; phylum Chordata; class Mammalia; order Sirenia; family Dugongidae; genus Dugong; species Dugong dugon. The sequence continues at coordinate 24,421,750 of CM057462.1, read as the reverse complement.
CACACAGGGGTCACAGAAGACACGGTGGTCAGCGCCAGCACTAAGAGGGAGGGGCATCCTCTCCCCTCGGTTCCCCAGCACCAGCTGGCCTTCAAAGATCTTCCCCACCCAGCCTCTCATGAGCTGCCCTGTCCACCGTTAGCGTTCCCACAAGGAGTAAAGTGCTCTAACAACGGCATGGCGCAGGTTATGTCTGACTTACTGTATTCTAAAGTCTGGGACATTTAGGGGAGCTGGGGCAGAGACTCTGGGCGAAGCAGAGGGCAGGCCTGGGTGGAGCTCCCTGCCCTACAGGGCTTGTCGGGTGGCCCTAGGATAGTATGTAGTGACCAGGAGGTAGCCCATGAGTGTGACCCCTTGGGGTTGGAGGATGCTTCAGAGAACCACTGGGGTGACAGCCCACCCCAGGGAGCCTTGTTTAGCTGGACTAGGTGGGGCCATCTGCCCCCACCCCCACAGGAGCAGGGCTGGGGGCCTGGGAGGGGGCAAGGGTGGGAGCTCTCTTTTCCTTAAGGGTCCCCCTCCTTCCAAAAGACACCCTCTACCCCCCAGTGACTGCTAGCTGGGCAGTGTCAGGATCCTGGGCAGGAAGGCAGGGCCACTTGTTCTCAGCAGGCACTGCCCTTAGGCCCACCCACTTAGCTGCTGGTCCCACCATCAGCCTCCCAGCACTTCCCTCTCCTTTTCCTGTCCTCTCCAGGAGGCCTTCAGGGGACTGGCCTGAGCCACTTTGCTTCCCCTTGCCCTGCCCTCCTTCTGTCAATATCCAGGACCTGAGTGGCCAAGAAAACTCAGAGCCACCTGCTGGGTCAAACTCCCTTGAACCAATGCCAGCCCTGGCCACCATAAGGAGAGGCCTTCACAGGAGGCGGGGTCTGGCCGCCATCCTCCGTCCTGGGCCCAGCGCCAGCCCGGTTGTTCTCAGCCTGCCCAGACCCTCTTTCTTCTAAATCCTGCCCAAAGGATACCCCGTGTGCCCGGCTTACAGCCGGGAGGGGTCTGCAGGAGCCCAAGGACCCAGCCGGTTGTGCTCGGCTGCCAGGATGGCAGCGGAGGGTCTGATCGGGGAAGTCAGGTGAGGCCCGCGTCCTTGAGGGCAAGCGCGGGACCGAGCCCTCCGGCCGCGAGGCCTGGGTCGGGGTCACGCGGAGTCCCGGCGGGGCGGCGGCGGGGTCATGGCCCCCCGGGCCCCAGCGTCGGGGAGAGGCGGAGCGCGGCTGCGTTCCCCGGGGGGCGTGCAGGCTTTAGCCGACAGCGCACGCTCGCGGCCCGAGCGGAAGGCCGCGGTCACGGTCACCAGGTAAACTGTGCCGGGCGCCAGGCCCTGTAGTGTGGTGCTGTTACCGCCTGCAGGCACCTCCACGCGCTGCGCCGCACCGCCCTGCAGTGGCCCGTACAACACTTGGTAGCCGAGCAGAGAGGCCGGGCCCAGGGCCGGGGCCCAGCTCACGCGCACGCTGCGCGGCCTGGCATGCGAGATGACGATCCTCTCTGGCCCAGCCTCATCTGCGGGGGAGCAAGACTTGTAAGCCGGCAGGGGGCCTCTTTCCCGCTGCCCTCCAGTCAGGCCCCCAGCCACCCCCACCCAAAGCCCCGTCCGTGGGTGGGGCCCCACCTTACCGGGCAGCGTACGCACCCGCAGGTGCTGCGGCCCCAGGAGGCGCTCGTTGGACTCAGGCACCAGAGTGACGTCATAGTCCGTGTCGGGCTCAAGGCCAGCCCAGGCCCAGCCCGTGGTGTTCCCCGGCAGCTGCTGGCGACGCACTGCCCCTGGTTCGGCGCTGGGCACCAGTTCCAGCACGTAATAGCCGGAATTGGCGGTCAGCAGGGGCGGCCAGGCCAGGCGGAAGCCGCCGGACGTGACTTCGGAGGCGCGGAGCTGCTGCTGCTGCGGCTGCATCGCGTCTGCGGGTGGATGGGGCCAGGGAACTGAAGTCACCTCTTTTGTGCTGAAGCTGGGGCCCTGACTGGTGACCCTGGGAAGACCCCGCAGACTGGAGGCCCCCAGTAGGAGGACAGGGGTCCTGCCTGCAGGCCTGGAAGACATGGTGAGCTCCTGGACAGGCTAGCCTCCGCCGCGACCAACAGCCTTTTCACCCCTAAATAGCATGCTAATAATATGCAAAGCAGCCATGAGGCTAGGTGAAGGAGGGATAGGAGGCTGCAGTCCTCACCCCTCCCACCATCAGGGCTTCCCTGCCTGCCTCAGCCCCAAACCCAAACTCAGGGGAGAGGTATAGCAGCTATCACGCCCACCACCGCCAGGGCCCGCAGTGGCATCTGAGAACAGAGGACCAGACCCCGATCTGGAGTGGGCCCACAGGCTCTGGGATCAGCAGAGCCCTGGAGACTGGGGCAGACAGGGGCCCAAATGTGCAGCCTGCAGATTCTGTGGAGGAGTAGTGGAGACAGGACAATCCAGGAGCAGCTGGACCTGAGTTTCTGGGGTGCTTCGTGCCTCAGGTTCTAGATCCCCATGGAGTATGGGCATGGGGGGACCCCAGAGTGGGACCACAAACATGTTACACATGACACCAAACAGCACATGGCCATCAAGTGACCTGCAGTTGGGTAACTTTGATAAATGTCTGGGTGGCATCACGGGATCTTGGACACTTCCTCCTCTTCAGTGCTTAGTACCCCAGCCACCAGGGTGGCATGCTCTCCTGCCCATCCCCTACACTCAGACCCGCTAGTTCCAGGAGCCTCCCACCCCTCTGCCTGACTTCTCTGCCCAGAAGCCTTGGGTTTTTCCTGTCCAGGTGCCTGCCTTATTCTGCTGTTCCATGAAGGCTGAGCTACAGAGGGTGACCACGTGGGGCCAGATGTCCCTGGGGGAAATCTTCTGGAGGACCCTCCACCCCTCTCCAGCCCACAGTCCAAGTCCTTCCGGCTTTGGGTGGATGATTAACCTGAAGGCCAAGACTTGTAAAGAACCCTGGGGTGAGAGGCATTTTTCAATTTTTCAGTGGCGGCAGCAGGCTGGCCAGGCTAGGACAGTGACCATGCCCTTCTTCTCTAGCCTCTCCCCACCCTAGAGAGCTGGTAGGGGTGTCCCTCAGCCCCAGCAGCAGTTCCCCCATCCTCACCCCCACCTCCTCCCAGGCAGTTCCCACAACTAGCCTCAAGTCCAAATCTGGTCAATAGGCTGCCCTGCTCAACCCTCTCCTTGGCTGTCCTTACCAGGAGATGGCCCAAGCACCCTTCCTGACCTTTCTGGCCTCTCCCCTCTCCAGACATGGGGGCCTCGTGAGCCAGTCGCCCCCTGCACATCTGCCAAGTTCCGGGACTTGAACCAGCCTTCTGTTTCTTTCCATCAGCCACACCTACACACGTAGCCCACCACACCGCCCACTCCGTGGATCTCCAGCCCAAGGGCTGGTGCCCATCAGCAGGGAGCACTCCCAGAGGTGGTTACTCGGCCTGCCCTTCTGTCCCGAACAGCTCCAGGTAGCAGGCTCCCAGGGGCACCCGGTTGCAGCGTGTCCATGGACAGTGCACAGAAACGCCTTGTGTCACTCCCCTCCCTGCTACCCTCAGTGATGTCAAATACCCCAATGGCCCTGGCTCCAGATCCTCCTGAAGTGTCATCCCAGTCTCTCCTGCTGGGGCTCCCCAGGGCCCCACTTCCTCCCACCTACCAAGAATGGAGTCCCGAAGCTCCTGGGCAATGATGTGTAGGTCGTCCACATCCACAAAGTGCAGGTGCTTCTCGGGAGGGGCTGAGGCGGCGGCCGACAGCTCAAGGAAGTTGCCACGGCCGGTGCTGATGATGAAGACAGTGACACCCAGGTCCTTGAGCTCCTGCATAGGGGGCCCCACCGGATCACTGGAGCCACCATCTGTCACCCACAACAGCACCTTTGGCACCCTCAGCCGGGCACCGGCCGCCATGTCAAACAGCTGCTCCTTGGCATAGGCCAGTGCCAGGCCAGTGTTGGTGTCGCCCATGCGCTGGGCCGAGGCCCGGATGGCATCTTGGACCGCTGCACCTGAGCTGTGCTGGCCAAAGGAGAACTCAGTGTATGGCCGGGTGCCCACGTGCACCAGGCTGGCATGCAGGGCCCCGGGGCCCAGGGGCAGAGGGGCCACCAGCTGCCCCAGGAACTCCCGAACCCTTGAGAATTCGTAGTGAGATACGCTGGCCGAACTATCCAGCAGGAACAGCAGATCCCCCTGGGGGGCCAATGCCGGGAGGCCTGGGGGAGAGGGGAGGGTTCAGCCTTGAGCCATGAGCCACCCCCCAGACAGCCCACCCCAGAGCAGAACCCCCAGGATCTGAGCTTGCCCTAAGCCACCCTCACCCGAGCTGACCCTGAGAGCCTGCTGTGTTCGACACCCAAGGCCCTGGGGGGGTGGTTCTGAGCCAAACAAGAGGCTCAGCTGCTCAGTGGGTTCTATGTCACTGGGGCAGCACCAGCAGCCATGATTTCTGGGCTCATGTCTCATCTGTATAATGAGAGCCCCACACCCTCCCTCACCCAGCCGGCACAGCTCTGGGTGGGGGGGGGGGGGCTGCTCTCAACATCTTTGCTACCCCCCAAGCTGTCTCCTGAAGAAGTGGCCTCAAGGAAGGAGCAGCCTCACAGCTCAGCCTTGAGGGGAGGCAGCCTGCCCTGGGGTGTGCACAGCAGCAGGGGAGGGGGACAAAGCACTGGACGAAGCCCCTCCTCCCCTCCCAGCCCTGGCGGTCAGGCTGGGTTCAGTGACAGCATTTACAGATGATGTCACCCCTCCCCTGGCCCCCAACCTCTGCGCCATCTGGACCACGGAAGCAGGACACCGGCGGCAGCCGTCCGAGGGCCCCACCACCCTCCTCCCGACCTTCCCCATTCCTCCCTGTCCCTCCAGGCACACTGGGTGGGCAGAGGGCCTCCCACAGGGCCGCCGGAGGGGGGTGCTGTGGGTGTCTCGGTTCTGTTCTGGCCCCCAACTCGATGTGGCGATTCCAACACACCTACTATCCCTCTACTAACAGTTCTTCCGGTGGTAGGGAAACTGAGGAAGGGGACACCTCTTCCTCCCCGTTCAGGCCCCGCGATCCCACGGAGATGCACCGCCAGGGCAGACGGCGGGCTCCACGCCCCGGCGCTCTCGCCTTCCAGCCCGCCCGGAGTACCTGGGCCCGCCCGCCGCAGGTGGGTGGGGCTGCCTGGTCCGGCTGCCCCTCGCCCCCAGGGCGGGAGGAGAGCCACCGCCCTGCGCGCCGCGGGTAGCTGAAGGGGCGCCCGAAGCCCGGCTCCCTCGCCCGCCTGGCTGCACTCACCGTGCTCCACGCCGCTCTGCGCCAGCGCCAGCCGCAAGCTTAGGGCCAGGCCGAGCGCGGTCCAGGCGAGCATCGCGTTGCAGGACCGGGAGCAGGGCTGAGTCGCCACTTGTTCGGTTGCTCCTGGGCTGCGGGGCGCGCGGCTGCACAGCCAGCGGACTGAGGCCCCGCCCCTGGGCCCTGCCCCAGCTAGGCCCCGCCCTTGGCCAGGCCCCGCCTCCGCCTCCTGGCGTACTCAGTCGCCCGGACTTGCAGAGACCCCGCGATGCCGACACGCAGACAGCCAGACACATGCAGACAGCCAGACACGCAGCACTACCGAAATCCGATCAGGGCACCCACGCGCGCCAACAGGCACACGCACTATGGTCTCCACTTCTCCGGGTGTGAGGCTGTGGGGTCTTCTGCCTCCCCCACCTCCCGGCCACGTGCCCAGCAGGGAGTCACCAGGCCAGGTTACCCCATGAACCCTGTCCGTGACTCTGCGGAGCAGGGGTCCCTGAAACCAGGCCCAAGAGAAGCCCGACTTATTGATCTCTAGGCCTGGCCAGGTCAGAGCCCGGCGAGGGGTGCTGTCTGGGGGCTGGAACATGAGCCCTCAAGGACTGACTGTCAGGGATTGGAAGGATCTTGGGCGGAACTTAGAAAGGACACAGGGTCTTGGGAGGGGATAGAGGCCTGAGAAACTTGAAAGGATACTTCTTAAGGTGCGCAAACCCCCAAAGCACAGCCCCCACCCACCCAGCTTCCTGGAGGAAGATGCATGGGGCTGCAGGTGGCTGGTTCGAGTTCCGAACTCTGTCCAGTGTGCCAGGGCACTGTGAGGTCAGGCCCCAGGCTGACCCCAGCCTCCCACGGAGGGGCCCATCAGGAGGAGCCTCCTGTTGAGCCAGGGGCCCATGGGTCTCAGGATCTTAGCAGGACCCAAAGTCACCAGAGGCGGCTGGCTGCAGGGATGTCCTGAGTGCCCTTGGACCCCCAGGGTAGATCCCCTCTTATAGGTGAGGCAGGGTGGCAGCATCTCCCGGGCTGGGCGGAGCTGAGGTGCAGGAGTGCCCCGGCCACTTTATTCCTAAAACGCTTTCGTGTGGGGTAAGCATTGCCCTCTCCCAGCCCCTTCTCTCCACAGAGCTAGGGCGCTGGGGCCACACTTCCCCGCCATGGTGAGGGGGTGGGGTCGTCTCTGCCGGAAATCCCCTCCCTTCCCATCCCCCCAGGAGGATGTTCTGCGGGAGGACGGATGGGACGCAATGGTTTTCCTTCCTCCCTTTCTGTCAGGTGAGGTGCGGTGGGGGAATGGGGACAGGCGGGAGCTCCGACTTTGCCTAAAAAAGGAAGCGCCTGGCTGTGGAGCTGAAGAGCTGGCGGCAGGAACAAGCAAGAACTGTGTCGTCGCCGTCCCCCACCCCTTGCCGGGAATCTTGGCAGTGGCAGTGCTGGCTCAGCTCCAAAGACCTCGGGCCTCTGCTGGGACCAGAAACTGCCGGTGCTTCCCGCCTGGGCCCCGTGCAGAGAGCAGTGGGGCTTGGGCTCCGGATCCAGGGGTATGCTGCTCAGAGGTGCCTGGGCTGAGGAGAGCTAGCTGCCTCCATGGAGGATGATGAGGTCAAGACCATGGACAAGGCAGCAGCAGCTGGAGTGGGTGGGCCTGGGGTCCAGTGGGGAGGCTGACCCTGGACCCTGCGGGAGGCACACCCAAGCTGCCGTGTGCAAACCTGTTTCTCTGTGCACGCATTGTGGACCTTCTCTGGCAGTGTGCTAGGCTGTGGTGGGTCCACCCTGTGGGGAGGCTGCTGGCTTACAGGCAGTCCCTCCTGTTGTTCCGCCACTCCTGCCTGCCCTGGGAGAGCCCCAGAGGCAGGGAACCTAGCTGGGCTCAGGCGGGCCCACAATCACACCTCTGCCTGTGCTGGGCTGACAGGGAAGTTTCTGTACCTTCTGGAAAAACTGAGTGGGTCTTGTTGGCTGTGACTCAGGCTCTCAAGGAAGCAGCCACCCTCCTCCCTCCAGCTTTGCCAACAGAGGCAGAAAGGACCAGGGAGGCCCAGCCTCAGGACAGCCAGCTGGGCCACTGCCCGCAGGCACTTCTGCTGCTCCGCTGAGCTCTGGTCTCACACCCCCAGCACCCCCTCCTAACAGCTCTAGCCTCTGCTTCCCACTGCCCCCCACTGCTGCCCCCAGCCCCAGAGGGGAAACCTGGGCTAGCAGAGGGTCTCCAGGGAGTGAGTGGGATTAGCCAGGGGTGTAATGGTCAGAGCTGGGCAGAGCTAGAGATAGATGCCAGAGGAAGGATAAATAAAATGGTCTGGAAGCCTCCTCTTTAAGGGCGTTGGGCCTAGGAGGCGAGGGGGGCAGGAGTGGACAGCGATGGGCAGAGAGATGGGGCAGTGGCAGGAGGAGCAGGTCAGGCCAGGTCACAGCAAGACCCTGGCCCCAAGGCCTCACCTCCCCCAGGCCTAGCCCCTGCCTGGTCCAGGCATCCTGAGGACTCAGGAGGAAGGGCTAGCCTCCGTGTGACTGAGGCCACTCTGCCCCTACAGCCTGACACAGGTCCGGAAGTCCCGAGCCTCACTTCCCAAAGCTAACCCCCACTGCCGGTCTGCATTCAGGCAGGTGGAGGGAGTTCTGGGCAGAGACCCCCTCCCTCACTTTCCAGGGACACTGGCCAGCCGGGCACCACCCCGCCCCCACCCAGGTTCCGCAAGAATGTTTCCTCCTCCTCTGCACAATCCAGCTTCTCTGGAGAAGAATGGCCTTTTGTCTCTAAGCTCTATGTGATCATGCTCAACCTCAGGGAAAAGGGCAGCTCCCAGGGCCTCTGACCCCACCCCTGACCCCAGCCAAGGGCACAGGGTAGGGCCTGGGGGCAGAGGTGGCCTTGTCCCCAGCGTAGCCCTGTGTGCTGGTGTTTTTCATGTCCTTCATATCACAGGCACGCGCCCACACACACCAGGGACACAGAAACAGGAAGCAGCTGGGGTGAGGTGTGGGCTGAGGCTGGTGACCCCTCCCCATGATACTGAGTGGGACAGAGGAAGGGGTAGCAAGGAGAAGCAGGCCCTTCCCACCAGCCTCCCCACAGCCCCACCCACACATTCTTCTGAAGGGACTTGCCTGTCTGTGGTCTGTGACTTGTCCGGGCCTGAGGACCAGTCCTGGGGGGCCTTTCTGTCCTGGCTTACTCCCCTACCAGCCCCCAGAGCTGACCCCCAACCCAGTCCCAGGCGGTCAGGTTGTACTGCTGGGGGTGGGTGACCTGGGCATGGGGAATGGCAAGGGCACCTACATCTATTCATTCCTCAGCTCTGTGCTACATCTGGCACGTAGGGTGCTGGGGCCCGGCAGGGATCTAGCAGAGTCCCTGTCTCCATGGCGCATTCCTGTCTAGAAGGGGGTTGTGCATGTTAGCAAGGATACGTGTCTGTTTATTTCCCTGGGGCAGTCAAAACAAGGTGGTCAGGTCAACCCCTGGGAGGGGCACTGAGCAGAGACAGAAGCAAGAGGGACATCTAGGCCTGGAGGGAAAAGCATCCCAGGCAGAGGGAATAGCAGGGGCAAATCCCTCCTGGTGGGGCTGGGCCAGTGTGAGCCCATGGAGGGGGACTAGAGGGCCTCAGGCCAAGGGGGCTGGCAGGATTGAACAGTGGGAGTAGCTAGGGGTCTGTGGCTCTGCTTGCTGTGTAGGAGCAGCCTAGGGGTGCTGCGTGAGAGATACCCAGGTAAGCCCAGGCAGACTCTTAATAGGCTGGGGTGGGGGTGTGTCCCTTGTCCCTAGGCACTCGGCCTCTGTACCAGGCTAAATCTTGGGACCACTTTCTCTGTGAGACTCCTCGCCTTGTACTGGCTGTTCCCTCTGCTGTGACAGGATGGCCAGCCCTACCCTCACCCCAGGCCAAGGCCTGCTTCCCACAGGGTCAAGGCTTAGACCTTCTAAGTTCCTCCCCACTGGCAGGTCTTCCTGCTCTCTGGAGCTCAGATGGGGAAGGAAGGAGGTTTGAGTCCAGAACTGCCAGCAGGGCAAGGACAGGCTTGTGCCATACGCTGGCAAAGTGGCCTCCCCAGAGGTGGAAGGGGGATACCAGGAATGAACCGGGGCCTTTGCCCCCCCCAAGAGTTAGCCCACCCACCTGGGCAGTTGTTACTGCCTAGCACCCGGATGGGCCCACATTCCTAGGTGGGGGCAGGTCCACCCCTGGGGTTCAGGCTGGCAGGGCTAGATGGGGTGGGGGTGGGGGCCCTGGAGGAAGAAGATGCAAGTGTGCTCAGGAGGAAGACCTGGAGAGGGATCTTCCTTGGGTGGCAGCGGGGGGTGGGGTGGAGGGTGTGCTGCAGACACCTGCACTTCCAGGAAATAATACTTTCTAAATGAATAACTGACCTTGGGCAAGTGGGGAGCCACCTGAATCTTTCCTCACCTGTAAAGTTGGTACAGTGCCCCCCTTGCTGGGCACTAGGGGAGCACACAAAGGCCACACCAAGGCTTACAGAATCAGACCTGGCCTGCCCCACTCCTGTGGAGGCCCGGGCATGGCCAGGTGTGTCCTTACAGGGCAGAGGCCAGGCCCATGGAGGTATTCACCTGGCTTCCTGGTGGCCCAGCAGGTTCAGCCCCTTGGCCCCTGGAGGGCCAAAGGCAGGAGACCTTCAGAGTGGGGCTGGGTGAGCCCAGGGAGGGCTGGGAGGCCAGTGGGCCACTCCAGATTGGGGGTGGAAACTCTGGGAGAGAGGAGCAGAGGTGCCATGAGGATGGGGGCTGGGACCCAGGCAGAGCCCTAAGGTGGGGGCTTCTGTCATAGGCTCTATGCTGGGCTTAGGGTAGGACAGTGAGGGGAGGGGTCCTGCTGGGGGCGGGGTAGGGTGGTTATTAGATGGGCTGGGCAGAGGCCAGTTGACTGCCTAAGGCCTTGGGGAGGAGGAAAACTTGTGACCAGAGGCTCCCAAATCCCCCTTAGCCTTATATCCTCTTCTCTCCTCAGGACGCTGGCCAGCTGGTGGTGAATAGGAAGACCCCCTAGGACTCCTGAAAGAGGGGCCCTGAGAGAGGACAGTGCAGGAGAGCCAAAGGCAAGGGTGGAGAGTCCCCTCCTACTGCCCCAGCCCCCAGGGCCTGTTTCCACCCTCTCTCCCTTGCATCAGCCCCTGCCCCAGCTGGCCATGGTCACCACTTGCCCACCCCACCCCCTCCTGCGTCCCTGCCAGCAGCAGCCTTCATGTTCCAGAGCTGCTTTTTCCTCCCTGCAAAAGCAGACCACAAGGCCTCTTGTGCAAACCTCCATCAGCCCCCCACAGGTGTTCCTCTTATGAGCAGGCCAGGCTGGGGCCAAGGTTCAATTATCTTACTGCCACCAAGGCATTCAACATCCTTGGGCCAGCTGGGCAGCTGTGCAGCCTCAGGGTGGCCTGAGAAGCTCAGGGAACACCTTTAGTGAACTAGCTCAGCCTCAGGCGCCTGTCTCCATCCGGACTCCCCTCCAGGCAGGCAGGGCTCCCCACTGCAACCTCCCCACCCCCACCCGGCCCAGCTGTTGTTTTGATGACTCTAGGGCCAAGACAATCCTCAGCGAAGGGCTTCCCAGGAGAGTCCTCATCCTTGAAGCCTGGCGTCTGCCAGAGCCTGCCCAGCCCTGGGCAGAAGGAGAAGAAGGCAGTCCAGGGGAAGCTATCCTCAGTGGCTTGGCGACAGGCCCGGCTCCTGTCTGGCCAGGAAAGGCATTGGAGCTAGGCATAGACAGCAGTTGGAAAACCCCGAGAACTCCTTCTGGATTTGAGCTAGCCACACACTGGACTCTGCTCAAGGCCACAGACCTAGCCCTGACCCTAGTCACAGGCTGAGCCCTGACCCTGGCTTCAGATTGACCCCTGATCCAGGTCACAGCCTAAACTCTGATTCTGGCTCAAAACTGAGCCCTGACCCTGGGCCCAGCCTGAGCCTTGATCCTGGCCCCAGATTGAACCCTGACCCTGAGCATACCCTGAACCTTGACCCTGGCCCCATACTGAGTCCTGATCCTGGTCCCAGATTGAGCTCTGGCCATAGTCACATCTAAGCCTTGATCCCTGGTCATGTCTGAGCTGTGAGCCCGTTGCTCACAGGCTAAGCACTGATGGCAATACGGCGGACTTTGTTGTTGTTGTTAGGTGCCATCTAGTCAATTCTGACTCATAGTGACCCCATGCACAACAGAACAAACACTGCTCAGTCCTGCATCATCCTCAACAGTTGTTGTTATGTTTGAGCCCATTGTTGCAGCCACTGTGTCAATCTATCTCGTTGAGGGTCTTCCTCTTTTTCGCTGACCCTCTGCCTTACCAAGTATCATGTCCTTCTCCAGGTCACTCCTGATAATATGTCCAAAGTAAGCGAGACAAAGTCTCACTATCCTTGCTTCTAAGGAGCATTCTGTTTGTACTTCTTCTAAGACAGATTTGTTCGTTCTTCTGGCAGTCTGTGGTATATTCAATATTCTTGGCCAACACCGTAATTGAAAGACATCAATTCTTTGGTCTTCTTTATTCACTGTCCAACTTTTGCATGCATATGAGGTGATTAAAAATACCATGGCTTGGGTCAGGTGCATCTTACTCCTCAAGGTGACAACCTTACTTTTTAACACTTTAAAGAAGTCTTTTGCAGCAGATTTGCCCAATGCAACACTTCATTTGATTTCTTGACTGCTGCATCCATGGGCATTGATTGTGGATACAAGTAAAATGAAATCCTTGACAACTTCAATATTTTCTCCTTTAATCATGTTACTTACTCGTCCAGTTGTGAGGATTTTTGTTTTTTTTATGTTGAGGTGTAATCCATGCTGAAGACTGTATGTAGTCTTTGATCTTCATCAGTAAGTGCTTCAAGTCCTTTTCACTTTCTGCAAGCAAGGTTGTGTCATCTGCATATTGCACATTGTTAATGAGTCTTCATCCAATCCTGATGTCATGTTCTTCTTCATATAGTCCAGCTTCTTGGATTATTTGCTTAGCATACAGATTGAATAAATATGGTGAAAGGATACAACCCTGACGCACCTCTTTCCCGATTTTAAACCACGCAGTATACCCTGGTTCTGTCCAAATGAGTGCCTCTTGTTCTATGTACAGGTTCCACATGAGCACAACTAAGTGTTCTGGAATTCCCATTCTGTGCAATGTTATCCATAATTCGTTATGATCCACACAGTTGAATACATTTGCATAGTCAATGAAACACAGGTAAACATCTTCTTGTATTCTCTGCTTTCACCCAAGACCCATCTGACATCAACAGTGATATCCCTCATTCCATGTCCTCTTCTGAATCCAGCTTGAATTTCCGGCGGTTCCCTGTTGATGTACTGCTGCAATCATTTTTGAATTATCTTACAAAATGGACTACATCCTCTAAAAGGTCTTTCAGCTACAACTAGATTCTGGATGAGTTACAATGAACACACTTTTTTTTAATACACTGCTTGGCTTACAGGAAAGTAAAGGAAATATCTCCAAGCCCCCACCCCAAATTTAAACATTAAAAATGCAGAAATAAAATAGTGAGCAGAAACCCAAGATGATGAAATTAAGCAAATGAGAATGCAGAGGATTCCCTGGAGACAGAGCCACGCTGCAATCAAGGAAGCAAGCCTTGAATGCTTCTGTGGGCTATGAAACCATGATCCTTAAAGACCTTAAAGGGAGCCCAGGCTGGTAATGTCCAGAAAAGTGAATGCTCTCTGGAGGGAAAATCCCCAAGGTAAAAAAAACCGTGGAATCACCACAGGTGTGAGCTAACAATGAAAAATTACCAAACATTCCAAGAAACAGTACATCATTAGTGAGAAACAGCAAAGACAACAAATAACAATTTAGACCACCCAAAGACTAGGATATTGGAATTGTTAGGTACAGAACATGAAATAACTACATATGAAATGTTTCAGAAATCAAAGATGGAATCCAAAAATTATGTATGCACTAAAAGACCATCAGAAATAATCAGATACATTTGAAAAACAACCAGGTATTATAACTTTTAGATATAATAATAATTTTACATTAAGCAGATGATTTAATCAACAGATTAGACAAGATGAATGAGAGAATAAGGAACTGGAAGACGAAAATTAAGACATTATCCAGAACGCAGCACAGAGAGACAAGGAGATGGAAAATAGGAAAGAGAGATTAACTGACATGGGAGGTAAGAGGAAGGTGAAACATACATTTAATATGTGTTACCAAGAAAAAACAGGTAGAATGAATGAGACAATATTGAAAGGATAATGGCTGAGAATTTTCCAGAACTGATGAAAAATATGAATTCATAAAAATAGGAAACACAATGTATACCAAACAAGAGAAATAAGACCATATCCATACCTAGATACATGCTGGTAAAATAAAAGAAAACCAAAGACAAAGAGAAGATCTTCAAATTAGCCAGAGAAAACAGACTGAGTGCCTGTTTAAACACATACTCTGGTCACAGGCTGATCCCTAAACCCACCCACAAGTCACAGAGCTGCCATCTGAGAGCAGGGCCCCTTTGGCCAAAGGCTGAGCCTTGACCCTGGACAAAGGTGAGCCCTGACCAGTCACAGGATGAGCCCTGCTGCTGGCCACCAGCTGGGTTTCTGGAACCATTCTGGCTTTTGACTGAGTGTGGATGTCTCCCAAGCAAGCCTCACCACCTCTGGAACTTGCTGAAAATACCAATGGAGACCTGCTTGGTGACCAAGACACAGGGTAGCAAGGACTGCTCCTTGTGAGTGAACTTGGGCCCAGGGCAGCTGCAGGGGAAGAAGCCAGGAGGGCCGCCTTTCCCTGAGCCTGGCCATCTGCTTCTCTGAGGGCCATCTCCCTCCTCCCCGGGGCCTTCCCAGCCTCTATGCAGCAGGGAGAGGGCGAACAGTGCTGCCCGGTGGGCAGGGTGTGGGGAAACGTTCTGGGGAGGGCAGACTCGGTCCGGGGGAATCAGGTGCCACCTCGTGGCCACTCAGAGCACTGCGCGCCGAGTGATTTCCCTAGCGGGGACCTGGGTACAGAACCGAGGTTCACCAGCTTGGGGTCACTTTATGGGGGCCGTGGGACAGCTCGGGGGCCTCTGGGATTTGGAGGTCTCGGAGTCTTCTGGAGAGACGTCTGGGGTCACATCCAGGCGCAAAACTGATCCTCCCCGTCCAGGTCGCGGCCCGACAGCTCCCCGCCGCTGGACCTCGGGCGGCGGCGGGGACTGGAGGCCCAAGAGGGGGGCAGCAGCAGCGGGCGGAGGCGCTGGGCCAGGCGGGCGCGAGCGGCCGAGGCTAGCACGAGCAGCGGCGGCAGTGAAAGGAAGCCGAACACGATGAGCGTCGCGGAGCCACCGTCCGACAGCAGCGCGCGGCACGGGGGTCGTGGCGCCGGGTGGACCTGGGGGCGGGGCAGGCGATCAGGACCGGGGTGGGGGTGGGGTCGAGGCGGTGAAAGGGGCGGGGTCTGAAGTCGGCGCGTCGGGAATGGAGGCGTGGCCCTGAAAGTGCTGGGACCCCGACGGCACAGGGAAGGGCCGGGACCCAGGAAGGGACGGACCAGGAGGCGCGGCCAGTGGTCAGGACCCAGAGCGGGGCCGGGAGGAGGCGGGGCAGGCGTGGAGGCGTGGTCTTGAACTGGGTGGGGCGTGAAAGCGGAAGGACTGGGAGGCGGGGCAAGCTGTCAAGTGCCGGGGGATGGGTCCTCACCGCGGGGCCTAGGGTCAGGCGGAGTGGGGAGTCTGAGACTGACTAGGGGCCTGACAGTGAGATTTAAGTGGGAGATCCGGGGCCCTGGCTAGTCCAGCTAGGGGTCCCTTGTAAGGAGGCTCAGGGAATTGCCCTCTGGCGCCCCAACCCCCACTTTTCTCACCCATCTACTCCCACCTGGCCCCTCCCTGTGTTGGCATCTGACCTTGATCGTACTGGTTGCTAGACCCTTAGCGCCACCTTCTCTGCGGTCCCCCTCCCTCCCCATATTCAGCCCCCTCCCCCCCTGCCCTATACCTAGAGAGAGGGGACCAGGGACCCATCTGCCTACACCCTCCCTGCCCTACACCATGCCACAGTCCATTACCAGGGAGGGAAAATCCAGCCGGGGCAGGGGGATCTGCGAGGGGCTGTGGGGGTGAGGGATGGGGAGGGGCTGTGGGAGGGTTATATTTGGCAATATTTTCATCCTCTCTCCTTGGAAGCCCTTTCTCTCCCCACCCTAGCCCAGATGTCCAGGCCTGGTGGCCCCTGGTACAAGGCTTGGAGATCTCAGGGGGAGGGGAGAGAGCTGTACCCTCGGGTAACAGACAAAAGCCCTTCTTTCACAGCCAGTGTAGGGGGGTGGCAAAGAAAGAGGCTCTCCAGGGAGGGGCACACGTGTCCCTGGGGGCAAGGAGCAGGGCTGGAAAGGAGCAGGTTCAGCTTCTGCCCAGGGACCCTGAGCTTTCGCAGGACCCCTCCCCAGGCCCCAGGCAGTATTCTGCCCCAGGAGGGCTCAGCTCACCCTGGAGTGGCACAGGAAGCCCAGGTAGACAACAGCGGCTGCGGGCAGCAGCACCAGCAGAAACAGCATCGCGGGCAGCAGCAGGTGGAGCAGGAGTCCAGCCAGGGCCCAGCCGGGCAGCAGTAGGGTCCCCAGGCCCCGGATGGCCAGGCCCACCCACCCTGGGGATGTCAGGGCTGAGGCCTGGTGGTCGGGGGGCCTCTGGGGAAGCATGGGTGCCGTGTCAGAGGCACACCCTCCCTCATCCTCATCGGTCCCCCTCTCCTGCTCGCTCATCACAGCAGGATTCGGAAGTCAGACTAGTAACCCTTTAACCCACCCACAACTCAGACTGGGATCTTAGGCCCCCACCCAGACGGAAGGCACCAGAGAAAGGATTCAGCTGGATGGCAGGACCCTGGCCCAGAAAGGGCGGGCCCTGACGATCAGTACCGTGGCGCCAAACCCCTGCCTCAGTTTCCCCTGCTGCCAGGCCAAGCCTCTTGCTGCCAGACGGCCACAGCTCTGGCTCTGGCCATCTCCCCAGCTGGCTCCTGTGTACTCTGGTCCGGCCTTGCACAGCTGTCCCCATGGCCAGCCCTAGGGCCCTCCTCCCTTGTGGTCCCGCCTCCCCCTCCAGCTCACCCAGAGAATGCTTGCAGTCCATGGTCTTGACACTGCCATGTAAAATCAGCACCCACCCTGCTCCCCAGCCCTGGCCCTGCTGGGACCCTTGTCTGAAGACTCGTCCCCCTCAGCTTCAGTAAAACAGGAAAGACACATCTAAATTGTAGGGTTGCTGTGAGGAAGCAATGAGGGGTGTGCATGAAACGCTTAGCGTGGTGCCCAGCACATATTAAGAGCTCACTGAACAATTACAGACATCCCTTGTGTCTGAATACAATCTACCCTGACAACAGACAGGATAGCAATTTTCAGAGCTGAGCATGTCTTCCATGACTTAAAATGGGGATGAGCATTCAAAGGACATCCAATGTTTTAGTTACTTAGGGCTTCCATAACAGAAATACCACAAGTGGGTGGGTGGTTGTAAAGAACAGAAATTTATTTTCTCACAGTTCTGGAGGCTAAAAGGCCAAATTAGAGTCTTGGCTGTGTGGATTCCTTCTGTGGGCCTCTCTCCTAGTTTCTGGTATCTGCTGTCCATCCTTGGCATTCCTTGGCCAAAAACCCCAACTAACCTCCCCAAATATTACTAAAATACTCTTAACACCTAACAGCCCAATCAGGTTTTCTTGCCTAACATAGAGCATTGTAAACACAATTTACATAGTTATTTGATGCTTGAACTAATGAGTAGGTTGTTTGTGAGCTGAATGTAAGCAGCCTGTACGAGATCAGATAGCAACTAACTAAATTTCCCTTCTATGTCCTCCCCTGAGGTTTACTATCCCTTACAGCTTTTCTTCTAATCCATGGGGTTTTCCAGAAATCTCAGGCAGGCCAGCTTTCCTCAGACCCGAGTGGCTGGGGAGGTAACAGTAATAGTGACCAGCATATTTGAGGAACGCAAGCCTGATACATGCCTGACAGAAGATGACTGGAGCTTCCTGGCATCGCACGCCAAACCCTTTTGCCCAATTTGCATGAAACCTAATTGTGTTCACCGGAACGCTCATGCCAAGATCTTATAGTGGGTGTTTGTTTATTCAGATAGCAAATTTGGGGTATAAATTTTGCAATATGCAGGTGTCTGTTAACAGATAATGGATAAATGAATTGTAGTATATCCATATAAGACAGAGGTCCCCAGGCTTTCGAAAATTCCACTGCCTCAAGCAGCTGGCTTGGCACGCTGCCCTATAGCTTTACATTAAAATTCTGGTTCCTTTGCTTGGCATACCCTGTAGCTTTACATTAAAATCCTGGTTCCCCGCTCCTTAACTGCTGCCCACAATTTAATGAAATTGGCAGAAACCGCTTTAGGTGCCATTTTGACATTTAGCATAAGCTTTTAGCTCATTAAATACCTCATGTGTAGTAACTTCCCCGTCTCTGGGTGGAGTTTAACCACAATTTTCTGAACATGTGATGCATGAAGTTATATGTAAACCCCATTGTGCCTGCGTAGCATGATTAAGAAGGTCCTGATGTAACTTGTATGAACTTCCTACTTGGAAACGCCTTAAAAGCAACCTTCCCCCTCGCCCTCGATGAGCAATCTTAGGTGGCAGCAGCCCTGACAACTGTTTCTTTCCTTTCGCAATGAAATAAAGGCGCCTTTCCACTCTCCTGCCTCGGTCTCTCGTTTACTGGCTCAGACAAGCTGCACCAAGCAGAACCTGGGGTTTCCACCTGGCAAAACATACGAAGGAATATGATTTACCCATAAAAGGGTACATGCTTAGACATGAATAAACCTTGAAAACATTATGCTTAACAAAAGAAGCCATATACAAAAGGACAAATATTGCATGATCCCATTAGCATGAACTATCTAGAACAGGAGATGCATAGAGACAGAATGTAGATTAGTGGTTACCAGGAATTGGGGTTGGGGGGAATAGGGAGTTATTGCTTAACGGATAGTTTCTGTTTGGGGTGATAAAAAAGTTTTGGAAATGAATAATGGTGATTGTACAACATTGTAAATAAATCAATGCCACTGAATTTTACACTTAAAAATGACAAATTTTATGTTCTATATATTTTATTTTTTTCTTAAAATTTTTATTGTGCTTTAGGTGACAACTTGAAGCCCTACCGGCACAGTGGTTAAGAGCTTGGCTGCTAACCAAAAGGTCGGCAGTTCAGGTGACCCTCCCAGAAGGCAGAGCTTGGCATCTCTCCTGCAGTGCCAAGTCCCGCCCCCCCACCCCAGAGAAGAGGTGCCCTAGTGGCTGCTCCCCTAGGACCTCCCCCTCACTCCCTCCATCCTGCCCAGCTCTGCCCCTTCACAGCCTCCACTGACTTGCCTCAAGCTACTTTCCAGGGGCTCCCCCTCCCACTTCCACCAGGTCACCTGCTGGTGCCAGAACCCATGGCCAGTGCTCTGTCCCCCAGGCACCTGCGTGGGGAGGAGGGTCCCATCACAACCCCCTGCCTCCCACCCCCTCAGGAGGATAAGCTGGGCTCCACCACTTAGGTGGTCTCAGCAGCAGGGCCAAGGTGAGAGGCCCAGAGGGGCCTGTGGGGTGTATCTCTGGGGGCAAATCAGGGCATATCAAAGACATGCTCCCTGGGGAAGATGGGATTGAGGAGCTGCTGTCCACAGCAGGCATATTCCTACTTGTCCTCCACAACCTGCTGGCTTTTGTTCCCCAGGAGACAGGCTGGGCTGGGGGAGGACAGGACCTAGTGGTCAGGCAGGGCCTTCCCTTAAGTTGCTGGGTAAACAGTGAGCCAGGAAGCTATAAGTGCCAGCTCTGCTCCCCCCACATCTTCAGCTCGGAGACCTCAAGCCCCACCTCATGCCTGCAGGAGTTTCCTGAGAAGTCACCGGGTGTATGCACCTGGGCCTGAACCAGCACGGAGAGGACCCTCTCCATGGAGAGGGCCCCTGGCAGGAGGACAGAGCCCCTGAGCCCGCTGCCTCTGGGGGTAACTGGGAGTCAAGCCCCTCAGTGGGCTGGGCCTTCCCAGCCTCTGCCTGCTGCAGGGTTTGTTCTTGTCCTCCCCAGACCGACCCCCAGGAGAAGCAGGGAGAGCAGACCTCTGCAGAGGCTGAGGCAGAGCGGGAACTGCGGTGGCTGGAGCTAGGCTCTGAGGCGGCCCTGGAAAAAGGGAAGGAGGGGGCCCGTGCCCCACACAGCTGGGGTCGCCTGTTCCAGGCCGTGTGGCAGGGCCAGGCAAGCCTGGTGACACAGCTTCTGAGGCAGGGGGCCAGAGTGGAGGAGAGGTAAGCTCAGCCAGTGGGCTTACAAAGGATACCTTCCCCTGGCCGGTGAGGGGAGAGAGGCTGGAGTCTCTTCCCCCGGTGGGGGAGGGCACTCTTCTCCGGGTTGGGGTTTCTTCCCAGAGTGAAGTCAGGGTCCCTTACTCCAGAGGGGCGGGGTCCGTCACCGCTCCCGTGCCGATGCGGCCCTTCGCCCCCGCCCGCAGGGACGGCGCCGGCCGCAGCCCGCTCCACCTGGCAGTGCTGCGCTGCCACGCGCCTCTGGTGCACCTCCTGTTGCAGCGCGGGGCCCCAGCGGGCGTCCCGGACCTCGCGGGGCGCACGCCACTGCATGAGGCCGCCTGGCCCGGACACTCGCGGCTAGCTGAGCTGCTGCTGCGGCGCGGGGCCCCGGCGGCGGCGCGCTGCCGAGCCGGCCTCACGCCGCTGCACTGGGCCGCTGCATTGGGCCGCCCGCTGCTGGCCAGCCGTCTGCTGGGTGCGCCAGGCGCGGGCCGCGCGGCGCTGGCCGTGATGGCGGAAGCGCACGGCTGGACGGCTGCGCACTGGGCGGCGGCAGGAGGCCAGCTGCCGGTGCTTGAGCTGCTGCTGGCGGCCGGCTGCGCGGGCTCCGACGGCGCGCTGCACGTGGCGGCCGCGGCCGGCCGTGGGGCGGCGCTGCGACTCCTCCTGGAGCGCGGGGCTAGCGTGGACGCCTGGGACGGCGTGGGGGCTACTGCACTCAGCATCGCGGCCGCCCTGGGCCGCGGGCAGGTACGTCCTCACCCTCGCCTCCTCGCCGAACCTGAACCTGGGCCAGTATAGGGGGTGGAGGGCCCGGAGCCCCAGAGCCCTCCCACCCCTGCTTCAGTCCCAGAGGGGGGCGGCAAACAGGACAGACGCTACCGCAAAGATGCGCCCGGTATCACAGAGGATGGTGGAGACTCGAGCCCTCTAGCCGGTGCAGGGAGGGGGGGGGTGGTGGGCTTCCTGCAGGAGATGGAGAAGGAGACAGGACTCTTAGGCCCAAGGCAGGAGGGCTGGAAGGCTCCATCTGGAGCTGGGAAGTCGAGGCAGGGGCAGGCCATGAAAGGCCAAGCCCTTAGTGCCGTCCTGTTTTATACTCCTGATGTTTGTTAATTCACCATTTCTTAGGGCAGTAGGGTAGGGCGCCTTGCCTGGCGCTCAGATTTTATTCTTGATCTCCAGGCTGTACTTGGTCCAACCAGCCCCTAGGCAGCCGGGGAGGCACGGTGGTGCGGCTGCGCACTCTTGAATTGGATCTTACCTCGATACGAGGAAAAGTGAAAAGTGAAACCCCCAAACAGAGCCCTTCCTGGAGTGTCTTAGGCTCTGGCCCATTTGCCAGAAGGGGAAGGAGAAGTAGGAGTTCTAGGTCAGGCAAACTCAGAGTGGCCCTACCCCACACTGGGTCTGGGCCAATGCTGCCTCCTGCCCTCCCTTCTTCTCCCCTCCCAGGATGTAGAGGCGCTGCTTGGCCATGGGGCAGACCCCAGCCTTCAGGACAGACATGGCCGCTCTGCACTCCACAGGGCTGCTGCCGCTGGACACCTGGCCTCGGTGCAGCTACTGGTAGTCCACAGTGCTGACGTCAACGCTCAGGACTCGCTGGGCTTTACGCCCTTGCACCACGCTGCTCGGGGAGGCCACGTGGAGGTCGCCAGCCACCTCCTGGACAAGGGTGCACAGGTCAATGCTGCAGGCTGGCTCCGCAAGACCCCCCTGCACTTCTCTGTGGAGTCACACCATGGCCCTACCACAGAGCTTTTGCTGAGCTGAGGGGCCAGCCCCACCCTGAGGACACAGTGGGGTGAGGTGGCCCAGGACCTTGTGTCTGAGGCAAGCCTGTGCAGGGAGCAGAAGGAGTGCTAGTCTGAGGCTGCCTGGAGGAGTGAACTGCTGAGAGACTCCTGGAGGAGGAAGAGGAGGATAGAGGTGGAGGAGGAGGCAGTGGCCTGAGTCCTTGGACTCTAACCTGTGGCTGGACAGCTCCCAGCTCTGGGGGAGTGGCCATCCCCACTACAGCTCCATCCTTCACTGCACTCTGTGGCAGAGCAACTGGATTATGCAACAGATTTGACCATAACCCGATAGTCTCCCCTTGCCTTTCTCTGTCCAACTATGGGGGTGTCACCCTTCTGATCTGTGCCTCAACTGTTCTTTCGGTACATACATCTATATACATATACTCATTGCCATCGAATCGATTCTGACTCATAGCAACCCTGTAGGGCAGAGCAGAACTGTCCCGTAGGGTTTCTAAGGACTGCCTGGTGGATTCTAACTGCCAACCTTTTGGTTAACAGCCAAACTCTTAACCACTGTGCCACCAGGGTTTCTCTTTCTGTACATAGGGGACAGTTATACCTGACTGACCCACCTCTGTATCCACATAGAAAATCGTCGTTGTCATTATTAGATTTAAAAGTACTGTTTTTGAAAGAATAGCTTTACAGGACAGATTTCATCTTTCAAAAATGAGCCTTGTCGTGCCAAGTTAGCTCCTCTGGGCCCTGGTGGACCATGGAAGCACTTGGAGTTTACTCCTTGTAAGCCTTTAGGGAGTCTGACGGTGACATGGTCTGCTTGGCCTACTAGACTATGCCTGAGAAAGGTAGGAAGCAGAGACCAGCAAGAGATGGTGGTGTGGACGGTGGTGGTGGCGTGGAGGGAGGTCGGAGCAGGCAGAATCAGGATGGCTCTGAATAAAGCCCATTGGGTCTGCTGAAGCCTGGATTTGAGGGTGAGGGAAAGTCTGCAAAACATAACAATTCCCCCTAGTTAGGCTTTGGCCTGAGGCAGCATGAGGTGGATGGTAGAGCCATCTACTGGAACAGGGAGAGCAGGGTGCACAGGTTTTGGCGGCATTACCTTTGAGATGCCTGTTAGATACCTATGGGGAGATGGAAGGTGGGTGCTGGGGACATGAGTCGTGAAAGGTGGGGCCTGGAGTTACATCTTTGAGAGTCCTCAGAGTGAGGATAGTTTGTAAAACCACAGGATGGACTTACACGTGGCCCTCCGACAAACCCCGTGGAGTTCATTAGAGCCCCACCACTTTCCACCCCCTCAAGCTGCTTCCACTCAGGTTCCTGCCAAGAAATACTACAACAGCCAGGCCAGCCTCCAATAGGAACTGGTCTTCCTGCTTCTGCCCTTGACTCCCTGTAGTCCATTCTCAAAACAGTGACCAATAATCTTATTTAACAAGTCAGATAATCTCACTACCCTTCTTCCAAGACAGATTTGTTTGTTCTGGTAGTCCATAATATATTCAGTATTCTTCACCAACACTATAGTTCGAATGCATCAATTCTTCTTCGTTTCCCAGCTTTTGCACGCAAGGTGATTGAAAATACCATGGCTTCAAGAGACAGAAAGGGCCACATAAACCAGAGACTTCATCAGCCTGAGACCAGAAGAACTAGATGGTGCCTGGCTACCACCTATGACCACCCTGACAGGGAAAACAACATAGAGTCCCTGATGGAGCAGGAGAAAGGTGGGGTGCAGAAATCAAATTCTAGTAAAAAGACCAGACTTAATGGTCTGACTGAAACTGGAGGAACCCTGGAAAGCATGGCCCCTGGCCTCTGTCAACCCAGAACTAAAACAATTCCTGAGGCCAACTCTTTAGACAAAGATTGGACTGGACTGTGGGACATAAAATACTTGTGAAGAGTGTGCTTCTTAGCTCAAGTAGATAACATGAGACTAAATGGGCAGCTTCTGTCTGGAGATGAGATGAGAAGGCAGAGAGGGTTAGGAGCTGGTTGAATGCACATGGGAAATCGGGTGGAGAGGAGGAGTGTGCTGTCACAGTATAGGGAGAGCAGTTAAGGTCACATAACAATGTATGTATAAATTTTTGTATGATAAACTTGAAATGTAAACTTTCACATAAACTACAACAATAAACAAAAAAAAAAAAAAAAAGGAAATACCATGGCTTGGCGATTATTGTAATTGCTGTCAATTATTGTAATCACCTCTACACAGCTCCTTAAAAAAATGTTCAATTGGCAAAGGTTTTGTGACAGGTATATTTACAACAACTACAAAAAAAGCAGTAGCTGTTGAGGCTGCTTATGTACAGCCAAAAACCTCATGGGATTTGGTTCCTTGGTTTGGAGGTTTAGGGTCATGTTTTCATGGGACAGCCCAGTTAATTGGCCTAATAACATGTTTAGTGCTTGTCTTAGGCTGGGTTCTCTAGAGAAGCAAAACCAGTGAAGCGTATATACATATATAGATTTATCTCAAGGAAATGGCTCATGCGGTTGTAGAGGCTAGCAAGTCCCAAGTCACATAGCTGCGGGGGCTGACAAACCCAAGATCAGCAGGTCACTGGCTCGTAGACTGTGGAGGCTGACACATCCCAAGATCAGCAGGCAGTATGGCAGGCCACGGGCTCAAGTCCCAAGAACCAGAGGTCAGATGATGATAAGCTGGATGCAGGATCCAGAGCAAGAGAGCAAACTTTGCCAGAACGTCCATATATATATATATATACTGGATGCAGGCTACACCCCCAAGGAAACTCCCCTCATAACTGATTGGCTGTTTACATCTGATCACATCATGGAGGATGACTACATCATTATATAACTGCCAAATTACATCATTACATGACTGCAAAACTACATCATTACATTCCTGCCGAACGACTGAGAATCATGGCCCAGCCAAGTTGACACACAACCTTAACCATCACAGTCCACCCCTTGTCAACATGGTACCTGTACACATCTCCTTAAACCATACACGGTCTCTAAATAAAGACAATTACAAAGTCATACTTGCACCTTACATGATACAACTAACATGCATACAACCAAAAACACACTAGCCCCATTTACATCTTATATTTTATAAATGATAAAAACAAAAATATTTGATGCACATATACAAGGAAGTAATACTCATAAAAACTACAGTCCTCATTTATACAACTGGTCACGTGGTCGTAACTGGTATTTTGAACTACCTTCTTCTGCCACATATTCTGTATTTCCTTTACCCTCAGCAAGCACCTCAGCTGGTTGTGGTTCTTTGCCTGGTGGTATGACCCAAACCTTCATTACCAAAAGGTCTGGGCCCTTAGTGGCCATGTTGGAATTGTGTTCCTATAGTTTCCCATTGACTTTAATCACAGGGCATGGTAATACTAAGAGATACCTGAAGGGATCTCCTGTATTCCAGATATACTCTTCTTTATCTTCATTATGCAACACCAATCTGATTTCCCCTTGGTAGTAAAAATCAATCACACAAGCCAGTATGTTAACTTTGTTCTTTGCTGGTTGATCCAGAGGCATGAGGAGTCCAAAGTGGCCAAGTGGCATTCTTAACTTCCAGTTCAGTAGAATCAGTGTTGTATTTCCTGGTGGAAAGCATACCTCCCTTTGGAACTAAGACCTCTAGACCTGCAAAGCATAGGGTCGCAGGGACAGGAAGCAAAAACTTTGTGAGTGGGTCACTAAGGGTAATAGTGAGTGGTGCCACTCCCATTTTTACCGCTTGATTCCTGGAACTGTGAATCCTGGCTGTGGGAGAATCGGCACCATATATTGAACACTGGTTTAGAGCATATACAGCCTCCTGGATAAAATTGTCCCAATCCTGCAAAGCATTGCCACCTAGCTGGCATTGTAATTGTGTCTTTAGAAGGCCATTCCATCCTTCTATCAAGCCAGCTGCTTCAGGATGATGGGGAATATGGTAAGACCAGTGAATTCCATGAGTGTGGGCTTGTTGCTGCACTTCATTTGCTGTGAAGTGAGTCCCTTGATCTGAGGCAACTCTGTGTGGGATGCCATGATGGTGGATTAGGCATTCTGCGAGTCCATGGATGGTAGTTTTGGCAGAAGCATTGTGCAGGGAAGGTAAATCCGTATCCAGAGAAGTGTCTATACCAGTAAGAACGAAATGTTGCCCTTTCCATGATGGAAGTGGTCCAATGTAATTAACCTGCCACCAGGTTGCTGCCGGCTGATAACCTCAAGGAATGTTGCCATGTTGGGGACTCAGTGTTGGTCTCTGCTGCTGGTAGATAGGGTACTCAGCAGTGGCTGTATCCAAGTTGGCCTTGGTGAGTAGAAGTCCACGTTGCTGAGCCATGCAAAAGCTCCATCCCTGCTACCATGGTCACTTTGTTCATGAGCCCCTTGGGCAATGATCGAGTGGCTGGGAAAAGAAGATGACTGGTTTCCATAGAATGAATCATCCTCTGCACTTGATTGTTAAAATCCTCCTCTGCCGAGGTCATCCTTTGGTAAGCATTCACATGAGACACAAATATCTTCACTTCTTTGGCCTGTTTAGAGATGTCTAAACACATACCTCTTTCCCATACCTCCTTGTCACCAATTTTCCAATCATGTTCCTTCTAAGTCCCTGATCATCCAGCCAAACCATTGGCCACAGCCTATGAGTCAGTATATAATCAAACATCTGGCTATTTCTCCTTCCAAGCAAAGTGAACAAGTGTACTCCTCGAAATTCTGCCCATTGGGAGGGTTTCTCTTCACCACTGTCCTTCAGGGAGGTCCCAGAAAGGGGCTGTAGTGTTGCACTGTCCACTTTCAATTGGTGACTGTGTATGACTCAGAACCATCTGTAAACCTGGCATGAGTTTTCTCTTCCTCAGTCAAGTGATCATAAGGAACTCTCCATGAGGCATAGGTACAGACTGGGGAGAGGGCAGGTAATGTGACAGGAGTGGACACTATGGGCATTTGGGCCACTTCCTCATGGAATTTACTTGTGCCTTCAGGTCCTGTTTGGGCCCAATCTTATATATACTAATTCCATTTAATGACAGAGTGCTGCTGTGCATGTCCAACTTTATGTCTCTGTGGGTCAGACAACACCCAATTCATGATGGGCAGCTCAGGCTCATGGTGACTTGGTGGCCCATGGTTAAGCATTCAGTCTCTACTATGGCCCAGTAACAAGCCAAAAGTTCTTTCTCAAGAGGAGAGTAGTTATCTGCAGAGGATGACAGGGCTTTGCTCCAAAATCTTAAGGGTCTGCGCTGTGATTCACCAACAAGGGGCTGCCAAAGACTCCAAACAGCATCTCTACCTGCCAAGACACTTCAAGCACCATTGATCAGCTGGATCATGTGACACAAGAGGCAGAGTGGCTTGCACAGCAGCCTGAACTTTCTCTTGTTTTGGGCTCCACTCAAAACTAGCAGCTTTCAGAGTTACTTGATAAATAGGCTGGAGTAGCACACCCAAATGAGGGATATATTGCTGCCAAAATCAAAATGGATCCACCAGGCGTTGTGCCTCCTTTTTAGTTGGAGGGATGAAATGTAATAACTTATCCTTCACTTTATATAGAATATCTTGACATTCCCACACCACTGGACTCCTAGAAATTTCACTGAGGTGGAAGGCACCTGAGTTTTTGTGGGATTAATTTTCCACTTTCTAGCACACACATAAAACATTTTTTATTGTGCTTTAGATGAAGGTTTACAGAGCAAATTAGTTTCTCATTAAACAATTAATACACATATCATTTTGTGACATTGGTTGCCAACACCACAACATGTCAGCTTTCTCCCCTTCTCGACCTTGAGTTCCCCGTTTCCAGCTTTCCGGTCCCCTTCTGCCTTCTCATCCTTGTCCCTGGGCTGGTGTGCCCATTTAGTCTTGTTTTGTTTTATGAACCTGTCTAATCTTTGCCTGAAGGGTGAACCTCAAAAGTCACTTCAGTACTGGATGAAAATGTGTCTAGGGGCCATACCCTAGGGTTTTCTCCTGTCTCTGTCAGACCAGTAAGTCTGATCTTTTTTTGTGAGTTAGAATTTTGTTCTACATTTTTCTCCTGCTCTGTCTGGGACCCTCTATTGTGATCCCTGTCAGAGCAGTCGGTGGTGGTAGCCAGGCACCATCTAGTTGTGCTGGACTCAGTCTGGTGGAGGCTGTGGTAGTTGTGGTCCATTAGTCCTTTGGACTAATCTTTCCCTTGTGTCTTTGGTTTTCTTCCTTCTCCCTTGCTCTAGACAAGGTGGGACGAGTGGAGTATCTTAGATGGCCACTCACAAGCTTTTAAGACCCCAAACACTACTCACCAAAGTGAGATGTATAACATTTTCTTTATAAACTACATTATGCCAGTTGAGCTAGATGTCCTCCAGGACCATGGTCCCCAGCCCTCAGCCCTGTAATTGGGTCCTTCAGGGAGTTTGGATGTGTCTATGAAGCTTCCATGACCTTGCCTTGGTCAAGTTGTGCTGACTTCCCCAGTATTGTGTACTGTGTTACCCTTCACCAAAGTTACCACTTACCTATTGTCTAATTAGTGTTTTTCCCTTCCCACCCTTCCCCTCCCTTGTAACCATCAAAGATTGTTTTTTTCTGCGTGTAAATCTTTTCATGAGTTTTTATAATAGTGGTCTCATACAGTATTTGTCCTTTTGTGATTGACTTATTTCACTCAGCATAATGCCCTCCAGATTCATCTATGTAGTCAGATATTTTGCAGATTCATAATTGTTCTTTATAGTTGCATAGTATTCCATTGTGTCTATGTGCCATAGTTTGTTTATCCATTCATCTCTTGATGGGTACTTAGGTTGTTTCTATCTTTTTACTATTGTGAATAATACTGCAATGAACATGAGTGTGCATATTTCTATTCGTGTGACGGCTCTTATTTCTATAGGATATATTCCTAGGAGTGGGATTGCTGGATCATATGGTATTTCTATTTCTAGCTTTTTAAGGAGGCACCGGATCATTTTCCAAAGTGGTTGTACCATTTTACATTCCCACCAGCAGTGCATAAGAGTTCCAGTCTCCCCGCAGCCTCTCCAACATTTGCTATTTTCTGTTTTTTTGATTCATGCCAGTATGTTGGGTTGAGGTGGTATCTCACTGCAGTTTTGATTTGCATTTCTGTAATGGCTAGTGATCACGAGCATTTCCTCACGTGTCTGTTTGCCACCTGAATGTCTTCTTTCGTGAAGTGTCTGTTCATATCCTTTGCCCATTTTTTAATTGGATTATTTGTCTTTTTATTGTGGAGGTGTTGGATTTTCCCATAGATTTTAGAGATTAGAACTTTGTCAGATTTGTCACAGCCAATTTTTTCCCCCAGTCTGTAAGTTCTCTTTTTACTCTTTTTGGTGAAGTCTTTTGTGAGAGTAAGTGTTTAATTTTTAGAACATTCCAGTTATCTAGCTCATCTTCTGGTGTTTCTGGTTTGTATCCTATTTGCCGTGTACTAGGGCCTCTAGCACTGACCCTATTTTTTCTTTTATGGTCTTTATAGTTTTTGGTTTTATATTTAGGTCTTTGATCCATTTTGAATTAGTTTTTGTGTTTCTTTTTCCTTTTTCTTTTTTTTACGGAAGGACATCCAGTTTTGTCAGCACCGTTTCTTAAAAAGACTGCCTTTTCCCCGTTTAATTGACTTTTGGTCTTTTCCAAAGATCAGGTGACCGTAGGTGAATAATTTTACATCTGGGTTCTTGATTCTGTTCCATTGGTCAATGTGTCTGTCATTGTACAAGTACCAGGCTTTTTTTTTTTTTTTTTTTTTTTAACTACCATTGCTGTTTAGTAGGTTCTGAGTTCTGGTAGTGCACGTCCTCCTACTTTATTCTTCTTCAATAGTGCTTTACTTATCTGGGGCCTCTTTCCTTTCCATATAAAGTTTATGATTAATTTTTCCATCTCAAAGAATGCTGTTGGTATTTGGTTTGGGATTGCATTGTATTTGTAGATTTCTTTGGCTAGAACTGACATTTTCACAATGTCGAGTCTACTTATCCATGAGCATTTATGTTTTTCCATTTATGTAGGTCTCTCTTGGTTTCTTGCAGTAGTGTTTTATAGTTTTCTTTGTATAGGTCTTTTACGTTCCTAGTTAGATTTATTCCTAAGTATTTTATTTTTTTAAGGGCTGTTATAAATGGTATTGCTTTCCTGATTTCTTTTTTGCAGTTCTCTTTATTGGGGTATAGGAATCCAACTGATTTTTATATGTTTAGCTTGTATCCTGCTACTTTGCTGAATCTTTTCATTAGTTCCAGTAGTTCTCTTGTGGAGTTTTTTGGGTTCTCTGTGTATAGTATCATATCATCTGCAAATAGGGATTGTTTTACTTCTTCCTTACCAGTTTGGATGCCCTTTATTTATTTTTCTTGCCTTATTGCTCTAGCTAGGACTTCTAGCACAATCTTAAATAGGAGTGGTGATAAAGGGTATCCTTGTCTTGTTCCTGTTCTCAGGGGGAATGTTTTCAGCGTCTCTCCATTAAGAATGACATTGGCTGCTGGTTTTGTATAGATGCCTCTTATTATGTTGACAAATTTCCCTTTTATACCTATTTTATTGACAGTTTTTTATCAGGAATTGGTGTCGGACTTTATCGAATGCCTTTTCTCCATCGATTGAGATGATCTTGTGATTCTTTTCTTTAATTTGATTTATGTGGTGGGTTACGTTGATTGATGTTCTAATGTTGAGCCATCCTTGCACAGCTTGTATGAATCCTACTTGGTCAGGGTGTTTTGTTTTTTGTTTGTTTGTTTTTAATAATGCTGAATTCCATTGGCTAGCATTTTGTTGAAAATTTTTGCATCTATATTCATGAGAGATATTGGTCTGTAATTTTCTTTCTTTCTTTTTTTTTTTTTGTGATGTTTCTGCCTGGTTTTGGTATCAGAGTTATGCTGGCTTCACAGAATAAACTCGGAAGTGTCCCTTCCTTTTACGTGTTCTGAAATAGTTTGAGTAGTACTGGTGCAAGCTCCTATCTGAATGTTTGGTGGAATTCTCCAGAGAAGCCATCTGGGAATTTTTTAATTACCTTTTCAACCTCTTCTCTTGTTATGGCTCTGTTCAGATTTTTGAACTCAAGCTGTGTTAGTTTAGGTAGGTAGTGCGTTAGCAGCAACTGTTTGCCAATAAGTCCAAAGTCATGGATCTTTCTTCCTTACTAGCTCCAGTCAACATAATGTCATCAATGTAATGGACCAGTGTGATGTCTTGTGGAAGGGAAAGGTAGTCAAGGTCCCTAGGACTAAATTATGATACAGGCCTGGAGAGTTGATATAGCTCTGACTAGAAGTGTATTATTGGCCTTGCTAGCTGAAAGCAATCTGCTTCTGTTGTTCCTTTGAAACCAGAATCAAGAAAAAGGCATTGGCCAGATCAATAGCTGCAAAACAGGTACCAGAAGATATATTAATTTTCTCAAGCAATGAAATCACATCTGGAACAGAAGCTGCAATTGGAGTCACCACCTGGTTAAGTTTATGATAACCCACTTTCATTTTCCAAGATCCATTTGCTTTTTGCATGGGCCAGCTGGGCGAGTTGAATGAGAAGGTAGTGGGAATCACCACCCCTGCATCCTTCAAGTCCTTGATGGTGGCAGTAATCTCTGCAATCCCTCCAGGAATGGGTATTGCTTTTGGTTTACTGTTTTCCTAGGTAGGAGAAGTTCTAATGGCTTTCACTTGGCTTTTCCTACCATAATAGCCCTTATTCCACTTGTCAGAGATCCAGTGTGGAGGTTTTGCCAGTTGTTGAGTGTATTTATTCCAATTATGCATTCTGGAACTGGGAAAATCACTACAGGATGGGTTCAGGAACTGACTGGACCCACTGTGAGGCTAACCTGAGCTAAGACTCCATTAATAACCTGACCTCTGTATGCCCCACTCTGATTGGTGGGCCACAGTGACGTTTTGGATCTCCTGGAATTAGTGTCAGTTCAGAGCTAGTATCCAGTAATCCATGAAAATCTGATTATTTCCTTTACCCCAATGAACAGTCACTCTCGTAAATGGCTGTAGATTCCTTTGTGGAAGGCTGGGAGAAAGATTAACAGTGTAAATTTTTGGCAGTGTAGTGGCATCTTTCCTCAAGTCATTCTAATTACTGCTTTGACTGTGCTGTCCCTTATGGTAACTATGCTCACCTTGTCTTTGTTGATTGAGTGCCACCACTTGGCCCCTACAACCACAGGGTCCATCAGCTCCATTGTAGTTACGTGTGTTAATTCAGGTAGGAAGAGTTCCCACTGTCAAATCTGACTGACATAAAATAGCAATCACAGCAGTTTTCAAGGATGCTGGGGCTCCCTTCACAGATCTGTTCCTCACCGTTGTGGTAAAAGGTGTGTCCTCTGGGCACTCCATGTATGGGTCTGTGGGTCTAACCTGATAAATCCACTCTAACATGCCAATTTCCCTAAACCTTTGGATACTTTCTTCTACAGTATACCAAGGCAGGTCTGGTACTTCAGCTTGATTTAGTGTAGGCCATCATGTAATCCATGCTTCAGTGAACCAACCAAATAAACTGTTTAGATCCCTTCCTAACCTCTTGAGCTGAAACAATGAATAAAGAATATGCACTTAGTGGGCCATAACAATAAACTCAGACCAATCCAACTTTAAGTACCTTGCATCATTATCCCACACCCTAAATAGTCATTCCCACACATATTTCCCAAGTTTCTGTTTGTACATGTTAGAAAAGACAAGCAGTTCTTTTGGAGTGTAGCGTACCTCCTTCTGTGTCACTCTTAGTACTCCTACTTCATTGCATATGCCTGGGGCCTTTCAAGCAGCCATCTAAGTCACTGTGATTGGTCTTTATTTGCCCGGAGTAACAAAGGAAAAAGGAGAGTCAGGAATAGGAGGAGGATATGGAATATGTGGCTAATTGCCTCCATGAACAACTGCCTGCTTTGCCATGAGAACAGAAGAACTGGATGATGCCCAGCTACCATGACTGAACATTTTGATCCAACATTCTCTAGAAGAATCCTGATGAAAAAGGGGAAATGCAGAACAGAATTTCAAATTGTCATGGACTCCAGACTTTCTGGAGCCATGGAGGCTGGATCAGCCCCTGAAACTATTGCCTGTGATAATCTTTAAAACTTAAACTAAAAATATCCCTTGAAGTCTTCTTAAAACCAAACATCAGTTTAGTTAGTAAAAAATGTCCACCTTGAACATTATGCTCTTTTAAGTACTATCTATATGGGATCAAAGTAACAACAGCAACTCAAAAGATTAGACAAGAATCTTAGAGGGTAATGAATTTATGTTAATGGGGGAGGAACAACTCAGAAAAGGAGGTTGAGAATGCTTGCACAACTCGAAGAATGTAATCAGTGTCAATAAATTGTACATGTAGAAACGGTTGAATTGGTGTACATTTTGCTGTATATATGCTCAACAACAACAACAAAAGGAAAAGAAAACACCGTGGATTGGGCCAGGTGCACCTTAGTCCTCAAATTGACATCTTTGCTTTTTAACACTTTGAAGAGGCCTTTTGCCTCTTTTGCAGCAGATTGACCCAATGCAGTATGTCATTTGACTTCTTGACTGCTACTTCCAAGGGTGTTGATTGTTGATCCAAACAAAATGAAATCCTTGACAACTTCAATATTTTCTCCATTCATCATGATGTTGCTTGTTGGTTCAGTTTTGAGGACTTTTGCTTCCTTTATGTTGAGGTGTAATCCATACTGAAGGTTGTAGTCTTTGATCTTCCTCAGTAAGTGCTTCAAGTCCTCTTCACTTTCATCAAGTAAGGTTGTGTCATCTGTATATCGCAGGTTTTTAATGAGTTTTCCTCCAATCCTGATGCTGCATTCTTCTTCATATAGTCCAGCTGCTCAGATAATTTGCTCAGGCATACAGATTGAATAAGTATGGTGAGAAGATACAACCCTGATGCACACCTTTTCTGATTTTAAACCACACAGTAATCCCTTGTTCTGTTTGAATGAGTGACCCTTGGTCTATGTAGAGGTTTCTCATAAGCACAATTAAGTGTTCTGGAATTCCTGTTCTTTGCAATATTACCCATAATTTGTTATGACCCACACAGTCAAATGCCTTTGTGTAGTCAGTAAAACACAGGTTAACATTTTCCTGATAGAGCAGTACTAAGAAACTAAAATACCACGTAAGCAATCTGACTGCCCTGATGCTGCCATGATGTGAGGAAGCCCAAACAAGCCCACGTGGAGAGACCACATGAAGAGAGGGTGTGCCCACTGTTCCGGCTCCATCTGCCACCTGAACACAACTGCATTGGAGACCCTGAGCCAACTAACACATAAACTCTTTTTGATCCACAAGATTGTGAGCAAAATAAAATGGTTGTTTCAAGCCACCAAGTTTTGAGGTAACTTGTCATCCAGCACAGAAATTGGAACTTCAAAGTCCTTACAACACCTTCAAGGCCTTACTTAATCTGTGCCTCCTTACCTCTTGAGGCTCCCACTTGCTCACTCAGAAACAGTGACCTGACCCTGGGCCACTCACTCCCTCCACTCCAACCATACTGGCATTTTTGCTGTCTCTTGTCCACACCAGGAGTGGGTCCTTTGCATTTGCTGTTCCCTCAGCCTGGTATGCTCTTCCCTTAGATACCTGCCTGGCTTGATCCGACACTTCCTTCTTTGCTCATATGTCACCTTCTCAGTGAGGACTCTTATAACAATATTTAAGATCTCACCCCCCCTCAAAGAAAGATAAACCCCTTTAAGGAGAATGCCAAGTACATGTGGAAATAAGGGTGAATTTAGAAAATCACCAATGGATGCTAAAATAAGTGAGTGGCAGTTTGAAGGGGGATAAGATATTTACGTCATCTGAAAATGCAGAGACCGTGGAAGGGTGCTGCTCAGATATCTCTTGAAGGCAGGATTTGTTATTTATTGGCAAGGCCATCACAGCATTTGAGCTGACAGCATGCCCTTGCTGGCATCCCCAGCCACTGACTATGCACAGCAAGGATCCTGGGGCCTGGGTATTTCTGCCAATCACAAGGCCTCTCTAAAGGGCAATCTTTCCTTCACAACTATTGGGTTATTCCAGCTGTTGTCAGGTCTCCATCCTTGTCTGAGGCTTGCCCAATCCTGCTTCCTCCCTCTTTGATAGGCATTTACCCTAGTAAATCTCTGTGCTCTGTCTTGTACTCTGTCTCAGTGTCTGCTTACTGGAAGGCTTGTAATGATGCACAAAGTATTTCTCCACAAACTACTTATTAATTACAAGGGAATAATATTAGAAAAGCTTGGCAAGCGTGACCTTAACCAAGTGGTCCAAGCTAACATCATCCATGTTGGGATAGACTGACATGGCTTCCTGACATGCTGCACTGATGTCACAATATCATTTCTGTGGTATTCTGCCAAAAAATGGATAGCCCGAATCTAATCGTGAGGAAACAGCCGGCAAACGCTAACCGAGGGACATTTTACAAAATAACTGGTCTATACTTTTCAAATGGATTACACCTCAACATAAAGAAAACAAAACTCCTCATAACTGGACCAGTAAGCAGTATCATGATAAATGGAGAAAAGATGGAAGTTGTCAAGGATTTCATTTTACTTGGATCCACAATCAACATCCACGGAAGCAGCAGTCAAGAAATCAAAAGACGCACTGCATTGGGCAAATCTGCTGCAAAAGACCTCTTTGAAGTGTTGAAAAGCAAAGATGTCACCTGACTCAAGCCATGGTATTTTCAATTGCATTGTATGCATGCAAAAGCTGGACAATAAATAAGGAAGACCGAAGAAGAACTGACGCCTTTGAATTGTGGTGTTGACGAAGAATATTGAATATATCATGGACTTCCAAAAGACCGAACAAATCTGTTTTGGAAGAAGTGCGACCAGAATGCTCCTTATAAGCAAGGATGGCGAGACTACATCTTACATACTTTGGACGTGTTGTTAGGAGGGATCAGTCCCTGGAGAAGGACATCGTACTTGGTAAAGTAGAGGGTCAGCGAAAAAGAGGAAGACCCTCAACAAGATGGATTGACACAGTGGCTGCAACAATGGGCTCAAGCATAACAAGGATAGTGAGCATGGCACAGGACTGGGCAGTGTTTCATTCTGTAGTACATAGGGTTGCTATGAGTCAGAACCGACTCGACGGCACCTAACAACACACTTTTCAAGAATGCCAAAAGCAAGAAAGACAGAAGAACCGTTCCTGATTAAAAGAGACTAAAAAGACATGCCAACTAACTACATGATCCTCAACAGGGAAAAAACATACTATAAAGAACATCTGATGCAGTTCGAATATGGACTGTAGGTTAGATAATAGTATTGTATCAAAGTTAAGTTTCCTGATTTTGATTGTTGTACTGTGGTTTGTAAGAGAATGTCCTTGTTCTTAGGAAATACACGGTGAAGTATTTGGAAATCTCCAGCTTACTTTCCAACGGTTAAGAAAAAAGACACGCATGCTGTAAAAGTGGCCTGGCAGCAGGGGCGTCTGACCTCTAACTTCACAAGGGGGAAAGAGGGTCATTATTAGCATCAAGTGCCCCATGCTAATTCCCATGAGGCGGAGGTCAGACTTACCTCCTCTCACCAACCTTTTTACCAATTCTGACACCAACCATCCCTCCCACTGCACTCTCTACTTCTTTGCTGTGTTCGATAATTTGTTGCAATGGCCACCCAGAACTCACAGACCGTAATCAAGATTATGGGATTGATTAGGGAAGTAAGAGGTGACCACTCAGGATCAGGATCAACTTAGAAGTAACAGGAACAACTCAGAATACAATTCTTAATCAGGACAGCTTCTTCTCACCCTCTGCAGCTTGGCCCTGCTCAGGGCCTTCTGCTGCTGGGCTCTGCTCAGGGCCTTCTTGGGCAAGTGTTACAACTCTGAGCTCTATCGGTGAGCTTAGCTCTGCCAAGTGCCCGGAGGCACCCCACTCCACCAGCAAGCTTCCTGCAGAAAGGCACTCAGCTTTCTCGCTCTGCTGGCTGGGAAGCCCATCATCTCCTGCTGGCTTCCTGGTTCTGCTTCCTCTGCTGCTGCCCGTTCTCTGCCACTGCTTCTTGCCATTGTCTCTTGTTGTCTTCATGTTACAGCTCTTTTTCTCTGTCGCCTGGGTCTTGGAGGTTCCCAGTGCAGGAACCCTGGGTCCAAAGGACACACTCTGCTCCCGTCTTTTTCTTGATGATAGTAATATCCCCACTTCTCGCCTCTGGGATGGCTCATTTTATGCCTAGCAGAATGGCAAGACTGACCAATTCCCTCGTTAGGGTTCCCTATACCTTATTTGCATGGTCCCTCTCTCACAAGGGTGCCATGTACCTTATTGGCATTATTAGCAAGTTGTCCAATTCCCTTGGTAGGCCATAAGCACCTCATTTGCATAGTCTCACCCAGTCATTTGGTGAGAGTTAGGACTATGGCTAGAAGGGCCATACTAAGTAATTCACTGCATTGCACATGTGTTTATAAATATTTATACAGAAAATGATAAGAAAAAAAAGGAACAAAATGTAAACAGTGCATTTTGGTAAGGAGTATTAGAGAGAATAAAACAAATGAAACAAGATGTAAACAGTTGGTGCCTTTGGGCAGAGTATTCTGGAGTTCCTTGTACTAGGTCTTGCAGCTATTCTGTGATTGAAAATTATATCTAAATAAAAAGTTCCAAAGACATTGCACACCCTCACTTGCTCTCCTGCTTTATTATTTATTGTAACATAAACACAAAATTTACCATTTTTAATTTTTTTTATTGTGCTCTCGATGAAGGTTTACACAGCCAATTAGTTTCTCATTAAACAATACACATATTATTTTGTGATATTGGTTGCCAACACCACAATTTGTCAAATACTCCCCTTCTTGACCTTGGGTTCCCTGTTTCCAGCTTTCCTGTCCCCTCCTGCCTTCTCATCCTTGTCCCTGGGCTGGTGTGCCCATTTAGTCTTGTTTTGTTTTATAGGTCGGTCTAATCTTTGCCTGAAGGGTGAAGCTCAAGAGTGACTTCAGTACTGAGTGAAAATGTGTCCAGGGGCCATACTCTCAGGGTTTCTCCTGTCTCTGTCAGACCAGTAAGTCTGATCTTTTTTTGTGAGTTAGAATTTTGTTCTACATTTTTCTCCTGCTCTGTCTGGGACCCTCTATTGTGATCCCTGTCAGAGCAGTCGGTGGTGGTAGCCAGGCACCATCTAGTTGTGCTGGACTCAGTCTGGTGGAGGCTGTGGTAGTTGTGGTCCATTAGTCCTTTGGACTAATCTTTCCCTTGTGTCTTTGGTTTTCTTCATTCTCCCTTGTTCCAGACTGGGTGAGACCAGTGAAAACTTACCATTTTAAAGTGTACAATTCAGTGTCAGCATTAATTATATTCACCGTGTTGTGCAATCACCTTTATCAAGTTCTTTAACATTGTCATCACCCCCAAAAGAAACCCTACCCATTAGCAATCACTCCCCAATACCCCTCTCCCTAGCCTACGGAATCTTATGTGGCTTTTTGTCTCTGGCTTTTTTCAAGTGGCATGTTCTCAAGGTTCGTCTGTCTTTTAGCGTATATCCTAACTTCATTCCTTTTTATGGCCGAGTAAATATTCCAGTGCATGGATACACTAAATATTGTTTATCCACTGATTAGTTCATGAACATTTGCGTTTCCTCGCTTTATTTTTTCCACAGCACTCATCACTATCTATACAGTTAACTCAGGTACAGCCAGAGTGCTCCTTGGAAGGGAGGATGAGGAAGTCTCACATAGTTTGGACAGGTTTTCAGGAGGAGGGACCTGGAGAAAAGCATCATGCTTAGTAATGGTGACACATCATACTGTGTCATCATGGACTGACACAATGGTTGCAACAACAATGGGCTCAAACATAGCAACGATGGTGACGATGGCGCAGGACCGGGCAGTGTTTCGTTTTGTGGTATGTGGGGTCGCTATGAGTCGCAACCGACTCTACAGTACCTAACAACAACCCCTCCGCGCGGCAGAGATGCTCTTTTGTTCATGGTTGCATCCCAGCAGCTAGCGTCCGGCCTAAGTAGGACCTCCAAGAGATTTACTGAATCTACGGCGGGAGCCTGGACTAGAGACGCGCAGTTCTCGAGAGCTCGCGGTCTCTAAAATGTTTGTAGTGGGCCCACGCGCAAGGCGCACGCGCCACGCCCCGGAAGTCCTCGTCTGGCCTTGACCTGACCCGGAAGTGCTCGCGCGCAGCCACCGCTTCCCCCCCCCCCCCTTCAATATGGCAGCGCGGTGTGTGCTTTGCTGACTCCCGAACGCTGGTCCGTGGGTGCCATGGTCTTCCTCACGACACAGCTGTGGCTGCGAAGCCGCCTCACTGACCGCTACTGGCGGGTCCAGGAGGTGCTGAAGCACGCCCGGGTGAGTGCTTGCCCTCACAATCTGCTGCTTGCCTCTCTGTGCCCACTGGGTAGCTTCCTCACCCGGCGCGCCAGCCACTGGGCACACCCGTGCCTCATAGTGGCACGCAGACGGGGCCCAAGAAGCCCATGGCTCACTGATGCAGGCCCCACGAGCAAACCCCGTTTCCTGTTTTTTTTCACCCAGCACTTCCGGGGAAGGAAGAATCGGTGCTACAGGTTGGCAGCCAGAGCTGTGATTAGAGCCTTTGTGAAATGTACGAAAGCACGAAGATTGAAGAAGAGGAACATGAGGACAGTAAGCGTGGATCCCTGGTGGACCCAGCAGAGCCCGGTTGCCGCTCAGCCCCCTTCATCTCCACTCCAGTGGGACCACTGTCTCTGCAGGGCAGAATGGCCTCTCTCTCAATTCCAGGATGCAGTCTCTGCCCTGGGCATCTGAGAGCGAAACTCCTGGTTTTTCCCCCAGATCACTGGGCCCTCCCCAGAGAATGTTTTCTCCAACCTTCCGTTTGCTGGAGTCAAAAACCTGAGCATTATCCTCGACGCCTTTGTTTCTCTCACACCTCACATCCAAAGCCCAGGCAAATTCTGTTTGCCCCACAGATGGCATATCAGCTAGCAAGAATCCCACCTCTTCTCACTATCCCACTGCCACCACCCTGCTCCCAGCCACCACCATCTCACCTGGGTCACAGTCAGAGCCTGCTTGCCAGTCTCCCTGCTTCATTCCAGCCACTACCCTTTACAGCTCACATCTCTCCGCTGTGTAAAACCCTTTGGTGGCTTCCTGTAGCACTCGGGGTAAAAACCAAAACTCTGGAAAATCCTGCCAGTCACCTACGAGGGACTTGGACAGTGTCTAAAGATGCAAGAGTAACACACAGCTTAAAACAGAGTACCCTCAGAGACCACCCTGTTTAATAGACCAGGACCCAGAATGCTGGGGTGCATGCCTGTCCCTCAGAAACTCCATTGTGCTGTGTCCCAGCCACCGAGTAGCATGTTGACTTGCCTTTTCCCATCCTTCATGTCTAACTTCTAAATGTGCCTTGGGGCCACGGCCTTCCAGATCTTTCCTTGGCTCCCACTAGCCTCACCCAGGCCACAGTGTGCAGACCATGTTTGCAGTGCTTAGAAGAGACCCCCATTCTCTTTGTCTGTGAGGTCCTCTGCCAAGGACTTTCCCAGCCTCTTCCCTTAAGCTTGTTCACTCCCCGAAGCTTCTGCTTGGGTACTTTGTCCTTCCTCTCTTAGCGCTCATCTTGGTGGCTGTAATTACTCATCCACATGGATCCTTTGTTAGACTGTGGCATGGCACTTAATGTTTGCTCAAAAAGTCTGTTGAGTCAATGCAGCACCTTACAGTGAGAAGATTCCCTACTTAGATTTGGAGATGAAGCTTGTGTTTGGATGAAGAGTATCAACCTTTGCTTGAGTAGAAAACACTTTAATATTTACTTCTACAAAAATATATTTTAGTTCTGTAGGGTCTTTGCTGGGGAGCTATGCATGTAACATACACAACTAGTTCTTAGGTACCTGTATGCTTTCTTATTTCAGCTTTGGATCAATCGGATCACAGCTGCTTCCCAGGAGCATGGCCTGAAGTACCCGGCCTTCATTGGCAATTTAATTAAGGTATGGTGAGGATGGAGCCCCTGTGAGTGGGCTGGATGTCTGCAGAAACTGTCGCATCTGGCGTGAGTCCAGCTGGCCAGACTGGCAGGCAGAGCTGCGGGTATGCCCTAAGCTGCTTCTGTGGTTGGTGGGGTCTGGCAGGCTCAGGGCTCACAACTCTGTTTCTTTCCTGCCCTGCTGGTGGCATGTGGGGCAGCTGTGAGCCTGGAGTTTCCCCATAAGAGGAAGGACAGAAAAACTTGACTCTAAATTTAAAGTTTTAACTTCAGAGTTTTAGCACTGCAGATAAAGCACTGCAGAATTTAGTGAAGTTGAAATACATACAATCAAAACAGGGAGACTTGCTGTGAGGAAGGGATAGACTGAGCAAGTATGGCAAAGCTGTGGTATTTGTTGAGTCTGGGTAATAGCTGGATTCCCTCTGCTTTTGTGTACATTTAACACGTTTTCTTAAAAAGTTATGGGGCCGCTATTGTCCTGTGTAACCAGGCACCACCTTTGGCACATTACAAAGATCTTTCATGTTATGCTTAGGTACGATGTCCCATGTTATTGTTGGGGACAGAGGCTTAAGAATGGAGAGGACTCTGTTCGAGGGCACACAGGTCCCAGGTGGGAAGCCAGGGCCACCTTGTCTTCCCCTAGCTGCATTTAGTGGATGAAGACATCCCCTTTTCCTGTCTTTAGACTTCTGGCAGTGTTTGCTTTCTGAAGTAACTGACAGTTTTACCTGGTAGGTGACTCAGCTCAGTGCCCTTGCGGGAATGCGCCTTCCCTCCGCCTTCTGCTGTGTAGGCCTTGCGCACACTTTGTCTGGGTCTCACTCTCAACGTTTGTAAAATAGGGGCTGTGATTTTCCCTTCTGGCTTAATTTAGGAATTACCCTAGGCCAGCAGTCTCTGTTCTGGGTAATAACTGTGAACCCTGAATGAGGTCTCCATGTCCAGGCTGGCCCCAGGACCAGATCCTGGCCTTGGCCTCCTCCTCATGTCCCACAGCTTCCTCAGTGCCCTTGTACGGCTCAGCCTGGTGGGCCTCCCGCCCGTCCTCCTCAGGACCTGCCCCCACTCCTGCGTGAGCATGTTGTTGACGCGCCATACAGAGTACGCCCGTGTGAGGGGCCACTGTGTGGGGTTGTACTCAGTTTGCCCAAGCATGCTTCTGACTCTGACCACTGTCTGTCCCCGACTACGCGCTACTGACCCTGACCGCTGTCCATCCCCGACTACGCGCTACTGACCCTGACCACTGTCTTCTCTCCCAGTGCCAAGTGGAGCTCAACAGGAAAGTGCTTGCGGACCTGGCCATCTACGAACCAAAGACTTTTAAATCTTTGGCGGCTTTGGCCAAAAGGAGGCGAGAGGAGGGATTTGCTGCTGCCTTGGGGGATGGGAAGGAGCCAGAAGGTGTGTTCTCCCGTGTGGTGCACTACCGCTGAGGTCCTGCTCGCCATTGTATGACTTAGAAGATGTTTTTCTCCTGATGGTCCTAACGACTGAAATAGGAGAAGTAAGTCTAGCCGACAGTTTGTAAGTCAGTTTACAAATGTTTATGTTTTATTAGCAAGTGTGAGAGAAAGGTCTTGTCTTCCTTCCTGTTGGGACAGGTTCACAGACCTGTCTTACATAGATCATAAAAATAAAGCTTGTATGGTGGTCTGCTTTGCAAGTTGTGTTTCTTGCATCCAGCAAACAGGGCACCCCAAGGGGTGCAATTGCCTCAGGTGCTCTGGCCTGGTGGGGGCTGGTGTTCCACCTTGGTAGGGGTGTATACTCACCTTGGGAGTGCCCCAGCCCTCGGGTGTGCTCACTTGGGGATATACTTGCCCAGTGGTACCCTCTAGGTCCCAGGTTATAGGATGCACCTGAGCATGCTGCTTCCTCCCTTGGAATCTTAGATCATCTTCCGTAGGTGGGGGGTTTACACCAAGCCTATAAACACAGACGCCATCTCTCCTCCAGGGCATAATGTGGCCCACACTGCATCCAGCTTCCCAGTTCCTGGACCTGCATCCGGGCTTATGTCAGGCATCCCCTGCTGCCGCCAGGATGCACTGCCTGGGCTCTGATGCCCAGCACTATCTGTCTTTGCCAAGTTCCCCCAGGTGGATTCCTTACTCCTGTGCTTGGGCCTCACCCCTATTTCTCACCCCCCACCGCCCCGCTTCCTGGTGCTTGTAGCAGGGACCCTGTGGCCTGCTCTTTAGTCATGCTAGCCTTAGTTCATCTGCACCCCCTCCACCTCTCACCTGGATGTCCTGCCCTCCCACAGCAGGCAGGTTAGTTCCCCTCCCTGAGACACCTCATGAAGTCCAGCCTGGAATCTCTTCTCAATAAGCTTCCCAGTGGGAATGGCCTACCTATCCTCCTCATGCTGCCTGCCTTCCTGTCCACCTCTTGACTGCAGTGACCTCAGAGCATCTCTGTGCAGAGGTGTCCACACCTCACCTCTCCCCACACAGGGTCAGGCCCTCACCATGGTCTGAAGCTGGGACCTTGGCCTCTTGTGTCATGAACCCCCCTTTGCTACCATGGCCTGCTCTTTCTCTGCCAAGTGACTGGCCCCTTGCTGCCTCCTGTCCTCTGGTCTGGCAGTTGGTCCACCATCCCTTAGGCTGCTCTCACCAAAGCCTAGATCCCACACACTCCAGCCCTGACCTCTTGCTTCTGAGCAGCCTTTGATCCCAGGGAACACTCATTCCTTGTGGCACTTGCCCTTTCCACAGCCTGTAACATCGTGGCTGCCTCTCTTTGCCCTGTGAGGTCCTGTCCCCAGGGCTTGGGCCTCCACATGCTTACTCACTGGTACCCTCACGTCTCCTGCCAAAGCCAACTTCCCAGGCTCCAAGACTGCTTGTCCAGCAGCTCCAATGTCTGCCCACTGGTGAGGGGCTCCACTGTGGGCGACACCACCTTCCTCACCTTTGCCAGCAGTCACCAGGACCCCATTCTGGGTCCCTCCTCAGACTCAGCACCACCTCCCACCACACACTGACTGGTCCATGGACCTCTACGTCTCCACCCACACTGCAACCACCTTGGCTCAGACCTAAGCGACCCTCCTTCTGGTCCTTGTCCCCATGTACACAACGTCCCCACGCTGTAAGCATTTGGAGGCTGGAGGCCGGGGGCCCCGGGGGCTGAGTTGAGCTCTGTGGTTTCCTGGCACTGAAGGTGGTGCTGGCAGCACACAAGCGCTCACTGCACAGTCATCAGTACAAGGTCAGGGAGCAGACAGCTGAGTGGAAAACAGAGCCCTCTGGCAGGGACTGAACTCTTCTGTGTTTCATCAGTGAAGGAAGATGGGGCTGTAGGCTGCCCCCCTTCTGGCCCAGGATCCACATTTTCCCCGGTGCAGGCAGGCATCAGGGGCCCTGCCCCCACCTCCAGGCCTGGACCTGACTGGAGCCAGCAGCTTTTCCCACTCTGCCCAATCACTGTCCAGGTAACGGACAAGCAACCCATGTAAGGCCGAGAAGAAACAAGATGATTGCTGGGACTTCCGGAGGAGAGGACTTCCTTCTCCTTTCCTGTATGGTGTGCTGAG
This sequence comes from Dugong dugon, assembly GCA_030035585.1. Taxonomy (NCBI): domain Eukaryota; kingdom Metazoa; phylum Chordata; class Mammalia; order Sirenia; family Dugongidae; genus Dugong; species Dugong dugon. The sequence goes on along the minus strand of CM057462.1, from coordinate 24,377,795 downwards.
AACAAGGGAGATGGGTGGACTCAAACTAGCTTGCCCACGAAGATGGAGGAAAAATTGGATCACATGTGGCATTGTTTGAGCTGCTAGGTCAAGTCTCCCCAGAAGCCAGTCCCACATCTGGAGTCTTTAGGGGTGAGAGCCAACGGAGCCCTTTGGGTCTGAGCCAGTTTGAGTTGGATATGATGCCACTGGCCACTCTTAAGTGTCTGAACCTCCCCCCACCTGGTCTTTCTCCCACTCTTCTACCTCCCCTGTCAGCTGGTCTCCCCCAGGCTTCCCTGCCATCCTCACACAGGACTTCGAACTAGTCCCAGTGAATGTTTGCGGTGACTTGTGCAGCAACAGATACCCAATGCAGCATCTGTTCCTGTGCAGTGCGACAGCAGCACTACAGCTGGGTGACCTGACCCAAGGCGGCCAGAACTGGGCAGGGCCTCCAGGCCTAAGCCTTGCATCTTACCGGCCAGCAAACGGAAAAGAAGGTCACAAATAAATAACACCCCTCCGATGGCTCCCCACAGTTCCATGCAGTGCCTGGAATCCAGCCTACCTCCTGCTGACCTCTTCAGCCTAGAAGCCGCACTCCCTCCACTCAAACCCTAGCTGGAATCTTGTGGAAGTTATGCCTTCCACCAAACTGCCAAGGGCTTTGTAGCAACATCAAAGTCAACGTTTCCGGTTACCCATTGACCCATCTCTCTTCCCGTGGACTGAATTTTGAAGACAAGAACTTGTCGAAACTGCCTGGTATTACTTTTGTGTCCCCTACGCCTGGGGTCAGTTAGGTTTGGAGAGTAATGGCCACACCAGCTGCCACGTATTAATTTCGGCAACTAATAATCGTTGCTGCGTGCCAGGCGCTGGGCGATTTACCAAGCACCTGTCAACCTCCTGCGAGAGGCATCACCACACTTCCACCATCTTCCCACCCCTCTACCGTGCTCTTCACAACTAGGACGCAGCTTCCTGGAACACAGCCCGGCTGCATAGGGCGGGAGGGCCGTCTGGGGACGGCAGGTTGGGGGTTGGCCCAGTCAAGACGGAACCCACCCGCCTGGACCGCCCCGCCCCGCTCCGCCAGCCGGGGTGGGAACGCGCGAGTTTCCGCATAGCTGGGTCTCAGTGGTGACGGGGGCCCTACTCGCTGAGCGAGCGCGGAACCCCGCGCGCAGTCGCGTCTAGATCTCCAAAAACGCGCGGCTTCCTGGTTGGGGCCACCTGGCCCGAGGCGCCGCGGAGCCCCCTGGGTAACGAGCCCGCCCCCGCTCGCGCCGATTCCCGGTGTCGCCGTCAGGGGCGACGCTGACGGGCAGGCCGCAAAACCAATCGCGGCCAGGCAGAGCCCGGCCGCCCCTCAGGCTGAGCCAATGACGCGCGCGAGGCGGGGCGGCGACCGTAGAGGGTCGCGAGGAGCCGCCCTGCCGGGAAGGAGCCGAAGGGAAGTCGGCGGCACAAAATGGCGGCGACGGCGGCGGCGGCCGGAGCTCCGGGGCCTGCGGCCACCGCGGCAGCGACCGGGGCTCCGGGCGCGGGGAGCGCAGCACCCGGGTCTCAGGGGGTGCTGATTGGGGACAGGCTGTACTCCGGGGTGCTGATCACCTTGGAGAACTGTCTCCTGCCCGACGACAAGCTTCGCTTCACGCCGTCCATGTCGAGCGGCCTCGACACCGACATTGAGACCGGCCTCCGCGTGGTGGGCTGCGAGCTCATCCAGGCAGCCGGCATCCTGCTGCGTCTGCCCCAGGTGAGTTCTCTGTCGCGAGCCTCGGGCCAGGTTAACAGTCGGCCAACGCTGGGAGCGGCCCGGCCCTTTGTTGGCGGTCGAGCCGGGCCTAGCGCGGCCTCCGCCCAGGAGCCGGGCCTAGCGCGACCCTCGTCCTCGTCTCCTGCCTGGAGCCGCGTCTTATGCGACTCTCTCCTCCGTCCTTTCCCCGGAGCCGTGGCCGATGCAATGGGAAACTAGGAGCCTTTGTGAAAAACAGTTTTGGTTTTGGTTCTCTATCAGGAGCCACACTAAGCCTGGTAATTTGTGTTTAACCGTGAAATCCTTGAATTGAGCGCTTGGAAATGATGCGAAGCTCTCTTCTTTAGGTGGCTATGGCTACCGGGCAGGTGTTGTTCCAGCGGTTCTTTTATACCAAGTCCTTTGTGAAGCATTCCATGGAGGTAAGGGCCTTTTTGTCCATGGAAATATGCCCAAATGAAACCCAAGCCTGTAGTTGGGAGACCCAGCTCTGCATTTCAGGGTTGGAGGGGCCTTCTGTGCACCTCCCGTTTGGTCTTAGTCGCCCTTCCTACTTCTTTGGAGGCTATCAGGAGTAGAACAAGCATCTGTGTTGCAATGCTTACGTTTTAGCATGTGTCAATGGCCTGCGTACATCTCGCCTCCAAAATCGAAGAGGCTCCAAGACGGATACGAGACGTCATCAATGTGTTTCATCGCCTCCGACACCTGAGAGAGAAAAAGTGAGTCTTTTATTAGAGCTGTCAGAATTTTCTCGTTTTTATGACTAAGTTGAAATAACATTTTTGTAACAAAGCTCAGACTGTGCAGTTTTAAACTGGTAGTTATTCAATTATATATACCCAAGTGCCCAGAACAGGTGTCATACTCAACTGATAGTGTTGAGTGAACGAGAGGACGGCACCAAGGAGGAAAGAGGACCTGTGGCTGCGGTTTTTCTGGTGTTGGCTTCCTGGTTTGCCCATGTAGTCACCCCCATATCGTTTCTTGTTTATTTATTGCATGTCTCTGAATGCTCTAGAGTAGAGTTTTTCAAACTTGACACTTACAGACGTTTGGGATTAGATGGTTCTTTGTTGTGGGGGACTGTCCTTTGCATCACTGGGTGTTCAGCAGCTTCCCGTCTTTTAGCTACTAGATGCCAGTATCACCCCCCAGTTGTGGCAGCCAAAAATATCTTCAGACATTGCCAGTTGTCCCTGGGATAGCAAAATTGCACCTAGTTGAGAACCATGTAACGTCTAGCCAGACTTTAGACTCCTAAAGTAGGTGGAATTCCTTTGGAAAACAGAGCTCCGTCTATTGTTAAATGTCATCTTTGTAATTGGTTCTCTTCATTTCTTCTCAAACGTGTACGCATGTATCTTGAGTCACACGAAGTACATTCATCCCCTCTGTGTGAGACCCTCTGCTATATTTAGCTGGTGTTTATTATGCATCAGGGGAAGGGTGACTGAGAAGAAACACTAGGTTAACACTGGAGTTTGAGGTCTTTGTGATTTTGTTAGAGGAAGGGAAATTGGAAATTCACTTTCTAGTGATGTCTGCCTTGTGGTGTTTGTAAGACTCTCCCCTTTGGAGGTAATTAATGGGGTTTGGAAGACCTCATTTTATTTGACCCTTATGCAGGCTATGTGCTATGTCTTTGTAGGAAACCGGTGCCTCTACTATTAGATCAAGATTATGTTAATTTAAAGAACCAAATTATAAAGGCGGAAAGACGAGTTCTCAAAGAGCTGGGCTTCTGTGTCCATGTGAAGCACCCTCACAAGGTGGGTATGGGGCTTAGTGGGTGGTCCACTACATCGCCTTTCAGCTTTTGCCGCCTCATTTTTCCATTTTCACAGTGAATGAAGTCTCCGGAGAGAATTTAAATGCTTCCTTGGCTTGGTTTTCTAGTTTCTATCTGTAATCTTAAATAATTCTTCATTCCTAACTTTTCTGTGTTAAACCTTTTCATTTTGATAACATATTTTTAAGGGTTGTGGAAATGGCATCTTTTAAGTTTAAACTTTCAAAAATAGTGACAAATTTGTAAAAATTGAATTTGTCAGACATTTTTCTTTTTCAACAGAGCTGATTGTTTTCAGAAGGTGTACTAGGAATAGTTTTTCTTCCTGTCATGGGGGAAGGGGAAGAATTCTGGACCCTTGTACTCTGAAATGAATTGAACCAGTTTTGCAGCACGTTAGTTGGGAGGATGGCTGCCGCACTCTAAGTTTACTTTCAGTGCTGTGGATCTATCTCCTGTGTCATACTTGAACAAAACACGTTTTAACAAAAGATTGCTGTCTCCATCTTTTAATTCACTTTCTTTTCGTTGATGGATTTGCTTGTATTTTCTCTTATTTAGTTTGATTTTCAGTGTTGTTTCAAATTCTTGATAAAATACCAATAGAGCTAAGTGTTTTTCTTTACTTGCTGAGAGTGTCTTCTTATTGCGTTAAGTTGGCGATTGGGATGCAGAGGTGTTTAGGGCAGGCTAATACCTATGGTGGAAAAGGTATTGAAGATGAGCGTGGGACAGGCCGAGCACTTGCTGCGAGCAGGAGGCCTTCAGCCATGGGGCAGCTTGTCTTCGCCTACATGCTTGCTGCCTGCTGCCAGAGCAGGGAGCAGGTGTGTTAGCAACGCTCACCTCTGCTGAGCTGCTGCTGGTGTGTGACCAGGAGCCCAGTCCTTAAATCTAGCATGAGGCTTCTACTTGCTGCGTGGACGCCCCAGCGGTCTGAGTGCTTGGTTCCCAAGGTTCGCGGTAATAACTCCCTGACCCGTATCTTCCAGATAATCGTTATGTACCTTCAGGTGTTAGAGTGTGAGCGTAACCAGCACCTGGTCCAGACATCATGGTGAGTTGATTTTCTTTGTTGTTTGGGACCAGCAAGGGCAGTGGCAGACTGTGTTCGTTTGAGGCCCTTTGGGCAATGGGTAGTCAGGCTCATGGCTGTGGGCTGGAGTTGTCTGGAGTGCCCAGTGTTACTGCTGTGTAAATTCCAGTCAGCTTCCCAAAATGCAGGCACTGGCTTAACGGTAAGGTGGCCTCTATCTACCCTTTCCCCCATGGCCCATCAGGGATCTTCCCCAGGGAAAGTGAAGGCCTCGGGTACCAAAGCAGACTTGGTGGCCTCACTCTTCTGTGAAGTGTCTTCTTACTGGTTCCCTGTGAGAAATCTGGGTGGAAAAGAGGTATAAGACTCTCCTATAGCTCCCGGACTGGTCATAACAATGCATATGCTAGAATTGAAGGCCAGAGTAACAGCTTAGTGTTTGGGGTGCCTTGGTGAATTTTTCTATGGAGTTAAGTCTATAAGGGTCATATTTTTGCTGACTGAATTGTCTGGTGCTATGATGTGTTTAATAGAGAACCTATTTTGACTTTTCTTTTCTGTACTCTTTCAATCGAAGGGTAGCCTCTGAGGGTAAGTGACTAAGACTTCTCCTCTGCTGTCCAAGCGCTTTGGTGCAGGACAGCGGCCGTCTTCAGCCAATCCAATGCAGGCTCTCCACAGAAGGCTGGCTCTAGACCGGTGGTATGCCAACGATAGTATAGTAATGGCCGGTGCTGCGTGTGGTTCTCTGGGACTGTGCTTCTTGTTCATTCTCTGTTCTGCCTTAATAATGTATTGATTAGAGTTGGTAACTGTCTCAACTTGAATTTTGTCACTTTAAAACTGCTGTACTTGTACAATAAAGATGCAACACCTTTTTCTTTAAAAGTCCTGTGGAAGGCGGTAAGAGTGGAGGTGACAAATTGGCCAGTGGGGACTCAGACGGGCAGTGTGAGGTCGTGGCATTATTTCTAAATGCCCTCAAGCCGTTCTTAGGAGCTGAGCATTGACATGTTCTAGTAAAAGGTGTGCATCTTTAAATTATACCATGGACACTGTTTAAAATATTGTAATTTAATTTCAAATAGAGCAGTAAGTTTAAACATATGTTTTGAAGACTTGATTTTAGGACTTAAAAGTTAATAGATTAATGTTATTTTCGTTAGCTGGGTAGTGGAAATTTATTTATTAGAAATCAGAAAATCACTATTGATGGTTATGTTTAAAAATGTTTGAACTGTTTATTTGAAAAGTTGTTCCTCAGTCACCTCTGGGGGCTCTGAGCAGGCCATTGAGAACCAGATGCTGGTGATGGTGTGTGTAGAAGTGACCCTTTAGAAATCCCTGAGTGGGTTTGTGTATTATATCCTCCAGGGATGAGGGCAGAGATCACAGGGGGGTGGGGGTGTAAATAAAACGATAGTGGGCCTGATCTTGTTGTGAGTGCAGCCTGACTTGAGGGTGGCTGCAGTGGGGTCTGTTAGCAGTAAATACATATTCACCTCATAAATGTCTATTCAACTGTTTCCTTGTGGGATTAATCCCCTGTTTCTGCAATGTTGATAGAGCTAGTACAAAGTTCGGTTTTAGTCTATTAAGTTTTTGGAGAAATATATCTAAAGGAAAATGTTGAAAATGTAGTCAGTTTGAAAGCCCTTTAACTTTTTAAGAAATGCACGTTTTGTATTTCTATATCTTTAAAGTACGATAATACTATAAAAATGTACAGATTGTGATGAAACTTAGTATTTTGTTGTTGTTGTCTGATTTTATGAATGTTCACTTTAAGACTCCTTGTTGCAATGGGACAATTTGGAAACAGTTCTTTGATAAGCCTGAGAAGAGGACTTCCTTGGGGTGCTGACCCTCCTGCAGGATGTCCTTGTGCGCCTGGATTGCACCGCGGGTGCCCCCCTCCAAGTGGACTCCATCTGGAAGCCGTGCCCAGTCGTAAGGGGGCAGGCTGCATGCCCCTCGGAGGACGGACCGGAAGAGGACGTTGGCCTCAGAAAAGCCCCCCTGGGCTTATGCTCAGCCCGTTCCTTTGAGTTTGCATGTTTCTCTGCACTGTGGATTTTGAGCATTTAGACTTCTTTATTCAGATGCATTTTAACCACTAAGGTGGACATTTTCCTCCTGAGGCGTTGTGCTTTGCATGAAAGCAGGGCAAGACTGAGGGAAAAGTGAAGTTAAAATCGGTTCTCTTTCATAGCAATATGTATTGTCTGACATTCAGCCAGCTTTTTTATTTATTTTTATTTTTATTTTTTTAAATTCTCTATCTCCCTGTTCTGTATACAGAAAAAGCAGCTAGAATATTTTTCCGCTAGCTCTTGAGGCTCCCATGACTGCCGCGCCCTCAGCCCTGGCAGTAGATCATTTAGAGGGGGAGCACCTTATCTAGACGTGCAGATGGAGGTCTAGGTGCCAGGTGCTGCAGTTCTGCTTTTGCTTTTCAGGAACTACATGAACGACAGCCTTCGCACAGACGTGTTCGTGAGGTTCCAGCCTGAGAGCATCGCCTGTGCCTGCATTTACCTCGCTGCCCGCACACTCGAGGTCAGTGTTCACCTGGAGACACCTGTGTGCTCTACTTCAGATTTGCCTCCACTGTGCCCCTAAAAGTACACCACTCGAGTACTTAAAACATGTTGCTGGCCTGATATGCTGAGAAAAGTCTAATGTGGTGGCGTTTACGTTTACAGATTCCTCTGCCTAATCGTCCCCACTGGTTTCTTTTGTTTGGAGCAACTGAAGAAGAAATCCAAGAGATTTGCTTAAAAATCCTGCAGCTGTATACTCGGAAAAAGGTTTTTTTATGTTTTTTCATGTGACACATGCATTTGTGTTTGACTAGAAACGTCTGGTTCTGAATTGGTGGTGGCTTTTGCAGGTTGATCTGACACACCTGGAAAGTGAAGTGGAAAAGAGAAAGCATGCCATTGAGGAGGCAAAGGCACAGGCGAAGGGCCTGCTTGCTAGTGGCACGCAGGTTCTGGATGGCACATCTGGGTTCTCACCCGCCCCAAAGCTTGGTGAGTGTGGGGAGCGCGGAGCCTGAGCTCTCTCATCTGGGGATGTGCCTGTCTGCCTTCCCTTAGAGCCCTTTTGGGATTGTATCAGTAGCTTGGGGGCACTAGGTTGTACTGTCAGATCCTAGACTTGAAGCCCCTGCCCCCAAGGAATGAGGGACACACATGGTCTGTCTGCATCTCTGATTCGTGCGAGGTTTCGAGTCCCAGGCCAGGAGCAGAAAGTCCCTGTCAGCTTGTGTCCCATCTGTCCCGTGGAGTAGCCGTGTCTTACTCTGCTGAGTCTTGCCCCTTATCGAAACGGTTTTCTGATGGTCGATTTTTAACTCCTTGTACTTGATTCTAGTAGAATCCCCCAAAGAAGGCAAAGGGAATAAGCTCTCTCCGCTGTCTGTGAAGAACGCCAAGAGGAAAGCAGAGGCCTCGAAGAAAGCAAAGGCTGACAGCCCGGTGAACGGGTAAGACCACCTGCCACATCCTGCCTTCGCAGCAACTGGGGGCTAACTGGGAGGACCCCAGGTCTGACTGTCTCTCCCTCACAGCTTGCCAAAGGGGAGAGAGAGCCAGAGCCGGAGTCGTGAGCAGAGCCCCTCGAGATCCCGGTCAGGGTCCGCCTCCCCAAAGAGAAGGTACGTGCTGCTTGGCTCACCTGCGGCGCAGACAAGTAGAGGCCGATTTCCCTGTGGAGTGGGGGCCTGCGTCTCTGTGACCCCCCTCATGGTATGTCCATGGGTTCTGGTTGGGACAATCAGTCACTGGAGCGGTGGTCCCTTCCCCACTTCCTCCAGGAAAAGTGACAGTGGATCAACGTCCAGTGGGTCCAAGTCCCAGAGCCGCTCACGGAGCCGCAGTGACTCACCCCCGAGGCAGGTGCGCCATGGTGCCCCATACAAAGGCTCCAAGGTGAGGAGTTACACCAAGTCCAGGGACTGCAAGTACCCCACGCAAAAGCCTCCAAAGTCCCGGAGCCGGAGCTCGTCTCGTTCTCGAAGCCACTCGCAGGAGCGGGCAGAGAATCCTGGGAAATACAAGAAGAAAAGTCATTACTACCGAGATGAGAGGCGGGAGCGTTCTCGGTCATATGAGCGGACGGGCCGTCGCTATGAGCGGGACCACCCCGGGCACAGCAGGCACCGCAGGTGAGCGCGGGCCCTGCGGCAGCTGCTGGACAGCCGCTTCTCAGGACATGTGAGTTATGCCCTGCCCCAGCCCTCCTGCCACTCACCTTGTGACTTCTGCGTGGCTCCCTTTGGGAATGCTACTGACTCTTTGGACCTTGTTATGAATTTGAAGGTGGAATTGAGAGGGCAGTGAGGTGCCCCTCAGGTGGCCGGCCTGTGCACCTGCCCACGACTCTGCGCCTGGTTGCAAGGCGCATACCCTTCTGAGCACGGGGCACCCCCAGCCTACCGGCTTCTGGAAGGAACAGAGGCGTGCATGGTGATGGTGGTGGAGCTCGGTGCTAAAGACAAGCTGTCTCCTCTCCCCCATATAGATGCCCAATTACGTTAAACCAAGAAGAATGATTTTTAGAATCTCTGCCTATATTAGGTTGTACTTATGTACATATTTTCCGTGTTTAACAGTACAAAATGAGAAAATGGCCTTAATAGCCCCTTATTCTCTGTCAGTGTTGTAAATAAACGTGTTTAATACAGGTGAAAGCTGTATATGAAAACTCCATTGGATTCTGTCAGCTTGAAACTTGTGTAGAGAACTTTGGTTTTTAAAATGTGAAGGCATTTCGATCTGTGTTGAAAGTCGTATATTTTTATCTGTGCAATGCTGCGTGCAGGTCACCAGCCCCTAAATAGAGAAATTTCCTATATATGCATTTTATGTGGTTAAATAAACAATTCTGTCTACTCAGGATTTTTGGAACGTTGAAGGATTTGTAGTTTGTCCATTTGCTTGCTTGTTATGACAGTGGTGGCGTGCACAGCTGGCGCTATCCGTTGTAGTGATACGTCTGTGCTGTCACCGCCCCTTCTCATTAAAGTGTTGGCTTTTGTACTGAGCCGTGTGTGCGTGCTCTCTTTGGAGGAGGGACTGGGCCATCTGCTGTTGGGGCAAAGGGTTCTTGGGGTCTGGAGAAAGGAAGGTTTGAAAACTTGCCACAGTGATTTGGCCTAATGAGCATTTGGTATGTAACCTTGGCCAGGAGAGTCCCACCTCAGCTGTATCCCCTTCTTGCTCGAGGGAGACATAGTCATGTCCTGCCAGGGCACTGTGGGGCGTGAGACAGCTCTCCTGGTTATGGTTATGTAATACCATGAAATGATTAGTCTAAATTCATGAGGGATAAAAATCAGGATCAGCACAAAAGTGGTTCCTATGAGGTTGAGGTCAGACATACTCTGCTCTCCAACTTTGTCACCATTTGACACCAGCTGTTCCCCCTTTGGCATTCTCTATCTCTCTGCAGGGTTTGATAATTCGTTGCAATGGCCACACGGTACTCCAGACCAGACTCGTGGTTAGGTAGTTTATTAGGGAAGTAACAGGCTACAACTCAGGATAAGGATCAACTTGGAAGTAACAAGAACAACTTGGGATCAGTGTCAGGAAGCACAGGCCTCCTGTGATTAGTGCGTATGGCTTCTCTGCTGGGCCACTGCCTTCTCTGCCATGCAGGCCTCTCCCTACTGTTGGGCTCCCTGCCACTAAGTGGCCCAGCTCAGCCAGTGTAGCGGTTTGCTCAGGTTTCGTAGTTGCTCTCTGCCGTCAGCCTCTCTGCTGCTAACTGGCCCAGCTTATAGCCAGTGTAGTGGCTGCAGGACCACTAGGCACCCATGTGGCTCTGCTTGTCTAACAGCCCAGCTCTTAGCATCTCTCTCTCAACCAGGCGGCTTCTCAAACCTCTGCATTTAGCTGCTTATTTGTCCAGATCCTTATCAGATATAAGCAGGGCTTCAAACCAGTTTGTTCTGATTTGAACCCCTGCTGAGAATTTGCATTTCTAACAAGTTCCCTTTTGATGCTAATGCTGCTGATTTGGGACCAATTTTGAGACCCACTAGTAGAGCAGAATTTATTATACATAAGAATCACGTGAGGATCTTGTTAAATTGTAGATTCAGATTCAGTATATCTGGGGTGAAAATTAAAATTCTCCGCAGAGTTTGAACCAGAACCAAGGAGTTTGAAGCCCTGGTTACAAGGCAGGGCCTCCCTCACCAGACCAGAGTTCAACCAATCCTCAAATACCCATGAGATGGCAATCAGGTCTTATTACCAGAAAAAGTATCAAATCATCAAATTGTAGCTTACCCAGGCAATGTCAATCAACCTGGGGAATCAACTGGGCAAAAGTAACAAGTTCTTTGGAATAGAGAGCAAACTGGAAGCCCTCCCTGCCTTCTCTGAAGAATTAGGGCAAAGGTAACAACTCCTCAGGGTGTAGGGAGAATATCTCCCAAGCAATTTTACTAAACAACTAAGACAAAAGGCCACATAAAAGAGCTCTTTACATCACAGGTTGCCCATCCTTCCTTGCGAGTATGCCTGGAAAGTCACCGTTCCACCAGTTGTTGGTCCAGGCTGCCTGTGGTCATCTGTCACTCTGGTTGGGCCGTGGCCCTCAACCTTCACTTGGGTCCCAGTCGACCACACTGCCACAGTAATGAACAGATGATGCTCTCAGTCACATTGCCTCGGTGGCTCACTGAACGGTCCTCGGCCGGCCCCACAAGCACTGGGCAGCCTGGCCTGGTGGTATCTGAGGCTTGGACCTTACTGGCTCATGGGTACCCCTCCATGCCAGGAACTGGGCTTACACGTTTGACCTTCTCTGTCACTGCTGTACCTATGCCAGCTAGTTCCCTCCCTCAGGCATTCAGCACAGTGTGGCCCAGCTGGCTGCAGACTGACCCCTGGGGTGGCATGTAGTGTGTAGCCTCACTGACGACACCACTGGACCCCAGATCCTTCCCTACAGGTCACCTGGTACAGGCCCTGAGCTAGTCTGGCCAGCTAGAGGCACCCAAACTGACCCAGTACTGCCCTTTGCACCTCAGAAGCCCTGCTTTCTCTGAAAGCGCAGGTGTGTCCGAGCTGGGGCGGGGCTTGGCCAGGAGGGGGTGTGAGGCCTTAGCCCTCACCCTTGCCCCACAGGGGAGCGCAACCACAGCGGGAAGTCTGGAGTTTCAAGAGCCCCTGGACTACCATAGCTCAGCCAACAGAGTCTGGGCTCCCAAGACACAACCCTTCAGTTTTGCCAGAGCCTATGCTGGGACAGAGCAGAAAGCTGAGATCACGTTGATGACACAAGTCAACAGATAGTCCAACTGAGCCCCAGCTTCCTGCCAGGAACCTGATGCATTTGCGGTGATGTGGCAGGGAGGCTGCTGGGGGCAACACTGGACTCGGGCCCCAGGCTGGAGGATACAGCTAGGTTGGGCCATCATACACTGAGCCCTGGTGGGAGGGGTCTGGAGTGGGCATTAGGGTGACACTACAGGGTGACTGGGAGCTTGTGGTATACAGTGTCCATGGCTGCCCGCCCACAGCCTTACACATGGACCAGCTTGTGGCCACCCCATCCTGTGGTGGTGGTATGGGTTGACAACTCCCTTCCCCTAAGTAAAAGGTGCAATCTAAGGGACAGTAAGTAATGAGTTTAAAGTACTGGGCTTTGTTTTTAATATAATTTATTAAACTGTAAATTTATATCATTCTTAATAATGGCTATTCAACAACTGGCTTACAAAATTCCTGAAAACTTCTAACAGTTGGCTCTCTTGAGCTGGTAGGAGCTGGCTCCATCACTGCCAGGTTGGCCCCAACCCTGACAAGGCAGCAGGGGCACCACCCCCATCTGCCCTTCCAACTCCCAGGCCAGAGATGCAAACTTTCTCAAGATTATGATGTTTCTGAAGAAAAGCTTTTCTGGAGGCAAATGGATATTTTGGGAAAAACAAAAATACGTGCATTGATTGTGTAATTTCCTTGAGAGACTAGAGTTCCTTTGAATTAGAAAGCATGCCTCCCACCCCCCAGCTCTGCCACTGCAGTCTTCCTTTCCAGATTTTCAGGTCTTTGTGGAAGAGTGATCTTCCAGTCGGCTTTTGGCTCATACCCAGCTCAGCAGGCTCTGCTCTTGCCTCATCTGATGCCTCCCAGGCGTTCCTGTCACTCCTCTGGGACAGACATGGACCCCTCATCAGGGTGGCTGCTCCACTTCCCCCGGGAGCAGGCTACACACAGCGCTGATGACAGAAGGAGGATGCCCAACCATGGGCCCATGCTGCACTGCCCAGGGGAGGGAGCAGTTCCAGCTGGACCCCTTCCCTTTGGCCTAGGCTTTCCTCGCCTCACCTCCCTGAAGACCAGAACCTGGCTAGTTCCTGGGACAAGAGGTGGAGGTGATGGGGGGATGCTTTGGCTTATCCTGCCCTCCATGAGTTTACCAAACTGAAGCTTCAACACCCCATCCACCCCCATTAGTCACTGACTGTGAGGGGATACTCGATCTGCACCTCAACTCTTCAGAAGCCTGGAGGCACAGCTGACAACCCCTGCCTGGGTGCCTTCTGTCCTTGCCTAGACTGCTATCCACACAAGCACCCGCTGTCTGGCAGTGGGCCTGTATCTGAGGGGCTCTGTGTGTCCTGGAAGCTGGCTAGGTGAGCACAGACATGGGGACACCATGGGGAGGGAGGGCTGTGCAGCTGAGGTGAGTGAAGGGTGGGCTTGCAGAACATGTTCAGACGTTCTTGCCTGGGACCCCAGAGCAGCCCCTCTGGGAGGTGGGGCACAGGAGTCATTGCTCAGGGTTACTTTGTAACCTCAGTTGTAGGGCTGATCCTGGGCTTTTTGCCTCCAGACTGGTCTATCCTTCCTGTTGGCCAGAATGAGGCCTGGGGATGACCCTACCTGGTCACTTCCTGCTCAGACGCTCTGGAAGATTCTCCTATAAGGTAAGGCTCTGGGCAGGCCCAGTGGGGACCCTCAGCAGCCCCTCTCCACCTCCCTCCCCTGCAGGTCCCGGTGTCCATTATGGGGATCCTGTCCGTCCTAGCCAACCTCAGGGAGAAGCACAACGGGGCCTTTCAAGACTAGAGAGGTGAAATGGTGTCTTGGAAGCCACCAATCCTGCGGACGAGCATGGGGGGACTCAGCCAAATGCCATGGTCTAGGAGGTTTCTTCTGGTTTCTGGACAGTGTCGAGTCTGATTTTTCTTTCTATAGCCACGGTATGCGAGAGACGGGAGCTTGTTTGCTTTTCAAAAGGAAAAAGAAATCCACCTATGCAAAAAGCGCTAGATGCGGGGCTTCCTTCACTTAACACAGACTGCCAAACCAAAAGGATGGGGGTCTCCTCGGCTGCCAATACAAGGATAGGCACAGGCACCTCGAGACCCTGCAGGAGTCATCCTGCCGGGCACCCCCGACTCTGCCCCCAATACACCCAGCACCTGCTCTTTTAGGGCTCGGCGAACGATGGGCGACTCCTGGTGTCCGAGCTTCGTAAGGGTAGAAAAGAGGGGCCCGGAAGCTCTGACCGAGTCCCCATCAGGCATCTGCCGTCTTCACCACCCACAGGGCTGCCCCTTGGACCCAGAAGTGAAGTCGGGGGAGGTTGGGTCCCTATCATCAGGTTCCAGTCCCCTCGCCTCCGCCCTATGCCGGGACAGCCGCTCTAGCCTGTTTCGTCGCTCCAAAAATACTACTTTCGTCGCTCCAAAAATACTACTTCCGTCGCTCGGAAAACGCTCTTCCGCCACTCGGAGAACACCCCATACGGCTGCCTTAGCGTTCGCGTCTCCAGAAGACCGGGCCTCTAGCGGTCGGGATGCGTTGCGAGTTCGGATCACGCAGGCGCAGACTGCACTCCTTGGGGATTATGAGAAGCGTAAGGGGTGAGGCGGAGCTAACGCGCTGGGGGTGGGGGTGGGGGTGGGGACGAGGAGGGCGGCTCCTCTCACCGGAAGCCGATGCTTTCTGGGTCCGACGGGGCCTCCTGCAACGCGAGACCGGGTACTGTGAGGACGCCAAGGGGGCTGGACTTAGAAAGCGCCGGGCGGCCGTACACAGAGTTGGGGGCCGGTTTGGGGACGGACCGGAAGTGCCCGAGCGCGGCGGCAGAATGGTCAGTTTGAGGCTTGCGGGGGTCGGGCTTAGGAAGGGTCGGCGGGAGGACTAGGGCAAGAGAGGCTGCGGCGTGCGGGCTCCGGGAACAGTCGAGAGGGCCCCGGCGCTGGGCAGCACGAACTGCGCCCAGGTAAAGCTGGGACCCGGGCAGGACCTGTCTCCTGAGTCCTGGGACCCTAAGCCATCGGCCCCGCCGCAGGGCGCCAGTATTGCCTCCTGGTGCGTTCGCACGCCACCCCCGTCCCACGTTGTGGGCTTGGGTGCCTCAGTGGGGGAAACGGGCTTAGGAGGGTCAGTGACCCGACTGAAGTCACGTAGCTGGGGAGTGGGATTTGAGTCCTGGTCTGGTTGTATGAGGGAGTGAGCCGGGTTTGGAGTATTCATATGATGAGATCGGGTGACCGAGGATGGTGCAGTGCGGGAGTCTGGGCATGACCGTCTTTCTCCATCTTAGCCTACCTGGGACAGCTGAAGGCATTGCCCAGCTGCTCTCACCTGACCTGTCAGCGGGCACCTGTGTTCCAGCTCCCCTGAGCGCCTAGAGCTGCCGCCACCCACAAACAATGTTCTTGGTGCGCCTGACTTCTCAGCTGGTCAGGGCTGCTTCACGGGCAGGTAAGATCCTTCTGGGGGCAGATGAGCGGGACACACCTAGGTTAGGAATGTGGGGCTCAGCTGCCCAACTCACCTCCCCACAGCTGGAGCCAGGGGCCTGGCTGCACAAACTCTTTACCCTGCTCCGGGCCCTTGCTGAGCTCAGGGAAGGCTAACATCTGAGTATCACACAAAGGAAGGAAGTGTGGGGCTCGACGTTGGTAGTGCTTTCAGGACAGGACTTGGGTTCGGACCGCCAAGCGTGCTGATGTTTGAGACACCAGTGCTAACTGCCATCTTGTTTTCCACAGGCCGCAGTCTGCCCTGGCCTGTCTCAGGGGTGCCAGGCGCCCATGCCTGGAAGCCCTGCTATAGCACACAACCGGTGGGCCCAAGCAAGGCTGCCTCCCTCCCTGGCAGGGAGGCCCAGCTGGAACTAGAGGAGATGTTGGTCCCCCGGAAGATGTCCATCAGCCCCCTGGAGAGCTGGCTCACTGCTCGCTGCCTCTTGCCCAGCCTGGGTGCTGGGATCCCAGGGACTGTGACTCCTTCCCAGCTCTATGAGTGCCCACCTAGTCATGTGGGGGAGGGGGCTGAGCAGGGGGATGAGGGTGTCTTGGACGTGCCCCAGGTACAGTGTAAAAACGTGCTAAAGATCCGCCGACGGAAAATGAACCACCACAAGTACCGCAAGCTGGTCAAGAGGACTCGGTTTCTGCGGCGGAAGGTCCGGGAGGGGCGCCTGAAACGGAAGCAGGTGAGCTGAGGAGGGGGATGCGGGGGCTGCTCAACGGCCCAGGGTGGGCAGGTGGCTGAGGTTGCCTGGATTCCCACATGCCAGCCAGCGATCCCCCTTCTGCCCTCACAGATGAAATTTGAGAGAGACCTGCGACGCATCTGGTTGAGGGCTGGACTGAAAGAAGCTCCTGAGGGCTGGCAGACCCCTAAGATCTACCTGAAGGGCAAATGAAAGTCCCATCCCCACCTGCCATTGCTACTGGTGATCCGTTGTAATAAAAAGTTCAAAGAGCCCACCTGTCCCCAGGCTGGCCTGGTGCCTCTTTTGCTTGGGCTGGGTTATTGTGGGGCGGAGCCTGGCACCAGCTTCTAGCATTGCAGGAGGCTGAGGTCCCAGGATGGCAGATTGGCAATTCCTTTCCCTAGCTGGCACTTGTCCTGGTGCTAGAAGCAGCCCCACTGGCTCCTGGCCATCCTGATGGTGCTGGAAATGACACCCTCATTGCTCATGAGCATCTGATGTGTGCTGGGCTGCAGGAGTCACAGCAGAGCTCACACCTGGCCCTCCTAGGGGGAGGCAGACTCACCCTGTGTATAGAGGGGGTAAGGACTTAGGGATGCCCAGGCAGAGGTAGGGCCAGGTTATGTTTTATGTGTGTTAGGGGTGGGGGCAGTCAGCAAGGGGAGGCAGAGAAGACCCTGGCACCCCCCACAGATGATAAGCTAGCCCCTGAAGCCTCCATTACCTGGGCCTTGAGTGGCCTTCTGAGCTATCCTGCTTCTCTGAGACAGGCTGTGTACACAACAGGGCCAGGCAGGGTGTCAGCAGGGCTGCCAGCCTACCCAGGCACCTCAGCCCGGGTCACTTGGCTGCTGTTCCGCTCCTCAGCCCCTGCCACTTCTGGGGCTCTGAGTGGGCATGGGGGTGGGGGCTGATCAGGAAGGGCTGGCCCCAGAGGGTGTGCTTGGGAAGGTTCAGGGATGAGGCTAGCTGAGGAAGGGTGCTTATTTAGGGGGACTGAAAAAGCCCTGCAACTGCAGCCTTGGAATTTTCTTGGTCAGGGTTTAGGGTCACTCTTCTTGGGTTAAGAGGTCTTCATCCCTGACAGCAGGGTCTGGAGAGGCTGTGTGAGGCTGGAGCTGCAATCAGGAGGTGAGTCTTGACCTCGGCTGCCTCCACCCACCGTGGCTGCCTAGCGTCTTAGTTAAAGATGCCTTCCCTCAGAGCCATCAGGTGGGAGGCTAGGTGCTCCCCCTGCCCCCAGGGCTAGGAGGGCTTCTCATCTTGGTCACAGAAACATTTCTGAGCCGGGGTTGAACCCCTGTAGGCCAGTCTCCACGAGGGTGTCAGTGAGAGTCTTCCAGAGGATTCTTTTATGCTGGAATGGATTCTGTTGGCAGTTCCCCGACGCTCCGGGTTCCAGGGGGTCCCTACCCTACTCGTTGTCCACTGAGGTTTTCCTTGACCCCTAGGACACAGAGGGGCCCTGTGTGGTGGGCTGGGAGGACCAGGAAGCTGGCCTTGCGCTGGAGGGCTGGCAGTCACTGGGGTCTGGGGTACCTGAGGCCATGGTGGTGTGTCCGTGTCTCCCATGGGTGGCCACAAGGTGGCAGCAGCCTGGCTCCTGCGTTCAGCAGCACCCTGGAACCTGCGAGAGCCAGACGGGTGGAGCCCATTCCTGCCGGCTCAGTCGCCAGAGAGGGTCTACAGGGTCACAGGTGTTCTTTCTGGGTCTTGGTGTCCCCCGTTGTGAGTTGCGTTGGGCAGGGGGCCCGGGCCTGGGTCCCAGCATGAAGGTTCCCCTGGAGTGGGTGCCAGGTCCAGCCTCCCCAGCTGCTGCTGCCAGTTCCACCCATGTTCATCTGCCTGCCTGCCAAGCAGGAGCCCCCTGGCTCACCCTGCTCTTCCCGCTGTGGGAGGGGAAACCAGACACAAGCTTGTTCCCTGCCTTACACATCTAGCAATGATAACATAATGGAAGGCTCTGCCTCCGGGAACTTGACCAGGAGGCCGTCTGATGCCACCAGGAGTAGACAGGCCCCACAGTGCCAGGCACCCCAGGCACCACTGCAGCCACTCAGGCCTGGCTGGGACAAGCTGGGGGTCTACAAGCCAGCTGTCTGCTCCAGGGCAGTGGTTCTAAACCAGGGCATGTGGTTGTCACTACAGGAGGTGCCACCGGCATCTGGTGAGTGGAGGCTAGGGATGCTGCTCGATGCCCCACAGCGCCCAGGATACCCCACCACAGTCACCAGGTCCCAACGGTAGCAGTGCCTTGACTGAGGCCTTGCTGTGGGGAGGGGACATGTCATGTCAGGTCACCAGTCCCCCGTGCTCACAGACCCCTCAGGTGGGCAATTCCTCACCAGGTGCATGCTGCAAAGTGCACCCCATTCTGTGGTTTGGAAGTCTTTGGGCCATAACTGCAACCTTGAGAGGCAGTCGTGGGGCTTTCTTATTTTTACCTTTTTGGTCCCTCCCTGTGGGCCCCCAGCCCTTCCGCAGTTCATGGGGCACAGCTGGCCCTTCTGTTGTCTCCTCTCTTGCCCTGTGCCCCCACAGGCCTTGGGAGCCCTGGAGTGGATGGGGGGGGGGCATTGCTGTGGTTGTGGTCCAGGACTCATTCCCCACCCTTCTGCGCTGCAACAGCTTGGCTGCTGGCCAGAGGGGGCTTGGCCAGGCCAGAGCTGGTGGGGGTGGTTCTGGGCACACACTGGGGACTCCTCTTGGGAGGGGTGGGAGACAGTGCCTGCATGATGCCTCACCACTGCTTCGCTCCTCGCCTGGAGTATGGCTTCCAGGGTCTCTGGCGTGGGCTGTCCAGTGCAGAGGACCTGGGGAAGAGACTCCCAGCCACCTCCTGCCTTGGCCAAGGAACCTCAGCCCCAGCTCCTAGTGTTCTGACCCCAGTGCTCAGGCCAGGACCTGTGGGCATAGCCAGGTGGTTGCTGGCGGTCTGTTGGGTGGATAGCGAGTGAACTCTACACACCCTGGGCCCAATGCTGGCCAAGCCTGAGCAGAAAAACTGGCTTATGGGGACAGGCCGCACCCACTGAGCCCCTCTAGGAGGACATCAGGGTCCTGGAATCTGCCTAGGGGCCCGGGGGTTCTGCCCAGGGGTGGGATCTGTCTTAGTTTTGGAAAGGCCCCCTTCATCCCTGGCCAACTGAGTGGCCCTAGGGAGGGGCTGAGAGGTTTCAGTCCGGGTCTGGAGTTGACACAGTGGGGGCCTGGGGAACTTTTGCTGGGGTGTGTCAGTGCCAAATGTGGGACGTGGGCAGGAGGGGTGAAAGGAGAAAAGCACCCCGCCGCCTAGTGACTCAGGCATTTATTGTTGGCCTCCAGGGGGCACACTAGTCTTACTTATAAAGGAGGAAACTGAGTCCCTGATCTGGGTCACTTGCCCAGGGTCACATAGCAGGTAAGTGCACAGCTTGGATATGAACCCATGGCCAGCTGAGACTGCCGTTTGGGGCGTCGTGTGGGAATTGGGGTTATGCTGGCTGGTCCGCATGTGCTTGTGAAGGCTGTGGTTCTCTGCAGGGTGTGCGGGCCTGTTCTGGCCTAGTGTGTTTGGGTGTGTCTGTGTCTCAGGGTTGGGGGCTATTTGGAGACCACTCTTGAGAGTGGGAAAATGCTGCAAGGTCCCAGATGACAGGTGGAGCAAGGCCAGGGCAAGGCCCAGCATCCATGTCCTAACAGCCACCCTGGGGGCAGGCAGCTCCAGGGCCACATGGCTTCTCCCCCAGCTGCAGCAGCACAGGGCTGCCAGGCACTTCAGAGTCCACTGGCCAGGACAGCAGCAGGACACGGGAGGTGACTGCAGAGCAGTCGGAGGTGTGAGCTCGTGCCATCTCCTTGGGACCCTCAGGAATACTGGGCACAATGGTGTCGGGGGTTGGGGGGATGAGGTCAAGGTAGAGCTGGACACTGGCGCAATGGTCATTTGAGCATTAAAAGTTCACTTCCTTCACAAGAGTATGCCGTGCACCACTGATTTAGAAACAGGGGGTCTGTGAGACTAGGTGGGGTAGCTGCCCCCTGACCCCATGGCTCTGGCCCAGCCACCTGTGCAGAGGGAGGCACAGGTGTGCACACCGTCCTGCTGGCCACACCTGATGCAGCCCAGCTGCGAGTGAAGGACTACCCTACATGCTGCGGAAAGTCAGGGTGGCCCCCTTGCCCAGGGTGACTCATCCGTTTGCCCAGGACATTCCTGGGGTCAGCATGGATGTCCTGCACCCCAGCACACTGGGAAGTTGGTCTCCCTCCTGGGGGGCCCTGGGTGCCACTTACATAGTGCCTTCGCCACAGCATGCTGAACGTTCAGTGCAGCAGTTCCCTAAATGTATGTTGGAGCTTTCTTTTAAGCCACCAGAAAGTGTCAATGCTGCTACTTCTGCTTGGAGCTCAGCACCCAGGAGCCTCCAGGCAAGTCCCACAGCTGCACCTCCCCTCCGCAATCCCATCCGTGCCCTGGACGCCCAGATAAACGCGTGGGATCCAAGTTCCTGAGCCTGGCCTGGCCCTCCTGTGCCCAGCCCGCTCGGGTCCGCGAGGGGCCAGGCAGGAGACACAGGCCTCTGCAGGCAGGGTGGTGGGACCTGTCCTCTGGGGCCACTCTGGCTGGGGTTCTGCTGAGAGAGGGCCTGGGTCTTGTCCCTGCAGGAGAGGCCGCGTCCCCGCGGGAGGGCCCCCAGGCCTGGACCCAGACAAGGGGGCACAAGGTGTACCATGGCTTCCGCCACCCTTGAGGCCCAGCAAGGTGGGACTGGCCTGTGCTGTCCTGAGGGCCACCAATGCTGGCACTGGGGCTCCAGGGTGCACAGGGTGCTGGCCTCAGGCTCAGCTCCTCCCTTCCGCCAAGAGGAGCCCATCACCCTCATCGGTTTTCTTACTTTGTATTGGATATTGATATTTTTGTACTTAATTTTTCAGCCAAATAAGATTGCATATAATTTAAAGTAAACTCATTCTGCAAGGTTTATAACAAAAATAGCAGTTCCTGCCTCACTCCTTACCCACCATGAATACTCCCCACCTGGAGGCAAGGACCTCATCTCCTTTAGTAAATTCTTCTGGTATTCCGTGTGCTTCTAAATAACACTTCTGAACTATTTATTGATTTCTCTGGTTTAAACACACGTGTTGATTTCCTGTTCTGGGAGGACTCTACTCTCCTACCCCAGCTTGCCCTGACTTGCCCTCCATAACCTCGCAGTGTCCTGAGTTAGTTGACAGCTGTGTTTATACCTGTAGATAGTATTCACACTTAGCCTCTAGCTTGTCAAAATCACATTTCTTCCTTGTACAGCTACTTGTTTGCCTATTTTTTATTTTCTTCTACACTCTTTTCCATGCATCTATTATTAATTCAGCCCCAAGCTTGCTGACAGAATTTTTAACTCTCAGTTCAGTCTAACTCCTCAGGTAATTCTTGTTACCTTGGTGTTGCCCTCCTGAAGCCTACTGTCCTTCTGGATTGGCTACTCTGGGGCCTTCTCACAGCTGCCAGCTGGATCTTCCTGGGAATTTCCTTAGCCTCATCAGCTGAATCCCTTGTTTCTGGAATCCCATGTTTTTCTTGATTTACTCTTTTCCTTTCATGGAGTACATCCTATAGTAGTTTTCTGAGAAAGCATGCATAGGAAATAGATCATAGAATTTAGGTTTACATTCTAAATTCTAGAATTATATTTTAAAAATAATTGACATGTATTGAGTGGATATCCTCCACCACAGGCATTGTTCTAAGTTATTTACAGGAATTATTTCACAACAAACCTATGTGTGAGAGCTGAGGCACTTGGCATGACAAGATGGCTAACTCAGGTTTGAATCAAACTCCATTTTGTCCCCATCTCCTGCTTGTGTCTCAAATAAGTGTCACAACCTTGTAAAACTTTAAATGAAGATAAGGCAAGAATGTGGTTTGTGGAAGTTCAGAAAATTCTTGTCAGAAGATGTTTATCAAGAATGCTTGCACAGCTTGCTCCAGGAAGAATGTATGTTTAAATCTGTGTTACTGCTGTTAAAACAGACTGTGATCATGTGCTAACCTTATGACCCCCCCCCCTATTTTACTGTGTAGAAGTTTACCCCCTTTTTCAGTTGAATTAGAACACTTCGTGATTTCACCTTGCATTTCCCAGCCTAGCTGTTGTATTCCCTGAATAAATCTCTGTTGATTTCTCTATATAGAATTCTTGATGGTGTTTTTGTGCTTTGACATTTCTGGTGTCAAAAGTGGGATCCCCAAGGTGTATTATCTCTGGTGATCCTGAGGCTTCTAGGATGGGGGCTCAGGTACCAGCAGAGCCATTTTTGGGGCTCTCTGTCTCCATAGACTCTTGGGAGTCACTTGATGGTAAATAACCTCTTGGATCTGAGCTCTACCTCCTTACATTGAAGCCCTCTGAGCTTTATTTGGGGGGTTGGTGTCTAATTGTCCTTTTTGTTAAATGTGAATCTGGACAGTGAGTAAGATTTTGATTTGATTGTTGCACAGGTGTCTCAGAGTTTGTTGAGCCACAAAAATCTGTGGGCATAGGACGAACCTTTAAGAGCCGTTAGAGTGCTCACCACTAACTGAAAGACTCTTGTGGAAGGATAAGCTGGGTCATTAGCTAGGCCCGAAGCACTAGGCTGCCTACCAGCTGCAAGAAAACCCTTATGCAATGAGGGCCCACTGTAAAACATTACACTATCCAAACCCCACAGTGGTCCCTTTTAGAAATTTGTTTGACTCTGAGAAACCAAAAGCAACAACTAACCTCTGGTCTTTTCATGCGCACATTTGTTCTGCCCACTGGATAATGAAATGGGGAATGCCAAATTTAAAAATGTCTCAGTACCACCATCTGGAACTACTGCTTGCTATATGAATAAGCACTTTGGTCCTCTGACATATGCATTTTTGTCTAAATGGCATGACCTTACTAAGGACAGTTTGGAGAACAGTGGTCGCTTTGGGGATCTTTTGACAAATCTGTCTGAATTGGTTTTTCTTCACAGAAAATAAAGGCTCTTGAGTTAAACAACCCAATGGGATGCCTATTTCGTTGGTATCTAGAGGCCTCCAAAAGACATAGAGATAGTAAGATAGCTTCCCTTCAGGATACTGTTTCTAAATTAACTAAACAAAATGAGGAGCTACAATGTTAAAGCTCTGCTCCTGCTCCTTCTGTACCTCTGTCAGCAACTGTTTCTGTTTATCCTCTTTATTCTCTTATTCCTCTGAAAACACTTTAACTGAACTTCCTTTTTATCCAACACAAGTGCCGACAATGCCTTTTAAAATCTGTCCTGCAGATGCTGAGGACACTTCTAGTATTACTTTTCTTCCTTGGACTCGCACAGAACTACATAACATTGTGAGGGACTTTCCAAAGCTGTGAGATGGAGAGGCGGGACCAAGATGGTAGAGTAGTCAGATGCTGCCAGTGGACCCTTTTACAACACAGACCCGAGAAAACAAGTGATTTGATTATATATGGCAATCTGGGAGTCTTGAACATCAAAGGCAGAGTTGAGGAACCAGACTGAGTGGCAGGGGGAGGGAGAGATGGTTCGGAAGCAGTGAGGAGTTGCCAGACCTGACCCGGTGAGAGCCTGAGCCCTTCAGGCCTGAGCAGCTTGTGGGTGAGCAGTGAGGCAGGCAAGTGGTGGTGCTCAGGAGGCGTGTCTTCCACACCGGGAGAAACCCAGAGCCAGAGAGTCTACACGGCCACCCAGAACCAGTGAGAAGCAGCCCTCATCGGCGAAAGATAAGTACTTGCATACGGCTTACCACCTGGATCAAAAACACTCCCCTTAGGGAAAAACCTCTCTCCCATTTACCTCCCTGCTCCCTGCTCTGCACTGGGTCCTGGACCAGCTTCAGCAATTGCCGAGTCCCCTGGGCCAGAAACAGGATCCATTACACGCCCAGAGCTATTCTCCTTGCCTTGGAGAGTAAACAAATTAACAAACAGGGGAAAAAATAAACTGCTGGCTCCCCTAAGCCAGGAACCTAGCGTAGGCACAGCTCTTTTGCCTAGGCACAGGCATAAGGGATCCATGGATTTTGAGTGCCTTTCCCCCCGCACAGACTTGT
The DNA here is from genome assembly GCA_030035585.1 of Dugong dugon. Taxonomy (NCBI): domain Eukaryota; kingdom Metazoa; phylum Chordata; class Mammalia; order Sirenia; family Dugongidae; genus Dugong; species Dugong dugon. The sequence continues at coordinate 24,353,671 of CM057462.1, read as the reverse complement.
GTGGGCCCATCTCAACAGCATAGGCCCTCATTACTGCAGTACAACAGGCTGTCTACCAGAACTCTAACTTCAACTGTTTCAGCTGTGAAGTGGTAGGTTCTTGACATTTGACACTGCTCTGACCTACCCACATCAGGGGCCTGAGGACTGGTGGCTCCACCCATGCCACCTAGCCAGAGGCAATAGGGGCCCATGAATAAGAGGTGCCCCCCAGTCCTTACAGCCAACAGCATTAGGTGCTCATAGTCTGGCTGCAAAACCCACCCACCTATGTGCTCTAGGGAACAGGGACACACCTTCCTCCTGGACACTTGGAGGCAGCCTTCAGCCCCCTCCTTGCTCAGGGTGTGTCCCCCTGCTGCAGGCAGATGCCTTTGCCTACACCAATCACCCTTGCCTGTCTAGGACTGTAAGTGAGAGCCTACCCTGCACACTTGGTGGCTATCTACCTGGGCACCTGAGCTGAATCCATACAGGAGGAGTGGGTGGACTCCAGAGCTCACATACCTAGTAACAGATCTAACCACCTGGTGACAGGACATTAGAGCTTCAAAGATGCCAATAATCAAACTAGCTCATACGAGCAGCCTATCTGGCCATATTAAAACAAAACAAGAAGCTAGGACACAGTAAGCAAACATAAAATAAATAAATATAATAACTTACTGATGGCTCAGAGACAACAGTCAATATCAGATCACATAAAGAGGCAAGCAATGATGGCTTCAGCATGCTCCCAAAATAGAGAATCTAGAAATTTTCCAGAGGAGGAAAATTTCTTGAAATTACCGGAGGCAGAATACAAAAGATTAATATACAGAACTCTTCAAGAAATTAGGAAGGAAATTAAGCAAAATGCAGAACATGCAATAGAGGAAATTAAAAAGATTAGAGAAGAGCATAATGACAAATTTAACAGGCTGCAAGAATCCATAGAGAGACAGCAATCAGCAATCCAGAAGATTAACAATAAATTTTCAGAATTAGACAATGGAAACTCATAGGAGCAGCATTGAGGCAATGGAAGCCAGAATTAATGAGACTGAAGATAAAGCACTTGACATCAAATTATTTGAGGAAAAAACAGATAAAACAATTAAAAAAAATGAAGAAACCCTAAGAATTATATGGGACTCTATCAAGAGGAATAACCTACGAGTGATTGGAGTACCAGAACGGGGGGATAACAGAAAATACAGAGAGAATTGTTGAAGATTTGTTGGCAGAAAACTTCCCTGATATCGTGAAAGATGACAAGATATCTGTCCAAGATGCTCATCAGACCCCCCCCATAAGGAAGATCCCAAAAGAAAGTCACCAACACATATTATAATCAAACTTGCCAAAACCAAAGATAAAGAGAGAATTTTAAGAGTGGCTAGGGATAAACGAAAAGTCATCTACCAAAGAGAGTCAATAAGAAAGCTCAGACTACTCAGCAGAAACCATGCAGGCAAGAAGGCAATGGGATGACATATATAAAGCCTTGAAGCAAAGGTGTGAGATGATCTTTATAAATGTGCCAAAGAATTTAAGATTTTAATTGAAGCTTATGAACCTGGGCTCACCAACCTACATATCAGTTAATTCACATGATAACCAGGCCTGGAGAAGCTCAGGTCTGGTTAGAAGAGGCTGATTGGAAAGATCAACTAACACTTTAGCCCTTAACATAGATAGAAAGCTGTTGATTTTCTTGAAGACGTTTGAGCAATAGGTAAAATGTTGCTCAAAGACATTCTCAGAGCCTTTCCTCCAATAATTGATTGGACTAAAATTAATTCTTTTTTTAATTTTTATTGTGTATTAGGTGAAAGTTTACAGAGCAAATTAAATAAAATTCATTCTTGCAAACAAGATAAAGATGAAATAGTTTATGATTTTCAGAATAGATTACTTCAAAAATTCTCTGAAGATTCAGGTTTAACTTTAGAGGCACCAGGTGCCACAGGAGCCTTTAATGCAGTCTTTATATCAGGACTGAGACCTGACATCTCGGCCCTCGTTAAAAGACACTGATTAGATTGGGAAACAGCCCTGATCACAGAATTAACTAATCTGGCTTATAAACTTTCTCAAACTTTCGAAGCAGAAAAAGAGAAAAAGACTACTAAATGATTGGCTCTTCAGTTGCAACAACTGCAGTCCTCAAATCAAAAGAAGAATATTAAACCTTTCAACAGTTCTAAAGGCCCCAGACCTGGCCTTTGCCACTATTGTAAGAAATCTGGCCATGGGAAAAGTGAGTGCTATAAATTGTAAAACAAGGTGAAGGCCTCTCAGCCAAAACCCCCCATCCAATTTGATACGGAATGAGGGAGATCCAGAGAAGAAACAGGGACTTACCCTATGGTGGCACTTAACCTTCAGGGAGAAACTACCCTTTATGTTAATGGAGAAACTTGCAATTTTTATTTATTTATTTTTCCTTTTTTTTTTTTGGTTTATTGTTGTAGTTTAAGTGCAAGTTTACATTTCAAGTTAGTTACTCATACAAAAATGTATGCATACATTGTTATGTGACCCTAATTGCTTCCCCTATACTGTGACAGCACACTCTTCCTTTCCGCCCCTGATTCCCCATATCCATTCAACCAGCTCCTAACCCTCTCTGCCTTCCCATCTTATCTCCAGACAGAAGCTGCCCATTTAGCCTCATGTATCAACTTGAGTTAATAAGCACACTCTTCATGAGTATCATTTTATGTCCCACAGTCCAGTCTAATCTTTGTCTGAAGAGTTGGCCTCAGGAATTGTTTTAGTTCCAGGTTGACAGAGAGTCAGGGGGCCATGCTTTCTGAGGTTCCTCCAGTCTCAGTCAGACCATTAAGTCTGGTCTTTTTTTGCTAGCATTTGAATTCTGCACCCCACCCTTCCCCCACTCCATCAGGGACTCTCTGTTGTATTCCCTGTCAGAGCAGTCATTGGTGGTAGCCAGGCACCATCCAGCTCTTCTGGTCTCAGGTTTATGTGGCCCTTTCTGTCTCTTGGGCTAATGCTTTCTTTATGTCTTTGGTGTTCTTCATTCTCCTTTACTACAGGTGGTTGGGACCTGTTGATGCATCTTAGATGGCTGCTTGCTAGCTTTTAAGACTCTAGACGCCACTCACTGAAGGAGGAAGAAACTTGCAATTTTTAAATTGATCCTGGAGCCTCCCTATCTTCTATTAACCCCACCTGCTTACAAAAGTCTGTGCTCTGGAGTACAAAACCCACTAAAACAGTGGGGGTAACAAACCAAGAACAAATATTAAACCACTCCCAGCCTATTTCTATATCCCTTGGTCCCAGTGAAGACTTGAACCTCTTTTTACTTGCACCCCTGACACTGTGGTCAATTTGTTAGGCCAAGATCTTTTGACAAAATGGAATTGTCAGTTACAATTTACTGAAAGGGAGAAATATTTTTAAATTTGCCCACCACCCCAAAATCTCCCAGCACAAGTCCAGAATTAGAACAGATCCAAAGAGAAGAGGTTTCTTGCTGTTTGCAAGCACTACTATCACAGAAGGACAATGGTTCAACCCAATATAACCCTCTCCCCTTTAATGTTTTTTCACTGATCTACTGAGCCGAGTTCTGTCTGCAGAACAAATTAAAATTCAAATAGACACATCTCAACCTTTACCAAAAATTCCTCAGTAACCCCTAAAATGTGAAGTGAAGGAAGGGTTAGTTCCTATAATTCAAGACTTTCTTATCAAAGGCTTAATTGTCCCCTCTACCACCCCTTGCAGTACTCCCATCTTTTCTGTAAATATACCAAATAATAGGGGTTGCAGATTTGTTCAGGACCTGAGCACCATTAACCACATTGTTATTACTAGGTTCCCAGTAGTCCCAAATCCTCATTTATTGCTTTCTAATGTTCCCTCAGATGCCACCCATTTTACAGTTGTAGATTTATGCGGTGCTTTCTTCAGCATCCCTGTGCATCCCAAAAGCCAATATCTGTTTGCTTTTACTTGGGAAAATCAACAGTCTACCTTGACTGTGATGCCTCAAGGACTCAGTGAGTCTCATACATATTTTTCTCAGGCTTTACATGCTGATTTGCAGCCATTGCAGTTCCCTAACACATCTACATTATTACAATATGTTGATGATCTATTGGTATGCTCAACCTCCCAGCAGGCTTGCCTTGACAATATTAAAACATTTAGCTGCTGGTGGACATAAAGTTTCCAGAGAAAAGCTACAGTAGTCTCAGCCTTCATATAATTTCAGCAGAAGGTATTTCTATTGACCGTAAATGAAAAGAGGTCATTTTTGCTTTTCCTGTGCCCAAAACTAAAAAATGATTGTGAGGATTTTTAGGGCTTTGTTGTTATTGTAGGACCTCAAACAGGGAAAACTGAAACTTGGAAAAAGGAAGGCTGAATCCAAGACCCCAACACTAAACTTTGGGCTCGACCAAATAAGAAATTAGTTTTCCCCAAATTTTTACATGTTCCTATGATGCAAGCTCTACATGGAAGCTCTCATCTAGGACAAGAGGCAATTCGAAAAACCATGGCTTGGGTCAGGCACACCTCAGTCATCAAAATGACGTCTTTGCTTTTTAAAACTTTTTGTCTTTTGGAGAAAATTTACAGCTATAAATAACCACATATGTTTATTACTATCATATTTTTAACAGCCTTGTCACAATTGTGAGAGCTCCCCTGTTTATGAAGCCCATACTGTGAGAAAAACCAAACTAAAAAATGTTCCACCTTCCTAGGCTAATTAGAAACAAAAGTAATATTATTATTATGATTATGTTTTAGACATTGCATTTTCATGTAGATGAAAGCACACTATGTTCATGTGCAAAGACTACCTCAATAAATGTCGACAAATTGATTTTGTTTCTATGTTTAAATACTTGTATCAGTTGGTGACAGTCTTATGGCTCTCTGAGATCAACCGAAAGTCCCTGGAGTGTTCTCAGTGTCCTCACTGCTCACGACACAGTCTTACTTGCATAGTAACTATTGAACAAATCCCTGTAAATTAGGTTACACCTTCTTAGGGATTCTACGGTCTTACATTGGAATGTTGTTGGATATATAATAACTAAAGTAGAGCCACCCAGACTTGTCATCAACAGGTGGTTTCTGCTTTCCCTTCAGCTTCACTGAAGGCTCTTGCCACGAACTACAGATCAGAAATGGACTCTTCTGGAAGACAGATCCAAAGAGCCTCTACACAAGGGACTGACTGTACCAGGTATTCTTGATTATTGATACTACAGGGAAGACCCTCACCAGATCAGCTGACATTGTGATCACACACTGACCCCTGCCAGACTGTTCCAAGGGACTGAGTCAGTGTCCTGAGACTCTGTTGTGCCAGAAGCAGGTGACTAGTGAAAGCATCCACTTTAACCCAAGATCCTCAAAACTAGGCAGGATAAATGAGCTGATTTAGATGAGATTTAGTAGGCACATACAAAAACTCTTGTTTTCCTTTAATCCTCTATTAAGCAAGCTTGCTTGCACAGGCTGTCATGAAGCACTCTTTAAATGGTATCTTATTCTATGTGACCCTCAGAATTCAGAAGAAAAGAGTGTATGAAAATCTTAATATGAACATCAAGTCAAAGAAACTAGAAGAATGTAGGCGTCTGTAGGAAGTAATGAATGGTATTTGTTGAGCTTATCTAGAAAACGACTCAGGACAGTGGGTCAGAGGTGAACTTATGCTCAAGGTCTCTGCCGAGTTCTTTCACATTTTTTGGCAAGGTCATTGTTTGATCTGTAGGAGGAAACCACAGGGAAAGTTTAATTGGGGGGTGTTCAGTCTCCCTCCCCTGCCTCATAGCAGAGAAGTCCGCTGGTTTGCCCAGGCCGAAGCTGGTTTGTAGAAGCTGGACATGCAATAGGCAGCACCTATGGAGAAGGACATCATGCTTGGTAAAGCATAGGGTCAGCAAAAGAGAGGAAGACCCTCAGTGATATGGATTGACACGGTGGCTGCAACAATGGGCTCAAGCATAGCAGCGATTGTGAGGATGGGGCAGGACCTGCAACGTCTCATTCTGTTATACGTAAGGTTGCTATGAGTTGGAACTGACTTGACGGCGGCACCTAATAACAACAATAGTGCAGGTAAGGGCTGGTGATCAGCTACTAGTGGGTGTGCAGGGGAAGGGAACCCTCCAGGCTGCAGGTGGGCTGTGAGGAGACCTAGAGGGAATCAGGGTGCTTGTGAGGGCAGGAGGCCTGTGGGCCCTGAGGGTGCTGGTTTCCACACTGAGAGAGTGAAGGGAAGATTATTGCTGGGTCAGGCCAAGGCTGCAAGGTTGCCAAGGGACCCTGCTTCATGGACTTGTGAAAGTCTCCATGCCAACATCACTGACCCTCCATGGCATAGTCAGAAACAGGCAGAGAGCCACTTCCTCCCGCCATGTCTCTTCAGTGCCCTCTACTGGGAAAACGCGGCCTATGCTTCCTGCCAGGATAGATGCTTGAAATAATTCCATCCTCATCGTCGCCGAAAGAGTAGGTATTGAAGACTGGATTTGGAGCAGAGAGACAGTAACGTGATAATTCGCACAACATAGGATCAGCACAAACCTGTCGTCTTTTCTACCAGGACATAATTGGGTAAACAAAACGTTTCCACAATCAACTATCATGGAAGCAGCAGTCAAGAAATCAAACGACGCATTGCATTGGGCAAATCTGCTGCAAAAGACCTCTTTAAAGTGTTAAAAAGCAAAGACGTCACTTTGAGGACTAAGGTGCACCTGCCCCACACCATGGTGTTTTCAACTGCCTCACATGCATGTGACATCTGGACAATGAATAAGGAAGACCAAAGAAGAATCGATGCCTTTGAATCATGGTGTTGGTGAAGAATATTGGCTATCCCATGGACTGCCAGAAGAACGAACAAATGTGTCCTGGAAGAAGTACAGCCAATCACAACAGAGGGTTCTGGACAGAGCTGGAGAAGGATGTAGAACAAAATTCTAACACACAAAAGAAGACCAGATTTACTGGCCTGACAGAGACTGGAGAAACCCTGAGAGTATGGCCCCCGGACACCCTTTTAGCTCAGTGGTGAAGTCACCCCTGAGGTTCACCGTTCAGCCGGGGATTGGACAGCCCCATAAAACAAAATGGGACTAATGAGGCATAGCAGTCCAGGGACAAGGACTACAAGGCAGAAGGGGACAGGAAAGCTGGTGATAGGGAACCCAAGGTTGAGTAAAGGACAGTATTGACATATAGTGGGGTTCTTAACCATTGTCATAGGGCAATATATGTACTAACTGTTTAATGAGAAACTATTTTGTTCTGTAAACCTTCATCTAAAGTGAGAATAGCAGCACAACTGGAATAACGTAATCGATGTCACTGAATTGTACATGTAGAAATTTTTGAAATGGTGTATCTTTGGCTATGTATATTTTCACCAAAAAAAAAAAAGGTCCTCCAAGGCCAAGAAGGGAGCATGTTGACATGTCGTGGAGTTGTAACCAATGTCATAAAACAATATGTGTACTGACTGTTTAATGGGAAAATATTTGTTCTGTAAACCTTCACCTAAAGTAGAATAAAAAAATAAAATAAAAAAGAAGTACAGCCAGAATGTTCCTTAGAAGCAAGGATGGTGAGACTACGTCTCATGTACTTTGGACGTGTTATCAGGAGGGACCAGTCCCTGGAGAAGTGGTAAAGCAGAGGGTCAGCAATAAAGAGGAAGACCTTCAACGAGATGAACTGACACAGTGACCGCAACAAGGGGCTCAAGCTAACAATGATTGTCGGGGTGGTGCAGGACCAGGCAGTGTTTCATTCCGTTGTACGTAGGGTTACTATGAGTCAGAAGCAACTCAACAGCACCTAACAACAAAAATGCTGGAAATGTCACATTTAAAGGTAAATCTCCCTTGGTTAGGCATGAGAAGCACCAAGACATGATTCACATGTGCAAACAATACCTCAGTACTCCCAAGAAGCTGGTCTGGTAGCTGCTTGTCAAGCCCCAGCCATCAGAAAGTAAGGAATGTCCCTTCCTGACTAGCCAGGAATGTGGGTGAACTTGAGAATCTCATAAGCGGAGGTTAACCTGGAATTATAGGCACTGCAGGTAGAAGCTGGAAGAGGTAAATTGATTGTTCCTGGTTCCTGACTCGAAATTGATGAATTGATAAAGACAATAAAGAAATAATTCTGGCATTATAGAAGAGATTACAGGGGTTATTACACCCATTAGGATGGTTATTATAAAAAAATGGAAAATAACAAACGTTGGCGAGGATGTGGAGAAACTGGAACCCTCATCCACTGCTGGTTGGAAGTAACATGGTACAGCTGCTGTGGAAAACAGTTTGGCAGCTCCTCAAAGAGTTATACATAGAATTGTCATATGACCCAGCAATTCCACTCCTCGGTATATACCCAAAAGAATTGAAATCAGGAACACAAACAGATACTTGTATACCAATGTTCATTGCAGTATTTTTCACAATAGCCAAAAGATGGTGTTATGGCCTGAACTGTATCCCCAAAAAATATGTGTTGTAAATCCTAATCCCTATATCTGTGGTTATAATATCATTTGGGAATGGATTTTCTTTGTTATGTTAATGAGGCGTGATTAGCATAGGGTGTTCTTAAACCAATCACCTTTGAGATATACAACAAGCAGAGAAGCACAGAGAAGTAAGCAGAGTTGGGGGAAGATAGATGGCATGCCACATGAAGATCACCAAGAAGCCAAGAAACAAAGACATTCCTCGAGAACTGACACAGCCTTCCCCTAGAGCCAGCGCCCTGAATTGGTACTTCCAGCCTCCTAAACTGTAAGAAAATAAATTTCTGTTTGTTAAGGCCACCCGCTTGTGATATTTCTGTTATAGGAGCTGTGATGAAATGAGCTACTTTATGTGGCCTTTTGCCTAGATTCTTTGGAAAAACAGCTTGAGAGATTTTTCTTCTAAATCCTGAGGAGTTACCTTTGCCCTAGTTTTCCACTCCAGAGGGTTTGTTACTTTTGTCTAGGTTGATTGACATTTCCTGGATAAGCTGTAATAACTTGAGGTTTGATACTTTTTGCCTGACCTTGTGCTGCAGCCTGCCTGTGATTAGTCTATTTTGCGCACTTTTCACGGATTGGTCAATATACTCATGCAAATGAAGCAACTATGGCCTACTATGCCACGAAGTATCTATGGCCTACCAAGAGGGTACTGGTAAGTTTGTGCCTTGAAATTGACGAGGAGTTTGCTTATATTGGTAGCCAACCCTACAGAAGCTGGCAGACAGAAGAAGGAAGAAAGAAGAGCAAAGAAGTAGAGAGAAAGAGGAGACAAGGAACTTCCTAAAAGAGCTATGACGCGGATCAAAGGTTGTAACACTGAAGACAGCGAGAGGCCCAGAAGAGGTGACAGCAGAAACCCGCTGCTAGGAATGCAGCTAAGAGAGCTGAACAAAACTGCTCCACTGGCTACGAGCTGGGTCAGTCAGCAGTGGAGAGGCTGATGGAGGGAGGCCGAAGGCAGAGAGGCCTGTCTTGAGGGGGCCAAGAGGAGGCCTGTCCTTAGGGAGCTGAGATGGGGCATACACGGCAGAGAGAAGGGCCTGCTTGCTTGCACTGTCGAAAGGAGCTGAGAGAGCTGTCCTGCACTGAAGAAGGGAGGGATGTGCTCTCCACTTCAAGAGAGCCTTCCAGACTTTGCCCACATACTTCCTGATCCTGAGTGGTAGCCTTGATCCTGATCCCAGCTTATACCCTGTTACTTCCTTAATAAACTACTTAACTGTCAGCATGGTCTGTGAGTTCTATGTGGCCATTGCAACAAATTCTTGGACACAGCAGAGAAGTAGGAAGTGCCATGGGGAAGACAGCTGGTGTCAGAACTGGTAAAAAGGCTGGAGAGTCGAGGTATGTCTGACCTCCACCTCATAGGAGTCAGCTTTGGGCTGATCCTTGGTCATTACGCCCCCTGAAGTTAGACAGATTCTGACGCCACTATTACTATTTCACAGCAGAACTGGATAACGAAAACAGGTAGAAACAACCCAAGGGTCCACCAACAGGAGAATGGATTTTTAAAAATGCAGTCTATCCACACAATGGAATATTATTCAGCCATAAAGAGAAATGAAATTCTGACACATGCTGAACATGGACGAACCTCGAAAACATTATGCTAAGTAAAATAAGTCAGACACGACATGAAAAATATTGTATGATCCCACTTACGTGAAATATATATAATAGGAAAATCCATAGAGACAGAAAGTAGCCTAGAGGCAACCAGGGGCTGGGAGGAGAGGAGGGGGGAGTTGGGAGTTATTGTTTAAGGGGTATAGAGATTCTGTTCGGGGTGATAAAGTTTTGGAAACAAATAATGGTGAATGTAATTAATACCACAGAATTGTACCCTTAAAAATGGTTAAAATGGCAAATTTTGTTACGTATATTTTACTACAGTAAACAAAACGCACCTTAATTAAGACACAAACTCAAGGCATCTTCCACTTTTATATAACAACCTGCTTTAAAGGTTCTGGGTGTGGCATGTCTCTACTTTCCCAGTGATGGTTTACTGGGGTCTTAGGTAGAGATATCGAGGCTCCAGAGGCTTGGGAGAAGGCCAGAGAGCAGGCTCTTCTCACGGGCTTTGAGGCAAGCTCCCCCTATTCTCACCTGGGTCAAGGCCAACCCCTACTTTGCCCTCCCTAGACCTTCTTTCAGTCTTCACATACAGGAAGTCCCTGGGTTACCAACTTCCAATTTACAGACAAGTCATATTTGTCCTTTAATGTTATGTAAATTTGCCCTCACTTTGAAACAATTGAACCAACCTCTACTTCCTACTCCTAACAAATTCTTCATCACAACCAGCTTCAATTGCTGCACATGCAGCTTTTAAATGATTGAAAAGACTTCAAGCCTTTTCTTGCACTAAACCAGAAACAAAACCAAACCTGTTGCCATCGAGTGTAGAACTGCCCCACAGGGTTTCCAAGGAGTGACTGGTGGATTCGAACTGCTGACCTTTCGGTTAGCAGCCAAGCTCTTAACCACTGTGCCACCAGGGCTCCTTTCTTACACTAAACCAAAAAAAATAAAACCAAACCCATTGCTGGCTTCAACCTCAAGTATATGCTGAATCAACACTGACACCCAAATGGACCTTGTGGCTCAGCAGTCCATCCTCACCAAGCTCTGCTGCCAGCATCCAATCCTGAACCGAGAAACCAAGGACTTGTGGAAACTGACCAATCACTTTTCCTCATGAAGCTTCATGGCTTTTGTCTTTTTTAAGTCCTGCTCTTGTTTTGTTCTGGAAGGCAGTTGTATTAGTCTTCTGTTGCTTCACAACAAATCACCACAAAGTTAGTAGCTTAAAACAATACATTTATTATCTCACAGTTTCTATGGCTTAGGAATCTGGATATGGGTTTGCTGAGTCCTATGCTCAGGGTCTCGTCGGTCTGAAATCAAGGTGCCAATCAGGGGTGCAGTCTCACCTGAGGCTCAGGGTCCTCTTCCAAGCTCATTCAGGTTGTTAGCAGAGATCAGTTCTTGCAGTTGTAGGGCAAAAGTCCCCATTTTCTTGCTGGCTGTCGGTCAGGGCTGCTCTCAGCTCCTAGAAGCCACCACCTTCACGCCCTTGACACTTGACCCTCTCTGCAGGTCCTTTCACAATATAGCAGCTAAAGAACTTGTGGTGGGTTGCTCCTCCAAGGATAGCAGGAGACTCTCCCTTAGTCAGCTATGATGGAGACTTCATAATCAAGGGAGTGACATTCTATCACCTTTGCCACATGATGTGACCTAATCATGGGAGAAACTATCCCTCATTGTCTCAGCTCCTACTTACACTCAGGGGAGGGGGCTCTACAAGGTATGGACACCAGGGGTAAGGAATCTTGGGGCCATCTTAGAATTCTGTCCACCACATAGTCTTTATAGAGGCAGTTTTCCTTGTGTTCTTGTTGTTACCTGTCGTCGAGTAGCCCCAACTCATGGTAACCCCATGCGCAACAGAACAAAGTGCTGCCTGGTCCTGTGCCATCCCTGTGATTGGTTATGGACTGGACTGTTGTGTCATGGGGTTTTCATTGGCTGATTTTCAGAAGTAGATCAACAGATCTTTCTTCCTAGTGCATCTTAGTCTGTAAGTGTCGCTGAAACCGTCCAGCATCACAACAATAGCAAGCCTCCACTAATAGATGGGTGGTGGCTGTACATGAGGTGCATTGGCCAGGAATTGAATCTGGATCTCCTGCATGGAGGGTGAGAATTCTTCCACTGAACCACCACTGCTCCCATTTTCCTTGTATGTTCTTATAAGTCCTAACAGCTTTAATGGGACCCTCTCGGCATTTGCCTGTATCAGTCAGACCACGGCCCTCACTTGCTGAACCCTTCCAGGGCTTCCCATATCGCTCCAGGGAGAGCCAGACCATGGCCCCAGGAAGGCTCCCTCTTGTTGTCACCAGCTGCTGTTCTTTTCACATTCGGCACTTGTTCCCCTCTCAGTCCCTGGAGTGTGGCTTCCGGCCTCCACCCGGTAATTCACCTGTAATTTTGTCACTCCCTCCGGGGCCTTTCCCCATCAGTCTGTGGGAAGGCGCCCCCTGCCTGGTTTTATTTGCTTGACAGTACTTATCACCATGTATAAAGGATCTCATTTATCAGTGTCCAGGTCTCTGGAGGGCAGGAATGGGGTGTTGTGTTCGGGCTGAAATGTTAGTGCCCAGGGCAGCATCTGGCGCACAGTAGGGGCTGACTAAATGTTTGCTCAATAAGGGATCAATGTGTGTCTTTGTGAAAGACAAAAAGTGTGTGTGATCATGGGTCTGTGTGTCTCTGTGTGTGTGTACATGTGTGTCTCTATGTGTGCTTGTCTGTGTATCTGTGTGATTGTGTGTGTCTGTGTATTTGAGTGTGTGTTTGGGTCTCTCTGTGTGTGTGGTTATGTCTGGTGTGTGACTGTGTATCTGTGTTGTTGTGTTTGGTGTGTGTTTATGTCTGTCTCTGTGTGGTTGTGTTTGGTGTCTGTGTGGTTGTGTGTCTGTGTGGTTGTGTCTGTATGTGTATCTCTGTGTGTATGTGTCTGAGTGTGTGTATCTGTGTATGTCTGTGTGTGTGTCTGTATGGTTGTGTGTCTGTGTGGGTATCTGAGGTGTGTGGTTGTGTCTGTTTGTGTGGTGTGTCTGTGGTTGTGTCTGTGTGTCTTTGTGTGATTGTGATTGGGGTGTGTGTGTGTGCGTGTGTGTGTGTGTGTGTGTGTGTGTGTGTGTGTGTGTGTGGTTATGTCTGGTGTGTCTCTGAGTGCCTGTGGTTTTCCCTCCCGACGAGCCAGCTGCCTGGAATGTCCGAGTCACCAGGAACAGGAGCCAGAATCAGATTCTTAGTCTTTGAGCTGAGAAGGCTGGCTGACCCTCTTGCTGGGCCACATCTCCTGGGAGGGAGAGCTCTGGGCTCTGGGTGGTGGGGGCTTGGTGGGAGCTGTGAGGGGACCGTGGTGATATCAGGGGCATCTTATGTCCTGCTCTGTCCTGTCCCAGGGAGGCTGCATATTCATAGCATAGCCTCAGCCCATGGGCCCCTCTGCAGCCCAGGGAGGAGCCAGAGGAGCCCAGGCTTTGGCTGTGGGAGGGGCAGGGGGCCTGGTCACCGCCTCTGCCTGCTGGCCTCTGCTCTTCTCTAGCTATTTCCTGCCAAAGATGGGAACCTAGGGGGCCAATGGGCCCTTTGCTGCTCATGTGGGCTCCACTGGCTTCAAGCAGAGAAAACAGAGGATGCAGCAGGGAAGAGGGTGCAGAGACACTCCACAGCATCTGTCCATCCTAGCTCAGGGGCCCAAGGGGCCCAGATGCCTCTCAGTTGGCTTCCCCTCAGCCTGCAGCCGGGGCAGGCATGGCCAGGACCTGAGCTGAGCTCTGGGTCTGCAGCCCTGTTGAGCCTCTGCACAAGCCTGCAGCGGGAGTAGGTGGAGGGTGGGCTCCCCCGGGAGCTTAGGGTGCCCTGGCTGAGGCAGAGATGTAGGCTAGATGCTCCTAGCTCTGTCCTTCTCTGAGGCTGGCCCGGTCCCCATCCACAGACCCTGCATCTGGGGCCAGTCCCCCCAGACCTGAGGGGCAGTCCTGAGCCTCCCTTTACGGCCAGAGACACACAGGAGTCAGAGAGAGAGAGGCACAGTGTCAGAGAGAGACAGAGACAGCAAGAGGCCAAGACCCTGATGGGGAGGGAGAAAGGGATAGACAGACAGATGCGGGGGAGGGCAGCAGGAGGAGGAGGCCGGACAGAAGGCAGCCACAACCCTAATAGAAACCAGTTAGAGAAACAGAGGGAAGGCCAGGCCTGAGGCCACTGCCCAGGAGGGGCTTGTTTTCCAGAATGAAAGGCTGAGGGAGGGCCAAGTGCCTGTCCTAATTCCCGTCTGGAAAAGGGACTCCGCCCCCAGGCAGGTCTTGGTGGGGAAATGGGTCCATTAGGTCCTAAGGAGCCCTGGTGGTACAGTGGTTAAGTGCTCAGCTGTTAACTAAAAGGTTTGCCTTTTGAACTCACTAGCTGCTCTGTGGGAAGAAGATGTGGCAGTCTGCTTCCATAAAGATTATGGCCTTAGAAACCCTATGGGGCAGTTCTACTTTGTCCTATAAGGTTGCTATGTGTCAGAATTGACTGGACGGCAACGGGTTTTTTTTAGTTAGGTCCTGGGATAGAGGGGGCTTTCTCCATGTGCTCCTGGTGGCCCTCCCTGTTGTCACCCCTCCCACCCTCTCACTGCAGCTGCTGCCTCCTCCTTCCCTACGCTGAAGCCCAAGTCGGGCTTGGGGCTTGGGGAGCAGGGCAGGGTCCCAGGGTTGAGACCCCAGCCCAGCAGAGACTGGGGCCTGTGGCGTTAATTCAATCCAAATGGGCAGTCTAAAAAATGCACTGAGGATTTTTTGCAGTGGTTTGGGTTTTTTTTTTTTTTTTGAGGTTTGCTTAACTAGAAGGAGTAGGTTTGGTACACAGTGAGAGCTCTGTTATTTTGCATTTGTTTATGGGACTTTGTAAGTTTTCCCAGAGCTTCAAATTTGTACCTTCCATGTGGGGGCGGGGGGAGGGCTCCCATTATCCCCTTCCTCTCCTCTTCTCTGGGATGTGGGTTCCCATACCCTCTTTTTCTCCCTCCCCTCCTCTGGGTGGAGGTGTTCCCATTCTCTGGGGGGTGGGCTCCCATTCTCTAATTGGGGGGCTGACATCTCTGGTGCAGGAGCTCCCGTCCTCCCTCTTTCTCCCCCTTCTCTGGGTGGGGTGGGTGCTCTCAGGAGTCCTGTAACTCTGGGTCTGGTTTCAGTAAGGCCAGGCTGGGCCCTGGATTTGGGGAGGCCCAGTCCGGAAAGGAGGTGGCTGCTACTGGGCCATCGCTCAGGATCTCCACAGTAGCAGTGCCCTTCCAGACATGTTCCCCGCCCCCCTGCAGCCCAACGGGGCAGGTGCTACTCCTGTCCCCACTTCCCAGCTGAAGACGCAGAGGTCCAGAGAGAAGGACCTGGCACAGCTAACTGGCGGAGCGGGAAGAGCTGCCCTGTCTGGCAGGAGTGCCGTGGGGGTGCGGTCAGAGGCAGCACAGGCTCCCTGGGGGTCCCTGCTCAAGACACCTTTCTGCTGCCTGACCTAGAGTGGGCAGAGCTTCGGCCAGGCTGCTGACCCAGGAATGCCCTGGCCCCACTCCAGGCTTGGGGTCTGAGGCCAGGGCCCCACCCGAGGTGGACAGAGGAGCCTCACCCCAGAGCCCAGCCCTGCAGTAGCCTGGCTGTCCCCTCCTGCCCCTTCAGGGCTGGGCTGCTGCCCCTCCAGCCCCCAGGACCTGAGCCAGAGAGGGGGCTGGGCTCTGCTAGGACACCGCCCCTCTCCCCCGCTGGGCCAGCGGAGGATTGGGGAGGGAGGATGGGAGAGGCTAAGGGGCAGGGGTGGAGCCAGAGGGGTGGTCTGGCCTCAGTCGTCCCGGCAGAGGGCTCCGTGATGTCATAGCGGGTGCTGAAGAGGGGGAGGGGACCGGGCTGTTTTTCTGGAGAGTTAGAGCCGGAAGAGACAAAGCGGGGCCAGCAGGCTGGGCAGCGCCATGGAGCTGCTGTCCCGAGTCCTGCTCTGGAAACTTGTGCTTCTGCAGGGTAAGCGCACGGTGGGCAGGGGTCAGGATGCATGGAGTGTCTGTGAGATAGAGGGCTCAGGAGACCCCCTGCTTCAGGGCGAGTGGTCTGAGTGAGTTTGCCTTTCGGGAGTTTACAGCAAAACTGTGTCTGTCTGAGCTGGAGCTGGGATGGGGAGGGACGCTCCCGAGGGAAGGGGCCAGGTCTGCGACAGGGGCGGGGGTGGGTGGGGGGCAGGGGGCTCAGACAGAGGAGCTCACAGGGAGACCGAGGGCCCAGGGGAGGGGGATCCTGAGTTAGACCTCCAGAACTTCCCTTCCAGAGATGGGGAGCCCAGAGGCCCAAAGGGCGCTGGGCCAGGAATGGGGAGGAGGTAGAGGCGGCTTTCTCCAGTCCGCGGTGCACCCCACATCTTGTGGGTGTGCTTGGAGGCCCCTCAATCAGCGCCTCTCCCAGCGGAGGAAGTTGGAGATCGTGAGGAGGGTGGTGCGTTTGAGGGCTGAGGGGGTCTGGTGGGGCTCTCAGCGTCTGCTCAGCCCCTCAGCACTCCGAGGCCCCCTGAGCCCGCCTTCAGTGGCCGCTGACCCGGCACATTCCTCTTCTCCTGGGCGCTCAGCCACTTCTCTCGAGCAGAGCTCAGCCTGTGGGGGCGGCAGTAGGGTCAGTCCCCACCTCTGCAGTCCTGAGTTCCCCCTTCTCAGGACAGTCTTGTGTCTGAGGGGCCCTCGGCAGGTGCACGCCCCCCACTGGAGACTCTTGGGAATGCGGCCACCAGAACCAGCCCTGAGCCTTGTGGTGTCAGGCTTTCATACTTTCGGTGGCCTTGGGTAGCCATGATAGTGATGGTGACCATCCCTGAAAAGTGGCCCATGGGCCAGCCTGCACTGCGTCTAGTTCTGGCCCCACCACTAACCTGCTGGGCAACACCTCCCCCCAGTGTCTGCACCCCTAAAAGGACAGGGGCTGTGACAGGTGCCCTCAGGGCCAGACCACTGGAGCCCCCATCCTGTGTCCTCTTGACTTCTCCACTTCACCCCCGACCTGGGAAGTGGATGTCACAGCACCGTCGTTTCAAGGTTATGGGAGGGGCCCAGGGGCCCACGTGGTGCTCCACCAGCCAGCGCCTCAGGTGGGCCCTCCTAGGGCTGACTCTCTCCTCTCTCTCCTTCCAGGCACTGCTGTCCTGGCATTCTCAGGTTAGTCGCTACCGTGTCGTGGGGGCCAGAACTCCCGCCCCCAATCCCGCCAGCCCCCTTCTCATCTTGGTGGCCCTCCTTCCCCCCCTGACTTGCCCCCCTCCCCAGGGCCGTCGGGGCCGGCGACGGCCGGCAGCGCCGTGGTGTCCGAGGCGGCCGTGAACTGGGCGGCAGGCGGCGGGGCCGTGCTGCGCTGCCAGAGCCCGCGCATGGTGTGGACCCAAGACCGACTGCATGACCACCAACGCGTAGTCCACTGGGACCTCAGCGGCGGCGGCCACGGCCCCGCGCGCCGGCTGATGGACATGTACTCCGCGGGCGAGCAGCGAGTTTACGAGCCGCGAGACCGCGGCCGCCTCCTCCTGTCGCCCGCCGCCTTCCACGACGGCAACTTCTCCTTGCTCATCCTCGGTACGCCCAGGCGCGGGGCGCGGTACGCCAGCGGGCGCGGGGGCCGCGGGGCGCGGGAGGCGCGGGAGGCGCGGAGCTGCGGTACGCGCGGAGCTCACGGCTGAGGTTTTCTCTGGATCTGCAGCGGCGGAGGAGACCGACGAGGGACTCTACACCTGTAACCTGCACCACCATTACTGCCACCTCTACGAGAGCCTGGCCATCCGCCTGGAGGTCACCGACGACCGTGAGTGCTCCGACCCCCGTCTCTTGACCGCCCTTCCCTCACCGCACCCACCCTCTCCCAGGTCCTCTGGCTATGAGCGACCCACTCTTGTCCCTGTCCCACGCCCACCCTGGCATCTGGCTGCACCCTCCTCGACCCTACCCCCCAACGCAGAACTCCCCAGCACTCCCGCCCTATCCCATCCACCCCCGCAGTCTGGGCCCCCCCCTCCTATCACCCCCTCGGCTGGCCCAGGGCTGGTCCTCAGCTCTGACCCGCCCCGCCCCCAGCCCTGGCCGCAGGAGCGCGATGGGATGGCGAGAAGGAGGTGCTGGCGGTGGAACGCGGCGCGCCGGCGCTGCTTACTTGCGTGAACCGCGCGCACGTGTGGACTGACCGGCACGTGGAGGAGGCGCAGCAAGTGGTGCACTGGGACCGGCAGCCACCCGGGGTGCCTCACGACCGCGCGGACCGCCTGCTCGACCTGTACGCTTCAGGCGAGCGCCGCGCCTATGGCCCGCCCTTCCTGCGCGATCGCGTAACCGTGGGGGCGGATGCCTTTGCACGCGGCGACTTCTCCCTGCGCATCGACCGGCTGGAGCTAGCCGACGAGGGCACCTATTCCTGCCATCTGCACCACCACTACTGCGGCCTGCATGAGCGCCGCGTCTTCCACCTGAAGGTCACCGAGCCCGCCGTGGAGCCGCGCCCCCGGGACTCACCAGGCAACGGCTCCAGCCACAGCAGCGCTCCGGGCCCAGGTGAGGAGCGGCCTGGGGACCCTTGAGAATGTAGCAGGGTCAGCATGGGGATGCGTGTTTCATGGAGCCAGCCCAGACCGGCTTCCCTGTCTCACTCATGTCCCACATTTAGGGATCTGGGGGTTCCGTGGGGAAGGCTCTCACTGGCTGGGGCTTCTCTGAGCCTGTCCTCAGCCCAACCGCAGGAGCCTAGCAGGGCGGCCCCCCCATCGGGGCAGGTAGGAGTGCACTGCCTGACCCACCCTGCATTATCCCTGCAGACCCGACACTGGCTCGAGGCCATAGCGTCATCAATGTCATTGTCCCAGAGGGCCGGGCCCACTTCTTCCAGCAACTGGGCTACGTGCTGGCCACCCTGCTCCTCTTCATCCTGTTGCTCATCACCGTCGTCCTGGCTACCCGTAAGCGTCGCCACCGTGGAGGTGAGGGCTGGGCCTGCCAGTACTTGCCCATGGCTGGGCTAGGGGCTCAGGCAGGGCACAGGGGCTCCCCTTCCGAGGAAGCCCCGCAGAGGATAGAGGGTAGAACTAGGAAGGCCTTGCCACCAGAGGGGGGGCTGGGGGCACAGTGACCCGAAGGGGCCCAGGGACCAGCCAGGGGCTTCCTCGGGCAGGTGAGGAGTGGCTACAGGGGCTGAGCCACCTCTAATATGAGTCTCCCTCCCAGGATACGAGTACTCTGATAAGAAGTTGGGGAAGTCAAAAGGGTGAGTATCCTCCACCCAACCCTCCTGGGGACCCAGCCCCTTGCCTTACCCCTGCGCTAACCTTCCCCGCACCCCCTCCTCTAGGAAGGACGTGAACATGGCGGAGTTGACTGTGGTCTCAGGTGATCAGACTCTTTACAGGGGTGAGGACATTCAACTAGGTGAGGTGGGCCTCAGGCCTGGGCTTGGGGAGGCCGATGTCTGGGGGGCCACTCACCTTGCTCTCCCTGTGACAGATTACAAAAACAACATTTTGAAAGAGAGGGCTGAGCTAGCCCACAGCCCCCTGCCTGCCAAGAACATTGACCTGGACAAAGGTGAGTGGCCGGTGGGGGCCCATCCACACCCCAATCCCATCTCAGAGCCCAGCCCTCACCCCTGCACCCCACTCTACCCACTCGCAGTGACCTCTAAAGTAACCACACCCAGCTCCGTGTTCCTTGGGAAGTCTTGCCAGATGTTTGCCCTGAATTTCCCACCAGGAGGGTGGGGCAGAGCACAGATCCAGCCTTGCCCCTTGATTTCCAGAGTTCAGGAAGGAGTACTGCAAATGAAGTAATTTGAGCTCCTGGCTGGGCCAGCAGCTCCGCCACCTCCCGTCTGTCCAGCTTGGAGGACGTCCTTCTGACCCCCATGTGCTTGGTGCCACCGGCCCTCCTAAGCGGCTGGTCCTGCTTTCCTGGAACTTGGCCTGGACTGGTGCAGAGTGGGCTGCCTCTCTACCCCTCTCCTGGAAGCCACCCCAGTTCTCTCAAACAATAGTGGGCTCCATGAGACTCCTGATTGGCACTATGACCAGTGCTCCTTCAGCCGACCCTTGCTGGCTCCTGGGCTCACTGGTGACCCTGTACCTTCCCCCCTCCCCCCGCCACTGCCCTTGGATCAGCCAGGACTCCAGCAGCATTCCCCAAGCCTTCAGTCCCTCCTGGCCTCTGCCTGCTTGGGGCCGGGGCTGGGGGATATTCTTGGAGGGGGCTCAGCCGAGATGTGGTGCCCCAGGGCTGGCATCCTTGTGCCCATTCTAGGAGCCACCTTTGCAGCCTGAGCTCCCCAGGGCTCCTCTAGACCCCACCATGGGTTACTCCGAGCCCCAGTTGGGCTACAATCCACTCCACCTGGGACCTGAGGACTTGGTGCCCTCTAGGCTCAAGACTAATGCCCCTCTGCACTGCTTGGGGTCACCTGGGGTGCCCCATTGCCCCTTTGCTTTCAACCCTCTGCTCCAGCCTTATTTCCAACCAGCTGCCTTGACAGTCACCGGGCTCTGTGTGACTTTTGACCCTAACTGCCTTCTCACAGCCTCTCCGTGGGCTGGAGGCTGGGGCCACATTTGGCTTCTGCTTTTGATTGAGGACAGGGGAGGGGTGAGGATGATCCTGGGGTGGCCTCTGCTGCCATTCTGACTCCCCATGTTTGCTTATCCTGGGGAATTGCCGCTGTCACAGTAAAGGCAACATCTGATTTTTAGAGCCTGGCTCAGGTGTGCCTCTGTAGCTCCTCCTCCCAGGGGGCCAAATTGGTCTCAGGAACCCCAGATGCCTTCCTCACCATCATCTGAAGTTCCACCATCACCCTGTTCCTTGGAGTGGAAGATCCAGTCTGATCCTTCTAAAACAAGTACTCTGAGAAGGGTGACCGTGGAACCAATTCTGTGTCACTTGCTCCTGGTTGTGAAGGCATTTCAGATCCTCTTCTGAGGGCTTATTTGGACATGGGAGGGGACCAGGTGGATATGAGAAGAGAGAGAGAAGACTGTGTTAATGCAGGTCCTCTGAGAAGCAGACGCCAAGAGGGGATAAGATGTGCAAGGATAAAGGGTAAGGACGTAGGAGTAGGCAAGAAAGCCTTCAGACTGGGATGCAGGTCTGACACCTTTGAATGGAAAGGGGCAGGAAGGAGGGCTGGGCAGCAGGAGCCTGGGATCACAGGGCAGCTCTGAGAAAGTCCCACCAGGCCAACAGGGGCTCTGTGACAGGTACCATTAGACTGGACGGGTTCACTACCTTGCCAGCTCATTGGCTGTGAGGCTTCATGGCACGAATGTGGGGTGGAGCCAGGGGCAGCAGGATAGCTAAGTGGCATATTTTCTTGGTTACCGCAGGCCAGTGACTAAGTGCCGGTTAGTTAAACCTGTATCTCCCCACACCTGACCCACCCTCCAAGGCCCTCCCAGGACAGCAGGGGACAGGAAAGAGTGATGGACACCCACAAGGATCCCACCGTGGCAAAGGCTGGGAAGGAGGCCAGGCTGGGGTTGTGACCTGTTCGAGGAGGAGCCTCCTTGCCAGCCCAGTGACCTCTGGCCCCACCAGTGGCTGCACTGCCACTGGACAAGGCCTCCCATAACAACTTAAACTCTGGCCACAAAGTCACCCCTCTTGGCAGGGCCTCAGCCTGACCACGTCAGCACCAGCACTGGGATTGGCCCCAGGCCATTGGCCACCAGCCTCTCCAGCTCAATGTGGCTTGGGCCAAGTGTCAGGTGGGAGAGAGACCCCAGGGGTGGAAGGGCAGCCTGGGGCCTCAGACCGCCACATCTTTATGCATGTCACCAGCTCCTCCTCTGACTAGCAGCCACCTGGGGCTGTCTCGGGTGATGCTGGTCCTCAGATGAGCTCTCAGGGCAGGAGACTGCCTTATTCCTTCCTGGGATCTCAGCAGAGAGCCATGGCAGACCCTTCCTCTGAGGTCATCCTTCCTGGCTTCCTCAGTTTACCTCTGGGGAAACCAAGATTGGAGGATAAAGGGCCAAGGCTCCAGACCCAGCAAGGGTGGGTGGTTGAGCTGACCAAGGCCTTGCTGAGTGGACACTTAGCAGAGCCCTACCTATTGTCCCCATCAGAATAGAGGGTATGGGGATCATGATCTTCAGCCAAGTCTCATCTCGGGGGTGGGCCCCAGTTGATGGTTAACTTCTGGCCCCTCTGGCCAGTGCTGGCTCAGAGCCCAGGATGAGCATGACCAGACAGGTGGGAGGTCCCAGGCTTCTACCAGCTTCAAAGAGGGTTGTCTGATGATGGGTCACAGGGACATCACACACTCTCCCTTCACTTGGGCAGCATGGTAGAGCTTCCTCCTCTTCCCTCTCCCCCCAGAGTGGGACTCCCTCTAGCAGCCTCGTCTCCTTCCTCGTGTGGAGGACCCCGAGGCCAGTTCGACTATCCTCGGACACCTGTCCACACGAGCCCACGGCCATACACTGGCTCGCACATGTGCACCTGCATCCACGCAGGCACCCGTGTCCACCTAGGGCCGGTGTTTCTTGAGCTCCCGGGGGGCCCCCGAAGACGCTGCACGAGCTCAGAGCTGGTGCGGGGCACCGAGTGACCAGGCACCCCTGGCTCCCGGCCTGGACACAAAGTATCCTCAGCTTCCCGCGAGTGCCGCCCACAGCCCGCCGATGTGACCCTGAGCAGCCTCAGACGCCGGGAGAGTCCTCGGGAAGGGGTGGAGGACTGGGACCCCGCAGAGCGACTCTTTTCGGAGCGGGGCGTGGCGAAGCGTGGACCCGGGGGCGGGTCTCCCTCTGACAGCTGGGGGCACGACGTGCAAGTGGGGGTAGGGGCGGGGCCTGCCGAGGGCCCACCCACCTGTCCTGGCTTGGGGGCGCACCCCACTCAGCCCTAAGGCCCACAGCCCGAGGCCCGCGCGGAAGTTCCGCCGGCATGAGTACGGGCTGGGAAGGGGGCTCTGGGACCGGACGTGGGTGCGGAGCCCAGGGAGAGCCGGGGAAAAGGCCCGGCCGAACCCCCGCGCGCGTGCCGCGCGAGCTCGCGGAGACCTGCGCGCACACACGCATGCGTAGCCTGCGCTCCGCCCCCCCGGTGACGTCACGGCCCCGCCCCCGCTCCCGGGCGCCCCCCGGCGGCCGCGCGCGCTCGGGCCTC
The DNA here is from genome assembly GCA_030035585.1 of Dugong dugon. Lineage (NCBI taxonomy): Eukaryota > Metazoa > Chordata > Mammalia > Sirenia > Dugongidae > Dugong > Dugong dugon. The sequence goes on along the minus strand of CM057462.1, from coordinate 24,330,410 downwards.
GGGCTGGCCGGTCCCTTTAACTGCGCGGCCCGAGGGGGCGGCGGCGGCGGCGGCGGCGCGGGGCGGGGCGGGCCGGGCGGCGACCGGCGGACGCAGGACGCGCGGCGGACAGAGGAGCGCGCCTCCTTGTGACTCCGTCCGTCGTCCGCGTCCCCGGCGGCGGGGGCGGATGGGCGGGCGCGGGCGCGGGCGCAGGCCGTGGGTCAGCAGCTGGGGTGCGAGCAGGAGCCGGGGGCGGCGCGCCGGGGCCGCGGGCCAGGCTTCTGAGGCCAGGTGGTGGCGCCCGGGGGCCTCGGCGCTGCCGGGCCAGGAGAAGGCGGCGCGGCGGCCGGGCGGGGCACAGGCCGGCGGGCGGGGAGCACGGCCCGCGTCCGAGCCCTGGGCCGGGCCCTGAGCGCCGCGCGGGCCCCGCGCCCGCCGCCGCGCCATGGCGGAGACCAAGATCATCTACCACATGGACGAGGAAGAGACGCCGTACCTGGTTAAGCTGCCAGTGGCCCCCGAGCGCGTCACGCTGGCCGACTTCAAGAACGTGCTCAGCAACCGGCCCGTGCACACCTACAAATTCTTCTTCAAGTCCATGGACCAGGACTTCGGGTCAGTGGGCGCGCGGGGCCGTAAGGCCCGGAGCGGTCCTTTCAGACGCGCTGTCTGGGATGGGCCGGAGCCTGGGTGCGGGCCTGTGGGCGTGCACAGGTATCTGCGCACCTGGTTGTGCCGGTAGGGCCTTGAGGGTCCTGTGCCTGTGGACGTGCCCTGCAGGCGCCCGTGACTGCCGCCCTGCCTCTCCGCCGCGCGTGGGGGCGCCGGTCTGGGTGGTCTAGCTCTTCGTGTGTACCCTGGTGGGCCTTGTGGGCACCCGTTGTGGCATGTGGATCCACATATCTTGTTCTGGGCTGGCCCATGGGCCCTGACTGCCAGGCCAGGGCCTGAGAGGTCTAGATGACGGTTTGTGAGGGTCCTGGCCTTTCCAGCTGTGGGGCCTGGGCCCTTTGTGCCCACTATAAGTGCCTAGGGCCACCCAGGGAGCTGTCTTTTCCCAGAGTCCCATCTTGACACCTGTTGGGGCTCAGAGTTCACTGCCTATCTTTTATAGACAGTGGGTCTCAGGGGTGCACCTGAGCTGGGACAGGTGGTCTGGAGGGTTGTCCTGGAGGGTGTGTGGTTCATGAAGTTAGGCAGGGGAAGGGACAAGGTGGAAGCAAGTGAAGGTGGGGGCAGGGTCCAGCCACCCAGTGGGTCTGCTGGTCAGGATGGGGAAGTGAGCTGGGGCAGGACAGGGATATCTGCTGGGATCTGCAGAAGTTTCTGGGGGTTCAAGACAGGCTCCCCCAGCCCCTCATCCAAGGCGTGAAAGCCGGCAGTGGCCAAGGGTGGCTGGGTACATGGGTGGCTGCTCACCCACTCCTGCCTGGGGTTCCTGGCCCATAGCCCTTGTGTTTCCTGAGCAGCCAGGCCATTTGCTGACTCTCAGCCTCTGAGTCCGAGTCTCCATGGTGGCTGTCCCAGGCCAGGGGACTTCCCGCCTGTGCTGGTCTGGGCCTCTGGGACTGTGCCGGCACAGCCTCAGGTAACCCGAGTCCCCAGCTCGGCAGTGCTGCGAAGAGGCATGCAGAGGCCCCATCGGCCAAGCAGGTGTGCCCTGGCTGCCTGCAGGCCAGCCCGAGTCCTTGTGTGCAGCGACCTCCCTAGACTTTGACATTGAGGCCATTTCCTGGACTCTGGTTTGCATGGGCCCTGGGCAGGCCCAGGTTAGGCCAAGCTCAGGCCACTTTGTGGCTCTCAGGGGGGGCTGAGGGACATGGGGACAGCTAGACACTCTGCTCTACTCCTCTCCCCATAACCAGGGAGAAGTAGAGGGGGAAGGTGTGTTCTTGGCAGTCCCTGAAGGCTGGGCACCCCCTGGCCCTGTCCACTATCCTTCCTGCCTGCTTAGGCTAGGAGCCGTGTCTGGGGTGGGGGGCTCCATAGGGCAGGGGCTGCCTGCCACACCTCCATATGCTGAGTGACCTCGGGTGGCCACTCAACCTCTCTGGGCCTGGGCTTCTTTGACTGTGAGGATTAAGTAAGTGAAAAGACGTTTTTACTTTGTTTATTATTTTAACAAAAATCCCCAAAGTCACACTGCTCTTTGTCACAGATTCAAGCCTCAAGGAGAGGATGGCATGAAGTGAGCACAGCCCCCAGGTTGTCGCCCTTCAGGTTGTCGCCCTTGAGCTTGCTCTGGGGGGTGTCCTGAAAAGGCCTTGCCAACACGGTTGTGCCCCACCAGGCTGCAGAGACTCTGACCTCCAGGGTCAGGAGATAGCCAGGACCCCCTCAGCACCCACCCACCAGGTTGGAGAACCTTGGGTGTCCTGACCCAGGAGGTGGGGTGAGGCAGACCTGCGTCTTGAAGCAGGTGTTCTTAGGTTGGCTGGTACAGGGAGAGCAGCTTTGGAATGGCTGGGGTGTGGGAGAGGGAGGCCGTCAGGCCTTCCCTGGGGAGAGCTACTGTGGGTGCAGGGAGGTGGGGAGCTCAGGCATGAAGGCGGCCACAGGCTGACGGGAGGACGGCTGGGAGGCAGAGAGGGCTGCTGCAGAGTCCAGGCGGTGATGTAAGGCCTGGGCTGGGATGAGGGGATGGGGAAGGGACGGACAGGGTTGCAGTATGCCACACAGGTGAGGCAGGACTCACCTTGTTCCTTCTCTGGACAACTGGCTGGGAGCCTAGTAGCCTCAGAGACCCAGGGGAGGCCCCCCTATATCTGCTTCCTTCCTCCCCTCTCCTGAAGTTCCACCTGCAGAGCTCTAAAGTCTATTTTATTCTAAAGAACAGTTTATTCGATAGAATACATTTTTACTGGGATGGAACTATAGTACTCACATTTTAGTATAAATGAGAACTTGAGACTCATCCTGGGTACCAAGTGGATGTAGCTGTAGGTTGGGAGAAGGGAGGGCATGTCCTGGCTGGGCTAGCACAGTGGACCCGGTCATGAGAGGTGTGGCCTCAGCTTGGGGGCTGGTTCCAGCCTGTGTGGAAGGGCTGGGCCCTACTCCCCAAGTGCGTCATTGGCCAATTGGGTGCAAGACTCTCCACCCTTCCCCCACTTAGACAGCCTGCACTTTCCACATGCAGGTCTCCACTGCTCTGAACCAAGGCCCGAAAGGGCTGGGTGGGCATTAGGGGGCAGAGGAAAGGCTGAGGAGGGGGCTCTGGGCCTGTGGTGGGCTAGCCTGGAGGTTCAGAGCCAACTCTCTGGTCTTGTGAGTGGTGGGTGCAGGGAGGGTGTTGGCTGTGAGACCCACGAGAGTCCCCTGTCATCAAGAGTGGGTGGCTGATGCCAGGTTGGCTAGAGCTGGCACTGGGCTCATCTGCCGGGTTGTGGCCCTGGCACCTCTGTTTGGAGGGAGGCTGACTGAGGCTCGGGTTAGGTGTCAGGCAGTGCTCTGTGCTTGTATGGGGGCTGCTGGGCAGGGTTGAGCACTTGCTTGGCCCAGACTCTGCCCTCCCCAGCACCTGGGTAGGGGGAGCATGGACCCCCAACCTTGTGGGTGCAGCTGCTAGAGGGAGGAGTGCAGATCAGCGGCCTCTGGGAGCAGCTTGTGGGGTAGAGGAGGTTCCCAAGGCCCCCCAGTGTTCTTGGGAGCTGGGGGACTCCCCCAGTCATGTGCTGGCTCTGCCACCACCTGCTCTGGGGCAGGCAGTGTGTGAGCCGGGTGGGTGGGTGAGTGGGATCCTGCCCTCTGCACATAGTTGGGATGTCCCACCTGGCAGGACTGGCTTACAGCAGATTCCTCATCGGGGTGGGTCTGTGGGGGTGGTGGGCGGGCCCCGCAGCCACAAATTTGGGGTTAGCTGGAATCTTGCCAAGAACTGTGGCGTAGGGGCCAAATGCCAGGGTGGCCACCCCCAAATGTCAGTAGAGACTGTGTCCTGGGGTTGCTGCCCTGACCCAGTGAGACCTGGCTCTGTGAGGCTGTCCAGGGTCGTGCCCCAGTGCTGAGCAGTGGAGGGCTACGGGGAGCTCAGCACCTGCTCCTCTGCTTGGGTGGGGTGGGGGCAGGGCAAGATAGGCACCCTGGGAGCCAGGCTGGCCCAGCTACCTCTGTCTGTGCTCCTCCAGCCTGGTTGGGCCTGAGGCCTGTGGTCCCTTCAGTCCTGACCCCAGGTTGGAGGGTGGGCCCAGGGGAGCAGGCCCCGGGAGGTGGTGTGGGGGGTCACAGAGTTCTTGGGCCACCTCAAGTGGGTGGATCATCTTGGAAGGCTTGTGCTTGGCATCTGGGCCCAGTGGGTGGATAGTGAAGGCAGGTGGCTGTCCTGAGCTGAGGTTTCTCCAACAAGGTGGAGCAGGATGGGGTGCTCCTGGGCCCAGCCCTCCTGTGGGTGAATCAGAGTGCTGGGGTGTGGCAGGGAGGGGCTGCCACCTGGCCCCCCTTGGGGTGGCATGTTGGGTGCTGAGGCCCCTTTTGGGTCTCTGCCTCAGTCACTCAGAGAGGGTCTGAGGGGGGAGCTCCACGGCCTCCCTGCCCAGTGACCACAGCTGGAGAGCTCCAGGCCTCCCTCTCTCTGTGGCTCTCTCAGCCCAGAGTCCTGGGGTCTGCAGGGGTGGGGCAGACACGGGGGTAGGGAGTCCTGAGAGAATGACCCTCTGTGCATTGGTGGGATCCCTGTCATTGGTGCACATGCGCTGGCCCTGGGAAGGCATGGGGAAGGGGTGGTTTGGGGCCCCTCTCAGTGAGTGGGGTTACCAGAGGCTTGTTCCCCCTGTGACTGCGGCTGCCAGGGAGGGTGTCTGAGGCAGATGGGGCAGGGGCTGCTCTGCAGCTGCATCCAGGTGGCCCTGAGGCCTGTTTCCTGCCAGGTGCAGATCCAGTCCCTGCTGGGCTCCAGCTCCCATTTCTCTGCCAGAGCCAAGTCCTGGGCATGGAAAATCCTGTCTCCTGGGCACCAGCCCTAGGAGGGCAGGGTGTTCGGGTGCCTCCTGTCCGGCCTGGCCTTGTCCCTGGCCCCCAGGAGGCCACTGCGTGGGTGTATCTGGGCTGCAGACCCTGGCCCCTGCCCCCCTGCCTGGCTGGAGCTGGCCGCTGCCCTCACCCCTTTGAACCCTGATGCCTGGCCCTGTGTCCTCACCTGTTTCCAAGTCCTGTGGGTCGTCTGGCCTCCTTGCCATTAACTTCACCCTGGCCTTCTGTGTCTTGTTCGAGCCCGTTTACCTTGGGGCCTGCATTGAGTGGGTAGACATCTGGCTTCAGGTCAGTGGGGTGGGCAGTGGGGTCTCTGTTTTGTCTCCAAGTGGTCTCAGCTGGCTGTGTCCCCAGCTGCCCTTCCAGGCTTGCAGCTGGGGGAGGCCATGGCTCCCTGTGAGTCGGGGCTAGTCCAGAGTGGGGTCTGCTTCTGTCTCTCTGGCGGGCGGGCCAGGAGGGTGGCAGGCTGTCCGTCCATGTTTGCACGTGTGGGTGCGTTTGTGTGAGTGCACGTGCACGCAGGTGTGGAGGTGTGGGTGTGGGTGCATGTGTGTTTGTACATGCTTGTGTTTATGTGTGTGTGTGTGCATGTACATGAACGGGGGTGTGTGTGCATGCATGTGGGCCTGGGTGCATGTGTTTGTGTACCTGTGTACGTTCGCATTTGTGTGTGTGTATGTGTGTGCATATTGGCATGCAGACAGAGAGGTGGTGTGGAATGGTTTGAAGGTGGAGTTGAGTGATTGGTGAGAGGTGGGGACAGGGCAAGGGTGAGTCCCTGGCACCTGGGAGGGTGGAGTTGCGACCCCTGAGGTGGGGGGGCTGTGGGGCACGTCCCGGAGGAGCATCTGGCTGTAGGTTCAGCCATGGGCTAGGTCGTGGGCTCGGCCATGGTTGAGGAGGAGCCGTTTGATGTCTTTAAATGAGGCCGACTGGGAGGTTAGGTCTGATTCGGGGTTCCAGGGGTTGCATCTGGGCATTGGAGCCAGGGCTGGGTGGGGCTCTGTATGAGGGTGGGGCTCCGCATAGGGGGGCGAGGCATGTGGTCAGATATGGCCAAATGGAGCCTGGGTGCGCACCGGATGGAGTGGAGAGGTGAGGGGTCAAGGCCCGTCCTAGTCCTCACCGTGTCTTGCCTTGGGTTCGCTGTCACCAGCTTTCCGACCTGGAGCTAAAGCCAGAGGCTCCCCGGGGGCCTGGGGGAGGTGAGGATGAGGTGGCTAGGAAGGGTCTGGGGGCTTACCCTAGAGGTGGACAGGAGCCCTGGGGTGGCCCCCTGTGGTGCTGCGGGGTGGGGAGAGGTGGGGTATGGACCCTAAGAAGAATATGCGGGGGCTGCAGAGACCGACCTCTGGGGTGTTGTGGCACCTCCCTGGGGCCGGGTGGCTCAGAGTATGCGGAAGGTGCCTTGGGCAAGGATGGGGGTCTTATCCCTAGAACCCCCTGGTGGGAAGGCTGTTGGAGTCTGTTCGGTGGTATGGTGGGGTGCAGGGCGTTGCGCCCATGTCCGCGTCTCTCCCCCAGGGTGGTGAAGGAGGAGATCTCAGACGACAATGCCAGGCTGCCCTGCTTTAATGGCCGAGTGGTCTCCTGGGTGAGTCTGGGGTGGCCCACGCCCACCTGTCCCACCCAGGGGTGCCTAGAGAGAGGAGTGATGCTCTCTGGGGTGGGGACGGTCCCACAGGTGCAGGGCATGGGGAGGTTGAGGCTGTAGGGGAGGAGGCTGCTACCTGTGCCCTGGAGTTGGTCTGGAGGTGGTCTGGTGGTGGTGGGTAGTCTGGGGGTAGGGTGGTCTAGGGGTGGGTGGCGGTGATCTGGGGGTGGGTAGGGGTGGTCTGCAGGCAGGGGGATGGTCTTGAGGTGGGTAGGGGTGTTCTAGGGGCAGGAAGGTGGTCTGGGGGCAGGCGGGGCATCTCTGAGCACCCACTCTCCCTCTGCAGCTGGTCCTGGCTGAGGGCGCACACTCGGACACGGGGTCACAGGGCACAGACAGCCACACGGACCTGCCCCCACCTCTCGAGCGGACGGGGGGCATCGGGGATTCCCGGCCCCCCTCCTTCCAGTAAGGACCCTGGCAGATGCGGGGTGGGGGTGAGCCCTAGTGCTCCTGAGGGGCCTCTGGCCTGTTTGGCCTACGAGGAGAGCAGCTTAGGAGAGGGCAGCATAGGAACTTCCATAGAGGGGACAGAAAGGCCCCCATGGTACAAGTGGCATGGTGAGGGTCCCCAAAGTAGAGGGGAGGCTGAGGGCTGGGACAGTGCCCCAGGTGTTGTCACCGGGCAGTGAGCCCACACCTCTTGTTGGCATAGCCCGAATGTGGCCAGCAGCCGCGATGGGATGGACAATGAGACCGGCGCAGAGTCCATGGTCAGCCACCGGCGGGAGCGAGCCCGGCGCCGGAACTGTGAGGGCCGCGAGGACGGTAGCGTGGCTGCCGCCTGCCACCCCTGAGGCCCTTGGCTTTGTGGCCTTACCCTGGCATCCCCAACCACCTCATGGCCCCATGTGGAGTCCTGTCACTGTCTCCACTTCCTAGACCAGTGGCCCCCGAAGCCTCGACCTGGCTCTACTTCTCATGACCCCCATGTGACCCCCACGGTCTCTGTGGCCTCCCAGCTCCCCAGAGAACAGGAGATTGAGGCTCCCATGACCCTGTGACCTCCAGAGGCCTCCTAGTCATCTCCCCCCTGCAACCCCAACAGCTTCCCGGACCAACGGGCACCCGAGGGCAGAGCGGCGGCGAGACCTGGGCCTGCCCCATGACAGTGCATCCACTGTGATGAGCAGTGAGCTTGAGTCCAGCAGCTTCATTGACTCAGATGAGGAGGACACCAGCCGGTGTGTGGGCAGGCGGGGGCTGGGGCTACCTCCGTGGGCATGCTGAGCATTATCGTGCGGGTGTGTGCTCATGTGCTGTGTGCCTGTGTGCATGTGTGTGTATCTGTACGTGCGTGCTTTGAATTACATGTGACTGAGTAGATGTCTGTGAGTGTGTTTGTAAGTGCTGTGATTCTGTGTTTATGTGAGAATACAGGTCCATGAGGGATCTGTGTGTGTACGTGTGTGTGTGCACACGGGGCTGAATCTTCTGAGCAAACCTGACCCAGGCTCTGCCTAGCCAGGTGGGGGCTCCGTCTCTTCCTTCTGTAGCTTGTCCCTTAGCCCCACCTCACACCCCTGCCCCTGCCTGGTATCCTCATTTTTCTGGGTGGGTGGATGCACTCTTCCCTTCCCTATTCTGGGTCCAGCTCTGATCCCCACACTCCCCTAGGCTGAGCAGCTCCACGGAGCAGAGCACCTCCTCACGGCTGATCCGAAAGCACAAGCGGCGGCGCCGGCGGCAGCGCATGCGGCAGACAGACCGAGTACAGTGGCAGGGGTGGGGCGGCATGAGTGGGGCATCACGGGAGCAGGATTTGGGGACTGGGGTCAGCTCCCTCTCACCCAACCCTCATTCCCCCCAGGCCTCGTCCTTCAGCAGCATCACAGACTCGACCATGTCGCTGAACATCATCACCGTCACACTCAACATGGGTGAGAGTCTCTGGGCTGCCACCTGCTTTCTTGCCTACCCCCTGATCCCTTGTCCCCTCCCATCCCCCACCTACCCACACGCTACCCCCTCTCACTCACCTCTCACTCACCACCTGCTTCCTCGCAGAGAGGCACCACTTTCTGGGCATCAGCATCGTGGGCCAGAGCAACGATCGTGGTGACGGTGGCATCTACATTGGCTCCATCATGAAGGGCGGGGCTGTGGCCGCCGATGGCCGCATTGAGCCGGGTGACATGCTGCTGCAGGTGTGGGACCCAGGGTCCCCCCCCAACATAATCACTGACCCCGGAGCCCTGCCATTGCTGACTTGTGACCCCTTGCCGTCAGTGACCCCTCACCTCCCATTCTCCATTATTGCTGACCTCTACCCTACCCTTGCCATCTCTGGTCCCCAACCTCTGACCCTGTCGTTGCTGACCCTGAACCCCACCACTCTAGTCCCCGCTGCTCTCACTGACACCTGATCCCTGATCCTTGCCCTGCCCCTAGGTGAATGATGTCAACTTTGAGAACATGACCAATGATGACGCAGTCCGTGTGCTGCGGGAGATCGTGTCGCAGACCGGGTGAGGCCCGCGGGGGTGGGGGGCTGGCAGGGATGACCTTGCAGACTATGTGACTCTCCCCACCCACCTCACAGGCCCATTAGCCTCACGGTGGCCAAGTGCTGGGACCCAACCCCCCGGAGCTACTTCACCATCCCAAGGGGTGAGTGACCCCAAGGGCTGGGCAGCGGGGGGTGGGGGGCACCTGGCCCAGCCTGAAGGGCTGTCTCCTCTGTGCCCTGTGCTCCATTTCTCCCCCCACCCTTTTCTGCCTGTTGTCTGTCGTCTGTGGCACCCAGCTGACCCGGTACGGCCCATCGACCCTGCTGCCTGGCTGTCCCACACGGCGGCTCTGACAGGCGCTCTGCCCCGCTACGGTACGAGCCCCTGCTCCAGCGCCATCACGCGCACCAGCTCCTCCTCACTAACGAGCTCTGTGCCCGGCGCTCCACGTAAGTGGCGGCTTACGGCCCCGCCCAACCCCTGGGCACGCATACTTAACCCCACGAGGCCAGCACGCCAGACCTGCTTCAGCGCTCTGTGTGGGGACTGCCCCCCAACCAGGGCCCCAACAGGAAACAGAGGGACCTGGCCGCTCCTGGACTACCCCTTTGCAGACACACTGGGGACTGGCTTGGCCTTGCATGTCTGCTCCCTCTAGGGCACATGAGGGCGCAGCACTCACACCTGTCCGTCTCCTGTATCCAGCACAGATGTCCTCACCCCACCGTACCACACGCCCCCACCTACCTCTCTGCACCTTCACGCATCCCTTACAGCCCCATGCACCCCCTCATACTCCCTGCATCTCCTTGTCCCCCTACTCCTCTCATACCCCCTGTATCTCCATGCATCCCCTCATACTCCTGCATGCTCATGCACTCTTGCACCCCCTCATGTCTCCATTCACTGCCCTGTATCCCCTGATACCTCTGTTCACCCCCTCATATTTCCATTCACTCCCTCTACCCCCTCATATCCATTCACCACCCTGCACCTCCACATAGCACCATTTATCCTCTGTACCGTCTCATATATCTCTTTACTTCCGCACGCCCTCATATCTCCTGTGCCCTTTCATATCTGCATTCACTGTGCTGCCCCCTCTCACATCTTCGATCACCTACACCCCCTCATATCTCTGTTCACCCCCTGTACCTCCTCATATTTCCATTCACCCCCTGTACCCTTTTCTCCCAGCACTCTGCATTCGGAGAGGCGTGCCCAGGGCTGGGCCAGCCCCCGGGCTCCCTGCCAGGGGTCAGCCATGGTGGGGGTGGGAAGAGATGGGTGCATGGATGTGGCCCCCACTCTGCTTTTCTGCCGCTAACAGGACTAACAGCCCCATGGCTAGCAGGGGAAGTTGGGAGTAGGGAACATGTCCCCTCCTTATCGGGCTTTGTTCTGAGGGGTGGGGGTTGGCCTCACCTTGGGTTTGGATCCAAGATTCCAATGAAAGTGCCCAGGAGGGTGGGAAATGCAGATCCAACTCCCCCATGCCAACTGTCTGACCCTGGGGGTCTCCTTTCAGGACTTCACCTAGGGTAGGACTACAGCCTTTCCCCCAGCCCCAAAGAGGGGTACGGCCACTGTCCTTCCTAGCCCCCTAGAGGTGTGAAACCATGGCCCCCCCAGCCTCCAGGAGAGATGTGGTCATGGTCCCCCCTACCCTGTCCCCAAGAGGGTGTGGCCACAGCCTCTGCCCCTAGAGGCCTGTCCTCCAAGCCGTCCTCCCCGCCCCCTGCCATGCCTTGCAGAGCTAGAGGAGGCACCGCTGACGGTGAAGAGCGACATGGGCACTGTCGTGCGGGTCATGCGGATGCCGGACTCGGGACTGGAGATCCGCGACCGCATGTGGCTCAAGATCACCATTGCCAACGCTGTCATCGGTGGGTGTGGAGGCGCATGGGTGGGGCAGCCGGGGCAGGGGCTGGGCTGGCCCTGAGTGCTGCTGGGTGCCACAGGTGCAGACGTGGTGGACTGGCTGTACGCGCACGTGGAGGGCTTTAAGGAACGACGCGAGGCACGGAGGTACGCCAGCACCATGCTGAAGCATGGCTTCCTGCGGCACACAGTCAACAAGGTCACCTTCTCAGAGCAGTGCTACTACGTCTTTGGGGACCTGTGTAGCAGTGAGTGGGGCCAGGGGTTGGGGGGCCAGGGGGTTGGGCCTGCCCGCCACCCACCCGCCCGGCGTGCTCACCATCCCTCTCCCTGCCAGACCTTGCAGCCCTGAACCTCAACAATGGCTCCAGTGGGGCCTCAGATCAGGACACCCTGGCCCCACTGCCCCACCCAGCCGCCCCTTGGCCCCTGGGCCAGGCCTTCCCCTATCAGTACCCGGGGCCCCCGCCCTGCTTCCCGCCTGCCTACCAGGACCCCGGCTTCAGCTATGGCAGTGGCAGTGCCGGTAGTCAACAGAGTGAAGGTGAGACCCGCACCTGGGCCACCTGGCCCCTCACTGGCCCTCGCTACCCCTACTGCCTGGCTCTCCCCCTACCTGTCCCCGCTACCCGCCGATTCCTGCAGCTCTGTGCTTGGGCCATGGGCATGGTCTTTCTGGAGGGGGCTAGGGTCAGAGTGACTGGAGAACTTGGGTTTCTGTGGCCATAGTCAGAATGTGAAGGGGGAAAGGGAAGAGTCTAAGGCAGGGGCAGCCAGGTACCTCCTTGGCCTTGCTTGCGGGAGAGGGAAGGGGGCCTGAAGGAGCAGGGAGCATGGGGGCCAGCAGACAGCCGTGGGGGAGGGCAGTATGGGGGGCCCAGGAGCCACACAGATGAGGGGTTTTGGGGGCAGCAGAGGGCATCAAGCAGGGGTCTGTGGGTGGGGGGGAGACGGTCCCTCTCTAGCCACTGCCCAGGCTGCTCAAGGGATATAGTGGTGAAGACATCACCCCACCTGTGGCTTGTGCAGCCTAGTGGGGGAGGGGGTGGGAGGGTCACAGCCGTGCTAGCAGCTGGGAAGTCAGGGACCCGGGCAACAGGTGGGGACAGGGCTTGTTGGGGCAGAGGCCTGAGGCCAAGTGGGGGGTTGGGGGGCCCAGCTGATTGGAAGGGCTGGGGAAGAGGGGAGGGGTGGCCAAGGAAGCTGTGTGTGGAGCCTCTGTGTGAGGGGTTGGATGTGGGTGTCTGAGGATCTGACAGGTCAGCAGGGTGTGCCCGGCAGTGTGGTGCCCTAGGGCAGCCGCGGTGTGTAACTCGTGCTATCCCTTGTTTTGTGCTGAGCAAGCGTTAGACTGAAGCTCTAGAGGAGAGGACCCTCGGGGCCGGTAAGCCAGGGGCCCGCCCGGCATCCTTCTTGGCGTCCCCATCAGCGTGACCCCGGCCGGCCCATGTCCTCAGGGTCCCTACCCGTGGGAGCCATGGACGGGGCTCCAAGCAAGGCGGGGCATAGCTGGTCAGGATCCCAGGGGGTAGGGGGATGGGTGGACCTTCGACTGGGAGCACCAGGAGGGCTGCCAGGTGCACTGGGTCCTTGACTGTGCCTCAGTTTCTCAGCTGCCAAGTGCTCGCGTGGGGCTAGAGTGAGGTGTGGGGCGCTGCATGACACCTGGACCGTCCCCACTGCCTTTGCTACTCCCAGCTCCCGCTAAGCAGCCCCCCTACTTTCTTGGGTGGGGCCTGCCCTGTGTCTCTGCATGGCTGGGACCCCTCCCTGTGACCATCCCACCTGGAACCCCTGGCCCTGGGGGCCGGGCTGGGCCTGGCCCTGACCGGCTGTCCCTTTCCTTTCCCCTCCCCACTGTCTCCAGGAAGCAAGAGCAGCGAGTCCACCCGGAGTGCTGGTGGGAGCAGCCGGCGGGCCTTGGGGCGTGAGCAGGAGCGCCGGACAGCTGGTGCAGGGGGCAGTGGCAGTGAGCTGGACCCCACGGTATCAAGCGGGGTGGGTGGCTGGCGGGAGCGCCCAGCCAGCCAACTCAGCCACGGCAGCAGCCCTCGTAGCCAGGCTTCGTCTGCTGCACCCGGGCTACCTCCCCTGTGCCCCCTGGCGAAGGCATATGCAGCAGTGGGTGGGCCCCCTGGGGGGCCGCCTGTGCGGGAGTTGGCCTCGGTGCCCCCCGAGCTCACGGGCAGCCGCCAATCCTTCCAGAAGGCCATGGGGAACCCCTGTGAGTTCTTCGTTGACATCATGTAACTGGCGGAGAAAGTGCCTTCAGCCCTGGCCCAAGGGGGGGCGGTCTTGCCCCCTGCATGAATTGTCAGCCTGCCCACCTGCCCACCGGGGTGGGCCACCTGCCTGAGGCTGTGTGTGTGGGCTTGCCTTAGTGACGGCTGGGCCCAAGATGGCTACCTGTGCTTCCTTTGTATGGGACGGGGGGTGGGCAGGCCTGGACAGGGGTCAAAGCAGGTGGCGTGGGAGGACACCATGGTTGGGACTCAGTGTCCCATCTGCTCCCAGATCTCTTCCTCTAGTGGGTGAGTGGCCCAGGTCCACGAAGACTTTAGCCAGAGCTGGGAGGCCATCCAACCTCAGGCAGGTCTGACCTGCCTACCTTGGCATGACCCCTCCACTGACTCCCCGTTGTCTGGAGGTGACCCCCAGGATGAAGAAGACCCTCTTGGTCCTCCCGCTAATCCTCACTTGCCCAGAGGCAGTGCAGGACCCTCCCTGCTCTGCCCACCTGGCCCAGGCTGAGGGGCCTCTTGAGGGTGAGAATCAGAGCCCGTCTGTAGCTGCCCAGGGCAAGGATCTAATTTATTTATTTATTGCCTAGCCCTGCACTTTGGGAAGGTGGCCACGATCAGCACCACACACACACCCCCGCCCCGCCACCACTAAGAACAGATTTGCATGTTCTGGCCATCTTTCTCAGAGGTGCAAATGCGGAGCACACAGGTGGTGTCTGAAAGTGTGTGGAGAAAGGAGAGCCAGCTCAGCTTGGTGGTGGGAATGGGCAAGGGGATATAGCTGGGCCAGGATGGAGTGGGGACACGACCCTAAGGGGCAGGGGCCGGGGAGAGGGAGCGGCCCCAGGTGCCCATCCACACATTGCCCCTCTTGTGCCCTGGCCTGCACAGGCTGCGCTGTAGATACTGTATCAAAGTCCGAGTCTGGATAGTTAATATATAGCTGCTCCGTGTAAATGCTGCTTCCATGTAAATGCTATTTTAAACACTAAAAAGCGTTTAATTTTATGGGACTGAGGTGTGGCTGTGTCCCTCTTTCCTGTGGCTGCTTTAGGAGATGGAGTGCAGGGCACCTGTTAGCGCCCCCTGGACCCATGAGAGCTGACCCCAGGCCTCAGCCAGCCTGGATGCATGCCTGCCAAGCTCGGTCCCGGGTGCTGGCCACTGCCGTTGTCCTGGCAGGGGCGTTTCTGTCAGTGGTGCTGACTCTTGCCTTCAGGGGTCCTGGCGGCTGGCGCTGGCCACTGTGCTCACCCCCACTGCTGGGGCTCTGTCCGAGGTGCTGGCGTCTGCCTGCCCTTGCTCCACTCTGTAGGTCCTGGGAAGAGGGGGAATCTGGCGCCACCCCTCCTCTGAGTGACTTCTGCCCTGGGACCCAGGCCGGCAGCCTGTTTCACCAGCTTTTCCTGCAAAGCTTGTAATCACAGACATGCTGGGTGTGCCCCAGGCTGGGCACTGCCAGGTGAGGACTCTCGGCTGTGACCTCAAATGGCCCAGCCAGGGGCTTTCCCAGTGCAGGCCGCCCCCAGAGCTGCAGGAGCCCAGGGAGCCCATGGGGGCCACATGGGCTTCTCCCAGCACACAGGGCTGGGCTGCTTGGCAGAGGCAGAGACAGAGCTTGACTCTTGGGGGCCTAGACCCCTTGTGCACAGTGCAGGCCTAGGGTCCTGTAGGGTCAAAGTCAGCTGTTAACTTGGGGTTAGAACCTAGGGCTCAGGGTCCTCAGAGTCAGGGCACAGGCAGGGGGGTTGTGGACTGGGGACTTTTGGTTTGGGGGCTTCTATAGGGTCACTATGAGTCGGAATTGATGGCAATGGGTTTAGGTTTTTTTGGGTTATTGGGTTGGAGTCACCGGGGGTGGGCTTACGGGGTCTGGAGTCACCGGGGGTGGGCTCACGGGGTCCAGGGTCACCGACTCTTGGTTTTCCCGAGTCTCCCCCATACTCCCGGGCCCCTCCCCTAGGAAGAACTCCGGGGTGTTGAGTGCTGGGTACCACAGCAGCAGGTAGCACTTGGGTAGGTGGACAGAAGCCAAGATACCCAGGGCGCAGAGAAGGATGGCTGTCATCTGCACGGCAGGTTGGTAGGCCACGTGCACATTGGCAAAGAGAGGCACAAAGGAGATCCAGATGATGAAATGGGACAGCGTGGCAAAGGTGAGGCCGCGTGCGCGGTTATATCGGCTGGGCTGGCTCTGTACCAGGAAGGTGCCCAGGAAGCACAGGAAGGCCAGAATGGCGTTAGTGGCATGCACCAGGCCAAAGCTGATCCAGGAGTGCATGCAGCAGTGCACCAGCACCTCCTGGGGCAATGCCTGCCAGTCGGTCACCACCTTGAACGGGAAGGCCACCAGGTACCAGGCGCACAGTGCCGCCTGTGCCAAAACGGCCAACAGCACTATCAGCCAGGCCCGTGGGCCCCTAAACCAGCCCTGCAGCCGCCCCATCCAGCCTGGCGGCAGCTCTGACTCCACAAATGTCTCGGCCGCCTGCAGAAACAGTGTGCTCAGGCAGCCGGTCAACGGCAGGTGGAACAGTGGTTGCTGCGCTAGGCAGCCAGTGGGGCTGGGCCACCCGGGGAACAGGAGGACGCTGAGGCAGGCCAGGCCCAGGCAGGCCAGGCCAAAGCAGGCCAGCGGCCCACCGGAGGCCTGCACCATTGGGCTGTCCCAGTGGCGAACGAAGAGCCCCAGGGCTGCCAGTGTCAGGCCCAGCACCAGGCCCAGCAGCATAAGCAGCCCCAGTGTGATTGGCTCCCCCCATGCCAGGAACTTGGGCCTGCGTGGGAAGCAGCGGGTGCTCCGGTCCGGGGACCACTCGTTCAGGCCACATTGGGTACAGAAGAGGTCATCTGCAGGGCGGGGAGGGGAGAGGGGTGCTGGCGTAGCAGGCACAGCCTCACCCCTCCATGGGCTAAGGGGACACTGAGGAGCCAGAACGGCCAGGACCCCCAAGTTGTGTGTGCCCGCCAAGCCCCCAGCTGTGTGGAGGCCCCAGTTCACCTGGGCTGTGTCTGCCCAAGCACCCCGTCCCCAGCCGTGTGGAGGCCCTGCTCACCTTGGGTACGCCTATAGGTGCCGGCCCTGCAGTCCACGCAGTCGTAACAGCAGGAGTGGGAGCCCTTTACACGGCGCACCTGGCCCTCTGCACACTGCCGCGAGCACTGGGACACCGGCGGCTCCTGGGGCAGTGCAATCTCAGCCTGCCGGTGGTTGCTGTGACCCTCCCATGCCCACCTGATGAGAGGTGTGCCCCCCATTGCCCAGTGGTGGCAGGTGCATCCCCCTGCAGTGCCCACCAGGTGGGAGGTGTGGGCAGGAGTGTAGACCTGAGTACCCTCCAGGCTGTGCTCCCATGGCAGCGTGGGTGCTGTGCCTGGGTGGCCCAAGACCTCATGAAGGGGACACGTACCCCTGACTCACCTGATTGCCCAGTGTGTGCCACTTGATCTGGGAGCGGTTGAGCCGGAGCTGGCCGTCGAAGATGCCCACAGTGCGGACCTCAGGCTCCTGGCCCCGCCACATCCACAGCGTCAGGTCATACTTCATATCCACGTTCCCACTGGCGTCAAAGGATAGCTCCAGGTCTCGGGCGTGGAAACGCATGTTGTACATCCTATCTAGGAGCTAGGCAGGGGCAGGGAGATGGTGGGTGGAGCCCAGAGCCACCTGCCCACCCAGACCCCTGGCACTGGCCCTGCTCCTGGTGGCTCTGTGTGTGCAGGTGGGGACGGGGTACCTGTGGCCGAGCGCTCACCTGCCAGGGCTGCACGGGCTTGCGTGCAGGGCAACCCGAGGCGTTGCAGCGAAGCGTGTTGTGGAGTGCCTGGGCCACGCTGTACACGGCTGCATAGGCAGCAAAGAACCGGTGGTTCGTCAGCCAGGCCAACAGGTTCTTAAGTGTGACATGATCACACTGTGGGCAGCGTGGCCCCACCACGTCCTCCTCTAGGCCTGGCTGTGCAGCATCCAGTGAGGTGCAGAAGGCTGGGTCGGCAGCAAGGGCCAGGTAGGCGGCCACATAGCTCCGGAACTCGGGCAGTGGGTCACTGTGCTGCAGGAAGCCAAGCACGGTGCCTACCTGGGCCATGCCGGGCACTGTGGCGACCAGGTCCGAGGCCAGCCAGGCCTCGCTGGTCACCCATACCTTGGGTGTAAGCTGGCTGTGGACACTGTAACTGAAGAGGGCGTGGGCGGCTCGGGCAGAGGCAAACAGCACCACTACCTGTACATTGCTCTGGTTGACTACCTGCAGAAGCTTCTCCACCTGGCCCAGCGGCGTCCTGTGGCTTTGGGGCAGTGGCACCAGGCCCTCGTGGGCGATGCAGATGTTTCGGGCACTGGCCAGGTTGGAGAAGATGCTCAGGCCCTGACGGCCATACTCATCATCGCTGCCCACGGCTGCCACCCAGTTCCAGCTAAAGGCCACCAGCAGCTCCACTATGGCCCTCAGCTGCACACGGTCACTGGGCACCGTGCGAAAGAAGGATGGGAACATCTCCCGGTCGCTCAGCCGGTCTATGCTGGCACCATAGCTGACCTGCAGGCCGAGGGTCTCCGTAAGGGAGTGCTACGCGGGGTGGGACAGGGTGGGGTGCATGGGCCAGGTGGCAGGCGCACCTGGGGCATGAGGAAGAAGCTGAAGAACTTGCCAGTGACAAGGGCGAGCTCGGAGGAGTAGGGCCCGATGACAGCCAGAACACGTGGCTGGTACTGTGTGTAATTGCAGTAGGCGGCGATGTTGCGACTACCCGCCTTGGCCAGGAACACCAGGCTGGGCTTCATGGCTACCATGGGCTCCGAGCACGTGTCAAACAGGTCATAGCCCAGACGCAGCCCTGGCAGCAGGGCTGACCCGTTGTTGATCTCATCCACCGCCATCTTCACGGCCAGTGCCCAAAGCAGGCCGAAACCTGAGAACCTGGGGCGTGTAGGACCGAGGGCACTGGACCAAGGATATCCCCACTGGCTGCCCCGGGCTGGCCTAGGACCCCACCCCACCCCACCCCAAACTGGCCTGGGTCCGCAGCCTGGTCCCTGCCCCGCCCCGGGCCAGCCCTGGACCCCAGCCCCCATACCTTTTGCACGTGATGCTCTCCGGCCGTGTCCTGTCCCCAAAGCCAGTGCCCTCAGCTGAGCTCATGGGGAAGAGCCCACCCAGCATGTAGTCGCCTTGCATTTTGAGCAGGCGTGACAGGCACAAAGGGGCCCCCACTGTGAGGCCCAGGAGAGCCAAGAGGCTGAGGCCCAAGGGAGTCAGGCCAGGCATAGCAGGTGGGTAGCCTCCAGCAGGTGATGATGTGCCAGGCAGAGACCAGATATAGGGAGCCCTGGAGGGGGCAGCAGATTTGTTTAGCAAAACCCTCTGTCCTCACCTGCAAAGCCCCTGGGGCCCCTGGGAAAGGGATGGGGGCGGGGGCCATTTTCATACTGTCCTGGCTGATCCCACCGCAGGTTTGTACACGTGACAGGACTTTATTCTGATGCTGCTGCTGACACCAGGTGACCAGGGGCAGGCAGTCTTCTGAGCGTCTGCTGTCCATACCCCCAGTCCTGGAGCCCCCTAGCAGACCATGAAGTGGCCCCATCTCGACATCACGCATGTGGCCCCTCCACACCCAGAGGCAGCTGCCGAGTAGCAGTTAGCTGGGAGAGAGCAGGCTGGGAGGGTCTGAGGAGGGGGCCACCTGGGTATGGCACGCCTGGGCTTGTCTGTGCGGGCAGGTGCCAGCTGGCTGGGCCCTGGCCTGTTATAGGTCACTTCCTCTGGGGAGACCTTATGGCTGGGCCTAAGGAGGGATCCATGCAAACGAGGGGGAAAAGGCCACAGCCAAATGGGCCGCTGCAGTTGTTTGCACTGGGGTAGGGGCGAAGGGGTTGGTGGTTATACCAGGTGCATGTGTGCCTGTGTTTGCATGAGTGTGTACACGTGCGCATGTCCTAGAGAGGCAGGGCCATGGCGGGGGGGGGGGGTGGCCCAGGAGTTCCTCTGAGCCTCCGGATGTTCCCCTCCCTGACACAATACACTGGAGCCCAGGTGGGTGTGCACTGGGCCCTGAGCATAGGAGGAGCCTAGGGGTGGTGGGCAGAGCCCCTGCGGGTGTATGATGAAGCGACCCTGCTGGGGTAGAGGGGATCCTGCTGGTTTCAATTCTGGCCAGCTCCAGCAGATGTTGGTGGAGGCTGGTCTAGGCACCTTCCCTCTGTCCCTCCACCCTGTCATGTGGGGGAGGCCCCCACTGTGCATGCACGGGTACAGCTTCAAACACAGGCACACATACACATATGCCCTATACACAGGAACAACCAGTGCACACACATGTCCAACCACAACCCCCCCATGAATAAGCGTGCACACACACACACACCCTTTCTGCGTCGGGGAGCACCCATCCCGGACACTTCCAGGGCTACCCACCATTAGGCCCCTTTCACGCCCCTCCTGATGCCCCCCTGGGTTCTTACCCATTTGATGAGGAGGTGCCTGGCACACCCCAACACTTCCATCTGCAGAACTAGCTGGTCCAGTAAATGTGATTTATTCATACCGGAAAGCCCACCATGTATTACAATTTCCCAGGGTCAAGTCTACCCAAAAGCTTCACTGGTACGTCTGTTCCACGGGCACTCTCCCTGCAGCCCAGCGTCATGAGCAGAGCCAGTGGGAGAGGCCACCTGCCTGCCTGGCCTAAGGACACCAGGTCCAGGACCCTCCATGGGCCAGGCCCAGGCTGACCTGCTGAACACTGTGTTGGGGGCAGCAGAGGGCAGGGGAGGGGACACAGCATCTCGGGAGCTGGGGCAAGGGGACACCTTGGCCTAGCAGCATGTGGCTCCCCAGGGGCCTTGTGGCTGTGCAGACCACAGGTGGCTGCCAGTGGAGGTGCCTGCTGTGTCCTTGGAGCTGACACATCTGCAGGGGGCACAGAAGTAGCTTCAGCGCCAGCTGTCACTGTGGGCCCCAGGCCTGCTCAGCACCTGCAAGTGTCGACTGGGTGGTGGAGGAAGAGAGAAGCCCACAGAGCCCAGACTGCTATCCAGAGGTCCCCTCAGGGCAGCCCAGGAGGCCTCATACCTGAGCAGACACAGGCTGCTCAGCAGCACATGCTGTGGCCTTAGGCAGGTGTAGGAAGGACACACACACCTAGGGTGCTGGAGAAGGGGTCTCTGAGCCCCAGTGACCATGACTACCACTTCACAGACATGGGCAGGCAGGAAGACTGCTGGGCTGCTTACCCCACCTGCCCTCCCTCCACCCCCTGCTGCCTTTCTGCTCCCAGGACCTCTGTGAGCCCAGCGGAGCAGACGTCTGCTGAGACACCCAGGGAATGCGGGATGGCCACAGCCTGACCAGGACGGCGCAGAAGCAGATGGCCAGCATCTGCTTCTCTGTCTGCCCCGGCACGAAGGAGGACACAGCCACGAGGCCACCATACGGCCCTGCCCACCGCACTAGGGGAGGTCCAGCAGTGTGTGCTCTGCATAGAGCTTCTGGACGATGTCATAAACGCGTTCGAGGAAGGGCAGCGCCTCATCCAGCATCGCTATGGCCTGCTCGGGCGGCCCCACCTTCATGGCCTCCAGGAAGACCTTGCGGGTGGGCAGGGCATAGAAGGCCACAGTGACGGCCTGGCGTATGACCCAGGGGTGGTAGGCGGCCAGTGAGGCATTGTAGGAGTCGGTGCAGAGCGTGGAGGTATGGGCGTTCTCGGGGCTGGTACGCAGCCCTTCCAAGAAGAGCTGCAGCCAGCGCAAGGCGCGGTGTAGCCGCAGCACGGTGCGACAGCCTGAGTCGGGGTGGCGTGAACGCCGCTGCAGGTCCACCAGCTGGTGGCCCACCTCATAGGCCACCATGGACTGCAGGCTGGCATAGTGTTCCCCGTGTGGGCTGCCACGAAGCCGCTCCATAATTTGCAGCTTTGCCACGACGTCCTTGGAGATGAACGCGAAGATGGCGCCCAGACTGTTCAGAAACCTGCTTGAGGGAAAGCCGGAGCTCAGTCTGCGCGTCCCAGGGCCCCATGCCCACCGGGCGGCAGGGCCTGGCAGTGTCTGCAGCGCCTCTCTCCCGCCAGGGCCGTGAGGGCTGGAGCCCTACCTCTGACCCCTCTTCCCAAAGGCACGGGGCCCAGGCATGGCCCTCAAAAGAAGCCAGGTGCTGCCAGCCTTGAGGCCGGCACCCGGCTCTGTATCCAATAGGCAGGCACCAGCCCGGTACTTACAAGCACCTGGAGGAATGCAGGGATCAGAGAAGGGGACCTTTGGCCAGGAAAGCCCCACCCCAAACCAGTTCCTTGCCATCACCGGGGCGGGAGGCCCATCTGGTGACATGGGCAGCCGCGGGGAAGCCCGCGCAGACACATACTTCACCAGCCCCCACCAGCCACTGAGGTAGTGGTCCATTAGGATCTCCTCCTTCTCATTGAGGCACTGCTTGAAATTGACCATGATGACTTTCAAGTTGAAGTCTGTCTCCGAATCATCCATTTTCAACAGAACTGAAACACAGGAAGGTCCCTCTAAGTCAGCTCATTCTGCAGTGTGTTTTTTTTTTCCCCAGTAGGAAAGGGGTAGAAGGAGTTGGAAAGAGCTGAGATCACACCCTCCCTGCTCAGAGCCCTGTAGTGGTGCCTACCCCCTAGAATGGAATTCTTCCCAAGGCTGGCCCATCTGCCTTCCAGACATGCCATGCCACCTGCCCCTGCCTCCTGTCCCTGCCTTGAGGCCTTTGCCCTGCCGCGACCCTGCCGGGAACCCTTGTCCAGAGATCTCCATCTAGGTCTCCGCGAGGCTGTCCCTGACCACTCACCCAATGCAGCATACCCTCCCAGGCTTCCTGAGCCCCCCCACCCCCCGCTATGTTTCGCTGTGGTGTGTGCTCTAGCCACGGTCCTAGTTACATGCTTATTTGCCATCTGTCTCTCACTACAGCATGTGTCTGATCTTACTGTCAGAGAAACACTTACGGAGCCCCTACCAAGGGCCAGTGCTGTTCTAGGCCCTTGGGACCTATTCTGAACAGGTGAGCCCTGTCCATCAAGGTGAAGTTCTAGTGGGAAGGATAGACAACAAGCAGTAAACATAGGAGATTTTGATGCAGCATGTGAGGTGGTGAAACTCACAGAAGGAGAAGCAGGGGAGCGAGGAAGGAGGCAGGGAAGGGCAGTTGGGCAGCCGCCTCCCTCAATCACTGTGGCACCCCCAGGGCCAGAGTAGTGGCTACAGTACCATATCTGCTGGACAGACACGGACACTCATCTTTTCACTCTTGCTGCTGAAATTGTACACGTTTTGTGCAGGAGGGTGGCAGGGCCAAAGACCTTAGCACACTCTGAAGACAGGCCCTTCCTCCAGCCCCAGGGAACCTGCCAGAAGCGTCCACAGGCCGGGGCTGCAGAGAAGGCACCACTCTGGACCCTGAATGCGTTCACACATCACTCCACAACACTCAAGTGCCCACACAAGAGTGGGTGCCACTGGGCACCTCAGCCCCTGCCTCCCTGGGTGTGCTGCCCCACGGGCATCAACCTGACATCTGAGGCCACCTGCAGTGGAGCCTGGGGGCTCAGTCACATGTCACCTTGTGTCCAGGACAAACTTATGCCTGGGGGTTCCTATGCCAATTGGTACTTAGAGCCCTGACTTGGCATCCCCCCGTTGTGGGGTCCCTGGCATGGAGAAGGCAAGCTGTGATGACAGCCCCAGCCAGGAGGACAGCTGGGTTCCTGTTCTGCTTCTCATTTGGTGGGCAGGTCACTCACCACCCTAAGACTCTTCATCTCTGAGAAAAAAAGGAGTCAGCAAGCCCTGCCCTGTTCACTAACTGGCTGCTGGGAGCGTCTGGGGGCAGCAGTAGGTGTTGAAGTCCTGCAGGCCCTACAAGTTTGGCTGCATGTCTGGCTCTGGGCGGAGCCCCAACAAGTGAGCTCACTGTGTCTACAGGTATGGAGTCCCTAGAGGTGAGCTCACTGTGTCTTCAGGTGCAGGGGGAAGGTCGGGCCTGGGTTCAGGAGGACAGTGCTCTGACACTTTAGGTAGCGCCCCCCTCAGGGCCCTAGTTCTCTGTCCATTGAACAGATGGTCTCTGAGGCACCAGGGTTCCTTCCTGGTCAGCTGACATCTGGCCACTGGGCCTTCCTGCCCAGGATCAGAGCCAGCAGCCGACAAGGAGCTGCCAGAGAGCGTTTCAGAGCTGTCAGTCTGCGACAGGAAAGGTGGACAGCCTGCCAGCTCCAGGAAGGTGATTGCAGGGGCTCAACCAAGGTTCCCCAAAGGGCAGGCGGCCCCAAGGTCAGGGCTGGGAGGGAGGACAGCTTGGGCACAGGATTTTGTGACTGATAGTAGGCTGGAGTCCTGGCAGGAAAGTGGGCAACCTGGCGCCCAGGCCTATGGGTGGGAGTGGGGCCCAACATTTTGCGTCCTTGTCCCGAAAGCCTGCTGGGAAGGGGGCTGTGGAGGTACTGGGCTGGGGCCTGCGATTCGTGAGAGTGAGGTCGGGGACCTGGGCAGGTCTTGCTCCAGTTGAGTGCCCCGGGATTGGTTGGAGGCTTGGGGCGGTGGTAGGGGGCCGTCTTGGAAGCTAGGACTCAGGCGCCCTCCCCGCCGCAGCCCTCTGCGAGGTTACCCCCTCCCCGCTTCTCCGCCTGGGGTCCCAACAAGCTGCTCCTCGGAGCCACGCCGGCCTCCTCCAAGACTCCAGACCCCCCTCGATCCGCTCGGTTGGGTTCAGCCCGACCCGTCCCGCCGAGCCCGACCCGCCCCGCCGAACCCGGCCGGAACCGCTCACCTGCACAGCCGCCGTAGCCTCCAACAACTCCTGGGCCTGCCCTGCCCGCCCTGCTCATCTCTGGACCGCCGTTGCCTCCCCTCGATTGGTTGCGGGGCGCCCAATCAGGAGGCCCGACGCGCCCGCGTTTCCGGCGAGCGGACCAAAAGATGGCGCTGGTGGGGTTGCGCCTGCGCAGTGTTTCGTCGTGTGTTGGGCTCGGGTAAGGCTTGCGGTCCTAGTGGTCCGGGTTCCTGATGTGCCGGCGTTGGAGTCTGTTTGGAACTAAGCGTCACCGGCTCAGTGAGCACCGAGAAGCGTAGCTCGCGCGTCTCTTGGGGAACTGGGGCCCGCGCCCCCCTCGGACGCTTCTCTTCCTCGGTTCCTTCCCGGCTGAAGTCCCCGCGAGGACGCCGAGGGGGCTCAGTTGCGGCTTGTCGGCCCGACCCGGCCCTGCACGTGCCCCGAGCCTGGGAGTTCGCCCAGTGAAGATGCCGGAGATCAGAGTCACCCCTCTGGGTAAGCTCGAACCTGCCGTCAAGAGGGGCTAGAGGAGGTTGGGACTCGAATGGGTGATAGCGACCCCTTGGTGGAACTGCCCTGGGCCCAGCCACCCCAGGAGTCCTTAATCTGTTTTCACTATTCCTCTTCACCATAACCCTGGGGGTTAGGGACTCTTATCCTGATTTTAGGGACTACGTCGTTGGGTCTCTGAAAGGCTCGGCAACTTACTCAAAGTCCACAGCCGTCACCGTGTTATTGTTGTTAGGTGCCATCGAGTCGGTTCCGACTCATAGCGACCCTGTGTACAGCAGAACGAAACACTGCCCGGTCCTGCGCCATCCTCACGACGTTGTTATGCTTGAGCCCATTGTTGCAGCCACTGTGTCAGTTCGTCTCGTTGAAGGTCTTCCTCTTTTTGGCTGACTCTCGACTTTACCAAGCATGATGTCCTTCTCCAGGGACTGATCCCTCCTGATAACATTTCCAAAGTATATGACATGTAATTTTACCGTCCTTGCTTCTAAGGAGCATTCTGGCTGCACTTCTTCCAAGACAGATTTGCTCGTTCTTTTTTTTCAATTTTTTTTTTTTTTAATTGTACTTCAGGTGAAGGTTTACAGAACAAAGAGTTTCTGATTAAATAGTAGCACACACGTTGTTTTATGACATTGGTTAACAACTCCATGACATGTCAACACGCTCCCTTCTCAACCTTTTTTTTTTTTTTTTGGTGAAAATATACATAGGCAAAGATACACCATTTCAGAAACTTCTGCATGCACAGTGCAGTGACATTGACTATGCTCTTCCAATTGTGCTGCTATTCTCACTTTAGATGAAGGTTTACAGAAGAAAATAGTTTCTCATTAAACAGTACACATGTTGCCCTATGACAATGGTTAACAACCTCACTACACATCAACACTGTCCTTATTCAACCTTGGGTTCCCTATCACCGGCTTTCCTGTCCCCTTCTGCCTTCTAGTCCTCGTCCCTCGACTGCTGGGCCTCATTAGTCCCGTTTTGTTTTATGGGGCTGTCCAATCCCCGGCTGAACGGTGAACCTTGGAAGTGACTTCACCACTGTTCCTTGTTCTTTTGGCAGCGCATTGCATAGCCAATATTCTTTGCCAACACAGTATTTGAAGGCGTCAGTTCTTCGGTCTTCCTTATTCATTGTCCAGCTTTTATATGCATATGAGACAATTCAAAATACCATGGCGTGGGTCAGGTGTGGGTCAGGTGCGTCTTAATCCTTAAAGCGACTTGCTTTTTAACACTTTAAAGAGGTGTTTTGCAGCAGATTTGCTCAGTGCAGTGCGTTGTTTGATTTCTTGACTGCTGCTTACATGGGTGTTGATTGTGGATCCAAGTAAAATGAAATCCTTGAAAACTTCAACATTTTCTCTGTTTATCATGATGTTGCTCATTGGTCCACTTGTGAGTATTTTTGTTTTCTTTATGTTGAGGTGTAAGCCATACTGAAGGCTGCAGTCTTTGATCTTGGGAAGCGCTTCAAGTCCTCTTCACTTTCAGCAAGCAAAGTTGTGTCATCTGAATATCGCAGGTTGTTACTGAGTCTTCCTCCAATCCTGATGCCCCGTCCTTCTTCATATAGTCCAGCTTCTTGGATTATTTGCTCAGCATACAGATTGAAGAAGTACGGTGAGAGGATACAGGCCTGATGGACAACTTTCGTGACTTTAAACCCCAAGGTATCCCCTTGTTCTGGTCGAATGACTGCCTCTTGATCTATGTACTGGTTCCTCATGAGCACAATTAAGTGTTCTGGAATTCCCCATTCTGTGCAGTGTTGTCCGTAATTTGTTATGATCCTCACAGTTGAATGCCTTTGCACAGTCAATAAAACACAGGTAACCGTCTTTCTGGTATTCTCTACTTTCAGCCAGGATCCATCTGACATCAGCAATGATATCCCTGGTTCCACGTCCTCTTCTGAATCTGGCTTGAATTTCTGGCAGTTCCCTATGGATGTACTGCTGCAGCCCCTGTTGAATGATCTTCAGCAAAATTTTACTTGTGTGTAATATTATTTGATAATTCCTGCATTTGGTTGGATCACCTTTCTTTGCAATAAGCATAAATATGGATCTTTTCCAGTCAGTTGGCCAGGTAGCTGTCTACCAAATTTCTTGGCATAGTAATCTGGGGTCCCGATGTGAGTGAGCACTTCAACTGCAGTATCCATTTGTTGAAACATCTCAATTGCTATTCCTTCAATTCCTGGAGCCTTGCTTTTCACCAATGTCTTCAGTGCAACTTGGACTGCTTCCTTCAGTACAGTCGGTTCCTGATCATATGCTACCTCCTGAAATGGTTGAACGTCGACCGGTACTTTTTGGTACAGTGACTCTGTGTATTCCTTCCGTCTTCTTTTAATGCTTTCTGTGTCGTTTAATATTTTCCCTGTAGAATCCCTCACTATTGCAACTTGAGGCTTGAATTTTTTCTTCAGTTCTTTCAGCTTGAGAAATGCAGAGCATGTTCTTCCCTTTTGGTTTTCTAACTTAAGTTCTTTGGACGTGTCATTATAATACTTTGTCTTGTCAAGCTAGTATTTGAAATCTTCTATTTATCTCTTTTACTTCATCATTGCTTCCATTTGCTTTAGCTACTGCACGTTCAAGAGCAAGTTTCAGAGTCTCTTCGGACATCCATTTTGGTCTTTTCTTTCTTTCCTGTCTTTTTTAATGACCTCTTGCTTTCTTCACGTATAGTGTCCTTCCGCAACTCGTCTGGTCTTCGGTCATTAGCGTCCAATGCATCAAATCTCTTCTTGAGATGGTCTCTAAATTCATATAGGTATACTCAAGATTGTACTTTGGCTCTTGTGGACTTGTTCTCATTTTCTTCAGTTTCAGCTTAAACTTGTGTATGAGCAATGGATGGTCTGTTCCACCATCGGCCCCTGGCCTTGTTCCAATTGATGATGTTGAGCTTTTCCATCATCTCTTTCCACAGATGTAGTCAATTTGATTCCTGTGTATTCTTTCTGGGGAGGTCCACATGTATAGGTGCTGTTCATGTTGTTGAAAAGAGTATTTGCAGTGAGGAAGTCGTTGGTCTTGCAAAATTCTATCATGTGATCTCTGGCATCATTTCTGTCACCAAGGCCATATTTTCCAACTACCAATCCTTCTTTGTTTCCAGCTTTTGCAGTCCGATCACCAGTAATTGTTGACGTATCTTGATTGCATGTTGGATCAGTTTCCGACTGCAGAAGTTGGTAAAAATCTTCCATTTCTTCATCTTTGGCCTTAGTGGTTGGTGTGTAAATTTGATTAATAGTCGAATTAACTCGTCTTCCTTGTAGGCATGTGGATATTATCTTATCACTGACAACGTTGTACTTCAGGTTAGATCTTGAAATGTTTTTAAGGATGAATGCAACACCATTCCTCTTCAAGTTATCCCGCCCCCACGGTATGACAAACTGACAGATGCGTGGGGATAGCTGTCACCGTGGGAGGTTCGAATCCAGGCAGTGTTCTCCCCCGCTTGTGGTACTGCTTCCATGTGGGTTCCAGCTTCTAGAATCCTTTCCTGAGTGCAGCCTCCTTGGACTCTTAGGGCCGTGCTGTGAGGTGTTGGGGCTGTATGGCATTCTTATTTTGGTGAGGACGCTGAGGCCTGAATCGGTCTACAGCCTTAGGTTGCTTGGTTAGTGTGTGAGTGGAGGTCCTGACCTCTGTCCTGACTGCTTCTCCAGGTTCAGGCCCTGTGGAGAGTGGTTAAGGGACGAGCTTTGGGGTTGGATCCTGGCCTTCTAGTAGCTGTGTGATGCCAAGTCTTCATCTCTCTCTACCTGTTCTGACAGTGAGGCTGGTGTGAGCATACCTAATCTCAGGAGGCTCTGAGGTAAAGTGCTCACCCCCACACTTGGCACAAAGTCAGTCTGCAGCAGATGCTGCACCATCCCTGGGCAGTGGTGTGGGAGACCACTCAGAGTCTCCCCCACCTCCATGACCTCACAGTTGTTTCCTCTGTCAACGCGTTTGCCTTCCCTTGCACATCAACCGATCCTTCAAGTCTTCTTTGCCCTCACCTCTCCTTCCTCACCTCTTGCTCAGCCATCCACTGCCTCATTCTGTCTTACAACCTCTCCACTCGGCACTGCTCACGCCAGGGTTACTTGAAGCCCCTCTTTACCCAATACAGCAATCAGTCCTCAGTTCAGCAACATTAAAAATAGTTCTATTTTTTATAAGAAATACACATGCACTTTTTTTTTTTTTAATTATACTTCAGGTGAAGGCTTACAGAACAAATAGTTTCTCATAAAACAGAAGTACACATGTTGTTTTATGACATTGGTTAACAACCCCACAACATATCAACCCTCTAACTTCTCAAACTCTTTTTTTTTTTGGTGAAAATACACATAGCCAAAGATACACCATTTCAAAAATGTCCACATGCCCAGTTCAGTGACATTGACTATGCTCTTCGAATTGTGCTGTTATTCTCACTTAAGATGAAGAGTTACAGAACAAAATAGTTTCTAATTTAACAGTTACTACAAATGTTGCCCTATGACAATGGTTAACAATCTCACAACACATCAACAATGTTCTTACTCAACCTTGGGTTCTCTATCACCAGCTTCCTTGTCCCCTTCTGCTTTCTGGCCCTTGTCACTGGACTCCTGTACCTCGTTAGTCTCATTTGGTTTTACGGGGCTGTCCACTCCCAGGCTGAACGGTGAACCTCGGAGATAACTTCACCACTGAGCTAAAAGGGTGTCTGGGGGCCATACTCTCAGGGTTTCTCCAGTCTCCTTTAGGCCAGTAAATCTGGTCTTTTTTTTTTTTTTTGTGAGTTAGGATTATGTTCTACATCCTTCTCCAGCTCTGTCCAGAACCCTCTGTTGTGATCCTGGTCAGAGCAGTCAGTGGTGGTAGCCAGGCACCATCTAGCCCTACTGGACTCAGTCCGGTGGAGGCCTTGGTAGCTGTGGACAGTTAGTCCATCAGACTAATCTTTTCCTTGTATCCTGTTCTCTTCATTCTCCCTTGCTCCCGAAGGGATGAGACCAGTGGAGTATCTTAGATAGTCGCTCACAGGCTTTTAAGACCCCAGACACTACTCACCAAGGTAGAATGTAGAGCATTGTCTTTATAAGCTGTGTCATGCCAGTTGAGCTAGATGTTCCCCGAGACCATGGTCCCCAGAGCCCTCCGCCCAGCAATTCTCCCTCAGGGAACATGCACCTTTTTTAAAGTTTTAATAGGAGTCCCTGGATGGTGTAAATGGTTAATGCACTCAGCTGATAAACACAAGGTTGGAGGTTTGATTCTACCCAGAGGCACCTTGGAAGAAAGGCCTGGTGGTCTACTTAAAAAAAAATCAGCTATTGAAAATCCTGCGGAGCACAGTTTTACTCTGACACACATGAGGTCATGATGAGTCATAATTGACGCTATGGCAACTGGTTTAACAGTGTTAAGGAGAAAAGGGAGCCCTGGTGGCGCAGTGGTTAAGAGCTTGACTGGTTAAGAGCTTGGCTGCTAACCAGAAGGTCGGCAGTTCAGATCTACCAGCTGCTCCTTGGAAACCCTACAGGGCAGTTTTGCTCTGTCCTGTAGGGTTGCTATGAGTCGGAATTCATTCTACAGCAACGAGTATTTTTTAAGGAGAAAAGACTCACTCAAACCTAGGGTCCCAGAAGCAGCTGGGGCCACCCTCTGGATTCCCTGGGCACTCTGTGTGCCTAGTGCCACTGCAGAACCTGCTTCCTTCCCTGGGCAGTGTGTCAGGGCCATCTTCTGTATCTGTTCTCGCAGCCCTGAGCTCCTCCTCAGTGAGCCCAACCCCACCCCTAGGCCCGGCACAGACACTGAGCTTGGCTTCCAGGCTTCAGCTGTTGGCAAAGCTGCAGTGAATGTCCTGCCCCCGGTTGCCAGGACAGAGTGCACGCCCCACCCCTCCACAGCGTCGCCACCTCCACAGCCTTTACAGCAGCTGTGGCATGGGGTCCCCTTAGCCACCGTGGTCTCATCCCCTCCCCTGTTGCTCTCCAGAGGCCTCTGTGGGCTTCTCCTTCTCAGCCCCCATCCCAGCCTGCCCCTTTCCCACTGCCTGTTCTTCCTGATTGGGCCCTGTTGGTGCAGTGGTTAAGAGCTTGCCTGCTAACCAAAAGGCTGGCAGTTCAAATCCACCAGCTGCTCCTTAAAAACCCTACGGGGTATTTCTCCTCGTCCTTTAGGGTCCCTATGAGTTGGAATCAACTTGACGGCAATGGGTTTGGGTTTTTCTTTTTTGTTCTCCCTGATGGTAATTTCTTACTGCTTCAGTTACCCCACACCTGCATCTGGGTCACCCCAAGGTCACCTCAGCACCATCAAAACAAACCCGTCCTGCTCACCCATTTTCCCTTTGCCAGTTACAGCCACGTAGCTTCCAGGCAACAGGCTGGCACCCAGTGTCCCAGGCGCTCCCACCACAGGTCTGTGCTTTGCTCCCCTGTCCTGGCTCCCCCATCCCCCAAAATCATCTTCTCAAGAGGACATCCCTGTGGTGGTGCTGCAGTGTCCGTGCCCCCACTGCCACCCCCCCGCCACGCCCACTCCATCTCCACTTCGCTACTTGTGGCTGTCTCCGTCTGATGCCCTGGGTGTGGTTCTTTTATGCGTTCATCATTCCTCCTTGACCTGGAATGTAAGCTCCACATGGACAGAGACCCTTCTCTTTGTTCCGTCGTAACTGAGTCCTGCCCTCCTATGTGTCCCGGACTCTACTTCCTCCCGTGATTGTTGTGGGTCCTGCTGGGAGGCAGGACGGCCAGGCTCTAAGAGGCAGGCTCAGGGTCAGAAAACAGGTCCTGGCCCATTGAGGGCCGTGTGCCCTGGGTGGGTCCCAAAACCACTCAGGTCCTCAGGTCCTGGTCTGTGAGGTACGGTCCTCCCCTCCACAGATGCCTCTGTCAAGGTCCCCTGTGAGCCAGGCACA
Source organism: Dugong dugon (assembly GCA_030035585.1). NCBI lineage: Eukaryota > Metazoa > Chordata > Mammalia > Sirenia > Dugongidae > Dugong > Dugong dugon. The sequence continues at coordinate 24,298,996 of CM057462.1, read as the reverse complement.
GTTCAGGGTTGGAGATGCCGCCAGGAAGACATAGACAGACCCACCCTTGTAGGGCTCACACTCCAGTAGGGGGCAGAGCAGACTTGTAGGAAGACCCTAGACCATGTGGGGTGGGGGCAGGGCTGCCTGAGGTGGGCAGGCAGAGCGTGGGGCATGAGGCTGCCATGGCCTGCTGTCGTCATGGGCAACGGTGGCCCGGTCACCCTATTGTGTGTGGTGCCAGCTATCAGACATTTGGGTGGCCTGCAGAGGGAGGCACTTGGGATTCCAGGAAAGCATCATCTGTTGTTCTCATACCCTGCTAAGGGTCCCTTCCCTCGTGGGCTCCTCAGACCCAGGACCTGTGGGTAGGGGGTACCACTGCAGCCTGAGGTGGAGCGTTTGTGCCGCAGCTGGGCATAGGTACTCTGGCTGGTCATTGCCAGACACGGGGCTGATCCCCCTGCTTGGAGCACCCAGACCTTGGGCATCCAGGCCTCTGCCCGCTTGGGGGTGGTCCTGGGGAGGGCCCCCTGTCTGCAGGCTACCGAGGGCCTTGTGGAGGGTGCTGTGGCCCTGGAGCGCCATTTTGTGTCTGTTGAGTGCTGCACGCTAACTATCCTCTGGCCTTCAAGGGTGTGAGCCCCAGTGGGCAGGCTGTGACCTTGAGTGGTGAGGGTTTTCCCCCTCTCACCTAGCCACAGATGGGGTGGTGGTGGGCATGGGCCCAGGTAGCTTGGAACCCCAGCCACTGCTGCACGCTTGCTGCCAGCCAGGGTGCCTCCCCCCAACTCTTCAGAGCTTGTGGTGCCCCCACCTCAGTGTGCAAGGGTTGTGCACCAGGTAGGGAGGCTGTGTGCATTCAGCGTCCTGGCCGTTGCCCCGTCCCTGGGCCTCAGTGTCCTCAGTGGTTACAGGGGTCCAGCCTCAGACCACGAGGGCTCTTTCAGGTGCCTGGGAGAAGGTGGGGCAGGCAGGCTGAGGTCTTGGGACGGTGGATAGTGCTCGGAGCCTGGTAGAGGGGTGGGTGGGACAGGGGTATGGGGAGAAGGCATGGTAGCCACCCTCACCACCCGCTCCCTGAGCAGGGGCCGGCCAGGATGTGGGCCGCAGCTGTATCTTGGTCTCCATCGCGGGCAAGAACGTCATGCTGGACTGCGGGATGCACATGGGCTTCAACGACGATGTGAGTCCTGCAGGTTCCGTGGAGGGTCCTGTCATCTGCCTGACCCTGTCACCCTTTGCTGTGCTCTCCCAGGCTTTGGATGGCAATGAGGCATGGGGAAATTGTCTTGGAGCTGCCTGCCCGCTCCAGTGTGGGGGTGTGCTGGTGTCCTGGGACCGGCCCCTGCTCTTTGGTTGACTCTTCACCCTGATGCCTGCCCTCCCGCCCTGGGCCACCTGCAGACCCAGAGGCCGGCCTGCTGTATTCTGACCCCTCTCCTTGGCGTTTCCACAGAGGCGCTTCCCTGACTTTTCCTACATCACTCAGAACGGCCGGCTGACCGATTTCCTTGACTGTGTGATCATCAGGTGAGCAGCACTGTGCCCGATGGGTCCCTCCTCTGCCAGCTGCTGGTGATGGTGCTGCATTGGTGCCCCCTTCCCTGCCGGGCAGACCCCAAGACAGTATTTTATACCTGGGAGGCTGCAGGCTATGAGGTGGTAGCCTGCCCGGGGACCCCTGTGCAGTGTGTGCCCATGGGCTGCACCTGGGGGTGTGTGGACAGGAGCCTGGTAGACGTCCTCTGGGAGACCAGGCTCCACCCTGGTTCCTCCTCGTCCTTCCACTTGCCCTGCAGCCTCCGTGTTTGCAGATGTGCGCAGGACCTTCCCTCTGCCCCCAGCCCTGTCCCTACCTCCTGCCACCCAGGTCACGTGTCACCTCTGTGGTGACTTTTGTCCTGCCTGAGCTTTCATTTACGTTCTTTGTAAACCGTTGGTGCTTTGTGTATTGCTCTGCTAGACACTTAAACTGTCAGTTCCAGTAAGAGAGAGGCTTGTCTGCTGTGCTCACTCCTGCATCCCTGGTACTTAGAACCGGGTCTGCTGCACAGCCGGCACTCGGCAATGTGGGGAGGGAGCCCAGAGCTGGAGGGAGGGGAGGGGTGGGGTGCCCCAGGTTGAGCCCCCTGCCTCCTGCAGCCACTTCCACCTGGACCACTGCGGGGCGCTCCCCTACTTCAGCGAGATGGTGGGCTATGATGGACCCATCTACATGACGCCCCCCACCCAGGCCATCTGCCCCATCCTGCTGGAGGACTACCGCAAGATTGCTGTGGACAAGAAGGGCGAGGCCAACTTTTTCACCTCCCAGATGATCAAGGACTGCATGAAGAAGGTGGTGGCTGTCCACCTGCACCAGACAGTCCAGGTCAGGCCTGCGCCAGCTCACCTGCACACCCTAAGTCACCTGGGGGCCCGGCCGGCCGTGCTCACTCCCTGTGTCTGCAGGCATCTGTGGGCATCTGCACTGGGCTCAGCCCAGGCTCCACACTTAGCCAGGGTGGGGGTGGTGGGTGCCCAGGACAGCCTTGGGGTGGGGGCTGGGTCTCTAGAGCTGTGTGTGAGGGCCAGGAAGGGGGTGAGGGGTCAGATTTGGTAACATTTCCCCTAATCGTGGGTTTGTCTGTTTCTCCTTGTGGTCTGTGTGTTTTGCTTTGTATATCATGATGCATTTATATATATCCAGGTTTTGGATTATTTTGTTTTTCCGGTTGGAACTTTTGTCAATTGAAGTATGTCTTCATAATGCTTTTTGCCTTAAAATCTACTTTCCTGGTAATCTAGTTACACTATTTTTTCGTTGTCACGTTTGTGTGGTATACGTTATTCCATCTTGCTATGTTCAGCGTTTCTGCATCATGTTTTAGGTGAGGCTCTTACAAGTAGCATGTCATTGGGCTTTGTTTTTTACTCAGCCTGTAACTTGTCTTTCAAGTGGAGCATTTAGACTTCACATTGAGTACAGTCCTGATACATTAGGGTTTAGATGCCATCTTAACCTTTGCTTCCTACTTGCCTTGCCTGTTCTGTTTTTTTCCTCTCCTTTATAGCCTTTTTTTGGGGATTTTTTTTCTTTTTCAATTCCATTTCCCCCTTTAGGTGGTTGGTAATTACATGCTTTTACAGCTGCTCACTGGTGGAGATTACAACGCTCATCCAAGGCTTCACAAAGACTTAATGTTACTTGGGACCTTCCAAACCCAGTGAGACATTGTCAGTCATGCTGGATAGTCAGTGCTTGCTCAGTTTTGTCCGTCTGTCCACCCTCTTTGTTGCTCCTCACTACTCCCTGCATTCTTCAGCCTTCTGTTTGGAATGATTCACCTCCTGCCTGGAGGTGATGAATTCTCTGCATTTTCATTAGTCTGCAAATGTATTTATTTTACTCTCATTCTTGAAGGACTTGTTTCATTGGGTCTAGAATGCTAGGCTGGGCGTAATTTTTCTACAGTGCTTTGAATAAGTCATTCAGTCTGTTGTGAAAGGTGTCTCCTTCTCATTGGTGTTTGCAGTTGCTCTGTGATGGGCCTATGTCTGGTTTCTATCTTGTTGAACTCAAGGTCCTCTGGAGTCTCGCTGGATGCCGGTCATCAGCTTTCTTCAGATGTTGCTTCTGCCCCGATCTTGCTCCCCTCCTCTGGAGGCTCTGACTACAGAACTTCGGGCCCTCTCTGTCTAGACCATGCATCCATGCCATGGTGACATTGGGCTCTCGGTGGGACAGGGCCCCTCCTCACTACTGTCCTTCTCCATCAGGGCGATTACCTGCCCTTGGCGTTTCCATCCTTCCGACTGTGGAACCCTGGTGGTGCAGTGGTTAAGAGCTCACCTGCTAACCAAAAGGTCAGCAGTTCGAATCCACCAGCTAGCTGCTCCTTGGAAACACTATGGGGTAGTTCTGCTCTGTCCTATAGGGTCACTAGGAGTTGGAATCAACTCAACAGCGACAGGTTTGGTTTTGTCTGTGCTGTGTGCTGGATGTGTCTTTCGAATACATACTCCAGTAATTTTCTTCTTGGTTACGTATCATCTTCTGTAAATGAAATCCACTGAGTTAGTAATTTGGTTTATTATTATTGGTATTAGAATTTCTAGTTTTTTTTGTTTTTTTGTTTTTTTTTAATAGTTTCTAGTTTTTTGGGTTTTGTTTGTTTGCTAAAATTCTTAATCCTATCTTTTATCTCTTTGAATGTATCAGTCGCGGTCATTTTAAAGTCCACGTCTGATAATTTCATTTTCAGGAGCCCATTTCTTTAGTTTGTGTCACATGTTTTTTATTCACATCTTATCTCTTGGGTCTCGTTGACTGTGAGTACCGGACGTCGTGTGTGAAAAAAGAGATGATGAGAGGTTCAGAGTGATGTGATCTGCTGCCAGCCCCACCGTTTCTGCCTCCCCAGCCCCTCTGCTGTCTTTCCTCTCAACTGACCTCCTCCCTAGCACAGCCCACAGGTCTGAGCTCCGCCCTCTCCCTCCACAGGTAGATGATGAACTGGAAATCAAGGCCTACTATGCAGGCCATGTGCTTGGGGCAGCCATGTTCCAGATTAAAGTAGGCTCCGAGTCTGTGGTTTACACGGTCAGTGGAGGCTTTGGGCTATGGTGGGGCTGTGGGCTCTCGATGGGATGCGGCCCCTCCTCACTACCATCCTTCTCCATCAGGGCGATTACAACATGACCCCGGACCGGCACTTGGGGTGAGTGGTCAGTGCATTTGTTTCACCCAGAGGGGTTCTCCCCAAGAGCCTGGGTTCCTGGGGTGGGGGTGGGGGGGCAGGGGGCAGCACCTGAGCAGCCAGCAGGCACCATGCCAGCATCCCTTGGGCATCACCTCCACTCCTGGGCTACCTCCTCCTCCCCCTGCTCCCCACTCCCCTGATGCTCCTGGTGTCTGGACCACTTGTGCAGAGGAAGCCAGCTCCCAGCAGGAGGGGCCTGGGGGGCTGCTGGCTGTGAGTAGGGCTGGGGCCAGTTTGTTGCCCCTGACCCTGTGGGCATGTAGTGCTGCGTGTCTCCATCTGTTCAGCTTGAGGAGATGGGCAGGGGCCTGTGCTTTGGGGACAGTCTCTCCCATCTGTCCCAGGGCTGCCTGGATCGACAGGTGCCGCCCCAACCTGCTCATCACAGAGTCCACGTATGCCACGACCATTCGTGACTCTAAGCGCTGCCGCGAGAGGGATTTCCTGAAGAAGGTCCATGAGACTGTGGAGCGTGGGGGGAAGGTGACTGCTGGCTGGGGACAGTGAGGGTGGACCCCGATGTCTGTGGAGCTCTAGCCCCCAGGGGTGCCTGGCCTCACCCTCTTGAGGCACAGGGCCTCTGGCCATCAGACCTACCAGTATGGGTGGCCTGGCTGCTTCTGTGAGAGTGACCACAGTGAGTGCCGCATGGCCTGCTGTGCCATGGGTGTGGCCAAGGCTCCCTGCCTCACCAGCCCATCTCAGCCCACCCACCCCTCCCCAGGTGCTGATCCCCGTATTTGCACTGGGTCGTGCCCAGGAGCTCTGCATCCTGCTGGAGACCTTCTGGTAGGTATGGCCGGGACCAGCCTGGCCATGTGGGGGGAGAAGGGGGTCCAGGGCTGCTGCACTGAACAGACTCGGGTGGGTCCACAGGGAGCGGATGAACCTGAAGGCACCCATCTACTTCTCCACGGGCCTGACTGAGAAGGCCAACCACTACTACAAGCTCTTCATCACCTGGACCAACCAGAAGATCCGGAAAACCTTCGTCCAGAGGAACATGTTTGAGTTCAAGCACATCAAGGCCTTCGACCGAGCGTTTGCGGACAACCCTGGCCCAATGGTGGGGCTCTGGTCGGGAAGGTGTGGGCAGGGGCAGCCACCCTGTGCCTGCTGCTGGTGGGAAGGCTGGGGGCTCCAGGCAGGCTGGGGGTCCACACGTCCGCCTTCAAGGAAGTGATGGGCAGCTGGGGGCAGGGGTGTCCTGTGTGCAGATGTCTTGGGGAAGTAAGGGGCAGCTGTGCTTGGGGACAACCAGGTGAGTCAGTGGTGGACTGCAAGTGGGAGCAGGGGGTCAGGTCAGGCTCTGCGCCTGGTTGTCTCTGCAGTGCATCCAGACTCCTAGGGTGTGCCCCCACACACTAACCACCCCGACATTCACCCCCAGGTGGTGTTTGCCACACCAGGGATGCTGCATGCTGGCCAGTCCCTGCAGATTTTCCGGAAGTGGGCAGGGAACGAGAAGAACATGGTGAGGTTCCAGGAGGGAGGGTTCCTGCACAGCAGCCACTGTGGTGTGTGGTGAGACCCTGAGCCTGGCAGGCTCTACAGCAGGGCTGGTGGGGGGGGGGCCTCCGCCTGGGGTGGGTGAAGTGGGCGTGTGGGGAGGCTGAGGCAGAGCACACTCCATGTCCCTCCCGCCCCCTGCAGGTCATCATGCCTGGCTACTGCGTGCAGGGCACCGTGGGCCACAAGATTCTCAGCGGGCAGCGCAAGCTAGAGATGGAGGGGCGGCAAGTGGTGAGCACCTGCCCCACCCAGGGGCTTGGTGGGGCGGGTGGTACTCCTTTGGGTGGGCAGGGCCCAGTCTGGCTGCGCTGTGGTGACACTGCCATCTGCCCCACAGCTGGAGGTCAAGATGCAGGTGGAGTACATGTCATTCAGTGCTCACGCTGACGCCAAGGGCATCATGCAGCTCATTGGGCAGGCAGAGCCTGAGCACGTGCTCCTGGTGCATGGCGAGGCCAAGAAGATGGAGTTCCTGAAGCAGAAGATTGAGCAGGAGTTCCGTAGGCACCAGATGGGGCGGCTGCAGGGAGGGCCTGCTGTGGAGGGAAGCTCACTGTGGAAGGGGGTGCTGGCAGGGCCGGCTGTGGGTAGGGCTAGCCAGACCTGGACTGAGGCCTACTCTGCCCACCTGCCCAGGAGTGAACTGCTATATGCCAGCCAATGGTGAGACAGTGACGCTACCTACGAGCCCCAGCATCCCTGTGGGCATCTCGCTGGGGCTGCTGAAGAGGGAGATGGCACAAGGTACACTGGGCAGTGAGGCAGGTGGGTGGACAAGGTGAGCTACACTGGGCAACGGGGTGGGCAGCTTGCCCACTGACAGCCGTGGTTCCTGCCCACAGGGCTGCTTCCTGATGCCAAGAAGCCCCGTCTACTGCAGGGCACCCTGATCATGAAGGACAGTGTGAGTGCGGATGGGCGGTCCCTGTGCAGGAAGGGGGCCCTAACCCTGTGTCCTGCGTTTCCTATCCCCACACTGCGTGCTCCCTTACCCTGTCCTGCCCCACCCCTCTAGAACTTCCGACTGGTGTCCTCAGAACAAGCCCTCAAGGAGCTGGGGCTGGCTGAACACCAACTGCGCTTCACTTGTCGTGTGCACCTGCATGATGCCCGAAAGGAGCAGGAGACGGTGATGCGTGTCTACAGCCACCTCAAGAGGTGACAGCCCTGCCCCAGTGCCCATCCCTGTCCTGGCCCCAGGGTGAGGGCTCACCATGCCCCTTCTCCGCAGCATTCTCAAGGACCACTGCGTGCAGCACTTGCCTGATGGCTCAGTGACAGTGGAGTCCATTCTTATCCAGGCTGCTGCCCACTCAGAGGACCCAGGCACCAAGGTGCTGCTGGTCTCCTGGACCTACCAGGTAGGTGGCCACAGAGAGGCGGGGCCTCCAGGGCAGCAGTGCTGGGTGCAGGCAGCATAGGTGGCAGGTAGGAAGGCAGGGCCCCCCCAGCAGCTGTCCCCTTGCCTCCCTGCAGGATGAGGAGCTGGGGAGCTATCTCACGTCACTGCTCAAGAAGGGCCTTCCCCAGGCCCCCAGCTGAGGCCCCACTAGGCCTGCCACCTCTACCTCTGCCAGCTGAGGGACCAGGCTCCACTCCAGGACAGCATCAACACCCAGGAGTCTGGCTACTGTGTCCCCCTGGGTGAGCAGAGCCCATGGTAGGGCCACAGTTCTCTTAGCACCTGGGGACAAGGCCTGTGGTGTGGCTGCTCTTGCTGAGAGGGCACTTCCACCTAAAAAATAAATGGGCTTTGCTACCTCTGGGCTTTTTATTTGTCTCTCTGAGCCTCCTGGGAGATGGGGGGAGGCTCCTGGGCAGTTTCCAGTAAACTCAGACCTCTGGGGCTCCCTTGATGCTCACTCCCTTGGGGGTGGGTGCCAGGCCTGACAGCAGAGAATACCCACATCTCCCCCATTCCACAATGGCACCCAGCTCGTGGGCGCTGGGTTCCAAAGGGGTATAGGGAGACTGAGGACACCTCCACATGCACATGGCTGAGACAAGCAGCCAAGCAGGCTACAGCCCAGTGGTTATGAAGGGGCAGATCCCTGCAGAGCATGGTGGCACTCAGAGCTGGCCCAGCACGCCATGCTGCCCTGACCCAGGGGTCAAAGGTCAGTTGTGGCTTCTATCCTATTGACCTGCAGGGCACAGAGGCCAGGAGCCTTGGGGCCTGCTGGAGGCAGGCCCTAGGACACACTTGGTCATGTGCAAGCAGGGGACTCGCTCCTCTGTGCAGGCACTGCCTCCTGGTCGCTGGGAGTGTGGTGGTCTGGACCCACACCCAGAGCCTTCACACGGGACCTCCATCCATGGGTTCCCTGGGCTGGCTGGGGGCTCCTCTGTCCCAAGCTCCCGGACCTTCCCACTGGGCGAAGTCCAGACTCCCGTCTGCTAGGAAGATAAGAGGGCTGTGATAGCAGTGCCACCAAGAGCCCCATAGCATCTGTGCCCCCTCCCCAGTGAGGACGCCCCCAGGAAGGGTCAGGCACTGGGAGACACAGGTGGCCCCTCCCAGTCCCGTGTCTCTCACCGAGGTCCCCGAGGCCTGGGTACCGCACTGCCATCAGGAACAGGCCATGGGCTGGGGCCACACGTGTCTGGTGCCTGCCCAGGGGGTCCCTACTCTCAAGGATTGCCTTCACCTGGGCAGGTGTCAGCACCCCCAGCCCCACAGCCACCAGCACCGCTGTCATCCTCCGTACCTGCAACACCAAGACAAGGCTGCTGTGTAGGCCCAAGCCCCTCCACCCCTTCCCCCTAGCCCAGGACGGAGCCCACCTGCCGATACAGGAAGGACTGACTCTCGAACTCCAGGCTCCAGAACTGCAGTCCCCTGCAGACACAGGCACTGTTATGTCCTGCGATGTCTGACTGAAGGCAAGCCCCCCAGCCCCGAGTGAGACTGTGCAGGGCGGGGGGTGGTGGGTGTGCGGGTAGATAAGGGCCTGGGCCAGCCAGTACCAAGTGCTAAACTCTGGGACTCATGCAAGCTGTAGTCCCCATGGCTCCTAGGCCTTGGGAACCCTCACTGACCACCCCCCCACCAAGTGAAACCATTGGGAGGGGAACTAAAAACGAAAACAGGCTCCTGGAAGGGGAGGAGGGGACAAGTCAGATTGCTGTGGGGGAGTGGGGCTTGGCTGCTAAGAGGGTGGCCTGGCCCAGACCACTGCGCGGCTGGTCCCAGTGTTCTCAGGAGAAGATGCTGAGAGGCCAAGGTCCTGCCAGATGGTCCAGAGCAGCTGAGGGAAAGCAGGCACCAGCTCATCTGCTGGAGACGGGAGCACACACCGGGGTGCTTGGCAGGAGCCCGGGCTCCCCCTGCAGAAGTCCGTCCTCCCTCAGAATGGGCCCTGGCAGCTACCACCTGCCCGGAGGCACCCTGCGTAAGCGGGGGCAGCGGAACCCACCCCTGCTGGGCTGGGCCGGAACCCCTGGCTTTGAGAGGTCTCCCCCTCTTGGAACCTTTTCAGCAGCTGCCAAAATCCATCACTGGATTGCCGGATTGGGGCGGGGTGGGGGCATACAGAGAAAAAGAGCATTCTCTGTCCTCTGTCCCCAGCCTCCCCGGACCCCACCCAGGGAGGCCACAGCTGCAGGCTCACAGCCATCTGGGTCACAACTCTCCAACTGGGTATATGTACCTAGCCAGGGCTGGTGGGTGTCTGAGACCCTGGCCTTCTCTGGCCTCCATTCCTGCCCCTGCACTGCCTGCATGTAGGGTGAGGGGCAGGAGCTCCACTCAGCTCCCAGTAGCTTTTGGACCTGGCGCTGGTGGCCACAGGGGCACAGCTGAGGTGCAGCCCCTTCCTCACCTGTTCTCCTGGGAACTGAGGAAGGGGCTGGCAGGCCCAGGGGACACGGTGGCACGCCGCAGCGTGCGCACTGAGCTCTTGGCTGGGCTGCCGGCTGACTGGAAGGCACTGAAGTCATGCGTTCCCAGGAGGTGCTGGGCAGCTTCCTGCATGGCGGCCACGTCCAGGCTGCTGTACGAGGAGCCAGGTGTGCAGTCAGGTGGGAGGGCCAGCCAGGTGGGCCTACCAGCCCCTTCCCCGCTCTCAACACTCACTTAGCCTGCAGTGCCCAGCACAGGTTTCGTTCAAACACAGAGAGTTGATTTGGCCGGGGGCAGCCAGTCGCCAGGCGGTATAGGTAGGTCCTGGATGTGGCTGTGTGGCGGGCATGGAAGTTGCTGGGCACCCTGAAGGCCCGCACCACCCTGTGGAGCACAGTGGGCTGCACTGGGGAAGGACCCCACTATCCTGCCAAGGAGAAACCTCTGGGCCATGCCCACCACTACCACCAACCGAGGGGCTCTGTCGAGACCCAAAGTCTTTCCTGTTCTCCAGCCTGCAGTGGACAAGTCAGCCAGCCAGAGCAGGGGGACAGGTCACTGGGCATACCTGATGGCTGGGTGTCTCAGGTGGGTGTTGAGGGCCTCAGTCAGGACCTCGGGGGAGAAGGGTGGCTGGCCTGAGCGCCGCTGGACATCCAGGTGCGCTGAGTTGCTCAGTGCGTGGACACCAGCATCTGTGCGGCTGGAGATGGTAAACTTGACGGGCTCGACCGAATTCAGCCTCTCTGCGGCCTCCTGCCGGATAGAGTAGCTGGGCCCGGGAGGGCAGCATGGAGGAGGGAAGGGCCGGAGCTCCGAGGGCGGGTCTGCGTCCCCCAGGCACCCGCGTTTCCCATCTGACCTCACGAAGACAGCCGAGGTCTCACCCCTCTCGGCGTCCAGTGGGACTCACCTCCAGGAAGTTTTGGACTCCGATGGCGCGCTGGGCGCCCCTGACGGCAGCGACCCCGCTGCAGACAGAGGTGGGTGGAGGTCACTGCCAAGGCCGCGTAGTCCAGCCCCGCCCGCCCTCGGACTCCAAACAAAGCTGTTTCCTTCCCCCGAAAGTTCGGATCGCATGTCCGGAGGCGCACCGGAACGCGCCAATCCTAAATTTAGCGCCCCACGCCCCCGCCCAGGACCGGGCTCCTCTGCTCTGGCTGCGCGCGGCTAGGCGACGGGACGTACTTGAAGGCCGTGCCCCAGTACTGGAAGTACACGAGGTAGCGCGCCCGCACAGCGCCCGCCGGGGCCGAGCCCATGGCCGGGCCAAACCAGGCAGAAACGAACCGGACCGCACCGGCAGACAGCGCAGACCACACGTGGGACCGCGCGCGCACGTTTGACCGCGCGCGCGCGCGCGCACGCATCGGGCCTCGCCCCCGGCACGCCTGCGCGTGCGTGCTCGCCCCGCCCGGCCGCCCGCCTTAGACCCGGGAGCACGGGACGGGGCCAGGCTTAGGGAGCCAAAACCACCCATTGCAGTGGAGTCCATTCCACTCATAGTGATCCCGTAGGACAGAGTAGAACTGCCCCATGAGGTTTCCAAAGCTGTAATCATTACGGAAAGAGCCTTGGTTGCGAAGCAGTTAAAGCGCTCAGCTGGTAACCGAAAGGTCGGCAGTTCGAACCCACCGGCCGCTCCATGGGAGAAAGACGTGGCAGTCTGTTTTTCTGTAAAGATCTATAGCCTTGGAAACACTATGGGACAGTTACACTCTGTCTTATAGGATCGCTATGAGTTGGAATTGACTCGATGGCAGTGCGTTAATCTTTACGGAAGCAGACTGACACATCTTTCTCGCGCTGAGTGGCTGGTGGGTTCGAACTGCCAATCTTTCGGTTAGCAGCTTAGCGCTTAACCACTGCGCCACCAGAGCGGGTGCAAAGTTCCGGCCCCCAGCGGAACGCCCACTACAACTACCAGCTGATGCGCCCGCTCCTGCACGCAAGCACTCACTCCTTCACTCACTCACTCACTCCTTCACTCACTCACTCATTTATTCACTCCTTCATTCCTTACTCATTCACTAGCTCACTCATTCACTCCCTCCCTCCTCGCTAACACTCCCCCGTCTCGCCCCGCCGCCCCGCGCGGCTTTCTGGCCAAATCCCCCTAGCTGTGGTTTTTGCAAACGCCCCGAGTTGCGAGTTGCGCAATCGCTGCGCAGTGGCGAGGATTGCTGCAGCGGGCGGGCCGGTTCCAACTCCCCATCCACGGCTCGTGAAGCCGGTTTGCACTGGGCCGGCCTAACTTCTCCAAGTCGGGCGACGGGTCAGAGCCGGCCGCACACAACGCCTCAGGGAGGGGCGTGGGCGACGCTCCGGGGCGTGGACACCGGGCAGCGCGCGCGGGTGGCGGAGTTTGCCGACACTCCCCTGCAGTGACAGCGGGCGGCGCGCGCGGGCGGCGTAGTTTGCCGACGCTCCCTGGCGGTGACAGGCGGGGTGGGGCGGCCCGCGGCCTCATTCCGGGCGGTCGGGCGCCGAGCAAGGCGCGGGCGGGAGGAGCGGGCGGCGGCCGAGCAGGTCGGGGATGCCGCTCAGCGCGCCGCGGTCGTGAACCAGCTAGCCGGCCGGCTGCCGCAGCCATGACGGTGGAGTTCGAGGAGTGCATCAAGGATTCGCCGCGGTTCAGGTGCGCGGGCTCGACCCCATCCCAGCCCAGGGACGCGCGTGGCCCTTTGTGGCAATGGGGCTGGCACCCCAGCCGCCTCCCTCTGGGCACTGGGGTGCCGGACGGGGGATGGGCGGCGGGGGAGGGGGCGTTGATGCAGCCTTTGTGCCTGGCGGGGAAGGGAGGGGGTCAGTGCCGTGGTGGGTAGAGCTGGACGGACCAGGCCAGAGACTGGTAGGCTGGAGGACCCCGCCTCGGACAAAGCCCGCAGCCCCACGGCTGTGCGGCCCGCCCTGCATCCCGCTACCCGTGCCCCCCAAAAGCCCGGAGGAGCCGGAACAAAAGATGCCTCTTTTGCTTGTCACCTCGTACGGAGGATGTGCGCTGGGGGCGGGGCGCCGCTTTGGGGCTGGACCAGCCCTTAACCCGCATCTTTGTCAGGCTGAGTAGCTGTGGAGCAAGGCCACCTTTCTGTGGGAGTTTCCACCCCCGTGTCTGCACCTTCATGCCATGGCCACTAGCACAGCGCGGGGTTGAGCAGGAGGGTCTACACCCTTGTGGGCCCTGGGTCCTGCTCTGGCCTTGACCTGGGCCGTCTGAGTCCCAGTCTCTGTCTTGCTCCGTGTGTCTACAACAGTACCTGGGGGACAGGCAGCTGGAGCCAGACTGTGCCTGGAGTTGGCAGCTTGGCTAGGGTGAGGGCCTGGAGGGGTGGGGCTACAAGAACCAACAGGACGGGAAGGATGGGGTCAGGGTGGTTAGGGGCTGTGTCTGCCCCTGGGTGTGTGGATTTATCATTCCTGGGTGTGCAGGCATGCACACCTGTGTGCACCACATCTTCACAGGCATATGCACGAATGTGTACTCTGCCTTACTCATTGGACATTTAGCAAGTGATAAGGGAGCACTTTCTCTGTGCCAGGTGCTGGGGTGTTTGCAGTTGTGCACCTGCTCGAATGCATCCTACCTGTGCTCAGTGCACACGTGTGAGCTCTGTCCCTCTGTGTACACCATCTGAGGTGCAAGCCCTCTGTTCCTGAGTGCATGAATGTGTGGGTGAGCTGCATAAGGCATGCATGACACAGACGTATGTATGAATGATGGGTGGCTGCATATGCATGCACAGGCCACCTCTCTGTGTAAAACACGTGTGGTGTTGTTTATCACACACATAGGCATTGTGTCAGTGAATAAACATGTTCATATGTTTATATGAGTCCCATCACTGGCGCAGAAGCCTGCACGTGTGTGCACTGTATCCGTGGGTACACACGTCTGTTCGGTGCCACTGCATGTGTGCACGTGTGATTTTGCATGAGCGTGTGTACTGCGCTTCTGTGCACATGTGTATTTGGTCAGCATGTGTGTGGTGAGGGCTCTAGGGTGAGGGCTTTACCGTGAGAGGGTGCTGGGTATGAGTGCGCCTGTACCTTGGTCATCAGCGTCGGGGCAGACCCCTGGATCCTGCCTCCCATTTGCCATGAAGGCCTTTGGAGGCTGGGGTGAGGGATGCCCAGGGTGTGGCCCAGAGCAGCCCCAGGCTATGGAGCAGAGGGGCTGGGGGCAACCCTCTACATTATCTCATTTTCTATCTGTAATGATTGAGGGGAGGGGGCCTGGGCAGCTCAGGCACCCTGTGATCCTGGGTACCCACTGGTCCCTGTCTGGCCAGAACTGGGACTGTATGGGAGCATGGTGGGGGCTTTGCCCTGATCTTCTGATCCGAAGCCTCATGTTCCCCTTCCCGGTGTGGATGGGTCAGGGCTGACCCTCCTTGAACATGAGGGGACCAGTCGGACCCAGGGAACACCACACCTCATTTGCCCTGGGCCTTTCCTCCCACATTGGCTTCCCAGGAAGCACTGGCTGCCTGGCTGACTCCTCCCAGTAGGGAGGGACTGCCTGAGAAAGTGCCAACAGGGGACAGGGGGTGGGGTGGGGTGGGGTAGGGTGGGGCGGGGTGGGGTAGGGTGGTAAGGATGATTCAGACCCTGGTCCCCAGGGCAGCACATAGGAGCTGTGCTGGGTGATTTAGGGTTGGGGCTGCCATCTGAACTGGGGTTGCAACCCATCCTGGGGTCCTGTCCACTTGACCTCAGGTGCTGCCTGAGAGTGTAACTGGACTTTCCTGGCAGCCTGTCCTCTGGGCAGTGGGGGCTATTTGGCCCCAGCTGCCTACTCCTGGCAGGGGAGGGGGCTGTGAACAGGCTGGGTGGAGCCTGACAGCCCCCAGACTCATGGTGGGCCAGGGTCTCTGACTCTCTCCTGGCTGCAGAAGGGAGCTGCTGTCACTTGTTCTATGTGCCCCCTCACCTGGGTGGGGCTTTGGGTGCTGAGTCACGGCTTTGGGTGGAGGGGGGGGGGGCGGCTGGCACCTCATCCCCTGCCTCCTCCTAAAGAGAAAGCCTTGGGTCTCTGGGGTCATGGAAGGGGAGAGCAGAGGGGCATGGGGCTCCCGGGGGGGGGCCAGTTTGTCCCCAGCTCCCATTGGGGCCCTGCTCGCTCAGAGACTCCCAAGGCCCCAGGTGCCCTTGGAGGCAGCAGCTCTGGGTGTTGACCACCCTGTCCCCCACCACACTGCACTAGGGGGTGGGGGGCTCTGAGCAGTGGCTCCCTCTGGAGCCCCACCTCCTGGGCAGCTGGCTCTTCCCCTGCCCCACCCTCAGAGTGTCCAGGGGTGATAGGCCAGGCTGGGCTCACTGCTAGGGTGCCATTCTCCTGGCTGGGACGGGCCTCAGGGAAATCCTGCCAGGACTACCGGGCTCCTGACGCCTCTGTCTCCTCCCTCCCCCAATTCCCTCCCAAGACTCCAGTCCTCTTATCCCCTGGGGAGGATGGGGGCTGCTCAGAGAGGTGTAGATGCCTGCTGGACAGGCAGCACCGTAGAAGGTCCCTGCTAGGGCAGCATGGGGAGCTCTGCTGTCCAGTTCCTCAATCAAGGACAAGTTACACCCACATGACCCCAGGCCCCTCCCCTAGTCTGGGAAATCCTAGGGCAGTAGTGGGTGTGGGGCCATCCCCCTGCCAGATCCTCTGCCTGGGGCGGGGCTACTCGCCCCAAGTTCTGCCTCCTGGGACCCAGCATCAGCCAGGCCTGAGCCCCACGCCTTGTCCTCGTCCCCAGGAGGCCAGATGGGCCCAGCTTGCCAGTAGAGTGGCTGTGGGGGATGGGGAGCAGCCGGGATCCTGGCCCTTTTTCCCAATTTCCTGTTCCTGGAGCCAGTGGGGTGGGGTGGGGGGGCGGTCACGTGCCAGATCCATCTGCCTTCCTTCCGGGGATTCTCTGTCGTGGCTTCTCCGGTGATGTCATGTGTTAACTCTTCACTCTCCAGGTAGCCCATTGTCAGGCTGTCTAGGGGCCATGGGCTCTGCTAATGCCTGACCTGCCCTTCCCCTGGGGCAGACTCTGTACTACGTGGTGATTTGAGGTTGGGTGGCCTGAAGGACACCCCCTCCTATAGCTGGTCTGGGGTCTTGAGATGCTGCCTGGACAGACAGAGCAGCTACTTGACAACCTGCACCCACGAGCCACCCACCTCCACCCCCCATGGAATCAGCCCTGAAGGAGTGGAAGGGTCAGGCCCCCAGGGGCTGCATCTGCTATGGTCAGCCAGGCTGGGGTCATGGCCTTGTGTGTACTCCACCTTGTATGGGGCTCCCTGTCTCTGTCCTCAGGGGCTAATGGCTTGTCTGATTTCTGTCCCCAGGTTGGGAATCACAGCTAATCTGGCCTCTTCCTGCCAGGGGTGGGGGCGGGTGCTGGGGCAGCTCCAGAGTCCCAGACCTGGGTCACAGTCTGCCCCCACCTCCTCCCAGGGCCAGGCCTCAGTTTTCTGATCTGCCCACCTCTCCCCTAAGGGTCAAGGGGCAGGGGTGGGGGGTGGGGACTAGGTAGCAATGATGGACCCCTCCCCACTTCAGCCCCTGCGTGGGTTGATGAAGCCCCTGCCTGACCCCTGCTCAGGGCAGGTGCCCCACTGACTGGCACATCTTACTCCAGAGCAACCATTGATGAGGTGGAGACAGACGTGGTTGAGATTGAAGCCAAGCTGGACAAGGTAAGGGGGACCTGGAGAGCCCAGCGCCTCTGACCCCATGCCCAGCACTGCGTCGGCATGCAGAGGAGCCCCTGAATGGGCAGGCTGTACCCTCAGGCCATGGTAATTGGTGCCTACCTGCCCCTGTGTGGGTGTGAACTCACATGTGTCATGAGGCCCCATGTGTCCCAGGTGCATCTGCCACATGCACACACCTTCATCTGCCCTGAGTCTCTTCCTATCAGGTGGGGGTGGATTTGGGGATTCCCAGACCCTCCGTGTCCTCCTGTCTAGTCCTACAGTCCGCTGAGTGGTGCCTCAGTGTGATGGGGGGTGGGGTGCTGAGGGCCGAGACAAGAGACAGGGAAGGGAAAGGGCAGGCTTCAGCATCCTGTGAGCCCTTAGTCAGACCGGGGGACCCTCCCCCCACTATTGGTCCCATGCTCCCCCCAGCCCTGGGGTCCCGACTTGTCCCCCTGGCCCCACACTGCTGATCCCATGCCCCCCCACCCTGTGTTCCCTGACTGGTCCCCCCACCTAGCCCCACACTGCTGGTTCTGTGCTGCCTCCACCCTGGGTTCCCTGACTGGTCCCTGGCCTTTGGTAGAACCTCCTACTTCTAGAGCTGAGGCCCAGGCAGTGCCATTTGTCCCCAGACTCCTTACGTCCCATGCCTGGTCCTGGAGGCCCCTCCTAACCCCAGCCCCAGGCCCTCTGGAGCCCTGTGGACAGTGGATTCAGGGGTGGCAGCCCCTTTCAGCCCCAGCCCCAGCCATATAGGGGACCGGTGGGCCCCAGTTAAATTCTGGCCAGTCGGGGGGTCCCATCTTGGGGTAGTTCCCTCTGTGATTCTGGGCAGGGCAGGTGCCAAAGAGTGGGCCTGGAGGAACTTAGGCCCTCACCGTCCCCACCCCCACCGACAGCTGGTCCGGCTCTGCAGTGGCATGATCGAGGCTGGCAAGGCCTACGTCACTACCAACAGACTCTTCCTGGGCGGTGTCCGAGACCTGTCACGGCAGTGCCAGGGCGACAGCGTCATCTCGGTGAGGGATGTTGGCCGGGGATTGGGGGGGGGGGGGGCGGCTTCCCGGGACCCTCCATAGCACTTTGTGGGGTGCCTAGCCACAAGAGCAGGTGGGTGTCAGTGCTTGGCCAAGGGTGTGGCTCTAAGGCCTGGGTGAGGGGCCTGGGGTAGGGGCAGGGATCTGTTGCCCAGTATGGAGTCCTCTCATCCCACCCTCCCCCCAGGAATGTCTACAGAGGTTTGGAGATAGCCTGCAGGAGATGGTCAACTACCACATGGTGAGCCCCACCACCCCAACAGTTCCTCTCCCCGCCACAGCCCTACACCCTACAGCCCCCCAAGCCCCACCCAGCAGGAATGGAGCTCTCCAAATGTCTCACTGGGTGGGGGCCACATTTTAGCAGTTCCAGGGTGTGGGTAGCTGTCCCCTGAGAGCCAGTGGGTGGGGGCCAGGGGTCCCACTGAAGCTTTTGGTGTGTGCCAAGTAAGGGCCAGACAATGGGGTGGTACCTGGACCCTTGAGGTGACCAGGCAGGGACACAGCCCAGGCTCAGGCAGAGGGTCTCCAGCCAGGCCCGGAAGTCTCTCTTAGCTGACCCTGTGGCCCCTGTAGGACCCACTGCCACCAGGGCCTGTGTCCTTGCCTGCCCAAGGCCTGAGTGCAGACCCGGCACATGGGTGGTCCAACCTGGGCCTGGGAACCAGAGCCCCAGACTAAACATGCCCCACCCCTGGGGAAGTTCGGAAATGAACTTTCTGTCTGTCTGTCTATCGTCTGCCTGCCTGCCCCAGGTCCAGGGCCCAGCCCTGCAAGCTGATTCTGGGTCCAATCCGTGCTGGAGGGAACCCAGAAGACCCCTCCAGCTCCCATCTCCACCCCTGCCCCCTCCCTGGCCAGGTGCCCTCAGGGGCTCCAGGCTCCAACCCAAGGCCTTTCTTCTGCAGCCCCAGGCTGTGGCTGGTGGTCACCCTTAAAGCCACCTTCAGGTCCAGAAGGGCAGGGGTCTCATGGTGCTCCCTATTTGGACACCATGAAGTGGGCCTGATAGGATGGGCCTATCCAAGCAGCTCTGGCCTCAGCCTGGCTGAGAGCCCAGAGGGGAATAGGCAGGTGGTCACAGCTGTTGCCTCTGGGTGCTAACCTCACTCCCCCTGGGGTCCTTTCTTGGGCAGGTCTGTGGTGGAGGGGGTGCTGCACACTCCCCTGGCTGAGCTAGGGGCCCGGGCAGGGCTAGGGGGCTTTCCCAGGCCTGGTTCTCATCTGGGGGCATGGGGACCTTGCCTTTGGGACCTTGTGGGGACAGTCCCTTAATGCCCCCCTACCCTCCCACACCTCCAGATCCTGTTTGACCAGGCCCAGAGGTCTGTGCGGCAACAGCTCCACAACTTCGTCAAAGAGTGAGTGGTACCTGTGGCCCCCAGACTTCTCCCGGCCCCGAGATCCTCCCCTGGGCCGACGTCCTCCTGGTGAGGCAGAATGGGGGAGCCATGATGCCTACCAATGTTGGGGGTTGGGGCCCGACGCTGGAGGGAGGAGCAGTGTGTGGCTGTGCGTTACCTCCCTGAGGGCTGGGGCTGCCCCAGCCAGGTGACCTTGGCTTACAGCCTCAAGGCTGGGGGGGGGGGGGGAGCTTAGCAGGGGCAAAGGCTGCCAGGTGGGCAGGGCTAGTTGCCCAGGGAACAGTGGTCTCTGGCAGGGACACCTATGGCAGTCGGGGAGGGCTTTCAGCAGGGGTGGGGCAATGTGGTGTGTGACCTGTGTGGAGAGGTGGTGTCATGATCTCTGGAGGAGTCAGGGTGAGACCTGGGGGTGGGGGTAGAATCCAACATCAAGTGTGTGCAGTTGGAGTGCCTGTGGGGCGCCCAAGTGGAGAGGTAGCATTGGGTAGATAAGTCTGGAATCCAAAGGAAGGCACCCTCGGAAGGAAGGCTGAGGATCTCCCTGGGATGGACCAAACCCTGGAAGGGAGGGAGGCGACTGAGGTGGGAGAAAGGCCAGGCTGGATGCCTTGGAGCGCGGAAGAGGAGGTGGGGGTGATGGCTGGATGTGACCTGGGGAGGAGCAGTTGCAATGGCAGAAGCCGGCAGGACTAGAGTGTGTGGAAGGGCCAGGAGGGGAGGATGAGGAAGGGAGGTGAGGAATGGGACAAGGGAGACCCCAGGACATGAGTGCCAGTGTGCACCCCTCCCCCCCATCTCTGACCACTAACCTTACTGGTCCCAGGGACGTGCGCAAGTTCAAGGAGACCAAGAAGCAGTTTGACAAGGTCCGTGAGGACATGGAGCTGTCCCTGGTGAGGAATGCCCAGGCGCCTCGACATCGGCCCCATGAGGTAGAGGAGGCCACAGGTGCCCTGACCCTCACTCGAAAGTGCTTCCGCCACCTGGCGCTGGACTACGTGCTGCAGGTCAGCCCCAGGCGGTGGAGCAGCTCCTGAAACAGTGGGAGGGCTTCCCGTAGGAGGCAGTGGGTGGGGACAGAGATGCCAGGTCCTGCGAAACTGGGCAAGGGACAGCTAGTGCGGGATGCCCAGGTCAAGGCCAGAGGTGGGGACAAGCCTGGCTGTGTTGGCAGTGGGAGCAGACACAGGAGCTCCAGGACCATGGGAGGAAGGGGCTGGCACAAGTGCAGGGAGCTGAGGATATCCTGGGGTTACAGAGAACCACAAGCAGCCCTAGTGGACTCTGGCAAGGTACGTCCCTGGCAGCCCTCACCTGTTCGCTCCCTCTTCTGGCAGATCAACGTCCTCCAGGCCAAGAAGAAGTTTGAGATCTTGGATTCTGTGAGTTCAGCGGCAGGGTGGGTGGCTGCAGGTGTCCATTGCCACATAGGGCGGGCCTCACCTGTGCCCCCCCCATCCCCCTGCAGATGCTATCATTCATGCACGCCCAGTACAGCTTCTTCCAACAAGGCTACAGTCTCCTGCACCAGCTGGACCCCTACATGAAGAAGCTGGCAGCCGAGGTGAGCCGTGGGAGGGGCAGGGCCAGGGCAAGGTCTTGGGGAGGCGGGTGTCCACTGCCCTCCCTGATGCTGACCCTGCCCACAGCTGGACCAGCTGGTGATTGACTCAGCTGTGGAGAAGAGGGAGATGGAGCGCAAGCATGCTGCTATCCAGCAGAGGGTGAGGCCCAGCCTACTCACCCCACCCTATGTGTGTGTGGCGGGGGGAAGCATTGCTCCTCGTCGCCTATCCTCGACCTCAGGGAGGCCCACCCTAGTACACACATGACCCAGCCTTTGTCCCAGGCCTGCCCACCTGGCCCCAGTCACGTTCACTCTGCCATGCTACTCTTAGGTGTGTGGGAGCCAGAGGGAGAGGGCCCTGAGGGGCCTCTCACTGGTGGGGTGGGAGGGGCTGCGGGCACCTAGTGGCCTGGGCTGGGTTGGGTGGAGGTTAGGCCCCCTTGTGGGGCAGACCTTGTGGTTTGAGCTGGGTCCCTGGGATCTGAAGGAGCCCTGGTGGCACAGTGGTTAAGTGCTCAGCTGTTAACCCAAAAGTTGGTGGTTTGAACGCCCCCAACTGCTCCACAGGAGAAAGATGTGGCAGTCTGCTTCCATAAAAATTACAACAGCCTTGGAAACCCTATGGGGCAGTTCTATTCTATTCTATAGGACCACTATGAGTCAGATTCAACTCACCCGCAAAGGGTTTGGTTTTTGGTTTTCCCTGGGGTCCTGCTCCCTCTTGGAGGCCAGGGGTGGCCTCAGGCGCTGGCTCCTTCTGGGGCCTCTGCTCACTTGCCAAACAGCTTCCCCCACAGGAGGGGAGAGGTGGGTGGCAAGCAGGGTAGCCTATTCCGGGCCTACAGAGAGGCCTGTGGGAGCTGGGGGCGGGGTGGGGCTGGGAAGGGGCTGTCAATCCCTGGGCCGGGGGTGGGGCTGGGGGCTGGGTGGGGCGACAATCTTGTTGCAAGGGGACCAGGGCAGGGTGGGTGGTACTCACTGGCTTTCTTTCCCCCGCTGCCTTCCTCTGGCCCCGCAGACGCTGCTGCAGGTGAGTGAGCGTCCACCCTCCGGGTATGTGGGGAGTGGGGGTGGGGCACACCAGGCTGGGTGGGGCCTCTGGCCTCCCCTGCCCCTTGGGTGATTCAGCACCAAGGACACCTCCGCTGGCCCCAGAGCTCCGCGATCCCGCAGGACGCTCTCAAGGCCTGTCTCCCGGCACCTGTGTGCACATGGGTGTGAGCGGCGGCTGGCACCAGCAGGACGTGGGCTGAGCCCGGACCATGGGTCGTGGGGGCAGCAGCAGCTGTCCCTGCCTCCCCCACCCAGGCTGGGAGCAGGTGCGGGCCCTCCTCTCCTCTGCCCCAATCTCCGGGTCCACTGCACTCCCACACACAGGGCTCAGTGCCCCAGCGTAAATGGGGCTCTGTCAGACGCTTAGATGACAGGCCCAGCTGGCAGCCTGAATGGGCTCAGGATGTGGGATGCGGGGGGCGGGGGGGTAGCTTCCTTCCTGGTCCCAGAGCCTACTTGTCCTTCTGAGACTGGGGAGGCAGGCTGATGCCAAAACCCCAGCTGAGTGAGAGGGGTTTCAGGGCCCAAACATGAGGGTCAGGAAGTGTCAAGGGTCTCATGTCTGAGAACATAGGGTCACATGTGTCCATGCAGCCTGTGTGGCTACTCCAGCAAGTACCCACTGCAGCCTTCACATGGAGGGATTAGGGGGCACTGCTGAGGGACAGGCCTGACCTCCCCAGGACTTCTCCTATGACGAGTCCAAGGCAGAGTTTGACGTGGATGCGCCCAGCGGTGTGGTGATGGAGGGCTACCTCTTCAAGAGGGCCAGCAACGCCTTCAAGACGTGGAATCGGTGAAGGCCTGGTGCAGGCAGGGTTGGGAGGCAGGCTGGGGTGGGCTGGAGGAGAAATAGGGGCAGCTCTGCTTGACCTCTGCGCCCTACTCACCCTATTAGGCGCTGGTTTTCCATTCAGAACAGCCAGCTGGTCTACCAGAAGAAGCTCAAGGTGAGCGTTGGGGCTGGGCTGGAATCACCACTGGCTGGGCCCCTCCCCTACCTGGACCATGGGTGGGCTGGTCAGTGGGGCCAGCACAGGCTGAGGACGCTTATGGACACCAAAGCCAACTTGTCAGGGGCCCAGAGGGTTGGAGACAGGAATGAGAATACTTGAGGCTCAGATGGTCTGTGTCTTCTCTAAGTCTGAGCGGTAAATAATAATCAGGGTGGGGCTGGGGGATGGGCTGGGATGCTGAGATGGGGCCAGCGGTGGTGCCACCCACAGGATGCACTGACCGTGGTGGTGGACGACCTTCGCCTATGCTCTGTGAAGCCCTGTGAGGACATCGAGCGCAGGTTCTGCTTCGAGGTTGTGTCGCCCACCAAGTGAGAAGGTGAAGCCTGGGGGTGGAGGGTAGGGGGCATCACTGCCCATCTGGCCTGATGGTCCCTTGCCTCCAGGAGCTGCATGCTGCAGGCTGACTCAGAGAAGCTTCGGCAGGCCTGGGTTCAAGCTGTGCAGGCCAGCATCGCCTCTGCCTACCGGGAGAGCCCAGACAGCTGCTACAGTGAGGTGTGCCCTCCCCACGCCCTGCACACGTGTGTGCACACACTCACGGCTGCTGTGAGATGACCCCTGCAGGCTGCACACATGTGTGCATGTGTGCTTGTGAGCACATGTATGTGGGTGCACACCTGTGCATGCATGCATGTGTGCGTGTGCGAGCACACGTGTATGCAGGCTCGTGCTTCAGGGGCTTTGGTCTATGCTGGCTCCTTTGACTGAGGAGGAGGGGTCCTGGTAGGAAAACTGAGGTACAGGTGAGGCTGGGTGCCGTTTGGGCTGAGTGTTCACCACTGCATCTCCCTCACCCCCAGAGGCTAGACCGCACCGCGTCCCCATCCACGAGCAGTATCGACTCTGCCTCGGACTCGAGGGAGCGCAGTGCCAAGGCTGAGAGCACCTTGCAGCGGATGCAGAACGTAGCCGGCAACAGCCAGTGTGGTGACTGCGGCCAGCCAGACCCCCACTGGGCCAGCATCAACCTGGGCGTGCTGCTCTGCATCGAGTGCTCGGGCATCCACAGGTGGGTGCCGGTGGTGGGTGGACCCGGGCTAGGGGCAGCAGGGGGGCACCCTGACTTGGTCCTGCCCCTCACCCTCCAGGAGCCTGGGTGTTCACTGCTCCAAGGTGCGGTCTCTGACACTGGACTCATGGGAGCCGGAGCTTCTGAAGGTGGGTGCAGGGGCTGGATGCAGGCCACTGGGCCACGTGGGGCCGGGTGCTGGGGTCTGCCAGCTGCAGTTGACACCCTGCGCCCATCTCCGATAGCTAATGTGTGAGCTTGGAAACAGCACTGTGAACCAGATCTATGAGGCCCAGTGCGAGGAGTTGGGCAGCAGGAAGCCCACGGCCAACAGCCCCAGGTGAGGGGGTTGCAGCCGGCTGGGCCAGGGAGCCTTGGCAGCTCCAGGTGAGGGGATGTGGCTTGTCCGGCTGGGGTGCCCTGGCTGAGTCCACCTGACGTTTGCCCCGGTCTAGGCAGGCTAAGGAGGCCTGGATCAAGGACAAATATGTGGAAAAGAAGTTCCTGCGGAAGCTGCCAGCAGCACCAGATCGGGAGGCGCCAACTGACAAGGCGTCAGTGCCCCGGCGTTGGCGGACGCAGAAGTGCCAGCGGCACCACAGCTCCCCCCAGGCTCCCACTGCCCGTCGCAAGGTCCGGCTTGAGCCCACCATGCCCTCTGTCATGGCCCTGTCCTCAGGTACCAGGGTTGCCAGCTAGTTGCATGCTCACCTAACCCCAGACCCCCAGGTGGTTGGGCAAGAGGCCTAGACAGTGGGAGGCAGGGGCTCACAGGTTCAACTCCCAGCGCAACCTGAGGTAGCCAATCCCACCCCAGGCCTCAGTTTCCCCATCTGAACTTGTAGTTCTGCCCCCCTGCAGCCAGCACTTTGGAGCGCAAGTTCCGCCGGGATTCCCTCTTCTGCCCGGATGAACTAGACTCCCTCTTCTCCTACTTCGATGCAGGGGCTGCCGGGGCGGGTCCACGCAGTAAGTCCTAGGTAGCCCCCCTCATCCTTGTGCCACTTACCCTCTCAGGTCCAGCCAGGCTACTGACCTTTGGAGGGCTTGCCTCCAAGGGCAGGACTTGCCTCGAGGGTGCCCAGGTGTGGACAGTTCTGCCGCTTGCTCAGGGACTGGAGGGCCAGGCATGCCTGCAGGAAGGAGAGACTGGGCTGGGGAGCCAGTGTTGCAAAAGAGGCTGGTCTAGGGGTAGGGAAAATTTGGGGATCAGTGGGGCTATGAGTTGGAACCAACTCAGTGGCAATGGGTTTGGTTTGGTTTGGTTGGGGCTAGAGGCTGGAACAGTGACTTGAAGGGTCAGTCGCCGATAAGAATAACGTGTGTATGTGACTGTGTGTGGCTGTATGTACACAAGTGTGTATGTGTGAATGTGTGACTTGTGAATACATGTATGGCCACGTGCAGCCAGGTGTGTGTCTGCACCCAGGGATGTGTGTGTGTTTGTATGCACACGCACAAGCGTGCTGGGGAGCCTGGGCAGTGGTATGCAGGAGCTGGCTCACAGGAGACAATTGTGTGCACCTTTTCCCAACTTTGCTTGGAATCAGCTGGTGGGCATCTTTATACACCACAGAAACTGGCAAATGCTACAAGCCAGCCCCACCCCCCACCCCAGGGCTTGTTGTTAAACATTTATCAGCGCCCACTGGCCTAGGATACTGTGCAGTGCTTTCCTGGGCAGTGTGGGCAGAAGGGACTGGACAGGGGCCAGGAGCCAGGAGCCAGGAGCCAGGAGCCAGGAGCCGGCAGGGCTGATGGGGGCCGTGCGGGGGTAACAGCGGGCAGCAGAGGGCGCTGCTGCACCCTCTCAAAGACTGTGGCTTGCCTGGCGCCAAGCTGTCCTTGGGAGGGTTGGGGTTCTGCCTTTCCCCCCGGGGGCCTGGAGGAGTGCGGGACCTCCAACACCCAGCAACCCCTATGCCTTTGGGCCCCACAGGTCTGAGCAATGACAGTGGCCTAGGCGGCAGTTCAGACGGCAGTTCCGATGTACTTGCTTTTGGCGCGGGCTCCGTGGTGGACAGCGTCACAGAGGAGGGTGGGTGTGCAACCCGCTGTGCCCGTGGTGCCTCCCTTGCCCCGGGGTGCCCCCTGAGCGCCCCCAGCCGTGTCCTTGCCCCTGACTGCACCTCTTCCTGCAGAGGGTAGGGAGTCGGAGGGGTCCAGTGGCGAGGCGGATGGGGAGGCGGAGGCTTGGGGCCTGGCCGATGTACGTGAGCTGCACCCAGGGCTCCTAGCGCATCGTGCTGCGCGCACTCGCGACCTTCCCGCGCTGGCCGCGGCGCTGGCCCATGGAGCCGAGGTCAACTGGGCTGACTCAGAGGACGAGGGCAAAACGACGTTGGTCCAGGCTGTGCTTGGGGTGAGTGGAAGGGTGGTGGGATCCAGGGCACTGGCAGGAGGGGCACCGGGGCTCATTTGCATCATTTGATGCACGTTTTCATAATGTGGCTGCATTTGAATATTCCTGACCTGCCCTTCCGTGGTACCCACACAAGGGCTCCTTGTCCTCCTGCGGAGGCCAGGCTTGGACCTGGCTAGGGCACCCATCGCCGGATCGGGTGGAGGGGGCAGTGGGGGGGGTGCTTTTCCTTGGCTCAGCCTGACCTGCCCACACCCTACAGGGCTCCTTGATCATCTGTGAATTCCTTCTGCAAAATGGAGCTGACGTGAACCAAAGAGACAGCCGGGGGAGAGCGCCCCTGCACCACGCCACGCTCCTGGGCCACACTGGGTGAGTACCCTGCCTCGCCTATGCCCCAGCCCCCGCCGTGGTACCCTAGGCCTGGCCCAACTCGCCCCCTCCTGCCCCGTAGCCAAGTCTGCCTGTTCTTGAAGCGGGGGGCCGAGCAGCACGCCCTGGACGATGACCAGCAGGACCCGCTGAGCATTGCGGTGCAGGCGGCCAATGCGGACATCGTCACCTTGTGAGTGTGGGTGGGGTCCTTGGGGTGGGGGTCCACAGGGTGGGGATCTGTTGGGTGGAGCAGAGTTCTCACAGGGATCGATTCCTAGCAGGGTCCTGGGGCTGGGTGGTCCATGGGGCAGGGCAGGGTCGGAGAAGCCGGGGATCCTCGCAGGGCAGGGTGGGACAGAGTTGGGGGGATCTGTTGCAGGTGGGGAGCCACGGTGGTGCAGTGGTTAAGAGCTACAGCTGCTAGCCAAAAGGTGAGCAGCTCAAATCCACCAGTTGCTCCTTGGAAACCCTATGAGGCAGTTCAACTCAGTCCTATAGGGTCACAATGAGTCAGAATCAACTCGATGACAATGGGATTGTAGGCGTGGTGCTCGTGGCTGGGCAGGGTTCTGAGGCGGGGTGGCAGTGCAGCATCTTCCCTGGGTAGACACTGGGTGTCTGCCTCACGATGCTGGCCCCCAGGCTCCGTCTGGCGCGCATGACCGAGGAGATGCGTGAGGCCGAGGCACCGCCAGGCCAGCCGGGCCTGCTGGTGGGCAGCAGCCCCACCGAGCTCCAGTACCGCCGGTGTATCCAGGAGTTTATTGGCCTCCACCTGGAGGAGAGCTAGGGCCGGGCCGGCCGGGAAGCTGAGGGACCCCTCCCCAGCACCCGGCCGCCGGCCTGGCCACCCTGCATGCCCCTGGAGACCCCGGCCCTGCCCACCCCTGGCCCTGCCTGTGATGACACCTGGGCCCACTTCCAACAGCCCCCATGCTGGGTGCTCCTCGTGTGCTGCTCGCCCACCCTTCTCTCCTCTGAACTGCCCAGACCCCCCCGGAGGGGAGAGGGACCCCAGCACTGTCTTCTCAAGCCCTAGGTTCTCCCAGGGAGGGAGGCTGTATCCCATGGTGCCCCTCACCTCTCCTGGGGACCCTTTGTCTTCAAGTGACCCATGCCTTCCTCTGGGACCTGGGTTGCTCACACCACAAACCACTCAAGGCCCATGTCACCTCGTGCCCTCTTTGCCCTTGGGGTCTGGGTCACCTCGTGTGTGCCCCTCAGACCTGGGGCCCGGGTCACCTTGGGGGGCCCATGTCTCCTTGTGCCCTCTCTGCCTTCAGAGCCTGTGTCACCTTGTGCCCTCTCTGCCCTTGGGCCTGGGTCACTTTGTGGAAGCCGGGTCACCTCGTGGGACCTGTGTCACCTCACACCCTCTGTCCTCAGAGCCTGTGTCACCTTGTGCCCCACTTTTACTATCCTAGAACACTGGCCTGCCACTTGAGTCCCTCCTACATGCCCCCAGAGCCCCTCCTCTAGGCCCCAAGGCCAGTGGCTGGCTTCCAGTGCCTTGCCAGGGCAGGGAGGGGTGGCCCATCCAGGGATCAACCCCGTGTACCTCACTTAGTGACCCCAGCATCCAAGCTGGGCTGTGAGGGTGCTGAGTGGGTGGGGCTTTGGCCTGGGGCTTTAGCCCCTGCTGGACGCTGGCGTCCTGGGCCACGTGGCGGGCCACGCAGGCCCACGGTGCGGGACGGCCCCAGGCCCATCCCTGACCCCTCCAGAGGCACCTTCTCCGGTACTCGGCCCAGAGCCCTGCATAAAGCAACTTTGGCACTTTCCACCCGCATCCAATGTCTTTGTTACGGCTGAGCGGGTTTTCTACGATGCCCTCATTTGGACTGCCCTGCGTCTTTTCTCTGTGGACTCTCGAGGACCCCTTGCCCCAGCTCTGCCTGCAGCCAGGTCCTGCCCCCACCAGCCTCACCCCTTGAGCTGGGCCTTCGATAGGGCCAGGGGTGTCTCAGCAACTGTGGGACCCCACCCTTTTCTGTGGGGCCCTTTGTTTCCCTTTTCTGGAGGAAGGCCCCGGGGCAGTGGCTGGGCCCCCTCCCCAGCGATGGGCCCTCGGCCAGGCCAGTCAGCTGGTCACTATGCAAAATGCTATCTGGAGAGGCTCAGTGGGTGGCAAGGCTGACCCAGGGCACCCCCCACTCCCTTGCCCAATGGCTGTGAACCCTGAAGACAAAATCAACTCTTTCCTTTCTGCCTGCTTGAGCCCCACCTGCTCCTCCGGATCACACACTGTTAATAAACCTCTGCCGCTTGCCATGCCGCCTGCTCATTGGCTCGACCTCTTCCCTCCACTCTGCCTCTGGTCCCAGCTTTCCCTGCGAGGGAGCCCTGAGTGGGGCAGGACCAGTGTCCCTTCCCCAAAAGGATGCCACTTGGGCTTGGTCGATCTGGTGAGCCTAGCCCCCATCTGCTAGGTGCCTGATGGGGCTTCTTTGATGAACAGACTCCTGACACCCCCAGCCTCCTCTGGGAGGGGTGATGGGGTAACACCAATGAGAGAGGATGGTCTGGACTGGTCCTGTTCTCTGGGCCTGCAAGCTGGCCCTTTGTCCAGTGCCCCTCCTGACCCCCTCACCCTCATGTCTACCTGGTTGCTGCTGTGGTCTGCCTTGAGGAAGTGTCAGCCTAACCGGGGCGGGGTGATGTGGGGTACACACAGACACTAGACGCCAGGTGGAATCACGATTTTATTACACAGCAGCCCAAGGTCACCAAATGTCTTGGTCAGGCTGTATCCTTCCTTCAGCCTGCTTGGCAGAAGCTGCCCCAAAGGTGGGGCAGTCTTCACTTGATACATGAGCAGGCAGACAGGCACAGATGTGTGGACACGCTCAGAAGCATGGAGGAGCCCCTCACACACACGGACACAGACATACACCCCCTCCACAGACACATGCAGAGACACAGACACACACACGCATACACAGAAACACACACAGATGCACATGCACACACACAGAGGCGTACAAGCACACGGGGTCACTCCTGAAACACAGAAATCCAGAGTGGTATGGACGCTCCCTCCTTCTGGGCCTGGGCCTCCTTCAGACCTGTGACCCCACCTCCAGGGAGGGCAGCTGGGCCCATGGGTGGCCTGGATGTTCCAGAGCCCTGGCGCCTGCGCACCATCGGCCAGGCACTGTGCTTCCTGGGCCTCCTGGGCTTGCTTGGGTGGCAGAGACGCCCCTGTGGGGGATCTGGCCCACCCTGGGCTGTCAGGACAGCCTGATGCTACCGGAGCCCCCAGGATCAAGCAAAATAGCCGATGGTCCCTGCAGGGCTGGTTCAGGTGCTGGGAGCTTGGGGGAGGGTGGCAATGGACCCCAGGCCCAATCTAACTCTTCAGCTGAGACTCTCACCAGGGCCCCCGGAAGCGTCCATGGGAGATGAGGCCGGATTGGCCCCGTAGATGCTTGGCCTTGTGCTGGCAGCTGACAGGCACCTGATTGGCCTCCAGCTGAGTGTTGGATGCCCCTGCCGCCGTGCTGGGCCCCGTCTGCGATGCCCATGCTTCACAGAGCCAGCGGTAGCCCAGCAGCAGGGTGAGAGACACTGTGTCAAGCAGCAGCTCCAGCACCTCTATCAGGGAGAGCATGGACATGCCGAACCACTGGCTCATGAGGTTTTTCATGTCCGAGAACAGCTTCTCCACCTGTGGTGAGGCCCATGGTGAGCTGGCACATGGCGGCCCTCTCCCCGCCCCCCAGGTTGGCCTGCCCTGCTGCTGGCTTACCGGCGGCGGCGTCTCCTTCATCTTGAGGTAGTTGATCCCCTGGTAGATGTTCACTTTGGCGATGCCGCTCCTGGGTGGGAACAGAGGCATAAGGAGGCTGGGCCCAGGCCCGGCCTTGCTTGGTGTGGCACCTCCTTGGGGTCCATGAGGGGAAGGGGCACTAGAGGGTATGCTTGGCAGAGGGAGGGGCCAGGACATGACCCTTGGAGGGGGCAGCAAACCCACCTTGGGCTCTGGCTCCGGTTCTGGGGACCTCCAAGCACGGCCAGGATCCAGTCCTACACACAGGAGTTTCCATGTGGCTGCTGCCCCTTGCTGAGCCCTCACTCCCAGCACCAAAGGGCAGGTCCGAGGGCAGCCCCCACCCACACCCCTTCGAGGGCACTCACGGCAGACTTGGGTGAAGGCCACCTGGAGGTCCACATGGAGAGCTTGTACAAGGACTCTCTGGGAGAGACAGACCCATCCATCAGTCCCTGAGGTGGTACCTAAGGCAGTGACCTCTGATCCCCAATGACCCCCACTCACTTGCAGGGCCTGAGACAGAGGGAGAAGCAGGAGAGGCTGTGAGTTTCCAGTTCCTGGTAGAGGCGGTAGAAGCAATGACCTGGGAGGGGTGTTACAGATGAACCCATTAAGAAAGACCCGAGGGTGGCTGGGAGGTGTGGGGGTGACTCTACTTCCAGTGGCCCAGGCTGGGGGTGCAGGGGTTCACCCCAGGCCGGGGGGAGGGGAATGGGCGTGGCTTACCCCAGGCCGGGTGCCGGGCATAGGTGCAGTACTCAGCCCCGGCAGGCAGGGGGTAGTGGTAGTAGCCACAGGAGCAGTTCTTGACCATCAGCTGTTGGAAGCAGGAGACCAGGCAGGCCTGGGAGGACAGGAGATGATGGGAGCTGGGAGCCCTGAGGGCTACTGTTCCCTTGCCAGGGGCCGGCCTGCCTGCACAGCCACCTCCTCCTCCCAGTGGCCACCTCTCACTGTCCCCAACTGTGGGCCCTGTCCTATGCCCAGGGTGGGGGAGGGTGGTGGCCACCCTGAGTGCCCCCCTCCGCGGCTGCACCTGCATGGTATAGGATGTGTTGTACAGCAGCGGTATGTCCACACCCTTTTCTCTGTCCACGCAGTCCCCATAGGGGCTCTGGAGCCAATGCACCACCTCCTGGGGGGAAACGGCCTCAGTTCCTGCTGCCTGCTCACAGGCACAGCTCTGCCCCAGGCCCCGCCCACTGCAGGAGAGCTGCCGCCCACTTCTCGGATGCTGATGGTAGTCTTGGTCCCTGGTAGGATGCTAAAGCTGTGGGGCTCCAGGAAGCGGGGGTCTAGGGAGGGTGGCTCCAGGAAGGGTGTGTGGTTGTGCCCGTGGACCATGACCTTTATGCCGGCCTCTGCGGACAGCAGCGGGAGGTAGTCCTGCTGCTCGACCCTGAGCACCAGGCTGATCCCTGCGGGAGGGGGACACGGTGAAGCAGTCCACACTCAGCCTAATCCCCTCCCACTCTCCAACCTGGCCCACTGCCCACACCCGGCCCACTCCGCCCCCTGCCCATATTCCTGCCTAGCCCACTCTGCCTCCACCCTGGACCCAGCCAGCACCACCCCACCCCTGCCTGGCTGTCTCCTTGCCTACCCCCACCGGGCCCTCACCTCTGGCCCAGGCTGCCCCTCACCTTGGGTGATGTCCTTGTGCGTTGATGCCAAGATGTTACTAAAGGTGTAGCAGCTGCCGTAGATGGGATGGTGGAAGGTCTTGAAGCTTCTGCAATGCGGTCCCAGGCTTAGACCACCCCATGCCATTGACGAGTACCCCACTGGCCAATTTCGAGTGACCTCAGGGGTCATGGCCTGCCTTATCTCTGCAAGGGCTATGTGTGGCCAGTCTCTACCCGGCAGCCCCCAGGCTGCACCACCTAGCCCAACTCCTCACCCAGCTGGGCAGTCCTGCGAGTTGTCCTGGCAGGAGAGGATGAAGTGGTTCTGGTGCCTGTCTTCCTGGGCGGTGGCCAGGATGTTCATGTAGTGCAAGTGGTACCATTCCCGCACAGCCTTCTCGCCGGAGGAGTAGGTGCGGTTGAAACAGTCGCCACCCGTGCTGTTGCACTGGGGGTGCGTGGGGGGGTCAGTCTTGTGGCCACAGCCCCCCTTGCCTGCCTGCCTGGCTTGCCTCCCCACTCCCATGCCATGCTGTCCCCTCCCGTCACCCCTCAGGATGACAGCATGTTGGGATACCTGCCGTGCCCCAATCAGGGCTAGGGACACTCACCAGTCTGAACCCCACTTTATACTGGCTGCCCGGTTCGCTTAGCCTCTGCAGACGTAGTCCTCGGTCCAGCTGGAAGTCCAGCTTGGGGCCTGGGCCATTGGCTGTGGGGGTGGTCCTGGTGGGGCGCCTGCCCTCACTGAAGTTGAACTTGTACAGAGAGTAGATGTTCTCCCGTGCAAACTCATCCAACTCCTCCAGGTACTGGCGGGCAAGGCTGGGTGAGACGAGT
Source organism: Dugong dugon (assembly GCA_030035585.1). NCBI lineage: Eukaryota > Metazoa > Chordata > Mammalia > Sirenia > Dugongidae > Dugong > Dugong dugon. The sequence continues at coordinate 24,266,218 of CM057462.1, read as the reverse complement.
GGACACACTGAGACAGAGCCACAGCCCTGAGGCTCGTTGAACCAGTCCCTGAGGCATTGCTGGAAAGAGCTGTGCTGAGCCCCAAGGCACTGACCTCAACGTCACAGCACTCTGCAGCCTCAGTCTGCCCAGTCTGCCACCCAGATGAAGCCTGCCCCCTCTCCCGACTTTGGAAGGGGCTCTCTAAATTGGGAGCCTGACTTAGGAGCTGTCTGTTTACCATGGCTCCTGGGGGTTGCAGAATGAGTCAGGTCTGCCAGCCCAGCCTGGCCCTCACGCCACTGTGTACCACCACCCCCCAGTCCATTGCAGTCTCCACAGTCCTCCTGGCCCACCCATTCCCTCCATTTTCACCCCTGCTGCCTCCCCACTCGTGTGCAGCCCTTCTCCCTTCCCAGCAACACTGCAGCTTGGCTCTGGGCTGCCCTTCTGGAAAGCATCCCTCTCTCCAGCGCCTGGGGACACACTAGTCATGCTGGGCTGGAATTCCTTCCTGTCCTTAACCCTCCTCCTCCCCCAGGCAGAGGTCTGAGAGGTCCTGGCTGGGCAAGGGGCTCGGGGAGATAGGGTCATCACTGACCAACTGAGGCTGTGTAGGGGGATGCCCACAGGCTGCTGGGCAAGGAGTCACCCCCTCCCACTGGCCCTAGCCCAGCACCCCCCCACCAGTGTCCCTGGCCCCGTCCCCTCTCCATTGTCTTTCTGGTCCCCCACCCTCTCCCTTACCGGTGTGGGTTCATGTCACATAGTGTGACTGCCGGTGAGAGCCTGCGGCCCCAGGGCACAGACACCGTCATGGTGGCCTGGTAGCCCCAGTACTCCTGAAGGTGTAGTATGAATTTCCAGCAGAATATGCCCAGGGCGCCCAGGAGCAGCAGCCCCCAGGTTGCCCTCCGGAGGCGGCTGTGGTTGGAGCCAAGCAGGTGCTGGGGGCCATGGATGGTGGTGTTGGTGCAGAAGAAGGTGAACAGCTCCGTGAAGGAGGCATGCAGCTCCACCAGCCCCTCCCGGCGCTCCCTCTCAGCCGGTGATGGTGGTGGTGATGGCTGGGCGCAGGGGCGCCTCCAAGTCTCTGCTCCTGCAGTGGCTTCACGGGCCCTGTCTCCTGCCTGGAGCCAATAAGCGTCTCAGAAGGCCTCCAGCCCTGCCAGGACTCTCCTCAGCCGGGGATGGGCAGACTTCCATTCTTAGCCCCTGAGGACGCACAGACGGTCAGGTCCTCACTGCCCCACTCTCGTGACGCCTGGTCGGGAGCCAGGCACTGCCTTGGTCCAGTCTTATTAATGGCCACAGTCTGAGCCTGGGTGGTCAGGGTGGCCAGAGGACTGAAGGACATGGCATCCCAGGCTTACCCGACCCAGTTTGCAGGCAGAGTTGTGGTTGGCGGGGCCCCTGGGGAACCGGCGTCCAGGAAACCTGCCCCGTGAGGGAGCTGTGTTGTGTCCACGGGCCCAGGGCTCAATGTTGGAGTCTGGAGGGCCTGAGGAAGACTCATTTCTCTCATCCCCTTTCCAGGGCCTTGGGCAGATCAGAGGCATAACTAAGCTACGGCAGGTAGGGCAAGAGCCCTGGGTGCCGCTTGAGGAGGAACGCTAATGAGCAGTTTCTATTGGCCATCAAAGTTTCCACTGGCTGCTGTGAGAGATCACTGAGCAGTTTAAAACTAACTGCCGTAGGTGCTATTTTTCGTAGATAGGGGCCCTGCTTGGGCTTCAGGACAAGGTGGGCAAAGGGGCTAGCCATTTGTGGGGACCCAAGAGGCCTAGGGAAGGGAGGCCACTGCAGAACTCTGGCTATGTCCTGCCTGGCTCCAGGGTCCCCCAGCCAGCTGAGCCCTCTTGAACAGGCCTGAGGCTTGGCTCCCCCCACACACGAACAGGCAGGCAGCTGCCTTGGGGCCTGGCCACGCTCTGAGTCACTTGCGCGTGCTTCCCATGGGCTTTCCATGGTGTCCCCACCTTGGTCTGTATCAGTTGAGCCTTCCTGTGCCTGCCTAGGGTACCACCTGCTGGGCTCTGGCCCATCCCCGCCCCCCCCCCCTCAGGTACTGGGCAGGCCTTAGGGAGGGAGCCGAGGGGGGAACATCTGCTGGGTCTCAGCCAACAAGTGCTCTGTCATGTACAACCAAGCAGATTGCTCATGTGTGTGCTGGGACCCTGCGTGTGCGGACAGGCCGGCCAGCCATGTGGTGCCCCAGGGGTGAAGGTAGGAGGGTAGGATCAGAGGCCCTGCCCCTTGGCACCACATCCCAGGAGCTCGTGCCAGCTTGGGCCCCCGACAGCACGGAGCTGCATCCAAACCTGCATCCCTGTGACCACACTGAGCCCATCAGTAAGACAGGACTGATCAACTGCACGTTACAGGTGAGGCAAAGGAGGCTCTGGAAGGTTCTGTCTGACTCCTGTAACTGCTTTTCTTCTCCACCTAGACTCCCTCCTGCCACAGCTGGGGCTGCTAGGACAGGAAAAGGGGGAGCTCTAGAGAGAGGCTCTTGGGGATCAGTCAGAGTGTTCAGGGCTTCCTGAAGATGGGGTCGGGGACCAGGACACCAGCACAGAGAGTGAAGACTCACAGGGACCCAAGGTCCCTCAGACATGGCCTAGAGAAGAAGTGCACACCTCCACCCATACGTGGGTCTGCCCATGCATGCACACACATGCACACATGCAAATACACATGCTCTCCTTGCATACCCACCAGGCTTTCTGTCTATCCCCTGCAGAGGTTTCGTGCCCTACCCCCGCCCTCCTATGTTGTGTCTGCATGTGGTGGCAGGACTGTGCTGGCCTCTCCTCCTGGCCTGGTTCTAAGTGCACTCATACTTGTGTGTTCTGTGTGGAGTGTGGCATGGGGACTCACTCTGTTGGGGTGCCCACCCTGGATGCCTTTGCGGGCCTGTCCAACCCATGGCACAGGCCATGCACCCACCACATGGAACACACAGCTGCTCACTCAGGTGTGAGGGACCAGGGCCCGAGATGACTGTCTCATCCTCCCCACCAGGATCCTGCCTTGACAACACCTCATAGACAGGCATGGGAAGGGAAACCCCCTGAGGAGTTCCTCTTGCCTGCCCCTGCCTAGGTCAGACTCCCCGCCCACCTCACCCCCACCCCCCGCCCTGCCCCCGGGTACCTTGAGGCTGGAGCTCCCAGGTGCAGGCACCTCCATGCTCCCGTCAGTTGGGCACGATGGTCGTAGCTCAGCGGATGACAAGGCAGAGATGTGGCCTGAGGCTGGCTCAGCCTCCTATTTATGAGGCCAGGCATGCAGGGGCGGGTGGCGAAGGAGAGGCTGAGTGGGCCTTGGGGTGGCCACACCTGCTCTCGGGACCCGGAAAGAAAGTCTTTGAGGGCTGGGATGTAGGGCCTGAGATCCTGCCCCGGCTAGGGTGATGGAGGGAGAGGAGAGGTGTGTGTTGGGCTGGGAACCCCTCGGGTGCCTGGTTTGTCCGCCCTGAGCAGACTGTGCCTGGCCCTGGAGCTCAGATCCCCTGTGGCATACGGATGCTGTACTAGGTCCAACACCTGCTCTTCCTGCTCGCTCTGGCCCCTCACTTCAATGCCCCCTCCTTCTGCCTGGCTAATGCTGCCAGCTCTGACTATTAGTGTTCACAGTGGGGAGAACGCTGGGTGGGGGTGGGGTAGAGGTCAGCCTGTCTGCTCCCAGCACCCAGGTATCTTGCGGGACCAGCCATTGGGATGGGCACTAGTTGTGGGAAGAACCTGGGGCCTGGTGTGGAGACAGCACTTGGAGCCCCTGGGTAGGCACCTCGGCCCGGTTCCCACCAGCTGTTAATGCCACCAGCAACCACACCATACACTAAGACCACACAGCACACACTAAGATACATGCCACTTGCTAAGACCACGCATCCTGTGATAAGACCATACCACACGCTAAGACCACTGTGTTAGTCATCTAGTGCTGCTGTGACAGAAATACCACAAGTGGAGGGCTTTAACGAACAGGAATTTATTTTCTCACGGTTTCAGAGGCTAGAAGTCCGAATTCTGTGTACTGGCTCTTAGGGGTTGCTTTCTTTCTCTGTCTACTCTGGAGGAAGGTCCTTGTCTCTTTTGAGCCCCTGGCTGATCTTCATGTGGCTCAGCATTTCTCTTTCCACATCTCTACTTCTCTCGCTTGCTCGTTTAATCTCTTTTATATCTCAAAAGAGATTGATTTAAGACACACCCTACACTAATCCAGTCTCATTGACACAGCATAACATAACAAAGACATCCAACTGTACTGGCATCATAACCACAGGCATAGAGGTTAGGATTTACAACACATGTTTCGGGGGAACACAATTCAATCCATAACAACTACACACTAAGTACACATAGCACATTCTAAGACCACATACCACACACTAAGAGCACAGACTACACACTAAGATGATGTATCACATACTAAGACCACACAGCACACACTGAGACCACACACCACTCGCTAAGACCACACGCACACGCCAAGTCCACATATCACAATCTAAGACCACGTATGACACATAGGGTCTAAATCACACTGTCTCTGAGGCTGAAGTCCTCAGCCTGTGTGTGGTCATGTGAAGCCAGCAGTGCACTTAAGCCAGGACCATCAGGTGTCCCCGTGCCTCTAGGATGTCCAGGTGTCCCTGTGCCCCCAGGATGACCCACCGTCTCCCCAGGATGAACAGGTGTCCTGGTGCCCCCAAGACCACCAGAAGTCTCTGTGCCCTCAGGACCACCCATGTCTCTGGCCCCACTGGACGACCCAATATATCCCCAGGATCACACAATGGCCTTGCCATCCCAAACGACCAGACCCTCAGTCTGGTACCAGGTTTGAGGTTTGGGCTCAGGCCCTGTTGCCCCTCTCCAGGGCAGACTCTGGGGTCCCGACACCACACCCCAATCAGTGCTGAAGGCCTGGGCTCTGGCTTTGAAGGAAGCAAGTGGCCCCTGTGAGGTCACAGGAGGGGAAGTCATGTGGGAAGGAGCTGGACCCTAGTTTCACCCTGACCTGGGTGCGAATCACATCACCGTCACTGACCAGCTGTGTGATTACCCAAATTGCTCAACCTGTCAGCCCATTTCCTCAAGTGCAAGGGCACAAATTCAGAGATCAGACCAGCTATGTTGAGTGTGTGGAGACCCAGACTCGGTGGAGGCCAGGATGTCTCTGGCCTCCCTCCACACCGAGTGGTTTCCCTCTGGAGGTAGGTCTGTGCACCATGGACCACAGCGCCAAGCTGACTGGGGCCGAACGCTGCCCGGGGAGGCCATCAGTGGAAGCAGAAAAAGGGCCCCCGGGTTCTATCTGGGTAATTAAAGCTGGAGCAACCTGTGTCTCCCGGTGTCACGGGGTTGCAACACTGAACACCAGAAAAGCAGTGGGGCTGCAAGCAATGGGGTACCTGAGGGAAGGAGGTGGGTCCAGTACAGCCCAAGGGAGCTATCTTAGTCATCTAGTGCTGCTGTAAAAGAAATACCACAAGTGGATGGCTTTAACAAAGAGAAGTTTATTCTCTCACAGTTCAGTAGGCTACAAGTCCAAATTCAGGGCTTCGGCTCCAGGGGAATGCTTTCTCAGTCAGCTCTGGAGGATGGTCTATGTCATCAGTCTTCCCTTGGTCTAGGAACTTCTCTGCACAGGAACATCAGGTCCAAAGAACGTGCTCTGCTCCCAGCACTGCTTTCTTGGCGGTATGAGGTTCCCATGTGTCTCTGTTCGCTTCTCTCTTGTATCTCAAAAGAGATTGGATTAAGACACTATCCAATCTTGTATACCTCATCATAGTGACAGAGTTTACAACACATAAGGAAATCACACATAACCTCATCATAGTGATAGAGTTTACAACACATAAGGAAATCACATCAGATTACACAACATACGATACCGGGAATCATGACCTAGCTAAGTTGATATACACATTTTTGTGGGGACACAATTCAATCCATGACAGGAGCTTTCAGGGAGCAGGGGCTGTGGCCCTCCTGTAGGAGGGGGGCTCCAGCCAAGGGCAGGGGCATGTGGACCCCTGCCCTGCCGGGCCTGAGTCAGAGCTCAGCTTCCAGGAGGCATGCAGCCTGGCCCATGCTCCTCACTTCTGCTTAGGGAACTCCTAAACACCACCGGACAGAGCCACCAGAGGGCTGAGGGGCTTCAGCCATGGTGTCCCAGAGCCCAGTTCTGGGCCTGGGGAGAGGCCAGGAGGTTTGTTAGGGCATACGTTTGTTAGGGCAGGGGGTCTGTTGCTGCCCCCACCCCCAGCACAGAGACTTCCTCTAGTGCCAATGAGGTCAGAGGGTCCTCCCTCTCCTCCCTCAGGGGCCTTCCCCTCGCCTGCCCCCTAGACCCCTGCCAGCCCTCAGGGGAGCAGAAGGTGCTTCGGCTAGGGTAGGACAGGTGTCCTGGTCTCTGGCCTGAGACTGGGCCATGCTTGCTGCTCACTGGTCTGTGGTGAGAGGAGGTGAGGGTGCTGAGTAAGTGGACGACTGTGGCCTTGGCTCCCGTCGGCCCTCTGCCCTCTCTGGCCAGCCTGCTGAGTATAGCCCCGAGCTTGACCTCTCTATCCTTGGAGGTGGTGAACTTGGGAGGAACAAGAGCCTGCCTGGAGACTGCGGGTGCCCTGGGTATCATATAGAACCCCAGACTGGATGCCACCCCATGATGAACCCCATGCTCAGGGACAGCCCGGAGTCTGCCCTCGACCTCTGCCTGGCCCTGGGGGTTTCTGTTCCAACCCATGTGAAGCCTGAGGCCCATGGACTCTGCATTTTTGTGCTGGATCCCAGTTGGGTGGGTGGGTCAGGGGCTGATGCTGGGTCCCTGCCCCCAGGCTGGTGGGGGGCCTCCTTGGTGCTCCCGAAAGCCTTCTCCCCTCCTAGCACAGACCACACTGTCAGGGCAGGGGCCCCACATGCTGTGTTCATGGAGTGTGTGGCAGAGCAGATGTGGGCTGGCTTGGTGTCCCCTAACTCCCAATGTAGGGGCCCATGGGGAGGGGTGGGGATGTAGGGTACAGGCTTCCCCCTGGCCACCTCCAGGCTCTCTTTGGTGCCCTCGCTTGAGCCTAGCCAGATCCAGATGATGTCTGCTGGTCGGATCCAACTTGGACCTTTAGGGCCAGTCCTGGGGGGATAGTCAGTTGAAGGGTGGTTTCTTGACTCTAACCCTCCAGCCTCCTGGCAGCTGTTGGGCCACAGGCTGCTCTGTCCAGGATGGGGGGAGAAGTGGCCACTGTTACCCTCTTTCTGAAGCCTGGCTATCTTAGATGGCTGCTCCAGCCACGCTGGCCACCCATTTCATACCGGCAGGAAGTCCTTCCCTAGGGCTCTCCCAGCCATTCTGACTCCAGAAGGGGTTCCTGCCCCTGAGGTGTGGCTTTGGGGTCTGAGAAGTCCCAGTCACCACATGAAAGGCAGCTGCCCGTGCCCTGTTCTGATCCTAAGGCCACCAGCTCAATGGCCAGGGGTCTGAGTGGCCTGAGTCGGCTGACCGGGGGGCAACATGTGCAGAGTTGGGGGGCTGAGGGCTGCGGGCCTGGGGATCACCTGTGGCCACACCTGTCTCAGACACTCTCCATAGGACCCTCCCAAGCTCCTGCGGGGATGTGGTGCCTCATCGTGCATGGGGAGACGTGGTGCTGGGGGTGGTGGTGCCTGGAGGCCTCTGACCTGCCCCCTCCCCTAGCCGTGCTTTACGTGTGTGTGTAGATTTCGTGGGCAACCTGTGCCCATACTCCCAGTGCCCTGGTGGCCTCCTTACATAATTTTTCATGAGCTAAAATCAGCACCACCCACTCTTCTTGGAGATGACAGAGCTCTGGGGCAGAGGCGGGAAGAGAACCTGAGACTCAGAAGGCTCCAGGGGTGGGAGCAGGGGGTGGACTCCTAGGAACTGGCTCATGATGTCAGATGCGCACACACACACACACACACACATGCACGCACACACACGCAGGCAGGCACACAGGCTCCTTCCGGGCCCCCAGGCACTCTCTGTGGGCTTGGGGTCCAGGGTGGCCGCCAGCCTCTGTTGTCCATCAATTGTCACATGGTCAGCCACCTCTCAGACCAGCCCAGATTGACCCTGAGAGAAAGCAGGGTTGAGGCTAAAGGCAAGGACTCAGGGTTCAAAGCCCAGCTCTCCAGGGTCCAACACAGTGATGCGCCTCCTAGGAGACCCTGATGAGCCCCTTCTTTCTGCACTGGAGGGGACTGCCAGTACCTCCTGCCGTTGATATTCATTTCCGCTACTGTAGAGGCCACAGGGGTAGAGGCCTCCTGGGACAACCTGTGGTGGTACCCTAGGTCCCCCGCTTGGCCCTGCCTTGGGGCCAAGGTAGGTCATGTGCTTACATACCCAGACCTCCCCTCGTCCAGATACCGTCTCACCCCTACCATCTATTCTGCCCACCTGTCAGCCACCCTTATGTCCACCCAAACATCTCCAAGTCAAACATGAGGACTTGAGAGGCCCTTGTGCTTGGTGCTCTGCCCTGGGGAGGCAGAGGTCGAAGGGCAAATCCAGGGAATGGGGCTGTGAGCTCTCCTCTGTGAGCTCAGCAGGCAAAGAGGGTACGAGGGAGGAGCATTTGACACCTGGGCCTTGCTGAGCCCATCTGTGTGCCTGAGCCTCAGCTGATCCAGCGCCAGTGCAGGGGTCGGGGTGGACAGCCAGGCTGGGTCTGAGCTGGGAGATGTCGGCCATGGGCCAAGGCTCGGCCTGGAGCTGGTCTGAGCAGGATGGCCTGCTGGGGTCCAGGGCTATGGCTACACCTGCTGCAACCAGGGTCTCGTGTGATGCCATTCCTGGGGTCCAGTCCCCCTCTGCTCCCTGGATGCTCCCACCCCCCACATGCAACCTCCCTGGTCAGCCCCCATCAGATAGTAGTGGCCGGCTCTGCCTTCCCCTCCCCCCAGGGCCAGGGAGGAGATCTTGGGAGCAGAAAGCAAGCTCAGTGCAGTGTCCACCGGTGCACAATGACCTATTCACGGGCTGGGTAGGAAACTTGGTGGGTTGGGAAACGGTGGAATATTTTTATGAGCACGCTTTCCCCATTGAGGTTATGGAAACGTGTAGGCTTGCCCCCACACTCCACCTGCGACAGGTTTTCCAGCAGGGCTCAAGGTCCCCATGCCTCACCTGTGGCCAGACAAGGCAGCCTAGGACCTGACTCCCAAGAACCCCAAGAGGGGCCCTAAGAGGTTGGGGGGCAGGTTTGGTCATTGATGGACTGGGTCACCTCTGTGCTCTCCTGTTAAGTGGGAAATGGGAACAAGACTCCGGGTCCCCAAACCGGACTGGGCTGATCCTTGGGAGAGTAGCCGGAGTGAGGGTTGGGGGTCCCTGCCAGGGACACCCTTTTACTGGGCCTGTCCTGGGCACTGCGGCCCTGGCTTGGGCGCTCCCGGTCAGAACCGGAAGCTTGGAGAGGAGCGTGAGTGTGGGGCTGCAGGGCGTCCTCCTGCCGCTCACTGCCTCCACGTCGCTCGCGTCCGGCAGCCGGGAGAGCGCTCTGGCTGCAGGATGTCTACCTTGGGGTCCGCCTTGCGGCACCTCGCGAAGCCGGCGGTGGGGCAGGGAGACTCGGGAGCAGTCCGCCAGAGCCACCTAGAGCGGCCGCCCCCCCGCCCCCCGGAAGCGGAAGCACGAGCGGCCCCGCCCGGCGAGCGGCCATCTTGGAAGCTGAAGCGGCGGCGGTGGCGCTGCGGCGGGTGCGGTGGGTTCGGTCCCGGCGCGGTGGTGGTTCTCTCCTGCACGGGCCCGACTCTCCCGCACCCTGCTCTGGCCTCGACCACGGCGAGCCTGAGCGCGGCGGCGGCCCACGCGCGGCGACGAGGAGAGGTGAGCGAGCTCGCCGGGGCCTCGGGCCGCTCGTCTGCCCCGCCGGAGCCGGCCGGAGCCGGCCGGAGCCAGCCGGAGCGCCGGGCCGGGGGCGCGGGGCCGCGGGGCGCCGCTTGTCTCGGTTGCCGGCTCGCCTCGTCCCCGCCTGCACCCGCCGCCCGCAGGGCCTCCGGTCCCGGAGCGTCGGTGCGCGGAACCAGAAGTCGGTTACGGCTGGCGCGGTTACGGCTGGCGCCCAGGCTCCGGGCCGGGTGGTCCCCCAGCCAGTTTGGGGATTGGCTTGGCCACACGGCGTGGGTCTCCTGAGAGCAAACCTTCCCGTTAACTAGGACATCTGCGGGTACCTCCAGGACGAGTCAGCATTGGTCTTGGTTGGTAAATACGACCTTGGGACTCCGTGCTGGGGCTGGGGTGGTTGCCGTTTGGCCCGCCGCCGCTTCCCCGCGGAACACTTAGAACTTTAAACTGCTCCATAAATCCCAATTCTAATGAGTGTGCCTGGGATTGTGCCCTGGGGGAAGTAGCCGAGAGAAAATTCAGGCAGAGAGCGGGAAGCCGGACGGAGCCCACCTCCCCAACCCCCCCCACTGGCAGACTCGAGTGTGACTTGAGCCCGGGCAGATCGCTCACCTGCGTTGCCCCTCACTTTCCGCATCTACTAATTACCCGCATGGACCCAACCTCTGACCAAGTGTAACCTCCTGGCCTGTGTTCCTATCAGTACTGGGTCTCATCAGTACCCATTCCGGTTCCTGGCCACTTTTGGGCCCAAGAGAGATAAGGCAACATCTCTGCCTCCAGTAGATCACAGTCCAGTGGAAGATAACGCAGAAGTGCATTAAATCACCACAGGTTTATTTGTAGGCCGACAGTATTCCAGGGATCTTTATTGCAGGAGCGTGGTCAGGATTCAGGGGAAAGGAACTTGGGAGTCTCACTTCATTGAAAAGTCCAGTGGGCAGACTTCATGCATGGTAGGATCTGGGTGCTTGGAAGTTGCGGTCATTGATCTCTAGAGTAGTTTTGTGGTGGTGGGCTGCCTCCCTCAGGCCGGCTTTCCACCAGGGTGTCAAGCAGTCTTGATGGAAGAGGGGAGAGGCTTTGTGAGTGTCCTGGGCCTGGATGTGTCATGTGGGCATCCCACTGGTCAGGCCAAGGTCTCATGCCACACCATCACCTGAGTTCCGAGGACTTAGCATGGGAGTGAGGTGCCCAGAGGAAGAGGGAAGCAGGCTGAGTGGATGCTGGGCAGCGGCCTCACCGACATGAAACTGAAGGCAAACGTGCCCTCTGGGGAGCAGTTGGGCTGTTTTCTCTCTGTTTTTCTATTAAAGATTTTCTCTCTGTTTTTGTATTAAAGATATTCATGATGCTATGCCTTTTTTTTTTTTTTTTTTTTTTGCCTTGCACTCCACTTCCTTTGGTGTAACTAATACACTTTGTGCACTATGAGACACACTTCGTGCTGTAGATTCTTTGCTTTCATATTTTGATTCTTCTGTGTCTTTTTTTTCCTTTCTCTTCCTGCTTTTGTGTTTAGGTTGGGAAAATTGGGAGAAACAGTCTTACCTGGAGAGGAAATGAGAAGCCTGTTCTGAGTGAGCCAAAGGAAGGTAGTTGGGGAGTCCTTTCCTGTTTATGAACTGAGTAGTGGTCATAAGTACAGTTTTGTTAAAGATTGTGTCTCTGAAAGCAGGGACGAGAGAGAAGTCTTCTTGTGACTGACCAGACAGGACTCATTTTATTTTTTATTTGGTGTGTATGTTCATTAACTATTATTAAACATCCGACCTGGTCCCTTAGCTGATCCCAAACACAGTTGCATTTCAGTTACCCAGTGAGTTATTTTGTATATGGCAGAATGGTAACTTCAGGGTAAAGGGTTCCTGTGCGGTGATTCTGCTGGTAGGTTGCTGTGTTTGTTACTAGGTGTTGGCCTCTGGTCAGCACATGGTCCATTTGGCTTCTGGAGCTGGGAGCTGGGAGCTCGGGGCAGTGCTGTGTGTGTGGGCATCGTTCCCTGCCTCAGCAGGACCCTACCCTGCCTCCGGTCCTGGTGCCAGGCCCAGTGGCCTGGGGAGGACCAGGCAGGCAGCCCTGGCCTCTGTGGGACTGGCAGGCCCCTGTGTAGTGTGGTGTTGGGTCACATAGAGGTTGAAAGTGAAGGGCAGTGTTGGAGGCGGCCAGAGTGGGAGGCATTTGACTAGGGAAACCAGTATGGCTTCTGAGGAGTTGGCTCTTGAGCTAGGCCTCGAGGGCCTGGGTGAGTTTCCCACCAGCAAAAACTGGGCTGGGATGCAGCCATGAGGCTGCAATGAGGAAGGGGTTAGCCGGGGAGCAGGAGCAGGTGGTCTCCTTTGGGAGTTGGGAACTGGGAAGGCTGCTGGGATGCTATGTGGAGGCTGTTGCAGGCAGGGGAGGTGTTGGTGCTGTTTGTTTGGTGATGGGGATCCTGAAGGACTTTTGGCGGGGGGGAGTGGACCAGAACTTTGTGGAGAAAGTTAATCTGACTCTAGTGTATGAGGTAGGACGAGATAGGAAGGAATTAGAAGCTGGAAGACCAGTTGGGAGGCACTTGCGATCCTGAACTTGGATGATTGTAGTGGGAAGGAGAAGAAGGAGTAAAGGAGGAACAGGCCCGCCCTCTAGGCCCTGGGGACAGGTGGTGAGCAGAAGCAGGCCACTGCGCCCCTCGAGCCCTGGCTAATGAGGGGACATGCAGGGGATGGACTGAAGGGAGGGAGGAACGGGTGTGCGGCTGTCTTTGGAACTGCAGGTGCAAAGGCCCTGTGGCTGGGGAGCCACTGACCACCTGTCTGTACTGGCCAGGAGGTCCAGATCCTGGCACTGACATCCAGCACTATTCTTACTGATGCATTTGGCCAGAGCATGCCATGTGGGGCAGTGTGGGAGTGCTGACTGGCAGAGGGGGTGGCAGGGGGAGGAGAAGCTGGCGTCGAGGTGGCAGGAGGTCTGCAGAAGCCATCCAGGGCAGGCATGTTGGGATGGGGACAGCCCCTGCTCACTGCCCACATCTGACAGGCCCCTCTCCAGCTCACACTGATCCCTGCTCCTTCCTCCGCTCTCGGTCCCCGCACATCCCTGCATAGCTCTGTTCTCTGCCATGTCTGAGTGGTGGTTTTCACACTTTATTTTTAGCAGCAGAGGCTTTTTGCCTTTCCACCTTAGATTACGAGAGACTCCAGTGTGTAAAACTGTCTCCCCCGTCACTGTCCCTCTCCTCAGCCTCTGGAGCACAGCTGAGGGGCCCTGGGGTCCTCCGATCCAGGCCACTGCATCACTTCTAGCTCCCAACCTTCAGTGCTCCCCAGCCAGTGCCACCCTGTCTGTCCTGCGCTGAGCCGCCATGGTGACTTTTCTAACAGAAGACTTGGCCTAAGACCCTCCTGGGCAAACCAGCACCTCAAGGGAGAGGCACAGCCCTACAGGTGGAACCAGCTCTACCCCCAAGCAGCCGTGGCCCCGTCCTCCGTCTGCTCTAGCCCTGACGTGCTAACCTGGTGCTGTCCCTCAAGTGCCCGTGGCTCTGTCCCCCTTGGCTCTGTGCATGCTTCAGTCTTTCAGGGGTCACCGTCTCTCCGGCCTCAGAGGGGCTCTTACTCTGCTCCCTGTCCGTTCCATTCAAGACCATGGTGTGCTTTTGGGTGGGGCCCTGCTTGTGGTGTGTGCTGGTTTCCATGGTGTCAGGGCCCATCAGTGTGGGCCACAGAGGTGGGCGAATGCACAGGCCACCCAGAGCTGCTTCCGCTGGCCTCTGCACCCCCACCTGGGAACCTTTCCATCTGAGGTCTACCTCTCCACTTAAGTTCTTTGGGGGCAGGGGAGGAACTGCAGGGTTTTATTTTAACCTGTGCCAGGTGCTCGGTAAATCTTTGTTGCATAATGAAAGTGGCGGTAGGACAGGTGGAGGTGGAGGGTCTGAGACCAGCAAGAGGGGCATGAGTCAGGGTGAAGGTCGTGAGTTGGGGGGTCAGGACACCCTCAGGTTTCGATCCTGGGTGACTGAGATGAAATATGTATGTTAGGATCAGGGGGCCTGATGAATCAGGGAGATTACGAAGTAATGCAGAAATCAGGGCAAAGGCATAGGGCTGCTAAAGCTGGCTTTGGGGAGGAGGGTGTGGCAGCAGATGTCCTGCTCTTTGTCACCTGTGCCCTTGTTCTTGATAGATGAGCAGCAACAGCAGTAAGAGAGCCCCGACGACGGCCACCCAGAGACTGAAGCAGGACTACCTTCGGATCAAGAAGGACCCAGTGCCTTATATCTGCGCTGAGCCCCTCCCTTCGAACATCCTTGAATGGTGAGGCCCCGTGCCCCGCTCTGGCAGTCAGTGCCAGTCTCCCTCTGGTCTGGCTGGGTGGGTTGATGTTCCCGGTCGTGGTGTAGAGAGGTGCCCTCCCTCCTTGGGTGTGAGTGGGCACCGGGAGGACCACACACGTTTGGTTTTCTTCAAAGCGGACAGCATGCAGAGGATAGGAAGAGTCCTTTCTGGAGAAGGCTGTGGTCTTTGGCTCTGGAGGGGGGCTTTAGGGTGTGCAGGCCTCCATAGTGGGCGGGATCTTGCTGCTGTGGTCAGTTCACACCTGTAGGTCTGTACTTAGAGGAGAAACTACATTTTTAGACGACACCCCTTCTCCCCCCTGGCCTTGCTGCTTCACATGGAGTAAGCTTGTCTGACTGTCCTGCTTGGCACAGTTGTGGCACAAGGAGGCAGGGTCTTCCATGCCAGCTCCTGGCACAGGACCAGCCCTGACCCTGCCTCTGCCTATACCTTGCCAGTCCCAAGGGGCCCTGTGCTGTGTAGACTCTTTCCTGATGGCTCCTTTGCTGGGTCAAAGTGGGGGTTACAAGACTTGCCAGATCAGGGCTTTGCCTCTGCAGAAGTGCCACTGTGGCCAGAGTTGTTGGTGATTTTGTGAGAGAGGAAATATGAGGCAGAGGTATTAAAAATCACTTTTTCTTTGGTCGAGAGGTGTTTTATGTTTTGATCTTTAAAGAAAAATACTGAGAAACAAGTTTTTTTAATTCCAGAAAAAAGAGATTTAACTGAATTAAGAGATGTTTTTTAGGTCAGACAGGTATTTAATGATTTTGAGTCCACCTTACTCAGCAGAGAAGGGCTCAGCCCTGGAAAGGCGGAAGGGGCCCAGGTGGGCAGGGCCAGGTGTGAGTGCAGCCATTTTCAGAGCTCTCCTGCCCCAGGTGACACAAAGTCAAATGTGGATCCTAGGATGGAGTTGGCAGATGGAGGGGTGGGTTCCACCAGTCCTTCACCTCCTCCTTGATTCATGGGAAACTCTTTGTGTGGGGACGTCTCCTGCGAGTTTGTGGTTGGGAGTCCCCAAGACCACCCCCAAGTTCGCTGGTTTGTCAGGAGGACGCCCAGGACTCAGCAGAGTCATGCTCACGGCTAGGAGATATTATAGCGAAAGGACACAGAGCAGAATCAGCAAAGGGAAAGGAACATGGGGAGAAGTCCAGGGAGACCCAGGTGCAGGCTTCCAGAGTCCTTTCCCTTTGCGATCACACAGGATGCACTAATCCCCCAGCACCAGTTATGATAACACCTGCAAATGCTCCTCTTGACATGTGAAGCGCTGCCAGTCAAGGGAGCCCACTAGAGACACAGCTCGGCTCAGGGTTTTTACTGGGGACTGGTGGCATAGGCACGTTCTGTCTGGCCCTGGAATCCCAGACCCCAGAAGGAAAGCGGGTGACCCACATAAACCGCATTGTCCTGTGTAAACCACAGTCTGGCATCATGGGCCACTCGTGTTGGTGAGGGTGGAGGGAACCTCCAGAGAGCCACACTCCCAGATGCCAGTCAAGAGTCCATGGGGGCACATAGGCCTTTCACAGGGTGGTGGTCAGGTCTGTGGTGTAGAGAGAAGAGCTTTTCTAGTTTTGATCATCTGCAGGCCTCAGAGCAGATGGGTCCCCTTTCTTGCTGTGTTGGGCTGTGCGCTTGCTTGTTCTGGCCCAGTGGCACAGGTGTAGAAGCTGCACCTGCAGACGACACTGCCTTGTGGCCCCACCAGTGTCGCCAGTGGGTCTGTGTGTGTCCTGTGAGATGATTACCAGATTTTCAGAAGTGACAGCTGTGTCCGGTAATTACCAGAGGTGATTACCACAGTGACAGCTGTGTTTGGTTTCTGGGATTTAGTTTTACTTTCTTCTTTGTGCTTTTCTGTTTTGCTTGAAAGTCTATAAAGTCCAAACACTCCTTTCCGGAAAGCCTGTTTCTCAGCGAGGGAGAGGATGGAGTCCAGATGCCACTGCCCCTGTCTGAGGCGTGCAAGGCCCTACCTGGGCTTGGCTGTTGGCGCACGTTGGCTTAGTGAGGATCATGGGTTCTTCTGTCCCGTGTGCTCGAGGACAGCTGCTCGGAGGTCCACCTTGGCTTTTCTAGCACATCTGTGCCAGTGCCACTGAGCCAGCCTCACCCACTTTTGTTCTTGTCTACGTGTGTGGTGTTTAAGCAGATTGAAAAATACCAAATTCCAAGTACATCTCAGGAATGTGTTGTGAAGTTTGAGGTTTATTTCAGATTTCTGTAGATGTTAATGGTTAGAGGGATTAACTTCTTGGGTATTGTGTTTTGGGAACAGGAGTACTTTATGAGAACCTTAGCATCACAGCCCTGAGGTCTGCTGTGGGTGACTGGAGCATCCAGAGGTGGCTGTCCTGCAGCACGGACACTATGGGCTTGGGGACCCGCCGTGGTCTGGCCCCCAGCCACCTCCTGTCACTCATCCACTCAGTGTGTGTGAGCGCCTGGGTCCGGCTGGTTGTGGAAAGCCCAGCCTCAGAGCACATAGGTTCTGGAGAATTTGCCAAGCCCAAATATCAAGTAATGTTTTCTCTTCCCCAGGCACTATGTTGTCCGAGGCCCTGAGATGACTCCTTATGAGGGTGAGTATTCCACTCGTGGCAGGAGTGAGGGGCAAGCTTACCCTTATACTTTGAGTAGATTGTGCCTGCTTAGCGTATCCTGTTTGTGACAGTCTTTCTGTCCAGGATGTGTGTTATTGTGACAGTCTTTCCATCCCGGATGTGTGTTTGTTAAATTGGACTTATGTGGAGCTCATCTTTGGGTCGCTCGAGTCCTGCAAGTGTTTGCTCAGAGTTTGTAAGCACCCATGTTTCACCAGGCCCCAGACATCAGTGGGGTCAGCACTGGGGAGATGTAAGCACCCCTGTTTTATCCAGCCTCGGATGTCAGTGAAGTCAGCACTGGGGAGATGTAAGCACCTCTGTTTCACCTGGCCCCAGATGTCACTGGGGTCAGCACTGGGGAGAACAAACTGGGGTGAACAGCATGCAGTGCATCATGTTCTTCTGCCACCTTGCAGGACCTAGATGGGTGTTGTCGAGGGGAGAAAAGGTATGCTGGTAGGGCTTGCCCTGTGCCAGTCTCTGAGCAACCACTTGCCATCTCATGCCATTCTCAGTGCTGAGGACGGGCCCCCTTGTCTAGACAGTGTGTCCCAGCTCAAGAAGGCTAAAGGGCCTGTTGGCAGCGGGGTGGTCTACCTGGGTCCTGGGTCCTGGGTCCTGTCACCAGGGGGTGGTTGTCTTGGGTCCTTTTGGCGGGGTGTGGCCTGCCCAGCATCACAGCTCTCCTAACTGCTACGGCAGCTAATCTGGTGGCATCTAGGGCCCTCTGCCACTCAGGAAGTAGACCTTGAAGCTGCCAGTTGTGAGCCTCTGCACTCCGCTAGAGTGTCAGCGGGGCCCATGCCAGCCTTGTGGTTCTGGGCCCGGTAGGGAGACAAGGGCCATGGACACTGTCACACAGGGCAGGCCCAGGGCATAGCTGCCAGCTGACCAGCTCCTGGGTTCTGGCCTTAGGTGGCTGGAGCAGCACCCTCTATCTGCCTCCATGTGAGAATGCTGCCCAAGATTTCCTTTGAAGAGTTCTGTTGGTAGAGAAATGGTGTGAAGACCACTGCTTTGGGTCCTCGGGAGAGTTATGGGATGGTGCTCTTCCAGAGGTAGTGTGCCAAACGTATCAGTTTGTGAAGTGCACTGTCCTTGGTGTAGCAGTCCCAGTTGTTTCTGAGGTGATCTCTCCTAGGGAAACAGAAACGCAGGCTGGAGAATCACAATGGGTGGTATCCCAGCATCCTTTAAAATACCGATTGCTGGGCAGGCTGAGTGCAGCAGCCAATTTGGGCTCATGGTAGGCGTCTGCTTCCATCAGGGTCTTGTAGACGAGGCTAAGATGGGGCATGAGGCAAGTTTCAGGAAAATTTGTACGATGGTACAGAAACGCTTATTAAGTGTGTACGTGTCTTTAATAAAAGTGAAGAAGAGACACCAGACGCTAACAGTGGTTACTGATAGCAGGTGGGATTATGGCTGGTTTTCGGGTTTTCTTATTCTTTGTGGTTTTCGGTATGTTCCAAATAAATATTGAACATTTATTAATTTTGTAACCAGACAGCCCCTCCCAAACCACCACCACCACACCATGGCTGAAGTGCTATTGGAGGTGAGCTTAGACACCTGGGTGGGCACACATACACATATGCACACGTGTGCATGGGGTCGGCCATGGTAACACATGGGCACACGTAAGCATTTGTGCACATGCGTGTACACACAGGACACACGCACAACACCCCACACATGTAGCTGGGGAGCCCTGCTGCTTGCAGGGCCTGGCCCTGTCTGTCTAGGGTGGCTGCAGGTCTGCGTTCGGCCGAGGACAAACTCCAGGTGCTGCCAGTGAGCAGCAGGGGTGTGCGGCCTGGAATGGCAGCACTGCTGTGACCCAGGGGCCAGTCATGCTGAGCGGTGAGCTGGGTTCCGGATAGACTTCGCGGGTGGCACCGATGGGACTTGCTGGCAGGTTGGGTATGATGTGGGACAGAGAGTTATGGATGACGCTGGTTGAATCTGAACCACTGGGCGATGGTGGAGTTGCTGTTTGGTGAGAGCCAGGTCTTGGGGAGGCACCAGGAGTGCATCTTGGATGTGGCGGGGCCTGTTGGACATCCAGGGCAGTGCTGAGTGGATAGTCAGGCCCCTAGAGGCTGGCATATGGGGCAGGGGGGCAGACATCTAGGATGGGTGCAGGTCAGTAGGACGTGACCTACAGCCACAAGGCACAGGGACCTTAGGAGAAGGGACTGAGGTGGGGGCCAGCAAAGGGGAGGAAGGGGCTAGGTAGGCAGGGCCATTCTGGCAGCAGAGCAGGGAGGGCTCACAGCCTGCTGAGACATGGCTATGAGGCCTCAAGCAAGGGGCAGATACTGGTGATGACATCCCAGGTGAACAGGGGTGGCCAGAGACCTCATTGGGTGGACTGGGGAGCAACGAAGGAGAGGCCCCGAGGGAGTTCACAGAAAGGGGAGGGCGCCCGTAATGGGTGGGGATTGTGTGCCACCAGCCTAGTTGGTGGAGGAGGACTGGATCATGCAAGAGGGGCTGCTAGGTTGGGGCTTTGAAGACTGGGGTGGAGGGCCCAGCCCAGAGAGAGGCTCCTCTGTGAGGTGAGGAGGAGGGCTGCATCTGAGGAGCCTGTGGGCGTTCTTTTCTGGGCAAGGGGGGAAGTGCATGAAGGAGGAGGCAGAGCGGAGGAGGCAGAGTGGAGAAGAGGGTGCAGTAGCTGTGCGAGGTCTTCTCAGAGTGGGCGCTGTGCTATGAGCAGCGTGATGTGGACATGTTGGGGTTTGGGGGGGCACTGGGGGTCATGTTGGGATGCTGGAGGGGGTGGGTAGATGGGGAGTGGCGCTGGGGTGAGGCAGGGCTGTGAGGTCGGTGACAGGCTCTTTCCTGTTTCATGCAGGCGGCTACTATCACGGAAAACTAATCTTCCCCCGAGAGTTTCCCTTTAAGCCTCCTAGTATTTATATGATAACCCCCAATGGAAGATTTAAATGCAACACGAGGTAAGGTGCCCTGGGCCAAGGTGCTTCCTGCAGTGGGAGTCGGGTGCTCCTGCCCCTCCTGAGCAGCTCTTCTCTGTAGGCTGTGTCTTTCCATCACTGATTTCCACCCCGACACATGGAACCCGGCGTGGTCCGTCTCAACCATCCTCACGGGGCTCCTCAGCTTCATGGTGGAGAAGGGCCCCACGCTGGGCAGCATCGAGACCTCGGACTTCACGGTGAGGAGACGCCTTTTGGGGGCATCTGTGGTGGCCACTTCCTGTTCCTGAGACACTGTCATCCTCTGCAGCAAGCAGGCAGCTGCAGGAGGAGGTCCCCATGTCCCCCTAGCCTCACCTTTAGAGACTGTTTCCACTTGGGGG
Source organism: Dugong dugon (assembly GCA_030035585.1). Classification (NCBI taxonomy): domain Eukaryota; kingdom Metazoa; phylum Chordata; class Mammalia; order Sirenia; family Dugongidae; genus Dugong; species Dugong dugon. The sequence goes on along the minus strand of CM057462.1, from coordinate 24,246,098 downwards.
TGTCTTGGAATGCACCTTGGGGATACACCGCCCCCCTTGGCCTGACCATCCCCCTGCCCTGGGACCCCTGCTGTGCTGACCACATGGACTTTTCTGCTCAGTGCCAGTCAGGTATGGCGGGGCAGGATGGGGCAGCCAGTCTTGGTGGAGCTGCTGCAGCAGTGGTCACCTTCAGTCACGCATGTCACCCAGACTGGGCATGTTGAGGTGATAGCACCTGTTCCCTCTTGTGATCTTGTGCCTTTACGTATTTTATTTTTTAAATCGGAATCAAGTTTAATGCTTTTAATTGATGGCGATAAAAACATGAGTAAGCCTGTGTTTATAAGATTGAGTCAGTTTGTTGTGAAGAGCAAGCATTTTAAATTGCTTTCTACGATATGAGGACAGCAGCCCTTGACTGTAAAACATCCTGTTTTTAGAGTTTTAAGAGCTGAAATGAGCTTTCAAGCTAGTATTTCCCTTCTCTTTCAGAAAAGACAGCTGGCTGCACAGAGCTTAGTGTTCAACCTAAAAGACAAAGTCTTCTGTGAATTGTTTCCTGATGTTGTGGAGGTGAGTGCTTTTCCCACTGTGTTGCTCCAGATTTGTTTCTTTCTGTATCCTCACATGTCCCCAAACTACAGACACCCCAGAGGACCCTCCTGGGGGGTGAAGAGCACTGGGGGCTGCCCCGCCACGGGCATTTGCGTGCACACTGGTGGGTGCACAAGTGACAGGTACACAAGAGAGGAGGAGCAGGTGGGAGACCTGGGTGGTGGGCCTCTAGGCCCTGCAGGGACAGCAGAATGGAGCTAGGCAAGTGTGGGAAGTAGCGGGCAGGACCTGTCCTGATGGCATCTACTGAGGCTCTGAATGGACCAGGAGTGGGGAGCTGGGCGGCATGCTCTGGGGTTTAAACGCTTCCTGGTCTTTCACGAAGGCAGAGTGCCGTGCTGGGGAGGCTGGGCTGCATGGTGGTCAAGGCTTTGGTGATTCAGCCTCATTCGGACCTGGCTGATTCCAGGGCCATGAACTCCAGGCCCAGTGACCATGGGGACTGCTCATTCCCCTCATCTGCAGAACAGGGTTAGGAGTACTGGCTACCTCACAGGTCTGGGTCAGGATAAATGTGATTGGGGCAGAGTGATGCACAGACCGTGCTGTTCACATAGCTATTGATTGGCTCACGTGGAGGACAAAGCGCTTCCCTCTCTGCAGCCCCTAGGTGCCAGGCAGCTTGCTCTTTAGACTAACATTTTTCTCCTGTCTCTCAGGAAATTAAGCAGAAACAGAAAGCCCAGGATGAGCTCAGCAGCAGGCCTCCGACCCTGCCCCTGCCAGATGTGGTCCCCGATGGCGAGGCCCACCTTGGCCAGCACGGGGCCCCGCTGTTCAACGGGCATGCGGCAGTGGCTGGGCCAAACCCCCCGGGGCTGCAGCAGGCCAACCGCCACCACGGACTCCTGGGAGGCGCGCTGGCGAACTTGTTTGTCATCGTGGGGTTTGCTGCCTTTGCCTACACAGTCAAGTACGTGCTGCGGAGCATAGCTCAGGAGTGACAGTACAGCAATATCTGCGGGGCAGCCAGGCCAGGCATGGACAGCGGCAGGGCCCCAGGCGGGCAGACGTGCAGCCAGCGCAGTGCCTCACCTGCGTTTAGCTCTTTAAAAGCTGGAAAAGGACAAAACCGAAGGGTGATTGGAGGAGGTGGAGCAAGCCTGTGAAGCCCTTTTCTCCCAGCGGTATCATTGGGGTTGGGGCCACGGAGCTGCTTGGAGCGCATCCGACATGCGGGCCGTCAAGCTTTGATTTTTATAGTACATTTCCTGTTTTGTCTTTGGACTTGTTTTAGTAAACGTTTTTCATTTTATTAGATTTGGTCACTTAAAAATATAAATCTCAAAGGCTATCAAATACTCTGTGTGTATCTTAGTCCAGCGGGATATTCTGATTGATGGCCAGACGGAAGGCCTGCGTTCCGCCCATCCCCTGTGTCCCCCCAGTTCCCCCAGGGTGTCCCTTATGAGCCCCTCGTGTCCCCCTTGTCCTAGGCTGGGTTCTCTAGAGAAGCAAAACCAGTAAAGCATATAAATATAAATATATATATATATATATATATGTATATGAAGAGGTTTATATCAAGGAAATGGTTCATGCGATTGTAGAGGCTGGAACTTCTCAAGTCCCTGGATCAGAATAGAGGCTTCTCTTGATCCACGTAGCCGCAGGGGCTGGTGAACCCAAGATCAGCGGGTCGGATTGCAGAGCTCTTGCTCACAGGCTGTGAAGATCAATGAATCTTAGGATTGTCGGGCAAGACCTCAAGGCTTCTCTTGATTCACATAGCTGCAGGGGCTGGTGAACCCAAGATCGGCAGGTCAGAGAGTAGGGTTCCCACTCACAGACTGTGAAGGTCGACAAATCTGAAGATTGGCAGATAAGCTGATAAGTCCCAAGAACCAGAGGTCAGACAAACAGGAGGCAGCCACAGGATCCAGAGGAAGCAAAAAGAACATCTGCTTATATTTGGATGCGAGCCACACCCCCAAGGAAACTCCCTTTCAACTGATTGACTTCTCACAGCAGAATCCATCCTGGGTGTGATCACGTATGAACACTCAGAATCATGGCCTAGCTAAGTTGATGCACAATCTTAACCATCACAGTCCACGCCTTGTCAACTTGGCACGTGTACACATCTCCTTAAACCGTACATAATCTCTGAATAAAGATAATTACAAAGTCATACTTGGCATCTAACATGATACAGCTAACAACTGGAAATGCACTAGCCCTGTTTACATCTTATAAGTGAAAAAAAGAAATTTGATGCACACACGCAAAGCAGAAATACTCATAACAATTACAGTCCTCATTTCTGCAACTGGTCACGTGGTCATTACTGGTATTTAGAACTACCTTCTTCCGCCACCCATTCGTTATTCCTTTGCCCTCAGCAAGCACCTCAGCTGGTTGTGGTTCGTTGCCTTGTAGGGTGGCCCAAACGTTCATTCCTGAAGGGTCTGGGTCATTAGTAGTCATATCAGAATTGGGTTGCTGTAGTGTTACATTGACTTTAATCACAGGGCATGCCCTAAGGGATCTCGTGTGTTCTAGACATACTCTTCTTAACCTTAGGTAACATCAGATTTCCTCTTGGTAATCAGGATCAATCACGCCAGCCAGTATGGTTAACTCCCTTCTTTGCCTGTTGATCCAGAGGCATAAGGAGCCCAAAGTGGCCAGGTGGCATTCTTAGCTTCCAGTTCAATGGAATCAGTGATGTGTCTCCAGGTGGGAGCATTTCCTCCGTTTGGAACTAAGATCTCTAGACCTGCAGAGCATAAGGTCGTGGGACAGGAAGCAAAAATTTTGCGAGTGGGTCACTAGGGGTAATGGTGAGTGCTGCCACTCCTATTTCCACTCCTTGATTCCTGGACCCATGAATCCTGGCTATGGGAGAAATAGTACCATATATTGGACGCTGGTTTAGAGTATATACAACCTGGAGAACACTGCCCCAAGCTTGCAAGGTATTGCCACCTAGCTGGTGCCATAATTGCGTCTTTTAGAAGGCTGTACGTGGTTCTATCAAGTCAGCTGCTTCAGGATGATGGGGAACATGGTAAGACCAGTGAATTCCATGAGCATTGGCCCACTGCCACCCTTCATTTGCTATGAAGTGAGTCCCTTGATCCCAGGCAATGCTGCGTGGGATACCATTGACAGTGGATAAAGCATTCTGTAAGTCAACGGATGGTAGTTTTGGCAGAAGCATTGCGTGCAGGGAAGGCAAATCCATATCCAGAGTAAATGTCTATTCCAGTAAGAACAAAACGCTGCCCCTTCCATGATGGAAGTGGTCCAACGTAAACTTGCCACCAGGTTGCTGGCTAATCACCTCGAGGGATGGTGCCATATTGGGACTCAGTGTTGTTTTCTGCTGTTGGCAGATTGGGCACTAAGCAGTGGCTGTAGCCATGTCAGCCTTGGTGAGTGGAAGTCCATGTTGCTGGGCCCATGTGTGACCTCCATTCCTGCCACCACGGCCACTTTGTTCATGAGCCCATTGAGTAATGACAGGAGTAGCTGGGGGAAGAGGATGACTGGTTTCTACAAAACATGTCATCCTATCAACTTGATTGTTAAAATCAACCTCTGCTGAGGTCACCCTTTGGTAAGCATTCGCATGAGACATGAGTATCTTCACTTCTTTGGCCCGTTCAGAGAGGTCTATCCACGTACCTCTTCCCCATAAATCCTCGTCTCCCAATTTTCCAATCATGTACCTTCCATGTCCCTGTCTAGCCAAACCATTGGCCACAGCCCACGAATCAGTATACAATTCGCACATCTGGCCATTTCTTCCAAGAAAAGTGAACAACCAGGTGCACTGCTCAAAGTTCTGCCCATTGAGAGGGTTTCCCTTCACCACTGTCCTTCAGGGAGGTCCCAGAAAGGGGCTGTAGTGCTGCCCCTGTCCACTTTCGAGCGGTGCCTGCATATCTTGCAGAACCATATGTAAACCAGGCATGAGTTTTCTCTTCTTTAGTCAACTGATCATAAGGAACTCTCCATGAGGCCATAATTGTAGACTGGGAGATGGAAGGTAATGTGACAGGAGTGGAGACCATGGGCATTTGGGCCACTTATTCATGCAACTTGTGCCTTCAGGTCCTGCTCAGGCTTGATCTTTGTATATACCACTTCCATTTAATGATGGAGTGTTGCTGTGGATGTCCAACTTTATGACTGTGGGTCAGACAACACCCAGTTCATGATGGGCAGTTCAGGCCTCATGGTGACTTGGTGTCCCATGGTTAAGTGTTCAGTCTCTACTAAGACCCAGTAACAAGCCAAAAGCTGTTTCTCAAAAGGAAACTAATCTGCAGAGGATGGCAGGGCTTTGCTCCAAAATCCTAACGGTCTGCACTGTGATTCACCAATAGGGGCCTGCCAAAGACTCCAAACAGCATCTTTATCTGCCACTGACACTTCAAGCATCACTGCACCAGCTGGATCATATGGTACAAGTGGCAGAGCTACTTGCACAGCAGCCTGAACCTGTTGCATAACCTTCTCTTGTTCTGGGCCCCACTCAAAACTAGCAGTTTTTCGAGTCACTTGGTAAATAGGCCAGAGTAGCACACACAAATAAGGAATATGTTGCCTCCAAAATCCAATGAGGCCCACTAGGCATTGTGCCTCCTTTTTAGTTGTGGGAGCAGCCGGATGCAGTAACTTATCCTTCACTTCAGATGGAATTATCTTGACATGCCCCACACCACTGGACCCTTAGAAATTTCACTGATGTGGAAGGTGTCTGAATTTTTGTGGGATTAACTTCCCACCCTCTAGCACGCAAATATTTTACCAATAAGTCCAGAGTCATTGACAGTTCTTCCTTACTAGGTCCAATCAGTATACTGTCATCAATGTAATGGACAAGTGTGATGTCTTGTGGAAGGGAAAGGTGATCAAGTTCCAGGCAGACTAAATTATGACACAGGGCTGGAGAGTTGATGTAGCTCTGAGGTAGGCAGGTGAAAGTGTATTGCTGGCCTTGCCAGCTGAAGGCAAACTGCTTCTGATGATCCCTCAAAACAGGTATGGAGAAAAAGGCATTAGCCAGATGAATAGCTGTATACCAGATACCAGGGGATGTATTACTTTGCTCAAGCAATGAAACTACATCTGAAACAGCAGCTGCAATTGGAGACACCACCTGATTTAGTTTGTGACAATCCACTGTCATTCTCCAAGATCCATCTGTCTTTTGCACAGGCCAAATAGGCGAGTTGAATGGGGATGTGGTGGGAATCACCACCCCTGCATCCTTCAAGTCCTTGATGGTGGCAGTAATCTCTGAAATCCCTCCAGGAATGCAGTATTGCTTTTGATTTACTATTTTCCTCGGTAGGGGCAGTTCTAATGGCTTCCACTTGGCTTTTCCTACCATAATAACCCTTACTCTATTTGTCAGGGATCCAATGTGGTGGGTTCTGCCAGTTGCTGAGTATATCTATTCCAATTATGCATTCTGGAACTGAGGAAATCACTACAGGATGGGTTTGGGGACCCACTGGATGGACATGAGCCAAGACTCCATTAATAACTTGACCTCCATATGCCCCCACTCTGACTGGTGGGTCACAGTAACGTTTTGGGTCTTCTGGAATTAGTGTCAGTTCAGAGCCAGTATCCAGTAATCCCCCAAAAGTCTAATTATTTCCTTTTGTCCAATGAACAGTCACTCTCATAAAAGGCCATAGATCCCTTTCGGGAAGGCTGGGAGAAAGATTAACAGTAAAAAATTTTGGCAGTGTGTTGGAGTCCATCCTCAAGGGGACCTGGCCTCCCCTTCATTCAAGGGGTTGTGGGTCTTTAAACTCCCTCAAATCTGGGAATTGATTGAGGGACCGTGACTCTCAATTCTGGCAATTTGAGTTAGACTGCTGTTCACCAGACCTAAAATTCATCATTTGTACAAATCAAGTAAATATTTAGTAGATTTCCTATCTATCTCACTCCTAGGGACACCATGACTAAGTAGCCAACACCATAAGTCTGTATGAGTCAGACTATTCTGATTACTGCTTTGACTCCACTGTACATTACTGTAACCATGCCCACCTTGTCTTTGATTGAGTGCAGCCACTTTTCCCCTACTACCATGGGGTCCAATCAGCCCCATTGTAGTTAAGTGTCTTAATTCAGTTAGGGCAGTTCCCACTGTCAAATCTGATTTACATAAAATAGCAATCACAGGAGTCTTCATGGATACTGGAGCTCCCTTCACAAATTTGTTCCTCACAGTTGTGGTAAAAGGTATGTCCTCTGGGCACTCTATGTGTAGGTCTGTGTGTCTAACCTGATAAATCCACTCTAGCATGTCAGTTTCCCTAAGCCTTTGGATACCTTCTTCTACAGGATACCAAGGCAGGTCTGGTACTTCAACTTGGTTTAGTGTAGGTCACCGCATAATCCATGCTTCAGCAACCCAACCAAATAAACCATTAGATTCTTTCCTAACTTTTCAAGCTGAAACATTGAATGAAGAATATGTGCTCAGTGGACTCATAGTGATCCATCTTTATGTTCCTTGCACCATTATCCCACACCCTTGGTAGCCCTTCCCACACATATTTCCCCATTTCTGTTTGTACATATTAGAAAAGTCAAGCAGCTCTTTTGGAGTGTAGTGTACCTCCTCCTGGGTCACTTTATACTTCACCTTTTGGGGCTTGCTGGGACTTAAGTCTAGTTATAGGTCTAAAAGCCAGAATTGGTAGTGTGAAATTGTTTTGAGAACATTCAGCATTGTCTTGTAAAGCATCTGCCTCAGGCGATGCCCCAGGCGGTGACTCAGGCAAGGGCTCTTTAGAGGCAGCTGGGCTAGGACTAATCTCATTTGATGGTAGTGGAGGGGCTAATAGTTTTTCTGGGCAGGGTGGTTTAGCAGACAAACATGAAGTAATCTCTTCAGATGGAAGTGGTTCTGCTCGCAGGAGAGATTCAATGGAACTTAGGGGCTCAGTGTCCCCAGCTTCCTGATTATCTGCCCATATGCCCCCATCCCAAGTTTCAGGATCCCATTTCTTCCCAATAAATGTCCTTACTTTAACTTCAAACACCTCTGAAGGTTGGCAATTGAGCTGGCGTTGTAATTCAGCCACTCTTAACAGTAAGACTCTGGGTTTGGTTTTCAGCAATTTCAGCTCTGTTACTACAAGAAATGAGGCTTTATTTCAAAGCACAAGTGGAAACCTCGAGGTCATTTATGCGGCACTTGAGCTTTGGCCCCGAAGCCCTGAGCACATCTCTTTCTTTTACCAGTTTGTCTAGCGAAAGTAGGACCAACCAACCAGCTTCCTGATAGTTCTCATTCTGACAAAACTGCAGAAAGATATCACACGTGTTCACCCACAGCCTCGTCTTTCATCAATACCTGATCTACTGGTGGTGATATTTTGGGTATTTGTATTGCCACCTCATGCCATATTAGTAGTGCCCTCTTGACTGCTGGAAGCAGAGTAATCAACATCTTTAAGACTAACCAGACTTGAGAACCAATTTACAAAACTCATCCTTACAGTTTTGTTTTTCTAGAACCACTCTCAATACCATATGTCTTAGTCTGGGTTCTCTAGGGAAGCAAAATGAGTAAAGCACATAAATATATATATATAAAGAGATTTATATCAAGGAAACAGCTCACACAATTGTAGTGGCTGGAACATCCGAAGTCCGTGGACCAGGATAGAGGCTTCTCTCGATTCACATAGCTGCAGTGGCTGGCGAACCCAAGATCAGCAGGTCGGAGAGCAGGGCTTCAGCTCACAGGCTGTGAAGGTCGACTAATCTCAGGATCAGCAGATAAGCTGATAGCTCAAGTCCCAGGAACTGGAGGTCAGACAAAAAGGAGGCAGCCACAGGATCCAGAGCAAGCAAAAAGCCAGAACATTGCTTATATTCAGATGCAAGCCACGCCCCCAAGGAATCTCCCTTTCAACTGATTGGCTTCTCACAGCAGATTCCATCATGGGAGTGATCACATATAAACACTGAGAATCATGGCCCAGCTAAGGCAACACATAATCCTAACCATCACACCCCATATGTCCCCCTTGTGTGTCCCCCGTGACCCCATATGTCTCCCTATGTCCTCTCATGTCCCCTGTGTGTCCTCCATGTCTCCCTGGTGTCCCCATGTCCCCTGAGCCTTGGTGCCATTCTTCAGGTGCTGGTCTGGCTGTCAGCAAGATGGGGCCATGAAGGAGAAGGTGTGCCCTCTGCTGTGCTGGGTGATGGGCTCAGTGCCGGGAAGTGTTTGCCAAACAGTGTCTTAATGAGGTTGGGGGCTGAGGGGCCCAGTCAGCTGTGGGAACACCAATGACAGACACCATCTGGAACGCAGGGTGACCTTGGTGTGTTCAGGAAGTGAGACAATTCCTCCTAGGAGAATTCTGTCTGCAGTGAAGCTGCTATGCGTAGCTGCCACTCTGACCACCAGGGGTCATCATTCCCTAAGGAGCACATTTCCTCCTGTGTTTCCTCAAGCGAGAGAGAAAAGTTGCACAGGCTGGACTGCCACTGTGAGGATCCCTGTCCAAGAGCTGCCCTTTGCTCTGGCTGTTCTTTGCCAGGCCTTTTCCTGGGGGTGGTCCACAGAGCCTCTTCTCTGAATCCAGCATTTGCTGCAGCCAAGGAAGAGCAGGCCCAGTTTGGTAGTAAAGCCCAGGTGGCAGTGTCAGTAAACACAGCCCCTGGCCTGGGCCGAGACAGGCTGCAAGCTCACACTGAACCTTCTCAGGCCCAGCACGCCTCCTCACGCTTGGTGATGGAACTTGGCGTCACAGAGGGAATAGCTGCCCTCGAAAGGCATGTCCGAGTTTAGTGTAAAAGCCCAATGTGACCTCGTTTTTGAGTTTGATTACCTCAGATTGCGGATGGTCTTCCTTTTCTACCTTCTGGTGTTAATGATTTCACAGGTGGGGAGGTCGGGGTGGGCTGTGAGCACAGGTGGGGAGGTGGATGTGGGCTGGGCACCGGGTGGAGAGGTCAGGGGGGGTCGTGAGCACAGATGTGAAGGTGGGGGTGGGCTGTGTCCATCAGGCAGAGAGGTTGGGGTGGGCTGTGCCCACAAGGCAGGGAGGTAGGTGTGAACCATGAGCACCAGGTGGTGGTGGGTTGTGTCCACTGGGTGGGGAGGTCAGGGTGGTGGGCTGCGAGCACAGGCAGGGAGGTTGGTGTGTCTGCCCCCATGGCCTGAGGTCCCGGGCTACATCATGACGGCACCTCAAAGGGTGCTGATGGCCTCATCTGAGAGGCAACGGGGCGAGAGTCCTTCAAGATGGTGGACACGGAATGGCAGCCAGTGTCTTTATAAATTGTTGACTTTCTTTGGGTTTTAATTAATTTACTTTAAATTGCTCTATAATTTGCCACTTGTATGTATTTAACGCACTGTTACAAAAAGAAATCTTTCATTATATCTTTGCTCTTAACTCTGCTTTGCTTGCATCTGTGTCTCGCTGCTCATGGCTGGCCCACGGAACCTTGAAAACCCTCAAAGCCCTTTGCCGGCCTGGGGTGGAGGGCAACCTGCCTGTGGTGCTCAGAGTACGCAGTGCCTTGGCACCCTCCATCCTGCTGCCCTGTGCAGGACACCATGTCCATAGCATGGGGCAGCCTCCTGGGACTCTCTTGAGCCTCTGTGTGGTAACTGACGAAAGTTGTGACAAGTGGACACTGCGTGATTGGGGGCTGCACATTCCCCTTGTGTGGAGCTGAGCGGCGGCTGCCGCAGTGGGTGGGGCTCTGCACCAAGGGCCCCCTCTGCCTCTGCACGTCTCTCGCCCCGAAGCTTTGCTTGAGTGGTCTCTCTGGGGTCAGGGTGAGTCCACGTGTGTTTCCTGAGACACAAAGCAGAACAGTGAGCATGTGTGGGACTCAGATACCTGTATGTGTTCCTTACCTGGGTGTGGGTTTCAGGTTCAAGCTTGAGTCAGTGGCAGGTGGGGTTCCCTGAGTGAGCAGAGCCTTGGATCACATTGTGGCCATACGCTATCCTCAGTGACCCATAGGACCTCTTCTATCTCCTCAGAACAAGTGCTCACGTGGACCCACAACCTCCACTCCGGCGGACAGTCACTGGTGAGGGGGGAGGGGGACAGCTGCAGCTTCTTGCTGGCCTGCCAGGATCCTGCTATGCAGAGTTGAGGTGGGGACGTCCCTGCCTGAGTGTTCTAGTGTCAGCCAGGGGAGAAGCCCTTCCCGCAGCCTGAGCCCGTGGATGCACATGTGGAGCTGGTCCGGGCTGCAGCGAGAGCATCGGGAGAGAAGTGGGGCTCGTGCTGGCCTTGATTGAGAACTTAATTCCAGCAGGTCCAGCTGCAAGGCTCAGTCAGAATGGGCTCCCTGGTGTGGGCTCATGGGGGCTTGGGCCAGCCTGTCAGGGAGGGGGGCTCACTCAGCTTGCTTCTCCAGGGCTGAGGTGGGAAAGAGGGGTCTGGGGTGGCGTCGGGTGTCTGGAGTGGGACGGGAGGCTCCAGGGTGGAGGTTTAGGGTGGGGTGGTGGGGTCTGGGGCTGGGTGGGGGTTTCTGGGGCAGGAGTCTGGGGTGAGAGTGTCAGGTGAAGAGAACAAGCAGTTAGACCTCAGCCCCCTAGAGCGGGGGTGGCCTCCTGGGGTAGGAGGGAACCTCCCCCAGCCTTGTGTGAACTCCTCAGGGATGCACACAGGGGCCCTAAGGACACTGGGAGACCAGAGGATCAGCTTTCTGTTCCATAAATGCCCTGTGGATGCCTGGACTGGGTGGGGTGCCATGGACAGATGGTGGGGACCCACTCCATTCTGGCAGTGCCCAGCTTGGGGGCTGAAGGAGTGCCACCTGGGCAGATGCTGCTCACGGGGTGGGGGCTACTCTGAGCGTGTGGAGGCTTGGGGTAGGAGTGCTCCCCAACCCACCACGGCGGAGCTGCTCACCCATGCCCTTAGCTTCTGCTGGACCCCAGAAGTGATACCGAGAGCTTTGGCCTCCTTGCTGGTCACTGCGCAGGGCTTTGAGGACCTTAGTGGAGCCTTGCCCGCCAGTCGCTCTGCTGTGAGCCGCCCGCCACGTCCACGGGCGTTGGCTGTGGACGGGCGAGCACAGTGTCAGCCAAGGGGGTGAGTGGCGGGGCTCCTTTTCCCAATACAGGTTTCAGGCCACACAGAGGTGTGGGTCCCCGGTCTGGGGGCATCTGGCTGGCTCCGGCCCTGTGCTGTGCCTGGGTTCCCATGGATGGGTGCAGTGGGTCTTGCTGTGGCCCCTGCAAGGAGCCAGTATTTGACCCAGAACTCCAGGCTGGCTCAACATGTGGTTGTTGAAGGCTCATCTCCAAATAGCCCCCTCGGAAACACCTGGAGTAGCCCACAGTGGCCCTGGGAGCCAGGAGGGTGGAGGGGTAGGCTGGCCAGTGGGCACGGTGGCTCACCGCCTTCACCCTTCTTGCAGATGCCCGGAAACAGGGGACACGGGGAGCTCTTTACCAATGGGGAAGTGTGCCCACCTCACTTCAGCCACCAGCAGCGGGAGTCTTGGAGAAGGGACTGAGGCCAACCCAGCTCAGCCTTCGGCATCCCCCTCCTTCACGGCGTGCCACTGCTCACTGCACAGGACCTGTCGACGGCCCTGTGCCCTCCTGTCCCACTCCCTGTGGCCAGAGATTGTGCAGAGGGACCCCATCTCACCCTGTGGCCACCCACTAGCCCACGCTCTCTCCTTAGAGACCCCCACGGGCCAGGTGACTGTACAGGGGCCATGCTTGCCCAGGAAGGTGTCCCCCTACCACACACAGCCACCGGGAGGGGAAGTCTGGGGGCTTCTCCCCTGTCTTGCCTGGCTCAGGGCGGCAGGGGCTGAGACGGCAGTGAAGTCTGGGGACCAGTCCTGCCACCCACTCTTGTGCTCCGAGTGAGTCAGTCTTCCCAGTAGAGGTGTGGCACTCAGGGTCACCTAGGTCCTGCTCCTGCCAGGAGGGGCCCTGATCCAGACTGGGACCCTAAGTTCTGTGCCCTGGGCTAGGAAGGCTCTGGAAAGCCTTTGGTGGAGAGTGGGAGGGGTGGGGCGTGTGCGGCTCTGTGGCGCCTTGTGGCTGCTGGGGCAGGGGGCTGTCAGCTTGTCATCAAGGGCACCCAACCTGGGGAGGAGCAGGAAGCTCGTGTTATTAGCAAATTGGACCTTGGAGATTGGCGGGGTGGGGGCAGGGCGGGTTAACTGTTGGTGACCCCGCCCAGGTCCCCCAACTACGTAGGACCCTCCGGGCAGGGGTAGGGGGCAGGGCTGTTCTTAAAGGAGGAGAAGGGAGGGCCTGGGGGAGCGGGAGATGCAGCTCCTCCCCAACCAGCCCCCACCCAACTGTGGGTCAGTGGGGAGGGTCCCTGGTCCCCGCCCCGTCATGGGCGCCTCTGGGGCGGCCTGGGGGCGGCTGCGGCTGACGGATCATCAGCGCGTGAGCCCTCCCCCTTGGAGCCCGTGAGGTTTGGGAGGGAGCAGAGGATTTATTTGGCGGGTGGAGCGTGGAGGGCAGTGTTCAGAGAGGAGGCCGGGCTGGTGTGGCCAGGGCAGACCCGCTCTGCTGTGGGGGCTGTGGGTACTTCTGGGACAGGAGCCTTCCAAGCCACGCCGTCTCTGCGCAGACATGCAAGGGCGCCCTGGGGCCTCGCCCAAACGCGGGGTCTCTGGGCACCCAGCAATTCAGCCGCCGCGCCCCTGAGCAGACCAGACTCTGGGTCTCCGCACTGCACTGAGCACAGGCCACTGTCCGTGTTGGGAGCCACAGGCCATGCGGGGCTGGGCGTGGGCTGCGATGGTGGCCCTCCTCTGGCCACAGCTTGCACTCCTTGGGGGTGTCGGGGCCCGGCGGGAGCCCAAGCGGCCACGGCAGCTCAGCCCGAGCACCATGCCCCTCAATGCCACCATCCCCAACAGCCAGGAGCCACTCGGCTTACCCAAGGTAGGCACAGGCTGGGCGCACGTGGCCTCCAAGGGGCGCTGGCGGCTGCTGCGGAGCCCCTTCCTGCAGTCCTGTTAGGCTCGGAAGCAGCTTCAGGCAGAGAGCCCCCTCCTCCCCTGCGGCCTGGGGGAGGGGGACTTCCCAGCAAGGCTGCATTAACCCTTTGAAGCCCTAGGCCTGGCATGCCTGGAGCAACCTGCTGCAGAAGGTGGTGGCCATAGGTGTGATTGTGAATGTGGTGGAGGTGGGGAGGGGCCCCAAGCAGCTTTGGAAGTGGGTCACCAGACCTGCCCTGGGGAATCTGAGACTGCAGAGACCTCTGCCAGCCTGACTCTTGCTTCCTGGGGGTCCTTAAGCTGACTTCGCCAAACTCACCCCCGAGGGAGGCACCCTGGCTGTGGCCTAGCGTCCATCTCTTGGGCACCCACCCGCTCAGCTCTCGGTCTCTCCGAGACAAGAGACTACGTCTGTCCCAACCCTGGGCCTCTTGGGCCAGGGTCTTCTGAGGGGATATTGGCACTGACTCCAGAAGTGCAGGCCTCAGGGAGCCAGGCAGGCCCCAACCAGTCCGGGCGGCCTTTGATCCTGCCTGCACTGCCTCCCAGGGCTTCTCCGTGGCTGCCTGCCCTGCCTCTCGGCCCACACAGCGCATTGGGCCTTAGGCCATGTTTTCCAGATGGGCAGGCCGAGGAGGGTCGGGGCTTCAGACAGCAGTGGAGTCCTTGGGCCTGGTCTCCAGGCTGGCGCCTCAGGGAGGGGCGGGGGCTCCCACCTGGGTCCGTGAGCAGCAAGTCCCCAGCCCCACCCTTCCCTGGAGGACTACCTCTCTAGTTCTCTCTGAGGAGGGTGCTCCAGGCCATGTGAAGTTGGGGTGCTCCAGGCAGGAACTTCTAAGCGTGGGGACCAGTTCTTCCCGCTGTGGTGTGGGCCGTCCTTTGCCTGCCCCCCACAGCTTTGGCCCTCCAGGCCCCTGGGCCCTCCTGGGTGCTAAGGAGCAGGGCCAGCAGGAGCTCCCTACCCCTCAGCCAGGGCCCAGGCCAGGCCAGGACCCTGGGACTATGGGAGGGTCTTCCTGGGCAGATTCAGAGCCACAGGTTCCTGGTCAGGATGGCTGGTCCAGCCCTGCCTGTGGGGCATCCGGCGATGCTGCTCTATGCCTGGGACAGTCAGGCACTTCCCTTGGCTGGGGCAGTATACTAGCCCCTACAACCCCACCCCTATAGCCGCCTGAGGCCCCGGGGCCTGAGTTCTCAGATGCCCATATGACATGGCTGAATTTTGTGCGACGGCCGGATGATGTGGCAAAGAAACGATGCCGTGCCAGGGACAAGAAGTCGGTGAGTCCCGGCCTAGCACTGCCTTCCTGGCCCCAACCCTCCCAGACCCTCTGGGGTCTGCTCAGTGCTACCCTACCCCTCACTTTCTCCTCTGCCTGCCCCCAGGGAGTCCTCTCGGGCCCCCCAGGACCTCCTGGGCCGCCTGGCCCCCCTGGGCCCCCCGGGGCTGAAATCACCCAGGACGCTCTTCTTCGGGAGTTTCAGGAGATGCTGAAAGGTGAGGCCATTGCTGCCCCTCCCCTCCCCCACTCAGAGCCTGGGGGGCCAGACCCCCACCATGACCTGCACTGACCTCGTGCTGGCCCACGCTGGCCACCTGTGCCTTGTCCCCACAGAGGCCACTGAGCGTCGGTTCTCAGGGCCGCTGGGACTGCTGCTGCCTGAGGGGGCAGGTGGGCAGCTGGTGGCTGAGGCCTTTCATTGCCGGCTGAAGGGCCCTCTGCTGGCAGACAAGAAGACACTGGTGGAGCTGCAGGGCTTCCAGGCTGTAAGTGGGAGAGCTGTGGGGGGTGGGGGGTGACTGCGGGACCAGGGGGCAGCTGGGATGGGAGGGCCCGAGTGGAGTCCAGGGTGGTGGTATGGGCGCGCCAGGTGTGGAAGGTGAGAGGCCCGAATCAGGGTTGGGGCACTGTTTACGAAGACTCCCCCTTATGCCAGGACCAGGAGCAGGGTTCAGGAGATAACCAGGAGGCAGATGACCCCCCTGAGGGTCACCCATGGACACCCCAGCAGGCCCCTCTGCCTTCTCATGAGAGTGAAGGCTGAGGGACAGGGGTATGGGGTGAGAGGCCTGGAGCCCAGGAGCTGAGGGACTGGGATGTGGGGTGTTGTCCAGGCCTAGAGCCAGAGGGATTGAGGTGTAGGGTGAGGGCCAGGCCTGGAGCTGTGCTAATGCTCTTCCCTCACAGCCCGCAGCCCAGGGTGCCTTCCTGCGAGGCTCAGGCCTGAGCCTGGCCTCGGGGCGCTTCACAGCCCCTGTGTCCGCCATCTTCCAGTTTTCTGCCAGCCTGCACGTGGGTGAGCGGGAGGGGCAGGTGGCAGGGGGCAGGGGGTTCTACTCGAGGGGTCCTGCTTGGGGAGGTGGGACGGAGTATGAGGGGTCCTGCTAAGGGGTGAGGATGGGGCATGGGGGTCCACCTTGAGGGGATCCTGCTCAGGGAGGTAGGGGTGGGATGGGGGGATCCTAGACAGGACGCAGGGGTCCTCCTTGGTCTGCTCTGCCCCTGGCCTCATGCCAACCCTCCCCAACCGGGGCAATCACTCCTGAGGTGGGTCCCAGGCACTATGTCCTAAAGCCCCTTCCCCAGCGCCGCCCCCCCCCCCCCCGCCACCTGCATTCCTCCCCGGGGGGCCGCTGCAGACCGGGCCATCTCCGCAGACCTCAGTGAGCTAAGGGGCAGGTCCCAGCTGCGGGCACGAGACACGGTCCGCTTGCTCATCTGCATTGATTCCCTGTGCCACCGCCACACGTGAGTGACGCTGCCTGAGCACTGAGGCCTCCTGGACCAGGCACTGGGGCAGGTTTAGCCCTCAGGGTGGGAGCCCGGGGCAGGGTTGATCCCACGGGGTGGGAGGTGTGGGCCTGGGACAGGGTGGGGCCTTCAGAGTAGGGGTTCGGGACCAGGGCAGGTTCAGCCCCTTGAGGATGGTCCAGGTCCGGGGTGGTTGCCGTGTCCTCACCTGCGCTGCTGTGGGGTCCTGTCCAGGTCCCTGGAGGCGATCTCGGGCCTAGAGAGCAACAGCAGGGTTCTCACTGTGCACGTGCAGGGGCTGCTGCAGCTGCAGGTGAGTGGGCGAGGGTCCTGAGGCCCAGGGTAGGGGCCATTCTCCCCAGCGCCTGTGTGCTTGGGCCCTTTGGCTGCTGGTCCCCCATCTCAAGCCCAGCATAGCAGTGTCCTGCATGGGGCATTGCTGGTGGGTGTGTTCTTAGGCACAAGCTAGTTTCCCATCTGGGTGGGGGTAGCTGCTTGGCCACCCAGCACCTGTGACTTTTATGGGGGGTCACCCCCAGGCTGGGCAGTCGGCCTCCGTCTTCGTGGACAATGGCTGTGGGGCCACCCTCACCATCCAGAGCAGCTCCAGTTTCTCGGGACTGCTCCTGGGCATGTGAGACCAGAAGGGCGGCCAGAGGAAGAGAAGCCACCACCCTGCTGTCCTCTGTCCATGCCTGTGGTCCTGAAAATAAAGAGTGAGGGGCTTGAGCTCCCATCACCCTCAGTGTTGCCTGGTCATTGCTTGGCAGAGGTGGGGCCAGACGTTGAGGCTGAGCAGGGGTTGGGGCATGACGGGAGTGTTATCCATGCTCGGCCCAGACTTGGCGTCAGCCCTGCAGAGGGGCCCACAGAGCAGCACCCCTACACTCATTCACACCGCATCCTCTGGATGCACATGGCCATGGGGGGGCCTGGGGACCTGCTTGTCCAGCGACCACACTGTCTTCTGGAGCTGGTTTGTCGCCAGGCTCTGGCCAAGGACATGGTGCCGCCCACAGTCCCTTGAGCCTGAGAGCCCCTCCCCCCAGGGCGAGCACTGGAGGCCGCAGGGGTTGCTAGCAGAAAAGTGGCCTGATGCAACCCACTGCTCCCATACCGGGGGTCCAGAGGGTAGGGGGGGCCCGTACCTGAGGGGCAGGGGATGGTGGTGTGCCCATATCTGGGGTGCGGATGGCAAGTTTGGGGGTCCACTTGTATGTAGGGAACAGAGGGCAATGGGTGGGCCCTTGGAAGGGTCGGGGTCTGGAGCCCAGAGTGCCAGACCTGCAGCTCGGAGGATCACACCTACAGGTGGGAGACAGGTGTGGACAACAGGTGTGTGTGCCTGGCTGTTTGTGAGGGGCTGGGTTGGGAAGGGGTTGCAGGCCCCTGCGGCAGGCACGTGCAGACCCAAAGCCTCAAAGTCCTGTGAGTTTGTACCTTCGCCCCCCTCTCCTCCACCCCTTCCTGGCTCCAGCAAACCCAGACAAAGAATGTAAATTGGCCACGGGAAGTGCAGTGGTCTCCAGCTGCTGAGATAGCATCTCTGGTTGGCACCTGAGCTCCCAGCCAGGCGGCTGTGGGCTTGGGGGGACCCCAAGGGTGGAGGCAGAGCTAAACTCAGTGGTACGAGGGCCTGGAAAACTCGTTTCCAAGGCTGATGGGGGCTCCCTTCAGGGGCCAGGGCTGGAGGGGGCAGGAAGACGCTGGAAGACAAGCTGGAGCCATTATTCACCCCCTACACCTGCTGGGGGCATAGGAGGGCCCTCCCTGAAGCCGCAGCTGGGTAATGGGGCTGCTGACAGAGCCAAGCCTGGGCACTTGTCCATACAGCTGATGGGCTTGCCTGCTGACCCTTCCCTGCTCCCTCCCTCCACATCAGGGATGGGACGGTGTGCCTGGAGGGTTTTTTTTTTTTTCATAGCGAAGACTGCTACCCCCTGGTCTGAATGCGGGTGTTCTGGCAGCCTCCAAGGATTAGGATTCCCCATGGAGGAGGTGGGCGGAAGGGACACACAGGGGAGGCCGAGGCTGGGGAAGGGGCGATGGCCCTGCCACTCCCAATTTCAGTGTCCCGGTGCGACCACAGGTGCCCAGGCCAGATGGAGGAGTCGGGCATAGACCTGGGGACCTGACCTGCCTTCCCTAGGGGCCCTTGCCTCAGGGGGCGAGGTCCTTGGCTCAAGGCCTCCTCCGCAGTCCATCAGTGAGGGGTGCAGGGCCACGCCCCTCACAGAAGGGGACACTGAGGCTGTGCCCAGGAGGTCCTGCCCAGGGCATGCTGCAGGGGCTGAGGATTGGGGTCCATGGAGGAGGCAGGGCAGGGCCTGGGCTGGATGAAAGGTGGGGGTACAGATGTGTGATGAGGTACAGAGGGGCCGCAGGGGTGGGGTGGTGCCTGGGGTGAGAAGGGGCTGAGGAGGGGAGGTGTCCGGGGTGGGAAGTGGCTTCTGGGAGGGCCGCACTTTTCTGGTTGGCGTTGGACGGGGGTGGGGGTGGGGGTGCATGGACCCCGGGCAGCAGATGCCTCATTTTGAAGCATCAGGGTTTCCAAGACTCCTTCCTGTGCCTGACACTGGTCACTTGTTCACCCGAGGACAGCCCCACCCTCCAGGACCCAGCAGCCAGGAGCCGGCGGTGGGGGCGGGGGGAGCTTCCCTGGGGGGTGTTGCCTCCTGGGGGTTTGAGGTGACAGGGATGGGGACCCAGAGCAGCACAGGTGCAGACCAGGCACAGCGTGAGGTGGAGACAAATGGAGACACAGGGGGAGGTGTGGAAGCAGCCTGGTGCCTATGGGCAGGGGGCCAGGGCCAGCACAGCACATCTGTCATCTCTGTCTGCCTCCTCTTCCTCTCCCTGCGCTGCCCTCCTAATGGGGTTATTAGCCACTTAGCAGTAGCTCGCCTGGAATGCCTTGTCTCCACTGAGCCCCATGAGCGTGGGGAGAGACTGGGTGGGCCTGGCTTGGCGGTTGCCGGAGAAGGCATCAGGGGAGTGTGGCCTAGGGTAGTCCAAACCAGCCCCGTGAGGTCAGCCCTGAGAACACAGGCCTATTCCCCAGTGAGGCAGGGGGCTAAATGGAGGGTAAGATCTAGCAGCCACCTCCAGTCTCCCCAGGATCCCCCTGGCTCTGCCCTCAGCTCTGCCCTGGCCCAGCTTCCACATCATTCTTTCTCTGCCTCACTTCCTCCCCCAGCCCTGACCCAAACTCTAGTGTTGGCAAGACTCCCCAGTGCCGTGGCTGGGGTCTGGAGCCCCCCATGAGGGGCCCTGGGCCCTGCAGATAAGTCGGGGAATGCTGGTCACGACCACTGAGGGTCTGGGCTGGAGCTGCTGCTGCTTAGGGTGGGGCACGAGGGAGTCTCAGGGGTCCCAGGGAGTCCTGGGAAGGTGTGGGAGTCGGGGGAGGGGCTTCAGAGCCCAGCTTTGGGGTGGCTGGAGTGTCTGGCCATCTTCCGGCGCCTGGCTGGGTTTAGAGCCAGAGTGGCCAATGTGGTGCTGGGTGGCCTCAGGCTGACACGTTGACCCCTCTGCGCCCCAGAGCAGCGGGGGCCTGGGCTGGCCTCACCGCCTGACCCCAGGGCTGACTTCCCAGAAGCGCTGTCCGACCCCGCCTCTTGCCTGACTGAGGGCTGGTAGGGGCGGCTGCTGCAGATCAGTGGTGCGTGTGCTCCTGGCCACCTGTTGTGGATGCTCCTCTGCCCAGGGCCGGCCCTGGTTTCGGGGCACAGTCTGGCTGGGCTGACTGGCCCCTCATGCCCCCTGAGGTCCTAACTGAGGCTGGTGCCAGGTCTGAGGCCGTGGCCCCGGGGCCTGGCATGGTGAATATGCCTTGGCCTTGGGTCAGAGCTGGGGACCCTCACCCCACATCTTCAGTATGCTGCCCTGAGTTTGGGAACAGACAGGAATGTCTGGCTCAGTGTGGCTGGAATGTCCTCGAACCAGGAGCACAGGCCAGCCCTCAGGAGCAGAGGGCAGGACTGGGGTCCTGACTAGGAGGTGGGCTGAGCCCCAGCCACACCCTGAGTGAGCCTATGGGTTCCAATGTTGTTGTTCAGCACCCCCAATCCCTGTGTTTCCCTCTGGGGTTGCCTGGAGGGCTGTGGTTGGGGCCTTGTTAAAGAGGCCCATCCACCCTGGCTTGGGCCCTGGCATACCTAGGAGAGGTGTGGACCTTGGGGTGGGGCCAGGACAGGCTAGCTGTTTCTGACCTCTGACTTTACCAGCCTCAGGCCAGGCAGGGGCTGGGAGGGGATGTGGGCTCTGAGGGCCTTGTCCCCAGCTCGCCCCTGGGAGGAAGCATAGCCACAGGGGTTCTTGAGTCTTGCCCGCTGCCTGGTAGGTCCTCCCACAATTGGCCACATGCCCTGATCCCTGTGACCTGGCCTAGCCCCCCAGCCTTCATCAGAAATTGTGTGTGCGCAAATAGATATATGCACACCCATGTTCATTGCAGCACTGTTCACAATAGCAAAAAGATGGAAACAACCTAGGTGCCCATCAACGGACGAACGGATAAACAAGTTATGGTATATTCACACAATGGAATACTACACAGCAATAAAGAACAACTATGAAGCCGTGAAACATAACATGGAGGAAGCTGGAGGTCATTATGCTGAGTGAATTTAGTCAGTCACAGAAGGACAAATACTATATAAGACCACTATTATAAGAACTCAAGAAAAGGTTTAAACACAGAAGAAAACATTCGTTGATGGTTATGAGGGTGAAGGTTATTTACTAACTAGATAGTAAATAAGAATTATCTTAGGTGAAGGGAAGGACAGCACACACTACAGGGGAAGTCAGCACAACTGGACTAAACCAAAGCTGTTTCTTGAATACAATCAAACACTCTGAGGGACAGAGTAGCAGGGGTAGGGGTCTGGGGAACATGCTTTCAGAGTACATCTACGTCAACTGGCATAACAAAGCTTATTAAGAAAACGTTCTGCATCCTACTTTGGTGAGTGGTGTCTGGGGTCTTAAAAGCTTGCAAGCGGCCATCTAAGATGCATCAATTGGTCCCAACCATCCGGAGTAAAGGAAAATGAAGAACACCAAAGACACAAGGAAAGTATTAGCCCAAGAGACGGAAAGGGCCGCATAAACCGGAGACGTCATCAGCCTGAGACCAGAAGAACTAGATGGTGCCCGGCAACCACCAATGATCGCCCTGACAGGGAACACAACAGAGTCCTGGATGGAGCAGGAGAAAGGTGGGGTGCAGAACTCAAATTCTGGTAAGAAGATCAGACTTAATAGTCTGACTGAGACTGGAGGAACCCCAGAAAGCATGGCCCCTGGATTCTCTATCAGCCCAGAACTAAAACAATTTCCGAGGCCAACTCTTCAGACAGGGATTGGACTGGACTGTGGGACATAAAGTGATACTCGTGAGGAGTGTGTCTCTTAGCTCAAGTAGATACAAGAGACCAAAGGGGAAGCTTCTGTCTGGAGGTGAGATGGGAAGGCAGAGAGGGTTAGGAGCTGGTTGAATGGACATGGGGAATCAGGGGTGGAAAGGAAGAGGGTGCTGTCACAGCATAGGGAGAGCAATTAGGGTCACATAACAATGTATGTATAAATTTTTGTATGGAAAAAATTTAAAAATTAAAAAAAAAAAGAAATTGTGTGTGCGCCTGGTGGGGGGTGGCCTCCTGGGATACTTGCAGCACCCTGAGGACAGAGCATGGCCTAGGGGTGCCTGGGGGCATTGAGAGCATCTGGAGCATCTGGGGCCTGCACTGGTGCTCATCACTGTCTGCGTGGGTCTGTGCTTCTCATTTGACCACGCGTGGCTTGTGCCTTGGCCATATGGCTGCGTGTCTGCCAGGGGCTGTATCTGGTGTCTCTGACTTGGGGGGCTGTGTGTGAGTTCCTGTGTTGTATGTGGTTGTTGTTAGGTGCAGCCGAGTTGGTTCCAACTCACAGGGACCCTATGTACAACAGAATGAAACACTGCCTGGTCCTGCGCCATCCTCACAATTGTTGCTATGCTTGAGACCACCATTGCAGCCACTGTGTCAATCCATCTCATTGAGGGTCTTCCTCTTTTTCACTGCCCTCTACTTTACCAAGCATGATGTCCTTCTCCAGAGACTGGTCTCTCCTGATAAAATGTCCCAACTGTGTGAGACTAAGTCTCGCTATCCTCGCTTCTAAGGAGCATTCTGGCTGTACTTCTTCCAAGACAGGTTTGTTTCTTCTTCTGGCAGTCCATGGTATAGTCAACATTCTTCGCCAATACCATAATTCAAAGGCTTCAATTCTTTTTTGGTCTTTCTTATTCACTGTCCAGCTTTCTTATGAGTACGAGGTGATTGAAAATACCATGGCTTGGGTCAGGGGCACCTTAGTCCTCAGGGTGATATCTTTGCTTTTTAACACTTTAAAGAGGTCTTTTTGCAGCAGATTTGCCCAATGCAATACATCGTTTGATTTCTTGACTGCTACTTCTATGGGCATTGACTGTGAATCCAAGTAAAATGAAATCCTTGACAACTTGGATATTTTCTCTATTCATCATGATGTTACTTACTGGTTCAGTTGTGAGGATTTTTGTTTTCTTTATGTTGAGGTGTAATCCATACTGAAGGCTGTGGTCTTTGATCTTCATCAGTAAGTGCTTCAAGTCCTCTTCACTTTCAGCAAGCAAAGTTGTGTCATCTGCTTATTGCAGATTGTTAATGAGTCTTCCTTCAGTTTTGATGCCGCATTCTTCACAGAGTCTAGCATCTCAGATTATTTGCTCAGCATACAGATTGAATAAGTACGGTGAAACGATACAGCTCTGATGCACACCTTTTCTGACTTTAAACCATGCAGTATCCCGTTGTTCTGTTCGAACTACTGCTTCTTGATCTACGTACAGGTTCCTCACGAGCACAATTAAGAGTTCTGGAATTCCCATTCTTCGAAATGTTATCCATAATTTATTATGATCCACACAGTCGAATGCCTTTGCATAGTCAATAAAACACAGGTAAACATCCTTCTGGTATTCTCTGTTTTCAGCAAAGATCTATCTGACAACAGCAATGATATCCCTCATCCCATGTGCTCTTCTGAATCTGGCCTGAATTTCTGGCGGTTCCCTGTTGACGTACTTGCTGCAACCACTTTTGAATTATCTTCAGCAAGATGTTACCTGCGTGTAATATTAATGATATTGTTTGATAATTTCTGCTTTCTGTTAGATCACCTTCCTTTGGAATGGGCACAAATATGTATCTCTTCCAATCGGTTGGCTAGGTAGCTGTCTTCCCAACTTATTGGCATAGACTAGTGAGCACCTGGTGCTACATCCATTTGTTGAACCATCTCAGTTGGTATTCTATCAATTCCTGAAGCCTGGTTTTTCACCAATGCCTTCAGTGCAGTTCGGACTTCTCCCTTCAATACCATCAGTTCTTGATCATATGTTACCTCCTGAAATAGTTGAACTTTGACTCTGTGTATTCCTTCCATATTGTTTTGAAGCTTCTTGCATCATGCAATATTTTGCCCCTAGAATCCTTCAGTATTGCACCTTGAGGCTTGAATTTTTTCTTTAGTTTTTTCAGCTTGAGAAATACCATACCGAGTGTGTTCTTCCCTTTTGGTTTTCTAACTCCAGGTCTTTGTGCATTTCATTATAATACTTGTTATGGATTGAATTTTGTCCCCACCCCCCCGCCAAAAAAAAAAAAAAATGTGTGTCAACTTGGTTAGTCCATGATTTCTAGTATTATGTGATTGTCCATCATTTTCTCATCTGATGTGATTTTCCTATGTGTTGTAAATCCTACCTCTATGATGTTAGTGAGGTGGGATTAGCAGCAGTTACACTGATGAGGCAGGACTCTATATATAAAGATTATGTTGTGTCTTAAATCGATTTCATTTGAGATATAAAAGAGAAAAGCAAGCAGAGAGACAGGGAGACCTCATACCACCAAGAAACAAGAGCCAGGAGAATATCGTGTCCTTTGACCTGGGGTTGCTGCGCTGAGAAGCTCCTGGACCAGGAAAGATTGATGATAAAGAGCTTCTCCCAGAGCTGATAGAGAGAGAAAGCCTTCCCTGGGAAATGGCTTCCTGAATTTGGACTTCTAGCCTTCTAGACTGTGAGAGAATAAATTTCTCTTTGTTAAAACCATCCACTTGTGGTATTTCTGTTTCAGTAGCACTAGATAACCAGGACAATACTTTACTTTGTCTTCTCAAGCTGCCCTTTTAAATCTTTTGTTCAGTTTTTTTACTTCATCGTTTCTTCCATTCGCTTAGCTGCTCTACATGCAAGAGCAATTTTTACAGTCTCTTCTGATATCCATGTTGGTTTTTTCTTTCTTTCCTGTCTTTTTAATGATCTTTTGTTTTCCTCATGTATGATGTCCTCCTTGATGTCATCCCACAACTTTTCTAGTCTTTGGTCATTAATGTTCAGTGGGTCAAATCCATTCTTGAGGTGGTCTCTAAATTCAGGTGGGATACACTCAGGGTCTTATTTTGGCTCTAGTGGTCTTGTTTTAATTTTCTTCAGCTTCAACTTGAACTTGCATGTGAACAGTTGATGGTCTGTTCTGCAACCGGCCCCTAGCCTTGTTCCGACTGATGATATTGAGCTTCTCCACCTTCTCTTTCCACACACGTAGTCGATTTGATTCCTGTGTATTCTGTCCAGCGAGGTTCACATGTATAGTCACTGTTGACGTTGTTGAAAAAAGATATTTGCAACGAAGAAGTCATTAGGCTTACAAAATTCTATCATGCAATCTCCAGCATCCTTTCTATCACCAAGGCCATATTTTCCAACTACCAGTCCTTCTTTGTTTCCAACTTATGAATTCCAATCACCAGTAATTATCAATGCATATTGATTGCATGTTTGATCAATTTCTGACTGCAGAAGTAGGTAAAATCTTCAATTTCTTTGGCATTAGTGGTTGGTTTGTAAATTTGAGTAATAGTCGTGTTAACTGCCCTTTCTTGTAGGTGTGTGGATATTATCCTATCACTGACGGCATCGTGCTTCAGGATAGACCTTGAAATCTTCTTTTTGATGATGAATGCAATGCCATTCCTCTTCAATTTGTCATTGCTGGCATAGTAGACCATGGACTGGTATTCAAAATGGCCAATACCAGTCCATTTCAGCTCACTAATGCCTAGGATATTTGGTCTTTATGTGTTCCATTGCAGTTTTGATGACTTCTAATTTTCCTAGATTCATACTTTGTACATTCCACCTTCCGATTATTAATGGGTGTTACAGCTGTTTCTTCTTATTTTGACTCATGCCACATCAGCAAATGAAGGTCCCAAAAGCTTGACTCCATGCTACGTCTTTAAGGTCGACTCTACTTTGAGGAGACAGCATTTCCCCAGTCATATTTTGAGTGCTTTCCAACATAAGGGGCTCATCTTCCGGGACTATATCAGACAATGGTCCACTGATATTCATAAGGTTTTCACTGGCCAATTTTTTTCAGAAGTAGATTGCCAGGTCCCTCTTCCTAGCCTGCCTTAGTCTGGAAGCTAAGCTGAAACCTGTCCACCCTGGGTGACCCTTCTGATATTTGAAACACCAGTGGCAGAGCTTCCAGCATCACAACAACACGTAAGCCACCACGGTACAATAAACTAACAGATGAGTGGTGGGTGATGCATGTGGGGTGGGGTATCTGTGCCTCACGAAACCTGAGGTCTCCCACAGCTAGGGTTCTCCTGCAGCCTGGGGTCCATGTGGGGCCTGGGTTATCCTGCAGCCTGGCGTCTTCACAGCCTGGCTCCTGTAGGTGGGTTAGGGTGGACAGGGAAGCACGTCCCGGTCCCCTCCACCCAAAGCAGTCTGTGCCTGCTTCCACCTCTGCCTGTCTGCCCGGCTGCCTGTCTGAAGATACACACAGGTGGGTCTGGCACGGTAGGGCTCAGGGACAAAGGGCCTTTGTTCAGGAAGGTTTGCGGAGCAGTCCCCGCTCTGGGGCAGTGACTCATGGGTTCCTCTGGGAGCCGAGTGCTGCAGCAGGTGTGATAACATCGGTTTTGCAACAACTGACGTGTCACACATGAGCCTGGGCGAGGTTTGCTGCCCATGTCCCCCCCACCCAGCACAGCAGCAAAGGCAGGAGGGAGCCGGCTGGGGCCTCTAGAGGCTGCTCTAGCTGCTGGACCAGGGTGGGAGGAAGAGAAAGTGGGAAGCAGGTGTCAGAGGACAGAACACATCTCCTGAAATGAGGCATCTCCAGCTGTTGCAGCCCAATCCCTCTGGAGCCTCAGCACCTCCCTTGCCCCCACCGGACCTCTTGCCATGGGCTCGCAGCCCCTATTGCCCGTTCCCAGCCAGAGGGCCATTGGGGTGCTGTCTCCAGGTCTGTCCCTGCTACTGCCCCAAGGAGTCGGGGACACATCCTCAGCAGCAGGACATACCAAGGCCAGACTCGCCAAAGCACTTCCAGGCAATTGGCTTTGGAGGCTGTGTGCGTCTGGAGAGCCTGCTTGTCTGGGGCGCAGTCAGGGACGTGGGACAGGGTGACCCAACCCTACCGCTCACTGGGCCCGGGCCTGACTCTGACCACTACTGCTCCCTGCTTGGTGTTTGAGGCAGGACACTGAGGCTGGGTTGCAGGGCCCAGTGGGGGTGGCTGAGCTGGCCGAGACCCTCAGACGCCACAGGAGGGAGGGGCTGGGGCTTGGATTTCCTCCTCCTTGGGTCACCAGGCTGGGGTCAGGCTCAGGTCAGCAGGCTGTCAGGGAGGGGCGGTAGCTGTTGGCTGCGCTGCTGCCGCCAAGGCCCAATCCTGGGAGCTGGCTGACTGCCCTTCCTGGGCTCTTGTCCCGCCAGCTAGCCTTTGAGGTTGGTTGCCGCTGCTGCTCGAGGTGTTTACTCAGGAGGCCGAGGAGGCCTTGTCTGTGGCGCCCATGGTCACACTCCGCGGCCTCTGGCCTCTCCCCAGCCTCAACGTAGTCAAGCACCAGCAAAGCCCTGCCCTGTGGCCCCTGCCTCCCTACCTCTGGCGCCTAGCCGGCAGCAGGGGGCCCAAGGGCCCCACCAATGAAAACTGCAGGGGTTCTGGGCCGGTCCTGGGGGGCACCTATGCCAGAGGTCACCCTGGGCACCACCTGTGTGGGGGAGCAAGTGCAGGGGGCACACAGGAGAGACAGAAGGGCCCTGCCCATCTCGTCCAGGGTCCAGGCTAGTGGCTGCCCTCACTGCCCAGCCTGCCCTCCTGCCCATCTGCCCACCTGCTCCACTGACGTCAGGTTCCAGGTCAGCCCCACTGGCTACCAGAGCCCCCATTCGGGGTGGGGGCTGCCCAAGTGGAGCTGATTCTGACTGATGTGTCCCTGACTGCACCCCACTGACCTCCCCCTACCCCATAGAGACCTCGACCCTCAGCATCTCCCAGGCACCCTGGTGCCCACCCTACCCCGTCCTTCAGCTTCTGCCAAGGCTGTGGTGGACACTACCCCCTCTTAGACTCGATTCTGTCCAGGTCCTGGCCAGTGGGGTGGGGCTGGGCAGACCCCTGGGTGCCTCACACTGGTGACAGTGTGGGTAGAGAAGTGCTGGAAAGGAGTCAGAGGGCTTGGGCCAAGACATACAGACACGCACAGATACTCACAGACACACAGACATGCACAACACAGACGCACATAGATAGACGTGCACATTACACACAGCCACAGAGACACAAACAACACAGACAGATATGCGTAACACAGACACACTCAGAGACGGACATGCACACCACACAGCACACACGCCCCTTCTCAGTCAGCTGGTGCTGCCCCTCCTCAGCCTCACTGAGGAACTAATGGGAACTGACCCAAACCTCAGACTGCAGTTTGTCCCTCTCTCTGAACCCGTCCAAGCTCGCAGAACCCACCAGGGTCTAACTGGAGGCTCCCTGCTGCAGGCTCAGGTGATGGCCACCCACCCCTGCCTGTGCCCCTGGGCCGGTCCAGCTCCCAGCCTGGAGACTCTCTCTGGGCACAGAGAAGTGCTTGAGGGCCTCGCCCTGCTGCTCCACCCCAGGTCAGTTGGGCAGGCCAAAGGACGGAGGCTAGTGGCTCCTCTTGGGATGGATGACCAGGCCATCTGCATCCAGAGTGGGCTCCAAGTCCCCAGGGACCTCCTAGAGTATGTCTGAGGGTCCCTGGGATGCCCTGCTGCTAATCTGTTCCAATCTCATCAACGTCGAAATGTCCTGGTCCCAAACAACACACCTGCTAATGGCCACGATAAAAATAAAAATTAAAAAAAAGGAAAATAACAAGTGTTGTTGAAAATGTGGAGAAATTAGAAATTGGAACCCTCTCCCATTGCCGGTGGGAATGTAAAATGGTGCAGCTGCTTTGGGAACAAGTTTGGGGATGCCTCAGGAAGTAAAACATAGAATTACCATATGATCTGTGATTCCACTCCTAGGCATATACCACAAAGAACTGAAAACAGTTATTCAAACAAATACGCGGACACACATGTTCGCAGCAAGCATGATTCACAGCAGCCAAAAGGTGGAAACAGCCCAAGTGTTCATCGACAGACGAAAGGATCAATAAATTGTGGTATATCCACACAATGGAATGTTATTCAGCCATAAAAAGGAATGAAGCATAGCACTGATACATGCTACAACATGGATGAAACTTGAAAACATTATGCTGAGTGAACAATTGCATGATTCCACTTAAATGAAACATCTAGAATAGGAAAATGCATACAGACAGAAAGTAGATTAGTGGTTACCAGGGGCTGGGGCAGGGGGGATGGGGAGTTACTGCTTAATGGACAAGGGGTCTTCTTTTGGGGTGATAAAAATGTTCTGGAACCAAATAGAGGTAGTGGTTGCACAACCACGTGAATGAGCTAAATGCCACTGAACCGTATACTTTAAATGGTTACAACAGTAAATTTTGTGTGATGTATATTTTAACACACATGTGCACACACACATGCCACACAGTTAAAAACAAACAACCTCCTGGTCCCATAGCCCGTTCCAGGCCCCTCTGCTGGCCAAGGGGACAGCTAGGTGCTTTGAGGGGAAGTAAGAAGGCCGTTCTAGGGGACCCCAGCCAGGCCCAGGCACAGGCAGAGCAAGGCCAAGCTGCAGGGTTTCCCTGGTCACCATGGCAGGAACAGAGGCCTGGAGGCTGGCCAGGAAGCGAGAGATAGAAGAGGCCAGCTCAGGCAGGCCGCCAGGCCTTTTGCCACCTGCACCTTCCCTAGCCTTCCCTCCCCACTCTTCTGCTCTTCCCTCCTCCAGCACCAAGCTGGATGCAGGGTGCTGTCCTGGGATGGCCTTCCCTGCCCCCACACCCTTTATTCTCCTCTGGCTGTGTCCCACTGCCCTGATTCCTGGAACGTTGCAGGGGGTGGTTGGGAGTGTCTAGGTGTGGTGCTGGCTCTGTCCCCAGCATGTAGGACATGCCTGGCTCACAGGGGCTCAGGAGACAGGTGGGGTGATCTGGGGGTGCTCGGTCCTCCACAGGGTCTCAGGACAGAGCACTGGGTCCCGAGGGAGGAACACCCATCCTCACCCAGGCCAGGGAGTCCTGAGGAGTCCCCCTTTAGCCCCTTCCCCCCAGGGCCTCAAGTCTGGGGTGATGGGCAGGCCCCAAAGGCAGGGGATGGAAGGGCCTGTGCCAGGTCCTCATGTTATCCCCATGGCAGGATGGTTCCAGATCCTGGGGAGAAAGGGGTGAGAGCCTGCCTTAGTCATCTAGTGCCGCTATAACAGAACTACCACAAGTGGATGGCTTTCACAAAGAGAAATTTATTCTCTCACAGTCTAGTAGGCTACAAGTCCAAATTCAGGGTGTCAGCTCCAGGGGAAGGCTTTCTCTGTTGGCTCTGGAGGAAGGTCCTTGTCATCAATCTTCCCCTGGTCTAGGAGCTTCTCAGCACAGGGACCTTGGGTCCAAAGGATGTGCTGTTCTCCTGGCTCTTGTTTCTTGGTAGTATGCGGTCCCCATGTCTTTCTGCTCACTTCTCTTTTATATCTAAAAAGTGACTGACTCAAAACACAATCTAATCTTGTAGATTGAGTCCTGCCTCATTAACATAACTGCCAATAATCCCACCTCATTAACATCATTGTTGTTGTTGTTAGGTGCCACGGAGTCTGTTTGGACTCATAGCAGCCCCATGTACAACAGAACAAAACACTGCCCGGTCCTTTGCCATCCTCACAACCGTTGTTATCCTTGAGCCCATTGTTGCAGCCACCAATCGTTGCAGTTGTCAATCCGTCTTGTTAAGGTTCTTCCTCTTTTTTGCTGACCATCTACTTTACCAAGCATGATGTCTTTTCCAGGGACTGATCCCTCCTGATAACATGTCCAAAGTATGTGAGATGTAGTCTTGCCATCCTTGCCTCTAAGGAGCATTCTGGTTATACTTCTTCCAAGACAGATTTGTTTGTTCTTTTGGCAGCCCATGGTATATTCAATATTAACATCATAGAGGTAGGATTTACAACACATAGAAAAATCACATCGTATGACAAAATGGTGGACGATCACCCAGTACTGGAAATCATGGACTAGCCAAGTTGACACACATTTTTTGGGGACACAGTTTGATCCATGACAGAGCCCCATGGGAGGAGGGACCCCAGGGCATGTCAGGGGTGGGGGTGGGGGTGCAGTAGGCTCTAGGACACGGGGCTGGGTAGGGATGTACTTTGGGTGACCCCTGAACAAGTCAGTGCAAGGGTGGGACCACCTGGCTGCAGTGTGGCCATGGTGGGAGGGGTGTGGCACTGCTCAAGGCAGTAGGATCTAAGTGGAGGGGGAGAGGGGGATGGGGAGAGGTGGGCAGGGGTGGGGAGCGGCAGCACTGTTATGTATGTTTTTTTAATGGTCTCAAATCACATATGATTCTGTAGTGGCTCTTAAATCATATACGACTCTAATGTCACTTCAAGGAGTCCTGGTGGTGCAATGGTTAAGCGCTTGGCTGCTAACCAAAAGGTCCGTAGTTTGAACCCACCAACTGCTCAGTGGGAGAAAAGACCTGGCAATTTGCTCCCATAAAGATTACAGCCTAAGAAACCCTATGGGGCAGTTCTACTCTGCCCTATAGGGTTGCTATGAGTCAGAAACGACTTGACGACACACAACAACAGCGTCACTTCTGTAATGATTTTAAGCCACAGATACATAAGTTACTCATAATGTGATTTAGAAGTAGGCAATTTCTGAATTAACCATAGAAAAATAGAAATGAAGTATGTGAAGAATGTGGCAAACAACCTTTAAGTTGATCTTGCCCCTGCATACTGTAATAAAAGAAAATGTAACATAGTTTATCTTTGTAAACTAGCCTTGAGACATAAATCTAAACAACCTCCCTTATCTCTAACCTTGAAGAGAAGATGTGAAATTCAGCTAATCTCTAACCCTGGAGAGAAGACAGAACACACTTGTCTTTGATGTCACACTGGCCCTCATCATGTGAGGCCAAGATGAGGAAATCACATATAAACCCAAGGCAGAGATGAAACCTCCTTCTAAAGTCTGACTCTTTCCGAAGACTGAGACTCTGGACGGAGATTTTGTTTGCCACCTCCAACCTTGGACCCTCGCTAGGAGGAATCTCTGCCGAATCTGAGCCATGGTAAACGAATAATTTCTTTTATAAAGATCAGCACAAAGCTGGTTCCTGTAAGGCAGAGGTTAAAGATGTCCCCAATGTCCAACCTTTCCAAACTGCTGTACCACTCCATCATCTCTAACATCAACTACTCCCCCTCCCCTCAGTACTATCCTTCCTGTCTTTGGGTTCCGTAATCCGCTGCAGTGTCTCATAGAACTTGAAAGCCATATCAAGGAAATGGCTCATGTGGTTCTGGAGGCTGTCAAGTCCCAATTCCATGGGTCAGGCATAGGCTTCTCCCGACCCATGTGGCTACAGAGCCCGATGAACCCAAACTGGCAGGTCAGACCACAGGCTGCTGGCTCACAAGGCTGCACAAGCTGGCATATCAGGTCAGATGATAGGCCACAGGCCCATGGGGCTGTGGAGGCCAGGGAATCCCAGAATCAGCAGGTCAGATGGCAGGCCACTGGCTCAAGTCCCAAGAACCAGACATTAGATGATCACGAACTCAACACAGGATCCAGATGCAAAGAGAGAGTGGGTGCTGCCAGGGCACCCATGTATATACCTTGGATGCAGGCCACACCCCAGGAAAGGGGATAACGTGAGTAAGGGTGTGACTTGAGTCATGTCCTCCAGCAAGGCTGTGACTCAAGATATACCCCATCCCGATCCTGCCTCATTAGCACATAGAGGTTAGGATTTACAACACATAAAATGGAAGAAAACCATACAATATGGGGAATCATGGCCTATCCAAGTTGACACATAACCCCAATCATCACAGGTTCCATGTACCTTATTTGCATAGTCCCACTCAAACATTGTGTGTGAGTCACAAAGACCATGGCTAGAAGGGCCATATTAAGTAATTCATTGCAGCACACATGGTCAAGCCTACCTCCTGAGACCACTTGTAAAAGGCAAAAGCTTGAAGTCTAAGGAATGGGACTCTAACCATTGAACCAACATTGTAATTGTTAATTCTGATTCTCTGGTTCTAAATGAATATTGTGAGGTCTATTTTCCTGCCTTGCCATGACTACCTCACGATAAACTAAATGAATTTATGCGTGACAAACCTGAGTATCTCTGTTAATTTCTAAGATAAAATCCTACATGGCAAGTATCATCTCCAGATATGGTGGGGGTCAGGAAGGGCTGGAGGAGCCCCTGGGACCCAGAAAGGGGTCAGTCTCCCAGATGAGGGTCTGGGGAGAAGGCTGGGGCTGGGGGCTGGTGAGACTCTGCCTGGGGTGGGAGGGGGTCTGGAGACAGGCTGTGGTAAGTGGGGCTTGAAGAGGCCCCAGGCAGGTGGTGACCCACTCTGACCCTCAAGAAAGAGGGTGAGTGCCTGCAGAGGCCGCCCTGATGGGTAAAGGGGTTGTTCCAGCTTCTGAGGCTGTGAGGGTTCTCCTGTTCGGGGCTAGGAGGGGACCATGAGAGGAGAACCGGGTGGGTGGTCCCATGTGGGATCAGGCTGTAACCCCTCCAAAGGCCTGTGTTTGCTCCGAGGACCCCAGAGGCTGGGGACAGACAGATGGCCGGCTGGCTGTGGCCTCAGGACAAACATGGGAGGCCCCTGCCCAGTCCCCTTGGCTCAGGTGGGAGAGAGGGAGATATCTGCTCAGCTCAGTGTAGGTTTATTGGAGCAAAACCAGCCCCTGGCTCCCGAGAGCAGAGCACTGAGGAGTAAGTTAGATTTAACTGGAGCTTCTTGTTCACTGTTCCCCACAGGAGTCTGGGCCTTTGAGCTCGTATTGCCTGCCCTGGTGTACCGGGCCTGCACTTGGCTTGTCCATGCTCCCCTGCTGGGCACTGGAGCCCAAGATTCCTGTGGATTGTTGGCTGATCTCAGGATTCCAACAGAGGCCTGAGGCAGGTGGGGCCTCAGGAGTAACGGCTGGCTGCCCTGTCAGACCCTGCGGAACCTGTGCTGGCACAGTCAGCCAGAGAGGGGGCAGAGGGTTGGGTGGCCCAGGCAACAGGGGCCCCACCCCAGCCCAAGAGGGCCACCCTGCACCAGACCAGCTCACAGACTCCAGTGAAAGCCAGAGTCCCAGTGAGTGAACCTGGAGTCAAGAGATCAAATGGCATTGGGAGTTTGGGACCTGTGGTCAAAGCCCACTGTGGCCCCCCAGGTGGTGGGTGGACAGGCAGGCAGGGACCTGTGGGTGGTTCTGAGAGGCACAGGTACACGGCCCTCAGTAGGCTGTGGCTCAAGCAGCTCTCTAGTCACCCATTACAAGGCCCAGCAGGAGGCTGGCTAGTGGCCTGTTGGCCACAGTCTCCCTCACAGGACAGTTATGCCTGCATCCTGGGTACCAGGGGCTGAGAGCCTTACCTGAAAGACACAGGGTCACATCCTGTGGGGGCTCAGGCCGGTGGCTTCCTGGGGAAGAGGCGCCAAGACAAGCCATTGGCAGAGGAGGGTGCCAGAAGCAGGAAGGGCACAACCAAACACCAGCATGGAAAACCTGCAGGGCAGGTTTGGGGAGTCAAAACAAGAGTGAAAATCAGAGCTGAGGCAGAGGCTGGCGGAGCACAGGCATTATACTGGGTCTAGTGAATTCCACCATCTCTAGTATCAAGGATAAGTGGGCAATTGTGGGTCACTCTACAGAAGGGGCACTCAGTGGGAACCAATGTCACAACCAGCACGGTAGTGTTGACAGTCACCATGCACAACACTGGACCCCCATGAGGATTCCTCATGTTGTCCCCTATAGCTCCGACGAATCCTTGAGTCCTGGTACCACATTCGCCACAGCACGATGTGCAGTCAGCCCAGGCTGTGGTTTGTTGTTTTAAGATATATTTTAGGCTGAACAATCTGGGATTTCTTTTTGTGGGTCAAAACAGCTGCATATTAGCAATTTCCCGTGGTTCAACAACGTAGTCCTAAAGCTTGCAAGGACCACAGGAAACATCTGCATCACTAGTTCAGGGACTTGTCTAATGGATTTTTCTTTAAGTTGAATTTCTTTCCTAAACAATTAGTAAACATGTGAATGGATTTTAAAAAGTCCTTAATGAAGGCATCTTGGACGTCTGTCCATTTTCCATGGTGGCAGACCTCCCAAGAAACAGCTCTGGCAGAACAAGACTGCTGGCTGCGTGGTCCTATCGGCCTTTCTAAGCACCCGTTTCCTCATCTGAAAAACGGAGAGGTGAATGTACCAGCTCCTCAAGTTATTCCAAGGCTCACACAAAGTATTTCAGGGGACATCAGCCTGGGCTCTAAGATGGACAGCAAAGAGCTCACAGTGCCTTGTAATCAGATCTGTTCAATCCCTACTCAGTAAAGGTGGGAGAAGTGTCTGTGTCATGGATCACAAAACCTTGTCCCAACTTTCCAGTCCAGGGCTTTACCCCAAGATCTCTGGCAAGAAAAGTGAGTTCCAGGTATTCTTCTGCCTTTAAACAAAAATAACCCAAACCTGATCGTATGCTCATGGCCTGAGAACACCAAAGAATGGGCCATGAAAAGGCAAATCAGAACTTTGTAGCCCTTCGCCAATTTATATGGCTGAATAAACACAATAAACATTCTTAAATCTTTTGCCTGGAAGGAAAAAAAAAAAAAAGTGCCCCAAAGTGGGAATACAAAGACTGGGGCAGGAGCACGGCCCAGGTTACCAGAGAGAAAATGCAAGCCAGGGCCTAAAACAAAATGTACGACATCACACACCACAGGAGGCTGAGAGGAGCTACTTTATTTTACTTTTGCAACGACCATGGCGTTCATTTTTCAAATTAAAAAAAAAAAAAGGAAACAAATAGTTGGAACCCAGAGCTTCTGAGGATGTTGGTATGTGCAAGAGGGTCAGTCAGGTGGACTAAGTGAATGAGATGTCTCCCAAACGCCTACCAGCAAATACTGTTTTCTTAAGACAGAACTTGGGAAGCCTCATTGACACTTTCCAGAGTTCAGATTCTTGGAACTTGGGCCCAGAATCCAATGAGAAACACTTGTCCAGCGTGATCGACGCAGGTCCCGACAGTCCACACTCCACAAGGAAGCCTTAAAAGGAGTCTTTTTAGAAAGAGACGGTGGACATGATTTATGTGTAAACTTAAAAAGAGAAACGGAGTTTTAGAATTCTTTCAAGTTTAAACACACACGCAGCAACGAGACCTACAACTCAAGTTTTAAAAACAGATTAATCCACAAATTCCAAGTTCTGATATGAAAGTCTTTCCTTAAATAATTTAAAAAAATACTGAGAACCGCACACTCCCAATTTAAACTCTTAATCTATACAAATTTACAGTATTTATAAATAAATCACAGGCGGATGTTAAATTATATTCACAACAAATTCACTCCAGGGAGACTCACAGACCAGACTACCATTAAAGCTAATTAATCCGAAACAAAATCAAATCTTAGATTTATACGTGACAATTCCAATCAAACAACAGTAATTTTGGCAAAAGCCATTCTGGCTTCGACACAGGTAGGTCAGGAAGTGCATTTCCAGCAGCCTGTGCTCTGTTCAAGGCGGTTTCTTAGATAGACAGTGAGTGAGATGGAGGAAATGATTTAGTCCCGCTCCAGAACAGTCTCGATTCTTTTGGTTCAGGTTCTGCAAGTACCTGCCAGCTCCAGCCTCAGGCTCCCCTCCCGTGCCCACCGAACGTTTTTCACACCCAAAGCACAGCACCTCCCAGGGTCCTGGCTCAGACTAGCTGAGATCAAGAACATTCTCAGTGGACGTGATGTGTTGCCCTGGTGTCCCCCAGGGCCTCCCAGACCCGGAACAAGATGCTCTGGAGAACGAATGGCCACTGAGGGTTACTCTCTGGGGTGCAGCAGTTGGAGATGGAGCCAAAGTGTTGTTCAGCAATGCCTGGCATTTGTATGAAAGCTCCATTGCTCACTGGGTAAACCAGATCCCCCTCTAGGGCTGGACTCATCCTGGAAAACTGACCAGAACCTGTCAGCTACGCCAGTGTGAGACCTGGGCTTGTGGGGCTTTCCTGAACCCTCCTCCGCCTCAGCTGCGTGGCCCACAAACCCCCAGTGACCCTCCCTGCAGGTGGAAACCTGCAGAGGGCACTCGTCCAGTCGGGCCTCTACTCTCCAGTGCCAGTTTTCAGTTGTCGCTCACGGCGAGAAGCGGCTCAGGGTATGCCCTCCTTCCTCTGGCAGCACTGTGAGGGTGGTGCAGACCAGTCGTAGATGTATGAGAGGCGCAGCCTCACCTCCTCTTTGCACAGGTGGCCCTCATGTATCAGCGTCTGGTGCTTCTCCAGCATGTCCTCCAAGCTCTGCTTGTGCGTCACCAGGTACTGGTTGCTACAGCCACGGGACTTGTACTCGGTGTCGAAGCGTGGGTCGTGCTCACGCTGCACATCCACTGGGGCCAGCCAGGCGCCCAGCGAAACGTCCTCGCTGTGCCACGCGCGCAGATACTCGCGGCTGAGGCGCAAGTAGTGTACTAGGTCAGCTGAAAGCACATAGCCACCGCCCAGCGCGTAGGGCAGGTAGTAGTCGCAGAGCTGCCAGGCACCCTCACGCCACCGGCCGCCGGGCTTGACGCGACCGCGGCCTGAGAAGAAGCCCCAGTAGAGGCGGCGGCGGCGCGGCGGATCACGTGCGCGCAGCTCGGCCACCAGTGCGTCCAGGCGTGCGAATGAGTCGTCGTCCGCCTTGAGCACGAACTCAAAGGCCACGTGCTCATCCAGCCAGGTCAGCATGGCCAGCACCTTGGCCGTCAGGTTCTCGTAGGAGTCCCGCAGCGCAGGCAGCAGCAGGAGGTCGCCGTGCCGCACCTGCTCGCGCTCCAGGGCGTGCAGCTCGTCGGCGCCCAGGCCGGCCGTGCCCACGGCAAAGCGCGCCCACACTTCGCCCGGGCCGCCGCGCCGCGAAGCCGCCAGCCACGTGCTACGGACGATGCTGCGCCGCTCCGCCGCCCGGGGCGCGCTGGCCACCAGCACCGCCAGGAAGGCCGGAGCGGGGGCGGCGCGAGCGGCGGGCCCCCCAGGCGGTAGGGGGTGGCCTGGCCGCGGGCCCTCGGCCGCGCAGCGCGCTAGGTAGAGCAGGGCGGCGCCGCAGAGCGCCAAGCCGCCCAGGCCTAGCGCCGTCCGGTGCCGCCACGCTCGACGCAGCAGCTTCATCGCGCCCGCGAATGCGCAGACGCGGGCTCGGCGTGCGATGTGCGTGCGCACGGCGTTCTGGGGCGCGCGCCTCGGCCTGGCGCCGGCGTGCGGCCGCGGGGCCTTCTCCCAGGCACTGAATCCCCAGAAACGGCGAGGGGCCGCGGTCCCTGCCCCTCGCGGTGGCAGGAGGAGCCCCGAGCCGCCGAGTACCGGGCGGGGCGCTCGGAGGCTGGCCAGTTAGCAGCGGCGGCGGCGGCGGCGGCGGCGAGGATCGAATTCGGCTCGGCCGTCACGTGACCTTGCGCTCCCCTCTCATTGGCCTACCTCGGTAGCCGTCGCGCAACCGATTCCGCCCGGAGGGAAGATGGTGGCGCCTGCGCCTCCGCAGTGACGCGGCACCGCCCCGCGGCCCGCGGCCCGCCTTTTCCCGGAAGAAATATGGCAGCGGCCTGAGCTGAGTCCGGTTAGAGGCGTTACGGGCGCTCGTGGCTCTGCTCTTCGGATCTTGGGTAAGGAGAGGGAGGACGGTGAGTGAGGGTTCTCAGGCGTCCTCCGCGGACCCTGGGCCGAGCGTCGTCGAGGCCCACTTCCCCGCCGGCCGAACGGCAAGGGGTGGGAGTCGGAAGCTGAGGTGGCTGCAGCGCCGCTTGCCCTGTGCTGGGGTCATCGTCCGTCGGTCGGTCAGCCCGTCGGGGCGGCCGAGGTGAGGCGATGGGCCTGACGTCCGCTGGCCGCATTTCGGCAGGGAAAAGACCGTATCTGTCGTCCTGGGGGCGTCGTCCAGGCCCCGCACCTCCTTTGCGCCTGGTCACGGCCGGTGGTCGCCGGGTCGGCGGTCAACCCAGGCGTCGGGAAGGGCGGACGGGTGGGCAACCGATTCCGAGCGTTCCCAGAGCTGACTGGGTCCGGGTCGGAGATGCCCGAAGAGTGTCAGTGTCGCAGCCGCCCGGCACAGGCACGAGGCTAGCCCTGGGATAATTTTCTCCGGTCTTCACGGCCGCTCTGCAGAGGAGCTCGGGGAGCGCCTGGCCCTGCCTCTCAGCGCTTCTGCTCAGGCCCTCGTGCTTGCTTCCCACTGCAGTGTTTGACAGGCATTCTGTTTGTCAAAATCTACCAACGCGACAGCGAAACTTAGGTCAAGGCGGAGTGATTGCTAAAGCAGCGTGGTGGACTCTGGCATTTACTAGCGAGGTGACCTTGGGCAAATGCCTCAGTTTCTTCATCTGTAAAATGTAGATGGCGAACCCTAATTAGTAGAATCTGGTGAAGATTGGAAATTGCAGGCATAAAGCCCTTAACCGATATCTGGCTCAGTTAGTGGTAGTTGTTATTATCACGTTAATATTAAAACTGATAACGAAACTTTTAGAATGAATGTTTGACTATTTAATGTAGGAATATTCTGGTTACACTCGAGTCAAAACCCAGGGATGGCCAAGAAACATCACCTCCACTTAAGCTAGAAAACTGGGCTGGTGTTCCAATATCTGTTCATTTAGTTGTCAGTTTCTACCAATTAGTCAAGGGTTTTTGACTATTTAGTGGAAACTGATGTTTCCAAGGCATGAAGAATGAGTATAAATGAGAAAAATTCCTGATTCTTTGAAATCCTTCCTAGTGGGACAGGTGGAGGATGAGGCAGTGCACAGCTGACTGATAACATTCAGACTGCTCACTGATATTGTTAGTGGAGGGGGAAAAGTTTTA
This sequence comes from Dugong dugon, assembly GCA_030035585.1. NCBI lineage: Eukaryota > Metazoa > Chordata > Mammalia > Sirenia > Dugongidae > Dugong > Dugong dugon. Next base: position 24,206,405 of record CM057462.1, on the reverse strand, counting down.
CTGGATGAACTTCTGGTATTCATACTGTTATTTTTGGGTTAGTTTTTGTGTAAAACGCCATGTAGGTAACACTTCCCTGTAAATTCATGAAGATGAGTGCAGTCAGGAATTGACTTTGTTTTTTCAAGGAGTAAAGTGCAGTCTGTTCTGGTGTACACCTGTTTTTATGACCACAGTGAGTAGAGTGATGTTAACACCAGGAAGTTGTCTTGGTTTTTACAAAATGCTTCCCCGGCCAGGAGTTCTGGGACTGCAGGGATAAGATTCCACCTTCAGCAGAAAAGGGGAAATCCCTTGGCCAGGCTGCGGCTGTACAGGCAGGAGCCCATCAGCACTCAGTGAAGAAAAGTAAACTCGAGCACTCGTACTGGGGCTCCCTGCCATGGTGACCCCAGCCTTGTCAGCTCTGGGCTGGTGGCAGCCTGCTTTTCCCCCTGTGTCCACCTCAGCAGCAGCCCCTGGCTTACAGCTCTACCTCCATGTGTGTCTGTTCCACCATCTCCTCCTTAGTACCCCTCACCCTTCCAGCAGCCTCTGCTGAGTGCCTGCCTGGGCTGTCCCCGAGTTATCCCTGTCCCCAGCCACTAATGATGGTTTCTTTATGCTCTGTTTATAAAGCTGCATAGGTTCGAGTCATCTGCCCCCACCTCCCCAATCAGAACCAAACCCACTACTGTCTAGTTGATTGTGACTCATAGTGACCCTCTAGGACAGAGTAGAACTGCCCCATAGGGTTTCCAAGGCTGTAACTCTTTACGGAAGCAGACTGCCACGTCTTTCTCCCATGGAGCGGCTGGTGGCTTTGAACCACTGATCTCTTGGTTAGCAGCTGAACATTGTAATCACTGTGCCACCAGGGCTTCTTTCACTTCCCCACAGTCCCTGTGATTTTTAGTGTTCTCTTCAGCAGGATAGAGTTTTCCAGGGGTTGTGTGTAGCAGGAACACCTGTGTTCTTTCACCCACTGACATCTGCAATGCTGGTTGGGTGCAGACAGCGTGGTTGTGCTGGTTCTGGAGCTGAGAGAAGTACAGTTCCTGGCCACAAGGGTCACAGGGGTCACGACAGACAATGCTAAGGGCTCACAGAGGTCATGATGTACAGCACTCGGGGTCATAGTGGTCACGACGAACTTGCTCAGGGTGTCACGGGTCACGACAGACAATGAACAGGGATGAGGGGTCACGACACACACTTGGGGGTGGTCCACAGGGGTCACGACAGACATGCTCAGGGAGCGGTTCCAGCCCAGACAGCACAGAGGAGCCATGGTGTTGTGTGTGTAGGGGGGCAGGTCTGCACAAACAGGCAAGGAGCTGCCCCAGGCCCGGGAAGAGGGATACAGGCTGCCTTTGGAGAATCAGCCATCGCACATATGAGATGGACCCGCAGAGAGCAAGACCTGTCACTGAGATCAGGTGTTTGTGTTGAGAAGGAGACTAACATGCAGAGAGGGGTCAACGCTCAAAGGAATGCTGTTGGTCAGGGGCGGGCGAAGGGAGGGTAGAGAGCACTCATCAGGGAAGCAAGTGGTGCTGTCTGCCTGTGCCTTGAAGACCAGCAAGCCCCACTGGGGGTCCTCCTCCCCTGCCTCCCCAACTGTGGTGGGGCTGTGTGTTCATGTGCAGGCCTGGACAGGCGGGGTGAGTGGGACTTTTCTCTAGGGACAGGAAGTCTTGCAGTCATTGGCCAGGGGACAAGCAGTGCCCCCTTTGGGATGCATGAACGTGAGACCCCCCTGAGCAGCTAATGGAGAACTGAGGAGGCAGCTGGGAAGGGGGGGCAGAATCCTTGTGGGACGTGGAGCCCAAGTGGAAGGCACAGGTGGGGAAGGGCAAGAGGTGCATGAGGGGGAGGCCCAGCTGCACTGTCCTTGGATCTGGGACCACAGGGACACAATCCCTAGGAGCCTTGGCCTTGTGTCCCTGCATGAACATGGCATGTGGGTACAGGGCTGTTGTGATGGGTACAGAGGGCAGTAAGGATGTGGGGGCCTCGTCCGTGCAGCTGCAGAGTCACGTGGCCTGGGAGGCGGTGTGCTCAAAACGCATCGGTTCTGATCCTCGTTGTGACCCCCTCCTGTGCCCTCCTTCCTCTGCAGACTCTGCCCACATCTGTGGGCCGTCCTGGTGCGGTCCTGGCCGACAGTGATGTCCTGCCTGGCGATGGTGACCTGGCTGGCTTCCCCCTGCAGCAGAGCTCTGTGCTGCCTCTGGCTCCTGGGCATGCTCCTCCTGGCGAATGTGTCCACACGACCCGCCAACCACTCGGCCATTCGGGAGAGAGCAACCAACAGGGAGGAGAATGAGATCCTGCCCCCAGACCACCTGAATGGGGTAAAGATGGAGATGGATGGGCACCTCAACAAGGAATTCCACCAGGAGGTCTTCCTGGGCAAGGCCCGTGATGAGTTCGAAGAGGACTCGGAGCCGCGAAGGAGCCGGAGGAAGCTGATGGTCATCTTCTCCAAGTAGGGCTGTTGAGGGTGTGGGGCTGAGGGCAGGATAGCTGTGGGGACCAGGCCCACACTCACTCGGAGTCAGCTTCCAGATTTTTCCCTCGTCCCTGACTCCTACAGAGCGTGGGTCAGGAGGCCTGCCCTGCCCTCTAGCCTGGCTCCTTCTCTCCACAGGGGACCTGGAGAGTTGGAATCTAGTTGATTTGTTCATGCAATGTTCCCCGTATGTGAGCACATGCGGGCTGTGTGCTGTATCCCAGGTCAGAGATGTCCTGATCTCCAGCCCCCCAAGTGCCTCCATAGCACCTTGTGAATGCCACCCACCCCTGAAGCTGCCTTGGCTCTGTGGCTTAGAAACAAGCACCCATCCCCAGACAGGGAGCTACAGGGAGCATTAATCTCACCTGGTAAAAAAACAAGTGCAAACTTCGTCAGTGAAAGACCCCTAGATGCCTAGAGTCAGCTGGGGTGAGTGTGTTCTCAGTCCCTTCTGTGCATACAAACATCTGTCATCACTTACAGCTTTTATGAAATGTATTACTATCTACACGTTTCTACCAGCTTTAAGTACCAGAAATAAGTAGAAAATTCTATCCCTCATATTTTAACAGTCACGTACTTTTCATTTTTCTGATTTGCATAAATGCTCATTGGGAAGGAGCAGCTGCTTAGATTAGGTTGTTTCTAATGTCCTTGTGTGGTTGATTTTACCTCCTTTTTGACTGTTTCTGGTAGATTCCTAGAAATGAGGTTGCAGGGCTGGGGGCCATGTGGTGCTGTTGTTGGAGTCGAGTGCTGCCCGGTGCCCCAGCCAGGTTGGCATTCTAGATGCTGTCAGCCCCTCATTGAGGCCACTGGTGCCTTCGTCTGTGTCGGAAACTGTCGTTTAACTTGGTTTATGGCACGTTCTTGCTATCCAAAAAATTTTAATTTTTATGTAATCAGAGTGGTTAGTACTTTTTCTTTCTCTCTTTTGACCCGTGTCTTATCCTGATGTTTCACTCTAGGTTATAAGACCAGTCCTCACTTTCCTTGTAGCACTTCTTTGGTGCTGTTCTCACGTTTAGGTTTCTGGTTTGGAGTCATTGTCTATGTAGATGAGGCATTGGCTCTTTCTGCCTGTGGGATTTCTTCAGCTGCAGCCTCTGACTGATGTTGGCCTGGTGGCGCTGCTGGCCCTGGTGCCTAGTTCTACACACGCATAGGTCTTGTGGCTGCTAGGGCCTGAGGCCATTGGGGATGGGGGCTCTGCGGGAGCCTGGGGTGGGACTGTTGCAGAGGGACTGCTGGGGATGAGGGCAGTAAGGTGGGGGCAGGGTTGGTGCAGGGCTGCATAGCTGGGAAAGGCTTTGGGAGTGTAAAAATGGTGTAGGGGCGGCGGCTGACCTCCTCTAATTTCACAAGGGGAAAGGAGAATCAGGATCAACAGCCCAAGGCTGATTCCTGTGAGGTGGAGGTCAGACATGCCTCCTCTCTCCACCATCTTTACCAGTTCTGACACCAACCATCCCTCCCATGGTACTACTTCTCTGCTCAGTTTGATGATTCGTTGCAACGGCCACACAGAACTCACAGACAATGCTCATGATTATGGGGTTTGTTAGGGAAGTAACAGGTTACAATTCAGGTTCAGGAGCGCTCAGGATACAGTTCTTCCATCAGGACAGCCTCTTCTCAGCCGTGCCCACAGGCAGGCCTCTCTCTGGCCCCTCGGCCTCTGCCCTCCTTGGGCAAGTGTTACAAAACACTTAACTGCCGATAAGTGCCCCAAGGCACCCCACTCAGCCAGTAAGTCTTGGCCTGAAGGTGCTTAGCTCTAGCTCCATGGGCAAACCTACCTCCACTAAGTGCCCCAAGGCACCTTGCTAGTCTGCCTCCTGCCTGAAGACACTCAACTTTCTCCTTCTGTGGGCCGGGAAGCCCACTGCACTGTCTCCTGCCAGTGTCTTCTGCTGATCTCCTGCCTTTACTGGCAGTTTCTCTGCTACCGCTTCTTGCCATCTTCAGTGTTACAGCTCTCTCTCTCTCTGTCTCCTGGTTCCAGGAGCTTCTCAGCACAGGGCTTCCCGATCCAAAGGACACGCTCAGCTCTTGGTTCTTCCTCCTTGACAGTGGTGAGATCCTCTCTTCCCACTTTTGTGATGGCTCATTTTAAGCCTAGCAGAATGGCAGAACTGACCACTCCCCTTGGTGGGCCACAATTACCTTATTTATGTAGTCCCACCTAATCACTTAGGTGGGAGTTACAATATCATGGCGAGAAAGGCCATATGAAAGTAATCCATCGCACTGCAGGGAGCCCCGCTTCCAGTGCCATAGTCTGTTCCTCAGTGTCCTTCTCTGTAAGGTGGGTGTGGTGAGACTATGGGCCTGGCTCTGGCCTGCCATGTGTGTGGCTCTTAGTTATCTAGTGCTGGTATAACAAATACCACAAGTGGATGGTTTTAAGAAAGTGAAATTTACTCTCTAGTAGGCTGGAAGTCCAAATTGAGGGTGTCGGCTCCAGGGGAAGGTTTTCTTTCTCTGTCAGCTCTGGAGAAAGGTCCTTGTCATCAGTCTTCCCTTGGTCTGGGAGCATCTCAGTGCAGGAATCTCAGGTCCAAAGGACACGCTGTGCTCCCGGCACTGCATTCTTGGTGGTCTGAGGTCCCCACGTTTCTCTGCTCACTTCTCTCTTTTATATCTTAAAAAAGATCGGCTTAAGACACTATCTAATCCTGTAGATCACATCGATATAACTGGCACCAGCCCATCTGGTTACATGACAGTGATAGGATTTACAGCACACAGGGAAATCTCATCGAATGACAAAATGGTAGACAATCACACAATACTGGGAATCCTGATCTAGCCAAGTTGACAGATATTTTTGGGGGAAACAACTCAATCCATGACAGTAGCTTTCCGTCTCATGAGCTGGGCCACTGCAGGATTTGAGAGGGGTGATGTGTCTGACTTGTGCTCTAGTACGGCTCCTCTGGCTGCACGTGGAGAATGGAGGAAGGGGTGTGGGGTTGGGAAGGCCAACGGTGGCAGTGACCTAGGGCCACGGGGCAGTGGTGGGGACGGCATGACACAGACGGGCCCCGGGCTTGTTCTGAAACGTGGCGGCAGGCTTTGCTGATGTATTGGGGTTATTGCATATGGATGTCCAGATTTGGCCTGTGCAGCCAAGAGGGTGGCAGTGTGGTGGGTAGGGTGGCACAGGCTGGGGCCGGCACGGACGGTGAGCCTTAGTTCAGGGCCCACCGGGCTGGAGGGAGTTGTGAACATCCCTGGTGTGTGGAGTCTGGGGCTGGATGGATCATCACGGAGAGAGCGGACAGGAGAGGACCGAGCCACGGCCCAGCAGTCTCAGAGGTCAGGGAGAAGAGGAGCCAACAAGGAGCTGCTGCCAGGGAAGGGAGAGGGCATCAGGGAGCCTGGTGAGGACAGGGTGCAGGAGATGGGGATCCAGGGGAGAGGGTATCGGAGAACTGGGTGAGGAGGGGGTGCATGAGGTGGGGGACCCAGGGGAGGGGGTGTCAGGGAGCCAGGTAAGGATGATATGCAGAGAGGCGGGTGGAGCCAGGGGAGGACATGTTGGGAAGCCAGGTAAGGTTGAGGTGCAGTGGGGGGGACCCCAAGGAAGGGGTGTTGGGGAGCCAGGTGAGAACAGGTTGCACTGACACCCATACCCTTCACAGTACCTCTCGCAGACATTTCCACGTAAAGTTGTTTGGGCTTCCTGAGTCCTCATAGGTGCCGAGGGGAGTGGGGTTTTGCCACCACTGGTTTCAAACCCACAGAAGAAACCAGAAGTGGCCACCAGGGGGCAGGGTTGCCTCCTCAGCGGTGGGGACAGGGGCTCCTGGCTCCTTGATGGAGCTGTTCTGGCCTCCCCAGGCCCTCAGTACCCCAACCTGCCGGGCTCCTCAATAGCACGTACAGGCCCCAGACGAGTCTTTCTGGGGGCCAGGGTTTAAGGGATGGACGGAAGCTGAGGGGAAGGGGCCTTGCCCCAAGGGTATTGGGTTCTGTGGTGGGGAGGCACCCTAGGCTCCTAACTTGGAGCAGGGGGATGGGACTTTCTCTGGGGTGAGCCACCCAGGGGCTCCCTGCCTGGCCAGTACTTCCAGACACGCAGTTGTGCAGACCTGCTTTGTACCTGGGGAGTGGCATGGGTTGTGGGTGGGACTGGAGGCCAGACCTGGCCACACTGATCCCTTGCTGCTGCTGGTGTGCTCGATTCTAGGCTGGGAACCATGATGGGGCACAGGGCCTGGAGTGCAGAGAGGGGCCCTTGTGGGAGATCCCCACTCATTACTTTGCCCTTGACCTGGGAGGGGTGGGGTTAGTCAGGTGGGGCTAGTGGTGGTACTGGCATGGGGATAGTGGTGGGGCAGGTTAATAGGGGTGGATCTGGGGGTGGAGTTAGCAGAGGGGTGGGTCTAGGACTAGGTTGGGGGTGTCTCTAGGGGGGAGTTAGTGGTGCGTGGGATCAGCAGAGGGATGGGGTTAGCAGAGGGGCAGGTCTCGGTGGAGGGGGGCAGGTCTGGGGCAGGGAGGTGGGCCTGGGTGGGGTTAGTGGAAAGTCAGGTCAGTGATGGGAGCTGTGCTGGCTCCCAGCTCCAGCTGCACACTCTCCTAACCCTGGGGTTCAATGCAGACTGAATGCCCCATTATTAACAGCTGTGTAGCCATGCTTTGTTTGTCACATGGAGAAGCTGACTGTGTGTGTCACCGTCACCTCTACTCCATACTCACTCAGATGCAGGGCTTCTCCACTGATGCCTCCTCCTACTCCAGGACCCCATCCGGGACCCCAAGTGTTCAGTGTCTGGTCTCCTGAGGAGCCTCTGGCTGGGAAGGTTCTCAGACTCTCCTTGTTTCACGACTCTGGCTGACTGAGAGTGCTCATCCCAGCTCTGTGGTGTGCACTCAGTTGGGTTTGTCTGGCGTGTTTTCTCCTGATGAGACTGGGGCTGCTGGCTTTTGGGAGGGTGTGGATGCAGAGTCCTGAGTTCAGGGCCCACCAGGCTGGAGGCAGGTGTGGACATCCTCAGTGTGTGGAGTGTAAAGTCTGTAACTGGATGGATCATTGTGGATAGAGTAGACAGGAGAGGACTGAGCCCTGGCCCAGCGGCCTCAGAAGTCAGGGAGAAGAGGAGCCGGCAAAGGAGCTGCTGCCAGGGAGGGGAGAGGGTGTCAGGGAGCTGGGTGAGGACAGGGTGCAGGAGATGGGCAACCCAGGGGAGAGGTTGTCGGGGAGCTGAGTGTGCCCTCTCATCACGTTGTATCGGGGTGTAGGACACCACATGTCACTGATGTGACCACCTTGGCCGCTTGGCTAAGGTTGTGTCTGGCATGCTCTCCCTATGAAGTCACCTCCCCTTTTCCCTGGTTTTTGACAGGAGTCACTGAGCCCTGCCTAGCCTGGAGGGGTGGGAGTGAAGCCCTACTTTCTGGGGGGGGGGGGGGGGGCGCATCACTATGTTATTTGAGGATTCTTCTGTAAGGAGGACTTTTCTTCCAATTTGTTTATTTACTCATTTATGTCATTGTGGGCTCATGGTATCTGTGTATACTTTGGGTCATAACCCCAGCTCTGCATCATTTACCATGTTGCTCCAGCGTTGGCCACTGGGGACTCTTCTGGTTGGCTCGGGTGTCCCTTTCACAGGCCCCTTCCTCTTGTCTCTTGAGACTTCCTCACCTTCTTACACTCGGAGATGCTCCAGGCTCATCTTACACTTCCCTGCCCGGCCCCAGGACCAGCCATTCCTCCAAGGAGCCTGTGATTGGCAAGGGTGTTGGAAAACAAGATCTGGGTCTGCTGTTTGCTGCAGGGGTGCCATTGCTTCTAGGCCCACTAAGAGGACAAGCTGATGACCCACGTGTTCATGCATGTCCACACTTGTTTCTGTGTCTGCTGTTCTTTGTCTGTTAACAGTTCACACCTGTGTCTCCAAGCCCACATCAGTGGTTCATTCTGGCGCCTTTGTTTTTTGCACAAGCGAGTCTGTGTCTGTAGCTTTTCTTCTAAATGAGCCCCAAGTCACATTTTTAGGTGGGGCTGCTGGGAGACAGTTTCCCTTATGCGCAGTGTGTGTTGCCCACTGTGTTCTGCCCTTGGGGGCACAGGGACTGTGTTGCTGATCGGGGTTCGCTGGGTTCAGTGCCACGTGGGACCAAGAGGCCACCTGGCTGTCACAGTGCACAGTGGGAGGCAGCAGGGGCGGCGGGCTTGGTTCCCCATGGGTGTATGTGTTGGGCTCTGCGGTCAGCCACGGGTGCTGCCATGTGTTTGATGAGCCCCATGGCAACGTGATTAATGTGAGGACTGAGGCCTGTGGTCATTTGGGACATGGATGCTGTGGCCCCCTCCCCCTGACAGGACACTTCCGTGACCTACAGGCCCTCCTGCCTGAGCTGGCCAGTGCCTGCCTCTGGGCCATGTCCCTGTGGACATGATGTTGGTCTCCTGAGTCTCTATTCTCCAAATGCTGTAACTTCACATATCCCTGAGGGGTTTTGTGTGTTCATGTGTCTGCACTGAGTAAGATAAAGTGCCAGGAATATGATGTAGAAGTAGTAGCTGGGTGACCGCCACTCTTTGGGAGGGGATGTTAATCCACCATTTCTCAGTGTGTGGGGGTCCACTCACCTGCTATTTGAAGGTGGGTGAGGAAGCCCACACCCAGTGGCAGCTGCAGACTGCACTGCCCACCCTGTCCCCACCCCATCTCCTTCCCGTCTTATCCCTCCTGTCCCTGCCCCATCCCTTTCCTGTCTCATCCCTGACCCATTCTGCTGTCCCCACCCCCTATTTAATGCCCCCTTATATGCCTGGTGGTTGAGGCTGACACACCTGTGCCCTCCTACAGGGTGGACGTGAACGCTGACCGCAAGATCAGCGCCAAGGAGATGCAGCGCTGGATCATGGAGAAGACGGCTGAGCACTTCCAGGAGGCCGTCCGTGAGAACAAGCTGCACTTCCGTTCCGTGGACCCCGATGGCGACGGTACTGGAGTGGGGAGCTCCCGAGGACATCTATTTACTCAGCAAATGCTACTGACGGCACCATGGGGCCAGGTGGTGCTCAGCTGGAGGAACACAATGGTCAGGCCCAGACCCTGCTGGGGGCTCCTGCGTGTCTGGCGGGGTGGGGTGGAGGGGTCTTGTGGCCATGTGAAGCCAGGGTCTCACTGAGGGGGCAGGGCTGTGCTCCCATTGGTTGCAAAGTCTGAGTTCACACAGTTTCCTCCAGGGCCTGTTCTAGGACTACATGTCTTGTCATTCCTTTGGGGCCATGACCCTTGGGCCTCCTTAGGAGCTTGGCCAGGCCCTGCAGGAGCAGGTGTTCTGGCTGCCTGGCCTGACTGTCCAGGGGCACTGGGGTCATTTCAGGGAGCAATGGTGCACAGCATTCCAACAGTTGGGACATACAGCTGGCACTGAGTGTGACAACTCATATGATGTCTGGGGCCCCGAATGGGAGGGAGAAGCTGGTCGTGGGCTGCCCTTCGGGTGGGCATCCTGGCTGGCAGGTGGTGGCAGTGGGTTCAGGGGTGTGGGCTCTTGCCCTTTACACCACAGCCTGAGGGAGGAGCTCGGAGCTGAGGGCTTGGAGGTGTCTGGTCTCCCAGCTTCTGTAGCACCAGGATTTTTAACAGATGTCTTAGAAAATAGATCTCTGTTTTTCAAAAGGTGGAGCCCTGGTGGTGCAGTGGTTAAGAGCTAGGCTGCTAACCAAAAGATGGGCAGTTCGAATCTACCAGCTGCTCCTTGGAAACCTATCAGGCAGTTCTAATCTGTCCTGTAGAGTCACTGTGAGTTGGAATCGGTTTGACAGCAGCGGGTTTGGTTTTCAGAAGCTGAGCGTTAGCCCCCTAATGCATGTGACCACTCTGCAGGCCGTGTGTCATGGGATGAATACCAGCTGAAGTTCCTGGTCAGCAAAGGCCACAATGAGCGAGAGATTGCCGAGAGGATAAAGAACAACGAAGACCTGAAGGTGGACGAGGAGAGTGAGTCCGTGCGCTGGCTGCGCTTCACGGGGCTTCCTTCAGGTGTGGGCCCCGCAGCTAGGACCCCTGAGCAGCATCTCCAGATGTAGAGTGCGGGCTTGAGGGTGTTGCCCTGTGTGCACGCATGTTGTACGTGCATGTATGTGTGCTTATCTCTTGTGAGATGTAGACCTGTCAGGTGTCAGAAAGGCTGTGATGAGACCATGGCATCGGATGTGTCCACCAAGGGTGCGGCAGGGTGGACCGGCGGTGAAGGGCCGCTTTGGTCTGGGCTCTCGGTGCAGATTGTTGTTTGATGATGCAAACACTGCATGGAGAAGCATGCAGTGTAGACATGTACTCTGACCCAGTTGGACCAGCTGGGCCGCACTTGGAGGTTAGAGGTCTGGTAGGAGCTGATCAGGGTGTGCGGGGTGTGGTCCTCAGGCAGTGGGAGCAGCTTGCAAAGGCCTTAGGTGCTGGGAGCTCTGGTGGGGGGTGGCGAGTGGTGGGGGTGGCCTGGGGGCTTCTGCCGAGCTTGAGCTTCTGGGGAACAGGAGGCGGAAGGTGCCAGAAGCAGCTGCGTGAGGGAAGAGCTAATAGAGGTGCTGACCAAACAGTAGATAGATGCGGGGTGGGGTGGGGGTGGCGGGGAAGGCTGAGAGAGGCCCAGAATCCTGGACCCTCATGGGGTGGAGGGCCTGGAAGGGTTCCTTGCACTGCATCCTGCTGTTTCTGACACCTGTGGCTCCGGGGGGTGGGGGTGGGGGGCAGCCAGACTCGCAGTGGGTCAGGCGCTGGCTTTAGTGCATTAGATGTGTTGCCCTGGGGAACCGGGAGTTGCCGGCAGCCGCACCTAGTCCCTCCTCCCTGCCCTGTGCTAGACTTCTTCGTGCTAGACTTGGGGGGTGGTCCTCTCCACAAAGGGGTCCTTTCCATGGGGGGGATGGGGGTTGTGACATTCACAGAGAGCTTCCTCCGTGTTTGTGCAGAAAGAGCCTGTGGAAAGTTTATTTCACCATTCCTGTAGTCATATCTAGAAACTGGGTTTTCCTTTGAAACCATCTTCTCCCTAAAGCAACTTTGCACGTGAAAGAAATTGAAAGGAACAAAAAAAAAAAAAACCGTTTTTTTTTTTTTTTTTTGTTCTTGTAAACAGTTGAGTCAGCCTCCACAGCACACCTCCACTTCTCACGGAGAATAAACAAACAGCATGGGCGTAGCCCTGGGTCCCTGCGCGAGACATCTCCCCTCCCTGCTCCTGAGTACCCCCCTTTCTGGTCCCTCCCCTTGCTTCCTGAGACTTCTCTCCCTGCTCCTTGAGACCCCCGTGCTCCCTGAGACCCTCCCGCTCCCTGAGGCCCTCCCCAACTGCTCCCTGAAACCCTCCCCACTGCTCAGAGACCCTCCCACCTTGCTCCCAAGGCCTAAGACAGACCAGTGAGCAGCGTAGGCCTAGTGCCCACAGGTCTGTGTGCTTCTGCTGCCAGATCCTCGACCTCGTGTGGGTATGGGGATGGGGAATAGGGGGTGTGGGGGCTGGTGAGGTGACATTGTTGAGGGGTCAGTGTTATGGGCCTCTGGGCCCCTCCTGTCTGGATGGCAGGCAACAGGCAGGGGGCTGCTGAGGGGTTGTGGCAGAGAGGGGAATGGACAGGATGGCTCCTGATACCAGTTGAGGGGCTTTCATGGTGGTTGGTGCAGGGAGTCACCCCGTCAGGCCTGGGAACCCCAAGGAGAAGTGAGCAGGTGCATGGGGCAGCAGTCAGTGAGATGCGGTGGCGGTCTGGGAGTTGGATGATGGGTCTGGCGGCCCGGGGTCTGGTGAGGGGCAGGGTCTTCCTTGGGCAGTTCTCTATCAGAGCCTCCTTGAGCAATTCAGCTTTGAAAGGGCATTAGCCTGAAAGTGCAGACTATAGCAGACCGATGACATTCCAGATGGGAGTGATGTGAGGGTGGTCAGCAAGGCCCTGGGTGGAGGCCCTGGATAGAGGCGGGAGAGGGCTTAGGGAGGGGATCACCCCAGGTGTATGGTGACCTGTGTGTAGTCACCCCCCATGTGTCCACCCTGTGTGTGGTCACCTCACGTACATCCACCCCATGTGTAGTCACCCTGCAAACATTCACACCGGGCCTGTGGTTGTCCCATGAGCATTCACTCCAGGCTACATTTACCCCAGGCCTCAGGTCACTCTGCATTACCCAGTGTGGTCACCCCACCTGGTGCATGATTTAAGGCACAGGAGGTTCTTGGTTCTAGCAGGAAACCTTGGGCAGCCTTTCCCAGCAGGGTCCAGGGAGAACAGCTCTCCAGAAAATTCCCCCAGGCAGTGAAGAGCTGTGAGTGCAGTTGGCCCTGAAGCCCGAGAGGCCTAACTCCCGAGGCCCTGCTCATATCACCTGCTGTGTCTGGCCTGGCCGCATTTGGCTGTCCTAGTGTCCCAGCCCACGGGCAGCATCCAGTGTGGTTTGCTGAGGTTCTCACAAGATGGCACCCCTCAGCACAGGAAGTCCTGGAGAACCTCAAGGACCGCTGGTACCAGGCAGACAACCCCCCCGCGGACCTGCTGCTGACTGAGGAGGAGTTCCTGTCTTTCCTCCACCCGGAGCACAGCCGCGGCATGCTGCAGTTCATGGTCAAGGAGATTGTGCGAGACCTTGGTGAGGCGGGGCAGGTGACTAGGTGGGGCCTGGGGCCAAGGCAGGGCCTGGAGCTGAGGTGGGGCCTGTCCAGCCTCCATAGTTGGGGCTTTGCCCTCTGCATGGTGCCGGTCCTCCTCCCCAGGCAGGCAGGCAGGCGTGAAGTGTGAGACGGCCCTGTGGCCTCTGCTGAGGCTGTGCTGTGACTTGACAAGAAAACCCAGACATGCAGAGTCTGTCTAGAGGTCCCCCACGTACCCCACAGCCCCCCATCTGCCCCATGGCCCCCCATCTGCCCTGTGGCTCCGGGTTCACATGCCCTCGCCCTGCAGACCAGGACGGTGACAAAAGGCTCTCACTGCCTGAGTTCATCTCCCTCCCTGTGGGCACTGTGGAGAACCAGCAGGCCCAGGACATCGATGACAACTGGGTCAAAGACAGGAAGCGAGAGTTTGAGGAGCTGATTGATGCCAACCATGACGGGATTGTGACCCCGGAGGAGCTGGAGGTGGGGGCCACCTCCTGGGGGGCCACACAGGGAGGTGGGGGACACGAGGACCACCCTGGGGGACCGACTGCATGGGGGGGAAGGAGGGGCCATGCTGGGGGTGGGTATGAGTGTCCTCTGTGGACTGCATTGGCCCTGAGGTGCTGCCCTGGGTAAGGGCTGTATGTCCCCGAGAGGCCCTGTTGGGGTCTGGACACTCAGCCACTGGCTCTCCCAGGAGGGTCTCCATGCTGCAGGAACAGGAAGGGCAGCCTCCTGGGGAGGCGAGGAGGAGCCAAGCACTGGAGGGCCGGGTGGCACTGTTTCCTTGGTGGAGGTGGGGGTGCTTGGTGGTGGCACTGGGATGCGGGGCCAGGCTGGGCAGTGCCTGCACTCAGGGGTTGGTGTCTGCGGGGTGTGGTGGGCACAGTGTGGAGGCAGCACCGGAGGGACGGTGTGGGCTCCAGGCCTGGCCTTGCTGACTGCTGTGAGGCATCTGTTGCAGGAGTACATGGACCCTATGAATGAGTACAATGCCCTTAATGAGGCCAAGCAAATGATCGCCATCGCTGATGAGAACCAGAACCAGCACCTGGAGCTGGAGGAGATCCTCAAGTACAGCGAGTTCTTCACGGGCAGCAAGCTGGTGGACTATGCCCGCAGTGTGCACGAGGAGTTCTGATGCACCTGGCACTAGGTCCGGATGGTTCTAACACTAACCCAGCCTGCGTTCTTGGCCATGACTGTGGGTGGTGCCTTCTGGAACCTTCTTCCTTTCCCTTCACACCGAATCAGGCCTGGCGGCCAATCATTAAAGGTTTGCTGACCCTGCAGAGCCCTGTGCTGTGTCCTGGGGCTGAGGCTGCCCTCGGCTTCCTTCAGTCCTTGCAGCGTGGATGTCTTTGCTCACACTGAGAGTCGCCGAGGGGCACACTGAGGCTGTTTCTGCCCATGGGGGCTCCACAGCACCCACTGCTCCCACATCTCCTTGGAAACAAAGATTAAGAATTGAGGAGGGCGCTGGGGGATCACCAGCTCCTTCCTGCACGGACGTGTCAGAACTACCTACATCAGGCAGTGCAACCGCTGAGGAAATGCAAAGTTTATTGTGACAAGAATCGTTAATTTACTTTAAAATATAGTTGGTTTTTTCACCCAGATTCATTCTTTGGATGAAAAAGTGGTGGGTTTTGTACTGTAGCTGGTAGCTCCCACGGAGCAAGTGGCTCCAAAGTGCGGCCGGGGCTCCTGCAGCTGCTGAGTGACATTCAGTGTTGGGTCCAGATGTTGCTTGTTTGGGAATCCTGAGCAGCAGTAGTGGGAGGCCGCCTGCTGAGAGGTGCAGCCACTGCCTTTTGCAGGACCGTGTTGGAGTCAGGACCATGTGGGGGTCTGGCTGGGCCGGGGCTGTGGCCCATGGGGATGCTGACCCCTGCCCCTCGGCAGGAATGCACATGGCTCCGAGCCCCGTGATGCCACCCTGGGTGGGGGCCAGCCAGGAGGCTGTGGTGGCTGAGGGGCCTGCTCCCCAGGTTGCTACCCGGACCCCACAAGCTGGCCGTTTAGGCACGGGGCATCAGTGGCAGAACCCTGCTGGATGGGGACACTGGGGGCTGTTTCCTGTAAACAAGCAGGAGGTTCAGGGAGGCTTTCCATACTGAGGCTGGTGCAGGGTGCAAACAGGTCCACAGAGACAGTGTTTTGAGGGGGCCTGGAATGATTGACCACAGCCCTGTTGGGGGTGTGGCTTCAGGGTTAGCCCTTCCTACCCTCGATGCCTGGCTTGGCCACCTCTGAGTCCAGGAGTCGCACCAGCTGAGGTCCCCTCCTCCCACATCCTGTCTTGCTGCCACACCCCTCACTGTCACATCCACATGAAGGGCCAGAAGACACCCGGCCTGTGGTTCTGGGGCCTGACTGCAGAGAGTCCGTCACCTTGATGAGTAGGCCAGATGCCGTCCTGCCCTAGCGGGTGTGCGATGTACCATGGGGTGCAGCTGGATGTCCTTCAGCCACACTGACCTGCCGAAGAAGGGGCCTCATGCTGGGTCTCCGGCCACGCGCCTACACACCACTCCTGGCAGCGGTGGCCCCTTAAAGTTGGGAGCCCTGACGCTGCAGGTTGGGCTGAGCCTGGGGGGCGGGGCTTGTCCTTGGAACCCAGAGGTGGCCAGGTCAAATGTCACCCGGACCCCACAGTGGGGGAGGGACTGTGAGGGTGGGCTGGGGTCCAGCCTTGTGCCCTGTGGGGTGCTACACACAGACCCCTGGCCATCAGTGCAGAGCCACGGGAAGGGGACTGGAGCACCCTGGGAGCAGAGGATTGCTTGCCCACAGGACCCCAGGTTTGCCTGAGAGGAAATCAGTTTGCTTTTGATGGCAAATGTAAGATCTTTCTGTCAGTGGGAGAGGGGCCTAGAGAGCAAGATGGAGCGTTCAGAAAACGCAGGAAGTTGCGTGGTTGGGAGTGTAGACTCTTGTGCACACATCCACACGTGTGCACAAACCATATAGGGACACGCATGTATACGCATGCACACACAGCACCATAGCTGCCTGGGAAGCCCCGAGCCCCCTTTCCCCCAGTCAATGAGGGGACATTTTGGAGGCTTGGGGAGGGTGAGCCTGTCCTGGGGGGGGGGGAATGGAGAGCCTGTCTCTCCCTCTGCCCCCTCCCACAATGCAGCAGGGAGGGGGAAGCTGGCCCAGCGGAGGTGTGGAATTTCCCCACGCTTCTCCAGGGGAGGGGGATTTCCACAGTGGGCCTGGCATTTCCACCCTCCTCCCCTGCTGTCTGGAGGCCAATTCAGGAAGCAGTTTGGAGACTCGAGTTCATTTTTGATAATCCTGTCACACAGGCACAAGTTACAAGTTATAAAAGGAACACCTTGACATCTCCAGCCTCCACCCCCCTCCCCAGAGGCAGTGTTGCGTGGAAGAAAAGCAGATGGCCGTGTGCACACATCTGTATGTGTGTATGTGCAGGTGTGTGTGTGCACATTCAGGTGGGTGTATGTGAGTGCGTGTAAGCATGGCGTCTGTGCGTGTGTGCATGTATGTGCAGGTGTGTGGTGTGTGTGTGTATGGGGTTTTTTTGGTGCGTATGTGCGTGCACGATGCGTGCCTGCGTGTTGGTGGATATGGATGTCCATGTACGTGCATGTGTGAATGATATGAGTGTGTGGCAGGTGTGCACGTGTGCATACATGCATGTGCGCACATGTGTGTTCTCCCCCTAAAACACCGGTGGTGAGGTGCACACTCTGCCCTTTGCCTTGGCTGGAGCGCCCCCTCCGCACGAGGCTGGAGCCTTCTGTGGTGTGGATGAGGTCGTCCTCCAGCCTCACTGCAGCAAAAACCCGAAGCCCAGTGTGTGCGGGCTGGCCAGGTGGGGGCGCCTGGGATGGGGTCCTGAAGGCCCACCTCATGACCTGGGACTCTGGGGCCAGAGTTTGGGGCCAGCAGGGGCAGGTGGGCCATCAGAACAGCTGCAGAAGGGGCCTGGGAGTTCATCTGCAGGAGCAGCCACACGTGTGCACACATTCTGGCATGTGGAGTGCAGCCACAGTGACACATACGTGTACACGTGTCTACCCACGCCTGTTGTGTGGACACTGGCCACGCAACTGGACCTCATCTCCACTGGCCGCTGTATCATCCCAGCTTGCCCTGGTCACTCGGGTGGCACCATACCCTGGGCCCACCCCAATCTCCACCCTGCTGCCATGTCTGCCCCACAGTGCCTGCCCCACCATGATGCTCACCCCAAAGTGCCTGGGGACGGCCGGCCAGACCGTGGGGGCTCTGCTTCTGCCATTCTCCTGACCCAGCTCTCTGCCTCAGTTTACGCAGTGGTCCATGCATCCCTTTGTTGAGAGGCTGAGCATTGGCACCAAAGTGGCTGAGGCAAGGTCAGATTCCTGAGGCCCCCTCCCCCGCCCAGGCACGGAGAGTCGGTGCGAGGAGAGACTGAGCCATAAGAAGAGGGTGCTAGGCAGGGAGCTCTGGCCTCTGTGGGTGGCCTGGCCACACGGTGGGAAGGAGGAGGCAGGCAGGACTGACCCTGAGGACCTGGCCTGGCCCTGTCCTTGCAATGTCCTGTGATCTTCATGCTGGGGAGGGATGACTGGCTGTGCCGAGCCTGAGGTTGGTGGCCACCAGGAGTGGTGGGCAGAGGGGCTGGGGTGCAGTCAGGAGAAAATCTCCAGTCTTGACTGGGGACCCCAGGCTTCCACTTCCTCCTGCTCCTCCCCCGCCATCCCGCCCCTCCCCCGCAGTGCTTATAGTCACGTCCTGCAAGAACAGCCCCAGACTCTGAGGAGACTGAGGATGTGCGCGGGGACGCAGCTGGCGGTGCCCTGCATGGCCCTCCTGCTCCTGGCACTGGCACTCAGCTGTGCGGCCACACTCAACTGCAAGGGGCCCACCTACCCCAGCGGCAGCAGGTGTTGCAATGAGTGCCAGCCTGGTGAGGGCCTGGGTCATGGGACCGAGAGGGGGCCGCGGCGGGGGTGCGGATGGGAAGGGGGCCCCCCGGAAGGAGGACCAGGAGTGGGGACCGGGGAGGGGGCTGGGAATGAAGGCAGACGGGTGGGGGGCTGCGTAGGCATGAGGACTGTAGGGGGCCGCATAGGGTCTGTCTTAGCACCTGGCCCTGGGGGATGGAGCAGCCAGGGCCCGGCCAGGGTGACCGGTCTGCAGGCAGAGGGGCTCCAAGCCGATGCCACCCACCCCTCTTCCCCTACAGGTTATGGAATGGAGAGTCGCTGCGACCACTCCCGTGATACCGTGTGCCAGCTGTGCAAGCCCGGTTACTACAATGAGGCTTTCAACTACGAGGCCTGCAGGCCATGCACGCAGTGCAATGAGAGTGAGCGCCACTGCTGCCCAGCCCGGGTTACAGGCCTGGACCCTGCTGCCATCACCCTTCCGCCCCGCCCCTCCCCCCCCAGCAATGGGAGACCACAACCACCTTCGACTGTCACATGTGGCTGCATACAGTCCCACACAGCCGCAGAAACAAACCCCCAAACCACAGTGGGCTGCTCCTTGGGGTCCCACCACAAGGGGAATAGGGGAGTGGGGCATGTGCTGGCCACGTGGGCTTCGCCTAAGTCTGAACTGGCTTGTTGGGGAGGGCCCCTGAAGGAAGAGCCGCAGGGCCCTGCAGAGGGCAAACAAGTAGGCCTCTGACACCCCTCAAAAATGCTCCCAGCTGGAACCAGGCCTCCGGGCACCTCCTAGGGGAGTGAGGGCTGAGGTCCCTGCCCTTGGTGCTTACGATGTGTGGAAGCCCAGGGAAGGCAAACCCCGACCCCTCCCTGGTCCCGGACCCTCCCCTGACCGCTCCTTACCCCTAATCCCTTACCCCCCTCCCCATCCCTGCCCCTGCCCCTACTGTTCTCCCTGCCCAGGAAGTGGGAGTGAGCCCGTGCAGAGCTGCACGTCCACAAGGGACACCGTCTGCCACTGCAGGCCAGGCACCCAGCCCCAGGGCGGCTACAAGCCAGGAGTTGGTGAGTGGTGGGGCCTCAGCCCGGGTATCAGTGAGTCCGGCCCCACACCACACCTGGGACCCCTTCAGGCCTCAAAGAGGTGAAGGGTGGGCTGTGGTGAGGGAGGGCTGGGCCCAAGCACCACCACTGCCTGGGTAGGGTTGGGGTTGAGTCTGTCCTGTCTCTCCCCTGCAGACTGCGCCCCCTGCCCACCAGGACACTTCTCCCCAGGCCACAACCAGCTTTGTAAGCCCTGGACAGAGTAAGTGGCAGATGTGGGGCCGAAGGGCCCAGGGGCCTGGGGGGCTGGGGTGAGGGGAGGGCTGGGGACTTGGGGGCTTGGGGACCCAGGGGCCTGGATGATGTGTGAGCCCCTCCCTATGGGCTGGAGTGGGATATGTGACCAGGCCCAGGTTCTGGCAGAGAAGCTGTGTGTGTGTGTATGTGAGTGTGTGTGGGTAGATGTGTGAGCGTGAGTGTGGTTGTGTATGTGTGTGAGCAAGTGTGTATGTGTACATGTGAGTGTGTATCTGTGTGTGCGTACGTGTGTGTGTAAGCGTGTGCATGACCATCCACAGCTGGGGCCCCGGACTCCACAGGGCTGACATTCTAGAGGGAGGCAGGCAGGACAAAGGGCAGGGGGCTCAGGAATGCACAGGCCCAGTGGAGCCGCAGAGGTGTGGGTAGAACAAGCCAGTGTGGGGAGCCGTGTGAGGGGTAGACTGGGGGACATGGAGAAGGCCCCTGCAGGATCGCAGGGAGCTGGGGAAGCCCCTCCAGGATGGGGCAGATGTTTCAGGGGTCAGGCCAGGGCTGTCTGCGGCAGCAAGCGATTCCGGGGCCTGGGCAGGGTCCTCGCCCGTTCTCCTCCACTGCCTTTGGTCTGGGGCTGTGACGCAGGTAACAGTGTGGATGCTGCTCAGAGGCTGATCCAGGGCGGGCCGTACCCTCATCCCAGTCAGACCCAGTGTGGTCCCCTCCACTGTAGTCCGACCTAGTGCAGACCTCCCCCTCACAGTCCAACCCAGGGTGGACCACCCTCCCCCTCCCCATTGCAGTCCTGGCTCTAGGCCCACCTGGGTGGGGAGTCAAGTCTCCTCTGATCAGGCTTCCCCACAGCTGCACCTCCACCGGGAAGCGCACCCTGCAGCCGGCCAGCAACAGCTCAGATGCAGTCTGTGAGGACAGGAGCCCCCTGGCTACCACGCTAACCTGGAGCACTCAGTACTCCCCGCCCCTGTCCACCCCTGCCCAGCCCACTACTGCCCAGCCCGGAGCCTCACAGAGGCCTCCCGAAGCTCCAACAGGACCCCCCAGGGGTAAGGAGCCTGGCCTTACCCCAAGCAGGTGGGGAGGTGGGGATGGGGTCTCCCTGTCCCTGTGGACCCCATCTTAGCTGGCCCTGTCCCTCACAGGCCCTGCGCTGGCTGCCATCCTGGGCCTGAGCCTGGGCCTGGGCCTGCTGAGCGCCTTGGCTGCTGTGCTTGTCCTAGTCCTGCACCGCCAGGCCTGGAGGCCTCCACCCACCGCCCTGAAGCCCCCCGGTGAGTGCCTGCCTGGCCTAGCCCAGACTCTCCTACAGGGGGAAGACCCCACCCATCTCCCACCTGCCCTGTCTTCCTTCCCAGGGAGCAACAGCTTCCGGACCCCCATCCAAGAGGAGCACGCTGATGAACACTCTGTCCTGGCCAAGGTCTGAGTGGAGCCAGCACCCCCTTCCCGGGCTGCACCCAGAAGGTTCTGGCCAGACAAAGCCATCCCCACTGCTCCCAGAACCCCTGTGTCCCCTCTGCGCCGTTTTAGGTGCTTCTGGGCAGGCCCCCGGGCTCCAGTACGTATGTCGTGCATACTCCTGCCCAGGGCCAACCCCAATAAAGACTTTATACCTATGGGTCTCCTGTGGACACCAAGGGCTGAAGGCGCACACCCACTGGGGGGATGAGGGTGGGGGCATGCATGCAAGGGGGAGGTGGGGGTACACGCACCGGTGGGGAGAGGGGAGTTTGTGCAGCCATGAAGGAGGTACAGGGGGACGGGGGAGTGCATACCCACTGGGGAGTGGGATGCACACACCTTCAGGGGGAAAGGGCGTAGAGGGGCATGTATCCACTGAGGAACAGGGGGTCTTGTATCGGTGGAGGGGATGGGAAATGGGAGGATGCACACCGATGGGGAGGGGATGGAGGTGGGGGCACACACCCATGGGGGGCTAGAGGGCTGGGGGCAACACATCTACAGGCAAGATGGAGCCATGGCCATCTCTGGCTGGGGAGGGATCTGGGCCAAGGCATAGTGGGGCAGTGGGACACTCAGTCACCCAAAGGGCCCCATCCTCCCCATTCTCTGGGAGTGGGATGTCCTGGGGTTTGTGGGGGATGGGGGGTGACTAAAAAGTCCAAAATAAGTGTTCTCAGGAAAAGCAGACCTGCGGTTTGTTGAATGAGTACCAAGAAAAGTCTGACTTGGTCTGCAGCACCACACTGTGCAAGAGGAGGGCCCCAGGCTGTGGGTAGCAGGAGCAGCCGCCCAAGGAGATATTGGACCACTGGCCACCTTGGGTCCCTGCTCACCCTTCTGAGGGGTGACATGGGTATTGCCCCCCCATGCAGACCCCACGTAGCTGGCAGGGTCGTGACCAGGGCCCCAGCTTAGGATGAATGGTCGAGGGAGGAGGGGTGGGTGTGCCGCAGGCCCTCCTGAGCCCCCCACCTGGCCTGGTGCCCCTGCAGGCAAGGGTGGCGATGGCACAGTCATGCAGAGAGCTAGTGGTCCCTGACAAGGCCACCATTGTGCACCCTGGGCACCTGCTGTCCCGTCCCTGGGTGCGTACCCGGCAGAGGAGCATGAGTGAACAGAATGTCCTTACAACTTTATGCCATGTAGTCCAAGGCTGGGAACACAAACGCCCATCAGCAGTAGGACGACCTATAAACTGTAGCACGTTCAGACAGGAAGATGCCTGGCCCTAAAAGAACATAGCTCCTGCAACAACGCCCCTGCAGACAGCACTTGGGCTGCACAGGTGCTGTGTGTGGAAATGTGCTAGCCATCTGTGCCCTCTCCTATGTGCAGGCCACACCTGGGAGAAAGCTCACAGGTACGGGACAAGTGGCCGGGCATTAGGGAAACTCAAGCATTTGCTCACAAAGCGAGAGATGAAAGATTCATGAAAGCTTTACTAAAAATGGAGTCACATAAGAGATAGAAGAAGATAATAGATAATACGTGTGTGTTTCTGAGTCAGGGTGAGAGGATTCTCACTTCCCACCAGGTCAGGGGTCCGGATGACTGAGTCTGCTAAGGACAGCCCACACATCTCCCTGGAAGATAATGAGCTGCTCACAAGGCATTGGGAAGCACAGATTAGCAGATAAAAGTCATCCCCAATCCCACCATCCAGTTACAGACACTCCACTCATTCACTCAGACACCGTGTGCTGAGCAGGCACCCAGGTACACAGCACATACAGCAATCAGGTACACAGGATACACAGGTATGCAGAGCACTCAGGTACACAGGATACTGAGGGTACACAGGGCACTCAGGGTACACATACACAGGGCATTCAGGAACACAAGGTACTTGGTACACATACACAGGGTATACAGGTACACAGAGCACTCAGAATACACATACACAGGGCATTCAGATCCTACAGGGAACTAAGGTACACAGGGTACTCAGGGTACATAGCACACAGGGCACTCAGGTACATGGGGTACACATACACAGGGTACTAGGGTGCACAGGGCCCTCAGTACACATACACAGTTTACTCAGGTACACAGGCACACAGGGTATACATACACCAGGTACTTGGGTACACAGGGTACTTCAGTATACAGGGTACTTAGGTACACAGCACTCAGGGTACACAGCACACCAGGCATACAGGTGCAGTGTAGTGAATTGCTTTAATATGTTCCTTCTAACCAGGGTCTTGTAACTTCCACAAAATGAATGATTGGGTGGGACTATGCAAATAAGGTGCTTGTGGCCCACAAAGGGGATTGGGCAGTTTTGCTAATGCAAATACAGTGCATGGAACCCTTGCAGGGGTGGGACCATGCAAATAAGGTCCTTGTAGGGAGTTGGTCAGTTTTACCATCCCTCTAGGCTTAAAGGGAGCCAATCCTAGAGATTGGAGGGGGACTTCACTACCATTGTGAAGGTTAATATGTGTCAAGTCGATTAGGCTATTATTCTCAGTGGTTTGGCAGTCATTGGACTGATTGCTTTTCCATAGTGAAATATAATGTAATCCCATCCATGATGTGATCTGAAGTGATCAGCCAATCAGTTGTAAGGGAGTTTCTTCAGGGGTGTGGCCTACATTCAATACATATAGACGTTCTGGCAACGCTCACCAGCTTGCTCTGGATCCTGCACCCGACTTGTCGTCCTCTGACCTCCAGTTCTTGGGATGTGAGCCAGTAGCCTGTTCCTGACCTACAGATCTTGTGATTCACCATCTTCTACAACCCCGTGAGCCAGCAGCCTTCTGCCTTACCCGCCGATTTTGGGTTCACCAGTCCCTGCAACCATGTGAGTCAGGAGAAGCCTCCAGCTGACTCACAGATTTGGGACTTGTCAGCTTCCACAACTGCATGAGCCATTGCCTTGAGATAAATTTCTCTATATATATTTGTATACACTTCACTGGTTTTGCTCATCTAGAGAATCCAGCCTAAGACATTTGGTACCGAGAGTGGTTCTAGAGAAACAAAACAGCTTTCTGAATTGGTTCTCAAGTCTAGCTAGCCTTAGAGGCACTGATGACTCTGTCTTCAGTGTAAAGAGGGCACTACTAATCCCCGGTGTGAGTGACAATACAAACATACAAAATATCACCACCAATGCATCAAATATTTGTGAGAGACAAGGCTCTGAGTGATTGAATACTTGATACTTTTCTACAATTTTGTCAAATGAGAAGTATAAGGAAACTGGTTGGTTGGTCCGGCTTTTGCTAGACAAAGTGGTGAAAGAAAGAGATGAGCTCAGGGCTTCAGAGTCACAACTCAAGTGCCACATAAAAGATCTGAAAGTTGCCAATTGTGCCCTGAGAGAAAGCCCTATTTCTTGTAGTAACACAGCTGATACCGCCAAAAACCAAACCCAGAGTCTTATCATAAGAGTGGCTGAATTACAACACCAGTTGAATTCCCAACATTAAAGGGTGTCTGGAGTTAAAATGAGGGCACTGATTGGGAAGAAAAGGGATCCTGAAACTTGGGATGGGGACAGATAGGTAAATAATCAGGAAGCTGGGGATATTGAGCCCCTAAATTCTGTTGAATCACTCCTGCCAACAGAACCAGCCCTCTTACTACCATCTGAAAAGATTACTCCATCTTTGTCTGCTAAGCCACCATCCCCAGTAAAACTATTATCCCTTCCACCTCCATCTGATAAGATCAACCCAGCTGTGCTTGAAGAACCTTTGCAATATCGCCTGGGACAGCATCTGGGGCATTACCTGAGGTATTGCCTGAGGCAGATGCTTACAAGACATTGGTGAATGTCCCCAGAACCCACCCTCACCACTCATTTTTGCTTCTAGACCTACAACTAGACTTAAGTCCCAGCAAGCCCCAAGAGGCGAAGTACGAAGTGTGACCCACTTGAAAGAGCTGTTTGATTTTTCTAATATATACAGAAACCTGGGAAATACGTGTGCAAATGGCTATTAAGGGTGTGGGATAATGGTGCAAGGAACATAAAGGTGGATCAGTCTGAGTTTATTGGTATGGGCCACTAAGCGCAGGTTGTTCATTCAGTGTTTTCAATCAAGAGGCTGGAAAAGGATCTAATAGTTTATTGGTTGGTTCACTGAAGCATGAATTAAGTTCAAGTGCCAGACCTATTTTGGTATGCTGTAGAAGGAATCCAAAGGCTTAGGAAAATTGGCATATTAGAGTGGATTTATCAGGTTGGACACACAGACCCATACATGGAGTGCCCAGAGGACACACTTTTCATCACAACGGTGAAGAACAAATTGGTGAAGGGAGCCCCAGTTTCCTTGACGACTACTGAGATTGCTATTTTGTGTAAGTCATATTTGACAGTGGGAACTGCCCTAACTGCGTTAAGACACCTAACTACAATGGGGCTGATTGGACCCTATGGTGGTAGGGGCCAAGTGGCAGCTCTTCATCACCAATGACAAGGTGGGCATTGTTACCATTACGGACAGAGGAGTCAAAGCACTAATCAGAATATTCTGACTCATATGGACTTATGGCATTGGCTACTTAGTCGTGGTGTCCCTAGGAGTGAAATAAATAGGAAATCTACTAAATTCTTACTTGAGCTGTACAAGCAGAAGAATTCTAAGTCAACCGAATGGCAGTCTAACTTTAATCACCAGAATACAGTCACGGCCCCTCAATCAATTCCCAGACTTGAGCCAGTTTACAGACCCACAACTTCTTGAATGAAGGGGAGACTTGATCCTTTTGATGAATGACCCCACTGTACTGCCAAAAATTAGGGGGATAGTTCTTCTAATCTTTCACCCAGCCTTCCCCAAAGGGATGTATGGCCTTTTGGAGAGTGACTGTTAATTGGGGAAAAGGAAATAATCAGACTTTTGGGGGATTATTGGACCCTGGCTCTAAACTGACACTAACTCCAAGAGATCCAACATGTCACTGTGGCCCACCAATCAGTGTGGGAGCATATGGAGGTCAGGTTATTAATGGAGTCTTAGCTCAGGTTCATCTCACTGTGGGTCCAGTGGGTCCCCAAACCCATCCTGTAGTGATTTCCCCAGTTCCAGAATGCGTAACTGGAATCGACATACTCAGCAACTGGCAGAACCCCCACATTGGATCCCTGACATGTGGAATAAGGGCTATTATGGTAGCAAAGGCCAAGGGGAAACTATTAGAATTGCCCCTGCTAGGAAAATAATAAGCCAAAAGCAATACTGCATTTCTCGAGGGATTGCAGAGATTACTGCCACCATCAAGGACTTGAAGGATTCAGGGGTGGTGATTCTCACCACATCTCCATTCAACTCGCCTATTCGGCCTGTGCGGAAGACAGATAGATCTTGGAGAATGACAGTGGATTATCATAAACTAAACCAGGTGGTGACTCCAATTGTGGCTGTTGTTCCAGATGTGGTTTCATTGCTTGAACAAATTAATACATCTGCTGGTACCTGGTATGCAGCTATCGATCTAGCTAAATGCCTTTTTCTCCATACCTGTTTTGAAGGACCATCAGAAGCAGTTTGACTTCAGCTGGCAAGGCCAGCAATACACCTTCACCTGCCTACCTGAGGGGTAGATCAACTCTCCAGCCCTATGTCATAATTTAGTCCACAGGGACACTGATCGCCTTTCCTTCCACAAGACGTCACACATTGATGACATTATGCTGAGTGGATCTAGTAAGGAAGGAACGTCAATGACTCTGGACTTATTGGTAAAACATTTTCATGCTAAAGGGTGGGAAGTTAATCCAACAAAAATTTAGGTGCTTTCCACCTCAGTGAAATTTCTAGGGGTCCAGTGGTATGGGGCATGTTGAGATATTCCTTCTAAAGTGAAGGAAAAGTCATTGCATCTGGCCCTTCCCACAACTAAAAAGGAGGCACAGTACCTAGTGGGCCTTTTTGGATTTTTGGAGGCAACATCTCCCTCATTTGGGTGTGCTGCTCCAGCCTATTTATCAAATGACTCAAAAAGCTTCTAGTTTTGAGTGGGGGCCCGAACAAGAGAAGGCACTGCAATAGGTAAGGCTGCCATGCAACCCGCTCTGCCACTTGAGCCATATGATTTGGCTGATCCAATGGTGGTTGAAGTGTCAGCGATACATTTGCCCAATGCAATGCATTGTTTGATTTCTTGACTGCTGCTTCCATGGGTGTTGATTGTGGATCCCAGTAAAATGAAATCCTTGACAATTTCAATCTTTTCTCCCTCTATCCTGATGTTGCTTATTGGTCCAGTTGTGAGGATTTTTCTTTTCTTTTTTATTGCTGTAGTTTAAATGAGGTTTACATTTCAAGTTAGTCGCCCATACAAAATTTTATACATATGATGTTATGTGACCCTAATTGCTCCCCCCATTCTGCGACAGCACACTCCTCCTTTCTACCGCTGATTCCCCATGTCCATTCAACCAGCTCCTAACGCTCTCTGCCTTCCCATCGCACCTCCGGACAGAAGCTTCTCCTATGGTCTCTCGTATCTACTTGAGCTAAGAGGCACACGCCTCACGAGTATCACTTTATGTCCCACAGTCCAGTCCAATCCCTGTCTGAAGAGTTGGCCTCAGAAATTGTTTTAGTTCTGGGCTGATAGAGAATCCAAGGGCCATGCTTTCTGGGGTTCCTCCAGTCTTAGTCAGACCATTAAGTATGGTCTTCTTAATAGAATTTGAGTTCTGCACCCCATCTTTCTGCTGCTCCATCAGGGACTCTCTGTTGTGTTCCCTGTCAGGGTGGTCATTGGTGGTTGCCAGGCACCATCTAGTTCTTCTGGTCTCCGGCTGATGAAGTCTCTGGTTTATATGGCCCTTTCTGTCTCTTGGGCTAATACTTTCCTTGTGTCTTTGGTGTTCTTCATTCTCCTTTACTCCAGATGGTTGGGACCAATTGATGCATCTTAGATGGCCGCTTGCAAGCTTTTAAGACCCCAGACACCACTCACCAAAGTAGGATGCAGAACATTTTCTTAATAAGCTTTGTTATGCCAGTTGACCTAGATGTCCCCTGAAAGCATGGTCCCCAGACCCCTACCCCTGCTACTTTGTCTCTCAAAGTATTTGATTGTATTCAGAAGACTTCTTAGCTTTGGTTTAGTCCAGTTGTGCTGACTTCGCCTGTAGTGTGTGCTGTCCTTCCGTTCGCCTAAGATGATTTTTATCTACTAACTAGTTAGTAAATAACCCTCACCCTCCCTTCCCACCCTCGTAACCATCAAAGAATGTTTTCTTCTGTGTTTAAACCTTTTCTTGAGTTCTTATAATAGTGGTCTTATACAATATTTGTCCTTCTGTGACTGACTAAATTCACTCAGCATAATAAGTTCCAGCCTCCTCCATGTTATACGATGTTCCATGGCTTCGTCGCTGTTCTTTATGGTTGCGTAGTATTCCCTTGTGTGCATATACCATAATTTGTTTATCCATTCGTCCGTTGATGGGCACCTAGGTTGTTTCCATCTTTTTGCTATTGTGAACAGTGCTGCAATGAACATGGGTGTGCATATATCTATTCGTGTGACGGCTCTAATTTCTCTAGTGTATATTCCAAGGAACAGGATAGCTGAATCGTATGGTACTTCTATTTCTAACTTTTTAAGGAAGTGCCAAATCGATTTCCAAAGTGGTTGTACAATTTTACATTCCCACCAACAGTGTATAAGTGTTCCAGTCTCCCCGGATTTTTGTTTTCTTTATGTTGAGGGGTAATCCATACCGAAGGCTTTCGTCTTTGATCTTCATCAGTAAGTGCTTCAAGTCCTCTTCACTTTCAGCAAGCAAGGTTGTGTCATCTGCATAACGCAGGTTGTTAATGAGTCTTTCTCCAATCCTGATGCCCTGTTCTTCTTCGTATAGTCCAGCTTCTCAGTTTATTTGCTCAGTATATAGATTGAATAGGTATGGTGAAAGGATATAACCCTGATGCACACATTTCCTGACTTTTAACTATGCAGTATCCCCTTGTTATGTGTAAATGACTGCCTCTTGATCTATGTACAGGTTCCTTATGAGCAAAATTAAGTGTTCTGGAATTCCCATTCTTCGCAATGTTATCCATAATTTGTTATGATCTACACAGTCAAATGCCTTTGCATAGTCACTAAAACATAGGTAAACATCTTTCTGGTATTCTCTGCTTTCAGCCAAGATCCATCTGACATCAGCAATGATATCCCTGGTTCCACGTCCTCTTCTAAACCTGGTTTGAATGTCTGGCAATTCCCTGTCTATATACTGCTGCAGCTGCTTGTTAATGATCTTCAGCAAAATTTTACTTGCGTGTGATATTAATGATATGGTTTGATAATTTCCGATTCGGTTGGATCACCTTTCTTTGGAACAGGCATAAATATGGATCTCTTCCAGTCGGTTGGCCAGGGAGCTGTCTTCCAAATTTCTTGGCATAAAAGAGTGAGTACTTCCAGTGCTGCATCCATTTGTTGAAACATCTCAATTGGTATTCTGTTAATTTCTGAAGCCTTGTTTTTCACCAATGCCTTCAGTGCAGCTTGGACCTCTTCTTTCAGTACCATCAGTTCCTGATCATATGCTACCTCCTGAAATAGTTGAATGCCGACCAATTCTTTTTGGTATAGTGACTCTGTGTATTCCTTCCATCTTCTTTGGATGCTTCCTGGATCGTTTAATATTTTCCCCTTGAATGTTCAATATTTCAATTCAAGGCTTGAATTTTTTCTTCAGTTCTTTCAGCTTGAGAAATGCAGAGCATGTTCTTCCCTTTTGGTTTTCTATCTCCAGGTCTTTGCACATGTCATTGTAATACTTTACTCTGTCTTCTCGAGCTTCTTTTTGAAATCTTCTGTCTAGCTCTTTTACTTCATCATTTCTTCCTTTCCCTTTAGCTAATTTCTTCCTTTCCCTTTAGCTACTCTACATTCAAGATCAAGTTTCAGAGTCTCCTCTGACATTCATTTTGGTCTTTTCTTTCCTTCCTGTCTTTTTAAAGACCTCTTGCTTTTTTGAAGTATGATGCCCTTGATATCGTTCCACAACTCGTCTGGTTTGGTCATTAGTGTTAAATGAGTCAAATCTTTTCTTGAGATGGTCTCTAAATTCAGGTGGGATATACACAAGGTTGTACTTTGGCTCTTGTGGACTTGTTCTAATTTTCTTCAGTTTCAACCTGAACTTGCATATGAGCAATTGATGGTCTGTGCCACAGTCAGCCCTCAGCCTTGTTCTGACTGATGATATTGAACTTTTCCATCGTCTCTTTCCACAGATGTAGTCTATTTGACATAATGATACGATCACCCCTATAATGAGATCTGATATAATGTAATCACCTCCATGATGAGATCTGCCATGGGCAGCCAATCAGTGGAAAGGAAGTTTCCTTGGGGGTGTGGCCTGCAACCAATATACGTGGACTTTCTGGCAAAGTTCACTGGCTTTTGCTTGCTCTGGATCCTGCATCTGATCTCTGATTCTTGGGACTTGAGCTAGCAGCTTACCTGACAACCTTGGGATGTGTCAGCCTCCTCACCCTGTCAGCCAACCAACTGCTGTCTTACCCACTGATCCCGGGATTCCTCAACCTCCGCAGCCTATGAGCCAGAGGCCTGCTGTCTGACCTGCTGATCTTGAGTTCGCCAGCCCCTGCAGCTATGTGAGTCAGGAGAAGCCTCCAGCTTGACCCACAGACTTGCAACCTTTCAGGTTCTATAACCACATGAACTATTTTCTTGATATAAATCTCTCTCTCACTCTGTCTCTCTGTCTGTTTCTCTCCATATATATATATATGTATGTATGTATGTATATATATATATGTATGTATATATATATATATATATATATATATATGCTTCACTAGTTCTGCTTCTCTAGAGAACCCATCCTAAGACACTCAGCCACTTCTGTCATTTCCCAGTGGGCTCATGAACAAAGTGGCCATCATGGCAGGAATGGAGGTTATGCATGGGCTTAGCAACATGGGCTTCCACTCACCAAGGCTGACTTGGCTATAGCCACTGCTAAGTGCCCAATCTGCCAGCAGCAGAGACCAACACTGAGTTCATGATATTGCACCATTCCTCGGGGTGATCAGCCAGCAACCTGGTGGCAGGTTGATTACATTGGACAGCTTCTGTTATGGAAAGGGCAGTGTTTTGTTCTTACTGGGACAGACACTTACTCTGGCTATGGATTTGCCTTCCCTGCATGCAGTGCTTCTGCCAAAACTACCATCTGTGGACTTACAGAATGACTTATCAACCATCATGGTATCCCACACAGCAATGCCTTGGATCATGAAACTCACTTCAGAGCAAATGAAGAGTGGCAATGAGCCCATGGCCATGGAATTCACTGGTCTTACCATGTTCCCTATCATCCTGAAGCAGCTGGCTCGATAGAATGATGGAATGGCCTTCTAAAGATACAATTATGGGGCCAGCTATGTGGCAATACTCTGCAGGCTTGGGGCAATGTTCTCCGGGAGGCTGTATATGCTCCACACCAGCATCCTATATATGGTGCTGTTTCTCCCATATCCAGGATTCATGGGTCCAGGAATCAGGGCTGGAAATGGGAGTGGCACAACTCACTATTACTATAAATTTTGCTTGCTGTCCCTGTGACCCTATGCTTTGTGGGTCTAGAGGTCTTCGTTCCAAAGGGAGGAGTGCTCCCACTTGGAGACCACATGGATTCCATTGAACTGAAAGTTAAGGATGTCATCTGGCCACTGTGGGCTCCTCATGCCTCTGAATCAACAGGCAAGGAAGAGAGTTACCCTATTGGCTGGTGAGATTGATGCTGATTACCAAGGGGAAATCGGATTGATAGTATATACTGGAAGTAAAGAAGAGTATGCCTGTAATACAGGAGATGCCTTAGGATGTCTCTTAGTATTACCATGCCCTGTGATTAAAGTCAATGGAAAACTACAGCAACCCAATTCCAACATGACTACTAATGGCCCGGACCCTTCAGGAATGAAAGTTTGGGTCACTCCACCAGGCACAGAACCACAACCAGCTGAAGTACTTGCTGAGGTAAAAGGGAATACAGAATGGGTGATGGAAGAAGGTGCTACCTTCTTCTAACAGCTACTACCAAGCGACGAGTTGCAGAAATGAGGACTGTAATTGTTATGAGTATTTCTTCCTTCTACTATATGTGTATGTATGCATACATATATAAATACATATATATATATATAATTTTTGTTTTCTTCCCTTCCTTATCCCATTACTTATAAAATATAAGATGTAAACAGGGCTAGTGCATTTTCAGTTGTATGTGTGTTAGTTGTATCATGTTAGGTGCAAATATGACTTTATAATTGTCTTTATAGATATGCATGGTTTAAGGAGATGTGTACAGTTGCCAAGTTGACAAGGGGTGGAATGTGATGGTTAATGTTATGTGTCAACTTGATTAGGTTATAATTGTCAGTGGTTTGGCATCCATTGAACTGATTGCTTTTCCATAATGTAATATAATGTAATCCCATCCATGATGTGATCTGATGTGATCAGCGAATCCGATGTAATCAGCCAATAAGTTGTAAGGGGAGATTCCTTGGGGGTGTGGCCTGCATCCAGTATATATGGATGTTCTGGCAAAGCTCACCAGCTTGCTCTGGATCCTGCATCTGACATCTCTGAGCTCCGGTTTTTGGGACGTAAGCCAGCAGCCTTTCTTCTGATCTGCAGATCTTGGGATTCATGAGCTCTGGAAGCCTAGTGAGACAGCAGCCTTCCACCTGACCCGCTGATTATGAGTTTATCAGCCCCTGCAACCATGTGAGTCAGGAGAAGCCTCTAGCCTGATGCCTGACCCATGGATTTGGAACTTGTCAGCCTCTACAACTGAGAGAGCCATTTCCTTGAGATAAATCTCTCTCTACATATTTATATATGCTTCACTGGTTTTACTCCTCTAGAGAACCCAGCCTAAGACAACCATCAAAAAGAAGACTCGGGAGTGGAGTGCATACTTTGGACCCTGGTGTCATGGATTGAACTGTGTCCCCCCAAAATATCTGTCAACTTGGCTAGGTCATGATTCCCAGTATTGTATGGTTGTCTACTATTTTATCATCTGATGTGATTTCCCTATGTAAATGCTATCACTATGATGTAATAAAATGGATGGATTAGCGGCAGTTATATTGATGAAGTCTACAAGATTAGATAGTGTCTTAAGCCAATCTCTTTTGAGATATAAAAGAGAAGCGAGCAGAGACATGGGAACCTCATACCACCAAGAAAGCAGTGCCGGGAGCAGAGTGTGTCCTTTGGACCTGAGGTTCCTGCTCAGAGAAGCTCCTAGACTAAGAAAAGATTGATGACACAGACCTTCCTCCAGAGCCGACAGAGAAAGCCTTCCCCTGGGGCTGACACCCTGAATTTGGACTTACAGCCTACTAGACTGTGAGAGAATAAATTTCTCTTTGCTAAAGCCATCCACTTGTGTTGTTTCTGTTATAGCAGCACTAGATGACTAAGACACCAGGTTTCCTGTGCTGAGAACCTCCTAAATGCAAGAGATAGAGCTGTAACACTGATGTCAGCTCGGACAGCATGGTGGGCTTCCCAGCCCATGGAGCAAGGTAGCTACAGTGGGCTTGCCAACCCATGGAGCAAGAGAGCTGAGGGCCTTCGGGCAGCAGGCTTTCTGGTGGAGTGGGGTTCCTCTGGGCACTTATTGGCGGAGCTAAAGAGCTTCCCAATACTGGCCTGAGGAGGACAGAGCCCAGGCCAAAAGCAAGGGCCCGGGCTGAGAGCGAAGGCCTGGTGGCAGCAGCAGCCGAAAATAAGTGGTCCTGATGGAAGAACGGTATCAAGCTGTTCCTGTTACTTCCAAGTTGATGCTGATCCTGAATTGTAACCTGTTACTTCCTCAATCAGCCCCATAATTGTGAGTATAGTCTGTGAGTTCTGTGTGGCCATTGCAACAAATTATCAAACCCAGCAGAGAAGTAAGAGAGTGTAGTGGGAGGGACAGCTGGTGTCAGAATGGTAAAAGGGTTGGAGAGTGGAGGTGTGTCTGACCGTCACTTCATAGGAATCAGCCTTGGGCTGATGCTGATCTTGATGATTCTCCTTCCCCCTTGTGAAGTTAGACCATGAGTTCTGATGCCACGCCATTCTTACAATAGGGTACTTGGGAACATATACATAGGTACACAACACAGGTACACAGCCCTGCCTCGGGAGCCCACTTAGCAGCAGGCGGTGTCCTGGCAGAGAGGAAGTAGTGGGAGCCCTTCAGGAGGAGGCCCTGAAGATGTGGGCACTGACATTTTGCTGATGTGACTATTGCCTTTGGCCTTGTCCACAAGCTGCCGGGTCACTGTGCACATGACCTACACCTTATAATGTCCGTGTTGTTACATGTACAGTCACACAGGGCACCTACCCCGCTTCAGGAAGGAACTCATTCTTCTTAGGGCTGAGCTGGCCGCGCCTCGACGCCTGAGCGCTGTGTGGCCCCTCATGGGGCCGGCAGGGGCTTTGTCAGCTCAGCAATGCAGGCTGAGGCTGCCCCTGCCCTACTCTGTGCACCCCCTGAAACCGCTGTCACCTCAAACTCGGTCTCCACTTCCTGAGGACCAACTGACACCTGACAGTCTGATAAACATCATTTGCAGGGTTTGTCATATCTTCTGGGGCCCAGTGCATTAGGCATGCACTAAAATTAGAGGTGACCCTTTCTGGCCTAGACTGAACTCTTAAGTCTTCTATACTGAGCAGCGGCAGGAGTGCCAGAACCCTCTCTCTGTTCTACTTGGGACATCTTCACCTAGCTGGCTTCCAGGTGCTACTCCAGCATCTGCATATCATGTGGCTTTCTTTCTGTCCAGGCATCTTAGAGTCATCTCCCAACTTTTAGGGGCTGAGTATGGGTCTCCAGCTGCCAGGGATCTGCTTCAAGAGGGCGAATTCCAGTACCGTGAGCCACACCTGTGGGGCAGCCCGCCCAAGAGGAACCCTCTATCCTGCAGTGACTTCCTCTCTGAGAAGGGGTCCCACATCTTGGACTTGACAGCGACAGTTCAGACCCAAACTGCTGATCCTGTTCTCCCCACAGAAAAGGGGATGAACTCTTTGGGGAGGTGGTGGCTGTGGGGCTTCTGAACAGGCGTCCTGGGATCCCTGTGTCATGGCCTTCACCACATCTCCAGCCTGTGGGCAACACCATGGTCACGTTTGTGCCCCCCACCCCAAGCTTCTAGTTACCCCCTCCCCCATTCCCAGAAGTTTCCATTTACTTCCCCTGTGCCAGGGGTTAGGAGACTGGGGAGGTTGAGGGGAGAACCCTCAGGTGGAGCCATCCAGAGAGGCTTCAGGGAGGAGGCAGAACCCCTGGAGTGCACCTGGGGAAGCTGAGGCCCACAGACACATGGGAACAGTCTGGGAGGAGGGTTTGGAGGCCAGCTCTCTGTGGCCTTCGACCTCTGTGGGCTCACCCTCGGCTCACTCCAGGTGGACGGGCTTGGAGAGGGGGTGATGAAACTTGAGAGAGGTGGGTTAGAAGTTGTTCCAGTAACCCGAGCCTGAGATCTGGAAGGGCCTCTCCCTCTGAGCTTCAGGTGCCTCCACTGGAAGCAGCTGATAATGACACTCAGGCACCTCCTTTCACCAGCTCCTCCCAGGCCGCCCCCAGCCCAGCTCAGAGGAGCTGCCCTTTGGGGGCAGGAGCTGCGAGGGGTGCCCTGAAGGTCTGTAAGTAATGCGGAAGGGGTTCCGTGGGGCTGGAGCCTACTCAGCCCCGCCCACCAAGTGCCCCAGAGGGAGGGGCATCTCTTCCCAACACGCGTGGTCTTCCCAGCGCTCCTCTGACCCAGGGCTGGGCTGGCTTCGCTGCATCTGGTGGGGCCGCCCAGTCTCCGCAGGCAGACTGGTGGGCGTGACTACAGTCCCAGGCAGGTGTGGGGTCGAGGTTGGGGTGTCTGGAGACTCGGTGGGATGTGGGACTTCATCCTACCCCCTCTGGGGGACTAGGAGATCAGAAAGCTGGAGCTGAGGGGGCGTGTCAGAGAGGGAACAGCTGCTCACCCGGAGCAAGGGGGGCTCAGCGAGGGGGCAGGACTGCCTCAGAAGAAAGCACGCACGTGGGGAGCTGCGGGGCGCCTTCGTGGACCCCGCGGACTGCAGCCGTGAGCACTACCCACACCGCGACGACTCAGGGTACCTGTTCCTACCCGCATCCGGTGCCCCGAAGCCGCCCGCCCCCGACTGCCTTTCCTTCCCTGCACTGTCCGGCCTCCAAGGGTCCTACTGGGGAACAACGTCTCCTGTCTCCTCGGTCCCCTGCCGCTGCACCCCTGCGTGTCTGGCCCTCCCGGATGCCTCATAAGCAGAGGCGGTGGGACCACTGTCGTGGGCGGGGAGTGTCGGGGGCGTGTCCGGGGTGGGGCTTGTCCGGGGGCCGGGCCGGGGTCATCAAAAGGCTCGGGCCCAGCCCAGGCAGTAGGGCGGGATGATCGCGCGGGCGGCGTGGTGCGGCGTCGTGCTGCTCTGCGCGCTGGGCCTGGGCCAGGGCCCCGCCGAGGATCAGAGCTGCGGCCCCGGCCGCTTTTCCCGCGGGACGGAGTCCAACGCGCGCTGCTGCCGCACCTGCACCCCAAGTAAGCCATGCGCAAGATGAGCCCCATCGCGAAGGAGGGTGGGTGATGGGCGGCGGCGCACCCAGCTGCGAGCACGGGCCGCGAAGGGGGAAGGGCGGGAGGTGTCGGTCAAAGGCCCTCTTGGGAGGTAGCGAGTGGTTGGGTGCCGGATCCAGGGTGGGCCCAGGGGCAAGGGTGCAGGAGGAGTCCTGGGGCCTGGAGCCTGGCAGGGACCCTGGGGGTCGCTGTGAGACCTCAGCCTTCACCCAGGTCACCTCCTGCCCAGTTTGGGGTCCCAGCTCCTGGCCCTGACCCCATTTCTGTCCCGCCCCCGCCTCTGGCCTGCAGCTGTGGGTGGTGGGACGCTGGATGTGCCAGAGGCCACAGATGCAGAGGAATACTCCTAGAGCTTTATCCTGCCGGCCTGGAGGCAGGAGGCAGACTCTGAGGGCCCCAAGTCTCCTTGCGTTGGTGGCTGGTGTGGTGGGCAGCAATTCAGGGGTGGGGGCAAGGCGGCAGTTTCAGGTGTCCACTAGGCACCCAGGGACCGCGGCAGCTGATAGCAGTGCCAGGGGTGGAGAGGGAAGGAGAGTAGGTCTCCAGGCCCAGGGTCCGCAGGAAGCCTTCAGACGACTAACCAGCAGGGACAGCCCCTGGTGACACAAGTGGAACAGCTTCAGGGCAGTGTTGGTGGGGGATGTCACACAGGAAGGACAGCTGAACACAGCCCAGGGTCCTGGGCCCTCTGGATGCCCTCTGCTTGTGGGGCTAAGGAAGAACTCGTGCAAGTGCTGAGAAGCTGCCTTGTCTCCACCCGCCACAGGCATGGAGGTCTGTCCTGAGCAGGACTGCACGTGTGTCCAGCCTGAGTTCCACTGCGGAGACCCACAGTGCAACAGCTGCAAGCACCATCCATGCCCACCAGGCCAGGAAGCACGGCCCCAAGGTGGGTCCACAGAGGCTGCCAGAGCGTCTGGGTGTCCTTAGGCAGGAGAGCAGGCATGTGCATGGGTGGGGGGGAGTGGGGGCCCCAGTAGGTGGGCAGCTATGGGAGGGCTGCTCCTTTGGAGAGGTGGTCCTCCCTCAGGCTGGGCAAGGGTACCAGAGCCCCCTCTGGGCTGGCTGTGAGGGCCTACAAGGGCTGTCCCATGGGCCATCGGCCCTCAGGCCCAGGACCTGCACCCTCCCTGTCCACCCAGCATGGGACAGCCAGACCTGCCCCTGGAGAACCCCATCGGAGGTTGACCCCTTCTCTTGAAGGAGCATTGTACCTCTTCTTGGGGGTGGTTTACCTGTGATGGGAGGAGCCTGATGAGAGGCAGCAGCAGGAGGGTGCATGAATGGATGAGGACTTGGGGCAGGTGAGGAGCTGTGAGGTTGGACCATGGCATGGGCTGGAGAGGAGGCTGCTCAGTCTGGGGTCAGCAGGGAGCCAGCCTTAGCCCTTTCCTTTGGGACCTCTGCTGCTGGCCTCCTGGTCTTTGCCTGCTGGACCAGGCTGGAACCCTGCTGGCTCCTCCCCCTGCCCCACACTGTTCTCCCCACCATGTCCATCTGGGAGACTCACCCACAGTCACAGCCTGTGGGTGCCCCCATCTCCACCTCTTCACAGGTGCCTGGAGGGCAGCACGCTGCTTTATCCCAGAACTCGTGTCCATTCTATCTGCAGACCTGTGGTTTCAGAGATCTCTGTTGAATGGATGATGTGGGGGGGGGGGGGGGCTGTCATTCTGCCGTGGACCTCGACCCCAGGGGGACCAATCCCACCTCATTCCTACCTCATTCACCCAGCACCCATTGCAGCCCGTCTGTCTTTCTGTCCCTAGGGAAATTCACTTTTGGCTTTGAGTGCGTTGACTGTGCCCCTGGGACCTTCTCTGAGGGCCATGATGGACATTGCAAGCCGATTGCTGAGTGAGTTCTGGGGGGCCTCTTGGGGACCCGGGGAGTCCAGGCCCTCTCTGGAGGGCTGAATGTTGACTCTGGTCCCTCCCAGTGCAGTCACATCCAGGGCCACCTAGTGACCTGGTGACCCCCAGACAGCTCAGAGGATAGCAGCCCATGCGGGAACTGCCTGGCCACCACCCTGATGGTGCCTCTGTCTGTGTGTCCAGCTGTTCCCGGCTCGGGTTCCACACTGTGTTTCCTGGGAACAGGACTCACAATGCCATGTGTAGCCTGGAGCCCCCTGCTGTGCCATGCCAACCACTGATCCTGGCCCTACTTGCCATGGCCACCTGTGTCCTCATCCTGGCCACCGCCCAGCTGGGTTTGCACATCTGGAAGCTAAGAAGAGCATGCATGTGGCACCAAGGTCAGTTGTGCCCTGGGTGGGGAGCTGGGGACCTCAGCCACCCACTGATGGCAGCCTTCTGCAGGGACACAGCTGCCCCCGGATGCGCCAATGGCTGAGGACACCTGCAGCTGCCAGTTTCCTGAGGAAGAGCTGGGGGGGCGACTGATGGAGGAGAAGGGCCCGCTTGAGGACCAGCCAGTGTGAGGCCTGGCTGTCCTTGTGAGCGGTTGGAGCCCGGAACCTGCAGCGCCAAGCAGACCCTCCCAGGAGCTCGCCTGGGTGGTGGGGGCAGTCTTGCTTTGACTCCAGCTCTGGGCCCAGCCCTGCTCCCCTCAACGGAGGAAGTGGGTGTAGGATGGTGACAGTGACATGTGTCTTGACCATGTGGAAGAGGCGACGACAGTAGCCGGGCCTTGTGGCAGACAAAGACGTGGCTTTGGCCACAGTTCCACCCTTGCCAGCCCTGCTGGGTGGTGTGGAAGGCCAGAGTGCCGACCTGGGCCCAGGGGCTGTACAGTGGGCATCTTGTGCCTGGCCTGGCCAGGTGGGTGGTCAATAAACACTTCTTGAGTTACCTGCATGGATGTGTGCTTCTAGGGGGTATCAGGGAGCTGAGGCAGGTGCCCTACCAGTGCCCACTGTTCCTTCCACATGGTGCCATGGGGAGCAGACAAGGTCTGCCCTCCCCTGGGGACTCCCGCCTGGGTGTGGGGTGG
The DNA here is from genome assembly GCA_030035585.1 of Dugong dugon. Taxonomy (NCBI): domain Eukaryota; kingdom Metazoa; phylum Chordata; class Mammalia; order Sirenia; family Dugongidae; genus Dugong; species Dugong dugon. The sequence continues at coordinate 24,167,022 of CM057462.1, read as the reverse complement.
GGACAGTCAGGGGACCTTCTAGCCCTGGCACAGAGCTTGGGCAGGGGACCCAGGCCTGGAGGCTTGCTGGTACTGTGCTGGACTTATACCTCCTTATGCCACCTGGCTGCCCTGTCCAAGCCTCCCTCCCTGACCATCTGCCTGGAGAAGGCACAACCAGGGACAGCTCTTCCTGGCCTGTGTCTTGTCCCTGGGCAGGGCCCCCACCCCTCTGGATGCCCGTGGAGGGTCTGGTTTCTGGGCTGGCCTCACTCAGGCCCTATGCCCAGGATGAGGACTGTTTCTCTGCCCAGCACTCACTGACCTGGGGTACGGCCTCACAGTGGCCTGGTTTGGCCCTGTTGCCTCCCGTCTCCATGGGGGTGTGGCTCCTGGCCCCCTCCCCGTTCCCCTGCACTGGCTGGCACCCAGGAAGATTGATAAGGACCTTGCTTGGCATGCTATCCCAGGTGTGGCTGTGGCCGCCCCATATGCCACACCAGCACAGACCAGCCTCAGCAGGAGCATCCTCAGGGCACTAGCCCTCCGCCCAGCACATCAGCCCCCAGAACATGCAGCCTCCCCCAGAGGCCCCACCCCTGCACTCTGCCCCAGGAGCCCCCCTGACTCACCTGCTCACCACCTGCAATGGGCCCAGCTCACAGAGAGGAGGTGAAGGAAACAAGATCCCCCCTCCCCCTGCCCGTTTTCACTCCCCCACCCCTGCCCTGTCCACCCCAGCACAGCACACAGGCTCCTGAGAAATACCGAGGGAGGAGGCAACGCTAGTCCGATGGGCAGGACACTGGGACACTGAATGTGATGAGCCCAAGCTCCAAGGGTCACAAAGGGACACCTGGCAACGGCAGACAGTGGACAGTCCCCTTTGGTCCTGGAAGCACAGGTGTCAATGGTTCTCAGAACTTGACTCAAGTAGGAAATACCGCTTACCTACCTCCCCTGGGCACTGCAGTCCTGAACTTGGGACCTAGGCCCCATGGCCGGAGGAGGCAGACACCAGAAGAATGAACGAGTGGAGACAAAATGCCACTCAATCAGGGTTGCCAAGAATGTTAGGCCTGTGACATGGCAACAAGGCTGGGTGGCAGTCAAGGATGGCCTGACCCCAAGGGTCAGGGGCTGAGACAGAAGGGACACTGCCAACGAAGACTGGAGGAAGAGGGTCCTGGAAAGAGCGACATCATGCAATGGACCCAGGGGACAGCTTAGCCCTGTCTGCAGACCTAGCCCTCACCACCCCCGCCACGCCCCCTTCACTGGAATCCAGCTCTCAGGGGGCTCATGGCTGTCCTGAGACCCTTCCCAGGCACCAGCTCAGCTCTGTGCCTGGGGGTGGGGAGTCAGGGCTCCCACAGACTCTGGGACCTTCCCAAGAAACCAGCCGATAATGTGTGTAAGCCCAGGTCTGGGCAGGCGCTGCACCACCCGGCTGACTCAGCGTGGAAACTCCTTGTGGGCAGCCCCGGTGGCACGTCATCAGGCGGTGGCAGTGACGCAGGATGAGTGGGGGATTCCATAGCGGGGTAGGGGCAGTGTAGGGAGGGGGACTTATGTGTGCTCCTCCCCTCTCCAGGCAGCACCTATGTGGGCCCCCTTGGAGTCTTGTCTGCTGTTTCCTCAGCTGACCACCTTCCTCACATCCCCTTCCCGCACTGCCCTGCCTACCAGGTGCCCCAGCTCCCCCCACCCCAGGCCACCTGAGTTTGTCTCTGCCGCCCTCAGGCCCTGTGAGTCTCCAGGGACAGGAGTGGCACTGGGAAGTGGACAAAGGCAGCGTTGGGAGTCGGGGGCAGGGGTGATGGGCACATGGCCAGCAGAAGGGCAGGGAAGTAGGGGTGAGCTCTGGACTTTGGGAGGGGTTGGGGAGCCCTCTCCCTTCCCTGCAGCCCCCACCCATCAGGGACGTGCTTTAGCCCTGTCCCTGGCCCCGGCTTCCTTTCAGCTCCCCCTCCAGCCAACTTCTTAGTGTCCCACATGCCCCCTACTTGCCCCCTCCATCCCAGCAAACAGTCCCTTCTCCCAGAGACGCCCAGACTGTCAGCAGGAACCCCGCTCTCACACACAGTAGGGACGAATTGGGGTGGGCAGGCAGGAAGGGGCACCAAGGGACTCAAGCCCAAGCCCTGCCCTGGGGCGGGGCAAGGACAGAGGCAGGAGGTAGGCAGGCAGAGGGTCCCACCCAGGGTCCAAGTTTGGAGCTGAGGGAATGAGATGGGGGGGACAGTGACCAGGGCCCAGAAACTGAGTGTGTAGGGGGGAAGGTTGGTGTGTAGAGCCTGACAGTCTGGGCTGACTTGGGCCACCGAGGGGCCCCTAGGAGAGACCCTGCCTTGCCAGGAACTCCACACCCACAGGAGCTGAGCTCCAGCTGTTCAGGAAAACCACAGCCCGTTTCCCACACTCTAGATCACAGCCATTGTGTCAGTTCAGCCTCAGATAAGGGCCCAGGCGGCCACCCTCTGTTCCCAGAAGCACTTCCGGCAGCAGTGGCTCCCTACCCAGCCCCCAACCCCTCACCTGGCTGGAAGAGGCCCCTGCCCCTCCCTGCACGGAGACCCTCAGCTGGACAGAGACCTAGGGTGGGGCAGGGGGGTGGGCACAGGAGGGGTCCACTTCCTAGCCTGGACTGGCCACTCGCCCTCCCTGCCTGGCCCCAGTCCTAGGGCAGCCACAGGGGCCAGTGGAGGGGGCGGTGATCCCAGGCTGTCCCAGGTGCTGGGACGTGGGACCACTGATCAGACGGGACTGTCTTGCCAGGCCTGGCCACCAGGGGCCCCAACCAGGTCATCACTCCTCCCCACCCCCTCTGCCGTGGCCTTCTGACTTTTGGGGCTTGGCCTCTCCTCCGCAGCCCGCTGGACTGGCCTACCCCTCTCCAGCCCCTGTGAGGGCTTCAGGGCCCCCCAAGCAGCTCTGCCGGAGGTGGGGAAAGGAGGTGCAGACCCCCCACCCACCACGGATTCCACCTTTCCAGGAAGCTTCAGGTGGGGGTACTTTCCAGAGATGGGGTGGATGCAGGTCAGGGGTGCTCCCTGAGCCTCCTTTAGACACTTTTCAGGGGACAAAGGGGACTGGAATGGCTGTGACGCTCTGGAATGCGATGGATCTGTGGGGAAGTCCACGGGGTTGCAACCCCCCCATTTCTCAGGGCTCCTGGGGCTCCCTATGTGGCTGAAGCACCCAGCAGACCCTGGGCCCTGTTTGCCAGGGGCTGAGGGAGGCCCCAGCTGGTGCCCAGGTAAGAGCCTGGGCTGACCTGTCCTCCAGGATGGACAGGGATGTGGGAATGGTGGTGGTGGTGGGGTGCCTGGATCAGAGCTGCGAATAGCTAGATCCCACCCACATCTTCTTTGGTGGAAGGCAATGCTCTGCGTCTCTCCAGTCCCCAGGATTCCCTCTTGGAGAGTTCCCTCCAGAGAAGGGGAAGGAGGGAGGAGAGGGAGTGAAAAAGAGGGGGAAGGAGGAAGGGAGGAGGGAGACACTGAGAGAAAAGAGGAGGGAGAGAGGAGGAAGCAGAAAAAGGAGGGAAAGAGCGAGGGAGAGGGAGGACGAGGAAGGGCCGCCCCTCTGGGCCTGAGTCACTCAGGAAGCAGCTCCCTGTCAGCTTCCTGAAGCCCATGCGGGGCGCAGGGTTCGGATAGCCTCTGTTGTGCTGCCCACCTGTTGCGTCCTGAAATATTGTGGAGCTCCCATACCCGCCAGGTGTGCAGGGGGCCCATACCTCACGGCGCCTGGACACTGTCTTCTGTCCGCCTCTCCCAGGCAGTCGCCTTGTGGGCATGGGGCACCTTGGAGCCCGCAGAGGCAGGTGGGACGTGGACCCAGATAGGAGTGGGGTGTGTAATGCCCCCATGGTGAAGGAGCAGCACTCCAGGAAGCCTTCTTTATTGATATCCGCTTAGGCTCTGAAGTAGGGGGCACCAAGGATGTGAGAGCAGCAGGTGCAGCACAGACCTTGGGAGCTGGGCTAGGGGTCAGGATAGGGCAGGCCATACTGAAGATGTACTATCTCCTGCCCCAGGGCCTGGTCCCACATGAGTCGTATCAGGTGGGACACAGCTGTTGTCCTTGGCAGCAGGGAAATGCAACTGGAGCTTCTCTAGCAGAGTGACATGGCCCCACCAAACCTAGCGGGGAGGGGCACAAGCCCCGTGGCCAGTGGGTAGAGCTGGACAGTGCTGACGACCACCATGGGGACACGCCTGACCATGACCTTAACGCATATACGAAGGGAACCACATCAGTGTCAGCCAGGCCAGGGCCTTTGGGCAGGGAAAGGGATGGGAGGCATCAGGATGCAGAAGGCCCAAGGGGGTGTCAGGGCATGGGAGAGCAGTGGTGGGTGTTAGGAGGTGACATGAGCCACGGATTTCTGAAGACGCCTTGGTGGGGTGCCCAGTAGGCCCTCTCCAGGCCTGCCCAATGTGAGGCTGCCTTGAACCCTCTCTCCTGCCCTCGGCCCCAATTCACCCTGAACTGTCCTCACCTCAGGCATCCGAGAGTCCGGAGAGCCATCTATGCCCACGCCAGAGCCAGCTGGGCTGCAGAGGGGGGACTTGGGGCTCCAGGACCCTGGTCACACAGTGACAAATGTGTGCTCTTGCTGCTCAACTGGGACCCCACACTCTAGGCCACAGCTTGTCACTGTAGCAGGTGGGGTAGGGCAAGGTGAGGTGGGATGGAGGGTGTGATGTACGGGGTGGGGTGGGGTAGGACAGGTTGGGCAGAACAGGGTGGGCCCGTCTAGGTCAGCCTCAGACACTGGGTCCAGGTCTGGACTGGGCCCCTCCCTCGCAGGCGCTGTTACCTGGGCAACCCTCTTTCCTCTCTGAGCCCCCGTTTCCCCCTCTGTCCGATAGCGACATTAGTACCGTCTCCCAAGCCCCGTGCACCCACTTCTTCTCCCTTCCCTCCAATGCACTCCATCCATCCTTGCCCTTTGCCTTCGGGACACACGGCGGTCGAGGGCGCCCTCTAGCGGTGCCTGGCCGTGGTGCCCCTCTTGCTCGGTCAGAGGGTCTCCGCTAGAGTCCGCTCCCCGTGCCCAGATTGTGCTGGGATTGGAGTCTTGGGTCTGAAGGGTCTTTGGTGGGGGCAGGGCCGGCGACAGCCCCGCCTCGAAAGGCAGGGCAGTAAGCGGGTCAGGAGGAGGGGGAAGTTGGAGAGGTGGGGCTGGGCGCCGGTGACGCGAGTGTAGGAGGCGGGTGCGGGGGCTGGGAGTGGACCTGGACGGGGCGGGGGTGAGGGGGGACTATGGGCGGGCTCTGGTCTCATTGGTTGGCGGGGTTTGGTGCACGCAAGAGCCGCGGTCTCCAGGTCTGCGTCTTGGGCTGTGAATCTCTCTGCGGCCTAGTCGCTGGCTGCCAAAATTCCCCCCACCCCAACCCGAGTTCCTGGGAGCCGGGAGGTGGGAGACCAAGCAGTTGGGGTGAGGGGGCTGGCAGGCCGGCGGCGGCTGCTCAGGAGGTCGCCTCCTGGTTCTGCGGCGCAGGCCCCTCGGGACCCGTCTCTGAGACCCAGCAGCGGAGGGGCGTCGGCCCGGGGACCCCCCAGGGCGCGTGGCGGGGGCGGGGGGCGGCGGGGCTCGGCCTGATCCGCTAAGGAGCCGCATTTGTAACAAAGTAGCCTTTATAAGTCCCCAGAGGGCGAGCGTCAGGGACGCTACCGATTAGGAGCCCCGGGGGCCCGCGGCCTTGCGTCCCTCGCGCTCGTCCTCGCGCTCGTCTTCCGCCGACCCCGGGTAGGGCCGCCGCGCCGGGGCCCCGCCGCCCGCGAGCGGTCGCCCCGCGCCCGGGGCCTCGGTGTCCCAGAGGTCGAACGGGGGCCCCGTGGGACCGGGAGCCCTGCCCTCGGCTTCCTGTGGCGGCCGGGGGCGCGGCTGAGCCGAGGAGGGCCGCCCACCGCCGGGGCCCCGGGGCGGCGCGGGCCTGCGCGCGCCCGGCCTATCGGGGGCCCGGGACGGGGGCTGTGGCGCCGAGGGGGAGGTCTCGCAGGCTGGCCTGGGCCCCGACGGCGCGGGCGGGGGGCGGCAGGCCAGGCGCGAACCACCCAGGCGCGGCCACAGGTCCGTCTCGCCATTGTGCAGAAGCACAAAGCGGCGCTGCGACAGCAGGGGCAGCATCTTCTCGTTGCGCAGGCTCTTCTGGAAGGTCTCCAGCGCCAAGTCTGTGGGTGTAGGTGAGGATGAGTGAGGGGCATTAGGGGGATAGGCAAGGGGAGGGGTGAGGACAGTGAGGAGGGCGACTCAGGCTTTTCCAGAAGTTCCGGAGATGAGGTGGGGGGCAGGCTGATCTTTTCCTGCAGGCATGAGCAGGGGTGTGGGGTTCTAGGCAGGCCCTCCTTCTATGTTGGAGGGTCAGGTTTGTGGGGGTCTGCGCATGGGAGGGCAGTGGCCAGGGGTTGAGGGCCCTGGGGGTGGAGGTGGGGCTCCTCCCTAGGGGCTCACCCAGGGTCTCCACGACCACGCCCGGGATCACCTCCTTCAGGACCTCACAGTTGGTGTGCAGAGCAGGGTTGGAGTTCATCTCCAGCAGCCACACCTGGGACCAACACGGGTCAATAGCCCCCATCCCCAAGCCTGCTTGGCAGGTAGGAGGCTGAGGCCCTGGTCCCCATTAAGCTGGGTGCCCTCGAACAGGGCGCTTGAGTCTGTGGCCTCATTCCTCCTATTTGCCTAGGAGCTCAGGCTGTAAGAGTCTGTCTGGGCTTGGGGGCTGCCCTGAGGAGGGAGTATAACTCTGTCCCAGTGGGAGCAGGGGCTCAGCCTCTTGGACATGCCCACCCCTAGGGCTGGGTGGGGCACGATGGGGTCTGGCTGGACAGTCAGGTATGCACAGATGGCCCCTACCTACTTCACCTACCAACCCTGCCTGCTTGCACCTACCAACCTGGCCCCACTGCCTGCGTGTTAAACTGCACCTTGAAGTTCTCATCGATCAGGAAGTCACAGCCAATGAGGTCAAAGTAGCCCAGCTTGCACTCCAGTTTGGATTTGACGGCCAGGAAGCAGTGGGCCATGATCTGCTGCATCCGCTTCTGTGGGTGGGGGACTGTCGGTCAGGGACCGCCACCTGCCTGTCACCTCCCAGCCTGAAGTCAAGCCACATCCCTAATTTGCAGCTCCCACCTGCATACCCACCTATACCCTCACCTGCACAGTGACCTGCACAGCTACACCTGTACCTCACCTGCACACTCACATATATGCCTCTCACCTGCACACGCATCTGTACCCTCACCTGCATAGCTACACCTCACACTTTCACACTTAGACTCTCAGAGTCACATGTTCACAGCCAGAAACTCATCCCCACCAGCTTTATTCATTCAACAGATTCATAGAGCTTCTGTGACGCGTACAAGGAACAAAGTGTACAAGGAATCTATGCCCTTGAACAGCTCCCTCATACCAGGGGAGACAGATACATGTAATGCAGAAATTATTACATATGTTGTGCAGCATAATAGGTGATAAATGCTAAGGGAAAGATGAAGCAGGGTAAGGGGATCAGGAGTTCTGGGAGGTATAATGCAAAATGGGGTGTGGCCTGGCTGTGCCTCATTGTGGGGATAGTGATCAGGGAACAGGAGGAGGAGCCAAGGGGCGTGTGATATCTGGGGGAAGAGCAACAGTTGTCAAGTGGGCACATGCCTGGAGTGTTCCAGTAACAGCAACGGCACTGTGACTTGGGTGGAGACCAGAAGGGGAGAGTAGGTGGCGAGGCCACAGATATGGTGCCAGTCAGAGCAAGGGGACACGGGAAGGAACTTTTATTCTGAGAGTGTTGCAGGTTGAGCATCGAGGGACATGTCTGCCCGTGTGTTCCTAGGGTCCTTCTGTCTGCTTTGCTGCGAAGAGACAGAAGGGGCCAGGGGAAAGTTGTTGCAATAATCCAGGTGAGAGATGGTGGTGGCTTGGGCAGGTGGAGGTGGTAGGGCAGATTCTGGATGTATTTTGTCATAGAGCCAACCAGATTGGCTGATGAATGGATCGTGAGCTGTGAAAGAGAAGTGAGAGATGATCCCTCGGTGTTTGATCTGAGACTCTGGAAGGATGAGTCTGGATCGATCGAGAAGGGGAGAAAGGCTATGGAGTCTGAGACATCCGTGGGCTTGCAGGTGGGGTGTTGACAGGCAGTGGGATAGAAGATGAGTTCAGGAGAGAGGTCAGGCCCAGATGGTTAAATGTGGAGTCGTAAGCATATAAATGGAATTTAAAACCAAGAGACAGGCTGCCATCACCAATGGGTGCAGATAAAGAGAAAAGTGTTTGGCTGAGCCTGGGCCTCCAGTATGCAGAGGTCAGGAGATGAGGGGCCGGCACAGGGGGCCAAGAGGGAACAGGTAGGGTCCTGGAAGCCACAGTAGAAAGTGCATCGGAGTGAGTGGTTGTGTCCAAAGCGGCTGATGGGTCAGGTAAGAGGAGGGCTGGGAACTGATCCCTAGATTTAGCAAGGTGGAGTCACTGGTGACCTCAACAAGTGTTTCAGTGGCACAGCAGGGGGTGAAGCCGCAAGGGAGTAGGTTCAAGGGAGACAAGGACATCAAAAATGGTGGAGTAAGGACCTCCAAAAATTCACTTCTCCATAAAAGCATCTTCCAAAAAAACTGGAAAACATGGTCAGAATAAACTTTTTCAGAACTCTAAAAATTAACCAAAGGTTTGCAGCAACCTGGGGAGCATTTATTCAGGAAAAGCGGCTGAATCTCAGAAGAGCAGTGAGTTTTGTGGCGTTTTAACCTGGCCTAGACCCATGCCCTGCTTCCCAGCTCAGCAGTAACCTTGAAAAATAACAGCCCACTTTCCTAGTACTGGAGGGAGCAGAACAGACCTCATTCACAAAGAATTGTAATTACTTGTTTTGCCCTGGAAAACACCCCTTGAAAGGCTTATCTTTATTTTAACCTGATTCAGATTTTGCCTCCTGCTAAAAGCCCTCCCTAGGGAATGTTTATCGAGAGCATTTACAGGCAAGTGTTTTAACACTGGGGCCCTGGTGGAGCAGTGGTTAAGAGCTATGGCCGCTAACTAAAAGGTTGGCAGTTCAAGTCCACCAGCTGCTCCTTGGAAAACCCTATAGGAGTTCTACTCTGTCCTATAGGGCTGCTATGAGTCGGAATCAACTTAATGGCAGTGGTTTTTGGTTTTGGTTTTAACACTGCAGCTGCCTTAGGCAATGGATAATGGAACAGAAAATTGTTTTTGTTGTTGTTGGGTGCCGTCAAGTCAGTTCTGACTCATAGCGACCCTATGCACCACAGAACAAAACACGGCCTGGTCCTGCGCTATGCTCATAGTTGTTGATATAACACAATTGTTGTTATCAATGCATCCTGATTGCCTGTTCGATCGATTTCAGACTCCGGAAGTTGGCAAAAATCTTCAATTTCTTCATCTTTGGCCTTAGTCGTTGGTGCGTAAATTTGAATAATAGGCGTATTAACTGGTCTTCCTTGTAGGCATATGGATATTATCCTATCACTGACAGCGTTGTACTTCAGGATAGATCTTGAAATGGTCTTTTTGACGATGAATGCAATGCCATTTCTCTTCAAGTTGTCATTCCCGGCCTAGTTGATCATTTGTCCAATTCGATTGTCCAGTCCATTTCAGCTTACTGATGCCTAGGATATTGATGTTTATGCATTCCATTTCATTTTTGACGACTTCCAGCTTTCCTAGATTCATATTTTGTACATTCCACATTCTGATTATTAATGGATGTTTGCCACTGTTTCTTCTCATTTTGAGTCATGCCACATCAGCAAATGAAGGTCCCAAAAGCCTGACTCCATCCATGTCTTTAGGGTCGACTCTACTTTGAGGAGGCAGCTCTTCCCCAGTTGTCTTTTGAGTGCTTTCCAACCTGGGAGGCTCATCTTCCGGCACTATATCAGACATTGTTCCACTGCTACTCATAAGGTTTTCACTGGCTAATTCTTTTCAGAAGTAGACCACCAGGTCCTTCTTCCTCATCTGTTTTAGTTTGGAAGCTCAGCTGAAACCTGTCCGCCATGGGTGACCCTGCTGGTAGTTGAATACTGGTGGCATAGCTTCCAGCATCACAGCAACACACAAGCCTCCACGGTCCAACAAACTGACAGATGCATGAGAAGTGTCTAGAATCCAGACTGTATAGAGAAATCTTACAACTTAACAATTAAAAAAATGGTCTAAGGTTTTGAATAAACATTTCTCCAAAGAAGATATACAAATGGCCAATAAGCATATGAAAAGATGGTCAACATCATTTGCCATTAACCCGTTGCTGTTGAGTCGATTCCAACTAATAGTGACCCTATAGGGCAGAGTAGAACTGCCCTATAGGGTTTCCCAGGAGCGGCTGGTGGATTCGAACTGCCAAAATTTTTTGGTTAGCAGCCGAGCTCTTCATCACAGCCACAACAATGAGATGCCACTTCACACCCACTGAAATGATGAGAATAAAAAAATCCTCCCAAAAAATAAGTGCTGGCAAGAATGTGAATAGATTAGAACCCTCATACATTGCTGGTGGGAATGTAAAATGATGCAACCATTGTGGAGAACAGTTTGGTGGCTCCTCAAAAAGTTAAATATAGAATTACCATGTTGTTGTTAGGTGCTGTTGAGTTGGTTCCGACTCATAGCAAACCCTGTGTACAAAAGAACGAAATACTGCCCAGTCCTGCGCCATCCTCACATTGCTATGCTTGAGCCCATTGTTGTGGCCACTGTGTCAATCCATCTCGTTGAGGGTCTTCCTCTTTTTCGCTGGCCCTCTTTTTTACCAAGCATGATGTCTTTCTTCAGGGACTGGTTCCTCCTGATAACTTGTCCAAAGTACGTGAGACAACGTCTCACCATCCTTGCCTCCAAGGAGCATTCTGGTTGTACTTCTTCCAAGACAGATTTGTTCGTTCTTCTGGCCATCCATGGTATATTCAAGATTCTTCACGAGCACCATAATTCAAAGGCATCAATTCTTTTTCGGTCTTCCTTATTCATTGTCCAGCTTTCACATGCATATGAGGCGATTGAAAATACCATGGCTTGGGTCAGGCGCATCTTAGTTCGTGTGTGTGTGTGTGTGTGTGTGTGTGTGTGTGTGTGTGTGTGTGTTAGGAGGGTGTGGACGGGAATGTGGATGGATTGATGAAGGGTGTTAGCTGTCAGTTTACATAATTTTCATCTCTTGGTCCTGAGGTTTCCTTGAAATCAATTCTACTGCAGGCAGCAGCTTTGAGCTTACAGAGCTAATATAAAACAACCATTACAGTCCAATATCTTGCCTGTTTGCAAACTTCATTTAAAACTGGGGAAAAAAGACCCAGGAATGGTATTTTTGTAAGAAAGGAAAAAAAGAAGAAAAGAAAACCACAGTGAAGCTTTAAACTAGTTTGGATAAATCTCTACTCTTTTATTTGTAACCTTTTACAAGCTTTATTTCCTGTATATGAAAAGCTTCTTTTATTTGGGCAAGACCGACTTTTCCTTTGGATTTTTAATTAGAGTCCATCAATTGTAGCCATATTTAAGAATCAATATAAAGTAATCCTTCGAGATGGGAGAAGGTTTTAATCAAAAATCTAATTTCCCACTCTTTGCAGATCATTTCAAGGGGCTGGTTGATTAAAAAAGAGTCCAATTTTTAAAAGACATAGCACCTAAAACCTAGAAAAGATCATGTCTGCAAGAAACCAACTGAGTTACTTTACAAAGAAAAAAGTCTCTTTTGCAGCAGATATGCCCAATGCAATGCGTCGTTTGATTTCTCGTCTGCTGATTCCATGGGTGTTGATTGTGGATCCCAGTAAAATGAAGTCCTTGACAACTTCAGTCTTTTCTCCCTTTATCATGATGTTGCTCATTGCTCCAGTTGTGAGGATTTTTGTTTTCTTTATGTTGAGGTGTAATCCCTACTGAAGGCTGTAGTCTTTGATCTTCATCAGTACGTGCTTCAAGTCCTCTTCACTTTGCGCAAGCAAGATTGTTTCATCTGCATATCACAGGTTGGTAATGAGTCTTCCTCCAATCCTGATGCCCTGTTCTTTTTTGTATAGTCCAGCTTCTAGGATTATTTGCTCAGTGTACAGACTGAATAAGTATGGTGAAAGAATACAACCCTAATGCACCTCTTTCCTGACTTTAAACCACGCAGTATATCCCCTTGTTCTGTTTGAACAACTGCATCTTGATCTATGTACAGGTTCCTCATGAGCACAATTAAAGGTTCTGGAATTCCCCATTCTTTGCAATGTTTTCCATAATTTGTTATGATCCACACAGTCGAATGCCTTTGCATAGTCAATAAAACACAGGTAAACATCTTTCTGGTATTCTCTGCTTTCAGCCGAGATCTATCTGACATCAGCCGTGGTGTCCCCGGTTTCACATCCTCTTCTGAATCCAGCTTGAACGTCTGGCAGTTCCCTGTTGATGTACTGCTGCCACCACTTTCGCAAAGCAGTTGCAGCAATATAGCGACAGAATTACCATAAGACCCAGCGATTCTCCTCCCAGGTGTATACCCAAGAGAAGTGAAAACATGTCCACACAGAAATTTGTACACCAATGTTCATAGCAGCAATATTCCTAATTGCCAAAAGGTGGAAACAGCTCAACTGTCCATCAACTAGAAATTATTTGGCCACAAAAAGGATTCATGCTATACCATGGCTGAGCCTTTGAAAACACTATGCTAAGTGAAAAGCCACATATTGTATGATCCACGTACATGAACTATCTAGAATAGGCAAATCCATAGAGCCAGAAGGTAGATCAGTGGTTGCCAGAGGCTGGAAGGGTTGGAGAAGCAGAGAGAATGACTGCTGATAGGTACAGGGTTTCTTTCTGGGGTGATGAAAATGTTCTGGAATTAGTGGTGATGGTTACACAATCTTGTGAAAACCAATGAAATGTACCCTTTAAAATGGTGAATTTTATATTGTGTGAATTATATCTCAGTTTTGAAAAGGGAGCGATGAGGAGAGGAATTGCAGACACCACAAAGTGGCTGAATTCCATCACCCGGTTATACACTAGACACACTCTTTAGTATAGTCACGCACACCCAGATGGCATCCCATGTGGCTTGTGCCAAGTCCCATACAGATCATAACACCACCACACACACACAGACATATTCACAGACACACACACACAGACACATAGCCATAGACACACATACACACACAAAGACAAACACAGACACATATGCACAAAAATGCACACACACACTTACAGACACACAGATACATATGCAGACACAAGACACACACAGACACATAGACACACAGACATACCCACACACACACACACACACACACACACACAGACACACACACACACAGACACACATGCACAAACACACACACAAGCACACACACAAACACACACACCCTCAGGGATCTGTCCCCTGGCTCCCAGCCCGAGTGCCCTCCATCCCCCTCCCCAGACAGACCGTGAAGGTGGTGAAGACCCAGTCTCTGGGGAGGCCCTTGGTTTTCCTAAACTTGTCGTTGATGTAGCGATTGAGGTGCTCCATGCTCCACACTGTGTCCTCCTTGAGCAGCACGTACAGGGGGCTCTTCTTCTGCATGAACTGGGGTGGGGAGTGAAGGCAAGGGCCTGGAGATCACCCAGAACACCCAGAGGCCCTGCACCATGGAGGGTTCCTACAGAACCACAACCCTCTACCGCTGAGAACTCCCTAAAGAGGCTCGCCCTGGCCCTGCTACCCGAAACCCATAGAGACCCTACTTCCCTAGACAACCCCCTGTGGCCCTGACCACTGAGATCCTTCGACTGATGCCTCCATCCATGGAGACTTCCACCGAGACCCTCAACTGACCAGCTTTCCTCTGGGAATTCTTACCTGCCGAAGCCTCCCTCCTGGCTGTGTCCACCCTGACTCCTCCCTACCAAGACCCTCTGCAGAGACCCCTGTCTTTGACCTTTCTCTACTGAGGGCCTCACAGGGACCCTGCACCAGCCTTGGCTCTTCAAGACCCCCCACCTCCTTGAGCACCATGGCCTCCATGACTTCTTGTTACCAAAACCACAGCTCTCCACCCAGAGACCCCTCGTTGAATCTGGAAGCCCACTGATGCCCCATATTCGGCACATGCTTGGGGGTGGGGAGGGGCAGGGCTGCAAGTCACTTCACCAGGACAGCAGGACATGCTACTCTCTGCTGCCTAGACTGCGGGTGACAGGCTGTGCTGATGCAGGCGGGGCCAGCCTAGACTACTGTGGGGTCTGGACTTCCTTGGGACCTGGGGATCTCCAGTGCTCGGGCCACCTTCGGACCTGGGATTTCAGTACAGGCTAGACCCCCTCTGTTTTACCAAGCAGTGAACTGCCCTGCCCTGTCTGTAGTCAGGGGGTCCTTACCAGTGGGAGCCCTCACCTGGTTGGTCAAGTGGCCACTGAGGTCGTTGGAGTGGAGGTTGTAGAGCCCGAGGGTGAGGCGGGCGTATCCGTGGCCAAAGAAGACCATGTAGGGCATGGCACAGGCGATGAGCAGGTACGAGCGCACATCGAACTTCTTCCCATCCAGCAGCAGTGGGTTCCCGATGTACCTGGGCCGGCATATGGGGCTGCTGGGGCTGAGCTGCACGGCAGCCTGGCCTATGGCCCTGCATCATGGGGTCCTCACCCCACCCGGGCCTCTGTCAGCTCCTCAGTGCCCTCCCCACAACCTGTCCTAGGTGGGACCCTTAGGCTCCCTTCTCTGGCCGAGAGCACTGGTGAGGGGACATTTCTGAGCCTTTCCAGGCCTGGCTCCTAGATCCCAACTCACTGAGTGTTCAGCTATCAGTAGGAGTCTGAAGGATGGAAGCAAACTGGGCCCAAGTGGGCAGGAGAGCTGCCTGGAGGAGGAGGGGCTGCCTGGAGGAGGAGGCTACCTGGAGGAGGAATTCAAAGGAGGGTGGCCTTGGAAAGGGAGGGTGGGGAGATTCCAGGTGGAGGAATCTATAGGATCAGCCTTGGAGTCAGGAGTGAGCTGCTGGGGAGGGGCTTGTGGGGGGGTGGGCAGTGAAGAACAGCTGTGACAGTTAGGACCCACACTGGCGGTGGGTAGGATCCACCCTGGAGGCAGAGGGAGCCCTGGAAATTCATCAGCAAGGGAGGAGTGATCAGCTGAGCTGTGGGCCTAAAGGCTGCAGTTTGCTGGGGCTGGGGCAAGACAAAGGCGCAGGGCTAGGCTGAGGGACAAATTGACTACATCCCCTCCAGCCCCACCCCTCTGCCCTGTAACTTCTGTCTAGAGGCCATGTGCTGGTGGTTCCTTGGGGGCGTCTTATCTGTGTCCCTGACCAGATGTGACACTCCCCCACCTCTGCTGGCTATACATGAGGCGAAATGAAAGCATCCCAGCTCAAACAGGTACTGGAGGGAGGGGCAAGTGCTGGGCAGAGTTGTAAGATATGGCATGTAGGGTGTGTGCCCTGGGCACCGCTTGAGGAGGGGCGCTAATGAGCAGTTTCTGTTGGCCATAGAAGTTTCCATTACTAGCTGTAAGAGATCATTTAGCAATTTAAAACTAATTGCCATAGGCACTGTTTCCCGTAAACAGGCTCTTGCTGCCTGGGCATCATGGCCTTCTACCACCAACTGCTCACTTGGCACCCGCTGACCCCTGCAAACCTTCACAGGCACCAGCGGGGCCCACTGTTGGCCCCCCAAAAGATCTCCCTCGTGGCTCCCCCCCACCCCCATCCCACACCTCTGCACGATCCGCGCCTGAGGCACCCGGAATGGCATCTTGCGGTAGACAGGGTCGTCCTCGATGCTCTGTGTCTTGGCCTGGAGGGCGGTGACCTCCTCCTGGTTCCTGAGCAGGAAGATGCCCTTGCCCTGGTTGGAGGCCGTGGGCTTGCAAATCCAGGTTTGGGTCTCTGTGGAGAGCGCTGCCCTGAGCCTCAGGCCAGCCTCGGCCCCACCCCCACCACTGCCTCAGCCCTGACCATGCCCACCCTGACCACGACCCCACCTCAACCCTCCTAGTGCACTGCCTGCCCCCAATCCCTGCCCACATCCCTGCCTCCCCTTGAACCTAGCCATGGCCCTGCCCTCCCCTCGCCCGCCCCACCCTGCTCATATCACAGCCCTGGCCCAGCCTCAACCCTGTCTTTCCAGGGGGGCTCCCCACAGGCTCCCCACACCTGCCTGGTGTCCATTGGCCTCACCATCAAACAGGGCAAAGAAGGCCTCTCGCTCGTCCCTGATGTCCAGGCGGTAGGTCTCTGGGAAAAACTCTTCCATTCTCAGAATCCTGGGAAGCAGGGAGGTGAAGAGGACACAGGACTAGGGGTAGTTGGCTCCTGCAGCCTCTGGTCCCACTGCCCTCCTGGCCATTGCCTTTGTAGGTCACTCTCTGGTCCTCTGCTAGGGCCACCTTCTGGATGCCTGGCCCCCCTATGGCTACTCTCCCAGACTGTACTGGCTCAGATATTTGTGAGTGGTCAACTCAGAGCTGTGTCCCCAGGGTATGGCACGTGGCAGGTGGTCAGTCTAAGCCCAGAGGGTGCTGGGCCTCAACTGTTGCCTTTCCTTGATCTGGGCTGCCCTTTTGTCCCTTTTCATCTAATACCAGGTCACCCTTCCATCTAGACTGGAAACTACCGCTCCTGGTCGACCTAAGTGCTTCTACTTCTGTGGCTGGAGGCATCCTGGGCTAGCCCATGGAATCTCCTCATGGGTTTGTGCTGTGTCCTTTCCAGATCTGTACCCCAGGGACACAGGACCTGGCTTGAGTGGGCAGCTCACTTGTGTTTGGGATGAATGGGTGGGGGTCTTGAGAGGTGGAGGATGGCTGGGGGCATGGAGATAAAATAGGGATGTGTGTGGATGAGTGGATGAGCGGGTGGATAGATGGATTTTGGATGAAGTGTGTGGTTGGATGAATGGACTTTGGATGGACGGGCGGATGGATAGATGGATGGATGGACAGCAGGTCCAGTGGATGAGAAGATGCATGGAGAAGACTAGACCCAAGCTGCTCTGGGTGGAAGCAGACAGGGTGTAGGTGGACGAGTGGGCAGGTGGATGAAAGATGCTGCCATGTAATGAGCAGGTGGTGGATGGACACGTGGCTGCCTGCCTTGGTGGACAGGTGGGTAGGGTGGTAGTAGAGGGTGGCTTGTTGGTTGGGTGGGTAGATGCATAAAAGTATGGGCAAGTGAATGGATGAGTGGATGGAGAGGCAGGTGACTAGGTAGACGAATACTTAGAGGGATCAGGCGTGGATGTGCACTTGGATGGCAGTGGTGGGGTGAGCCAGGGAATGACTGACGGGATGATATCCTGGGTAGCTCTGTGGTGGGCTGTGGCGTGGGGAGGGTGGAGGGGGAAGGATGGTGTTTGGGGGATGGAGACAGGATGGGCTGGTGGGTGGGAGGTACGGGAGTGGATCTGTGGGTAGATAAGTAGAATGGGAGAGGTGGGTGGAGTCGGTGAGTAATGAGGTGGGTGGTGGGTGTGCAGGAGGACGGCATTCAAGAGCAGTGCCGGACCGACGTTTGGGGCTGGCAGGAGGCAGGTGGATGGGTTTGGGATGAGTTGTGGGACAGGTGGGCTGAGCATTCCTACGTGAAGGACAAAGGTGGAGGCATGTGTGGGGGAGTGGGTAGGTGGATGGAGGCTGGAGCTGGCCCAATGCCTAGGGGCAGGGATGGGCTTACTTGTCTTGGGTGGACAGAGACGTCTTGTTGATCTTATTCATGACCCGCGAGTACTCCCTCAGGGCACTGAGCAGCCCAATCTTGGTGGTGAGAAGCTTGTTGTTGGGGAGCTGGTAGAGGAGCTGTTCACCTAGCACGACAGAGCCCTGGGAAGCATGAGGTGGCCACTGTGTGGCCATGACTACCTTGCCGACTTGACCACCCTGACAACCTTGACCACTGAAGCCACCCTGGCCACTGTGGCCTTTCTGTATGGCGGCCTGACTCCATTCGCCCTGCTCTCCAGGAGACCTCTGCAGGCTCCCAGCTGGGTCTCAGCCAGGGTGCTCCCCAACTACCTTCCCGGAAGCTGCAGTAAGTGTCCCGGCTCTTGACCTCGCACCACTTGAGCTTGTAGTCCTCCTGCCGGCTGTCCTGGGTGCGATGCCAGCCTTTGCTCCTGCAGTAGGCGCTGATTCTGCAGAGGAGAGGCAGCAGTGACTCAGGCCTGGGGGCCCTGGGAGAGGGGTGTGGAGACCCTGGGGGAGGGGCAGTGGTGACCTAGGCCTGGGGACCCTGGGGGAAGGGTGTGGTGATCCCGGGGGCAATGGGGATCTCAGGGGAGGGGCAGCAGTGACTTGGGCCTGGGGGCCCTGGGGGAGGAGTATAGGGACCCTAGAGGAGGACTTGGGACTGCAGGCAGCACCCAGAGCTGAGGCTGGGCCCTGGGGCATGGGGCCCGGGGGCAGAGAGAGCAGGCCACCCTTACATGGAGGCCCCATTGGTGCCCCCGATGTAGAAGAAGGGGCCCTGCCCAGCACTGGGTGACTGCTTCTCCCCCTCCAGCAGCTTCTCCTCCAGGGGGGCGGCCAGGGGCCTGGTGGCATCAGAGTCCTCCAGGAGTTCTGTGGGCAGTGGGCAGTCAGACGGTGAGTCCTGCCCTGTGGAGTCTCCCCCTTCCCCTCCAGCTCTGAGCCCTTGGACCCTGCGCACCTGCATCATGGTCCAACTGGCTCAGCTGACGCAGGAGCCCCTCCTCTCGGCCGCTACCCATTGATCTCTCATGAGCCCAGCCTGGGGACGGGGTGGGGTCAGCCCATGTGTGGGAGTGTCCACATGGCCCTGCCACCCAGGTCCCTACCATTCCTAGCACCTCCTGGGTGTCCCCCAACCCTCAGTCTTGGCCTGAACCTCAGCACAGGCTCAGACCCGGCCAGGGAGGCCCATCTCCCATCTGGGGATGGGGGTGCAGGGCTGCTAAGGATGCTCTGCATTGAAGACAGAGAGGTGACCAGGCCAAGTGGCACCGCTGTTGGGGCCTTCCTCCCTCTGAGCTACACAGCATTGGGCAGGGTACCCTCACCCTCCTTACCAGTAGGGCACGGCTGGGGCGTGGGAGGGGGACTAAGGTGTAAGGCTGGGGCTGGGACAGAACATCCCCAGGAGGGGCAGGAGTCACAATGTCCATGATGATGTCACATGTGACCCAGGGGCCATTGTCTGGCAGAGAGAGGAGCTGCCATGGTATGGCATCCTCTAGCTTGCTCCGGGTCAGCATGGACGAGGGGCTGTGGGGCAGTGGGGCCTCAGGACATGGCTGGGGACAGGAGGGGCAGTGCACACCCCCGTCCTGCTTAGCTGGCCCAGCCCACCCTCCCACCCAGGTGGCTTCTGTCACGGGCAGGGGCCATGCATGGCTGCTGATCCTGGCCGAGTGTGACAAGGGTGTGGCTGCAGCCCCACCTGGCCCCGGGGCCTTCCCTGGGGGAGAGGGACGCCTTCACAGGCTGGCTTGTATTCACCTGGCGCTCTGGGGCGGCCTCGCTGGACCCCTGCCACCCTGGTTCTCTTGCTTCTCTTGGTGGACGCCTGGGCTCGTGTCGGGGGTCCACGACGGTGGATGAACCGGGTGCGGCCATGGGCTACGGGCATGGAGGCACCAGGACGGGGACCCCTCCGAACAGATTCAGGCCCCACCCTCCTGCGGGGCCTCAGGGCTGCCTGGGGTCCTGGTCCTTGGCCTTGGCCCGTGGTTAGGCACGCCCTGCCTTGGGGCGGGCGCCTCTCTGGGTCTG
The DNA here is from genome assembly GCA_030035585.1 of Dugong dugon. Taxonomy (NCBI): domain Eukaryota; kingdom Metazoa; phylum Chordata; class Mammalia; order Sirenia; family Dugongidae; genus Dugong; species Dugong dugon. The sequence goes on along the minus strand of CM057462.1, from coordinate 24,147,301 downwards.
GGGCAGGGGCCTTGGCCTGCGGCTGACTTCGGTCCCCTTGGGGCCCATGGGGAATGGTGCCCCGAGGGGGCAGGGCCGTGTCTGCATCCTCTTGGCCCTGGGCTTGGCCTCCCCTGGCAAGACTGTCCGTTGGGCGTCGCTCCACACTGCCTCGGCACTGGCTGTAAGGGACGGGGTGCCAAGCCTGAGGACCAGTGTCAGCCGAGGGCATGCTCTCGGCCCTGTCTGAGGTGGGCCGGGCAGTGCTGAGCCCCCTCCCATCACATCGGCTCCCCCTGGACAGCTTTGCCATCCTCACCTGAGGTCCTGGCCCTTTGAAATGCCCCCTCTCCTAAGCACCTCTTCTTTTGTTTCTGACTTTGGCAAATTTTGGGGAATTTTTAGCCTATTTCTCTATGGTTCCTTCTGCTTAACACCAGCGAACAGACCCATTTCTTGGGCTGCTGGGTGGGGGATGAGACATGGCCTGGTTGGCAACTGGGGTCCCTTTTGCTCCGTCTGCTGCCCTGCAGAGGGGGTCATATCAAGCGGGGGGCGGGCAGGGGCCGGCAGAGGAGACAAGAGGCCAGGACTGTGGTCAGAGCCCTAGAGCAGAAAAGCTATCTCAAGAACTGACCCGAGACGTCGTGACTGGGTAGAAGTGTAGACTTTCTGAAGGTTTAGGGGGTATGCGGCCAGCAGGAAGACAAGCGTGCTGGGAACTGTGGTCGGACGGAGCTGTGGCACTTGAGGGCCTACCCCTGAGAACAGAGAAACATCTGAGCTTGGCTTGGCACTAGCGAGTATGCAGGCAGGCTCCGGGAAGCGCGTTTGGCCCCACAGCAAAGCTCTTCACATGCGGAGCTTCTTGTGACCGCTCATGCTTCACTCTGAGTGTGTGGCCGCCCGCCCGGGCCCCACAGACTGCTGAGGGAGGCCGCCCAGGTGTGAGCAAGAGGTGGCACAAGCACACAGACACACTCACAGACACATAGACACACACAGACATATGCATACACACACACACACACACACACACACACACACGTGGACAGACACACTCACCCAGAGGGAAAGGAGAGAGAGCTGAGATGACAACCCACAACCAGCATGTGCTCTGGGGAGGGGGGAGATGGTGTCCCCCTAGAAGAGAATGGGGCACCATTAAAGCAATAGATTAAGAAAGAGTTTGTGGAGATTAAACTTCAGGGTTGGAAGTTCAAGTCGGAAACTAAAGCCCCATCCAAGAAACAGGAATTTGAAGGACACGTGTTCCCGAGCCGCGAGACTTGGTGGACCAGAAGGAGGGAGGAAATCACCCATGGAGTGCCTGGAGATACGCCACGGGGGTCTGACAACCCAGGGTCAAGCAGCGCCCTCCAGCCTTCCTGTGGGGACAGCAGAGGCCCGGGTCACAGCAGTGCAGAGCCTGGGGGGCGGCTGAAGGGTGTCTGCAGGGCTCACAGCTGGGCCACACCTGGCTAGCCAGGTGAGGAGGCAGGAAAAGGCCCCCGGAGGGTGACTTTTGCTAGCACAGCGATGCTGCCTGTTCAGGGGCTGGCGCCCACTTCAGCAGTGACCTAGGTGATTTGCCTGCTTTCTCTGTGCTTTGTTTCCCTCACTAGCATGTGGGGTGGGGACAATGGTGGCAGCCTGATAGGGTTGCTGGGAAGATGAAGTTTAGACATACAATGGCTTAGGACAGCGCCTCGTGTATACTGAGCACACAGGAGTGCTAGTGGTGATGGTGTGGATGATGATGATGATGGTGAAGACAACGGAGAAGAGGTGGCAATGTCGCCGAGCTTGGGGACAATCAGTGATAAGTATGTAGAAAAACAAGCAGATGCAGAAACAGGGTGATTATCAACCCCAGAGAAAATAAAAGTGGTTTCCCCTCCTCAGGGTCAGCTGTGTGCTTGGCTGTGAGCATTATTTGTATGGTTGTAATATAAACCCGGCTGTGTGAGAGAGAGCAAACCCCTCGTCAGGCACGGTCCAAAGTCAAGAGATAACTCCAGCTGTGGAAATGCAAGAAATAGCAACGTAAGGGCTCTAATTAGAAATAGGACAGTAAATTAGAAGAAGAAACAGCTGGAAGAGTCACCCTGGGGGTGGGAGAGGGTGAGAGGGGCGGACAGAGAATATTCTTTTTCTTTGTAAGCCTTATGGTTCTATTTGACCTTTCTAACTTAGTGTAGAGGGCAGCGGTAGTTCAGTGGTAGAATTCTCGCCTTCCATGTGGGACAGCCAGGTTCGACTCCTAGCCAGTGTACCTCATGTGCAGCCGCCACTCATGTTAGTGGAGGCTTTCGTGTTGCTAGGATGCTGAACAGGTTTCAGTGAAGCTTCCAGACTAACACGGACTAGGAAGAAATGCCTGTCGATTTACTTCTCAGAATCAGCTAATGAAAATCCTATGGTTCCCGATAGTCTGATCCACAACCTATCCTGGGAATGGCGCAGACCGGGCAGTGTTTCATTCCACTGTGCCTGGGGTCAAGATGAGGTGGAGGCCAACTGGATGGTATATTTATAATTTTCACAGAAAAGTAAATTCACAATCAATGAGGCATTATTTCTTGTCATTCAAGTGAACAAAGATGAAAAGGAAGACCCTGGTGGAATGTGATGTCTCTATATCACTGACCAAGTTGGGCACAGGGGGTGGTGGTAGGAATGCACCTGTGGGGTGTCAGGGAGCCCCACCGGGCACGCTTCCATTCAGTCACTGCACTTTCAGGAATCGCTCAAGGATGTGCTTCTAAATACAGAACAGAGCTTTACATGCGAAGATGCTCAAGTTGCTCGCTGAGGTGTTTTTTACAGTAGGGAGCCGTGGGGACTGAGCCCAGCAGTGGTGGGGGGGCTGTCCCCTAATGGGATCTTACTAACAGCTACAGAAGAGCAAGAAAATACTTCTGAGAGCATGAGGTGAAGGATGAGGCTGCAGGGTCTGGGCAGAAATCTCACTCCTGGATAATTGATTTTAAAACAAAGGCTGTACCTAGTCAGGTAAAACACCCGGCAGGAAACTGCACCCTGGAAAGACGAGCTGAGGATATCTGTGAACCTGGAGAGTGTGTCCCAGAGAGCGAAAAGAAACATCGGTGAGCTGTGCAAATCTCCCAAAGGACACTTTACGTGTGTGGCAGCGGGGCACTAACAAGGTGCTGACATTGTCCAGAGGGGCTGGTGCCTCCTGGCTGGGACGGGTGGTCCGGGGGTCTCTGAAGATTCGAAGGGGCCGCCCTTCTGGGGTTGGCTCTGGGGAGCCAGGCCTGGTTCTGGCACGGGGTTCTGTCCTCTCGAGGGTCTGGATGGCAGGCCCTCACCAGGCCCTCGAGCTGCCTCCAGGGGACCAACCCCCACGCCCCAGAAGCCACTCCCTGGATGGGGGGGTGGGAGCTCCTGCAAACTGTGGCACGGGGGTCTGACCACAGTGAGGACTTGTGTGTGCCCTCCTTAGAGAGTCTTGGCCCCTCTGGTCTGCTCCCCCCAGGCTCTGTGCCCCCCCACCCACGCCTGACGTCCTCTGCTCCTGGTCTAAGTCCCTCAGGTGAGAGCCACAGGGTTCCTGGTAGCCAGGAGAGGGACAGGAGGGCAGGGCCAAGCCCTCACGTCCGAGCAGGACCCCAGCTGCTGGGCCCACCACCCTCTTACCTGCCCGACACGGTGGTGCCGACCCTCTGCCGGGAAACAACAGTGGTGGCCCAGCAACCTGTCTCCAGGCAACGGTCACCTGGCACCGAGGCCACTGCAGAGGCACCCAGAGGGCTCTTGCCTTGCAGGGCCTCTAGGTATGTGGGGGAAGGGCTGCCTCTGACCTGAGGGCTGGCCTGGGGTGGGGGAGGAGGAGCCTGGGTGGCTGGAGGCTGGGAGAGCTGACCCCTACCACTGGCCCAGGGTCTGGGGTCACTGCGGCCCCACACCTGATCCCCTGTCTTCTCTCACCTCAGCTCACCCCTCCCAGGATCAGCCCAGGCCCTCTCTCACAGCCCTCCATGCCCCCACCCACCCCAGGCCCGTGGTAAGGGTTGGTTGAACAGAGCTAACCATTTTTTGTCCTAAATTTCATCGATTTCTCCCCAGGCACCAGGCATCACTGATATTGCTTTTTTTTTTTTTTGTGGTGAAAATATATACAACAAAACATTCGCCAACACAACTTTCACATTTACAAGTTGGGGACGTTGGTTACATTTTTCATGTTGTGCCACCATTCCTGGAATCCTTTTCCAAGTGTTCTCCTGCCAGGAACGTAAACTCAATGCACCCTAAGCAAAAACTCCTCCTTTTCCTCTCCGTCACCAGGGGTTGTTACTGTTGTGATTCCCACTCATAGCCCCCTACAGGACAGAGTAGAGCTGCCCCATAGAGTTTCTTAGGCTGTAATCTTTAAGGGAGCACACTGCCAGGTCTTTTCTCCCTCGAAGCCGCTAGTGGGTTCAAACCATCAACCTTTTGGTTAGCAGCAGACTGCTTAACCATTGTGCTGCCAGGGCTCGTTCGCACCTCTGGTAACCACTAATTATCTTGGTGTCTATATATCTGCTTATTTCATATAAGTGAGATCATACAGTATTTCGCTCAACATGAAGGTTCATCCATGTTGCGGCCATGTACCAGGACTTTATTTCGCCTTACGGCTGATTTATATACCATGGTGTGCATGTCCCGCGTTGTGTTTATCCATTCATCTGTGGGTGGGCATTTCAATTGTCTCCACCTTTAGGCTCTTGTGAAAAGCGCTGCAGCGAACCCTTGTGTACAGGTTTGTTTGCATTCCTTATCTTTGCTTCTTCTGGGTCTATACCTGGGATTGGGATTGCTGGGTTGTATGGTAATTCTATGTTCAATTTTTTGAGGAACTGCTGAACTGTTTTCTACAGTGGCTGCACCGTTTTACATTTCCATCAGCAATGACTGAGGTTTCTAGTTTCTCCACAACCTCGCCAACACCTGTTGTTTTCTATTTTTTAAAAATCATTGCCATTCTAATGGGGGTGAGGTGGTATCTCTTTGTGGTTTTTCTTTGAATCTCCCTAATGGCTGATGTTGAGCATCTTTTCATATGTCTGTTGGCCATTTGAATATCCTCTTTGGTCAGGAAATGGAGGAATATCCCTTTATAGTCAGGAAATGGAGGCTCAGGAAGCCAGGCGCCTCCCCCAGGAGGTGCAGGAGGCAGAGGGGCTTAAGCCCAGGTCTGGGTGCCTGACGGAGCCTGGCTCCTGGCCTTGGTGCTTACTGCCTCTATGTCCCTCACTGCTGCAGGCCCAGGGCTGACCCCTGTCTCAAAGACCTCCCTGGCTGGGGCCCTCTAGCCACGTGGAGCCCCGTTTGTGAGGATCTCTGTTTAGGATGCTGCTCACTTGTCCCTGAGCCCCTCTTACCTCTGAGGGTCTTGTGCGGCAACCCTGCTCTGGGGAGCAACCCCAGGCTCCATCCTACACGTCCTCTCTCAGAGCTCCAGAGAGTCGGAGTTGCCAGGGCTGGGATGCTTCGACCTTGGGGGAAGGGAGGGGCCAGAGCCCAGCTCCAAGTCTGGGGCTGGGACTTTCCAAACCCCTGTCACTGTTTATGTTAGGTCAGGGGCTGCATCCTGGTGCTGACCCCTGTCCACCTGTACCTGAGTGTGCCAGGTGTTGGGGGCTTTTGGGGGTCAGTCCTGCTCTATCGTGGTTGGCCACAAGGCCTGGGGGACACTATCCTGTGGTAGCTGTGGTTTAGCCTGGTGGGGTAGGCCAGGGTTGGGCTGGGCAGAGAGCCCCTCCTCAGCCAAGCCTTGACAAATGGTTTGGACATCCTGACCTTGGGATCTGATGGCCCTCCAGCCTGAGATTACCGGGGGCGGGGGCTACCTGGGGGGAGGGCAGGAGGGTCCTCGCTGGTCTGTGACCCCTGGGGCTCTGGTTGGTGTGCACCCTGTCTCCCAGGATTGGCCTTGGGGGAGGAGTCTAGGGTCTCTCTGGGCCCGGCAGCAGTTCTGGGCTGGGAAGGGTCAGGCCTGCTGGCCAAGGGTCCCAGGATGCTTTCCCCACCATCCTCAACCCTGCTCAGGCAGGGAGCTCTCCTCCCCTTTGAAGTCCCAGGCACCTAGCCCCCTCCCCCATCACTAACCCTTCTCTGTCCAGAGCAGGGGTGGTGTCCCAGCTCCTGGGGTGGGGGCTGGGCCTGGGGGCCCCGAGGGCTCATGAGCATCCCTGGGCTGTGGGAGGGAAACCCGTCTTTCTTTGGCGGACATGTTCTGGGGCTCTAGGTGTGACCTAAAGGCATGGGGGGCCTCTCACGGTCCCTAGGGACTCCACTGCTCCTCACCCCCCCCCCCCCAGGGGGGTTGCCAGCTGCCTCTCGATGCAGGGAAGCTGCCCCGCAGTGCTCCGAGAACTCTGGCCTGCACACTGCTTGGCTGGGAGCCAGAAAAACTGGAAGCCGTGGGTGCCGCCTAGCTGGCCTTTCCCACGGTGGCCGGCCAGGTGCTCATGGTGAAGAATCATTAACCTTCCAGCGTGGCCATGGCTAGAATCAAAGGGAGCACTCGTTGTCAGCCCACACTGTGGGGCCCGGAAGGGCCATGGTGCCACTGGCCATGGTGGGCCCTCCCGTGGCAGTGGGTAGGGGTCTGTCAGCAGGTGAGGCCTCCATAGTGAGCTGACCTTTTGCCCGCTGTCCGAGATTCCATCCAGGCTGGGACTGCCCCATCCTCTGGCGTTAAGGCCACCGGGGCATCTCGGATGGCTGGGCAGGGAGCACCTCACCAGCCCTGCAGGGTCTGCTGGCCCTCCCCAATCTTGAGTGATCACCCCGCCTCACCCTCAACCTCCACCCGCTCCAGTGCCCCCATGGCCAACACTTGCAGGTACCCTGAGTCTGTGCACCTGTCTCTCCCGTGCAGGGACCCCTTCTCCTCTTCACCAGTATCCCAATGCCACTGCTGGAGTGCTTGGGGGTGCTCTGAGGGAAGCTGGGGGGACAGAGGGAAGGACACAGGGCAGGAAGCATCTCCCCAGTAGCACCCACACGCTGGGCCTTCAACCTTGGACTTCGCACAGAAGATGGAGGCGGTGTGCAGAACCACAGGTCCCAGGGCCCTGGCCTCAGCCTGTCCTTTGAATTTCTGTCCATCAGGACCCTGAGAAACTGCTCTGAATTCTCAGGGGGGAGGAAGGGGCTTGTGGGGGGCAGCTACAAGACTGGGGTGGGTTCAGGACCCACAAGAGTGCTTTTGGGGACAGCTAGAGACAGGATTTCTTGATGAAGCCTCGCGGGGTGGGGGCAGAGGGGTGGACTCAAGTGCAGAGGCTGCAGACCCCCCCCACCCCCTGGGCGGGTGTCCCGACGGCCCCGACCCTGGAGATGGGCGTGTGGAGACCAGGGACTGCCCTGAGCTGAGGCCCTGTGGAGGAGCGGGTGGCCTACACTCCCACCTGTGCACCTTGGGGAGCCTCAGGGTCTGCCTCTGCCCTGGGGTTCCTGGTGTTGCATGGCCAGAGTTCTGGGGGAGTGTGGGGGCATCTGCAGACCCCTGAGCAGACTCAGGCTGTCTGGAGCCTCCCCCTGCCCCTCTCTACTCCCCTATACCTCTCGCCTCAGGCAAGGGGCTCATCTGTGAAACTCTGCTCCTCAGCCTCCCAGGCCTAGGGTGGGAGAGGGCGGCCCAAGGGACTCTGGGGGCTCCCTGCTGGCCCTCCACCAGCCATGCCCCCTGCTCCTGCCCTAGGTCTACACGCTGTGGGGCTGGGCTGCTCCCGTCTGTCCCCCTCTGGGCCCTACATCCTGGTATAGGTAGAGGGATGAGGGGTAAGGCCGCGTCCCTGGAGAAGGTTCAGGGTGGGGGTCCGGGCGCATCTGCCGACTGCAGGCACTAGGGTGACTTCTGGGCCCAGGATAGCTTCAGCAGCTGTGGTAGCTACATGGCTTTTGGGGGGCTGCCGTGAGGCCCATCTGTGGTGGCCCACCTGTGCCCAAGTGAGTGATACACTGGCTGGTGTGTGTGGCCCACAAACAGACAGAGGCAGCCTCAGTGTGGCACACTCTTTATTCCACCAAAAATGGAGGTCACCATGGGGCAAGGGTCTGGGGGTCATCTGTTGGAGTCGGGGGGCTGGGGGACCTGAGGGCACCAGGCCTGGGCAGGTAGGTGTGGATAGGTGGCCCCAGTGCACCTGCCCCCTCCCACCCTCTCATCGTGAGAAGGGTCCCATGGCAGGCTCACCTGGGTCCACACCACCCCCAGGAGGCCAGGCTAGCTCGGGTGTGGGTGGGTGGTTGGGGCTGGTGTTCGGGGCCATGGGTGAGCAGTCAGTGGGGGTGGCCGGTGGGCACATTCTCAGGTGTCGATGGCCGTGTGACAGACGGCATTACCAGACAGTATTAGACAGAAGGATACACATCTAACTTTGCCTGGTAAGACGCCCATCAGCCGGCAGCAGGGGCCTCATCCTGGGCCCACCGTTGTGATATGGCCCATCCAGGGTTGGTGTCCCTGCCCGCCGTCATCCCAGGGTGCTGTGGGGGGTTCCCACAGGAACCTAATCCTGAGAGGGCAAGCCTGCTAGGGGGTAGGGGCAGGGAGCCATCGGTCACTCTGTGCTGGGTCTTCGGTGGATGGTTTCAGAGGCTGGCTACCATGCTGTGGGCTCCCGAGGCTCCTTTGTTCCTCTTGTGAGTTAATGAGTGACCTTGGGGCCTGGGCAGCCCCACTTCTGCTGTCCCACCTCCCCACGGGCACCCAACGGTGGGCAAGGCAGCCGAGGTCGGGTTGGGCCTTGTCTTGGCTTCAGATCAAAGGATAAAACAGTGAGTAATCCGAGGTCCACCTGACTGTGGGCAGAGTCCCCATCTCGCATGTGTCTGAGGTGGGAGAAGGGACTTGATGCACTGTGGACATGTCGCTGCACGTGGCCTGTGTGCTGGGCCTGGGGCACTGTGACATCTTCCACCGGCCCGCCGTCCGGCTGACCAGAAGAAGGGACCTGGTTTAAAGCCCTCGGTCTTGTGGGCGGGGAACACAGCCTTGAGCCGACCCAGCCTGACTCAGAGCCCAGACCAGGGCCCTTAGGACAGTCATACTGTCCCCGTGGGAATGGGGCGGGGATCTGGGGAGGAAAGAAGGACAGCTGTCTACTCAGGCTGGGCATGAGGGCAGCATCAGGGCCCAGGGACAAGTGGAGCAGGCCCCCAACCCAAGGTGAGGTTAGCTGTCAGGACAAATCTGGGCCCCAAGCTCTGGGCCAGCCTTGGTGCCTTCACGCCGAAACCCAGCCTGGGCGGGGAGCAGAGCATGAGGCTAGGGGCCAGGGGCATGAGACGTACTCCCTAGGCCCTCTGGGGAGGCAGAGCCAAACCTGCTGCTGAGTTCCCCTGCCTGGGTCTAGAGGGAGGTTCGGGGGTCCCCCAAAGGCAGAGGCTGCCACCCAAGCACAGATTCTCGACCTGAGACACACCTGGCACCCCAGCCCAGCACCCCGCTCCCTGGGGTCTAGAAGCTGTGGACGGCACATCCTCGGGCATGTCCTGGCGAGCTGGTGGGTCACCTTTGAACATCGTTACCAGACAGTGTTAGAGTCTAGCCAAGAAATCCAGCACTGTCCGGTAAGATGTCCACAGAGGCCCAGAGTGCCTTGGCCTGAGGACGGTGGGGACAGTCCCCTGCTGAGGGGCCCTGGGCAGTAGGGTCAGTGGTCGCCCCACCTGGACGAGAGCCTATGGAAAGGTGGGGCTCCGGAGACCCCAAGGCCAGGGGTCTGTGCGGCCCTCCCCTCCTACTTTCTCCAGAGTGAGGGGACCTGGGGGCTGGCTGACTCTGACTTCAGGATTGAGGCCCAAGGAGCTGCTTGGCCACAGCTCACCAGGCTGAGACCTGCAGGGCTGCAAAGTCCCGAGCATGCCATGTACACCACAGCATACCCTGTCCATCCCTTCCACCCTGTTCACCTCATGTACCCCACATGCTCTGTGCACCCTGCACACCCCATGATGAACCCCATGCACTGCACCTACCCTGAGCACTCTACCACCTCACCTGTCCTGTGTGCCCTGGATGGCCCCTCAGGATGCAGAAGGAGAAAGGAAAGAGAGACTGCCTGGGCTGGGGAACAAGACGAGCATTAGGGCCAGCCTGACCACCCTTGGCCCTCTTGGCCTTTGCTGTGGTTCTGCTTGGCCCGGCCCCTGCCAGGTGTGCCAGCAGCACCTGCTCAGGTGCTGTGGGCTGGGCCAGGACACCTGAGTGTCCTAATCCCCCTCAAGGCTGCCTCCAGATCTGTGGGTGCCACGATCAGGCTGCTGTGGAGCCCTTCCTTCTGGGGTGGGGGTCGGTCCCACACCGCATCTCCCCAGGTCCAGTTCCTGCCCCAAAGCCCCACCTCAAAGCCTGTACAGCCAGGACAGGGTTGGGGCCGAGGGGACCACAGCCAGAGGGGTTGGCGGGCGGCCCCATTGCTGCGTGCAGGGCCCCGCCGTCATCATTACCAGGCAGTATTAGAGCACAGACACCATCCAATGCTGCCCAGTAAGATGGCGATGGCCACCCCCAAGTGAGTCTGGGGCCGCCCAGCTGGCTCAGATGTGACGCTCGGGGGCACTCAGCAGCCTGAGGCTGAGCCTCGTCCCCTCTGGGGCAGTAAAGTGGGGGCTCAGCAGCCGGACAACAGGTGCAAACCCACTACCCGGCCCCACCTGCTCAGGACACAGGGAAGGGCAGCTGCTGGTGGGGCAGGCAGGTCTGAGCGGGACTCCTCGAGGGCCCTGGGAAAGGCCTGGACACAAGGGCCAGCCCTCGGGGTCCCACATGTGTCTCTGTGTGTGCCAGTGTGAGAGGGGCTGGGCTGGCCTCGGTGAGTATGAACGGGGCCATGTGTGCATCTGAGACTGGTGGACAATGGGCCTCTGTCTCCTCTCTCCACCACTGCCTGGCCTGGCTGCCATGGGGCCCAGCCCCCACCTGCCCTTCTCAAGGGCGGCAGCTCCGGCTTCTTCCGGGGCCCAGTCCAGCAGGAAGGGTGTCAGGACAGTGACGGGGGTGGGGGGACTGTGACAGCATGGTTCTTGGGGGGGCAGGACCCCCATGCAAGAAGACCCCACATGGCCTCCTCCAGCCTTCCTCCCCACTGGCCCTCCCCGCTAGAATCCCAGGCTCCTCCCGTGGAGGGGGCCATTTCCTGGAGCCTGGGCCCCTCAACACCCAACATGCTGGTTTCCAAGCACAGCCATGCAGGGGAACCCTCAGTGTGATCTGCCCCGACACCTCCAACCCCTAGGGACACTTAGTCCCTGCTGGCTGTGCCCCAAAAACCCCTTGGAGCAGGAACAGGGCAGCCAGAGGGTGGGCACCTCCCATGGCCTCTGGAAGCAGGTGCCCCGTGGGTCCTAGCCAAGGCTGACTCGGGGACCCCACCTCCCACCTGCCTATCCACATTTACCCAGCCTGACCACTCTGCTCAGTGGCCCTGGGGTCCCAAGATGAGACGATGCTGAGCCTCAGGAGGAGTAGAGGGGGTAGCACTACTGGTCACTGTGATCAGTGCCCACCTGGTCTGAGGTCCAACTCCACAGTAATGGGGACAGCAGTCCCCAATGTAGAGTGCCAGCTGCCAGTCCAGGCCAGCCTGTGGACACCCCCACTTTGCCTCCACTCTGACTAGAGGCATCTAGAGTGAGGTGGGAGTCAGCAAGTGGGTGACTCTGCACACCCCTCCACCACATATCAGAGGTCTGGGGTCCTGCATGGAACAGTGGCCCCTTATGGCCAGTCCTGCAGAGACTCTGAGGGCTTGGGGAAGTGGGACCCAATCAGGGTGTGTCCCCCGCACCCCACATTTCCCCAGGGCCGGATCAGTGGCTTGTCCACCTGGTGGGGCCTCTCCCCCTTCCCTCTGGCCTCATCTGTCCCTACCCAGTGTGCCCTACTCAGGGACTTCGCATGACCTTCTGTACCGTCCCCCCACAGAGGCTGCTGGCACAGGAAGAGGGGCTGGTCCAGGTCCCCCCCAGGCTACCAGGCCTAACCACAACAAAGTCCCTGTCTGCCACCCCCAGGCCTCAACCCAGTCCACCCGGTTCTCCAGCCTCAGACGGAAGGCGGCATTTCCAGAGAGCTTAAGTTCAGGGAGCAGGCAAAGCAGACCCAGCATACAGGGCTGGAACAGGCCGGAACCGACCAGAATGGGCCAGAACGCCATCCTCTGCGTGGGCAGGGGCTTTGCAGCTGCCTGGACACCTCAGAAGTGACTCTGCGTCCAGGCTCCAAAGGGGTCTTTCACTGGGGGTGGCTGACACTGCAGCTGTCCCCTCCCACCTCCTGTGCCTCCTCCCGGCACAGCGAGAACACAGCGTACACACTTATGCACACATGAACAGGCACAAACACAAAGACATGGACATGGCCGTGGACATGGACGCAGACATACAGACACGCACGCACGCACACGGACATGGACACACGCACGCACATGCACACTCACATATATGTGCACAGACATGGACACACATAGACATGGACTCGCACATGCCCAGGCGTGAACTCTCTTGAGTCTTTGGAGGTCTGCATCGTGCTCCCGTGTCCTTGGCTTAGGAGTGTGAGTTCAGTTTTTTCTGAGCTGCGCAGAAGCATGGAGGTTCACTCTCAAAGCTGAGTTCCCAACCACAGGGAGGCAGGCCGTGGGGGCTGGGCAGGTGCCCAGTGTCTGTCCCTAAACATCCTCCAGCCAGCCTCTCATCACGTAGCCTCCAGAGCCTGGTGCCCTTGCCCGTTCAGACCACTGCAACTTCTCAGGACACCAAGGGCCAGGCACCCTGGAGGACGGCCCACGCCGCTACCCACTCACCTTGTCAGCCATTAGATTCTCACCAAGGACAGGCACTCAGACAGACACACGTATGGACACACGGACAGATGCACAGACACATAGACAGACACACAGACCCGCAGACAGATGCACAGACCTGCAGATAGACGTGTAGACCCGCAGACAGACCCTCAATGGGCAGGGAGAATCCCGTATGTTCCAGACTAGCCCCCATTCCTCCAGAACCAGAACCTGTGAACGTGGATGGACTCCTCTGGGAGACAGGAAAGCGTCCTTCGACAGCCGCGTGAGGGTAGAGGCTCCGAACTGAGCAGTGCCCAGGGTGGGGTGGGGCAGGGAGAGGCGGAGAGGGCACATGGCTCTCTGGGCGGCAGTCAAAGTACGAGTCTCAACGTGAAAGCACGTCCCGTGCTCCAGTGTCTGCGGTGCCTCTGGCTGGGGTGGCCAGGAGGAGAGCCGTCACGGTCCCGCCCGGCCGCGGGTTAATCATCACCGCGATGCCAGCCCGGCTTGGTAAAATGGAGGAGTGTGTCAAGAGGCCACCACCCCTGTGAGGCAAACACCCCTCTCGGGGGGCCCAGTCTGTGCTCACCTGGGTCTCACCTGCACAGGTGTGGAGGGAGCTCCCACCAGGCGAGGAAAGTGATCCCAGTGTGAAAACGAACTCGCTGGTTAACCTGCCCAACCGGGCCTTAATCAATGGTGAGGGCCGTGCAAAGAGAACAAAGCACTGAAACCCGACCCGCTCCCCTGCGGCCCACAGCCCAACCTGGAGCAGAGCTTCGGGGTGGAGGTGGGCGGTGAGCGGGTGGAGGTGGCGGTGAGCGCATGCAGGTGATTCTGCAGCGTCAGTGGCCGCCTCTGCAAGGGAAGGCCGCCATTTGCCGGCAGCGGGCAAGGCAACCATCTCTCCACCTTCCCTCTGGCTGGCCAGGTGGCGCCACTCTCCACTCCACCCGCTCCCACACCGTGGAGCACGCGCCAGGTGGGGTGGGTGGTGTCCCCAAGCCCTTTACCTTCTCCTAAATACACTAAACACATTCTTACAAACTGATTTTGCAAGAAAGGTATTTGCAAATTACCAAAATGTCTGAAACATTAGCCCAAGGTAACATCCATATTTTATGGCTGACTTTCATTTCCATAAATGCAAAGCTTATTTTGCCTAATTCAGCATGCTGCCAATTGTTCCAACTTCCAAATATTTCATCCGGGTTACTAGAATTAAAAAAACAACAGGGACCGCCTTCCCAGATACTCAGCCTGAAAAATGCCTACAGTGCTCACAATGGACTAATTAAAGTCTCATATTTTTCTTGGTGGGAAGTTTTGCCCACCAAGAGTTGTTTTATATATATATATATATAAATACATATCTCCTCAGAAAAAGTTGACCTCCCCTCCATCAACATTATCAGTGTCTAAGCTTTAGCAAGGCTTAAGGAAGCCAGTGACTCGATCATGGAAAGGGCCCTCAGGTGCCCGGTGGCAGGTTCGGGGCTGGGAGTGCACACCTGGGATCCAGGTCAAACATGACCAAACCTGATCCTTCTGGGGCTGCAGTCACTGCTTTGTGGCCGCTCTGAGTCTCAGAAGATAATGTCTTGTGCAGACTTTGGACCTCGCCCCAAGAGATGGCCAGAAGAGCTAGGCCTTTTCCGAGGTGGCTTTAGCCTTGCTAGAGCCTCAGAAACAGGCAGGTGAGAAGGACCTGATATCAGGCCACACTGGCCTGGCACATGCTGTGGTCACCAAACGTTGGCCTGGCCGACCGCTGACAGAAGCGTTGACTGGGGCTGTGGGCCTGTCGCAAAACCAACCCATTCCCAGGAGCGGATTCCCAAGAATCCATCAACAGACGCAGTGCCCCGCCCGCCAACACCCAGTGCTGATGTGGAATAGAAGGTATCTCGGGAACCTTCATGGCCACGTCACTTGGGAAAAGAACTTTCCAGAAGCAGTCGCCAGGTAAAGGCGGGTAGGTGAACTGTCTCAAGCCCTCTCTCCCAGTCCATGACCCTAGCTGCCCTCTGCCCATGCCCTGTCTGGGAGCCTGTGGGCAGAGGACATTCACCAGCCGGAGAGGCCCCTTGCTTGGCCAGGCCCCTGTGGAAGCGCCCACAGACCCCAGCAGTTCCCGGAGCCCGGCCCAAGATGGCTCCACACCCAACACCCAGCCACGCCATCGATCTGGCTCACCTTCTCTTCCAAGAGGTGAGATGGCTCTTCCAGGAGCTCTGACCCCGAGCTACACTCACCAACGCCACCACGAGGGCCGCTGGACCCCGGCCACCCTGAGCTGCCTGCTACCGCCATGACCTGGCCTGCTCTGTACAGGCTGCGCAGTCTCCCGGCCTCCCCACAAGACCTCTGCCTGCAGCTCGGTCTCCTCCTGCCCGCCCTTACCTGCCCTGACAGGTTCCGCAGCAGAGGAGGGGGCGGCAGCTGGAGGCCGCTCCCCGCCCTCAGCCCCATGGCTCAGCCCTCAGACGGAGTGAGTCAAGCCTTCCAAGCAGACCTCACTCAGGGAAGCTTTGGCGTCTGTCACCCCGATACCTGTTGGCCCGTGGTCAACAGAACCGGGTGCAGGGTGGCTTTGGCCTGGCCTTCCCCAGACAAGACCAGGCCTCCCGGCATCTCGAGGGAGAGACACACAGAGGGCATCGGCAAGGACCAGCTTCCTGCCTTCCCATCAGGTGAGGCTTGGACGAAGGGGTAGATCAAATGTAGCTGTGCCCAGGCAGATGGAGCTGCCTGTCTCAGGAAGCTTCGAGAGCGGACAATGGGAACAGCGCAGGGAGAGGCGCGGGCGGGAAGGGAAGAGATGGCGCGCCCCAGGCTCGCCTTACATGTAGCTGCTCCCCCGCCCCACGCAGGTGCCTGCCCACCGGCCAATCCCCTGCTCCTGTCCCTGGCAGGTGTGTCCCTGTGAGCTCCCATAGGCCAGGAGGGAGCTGTGCAGTGACGTGGGGCGGGCAGGCAGATCCACTGCATTCCTACCCCTGCCCTGCCCCTTGCCCGGGGCTGGGGCTTCACAAAAACCAGGGCAGAGGGGCTCCTGTGGCCACCCAGCAGCGCAGCAGCTCCCCAGGCCCTGGCCATCCTTGCTGGCAGCACTCTTGGAGGCAGCCCTGGGGTGCAGAGGGTGAGGTTGAGGTACCCAAAGCAGGGGCTCCTGCACCCTTGGCTTCCCCTCAAGATACCCCAGCAATGGCCACCTTCCCCCTGGGGGGGTCCTAACCTCCCCCTTGAGAGAGGGCAAAGGCTCGGCTTCAGGCTCCAGCCCCAATTGCAGCAGCAACTGAGTGCGGGTCTCAGGGGGGCTGTGAGAGTCCGTGGCCCTGAGGTCTGCCACTGAAGTTTGGGCCAGAAGGTGGGTCTTAGAACCCTCTCCTCACCCCAGGCTTGGACAAGGTCTTTGGCCCCCAGCCTCATCCCTACCGATGAGCAGGGGCCTAGAGTCCGGTCATGTGGCTCAGCAGATATGCTGGGGGAGCGAGGATGGGAAAGGGCGTTCTCCTGGGCTACAACAACCCCTGTCTCTCTGTGGGGTGGTGGGCTGGCCAGGTGGCTGAGACCTGGTTGGGAGGGCTACGGCAGCCCTGGAACCACCCCCATTCCACTACGGGGGCCTTGTGCTGGCACCATGGACTGGGGTGTAAGGTTTCTTTCATGAGGGCTTGGGAGTGACCTGGAGGTCTGGGCTGAACACAGCCAGTGCCACAGTCCAGTTTGGGGAAGTGACCCTTCTGAGCCACCTTGCCCAGATGGCTCCATGACTCAGGCCATGGGAGGGCTGTGCCCCAGCTCCCAGCGGATGCACACAGCTAACAACAGCTATCTGGTAATGAGCCCATCTGTGGGAAAGCCCCAAAGGGCCCAACTTATTTTCCATAATGAGCTTGGAGCACCTCAGAAACCCTAAGGATAAAGGCCTGTTTCCCCACAGGCCTCGGCTCTGTGCCCAGGAGTGAGGCTACCCCTCCTGGCCCAGGGATGCGCGGCCAGAGGAGTCAAGGCTGGGCCAGGACCCTGCTTGGCTCTGGGGCTGTCCGGTGCTGGGTGCTGCCCCCTGGCCATAGCATGGCTGACACCACTGGGCCTTGTGACAGGCAGCCCACTGGGTCGGCTACTGCAGTGCCGAGCAGAGGCCTCACTGAGATCAGCATAGAGGCCCCACAGCCCCTGCCCCCATCACTACCTCAGAATAGGGTCCTGGAGCCCTTGGCGGCCCTGGACTCCCCCAGGCTTGTCCACTTTTCAACCATACCCAGCGTGGCCTCACTTCCCAAAGCACTGGGGCTGGAGGGCACCTTGGGCAGGACACAAGTTCCGCCCTCCCCATGCCCACTCACGGTGTTCATGTTGGTGAGCATCAGGGGGTCAGGACACAGTGGCTGATGGGCACCAGTGTTTTGGGGAGACTGAGGCATTGCCTACTAACCCCAAACCCACACCATTTTCTGTTCATATTGAAGAGGAGAGGGAAGGTTGCACCTCTGGAGATGCCCTCTGGTCCCTCTCCTGACCCTCCCAATTTGTGCTGTCCATTATACCCTCCTTGGCCTTGCATACACCAGTCAGCCAGGGCCTCACCACAGATGCACATGTTCTAGAAGCTCCCAGGGTCATGAGGGGCTGCCTCCAGTGTGAGTACATCTAGCATCCCCTGAGCTCCCAAGTGTCGGGTCAGCGCCGGTGCTGGATGGAGGACCACGTGGGGCCCCAGCTTCTGTGGGCTGTGTCCACAGTGGACTCTTTATTGGCTCCAGGCATGGAACCGTGACTGGGCCGGGGTGCAGAGTGCAGGGTCGGGGGCAGGGCCAGGGGAGCAGGGACGGTGCAGGACTGGGGTGGAGTGGCATTGCTGGGAGGAACAGGGTATGCAGGGCCAGCGGGCTAGGGGCCGGACAGAGCGAGGGTGGGGTAGGGGATGCCAGCTCCATTTGGGGAGGCTCTTGTAGGGATGGAGCAGGTGCCCCTTGGGAGCAGGGGCTGGGGGGATGTGAGCCCACCTGCAGAGGTCCTAGGGGCAGGTCCTTGGGGAGGCTGATGCAGTCAGGTGGTGGCCGAGGAGGGGCTGGATTGGGGGCACTGAGGTCTTGTGATCATCTGGTGGTGGAGGTATGGGGGCAATTTCAGGCCACAGGTGTAGGGGGGACAGTGAGCTCAGGTGGGCATCTAGGTTCTACTGGTCAGGGGCTTGGTTGGGGGTGGTCTGGCCGGACTGGGGTCTATGCTTGGCCAAGGAGAGCAAGGTCTTAAGTCACCTTCTCTGCTGACCATTGGTTTCCCATTTTATGCTGGAGAAGATGTCTTTTCCCCTGGGCAACTGGCAGGAGTCCACAGCCCAGCCAAGGGGCACATTGCTCATTCTTTCTGAGACACTCCTGGGAACCTGCTCAAACACACCGCATTCATCCATCTGCCCATCTGTCTGCCACACCCATGCTCTGCTGTGTGGGGCTGTTATGTGCCACCATGCCCAGCCTCACACGGAGGAAAGCAACGCAGGCCTTAACTCTGCCCAGAAAGCCCCCATTCACGTGTCCATGGACTGAGGCTCTGTGGACAGCTTAGGCCCCGATCAGCTGCTCTGGCCAGTGTCTGTGAAGGCCACTGCCAAGCGGAGCCCAGACACAGGCCGTGCATGGCACATGCTCCAGGCTCCCCCTCCCCTCATCGGCTCTGTCCTCCCAGCAGAGGTGGGGGCCCTAGGTGTCACTGGGTCATCCCATGCATTCTCAGGCGAGACTGGGAAGACTAGCACCCAGGTAAGATGAGCAGGTGGCTGCTGCTTCTGCTCATGGCTCCCAGACCTGCACTCAGTCCAGGATCTGGGAAATGGCATTCCCAGGCCCCTGTGGTCACAGGGGCCATGTGGTCAGCCCTGACTGACTCGAGCAGAAGTGTGTGGTCACTTCCAGGCGCCCCCACCCTTGAGCATCGCTGACAGTCACCAAGCACGGCACTGCTCTCCAAGGGAGGCCAAGGACATGGCAGTGTCAGCCTTTTCCTTTTTGTCACTTTGGTAGAACCTGACCACTCCCTCATGCCCACCGCTGGCCGGGCCACCCTGCTATTCTGAAACTCCACTAGTGGACACAGGTCTGCACTGGTCATGCCTTTCTAACCTCACGTCAGATCACCTGGCTTTCGAGTGTTCAACCAAGGGCACTGCAGCAGGTGTCGGGCCAGCAGGACACCTCCTGGCACTGGGAGATGGGAGCCCCACACCCCTACCACTGTGGGTGGTCTTTCCTCAAACTTGCTAGCAGTCTTGGGGTCTCTCCAGCCACTGGCCTGTGTCCCTGAGGTTCGTTCCGAGTCCCTGGGGAAGGACCACCAGGAAGAGGTTGAGCTTTGCTCATGTGGTGGATGTTGGGCGGTGGCGCTGGACAGCGGTGGCCTGGGCTCGGGCTCCCACTCCGATCAGTCACCCCTGCCTGACAGTCTCCCTGGCTCCCAGAGGGTCTTGTTGGTTGGCGCTGGCCACCTGTTTCCTGACGTTGTTATGACCTCTCGTGATTCTTCTTGAACCTTCCCACCTCATTCCCAAGTAAAATAAGATGACCAAAACCAGACTGTGAAGTCCGGCTGCATTTGTGGCCTGCTGGCCGAAGAGGAGAGGATGGCAGCATCAGTGAGGCCTGCACGTGTTTATTACTCAGTTTCAAACAGAGCCTCTAAGTGGAACATTCCAGTTGCCCCTGGAATGGGCAGCTGTTTTCATCTCTGATGAACCTGAGCCTGGTTATCACAAACTGACAGCCTGCCCCAGCTGGACTGGTAGGCCCCTCAGACCTCGAGCCCCAAGAGGCCGATGGAAGCCCCAAGTTGGGGCAGTCACTCCTAGGCTGGCAGTGGCAGGATTGGGGGGAGGGTAGTGTTCCCACCCATGCCTTCCCACAGTAGGAGGGTTCCAGCACCTTCTGTGTGCAGAGGGGCCAGGAGGTAGGTCTGGGCCTAGGAATCTCGCTGGCCCGGGACTCTTGCTGGCCCAGGGTCTCTTGGGGCAAGACTCAACCCTGGAGGGAGAGGTGGAGGAGGGCTGGAGGGGACCTGGAGCTTCGCTTCTTCCAAAGTGAGGGTCACAGGCGGGGGTGGGAGGGAGCGGGGGCACTGCCAGAGCACAGCCCTGCAGCCCAGGACAGTTAGGCGCAGCCTCCCAGCACTGTGGCTCTGTGACTGCCCTGCGGCAGCAGCTGAGCTGGTGTGGGGATCACTAAGAGGCCGCAGCCACCAACAAAGATTCCAGCCAGCTCACCTGCCGGGTGTGGTGTTGCTATGGCGGGGGCAGGTCCCTGGAGAGAGCCTGACCTGGGACCTGGGAGGCCTGACCGGTCTGCCACTGGCCTCCTTTCAGGAAGGTGTGACCTGGGAAGGGGACAAAAGCCACCCAGACACTGCGCAGAGATGGCCTGGGGGCCCCACCCAGCCCCCAGCCTTGGGGAGGCAGCTCAAGGCCTCTGGGCGGGGCCAGTGGGACAAAGGGCTATTGTGCTGCGGGCCCTGCTACTTCCTGCATGGTGGCTGCCCTGACCCAGGGTTTCCATCTCTGAGTTCCCAGGGCTGGGCCACAGCATTCCCCTTAGTGCCCAGCACTGGGGGCGGGGGGGGGGGGGGCATACTGCAGGCAGAGCCCTGGGAGAGCTCAGGGTCAGGGCCCTTCCCAGAGCATGAAGAGCTGCAGGAGCCCCAGGTCTCCACTTTTGTAGGGCCAAGTTCTCTACTTTTGTGGGGCCCCAGCTCTCCACTTTTGGCTCAGCAGGGCCGTCTCTCCTCTGCATAGCCCTGCAGGCTCTGGCTGGTCCCAGGCTCTTTGCAAGGGGCAAGTGAGGGCGGACACCGCAGGCAGGGCCAGCTATACATTGCCTCACTGACACATCGCTGGGCCTCTGTGAAGTCAGGGATATTCCTGGATGGGGGAGGGGCTGTGATCCTCAACAGCTGGGGAAGGAACTGGCAACGACCCCTGACTAGGAGGGGCTAGTGACCCCCTCCCCACAGACTGAGAGAGGGGCCTGTGAGCTCTACTAACTGGGAGAGAAGGAGCCGGAGACACACCCACTGGTTGGGGGGAGGGACCTGTGATCTCTCAACTAGTTGGGGGAAGGGATTCCACCCTCACTGATTAGGGGAGGGGTCTGCGACTCACCACTGGTGGGGGAGAGGGTTTGACCCTCACTGATTAGAGGAGGGGCCTCCAACCCACCCCTGATTTAGGGGGGACCTGCGACACTCCCTGATTTTGCCACAACCCGCCCTGTCAGCCCCACCCTAGAACACGGATGTGCTTTGTTTCTGGGAAACTAGAAGCAAAACCCTCTCACAAAGCGACTGAGTGGGTGGGCGTCCCACAGGGGCTCACTAGAGCCTGGACTTCGGGGTTAAGCAGGATTTGGAGGATCCGCCCAAGAGAAAAGGCAGCCTCCCCTCCCTCACTGTCGCTCTGTCTCCCCAGCCCCCCCTCCCCTCATCTCCCTGCTCTGAGCGCTGGGCGGGGCAGGACCCCTTCCACCCACCAGAAGGCTGTGCAGGCGGGGAGGGTGGGGCCGCCAGCTGCCAACGATACCAGTGCAGCCCCTGATCTGGCTCTGCCGGCCTTGCTTCCTGCCCTCTGATCCGCGGAGGCAGGTGCTTTCCCACCCAGTTGTTCCGCGCTGTGTAGCCAGGTAAGCTCAGCCGTCTGGAGGGAGGGGGTGGGGGGCATAATTAACGGCTGCAGAGAGCAGGGGACCTTCCGTCACCATGGAGGATCCATCTTTGATCTACCTTTTCACCCCTCCAGGCCACTGACTTCTCCCACCTGACCCGAGGCCCAGGACCTGCTGCTGCTAGGTCAGGACCTACTGCTGCAAGGTCAGGAGGGCATGAGGGAGGCCCTTCCCAAACCCGCAATCGGTGCTGGGGGCCTGGGCTTCACTGCAAAGCCCGACATCACGACCTGCTCACAGAGAGATGTGCAGATGGGCTGAGCTCTGGGGATCCCTAATGACCCCCCAAAACAAGTCCCGAGTCTGCTGGCCATGTTGTCTCTGCACCTCCTTTTGTCCCATGTCCCTGCTCTGAACCACACTCTGAGGTCAACCTCAGAGTCCAGGCAAGGCCTGGCAGCCCGACACCTGCAAACCCTGCTTGCCTTTCAGTATACATCCTGATTTCTCCACCTGACTTGCCTTTGACCTTGGCCCTCCTCCTCCTAGGACACTGGAGCACACGTGTGCTCTCCTCCCAGGACATAGGAACACACGTATGCTCTCTTGTGGTAATCTTCCTGAAGGTGTGACACCTGGTCATGGCA
Organism: Dugong dugon; assembly: GCA_030035585.1. Taxonomy (NCBI): domain Eukaryota; kingdom Metazoa; phylum Chordata; class Mammalia; order Sirenia; family Dugongidae; genus Dugong; species Dugong dugon. The sequence goes on along the minus strand of CM057462.1, from coordinate 24,125,206 downwards.
CTGAGTTCTCACGATGTAAGCAGAACAACATGAAGCCCGAGGTCAGAAAACCTGGATTTGGGGTCCTGAATCCATTATTTTAGACATGATCATCTACTGGGCAGCCATTTTCTTGATCTTCAGACTTTCATTTGTTTATTCCTTCAGTGCTTGTCGAGACCACACCCCAGTATCCACAGCCCCATCGTTGAGGTCACCAGTGGCCTCCAGGGTGCCAAATCCAACAGTCAGTCCTCAGTCCTACTCTGCCTGGCCTCTTGGAGGCTCTGTCTCCACTTGGCACCTGAGGACACCAGTCCTGGTCCTCCACGCTGGGAGCCACTAGTGGCAGTCAGAGTATTGGTGTTGTGGGAGCGAAGTGGTGGGTGTAGATGGAGATGAGGAGGGGTCTGTGGATAGGGCCCTGGGCACTCACATCTCCACAGGTTGGGGAGATGAGAACCCAGAACACACTTCCTCAATACTCAGGTGGCCTCTGTTCAGACTTCTGCAAGATCTGTTTTGGGCAGGTGGAGCTTGAGTGTCTGGGAGTTTTCCAAGTGGAGATTCCAAGCTGGCTGTCAGATAATAGTGTCTGGAACTCAGCAAAGAGGCTGGGCAGGAAATACATTTGGTGTCTCCAACTGATGGAGGAAGCTGAATTCCCAGTCAGAGTGATTGATCCATAGTGGAGACAGAGGATCAACCAGGAGAGTGGGAGGTCCCAAAAGCCAAAGAAGAGACTATTCCAAGAAGCAGAATGTGAGCAATCCTGAGGCCTGCCTACTTCCAGGTGGATTGAGGCACTCAGACAACCTTCTCACTGAAAGCAATTAAGACATTGAACCATCTTATTAAAGCTTTGAGGAGCTGGGGAGCTGGTAAGGACTTACCAGGCCAAAACCAAAGGAAAAACATGGGCCTGGAGAGGCCAATCAGCACAAAAGCCACTTTCCCTGGGTTATCGGCAGCTTTGGACTTTTCTTCCAATGGCCTTGATGATGTGAAGTACATAAATAAAGTTCAGGGCTCCTGTTAAGTGAGCAATATCTAACAGAAGACTCTCCCCAAAAAAAACTGGAGCTCCCCAAGGGTTTCATCCCCAAAGTGAGGATGAACTGAAAGTGAACCCATTCTTGTGAGACCTTGCAGCCCTAGTTCAAGTCACCCGAGTCTTTCAAAGATCCTCCAACTTTAAACTTGGTTTAAAGTAGTCTCAGACTGGGTAGTGCCCTAGGTGCCTGGCAGAAGAAAACCAAATTTGGAGGCATGAAATTATTCCTACAAATAATTTTTCAAGTACAATGGCTGACACACAGACAAAGGTAACGAGGCATGCAAGGATATAAGACACCATGGACAAGAACCAGCAGAAACAACAGACATCACAATGACCTTAACTATTGGAATTATCACACACAGATCAAAAAAAAAAAAAAAATTAGGTTTACTATGCTGAAAAATATAAAAGAAGACAAGGTTAATATCTGCAGGGAAAAAGAGCTTGTAAAATAGTAGATTTGAAAAAGAACCAAATTAACTTTTAGAAATGAAAACATACAATAATCAAAATTCAAAAATCAAAAGGATAGGTTTAACAGCATATTAAAAATAGCTGAAGAGATCCACACCCACTAGGATGGCTATTATTTTAAAAAAAGAAAAGAAAATAACAAGTGGTGGCAAAGATGTCTAGAAACTAGAACCCTCATCCATTGCTGGTGCGAATATAAAATGGTGAAGCCACTGTGGAAGACAGTTTGGCAGTTCCTCAAAAAATGAAATACAGAACAATCTTATGATCCAGCAATTCCACTCCTGGGTATACACCGGAAAGAATTGAAAGCAGGGACTCAAGCAGATACTTGTACACCAATGTTCATTACAACATTGTTCATAATAGTTAAAAGTGGAAACAATCCAAATGTTCATCAAAAAATGAATGGATAAACAAAATATAGTCTAGCCATACAATGGAATATTATTCAGCCATAAAGAGAAATACATTTCTGATACATGCTACAACATAGATGGGTCTTGAAAACATTATGGTAAGTGAAATAATCCAGGCACAAAATGACAAATACTGTATAATCTCACTTAGACAAAATATCTAGAATAGACAAATGCATAGAGCTAGAAAGTGGATTAGTGGATAGGGAGAGATGAATGGGGAGTTACTGCTCAAAAGATGCAAAGTTTCTGTTTGGGGTGGTGAAAGACTTTTGGAAATAAATAGTGGTTATGGTTGCACAACATTATGACTATAATTAATGCCACTAAATTGTACACTTAAAGAAGGTTAAAATAGAAAATTTTATGTTACATGTATTTTACTACAATAAAAAAATAGCTGAAGAAAAAAATGAGGGAACTGAAATATAGGTTAGATGAAATTATTCAGGATGGAGGCCAGAGACAATTTTTTTTAAAGAGACAGAATACAGAAAATACAGAAGGGAGGGTAAAATACATAGATGAAACAGAATCAGAAGAGGAGAGAATGAAGGAAAAGCAATACTTAAAGAGACTGTCTGAGAATTTCCCAGAACTGTTCAAAGGCATCAAAATACAGATTCAAGAAGCCCAGTGAATTACCAGCTGCTGTTGAGTTGACTCCAACTCCTGACGACCCTATGAGTGTCAGAGTAGAACTGTGCTCCATATAGTTTTCAATGGCTGATTTTTTGGAAGTAAACCACAAGACTCCCACGTGTCTGTCAGTTTGTCATACTGTGGGGCTTGCGTGTTGCTGTGATGCTGGAAGCTATGCTACAGGTATTCAAATTCCAGCAGGGTTACCCATGGCGGACAGGTTTCAGCTGAGCTTTCAGACTAAGACAGAAAGAAGGAAGGATCTGGCAGTCTACTTCTGAAAAGATCTAGCCAGTGAAAACCTTATGAATAGCAGTAGAACATTGTTTGATATAGTGCCGGAAGATGAGCCCCTCAGGAGAGAAGGCCCTCAAACTACAACGGAGGAAGAGCTGCCTCCTCAAAGTAGAGTCAACCTTAATGATGTGGATGGAGTCAAGCTTTGGGGACCTTCATTTGCTAATGTGACACAACTCAAAATGAGAAGAAACAGCTGGAAACATCCATTAATAATCGGAACGTGGAATGTACGAAGTACGAATCTAGGAAAATTACATCAAAAATTAAATGGAATGCATAAATATTGATATCCTAGGAATTAGTGAGCTGAAATGGATTGGTCTTGGCCATTTTGAATCGGATAATCATATGGTCTACTATACCAGGAGCTACAGCTTGAAGAGGAGTGGCATTGCATTCATCCTCAAAAAGAACATTTTAAGATCTATCCTGAAGTACAACCCTGTCAGTGATAGGAAAATATTCATACTCCTATAAGAAAGACCAGTTAATACGACTATTATTCAAATTTTTGCACCAATCACTAAGGCCAAAGATGAAGAAACTGAAGATTTTTACCAACTTCTGCAGTCTGAAATTGATCAAACATGCTGTCAGGATGCATCGATAATTACTGGAGATTGGAATGTGAAAGTTGGAAACAAAGAAGAAGGATCGGTAGCTGGAAAATACGGCCTTGGTGATAGAAACAATGCTGGAGATCACATGACAGAATTTTGCAAGACCAACGACTTCATTGCAAATACCTTTTTTCTCCAACATAAACAGCAACTATACAAGTGCCCCTCACCAGATGGAATACATAGGAATCAAATCTACTGCATCTGTGGGAAAAGACAATGGAAAAGCTCAATATCATTAGTCAGAACAAGACCAGGGGCTGACTGCGGAACAGACCATCAATTGCTCTTATGCAAGTTCAAGTTGAAACTGGAGAAAATTAGAACAAGTCCACAAAAGCCAAAGTACAACCTTGAGTATATCCCACCTGAATTTAGAGACCATCTCAAGAATAGATGTGATGCATTGAACACTAGTGACCGAAGACCAGATGAGTTGTGGAATGACATCAAGGACATCATACATGAAGAAAGCAAGAGGTCATTAAAAAGACAAGAAAGAAAGAAAAGACCAAAATGGACGTCAGAAGAGACTCTGAAAATTGCTCGTGAACGTCAAGCAGCTAAAGTGAACAGAAGAAACGATGAAGTAAAAGAGTTGAACAGAAGATTTTTCAAAGAGAGGCTCAAGAAGACAAAGAAAAGTCTTATAATGACATGTGCAAAGACCTGGAGATGCAAAACCAAAAGGGAAGATAACACTCTGCGTTTCTCAAGCTGAAAGAACTGAAGAAAAAAAATCAAGACTCAAGTTGCAATAGTGAAGGATTCTATGGGGAAAATATTAAATGACACAGGAAGCATCAAAAGAAGATGGAAGGAATACACAGAGTCACTATACCAAAAAGAATTGGTCGGCATTCAACCATTTCAGGAGGTACCATATGAGCAGGAACCAATGGTACTGAAGGAAGAAGTCCAAGCTGCACTGAAGACATTGGTGAAAAACAAGGCTTCAGGAATTGACGGAATACCAACTGAGATGTTTCAACAAACGGATGCAGGGCTAGAAGTACCCACTCATTTGTGCCAAGAAATTTGGAAGACAGCTACCTGGCCAACTGACTGGAAGATATCTATATTTATGCCTATTCCCAAGAAAAGTGATCCCACTGAATGCATAAATTATTGAACAATATCATTAATATCACACTCAAGTAAAATTTTGCTGAAGATCATTCAAAAGTGGCTGCAGCACTATATCAATAGGGAACTGCCAGAAATTCAAGCCAAATTCAGAAGAGGAAGTGGAACCAGAGATATCATTGCTGATGTCAGATAGATCCTGGCTGAAAGCAGAGGATACCACAAAAATGTTTACCTGTGTTTTATTAACTATGCAAAGGCATTCAACTGTGTGAATCATAACAAATTATGGATAACATTGTGAAGAATGGGAATTCCCGAACACTTAACTGTGCTCATGAGGAACCTATACATAGATGAAGAGGCAGCCATTTGAACAGAACAAGGGGATACTGCGTGGTTTAAAGTCAGGAAAGAAGTGCATTAGGGTTATATCCTTTCACCATACCTATTCAATCTGTATGCTGAGCAAATAATCCGAGAAACTGGACTATATGAAGAAGAACAGGGCATCAGGATTGGAGGAAAACACATTAAGAACCTGCGTTATGCAGATGACAAAACCTTGCTTGCTGAAAGTGAAGAGGACTTGAAGCACTTACTGATGAAGATCAAAGACTACAGCCGTCAGTATGGATTACACCTCAACATAAAGAAAACAAAAATCCTCACAACTGGACCAAGAAGCAACATGAGGATAGAAGTAGAAGAGATTGAAATTGTCAAGGATTTCATTTTACTGGGATCCACCATCAACACCCATGGAAGCAGCAGTCAAGAAATCAAAAGATGTGTTGCACTGGGCAAATCTGCTGCAAATGACCTCTTTGAAGTGTTGAAAAGCAGAGGTGTCACCTTGATAACTAAGATGCCCCTGACCCAAGCCATGGTGTTTTCAATCACCTCCTATGCATGTGAAAGCTGGATGATGAATAAAGAAGACAGAAGAATTGACACCTTTGAATTGTGATGGTGGAGAAGAATATTGAACTTACCATGGACTGCCAAAAGAATGAACAACTGTGTCTTGGAAGAAGAACAACCGGAACACTCCTTAGAAGCAAGGATGGCAAAACTATGTCTCACATACTTTGGACATGTTGTCAGAAGGGATCAGTCCCTGGAGAAGGACATCATGCTTGGTAAAGTAGAGGGTCAGCCAAAAAGAGAAAGATCCTCAGTGAGGTGGATTGACACACACTGGCTGCAACAATGAGCTTAAACATAACAACAATTGTGAGGATGGCACAGGAGTGGGCAGTGTTTTGTTCTTTTGTACATAGGATTGCTATGAGTCAGAACCAACTCGATGGCACCTAACAACAACGACAACAGACCTCCAGGCCTTTCTTCCAAGGCACCTTTGGGTGGACTCAAACTGCCAACCTTTGGTTAACAGCCAGGCTTGTTAACTGCACCACCCAGGGATTCACTGCAGTGCAGTGAATTACTTAATATGGCCCTTCTAGCCATAGTTTTTGTAACTCCCAACAAATGACTGGGTGGGACTATGCAAATAAGGTGCTTGTGGCCCACCAAGGGGATTGGATAGCTTGCTAATAATGTAAATAAGGTGCATGATACACTTGTGGGAGTGGAGTCATGCAAATAAGGTGTATGGAACTCTAACAAGGGGATTGGTCAGTTTTGTCATCCTGCTAGGCTTAAAATAAGCCATCCCAGTGGTGGGAAGGGAGGATCTCACCACCACCAAGAAAGAGAGCCAAAAGTGTGGCACATCCTCTGGACCCAGGATCCCTGTGCTAAGAACCTCCTAGATCCAACAGACAGGAGAGGGAGCTGTGACACAGAAGACAGTGAGAGACTGCAGCATGAGATGGCAGGAACCAAGAGACTGGTGTGAGAGAGCTGCAGTGGTCTTCCTGGCCCATGGAGTGAGGAAGCTGAATGCCTTCAGGAATGAGGCTTATTGGCACATTAGTGTGCCTCCAGGCACTTATCGGCAGAGCTAAAAGCGCTTTGTAACACTTGCCCAAGCAGAGCAGAGGCCAGGCCAAGGGGCCAAGAGCCTGAAGGTCCAGAGAGAGGGTGCCTGCGGGCACCATTGAGAAGAGGCTGTCCTGATCAAAGAACTGTATCCTGAGCATTCCTGAACCTGAATTGTAATAAACCCCATCATCATGAGTATTATCTGTGAGTTCTTTGTGGCCATTGCAATGAATTATCGAACCCAGCAGAGAAGTAAACAGTGCCGTGGGAGGGAAGGTTGGTGTCAGAATTGATAAAAAGGTTGGAGAGAGGAAGTATGTCCGACTACTGCCTCATAGGAATCAGCCTTGGGCTTTTGGTCTTCTCCTTCCCTCTGGTGAAGTTAGAGGACGTCAGATGTCTCTGCCATGCCATTTTTACACTCCCCAATCAGGATAAATAAACAGAAATCTACACCTAGCCACATCAGAGTGAACTTTGCAGAAAACGAAGGACAAAAACTTAAAAGCAGCCAGAGAAAAGCAAGAGAGATTACTTTTAAGGGAGCAACAACAAGACTGACTGCTGACGTGTTAACAGCAACAATGGAAGCAGAAGATAGTGGAACAATACCTTCAAAATAACCATCACCTAGAACGTATTTTCTCAGAATGAAGGTGAAATAAGGGCATTTAGAAAGAGGAAAACTAGAAACATTTGCCACCAGCAAACTTTCAATAAAGGAAATTCTAAAGCATATACATCAGATAGAAAGAAAATGATCCAGGTGGAAGATTTGAGGTGCAAAAGTGCGTAAATCTAAGTTAATTTTGACATTATACAACAACAATAAAAATGAGCTGTGGTTCAATATGTGAACATTGTGGTTTGGAATATCTGGATATTTGTACGTAAGAGAATTTAAAAAGTCCTTGGTAGAGAGACCTGGCAAACACTGTCTCAGTCAGGCTATCAAGGTCACCATCAACAGTGATATGTTGATAGTATATACCCTGACATGATGTGTTGAGAATACCCTGTGGTCTTCCTCCCCAAAACCCATAACCCCAATCTAAGAGAAAAATATCAGATAAACCCAAATTGCAGGTCATCCTACAAAACACCCGACCAGTTCTCAGAATTGTCAAGGTCATGAAGAGCAAGGTAAGTCTGAGAAACCATCACAGCCCAGAGGAGCCTAAGGAGACATGACAAGTAAATGTAGTGTGGGATCCTGGGACAGAAAAAGGACATTAGGGGAAACCTAATGAAATCCGAAAAAAGCCTGGAGTTTAGTTAATGATAATGTGTCAGTGTTGGCTCATTAGTGGTAATAGATGTAATACCAAGATGTCAACCATGGGGGACATGGTGGTAGGGTATATGGGAACTTTGTACCGTCTTTGCAACTTTTTTGTAAATCTACAACTATTAGACATAAGTTTGTTTAAATGTTTTTTGTAAGTCCCGCTGGTGACCTTGGCAAATGTTCAGTGTTCCACTGTGGTAGGGACAGAGCAGATATCTGTGGAGGAGTCGGGGGAGCTGGGAAAGTGAAGAAAGGATATGGACCAAGGGACTCTGCCGGGGAAGGAGCATGGGGCCTGAGGTGGGCCATGCTGGGGGGAGGTGGTGCTGTGGGCCTTGGAGCCATGAGAAGGGGCCCAGCTGCTCCCCCTGCACTTGCCCCAACTGCACGAGGCTGATGTTGAGCTTGGTGCTTCGTGTTCGTGGCTTCTGAGGTCCTTGTCTGCTCTGGCTTGAGTGTTCCTAGGAAGGTGACCTGCCGCTCAGCCCTGCTGCCATCACCTCCATACTTGTCCATTGGTGTCACAGTGAGTCTCTGTTCACTCCCTCCAGACACTTGGGTGCTGGCTCAGGGCAGGTGCCCCAGGTGGGGAAGGCCCATTGGGTCCTGCCTGTGAGAGATGAGCAGGGGCCCCTGTAAATGCCCTGCCTTGGACAGTGGAAGCGGAGGGCACTCCTTCTTGGGGGTCCCAGGACTGGGGAACCTGGGAGATGACCCTGGAGGGAGGTGACAGGGGCCACGCTAAGCAGCCATGCGGGGGAGAGGGGACCTGGTTTCTCAGACTTCACATAGCTCATGGATCCCCTGTGGCCTCTGATGGGGTGGCCAGGGCAGAGTGCCCCCACCTCTGGTGCTGCTGACCTGCTAGTCTCAAGCACACTACGAGCTGTGAGATTCTAGACGAGACATACATACAGACACAAGGGCCTGTCGAAGGGGCGCTGGGACCTGGGGACCACAGTGCCCAACAAGTGTTTCCGGATGGACAGACTTACAGGTGGACTCAAAGGCACAGGGAGCACCTATCGGCACTCACCAGGTCTGGCTCAGGGAGGTGTCGGCCAGGGAAATCTCAGTGCAGCCAAACCAAAGCAGGATGGAAATTTCTCAGGCAAATTGCCTGTGATTCAACACCCGCCTGGGAGATGCAAACCCCGGGAGGCGCCCCCAACCCCAGTGTCACCAAGCCCCAAACTCGTACCCCCTCAGCCCAGCCCCAGGCCTCTCCCCCCTCACCCCACTCGTGTGGCATCTTGGAGGCTCAGAGGGAATTTTGAAGACTGGGGGCCTGATGGGCAGCTGCCCTGCACCCTGGGTGGGGGGATGCTGCCCACACTCTGACCTTGGCTTGACCCCACCCTGAGTCCATGCTGACTCCTGGTCTCATGACCTCTACCCTTCTGGCCTCCGTGTCTGCTAGGCCCTCATTTCTAACTGCCCAACCGCTGGGTGGCCAGGCCAAGGCCAACAGGCAAAGCCAGCCCCACTCACAGTGGGACACACGCTGGATGGCCTTTCCTGGGGATGGCAAACAGGTGACCAAGGGCAGGTACCAGCCTCTCAGGGCCCATTTTTCTCGTCTGCTCAGAAAACGAGGGGCGCAAGACCACGGCGTCACCCCAGGGCTGTGCGGGAGGGGGACATGGGCTCCTGGGGCTGGGTTGTCCCCTGGAGCTGCCTATGGGCCCTGAGCAGAGTGGAGTGCCTGAGTCAGTGCTGAGCAAACCGCTGTGGAATGGCCAGCCAGATGTTGGGCCCAACTCTCTCCTAGGGTCCACGTGGGGGCCCTAAGTCTGCAGAGGACAAGGGGTTCAGTGCAGGCCTTTAGCCATGCCCTTCCACCCATGACGCTGCCACCTGTGATAGTAACTCGGCTTCTGCCTGGGGGTCAGATCAGTGTGGTTGGCCACCAAGACCCCTGGGCTGTGCCCAGCAATTGCTGGACTTGGGAGGACGGGGGCCCAAATGGCAGCATACTCTGGCTCCAGCTGGAACTGCCGATGCCTAGAGGGGCTCTCTGACTGTTGGTGAAGATTCCTTCTAGCTTTTCTGCTCCAGGGAGCATGGGGGTAGGGTGGGGCTGAGGGCTGTGGGCAGGAGGGAGTGGTGGGGTATGTGGGGTGCTCGGCCGGGCTGATACCACTGGCCACACAGGGCCTGGTGAAGACATGGTGACCGCATATTAGCCTTGACTCGTGGGCCTCCTGGCCCGCCCCTCTCTGGGCCTGGAATGCCAGACACTAGAATCCCCAGCCTTCTGGGGGAAGTCCAGGTCCTTCCAGGGGAGCCAAGCTGATTACTCACCAGCCTCCGGGAAGAAACACAAAAGGGGCTGCAGGCTGGAGGCAGGTGGGGCCAAGGTGGGGCCTCCGCAGGTGCTGGGACAATGGTCTTGCATGTTTGGTTTGGGCATCTGCGTTTACTGACGACAGGCCAGAGCCCTGTCGGTCACGCACATCGCCTGGCAGACAAAGCAGCAGGAAATGTGGCTGTGCTGGCCGGGCCTGTCCCAGCCCAAGGAGAACCTCAGTTCAGAAACGTCCTCACATCCCTGAGACCCACTTCCTGGAGGTACAGCCCCCAAACTCTGAGAGGGGGTGGCCCTGGGGCCCCCACCATGCTACCCCCACCTGAAGGTGCCCCTCATCTTCCAGGTACAATGGGTCCCCAGAGCCCCCAGCTGGCCTGATGGGGAACCCTTCAAGAACCTTCCAGAAAGGGCCCTCTACCCCACATGCTTAGGGCATCCACACCCAATGCTGGGCTGAGCAGGTCTGGGGATGGGCCCCTGGTGTTGGGACGCACCTAGTGCTATGACCCAGGCAGCCTCAACTCCAGCGTCAGCAATCCAGCTGGAACAACAACCGCCACCCAGCCCCCTGCGGGGGTGGGGGTAGTCTCAGACCAGCCTCAGACCGTCCTCCCATGGAGACTCAGACCAGGGTCCCTCACTGGGTTTCGGACTAGACCCCACCTTTACGGGGCTTTAATTTTGGTGATTCTTCTCCCCATGGGAATCAGACCAGACCCTCCAAGGGGTCTCTGACAAGTTTCCCCCTGAAGGGTCTCAGACCAGCCACCAGGCCTTGTACCTTGTCCATCCAAGGAGGGCACTGGATGCCCCTCCCAATGCTCACAGCCTGGCCTTTGCCCCCACCTGGGATCCCAGCACCAGCCTTGTTACACCTTTGACCCCTCTATGTCAGCTGCACAGACCTTGGCTCCCCGGTCACCCCAATTTGATCCCCACGCAGCAGACCCTCCTCTCTCATCTCCAACACCCCGACACTTCTCAGTGAAGTCCCCATCCACCATCTCCCCCGAGCTCCCTCCACCCTACCTGCCTCATGCCATCACCTCCACTACCCTCACTTTCTTGTGCCCGTCCCCGCATCTCTAGATGTGGTCAGCCCGGCTCAACCTCAATCTCTCCAACACTTTCATTCTGAGTAGTTAAGAATTAACCCACTCGAAGGTGCTTCTCCCAACCCCTCAGCCCTGCATCCTCCCAGCCCCAAGGATCCTGTCCCCACCAACCTCATAGCTCACACCTCAGACCTCACCAGCCACCATGATCTCAGTTCCTTCTAGAACAATCCTTTGGCTTCACCAGGATCTCAAACAGGGATTCTACCAGCTTTTCACAGCCCTTCTCTTCTTTCCTCAGACACCATCTTGTTGGGAAGCTCAAGCAGCAGACCCCTCCCCCGAGGCCTTGGGAGGGCCCAGCCATGATTGTAACCTTGGTTTATTACTTTTTAAATCTTGCCTTCATGAGATTTCTTTCTTTTTATTTTGAAATAAATTCAAACTTACACAAAAGTTGCAAGTACCATACAAAGCGTTTTCTTCTTCTGGGACCATCTGAGAGCAGGTTGCTGACTTGATGCCCCCTTGCCCCTAACACTTGGTGTGTCCGTTCATCCTATAGGCCAGGCCATCCACCCACAAAGGCTCAACACAGCAGAGAGTCTGGAAACTCACATTGTCCCATCACAATATCCACCCATCCAGTCTCAGACCCGGTCCAGATTCACTGGTTGTCTAATGGTGACCTTAATAACAAAGGGTTCAGTCTGGGTCACATGATGCAATGGTTGTCGCGTTTCTTTCTTCTCCTTCAGTCTGAACATTCCTCGGTCTTTCCTTGGCATTCATGACTGACCCCTTTGAAGGTTCCAGACCAATCATTTTGTAGAATTCCCTCCACTGAGACTTTTCCCTCATGAATTCAGGTCATGCCCTCTAGCAGGAAAGTCACAAGAGTGCTACTCACCAATAATTGTTGGACAGTGACATTCTCACTCCGTCACTCCTTCTATACTCATCAGCTGGCATTCTATCAAGGAAAAACTTCCTCTTCTCCCTACTTAAGCATTTTATTCCTGTCAGAATGGCCTCATGAGTTCCTACACTAGTCAATGGGCTACAATCTGTTACAGGTACAATCTGTTAGGATCTTTATTTACTTTGATGCTCAAATGACCAGCTTTGGCCAGCGCCCTTCTGGCTGGCTGTGTGTCCTTCTGACACATCCCCATCATTCTTGGAGTGCTTCCCTCCTTTCTGGTGCAAAAAGACACTCCAGGCTCATCTTGTATCTTCCCTGCCCTGGAATAGGCCAGTGTGCCCAGAGCCCTGGCTCCTTTTGGTGGAGAATGGTGTTTAGACACCAAGATCTGGGTTCTGGGTGTGCTTGCTGCTAAGAGGGTATCACCAGAGGTGTCGCCAGAAGGTGTCAGGCAGAGCTGGGGAGTACATGCAAGTGTACACACACATACACAAGCACACGCACACACATCTGTGTTTGTGTTTCTATTCATCTGTGTATCATGAAAACCACAAATTCACACCTAGATGCCCAGGCCTGCTTTCTCCTCTATATTCCTCATGCATTTCTTTAATGGAGACTCTGGTCCCATTGACTCTATACGTGCACATATTTGGTCATCACAATTGTCCTGTCACTGCTCTACCCCCTGCATGGACTACTCCTCAACCCATTCAGTATGTTTTGAGTGTGTTAATAAAGAATATGATGCTGTTTTTCTGGATTTGATGATAACTGTGATATCTGTCAGCTTTTTGAAATTTGTCTTTTGTTGTGATTTCCTTTGAGATTCTAAGTAAGTATTGAATTCCATCCGGACTTTGTATTTATTATTTTGTATTCTTTTTCTTAAAGAGGCCCCTGAACTATATGATCCTCACATCTTCCAAGCCCAGATCCTGCCTGCCTTCTCTGTGCACTCCACTGAAATCTCAGGTTCAGTCCCTGGGAACACTCAGCCCCTTGCTCTTCCTTCTCTTCATCATGGTGTTGTTGTGTGCTTTTGAGTTGATTTCTACTCATAGTGACCCTGTAGGACAGAGAGGAACTGCCCCGTAGGGTTTCCTTGGCTGTAATCTTTATGGGAGTAGATTGCCAGGTCTTTCTCTCGAGCAGAGCTTCTGTCGGGTTCAAACCACTGACATTTCAGTTAGCAGCTAAGTGCTTAACCATTGCACCACCAGGATTCCTTTCTTTTCATCATACCCCACGGTAATTCACAAACCTGCCTCATGGCTGGAGAAAAGAACCTCCATACAACTCTGTTTAAATTCACCCCCTAGAACCTCATACGGGCCCTCTGCACCCCCAAACTATTTACTCCTCCTCCTTCCTCACGTCTGTGACAACCTGGTACCATTACAACGGATGTCTAAATTCCCACTATCACAACCACTTGCCAGCACCTGCCCCACATGATTGGCCACAGATGAAGGGTCACAGAGGGGAGATCCATCCTGTACTGCTGGGCTAGCCTGGGCAGCAGAGACATGTGTGATGTCTTCGATGCCACCTTCCCTTCTGGTAGCCACAGCCCGCTTCCCTGAAGAACTGTCTGGATTCATCATCTTCAAGTGCTGTCTTCCCAGTCACCCTCACACTCCCCAGTCAGGCTCCCCACCCACACACAAACTACTCTTGTCAAGGTTCGCTATAGCCAGGGGTCAGTTCTCAGCCCGTCCACTTGACTCTCAGCAGAGCTGTCCTCCTGGTCACTCCCTCTGCCTTGAAACACTTTCTCCGTTTGGCTCCCTGACGCCACCTCCCCTGGTCCCCCACCCTCTCTACCCCATCCTCACCTGGTTCCAGGCACCCCCCTGCATCTTCCTCAGTGGTGGATCCTTTTCTAGCTCCTCCTCTTCTCCCCAGCCTCTGAACCTGGTCACCCCTCTACCTGGTCTACCCTCTGTCTGGGTTAATCCACCCAGTCTCAGGCTCTAATACTCTCTGTATACCAACAAACCCCAGATGCACATTTCCAGCTGCCTCCCCACTGCTCATATGGTGTCTGATAGACATTGGGACCCTTCATGTCCAAAGTCGCACACCAGACCTGCTCCCACCCCTTCCGGAATGCTGCCATTTTCCAGGATCACACTCTCACATCCCAGTCCCCGGGAAAGCCAGGGGACTGTGCCTTCAAAATACACCAGAATCATCCTGCTCAGAGTGAGAGCTATAGTCCTTGACAGCCTTCAGTGTGCCACAAAGAGCATGGATTGGCTCCATGGACCAGCCCCACAGACTGACCGCACAAACCAGGGCCACCAACTGACGCCACATTCGACCCCACGGACCAGCCCCACATTGGCCTTTGCCCTTCTGCACCAGCTTACTCTGCCTAGGCCCCCTTTCCTCTACACTCCCCGCACCTTGGCCCAGGTCATCGTGCAGTGAGGTCCACGCCAACCCTTGTGTTCCAACCCTAACGCATATGTAAATGCTCTGTGACCAGAGCCTTGTCTAATGAGGGTCCTGCCACTGGGACAGATTCTCCATGCTGCTCAGGATAACCCGGAGCCTGGGGCACCTGGCGCACAGCAACACCGTGTTTGCTTAGTGGACAAGTGGACAAATGAGTAGGGCTGCAGCCCCGGCTCAGCACAGACAACTCTTCTCCTCAGATCTCAGGAGCACTTGGGGCTCTCTGCCACTGGGACACGCACGCACGGCCACCAGGACTTGGCACTGGCCAGCGTCTCTGCAGCCCAGGGCTCGGTCAGGACATAGTGGGTTTGGGAACTGCCCTCCCAGCAGCACTAAAGCCTGGAGACGTGGCTTTGGCATTTCCCACATGGGATGACAGCAAAGTTCCAAGGTCAACTCCTAACAAGCTCCAGTTCTATTTGAAAGTGGTCTTGGCACCAAGCCCAGCCTGGCAGCTCAGGGGAGCAGTGGAGCAGGCCCAGGACCTCCTTCTACTGAGGACTTGCCTGGCTGCGTGGCACGGCCCAGGACCCCGTGGGCGAATCTGGCCCAGCAGCTGGCACACAGGAAGGATCTGTGTCTGGAGGCACCGGACACGTTGTCCCCTCCCGCCCCTATGACAAGCTCCAGCGACTCCATAACCCAGGACACCTGTGCCTCCTGGGAGCCATACCTGGGCAGACCCCAGCCAGTCACAAAGCTGGGGCAGGGGGCCCAACAAAGACCTGGCTATGGGACACAGGCTCTGCCGACTCCAACCTTAGCTCTGCCCATGGGAGGAGGTACTGGGAGCACCTGGGGACCCAGCAGGATGAGATAGGTCTTCACCAAAATCAAGGCAGATTTGCTTCGAAGGTCAGA
Source organism: Dugong dugon (assembly GCA_030035585.1). NCBI lineage: Eukaryota > Metazoa > Chordata > Mammalia > Sirenia > Dugongidae > Dugong > Dugong dugon. Next base: position 24,109,770 of record CM057462.1, on the reverse strand, counting down.
TTTGCATCCAAACCAGCAGCTGCAGACCCCCTCCTCCCCCACATTAGCATCTAATTTGAGAGAAATACTCAGATGCAGGGAGGAGGAGGGGCTTCAGAGCCAGGCTGGATGGAGGATGGGAGGCCTTCCCTGGGACACCAGGAGGACTGTCCTTTGACAGTGGGAAACAGGTGGACTCCGTGCGTCTCAGAGGAGCCTGCGCCGCCCTTCCCACCCTGGCCACTCTGGATAGGCAGTCCAGAAGACCACCAGGATGGTATGGGATCTCTGAGGGTGGGCAAGGGCACCCAGCTGTCCACCCCTTCCCCTTGTGTGCTCTCCCAAGACCTCAGCCACCTCCTTGTCTCCCCCAACTCTGTTTCTCGTCTGGCTCACTGAGGCCCCTTGCTGTGTGACCTCCCCTCTGACCCTTGACCCTCTCCCAGCTCCTAGTCCCACACTCAACCCTCTGCCCTCTGCAGAGTGGTCCCCACTGGGCCTCCCTGAGCCTCGGTGTCTTCTGCAGCAAAACTGGGATGGTCACAGTCATGGGCACCGTGTGCGGAGAAGTGAGCCCAGGGATGCAGGTGGAGCCAGTGCGGCTGGCTCCCAGCAAGGGGCAGTGAGCATGGTTGGGTCTTTGGGTCAGGCCTCAAGCTGGCCCTGCCTCTGCCCTACTTAACCACAATGCCCTCACTCTGCCCTCCTCTGCCGAACACACTCTGTGGTTCCCCAGTGCCTGTTGGACAGGGCAAAAACTGCAGCAGTCACTGTTCCTGCTGATCGCTCGGCCCAGTTTGGCCACACCAGGCTCTTCTGTACCCTCGCCGGCAAACTTCTACCTAACCTTCACCTCCCTTGTTGTCTCTGCCCACCCCACCCATAACTTCTGGGGTCCTTTCCTTACCACGGCCTCTAGCCTCTGGACACATTGCCTCACTCTGACCATATCAGCCATCCTCAGGGTGCCCCCAACCTCTGACTGTTCCAAATGTCTGACACCCCCAGTAGGCTGCAGGCTCTGCAAGGTCCCAGTGCTGATGTTCTGGGTGGGCAGTGAGCTGGAGAAATACTTGTAAGAAAGGGGAGGGAGGGAAGAGAGAAGGGAAAGGACGAAGGGAAAGAGAGGGAGGAGAAAGAGGCGGGGCCTGTGGACCCTGACCCCCATAGACTTCAGCCCAATGGACCCTGACCCCGTGGAACCTGACTCTGTGGACTGACCCTTGGACCCTGACTCTGTGGACTTTGGCCCAATGGACCCTTACCCCATGGAACCTGACCCTGTGGACTAACCCTTGGACCCTGACCTCGTAGACTTTGGCCCAATGGACACTGACCCTGTGGACTGACCCCGTGGTCCTTGACCCTGTGAACTCCAGCCCTGTGAACCTTGGCCCAATGAACTCTGGCTCCACGCACCCTGATCCTTTGGACTCTGACCCTGTGGGCCCTGACACAGTGAACACTGACCCTGTGGGCTGTGGCCCCATGAAACTTGACACCATGAGTTCTGATCCCATGCACCCTGACCCCATTAACCCTGACCTCGTGGGCTTTGGCCTAATGGACTCTGATTCCATGGACCCTGACCCTGCAAACCCTGTAGACTTCATCCCAATGGACCTTGACCCCATGGATCCTGACCCCATGGAACCTGACCCCATAGACCAAGCCTGTGGTTCCTGATCCCATGAACTCTGACCCTGTGGACTTTGGCCCAATGAACTCTGGCCTCACGCACCCTAACCCCTTGGACTCTGATCCTGTGGACCCTGACCCCATGGACTCTGGCCTCAGGAATTCTGACCCCTGAGCCCTGACCCTATGGACTCTGACCTCATGAACCCTGACCTCATGGATCCCGACCCTGTGGACTGTGGCTCCTACCACTGCACATTTAGGCCTTTAGGTAGGTCAGTGGCCTGTTCAACAAACTGTTCTAGAACCAGCCCGCTAGCCTGGCCTCCTCACCCTCCTTGAGTCTGTGCAGATGGTATTACAAGGAGGACTGAGGAGGAACAATCTAGAAAACCCACATCTATCAAGACAGGCAGTGGCAGCAGGAAGGAGAGGAGGAGGGCTGTGGTGACCTGCCTTATGGGCACGAGGTACAGGGGTATGGGGTCAGGGCTGCGCCTCAGGAGCTTGTCACCCTGTTTTCTGTGGGCTGCCCTGGGCCCCCAGGTGCCACCCAGCCCCCACGGGCTGCTCTCATCTGATGCAACCCGGCACGGATGCTGTGCCTGCACAGGGCCGTTGCCAGGGAGGGGAGGGCTCTCTGGGCTGGGCTGTGCCCCAAGCATCTCCTGGCAGGGCAGCGCTGCACTGCCTGCAGGCCCTGGCGCCTCCCCACCTCCCTACCTCCCTCAGCAGCACTGGGGAGTGCTAATGAGACCCTGGCCCCTCTACCTGAGTAATTGGTCCCTGAGGGCAGGAAAATGTCACTGAGAGGCTCCTGGGGCCAAAGTGGGGTGGAGGAGCCGAGGAAATCACCACCCTCTTTCCACTCAGCTGCCAGGGCTAATTGCCGCACGGGGCCTCCAAGCCACCAGGCAGGTTTTGTTTTTCAAACACACACCGACGAGGACGTTTCCATCCCCACTGTGAGGGTACACTCCTGCCTACACCCAGCAACAACAGACACGGACCTCCACGGTTGGCCTTGGGAATGGGCTAGCAGCAGCAGGGGCCCCAAAAGAACCAGAGCCCACTCGGGGTGGGCAGCCACTGCAGCTCCTGGATTCTGATCAGAGAGATGGAGGGAGGTGTTTGTAAGGAAGGGCAAGGGGGGTGGGCAAAGGTCCATCGTGGGGACCGGGGAGGAGGGCACCATGGGTTGAGGACCTGGAAGGGGACAGGTCCAGGCAAGGGGATGAGCCTTTGTCCAGCTCCAGACCTGTGAGTCAGAGACAACTGTGGCCTTTGAGGGTCACATGGGACCATGGACAGAGAAGCCTGGGGCTGCTGAGCAGGGGTGATGGGCTGGACATTTGGGCCAGGAGAGGGCTGGTCAGGGGCTCTTAGCCTCTCTTATCTGGCCACCTCCAAGCTCTCACCCTAGCAGATTCTTTCCACCTGGTTTAGCAGGTAGTCTGAGGGGACAGGCAAAAGTCCCTGGGCCTAGCTGGGGGATGTAGGGTGCTTGGTGTGGAGGGGAATCTCAGGAGGGCAATCTCTAGGGGTGTGGCTGCCCCTACCCCCACATACTGGGGACCATTGATCTGACTGACATAGGGGAGATAACCCCAGGCAAGGCCTCGTGGACCCTGGCCTCACACCGTGGGGCACATGGGCCTTTCAGTCCCAAACCAGAGTGTCCCCATTTCTGCCAGCCCCCTTAAGCATCCAGTGTTAGATGGGGGCTGTCAGGGGATCCTGGAGACGCCAGAAGCCACTTCCCAGGGGGAGGGGGGCTGGCACTCAATTAAAAGGTCTCATAGTTGGGGCAATGTGCTTCCAACTGGAGCTGGGCAGTTGGGCAGGACCCACCCCGGGGCCATGCCAGTGCCTTCTACCAAGGAGTTGACATCCTCAGCCGCACCCTTACTTTCTAGAAATATCTGAGCAGGCCTGCAAGGCTGAAGCATGGTGACAGCCATGAAAACTGACGTTTACATAAAATCTATATTATATAAAAATCAGCAGTAAATCAGCAAGGAACTGATGAACAGCTGGTACCAGGATAGTGTGAAGGTTGGTAACTTGACTAAGAACTTTGTACCCTTTGGGGGTGATCAATGCTCATACGAGTGGAAACAGTCACACAAGGTGGACAAGGGGCCATCTTGTCACTCGCATCTAAGCTGTTTGCTGGACCAACGTTCCTACCACAGATGGGGTGACTTTGAACTGCTGATTGACTTTCAGCACTCTTGGTTCCCACAGCGCCTCCTGTGTCCATGGAAACTGCTCTCCACCCAGACGGGAGGTGTGCTTTGGGCAGAAAGAAGCCGGAAGCCCAGCACCTGGTCCTCTGCTTAGAGGTGTGTCGCCAAGGGGTGCCCTGACATCTGCCCCCAGATTTCTGGGTGAAGTTGGACTACCCAGGAATCAGTCACCTAGACCTTGGATGCTGGTTCCCACCAGACACCACAGATGGATCCTGAAACCCTCACTGCCCATCGAGTTGGGCACCAGCTCAAAGAGGGCGCTTGCCCGCCCACGGTCTCTCCACTGCCAGGGCTCACTGTGGCTGCTCCTCCTCCCCGTCAGGCGGGGCACCTTTCAGGAGGGTCTGGTGCCCCACAAGGAGCCCTGGTGGGGTGCAGCTACACCCCTGTGTTCCCAGTGAATGTGGTGCCCCCAAGTGTGATCTGCACCCCATCATCAAATGCCCACCTGTGTGAGGAATCCCCTCCCCCCACAGTCTGCCCTGAGTCCATCCTGCTATTGTTAAGCTGCGTGCTACTCTCCCACTCGATGCTGCTCTCGGACCCCTGGGGGGCAGCCTTTCCCAGGTCCAGATGGCTCTAATCGGATCCGGGGCATATTTTTGTGGTGGATGCAATGTGACACATGTGGGCATGGATATAGGCACATGCATGCCCTCTGAGCTCCCTGTAACAGGCTCATCCTGGGTCCTTGGGCCCCCATGTGTCTCTGGATCCTCTGGGTTCGATTCAGGGTTCACTGAGTCCAAAGCTGTGACACTGTGGGGGATGCCACAAGCAGAGGCAGGGCCAAGGCTTGCACATGGGTGGGCACACGCAGGCATACAAACACAAGTGTGTAAACACACAGACCTGTACACACAGGTGTGTGCATGCAAGTGTGTAAGCACAGGCATGTGTACATATAGGTCTGTACACACAGGTATGTACACATGGCCAAGTAAACAGATACATGCAGGTATGTGTATGCAGGTATGAAAACACAGGCGTGTGTACATGCAGGCAGGCAAACACAGGCGTGTGCATGCACACTCGCACACTCACGCTCACCATCACAGACTCCACGAGACTCCCACCCTTCCGTGGGTGTTGGACAGTAGCATAAAGCCAGACACCGGCCTCGTGCGTGAGGGAGCCTGGCTCGGCCTGGACTCATTGGAGAGCAGAGCAGATAAGCCCACCTGGTACGAGCTCCCCAGAGCCCAGGAAGGGCCTAGCAAGGTGTTCATGGGGCCTCGAGTTTTCATAACATTTTCAAATATGATGCACTGTGCATGTCCTTTTCCTCAGGAGCCCACAAAGAAGTCAGCTCCAGATCCTGGAATGCCAATTCGTGGGAGGGCTGACCATCACAATGACACCAGAAACACCAGCCCCTAAGGAGAGGACAGTTGGCCCTGGGTTGTTTGGCAGGAGGGGGCCGGCCCAGAATGCATCAAGCCAGGGGGCCACCCGAGGTCAGAACTGAGCAACAGCATCCGAAGTGCAGACTCCAAAGGGCCCCTGGGAACCGAGAGCGGTGGGAGCCCATGAGGTCAGGGGCCGCAGAGCCAGGCGCAGGGCCAGGAAGTCAGCTCACCACATGCCATAAAGACACCTGTCCTCCCCTGATTTATGTGCTCATTCACCATAGTCCTGTCCCAGCTCCACCAATGTCTTAAGGAACTTGGCAAGTTTACTCCAAAACTGGTTGGGAAAGGAAAATGTGCAGAAAGAGCTGAGACGAGCGCGGAAGAGGAGCACAGAGAGGCGCCATTCGCCTTGTTGTTGCTGTTAGCTGCCGTTGAGTCAGCCCCTGACTCATGGTGACCCCACGTACAATGGAATGAATGTGGAAGAGAAGCCCAGTGAAGGGCCATTTACTCTAGCAGGTATCAAAAGTGTTAAGAAGCGATAGTTCTCGAATCAGGAGGTGGTGGGGTAAAACTAGACACAAAGACATGTACAGTCCGGCAGGATCAGACACAGACTCCTGTGACATGGGGATTTTGAGTGAGGAAAGGGAGAGCTTCCAATACATGGGGGGCCATAGGTCATCCATTCATTCAGAAAAGAAAAGAAGTTAAGGCTCATCCACACCTTACACCATTCACAAAATATGACAACCCAGGTAAACATCTGAAGTTACAAACAGAAGACCAAGTGTGGAAACGTTTTAGAAAAAGACACAGTGTGTTCTATAACCTCGATGGCCTTCTTAAAACCCTAAACAAAAATCCACAAAGGAAAAAAATTGGGATTTGTCAACATTCAAATGAAAAGTGCTGTCTGATGGAATATGCTGTAAGCAAGATTCAACGTTAGACAGATGCAACAGCGTCATAATATATAGGCTGATGTCCAGAGCACGCATGTCACCTATGTGAAAGAATAAGGAAGGGAGACGTGGGGAAGGCAGAGCAGGCTATCATAGAAGAGGGACTAGAGTCCGCTCACAAGGATGCCAGCCTCCAGGGAGGGAAAAACATGGTGCCTTGTCCTTTTCTGGAGAGAAGGTGAACTATTGGAACAAATTTCTGCCAAAAACAACTAAAAAATACTGGATAATGCATTTTTAAGAAAAATCTTAGAAGCATGAAAGAGCTGATAAATCAAAAAGGAAGTAAGCAAACAAAAAAACAGTTGCCATCGAGTCAATTCCGACTCATGGTGATCCCATGTGTGCAGAGAAGAAACTCTGCTCCACAAAGTTTTCAAGGTTGTGACCTTTTGGAAGCAGATCGCCAGGACTTTCTTCAAAAGTGCTCACTCAAAGCACCTTTGGATGGGTTCGAATTACCAACCTTTTGGTTAGTACTCAAGTGTTTAACCAGTTTGTGCCACCCAGGGACTCCAAAAAAGAAATCACCGGGCCAAAATCTAGGAGGAAGATTGTAGGCAGCTGTTATAGATTGAATATATTCTCCTAAAACGTGCATCAACTTGGCTAGGTCATGATTCCCAGTATTGTGTGGTTGTCCTCCTTTCGTGATCTGATGAACCTATGTGTTGTAAATACTAACCTCTATTTGTTAACGAGGCAGGATACAATCTACAGGATTAGGTTTTATCTTGAGTCCTTCTCTTCGGAGATATAAAAGAGAGAAGCAAACAGAGAGGAGAAGGATCTCATTACCAAGCAAGAAGAGCCAGGAGTGGAGCGTGTCCTTTGGACCCAGGGTCCCTGCACTGAGAAGTTCCTAGATCAGGGGAAAATTGATGACAAGGACCTTCCCCCAGAGCTGACAGAGAGAGAAAGTCTTTCCCTGGACCTGGCTTCCTGAATTCAGACTTCTATTCTCCTAAACTGTGAGAGAATAAATTTCTGTTTGCTAAAGTCATCCACTTGTGGTATTTCTATTATAGCAGCACTAGACAACTAAGACAGCAGCTGAATAATGTCTCCCAAAGAGATCCATATCTGCACCCTTGAGATCATGAATATGTGGTCTTACACAGCAAAGAGACTCTGCAGATGTGATAAAGTTAAGGGTCTTGAGATGAGAGACTGTCCTGGATTATACAGGTGGGCCCAATGTAATCACCAGGGTCCCTATAAGAGGGAAGCAGGAGGGCCAGAGTCAGAGAAGGAGGTGGGACAATGGAAGCAGAGATCAGAGAGAGAGAGATTTGAAGATGTTACCCTGCTGGCTTTGAAGACTGAGGAAGGAGCTCTAAGCGAAGGAATGTGGTAGCCTCTAGAAGCTAGAAAAGGGAAGGAATATATTCTCCCATGGAACCTCCAGAAGGAACGTAAGCCTTGCTTGCACTTTGATTTTAGGACTTCTGACTTCCCAGAAGTGTAAGATAATGAAGTTGGTTGTTTTAAGCCACTGAGTTCGTGGCACTTTGTTAGCACAACAATAGGGAACTATCACACAGGTGACACTCAAAGAGGCACCTTCACCACAGGGGTTTAGCCAACTGTAACCCAAGTTTCCATGTCGGCACCTTGTGGACACAAAGGGCAGAGGTCTAAGCCTGGTCTTGCTCAGGGTGGCAGATGTGACAAGAGACTCCTCTCCATAAAGATGGGACCCCAGAGGGCTATGTTCCCAGGTGAAATGGGCCCAGAGAAAGCCTGGGGCCTCCCTGGGATGACAAGGAAATTTGGGTTGGGGCAGAGGACACTTTCCTGAGAGTCATCACCACAGAGAAAGTCATTGGACTGTGTGGACCCAAAACTCGACAAGCGAATTTCATTTAAAATGGCCCCAGACCTCTGGAGGGAGGCATCTCTACCTGGGCCTCCACAATGGCTAACCAACGATCCTCTCCAGAAAATGAGCCACCTACAATAAAGATGTGAAATAGGATTAAATAGGATTAAAACATAAGATAACAATAACATATAAGTCAGGAGGTAACTGGAGTTAAAGCATCTTCAGATCTTTGTGTTATCCTGGAAAAGGCTAAAAGTGTCAAATAATTTTACACTTTGATAAGTTGATGCATGTTGAAATTTCTAGGGTACTACTAATAGAATAGAAACATAGTAGGTAGATTTCCAACTAGTGGAAAGAAAAATGGAACGATAAGAAATAATCGATCCAAAAGAAAGCAAGAAATGAGAGAAGATAAGCATACACTGGGAGGCACAAATGAAAAGCTCAAAATGAGATATCAGAAATTACTTTTTTCAATTATTTAACAAATATTTCCTGAGCCCCTATCCTGTATCAGTCCCTGTTCCAGGCACTGTGAGTGAATATGACAAAGATCACCCTTAGAAGCCTACATTCTAGTGGGGGAGATGGACAAGAAGCAATTAACATAAAGACATTAAATATAAATGGACAAAATATTCCAGTTAAAAGACAAAGACTGTTAAACAGAATTAAATCTATATGTACACATGCTGTTGACAAGAGCATATTCTAAAACATTAAGATACACAAAGTTTGAGGGTAAAAGGACGGAAAAACATACCATGCAAATACTGACCAATTGAAGCCAGCCTATCTGTATTAATTGAAGCCAAATTAGACTTTAAGATAAAAGCATTTCTAGCAAAAAAAAAAAAAAAAAAAAAAAAGAGGGTCATTCCATAATGATAAAAGGTTTAATTCACCAGGAAATTTAGTAATTTTAACTTTTTATGCACCTGGTAATATGATCTCAAAATACATAAAGCAGAAATTAAGTACAAGGAGAAACAGACAAAGCCGCAGTCATGGTAGGAGATCTTAACACACTTCTTAATAGGGGATAGAACAAGCAATCAGAAAGTATATAGAAGATTTGAAAGCACAATAAATGACCTAGAGCCAATGAATGCTCACAGGACACACATTCAGCGGCTACAAAAGACACATGGCATTCCAGCAGGTTTGAGCAGGTTCCAGCTGCCCACATTCCAGTCCTATAATCCCCACCCACCTCTTCCCCAAGACAACCACCATCCTGAAGCCCCTGTGAATACTTCCTGTTCAAGCTTTATACTTTTACCACATATGTAGGTTTCCATACACAGCACACAGTATTTTAGGGGGTATTTAAACTGATTTATGTAAATACCTAATACATATAAATGTACATACCTGTCTGATCTTGCTCTTTCCCCCACTTGATGTTTTTTGAGATAGATCCAATGATCATGTTCAAGTCAGTGCATTTACCAGTGAACTGATGATGCCCCTCCTTGGGACCCTATCCCAAACCAGGGATACAATCCCCTCTGATGGACATTTGAGTTGTTTCCACTTTCCAACAATGCCCCAAAGACCCTCCCTTGAACATGTCTCCTTGCACATACAAGCAGGTGTTCCTGTTTGCTGCAGGAATAATGGGAATGTGAATGGACCCACCATTCCCTGTCTGGCTTCCTCCGTCCAGATCCCAAATCCCCACCCTGCTAGGTCCACCTGCCTTCCTCTGACATCTCTTCTGTCTTGACATTACCTGAGACTTTATCAGATCACAAGCACTGGGGGGCATTCAGAGGGATCTGACTCTGGGCAGTATATTTGTCTGCAAGTCAACTTGCAGGTGAGTCTGGAGGGTGGTGTGGCATCCCCCAGTGCAGGCCCAGGGTTGGGGGACAGCAGCTGGCGTGGTGGGGAGACCATATGCCCCTGTCCCCCAGCTGCATCCTGAGTGGACCCTGAGAGGACACTGTGACCTGCCCAGGGCCTCTCCTGGGCCCAAGTCAAGCCCCCATCCACCCTGAATCTCCTGCCTTCTCAAGAGCATCCCCAGAGCATGGGGGATGCCAAGCAAGCATCTTGCTGCCTTTAGTGAAGCCTAAGGCAGCCCCCGCCCCTCAGCATCCTCCTTTGAAGAAAAGTAAAAAAGAAGAAAAGAGACCTTATCTGAGGTGTGGGGGAAGCATTAGCATCTCAAAGACCCCACTGTGGGCGTCCCTTCCACACCCTGAGAGTCCAGCCTCTCCAGTCCCAAACAGGGAGTATCCAGACTTGTCAGGTCCCCAAGGAGGAGGCGGCCCTGCCACTGGGGGGGGGGGGCCTCCCCCTCTCTCATCCCCTCACAAGGCCCCAGCCAGAGCCTACGACCCTGGAGATGCTGAGCCTCCTCCTCTCATCCCCCACCTGTCTCCTCACTTCCCACCCCTTCTCTCACACTCCACTCTGCTAGCCACCGCCCTCCCCCCTCCCCCTTCTGCTTTCCTACCAATTCTTCTCACCCGCTCCCTGTCTGGTCCATCAGGGACCCCAGGACTAGGAGCACTCTGCCCTCCTTGTCCCTTCCTTTCTCAAGCCACGAATGTCCTATTCTCATGTCCCCACAGCTCTGGGAAACTGAAAAAGGCACCTTCGGGAAAGTGTGAGATTCGGTCCTGCTCTAACCAGCCAGCCCTCCTCACGGGGCAGCTCCAGACGTCCATGGGGCTGTGGTCAGAGCCCCAGGTCCTGTCTCAGCAGGGATGGCAAGTCCCCTCCACTGACCACATCAGCCTCCCTTTCCAGGAGCCTGACCCCTGAGTGCACCTCTAGGCACAAACTCAACATGCCAGAAAGATCTGTCTGCCCTGTCTTCTGCCTCAGAACCCAAGAAGACAAAGAGGGGTGAAGGTTAGAAGCAAGACCCAGAGTCCTGGGCCAGAGGAAACCCAGTGCTTGGGGCGGGGGTGGGATCCAGATGCCTCCCTCCTGCTCTGCCTCTCCTGGCTAAGCTTCAGTTTCCCTTCTGTACCAGGGTTACACCTGCGTCCTCGAGGGGCTAAGTGACACCTTCCCCTTCTCCCCCAGCAAGGCTGCGAGGCTAGAAGTGGGTAGCCATAGATGCTGACACAGGTAACCGGTGGGGATCAACGAAAGACATTCACACCAGCAAGTTAGGGGCACACTCTCAGACAAAGGGTACATCGTTTGAATTGCTAAATTCGGTAAAAACCTCACCCCACCAAGGCCAGTAAGCCCTGGGCCCAGCCAGGAGGTGGGGGAGGGCAGAGACCTCCCTAAGCACACACCTGTGGGCAGGTGGGAAGGTATGCGTTAGTGGGAACAGTGCTGCGTGCAGCTTCCTCTTCACTCGTTCACTTGAGGACGCCTACAAGGCAATAGCTCCCCTCCTCACTCTCCCCCTGCTTCCTTCCTTCCAGTTCTTCCACAAATTCCTGCATTGATCCCAGATCCCTCACTTCTCACAGCCGCAGGGACAGACAGGCTGCAGAATGTTGGGCGTGAAGGAAACAGAGGAAGCGTCAGGGAGGGCTTCCTGGAAGAACCCACCCATGGTGAGGGGCTCCTGGTCGAGATTCCCTGAAGAAGGGGCCCATCCAGCTGGTCGAGCCGGTGCAAGGGCCAAGAACCTGCTCACTGCCCTGCTGGCTCCAAGTAGGCAAAATTGCAGGGTTATGACGATTCAGGTCGCATTTCCCTGATTCTAAGTGCTCAGGACTAGGAGGCTACATCCCCAGTAAGGGTCAAGGGAAGCAAAGTCTTTTTTCTGTTTTCTCTTGGTAGGGTGCTGGTTTAGTCACAGGGAATTTGCCTCCTGGCCACTGGGGCTGCCCAACCCCTCCCAGGCCCAAGAACTTTATCCCCACCAAGAGGAGGCGGCAGGCTCCTCAAAGTCCTCCACATCTGGAAGGGTGAGGTCAGGAGGACTGGGTGAGATCAAGTGGCTGAGCACCCAGGATGAAACGGGTTGCTCAGAGCGACAGGGCTGTCACAGTCCTGCCTGGCGGCAGCACCTTGTCAATACATGTGAGCATGCGTGTGAGCATGTACGTAAGCGTGCGTGCCTGTGTGAGTATGTAAATGTGTCTGAATGTGTAAGTATGTGTAACCGTGCATGTGCATGCATATGTATAAGCATGTAAGAGTAGGTGACTATGCATACATGTGCATAGTGTGGGAGTGCATGTGACACACATACACACTCAGACATATGAGCACATGATTGTGACTGCAGACATATGTGTGCAAATGTGCTTGAGTATATAAGACTGCAGGTGAGTGTGGAGGAATGTGTGTGACTGAGCGTGTGTGTGCATGTGACTATGCATGAGTGTGAGCATGTGAACGTGCACTAATGTGCATATGTGTGCATGACTGTGTATAATCACGTATGTGTGTGTATCAGGGACTGTGTGTGACACAGCGGATGTGTGGATACACGACTATGTGTGATTGATGAGCGTGTGAGTACGAGTTTGCATGTGCTAAGGGAGCATGCATGTGAGTGTACTTGTGCATGAGCTTGTGAGTGTGCACGAGTATGTGTTGTGAGCACGTGTGCACATGAATGTGAGTGAGCATCATGTAAGCATGAGCATACACTGCAAATACCGTGTGAGCATGCATGCATGTGAGTGTGCATGAGTGTGCGTGGGTGTGCATGCTTGCATAAGCGTGGGTGTGTGTTCATGAGTGCATGTGTGAGTATGTGAAAGCATGTGTAACTTGCACACATATGTGAGGGTGCACGTATGTATGCAGGGGACTGTGTGTGCATGCGTGTATTTGTATGTGGAAACGTGTACCTGACTGTGTACACGACTATGTGTGTGTATGTGTGCACGTGCGTGAGGAGTCTCGTGGGAGGGGACTCAGATGAGGCATGCCTGGAGAGAGGATGAGATGGCAAAGAGGGCACTATGGTCCATTGAGCTCCAGTCAGCCCTGCCAGGGAGAAGCCACTGTGCAGGGAGGAAGCTGGGCCTTGGGCACCACCACAAGCAGCCCAGGTGCTGGGCTGTGCCTGAGTGCAGGACCAGCCTGTGTCCAGTGGGAAGGGCCTGGACAGCCACAGAAGAGCAGGGTTGGGGAGGGGTCTAGGTTCTGTCTTTCCTGGGTGAGCACCGGGGGCCTTGAGCAGGTGGGAGGTACCCACCAGCATGATGGCCGGACCTGCCCCCGCTTCCACTGGGGCGGGAGCTGGTGGGGACATTGCACTAGGCCCTGCCAGGGTCACCTGCTCCAGGGGCCTATGTCCACTCTTGTCAACAAGGAGTAGACGGAGGCTCCAGTGTGAGCTGCTTGACCAGGGTCGCGTGGCTGGTCCAAGCAGGGTTGAACTGGACCCCTAATGTCATGCGTGCCCCTGATGCCCCGAAAAATCAGTTCTGGCTTCCAGTGGAGAGGTCACAAGGAGTGCGTCTCTCCTAGGAACCCCACCCTCTGGGTGTCCCCAAGCCCACAGTAGGTACGCCCCTGGCCCTGAGCTCCCTGTGGGTGACCCAGATATCTCAGAAGGATCCACACCACAGCTGCCTGACCCGAGACTCACTGGACCCGGCAGGGACCTGGAGAAGCCCAGGGCCACAGATCCCAAACTCTGTGAGCAGAAGACAAGGAGAAAAAGGGGAGAGAAGGGAGGGCCTCAGCAGAGGCAGTGGGAGGGAGGGAGAAAGAGTAGGGGCATTCCCACCTCAGCGCCATTTTAAGCCTCTGCCGTTTCTGGGAAAGCCTCTTTGAGGAGTGCCTGGTGACAAGACACACAAACGGTCCCAGCAGCAAAGCCAGCATTTGCTGCCCTGGCCTCACTTTCAGCAAACAGGTGACAGGTGCACAACCACATATTCAGGGGCGGGGCCACAGGTTGGTGTCACCCACGGGGGGGAGGGTGCGGGGGGGCCTACATGGGGTGGGGCTGAGCCTGCCCCTCCCCCCTCCTGTCATCCAACTCCAACCCTCGGCCAGGAGGCACCGTGCTGCAGATCCAAGTCCTGGCCCAGCTCGTGTCCTGCTGGCCCCTCAACCTTCTCTTGCTGGACCCTGGCCTATCCAAGGCCTCCCCACCCACGGGCTCACCCCCCAGGCAGTACCGACTACCTACCCAACCTGGGAGCCTCAGAGTGGCTGCGAGCCCTGCCTTCACTGGCACATAGACTCTGTGGGGAGGGGACTAAGGAAGGGCCCATTTGTAGGTGCCAGCGGAGGGGGTCGGGCAGGCAGAGCAGCTGGGGGTGGCACCACTTTTGTCCCTGCACCTGGCAGGGACTCACGTTTCCTGTGCACAGCTCACCTCCTCCACCCCTCCCAGTCCAAGAGGGACCCTGGAGGGGGAGGTGGTCAGGGCGCTGAGGCTTCTCAAGAAGGAGGGATGGGGGATCCCCCACAAAGCCCCTTCCCCATGAGCAGGAAACCAAAGAAGGGGAAGGGGCTGCGCTGTCTGACTCCAAAGACCCGAGTATGAAGGGACCAAGCCGAGCCAGCAGCCTCTGTCCCTTCCTAGTACCCTCCCTCACCACCACCCTGCCCCTGGCCTACCAACCTCGGCTGCGTCACTTTGCCGGAGGCACCTGTAGCAAACTGCCCACATGGGCACGGGACTGCCCCCAGGCTCCTAGTCCAGCTAGGGGGAAAGGGTTAACTTGCAGGGCACCACACCCTTGTTTGCCCAGAGCTGCACCTGCACCTCCGAATTAATGGGGACAAAAGAAGGCAGGATCGAGGTGCCAGACCAGAAAAGAACTTGCCCCAGTCTGGTCCCATCCACCCGGGCTTTCCATCCGCAAGGACCCAGAGCCCCCACCACCCAGGATACGCTGGGGAGGAGCACCAGAGCCCCCACCTCCAGGACCTCATTTTGCAGCCCCTCCTATGCATCAGAACAGAAGGCACAGGGGTTCCTGTTGCCTCACAGGAGGGGACTTTAACCTTCTGCATTTAAGATTCTGCCTCTCCCTGAAAAGCTAGAATGCACTGCTCAGCGACATTTGGCCTCAGCCCCAGACTCTCACCCAACAGGAGCCACTGTTCACGCTTTCCCCCATCCTGGCTCAGTCCCCCACCCTACTGTCCCCGCCCTATCTCAGCCTGTCTGCAGGGAGCAGCCCTGTGCTCCCCCAGCTTCAAGCACCCCCAGCCATGCGTTACACATGCTCAGCCTCCATCAGGGTCTGACTAGGGACCATTAAAGGCACCCTCCACACCTCACAGGTGAAGTCCCTAACCCAGAGGCCTGGGCTGAGTCAGGGAGGCCCCCTCTGCCCCCACAACACAGAAGAGCTCTGAGAACCCCTGCCCGACAACACACACTGCAGCCCCTGACCTCACCCAGCCTGCAACAAGGTGACTACCCCTCTCACCCCCCACCAGCCCACCCTCCACCACCCTCCGCTCAGCATCTCTGCATACCCCACCATGCTCCACCCAGAACCCTCTAGGGGCCACCCCCACGAAGCCCCCCTTGTCTCTCAGAGCCCTGCACAGCCTCACCAGCCCCTCCACACACCACAGGTCAAGGGCAGAGTGGCCCCAAGGGCAGCATGGAGGAACAGCAGTCCCCTTCAGCAAGGGTAGGGCAAGAGAGGCACACACCATCACCCACAGGGCCACAGCCAACACACCCTGAGGGCTCCTTACTCTCTGACAAAGATTTCTGCCCCTGGACAGAGGAACCCATTCCACTAGAAATTTCTGCTCAGAATAAGAAAGCTAGTTTCCAGGAGCCAGGCCTGTGAGCCAACACGTGGTGACCTCCCTGGACGAGAGATGCAAGTGATCTAGGCATATGCAGGAAGGACACACCAGAGCTTAATATGATCAACATGGAACACACAAGTACAATGTGGAACATTCCAGAACTCCCCCAGGGGTACACTGGATGGCCCATACTGACTCGGTTTTGCACAGTTCTGCCAGCTCTGCATTCAATGAAGTCACCTTGGAACGGGCCAGTTGTTAAATGATTGCCAGCACAACAGTGCCGGGACCCCAGTCCAGACCTACCAAGGCCCCAGCCCAGGAAGGGGTGAAGGGGAGTGGGGGGCGCTGGCCGCCTGCAGGCCCAAAGGACACTGCAACCCAGAATCCTCCAGGAGCCCGGGGCATGGTCACAGGGTGATCAGAGCAGCTGAAGGGCTGGGGATAGTGACCCATCAGAGTGTGGTCGAGGGCAGCCTGGGCTGTGGTATCAAGTCCAAGGTCTGTTGTTTCCCTACGTGTACCCTAGCCATCTGCTTCTCCAGGCCATGGGCACAGACCCAGGCTGCCCATCACTGCCAGGCCCAGAAATGAGTCTTTTTCTTTGTCTTGGGACAGGGACACCAAGCTGTCCCTGAGGTCAGTCCCTTCTGGAGGACATTCAGGGCCTATTGGGTTTGCTGGCAGATACATTTTGCTGGTACTATTTGCATTAGGCTTGTTTCTCAGGCTCAACAGAAGAGGAACTCCTATTCCCCCCCATCCCCCTCATCCCTAACAGCCCCGTACACCCAGTCAGGGGTTCAGGAAAGAAGTTCAGGATTTGTCAAATTGTTTGTTTTTGTGAAATAAAATCTGGAGTCTAAGTTCTCAGGGGCTTCCCCCTCAGCGCCACAGCCCACTGAGTCAGAAAGCTCTGCCTGTCCAGACAGGCCGGCTCCACATCTGCCCAAACAGAGCCATCCTGTAGACTGACTGAGCGCAGGCTGGTGGCTAGGCGGAAAGTGGGTTAGAAGGCACGCTCTGAAGAAAGGGTTTAAAGGGCCTGTCTGGGGTTCATTATACAGGGGAGGCAGTAAAACATTAAAGCACAGAAGAGCTGTTCCCTGACTGACCCCTCCTCTAACCTAGGACCCTCCTCCCCAGCAGTCGCTGACATTGGGAGCAGGGCCTGGAAGCCCACCAGGGGACCCTGGGAATCTGCTGAAGGGCCCAGGTGGGTGGGCATAGGTGCCCCCAGCTCTCAGCTTCCTTGCAGCTGCTCAGAGGTTGCCTGCCTCTCTGGGCATCACTTCTCCATGGCCAGACCTGGGCATGTCCAGGGCACCAAAGATGGAAGACCAGGCCCCACTGGCCACCCTGCCTTTGTTCGCCAATGCAACAACTTCTACATGTACAATTCAGTGACATTGATTACATTTTTCGAATTGTGCCAGCGTTCTCGGCTATCCTTTTCCAAACCATTCCACCATCATTAACATAAACTCAATGCCCCCTAAGCAAAAAGTCCCCCTCTCCCCTTTCCTCCCATTCCTGGTAACCACTAATAATCTTCGGTTTCTGTATAATTGCCCATTTCATGTAAGTGAGATCATACAGTATTTGTCCTTTTGTGACTGACTTATTTTGCTCAGCATGATGTTTACAAGGTTCATCCATGTAGTGGCATGTGCCAGGACTTCAGTTCTCTTTATGGCTGAGTAATATCCCATTGTGTGCAGGTACCACATTGTGTTTATCCATTCATCTGTTAATGGACACTTGGGTTGTTTCCACCTCTTGGCTATTGTGAAAAGTGCTGCAATGAGCATTGGTGTACAGGTAATAGGCATTTTTAAATACCTTTATGCAAACACCCATCCACGTCACTTTGAGTGAGTGCGTAAGGATGACCACTTCACACCTGCTCCTTCAGGGCAGTGCTTTCTCTTCCCAAACACTCCTGGCTCATCTACTCTACACATGCATATACAACTTAAGTGCATGGAGTATATAGTATACACTTATGTTAGTATACATTTTTTAGAGTGAGTTTTACAAGAACGAGGGGTCCTATGAACTTTCGGCATCTCAGCCATGTGAGTGGGTGCCTCCAAGTCACCCCTCGTAGGGGCCACACAGAAATGCCCTGAGCACCCCCAGCAGCCCTTCCCAAGGCCACTCACTCTGTAGGATGCTGTAACCAACACCCTTGCTCAATGTCACTTCAGACAGGGTCTGCCAGGTGGGGTTTACAGGTGCTGTTACACTCCATAATTCCTCCAGCAATTCATGAGAGTGAATCCTCCCCTCTAGCAATAAGTGTCTTTTGCTCTTTTCCATTTTTGCCAGCATCTCAACTGATTTCTCACTTCAAATGAAACTTCAGTGCCCACCTTGGCCCCTTGTCAGCAGGTGCACCTCTTCCAATGCCCAGGGCTCATAGCTGCCTCCTTCTCGAGAACTGTCTACTGCCCAGAGCAGCCTACGTGGATAACGGAGTGGTCCTGGTATAAAACGTCACCCCACCCCTCTCAAAGCAGGTAGCCCCTACCTGCTCTACCTGCAGCCACTAGCGCCTCCTAGCTCCCTCCCCCACCCTGACCTGCTTTCCTCACTGCCTGAGGCTTTCTCCTGAGAACACCCCATAAATGGGAACCCATGCCTCAGGCTTTGCTTCCAGAGAACCACCCTGAGAGCAGAAAATCATTGTTTCTTTGAATCTCTCTTCCCTGACAGTGAGTGAGTCTGAATCTTTCTCAAGTCTGGTGGTTCCACAGACTTGTTCATCTGTGGATTGTCTCATCTTAACCCTCACTCATCTTCCCATGGGGTTCTTCTTCTTTTTCTTGATAATTTATGAGAACTTTTAGCACAATATTGATTTTAACCACTTGTCATCTACATTAAAATATATTCTCAAATCTATGGTTTGTCTGTTGACTATCTGTGTGGAATATTTTGTTATATCAAAGTTTTATACCAGTTTTTAAATTTGATACAGTAAATGTGACTATAAAGAGATTCAGAAATAGCAAAAAAAAAAAAAAAACTACTCTGTTTCTCCAGAAACAGAGTCTGTGCAAGGAGAAGACAATTTTAAGAAGCTACTATTATTAATAAAGGAAATAAGAGAAAATATTGTGACAACAGAAAAGGATCAGAATGCTATGAAAACAGTTATTCAGAGAACAAAAATGAACTCCTGAAATTAACACAATCGCAAAAACGAAAACTCAATAAAAGAGTTAGAAAATAGAGCTAAGGAAATCTTGAAAGTAAAGCATAAAGACAAGGAGAAGAAATAGAAAAGATGATCAGAGGGCCCGTCTAGGAGGTTCAACATTCCAACAATATTTACTACAAAAAGAGAGCACAGAGAAACTATAAGGAAAAAATAAAGAAATAATAATTCAAGAAAATTTCCTTAAACTGAGGGGCATGAATTTCTAGATTAAAAAGACACTGAGCACCTAGCACAAAGGATGAAAATAAACCCATACAAAGGAACATTTTCATGAAAAATCATAACACTGGGACAAAAAGAAGGCCCTTAAAAACTAGGAAAGACCAATCACTAGAAAAGGACATCATGTGTGGTAAAGTAGAGGTTCACCGAAAATGAGGAAAACCCTCAATGAGATGACTTGACACAACAGACTCGACAACGGGCTCAAACATATCAGAGATCATGGAGATGGTGGTAGACCAGGAATGGTTCATTCTGTTATACATAAGGTAGCCAAGAGTTGGAGCTGACTCAATAGCAACTAATAGCAACAACAACAAGTTCCAAGAAGAAAATAACAAAGAGGTTTCATACCAAAGGTCAAGAATTAGAATGACAAGCAGAGCAGTTTTGGAAGCTAGAAGATATTGGAACAGTGTTTTCCAAATTTTGAGGGAAAATTATGACCATGCTAGAATCTTATACCCAACCAAACTATCATTTAAGTGAGACAGTAGAACAAAAGCATTTTAAGGCAATTTGTCTCCCATGTGCCCTTTCTTGGGAAGCTACTGAAGGACATACTACACTAAAACATGGAGTAAACCAAAAAAGAGGAAGATGTGGGATCCAGGAAACTGTAGATCTAGCTCAAGGGAGAAGCAATGGGAATCTCTGGGATGAAGATCAAGGGAAAACTCTAGATGCCAGTCATGGCACTGACCCAGGGAGCAACCACTCAGGCTTAGGGCAGGGCAGGAGGCTCCTGGAGAGATCTCCTCAGAAACAATGTGTTTTAATTTAACCCACTGGGAAGAGTCTAAGGAATAGTGATGAATTCAGAGAAAACTTAGCAAGCCAGTAAAAAAAAAAAAGGCAATGATTAACTCTATGGAAAACAATAAAAGCATGCAGGTTAGAAAAAGTAGCCATGGTATGCTGCAGGCCCCATGAACATCGATATAATCACTGAATGTTGATCCATCTAAAACTATACCCAGTTGGGAAGATAGGGGGGCCCATCAGGGGTGGGGTGGGAGGATGGAGAGACAGAAGAGAGATAAATACCATATCTTCCTTCAGGAGAATTCAATAAATAGTCTCTGAAGCAGAAATATCAAGTTTCTCTATAGTCGTATCCTTTAGAGAGATGGAGGTAAACGCCAAGAGAGGCCGAGGAACAGGAAAATGGTGCTTCTGGCACTGGTGTAAGGCACCTGCCCAAGAGGCTGCAGTTTTTCCAAGCCTCATAGAAAGGCTTGGCTCTAAACTACGTACAAGTGTAACTGATAAAAAAAAAAAAAACTATATTAGAAATCCAGCTGGTGCGCCATCCACCCTCCGCTGTGGTGTGGGACTAGTTTAATGAATAGTGGAATGACCTGTAGTTCAAAGTTTGATCATGAAGAAAGTGCAGGACCCAGCACTGTTTCGTTCTGTTATACATAAGGGCGCCATGAGTAGGAGCAGACTTGGCGCGACAACTAACAGCTACAGCATAGTTAAAGGTTAGCTAAAGCCTGGTTGTGACTTTTCTACTTTCATTATTGTTTTTAGGGAAATAGCTTTAATCACTTTTCATAACTCTTCTGCAATAATTATCTCGGTTTCCACTTCCTCTCATGTGGGTAGTTGATATTCAGCTGGACAATGCCCTTTCCTCTGGGTGTTTCCATCACAGCTGTCTGTGGCCCAGCACCCACACCCACACCCACCTCCCTGGCCAGGCGTAGTCTTCCCCTCGTCCTGCGCGTTGTGGGGAACCCTCCAGCTTCAGGCCCTAGGGCAGGTCCATGCCTTCCTTCGTGTCCCCCGCAACACACATTACCCCCACACACTGGGCTCCACATCTCCAGCGGGACCCAATTTCAGCTTTGACAAATGAAGCGAAGCAGGTCAAGTTCTACTCCATCACAGTGAGCATGTGTTTTACCAATGAAATAAACCTGGTTTGCTTTCAGGAGGTTCCAGGCTGTTGCCATGGCCTGGAAACATGAACAGAGGCGTCTCGTCAGGCTGCCTCCTCCTCGGACACCAGCCCCGCATCGGCCGGAGTCGTTGCAGATTGCTGGGGCTTAAACAGACCCCGGGAGCAGTTAACCGTCCCAATCCTCTTTCCCCCACCAAAAAAAACCATTGCTGTAGGTAGTGACCTTATAGGGCAGAGTAGAATTGTCCCATAGGGTTTCCAGGGAATGGCTGGTGGATTTGAACTGCCAGCCTTTTGGTTAGCAGGCATAGCTCTTAACCACTGTGCCACCAGGGCTCCTTTTCCCCATGGGAAGCTCAAAAACACCCACGAACTTGGCAAAGGTCAATAACTCCCAGCTCACTAGGGAGCACGGGATCAGCTGTGGCCTTTCCCGCCCCAACGGACGGATTTCCAACACATGAGGGCAATGTGATTCCAGATGCGCCCCCCCCCCCCACCAGCTGGCACAGACCTGGGGGAGCCTCAGCGTCCCCAGTTGTTGACAACCCCACAGATGCGGCTACAGCACGACCCCTACACCCAACAAATGTCACCCACGATCCCCCAGCTCAAACCTCTCTATTCAAAGGCTCCTGTTTCTCCCTCAGGTTGCCCCACCAGTGGCTAGGCATGGAACCCAGCCGCCCCCAAGGACACCTGAGGTCCAGTGCTACTCAGCACCGGGAGTCACAAACCCCGAAGGCTGAGCAGCCAGGCCAGCTCAGAAAGAAACCTTTGAAGGCCTCGGGGTTGAGGGACACAGGGGTGGGCTTCTGAGCCCCAGGCTGCTCAGAACCAAGACAGCCCCAACCCCATTCCACCCGCTGTGACCCCAACACCCTCAGAGCTACCTACCCGGCAGGGGGCGGCAGTCCAGGCAGCACGGTTCCCTGGGGTCTTATCGGCAGCCAGCGGAATGCTGGTGGAAACCTTTGCCTGGTACGGCCCGGCTGCCGCTCATGGCCCAGGAATCCCGCATTGAATAATTTTTAACTTCTGCTCCAGGAGGCAGCTGGGGTTGGTGCATCGGTTGGTCTGCACAGGAATGCAAAGGGGCTTTTGCTTAAAAGGAAATGCCCCACAGCAAAAATTTAAAAACTTTTAAAAAGTTACATGTATTTTACCACAATAAAAATTTAAAAACCAAAACTAAAATAAGATATACTTTGGCCTTACCTAAAAAAAAAAAAAAAAGTAACCAGCAAAGCCTACCTTGGAAAAAAACAAAAGAACAGAAGAAGGAAGGGGTCACCCAGGCCTGGGGGACGCGCGGGAAGGTGGCCGGGTCTCACCTCACAGACGGAACACCCCCTCCCTGCAGGTCCACAGCAGGTCTGAATCTCTGGGACTAGGTGGGAGTGTGGTTCCGACACCTCCTCAACGCCAGCCTCCCTCCTACCCCCCATCCCCATGCCCGCCCCGTGATTTCTTTCAACAGCTTCATATTTCATAGTCTCTGGAGCCAGGCCCCACCCTGCAACCTGCCTTTCCCTCACACCGCCGCTGCTCCACCCGCAGAAGTGCCCACGCAAACCCGCAAACCAGGGGTCTCTCAGGCCCAGGGGTGGGGGGTGGCAGACCCCCACCTATTGCATGGGCCAGCTGTTTGCAGCCAGGGCCCCTTGTTCTCAGCCCTGGGGGAGGGGGCGGCAAAGACAACCCCCAGGACCGAGCTCTGGGCACAGCAGTGTCCTCCCGGAGTTCCTATGGGCCTGTGGCCGCAAGGGGATTGACTGCCAGCCCTGACCTGAATGACCTTCACACCCAGCGAGTTGGGAAACAGGCGTCAGAGTCCCAGTCTTCATTTAACAAGACCAGACATCCCCCACCTTCAGAACAGTCACTGAACAAGTGCCACATGGGACGTGCAGAACCCATGTGGGGACATGCAGACTCCATGGAGGTCACTGCTGGGGAGCTGTGAGGAACAAAGCGGGGGGGGGGTGGGATAGAGGGGGACAAGGGGGACAAGGGGGCAGGGGGATGGAGCAGGGGGACAGAGGAGTGGGGATGGGGGAGATGGAGGATGGAGCAGAGGACAGGGGGAGGACGAAGGGAGGGATCCAGGAGGAATGAAGCAGGGGACAGAGAGGGGACAGGGTGGGGGGCGGGGGGGCGGGGTGAGGGGGTGCTGCCGAGAAGGAGGCAGGCCCAGCTGGCATGTGGCTTCTATAGCCACTGCTCAGCCCCGCTCTGTCTGGCACCGGCCATAGGCTCAGCTGCTGGGGTCTCCTTGGAACCTATATGTTGAAGGCTAGGAGCACGGGGGCCTGGGGTGCGACCATTGAGCAGAGGCTAGACAGGAAGGGCCAGAGCCAGGGGTCAGGAGGACCTCAGGTATGAGACCTCCCTCCATGTTCCACAGAGCTGGCCTTTCCCACCACCCTGCCCCCTCTGTCCCCCAAACTCTCCATCTGACAGCATGTTTTCTCTGTCCTCTCTCCAACCCCATGCACTCCCAGGTCCACTCAGGGGCCGCAGCAGGAGGTTCATGTTGTAATGACCAGGCCAAGACCCCAGGCCAACAGACGGACAGTTCAGGGCGGGGTGCTGCTGCCCCAGCCACACTGGAGGTAAACCAGTCTGCACTGCACATAGGGCAAGGGTCTCCCCAGGACCGGGCCTCACAGGCAGACTCGGATGTCTTGCTGGATGTCGGCACCCGCTGCGAGACCCCATGGCTTAGTTCACAGGGTGAATCCAGCTCTCCCTTTCCTCCTTTCTTCAGGTTTACTTAGTAATTCATGCCTTTTTCATCCATAAATTTTAGAGTAAGTGTGCTTGTTGTTGTTAGTTGCCATCAAGTTGCTTCTGACTCATGGCGATCTTACTCACAACAGAATGAAATGTTGACTGCTCCTCGGTCATTCTCACGGTTGTTGATATGCTCAAGCCCGTTGTTGTGGTTATTGTGTATTGAAGTTTATCTGGTTTGTGAAAAAACACCAACTTTAATTTTAAATAGGATTGCACAGAACTGATAGGTCAATTAGGAAGAATGGACGTCTTTAAAATGTTCAGTTCTCCTGTCCAAGAGCATGGAAGGAGTTTATTAGGATCGTCATCCTGGCCTTTATATGAATTTTAAAAGTCTCTCCATAGAAGTTGTGTGTATTCTTGCTTAAGTTAACTCCTAGATACCTTTTTGTTTTTCTTGCTACTGTGAATTCTATTTAGTCTTTTTTCTAGTTGGTTACTGCTGGTGTAGAAAAACTATTGGGCTTTATTTTATTTTGTATTTTTAAAAAAATTGAGGTAGAAATAACATAGCACAAAATGAACCTTTTTAAAGTGTATAATTCAGTGACATTTAGCACATTCACATGGTTGTGCAACCATCACCTCTATCTGGTTCCAAAACATTTTCATCACTCCGAAAGAAAACACGGTACCCACTAAGCCGTCACTCCCTATCCCCCACTTTCCCTGCCCCTGGCAGCCACTAATCTGCTTTCCGTCTCTGTGCATTTACCTGCTCTAAAGATTTTATTTACATGGAAGCATACAGTATGTGATCCTTTGTGTCTGGCTTCTTTAATACTATTGATTTTTGTAAGTTGATCTTTTATTCAACAACCGTGTTGAACTCTCATTAATTCTAATAGTTTCCCATCGATTCCGTTGGCTTTTCTAGATAGACGATCATCTCATCTGTAAATAATGTCATTTGTCTCTTCTCTTCTGATCCATACACCTCTCATTTATTTTTCTTCCCTTATAGTGTTGGCCATGATCTCCAGTACTGTGTCAGGCAGCAGCCATGGCACGGGGTACCCTTAGCCTAATCCGGCTCTTAAAGAGAATGGCACAAGAAGTTTCTCCATTTAGTGCAATGTTTGCTCTGTGTACTTTACGTAGACTTTATCATGTTAGTCAACTTCCCTTCTAGCCCTAGTTTGCTGATAGATATTTTTTTAAGTCGCAAATAAGTTTTGAAATTTATCAAAAGCTTTTTCTGCATCAATTGTGGTAATCACATTTTTCCCCTTTAATCTATCAAACCATCCTTGCATTCCTGGGGAAAACCTGTGTGGTCACTATGTGTTGCATTTGATTGTTGCAGAAAGGATCATGCTGTAAAGAACCAGACCCTACATGCCCCTTGCTGCCAGGCCAGCACAGCAGGGCCACTTCCTGCAAGGCTGCTGCTCTTTCCTTCGTCCTGACTGCCCCTAGTCCTTCCCCACTCAGCCTGGCCCCACCTTGTGGGAAGGGGCTTCTCTGGGAGCAGTGTACATGAGACACCAACCACATCAGAGGGTCTTCCCTTGGTCGACCCTGCCAGGGTGGTCACTCTGCCCAGGGGCAGTCTGAGGGTGGGGGCAGTCTGCAGTTCTGAGGGTGGGGTTGGTCAGTAGCCTGAGGGTCTCCAGAGAAGGGGAAGCACCAGCTGTGAGACTCTCCCAGCTCAATGGAGAAGCTGGACTGTCCAGTGTCCACCAACACAGCGGGGTAGGGAGGGCTGCCTTGGAGTGGGTGGAGGCGCCAGTGGGTCCAGGGTGTGTGTGTATGTGTACGCACATTTGTGTGTATGCATACATGTGTGTGCACATGTGTGCATGTGTGCCCGCACATTTTTCCCTTTCTTACACATGCCACTACTCTGTTCCTGAGAGGCAGTTGCAGGACCAGGTGACTGAGAACTAGGTTCAGCCCCATCCTCTGGCGTGGACAAAGGACACACCCCGGTGCAGTGGAGAAGGTCATGCCTGGATGAGCCGCCCAGGGCCCAGGTTATCTAAAGTTCAGGGAAGCTGGTCAGTCGGTCAAAAGGTCAGAGCCTTCTGGATCCAAGGGCCACATCCAGCCAGGCTGCGGGTCCCTCCCATGGGCTCCATTCATGCACAAGGTCAGCGGCCAGGCATGGGGTGCAGGACACTTGGGGCCGGGGGAGCATGCAACAGCAGCTGGTTTTCAGGATGGAGGTGCCTGCCCCACAAGGCCCCTTGGGAGGCGCACTGGCCAAGCCAAGTCCCTTCTCCCAGATGGAGTGACGAAGGAGCATTAGCTCCAGAGTGAGGCAGGTAAGAGGAACCCAGGTGCCTGGAGCTTGGGATGGTCTAGGCCCTGATCACAGAAATGAGCAGGAAGGACCGAGTGCACAGCCCCTGGGAGCTGGGGACAAAGGAGAGTTAGGTGCAGCACCCCCTGCCCTGTACCCACAGCTGCCCACCCTCAGCAACCCCAGCAGAGCCCAATGACTGCACCCTGTGCGCCTTAACCATCCCCCGGAGGGCAGGGGGGCCAGAATGCCAGGGATCCCAAATTTGACCACGCAGCAGGGAAGCCATGAGGTGGGACAGTCACTCATCATCCACAAATCGCCAATCACACAGGAAGATCCTGGAGCCTCACTGTATGCAGGGTCACACCACGCACAATACAAACCACAGACGCATGTGCACACTCATGCCGCACGCACCACACGTGTACCACACACCACATGCCATGCACACATACCACACGCCACACACATGTGCACCATGTGTAGCACACACACACCACACACGCTTCATGCCACACATATGTGCACCCCCCATGGCTACCTGGCACCCCTACTACCACCCCATGGGTGCCCCCACTCCTGCCCCATGGCTGCCAGCCTCCCAGCCTCCCTGTCAACCTGTGCAGATAGGGTTTTTTCCAAATAATGAAGCAGATAAAGTAGCAAATGCATAAAGCTCTAAGAAGAGGACTGACATTCAAGCTGACCACACGTTCAGCGGTGACCGCCGCTGGCTGGGCATTTCCCGACACACTCTTTTTCACACATCGGTATAAACAGAGAGTTAAAAAGCAATCATATCTTTCCACTCAGGATCCTATTGTGAATATTTCCCTGTTTTATTTTCATTAAACTTTTACCAGAACACAGCTTCGTAGCTGAGAGCTCTTTCTGGCCTGCGTGTGGGACATTTAGGCGTTTTTTTAGTGTTTCTCTAAATAATGACTCAGCGAACAACCTGGAACACAAACCTTAAACCAGTCTCCGGTTATCTCCTCAGAATTGAATCAGGATTAGTGCCCACACAAGTGGGCGTTTGGGGGCTCCCCTTCTCCCATTTCCAGATTCTCCACTTGAAGGACTGTGCCCAACTCCAGGCCCCCGTGGTGCAAGACGGTGCCCTTCCAGCATGCTCTGGCAACAAGGATGAACAGGTTTTCAAAACGGACAACCTTGTAGGTGAGAGGGTGCCCTGTGTAATGTGCATTTCTTTGTGAGTGTGGAGATGGGACTTCTGGATGGTTATTAAACATTTGCATTCTTTGGGGAACCATGCCTCACCAGCGTGTGGGTGCTGAGAGATGTTTATATATTAAGAATCACCATCCTCTTTGATATTTGTGGCAGATATTTTTCCTAGCAGGAAAGACAGGAGCTGTGTTCGTGGAGGTAAAGAGGAGGGTCGTAGGCTCAGGAAGTGGAGAGTGTATGAGGGACAGGCGGGGGCTGGAGGAAGGGACCCCGTCCTGGGCTGCACTGTTATACCACCCTGGGAGCCCGGGGTCTGGGAGTAGAGACCATGCTGGGGCCTGGCTGCGCGTTCTGAGATCCCCTTGGTGCCGTCCCTCTGCACCTGGAACCTGAAGGGCCAGGCCCACTGCAGTTAACACTCCAAAGGCTGGGCTCCCTTCCTGGCCCTCTGCCCACGCCTCCTCCTTGGCCTGCTCCCCCTTCCCTTTACCTCTTCCATCCCCCACCCCCTACTTCACTCAGTCCCCGTTCTTGGTTCTTGTTCACGTTGGATCCCAAACTGACAGCAGCAGGCTTTGGTGCTTCTTGTGCCAAAAGAATCGTTTCCCCTTCTGCCCACAGTCTCTGCCTGGTCTTTGCTTTATATGAGCAGGGAATATTCTGGAGTCTCTTTTACCCTCGATTGGGAATAGGGCCCTCACTCCCTGGAGACTCTCTGCCTGACTCCCTGGACTGCTTGGTTTTCCAGAAGAGTTTATGTCTGGCTCCAAGTCCTGGCGACCCCTTCGGGGGTCAGAAGGAATAAGGTCTTGACCAGCATCCACCGGGCTGGAACTGGCCCCTGCCCAGGAGGGCTCGCAGATGGTCAGCACGAGGTCAGAGGCTGGGCTGAGGACCCCTTCCCTTGCCAGGCCTGGGGCAACCAAGGGTCCGGGGAGGGAGGTGGCCCGCTGGCAGGCGTCCAGCCTTAAGCCAGCGCTGAGCATTTACCAGCCCCAGGCCGCCCCAGAGAGGGAGGGGGAGCTTGGCCCAACCCCATGGGCCTTTCAAGTGGTACAAGGCCTGGGGGGCACCCTCCCCTACCACCAGGTTTCCCAGAGCAGGGGGCTCTGTTCCAGGTGCAGGTGGTGTGGGGCCCTGACGCCCGAGAAGTGCAGAATGAGTACGGTCAGTCCTCTGAACTCCCTCCATCTCCTCCCATTCCCCCCAACTCTTGGGCTCCTAAGCGCGCTGCCCTAGGCATCGTTCTGGACCACGACCCTTGAGAGACAAAGGTGCTGAGGCCACAAACCCCTGGCTCTCCTTGGCTGCTATCACACCATCGGAACATGAGGATCTGGCACAAGGACAGGAGGACATCAGGGCACGTTCTATCCTGGCGCAGGCTATCGCCCAGCTCCTCCCCTGGCTCCTGCCCCACAGCCACCCAGCCCCCCTTCACAGGGCACATGCTGCTCCCCCCAGGCACTCTCCCTCCCTCCCTCCCACCGCCCCTACTTCCCCACCCCACCCCTAAAACCACTTTTACGGTTCCTCTGGGGTCAATCGGCCACCATAGTTTGCTCATGTGCCCGCCTGTGGGAAGCCCTTCGTGGCCTTCCTCCTGGTGAGCCCTTGTTTGCCAAATAAACATTTGCCCAGGGTGGGGCAGGTGCTCAGGTTAGGCATTAAATGGGCCTGAAGTCGGAGGATCCTGAGTTGGCCCAGAGGTGGGTGGGGAGTGCAGATCAGACCGCCCACTCACACCCCTGAATTCAGTGCTCTGGCCACACTTGAACTTGGACGCAGACCCAGGACTCAGAGCAGACCCTCGGCTCTGTTGGCACGAGGCCTGGCAGCACCAGGGACAGGAATGTGAGGCTGGGGAGCCCCGGCCCATACCCGCAGCCAGACAAGGTGGGCGGCAAGAGCAGGCCCTTCCGGTGACAGCCACCATGCCGGTCCAAGGCCGACACCCCGCTGTCATGTGGCCCTGGGTGAGTTCACTGTTGGTTCCAAGTCACCACAGGGGGTGCAATCATCTCAGAGCTTGGGGCAGGTGTCCTCGTCCAAGCTCGTCTCGAGGACTCCTTGCTGGGCTGCCCCACACCTGCGGCCGATGACCCCAGAATGAGTGAGCAGGAGAGATGGAACCACAGTCTCTTTATAACCTGCTCTGTGTCCTTCAGAAGCAAGTCCCTGAGTCAGCAAGGGGGAGCTCACATGGTGTGACACAGAGGGAGGTCACCAGGGCCAGTGTAGCTGCGACCGGCATAGACTTGGGACTGATGGCCATGGTTGGGCCGTACAGGGAGAAGCACCACACCCTGACCTGCAGATGGACCCTCTGCATTTAGGGATTCTGGACAATTTAGTCATCATGCCGACCGTGCGAGCACCAGCCATGTGACAATGTTTCTGCCCCTGGAACCACAGGACGTCATGATGGATTGACTCAGCCTTCACGAGCACAGCTCCACTTCCGCCCTCACGCTCTCAATCAGTGTTGCATTTAGTTAAGTCACCCTCACCGCAGAGGGACAGGCAGGTGTGGGTAGCACTTCTGACTTGGCCCTTCTGACCCTGTGTTCCCAGCGTGAACTGGCCCTCCGTGGGCCCCACACATGGTTTTGGAAGAATACAGCATTGGATGGGGAAGAAGGGGTGGTGCTCCCCCCACGCTGTCCCCAACACTATCCCAGCCCATGGGTCACGGAAATGTGTTGGCCCCCACGTCCAGGCCCAAAACACCACCTCGGGGGTGAGGGCTAGCTCTGTGATCCAGAAGGAACATGGGGCGTTGAGGGGACAAGCAGAGCATCAGAACAGCCCATGAGGCTGGGGTGGCCTCAGAAGGAGCCCCCACACACAGCTTTATTGATAACACAGGAAATTAGGAAATCAGGGGTGCAGAGGCTCTGGTGGGGCTACTGGGAGGTTGGACGGGAGCCCAGAGTTTGCCACATCTCGTCTGGGGTGCTGGAAGGGCTTGTGGGGGTGGCCCCGGGAAGCCACTATTCAGGGCTGGAAGGGCTGACGTCGGCAGGTTCATTCTGGGGGGAAGTCTTCCAAGCGCTTGGAATGGAGAAGGAGGCCCTGGAGGGTCACAGGTCAAAGGCAAGGTCCCTTCCAACCAGCCCCCAGGACCCACCTTGGCCTGGGGAAGGGGCTGCCTCAGCACCAACCCTGGGCATCCCACATTCTTAGTGCGGAAGGGCCAAGGCTCAGGTCCTAGGAATTCCATGTCAGTGCTTCCTAAGAGCAGCTCCACTGCGCACCCTGCCTGACTCTCCTTCAGGCTCACACACACACCCAGGCCAGGATAGAGATGGCCACTAAGTCTACCTGGAAAGGGGCGCCACCTGCAGGCGGGCTCAAAAATGCGCCTACTGTGGATGGGCCTCCGCAGCCTACTGTGGACATACACCCAATGTCAGCCACACATCCTCACGGCCAGGAAAGTCCCTGGTTGGCAGGATCTGGTTTCAGCTCCATACCTGATTGCCTGCAGACCACAGAGTGTGGATGGCGGCCTGGAGCCCACTCTGCTGCAGGAGGACGTCCGCCTGGTCATGGTCACCTCAGCCCAGCCACAGCCTCAGGGTCACCATGGCCTGTGGCCTCTAGCCACTTGTTAATGAGGGATTCCCTGTCCCCAGAAAGAAGTCCATGCCTGGTATGGCCTGGGACCCTGAAAGACCTCCAATCCTGCCGTGTCCAGCCCAGGGTGGCCCAAGGACCCGGCCCCACAGGCCTTACAGCCCCCACATATCCCCCAGCCCAGAGCTCCACCTGCGGTGTGTGTGGTGCACAGTCGCCATGTGCTCCCTTGGAGGTCTCACAGCAGCCTCAGACATGGATACCTCACATCACCAGCTCCACCCAGGACAGCGCCGTCCAGTCCACAGCCAGGGGAGGGAGCCAAGAGCGTAAACACAGCAATTAGGGTTTCTCTAATTGTGGACGGTTAATTGCGTGCAGATAATTTGCGACTCCTGGCTGTCTGGAAGGGCTGATGCGCACCTGCTCCCAGGGCGGGCTGGGACTGGGACAAGTCTGGTCAGGTTACAAGCCGTCCAGCTCCACCACTGGATTAGCAAAAAGTAGGCCATGTGTCTGAGCCCAGCGCCCCCTGCCTGAGTCCCCCACTCCCTGTCCAAGCACATCCAAGGCCCAAGGGCCACGAGCTGGCCTGTCGGCATGGAGCTTTGAGAACTCCTTCTTCGAGGTGAGGAGGAGGCGTCTGCCAGGAAAAACAACTGCTCTGGGAACCACGTACAGGTAATTCTGGCCCGCAGGGCAGGAAGCAGGCCCCAGCACGCCCTCCCATGGGCCGCCCCGCAGGGCCCCTTGGCAGACAAACAGAAACCCGCTCCACGAGGCCCCTGGGAGGCAGCTGTTTGGAGACTCAGCAGCTCAGGCTTCACTGGTCCCTGGGTCCCCCCTTCTGAGGGGTGGATTGTCCAGGAGTGTGAATGCTTTGTCCAAGCTGCAGTGTTAGAGCAGAAAGTTGAAGATGAGAATACCACCAGGTTTCAGGAAACAGGACAGACTCTCAGACCCCAGGACTCAGGTACATGGCAGAGAGGAGCCGGGCTTCCTCCTCTGCCCCGAAGCTCTGTCCTTCCCTATCCTCCCCGACTCGGTGACCCACCCAGTTTTCCCAGGACTGTCCATGCATGAGGTTCACCCTGTTCCTTTGGCCTCCAGGAGCGCCGGGTACCCCGCCGCCCCCACCCCACATATGTCCCCTGGGAGGGTCTCTGACTTCTCCCCGTATGCCCCCTACCCGGGGCCCAGGCAGTCTCATCGCATCTGACGCTCCAGCCTAGCGGCTCCCCTGTACCTTGCCCCTGCCCCACCACTTCTCACCCTGGCCCTCCTACCAGCCTCTCACCAGGCTGACCCACCTACGTCCACTGGCCACCCTGGATGTGGCCCCCGGCAAGCACCACTGGCTGGGCATCTGCACACCCTGCTGACCGGGGACCCTGACAGGACCGACAGCCATGATTGGTCGGGATCTTTGTCAGCACCGCTGGGGCAAGGACTCCAAGCCTGCCTGTGCCCCATCCCCTTACCTGAATTCTAGGTCCTGAGAATCAATGTGACACATTCAAACATTTTTAAAAACTTTTTATTTGAAATAATTTTAGATTCACAGGAAGTTGAAAAGATAGTACAGACTCCCTGTACCCCTCACCCTGTTTCCCTGACGGCTACATCTCACGTAAGCACAGTATAATGTCACATCACAACAGGGAGCTGACAATGCAGCGTGTGCATTTCTAGGCTTGTTTATCGTCTGTGTAGCATCATGCGAAGGAGGCCTGGCGGCGTAACAGTTAAGCGCTCAACTTCTAACCGAAAGGTTGGTGGTTGGAACCCACCCAGCAGGAGAAAGACCTGGTGATCTGCTTCTGTAAAGATTACAGCCAAGAAAACCCTATGGGGCAGTCCTACTCTGTCACATGGGGCCATTATGAGTCAGAATCAACTTAAGGGCACCCAACAACAAACCTCGTGTGAGATACAGAACATTCCATCCCACAAGGACCTCGCCCAACTGCCCCTTATATCATACCCGCCCCCAGCCCAGGCCACCACTCATCTGTTCTCCACCTCTGTGATTCTGCCATTTCGATAATGTTGTATGAATGGAGTCATACAGCATGTGACTTTGGATGTTGGATTTTTTCTCTCAGCATAGTGCCCCCAAGATCCACCAATAGTTGCAGGTATCGAGGTTCCTTCCCTTTATTGCTGAGAAACATTTTGTTGTGGGAACACACCACAGCTGGTTTAACCACTTACCTGCGGAGGGACCTCAGCTGTCCCGGTTTTTAGCTATTATGAATAAAGTGGCCGCGAACGATGGTGTGCAGGTTTTGCATGGACATGGTTTTCATTTCTCTGAGATAAACGCCCAGGAGTGCAGAGACTGAACTGCGCGGTGACTGTACACAAAGCTTTATAAAACCTACCGAGACGTTGTCCACAGCGGCTGCTCCGTTCGCATTTCCACCGGCAGTGTGTGAGGGGCCAGTCTTTCCCAGCCGTGCCTGCGCCTGATGTGGTCACTGTTCTGATTTTACCGTTGACGGGCGCACGGTGACCGCCCACCGTCGTCTCATTCCCTGGAGGCCTCTGAGGCAGACCATCCTCTTCTGGGCATTTGCCATCTGCATCTCCTATTCACTGAAACATCTCTTCAGGCCTTTGCCTGCCGTCAAGTATTTGAAACCGTATTTTACAAACGTTAACGGTTCTATGTTCTTTGTGAAAACTTTGTCTGAATTAACACAATCTTCCCAGTTAAATAACTGAGGTGCACCTGAATTCACCTTACAAGTAGGTTGTCCCTAAAACTCTGGTCAATTTTCCCACGTTGTACATGCGTTTAGTAAGACTTCCCCTTTAAAACACCGAGTCCAAGTCATGTCCTCGTTTCAATGGTGACTTAGCGACAAACTGACCCCTCACAGGACATGTTCTCTTACACACAGAACTCACACACACGTATATTCTCACACACATGCACACGTGCACACACACACTCACACAGGTGTACACGCATACATGTGTGCATATTCACATGCTACCACACACTTACACACACATTCACAATGCATTCATTCTCACATATGCACTCACACATGCACACTCAACACTTACACACTCACATGCATGCACTCACACACACATACACTCACACATACATACACCACATGCACTGACTCCATTTTACACGGAGATACCAGTGCATGTGTCTTGCTAATCGTCAGCCCTTCCCCACACTGGGTCCACGCCCTGAGTAGAAATGTCCCTCAGGACCCTAGAGCCCAGGCAGCCAATGCAGTCACCTGGTCCTGAGGTTTCTGCGAGAGCTGCCAGTCTGGCCCACCTCTGCTTTGTTGCCCTTTGGCCAACAGGCCTAGCGGGAGGGGAGGCCCGGGCTCTCATCCTTGAAGAAGCCACCTGCCCCGCCTGGCCACTGTGTGGGATTCTGTACGTATGTGGTCCTCAGGAGGGTGAACGGACTTCTCATCTCGTCTAGAGATGCTTTACCTTGATCTGCTAACCGGATGGGATCTTCGGTTCTTTCATATTCTTGGGACCAGATACCTTGTGAGGTTACATAGAGGGACGTCCCATTAAATTCAGGAATCTTGTGTGACCTTCTCTGACCTATGGCCACTGCCCACCCGAATGTCCACCTGACATGTCTCCTGAGCAGTCATTGTACCAGCACAGTATCATTGGACCCCCACCGACCCCAGAGGGGACCAAGAACTATCCCCCACAGGAGGTGCGAGGCTGGGTGAGTGGGGATGCCTCTGTGGCTGCAGACCAGCCTGGGTGGTGCTTCTGGCTCCTCCTGGGCGCCCTGTGAGCCTCCTCCCTCTGACAGGATGGCCGCTGAGCTTTCCCTAGGTGCTAGGTACAGAGTAACGGGGTGCAGACAATGCGCTAGGAGAAGCAGACATGTTGAGGATGGCGGTGGGAGGGGAGACTGACGCCAGGGTGGAGGCGCCTATACACCAAGTTGTAGGCCACAGCGGACGCTGTGGGGGACAAAAAGACAGTCACTGCAATTCAGCTAGCTCTCTCCCAGGCTCAGGCTCCCCGCAGGGGCTTACACTCCCCCTTGTGGTGAGTGGCAATCTGAGCACAGTGGGGCAGCCCGGCTTGGGGCATCAGGAGCTGGCACGATGGCTCGTAGAGCCTCTGGCCCACCTGGTAGATGGCAGGTCCCAAAGTCAGGGTCTGGCCAGCTCCCACAGCCCAGCCAGGGAGTCCCTGTGCCACCACCCCCAGGGGACCTTGGCAGGTTACTGGCCCCTTGATCCGCAGCTGTGGGTCAGGGTCCCAAGCCCCCCCAGCCCTGGGAAGCCAGATGCTTGCATGGGCCCTGCAACCTCAGCAGAGGGGCCCCTCTGCGCGGTGCCGCTCCTCCTGCCCGGCCCTTCTTCTCCAGCAGCCAAGGCCTCTCCCTTGGTCCGTCTCCACACCTATGTCCACCCCACTGGGCTCTGTAGGGGTGGATAGAAAGGTCGCAACCCCACGAACGTGGGGATGGCATGATCCTGCCTTCACTGCACCTGGGATGCACGTGCCTCCGGGGCTCCCCGGGCAGCTGCCATCCACCCTCATGGCCAGTCCGTGACTGTCAGCCCCTACTCCCTGCAATCAGAAGCCCAGGACCCCAGAGCAGCTACTGTGGGCACTCACACTGAGGACACAGAGACCCGGAGGCAAAGACACTGGGAAGAAGGCGCATCCTGAGGCACCAGGCAGCTGGGGCCTGGCCACTAGGTGGTGCTGCCTGCATGACAAAGGCCTTCGGGCACCAAACCCTCCTGGACCAGCAGGAGAGAACGCCACAAACTCGACAAGGAGTGCTGCCCTGTGCTGCTAAATGAACACTTTTTAATGACAGCAGTAAACATGGTGACCGTCCAGCACCGTCATGCTGCTGGTGGCGTGGACAGGGTAGAACCCTTGGAAACAAGCCAGCTTGAGCACCAGATGCACTGGGGCTCAGCGTGCCCTCCTGGAGCTGGCCCTAACCAATGGCTCAAAGAAGAAAAGGGCCTGAGGATAAAGAGTTCACTGCCTGTAGGAGCATAAACAGAAGCAACAGAGCGGCTGAGCCAATTGCGCGACTCAAAGTTATCTCACGAGCCATCTTAATGTCTTGTATTTGTCAGTGCCCTGCCTCACTCCAGAAAGAACAAAGAGTGACCTACAAAACACACCCAGTTCAGGAGACAAAGTAAAAGTTAAAAATAAAAGAGTGGGGGCAGGCAAGTGTGCTATGACTCAGGTCCCCAGGGGACCTTGATGCTACCCAGAGAGACCCCACCAGGAACCTCTCCCTCAGACCCGTCACGGGACACCAAGCCCTCAGTGCCCTGCTGGCGGAGCCAGGATGGGCCACCTGGCTGCCTGGTCACCAGCTTCCTATCTGCACAGCGATGCTGCTTGAGGATTTGCTGAGAAATTGCATGAAAGTGTTCAGGAGGGTAGCTGGTACATCGTAAACATTCATTTAGAGAACAAAATGGATTCTTAGAATCTAAATTATTATAGCAGAAATTTAAAAAAACCCTAAATGTAAGAATTTCAAAGGAAATAAAATATAGGAAAGTTCCTAAGCCATTAGAAGAGGTCCAACATCTGAATTCCAGAGACTGGGGCCAGCAGGGAAGAAATAATCAATAAAATGACACTCAGTTTCCCAGATCTGATGGTCACAGTCAGCAGGGGGAATGGGAAAGACCCACACCAAGGTATATCATTGTTAAATAATCACTGCATTAATGAAAAGATATCAAATGCTTCAAATGAAAAAAAGTCACATACAAAGATCTAACGATGAGAACAGCATCAATTTTCAATGTCAACTCTAAAACCTAGAAATACCCTCAAAATTCTTAGAGAAATTATTTTCAACCAAGGATTCTATAACCAGCCAAACTATCCATCATGTGAGGGAGTAAAATAAAGACAGCTTCAGACATGCAACATCCCCAAAAGTTCACCTAGTTGTAAAACAGGGGGAGTAGTAGTAGTGTTATCAGAACCTGTCTAACTTCAGGGGGGATAATGTGAATCAAGATCAGCCCAAGGCTGATCCCTATGAGGTGGAAGTCAGACATACCTCCACTCTCCAACCTTTTTACCAATTCTGACACCAGCCGTCCCTCCCACAGCACTGTCCACTTTTCTTCTGGGTTTAATAATCCATTGTAATGGCCATACAGAACGCACAGACCACACTTAAAGTTAAGTGGTTTATTAAGGAAGTAACAACTAGTCCATCCACAGGGAAAAACCTCTCAGGGTGAGGTCACTCAGTTACCAGCTACTCAGGTCTGTTGCAGGTGTCCATCTGATCTGGTCAGGTTCTCCAAAAGTTGTCTCAGTTTTACCCTTTCTGGCATCTAATAAAATTTAACTGAGAGAACATTATTCCCTTGCTCTGAGCCTCTCTCAAGATATTAACACAGTAAAACCTTTAAGGGACATTAGGTTTGGCCACTGTACTCCAGTCCAGCAGTGTCTCCCCCTTAGTCCACTCTTTCAGTTACTTCTACAATTACAGTCTTTACAATCACAATTAACCCTGTTAACAATCCACATTTATAACTGCAGCATCTTTGTATCAGCATTTTTCCCCTCTCTCTTCCCTAGACCCATCAGGAGAAGAGCAATCTATTCAGTGGGGGATCCTCCCTTGTCTCCCTCATTTTGAGTGTAAGCACATGCATGTAAGTGTGTAAGCCAGCCACTTGATGCCTCTATCTCCGTCCTACCCCCCATTTTACACAGCCAATGTTTAAATTGCCCATCCCTATCAAACCAGTATAAGAAGACAAGCGTGTTTCTTGGTCTAAAGAATCCTATGTTCTGGTTAGAACTTTGAACGTCTGCATCCATAAGCAAAGTCCAGTCCAGGGCAAGCCATTAAATTGCAGCAATCTTACACCAGCTCATGGTGTCAAATCTCTCTCTCTTCCCCCTTTACCCGGGGCCAGGTCACCTCATACCCATTCAGTTGAGGTTAGCTCATTTTCATCCCCATTCAGTCAGAGTCAGCTCATCCCTAGCCATTCAAGCTAGGTCAATGGGTACCAGCCATAGGCTTGGAAGTACACATACCTCCCTGCATTTCAGACCAGCCAACCCCTTCTCTCTCTCTCTCTCTCT
This sequence comes from Dugong dugon, assembly GCA_030035585.1. Classification (NCBI taxonomy): domain Eukaryota; kingdom Metazoa; phylum Chordata; class Mammalia; order Sirenia; family Dugongidae; genus Dugong; species Dugong dugon. The sequence goes on along the minus strand of CM057462.1, from coordinate 24,071,801 downwards.
CCAGCTCATTCCTAGCCCTTTGGGGCTAGGTCAACAGGTGCCAATGGAACATGTCAAACTCAACCTATCTCATCATTGCTGCATCTCCCCCACTTCTACCCATCTGGCGGACCTAGGTGGTTACCTCAAGTGAGCATACCAAGCTATCTACTTGCTGGCTTCCATTAACTTCCAATTCTGGAAGGGGGTTTTTCTGATGGGTACTGACATGTCCTATTGAACACACCCTTCATTTCCATAGGGCTGTGCCCCACACAGACATCCTTTTACTGTTCGTTCACTAAGCAGCTTTTTGGTCAACTGAGTCTTAGATCATCGTGGTACTATGAATTAAAGTTCAATATAATTATCTCTCAAATGCAAGTCTCCTGATCTCACAAGCTTTTGGCATAAGCTCCATTTACTATTTCCCCTTTTAGTATGTCCAGTCAAGTATTGCCCGAAGAGTGGAGTCACACACAGTCTTTTGTTTTAACAATACTCAATATTCATTTCCATATTATAAATTCAAGTCTGTTTTATACCAGGTAGGGAAAACATTCCTTCAGTCAGACAAATATAGTACGTTCAGATGAACACACAACCTTTTAAAACATTCCAGTTTCATCTTCTGTTCTCTACCCTTTAACTATCTTACCCATTTGTAAGCATTTGGCCTTAAGTCTCTGGCTGGGATGAACCAGAAGACCCTGGCCCCTATCAATCATCTTGCTTAACCTGCTGGGCTTTTACTCCAAGCCACTCCAGATGCAGCTCTCCTATCTACTGCTACAGCATTAACATCCTTTTAGCCATTACAGATAGCAGCAACCAAAATAATCATCTGAGAATCGAAAGTTTCTCATCTCATACCCATTCATCCTTTCTCCTCCAAAACCCCATGTTTCCATGAGTCAGGAACCATTGCAATGAATCCCACTTCTGACGTCAATTGTAAAACAGGGGAAGTAGTAGTAGTCATGCCATCAGAACATGTCTAACTTCAGGGTTGGGGGGGATTAATGTGAATCAAGATAAGCCCAAGGCTGTCCCTATGAAGTGGGAGTCAGACATACCGACACTCTTCAAACTTTTTACCAATTCGGACACTAGCTGTCGCTCCCACAGCACTCTCTACTTCTCTTCTGGGTTTGATAATCCCATTGCAATGGCCACACAGAACTCACAGACCATACTTACAGTTAAGTGGTTTATTAAGGAACAGGGTACAGCTCAGGATCCGAACAGGCTACAACTCAGGATCAGGATCAGGAAGCATGCAAAATCTCCCTTCTTCAGTGCAGGACAATTCTCTCAGCTTCTCTTGGCTGTGCAGGTCTTTTTTTCTGTCTGTCTCTCTCTTTCAGGACAGGCCTCCTCTCAGGCCCCTGAGGACAGGCCTTCTCTCAGCTCCCTGAGGACAGGCTACTCTCAGTCCCCTTAGGACAGTCTCCTCTTGGTCCCCTCAGGACAGGCTACTCTTGACCCCCTCAGGGGGTCTGTCACTGCCAGCTCTGCCACTGGGCTTCTTCTGGGCCTCTTGCTGTCTTCAGTGTTACAGCTCTTGACCACGTTACAGCTCTTTTAGGAGGTTCCTTGTCTCCTCTCTCTCTCTCTGCTTCTTGTCTCTTCTTTCTTCCTTCTGCTTCTTTCTGTCTCTGAAAAACGTCTGTGGAACTGGTTGCTTAAATACACAAACTCCTTGTTAATTTTTAAGGCATGGCACTCCCACCAGGGCCATGAACTGGCCAATCCCTTCTCGGTAGGCCACAAACACTATATTTGCATAGTAAGCTACAGCTCACCTCATTTGCAGAGTCTATTGACCAATCTCTGCACGGTGAATACCAATCACAGGGCAGGCTGCAGCTCCGGGCCAGACAAAAAGTATCAAACCAAGTTGTTTACAGCTTTATTCAGGAAAAGTAAAGCAACCTGTACAAAAGTAACAAACCCTCTGGGGTAGAAAACTAGGGCAAAGACAACTCATCAGGGCTTAAGAGAAAAAGTCTCTCAAGCTGTTTTTCCAAAGAATCAAGGCAGAAGGCCACATAAAGGAACTCAATTCACCACACTAGCATATTCCCTTTCTCAGGAGGCTCCTGGGGGATGTGCCATCTAAGCAAGGGAGGAAAGTAGAAGGTGACACGGGATCCGGGGCACAGGATGCTCCCAGGTGATGGTTAATAAAATCTCAGCATTAGAGCATGCAGGAGCACAAAGACAGAAGCCATGGGAGGAAGCTCTAGGAGAAAAGATTACCCAGTACATCTGGACATCCTGAGAGGAGTTTACACTTCCATCAGAGAGTTTAGGGGTGAATTTGTGTCTCCAAAGCTAAGCACACAAACAACTATATGATCCAAAAGATACTAAATACTAATTAAAAAAGTACATGATAGCTGCAGAGAATCCAAGTATGGCATAAAATATTACTAAAATCACAGGGCACAACCTGGCCCTGTCATGAACTATGTTCATCTTCATAATAAACATTTCATAATAAATCACTGAACACTGATTTCACCAGAAACTGAGGCATCCTGGAAAGGGGCTGGGAGCAAGGGCATCAAGCACTTCTTTTACACAGCAGTAAACCAACACCTCATAGCTAAAACTGGAGATTAAAAAACAAGACATTATAATCGTATTGTCTAAAGAAATGGAGGTGAACACACTGACATTCAAAGTATCTTCTTCTGTAGAGCTGGAATTGAGAGTTTCGAGAGGTTGGTAGGAGACTGCTACACCCCTCCTAAGCCTCGCAGAGCTGCTTACCGGTACAAATTATAAATATATAACCTTGATTGTATTCATTTCCTAGAGCTATCAAGACAGAGCACCACAAACTAGGTGTTTTACAACAACAGACATTTATTCTTTCGTAATTGTGGAGACCAGAAGTCTGAAATCAAAGTGTTGGCAGGGCTACACTCCCTCCAGAGACTCTAGGGGAAGATCCTTCCTTGCTTCTTCCAGCTTCTGGTAGCTCCTGGCAATCCCTGACTTCCTTGGCTTGTGGCCACATCACCCCAACCTCTGCCTCCGTCTTCACCTGGCTTTCTCCCTGTGTGTCTGTGTCTCTGTGTCCAAATCTCCCTTGTCTTATAACAACACCCTAATCCAGTGTGACCTCACTTTAACTAATTACATCTGTAAAAATACTACTGCTAAATAAGGTCACATTCTGAGGTTCAGATGGGCATGAATTTTGGGGTGACACTATTCAACCCTCTATACTGATAAAAATAAAAGTAGAATGAGACTTCTGCTTCCAGCCAAGATGGAGTAACAGAAATTAGATTTATCCTCCCTCCTAAAATATTTTTAAAACAGACAAAATACACAACAGTTTTCAAGATACTGAGCATCTGTATCCAGTGTCCTTTAGGAATCACTGAAGGACAGTGATTTCTAAGAGGAGGGAAATAATTGAGGTGAGCCCTATGATTGCTCCAGCTCACTGTCTGGAGAGTTTCCAGGCCACAGTGCAGGGAGGGAACCCAACTTGGGCCCAGCAGAATTACTGAGTTGAGGAGGTGGGGCCCCAAAAGGAGAGCGTGCATAGCAAGAGAAGCCCCAAGGTCTGCAGAGGGCCTGCCTCATGTATTCAGCAGAGGACAGATCAGTGCATGTGTATGAAGGAGCTACCCAAGGCTGGGAAAGCACTGGACAGAATTAGAGGGAACAGCGCATGGGGCTCACACAGGGCTGGGAACAGTGCCTATCCCAACCAGGCAGACTGGAAAACTTCATAATGCACAGGAAGTTGGTAGAGAACTCAGGATGGTCTTGCCTCAGTAGTGGGAATAATTAGCCCTGAATGAACACTGCTTTGGACCACCAAAGCTTAAAAGAAAGACTCAAAGGGATCAAACTATTTCTAAGTAACTTAAATGCAACCCAGAACAAAATTCAAGAATATTTATAAAACCAAAAAACCAAACCCACTGCTGTCGAGTTGATTCCGACTCAAAGTGACCCTACAGGACAGAGTAGAACTGCCCCATAGGGTTTTGAAGGAGCGGCTACTGGATTCGAACTGCTGACTTTTTGTTTAGCAGCCATAGCTCTTAATCACTACACCATCAGGGCTCCAAGAATATTTATAGGAATACAAAAATATCCAACATTCAACAAGGTAAAAATCACTATGTCTGGCAAGCAATAAAAAATTAGTAGGCATGCTAAGAAACAGGAAAATATGGCCTATAATGAGAAAAATAATGCAATACAAATATACCCAGAACTAACACAGATGCTAGAATTAACAGACAAGGACAATAAAATGGTTATTATAACTGTATCCCATATGTTCATAAAAGAAAGTTTGAACATGGCAAGTAGAGACATGCAAAATATTAAAAAAGACCCAAAATGAATTTCTAGAGATGAAAACTGCAATGTATGAGATTAAAAAAAAAAAAAAAATCTGGATATAATGAACAGCAGATTAGATACTGCAGAAGGAAAGATTAGCGAATCTGAAGACATAGCAACAGAAACTAACTAAAATAAAATACACAGGGGTGGGGGAAGTAGTATTTTGTTTTTAAAAAAAAAAAAAGAGTGATCAGTAAGATGTGGGACAACTTTAAGTGGACAAGTACATGTATAATTGGAGCCCCCAAAGGAGGAAGGGAGATATTTTAAGAAATAATAGCCATTTTTTTTCAAAATTTAATGGAAACTATAAAAAAGATCCAAAAAGCTCAGTGAACTCTATGCACATGAAAAAAACTACACCAAGTCACATCATACTCAAATTGCTGAAAAAATAAAGAAAAAAATCTTAAAAGCAGCTAGAGAAGACATTATGTACAGAGGAACAAAGATAAGAATCACAAGAGATTTCTCTCTGGAAACAATGCAAGTGAAAAAAAACAACTTAGAATTCTATATCCAGAAAAAAATTTTCAGAAATAAAGATGAATAAACACTTTTTCAGACATACACAAGCTGAAAGAATTCATCACCATCAGACCCACAATACAAGAAATGTTAAAGGAAGTCCTTCAGTTAGAAAGAAATGACTCCAGATGGAAATCTAGATCTACACATAGGAATTAAGACAACCAGAAATTGTATCTTTGTGGGTGTCTTAATTATCTGATGCTGCTATACAGGCATATCTCATTTTATTGTGTGCTTTACTGAATTTTGCAGGTATTGTGTTTTTTAACAAATTGAAGGTTTATGGCAACCCTGTGTTGAGCAAGTCTATCAGTGCCATTTTTCCAACAGCATGTGCTCAATTCATATCTCTGTGTCACATTTTGGTAATTCTTGAAATATTTAAAATTTTTTCATTATTATTATATCTGTTATGGTGATCTATAACCAGTGATCTTTGACGTTACTATTGTAATTGTTTTGGGGTGCCACGAACTGCACCCACATAAGTCAGCGAACTTAATCGATAAATGTTGTGTGTGTTCTGACTGGTCCAACAACTGGTCATTCTCCCGTCTCTCTCCCTCTCCTTAGGCCTCCCTATTCCCTGAGATATGACAATATTGAAATCAGGCCAATTAACGACCGTCCAATGGCCTCTAAGTGTTCAAGTAAAAGGAAGAGTCACACATCTCTCACTAAATCAGAAGCTAGACATGATTAAGCTTAGAGGAAGGCTTGTTGAAAGCCGATATAGGCAGAAAGCTAGGCCTCTTGTGCCAAACAGCCAAGCTGTGAATGCAAAGGAAAAGTTCTTACAGAAAATTAAAAGTGCTACTCCAGTGAACACCTGAATGATAAGAAAGCAAAACAGCCTTACTGCTATGGAGAAAGTTTTAGTGGTCTGGATGGAAGATCAAACCAGCCACAACATTCCCTTAAGCCAAAGCCTAATCCAGAGCAAGGCACTAACTCTCTTCCATTCTGTGAAGGCTGAGAGAAGTGAGGAAGCTCCAGAAGAAAAGTTTGAAGCTAGCAGACGTTGGTTCACAAGGTTTAAGGAAAAAACCTGTCTCCATAACATAAAAGTGTAAGGTGAAGCAGCAAGTGCTGATGTAGAAGCTGCAGTAAGTTATCCAGAAGATCTAGCTAAGATAATTGATGAAGGTGGCTACACTAAACGACGGATTTTTAAAGCAGACGAAACAGCCTATATTGGAAGAAGATGCCATCTAGGACTTTCAGAGCTAGAAAGGAGAAGTCAATGCCTGGCTTCAAAGCTTCAAAGGACAGGCTGACTCTTGTTAGGGGCTAATGCAGCTAGTAACTTAAAGTTGAAGCCAATGCTCATTTACCATTCTGAAAATCCTATGGCCCTTAAGAATTATGCTAAATCTACTCTGCCTGTGCTCTATAAATGGAACAACAAAGCCTGGATGACAGCACATCTGTTTACAACATGGTTTACTGAATATTTTAAGCCCACTGTTGACACCTACTACTTAGAAAAAAAAATTCTTTTCAAAATATTACTGCTCATTGACAACGCACGTGGTCACCCAAGAGCTCTGATGGAGATGTACAAGGAGATTAGTGGTGTTTTCATGAGTGGTGTCTTAGTCTGGGTTCTCTAGAGAAGCAAAACCAGTAAAGCAGATAAATATATATATAGAGAGATTTATATCAAGGAAACAGCTCACGCAACTGTAGAGGCTAGAAAGCCCCAAGTCCATGGATCAGGGTAGATGTCTCTCCCAATTTATGCAGCCGCAGAAGCTGGTGAGCCCAAGATCGGCAGGGCTCTTGCTCACAGGCTGTAAAGGTTGACGAATTCCAAGATTGGCAGGCAAGACCGCAAGGTTTCTCCTGATTCACGTAGCTGCAGGGGCTGGCAAATTCAAGATCGGCAGGTCAGAGAGCAGGGCTCCACTCACAAGCTGTGAAGATCGACGAATCCCAAGTTCAGCAGATAAGCTGACAACTCAAGTCCCAAGAACCAGAGGTGAGATGATAGGAGGCAGCCACAGGATCCAGAGTGAGTAAAAAGCCTGAACATCTGCTTATATTCAGATGCAGGCCACACCCCCAAGGAAAATCCCTTTCATCTGATTGGCTACTCACAGCAAATTCAATCATGGGAGTGATCACATATAAACACTGAGGATCATGGCCCAGCCAAGCTGACACACAATCTTAACCATCACACCTGCTAACACAATATCCATTCTGCAGCCCATGGATCAAGGAGTAATTTACACTTTCAAGTCTTACTGTTTAAGAAATATATCTCATAAGGCTATAGCTCCCATAGATAGTGATTCCTCTGATGGATCTGGGCAAAGTTAACTGAAAACCTTCTGGGAAGGATTCACCATTCTAGATGCCACTAAGAACACTTGTGATTCATGGGAGGAGGCCAAAATATCAATATTAACTGGAGTCTGGAAGAAGTTGATTCCAACCCTCATGGACAACTTTGAGGGGTTCAAGACTTGAATGGAGGAAGTAACTACAAATGTGGTGGAAATAGCAAGAGAACTAGAATTAAAAATGGAGCCTGAAGATGCGACTGAATTGATGCAATCTCATGACAAAACTTTAACGGATGAGGAGTTGCTTCTTATGAATGAGCAAACAAAGTGGTTTCTTAAGATGGAATCTACTCCTCGTGAAGATGCTGTGAACATTGTTGAAATGACAACAAAGCATTTAGAATATTACATAAACTTAGTTGATAAAGCAGCAGCAGAGTTTAAGAAGATTGACTCCAATCCTCTATTGTGGATAAAATGCTATCAAACAGCATCACATGCTACAGGGAAATCTTTCACGGAAAGAAGAGTCAATCAATGCAACAAACTTCATTGTTGTCTTATTTTAAGAAATTGACACAGCCACCCCAACCTTCAGCAATCACCCTGATCAGTCAGCAGCCATTGACATCAAGGCAAGACCCTCCACCAGCAAAAAGATTATGACTTGCTGAAGACTCAGATGATGATTGGCAATTTTTAGCAATAAAGTATTCTTTAATTAAGGTATATAAAATTTTTTTTAGACATAATACTATCACACACTTAATAGACTAAAAATAAAAAAAACCAAAAACCAAACCCATTGCTGTCAAGTTGCTTCCGACTCATAGCAACCATATAAGACAGCGCAGAACTTCCCCACAGGGTTTCTAAGGAGCAGCTGGTGGATTCCAAGTGCCAACCTTTCAGTTAACAGCCATAGCTCACAGTAGCTCTTAACCACTGCGCCACCAGGGCTCCATAACAGACTACAGTAAAGTGTAAACATAACTTTTATACGCACTGAGAAACCAAAAAATTCACGTGACTAGCTTTATTGCGATATTCACTTTATTGCGGTGGTCTGGAACCAAACCTGCGATATCTCCGAGGTACGCCTGTATAAAAAGGATAACTGATCATGACCAAGTGTGGCTTACCCCATGAATGTAAGGTAGGTTTAACAGTCAAAAATCAGTCAATGTAATTCATCATATGAGCAAACTAAAAAAAGAAAATCCATATGATCATCTCAATAGATGCCCCAAAAAAGCATTTAACAAAATTTAACATTCTTTCCTGATTAAAAAAAAAAACCCAGCAAACTAGGATTAGAAGGACCTTCCTCCACTTGATGAGGATCAGGGATTTCGTGTGGACCTGTGGAGTGTGAGGTCAACCAGAAACCCAACTGGAGGCATTACATGGTTATACCAGACTTCAAGAAACTCATGCACAGAAAGATGAGAGTTGCAAATAACTTTATTGTTTATTTCAGGGAATTTCCAAGAACAAAGTTTTTTTAAACAAACACACCAGATTTTCAATCGATCCTAGGGAAAGCGTGTTTACTCTCTTCTCCTATAAACCCTTGTCTTGCTGTGTCCACTGATCCTAAACTATGATCTCAGGATTCTTACCCAGCCCTAACCAGGCTGCCTCACTGAAAGACCCACCTTCAATCAGACCCCCAACCTCATAAATATCCCTATTTTGCTCTCCCCAATCTGAGAGAAGGGAGCTCTGGTGGCGCAGTGGTTAAGTGCTCAGCTGCTAACTGAAAGGTCAGCAGTTTGAACCCACCAGTTGCTCTATGGGAGAAAGATGTGCCAGTTTGCTTTCATAAAGATTTACAGCCTTGGAAACTATAGGGGACAGTTCTACTCTATCCTATAGGATCTCTATGAGTCAGAATCGACTCAACAGCAACGGGTTTGGGGGTTTTTTTTGGATCTGAGAGGCCACAAAGACTAGGTCAAGAATAAACCCCAAGAAGCTGTATCAATGAAAACAGAACAAACAGAATGGAAATAATGAGAATTCTGAAACATTGTGAACATTGTAACCAATGGCATGGAACAATCTGTATAAAAACTGTTACATGGGAACCTAATTTGCTAAGCAAGCTTTCACCTAAAACACAATAAAGTATTATTTAAAAAAGAAAAAAACCATCATCATCTCATTAGCAGGTTTCTTGGGTAGCATACTTGGGAGCGAATGTTCGACACTGCTAACAAGCACTGGTGTGACAACATCACCCTCTGATATTAAATGACACTTTACTAACGGCACTGAGGCAGGTGGCTTTACAATGTCATGACCCTGGGGATGTGTGTCCACTGACTTCTTCAGAAACAACCAAGAAAGAGACACACAGGCTCAGCACCTGGAAGCAAAGCCCGCAGGCAGGCCACGGCCCCAACACACATCTGCAGACAGCAGAAAGAGCCTTTTGTTTAGACAGTAATCAGAGGCGAGATGGCCATGTGCCCACTTCCCACAGGTCCTTCCTCTGCCTCTCAGATGCCATGTTGGCACAGAGCCCTCACACAGTCCTGCTTGTGACAGTGCCTACGTAAGATGACACATTCCCAGGCACAGTTTGGTTCTCAAGAGTTGTCATCATCCATCAAAAGTCACACCATTCTAGGGACCTGTTGTCAGCTCAACGAACTCCATGACCAAGTTTCTGGTGGATCCAAATCCTGTGCTGTTTCCAAGATCAGACTCTCGGTGACATTGACTCCTTCACAGAGGCTCTGAGGGCACCTAAGATTGACACTCTGGCCTCTAAACAAGGAAACAAACTAATGTGTCCTTCTACAGAAGAGAAGACAAGCATCACTGTCCCTCCTGTGCTAGTAATCTTACTGAAAAAGTATCCTCACACCAGACAACTGGAGCTGTTTTTACTGAAAACTTCAGACAAAAACCAGAGGCAGCCACGGGCCACAAAAGGGAAGATGCTGGACTCATGATGGGTGGCCATGCACACAGAGGCCAGCCCATAGCACAGGCCCAGCCAGGAGCAAACAGGCTTGGTGGTCCCATGGGCACCAATGTCCCCACATTTCTGGCAACACCTATCCCACAGCCATTGCCTTCGCCCTGACCAGGAAGGAGGGCCCTGGTGGCACAGCAACTCTCATTCAGATGCCCCAGCAACACTCCTAACTGCACACAGGCACACGTGCCATTCTCTAGGGGAGGTCAGTGAAAAGCACTTACGGGCAAGGTGTGAGATCCGCCTGACACTTCAGCTTCAGCCTCACTGCAGGGAGGCTCCAAGCCAGGGCCAGGCACTTCTAGTGTGGAAATTCCACCTGCCCTGGTATCATCCACTGAGGACACCAAACTGTCCCGTCACACAGACTCTGCTGGAAATGGGGACTGACTGAGGGTATTCAGGGGCCCCTCCCCACCCCCAAGTCCTCAGGCCAAACACATGAGGCTACAGGGTGGCACTCAGTAGGGGAGTAAAGTGTCACCATGAGAACCTGACCAGTCTGACCTGCTTCACCAGCTCAGGTAAACCTGAGGTCACCTCTGTCTCTTCCATCCACTCACGCAAGCTCCTATATGGAAGTGCAGTGAGAGAACTGGAAGTCGGCCCAGGGTCTGCCAGGCACCCGCCCATGGCTGTGGGTGCCCTTCCGGGCCCAAGCCCAAGGTCACGGAACTCTGTTGACACTCAGCCACTGAGCTCAAAACAGTACTAAGCCAGAGAGCTGCCACTGAGGAAAGCACAGCCCTTGCCCAGTCCCCTCCTGGCTGCTGCCCTGGGGCAACCCCAGTCATCAGGGATGCTGTAACCACGTCCAACTTGTAAAATCCAGGGGGCAGAGTCCTTGGCCCACTACCTTCCTAGTGGCCAATTCTGCCTGCCCAAGGGGGCATCTGAAGGGCAGTATTTGTCACCACACCAAGATCCTGCCACACATTCCCCCAGGGCCTCGGGTGCCAACCTGCTGGCTGCTCCAACATGAACTGCAGGGTCCACCTGCCATTCACCAGTCACTGCCTGTCATGGATTGAACTGTGTCCCCCAGAAATGTCTGTCAACTTTGCTCGGTCATGATTCCCAGTATTGTATGACTCTGTACCATTTCGTAATCTGATGTGATTTCCTTATGTGTTGTAAACTCTATCACTACACTATAGTAAGATGGATTAGCGGCAGTTATACTGATCAGGTCTACAAGATTAGGTAGTGTCTTAAGCCAATCTCTTTTGAGATATAAAAGAGATAAGTGAGCAGAGAGACATTGGGGACTTCATACCACTGAGAAAGCAGTGCCAGGAGCAGAGCGCGTCTTTGGACCTGAGGTTCCTGCACTGAGATGCTCCCAGACCAAGGGAAGACTGATGCATTACAAGGGCCTTCCTCCAGAGCCGACAGAGAATGAAAGCCTTCTCCTGGAGGTGATGCCTTGAATTTAGACTTGTAGCCTACTCGACTGAGAGAAAATAAATTTCTTTGTTAAAACCATCCACTTGTAGTATTTCTGTCACAGCAGCACTAGATGACTAAGACACTGTCTAACCAAAAAAAAAAAAAAAAAAAAAAGGCCAAACCCATAGCCGCTGAGTCAATTCCAACTCATAGCGACCCTATAGCCACTGCCTAGTCCTAGTTAATCCTGACCCACCGTGAAGAAGCCTGTGTCTCCACTAAGAAGCTGCTGAGGTCTTGCAGGGGACAGAGCTGGGCTGGAGGCCTGGCAGCCTGGAAGCCTGCCCTGCCACGTCTCTAGAACTGATTCCTCAGGGGCTCCATATCAGGACTCCCACTGCAGACAATGTAAGAGGAAGGCCTCTTCCTGCTCAGCTCAAGGGGCCCGGGTCCTGCCTTTGCATCTGAGAGCTGGGTGAGGGAGGAGCCCAAGGGTCGCATAACAGACATCCCAAGACTGAGGTAGGAAAATCTAAACTACAAACGGCATGTTAGGAAACATATTTTAACTTCACGAATGAATTTTTTGCTTTGAAAATGGATTCGTTTGTTTACTCTTCATTCAAACCCTAAGCTGTCTTTTGTATTTACGATGGCATCAGTCCTCTTAAAGACACTTCTATTCCATATGTAAAGCATGTCCCGCCTGTCCTGACTTTCTCTAACAATAAAATTAAAGGCCGCTGAGCGTCCAGAGCTACCTTAACCACAACCTGCAGCTTTCTCTTCCCGCCTAAAAACAATTTTAAAAATTAATAAATACGGCCTTGGCTACAGAATTGGTGTCGTAATTTCGTAGGCGCCATCCCCAAGGAGAGATGGGTCTGAAGCCCCAGTTTACTCGGGACCTCCCTCCGGAAGAGAGACAATTCAGATGGCAGGTGGTGGTAGCGAGGGCCTCATTCCCCGGAGTGAGTCCACTCGGGCGCCTCCGGCTGTTTCCCCGCCCGCCAGGCTTCCCCGTCCCCTAACCAAAAAACCTAACCCGTTGGCGTCCAATCTATTCCAACTCACAGCGATCCTGTAGGACAGAGTACAACCGCTCCTTAGAGTTTCCAAAGAGCGGCTGGTGGAGTCGAACAGCAGACTTTTTTATTAGTAGCGGCGCTCTGCGTCACTGCGTCACCACTGCTCCCCACGCCCCCCGCGCAGAACGCCAAAAAAAGCCGACACGCGAGGAATCCTGGGGAATGTAGTCTTTTCCTTTCCTCCCTAGTTCGGTCCAGGGCTCGGAGACGCAGACCAAGGGGCCCCAGACTACACTTCCCAGGGTGCTCCGTGCGGACCTCTCCTCAGCATCGCGAGAACCCGGCTACGAAACGCACCCATTGGGGGGCGGGTTCTCGCGGGGGCCGCCAGGAGTTGTAGTTTTTCGCTGAGAAGCACCCTCCCAGGTCCCGCGGGCTAGGGCGACAGAGAGACTACAAGTCCCAGGGGGCGCGGCAACACCCGCCCCCTCCCCTGGAGGGCGGGGGTACGAAAGAGGAACCGAAGGGTGCTGGGGTGAGTGAGGGGCTGGGGGCGGGCGTGGAAGCGGTGGGGGCTGGCCGGGCTGGCCGGGGGCGGGGGTGCCGGAGGCAGCTACCCCCGTGGAGCTGAAGGCTGACACCGGACAGACGGCGTCGGCGGCGCTGGGCGGGGCGCGGGAGGCCCGGACAAAGGTCCGAGGGGACCCCGGCCAGGCTCCTAGGGTCCCCGACGACAAGTCGCCAGCGTGTCCACCTGGTCCCTCCTCATTTCTCCACGTCTTCGTGAGCTAAGAGAGCCCATCCGTAAACGGAGCCTAGCGCCCCGGAGGCTCCCGGGGGCCGTCACTGGTGCTGTCAGGGCGACCCCCAGCCCGAGCGCGAGGCCTTGTCAGCGTCTGCTCCCCCAGGAGGTTAGATGCCCGCAGCGCCGGGAAGGAAACGTGGTGCCGGTTGTCTTTTCAGACCGCAGGGCCTCACTGCACTGATGTGTCATAGGGTCTGTTAAGATCTGATCTTTTTCTTCGATTTAGGATTAATTTTTGTCAGTTTATCGCCACGGAATTGTCAACGTTTAGTTGTAAACCTGTAATGCATGTACAAAGAGGGTGTTATTACCATAACACTTTAATTGATGTTTTAGTGTAGGTACAATTTAATTAATTACAAGCGGTTTGGATACATTTTTTGCAGCATTGCAGAGCAGAGCATTTTGGCAAATGCAGCTTTTCCGGTAAAACTTTTTTCTGAGTTCTTAACTGCTTCATCCTGTTAAATTTGAAGGAAAACATGTTTTGTTTTGCTTTCTTCTGTCAGTATTACTTCAGTATTGGGAGAAGGCAGGATTAGGGCCTCATCTTTCTCTGGTTTTCAGTCTGGGGAAGCCCTTCGAGAGGGGGCAAGCTGGAGACCCCCCCCCAGGCGAGCGGGCGCAGCTGGTCAGAGGCGGGAGGTTTGATGAGACGCCCAGAGTATTCCCATTCCCACTCCAGTTAAGAGCCACTGCACAGGTAGTGTGTGTGCAACCAGGGGTGTTGATGCCATGTTTTTAGTAGCTCACAGAAGAAAATACAATTTTCATTATCCAGAACATTCCTTGTCCTGCACCCCACCACCACCACCTCATTATGCCTAAAAGCTGAGCAAACAGGTGTCTTGATGGGCACTCACCTGGCAGCATCCTGGCTCTCCAAGCTTGCCCTCCCCCTCTGGCATTACTGCCTTCCCTTTGGTTGGCTTTGATGATCAGATGATTCACTTGAAGAATGAGCTTAGTATCGCTATGGTACTGAAACTCGGCAGGACCCCACGGCCAGCTCCGTTTACGCCCAGTTGCCTCGCTTCAGCACTTATTTTCTGTCCGCACTTGGAGGGTATTGTTAGGAGAGGCTCCTGTTTGTAGGTGCTTGGCTGTCCTGTAGCGTCGGAAGAGCTTCTCAGTGGCTCCCTTTGCTTTCTGTGAGGACAGCAGTAGCAGCTGGCACTGGTGGAATGGAGGCCCAAAGGGCCCTCCTTTTTTGTGTTCACCATGTTTTAAATCTACTTTCAGCAGCGTGGTCAGAGAAAGGCACTCTGTTTTAATTGGAGAAACAAGACAAGCACAAGGCTGTGAAACACAGAAGGGCTATCTATCCCCACCCACCGCACCACACTCACACCCACCCTACCCTTACCCTACACTTCACCCCCACCCTCACCCACCACACCACCCCACCCAACTCTACCCCCATCCCCCACCTTTACTCAACACACCACACCCTACCCTCACCCTGACACCCCACTAACCGCCCCCCCTTTCCAGCCACAGCAGCTATGGAAGGCTGGAGAAGGCCAGTTAGGAGGAGTATTTGTGTGTTCTACCCCAGGCCGGTCCTGCCAGGCACCTAAACCCTTGTTGACTGACCCAGCACAGTTACCTTGTGCCCACATATGTTACTTATTTAAAATGACAGTGACCAGAAGGCATGCTTCCTTCAGTGAAACCCGTTCTTCTAAGGAAAATCCAGAGTTGTAAAAGAGCATATACAATTTAAAGTATAAATTCTCACCAAATTTTTCATTGCCTTGTAGAATTATTTTTAACCCAATTATTTAGTGTTTTGGCTCCAATAAGATTTTCAAAATAGAAAAGAGATTGCATTTTAGTCAGTTAATTATCAAGATATTGTTTACATGCAGTGAGGCGCACAGTCAGTTTTGACAATTACAAACACCTGTGCAGCCCACACATCTCTTGTGATAGAGAACATTTCTGTCATCCCCGAAGGTTCTTGCAAGCCTCGCCATCCCATGCCCCAAGCAAGCACTCCTTGATTTCTCCCACCCTTCTGTCATTCTCATGGAGTCATAAGGTGCACACTCTGTTTCTGGCATTACGCTCAGTGGACTCAGTGAGATTCCCCATGTCGTGTGAGGACACCCGCTGTGTGCTTCTCCCTTCTGTTGATGGCCCCTCAGTGAGTTCCTAGTTCTTGGCATGGGTGAATAAAGATGCTGTGTACATTCTTGTGCACGTTTTCTGTGGACATGTTGTCCAGGCATGGAACAGTAACTTGAAATTTGCCTCCAAAATTGGAGGGTGCTGAGAGACCAAAAAAAGAGGCAGGTAATTCCAGTGTGGCGGTGAAGGAGTCTTTGTTAGCAAGGTCACATAACAGAGAAAACAGCAGTGAACTAACAGAAAGCGTGAGGGTAGCCATGTTCAGCCTTGCAAAGCCTGTTTTCACTTCTCTTGGGAAAATACCCAGGAGTGAAACTGCTATGTCATAGAAAGTGCAAGTTCCAGTTTTTCTGTGACTTTCCCAGTACACAATGTCAAGGCCTTTCCACTTCAGCCATCCTTATGGGTAGAAATGGTATGACTTCCTTTCTACTCCTTATGGCTTTTGTTTTCTTGCCTTCTTACACCGGCTAGAACCTACAGGACACACTGTTGAGTAGAAGTGGTAAGAGCAGACATCCTTGACTTGTTCCCAGTCTTAGGGGGAAATGTTCACTATTTCACTGTTAAGCATGATGTTAACTATAGGTTTTCTGTAGATGTCCTTTATGAGGTTGAGGGTGTTTCCTGCTATTCCTCATTTGCTCAGAGTTTTTTATTTTTAATCATGAATGGGCCTTAAATTTTGTCAATTGCTTTATCTGTTATCTGTTGAAATGATTCTATGATTTTTCTCCTTTAATCTGTTATGATGGTGGATTACAGGGATTGATTTTTGTGTGTTAAACCAACCTTGCATTCTTGGGATAAACCCATTTGGTTATGCTCTTGTCATCTTTTTCATATATTAATATATTTGATTTGCTATGATTTTGTTAAAGGTTTTTACGTCTGTGTTCATGAGGGATATTAGTATTTTCTAATGTCTGTACTATTTTTCCTTGTAATGTCCTTGTTTGGTTTGCTATCAGGCTCAATTGGCATATCACTGGGTCTTGCTTGCTAGTCTTATAAAATGAGTTGGGACATGTTCTGCCTTCTCTATTTTCTGAAAGACTTTGTGTAATACTGGTTATTACTTCTTCCTTAAACGTTTGGTAGAATTCATCAGTGAAGCTATCTGGACTTGTTTTGTTTGTGGGACTTTTTAAAATTGTGAATTCAATGTCTTTAATGGATATAGGGCTATTCACATTTTCTGCTACATCTTGTGTCATTTTTGGTAATCTTTGTCTTTAAATAAATTTGTCTATTTCATCTAGTTGTTGAATTTATTGGCAGAAAGTTGTTTATAATATTGGCTGATTACCCTTTCATGATTGTAGAATTTATAGTGATTTTCCCTCTTTCATTTCTGATATTGGTAATTTGTGTTGACATATTTGTTTTCTTGATTACTCTTGCTAAGGGTTTATCAGTTTTTTTTCAAAAGAGCCAGCTTTTGACTATGTTTATTTTGTCTAATGTTTGTCCATTTCATTTCCACTCTTATTTCTATTATTTCCTTTTGTCTGCTGAACTTGGGTTTAATTTGCTCATCTTTTTCTATTTTCTTAAGATGGAAGCATAGATCATTGATTTTACATTTTTCTTCTTTTCTGATATAGGCATTTAAAGCTTAAATTTCCTTCAAAGCTTGCTTTAGGTTCTTCCACAAAGTTTGATATGTTGTATTTTCATTCTTTCTGTTAAAAATATTATAAAATTTACCTTGTGGTTTTTTTTTGACCCATGGATTATTTATAGTCTGTTTAAGTTCCAAATACCGTGCTTCTACACAAATAACATGCACCTTCTATGTTTGCCAACCGTGCCCTCCCCCCAACAAGTTATTTTCATAAGTGCTGTTATGTCAATTTTTTTTTTTTACATGTTGCTGTTAAAAAAAAAAAAATAGCATAGCGCACTTAACAAAAATACTTCATGGAGATGGGGTGCGGTTAGCAAGCAAACGTAAAAGGTGAGCTTTATTTGCATAAAAATATGGTATTTGAAGATTTTCTAAAACATTATTACTGATTGGTAATATAATAACCATTGTAGTCAGAGAATATACCCTGTATGATTTTGAGCCTTTGAAATTTATTGAGACTTGTTTTATGGCCTAGCATACAGTCTTATCTTTGTGAATAATCTATTTGCACTTAAGAAGAATGTGTATTCTGCTTTTGTTGGGTGACATGTTCTGTAAATATCAGTTAGGTCGAGTTTGCTGATAATATTGCCCAAATCTTATATATCCTTCCTGATTTCTTTAAAGACTTTATTTATCAGTTATTGAAAGAGAAATACTATAGTCACCAACTATGCTTGTGGATTTGTCTTTTTCCTTTTAGTTCTGTCAACTTCTACTTCATGTATTTGGAAGCTCTTATTAAGTGCATACATACTTAAAGTGGATTATCTTCTTGATGAATCGACCCTTTTTATCATTGTGAAAGGCCTTCTTTTTATCTATGGTAATACTCTTCTTGGAGGCACCCTGGTGGTGCAGTGGTTAAGCGTTTGGCTGCTAACTGAAAGGTCAGCAGTTCAAACCCACCAGCCGCTCTGCAGGAGAAAGATGTGGCAGTCTGCTTCCATAATGATTTCAGCCTTGGAAACCCTATGTGGCAGTTCTCCTCTGTCCTATAGGATCGCTATGAGTTTAGAATCGACTCAACGGCAGTGGGTTTGGGTTTTTTGGAATACTCTTCTTGAAGTCCACTCTGTCTGATATCAATATATCCACACAAGCTTTCTTATATTCAGAATTTGTATAGACTATCTTGTTTCATCCTATACTTTCAATATGTCTGTGTCATTATGTTTACAGTTTGTTTCTTATACAGAGTATATCATTGTGTCTTGCTTTTTATCCAATCTGATAATCTTTACTTTTTAATTGGAGTATTTAAACCATGTATATTTAATGAAGTTATCAGAGTATTTGGGTTTAAGTCTACCATCTTGATGTTTTGTTTCTATTCTTTTCATCTACTTTTTGTTTCTCTGCTCTTTTTCTTTCCTCTCTCTCTCTCTCTTTTAGGTGAATCAGTATTTTTTATTCCATTTTATCTCCTCTATTGACTTTTTAATTCTGCCTCTTTGCACCATTTTTAAGTGGTTGTTCTAAAGATTAAATATGCATGTTAGTTTATCAGTCTCCCTTGAAAAAATTCTTGTTCTTCACAAACAATATGAGAACCTCATAACAATAGACTTCCAATTATTACCTCCTACTATTAGTGCTCTTGTTGTCATGTATTTTACTTCCACATATGATATAAAATTCTACAGTACTATGTTATTATTTTTACTTTAAATAGTTAATAGCTTTTCACAATATTTAAGGTGTTTTTTACATCTTAAATGCCTTGTTAAGCTGAGAATTTCTGGAGAATTGCAGCATGCTTGGTCAGACATGCTGAGGGTATTAGTTGAACCTTGTAAAACAAGCAGTATTTACCAGGTCTAGGTGAAAAACCCTCAGAAACCAGTTGGGTGTGGTGGGTAAGTACAGGCTCTGGAGCCAGAGGGCCTAGGCCTAGTCCTCACCCTGCATACAAGCTGTGTGATCTTATGCAAATCCATTTCCTCATCTTTAAAATGGTGTGCAAATAGGCATTGTTGGGAGAGTAAAATGAGTTAATATATGTAAATCACATAGAATAGTGCTTGGCACTTGGTAAGTGCTACATAAGTGTTGGATGTTGCTGTTAGATGGTGAGCAAGTTCAGATCCCTTGGAGATCCAGGATCTACAGAAAAAAAGAGACTTTTTGATCCTTCACAAACCAACATGATCATGAATGACCAACCCTAGGCTTACACACATTTTGTATAATAAGCCTCCAAGGCTAGAAAATTACATTTTGTTTAAGAGAATGAACCCCAGAGGATTATTTATTAATTTGACAGTTCTTTGGGGGAATGCTTTAAGGATGAAAGAGACTATGAAAATGTTGTTATTTATAGCTTATTGTCTTAAATTTGTCTTTTTGCTACTAGACTCACATTCTGAACCAAGAAGAATGTTTTAGCTTGCATTCTCAGTTTGCTTCCCAGAGGTCAACCCAGAGACTAACACAGTCTGTCTTTATTTGTAAGTTAATTATCTGACTCCTGCCCAGTGAAGATAAGACTTTATGGGTTATATCCATTCTCTCCAAGTACCTGTTGAAATACTTGTTGCTGATCAGAGTGCAGCACTTAGGAAATTCCTTCCACCATTTGGAAACTAAACTTGCTTTTGGTTCTGGATACAAGAAGTCATATAGTAGAGTTCTGCTTCTAATATGGAAGAATAAACTTCTAACAAAATAACCCTCCCAGGATAATTATAAACTCTGAACAAGGTATAAAAAACAGCTACCTGAGGGCTGTAAAGAATGAACAAAAGCAGGCATTTTGGAGAGCAGTTAAAACCTGGAGGAAGTAACCAGCACAGAATGAGTTTCCTGTTTTTTCATTTTGCTCTGACTGCAGCCACAGCCCCTACAACAGTGGCATGGGGGGACTAAAACTCTGATAGAAAGTCAATCCACTCTCTTCCCTGCTAGAGGAATGAGGGGAAAGAGCCCAGGGCAGCCATAGCTGCTGGAGAGGAGTAAGAGAAACCACAGAAAGAGAGCCAGAGAAGAGGAATTCTGTGTGTAAACTCTGCTCAAATTTCTGACCAACCCTTGAACCATGTGTGCTGAAGGCAGTCTGAACTGAGATCTGAGCCACCACTCATCACAGGTTTGGCAGAGTTTGCAGTCTGAAGCTAATGCAATTGATTTCCTACTAAAGCAAAAACATTAACTCTCTTCAGAGGAATGTAACAGAATCCAAAATCTCTACAACATATAATTCAAGTTGTATAGGATACAATCCCAAATTATTCAATACATGAAGAGTCAGGATAATATGACCCATTCTCAAGGGAAAAGACAACACATAGATAACAATCCTGTGATGACCCAGGTGTTAGAATAATCAAACAAGCACTTCAAAGCAGGTTTAGTAATTTTTCTCAAGTAAAGAAAAATATACTCATCATGAACAAAAATATAGAAAACATCAGCAGAGAAACAGAAAATATGAAAAAGATCCAAAGGGAAATTTTAGAATTTAAAATTCATGATCTGATATAAAAAGTTCACTGAATGGGCATAATAGTATGGAGATAACAGAGGAAATCGTGATTTTGAAGAAAGATCAATAGAAAGCATTCAATCTGAAGAAAAATGGGAGACTCGTGTTTGAAAACAAAACCCTGAACAGAGAGCCTTAAGGACCTCTCGGAAAATATCAAAATTTCTAATACATGGGTAATTCAAGTTTCAGAAGGAGGGGAGAGACACAGTGGGGAACAAGAAATATTTGAAGAAATAATGACCAAAAACTTTCCAAATTTGATGAAAAACATAAATTTATGAATTTAAGAAATTCAGTGAACTCTAAGCAGGATACATATGAATAAAACCACACATAGATGCATCATTTTCAAACTACTGAAAGTTAAAAGATTAGTTTGGTTTTTTTTTCTTTTAATCTTAAAAACAGCTAGAGAAAAACAACAGATTACATCATACAAGAGACTAGTGTTTCAAATGATGTATCATCCAAAATTATGGAGGGCAAAAGAAAGTGGAACTATATCCTTAAAGAGCTGAAATAAAGAAACGGTCATTCACAGAATTCTATATACAGCTAAAATAGCCTTCAAGGATGAAGGTTACATAAAGATATTTTCAGAAAAAGGAAGACTAAGAGAATTGGTTGCCATCAAATGTGTACTACAAGAAATGCTAGAGGAGGTTTTTTCAGGTGAAGGTAAATGATACCAGCATGAAACACAAATCTTCAGGAATGAATAAAGAGCATAAAAAATGGTAAATATCTTGGGAAATAGAAATATTTTCTTTAAAATACATATAACTACTAAAAAAATTATAACATTTCTCAAGTGCTATATGTGTATGTAGATGTAATATATGTGGTGACTATAGCATGAAGAATAGTAGAGGGGGATACATAGACCTATACAGTTGCAAGGTTTCTACATTTTACATGAAGTGGTACAATATTAACTCTAAGTCTGTGAAAAACTAAGGCTGTATATTGCAATACCTAAAGCAACCATTATAAAAATAATTGAAAGAGGTATGGATAAAGATCCAATAGATAAATTGAAAGAGAAATTTTTAAATATTCAAATAATGCAAAAGAAGGCAGGATATAGAGAACAGAAGGACAACCAGAAAACAAGTAAAATGGTAGGCCTAAATTCAACAATAGTAATAACTACATTAAATGTTAATTAATTACATCCTCCAATTAAAAAGAAGAGATTACCAGAATGGAGAAATCAGACCCTACTATATGCTGTCTGGGAGCCCTGGTGGTGCAGTGGTTAAAGCACTTGGCTGCTAACTGAAAGGTTAGTAGTTCAAGCCCACCAGCTGCTGTGCGGGAGAAAAATGTGGCAGTCTGCTTCTGTAAAGATTTCACCTTGGAAACCCAATGGGGCAGTTCTCCTCTGTCTTATAGTGTTACTACAAGTCAGAATCAACTCGATGGCAACGGGTTTGGTTTTTTGTGCTGTCTAAAGGAGCACTGGTGGCACAGTGGTTAAATGCTTGGCTTCTAACTGAAAGGTTGGCAGTTTGAACTCACCAACTGCTCCACAGGAGAAAGATATGGCAGTCTGCTTCCATAAAGATTACAACCTTGGTCACAACATGAATGAATTTGGAGGACATTATGCTGAATGAAATAAGGTCAATCACGAAAAGACAAATATTGTATGAGACCACTATTATAAAAAAATAAGGTTTACACACACACAAAAAAAACATTCTTTGATGGTTACCAGGGATGGGAGAGGGAGAGAGGGAAAATTACTAACTAGATAGAAGACACGTGTTAATATTGGTGAAGGAAAAGGCAATACACAATATGAAGGAAGTCAGCACAACATGGCCAAGGCAAAGGAAGACATTGAGAGGAACCCAAGAATAAAGGGCAACCACAGTAATTACTGTAACAGAGACAATCCTGTAACAATAGTATTAACAAACAGTAATTTACAAATGGATACATAGGTAGATAGGTATGCTAAAGAAGTGGAGGAGGGTGTAAGGGAGCATACCTACCTACAGATACAAGTTTGGTTGTAGATATTTCTACATATGTAATTATAGGTGCTGCATGTGTATTAATATAGACAATAGAGCACACAAGGGGCACAGTCATGGAAACCTTTTAGACAAAACCAAACACCTCACGGGACAGAGCTCCTAGGCTTTAAGGCAAAGGACCATAGACTTGGGGGGCATCTATGTCAATTGGCATGACAGAGTTCATAAAGACAATATTCTGCATCCTACTTTGGTGAGTAATGTCTGGGGTCTTAAAAGCTTGCAAGCGGTCATCTAACATACAACTATTGGTCTCTTACTGTCCAGAACAAGGAGGGTGAAGAAAACCAGAGACTCAAGGGAGCAATTAGTCCAAAGAACTAATGAACCACATGAACCACAGCCTACACAACCCCAAGACCAGAACAACTAGATGGTACCCAGCTACGACTACCAACCACTCTGGGATCACAACAGAGGGTCCCGGACAGAGCAGGAGAAAAATGTAGAACAAAAAATCAAATTTGCAAAAAACATCAGACTTACTGGTCTGACAGAAACTTAAGGAACTCCTGAGACTGTGGCCCTAAGACAGCCTTCTGACCCGGAACTGAAGGCATTCCGGGAGAGTACTTTTCAGCCAAACAGTAGACAGGCCCATAAAATAAACATCAATACCCGAGAGGAACGTATTCCTTACAACAATCAGTTATAAGAGATCAAAAGGACAACATTTGCCCGAAAGCAAAGATGAGAAGGCAGGAAGGGGTAGAAAATCTGGATGAAAGGAAATCGGGAACCCAGGGTGGAAATGGGGAGTGATGACACATTGTGGGGAATGCAACCAATATCATGGAACACTTTATGTACAGACTGTCTAAAGGGAAACTAATTTGCTCTGTAAACTTTTCACCTAAAGCACAATAAAAATTAAAAAAGAAAGAAATGCTCCAGGGGAGGGAAGACTATAGTCTTGGAAACGCTATGGGACAGTTCTACTCTGTCCTGTAGAGTCGCTATGAATCGGAATCAACTTGACAGTAATGGTTATATACTGTCTATAGGAAATGCATTTTAAATATAAAGACACAGATAGGTTGAAAATAAATGGATGCAAAAAGTATGTATACTTTGCAAACAGGATAACAGAGCTGGAGTGGCTATATTTAGATAAAATAGATTTTAAGACAAGGAGTATTACCAAAGATGAAGGAAATTTCATAATGATAAAAGGGTCATTTCATCAAGAAGACATAACAGTTATGAATGTGCCTAATAACAGAGCCTTAAAATACATGAAATGAAATTGACAGAATTAAAGGGGGAAATAGACAATTCCACAATCATAGTAGGAGATTTTAACATCTCTCTCTTTCACCATTTGTTACAACTAGACAGAAAAATCAGTGAACGCATAGATCTGAACAATATTATCAGTCATCTTGACCTAACACATTTATAGAAAACTATACGCATCACAAGCAGAATACAAATCCCTCCTAAAAGCACATTGTACATTCTCCAACATAGACCAACTGCTATGCCATAAAATACGTTTCAATAAATTTAAAAAGATTGAAATCATGTAGAGTATGCTTTCTGAGCACAAAGGAATTAAAAATCAACAACAAGATATTTAGGAAGAGCCCATGTATTTAAAAATTAAACAACCCACTTCTGAATAATCCATTGGTCCAAGAAGAAATCACAAAGGAAATTACAAAAGATTTCAAACTGAATGATAATGAAAATATATCAAAATTGTGATACCTAGAATGCAACTAAAGTAGTACTTAGAAGGAAATTTGTAGCTTTAAATGCTTATAAAGGTATGAAAGCAATGACTTAAGTTTCCACCTAAAAAAACTGGAAAAACAAGAGCAAAGTAAAACCAAAGCTAAGTAGAAGAAAGGAAATAATAAAGAAAAGTTAAGAAATCAACATAGTAGACAATAAAACAAAAAGTGATAGAGACTAGATAACCCCCCTAGACTCTGGCCCTATGATACCCATCTGACTTGGAACTATAGCTATTCCCAGAAACCACCTTCCAG
This sequence comes from Dugong dugon, assembly GCA_030035585.1. Lineage (NCBI taxonomy): Eukaryota > Metazoa > Chordata > Mammalia > Sirenia > Dugongidae > Dugong > Dugong dugon. The sequence continues at coordinate 24,047,114 of CM057462.1, read as the reverse complement.
CCAAGCAATAGACAGGGCTGTAAAATAAACAGTAACACTTAAAGAGAATTCTCCTTAGAACAAACAATTATATGAGACCAAAAGAGCTACATTGACCCAAAAGTATAAATGAAAAGGCAGGAAGAGGTAGGAAAACCAGACGAAAGGAAATGGGGAGGGTGTTGCCAGTGTGGGGATTTCAACCAATATCATGGAACATGGTGTACAATTTCTTGAATGGAAAACTAACTTGCTCTGTAAACTTTCACCTAAAATACAATAAAATATTTAAAAACAAAAAAGCAACAGAAAATTAATGAAGTCAAAATCTAGTTCCTTGAAAAGATTAATAAAACTGATAAACCCCTAGCAAAAATAGTAAAAGTTTAAGAAGAGAACACAAATTACCTATATTAGGAATGAAAGAGAGGTTATTTCCGAGGCTATTATAGACAGTATAAGAAGAGACTATTGTGAACAGTTTTAGGCCAGAAATGTGACAATTTCAATGAAATGGATAAATTCTTTGAAAACTATAATTTACCAAAAGTGACAGAAAAATCAAGATATCCCTACATTTGTTAAAGAAATGGAATTTATTATAAAAAACTTACTTACCAAGAAAACTCCAGGCATAGATGGCTTCACTGGTGAATTCTACCAATCAATGAACACATAACACTAATCTTACACAAACTCTTTTAGAAAATAAAAGAGGAGGGAATACTTTACAGCTTGCCTTATGAAGCCATGTAACCTGACACCAAAACTTGACAGACATAAAAAAAAAAAAAAAAAAAAATTATAGACCAATATCCTTCATGAACACAGACACAACTCCTTAACAAAATACTGGTAAATCAAATCCAACAATACATAAAATGGGTAGTACACCGTAAGCAAGTTGGGCTTATCCCAGTAATGCAAGATTTTTTTTTTGACATTTGTAAGTCAATCAAAATCATATTAAGAGAATAAAGGAGAAAAACCATATGATCATTTCAATAGATACATTAAAAGCATTTGAGAAAATTCAAAATTTTTTTATGATTTAAAACAAAACAAAACACTCAGCGTACTATGAATAGAAGGAAACTTCCTCAATCTGATTAAAAAAATCCATGAAAAACCTACACCAAACATTGTACTTAATGGTGAAATATTAACTCTTTACCCCTAAAATCAAGAACAAGGCAAGGATGCCTGCTCTTACTACCTCTATTCAACATTGCATTGAAGTCCTAGCCAGTGCAATAAGGTAAGGGGCGGGGCGGGGGGAGGGTGGGGAGCCATAAAGATTGGAAAGGGAGAAATAAAACTATTTATTTTCAAACAAAATGATTTTTTATATAGAAAACCCTAAGGAATCTATAAAACAACTACTAGAACTATTAAGTAAATTTAACAAGGCCTCAGAAATCAAAGTTAATGTGCAAAAGTTAATTGTATTTTTTTAAACAAGAAAATTTTAATGTTAATAATTTAATATTCATTGTTCTAGTTTAATCTTAATATATATATTTTTTAATTGTGCTTTAAGTGGCAGTTTACAGCTCAAGTTAGTTTCTCATACAAAAATTTATACACACATTGTTATGTGACCCTAGTTGCTATCCCTATAATATGTCAGCACATTCCTCCTTTCCACTCCAGATTTCCAGTGTCCATTCAACCAGCTTCTGTCCCTTTCTGCCTTCTCATTTCGCCTCCAGACAGGAGCTGCCCGTTTAGTCTCATGTATTTACTTGAACTAAGAAGTACAGTCTTCACAAGTATCATTTTATATCTTATGTTGTTGTTAGGTGCAGTCGAGTCGGTTCCAACTCACAGCTACCCTATGTACCACAGAACGAAACACGGCCCATTGTTGCAGCCAGGGTGTCAATCCATCTCGTTGAGAGTCTTCCTCTTTTTTGCTGACCTACTTTACCAAGCAATCCAGGGACTGATCCCTTCTGACAACACGTCCAAAGTATGTAAAACGTAGTCTTGCCATCCTTGATTCTAAGGAGCATTCTGGTGGTTCTTCCAAGACAGATTTGTTCATTCTTTTGGCAGTCCACGGTATAGTCAATATTCTTCACCAACACCACAATTCAAAGGCGTCAACTCTTCTTCGGTCTTCCTTATTCATTGCCCAGCTTTCGCATGATGCAATTGAAAATACCATGGCTTGGGTCAGGCGCACCTTAGTCTTCAAGGTGATATCTTTGCTTTTCAACACTTTAAAGAGGTCTTTTGCAGATTTGCCCAATGCAATGTGTCTTGATTTTCTTGATTGCTGCTTGCATGGGTGTTGATTGTGGATCCAAGTAAAATGAAATCCTTGACAACTTCAGTCTTTTCGCTGTTTATCATGATGTTGCTTATTGGTCCAGTTGTGAGGATTTTTGTTTTCTTTATGTTGAGGTGTAATCCGTACGGAAGACTGTGGTCTTTGATCTTCATTAGTAAGTGCTTCAAGTCCTTTTCACTTTCAGCAAGCAAGGTTGTGTCATCTGCATATCACAGATTGTTAATGCATCTTCTCCAATCCTGATGCCCCGTTCTTCTTCATACAGTCCAGCTTCTCAGATTATTTGCTCAGCATACAGATTGAATAGATATGGTGAAAGAATGCAACCCTGATGCAGACATTTCCTGACTTTAAACCACGCAGTATTCCCTTGTTCTGTCTGAACAACTGCCTCTTGATCTATGTACAGGTTCCTCATGAGCACAGTTAAGTGTTTTGGAATTCCCATTCTTTATGTCTTATAGTCCAGTCTAATCTTTGTCTGAAGAGTTGGCTTCGGGAATGGTTTTAGTTCTGGATTAACAGAGAGTCCAGGGGCTGTGTCTTTTGGAGTTCCTCCAGTCTAAGTCAGACCGTTAAGTCTGGTCTTTTTACTAGAATTTAAGTGCTGCACCCTACTTTTCTCCTGCTCCGTCAGGGACTCTCTGTTGTGTTCCCTGTCAGGGCGGTCATTGGTGGTAGCCAGGCACCATCTAGTTCTTCTGGTCTCAGGCTGATGGAGTCTCTGGTTTATGTGGCCCTTTTTGTTTCTTGGGCTAATAATTTCCTTGTGTCTTTGGTGTTCTTCATTCTCCTTTACTTCAGGTAGGTTGGAACCAATTGATGCAGCTTAGATGACAGCTCGCTAGCTTTTAAGACCCCAGGTGCCACTCAACCAAAGTGGGATGCAGAACATTTTCTTAATAAAAAAGTTGTTTGTATTTTTATAGACTAGCAGTGAACTATTGGAAAATGAAATCAGAAACTCAATTCTATTCACCAAAAAAATTAATAAAATAGTAATAAGTTTAAGAAAAGATGTGCAAGGCCTCTTCACTAAAAACTATAAAACTTTTCTGAGAGAAATTAAAGAACACTTGAATGAATGGGAAATATAGCATGTTCATGGATTAGAAGAGTCATCCTCTCTAAAATGTCAGTTCTCCCACACTAATCTGTAGATTCTATAGTTTCAACACAACTTCAATTAAAATTCCAATAGGCTTTTTTGTAGAAATTGACAAGGTGATTCTAAAATATAAAAATGCATATGACCTAGAATTGTCAAAGCAATTAAACAAAGCAGGGCTTATACTACCTAATTTTAAGAATTCCTATAAAGCAACAGTGATCAAGACAGTGTGGTATTGGTGAAGGATAGACATACAGATCAATGGAACAGATTAGAAAGTCCAGAAATAGACCTATACATATACAGTCAATTGATTTTCAACAAAGATGTCATGGTAATTCAATGTGAACAGGAAAGTCTTTAACAAATGGTGCTAGGACAACTGGATCTGCCTATGAAAAAAAAAAAAACCCAACCTTGACCTCTACCTCTCACCACACACAGAAGTAACTCAAAATGTAAACGCTAAAACTATAAAACTTCTCGAAGAAAACGTAGGAGGAGATTTTTATGACCTTGCCGTCAAGGCAAAGATTTTTTTTTTTTTTTTATTGTTGTGCTTTAAGTGAAAGTTTACAATTCAAGTTAGTCTCTCATACTAAAATTTATGCATACATTGTTTTGTGACCCTAGTTGCTCTGCCTATACTGTGACAGCACACTCTTTATTCTTTCCACCCCGGATTTCCCATGTCCATTCAAACAGCTCCTGACCCTCTCTGCCTTCTCATCTCGCCTCTGGACAGGAGCTGCCCATTTAGTCTCATGTATCTACTTGAGCTAAGAAGCACACTCTTCATGAGTATCCTTGTCTGAAGTGTTGGTCTCAGGAATGGTTTTAGTTTTAGGCTAACAGAAAGTCCGGGGGCCATGTTTTCCGGGGTCCCTCCAGTCTCAATCAAACCATTAAGTCTGGTCTTTTTACTAGAGTTTGAGTTCTGTACCCTGCTTTTCTCCTGCTCTGTCAGGGACTCTGTGTTCCCTGTCAGGGCAGTCATTGTGGTAGCCAGGCACCATCTAGTTCTTCTTGTCTCAGGATGATGAAGTCTCTGGTTTATGTGGCCCTTTCTGTCTCTTGGGCTAATACTTTCCTTATGTCCATGATGTTCTTCATTCTCCTTACTCCAGGTGGGTTGGGACTAATTGATGCATCTTAGATGGTCACTTGCTAGCTTTTAAGACCCCAGATGCCACTCACCAAAGTGGGATGCAGAACATTTTTTTAAAAACTTTGTTATGCCAGTTGACCTAGATGTCCCCTGAAACCATGGTCCCCAGACCCCAACCCCTGCTACTCTGTCCCTCGAAGTGTTTGATTGTATTCAGGAAACTTCTTAGCTTTGGTTTAGTCCAGTTGTGCTGACTTCCCCTGTAGTGTGTGCTGTCCTTCCTTTCACCTAAGGTAATTCTTGTCTACTTTATAGTTAGTGAATACCCCTTCCCTCCCTCTCCACCCTCGTAACCATCAAAGAATGTTGTCTTCTGTGTTTAAACCTTTTCTTGAGTTCTTACAGTAGTGGTGTCATACAATATTTGTCCTTTTGCAACTAAGTTCACTCAGCATAATACCTTCCAGATTACTCCATGTTATAAGATGTTTCATGGCTTCATCGTTGTTCTTTATCATTGCGTAGTATTCCACTGTGTGAATATACCATAATTTGTTTATACATTTGTCCGCTGATGGGCACCTAGGTTGTTTCCATCTTTTTGCTATCATGAACAGTGCTGCAGTGAACATGAGTGTGCATGTATCTATTCGTGTGATGGCTCTTAATCCTCTAGGATATATTCTAAGGAGTGGGATTGCTGGATCGTCTGGAACTTCTATTTCTAACTTTTTAAGGAAGCGCCAAATCAATTTCCAAAGTGGTTGTACCATTTTACATTCCCACCAACATTGTATAAGTGTTCCTGTCTCTCCACAACCTCTCCAACGTTTATTATCTTGTGTTTTTTGGATTAATGCTAGCCTTGTTGGGGTGAGAGGGTATCTCACTGTAGTTTTGATTTGCATTTCTCTAATGGCTAATGATCGTGAGCATTTCCTCATGCGTCTGTCAGCTGCCTGAATGTCTATTTTGGTGAAGTGCCTGTTCATATCCTAAGACAAAGATTTCTCAGGACACAAAAATTAAGAATCATAAAAAAAAATTGATACATTCAGTTTTACTGAATTGAAAACATTTGCTCATCTAAAGATAATGATAAGAAAATAAAAAGTCAAGCCTCAGAATAGGAGTAAATATTTGAGACAGACACGACAAAGAATATATAAAGAACTATTAACAACTCAATAACAGGAAGATAAACAACCCAATTAAAAAATGGGCAAACAATTTGAACAATACTTCACAAAAGAATGTATATAAATGGCTGACAAAACCAAACCAAACGTGTTGCCATCAAGTTGATTCCAATTCATGGCGACCCTATAAACACATGAAAAGATGCTCACCATCATTAGTCATCAGGGAAGTGCAAATTAAAACAACAAGATACCACTATACACCCGTTGATATAGTACGAGTGTTGGTGAGGATGTGGAGCAAATGGAACTCTCATATTGCTGGTGGAGGTATAAAATGGTACAACCACTTTGGAAAACAGTTTAGTGGTTTCTTAAAAAGGTAAACATGCACCTACAATATGGTCCAGCCATTCCACTCTTAGGTGTTTATCCAAGAGAAATGAAAACAAATGTCCATGCTAAGATTGGTGCACTCATGTTCATAGCAGCTTAATTCACAATAACCAGATATTGGAAACAACCATTATAACCATTAATAAGTGAATGGGTAAGCAAAATGGCATATATGTATACAATGGAAGATTAGCAACAAAAAGGAACAAAGTACTGATAAAACAACACGGATGAATCTAAAAGTCATTATGGTGAATGAAAGAAACTAGCACAAAAGTGTACGTACTGTATGATTCAATTATATAGAGTTCTAGAAAATGCAAACTAATCTTGAAGCATTTACTGATGAAGATCAAATACTATAGCCTTCAGTATGGATTACACCTGAATGTAAAGAAAACAAGAATCCTCACAACTGAAGCAATAAACAACATCGTGATAAATGAAGAAAATATTGAAGTTGTCAAGGTTTTCATTTTACTTGGATCAACAATCAACACTCATGGAAGCAGCAGTCAAGAGATCAAAGGTCATATTGTATTGGGCAAATCTGCTGCAAAAGACCTCTTTAAAAAGTAAAGGTGTCACTTCGATGACTAAAGTGCTCCTGACCCAAGCCATGGTCTTTTCAATCACTTCATATGCATGCATAAGCTGGATAATGAAAAAGGAAAACCAAAGAAGAATTGACACATTTAAATTATTGTGTTGGTGAAGATTATTGAATATACCATGGACTGCCAGAAGAATGAATAAATATGTCTTGGAGGAAGTACATCCAGAATGCTTCTTAAAGCGAGGATGGCAAGACTTCGTCTCATTTACTTTGGACTTGTCACCAGGAGGGACCAATCTTTGGAGAAGGACATCACACCTGGTAGAGTGTCAGCAAAAAAGAGGTAGGCCCTCACTGAGACGGACTGACACACTGGCTGCAACAGTAGGCTCAAATATACCTACTATTGTGAGAACGGTACAGGACCGGGCAATGTTTTGTTCTGTTGTTCATAAGGTCACTATGAATCGGAGCCAACTCAATGGCAGCTAACAACAACAACCATCTACAGTGATAACAATCAGCTAGGTAGTTGTCTGGGACCAGGGGCTGAGGGAAGGTTGGACTGCAAAGGGCACTAGGCGTCTTTTGCAGGCAATGGAAATTTCTGTCTCTTGATTATGGTGGTGGTTTCACAGGTATATCTAAAACCCAAACCCACTGCCGTCGAGTTGATTCCAACTCATACCAACCCTATAGGACAGAGTAGAACTGCCCCTTAGGGTTTCCAAGGAGCAGCTGGTGAATCCAAACTGCCAATCTCTTGGTTAGCAGCTGAGCTCTTAACCACTGTGCCACCAGGGCTCCCAACAGGTGTATACAGTGGTCAAAACTCACTGAGTTGTGTGCTTTATTTAAATAGATTCATTTTGTTGTACATAAATTATTCCTTAATATATTGCTATCTTTTACAATTGATTTTACATAATTGAAGATAGATAGATAGCTGTCATGTAGTCGACTCCAATTCATGGCAAACCCATTGTACAACAGAATGAAACGTTGCCTGGTTTCGCATCATCCTCATAATTGCCAGCATGTTTGAGTTCATCGTTGTAGCTATTATGCCAATCCATATCACTGAGGGTCTCCCTCGCCCTCATTGGCCCTCTACTTGACCAAACATAATTCCTCCTCCAGCGATTGATCCCCCCGATGACATGTCTAAAGCAAGCGAGTTGGACAATGTTCTGTTGTGATCCATATGTTCTCATTGGCCAATTTTTGGAAGTAGATCATTAGGCCATTCTTCCTAGTCTGTCTTAGGCTGGAAGCTTCACTGAAACCTGTCCACCATGGTTGACCCCGCTGGTATTTGAAATACTGCTGGCATAGCTTCCAGCATCATAGCAACACGCAAGCCACCAGAGTACTGCAAACTGACAGACAGGTAGTGGGCATAATTGAAAGGAGAAGGTAAATCAGGGGAAAGGCACATTTTTCCTGATGGCATTAAATCACCTTTTTAAAAGGTATATGCTGCTGCGGTGGGGGGACTGGGGAGCTTCTCATGGAGCTCAGGAGGCGACAGTTCTGGCCTCCCTTGGGCCTAGGCATCCCCCAGCCCACACAATGCCCTGTTTGCCGCCAACCTGGACTGAGTCCAGCAGAGAGTGCCTTACAGACCCCACCTGCACCATCACGGGGCAGGTGCTGTTCACCTTGCCTTCATCATTCTACCCTGGGAGTCCCCACTGCCCACCAGCTCATGGGCACACCAGTGTGTGGAGGCTGGTCAGGGGTGCTGGTGACAGGACCCTTCCCAACACCCTCAGGGTATGATTACCCACCATCCCAAATTATAGCTTCTTGGTACACTGTGGGCCTGGCTAGAGGCCACAGCAAGGACACTCCCTCAGTCCGTCATGGTGTCCAGCAGCATCTGTGGGACCCAGAACGATTCCCAACATGCAATACTCTGCTCCACGTGCTTCTCGTTGGGTTTGAAATTTTACCCCAGAAAGCCTCTCTAGAGGTAACCTTTATGTGTCAAAATACTGACCCAGCTGTGTCTGGGGCAGATTATAATTATGGTTGCCACCTTGCCAGTTAACAGAAGCTTTTTGAAATGTTCACTAACACAATACTTACTTCGAGTGGTTGAGCAGCTTGGTGTGTCTCTTGTTAAACTGGACATGTGGGAGTTCTTGGGTGGTTGTGACAGGTACCATCAAGTGGAGACTTCAAAGAACAGAAGCTCATTCTCAGTCCTGGAGGCTGGGAGCCCATGATCAGGGTGGCAGTTTTGTCGATTCCTTCCGAGGCTCTGAGGAGAAGCTGTTCCAGGCCTCTCTCCCTGCTTTTGGTGATGGCCGGTGATCCTTGGCTTGTGGCTGCACCCCTTCAGTCTCTGCCTCTGTTGTCACGTGGCCTTCTTCCCTCTGTCTGTTGTTCCTCCTCTTTTATAATCGCACCACTCAGATGGGATTAGGACCCACACTACTCCAATAGGGTTAACGGAGGTTAACAGTTAACCCTTGTTAGCTATGACATCTTCAAAGACCTTGTTTCCAAGCAGAGTCATGTTCACAGGTACTGGGTTGGGACTTGAACATGTCTCTTTGTGGGATACAATTCATCCCATAACACTGACCTTAAATACTGGACTGGCTCATCGGGAAACAAACCCGCTGCCCGCCCCAGTTACTCCTTTGCTCAGTGCTACTTCCAGATCACAGAGGCTGAGCCAAAAGCTGCTGGAGAAAGGAGTGAATTCTGTCCTGCATCTGGTGACTGGTGGGGTGATGGCGGCCCCCTCCCACTCCACCCCGCCTCTGCCATAGTGGGCCTTACCTGACCAAGTTCACTTGCAGGCCTCGCACTGCAGTGTCCAGGACCCAGCAGGGCCCGGGTAGACATGACTCCTAGTTGCCCAGAGGCCCCAGCCATGGGACTAGCAGGTCACCCTGGGCAGTGGAGGACAGAGTGTTCAGCCCGCCCCTGGAGGGGCAGGTAGGGTCCTCACAGGCCACCCCACACCACTGTCCACAGTGCCCCTCTCTGTTGCAGATGCTGTGTCAGGACATGGCGCTCCCTCATGTCATCCTCCTGGCAGGAGTCCTGGTGGAAGTCACTGGCACATCCACAGAAAGTGTGGTAGGTGACCCCATGTGGCAGCAGGGGCCCCGAGCACGCAGCCTGGGGTTCAGGGCCTCGCCTACAGTGTCTGAACCTCACCCCAGCAGTCACTGAGTACCCAAAAGCCTGAGATGCTGCCTTAAGTTTGCCTTGGCACCGGGGCCCAGGCATCACGGGGCAGCGAACATGGGACACAGTGCTCGGCACAGTCCTTTTCTGGCCTTGAACCTTCTCTTTTGGCCAAGGTGGACCTTTGCTACAGCCAGCATGGGGTCTCAGTCAAGCTGCCCCCCATGGCTGACGGGAGCCCCTCCATCTGCCAGTCCCCGAGTAGATGAAGCCACTTGCCCTGAGAGGCATTGGCATTGTGTAGGAGTCTCTATGGGACAGTTCTCCAGGCTAGTGACACCACTGTGCACCCAGCCTTTGCTTCCAGAGCAGGCTGCAGCATACCTCCCGCCATCCCTGCTCTCTCCATCCTTGCTCCTGCCGTCCCTGCTCCCACCGTCCCTACTACCAGCTCCAACACTGACACGTGTCCTATGGCAGCAGGTCCACCAGCCAACCAGCCTTAAGGCTAGGGTGGGGGCCTTCCCTCCCTTGGTCAGCCAGGACTGCCACAGGGCTCTGCTGCACCCTGGTCAGGGCTCCATCAAACAGATGTGGCTTCTCCGCGCCTCAGACTCCCCAGGTGCCCAACTGCTATCCAAGGCTGGGCACTAAACACAACACCCAGTTAGGGTATCAACTGAAATGCCCCCTGTGGCCATTCAAACTAGGGACACCCGATGGAGGAAGGGCCATGGCCTCACCCAGTGCCCAGGTGCACCCTAGAGTGGAAAAGGGAGATTTTTGGTGCTAGGGCCAGCAGGTAGGCTGCGGGGGAAGGGTCTATACAAACTGCAGGTTCCTGCCACCCCAGAAGGTCCCTGCAGTGTTGCCAGGACCACCCTGCTCCACCAGACCTGCAAGTCAGAACCTCTGGAGCCCCCCACCGCCCACAGCTCCCCCAGACCCTCCCTGAGGAGGCTTGTAGCATGGTGGTGGGACACATCCACAGAAATAGGGGCTCAGAGCGCATGGGATGGGACACATCTACAGAGGAGGACGGCAGGAGGCCACGTCTTTGACCAAGGCTACAGTCGGGTGCGAAAAGGGACAAGGGTGGGGCAGTGTCTGCCTCCACCCAACAAGGAGCCCACGGGGTTCCAGCGGAGTTCAGTGAGGCTGCAAGGTACTTCCAGCATGGCTGGGAACTCACTGCCCGCTCCCCACTCCCAGGTCCAGCAGCCCGAGTGTTGTGTGGAGGTGGCAGATGCCAATGCCACCTGCCCCGGCACAGGCCTGTGCGGTCCAGGTAAGCAGCCCCTGCAAGCCCGTGTGCCTGGGGGGCCTCCCCACAGTGTGCCCAGGCACTTGGGGGTGGGGGAGCTGGCATGGGTCCGCAGTGAGACAGATGAAGTCTTTGAAAAAGAGGGACATTGGGAGGGACGTTGGATTCTCTCCATGGAGGCTTCATGGAGCAGGTGACAACAGACCTGGGGGGGGCCACACAGGGTGGAAAAGAGCGAGCACTCCATGGAGGAGGCCTGCCAGGCAAGGGGTCTGCAGGAAAGGGTAGGACAGAAGCCCAGAGGCCAGCGTGCTCAGAGCTCTCAGGCCTTCCAACAGTGTCTTGGTGGAGACTGAATAGCAAAGGGCATTAGGAGGGGCCTGGGGCTGCACCAGCAGCTGGCCCTCTCAAGCCGGTGTCTGCTCAGCCATGCTGGCCGCAGGAGTGACACATGAAGTCAGACAGGTTCCTGCCCAGCAGGGGTGCTCTGAGTTGGCAGACAGGCTGTCCACGGAGAATGCCACCAGCGGGAGCAGGCACAGCAGTCTGGGAGCAGGTGCAGCTTGAACTCGAGGAACGTCCACGAGGGTGGGGGCTCGGTGTGCAGGGCGGGACCTTGTCCCTCGGCAGCTGCATGAGGGTGTGACATGGTGAGGTCGCTGCATCCAAGGCCCTGCGGGTGAGGCTGAGTGGAGGGTGCCAGGCAGGACCCGTCGGGTGGTGGTAGAGGTGCCCACAGTGCCTACACACTCAGAACTTGGAAAGGCCCAGGAGAAGGACTGAGACACCCCTGCTGGCCCTGCCTCCTTCCGATGCAGGCTGCTACCGGCACAGAGCCGAGAACGGGAGCATCAGCTGCCTCCAATGCCACAACACCACCTTCCCAGCCACCATCACGAACAGTTCCAGGTGCAGAAGCCGTAAGTCATCTGCCTGGCCTCCCGAGCACCCTGCCCCCCATCTCCCAGCTCTGTTCCTACTGTGGAGTAGTGAGGTCCTTCCCTGGGGCCTCTGGTCCCCAAAGCTCTCAGCTTCCATTGGAGGCCCTGCCCTCTCACTTCTGGCTGCGAGGGCTCTGACACCTCCGCTCTCCCTGCAGCCTCCGGCCGGGGCGGTCCCTTCCCCATGAACAGGAGCACAGGGACACCTGGGCTGCCAGGTTCTGGTGAGTTGCCCAGCACAGATGGGAGCTCATACCTCCAGCCCTGCTTGGGGTGTAGGGTGTGGGGAGGGTTGTGGGGAATTGTCAGAGCATTCCCAGGCAGGTCCCACCTGCTGACATCGGCCAGGGTTGCTCACGTCCTCATCGAACTCGGGTGGGGGTAGGCCCTGCCCTGAGAGGGGAAGTGGGGAGCCAGTGGGGTCCCAGGCCAAGAGGATCGGCCGTTGCTCTGCTGCAGGGGGCCCCTGGGTGGTCGCCTCGCTCTTCCTGGGGACACTGTTCATCAGCTCCAGCCTCATCCTCACCGTGGCCGTGTTCTTCTACCTCAAGCGTGCCAGTAAGCTCCCTGACATCTGCTATGGAAGGAACAAAGGTGTGTCCGTCGTTGGGGCAGCGCGGCCAAGCTGAGGGCGGGAGGAGGGCGGTCAGCCAAGGGCACTGCCGGGCAGGACGTGGGGCGGCCCCGAAGACCACCTCATGGACCACACGGCCACCAGCACTCTCTCCCCCTGCAGTCCCAGCCCTGCAGCCCAGTGAAGCCGTAAGTAGCCACCCGACTCCAGTCACCCGTGCCTGCGCCCGCCCCTCAGGCCAGCCCTGTTGCTCACCGTGCCTTTCTTTCTCCTCAAGGCTGCGATGATCCCCCCGCCACAGTCCTCAGGTAACACCACACAGCTCATCCCTGCCCATCCATCTCTGGGAGTCACACATGCCAGACCCAATCCAAAAACAAAAAACCCAAACTCGTTGCCGACGAGTCAATTCAGACTCATAGCGACCCTATAGGACAGAGTAGAACTGCTCCATAGGGTTTCCAAGGAGCAGCTGGTGGATTCAAACCGCGGACTTTTTGGTTAGCAGCTGAGCTCTTAACCACCTGCCCCAAAACGTACAAGTCCCCTCAGGGCAGTGTCTCCTCTGCCCCTCCACCAGGACATCATCCCCTCCACACCCCCCTCCCACAGGGCATTGTCCCCTCCAGCCTCCAACCCTCCTAAGAGCGATGTCCTTGACAGGCCCCTGGCCCCTTTCCTTGATCAACTGAGGGGCTTTTGTGCCACCTTCTGTTTGCTCCTGTGACGCCAAGCCTGTGGTGAGAGAAGGGGAGTCCCCTTCTCTCCTCAAGAGTGTGTCCTGCTGGCCACCCCCGGGGCCCACCCCCAGGTACCTCCTGAGGGACCAGGAGCACAGAAAGGGCACTGACCCCCCTATACCACAATCACTCAGTACAGGCTGCAGAGAGGGTTCAGATCAGGCTCCCAGAGCCCAAGCTCTAGGCCCCTGGGGAGTGGGCCGGGGTTGGGGGACAAATGATGCCATTTTTCTTCTTTGAGAACGAAGTGGCTGATCAGCTGGTCAGCAGTAACTGGAGCAGGTTTCAAACCAAGCAGCTGGAATTTCTTAGGAATTCAGGCCTACTTGCCTCACCCTGGGAGTGCACCCCCCCCCCCCCCACCTACTCAACAAGGCTGCCCCCAGTGAGCCGAGGCCCCACGGGATGTAAACTACAGACCCATCAGGCCAGAACCATTGTAACCATGCTTCCCAACTTCTCAAAAACAGCCCAGCCTCAAGCACCTTGAGTTTAAGATGCACATGAGTTCCCTGGGGCTGCCATACAAAGCACCACATACTGTGTGCTTAAGACAACGTCACAGTTCTGGAGGCCAGGAGTCTAAAGTCAGGGTCTTAACAGGGCCATGCTCCCTCTGGAGGCTCTAGGGGAGTCTCCTTCCTTGCCTCTCCCAGCTTCTGGTGGCCCCGGGTGTCCCTAGGCTTGTGGCTCCATCTCTGTCCCTGAGGCCACATGGCTTCTTCTTCTCTGTTTCTCCTCTGTGTGTCTTTTATAAGGACCCTGGTCATTGGATTTAGGGTCAACTGGATAATTCGGGATGACTTCCTCACCTCCAGATCCTTGCACCTGCAAAGGCCCTTTTTCCAAACAAGGCCACCCTCACAGATTCAAGATCAAGAGATGGGCTCATCTGCAGTGTGTCTCCACATGGGGGGAGAGGGGGGTGCCAGAGTGAGTGAACCAAGGGAGCTGAACCGTGAGTGGTGGCTGTAGTCATCACGACTGCCTTAGTCAGGAGAAATGGGCCCACTCACAAGTGAGCTCAGTGGGGCTTTACAAGGGGAGGTCTGCCCCGCAGAGTGAGAGTGAGTAGGAACCCCACCCACCCTACCTCTGGCCCCGCTGCTCTACTAGCCTGGCCCTGACACGCACCCTCTCTGGCCCATTTCAGTGCGGAAGCCGCGCTATGTGAGGCACGAGCGGCCCCCTGACAGGCCCGCTGGCACCTCAGCCATCCCCTCAGTAGAGGCCCGACTCAGCAGGGTCTAAACTGGGGGCCAACCTTCGACTGGACCAGGACAAGCCCTGAAGCCTGAGAGGGCCTGGACTGCACCCTGTGCCCTGTGCACAGAACTGGCATGGCCAGCCAGGCCTGGCCCTCATCCACCTCTCGGCAGCAGACGCCACGAGAGAAACCGGTTGTGCCCAACTCCCCGGAGTCTGTCTGTCCCATCCACTGCTCCTCAGCTGGAATGACCAGGAGTAGGCATTGCTGTGATGGAAAGATTTCAGTCTGGAGGCCGGAGAAAGGCTGTCTGGGCAGCAGGCACGTGAGCCCCAGGGACGCAGGCCGGCGAGGTCCAGGGCCATCCAGCAGGGGGCAGCTCCAAGCCAGCTGAGGGGCTGGAGTTGGTGGTGGGCAGGCCCTCCCTCCCCCTACACTGTCCCTACTCTCAGCCTGGCCACCAGACTGTCCCATGCCCAGGTGCCTCATTTGTACCCCAAGGGGCATGAACTCCCATTCCAACCTCTCTCTGAGGAGTGAGGCGCCAGCCTTGCCAGCCCTGGCTGCCAGAGAGGGATGGGGCCCAGGGGACAGTTAGATGCTACAACACAGAGAATCGGCGTGATGCTTCCTCTGCCCTTCAGCAGACATGCGTTTTATAGAAATGTCTTACCACAAGGTGTGTGGGATCCCCTCCCTCTGCTCCCCACCTGCCACCCCACTTCAGGCATCTGCCTGGGACAAGGGCAGGTAGAGTGACCCCACCTTGGCATCCCCATGCCTGAAATCCCATGGCCGTGTTTGCTGTGTCCACTATGTGGACTGCGCCTGGTTTCCTGGACTCTCCCTGGGCAGAGTGAATAGGCGCCTCCTGGGAGAGGCAGCATGGGGCTGGCCTCTGAGGGCCTGTGATGGCCAGCGGTCCTTGTCCTGGTGGATCCCCATTCTGGTGGTGAGTCCCTGTCCTGCTGGGGGAATGGGCGGCAAACAGCCTGCTGGGCCCTGGTGGAGAAGCCTGATCTCTGGGCCCTAGGGCTCTCTGGTCACCTCAAAGCTGGCACTACGGGTCTGGAGACATTTGGTGTCCCCCAGCGTCAGAGTCCTCTGCACTGTGACACCCATCTAGAGAGTTTTATTTTTGTACTGTCTACTTTGATACGTGCTTGTTTCCCAAGACTCGAACTGTGGGTCGTCCGGGTGCAGAGAATGGGCATGTCATTTTAAAACCGGTGTCAAAGCTATTTGGAGCTTTTCTGTCCTCTTTAAATGAGGGGGTTTGTTGCTGTTGTTAGTTGCTGTCAAGTCTGTTCCAACTCATGGTGGTGAAAATGGTTAAGTGCTGAACTACTAACTGAAAGGTTCGTGATTTGAACCACCCAGAGACTCCTCGGAAGACAGGCCTGGCGATCTGCTTCCCAAGGCTCATAGCCTTGAAAACCCTGTGGAGCAGTTCTACTCTGTGCACACAGGGTTACTGTGAAATGAGGGAGAGTGAGGCCTGGAAACCCCTGGCCCAGCCCCAGTCCTGCCCACCACCCAGGGATCCACCCAGAGCGCCACCCCATGTGGTGGGGACAGGGAGCCAGGAGGTGTCTCTTTGGCCCTTGTCTGCGCCACCCCCACCCCCCCTCAGCACACAGTGTTATCTCCGGAAGCTGGAGGGCCTGTCCACAACCCTCAGCCCTGGAGCCTGTCTGTCTGGGAGGACCTGAGAGAGGAGGGTTGTGGGGGCCTGACTCAATGGCGGCTTTCCTGCAGATGCCAAGGCCTCCTGGGGCATGAGGGGCTGAGGAGTGGCACAGACAGGACCCCCAGGGGAGGGGCTCCCTGGAGGTCCCCAGCAGCTGCCACTCCCACTCCTTACAGGACCCAGATGCCTGCCCAGCTCTCCTGTCCCCACCCCTGAGGACCACTTCCACAGAGGGACAGGCCAGAGTGGAAGTTCGGTTGAGCGGAGTCAGGTCCTGGGCCGGGAGTCAGGAACATGCCAGAAAGGGAGGCTGAGTCAGGAGGGGGACAGAGCCCTCCAGAGCGGCCATGAGGAGGGAGCGTCCAGCCCAGCTGAGTGTGAAAGGAGGAGTAGGCACAAGGACAGCCAGTCTGTCAGTGCAGAGGGCACAGCCAAAGCCCAGCAGGACAGGCAAGGCCCCAGGAGGGCTTCCATCCCCTGTCCCCCCAAGAAGCCTGGGAAGATCACTGCAGCCCAACTCACGCCACTTGGTGCCCCAAGCAGGGGCAGGCTCCCCACTGAAGTGCCGCTCACCAGGTCCACACCCACCCTGAGCTCCACAGCAGGGAGGCTCTGGCCAGGCCTGCGCCACTGCCTCCTCCCACCCTTTTGTTTGAGGAGCGTCTCTGGGACCTAGCAAAAGTGACAGGGGAGGGGAGTTGCCAGACTGTCTTCAGTGACCACGGGAAAGAGGGAATCAAACATTCAGGGTGGCTGTCCTGTCAGCACATGGACCCGACTCTGGGCTGGAGGTGTCGTCAGTGCCACCCTCCACCCTCCCTCTCTCACTGGCACAACCCGGCGGCCCCCCTCAGCCCAGAGGCCACTCAGCCCACAGTGTCCCCACCTTCCGGTGAGCCTGGAGGCAAGTTTGGGGAGGTGGGTGCACAGAGCAGGGTGAACAGGCGCAGGGGTCCTGGCTAGGGCTGCCTGGGGCACCGGACCCCAAAACGAGCTACAGTGAGATTGGTGCACAGGCGAGGAGGTGGCGTGCTCAGAGGAGAGGCCATCAGGCTGACCTTTGGGGACCTGGCTCTTACTGCTGAACGTGGGCAGGGATAGTGCTAGCTCGAGTCCTGCCGGGCATCACTCCCTGAGGGTGGATGCCAAGCCTGTCAGATGCCAGGGCCCAGAGGCTGGGGGCAAAGGTTAGACCCAAGAGCAGCCCCATCCCCTAGAGCCCATCTGCCTTGCCCCAGCCTCTGGCTCCCCCTGGGCTGCCTGGCCATCCCTTCCATGGCTGGGCTGACTGAGGATTCCCACCAGGAGCCAACAGGTGCTTCGATTAGCACCATGCCAGACAACCCAAGAGTCCCGCCCATGTTGGATCTGGCAGTGCACACCTTCCCCTGCCCTCAGGAACCTGGCCCCTCACCCAGCACCCTGGGCCCCAGATGACCCAGGCCTGAAGGGTCTCTCCCCACGCTGGCCACACCTCGTGCCCCCAGGGTGTGGAGCCTCAGGGGCTTGAGGCCGGTTCTGTCCGACTTGGGGGGAGTATCTCAGCCAGAGGGCTGCAGAGCGCATGTCTCTCCTGGGGGATGCCACCCCCTCCTCTGCTTACCTCACTAAAGGCACCTTCTGTCTCCAGCACAGGACTCACAGGTGGCTTTAGGGCTCAGACCCTCCCATCCTCTTACAAGCCACATCTGGGGAGCAGTGGGGTTCCCCTGAGGACCTTGTCCTCTCCTCCAGTGCAGGGGCCAAGGATGAGGTGACAGTGCGTGCAGACACAGCCCACGCAGGTATGGGGGGCCTCATAGGCACCCTGGTTCCCCTCACCTACACATACAGGCAGGCAAATGTGCACATCTACACATACGCAGACATCTGACACGCCCACACGCCTTCACATGTGCAGACACATGCTTGTACACTCACCCATGTTAATCTGTTGGTGCACATACCCCTCACCCACTCACACAGTGCACATGCTTGCACTAGCACAGCCAGTCCCGTCACATCTGCCCGGGCCAGGATGGGGAGTGAGCAGGGGGGTTGGGGGTCAGGTGGCCAGTTCCTCTACTCCCGCCCCTCAGCATTGGGGACCTCCCCCCATCTGGGCCCCACCTCCTCAGACAGTGAGGCCTGGCACCACCCGTGCCGGCGAATTCCACGGACTGACAAGTGTCTAGTCACCTGTGCCTCCAAGGCCACTGACTATCCACTGAGGCTCAGAGTGACCTCAGAGTCTTGACATTCTCGGGATCCCTGAGGGAGAGTATTCTCAAACATTTCCTGGAGGGGCATGTGACCCCACGTCACGTTCCCCATGGAAACAGGAACCTCATCCTGCAGTCACGGAGCCCAGACCAGCCCTTCAGTCAGCCAGCTACCCTCTCTGAGCCTCTAACCCCCTCTGAGCCCCTACTTTCCTCTCTGGTACCTACCCCTCTCTCTGAGTCCCCACGCACCTCACTAAGCCCCTACTCCATCTCTGGACCTCCATCCCCCTCCTCAAGCTCCTCTCTGGGACCCCACCGTCTCTCCAAGCCCCCAATCTCCTCTCTGAGCCCCCATCTCCCTCCTCATCCCCCCTCTGATCCCCCACCTCCCTCTCTGAGCCCCTGTTCTCTCAGCCCCCAACCCGTCAGGCTCCCACCCATCTCTATGAACCCCGGCCTCCCTCTCTGAGCCCCTATCCCCTCTCTGGGCACCCCCACCCCACTCTCTGAGCCCCCAACCCCTATCTGGCCCTACCCCCTTCCTCTCATGAGAAGGCAGGAGCAGCCCCCGCCCCCGCCCCCTCTCCTAAGTCCCCTCCCCTCCTCTCACAGAGGGGGGCCCTACCCTCTCAGTCCCTGAAGTCACCTACATCCCAGGAGTTTGGCCTTGGAAGTGACACTGCAGGGGCCAGGGGTAGAGCTGGCGGTAAGATGAAATGACAGCGGGGAGTAGGGAGGGGCTAGGTGCCAGTGAGGGAAGGGTAGGGGTTGTGATGGGCAACCTGAGCCACCAGGACTCTCCTCAGCCCTGCTCCCTCTGGCACATCTCTCCCACACCCCTGCCTGGCCCCTGGTCAGCCTTCACCTTGCCCCCTCCTTCCCCTTCCTCCAGGGCACCTCCCCCAGCCCAGCCCACAGAGTGTAACCGGCAGGTGTTGACTCCAATCAGTCCTACGGTGGCTAGCCTGGGTCCCTGCCTCATCCTCACAGTCTCACCACACCCCTTGGGGAGCCCCTGCCCAGCCCCCACTCCCTAGACTCCAAAGCAGCACTTCTGCCCACAAAGACTGCAGACCGAAGTGGGGGCTTGGGGTGGCAGCATGCACATGAGTGTGAATATATGTGTGAGCACATGTGTAAGCGGGCGAGGGGTGTGGATGAGTCAAATGAGCAAACAGGTGAGTGTGCGGAGGGCATGGGGGGGTGACAAGCTGATGTGACTATGAGTTAAAGAGTTGCGGCCTCACTGGGGGTGCGGCAGCCCCTTCCCGGAGGCCCACCTCAGAGCTCTGGCCCCACCAGGGGCCTCGATGACACAGTGACGGTATTGGAGGGCTGCTCTGGCATCCCGGGGCGGGGAGGGGCAGGGGAGGGCACTTTTTCCAAACATCCCCTTCCGGCCCAGCCCTGCCCAAGCTCTGACCCCTCACCCAATTCCCCCGCCTAGCCAGCCAGGGAGAGGATGGTGCCAGCCAATCCCAAGGCCCCAGGCCGCACCCCTGGCCAATGGTGACTAGAGGGTATAAATACACCTGCACGCAGGCCAGGGAGCGCACGCCCAGAGCACACACACCTGCCTGCCGGACCGGAGCTCCACACGCCTGGAAGACACTGCCAGCTGCCCCTCACTGCCCCAACTGTTCGGAGGCCACACCTGCTGGAGCCAGCCACCCGGACAGCTGTTGGCAGCTGGCCAAGGAGGGTAACCTGCCAGGTGGAAACAAGCCGGCAGCCAGCCCAAAGGAGAGAGCAGTGAGTGCCTTGGGATAATCCAGAGGCTCCGTAGCCAGGCCCACCGTGGCCGTTGAAGACCATGCCCAGGCCCTGCTGACAGCTGGCCACCAGGTAAGGCCAGCATAACAGAGCTCAGGTGGGGCCCCTCCGTGGAGGGGTTGTGTGGGGTGCACTGGGCACACCCCCACCTGCTGAAGCCACTGCTTGGCCTGATGCCCACCTGCCTACCTTCGATGCCCAGGCGCGTCATGTCCATGAACTCATGCCAGGGGCACCTCTGGCCTCACCATGACATTGTCATGAGCCACAGCAGGTAGGCAGTGACGAGGCTGCAGCTCCGGAGCCTTCACGGTCCATCACCAAGCTTCATCACTGCCCAGCCATCCGGGACCCAGGGTAGCCTAGGGTCAGGATTGGGGCAACAGCTGCAGGGCCAACAGGGAAGTGTAGGCCTTCAGACTGCGGTTAGGCTAGCAAGGCTGGTCTGGGGTGGCCTCTTGGGCTGCAGGGGTCACCTGGCCAGGTCTTCCCAGGGTCCTGGCCAACCCTGCCCACCAGAAGGTGATAGATGAGTCACCTCCTCACCTGCCCTCCTCCAGGCAGGTGTGGTGAGCCCTCATCATCCAGATCCTGCCCGTGGCTCCCGGGGGTGGAGGGGCAGGACTGGGGCCTGGGTCCAGAGGGGCTCCCAGCAGACTCCTGGTCAGTGGCAGTAACATCTACCTGGAGACAGAGGCACCTCCAGTGGGGAGGGGGAGTCTCTGGGGAACACAGTTCCTTTCTTGGTGGCTGGTGAATGGACATGCAAGCCCCTGGGTGGCCCAGAGGGGACAGCCAAGGCCCATCCATATCCCAGCACCCTCACTGGCACCAGACCCTGGTCACCAGCCTGACAGGCTGGCCTGGCAGGTTCCAGCCAAGACTGGGACACAAACCCTGAGAGGGCCACTGGCCTCTGCTCACCCCCTCAGACCCTGATCTCCCCCAGCTGGGCTGGCTCGGACTGGCCCCAACCCCCAGGTCCAGAGACCAACCCCCAGTCTCAGGCCCTGACCCCCAAGCCCAGGCCCCCAAGGCCAGTCCCCCACTCCTAGGCCCAGGCCCAGACCCCCAGGCTTAGTCCCCCACCCTCAGGCTCAGTCCCTGACTTCCGTCCCCAACCCCTAGTCTCAGGCCCCTAGGCCTAGAGACCGACCCCCAGGCCCAACCTCCAGGCCCTAATCCCCAGCCCCAGTGCTGCTGTCAGCCACTGCCAGTGAATCAGGGGCCATTCACTGCCAGAACAGGCTGGGAGTCACATTCAAACCCACCACTCCTTCCCAGAGCTGTCTCATGAGAGCGTGAGTGGCCTCTTAGCAAGTGACCCTGGCTGGTCGCCCACACTCTAAGCTGTGCTTTCCCCCCGCTGGCAACGCATGAGCATCAGTGGTGTGGACCCTGCAGAGCCCGGGCACAAATAGTAACTAGCACGGGGCTACTGTCACCTCCACTGTTACCTCTGCCTGCTGCCATGGCTGGGGGGGGTGGGCTGGGAGGGGAATTGCACCCTCCCCCCTCCCCGTGCACACCGCCTGTACCTCGGACCCTCCTTGAGGCAAGGAGGGGGTTGGGGGGCAGGTATAGGTGGAACTTGCTGGAAATGCCACAGGCTTGGCCGTGTCCTTCCCTGAGATACTGGGAATTGGTGCTGGGCAACAGACAGGGAGGGAGGGAGGGGGAGCAACAGACTGGCCTCTTGGGAGAAGGCAGCCTGGGGTCACTCACAAGGTCTCTGTCCCACAGCTTGGAGCCATGTCATCAGACCAGCAGGTGTGGCACACGGCCATGCCACCCCCCGGCTGGAGAAGCCCTACAGCCACAGTGCCCAGGAGCCCCCACTCAGCCAGCAACCCCAGGTCCCCCAGCTCAGTCAGCAACCCCAGGTCCCCCGGCTCAGCCAGCAACCCCAGGTCCCCCGGCTCAGCCAGCAGCCCCAGGTCCCCCGGCTCAGCCAGCAGCCCCAGGACCCCCGGCACCCCCGGCTCCGAGAAGGTGGCCTCCCCGTTGGAGTGCTCCATCTGCTTCTCTGGATATGACAACATCTTCAAGACGCCCAAGGAGCTCTCCTGCACCCATGTCTTCTGCCTGGAGTGCCTGGCACGGCTGGCAGCTGCCCAGCCCATAGGCCACCCTAGCAACGAGGCTGTGCCCTGCCCATTCTGCCGACAGCCCACAGCCGTGCCCCCCGACGGGGCCCCTGCACTTCGCACCAGCAGAGAACTGCTGGCCAAGATGCCAGCCCACCTGCGGCGGGAGGAGCCCGTGTGGCTGGAGGGCACCAAGCTCTGCTGCCGCCCACCGCCCTCCTCGTCCGGCCATACCTCGCCCACCTTCGTGTACGTGGATGTAGGCCTGAGCAAGCCAGCTGAGCCTGTGCCACCCTCGTCCCCTCCAGAGCCCTCACACCCCCAGGGCTGCCTGGCTCGCTGCTGGGCGCGCTGTGGGGACTGGAAGCGCTTGGCCCTGGTCTCGGCACTGCTGCTAGTGCTCTTCTGTGTAGTGCTCTGGCCCGTGCAGTGCGCACTCAAGACCGGGAACCTGCGATGCTTCCCCCGGCCCTCTGCAGCCACTGCCACCACCACAGCCACCGTGCTCCCCCTTGGGTCCCTGGCTGACAACTAGGACTGCTGGTGGCCCCACCTATGCCACGATGACCCCCAGCCTCCATACGTGGGCCCCAATCAACAGCTGAGGTCATTGGTCCAGAGGAGCCTCAACATCAGTGAGGACCCCTACTAGGCCTCAGGGTCACTGGACACCCTGGTTCCCCATGGCCCCAGGACTCTCTGGGGCTGGGTCTTGGTGAGGTAAACAAAGGGTCCCCAAAGGCTCCCAGAATCTCCAGCTCTACCAGCCCCAGAGACCACCTCTCTAATCCCATCATGCTGTTGGGGAAACAGACCCAAGAGAGCCAGCCTAGAGACCCCTCCCTCCTTGCCCACATTGTGAACCTCCAGCAGGGAGGGCTCATCCTTCCTTTGATTTTAACATTTCACCCGAGGTCCCTCCCCTAGACCCCTCCCTGGGTAGGGCTGGCCCCTTCCTTTGGGTTGGGGTGCTCATCCTGCCCTCCGGCCCCTCTGACCAGGGGAACAAGGGCATAAAGTGGAGAGTGGGCAGCAGGGAGCACTCCCCAGAAGCTACCCCTCCCACCTTACAAACTGTACTTTTTTAGAATAAATTATTTTGTATCCAGTTCGGTAAGTGGTCCTTACTCCCTCCTGCAGCAGCCCTGCCCTGCGCCCATGGCAGGCCTAGGAGCTCCCCAGCTCCTCCCAGAGGAGCCCCCGCAAGACCAGCCTCCCAGCAGGCCCCGGGGTGGGCAGCAGGTTCTGGAGGCTGCTGGCAGTTGCAGGAGTGCAATTCCCAACCTGACTGCTCCCAGCGGGGGGCACTACCCCTAGGTGGGGAGGGGCAGGTAGGAACACTGGAGAGCATCTGTGGGGCAGACCAGGTGTGGAGCCTTGCTCTGGTTCAGCCCCCAGGAGGCTCTGAAGGTGGCCTTCCCCTCCCCGACTACCTCTGTGCTCAAGCTGGGAGCCAAGTCCCAGGACCTCCAAGCCCCTCCCTGGGAACTGGGCCTAAGGGTCCACAGAAGGGTAGGTGGTGCTGACCAGCAGGCCCTAGAGGGGTGCAGCCTGAAGACCCACAGACCTAAGGAGCCACAGACTCTCAGGGCCCTCCTGGGCCAGGCATGGCTGGTGAACTGAGAAGTGCATCGTCCCCAGGGCAGGGCAGGAGGGAGTCAATCCTACTGCTAAAAGCCTCAGGAATCCGGCCCCACCAGGCAGGCAAGGGAGGAGAGCCTGGCCTGGTTCCGGCTCCGGCAGGTCCCAGCCTCCTCACCCCTCACCCCAAAGCCGGGCACTTCCTGATCCAACCAGCTGAGCCTCCCGCCGAGGTGGGGAGGGGGTCTGCACCCCAAAAGAACTGGGAGGACACAGAACTAGGAATGCAGCACTTTACTGAAGATGCCACACAGCTGCTGTGGCTGTTCTGTGAAGTGGCTGCCTAGGCCACCCCACCAGTGATGTCACACCTGTCGCACAGTCATGCACATGGGCCATGGCTTCGTCACAGACAGGGTCAGTCACATGAGCCCACACGTTCCTCAATCCAGAAGCATTTGCCACCACATGACTGTGGCATGCCTGCCTCAGGTATCCCTGGACATTCAGCCACTCCTGGCCAAGCTGCTGTGACTCTGAAGGGGGGCTGTGAGATACAGGGAGCGGGACACACGGACACCTGGATGGTTACAGGCAGGTCAAGACTGGCCACTCATGTCACTGGTCACTCATATGGCACATTCAGGCCCACACCCTCATGCACAGGGCCCCACATAGTCACCCTGCTTCTAAGTGGTCTGTCGCCGCTCACCCTGAGACCAATCGCTGTCCCACAACCCTGCCTCCCCTTCTGCGACCCCTCTGGGATCCCCGCCGTCCCTCCCATTTCTGGGGGCCCAGGCTTGCTCGGAGGTGGGGTCTGAGGGACAGGCTCAGGTCCCCCCCCTGAGCGGCAAGGACAAGTCTTCTTCGTGCCAGGTGCGAGCCCCTTGAGGAAGACAAGAGCCCGCGGCTCCCAGCGGGGCAGAGGCAGGCCGGGGACCTCCGGCGCCGGGTCACTGTCCGAGGTCTTGCTGTTTCTCGTGGGTCCTGCGGCCGTCCCGGCTCCGCGGCGCGGTCCAGTCTCGTGCGCCAGGAGCCGCGCCCCGTGGCCGCCCTCTCCCGGGCGGGGTCAGTTCTCCGCACCCTGACGCCCCCACACTCACGCCGCCGGCGCCCGGAACGCCGAGGGTCTGGGACTGCGTTTGGGGAAGGCGGGCGCCGTGCCCACGTTCAAACAATTGCGCTTCTCTGGTAGCTCGCGCTGTGTGTTGGGGGCGCAGGTTATCTCGATGATTCCCGTGTACGACCCGCCTCCACCAGCTGGCGCAGGCGCTGCTGCTCGTCCTGGATGTACCACTGCAGTGCCAGGTACAGGAACTTGTACTGCACCATCCCCGAGCGCTGCCACCCTACTGGCTGGATCATCTTCGGGACGTCGATGTCGCTGGCCTGCCCTGTGGCAAAGGCGCTCGAGGCGGGCTACCTCAAGTGAGACCGGCTCAGGGAGGCCAAGGGACGAGCGATGGGCCTGGGGGCGGGGCCTGGGCGGGACCACGGGAGGGGCGGGACCACGAGGTAGGAGGAGCAAGGTCACAGGAGGGGCGGGCAAGGGGAGGGCTGGAGGCGGGGCCGGAGAGGCGGAGCGGCGGCAAGGGGCCGGGCCTCGGGAAGGCGGGGCACTGGGGAAGCCGGCTCGAGGAGGGGCGTGGCCATGGGGTGGGCGGAGTCAGAGGGGAGGGGGAGGCCATGGAGGGGAGGGGCTTCGGAGCAGGAAGGGGCGGGGCCACAGGGAGGAAGGCGCGGCATCGAGGGGCGGGGCCACAAGCGGGGAGGGAGGGGCCGGCTCACAGTGCCTACGGATGACGTCCACCAGGATGTCAATCGCGATGGTTGTGGTGCTGGTGCGGCCGATATCGGCGCTGTGGGACGAACCAGCCTGCCTGCGGCGCGTTTCACGGAACCGGGCCCAGGCCCCTTCCACACCCGGAGGCCCCGCCCACACCTGGCGGTCCCACTCATCCACCGGTCCACCCACAGCCGGCGACCCCGCCCACACCCGGCGGCCCCCACTCCCGGCCGCACCTGCAGTGCAAGACCAGGCGTCCAAGCCCCAGCGCTCTAGTTTAGGCTTGGTTCACTTCGTCCAGAAAAGGCTATTACGCCGGCAGGCTCGGCCGGGACCCCGTGGCCCGGCCCCGGAAGTACTGGTAGTGCTTCACCGAGCGCCACGCCGCGGCTCCTCCTGGGCGGGGCAAGGCGGTGAGCGCAAGCCCCAACCCGTCTGCAGCCGCCAAAGTGCGGCCGAGGCGTGGACTCAGAGCGAGCATTTTTACGACCCTGATGGAGCGGCGCGTGGGATGCGCTGGGCCAAGACGGAGCCGGCAGCTGGCGAGGTTGGGTGTGCTAGAAAGAGGGATCTAGTGGAAAGGCTGATGAGGAAGATGTGGGGCTGCCCAGCACGGGGTGTGGGCATGGGGTGGCCGCCAGGTGACCCAGGTACCTGGGGGGCGGGGGAAGCGGAGGAGCAGGTTGTGGGAGACAGTGAGTTGTGTTGGAGAAGAGCTGAATGTGAGGGCCCATGGACGGTGCTTGCAGGAGTGCCCCCACCAAGGTGGTTGGACAACTGAAGGGGGTCGGGGGTTGGGGTGGTGGTGTCTATGCCTCAGACAGAACCAGAACAAGACATTCGAAGGAGAATGGAGTGCAGAGATGGGCCAGGGAGACACTGATGGGAGAGGTGGATGAAGGTTGGGCCCCCCTCCAGACCAGGAGGAGTGGTGAACCTGGGCCCCAGGGCAGAGGAAAGCGGTTTGGTCAGAACGTGGCAGCCACAGTGCACACTGCCCAGATCCTGGGCCTGGACCATACCCACTGGGTTGGGGAACATGGAAGCCACTGGGGACAGTGGAGCCGGGGGAAACCAGATGGCCAGGCAGGATGGGGTGGGGTAGGGTAGGAGCCTTCCTTTGCACAGGACCTTGTCACCCCTGACCACTCCAACCCCGCTGCTGCATTTTCACCACCCACCAGACTCACCTGGTCTGGCCGCCACACCTCCAGCTCCCACACATAGTAGCCCTGGGCCTGATGTGCAGCCATATTTCGAACGCACACGCAGCCATGCTCCTGGCTGCAGCAAGGCTTTGGCCAGTACCGGAAGCACTTGTTCTGGTTGGGGGCGGGGGGCGGGGCGGGTTTCGAATCAGCCACACTGGCCAACCACCAGCATCCTTGTCTTGGAAGGCTCTTTGGCCAAGTTGGGAGGGCTGTTCTTCAACCAGCTGAGGGAGAAGCAGGCAGGGCCAGCCTCCCCTGACTGCACTCTATCTCCTTGTCATGACGATGACACACGTGTTCTCCTGGTGCACCATGGACCAGAAGGCAGCCATCAGGGTCTGCAGACAGCCCTGCATGGCTAAGTACACCTTGCGGAGTGCCTGGACCAGCTTCTCCTCTGGGTCATTCTGAAAGGGGTGGGAGTCAGCTGCCTGCTGTTTCCAGGGGGTAAAGTCCCAGGGGACAAATACACAGGACTCTATGCAAACCGTATGCAAAGCAGCCCTGGGGGACTCAGGACCAGTGGTCAATCCAGATTCTCTGAGGTCCCCTCGGGGACCTGCCCTCCCTCCCCCAGGATGTCCGCTGTCCTCCAGGGCCCACACGTGGCCCCATGGACCCACTGTGTCCTGGAGGAACTCCAGGCAGGGTGACTCCAAGTGTGTGGCCAGCCTGTTAGATCTACACGCCCACCCCCTTCGCATACCCACCCTGATGTAGTTGGCGTTGATGTTGACGTAGTCGGCTCCAGGCAAGCTGTTGTCCATGTCGTGGAGGGCCACATGGGTGCTGTCAACTGGGAAGGGGAAGGGGCCACCCAGGTCTCTGGGGAGAGAGAAGCTCACGCCCCTACACTGCCTTCACCACACGGACCCCGTGGTGAGCAGAGATAGAGGAGAAAAGGGTCCCAGAGGTCTGGTGTTTGCAAGAGGGAGCCTCAGATACCAGTAGTGGGAAGCACACCTCTTCCCTCCTTCGTTTACATGCCCTCCCACAGCAGGCGCCCCCACAGTGGGTTCTCCCTTCCCCTTTGCATACCCCTTGCCCTCCCCCCAACAGGCCCTGCCCCAGGTCCTCACAGGGAAGAACGTTCTTGTAGCAATTCTTGGGCTTGTTCTCCAGCCACTGCCCCTCCTTCCGGGGATACAGGAGTAAGCATTCCTGCTGCTGGAGCATTTGGGGTGGTGGTGGTGGGGTACTTCAGCCTGTGGCCCAGGCTCCTCCGCAGAAGCCCTTGAGCTCTCCCTCCCCTTACCTGACACCTCTTGGCTGGCCCTCGGCCCAGCAGTCTGGAGTCTTGGGGGGACAAGGAGGGGCAGCAGGCCAGGACAGCACCTCAAACTCCTCCCAGAAGCCCTACTTAGCCTACTTCTTGCTGGTGTCTGCAGCATTGGTGAGCTCTTGCACGCAACTCTCGATGCCTGCAGTGTGGATCCTGGTGGGCTTGAGGGACTGGCGAAAGGGAAACATGTCTGAGTGGGGCCAGCGTCCAGCCAGACCACCACACCTTCCCACTCGGCAGCCTGCCTGGTGCACAGCCCAACCCCCTAGGAGCCCAGTGCCCTGTCTGTGGCGGGGATGCGGTCCTGGGTGTGAGGGGCTGGCACAGCGAGGGCCTGGAGACTGCTGCTCCCTCAACCCTCCAGGCCAGGGTCTCCCCTCTCCCTCTCTGGCCGACTTGAGCTACCTTTCCTTTGCTTCTTTCCTGGATGGGGCTGCACCAGCATCCCTCAGCCCCCCAGGGGTGCAGCCCACTCTGGATCCAGGGTTTCTAGGGGGTACCTGCATGAGGTGCACCACTGCCCCCAACTTCCCTGCCATGGGGTTCTTGTAGTGCTCAATGAGGTCATGGAGGGTGTGGAACCACTCCCCGCCTCCAACATTGCATGTCCCATGTGGCTGTGGGAGGACAGAGAGGGCTGGCCTCTGCAGTCCCCCAACCCCACACCAACACTGACCCCTTCTCCCCATTCCCCTGTACCCACCCCCTCCCTGCCACCCCTCTGTGCCCGCCCCCTGCCATCTGGAAGCAGATCAGGATGTGGGTGACCTGTGGCTAGCGGCCCAGCTCTAGCATGAGCATGGACATCACGGAGTTCCCCCAGGGTGCTCTGGCTCTCCCGCACCAGGAAAGTGCCGGAGCGCCTCTTCTCCACCAGCAGCTTCTCAGTCTCCTTGCCAGATAGGTGCCATGGTACCACCTGGTCCAGGAGGGATCACAGGTAAGGCTGGGAGGCCATGGCTTGACCAGGTGAAGTGGACCAGACTCCACCCAGACAGGTGGACAATCACACACAGACTAGCCATGGCTGGAGGCGGCCACCAGGGAGCAGCCAGTCCTCAGCAGGTGGTGCAGGGAGGCCTCCCCAGACCAGTCCTGCCCTGGCAGATGCCTCTCCCTGAATGGGGGAGTCTCCAGGCTCCAGTACCGATAGGAATACCAAGGCTGCCAGAGGAGCCAGCCCACCCCAGGTCACCAGCCAGGAGTGGACTGGCCTCAGGACTCCTGCTCCCTCTACACTCACCCCTGTGTCTGGCTTGGACATGGAGGAAGTAGAGCCTAGAACTGGGGAGGGGCGGGGAGTGCAGGGCACACCTTCAGTTTTACTGCAGCTGTGCCAGGCCTGGGGTCCCCAAGCCTAATCACCAAGTGAGGGGGATGGGCAGACGATGGTGACAGGCCACGCACAGCAGACCCTGCCCCTCGGTAACACACCTGCACACACATTGCAAGCACACAGGCACATGCACACTCGTGTACAAACATGCACACATGCAGACACATAAGACACACCATACACATAAGCACAGACACACGGACATGGACACACGCACAAACACAAGCACATGGCAAGCACACACATACGTGTGACGTGACAGACGCCTGGCCAGGGCACCAGCTGCTCACACCTCTAATGTGGGGTCCTGGCAGCCCAGCGGGTGTGGGAGCTCAAAGAGGGCCCCGCTGTACTGTCAGAGCAGCACCCCCACACTGGCTTGTGCAGTGCTGCACCAGCTCGGCCAGGTCACAAACTTCTCCTCACCATACAGATCGTAGTAGTCGCCCGTGTTCTGCATTTTAATGTGGGTCGCTTCCTCATGGCGCCTGGAAGGGCAAGGCCCATCATCACTCTCAGCTTCCTGAACGTTCCCTGGGCTTTCTCCTGCCTTGAGGTCTTGGCCGCTGCTGTTCCAGAAAGGCCCATCCCTTCCCTGGGCCTGTGGCCTGTAGCCCTGGCCGCTCTGACAGCCAGGACTGGATCCTGTGGCTTGACTGTCCCTGGGCCTCGGGGCCGACTTTGCTTCCACTGACCTGGGAGGGGTGGTCACCACAACCAGTTCTGCCTGGGGGTCTGGTTGGCTGGCTTCTCAGCAGACCACCTGCCCAAGGGCTCTCCAGACAACAGAGGAGAGGAACCCCAGGACAGCGCCCCCAGGTCCCCCAGGCTGGCTTGGGAAGCCCCAGGGAAGGAAATTTTGTTTCTCTAGGGTGAGGGCAGTCCATCCTGAGGGCTAACCTCAGTCTCAATTGCTGTCTCTAGTTCAGGAGAGAACCTGGAAAGATCTGGAGCTCTTTCGGGAGCCCCCACCTTGGGCCACTGCTTTTCCTCCCCATCCAGAGGAAATGGATCTGGCTGCTCACTCTGTTGGTTGCTGCCCTGCCCCCGCCCCCTCCTCCCCACACAATGGCCCTTTCATGGGCTCCAGCCAGACGCCCAGTGAGCAGCGGCAGGCAACACCTCCAGGAGGTGGGGGGCACAATCAAAGCCATTGAGGCCCCTGTCCCCACCCCCAGGTCCCTCAAGGGCCTGGGCTGGTCCTGTTGACACCCCCACCTCACTGAGCCCCTCCCTAGAGGCCCCTCTAAATTGTTCCCTCTTGCCTGCATGCCCCCTCTTCTCCCCCGCAGCACCAAGCCCACCTAGGCTCTCTCCAGCCCCAGCCCTTCCCCAGTGGGAGGCTCTGCCTCAGGCCTCCTTGGCCCACCCAACTCACAGAGTGAGTTAGCCAGGGCTGGTCTTGCTGGGTGGTGCCAGGAAGCTGCAGTGCTGGCCCCTGGATGGGAGCAGCTTCTCCACCTCCTCCCTGCTGATGTGGTGGAACCATCTGGAGCAGACTGGGACAGCACATCAGCACCTCAGGAAGGCCAGGTGACATGGGCAGCTGTGGGGACCTGAGTGGGAGCCCTGCCCAGTCCCGAGCTCCACCGTCATTTCAGGAGCAAACACCCACTGAGGCCCAGGGCACCTCGTCCATACAGACACCCCTCAACTCAAACCCTTGGTGCCTGCTCCCTCCATCTGCCCCTCCTCAGGGTCCCAGCTGCTAGAGGCAGAGCTCAGGGCAGGGCAGGTATCATCCATGGCTCCCCTTTCATCTCACACCCCACAGCCCATGCATCAGCAGACCCTGCGGGCTTCACTATCAGTGTTTCCCAAGCTCACCCTCCCAGTGCCCCCTCCCTGATCTCCCACAGGGCACCTGCCTCAGCAACAGAGACCCCTTGCTCAGACCCCCACCACACCCAGGACCACAGCATGACCCACAGGCCTGGTAAGCCTCACATCCACCCTCAGTTCAGACCATTCTCCCCTAGTCACGACTTCCCAGCACCGGCTGCTAGCACCATACCTCAGGTCCTTTGCACCAGCTATTCCCGGCCCAGAATGCCCCCTCTCCGTGTGGTCAGCTCTGGGATTTATTCAGGCCTCTGCTCTAAGGACCTCCCTAGGCCCCATCTGACAAAGAGCCCGCCACCCCAATCTCTTGTCACTCTCCATCCCCTCATTCTGCTTTATTTTTCTCTTTACTGATCACTGATTTGATGTAAACTGCATGGTTATAGGCCAGTCGTCCTCTCCCATCAGAGATTCAAGCTCCACAGGCAGAAACACCAGTTCACAGCTATATCCCAGGGACCAAAATAGTGCCCAGCAGTTACTTATCAGTGTTTAAATTATGAATGGGGGGGGGGGGTGGGTGGAAGGTAGATGGGTGGGTAGATAGGTAGGCAGATGGATAGATGGGTAGGCAAGTGGGTGGATGGATGGGTGGGTGAATGAATAGGTAAGCAGGTGTACAGATGTGTGGGTAAGTGGATGGATAGACGAAAGGAGGGAGGGAGGGATGGATAGATGATGGGTAGGTAAGGAGGTGTACAGATGGATGGGTAGATGGATAGATGGGTATGCGAATGGGTGAATAGGTAAGCACGTGTACAGATGGGTGGGTGAGTGGGTGGGTGGATGGATGGATTGCAGCTGTGGACTGGTGGGCAGGGCTGGCAGGGCTCAGTCAGGAAGGTCTTGAATGCCACGTTGAGGAGCTCACTCTATTCTGCTGGCCGTGGGGTCTGACAGAGATGGAGGAGGATGTTGGTGAAGGACTGGAGAGGAGGGGCTTGAGGCAGATGGCATCCCCTTTCCGTTCCGCTGGGGAAAAGACTCCCTCCCCCAAACCACCTCCCTGGGACATATGGGGGCACAGCCCCAGGCTCCGGATGGGCAGTGAGAGAGGTGTCTCACCAGGGCTGCTCAGAAGCCCAGGAAACAAGAGATGAGGAAATAGGAGACCACCTGCAGGGCTGCTGAGAGCCAGGGGCTCACGCAGGACAAGAACAGGCCTGACCCTGAGTCCCAGGTCCTCTGTCAGGCTGGGGACCCTCTCCAGGACCACATGAGAATCCCCTTCCCCAACTTGTGTCCTGTGCATCTGCCTTTCTCCATGACCCCTACCCACTGCCAGCCAGGAGATGCCAACAAGGTCCCAGAGCCTTCCTGGCTGTTCTGCCCAGTGATCATATGATGTTTAAGGTTGTGTGTCAACTTGACTGGACCATGATTCTCAGTGGCTTGGCAGTTACGATGTAGTTTGGCAGCTGTGTACCAATGCGATCACCTCCATAATGAGATCTGATATAATGTGATCACCTCCATGATGAGATCTGTTGTGAGCAGCCAATCAGTTGAAAGGGAATTTCCTTGGGGTGTGGCCTGCATCAAATATAAGTGGACTTTCTGGCAAGGCTCACTGAGTTTTGCTTGCTCTGGATCCTGCAGCTGGCTCCTGTTCATCTGACCTTTGGTTCTTGGGACTTGAGCTAGCAGATTACCTGCTGTCTTACCTGCCGATCTTGGGATTTGTTGGCCTCTGCAGCCTGTGAGCCAGAGGCCTGCTGTCTGACTTTCTAATCTTGGGTTCGTCAGCACCTGTGGCAACAGGAGTCAGGAGAAGCCTCCAGCCTAACCTACAACTTGGGACTATCCAGTCTATACAACCTTGTGAGCCACTTCCTTGATGTAAATCTCTCTTTATACATATTTAAGCACTGCACTGGCTTTGCTTCTCTAGAGAACACAGCCTAAGACATTTGGTACCGAGAGTGGTTCTACAGAAACAAAATTTTAAGGATGAGGTTTCTAAATTGGTTCTCAAGTCTGGTTAGTCTTGAAGATGTTGATGGCTCTGCTTCCAGTAGTAAAGAGGGCACTGCTAATCCGTGGAGTGAGGTGGCAATACAAATACATGAAATGTCACCACCAATAGATCGGGTATTGATGAGAGGCGAGGCTCTAGGTGACTGCACGTTTGATACGTTTCTACAATTTTTTTAGAATGAGAAGCATTACAAAACTGGTTGGTTGGTTCTACTTTCACTAGACAAAGTGGTGAAAGAAAGATATGAGTTCAGGGCTTCAGAGTCATAGCTCAAGCACTGCATAAAAGATCTTGAAGTTTCCACCTGTGTCTTGAAAGAAAGCCTTATTTCTTCTAGCAACAGAGGTGATATTGCCAAAAACCAAACCCAGAGTCTTATTGTAAGAGTGGCTGAATTACAACGCCAACTCAATTGCCAATCTCCAGAGGTGTCTGAAATTAAAGTGAGGGTACTGATTGGGAAGAAATGGGATCCTGAAACTTGGGATGGGGACATATGTGCAGATAATCAGGAAGCTGGGGACAATGAGCCCCTAATATTCCTTTGAATCACTCCTGCCAACAGAAACAGCCCTCTCACTCCCATCTGAAGAGATTACTCGATCTTTGTCTGCTAAGCCACTCTCCCCTGTAAAACTATTAGCCCCTCCATTCCCATCTGATGAGATCAACCCAGGTGTTTCTGAGGAGCCTTTGTCTGAGTCATCCCCTGGAGAAGCAATCATGTGATTGCCTGGGGCATCACATGAGGGAGATGCCTTACAAGAAGTTGCTGAATGTCCTCAGAACACGTCTCCACCACCCATTTTGGCTTCTAGACCTATAACTAGGCTTAAGTCCCAGTGAGCCCCAAAAGGTGAAGTATAAAGTGTGATACAGGAGGAGGTACACTGCACTCTAAAAGAACTGCTTGACTTTTGAATATGTACAAACAGAAACCTGGGAAATGTGTGAGAATGGCTATTTAGGATCTGGTATAATGGTGCAAGGAACATAAAGTTGAATCAGTCTGAGTTTATTGATATGGGCCCACGAAGCACAGATTGTTCATTCAATGTTTCAGCTCAAGAGGTTAGGAAAGGATCTAATAGTTTATTTGGTTCACGAAGCACGGATTACACGGTGGCCTACACTAAATCAAGTTGAAGTACCAGACCCGCCTTGGTGTACTGTAGAAGAAGGTATCCAAAGGCTTAGGGAATTGGCATGTTAGAGTGGATTTATCAGGTTAGACCCACAGACCCACATACGGAGTGCCCAGAGGACACACCTTTTACCACAGTGGTGATGAACAAATTTGTGAAAGGAGCACCAGCATCCTTGAAAACTTCTGTGATAGCTATTTTATGTAAGTCATATTTGGCAGTGGGAACTGCCCTAACTGAATTAAGACACCTAACTACAATGGGGTTGATTGGACCCCGTGGTGGTAGGGGCCAAATGGCAGCACTCAATCGACAAAGACAAGGTGGGAGGGTTACTGTAATGGACAGTGGAGTCAAAACAGTAATCAGACTAGTCTGACTCATATGGACTTATGGCGTTGGCTACTTAGTCATGATGTCCCTAGGAGTGAAATAGATAGGAAATCTACTATTTACTTGATCTGTACAAGAGGATGAATTCTAGGTCAAGTGAACAGCAGTCTAACTTGAATCACCAGAATAGAGTCACAGCTCCTCAATTAATTCCCAGACTTCAGTGAGTTTAAAGACCCATGACCCATTGAATGAAGGGGAAACCAGGTCTCCTCAAGGAAGGACTCCAATACACTGCCAAGAATTTATACTGTTAATCTTTCTCCCATCCTTCCCCAAAGGGATTTACGACCTTTTGTGAGAGTGACTGTTCACTGAGGAAAAGGAAATAAACAGACTTTTCAGGGATTATTGGATACTGGTTCTGAACTGACACTAATTCCAGGAGACTGAAAATGTCACTGTGGCCCACCAGTCAGAGTGGGGGCATAGGGAGGTCAGGTTATTAATGAAGCTGTAGCTCAGGTGCGGCTCACAGTGGGTCCAGTGTATCCCCAAACCTCTGGACACTTGGTGGAGCTATGCTGTCAACCCATAGGAGCGAGAGAGCTGAGTGCCTTCAGGCAGGAGGCTTGCAGGCACAGTGGGGTGCCTCTAGGCACTTGGCAGTGGAGCTAAAGAGCTTTATAACACTTGCTGGAGCATAGCAGAGGTCAGGCCAAGGGCCAGGGAGAGGCCTGCCTGTGGGCATGGCTAAGACGAGGCTGTCCTGATCAAAGAACTGTATCCTGAGTTGTTTCTGATCCTGATCCTGAATTGTTCCCTGATACTTCCTAATAAATCACTTAACTGTAAGTACAGTTCTTGAGTTCTGTGAGACTTTGCAGGGAATTTCTGAACCCAAAGACGGTAGGGAGAGTACTGAGAGGAGTAGTTGATGTTAGAGATGATGGAGTGGTACAGCAGTTTGGAAAAGTTGAACATTTGGGACATCTTTAACCTCCACCTCATAGGAACCAGCTTTGTGTTGATACTTATAAAAGCAACTGTTCATTTAGGGAGCTTCCATGGTCCAAGGGTAAAAATTTGTCCCAGGTTGGGGGGCACTGGATGGGGAGCACCCATGGTCCAGGTGGATGAGCTTGACCAAGATTGAGGGGCACTAGAACGAGAAGCTCTGACAGTCCAGGGGACGAGCTTGTCCAAGGTTGGGGGCACCGGAATGGGGAGCTCCCACAGTCCAGAGGGACAAGCTTGTCCAAGATTGGGGGGGGCATTGGAATGGGGAGCTCCCATCTGGGGATGAGCTTGTCCCAGATAGGGGGGTACCTAACACACCCCTCCTGCGATCATTAACATTGTATGTCAACTTGGCTGGGCCATGATTCTCAGGGGTTTGGCAGTTATGATGTAGAATGGCAGTCGTAAAATAATGTTATTACCTCCATGATGGGATCTGCTATGAGTAGATAATCAGTTGAAAAGGAGTTTCCTTGGGGGTGTGGCCTGCATCCAGTACAGGTAAACTTTCTGGCAAGGCTCGTGGGCTTTTGCTCACTCTGGATCTTGCAGCTGGCTCCTATTCATCTGACCTCCAGTTCTTGGGACTTGAGCTAGCAGCTTATCTGCTGTCTTGCCTGCCGATCTTGGGATTCGTCAGTCTTTGCAGCTGTGAGCCAGAGCCCTGCTGTCTGACCTGCCAATCTTGAGTTCACCAGCCACTGCAGCTACGTGAATCAGGAGAAGCCTCCAGACTGACCCATAGACTTGGGACTTTGCAGCCTCCACAACCGCATGAGACATTTCCTTGATATAAATCTGTAGAGAACCCAGCCAGAGACAGTACTTGAATGAAAACCATTTATACCACCCAGGGACCTTTGAAGTGTGAGTAGTTCCTAGTTAATGACAGTATGTAAATTTGACTCAGTACCTGGAGAGAGTTTTAAACTACAAGTGGAAGAATTTTAGGTCAGGTGAACAGCAGTCTAACTCAAATTGCCAGAATAGAGAGTCACGGCCCCTCAATCAGTTCCCAGACTTAAGCGAGTTTACAGACCCACAACCCCTTGAATGAAGGGGAAGCTGAGTCCCCATAAGAAAGGACTCGAATACACTGCCAAAAATTTATACTGTTAATCTTTCTCCCAGCCTTCCCTAAAGGGATCTACAGCCTTTTTTGAGAGTGATTGTTCATTGAGGAAAAGGAAATAATCAGACTTTTCGGAGATTACTGGATACTGGCTCTAAACTGACACTAATTCCAGGAGACCCAAAACATCACTGTGGCCCACCAGAGTGGGGGCATATGGAGGAAAGGTTATTAATGGAGTCTTAGCTCATGTCTGTCTCACAGTAAGTCCAGTGAGTCCCCAAACCCATCCTGTAGTGATTTCCCCACTTCCAGATTGCATAATTGGAACAGATATACTCAGCAACTGGTAGAACCCCTATATTGGATCCCTGGCAAGTGGAGTAAGGGTTATTATGATAGGAAAAGCCAGGTGGAAGCCATTAGAACTGCCCCTACCTAGGAAAATAGTCAACCAAAAGCAATACCACATTCCTGGAGGGTTTGCAGAGATTACTGCCACCATTAAGGACTTGAAGGATGTGGGGGTGGTGATTCCCACCGCATCTCCATCCAACTCACATATCTGGCCTGTGCAAAAAACAGATGGACCTTGAAGAATAACAGTGGATTATCAAAAACTTAACCAGGTGGTAACTCCAACTGCAGCTGTTGTTCCAGATGTGGTTTCATTGTTTGAGCAAATTAATACATTGTCTGGTGCCTGGTGTGCAGCTATTGGTCTGGCTAATGCCTTTTTCTCCATACCTGTTTCAAAAGACCACCAGAATCAGTTTGACTTCATCTGGCAAGGCCAGCAATACACCTTCACTGTCTTACCTCAGAGGTATATCAACTCTCCAGCCCTATGTCATAATTTAGTCTGCAGGGACCTTGATTGCCTTTCCTTTCCATAATATGTCATCATTACATTGATGGCATTATGCTGATTGGACCTAGTAAGGAAGAAATATCAATGACTCTAGACTTATTGGTAAGACATTTTCATACTAGAGGGTGAGAGATTAACCCAACACAAATTTAGGTGCCTTCCACCTCAGTAAAATTTCTAGGAGTCCAGTGGTGTGGGGTATTGTGATCATTAAGGTTGTGTGTCAACTTGGCTGGGCCATGATTCTCAGTGGTTTGGCAGTTATGATGTAGTTTGGCAGTCGTATGATGATGTGATCACTTCCCTGATGAGATCTGATATAACATGATCACCTCCATGATGGGATCTGCTGTGAGTAGCCAATCAGTTGAAAGGGAGTTTCCTTGGGGGTGTGGCCTGCCTCGAATATAAGTGGACTCTCTGGCAAGGCTCTCAGGCTTTTGCTCGCTCTGGATCCTGCATCTGACTCCTGTTCATCTGACCTCTGGTTCTTGGGACTTGAGCTAGCAGCTCACCTGCAGTCTTCCCTGCCAATCTTGGGATTCATCGATCTTCACAACTTGTGAACAAGAGCCTTTCCATCTGACATGCCAATTTGTGTTCTCCAGCCCCTGTGGCTATGTGAATCAGGAGAAGCTTCCAGCTTGACCTACAAATTTGGGATGTTCCAGCCTCTACAACCACATGAGCCATTTCCTTGACATAAATCTCTTTATATGATATTTATACACTTTACTGGTTTTGCTTCTCTAGAGAACCCAGCCTAAGACAGGCATGTTGAGATATTCCTTCTAAATAAGTTGTTGCATCTGGCTCCTAAAACTAAAAATGACGCACAATGCCTGGTGGACCTCTTTGGATTTCGGAGGCTACATATGCCTCATTTGGTTGTGTTTCTCCAGTCTATTTATCAAGTGACTTGAAAAGCTACTAGTTTTGAGTGGGACCCAAAACAAGAGAAGGCTCTGCAACAGGTTCAGGCTGCTGTGCAAGCTGCTCTGCCACTTGGGCCATATGATCCAGCTGATCCAATGGTGGCTGAAATGTCAGTGGTACATAAAGATGCTATTTGGAGTCTCTATCAGGCCCCTATTGGTGAATCACAGTGCAGACCATTAGGATTTTGGAACAAAGCCCTGCCATCCTCTGCAGATAACTACTGTCCTTTTGAGAAACAGCTTTTGGCTTGTTACTGGGCCTTAGTAGAGACTGAATGCTTAATCATGGGCCACTAAATCAC
The DNA here is from genome assembly GCA_030035585.1 of Dugong dugon. Taxonomy (NCBI): domain Eukaryota; kingdom Metazoa; phylum Chordata; class Mammalia; order Sirenia; family Dugongidae; genus Dugong; species Dugong dugon. The sequence goes on along the minus strand of CM057462.1, from coordinate 24,008,202 downwards.
CATGCAGCCTGACTGCCCATCACGAACTGGGTGTTGTCTGACCCACAGAGTCGTAAACTCAGATGTGCACCACAGCGCTCCATCATTAAATGGAAGTGGTATATACAAGATCAGGCCCAAGCAGGACCTAAAGGCACAAATAAGTTGCATGAGTAAGTGGCCCAAATGCCTATGATTTCCACTCTTGTCACATTATCTGCCCTCTCCCAGACTGCACCTAAGGTCTCATGGGGAGTTCCTTATGATCAGTTGACTGAGGAAGAGAAAACTTGTGCTTGGTTTTCAGATGGTTCTGCATGATATGCAGGCATCACTCAAAAGTGGACAGCACAGCACTGCAGCCCCTTTCTAGGACCTTCCTGAGAATAGTGGTGAAGGGAAATTCTCCCAATGGGCAGAACTTCTAACAGTGCACCTGGTTGTTCACTTTGGTTGGAAGGGGAAATGGCCAGATATATTATTGTATACTGATTCATGGGCTGTGGCCAATGGTTTAGCTGGATGGTCAGGGACTTGGAAGGAACATGATTGGAAAATTGGAGACAAGGAGGTATGGGGAAGAGTCCAGCTTTCGGGATCTTCATTTACTGATGTGGCACAACTCAAAGTGAGAAGACACAGCTGCAAACATCCATTAATAATCGGAATATGGAATGTACAAAGTATGAATCTAGGAAAATTGGACATCATCAAAAATGAAGTGGAATGCATAAACATCGATATCCTAGACATTAGCAAGCTGAAATGGACTGGTACTGGGTGTTTTGAATCGGACTATGGTCTACTATGCCAGGAATGACAACTTGAAGAGAAATGGCATTGCATTCATCGTCACAAAGAACATTTCAAGATTTATCCTGAAGTACAACACTGTGACTGATAGGGTAATATCCATATGCCTACAAGGAACACCAGTTAACATGACTATTATTCAAATTTACGCACCAACCGCTAAGGCCAAAGATGAAGAAATTGAAGATTTTTACCAACTTCTGCAGTCTGAAATTGATCGAATGTGCAATGGGGCTGCATTGATAATTACTGGTGATTGGAATGCCAAACTTGGAAACAAAGAAGAAGGATCAGTAGTTGGAAAATATGGCCTTGATGACAGAAATGATGCCGTAAATCACATGATAGAATTTTGCAAGACCATTGACTTCTTCACTGCAAATAACTTTTTTCACCAACATAAACGGCGACTATACACATGGACCTCACCAAATGGAATACACAGGAATCAAATCGACTGTATCTGTAGAAAGAGATGATGGGAAAGCTCAATATCATCAGTTAAAACAAGGCCGGGGGCTGACTGTAGAACAGACCATCAACTGCTCATATGCAAGTTCAAGTTGAAACTGAAGAAAATTAGAACAAGTACACAAGAGCCAAAGTACAACCTTGTGTATATCTGAATTTAGAGACCATCTCAAGAATAGATTTGACGCATTGAGCACTAATGACCGAAGACCAGACGTGTTGTGGAATGACATCAAGGATATCATATATGAAGAAAGTAAGAGATCATTAAAAAGACAGGAAAGGAAGAAAAGACCAAAATCGGTATCAGAAGAGACTCTGAAAGTTGCTCTTGAATGTAGAGTAGCTAAAGCCAAAGGAAGAAACGATGAAATAAAGAGCTGAACAGATTTCAAAGGGCAGCTCAAGAAGGCAAAGTATTATAATGAAATGTGCAAACACCTGGAGATAGAAAGTCAAAAGGGAAGAACACGCTCAAAATTTCTCAAGCTGAAAGAACTGAAGAAAAAAATTCAAGCCTCAAGTTGCAACACTGAAGGATTCTACGGGGTGAATATTAAATGATGCAAGAAGCATCCAAAGAAGATGGAAGGAATACACAGAGTCACTATACCAAAAAGAATTGGTCGACGTTCAACCATTTCAGGCAGTAGCATATGATCAGGAACTGATGGTACTGAAAGAAGAAGTCCAAGCTGCACTGAAGGCATTGGCAAAAAACAAGGCTCTAGGAATTGACAGAATACTAATTGAGATGTTTCAACAAACGGATGCAGCCCTGGAAGTGCTTACTCATCTATGCCAAGAAATTTGGAAGACAGCTACCTGGCCAACTGGCTGGAAGAGATTCATATTTGTACCCATTTCAAAGAAAGGTGATCCAAAAGAATGCAGAAATTATCGAACAATATTATTAATCCCACACACAAATAAAATTTTGCGAAGATCATTCAAAAGCAGTTGTAGCAGTACATCAACAGGGAACTGCCAGAAATTCAAGCAGGATTCAGAAGAGGACGTGGAACCAGGGATATCATTGCTGATGTCAGATGGATCCTGGCTAAAAGCAGAGAATACCAGAAAGATGTTTACCTGTGTTTTACTGACTATGCAAAGGCATTTGACTGTGTGGATCATAAAAAATTATGCATAATATTGCGAAGAAGGGGAATTCCAGAATACTTACTTGTACTCATGAGGAATCTGTAGTTAGACCAAGAGGCAGTCGTTCGAACAAAACAAGGGGATACTGCGTGGTTTAAAATCAGGAAGGGTGTGCATCAGGGTTGTATCCTTTCACCATACTTATTCAATCTGTATGTTGAACAAATAATCTGAGACACTGGACTGTATTAAGAAGAACGTGGCATCAGGATTGAAGGAAGACTCTTTAACAACCTGCGAGATGCAGATGACACAACCTTGCTTGCTGAAAGTGAAGAGAATTTGGAGCACTTACTGATGAAGATCAAGACCACACAGCCTTCAGTATGGATTACACCTCAACATAAAGAAAAAAAAAAATCCTCACAACTGGACCAATAAGCAACATCATGATAAATAGGGAAAATACTGAAGTTGTCAAGGATCTTGTTTTACTGGGATCCACCATCAACACCCATGGAAGCAGCAGTCAAGAAATCAAATGATGTATTGCATTGGGCAAATCTGCTGCAAAAGATCTCTTAAAGTATTCAAAAGCAAAAATGTCACTTTAAGGACTAAGGTGCACCTGACTCAAGCCATGGTATTTTCAATATCTCATCTGCATGTCTTGGAAGAAGTACAGCCAGAATGCTCCCTAGAAGTAAGCACGGCAAAACTATGTCTCAAATATTTTGGACATGTTATCAGGAGAGATCGGTCCCTGGAGAAGGACATAATGTTTGGTAAAGTAAAGGGTCAGTGAAAAAGAGGAAGATCCTCAACAAAATGGATTGACATAGTGGCTGCAACAATGGGCTCAAGCATAACAGCGATTGTGAGGATGGTGCAGGACCAGGCAGTGTTTTGTTCTGTCGTACACACGGTTGTCACGAGTTGGAACCAACTCAGCAGCACCTAATAGCAACAACAACATATGCATGTGAAAGCTGGACAATGAATAAAGAAGACCAAAGAACTGACGCCTTTGAATTATGGTGTTGGTGAAGAATGTTGGATATATCATGGACTTCTAGAAGAACGAACAAATCTGTCTTGGAAGAAATACAGCCAGAATACTCCTTAGAAGCAAGGATGGCAAGACTTCATCTCACATACTTTGGACATGTTATCAGGAGGGACCAGTCCCTGGAGAAGGGCATCGTGCTTGGTAAAGTAGAGGGTCAGGGAAAAAGAGGAAGACCCTCAACAAGAGATGGACTGACAAAACAGTGCAACAAAGGGCTCATGCATAACAACTATTGTGAGGATGGGGCAGGACCAGGCAGGGTTTCGTTCTGTTGTACAGGGTCACTGTGAGTTGGAACCGACTCGACGGCACCTAACAACAAAAACATAGGGTCACTATGAGTCGGAACCGACTCGACGGCAATGGGTTTGGTCCTTTTTTTTTTTTTTTTGGCTTGGGGACCCCAGAGCCCAGGCAGTGCCCCTTCCTATCTCCTTGCCTGGGACCTGGTGGTCGTTCTCCAGCGCCACCATCACCCCCATGCCCCTTGGACACAGCCCCCAACCAGGGTCCACCCTGACTAGACAGAATCACATCAACCAGAGACATGTCTTTCATCTCAACCTCTGGCACAGAGGGGACCTGAAGGTGCTCAGCAGGCCCAGCTCCCCACCTCCGCACACACAACAGGACCAGTATCAGAGCATCAAAGCACAGAGCCTGGGTGGAGACTGTGCCCAGCCTGGAGGTAGTGGTACTGGCAGTGGCTGCTGTTGATCCACAACCACAGAGCTTGGAGGCAGCGGGAAGGGGACACTGGCTGGGGACTGGGATTCCGTTGGGCCTGCCCAGGCCTGATGGGCTGGAGGCAGGGTCCAGGGGCAGGGCCAGCCAGATGGTCATCACAGGGTGGGGCCCAGGGTTGAGGATCAGGCTAGCTCAGTTGAGGCTTTCCCAGCAAGTAGCTGGGCCCAAGGGCCAGGGACACAGACAAATGTGTGACTCTCCCTCCCTGAGCACCAACAGCACTGGCAATTAGCCAGGGGACAGATAAGCATGAGACTGGAGGGGAGCCCCAAGGGGTCAAGTCCATTGGGCCCCACCCTGTGATGTAGACCCTCCATCTGGTTTTTAAACCTGGGCCTTAAGGGCTTGGAGGGTGACATGTTCTTAGAGATAAACCCACTTCCACCTTTCACGAGAGGGTGAGGGGCCATGACACTTCAGGGGGGCCGCTCAGCCAGGTTGTTTCCCTATCCCCACCTCACCCCATGCCTCCCCTAGGGATCCTGGGGACCCTAACCTTACAAGCGCTACAGGACGGCTGGTGGGAGGTGGGACAGGGGTCTCTCTGCGTTGGGCTAAGGTCCTTGAGCTTGGGCAGGGAGGTGCCAGATGGGCCCCATAGATCAGACCCTGTCCAGTCCCACCTTGGCCTGGGGAAGGTCACTCTGGGCCTCAGTCATAGGGTGACCCCTCCTGCGACCTCTACGAGAGACTGGGATCCCAGAGGAGGGGGCTCTGGGTAATGGGCTGGGTTCCTGGACTTGGTGACGTGTGGTTGACACCTGTGCGGCTCCCCGATGACGGCCATGTACATGCTAGTTTGGGCTTGCAAATGTGTGCGCACACACAGGGATCAGGGATCCGGGCAGAAAGGACGCTGGCCCAAAGGGCAGGAAGTGCCCAATTCCTGTGACACTTCCCGCCTTCCCTCTCCATGGAGGCAGGAACCTTGCTCAACCTGCCGCCCGCACAAGCGCTTCCCAAAAGGGGCCCCCCGGGGATCTGGAGCAAGGGATGGTCCCAGCAGACAGGCCAGGTCCAGAGGGGAAGACGACCCTCAGGGACAACCCCAGTGCTTCTGCCCACAGTTTCAGGCGGGAGAAAGAGGGTGGCCCGTCACGGACTGCACGGAGCCTGGAGCAGAGCAAGAGGTGCGGGGAGGTCCCGTGGCGTCCCTTCTACCCGGGAGGGAAAGAGGTAACCCGTCTTGACATCTGTTGTCCTTCTGGGTTCCAGCCCCTGCACCCGAAGCGCATCTCCTGGGGCCGCGGCGTCGGGGCTACCGGGAGGCCGTACTCACCTGCGCGAGGTACCGTCCCGGCCGGCGCCCCTGCGCGCTCTGGACGCTCGGGGTCCGCACTCCCGGCGGCCGCGCCCTCGGGCTACTCTGGGAAGGCCCCGCCCCACCGCTAGGCCCCGCCCCCGGCTTCCTTAAACGCGCCGCTCTCACCAGTCACCTCCGTGACCCGGAAGTTGGGGTTGGAAACAAGTTTTCGGAGGTGCTGCAGACTTCTGAGACGAGGGGTTCACACGAGCGTCTAGGGTACGTTGGGCGAGCGCGGTGCGGCCAAGAGTCAGCCCGCCGGGGCGGGGACCGGGTTCCGAGCGTTCCCGGACCCTGCGCGCCGGGCGCGTAAACCTGATTAATAATGGATCGCCCCGGACCGCGCTGCGCGTCTCAGCGCTTTCCTTCCAAGAATCTCTGGGCCTTTCCAGGCACCGCTTCCTAACGAGGGCGGTCCGCGAGGAGGGCCTGAGCTCCCTGCGCTGGGGCGGAGGCGCGAGAGAGGAGACCCCGGGGCGGAGGAGGATGCGGGTAGCCAGTCTGCCATGATTACAACTCCCCGCTAGACCCTGTCCGCGCCGTCTGACCGCAGTTGTACCTCGGTCAGCCACTCTTTCAGTAACTCCAGGCCCACATCTCTCCCGGACCCACGGCCATTTCAGGGTTCTTGCTGATATCCCAAACTCCAGTCCCACTCTGTTCTCCCTGCCCCTACTGACAAACCTCCATCCCATGGGCCTGTCCTGGGGAGAGAGGGGGCCGCCTCTCCATCCTCCCCGAGGCCCTCGTCTGGCCCTCCGATTAGGGGCGTCACTGCCTCTCCCCTGTCCCGGGACCCACTGCTCTGTCCAGGTCACCAAAGTCACACCCCGCCCCTGCCACATTGAGTCCTGAGATGCCTTCACCCTCAGCAGTGGTTCCCACCGAGAACTCTTCCTTCTTGAGGCATCGGCCAGTGGGCACACAGTTGGACTCCCTGGCATCCTTGGTCCTGCACATGCAGGCCTCAGCCCAGCCTCTCCCCAACCTGTACTTCAAGGTCCCCAAGCCCAGTCCTCCAGACGGTCTTGGGATCATCCCCATCAGGTCCTCCACCTTCCGCCCGCTGTCCAACAGGCGCTTGTCTGCCATCTTACCCCAAAACTCTCCCCACCATCCCCCTGTGCATGCACACCGTATGCACAGGCCAGCCCACCTGCTCCCCCCAGCACCCTTGTCTGGAGACAGCCAGAGCCAGCCTTCCCTTAAGCCTAACGTCTCTGCCTAAGCCCTACCAGGAGCTTTCTTCCTGCCCAGGAGGCCCCGCGTGACCTACCCTGCCCACTGTCTGGGGGCCCTCGCTGGCCCTATGCTGCCTCTGGCCCTCTGGGGGCAGGGCCCTGGCACTTGCTGTTCCTTCGGAGGGGATGTCTCAGACTAGTCTAGCTCTCTGTACTACCTGCGCTCCCTCCTACTTGCGTACCCCCAACAGCACCTGCCAGGATTGTAGCGCGCTGTCTGATCATAAGTTTACTGTCTCTCCTCTTTATCCCTGGCACCTAACACATGCCTGGCTCAAAGGAGCCATATGAGTCTTCTCAACAAGCAGGTTAATGAATCAAGGAGGAGAAAGGGCAGCCCACAGATTAGCAGGTTGCCTGCATGCTGAGATTATGGGAGCTTTTGCTTTATTTGCATTTTCTTTTTTTTTCTCCTACCATTAACAGAAACTCCAAAGAACATTTTGTTATCTTTAATGAACAACAGAAGTTGGAGGGAGGAGGCCACAAGGGGGCACTGGGGGACATAGCCTCAGTTCCTCATGTGTGCCACCTCTCAGCCCCCCTTGGGGCTCACACCTACTAGGGTGGGGCGGCTGGGCTCCCGGCTCATCGGCAGGTGTCTGGGGTAGGGCAGGGCAGGGAGCTGGCTAGGGTCCCCCAGCAGCACCAAGGGTCCCCTCTGCACACTGGTCCAGTGCAAAGGGCTGCCTAGCCACCTCCCACTCACCCCCCCCACCAGGCCCTCCCTGCTAAACTGCTTTCCTCAAGAGACACAGATGCGGGCCGATCCAGGTGCACACACTCATGCACGTGTACACACATGTACTGGAGGGCATCCTGCAGGGCCTGCCACAGCTTGACCACCTCCAAGGAACTCACCTAGAATGTCCGGCCCACAGCCCCCCAGACCTCCAGCCCCTGGCCCAGTGGTGTTCCAGCTGGTGTGTGACATCTCGCCGGCATGGGGTCTCCTCAGCCAAAAGGAGTCTCCCACCTGCCCAAAGTGCAGGCCCACCCCCTCCACCCTGAGCCCCCATCATGAGGCTGAGCCAGGTGGGCACCAGACAGGGCTTAGGAGGGGTTCAATGAGGACAGACAAAAGCACCCCTCTTGAAGTGCTGAGACTTTATTTCATGGTGACCGACAGACAACACAGGGTTAGTAATGGTACACCAGGTGGCTCCCTCCCCCTCTGGGCCCTGAGCCTGAGGTGGCTCAGCCATAGAGAGGATGTCTGGGCCACTGCCTCCACCAGGAGGATGGACAGGCAGGGGGACAAGATGGACGCAACACTGCAGTTTAAGGCAGTTCTGGCTCTGTGGCTGCCTTTGCCTCCCCGGCGCCACCATGGCCTGGGCCCCTGCACATTCCTAGACAAGGACACCACCCCTGACACCTGAATTGGAGGGTTTGCCACAAGGTGGTGTCCACAGCTGCCCTCAGCCAAGACAGGAAGGCCAAGTGCCTAATTCCCCCAAGTATTAAATAACATCATACATGAAGTGCTCTGTGATCAGTGGCCAGGCCCAGACCCCTCGTACCTTGGAAGGGAGGACGCCACTGGCCCAGGCAGGCAGCCAGCAAATGTCAACCACTTCACACCCATGGTGCCACTCTCTCCTGGGGCCCTCAGCGGCGTGGGAGAGGACACAGCCATGTCCACTGGGGCTGGGTGGAGGGGTGGGGCCTGTGAGTCAGGGCACCCAGAATGGCCTGGGCCTGGCCTTTCCTCCCTGGCACCCTGGGACGGGTGGACACAGCTTCTGGGGGGCATGGTGTGTGGCCCTGACAGTAACAATGTTTCTAAGTCACAGTATTGGCACAGGAGGCCCAGGGCAGGGCTGGGCCCTAGCCCACAATGCACCCCTGAGGGGAAGCAATTCAGAGGAGGACCCCAGAAAGGTCCTGTGGGGCTGGGGGGAAGGGCCCCCCTTGAGTCCCAGCACTTTCCTGACAAGACCTGAGGCCCATTTGCTCCGGGGACACAGGCCCCCGCAGAAGGTGTGAGTGACACGTGCAAGGGCCTGCCAACGGGCCTGGGGACAAGGGGAGACAGCATAGGAGACATGTGAAATGAACACAGGGACAGTCAACTGTGACCACCAGGGACCACGGCAGGATGCAGGGGCCAAGGCAGAGGGGTGTGTCTGCAGCGTCTGGCTGAGGCCCTCTCCTGCCGCTGCTGCCCCACAAGTCCTGGCTCCGGGTTTTGTCTGCAGTGAGGCTGCCTGGTGGAAGGGAGGCTGGGCCAGCAGTCCTTCTGGCCAGCACACAGGTGAGAAAATCATATCAAAAAGCAACGAGTTTACAAAAATAGAAAATAATTACAGCAGGTGGGAGGTGATGGTGGCAGGGGCTCCTGGCCGGGCTGGCTTAGGACGCAGGGCACGGCCGCAGCTGGGGCTTGGTGATGGCATCCTCCAGCAGGTGCAGTGGGCGCCGGCCCACCACCACATCCCGCAGGCAGCCCACGAAGCCAGTGCTGTAGGCCTTGGGCAGCCCCTGGCCTACGGGCAGCTTCTCCAGGCCCCCTGTGGGCCAGACAGAGGAAGGGTCACCCGCTGAAACTCAGGGGCCTGCAGGCCAGCGCGAAAAAGGGCTGAGCCCTACCCGGGCCCACCCTACTCTGCTGTCCTGGGCTGGGCCACATCAGCTCTGCCCTCAGCAACTTGCCCCAGGGGCTGAGGTCTGCCCCTCTGAAACCCTGGGACCCTTGGCTGGCTCCTGGCCACCCCAACACTCACCCAGCCACAGGGTTCCGTCTGTGTCTAGCTGCGAGGCGCCCAGCGGGGAGGAGCCGGTCACAGGGGCCTCGTTGCCCACCTGTAGGGAGCCTTCCCTCTGTGCCCTGAGGTTGGGGGGAGACCATCAGGTGGCCTAGGGGCCTGTATACCACCTCCAGATCCTGACCTGATGCCTTGCAGGTGATACTCCCTTGGGGGCTGCACTGACCCCCCAGGAGAGCACCTGGTGGCCAGAGGGCACAGATGGGCCCCGAGGAGCATCCCCAACCAGCACCTGGCAGGGCAGGGACTCTCTTTCCAGACAGGAACCCCTCAGCCCACACTGTTGCTGCTGCTGTGTCTTCATATCCCTCCCTCCTCCCGCCAGCCAGCACGCTCCCTGCCCACCTGTGCGCCTTGACCCGCAGCCACCGGTTGGTGTTGACAGGCACAGTGGAGCGAAGCACCACGGGCTGGGAGCCCAGGTCATAGGTCATCTGCAGGTGCCCATCCACGATGGCCAGCGCCATGTAGTCTGCTCGCTCTGTGGCTATGCCACTCCACAGGACCAGCCCCTGTGTGGCCTCTGTGCGCAGGCTCAGCTCAAAGTGGTTGCTCTGCAGTGCCTTCTCACTGGGGGAGGACGGACGGAGTCTCAGAAGGGGACAGTGACTGCCACCCCCAGGCCCCAGGGCCATGACTGCCAAGGCCGCCAGGCTGGGGAGGGTGACTCAGGGAGGTGTGTACGGATAGATGGACAGACATGGACAATGAGGCAAGGAGATGGACAGGAACAGATAGGCAGACACAGAAGCAGAGGGCAAGGGGAGATGAGGTGGCTGGTGGAGGGGCAGCGAGGCAGAGAGCATGATGGCTGGACAGAGATGAGAGGGCGACAGCGGGCGGCAGGGAGGCAGCAGCCCGGTCCCATGGGCACTGCCACATGCTCACCTGTGAGAGGCCCCGGGATCTGGAGCTTCGGGGCTTAGAAGTGGGAAGAGAGGGAGGCAGGTGAGCAGGGGACAGACAGGCCAAAGCACAGGGGAGAGGCTTGGCCACCCACTCCCACAACACCCCACTGTGAACGCTGGACAGTGACAGGAACAAGCGTCTGGAGGAGACATGCAATATCCTGGGCACTGGCTCTACCCCTCAGAGAACCCCGACAGTGACACACGAGACACACATGCGACACGTAGCAGGTGGGCAGGGCCCACGTCCAGTGCAGAGCTCAAGAGGTGAGATATGGGGTGCCATGGAATGGAGCTGAGGGGACACCAGCCCTGGAGAGGTCCAGAAATGCCTGCATACTTACACACGAGCACAGTGCTCACAGATTTACACCCACGTGTGCACAACGTGCTAACCAAAAGCTTGGCAGTTTGAATCCACCAGCCGCTCCTTGGAAACCCTATGGGGCAGTTCTATTCTGTTCTATAGGGTTGCTGTGATTCAGAATCAACTTGATGGCAAGGGCTTTTTCTTGGGTGCACACATATGCACACAACAGCACCCGTGTGTACACATACTGCACACACACAGATATCCACACATACACGTGCACACTTGTGCTGGTGCTTCCACAGTGAAGGGAGTGGCTGCATGGGTGGATGAGGTGCCCTGACTCTCGGTGAAGGGCGTCCTGGGTGCCAGCGGGCTTCCTGAGACCAGGCGGCACAAATCCTGGGAATGGGTGACTGCCCACTTCTGAGGTGGGAAATGGAGCCTCACAGAAGCACAAACACCAGCCCCAGCCCCCTCCTCCTCCATCTGGAATGGGGGGACTCAGAACTGAGATAGCAGGTGGGCAAGGGAGCAGAGGTGGATTGATGAATGTGAGTGTGGAAGCGCAGGTGGGCCGGGGGTGGGGGACTACTTACGCTGGGATCTCATTAGTCAGTTCGCTTGGAAACAAAGAGACAGAGACAGTGAGAAGGAAGACGAGGTGACAGCAGTGGGCAAGGGCGGATGCCAGGCTTTCCCTCCTGGCCATGAGGCCACGACACCTGACAGTGAGTGCCTGCACAGCAGATAGGACCCGACAGACCACAGAGGGTGGGGTGTTACCTCTCAGTCACAGCGTTGAGGTACTCAATGTAGGTTCGCCCATCGAAGGCCAGCGTGTCCAGGTCCCCTGCTGACTTCTCGATCAGCCCTGAGACACAGTGGTTGAGGGGAGGCCTCGGCAGGGCTTTCTGTCCCAGGGCCCCCACATCCCTGCACCCCTGTGTGCTCACCCTTCTCGCAGTGTGGCCCGGAAAAGCCCGCAGGACACAGGCACTCATACGTAGCCTCCCGTGGGAGGCAGGAGGCCCCATTGAGGCAGGGGTGGCCTGAGGGCCGGGTGCAGGGATGGTCCACAAAGGATGAGACATCCACCATCCGCAGCAAGTTCTCCTTGGTCAGCAGCTGGCGGCCTTTCAGGGAGACCTGTGGGGATGGGGGGGCCTCTGTGCTGCCACCTACCCTGCATGTAGCCCCCACCTCAGGAGAGCATCCCAGAAGGACAACATCCCCGGACAGGCCCCTCCTTGGAACCCCTGCCCCCCCAATCCTGAAGAGGGCCCCCCATAGGCCCCACCCCAACTTGGGAGAGCCCCATGCTAAGACAGGCCCCCCTGGAAAGCCCTTCCCCACTGGGTTAGATCCCCCTGCCCTCTCCTGGAAAGTCCCCCACAGACTCTGCCCCCCAGGTACCATCTGGATGGCGCCATCAAAGCCTGTGGATACAGCAGCAGCCCGGGCCAGCTTGCTGAAGTCAGGGACACCCCCAACGTAGAGCGGTTCCTTCAGGTTGAGGACCGTGTGCGGCACCTGGGGGAGGCACTGGGTGAGGGGCCTGTGGGGACCGCTCACTGGGCAGGGACAGGGATGCTGGGCCAGGTGAGCCCACCCAAGGCACTGCCTTCCTGCCACGGGCCCAGCCCGCCTATCTGGGAGGCAAGTTAGTCACAGGAACAGCCGCCGGGCTCCTTAGTGGGGGTGGGGGCTACTCTACGGAGGAGGCGGCAGACGGTACCTTGCGGGATTTCTGAGATCCGAAGAGCGGGGTGGGGGTTGCAGAGCGAGAGCCAGAGAGCAGTGAGCAGAGAGAGAGACGGACAGACAGACCGGCCAGGGCACAGACAGGGAGAGAGAAAACAGTTCAGTGAGAGCTGGCGGGGCAAGGCTGCGCACGCCCGAGAGGAGGAGCCAGAATGGAGGGGCGGGGACTCACCGGGGACTCCCCCAGCACTCGGGGCCCATCACCAACACGCAGGGCACCCTTGCGGCCACTGCGCTCCAGCGAGACCCGGGTCCAGGTGCCCAGGGCCACTGGTTCCTTGCTCCTAGTGGGGAGGGGGCATCGTGAGCAGCTCTTGCCCCTGCCTGCCTCCCAACCACCCCAGTGTCCCCACGGCCCCTCACCTGATGACTGCTGCCCCCTTGCCCAGGTCGTATCGGAACTCCAGGTGGCGGCCGTGTAGCGCCAGGGACACAAAGTCCCCCCGGCCGTCTGTCTTCTGCCCATTGTAGAGGAGCAGGCCATTAGGGCCACGGGCCAGGAAGACTACCTCCAGCGCCATCTTCTCCCTGGGGTCACGCAGGGTCACATGGGGTCCTCTTATCATTCCCTCCATGGCTGAACCCATTGGCTACCTCCCCTCCCCCACCCCCTGGCCCACTGACCCCAGATCACGCTCAAAGGTGTGGAGGCCTTTCAGCTCCAGGTAGGAGAAGCCATTGAAGTCAGCCAGAAAGGGCCAGGAGTCATCCTGCTCTGAGGCTGTGGAGGTCAGGAGATAGGGTCACACGGGGCGCCAGGTCCCTGGCCCTTGGCACCTTCCCAGGTCCCCCACAGTCCCCTACCCACCCTGCGTTCCTGTGCCAACCTACCTCAAAATCTAATTCTATCCCAGATCTGAACTTGAACTCCAACCTTGACCCTCTGAACCCAAACCTGAAGACTATCTCTAACTCAAATGTGAACTCTCGATCCTAACTTCTAACCTTTGACCCCCACCCATCCCTGTGGCCCTCACCTATCTCGCAGAGGACACCCCCACGTCCCAGGGGGCACTCGCACTTGGCTCCACCCCCGGGCAGCACGCGGCAGGGGGCTGCCCAGTGGCAGGGGTTGGGAAGGCAGGGGCTCTCTTCATCAGCGCAAGTCGGGCCTGGAGGGGATGGAAAGGGTCTCATGAGGCTCGAGCCCCTGCCCCAGACTTCCAGCACCCCCACACAGTCCTCACCAAAACGGCCGGGTGGGCACTGGCAGAGGAACATGTCGTCCTCCAGGGTCTGGCATGGGGCATCACCATGACAGGGATTGGGCAGGCAGGGGTCATTCCCGCACTCGCCCACACCAGCACTGCGGGCTGCAGCCCCTGGACTACTCAGCTCCAGCTGCTGGTTGTTGATGTCCAGTAGGCGGATGCAGCCCCGCAGGCCAACACTGACTGAGGTCCGCTCTAGCACCCTACAGTTCAGGAAGAGGTCAGAGGTCAGAGCCAGAATTCAGAGGCATCCTCTCCCGCAGCCAGCTTCAACTCACACATCCCCCAATAAGCCAGGGTTAGGGGTCAGGGTCAAGGCTGCCCCCATTCCATACCCCTACTCCTCCTCAGTGTTCACAAGGTGGCCAATATCACAAACAGGACAGAATCAGGAGGTGGGTTGAGGGTCAAGGGTCGGGACTGATGGTCAGGGCCAGGCCAGCCCCTCCTCAGTGGTCACCCAGCAACCTGCTTCTCAGGGATGCCACTCACAGATAGTACAGGATCAGGGTCAATGGCCAGGGATCAAGGTCAAGGTCAGGGCCACAGCATCCTCCACACCAAATCCCCCACCCCTTTGCTGTCCGAAGGGTAGCCTGGGACTCTTGGAAACTGCCCACAAGCCCATAAGAGAGAGGGTCAGGGGTCAGGGCCACCCCCCTGGTTCTCACACAGTGGCCTGGTCCTCAGGAACACCACCCACAAAGAGGTCTGTGTCCAGGTTGAGGCCATCAGTGCCACTGGGGCTTTCGCCAAGTACAGGGGTCTCGCCATCCACTGAGAGTGTCCCCTGGCGCCAGTGCCGTGACAGCTCCAGGCGGTGCCAGCGGCCTGGCTCAATGGGCACCGAGCTGGTTAGCACGGCAGGCCCAGAGCCAGTGTCAAACCTGGGGAAACATGGGATGGTAATGGTACTCTGGACGGCCATCTGGCCCCCTCAACCTCCCTCCTCCTTGCTCTGCCCCAGCCCCACCCCCCAGGCTGCCCCTGTTCAACCATGGGCCCTCCCCAGCCCTGTCCTGCCCACCTGAGCTGCACGCGGCCCCCCAGCAGAGCCAGCGCGAGGAAGTCCTTGCCACGGGCATTGCCATTGTAGAGCAGCAGCCCCTGTGGTTCCAGCGCCCGGAACTCAAGTGCCAGGCGCAGTGTGTGGTAGGCGCGCAGTGTGGGGAAGGCCAGGAAGGAGTGGCCCCTGAAGGCTGGCACCGCAGGGCGCAACACTGGGGCAGTGGGGAGGGTCAGGCCAGGGGAGGGAAGAGAAACCCACCCTGCACACCTCCCACTCCCCAGCCCTGTGACCGCCCCTCACCCAGCTTGTCCCCCAACCCTTAGCCCTGACCCACTCCCCTACATCCCCAATTTGCTCTCCTACCCGTCTCGCAGACAGTGCCCCCCCTGCCCATGGGGCAGCTGCAACTGAAAGCCCGGCCAGCATCCCGGTCTTGGCAGGTCCCACCGTGAAGGCAGGGCTGCGAGTCACAGGGCTGTGGGGGCCGTGGGGTGCCCGGGAGCAGGAGCCGGCGTCCAGGCACACGGCTTGGGGTAGTGGTGGAGGGCCGGCGGGTGATGGTGGGGGCTGTGGTTCTGCTGAGGCTCATGTGAGTAGGGTACAGGGCCCGGGGGGTCACAGAGGCAGAGGGCAGGTGGGCAGCAGTAGTGGCTCCAGCCATGGCAGTGGTGGCTCCCGGGGTAAAGAATGCAGGAAACCAATCTGGGGGGGAAAGGGGGTTCATAAGGGCATGGGTAGTGAGGTGGCAGAGCTGAGGGACATAGGCAGGGAGGGGGCAGACCTGGAGGCACTCACCGAAGTCCATGAAGTGCACGTGCTCCTGCAGCGGCCTCTTCACCACCAGGGACCTGCGCCGCGATGCCTGGATCTGCCTGACCAAGGCTCGTCCCACATCGGGTGCTCTGAAGGTCGTGGCTGACGAAGAAGGGCACTGAGCACAGCGGAGTGGGCACAGAGCCCATCACCTCCTGCGAGGGACTTGGGGGTACAAGGGCTCACTGGGATCAAAGTGGGCATCCACAATGGCACGGACTGAGTTGCCAGGCCCCAGGTCCCGCAGGCGCACGCTCCGGAAGTCCTTCTTCACATCTGAGTTCCGGAAGAGGTCATCCAACTGTGGGCAGGGAGTGGGCACAGGACTCTTAGGGGTGCCCGAGCCTGGCTGAGATCTGCCCCCTGGCTGTCCTGCTGTACCTCCTGCCCCCCCCCCCCCACCTCTCTGGGTCTGTCCTCTGTCCTGGGACTTGCACCCTGCCTCACACCCGTCCTTACCGCACTCTCGATGCTCCGTGCCATCTCCCCAAACAGCTCCGACTTGGGGTCAGCCATCTCAGGCGTGTAAAACAGCTCCTGCCCCTCGACCTCGTCGAGCTCCAGCACGCCCTGGAATGCCTTGGTGGCTGCAGGGGAGAGGGCAGTGAGGCCCTGCTCAGCACCCGCCTGGCCTCCCAGCCGGCCTCCGGCATGGCGGGCAGTGAGCCACGCAGGGGCAGGGGCAGGTGGAGGTTAGTCAGATGGTGATGAGGTTAGTGGGAACCCCTGGACGGGGACTGGCATCAGTTACCACACAGACTCCTCGGGGCAACGCCCCAGGCCGGCTGACGACGAGAGAGACATGTTAACCACGGGTCTTAGGCACACACACATGTGGAGGCTGAGACCACGCACACATGTGCAGAGGCCAAGACCATGCACACACGTGTGCAGAGGCCAGAAGACCATCAGCAGACGTGGACCAGCCACGCCCAGACCGTTCTCTGAGGTCTCACCCAGTTCCCCAGCCCCACGGCCGCCTACTTACCTGGGCAGTTGGAGCCCTCTGCATCCAGCGAGGCTGTTGTCCCATCTGAGCAACAGCCCAGAGGCGAGTTATAGCAGGAAGCCCTTTCAATGGGTGGTCCAGGGGTCACAGCACTGCCACCCTTGGGAAGCTCAAGTCCTGGGGAGAGACAGTGTGAGCGGAGCCCTGGGGATGCCCTAGGGGCCCTGCCCACCTGTGCCCCATGCCTGTGCGCACCCCCAGAGCCGGCTCCACTGGCCTCCAGGTCCCCACTCAGGTCCTCGTCGCCACTCCCACCGTCGGCACTGCCTGATTCACCAAAGGCTGATGTGGACAGGCTGGCCACCATGGAGGAGGCCGTTGGGGGCACGGTCAGCGCTGGCCGCCCTGTGGTCCTGGGCATGCTGGCTGTGGTCCATGGTCGTGCTGAGGGTCGAGGGGTGGGCTGGCTGTGGGTGGTACTACTAGGACCCAGGGAGAGGGCGCTGGGGCGGGCCAGCAGTGCCCCACGCGTGACAGGCCTGGTGGTGGCTGCAGGTGTCGGGTGGGCGCTGGGAGCGATGGAGTCTGCAAGGAGCAAAATTGGTGTGGAGGCACGTGAGGGGCAGGTGGGGGGCAGGGCAGGAGGTCAGGCCTCTCTGATTGGTACCGGGGTGGTGGATGCAGGGCCTCACCCTGGCAGGGCCCGAGGCTTTGGACAGAGATGTCCAGGCCCTGGCGGCAGGCAATGGTCCTCAGCTGACATTCGTCACCATAGGTGACGCCGTCTGACCCACAGACCTGTGGTGGCACAGGGTTAGGAGGCTCAGGTGGGCCAAAACTGTCCCCCATCCACCGCCATCACCCGTCTCCCTACCCTCACCTTGGTCGCATTGGCCTCCAGACATGTGGGCGTCGGGCACACACAGCGGGCAGAGCCAGTTTCCTCCATGCAGGAGGCTCCAAACTCACAGTGCATCTCCGCACAGGTCACAGGTGCCACAGAGTCTGGGGGCACAGATGCAGGAGCCCATGCTGGCTGAGGCAGCCCGGCCCCAAGCCAGGACCGCCCCCCCATCATAGGGAGCCCAGCTGGCACTTGGCCTTGCCCTTACCTGCTTCACAGCCAGTGGGACCTAGGGCCCGGCCATCTGGACACTGCCCGCACTTGGGACCTGCCACCCCGGGTTTACAGGAGCATAGCCCGCTCATCTGCTCACAGTCGTCCCGCACGGCACCCCAGGGGTCACAGTTGCAGGCTGGGGTGGGGGGAGAAGCCGCCTGACGTCCAAGCCTCGATGGGTCCCCATCTGCTGATGGGGGCCCATCCAGCCCCTGCCAGGTGTGGGACAGAGACTCTGGCCCAGGACACAGGTGAGGGTGGATACATGAACGACACAGATGGCCCTGGTCACTCACGGGTGCAGCCGCTCCGGCCATCGGTGACGATGCCACGGAAGTTCCAAAAGCCAGGCTCACAGCGGTCACACTTGATGCCCCCTACACCAGGGCGGCAGGAGCACTGGCCCGAGGCTGGATCACAGGAGCCACCATAGGCACCGTGAGGGTTGCACTGGCACACACCTGCAAGACCAGGTTAAGAACATGGCCACATGCCCACACGCTCCCCCAGGGCTGGGGTTGGGCCGGGCCGGGTACTTACTGGGGCAGCCAGCTAGTCCCACGCCCCGGGCAGCAGTGACATTGTCCTGGCAGCAGCCGTAGGGTGTCTGGGTGCAGTGTAGGGGAGCCATGGGCGGCAATGGGGCCGCAGTAGGGCCTGCAGAAGGAGCACGGGGTTCAAACTGGGGCCTGGGCCCCCACCTCAACCTCTCCCCACCCTCCTGATGCCAACTCCCCACCAAACCTGGGGGCCATGGGGCTAGGGTCATAGGGGAAGACCCCACATCACATAGAAGGACATGTCTGCACACACAGGACCCTGTGCACACAGAACATACAGGACCACATACACAGATAACACGAGAAACACATATGACCATATGTGCACAGAACACAGGACCATGAACACATAGGACCACATGCATACAGAACACACATGGTCATGTACACACAGGACCCACGGTAGCCTGTGCGCCCTGAACACACAAAGATCACAATGACACAACCCTGTGCACACACATACAACCAGAGTTATGCACCCACAAATAAGTGTGCAAACTGCGCGCACACACAAAAACGTGTGCACACATTCATTCACATACCTTCAAAACCACACACATTCACATACACACTTGTACACACACAACTGTGTGCACTTGTGCATACATAAGTGCATAGCAAATGTGATGTGTTTATTGAGTCATCATCACTCCTTCCCCTCCCTCCCCTCTAAGGAATAGCACCAGGAGGCAGGGCCTTACTCAGTTCACTGCACCAAGACAAGGCTTGGCCTGCATGTGTGCTCAGTAAACTTGGCAGCTGGCAGGAACATGGTCTACATGCTGCAGCCGCACAAACATGTATGCACACCAATATGCATAAAACACACACGTACCCATGTACACATGCACCTTGGAGCATGCACACACAGGGAACTTGGGATAGCTGCATACACACCCATGTGCGTGCCCTCGCAGGGACCCACAACACACCCTGCACCGTGTCCACTCACCTCGGCAGGCTCCCTGAGCCGCAACGTACAGTTCTCGCTGTGACTCGCACCTGGCCTTCTTTAGCTCACACTCAGTGCCATAGGTGACCCCATCAGAGCCACAAACCTGGAGGGGGGAGCTCAGTGAGGGCGGCCGCAGCCCCTTCTCGCAGCCACCCGGAGCCAGGGGAGGGGCCTCACTGGGTTCCGCAGGACACTCTGGCAGCTGAAGTCACAGACACATGGCCCATCCTCTGAGTCCTCGTCCCAGACACCGCCACGCTGCCGGCACAGCTCGGGCTCACACTCACCATCCTCCCCGGAGCCAGAGCCGCCTGAACCGCACTCAGCTGTGGGCAGGGTGGGAACAACCGTCACTGTGTGGTCCTCGCTGGGGCACACAACCCTCCCCAGCAGCCCCCAGAGCTGGGGCCTACCCAGCTCGCAGGGCCCTGCCTGGGCCTCCTCGATGTGTGTCTGCTGCTGGCAGGATGCCTCGCGGAGCTCGCATGAGCTACGGTAGGTGATGCCATCACTGCCACACACAGGGCCAGGTGGGGGGCGCTCGCACCGCGGACATACGCATTGCCCCGCCGAGCACACGGCCCCAAAGGCACACACCATGTCCCCACAGGCTTCTGCAGGCAAGGAGCTGAGTCAGCAGGGTCAGCGGGCCTGGAGTGGGGGCTACCGCCCGGCTGCCCTGCCCACTCACGGCAGTGTCCAGCTGCGACCACGTGAAGGCTGATCTGGCGGGTGCAGGCAGCCACATGCAGCTCACACTCACTGGCGTAGGTGCGCCCATCGGAGCCACACACAGGCTGGGCCGAGGCCACACATTCAGAAGGGCACACACAACGCCCTGTCTCCGCCTCGCACAGGGCCCCGAAGTGGCACTGCCCACAGCGGTCTGGGGAGGCGGCTCCATCACCACACAGCCAGGAGCCCCCCACCCACCCCTGCCAGGCACCCCACCCGCCACTGACCACAGGGCCCTCTTCTTGCCACACGGGTCTCTCGGCCAAGGGCACAGGCCATGGCTGCCAGCTCGCACGCGCTGCCATACGTGATGCCGTCACTGCCGCACACGGGGTCGTAGATGCCTGGGCATGCCTGGGGGCACTCACACACAGCCTCGCCATTCTTCACGGCGCACATTGCCCCGAATGGGCACTGAACCCCGAGGCACGGGGACGGGGGCTGGCCTAGGGGCAGATGTGGCACTTGGCAACCATCATCCCTCGCTAGGGACAAAAGCCCCCCCACGCAGCAGACCCTCCCAAGTAGGGTACGGCGGCGGACGAGCGTGGGCCAGGGAGAGGGATCAGATGCACAGGACACAGCAGAGAGAGGGACAGAAACACAACAGACAACAAGGGACAGGGACACAGACCTAAGCGTCACCAGCCGCAGCCCTGGGCGTGAGGTATGGGCAGCTGCCCCCAGACACAGGGAACTTTCTGACCACCCATCAGAGCCACAGGGAAGGGCCTAGTCAGGCCCGCCCAGCCCCGTCCCTGGCCCCTGACACCCACTGCAGGAGGGCTTTCCCTTGTGGGCATGAGAAGTCCACACCCCGAGTCACACCCAGGGCCACACGGGGAGGGGGGTGTCTGTCAACTTGCTCTGGGGACTGCAAGGCCAGGCAGCAGCGAGCACCCCTCCCCCCTGCCGCACCAGGGGCCGACCTCGGGCTGCGGGCTCCGGGGTGCAGGCGCAGCACCTCCTCCTGCCAGTAGGTCGGCTGGAAGACACAAGAGGCGGAGCCAAGAGCGGAGGAAGGCCCGCGGGGCAGACAAACGGACGCAGAGAAAGACAGGAAAGACGGACAGAGAAAGGGACGGTGGGCAGAGACACCCCTGCCCCGGCCCACACAGGACACACTCCAAGCCCAACCCCAGACTCTGTTCCCTAAGAGGGCAAGGCCCTATCACATCCATTCCCATCCACTCCCCCACCCCGAGGCTGCAGCACAAGGTAGACAGACAGACTGACCAGAGGACTCAAAGGCAGTAGTGGGCCTGCACAAGGACCCCTGCCTCCACCCCTTCCCTATCCCCCAGGCATCCTGGGTGCCCCCTTCATGGCTTCTCTCCCTGCCCCAGCCCCCAGTGACCCGCCCCACAACCAGGACCCAGGGAGAGCATGACTTGGATGCAGATGGCATGTGATGGGGGACGACAGGGACTGATGTGGACCCAGGTAGGTGCAGGCAGGGCAGGCGCTCACCACACAGGCCCCGGTGCCTCACAGGGATGGTACGCTGCTGCTGGCACTCAGCTTGGTGGAGCCAGCACTCGTTGTCATACGTGTGCCCATTCTGGGCACACACTGGCTTGTAGGCACCATCACAAGTGACTCGGTCACAGGAGCAGCGGGTGCGACCCCGGCGGGACAGGCACACAGCATGAAATTGGCAGGGCTCCAGGCATTGGTCTGCAGTCGAGCAGCAAGGACACCACTGAGCGGCCGAGTCTCGGACGCAGGGAGTGGGAGGTCCCATGGGCCTGGGGATGTGAGGCATGTGGAGGTGGGGAGAAGTAGGTCTGTGGTCCCCCACCAGAATTGCACCCACCTCGTGGATGGCACTGGCCGGAGCGAACTTTCTGGAGGAGGATGCCATGGGCAGCCCCAGTGCGGCCCATCACACAGTCGCTGTCATAGGTGACACCATCATCACCGCACACGGGTGCCTGCCGTGGGGGGCAGCTCTCTGGCCGCAGGAGCATCTCGGGCTGCCGAGTGCGAGGGTTCACCCGGCACATGTGGCTCAGGTCGTCGGGGGTGCCCTGGCAGGGGTCTGGGGGTAGCAGGTGACATCAGAGCACTGCTCCCCTGACTGCACACAGCGTGCACATGCCAGGCACACACGACACGCAGAAGCAGTGCTCACCGCAAGGGCCGTCGAACTTCTTGAAGAGGTTCTCCTGGCGGGCACAGGCACGGCGCAGGAGCTGGCACTCGCTGGGGTAGTCAGCACCGTCGCTGCCACACACTGTGCCCTCGGAAGCCCCTGGGCAGGAGGTGGGGCACAGGCACACGGCTGTCTGCCCGTCAGCCGAGCGGGTGCAGGTGCTGCCGAAGCTGCAGGTCACGTTGGAGCAGGGATCCCGGGACCCTGTGGATGGAGAGGGGTGGGGGTCCAGGCTGGCTGGACCCAGCTCACCAAGCCCCCTTTTCACAGCGCTCCACCCGACTTCGCAGCCTCTACCCCTCACTGGGCCCCACCGCCTACTATCCCCACCCCCAAGCCCCAGGCCCCACCCTGCCCCTGGTCTCTGCTTCCCTGGCCCGGCCTACTTACCAGCCCCTCACTAGGCCCCACCTCCCACTCACCAGCCCCAAACCCCACTCACAAGCCCTGCCCTGGCCCCGCCTACCCTCCCCTAGGCCCAGTCCCTTCACCAGGCCCCATCCTCACCAAGGCCCCACCTCTCACCAGCCCCACCCACGCACACCAGGCCCCTCCCCCCCACTCACCGCAGGGACCGCGGCTTAGCAGGCGAATGCGGCGCTGCTGGCTGCACTGTGCCCGCTGTAGCTCGCACTCGTTGCTGTAGGTGGAGGCGTCGGAGCCGCACACGGGGGCCACCACGCTGGGGCAAGCGCTCTTCTTGCACACGCAGGAGGCTCGGCCTGGGCCCTCTGCACTCAGCTCACACACGGCACCGAAGCCACACAGCATCCCCCGGCACGCTGGAGAGGTAGGGAGGGAGGATCAGAGCCAGACCCACCAGACGCCAGGGTCCACGGTCACAGTGCCAGGTTTTCACGTCCACACACCTGCCGAGCACGCATGCTACACACGGTCCAATCATATAAACCCCACGGACACACGTATACAAGCACACTCATGTCCACACATGCTCACATGGGAACACGTGTGTGATCGTCACCGCCATGCGTGCACTCATGGGCACGTTGCACAGCACATTATGTCCACCTGCGTACATGTCAAACACGTCTGTACACACCTCCACTCCCCCCTCACATGTGCCTCACATTATCTGCAGGTGTGTACACACCACATAAACTTTGGCACACACACTGCACATGCTCCTGCACACACTCCTGCATACATGTAAACGCTGCACACACTCCTGCACACACCGGGCCCCGCTATCCTCTCTGCAAGCCCCTCTTTCTTCCTGCATCCTCCCTTTCCCACCTTGCCTGCTTCTTGAGGTGCCTCCCCTCTGGAAGCACCTTCCTTGGCCCTGTTGTCCCCATGTGGACCCTGCCTCTTCTGTCTCTTCCCTTCTCCCCTAAACTGGGAAGAAGGAGCCATCCTCATCCCTCTCCCATCTCCCACTCCCCACCCCAGCCCACCAGCCGGCCTCCTCCAGATCCACACCCTCCATGGACCTCTGTGGCTTGGCTCTCCAATATGACCTCTCCGAGGGCACCAAACTGGCCCTCCAGCCTTCCCAGGCCTCCCAGCCCAAGCCCCTGAACCGCCCCTGGCCCCACACTGCCCCCTTCCTGCCCACTCCTGGGTCCTGCTGCCTCCACCTGGGCACTCAGCACCTGAAACCCAACCCATCCACAGTGACCTTTGGGGGCAGGGGTTGAGCACTGGGACTTTGAGGGTCACTTTACTTTCTGAATATTTTAATTAACATCATAGGATGTCAACAGCCAGCATGGACTGAGAGCTGACTGTGTGCTGGCACGGGCGGGCCCTGACCACAGCTCTACACCAATCCAGCGTTAGCTGCTCCTGACCCCCATCTGGTGGCAGAGGAATGGGGCTCAGTGAGATTAAGGGACCAGCTGTAGGCCCCCAGGCTGTGGGGCAGAGCCTACTGGGCATAAGAGCTACTTCTCCACCTGAAAGAACCGTGTGAGAGACAAAGAACTGTGGGCAGACGTTTAAGCTCATAGGCCTGAGCGCCAGCCCCTCCCTCCCAGGTATAGATGGAGGCCTCAGACGGGGCAGGGGCAAGCTGAGTCCTCCAGCACCCCCACCCAGTACTGGCGCCTGCTGGACTGCCATCTATGGGCGGGTGGGGTGGGCCCATGAAGGTCTACAGCTGTTTGGATCCAATAAATGTTCAATTAGGTCTAATTATCATTAATAAGTCATGGGGAGAAGGGTGTGGCTCCTCATCCATCCATCACCTCCCAGAGAGCTTGGGAAACAGGGCAAGAAGAGGCGCCCCCACCCCCATCTCCAGGGGAGGGAGGGCTGCATGGGCCCAGAAGCCAGCTGTTTCCATGGCAACGGCCCTCCTGGAGGCGATGGCTGGCTGCGTCTGTCAGAGCATCCCCACCCCCACCGGCACAGGCTGGGTGAACACAGGGTGGGGCTTGCGTGGTCCCTCACCCTGCAGTCCTGCACCAACCTGACCGTAGCTGCAAGTGGACCACGGGCCATTGACAGGAGGAGGATTCTCACCCACTGCCCATGCCCCTCCCCTCCATACTCCTGCCCTCCTTCGCCATCTGCCCAAGGTGGCCAGGATGCCCCCAGCTCTGCATCATTTGTCATTATTGCCTCTCTGTGCCTCAGTTTCCCCACCTGTAAACAACAGGACCTATGTATAGAGCTCCTAGGAGGTGAAATGAGCCAGTATCTGCAAAGCGCCCACAGTGCGCAGAATGTAGCATTAGGTGCAGTATCAGCTATTGATGACCGCTACTACAGTGACAAGAGCTGCTGTCCCCCTTACCACTCCCTCTGTCCTAGCTCAGATCAAACTCAAGCTGTGTCCACCCTTGACCCCTCTCCATGCCTTCCGGTCTGCCCTCTCTTCTCTGGCTCCAGTCTTCCCTTCCCAGGCCCCCGGCACCTCCCAAACCCATCCAACAGGCACTTGCTGATGTCCAGCTGGCCACTCCATTTGGCTTCAGCTCGCTGCTGGTCACCACACCCTCCAGTCACCATGCCCTCTGGTCACCACACCACCCAATCACCATGCTGCCCAGTCACCATGTTCTCTTGGTCACCACAACCTCCCGGTCACCACATCTCCCGGTCACCATGCCACCTGGTCACCATGCTGCGTAGTCACTACACTACCCAGTCACCATGTTCTCTTGGTCACCACAACATCCTGGTTACCACACTCTCTGGTCACCACGCCACCTAGTCAACACATCACCTGGTCACCACGTTCTCTTGGTCACCACAACCTACCGGTCACCAAGCATCCTGATAACCACATTCTCCTGGTCACCAAGCCCTCTGGTTACCATGCTGTCTGGTCACCATGACGTCCTAGTCACCATGCTGCCCCATCATCATGCCACGTGGTCACCACACCGCCTGGTCCTCCTCCCTGGCCAGGCTCCCTGTTGGCTGCTATGCTCCCCAGCTGGGTCTCCCTGTCTCTGGCCCCTGTCTCTCCCTCTGGTCACCTTGTCCCCGCCCTCCACCAAGGCTCCAGTGCCAGCTGCACAGAGGCCCAGCCAGACCTTTATCCCTGCACCCAAACCCATGGCCAACAACACCTGCCCCTGAAGACAAGTATGCTCTTCACTCATACTCCTCATGGCCCTGCTCAGAGGTGGTTTCCCCAAGACAGCCCTAGGAATAACGGTAACTATGACAGCGGCAGCCAGCTTGCGATGAGCATGCCCGCCTGGGCCTAGGCTGGGCATGGCTTATTCATGGCAGAAGCCATTCTAGAGAAAGAGGGAGCCATAGACCAGGTATCCAAGACGGGCATGAGAGGGAGGTGGCAGGAGGTGGGCAGCAGCAGGAGGTGCTAGGCTACCCAGGCCTGAAGCCCCTGTGTGGAGGGTGGGGCTGGGGGTGGGAGGCCAGTAATATCCTGGGGGTGAACTCCAAGGGACTTGATGCTGGACTGGACATGGCTGAGGGGAAAAGAGGGGCCCATGGTGTCCGGGGGGACAGAGACCCAAGGCTGGAGCACTGGCCCCTGAGTCAGACAGGTGGGGGCAGGTGCCAGCTCCTAGCCCTCTCAGCTAGGGCAGCAGATTCCTTGGCCATGCAGGAAGGTGCTGCCCTGGACTGGAATACTCTACTCCTTCCCTGCCCTAAATATCTCCTTCTTCCTAAGATTTAGCTCAGAAATCACAGCCTCCAGGAAGCCTCCCCATTCCTAGGCTGTTCATGATTGCCCATTTACATGCCTGCCTCCCCAGTGGGCTAGAGAACACAGAAGCACGTGTTTACTGATGGAACATAAAAATGTGCACACACACAGAGACCACACATAGACAAATACACACAAGAGAGAGCACACACAATGCATGCGTACACTCAGCTGCACATGCATTCAAACAGGCAAACATTCACACCTACATGCACCTGCAGGCAAAAACATGCACACACACCCAGGCACACAAACACAAATGTACATATTCATGTACACATAAATACACATGAACACATGTAAGTGCACAAACACACACATGCAGTCACAGATCATCATAGCAACCATGCTCTGCCTGTGCCAGGCATTGTTCTATGTGTCATATCTTAATTGTCTCATGTACCATTCTGCACACACACACATGCATGCACACACACACACACTTATGCCCATTTTGCAGAGGAGAAAGCTGAGGCACAAGCAAGGTCCCTTAACACAATCGCATTGCTGTAAATGGCAGAGCCACTCTGGCCTGCACACCTACTCCCTGCCCACGTTGCCCTATGAACACAGGAGGTGCATTAGGCACCTGTGAGCTGTGAGGTCACCTCTGGGCCCTGCCATGGTCTCCCCAGACCAGTCTCCTGCTAGCGCCCCGTTCTGGCCGCTCAGCCCCCACAGCCCCACTCCCCATGTGCCCGTGTACTGAGGCCTCCCTCATGACGCCAGAGGCGGCAGTGGCTTTTTATAGCCAGCCGTTTGGCGCAGGCTATATTTAACTGCCTCCTGGTCTTGGGTGGGGAGAGGATGCCCCAGCCTTGTCTTGGCCACAAACGTGTGGTGTGTTGGTGTGTGTGGTGATGCCATGGCATGTAGCAGTCTGAATGTGCAGGGTGGGATGGTGTGTCACTGCGGGGAGGGGGCATGTGTAAAGGACAGGAGAGGCCCACCAGCCTTTGGGGCTTCGGGAGACGGGCTGTGGGTCTTGGGAGAGGGGAGGGCGGCCTCGCTCCTGAGCCCACTCCTAAATCTAGAAGTCTCCAGGCTTCCTCCCCACAGGCTATGGGAACCAGAGCAGCTCTGCTTCCCTATCCCTGGGACCAACACCACCACCCTCCACTGTCCTGCTAGACTGGACTTGTCTGAGACACACCCTCCTGCCCCCAGTGCTGGGGCTGCGGGAGGGAAGGGGGGCCTGGGCCAAGCGAGGGTCCCTGTGCTCTGTGCCCTCATGCACTATGGTTGTATGTTGTGTGGTCCCCGCAGGGGAGGGGAACAAAGCCCTACAGGCAGAGGCCCCCTGAGGTCATAAGATCCCCTACCCCGGCCAGACAACTCTGGCTCTGGGGACAGGTCCCTCCCCACAGGCCAACTTTGGGGCTCTGAGGGTTCCACGGGGGCTTGTGGAGGTAGCCCGAGGGGTTCTGTGGGGGAACCTGGGCTGAGGTGCACCAGCTGCAGCCTGGAGCCTCCTGGGTGACAGAGGATACAGGGAAAGCCCTTGGCTGGGCCAAGGGACAGAGGGAGGGGAGCCCTGACCCGGCCAGCCCCAAGTCCTGCACTCCCAAGACCCAGAAAGAGACCCGACTAATTATGCAAACCAGGGGCACATCCAAGGAGGAAAGCCCAGGGCCCCCCATCCCCAGGGCGAGACCCACATCCCCAAGAAGTCTATGAACCTGGATAGGACCCACCTGCTGCCTAGCAAGGTGCCCCAGTCGGGGGCAGATCCCTGGAAGCTCCCGGAAGGGGGCAGGGCAAGAACACCCCTTCTCAACCCCTAGGACCCACTGGCCCCACCCTCGCCCCCACTCCCCTCTGTCATCCTTACGGTAGCACTAACAGCTTCCTTTCTTCCCTTCCACATTAGCTTAATGGCAGCTGCCTACACGCAGCAGACCCCAGGGAGGCTGGTCTCACCCCACAAAGCAGGTCAAGAGGGCCAGCCCCGCTCCCTTCATCATCATGCCTCCCCCCCACCAGCCAGGGTCTGCTCAGTCAGTCTCAGGGACAGACCCCAAGCCCACCAGGCCCCTCCCCAGACAGCTGGCCGTCCTGCTGAGGGCTGCCAGCTCCACCCCCCAGAGCATCTCTGTCCAGTCCTGTCCCAGTCCGTACACACTTTCTGAGGTCCTCTCACAGCCTGTGGGTTGCAGGGACTTGGTCTCAATTTCATGACCAGGAGGTGGAGGCCCAGAGAAGTTAGCAACCACAGCCAGAGGGTCAGAGGTACGGAGCCCGAGGGATTCCTGGCCCCAGGCTTCTACCACTGCCTCTCAGCTGGTAAGTCCCAGGAGGACCCTGGCTCTCTCATCCATCTTCCTCACCTCTAGACCTACCCTACACACCCCAAGAATAGCCTCCAACCCCCAAGAGTGACCACTGCCTCTCCAGGCACAAATCCCTCATCTCAGCTGAGGCCCCCACTCACCATCTGGAGGCATCGGGGCTGCTGGTGTGAAGTGGGTCCCGGGTTTATCTGGAAGAAACAAATCTCCAAGTTAGGCACCATAGATCAGGTCCTCCCAGGGCCCTCCACTTGCCCTGTCCCAGCTCCTCCATGCCACCAGCCACTCAGCCCTCCAACTCTAGCCACCCACACCCCACCCCTATGCCCCAGCCACCCACACCCTGTCCTCTGTGCCTTTATCCCCATGGCTCCTCCAAACCCCACCCTCCAGCCCTGGCCAACCACACCCTACCCTCCGTGCCCCCACTCCCACAGCCCCCCATACCCCACCCTCCATGCCCCACCCCCATGGCCCCCTCACCCTCACACCCCATTCTCCAGCTGCCTCACGCCCCACCCACCCACAAGCTGCCTTGTAGCCCCTGCCATCCACACCCTGTCCTCCAGCCTGTCATCCACACTCCACCTCCCATGCCCTCACTCCACAGCCCCCCACACCCCACCTTCTAGCCTCTGCCATCCAAGCCCTACCCCCATACCCCTATGCCCCCCACAGCCCCTCCATACCCTGCCCTCCACACCCCTGCCTGGTCCAGCATTGCCGTTTCCAGCCCCAGCTACAGAGGTCCAGACTGGGGAGACCAGGAAGCAACGTGGCCCAGGCCCTGACCCTCACTGACTGGGAGGCCCTTGCTTTTCTCTGCCCCTCCAGCTGCAGGGTCATGACCTGACACTTGCCAGGCCAGCGGGTGCGGTCCAGCAACGTGCATGCTTCAATCCCACACCGCAACCCACTGCAGTCGGGGGCTCTCCCTCCCCAACTCCAGCAGAAAGTTGCTATTCAGGAGGGTCAGCCCCAACAAGACCAGGGCACGCAGGTCTCAGAGGCCTGGGGTTCTGTCCCTAGAAGATGCCTGGGACCCTGCCTGCCCTCCAATCCCTGGATGGCCAGGAGCTTAGTGGGCAGGAGAGGCCATTGTGCCAGCCCAGGGCCACCTGAGGGCCACGTACAGTTGCTGAGGAAGAGCAGGACGGCGAAGCCCAGTGTGGCGGTGGCCAGCAGGATCAGGCAGACGTTGCAGGGGACCATGAAGTAGCGCACCACCAGGGAGACTCGGCGCTGCTGCCGGGGGTCCCGCTCCAGCGGCAGCGGAGGCATGACCCAGGTGGCCCCCAGGGGCAAGCAGCCCCCCGTGGGCGGGCAGGTCCTCACGGGGCACCCTTGGGCCTCTGTGGGGCTAACCCTCCCATGCTGGGACCCCTAGGCCGGGCGTGGCCAGCAGCTGTACTCACACCAGGGGAGCACAAGGCCCTCCCCAAGCTCCAGCTCTGTATGGGAGGAGCTGATTCTCCTGGAGCAGAAATCCCAAATTTGGGCTCAGAGGGGGGAGGAGGAGGGGACTGAGGGCCAGCGGTCACCCCTGCTGTGCACGACCCTCCCTGCTTCTGCTTGGCCCCTCTGCTCAGTCTTCGGTGGTCACGGACAGCCCTGCCAGCCGCCCCCCTGGAGAGGATGGGGAGGCCCCTCCTTGCGCTCAGAGTGGACCGACGGGCTTGGCTGGATGCGGCAGTCCGGCGGCGGGACGGCGCTCCCGCGGCGGCTCCAGTCCCGGAAGACGCGGGCGCGGCGATGGCAGCGGCGGGAGGAGCAACGCACGTCAGGAGGAGGAATAAAGAGCCGGTCGCGCGCGGAGGCCGGGGACTCCCGCCCAGGCAGCAGCACGGCCTCCCCGCACCGGGCAAGGCGGTGAGTGAGGGGCGCCGGGCGCCGACGGCGGCGGGTGAGGAGCAGACAAAGGAAGGTGCCTCCGGGGACCCGGTGTCCGCGGGGAGTCGCAGCTCGAGGAGCAAGAAGGATGGAGCGCCAGGCAGAAAGGTGGCGGGGCACAAAGGGGAACGCGGGGGAGGGTGTATGTGTAGGGGTTTGGGGAGGAGGTTGGAGGGGTTGGGGCAGAGGTGAGGGCTAGGGGTTAGGGCAGGGGACTTGGGGGGGCAAAGGTGAGGGCTGGGAAGGGGGTTGGGGCTGGAGTAGGGGTGGGCGGGGGCGGGGCAGGGGCGGGGGCGGGACCTCTCCTCTCCCACCCCTCGGGTCTCTGCTGCCAGGGCGCGGCCGAGTGTGAGCATGCCGGGGGGCCGGCGGGGTCTCAAGTCAGCGTCTGGGAGGCTCTTAACGGATCCCCGCAGGGAGGCTGAGGTCTGCACCAAGAACCCAGTTCTGAGCTGCGAGCTGTGTATGCTTGCGAGTGTCCCCCTCCTGTTGGCCCCACCCTGTCAGTGGGGGGCGGGGGGGCAGGTGCGTACACACAAGTGAGGAGTGCCAAAGGGGTCCAAGCTGGAGGGTGGGGTGGGATAACGACCCAAGAAATCGCGTCGCCACCTTCTCCCCTAGGAACTGACAGCAACACCTTAAACCACTCCCCAACTCCCGGCGCCAGAGGAACACGCAAATGAGTTCCATGCAAACAAGCTGTATGCAAATAGAGGCCGGGGTCCCGCGAGCCTGGAGCGCCCCCCAAAGGCCCCCCCCAGAAACGTCGCCGCCGTGACGTCACAGCGGGGCGCGGGCGCGCGGTGCGCTTGGAAGCGGTGGTCCTTCGTCAGAGGTCGCCAGATGCGCCCCCCCAAAAACACCCCTTCCCCTGCCCAGCTACAGGGGGCGAGGGTCCCGCCCCACCCACCGCCGTCTCCCAGCCCAGGCCAGCTCTCCCCTCCCCCTGCAAGCCCCGGGCCTGGTTAGGACGTGCCTCCGCCACAGCTTGGCCCCGGGTCCAGTCCCCACCGCCCACTCCAGTCATGTCCTGCTCTGAAACCCGCCAGGGTCAGAATCCTTAGGTGACCATCTCCGTGACCAGCACCGACTCCCTGCTTACCCTCCCCGCTTCCCCACCTGCAAACTTCTCCCACACCACCCGAAGGCCTCTGGGAGGCACCTGAGGGCCCCGGGCCCCTACCACGCAGTGGGGCGGTCCCTCCTGCCTGGACCTCGTCACACACACCCCTGCGCCCTGCAATGACCTCTGCCCACATAACCGCTTCTCTGGCCGATCCCACCAGCCTCTTGTCCCCAAGGTACAGCCTGACCTCGGGCTTTGCGGGGCTCCTAGGGCCAGGCTGCACCCTGGCCCCATCCCAGGACCCCTGGGGTCAATCCCCTGCATGGCCGCTGACCTGTCACCCCAGCTGTCTCACACACACACACACACACACACACACACTTTCATACATTCACACACCAAGTCTCACTCATATATTCACTCTTGCTCTCTCCCATCCACAAGCACACACTCATACATTCACATGCACACTTGCACACTCAACAGAGCACATTCACACTCATACAGTTCTATGCAAACATGCATACGTTCACACACTTGCACTCATTCTCACATTCACACACTCACATGCTCACTCATATATTCACACATGCACATTTACACTCACATTAACATGCACACACTCAGCACTCAGGCCTCTGGGGAAGGGTGGGCATGTGGGGTCAGGAGGTCCTTCTTCCAGTCAAACTGCTGTTGCTAGGTCACCCAGGCCACCCAGGGGTCGCTCTCAGGTTTCCTCTGATTCCATCTTGGGAAAGGGGTACTGACCACAAGGCCGGGGGCTCCCCTTCCCTGTGACCGCCCTACCTGGGGCCACCAGGATCTCCCTCACTCTGCACACAACCCATGGTTCCAAAGGCATCTCTGTGCCTGCAACTCCCCTGGCTGTCCTCGCTCTCCCACTTGGGGAAGCCCCTGGTGACAGAGTCTCACCACAGCCCAGACTGCTGCCACTCCCTGCTGGAGGGAAGGGGTAGTGCTGCCTCTGACAGGCCCCTCAGACAGGGGCCTCCTGACTCCAAGCCTAGGCAGTGTCCCTGGCCACACGCTGCCGGAGCCCTGCATGCCTGACCCTGCACGCTGCCACTGGCAGCTGTGAGGCTTTGAGGGCAGCCCTGCAGCAGAGGAAACACAAACTGGGGCATGCATGGTGGGGGTGGGGGGAGGGTCTGGTGGCCCAGATGTTGAGTGGGTCCCAGATGAACCAGGGCATGTGTGGGGGGAGTGGTCTGCCAGCCTGGGGGGCTCTGAGTGGGGATACTGGATGAACCGGGGCATGCATGGGGCGTCTGCCAGCCCAGGTGTTGAGTGGGATCCCAGATGAACCTGGGCATATGTGGGGGGGTGTCTGCCAGCCCTAGGTGCTCTAAGTGGGAAGCCCAGCCAGCTGTGGGCCCATGCTGGGGTAGGGTCAGGCAGGCAGGCCAAAGGCGGTGGAGGGTAAGTGGCAGCAGCCTGGCCCCACCTAGCCCCAGTCAGTGTCTGAGCCCCCCGCAGGGGCGGGGACCTTCAGGCAGACAAAGGGCCATTGAGGCCCCAGGCCCGTTGGGGGAGGGGAGCTCAGACTACTCAGGCTATTCTGGGATCTTCAGACCCAAAATCATTCAGCCCTGACCAGCCCAGGAAGGCTCTGGTCGGGGATGGGAACAGAGGATG
Source organism: Dugong dugon (assembly GCA_030035585.1). Classification (NCBI taxonomy): domain Eukaryota; kingdom Metazoa; phylum Chordata; class Mammalia; order Sirenia; family Dugongidae; genus Dugong; species Dugong dugon. Next base: position 23,975,171 of record CM057462.1, on the reverse strand, counting down.
CTCTGAGCCAGGACCAGCCTGGTCTCTGGGCTCACACTCACTGTAACGTATGACTGCACATACCTGTACACACACACTAGATGTTCCGATCTCATACATGCATACAGACATGCATGTACACCTGCTCACCCAGGTTTGCACAGGCACTGGGTGACCTCTCAAACACACACTCACCTGTGTGCACACATACCTGTGTGCATACAGTGTCCTTCACAAACAAGTGTCCCTAGTCCCCCCACACACATGCTAGGCATTACGCACAGTGTACACACAGGGTCTGTTTCACACATACATGCACGCGCGCACACACACACACACACACACACACACACACACACACACGCTGTCCCTCACACATTCACCTGCATACATATACAGTGTGTCCTTCATTCCCCCCATGGATGTTGATCCCACCCACGTATGCTTGGGTGCACACACAGGGTGCCCCCTCACACACACCTGCATGCACACACACAGGATGTGCCTTGGGCTTCATGGGGCTCCTGGGGCCTCATCAGGTGCTGTCACATACGCCCCCCCCCAAGGACACCCACCAGCACACACGCAGCATGTCCTTCAATTCCCCACACACATGCTGGGTGTTGGCCCCCCATGTACACTTGGTGCACACACACACACTCACCCTCACACAGAGGGTGTCCCTCACACACTGTCACCTGCATGCACACACACAGCATGTCCCTCACCCCCTTCCCCCAAGTACACATGGTGCACACACAGGGTGTGCTCTGCCACCTCCAGGTACTTCTCTGGCCCTGAAAAGTGAGTGGGGGAAAGGAAATGCAGAGGGGTGGGGAGCAAAGTCCCCAGGCAACTAAGGGTCCCTTTCTCATGCAGATGTCCCTCCTCCTCCTCCTTCTGGAAGGATGGGTGGGGGCTGTAGAGGGATCTGGGTTCTTCGTGTCTGCCCAGCAGGGGGCCCAGAGTCCAGACAGGGGCCCTCCCCTCCCCACGCACAAACCCTCTAACACAGGCTCTGCGCCTGGCCACTGGCTCCACCCCCCACCCCCCCCTGCACCCTGGCTGGTCTCGGGTCTGGCTGAGCCTGGAGTCCGTCTGCCCCCCCCCCCCCCCCCGCAACTGCCCTCCCCCAAAGGACCTGGAAGCTTCCCGAAGTCACAGGTGTCTGGCTGCCCTGGTCGGGGGAGGGGAAGAGGAAGGGCTGGCAGAGCAGCCCCCCCAAGTCCAGGGCCTCCTGGTGTCCGGTTTCAGGCTGTGGCATCCCCTCCCCCTCCCCGCAGTGGACAATGGGTGTTTCACAGCAGCGAGGCCCTGCTGGGCCAGGCCAGCTGCCAGAGGAAGGCTGGCCTTTCGGGCGGTGCCTTCCCCAGCAGCCCTCAGCCGCCACAGTTGTCCACCATCCTCAGGTAAGCCTGAGACAGTGCCCGTGTTGGACCCCCTGGGTGTGTGTGCCTTCCTTTGGACCACCCCTGCCCCGCCCACCCCTCAGGTCCTGGGCCCACCTGGGTTTGAATCCCAGCCCTGCCACTTGGTCGTGGTGCAGCCTTAATGCCTGGCAGCAAAACCTGCACTGCAGGGTCTTTAGATTACGCAGGACAGTGGAAAGGGTCTCAGCAGGGCTGGCTGGGGCAGCCACATGCCGGCTGGGAAGGTCGCCTGCCCGGCCCCATGTTCATCCACCAGCCTGGATAAGCCCCTCACAGCCAGGGGCCCCTAGGCTAAGTGCAGGAGGTATGTCCCGTACCCCATAAGCTCTCCACCCTCAGGGAGGTTACATTCTGGTTACGTTATAGCAATTTCAGACAAAGTTCAGGTAGGCTGGAGTGGCCTGGATGAGCTCCAGACTGAAGGGTCTAAGAGGTAATATCTGCAGAGAGATCTGAATGTTGGGGGCAGGGGGGAACCCATGCATAGATCTGGAGAAAGAGTCTTCAGCCAGGGGCAAGAACAGATGCCAAGGCCCCAAGGAAGCTGCAGGAGGCAGGAGGGGCCTTCGTGGTGAAGCCAGGGAGTAACAGGGGCAAGGGGTAGGCACAGGGCAGGTGAGCAGATAAGGAGACCTCATTGGAGAGGGAGCCTTGGATGCTGCCACCAGGATCTCAGTGCAGCCATCAGAGGGTGCCAGCTAGTCGGAGGAAGGGAGAGGGACATCTGAGAAAACGTCTGCCCCTCCCCTCTGGCAGCCCCAGGCCAGCCACTTTAAGCCAGGAGGAAAAGAAAATCTTCCTCTGGGAACCAGGGTGCGGCCCAGGTGTGGTAAGTGCCCAGTGACTCATGAGACCTGGTGGCCCTGCTGAGAGGCCACGTAGGGAGTTCCAGGGTCACAGAGGGGGAGGGGGAGGGAGTGCAGACAGATGCTCACTGTGACCAGAAGAGGCAGGGAAAGGAGGGGAACCTAGATGGGGAGGTGGGGAGAAAGCAGCAGTGCAGGAAAAACAGACACAGGACAGAGGAGAACACAGCAGTGACGGTGGCATTGAAGAATGAGGGAGGAGGATAGCTGGGTGCCTGGCAGAGCCAATGGGACAAGGGTCCCCACATTTCCGAGGGGAAGCCAGCCGGGGTCCCAGCAACAGGGACACAGGCAGATCCCTGGTTCCCAGCCCCCTCCTTGCAGCACACTGGCAGCCACCCATCCTCACACAGGCCTCTAGCCCCTGTACCTCCCTGCACCTTCCACCCCTCCCTTTGCCTTCAAAGCACAGCTCAGACCTGATCTGCTAAGCCCCCTGCCCACCCTGTCCAGGACTCAGCAGAGCCTGAGAAGGTGTGAATACCCTGCTGAGGTGTGAACACCCACAGCAGCACCAGAGTCTGGATGTGTGGATAAGTGAACAGACATGGAGGAGCCCCGAAGCCTGAGCCTCACTGCCCTCAGGAGAGCACTGGGGTGCACACCCATTCCCAACCCCCACTCAGCCCAGGCGTGCACTGAGTCTCACATGTGGGCAGAGGGACAGGTGCCTCCGGAGGCCACCCCAAGCTCCCTGCTTTGCCCAGTGTGGAGGCTCAAGGAGGGGGCTACTTGGGGAGGGCCAGCCGGACCACTAAGGCCCACCTCAGGCCATTGCCAGACCCTCCCCTGCATGGCCTGACTCCTGAGCTGCCCTGTTCCCTGCAGACAGGACTGCCTACGGATCTCAGGGTTCAGCAAGCACGTGAGGACAGAGCTCAAGTGGGCCTGCCCAGGACTCTCTCCTGGCCCTATACAGCCCCACCCAGCACGTGCTCTTGTCACTGTATCTGACAGATGGGGTCACCCTGGTTGGACACTGGGAAGCTGCCACCGTCACTCCCAGAGGAGGAGCTGGTGGGGGATGTGCCTGGCACCTGTTCAGCACATTGCCAGGCACAGGCACAGACGTGCCACAGGGCACAGCTGGACCACGGGCACAACCGGACCAGGGGGAACAGCCAGACCACAGGGCTCAGCTGGATCATGGGGCACTGCCGGGCCATGGGACTCAGCCGGAGCAGGGGGCACAGCCAGACCAGGGGGCTCAGCCAAACTGGGGGGCACAGCTGGATGACAGGGCTCAACAGGACCAGGGGGCTCAGCTGGACCATGGGGCTTGGGTTCAACAGTGAGACAGAGGCCTTGGACACAAGCCCCTGAGACCCAGCCTGCCTGCACTAGCCCACTGGCCAAGCACCTGTCACCACCCCACCTGGGCCAGGAAATAAGGGCTGGCCAGGACCTGGACCCCACAAGTCCAGGCTGTGACCAGAACTCACATATGCACAGATGGGTTTCTCCCTAGAGCCATGTGGTCCTTGTGTAGGCACACGTGCACATGCAGAGTGGACATACACAGGCACACACACGTACACATCACAAATGCACATATACACTTGTGCACATGTACAGCACATGCATGCACAGTGCATCCATGTACACACACGTACATATACATACATACACACACGCCCGCGCACACACACACACAGCCACTCACAGCTGGAAACAGCTGGCTGCCTGTGAGGACAGAGCTCCCCCCTCTCCCACGCCACAAGTCCATGGGGGGAAGCTGGGGGCTGGGCAGGGCCGGTTTCCCCCTTCCCAGGTCCCAGTTGTAAGTAGCCCTTGGCAGGGGGCCTTCCTCAGAGGAAGTTCTCAGGATCTGTCCTGGGGGTAGGCCCTTGGAGGAGGAGCTTCCCTCAGTACCGGAGGCTCTACCACAGACCCCCATCCCATCAGCTCAGCAGGCAATCCTGCCTCCCCGGGACTAGAAAGTGACCGGTCCCTGAGCTGGAGGGCAGCACTGGAACATTAGTTCCATCCTATGAGCCTTCCTGGGACTTCAGTGGTTATGCGGTGGGTGATGCCTATGCTGGACAGCCCCAGGAGTCCCCTGAGCCTGCTCCCTCCCTTCAGTCCCCCATCCCAATAGGGGTCCTGGGCAGGAGTGCAGGGCAGGAAGGGGAGTCATTCCCAACCCCACCCAGGCTTGATAGCTATTTCTGTGGGGTCCCTGCCCACCCAGTTATCAGAACCTGGGGTTGGGGTGGGAGAGCCCACAGTCTCTGAAGTGAGCAGCTGGCCAGGTTCCCACTGGTGGAGGCAAGGGACTGAGGGACTGCTGGACTGTTTTGCAGCTGTTTTTCACCCTCCTGCTGTGCCGGTGATGGAAGCTTTGATTCTCAGGGTTTGAGGGGCTAATCCTTCAGGAAGGAAGGGAGGCAGCCAGGCCACACAGCAGCAGGGGAATGACCAGGATGACCTCTGACTGGACCCTGGTGACCTCGAAGATGGAGTCACCCTCACCCCACCCGATCTCCCTCCATGGATGCTGTGAGGGCACAGGCTGGTCCCACAGAATACACTTCTGTCCAGCACCCACAGTATAGACTTAGGGAGGCAGCCAGTGTAGACATAGGCAGGCGGGACAGTTTCTTTTCCATTTGCCCATCGGAAGAGGAGAATGGAGGTGCCCTCCTCCCTCCCCTCCCTAGCATGGGGGTGTGGGAGTCTGGAAAAAGCCAAGAGCTATTTCCACCAGCTCGGCCCCACCCTTTTTCCTGTCTAAAGGGGGTCACCTGGGGGAAGCGGGATCTCCTCCCTGACCACCACTGAGCCCCTGTGGTTTCAGATTGCAGTCACAAAGACCCCTGGGGCTGCCCCAGCAACTCCCAGGCCCAAGAGAGCCCAGCTGAGCCAGCTGAGCCAAAAGGCCGACAAGTCCATTCTTGTGCGCGGGGAGTGCCTGATCCCACTTCCTACCAGGAACCCCCAGGTGGGGAGAAGGCTGTGGGGCCTCCCTACCTGGGTGGACCCCACCCCCAACCTCAGGAGAGAGATTCTGGGCAAGCAAGCCTCCAGTCCAGGCCCAGACCTGCCTCCTCCAGGGTCAGCAGGCTGGGGGAGGGCCCGAGTGGGGTCTGGAGGGGGAGGGCTAGAACCTGAGTCAGGAAAGGGCCAGGAGGGAATCAAGAACAGTGAGAAGCGACCCACCCCCACCCCCACACCTGCTCAGCAGGGAGGAATAGGGGGCAGAGCAGGGCTGCCTGCTCCCCAGCCCAGAACCTCCCGTAACCCCATCTGTGTCTTCGGCCACACACACCTGCCCACAGCCCACCGGGCCTGTTCAGAGACCCAGAGGTGCCTCGGCCAGGCTGGCTTCCTCTCCAGGCCTAAGCCCAGGCTGTCCTCCTGAAGGCCCTGTTTCCCCAAAGTTCATGCTGCTTCTGGGACCCAGAGCACACCCCCGAACCCAGGAAGAAGGGAGGGCCCTCCAGGCCGGAGTCTAGCTGTCAGGACCCCCAACTTCAGGGCTGAACAGGGCAGGGTTGGGCTGGAGCCAGACTCATTCCGGCCCTGGCCCCCTGCCTTGTACCCAAGCCAGGCCTCGGCAGAGGGCAGACAACACTTCCTTTCTCTATTCCTGGCCCCTTGTGGGGAGGGAGGGCCCAGGCCACCCTGCTGGCCCTCAGCCAGGCCGGAGTCCTTCCGGGGGGCTTCAGGGGAGCTCCAGAACATGCCTTCACGGGGTGGGGGTGGGAAAGGGTGGGAGGCTGAGGATCTTGTGGGCAGTGCCTGGACCAGGACAGGGTAGCTTCAGGCTGTAGGAGCGTGGGTGGCCACACTGAGAGAGGCCAGGCCGCCTCCCAGCAAAGCGGGGGCAGGGGTCTCCTTCCAGAGCCGGAGCCCTCCCCCGCCCCGCCCAAAGGTGGCAGCAGAGGGAGGGGCGCATACCTGTCTCAGCTATGTCAGGAATGTGGCTCCCCAGGCCAGGCGGGGGAGGAGGAGCCAGGCTGGGGAGCTGGGGGAGGGGCTTCGCCCTGGAAAGGGCCAGGAGACCCTGCAGGTCTGGGGAGAAACTGAGGAAGGGAAGCTGGTCTCTAGTGGAGCTAACAGTCAGGTGTGCCGCCAGTGGCAGGAGCCCTTTGGAGTAGAGTCAAGGACCACACCTTTGAGGAGCAGAGCCCTGGCAGGGTGAGGAGGGGGAGGGCCAGGGCTGCATAGGGCCTGATGGGGGCAGCCTCCATCCTCTCACTTCAGGGATACCCTCCCCAGGGTTCTGGGCAAGACACCCCTCCCAGGATGTGACCATTCTGCAGAACAGATCAGACGCCCAGGCCAGGGAGAAGAGGTGGGGAAAGGAGGGGAGGGGTGGGAGTACTGGGGGGAGGGGAGGGGCCACTGAGCACAGTGGCCTTGGGTCTTTCTGACTGTGGTCTTTGGGGCACCTGGCTTGGAGTTGGGAGGGGCTGCAACCACCCACTGAAGGAGGCACCCCTGGGAGGCCATGCCCCCCATGTTCCGGGCCTCCCTGTGGGAGTCCTCGGGGAACAGGGATTCTCCCACAAGGAGGGACCCAGTGGTTTGAGGGTAACCTCCACAGACCAGGAGGTACCAAGACTTCACCCTGTATCCTGTGGGGTGAGGTAGCTTGTGGCCCCCTGGGAGCAGAATAGGGTAGGAGTCAGATGGGGAGGGGTCAACTTGGCCAAGCCCTGTCATGTCTGTCCCCCTCACTGGGGAGAAGCCTGGGCTCTGGGTGCCCAGCCCCAGTACCTGAGGTGGGGTCGGCTGTCCTATCTCCCACAGAACAGGAGGTGGGCCCTCCTCCACCCCCAGCCAGCCTGGGTGGGCTGGGCACAAACCAGCTGTTCCTTCCTCAGGCCTGGCCGTAACTCCAAGGAATCTTGTCCCTCAGGCCCTGTGATGCGCCCTGAACCTTAGCCCACCCTAGGTACCCTGGTCTTCTTCCAAAGCAGAAATGGACAGTCAGTCCCAGCTTGAGGTTTCCAAGGACCTCAGTGCCTCACAGGAGAGCCCAAGCTCCTTCAGTGGGCCCTACTCTGGACCCCCATCCTGGGGGGCTCCCCCAAGCAAGGCCTGACAGACACAGCCACCCACCACCTCAGTTGACTAGAGATCCAACTAGATTCAGCTCAGGGTTGCCCCTCCCTGGTAGCCTTTGCCCACCAGGGTCTATGGGCTGGGCAGGGGTCTTGCTCCTTACCAACCATCCTGCTGCCCAGCCTGGGCATTTGCGACACAAAGCCAGGGCTTAGCGTGGGTCAAGGCAGCTTGGCAGATGCCTTACCGTGTTCTGCCCAGAGTGACCGCCTTCCACATGCCCTCTGACCCCATGGCAGGTCCTCAGTTACTGAGTCACAGACCCTCAGAGACTGGACCCACCCAGCCTCACAGAGTTAATTATTTCCTCTCTTGATCTAGAGAGACAGGGAGTCGTCAGTGCCCGACCTCGGTCTCCTGACCCTTCCCTGACCGATCCCCAGCAGCGAAGACCCGGTCCTGGGCTCCAGCCGCCCCTCAGCACCCCCTCCCAAAACTTAGCATCATTGGCAAAGCCAGTCCTACCCCATGTCACCTCTCCCCATCAGCAGCCCCATAGCTGCCGCCTCCTACTCTCCCCTAATGGAGCCTGCTTAATCGCCCCAGCGGCCCACCAAACTCACAAGCTTCCACAGCAGGGCCAGTATCTCGGTGGTCCCCATGGGAGAGCCAGGCTGGGATCCTGCATAAGATGGAGATGCTGCCCCATGGACACCTGCCCTACGGAACCCTTCTCGGCCTGGGCCCAGGAGGCAGTCGACCACAGGCTAGAGAGAAGCTGTAGGCTCATTTCAGGACTGCCCCTTCCCCTGTGCAGCCTCCCCACCTTGAGCATGAGCTGGAAGCCCAGGAGCTGAGTGTCCACCTAGCACGCACAGAGACCCCTCAAGCAGAGTCACAGCAGAAAGTCAGAAGATGAGACTTCAGCCTGGCCAAGAAGGCAAGTGGGGGTCGCCTTCCCCAGGGCAGGAAGTCACAGACCCTTCCCACCACCCTGGGAGGAAGCGTCCTCTCTGGACCACCCCTGGGCCTGGGTACATCCCTTCCCAGGCAGACGGGACAGACAGGATGTGGGGGCGACGAGCAGTTCCTACACCCCCCCTGCTTCATTTCCCAGCCAAGGATCTCAGCCCCCAACTGGGACTGTCCTGGGGTGAGACGGGTCTGTCACGTGAGTCCCACTTCCCAGCGGCTGGGTGGGGGAGGGGGCATCCTTGGGCCATTCAGAACAGACAAGAGGGGGCCGGGGCAAGGAAAGGTTCTTCATATTCCTTAGGGCCCCAAACCTATCCCTACCCACAGAGCTGCCCCGTCTCAGACATGACAGCCCCTTTGGAACAAACATGGGGCAGTCACCCTCCATCCCTACATACTGCCCCCACCCCCCCAGCAAAGTTTGCAGGACATCTGGGCCCAGTCTAAACAGATGTTTGGGCTTCTGTGGGAACATCAACAGCTGGTACTCATTCACCTGGTTCCACCCTCTCCCCTGGAAAGGGGGCCCTCAAAAAGGGGAGTGAGCAGAGCTGGGGGAAAGGGACACATAGGAGGCCTGTCCTTCTGTAGGGCTGGGACTCCTTCTGCTCTGAGACGAAGGACGTCAGAGTGTGGGTGCTAGCGTCAGCACTTGAGGCCCCTGACCTGGGATGGCCAGACACAGACGGAAGCAGGGAACAAGGCCAATGCAGAACACCGTGTGCTCCAGCCAACAGCAGACTTTCCCTCTGCCCCCAGAGCATGACGGGGCCCTAGCTCTCAGTCACCTCCTCCAAGCTGCCAGCCTCTGCCCACAGCCAGTCACCCATCTGCCACCACCTAACCACTGCTGCCCTCCCCACTCCCTGACCCCTCGCACCTTCCACACAGTGCTCCACCTCCTCCAGGTTACGCAGGGTGATCCGCATGAGGCTGGAGTTGAGCATAAGTTCATTCTTATGGGCTGGCCACAGATACGGGGGTGCAGGGTTCACAAAAAAGATTCTGGTGTCCCCAGTGGACACCTGGTTGTCACAGATGAGGGGGTCTCCAAAGCCACCAATCACCACCTTGTTGCCACCATCCAGCAGGCTCTCTGGGGTTACAACATCTTTGCCCTTCAGGTACCGCCAGACCCGAACCTGGGAATAGGGGGGCAGGTGTCAATGGTGCCCTTCCCTCTGGGGGACAGGGGTCCACAGAGGCCAGAGGTAGTGACCTCCCTCATTTCCGGCCTTGGTTACTCAGGCCAGATGTCCTGAGTAGACCCAAGCCCTGGGCTGTCACACGGAGACCTTTGGTCAGCCCCCCATCGAAAGCTGCAGGGACACCACAGGTCCTCATACATGAGGACACACTGCCTGGGAACACACTCCCTCCCTCAGGAGGCAGCTCCCGAGCTCCCAGGTCCAACTGACCCCAGCCACCCTACACCCCAATAATATCCACCTCAGCTCAGGCTAGACTTGGGGGCCCAGGGCATCTGCCTTCCAAGCCCCCTCTGCCTCTCCCCATCTGCCCACCCACTACTCGGGGCCCACGTGGAAAAAGCCAGGAGCAGGGGCTTCAGGGGGACAGGCTCAGGGCTGGGGGCTCTGGGCCAGCCCCTTGGGTGGGCTACTACACCCTCCCCTCAGAAGGTGGAAGCCCCTTCCTCCCACCAGGCTGCAATAGCATGTGCAGTCAAGGCACAAGGGAACCACAGAATCAAGTTCGGGCAGCTTCCCAGGGTGCCCCACCCTCCTTGCTTCTCAGGCCCTAAGGGCACCTGCTCTGACAAACTGCCACCCACTTGGTCCTGACAGCCCCAGCCTGGGGATGTACATAGTGGGCTGTACAGGCAGCTCCTTAGGAACAGGCACTCCCTGTTGAAGGAGCCCTAAGAAAGCCCCTTCCTCCAGAGCAGGGGGTGGGGGCTGGAGGTGGGCAAGCCTGCACCCAGCCGGAGCCTTCTGGAATGGGGGGTGAGAGGCAGTGGGTGGCCTATCCCCTGCCTGGGTCTTCAGCATCTACAGGGCTCTGTCCACCTTCTGTTCACCTAGGTGAGGCCTTGTCCAACCCCACTCCCCCTGCCCCTGGAGACAGACACAGTGTGTTCTGGAAGGCCTTAGGATAGCCCAGGCTGGGGAGGGGCTGAGTGGCTTTCATCACCTCCCCCCCCCCCCAGCCACACCCAGAAGCTGCAGGGAGGAAGTCGGGAAAATCCTGCAGGGACTTGGCAGCATGCCCCGCGGGTCCTGGAGGGGCGGGGGGTGGCGGGGATCCCAGCTGTAGACTGCATGGGCGCCGTCTGAAAGCAGCACTGCCACCCTCCCCATCTCCATGCAGGAGGAACGATCTGATTTCTGGTCTGGTCCAGCGAGGTGGTTTCTGGGCTGGAGGGGAGTGAGCGGGATTTTCCTCCCCAGAGCCCTCCACTGGAGCAGATTGCGGGGGGGAAAAAAATCCACCATATGAGACCCAGGGGCCCCAGATCCAACAGAGGGTGAAGCAGGACAAAACCCTCCTCCCTGTGGCTGGGGGAGCCCAGGTTCTCCCAGAAGCCAGAGGGAGCTCCTGCCCTTGCCGCCCCCACCCACACACTAGACTCGGCAACCGCCCCCCCCACCTCCCTGTTCCTGACCCCACACCCAATCACTGCAGCACTCCCACTAGGCGTGCATCCCTCTCTTGACCACCTCCTCTCTCACCTGGTAATGGCTTCTGGGGGGTGACAGCATTCACTACAGGCCCGACCCCCACCCCCACCCCAGCAGGGACACTCACACCTCCCCTTGTACCTATTCCCTTTCTTTGGCTGGTGGGGAAGGCGTGCAGGAGCCTTGAGTGGGCTTGGGGTTGGGGGGCAGACACGACTGGCTCCTCCGGGCCTGGGCACTGGACTGCAGCGGCACCGCGGGAACTTTCCCTCCGGTGCTCGCGAGTTTTTCGGGACCGGCGCCCCACCTGGGGGCTCGGCGGTCGCCAAGGGAGCGGGAGCGGAGGCTGCAGAGCGTCCGGGAGCGTGTTCCCACGACCTGGGGGCGGGGGTCCCAGCGGGCCGCCGGCATCGCAGGGGAGGGCCTGGGGCGAGGGGGCCGGGATGGCGAGGGGAAGGAAGCCCAGGCCCAGGTTTAGAGGGGGGCTGGAGGGCCACAGAGCGGCAGGGGGGTCGGGGGCCCACGGGGCTTGGGGTCCCACCTTGCACGAGTACGTGTGCTGCACCGGGTCCACGTTGAGAATCTCCTCCACCGTGCCCGTGAGCACGACGTTCGCCTCCTCCTCCCGCCTCTCCAGCGCCCGCTCTGGGCAGGTCCCGCCAGCTCCGGGCAGGACGCTCGCAGCCACCACCAGGAGCAGCAGCAGTGGCCGCAGCGGGGCCGGGCTGGGGGCGGCGGGGCCCGAGCCCGACGGCCGCAGGCTCGCCATGGCGCGGGCCCGGGATAGGGGCCGAGGACAGCAGAGGGCGGCCGGAGCGGAGAGTGTGCGGCCGGGCCACGCCGGGGACCGGACTGGATAGGACGGAACGCAGCTCCGGGGAGGAGGCGAGAGCGCTGGCGGCGCGCGGGCGGCGGGGGCGGGGCGGGGCGGGGTGGGACCCCGGCCCGCCCCTGGCCCGCCCCGCTCCCTCCGACCCGCGCAGGCCGCGAACAAAGCGCCGGGACCGCCGAGCCTGGCGGGGGCCGGGGCTCGCCGGGCTGCGGCCCTTGCTGCGGCCGCCCCTCCCCCGCGCTCCCGTCTCCCCCCCAGGAAATGCGGCTAGAATCGGGTTAATGCCTAATCTGGAGGCGGGCGACGTGAGGGGACTTCCAAAGGGATCGAGGCCGCGCCGGGGCTGGGAGCGGCCGGGCTCCCTGGCCGCTGGGGGTGGACGGCTGCCGGACCTGCGCCTCATGACCCTGACCTGAGAGAGGAGCCTGCCGGGGGACCCCAGCCCCACTGTGGAGCGAGAAAGAGGTTCGCATGAAACCCCCAGCCCCAGCCCCCAAGCACCGGCCGGTCTGGGAGGACAGGCTGCCACCGCAGGCCGCGCCCCCCCCCCCCCCCGGTTGTCGGGACCAGTGTGGCTGGGGCTGCGGTGATTGGCCAGGACGGGGCACAGCCCGCCCACCTCCCGCCCACCTCCCGTCCCGGCGCGCTCGGGCCAACTGCAGAGCCGAGGGTGCCTCCAGCCGTCCTGCGGCCGCTAGCTCAGGTCCAGCCCGCCGGCTACGCCCCCTTCTCCAGCTTTGCCTGGAGTTACACGGAGTGAACTGAGGCCCAGAGTCCAACTTACAGAATGGCCTAGCCGAATATAGGAGAGGAGGGAGGGGAGACTCCTTTTGTGTCCCAGGGCTGGGTCTGGTTGCATGCCTCACCCAAGCCAGCCACAGATCTCAGTCTGAGAAAGGTGAGTGGGCAGAAGGAGACTCTCCTGGGGACCCCATCCTGGCTCCAACCTTGGTGAGGGGCTCAGGAAAGGAGGGTGGTGCCCAGGGTCTGTGCTCGCACTGGGAGCAGAAGTTCCGTCTGGCGCAGGTTTGTGCTGAGCTGCAGCACAGGCAAGGGGTTGGGGTGGGGAGCCCAGGAAACAGGGCTGGAGCCAGGAGAGCACCCCCTCCACACACACACACCCCCACATGCCTGCACTTAGCTGCCACGGCACAGTCGGACAGGGGTCCCTCGTCCCATATATGGACCTTCCTGACCAGAAAGGGGGTATCTGGGTCTCCAGTCAAATCCCCCTGGGGTTTGGGGGGCTGAGGGCTCAGTGCTTCCCAGGACCATGGACTCTGGCCCAGAGAGGTGCCCATCCTGCTGTGCTCCCCCCCCCCCCCAACACATCTTATCAGAGCCCAAGGCTGACTCAGCCTGGCTCATGGGGGCTCCTCTGGGAAATTGGTATAGGAGGGAAAGGCAGAACAAATATCTTGTGAGGAGATGTCTTACCTTTCTAGTGCTGTTATAATGGAAATACCACAAATGGATGGCTTTAACAAAGAGAAATTTATTTTTCACAGTCTAGGATACTAGAAGTATGAATTCAGGGTGCCAGCTCCAGGGGAAGGCTTTCTCTCTGTGTCAGCCCTGGAGGAAGGTCCTTGTCATCTGTCTTCCCCGGCCTAGGAGCTTCTCAGCCCAGGAAACCTGGGTCTAAAGGATGTGCTCTCCTCCTGATTCTTCATTCTTGGTGGTAGGTGGTCCCTGCAGACTAAATTATGACATAGGGCTGGAAAGTTGCTATAACGCTGAGGTAGGACACTGAAGGTGTATTGCTGGCCTTGCTAGCTGAAGGCAAACTGCTTCTGGTGGTCCATTGAAGTAAGTATGGAGAAAAAGGTATTATCCAGATCAATAGCTGCATACCAGGTACCAGGAGATGTATTAATTTGCTCAAGCAATGAAACCACATTTGGAACAGCAGCTGCAATGGGAGTCACCACCTGGTTAAGTTTTTGATAATCTACTGTCATTCTCCAAGATCCGTCTGTTTTCTGCACAGGCCAAATAGGCAAGCTGAATGGGGATGTGGTGTGAATCACCACCCCTGCATCCTTCACGTCCTTGAGGGTGGCACTAATCTCTGCAATCCCTCCAAGAATGTGGTATTGCTTTTGATTTACTATGTTCCTAGATAGGGGCAGTTCCAATGGCTTCCACTTGGCTTTCTCTACCATAATAGCCCTTACTCCACTTGTCAGGGATCCACTGTGGGGGTTCCACCAGTTGCTGAGTATATCTATTCCAATTATGCATTCTGGAACTGGGGAAATCACTACAGGATGGGTTTGAGGACCCACTGGACCTACTGTGAGACAGACATGAGCTAAGATGCCATTAATAATCTGACCACCATATGCCCCCACTCTGACTGGTTGGCCACAGTGACATCTTGGGTCTCTTGGAATTAATGTCAGTTCAGAGCCAGTATCCAGTAATCCCCAAAAAGTCTGATTATTTCCTTTTCCCCAACTAACAGTCACTCTGGTAAAAGGCTGTAGATCCTTTTAGGGAAGGCTGGGAGAAAGATTAACAGTATAAGTTTTTGGCAGTATATTGGAGTCCTTCCTCAAGGGGACCTGGCCTCCCCTTCATTCAAGGGGTTGTGGGCCTGTAAACTTGCTCAAATCTGGGAATTGTTTGAGGGGCTATGACTCTGTTCTGGTGATTCAAGTTAGACTGCTGTTCACTTGACCTAGAATTCTTCCACTTGTAGTTTAAAAGTCTCTCCAGACATTGAGTCAAATTTACATACTATCATTAACTAGGAACTACTCACAGTTCAAGGGTCCCTGGGTGGTATAAATGATTTACATTTGATTACTGTCTTAGGCTGGCTACTCTAAAGATTTATATCAATGAAATGGCTCACGCAGTTGTAGAGGCTGGGAAGGCCAAGTCTGTGGGTCAGTCTGGAGGCTTCTCCTGATTCACATATCTGCAGGGGCTGGCAAACCCAAAATTGGCAGGTCAGAAAGCAGGACTCTGGCTCACAGGCTGCAAAGACTGACAAATCCCAAGATTGGCAGGCAAGACAGCAGGTAAGCTGCTAGCTCAAGTCTGAAGAACCAGGGGTCAGATGAACAGGAGCCAGCTGCAGGATCCAGAACGAGCAAAAGCCCATGAGCCTTGCCAGAGAGTCCGCCTATATTGGATGCAGGCCACACCCCCAAGGAAACTCCCTTTCATCTGATTGGCTGCTGGAGGCCTGGTCAACATGGCAGAGTAGTTAGACGCTTCCTATATCCCTCTTACAACAAAGACCTGGAAAAACAAGTGATCTGATTCCATGTGAATATCTAGCAGCCCTGAACAATGCAAGGTTAAGAAATCTGTCCGAGGGATACAGGAGAGGAAGACCATTTGGAAGAGGTGAGGAGGGCTAGAGCCGTGGCAGCGAAACTGCAGAGCCACAGCCACGTTGGTCCGTGGTGAAGCAGGCAAACAGCTGTGCTGTGCACTCACTCAAGAAGCAGTTCCCACATCGAGAGAGAGCCGGCAGCAGAGATTCTGTTTGGACACTCTGAGCCAGTGAAGAGCAGCTCCCAAGAGGTTAGGATAAGTACATGTGTGCACCCTTTTGCTGGGATTTAAAAAAAAAAAAAAAAGCACATTTGGGAAAACCTCTCTCCCTTTTACCTCCTCCCTCCGCGCTCTGCACCAGGAGTCCACTGGGCCAGAAGTAGATCCCAAAAGGCATCCTGACCCATTCTCCTGGCCTTGGAGAGGGAACAAATAAGCTGCTGGCTCCCCTAGGCCAGGAACACAGGGTCGGCACAGCTCCTTTGCTGGCCACAGGTATCAGGGGATCCACAGACTCTGAGCGCCTTACACCCCTGTATAGTCTTGTGGAGACCCATCTCAACAGTGTTAGCCCTCACTGCCACAGCACAACAGGGCAAACATATGAAATTTAACTTCAACTGCTTCACCTGTGAACGGGCAGATTTGTGACCCTCGAAACAGCCCTGCCCCTTAAGCAGGCACTTTTATCGATCTGCAGCAGGGTCTTGAGGACTGGTGGTAGCTCCTAAAGTGCCTAGTTACCTGCCACAGGAGTTCAAGAAAAAGTGGTGCCCTCGAGTCTTTACAGCCAACAGAGTGGGGTGCTCTTAGTCTGGCTGCAAAACTCACCTACCTACTCACCCTAGAGAATAGGGACATGCTTTCCTTTCAGACTCTCAGGGGCAGCTGTCAGCCCCCTGCCTGGCTCAGTGCGTGATCCCCTACCACTGCCAGAGTCCTGTGCCTGCACCAATCACCCATGCCTCTCTAGGACTGAGGGTGAGAGCCTGCATCACACACTCAGTGACCAACTGCCTGAACACCCGAGCTGAACCCATATAGGAAAATTTAACGGTCTCCTGTGTGCACATACTTAGTTACAGAACTAACTACCTGGTGACAGGACGTTAGAGATCCAAAGGTGTCAAAAATCAAACTAGTGCACACGAGCAGCCTATTTGGGCATATCAAAACAAAACAAAATAAGAAGCTAGGTCTCACTAAGCAAACACAAAATAAAATTATAATAAATTATTGATGGCTTGAAGACAACAGTCAATATCAAGTCACATAAAGAAGCAGTCCATGATGGCTTCAGCAAGCTCCCAAAATAAAGAATCAATAAATTCTCTGGAGGAAGAGAACTTCCTGGAATTACCAGAGGCAAAATACAAAAGATTAATATACAGAACTCTTCTAGAAATAAGGAAGGAGAAACATCCAGGGAACATACAGACACAGTAGTAGCAGAACTTAAAAAAGTTATTCAAGAACATAATGCCAAATTTAATAGGCTGCAAGAATCCACAGAGAGACAGCAATCAGAAATCCAGAAGATTAACAATAAAATTTCAGAATTAGACGACTCAATAGAAAGTCATAGGAGCAGAATTGAGGCAGTAGCAGTTAGAATTAGTGACATTGAAGATAAAGCTCTTGATACCAACTTATTTGAGGAAAAATCAGATAAAAGAATTAAAAAGAATGAAGAAACTCTAAGAGTCATGTGGGACTCTATCAAGAGAAATAATCTACGAGTGATTGGAGTACCAGAACAGGGGGGATAACAGAAAATACAGAGAAAATTGTCAAAGATTTGTTGACAGGAAAACTTCCCTGATATCATGAAAGATGAGAAGATATTGATCCAAGATGCTCATCGAACCCCACATAAGGTAGATCCCAAAAGAAAGTCACCAAGACATATTATAATCAAACTTACCAAAACCAAAGATAAAGAGAGAATTTTAAGAGCGGCTAAGGATAAAAGAAAAGTTATCTACAAAGGAGAGTCAATCAACTGATTGGCTGCTCACAGCAGATCCCATCATGGAGTTGATACTATTATATGACTGCCAAACTACATCATAACTGCGAAACCACTGAGAATCATGGCCCAACCAAGTTGACACACAACCTTAATGATCACAGGAGGGGTGTTTCAGGTGCCCCCTATCTGGGACAAGCTCATTCCACTGGACCATGAGAGCTCCCCATTCCAGTGCTCCGCAATCTTGGACAAGCTTGTCCCCGTGGAACGTGGAAACTCCCCATTCTAGTGTCCTCCAATCTTGGACAAGCTCATCCCCTGGACCATGGGAGCTCCCAAAATGAATCATTTCTTTTACAAGTATCAGCACAAAGCTGGTTCCTATAAGGTGGAGGTTAAAGATGTCCCAAACGTGTAACTTTTCCAAACTGCTGTACCACTCCATCATCTCTAACATCAACTACTCACCCTCCCCTCAGTACTCTCCCTCCCATCTTTGGGTTCAGTAATTTCCTTCCATGTCTCACAGAACTCATGAACCGTACTTACAGTTAAGAAATTTATTAGGAAACTAACAGGGTACAATTCAGGATCAAGATCAGAAATGACTCAGGATACACTCCTTGGATCAGGACAGCCTATTCTCAGCCATGCCCACAGGTAGGCCTCTCGTAGGCCCTCAGCCTGGGCTCTGCCCTCCTGAAGCAAGTATTACAAATCTCTTCAGCTCCACTGCCAAGTGCCCAGAGGCACCCTAGTCTGCTAGCAAGCTTCCTGCCCGAAGGCATTCAGCTATCTCATTCCATGGGTTGAAAGCCTAGCTCTGCTAAGTGTCTGGAGGCACCCCACTCTGCCAGCAAGCCTCCTGCCTGGAATTATTCAACTTTGTGTCTCCGCAGGCCGGGAAGCCCCCTGCACAGTCTCCTGTGGGTCTCCTGGTTCTGCTGCCGCTGTTTCTCTGCATCTGCTTCTTGCCATCTCACATCATCTCCAGTGTTAAAGCTCTCTCTCTCTGTCTCTTGCATCTAGGAGTGTCTCAGCACAGGGTTCCTGGGTCCAAAGGACACACTCCACTCTCATTTCTTCTTCATTGTAGTCAGGTACCCCTCTCCTCTGGGATTAGCTCTCTTTTAAGCCTAGCAGGATGATGAAACTGACCAATCCCATCGTTAGCATTCCATACACCTTATTTGCATGGTCCTACCCACACAAGGGTGCCGTGCACCTAATTAGCAAGCTGTCCAATCCCCTTGGTGGGCCACAAGCACCTTATTTGCATAGTCTCACCTAATCATTTGGTAGGAGTTACAAGACCATGGCTAGAAAGGCCATATAAAAGCGATCCATCGTACTGCACCCCTCCATTCCAAAAAAAACAAAAACCATTGTGTCAAGTCAATTCCAACTCATAGAGACCCGGTAGGACAGCCCCATAGGGTTTCCAAGGCTGTAAATCTTTAAGGAGGCAGACTACCACATCTTTCTCCTACACAGCAGCTGGTGGGTTTGAACTGCTGAACTTGTAGTTAGCAGCCAAGCAAGTAACAAATGAGCAACAATCTGGGACAAGCTTGTCCCTTTGGACCATGGAAGCTCTCCCATTCCAGTGCCTCCTATCTCGGACAAGCTCATCTGTGTGGGCTTTGGTTGCTCCCCCTCTCCAGTGCCCCCTCCCCTCTGGCCATGGCCTCACCACTGCACAATGATTCTGAAGCTGCCCTGCGAATGAGTACTGGCTCCATTGGGCAGCTCAGCCTTGATCAAGCCTCTGCCCAGACCCTTCCCCAGACTAGTGCAGGTGGGACAATGCAAGCTGGTTGGTTCTGGAGAGCCAAATGACCTCCCAACCCCACTTGGTGTGGACCTGCCTCCCTCACAACCACCCAGGCAGGCCTGGGGACCCACCATTACACCTTCCCAGGTGGCGGGCAGCTGTGCGGGGCTGAAGAACACTCACTTGCATGGACTCCAACAAAGTTTCCTCCTTTTGTTTCTCTAGAAGTTAATTCCCCAAATGGTGTAGGGACATGTCTTACTTCCATTTCTTCACTACTTTGAGCCCATCTGGTTCTGAGTGTGAAATCCTTATCCTTTAACCTGGAGGCTTGTTGATAACCCTGGCCTGGTCACCCCCAGAGACCCTGGGTCCCCTCCCCCCACTCTCTCCTACCCTTCCCCATCAGCAGTGGGAAGGATGGGGACAGAGGGACACAGGGGCAAGGACAGAGAAGGAGACCGACAGTTCGCTTTGCATCAATGTTTATTACTGGCAGTTGAAGCCCACAGGTCTCAGAGTGGGGGCCCCAGGCATCTTCTCCTCCAGGTCCCTCAGGAGGGCAGGAACCTCAGCACCCCTTGGGGCCTGTCTGGCCTCCCCGAAGCCGCAGATTCATGTATACCGTGCACCCGGCAGTGAGGCCGTACTCCCCCAGTAGCTGCTTGTCCTCCAAGGGCCTCCCCTCGAAGGTCAGCCAGAAGAGGTCAGCCTGCACCTTCTCCTTCTGGCACACTTGCTGCTTAAGCTGGGCCACAGTGTCAGTCAGCTGGACATCATACGTGATGCTTCGGCCCTTATCATTGCGCACCAGGATGTTCAGGGGGTTGCAGCTCTCTACCATCAGCAGGACTGTGTTGCCAGAGCTCAGTCTCTGGTGGATGAGGGGCACCCCGTCCAGCAGCACTGTGCCGTCCAGGTGGGCCAGCCGCTGCTGGAAGACAGGCACTGCTAACTTCTTCGAGACTTGCTGCTTCAGCTCTGACAACAGCATGGAGGCTGTCAGGGGTACCAAGATCTCCTGGCCGTTCAACATCTTCACCTTCAGGTCCCAGCCCTGGGTGGCATTGAGTGACTCAGAGACTGGGCACCAGTTCTGGGGGCCACTATGCACCTGGTGCTGGCCCAGGGCAAGCTCCTAGGGTCTGGGACCCCTGCCCCTCCTCTCACTTGTCCCCACCCACCAGGCAAGGGACCCCAGGGGTGGGGGCTGTGAAGGGAAGGCATTGCTAGAAGGAGGGCCAGCCTCCCTGCCGTCCTGCTCCCTCCCTTGCTCTATGCTCCACTCCCAGGGGATCCAGCGTTGGCCACCGGGAGGAACCCTCCTTTCAAGACCAAAATCCTGGCTTCACAAGGAGCCCCATCCCTCCTCACCCTGGGGAGCAACCTCTGATCACCTCAGAGCATCTTGCACCCAGCAGGTGCCCACCCCCAGGAGGCCCCACAGTGGGGAAGAGAAGGAGCTGGTACCAAGCCCACCTGCCTCCCACCTTCAAACCCGCCTCACCATGGCTGTGGGTTCTGGTGCTAGGTGCTCCGCAGTCACAGAGAAGTTTGCTGCCTCTTGGCTCACACTTCCCACGGCCCTGCAGCCTCTGCCTTTTATGGGCCTGAACAGCACACGTCACCAGGCAGTGTCAGGGGAAAGGAGCCAGCCAGAGGCTGCATTCAGATTCGGTTTCAGTTTCCTTTTCCCAAGCCATGCCCCAGAGTAAATGGCTGAAACAAAACAGAAAGACAAGGAAAACAGGCTGTGGGGAAGGGGCTGAGCTTCTAGGCACAGATGCATCCCTCCCCTCCCCACCCCAACCCCCGTCCCCACCTCATGCACCATCCTGCCCCGTCCCCTAGGGTGTGCGTTCAGAAACCCCCTAGATGTCCAGCATTTCAGGTCCTTTACAAGATGCACGAATGTCATAACAATGTGAACTAATGACTGGAAATTTCCATTTTTGGTTTACTAATTTGCAAACTTGGTAAACTCATAGAACATTGCCATGCTTAATTCAGAAATAACATAAAACAGTGACAATCCAAACTACCCAGACATAACTACCATTGATTTAGGATAATATTTGTTCAGATTTTTCTTTAATGAAGAGATGTATCATATACTTACCACAAAAAAAAAAAAAATCAACTCAGGGACACTGTCAAGAAAGTGAAAACAAACGTACACAACGAAGAAAATATTTTTGAATCATATATCTGATAGGGAATTAATATCCAGAATATGTAAAGAACTCCTACAACTCAAGAACAAAAAACAAGCAACCCCCCCCCCAAAAAAAAAAGTAGGCAGGCCCCTGAACACCCTTTTAGCTCAGTAATGAAGTCACTTCTGAGGTTCACACTTCAGCCAAAGATGAGACAGGTCCATAAAACAAAACGAGACTAAAAGGGCACCCCAGCCCAGGGGCAAGGACTAGAAGGCAGAAGGGGACAGGAAAGCTGGTAATAGGGAACCCAAGGTCAAGAAGGGAGAGTGTTGACATGTCACGGGGTTTGTAACCAATGTTACAAAACAATATGTATACTAACTGTTTAATGAGTAGCTAATTTGTTCTGTAAACCTTCATCTAAAGTACAATAACAAAGAAAAAAAAAAAAGTGGGCAAAGGACTTGAATAAGCCTTTCTCCGATGAAGACATATCAGTGGCCAATAAGCACATGAAAAGATGCTCAGCATCATTAGTCATTAAGGAAATGCAACTCAAAACCACAATGAGATACCACTTTATACCCACTAGGATGGCTACATTAAAAACAAAAAACAAAGCAGAAACTGAGTGTTGGTGAGGTTGTGGAGAGATTAGAACCCTCTTACATTGCTGGTGGGAATGTAAAATGGTGCAGCCGCTGTAGAACAGTTAGGAGTTTCTTCAAAAAAGTTAAACATAGAATAAGCATATGACTTAGTGATTTTACTCCTAGATAATACCCAAAAGAATTGAAAACAGGTGTTCAGACAAATACTTGTACATACATATTTATAGCCATATTATTTACAATAGCCAAAAGGTGGAAACTCCAGTGTCCATCAATGGATAAAGGGATAAACAAAATGTGGAATGTACACAATGGAACATTATAAAAAGGAATGAAGTTCTGATACATGCTACAATGTAGATGAACCTTAGCACCATTATACCAAGTGAAAGAAACCAGATTCTTCTTTGATATTATTTGATTCCATTTATGTGAAATATTCAAACCCATTTCTGTTCAGTTGATTCCAACCCATAGCGACCCTATAGGACAGAGTAGAACTTTCCCATAGGGTTTCCAAGATTGTGATCTTTACAGAAGCAGACTGCCACATCTTTCTCTCATGGAGCAGCTAATGGGTTCGAACCCCTACCTTTTGGTTCACAGCTGAGAGATTTAACCACTGTGCCACCAGGGCTCCTTATGTGAAATAGCCGGAACAGATAAATCCATACAGGCAGAAAGTAGATTAGACGTTTTCAGGGCTGGGAGGAGGGGGAGTGACTGTTAATGGGTACAGGGCCTCCTTTGGGATGATGAGAAAGTCCTGGAACTAGATAGAGGTGATGGTTGTGCAACACTGTGAATGTATTGTTACTGAATTGTACACTTTAAAATTATTAATTTTATATTACGTGAATTTTACCTCAATAAAGAAAATGTCTGCAAAAAAAAAGACATATACTACCCTCTCTGTTTCATAACTTGCTTTGTTCATGAAACAGTGCATTATAAATGTCTTTTCATGTTAATATATATTTATACAAGTTGTTTTAATGTCTGTATATGTTTTGCTTGAAATAATGAATTCATTACAGTATAGAGTGTAATTTAGTTAACCAGTCCTCTATTGTTGGGTATTGAGGTTGTGCCCAAATTTTTACTATTACAAACACTACAGAACAGGCTTAAGGTAGCTAAAAACATATGTGAATAAAAACACGAAAATATGGGGAGGGGGAAAGTGTTCTGGATATGAATCTGCCTCTCCTCCAAAGAAAAATCTGATGGAACACCAAAATTATTAACATGCAAAAAACAAACACGGATGTTTAATTTCTTTCTTTTTATTATTTTAGGTTTATATCTTGATTCTCTTCTTGCATAAATGATATTGGTATTATAAAAAGAAAACCACACACTTTTATTGAAACAAAGAACGCGGAGAGTAAAAATCTTCCTGAGCTCCCCCTTAGGCAAGCATCCTTAAATGTGATGTGCATGGCTCCTGATTTCTGAGTGCTGGCATATATACTAGAACCCTCATTTTCTTTTATCTTTTAGCTTTGTTAGCCCATCTCTACTAATCGCCCTCCTGCTTCAGACAGGAGAAGTAAACTCAAAGACATTAAGGAGACAATTCACAGAACCAGATGACCTCCCAACATGTGGATGTGAGAGAGGGAGAGGGGCTGAAGAGAGCTGGAGTGAGGGGCTCTTCCTCCGCAAAAACTCTTGGTGACGCCAGGACCTCGTGTCCTTCTCCCCTCCCAGAGCTCCTCACAGAGGCGACTGTGTATCTTCCATCTGGAAAGCCAGCCTGCCATATACGAACACACACGCACACACATGCATTCACACAGACATGAGCACATGCATGCACAGGCGCACACACACACACACACACACACACACACACGCATGCATGAATACACACACTTACATACAGCCCCTTGTCTCCTGCTGGGCAAACCCTGCAGTGCTGCCCTTCCAGACAGTGGTCCTGTTCTGTGACGCCCTCCCAATTTCCCTCTTACCCCCTTGCCCTCCCGCCTGTCCCCCTCTTCATGGGTCTGGCTGACCAGAGACCCTCGAGGGTCATTCTTCAACTAAATATTGACTGAGGGCATGACTTTTTTCTAAAAGATGGGAGGGAGGCTGACACCACACCAAGAAATGGGTCTGACTTCTTTTCATTGACTCTCTGCCTAATTCAGCTCTTCCCAGGATCATGCGAAAGCCTCAAGCCCATTAAAGAAAGAGTTCTCACCTCCTATGCAGAGTGATTCTCAGCTGGCTGAGCAGCAGAGAGGCCAGAGGTAGGCCAGACACTGGGTTGGCCTCTTCCTAGGACCCCGGGGACTAGGCTGAGCCCTCTCATGATGCTGTCTTGCAGGGATCAGCTTTATGCTGGTGTTGGTCTCTGTCTTAGGCTGGGTTCTCTAGAGAAGCAAAACCGGTAAAGCGTATAAATATATATATAAAGAGAGAGATTTATATCAAGGAAGTGGTTCATGCGACTGTAGAGGCTGTAACGGCCCAAGTCTGTGGGTCAGGAAAGGGGCTTCTCCTGATTCATATAGCCGCAGGGGCCGGTGGACCCAAGATGGGCAGGTCAGAGAGCAGGGCTGTTGCTCATAGGCTGTGAAGATCGACAAATCCCAAGATTGGCAGGTAAGACCACAGATAAGCTTGTAGCTCAAGTCCCAAGAACCGGAGGTCAGACGAACAGCAGCCAGCCGCAGGATCCAGCACGAGCAAAAGCCCCGCCCCCACCCCACCCCTGCCCCCAGCCTGGCCTGAAAGTCTGCCTGTACTCAGTGCAGGCCACACTTGATACAGGCCACACGCCCAAGGAAACTCCCCTTCAACTGATGGCTACTCACAGCAGATCCCATCATGGGGGTGATCACATATCACATCTCAACAGGGAAGTGATCACAACATTGTACGACTGCCAAAACACTGAGAATCATGGCCCAGCCAAGCTGACACACAATCTTAACCATCACAGTCTCACAGCCAAGTGCCTGGGTTCCTCCATCCCATTGAGTCCATCACTCTCCCCCAAGACAGGACTCAGCTCACCCGTTACTCTCACCTCACCTTTCCCCACCTTCTAGCCCTTGTCTAACTGGCAATGGTTCCGGACACACCTGGGCCTGAGTCATAGCTCAAAGGGCACCAGGTGACAATCACCTCCATGGATGACCTGCGTGGCCCCCCACAGGCCTTCTGGGGGCCGCTGCTCACTGGGAAAGCAGCACAGAGCTGAGTCCTGTGGGACCACGAGGCATGTCCTCAGAGAGCCCTGGGTGGGTGGGGGGCACACGTCTTGAGGAGCTAGATTGTTGAGGTCTAATTGGCTGTACGCTTCCCGAGGCCAGTCTGGCAGTTGCACCTGACCCAGGCCACGGGCCTCACTGGGCTGCATCCCACCCCATGTGGCAGACAAAGCCCCTCTGAGCCCAGCTGTCTGCAGTCAGGGGAGGTAGGAGGGTCGGCAGAGGAGGAGGGAAGGCTCCAGACCAGGGAAGGCTATTGTTCTGGTCCAGGGGAGGCAGAGCTGGAGCTGGGGTGTTGGGTAGTAATGTGTGGGCCCAAGGACTGGGCCGGCTCAGGTGAGTGTTTGGGGGAGCCATGCAGCTGTTGGGAGTATGGAGCAGCAAGTAGGCCACAAAGCCAAGACAACCGGGGCTGGACTCTCAACCCTGTGTAGTTGGATCCCGGACTCCATGCATCCAGACCCCCACCTGGCACAGCCAGATCCCTCCACCCCCACCCCTTGCAGCTGGCTGGGCCAGGCTCTGGGTTAGCATCTGCTGATGGGGCTGGGCACCTGGCAAAGAAAGCACTATGTTGTGGTGATAAGTAGGAAGAAGGAAAATAGAGCAGAAAGGGGCATAGGACATCCTGAGGTGGAGTGGGCAGGAGAGGGGGCACCAGAAAGTGGCCTTTGAGTAAAGATGCGGCTAAGGGAGGACAAGAGTCATGGAGAAGAGTGTTGCTGACAGAGGCTCAGTCACGCAAAGGTCCTGAGGCAGGTGTGTGCTGTGTGGCTAGGGCAGAGTGGACAAAGGGAGTGACACCAGAGAAGTGGCTGGAGTGTGTGTGTGGATCACAGAGGGCCCTTGACCAGTGGTGGGTCTGATCAAAGGATCACAGGGTAGGCTGTGGGGGATGAGGAAGGGCAAGCCTCAAGGCACTCTGTTCTGACGACTTCAATATCCTCCAAAAAGTCGGGAGGAGGTCATGGGCTAAGAGCAGGACAGGTAGAAGGTGCTGAGGCTGGAGGAGCAGAAAGGAGTAAAAGTCGTCTAGGAGATTAGGGATGGGCTGGGCCATGCTGGGCCCTCCTGAGGTTCCTCTCAGACAAGGGCAGCTTCAGGGGTCACAGTGAGGGGTGGATGACTGAGAAAAGGTCTATGACCTTTGAAGCTCCTTCCCTGGAGTCTGAGCTGGCCTGTGCCCTGCCTTGGCCCTTGGAATCTGGCGGAAGTTTTGCTGTATGAGTTCCAGAGCCCGAATCTCAAGAGGCTCTGCAGCATCCGCTTCACACTCCTGAGAGAGCCTGGGGCAGGCAGAGGGGGAGGTGGCGAGTGAGGAGGAGGGCCAACTCGGCTCCAAGGGCAGATATGTGTGTGACATCACCGTGGCTCCCTGACCCTCGGCTGCAGGGGACAGACCAGGTGGTGCTCCCTTAGCCTACCCAGATGACCCACAAAACAAACAAAAGAATAGACATTGGTTTTTAAGTGACAGATACTTGGAATCTGGCATGATCATAGTCTAGCAGAGAGTACAATGAGCAGAGGAGGCGAGGGAGTGGACGCAGGCTGAGCAGATAAGTGACTGATGATAGGAAGAGAGGCAGGGCACCAAGGGTGGAGGCTTTCAGGTCTCAGTGGGACGGACTGCAGAGGTGCCCAGAGAACTGGTTAGAGATTAGGAGCTGAGGGGGGTGGGGAGACGACCGGAGGTGCAGCGCCAGAAGGCTGGGGCTTCTCCCTGTGGATTTTGAAACCACCAGGAGCTAAAACCCTCAGACAATGAAGGGTGGCTCTGGGAGGCAAGGCGACTTCAACAGAGATTCCAAGCTGGGCTCTTGGGGTAGAGGAGAGAGAGGTTGGGAAGTGTCACAGAGGGAAGAAAAGAACACCTTCGTCTCCTGGTGTGCGGGAAGTTGGGGGGCGGGGTCCCTGCAGAGAGGGAGAGAAAAACCACATCCGCAGGGAGAGAAAAACCACATCCGCAGGAAGCTGAGGGGGAGTGGCACCCCAGGAGACAGCCTCTGGCAGGAGACGCTGCCACCTCAGGTGCTGGGGGAAACGATGTCCCAGATGTGGAGAGATGCCAACATGCAGACAACGGGGCATGCTGCCCCTGCTCCGAAGTCGGGGTGACTGGAAAAAGCTGTCCGCTGCTGCCTGTAAGGGGAGAGGTGCTGCCTCCACCCACGCATGGTGAGAACTGGACTGCTAATGGTGCTCCTGCCATGGGCCTCCGCTCCCCTCACCCCACCTGCATGCTAGCACCTTCAGCCCTGCCCTTCTGAACATCCTTCACCCAAGCCAGCCCTCCTAGGAAGAACCTGG
Source organism: Dugong dugon (assembly GCA_030035585.1). NCBI lineage: Eukaryota > Metazoa > Chordata > Mammalia > Sirenia > Dugongidae > Dugong > Dugong dugon. Next base: position 23,948,099 of record CM057462.1, on the reverse strand, counting down.
GATGGTTCCAGCCTCCACCACTTTGGTGCCTTTGGCTTGAGCCCAGGACCACCGGCCCCTGGCAGGAGGGGGTGGGCAGTGGATGTCTATGGCATTGCTGATGCTCTGAAGCTGATGGAGGGTGGTGCCCAAGGGCAGGGGTGGGGTCCCAAGGGACATGGACTGAATACTGAGGTGTGGACTGCTGTCACAGCTGCCAGAGGTGAGGAGATGCCCACAAGGCTGAAGCCCCCATGTATGGGGCTGAAAATGCCCCCATCTTTCTCCACAAGACCTTCACAAAAAGGTGAGGGCTTGGCTCTCTTGCTCCAGCCTCTCCCTCTGCTGTAAGCAGTACCCCTAGAGAGGTCCCTGGGACACTGCCATCAGGAGTGGCCCACTTCAGCCTGGGCCTAGAGGACAGGCTGGCCCTTGTGGCTCCCAAGAAGCACTCAGCAGTGGAATGTCAGGGCTGTGAAGCCCTGGAAATGCTAGAGAAGGGAAGGAGGATGTGGGGACAGTGGCCTCAGTCCATCCCAGGTATTCTGTTACTACTGCTGCATAACAAACTGCCCCCAAATGTAAGGCAAATGTCTTAGTTATCTAGTGCTGCTATAACAGAAATACCACGAGTGAATCACTTTAACAAAGAGAGATTTACTCCCTCACAGTCTAGGAGGTTAGAAGTTCAAATTCAGGGTGCTAGCTCCAAGGGAGGGCTTTCTCTCTCTGTCGGCTTTGGGGAAAGGCCCTTGTCATCAATCTTGCCCTGGTGTAGGAGCTTCTCAGCGCAGGGACTCCAGGTCCAAAGGACATGCACCCGCTGCTCTCTGCTCGCTTCTCTCTTTTATGTCTCAAAAGAGACTGACTCAAGATACAACCTAATCTTATAGATTTAGTCCTGCCTCATTAACATAACTGCCTCTGATCCTGCCTTATTAACATCATAGAGGCAGGATTTGCAGCACATAGGAAAATCACATCTGATGACAAAATGTTGGACAATCACACAGTACTGGGAATTACGGCCTAGCCAAGTTGACACACATTTTTAGGGGACACGATTCAATCCATAAGAGCAAACAACCACTTTATTCTGTGACTCAACAATGGGAAGAGAGGTGCTGCAGAGAAGACTGGTCTCAGTTCCACCATGTCTGGGGCCTGGGCTGGGAAGACTTAAAGGGGAATGGCTCAGCCGCTGGATTCATCTGCCAGCTGAGCTGGCCAGCTCTTGCCACAGCACTCCCATGCAGCTCTCTGTGGCCCCTCGCCATGTGCCCGCTTGGGCTTCCTCACAGCATAGCCACTAGTTCCCAGAGTGACTGTCCCAGGACAGCAAGGCAACATGCACATTCAAGATGTAGCCTCGGAAGTGCCACTGTGCACTGCCACTGCACTCCATGCTTGATGCCCGCATAACAGGAGGTGACAAAGCCCCCACCACGCCAGGGAGCCGTGGCAAGGACACAGCATGGATATGTGGGTGGAAGGTGCTGTTGTGGTTGCCTCTGGAGAAGACTATCGACCTTAGCAGATCTCAGCCCCATGATCCACTGCAGCCCACACCTGTCCTCACTACTCAGAGCCAGGGAACCAGGAGGGACCCAAGGGTCCCCAAGTCCAGATATGAGAGCAAGGAGGGACAGCCAGAGAGACAAGGGCAGAGGCAGAGACCCAGAAAGATATGGTGACACAGACAGCCAGGTGCAACCCTGAGGGAGGGACAGGTGGGCACAGCAGATGAAGGTCCCCAGGAAGCTCAACTTCCTTTGGCCTAGATAGGCCCTTGGCTTGTGCTTGGGCAGCCAAAAGGCAGGCCTTGGAGGTTCTGGGGTGGGGCTCCCTGGGGTGGGGTCCCTTGGGGCTGGGGAATCCCTGAAGCAGGGACTCCTGGGGTGGGGATCTCAGGGTGAGGGCCCCCTGGGGTGAGGCCACTGTGGTGGGGTCTCCCTGGATGGGGGCTCCTGGGGTAGGGTCTGCTAGGGTAGAGGCACCCATCCCTCTCTGGCGGGCATCTGAGATGGCCTAGAGGGCTCTCAGACAGGGGCAGGAGGTGCTGTGGGGGCTGCCGCTCCTCCCGGCCTCAGTCCCCCTCCTACCTACTTCCCTGGGACAATGACAATACTGTAGCTGACATAAGTATTGGGTGCTCACTATGTGTCAGGCACCATTAACATGCTTTAAGAATAGATTCACACTTCATCTTCCCAGTAACACGGGGGAGCCCCATTTTACAGGTGAGAACAGCAAGTTGCGACAGGGTTCAGTGAGCCCATCTGCTCCAACAGCCGTTGAGGGAAAGAATGGCCAAGAACACAGCTCTGCCAGCCGCTGTCTCATCTGAATTGCCTGCCTGTCTGGTCTTGGCATGGGACTGCCGGCAGCCCAGCTGTGGCCAGAGCCCACCTAGACCCTGTTCCAGCGCCCGCCCGGGGCACGGGAGGCTCAGGCAGTAGCTTATCCTGGAAGACCTCCCTCCCCCAGCAGAACCCGGAGACAAGCCTTCACAGTAGAGGAAGTGCTGGTGGCCACTGGGGGGCACTCACGGGTTTCCACAGCCTGGGGAAAGGGAGGGGACCCCGGGATTGGGGCTGCGATTGGGCGACTTCCTCAACCCCAGGATGGCCTGAGCTGCCTGGGCACTCGGGCTTGGGCAGGGGGTCCAGGCAGGGGATCTGAGGAGGCCATGTAGGACTCAACCAGCACTCCCAGGGCTTTCTGTGCTCTGCAGGGACCCTCCACAGACCCCTGGCCTTTCCCAATGGCTTCCCAAGGTCCTCCCGAGAAGAGAGTAGCAGACATTCCTCAGTAAGTGACACCTGGGCCTCCTGCCAATACCAAGCCTCGAGAGCATCCCTGTGAAAATAGCATTAGGAAGTCACCAAAGCCCTGTTTTCCCAGCATGCATTTTGAAGCATCAAACAGAAACTTTGTGATAATTGTTTATTTTCTGTGAGCCCACCTGTGTGTGAAATTACCTATCCTGTGATCTCAGTCTATCTGACTTGTCATCACCCGCACATCCTATGACATCAACTCTGATTATTCGGTGATGTCCCCCAGCCTGTCCATTGAGATCCCCGGCCTGCCATTTGACATCATTACATTCTGTTCCATGACATCATCCTGCTGGATCCTTGATGTCACTTTATTTTTTATTGTTGTAGTTTAGATGAAGTTTACATTTCAAGTTAGTCTCCCATACAAAAATTTATACATACATTGTTATGTGACCCTAATTTCTCTCCCCATACTGTGACAGCACACTCCTCCTTTCTACCCCGATTCCCCATGTCCATTCAACCAGCTACTAACCCTCTGCCTTCCCATCTCACCTCCGGACAGAAGCTGCCCATTTAGTCTCTTGTATCTACTTGAGCTAAGAGGCACACTCCTCACGAGTGTCACTTTATGCCCCACAGTCCAGTCCAATCCCTGTCTGAAGAGTTGGCCTTGGAAATTGTTTCAGTTCTGGGCTGATAGAGAGTTCGGGGGCCATGCTTTCCTGGGTTCCTCCAGTCTCAGTTAGACCATTAAGTCTGGTCTTCTTACTAGAATTTAGTTCTACACCCCACCTTTCTCCGGCTCCATCAGGGACTCTCTGTTGTGTTCCCTGTCAGGGCGGTCGTTGGTGGTAGCCGGGCACCATCTAGTTCTTCTGGTCTCAGGCTGATGAAGTCTCTGGTTTATGTGACCCTTTCTGTCTCTTGGGCTAATACTTTCCTTGTGTCTGTGGTGTTCTTCATTCTCCTTTGCTCCAGGTGGTTGCGACCAATTGATGCATCTTAGATGGCTGCTTGCAAGCTTTTAAGACCCTTGATATCACTTTGTCCTGTGATGTCACCATGCCTCCTCACTGGTCCTGAGCCATCACCTGTCTTGTGATGTTGCCCTTCTGGCCACATGACCTCAGCCAGGAGAGCCCACTTCTCCAGCCCAACTTCACCAGGTGGCCTGTGTTGGCCTATCCTTCCAGAACAATGCTTATTTCACACCCACTGTGTCACAGGCCTCCATAGGTGCTGCCGCTCCAGACCGGACAGAGAGGCAACCCTGAGGACCCTGACTCAGCTGGAGGGGGCTGGGGGGCTGCCTGGAGGAAGTGGCATCTTAGCTGTCAGCCCAACAGAGGTGGCCCTGCAGCAAGAAGGCCTGGGTTCAAATCCTATTTTTGCCCCTTGCTAAATGGGACCCTGGACCATGCTGAACCTTTCTGCCCCCCAGTGTCCTTGTTTCTAAAAAGGAAATACTAGCATCTATGTCATGAGGGTCTTTTGAGAGAGAATAAGTTAATAGGTGTGGAGCGCTTAGCCTTGGCACAGAGTCGGGGGTCAGCAGCAGTGCCCACTTATTATTGTGCAGAGAAGGGGCCGCGTGCGCGGGGAGAAGCCTGCAGAGGGCGCCGCGAAGGGGTACCACGACCGTCCTGCCGCAGGCAGTGGGGGGTCCCGGGAGGTTGAGCAGGGGCCCAGGTCCGATCCAGCGGCCGCGGTGCGGAGGCCCTAGACTTGCCCACTCCCGGGGGCGCCTGACCCGGTTCCCCTCGCGAATTTTCCTTTCATATTCCCCGTCCCGCTCTCCCCTGAGCTCTGAGGCCGGAGGGTGAGCAGCCGAGCACCGCACCCCCACCCCCACCCCCGCCCCGGGTTTACGGATCTGGGCCAGCCCCAAGCGATCCCTCCTGGCGCGCCGCCCGGGACCCAGCGCGGTCTGGGGTGAGAGCTGGAGCAAAGCTGCCCGCTGTCCCCCAACCCCTTCACCGATCCGGGAGATGCCAGCGGTAGGCGCGGACGAGTGCCCGGGCGCGTCGTTGTAGCCTGCAGGCGGCGGGCGGGGACCCGGCGCGTGACTGACAGGCAGCGGGGCGGGCGGGCCGCACGGGGGCGGGGCGGCCGCCCATTGGCCGCGCGAGTGTGGGAAAGAGCGCGGAGCCGGGTTCACACGCTGGGCGGTGCGGCCTTACACAGCCGGGCGGCAGGCGCCGCGCGCGGGCGGGAGCGGGGGACCCCGCCGGAGGGGCACGGAGCACCGCGCGCCCGCCACTCGCCCGGCCGTTACCCGGCGGCGCGTCGCGCCCGGCACGGGAGGCGCGGGGCCACCATGCCTGCAGAGCCCCCGGGGAAGCCGAGCGCCTCACCGCGGGCAGGAGCGCCAGCCAGCGCCCGCCGGACCCCGGACAAACCCCGAAGCGCGGCAGAGCACCGCAAGGTGAGGGCCCGGCTGGGCGGGGTGGGACGGGGGTGGTCGGATGCGGGACTCAGCCTTTGCCCGCCCTTCAGTCCTCCAAGCCGGTCATGGAGAAGCGGCGCCGAGCGCGCATCAACGAGAGCCTCGCGCAGCTCAAGACCCTTATCCTGGACGCCGTCAGGAAAGACGTAAGCCGGGGGCGGGGGCGCGGGGTCCAGGCGCGGGGCCACGCGTCTGGGGCACGGCTGGCTACAGCGCCCACCGTACCTGCCCCCAGAGCTCCCGCCACTCGAAGCTGGAGAAGGCAGACATCCTAGAGATGACGGTGAGGCACCTGCAGGGCCTGCGGCGCGTGCAGGTGACAGGTGAGGCGCGGGCGGTGGGCGTGGGGTGGGGCGCGCGAGACAGCTGCCGCGGGCCCACCCACTGCGGTCGAGTCTATTATGACTCATGGCGACCCTATAGGCCGACCGCCTATTCCCCCGCAGCCGCACTCAGCGCCGACCCCGCCGTCCTGGGCAAGTACCGCGCAGGCTTCAACGAGTGTCTGGCCGAAGTGAGCCGCTTCCTGGCCAGCTGCGAGGGCGTCCCCGTCGACGTGCGATCCCGCCTGCTCGGCCACCTGGCGTCCTGCCTAGGCCAGCTGGCGTCCTCGCGCCGCCCGGCCCCGCCGACCCCCGCCGCCGAGGCCCCGGCGTCCGAGGTCTTCGCGGGCTGCCGGCTGCTGCCCGCGTTCGACGGCCCCCTCCCTCTGCTGCGCCCCGGGGCTGTCTTCGCACTCCTGCCGGCCTTCTCCGGGTCGGGGCCTACGGCGGTGCCAGGCCTGACGGGGGCGCCGCCTGCCGTACCCCGCCCGGGACCGCAGGGCCAGGCGGCGCCGTGGAGGCCGTGGCTGCGATGACACCGCGGCCCTCGGACTTAAGGGTCCCCCGCCCCCGTCCTAGGGCCAAGGCCCTTTGCCGAGAGATACCCAGAAAATATTTATTACTAGAGGCTGCGTCCAGAGTGGTGGTGTGTTTTTTCTTTTAAGCGGAAAATGACTTAGTGGAGGGCCGTTGTGGACTGGAGAGTGAAGTCTGGTAGCGCGGTGTCCCGCGAATTCCCACCGCCGCTTCCTCCTTCCCGCCAGCGCCTCCCTCCGAGGGCCGGGAAGTGGGGGTAGCGGGGCGAGAACGCCACGTGTGGGGTCCCGGAGTCGCTCTGAGGCGGGCTTCGGGGGGCGAGATTGCGGGAGGCCCCGCCTCCCGCGCCAGCCTGCGCCTGCGTCCTGAGTGTGGTCGGCCCACGCGTTGGGGTTGTTTGGGTCTGACTGGAGCCACCGACTAGCTTTTGGGTGGGGGTATGAGGGGTCCCCTGGGAGGCCCAGGAGGAAGGTGACAGCGCAGAAGTTTTCCACAATGTGTCTAGTGAGGCCGTGCAGCATGACTGGGCGAGTTGTTTTTAAAGACCCACCCCTACTCCAGGGATCCTGGCAGGTGGGGACACGTGCACGTTTACACCGTAGTGTGCAAGGCCATGACCGTGCGCTGGGATGGGGGAACTGCTTGCCGCCCCGACTCCTCAGTTCTCACCATCTACCTCCTGTTTATTCTCATGGCTCAATACAAAGCCTCCTGGCCCGTCCCGAAGGAACCGGAGCCTGGACAGTGCCTCCTCAGGGAAGGGGCGCCGGCAGGGAGGGCATCCAGGCCGGTAGTGCTGGCCGCTATCTGACAGCCTGGGACCGCAGCCCTGAACGACGACCCCTGGAGTCATCATCTTGTCACAGCAGACCCCTCAAACTGCTGCTGGGGCCTATGCTCCAGGTGTGGCGAGGTGATGTCCTGGACACACCAGCTGAGGCTCTGAAGAGGGTCTCATCCAGAGTGAGCATGAGCACCTGGCCTGGCCTTTGGGGAGGAGGAGGGTGAGCGACTGGGGAAGAGGCTGGTCCCCTCCTATCCCTTATCTTCATGGCTTCCACATCTGTGCCCTCCTGGACAGTGCTGTGAACACTGGCAAGAACCACAAGTCCCTCACAGGTCATTGCCCCTGCTCTGTCACTGCCTTGCCTCACTTGCTAGGACTGGGTCCGTCTCCCTGGATAGTAGCAGTGGCTTCTGCCACGTTGGCCAGTTGTCACACTCTCAGTCCACTTAGCAGTCCTGGCTCCAGGGGAGCCTCAAAACATCACCCATCCCCATGTGCCCCACACCCCCCCCAACTGGGTCACCAGGCAGTACAGTGAGGGGAAGGTGTTGATGGGGGTTCAGAGTAAGACACTCACCTGGGGAAGCTGGAAGCACAGCCTGGTTAGGGGGGCACTGCTCCGGAAGGGCCTGGGGCTTTTGGATGTGGAAGGGGTCAGGTCCCCAGAGCCACATCCCACACCTCCTACAGGGAAAGGAGGGACATCACCTGGCCAAAGGGAGACAGGCAGGGAGTCACCTGGGACATGGATGGCACCTTGTAGTCATCATGCTCTTTCTCCTCCAGTAAGAGGGCAGAGACTACTCCAACCAGACACCCTTGGCCTCCTGTCCCCTCCTGCCTCACTTCCTGTTACCCTGGCCTCTTGGCCTCTTGTCTCCTCCTGCCTCACTTCCTGTCCCTCTAACCCTGGTCTCCTGTGCTCTCCTGCATTACTTTCTGTCTGCTGTAATGTGTTCTTACTGTGGCCCAAAGGATCTTTGCAGAGAGGACCCTGCTCAGCTCTTCAGGGACTTCTTAGGCTCTGAGGGAACAACTCCCTTGGGCCCCTCAGCCCACTGACCTTCCTCAGCTCCTCTGACAAACTCTTCTGGGTTGAATCTTTTACTACGCTCTCCCCAAGCCCAGATGGGATCTGCCTAGTCCAGCAGGGACTCCTTTGTCCCACTGCCTGAGCTGGAACTGAGCCCTGGACTGACCCCCAACCCCACCGTGCTTTCTCAGGGTCCCCCTGGTGAGGGAGTTATCCCCAAAGGTGGGGCTGCTCCCCTTTAGCAGAGATCTCTTCCTGCTTTTCCCCCCTCTTCCCATTTCCTGCCCCTCTCCCTGCTTCAGAGGGAGGCTCCAGTGGGTGGGCTTGGGGGTCCTTCCCTCCACCCCTCCCCCCAGCTATTTTTATCTTGGCTTTTGTCTTGCAGACACTTCTGGTAAATAAAAATGAATGGCTTTCCCCAGGCATTGATGGGGGGTGGGAGGAGGGATCCAGACTTCCTCCTCTGAGGCAGGGGGTATGGCTTGGTATGCCTTGGTCTCTTCCTCTTGGGTCAGAGTCACATTCATCCGGAGCTGAGTGTCTGGCTGGGATAGATGTCACTACACATTTGCTGAATTTGTGTGCTGTTAACTGGTCTCCAACTGTGGGTTCTGAGCCTTGTGTGCCTGAGTCTGCCCTGCCTGTGGGGCCAGGCTGGGCACTGAGCAACAACAGCAGAACACAGATGGAGACAGAAGTCAGGGGCCAAACCCCTTAAACTCCAAGCTCTGGGGGCAGGGTTGGAACTCCTGGGTCCCGAATGAGAGGTGGGGCCTCACCTGATTCACCACTCAGCTGGGCACCACCGCCCTGCCAGGTGGCGCTGGCTCCAGGACCATCTCCCTTTACTGAGGATGCAAAGGCTAGAACCCTCCTTGGCTGTGCCCGGCTGCCCTCCCTCTGCTCCCTGGAGCTCTGGGGAAGCTCTTATCCTTGCAGACACCAGAGATGGACAAGGAAACAGGCCTGGGTTCAGAGCCACCCAGACAGTCCCCAGTGCTCTGCCCTCGTGGTTGTCACACCTTGTAAATATACCAGGGTTGGCTCAGTGGCCAGTAGGATCCCACAGAGGTGATGGGGTAACTTCAAGTTTAGGCTGTCCGCGTGAGCTCTCTTTGTCTCTCTATCTCTCTGTCTTTCTGTCTCTCTCTCTCTTCCTATAGCTCTGTCTGTCCTGTCTCTGTCTCACTGTGTTTATATCTCTGGGTTACTCTGTGTCTCTTCCCGGTCTCTGTCTTTGTCTCTGTCTCTCTTCCTAAGTCTCTCTCTCTTTCCCTGTCTCTCTCTGTGTCTCTGTCTCTATCCCCCATCTCTCTCTCTTTCTGTGTCTCTATCTCAATGTGTATTTCTGTCTCTCTGACATCATTCACTCTACGGAAGCCAGCTCTCCTCTCCCACGAGGAGGCTGACAGCATGTGGACCAGAGGCCTCCTGCGACAGCAATGAGAGTGAGTTTGGAAGCGACTCCTCCAGCCCCAGTTGAGCCTTCACACCAAACAGCAGGCATCCCTGGTCGCTGTCTTGAAGGTGCAAAGAGACCTGAGCCAGCCCCACCCAGTGAAGCTGCTCCCAGATTCCTGAGCCTAAGATCCTGATGCTCTGAAATCACAAGTGAGATGATAAATATGTGTTAAGCCATTATGTTTTAGGCTAATTTGTTACTCAACAGTGAATAATGAATACAGACATCCCCCCATCCCCACCCCACGGTTAGGTAACACGCCCAGGTTGCTCAGGGTCACATCCTGTGCACTGGGTAGAGGGCCTAGAAGTCAGGGATGGCGAATCCGACTTTGGTTGGAGCAGCTTTTGGTGGCAGCAGGAGCTGACCTGACACCCTGACCGCCCTCCAGCCCTGACCACGAGTGCGCGGGCTTAACCTGGAAGTGATTTTCTGGCAGGCCCTTGCCTGGGGTGGGAGGCGACAGGAGGGCCCTGTGGCTCAGCCTCTTGTCAGCTTGGTACCCCAGTGACACACAGACATTCTCACACACGGACACCCTCACACATGGGTGTCTCACGGGGCGGACGCCCTTGCAGCATGGACACCCAGGTTGCGTGGTGATTGTCACGGTCACACTCTGGCAGTGCATTCTTGTCACACTACCCAGACCCTAAGAGGGTACAGGTATTGTGGTGACAAATCAAGAGGGTGGCCGGGTGTCTATGGTGACCAGAAAAACACCTGGGTTCTGCTGCCTCACAGGAGCACGAAGCCGGCATCTGCCTGCCCCAGTGCATCTGGCAACTTCGGGCTCACCAGGCCCCTTACTGCTAGTGAGGGACCCCAGTGCCCTCCTGGGGCAGGTAGAGCTCAGCACAATGGAGATCAGGGTTCAAAGCTCTGGAGCCCTTTGCTTGTGCCCTCCTCAATCTCTGGCCTCACTCTAAGGTTGCCCCAGGTACTCACAGGAAGGGAGGTCCCCTGTGCACACTTGAGTACCCCATCCCCCATTCACTCCCCTCGCTCAGGCCCACTTCCCCCCAGTAACAACCCTTGCCCTGTCCATCAAGGTGAAGATAAATGTGAGGGAGTCTTGGGTCTGAGAGGTCCTGCTGTCTTCCCCCGCTCCCACCCCCCAACTTTTGGGGATCAAAGTCTGTGCCAAAGGACCGGGGAACTCCCACACCAAGGGCTCAAGGCTGGCTGAGTGTTCAGCCTGAGCACCCCCCAACTCCTGACCCCTGTCATCTCCCTCATCTCCCGTGGCCCCAGTGGACAGGGCCCCTTGATTGCTGTGCTTGCCTTCCAGCTCCTGCACCTCTCCCCACATGCTTCTGATGGGGCTCTTGGGAGGGGGTCAGAGGTCAGTGTAGGGACAGTCACTGCTTTTGTGGTTTCACCTAGAGCCCCCCTCCTACCCCTCTTGGAAAATGGACTGAGGCTCTGTGTGTCTGGACCCTCCCCGTGTATGGGACACACACGGGGACTCTCCCGGTGCATGGGACACACAGTGATCTTCCAAGTGCATAAGACGGACACACACGAGGACCCTCTCCAGGACACACAAGACCCCACAGTGCACAGGACACCAGGAGGCGCCCGTGTGCCCAGGTAGGGGTGTGGCCTGCCTCTGACTTCAGAACACGCTCAGGGATTTCGGGAAAGATTGACTTCATCATCTGCCAGTCCTACAAGGAGCAGATGGCTTGTACTGTGCACACAGGTGCTGCTCGTGCATTTGGGGAGTGTCTGTGTGTGTTGGTATGCTCACCTTCACGTGTGAGTGTGTATCCCCCATGTGCATGTGTACACACGAGTGCACTGTGGTGCACATGCTGTCAGTGTCCTGTATGCCCATATCAGTGTGCCCAGTAACGTGCGTGTATCAACATGCCATGTCTCTGTGTGACATGCACACTTGTGTGTATTGATATGCTACACCTATGTGTGACGTGTGTGTAGTGTGTTGGTATGAGTGCAGGACTGGTAGATGTAGAGAATAAATGTGGTGTTCTGGAGAAGCAAAAGCTTCAGAACCAGAGGGACTTGGGTTGGGTCCTAGTTCTGCTGGATGGTCTCAGGCATCTAAACTTATTAAGTGAGTTCACTCTGCAAAATTCTGGGAAATGGGAGTGTTGTGAATGCCTGTAGCATCCCAGGCCCCAAAGGTGCTTATAGCTCAGAGCAGTTGTGACCACAGGCCGGGGGCTGTGACCTTGTGTGTGGGTGTGCGTGACCAGGTTGCAGGGTTCCTGGCTGCCATCCACAGGCGCAGGGTGCACAGTCCCCCCCAGGTCCATGATGTGGTGGCGGGGGGCCAAGGGAGAGAAGGAGAGAGGGCAGCAGTTGCCACCTGTTCCTAGAGCTACGCCTGCCTCTGGGCTGTCAGGAACCATCCCACCCAGAACTAGGCTCTGCCTGGGCAGGCACTTCAGGAGGACAAACACGTAGAGCCAGAGGCACACAATCTCATGGCCAGAGACATTCAGAACAGGTGCAGAATCAGACGTACACAGAGCCGCCACCAGATCAGAGACAGGGACATTTGAGCCAGACTCACTCAGACACACACTCAGTCACGGGGCTGGGAGACGCACCAGGTCAGACACAGATGAAGACATCATCCCCCTCCCCCCCGCCAGACACCCAGGGCCCTCCCTTTGTGGAGACACATCCTACACCTGCAGCCCCTGTCGGAGGGGGGAGCGGAGGGGAGAGCGGGGCATCAGGCTTTTGTTAAGCCCCTGAGTGGTTCAGGGCAGGCTTCTAGCACAAGCTGAGTTGGGGCTCTGGTTCTGCTGCCACTTACTAGTTGTGGGACCTTAGCCAAGTCACAAAGCCACAAATGTAAAATGGGGTCAGCAATAGTGCCTACCTCATAGTGCTATGGTGTCGAGAGGATTAACTAAGATAAGTATCCGTGTGAAGATGATCGCTTCCAGCCAAGATGGAATAGCAGCAACCAATTTATTCTCCTGCCTAAAACAATAGAGAACTGGACAAAATATGTGAAGCCACACCTGAGAGGTGAGAAGCAAGAGGTGAACCCTGTGATAGCCCCAGATGACTGCCTGGAGCGTTCCAGGTGTAGTGCAGGAGGGAGGCCAGGCAGAGCCCAGCAGACTCCCCGAGTTTAGGAGACAAGGCTGGGAAAACAAGGAGACCAAGGTGGCTGAGATTCATAGGACAGAGTATCAGAGAGGGGAGAGAATGCCAGAGATCTGCAGAGGGTGCCCCTCAGGTCTGCTCAAAGCATGCATGCAAGGAAACCACTCGAAGCCAGGTAAATTAGCACTCAAAAGGGCTAGAGGGAAAATCCTCTGAGCTCATGCAGGGTCAGACATAGTGCCAATTCCCACCAGGCAGAGTGGAAAACCTCATAATACACAGAGCATATGGTAAAGTAAGGAGCCTTGGTGGTGCAATGGTTAAGAACTTGGCTGCTAACAAAAAGCTCAGTGATTTGAACACACCAGCTGCTCCAGGGGAGAAAAGACCTGGTGATCTGCTTCTGTAAAGATTACAACCTAGGAAATCCTATGGGGCAGTTCTGCTCTGTCCTATAGGGTCGCTATGAGTCGGAATTGACTCCATGGCATCTAACAGCAACAGTAGAGCACTCAGAAGGGTCTTGCCTCAGTAGTTGTTGTTAGGTGCTGTGGAGTCGACTCCGACTCATAGTACAAAATACGTACAACAGAAAAAAAACACTGCCTGGTCCTGCACCATCTTCACAATCGTGGGCTATGCTTGAGCCCATTGTTGCAGCCACAGTGTTGATCCATCTCATTGAGGGTCTTCTTCTTTTTCGCTGACCCTCTACGTCATCAAGGATAATGTCCTTCTCCAGGCACTGGTTCCCCCTGATAACATGTCCAAAGTATTTGAGACAAAGTCTCACCATCCTTGCTTCTAAGGAGCATTCTGGCTGTACTTCTTGTAAGACAGATTTGTTCATTCTCTGGCAGTCCATAGTTTATTCATTATTCTTCGCCAACGCCATAATTCAAATGCATCAGTTCTTCTTCAGTCTTCTTTATTCATCGCCCAGCTTTCACATGCTTAAAAGGCGATTGAAAATACCATGTCTTAGGTCAGGCACACCTTAGTCCACAAGGTAACATCTTTGCTTTTTAACACTTTCCGGAGGTCTTTTGCAGCAGATTTGCTCAATGCAGTACGTTGTTTGATTTCTTGACTGCTGCTTCCATGGGTATTGATTGTGGATACAAGTCAAATGAAATCTTTGACAACTTCAGTCTTTTCTCCGTTTATCATGATGTTGCTTATTGGTCCAGTTGTGAGGATTTTTGTTTTCTTTAGGTTGAGGTGCAGTCCGTGTGAAGGCTATAGACTTTGATCTTCATCAGTAAGTGCTCAAAGTCCTCTTCACTTTCAGCAAGCAAGGTTGTGTCATCTGCACAGCACAGATTAATGAATCTTCCTCCATTCCTGATGCCACATTCTTCATATAGTTCAGCTTCTCACATTATTTGCTCAGCATACAGATTGAATAAGTGTGGTGAAATGATACAAACCTGATGCACAGCTTTCCTGATTTTAAACCATGCAGTATCCCCTTGTTCCGTTTCAACAACTGCATTTTGGTCTATTTACAGGTGCTGCATGAGCACAATTAAGTGTTCTGGAATTCCCATTCTTTGCAATGTTATCTGCAATTTGTTATGATCCACACAGTCGAATGCCTTCGCATAGTCAATAAAACACAGGTAAGCATCTTTCTGGTATTCTCTGCTTTCAGCCACTGACATCAACAACGAGATCTCTTGTTCCACGCATGCCCTCTTCTGACTCCAGCTTGAATTTTTGGCAGTTCCGTGTTGATGTACTACTGCAATAACTTTTTAATTATCTTCAGCAAAATTTTACTTGTATGTGATATCAATGATATTGTTAGGTAATATCCGTGTTCGGTTGGATCACCTTTCTTTGGAATGGGCACAAATATGGATCTCTTCCAGTTAGTTGGGCAGGTAGCTGTCTTCCAAATTTCTTGGCATAGATGAATGAGCACCTCCAATGCTACATCCATGTGTTGAAACATCTCAGTTGGTATTCTGTTGATTCCTGGAGCTGTGTTTTTTACCAGTGCCTTCAGTGCAGTTTGGAGTTCTTCCTTCAGTATCATTAGTTCTTGATCACATGTTACCTCCTGAAATGGTTGAATGTTGACCCATTCTTTTTGGTACAGTGACTGTGTATTCCTTCCATCTTCTTTTGATGCCTCCTGCCTTGTTTAATATTTGTGCCATAGAATCCTTCAGTATTGCAACTCGAGGCTTGAATTGTTCCTTCAGTTCTTTCAACTTGAGAAATGCCAAGCATGTTCTTCCCTTTTGGTTTTCTATCTCCAGGTCATTGCACATGTCTTTATAATACTTTATCTTCTCAAGCTGCCTTTTGAAATCGGTTCAGCTCTTTTACTGCATCATTTCTTCCATTTTCTTTAGCACCTTGATGTTCAAGAGCAACTTTCAGAGTCTCTTCTGACATCCATTTTGGTCTTTTCTTTCTTTCTTTTCTTTTTAATGACTTCTTGCTTTCTTCATGTATGATGTCCTTCCACAACTCTTTTCTGGTCTTTGGTCATTAGTGTTCAATATGTCAAATCTATTCTTGAGATGGTCTCTAAATTCAGGTGGGATATACTCAAGGTCATACTTTAGCTCATGTGGACTTATTCTAATTTTCTTCAGCTTCAATTTCAACTTGCATACGAGCAAATGATGGTCTGCTTCGCAGTCGGTCCTGGGCCTTGTTCTGACTGATGATATTGAGCTTTCCTGTCATCTCTTTCCACAGATGTAGTCGATTTGATTCCTGTGCATTCCATCTGGCGAGGTCTACGTGTATAGTCACTGTTTATGTTGGTGAAAAAAAGGTATTTGCAATGAAGAAGTCATTAGTCTTGCAAAATTCTGTCACGTGGTCTCCAAGGCCATATTTTCGAACTACCGATCCTTCTTTGTTTCCAACTTTGGCATTCCAATCAACCGTAATTATCAATGGATCCTGACTGCATGTTTGATCAATTTCAGACCGCAGAACTTGGTAAAAATCTTCAATTTCTTCATCTTTGGCCTTAATGGTTGGTGCATAAACTTGAATAATAGTCGCATGAACTGGTTTTCTTTGTATGTGTATGGATATTATCCTATCACTGACAGGGTTGTACTTCAGGACAGATCTTAAAATGTTCTTTTTGATGATGAATGCAACGCCATTACTTTTCAAGTTGTCATTCCCAGCATAGTAGACCATATGATTGTCTGATTCAAAATGGCCAGTACCAGTCCATTTCAGCTCACTAATGCCTAGGATATCAATGTTTATGCATTCCATTTCATTTTTGATGATTTCCAGTTTTCTTAGATTTATACTTCGTACATTCCACATTCTGATTATAAATGGATGTTTGCAGCTGTTTCTTCTCATTTTGAGTTGTGCCACATCAGCAAATGAAGGTCCTGAAAGCTTGACTCCATCCACATCATTAGGTCAACTCTACTTTGAGGAGACAGCTCTTCCCTAGTCATCTTTTGAGTGCCTTCCAACCCAAGAGGCTCATCTTCCGGCACTATATCAGACAATATTCTGCTGCTATTCATAAGATTTTCACTGGCTAATTCCTTTCAGAAGTAGACCGCAAAGTCCTTCTTCCTCTTACCTTCCTAATAAACCCCATAATCACGAGTATGGTCTGTGAGCTCTCTGTGGCCATTGCAATGAATTTTCGAACTCAGCAGAGAAGTAGAGAGTGCTGTGGAAGGGAAGGTTGGTATCTTGGAGAGAGGAGGTATGTCTGACCTCTGCCTCATAGGAATCAGCCTTGGGCTGTTAATTCTTCTTCCCCCTTGCGAAGTTAGAGGAGGTCAAATGCCCTGGCCATGCCATTTTTACAGTCACCTTAATAGTGAGGAGTAATTAGCCTTAGGTTAAGCACTATTCTGGTCTCACCTAACAAAGCTTAAAAACAATACCAGAAAGGATCATAATGCTTCCATGTAACTCAAGTGCACCTCAGAACAAAGCTCAAGAATATTTATAGGAATACGAAAATTATCCAGCATCCGACAAGATAAAATTCACAATATCTGACATCCAATAAAAAATTACCAGGTATGCAAAGAAGCAGAAAAATATGACCCATAATGAGGAGAAAAGTCAATCAAACCCGACCCAGAAATGTCACATATGATAGAATTAGTAGACAAGGAGATTAAAACAGTTACAGCTGTGCTCCACATGTTTAAGAAGTTAGAAGAAAAATTGAAAATATGGAGGAGAGACATGGAAGATGTAAAAAAGACCCAGCTTGAATGTCTATAGATGTGCACTGTGATGTCTGATATGAGAAGCATAGTGAATAGGAAGAATGGCAAATTAGACATTTAAGAGGAAAATATTAGCACACTATCCAAAATATAACACACAGAAAAATTTAAACTAAAAAAAAAAAAAGAAAGAAAGAACAAGAGCGTTAGTGAGCTGTGGGACACCTTCAGTCACCTAATATATGTAACTGGAGCCCCAGAAAGAGAAGGGTGGGGGAGAAAGAAAAAATATTTGAGGAAATAATGTGGAAAGAATTTTCCAAGTTTTATGAAAAATATAAACCCACAGAGCCAAGAAGCTCAATGAAATTCAAGCAAAAGAAACTTGAAGAAAACTCCACCAAGGAGCATCATAATCAAGTTGCTGGAAGCAACAATAAGACAAAGATACGTACTCTTGCCACTTCTATTCAATTTTGTAGGAAGTTCTAGCCAGGGCATTTAGACAAGAAAATGCAATAAGATGTATGAAGATTGGAAAGGAAGAAATATAATTATCTCTGCTGATGGCATGATCTTGTATATAGAAAACATTAAGGAATCTACTTAAAAAAACCTATGAGAGTTATAAATGAGTTCAGTAAGGTTGCAGGATATAAGATCAATATAAAAAAACCAGTTGTATTTCTATGTACTAGCAATGAACAATCCAAAAATAAAATTTAAAAATAACAATGATTTGATTTTCAATAACACCAAATAAATAAATACTTAGGAATAAATTTAACAAAGAAGTGCAAAATTTATACTCTGAAAACTCTAAAATATTGTGAAAGAAATTAAAGACCTAAGTAAGTGGAAAGACATCCATGTTCATGATTAGAAGACTTGATATTGTTAAGATGGACTACTCTCAAAATTGATCTGCAGATTCAGTGCAATCCCTGTCAAAGTTCCAGCTAGCTTTTTGCAGAAACTGACAATCTAAAATTCACGTGGAAATTCAAGGGACCTAGAATAGCCATAACAATCTTGAAAAAGAAGAACGAATTTGGAGGACTTACACTTCTTGATTTCAAAATCTACTACAAAGCTACAGTAATCAAGACAGTGTGGTACTGATATAAGGATAGACTTATTGATTGATGGAATAGAATTGACAGTTCAGAAATGAGCCTTCATATTTATGGTCAATTGATTTTTAATAAAGGTGCCAAGACAATACAATGGGTAAAGAAAGTCTTTTCAATAAATGGTGTTGGGGCAACTGGATATCCACATGCAAAGGAATGAAGTTGGACCCTTTCCTCATACCATACACAAAAATTAACTCAAAAAGGATCATAGACCTAAATGTAAGAGTTAAAACTATAGAACTCTTAGAAGAAAATATAGGAGTAAATATTTGTGACTTTGGATCTTGAAGGATTGTGGGCAAAGCCTTTTTAGGTATGACTCCAAAAGCATAAATGACAAAAGAAAAAACAGATAAATTAAAAACTTTTGTGCTTCAAAGAACATCAATAAAAAAACAAAATGACATTCCCCAGAATGGGACAAATACTTATTAAACATATATATCTGATAAGGGATTTTTATCTAGAATATATAAAGAACACTCACAACTCAATAATTGAAAGATAAAATAACAGTTTTAAAAATCGACAATTGATATGAATAGATATTTCTCCAAAGAAGATATGTTGTTGTTGTTAGGTGCCGTCGAGCTGGTTCTGACTCACAGCTACCCTATGCACAACAGAACGAAACACTGCCCAGTCCTGCACCATCCTCACAATTGTTGCTATGCTTGAGCCCATTGTTGCAGCCACTGTGTCAGTCCATCTCGTTGAGGGTCTTCCTCTTTTTTGCTGACCCTCTGCTTTACCAAGCATGAGGTCTTTCTCCAGGGACTGATCCCTCCTGATAACATGTCCAAAGTATGTGAGACGTGGTCTCGCTATCCTTGCTTCTAAGGAGCATTCTGGTTGTACTTCTTCCAAGACAAAAGAAGATATACACATGGCCAATAAGCACATGAAAAGATGCCTGTCATCGTTGGTCATCAGGAAAATGCAAATCAAAACCACAGTGAGATACCACTTCACACCCACTTGTTGTTACTGAGTCTCAACTCATAGCAAAGTTATTATAACATAAAGTTGTTATGTATAACAGAAAATATATTTCTCCGTCCTTTACCATCTTCATGATTGTTGGTATGTTTGAGTCCATTGTTGCTGCTGTTGTATCAATCCACCTCTCTGAGGGACAGGAAGGGGCTACCGCGTCCGCTCTGGGGGCAGGTGTGCATGCAACCACATGAGACTTGTCCTGGGGAATGGGGCAAGGCAGAGCTGAACATGGGATAGCCACTGAGACAGGTGTAGATGGGGCCACATGTGGCTTGACCCCTGTGACCAGCGTAGGCAGATCCATACCCAGCCTAGGCTTGGGAACAGTGTAGACAGAGCCCCGTCGGGTGGCAGCTCAAAATCCAAAATCCATTTCTGATCAAAACTTGCAGCAAACTATAGAGGGGGGATCTTCCTCAACCTGATAAAAGCTATTTACACATAAGTTAGCTAACCTCATAGTTTATAGTGAAAGACTGAATGTTTTTCCCTTAAGATCAGGAACAAGGCAAGGATGTCACTTCTAGTCAACATTGTACTAGAGGTTCTATCCTGTGCAATAAAGGACTAAAAGGAAGGGTAAAAGTATCTTTATTTGAAAATGACGTAATTACCTACCTAGGAAACTCAATGGTATCTACAAAATAGCTACTAGAACTAATCACAGTTTAACAAGATTGCAGGATACAAGATCAACATACAAAAATTTTTAAAAAATTAACTATTTCTATTATATATTAGCAATGAACAATTGGAAATTGAAATAAAAATACCATTTAAAATTGCATCAAAAATATTAAATATTTCGGAATAAGTCTGAAAAAAAGATGTGCAAGACGTATATACTAAAAAGTAAAAAACATTACTGAGAGAAAGTGAAGAAGATCTTAATAAACAAATATTCTATGCTAATAGTTTGGAAAACTCAGTATTGTTACGTTGTCAATTCTTTCTAAATTGATCTATAGATTCAGTTCAATCCCAGTCAAGCAGGATTTTTTTGTGTCTGTGTAGAAATTGACAAGCTCGTTTTAAAATACATATGGAAGTGAAAAGGACTTAAACAGTTAAAACAATTTTGACAAAGAAGAACAAAGTTGGAGGACTAACACTACCTTAATTCAAGACTTATTATCATCAAGATGGTCTGGAATTGGTATAAAGATAGACAAGTAGATAATGGAACAGAATAGAGAATCCAGAAATAGGCCCACCTACATATATATGGTCAATTGATTTTCAGCAGAAGTACAGACAAGACAGTGGAGAGAGTCAACAAACAGTGCTGGAACAATTGGATACTTATTTGCAAATGGATGCAAATAAGTCATCTTGGATCCATATCTCACACCATATATACCACATACAATTTTGTATAACATACACATGTGGTTGCCATGAGTTGGAATCAAGAGTTGACTTGATGGCAACTAACAGCAACATACAAAAATTAACTCAAAATGGATCGTAGACTCAAATGTAAAACTATAAAACTTCTTAAAGAAAACTGAGGAGAAAATCTTTGTGACCTTTGGTTAAGCAAAAATTTCTTAGATATGACACCAAAATGACAAGTCCATGAAAGAAAAATGGGTAAATTGGACTTCATCAAAATTAAGAATTTCTGCTCCTCAAACACGATGTTAAAAAAAATGAAAAGACAAGCCACAGACTGGGAGAAAATATTTGCAAATCACATATCTGATAAAGGATTTGTATCCAGAGAATATAAAGAGCTCTCAAAACTCAATAATGAGAAAAAAACAACCCAATGACCAAAAGATTTGATCAGTCATTTCACCACAGATATATGGACGGTGTTATAATTGAATTGTGCTCCTCAAAAATATGTGTTGTGAATCCTAACCCCTGTACTTGTGGATGTAATTCCATTTGGGAATAGGAGTTTCTTTGTTATGTCAGTGAGCCCATATCAATGTAAGGTGTGTCTTAAACTAATCACTTTTGAGGTATAAAGGAGTGATTTAAGCAGAGATGGGGGAAGACAGCTGCCATGCCACATGAAAATCACGAAGGAGCCAAAGAACAGAAGCTAAAAAGCGACAAGGACCTTCCCCTAGAGCCGACAGAGATAGAGAAAGCCTTTCCCTAGAGTCAGCACCCTGAACTCAGACTTCTGGCCTCCTAAACTGTAAGTAAATAAATTTCTGTTTGTTAAAGCTACCCACTTGTGGTATTTCTGCTATAGCAGCGCTAGACAGCTAAGATAGATAGCCAGTAAGCACATGGGATCATCTTGAGTCAGAATCAACAACAACAATAAACACATGTAAAAATGCTCAACATCATTAGTCATTAGGGAAATGCAAATCACAACCACAATGAGATACCATACAAGCCTATTAGAATGTCTGAAGAGAAGGGCTGGCCACACCAAGTGTTGGTGAAGATGTGGAACACTCATACACTGCTGGTGGGAACGAAAAATTGTACCACCACATTGGAAAAGAGTTTGGCAGTTTCTTAAGTTAAAAATACACCTTTCATATAACCTTACCTCTCCAATTCTAAGTATTTACCCAAGAGAAATGAAAGCATATGTCCATACAAAGATTTACACAGGAATGTTCACAGCAGCTAGAGATAACCCAAATGTCCATCAACAGGGAATGGATCAACAAATTGTGGTATTTCCAGCAAAGGTATATAACTCAATAGAAATAACTATTGATACATGCAGGAAAGTGGATAGATCTCAAAATAATTATGCTGAGTGACAGAAGCCTTGCATACTGTATGATTTCACATATATAAGATTTTGGAAAAAACAAAGTAATCTATATTGACAGAATATAGATTAATGACTGCCTTGGGGGGCACTACTAAGGGGTGCAAGGAACCTTTTGGAGTGATGGACATATTCACTCTTTTGATTGTGGTGATGGTTTCATGGGTATGTATATCTCAAAACTTAGCAAATTGTACACTTTAAGGGTGTGTGGTCTACTGTATGTTAATTATACAATAAACTATTAAAGCTATTAAACAATGAAAAAGGAAGAAACCCATAATCTGTAGAGCACCTTGGATCGGCCCCGGCGTTTAATAGTTGCTCATTGAATGTTGGCTCTTATTTTGAGAGTTGACCATCTGGAGGTCAAGAGCTGAGGTGGGGAGGTTACATGGCTTCAAGAAAGGGCCCTGGCAACCCCCCAGGGAGGGTCCACCCCATCCTTTCCCTCCTGGGAGGGAGCTGGTGGGACTGGGGACACCAGGCTGGACTGCCTATGTCCAATAGAGTCCTGCTGCCCTCTTGTGGCCGCCAGGGGCACAGCAGGCTGCTTCCCCCTTCACTGCACTAGCCTATGGAGCCCTCCTGCGCTGCCCCCACCCCACCCTTGCCAGTTTCCTTCAGCCTTCTGTCAAGTCTATTCAGTCATCTGTTTATCCATTTGTCCATTCCTTCGATCGTCTGTCTGCCCATCCATCTGTTCATCTGTCCAGTCGTGTCCACTGGCCCAGGTGCTGGTCTCCACCAATACTTGGAGTCTCCAACGTGGAGGTGGGTTATCAGCATGGCACAGTCTCCCTCCCTGGATTGAGGCACTGCCACACCACATTCATGACAGAGCCCTCCTGGTGTCCTCAATTTTATAGCACAGACACCCCCCACCAGGAGGTCCAGAATGGGGGGTGGGAGTGAGGATGATGACCTCCAGCCACAATTTAGTCCTCCTTGCCCACCGTAATACCCTCCTCAGCAGTGCTCTTGTGCACTGCTCCTCACCCTCCTGCGTCCCTTCTGACCCCATCTGCTCTCCTCCACAGGGTCCTGTCACTCCCCTGCCCCAAATCCTCCTAAAAGTCAATGAGGGGTTTGCGGCCATGCCCCTATGGACAGATGGACCTTGAGCCTCCAAAGACAGATCCACATGTGTCATTACAGTGTGGGGGGAATGTGCCCCCTGTGGGGACAAATCATGCAGCCCTCCCCTCCACCAGAAGTTAGCACCAGTTGGCGGCTGACCCAGAAGTGAGAGGGAGGTCCATCAGCTTTTAGAAAAAAAAAATACAAGCATGTCTTCATGCCTTGGCGCCGGCGAGGATTTCTCAAAGGACAGGAGACTTGATAATTGGATTACATTAAAATTCAGGACTGTTCATTGAAAGTTGCCGTTAGAGTGAAAAAGCAAGACAGAAAGGGAGGCGGTAATCACGGTACAAATATTCCACAGAGAACTCTTATCCAGGATGCATAACAAACTCCTACGTATCATAAGGAAAAGGCAGGTGGCCCTGTAGAAAAAAGGGCAAATGCACCGGACAGACACTTCACAAAGAAGAGACACCAGCGGCCAAAAGCTTCATTGCTGTCAAAGAATGCAGATTAAAGCTTCAGTACGACATGGGACAAAGACAGACCAAGTGTGGCTGCAACGCAGAATGACAGCCCACGTGGTCGCAATGGGTGTGAATCTCGCAGGCACTATGGAAAACTGCCGGGCAGCATCCCCTAAAGCCAAACAAACACCTGCCCCTGACCCCACTCCTCTCCAGCAGGTGCCACATCTGTTGGTAGAAGTACTCGAGAATGCCCAGAGCAACAGCACTATTTATAATATTTGGAAACAACTCAAATATCCATCCACAGTGAACCAGGTAAATGCAGTGTAGATGTCCACACAGAGGACTGCCCCATGGAGCCTCAACAGCGTGATGTGCGGCGCAAGACTCAGACTGTAGGCACTCTGGGTTTGTGACCCTCTTGTAAAGTGCCCAGATGTGGGGCAGGCTAGGCAGAGTTAGGACCGTGCCCAGGGAGGTGTCCCACCTGGTGCAGGCCCACCTGTACGCTCACTATCTGGAAACTCACTGCTGCTCTCCTGTGAGGTGTGCACTTTCTGCACAGGTGTGTGTGTGACTCTAATAAGAGCCAAGCCCAGGTGAGGCCCCATCTGACGCCACCTCCCTCCATCCCCCTGCGCTCCCACAACTGTCCTGCCTCAATTCACTGCCTCTGTCTCTCCATCTCACTTGGATGCCCAGCGCCGCCCCTTGGAGGCCTCCCTGACTTCCAGAACATGTAGCTCTTGGAAATGATCTGTTCCTCATTTGTTCAGGTGGTTGCTGTCCGCCCCTCTACTTCATCTTGTTCCCAAGCTGGAGGAGGTCACAGGGTGCTCCAAGTGATCTTGAAGGGGTGCTGGGGGGCCAGGAATTGGGACCAGGCTCTGCGGCGGGAGGTGGTTTTGGAGGGGAGTAGGGCAGAGCTTTGGGACCTGGCTCTGCAGGACTGTGTGGCCATGGGCAAGTTGCTGACCCTCTCTGTGCTCGCCACTCACAATGCGGAAACAAAGTCCTCCCAGGGCCACCGAGTGGGGCACAGGCACGAGCCCTCCTGCCCTGCCCGCCTCGGTCGCACAAGGCTAGCAGCACCAGAACCCCTCCCCAACGAGGCCACTTCGTGGAGGGATAGAGGTTCCTTCCTGCTGCTGTCTGGGCCCTGACTGAGGTCGCCGAGGTCAGAAGTGAGGCTGGGGTGGCGAAATGACTTTCTTCCTCTGGGTCTACTCCACCCTCTCCAGACCGAGGCCAGGGCCCAGACTCATTTGGGGAACTCTTGGGAGCCCTCAGTGCTTCTAGTCTCCCCCGGCCCCACCCATAGGTTCAGCCACACTGCTGGGTGAGCCTCTTGAGGTCATACAGAGAAGGTACCAGCTCCGCCCCTAGGGTCAGCAGTGGCTCACCTCCAAAAGACCCTTAGGAACATTCTGGAACCTGGTCATTTGTAGCACTCTCTGTTCCCCCCAGGTCCTGGGCTGGGCTTAAGGGCCACTAGCAGGGCAAGGATGCTGTAGGAGGAAGGGGCTGTAGGAGGAGGGAGGGGCTGTAGAAGGAGGAGGGAAGGGCTGTGGGAGGAGGAGGGAGGGGCTGTAGGAGGAGGAGGGAGGGGCTGTGGGGGGGGGGCTGTGGGAGGAGGAAGGGGCCAGAAGAGGATGGGCAGACAGGCCTCCAGCCGGAGCCGGAGGCCTTGGAGGCTAGGTTACCGGGTATCAGTTGCTGGCTGGCCTTCGTCCTCCCTCAGCCTGTACCAGCACCGGGCTGGGCCGAAGGGGGAGGTGTCCCTCACATAGCTCCTCAAATGCCATCTATTTGTGTCCTGGACTCTGAGGGCAGCAGGAGGCGCGTGTGACTGATAGTATGTAGTATTTTTGGCAGTGGGGGTAGGGCTTTTGTAGCTGCACCATGTTGCCTGGGACAGGCTGACCTCAAGTCCCCTCCAAGCCCCTCCCAGATGTGGCGTCCCAGGAAGGACACAGTCAGTCCTCGAGCCTGTCCTTTGGGGCCCCCCATGTGGGAAGCCTCCATAGGGACCTCCCCAGGGGCTGGCTAGGAGGGTGAAAGTGGGTCAGGAAGCCACAGCCCTGGTCTTGAACCATCTCTTCTCAGACTGTCCCAGCCAGAGTGACCACCCAGCTGGGGTCTGGTGGTGGCAGCCCCTGGGAGTCAAGGGACTGGAGGCCTTGGGCTCAATGAGACAGGCAGAGGAAGGGCCAGGCAGCAGGTACGCCTGGGTAGGGGCACAGACCCTAAAGATGGACCTGAGGGACATGGGAGTCAGGACGTGCTCCTGCATCCTGTGACCCCGGCCTGGAGTGTGTAGGACCACAGCCAGGTGTCCCTGCTGAGCCCCGCACCGGATCTGGCAACCCCAGCATGACCTTGGTGAGCTCAAAGGAAGCCCGGCGTGTGGCCATCCTGGCTCCGCCTGCCTGGCCAAAGCTGGCGAAGGTCACTGAGGGCTGGTCACTGTGGCCCGCCTCCCTAACCAGTTGCCTCCTGGGGCATGCTGGGACAGGCCAGGGCTAGCTAGCCCCCAGGGGCGGCTGGGCAGACGGAGACTCCTTGGAGGATGAGGACGGAGGAGGACGAACCTCTGAGACATGCAGAGACATGCAGGAACCACGGGGTGAGGGTGCTTCAGTGTGAGGGGCCTTGCTGGTCTAAAGTCTTGTCTGACGTGAGGAACGTCATCTGGTCTCTATACAATCACCGTGGGCTTCTCTTAGAAACAGGCAGAGCGGGAGTGGAAGATTTTCTAACTCGGAGGAAATAATCAAAAAGATTTGGAAGAAACACGCCGTTTGCACTGGAACATCCTGTTGTGCTTTCTTTCAGGGCGGGGATGGAGCACAGATCCCCGGGCCAGGGGCCTGGGGGGCGGCCGCTGGAGCCCATGGGCAGGGGGCTACCCACTGCCTCAGGCCAGGGTCTCTGATGCCCTCATTCCTGCTACCACCTCCTCTGGTGCCTGACTGACTCAACATGGAAAACTTTCAGTACAGCGTCCAGCTGAGCGACCAGGACTGGGCTGAGTTCTCGGCCACCGCCGATGAGTGCGGCCTCCTACAGGCCGACCTGGCATCTGGGGACGAGCCCTTGTCCAGTGACATTGATCAAGGAGACAGCAGTGGCAGCAGTCCCCCTGGGCCCCCACCCCTTCTCACTGGGCAGCAGGTTCTGGAGGGGAGGGGCCGGTGGGGCTATAAGGAAGAGGACGTGGACACCCAGCGGCTGGTCAGCAGGTGTAAACCCATCCTGGCCCTTGGTGGTGGTCAGCAGACGCCCGGCACGTCCGTGCTGTCAGGAGTCCAGCAGCCCCTCGGCTCTGGTGCTGGCCCTCACTCTTCGTCCCTCCTGGGGCCGGTGATTTCAGGAGGTGAGATGCAGAGGCTTCTGCAGGGCCCAGCCCCCCGTGGTCCTGCTCCTGGGCCCCCTGGTGAGCCCCCTTGGAGCCCTGAGCCCCCCCAGAGACCCCCAAGCAGCCCTGGAGCCCCACCACGGAGCCCCAGCAGGAAGAAGAGGCGCACTACAGGCACCAAGGGGGGTGAGCGCCCAGGAGCCCCAGCCCAGCCAGACTCCCCGCCGTCCCCCCAGGCCAGGCCCCCACTCCTTGCTGCAGAGCCGGCCGCAGGCGCCAGGCAGGGGCCAGACTCAGTGCAGGCTCCTGGGTCTGGCACTGGCACTGCAACTCCAGCTCCCTGCCGAGGGCCGGGTGTGGGGCTGCCCACATCCGCATTCATGACTGAGCCAGGGGCAGACAGGGGCAGAATAACCCCTAGAGCTGAGCTACACCCCATGTGCACCCCTGACTCTGAGCCACCCCACAACGAGGCTCTGACTACCTCTGACTCCCAGCCTCCACTTGATGGGGCTCTCTCTACACCTGACTCCAAGCTACGCACTGACGGGGTTCTGTCTATATCTGACTCTGAGCCATCCCGCAGTGGGGCTCCATCTACACCCAACTCCCAGCCGCCACCCTATGGGGCTCCATCTGCACCTGACTCTGAGCCTCCACTCAATGGGGCTCTGTCTACACCTGTCTCCCAGCCTCCATCGGATGGGACTCTGTGTACACCCATCTCCAAGCCTAGGCTGGGTATGGATCTGCCTACACTGGTCCCAGAGGTCAAGCCACATGTGGACCTACCTACGCCTGTCTCAGTGGCTACCCCACATTCAGCTCTGCTTCGCCCCGCTCCCCAGGACAAGTCTGGTGTGGACGTGTGCACGCCTGCCCCCAGAGAGACCACGGCTGCCCCCTCCCGGCCCTCCATCCCTGAGACCCTGCCTGGTGTGGGGGAGCCTGGGCCTGTTGCTGGGCTGGATGTGAGCCTTGCTATGTCTCCACGGGGGCCCGAATCCTCAGCAGATACCCCCGGACACCTCTCAGGGGAGCCCCCCGCAGGCCCCACCCAGGTTCCTAGGAGGAAGAAAGTGCGATTCTCCATGGCTGCGCCCAGCCCCAAGGAGCCGGGACTGGGAGTGGCCCCGGGCCCACCCTCACCAGCCAGGAAGGAAATGGGGGCTCGGGTGGCGCCAGGGGCCTGGGATGCCGTGGCAGTCAGACCCCGGCCCCCCCAGCCTCGGATCCTCAAGCACCTTCCTCCCCCTACCCCCTCAGGCACGGGGAGCCCCAGGTCGGGGAGCTTTGCCCTGACCCTCCCTGAGGCCTATGAGTTTTTATTTTGTGACGCCATCGAGGAGGAGGATGAGGATGCCGAGGAGGGGGCGGCTGGGCAGGCCCCAGAGGACATGCAGTGGCCGGATGTCTGCGAGTTCTTCTTCCCGGACTGTGGGGCCAAGAGGCAGAGGCCACGTGGGGGCTGCACCCTAGCCCCCTGCTTGCCAGCCGAGCCTGCACCAGCCCCTCCACTCGAAGACCCTGCGCCCGTCTCTATCCCCGAGGTGTACGAGCACTTCTTTGGGGAGGAGAAGAGGGGGTGCATGCTGGAGCTGGCTCCCCAACCTGAACCCAGTGTGGCCATCACAGAGGAGCTCGGCCCGGCGGGCAGGTGGCCAGGTGCGTGCCAGGCTGCCCCACAACCAGACCCGGGAACATGCTGTCCAGGGATCTCAGCCAGGAGGGCAGCCAGGGAGGGGCTGGGCAGGACCCAGAGGGGCAGCAGGACCCAGGTCCTGAGCTGGTGGGGAGGCTAGGACCGTGGCCTTCTGGGGGTACTCTTACTCAGGCCTGACTGCCAGCCCAGGCCAGGTGTGTTTACCCTCACACGCTTTGTTTCCTGTCACCTCTGGAAGGCATTTATCAGGAAGGAAGCCTCAAAGAGGGACCTCCCCCAAGTCACCCTGACTCGGTTATACACACGCCACTCAGTGTCTTGTGAGGACACATCACAGGGAAGATGTGACTCAAGAGAGATGTGTCAGGGATAGACGTGACTCATAATAGACATGTTGGGGTCATGTCAGGGACAGATGTCAGGGACAGACGTGACTCAGGATAGATGTGTTTTGGGACAGATACGACTTAGGACAGATATGCTGATAGACATGACTTTGGACAGGCATCTTAGGGACAAATGTGTCCGGGGTAGGCATGTTGGGGATGGCCGTGTCCAGGGCAGGCGTGCCTCTGAGCAGAGCAGCTGGAGCTGACGTGTGCCTCTTTTCCTAGGGGAGCCCTGGAGTCCCCTCCCCGTGTTCACCTTCAGCCAGAGTGACATGTGCTTGGCGTTTGTGGCCTTTGCCACCTGGGCTGTGAGGACGTCAGACCTGCACACCCCGGACGCCTGGAAAACAGGTTTGGGGGCCCTTGGAGGAGGGAGGGGGCCAGTGCCCGGAAGTTAGAGGAGGCCTTATCTGGGGCACCATGCCCAGCAGGGGGAGGGGGGCAGGTGGGACAAGCAGTCTGGGTTTCTCCCTGAACTTGTTTCTCCCACTGCTGACTCACTCTGTCTCTTTGAGGGCAGAGCCTTGTGGACAGAAAGGGGGTGTCCTTGTGGGCAGAAAGGGGGTGCCGAGGCTGCAGCCAGCGCTCAGGGGCTTGGTGCTTCTCTTGCAGTCTTGCTGGCCAACATTGGCACCATCTCCGCCATCCGGTACTTCCGCCGGCAGGTGAGGCGGGGGCACTCCAGCCCCAGCCCCAGCCCCAGCCCCAGCCCTAGCCGCAGCCCCAGCCCCAGCTCCTAGGAGTCAGGCCTTGCCCAGGAAGACAGCAGGACCAGGAACCGGCCACAGGTGCCAGGACGACGTTGCTACCCTTTGGACCTTGAGCTCGTCTCCCACATGGTTAGGGCATCCAGACAGGAGCCTGTGTCCCGGTCCTGGGCTCCCCCCACCCCACTCCACCAGAGGGGCCAGCCAGTGACCAAGGCTGAGGCCCCCCCCTCCACCTACCCGGGGTGGGGGTGTTCTGGAAGCCCGGGCATGGGCCGAGCAAAGAGCAGGGTAGTAGAGTGGCCAGCTGATACAGCAAATGAAACGCAGGGTGCCCAGCGGAATGTGAATTTCAGGCAAGTAGTGGTGGGACGTACTTACACCAGAAAGTGACCTGTTGCTTAGCTGTATGCCACCTGGCAACCGCAAGTCAGGGGGTGGGCAGGACGGGGTGAGAGCAGCAGCAAGGACCCATTGGGAGGTCTGGTGAGGAGGGAAGGTGGGAGGCTGGGGCCAGAAGGCCAGGGGTGTCCTGGGATTTCCTGCCGTGCTCCCAGGTGGGGGGCTTGGCGAGGGCCTCTGAGGCCGCCCTGAGCCCCGAGGGCTATCGCCAAGGCAGCGTCCAACAGGCTGAGGTTGGGAGATGTGAGGGTGAAACAGACGGCAGGCAGCTCTTGCAGGGCAGGGGTTTGCAGGGTGGAGACTTGGCCCAACTTTGGGGGGCCTTGGGCAGAGAGTGCAGAGGCAGATACAGGTATCAGGTGGGGACTAGGCACCTGGGATCATCCCCGGGCTCCCACGGGCAGCATGGTGATGGTTAAGGAGTCCGAGGAGGGGCAGATGGTGGAGGCTGGGCTCAGTGGGCACCCTGTGAGGTGGGGGCACAGGGCTCTGTGGGCTTGGTATCCAAAGGACAGCCGTCAAGAGGGGAACAGGTAGACACACAGAGAACCAATAAAATCTCTTTTTCTTTCTTGTTTAGTGGCTCCAGTCTCTCTCGATAGTTCTACCCCCACTCACACAGGCCCAAGCAAAATTAGGACCCCCAACCTCCCTGCTGCTACACACTTACCCCTCTACTTGGGATATCTCAACCTCACTAACCTCTGACCCTCACATCCCCTCACATACGTCCTTTGATCTCACATACTCTGACCTTCACTGACCTGACTTTCCCAGCCCTCTGACCTCACACCAGTGCGGCCTTCTGACCCCCAGGGGAAGCCCCCATCAACTCACCTGCCCCTGTTCCTTTCTGGGGGCAGGGCTGAGAGACCACCCTGATGACCCTCCCAATCTGTGGTCTGGCCATGCTAGCTAGGACAACCCCAGGGACCAGCCCCCCTCCCAGTCCCTCCATCTGCTGGAGGCGCCCAGGAACCGGAGCCCAGAGGTGGGGGCTCCAGGGTCCTGGCCCGGAATTTAGTGAATCAAAGGGGACAATGGATGGTCCACTGTGGGCTCCCCAGAGACAGCCCCAGGCCCCAAGGCTGATCCCTTCCAGGCCTGATGGCTGGTGTGTGTGGCCCTGAGAAGCAGTCGCCCACAGTCCCAGCACTGTGACACTGTCAGATCCACTGGGTCAGGGCCTCCTTGGCCTCAGGTGCCCCTGACCGGGGCCACTTCTGGCGGGAGGGCGCTGCAGCCTCCTCCCAGACACTGTTGCTGTTGTAGCTCGGGCCTGCACGCCTCCGGGGAGAGCAGCCAGCTGAGGCAGGTAGAGATGTGTTGGTGGGGAGGCTGGGAGAGCCTGAGCTCCCCCAGGCCCTGGGGGAGGCAGGCCTCTCACTCACCTGGAGGAGGCCGCAGGGGGTCAGGTGAACCTTCCCTTGAAGTGGAGACCTGGGGACCCCAAACAGCCAGTCTGAAGCTGGGATTCCAGTTTCCCAGCCCAGTCCCTGGCCAAGCCCCGGGGGAGGGAGCTTGGAGGGGCCTGGGGGTAGGCTTACCCTTCCAGTCTGCCAGAACTCCCTTGGCCTCTGGCCCTGTCTCTTCCCCTTCCCCAGCCCCTAGTCCCTCTTCCCTATCTCTGTTGCCCTTTCTGCTCCTTGTCTCTGCCACCCTATCTCCACCCACACTGTCTCTCTGGCTCCCTTGGGCTGTGGAAGGTCCCCACTCCACCCCACTGCCGCACCACCCCTCCCCCCCACACCATCCCTCCTCCTGCACCACCCCTCCCCCCTGCGACCCCCCCTCCCCTCGCATATCATCCTTCCCCCCAAAGACCATTCCTTCCTGCACCACCCCTTCCCCACATCACCCCTCAAGCCAGGCTGGGGCTGCTACTCACAAGTTGAGAGGAGTCTGGGGGCCTCGGCCCCCGGCCCTTGAAGGAGCCTCGGTGCCTCTGAGGGGCACGGCCCTGCAGGGCTTCCTTTTTGGGTAGCAGGTGAGGGCCAAGAGGGCCAGAAGGGCCAGGGCTGGGATCAGAGACAGGTACAGACACGGGGACAATGGGGAAGGCACTCCACGGCTCTGGCCCGGGGGAGCTCTGCATGGCGCTGAGGAACTGCCAGGGTGAGGAAAGCCTGGGTGACCCAAGGCCCAGAGACCCCCTTGGCCTCCCATCATGGCCCTAGCAGACCATGGACCAGCCCCTTCCTGGCAGCTGGACCTCAGGCCAGAAGCACACCCCAGACCCCAAGTGAGGGGTATACCCCAGACCCTAGACCATGGACAATACCTAGACCTTAGACTTTGGGCATACTCTAAACCTCAGGCTGCAGGCATCTCCCAGCCCTTTCTTGGCCAGCAAGGGACTGACCTCGTCCAGGTCCCGGACATCTGTGATCTTGTGGTGGGAGGTGGCGGGTGGGGTGTAGGGGTCAGCATAGAGTGGGGAGTGCGGTGTCTCCGAAGGGTCATCTGGGTCCCCCTCCAGGCTCAGCCTGCTCAGCTGTGGTGAAGAGGAAGAAGAGAGGTTCTCTTGAGCTGGAAAGGGCCTGAGCCCTCCCTTCCCTGTAACAGGCCTCTGGGAGACCCTGAGAGGCAAAGGCCAGGGAGGTAGAGAGAGGAAGAGCTGGGGCTGGGGCCAGGGCCAGGGCCAGGGTCAGGGCACTGGGCCCACCTTGGTCAGGTCCAGATCTAGGTGCAGCGGGGCCGCCAGGCCAGGTCCTGCTCCCTGGGCCTTGCTTTTGGGTGACCTGCTGCTGCCCCCTCGTCTCAGCGCTGACCTCCGGCGGCTGATGCTGGCAAAGCCTGAGTCAGCCTGGTCCTGTGGGAACCAAGGACCTTCCAGAAGGTTTCCACCATGCCCCTCCTCCATACAACCCTCTGAGGCTGCACAGAGCTCCCTCCAGTTGGGTCCCCTCCCCTGAGGAACCAGGGTCCAGGCTCCAGATAGAGTGCTGTGGAGACCCAGGCTCCCCACCACATAGTTGCTGCGGCCTCCTGCCCCCTGGGTACGCACAGGTGGAGGCTGGGTGGGGCAGCCTGCAGGCGGCAGCAGCGTGGTCTCAGGGAGGGAGTGACTGGTGAGGGTGGAGGCGGATGCTGGGCACCCCGAGCCCCAGCTGGTCTGTCCATCTGAGGAGAGGGAACCTCGGCCGCCTCCTGCAACCTGGGCAGCCAGGGAGTGAGCTGGGCGGATCGCCCCTCTCCCACCTACCCATGTCTGGACCCACTCTTCTGTCCCATTTTTACCACTGCTGAGACCCAAGCCCCAGGGGATACTGGGCTACCTCTGGCCCGTCTCTGCTGCCAAACGCCTCACCTGTGTGGGCCCCTCACCTGTGTGAGCCCCTCACCTGCGTGGGTATTCGCGGCCCTGGCCCCAGCAGGGTGGGGCCCCCATCCCTGAGGGCGGCAGTCCGGAGACAGAGCACCCAGTGGCCGTAGTCCTCATAGCTGGCACATACCACACGGATGGTGTTGATAAGGCGGCCTGGACACAGACATGAGTGAGGTGAAGGGCCTCACGGAGCCCACTGAAGGCCACGCCCCCCTCCTGACAGCCCACCGGGCAGGGGCAGGGGCAAGGGTCTGGGGTCAGGGATCAGCCCCACCTTCTATCAGGAAAGAGCGGATCTGCTTCCCCTTCTCCTCCAGGTTGATGCGGGTAGCGCTGAGTGGGAGCTCCCCCTGCTGGGCGAGAGAGGTTGGCATTAGTCCCCTCCCCCTGCACAGCCCATCCCTCAGCCCCACCCTCCAGGGCAGATGTGAGGGTGTGAGCTCAGTGAGGGTGAGGGTGCTGGAAGGTTCTCTGAGGACACTGAGCAGGCTGGGGGTCTCCGCAGAGGGCAAAGCAGGGCCAGCAAGAGAAGCTGACCTCCTGAGGGAGACCAGTGACTCTGGGTCTGTCCTGGGGGCATCTTCGCCTGGCCTCTGAGGCCTTTGTTAGCTGAGGGCAGAGAGACCTGTGTGGTGGTCCCCTCAGTCACCTTCACTACTCCCTTCATGAGATAAGCCCCACCCCACCTCTGCGTGTGTTTCTCAGTGACTGGAGGCCTCGGTCCCCCACGGAGAAAGGTCAGAGTAAGTCCACACACAGACACGTTCAGACCCCAGAGGGCGGGCAGGCTTGTACCCACAGGATAACACACACACACACATGCACATCTATAGGATCGTGTGCACAACACAGACACGCACACACGATATCACACACAGGATCACATGCACGCATAATGTGATTGCGTGTGCACGTATGCACGTATGCACATGGGTCACATAGCTGCACAGTAGGTTGCATACACACAGGCATGCACACATGGAATCACACACAGATGAGGATCACACACATACACACAGGGGGTTGTGTGCACACAAACAGGTGTACACACGTGCATACATGAGATCACACGCATGCTCACCTACACACAGGATCACACATACCTGCATACATACATATGGGATCCCATGTATGCACTTATGCACACACAGGATGACAAATTCACACACATGGGGTCGCACATGGGATCACAGATGCACATATGATCACACGTACACAAACTGGATCGCACACAAACACAGGCACAGACATGGATCACACATGGAATGTCAAACACATGGACTCACACAGGCACACACACAGGGGATCACACCTGGGATCACACACACACACACATGCACACCCTCAGACGCACACAGACTTGGCTGACTCCCAGAAGAGGGAGATGTCTGTTCTCTCATTGCCCTCAGGGAGGTGGGGGTGTTGGGAGCTGGGGCACCACCTGGTTGGTCACTGAGGATCCCCCCCAGGATGACATGGGTGCCCAGGGCAGGGACTCCTCAGTGCCCATGGCTGACTTGAGACCAGACTGACCAGGGCAGCGGGGCAGGGAGGGTGGGGCCAGCATTCTCTGTCCCAACAGGCCCCGAAATACAGGTTCCTCCTGAGTTGCTGCCCCCTCCCACCCCCATGCACAGGGAGCTTCCCTGGGCAGGTCGCCCAAGAGGGGAGGGGCCCACCTTGAAGCAAAGCCCATCCGGTTCCTCAGAGAAGATGGCCAGGGAGGTTGGGTAAAGGACCAGGAGCCGGTCACACAGCTCCTGCGAGTGGGGTGTAGGGGGGCAGAGGGCAGGGCTGGAGCCACAGGGCACCGAGGGCCAGGCCACCTGCGACCCTGCCCCTCAGAGTCCTCACGTCCCTCCCCAAGCCCCCTCTCATCCCACCCTGCCCACCTGTGAGGGCAGATGCTGCAGCTTGACCCTCGAGGCACAGGTGGCGCTGCCCCCTGACTCATGTCCCGACACTGTCCGCAGCTGCATCAGCTGGCACTGTAGAGTCCAGGGGAGCTCATCCCCGGAGGGGCCCTGCCAAAGGGAGGTTAGGACAGGCCAAGGAGGGTGACTGGGGTGGGGTGGGAGTGGGGGTCAGGCACTGACCTGTGGGGGTGCTAAGTGGCAGCGCCGCAGCCCCCCGGCAAGGGCCATCTGCTTCTCCAGATGGTAGAGCCAGCGGGCACGCTCAGCGGCGCTGGGACAGAGCACAAGGAGGGGGGAAGGCAGCGGGCCTGCAGCAGGTGAGCCGGTGGTGGATGGCCGGAAGTGCTGGGCCTCAGGAAAGGAGGGGGCCCAGGTGGGGAGGTAGCCGCACCACAGTTCTGGGGATCCCCAAACCTGCTGCCCCTCCATCCAAGCCCAGCCCACCCACTTGCTTGCCCGAGTGGCTGGCAGAGGCCGAGGACCACCTAGGACCCCAGTCAATGGGCCCAGGGCCACTGTTCTCCTGTGGGGCCTGGCCATTGATCCTGATTGAACGCCAAGAGCGCTGAATAGCCCCATGGGGGTCAGTGTAGTCAGCTCCAGGTAGGGGGCACCACAGGCAGGGTGGAGAGCGCCCCCCCCCCCCCCCACGGACTTCACATTCCCCCACCTGTGATCTGGAAGGCATGCTCTCCGGACCCCTCCACCGGGCAGATGCTCAGCTCCGTCAGTGGTAACAGCCCCTGCCAGGGCATGGGGGGCTGGTGAGGACGAAGAGTCTCCTGGGACCACGTGGGCTGGCCACCTGCCTCCCCAAGTGACTGCTTTTTTGTATCCTCCCTTACCCCCAGGGTTTTGCTCTGAGGCACTTCCACAGTCCGTTCTTCCTTTACTTTTCTCCTCAGCCGTCCACAGGGCAGCCTGCCCCCCTACCTGCCCTTTCCCTCACCTGGAATGTGAGGCCGTTAGAGCCGTGGGCCTGGAAGTAGACGTGGGAGGGGAACAGCTCCAGGTAGCAGTCGCTGGTGTCCTGGGGGGAAAGTAGGTGATCTGAGGGTCCAGGAGGCAGCGGGAGGCTGGTCCCGAGGGTGCCCCACCTGGCCGGGCCCCCACCTGGCTGTGCTGGAATCGCAGCTGGACCTTGGCATAGTGCAACACCTTGCCTAGGTTCCTCACAGGCACCTTCCACCGTCCCTTCTGGAATACACTCAGGAACGGCTGGTCCAGGGCTTCTTGCTGGCCCTCCAGGCTTGGGATGTCCTGGGGGCCGGGGGTGGGGGTGGGCAGAGTTCAGGGGTAGCAGCCCATCCCAGGCCGACGCCTGTGTCCAAGGCCCACGTGTATCTCAGGGCCTGCAACGGGCCTGATGACATGCTCATCTGCACCAGAGGGGCCCGGACCCTCAGGGTCTCAGACACTTCCTCAGCACCTGCCACTGGCTGGCCCTGACCTGGGTACTGGGATAGGCCCATCTCCCAGTCTGGCAGAATGAAACAAGCACAGACTTAACTACACAACTTTAGGCAACAAGAAACCAGTTAGAAAAGTGGGGGTCTTGGGGACGTCAAGGGGTTTTTAGAGTTTGGACAGGATCAGCAGGGGTGGCTTCGATAAGGTGATACAGTGTGCACACAGTGGGTATGGTGGAAACAGACACACAGACCACTCCACACAGAGCTATCAGATCTGCAAGCTGCACTGAGAGGCAGATACACATGGGGTCAGTCCATCACCCTTTATCCCACATGCATTCACACAGCTACACACATAGCTATTCTCACACACATGTACACACACATACACTCACACACACACTCACACACAGGCACACACAGAGCAAAGGGGTTTAATGGTGGTGACGGTGAGGTCTGGACTCAAATAGATTCCACTCTTCACTGCAGTAGTTCCTCAGCTGTGTGACCTTGGTTTGGCTACTTAACCTGTCAAGATGCTTCAGTCAAAGGGGTTTTGGGGTGTTTGGGTGAGATGATGCTCAAACCCTGCTACGCCTCCACTGTGGGCTGGTAAACGTTTAACACTCGGTTCTCCCCCTTCCCCCCTTTCCCAATGGCCCTGGTTTCTAGCATTCGCCAATTTCTGTGGTGTGAATACTCCCACCATAAACATGGAGCTGAAAGACATGTATCCAGTTAGCTCTCTGGTGGGAGCCAATGCGAGTGGCTCCTGCACACCACAGCATCTCCCTCACCTCATGCGCAGTAAAAGCCAAGGTCCTGGCCATGGCCTGGGGGGTCCTCCATGACCCTCCCTTGTCTGCCACACACCAGCACAAGCTGGCCTCAGGGCCTTTGCACTTGCTTTTGTCTCTGCCTGGCCACACCCTCCCCCACCCCCAGGGCTTTGCTCAGAGGCACCTTCCACAGTCCTCTCTTCCTTTATTTTTCTCCTTAGCACTGGCCAAAGCTAACGTGTTACATCTTCTACTTATTTGTCATCTATGTCTGCCGCAGGAATGTGAACACCATGAGGACAGGAGTCTTGGTCTACTTTGTTCACTGCTGAATTTCCAGGGCATAGGTCAGAGCCTGGAGAGTGCTGGGGGGTCCGTCCTGTCTATTGAAAGAGGGAAGGGAAGGAGGAGGGAAGAGAGGGAGGAGAGGGAGGGGGCCGATGTCCACCCAGTGCCCTGCACACAGAGTTCTGTGTAAATGGGGTGTGATCATCAGATTGGGAAGCAGAGAGCTGGAGCTGGCCTGCAGGGAGGGGGCTCTGTGTGTCCAGTAGGGGCCATGCTCCCTCAGGGGGTGTGGGGCTGCCACACAGCTGCTACCCTGCCAAGCTGAGCTGCCCCATGGGCAAGCCCAGGAATGTGAACAGACAGACGCAGCTTCCTCGGCCACCCTGCTCCTGGGTGGGGCCTCCACACCCACACTCAGTGTGGGAGCTGACGCTGGGCTGGTACACCTGAAAATAGGCCACAGAACCAGGAACCCACCCACAGACCTGTCTGCCCACTACCTGCCCGGGTTTAATGAACTCGTTCCCCTCCAGCCATTGGGTTCTGGCAAGAGGGGCTTTCCAGGGCCACCGAAGGTGTTCTGCCCCTGGATACAGGGTGGGGTGTCTGAGGCTGGCCGCCGGGCAGCTCCACTGGCATCACATCGCAGCAGCTTGCACCCGACTGGGGGCCAGGACCACAGAGGACGGCCTGACAGGAGGGGTGTTGTCTGAGCCGCACAGGGACACAGGGGGCAAGGGGTGGGTGGGACTGAGAGCAGGCTCCACCCCTCCCCCAGACATTCTGGGGCGAGAATTTGGGGGTCCTTTCCTTCATAGCCTGGCCCTTTCTGGCTAGGAACTTCTGCCTCTTCTATCTCAGTGTTGGCCTGGGCCCCCACAAGGGAGCTGTGTAGTGGGGGGTCCCTGTCAGCCCTGGAGCCCCCAATTCTGCACCAGCCTATCTGTAGGCATCTTTCCCCCTCCTTGGTGCTCAGCTAACCCTTAACCACATAAGAGCTGGGCAGGGGCGGTCTCCAGCTCCTGCTACTAAAAGGTGGCCGGGCACATGCTTAGGGGCCCCTTCCTTGTGGTGTGGCCTTGGGGCCCAGCTCTCCATTTGTAAGATATGGGTGGGAGAGGGGAGGGGGATACAAGGAGTGGGAGGGATGAGCATATGGACCCCGGGGCCTGTTGAGGGTGAGACGGTGCCTGAGGGTCTACCTGTGGTCCCAGTGTAGGGGACACACTCTCTCATTGCCTTTGGCCCCCTTACCCTCTGAGTGACAACACCATGAGGGTGACGGCTGCACCATGAACCTGGCACCCATGTCTAGAGCAATGACACAGATTGTGGGTGCTTGTCCTGTACCCCCTGGGTGCAAGGGCAAGGAGCAGGCTGGGCTGGTGGCGGGCTGCAGGTCTGGATGCTGGCCTGGGTGCTGTGGGACACTCCCGGCCCCGCCCACCAGCCCGCCCCTTCCCGGTGCGGCTCATGACACCCTGACTCAGTCAGCCGGTTTCGCTCTCTG
This sequence comes from Dugong dugon, assembly GCA_030035585.1. Lineage (NCBI taxonomy): Eukaryota > Metazoa > Chordata > Mammalia > Sirenia > Dugongidae > Dugong > Dugong dugon. Next base: position 23,909,277 of record CM057462.1, on the reverse strand, counting down.
CCAGACTCTCGGTGGATAGCGCCCAGTGGGTAGTGTCTACCTCCCTTGTCTTTGGGTCTGAACATCCCTGGGCTGGCGGGAGCCCTTGAGCTGAGTACAAACACGCACATAGCCACGCTAGTGGTCGGCACCACAACCTCATGATGACCTCGAGTGTCACGCTCATCCCCCCTCCTGCCCCTGGTCACTGTCCCAGAGATGTAGTGGGGGTTCTCATCCCCACCTCCCCCATGGTGTACCCCTCCCCACTCACGGTCCCCGGGATGTAGTAGAAGATCTTGTCAGCCGCTGTGTCCCAGTCCGGGCCAACTTCGCTGCCAAACAGGCCAGCCAGCCTCCTTGGGCCATCCTCTCTGGGGACCAGGAAGGAGGGCTCACAGCCTGGCGGTGGGGAGGGGGGACCCGGGACCCAGTATCAGTGGCCAGGCTGCCCCCCTCCACCCCGCCTCTCACCTGGTGCCCTTCAGCGAGGACTTCCTTGAAAAGGAGGCACGGAGCCTTCGCGAGGCCTGGGGGACGCACTGGCTGTTCCCCATGGGCTGGCCGGTGAGTAGTGCTGGGTCCTCGGTCTGAGCAGCCTCCACCTCCCGCTGCGGGTGGGGCCGGGACTGGGATGTCCCGCCCAGAAGCTGGCAAGGGCGGAGCCCTTTCTGGGAGGGCTGAGTCTACCTGAGTCCTTCAGGTCTCTGTCAACACACCAGCCACCAGCCCGAGGCGCCCCGTGGCTTGGACCAGAGACCCCTCTCAGCTTCCAGTACACCAAAGGGACCCCAACGGCCTGAACTCAGAGTGCGGGCATTGGGGGGTGCTGTGAGCCCGGTGACCCCCCAGTGACCCCCAGAGAGCCCCATGACCCCCAGTGACCCCTAAAGAGCCCGATGACCCCCAGTGATCCCTGGAGAGCCTGATAACCCCCATGAGCCCAGTGACCCCCAATAACCCCTGGAGAGCTCAATGACCCCCAGTAATTCCTGGAGAGCCCCGTGACGCCCCCCCCCCCCCGTGAGCCCTGTGACCCTCCCAGGTGAGCCCTGTGACCTCTCTCCAGGTGAACCCTGTGACCTCTCCAGGTGAACCCTGTGATCTCCCCTAGGTGAGCCTGGTGACCCCCCCAGGTGAGCCTGGTGACCCCCCAGGTGATCCCTGTCCCCCTCTCCAGGTGAGTCCTGTAACTGCCCCACAGATCCCAGTGACCTCTGTGTAAGCTTAGTGACCCCTGGTGGGCAAGGTCCTCTCCCAGCCCCCTTCCTGAGCACACATCCTGTTTCCACCTAAATCCCCAGCCTCTGAGTCACCGGTGACTGTAGGGAGCGTGTGTATCCTCAGCTGCTGGAACAGGAGTAAGCCCCACGAGGAGGGGACGGAGAGCTGGAACTCTCCCCCAGTCTCTACCTCTCCACCCTCTGCCAAAGCTAGGTCCCCCCCGGCTGGCTAATGCAGAATCCAGGAAGGTTGCACCCCACCCCCACATGCCAGGGACCGTATGAGGAAGTGTCTCTGATGCTGCTGCTGACATCTCTCTGCCATTGCCGTCTGAGGTCTTCTCCGTGAACGTCCCCCCGAGGATACCCCTCAGTGGACCCCCACTGAGGGACTCCCCCCATGTGCCTGGGACCCTAGGACAAGGTGTTAGATGCTGCCGCCGTCAGAGATCTCCTCCATGGACACCCCCAATAGACCCCCCTACCCCGGGACGAGAATACCTTCCAGTGGATCCCCAAGGATACCCTCCAATGGACCCTGCCCATGCACCCTGGAGGAATAGGATGGCAGGCAGCCCCCACTAGACCCATCCTCCAGCCACACAGCCCTCCACGGACAGACGCTCAGCCACAGGCCGAGGAGTCCAAGAGCCATGTTTATTATTCAAGTTGGTACATATTGCTACTTTAGGTCTGTGCACACTGACTGCGGAGGCGTGCACATGGCCCCGCTCAGTGCAGGCCGAGAAGACAGACATGGACATGGGAAGGAGGAGCTCAGCGAAGAGATGGGCGTCTGCACCTGCTTAGAAGTCGGCCTCCACAGCCCCCGGCTTCCACAGCCCAGCTCTCAGTCTGTGCCTCTAGATCTGAGACCCTGGGGCAGTGTGGGTCTTCTCCCCATCATTGCTGTCCCCAAGGACAAGAGTGGGCGGGAGGACCCCCAGCTTGGTCCCAGAGACGTGGGGTCCCAAATGCTTTGAGAGTAAATGGACAAACTGGTAGCTGCGGCAGTGCTTGCCGGGCAATAAGTAAGTGAATAAATAAATGATTGAGTAAATAAATAAACAAACAGGGACACATACAGACAGACACCAACACGAGAAACATGGATGGAGGTGCCCAGCGTCCCTGGTGGGGTGGCCGGGGACCCTGCCCCAACTCGTGAGGGCAAGGAAGGGAGGAGCTGGGGCTGCCCGGGGGGCTTAAGGCATCTGGGCGCCGGCATGTGGCGCTGCGGGTCAGAGGCTGGTGGAGGACACTGACAGCGTGGGCGAGGAGGGTGGTGGGAAGTTGAGCAGCTCAAGCACAGCCACACCCACGCTGCTGCGCCGCGTGAACATGCAGGACGCGGCCACCCACTTGTTGGTCCGGGGGTTGTACTTCTCAATGGAGTTGAGGCTAGAGCTGCCATCATTGCCCCCCACAGCATACAGCCAGCCGTCCATGGCCACCAGGTCATGTGTGCTCCTGGGGAGTCACGGGGGGGGGGGGGTGGGTGTCCGGCCAGGGATAGGTTCATGGGGGCCCCTGCCTGTCTCTGGGAGGGCAGAACTGCTGTGTTGGGTGAGACATCCCCCATGGACACCCCTCTCTGGAGACCCCCACAGACATCACCCTGGGACACTTCTCACTGGGACACCATCCCATGGACACCTTACATGGCACTCCCCCCCGGAGACTGTGAGCCTGTGCCCACAGACCTGCGGATGTTCATGGGCGCCACACTCTCCCAGGCGCTGGCCTTAGGGCTGAACCGCTCCACTGAGTTGAGGCAGCTGGTGCCATCATTGCCCCCGGCCACGTAGAGCGCACCTTCCAGCACAGCCACGCCTGCTGAGCTGCGCCGGCTCAGCATGGAGGCCACAGGTTTCCACGCGTTCACCTGTGGGTGGCGGGCGTTGGGCTGAGGGCTTTCCACCTCCTGCAGTACAGAGCTCCAGGGTGGGGGCAGCAACAGTGGGGGTCAGTGGTTGGGGGGGAACAGCAGCTGGGGGTGGTAGTTCAGGGGGACAGTGGTTGCGGGTAGGGGGTCGGGGGAACAGCAGTCCAGGGAATAGCAGTCGGGGGCAGACCATCAGGAGTGGGTGGTAGTCAGGGGAGACGGTGATGGCAGTTGGAAAGTAGTGGTCAGGAAGAGGTGGTTTGTGGTAGGGCACACACACCTGGGGTTCATATTTCTCCACAGTGGCCAGGTGTGATGAGCTGTCATAGCCGCCCACAGCATATAGGCTCCCATCTGTGAGTGGAGGTGCCCCTGAGCACCTATTGCATGCTAGGGCACCCAGGGGAAGCGGGGGTGGGGAGGGGTGGGTCGCGTGCCAGTGGCAAGTCACCCACCAAGTGTGGCCACGCGCACATAGCGTCTCCGGGAGTTCATGGCGGCGATCGATGTCCATGCTCCCGTCAGGGGGTCGTAACGCTCAGCACTGCAGACCAAGGATGTTGCTGACCCCAAGTGTAGGTAGAGAAGGCCACCCAGGCCTGACACCAGCCTTCTTGGTCCCATGAACCGAATCCTGGTGAAACCCTGACCCCAGAACCCCACTGGCGTGGGCTGCCCATTGACCCCGGGGAGGGCATGTCTGGGCCAGAGGGACAGAAGGGGCACTGGGGGCCTCTTAGCTCCTGGTCAGCTGTGACCCTGTGGTCCTGGGCAGTGCCCGTCTGCTCCACGCACCTGTTGAGGCAGGAGGCCCCGTCATAGCCACCAGTTGCGTAGAGCAACCCATGGAGGGGGGCCACACCCAGGCAGCTGCGTCTTGTGCCCATGGACACCTCAGGCTGCCACGTGTTGGTGACGGGGTCATACGATTCCACGGTGGTCAGGTCCGAGGTCCCATCGTAGCTGGGGAGGGCCCCGCTGCAGTCAGAGCTGGCCCGGAGGGCACGTGCCAAGCCCGACCCACTATCACGCCGTGCTTACCCGCCCACAGCATATAGCCGGTTGCCGATGGCTGCCACGCCCACCCGGGCCCGGCGTGTGGACATGGAAGCTACCACATGCCAGCGGTCAGTGCGTGTGTCATAGGCTTCGCAGTCCCCATGGATGGCGAACAGGCTCCCACCACCTGAGGGCAGAAGGGATGCTCGGTAGGCACAACAGGGCCAGGGGCCTGATGCGGGGTCTGGTGGGGTGGGCCACGCAGCACAGGGTCCTTGAGAGGCTCCAGGGTGGAAATGGGGCAGGTGCGGGTGGAGACATGACAAGGATGCGGAAGGTGCGGGAATGTGGCAGGTGTGGGGACACAGAGGGTGCAGAAAGGGAACATGGTGGACGAGAGGTAGTGACATGACAGGTGCAGACAAAGAGGTGGCGGTATGGAGATGGCCCACAGCAGGGATGTGGTGGCCACAGGGATGTGGCCGGTGTGGGGGCACGTGGCAGTGACATAGTAGACAGGGAGAGGACGTTGTGGGCAGAGGGAACACTGTGAGCATAAGGATGCGGTGAGGATGTAAAACGAGGTAACAGACGTGGATGTGGACGTGATGGGTGCATGCAGAAGGGTGATACATATGGGGTGGCGACACAAAAGAGGTGTAGTGGGGACGTGGTAGGGATGTGGCAGGAACACAGCAAGCACAAGTGGGGACATGGTGGGGACGTGGTAGGCGTAGGCAGGGATGTGGTAAATGGGGGGTGGAAGTGAGGTAGAGACATCGGGAGGACGTTTTGGGCATGTATGGGGAGATAACAGGTGGAGGTGGCGACATGGTGGTCACAGGATACGTTGCAGGTGTGCCTATGTAGTCGGGATGCAGCGGGGATGTGGTGGGCATGGGCGTACCCACAGCGAAGAGCACCGGGCCAGCGCCCTCACAGCGGCGCGGCCGCGTGCGGCTGGTTCCCAGGACACCCCTCTGCTCGGGCAGCAAGTGGAACTTGAGGGCCTCAATGAGCAGGTCTTTGCAGTCGGGGTGATGCCGCACCAGGCCCTCAGCATCCACATGGCCCAGCAGGAAGTCACGGCTCAGCAAAGGCAGCCGCACACACTTCATCAGCTGGGGTGGGGGGGGACACCAGGTCAGGCGGGACCCGGGACCCGGGACCCACGGCCCAGTGCTGGGGTCCTTCTGAGAGCTCCCACACCCCTCCTCAGCCACTGCACCACCCAGGCATGTGGAGGCTGGCATCAGGGCCCGCCGACCATGGGACCACCCCCATCCACGGGGTGCTGGGCACACCTGGCCCTCAGCCACCTGTGTCCCCTCCTGGCTGGCAGATGCCTAGGGCCAGTCTCACCCGCGGGACGTGCTGCCTCCGTGCGTCCACGTCGTGCTTGACCCAGCTCAGGACGGCGCGGTAGACGTCCTCCTCGGAGGGTACGTTCAAGCTGTCACTGGAGACCAACTCCAGCACCTGGGGGTGGGGCCTCAGGCTAGGCCGGGTGGGGAGAAGGGCCAGGGAGCCCTGAGGGTGCCCAGGAGGGAGAGTTTGCCCAGCCAGGGTCCCAGTATTCCTGGGGGAGGGGTGAAGCAGGGTCTGGAGCCTCAGATCCGGTTCCTGGGGCCCGAGGACTGGGGATCCAGGCAAAGATGGGGGATAGGACAAGGCTGGGAGTCAAAGGTAAGGGTTTGGGGCCAGGGTAGGGTCCGAGGCTGGAGGTTGGGGCTGGCCAGTGGCGTTACCTGCTTCAGTGGCAGCAGCATGAACTCCTCGGTCTTGGCCACGTCCACGAAGTGCTGCAGCACGTACCTGTGGGCAGCCTTGAGTAGGTCACTGCAGGAGTGTGTGTCGGCGAAGCCTCGGATGCCCAGGCAGTTGGACGGGTCAAGTTGACTCAGCAGGAACTTGCAGCACGCGTCTCGGACGCCATTCAGCTGCAGGAGGCTGGCAGCTGGGAGCAGAGTCTGTGGGTATGGGTACAGAGACAAGGTAGGAGAAAGGACCAGGAGGCCAGGGTCACAGGACAGGGGATGGAGTGGGAAGAGAAGCTGGGGCCACAGGACAGGGAATGGGATGGGAGGGGGGACTGGGGCCACAGGAGAGGGGACAGAGTGAGGGGAACAGGGCCACAGAACAGGGATAAGGGGAGCCGGGGGGATGTGGGGAAAGGCACAGGAGGCAGAGGGGGCGCAAGGGGGACATGGGGACCAGGACAAGATATCTCGACAACACAAAGGGCTAGTGACATCACCTGCACGTTGCCCTCGCCCACCACGATTTCAGCCGTGTACGCAAACTGCACCAGCTGGTCCAGGGCTTGTGGGTCAATGTCATGTAGTGTCACGTGCGTCTGGCGGCTCTCACTCATCTCATCTATGGAGATGGGGGGTCAGGCTCGTCTTCTCCCTGGGAGACCTGTGGATGTGCCCTAGCCCCCAACCAGCGGGCTGTGCACTTACTCGTGAACATGGCATGGAAGTAGGGGCTGCAGGAGGCCAGCACAACCTTGTGTGCTCGGATCTCCTTGGTGGCCACGTGCAGGACGATGTCACACAGGAGGCCACGCTGCCTCATGCGGCTCATGGCCACAAATGCATCGTGATAATGCCGCTTGGAGTTGTGGGCCACGCTGTGGCCCTCCCGGCTCAGCAGCTGCATTGCCCCCTCCATGGGGGCTGCAGGCCAGGGCTGCCGGGGACGTGCTCGCTCGGCCTCAGGGCTGTGGGGGGTGGCCAGTCAGAATGCTGCCCGCGGCCTCCCACGTCTGGGCAGGGCCTCCAGAGGCCCAAGCCTCAATCAGCCCCTCACCACCCTGCTCCCTCCCCCGACTTCTACCGCCTCCCAGCCCTGGCCCCCGCTTGCTCAGCTCTGTCCCTTGGAGTCCCTCTGGAGCCCAGGCAGGAGCCTGCCTCACTCTTGCTTCTGGGACTGCAGCCTAGCCAAAGTCCCTCATGGACCTTGTACTCTGACTGCTGAGCTGCCCAGCCTCCTCTGCCCAGGTCCCATATGGGCACCAGACCCCTCGGCCCAGGCCCCCCCCCCAAGAACCAAGCCCCCTCGATTCTCCTTGGAATCCTTTGTCCATTGTTGGCCACCCTTTCCATCCCCACCAGCCCATGATCCTCTCTGGATAGAAGTCCGTTCTTTTCAGCACCTGCCAGGCGCACAGGAGATGGATGCCGGGTAAAGGTAGTCAGTGCTAACTCAGCTACGCCCTGAACTGGACCCCTCCACCCACACTGCACACCCATTCTGTGCACGGGTTGCCTCAGTCTCCGTGCGCCCTGCCGCCGGGGTTCAAGGGCAGCCGGGCGGAGACAAGCCTCTGGAGATGGCCACACTGGACGCCTGCCCGAACCCGCTTGGTGCACGAATGAATGGAAGGGTAGGGGCTCAGGTGCTCTGACGCCTGGGGTAAGGACCCGGTGGGGCCGCGAGGTCAGTGGTGGGTGGAGGGAGGAGGAGCAGTGGGAGATGCGGAATCTCCACAGAACCGACTCTGCGGGCGCCGGGCCTCTAGAGTCAGGTCGGTTCCCCGGCCCGCGCCCCTCCCTCCCTCCCTCCCAGCCGGGCCTTGAGGAGAGCGCCTGGGCCCCCAAACGACCACCCTGGCCTTCCCCTACCCCCCGCCCTCGAGAATTCCTCTGGCCACTCCGGTGCCCCGGGCCCTCGGTGCCCCCGTATGGCCACCTTGGTGCCCCCGGCCCATCACGGCCACCTCCCGGGCTCCCAACCCACTCACGCCGGCGGCTGCGGCGGCGGCGGCGGCGGCGGCGGCGCCTCGGGCCCGGGCCCCGGGCTGCCGTGCTCCGGGCTCTGCGTCCTGCCAGCCGGGCGCTCGCTGCGCGGCTGCATGGGCTCGGCCGCCGGACCCGCCGGACCTGCAGACGGACGGACGAGAGCACGGATGCTGGAGGACTGCTCGGCGGTGGCGGCCAGCTCCTTGCTTGCTCCCGCCGCCCGCCCGCAGCACGCTGTTTCTCGGCGCCGCCCGCCCCGCCTCCCGGCTTCCCGACCACTCCGGGGACGCAACGTGGAATCCGGGTCCTCCTGACGTCCTGGAGCAGGAGCTCGGCCCGCCACCTCCTCCTCCAGGAGGTCCCCAGGGCTCCGCCCGCCACCCCTTCAGAAGGCCCCCTGGCAGGACCTGAACCGGCCAGGACATCCTCCAGAGGCAACCCTGGGCAGAACCTGAGCCACCTCCGGGCCAGTCCCCGCCCGCTTGCCCCTTGGCTTTCCAAATCCCTACAAGTACAGGCCTCAAGCTGGGCGCTGGCTGCCTAGGGGTGGAGGGCGCGCATGGGAGGGACCTGCCCTGGGCTTGACCTGCACACCCCCGGGCCTGTAGGCTAGCCTGTCGTGGGGTCTGGCACATCCGGGCTGCTCCTGTCCCTCCTTCCCTCCCCAAGGCTACTTTCGGGCCTCCGGGCCTTTGCACCTGCTGTTTGTGCAGACAGGGAAGAGAAAAGGCGGCCATTCCCGCCCAGCCCCATCCAACTGAGGCTTGTGGAGTTGAGGATGGGTGCGAACTGCGGGCAGCCGGTGGACCCGCCCTCCGCGCTCTACCGCACAAGAGCTGTCTGTCGGTCCCCTCCTGCGCTGATGCACGAGGCACCTCACACGGGTGTGGCCTGGCTTTAGGGCAGGATTTTTTGGTGATATCTGTTTACATCACTGCCGTCTGTTTCCCTTGTTTTTCCTACTGTATCGCTGGCTTTTTATTATTGATTTGTGAAAACTCTTTGTATATTATCCTCTTTGTCGCACCTCTCCTGCCCGGGGTGTTACTCATCAACGCGCAGCACTTGCGGACAAGTGCTTCCGGAGCTCCCGGCAGGCAGGTGGGGGGGCCCCAGCCGGCGGAGGGCCTCGCTGGGCTGGCGCCCAGGCTCCGTCGACCCGGAGACGGCACCACCGTTACCGCCTCAGAGTTGTGAGAGGCATATCAGAGTTCGACCCATGCGGTCCGGCGAGCTTCGGCCCCGTGACCTGGCCTCAGCGGATGCCTGTGGGTGCAGAGACTGAACCGCATCCCTGCTCGACCCCGGGGAGTCCCCGCCCTGCAAGGAGGAAGGGAAAGCGCCCTCCTGCCTCGAACCCGCTGGCGCCAAGGTCGGAGAACCTCAGAGTCAATCACGGGGCGGGGCGGAGCCGGGGGGCGGGGTCGGCGAGAGGAAGTGCGGTAATGCACTGCATTCTGGGTCCGGAAGTGGGGCGCACGTGGAGGGCCGTATGTCATGGCGGCGCGGAGTCGGAAGAGGTGAGTTTGAGGGTCCGAGGACCTCCTGGGCTCCCGGAGGCTGCGAGTATCCAAAGGGGCTCTCGCTCCTTTCCGTGCTCCTGGGGCAGCAGGGTTGGGACGAGCCGGTATGGTGGGCGGCTGTGATGCCGACGTTATGACTTACAGGCGCTTGGCGGAGCTGACGGTGGATGAGTTCCTGGCCTCGGGCTTTGATTCCGAGTCCGAATCAGAGCCCGAGGGCGCCCCGGCAGCGGAGGCGCCGACGGCAGCCCGGAGTCCACGTGGGCCAGGTGGGAGCCCCTCGGCCAGGTGAGCGGGGCCGTCCTCCGATGGAAGGCGCGCGGGCAGAATCTCTTCGCCCAGACCCGCCTCGCCTCTGGGATGCCGACCTCCCCGGGGGCCTCGGGGCTGATCCCTACCCCCAGTTCCTTTGGTTTTTTCATTTTGTCATCTGGTGTATGTTGAGTTTCTGTTCTATGTCAAATGAGTTTCTGTTTTGTGTCGAGTTGTTTTTTACGTGATGGGTATGCGTTATTGCACAATATGAAAATTCTGGTTTTGCGGATATTGTGTATAGTTTTAGATTACGGATCAATTCGTAGTGGGTTGGAAGACATAAGTGCTTTGAAATGAAAGAATTAAATAGAAGCGGCTAGACTGATAAGGAGGTGCTAGGAAGAGGAGTTGTGTTGTAGTTTTAAATGGAGAAGGATTTTTGAAGACGTAACGTTCGAGCACAAACTTGTATGAATAAGTTATGGGGGCAGAAGAGAAAGAGCCTCCTAGTGTTTCAGGTGGAGGGAGCAGCAAGGGTCTTGAAGTGGGAGCATGTTTTACACGTTTGAGGACAGTGAGAGGCAAGTATAGCAGAGGGAGTGAGAGAGAGAGTAGCGAAAATGAGGCCAGAGAGATGACGAGGGATCAGGTGTTAGGCTCTTATCAGGCCTCCTTGTAAAATGGGAAGTTTTTTGGGGATTTTGAGCAGAGAAGTAACATAGTGTGACATATAGCACAGAAGGTCCTTTGGGTGCTGCCCTGGGAATGGAAGCAGGGAAACCTGCTTGGATGCCACCGTAGTAGCTGAGGAGTGCTGGTGTTTAAATCTGAGTGATGACAGATCAGGTGCGAGAGAGAGACTTAAGGACAACCCAGGGTTTTTCATCTGAGCACCTGGAAGGATGGAGTTAGCAACAGCTGAGGTGGAGCAGGGTGTGGGTAGAATGAGTTTAGGGAGACCATGAGTTCAGGACATGAGCGTGTGGGTGAAATATATTGTCAGAGTGCATGTATGCAGATGTTGAGAGGCCGTTGAATGTGTGAATCTGGAGCTGGGGAGACAAGACAGGTTAGCTGAAACCTTCCTTGCTTTGTACCCCTGGAAGTACCTCTTCCCTTGGGTTGGTAGCTGCTGTGAGGGAACAAACAGACCTACTCCTGTATTCTCTCAGGAGGCCAGCAAGCAGGCAGTTTGGTGGGGACAGGAAGCCCCCCAGATGGCTGTGCCTACCCACTGGGCTTGCTGACCCCCATCCTTCTCAGCCGACGGAAAGGCCGTGCCTCTGAGCACAAGGACCAGCTCTCTCGGCTGAAGGACAAGGACCCCGAGTTCTACAAATTTCTGCAGGAGAACGACCAGAGTCTGCTGAATTTCAGCGCGTCAGACAGTTCTGAGGATGAAGAGGAGCAGTTCCACTCTCTGCCCAACATGCTGGAGGTGAGGGGGCTGGGCAGAACTGGGGCGGGCGGGGGAGGGTCACCTGTGGCTGCTGCCTGCCCCACCTTGGCCCTTCTGTGTCTGTGCAGGAAGCAAGTGAGGAGGAGGAGGAGGAGGATGGAATGGAGGCTGGGGACAGAGTCTCCAGGGGACTGCAGGGGAAGAAGAGTGATTTGGCTCCTGTGACCCTTGCTATGGTTGAGCAGTGGAAACAGGCAGCAAAGGTAAGAAGTAGGGCAGGGACTGGGCCTGTCCCCAGAGACAGAAGTCTGCACTAGGCATGTCTCTTTGGAGGTGCCAAGGGCTGTTCAGGCGCCTTCTTGAGAGGATCACTCCCTGAGGCATGGGGCAGCTCCAGCGTTACTCCTGTGTGCCAGGCAGCCCCAGAACTGTGTATTCCCCCTTGGCCTGCCCCTTCCTCTCCAGGGCTGCCTTCTCTATCTTCTCTCAGGTTCTTACTGCCTAAAATTTATTGAGTGTGAGACTCGGTCTCTGTGCCTTGTTGGTCCAGGGAACAAGGGTCTTTCTGAGAGGTTCGTGATGGTCTCTGTGGGATGACAATGGAAAGAGAACTACCCTTATCTCTTGGGAGCTGGCCTCCAAGGCCCTTGTCTTCTTGGAGGGTTCTAGACTCTGGCTCAGTGACCCTGGCCCCCACTTCTCCTGTGTCTGAGAATGTGGCTGGGCCCCGGTGTCTTTCTCAGAGCGGTTCCGGGAGCTCCACATGCCTCCCGGGGTCCTCTCACCTCTCCAGCAGCACCTCACGCCCAAGCTGTTCCACGAGATTGTGCAGGCGTTCCAAGCGGCTGTGGCCACCACCCAGGGAGACCAGGAAGGTGCCGAGGCCAGCAGGTTCCAGGTCATGGACAGTGCAGGTGAGCCTGGCAAGGGGCCTGGGACCCAGGCTCTTCATGTGTGTTCTCTGTTCTGAGAGGGGGCCTCAGCGGCATTTGTGCTCACACCCCCCACCCCCCTGCAGTGTTCAATGCCATGGTCACCTTTTGCATCAGAGACCTCCTCAGCTGCCTCCAGAAGCTGCTGTTTGGCAAGGCCCCAAAAGACGGCACCAGGTGAGGGGGCTGGTGGTCCTCCAGAACACAGCTGGGACAGCGTGGTGGGGACGGGGCCAGGCTCTCTGGACCTCTGGAGGGGTAGGGGCACGCGGGACCCTGGGAAAGGCTGGGCTCTTAGGGCTGGTGGTTGGCAGGGGGAGCACCCCGTTTCCTTTTATTTTTGAGAAGGAATTCTTTGCCTGGAATTCCTCAGGGCACGGGATGTGTATTCCTGCCTTCAGGGTTTACAGCCGTATTTTCCCAGGCCAGACTTTTTCCATTCTCTCTGACAGCTGAGTTCCATTTACTCTCTTTCCCGCAGCCCTGCTCATGGTTTCAGGGAGCCTCCCAGATGGGGTCCCTGAGCTGCTGCCGGCCTATTCCCTTTGGGAGATGGGGAGGTGGGGGGGGGGGGGCGGATCACAGGCATAGGTGGGCGACAGTCAGGGGAGTTGCAGATACAGGATGTCATAGATGGGGAATCATAGGCGTGGGGCATCTCTGCAGGGGGGCACCACCATCCAGCAGCCCACTGTGGGGGAAGCTCCGTTTGGACATCAAGACCTACCTGAGCTCAGTCACACAGGTACAGTCCCGGCAGGGGTGGGGGGACCTTGGACCGGAGGTTGGTTGGGTTTGGGCCTCACTGTCCCTGCTGACCCCCAGCTGGCAAGCTGCCTGACTGAGGCAACGGTGGCGGCAGCTGTCCTCCAGCACATCAGTAGCGCGGTGCCCTACTACCTGACCTTCCCACCGCAGTGCCGTGTGCTGCTCAAGGTAGGCTGGCCTTCATACCCCAGACACGTCCCCTGGACACTTCCTTTTTCCTGCCTGCCCCAGCCCCTCCCTGCTGCATGCAGGACACCCCTGCCTTTCATCACTCCCCACCTCCCTCCCCGCCAATGATGGTGACTTGGCTCGGGCAGCATTTCTTAGCCTTTAGCAGAACCGCGTTAGGCTGCCTTTTTTGTTGTAAAGTTGTGAGCTGACGGCATTCATGGTACACATATGCCCAGCTACATCGCTGTGGTGCTGTCCTCGCTGGGGGTGGTGGTCTCTGTCGCGAGTTCCTTTTCTCTGACTGGTTTTCTGACCGCTCATGGTTAACCACCTGCGGCACTTTGGAAAGTGCTATTCTGTCTCCAGGAGTGACCAGAGGGCACTGCTGGCCCTGGGTGGGGTGGGGGGGTCTGCTGCACCTGGGAGGAGAGGGGCTGGGCGGGGCCCCCAGGTGGGGAGCCTGAGTGGGCAGTGACCCCCTGCTCTCCATAGAGGATGGTGGTCCTGTGGGGCACTGGCGAGGAGACCCTGCGTGTGCTGGCCTTCCTGGTCCTTGTCAAAGTCTGCCGGCACAAGAAGGATGCCTTCTTGGGCCCCATCCTCAAGGTAGCGTGGTGTGGCTGGCCTGAATGGGCTCTTTTGGGACTGGCTGAGGTCCCCTCAGGGTCTGGGTAGATGGTCTCGGCTGAGGGCAGCAGGCCTCCTGTGTGGGTGGTGCCCTTACCTGGCCCCTGCTCTGGGCAGGCCCCAGTCCTCTGCACGATGACATTATGGCAGCCTGGCTCTTGGGGTCTTGTGCAGAGGGAAGAGCCTGTAGAAGACTCGCTGGGCAGGGGTGGGAGCTCCACGAGGCCCCTGGAGCTCAGGACCAGCCTTGACTGAGTTCTCCTGCAGCGAATGTACATTACGTACGTGAAGAACTGCAAGTTCACATCCCCCAGTGCCCTGCCCACCATCACCTTCATGCAGCGCACCCTTACGGAGGTGCTTGCCTTAGACTCCGGGGCCGCCTACCAGCATGCTTTTCTCTACATCCGCCAACTCGCCGTCCACCTGCGCAATGCCATGGCCATGCGGAAGAAGGTGTGGGCTAGCTGGTGGGCGCACTTGAGGGCGTGGGTCTGGGTGGGAGGCATGGGGTGGGGGGGACTCCGTGCTGTGAGAGGAGGGGCCCCATGTGGCTCCTGGGCACCGTTAGGTTCATGAGGAGCTGCCCCCACCTGCCTGGAGCTGGACTGGCTCTCCTAGCGGCATGTCTTTTTTCTGACCAGGAGACGTACCAGTCCGTGTACAACTGGCAGTTCATGCACTGCCTCCACCTGTGGTGCCGTGTCCTGGGCACACTCTGCCCCAGCGGGGCTCTTGAGCCCTTGATCTACCCCCTCGCACAGGTCATCGTTGGCTGCATCAAGTGAGTCTGGGCTGGGCCTAGGCTGGTTTACATGGATTGCCCTGGAGGTCGGGGGTCAGGGTTACATAGAGCATCCTGGGGGCTGGGAGAGGTCAAGGTTACACAGAGTCTTGGGTGGTCAAGGTCAGGGTTACGAGGGGTGTCCTGGGTGGTCAGGGTTACACAGGGCATCTGGAGGGCCAGGAAGGGTAAGTTCTTCAGAGGGATTCGGGGTGTATGTTTTAGCAGTTCCTGTGGAGGGCTGGGGGTGGCCTCTCTGGCCCCTGAGCCCATCATGGGAGGCCACTCCAGACATTCTCGTGGGTGGCCGGTCATGCCAGCTGCTCCTGTTGGCCCCAGCTCCACAGGTTAGCACACACATGTATTCCGGAGACTCGGGACCAAGGGTATAGCGTGGGCCTGTATGAGTTTAAGCCACGTGTGGGATGCACACGGAGTGCTCTAGGGCGGTGTGCCACAGTTGGACATAAACGTTCTGGGGAGCCTTGTCTTTGGTAGTGTCAGGGTGGGATGGGCCCTCGGCTGCAGGTGGCTCTGTGCGCCTCTTGGCCAGGAGGGGGCATCTGTGTCCCTCTGAAGTGGGGGCGGGCTCTGCCTAGGTGGGAGGGAGGGGGAGGTGGGCCTGGAAAAGCCCTGGACACTGAGGCTGATGCAGGGAAGAGGGAGACTTGAAGGAACTCCCTCACTGAAGTGAAATTGAGATAGAAGCTGGGTGAAGGGCCCCCAGTGACCAAGAGGGCAGTCAGAGCCTTTGTCCTGCCTTGTGGAGGGATCCCTGGGCAGGTGTGGCTGGGGAAGCCTGGTAGCAGTGGGCCCAGTGGGTCTGCCCCACGGGCCTCAGGACCTCTTTCACCCCTCCCCCCAGGCTAGTCCCCACTGCCCGCTTCTACCCGTTGCGCCTGCATTGCCTACGTGCCCTGACGCTGCTCTCGGAGAACACGGGCACCTTTATCCCCGTGCTGCCCTTCCTCCTTGAGGTGAGTGGGCCATGAGGGCAGGAGTGGCCACCAGGGTGGGGGGGCGCAGCGGAACCTCTGCTCCATTTGCCTGCTCAGCTCTGCCCCTGGCTTGCTCGTGCTGGATGGCCCCAGGCTCGACAAACTTCCCTGTGCCCTAGTGTCCTCACCTGAGGACAGGAAATGGCACTGTGGACCTTGTAGGTTTTGCAGAAACATCTGCTTAGTGCCTTGCTGCCTGTCCCTCCCAGGGGCAAATGTGAGGTGGTGTCTGCCCATGATGAGTCAGCCTTTGCTCTGCAGGCCCCCTGGTGTTGCTCAAATGTCAGGGCCAGCCAGGGCGGTAGTTGTTTGCTTGAGGTCAGAGTTAGCAGCTGAGCTCGGATGGAATCCCAGGACTGAGATGCCAGAGCTGCCTTATCTCCTGTGCAGAAGCCTGTGTTGGTGCTGTGTCTGCATGTATGCGAATTTGTGCTTGTGTGTAGTGCGTGCACGTGCGTGTGTGTATACACGTGGAGGTGCACGGGTGTGTGTATGTGTGTGGTTTGTGCGTGCATGTGTGTGTGTGTGTGTGTGTGTGGTGCATGTGAGAGGCTGGAGTCCAAAGCCAAGGAGCTCCGGGCATGAGGCTTGGCTGGCACATGTTCAGAAATTCCTCATCCCTCGTCTTGGGGTGGTCTTAGCAGTCAGCGTGCGTCCACCAGGGGGCCGGCCCAGGGCTATGGTCTGTTGCCCTAGTGCTGTTGAGTGGGGGAGGGGAAGGAGGCAGAGGAAACCCAGACTGTTCTCACAGATTCCCCAGGGGGAGCTGCTGCGGTTCCATGCTGTCAAGAACACCCTTTGGAAATTACATCGTCTGTGCTTGTGGCTGCTGCGGTGACCTCCAACCGCCTAGCCTATGGCTTTTCACTCGTTGCTCCCACTGTGGCCCCCACCCCCACCCTGTACTGATTGTTACGTCCATGTTCTCGGCATGTGCTTCCATTTGTCTATCTCAACCCGCTGTCTCCCTGAGCCCTCACACTCCCATGGTGCTTTCCTCTTTCTTCCTTTGTTTGGTCTCTTTTCTCTGGGCAGCACACAGGTACTGATGGGGGGACTAGGCTCCCTGCCTGGGCTTGATGCAGGCATGTCCAGTGCAGACTCTCCTCCTGAAGAAAGCAGCCCCAGTAGTGGGGACAGCTCTGGCTGCAAGGTCTTCTGCCCCTTCCTTACTGGCAGGCGATGGTCAGACCGCAGCCCTCAGCTGGCTGACTAGAGAAAGCGCAGTGCTCGTCTGGGCGCTGGTTTAGTGTGCATCAAGACACGGCTGTTCTTTGAACACGGGCACAGCCACCATAAATCTTCAGCTGAGAAGGTCATTCCTTCTCACAGTGTCCCCTACAAGGGCTCTCCTGGTGGTGGGCCCCACCCCCACCCCTGGACAGCCTGGGCCGTTGGGTCTTGGGGAGGTCAGCACTGGGGGGGGTGGCGCTGGGGGGAGCACCCGGGTCCTGGCTGCAGCTGCTGAGAGTCTAGGCCCAGCCCCTCAAGTTGCCCTGCTGCCTCCCCTCCCAGCTTTTCCTGTCTTCTATGGGGTCTACTGGACCTGTGGCCGCCAGTACCACCAGGGTGCAGGTATTCCCTGAGCAGCCCCACAGCGCGTCAGGAGACGTGTCATGAACCTTGAGGTCTGGTGCAGTGGTGGCTCCCTGACTCCTTTGTTTGAGGGGTTTGTCCGTGCCTCCCAGCTGTGCTGAGGGAAGGTTCTGGCTCTGGTTCTGTGGGCAGCATGTGCACCCTAGTCACTTTACTCATCCTCCTTGTTGCCAGAGAGCCTGGGCACCATTCCTGGGCAAGAGGCTGGGCTTTGGGAGCATGAGGACTCAGGCTTGCTGAGTGGGGAGGGTCTGGGGCTGTGGGCTTATAACTGTTGGGCGCCTGTCTGCCCTTGGTCTGAGGACCCAGAGGGTAGGCGTGTCCCGTGCTGATGACCGTAGGGGGCGTTCTGAGGAGGCAGCAGGTGGGGTCTTGCAGGTTCTCCCCAGGGCAGCGGGCACCAGGCAGCAGACAGCAGGTCCCTGATGCTGCTTGCCTGGCAGGTTTTCCAGCAGGTCAACTTCAATAAGAAGCCAGGACGCATGAGTGCTAAACCGATCAACTTTGCCGTGATCCTGAAGCTATCCAGTGTCAACTTGCAGGAGAAGGTTTACCGGGTGAGGCTCGTGGGTTGGCCTTTGGGGTGCTGGCACCCTGCCCACCCTGACATGGCCCCCTGCCTGTCCTGACAGCCACTGCCCCCTATCCTGATATCCCCCCATCCTGATGCCTGTCCTCTGCCCTGATGTACTCCCCATTCTGATGGACCCCTTGCCCATGACGTGTCACCCTGTTCTGATGTACCCCCCCATCCGGATGCTCACCCTGACCTCCTGCCATGTTGACGTGCCCCTTGTGCCCTGACACTTGTGCTGATGCCACACTGTCCTGATGTGCTTCCCCCACCTGCCCTGACGTGCCCTCCCGCCCTCATGCCCCTTGCCCACCCACTCTGACGTGCCCCTTGCCCCCAGGACGGCCTGCTGGAGCAGCTATGTGATCTCACCCTGGAGTACCTGCAGGGCCAGGCCCACAGCATTGCCTTCCCGGAGCTGGTGCTGCCGGCTGTCCTGCAGGTCTGTGCCCCTCCCCCACCCAAGCAACTCAGCGTAGCAGCTCAGCCGTTTCACCAGGCAGGAGAGTGGGGTCCCAATGTGTGAGCAGCAGCATCTTCCACAGAACACTTGGGGTATGGGCGGCCCAGTGAGCCCTTGCAGATCCTGGGAGACTCCCCAGGGACTACAGTGGCTGTGAGGGCTCTCCTGGAGGGCAGGACTTGGCTCCCCTTGGTCAGGGCTATCCCCCAGTACAGCCCCCCATGGCTCGGGGTCCGGTGACGAGGTGGGGCAGGAAGTTGGCTGACTCTGCTCCAGACCTTATGTCAGCCTCATTTCCCTGGCGCTACAAGGTTGCGGTGGGAGTTCCCTCATTTCTGGATCCCCTCTCAGCTTCCCCCACGTTCTCTCCCCATGGAGATCCATTTGCCCAGCTTAGATGCTTCCTGTCTCAGGGAGACCTGTGCCACCCCTGGGAAGGGGGCGCTGCCATCCCTGTAGGATCAGCCCTAAGCATCGCAGGCCCCTTGGTGGGGAGGTGGGGGGCTGCTCCTCACACCCAAACTGTACATGGAGTTCAGATACCCACCTGGATATAGGTGTGCACGTATGTGTATGTGACCAAGTACAGTATGTACGTAGTTGTATACCTTTATATGCACGTGCCTGTACGTAGTCATACAGTTGCGTGTATGCATGTACACGTGTAATCACATGTGCAGGCTGTAGTCAGTCACAGCCAAACTCACGTGCACAGCCACCGTCAAACATACATGCAGTCAAATATAGGCATGTATACACACAGTCACGTATGTATCCACACAGTCACACACAGTATACCCTTGGCCAGTGATACCAGGAAGTCGAATCTGTTTTGGGGCTTGGGGTCCCGAGGGATCATGAGCAGACAGGGTCAGCAGTTTTAGGTAAAAGCTCAATAGTGGGTCCCATATAAGTAAGTGAGAAAACCGTATTTACGGACAGGTGTCACCCAGTGTGTCCGGGAGGGTGGATCTGTGATGCCCTTAACTGCCTCAGGCCTCAAGAAGGGCCCTCGCCACATGTGCTCCCCTGTCTGCAGCCCCCCCCCCCCCCACACACACACGTGTGCCCTGGGATAGGATCCACGTCCTATTCTAGTGGCAGACCCCTTCAGGGCTGGGGGTTGGGACAACTGGGGCCGAAGTTGGACTGATAACCCTCCCGCTGCAGCTGAAGTCCTTCCTGCGGGAGTGCAAGGTGGCCAACTACTGCCGGCAGGTGCGCCAGCTGCTGGAGAAGGTGCAGGAGAACATGGAGTATGTGCGCTGCCACCGCCAGGCTGTCTCCTTCGGCGTGTCTGACCAGCAGGCTGTGGTCAGTCCACAGGCTGGGGGGTACGTGGGCTGTTTCCTTGGCTTGCTGAGAACAGGCGTGACCCTGAGGTTCTCCCACCCCCCAGGATGCCTGGGAGAGGCAGACACGGGCAGAAGGGACCCCACTCACCAAGTACTACAGCCACTGGAGGAAGCTGCGGGACCGGGAGATCCAGCTGGAGATCAGCGGCAAAGAGCGGGTGTGCAGGGGCAGGGTTGGGGTGGGGCCAGGGGCACTGCAGTCGTCTGGCCTGAGCCATGCGTCCGCATGCTGGCCACCAACTGACATGAGGCAGGGATGCCCTGCCAACCTGTGACCCCATGTAGGACGACAGTTGGGAGACACTGAGCAGGGCCAGATTAGGCAGGGGGTCCCCTGCCACCGCCATCCTGGTGTTTGGGTGACAGAGCAGAAACTGGCCATTGAGTCTGGAAAAGGCGTAGGCTACCCAGCAGAACTGGGCAGGGCAGCATCTCTGCCAGCCACTGCCCCTTTTCTGGCCTTGTTGTCCAGAAGTAGAGGGATGGCGAGATGGGCTTTGTTTTGTGACCCCAGACCTGCCGGGATGGGGTGACTTCCTGTGAATCCCATGCCCGTGATTGTATATGTCTGCCTCCCTTCCTGGGTGTGACAGTTGTGGGAGCAGAGAGGTAAGGGCCTGTGATTGGGCCTCTGTGAGCTGGGAATCAAGTTCTTGAGAGAGAAACGGATGTAATTACATCATGTGTGCCCGGGGTCCCCTCGCCCACCTGGGAGTAGCTCTGTCCAGGGGTTCGTAAAAGCAGTGTTGGGTAGGAGTCAGCTAGGAAAAGTGACTGATGCCTTCCTGGGGTCCAGCCCTGCCGGGGTCCTCAGTGGGGGCTGGGGAAAGAGGATGTGGCGGGTAGTGGGGGGAGGTGAATGGGACATTGGGTTTGAGTGAAGATGGTCTAGGGAGTGAGTGAGCAGAAGGTGGCCATGGTCAGAGTGGGCTGCTGCCTGCTGTTTCTCAAGGATCTCTTTCTGTGATGGTGATGCTGTGGGGGCAACAGGTCAGGGGAGTCGGGGGGGTCAGGGTCGGGCTGTCACGCATCCCGCTTGCTCTCCTAACACCCTGCTCTGGTGCTGGTCCTTCCAGTTGGAAGACTTGAACTTCCCAGAAATAAAGCGGCAGAGAACAGAGAAGATGAAAGTGGAGGACAGGAAGGAGTTCAAGGACCTCTTTGACTTGGACAGTGATGACGAGGAGGATGTTTTTGGCCTCTCAGGGACAGGTATGGGGCTGGCGGCACTGGGCTGCCACTGGCATCCTTGAGGGGTAGGTGGGTACAGATAGGGCCAGGCCTGTGGAGGAGGCTGAGGTCCAAACCGGGCAAGATGGGGCTTGTGCCCCTCCCCTGTGGTGGCTGTCACTGGCTCCTCCCCACTTGCTGGCCGCTTTCCTTGCTTTGAAGTGGGGGCTGGGTTTTAAGATCCTGCTCGAGGCTTCCTTGGGGTGGGTGCTGTGGCCCCAGTGCTGGCTCCACCGCCCCCCCGAAGGGCAGTTGTGGGTTCTCCCGCCAGCACATAGTTCCCATGAGCTAGTGGCCAGGCCAGGAGCAGACCTGACTCCTTTAGCCTCCATTGTATGAGCTGGTGGTCACTCAGCGGCCCCTCCTCTTGCTCTCCCCAGGAGCCCCAGGGTCCCTGAGAGTTCAACATGGGGCAGAGGAGGAGGAAGATGATGAAGATGGTGGCAGCAGCAGTGGCAGTGAGGAGGAAGTCAGCGACTTGGATGGTGAGTGCTCCCAGGCTGGTGGGGCCTGGGGTGGGCCAGGGGGCAGGCTGTCCGAGGGCAGCTCCAAGCAGGCAGATGTCGACTACCCATGTCCCAGGAGGCCAAGCCCAGCTGCTCTGGCAGCCAGCACAGCGGCATCGATAAATTAATTAGTGCTGTGATTAATTAGCGATGAGTAACCTCCAGGCTGGCTCTTCCTGATAGAGCAGGATTTATGTAGCCTTGCTCCCCTGCAGATGGCGGCGCAGACGTGGAGGCGGGGCTGGGCCCCGGGGAGCTGCAGCGGCTGGCCCAGGGGCCAGAGGACGAGCTTGAGGACCTACAGCTCTCTGAGGAGGACTGAGGCCACAGCAGCCAGCAGTGGGCAAGGCCATAGACTGTGGACAGAACTTTATTTTTACAACATGAAAGACCAAACGTACCAAAAGCTGGGCCACTCCCTCTGCTGGCAGCCCTGGGGCAGGAACACACGGTTTAGCCTGCCCACTGTGGCCCCATGCCTCGGGAAGGAAACTGCCCCCTCCTGACTGCAGGATGTGCAAGGCCCCAAAGCAGGACCAGCCCCATTTCCAGGGGAGCCGGGGCCTGGCTGGAGCCCATGGGATCCACGGCAGCCTCTGTGCCTCCTGTCTTTGGTGTGTCTGCCACTGCTGGGGCATGGGGACCTCAGGCTTGGTTCCAGGGAACCAAAGCGCAGCAGGCTGGGTGCTTGACTTTGCAGCACCCCCAAAAGTCTTTGGAACTTGTTCGTTTCCTAAGTCACGTGTTTCCTCACTGTTAAAACATCTGGTTTTTTGCATCCAACTCCAAAAGGAAAAATAAGCCAAGGAGGAAGGGGCCGTTGCAAGAGTCTCGCGGAGGGGGTCTGGGCACCTGGGCTCAGCACAGGGGCTGAGAGGGGTCAGTAGCCCCAGGGAGTAGGGTGGCAGTTCCATTCTCCTGCTGGGGCGAGGCTTGGCCATAGGGGGAAGTGGCCGTTTCTGGGGACGGGGACTGTTCTCCAGCTGTGAGCTCTGGCTCAGGGGCCCGCAGGGATGGTGGTTGCAGCGGCAGAGCCACAGGGAAGCTGGCCATGTAGAACACTCGGCCCAGGCGCCTGGCCACCTGCAGAGACAGGCCTGGGTTGGCAGGCACCCTGGGGAACGGGTGGGGGTGGTGCCCCCCCTTGGGGCTACCGTCCCCCTGCTGCCCACCCATCAAGGCCACCCCTCCCTCACGGTGACTCCCTCCCCAGAAGCCCACCTGGGCCCGGATCTTGAGTGCAGGGCCCAGCTTCAGCCCCATGGTGGTCAGCAGGTGCTCCTCTGTCAGCAGGGGCAGGGTCTCCCCATCAATCCCCTGTTCTCTGAAGATCTGTGGTGGTAGGGTCAGGACCTAAGTACAGGGAACAGTGCCTGCCTACCCCCACCCCAGATCCTTTCATCCTGGCCAGGCTAGGGCCCAAGGGTTTCCGGAGAGGGATGGAGCTAGTCTGTGCAACTTGCAGAAAATTTTTAAAATGAAAACTCCTGTTAATGTTGAGCACATGCCAGCATTGGGGGCAGATGGGGGTAGGGCACCCTAGACCAGTGTGTCTCCCCACGCCCCTGTTTTCTGGGAGGGAGTTGAGTGGGTAGGGCTGCTGGGGCCACGTGGTCCTGCCTCACCAGGGGGTCCCCAGCCACACCTGGCCCCCCTCACCGGTGCATACTCCCCACAGCCAGATAGGCCCCCCACGAAGCTGCACACATCATCCACTGTCCACTTGCTGACATCCTCGGGGGCTGTGGCCTCCTCCCCATCTGCAAAGAGCCCTGCCGCAGTGCCTGGGTAGGGGAGGGCCGTCACTGGGGCTCAGGGCAGGCTCCTTCACACGCCCCCCCCCCACCTTTCCTTGCCCTGTTTGATGTTGGATCCATGACTGGGAGGCGCTTCCCTCCCCATAGATCCTTCATCCCTGAGATCCATCCAGGGGCAGCCAAGCTGGGTCTCGTTCCCCCCATGAGGGAGTAAGGCTCACCTGTGTGGTAGTACGGGCTGATGGTGTAGGGGAGGCCCTGGGACAGTGCAGGGGGCAGCGTGGGCCCTGAGAGTAGCCTCTTCCCCTCTCCGCTGGTCCCTCCTCCAGCTGAGGCTTGGCCTGGGGTGAGGCCCTGGACGGTTGGAGCCACTGCCTCTGTGTCCTCTCCATCTGAGTCCTTGGGCTCATCCTCAGAACCATCCTGTGCCCAGAGCCCCGCCCCTGTGGTCTCCTTGGACTCATTGGGCCGGGCTGGAGCAGGGCCTGGCCCCCCTTTCTGGACGGCCCGGCGAGCAGGCTCTCGAGGAGGGGTCGGGGGACCCTGGGGGGGCAGCGCCAGCAGCGGCGCCGAGCTGTGTCTCAACACCAGCATGGCCCCGCGCCGCTGCAGCTCCTCGGCGCCGTCGGGCGGGTGCAGGGCGGGCTCGGGCGCCAGCAGCTGCGGGCGGTGTACGCTCTCCAGCTCCTTCTGCCGCAACAGTTCGGCGGACATCTCCAGCCTAGGCCCAGAGGGCGGGGGTCAGCGGCGTGGCCGCCACACCCCCTCCCAAGCCGGGGCGGCTGCACCTACCGGGCCACGTTCTGCTTCCGTAGCAACTCCTGCTGCCGGGCGAACATCTCTGCCTGGCCGGGGGGCAGGAAGCCGTAGCCTGGTGCAAGGGTACAAGCCACGGGAGCCAGGTGGCCGAGTGGTCCAGGCCGCCCACCCCACCCTGATCTGTCCTCGGCTCAGAGCACTCATGCTCCAGGGTCGCCCCGACGCTCGGGCGCGCGCACTCACGGCCCTCCCCCAGGACACAAAGGCTTGGCACGCACCCGCTCGCTCCTCACCTGGGGTCTGGCACAGAGCCGAGGGCATCCCCAGGAAGGGGGGCCTGAGGTGGGGACCCAGGGCGATGTGCGGCGCATTCTGAGGCGACAGCAGGGGGGGGGGCGGCTGCGATAGCTCCCTGTGTACAGCGGGATAGTGAGCGGCGCGCGCCGCAGCCCAGTGCTCCCGCCCTGCGTGCCCCCAATTCCCGGAACCGCATCCCCCCACCCCGAGCCGCCTCCGCTAATTGCCAGCCGACCGGGCGGTCAATGCGCCGCTGGTTACCGCTCTGGGTCGCGCCCGCCCCCGCTGGCGGCGCCAATTAATCTCGGGCGGCGGCTCGGAGGCGCTGACCCGGCGGGCGGCGGGCGCGACGGCAGCGGTAATTACCGCGCGGGGCGCGCCGGGGGAGCCCCCGCCGCCCCCCTACCTCTCTTCCCCTCCCTCTTCTCCCCTCCCCGCCCCCCGCAGACTCCGCGGGGCCGGGCGCTGCGTAATTAGCAGCAGTCCGGGAGGCGGTGGAGGCAGCTGCAGACTCACCGCTGGGCGGAAGGGGATCTGGCGGGGTTACGGGGGGTGCTGGAGGGCGGGGGGCAGTGTTCCCGCTCTTTGGGTACCTTCGTGGCCGGGCAGGAGATCGTTGGGAGCCACCCCAGCCCCTCCTGCCCCTTTGTCAGCTTCCTGGGGTGTCTCCTAGGGTCTCCCTACCCACCGACCCGATGAGGCCTTGTCTGTGCCACCCACAGCTCCTGCGACTGGCCCCCACCGTCCCCAGGCCAACACCCTCCCCAGTTTGGGAGTCTTCAGATCCCACACCACTCCCCTCTTCTGCCTCCAGCCCCCTGCCCACCTGTAGGGGAGCTCAGCCCTCAGCTGTCCCAGGTCACCTGGAGTCAGTGGTCTCTCAGTTTCCCAGAGTGTGGTCACTCCCACCCCTACCCCTTCTGCCCCAGAAAAACTCCTGGCCTCTCCCAGCTGAGCAGGAGCCTTGGGCACAGCCAGCCCTGAACCCTGAGTCCGAGGGGCACTCAGTACCCACACATGTGTGGCACGATGGTGGGAGGGGGCATGTGCCAATGCCTGCATGAATGGCAGCTGCAAAGGTGGCTGAGAAGGTATGGAGGGTTCTGGCTGTTGGACCTGATAGGCCTGCCCACCCACCTCTGCACCCCAGAAGCAGGCACAGAAAACGTGGAAGCCTCTTCTGGCTGCTCTTTCCCCGGCAAAATGCAATCCAGCCCCCACCCTAGTACCTTTCAGGGAAGGAGGGGGTAGCTGCTGGGGTGACACCTTCCCGGTGCTGGGCCAGGCCCTGCTTCCGACGCTGACCTCCTGTGGATGGCAGGTGGACTTCCAGTCCGCTGGGGCTCCGAACAGCTGCAGCTGCCACCTCCTGCCGGACCCTCAGGAGATCTTGTGGTGGGGGGGGGGTGGAGTAGAAGTGACCCAGAGTCCAGATTCTCCCTGGACTCTCACTCCTCCTGCCCTGGTGAGCATAGGACATTCACCCAGCGACACCAAGGGGACCAGGAACCAGTACAGCAGATCCTCAAACCAACTCTTCACCAGTCCCCCCCCTACCCCCGCTTACCCCACGGCACCAGGTCCTTGCACTGACCCTACTGTGCATCAGGTTCTAATACTGACCCTACTGTACACCATCTCCTCCAGACACTGACCCTACTGTGGGCCAGAGTCTGACACTGACCCTGCGCTTGTTGGTCACCAGGACAGAAATGAGTAGCACACGGTAGGGCAAAGGAGACAGACAAATCACTACAGTACAAGGGCTAGAAGATACTGGGTGGGGAGGAGTCAGGTGATCCTTCAAAAGGGGCATGGGAATGTCACTGACCAAAGTGAGACTGGACGGAGGGAAAGGGCACCCCAGGCTGGGGAGCCAGGTGTGCAAAGATGTACAAGACCGGATATTGACGGGTTCAGATGTTTGTTACAGAGACAGCGTGCATGAACACTTGTGGGGAGGCAGAGGTAGAGGCTGCAGCTCTGCAGCCCTGATGGAGGCACGGCCTTGAGGGAAGGGGACCGAGCAGGGGCAGAGACGAGGGTGCAGGCCGTGGCTGTGGGGCAGGGACGGCAGCTTGAGAAGAGTCCAGGAGTGGAGTGGGCAGACAGGGCTGGGCCTTGGCGCCTCAACTCTGGGCTGACTCAGGATGCTGCTGAGACCCCTCCTAGGTGGCAAGGCAGGAAAGTTCCATAGATCCCCCAGACACAGAGTTGGCAGGGACAGAGGCGTCAGGCTGATGAGATGACATAGGAGCACATATGGGACACATGACATACACAGGCATACAGCACACAGAGCATGTGTGGGCACACTGTACACAGACACGAGGGTACACACAGGTACACACGAGCACACTTGAGCACACGTGCACATGTAGGCATACATGTGTACACACAGATATGTGGCACACATGAACACACTTGAGCACGCATGTACATACAGGCACATGGCGCACACAGACGCACACATAGGTAGATGGAACATGCGGGCACACTGCACACAATATGTTTGAACCACTGCTGCCCACATGGGTCTCCAGCCTGCTCAGGGCCGTTTCTGAGTCCCACCCGCACTCCCCACTTGGGCAGCCTCTGCCGCTGCTGTTTATAAATTAATTACCCGAAAAGCGGAGGCCGGTCCTGCCCCAGGCCGGATGCCAGCCTGCAGAGCCTAGCCGGCGCGGCCGCCCGCATCGATCCCAGCGGTGCCTCCACCGCCCCCGCGCCACAGCCGTGGTTATTTACAGTCGGCTCCGCGGCGGGGGTGGCGGCTAGGCGGCGGGAACCGTGACTGACAGCCAGCTCCCCGGGCGCAAGGCCCGAACCCCTCCCCCTTGCCGGCCAGCAGCGGCCCCAGGCAGGGCAGCGAAAGCAATTAAAAAGGAAGATTTTTAAATTATTAATATTTTGGTGAATTATTCAGGCTGTCGGTGCCTGAACTGCCCGGGGGACAGTGCCTTGTGTGCGGGGAGGAAACCCTGCCCCCTTTCCGGGCGCACCACCTCCCACCAGAAAAGCCAGGGCTCCCCTGGCTGGGTTGGTGGATGAGACCAGCATGCAGCTGGACAGACCACAGGGTGGGGGGCAGGAGAAGGCAGGGACATGCCAGTACCTCTGGCTGCCAAACCCTGATTCCCTCCCCCCACAATCTTCCTGACTTCACTCACCCACACCCGTCCTGGACGCTCATCAGGGGCCTGGGCGCTCCCGGGTGAAGGTCTATGTCCCCTACCTGGCCCCAAGGCAGGGTTACTGACTTTTCAGCAGGAGAGGTAAGGACGTGGCACACAGGCAGAGGACCTGCATCTACCAGTGAGCCAGGGACTCAGTTTTCTTATCCACTGTCTGGGCAGCCCACAGGAGATGTGGAGTGTGGCCATCAGGAGAGGGATGGGGTGTAGGAGGAGGGACAGTCTGGGCTGACCTGCCTTCAGGTCAGCAGCCAAGGCTGGCATGCCAGCAGAGGTGACAGCATGTTCTGGGTGGGCGTCGCTCAGGCACATACCGTGGCTGGGCAAGCCCAGGTGGTAGAGCCGCTGGGGGTCCTCAAAGGTGCCCGCCTCGCTCAGTGCTGACACGAGGCGGCGGTAGTGCTCCTCAGGGGCCATGCCTGGCCCAAGCTCTGGCAGCAGCAAAGTTTCTGGTTGGGGGAGCACATGGTAAGGGGGCTTCTCCTTCAGACCCTGCCGAAGGGGAGGGGCAGGGCCTCTCCTCTTAGACCCTCCTGCTGAGGCTGGCCCTGCCCTTCAAAGCCCCCCTCCACAAGGTCCTAGCACGCTTACGACTCAGGGACTCATCTCCCCCTCCCTCCTCCAGTGACACCCTCCTCAGGCTCCCACCTGGGGGGGACTTGCTTCGGGCCTTCTTCTCTGAAGGGCAGTCAGTGCTGATGTGGGGGGAGGGGCCCAGCCTCTTGCCCAGCAGATCACCTGTAAGAGGGAGTATCTCAAGGACACCCAACGCCAGGGAGGGACCCAGTCCCTGCCCCCCATGCACACCCCCATCCTCCTGTTGGTCCTGGTGGCCCAAGGCTGGGTCTAGCCTGGAGTCCTAGTGACATCATGAAGGGGTAAGGGAAGGGCAAGCGTTCAGGACAGCCTGTCCCTGGGCTCTAGGGTGTGCGTGCACGTGTGAGGTGCGGGATGAGGGGCCGGGGGGCAGCTCAGGACCCCCTAGGCTGCCTGCTGCCCCAGCAGCCAGACCAGGCTCACTACAGAGCCTCCTGGCACCGATGCAGAAGAATGAAATACTTTTTGATTTGGCAGGATAGGGGAGGGCCGGTGATGTGAGGTCCTGTGCCAGACTGGGGGTAGGGAAGGTGTGCTGGTAAAGCACACCCCACCTCCCGGGCTGCAGGCGAAGCCCCCGCTCCCGGGCTAGCCAGGACCTTTGCTCACCTGCCCGCCTGCCCCTCAGCCCCCTGAGGCTGGGGCTGCCCACAGCCCTGAGCCAGCCAAATCTATCTCCCACATTGGTGCAAGCCCCACAGACTCCTTGAACCCATGTCCAGAACTTCCCGTATCTGTCCACCCAACCTGCCGGCAGCACCCCCAGCCAAGCCCTGGACCCTCTCCATTCTCAGGAGCCTCCTGGTGGTGGGTGAGGGCCCCCGCTGGGACGCAGGCCCACCATGACACCTAGGTGAATGGACTTCTAGACCCAAGCCCGCCCCAGAAGCCGGGCTGTCAGCTCCAAAGCTTAATTCCTTTTTCTTATTCCCTTAATCTGTCATTTTTATCAGGCTGGGGAAGTGCGGCAGCATCGGAGCGGCCGATCAATCTCCACATTACAGCTGACAGAACGGTGCTAATAACTTATTGATCTCAGCCACCTTGCCGCCACTGGCCAGGGCAGCCCGGGCCCCAGCCCCAGGCCCCAGCCCTGCCCCAAATCGAGGGACACTGGCTGATGACTGGGCAGCACTGGAGGAGGGATCTTACTTACTCCTGGGTCTCCTGGAGTGGGAGAGGCAGACGTGGGAGGGCAGTGCACAGTCCCTCCAGCACCCGCCCCCGCACCCACCCCTCTAGGGACAAACGCAGGGAAGGAGCCGTTTTATAAATAACACAGGGGCTGTCCTGGGCAGTGAACTGTTTCCAACTTTCTAGGCAGCTGGAACTCCTCTCCCCTTTCTGGGTGGGCTAAGAGTAGGGACTCCTCTCTGCTCCTGGGAAGCCTGAAGCGTCATAGCCTGGGGGAGGGGCTGCCATGGGGACTGGGGGCTCACTAGTGGCCTGAGGAAGGAAGGCTGTGTTCACAGGTCGCCCTGGGGACAGCAGAAGCACCCCAGGGACAGCCCCAGACACACAGGAGGGCTCACACCTTCATGGATGCTGGCACAGACCTGCTCCCAGCCCCACACAGGGATGGGAGGGGGCTCATGTCTGAGTGCATCTGTGTTTGGCATGGGGCTGGAGCTGGGGTCCCAGATGCAAGAGCAGGTGATGACCCCCAGCTGAACAGGGGGTTACAGCCCTGGGGGAGGACCCTGGCATGGATGCACATTTGAAATTAGGATGTACACACATCATGTGATACACGCATGGCACACATGTGGTACTTTAGGCAAAGCGTATGGCACTGAGCGTGCATCTACACACCCTACACTCAGTGCAAATGCACTCGAGGACACAGGCATGAGTGGAAGTGGGGTGTGGTTGTGCACACACATGCTGTATATATACCCACACACACGCATGCCTGTGTGCCGCCGGGACCTCGTGTGTGCAGGCGGCCGCAGGGAGGCCCTACCAGCTCAGAACATCTCAATCATGGTGGAGCCGCTCCACCAGATCGATGGGGCAATTAGATTTTATCAGCCGCTTGGCTGCCTCCTCTAGCCTGGCTCAGAGCAGACCCTGCCTTCCAGGGCCAGCATCTGGGTGCATTGAGGGGGCCCCAGCCAGGGGCACACAGCACAAGCAACCCAGCCTTCCTGGGAGTGGCCAAGTCATTGGGACTCCAGTCCCACCCCCATGCTCTGCAAGACGCCTCCTCAGGCGGGACTGGGTCCCTGGGGCTGGCCCTCCCTCTGAGCTCCTCCTGCGGGGGTCTGGCTCAGGCCCCTCTGGGCAGGTGCGGATGCCCTGTTCCAGGCATTTCTGGGCCT
Organism: Dugong dugon; assembly: GCA_030035585.1. Classification (NCBI taxonomy): domain Eukaryota; kingdom Metazoa; phylum Chordata; class Mammalia; order Sirenia; family Dugongidae; genus Dugong; species Dugong dugon. Next base: position 23,879,339 of record CM057462.1, on the reverse strand, counting down.
CTGTGAGGGCTGCACGAGCAGGTCCATGGGCTTGCATCCCCTAAGGAGGGCGGCAGTGGCCATGGCAGCTCCAAGCTCCCCCAGCAGCAGCAGCAGCAGCAATGGAGCCATAGCCCCGCCTCCTGTCTGCCTGGCCCGGATTAACACAATTACCATCACGAGGCGCCCCGGGGGACAGGCGGCCTTGCCACCTCCGCCTCGCTGGCCTCCTGGCCGCCAGCCAAGGCTGCTGGGGGTGGCGAGTCCAGGCTGCTGAGCACAGACGCCCCAACACAGGCAGGCGGGGCTATCCCTGTGGAGCTCGGTCTGCCCCCTCCCCCGACCCTCACCTGCAGCTCCCAGGCCGAGCTCTGCACCGCCTCTGCCTCTTTGGAATTCGCAGCGGCTCTGGGGCTCGGGCATCACGAGGTGGCGGCTTCGGTGCACACTGGATATGAGGGTGGAGAGATCACTGTCCTGGCTGTGGCAAAGCAAGAGACATGGTGGGCAAGCAGCTGGGGTGGCCCAAGAGCCCCGACCAGGCACAGCAAGGCCCGTACCCCTGGGCACAAGGCAGAAGCCTAGCGACAGTGATGAGTGTGTAGGGCCTGCAGGTACTGTGACACTGTGCATGCGTGCGTGCACCCACAAAGTGGCACCCATGGAGCAGCCCGCACCGCATCTCCCTGTGGGCGTGAAGGTTTCACGGCCAAGACCTCACGCTCAGATCCGCCCCGGCTCCAGGACAGTCTTGCCCTCGCTCTCTCCAGAGAGGACTTGGCTGTGTACTGCCTCCCAGCAGGGGGGCTGCTACTGCAGGACAGGCACCCAGAAAGGACAAACCTGTCACAGGCGCCGGCCACTCTGCCACACTAGGAACACGGCTTGAATCATCTCGATTAAAACTTGGAGCCCCCCAGATAGATACGACACCCAATTTCTTCTAATAAGGAAAAGCGGTTCAGACCAAAGTCCTGGGGCCGATGACACACATGTGTGCACACACAGGAACATGCATGGTCACACAGGAACATATGTACACCCAGGGACACAGACACATACACGCGTGCATGCACATGTGGGAATACACAGGTGAGCACACACGTGTAGGTTCACACATGCATGCAGGAACACATACACACGTGGGGACACAGACACATGCACACACATATGTGCACACATGGGGACACAGACACATGCGTGCAGAGGAGAACATACAGATACGTGCAAGTGTACAGCTGCACACAGAAGGGGACCCAGGTTCACCTAGGTCTAAGAATTGCAGCAAGCTAGGCTTGTGTGAACTTGGAATAAATACGTATTTAACTCTTGTTCCCTAGCTTTTCTTCTTTCTGCTAAATCAGCTCAATTCCACACCCACAGACCCCAGAGAGAAGGAGGCGAGAACCCCCCCAAGGGCGACTACATGAGTACAGGAAGGTTGCCTGCTGCTCAAGCACACGGCTGGGCCCCCACCGTCCATATTCCCCCCAACGCCACCTGCCCGGCCCACCTGTGACGGAGCAGCCTCCCGGCTGGGCCACAACACATAGAGCCTTCACGAGTGACCAGGGAACCTCGACCCTAAACCTCATTAAATAGCCTCCCTGGCCTGGGCCGGCGGCCGGGGCTAATCCAGGCTGGCTCCTAATCAAATCCGTTTCAGCACCAAAGGCTGGGCTAGAGCTGGCTTCCGAGCCTTCTGGGAGACCCAGATGCGGGTCCTCCCACCACCCCCCCCCCCACGCAAACAGGAGGGCAGGTGGGGCCGGGTAAGTACTTTATGGGATTAATCGGCAGCGAATCTCATCCCCTCCATCATCCTCATCAATGCGGGGGGCGAGGGGGATGTCGGAGCAAGAACTGCTGTTCTCAGCACCAGGGAGGGGGAGGGCGGCCCAGGCTGCAGGGCTGTCCTGCTGCCAGGGGTTCCTCCCAGACTCCCATAGGAGGCGAACCTGCTTCCCAGGGCTCAGAAAGGAAGGGTCTCCTGGTTTGCTCTCCATGATCACCAGCCCAGCACCCACACAGGGACCTGGGCTTGGCCCTGGAGGATGTCTGAGAAACTGCAGGCCCTGGCAGGAGGACGCTGAGAACCCTCTGGCCTTTGTCCTGGACCCAGAGAGTGCTTGCCCTTGGACCTCCTGCCTCTCTGCCTTGGGTTTTGCTCTACAAGGACCTGTCTGGCCCCAGGGAAACCTGTCTGGTCACTCACTGAGCACGTTACGCCAGGTGCTGTGTGAAGAACCACAAAGTAACCTCACACCCACTGCACCAAGGAGGCTGGGGAGGAAGAGGGCCTGGAGCCTCCCCCTGAGCCTGAGGCCTTGGCAGGGGGGGCAAGGACCACATCCCTCATGAAAACAAGGGGGCCAGTGAGCATTTGCTGTCCGAGGGCTGCACGGGAGCCAGAGGGGACACACTTGGTAGAGCCCTGCTGATGGGGTTCTGCTCGCTTCAGCCACTCCAACCAGACAGACAGACAGAGGAATGAAGACAGGGGGATGGAGACAGACAGACAGATGGAGATGGATAGAGGGACAGATGGAGACAGACAGGTAGATGGATACAGATGGACAGATGACAGAGGCTGATGGAAAAATGGACAGAGTCAAGGATAGAGACAGGACAGATGATGGAGACAGATGGACAGAGACAGGAGACCAGAGACAGAAGGAGAGACAGGCAGGGCCAGGAAGAGGCAGGAGGAGAGACAGAGACGAACAGAGCTGGGGGGCATTGAGGAGGCTGGGCACAGATCCCGAAAGTCCTCAGCAAGGTGTGCTGCCTTCCCCGGTAAAATCAGGACATCATCCAGCCTCTCATGGCCTGGGCAGGGACACAGGCTTCCTACAGTCAGACCTGGCCCCGTCAGTGGTCAGTGGTCAGTGCCCCGTTTCCCTCAGCCAGGGCGGGGTGGGGCGGCCAGCAGGAGGGAGTCCCTCCCGGGTGGGGGCAGTGCTTTGATCTCCTTCAGGCCCCACTGACAAATTTATCTTGTAATGTCCCAAGTAAAAGGTTTATAAAACGTCATCAATGTTCCTGATGGTTCATAAAAATGATCAGTTGAGCTGGCAACTCCAGAACGAGGTGGAAATAAGTTTAAAGATGTTTTTATCGTAATTTGGTTCCAGGACCCTGCCACTGTTTCAGAGCCGTAAATAACAACACATCCCTGAGCCAGGGCTGGGGTGTGGGGGGGGGCCTGGGAGGGCCGGCTCTGCGGGGACCCTGCCCGGCCCCACCCAACGCCCTGCCATGATGGAGGCCCTGGTGCTGCACTTGACCCCAAGGACCAGAAACCACGACCGGCCATGCTGAACCCTGGAGCAGGAACGAGGCCCTGCCCCCCACCCCCCGCCTGGTCCTCCATCTTCTCAAGTCCCTCATTTTCACCTCTATCTTGGATTAACTCCCTCTTCCCATCCAGCTTCTACAGCCCAAGTGTGCACAGACCAGAGCAAGCCCCATGGCAAGGGCCCTCAAGAATGACCTTTTTCAAACCCCACGTCACGTCTTGCTCCACTGAAGAACTCGGTGGCTCCCACGGCCGGGAGCGTCCAAGGTCCCTGAATAGATGGTTGAGCTAGAGCTGCCAGCCCCTACCCCGTGCCTCTGCACACATTCCACTTCCGCTTCTGTGCATCTACTAAGTTTCTACGCATTCTTCAAGACCCTCACCATCACTATCCTCGCTTTCCTGATGGTCCCCATGAGGATAGGAGTGGGTGACGGCCAGTACTGGGTAAAGGTGGAGGCAGCTGGACTGGGCGGACCAGACCCCAAGGCTGCCTTCCAGGGCTAGGGTAAGAATTGCAGGAGACGGCAAACTAAGGACAAACACACAGACCCACACATAGGAGGGAGGTGGGAGGCAGCTCAGGAGTCAGAGCAGACCTGAGACCAGCACACGCTCCTACCTGCAGGATGTCTCTCGGAAGGAGATGTTCACGTCCCAGTGGGTGTGGACCCTGTGGGGAAAGAGGCCAGCACCTGGGCCAGGGAGAGAGGTCTCCCCAAACAGACCCCAGGTTCGAGGGGAGGGTGGTCAGGAGTCAGTGTGGACAGGGGTGGGCAAACAGGGCAGGCAATGGCCGGACGTGAGGCCTAGGAGAGTTATTTTAGGGGAGAAATGGAAACATGTTAAAAGGCTAAGTGGGAAGAGGAAAGGCCTGAAAATGCTGGGGATGTGTAATAGGTTCTCCGGAAGCATGTGCCGGATGGACAGACAGACATGCAGATGGACAAATGGACAGATGGATGAATGGGTGGGTGGGTGGATAGATGGATCAATGGATGGACGGGTGGACTGATGAATGGATGGGTGTGTGCATAGGTGGGTGGGTGGACAGCTGAAGGCGCCTCTTCCAGGAATGGGGAGGGCGGGAATCAGGAAGGTCAGGCCCAAGCCTGGGGGCACAGTGAGGACAGGAGAACCCGATATAGCTCCCGTGGGGCAAGGCAACACCCCACTGGGCAGACCCCAGGTCTAGGCTCTGCTTCCTGTCCTGAGACGGGACCACTGAGCCAAGCCATGCCCCTCCCCACCTCCCTCCGTGCCCCCTCCCCCTACACCACTCCCCTTTCTCCCTTTCTTCCCCCTCCCTCCTCCCCTCTGTATCCCTCTGTTGTCCTTCCCAGCCAAGCACCTTCTCTTCATGATACTGACGCGAAGGTCGTCCTCCCGCTTCACACCTGGCCGCTGCCTATAGGCCGGGCTGCTCCTGTCACTAGTGCCATCACTGGCCAGGAGGCTGGAGGCTGGCTCCTTTTTCAGGATGCGTGCAGGGGGCAGGGCGATGGTCCTCTTGTCTGCCAGCCGTCCCCGGTTCTGGGCAGGCAGGAGAGGAGGATTACAGAAGCCCTCAGGGCCACCACTGAGGACAAATAGGTGCAGTCACAGGACCCCCCCTCCCACCACCGTCTGCCATGTAGGGGATTCCCAGCCTCCAGAAGAGGCCCCAAGAGCCACGAATGGCCAGAGAAGACTCAGACCAGGGCCTGAGGTCAGGGACAGCCCACACGGCTGGAGGACTGTGGGGGTGGCCAGGCCAGGTGCACTGGGGGCTGCCCCGTCCAGACTCCAGACTCTGTCCCATCTCCCTGCAAATGGGGGCTTAACCTGTGACTGTGGGGTGGGGGTGAATAGCACACCCTTCACTCTGAGCCCCTCTTGGGTTCCCTAGTGTCTCCTCCTGCTGTGTGAACACCAAACCAATGCCAACATCAAAAAACAGTCCAGTGTGAACCCCCAAACCAATGCCAACGTCAAGCACAGTCCAACTTGAATCCCAAACTGATGCCGATGTTGACAAGAACAGCCTAACCTGAACCCCAAAGCAATGCCAACGTTGACAAGCACAATCCAGCATGAACCCCAAACTGATGCCAACACTCACAAGCATGTCCCCTTTCCACTCCTCTGCTGCCATGCATGGCCCAACTCCAGGTGGTTTGCAGCCAGGCCTGGGCCTGGGATTGGCAGAACTGTGAGTGCCTGAGCCACGGGCTGTGCACACAGCAGGCATTCTCAGTCCCTGATGAGCCTCGTGGTCCAAGGAGCCCTCTTTGCAGCTGGACCAGCCCCGCACTCACCCCAAGCTCACCCTGAGAGCCCAAGATTGAGGGGTTCACATTTCTCCCCAAGGCCTGGACCATGGGAAAGTGTGCACGTGGTGTGCATGCGAGGGGGAGGTGTGGGGATATGGCAGGAGGTGCACCCCATTGGTACAGACATGCACATATATGAGGCCTCACAGAGAGCGTGGTTGTGCTCACAGCCCATGTGGGTTGAGGACACGCATGTGCACAGAACACATGTGCACAAAGAAAAGTGTGTGGGAGGCGTTCATGCAAAGAAGGGCTGTTCTGCAGGTGTCTGTAGGCCCTGGCACCCCAGGGGCCAATAAGTAAAGTTACTGATCATTCTCCAGTAGGCTGCTGGCTCTGGGAGGTGGTGGGGTGTTGGGTTTCTCTGATTTCCGCTCATCTCTTCGGCCACCTGGGGCATTCCCAGACACCCCCCGCCTCGCCACCTCCCATTGCCAGGACAACATGTCCCATCAATCTGTGAGATTGAAAAGGAGGGCTTCACAGAGAGTCCCACTCCTTCTGCAGCAGCCCCTGAAGCCCTCTACCCTGCCCTCCAGGATAAAAGGTCTTCTGCACCCAGAGTCACTGTCACCTCAAGACACGTGTCCTCAGCAGCAACCCATACCCTAGCAACAGGTTTCAGCAGCACCCCCAGTGGGAACCAGGGCTATAGTCTGTCCACTCCAAAGGATATGGGGGCTACAGACTCTCCCTGCCATAGATCCAGGGGCTACAGCCTCCCACTACCCCACATGGGATGCAGGGCTAAGATCTCCTGCCTCCATGGATCTGGGGGCTACCGCCTTCCCGTACCTGCTTGAGACACCCTCGTTTCCCTCTCTGCAATGCACACGGTGCAAGCTGACCCAGCAGTGATGGGGTGAGGATGGGTGAGACAGTGGGATCTGAGGACAAGTCTGGAGGACGTGGGCTGGCTATGGGCTCAGCGAGTAGACTGCCAGCTGCCTGGTGGGTGCACTCTACTGTCCTGCTCAGCTCTGTCCCTCTCCAGCCTGCTGTAACTTAGGCACCAGGACCTGGCCTTGGGAAGAGACCTAGGCTGAGCCTAGGGAGGGCCTCCGGAGAGCCCCATTGCCACCCTTATCAACACCCCTCTTCTCTCCTGCCTTTCTGACTCCATGCACCCCTGCCTGGTTTGTGTGACAGACAAGAGGGACGGAGGCAGCAGGACTGCCCTCAGGAGGCAGCCAGGATGCGGCCACGGTACCCCTGGGGCTGCACGTCATTGTGCTGCACTGGGTGTTATGGCACCGATGAGAAGGCCGGGTCCCCTGAGGGCAGCCTGAGGGGGAAGCTGAGGATGAGGCTGGCTGCCCCAGGGATAGCCAAAGAGCCCTTGGGAGCTTGAGGCCGAGGATGAAACCCTTCCCCTCAAACAGCACACAAACATGAGAAATGGGTGTGAGGTCCCTGCCCTTGCCAAGCCTAGACTGCTGGGGAGGGGGCATGACCTTGCTCTGCCCTTTGGGGTATCTGTGACCATAAAGTGTGCAGCACATGTGGATCTGGCTGTGTGTGATGGGGGGGGGGGGGTTGGCGGCCGTGAGTGACAACAATGGAGGATGGGAAGATGATGAGGAGGCCTGCAGGGTTTTTTCCCAAGGGTTGGGTGCAGGGCAGGCCCAGAAGGGACCAGGCTCAAGAAGGGGGGACACTCAGGACAGGCAGCCCCGGGGCTGTGGCCCTATCCCTTTCTGAGTCTAGGGTTCCTCTTGGAGATAGAGGGGAAATCTGCCCCACCGACAGTGACACAGGAGAGGTGAACTGAAGCTAAGCTCAAGACCCTCTACGGGAGACTTCAGGCCCCTCCCGTTTCTGGCACAGAAAACCTAGGGCAGCCCGGGGTGTCCCAGAGAAGCCTGCTCCATCACTGGCTGCACGGAGAGGGCGGAGCAGTGGGAGGAAAACTGAACTCCCCATTCAGCCTTTTGCCTTAAGGGGTACGGTGCAGGGCCGGTGGGGTAGGGGCTTGCGTGGACAAGCACTGTGACCTCATCTGTGAGTCTGGCACGTCTGGGTCTGTTGGCATGTGAGGACCTCTAGGGTGGGGACAAGGTGAGCTGTGGGTGTCCCCCCTCCCGCGCAGTATTGTGAAGTGTTCATATGGGATGGCCCTGCCCATGGAGGGGTATCTGTGAGCACTAACCCACACCCAGTCTGCTGTGTCCACTCCCCTCTCCCATCCCACTGACAGTCCCAGTAAACATGCCCAGGTGGGCGCCTGAAGGGCCCCTTGCTCCCACCCCTTCCTGGAGAAGGGGCTTCAGAAAGGAGCCAGGAACAACCCTCCTCCCTGCCCCAATTAGCTCTCCCTCGGGCTCCAGGTTGGGCCCTCTGCCTCCCTGCCCAGGGAACTGTGAGGGTGGGGGCAGTGCTTCTGGGCAGCACGTACTCTCTCCCACTCCTCCATGAGGGGTCTACAGATTTCTATTCTGGGTCCAGGCCCTGCAGGCTGCCAGCCTCCACCCCTGCTCTCTTGTCACCAAAGGACACACTATATGGACTACACACCAATCAGACTGGGTCCCTAGGACGCCTGAGCATCCAGGCCCTTCCCGGGCAGGGCTCTCGCCCCCAGCACCCCAGAGATGCATGTCACTCATACCCAACGCTGTAGCCACCCTAGAATGAGTATTCCCCCCAATTGGCACCGTTCACGGTTGGGCCAGACAACGCGGTGACCCCCAGACCCGTGAGAGGGGCAGAGTGCCCTGCTCAATCAGGTGACACCGTCCAGGGAGAGGAGCTCACACCCTGTGCTTCTGGAGAAGCAGCTTCGAGAACCCGAAGAAGTCTAGAGGACAGGCAGGTCGCAGTCCTGCATCCAAATGGGGTGGGGGCTGGGGCACCCCAGGATTCCAGCACCGCTGCCGGAGTCCCCTCAGGCTCATCCCATTCCGCCCACCCTCGAGGTGCCCTCCAGCACACCCTGAGGCCTCAACCCCTCATCCTCTAAAAGCCACAGGGAGGAAGTGGCCCGCAGCACCAACTATTCCCCCTTCTTACCACCGGGGAGGAGATTCGGCAGCCCGGGCAGTCGCAGATTGGAGGGTGCACCTGCAGGATGCCCTTGGACATAAGCGTCTTCAGACTTTTCCCTGTGAGGAGAGCCAGAGGCAGCACCGGTTGAGGGACAGGCCGACGAGCGCAGGAGAAGCCCGCGCAGGCGGCACGCCTTCCACCGGCGCAGCCAGCGGCACGTGTAGGAAGTACACCATCCCCTTCCCACCTCCCTCCAACTTCACGACCCGCCGTCCGGCCCACCCTGGCGGACGCCGCCGCGGGGATCAGCAAGACTCTAAACCCAACTTCTGTGCGAGCGCCCTTCCTTCCCGAGGCGCGGCCTCCTCCCCGCTCCCGCGCCCCTCCCCGGGCTCCACCCACTCCAGGCCGCCTCGCTCCTATGGGAGTTGGGGGCCGCGTCAAGGAAGGCCTAGTCCGCGCTCAGAGGAGCAGTGCCGTAGGGGCCCGCTTCTGCGCCCACCCCCGCGGCGGGAAGGGGCGACCACCGCGGAGCCGTGAACCCCGAAGTCGAGCACCACCCGGTCCCTAACTTTCCAACTCCCTCACTGCGCCTGGCGCTTACCACGCGCCCGGCGTCCCGGTTCAGGCGCCCCTACGTCGCGCCCTTGGAGCCAAGCTCCTGCCGGCGCCCGAAGAGGCTGCGCCTGGCCTCTCCACTTGGGCTCCGCGCGCGTCCGGCACAGACGCGCGCCCCAGCACCGCCCCCACCAGCCCCCCCCGCCCCCGCGCCTTCCTTCTCCCTCCACGAGCGCGCCCCCGCACTCTGACTGCACGTGCGCCCCTCTAATGTCGCGGGAACTGGGGTCCGCGGTCTGGTAGGAAGGTGTCCCGCCCCGCGGGCCTCTCGCCGGCTCCCCCGAGTTCCCGTCAACTTCCCCTGGGCTTCTGCCCTGGCCTGTCAGGGCAACCATGCGGGGTGGAGGCTGTTCCTGCGCAGCCCCGGACCCGCAGCGCCCCCTCGGGGCCGTTAGGGCCTCCCTGGCGGCAGAGTGATGGGGGTCCGGCCTTCGGGTCCCCCGGGAGCGGAGAGGAGGGACGGCGGCCGGCCCGCGCCCCACCGCGCCTGCACCTTTGTGGCGGATGCTGCGCTTCCAGTCTTTGGCCGTCTCACGGCCGCTGACGAACTGGAACTCGTTGGGCGTGAGCCACTCGCCGCGGTGGCGGATGGACGGGCCCTTGCTGCCCTGGCAGAGTTTGCGCACGTATAGCAGCGCGCGGTTGGCGCCACACTCCACCTCGATGCAAGGCTCGCCGTTGTCTAGCAGCGGCTGGAAATCTGGCGCCGCGGCTGCGGCGGTCGAGAAGCGCTCGAGTGCAAGCGGGTCCCGGGGCAGGTGGAGGTGAGCGGCGGCCTCGTGCAGGCTCAGGTAGGCACGCGGGGCGCGGAGCGGTGGCGCCAGCAGTGCCTCGTAGCCAGCAGCGGCGGCGGGCAGCGAGGCGGCCGGGGGTAGGGCGGCGGCAGCGGGCAACGGCGCCAGGTAGCCGGGCAGCGGCGGCAGCGGCAGCGCGGCCAGGGGCGGGTGGAAGGTGGCCAGGGCTAGGGCCAGGTCCTCCCGGCCCGGAAGCTCCTTCTTGACCGCCGGCATGGCGCGCCGGCAGCCCCTCAGCCCTGCTCTCCGCCGCCGGCGCAACTTGTTCTGGCCCCGGCTGGAGTTGGGCCGCGGGGGCGGGAGGGGGCCCGGGAGGTGCCTGGCCTCGCGCCCGCCCTGCCCGCTACTGCGCCCAGTCGCCTGGAGCCGCCACCGCCGCGCCGCCCGCCGGGACGCTCCAGACCGCTGCACGGCCCGCTGGCGGGGGCTCCCCGGCCGGAGACATGGTGCTGCCTGGAGCTGCTATCGATCCCCAATCGACCCGCTGAGCGCCGCAGCTCGGGGCTCTGGGGCTCCGCGGGCCGCCGGGAGTCTTGCGCCCCGGCCACCTGCGCCGTGCCCTCGGGGGCTGCCCCACGCCCCACTCGCTGGTCCGAGCCGGGTAGTGAGGAGTCGCCGGGTTCGCGTCCCGCCCAGCCCGGGGGTCCCAGGATCCCGCCCCGCCGCCTCCGGGGCCGCGCAGCGCGCACACTGGCGCGCGCGCCCGCCCGTCCGCACGGCCGGCAGAGACTTGGGAGACTCTCGCCGCCGCCTCCTCCGCCGCCGCCGCCGCCACAACTTGGCCCATTTAAACGGCCCCGGCGCGGCGGGCGGGCGCGGGCTCCCGCGAGGGGCGCGTGACGGCCGACCAGGCTCACATAGGCGGAGGCGGGGGCGGGGGCGGCGGGACCGGTCTGCATACCCTGCCCTATTCTCGAGGGGGTCAAAGCAGAAGAAAGGAAGGCCCCGCGACACAGATGTGGGCAAGACGCCACGCGCAGAGCGCGCTCAGACCGCGCCTTTGTTGACTGGGGTCACTTCACCAGCAGCTGGTATGGGTGAAAGCTGGAGTCCAGGACTCCACGTGGTGCGCGTGCGGGGCGCGCGCGGGGTAGGGGCAGCACACTGGCCCCCTCAGCTGGGGGAGATTGTTTGTGTGAGCTGGCAGTTCTGGAAGGTGTGCAGGTGGGTGGTCTCCCCTGTGCACCTGCAGGGTGGGAGGCTGAGATCTGTGGCCTTTGGCCTCGGGACCGCGTTAGGGAGGATCCGTGTTCTGTGAACAATCAGACAGCAATTTGGTCAGTTGTTGCACCCTAACTCTTCACTTGATTCTAGCTCTGTGATCCACCCGCTTTGAGGTTTCTATATTATCCCATTTCACAGATGAGGAAACTGAGACACAGGTCAGGGAACTCACCCAGTGTCGCACAGCTATTTCAAACCCAGGAAGTCTGACCCCAGAACAAAAATGAGTGGAGCATAGATTCCTGGTGGCCCCCACCTAACCTCGAATGAGGGCACCATTTGTCCTCTGGTGGGCTGCTCTGACCACCCACATCTCCCTGCCCCCAGCATTGCAGGGGCCTGTTAGGAAAGGCACCCAAGAACAGTTGGTGAGACCTGCTTATCTTTCTCTGGGCAAGTCACATTGGACAAGCTGGAACGTACTTCAGAGACCATCCAGCACCCAGCCGAGCTCCCTCTGCCACATCCTGACCAACTCAGCCCCTCTGAGTTGGGCGGGTTCCTTGGTGCACCTGGCAGGGCATCCTTGTGGGCATCTCCCTGACCTATGCCCTGCCCAGGCCTGTGCCCAAGAGCACCTTCTGTCAGGGAGGGGCTGGGAGCTGAGGGCAAGCCCAGGAAAAGCCCCTACCCCACCCACCCACTTCCTACCAGAGGCCAGTGCCAGCCTGGCAGGTGGCTTGACCACCGGGACCCCTCTGCCAACTCACCCTCAGCAGCTGAGGCATCACAGACCCCAATGTCGACTCAGAGCAAGGACGGGGCCCAGGAGGCTGCTGCTGCTCAGAAGGGGCTGTGTCTGAGGCTCCAGCCTACAGCCTCTGGAGTTGGGGCTGCTCACTCCATATCCCACACAAGACTGTGGGTGGGGACATAGTGACCCTCACACTGCCACTTGTTGGCAGCCTGGACACCTGCAGGCAGATACCCCAGGTGTGACACATTACCCAGCTCAGCCTGCTTTGCTCTCAGGTGTGATGCCTGAGATGGTGAGAGGCTCTCTGGTTTGTTGGGGGTTGTGGCCTGAGGGGAGAGGCTGTCAGCCTGGCTAGAGGCCAAATGAACATGGTTCCTGTGTCCATGGTCTGGCCACAGCCCTGACCTTGCTGCCAAAAACAGCCTCCCAGCGGGTGCTCACCTGCCCCTGTGAGCACCAGCAGGAACAGGCCCACCTGACCCCTGACCCTAACACTGTGACTTGGGAGGGAGGGCTTGTGTCCACAGCTCTCCTGACCCCAGTGTCCCCTCACCTGAGAAGGTACCTGACCTGGTGGGTCAGGCCTGCAGCCCTGGGCAGGTAGGGGCCTTGCCCGCCTCCATACAGCACCACCCCTTGCTCCCACACACTGGTCCACAGTGCTGTTAGGCTGGGCACAGGCCTGACTCCGCTTTCAGGGGAGGGGTCTGCCTGGTTGTGAGGGGATAGTGGAGGGTGGGGTCTAACCTAGCTCTCCCAGCCTAGCCCCACCCCTCCTGGAGGAGCAGGGTCTCTTCCTGAAACGTCTCTGACTGGCTGCAGAGCAACCTGCAGGACCCTGTCTTCACAGGGCTACCCTCAGACACACAGGAGACCACCCCAGGAGCTGCACAGGGCCTTGGCCAGTCAGGGCAGACACAGCCCCTCTGCCCGCACTCCGGGAACTCACACACCTGTGTCCTGGCCTGGGGTACCTGACTCTGCACATTCCTGCCTGCTGCTCCAGCAGGAGGCAGAGGGCAAAGGGGCAGAATTTTGGAACAAGAATTGTCCCACCTCAGCTTGGCATTCTGGTCAACACTGGTTGGACCCTGGCCACAGCCTGGTGGTGCCCTGCTCTGGCTGAGGCTCCACCCACGGGTCTGGGCACCAGCATCTGTCGCTGCTCGTAATCCCCCACTCAGGGCCCCTCCACCGATGGGCCGAGGCCCCGGAGCCTCTGCAGCCGCCAGGGGAGGGAGAGGGAGGGAGGAGGGGTCATAAATAACCGGCTGCAGCCTCAGGCAGGGCAGACGGTGACCAGAGACGTCCCAGTAGAGCACAGGGCATCCTGCTGGCCCCAGGGCCCCCATCCCAGGCTCTGCCACCGTTGACCACCCCCTCTCCATCCCTGCCCCCACTCCTTATCCTGGCATTCCTGCCCACCCCCTCTCTGCATAGTGCTCCGCTACAGTCCCCTCTTCATTCATTCATCGGTGGATCAATCATTTATTGAACCCCAGCTGTCATATAACCCCAGGAATAGTCCAAGGCACAGAGGTGAGTTTGGAAGGTGAGAGACAGATGCCAAGGAAAGTAGGCATCCCTGAGACAGAAGATGTGGAGTAGGGGGTTCAGGTGAGCAGAGTGGGCTGTCCCCTGGCTCTGGCTGCCTGAGGGCACTGAGGGTCTTCCTCCCACCAGCAGGTCCAGACCCTCCCGGACACAGGGGTACAGGGTCTGAGGACTTGGGCCCAGGTGTGGGATCAGCTTCTGGAGGGGAGGGTGCACACATGCATGGGAACACTCACACGCATGCACACACTCAGACACACATGTCCACACACAGACACGCACATGCAGACTCAGAGACATACTCTTCACACATGCACAAACACACATGCATGCACACACACATTCACACACTCCCTCTCAGACACACACACACACACACGTGCACCCACAGCCATCAACAAATGCGCTCCTCAGAATCACACCCATCCCACGTGTGCTCACCCCATGCACTCATGCGTGAGTGCACAGCACCTACCAAACCTGCCTGCCCAGGACACACACACGGAGATGCAGACACATTCACCACAAACACACGCAGACAAAGTATGTGTGCTCTCATAGGTGCTGACGGACACAGACCCAACAGTCAGACCTGTGCACAGACTCCCAGGCGTGCAGAGAGCTGCAGACACACACACTGGACGCAGGCCCACACAAGCACCTTCCCAGATGACGCATCACGGCCGGAGTCCCATTGGCAACACTGTGGGCCAGGAAGGGTTAACTGAGGAGGTCAGAGGTCAGTGGGACTCCCTTAGATGACCGGTGACCAGAGCCTTTAGGAAGGTGACTGCCCTTGGCTTGTGGTCAGATGGGCTGCCCTGCTGGGACGTGAGGAGTGGGTCTCTGGCCAGTCTGAGCTGGCCTCCAGCCACCATGTCTCAGGGAACAGGTAGGTGACACCTCTGCAGAGGTGATCCTTCCGCCTGGTAGGAGTGTACAGAGTCAGACCCTTCAGACACACACACACTGGGACACAGCAGACATCTGAGGTACATACTGCCACCCCTTAGCTCCCGTGCCACGGGCTGGGGCCTGCGGGGAGCAGGGTGGGACAGAAGCTGGGGCAGCTGGTGCTGAAGGAGGCCCCGGCCAGTGGTCTGAGCTCTGGGTCCTCCTGGCTGGGCACCTAACACAGCCTCCCCTTCTCAAGACCTTGGTTTCCCAGCTGTACAATAAGGGGCTCCAAGGCCATGGGGTCCCTTTGCCTGAAACAAAGGCCGGGGCTCTGGTGAGGCTGTGGCCTGTTAGCATGCAAGGCAGGACAACCACAGCAGGGTGCAGCCCTGATGCTTCCTTGTGAAGGGGCCAACAGTGTCACATCTCAGCCCAGAGTGCAGGAGCATACCTTGGGCCCTGAAGAGGGGGCCCAGCACTATCTGCACCCTCGTGGCACATTTTCTTCACCCCTCTTCCCAATGCCGGATCAGGGAGGCTACTGGATCATGGTCACAGAGCAAGGGCCCAGCACGAGACCTCAGGCTCCATCTTGCTTCCATCCCCGGCCCCCACGTGCCCGGTATGTGTTGGCGGGTGGCCGCGTGTGAGGGCAGTGAGAAGAGGCTGTCCGGCCTGCCTCCTCCTCTGGCTGGTCCTGGACCCTTGGCTCAGACCCTGCCCCACCCAGCTCAGCCCAGCCATGCCTCTGGCCTGTGAGGCCAGGCATCCTTTAGAGCTGTTTCTGAGGTCCTTGTCCTCCACACCGTGCAGGTGACTGGAGGGGAGCAGGGGTCCACCAGTGTGCTCTTGTGGGTCCACACTGTGCATGTAGGGAAGACTGTATGTTCACGTGTGTCCACACTGTGTGTGGGAGTGTTCTCGTGTGTCCACACTGTGTATGTTTGGGGGGTGGTGCTCTCATGCGTCCACACTGTGTGCAGGGGGTTCTCTCATGTGTCCACACTATATGCAGGGGGAATGCTCTTGTGTATCCACACTATGTGCGGGTGGGGTGCTCCTGTGTGTCCACACTGTGTCAGGGAGGCACCTGGTTGCTCACATGTGTCCAGACTGTGTACAGGGGGTGGGGGTGCTCTTGTGTGTCCACACCAGGCAACCTGGGTCCTGGGAGCTCTGTGAGGGCTGGGCTGTGTCTGGCTCATCTCTGGCCCAGGGAACCAGAACAGGACGGGGCTCAAGTGTGTGCCCAGGGGATGTTTGTGCTGGCGGGTGTGGGGCTGGGGACAAGGTGCAGGCCCAGCTCAGCCCTGGCCAGGTGAAACTCTCTCTACGAGTCACCAGCCCTGCCACTGACATGGCTCCTGCTCTGCAGAGCTCCCACCAAAGGCCTCACCATGGCCCCTACAACTGCCCACTGGGGCCCCCACCCAGGCAGGACTGTGTATCCATCCTCCTTTCCCAGAAGATTTGTAAGAACTGAGCACAGGTATCCTCTTCATCGGGGTGAGAGAAGAGCTGCGAGGCTGGGAGGATCTGGAGATGCTCCAGGCCCAGGGGGTGTCTTTGGTCCGTGTGGGGTGCTGCCAGCAAGAGGTGAGGCCATAGTGGAGTCCACGGATACATGGATGTATGGACATGTGGACGGAGAGTGAGGTGCTCTGTTCTGAGAAGCCTGCATGGCAGGGGGCAGGGTCGGCCAGAGGCCTTCCTGGGATACCCACTGTGGAGTGGCCTCCAGACCCTGCAGCTCAAGTGCAGGCGGCTGCTGCCTGGGCCCCTGGCACCTTCTCTGTGTTCACAGTAGTCACCGGGAAGTTGTACTCTGGGCTCAGAGCGCAGAACTCAGGCCTGGGATGCAGACACCGGGCCTCAAAACAAAGAAAAACAGCAGAGTTGCTTGGCAACAACATCAGCTCCTCGGTGCCATGATCTCTGAGTCCAGGGAGGTGCAGGAAGAGAGCCAGAGGCCACCTGCAGAAGGTGTCCTTCACCGTGAGTCCTGAGAGCTCCACGCCCGTGGCAGGGGCAGGGCTCAGTGCACCCCAGAGCCCACTGCACACGCATTGCCCGTCCCAGCGTGGCCAGTGGACAAGGAGCACATGGACGCATGACACGGAACAACAGGGAGCACACGGATGCATGACACAGAATGGCAGTGAGCACTTGGGAACATGACATGGAACGACAGTGAGCGTGCAGGAGCACGATACAGAACAGCAAGAAGCACACGGGCACACGACACAGAAAGGCAGGGAGCACATGAGAACATGACATGGAATATACACCCTCTCACACATCACCTGCGGCCTCTGGGAGCCTCATTAGCAGGGAGAGGGGTGGCATGCTGGCGGTGACTCAGGAGCCTCCCAGCTAAACCCAGATGCTCTGGATCCTCTACCATTTTTCCTTTTTGATGAAACTTGCACCCAAATAAAATATACAGGGTTCCACTGTGTGGTGGCTGTGTGTTCTAGGCCTTTACCCACCCCATGCCCCAGCAGGGCCCAGCTCTGAAACAGCCTGTCCCTGGTAGAGGGTGAGCTGTGTTGTCCTCCTCAAGCAGACCACCCCATTAAGGCCACACCATCTCATGCCTAGGCACCTGCAGGGCCACACAGCCACCTGCAGCATTGGGTTTTTTGTCATGTCAGGGTCTTCAGAGGCACCAAGTGTAGGTGGGCAGGTGCCTGTTCTGCTTTCCATGACAAGTCCAACCTCAGACTAGCTTTATGAGGCCTGGAGTGAGCCTGACCCCATCCCAGGCAAGGCCTGGGCCCTCACTGCTTATCCTAGCCTTTGGGCAGATAGGCGAAGCCCATGTCCTGCGTGGCTGGCCGTGAGCGTGAGGATACTTGGTGTTGGGGAGTGTCAGATGGCCACCAAACTCTGTCTTCCTGGTCCTGTTTCCCAGAGGGCAAGTTGAATAAGTCACATCCTTGGTGCGCACTGACCTCTTTTAGGCAGGTGAGTGAGGGCTGTCTGGGTACAAGGGTGACTTTGGTACTGGGGTGGGCTAAGCTCCCCATGGTGTCACCTCATCTTATATGATTCCACCCATAGTGCCCCACCCATGCATAGAACCAGCCAGCCAGCCAGCCATTCACTCATCCATTGGTCTACCACCCACCCATCAGCATGTTTGAGGGGTGGGTGCAGCAGGAGAACAGTATGGGGGAAGAAATGGGAGGCGCTTTGAGAGGAGGGTTTCAGAGCACGTGCCCATGAGTATGGTTAGTCTCATAGGCAGGAAGGCGCCACCTGGAGCACTACGAAGGACAACCCCAACGTGTTGAGGACAGAATAGGGCAGAAACGGAGCAGGACATCAACATGAAGCAGAAGACGGCACAATTGCTCAGCGCCACATTCCTGGCTGGAAGACGAGATGACCACATAAGTCCTGGCTTTGCCCCTTCCCAGTTATGAGCCAAACTGCCACATCTCCAAGGGCCCAGGGGCTCAGGAACCCCCACATACCCCTTGGGCCTCAGACATATTGGTATTCAACTGTTTGCATGGGGCAGAACTCAGACTCCACAGGCCATCTGTTCAGAAGGATGTCTGTCTGTCTTCTGCAGCATGCTGGCATCCACACAGGTACAGGGCATTCAAAGGTTGGTCTCCTCTGTCCTGGCAGGGGGTAGGGCCTGAGGGTGCCCCACTTGGGGAGTGCCACACCCCTTCATGAAGGGGCTGAAACCACCCGCAGACCAGCTCCATCCCGTTGGCTGCCTCTTCCTCTCCCTCCACTCAAGGGCCCCCACAGCATCTACCCAGCTCGCCACTTCTGGGGGGACCAAACTCTTCTTCCCTGGGGGCAAAGCCAGAACCTTGCTGAATACCCTGGAAAAGACCAGGAGGAATCGCTGCCCTTTTCACCTGTGTGGTTCAGGCCTGGTCTCTGCACGTGGGCTCTGTGCTGGGTCTCAGTGAGCGCCAGACTGCCCTGGAGGCCACATTCAGGGCCACCATGTCCCCCTCAGGGTCTGACAGCATAGTACAGGGCACCTCAGCAGGTCCCTCTGTTGGGGCCCCACGAGTAAGATGGGTGGGTGGGTGGAGGTGTGGAGGAGTGGATGGATGGGTAGATGATGGTTGGATGGAAAGATGGATGGGTGGGTGGATGTGTGGAGGGGTGAATGGATAGATGGATGGGTGGGTGAATGTGTCGGGGGGAAATGGATGGATTGATGGGTGGGTGGATAGGTGGGCTCCATCCTAGGCCCCCTTCCCTTCTGTATGCACTTCTGTGATTTTCTTTAGAGATAACCACCATAATCTCTAATTTCTGTCCATTTGTGAGTCTACGGCCTGTCAGACACATCCACCTCTCCTCCTCTGGATCTCCTAGACCAAACCTGCCATCTTGTGATTCCCATACCATTTTTGGTACCACCATCTGGCCCTCAGGCACTCAGAAAACTGGCACCACCTGAGACTGCTCGCCACCAACCAAGAAGCCTCATAGGCCCAGCCTCCTGAATGCCCTCACTCTGGTGACTTGGCCCAGACTGCTCTCACCCAAAGCTCTGCCTCTGTCATGCCTCCAGGATCTGTCCCTGCTTATGCCTTGCCAGAGCTGTCCTCCCAAGGCTTCAAATTGGTTCAGAATGTTTCAGTAATTGCCAAAGTAAACGAGGGCATAGCAACCAAATCTGTTGCCTGTCCGATTTTGACCTAAGTAGGAAATAAAGAGTGGTACCCCGCTCGAAGATGGCGGCCGAGCTAGCCGCTTTGAAAGTATGTCACTCTCCACAGTCCTGCCGATAATCCAATCTCCAGCATGGATCTGGAAATTTTAAGAAGCCTGAAACGGGAGATTGGATTATTGGCGGGACTGTGGAGAGTGACACATAGTCAAAGCTGCACAGTTGGTGCCATCTTTGATTGAGGCACCACTGTTTGTTTCTCACTTGGGTCAAAGTCTGACGGGCAATAGATTTGGTTGTTATACAATGCTTATGCTCCCCTTATTTACTTCGGCAAGTCCTGAACCCTTTGGAACTGGTTCAAAGCCCTGCGTCCTTCTGACGGGCACATCTGGCCATGTGGGCCTCCAAGGCCTGCCTCTGCCCTGAGCCCAGCCATCCTCCCCATGTCCGTGCACAACTGAGTGGGCCCAGAGCCCGCTCCCAGCGACATTGCCCAGTGGCCCGTGGGTGCCATGATTACTCTTGAGGATGTCTGCCTTCATGGGCCCCTCTTCAAATTAAAAAATACTACAAACTGTATTTTACAACTGTGTTAGTAATAGAGTAATATAATCCATGCTGGATTCATTATTGTATATTCATTATTATTGTATTTTTTTACATTCTGATTTTAAAAGAAATTGAAATGAAAATATTTGGGGGGTCTCAAAAGTATTGGGCCCAAGCACTGTGCCTACTGTGCCTCATGGCTACCATCTTCTCATCCTCAAACCTCAACAGTGGTTTCCCATCCCCAGGAAGCTCCCAGCACCCTCCTTCCTCTCAGGGCCCCTGGGCCCCAGAACACCAGGGCAAGCCCTGGCCCATGGCCCCTGCCGAGCTCCTGAGGCCCTGGGAGTCCAGGGACTTTGACATATTCAACTATGCTAAGCTCAAGGTTGGTGAGGAAAGGGAGGGTGCAGCTTCAGAGGAGCAGGGGGAGGGTGTTGAGGTGAGGAGCCCCTGGGGTGCCGATCTGGGCCACCTCCCTGAGGCAGGCTGGTCTGCACAGGAGCTGGGCTTGGATGAGTTGGCTGCAGAAGGGGTGTTGGTGGCCATCCAAGCTTTTGAAGAAAGACCTGACCCTACGGAGGGTAGGCAACACCGGCAGATGTGACCCCTGTGCTCTGCACTTTGGGTTCACTTCCTCCAGTTCTCTGGACCCCAGGGCCCCCAGGCAAGTCCAGCTGTTCCCACCCACCACCAGCCCCATGGTTCACTCTGGCTCTGACCTGGTTCCCACCAGTCCACCATGGAGGGAGGAGGGAATAGGGAGGGGCACCTACCAGCACATGCCTATATGCACATGTCTTGGTACACACGCTTGTGTGCACACGTTTGTGTGCACATGCCTACTCACACATGCTTGCATGTACATGTCTGCATGCACATACCTCCCAGCACACCCTATGTGCACATGTCTGCATACACATGCCTACACACATGCCTGCATGCACACACAGACCTCTGCCTTGACCTTGGCCCCTCGAGCATCTGGCCGGAGCAGACTCACTCTGGGGCTGTCGGAGGACTTTGGGGGTGGTCGCAACCCAGGTCAGAGGGACACCGGGGTGCAAGGAGGAGGAACTCTTGAAGCCTGGGCACCTCGGCCCCTCTGAACCACTGGAGGACCCAAGCTGACGCCTGCTGCCCCCCTGCCTGCGGCACGGCGGCCGAGGCCAATAAAACACACACCTCACAGGAGACAGCTTTATCTTGTTGATCGGAAGTCTGCCAGCCCGATTTAGGAGGGAACATAAGATCCCCAAATCTGAATTTATGCGCCGTCGTATAACGAGAGGTCAATAAGATTAAAAGTGGGCTCGAGAGAGAGCCATTCAGAGCGCTGCCATGAGGCTGAGGGCCCCATGAGGGGAGGACAGGGAGGGTCCCTCCTGGAGAGGAGGGGACGAGGGGGCTAGGGAAAGGGTCAGGGCTGGAGAGAGGGTGAGGGCCAGGGAGGGGGCAGGGGGGAGAGGGGCCAGGGCTGAGGGGATGAGGGTGGAGGAAAGGGCCAAGGAGAGAGGAGGCGAGGGGGTGAGGGGGCAAGGATGCCAGGGACGACGTCCAGGGAGGGTGGGAGAAGACAAGAGGCGGCATCAGGCTGGGCAGAGAGCCACCTGGGGCCCAGGAGGCTGGGCAGAGCCTGGGTCATGGCGATGAGGTGGCACTTGGGGGGGAAGGATGATGGATTAGGGGCAGAGTTTTTCCTTCAAGGGTCGAGGAGGGGTTCTCCCAGCCTCATCCCCACCCCAAGCCCCCGAGCAGGCCCCTGGCTCTGGAGAGCATGAAGAGACAACCTCAGATAGGTTGACTTGACAATGGAGCCCTGACCCAGACCGGGGACCGTCATCAGTGGGGTTATCATGAGTGCAGACAAAACTCAGGGCTGCTGGCCCAGCCCACCTTCCCTGGGCCTGGGTGAAACACAACCTCATCTTCCTCACCCCATGCCTCCCTCCCCTCAGCCCCTGCCCTGGAGACCCAGGCTCAGCAAGGGTCCTAGGTGGGTGAGGGGTGAGGGGCGTGTGCATGACGTGCTGTGCAGCTGGGGCCTTGAAGCTTGAGGAGACCCTGACCTCAGAATTTATACAAATCAGTGAAATGAAAGGGTTGGGTCTGATCTGATCACAGACTCATTCATTCTCTAGTCGTTAATAATTCTTGCAATAAAGGATCGGGTGCTCAGTGCAGGGGGGTGGGGCCCAGCCTTCCCTGGCGCCGGCCGCAGGAGCTGGAAACATAAATTATTAGTTTCTTATCGCTCTGCCCGCCATCGCTCATGCTGCCAGGGTCTGGTAGGAGCTGGCGGCGGGTCCTCGCCCGCCACGGCCCTGCCTCAGTGGCTGTTTGCTGTGTAGCCTAGGTGGCCTGGCTCCCATCCTAGTCCCTCTCCTGTGCTGGGGGCTGCACTGGCAGGAGCCATTCTGCAGCCAGAAAGACCCTGTCCACTTGTGGTTGAAGCTAAACCACAGGAGGTTGAGGAGGTAACCTGCATGCAGCCCAGGAGCCATGGTGATCAGAATTATCATGGTCGTAGAGTTGTCCGTGCCCATGAGCAGTGCCGCCTGCAGAAAGTTTGCCTGTGTCCGTTGGGGCCATCACTGGGCACCTGTGTCCCTCTGGTGTGGTCTGGAGCTCCTGTACCTGAGTGTGCACACATGCAAGGATGGGGTTGACTCCTTTGCTCATGTCTTCCTGCATGTGCAGACCAAACACACACCTGTACCCAGCACTGGGCTGGTGCCTGGGCCCTGGAGGGGCTCGGGTGGTGGAGTCGTATCTAGCACAGTCCCCACACAGGTGCCCGGTGCCTGGAGCCGAAGGGCCAGGTCCTGGGAGGGTGGCATGTGAGATTCCATGCACCTGCCATGTGGTGCGCCTGGGCTGTGCGTCTGTACCCCCTCCCCCAGCCTCTGAGGTGACAGGAGGAGGCTGAACGCCAAGGCCGCAGAACCTAGGGTGCTCCAGTTAGAGTGGTGATTACGGCAATTGTGGTAATTACAGAAATAAGCACCTCCCGCTGGGCTCCCAGCTAGTCTACTGCTGGCTCCCTGCCCCACCCCAAAGTGGGAGGCCAGCCTGAGGCCCAGACAGGGTAGGGGAACCAAGGGGGCTCCAGATGCTAGACCTTTGGAAAAGGGGGAAGGAACCAGGGCGCAGGCTCAGGACCGAACTTCTCTTGGGCTCACCCCAATCTCTGCTCATTCCATGGGTGTCCTCTGAGGTTAGTGAGGCCTGGGGGGCAGAGGCATTAGAGTGCAGAGTGCTTGAACTGCATCCCCACATCCTGACCTTTAATGAAGACCTTTAACCTCTCTGAACCTCAGTGTGTAAAACGGGGGGAGAATTAAGCGAGACAAAGATAATACTGAGCACCAGTCTATATATGTGTCCCAGGTGTGTAGGGCAGGTAGAGGAGGCCCCTGAGTCCTGGGGCCGCTATGCAGGCTGGGGGAGCCCTCCCACAGCACCCTGGGGTCCCAGAGCCCAAGTGCCACCTGGGCAGAGACCTTACTCTGTCACTTCCAGGCTTCCTTGAGTTCCCAGCCTCTTCCTACCACTGACACCTTAGGAGCCCTGGTGATGCAGTGGTTAAACACTTGGCTGCTAACTGAAAGGTAGGCAGTTGGAACCCACTAGCCACTCTGAGAGAGAAAGATGTGGCAGTCTTGCTTCTGTAAGGATTACAGCCTTGGAAACCCCCTGGGGCAGTTCTCCTCTGTCCTGTAGGGTCGCTATGAGTCGGGATCGACTTCACAGCAATGGGTTTGGTTTTGTTTTTCCCCATACTGACGCCATTAAGTTACTCTGAAGCAGTCTGGAGCTTCCAAGTCTTGCTTTCAAGTTTTGCTGGGAGGGCCAGAGCAGCACTTAATCTAGGGTTAACTTGGTCCCACCCCTGCGGCAAGCACTTTCTGGGTGCTGTTCCCCAAAGAGTTAAGGTGCCCTCCCTGGCTGTTGGGAGCCAGCACCGTTCCCAGCCCTGGGTGTTCTCTGGACACAGTTCCTTCTGATCCTGTTGGGTGGCTCTATCCTGGCCCCGGGCAGTGTCCTCAGTGTCTGCCCTGACC
Source organism: Dugong dugon (assembly GCA_030035585.1). Classification (NCBI taxonomy): domain Eukaryota; kingdom Metazoa; phylum Chordata; class Mammalia; order Sirenia; family Dugongidae; genus Dugong; species Dugong dugon. The sequence continues at coordinate 23,855,714 of CM057462.1, read as the reverse complement.
TGTGCTCTGCTGAACTCTAGCTCCTTGGTCTCCTCGGATCCAGCTCCGTTTCCTCCCTCAGAGAGGCCCCCGAACTCAGCCAGGCCCTTCCTTGTGCTACTGCCCAGAAGCTCTCTCGAGGTAATAAGCTGGGGCGATCATAGAGCTCACCTAGCTGGCTCTTATTCCCTGGGGCTCACTGTCCTTTGCCACCTGATGTCCAGTGTCTTGAAGGTCATTGCTCCCTGTGTTCTGTCTGGTGTTCAAGTTGTTTCAGAGATACATCTGGCTGCTCCATCTCGTCAGAGGTCTGTTCCTGCGTGTATGCTCACCTTGGTATCCTGTACCAGGTGCAGGCCTGGCACAAAGGGGCCTGATGAGTATTTTCTGAGTGTGCCTGGGGCCCCACGGTTGGGGACTTGGGCACAGCTCTGCAGCACCCCAGCCTGGCCTCTGCTGGCCACTTCTTGCCTCCATGACCTCAGGCTCATGCCCTGCTGCCCATGTCTGCTGGTGGCTTTCCTGTGGGGACCAGGAGCACAGAGAGGGAGGGTGCTGACCACAGGACATTAGTGGTAAAAGTGCCCCATGCCGGGAGCAATGACAATCTAGGAGAAGAGTGAGCCCCCTCGGGGGACCGTGGGGCCCCTCCCTCGGTGAGGAGCCTCCTCACAGTGGTCCAAACATGGATGCCACCTCTGGAAGAGGAAATCTAACCTGGGAAAGCCCCTGGGAGAAGAGCCAATGCCTGGGAGAAGCTGGGTTTGTTTTACCGTCTGGGAGTGAACCTTTGGCTGGATCTGCACAGCCTTGGCCCCCCACCCCCCCGCAGCTGCTTCAGACACGCATTCTGTCCACACGAGTATACATCTGCTGGTGTGCTAGACAGGTAGATGGGCACATCTGGCCAGAGGTGGGCTCAGGTCTTGGCCCCTCACTGCCCAGGCTTTGAGGACAGGGTGTTGTTGACAAGGGCGGGTGACTCCAGTGCTGGCCTTTGGCTGAAGAAGCGGCCACTGTGTGGTGTCGGAGGAGGCTGACCTCTGACCTGCCTTGGCTCTCAGGTCCCCCAAAGGCTCTCAGCTCTGCAGATGGATGGGCAGGTGGAGCCAAGCATGGGGTGTCCCCACTCCAGGTCCCTTCTGAGAGCAAGGCGGAGAGGTAATGGGCAGAAAGGTGGGCAGGATGAGAGAGCAGGGCGCCGTCTGCCTGGGTCTTGGTCTTGAACTGACTTTGTTTTTTCTGTTTCAGGACAAGTCTGACCTAGAAGATCCAACGGTCCATGGATGCTCTGACCCAGTCTCCCCAGAGAGAACTTGGGCACGGGGGAGAGTTCTGAATGCCCCACACTCAGTGCCACCAACACCAGGGCAGAACCTTTGGAACCCAAGCAGGGGCCACATGGGTGGCCTTGCTGCTGCCTCCCAGTGGAGCTCACATCCAGGGTCACCCCTGGGGGACGCTTTCTTCCTTGCCAGGTGTGGGGCCCAGTAGCACATCCCCAGCGGCCCCTCGGCCCGGCTTTCCCTCCCCTGTCCCACAGACAGCCCTCCCTGGTGGCCAGGCCTCAGTCTTCCTCCTGCCCGAGGACTTGTTGGGCTGCCCTCCCCAGGATCCTGCTGTCCCTCCAGCACCTCTCTGCCCTGAGTATCACTTGTCATTTCCCAACTCATTCACTTCATGATCACCGCCTGCCTGCCAGTGAGTGCACATTCCTTATTTCTCTGGGCTCCTTCTGCAGCTCTGAGCTGCTTCTAGGCTTGGCAAACACACGAAGGTGAGGGCTCAGTGACCTTTTTCTTCCTGGCTCCACCTGGTGTGGGCACCTGCGAGGGAGCCCACCAGTCCTGCCAGTGCTGCCAGGCCCCCGCCCTTAGAGCCCTCTGCCTGGGCCTCTGCGATAGTGATGCTGGCTTCTTCTCTATGACACTGTCCCCTCAACCCATCCCCAGTCCTCTTCATGCTTTGCCAAGCTTTCACGTTCTACCACCGCGACTCCTGACTGGGCGAGCACATGTGCCTGAATTTCCAGAACTCACGGCCCTGGCTGTACATGAACCTTCTCTTCCCAATTGGCCTGTGAGCCCCCGGGGTCCCCACTGCTCCCAGCTGCCTGGCACTGTGTCATGACAGCTCAGCACTGTACAAGCAAAATCCCAGGTAACTCCTACAGCAACCTGTGAGGCTAGTATGCTTTTACAAACCCCTTTTACAGGGGAGAAAACCAAGATCCAGAGGCTGCAAGGTGGCAGCTGGCAGGTGGCAGGGCAGGTGGGGCCAGTTCCGGCTGGAGTCCAGGTGTCAGTCAGCCAGTGCCCAGAGCTGCTCTCAGCCAAGGCTGCTCACCGATCACTGCGGTTATTATCAACCGCTCAGTTACCAGCGAAGAATTTCCAGGGGCTCCTGGGCTGGAATAAAAGAGACCTGGGGGAGTCCAGCAGGACCAGACGGGCCCAGACGGTGTTGGGGTGGCCTGACCTCTGGGCACCTCAAGGTCCCAGAGGCTCCCAGCTGCTCCTGGCGCCCTTATGGAGTCTGCTTGCCTCTGTGCCCAAGACCACGAGCTATCTCCTTCAGTCCCTCCATACCATCAGCACCAGCCAGGAGCCCCTCCTCCTGTCTGCCCCTCCCACACCCCACTGTGGCTCACCCCACTTCTCGCACTCCCCCAGGCCCGTTCCCCGAGGATGCAGCCTCGTCTCAGCCTATCTGCCGCCCACCCTCACTGCCACATCTGGAGCTCGGGACCTAGCCCCCCATCACCTTACTGGCAGACAGGTTGGCTCAGCGCACGCGCGCACCTTGCAATTACACATGGTGTGTTTTCACCAGGAAGCAGACACACACAGGACAGAAATCCTAGGCCCTCACCAGGCCCTGCACTAGCTCAGGGACATATTCAGGCAGGGTCCCCTCTCTAAGCCAGAAGCACTGAATGGGGAGCTGGAACACCCACCCGCCCAGTTGCCTATGGACGGATTTCATTTATCACTGGCTGAGGATGAGTAATTTTATCAAGAAGCACAGTTCAGGGTGATAAATGAGGGAGCAGGGCTGGTGCTGCTCCCCAAGCACTGAAGTGGAGGTAGAGGAGGAGGAGGCAGGGAGAGAGCCGGCCTTTTTGTAGGGGAGGAGGGCCAGGAGGGGGTGCCTAGCCTTAGGCAATTCCAAAGGCAGGGGCTTCAGGTAGGATAGTAGTGAGGGGGGTGGTGGGGATGGGGGCTGGGGCAGAGGACAAAGACTAGATCCGTGGGGCACCACAGAGGCCTGAGGTCCGGGGGTCCTACATGTCGGGTGGGGAGCAGGCATGCGGCTCCAGCATCCAGACTGAAAACTGAGTGGAATAACTTTCCTCTGAAAGACTCCATCTTCTTTCTGGAGTGAGGGTCTAACTCTTTTTTGTAACCAACTCCTCCATGAGTTAGGATCTTTCCTACACTTCTCAAAATAACAAGTGAGGCTATATGGACACTTGCCATTGAAGTCTGGGGTTGCAGCGGTGGGTTTTCCAGAGCCTTCTTCTGGTGCTCAGTTTTGGGTTAGGAAGGATATTCACCCAATTGCTAGCCACACTACTGTGGATGGGCATGGGGGGTCTGCCCACTCATCTCCACGCTCAGGCTGGTGAGGCGGGGGTCTCCTGGGCACAGGGCAGCGGGAGCAGTCTTTCCCCTTGGGAGAGTGCTGTTCTTATCCCATCTGTCTGCCATACCTTTTAGCAGAGGTAGGAAAAGGGGCCACACTTTCCCCTGTGAATGGTGGTACCACAGGACAGGGAAAGAGGGTTCCCGGGAAGTGGAAGGGAGGAGAGGCCAGAGTCAGCGGGCTCATCCACTGGGCCAAAAAGGGGGTCCAATTTCATCAAAAGGCAGTGTTCAAAGGCACCTGGGGTGGTCAGCCAGGCCAGCCCCCCAAGATGTGGTCAACAAGCCCAGCCCTACACAAGTGATGCGTTAAAGACGGCTTTCGGCCCGCTGGGCAACAGGACAGACTCAGTGGCACAGCAGACTCCCTCTCCTCCCCCGCCCACCGCCGGGGAGGCCCTAGCATGGATGGTGGGCGCCGTTCTGTCCCCGGCGGCCACTGTCGGAGCGCTGACAGCCTTACTGTCACTGTGGCTGACAAGCACGAGAGAGACAGTCTTCGCCTCCCTCCCCCACTCTCGGCCGGGGCGGGAGACGGGGGCTGGCGCGGGAGCGGAGCTGTCCCCAGGCAGCCGGGCAGCCCGTCCCCGGAGGCCGCCGCCGGCGCAACCGAGGCGCCAGGCGCATCCGGGAAGTCTGGGCTGCCGCCCGCCCGCAGCTGCCCCCGGGTCCTGCGTGCAAGCCAATCGCCGCTACTTGCCGCCGGCGGCCCCCGCCCCCACCCAGCCGGCCGCTTAACCCTTTCCTGCCGGACACACGCGGTAGATTTAAACGCTCTCCCTGGTTGCCCAGCTTGGACTCTGGCTCCAGCCCTGGGACCTGGGTCTGAGTCTGATCACCCCCCACCAGCCTGCTTTGGTGGGCATAGGAGGCAGCCTCTGCCCGGTGACCGATCAGCCCGCTGCCGCTGGGAGAACAGCCCCAGCATACCTGGGCCAGGACAGAGTCCTGACATTCCCTGGTGAGAAGGAGACATGCCCACCCCGAGATGGTGGCAATCAGTCTCTTCTTAAGCCAGAATGAGACCTCGGGGTTTTGTTTGTTTCCTGTAGCCAGGACAGCTTCTGAGTATTAAGGGACCCCCCCCCCTCCCGCTGCCAGGGACAGAGAACCCCACCTGGGCTGGGACTCTAGTGAGGCAGCAGAGAAGACCCTGGCTCAGGCTTGAGAGCCCCACCTGCCTTTTCTCAGGGTGGCTCAAGGGGGCCCGGAAGTAGCCCCCAGACCTGCTGTGATGGGAGGTGTCCAACAGGGAAGCCACTGAAGGGGCTGATGCTCCCTGGGGTGGGGTGGGTTACAGTTAGGAAACTGGGACAAGTCTGATTTCACTTGAGGCTGGCAGGGAGGATTTTGGGCTCCAAGGGCACCCCTCCTTCTCTGGGGTCCCCAGAGGGGTTGGAACTTTGTGGGGTTGGCAAAGCTTGTGTCTTGTTGGGAGTTTATTTTAAAATAAGTAGAGAAACGCTCAGGTTTGTTCTGCATAAGCTCATTTCGTTTATTGCAAAGTAGTCATGGCAAAGCACACAGGTAAGACCCCAAGACATTCAGGTAGACCTGGAGCTTCAGGGTGGGTGAAGTTAGTGCAATAATTACAGTCCACGTCTTCAGCCTCAGGCGTTCCCTTAAAGAGTGGAATCAGGAGGAAGGCTTGACCAGCAGCTCGTCCTAGGCAGCCGTCCTTTGTGGTTGGTGTCTGAGGTCAGCAGTGGCAGGCAGAGCCTTTGGCAGAGCCTGAGTCTTCAGAGAGGGTCAGAGACTCGACTGACAGAGTGGTTCTGCCTCTGAAGAGCAAAAGCCCGGGGTTTTTGTGAGGTTTAGCCCCTCTGGTCTTGCATGATGAGGTCTTATTGGGGCCTCCAGCTCACGTTGTGTCAGGATAACTCACATCATAGGTTCATGATCAGGAGTGCACAGTCGAGATGTCTGACATGGATAAACCGAGAGCTGTGTCACACCATGTCACAGCAAGGCAGTTATCCACGACCAGGTAGTTGTTTATATTATGGGTGGTTTCTGCCAGAGAAGTTGTCAGTTTTAGGTTGTTTCGCTCAGCTTCAGTGTCCAATCACATATTACATGTTTCACACGTATGTGATTTGGGATCACTGCAGTTGTAAGCAACCATCACAGCCAGGGTCTTCAGGAAACTTGGGGCTCAAAGACCACCCCCACCTAGTGCAGGCCTGTGCTCAGGCCCGGGAGGCAGGCTGCCAGGAGCAGGATTTGATGCCTGTCCCCAGAGTGATCATTTTGAATTGGTGTTGGGGGGGATGCAGAGGCCCAGCCTGACCCCGGGGCTGTCCCCTGCCCCACCAGGCTATGGACTCCAGCCCTGCTACCATCTGGTCCTTGGAGTCCCAGCCCTGCCCTTCCCCCCCAACCTCTTGGGTGACAGGGTTGCAGGTGGATTGTGGTGCTATTCACTTAGATGGGATGGGGGGCAGGGATGGGAGGAAGGGGGGATAACTTTAGTTTCAGACATGTAGGTTGTGGAGGCCTGAGGGCATCCACAGCAGGCTGCTCATGAGCTGTGTGCACAGCGTGAGGGGCCCTCACCACTCACACGTGGTGGTCAGCTCGGGATGGACCACCCTGCCCCTGGACTGGGCTTCAAACAAAAGACGGGGGCAAGCAAGGAGGGGCATGACCCCTTCCTCCCCAGGTCTTGGAGCTGTGGGTGGTTAGTGCCCCCACCCTCCTGGCCACTGGCCTGACCTCAGGCAGAGGAGACAGACCTCAAAGCTGGATGCTCAGATGAAAGTTCTCAGTCTCCCTTTCAGCTCAGGCCCAGAACAGTAGGTGCTAAGTAGTCCCAAGTGAGATACAGACCACCTGGCAGGACATAACAAAAAGAGAATGGAGAGCCCTCCCTTACCACAGCCCCCAGCCCATAAAAGAGGAGCAGGAAGAGGTCCAGAGAGTTAGAATTGGAGGGAGGGCACCATTAGAGCACTCTGAGTCCAGTGAGCAGCCAGGGTGGGGGACTTCCACTGCTGTCACCACACTGGGGAGGGTCTGTGCCCCACCGTTGGCCAGGACCGAGGGCATGTGCTCACCTGGGTCTTCTCAGCCCCTCAAGCAGACTGTGCAGAGAGGTGATGTGGCCCTATGGGGGAGGAGACCCCAAGTCCGAGGGCTCACGATGAGAGCCTGCCTTCAGGTGGTGGACCCCCAGTAGAGGGCATGTTACTGTGATACCTGCAGAGGGGGGTGTTCCTGTGGGACCCAGCAAAATATCCTATGAAAGGAAGCATAAACCTCCCTCAGTCCAGAGAATAGGGTCCCAGCTCCCATCGGTTATAATTGGGAGGACTCCAATCCCAACCTCTGCTCCCTGGCCCTCAAGGGGCCAAGGCCAAGCCCCTCCTGCCCTCCTGCTAGGCATCCTGGCCACTGAAGGGACTTTAAAAGATGACCAAGGAGCAGACTTTTAATTCTTGGACTTACCTTAGCCCTCACCTGGGACAGGGGAAGTGAGGTGCCTCCAGGTGGGGATAGGGCTTAGGGTGTTGCATGCCTAGTGTGTGCCAAGACTTCAGGCTGGCCCAGCAGGTGCCACTGGCTTGCAGGGACAGAAAGCTGTAGAATGGTTGTGTCTGAAGGGTTAGTGGCAGCAGTCTGGGCTCTCACAGAGGGGCTGGCTGACAATGCTGGGCCCCCTTCCCTCCCGTGGTGCTGCAGAAAGGGTGAGAGGTTCAGTTTCCATGCTGCAGAGGGAGCTGCTGAGGTGGAAGGAGGCTGGCTCTCCCAGGGAGCCACAGGCCAGGCACCTCACAGAGCTTGGCTCAGGAAAGGGCTTGCCCGGGGTCACCTGCTGAGATCCAGTGTTTGCCCACCCCATCAATGGGGTATGAGACAGTGGTGGAACCCTGGGGAAGGAGTAAAACAAGAGTAGGGTGCCATGGAAGCTGGGAGAGGCCTGAGGGGTGAGGTTGAAAGGGGGCTGTGCAGAGGCTGAGAACAGTCTCCCTCAGAAGGCAGGTGCTGCCTGACACCATCCTGGGGGGTGTGGAAGCCTGATAGGAGGCTCAGGAGGGAAGATCAGGGTGGGGGCCAGGATCAGCTGACTACCCCTTCCAACTTGGGGAGACTGAGCAGTGAGGCCTGTTTCAGAGGTGAGTGGAGGCCCAGGAAGGGTGTCCCACTGATGGAGTGACGATGCCTTAGACAGAGGGACCCCAGCCCCAGGCCAAGGCAGGAAAGCTGATGGGGGGATGGAAGAGGACAAAGGGGGTCCAGGTGGTAGGGGGACTCTGAGTTGTGAGGTGACCCAGGACCAGCCGCCCTGTCTGTGGAGAGGCTGGGGGGCTGCTGGGGGGAGGCTGGCCAGCCGAGCACATGGCTGCAGTGGTTTCTTTGTCTTCCTTTCCCAATGGAATGGGGATCTCGGAGGGCAGGGCAGATACAGTGGGGCCGGCAGTGGGGGTGCAGGACAGGATTGTCCTTCCTGCACAGATGTCCGAGGGACCAGTTTTCTCAGGGACATTGAGCCAGTCACTGCTGAATGAGGAAGTGAACTCTGTGGCTCCCACAGCAGGGCTTGGGCACGGGGCCCCTCTTCGCGATCCAGTGGGCACTTGGGCAAGGCTGGAGGGGCATGAAGTCTGTTGCCATGGTCTGGTCCCAGGTAGCTGTGCTCACGGCCAGCAGGGGATGTGGGGCAGGGACTTCCCACGACGTCAGCCTCTTTGCAGGGATTTGGGGACCAGAGCAAGCCCAGAACTTTGGAGCTGGGCACTGCTGCAGCGTTTGTCCTTCTGTAAAAGCTCCTGTTGGCTCAGCCCTAGTTTCCACACCTTTAGGGAACTGCTTGCTTCCAGCAGAGTGCCAGGAAATCCAGGCAAGTGGAGAGCGTTTCGGGGAGGAGCAGCACCCTCTGGCGGTGACTCTGGGATGAAGCGACCCCACCGAGACTGGGGGACGTGAACTCGGTACCCTCCAGGAGGCCTGTGTGTGCCCGGGGCTGTGGTGTGGGCCCAGACTGATTCGGTATCAGGCCCAGGGCCGAGGTGCAGAGAGGGGCCCAGGTGCTGCAGGAGAGAGACCCACATGAGGAAACTCACTGCCCACACCCTGGCCCCCCTTGGGTGGGGGGAGGGGGTACCTAGAGGCAGTGAGCAGAAGGGAGGGGGCTTGGTGTGGTGACATTTCCTCAGCACAGGAAGGCGACGGGCCTCACCTAGCCCCCAGAACGGGGTTCTCTGGGCCTCTGCGCACACCTCTCCCTTGCACAGCCTGAGGCCTCCCAGACTTGGGGTGGGAGGGGTCTCTGTGCTCCTAACTTTGAGAGGAGAAATCACATCTCAGCGAGGTCGTGATCTGCCTGGAGGACCAGGCGCCCCTCTCACTGCCCACCTTATCCTGCTGCTGTCCAAGTCCCTTGCCCAGACCCCGGGAGGGAGGGGCTTGAGGACAGGCTTCAAGGCCCGTGTCAGGGCCACAGGACACCTGTGTCCTCCCTGGACCACCTGCTGCAGTTGCCTTGGGTCCATTGCTCCGCCCCACTTGTAGGACGGCAGTGGTGGGAGGGGGGAAGGTGAAGGAAAGACCCCCACCCCAGGACGAGGAAGGATGAAGCAGGTGAGGAGGCACTGGAGCCCGGGGCAGCCTACTCAGACCCCCCAACCTGGACTCGCAGCCATGCAAGAAAGTGTGCTGAATGGAAATGTTTGGAGGTGGAGAAGCTCAAACAGGATGGGATGAAGGAAGGAGAAGCAGACAGGGGCGTTGTGTAAATGACAGGGCCTCCAAGTGTCAAAAGCCCCCCCTCTGTGGGAGGCAGGCCCCTTCCACAGCAGGTTCCCAGGTATTTTAGGACTTCTGGGATCTCCACCTCTGTTGGTGGCCAGGTCCTGGGCACAGTTGGGATGGGTTTACAGACCCCCAGGCCCTGAAGCCTGCCTGTGCCCAGAGCCTCTTGAAGTTTCCCTAAAGATGACTCCTTCAGCTTCTTACCCTCGGAACCAGCAATTCAGGCCACGCCCAAGCAGACAGTGGCCACCCTCCCGCTGTCCCCATGTCTTTTTCTGCCCTCTGGGTACCTTGGCCTCCAGCCTCACCCTTTCACCCCAACAGAAGGCACATCTGCAGCGTGTCTGGGGGCACTCCCAGAGGTCATCTGAGCCCTAGTGCACCCAACCGCCCCAGGACAGGAGCACCCTGTGACTAACGAGGGCTCATCCTGTCCTAGTGCCTACAGGCACTGGAAAGCTGTTTTGCATGAGGAAGGCTGGAGAGGGGTTGGCCTTGCCCCCAAGTCCTGAGGGCATTCCTAGGCTGCCTTTGGGAGGCCTGTGCGTGTACCTGCCCCGGGTATTCCAGCCAGTCACCACTCCCCCCAGTGGAAAGTCGCTCCTTATCTCCAGCTTTAGTTCCCCTCAGCTTGTGTGCTGGCTGCTAGAACTTCTGCAGGGACAGCATTAATGAGCAATTAGCACCCTGCTTAATTGGCAGTGGAATAGCTAATGAACCTGTCAGCTTGTTACCCAGAGCACAGCCTGAGGGACATCATACCCCTCTCTTCCTGCTCTTCCTGCCCTGGGCATGAGGGACCCCTCCCGTAGTCTCAAGTCTCACTTCTAGGAGGACTGTTCAGAGAGAAAGCGAAAAAAGGTTTTGGGGGAAGCAGGAGGGCAGATGTCAGGGCTAGGACCTGGGGGTGCTGGGGGGCCCAGAGCAGAGGACAGAAGGCAAGTTGTTGGAGGGCCACAGGAGAGGGTGAGCAATGGAGACCTCCAGTGGGGGAGGGACATGGGGCTGGGGTGGTGTCCAGGTAGGGTGAGCTTCACTCTGGCTTTTGTGGAGAACACATGGCACCCTGGCCAGAGGGCTGAGAGGAGATCAATCCGTTTCCAGAGCCTCTGTGATCTAGGAGGTGGGACTGTCCTTGCCCAACCCAGTCCCATATCTCACCTCCTCCTCCTAACAGTCCCCTTGCCTCCTGAAGGCACTCCAGTGTGCTAATGGCCTGGCAAAGGCTGGTCACTGGTCGCTGGTCGCTGGTCGGAGACTCGGGCCCTGAGGGGCAGAGCCAGGCCTGGTGTGGGGCAGGGTAGCCTCTACTGAAGGAACAAGTCCCACACTGAGACCACCCACAGACCCGAGCTCAGCTGTGCTCCTGCGGCCCCTCTGTAGGGGCCATGGCCCCTCCTGCCTCCAGGCTGCCCGAGATAAGAGCGCTGAGGATGGCGGGGCCATGGGCTAGAGGCAGCTTTTTGTCTCTGTCCCGCCCACCAGCACGCATCCGCTGTCGGGGGACACTCAGCAACCTACATGTGGGCCCAGTGTGTCCACACTGGACCCTCTGTCACCCCACACACACGACTTTCTCCAACCAGGTCACCTTTCAAAGGCAGGAATTCTGAACTGTGATGATTCCATTTCCTTTCCAGGTGGTTCAGGACTCAGTGAGAGGGTGTTCTCATTACCAAGCCCCCACGCACCCACCCCTCTCTCCCTGGGAGTCCTAGCAGGTCCTCCTTATGGGGAGTGGAGGGGCTGTAGGGCCGTGTCCCACCTGAGCACACCACCTCACCTCTCCCCTGCAGGTGAGCAGGAGGTGGCTCTGTCGGCTTTAGGGTCCAAGGTGGGCAGGGCAAGTCCTCCTCTTGGACAGGCAGGAAGCTTGGCCCTCTGGAGATGACCCCAAGACTCCTGCCTTCTGCCCTCCAGACTCCTCTAGACAGGAAGTCATGCTCCTGAGGCTTCCCCAACACTCCCACCTCACACGTGGTCAGCCACAGGCACTCCCTCCACCTGAGCCCAATGCAGAGACCTGACCTCCAAAACGAGGACTCTGGCCACCACAGATCCCTCCCCATCTGTGGTTACATACCCACATACAAACTCCAGCATACTTGGGGCCCAGTTGTCTCTGCAGACCCTCCTTTCACACATACCACTACCCAGCCCACCCCCAGAGCAAAGTGAGGGGTTTAGGAAGGGCTTTTTCCCTGGGATCCCTTCCAGAAACTACTGGGGCATGGACAGAAGCGCCATTTATGGCTGGAGTACGGGTGACTCTGCAGTCTGGGGGCATTTCCCTCTGTGCCCCAGCTAAGCCATGGGATCCTGAGCCGAGGAGGCGTGGGTTCTTCTCTGGGGAGGACGTCCGTGGCGTCATTTAGGGAAGCATATTCAGTGTCATATTTAGGAAACATTAAAAGCCCTGTTGTTGTGTAACACAGATTTGGAGCAGAAACAACCATGATTGGGGGCTCACAGAAGACACAGTGCTGGGGACCTACTGGTGCTGTGAAGCTTGTCTATGCCTCCTCCTTGGTGGCCTCACCCTCTCTGGCAGCAGTGACAAGAGAAGGAAGAGAGGACAGTGGAGTTCAGACCACTGTAACCCCAAATACAGGTGGCCCAAGCCTCTCAAGGTGCTGGGGGGGGGGTATTCGTGTTGGAGGGGGTCTCCCGGAGGAAGAGATGAGCACGGTATGGGGTGGGGGGTCCCCCAGGCCTGAGTGCACAGGTGGTGCCAGGTGAGCCCTTCCTCATTTCCTCCTCCCACCCCGAAACTGCCAGCAGGGGGTGACCAATAGCGTGTCCTCACCACATCCCTGAGGTGCACAGCCGTGTTTGGGCTTTTCCGTCCTCATTCACGCGTCTGTCTTTCTGAGAGTGCTTGTGCTACGGGATTTGGGGACACCATGGAGACCCGTGTACACACCTCTGTTACTTCCTCCACCCCAGCCCTGTCCTGCTTTCCCCCTCCCGACTACAGCCTCCCACCAGCCCTCTCTCGTGGACTTGCAGTATTGGCCCAGCCTCTGCCCAGGGTGCTCTCTGGCCACAGGAGTGTGCATGCCAGACTGTTTGTGCCCTGGGAGCAGCCTTCCACCTCTACCCCCCAGCCCCATTGCAGGGGTGCAAATCTGAGGTCCAGCAGGATGGAGTCCAGCTGTTCACTGTGATCACCTGCCCTAACGCCCTCTGTGTCACTTGCCCATCCCCCGCCGGTGCCTCCTGGAATCCCCCCTCCAATAAACTACTTGCCCTCAAATACTTGTCTGGGGTCTGAATCTGGGGACACCCACCTGAAGACGGTTATCTAATGATTCTCAAACCCGGTTTCTCAAACAGAACACGTCCACATGGAGCGCTGGGTCTTCCCAGACAGTTTCTCTTACACCCTCCTCTCATGAAGGTGGACGCTGCTCAGGGCAAACATGGGCCTTAGCCTCGACTCCCTTCTCCTGTTCTGTTCTATCCAGCCACCCGACTCTGACCACATCTCACCGCCTCCACCGATTACCACCCTAGGCTGGCCTCAAGACACTGTAGCAGTTCCCTAAGGCTCTCCTTGCTGTCCGTCACCCCATCCAGAGTCCGTTCTGCCACAGCAGCCACCAGAGTGATCCGTTCAAGCACAGGTCAGCTCAGGTCTCTCTTCTACTCGGCACCCTCTCCTGGTTTTCCCACCTCACCCAGAGGAGCCCAAGTCCCTCCAAAGACCTGCTAGCCATATGCTCTCCACCCCTGGGCCTTTGCACTGGCAGCTCCCACCTCCACTTTCTCATCTTTTTCAGCTCTTCATTCAAATGTCACTTTCTCAGGGAGGCCTCCTAAAACCAGGGGCGTCTCTAGGGGGGTGCGTACTACATCGGGTGACACTGTCAGAGGGGGTGACACCAAAATAACTTTCTATAAATCTTTTGTGCAGTGTTTCAACAGAAATTTATTATTTTTTATAAAAATTTCCCTGTAGTTAATTGTAACAACAAAAACATTTTCCATAAGCTCAGCTTGTACATGTATCAATATACCTACAAGGCTAAAACTCTATGCTCAGTTAATTTTTGAACCTTAATCCTGGTGGTGTAGTGGTTAAGAGCTATGGCTGCTAACCAAAAGGTCGGCAGTTTGAATCCACCAGGCACTCCTTGGAAACCCTATGGGGCAGTTCTACGCTGTCCTTTAGGGTCTGTATGAGTCGGAATGTACTCACAGCAACGGGTTTGGTTTCTGGTTTTAATGCACCCTGTCAGAGCTGTCATTATTACCAAATACAATGATGCTTCGAATCACGTGGTTTCCTCTGCATGCGATCCAGGCATGCCTTGTTGTTTTCCTTGCTGCTGGTGTTTTTCTAGTTGCTGATTTTATCAAATTTTCTGCTGTTGTAGCTACAGTATTGTGGTAACCAGTATTTGTGAAGCTGTATCAATAAGTTTTTTCGGAAAGAAGTAGTAATTAAAGGAATGATATACAGGATTACGGGTAACATTACTACAAAAAACGTTACTAAGTATTCTGTATGGTCTGATATGGGAGGAAATCTATGGTGGGGGGTAACACTATGAGTAACGCATCGAGTGACGCTACTGTCTAAAACTGCCCCCGCCTCGCTTAATTTTCTCTTTAGCACCTGTCCCTCTCATCACCCTCCTTGTGCTGCAACGCGAGTTCCCCGAGGGCAGGGTTTTTCGTCTGTTTTGTTTACGAGGCGCCCCAGGCATAGAACAGCATGGCACAAGCTGTGGAGAAATAACTTGCTGAAAGAAGAAACGACCTACAGCTCCGCCCACGGCCCCGCCCCTCATCTCGAGACCTGCTAAAACGCTCTGCTCCCGGACTACAAGTCCCAATATGCCACGCGCCCTCCGCGTCGTCTGCGGCCACTCCGAGGCGGCGCTGAGGCCTCTGGAAAGTGTAGTCTCTTTTGCGAGAGCCGTTGGAACGCAGGCATCGCATCCTCGCCCTTTTGGGCCCTTTTGCTTTTGCTCATGATGTACTCATTCGCGAAACAGACTTTCCCCTTCTCCGCGTAGTTGGGGGGAAGCCTTTGACTCTCACCCAGGTGGGCCAGGCGCCGCACATGCGCAGTTAATGAGTCCCCGCCAAGGTCTCTGTGCCCGGTTCTGTACGCGAAAGCACTCACCTTTGTTGTCCGCGAGGCGGCGCCTGCGTCCTTAGCGAGGCTGCACATTCTCTTAGGCCAGGCTGCCCGTTAACGGCCGCAGCCACCACCGTGCGCCGCCAGTGCCCCGTTCTGTGCATTGTGCCACCCGCGTGCTGGGAGCACACCGCTGCGTGCTGGTGACCCAGGTACATTCAGCTCTGCTCGCACGAGCCACTGCACGTGTCCGACACGGGAGATAATGAAGCAGGGCAGATAGGAAGGGGAGTTGGGTGGATGCTGCTTTTCAGGATGCTCAGAAAAGCCATGCTGGGCAGGGATGCTGGGGTAAGCTGCACTGGTGTCTGGGGAGACTGCTGAGGACAGCAGGTGACAAAGCAGAGCGTGTGAACGAGGACACGTAGAAAACAGGTCAGGAGGTCAGTGGGTGGAAGAGGGGTGGGCAGGGGCAGGTCATGCCAGGCCTTCACCTGGGGTGAAGGATGAGCAGAGGAGGGGTAACACCGGGTCACACTGGCTACGGTATTAAAAAAGGCTTCAGGGGGCAAAGGGAAAGGGACCAGTTAGGAGGCTCCTAGCCGTGTGACCTTGGGCAAGTCAGTGAACACCTCTGTGCTTCAGTTTCCTCAGCTGTAAAATGAGTGTAATAACAGTAACTACCCTGATATAAAGATCCCATGGGTTCTTCCATGGAAAGCATTAGAACAGTGCCCAGCTCAGAGAAAGCTGCTCAGGTGTTGGTGAGTGTGGCCAGGTGCTAGCAAGAGTCGTTATCACAGCAAATGCACCAACCCTGGGTGGCAGTGGTTCTGCCCAGTGGTGGATGGAGCACCGGAGAAGGGGTCAAATTCTGGACCTGGCTGGAGGTGGAGCCTCATTTTGCTGAAACAGTGTAAGAGGGATGTGACTCAGGAAAGAATCAAGACTTGACCAGAACAGTGAGAGGGTAGGGCCGCCACTCCTAAGATAAGAAGACTGTGGGGGCCCATTCGGGGAGCACCAGGAGGGTGGTTGAAGGTGTTCAGTTTGACATGTCTGTTAGAGGTGGACTGGACTTCGCGGAAGACGCGAGGCTGCAGGGTGCGTTTGGGGTCATCAACACGTAAGGAGCATCTTAAGCCACGAGGCTGAATGAGGCTATTGGGGGAGCGGGTGAGGTCAGGGAGGCTGGGACTGATCCCCAGTGGATTGGCAGCCGGGAGTCTGGCTGGGGCCTGGGGAAGGAGGCAGCAGGGGCTGGAGTTGGGCTTGTTAACAATCCAGCTCCGCCATTTAGGAGCTCTGTGACTGCAGGAGAGTCAGCTCACCTCCAAGCTTCTGTTTGCTCAGTTTAGGAGGAACCAGGAATGGCCACATTTAGCTTGGGGATCATTGTCAAGATTCAGGTTACTGACAGACCTTAAGGGCCTGGCTGAGGCCTGGCACAGGAAGTGCCCAGAGTGGCTGAGGATTTCCACTGAGGGCCAAACACACAAGACCATAGCTCAACAGAGCCACCTGGGAATGCCAGGTGTGTTTCCCCACAGGCTGGAAGCTTACCCCTTCCCATCATCTCGCTGCCCAGGGTTTAGGGCAAAAGCTCAGAGGGGGCTTTCTGGGCCCAGCCTCTGGTGGAAAACAGACGGGCCTGTGATCATTCAGGTTGTGCGTCAACTTGGCCGGGCCATGATTCTCAGTGGTGTGGCAGTTATGATATAGTTTGGCAGTCGTATACTGATGTGATCACTCCCATGATGAGATTTGATATAATGTGATCACCTCCATGATGGGATCTGCTGTGAGTAGCCACTCAGTTGAAAGGGAGTTTCCTTGGGGGTGTGGCCTTCGTTGAATGTAAGTGAACTTTCCGGCAATGCTCTCCAGCTTTTGCTTGCTCTGGATCTTGCAGCTGGCTCCTGTTCATCTGACCTCCGGTTCTTGGGACTTGAGCTAGCAGCTTACCTCTGGTCTGACCTGCCAATCTCGGGTTCGCCAGACCCTGCTGCTACATGAATCAGGAGAGGCCTCCAACCTGACCCACGGATTTGGGACATTCCAGCCTCTACAACTGTGTGAGCGATTTCCTTGATCTAAATCTCTCTGTAGATATATTTGTATGCTTTACTGGTTTTGCTTCTTGAGATAAGCCAGCCTAAGACAAAGCCTTTGGGCATACGCAAGTCTACCAGCCAAATAGCCCCTTGGACAGAGATGGCTCACAGCCCAACACATGCGACAGCAAAGAAAGAGGTGGTGCTTCTGACCTGGGAGATGTGGGCCAGTGTGGTGGAATGAGTCCCTTTATGTGGCCTTTTGCCTAGCTTCTTTAGAAAAACAGCTTGAGGAATTTCCCCGCTAAGCCTTGAAGAGTAGTCTTTGCTCTAGTTTTCTACCCCAGAGGATTTGTTACTTTCAACCAGGTTGATTGCCATTTCCTGGGTAAGCTGTAAACAACTTGAGGGTCTGACATTTTTGTCTGGCCTTGGGCTGCAGCCTGCAATGTGATTGGTCTATTGTACACACCTTGTAGGGTTGCTCAATGTACTCTGTTGTTGTTTTACTTGTGTGTGATATTAATGATATTGTTTGATAATTTCCGCATTCTGTTGGATCACCTTTCTTTGGAGTGGATACAAATATGGATTTCTTCCAGTCAGTTGGCCAGGTAGCGGTCTTCCAAATTTCTTGGCATAGATGAGTGAGCACTTCCAGTGCTGTCTCCATTTGTTGAAACATCTCAATCTGTATTCCGTCAATTCCTGGGGCCTTGTTTTTCACCAGTGCTTTCAGGGCAGCTTGGACCTCTTCCTTCAGTACTGTCAGTTCTGAATCATATGCTACGTCCTGAAATGACTGAATGTCAACCAGTTCTTTTTGGTACAGTGTGTATTGCTTCCATCTGCTTTTGAAGCTTTCTGCATCGTTTACTATTTTCCCTGTAGAATCCTTCACTATTGCAACTTGAGGCTTGAATCTCTTCTTCAGTTCTTTCAGCTTGAAAAATGCTGAACATGTTCTTCACTGAGTCAGAACCGACTCGACAGCCCTCAACAACAACATAGACTATGCAAATGAAGTGACTATGGTCCACTGAGGGGATTGGCGAGTTTGTGGCCCTACTGGGAGGGCCATACCTTGAAACTGACAAGGAGTTTGCTTATATATTCAGCCAGCCCCACAGGGGTTTCAGAAAGAAGTAAAGGAGAAAAGGCCAGAGAGGCAAGAAGAGAGTAAAAAGAAAAAGCAGAGAAAGAAGAGGTGAGGAACCTCCTAAAAGAGCTGTAACACACATCAAGGGCTGTGACAGCGAAGACGGGGAGAAGCCCGGAAGGGGCCCTGCAGCAGAGTCGGCAGCTACAGGTCTGGGAGGGACCCTGAGGCAGAGTCAATGGTGAGGGCAGAAAGCTGCTGCTAGGAAAGCGGCCGAGAGAGCTGAATAAAGCTGCTGCGCTGGCTGTGAGCCGGGTCAGTGGGCAGTGGAGAGACCAACGGCAGGGAGGCTAAAGGCAGAGAGGTCTGCACAGCTGAGAGGGGGCGTGCACAGCCAAGGGGAGACCTGTCCTGAGGGGCCTGAGAGGAGGCCTGCACGGCTGAGAGGTGGCATGCACAGCCCAGAGGAGGCCTGTCCTGAGGGGGCTGAGGGGAGGCCTGCACGGCTGAGAGGGGGCGTGCACAGCCCAGAGGAGGCCTGTCCTGAGGGGGCTGAGGGGAGGCCTGCACGGCTGAAGGGGGTGTGCACATCCAAGAGGAGACCTGTCCTGAGAGGCCTGAGGGGAGGCCTGCACGGCTGAAGGGGATGTGTGCAGAAGAGAGAAGGGCCGCTTGCTTGCAAGGCCGAGAGGAACTGACAGTGCTGTCCTGTACTGGAGAAGGGAGGGATGTGCTCTCCTCTTCTGGGGAGACTTCTAGACCTTGCCTACTTGCTTTCTGATCCTGATCCCAAGTTGCAGCCTGTTGATCCTCATCCTGAGTAGTACCCTCTTACTTCCTTAATAAAGCACTTAACTCTAAGTATGATCAGTGAGTTCTGTGTAGCCATTGCAATGAATTATCAAAGCCAGGAGAGAAGTAGAAAGTGCTGGGGTGTGGGGGGGCTGTGGTGGCTGATATCAGAAATGCTAAAGAAGTTGGAGAGTGGAGGTATTTCTGACCTCCACCTCATCTGGATCAGTTTTCGGCTGATCCTGGTTCTTATCCGTAAGGCATCTAGACAAGTTCTGATGTTACTATTACAGCATCACAGCCAGTGAGGTCTACAGTACAGCAGAGGGCAGCATTCTGACTTGTGAGCAGGAGGACCACAGCCTTGCATTGTCAAGGGCACGGTGACTAGTGATCCTAGTGATCGCTGTCACCCCTTTGCTCTGAGGTTTTCTTAGATAACATTGTTGCAGACTTTGCCCTTTTGCTCATCATGTATTATTTTCCCAGGGAGACAGATTTCTATAGTTTTGATTAAATTGTCATTCTCTTTAAACTTACTATGCTCTTGTCCTGTATCCTAGCCTCTCAATTAGATTTGAGAGACTCTTGAGTTTCTTTTAACGAAATTTGCTAGATGCTCCAGGCTTTCTGGGAAGGACATAGGGAATCCCCGAGTCCCCTGAGCATAGACCTCTCTGCGTGGAGTACTGCTAGGATGGCTGCACTTGGCGTGTGATTGTGACTCTTCCAGGTATCAGAGGGCATCTCCTCATCATGTCTGACTCCATGAGTCATGAGGAGAAGGTAAAGTTATGTTGGCTGTTTTTCTTTTCTAATGTAGAGAAGTCTTATTTACATGAGCTTCATTTATGTCATGCAGGGCTGTGTGGCCAGAAGCACGGAGGCCCGAGTAGGAAGAAGGAACAATGGAAATAGAAGGGACAAGAATGGGCAAACTGGCACAGAAGCAGCAGATTCCCTCAGCCCCTCTTGAGCTCAGGACCCCTCCCTGTCCACTTCCCAGCGGCGCAGTGCTGGCCGGCAGTCCCTCTCCTCGCTATCTTAGCCTTTCTTCTGTTCTCTTAGGATAAAAACCAGAAGATTCCCCAGCTGAAAATGACAACAAAAGGGACCTTGCATCTCCTTCTGGCCATCATATGCCCTTTATCCCTTACATCACAGTGAAAACATTGGAAAACTGTGAAATATAATGAACACACAGAACAGTGTGTAAAACATATATATACAGTTTAAACAACAGTAACAACAAAACCAAACTCATTGCTGTGGAGTTGATTCCGACTCATAGAGATCCTATAGGACAGAGCGGAACTGCCCCATAGGATTTCCAAGGAGGGGCTGGTGGATTCAAGCTGCCGACCTTTTGGTTAGCAGCCTAGCTCTTTAAAAAAATTTTTTTTTATTGTACTTTAGATGAAGGTTACAGAACTAATCGCTTCTTATTAAACAGTCCGTACACATACTGTTTTATGACATTGGTTAACAACCCCACGACATGTCAACACTCTCCCTTCTCGTCCTTGGGTTTCCTATTACCAGCTTTCCTGTCCCCTCTTGCCTTGTAGTCCTTGTCCCTGGGCTGTTGTGCCCCATTAGTCTTGTTTTGTTTTATGGGGCTGTCCAATCTTTGGCTGAAGGGTGAACCTTGGGAGTGACTTCATGACTGAGCTAAAAGACTGTCTGCCATACTCTCCGGGTTTCTGCAGTCTCTGTAGGCCAGTAAGTCTGGTCTTTTTTTGTGAGTTAGAATTTTGTTTTACATTAAAAAAATAAGTACTTTTCATTATCAGTTCCACCTGCTGGTCTTCCTTCCGCCAAACCTGCAGGAGTGGCCATAAGGCCTGGGCCAGACCTTTATCTGTGCAGGTGTAATGTTCAGTAAATGTCGCCATTTAAGTGATTTAAATGCTAAGTATGGTGCTGGAAAAATCTTATAATTTACTGAAAAAGCCAAATACAGGAGAAAGTCAGTGTGGGACTACAGTACAAAGTCATTCAATGCAGGTCACATATGGTACATGCAAGACATCTGGCAGCCCTGGCCACACTCATCACAAACTCAGGTGTCACACCCATCACATCCATGCACGTTCAGAACTCTCTGTCCACGTGCACACACCCTTTGCTCATTCAGAAGTTCTCAAGGTCACTTTAGACACCAGCAAATGCAGGAACACCGCAGACCTCGGACACCCCCACTAGGAGACCTAGGAAAGGATCTTTGCGGGCTTCGTGACCCTTTCAGGTACATTGCCCCTACCCCAGCCGCGTGGGGCAGAGAGGGAGGAGTGTGGCCCGGCCGCGAAGCCTGAAGGAAGGGAGGGGAGACCGGCGCCTTTCGCGGCCCTCCGCGGAACTACATTTCGCAGAAGCCTCTGAGGGGCGCCACTTGTATGGTGGGTGGCGCGGACCCCGAGGGATTCTGGTGCCGACAGCGAGTGCTGTGGACCGGCGCAGTTCTGACCAGCGGCAGTGGAGCTTTGTCGGAGGGCAGGGGGTGTTCAGGCCCCGGGCCATAGATCTCCCGCCCCCGCCCCCTGCGCAGCCCCTTCTCAGGCAGCCTCGGGAGGCTCCTACCCGCTCTCTTCCCAGAACTGACTCTGGAGGCCATGAGCCCAGGCAGGTGTTTCGAGGAGCTCATGTGCAGAGCTCGGCGGGTGTGCACGTGCAGGTTTAAGCGAAGGCCCGTGTGTACGCATGTGCGAGTGTGATCACGTATTTGTGTGTGCCTTTGTGCGGGTGTGATCAGAGCCCGCGCGTGCGCATGTGCGGGTGTGATTGTGAGCGCGGGGCGCTTTCTGTGGATGTGTGGGTGTGCGCCAGGACTTCTCACCGGTTCTGTCCAGTTTAAACCCCTGCTAAAGATTTGCATTTCTATCCCAGCTGTACTGAATGAGAGTCTACGTTTTGCCAAGATCCTTATCTTCAGCAGCATTAACATTGTCTGGGAACTTGTTAGAAATGCAAATTCTCAGCGGGGGTGGGAACCAGAAACGAACCAGTTGGAAACCCTGGTTCTAAGCCCTGGTGCAAGCACGGGCCAGCGGGTGCACATGTGCCTTTGTGGGTGTGAGGGGGTTGTGTGTACACGGTGTGGGCATGAACAGGGGTCTGTGTGTGTGCAGGTGGGTGTGAGTGCAAGTCTGTGTGTGCACGTATGGGTGTGAATGTGGGTCAGCAGGCTAATGTGCAGGTGTGAACATGTGTCCGTGTGTGCACGTGTGCAGGTGTGAGCACGGGTAGGATGGCCCGGGCTCATGGAATCCATCGGCCTGTCGCCAGGCTGTAGAAGAGACGAGGTGTGGAGATTGTCAAGAGTGAACGAACGCGGTGAATGATGCTACCTTCCAACTCTTCCTTTGGGGGCATGTATGTCCCTGGAGAGGAGCTGTGCACTCGTGTGCCACTCGCCCTCGGTGATTTCAGAGCTGGAGTCCCTACTGAGGAGGCAGATTTGTGGTCCTGCATGCAGTCCAGTTGACATCAAGGGCCTGCGGTAGGAACAAACCAGGTCCCTGAGAGGGGTGGTGGGGGATGGGGGAGGAAGAAGAGGGTCCCAGAGATCAGAGGTTCCTCAAAGGAGCAGGAGGAGGCCTGGCTCACCCACAGACTTTTCACTAGAGCGTCAGGGCAGACCCCAGAGATTGGCCACCTGGTAGAGGGATAAAGCCTGTGGGGACCTGGGTGAGGTCACTGTGTCCAGATAAGAGATGAGGCAGGGACCAGCCTGGAGGACGAGACTGCAGGACCCGATAGTTGTGAATTACTGAGGGCTTTGGGATGGCAGGAGTATTTTCTGCTGACAGCTCTTAGTTTTGGGGAGGGTTGAACAACACTGTTACAGCATGTTCTTGGAAATCCTTCTCTCCATAGGTGTTTGCCATTTGGTCCTACATTTGTATGATTTATGAATTTGCTTTTCACTTCTCATGTCTGTGGTTTGACCTGATAAGAACCCTTTGAGGCAGCGTTGTTAACCCACGCTGACAGCTGTGAAAACAGGCTGCATGTGATCAAGTGACTCTGTCAAGCTTTTTTTCAACCTAAATTCAGATTTGAAGGTACAATCTCGGTGTCCTGGTTCTTTGTTCCAGAGTTTGCTCCCTAGGCAAACCTGCCTTTTGGATAATAAAGCATACGTCTTATAAACATGAAGCCATAGCCTCCAGAGATCCCTGAAAGTCTTCACACATTCAAAGGTCTGAGAAGGGAAAGAGACCAGGGCCAGACAGTTTAAGTTGCCTTCCCAGGATCATCAATACCCTGGAGCAGAACTGTGAGTGTGTTCAGACCGCCGACCTATGGCACCCTCTGTGAGCACAGGGATGATGCTGAGGCTCTTCTCCACTTCTAAAGTTTGAAGGAGGAGTATGAAAAGTTTTAAGAGATTGGAGTGATGATGTCGCCTTAACTGTGGGCTTCCGGTTCAGGTAGTGCTAAGCTTGTGGTAATAGAAAAATTAGCCCTCATACTTCCTCCCAGTCTCCCCCAACACCTGATTTGTTATAGAATTTTCACTTTGCCAAGGGTAGTAACATTTACATTTTTTGTATAAGTGTAATTTCCACAGGCTTCTTCCTCTTTCATTTAAAGTATTCAGTACTCACCCCCAGGCGTTTAGCACAGCTTCTCCATCCCTGAGTTCTTTATTTTGATTCTTATTTTCAATGGCTTGATTTCATCAGTCAATATGTATTTTTGAAGATGCTTTTAGTTGCCGTATTCTGTGAATTTTTCCATGTTTAAGGAGGAATACCTGTTGCCTTTATCTTCGAATGACATTTTCTCCCCTGGGTATAATATTCTTTCCTTCAGAACTTTGTATATATTAGTTACTTCATTGCCATCTAAGACCAACATGATTTTCTCCCTCCACTCGTAAGTGACTTGTTTTTTCTACCTAGGTGTTGTCTCTCCATATATTTGTGGTGGTCTTTCTTTTCAAGGACTCTAGTTTTATTTTTGTTCTTGTTGTCTTCCATTATCCATTCGATTTTTGGTGATTCTATTCTCTTTGTGTTTTTCTTCTGTGCTCATTAGGATTATCTCATCTCTCTTCTGTGTCGATAATTCAGTTTTCAGCCACAATTATACAGTTTTGTGGTGCAGTGAATTACTTAATATGACCCTCCTAGACATAGTCTTTCTAAGTTCCACCAAATGACTAGGTGGAGCTATGCAAATGAGGTGATTGTGGCCCCCCCCCCCCCACGGGGATTGGTTAGTTTGCTAATAGTGTAAATAAGGTGCGTGGTATGCTTATGGGGGTAGGACTATGCAAGTAAGGTGTATGGAACCCTAAGGAGGGGATTGGGCAGTTTTGCCATCCCACTAGGCTTATGAGCCATCCCAGAAGTGGAAAGAGAGGATCTCAAAACCACTAAGAGAGAAGAGCCAGGAGTGGAGTGCATACTTTTGATGCGGGCTCCCTGCACTGAGAACCTCTCAGATCCAGAAGACAGAGAGAGTTGTAACACTGGAGATGGTGAGAGATGGCAAGGAGCAGCGGCAGAGAAACAGTGGCAGCAGAGGCAGAAGAACTAGGAGACCAGCAGGAGAAGGCACATTGGGCTTCCTGGCCCATGGAGTGAGTAAGCTGAGCACCTTCCAGCAGGAGGCTTGCAGATTAGGGTGCCTCCGTGCACTTGGCAGAGCTAGGCTCACTGACCCACGGAGCAAGATAGCAGGGTGCCTTTGAGCCAAGGGTTACTGGCAGAATAGGGTGCTTCCTGGCATTTACCAGCAGACCTGAAAGAGCTTTGTAACACTTGCCCAAGGGACAGAGGCCGAGGGGCCAGAGAGAGGCATGCTTGCGGACATGGCTGAGAAGAGGCTGTTCTGACTGAAGATCTGTATCCTGAGCATTCCCGAACCTGAATTTTAACCTGTTACTTCCCCAATAAGTCCATAATTGCGAATACTGTGTGTGAGTTCTGTGTGGCCATTGCAGCAGAGAAGTAGAGTGCCGTGGGAGGGATGGTTGGTGTCAGAATTGGTAAAAAGATTGGAGTGTAGAGGCATGTCTGAACTCCACCTCATAGGAGTCAGCCTTGGGCTATTGATCTTCATTCTCCTTCCCCCTTGTGAAGTTAGAAGAGGTCATACACCCCCTCCACACCATTTTTACATAGGAGGTAACTTATTTGTCTCTGAGCGAGGGTACCGTATCGCCATAAACTCTAGTGGGAGTACCTTTGGCCGACGGAGCTCAAAGGTTTCTGAAAATTTTGCTGATTTGAATTGAAGGATGCCATTGGTTCTGTCAAACCTTTCCAGAAAACTGTGGTGGTAAGGACAGTGTAGTTGTTCAGTAAAGGGTAATGCTTTACAGAGTTCCTTTACAATGGTTCCTCTAAAGTATATGCCTTGGTCACTTGATATAAAAGCTGCTATGCCCCAGGTTGGAAACACAACATTAAGCAGCTGCAAGTGCTGTAGACTTTTGTAAGGGAAGACTTAAGTCTATCCTGAAAATACACATAAAATAACTAAAACATATTCAACCCATGGAGGGTGGAAGCTGGATAGAATCCTCTGAAGGGGTTCAAAGGGCCTTGAGATTTTGGTTCTTAGCCATGTCCCACCTGTCTGGGCTTTTTTCTCCCAGGGTTATAATTTGACAGGCGATATGACCCCAAAATAACCTCATCTGCTTTTTAAATATTTCTCCACCAATGTTGATCTAAGATAGTAACCAGTTTGTCTGTACCAGGATAAGTAGCTTCATGGAAAAATTTAGCTAATACCCATTTGAAATCGTCTGAGATTATCTGAATCAAGAATTGTTGGGTACGGTCGAGTCAATTCCGACTCATAGCAACCATATTTTTTTCATTCTTCCTTTTCGGAATCATGGACTACACATTGATATTTTATAATGGCCTCTTTGAATTCCTCCAGAGGCCTATCAATTGACAGTTAAGGCTGCTTGTTTGGCATAATGATCTGCTAGAGTCTGTCCTTTAGCTTCCATGTCGTATTAGAGTCTGGCTCCATTTTTGATGTTTGACTGCCTTTTAGGCCTCACAGTTCCTTCTTCCCCTTCTGCGCTACATTTGTACAAGCTGATAAGAAAGCCCTGGCGTCTTAGTTTCTTAGTGCTTCTGTAACAGAAATACCACAAGTGGGAAGCTTTAAAGAACAAATTTATTTTCTCAGAATTTAAGAGACTAGAATCAGGGCGCTGGCTCTAGGGGAAGGCTCTTCTGTCAGCTCTAGGGGAAGATACTTGTCGCAGTTTCTCTAGCCCCAGTGTTCCTCTGTCTCCGCGTGGCATCTGTCTTCCCGTATTTGTGCTTACTTAGCTGTGTCTAATCTGCTCTTTTTATATCTCAAAAGTCATTCAGTTTCAGACACACCCTACACTGATATGGCCTCATTAACATAATACAGAAAACCCTATCTAAAATGGGATTACAGCCACAGGTATGGGGGTTAGGATTCCAACATATATTTTCGGGGGACACAATTCAATCCATAATACCCAGTGTTTTATTTTTTGACGCTACCAGCAAGTTCACACGGTGCATGAGATCCCTAACCTCATCCATACCCCCTACCCACCATAAAAACCCCAAGCCATTCTCCTTCCTCTGCTCTGTCAAGCCATTTTCAGACTCGTTTGGGAGCCACCCTTCATTCCCCAAACAGTCTCATTATGTGAGTACAGGCAGTCCCCGACTTACATCGTATGCGAGTTATGACGAACCACACTTACGACCAACCATTGCTTGTTGGGTTTTTCTGTACATCTTATCGTTAGTAACATGTCCTACATATAACGTTGCAGTGAGTAATTGGCTGATGTTATCCTTCTCAAATGCTCACTTGCAGATGTTCATTTTTATGATTTTCTGTTCAAAACACTGTCTTATAGCAGGCTGCGGCCTGGTTTACAATAAAGTCGGTGTCTGTGTCAGGAGTGGGACCGGTTAGGAAGTCATGCAATGTTCAACTCTAACAACAGAAGACAGTTAGACTGTGCACATGCCCGACGGCAGTTCCGACTCCAAGTTCTTTGTTATGACACTGACACAGACTTCATTGCAGACCACGCTTCTAGCGTGATCTCATTCAGCGCTTCATACCATAAGAAGCATCGCTTGTTAATTTGAAGCTGAGTTGTTCAAGTTTCTCCAACTGGAGCACCTGCACTGCTTATACCCCCAATAATACGTCTAGCAAAAGAAGTCATGCCAACCCCCAAAGACAAATAAAAACTGGATTTATAAAGATATTGATAACAGAGGCAATGATTGTGAAAACTGAAAAAAAAAAAAATGTATTCCATTTACGTCAGAACCAA
Organism: Dugong dugon; assembly: GCA_030035585.1. Taxonomy (NCBI): domain Eukaryota; kingdom Metazoa; phylum Chordata; class Mammalia; order Sirenia; family Dugongidae; genus Dugong; species Dugong dugon. Next base: position 23,828,998 of record CM057462.1, on the reverse strand, counting down.
CTTACGACAGAGGTATCAGAAGGGAGCCCCATCATAAGTCGGGGACTGCTTGTACCAAACCTCTTCATACCCTCTTGTTACGTGTGGCATCATCAGTCTTTTTGCTCCCTCTGACTGTCTGTCCCTCCTTACAGCTCATTGTATCAGCTAAGTAATTGTGGGTCTCGCCGTATTAAGAGCATGATCCCAGTTAGTCCTCAGAAAGCATCCCCATTCTAGAGATGAAAGAACAGAGCTTTAGAGATGTCAAGTGCCTTTGTAAGCTGGCCCATAATTTTCCCGTTCATACCTATGGCATTAGCCAAGAAAAGAAATCGGAAGTTTTCATGGTCTCTAACAATATCTTCACGGAGTTGTAAAGTGTGTTCAAAGTACAAGAATAATATCTTGGCGGATGTCTTGTGTCAAGCTGGCAGGTCCAGCAGTTATGTTGTTGGAGGCTATGAACCGATAGGGTATATGTGAAGATTAGTGGTTTTCGATTATGACCAGGGGCAAGGTTTAGCCGTAGTTGTGGTAGGAGATGCGGGATGGGAGCAGAAGTGCCCCATAGGGTTTCCAAGGAGCGGCTGTTGGATTCCAAACGCCGACGTTTTGGTTAGCAGCCGTAGCTCTTAACCACTGCGCCACCAGGGCTCCACCATCTTTCTAGCACGGACGAAATAGAAGAGTGTTGCTATCAGGCATCCATGTCTAAATGAGGTCCAAGTTGATTTTAGATTATATCCTTCCTTAAAATCCATTCTTCTCTCCCATGTTAGAAGGGCAAAGCTATTCCATGTGATCGTGAGGCGCGGGAGACTGAATGGACGGTAGTGGCTGTGTCAGGAAGTTGTCAATTGACTAGCTTGAACCTCTAGCAACCCAGCCAAGAGAGGTTGCCTGTGTGACAAAGCAAGATCATTCACATGCAGCCCTTCATCCTCCTCTGCTTCAGGGAGTTTTGTTTTTTCCTGCTGAGGCCACCACCTCTCCGGCTCGTGGAGATGGACGGTGATTCTTTTCCTGCTCAGGGCCACTCCTCCTTGTCTCCTGGGGGTGGACATTGGTTCTGGGAAGAAGGGTCAAGGAGAGGGCACTGTGTTGCTGGGGGAGGGGAGGGAAGGAGACTTGGGAGAGGAGCTTTCCATCTTTCCACAAGCAGGAGGAAGGAAAAGCAGCCATCCCACAGGAAGGAGGTGGATGCAGTGGTCATCCCACAGTAGTCATTCCCAGGATGCCCAGGACAGTCCACTGAGATGTGCGAAGAAACCATTAGAACTTCCATTAAAAAAAGGTTTCAATCTGAGTCCTCCCTTGTTCACATCTGTCTTAGTCATCTAGTGCTGCTACAACAGAAATACCACAAGTGGATGGTTTTAATGAAGAGAGGTTTCTTTCCTCATAGTCAAAGTAGGCTAAAAAGTCCAAATTCAGGGCATCAGCTCCAGGGGAAGGCTTTTTCTCTTTCAGCCTTCTTCTCTTCAGTGTTCCCCCGGACTAGGAGCTTCTCTGTGCAGGGACCCCGGTCCAAAGGACGCGCCGGGACTGCTTTCTTGATGGTATGAGGTCCCACTGTCTCACTGTTCACTTCTGTCTTTTATCTCTCAAGAGATTGCCTCAGGACACAATCCAGTCTTGTAGATCAGGTCCTGCCTTACTAACACAACTGCCACCCATCCTCCCTCATCAACATCATAGAGGCAGGTTTACAACATACAGGAAAATCACACAGTACCAGGAATCATGGCCCAGCCAAACTGATACACACATTTTTTGGGGGACATAATTCAAACCATGACATTCCATCCTCTGGCCCCCCCAAAATCACACTGTTGCAACATGGAAAACATATTCACCCCATCATATCATAGCAGAAGTCTTAACTCCAAGTCCAAAATCCAAAAATTCCTCTTCATCTGTAAAATCTAGAATACAAGTTATCTGCTTCCAAAGGTACAATGGCAGAACAGGCACAAGCTAGACATTTCCACTATAAATGGGAGAAACTAGAGGAAAAGAAGTGATAACAGGTACCCGGCAAGTCAGCAGAACACATTACATTAGCCCTCAAGGCTTCGAAAATAATCTTGTTCTCTGAGACAATTTACACAATAGCCCTGCCCTCCAAGGTATTAACCAGAGTCTCTAGATTTTGAGTGGAGGCCCCTCGGCCCTGGGCTTCAGCTCTGCCTTCCAGGCCCACTGGGACAGCAACTCTGCTCCCTTGGCTTTAGGCGCACCATTCTCCTACTCCATGGGAGTGACAACTCCACCCTTAGAAACACCAGAGGCCATGGCTCCACCCTTTGAAACCCCTGAGGTCATGGCCATACCTTTTGAGGCTGAAGCAGTTTGGCTTCTTGTGTCCCTTGTCTCTTCAGCTTCTGCTTCCTATGGCCTCTCGGCCCTCGGGCCTCAAGCCCACATCTGCCCTGCTGGGGCAAGTGTTACAAAGCTCAGTAGTTCCACTGGTAAGTGCCCGGAGGCACCCCACTCCACCAGGAAGCCTTCTGCACACAGGCACTCAGCTCCCTCGCTCTGTGGGTCAGCAAGCCTAGCTCCACCGATAAGTGCCCAGAGGCACCCCACTCCACCAGGAAACCTCCTGCTTACAGGCATTCAGCTCTCTCGCTCTGTGGGTCGGCTCCAGTGCCATCTTTCACCGGTCTCCTGGTTCTGCTGCTGTTGGTTCTCTGCTGCTGCTGGTCCTCTGTCACTGCCGCACGTCTATCCATTCAAGTTTAAAAACCGCTTCCACATTTTAGGTATCTGTTAGGGCAGCACCCCACTCCCAGTACCAAATGTCTTCAGCTGGGTTCTCTAGAGAAGCAAAACCAGTAAAGCGTATAAATACATAGAGAGATTTATATCAAGGAAATAGCTCATGTGATTGTAGAGGCTAAAACGTCCCAAGTCCACAGATCAGGGTAGAGGCCTCTCCCAGTTCACGTAGCCGCAGAAGCTGGTGAACCCAAGGTCGGCAGGTTGCAGAGGGGCTCCCACTCACAGGCTGTGAAGCTCAGTGAATTCCAAGATCAGCAGACAAGACAATCAGGTTTCTCCTTATTCATGTAGCTGCAGGGGCTGGCGAACCCAAGGTCGGCAGGTGGGGGAACCGGCTCTTGCTTGCATGCTGTGAAATTCGACAAATTCCGAGATCAACAGGTAAGCCGCTAGCTCAAGTCCCACAAACCGGAGGTGAGACAACAAGAGGCAGCTGCTGAGTCTGGAACAAGCCAAAAACCTCGGCAAGGCGAGCAGGCAGAAGGTAACTGGCGGAAGTCAGAGAGATGAAACTGAGAGGGCAGTGAGCTGCCACAGGCCCCGCCTCCGCCAGTACCACTCGGCAGATTCCATCACGGGGGTGATCACAACGTTATACAACTGCTAAAACACTAAGAATAATGGTCTAGCCAACCTGACGTACAGTCTTAACCATCACAACATCTATGGTCACTTGTCACGTGTGGTGCTAGTGAGGAACTGTGATGGTTAAGATTGTGTGTCAGCTTGGCTGGGCCATGATTCTCAGTGTTTATATGTGATCACTCCCAGGATGCAATCTACTGTGAGTAGCCAGGCAATTGAAAGGGAGTTTCTTTGGGGGTGTGGCCTGCATCCAAATATAAAGCAGATGTTCTGGCTTTTTGCTGGCTCCGGATCCTGTGGCTGCCTCCTGTTCACCTGACTTCTGGTTCTTGTGACTTGAGCTATCAGCTTATCTGACAATCTTAGGATTCATCGATCTTCACAGCCTGTGAGCAGGAGCCCTGCTCTCTGTCCTGCCAATCTTGGGTCCGCCAGCCCCTGCGGCTCCGTGAATGGAGAGGAACCTTGCGGTCTTCCCTGCCAATCTTGGGTTTCGTCAATCTTCAATCCCTGTGAGCAAGAGCCCTGCTCTCTGACCTGAGGATCTTCGGTTTGCTAGCCCCTGCGGCTACGTGAATCTGGAGAAGCCTCTATCCTTATCCATGGACTTGGGACATTCTAGCCTCTACCATTGCATGAGCCATTTCCTTGATATAAATCTGTCTCTCTATATATTTATACGCTTTACTGGTTTAGCTTCTCTAGAGAACTGAGCCCAAGATAGGAACCCAGAGGGAAGAGGAGCCCCACCCCTCAGAAAAGTTAGCAGGCCATTCCTCATCAAGCTTCTGGATTCCTTCCTGGGCACTGAAAAACTGCAGAGTAAACAGGGGCCCACTTCTGTCGATTTATAGATAAGTCTCTGTAATTAAATTCCTAGCAAATGGTCATGAGGGTTTAACATTCTCACCGGAAACCACGACTAGCGGATAATTCCAACCATCCCAGCTCCGTGAAAACAAAGAACGTGGCAGACTTGATACTTCTATTCCTCCTACAAACATTCGATCCACACAGGACGATGTAAAAAATCAGACACTCTGAGGAGTCCTGGTTGAAGTGCACAAGAAGTCCACTAAAGAGAAGCCCACTAACGAGAAGACTTTTGAAATATGAATTTTTACCCATCCTTGTTAATCATAAACCTTGTGGTGGGAGTATATTTTGCCTTGGGATATTAGCTGATGAGATGAAAGCATCCCTATTAGCATCCAGAACAGGATTAGAAACCTCTACATTTTTTTTTTTTTTACGGTGTACTTAAAGTCATGCTCTTTTCAATCCAGAATTTTACAAAAAAATTCTAACTTTATACATTTTTAGCCTCTTTTAAGGACCCGTACACATGCACACACACACAGAAACACACACACACACACACATGCACACGCACAAACATTATTAAGGAAAACTATTACCACTGATGGAGTGGTGACTGTGGTTGGAGTTAGAAAGAAAAAAAGGGAGGGGGGATTCTGTGGTAAGGTTGCAGAGGAAAAACTATATGAAATTTATTCACTGTGTTCTTCATAGATCAGACATTGCGACTCAAGTCATGAAGTCTTGCATGGAGCCTCAATCTACGCATCAGAGAAAAGCAGGTGAGATGGGGTGGAAGCTCCCTGGCCTCTACACCCTCATCCCAATGCAACAGCCCCTGAGGCCCAGAGGACGCAAGCAGGTTTACACCAGATCATACAGGAAATAATATAGTAATTTAGAGATGGAAACCTCACTCTTGTGATTTTATGGAGCACGCAGCTGGAAGCCACTGGAGAGTTTTTCGTGGGAGAATAACTTGATCTGATTTCAGTTTCTAAAGGCTCATTCTGGCTGCTGTGTGAAGAACGGATTATAGAGGGTTAAGGATGGAATAGTTCAGAGACCAGTAAGAGAGGACCATTACTAGACAAGCGCTAAGAGAAAACAGTCCAGAGACTGCTGTGCTCCATGGTCCAGGTGGGGGACAGTGACCAGGACGAGAATGGAGAGTGGAGATGGAGAGAAGGAGATGGACTTGGGACCGTTAATGACTTGAGAAATTAGGGATGAGGGAAAAGGAGAAGTTAAGGGGGATGCCAAGGTTTTGACTTGAGCAAGTGGATGATGGATGGAGAAGAGAGAGAGAGTGTGTGTGTGTGTGTGTGTGTGTGTGTGTAGAGTTAGAGAGAGAGAAAGAACACCATAGGTCCTGGTTGGACACGTCCATCTACCGATGAGTAAACGGAGGCTTGGGATGAGCCAGCAGTCCTGGTTCCAAGGGTGGGGAAGTAGCAGAGGGTCTGACCGCAGAGCTGCCTAAGATTCTGGCTGAGCTGGAAGCAGCCCCTCCCACAGGCAGAGGCCATGGAGGGGAGAATGACTAAAGTCAGCCCCTCCAAGGTCAGGTACCATGTGAGTGGCCAGTCAGTGCCTAACTTTACCAAGTCTTCAGACACTCCATCTGTCAGCAGAGAGAGTTGGATTAGAAGGTACCTGAGCCTCTGCCCTCGGTCCCCCTGCACTGCTGCCTAGATCCCAACCCATGCTCAAGTCCTGGTGTGTGTATTTGTGTGCGCTGCTCCCTGGTGGACACCAAGGTAGTGCGGCATGAGAGGGGTAGGGGGGCTGGTCATGGCCTAGGGGACCTTTTCTGAGGAACAGAGGTGGTCTGCTTCTCAGGGAGAATGATCAAATTCTAGAAGAGAAAGATGGTGAGCAGCTTCTGCAGACTCCGTGGTGCCTGACTTGCCAGAACCCCACCCCAAGCCCCTCAGCATCCCACCCTTGTCACTGGCCCAGGAATTGGAGGTGGTCGCTAAGATCCAGCTGCTCCAGTCGGGCTGCGAGAATGACCAAATTGCACCCAGGAGCACTTTGGGGCCTAGTTCCAAGCCATGGAGAGAGTGAGACTGAGAGGTGAGGCAAGGGCAGAAAGTGGCTGACACAGGGGCAGGCTGGGCAGTGGGGGCCATTCAGGGGGTCCTGTGTCTCCAGGTTCTCCAAGCCCACCCGGGCCAGTGTAGTGGGGCCGACTCCAGGACCTGAAGGGCTGTGGGGAGCACAGAGGTGGTGGCGGAGGGGTGAGGAGCACATTGAACAGACCACATGACCAGAGCAGTTGATGCGTGCATGTGCGTGCAGAGAGTTGAGGTCACGTGCACTATCCGCAGGTCCCCACAGGCCCGTGTGTGAGGCCTCGGGTGCACACCACCATGGACAAAAGGCCTGGCTGCCCCACACAGTGTCCACCCACCTCTGCTTGTGGTAGGGAGGCTGGCAGCCCATAGAGGCACGCCAGCTGTGGCCCAGGCCCACCCCCATCATATGGGGCCCCCCATCCTCACTGAGTGCACACTTACGCCATTCTGTGTGCAACCCCTTACTGAACACTTGGGAAACTGAGGCTCAGATAGGGACAAGGACTCACAGTCAGAGTCCAGAGGATATAGTAGGCTTCCTAGGCCAGGGCTCAACTCCCTTCCATGGGGTTTGTTTGGAAAGGAGAGCCCCTAAATTGGGGGGACCCCAGGCCAACCCCTCTCCATGTGAGGCTGCTTTACTTTGGGCATCTGTGGAATGATAGCGTCAGACTTCACCTAACTTCACGGAGGAGAGAGGAGAATCAAGATCAGTCCAAGGCTGATGGCCCAAGAGAGGACTGGCAGTCTGGTGGACTGGGGACTTGAGTTTGCACAGAAGAATGCAGAGCACTAGACCAGGAGTTCAGGGTCCAGGTTCAGGACCAGTCCCTGTTGGAGTCCCGGGGTCCTCCTGTGGAAGTTGGGCCTGAGTCTTGGCCCTGGCTCTCGGAGGGTGTCTCGTGACTAAGCTAGACACCTCAGGACCGGTAGAGCCAAAGAGGGGGCAAGGGAGGCTTCCAAGGTCCCTCACACCACCTGTGGAGCCTACAGGTCCTGCTGCTTTTCCCCCCAGGGCCCGGGAGAGCTACTGCCTTGAGGACACCTGCACAAACGTGTGAGTTGTTTGGTGAGGTTACCTGCTTGGAGCTGCAGCGCTAGGGATGGTCATCTGGGGGCAGCAGCCTCTTCTGCCAGTGGGGCCCCTTGGCCTTTGCTAGAGCAATTGGGACCAGGGAACAGTCACACCTAGGCCATTCTGGCCATCCCACTGCCTTGGACTTGTGCCTCCTATTATTAGATACATCTCCACAATCCAAGCTGCTCAGAAGCGGGAAGGGAATCCACGATCCTCTTATTTCTTCATTCAGCAACTGTGCCCTGAGCACACGCCTCTTGCCTTGTTAGGGCCTGGGTCGGTGCTAAAAACTACCCATGTGGTCCCTGCCCCCAGAGGCTCACAGTCTGGAGGGGAGATGCACAAAAGCTCAAAAACCAAAGAAAACAAGACAGTGAAAATCAAACAGGGTGTTGTGAGGAAGGCTGGGGGGAGAATTGATGGGAGTCCGAGAGGCGTCACTGAGGTGACATTGATGCTGTGACCAGAATGAGAAGAGGGAGCTAGCCCTGCAGAAGTCTGGGGACAGTGAGACACGGAGAAGGCAAAGACTGGAAGGCCAGTGAGTTTTTCCAGAGAAGAGGTTAGACAGTGGCTAGTGTGGTGGAGGGAGCTTGGGAGGAGAGGGGAGGGAGGGACGAGGGCAGACCCAGATCCCAGCGCCTAGGGGACTGGAGGAGTTATCTCTTGCTCCGATAATAGGATGCCAAAACTTAATGGCTCCCAGCAACACACATGGATGGTGTTGCTGTTTCTGTGGACCAAGACTCTGGGCATGGCTTAGCTGGTGCCTCTGCCTCACAGTGTCTCAGGAGACTGGACTGTGGTCTCAACTGAGGCTTGACTGAGGAAGGATCTGCTTCCAAGCTCATTCCCGTGTTATTAGCAGGACTAAGTTTCTGTGAGATGTTGCACTGAGGCCTCAGTACCTGTTTGTTGATCAGTGCCCTCCTTTGGGTGTTTGCCATGTGGGCTTCTCCATAGTGCAGGTTATACATGGCAGCCGCTTCCCCAGAGGGAGAGATAGAAAGAGAATGTAAGAGAGAGCCAAGACTATTTTGCCCTGTCCTATTCTTAAAAACAAGCCTCTGAGTCCAGTACACACTCAGAGAGGGTTATAGAAGGATGTGTGGAAGAGGAGGTGGGATTGTTGGGATTCATTGTGCAGGCTGCCCACCCCCTCGTCTGAGAAAAGGCACTTGGGTCAGATTCTAAGCATAATGGGAAATTATTGGAAGGTTTTGTTCCAGAGAGTGACGATGTCTGCTTTTCATTTAATTCTAACCCCTTCATGATGCAGACTGGGAAACCAGTCCAAGAGGGGAAGCGACTTTGCTAAGGTCACACCGCCGGAAACCAGCCCTATTTTGAGTTGTCCTCCATGTTGCTTTTCACCCCTTCGTGCAAGTCTTTCAACTCTAAGTTTATGCGTGGGTGACATGTGTCACCATCCCAAGGGCTTTGTGGATATTATCTTTCATACATGGAGCCTCGGTGGTGCAGACAGTTAAAAGTGCTCAGCTGCTAGCTGAAAGGTTGGCGTTTCGAACCCACCTGGTAGCTCTCTGGGAGAAATGCCCGGAGATCTGCTTCCATAAACATTACAGCCAAGAAAACCCAACGGTGCAGGTCTATCTGTCACACGTGGTCGCTGTGAGTCAATATTGACTCATAGGCACTTAACAACAACAATCTTACATACAACTGTGGAAGCCCCTAGGCAGTAGATCCTAGAATGAGCCCCCATTGTGCAGGTGGGGAGACTGGGCAGGGCCTGAGCGGCATGTCTTGTCTGGGGTCATAGACTGATTACGAGACAGGAGCCAGGTGTGAACCCAGCTCTGTCTTCTCAAAGTTGGGGTCTCGGATGCACCCAGGCCTTCCATAGGTACTGTAGGGGATAGCTGTGTTGGTGGCACTGTGTATAGTTACGGAGATGGCATGGGGGAGAGGTGAGCATTCAGAAGCCCAGACGGGCCTTTGGAGGATTCTTATCTGAGGAGTGGCCAAGTAAGGGAACCCAGAATGTGACCCCACTTCCTTGGCAGTTGAGCCAAACAGAACTTGGAACCCTGGTAACCAGGCCTCCACATTCTAGAACCAGCCCCTTACCCAGCTCACTTGGGTGGAGACACTCGGTAAACTAACATGTTTTCTTGTTGTCTCGGAAAACCCAGGAATCCTACCCTTTTGCAAAGATTTAGACGATGGTTCAGACTTCACCCCCGAAGGCTCTGGCCACCATTTTCCAAAAAGAAGAAGAAGGTAACACAGGGTGGCTCAGGGCAGGCAGATCCAGGCCAGGCCACCGCGGTGATCCCGCCGGGCCATCCCCACACCCTTCCCCAGGCCATACCAATCCCCAGACCATGGCAGCCCTTGTCCCTGTGGGGACCTAGTCTGGGGGCAGGGAAGAAAGGAGGACAGAACTGGTGAGGCCCAAAGTTGTCGGGGTGGAACAAGGCACATTTGGGTAGAGAGGTGGGTGGGGTCAAGGAAGGACGGGTCATGCGATCTGGGAAGTCTTCAGGAGCTGAAGTGATGATGAAGATGTCAGTGGTGCCGCTGCTGCACGCACTGAGGGCCGAGCCAGGCTCCATCCCCACGACGTCTCACCATCACTGGGTTCGTGGGGCTGAGTGTGACCAAGAGTGTGGGCCTGGCTGGGCCTAGTCCATTTCAGGTTGGGTGCCTTGGGGACTAGGGGGCAGGGGTGGCCCAGGACCTGGTTCACATCCCAGCCCCAAAGCGCGCGATCACATAGAATGCTGGGACCTAAGTCTCTACCCGGAGGTGCCAGTTTAGACCTGGGGATTCAGGGAACGGACTGGCAGTAGGCCATAGGCCACATCAGCACTTTCACCTGGGCCTTCTCTGAGCTGCACACACACCCTGTGGGGCAGTCACCCGCAGTCCTAGGGTGGGCATCACCTAGGCCATTGATGACCTTGTGCTGTCCTAGTCTCCCCAGATCCTTCTGCAGGGCTCAGTGGTCAACATCTTTAACCCTGCTCCCTGCGCCCCCTCTTCTCTGTTGTCGGCTCTCCTCTGGGCAGTGGGAGGTAGGAGAGGGGGCTGTAGAGCCTAGGTAGTCAAGGCTAGTGGACTTGTCCAGGGCTTGATGGGGCAGCCCTCAGGCCAGGCTGCACAGCAGGAAGAATTAATGCCTCCTCAACAAGGGCCTTTCATTTCTGCCTGCGGATCTGGGGGCAAGCCAGAGAAACCCGTGTTTTTGTCCCAGCTAAAGCCAAGGGATTTTGGGGTCCTGTGGACGCCCGGCCATCAGCCTGCACCCAAGAACGGTCACGTTTTACACCACCCCCACCACATGGTGACAGATGGATAACTGAGAGTTCCTTTGAAGGCCAAGCAGGCACAAGGGCCTGAAGGGGCAGAGAGGGAAGAAGGCGGCCTCAGAGGCCGGCCTTGATGCCTCCTGTGTCCTTGATGCCTCCTGGGCCCTCTGCCGGGCACTATCTTTGCAGAGCTCCGCGCAGGAGATCGGCGAGGAGCAGGGCGATGCCATCATGTACTCCTTCTGCCCTGAGAACGGGGCCAGGAGAAGCAAGCGCAGGCTCAGGGTGAGTGCAGATGGGGCGGGGTCTGCACACCCAGTTAGCCAAAGGGAGCTCCTGAGATGGCCAGAGGGGACCCCGTGGCACAGACACCACTCTGGAGACTCCCTGGAGTTCCCTCCCTAGCTCCCCTTGAAGGCCCCCAGTCGCCTCCTGAAGGAATCTGGCCACCACCTCTTCCCTCTGTCCCCACCCCACCTGGCCCATCCCTAGCCTTAGCCCAGTGCAAAGTAACTCATCCCATGTTCAGAGGACTATCAGAAAGTAGCCTTTTACACTGTTTTCATGTTAGATCGTGACTACTCTTGCATTTTGCAACTGTTCTTAGTGTTTTAACTACTTACCCCAGGTATCCTGTGCAGCAGTTGGCTGAATCGTCCTTCTAGCACCTTCTCCCAACTTCACACATCCTCATGCTTAGTAGACTTCTTTTTGCCCAAAAAGGGCAAGGTTCACGCTGACATACCTTTTTTAATTTTTTATTGTACTGTAGATGAAGGTTTACAGAACAAATAGTTTCTCATTAAACAGTCAGTACACCACATATTGTTTTATGACACTGGTTAACAACCCCACGACATGTCAATACTCTCCCTTCTCAACCTTGCGGACTTTTTGGTGAAAATATACATAGCCAAAGTTACACCATTTTGAAAGTTTCTACATGTACAATTCAGTGACATCGATTACATTCTTCCAGTTGTACGGCTATTCTCACTATCCTTTTCCAAATCATTCCATCACCATTATCTTCAACGCACTGTCCCCTAGGCTTCCCATCAAACCTTTTGAGTTGCTGTTGTCAATTTGATCTCACATAGATAATTCTTTATTTTTGTACCTTAAATGAAGTTTTGCAGAACAAATAGTTTCTCATTAAACGGTTAGTACACATATTGCCCTATGACAATGGTTAACAACCCCATGACATGTCAACACTGTCCCTCATCAACCTTGGGTTCCCTATCACCAGATTTCTTGTCCCCTTCTGCCCTCTAGTCCTTGTCCCTGGACTGCTGTGCCTCATTAGTCCTGTTTTGTTTTATGAGGCTCTCCAATCCCCGGCTGAACGGTGAACTTCGGGAGGGGCTTCACCACTGAGCTGAAAGGGTGTCCGGGGGCCATACTCTTGGGCTTTCTCCAGTCTGTCAGGCCAGTAAATCTGTTCTTTTTTTGTGAGTTAGAATTCTGTCCTACATCCTTTTCCAGCTCTGTCCAGGACCCTCTATTGTGATCCTGGTCAGAGCAGTCAGTGGTAGCTGGGCACCATCTAACTATACTGGACTCAGTCTGGTGGAGGCCGTGGTAGCTGTGGTCCATTAGTCCTTCGGACTAATCTTTTCCTCGTATCTTGTTCTCTTCATTCTCCCTTGCTCCCAAAGGGGTGAGACCAGTGGAGTATCTTAGATGGCTGCTCACAGGCGTTTAAGACCCCAGACGCTACTCACCAAGTTAAAATGTAGAACGTTGTCTTTATAAACTGTGTTATGCCAATTGAACTAGATGTTCCCCGAGACCATGGTCCCCACAGTCCTCCGCCTAGCAATTCAGTCCCTCAGGGAGTTTGGGAGTGTCTGTGGAGCTTCCATGACCTTTCCTTGTACAACTTGTGCTGGCTTCCCCAGTAATGTGTACTGTCTTACCCTTCACCAAAGTTACCACTTATCTATTTAGTCCCCCCACCCCACTCCTCCCATCCCTCGTAACCAACAAAGATTGTTTCTTTTTGTGTGTAAACTTTTACATGACTTATACAGTAGAGGTCTCATACTATATTTGTCTTTTTGTGATTGACTTATTTCACTCAGCATAATGTCCTCTAGTTTTGTTCCTCTTACTCTCCTGTGCTGAGTTCCTTTTGTTTGTGGATTTTTTCCATTTCCTTTGTTTTTACTGAGACTTTATGTTTTTCTTTTCTATTTTGATGAGTAGGTTTGTTAACTTTCTTTGTGGTTACCTTGAAATTTACCCTTATCTTCCTAGATTTGAACCAGTCTATTCTTACTTGGTATCGCTTGACTTCCTCTCCATTAGAAGGTTCTATGTCTACACCGTTTATTCCCTCTTTTATTGTTCTGATGCTGTTGTCATTTACAGATTAACCTCTCTGGTTCCCTTTTGTAATTCTTTTGGTTTTGCATAGTCTTTAAGAGTTCACTTCCTAGGTTGGTATCTGGCTAGGACAATCCTGTGTCCTATATTCAGCCTGTGGTCTGATATTTTGTTCTCAGATCGAAGGATTCCCTTTAATAAGTCTCGTAAGTTTGGTTTGGTTTTTACATAGTCCCTTAATTTCTGATTATCTGGAAGTGACCTAATTTCACCATCATATCAGAACAAGAGTTTTGCAGGATATATTATTCTTGGCTGGCAATTTTTTTCTTTCAAGGTTTTATATATGTCATCCCATTGCCTTCTTGCCTGCATGGTTTCTGCTGAATGATCTGAGCTTAGTCTTATTGTTTCTCCTCTGTATGTGACTTTTTGTTTTTCTCGAGCTGCTCTCAGGATTCTTTGTCTTTGGTTTTAGCAAGTGTATGATATGCCTTGGTGATTTTCTTTTGGGGTCTATCTTATATGGGGTTTGTTGAGCTTTTTGGATAGTCAGCTTTTCATCTTTCATGATATTGGAGAAGTTTTCTGTCAGCAATTCTTCAGTGATCCTCTCTGTGTCTTCTGTTTTCTCCCCTGTTGCGGAACTCTGATCACTCACAGATTTTTGCTTTTGATTGTATCCCATATAATTCTCAGGGTCTCTTCATTTTTGTTCATTCTTTTTTCTGATTTTTCCTCAGAGTGGTATCCAAGTGTTTGTCTTCAATTCCGCTGATCCTGTCTTCTACCATTTCAAATCTCCTCAGCCCTTCTATGACACTGTCCAACCTTGTTGCCTTTTGGATTTCTAATTGTTGTTTTTGTATGATTTCTAGTTGGGAGTTTATTTTAGCATTTTATTCCTGTATTATTTTGATTTCTTCCTTTTTTTTTTTGTCTGTCTTTTCCATGAATTTTTCTATTTTTCCTCATTTTTCTCTGTTTTTTGCTTCAACTCTTGGATAATTCTGAATATTAGAGATTTGAATTCTCTATCAGTTAGATCTAGTGCATTTTCTTCTGGTGGAAGGTCATCTGGTGTTTTATTTTGGACACCTACTGGAACCATCCTGTCCTGTTTTTATAAATGTTTTGATATTGTCTGCTGTCTTTGGGGCATTCAGTAGTTTTTTTTCTCATTTATTGATTGTAGATTTGTTTGTTTCACTCAGTTTTTCTTTTTTTTTTTAAAATTTGGCTATGTGTGAGCAGGTGGGCTGTGTGTTCTTTGTTGTTTGCTTGTCAGTGGGCACGATACTTTTTGCCTCCTCCCACTGGCAGGGTCAGTCACTCAGAGGTGGTACAGCAAGGTAGGTCTAGCTGAAGAGGAGTTACTGGGATGGGTTGTTTGTGGCACTTACTACAGCCACCAGGGTGGGTCAGTAATCAGTGCAGGGTAGGTTCCAACAGGCTGTGCCTGTGCTGCTTGGTGGTGTGATGTTAAGTGCACGGTGCAGGTAAGCAGGATAGAGGGGGGAGATTGTGATGTGTGGAGCTAAGATGGGTATGGGAGAGAGGAGAGAGGAACAGGAGCAAATACATACAAACGAAAAAGAGTGCTAGGGGAGCTTGCTGTTGGAGTGGAGAGATGAGAGACTATGATATGGAGAAAAACAAAAAGGGGAAGAAGAAGGAAAGAAAGAAAAGAATAAATAAAAATTAGAAAGAAAAAAGAACAGCAAAGCTTCCAGGGATCCCACCGGTATGGCTATGAGATCTGGGGAAGTTTTTCCCAGGTGTTGAAGTACACCCTGGCTAGGAAGCATAGAGGTATTCAGCGCCAGGTATCCAGGGGAGAGGAAGAGAAGGATGGTATACAGAGACAAGAGACTCAGTAATGATGAAAGACAAAAAGGGAAAACGAGGGAAAAGAAAACAAAATAAATCAAAGAAAACAACAAGAACCCCCCCCCCCCAAGAAACAGAAGGAAAAAAAAAAAAAAACCATGAGAAAAGAAATGTACTCAGGCATCCCTCTGTGTGTCTGTGCAAGCTGAGGGGGTAAGTCCCAAGCCGCACAGCACTGCCTGGCCAGAATGGGCTCTCAACTCAAGAAAAGAAAAAGAAAACAAAGAAACAAAAAAAAAAAAGCAGCGGGATCCCACCAGCGTGGCAGCACAGACCAGGAAGCAGTTCCACACTCGAACGGAGCTCTACAGCCCCTCAGGAAGAAGCAAAGATGGTGCACAGAGCCAGGTATTTGAGCAAAAGGAGTGGGAGGTGGTGAGAGGTAAGGAAGAAATCAAAAGAAGTGGAAAAAAGCAACAGTAGCAGCCAACAAATGGTACTAAGGGAGTTGGCCAGTGTGGGCGGGTAGAATCCAAGCAGCTGGTGCTCCCTGGCCAAGAGACTGTGGCCGAAGGAAGCAGAGGAGACTGAGTGGGGGTGAAGAAGGGTGTGGGGTGGGAAAGCATATATCGCCGTTTACCAGTTGTTCTGTCTTCTGCTGGAATCTCCGTGAGGCTACTTTCTCATACCCCCTATGTGCTGGTCTCTGATAGGAGTCCAAGATGGCGGATCTGTGCTGTATTAGCTGACAGGGGACCTCTCCATGTATGTCTCCTCACTCTCTGTTCTCTGTCAGTTTCTTATTCCATTTGGTGCTAGGCTTTCTTTATCTCTTCATTTGATGTTTAGGATTTCAAGATTGCTTTTTTCTCTGGCTTAGTTTTTTGGATCTTTGCTGTGGGGGGACTGTGTGGTGCCTCTGCCTAGAGCACCATGGTGCCGGAAGTCCTGTGATATACCGTTTTATGCAATTTGCAGTCTTCATGGAATGCAACACCATGACCCCTCCAGATCAGGAGTTGTGGCATGACTGGGCTGCAGAATACTCCAGAAGCGGGGCCAGTTACCACAATGATTGAGCCTCTCACTGCTGTGGGACCTGAATAAGACTGCTTTCTGCTACCCTTTCAGCAGTGCTGCAGTGAAAGGCTTATGTGTGTCCTAATCTACTGATCGATCCCACACTGAGGAGAGACTGCCGGGTAGGGATTGCTCAGTCGAAGGAAATGTCCATTTAAAATTAGGATCGCTAGAGTCAGACTCCTTTCCAAAACAGCTATAGCACTCATATGGCCACGAGCAGTCTATGACGGGGGCTGCATCCCTGCATGGAGCTTGACCCTGGGTGTAATCGTTCTTTTAAATTCTTGCCAGTCTGGTGTCATGGTGACCAAGGGAATCACAGTCTTACTTTGATTTACAGTTGCCCTGTGAGAAGCTGAGCCCCCATTCAGTTGTTGATCGGCCATTTGGATTTGCTCTTCCTGCGTCATCTGTTCAGTTCCTTGGCCCTGTGGAGGGGTCTTTCTCCCAAGCTGGGATCTCCAGGCATTCACTCTTGGCTGGATGTAGGACCACCACAGTTTCAGGCCCTCAAAACTCCCTTCAATGTAAAGAAAGAGAAATACACGTCTTGCTCTGCTATCAAAGCAGTGTGCCTGCTCTGAGCACCGTCCCCAGGCTGGGGAGGAAATGAGCTCACACCAGCCCCTTCCTCTCCATGGCAGGAGCAGACTACGTCTCATGCAGCACAGAGGGAACATCTCGCAGCCCAAACGGTGGAGGGGTCTGGGCTCTGACCACGACTGAGAGGCTGGGTGTTCCCAATCTGGCCTCCAACCCCTAACCTCCCTGGTGTTTCATGGTGCTGCCCCTGACTGTAAGTTCCTCCTTTGTCCCACCTCCAGTGTGACTGCAAGTCAGCCATGGATCTGGATGAAACCACCTTGGTGCGAACCATTAAGGCAGGCACACTAGAGAAGCTGGTGGAGCACCTGGTGCCCACTTTCCTGGGCACCTACACAGCATTCCCCACCACCAAGCAGGTCCTAGACCCGCTATTCCTAAGGTGAGTGCCCCACCACTCCACAGCCCAGTGTAGACTCTGCCACCTGCCAACTGTGCATCTTGGAGATGTCACTTCACCTCTCTGAGCCTCAGGTTGCTCCCCTGAGAAGCGGGGTGGTGAAGGGATTGATCACCCAGGGGCGTTGGGAGGACTCCCTGAGATAAGCCATGGACAGTGCTAAACGGAAACCTGGCTGTGAAAAAAAGGCTGACGAAGGGGCTAAGGATGTGCACATTCATCACTGCCTCTCCCCAATGAGAAGCAGCTCTCTGGCTCACCCCTCAGTGACCCCATGAGCTAGAGCAAAGCTCTTTTCCCATTTGTAAAAGGAGTTGGAGCTTCCATCTAGTAGGCCCCAGTCCTTGATATAGCCAGAAGAGGGATCTCTAGGGGCTGAGAGAGGGGCCCCAGGCCCACTCAGATATCGGAGAAGGTGATGATTGACTTCCTTCAACAAATATATAGGAAGCACCTACTCTGGGCAGAAGGTTTCCTGGGAGGTTAAAAAAAAAAAAAATCACCAAATCTGTTGTCATCAAGTCGATTCCAACTCATAGTGACCCTGTAGGACAGAATAGAACTGCCCCATAGGGTTTCCAAGGCTGTAATCTTCACAGGAGCAGACTGCCACATCTTTCTCCTGGGGAGAAGCTGGTGAGTTCTAACCGCTGACCTTTCAGTTAGCAGCCCAACACTTTACCACTACACCAGCAGGGCTCCTTTCTTAGACACTTAGTATCACCCAGTTAGAACAACAGACAAAACACCCTGCCTTCCTGGGCCTCCATCCTAGTCGGGGAGTCAGACAGGAGCACTAGACATCCTAAGCAGGTAGTGTCCACAGTGCATTACATGTGATGCCCTCACCACCTCTTCTAGCTGTGGATTTATCCTCCCTTGTTCTGACGGGGATGGCGGACCCCAGGTCCAGCTGAAAGAGTGAGTACACTTTGGGTTGAAAAGGAGGGGTTCCGGTCTCCACAGAAGGGTAGAGAGCTGTGGAGTGGGGGCAGTGCTTGGAGAATGGCTGGGCATAGGCTATGGCTCCCACGTCTATATTCTCCCTAGAGGAATGAATTCAGGGCTTCCCCCTGCAGGAGGAAAGAAGGCATAGAGAGTGGGGGATGGAGCCCCGGGTGTCCTGGGGAGCAGAGGTGGCGAGCCTGGGGACTCATACTCAGCACTTGAAAGACTCCATCCCCACCACAGTCCCCTCCCAGCTCTACTTGTCCTCCTCCCCAATCCGAGACCAAAGACAGGAGGTATGGTGATAGACCTGCTCTCGAATCTGCTGAACCTCAATTATGGGGGCTCAGCTGCATGTGGGGCTGGGATGGCTAGGCACCTGTTCTTCAGTAGACCAGTGTTAGTGTGAGGAGAGGCCCTCCCAAGCATACAGAAATAAGGCAGCACGCTGGTGCACAAGCTCCAGGGTGAGGAGCCAGGAAGGCCCTGACTAGGCTGCGGCAGGAGGATGGGATCCATTTGTCCCTCAGCTGTCAGTATTCATGGAGTGCCTATTCTGTGCCAGGCCCTGAAGTGAACACATACATACAACCTCTCCTTGCTCTTGGGGAGTCTTCTTTCCAGGAAGGAGGAGACTGGAGAGTCAGACAGGGAAGTATGTCAGACTTCCTGAAGAAGAGGAGAGTGGGTGAAATCATTCATGGAGAGTTCCAGGGATCGAGGCTCCTTGCTAGGCCCCTTTTGGGTGACAAGGCCTGCCACTGCCAGGACAGCTAGAGTGGGTTGGGGGAGTGAGGCGGGACTGGCCGCCAGAAGGTCCGGGTCAGGCACAGGGATTCAGTGCCTGCAGGGGTAATATGGAAGGAAGGCCAGGACTCTGACCCTGCTGTTCTCTCGCCCACCCTCAGCGCCATCTCCATCCTGGGCACCACGCAAGAAGAATACTCGGAGAGATTCTATCAGCTGCTGGAGTTCCTCCCCCTGAAAGTGCTGGTGGCATATGTGAGGCTGAACACGCCCAGCTGGCACCCACAGCACCGTCCTGGCTTACGGCTTCCCCAGCTTGAGCACTCAGAGCGCGGTGAGACAGAAGCAGAGGGTGAGAAGGACTAGGGGTGGATGAATGTGAGCGTGTTTGCAGGCGCGTGGGGTAGGCCACACAAGGAGGAGCCTCTGGAGACTGGTAGTGGGCCAGAGCTCAGAGAAACCACAGAGGGCTCGCCTGGTGGACTGTAGTCTGGAAAGACTTCCTGAAGTAGATTTCTTGGGCTTGGGCTTCTCTTAATGGCCGGGGAATGCTTTTTGTCATTGGCAAGACAGACAGATGTGTTGTAAACTTTATTTCTCTTGCATCTCCAGCACCAGGTCGATCGCCACTTGTAATGCCAGCTCTGAAATCAACTCTAGATATACAACCACCTCCAGAACAACCTGGAGAACCTAATAGTGATGTACAGCCAGCTCAGGCACCAACAGCTGGTCTCACCCCAGCTAATCCATCACCACCCTCAGAAGAAGAATGTGACACAAAGCATACCCTCATTCGAGATCCAAACAATACATTACCTGAGGAGCCCCCTCAAGGCCCACGGGACGCAACACCTGGGGAGCCCGCTCCTGGCCAAAACAGCCAGAAACCTGAGGAGCCCCGTTCTGGCCTCAATGGGTCATCACAAGAAGAGTCGGCTCTGTGTCCACTCCATGCTTCACCAGAAGACACCGCTCCAGGTCCACAGCTTGTATCACCTGGGGAGCCTGCTACAACTCCAGACATCCTATCCGCCAGGGAGCCTGCTCTTGGTCTACAAGTCCCATCACCTGGAGAGCCATCTCCAGGTCATCAGGGCACAACAGCTGGGGAGCCCACTCCCAGCCAACACACCACACCACCTGATGAGCACCCTTCTGGTCTCAACGGGGCATCACAAGAAGAGACCGCTCCATGTCCACTACTTGCTTCACTGGAAGACACTGCTCCAGGTCCACAACTATTATCACCTGGGGAGTCCTCTCCAGGTCCACAACTTGCATCACCTGGGGAGCCTGCTACAACTCCAGAGATCCTATCTGTCATGGAGCCTAGTCTCGGTCTACAAGTCACATCACCTGGGGAGCCCACTCCTGGCCAACACACCCCACCACCTGAGGAGCCATGTTCTGGCCTCAACACGGCATCATAAGAAGAGACCGCTCCATGTTCACTACTTGCTTCACTGGAAGACACCGCTCCAGGTCTACAACTATCATCACCTGGGGAATCCTCTCCAGGTCCACAACTATCATTACCTAGAGAGTCCTCTCCAGGTCCACAACTTGTATCACCTGGTGAGACTGCTACAACCCCAGACATCCTATCCGCCAGGGAGCCTCCTTTCAGTCTACAAGTCCCATCACCTGGACAGCCATCTCCAGGTCTTCAGGAAACATCACCTGCGGAGCCCACTCCTGGCCAACACAGCGCAGAACCTGAGGAGGCCCCTTCTGGCCTCAACACGGCATCACAAGAAGGGACCGCTCCATGTCCACTACTTCCTTCACTGGAAGACACCGCTCCAGGTCCACAACTCACATCACCTGCAGAGTTCCCGCTATGTTCACAGGGCGCAACACGTGGGGAATCCACTCTGGATCCACTTGCCCCATCACCTGAAGAAACCACTCCAGACCCAGAGTATGCATCACCTGATTTGCCTGCTATGGGTCCACATGGCCCATCACCTAGGCATCCCTCTCCAGGTCCTCAGGGCACATCACCTGGGGATCCCACCGCTGATCAATGCGGTCCATCATCTGAGGGGACGCCTCCAGGTCCAAAAGAGGCATCAGAAGAAGAGAGTGTTCCACCGGAACCAACTACACTTCCTGAAGAGAGCGCTCCGTGTCCTCAAGGCTCATCACCTGGGAAACCCATTGAAGATGCAAAGGCATCATCACCTGAAATGACCCATCAAGGGCCACAACATTCACCCCCTGAGAAACCTGCTAAAGATCCACAGGGTCTGTCACCTGGAGAGCCCCCTCCAAGCACAATCAGACCATCACCTGAAGGGACGGCTCCAGGTCCACAACTGACACCACCTGGGGTGTCCTCTCCAGGTCCACAACTTGTATCACCTGGGGAGGCTGCTACAACTCCAGACATCCTATCCACCAGGGAGCCTTCTCTCGGTGTAAAAGTCCGATCACCTAGAGAGCCCTCTCCAGGTCCTCAGGGCACATCACCTGGGGAACCCACTGCTGATCAACCCAGTCCATCATCTGACGGGACCCCTCCAGGCCCAAAAGAGGCATCAGAAGAAGAGAGTGTTCCACCGGAACTAGCTGCACCTCCTGAAGAGAGTGCTCTGTGTCTTCAAGGCTCATCACCTGGGGAACCCATTGAAGATAGAAAGGCACCATCACCTGAAATGACCGATCAAGAACTACAATATTCATCTCCTGAGAAACCTGCTAAAGATCCACAGGGTCTGTCACCTGGGGAGCCCCCTCCAAGCACAATCAGACCATCACCTGAAGGGACTGCTCCAGGTCCACAACTATCATTACCTGGGGAGTCCACTCAAGGTCCCCAATGTGTATCACCTGGGGAGCCTGCTACAACTCCAGATATCCTATTCGCCAAGGAGCCTCCTCTCGGTCTACAAGTCCCGTCACCTGGAGAGCCCTCTCCTGGTTGTCAGGGAACATCATTTGAGGAGCCTACTCACGGGCAACACAGCCCACCACCTGAGGAGCCCCCGTCTGGCCTCAATAGGGCATCACAAGAAGAGATCACTCCATGGGTACCACTTGCTTCACTGGAAGACACAGCTGCAGGTCCACAACTATCATCACCTGGGGAACCCTCTCCAGGTCCACAACTACCATCACCTGCAGAGTCCTCTCTATGTTTACAGGGCACAACACTTGGGGAGCCCACTCTGGATCCACTGGACCCATCACCTGAAGGAACCACTCTGGGCCCAGAGTATGCATCACCTGAGGAGCCTGCTATTGGTCCACATGGCCTATCACCTAGGCAGCCCTCTCCACGTCCTCAGGGCACATCAGCTGGGGAGCCCACTGCCGGTGAACGCAGTCCATCATCTCAGGATACCCCTCCAGGCCCAAAAGAGGCATCAGAAGAAGAGAGTGTTCCACCGGAACTACCTGTACTTCCTGAAGAGAGTGCTCCGTGTCCTCAAGGCTCATCACCTGGGGAACCCATTGAAGATGCAAAGGCACCATCACCTGAAATGACCCATCAAGAACCACAATATTCATCCCCTGAGAAACCTGCTAAAGATCCACAGGGTCTGTCACCTGGGGAGCCCTCTCCAAGCACAATCAGACCATCACCTGAAGGGACTCCTCCAGGTCCACAACTATCATCACCTGGGGGGTCCTCGCCAGGTCCACAACTTGCATCACCTGGGGAGCCTGCTACAACTACAAACTTCCTATCGGCCTGGGAGCCTCCTCTTGGTCTACAAGTCCCATCACCTGGACAGCCTCTCCTGGTCATCAGGGCACATCACCTGAGGAGCCTACTCCCGGGCAACAGAGCCCACCACCTGAGCAGCCCCCTTCTGGCCTCAACGGGGCATTACAAGAAGAGACTGATCCATGTCCACTACTTGCTTCATTGGAAGACACTGCTCCAGGTCCACAGTTCACATCACCTGTGGAGTCCTCTCTACGTTTACAGGGCACAACACTTGGGGAGCCCACTCTGGATCCACTGGACCCATCACCTGAAGAAACCACTCCGGGCCCAGAGTATGCATCACCTGAGGAGCCTGCTATGGGTCCACATGGCCCATCACCTATGCAGCCCTCTCCACGTCCTCAGGGCACATCACCTGGGGAGCCCACTGCTGATCAACACAGTCCATCATCTGAGGATACCCCTCCAGGCCCAAAAGAGGCATCAGAAGAAGAGAGTGTTCCACCGGAACTACCTGCACCTCCTGAAGAGAGTGCTCCGTGTCCTCAAGGCTCATCACCTGGGGAACCCATTGAAGATGCAAAGGCACCATCACCTGAAATGACCCATCAAGAACCACAATACTCATCCCCTGAGAAACCTCCTAAAGATCCACAGGGTCTGTCACCTGGGGAGCCCTCTCCAAGGACAATCAGACAATCACCTGAAGGGACTCCTCCAGGTCCACAACTATCATCGTCTGGGGTATCTGCTCCAGGTCCACAACTTGTATCACGTGGTAAGCCTGCTACAACTTCAGACATCCTATCCACCAGGGAGCCTCCTCTCGGTCTAAATATCCCATCACCTGGAGAGCGATCTCCAGGTCATCCGGGGACATCAACTGGGGAGCCCACCTCCAGCCTACACAGTCCACCTACTGAGGAGCGCCCTTCCGGCCTCAAAGGGGAAGCAGAAGAGACCGCTCCATGTCCACTACTTGCTTCACTGGAAGACACAGCTCCAGGTCCACAACTATCATCATCTGCGGGGTCCTCTCCAGGTCCACAACTTGCATCACCTGGGGAGCCTGCTACAACTACAAACTTCCTATCGGCCAGGGAGCCTCGTCTCGGTCTAAAAGTCCCATCATCTGGAGAGCCATCTCCAGGTCATCAGGGCACATCACCTGGGGAGCCCACTATTGGCCAACACAGCCCACCACCTGAGGAGTCCCCTTCTGGCCTCAAAGGGGCAGCACAAGAAGAGACCGCTTCCTGTGCACTACCTGAGTCTTTGGAAGACACAGGTGCAGGTCCACAACTAACATCACCTGGGGAATCCTCTCCAGGTCCACAACTATCATCACCTGGGGATCCCACTGCCGGCCAACAAAGCCCACCACCTGAGGATCCCCCTTGGTATCCCAACAGGACATCCCAGGAAGAGAGTACTCCATTTCCACTACTTGCTTTACCTGAAGAGATCAGTCCACGTGATCAACTTTCATTACCTGGGAAGCCTTCTTTTAGTCCTCATGGCCCCTCTCTTCTGCTGTCCACTACAGGGCCACGCAGAGTAGTACCTTGTGAGTCAACCCCAGATGGACATGGAACATTACCTCTGGGCCGGCCCTCAATAGACATGCAGCACCAGCTGCAGGGCCCGCCCCCAATCAAGACGGAAAAACATCTATGTTATTCATACCCAATTGATAAAGAGCATTATTTCCAGGGTCCACCTCCGATTGACACCAAACATCACCTGCTGAGCGAGATTTCGAGCACCATGAACCATCACCTTCCGGGCCCAACCTGGATACACAGGGAGGATCCTCCTCGATTCCCGCCCCCAATGCGCAGTGGGCATCACCTGCAGGTCCCCCTCCTAAAGCAAACAGAGCGTCATCTGCAGGGTCGACCACCGACGGAATTGGAGCATCACCTCCAACATATGCCCTCCGTTTCACATGGAACATCATCTGTGGGATCCAGCCCCTATCGAAAAGGAGAATCACTTCCAGAGCCTGCCCATGATCCACAGAGAACATCACCCAGTAGGCCTACCCCCTGTCAACATGGACCATCTCCTATGGGGCCCAACCTGCATTCACACGGAGCACCAAATCTGGGGCACGCATCCGATCCAGCTGAAGCATCACATGTGGGCCCCACCCAAGGTCAAAATGCAGCATCACCTGGGGGTCCTGCCCCCAATTCACACAGATCATCACCTTCGGGGCTGCCCCCGTTTCACCAGGAGCATGACTTGCAGTGCCCACCTATGATCAACATGGAGCATCACCTTCGGCGCCCGCACCCGATACACATGAAGCATCACCTACATGGCGCACCCCCATTCGAGAAGGCACATCATGTTCGGGACCTGCAACCAACTCACGCAGAGCATCACCTACGGGGCCTGAATGTGACCCACATGGAGCCTCACCTATGGGGTCTGCCCCCCAATGATGTGGAGCATCACCTGTGGCGCCCGCCCCCAAATGATGCAGAGCATCACCTGTGGGGTCCACACCCAACTGACATGGAGCATCACCACTGGTTTCCACCCCCAAACTTCTTGGAAGATTACATGTGGGGCCTGCACCCAATCGATACATGGCATCACCTGTGGAGCCTGCCCCCGATGTACAGGGACCATGAGCTGTGGGGTCCACCATGGATCCACAAGGATCCACTCCGTGGTCTACCCCCACTTAACAGGGAACATCACTTGTGGGTACTGCCCCCCTATAAACACGGAATATCAGGTGCAGTGCCCACCCCTCATCCACAGGGAAGATCACCTGTGGACTCCGCCTCCAATCAACACGGGCCATTACCTCTGGGGCCTGCCATGGATACACACAGATCATCAAGTCTGGGGCCTACACCCAATCCACATAGGGCATCACCTTCTGGGTCCGCCCCCGATCAACGCCAAGTATCAACTGTGGGACCAACCCCAATTACGAATGAATGTCACCTGTGGCGCCCGCGCCCGAATCACGGCGAGGCTCACTTCTGGGGCCTGCCCCCAAATGACGTAGAGCATCACCTGTGGGGCCCGTCCCCAATGTACAGGGAGCATGAGCTGTGGGGTCTACCATGGATCCACAAGGATCCACTCCATGGTCTATCCCCACTTAACAGGGAAGATCAACTGAGGGGACCGCCCCCCAATAAACAGGGAACATCAGGTGCAGTACCCACCCCTCATCCACAGGGAAGATCACCTGTGGACTCCACCTCCAATCAACACGGGCCATTACCTCTGGGGCCTGCCCTGGATCCACGCAGATCAACACTGGGGCCCACACCCAATCCACATGGGGCATCACCTTCTGAGTCTGCCCCCGCTCCACGCCAAGTATCAACTGTGGGACCAACCCCAATTAACAATGAATGTCACCTGTGGCGTCCGTGCCCGAATCACGGCGAGGCTCACTTCTGGGGCCTGCCCCCGAATGACGTAGAGCATCACCTGTGGGGCCCGCCCCCAATGTACAGGGAGCATGAGCTGTGGGGTCCACCATGGATCCACAAGGATCCAGTCTGTGGTCTACCCCCACTTAATAGGGAACATGACCTGCGGGCACCGCCCTCCAATAAACATGGAACATCAGGTACAGTGCCCACCCCTCATCCACAGGGAAGATCAGCTGTGGACCCCGCTTCCAATCAACATGGGCCATTACCTCTGGAGCCTGCCACGGATACACACAGATCATCAAGTCTGGGGCCCACACCCAATCCACATGGGGCATCACCTTCTGGGTCCGCCCCCGATCCACACCAAGTATCAACTGTGGGACCAACCTCAATTAACAAGGAACGTCACCTGTGGCGCCTGCGCCCGAATCACGGCAAGCCTCACTTCTGGGGCCTGCCCCTGAATGACGTAGAGCATCACCTGTGGGGCCCGCCCCCAATGTACAGGGAGCATGAGCTGTGGGGTCCACCATGGATCCACAAGGATCCACTCCATGGTCTACCCCCACTTAACACGGAACATCACTTGCGGGGACCGCCCCCCAATAAACACGGAATATTGGGTGCAGTGCCCACCCCTCATCCACAGGGAAGATCACCTGTGGACTCCGCCTCCAATCAACACGGGCCATTACCTCTGGGGCCTGCCCTGGATACACACAGATCATCAAGTCTGGGGCCCACACCCAATCCACATGGGGCATCACCTTCTGGGCCCGCCCCTGATCCACACCACGTATCAACTGTGGGACCAACCCCAATTAACAAGAAACGTCACCTGCGTGGCCTGCGCCTGATTCACGATGACCATCACTTCTGGGGCTGGCCCCCAATTGACTCGTGGCATCACCTCTGGGGCCTGCCATCGTTCTACAGAGAACATCACCTGTGGGACCCGCCCTGGATCCATGAGGATCATCAACTCTGGGGCCTGTCCCCAGTTCACAGGGAGCACTACTGGCGGGGACCTCACCCGGTCCACACAGAGCATAACCTTCAGGGCCCACCTCAGATCCATAAGGAGCATCATATATGGGGACCACCCCGCAATACACACAGAACCTCATCTGAGGAGCCCACCCCCAATCCACAGGAAGCATCACCTGTGGGACCAGCCCCCAATCGACATGGGGCATCACTTGCGGCTTCCATCCTGGATCCACACAGATCATCAAGTCTGCAGCTCACCCCTGATTCACAGGGAGCATCACCTGAGGTACTGGCCGCCAATCCACGTGGAGCATCACATGGGAGAGCCTGCCCCAATCAACATGCAGCATCACATGGAGGGCATGCCCCCAATCATCACAGAGTATCAGTTGCAGGGCTGGCCACAATCCATAGGGAACATCAACCATGGATCCACCCCCAGGCCTGCAGGGTGAGCTCCCAGTCTACACGGAACATCACATCCGGAACTTACTCTGGAGCAGAGCAAGCCTCTGCACCTACTAGCATCTGTTCTTGAGCCAAAGCTGGCGCCAGGCCTTCATGCTCTCCACCTGAGAAGGCATCTCTGTCATGTTTGGGCGCTTCTTTCCTCGATCTACATTCACTTTTTTCTTCAACTAATTTTAAAATCTAGGTTTGATCTGAAATAAAGTTTCACATTTTGAACATTTTAAAGTGTATAATTCAATGGTCTTGTATGCCTTTTTGAGGACAGCGCAGGACTAGGCAACGTTTTAGACTGTTACATCCAGCCTAGTTTCAGAAATCAGAAAACAGCACGTAGGAAAACCTTTCGTTCTCATTATTCTGTCCTGGGTTTTACTAACAAGGTAAAATATTGCCATAAAAGATTAGACTGGTTTTATCTGGAAAAGCAACAGCATAGGGAACTGAGGGGAAGGGTTAGAAATGCAGTAAAAAATAGCATATGTCCAGCAATTATTTGCAATCACTGATATTCTCTGTGAGAGACACCCCTGGACCCTCCCAGGGTGCCCTGCTCGGTTGGCTCTTGTACATAAGAAATAGAGTTTTCCCTGCCCAGACGCTTTCTGGGTTTTAGTTCCTTACACATTGTAATTTCAGGGTTTCTTTTCCCTTTTCCAATTAAATAGATACATAGGTATGGAGATACCATGTATGGTATTTTATTCTGACTGATGTCACACTGTGGGAAAAGTTAGGAAAAAGTGCAGTGCAGAGTACAGAAATGACTCATAATCCCACCACTGAGAATTTCTTCCCACAACTCCCGCATTTCTGGGCCTTAGGGTTGAGTTTGGATCAAAATGGAAAACGTGTGTTTGCCTTTTGGACGGCATTTCCATTGCCCTCCTGACTCTGCAGTGTCATAGCTGGAAGGCCCAGCTAGCGATCACCCGGCTAGTCCACCTCCCATGCTCACAGATGGGCAAGAGGCAGAGACAGGGAGTGGAGGCGGGAAAGTCAGGCCTTTGGACTCTTTATCCTGCACCTCAGCATGGTCATCACAGATCTCACCTGTCATCATGAAAATTTCTTTTGACTTGATTCACATCCTTCTCCTTCTTCCTCAGGCCTTTGTCTCTCCCTAGCCCATAGAATGAGACATGAAGAACAGAAGCACGTGTGAGCCTGGCCGTGTGACTGTGGCGAGGGGGTGGGCTGTGAGTGACAACCATGGAGGATGGTAGAGGACAAGAAGGCCTGCAGGGCATTTTCCCAAGGGTTGGGTGCAGGGTAGGCCCGGAAGTTACCAAGTTCAGGCGGGGGACACTCAGGTCTTGGAGGTCCAGGCCGTGGCCCCATCTCTCTCTGAGTCTAGGGTTCCCCTTGGAGATGGATGGCAAATCTGCCTCACCAACAGTGACACAGGGGGGGGTGAACTGACGCTAAGCTCAGGACCCTCTATGGGAGACCTCAGGCCCCTCCCATTCCTGGCACAGAAATCCTAGAGCAGCCCTGGGTGTCCCAGAGGAGCCTGCTCCATCACTGGCTGCAACCGTATTTTTTTTTTCATTCTTCCTCTTCAGAATCATGGACTACACATTGATATTTTATAATGGCCTCTTTGAATTCCTCCAGAGGCATATTAATAGACAGTTAAGGCTGCTTGTTTGGCATAATGATCTGCTAGAATCTGTGCTTTAGCTTCCATGTCGTATTAGAGTCTGGCTCCATTTTAGATGTTTGACTGCCTTTTAGGCCTCAGCCTTCCCACTTCCCCTTCTGCGCTACATTTGTACAAGCTGATAAGAAAGCCCCGGCGTCTTAGTTTCTTAGTGCTCCTGTAACAGAAATACCACACATGGGGAGCTTTAAAGAACAGAAATTCATTTTGTCACAGTTCAAGAGACTAGAATCAGGGCGCTGGCTCTAGGGGAAGGCTCTGTCTGTCTGTCAGCTCTAGGGGAAGATACTTGTCGCAGTTTCTCTAGCCCCAGTGTTCCTCTGTCTCCGCGTGGCATCTGTCTTCCCGTATTTGTGCTTACTTAGCTGTGTCTAATCTGCTCTTTTTATATCTCAAAAGTCATTCAGTTTCAGACACACCCTACACTGATATGGCCTCATTAACATAATACAGAAAACCCTATCTAAAATGGGATTACAGCCACAGGTATGGGGGTTAGGATTCCAACATATATTTTCGGGGGACACAATTCAATCCATAGTACCCAGTGTTTTCTTTTTGACACTACCAGGAAGTTCACACCATGCATGAGAACCCTAACCTCATCCATACCCCCTACCCACCATAAAAACCCCAAGCCATTCTCCTTCCTCTGCTCTGTCAAGCCATTTTCAGACTCGTTTGGGAGCCACCCTCCATTCCCCAAAAAGTCTCATTATGTGAGTACAGGCAGTCCCCGACTTACATCGTATGCGAGTTATGACGAACCACACTTACGACCAACCATTGCTTGTTGGGTTTTTCTGTACATCTTATCGTTAGTAACATGTCCTACATATAACGTTGCAGTGAGTAATTGGCTGATGTTATCCTTCTCAAATGCTCACTTGCAGATGTTCAATTTTATGATTTTCTGTTCAAAACACTGTCTTATAGCAGGCTGCGGCCTGGTTTACAATAAAGTCGGT
Organism: Dugong dugon; assembly: GCA_030035585.1. Lineage (NCBI taxonomy): Eukaryota > Metazoa > Chordata > Mammalia > Sirenia > Dugongidae > Dugong > Dugong dugon. The sequence goes on along the minus strand of CM057462.1, from coordinate 23,799,274 downwards.
GTCTGTGTCAGGAGTGGGACTGGTTAGGAAGTCATGCAATGTTCAACTCTAACAACAGAAGACAACTGGACTGTGCACATGCCCGACGGCAGTTCCGACTCCAAGTTCTTTGTTATGACACTGACACAGACTTCATTGCAGACCAGGCTTCTAGCATGATCTCATTCAGCGCTTCATACCATAAGAAGCATCGCCTGTTAATTTGAAGCTGAGTTGTTCAAGTTTCTCCAACTGGAGCACCTGCACTGCTTATGCCCCCAATAATATGTCTAGCAAATGAAGTCATGCCAACCCCCAAAGACAAATAAAGACTGGATTTATAAAGATATTGATAACAAAGGCAATAATTGTGAAAACTAAAAAAAAAAAAATGTATTCCATTTACGTCAGAACCAACTTACGACAGAGGTATCAGAAGGGAGCCCCATCAGAAGTCGGGGACTGCTTGTACCAAACCTCTTCATACCCTCTTGTTACGTGTGGCATCATGAGTCTTTTTGCTCCCTCTGACTGTCTGTCCCTCCTTACAGCTCATCGTATCAGCTAAGTAATTGTGGGTCTCGCCGTATTAAGAGCATGATCCCAGTTAGGCCTCGGAAAGCATCGCCATTCTAGAGATGAAAGAACAGAGCTTTAGAGATGTCAAGTGCCTTTGTAAGCTGGCCCATAATTTTCCCGTTCATACCTATGGCATTAGCCAAGAAAAGAAATCGGAAGTTTTCATGGTCTCTAACAATACCCTCATGGAGTTGTAAAGTGTGTTGAAAGTACGACAATAATATCTTGGCGGATGTCTTGTGTGAAGCTAGCAGGTCCAGCAGTTGTGTTGTTGGAGGCTCTGAACGGAGAGTTCAGTGGGGTTTATGTGAACATTAGCGCTATTCGATTGTAACCAAGGGCAAGGGTTAGGGGAGGTGATTGTGATTGGAGACGCAGGGTGGGAGGTCATGGTGGAAAGCAGGAAGGGGAGTGCGAGAAGGCATCAGGGAGGGGGAGGTCCTCTCCCCAGGGAGCCAGGAGTGTACCCAGAAGAGGCTGTTGCCTCCTGGAGAAACCATTCATCTCCATTTCTTTTTAGAATGGTGCATATCATAGGAACCTCTACAGGATTTTCTCTTAGGCATGAACGTGTAGGGGTGTACCGTTTGGCAGAGGGCAAGAAGTGTAGGAGGATCATGGGCTAATCAAACAGCAAGCTCACAAACATAATAGAGCTCATAATAGCACAGAAAGAAAAGCAATAAATGTCCAATTTGCTTTTCACACGAACACATTTACATGAATCTTTGTAGAAGCATTATTCATAATAGCCAAAAAGCGCTAACAACCCAGATATACATCAGTTGATGCATAAACAAAATGTGGCACATCCATACAATGGAAAATTATCAGCCATAAAAAGTAATGATGTCCTGATACATGCTACAACATGGACGAACCTTGAAAACATTATACTAAAGGAAACAATCAATCAAGCAAACAGTTGAAATCGAGTCAGTTTTGAATCATGACAACCCCATGTTTGTCAAAAGAGAACTGTGCTCTATAGGGTTTTCAATGGCTGTGATCTTTTGCAAGTATATCAGCAGGCCTTTCTTCCGAGGTGCCTCTGGGTGGATGTGAACCACAACCTTTTGGTTAGTAGCTGAGTGTTTCAAGCTAGTCACGAAAGACCACGTATTGTTTATGACATTTATATGATGTATTCAGACTAAGAAAGTCCGTAGAGACAAAAAGTAGATTGTGGTTGCTCAGGCGCCCCCACATTGTCCCTTGAAGCTAGGCTCCCTCAGGTGCCCGAAAAGGCTGTGCCTGGCCCCGCCACTGGGGCTCCGTGCGCGTTCCCGCACCGAAGCGCGTCCCCGTGTCACCCCCACCGGCCCTCACCGCCCCGCGCCCTCACTCTGCATCCACTTACGCGCCCCGGAACCCCGATTACACCTGCATCCGTCTCCTCTCGTGGGAATCGGGGTCCGAGCTTAGGCCGGAAGGTGTCCCGACCAGCCGGCTTTCGGCTGGCTCCCCCGAGTTCCCGTCAACTTCCCGCGGGTCTCAGCCAAGGCCCTCCAGAGCGACCAAGCGAGGTGGAGGCTCCTCCAGCGCAGCCCGGGCCCCGCAGCGCCCCCTCGTGGTCGATAGGGCCTCCCTGGCACCAGAGTGAGGGAGGTTAGGCCCTCGGGTCCCACAGGTGCCGAAGAAAGGGACGGTGGCCGGCCCGCACCCCACCGCGGCTGCATCTTTGTGCTGGAGGCTGCGCTTCCAGTCCTTAGCCATCTCACGGTCGCTGGAACTGGAACTCGTTGGCAGTGAGCCCCTCGCTGCGGTGGCCGAAGGACAGGCCCTTGCTGCCCTGGCAAGTTTGCGCACGTAGAACTGCGCGCGGCTGGCGCCGCACTCACCTCGATGCAAGGCTCGCCTTTGTTTAGCAGCGGCTGGAAATCTGCCGCCGCAGCCGTGGCGGTCGAAAAGCGCTGGAGGGCCAGCGGAGGCCTCGTGAAGGTTCAGGTAGGCCTGCGGGGCGCGGAGCGGCGGCGCCAACAGTGCCTCGTAGCCCGCAGCGGCGGTGGACAGCTAAGCGGCAAGGCGTAGGGCGAAGGCGTCAGCGGCAGCGCAGCCAGCAGCGGGTGGAATGTGGCCAGGGATAGGGCTAGGTCCTCTTGGCCCAGGAGCTTCTTCTTGACCGCGGGCATGGCGCGCCGGCTACTCCTCAGCCCGGCTCTCCGCCGCCGGCGCAGCTTGTTCTGGCCCCTGCTGGAGTGGGTCCGCAGGGGCGGGAGGGGGCCCCGGAGGCCCCTGGCCATTGCCAGCCCGACCTGCTACAGCGCCGGGGCGCCTGGAGCTGCCACCGCTGCGCCGCTCGTCGGGCCGCTGGGGAGCGATGCCCGGTCGGCGGCTGTTGGGGGCTCCCCAGCCATAGACATGGTACTGCCCGAGCTGCTATCGATCCAGTATCGACCCACTGAGCGCCGCAGTTCCAGGGCTCTGGGGTCCCGCAGGCCGCCGGGAGTCCCGCGCCCTGGCCACGTGCGCCGCGCCCTCAGGGGCTGCCCTACGCCCTACTCGCTGGTCTGCCCCACGCCCCAGTCGCTGGTCTGCCCGCCTGGCCGAGCTGTGCAGTGAAGAGTCGCCGGGCCTGCGCCCCGCTCCGCCTGGGAGTCCCAGGCCCCCACCCCGCGGCCTCCGGTGCTGCGCAGCATGCACACTGGAGTGCGCCTGCGGGACTGCCCGGCATGCTCTGGGGATCCTCACGCCGCCCTGCCTCGGCCGCTGCCACAGCTTAGCCCCGTTAAACGGCCCCGGCGCGGCAGGCGGTGGCAGCTCTGGGCGCCCCGGCGCTGTAGCAGGTCGGGCTGGCAATGGCCAGGGGCCTCCCGGGTCTTGCTTTTAAGCTTTGCTAGGAGGGCCAGAGCAGCACTTAATCTAGGGTTAACTTAGCCCCACCCCTGCGGCAAGCCCCTTCTGGGTGCTGTTCCCCAATGAGTTAAGGTGTCCTCCCTGGTTGTTGGGAGCCAGCACCCTTCCTGGCCCTGGGTGTTCTCTGGCCACAGTTCCTTCTGATCATGTCGTGTGGCTCAATCCTGGCCCCGGGCAGTGTCCTCAGTGTCTGCCCTGACCTGTGCTCTGCTGAACTCTAGCTCCTTGGCCTCCTCGGTTCCAGCTCTGCCTCCTCCCTCAGGGAGACCCTGAACTCAGCCAGGCCCCTCCTTGTGCCACGGCCTAGAAGCTCTCTTGAGGCAATGAGCTGGGGCGGTGGTAGGGCTCACCTGGCTGTTTCCTGTCTCCTGGGGTTTGGTGTCTTTCGCCACCTGACATCCAGTGTCTTGAGGCTCATTGCTCACTGTGTTCTGTCTGATGTTCGAGTTATTTTGATGGAGGTACACATGACCACTCTGTCTTGTTGAAGGTCTATCCCTGTGTATGTACTCACCTTGGTACCCTGTACCAGGTGCAGGCCTGGCACAAAGGGGCCCCGTGAGTGTTTTCTGAGTGTGCCTTGGGCCCCACAGTCAGGGACCTGAGGCACAGCTCTCTGCAGCACCCCAGCCTGGCCTCTGCTGGCCACTTCTTGCCTCCATGACCTCAGGCTCATGCCCTGCTTCCCGTGACTGCTGGTGCCTTTCCTGTGGGGACCAGGAGGACAGGGAGGGAGGGTGCTGACCACAGGACATTAGTGGTAGAAGTGCCCCATGCCTGGAGCACTGAAGATCTGGGAGAGGAGCTGAGCCCCCTCGGGGAACCCTGGGGCCTCTCTGTTGGTGGGGAGCTTCCTCTCAGTGCTCCAGACATGGATGCCACCTCTGGAAGAGGAATTCTATCCTGGGAAAGCCCCTGGGAGAAGAGTCAACGCCTGGAAGAAGCTGGGTTTGTTTTACTGTCAGGGAGTGAATCTTTGACTGAATCTATCTGCACAGCCTTGGTCCTTCTGCAATTGCTGCACACATGCATGCTGTCCACACGGGCACACATCTGCTGGTGTGCAAGACCGGTAAGTTGGCACATCTGGCTAGAGGTGGGCTCAGGTCTTAGCCCCTCACTGCCCAGGCTTTGAGGACAGGGTGTTGCTGACAAGAGGGGGTGACTCCAGGGCTGGCCTTTGGCTGGAGGAGTGGCCATAGTGTGGTGTGGGAGGAGGCTGACCTCTGACCTGCCTTGGCTCTCAGGTCCCCCAAAGGCTCTCAGCTCTGCAGATGGATGGGCAGGTGGAGCCAAGCGTGGGGTTTCTCAACTCCAGGTCCCTTCCGAGAGCAAGGCAGAGGGGCAGTGGGCAGAAAGGTGGGCAGGATGCGAGAGCAGGGCACCATCTGCCTGGGTCTTGGTCTTGAACTGGCTGACTTTGTTTCTTCTGTTTGAGGACAAGTCTGACCTAGAGGCTCCGACAGGCCATGGATGGTTTGACCCAGTCTCCCAGAGAGAACCTGGGCGCATGGGAGGGTTCAGAATGCCCCACGCTCAGTGCTGCCAGCACCAGGGCAGATTCTTGGGAACCCAAGCCGGGGCCACATGAGTGGTCTCCCTGTCACCTCCCAGTGGAGCTCACTTCCAGTGTCCCCCCTGGGGGGCACTTTCCTCCTTGCCAGGTGTGAGGCCCAGTAGCACACCCCCAGTGGCCCCTCGGCCCGGCTTCCCCTCCCCTGTCCCACGGCCACCCCTCCCTGGTGGCCAGGCCTCAGTCTTCCTCCTGCCCGAGGACTTGTTGGGCTGCCCTCCCCAGGATCCTGCTGTCCCTCCAGCACCTCTCTGCCCTGAGTATCACCTGTCATTTCCCAACTCATTCACTTCATGATCACCGCCTGCCTGCCAGTGAGTGCACATTCCTTACTTCTCTGGGCTCCTTCTGCAGCTCTGAGCTGCTTCTACACTCAGCAAACAGACACGAAGGAGGCTGCTCAGTGACCTCTTTCTTCCGGGCTCCGCCTGGTGTGGGCATCTGGGAAGGAGCCCACCTGTCCTGCCGGTGCCGCCAGGCCACCGTCCTTAGAGCCCTCCGCCTGGGCATCTGTGATAGTGATGCTGGCTTCTTCTCTACGACACCGTCCTCTCAACCCATCCCCAATCCTCTTCATGCTTTGCCGAGCTCTCACATGCTACCTCTACAGCAAAGCCTTCGGCCCCCAGTCAGGAGTCCGTTTTCCCCAGGACTCCTGACTGGGGGAGCACATGTGCCTGAATTTCCAGAACTCACGGCCCTGGCTGTACATGAACCTTCTCTTCCCAACTGGCCTGTGAGCCCCCCGGGGTCCCCTCTGCTGCCGGCCACCTGGCACTGTGTCATGATGGCTCATCACTATACAAGCAAAATCCCAGGTAATCCTACAGCAACCTGTGTGGCAAGTATGCTTTTACAAACCCCTTTTACGGGGGAGAAGAACGAGAGCCAGAGGCTGCAAGGTGGCAGCTGGCAGGTGGCAGAGCGGGTGGGGCCAGTTCCGGCTGGAGTCCAGGTGTCAGTCAGCCAGTGCCCAGAGCTGCTGTTGGCCAAGACTGCTCACCGATCACTCTGATTATTATCAACCGCTCTGTTATCAGCGAAGAATTCCAGGGCTCTTTGGCTGCAATAGAAGAGACCTGGGGCAGTCCAGCAGGATCAGAGGGGCCCAGACGGTGCTGGGGTAGCCTGGCCTCTGGACACCTCGAGGTCCCAGAGGCTCCCAGCTGCTCCTGACGCCCTTGTGGAGGCTGCTTACCTCTGTGCCCATGACCACGAGCTACCTCCTCCAGTCCCTGCATACCATCAGCACCAGCCTGGAGCCCCTCCTCCTGCCTGCCCTGCCCCGCACCCCGCATCCCACCCTGTGGCTCACCCCACTTTTCCCACTCCCCCAGGCCCCTTCCCCCAGGGTGCAGCCTCCTCTCAGCCTGTCCACCACCCACCCTTTCCGCCACACCTGGAGCTCAGGCCCTAGCCACCCATCACCCTGCTGGCACACAGGTTGGCTCAGCGCACGCACCCTGCAATCACACATGCGTGTTTTCACCAGCAAGCAGACACACACAGGACACAAATCCTTGGCCTTCACCAGACCCTGCAGTAGCACAGGGACACATTCCTGCAGGGTCCCCTCCCTAAGACAGAAGCAGTGAATGGGAATCCCCAACCCCCATCCACCCAGTTGCCTCTGGACGCATTTCATTTGTCACTGGCTGAGGGTGAGTAATTTTATCAAGAAGCACAGTTCAGGGTGATAGATGAGAGAGCAGGGCAGGTGCTACTCCCCAAGCCCTGAGGTAGAGGTAGAGGAAGAGGAGGCAGGGAGAGAGCCAGCCTTTTTACAGGGGAGGAGAGCCAGGAGGGGGTGCCTAGCCTTAGGCAATTCCAAAGACAGGAGCCTCAGGTAGGATGGTAGCAAGGGGTTTGGTCGAGGGGTGGAGTGGTAGAGCGGAGAATGACTAGATTCTTAGGGCACCACCAGGCCTGAGGTCTGGGGGGTCCTATATGGGATAATGGGGGGCAGGCATTAGGCTCCAGTGTCCAGACTGAAAACGGAGTGCATAACTTGCCTCTAACAAAAGCCAGTCCCTCTCTGGAGTGACAGTTTAACCCCATTTTTTGAAATCAAATCCTCCATGAGTTGGGATCTTTCCTAAACTTCTCAAAGTAACAAGTGAGGCTATATAGACGCTTGCCATTGAAGTCTGTGGTTGCAGTTGTGGGTTTTCCAGAGCCTTCTTACAGTGCTCTGGTTTTCGGTTAGGAAGGATGTTCACTCCATTTCTAGCCACACTACTGTGGATGGGCATGGGGGGTCTGCCCACTCATCTCCTCGGTCCGGCAGTGGGGAGTGGTGCTGGTGTGCACAAGGCTCAGGAGAGTGCTGTTCTTATCCCACCTGTTTGCCATAAGTTTTAGCAGAGGTAGGAAAAGGGGCCACACTTTCCCCAGTGAATGGAGGCACCGCAGGAGGGGGATGGAGGGTTCTTGGGAAGTGGGAGGGAGAAGGAGAGGCCAGAGTCAGCGGGCCTGTTCATCTGGCCAAGAAGAAGGTCGAATTTCATCAAGATGCAGCTTTCAAAGGCACCTGGAGTGGTCAGCCAGGCCAGCCCCCCAAGTGTGGTCAACAAGCCCAGCCCCTCCCCAAGTGATGAGTTAAAGAGGTCTTTCCGCCTGCTGGGCAACAGGATAGACTCAGTGCCACAGCAGACTCCCTATCCTACCTCCCCCTCCATCCCTGCCTGCCACCAGGGATGCGCTGGCTTGGCTCATGGGCACCATCCAGTCCCTGGGACCACTTTCCCAGTGCTGACAACATGGCTGACACTGCAGCTGACAAGCACCAGAGAGACAGTCTCCATGCCCCGCCCCACTTGGCCAGGGCAGGAGACTGGGGCTGGCACTGGACTGGAGCTGTCCCCAGGCAGCAGGGCAGCATGTCCTCTGAGGCCGCCACCGGCTCAACCAAGATGCCAGGTGTATTCAGGAAGTCAAGGTGGCCGCCCGCCCGCCGGCCCGCCCACAGCTGCCCCAGTGTCTGTCGCGGGAGCTGGTAGCCACCACTTGCTGCCATTGGCCCCAGGCCCCAGAAGGCTGGCCGTTTAACCTCACCCTTCCCTCCCCGACACAAGCGGTGAGTTTTCACACCCAACCTGGTTACCCAGCTCGGACGCTGGCCCAAGCCCGGGCCTGGGTCTAGGCCTGACCCCACACCTGACTTTGGTGTGCCTAGGGGGCAACCCCTGCCAGGTGACCCATCGGGGGAGCAGCCGCTGAGAAAACAGCCCCAGCAGACCCAGGCAAGGACAGGGCCCAGATGGTCCCTGTTGAGGAGAAGACAGGCCTGCCCCAAGATGTGGGCAGTCATGTCTCTTCTTAAGCCAGGGTGAGACTTTGGGGTTTGTTTGTTTCCTGTAGCCAGGACAGCTTCTGAGTATTAAGGGACTCCCCACCTCCCGCTGCCGGGGGCAGAAAACCCCACCTGGGCTGGGACTCTAGTGAGGCAGCAGAGAAGACGCTGGCTCAGGCTTGAGAGCCCCACCTGCCTTTTCTCAGAGTGGCTCAAGGGGATGTAGCCCCCAGACCTGCTGTGATGAGGGGGTTTCCAAGACGGAAGCCACTGAAGGGGCTGATGCTCCCTGGGGTGGGGTTGGGTTACAGTTAGGAAGCTGGACAGGTCTGGTTTCACTTGAGGCTGGCAGGGAGGACTTTTGGGCTCCAAGGGCACCCCTCCTTCTCTGGGGTCCCTGGAGGTGTTGGAGCTTCATGGGGTTGGCAAAGCCTGTGTCTTGTCGGGATTTTATTTTAAAGTGAGTAGAGTATCGCTCAGGTTTGTCCTGCATAAGCTTATTTCGTTTATTGCAAAGTAGTCATGGCACAGCACACAGGTAAGACCCCAAGACATTCAGGTAGACCTGGAGCTTCAGGGTGGATGAAGTTAGTGCAATGATTACAGTCCACGTCTTCAGCCTCAGGTGTTCCCTTAAAGAGTGGAATCAGGAGGAAGGCCTGATGAGCAGCTCCTCCTAGGCTGCGGTCCTTTGTGGCTGGTGTCTGAGGTCAGCAGTGGCAGGCAGAGCCTCTGGCAGAGCCTGAGTCTTCAGAGAGAGTCAGAGACTCGACTGACAGAGTGGTTCTGCCTCTGTCTTGCTCTCATTAGAACAGCAAAAGCCCCGGGGTTTTGGGGAGGTTTAGCCCCTCTGGTCTTGCATGATGAGGTCTTATTGGGGCCTCCAGCTGACGTTATATCAGGATAACTCATGTGATAGGTTCATGATCAGGAGTGCACACTCGAGATATCTGACACGGATAAACCGAGAGCTGTGTCCCACCATGTCACAGCAAGGCAGTTATCCACGACCAGGTAGTTGTTTATATTATGGGTGGTTTCTGCCAGAGAAGTTGTCAGTTTTAGGTTGTTTCGCTCAGCTTCAGTGTCCAATCACACGTTCCATGGTTCACACATACGTGATTTGCGATCACTGCAGTTGTAAGCATCCATCACAGCCAGGGGTTCGGGAAACTTGGGGCTCAGAGACCACCCCCAACTTGTGCAGGTGTGAACTTAGGCCCAGGAGGCAGGTGGCCAGGAGCCCTTTTTGATGCCTGTCCCCAGAGTGATCATTCTGAATTGGGGGTGGGGGAGATGCAGAGGCACAGCCTGAGCCCGGGGCTGACCCCCGCCCCCACCGGGCTATGGACTTCAGCCCTGCTATCTTCTGGTCCTTGGGGTCCCTGCCCTGTCTACCCCCTACTCCATCTTCTTATGACAGGTGGATTGTTGTCCCTTTAACTTGGATGGGATGGGGGGCAGGGATGGGAGGAAGGGGGGATAACTTTAGTTTCAGACATGCAGGTTGTGGAGGCCTGAGGGTTTCCACCGCAGGCTCCACATGAGCTGTGTGCATAGCCAGCGGGCCGTCTCCACTCACATGTGGTGGTCAGCTCGGGACAGACCACCTTTTATCTGGACTGGGCTTCGAACAAAAGGCGGGGACAAGCGAGGAGGGGCATGACCCCTTCCTCCTGAGGTGTTGGAGCTGTGGGTGGTTAGTGCCCCCACCCTCCTGGCCGCTGGCCTGACCTCAGGCAGAGGAGACAGACCTCAAAGCTGGACGCTCAAATGAAAGTTCTCAGTCTCCCTTTCAGCTCGGGCCCAGAACAGTAGGTGCTAACTCGTCCCAAGTGAGATACAGACCACCTGGCAGGACTTAAGAAAAAGAGAGTCTAGAGCCCTCCCTCACCACACCCCCAGCCCATTGAAGAGGACCAGGAAGAGGTCCAGAGAGTTAGAATTGGAGGGAGGTCCAGTGAGCAGCCAGGGTGGGGGTCTCCCACTGCTGACACTGCACTGGGGAGTGTCTGAGACTCACCATTGGCCAGGACCGAGGGCATATGCTCACTTGGGGTCTTCTTGGCCCCCAAAGGGGACTGTACAGAGAGGTGACATGGCTTTACGGGGAAGGAGACCCCAAGTTCCAAGGCTCGATATGAAGACCTGCCTTCAGGTGGTGGACCCCCAGTGATGGGCATGTTACTGTGAGACCCCAAGTAGAGGAGGGATGTTCCTGTAGGACCCGACAAAGGATCCTGTGAGAGGAAGCCTATACCTCCCTCAGTCTAGAGAACAGGGTCCCAGCTCCCATCGGTTATAATTGGGAGGACCCCAATCCTGACCTCTGCTCCCTGGCCCTCAAGGGGCCAAGGCCAAGCCCTTCCTGCCCTCCTGCTGGGTGTCCTGGTCACTGAAGGGACTTTGAAAAATGACGAAGGAGCAGACTTTCAATTGGAATTATCTTAGCCCTCACCCGGGACAGAGTCTGTGAGGTGCCTCCAGGTGGGTATTGGGCTTATGGTGTGGCAAGCAGGTGCACACCAAGGCTCCAGGCTGGCCCAGTAGTTGCCGCCTGCTTGCAGGGACAGAGCTGTAGAGTGGCTGTCTAAGGGGAAGTGGCAGCAGCCTGAGGTCTCAGCACAGGGACTGGGTGACAATGCCGGGCCTCCTTCCCTCCTGTGGTGCTTCAGGAGTGCTGAGAAGTTCAGTTTCCACCCTGAAGAGGGAGCCTCCAAGGTGGAAGGAGCCTGGCTCTCCCAGGGAGCCGCAGACTAGGCACTGCACAGAGCTTTGTTTCAGGAAAGAGTAGCCCAGGTCACCTGCTGGGATATCAGTGTTTGCCCACACCATCAATGGGGGGTGCGACCGTGGTGGATCCCTGAGGAAGGAGTAGAAGAAGAGTAGGAGGCAGTGGAAGGTGGTAGAGGCCTGAGGGGCAAGGTTCAAAAGGTGCGGAGCAGAGGCCAAGATGAGACTCTTCTAGAGGGCAGGGACGCCTGGCAGCCTCCTGGGGGACCTGGAGGCCTGATAAGAGGCTCAGGAGGCAAGATCAAGGTGAGGGCCAGGTTCAACCAACACCCCCTTCCACCTGGGGGAGACTGAGCAATGAGGGCTGAGGGTCTGTTTCAGAGGCAGGTGGAGGCCCAGAAGGGGTGTCCCAATGACCCCAGCTCCAGGCCAAGGGCAGGAAAGCTGAGGGAGGGCTGGAGGAGTATGAAGGGAGATCCAAGTGGTAAGGGAACTCTCAGCTGTGATTGGACCCAGGACGGATGCCCTGAATGTGGACAGGCTGGGGGGCTGCTGGAGGGAGGCTGGCCAGCCAAGCACATGGCTCTGGTGGTTTGTCTTCCTTTGCCAATGGATTGAGATCTCGGAGGGCAGAGCAGATACAGTGGGGCGGGCAGTGGGGGTGGGAGACAGGCTCGTTCTTTGTATACATGATCTCTGAGGGACCACTTGTTTCAGGGACATTGAGCCAGTCATTGTTGAATGAACGAGTGAACTCTGCAGCCCCCACAGTGAGTCTTGGGCACTGAGCCCCCCTTGGCGATCCAGTGGGCACTTGGGTGAGGCTGGAGGGGCATGAAGTCTGTTGCCATGGTCCAGTCCCAGGTGGCTGCGTTCACCTGCAACAGGGTATGTGGGGCAGGGACTTCCCACAACGTCAGCCTCTTGCTGGGATTTGGGGACCAGAGCAAGCCCAGAATTTTGGAGCTGGGCACTGCTGCAGAGTTTGTCCTGTTTGCTGAGCCCTAGTTTGCACACATTTGGGGAACTGCTTTCTTTCTGCAGAACACCAGGAAACCCAGGGAAGTGGAGAGCATTCTGAGGAGTAGCACCCTCTAGCGATGACTCCAGGATCAAGCTGCCCCACCGAGACTGGCGGACCTACACCGGGGTACCCTCCCAGGAGGCCCGTGTGTTCACCAGGGGCTGTGGTGTGGGTGCAGACTGACCCGGGATTCAATGCCACTGCGGGCACCCAAGGTATCAGGCCCAGAGCCAAAGTGTGGTTGGGGCCCAGGTGCCATAGGAGGGAGACCCTCATGCAGAAGCTCATGGCCTGCACCCAGGATCCATTTTAGGCAGTATTTACAGGGATTGAGCAAGGGTGGGGCTTCTGGTGGGGACAGTTTCTCGGCACAGGAGGGCCAAGGGCCTCAATTTAGCCCCCTGGAACAGGGTCCTCTGGGACTCCGAGGAAGCCTTCCCCTCGCACAGCCTGAGGTGTCCCAGACTTGGGGTGGGTGGGGTCTCTGCACTCCTGACTTTGAGAGGAGAAATCTGGTCTCAGCGAGGTTGTGATCTGCTTAGAGGACTACCTGCCGACCTTATCCTGCCACTGTCCCAGCACCTCACCCAGAATCCGGGAGGGAGGGGCTTGAGGACCAGCTTGAAGGCTAGTGTCACGGCCCCAGATACCCGGTCTTTCCTGGACCCCCTGCCGCAGTCACCTCGAGGTCCACTGCTCCACCCCACTTGTGGGACGGCAGTGATGGGAGTGGGGAAGTTTAAGGAAAGGACCCCACCCCAGGATAAGGACGGATGAAGCGGGGGAAAGAGGAACTGGAGCCGAGGGCAGCCTACTCAGGCCCCCCAAACCTGGACTTCAAGCCATGGAAGAAAGTGTGCTGAACTGAAGTCTTTGGAGTAGAGAAGATCAAACTGGCTGTGATGGAGGAAGGAGAGGTAGACAGGGGCGTTCTGTAAATGACACGGCCGCCAAGTGTCCTAAGCACCTGGACCTTGCAGACCCCGCCCCGGGGACCACAGGCCTCACACCCACAGGCCCTGCCCACTGTGGGATCAGAGGGCTTTTCAGGGGGCTTTTCTGACCCCCCCGCCCCCCGCCCCGGGGCGCAGGCCTCTCACATGGCAGGTATCTAGGTATTTCAGGACTTTCTGGGGTCTCCACCTCTGTTGGTGGCCAGGTCCTGGGCAGAATTGGGAGAGGTTTACAGACCCCCAGGCCCTGAAAGCCTGCTTCTGCCCAGAGCCTCTTGAAGTTTCCCAAAAGACAATTTCTTCAGCTTCTAACCCTCGGAACCAGCACTGCAGGCCATGCCAAGCAGACAGTGGCCACCCTCCTGCTGTCCCCACATCTTCTCTCTGCCCTCTGGGTACCTTGGCCTCCAGCCTCACCCTCTCACCCCAACAGAAGCCACATCTGCAGCGGTGCCTGGGGGCACTCCCAGAGGTCATCTGAGCCCTAGCCCACCCTCCACCCCCCACCAGGACAGGAGCACCGTGTCACTGCCCAGGACCTATCCTGGTGCCTTCAGGCACTGGAAAGCTGTTTTGCATGAGGAAGGCTGGAGAGGGGTTGGCCTTGACCCCAAGTCCGGAGGGACGATCATTCCTAGGATGCCCTTGCGAGGCCTGTGTGTGCACCTGCCCCAGGAATCACAGCCGGTCACCACTCCCACCAGTGGAAAGGCCCTCCTCATCTCCAGCTTTAGTTTCCCTCAGCTTGTCTGCTGACTACTGGAGCTTCTGCAGGGACAGCATTAGTGAGCAATTAGCACCCTGCTTAATTGGCAGTGGAGTAGCTGATGAACCTGTCAGCTTGTTACCCAGAGCACAGCCTGGGGGACATCATACCCCTCTCTTCCTCCTTTTCCTGCCCTGGGCACGAGGGACTCCTCCCCTAGCCTCAAGTCTCACTTCTAGGAGGACTGTTCAGAGAGAAAGCAAAAGAAGGTTTGGGGGGAAGCAGGAGGGCAGATGGCAGGGCTAGGACCTGGGGGTGCCGGGGGTCCCAGATCAGAGGACAGAAGGCAAGTTGGAGGGCCACGGAAGAGGGTGAACAATGGAGACCTCCAGTGTGGGAGGGACATGGGCTACGGTAGTGTCCAGGTGGGATGGGCTTCAGTCTGGCTTTTGTTGAGAGCAGATGGTGCCCTGGCCAAAGGGTTGGTGGGAGATCAGTCCGCTTCCAGAGTCTGTGTGATCTAGGAGGCAAGATTGTCCATGCCCTACTGGCCGCATCTCTTGCCTCCTCTTCCCCACAGCCCCCTTGCCTCATGAAGGAGCGCCAGTGTGCTAATGGCCTCACAGATGCTGCTCAGAGATTCGGGCCCTGAGGGTAAGAGCCAGGCCTGGTGTGGGGCAGTGTGGCCTCTGTCAAACGAATAAGGCCCCCACTGAGGCCACACATAGACCAGCAGCTCAGCTGTGCTCCTGCAGCCTTTCTGTAGGGGACATGCTGCCTCCTGCCCCCTAGGGGCCCAAGGGAGGGCAGCTGAGGATGACTGGGCCCTGCGTCACAGGCAGTTTTTCATTTTTCTCCACAGCTGAGGGACACTCCACAACCTACGTGCAGGCCCAATGTGTCCACACTGGACCCTCTCTCACCCCCCACACATCACTTTCTCCAACTTTTCAAAGGCCGGAATCCTGAACCTTGAACACTTCCATCACCTTTTCAGGTGGTCCGAAACTCAGTGAGAGGGTGTTGTTATTACCTGGCCCCACGCACCCACCCTTCCCTCCCTGGGAGTCCCAGCAGGTCCTCCTTATGGGGAGTACAGGGGCTGTAGGGCCGTGTCCCTCCTGAGCACCCCACCTCACCACTACCCTGCAGGTAAGCAGGAGGCGGTTCTGTCACTTGTAGGGTCCAGGGTGGGCAGGACAAGTCCTCCTCTCGGACAGGCAGGAAGTTGGCCCTCTGGAGATGACCCCAGGACTCCTGCCATCTGCCCTCCAAACTCCTCTAGACAGGAAGTCACGCTCCTGAGGCTTCTTGCCTCACACGTGGTCAGCCACAGGCACTCCCTCCATCTGGGCCCCATGCAGAGACCTGACCTGCAAAACGAGGACTCTGGCCCCCACTGACCCTGCCCCATCTGTGGTTACATACCCACACACAAACTCCAGCAGACGTGGGCCCCAGTTGTCTCTGCAGACCCTCCTTTCACACAGACCACTACCCAGCCCTCAAGCAGAGTGAGGGAGGCATTTTGGTGGGGTCTTTCACCTGGGATCCCTTCCAGAAACTGCAGGGGGTGTGGAGAGAAGTGTCTTCTGTGGTGGAGTACTGGAGGTCCTTGGTCTGGGGGCATTTTCCTCTGTGCCCCAGCTAAGCCACGGGACCCAGAGCCGGGAAGGCAAGGGTTCACCTCTGGAGAGGACAGCCGTGGCATCATTTGGGGAAGCATATTCGGTATCATACTTATATTAGGAAACATTTAAAGCCCTATTTGTTTGTAACACAAATTTGGACCATAAACAACCATGACTGGACTCACAGAAGATACGGTGGTGGGGACCTTCTGGTGCTGTGAAGCTTGTCTATGCCTCGTCCTTGGTGGCCTCGCCCTCTCTGGCAGCAGTGACAAGAGCAGGAAGAGAAGACAGTGGAAGTCAGACCATCGTAACCCCAAATGCTGGTGGCCCAAGCCTCTCAAGTTCCCGTGTGGGGGTAAATCGTCTTGGGGGGGTGGTCTGCCGGACGAAGAGGTGAGCACGGTATGGGGTGGGGGTCCCCACAGGCCTGAGTGCACAGTTGGTGCCAGGTGAGCCCTTCCTCAGTTCCTCCACCCACCCCGAAGCTGCCCAGCAGTGGGCGAGCAGTAATGTGTCCTCACCACATCCCTGAGGTACACAACCCTGTTTGGCCTTTCCATGCTCATTCATGCCTCTGTCTTCCTGAGACTGCTTGTATTTGTGCTGCGTGATTTGGGGACATCATGGAGACCCGTGTACACACCTGTGTTACTTCTACCGCCCCAGCCCTGTCCTGCTTTCCCCCTCCCGACCACAGCCTCCCACCAGCCCTCTCTCTTGGACTTGCACTATTGGCCCAGCCTCTGCCCAGGGTGTTCTCTGGCCACAGGAGTGTGCATGCCAGCTCGTGGGGGCAGGCTAGGGGCTGAGAGTTCGTGCCCCGGGAGCTGCCTTCCACTCCCAGCCTCCAGCCCCATTGCAGGGAGGCAAATCTGAGGCCCAGCAGGATGGAGTCTAGCTGTCCACTGTGATCACCTGCCGTAACACCCTCTGTGTCACTTGCCCACTCCCCTGCATGTGCCCATTGGAATTCCCACTCCAATAAACTACTTGCACTCAAATACTCGTCAGGGGTCTGCTTCCAAAATGTAATGTTGGGACAGGCATAGGATAGCTAGGTTCTCATTAAGAGCCAGTTGGAACCAGTCATCCTCTGATTTGCTCTCCCCTCTGTAGCCGGAATGAACTCTCTGAAATGCCGATCCCGCCATGGTCCTAGTGTCCTCTGAAGCAGCAGTGACCTCAGGGGCCTGTGGGGCTGGACATGCAGTGTGGAATGTAAGACCAGCCGGGGGACAGAGGTGGATGGAATGAACGTGGAGCACCATCGGATTGTCACTATCAGATGATGTGGACACAGTGTGGCTAGCTCTTCTGATTTTTTTTTCAAGAGAACCTAGAAATCTGGATTCTAAAAATGAGAACTCTCCTCTCCTTTTTGTTTCATAATCCCCATCTGGGCATGCCACTGTGCTTTTTGGTTTTTGGTTTAAATTCCCTCCTTCAATTCCTGTTCTCTCTAATGTTCCCTATCTCCTTAGGCACCTAAGCTAATGTGTTGGGTGCATGTCTTTGATTATGCATGTATCCTTATAAGCCATGCAGTGACGTTCTGTGTATATGTGCTTTTCCTTTACGTACATGTTCATGGGCACCTGAGCTGTTGCTGGTCTCTCAGTCCTGCTTTAATGTCGATCTATGTACGTGGAATCTGATTGCACTGGTGCAGTGAATGACTGAATAGGGCCCTTCTAGCCATAGTCTTTGTGAGTATGATTGAGTGGGGCTATGCAGTAAGGTATATGGAAACTGTGATGGTTGGGGTTATGTGTCGGCTTGGCTAGGCCCCGATTCCCAGTATTGTGTGGCTCTCCTCCATTTTGTGATGGGATGTAATTATCCTAATTATCCTCCGTTTTATGTGCTGTAAATCCTAACCTCTAGATGTGAATGAGACAGGATTGGTGTGGGGTCTATCTTGAGTCACAGCCTTGCAGGAGGACATGACACAAGTCCGGCCCTTACTCAAGTCACCTTCTTCCATGGCATGTGGCCTGCATCCCATGGAGGAGTATAGGTGCTCTTGTGGGGCTCTCTCTCTCTTTCTGCATCGGAATCATGTGTTCGGCTTCTCACTGTCTGGACTTCAGTTCGTGGGACTTGAGCCAGCAGCCTGCCGTCTGACCTGACGATTCTGGGATTTGCCAGCTTCCACAATCCCGTGGGCTGGCGGCCTATCATCTGACCTGATTCACCAGCTTCCGCAGCCTTGTGAGCCAGCAGCCCGTTGCCTGGCCTGCGTATTTGGGTTCGTCGGCCCAGCAGCCACGTGAATCAAGAGAAACCTATCCACGACCCAGGGATTTGGGATTTGCCAGCCTCCACAACTGTGTGAGCCATTTCCTTGATAAGGTTCGTGAGTTCTGTGAGCTGTGCAGCGAATCACCCAAAGACAGGAGGGAGGATGTTGAGGCGGAAGAGGAGTAGTTGATGTTAGAGATGATGGAGTGGTACAGCAGCTTAGAAAAGTTGGACATTTGGGACGTCTTTAACCTTTGCCCCAGAACCAGCTTTGTGCTGATCCTAATAAGACTCATTGTTCATTTAGCATCCACCCCAGTTTGGTTCATCTGTTCCCCTGTGATGAGCCAGAAGGTGCCTCTGACTGCCTGGATCTCAAACAAAGCTGAAACAAGTGTGCTCATGGCTGACCTCAGACAGGCCTGGGAAGGTGTTGGGAGTGTTAGTGTTAGTGGGACACCTGAGTACTTAATATCCCCAGGTGCTGCCAGGCTGCGTTCCAGCTCCTTCAGTTTACCCGCCCCCGCCCCATGGGTATGGACTCCCACCTGTCCACATTCTTGCCAATCCTCGTGTATACAGCTGCTCAAGTCTTACAAATCTGCTTTGGGTAAAGTGGTATGTGATTTTTGTTTTAATTCACTCAGTTCTAATAGAATAAATGTTGAAGAATTTAATGACAATTACTTCAGTGTCCATAGAACAAATCTCTGCTTCTGTTTGAGCAGCACTGAGTAGTATATGAGCAGATCTGCCAACACCTCCCATAGAATCATCCATGCTTTGTTTTTACTCTGAATTAACACTCTGTGTACTTTTATGCAAGCACTCGCCAAAACTTCTACTTGTATTATCTCCACCAAAGGCGGTACAATGTTTTCTCAGTAGCTCCTAAGTCAATAAGAGAGTCTCTGCGAACAGTTGCTGTTGTTTCTGAAGTCTCATTTGGCAGGGATTTTACTCTTAATAGCCTGATAATAAAGTTGTTTTTCTAATGAGAAAATATTGCACAAGCAAAGGGAATTTTGTTTCTGCATGGTGATTGTCTGCATCCATGGCTGTGCTGTAAAAGGTGAGGCATTTCAGTCTTTGATAATCTCTGTAATAGTAAATGGAACCATTACATTTTTTCTTATTGCCCATTTTGCCCTGGCAATTGAAAATTTGCTTGCAATTTTGGATTCACAAAATGCTTTGGGTAGCCATACCTTCAGTCATTTGAGCAGTAAGACTGATGATTATATACAGTGTGGAAGGCTCTTTAACTTCTGCTGTGATTATTTTATCTTCTTCATCTGAATTCTCTTAATAAAAATGTTTGTTATTCTATGACTTTGTTACTAGTTGATAAAATCACACATGTCTTATGCTCAGCTGCGAGAATATGCTGCTTTATACCTGGCTTTCCATCATCTTCCATATTGAAAGAACAATTACGTTGTACCAAGAGCTTCAATGGACATTTTCCTCATTCAGTGTGCACTGTTGAGAAAATTAATCACCAAATGTACTCCTGCATTTTAAACACAAATAAAAATAGGTAATAGCAACCATCACAAGATGGAAGAAATTAAATTAGAGACTGTGAGAACCCATCATCGAGTCTGTTACTCAAACGTCGCAACTCACAATTCACCACAAATGGGCTGAACTGTAAAGCATTGTGAAGTTACCAACCAACAATATGTTGGACTTTGTTGCAGAAAAATGTGAACTTACCTTTTGCCTGCAAACAAAGGCTGTACAGCCCTGAATTACACCAAGCTCTGGGGAGCCTGGTGCTCTGGGGCTGGTGGGTTTTTGGTTGTGTTCCTGTGGTCACTGTCTGTGCTGGTGACTGGCTGGCTTCAGAAGTGCGGTCAAGGCATGTGCGCTTGGTGACTGGCTGCTGTCTAGAAGCTGGGCCATTATTTTATCAGCAATTTACTGATTTCAGAAGCTTGGGGTGTCATTGATACTCTAACTTTCAGAAACATTGTTACTGGAGTGAGGCTGTGGTTGAATGGCTGACTTTCAGAGCATGTGTCCTGTTCGGAAATTATCTCTAATGGTGGCTACTTGTTCATGACTTAGGGCTTTGGCCAAAGTCCTTTTCCTTCCTTGAATATGAAAAATAAGTACTTTTCATTAGCAGTTCCACCCGTTGGTCTTCCTTCAGCCAAAACTGCAGGAGTGACCATAAGGAGCAGCCCAGATCTTTACCTGTGCCGGTGTGATTTTCAGCTAATGTCACCATTTAAGTGATTTAAATGCTAATTAAGGTGGCAGAAAAATCTTGTAATTTATTGAAAAACCCAGTTAAAAGACATTTAGGGCATCCTGACAAAGTCAGTGTGGGACTACAGTACAAAGTCATTAATTGCAGGTCACATCCTGTACATGCAAGACATCTGGCAGTCCTGGTTCACACTCATCACAAACTCAAGTATGACACCCATGACAAACGTGCACATTCAGAACCCTCTGTCCACGTGCACACACACTTTGCTCATTCAGAAGTTATCAAGGTCACTTTAGAACACTAGCAAATGCGGGAGCACCACAGACCCGGAAGCCCCCATTACGAGACCTACTAAGGGATCTTCGCGGGCTTCGTGACCCTTTCCGGGATGTTATCCCTCCCCGAGCAGCGCGGTCCGGAGAGGGAGGTGGGTGGACTGGCCCGAAGCCTCGGGGAAGGGAAGGGAGACCCGCGTCTTTCGCGGCCCGCCGCGGAACTACACTTCCCAGAAGCCTGTGAGAGGCGCGACTTCTACTCCGAGGGATTCTGGGGCTGACAGCGGGTGCGGTTGGTCGGTGCGGTCGTCCGTGCCCAGCGGCAATGGATCTTTGTCGGAGGGCAGGGGGTGTTCAGGCCCCTGGCGTAGGTCTCCCGACCCACCCACCCCCCACCCGCAGGCCCGTCTCGGGCAGTCTCGGAGAGGATCCTACACGCTCTCGTCCGGAACCGACCCTGGGGGACAATGAGCCCAGGCAGATGTTTCGAGGAGCGCA
Source organism: Dugong dugon (assembly GCA_030035585.1). NCBI lineage: Eukaryota > Metazoa > Chordata > Mammalia > Sirenia > Dugongidae > Dugong > Dugong dugon. Next base: position 23,778,710 of record CM057462.1, on the reverse strand, counting down.
TGTATGGATGTGAGCTCGGCGGGTGTGCAGATGAGGGTGCAAGCGCTGGTCCATGTGTGTAGCATGTGTGCGTGTGAGCAGGTGTCTGTGTGTGCCTATGTGCGGGTGTGAGCATGGGTCGGCGCGTGCGCATGTGTGGGTGTGTTTGTGAACGCGGGGTCCCTTTCTTTGAAAGTGTGGGTGTGAGCCAGGGCTTCTCATGGGTTCCTTCAAGTTTAAACCCCTGCTAAGAATTTGCATTTCCACCCCAGAAACACTGAATCAGAATCTAGATTTTAACAAGATCCCCAGGTGATTCTTATCTCCAGCAGCATTAACATCGCTTGAGAATTTGTTAGAAATGCAAATTTTCAGCAGGGGTTCGAACCAGAAATGAATGTACTGGAAGCCCTGGTTTGATGCCCTGGTGCAAGCACAGGCCAGTGGGTGCAAATGTGCATGTGCCGGCGTGAGCTTGAGTCTGTGTGTGTATGTGTGGATGTGAGTGGGTTGTGTGTGCACATGTGTGGGTGTGAGCAGGGGTCTGTGTGTGCATGTGAGTGCGAGTCTGTGTGCACATGAGTGGGTCAGCAGGCTGATGTGCAGGTGTGAACGTGGGTAGGAGGGCCCAGGCTCATGGAATCCATTGGCCTGATGGCAAGCGGCAGGAGAGCCGAGGTGCCAAGATTGTCAAGAGTGAACAAATGCAGTGGATGATGCCCCCTCCCAACTCCTCCTTTTGGGTGCTTGTATGTCCCTGGAGAGGGGCTGTGCACCTGCCTGCCACTTGCCCTCTGTGGTCTCAGAGCTGGAGTCCCTGCTGAGGAGGCAGATTTACGGTCTCGAGTGCAGTCCAGTCGACATCAAGGCCTCTGGTAGGAAAAAACCAGGCCCCTGAGAGGGGTGGTGGGGGATGGAGGAGGAAGAGGAGGGTCTCAGAGAGCAGATGATCCTCTGAGGAGCAGGAGGAGGCCTAGCTCACCCACAGACTTCTCACTAGAGCATCAAGGCAGAGGCCAGAGACTAGCCACCAGGTGGAGGGATAAAGCCTGTGGGGAATTGGGTGAGGTCACTGTGTCCAGATAAGAGATGAGGCAGGGACCAGCCTGGAGGATGAGACTCCAGGTCTTGATAGGTGTGAATTACTGAGGGCTTTGAGATGGCAGGAGTATTTTCCTCTGACAACTCTTGGTATTCGGGAGGGTTGAACAACACTGTTACAGCATGTTCTTGGAAATCCTTCTCTCCATAGGTGTTTGCCATTTGGTCATACATTTGTGTGATTTATGAATTTGCTTTTCACTTCTCATCTCTGTGGATCAACTTTGACCTAGTAAGAACCCTGTGAGGCAGCGTTGTTAACCCAGGTGGACAGCTATGAAAACAGGCTGCATGTGATCAAGTGACTTTGTCAAGCTTTCTTTGCAACCTAAAGTCAGATTTGGAGGTAGAATCCCAGTGTCCTGCTTCTTTGTTCCAGAGTTTGCTCACTAAGCAAATCTGCCTTTTGGATAATAAAGCATACATTTTATAAACATGAAGCCACAGCCTTCAGAGATCCCTGAATGTCTTCACACTTTCAAAGGGCTGAGAAGGGAAAGAGACCAGGGCCAGACAGCTTAAGGTACCTGCCCAGGATCATCAATACATTGGGGCAGAACTGTGAGTGTGTTCAGAGCCCTGACCCATGACACCCTCTGTGAGCACAGGGATGAAGCTGAGGCCCTTCTCCACTTCTAAAGTTTGGAGGAGGACTATGAAAAGTTTTAAGAGAATGGAGTGATGATGTTTCCTTAACTGTGGGCTTCCAGTTTAGGTAGTTCTCAGCTCATGCTATGAGAAAAATTAGCCCTCGTACTTCCTACCATTCTCCACCATCACCTGATTTGTTATAGAATTTTCACATTGGCAAGGGTAGTAACCTTTACGTTCTTTGTATAACTGTAATTTCCACAGGCTAGTCTTGCTCTTTCATTTAAATGTATTCAGTATTCACCCCCAGGCATTTACCACAGCTTCTCTATCCTGAGTTCTTTATTTTGATTCTTATTTTGAGTGGCTTGAATACATCAATCAATACGTGTTTTTGAAGATGCATTTAGATGCCGTATTCTGTGAATTTTTCCATGTTTAAGAACGGATACTTATTACCTTTATCCTCGAATGACTTTTTCTTCTGGGTATAATATTCTTGCCTTTAGAACTTTGTGGATATTAGTTATTTCATTGCCACCTAAGACCAGCCTAATTTGGAAACATCACCTGTGGGGTCGGACTCCAGTCGACACAGGGCATCACCTGTGGGGCCATCCCTCAATCCATACAGAGCATCAGCTCTGGGGCCAACACCCAATCTACACGGGGCATCTCCTTCAGGGTCTACTCCCGATCCACACCTAGCATCCCCTGCAGGGCCACCCCTGATTGACAAGGACCATCACCTGCAGGGCCCATCCCAGATCGACATGGAATGTCAACTGCAGGGCCCGTCCCCAATTTATGGGGAGCATCACCTGTGGGGACCACCCCCAATCAACATGCTGCATCACCTGTGGGGCCTCCCCCTTTCTACAGAGAACATTACCTGTGGGACCCGCCCCGGATCCCTGAGGATCATCAACTCTGGGACCTGTCCCCAGTTCACAGGGAGCACTACTAGGAGGGCCCTCACCCAGTCCCCACAGAGCATAACCTTTGGGGCCCACCCCAGATCCATAAGGAGCATCATCTACGGGGACCACCCCCCAATACAAAGCCTCATCTGAGGAGCCCACCTCCGATCCACAGGAAGCATCACCTGTGGGACCAGCCCCCAACTGACATGGGGCATCACCTGGGGCTTCCATCCTGGATCCACACAGATCATCAACTCTGCAGCTCACCCCTGATTCACAGGGAGCATCACCTGAGGTACTGGCCACCAATCCACGTGGAACATCACATGGGGGCGCCTGCCCCAATCAACGTGCAGCATCACCTGAAGGGCACGCCCCCAATCAACACAGAGCATCACTTGGAGGGCAGGCCACAATCCATAGGGAACATCACCTGTGGATCCGCCCCCAATTCACACACAGCATCGCCTGCAGGGCCGGCTCCCAGTCTACACGGAACATCACATCCAGAACTTGCTCTGGAGCAGAGCGAGCCTCAGCACCTACTAGCATCCATTCTTGAGCCAAAGCTGGTGCCAAGCCTTCTTGCTCTTCACCTGAGAAGGCATCTCTTTATCTTTTGGCACTTCTTTTCTTGATCTACATTTACTTTTTTGTTTAACTAATTTTAAAATCTAGGTTTGATCTGAAATAAAGTTTCACATTTTGAACATTTTAAAGTGTATAATTCAATAGTCTTGTATGCCTTTTTTGAGGACGGCGCAGGACTAGGCAACATTTTGGACTGTTATACATAAGGTCACTCCATCCAGCCTAGTTTCAGAAATCAGAGAACAGCACGTAGGAAAACCTTTCATTCTCCTTCTTCTGTCCTGGGTTTTACTAACAAGGTAAAATTTTGCCATAAAAGATCAGACTGGTTTTATCTGGAAAAGCAAAAGCATAGGGAACTGAGGCGATGGGTTAGAAATACGGTAAGCAATAGCGTATGTCCAGCAATTATTTGCAATCACTGATATTCTCTGTGAGAGACACCCTTGGACCCTTCCAGGGTGCCCTGCTCGGTTGGCTCTTGTACATAAGAGATGGAGTTTTCCCTGCCCAGACGCTTCTAGGTTCTAGTTCCTCACACTGTAATTTTAGGGTTTCTTTTCCCTTTCCCAATTAGATATATAGGTATGGATATACAATGTATGGTATTTTATTCTGATTGATGTCACACTGTGGGAAAAGTTAGGAAAAAGTGCAGTGCAGAGTACAGAAATGACTCATAATCCCACCACTGAGAATTTCTTCCCACAACTCCCACATTTCTGGGCCTTAGGGTTGAGTTTGGATCAAAATGGAAAACGTGTGTTTGCTTTTTGGACGGCATTTCCATTGCCCTCCTGACTCTGCAGTGTCATAGCTGGAAGGCCCAGCTAGCGATCACCCGGCTAGTCCACCTCCCATGCTCACAGATGGGCAAGAGGCAGAGACAGGGAGTGGAGGCGGGAAAGTCAGGCCTTTGGACTCTTTATCCTGCACCTCAGCATGGTCATCACAGATCTCACCTGTCACCGTTAAAATTTCTTTTAACTTGATCCTCATCCTTCTCCTCCCTCTGCCTCAGGCCTTTGTCTCTCCCTAGCCCACAGGATGAAAACAACAAGAACAGCCACAAGTGCTGTGACTTACTGAGTTCTTGCTATGTGCCGTCGAGGCCTTCATCCTCTCAATAACTGTGAGAGAGGGAACAAAATTAACCCTGTTTTACAGATGAAGAACCTGAAGCTCAGAGACTTGGTAACTTGGCCAAGATCTCTCAGATGGAAGGTGATTAGAGCCAGGATCTGAATCTAGACCCTGTAATTCCAAAGTCTTGTACCAACCACTATGTTATCTGGTCTTGGGACTAACCAGAAAAAAAAGTTTATAATCACTTGATTGTGCTTGTGTAGTGAAGCATAGCATACATTCCAAAACTGTAAAAATGTTAAGTATACAGCTCGATGAATTATCAAAAGGGAACACACGTGGTTAGCAATACCCATATTAAATAGAACATTACCATCCCTCTGGGAGCACCCAGAAATCACAACTAAGGCCAGGTTTAGGGCCAGGGTCAGGTTCAGAGTCTGTAATGGCCAGGGTCAGAGCCAAGGCCAGGTTCAAAGCCAAAGTTATGGTTAGGTACATGTTCAAGGCTAGGGCCAAGGCCAGAGAGATGGCCAAAGACAAGATCAGGACCAGAGTCAGGGCCAAGTCCAGGGACAGGCTCTGGGTCAGAGTTAGGGTCAGGGCCTGAGAATTACCAGGTGGAGAAGTACTTAGGGGTTATAATATGCAGGTATTTTTCCTTTTTTGTTACCTTCCAGGAACCAGACAAATGCAATCAAAGCACTTCACAAGTGAACAACACTTGTTAAATTTAAATGTATGTAATATGAAATGGGCAAAATCTGAATATCAAATGCTGAAATCCGAAGATCTTGTTGCAATAGGTTACTATTTTTCTGTAATTTGTCATTGTGGAACGATATTTTAAACTAAGTGGGGGGAAATAGTTGATGAAGCTCTCCAAGGAAAAATTGTGAAAATAAATAAATCTGCATACTTGCTTACAATGAATGAGAGAAAGTAACTTTGACAGTAGGTAGATAAATATGAAAGTTTAACAAGACATATGAATATACTTTCTTAATTTGAAATAAAACAGAAAAGTAAAGAAATTCAAAGTATTTGAATAGCTGAATGAGAGTATCTATTATGGGAAAGAGGACTCTGACTCATAGCGACCCTATAGTACAGAGTAGAACTGCCCTATAGGGTTTCCAAGGCTGTAAATCTTTATGGAAGCAGACCGCCACGTCTTTCTCCCATAAAGGCAGCTGGTGAGTTCGATCCATCGACCTTTCATTTAGCAGCCAACAGCTTAACCGCTGCACCACAAGGGCTCCTTTATGTATGGTAAGCCTACCCACCCACCCATACTCATTGACGCCTAGTCGATACCAACTCATTGCAACCCTGTAGGACAGAGTAGAACTGCCCCATAGGGTTTCCAAGGCTGTGAATCTTTACAGAAGCAGACTGCCTTATTTTTCTCCTGTGGAGCAGCTAGTGGGTTCCAACTGCCAATCTTTCAGTTAGCAGCTGAGTGCTTAACCACTGCGCCACTAGTGCTCCTTATATAAACCTTTGTTGTTGTTAGGTTATAGCAACCCCATGTGCAACAGAAGGAAACACTGCCCAGTCCGGCGCCATCCACACAAACATTGCTATGTTTGAGCCCATTGTTGCAGCCACTGTGTCAATCTATCTGGTTGGTTGAGAGTCTTCCTCTTTTTCGCTGACCCTCTACTTTACCAAGCATGATGTCCTTCTCCATGGACTAGCCCCTCCTCATAACATGTCTAAAGTGCGTGAGACGAAGTCTTACAATCCTCCCTTCTAAGGAGCATTCTGGCTGTGCTTCTTCCAAGACAGATTTGTTTGTTCTTCTAATAGTCCATGGGATATTCAATATTCTTCACCAACACCATAATTCAAAGGCATCAGTTCTTCAGTCTTCCTTATTCATTGTCCAGCTTTCACATGCATATGAGGAGATTGAAAATACCATGGCTTGGGTCAGGTGCACGTTGGTCCTCAAAGTGGCATCTTTGCTTTTTAACACTTTAAAGAACTCTTTTGCAGCAGGTTTACCTAATGCAATATGTCGTTTGATTTCTTGACTGCTCTTTCCATGGGTGTTGATTGTGGATCCAAGTAAAATGAAATCCTTGACAACTTCAGTCTTTCCTCCGTTTATCATGATGATGTTTATTGGTCCAGTTGTGAAGATTTTTGTTTTCTTTATGTTAAGGTGTAATCCGTACTGAAGGCTGTAGTCTTTGATCTTCATCAATAAGTGCTTCAAGTCCTCTTTGCTTTCAGCAAGCAAGGTTGTGTCGTCTGCGTAATCACAGGTTGTTAATGAGTCTTCCTCCAATCCTGATGCCCCATTCTTCTTCATAGAGTCCAGCTTCTCAGGTAATTTGCTCAGCATACAGATTGAATAAGTATGGTGAAAGAATACAACCCTGATACACACCTTTCCTGATTTTAAACCACACAGAATCCCCTTGTTCTGTTTGAACAACTGCCCCTTGGTCTATGTACAGGTTCTGCACGAGCAGACTTAAGTGTTCTGGAATTCCCATTCTTCGCAATGTTATCCATAATTTGTTATGATCCATACAGTCGAATGCCTTTGCATAGTCAATAAAACACAGGTAAATATCTTTCTGGTATTCTCTGCTTTCAGCCAAGATCCATCTGACGACAGCAATGATATCCCGTGTTCCATGTCCTCTTCTGAATCTGGATTGAATTTCTGGCTGTTCCCTATTGATGTACTGCTGCAACCGTTTTTTAATTATCTTCAGCAAAATCTTACTTACATGTAATATTAATGATATTGCTCAATAATTTCAGCATTCTGTTGGATCACCTTACTTTGGAATGGGTACAAATATGGATCTCTTCCAGTCAGTTGGCCGGTTAGCTGTCTTCCAAATTTCTTGGCATGATGAGTGAGTGCTTCCAGCTTTGCATCCATTTATAAGCCTACTCCTTGTCAATTTCAAGGCATGGTCCTCCCAGCAGGACCACAAACTGACCAATCCCCTCAGCAGACCAGAAGTTACTCAGTTTGCATAGTCCCACCCAATCATTTTGTGGGTTACAAGACCATGGCTAGAAAGACCACATAAAAGTGATTCATTGCACCACACCTACCTGTCGTTTCCTACTTCAGAAGGAAGGATTTCCCATCCTAGATGGAAGGGTTGGGCCTCCACCAAGTGTGGGCTGATTGGGATTTGTGGGTAGGGGGTGCTGCTTGGGAGACTCCTGCCTGTGGTTTTCTCACTAGCTTCTAACCAACGGGGCTTATTCTCTCCCTGGAGGAGGTTTTCCTGTGGGTGAGGAGCCCAGAGTGGGAGGGTGGCCTTGTGTCAGGGGTTAAGGATTCTGCCTCATTTCCTTCTTGATCTCTTGATCTTTTGTATTCTACCTGCAGTAATTACAAGAAATTTTCTTCCTCTGGAAAATTTCTTGATTATTTGGGGAGCTTGCTGAAACCATCATGGTCTGCCTCTTTATGTGATTTGATATTGACAGTTGTCTCCGAGCCATCAATAAATTATTATATTTATTTATTTTATGTTTGCTTACTGTGTTCTAGCTGCTTGTTTTGTTTTGTTCTGATGTGCCAAATAGGCTGCTCGGGTGAGCTAGTCCAATCACCGGCACCCCTGAAGCTCCAACATCCTGCCACCAGGTGGCCAGACCTGCCACTAAGTATGGGAGCCCCAGAGTCCACCCACTCCTCCTGTATGGATTCAGCTCAGGTGTCCAGGTAGTCGGCCACCAAGTGTGTGGTGCAGGCTCCCATCTACAGTCCTAGACCTGCATGGGTGATTGGTGTAGGCACAGGCATCAGGCTGCAGCAGGGGGTCACATGCTGAGCAAGGCGGGGGGCCACCAGCCACCCCCAAGTGTCCAGAAGGAAAGCGTGTCCCTGTTCCCGAAAGCACGTAGGTGGGTGGGTTTTGTAGCCGGACTATGAGCACCCAATGCTGTTGGCTATAAGGACTGAGGGGCACCCCTTATTCTTGGGCCCCTCTCGCAGGTGGCTAGGTGGCATAGGTGGAGCCACCAGTCCTCAGGCCCCAGATGTGGGTAGCTGAAGACCCTGCTTAATAAGCAGAACAGTGTCAGATGTCACAAACCACTTCACAGCTGAAACAGTTGAAGTTAGACTTCAGGTATATACCCTGTTGTACTGTGGTAATGAGGGCCTGCTCTGTTGAAATGGGCCCACACAAGTCTCTGCAGGGGAAAAGGCACTCAAAGTCCATGGACCCCTTATGCCTGTGCCTAGCAAAGGAGCTGTGCCTACCCTGAGTTCCTGGCTTAGGGGAGCCAGCAGATTATTTTTTCTGCTATTTGTTAATTTGTTCCCTCTCCAAGGCCGGGAGAATGGCTCAGGGCCTGTGATGGGTCCTACTTCTGGCCCAGGGGACTCAGCAATCACTGAAGTTGTCCCAGACCCAGTGCAGAGTGGGGAGCAGAGAGGTAAATGGGAGACATTTTTTTCCCAAAGGGGGTGTTTTTGATCCACGAAGTAGGCCATATGCAAGTACTTATCTTTCCCCCATCAAGGGCTGCTTCTCACTGGTTCTGGATGGCCGAGGAGACTCTCTGCTGCTGGTTCTCTCTCGATGTGGAAGACACCTCCTAAGGGCGCTGCTTGCCTCACCACGCACCAAGAGCTGATCTGGCCTGAAGGGCTCTGGCTCCTGCCGGGTCAGGTCTGGCAATCCTTGCTGTTTCTGAACCATCTCTCCCTCCCCCTGCCACTCAGTCCAATTCCTCAACTTTGCCTTTGATGTTCAGGGATCCTAGATTGTCATATATAATCAATTCACTTGTTTTTTCAGGTCTTTGTTATAAGAGGGACCACTGGAAGCATCTGACTACTCTGCCATCTTGGCCCTGCCTCCTCAGGATATGGATTCTGGAAGAGGCTTCTGGCCTCCAGAGCCCACCAAAGGGACGAGGGGATGAGAGTTCCAGGCCCCCAAGTCCCTGACCCTAGGAGTGCTGACATCAGGGGTGCAGTCCACAGGATACTGGGCACCTGGGTCCCTATCAGGGGCCAGCATAGGCTGAGGGCTTTAGGGAAAGACCATTACTGGGTGACAGGCTGAGTGGACGCTTTCATCAGGGTCTTCTCTGAACTCCACACTCACTTTGTTTGGGGCAGTCACCCACAGTCCTAGCTACTGGCATTGACTGCCCGTTGATGACCCTGGGCCAGCCCAGTTTTTCCCAGATCCTCCTGCAGCTCTCAATACCTGTGCCCCTGCTCCCAACCCTCTCCTCTTCCCTGGACAGAGGGAGGTGGTAGATGGGGCAGTAGAGCCTGTGCAGCCATGGCTAGTGGACTTTGCCGGGGCTTGACGGAACAGCCCTCAGGCCAGCCTGCCCAACAGGAGGATCCTTTGTCTCCAAAAACAAGGAACTTCCCTCCTGCCCAGGGATCCAGGGAACAGCTGGAGGACCCCCTTACCAATCCAGTCACTGCCCCATGATTCGAGGTTCTGTGAACCCCCAGCCATCAGCCCAGACCCTAGCACTGTCATGATTCATACCCACCACCACAAACATGATGACAGACAGGGGACTGGGACTTCTCTGACGTCCAAGTAGGCACCATGCATGAAGGGGCAGAAAAGGAAGGGAGCAGCCTTGGATGTGGTGTCGGAGACACCTCACACCTGCCCTAGACCCATGATGCTGACTCCAGGGTTGGGAGACCAGGGAGAGCTGCCTACTCCTGCTCAGTCAGCCGGGGAGTCCCCAGGCAGGGTACAGATGGGGAGGAGTGTGAGGATGCCCTGAGGAGGTCCTTTCTCTATCAGTGTAGCCCTGCTGGATACAGTTGGCTTTGTCAGGGCCTTGGTACCAGGCCTCTGCCATTTACTCACTGATGTATGACCTCGGACATGTTGCTGGGCTCTCAGCCTCTGTGTGCAGCGAATTGCTTTAATATGGCCCTTCTAGCCATGGTCTTGTAATTCTCACAAAATGATTGGGTGGGGTTATGCAAATAAGGTGTTTGTGACCTACCAATGGGATTGGGCAATTTTGCTAACGCAAATAAGGTGAATTGAACCCTCATAGGGGATTGGTCAGTTCTGCTATCCCTCTAGGCTTAAAGGGAGCCAATTCCAGAGGTTCAGGTAGGGCCTCACTATCATCAAGAAGAAGAGTGTCTTAGTTATCTAGTGCTGCTACAACAGAAATACCACAAGTGGACGGCTTTAAAAAAGAGAAATTTATCCTCTCACAGTCTAGGAGGCTAGAAGACTGAATTCTGGGTGACAGCTCCAGGAAAAGGCTTTCTGTCTCTGTTGGCTCTAGGGGAAGGTCTTCCCCTGGTCTAGGAGCTTCTCAGTGCAGGGAACCCAGGGTCCAAAGATGTGCTCTGCTCGTGGTTCTTCATTCTTGATGGCATGAGGCCCCCCTGTCTCTCTGCTCACTTCTCTCTTTTATATCTCAAAAGAGATTGACTCAAGATACAACCTAATCTTATAGTTTGAGTCCTGCCTCATTAACATTACTGCCTCTAATCCTGCATCATTAACATCAGAGGTAGGATTTACAACACATAGGAAAATCACATCAGATGACAAAACGGTGGCCAATCACACAATACTGGGAGTCATGGCCTAGCCAAGTTGACACAAATTTTGGGGGGACATAATTCAATCCATAACAGAGAGCCAGGAGTGGAGTGTGTCCTTTGAACCCAGGGTTCCTGCATCTCACATACTTTGGACATGTTATCAAGAGGGATAAGTCCCTTGAGAAGAACATTATGCTTGGTAAAGTAGAGAATCAGCAAAAAAGAGGAAGATATTCAATGAGATGGATTTACAACAGTGGTCTCAATCATAACAATAATTGTGAGGATGGGGCAGGACCAGGCAGTGTTTTGTTTTGTTGTACATGGGGTCACTATGATGGGGAACCAACTCAATGGCACCTAAACAACAACAACAACCCAAAATGGCATGGAGGTGGTGTCTGACCTCCTTTAATTTCACAAGGGGGAAAGAGAATCATGATCAACAGTCCAAAGCTGATTCCGGTGAGGCAGAGGCCAAACATACTTCCTCTCTCTGCCATCTTTACCAATTCTGACACCAACCATCCCTGCCACAGCACTCTCTACTTCTCTGCTGGGTTTGATAATTCATTGCAATGGCCACACAGAACTCACAGACAATACTCATGGTTATGGGGTTTATTAGGAAAGTAACAGGTTACAATTCAGGTTCAGGAGCTCACAAGATACAATTTCTTCCATCAGAACAGCCTCTTCCCAGTTGTGCTCTCAGGCACGCCTCTCTGGCCTTCGGCCCCTGCCCTGCTCGGACAGGTTTTACAGAGCTCTTTTAGCTCTGCCAATGTGTGTCTTGAGGCACCCCACTCCACCAGTAAGCCTTAGCCTGAAGGCACTCAGCTCTAGCTCCTCGGGCTGGAAAACCTAGCTCCACCAAGTACCCAGAGGCACCCTACTCCACCAGCAAGACTCCTTCCTGAAAGCACACAGCTTTCTTGCTTTATTGGCCAGGAAGCCCACCACGTTGTCTCCTGCCAGTCTCTCCTGCCGCCATTTTTCTGCCACTGTTTCTCGCAGTCTTCAGTGTTACAACTCTCTCTCTTTCTCTCTCTTAGTATTCCAGTTCCAGGAGCTTCTCAGGGCAGAGATCCCAAGTCCAAAGGACATGCTCTGCTCCTGGCTCTCCTTCCTTGGTGATGGTGAGATCTTCTCTCTGCTCTGGAATTGGCTCTCTTTTAAGCCTAGTGGGATGGCAAAACTGACCAATCCCCTTGGTGAGCCACAATTACCTTATTTTCACAGTCCCACCTGATCCCTTTGGTGGGAGTTACAAGACCATGGCGAGAACGGCCACACAAAAGCGATCCATTGCACCACAGAGTCACAAGACCATGACTAGAAAGGCCATATGAAAGCTGTCCATCACATTGATCTGTTACTTCCAAGTTGATCCTTATCCTGAATTGTAACCTGTTACTTCCCTAATAAATTCCATAATCATGAGTATTGTCTGTGAGTTCTGTGTGGCCATTGCAATGAATTATCGAATTCAGCACAGAAGCAGAGAGTACCGTGGGAGGGACCGCTGGTGTAAGAACTGGTAAAAAGGTTGGAGAGTGGAGGTATGTCTGATGACCTCATAGGAATCAGCTTTGGGCTGATGATGACTTTCCCTCCTCCTCCTAAAGTTAAATAGGGTCTGATACCACATCATTTTAACAGCCTCAATTTACCCATCTGTGAAGTGGGCAAATAACAATTTTATACCAGGTCATGCTGGAGGGTGGAAAGGCAGGTACTAGGGGGCGTCACCAGTCTGCCCCAAGGTTTCATCCAGAGCCCTAGAGCTGTCAGGTCCTTGCTCCCAGGCTGGAGGTCTGTAGGATGCCCGCCTATGCCTGATCAGAGAGCAGAAGGTCACGTGAGCCATCCCCCTTCGGTGACACCCAGGCAGTTCTGGACACCCTAGCCCCATGTGGGCGGTCTTTGCAGAGCTCCACGAAGAAGATTGGCAAGGAACAGGGCAATGGGGGATCATCTACTTCGTCTCCCCTATGAAAAGGGCCAATAAGGGACTGTGCTGCCTTGGGAATGAGTGCAGGCCAGCAGGGTCTCCTATCCTGTGGAACAGACACGGGCCCTGGAGACTCCTCACCTCTCTCCCAGGGCTTTCCTTCCTGAGAAATCCCCAGTCCCCTCCCAAAGGAATCCTGTCTCCTCCCCTTTCCTACCCCAAGGCCAGGTCCAAAGTCACTTTTCCCATCTTTGTAGGAGTATCAGAAACAAGTCTTTTGCACTATTTTAGTTTCATGTCACGCCACGATCCTTGGCCCTGCAGGTGTATTTCTCCCACGCTGGAATCTCCAGGCATTTGCTCCTTTGCAGGATCTGGAATCACTAAAGCCTCCAGTTCTCAAAACTCCCTTTTATGTAAAAGGAAAAGAAATATCTTACTGTAAAATCAAAGGGGTCTCATAGATGTGTCTTCTCTGTGCACTGTCTCCAAGTTGGAGAGGGAATGAAGTTGCATCAGACATTTTCCCTGCAGACCAAGCCTCACGTGGCACAGAGGGAATATCATGGAGCCCTAGCAGTGGATGGTTCAGGGTTCTGACCATGTGACTTTGAGCAGCCACTTGACAATTCTGAGCGTCTGTTTTCTCATCTTTAGAATGGGATGTTTTGTGAGGATTCACTATGATTATACTCCTAATACAGGGAGGTACTGTGATTACTCAGTTCACAAAATGGGTTGAAGGTCGTAATAGTTTTAATCTTTCCCCGCCTCAAACTCTACTGAGAACCGCTTTCTGCTGGAGGCACTCGTGTCTCTCCTCCTGCCACATGTCACTGAGGACCTGGGAGTTCCCGGTCTGAGTTCCAGTCCCCAACCCACCTGGTGGTTCATGGTGCTGCCTTGGACTATATGTCCCGTCTGTGTCCCACGCTCAGGGTGAAAACAAGTCAGTCCAGCACCTGGATGAGACCTGTGTGGTGTGGACCATCAAGGCAGGCACACTGGAGAAGCTGGTGGAGTAACTGGTGCCCTCCTTGCTAGGTGGTGATACCTCCTACCTCCCTACATTCCTGTGCACCTACTGAGACTTCATCAGCACCTAACAGGTCCTGGATTTGCTGTTGAAAAGGTGAGCTCTCACCCCCTCCTCAGCACAGCAGTGACTCTGCCACCCATGAGCTGTGTGTCTTGGGAATGCCACTTCACCTCCCTAAGCCTTGGTGCACTCCTTTGAAAAGTGAGATGGTAAGAAGGGTTATTGTGAGGAATAAATAGGAAAAACCATGGAAAGTGCTAACCCAGGTCCTGGCTCTGTGGAAAGGTCTGCTGGCAGTGCTTGGGTTGATCATGTCTTATTTTCCTCACCCCCATGAAGAAGCTCTCTGCCTCCCTCTTCACTGACCCCTTGGCCATGACAAACAGATTTTTCCATTTGTGAAGGAGGTTTGAAATTCCGTATAGGGGGTTTCTGTCCATGGTGTAGCCTTGAGGGCTGGTAGAGGGGCCCTGGGCCCACTCACATATCGAGGAAGATACTTCTGGGGTTTATTCATTCAACAAATATATATTAAGTGTCCACAATGTGCAGACACTTTTATAGGCACTTAGTCTAATCCAATGAACAAAGCGGATGAAAATCCCTGCCTTCCTGGGCTTCCACTCAAGTTGAGGAGTCAGATAGGACTACTAGACATCATAAGTGGGTTGTACACTCAGTATGTTAGCTATGATGTCATCATGGCCTCTGTAGATATGGATGCATCCTCCCAAATTCTGACAGGATGGCAGGATCCAGGACCAACTAAAAAAGTGAGTGGACTTTGGGTCCAGATGGGAGGGCTCCTGTGACCACAGACAGGGGCTTTGGGGCTATGGTTGGGGTGGGGCTGGGCAGAACCCTAGGTAACACACATCTTTGATTCCCACAGAAAGGTGAGGTGTGGGGGTATCTCCTGTGGGAGGAAAACAGTCCAAGAGAGCTGTGAAGGCGGTCCAGGTGCCGTCGGGAGCAGAGGGGTGGCTGGGGGCTCAGAGTCATGCCCTGAGACAATCCATCTCTACCCAGTCCCCACCCAGCTCTGCTTGCCCCTCCCCTCTATCTAGGCTGTAGAACAGGAGGTGTGGTGAGCAAGCTGCTCTCAAATCTGCCTTGAACCTCAGTCGTGGGGGCTTATCTGCATGTGGGCTGGGGTATCTGTACTCCTGCCCTTCAAGAGAACAGTGCCAGTGGGAAGAAGAGAACCTCTCAAGCACACAGAGAATAAGGCAGCATGCTGGTGCACAAGCTCCAAGCTGAGTAGTCATGAGGGCCCTGGAAGGCGAGGATGGGAGGACAGATTCCATTTGTCCTCTCATCTGTCATATATTCACAGAGCATCTACTGTGTGCCAGTGACATCCAATGAAGAGAGCAGACATATCCCCTCCCTGTCCTCCTGGAGCTTACATTCCAGCGGGGAGAGGGCCAAGAGAGACAGGGGTGTATGTTAGGCTTTGAGGTGTGGCCTCTTTACCCATGGTCTTGTAACTCCCACCCAAGTGATTGTGCAGGACCATAGGGTAATTGTGGCCCACCAAAGGGATTGGTCAGTTTTGCCTTCCCACTGGGCTTGAAATGAGCCACTCCAGAGGTGGGAAAGAGAGGATCCTACCACTAACAAGGAAGAACAGCCAGGACCCAGCAGGTCCTTTGGACCTGGGATCGCTGCACTGAGAAGCTCCTGGAATCAGGAGACAGAGAGAGAGCTGTAACACTGAAGGCAGTAAGAAGCGGTGGTAGAGACCCAGCAGCATAGACCTGGCAGCAGAAGATGGCATGGTGGGCTTCCTGGCCCACAGAGAAAGAAAGCTGAGTGCCTCTGGGCAGAGGCCAAGGGCCAGGGAGAGGCACACCTGTGAGTATGGCTGGGAAGAGGCTGTCCTGATGGAAGACCTGTATCCTGAGTGTTCTGAGCCTGAATTTTAACTGTTACTTTCCCCAATAAACCCCATAATTGTGAGTATTGTCTGTGAGTTCTTTGTGGCCATTGCAATGAATTATCGAACTCAGCAGAGAAGTAGAGTGCCATGGGAAGGACGGTGGGTGTCAGAATTGGTAAAGATGGTGGAGAGAGGAGGCATGTCTGAGCTCTGCCTCATAGGAACCAGCCTTGGGCTGTTGATCTTAATTCTCCTTCCCCCTTACGAAATTAGAGGATGTCAGACACTACCCCCATGCCATTTTTACAGGCTTCCCTGAGGAAGAGTTGGTTAGACCATTGACTGAGGGTTCCCTGGGATTGAGGCTTTTTGCTAACCATCTGCCTGGTGGCCAGGCTTGTCACTGCCAGGACAGACGTGAGATTGGGGAACGTGGTGGGGCTGGCCTGTGGATAGGTGGAAGAGGCACAGGAGCATAGCCCTCCATAGGAGTGCCATGGAGGGTAGTGTGGAAGGAAAGTCCAGGACTCTCACTCTGTTTCCCACCTGCCTACCCACAGCCCCATCTTCTCCATCCTGGACACCTGGCGGGACCAGTATGCAGATGATTTCATCCAGCCCCCAGACTTTCCCTGCCTCAAGCTGGTGGTGGTCATCTACGTGCAGCTCAACATGCCTGGATCAGACCTGGAACACCATGACCACCTTATCCTTGCCCACCTGGAGCAGATGGAGCCCACTGAGGCAGAGTCACAGGGTCAGGAGGACTGGGAGTAGGTTCTTGTGAGCCTGTGAGAAGGAACACAGGGCTGTACCACACAGGGAGGGGCCTCCAGTAACTGGTGTTGGGCCTGATCTCAGAGCAACCTGAGACCTCTCGTGTGATGGACTACAGTCTGGAAAGATTTTCTAGGGCAGAATTATTGGGCTTGGGCTTCTCTTAATGGCAGTGGGACGGTTTTTGTCTTTGGAAAGGCACAAGAGTAAGCAGTCATGTTTGTAGCTCCAACACCAGGTCCCTCACCAGTTCCAGTGCTACCTCTAAAAACAGCTCAAGATATAGAGCCACCTCCAGAACCAGCCTTAGTAAAACCTCCTGAGGTAGAGCTGGCTCCTGCACCAACACCAGAGCTTGATCTAGCACCAGCTACTCCATTACCAGCTCCAGCACCAACACCAGAGCTAGGTCTAGGACCACCCAATTCACCAGCTCCAGCACCACCCCCAGAGACAGAGTCTGCTGTAGTGCCATGCCCACCTCTAGTGATACCTACAGGACTATCTTTAGTACCACCTGCTGAGGTAGAGCCAGCTCTTGCACCAGTACAAAAGCTGGATCTAGCATGAGCTATGCTATCACCAGCTCCAGCACCAGAGGTAGAGTTTGCTGTAGTGCCAGATTCACATCCTGCACCACCTCCAGAAACAGGTCAAGTACCACATCATGAGCTTGAGCTGGTTTCTACAGCAACACTAGAGCTAGATCTAGCACTAGCTACTTCATTACCAGCTCCAAGAACAGCACCAGCTATAGAGCCTACTGCAGTACAGGTCCTGAGCTATAGCCACTGCTAGCTCCAGCCCCAGTGTCTTTTTGTCCCTCACCTGAGAAGACGTCTCTGTTTCATTGTTTTGTAGTATTTTTCCTGTTTTTCATATACTTTATGATTTGTTCTATTTTTCATTTTAGTATTCACATAAAATAAAAACTTACATTTCAATAATTTTAAGGTGAGTAATTTTAATTTTATGGACGCTCTTAATGAGTTTTTTTGTTTTTTGTTTTAGTTTTTAGCTCTTAGATTTAGGTCTTCGATCCATTTTGAGTTAATTTTTGTATATGGTGTAACATAAGGTCCAAATTCAATCTTTTGCATGTAAATATCCAGTTTTCCCACCATCATTTTTTGAACAGATTATTTTTCCCCTGTATGATCTTGATGCCCTTGTTGGAAGTGAATGAACTATAGATTTATGGGTCTATTTTGGGATTCTCATATGTACTCCATTAATCTATATGTGTTGATCTTGGATCCTGCAACTTTCCTGAATTTATCAGCTCTGACAGCTATGTGTGTGTGTTTGTGTGTATTCTTCAGGATTTCCTTCCTACATATGATGTCACATCATCTGCAAATAGAAACAGTTTTACTTCTTCTTTTGCATTTTAGATGCTTTTTATTTATTTATTTTTCCCCATTGCTCTGGCCAGAACTTCCAGTACAATGTTGAATAGCACTGGTGAAAGTGGGCATACTTTTCTTGTTCCTTATCTTAAAGAGGAAGGTTTGAGTCTTTCACCATTGAGTATACTGTGGGTTTTTTCATGTAAGCTCTTTGTCATGTTGAGGAAGTTCCCTTCTAATTCTAGTGCATTGGGTACTTTTATTATGAAGGGGTGTTGAATTTTGTCAATTTTTTCTTTTTTTTGCATCAGTTGAGGTGATCATGTGTTCTTCTCTTTCCTCTAATGTGGTGTATTACATTGATTGATATTCAAGCGTTGAACAACTCTTGCATTCCTGAGATAATTCCAATTAGTCATGATGTATGATCTTTTTAATATGCTGCTCAGTTTCGTTTGCTAGTATTTTGTTGAGGCTTTTTGTATCTGTGTTTACAATGGATATTGGTCTTTAGTTATCTTGTGAGGTCTTTGGCTTTGGTTTCAGGATAATACTGGTCTCATAGAAATAGTTAGGAAGTATTCCCTCCTATTCTATTTTTCGGAAGAATTTGAGAACCCTAACCCTAGACCCTGGACCTGACTCTGGACCCTGACCCTAAACCGTAACCCGACCGTAAACCCTAACCCAACCCCAACCCCAACTCTAAACTGTAAATCCTACCGCTATGCCTACCCCCTACACTCACCTTCATCCAACCCTAGACCCTAGTCCCTGACCTTAACCTGGAACCCTAAACTTGAACCCTAAACTCAAACCTCCAATCTCTAACCCGAACCACAACCCTAACTATAAAAACTCTTACATTTATGCATGTTAAGCATATACAACGTGACCTAGAAAATTTAAATACCTATGAATAGTTTAAAAATGAGACCTACCCAAGACCCCACCCCTCCAGCCCGTCACAAGCCTCGCCCCCTGAACGCTGGCGCTACCCGGACCGGCCCCGCCCTGCCAGGTTCCAGGCTCCGCCCCTCTAGACAGAGGTTGCTTTTTTTTTTTAGGCCCCACCTCTCGCGACCCGATGAGGCCGATCCGGGCGTAATCACGGCGGGGCGGCCCGCTTCTTCCGGTTCGGGTTGTCATGGTGGCGCCCAGCCCACTCCGCCTCGTCTTTTCCTGTCTGAGTCGGCGTAGGAGCGCGGGCAGGCAGCCCTAAACCTTTCACACCCCCTCTGTCATGGCGGCGCCCCGACTCATTCCGTCACCACCAGTTATGGCGGTGCCTGTTGGTCACTTCCGGATCCAACTCCTATGCTGCCCTAGTTCTGCCTAGTCCCGGCCGCCATGGAGGCGCCCTGGGTTTACCGGAAGTGCAACCTCGGAAGTGAGGCGGAGCCTCCGCCCGGAAGGGAGCACGGCGCTGAGAAAGATGGCGGCGGCAGTCGGCAATGCGGTGTCTTGCGGGGCCCGGCCCGGCCGGCAGCCCACACTCAGGCTGCCGCCGCGCGCGCTCCTTGCCGCCGGGCCAGCGCTCGTAGCGAGCGGAGACGAGCTAGTCGCCGGCGTGTGGCCGTACCGGCGGCTGGCGCTGCTGCGGCGCCTCACGGTGCTGCCGTTCGCAGGACTGCTGTACCCGGCCTGGCTGGGAGCCGTGGCCGCCGGCTTCTGGGGCTGGGGCAGCAGCTGGACGCAGATCCCCGAGGCTGCGCTGCTAGTGTTTGCCACCATCTGCCTCGCGCATGCGCTCACCGTTCTCTCGGGACACTGGTCTGTGCACGCGCACTGCGCGCTCACCTGCACCCCGGTAAGCGCGCGCGCACGAGACCGACCCCCGCAAGGTCCGGCCCCACCGCAAGTCCCAGCACGCCCTTCACGTCTGCCCCCTGCCTGCCTGGGCTCATCTCGGAGCGCTGGTGCTTCCAGGACTGGCCCCGCCTCCCCAGGTTCCTGGCTGCGGGGTCGTCTTCCTTTGGCGCAGGGTTCCTCCTGGCCCCGCTGTGATCTGCTATGCGATCCTGGTGTAGGTTGCTTCTGCTGTGGAGTGCCTGTATGGTGTGGCCATTCAGACTCAGCAATGTGGTACCTGTAAACGACCTTAGCACGGGGTTGTTTCGTAGGACTTTTAGTGCTAGGTGCCCATAATAGCGGGCACTTACTTGTTGTCCAGGAAACAGTTCTGCCTCCCTTCTTTCTCTTACCTTGGTTTTCAGAGTGTGAAGCGGGACCTGTGGGGCGGGCATCCCAGTCTGTTTAAGGTGGGCGTGGGTGCCGCTTCGACAGAGAGCCGAGCAGTAGTGCTGAGAGGCCTCCCCACAGTTCGACCAAAGTGAGCACGAAGCCAGGTAATTGCAGTGTTTAAGAGGAGCAGGAGCTGTTTATCAGCAAATGACTTAACTGCTCAGAGTGCCCCTCTTTGAGTCCACCAGTGGTCACCATGAGCTGCCCTGGGTGGCAGTTGACATGATTGGACGCCCACTGTCTGGTCCTACCTTAGGTGACACTGGCAGGCTTGGAGCCATGGGCACTGAACCCTATCTCTGAGGGAGCTTTTCACTTGAGGCCCCTGTTTTCTCCCTCTCTCCTGCAAATACTTCCAAGTGTGTGTTTGCTGGGAGAAGGGGAAAGGGGAGCCATGTGGAGGCCTGTAGATAGATAGGCAGCTCTTCTTTCTGGCTTTGAGTGTGCACTGGATCTTCAGGTACCCTGTTCTGAGTGCAGCCTTATCCCATCCCATTTTTTCTCTCTTAAGTCTCATCCCCAGGGAGGGGACTCACACTTCTGGGGTTGGTGGCTTTGAGTCGGTGCAGCGGGAGACCCCAGCAGGGGACAAGATGATGGAGGGAGTTGGGGGAGTGTGACACCCCAAACTTGTAGCTGTGTTTTGGCCTGGAAAGTGTGACTGTTACCTTCCACTCTAGAATTGGGTGCACCATGGGGTCAGGAGAGTAGACCTGGGTTTTTGTCACATCTCAGACAGAAATGCTTCTACCCGGGTTTCAGTTTCCTTGTCTGTAAAACAAGAACTGCAACACCTGCCTCGGATGCCACCGTGAGAAGACATCGAGGTGACATCTGGGAGACCCTGGCATGGGCTACCAGAGCTAGTAGCTGTGTCTGTCCTGACTTCCTGCTGCTGTGGCCTGTGGACTCCCCGAGGGGAGGGCTTGTTCTCACGGTTACTGCTGTGTCCCCCACGCAGCACGGGACGGGTGAATGAGCTGGTTCAGGTGCTGGGGCAGCAGCAGTGAGCAGGCCGGCCAGACCCTCCATCTCCGTGGAGCTAGTGGGGGAGATGGAACCTGTCCTGGATGATAGCCCTAAAGGGAGAGGGACCTGTATAGATGTTGGAACCCTTAGCAGGGAGTGGCCATGTGGGCGCATGTCCCAGCAGAGGACGCTTGAGGGTCGAGGCCACTCACCCAGTCACCCTGGAGCGGCCCGTGCAGGGGAGGGGAGCACTCACGGAAGGCCAGGTGGGGGCTGGGATGGGGGCCTGCTGTGTGCCAGCACTCCTCCTGCTTGCATGAATCATCTGACATCCTGGTGACATCCCTGTGGCATGTTCCCCAGGGAGGCTGAGAGGCTGTTGGTTGGGAAGTGCTGACCACAATCCTCTGCCCCTTGCAGGAGTATGACCCCAGCAAAGTGACCCTTGTGAAGGTTGTGCCAACCCCCAACAATGGCTCCACCGAGCTCGTGGCCCTGCACCGGGATGAGGTCAGTTCCCTAGGAACTGGGAGCAGGGCTTTGGGGTGGGGGGATCCCAGTGCTGACTCCAGCCAACATACATGCCTTCACCACAGGGCGAAGATGGGCGGGAGGTGCTGTCCTTCGAATTCCAGAAAATCAAGTATTCCTATGATGCCGTTGAGAAGAAGCAGTTCCTTCCCGTGGCCTTCCCTGTGGGGAACGTCTTTGCGTACTACCAGAGCAACAGGGGCTTCCAGGAGGATGCAGAGATCCGTGCGGCCGAGAAAAAGTTTGGGAGCAACAAGTGAGTGTCACCTTCCCTTTGCCTCCTGCCAGAGGGTTCAGCTTCGGGGCTGGTTCATGCTTCTGTCCCCGCCGCCCCTCAGTTCTGAGTCAGTGTACCTGGGTAGGTGGAACAGAGGGATCGCCTTTTTTATAGAACCTCTCAGCCCTGAGACCTGCCACTGAGAGGATTCCCCAGGTGCACCCCCCGCCCCCAGGGCGCAGTCAACTGAGCGGGAGTGGCTGTGAGAAGCCATTTGTCCTTGTTTCGGTCCTATGGTTTCTTTCCTAGTTCTAAGTTTTTTAAGTTAGATCTCGCTGTGTCTTCACATATGTGCTGACACTTTGGGAGTCACGATGGGAAAAGGCACTGGTGACCGTGCTACTCCATTCATTGTGCTTTTGTTGCATCTTGGGGAGAATAGGGTGCTCTGTGGACTTTCTCCTCCAGCCTTCACAAAACTGCGATGCCTGTGTGGCTGGGAGGGGCTGGGCCTGCACCCTGACGGTAGTCCTCAGATTCTCCAGGGCCTTGTTGTGTTGTGCTGTTACCATGTCAAGTGCCCATTTCCCCCCCACCTGCTCGACTTGGGTCAGTGCTGTTGTGACATTGGGATCGTAGCCCCCAGTTCCCTTTTCTCACATTCCCATCTCAGCCACCTCCACGCAGACTGGGTCTGAAAGCATCCTCAGCCTGTCTTTTGTGCACTGGGGCTTTTACTCAGGAAGCTTTTAGAAAGCTGAGGGCAGTGAGTACAGACATGAGAGGACAGTGAGGTATGAGGTCCCCCTGGATGCCTGCCAGGCACCAGCCCCCCACGTGGCTCCTTGCTCAGTGCCCCTCCTCCCCCCAGCACCGTGAGCAGATGGTCTGATCTCCCACAGGGCTGAGATGGTGGTGCCCGACTTCTCGGAACTCTTCAAGGAGAGGGCAACAGCCCCCTTCTTCGTGTTCCAGGTAACGCACAGCTCCAGTCCCTCCCCTTTTTGTCTGCACTCGAAAGCCTAACACCACACCCTGGATGAACAGCCCTCAGTGTGCCAACCTGTCTCCTGTGGGGTCCTTGTGGACAAGGGGACAGGACAGATACCGCCTCCCACAGGTGCTGTGCGTGGGGCTCTGGTGCCTGGACGAGTACTGGTACTACAGTGTCTTCACCCTTTCCATGCTGGTGGCGTTCGAGGCCTCACTGGTGCAACAGCAGATGCGGAACATGTCGGAGATCCGGAAGATGGGCAACAAGCCCCACGTGATCCAGGTGTGGCCATGGGTGGGAGAGGATGTTGTGTGGGGTGAATGTGGGGCAGACACCCCAATGTTCACCGCACCCTCCTCTTCCTTCCCCTGTGCAGGTCTATCGGAGCCGCAAGTGGAGGCCTGTGGCCAGCGACGAGGTGGTTCCTGGGGACATCGTCTCAATTGGTGAGGGCGAACCCGCTGTTCCCGGAGGAGCTCCTGCCCCCATCCTCCAGGGCAGGCTGCTGTGGACAGTCCTTAGTCTGACTCTTCCCCGCACCTCCACAGGCCGCTCCCCCCAGGAGAACCTGGTGCCGTGCGACGTGCTGCTGCTGCGAGGCCGCTGCATCGTGGATGAGGCCATGCTCACGGGGGAGTCAGTGCCACAGATGAAGGTATGGGCTGGGGCAGGGAGACGGAGGGCTTCAGGGTGACGGGAGTGCACCTGGGGAAGTTGGGCTGGTGGGGAGCTGAGACCTCAGCCTTCCGGGTGAATCCTGGGCAAGGCCAGAGGCAGACAGCATCTCGAGGGTGGGGGGCCCTGTGAGGTCATAGCGGCCATGCATGACCCCAGTCCAGCTCTGCAGAGGTTTGGGGTCCCTGTCTCCCCCGCCTCTTCCCAGGAGCCTATTGAGGACCTCGATCCCAAGCGGGTGCTAGACCTCCAGGCCGACTCCCGGCTGCACGTCATCTTTGGGGGCACCAAGGTGGTGCAGCACATGCCCCCCCAGAAGGCCACCACGGGCCTGAAGCGTAGGTGCCTGTAGTCTCAGGTGTCCTGGCCCCACCCCTCCCCTGCCCCCGCATCTGCCTGTGTGACGGTGGCTCTGCCTGTCCCCACAGCGGTTGACAACGGATGTGTGGCCTTTGTCCTGAGAACTGGATTCAACACATCCCAGGTAGAAGTCATTGCCGGGAGTTGGGGGCATTGCTGGTTCTGGAAGGTGGGGAGCATCACCGGGTGGATGGGGGTGGGAGGGATGGGGCGTTACCAGTCCTGAGGTACTGCCAGTTCTGGGGAGGGCAGGGGCGGTGGTGGCTTTCGGGAGGGGAGAGGCGTTACTGGGTGGGTGGGGATCGCTGCCTTCTGCTGCTGCTCCTGAGAGCAGTCTCTGAGGGGGGAGGGGATTCAACCCCCCAGGAAAGGCTTGTCTGTCCCCTCAGGGCAGGCTGCTGCGGACGATCCTCTTTGGGGTCAAGAGGGTGACTGCTAACAATCTGGAGACCTTCATCTTCATCCTTTTTCTTCTGGTTTTTGCTGTTGCGGCAGCTGCCTACGTATGGATTGAAGGTGAGCACCGCGGCCCCCTGGGCTCCACCCCGCTCCTACCCAGGCTGCAGCCCCTGTCTCCGCAGGTACCAAGGACCCCAGCCGGAACCGCTACAAGCTGTTCCTGGAGTGCACCCTGATTCTCACCTCCGTCGTGCCCCCCGAGCTGCCCATTGAGCTGTCACTTGCTGTCAACACTTCCCTCATCGCCCTGGCCAAGCTTTGTGCGTGCTGGGCCAGGCAGGGGGCTGGGCGGGGGTGGGAGCCAGCACCACTCTGACCCACTCTGCACCCCCAGACATGTACTGCACGGAGCCCTTCCGGATCCCTTTCGCCGGCAAGGTCGAGGTGTGTTGCTTCGACAAGACAGGCACCCTGACCAGCGATAGCCTAGTAGTGCGCGGCGTGGCTGGGCTCCGGTGAGCGTCAGGGGTGGCAGTAGAGCCCCACACGGGTTCCAGGGGTGGGAGGGTAGGGGGTGAGTATCTGCCAGACGTCAGGGCTCCAACTCGGCAGCACCCAGGGCCCACATGTGATTCTTGGTGGTGAGAACATGGAGGGTGGTCTCAGTTCCAGAGTGGCTGAGGTAGCTCCGGGGCCTCTGTGACTGGAGGTGACCATCCATGTCCTGCTGACGACCTTTCCTGGGGAGGGGGGCCAGCCTTGTGCAGCTCCTGCGGCAGCTGGCTGGCTCCTCCCGACCCCTCTGCCCTCAACCTGCTGTCTCCCGTCCTTGCAGAGACGGGAAGGAGGTGACCCCCGTGTCCAATATCCCTGTAGAAACACACCGGGCCCTTGCCTCATGCCACTCCCTCGTGCAGCTCGACGACGGCACACTCGTGGGCGACCCCCTTGAGAAGGCCATGCTGACGGCTGTGGACTGGACGCTGACCAAGGGTGAGCTGGGCCCCATGCTCTGCTACCCTGCCCCAGACCAGGCCAGCCATGCCTTGTTGCCCTGTGGAGCCCTGCCCACCCTGACCCTTCAGCCCCTGAGTGCCGGGGTAGGGAGGGCAGTCGGGAGAGGCTGGGGCTTGGCTGCCTCCATGGAGCGAAGCCCCTCAGAACTGCTGCTTATTTGTTTCCAGATGAGAAAGTATTTCCCCGAAGTATTAAAACTCAGGGGCTGAAAATTCACCAGCGCTTTCATTTTGCCAGTGCCCTAAAGCGAATGTCCGTGCTCGCCTCCTACGAGAAGCTCGGCTCCACCGAACTCTGCTACATCGCGGCCGTGAAGGGGGCCCCTGAAACCCTGTACTCCATGGTGAGCTGGCCTGGACTGGGTGGGGGGCCGAGGGTGAGGGGCAGTTGGTGACGCTGGCTTGTGTTCCCTGCAGTTTGCCCAATGCCCGCCTGACTACCACCACATCCACACTGAGATCTCCCGAGAAGGAGCCCGTGTGCTGGCTCTGGGGTACAAGGAGCTGGGGCACCTCAGCCACCAGCAGGTAGGGCCTGGTGCCTGCTGCAGCTGCCCATCAATACCTCCCCTTGCTTGCTCCCTCCTGTGCCTGGCAGGGGGCCACCCCTCGCCATCTGTGCCTCTGCAGGGCTGGTCTTGTGACTTGCAGGGCCCGGCCCCTCCCTGCCCCACATGAGCGTGTGCAACAAACCCATCCTTGTCTCCAGCCCCATCCCTGCTTCCCCGAGGCCCTCACCCCATCAGCACAGCCTTGGCGTCTCCCGCCCTCAGCCTACAGTTTCGCCCTACACAAATCCCACCAGTCGTCAGAGCATCTCCACCCACCTACCAGTGGCATCTGCATGTTCCCGTTTCTGCCCTCGCTCAGTCTGCCAGCTCAGCAGCCAAGGGATCCTTTTGGAACATATGGCAGATCGTGCCCCGGTGTTCAGAGCCCTCATGGCCCCCTACTCTGGCCTCATGGCCCCCGTCTTCTCTCCTTTTTGATCTCACTTGTCTCTCACCAGCCTCCTCAGTGTTGCGCAACACACCAGGCGTGGTCCTGCCTCAGGACCTTTGTACGTGCTGCTCCAATGCCTAGAGACTCTGCTCCCCAGGAGCACAGGCTCATCTCTTGCCAGCTCCAAGGCCCCTGGGCCCAGCAGTGACGTCCCTTCCAGCATGCTCCATCCCATCCCGTCTGTCGTGTTTGTCTTGCTCTTGACATTGACTACTGTGGCTTTTTTGCCCCTGTCTCTTCCAGTAGTGTATGGGCTCTGTGAGAGCAGGGACAGGGTGGTAAAGAATAAGGAAGGAGCTGACAGAGAAGCTGTGCCACAGGGGGCTGGATTCAGCCACAGAGTTGGGGGTTAGGACCACCCAAGCCATGCTGAGCACCCATGGCTGGGTGCCGAGGTTGGGGGCTGGGGGTTGGGTTACAAGGTGCCTCTTGTCCATCTACAGGCCCGGGAGGTCAAGCGGGAGGCACTTGAGTGCAACCTCAGATTCGTCGGCTTCATCGTAGTTTCCTGCCCACTCAAGGCTGACTCCAAGGCCGTGATCCGTGAGATCCAGAATGCGTCCCACCGGGTATGGCCACCAGCACCTCCCCAGTCTTCAGGCTCCTTCCCGGGCTCTCTGAACACCTCCCCAGAGGGCAGCAAGGGGTACAGCACTCCTTCTGTGGTAGGACGAGGGACAACAGTGGCTCTTAAGTTGGGTCAGAAAAAGGAGCTGTGGGTGTTGTCAGGGAAGCGCACCCCTCGAGGCCAGCCCCCTGCCACTCCCTGCTGAGCTGAGCCCATCATCTCCCCAGGTGGTAATGATCACAGGCGACAACCCACTCACTGCCTGCCATGTGGCTCAGGAGCTGCACTTCATCGACAAGGCTCACACGCTGATCCTGCAGCCTCCCACAGAGCGGGGTGAGCCAGGCGCTGAGCTACCCCTGCCCCGCCCCCAGGTCACTTGGCACCACAGCAACTGAGGATTTGAACCCAAACATCCAACCCAGAACACATGGGCTACAGAGCTCCCTGTTGGGTGGGCGGGCGAGGAACTCGTGGGACAGCGTTTAGGGCAGGCCTGCTATATAGGAGCTATGCAGCCTCAGGGACAGACCCTCAAAGTCACAGGGCCAGGGGGAGGCTGGAAGGTCTGAGATGATGGCCCCAACTCTGGGTCCCATCCCCTGACCTTACCACCTATACCCCGGGCCCCTGTCCCAACCACCTGACCCCGACCCCATAGGCCGGCCGTGTGAGTGGCGCTCCATTGACGGCAGCATCGTGCTGCCGCTGGCGGAGGGCTCCCCAAAGGTGCTGGCCCTGGAGCATGCGCTGTGCCTCACGGGCGACAGCCTTGCCTACCTGCAGGCCATAGATCCCCAGCAGCTGCTGCACCTCATCCCCCACGTGCAGGTGTTCGCCCGTGTGGCTCCCAAGCAGAAGGTGGGTGATGTGACATAGGGGCCTGGGGGAGACCAGACATGCCAGCCCCTGCTCAACCCCCTGCCCTGGCCACCCACAGGAGTTTGTTGTCACCAGCCTGAAGGAGCTGGGCTATGTGACCCTCATGTGTGGGGATGGCACCAATGATGTGGGCGCCCTGAAGCATGCTGACGTAGGTGAGTCCTGGGCCAGGGGCCTGGTGGGGGGACCCTGGTTGGAGGAGGAGGTGCAGGGCCTGGCTGCTAACACACACACCTCCTCCCAGGTGTGGCACTCCTGGCCAATGCTCCCGAGCGGGTGGTTGAGCGGCGGCGGCGGCCCCGGGATGGTCCCATTTTGAGCGGCAGTGTGAGGGGCTCTTCACGGGTGTCTAGGCAGAGGTCAGGGCTCCTGTCCCCGGATGAACAGACAGCCTCCCAGCGGGTGAGTCTTTTTGGGAGTGGGGGGCCATGGTACCTCCAGCCACGGTCTCATGGGTGCCGCCTTCCCTGCAGGATCGCCTGAGCCAGGTGTTGCGGGACCTTGAGGATGAGAGCATGCCCATCGTGAAGCTGGGGGATGCAAGCATCGCCGCACCTTTCACCTCCAAGCTCTCATCCATCCAGTGCAGTGAGTCCTGTCTCTGGTCTTCTGCCTCCCACCCGATTCATGGCCCCCACCACCCATGTGCCCCCACTATCCCCATGTTCCTCCTACCTCTGGCCCCCAACCCCCACCGTCCTTACGCTTGCCCTATCCCTGTGCTCCCCTCACCTCCAGCTTCCACTCCTTACCATCCCCCTGCCCCCAACATTCCCGTGCCCACACTGTCCACCTGGCCACTCTTCCAGTATTTATGCCGGTCTGCCCCACCATCTCCATGCTTCTGCCCCATATCACTCCCTCCTGTGTCTCTGCCCCATCCCCAAACTGTCCTCCCCACCCCACAGTCTGCCACGTGATCAAGCAGGGCCGCTGCACGCTGGTGACAACACTGCAGATGTTCAAGATCCTGGCGCTCAATGCCCTCATCCTGGCCTACAGCCAGAGCGTTCTCTATCTGGAGGGCGTCAAGTTCAGTGATTTTCAGGCCACGCTGCAGGGGTTGCTGCTAGCAGGTTGCTTCCTCTTCATCTCTCGCTCCAAGGTGGGCCAACCCTTGCTCGAAGCTGAGCAATTCAGCTTCCTCCTTGGGGGTGGGATGGGCATCACCCCCATGTTACCAATAAGGATTGGGCCCGGTGGTGGGCATGGTGAGATGACCCAGAAGTGGGCAACAGGTGCAGGCCCTCGAGCACCACCGCTGTGCACCTCCGAGTGCAGGCAACTTGGAGCCAGGCTCTTGGGTGGGCTACTTGGACCAGTCACTCCCTGGAGCTCACAGACCGAGGACAGGCTGGGACATGGATGATTGTGAGCATTTCAAGGGTGTGCAGTGACAGGGAAGGACAGACAGGTAGTGGGACAGGAGTGCTTGGGACAGGGCAGTCGCCATTTGCTTCATGGTCTTAAAACCTCTGTGGCTGCCGTGGGGAGAAACGAAGGGAACACAACTGCTGATGTGGAGGGCTGGCATGGGTCTGTGGGCTGCTGAGGGCCCCCAGGGCGAACCCAGGCCCTGACCCTGCCGTGCGCCACAGCCCCTCAAGACCCTCTCCCGAGAGCGGCCCCTGCCTAACATCTTCAACCTGTACACGGTGCTCACGGTGATGTTGCAGTTCCTCGTGCACTTCCTGAGCCTTGTCTACCTGTACAGTGAGGCCCAGGCCCGGAGCCCTGCCAAGTGAGTGCCGAGACCCTGTCTGAACTCCGCTTCTCCACTGGGGGAGGACTCGGAGGAGGTGACAGCTCTGCTGACGAGGGGTGGGGTGGGGTGTGAGTGTCCCTGTGCCCACAAGGGTCGGGGTGGGGGCAGTGTGGGGCTGGTGTGGGTCCTGACCTCATGGTTTGCAGGCAGGAGCAGTTCGTGGACCTGTACAAGGAGTTCGAGCCAAGCCTGGTCAACAGCACTGTGTACATTATGGCCATGGCCATGCAGACGGCCACCTTCGCCATCAACTACAAGGTGAGGCTCCACTGCCCCCACCTAGGGTGGTCTACCAGCCATCCACCCCTGCCTCCAGGTAACGCTGGTTCGTCCATCTGTCCACAGGGCCCGCCCTTCATGGAGAGCCTGCCTGAGAACAAGCCACTGGTGTGGAGCCTGGCTGTGTCAATCCTGGCCATCTCCAGCCTGCTCCTCGGCTCCTCACCTGACATCAACAGCCAGTTCGGCCTGGTGGACATCCCCGTGGAGGTGAGTACAGCAGTGGCGGGGGATGGGGGCTGGCCTGGGCCTGCCTGCCCACTCACATGCCTTCCTGCCTGGCCAGTTCAAGCTGGTCATTGCCCAGGTCCTGCTCCTGGATTTCTGCCTGGCACTCCTGGTGGACCGTGTCCTGCAGTTCTTCCTGGGGGCCCCAAAGCTGAAAGTGCCTTCGTGAGATGGCGGTGCCAGCACCGGTGCCCACTGGCCCTGCCTGGGGGAGCCCTGTGGGGCCTCTGAGGGAGCTCAGCCCCACGGCTCAGCCAGCCACCTCGCCCACCAAGCCAAGCTGAGCCCTGCAGGATCTGTCAGCAGTCCACCCAGCAGAACTAGCCCTGGGCCAGCATCTTCAGTCAATAAAGCAGCATCGTGATTTTAAGCAGCCTTGCCTCCCTATCTTTGCCACTGTGGGGACAGGAGTAGGGACAGTCTAGAGTCTGGGCCAGGAGATCACTGAGGAAGATTCCAGCACCCTTCCTTGGGTAGTGTGAGGTGGTCAATAACAGTATTCAATGCTTAGCCAGCCAAGCTCCAAGCCAGAAGCCCACAGCCCCGGTCTTTTAGTTAACAAGCATTGTACCTGTGATTTCACACTATTTTTTGTATTTTTAACGTCTCAGGAACTAGGAGGAGGCTTAGAACTAATAGGCCATGGTTGGCTGGTATTTTTTCTCCGTCTGTATTAAACAGTCTTGCTCTTGGTGTTTTAGGTTTAGAGAGACAGCCCTTGTCATCAAAAACACTGACCCAGGCTGACCCCTGGTACAGAGGCCAGAGTCACCGTCTTTTCATTTCACAGGATGTGACTGGGCCCAGCAGTCAGGGTCTGATGGGAGTGGCCCTACCTCGCCTTGTACGACTGTGTTCAAGCTAGGCCTGCAACAGCTCAGACTGCAGAGTAGACTGTGCGCTGAGAATCTCGGCCTGTTGGGCATTCCTGGCCTTCCCAACAGCAAAGCAACATTATAAACATACTTTAAAGTTTTACTTCCAGCCAGAAATTCCACTGAGTGGGATGTGGATGCATTTTTACTAGATGCACGTGGCCTCTGGCAGACGCTTCCCTTTCCCTGCCCTGTGCCCAATGGCAGCTTCAAGACTCTTCCTGCATCGAGGGGTCTCAGGAGTAGGACACCAGGCCCCACCCTGCAGAGAGACAGCTGAGATTCAGAAGGCTGCGCGCTCCAGTCAAGTGGAATGTTGGGGGAAGGGCAATCCCTGAGACTCCACCCCCACCCCAGAGGAGCACTCTGCCTTTGGAGGATTTGAAGGGGATTCCTGGGGGATGTGGTGGGATAAGGCCAGGGTTTGCTGTACCACCCCTCCCACGTGCCTGAGAGGGTCACTGGGGGAGGGTAGCTAGGAGAGCTCGCTAGCTGTGCTGTAGTTGGGCCCTCGAGTCTCATCCAGCTTTTGAGGCTCCCTGAGGCTGGCGTCTCAGGCCCGGAGCATTAGAGGACCTCAGATTCAGTGGGAAGGGCAGGACATCAGGCCACCACCAGGGGGCGCCGTGGCCCCAGTCAGGAAAGAGTGGGTTTTGGGGTCCAGGTGACCCAAGGGCAAGGATGTCACTAGGTCGTAGCTCCCTGGACCCGACAGACTTTCTGCAGCCCCTGAGGGCGTGGGGCGCTCAGGTCTTGGATGTTTGTGGGGGATGGAGGGGGGTCCTGGCCGGGATGGAGTCCTAGAGTGTCCGGGTAGGGGGAGCTGCGGCCCAGAGTGATTGCTTAGGGGCCCTGACCCACCCAACGGTACCATCTGAGACTCGGGGAGGGGGCGCCCCGGGCCCACAGACGGGACCGGCAGGTACTCTGCCCGCGCTTCCGGGCGTCGGGGCGTGACCTCCGGGGGCGGGGCTGTCGGGGCTGTCGGGGGCGTGGTCATCACCAGGGGCGGGGCGGGCGCGGAAGCCGGGCAGCAGCGGCTGTAGGAAATCCGAGCTGGGCCCAGCCGGCGCGCGCGGCCCCATCCCCGACCCGGCCGAGCGACCCCTGGGCCGGGCCATGGACGCAGCAGAGCCGGGTAGGGGGTCAGGGTTTGGAGTTCGGGGAGGGGCGTCTCCGACCATCCCTCACTTCCCAAATTGAGGGAGCACTGCCTGTTCCCTGGTTCCTAGAGCCAGGAGAGGAGTTCCTGAATGGGGAGGACGCGAGGACCCTTCTTTGTGGGGATCCCAAGCTGAGCAGGGGTCTGAGACACCAGGCCCTGACCCCCTCCCCCTTCGGAGCCCTCACCCCGGATGCTTGGGGGAGGGGACCCAGGAAGGGGAAGTGGCCGCTTCTGCTTCTGATTTTTGTGATGGGGGCAGGGTGTCACTGTCTCTGCTGGTGATGGAGAGGGCGATGCAGTAGGACCCCCGCGGGGCTCCTCCATAGCTCTGGGGTGGGGATAGTGTCAATCTGGGCCCCTTAGAAGGGAGGGGCTGCAGAAGTGTGGCAGGGTCCGACTTGCACTTCAGTCTCTCTTTGTGTCTCTGTGTGCTGAATGTCAGTGTTTTTGTCCCTCATTGTGGCTTCGGTCGGCCTGTGTGTGTGTTTCTGCCGCAGGCTTTGCGCCTGTCTGCCCGACGTGTATTTCCATCTGTCTGCTGTATGGTCCATGTGGTTCCATTGTCAAGCCAGCTGCATCTCGGGGCATCTGCTATGTCACTTTCTTCCTCCGTCCGTGCCTGTGTGGGTGTCTGCCCCTTGGACCAGCTCTGAGTCCATCATCCTGTCCCAAGTTTGCCCCCGTAATCCCACTCTCCCTCCACCGGGGCTCAGACATCCACCCCTTTCCCAGACACAGGCCCCCTACCCCCTCCTACATTCCCCACTGGGCCAGCAGTCAATGAGACAGTGACACACACACACACACACACACACACACACACACACACACACACACACACACACACACACACACACACACACACACACACGCTTTCGTGATCCTCCAAATGAACTGAGGTGCCGTGGGTGGAGGGAGGCAGCTGTTGGCCCAAGTGGAACACCCCCTCCCTCCAGGGTTACCCCCGGCTCCCGAGGGCAGGAAGAGGTACAGTGACATCTTCCAGAGCCTGGACAACCTCGAGATCTCACTGGGGACTGTGTGAGTCTGAGCCTAGGTCATCCCCAAATCTTGCTAGGATCCCAAACCCCAAGCCATTTAGGTGCCCTGAAGCCCCCCTAGGAACCTGCAACACTTGGACCCACTTACCTCATAATACTTGTATATCCCCATAACCAACCCCCCAAATCCACTGAGAATCACCAGCATGGTCCTAAACCAAACCAAACCCATTGCCATCAAGTCAATTTAGACTCATAGTGACCCTATAGGACAGAATAGAACCACCCCATAGGGTTTCCAAGGCTGTAATCTTTATGGAAAGCAGATTGTCTGGTCTGTCTCCCACGGAGCAGCCCGTGGGTATGAACCACTGACCTTTCGGTTAGCAGCCAAGCATTAAGCCACTGCACCACTAGGGCTCCCTAACGTGGTCCTAGTACCCCACATATCCTTCTTGTGACCCCTTAAAATATTTGGGGTCCCTGTAGTCCCACTCTATGAACCCAATTTACCTGGGACCCTTCAAACCTTTTCCCAAGCCAGGTAAAAAAATTACCTGGTCCCCCAAACACCCCATCCTCAGACCTCCCAGACACAAGAGATGCTGCCACAGAAGTGATATCCAGGACCATCCACCAAAATCCCCTGAGGTCCCCAGCACTCTCAGACAGGACGGACTAGGTGGAGGGTGGGTGGCATCCTGACATCTCTACCCTCCAGAACCCTTGAGTTGCTGGTTGGAGACCCTGTGCTCTCAGGAGACCCTGAGCCTGACAAGGCCCCCACAGCCACTGTGGTGAGAGAGGTGGGGTGGCCTCTGGGGGAGGGGCTCTGGGAGGG
Organism: Dugong dugon; assembly: GCA_030035585.1. Classification (NCBI taxonomy): domain Eukaryota; kingdom Metazoa; phylum Chordata; class Mammalia; order Sirenia; family Dugongidae; genus Dugong; species Dugong dugon. The sequence goes on along the minus strand of CM057462.1, from coordinate 23,744,886 downwards.
GAGTTCAGGAACGAGGGGGCTTAAGAGAGGAAAGGCCTTGGGGAGGAGGGGGCACTTGGAGGAACAGGGCTTCAGACCGGTTCCTTCTGGTTCAAACCCCTGCTGAGAATTTTCCTTTTCACCCCAGATACACTGAATCAGAATCTACAGTTTAACAAGATCCCCATGTGATTCTTATGTATAATAAATTTTGATACCCACTGCTCTACTAGTGATTCTCAGAATTGGTCCCTAACCACCAGCATTAGCATCACCTGGGAACTTGTTAGAAATGCAAATTCTCAGTAAAAGGGTTCAAACCTAAAAAACCAAGTTTGATGCCCTGGGGAGGAGGGGGCTGGGACCCTGCCCTGCTTGCTCCTGAGTGCTCTCTCCCTTCCGCCCCAGACCAGCGAAACCTGTTGTTGGAGCAGCCCCTCCCCAGAGGGTCCTGCAGCCCTCAAAGGTAGGGGGCGTTTGTGGCCAGGGTGGCTGGGGCAGAAAAGTGTCCTTCCTCCAGCAAGTCAGGACTGAGTGCCTCTTCCGTGTCAGGCATTGTTCTGGGTGCTGGAGACCTGGTGGTGCCCATGACAGATCAGCTCCCAGCCCTGCCCTTAGGGAGCCCCCAGGCCAGGGGAAATTAGATGGTTACCAACCAGTGTAAAGTTGCAACCAGGACATGAGATCCCAAATGGGTGTTTGAGGAAGCCATGAGGGTATAGAATGGGGCCACTGGTCTGGTCTGGGGCCTCAGGGAAGGTTTCTACTGGGGGGCAGGGGTCACAGTCCGGATTGTGCCTGTCTGCCCTAGGGGAGGAACTAGACTTGCGGCTGATCCGGACCAAGGGGGGTGTGGACGCAGCCCTGGAGTATGCCAAGACCTGGAGCCGCTATGCCAAGGAGCTGCTGGCCTGGACTGAGAAAAGAGCTAGCCATGGTAAGAGCCCCCTGTGCCCTGCCTGGAGCCCTAGACAGTGCCCCCACCCTGGCCAGCAGGGCCCAGACTGCAGCTGTCTCTCCCCCAGAGCTGGAGTTTGCCAAAAGCATCATGAAGATCGCGGAGGCCGGCAAGGGGTCCATCCACCAGCAGGTAGCCATGAGCAGACCCTGGGTTGGGCCCCATCCCTGCCTCAGCCCCGCCCAGGTCCTCAGTCTCCTCCTGCCACTCCCCTGCCCCCCAGAGCCACATGCCACTGCAGTACATCTACACCTTGTTTCTGGAGCACGACCTCATGCTCGGGGCCCAGGCGCAGGAGACAGTGACCCAGCAGAGGAGGGACTACTTCCAGGTGAGGGGGCAGAGCAATAGTGGGCGACTGTTCTTCCTTTCCTGCGGGATTCCATCCACAGCAACCTAGAGGAGAGTACCATCATCATCCTCACCATTGTCGTTAGTAACTGGCCCAAGGTCATGCAGCATATTCAGACCAGGCTTCCTGTGTGATTGGAATGTCTTGTTCATGGAGGAAGTAAGGTGCCCGAGTGTTCTAGGAAGGAGCCTTGGGTCTCTGAGGGCAGGCAGAGGGCATGGGGTGACCACTGAAACTCTGCCTGGACATAGGGTGGGGGGAGCAGGACCAGAGAAGGAAATGCATGTGGCCGTGGGAAATGGAGGAAATAACGAGTTCCAGGCCCAGGAAGACCCTCGGGGGCCCCTTTGGGGTTGCCGGGAGGTGGCATTCCTATCCCCTACCCCAACTCCCTTCCCAGCCCCTGGCGGCCAAACGGACTGAGATTGAGAAGTGGCGAAAGGAGTTCAAGGAACAGTGGACCAAGGAGCAGAAGCGAATGGTGAGGCCCAGGGTGGGGACGGGGAGGCCTGGCTGAAGGAGGGGCAGGTATCATGGGGGTGGCACTGACAGACCACCTCCCCCAGAATGAGGCTGTGCAGGCATTGCGGCGGGCCCAGCTCCAGTACATCCAGCGCAGCGAGGACCTGCAGGCCCGCTCTCAGGGGTCCCCAGAGGATCCGGCCCCCCAGGCCTCGCTGGGGCCCAGCAAGCAGCAGGAGCGGCGACGGCGCTCGCGGGAGGAGGCCCAGGCCAAGGTGGGGACCTCCCATACCCTTCCAGCCCTGGCACTGCCACCCCGCGCCCTCGCTCACATGCCTCCTGCTTCGGTTTCCCTAGGCGCTGGAGGCCGAGGCGCTGTACCAGGCCTGCGTCCGTGAGGCCAACGCACGGCAGCAGGACCTGGAGGCCACCAAGCAGCGGATCGTATCGCACGTGCGCAAGCTGGTGCTGCAGGGGGACGAGGTCCTCAAGCGGGTGAGGCCCTTCCCTGGAGTCGCCCATGTCCACCTCCTCCGTGTTACCAGGCCGCGCCCCAAGCTCCAAGGCCCCGCCACGAGATGACCCTGCTGCCCCTACTTGGGCGAGGCTAAGTTCCATCCAGCCCTCCAAGCCCCCTCCTGCCAATCCTACCTGACCGCCCCAAAATGACAGCGCCCCAGTCGCCAGGCTGACAGCCCAAGTTTCTAAATCACCTCCCAGTTACAGCCCTGCCCCCAGCTGACCCTGCCCCCGTGTCTATGACCAGACCACGCCCCAGGCTTTCTGGCCCCGCCCCCAGGCTCCCAGACCCGCGTACCATCTCTGCCCCGCAGGTGACCCTGGGCCTGTTTGGGCTGCGGGGTACACAGGCGGAGCGTGTCCCTCGTGCCTTTGCGGCCCTGGCCGAGTGCTGCGCACCCTTCGAGCCTGGCCAGCGCTACCAGGAGTTTGTGCGGGCGCTGCGGCCAGAGGCCCCACCGCCTCCGCCTCCGCCCTTCTTCTTCCAGGAATTCGTGCCCGCCACGCACAGGTGGGCTGGGGGCGAGGTGTGTTGACACCATGGGGCCCGTCAGTACTCAGCCTCAGTATTTGGGGTCACTGAACCCAAAGCCTCTGGACTTGAGATTCAGTGCCCAAGGCTCTCATTTTGGAGGACACTGTCCCAGTTCTGGGAGGGCCGAACCTTGGGGTTACTGCCCTGGTGGGGCCACAGTACACAGGGGTGTCAGGGCTTGGCACCTGGGTGCTGTCACTACACTGAGCCCTCAAATCCTCTCTTAGCTCCCCTCCCAACACTAGAAAGAAGCTCTCAGGCCCCCTGCCTCCGCGGCTGGATGAGGGTGCGGCTGAACCAGGCCCCTGGGAGGATGCAAGCCTCCGCTGGCAGGGTGAGTGCCATAAGGGCTGGGTAGGCAGTGGTGCCAGGCTGGGACCAACCTCACTGATCTGTTCTCTCCTAGGGACCCCAGGCCCCACCCCAGGCAGCGATGTGGAGAGTGTGGGCGGTGGCAGCGAGTCTCGGTCCCTGGACTCTCCTACTTCCAGCCCAGGTGGGGCCAGGTTCTGGCGCTGAACCACTCCTGACCTCTGACCATCCTCTAGCCACTGGTCAATCTCTGACCATCAATCTTTAACCTGTCCTTTGACCTCTGACCTACCCCCCACTCCTGACCTATTTCTCCATTCTCTTGACCCAACTTCTAAACTACTTACTCTCTAGGCCACAAATCCATTCTCTAATCCCTAACCCCTGACCTGTGTGAGTAACCCACTCCTGACCTCTGACCCCTTTCACCAAGGGCATCTGTGTGTAGTTCTGGAAGCCAGAGGGTCTTCTCAGCCCTGTGACCTCCCCATGACCTCTGTGACCCTCTGGCTCCAGGCCCGGGCTCCAGGCTGCTAGTGAAGGCCTCATCCATAGGCACCGAGTCCTCAGATGACTTTGAGGAGAGAGACCCTGGTGAGGCTGGAAGCAGGGAGGGATAGGGCAGGGTAGGTGGGCCAGGCCCCTGACCCTCTCTTCCCACAGACCTGGGAGATGGACTGGAGAACGGGATGGCTGGTCCCTTCAGGAAGTGGACACTATCCAGTGCAGCACAGACCCACCGGCTGCGGCGGCTGCGGGGCCCAGCCAAGTGCCGCGAGTGTGAGGCCTTCATGGTTAGCGGGACCGAGTGTGAGGAGGTGTGTCCAGGGCCCATGACCTGATGACCTCTGCTGACCCCGATGGACTCCCTGGCCCTGGGCTCCCATGACTCCAGGGATATCCCCAACTTGAGAGCCCTGTGACCTTCCCACCCCAGGACCATCGCTGATCTCTGATGGTCTCCCATGACCCCTTGACCCCTAAGAATGCCTATGACCTTTTCTTCCCCCATGGGCCCCTGATGACCTCCCTGACTCCAGGCCCCTGTGACCTCTCCCCCAGTGCTTTTTGACCTGCCACAAGCGCTGCCTTGAGACACTGCTGATCCTCTGCGGACACAGGCGACTCCCGGCACGGACCCCCCTGTTTGGGGTCGACTTCCTACAGCTGCCCAGGGACTTCCCGGAGGAAGTGCCCTTTGTGGTGACCAAGTGCACGGCTGAGATAGAACACCGTGCCCTGGATGTGCAGGTGCCACCTTGAACCCCCCCCCCCCCCATTCCCAGAGATGACCTGGCCCTGCTGATGGCCAGAGTCACCGAGCCAAGTGTCTACCCTGCCCCCGCCGGCCCTGCAGGGCATTTACCGGGTCAGTGGGTCCCGGGTCCGCGTGGAGCGGTTGTGCCAGGCCTTCGAGAACGGCCGCACATTGGTGGAGCTGTCAGGGAACTCACCTCATGATGTCTCGAGTGTCCTCAAGCGGTTTCTCCAAGAGGTGGGTGCTTGGGAGCTGGGGAGAAAGGGGATGGGCAGGCCTGGGATGAGGCCCTCCGAGCCCACCCACACCTGTGTCCTTGCCTATTGCACCCCCAGCTCACCGACCCCGTGGTCCCCTTCCACCTCTACAATGCCTTCATCTCTCTGGCCAAGACCCTGCATGTAGACCCTGGGGACAACCCCGGGACCCCCAGCCCCAGCCTCGAGGTCATCCGCTTGCTTAAGACCCTCTTGGTGCAGCTGCCTGACTCTAACTACAACACCCTGCGGCACCTTGTGGGCCATCTGTTCAGGTGGGCACTGGTGACCCTTGACACATGACTTCTGATCTGAGGCATGGATCTATGACCCCTGAACATGTAACTACTGACATCAGGAGCTAACCCCTGACACTGACCTCTGACCTTTGACAGGTGTTTTCTGGGCTCTGAACCTTAATACACGACTCCTGACTTTGGGTACTGACCCCTGACCCCCAACCCTGGCCATGTGCCTCCTGATCTCAAACAATGCCCCAAACCACTAATCCATGACCTGGGCATATCACCAGTGTGGGTCCTGCCCTTAACCTGACGCCGATGGCTGTGCACCCTGCCCTGACCCTTCTCCCCACACTCCCCAGGGTGGCTGCACAGTTTGAGGAAAACAAGATGTCTGCTAACAACCTAGGCATTGTGTTTGGGCCGACGCTTCTGCGGCCACCGGGCAGTCCAGGGGCAGCTGGTGCCGGCCCAGTCGCCTGTCTGCTGGACTCAGGGCACCAAGCCCAGCTGGTTGAGTTCCTCATCGTGCACTACGAGCAGATCTTTGGGATGGATGAGCTGCCCCTGGCCACGGAGCCCTCATCCCACAACCCCAGCCCAGGCCCTGGGGCCCTCACAACCAGTCTTCAGCCAGTACCCCCACAGCTCATCCAGGATCCCCTGCCCCCAGCCTTAGCTTCAGACCCAGGCCCAGACCCCGAGCCCCAGTGTGTCCTGGAGAAGGATCCTGCAGCTGTGCCTGCCGAGGTAGGAACTGGCTGCTTAATCCTCTCTCTTCCTTTCTTTCCCGTTTAAATTTTCTCTTTCATTTCTTCTCCCCTTTTTTTATGTAACCTGGGCTCATTCTGGAAGGAACATTGAAAAATAGAATGGTGGGTTATAATGGAGTAACAACAAGGGTAACAATGCGGGGTGACCATTCATTCCTTCAACAAAACACTAATTGAACACCTACTATGTTCCTGGGTGGTGCAAATGCTTAAGCACTCGACTATTAGCCAAAAGGTTGGTGGTTCAAACACACCCAGAGGCACCCTGGAAGATAGACCAGGTGATATGCTTCCAAGAGGTCATAGCTTTGAAAACCCTGTGGAGCACAGTTCTACTTGACAGCAGCTAACAACAACAGCGACACTATGTGCCAAGCATAGGTCTAGATATTAGAAATAACATCAGTATACATCAGAGCAAAACAGGCCAACACTCCATCCTCCTAGCGCCTGCATTCTAGTGGGGAGAGACCACAGTAAACCACAAATACGATGCAAAATCAGTTATGTAGGTGAGGCTGAGGCATAAGGAGTACTATGGAGAAGAGAGGGTAAGAGGCATCAGGGTACCAGGTAGGGAGTGGAGGAGAGTTTGTAGTAGTAAATAGGATGTTGTGGGCAGGCATCATGGAGGAGGCAGATAGGAGCAAAGACTAGAAGGAGGTGAGGGAGCCATGTGGAGATTGGGAATTGTGTTCCAGGCAGGGGAACAGCCAGTGTCAAGGCCCTGAGGTGAGGGCCTGGGGTGTTCAGGGCAAAGCCTGGTGCTAGAATGAGTGAATAGGGGAAGGTGGCAGGATGTGAGATGAGCAAGAAGATGCCCGGATGGCTCTGCAGGCCACCATTGACCGCACACTTACTACGCCAAAACCAAAATCAAACCTGTTGCCGTCTAGTCAATTCTGACTCAGAGTGATCCTATAGGACAGAGTAGAACTGTCCCTGTAGGTTTTCCATGGCTGTAATCTTTACAGAAGCAGACTGCCACATCTTTCTCCCATGGAGTTGTTGGTGGGTTCAGACCTTTCAGTTAGCAGTCAAACGCTTAACCACTGCACCACCAGGGCTTCTCCTTGCTGTGCAGGGGCCACTTTGTAAGACGCCCTGGGAGCTGAAGCAGTAGGATCCTTTAACAGAGCATGCGCATCAGGACCAGAGCACAGTTGCAAACCAGGAAGCCCTGTGCATGTGACTCATATGGAGGCTCCCCTCCTTCCTTCAGATCCTGCTGCACCCACTGCTCCCAGAGTGCTGCCCTCCCCCACAGCAGCTCAGAGCTGAATGCCAGTGTCTGACACACAGAAGGGACTCACTATTTAGCTAAAGGTAGAACAGTGAGGATACAAATTAAGAACAGACAACATTTCAGAAGCAGAGCCGGATGGGGACGAGTTCATGGCCAACACCGGCCCTGACCTGAAGATGACTGAGTCACTCTGCTGTGCCGGCCCTGTGCTTGGGACTGGGCTGCAGGGCTGCCCCCTTAGAGCCCACAGTTGAGACTGATTGATGACCCTGGAAGTTAAATGCTGCCCTGTGCAAGAGAGGCAAGCAGTACACTTTAAAGAGCATCATCATCTATCCCCAAATACCAAAACTGCAAAGGAACGTCTGCGTGCCCAGGAATAAACCCTTGGCTCTCCAACAGTCTCGAAGAACTGGGATTTTACAGTTCGGTCTCATTCTTGGGTTTCTTCACACAGAGTCCAACCCTGCAGAGTGACCAGAGAGAGGAATTGGCCACAGACACCAGAGACGGAGGAGACAAAGGTATGTTGAGGAGCAAGCAGCCCAGGAGTTCTGGGGTGGCCCTGCCCTAGGCTGGTTTGGGTGGGAGATGGCTCCTGCGGGGAGGCCCAGAGGCCTTGGGGGTGCTCAGCATTGGCCACCCCATCCCCATAGCATCCAACCGAGGTCCTGAGGACTCACTCCTGGGAACGCAGTCCCGTGGCCACTTCAGCCGCCAGCCCGTGAAGTACCCTCGGGGGGGCGTGCGGCCTGTCACCCACCAGCTGTCCAGCTTGGCCCTGGTGGCTTCCAAGCTGTGTGAGGAGACCCCTGTCACATCAGTACCCCGTGGGAGCTTGCGGGGACGGGGGGCTGGCCCTGCCGCCGCCACCCCTGAGGGCAGCCCCCTGCGCCGCACCCCGCTGCCCAAGCACTTTGAGATCACCCAGGAGACAGCCCGGCTACTCTCTAAGATGCACAACGAAGCTGTGCCCAGAACCACCTGCTGCATGGACCCCCAGCCTGAGGTCATGGATCCCCAACCTGAGGAAGCTGAGCATCATCTCTGACCATCCCTCATCCTGGCAGAGGGGCCCAGGACTGAGAAGATAGACCCACTTCTCCCTCTACCTTCCCCCAACTGGCAGCCAGACATCAGGCCCAGGAGTTCAGTGTTGGGGACTCAGGAGAGTTCCTATGAGGAAAGACTGGACTCAGGGGAGTTCCTATGAGGAAAGAGTTTCTATGAGGAAAGAGTTCCTATGAGGAAAGGCCCAAAACCTCTGTGGGGCAATGTCCCAGGACCCCCCATCCCCACCAGACATAGGTCACTGCCAGCATCAGGGTTACTCAGGGTCAATGCTCAGGGTCAACACAGGTCTCTGGATCCTTGGGGTCCACCCTAGTCTCTGTCCCCTGGGGCAGGGGTGCCTTTTGCTACTTTGGTTGTAGCCATTCCCTCATCCCCTCCTCCTGGCCCTGCCTGCCTGCCTCCTTTGCTGACTCCAGGTGGAGTGGGCAGCCCAAACCCGACTCCCCACATCCTGGTGAGGTCTGGGGTCTGGTGGTCCCTGAATAAACCGTGTCATGTGTGCTCTCGCGTGTCTTTCTTTACCAGGGGAGGGTGACAGAGAAGTCAGCGAGGGCAGTATCTCCTGCCCCAGTTCTCCTGGCAGGGGAAGCAGAGGTCCCCTTTAACCCACAAACATCTCTGAGCAGGCAGCTGCGGCGGCCAGGGGCCCCCGGTGAGTCATGCTGTCGGCCCCTCCCGGAGCTTCGAGTCCCCAATCCGGTCCTGCATAATCAAACAAATATAACAAAGTGCAGATAACCGGGACAATGCGGCTGTGTGCTCTGGCCCGGCCGCCGCGCAGAGCAGAGGCCGGGGGAGGAAGCCGCTGGGCCGGGCCGGGCCGGGCAGGGGGTGCGGGGGCGAGATCACAAGAAACCTGAGTGCAGCTGGACCATCGGCCGGGGTCGGAGAGACCCAGGGACCACTGCCGCCCCGTAGCTCCAGGCTGGGGAAGCAGAGGCTGGTGGGGGTCTCCATGGTGGGAGCGGGGTCGGATCAGGGCGTGGCTTGCAACGCAGCGGCGGATTGGATGCCAGGGAGCGGGCGGGGACCGGCGGAGGCGCGGACCCGAGACCACCCGGAGCTGCGCCCGAAGCAGTGCTAGCTCAGGGCGGGAATTCTCCGGCCGCCGGGCAACTCAGCACCGAAGGTCCGAAACTGCAGGCATGGGAGGTGTGCCGAGGCCAGGGTCGGGGTCCTGCGCCGGAAACCGAGAGTACTAACCCAGGGGCCGCCCAGCGGGGAGGAAATAGAGGGGCTGAGGTTCCCGGCGACCCCGCCCCCGTCGCGAAGGCTGGGCTCCCCAGGTGGCTGTGGCTGGGTTTCCCCAGGTGGTGGGGGCGGGGCGGTCGGGCGTCTCGCGCCGGGCGCGGACTCTCCCAGGTGGCGGGGCGGAGTGGCAGGGGCAGCGGGCGCGGGGGCCGGGGCTGGGCGGGCGGGGCGCCCGAGACTGGGCCCGCCTTCCGCCAGCTCTCGTCACCCGCGCCCGGCGCACCCGGACTCTCGCTGCTCCTGCTCCTGCCGCCGCCGCCGCCGCCGCCGGGCGATGGGCCTCGGGCCCGCCCCGACTCTCTGCGAGCCCGCCCTGTGCGCAGCGTGACGGGCGGCCCAGGTGAGGCCGGCACGGACGGAGGGGGCGCGGGTCCCGGGGAGGGCGCGCCCGGCCCGCGGCCTCTCGGGGCGTCTCTGCCCGGCCTGGGCGGGCACGTGCCTGCAGGGCTGGGGCGCCGCCCTCTCTTTCCCTCCTCCTCACCCAGCCTTCGGCGTCTGGTAGCCAGACCAGCCGCCGCTCCCCGACCACCGACTTTGTCCCCGAGATTGCCGGGGTTCTCCGTTCTACCCGGAACGGCCCGGCGTCCCGCCCGCCTTGGGAGCACTCGCACCCAAAGCCCACCGCCCAACTTCTGGGGGCGCCTGGCTGCCCCCTCGGGTCGCCCTGGTCACCTCCACGCCCTGCATGGACCGCCGCCACTGTCCCGGCACCGAATTCACTCTGTGCACACACGTCCTGTCTATGCTCCCTGCCGTCACCCGGCACCAAGCTAACCTACTCAGCTCACGCCCTTTTGTCCTGCCCCAGCCCCTCCTCCTCCCTCACAGAGGACATTTGGACCTGGATTGGACGAGCCAGTTACTTGGTTCGGGAAATACCTTTCCTAAAAGCTTAACTAAGAAACAGCTGTCCATCCTACCCGTGGAGCTTGTTTTTTCCAGGTCACTCTGGTCCCCACCATCACCTGGCTGGGAGGACCAGAGCTTAAGACCCTTGCCCTTCCTGCTCCGACTGTCCTGACCCTCGCCCTCCAGCTGCTGCTCTCTGCTACGCCCTTCCAAAAAGCACCACCTACACTAACTACTCCCTCTGTGCCCCCAGATGTTCACCATGGGCCACTGCTACTACAATGAAACCATCGGCTTCTTCTACAACAATAGTGGCAAGGAGCTCAGCTCCCACTGGCGGCCAAAAGATGTGGTTGTGGTGGCGCTGGGGCTGACTGTCAGCGTGCTGGTGCTGCTAACGAACCTGCTAGTCATTGCAGCCATCGCCTCTAACCGCCGCTTCCACCAGCCCATTTACTACCTGCTTGGCAACCTGGCGGCCGCTGACCTCTTTGCTGGCGTGGCCTACCTCTTCCTCATGTTCCACACCGGGCCACGCACGGCCCACCTCTCACTCAAGGGCTGGTTCCTGCGGCAGGGCCTGCTGGACACGAGCCTGACAGCGTCAGTGGCCACACTGCTGGCCATCGCCGTGGAGCGGCACCGCAGTGTGATGGCCGTCCAACTGCACAGCCGCCTGCCCCGTGGCCGCATCGTCACGCTCATTGCAGTCGTTTGGGTGGCTGCGCTGGGCCTGGGGCTGCTGCCTGCCCACTCCTGGCACTGCCTCTGTGCCCTGGACCGCTGCTCGCGCATGGCGCCCCTGCTTAGCCGCTCCTATCTGGCCGTCTGGGCCCTGTCCAGCCTACTCGTCTTCCTGCTCATGGTGGCCGTCTACACCCACATTTTCTTCTATGTGCGGCGGCGCGTGCAGCGTATGGCAGAGCACGTCAGCTGCCACCCCCGCTACCAGGAGACCACACTCAGCCTAGTCAAGACCGTCGTTATCATCCTGGGTGAGTGAGGCCCCCAGCCAGCCCAGGGCCACAGGGATCCCCTTCCTAAACCCCTACAATGAACTACACAAGTGATCTGATAAGAGAGCTCCGGGCAGAGGGAATAGTAAGGTGAGATCTCCAAGGCAGGACCAGGCCAGGGCCCTCCAAGAGGAAAGGAGGCCCACATGGCAGGCCTGCCATAAGGAATGTCACCGTGGCCTTAAAGGGCACGAGCAGCAGTTCAGTTTTGTTCTGAGTTCCATGGAAAGCCCTTCAGAATTTTTGAGGGGGGAGTAATGTGATCATTCTGGCTGATAAATATAGAATGGACAGGGTGGGAGAGGCTGAAGGGTTCCAGCCCCTCCCATGGGGGTACACCCACCCCGAAGAACAAGGAGCAACCCTTCCCCCCACTAACTAGCCTATCCCACAGTGATCCTCTTCCCCCGTGGAACAACCCTCCCACACTGGAAATTTCCAAGGCAATGGCTATCTCATGCTAGTTAGGAAGACAAATCAGAGAAACGTCCCCCGCTTAGCAGTTTGCCCTGTCTGTGAGGCCGGCAGCTGCTGCCCAAGCTCTGGCGACTCCTCCACCCCAAGGTCAGAGCTGTGGGTGCCAGGCCTCTTCACACCCTGTCTGCTCACCTCAGGCTCCATTCCACAGGAGCGTTCGTGGTCTGCTGGACACCAGGCCAGGTGGTGCTGCTCCTGGATGGTCTGGGCTGCAAGTCTTGCAATGTTCTGGCTGTGGAGAAGTATTTCCTACTCTTGGCCGAGGCCAACTCACTGGTCAATGCTGTGGTGTACTCATGCCGTGATGCTGAGATGCGCCGCACCTTCCGCCACCTCCTCTGCTGTCTGTGTCTCCGCCGATCCACCCATGAGTCTGCCCACTATACACCCTCTTCCCGGACAGGTGCCAGCACACGCATCATGCTTCCTGAGAATGGACACCCCCTGATGGACTCCACCCTTTAGCTGCCTTGGGCTTTAGCACAGTGCAGTGAGTGCCAGATCTGCAGCCCCTGCACAGTCAGGCACCCGTGGCACTTGCCTGGCTCAACCTCATCCATGGGACAGACTTAAAGGCAGACCACAGTCTGGCTCAGCACAGCACCACTGCCAGCCCTCCCCAGGCATACAGCTCTGCCCCAGGGTGTGGGGGCTTGGGGTCATCTCTGAGTGCCTTGGGGAGAGTTGGATGGAGGCATGAATCTGGCTTTTCACTTATCTCAGGTTTGAGGGTTTTTTAACGGACAATTTTCTATTTTTATAGCACATCTGTGGTGAGCCCTGTGGACTACAGGAAGTTCCTTGATACGTGGTGCTTTGGGTGTTAAGGGTAGGAGAGACAAGGGTTCTCTCAGGCCATGCTGCCCAATGTGAAAAGGTAACAAGGAAGGACCATGGATGCACCGTCTGCTTAAGGCTCATTCTTCAAGGGGCGCAGGCTGTGGGGTACTGAGTGCAAGCTGGGAAAGGTTTATGGCCCCTTGTGGCCTTGGGGTGCTTGCCTGTTGCCATTAAAATTGAAGGGGTTGTCTTAGGCTTGGTTCTCTAGAGAAGCAAAACCAGTAAAGCATAGAAATAGAGAGATTTGTATGAAGGAAATGGCTTATGCAGTTGTAGAGGCTGGAATGTCCCAAGTCCGTGGGTCAGGATAGAGGCATCTCCTGATTCACGTAGCCACAGGGGCTAATGAACCCAAGATCGACAGGTCAGAGAGCAGGGCTCTTGCTCACAGGCTGCAAAGATCAACAAAGATAGGCAGGCAAGACAGTAGGTAAGCTGCTAGCTCAAGTCCCGAGAACCAGAGGCCAGACAAACAGGAGCCAGCTGCAGGATCTAGAGCGAGGAAAAGCCCACGAGTCCTGCCAGAATGTCCACTTATATTTGATGCAGGGCACATGACCAAGAAAACTCCCTTTCAACTGATTGGTCACTCACAGCAGATCCCATCATGGAAGTGATCACGTCATACAACTGCCAGACCACTAAGAATCATGGCCCAGCCAAGGTGACATATCTTAACTATCACAGGGGTCCATGAGGAGGGTGTGATACAGGGAGTAAACCGTTTTGCTCTGAGGTGTCCAAAGCATTGTCTTCAACTCAGTCTGCCTGTTCCTGTGTCCCTGAATTGTCCATTGTGGCTCTGGGGCCTGGAGGGATCTTTCAGCAGACATCTCCTCAGCCCTGTTCTTGTTCTTCGGTCTTACTCCACCTCTTTCTGCAGTCTTGTGTGTCTGTTCCCTTCTGCCTCTGTAATGTGTCTCCTCAGCCTGTTCTCATGCTTCCATCTCCCTGTCTGTCTGTCTCCCTCCTCTGGAAGGAGAGCTGAGGACCCCGGGATGGTCTCTGGCCTATGTGAGTCCTATCTCTTGCTTGCCTTTTAGTCTGAGTCCAGGTTGTTTAAAGGTCAGGAGTCCTGACCATCCCATTGTCCACCCCACCACCTACATACACCCTTGGGAGCCACAGGTAGTGGGGTCCATGCAGCTGGATGCACAGATTGAGAGCTGCCATTCATTTCTTGAGGTCCTCTGAGGTACCTGGCACACTGATAAGCACTTTACATGCATTATTTAATCATCATCTCCATCTTGTGGCACAGGCATTACACTTATTTTTATGTAAGGACAGTGGTTCAAAGAGCTTGAGCTCTTGCCCCGGGTCACACAGCTTTGAAAGGGCACAGAGATGCCTTAAGGGACTACAGAGGCCCCGGGGGAAAGGGTTTCAGATTCCCCCTAGTCCCTGGAGTTAGTCACAAGCTCAGCCTGGCTCTCCCTACCCCTGCCCCACAGTCCCCCAGAGCTTCAGGAAAGCCAGCCCTATGATGAGCCACCTCTCAGATGCTGATACAGGCAGCTAGCATTGATGGTACCCTGCCAGGCACAGAGGACTGGGATCTGGATGCTATTCTCCCACCTCACTTGTGAGGAGACAGGTTTATGCCCCTACTTCAGGTTCACTGAATATCAGTCAGTAGTTGAACCTAGATCTCTCATAAGAAGCCGAACTCTTAAACCACTAACACCTGCTGCTGAAGAACCAAAAACATTTAGGTCCTTCTACATTAAATGAGTCTGGGTTTCCCTTTGGGGAAACTCCCCATCCTAAGCCAGCTCTGTGAAAAAGCAAGAATAAACTGGGGGTGCTAGGCACTTCTGTGGGGTCAAAGGTGGGCACCATGGCTCCTAGGGCCAGGGGCCTGAATCTCCAGAGATGACATCCAGGCCAGTGTCTTCCACCATGTGCTCAGGCACTGATCCAGGCACACGCCTGTGAAAGATGCAGTCCCTCCCTACACAGAGCTCAGGGCCTGCTGGACAAATGTGTCACTTTTGGAGCCAATACAACAGACCAATTCCTATGGGATGCGGGATCCCTGTTGGCCTCCAAAAGGCAGCTCTGTATCTCACCTCAGATGGCTGCTTTTGCATCAGCATCCTCCAGGTTCTAACCTGCATCCCTTGGGTCTCCTTTGGGATCTTGTCCCGTCAGTTTTCCCCTTTCATAGGGCTCTCCTCTCTGCCAGATGGTTTCAAGCTTTTGTCTCTGCTGTGTTCCTGAAACTTCCACCTGTCCCCCACCCCTGCACTGGTCACCGAAGTTACCCACTATTTCTCAGACCTCCTGCATTAGCAGCTGCCCTTTTGTACAGGTCACATGCTCTCCCGCTGTCCCAATATCTTATTACTTCCTGTCACTGGGGCCAAGTGTTGGGTTCCGTTCATCAGGAGCTTTCACTGTTTTTACACCCGGCCCATGTCACTCATTTCCATTCCCTGCCATCCCGTTTGGAATCTCTCCCTCCTCAACCTGATCCAACCACATCAAACAGTGTTTAAATTTCCTGTCCAGCAGCACTGAAAAGACATGGGCTCTATCCTGAAGCTGTTCCCAGCAAAGCTGAGGATCCTTGACCTAGCCCCCGTCCATTGCCCATCTTCAAAACAAACAGCTCCAGTAGGTTCCATGACTTTGAAGAAGTGACTCATGTCCAGCCTGTTCCTTTTCTCACACAAAAGATCCTTCTCTGATGCTGTGATGCCTAACAGCAAAAAACAGACCTGCGAAAATCTGCTCTGACTTGGGGTGCATGGCGGAGTAGGCACTCTAAACATTCATTTGTTAACCACAGGCTTGTGGTGTCTTCTAGGCTCAGAATGTAGGGTGAGTGGATGAATAAACAAGCAAGGTTGCTCTTAAGCTGCACCTTGAAAGGTGAATAGAATTGACTTCTGCGGTTGAGAAAATCACCCAGTTCTCACCTCCCTGTCGTCACCACATACCTGCACCCTCAGCCAGCAAAAGGGAGCAAGGAAGTTCCAGGGGAGATGAGTCAGGGAGGCCAGGAGCCTCAGCAGCCCTCCTGACAGGGCTGAGCAAAGGAGTCTGGGGCTCTGGGCTTCTGGAGGTGAACTAGGGGGTGTTGATGAGAATCCTCGGAGTGAGAGTTCTGAGGAGGAGCAAGGACCTTGAGGAGTTGGGAGGGGCTCTGAAGAGCAAGGGGGCTGAGGGAGTTGGGAGTCTGAGGAGGAATGCAGTCTTAGGAGGGGGGCTCTGAGGAGTGGGGACGCTCTGAGGAGGGGGGGGTTTCTAAGGAGGACTGGGGGGCTCTTAGGAGGTAAGGGGCCCTGAGGAAGAGTGGGGTCTCTGTGGAGGAGTGGGGAGGTCTGAGAAGTGAGGATTCGGAGGAGAAGCAGGAACCCTGAGGACTGGGGTGCTCTGAGGAGGAGTAGGGGGCTCTGAGGAGGAGAGGGGCTCCGAGGACAGAGGCACTGAAGGACATGTGCGTGTCTGAGGAAATGGAGGTTGGGGGGCCTCTGAATCGGAGCGAAGCCTGCGTCTCCCTCACCACGGCGGGAGAATGGATGGGGGTGGAGAACGACGTTGCCTTGGCAACCCCAGCTGAGTCATGGGCCCTAGTAGGGGCTTCTTGGGGCACGTCCTTCCGCGGTGCGCAGTCGCAGGACTGGCTGGGATTCGACCGGGAGCGAGGCGCGGAAGCCTGGGCAGCGATTGGCTGGCTGCTCTAGGGGGCGGTGCGCCGCGGCCCGGCTGGCAAAGGTTGGCTAGCGGGGGCGGGGCCCGAGGCGAAGCGCGGATGACCGGTGGCAGCTTCGCGGAATGGGGCTTGGGGCGGTGCGCAGCGGCCTAGGCTGCGGCAGTTGGCTATTGGCGTCGGGAGACCGGGCCTGGGCGGTGCGCAGGTGGCGAAGGTTGGCTGGTGGCGGCGGGGGGCGGTGCGCGGAGGGCGCGCTGACCGCGGCGGTTGGCTGCGGCGTACGCTCGAACGCTCCCGGCCCCGCCGCTGTCTTAAGCACCCGGCGACCTCTGCACCCACCGACGTCATTCCGCGCGCGCCGCGCCACCCGCTGCCCGGGCCGACGTCCTGCAGCATATCATGGCCATCACCGACCAGAACCTGGACGAGGCGCAGGCCAGGTGCTGTGTGGGCTCGGGAGGGTGTCGCGGGCGACTGGGGCGGGGGCCAGGCCGAAGTGAGGGGCTAGGCCGAGAGGAGCGGCTGGTAGATGAGGGTTTGGGGGGAATCTGGGGCGGGGAAAGTGGAGGGAGCCGAAGAGGGTTCTGAGGACGAAGGGATTCCTGGGTTAAAATGGAAGGGTTAGGGTTAGCGTATGGGGCAAAGCAATGGGCTTAAAGGCTTTTAGGAGTTTAGACGGAGGTGAGATTGGAAAGAGGACTTGCTTGTAGGATTGAAGGCGGCTCCTGGGGCGACAGTGGTGCGCTTAAGGAGCGTTTATGGACTGGAAGGTTTATGGTGAAAGATGGTTTAGGGGTTTATGGAATGTAAAGGGATAAGAGGACTGTTAGGAGGTTATAAGGGCTGAGATTTGGGTGCAGGCTGGATTTTTGAAGGATGAACGACTGAATGGTTAATGGGATTTATGAAGGTGGGACGTTTTGAGGGGAGATTTCTATGAAGAGAGAGCACTGGGGAAAGGAGCTCGGGAGTGTCTCCACTGAAGAGTTGAGATGTGGTGACTTGGTGTGGGGACCATCAGGAACTTTCTGTATTTTATTAATTAATTCAGCAAGTATTTATTAACACCTTCTCTGTGCTGGGCACTGAGCTGGGTGCTGACATAGTCCCTGCTCTCAAGCTTGTGGTTTGGGGGAGAGAATGTAAGAAAAAAATAGCTCTAAATTGTGATAAATGCTACAAGGAAAGGGACCGTGGTCAGGAAGAGCTACGGGAAGCCAGGTGGAGAAGAGCAGGCATGGAGTGGGCACAGCACCTCCCAAGACCCTGAGGTGGGAGAGCAAAATAAAGCTAGAACTAGAGATGGGAATTCTGAGTTGAGTTTGGAAAGTGGCTGGAACTGGATCACCTGGGCCCACAGGTCCAGAAAGAAGTTTGATTTTATTTGAGTTGCAGTGGAAAAATTCAAGAGGTTTTAAGACCACTTGTTCCCCTTAGGAGCCCTGGTAGCGCAGTGGTCAAGAGCTACGGCTGCTAACCAAAACAGCAGCAGTTCTGAATCTACCTGCCGCTGCTTGGAAGCGCTATGGGGCAGTTCTACTCTGTCCTATACTGTAGCTGTGAGTTGGAATCGACTAGACAGCAATGGTTTTTTTTTTTTTTTGGTGTTGTTCCTCTTAGCCTCCACCCACCACTTGTCAGCCAGCCACCCTCCAGGAAGGGCAGAATCTGTGTCACAAGTCACCTCGTCGTGCTTGGAGTCTGCTCGAATTATTAGAAGACAGGAAAGGACTAAAGTCCTTTTGGAGGGTGAGGCCTTGTTTTACTGAGCCTGTTTTAGGGTGAAGGATGGTCCCTCGGGGTAGGACCAGGGCCTCTGGTGGTATGGACTGTGCAGTCACTAGAGGACATCAAAGAGGGGTTACAAAGCCAGGTAAGCAACAGGCCCAAGGAGGAGAAGGCAAAGTAAAAGGTGGATAAGGAATGCATTTGTTCTTCAAACTTTCTTTCCTTGACTTCTTGTAGAATGTTGACTCTTTTTACAGTTTCATAGCCTCTATCTGGGAAGCTAGGGACCCCACACCCACCACCACACTGTTCTCATTCTCCTTTTCGGAGCATTGTGCTAGATGCTTGGGAAACCAAGACGGCTAGTAGAAGCATCAGAACCATCTAACTTAAGGGGGGATAATGACCATTTTCAGCCCAAAGCTGATTCCTATGAGTGGAGGTCAGACATACCTCCACTTTCCAACCTTTTTGCCAATTCTGACACCAGCTGTCCTCCCCACGGCACTCTCTGCTTCTCTGCTGGGTTTCATAATTCATTGCAATGGTCACACACAACTCACAGACCATACTTCCAGTTAAGTGGTTTATTAAGGAAGTAAGAGGGTACAACTCGGGATCAGGATCAGGAAGCAAGTAGACAAAGTATGGAAGGCTCTCCTGAAGTGGAGAGCATAGCTCTCGTTTCTTCAGTGCAGGACAGCTCTCTCAGCTTCTCTTTGGCCATGCAAGCCACCAGGCCCTTCTCTCTGCCATGCATGCCCCCTCAGCTTTCCGGGCCTCCTCTCGGCCCCCTCAGGACAGGCCTCCTCTTGGCCCTCTCAGGACAGACCTCTCTGCCTTTGACCTTCCTGCCATCAGCATCTCCACTGCTAACTGACTCAGCTCGTAGCCAGCGTAGCAGTTTTGTTCAGCTCTTAACTTAGCTGCACTTCTAGCAGCAGATTTCTGCCCTCACCACCAACTCTGCCACAGAGCCTGTCATGAATTGTGTTCCTCCAGAACTGTGGGTCAACTTGGCTAGGCCATGATTCCCAGTATTGTGTGATTGTCCACCATCTTGTCATCTAATGTGATTTTCCTATGTGTTGTAAATCCTACCTCTCTGATGTTCATGAGGCAGGATTAGATGCAGTTATGTTAATGAAGCAGGATTCAGTCTGCAGGATTAGGTTGTGTCTTAAGTCAATCTCTTTTGAAATATAAAAGAAGCAAACAGAGAGATGAGGACCTCATTACCGCCAAGCAACAAGAGCCAGGAGCGCGCACATCGTTTGGACCCGGGGTCCCTGTGCCAAGAAGCTCCTAGAAGACTGATGACAAGGACCTTCCTCCAGAGCTGACAAAGAAAGAAAGCCTTCCCCTGGAGCTGGCACCCTGAATTTGAACTTCTGACCTCCTAAACTGTGAGAGAATAAATCTCTGTTTGTTAAAGCCATCCACTTGAGAAGTAGAGAGTGTATGTGTGAGACTAATATGTCAATAGTTACCATATTAGAGGAGTGTGCTGCGTAGAGGTCAGACCTAACACAAGAGAGGGTATGCCAACCCTATCTAACTGGGCCAGGGCAGGGTGCCCCTCTGTGATGCTCAGTCTGTTGACCTGTTTCTCTATTAGACTAATCTTAGAGCAGGACTTGGTGCACTATCCCTTCGTATTCCCTGGGCCACGTACAATGCCTGGCACCAAGTACTCAGGAAAGTTTTGTGGAACTGAGGAGACTGTGGAAGGATTCATAGCAGCTAAGGGAGGGGCAAGATGAACCCTTCACACCCAGGAACCTGCCTCACCACACAAAGGCAGAGCTCTTCGTGTGTTTGCAGGGCAATAGGTTTCTTTTTTTTATGGCCTTTCTGGCCGTGGTCTTGTAACTCCTACAGAATGCTTGAGTGGGACTAGCAAATAAGGTAGGTAAAACTCTTTCTGGGATTGGCTGGGATATGGATATAAGGTGGGCCTGTGGCCCATCAAGGGGATCAATCAGTTTTGCCATCCCAGTAGGCTTAAAAAGAGACAATCCCATAGGTTTAGAGGGGACCTCACTACCATCAAGAAGAAGAACTGGGAGCAGAACACGTCCTTTGGACCCAGGGTCCCTGCACTGAGAACCTCCTGGACCCAAGAGACACCTGTAACACTGGAGATGGCAGTAGCACAAGGCCAGCATATGGCTGCAGAGGGCTTATAGACCCACAGAGCAAGAGAGCTGAGTGCCTTCAGGCAGGAGGCTTCCTGGTAGAGTGGGGTGCCTCTAGGCACTTACCAACAGAGCTAGAGAGCTGTAACACTTGTCCAACAGGCCAGAGGCCAGGCCCAAGCAGGGCCTAGCAGCAGATGCCTGCCTGGGGGCACAGCCGAGAAGCTGTCTTGATTGAAGAACTGTATCCTGAGTTGTTCCTGTTACTTCAAGTTGGTCCTGATTCTGAATTGTATAACCTGTTACTTCCCTAATAAACCCCATAATTGTGAATATGATCTGTGAGTTATGTGTGGCCACTGCAATGAATTGTTGAACCCCGCAGAGAAGTAGAGAGTGCCATGGGAGGGACAACTGGTATTGGAGAGTGGAGGTATGTCTGACCTCCACCTCGTAGGGATCAGCTTTGGGCTGCTGGTTTTTCTCTCTCCTCCCCTGCGTGAATTTAGACAGGTTCTGATGCTACTATTATTGTTACATGTGTGGAGCCACATGTGTTCCTTTGGTCCATGGAGTCATGCAGTCTCTTGAGCTTCTAGTCACAACTAATAGGCTTTAGAATAGAATGTAGTCAGTCACCCCTTCCTTACATCCCCAAAAACAGCTCTTTTTGTTTTAAGACTAAGAAATTTCATGGGTGAATTATACATGCATGATAATCCTTTTTGTTTGTTTATTGTTGTAGTTTAAGTGAAAGTTTACATTTCAAGTTAGTCTCTTATACAAAAATTTATACATAATTGTTATGTGATCCTAATTGCTCTCCCTATACTGTGACAGCACACTCCTCCTTTCCACCCCTGATTTCCCATGTCCATTCAACCAGCTCCTGACCCTCTCGGCCTTCTCATCTCACCTCCGGACAGAAGCTGCCCATTTAGTCTCATGTAGCTACTTGAGCTAAGAAGCACACTCTTCACGAGTATCATTTTATGTCCCGCAGTCCAGTCCAATCCCTGTCTGAAGAGTTGGCCTCAGAAATTGTTTTAGTTCTGGGCTGATAAAGAATCCGGGGGCCATGCTTTCTGGTGTTCCTTCAGTCTCCATGTTTGATAATCTTAACATATCTGTTAGGTACCTGGCTTCTGGTTCCTGACTTCTTTCTGAGGTAGGAAGACCTCTGGGGCTTGTATTCTGAGGGTTTGGAAACCATAAATCTCCCCCACTTCTTTAGATCTAGCCTTTAGATGAACTCAAGGCCCTAAAATTCTACCAACTCCTTACAACAGTCTTCAGTCCACGCTGCAGAAAATACAGTGTGGGTGGGCCTTTTCCTTATAGTAAGCTCTACAGCCTGGTAGATTATCAGCCCAGGAGGGGAAAAAGATTGTCACTCCTGATCAGTTGAATGTGGGAGGGTCTTGCAGCTCTGCCCCCTCACAACACACCTGCCATCCCCTCATAGCCCCTGGAGTTTAGCTCAACTGTCCAGCAAGAAATAATTTTTCATCTCAAATGTGAGGCCCTGTTACCTGTTTCATCACCATAAGTGAGTTTAAAAAAGGAAAACATACCTATTCTCCTTAATTCTGCATTATTAGGAAGGTAGTTCCAAATATTCATGCAGAATTTTGTCATTATAGCTGAATGATCTTGGGATATTGAACGGTTCATCATTCTTGCTTCTGGGTGCATAGATGGCAGAGGGATTTGGGGGCTTTGGAATGCAGTGTCTTAGTTCTGGCCAGCCCAGGCCAACTGGAGACCACTGTGAGGATATTTGGTCGCCTTGAATGGCCTTTGATGTTCATCTGCATCCTGTGTTCTTCCTGGAGAAAGGACACTTCCACTTCTTCTAATTGGGCCCTTTCACTGATCACTTTCTCATTTATTTCTTATATAGGACTAGGGACCAGTAAGGCAAGAAATTTTATCTCATTTGCCAAAGATTTTCTGAGTATTTTGCTATTTCATGTATAGCCTTATCTTTTTTATAGTAAATCTTGCAACATTTTACAGCGTACATAGGTTACTTCATTTACTTCTCTCACCCTCCTTTATGAATGATTTGTGAATGTTATCAGTCTGGAATTGAGGCCCCTCTGCCAGGATATCAGACTCCAAACTTCAGAGCCCTCCACCTCCAGCAGTGTGCACGTGTCCTACACCCTAGGAGCCTCAGGGGCCACAGGTGCCCCTGGAGCCTGGAGGCTGCCACTCATCAAAGGCTAGTGAGGGTGGCTCCGGAGGCATGGACCCGGCAGGCACTAGAGCCGATGATGTTCCCCAGGTCATTTGGGCATGCGAGGCCAGAGGTCCAGGAAGCCGACTGCATGAATTCTCCCTAAGCCTGCCTTTCCTGTCTCCCCTGGAGACAGAGATCACCCATGGGTCCCTGGCCCTAGATACCGAGCCCCACTGTGGAGCAGTTTATTAGAAGCTCACCATGACCATCAGCGTCGTCTCCTCTGGATTTCCATCATCAACTTTCTCAACCAGTTTTCCCTGGTGGTGCAGACCATGCAGCGCTTTGGGCCACCTGTTTACCACTAAGCCTAGGCCTAGAGAAGGGGACTGAGGCCTAAGCTTGTGTCTCCTCCTAGGCAGTGCATCCTTGCCTGGACATTGATTCCTGGAGTAGTTGCCACTTTAGTTTGGGGGCCTAATTGTTTGCCTGTATTGGCCCTTGGGTGTTCTGGGCCCGCTTGTTTTGTCTCATTGTTGCTGCTTAAAAGTTTGTCACTGCAGAAAATAAAACTGAGCTTCTAAAACAAAACAAAACAAAAGCTAGTGAACTCCTTTTCTTATCTAGTGGTAAGATTCCTAGGGAATCAGTATGAAAACTCTAGACCTAGGAATTGCCAAGGGAACCCAATGGAAACAGGAAGTGGAATGGCCAGCAGTATTGTCCTGGAGACCCAGACTCCATACCTGATGTCTGGAGAGGACACTGATGAAACCTGGACCTCTTCAAGTCACTCTGCCTTAGAATGACAGGTGTGCTGTTTTGCAGGATTGGCGGGTTTGGCTGCAGTGGTCACTTGTTGGCAGTCTGCATGCGGCTGCACAGCTAGTACATTACGGAGTGCACTGTGCAGAATGTCCACGCTTGCCATGTATGTTTTTGAATTAAAATTAAACCTTCAGCTCCTCAGACACACTAGGTACATTTCAGGTGCTCAATAGGCACATGTGCTTATTGACTCCCATAAGGTGTGGTTAGTGGACAGTGCAGATATAGAATGTTTCCATCACTGCAGAAAATTTTACCAGACACTGCTGTTCTACAGCAGCGCTTCTCATACTGGCCTGTGCCACCCATCTGTGGGGACACCTCTTGCAATGAACACTCTGATGTAGCAAGTCTCAGGTGGGGCCGGGATTCCACATTTTTAATGAGCTCCCAAGGGTGCCAGCCCTGCTGATCCCAGACCATGCTTGGAGAGGTCTGACTCTAGAGACTGGCAGAATGCTTGTTGTTGTTAGCATAGTGTCCCATTTATTTCAGCTTTCATAAATCAGCCTACCTAATAGATAGTTAGTTTGACAAATGAAATTTTTTTTCAGCCTGAGGTGTCCTTGTGGGCATGATAGATTTTAAATTAATCACCAGGGTCACATATTAGTGTTGATTTGCCTACTTTATATAGAAAGAAAATTAGAAATGAATAAATACAATTCAGAAAATAGTTTTGATTTTTTTTCCTCTAAATAGTTTTGATTTTTTTTTTTCCTCTAAATGAAACACTTTGCCTTGGGCCACAGAGACCTGTTGTCTCAGGATCTGTTCACACTTTCAGTCTAAGGAAACCAGGTTATAGAGGTTCTAGAGTTTCTGGAAGTGCTCACTTGTCTATGCCAAGAAATTTGGAAAACAGTTACCTGTCCAACTGACTAGAAGAGATTCATATTCATGCCCATTCCAAAGAAAAGTGATCCAATGGAATGCAGAAATTATCAAACAGTATCATTAATAGCACATGCAAATTAAATTATGCTGAAGATAATTCAAAAACGGTCGCAGCAATACATCGACAAGGAACTGCCAGAAATTCAAGCCAGATTCAGAAGAGGACATGGAACAAGGGATATCATTGCTGATGTCAGATGGATCTTGGCTGAAAGCAGAGAATGCCAGAAAAATGTTTACCTGTGATTTATTGACTATGCAAAGGCATTCAACTGTGTGGATCATATCAAATTACGGGTAACATTGCAAAGAATGGGAATTCCAGAACACTTAATTGTGCTCACGCGGAACCTGTACGTAGACCAAGAGGCAGTTCTTCTAACAGAACAAGAGGATACTGTGTGGTTTGAAATCAGGAAGGGTGTGCATCAGGGCTGTATCCTTTCACAGTAGTTATTCATTTTGTAGGCTGAGCAAGTAACCCAAGAAGCTGGACTATATGAAGAATGTGGCATCATGATTGGAGGAAAGATTGAAGTTGTCAAAGATTTCTTTTTAGTTGGATTCACAGTCAACTCCCATAGAGTCAGGAAATCAAATGACATATTGCATTGGGCAAGTCTGCTGCAAAAGACCTCTTTCAAGTGTTAAAAAGCAAAAATGGCACCTTGTGGACTAAGGTGCACCTGACCCAAGCCATGGTATTTTCAATCACCTCATATTCATGTGAAAGCTGGACAATGAATAAGGGAGACCAAAGAAGAACTGATGCCTTTGAATTATGGTGTTGGCAAATTATATCGAATGTACCATGGGCTGGCAGAGGAATGAACAAATCTGTCTTGGAAGAAGTACAGCCAGAATGCTCCTTAGAAGTATTTGTAGATGACAAGGCTTCATCTCACATACTTTGGACATGTTATCAAGAGGGACCAGTCCCTGCAGAGGAACATCATGCTTGGTTAAGTAGAGGATCAGCAAAAAAGAGGAAGACCCTCAACGAGATGGATTGACACAGTGGCTGCAACAATGCGCTCAAACATAGCAATGATTACGAGGATGGTGCAGGACCGGACAGTTTTCATTCTGTTGTACGTGGGGTCGCTATGAGTTGGAATCAACTCAACAGCACCTAACAACAACAGTGTTTCTGTATTTCCTTTATATGGTCTATAAAACCGTAGCTCATATTTGTGTTAGTTTGTAGGACTTGAGTGTGATAGAAAAGAAACTTTACCTATAATGAATAAAATTATGATGGGAATGGTCACCATTATACATATTTTAGGAGCAAGCATACCTGAAAAAAAATATTATATTTAAAAGTTGGCTTTTAGGCAACTGTCATGGATTGAATTGTGTCCCCCAAAAATGTCTGTCAACTTGGCTAGGCCATGATTCCCAGTATTGTGTGATTGTCCACCATTTTGTCATCTGATGTGATTTTCCTGTGTGTTGTAAATCCTCTCTCTATGATGCTGATGAAGTGGGATTGTCAGCAGTTATGTTAATGAGGCAGGACTCAGTCTGCAAGATTAGGTTGTGTTTTAAACCAGTCTCTTTTGAGATATAAAAAAGAGAAGTGAGCAGAGAGACATGAGGACCTCATACCACCAAGAAACAAGAGCCAGAAGAATAGCGTGTCCTTTGGACCTGAGGTCTCTGTGCTGAAAAGCTCCTAGACAGGGAAAGATTGATGACAAGGACCTTCCTCCAGAGCCAACAGAGAAAAAGCCTTCTCCTAGAGCTGACACCCTGAATTTGGACTTCCAGCCTCCTAAACTATGAGAGAATAAATTTCTTTTGCTTAATGCCATCCACTTATGGTATATCTGTTATAGCAGTGCTAGATAACTAAGACAGCGACCTAACAGGTGTTGCAATTAAGGGCCTTTATAGCTTTTTTTTAAGAAGACATTATTTCTCTGAAGTTTTTTTTTTTTAACTTTTAGATATATGACTTGTTATGTATTTTCTACTTGTAGAGATTTGCATGGCTTTCTTCTGCAGATTGACTTTGCTTATTTAATGCGGGTTTAATTCGAACCCATAAATTCTAACTAAAAATGGGAAATGATGGGGTAATTTTGGCTATCCTTAGAATGTACCCAGTGGCAAGCCGTAAGCTCTCAACTGAATGGTGTGCCCTTGTCTTGGTTGGTACCTCTGGAATACTGACTATGAGGATGAAGACTTTTACAGATGTGGACATTAGCGCATGTTAGCAAGCACTCAGCTTTCAGCATGTCCACTCAAAGAATGCAAGGGTTCAGAGGAGGAATTTATGGTTTGGAGTTTCCCAAAGCCAGATAGCTCTCGCATTAGAGTAATTTCAAAGTTGAATTTCCTTTTTCATTATCCTGCAGGAGGTTACATTAGGTGCCCAGTTGCCTTGGTGCCCAGCAGTTTGTAGCCTACTGCAGGTTTTAGTTCTGCTCTTACGATAACGTGCTTAGCTTGACTTGGTCTAATGGCAAAGACAAATCTTGCTGTCCTGGTGTACTTTTCCTAAGAGTTGAACTTTGTTGGCTTTAAATATGATTTCCTGAGGGTATCTAAAATATAGAATCTCAGCAAAATCCCTTTTGAAGTGGTTTTATTAAAGTAAAGCAAAATACAGAATGTTTCAGAAAAGAACCACAAATGAGCAGGTACCATCCATTCATGCAAGTGACAATTACTGAGTGCCTTCATCAGAACAGTAGTAGGTGGTCACCTGATCTTCAACAAAGACCCAAAGTCCATCAAATGGGGAAAGGACAGTCTTTTTAGCAAATGGTGCTGGCAAAGCTGGATTCCATCTGCAAAAAAATGAAACAAGATGCATACCTCACACCGTACATAAAAACTAATTCAAAATGGATCAAAGACCTAAATATAAAACCAAAAACTGTAAAGGTCATAGAAGAAAAAATAGGGTCAATGCTAGAGGCCTAATACACGGCATTAACAGGATACAAACCGTAACTAACAATAGACAAACACCAGAAGATAAGTTAGATAACTGGGATCTTCTAAAAATTAAACACTTATGCTAATCAAAAGACTTCACCAAAAGAGTAAAAAGAGAACCTACAGACTGGGAAAAAAAATTTGGCTATGACAAATCCGACAAAGGCCTAATCTCTGAAATCTACAGGGAAATCCAATACCTCTACAACAAAAAGACAAATAATCTAATTAAAAAATGGGCAAAGGATATGAACAGACATTTCACCAAAGAAGACATTCAAACGGCTAACAGATACATGAGGAAATGCTCATGATCACTAGCCGTTAGATAAATGCAAATCAAAACCACAATGAGATATCATCTCACCCCCGTATTACTGGCATGATCAAAAACACTGGAAATAACAAATGTTGGACAGGCTGTGGGGAGATCGGAACTCTTATGCACTGCTAATGGGAATGCAAAATGCTACAACCATTTTGGAAAATGATATGGTGCTTCCTTAAAAAGCTAGAAATAGAAATACCATATGATCCAGCAGTCCCACTCCTAGGAATATATCCTAGAGAAACAAGAGCCGTCACAAGAATAGACATATGCACTTCCATGTTCATTGCAGCATTGTTCATAGTGGCAAAAAGATGGAAACAACCGTAGGTGCCCATCCACAGATGAATGGATAAACAAACTATGGCACATGCACACAATGGAGTATTATGCAACAATAAAGAAAAATGATGAATCTGCGAAGCATCTCACAACATGGACGAATCTGGAGGGCACTATGCTGAGTGAAATAAGTCAATCACAAAAGGACAGATATGAGACCACTACTATGAAAACTCATGAAAAGGTTTACACACAGAAAGAAACAATCTTTGATGGTTATGAGGGAGGGGAGAGGTGGGAAGGGAAAACGCTAAATAGACCATAGATAAGCGGTAACTTTGGTGAAGGGTAAGACAGTACACAATACTGGGGAAGCCAGCACAGCTTGTCCAAGGCAAGGTCATGGAAGCTCCATAGACACATCCAAACTCCCTGAGGGACCAGAGTACTGGGTTGAGGGCTGTGGGGACCATGGTCTCGGGGAACATCTAGCTCAACTGGCATAACATAGTTTTTAAAGAAAATGTTCTACATTCTCCTTGGTGAGTAGCATCTGGGGCCTTAAAAGCTTGTGAGCAGCCATCTAAGATACTCCACTGGTCTCACCCTGTCTGGAGCAAGGGAGAAAGAAGAGAACCAAAGGCACAAGGGAAAGATTAGTCCGAAGGACTAATGGACCACAACTACCCCAGCCTCCACCACACTGAGTCCAGCACAACTAGATGGTGCCTGGCTACCACCACCAACTGCCCTGACAGGGATCACAATAGAGGCTCTGGACAGAGCTGGAGAAAAATGTAGAACAAAATTCTAACTCACAAAATTAAAAAAAAAAAAAAAAGACCAGGCTTACTGCTCTGGCAGACTGGAGAAACCCCAAGAGTATGGACCCTGGACACCTTTATAGCTCAGTAATGAAGTCACTCCTGAGGTTCACCCTTCAGCCAAAGATTAGGCAGGCCCATAAAACAAAAGGAGACTAAATGGGCACACCAGCCCAGGGGCAAGGATGAGAAGGCAGGAGGAGACAGGAAAGCTGGTAATGGGGACCCCAAGGTCAAGAAGGAGAGAGTGTTGACATGTCGTGGGGTTGGCAACCACTGTCACAAAACAATATGTGTATTGTTTAATGAGAAAGGTGTTCTGTAAACCTTCATCTAAAGTACAATAATAGTAAGTAAATAAAAGAACAGTAGTTAGTGATGATGATGATGGTGATTTCCATCATTTAAACTTCCCAATAACCCTAGCAAGTGGGTGGTTTTAACTAAGTGTCTAGATGAGGAACTGAGGCGAGTGTGTAAGAACTTGCCCTAGGTCAGGTAACTAGGAAGTGGTTGGATGGAGATTTGGGCATAGTCTCTTGAACTTTCCCTGTTTTTCCCAGGACTCCCATGCAGCTCCCTGGAATATGGTACTATTTCCTGCCTTAGGAGCTTGGAGGTGATCAGGTGCTGGGGGAGATCAGAGGGTCGGGCTGAGTCTTCAGAAGACTTTTTTTTTAGTTCATTCTCACAGATTTGTCCTCCTATATTCAGTAAACTTTCATTTCATGCAAGGAGGTGACCCTGCTCTGGACTCAGACTTTGCCCAGGCAGACAAAGTGGGCCTAACATTCTGGGCTAAGGACCAGAGTGTATAGGGATGTCATAGAAGCGTGACAGCATGCAGCGTGGTTCCGTCAGGCACAAGTGGAAGGCATGGACTCGGAAGGGAGACAGGTGAGGAGACCACCTCAGCTGCTATCTGATTGAGCATAGTCTTGAATTGCTTGCCAGATAAGGAGTGAACCTGCGGTTGCTTCTGTACCTTTCATAAGTACTTCTCAAAGTAGTCTGACTTTTCTAAGGTATTTGTCCTGCATCAGAAGACAGCTCAATAATCATTAACTTTCCTCTACCGTCCTTTCTTCAGAAATGTCTTGAGAGACTCCGTTATTAGCTCTCTTTCTGATTGAGCCCACAGGTAACTTGAGGGCTCCAGCTCTTAGCTCTTGCTGAAGCAACTTTCTCCTTTACTCATAACTTCCTCCTGCCCAAATCTAGTGTCTTTTGGCCGCTATCATTTTTAATCTTCTCTATTTATATGTAGCACTATTAAAGACAGTAACACCTTTCTTTCGTCTTGTAAATGAGTGTGTGCCCACTATGTGCTCAGCTCTAGAACAGAGACCAAGAGCCCAGAATCCACCCATCTGCTTCTCCTGCCCCCTCCTTTGACTGTGGAACCCAGCTCTGTCAACCATGTGTTTGACTTCTCTCGTGCCAGTTAAGTCTGGAGATGTCATAGAGCTCTTCAAACTCTTTATCTCTGTTTTCCGCCAGTTTTACATCCTTAAACCAAAAAAACCCATACCTGTTGCCTTTGAATCAATTCTGACTCATAGCAACCCAAAGTGTTTCAGAGTAGAACTGTATCCCATAGGGTTCTGTTTTGTTTTCAAAGTTACGTTCTATTTATTGAATTAGGTTTCTCATTTAGTATTTTTGTTGCTGCAGTTTAAGTGAAAGTTTACAATTCAAGTTAGTCTCTCATACAAAAATTTATACATACATTGTTATGTGACCCTAACTGCTCTCCCTATACTGTGACAGCACACTCCTCCTTTCCACCCGGATTTCCCGTGTCCATTCAACCAGCTCCTAACCCTCTCTGCCTTCTCATCTCACCTCCGGACAGAAGCTGCCCATTTAACCTCATGTATTTACTTGAGCTAAGAGGCACACTCCTCACGAGTATCATTTTATGTCCTACCATCCAGTCCTCATTTAGTATTTTTAAATGAACTCTTGATACCAGCATAGAATAAAATTTTTTTTATACTCTACAGTTTCAAGTTGATGTACCCCCTCTCTTTTCAGTTTTTAGTATTTGAAACTTGATGGCAAATATAGCTATATGTCTCAGTTTATTAGGTTTTGGTGCTCTAACGTCTTCTTTGGTTCAGTGGCTTGGGAGTAAGGAACACAACAAAAACCAGGAAAGGAAAAAAAAGACTATTTTTCTAAGTATAATGATTTCTCTGAATGTTTAATTACTACTTCATTCATCCTGGAGCACTTTGTTCATACTCGCATTTGTCTAGTATTAAATATCCCCCACAAGACTATAAACTCTTTGATACTGGGGGTTGTGGTAGTGTGTCACACAGGTGGCCCTGTACCTTCTGGTCATCATGCCCTTTATGCAGCCCCTTCCTTTACATCTGGGTTGGCCTATGATTTGCTTTAACCAATATGATGCAGTGGAGGTGATACTGTGCCATTCCTGAGCCTCAGTAAGCCTTAATTCCATAGGGTTTTCATTGGCTGATTTTTCAGATGTAGGTTGCCAGGCCTTTCTTCTGAGGCACCTTTGGGTATATTCTAACTACCAGCCTTTTGCTTACTAACCAAGCACTTAACCGTTTGTGTGCCACCCAGGGACTCCAGCTTCTGCCTTTTTTTAATGTTGGGGGCATTTGACTATTGGGCTGTGTCTTAGTTATTTAGTGCTGCTATAATAGAAATACCACAAGTGGATAGCTTTAACAAACCAAAATTTATTATCTCACAGTTTAGAAGGCTAGAAGTCCAAAATCAAGGTGCCAGCTCCCGAGGAAGGCTTTCTTTGTCTGTCGGCTCTAAGGGAAGTTCCTTGTCATCAATCTTCCCCTGGTCTAGGAGCTTCTCAGCAAAGGGACTCCAGGTCCAAAGGACACGTGCTGTCCTAGCTCTTCTTGCTTGGTGTTAATGAGATCCCCATCTCTCTGCTTGCTTCTATCTCTTTTTATCTCTTGGAAGATAAAAGGTGATGCAGGCCACACCCCAGGGAAACTCCCCTTACATCGGATCAGAGTTATGGCCTGAGTAAGGGTGTTGCATCCCACCCTAATCCTCTTTAACATAACCTGATCTTGCCTTGTTAACCACAGGTAGAAATTAGAATTTCAGCACATAGGATAATCACATCAGATCGCAAAATGGTGGACAACCGCACAATACTAGGAATCATGGCCTAGCCAAGTTGACACACATTTAGGGGGGACACAGTTCAATCCACAACAGACTGCCTTTCTGGGAGGTCGGGCCATTCTTTGCATATCTAGGCTCTCCATCTAGGTTTTATTTCTTAACGTAGGAAACATGTCTTTTCATTTTTATTCTGTGCCTTGTTCTGGCTCCAGAAGATGCATAGTATTGTTGACTGTTTTGTCAGCTAAAATAATGCATCTGGAAATGAGAATAATTAAGGGGATTTGATTCCATCTTTGGTTGAGGTGTTAGAATCATTATTGCTCTCAGGGAAGCTTTTCCAAGAAGTGTCTTGTTCTACAGGGACAAAATCTCTGAATATAGTCTAAATTAAAGTCACAGGTGGTTTTAAATGATACATAATTTGGAAAAATAAATAAGACCTAAAATTAGGAGATCTAGTGTACTGTTGGTAGAAGCCAGAATGTGGCATATGTTTATTTATTTCTAGATCCGTTGCTTCTGATAAGTGACCATCATAGAGTAGTTGCTCAATAAATATCTGTCCCATAAATATTGAATAAATGTGGTTGGAGGAGGCTAAAGCTCTATGCTTTATGCTTTCGTTTCTGATTATTCTATGTGATTAATATTCTGTGGCGTTATTTGGTGTGATTCTCAATCATTTTGCTCCAGATTTTTAGCATTGGTTTTAAAAGGAGAGTCACAGATTTAAAAAAGAAGAAAATTAGAATCCTCAGATGTCTATTTATTTAACAAATTTACTATTTCTCATTCATTGGAATTTTGTTTCTTTACAAAACATAAACATTTTTGTTTTCTAAGGTAGATACTTGGATTTGGTGGGCTGTGTCATATATCTTAGGATGCCAGCACTGACCTGCTTCTCTCCCAACAGCCCCCTCACTGGCTTACTCTGTGTAACAGATGACCACATGCTTATTATCTCACAGTTTCCATGGGCCAGGAATCTGGGCACAGGTTAGCCGGGTCCTCTGCTCAGGGTTTCACAAGGGTACAGTCCAGGTGCAGCCAGGCTGCATTCCTAATCTGGAGATCAGGGTCCTCTCCCAAGCTCACATGGTTGTTGGTAGAATTGCAGCAGTAGGACTGAGGGCCCCGTGTTCTTGTCACCCTGGGCTCTCTCAGCTCCTGGAAGCTGCTTGCAGTTCCTTACCACCACCAGCCCCCTCCCAACACAGCAGTTACTTCTTCAAGACCAGCAGGAGATATTCTTTCTAGCTTCTCAGGCGGAGTCATATGTAAGGTAACATAATCGCGGGAGAGACTGTCCCATCCCCTTTACCATATTCTCTTGCTTAGAAGCCAGTTACAGGCTCTGCCCAAACCCAGGGGGAGGGGATTATACAAGGGCAGGACTTGTGGGGGTCACTTAAGGGTGCGCCCACCACATAAGGTAATTAATCCACTTTGGCGGCACTCTGGACTCTGGTCAGGTCCGCTCTGTGTGGTCATCAGTGGTTTGCAGTCAGCTGCTTGATCACCTCTAGGTCAAGAACATGCTCAAAGCTTAGGCATGTTCTTTTCATAATAAACCACAGAAGCATTCTGTGGAATTACTGTGTGCTCAGTAAAAAGTGCTTTATAAGATGTTTTATAAGCAGAAAACAGACATGGTGAAAAACATTCCTAGAATCCACTGTAGGGAAGCAGAACAGCTGACTTCATTCTTCTGCATTTTATTGTTAGAATTAAGTTTACAGTACATAACAAGCTATAACCTGAGTCCACTTTAATTAATGTACTGCTACTTCTATGGGAAGAAAATGTCTAACGTGCTAGGCTGAATTTCCCGTGTGACCAATTACTATGTACAATAGAAGAACAATTAAACATTTGGGTTCAGATTTACTGAAGGTCAGATGTCATCTACTGCAGCATGTTTTCATATTCAGGATCCAGAGACATGATTCTTAGTCCCACACCTCCAACTCTAGTCTTTGCAAGGCATTTCATGGGGGCACGAGGTGAACTGGGAGATGAGGAAGCTCGCATAGAAACAGCATAAGGTGATGTGGCGGGTGTT
This sequence comes from Dugong dugon, assembly GCA_030035585.1. Lineage (NCBI taxonomy): Eukaryota > Metazoa > Chordata > Mammalia > Sirenia > Dugongidae > Dugong > Dugong dugon. Next base: position 23,711,466 of record CM057462.1, on the reverse strand, counting down.
GGGCTTTCCTCATAGCATTTTCACTTCTGATATCTATCGTAAAGTTACTGATTTTCAAGCACATTTTCTGACCTTGGCAGCATCTCTTGATAACAAATGCTTGACTTATGTCACTGTAGGGTTTTAAATGTTAAAATAATGGCATAGTACTCCCCAGAATTGTTCACAGAAGTTCTGATACGTGCGCACAGTGTTGTGACTCCAGTTATCCTCACTTTCTCACTTACCACCAAAGTCCCCCTCTTGGCTGCCTCCTTGGCATTTACACATGTGCTAGTGTCTGTTATCTTTACAAATAGACAAACACTCCCTTGACTCACCCCTTTTTGACTTACCCTTTCTTTTAGCCCCCTGCCTTGTTTCTTTGCTCTCTTTTATGATAAAACTTGAGAGAGTTCGTGGTCACTGCCTCCACTAGCTCTCCACCATTTCTCTCCCAGCCTTCTCCGTCTGCTGAGTCAACAGTGACCTCCATGTTGCTAAATCCAAGGTCTCTTATTCTGCATGACCTTTCAGAAGCACTTCTCACAGAGGGTTCCTCCTCATTCTTGAAACAATGTTTTTCTTGGTTCCTCTTCACTGGCAGGTTGGTCCCAGTCTCCTTTGTAGGTGAATCCTTTCCTGCTTGATCCCTCAAGTTCGTGTTCCTGGGCTGCATCCTGGGCCCCTTCTCTAGCTACATGCTCCTGGGGTGACTTCACGAAGTGTTGTGGCTTTAAATGCCACCTCTACACCAATGACTCCTCGTCTTTATATTGTATATCTCTGTAGACTCAGCAGGGTAGTAAGCACATGAAATACTCCTGGTGTAACTTGACCAAAACACAACCTTGATTCCCAACCTGCTCCCCCAAACTTGCTCCTCCTAGTTTCCTCATCCATCCAGTTGTTCAGACCCAATTTTACAGTATATGAATTATATCAAAAAGTTATCCTAGAATTTTTTCTTCCCCTAAACCCCACGTCTAGTTTATTAGGATGTCTTGGTGATTCCATCCCTGAAATCAAAGATCTGTCTACTTTTTATGTCTACTGCTGTAGTTCTAAACCAAGCCAGCATCATTTCTGGCCTATTCAAGCTATAGTAGCTTCCAGACTGGTATTCCTGGTTCTACCCTTGCCTTCCTGCAATCCAGTCTCCACAAAGCAGCCACAGTGATCTTTTTAAAATGCAGATAATTAAGGATAGACAACTAGATCAATGGTATAAAATTGAAAGTCCAGAAATAAACCCATACATTTTTGGTCAATGGATTTTGACAAGGGTGCCAAGACAATTCAATGGGGAAAGAATAGTCTCTTCAACAAATGGCGCTGGGACAACTGGATAACCACATGCAAAAGAATGAAATCTGACCGCTACTTCGCACCATAAACAAAAATTAATTCACAATGGATCAAAGACCTAAATGTAAAAGCTAAATCTGTAACACTCTTAGAAGAAAACACAGATGTAAATCTTGATGACTTTAGGTTAAGCAGTGGTTTCTTAGGATACCAAAAACACGAACAGTCAAAGAAAATATAGATAAATTGGGTTTCATCATCATTAAAAACTTGTGCTTCAAAGAAAGTGAAAAGATAGCCCAAAGAATGGGAGAAAATATTTGTAAATCATATCTAATAAGGGTTGAGTATGCAGAAAATATAGAGAACTTGTCTTAGTCATCTAATGCTGCTGTAACAGAAATACCACAAGTGGATGGCTTTAACAAAGAGAAATTTATTCTCTCACAGTCCAGTAGGCTGCAAGTCCAAATTCAGGGCATCAGCTCCAGGGGAAGGCTTTCTCTGTCGGCTCTGGAGGAAGTTCCTTGAGATGCATCAGTCTTTCCTTGGTCTGGGAGCATCTCAGTGCAGGAACGTCGTGTCCAAAGGATGCGCTCTGCTCCCAGCACCACTTTCTTGGTGGTATGAGGTCCCCCTGTCTCTCTGCTGGCTTCTCTCTTTTGTATCTTAAGAGATTGCCTCAAGATACAGTCCAATCTTGTAGATTTGAGTCCTGCCTCCATAACACAACTGCCACCCATCCTCCCTCATTAACATCATAGAGTCAGGATTTACAACGTATAGGAAAATCACACAATACCGGGAATCATGGCCCAGCCAAATTGATCCACACATTTTTTGGGGACATAATTCAGTCAGTGACAGAACTCTTAAAATCAACAATAAAAAGACAATCCAATTAGAAAGTGGGCAAAGGATTTGAATAGACAGTTCTACAAAGAAGATATACAAAGACCTAATAAGCGTATGAAAAAAAGTTTAAAATCATTAGCCGTTGTTGTGTGCCATGGAGTCGATTCTGACCATAGTTACCCTATATGACAGAGTAGAACTGCCCCATAGGGTTTCTTTTTTTTTTTAATTTTATTGTACTTCAGGTGAAGGCTTACAGAACAAATAGTTTCTCATGAAACAGTAGTACACACGTTGTTTTATGACATTGGTTAACAACCCCGCAACATATTAACCCTCTAAATTCTCAACCTTTTTTTGGTGGAAATACACATAGCCAAAGATACACCATTTCAAAAATTTCTACATGCACAGTTCAGTGACATTGACCACGCTCTTCCAATTGTGCTGTTATTCTCACTTAAGATGAAGGCTTACAGAGCAAAATAGTTTCTCATTTAACAGTTACTACAAATGTTGCCCTATGACAATAGTTAACAATCTCACAACACATCAACAGTATCCTTACTCAGTCTTGTGTTCCCTGTCACCAGCTTCCTTGTCCCCTTCTGCCTTCTGGCCCTTGTCACTGGACTCCTGTAACCTCGTTAGTCTCATTTGGTTTTACGGGGCTGTCCACTCCCAGGCTGAGCAGTGAACCTCGTAGGTAACTTCACCACTGAGCTAAAAGGGTGTCTGGGGGCCATACTCTCGAGGTTTCTCCAGTCTCCTTTAGGCCAGTAAATCTGGTCTTTTTTTTGTGAGTTAGAATTATGCTCTACATCCTTCTCCAGCTCTGTCCAGAACCCTCTGTTGTGATCCCCATAGGGTTTCTAAGGCTGTAATCCTTAGTTTTGGTTAGCACTTGGCTGCTAACCAAAAGGTCAGCGGTTTAAACCCACCAGCTGCTGTAAGGGAGAACGACCCTATAGGGTTGCTATGAGTCAGACTCAGCCTCAGTGGGTTTGGTTTATTTGTTTTGTAATCTTTACCGAAGCAGACTGCCACATCTTTCCCTCACAGAGTGGCTTGGTGGGTTCAAATGGCTGACCTTTCAGTTAGCAGCTGAGCACTTAACGACAGTGCCACCAAGCCTCCTGCATTAGTCATTGCCCGTTGGCCCATTGCTGTTGAGTTGATTCCGACTCATAGTGACCCTATAGCACAGAGTAGAACTGCCACATAGGATTTCTAAGGAGCGGCTTTGGATTTGAACTGCCAGCGTTTTGGTTAGCGGCTGAGTTCTTCATTAGGGAAATGCAAATCAAAACCACAATGAGATATACCCCTACTAGGTACATACCCACTAGGATGGCTATTATCAGAAAAACAGAAGTAACAAATGTTAGCAAGGATGTGCATTGCTGTTGGGGATGTAAAATGGTGCAGCTGATGTGGAAAACAGTCTGGCACTTCCTCCAAAAGTTAAACGTAGAGCTACCATATGACCCAGCAGTTCCACTCCAAGAGAAATGAAAATATGCACCCACACTAAAGCTTGTGCACCAATGTTCATAGCAACAGTATTCATAATAGCCCCAAAGTAGAAACAACCCAAATGTCCATCAACTGATTAATGGATTAACAAAATGTTCATTTATTGTATGATTCCTTTTATATGAAATATCCAGAACAGGCATATCCTTAGAGACAGAAAATAGATCAGTGGTTGTCCCCGGGGTGGAGGAGGGGAATGGGGAATGACTGCTAATAGGCATGGGTTTCTTTTCAGGGTGGTGAGAATGTTCTGGAATTAGATAGTGGCAATGTTGCACAACCTTTTGAATATACTAAATATCATTGATTTTTACACTTTAAAAATGTAAGTTTTACAGTATATGAATTTTATCAATTTAAAAAAACACTAAAAAATGCATTTCATCTCACATGACAACCACTGTTTATAAAATTCTCCTTTGCTTCCTATATTAATTTGCCATCGATGGCTATAACAAATTATCACAGACTTGGTAGCTTAAAACAACGCAAATTTATTCTCTCACAGCTTGAGACATGGGTTTCATTGGGCCAAAATCAAGGTGCCGGCAGGGCTGCGTTCCTTCCAGGGGCTCTGGGGAGAATCCATTTCCTTGCCTTTTTCAGCTTCTAGAGGCTGCCTTGGCTCATGGCCTCACCATCTTCAAAGCCAGCAGTGGCAGGTGGAGTCCTTGTGCTGCACCTCTGGTTCTCTGCCGCCGGGAAATGGTCTCCACTTACAAGGACTTGTGAGATTAGATTGGGCTCACCTGGATGGTCCAGGATAATCTCTCTCTCAAGGTCCTTAACCTTGATGATGTCCTCAGTCCACTTTACCTTGTAAGGCAACATATTCACAGAACCCAAGGAATAGGACATGGAGATCTGTGGGGGCTGTTACTCTGCCAACCTCAGTTCTCATCACATGCGAACAAAAGCCAAGTCCTTCTGTCTCACAGGCTCCTACTTGTCTCTCTAACTTCACCTCAGCTTCTCCCCTCGCCCCTTAGACTACAGCCACGCTGGTCTTAAACAGCAAGTGTGTTCTCCCTCAGGCCTTTGCACTTGTTTCCTTTGCATAAATTATGCTCTCGTCAGCTCTCTGCCTGGCTGACTTCTCCGTGTCATTCCAGTCTTCTCTTTAATGTCACCTCAGAGACGTGCAAACTCCAATAATCCTTCCAGCCATTACTCTGATGTGACCTCAGTTTAATTCACTGCAAAGCACACGCCACACCGGAAGGTCTTCTCGTGTGCATACATGCGTGTGCGTGTGCGTGCGGTCTTCTGCGTGGGTAGGAACTGTGTCTGCCTGTGTAGAGCTGTGTATCCTGTGACCCAAGAGTGGTGAGACATGACTGGGAAAAGGCAACTCAGGTTTTCACTTGTGCACCAATGGACGCTGCGGGCAGTTGTGGAAACTTGACTTTCAGTCATTTGACCTTGGAATTCCAGTTGTTCTTGATGAATGATTTGCATTATTTCAGTTTGCACTGATTGCATTATTTAAACATGTACATGTGAAAGGAAATGGTTTGAATATTCTTATATGCTATATTTTAAATTTGCACAAATCAGTTTCATATGAAATGCTATGTTCTGTATCTCCATAAGAGGGATTTTCAGAGTCAGAACTTGCAGACTGGGTTTGGTTTTATTTCTCAATACTGAGAGTCTTCACTTACGGACAAGATGACCTCTCACTTTCTGTCACCTCTCTTGCAGAAAGCATGCTCTGAATTGCCATCGGATGAAGTCTGCTCTCTTTAGTGTGCTCTGTGAGATCAAGGAAAAGACAGGTAGGCCATCGGGAAAGACCCTGTGGGTCCTGGGACACATGACCAAACACGCCTCATGTGCTCTTGGGGCGTTTTGCTCGTGCCATCTCTGGCAGTGAAAGGTTCATTTCTGTCTTGTCAGTGTTTATAACTGGAGAAATACTCTTTGAAATAAGTAGCAAATGGATGTGTTCTAGGCACAAGACCTAAGAGTTGCATTCAGTTGCTTTGGAAAAGGAATAGATCACATAATTAGAAAAGTGGAGTAATCACAGTTTGGTTCTTGTTTGATTTAAGCATCCAAAGTAATCATCCTGGATTTAAAAAAAAAAAATTTTTAGTAATATTTTATTGAGTTTTTGGTAAAAGTTTACACAGCAAGTTAGGTTCCCATTTGACAGTTTCCACACAAATTGTTCAGTGACGTTAGTTACATTTATCACAATCTGTCAACATTCTTTTTTTTTTTGAACAGTTTCTGCGTGTACATTTTAATGACATTGATTACATTCTTCGAGTTGTGCAGCCATTCTCAAGTCTTCTTTTATGACTTGTTCCCCCTCATTAACATAAACTCACTGCCCCCTAAGGTTCCTATCTAATCTTTCAAGTTGCTGTTGTCTAAAAATATTTTTTATTTTGAATTAATTTTAGACTTACAGATAAGTTGAAGAAAGTATAGTTCCAGCGTACCCTTCCCCTAGCATTCTCTAATGTGTTAACACCTTAATAACCACAGTGCCATGATCAAAACCAGAAAATTAGCATTGGTACCTTGCTATTTAACTGAACTCCAGCCCATATTTGGGGTTCACCAGTTTCCTCCCAGTGGCAGTCTCTGGTCCAGGGTCCCATTTGGAGTTCTACATGCATTTAGTCTCCGTGTCTCCTTAGTCTCCTGTGATGTGCAACATTTCCTCAGTCTTTCCTCGTCTTCTGCAGTCTTGACACTGTTGACAAGAACTGCCCAGTCGTGTAGAACGTCCCTCAGTGTTGTTTGTCTAATGTTTCCTTGTGACTAGACTGCAGTGGTGTGTCTTGGCGGGAATCCCCCACACATGACATTGTGTCCTTCTCATGCTCGTGTTGGGGCACATACTGTTTTAGCTCCTATTACTGATGGTGGTTACCTTGTGTGATGGCTAAGATTGTGTGTCAGCTTAGCTGGGCCGTGAGTCTCAGTGTTTCGGCAGTTGTATAGCGTTGTGATCACTTCCCTGTTGAGAGTTGACACATGATCATCCCCGCGATGGGATCTGCTGTGGTACTGGTGGGGGCAGGACCTGTGGCAGCTCACCGCCCCTCTCAGCCTTCATCTCTCCGCCCTCCGCCACCTAGCTCTTCCTGCTTGCCTTGCTGGGGCTTTTGCTTGTTCTGGATCCTGCAATTGGCTCCTGTTCATCTGACCTCCAGTTCTTGGCACTTGAGCTGGCAGCTTGCCTGTGGTCTTGCCTGCCAATCTTGAGACGCCTCGATCTTCACAGTCTGTGAGCAACAGCCCTGATCTCTGGTCTACTTATCTTGGGTTCGCCAGCCCCTGCAGCTATGTGAGTCAGGAGAGGCCTGCAATAGCCTTGCTTTCTGGTCTGCCGATCTTGAGTTCACCAGCCCCTCCAGCTACGTGAGTCAGGAGAAGCCTTTTTCCTGCCCCATGGAACCATGTGAGCCATTTCCTTGATATAAATATATATCTCTCTGTATGTATTTATACACTTTACTGGTTTTGCGTCTCTAGAGAACCCAGCCTAAGACATTTGGTACCGAGAGTGGTTCTAGAGAAACAAAATTGTAAGGATGAATTTTCTAAATGATTCTCAGGTCTGGTTAGTCTTAAAGATGTTGATGACCTTGCTTCCAGCAGTAAAGAGGCCACTGCTAATCCATGGTATGAGGTTGTGATACAAATACGCAAAATATCACCACCAATAGATCAGGCATTGGTGAAAGATGAGGCTCTGGGTGATTGTATAGATGATATATTTCTACAATTTTGTCATAATGAGAAGTGTAAAGAAGCTGGTTGTTGATCCTACTTTCACTAGACAGACTGGTGAAAGAAAGAGATGATGAGCTCAGGGCTTCAGAGTCAAAGCTCAGTCACTGCATAAATGACTTCAAAGTTTCCATCCACTTGTGCCTTGAAAGAAAGCCTTATTTCTTGTAGTAACAGAGCTGGTATTGCTGAAAACCAAACCCAAAGTCTTATTGTAAGAGTAGCTGAATTACAATGCCAGCTCAACTGCCAGCCTTGAGATGTGTCGAAAGTTAAAGTGAGGGTATTAATTAGGAAGAATTGGGATCCTGAAACCTGGGATGGGGACATATGGGAAGATAATCAGGAAGCTGGAGACACTGAGCCCCTAAATTCCATTGGATCACTCCTGCCAACAGAACTATTAGCCCCTCTACTCCCATCTAATGAGATTAACACAGCTGCATCTAAAACATGTTTGTCTGAGTCATTGCCTGGGACATCGCCTGAGACAGATGCTTTACAAGACAATGCTGAATGTTCTCAAAACATTTCCTGACCAATTTTGTCTTCTAGATCTATAGCTAGACTTAAGTCCCAGCGAGCCCCAAAAGGTGAAGTACAGAGTGACCCAGGAGGAGGTACACTACACTCCAAAAGAACTGCTTGACTTTTCTAATATGTACAAACAGAAACCTGAGGAATATGTGTGGGAATGGTTATTAAGGGTGTGGGATAATGGTGCAAGGAACATAAAGATGGGTCAGTCTGAGTTTATTGATACGGGCTCACTAAGCACAGATTCTTCATTCAGTGTTTCAGCTCGAGAGGTTAGGAAAGGATCTAATAGTTTATTTGGTTGGGTCACTGAAGCACAGATTACACAGAGGCCTACACTAAATCAAGCTGAAGTACCAGACCCGCCTTGGTATCCTGTAGAAGGTATCCAAAGGCTTAGGGAGATTGGCATGCTAGAGTGGATTTATCAGGTTAGACCCACAGACCCACACATGGAGTGCCCAGAGGACACACCTTTTACCACAACGGTGAGGAACAAATTTGTGAAGGGGGCTCAGCATCCTTGAAGACTGCTGTGATTGCTATTTTATGTAAGTCAGATTTGACAGTGGGAACTGCCCTCACTGAATTAAGACACCTAATTACAATGGGGCTGATTGGAATCCATAATGGTGGGGGCCAAGTGGTGGCACTCAATCGACAAAGACAAGGTGGGCGTGGTTACCATAATGGATAGCAGAGTCAAGCAGTAATCAGAATAGTCTGACTCATATGGACTTAGGGTGTTGGCTACTTAGTCATGGTATCCCTGGGAGTGAAATAGATAGTAAATCTAATAAATATTTACTTGATCTGTACAAGCAGATGAATTCTAGGTCAAGTGAACAGCAGTCTAACTTGAATTGCCAGAAGAGAGAGTCATGACCTCTCGGTCAATTCCCAGACTTGAGCGAGTTTACAGATCCACAACCCTTGAATGAAGGGAAGGCCACGTCACCTTGAAGAAGGACTGCAATACACTGCCAAAAATGTATACTGTTAATCTTTCTCCCAGCCTTTCCCAAAGGGATCTACAGCCTTTTACAAGAGGGGCTGTTCACTGGGGAAAAGGAGATAATCAGACTTTTCAGGGATTATTGGATACTGGCTCTGAACTGACACTAATTTCAGGAGACCCAAAACATCACTGTGGCTCACCAGTCAGAGTAGGGGCATATGGAGGTCAGGTTATTAATGGAGTCTTAGCTAATGTCAGTCTCACAGTAGGTCCAGTGGATCCCCAAATTCATCTGTAGTGATTTCCCCAGTTCCAAAATGCGTAATTGGAATAGATATACTCAGCAGCTGGCAGAACTCCCACATTGGATCCCTGACAAATGGAGTGAGGGCTATAATGGTAGGAAAAGCCAAGTGGAAGCCATTAGAACTGCCCCTACCTAAGAAAATAGTAAATCAAAAGCAATACTACATTCCTGGAGGGATTGCAGAGATTACTGCCACCATCAAGGACTTGAAGGATGCAGGGGTGGTGATTCCCACCACATCCCCATTCAACTCGCCTATTTGGCCTGTGTGAAAAACAGGTGGATCTTGGAGAATGACAGTGGATTATCAAAAACTTAACCAGGCGATGACTCCAATTCCAGCTGCTGTTCCAGATGTAGTCTCATTGCTTGAGCAAATTAATACATCTCCTGGTACCTGGTATGCAGCTATTGATGTGGCTAATGCCTTTTTCTCTGTACCTATTTCAAAGGACCAACAGAAGCAGTTTGCCTTTAGCTGGCACGGCAAGCAAAACACCTTCAGTTGCTTACCTCAGGGCTACATCAACTCTCCAGCCCTATGTCATAATTTAGTCCTCAGGGACCTTGATTGCCTTTCCCTTCCACAAGACGTCACACTGGTCCATTACATTGATGACATGCTGATTGGGCCTAGTAAGGAAGAAGTGTCAATGACTCTGGACTTATTGGTAAAACATTTGCGTGCTAGAGGACGGGAAATTAATTCCACAGAAATTCAGACACCTTCCACCTCAGTGAAATTTCTACAGGTCCAGTGGTGTGGGGCATGTCGATATATTCCTTCTCAAGTGAAGGAAAAGTTATTTTATCTGGCTCCTCCCACAACTAAAAAGGAGGCACAACCCATTCCTCCTTAAACTTTCAATTGGTTTACTTATTTTGTGTCAGTATGAATTCATAGGAGCCTTAATGGAGTCTTAGCTCATGTCAGTCTCACAGTAGGTCCAGTGGGTCCGTGAATCCGTAATTTACCCAGTTCCAGAACGCATCGTTGGAATATATACTCAGCAGTTACATTCAGCAGCTGGCAGAACTCCCACACTGGATCCCTGACAAATGGAGTAAGGGCTATTATGGTAGGAAAGCCAAGTGGAAGCCATTAGAACTGGTGCAGTGGTTAAGAGCAACAGCTGCTAATCAAAAGGTCGGCAGTTTGAATCCACCAGCCGCTCCTTGGAAACCCTATGGGGCAGTTCTGCTCTATAGAGTCACTATAGGGTCACTATGAGTTGGAATTGACAGAGCAATGGGTATGAATTCATAGAGAACTGTTGTAACACAGTCTGTTGCTCAAATTATCCCAGATTTGGCCAGTGGGGGCCCATTTAAGCTGGCCTTGTGTCCTTCTGACATACTTCCAGTGCTGTTTGAGCACTTCTATACTTGCTGCAACAAGGAGTCTGGTTCCATGTAGTTGAATGGTGTTGAGAGAGAAGTTAGGATCCTGGCCCTCAGTGTGCTCACTGCGGCTGGAGTGTTGCTGCCCCCAGGTACTCTCAAGGAGCCGTGAGCTAAGGAGTATGTGTGGGTGTATACACACGTGTGTGTGCACACGTGCACAGAGACTTACACACATGTATACACACGTGCGTATTTCTCTGTATATATTGAAAACCTTGAGTGCATTCCAATGTCTTTAATTCTAGTCAAACACCACAGGGCCCGTTCTCTTTTCATGCACCGTATTGCTGGGTATATTTAATGGGACGCTGGCTTACACCCCTGAGCAAGACTTGTCCATGTGGCAGCACCAGCTCCTCTGCAGGGTCCCACACCTGGCGGTGACTGTGTATCACCCAGCTCTGGAGCTTCTAGGCCTTTCCTCATGGTTCCCATTGTTACTGAGCAGTTGAAATTAGAGCAATGTCTTTGGATGCAAAATAAAATTGTTTATTGTAGACAGAAACAGTCCGCCAATGCTGCGTCTCTTAGCGGTGGCTCTTAAAAACATTTGCAAATCCTACTAGGGACAATGGAACTCATTCCCAAACATGTTTCCTGGCTGCATTTTGTATTGCAGCATTTTTCTGGCTCTTCCTTTGCCCTCTTGCTGTGCGTGAGAAAAACTGCACCGGAAGCCGAGCCTCTAAGCAGGCCGGAGGGGAATGCAGGTTCGTTACGGGCCTACAGAGCTGCAGGTCACAAGCATGCAAATATATTGAAATGAATTAATTTGCATATCGGGTTGAGATTTTAGCACCCGAGGTTGTGATGCGTTTTAATTAAAGACTAGTTAGAAGTGATGGGAATTTCACTTGCATAGTGTGATAATTCCTCAGTTTGATGAACATCCAGTGTGTGTGACAGCCGCTGGTGTTTGTTAAAGGCAGGGGTGTCACTAGGGTTGGTGTCACCCAGTATGGTAACTCATGGTGCCACACCCCCCTATGAACCTCCTCCTGTACCAGACCATAAAGAATCCTTAGTAATGTTTTTTGTACTAATGTTACCTGTAAATCGTAATTCCGTTATATCACTCCTTCTTTTCCTTTAATTACTACTTCATTCTCAAAAAAGTTATGGTATAGGTTCACAAATACTAATTCCCACAATACTGTAGCTAAAACACCAGAAAATTTGACAGACTTAGTGACTATAAAAACATTGGCAGCAACAAAAACAACAGCACATGCTTGTAGCACATGCAGATGACCCCATGTGATTTGAAGCATCGTCGTAATTGGGTAATAATGACAGCTCTGACTGGAGCGCATTAAAAGGTTCAAAACTAAGTTAGCATAGAGTTCTAGCCTTGTAGGTATTATTGATACATGTAAGCCAGGCTTACAAAAAATGTTTTTGTTGTTGTAACTAACTACAGGGATGTTTTTATAAAAAATAATAAATTTCTGCTGAAACACTGCACAGAAATTTTATAGACAGTTAATTTTGGTGTCATCCGCTCTGACAGTGTCACCTAGTATGGTCCACACCCCCTGCCCTCCCCAAGTGCCGCTGCTGGTTAAAGGGTTATTCTTCTAAAAGCCATGTGGGACTGAGAAAGTTCAGTGACTTAAACAAGGATTTATCTATAATCTGGCGTCAGTGAGCGAACCTGTGGGATCTTGCCCTCAGAGGTAATGCAGGCAGTTCTCAGCACAAGCGGGTTGTGTCCCAAAGTCCACTCATTACAGAGTTGTTAGATACTCAGTGCTCACTGCCTCAGGGAAACAACAGTAGAAGATGGTGCTCGATTAAAATACCAATGCTTAGTGCCCCCCCCCCCCCCGCCCAGGGATCAGTTTTAGGGTGGCAGAGGGGACAGGGGGAGGCTGAATTGGGGAAAGTTCCAGCATCATCGATGTGGGGGGACTCCCTGGGTTACTGCGGCACTGCAGGGGCGTCCTCAGCCTGCAGGTGGGCCTCGCCCTCCCTGTTCCATGCGTGCAGTGGGGCTGGTCTTCTCTGTGGCTCGCGATTTGGTAGTGAGGTCTCTGAACAGCGAGTGGGTGGCTTCTCCTCCTCCAGCTCTCGAAAGCAGTTTCTGGGGCACCGGTGTGATCTCTTCCTGTGGTGTAGCAGAGCGTGTCTGTAAATGGCCTGGTGACTTTTCAGGGAAAGATTATTTAAAGCAAGCTTCTATTTTGTGAGCCCAGGCACATTGTAGGTGCTGGGGCTTTCACAGGGAGCAAGACCATGGGAGTCCCGAAGGAGCAGCGTCATCCCAGACTGGGCAGCTGCTCTGGAGAACGTGGAGGCATTTGCATGGGGCTGCTGGGCTCTTGAGGTCGGTTGGGGGCGGGGGGAGGGCAGCCTCTGAGGAGTGCTGGGGCCTCCTGGCCAATGAGCCATCGCTACTTCTTGCTGGGGATGACTCGTCAGTGCCTTCCAGGTCCCAGAGGCAGGAGTAAGCTTGGTGTTCACAGACCTGTGGAAGCTGGTAGGGCTGGGCTGGAGGAAGGGTTTCACATACGGCAGTGGAGACGCCAGACAGACCTGAAGGACCTGGTAGGATCTGGGCGCTTCAGAGAATGGGGCTACTTTTGAGTCATCCTCACTCCTCGCCCCCCACCCTTCACCCCACACTGCTCACCCCTACCTTTCACCCCTCACCCCTCACCTCCATGCTTAGCATGTCCAGGCTTCTTGTATTTCCTGCTGATGCCACATGCTGTATACTCCTACTGTCCCTGGTCCCCCCTGACACACACATACACACACACAGCGCTACTCCCTTCCCAGCCTCATCCCCTGGCCTTCTTCCTCCTGCCGTGGGCACTTGGGCTGCTCACAGTCCCCTTGCTTATCCCCCTGCTTTTGCGGGTGGCCATAGCCTTCCTGGAAGCTGGAGGTCTTTTCTTTCTTAGCAATTAGGGTGTGGGTGCAGAAGGCTGTGTACTACCTACCTTTCCCTTCCCTGCCCTCCACCATCAGATGCACTGTCTAGGCAGGAAATGCCCTCACAGAACGTGGCGGTGGTTCTGAGGTTAGCATCTGGCCAGAATTCCAGTGGAATTGACTTTGGTTCTTTGACTAAAGAGAAGTTGGTGGTGGTGAAAGTTGAGTGCAGGTTCTGAGAATCTAGGCAGGACGTTTCAGCCTGAGCAAAGTTACAGTGGGACACTGGGTCCATCCCTGCCAGCTGTGCCCATTAGGGAAGAAAAATATAAATGGCTTGGGGTATGTTCCATATTGTTTCTTGTGAAAAAAGTGATGTGTGGATAGTCACGCGGTTATTTTATTTCACTGTTTGGCTTGCAGAGGTTTTTATCACTCTCAGTAGGTTGGGAACGGAAGACAGACTGCACAGTTTGAGGAGTTGCCTTCATTCTAGAAATCATCTCCCATCTAAGTGGCTCCAACAGACAGACCAACCAACACAGTCCCGGAGCTGAGCTCTGTGTCCCTGGAGCCTCCTCCCCACCAGCCAAGGGCCCTGGGGAGTGGAGGAGTCAACTCAAGATGAGTGTGTGTATAATTAGTGAATAACCTAATGATTCTAATTAGGTGGCAGTGCAGTGGGGTGGGGGGCAAGGAGGCAGTGCTGGGGCAAAGTTAGATGGGAGGGACAGTTTGACAGAGGACAGACAGGTGGAAGAGCTGTGTTCCTAGCAGCCACCGTGCAGTTCGTGACAATAGCAGTGACCAGGCATGGGGCTTTTCCTGTGGACTTTTATTTTATTGTTGCTCACACACGTACGTACTGCACACATTGACAACCTTAGAGAAATAACCTGGGCATGGGCTCGCCTCTCATCAAGACTGTGGTTAAGCCCTCCTGGGCAGGTGTTGTCGCCCCTTCTTCCTGACGTCGGATCATGCACAGTTGCACACAGAGCAGTAGGTTGTGCACGTCATGGAAATGCATCTCTGTATGCAGGCGTTAAAATTCCTGAAGGATCCTCAGGGGACATCTAGCTCAATTGACATAACACAGTTTATAAAGAAACTGTTCTACATCCTACTTTGGTGAGTAGTGTCTGGGGTCTTGAAAGCTTGTGAGCGGCCATCTAAGATACTTCTACTGGTCCCACCCCGGCTGGAGCAGTGGAGAATGAAGAAAAGCAAAGACACAAGAGAAAGATTAGTCCAAAGAACTAATGGACCGCAACTACCACGGCCTCCACCAGACTGAGTCCAGCACAACCAGATGGTGCCTGGCTACCACCACCGACTGCTCTGACAGGGATCACAATAGAGGGTCCCAGACAGAGCTGGAGAAAAATGTAGAACAAAATTCAGACTCAAAAAAAAAAAAAAAAAGACCAGACTTACTGGTCTGACAGAGACTATAGAAACCCTGAGAGTATAGTGCCGGGACACCCTTTTAACTCAGTGTTAAAGTCACTCCTGATGTTCACCCTTCAGCCAAAGATTAGACAGGCCTATAAAACAAAATAACACAAACGCAGTTCAACCATGTATGCGAGACTAAATGGGCACACCAGCCCAAAAGCAAGGACGAGAAGGCAGGGAGGGACGGGAAGATTGGACGAGTGGAAATGAGGAAGGTGAGGTTGAGAAGGGAAGAGCGTTGACACATTGCTGGGTTGGCAACAAATGTCACAAAACAATGTGTATTAATTGTGTAATGAGAAACTAATTTGCTCTATAAACTCTCATCTAAAGCACAATTAAAAAAAAAAAAGAATAGATATGTGGCGAAATAAATAAATAAATAAATTTCTGCAGGATCAGTTCCAGAAGTGGAAGTTGGTGATGAAAGGCTATGCACTTTTTCAGTGTTAATAGGCTTCCCAACCCCACCCCCCAAAACTGTATCAGCACATACCTGTGAGGAGTCAGTGAGAAAAGGCACAGGTACTTTGTAAAGGTAAAAATATCTCCATCACCTCATGTGGTATCTGGCTTGCGATGGGCTCTCGAATGTTTGCTGTTGAACAAAGGAAGAAGAGAATGCCATGCACACACACACAAACACGCACATAAATGGATGCACACGGACACGCACGGATGCACGCACACATGTGAATGCATGCGCACACACATGAACACGCATGGGCACACATGGACACGTACACTTTCTTTAAGCCACTCACCCAGACCTTAGCCACTCCTTTCTTTAATTCCATTCAACCCATAATGGAAGGTAGGAGATGGCTTCTCCAGCGGGTGTCAGAGTGTGTTGCGAGGCTGGCCCGTGGGAAGGGATGGGTTCCTGTGCATGCTCAGGTCCCACTCCTGACCCCACTGGGATCCGCAGCACTCAGGAAGTAGCTACTAAATAAATAGCAGAGACAGTGACTAGAGCATTGCCCTGCTTACCACAGGGCTGCAGGGGCCTGGAGGGTGAAGGTCACTAAAGGTGAGCCTGGAAGGAGGAGTGGAAGGGCCCTATGTGCCACATCACAGATCTGGGCCTTCTCTGTGGGTGCCAGACATTGTCGAAGTCCTTTGAAGGAAAGAATGGCATAGTGAGCCCAGCACTGAGGGCAGTCATGTGAGTGTGTGACAGGTTGGAGGGGGAGATAGGGTTTCCTCTCGCTGCATCACAGTTAATGAGGGAGGGGATGAGTGGAAAGGAGGCTGCAGAGGCAGGATCAGTGGATCTGGAAGCAGGGACTAGGAAGAAAAAGAGATCCATGCTGTGCTAGCAGAAGTTAGGAGGGTGGAGAGGGGATCTTTAACAAGGAGCAAGTGCAGGGTAATCTCGGAGTTTATGTCACTGACTAGTCAGTGGCACCGTGAACATCCCTCTGGAGGGCTGGGCCATCGGATCTTCAGTGTGGCCGGTGGTTGGAAGCGGAAGTTTCTAGCTGGTTCTTCCTTTAGATGAAGTAAGTTTGTCAAAGAAGGGGGTCTCCAAACTGGCGCTCACTGGCTCCCTGATAAAGGGACTTACAGAAAGAGGGACTGAGGACAGCATAAAACAATGAGTGTTCCTGGTGTCAGATGTTGGGGAAGTGCAGCCCGCCAGGCATCAGGGACGGGTGCCTCTGAAACCCTGAGGTCAGGGGCCAGAGTAGCCAGCAGCATAGGTTTCCATAGCGTTGTGGCTGGAAGATAAGTGTTTTTGCGGAGAATTAGGGCCGATACTGAGTGATACTTGAGAAGACAGCCTGAGGGTGTGTTCTGATGTATTCAGCCTCACGGGGGTATGCCCAGATGTCCCCATTCCACATACAGGTTATAGAAAATACAGGAAAACACAATAAGGAAAAATCACCTAGAAAAGGGCTTGGTTCGTATTTTGGTGTATTACTTTCCAGTCTGTTTTCTGGGCTACTATCTGTCTGATTTGTGCCTCTCTCTGCTTCTCTACACCCCTCCCCACCACACACACACGTCATATATGCCCTGAGAAAATTAGACTGAGCTGAGAAACAGTTTTTTGATCTGCTTTATTCACCTAGCATTGTATCTTGAACTTTCTGTGGTCGGCAGAATAATGGCCCCCACAGATCTCCACGTCCTAATCCCTGGAACCTGTGAATAAGGTACCTCACATGCAAAGGGGGATTGAGGTTGCTAATCAGCTCACCTTAAAATCAGGAGATTGTCCTGGATGAGCTGGTTGAGACCAAGGTAGTCATGGGGTCCTTAAGAGTGGAAGAGGGAGGCAGAAGAGATCAAGGTGGTGTCATATGAGGACTCCACCTACTGTTGCTGGCTCCGACTATAGCAGGCCATGAACCAAGGAACACAGGCAGCCTCTGGAAGCTGGAAAAGGCAAAGAAATGGATTCTCCCCTGGCGTATCCAGAAAGGGATGCAGCCCTGCAGACCCTTGATTTTAGCCCAGTGAGACCCGCATCTCAGGAACTATCAGAAAATAAATTTGCGTTGTTTTAAGCCACTAAGTTTGTGGTGATTTGTTATGGTAGAAATAGGGCACTAAAACATCTATAACATCATTAAAAGTCCCTGAAGCTGTGATTGTTGGTGGCTTTATAACATTATTTATGGATGTACTGTGATCGCATGTGTTAGCTGTTTTGGCTGTTGCTAGCGTGGGTCGCTGTAAATGCTGTGTGTGCTCACTGTATCCTGGGCTCCTGTGCGTGAGTCTGGGCCCCTCTGCGACCTTCTAGCCCACTCTGCTTGAGACATGAACCGAGTGTGCATCTCACTTTTCTCAGTCAGTATTGCTTTTTCAAACTTTGAGTAACGCAAAATCTTGGCGAGGTCAGGGTGCTGTTCTACACCAGGTAAGTACAGCTTTGAGAGCAGACCTTGGATATGCTAGGGTGTTTCTTTCGTCCAAACTGCTGGTTATGAGGTTTGTCGCGTGTTTACTAGTTGCTAAAGTGGATATTTCTAAGGAAATTCTTACAAAGATGTCGCCTGAGTTCCTTCCCTTTTGGCTAGTGAGTTTTTGACAGAAAAGGTTAATCTATATGTAGGGAACAAGAAAGGGACAAGTGACTATTGACTGTGAATATATATATGTGATATGATTAAACTGAGATTTTATTTGGGCACTTCAGTTAGTAGTGAGTAGTTGATAAGAGAGACTGTTTCCAAGAACACTTCACACTGTTTCCCTGAAAGTCAGAACTACATCTCCATAATCACCTTCTTCCCTCGCCCCCAGCCTCCATCTCCTCAGGACCTCACCCCCCCACCCCAGTCATCCACCAGTCCCTCATCTGGCTCCTTTCGCTGTGGGCCGCGCACATTTTCACTATCGCTAGAGAACCAAACCAAACACGGACACCCACGAAACCACCCTCCCTGGGCCAGACCCTTGCTGCCTCCTGCCCTGGGCTGCCCAGCTCCCACACGTTCTTGGGAGCTTCCTAGTCAGCTCTCCACCCCACTGACCCCTGCAGCTGCTTCTGTAGAGGCTAACCACACTCTCCTAATGGCTAGACCCACGCTGTTCATCCCTCTCTGAATTTTTCTGGCCCTTCTGTGATTTACCTGATAACTCAGTCTTCTTTGCCCATCCCTTAAATGTTGCTTTTCCACCCTCCCTGGTGGAGTTCTCCTCACGTGCCTGTCCAGAGTTGTGGCCTTGCCTTTCTGTCCCACTGGACTGTGGCACCTGGGCCAGTGTGGGGGTGGGTTACTCAGTGTCTGTTACCAAATTTGGTAATAAATGAAGTAATACTCATCCCTGAAAGTGCTCACAGTGCCAGAACATGTTTTGTTGTGTTTTGTTTTCTCTCCAGCAAACGAATACTGATCTGTTCCTCTCTCTTATCTAGCGTTAAGCATTCGTGGCGTTCAGGAAGAGGACCCCCCCCCCTCCCCCCGCCACCCGGACGCTCAGCTCATGAGGTTAGATAACATGCTGCTGGCTGAGGTCGGCTCCAGGCCAGAGAGGAGAGGAAGAGGAGGACCAGCCGTGGCCGGCACAGCGACACCAGGTGGCTGAACAAATGACAATAGCATTGAGCACTCTGACTACAGGGCCAAGCTGTCCCAGATCTGACAGATATACCACTCTGAGCTAGAGAAATATGAACAGGTGTGATCTTTCTGCATGGAAGTGTTTCTATCACGTGAATGCGCATTTGTCAAAGCAAACTGTGGAACGACTAACCGCCTTTCTTTTGTGGCACAGAGCAGGGAGTACACGCAATGAGTCTAACCACAAAGGTGGCAGATCTTACCTAAAGCTCCTTTCATTTACTTCCCAGCTTGTGTGTGGGCCACTAAGGGGTGGGCAGGTGGCTGGTCTGGCGTGGATCTGCTGCCCTTCGCCACCCTGCTGGTTTGTCACAGGCCAACTATCTGTGTCCCCGCCCAAGGCCTGCTGTGAGTTCACCATGCACGTCACCAACCTCCGCCGGGAGCAAAGCAGGATGCAGCCTGTTTCTCCCAAGGAGATCAAGCACGTGGTCGGTGTCATCCACGGCAAGTTCAGCGCCATTAAGATGCAGCTGAAGCATAGCACCTGCGAGGCTGTGATGACCCTGCGCTCGCGGTTCCTCGATGCCAGCTCAGGCTCCACACCCCTGCCTGAGCGCTGCGAGGGCTGGCCCTCCGGAAGATGAATGGAATCAGACAGTCCTGGGGACCTGTGAGCCTGTCCAGGGACTCTGGCTGTGGCCACGGCTGTAGACCTTCTACATCCTCTTTTGTGTTGTAATCCACCATGTCTCTGGAAGGTGTTCTGAAGTGTGGTTGCTGCCAGGGCAGGGGCGGGGGGTGGAGGAGGGTGGGAGGGCACTGTTAAAGAGTCCCAGCATATGAACACTGGCTGGGCCATCTGTCTTTGCAGGCATAAGTGGAGGAATTTTAGCAAGCAGGCCACGGAAGTGGTGAATGAGTGTTTTTATTCCCATTTGAGCAACCCTTATCCCAGCAAAGAAGCCAAAGAAGAGTTGGCCAGGAAGGGCGGTATCACGGTCTCCCAGGTGATGGTCCTCCCCTGCCACGCCTCCCTGCTGCCAGCTATACTTCAAAGGGGAGGACAGTTAGGTCCAATGAGGACACCCAGGGATTAATTAAATGTGTGAACAGATGGGGCAGGAGCCGAGTGTCCAGGCTCAGAGTCAGCCAGGCTGGGCTCAGATCCTGGCACTGCGCTGTAAGCTGTGGGCTCCAGTAGGTGCTCTCCCCCCAGTCTGTGAGACGGATGGAGGCAAGTGCATAGACCAGGAGGCCTCAAGTAAGCATTCCTTCAGGTGATGCATATGCAATGTGAGGACCCCCTGAGCAGATGCGTGTGTGTGGAGCAGGAAGACCCCCTGAGGAGATGCATGTGGAGTGTGAGTGCCCCCTGAGAAGATGCATGGGGAGCATGAGGACCCCCTGAGGGGGCATGTGTGGAGTATTGTACTCCACAAGTCAAGCTCTGTCCATGAATGGTCCCATTGCCTTCAAGTCGATTTCAACTCACAGTGACCTTATAGGACAGAGTAAAACTCCATAGGGTTTCCAAGGCTATAAGCTTTACAGACGCAGACTGCCACATCTTTCTCCCACAGAGGGGCTGATGGGTTCCAACTACTGATCTGTCAGCAGCCAAGCACTTAACCATTGCTCCACCAGGGCTCCTTTGAGACATTCTAGGGAGTTAAAATTTGGAGCATGGATGTTGTGCATGTTGTGAGGTTTACCTAAGGAGAAGGTAAAGGGGGAAGGGAGATCACAATTGGGGGATGGGGTGTCAAGGGTGAGGCCCACCAAAGTTTTCAGGTTGGGGCTACAGGCAGACACCTGGGCAACTGCAGCTGGTTTTGCCAGCATAACCAGGGCCAATAGCCATCGACTGCCTGGGGCCAGTGGTTCCTGGTCTCCAGCCAGGTGCACAGAAGGTCTGAGATGGGTCAGTACTGGGGTACTGTGTCCACAGAGATGGGCCGTGGCCAGGGATCAGCTTTCTAATCACTTGAACTTCTACCCCCAACTCACCAGGTAGAAAGTTTGTCCCTCTAAAATTCCAGTTGAATTGAAAATGAAAATGTGTTTTGCAGCCATTCTTCTGAATTTAGCTTTGTTCATTTTCACAAACTTAATTCCACAAAGAAGTTCTGGAACATTCTTTAGAGGTAAATGGAAACCAAGCGCTTATCCCTGGCTAGGTAAGGGCAGGTCACCTCATGCTCAGGAGCAGGCAGGGAAGAGACACTAGTTTATGAACAGGGAGCACACATACAGGTGATTTTTCTTTTTATGGTTAGAATATTTTTAAAATTTTAAAGAGAAAAAGTCATCTGTAACTCTACCACCGTAACTCAACTGTGTTACCTCTGTTCATGAAACTTCAGTGTGTGTTTCATTGGGATATTGAGGTGTTTGCAGTTGTACATGGATAGCCTGTGTGGGCTACCATGGACATCTCACTGCTTGTAGGAAGGCACTAGGCCAGGGGGTCCCTCCTGGGCTACTCTGCCCCAGGGAACACTGGCCATGTCTGGAGACATCTGTGGTTGTCACAACTGGGGTGGTGCTACTGGCATCGAGTGGGTAGAGGCCAGGGATGCTGCTCAACACCCAATAGTGCATAGGACGGCCCCACCACAGAGAAAGATCTGGCAACATCATTGGTGCCAAGGGTGAGGACCCTGCCCTGGAGGGACCGGAGCACAGGTTTGGAGCCCACCTGAGGTCAGACCTCATTTTGGCCCTGGACCAGCTCTTCACCCCTGAGGCTCTCTTTTCTTGTAGAATGTGAATGATCACAGCTCTTTTTGGGTAGCCTGAAGGTTAGGTAAAGTCATCTGTGAGGTGTTTAGCTCAGTGCTGACACATTCCAACTACCCGCCAGCATGTGTCCTTGTTATCACGTGGTAGGGATAGGACTCAGTCGCGTTCTTTTCTTAGATTGGGTTCCCAGAAGGGGGTTCCTGGGAGTGGGTCCATAATTTAATTGGCTGTCTGCCCCCTGCAGGGAGTGGATGGCCATTTATCAGCACCTATCACAGACATCCATGTTTCCTTCCCACTCCTTTCCCATTCCAGGTTCCAGCAGCACCTGGTCTCCGAGGCAGTACTGTTTGTCCATGTCCTGTGGAACATGCCAACCCCAGGGTGTCCTCAGTGACCCAATGCGGACATGTCCCAGGCCCAGCCAGGATCAAGAGTTGTTGGGAATAACGGGCGTTTTGAGGGGAGCCCACGGTGCGTTCACCTCTGTTACTTCCTCATTGAGTCCGCTCTTCCAGTGACTTCTGTGTGTGCCCGTAGGTCTCCAACTGGTTTGGCAACAAAAGAATCCTGTATAAAAAGCATGGGGAACTTGCAAGAAGAGGCTAGCGTTTACATGTCTAAAACGTCGGTGGATGCCACCAAAGTTGGGGTTCTAGGGCACAAAGCCAGCTGCCCCTTGATGCCCAACTCTGGTGAGTGAGGACTCCCTACCCTACTAGCACAGCTCCCCGACTGTGTTCCCCTCACAAGCCTCTGTCCATCATAGTGCAAAGACTCATCCAAATCAGGAGATGTGCTGTGTGGGCCCTTTGGGGACAGGAACACCAATGCTGAGAAGAAGGACCTGTGGGGCAGTGGGAGGTGACATGTAACCCGGCCCTGCCACCTCCCTGACTAACCAGACTGTCCATGTCAGAACTGTTACTGACTCTTCCCAGCAAAGGTGTAGGACAGGTTCCACCTGGGAGGTTGTGATACCTGTCCTGACACCTTCACTGTTCCAGGTTCCTCCGGCTCCTTCTCACCAGTCCCGGGAATACCTTTGTGAGCCTCCTGGCACTGGCCTCCACCAGTGACCCCAAGGCAGGACCCGGCTCCCAGTCACAGCTGAGTCAGTCACAGGTGAGCCTCAGTCCCAGGAGAGTGGAAATCTCGGTCCTCAGCCACCTTGCCTCCCCCATAAGTATTCGGCAGCCAGCAATGCTACAGGCCCTGGGCGGGATCTGAGGTGTGATAACTGCCTTGCAGTGCAGCTCTGGGGGTATCTGGAGGGTTGAGTGAAGAGACCCCACCTCTGCAAGACCTGTCCCTCCCACCCCCTCTTGCCAGGACAGGGCCCCCTGCCAGAGACGTCTGCTGTCTGTGATTGCTGAGCAAAGGAGGCCGTTGTTGTCGGGGGCGGGGAGGAGGAGCCACATTTTGGCACCGACTGCCTGGGCAAGGGGTCTACCTGCCGTTTCTGAGCCCCAAGGCCTTACTCAGCCCAGCCCTGTACCCAGCCAGTTTTGAGGGCTGGGAGGGCCACGTATGCCAGCACAGCTGTCCCACTGCTCCAACAAGAAGCCTTGGAAGCCCAGCATGGCCAGAACTAAGACTGGTGTGGTGGTGGGTGTGCCCTTCTGGGACATTCTCAGGGGTGCTGGACAGTGGGCTGGGCAGGCCAGGGCCAGGCAGGGCTTTGCAGTTGATGTGGAGCCCATGTCCTCCCACGGTCCCTGGGGCTCCTGAGTCTCCTGAGGAGCCCACAGGGTCCTGGCCCTCACTGCAGGGAAGGCTGGGAGTGGGGTTCAGATGTCAACTGAGGGGCCAGGTGGGACCCCATGTGGAATTTCCTGAAGATGATGCACAATCACAGGTGTGACGTGCCCACCTCAGATCTGAGTAGGCAGCAAGGCCTGGCCATGCCCCTGGGGGCGTCAGAACTGCTGATCGACACTGCCAGACTGACTCCCACCAATCCTGCCCCACCACCACCAGCCTGGCCCAGGACGGGTCGTCCTACTTCTGTCTGTCCAGCTGCCATAGCAACCCCGCAACCCATAATGAGTGGTAGGGGCAGAGTGGTGTAAATATGCCTGAGAAAAGCTTCACCAGTATCACCCCAGCCAGCTCAACGAGGCCCCGTCAGCACCGGAGCCTTCCCCAATGGGCCCAGGGCTTCCCAGATGGTGAGGCCAGGGTCCAACCACCCCTGCAGTGAGCCGTCAGTGCCAGGACTCCAGTGCCTACTCATCCACCTGTGTCCTACTCTGACTCGGCCCTCCTTGCTCATAGCTGTGTCCCACCCCACCCCTGGCCAGAACCACAGCTTAGTTCTGGGGTTCCTAAGAATGTCTTTATCTCCAGCCACTCCTTCCCAATCCAATGAGTGGGTGCATACACAGAGCCACCCTCTCCCCTCACCCACTTGTCACCTCTTCTGGGACATGGCTTGTGATCCTGCCATCCTGGCTTCAAGTGTCTGTCCAGAGGGCACAGTACAACTCCCGGTGGGGGCAGGCGGCACTTTTCCTCCACATCACTTGAGCAGACGCATCAGAGGGGCTGGGCTGGGTCTGCTGGCCTGATCGGTGTCCAGTCTTCTCCTGATGCTGGCTGCAGTTGAGGTCGAGGTGTGGGTGCCAGGTGGGTGCTGGAGACCCATGGAACCCCAGCAGAGGGAGCCTGAGGTCGAGCCCCATGTGGGGACGGGTGGCATCTGCCCCTGTCAGTGCCATGTGGGAGGTGAACAGTCCATGCACAGGTATGTGCTGCAGACCAAGGATTCGCCAAGAGCAAACATCAAGAATCTGGGGCCTAATGCTGCCCCCTTTCCCCAGCCTCGGGGATGATGGGGATGATCATTGTGGAGAGTGGGTGTGTGAGGGCCCAGCCTGGACATGACTGGACAAACTTCCTAGGTTGGACAGTGTGAGTCTCACTGCCCCTGCACTGCAGATGAGACGTGGGGGGGCACCACCACTGCACCTGGAACTTCTCTCCAAGAGACTCTCCTTGGTCCCACTGGCTGCAGGCCTAACCTCTGGCCCCTCCCAGCTGTCACAGCAGTGCCACATAGGTTCCATGCAAAGTCCCCACAGGGGTAGCTGTTGGAGGCTCAGCTTTGCTGCCAGGGAAGCATGTCCATGTCACAGCGGGTCAAGTGGCAGGGTGGGGCGTGAGCCCAGGACTGTGATGCCTTCGTCCCTTCCCTCCTGGAGGTCCTGCCGGAATGTTGGGATGAGGGCAGGGCAGGTCTGCAGTCACCACAGCTGCACCACTGCTGACACAGCTGTTGTTTCTTTCCAGTCCAGGGGCAGCTGGCAAGGCCCCCCCACTGTCCATCACGTCACCTGCTGGAGATCCAGGGAGTGTCCACTCAGACACATCCAATTAAGTTTTGGGGACAGAGCAGAAAAGCATCCTGGCACCGTCCCCACTCCAGGTGCAGCTGATTACCTCAGAACCCAGATCAGCGAGGAGTGGCCGCCCGCTCCATCCCGGCCCACAGCTCCTGCCTTGTCCCGCCCTCATCCTTGTCTGTCCTTTTCCATCCCAGCCCATGTGAAGCAGGCTAAAGTACTGCTCTTTTCCCAGTTTGGTTCATTTTTTTAAATATCAACTTTGTGATAAGACTATGAATTGTTTCCTCTAGGACTTGTCACAGTTTTCTCATTAAAGTTTTTTACTAACTTTGATGCGTTTTTTACTACCAGAGCTGCTTCAGGGATGGCTGGCATGTGAGCCCAGCACAGCAGCTGGGATGCACCCGTTCATTCCCAGGAGCACCATTACCCATTTCAGGATTTTACTGTGACTGGTCTTGCAATTTTTTTTTTTTTTTTTTTACATTAATACAAGTCCTACCATCTCCAGTTGAAGTTTTATCAAAAGTCAATAAACTCCCAAGCCCTTTCTGCACCCTGTGAGCAGTCACTTGTCGCCCATGTGGCCCCACAGGCTGGCTGGAGGGTCCCCGTCTCGGCGTCCCTGCTGGTTCCTCCCTTACTTGAACTTTAAAAAATAAGACGTTCCTTCTTTTCTTCTCCACTCCCACATGAAAGGTACCAGATTAGTGCATGTGGATTGGGACGCCCGGCCCAGAGTGGCCCTAATGTGTCCTGTCACCTCACATGCCCCAGGAAAGGTCTTGTGCCCCTCCAGCTCTGCCTCCCAGGTCCCCTCAACCAGGCGGCCTCTACCTCTCCTCGCACCCGCCTCTGACGCTGCAGCTCTGTGGGGCCACCACTGCTGTGATACGCCATACCTGCCCCTGAGTCGTACCCTCTGTGCCCGAAGCTTACCCTGAGGGCGGGGGGTGGGGGGGTGGGTCGCGCACAGGCAGGTTGTCTGGGCACCAGGAGATAAGGTACAGGATGGCCCTAGGGCGAAGAGGACCCCATGTGCGCATCATGCCCACCCGCGCCCTCTAGTGGCTGCACGGGTCTCCTGCCAGCTTTGGGCAGAGGGCCCAGCGCTGGGAGGCTGCAGGGAGAGTCAGCGATCCCTGCCCCTGGCCTAGATCTGGGAGCAACAGCTCCTCTGCCTGGAGACTTGGGGCTGGGGCCCCGGAACCTAAGGGCAGGTATGGCCATGGGTCCAAGGGCTCAGGGCAGGAAATGGAGTCAGTGTGTTGACCATCATTGCTGTTGCACTCCTGCCCTAGGCCCAGGCACACACATACACACGCAGACACACACACACACACACACACACACACTCATGATTTTTTTTTTTTTTTAAATTCTTTTGATAGTGTCTTTCACAGAGCAAAAATTTAAAATTTTGATAGAGTCCAATCTATCATTGGGTTGTGATTTTGGTGTCAAATCTAAAAAAATCTTTGCCAAACCCAAGATCACACATATTTTCTCCTAAAAGTTTTAGAGTTTTACTTTTTGTTTAGGTCTGTGATCCATTTTAAGTTAATTTTCATATAAGATGTGAGGTATGTTGTCAAGTTACATTTTTTACACCATTTGTTGAAAAACTACACTTTCTTCAAAAAAACGCCTTTATACCTTTGTCAGAAATCAGTTGGCCATGTTTGTATGCATCTATTTCTGGGTTCTCTGTTCTTTTCCATTGATTTATGTGTCTTCCCTTTCAGCAGTACCACATTTTCTTGATTGCTGTAGCTTTATAACGAATCTTGAAATGGGTGAGTATGAGTCCTTCAACTTTGTTCTTTTAAAAAAAATTTTTAGCTCTTCTATTTCCTTTGCCTTTCCATATATGTTTTAGAGTCACCTTGTTGATAGATATTACAAAAAAAAAAAAAAAAAGCCTGTGGGATTTTGATTGGGATTGTGTTGGATCTATAGCTTTAACATCTTGACAATTTTGAGTCTTCCAATCCATGATCGTGGTATATCTCTCCATTTTTAAATATTTTTTTCACCAATGTTTTATAATTTTCATAATCCATATCCTGCATCTGTTGTGTTATATTTATACCCAAGTATTTCATTTCTGGTGCTATTTTATATCATTAGTGTTCATATTCGTTTGACAGATATATCAAGCTCTCTCTAGCTTTTGCAATGTGTTTAAGTTTGGGTTTTGAGGAGAGAGCCAGCAGCGCATGCTAGTTGCTGTCTTTATTTTATACTCTTGTTCAGTCTTTATTTGTATTATTTTTCAAGATGGCCTTTTAAAAATTATTGGAAAATCTATAAACTCTGGGATAATTACATATGCTTCATTCAATATCTCTGGTGCCCCACTTGCTAACCATTATTTTCTTACATACTCTGCAGTCTCAGATTACCCATTCAACAAGATGACTTTTTTTAGACTTATAGAGTAAAATACTTGGGAATTTGCTAGGGCATAGTTGCCTTCTTTTCAGAAGAGGTAATCCCATTAATTCTAAGTATCGACACTGAATCAGAAAAAGCAGCCTATTTGGTTAAATTCGAATTTTAAAGGAAACATAACAAAACTTAAAGAAATGTGAAGAGGGGTTTGGTCAAGAAGCTCTACAAAAGAGGAAATATTTATCTCTGACAATGAAATTCAAGCATAATTTTAATACTCTGAGCTAAAGAAAACTTAAATTGGATTGATCTTTTTTTAATCATGCTTTAGGTGAAAGTTGACAGCTCAAGTTACTTTTCTCACACAAAAATTTATACACATATTCTTACATGACATTAATTGCAATCCCCACAATGTGACAGCACACTCCCCCTTTCCACCCGGTATTTCTTGTGTCCATTCAACCAGTTTCCTGTCCCTTCCTGCCTTCTATCCTGCCTCTGGCCAGGAGCCACCAGCCCCATGATACCTGCCTGCGTGTTCCTGGCCTGTCCAGGACTCACGTTCGGCTTTACTTTGATTGAATGTATGAGGCGTTTGCATGGCTTTTCATGTGCTGCTTTCAGCCTCATGACCTTTACATACGAGTGGCATTCCTTTCATACTTCGCGTATTTGCATGTTGTTTGTATACCCAAGAACATTATAGGCTCCTCCCACCTCGAGCCCTGCCCCTTTGTGCCCCAGCACACCCACCAGCACCCCATCTAGGTCCCTGTGCCCTGGCTTCATCCATCACAGGCTTCAGGGTCCTCAGTCTGAGGCCGGGTCTGCAGAGCAGAGGGGGTTAAGGGGATGCACCCCCTCTTTCCAAGGGAGCCTGAGACTTGGGTTGGGGTGTCCTTTGGGGTCTCTGCAATTGTAAAACACAGAAGTGCCCTGAAGCCAAGGGCCTGAGCAGTGAAGTCATAGCTGGCTGGAAGGAATCCTCTGCCCAGGCCCTACCCCACCCCAGGTCATCTGGCAGTGGAGGTGGCTCAGCCCTGGCCTGGTCTCCCTGGCCTGGGACTACAAACTAGCCAAAGCCAGTCTGGTGGTTGGCAGTGCATGGGCCACCTCCAAGGATGGATGAAGATTGTAACCCAGATCCCAGGAAAGAATGTCCTGATCGGGTGAAACTTGAGCAGATGTTGGGGTACGTTCCTTCCCGGCCCAATGGCACCTGGGGTCAAGAATTCACGAAGGCACAGGCAGCTGCTACCAGGGCAAGCCTCCAAGCTGCCAGGAGCAGAACTGATTCAGGGCCTTGGATTGAGGCTTCAAGGGGTCCAGGCCAGACCTCTGAGGGTCTGGGAGAAGTATAGGCTCTGGCTCAGCGTGCCTGTCCTGGGATGTGCACGACCACAAGCGAGGCCAATGCCTCAGTCAGGTTTCTGCACCGGGGTGGCGGGGGTGGTCAAGGCTTCTCACTGATCCATACATCTCAAATGTCACTCATTCCTCAAAGAGAAGCCGTGTCTCATGTTTGTTTGGTACGCTGTTAGCAGAGCTCTGGAGCTGACTGGAGATAAAAGGGGACCGGGTTCGGTTGGATTTTCAACCAGTGGCTAAATAGCTGGAGTGTGTGGCCAGACTGGGTAACCGACCGCCCTGTGTGGACCACACAAATCATCCAGATGAAGAATTCGGAAAGCAAGGGATAATGCTTCCAATCTCAAAATGCCCCTCCAAATCCATGGGGGCCCGGGTTCAGAGACGGAGGCCTGATTTAAAGAGAGTTACAGGCACAGAAGCCGCCCTGAGGGGCTCCCCGGTCAGAGAATGCCTTGGTTCACAAGAACCATTGGTGGATGCCAAACGAGGGAGTTGGTGCTGTTCTCACCTCTCTCAATCGCAGGATTGGGGAAACGGAGGCATGGGGCTGGAACCTGGGAATGTGTGTGCTGCGGGCCCTCTCTCCCACATCCTGGGTTCCCACCTACATGGGGTCTCCATAGCACCTTAGCACCTCCTCCAGCCCCCTATGGGCACCCTTGCCTAATCTAGCTGCCTGGTCACGGCCTCCTTGTGCCAGGGACAGTGTGGGAGGGGCCAGCCAGTCGCCTGCCAGGAGCCAGGTTTGAGTCCTGCCTCTGCCTCCCTCATACTGCTGTCTGAGTCTCAGTTTCCCCCTATGCGAAGCGGGGTAACAGTAGCTGCCACCCTGTAGAGCTTGGTGGGAATCACTTGAGCACATCCAGGCAGGGGTGCTGGGGCGAGGGTCTGGGGTTGTGTTGCCCCCATTCTGCTGACGGGGACACGGAGGCTGGGAGACGGGAGGCCACTCGACTGAATGAGGTCTTCTGGTCTCAGGCTGTGGAGCTTTCCTGTGACCCGCTGTGGGGGCTGGAGGGTGGCGCCCCGAGGGGAGAACACGCTCATCTCCCCATTGTTCCCAACTGGGTCAACAGGGGGCAACCTTAGCACGTGAATCAGATTTGAGTCTGTTAGCGATCTGCCCCGGCTTCTCTTCCCTCACAGAATCCAATCCCCTTCCTCCAATTCCTCCTTCTTTTCTCCTCCCTCCTCCTCACCCTCCTCCCTTGCCCCAGGGGGCCCTAAAAGACCTCTATCACCTCTTTGATGTCACCTGTCTCCAGATGATAGAATTTTGCAAGACCAATGACTTATTCATTGCAAACACCTTTTTTCAACAACATAAACAGCGACTGTACCCATGGAGGCGTCCTGGAGACTCAGTGGTTAAGAGCTTGTTTGCTAACCAAAAGGTCAGCAGTTCAAATCCACCAGCCATTCCTTGGAAATCCTATGGCACAGTTCTACTCTGTCCTATAGGGTCACTATGAGTGGGAATCGACTTGACAGCAACAGGTTTATACACATGGACCTCACTGGATGGAAAACACAGGAACCAAATCAACTACATCTGTGGAAAGAGACGATAGAGAAGCTCAATATCATCAGTCAGAACAAGACCAGGAGCCAACTGCAGAACAGAACATCAATTGCTCATATACAAGTTCAAGTTGAAACTGAAGAAAATTAAAACAAATCTGCAAGAGCCAAAATATGACCTTGAGTATATCCCACCTGAATTTAGAGACCATTTCAAGAATAGATTCGACACATTAAACACTAATGACCGAAGACCCAATGAGTTGTGGGATGACATCAAGGACATCATGCATGAAGAAAGCAAAAGGTCATTAAAAAGACAAGAAAAAAAGAAAAGACCAAAATGGATGTCAGAAGAGACTGTGAAACTTGCTGTAGAATGTAGAGTAGCTAAAGTAAATGGAAGAAATGATGAAGTAAAAAAGCTGAACAGAATATTTCAAATGGTGGCTCAAGAAGACAAAATAAAGTTTTATAACGAAATGTGCAAAGACTTGGGAGTTAGAAAATCAAAAGGGAAGAACACACTCGGCATTTCTCAAGCTGAAGAACTGAAGAGAAAGTTCAAGCCTCGAGTTGCAATTTTGAAGGACTCTATTGGCAAAATATTGAACGACACAGGAAGCATCAAAAGAAGATGGGAGGAATACAGAGAGTCACTGTACCAAAAAGAATTGGTCGATGTCCAACTACTTCAGAAGGTAGCATATGATCAAGAACTGATGGTGTTGAAGGAAGAAGTCCAAGCTGCACTGGGAATGGCGAAAAACAAGGCTCCAGGAATGGACAGAATACCAGTGAAGACGTTTCAACAAATGGATGCAGCACTGGAGGCGCTCACTCATCTATGCCAAGAAATTTGGAAGACAGCTACCTGGCCAACTGACTGGAAGAGATCCATATTTGTGTCCATTCCAAAGAAAGGTGATCCAACTGAATGCAGACATTATCGCACAATATTGTTACTATCACACGGAAGTAAAGTTTTGCTGAAGATCATTCAAAAGCAGTTGCAGCAGTACGTAGACAGGGAACCACCAGAAATTCAAGCCAGGTTCAGAAGAGGACGTGGAACAAGGGATATCATTGCTGATGTCAGATGGATCTTGGCTGGAAGCAGAGAATACCAGAGAGAGGTTTACCAGTGTTTTATTGACTATGCAAAGGCATTTGCCTGTTTGGATCACAACAAATTATGGATAACATTGCAAAGAATGGGAATTCCAGAACACTTAATTGTGCTCATGCGGAACCTGTACGTAGACCAAGAGGGAGTCATTCAAACAGAACAAGGGGACTCTGCGTGGTTTGAAATCAGGAAAGGCGTGTGTCAGGGTTTCATCCTCTCACCATACCTATTCAATCTGTGTGCTGAGCAAATAACCTGAGAAGCTGGACTCTATGAAGAAGAACGGGGCGTCAGGATTGGAGGAGGGCTCATTAACAGCCTGCAATATGCAGATGACACAACTTTGTTTGTTGAAAGTGAAGAGGCCTTGAAGCACTTCCTGATGAAGATCAAAGACCACAGCCTTCAGTATGGATTACATCTCAACATAAAGAAAACAAAAATCCTCACAACTGGACCAATAAGCAACATCATGATACACGGAGGAAAGATTGAAGTTGTCAAAGATTTCATTTTACTTGGATCCACAATCAACACCCATGGAAAGAGCAGTCAAGAAATCAAACGACGTATTGCATTAGGTAAACCTGCTGCAAAAGAGCTCTTTAAAGTGTTAAAAAGCAAAGACGTCACTTTGAGAACTAAGGTGCACCTGACCCAAGTTATGGTGTTTTTAATCATCTCGTATGCATGCGAAAGCTGGACAGTGAATAAGCAAGACCAAAGAAGAATTGATGCCTTTGAATTACAGTGTTGCTAAGAACACTGAATACACCATGGACTGTCAGAAGAACTAACAAGTTCGTCTTGGAAGAAGTACAGCCAAAATGCTCTTTGGGAACAAGGATGTTGAGACTTCGTCTCATGTACTTTGCACATGTTGTCAGGAGGGACCGGTCCCCATCATGGTTTGTAAGATAGATGGTCAGCAAAAAAGAGGAAGACCTTCGATGAGATGGATTGACACAGTGGCTGCAACAATGGGCTCAAACATAGCAATGGTTGTGAGGATGGTGCAGGACTGGGCAGGGTTTCATTCTGTTGTACACAGGCCTGCTATGAGACAGAACCAATTCAACGACACCTAACAGCAGAACAACTGCATACCAGCCTTGCGTTCATCACAACGCAAAGAGGCAGTGGCCTTCGCTGGTCCGATCCCTAGCTGGGGAAACTGAGGCTGCAAGGTTGAAAGGCGGACTGGGCCATGGCCTGGGTCTGGCCCAAGAGGGTTTTGTGTTTAGGGGTCTCCATGGTGACACAGGAGGGGTTCACCCAGCGCCCCTGCCCTTCTTGAGGTGGGCATGGGGAGCCATGGAGGGTGAGTGAACAGGGGAGGGACCTGAATGGGCAGGAGAACAGGAGGTGTTTGGGAGGAGGCCAGCCTACAAACAGACTGCAGCTCCTCTTTTAGCCACCAGGACCTGCAAACAAGGTGGAGGCAGGAAATAGCCAGGCTGGAGGTGGGAACAGTTTCTGCTTCCAGAATCTGTCCCCGTGACCCCAGGACACCAAGTAAACCCTCTGAGCCTCACATTCCCCGTCTGTAAAGTGGGGCAGTAATAGACCAACCTCACCAGGAGGGGTCAGTGAGGAGATGTGAATGAAGTGCTTTGGCATCCCGTAGGCACTCAACAGATGTGCAGCCACCTGCCCAGCCTGTGGCTCAAGGTGGACAGACAGATGGCATTGCGACAGGGCCATGGGGCAAGGAACATGTTTTGGAGAAATACACTTGGGTCCATTTGGGACGTGCTGAACCCAGAGGATCTGGGAGACGTCCAGGGGAGAGGCCTAGGAGGTGGCTGGATCCGCAGGGGTGGGGAGTGGGTGTGGTCAGGCAGCGCTGACCTCTCCTCCATGTGGCCAAGGGAGCTAGATCTTCCTGTGAGAAATCAGCCCAATTACAGGCTCCTGTCTCCTGAGCATGATGGCTGTAAGGTGAGTTCCCCGTCATCAGGGGTATGCAAGCACACAAGGGCTCTCCAACGGCAGCTGGGCCAGGGGGTCAAGCAGAGAGACCTGATTCTGGGAGGGCACACCAGGAGACAGGTCATAGCCTGATGGGAGAGGACTGAGGGCGGCATGTCTAGCAGCCAGAATCCCCACCTCGGACAACAGGTTCCAAAGGGCTAGAGAAAGGACATTCCTCAGCTCTGGGCACCAGGCGGGCTGCTCCCTCCTGGTGAAACGTAAGCTGGGCCTGGCCCCATGGGCTGTGCGTTTTTCCAGTGGCTCCTTCAGCCATGGCCTGACCGCAACCCAGATTCCACTGGGTCGGCAATTTCCAAGTGTTTGTGTTCAGCTGAGCCAGACGGCGGGCAAGCAGGAGCCCAGGCCTCGCAGAAGGCCCGGCAAAGCATCCTCAGGCCCCGAGTTGGACATCTCTGGGTCTACAAGTCCCCCATTAAAGCACTCAGCAACCAAATACCAAGGGAAGCGGGGGGTGATCTTGCTGGAAAGCCCCAGAGGGAACTTGTGCGTCCCATGGGGAGGGGGGTCTCTCTCCATGGGCCAGGACCCTGTATTCACAAGACATGGCCCTTGGCAAAGCTGACTTATCTAAGCCACAGTCTGCTCTTCAAAACTTTAAGGTCAGCTTGAGACCTGTCAGCAGCCACAACTGCAGGTCAGAGGTCAGGGTTGCAGGCAGACAGCCCTGCTTCCCTGTGAGGCCCTGGGCAAGTTCTTCCCTCTCAGCCTCCGTTTCCCTACCTATAAAATGGGGGTAATAATAAAACATGACTTAAGGGGTTCTTGACAGGATCCCACCCACCACACAGTAGATACTTCACCAATCTCAGGTTTCTTCTATCTCCCCTGGCTGGATCTGTCTCTGCCTCCTCCATCTGACTCAACTCCCTGAGGGCAGAGGCCAGGTCCTCAAGAGGAGGTACTGAATAGGGGTTTGTCTGACTGTGTCTCTCTTCTCCTCAGAATCCTCATGAGCTAAAGGTAAACTTTAAAATTGGCACTTGAGACCTCCGGAGATCTGATGCTGGTTTGGCAAAATCCTATTCATCCTTCAAAGCCCATCTCGAATGCCCTCTCCTCCAGAAAGCCTTCCTTGGGTCTTTCTCTGGGTTTACACAGCCCCTGGCCCTCCCTATGGACCAATCCTGACCCCACAGGCTGGGATACCTGTGCCCAGCTCTGCCTCCTCCCTCAGACTGGGGCCACATAAGGGCCAGGCCTGGGGCTGGGTTTACGCATAATCAACCAAGTCTGTACACACAGGTCTGTGGGTAGATGTCATGTGTGTGCCCGTCTGTGTATGTGTCCTTGTGCCAGTCCCCAGGACAGGAAGCCAGGCCAGTTCCCCCCAGACAGTCTGAGACACAGGTGTTTTTTCCAGACCGGGATCATGGCCTGAGCCAGGCCCTTTACGAGGCTAGGATGCTCTGCTCCCCCAACCCTCATCCAGCAAGAGCTGGGGTGCGAGCAGCAGGCGTCTGCCTCCACGGTGCTGGCACCCGTCCCTGGAGTCCACCAGTAAAGCTCCATCTCCATCTGGGGCCCGGGTGCCCCTCTTGATCCAGCCCCGCCAAGGCAGCCTTCGAGGACATACCTGAGGTTTGGCAGCACAGAGTGGGCCGGCCCCTGGCTAAGTCAGCAGGAAGGGATTCAGGACTTCCCTGGAAAAGCAGCTGGGATCCTGAGGCCTTCTGTGATCCCCAAACTCCATCCAGTCCCAGGGCCCCAGGAGGGTGGGAGGCGCTGTGTGCACCTAGCTGGAGCAGCGGCCAAGTGCGCTTGGGGAAGTGAACTTCGGGGACTGACTCGGGCCACCCAGCGTCTGCAGGTCCAGCATGTCCCATGTGTGGGCAGCCATGGTGTGTCTAGTCAGCGCATGACCCCGCGGTGGGGACTATTTCCTGCATGCACAGCTGCGTGCTCCTGTGTGATTGAGGGTGAAGGGGGATCGGAGTGGTGACTGTGGAGATGAGGATGGGGTGTGACCGAGAGCATGGAGTAGGGCAAGGACGGTGCTATGGGTCTGGGTCTGTGTGATCTGAGTGGGGCAGTGCCAGTCTCCCTGCATCCACCCCCAAAGCTGGTCTCTGCTTCTCCCCAGTGTCTGAGGTCAGAGCCTCCTCTGATCTCCTCCCTTGAGGAACTGGTGTTGTGATGGCCTCCCTCCCTCCCTCTGGCCTGCTCAGCTCCCCCGACTCCCAGCTCCTGCCCTGGGTTGGGGGTCAGGCAGTAGCAGGACACCTTCACCTGGGCTGCTCTTTCCCTGCTGGCACCCACCTTTGTTTCCACCATTAAAGCTCACATTCCCTCCCCCACTCTGACCTGAAGCCAGGTCTCCCCACCAGGCTGGCTCCAGGCTTTGGGGTCTGAGACTGGGTCATACCCAACCTGGAAGGCTGATGAGAGAGACAGACGGGACTGGGGAAGTGGTGGGTGGCCAAGCCAGGTCCACAAGGCCCCGATGGAGGAGCCAGGGATGTTCAGCCAGGACAGGAGGTAGCTGGGGGTGGGGGCTAGGCCACAGGATGTGGACCCTGCAGGGACTGCCACATAGGAAGAGGCAGACCCGAGTTCCAAAAAAGAAACACTTCCCATCAAGCTGAACCCCACACAGCTCCAGGGGAGTCTTTATTATGAAAAACTGTGCAACATTCCCCTGCTCCAGTACCTTCTGTGGCTCACTATTGCCCTCCAGAAAGAACTCAAGCT
This sequence comes from Dugong dugon, assembly GCA_030035585.1. Taxonomy (NCBI): domain Eukaryota; kingdom Metazoa; phylum Chordata; class Mammalia; order Sirenia; family Dugongidae; genus Dugong; species Dugong dugon. The sequence continues at coordinate 23,675,285 of CM057462.1, read as the reverse complement.
TTTCACTCAGCATTCAAGGGCCTGCTCACCTCCCTCCGTGTCTCCCTGCTGCTACTCTTCCTGCCCTCTAAGCCTTTTCTGCTGCCTGGAACTCCTTTCTGCCTTGCCCACCTGGTAAACTCCTGTATATCCTTCAAGACCCAGAGACTATGTCCCCTACACCATGAAACCTTGCCCTCTCCCCGACCCCATGCTTCCCTCATTTGCTGTGTGAGCCTGGGTAAGTCACTTCAGCTGCGAAATGGTGGAAGGGATTCTCCCTAAAAGCATATCTTGGACTCTCAAGACAACAAATATACATTAAACACCCTTAGAGTAAATTAGGCCTTGGGGTGGGGCTCACATTCAGTCAGTGTTCAATGTGTGCTTGATTTTATGGTCTTCCTCATGGATTCTGTGGTTTTAAGACTCTCTTGTTCTATGCATTTTACTGTTCCAAGATTTTTCTCCCCTTGTACTAAGAAGTTTAAGAAGCCCTGGTTCTAAAATTGTAAAAGTCTAAAATACCGTGGGCAGGCAAAAGGCCTCCTGTTCCCTGGGCTGACCCCAGGGCGGCTGGTGCCGCGGTCTCTTGGGGGGCTGTACGCCCCCCAATTGCTCTGCACATCGAGGGGGTGAGGGCTGGCAGCCCCCGTTGGGGGGGAATGGATTTACCAGGGGGCAGATCAGCCCTTCCTTGTTCTAGGAAGTGAGGGGCCAGGTCCTGGCAGGGATAAGGGACAGAGCAGATGAGAGGCGAACAGGCCGGAGGCTCTTGGCTCAGGGTGATGGCTTCCTTCTCTTGCAGCCTCAGTTTCCTCTTCTGGAAATTAGGGCCAAACACTGCCCTCTTGGAGAGTCGCCAGCAGGGGTTAGGGAAGGGGCCAGCGCTACAGGCTGAGCTGGCAATTCCCGGCCCTGTGCCAAGACTTGCTTGGGCTGCACCTCTGCCCAAAGCCCTCCTGCACCTGCTTCCTTTGGGGGGCCCTGCTCACCCTGGCCCAGCCACGGAAACTGGGGAGGGGAGGGTCAGGAAGGCGCCCCCCACCAGGACCCACCCTCAGGGAAGGAAGACCACTATTCTCCCCAAACCCTGCTGCTCCCTCCTGGCAGCAGCCACAGCTCCAAAACTTTCTCAGTGAAAGGTATTCGGCTGTGAAGCCTGATACCTCATCACCCTCGGCTTGAGAACACCAGCCAGTCTGGACCCTGCCCCCACTCTGCTGCTCCCCAGGGTACACCAGGCAGTCCTGAGCTGGGCTCTGGGGGCAGACAGGCCCTGTCCATGTTGCCGTGGGCGTGTGGCTATCCCCACCGAGCCTCTGAGGCTGGGGTGTGGGTTGCTGGGAGGTGCATGGTAAATTCTAGATAAATGCCTGGCCCCTCTCTAGCTGTCACAGCCTTGCCCGGCTGTAGCTGAGGTGCCAGAGCCTGAGGTTCCCTGAAGCCTGACTCCCAAAGAGCCCTGGGCCTCACTTTCAGAGATCAAGCTGGTGCCCATGGACTTGGCAGCTTCTCCCCACCCCCCACCCCAGGTCCCCAAGTTGTTCTCAGTGCAGAGGGAATGGTGTTCCCAGGAGGGGGAGTGGCCTGAGAAAAGGGAGGCTAGGCCAGGCTTGGAGGTATAGAGGCCCAAGACACAGGCCTGGCCAGATGGAAGAGAAGTGGGGGGCCAGGGAGCCAGTGGGCTGAGCACAGGAGTGTTGGGGTCTACATGCGAGTCTCTCTGCCCCCAAGGCCGGGTTCTCCTGGGGACCCTGGTGCTGGCAGAGACAGACATCTCTAAGTTCTGGATGGACAGATGGTGGGCAGGGGTTGGACAGGTGGTAGATGAGGGGGTTGATGGATGGGTGGGTTGAAGGCCACACCACGACAGAGCCCTCACTCCCCTGTGCACCCTTCTCACCCAGGCCTCTCTGGCAGCCTCACCACCATCCTCCACTCCAGGCCCCAGAGCTTCCTTCATACGCTTGGTGGGGCTCAAAGCCTTCAGGACTCCTCTAGGAATCAGGCACCCCAACTATGCCCTGGCGAGTCTGTGACAGCTAGAGAGGGCTAAAGACAGCCAAAGCTTGTCCTTTCAGGGCTTCAGTTTCTCTGCCTGCAAAACGGGGATGCAGTCAGAACAGTGCCCACCCCATGGGGCACAGAGCAGGGAACAGTGGCCGTGGCCTTGCTGCCCCCAGGATGAGGGTGTTGGGGTGGTCACATGTGGCCGAGGTGCGGCCAGGCTCAGCAGGTGGGGCCCAGGGTAGGGTGGCTGTGGCTGTGTCTGCCCAGCCTGGCCCAGGAGCACCCCTGCCAGGGCCCTTCCCTACCCGCTCTCGCCCCAGGCGCACAACCAGATGGGAGCCGAGGCCAGGGCAGCAGCTGCTACCGTATTCAGCAATCAAGGCCGCACAGGCTTGGCAGCTCATGGGTGTCTCTGCATGCACATGGCCTGGACATGTATCTGTCATGTGGGGCTGCTGAGCCACCTGCACACACGTTTGTGTGCCTCAAGTGTGTTTCTGCGTGTGAAGGTGTGTCTGTGCTTGGCAGCCCCAGAGTCTCAGATGCCAGATTGAAATTGAAGCAATTTTAATTGCGCACCTGCCCCAGCCCCAGGTCTCCAAGCACCAACCACATGACAACTGTGCCCCCTGCCCCAGTACTTCCCCCAGCACCCCTAGCCCCAGACCTGGACTTCCACTCACACCGAGACCAGCCCCACAGGGTTTGTCTCAATAAATAACCCTGAAATCAGAGCTTGGGGCAGGAGCCCCAGTAAAGTCCCAATACATCACCGAGCTCAATAGCTGGCAAGAGGGGCTTCTTGCCCAGATGGGAAACCCCAAGGCCTTTCCTTGAACAACAGAGGCAGAATATCTGAAATCAGGTCAAAATCAACATCAAAATAGGAGATGGCATCAGCCAGGAGCCACCACTTCCACAGGGCTCTGGGGTGGGGAGTCTACAGTCAGGGCAAACTCCAACCTCACTCGCCTGGCTCCCCCAACCCACGGCCATATCCATGGACATGCCTGAGTTCTTTCCTTGATTGGCTGGCTCTGAATTCTGGGCAGAGGAGAGGGGAGGGGAAGGGGCCTGGGCAGAAGCCTGGGGTAGGAAGCTTTGGAGGGAAGGAAGGCTTTCCTGTGGAAGGAGGAGTCGGGCGAGACAGTAGGAAGACGCGGACACCGGTTACTGCCAGGCCCTGCCCCGGCGGGTGCGGAGGGGCCCATTGGCACGAGCCTGGGCTCGGGCCACCTCACCCATCTCCCGCCGGATGTCACCCAGCGCCGATGCTGGGGACTCCAGCAGCCGCTGGAAGAGGCTGGGCCGGCCAGTGGGTGGCTCCTGGCACTGGAAGGTGACGGCGGTGCCAGCATCGGCCTTCATCTCCCGTGAGAAGCCGTCAGAGGAACCATCGAAGCAGCGGCCAATGGCGATCTCCTTGGCCAGCCGTGGGCTCTGGTCAGTGACAGTATAGACGCCATAGTTGTGACCCAGGGGGTCCAGTGGGGCCAGCATAGAGAAGGCGATGGGGTCATCAGTCAGCGCAGGTGGGGGGTGCCTGGCCAGGTAGTCTCGCAGCAATGTGTTGATGGCCGTGCGGCGGCAGCTGCCCTGTGGTGTGATGGTCACCAGCGTCCTGTCTGCCAGCTGCTGGTCAAACAGCATCCCACTGCACTTGAACTCTACACAGGCGGCAGATGTGCTGGGCTGCTGGGGATCTCGGACACTGCGGGCATCCCGAAGCCCATAGAGCTGGCCCTGGGTGCGTGGGTGGCTGCCCCCGGCACTGTGGGCACGCACCATGTACTCCTGGGGGCCCTGGATGCGCACCTTGAGGAAGCAGGCCCGGAACTCCTGTGGGTTGGGCCACCAGGCCAGGAAATCGCTGGTCCAGGAGGCAGGCGCACCCTCACGGAAGGGCACCACGTTATACTCATATCTGTCGGCCTCTACACGAGCAAAGCGGAAGTGGCTATCAGTCAAAGGGGCCTCCTGGCACTCGCGCAGGCTGCGCCAGGGGTACACGGGCCCACGGGCCTCAGCAGGGTTGCCGGGCCTGGGCTTGGCCATGTTGATACGGAAGCCATTTCGTTTAAAAGCCGGGTCCTCGTGGTCTGTGCGCCTGTAGTCCAGCCTGTCCAGGTAGGGCTGCGTGACGCCAACGGCAGCCGGAAGTGGGCGGGGTCGGGAGGGCACAGGTTCCAGCTCTTCACCCCCCAGGGTGGCTGTGACAAGGGCAGTGTAGGCATCGGGCTGTTCTTCGTGGCAGAAGGCAGGGAGGCAGGCACCATTGGGGCCGGTGACAGCACTGTCAAAGCGGCCCCAGGCACGGGGGTTGGCTGAGAAGCCAGGTGCAGGTTCTAGGTTTACCAGTGTGACAACGGCACCCTCCACCTGCTCGCTGGGTGTGAACTTGTCGTTGGCGTAGACACGTACCTTCACAAAGCATCGGTGGCGCTCGGGCACGTCCAGGTTGAACAGGCGCCGCTCGCGAACCTCCACATTACCCACCAGGAAGACCCGCTCCTCCCGGCGTACCCGGGGGCCGGTGGGCGCCTCACGCTGGAAGCGGCCCTCCTCCTCCCACAGGCCTGTGCTGGGGTCCAGTGACCACAGCCTGAGTGCCTCTGCGTGGCCAGCCATGTGGATCTGCCCAGCAGCCACGCGCACGGCCAGGGGCCCAGCCTGCAGCTGCTCGCCAGAGCTGGTGGCACGGAGGTCCACGGAGAACATGCCATATGTGCGCAGTGGTGTCAGCTCCCCATCGTGGTCCAGGAAGAGCAGGTCACTGGGGGCAGCAGCTACAGAGGCCAGGTCGCGGGGATCCACGAAGGTCACTCGGGCCTCCACAGCACCCAGGTAGGGCCGGCCATTGGCAAAACGGAATGCCCCTGGAGGCAGGACAAGCTCGCCCATGGGGGACTCGTCCCTCAGCTCACCAAGTGGGATCCTGTTGCTCTGACTGGCATCCAAGATGACTGGGACTCGCTTCCGCATGGCCTTGACCTCATGGTACACACCAGTGCCCCACGGGTCAAATGGAAGAACCCTGACGGCATCCACGAACTCACCACTGGGATCCAGGAAGGTCAGCACCAGGCGCTCCGGGGATGGTGGTGCCTCGATAGTGAAGTCACCCTGGTAGGAGGTGAAGCCGATGGGCTCACGGCCCCGCAGGATGCGGGCAAAGCGCAGGGGCTCCCCTGAGTCGGCAGCCACCACACGGCCCCGGACCAGGGCCCGCGAGGGTAGGCACTTCTGGCAGCCACACTCGGCCACCACCTTCACAGGGAGGACATAGCCAGAGCAGCGGACCGCCTGGCTCTGCAGGCGCCGCACAGAGCAGCAGCGGGTGCTGGTGTCCCCACACCGGGGGCCGGAGACCATGGGGCCAGGGCAGCGCACATCAGGGCAGCGGCCCACGTCCAGGTAGGCAGGGCTGCCGTCCGGCTGACCACAATCATCTGGGAGCTTGATCAGGTGCTCTAGGGGCTGGGGGTCGCAGGCTGGCTGGCCCGGAGCTAGGGGCAAGAAAAGACAATGAGGACTTTGTCTGGGGTCAGGGGCTCAACTCAGGGGTCAGGGTCAGCTCAGGAGCAGAACATCACCCAGGTAAGAACTGGGGCCAGGGGCTCAGCCCAGAGGTCAGGAGTCATTCCAGGGTTAGCACGTAACCTAGGTAAGGACTGTGGCCAGGGGCTCAGCCCAGGGTTAGGGCTCAGAGGGGCCTAGGATAGGGGCTCAGGGAGCCCAGGGTTCAATCTGGGATCGGGGTCAGCCTGAGGGTTGGGGTGCTTACCCAGCACGGTGAGCCAAGCAGCAGCTGAGCGGATGGTGCCCGCGTCATTCCAGGCCTTGCAGTGGTAGGTACCTGCCTGGTCTGGGCGCAGTCCCCGCAGCTCCAGTTGTGCCCCGTACCGGAGCTCTCTCCTATTCAGCAGGGTCCCATTGTGGAACCTGGGTGGCAGGCAGGAACAGATGGGGCCCTGGTGCAGGGGAGGGGATGCACTCACTCCCACCCTGCGGGTCAGAGCATTCCAGAGCAGCCTTCCCAAGGCTGCCAAGTGAGCAAAACACCCACAAAAGGGGCTTGGCCCCGCTCTGGCCCACCTGGCAAAGCCTCCCACTTTCCAGATGGGGAAACACGGCTGCAGCCACTTCTGGAAGGTCTCTGAGGACTAAGTGTCTTGGGGAATCCAAGTCTACTCCAAGGCCACACAAAGGCCCTTGGGCATGGGACAGGCCTCACCAGGAGTATTTCTTGGGTGTGGGGGTGCCTGAGGCTTTGCAGCAGAAGGTCACATTCTGGCCTGCCTCTCGCACTCGGGACTCAGGGTGCTTCATCAGGTATGGCTTCTCTGGGGGGAGGGGTACAAAGGTCAGGGCCCCACCCCTCCTGCTCCTCCCAGCTCTCCTTCCCTTGACTCCATCCCCTCCTGCCTTGCTCAGTAACTGTAGCATGACTGCTGACTGGATGGCTGACCTCCTCCCCAGGGACTTCACTCTGCACCTACCCCCCCAGTGCTCTGTGTCACCTCAAATATCCTCCCCACTCCCTCAGCACCTCCATGCCCCTTACCCCCAAGTGCTTACCCAACTTCTTAAGAACGACAGTGACCACAGCTGAGACAGAGCCATTGGCCTGGGCCTGGGCCATGCCTGCAGAGAAGCCATCCACCTGGGCGCTGATGTTGGCCTGGCTGCTGGCGCAAATGCCAGGTACCCGGAAGTTTCCGTGGGCATTGCTGGTGGCCACGGTGCCTGGCCAGCCTTGCAGAAAGACCCTTGCTCCTGATAGTGGTCGCCCCGATGGGGTGACCACCACACCCAGGAGGACATGGTTCGGGCACCCACAGGTATCAGGGTTGCACCCTGGGGGACACAGGGAGCAGCAGGGCAGAGGGGCCCTGGAAAGAGCTTGTCCCCTCAGTCAGTCATTCATGCCCAGACTTCCCTTGTGCCCCCTCAGAGCAGGCCCTAGTGTAAGTGGGAGACAGGCTGAGTGGTCAGGTGTGGGTAGGTGAGGGACCTAGGTTCCACACGGGACATGAGAGAGGAAGGGCCTCGAAGGGCGGAGAATTCCCCGCTATCATGAGAGAAACCTTCCAGGCAGGGGCTGGGGGCCCGGCTAGGGGCCAGGTCTTGGGTTCAGAACTTCTCCATCCCCTTCCAATCCCGCGGTTTCTCCATAAAATGGAAAATTCCACTGGAAACTTCAGAGAAGAGGCGCGGGGAGGGCAGAGCCAGGCGGGGGTGGGGTGGAGACCCTATCGCACCATTGGCCACCGGGCTCCCCCACCCCACCACGGCACCACAGGCCCAGTGCCGCCAGACCATGTTTATGGAGCACAAGCCTAGCGGAATTTCCAGTCGCCTCCCGGCCAGCCTGGTGCCTGCCAGGGTGTGAGCGCGTGTCTGCGTGGGCGTGAGGCCGGGTGGGGCTGCGGACGCCACGAACGAGTGCACCCGGGGAGTGTGGACCTGGCTCCTGTGTGTGTGTCCGTGCAGAACCCGCCGTGTGCCTGGCCGTGCACACAGGGAAGCGCGCCCTCGGATCTGCCCGTGCCTGCACACGACTCCCCTTCCTGAAACATTAGTGTTCACCGCGCAGATGTGCAAATTCCCCAGTGCCCCTCGGGCTCAGGCGGGAAAGAGAGGCCAGTCTCCAAGGGTCCCCAGCGCTCAGGCCCTCCACGCCCCGCCCTCTCCAGGCCCCTCCTACTTTAAGTCTCAAACCTAACCACTTCTCTCGACCCCTCCCCTAACCCTTGTAGACACCACCCTCAAGAAGCCCCACTCCTCCTGTGCAGGCCCCGCCCCTAACCCTCCCCTCCCCTCTTTGTCCCGTAACCCCATTCTCCTCTCCAGACTCCGCCTCCCCCCAGCCCTCACCCTTAAATCTCATCTCCAGACCCCGCCCCTCCTAAGGCCCCGCCCCTCATACCTGGGCACTGAGGCCGCACGCACTTCTGGGCCTCCAGCGGACGCCCAGGACACTTGTCCTCAACGGGGCAGCTGCGGCGGCGCGAGCGACGGCCTGGCCCGCAGCTCCCCGAGCAGGGACCCCACGGGCCCCATGTGCCCCACGCAGCCTCTGCGGGGAGGGAGGAGTGGAGTCATGGAACCGGAGACAATGCGGGGACTGGAGGACCTGCACTCTGCCCCCACCAGTTTGCCCCTGTGCCCGAAGACGCACCTGTCAAAGGTGCACTACAGGTACTGCCCCACCTCCCGGACCCCAGATCAGCTCCCCGAGGTTGGGCTTGTTGTGCTTCCTGCACCCCGCACATAATGGGCCTCAACAAGCACTCCTACAGGCCGGTGCGGGTACAGAGGAGCGAATGAGGGCGGCAGGAGGCAGCCGCGCTCCTGGGGCGCACAGGAGGCTCCGGTGACCCCTCCCCTGCCGGTCCCACCCGTCCCTCTCAGGCTCCGCCCTCTCCCCAGCCACGCCCATCCTATATCAGGTCCCGCCCCCTTTAGCCACGCCCATCGCGGCCCCGCCCTCACCGAGCGGGCAGCGGAAGCGCACGTGGTAGTTGGAGCAGCGGCGGCCGCGCGGTTGCTCCCGGTTGAGGCACCAGAAGCCGCGCGTAGGATTCAAGTGCACGCGCTCGCCGACGGTGGCCGGCAGGGCCCAGTCCGTGGTGCGTGCCTCAAGCGCCAGAGGCTGCGGGCACACGCGCGCCGGCCCGTAGTAGAAGCGGATAGCCGCCAGGCTCTCGAAGTCGCCGTCGCCGCCCGGGTGGTCCACGTTGAACCAGGACGTCCACTCGCTGGCCTCTGTGGGCAGTGCACGCGCTAGGACTCGGGCCAGGCCTGGCGGCTTCCATCACTCGCCCCCGTATCGGGTGGCACGACGCCTGGCCGTCCCCATGTGTGTGGCAAATGCCTTACCTGCTGTCCGATCCCTCACCCTTAGAACAGGCTTGCTCAGCCCGCCCACGATCCCGCCCAGAATCCAGAGTCCTCAGGGCAGAAGGAGCTGTAATGTCCTCCCGCTACACCAGCTCTGGCTCAGCTGGGATCTTGCGCAGTCTGACCAGCCCCGGCTCAGCCTGCCTCCCACCCTCAGCAAAGTCTCTGGGGTGTGAGGAGCTACAGACGCAGCAGGGGAGACCAGTCAGAGACCAGCCCTGGCTTTGGTTGCCCCTGCCTGGCGGCTTACCCATTAACACTGGACCTTGCTCACCGCCCAGCTGCACCCACCGGGACAGCTCCCGTTTCACGGAGGCCAGGACCCTCAGGCGCGTGAGGGGCTAGCCGCCTCCAGGTCAGACCCAGCTTCTGCTTGCATCATCCCCCCATGGGGTGCTCACCCCTCTTCCTTCCTCAAGAGCAGTCAGTAGACCAGAGATCCAGGTTCAGGAGTACTCACCTCCCTGCACCACCTGGGCAAGTTGTTACCCCACCCCCACCCCTGCGTCACACTCACCCCTTTTCCTCCTTGACAAACAGCCTTACTTAGACCTCTTGGGGCACCACTTCCAGGGGCTGCCACATCCAGGGGTCACGAACGGCCCTGGGCTCTTCACTACCTTGTGTCCCCTCCTCAGATGACCCACCCACCCCCAGCTCACCCAGCAGGGTCGGACTCAGACCCTGGCTGACTCACCTTCCCAGTTGTCCAGGGCTGGTGAGGGCTGGCCAGAGGGTGGTGACTGTCCGTGGAACTCCCACGCGGTCCCTGTGGGCCCCTCGGTGGGGAAGGCATCTGCAGGAGGGGTTAGCAGTGGGAGGGAGGGAGGCACGTCTTATGCAGGGAGCTGCCCTAATCATTCCCATTTTACAGCACAGAAAACAGGTCTGAGAGGCCGCAACCCACTGGCTGACCCCGGACTGCTGCACCCTCTCTTCCAGGAAGCCTTGCCGTAACCCCTCCCAGGGTTTCCCAGCCCCTTCACTCCCTCTGACCCAGCCCTGAACCCGTGGACTGGAGTCAACCGTATCTCACTCTATTCCCAGAGACCCAGGTCTCTCCCCCTTGGTGGTTCAGTCTGGCTGTGTCTCCACCCTCAGGGTGTACTGCATGCCCCCTTCATCCATCTGGCCGGCGGGAAGTCCCTCTCGAGCCCACACTCCACACTCGCCATCCCTCCACTTGGGGCCCAAGCTGCCTACGGAAAGTCCTTCCTGAAATCTAGCCTGGCCTCTTAGGCCTCGAGCTGCCCAGGATGGCCTGGGGCGGAGGCAGTGACACGGTGACCTCAGACAAATCCCTTCCCCCTCGGAGCCTCAGTCTCCCCATCTAAGAAGTGGGCCGTCTTCCGACACACTGAGCTCTCCGGAGACAGGAATTTCTTCTCCGGGCGGTTTGTGGGGGTTTCGGGGAGTAGGTTTGGTGGGGAGGGGCGGCTCTGACCCCTTTGCCCAGCGGCCTGGGGCCTGGTGGACTCAAAGCTGCTCCACACTGCTCCGGGAATTCAGAGGAGCCTGGCATCCATACACACTGCCGCGCCCCTGCCGTTTCTTCGCGGTGGGATTAGAGAGGATGAGGCCCCTCCCTACCCCTGTCGGTCCCGGAACTCCATGGGCCCCCTGCTCCGGGAAAGCTCGTGGACCTCTTCGCCCTCGCTCCGAGCGGGGCTGCACTCAAGGCGGGCCGCCAGGCATTCGGCCCCTGGGGGGCTGGGCGGGGAGCTGGGGGCGCCTCACCTCGCGCCCCAGCCAGGTGCGCGGCTGCGACGCAGAGGCAGAGCAGTGGCAGCAGTGACGCCATGGCCGGGTCCGAGCGTCCGAAGGAAGATCCAGGCTCCGCGGGGCGCTCGGGCCAATCTCCCACGGGTCTGGCGGCTGCTCCCGGCTGAGGGTGGGGGCGGGACGCGACCGCAGGCCCCGCCCCGGCCCCGCCCCCTGGCGCTGGGTGACTAAGGCCACGCGGGCAACCTCTCTGAGTCGCCCTCCTCGGTGCGTCCGACTGTGCCACCGCCCTCAGGCTGGACTGCATTCCCGCTTTACCCATTTGGCCAGCGGGAAGTCCCTCCCTGAGTCCACCCTTCACCTCTCCACTTGGGACCCTAAACTGCAGGCGGGAAGTCCTTCTTGAACCTGGCCTGGCTTTTCCCGCCTCAAGTTGCCCGAATCTTCGCGCTTTAGGCAGTTTTTTAGACTGGCTGGAAGTCCCCATCGAGTCTAACTTCGATTCCATCGGTTTTCGGCCACCCTGAGCAGCCTGGAAGTCCCACCCTGAGTCTACCCTCCGTTCTTCTCGCTGGAGTTTTCTAGGAGGCTAGCGGGAAGTCCTTCCCTTAGTCAAACCTCCCTTCCTCCTACCTAGGGCTGCGGTGGGGGGTGGGGGGGCGGTGCCAGAAAGTTCCACTCTATGCCTATCCTTCGTCCCTCCCTCCTGGGGCCGCAGTGGGACCGGTGGGAAGTCCCTCCCGGAGTTTGACCACCCCTGCGGCACACCGGGCGCTCAAAAGAGGAGTCAAGGTGTGGGGGAGGGGTGTCTGTTTATTGGCGGGGGTCGAAGCCAGGGCGGGTGTCCGTCACAGCGCCACGACGCAGTCTGTGCCGGTGCATCCCGGCAGGCGCAAAGCGAACTTGCGATGCACGTCGTCTGGCACGAACCTACCGGCCACGAAGTGGTGGCGCCCAGAGAAGCGGCCCGCGCAGCGCTTGGGCGCCGCGACAGACACGAGCACGTCCGGCCGCAGCCCGGTCCTCCACGTCGCTGCCAGTCTCCGCGTCCCAGCCTGAGGGAGGAGGGGCAGTCGGGAGCTGGCAGGGTTGGCTTCGTTAGACCAGAAGCCTGCCTCCGGTCTATCCTCCCATGCCAGACAGGGGGCCTCCCCACCCCCACACTGAGCCGCTGCCCTCAGACGAGGGCCCCACCTCCCGCTTCCCCTCCCCTGTCAGAGTCTTGGTCAGACCTGCCTTCCCAAGGAATGAGCCTCTGCCCTCAGACCAGCCTCCCCACTCCTTCCCTGTTTCCCTCTCCATCTGACCCAGCCTCTGCCATCAGACCACATCATTTTTACCTCTGCCCTTTCCAGGTCAGACAGGTCCCTCTGGCTTTGACCTGGCATCTGTCCCCAAACTGCCCTCTCCATCAACCCTGAGCCCCTTCTCTACCAAGATTTCTCAGGAAGACTCCAGCCTCCCACTCTGACCAGGCCCCCACCCTCCACTCAGAGGACAGACCCACCTCCATTCTCAGCCCAGTCTCTCCCATCAGACCTGTCTCCCTGCTCTTGAGAGGACATACGTCCCCATCCAAATTGAGCGTCCATTCTCCCCCCTCTGACGGAAGACTCGTCCCTCTGACCTGAAATCCCTGCCTGCACCCTCAGACTAGATCCTACTTCCCCTCAGCTTGGCAGGACCCACCCTCCTCCTCATGAACCTCAGCCTCTGCCGCCTCTGGGTTAGCCTCCACCATCAGTCTGAGGCTCTGCCTTCTTTCCCGCCTCTGGCCTGAGTCTCGGCCACTAACTAGAAGCCCCTGGCTCCTGCCTCTGACTCCTCCCTTGACCCTAGCCTTCACTCTCCGACCAGACAGCCCACGCCTCCCCCTCTAATGTGGGTCCCACATCCCCCCTGCAGACCTCTGTGGCATCCTGCTAGGATGGCCCTTGAGCCAGGAGCCATCCCTGAGTCTGGCCACCCCCCACAGAGGGTTCGGTTGGCTGGCTGCTGTTTGTTCCATCTGCCCGCTGCCTAATGGCTCCAGCAGGCGTGGGGCGGCGGCCAGGGCGGGCGCGGCGTTTGCTGAGTGAGCTCACGTCTGCCCAGGCAATTGGGCTGGGGTGGGCATCGGGCATGCAGGGCTAAGTTGGGGTGGGGGGCAGCCTGGGTCACCAGAGCGGCAGCCTCGGTCTTCCCCATCCACAGGATGGGCGTGACCCTCGGGCCTTAGCGAGTGCACATTCCATCCACGCTGAGGAAACTGAGGCTCAGAGCACACAGACCAGCCAGGGTCACCAGAAGACGAGGTGTGGGGACCCCCACCCATGTCCCCCAGGCCCTACACAACTCCCCAACCCAGCGTGCCTGAAGGTATGTCCAAGCTCACAAGGGGAATGGATAGCAGCTTGAGCGTGGCCAGCACTCGCATGCAGGGGCCCCTGACCTCACCCGGCTCTGCGCCAGGGCCCAGCACGGCATCTACCGCCAGCCCGTACGCGTCATTGATGAGATGAACCTGGGAGGGCAGGCAGGGTCAGGTGGTGGCCCCCGGGCACAGTCTCCACCTCTGCCCTCAATCACTCGCCCAGGGCTGACCTCCATGGGCAGGTACGACAGGAAGGGGATGTCCATCTTCTCACACAGAGTGGTCAGGTCCCGGTGCAGTGCAGTGGGTCCAGCGAGCGCATGGGGTAGAAGATGGTTGGCTCATACTCCTGGGTGGGCAAAAGGGGGTCAGTGTCGGGGTCCTCTTAGACTCTAGACCTATACACCTTGCAACAGACCCCGCCCAAGGCAAATGCTAGGCACATTCTGGAACCTGTCGAAGCCTCGATGTCCCCATTTTGTACACTATCAATGGGAGGAAGCAATTTCTGCAGGGACCAGGTGGGGATGACCCTGAGGGTCCTGGCTACTCACAAACACCTGCAAGTGCTGGGCACAGACCAGCCCCACCGCCCCATTCTGCTCTGGGCCACACACAACCAGCACCATCCTCTGCTTCCAGGAGAGAGCTGCCAAGGGGAACACCTGGGGAGGGGGCATAGCAGAGGCAAAGGCACAGCACTCAGAATGCTCCCTTGTTCAGGTAGGAAAACAGGCTCAGGGCAGGGGAAGACAAGGTGCTTGGGTTGGAGGTGATGGGATAGGACAGGAGGAAGTCACTCTAGGAGAGGGGATGGTCCTTTCGGGGCCTCAGTTTCTCCATGGGAGATGCAGAACTCTTGCCTCAGGCTCTGCCAAGCCCTTGCAGGAAAACATGCCTCCTGCCACCTGTCCAGCACCAGAATGTGCTTTGTTTATTCTCTGCCTGGGTTGCAGACATTCTTCCACCTTGCTCCACCACAGTGACTCCCCCCACCCCGCCCCAGTCTTCCCAGGCCTTGGCCCTCCTGGAGGCCTCGGTTGGGGGGGTACTTTCCAACCCAGCGATGCCCTGGTGCCTCCATCTCTCTGCCTGTGTCTCTCTCAGACTTTGTGTGTGCATCTCTCTTTACCTTAGAAGTTAAGAGCGCTGGTGTTGGAGGTGTCTCAGCCCTGCTCTGACTCTGCGAGGCCTTGGACGCCCCTTGTCTCCCAGCCTCAGTTTTTATTCTATCAAATGGGAGTAGCAATGGCCTGGCAGGCACATGGGGAGAACATCTCCCGAGTCCTGGGTGGTTCTATGGGGACCCAGCCGTACTCTGACCTCAAACTACACAGACGACAACTCCCTCCTCTTTTGAGTCTCCTCCTCAAGGTCTCAGTGTGGCCCTGACCCACTCTAAACACGCCTGCGACCCCAGCCAGGCCCCCAGCCCCAAACCCTGAACTGCATCGGAGGATGCATGGCTTTCAGTGGGAAACTGGAATGGTGGACCCCGAGCACCAGGGCCCTTTTCCAAGGCATTTACATTTATTAATTGTGCTGTTAATTACCCCTCTTCAGACGAGGTAACTGAGGCACAGAACAATTTGGCCACATGACAAAGTGCTCCATGGTGTCATCATTATTGCTATTTCTGTAGCATCACCTCACCGGCACCACCTGGGGTTGGATGCTCCTGGGTTGGAACTGTAGCTCTGCTTCCAACCCCCTGGGGCACAGGTTATTTGGAGGTGCTCAGACTGCAGCAGTCAGCATCCCCCGAGGGACCAGTGCCTGCCAACGAGGGTCCCTATGGCTGCTTAGCCTCTGCGCCTCTAGGGGCCCCTGCCTCTGCCCTGACCCTCTCCAATCCCCTGGATCTCTAGTTCCTGCCTGGACACGATGAGCAATGACCCTCTCTGGGCCTCAGTTTTCCCATCTGAGTGAAGGGTTGGGCAGTTTCAAGCAGAGGGGCCTCTTAGGCCCTGGATGGTCCTGGCCACAGGGGTCATGCAGCTGGGCCTCAGCCCTGGTGGGTTGGTGGTGTGGTTGGGGTCAGGGTTGGGGGTCAGGGTACCTTGGTCACAGCCACGGCACTGGCATGGCCACACAACTCCGCCAGCTGCTGACGCCCAAAGCGATAATCCTCGAGCAACTCCCGCTCCAGGGCGGCCGCCTCCGCTATGCTGGCGGACAGAGACAAGGGAGAGATGCTCAGAGACACAGAGAGATGGAGAGACGAAGAGAAACTTAGAGACAGAGACTCAGAGGGAGCCAGAAATGTCCCACCAGTGTTCCAGGCCAGGCCCCGACTCTTCTCCGCCCCACGCCGGTGCAGCCTCTGAGCCGCGGAACCTCCCTCAGTTTCCCGATCCAGCAAGCAGACGGCTGATCTTAAGCCTGGCAAGCAGCGGGAGGTTGGCGCCGACGCCTGAGGCGCGTGCGCCCCCTGGTGGCTTCAACTGCGCGTGGCAGCCGATGTCGGTTCTGATGTCCCAAAGGGGAGGACAGACGCCCCCAAGGAGGGAACAGAGCGTGAAGGACATTGATGAGGGTGATAGGGGAGTTTCAAGAAATGGGAACCGCTGAACAAACTCCATGGTTCTGGGGAGCTGGAACTGGGGCAACTAGGGGAGAGGGGTATTGAAGGATGCAGAGAAGTTCGACAGCTTGCTCAGGGGAGGTGGATATGGGATATGCAGCTATGAGATCCTTTGATGCTCCCCTCTTCAGGGTAGTGATAAAGTTAAAATATTTGGGGCCAGAGAGGCCCAAATCGCTGAGTGATTTGGGTGGTCTCCATGTCTCTGAGTCTTGCTTCCTCCTTTGCAGGCTCTCAGAATGTCAAGACAACAGAACATTAAACCAGGCATGAGGCCCTTCTAGATGCAGGGGGCATGCCAGCCCTTCCTGAGGGGGCTTCTGAAGGGCCCGGGCTTGGTGTCTGGAGAGAGGGAGAGTTGGCATTGAGGACTAAAGATGCTCCTCACCCTGGGATCAGGGATGGGGACAGCTGGCCAGGATCTAAGCCTGATGCCAGCTTTTCCTAGGCCAGGAGGATAGGAGCAGGACACCTGGACACTGGGGGTGTGATAATAATAACGATGATGATGATGACCAGACCCAGAAGAGTTGGGAGAACAACTGCCAGCTCAGAGCAGCCAGGTGGCTTGCCCAGGGTCCCAGAGAAAGCAAGTGGGGAAACCAGAACTTTCACCATGGTCTTGAGAGCTGCAGAGAGTGAGCCTCCAGTATCTGAGAATCAAGAAGCAAAGCCAGACCTATAAATGGCATAGGTTTGGCAGAATGAAGCCTGAAGTTCCTTCCTCAGAGACAACAACCTTCTGGCCAATTTTGTGGCAGGATCAGGGCCAGAGCAGCGGGAGGAGAGGAGGTTGGGCATAATGCGGGGTGGGGGTGGGGGGGTTAGGAGGCCACCTTGAGGAGGTAGCTGGGAGCATCATGGGAGGTAGTCCAAGTGGCAAGAACAGCAAGGGCAAAGGCCCTATGGTGGGAGTGAGCCTGATATGTCCAAGGGGTAGAAGGGAGGCCAGTGTGGCTGGAGCAGAGTGACAAGGACAAGGGCAGGCAGGCCCTCAAACTTGAGGGTTCATGCAGACGGGGGAGATGAGGCTGAGGGCAGGGAAGTCACATGCTCTAGGTCACTCCAGTAAGCAGAGCTGGATTTAAACTCAGGCCTGTCTGTGGCCAATGTAGGACAAGGGCAAAGGATGGGGAGGGGAAAAGGAGCTCATAGTGGACAAAGTGCTGACCTGTCAGGCTGACCCAGGTGAAAGATCAGCTTCTGGGAAAGAACACCAGAGAAGTTGCTTTCATGATGAAGAATCAGGTGAGCAGAGAATATATTTCTCCCCCCCACCCCAGCTTCATCTTCTGACAGCTCCAGCTGCTACCCCCGAAATGAAGGTGGGGAGAGGAAGAGGAGGGTGGGGAGGATCATCCATTCCTCCACTCTCCCTCCCTCCTGAGTACTTTGTCCTAAAGCTTTGATCACTGGCAGCCATTTGGAACATAATCTTCCTTTGTAACTGGTCATTAGAGTGATAACAGGGACTAGGTGGGCAAAGGGCAGTCCAGGCCAGGAGCCAGGGCTGGGGGTGGGGGGCAGTAGCAGCTCTGGAGCCAGGGCCAGGGAGGGGGTGGGTACAGGGTAGGTCAGACTATTGTGGAACTTTGCCTTTGGAGGGGGGCTCAATTATGAGGATGCCTTTTGCTCCCCTAACCTTGGCCCCCAGGTGAGAGGAGCTGCAAGGCCCCAGGATATCCCCCTCCATCCTCAGAAAGGCTGAGTGACCTGGTTCCAGAAGGAACTGAGCCTGACACTTCAGATGCTTCCAAGAGGGCCCCAAGCATGAGGGGGGACTTCTTTGGGGGTGAAGCCCTCAGGCTGGTGTGTCCATGTCAGACCCTCCCTGCTTTCTCTTTAATCCATCTGCTTCTCTCCACCCTCACACCTCTGCCCACTGGTCCACCATCACGGCTCACCTGGGTGCCTACAAGAGTCTCTTCCTCAATATGTGCCACAGGGGACTTTGAACACTTCAATACCAGATTCCATCATCCCCTGCCCCAAACCCTCCTACAGCTCCCTGGTGCTCAGAAAATAAAATTCAAGCCCTTCACCATGCCTCCAAGCCCTCCATTGCGTCTCTGCATGCTATGGATCACTTTTATATGGCCTTTCTCACCATTGTCTTGTAACTCCCAGCAAATAACTGGGTGGAACTCTGCAAATAAGGTGCTTGTGGCCCACCAAGGGGGGATTGGACAGCTTGCTAACAATGTAAATAAGGTGCATGGCACCCTTGTGGGGGTGGGACCATGCAAACAAAGTGTATGGAACCCTAACGAGGGGATTGGTTAGTTTTACCATGCCACTAGGCTTAAAGGGAAACACTGGGAGAGAGCGAGAGAGAAAGATTGGAGCTGTACCATGGAAGACAGTGAGAGACCGTTGTACAGCAGTAGCAAGTGAGAAGCAGTGGCAGCAGAACCAGGAGACCGCAGGAGACGGCACAGTGGGCTTCTTGGCCCACAGACCAAGAGAGCTGAGTGCCTTCAGGCTGAGGCTTCCTGGAAGACTGGGGTGCCCTGGGCACTTATTGGGAAAGCTAAAGAGATTTGTAACACTTGCCTGAGCAGGGCAGAGGCTGGGCCGAAGGGTCAAGGGCCGGAGGGAGACCTGCCTGGGAACACAGATGAGAAGAGGCTGTCCTGATGGAAGAACTGTATCCTATTTCCTGATCCTGAATTGTAAGCTGTTACTTCCCTAACAAACCCCATAATTGTATGGTCTGTGAGTTCTGTGTGGCCCTTGGAACGAATTATCGAACGCAGCAGAGAAGCGAAGTGCTGTGGGAGGGACAGATGGTGTCAGAATTTGTAAAAAGGCTGGAGGGTGGAAGCATGTCTGATCTCCACTTCGTAGGACTCAGCCTTGGCCTGTTGATCTTGATCCTCCTTCCACCTTGTGAAGTTAGAGGAGGTCAGACACCACCCCCAAGTCATTTATAGTCTCCCACCTCATTGCCTCTGTTCCTCTTTGCTCACCATATTCTGGCTCCTATGCACCCAGTGGCGCCCCATCCCCTCAGTTGGCATTTGAGGCCTCACCACCAGGCGAAGTCACTGCTCCTAAAACATTCTCCTCCCCTGCCTAGAATGTGCCAGGATCTCTAGCCTGAATCTGGACATTAGCCAGTCTTTGGACAATATCCACCCTGAGAAGGGCTGAGGGGACAGTGGGTGGAGGCAGTCAGACAAGGAGCTGTTGGGTTACTCTGGTCTCTAGTGAGGTCCACAGCCCTGCCCCAGACCCCATGTTGCAATGGCTTGGAAGACGCAGCACAAGGTGGGGACACAGCCACAGCCATCAGCCCCAGACCCCAAATTTGTCATCCTGCTGGCCAGTGACCTTTGTCCAAAATCTGCCCCAGCCCTGGCTGCAGAGTGGCTTCCCTCCCCCAATCTCAGTTTCCTTCTCTGGACAAGTGGAGAGTAGTAGCTGGTGGATCACCAAGGGTGGCCTGAGAGTCTGAGGAACTGGTCTGGGGCTGGCTCCAGGGTCCCTGGAAGGGATGGACAGGGAGCAAGCCCGGTTGGGCTAGGGGTGATGGGGGAGGTCTGGAGGTGCTGATTATGATGCTGAATTATTATTCACGAGGGGGCAGGCCTGTCTTGGATACAATTTCCCTGGCAACGCAGGTTCGGAGTGGTTGGCATTGGCAGGCCTAGTCTCTCCATCCGGGATCTACGCCATGGACTTCTGATCCTCCCGTCCCCATCCCGGTCAATCACCCTTTCTGGAGCCCCTCCCCGGCTCACCTGAGGAAACGCCGCTCCTCGGGCGCCTCCGCCAGGTCTGGGCCTGCCGCGCTCAAGACCGAATCAGTACACAGAGCAGTGGCCGCTATCACCCCGGCCGCCTTCTAAGCACTTCTCCAGGGGCGGGCCCTCTTCTCGCCTCCTCCCGCCTACCCCGAGCCGCCCGCCAACCAGAAAGCGCCGCAAAGGCGCAGAGCGCGGCCATTAGTCGGCGGGTGCAGGTGTGTTTAACCCTTTTCTGGAATGACTGAAGCTGCTTTGGGAGGAGGGGGGATTCCCAGAGACCCGCGTATTGGCACGTAAAGTGAGTCTGGAGGGGTAGCGATGGCCCGGTTACCCCTGCTCTGCTCCCAGGCTATGGGATCCTTGGAACCTAGGGGGTCCCCCAACCACTGCAGTGTACCCCTCTATCGTGTGAACTCAGCGCTAACTTCAGGAACCTCTGGCCGGGGAGGGTGGGGAGGATTTCAGCAGAAAGTAGGAAGTGCATTCAGACTGGGATGCAAAGGATGGAGGTAGGAAAATCTAGGGATAATTTAGGAGACTGCTGTGGAGCCCCACGCCATCTGGAGGCTCCAGGCCCTCCTCGGTTCAAGGCCACCCCTACATGAATCCCCAGGTCTAGTCCCTGCGGCCCACCCGGTCTGCCACCTGTGATCCTACAGTGCGTGGGCTCGGCCACTCCTCCAGACCCATCCTATGGCGCCACCTCACTCCGCCCCCTAGGGGGGGCAGATACAGCAGGGACTCAAGTCAATTTCCACAGCATTTATTCTCTTTGCGGGGGTAGGGAGGGGTTGCAGCGGCTCCTACGTATACCACATGAAGCCGTAGTTGGTGTTGAGAAGCTCATCGTTGGTACGCAATCCGTAGAGCTCGCCCATCATGGGAGGGACCCAGCGCGTCGTGTGGAACACTGACTCGCCCACCTGCAGGCACCAGGGTAAGGGCAGGCACGCTGGGGGCACAGTCCCCCTCCCCCAGCTTGGGCACTGCCACCTCCCCCAACCCACTACACCCCTTAGCCCCTCGCAGCCCTGACCATTTGTGACTCGATTACAAGGTCTCTGGAAGATGGTGAGCCCCCAGTGGGCGGGTCTCTGCGGGCCCTGGAGCCTGGGCCCCACCAGGACCCACCTTCCAGTCAGGCACGTCCTTCATGATGATGGCCTCCTCCTCCAGGTTCTCCCGCAGCATCTGCAAGACTCTGCGGGGCAGGATAGGGGATGGGGCCAAGCAGCACCTGCACCCCAGATCCCACCCCCATCAAGGCCTCCCCGGCTTTGCCCCACTCTTGGCCTTTGCATACGTTGTTCCCTCTGCCACAATGTCCTCTCCAGAGGCCCCTAAATTACTCATCTTCCTGCCCCAGCCCAAATGACCCCTCCTCCAGGAAGCCTTCCCAATGCTCCCCCCAGAGTTAAGTCTCTGCCACCCCTCAGGAAGCGTAAGGTCTCAGCTGCCCTTCCCTGGGTGCATTTTGGCTGGACCCCTGCTGCAGGTCCTACCTCCGGTCCTTCTCTGCCTGGAACAGCGGCATCAGTGCAATACGGGCCTCCAGGTCCTCAATCTGCAGGCGCCTGTGGAACCCAGATACCATCAGCCGTGGCTGGTGGGGGGTGGGGCAGCCGTGGACATCCTGCTTCCTGGGGTGATGCTTGAGAGGCACAGGACCAAGGCCAGGGTGTCTGCTTGGGGGTGGCCACTGGTGGGGGAGCATGTTCGGGGTGATGGGGGGTGGCGCAGGGTGGTGGGTGGGTCTACTGGGGGTGGCACAGGCTTCTGGCTACAAGACTCTGGCTTCACACCATCTTTTCAATTAAAAACTTTAGTTCGGTCTGATGACTGGGTAAACCAGGGAGGGAGAGACTGTCCTTAGGACTCCAGGCTTTAGGAGATCATGTCCCCACCTCAAAATAACCACAAGTTCAAGTGCTCAGCTGGCCCTGGGCACCACCAATGGTGCCTTTCTCTGGCTTTCTGGAGTTTTCCACATTCCCTGCAGTAAGCCTGTCCATGTTAGGGAGAAGGGGGCGCCCGCAGGTCTAAGGATAAGAGTGACATGAGCAGGGGCCGGGACAGACTGGAATCACCGTGGATGGACGTGTCCAATGGACTTCAGCCCCTGGGGGCCCTCCCACCCCCTCACAGGCCACTGCCCTCATCGCAGTGGCACACTGTGTGGTCACTGCTGGACAGGTGTCTGCTTCTGTGGTGGCTGTCCCAGCAGGCTGCTGGGCTCACTCTAGTGTCCTGCTTTCCCTCAACAGTTACTGAGTGCTCTCCCTGTACTGGACCCTCAAGCACGGCCCCAGAGTTCCAGCCTTGCGGGGTAAGCTTGAGAGTGCCACAGGGTGGAGGGGTTGGTTCCCCATCCCTGTGTGGTGTGATCTAAGTCTTTACAGCATTGAGTCTGTGCCCGGTTATCACGACTTCTCTCATCCTGGTAGAGGCTGGCCGGCCCTCCGCCCGCACTCAGGGGCCTCTGCTCTGCCCTGCCCGCCCGGGGCGCATGCTCTCCTCCCTGTGACCCTTAGACACTGAGCAGATGCCCCAGACGCCCCGCAGCTCCTACCTGCGCTCGCGGTTCCACTTCATCATGCTCCAGTAGCCAAAGAGCAAGGTCCCAATGCCCATGGCGAGCATGCTGTAGCCTGCAGGAAGAGGGGTGGTGGCTCTGCCTGGGGGGGTCTAGATGTTTGCAGTTGGGTGCCCCCACTCCATCCTCTAGAAGGTCACCCTGCCCCTGGTCAGCAGGCTGGCCCCCATGGAAGAGTGGCTCTGATGGTGCCCTCAGCCATCCCAGCTCCATGCAGCCTTGGCTCCCTGGGCTCCCTCTGCGCTCTGCCCACAGGGGGCTGCGTGGGGTATCCAGAGGCAGCTGGGGCCCTGAAGGGGCTGCCCCAGCCCAGTGGGGTCTGGGGCTGCAGGGTTGAGCCCCCTGACCTGCATGCTGGGGGGGGACAGAGGCTTCCATGAATATTTACAAGCACCAGCAGGTGCTAATCCTGACGGACAGCTGGGATGTTGTGGGCGCTGGGAGGAATCAATGGGTTCAGGCAACTGGGCTTTAGGTCCAGATGCCACCAAGTTGACTCCGACTCATAGTGAGTATCAGAGTAGAACAGCACTCCATAGGGTTTTCTATGGCTAATTTTTCAGAAGTAGATCACCAGGCCTTTCTTCTTAGGTACTTCTGGGTGGACGTAAACCTCCAACCTTTTGGTTAGCAGCCAAGCACATTAACCACTGCACCACCCAGAGACTCCAACCAGTCACCACCAAATCAATTCTGACTCATGGCGACCTCATGTGTCAGAGCAGAATTGTGCCCATGGGGTTTTGAATGGCTAATTTTGGGGAAGTAGATCGCCACTCTACCGAGGCTCCTCTAGGCAGACTCGAACCTCCAACCTTTTGGTTAGCAGCCGAGTGTGTTAGCCACTGCACCACTCCAGGCTTTAGTGACCACCCAGTAAATGATCGGCAAACAGTGGGTGAGGCCATGCCTGGGCCCATGGGGCTCAGGGCACCAGAGCAGGCTGTCCTGTCTGCAGTGGGGCCTCTGGAGTCCTGACCCAGCTGGAATAGGACACAAGGTAAAGGAGAGACCCCTCATGCTCACCTGCTGCAAACAGGAGGTCAGGTAAGACAGCTCCAGCTTACAAGGGGGCAGAGTCATAAGGCACCCAGGCCCTGTGCTCAGAGGCAGGACCTCAATCCCTTGAGTCTCCCCTGAGAGATCCCACATGTTCAGAACTGGCCCAGCACACTCAAGTGCTCCTCCCCATGGTGTTTCCACAACACCAGCATGTTCTCCTGTGAGAGTTTCTCATTAGAGCTGCCTCATCCCAGGGGCTGGTGACCCTCGCCTTTAACCAGCCTTGTGGGCAGATGGAGCTGTGTGCAGCCTTCCGGAGACCCTCACACATGGGTACTCACATTAGCCTGTCTGTAAGATAAATTCCAAGAAGATAGACTTTAAGGTGCTGCAGCAGGACCCCGCATATCTGCACGAAGTCCATGCAGACTCTCACTCATCTCTTCAGCAGCCAAAAGCTTCAGGGCCAAAGAAACCAGGCCCACGGGGTGGGGGTGGGGGTCTTAACCTTGGGAGTTGCCAGTCTGGTGGGGGAGGTGAGTGAGGGGCACACACAGCAGGGTGTGCAGACCCCTCCCAAAGATCTATGTGCATGGATTGGAACAATGAACACTGTTAAGATGGTAGTACTCCTAAATTCATCTAAAGAGTCAATGCAATCCCTGTCAGAAACCAAGCTTTCCTGTTTGCAGGAAGTCACAAATAGATCATAAAATTTATATGGAACGGCAAATGATAAAAACCCAAACCCACTGCCATCAAGTCCGTTCTGACCATAAGGACCTTATAGGAGAGAGAAGAACCGCCCCAAAGCTGTAATCTTTACAGAAGGAGACTGCCACATCTTTCTCCCTTGGAGTGGCTGGTGGGCTCAACCCATCAACCTTCCAGTTAGCAGCTGGGCGCTTAACCACTATGCCTCCAGCGCTCCTGGAACTGCAAGGGACCAAGAATAGCCAAAACGATCTTGAAAAAGAACAAAACTGGAGGACTCTCACTTCACAGTCTCAAAACTTATCACACAGCTGCAGTAATCAAGACAATGTGGCACTCGAGTAAGAACAGACATCCAGATCAATGGAACAGAACTGACAGTCCAGAAATAAACCATACATTTACGGTCAATTGATTTTGGACAAGGGTGCCAAGTCCATTCAATGGCGAAAGAATAGTCTTTTCAACAAATGGGACAACTGGATCTCTACCTGCAAAAGAATGAAGCTGCGTCCCTTCCTAACACCATGCACAAAATTGAACTCAAAATAGATCAAAGACCTGAATGTAAGAGCTAAGAAAATGTAGGAGTAAATCTTCATGACTTTGGATGTGGCAATTATTTCTAAGACATGACACTAAAAGCACCAGTGATAAAAGAAAAAAACCAGATGCACTGGACTTCATGAAAATTAGAACTTTTTGTGTTGCGAATAATACCATCAAGGAAGTAAAAAGAACCCCCAGAAAGGGAGAAAATATTTGAAAATCATATACCTGCCAAGGGAAGATAAGATACACAAATGGCCAATACGAACATGAAAAAACCCTCAATGTCATTAGTCATCAGAGAAATACAAATCAGAACCACAATGAGATTCCACCTCATACCCAGCAGGATGACTACAATCAAAAAGTCAGATAACAACGTGTTGTTGAGGAGGTGGAGAAGTTGGAACCCTTGTGCGTTGCTGGTAGGAATGTAAAATGGTGCAGCCGCCGTGGAAATAATCTGGTGGATCCTCAGAATGCTAAACGTGGAGTTTCCATATGATCCAGCAGTTCCACTCCTAGGTATATACCCATGAGAAACGAAAATGCAGGTCCATAGAAAAACATATGCACAAATGTTCACAGTAGCATTATTCATAATGCCCATCCCTGATGGATAAACAAAATGTATCCATGCAATGAAGCCACATACTGTATTATCCATTTATATGAAATATCAAAAAAAAAAAAAACCATTGCCGTCAGTTCCAACTCATAGCCACCCTATAGAACAGAGTAGAACTGCCCTCATAGGGTTTCCAAGGAGAGGCTGGTGGATTTGAACTGCTGACTTTTTGGTTAGCAGCCGAGCTGTTAACCACAGAATAGGCAAATCCAGAGACAGAAAGTGGATTAGTGGTCACCAGGTGCTGGGGGGGATGGCGTGTGACTGCTAATGAGCATGGGGATTCTTCTTGAGAGGATGAAAATGTTCTCAAACTGATTGTGGTGATGGTTGCATATATCTGTGAATGTACTAAATACCACTGAATTGTACACTTTAAATGGGTGAACTGTATGGCATATAGATTATATATATCTAAATAAAGATGTTAAAGATACAAAAATAAGAAAGGGCACCAGCCTGGACTAAGGAAGGAGTAGAGTGTTGGGGCAAATGAGACGAGGAGTGGAAAAGGGGGTGGAAGTCACGTCAGAGCACTGTGGATTAAAGGGAGGTGCCTGGGCAGCCTGGCATGTTCTAGCCGCTGGTGGGGAGTGGGTGTCAGGCTTAGGGACATAGGCCTCAGACAGGAGAAGGGAGGGTGGGGATGGAGAGCAGGCCTGTGCACTTGCTGTGTCCCTCTCCCTGGAGGCTCCTTCGCAGAGTGATGCTCCCAGCCACCACAGGGTCCCCTGGCTAAGGCAGTCCCCTTATCCTCACAACTGGAAATTCTTGGGCGATGGTATCTGTCTCCTCAGCTAGGCTGTGAGCCCCTCAGGGCAGGGCTGGGCCTGAACAGGGCCATGAAGGAGGGGCAGATGGGTGACGGGGTCCTGGGAAAGCTGCTTCCTCATGAACAAAGACCACACCACCAAAAGGAGTATCTTCCTCACTGCTCACAACATGAAAAAGACCCAGGTGTGTTTGCCTGTACTACAAGAAAAGTTGGTGCACTGCAATGTCATGAACCCAAAGAGGTCCAAGGTGAAAGGCACATTAGGGACTTAAAAACAAAAACGGGAGATGTGGACTGGGGGAGCTGGGAGCCCACGTGTCTGAGTCTAGGTCACACAGGTGCACACATGCAGACAGATATCCCAATATACACCTGAGGAGGGCAATGGGCTGGTTGTTGTTACACCTCGATAAAAGAAATGGGGAGACTCTTAACATATCATAAGGAGCCCTGGTGGCACAATGGCTAAGCACTCAGCTGCTAATAGAAAGGCTGGCTATCTGAATGTATCCAGAGCCTCCGAGGGAGAAAGACCTGGCGACCTGCCCCCATAAAGATTACAGCCTAGGAAACCCTTTGGGGCAGTTCTACTCTGTCAACATGGGGTCGCGATGAGGCAAAATCAACTGGATGGCACCCAAAAACATCATGTCATAGTCCATCAACCTGTTCTAGGCCTGGAATTTGGGTATACTAGTGTCCCTGGGTCAAATAAAGCCGCCAGCCTGGTTTTGTATGGCCCTCTGGCTAAAAATGTTTCTACATTTGTAAAAGGTTGTGAAAAGGTAGCAGGGACAGAGACCCTGTGGCCTGCAAAGCCTAAAATATTTACTATCTGGCCCTTCACAGAGAAAGTTTACCCACTCCTGTTCCAGGAAAACAAAAAAACAAGAATAATGGGGTGAAGGGAAGACTCAAGACTTGACCTTTCCTCTGTCTGAGTTAATATTTGTTTACCATGCCCACGAATTCTTTTCCCTTTGTTTAAAATGAAGCATAATGTGCATACAACTACATCCCAGGTTTTAAATGTAAACTTTGTTGAGTTTTGGCAATTGTGCTCATCCTTAAATTATGTTTTAAATTTTGTTATTTCTCTGTTAACCCTGGATGCTGAGTGTGGACGCCTTTTACTTTCTCTTTTACCTTTTTCTGTGTTGAACCCAAGGTAAAATATTACTTACAACATTTGAAAATTTAAGAATACAGATTCCTGGGCCACCCTTCAGGTGAGGGGTCCCCAGCTAGGAGCCATTGCACAGGACATCCTCTGGGTTTCTGCCCAGAGTGACCCTGGGGAAGTCGCAGCCTGTCTTCGGCAACAGTTTCTCCACCTGGGAAGGCGGAGCACGGCCAAGAGCCAGGGCCACGGGTGAGCCACCCTCGGTTTACCCTCTGTAAAATAGGAGTAATTAACGGGACCGACCTCCTGGGCTGTTACGAGAAGGAAGCAAATCGCAGCACTTATTATTATTCTTCCTACTGAAGCTATCGGGGATCCCCGGACTCTGTCTGAGGCCCGCTCGCCATCCCGTCCCCGCCGCGGCGGCCCGAGGGCCCCAGACCTTGACACTTCGGCGCAGGGCAACACTGACCCGACAATCCCCGACGGGGCAGGTTCCGCTTGTAGTCGATGGGGCCATAGCCCCCTGGCGGGGGCATGTCCTGCTTCACCTTCGACGAGGCCATGCTCGCAGGGCCCTGCACTTCCGGCCGTGGGCGGAAGTTACGTCCCAGGCAGCCGCCGCCGCCATGATGAGTGTGGCGGAAGTCTGAGCCGTTCCCGACCCGGCTGGCCGCGCTTGTGTAGCTCCTAAATGGTGTGGAGCGTTGGGGCTGTCGGGCCTGGCTCCTGCAGCGCGTCTGAGTCCTTATTTCCTTATGTCCCAGACTGGACGTTGGGGCGCCCTGGTCACTGCAGTAAAGGATCTCGCGTTCACCTTCCTTCAGGGGTGCAGTGCGGTCAGGAACTCCCAGTCCCTCGCTCCCCTAAGGAGCTAGGTCCCCGAGTCAAGTTTCTTTCCCCGTTGTCTCCACTTCGGGGGATTCTGTGGGCAGCCCAGGACTCCACATGGCCATGGGCTGGGTACACGGAGTCGGGGGAAAGGTAGGCTGTTAGCCAGGGTCCGGCCGACTCACGAGGAGGCGCCCAGACCCCAGGCGCCGATTCTGCTCCCCAATGTGGTTGGGACGCCCGGCTGGGGGACCGCTTCTCCGGAACTGGGCCGTTCCGGGCGATTATGAGTCACACAACATGAGGTGCTTGGGCACCTGCGGGGCGGGGCCCAGGGGGCCCCCCTACCCGCAGCAGGGTGACGCCTGTGGTCACTTCACAAGGCAGAAATTGTTACCGCGGCAATAAAAGGTGCCGCGGCGGCGGGGGTCAGGGAGTGGGCACATGGGGGTGCGGGGGTGCAGGTGCCAAGCGCCATGGGTTAGGCCCGAGATCGGAGTCCGGCCGCCCCTCGACAGCAGCCGCCTCCTGCTCCCCACGCGCCCCGGGCGCCACCATGTCGGGCGACAAACTCCTGAGTGAACTCGGATATAAGCTGGGCCGAACTATCGGAGAGGGCAGCTATTCCAAGGTGAAGGTGGCCACGTCCAAAAAGTACAAGGGCACGGTGGCCATCAAGGTGGTGGACCGGCGGCGCGCGCCGCCCGACTTCGTCAACAAATTCCTGCCGCGTGAGCTGTCCATCCTGCGGGGCGTGCGGCATCCGCACATCGTGCATGTCTTCGAGTTCATCGAGGTGTGCAACGGGAAGCTGTACATCGTGATGGAAGCAGCCGCCACCGACCTGCTCCAGGCGGTGCAGCGCAGCGGACGCATCCCCGGCGCGCAAGCGCGCGACCTCTTCGCGCAGATCGCCGGGGCCGTGCGCTACCTGCACGACCACCACCTGGTGCACCGCGACCTCAAGTGCGAAAACGTGCTGCTCAGCCCCGACGAGCGCCGCGTCAAGCTCACCGACTTCGGTTTCGGCCGCCAGGCGCACGGCTACCCTGATCTGAGCACCACCTACTGCGGCTCGGCGGCCTATGCGTCGCCCGAGGTGCTGCTGGGCATCCCCTACGACCCCAAGAAATACGACGTGTGGAGCCTGGGCGTCGTGCTCTACGTCATGGTCACCGGCTGCATGCCTTTTGACGACTCGGACATAGCCGGCCTGCCCCGGCGCCAGAAGCGCGGCGTGCTTTACCCCGACGGGCTCGAGCTGCCTGAGCGCTGCAAGGCCCTGATTGCCGAGCTGCTGCAGTTCAGCCCGTCGGCCCGGCCCTCGGCCGGCCAGGTAGCGCGCAGCGGTTGGCTGCGGGCGGGGGACTCCGGCTAACCGCCGGGGCTCCTGCCAATCCCGCGGCGCACGCGCGAGGGGCGCGCTTCTGGACCCCGCGAAGCCGCCGCGCGCCACTGCGCACGCGCCCTCCCCTTTCCTCTTCCCTGTGGCTGCTAACCGAGCTCCTCCTGCTCAATCGCAACCCCGAGAGCGGGAGGGCCCAAGCACCGCCCCGGCTCCCCGAGCGAAGGCCCCGGGAGGGGGCGGGAAGCCAGAGGCAGTGCGCCTGCGGGAAACGAGCGACGGCCGCGCGGCGGGCGGCGCGCGCCCGAGGAGCTGCGGCGAGCGAACGCGCGTGCGCGGAGTCCGTCCCTGGCCCACAGCGGGCGCCAGGCGGGCGTAGTGCGTCCCGGGCGCGGCCCCCTCCGGAATCTGCAATAAACTCGCTCTTCCTCGCATCTGGCTCTAGCTGTGGCCCCTTTTCGGGGCAGAAGGGTCCCTACCCTGGGGGGAAGGCAGGCACGGGCGATCCGTTTTCGAGATAGGGAAATTGAGGCTCCTGCTGCAGGCCTCAAGGGGATGTTAGGGGAGATTCGAACCCAGCTTTTCAGGCTCTCCAGCCTGGGCAAGCCTCGAGGTGGGACTCTGGGATCGTCCCCGCGGTAGCGATGGTTCTGGGAATAGGGATGCTGGGGGTTCACTGGACGGAAGCGAGGAGGGCTCTTGTTGCAGTGTGGACTGAGCCTTTACAGATGAAGAAACTGAGGCCTTCACAGCTCTCACTTGCCCGAGAACACAGCTGGGATGTGAACCCCATCTGTCTGAAGTGGAGCAGCCCTCCTTGGTGAGAGGCGCCTTCGCCAGCCCAGGGGGAGAAGAGTCGGGGATAGCGGCAGGACATGGGTTGGCTAGTTCATTCAGTCTTGGTTCACCCGTGTATTCGTGCATTTATTGAGCGCCAGGCTTGGGACTCAGCAAAGATGCTTGGACCCATCTTAAGGAGGCAAATGGAAAGTAAAAACAAAAGGAAAGGCCTGGAATAAGATGATCCTAAATTGTGCTAAATCAGGGGCGGGGGAGTCCAGGGAGGGACCAGAGCAATGACATTTGAGCTGAACCCAAAGGAACCATCCTGGGAAAGGTGGAGGGAGAGGAGGTGGAGGGGGCGTATCTGTGGCCGGGGACTCTAGAGGTCCTGGGGGAGTTAGGGTTTTATTTTGCCTACAATAAGATTACAGGGTTTGGTCACAGCAGCTGTCTGGGGTGTATGTCTAGGGTAACCCTAATCCTGCCCATCTTTTCCATCTGAGCCCCACACAGTCCCTGAGCGAGCTGCTGCACTTGTGGGTCTGGTCATGTCCCACCCTGCTCGCTCAACCTCCATGGCTCCCTGGCACCATGGAGATTGAGTGCCAGCTCCCCTCCCCCGTCAAATTTTTAGGTTGTGGTCCTCTTCACCCCATTTTGCAGATAACTGCTGCCCTCAGATCCTGGCTGAATCTCATCAGAGCTGAGACAGAAAACTGGGCCTAATTAAATCTGAAGGGCTCCCCATAGAGATCTTAGTCCCTGGGTGGCGCAAATGTTAAGTACTCAACCACTAACTGAAAGGTTGTTGGTTCAAACCCACTAAGCACCTTGGAAGAAAGACCTGGTGATCTTCCAAAAGGTCACAGACTCGAAAACCTTATGGAGAAGTTCTCTGCTGCACATGGGGTCACAGTGAGTCAGAATTGACTTGATGGCAACTGGTTTTTCTTCGGGGCAAAGATCACCTCCTCCCTGACACTTTGCTTTTCCCTCCTTGTCCCCATCTCAAGGTGTGATGTTTCCATCTGTTGTCAGCGCCCTGTCCCCAGCACCCAGGCCCTTCTTCTCTGTCCATACCTCCATAGTGCTCGTGAGCAGATGGGCCAGGATGTTAGATGAGACAGGGTCCAAGGGACTAAGGCTGGTGTCCCATTTTATAGGTAGAGATGCTGTGGCCCAGAGTGGTCAGCCTACTGGAGACCATGGCTCAGACTCCTCAGGATCTGCCCTGGTCTTCAAGGAGCTTGGTTCCTGATCAGGGAAGCCCAGAACTCATCCGCCTTCAGGAAGAGTAACTGAGGTCATGGTGCGGAGCCCCTAGAAAATGCCCCATAAACAGAGGTGGACAGGCTTGGGTGTGGTTTCTGTTACGTCTGGCAACCAGCTCTCTGCATCTGTCTGTAAAACAGGGTAATTCCTGGCTTCCACACGAGACTGTGAGGGCCAGGGGGTGCTGACAGCTCCCAAGCATCAAGAATCAGCAAAAAAAAATTAATGGGGCCACATTTTACACACCGTGGAATTAATCAAAGTAGTCACGTCTCATGAAAAAACTGGCAAGTGTCTAAATCTGAAAACTTTTCACCAGGAATTGCTCATTTCAGAGCTGGCTCCATGCCTGGGACATTTCCTGAGGTCTGGGTGACCCCTGTGCTTGGAATATGCATCTGTAATTTCATATTCTATAGCAATGGCTCCCAAGGTGACGCCCAGCCTAGAAAGTTCCAGAAAACTCCATCCCTCTGGTTGGAGGCTGGAGGAGGCTTTTTACTCTAAGAATCCTGGAGAAGAGAGTCACAGGCGAGGCCATGGGTCCACGGCTGCCAACTGGGGAGGGACCCCTCAGCCCTCAGCCACCCTCTTGTACCCCCTTCTCAGTGTTTTCAGGAAACAAGGTTGAGAATAAAACAGAAGTACAGCCAACACACGGTCCATTTCTTTATTGTCCTTCAGATTCTAGAATCACCTCACGACACAACGTATAGTTATCGGTTCCAGCGTCTTCGTTTACTGGAACTGTCTGTTCCGGTGTGGTGCCAAACATTTTTTTAAAACATGTTTTATTATCAAAGATTTAGAGTCACAATAAATATACAAGTGACAGCCTCCCTCCAAGACCCCCAAATACCCTGCACTAGTGTAACTATTACACTTTCTGTTAAAGGAATATAAAAGTTGCTTGCTGTTGGTTTTAAAAAAGCTCAGTCCAAGTTATTTCGGCGACATACTGTACAGCATAGCTCAGCATCAAAGAAAAACCACAAGGCAGAGCAGCAAGGCCCACCTTTCGTTATTTACATCCCTATGGATCAGGTATTTATATATGTATATAGAAAACTCCTCCCTGCACGTCACCATGCAACAGAAGAGGTGTGTGTGGGCCAAGATTCCTGAGGGAACCAGAAGCCACAGGACACAGTGGGGTCTGAGTCACCTCTCGTCCCCTCTGTCCTGGAAATACAGATAGGACTGAAGGTAGCTCCCACCACCCAAGACTTTATCAAAGATAAGCTTTGTGATATTGGGATACTGCTGACTGGGACCATGTGACGAGGCCAGGATGGTCAGAGATGTGGGAGTTCCAAGCAGGTACATGTGTATCCGTGTGTGTATGTATGTATGCACGCACACACTTCTATGTGGCAACCCCCCAAATTAACCCAGATGAGAAAGGAATTTTGCTCAAACAGCATGGCAATACTTTTTAAGTTTCCAGTTGCCACCAGGGGTTTGTGACAGGTAATTTGGGATTGTTACAATCATCGGTCACTTGTCACTGTGGGCTCCCACATCCTCAAAGGTCCTGGGGACTGCAAGGACTGTGGCAGTCTCAAGCGGTGAGCTGTGCGCTGATGGGTGACAACTTAACGCTAACCAATGCCCTTTCCAACTGCTTGTTCAAACCCCCACCCAGAGAGGTATTTAATGTCTTGTCCTATATCATTATAAATTTCATCACAGAACCACCCGTGATCTGGGGCTTCTTATAATAGAAATTACACTGCAAAGGGGAACAAGGTAAAAGGGGGAAGCTGGGAATTTCAAGGTAGTAGAAATTAACTAAAGATTAAGGCGTCTTACATTCTTGCCCCTTTAAAAAAAGCTACCATAAGTCACAGTATGTTGTCCCTGATGAGAGTGGCCGAGGGGGTGGAGGGCAGAGCCAGGACCCGGCCTACCCGTCCCCTCCACCTGAGACACCCCTTCCCTTGCGGGGTCACAGTTTGTACTTAACTCACAAGGTCTGTCCAAGCCCCAAGCCCAGGAGGAATGTCCCGCGGGCTCGGAGCAATGATTCCTGAGCACGATGGAGGAAGCGAGGTTCTGATGGGGCTGGCGGCCCTCATCACAGACCCAGAAAGCACGCCAGAAGCCGCCAACGCAGGGTGCCATGGCCTGGCACTGCGCTGCTTCTCTGCATAGCATGAAGTTGGTGGTCCCCAAGGGAGGGCCGTCGGGCACTCCTTCTCAGAGGACTCGGAGCATCTGGCCCGTGGCGTGAACAGAGAGGGCCAACAGCTCAGGGTCGTAATAAGATAGGTATTTATTTGCCAGGCACAGAGAAAAATGCGAGGAATAGAAACGCTTGCATACTCTTGAATTTTTGGGTGTAAAAACACACCCTTCTTTCCCCCCTCCTGAATGTTGATGTCCTTCCTCTCCCCTAAACCCCTAGACCTCAGGAGGAAGGCCGCTGTGCCCCACCCTCCCCTCCTCGGCTCACCGAAGTGATGTGCTCAAAACAAAAACCAAATAAGAAATTTGGGGTTTTACACAACAAAAAATTAGAACTATCTGCAAAACTAGGTCTACTGCTGCTGTCAAAAATGTTTCCTAAACACTGACATTATCCACACAACATGAGAAAGAGGGGTTACATGAGCTTTTATTACAGTAGTAGTTGTGTCTGAAAGAGAGGGCCCTGCAAAGTAAGGGTTTAAATTAACTTTCCACCTGGAGGCAGTGGCGGACCAGGGCTGGGCTGCCCTTATGGGGAGGCTGTGTGTGGCAGACACGGAGCTTCACCTCTCCCCGTGGAGCCTGGCTTTAAAGAGCCGGAGAAAAAACAAAACAAAACAAACTGATCCTTCTAAAGACATTTCTGTGGACACTAAGGGGTAGAAAAACCTGAGGATGACCCATGACAGCACTCCCACTGTAAGGGAAGGTTTCTAGACTAGACCCACACTGAAATCCTGAAGTCGGGAAGGGGGCGCAGGAGAAGCACCTGGTCCGGGCCCCGACCCGGGACACACCTGTTACGAGCACCTGACACTTATTTCACGGTCAGGGTGGCGTATGATTCCGTCCATCGAAATCAGTAGGAAAAGTAAATGAGAAAATTTAATAAAATAAACCAGAAAACAAAAACAGCAGCCCCCTCCTGCTTCCCAGCCAAGCTCCGGGGCTCTGCGCCCGTCTTCCCTCCGCACCAGCAACGTGTGTCCAGATCCCTGGTCTCCGGCGGGCCTGGTTTCATTTTGTTCTGCTGAGTGCGAGGGTCCCAAGGTCATCAAATGAGCAGCAGCGAAGGGCTTCCTGTGGGGCCAGTCCAATCTCGGGCTACCAGCTGCCTGCCCCCTAGACCACAGGGCCGACGCTATGCCACCAGGACCTGGGTCTGCACAGCTTGCTTTCAACTCCATCATCATGAAGCGATTCAATGATAACATCAAATGACGGGCCTCCATGATGGAGGGTGTCAGGGTTGGGAAACAGAGCAGTGGCTGCCCGCTCGGTGCCAGGGCTGGCCACTCTCACTTGCTGTGTCATGTCCAGGGGATCTCGTCTGCCAGGAACTGGATTAGGGGAGGGGGCAATGCAGAACCAGCCCCAGGTCCACTTTTCTGCTGGTGACGGCAAACTAAAGGCAAAGAAAGGAAGGAAGAAAGCCGCGCGGTTCCTCCAGGCAGAGTCCTCCTCGCCCAGTGCTGCGCAGGCTCTGCAGCGTCTCAGGTCGCTTGCTTGGTGACCACACTGAGCAACAGCATCTCCCAGGTGGAGAATAGGTCAGCGCAGCCCTTCTCGGCAGAGGCAGCCGTGCGGGGAGAGGGAAGAGGGAGGCGGGTCTCCACTATTTCCATGTGGCTGACTGGGGGATGGAGCGTGGTGGGATCATGTCCAGGAGGTACTCACGCTGGCGGTCGACAGCTGAGGACGCCTTATGCACTGCCAGGCCCGGGCTGACGAAGGCGAGGGCCCCACCTGCAACAGAGAGCACGTTGGCACCGTGGGGGTCAGAGAGCACACAGCACTGTAGGGTCAGCCTGGCTATTGCCGGGACTCCACCCATGATGACCCCGAGCAGCGCCACTGCCACTGGGACCCCTACTCAGTAGGACCCCACCCCAGAGGACCCTGAGCAGGGCCACCATCAAATCCTAGGAGAGTCTAAGAAGTGACCAATTCCTCCCTGCTCATCCCCAACTAGAAAAAAAGCCCCAAGAGGCCAATGTCATCACTACATGGAAAACATCTGGACACTGACAGTGAGCATGGAGAGACCTGCATTGAGGCCACGGTATGACCTTTCTGAAAGGTGCCCTGGTCACACCGATTATCACCCTCGATACCCGGCCCGCCTCTCCCATATGTGAGGCGACAGCTGGAGATCAGTCACCTCTCCAATCCTCACAGTCTACATGAAGGTGCCCCCACGGGGCTGCTGAGACCCACACACAACCTGTCAACAGACAAGCCACGCAACAACGGGACATGGCTGCCACTGACAACAGGTCCATCCTTGGAGGATCTTTAACAGCACAATAAATCTTCTCACCAAAGCATTAGGAGACATGAATGGCACACAGCACGTCCTCCAAAGGACAGATATTCACATGCATGTGGCACATGGCACCACAGTGCAACATGCTCTCATGGGTAGAAAATATGGGCCATTACCCTCCCTGTATTTTCTGCATTTCTACAAGGAGCCAGTGTTACTTTTATACTCAGAAATAAGGAAATGACCCCACACCCAAACATACACAGGTTTTTGGTCTCCCATCCCCGTCACAGAGGGTTCTGCCAGAGAGGACCAGAGTCACCACCTACCCCAGGAGTAATTCTGGTGGAGGTTAGTATGTTTGTGGAAAAGTGTCCCAAGGTCACACGAAGTACATTTAGGGCCTGTGCTCACTGACTACGTCGTACCCGCCTTGCCCCAGAGCCACAGCCGTGCCCCCGGGGGGAATGTGGACACCCTGGGACTCCTGCGGGGAGATGATGTTTGAACTACTCCACTCTCACATTCTAGCTATCTACTCCTTCACATCTGCAAGCTCCTCCTAAACGCACATGTGAGGCGCAAGCTGCCACAGCTGTGCATACACCAGCTCACACTAACTCCCTGCTGACCTCAAACACAGGCACATTCACAGAGTAACGGCCAGTCAGCAAGAGTCTGTGCTTGCATCACGCGCACTGACTGTTGGCCTTTTGATGGTTTATGCTCCTTAACTCTAGGATGCAGACCCGCTGCGCAGAACCTACTGCCCTCCCTGCACACCAACTCTCTTGGAATCTGTGTCAGCTCACTTTCCCAGTTCTCACCAGGGTCTGTGCGTAATGGCGCTGCAGGGCAGCCATCTTTCTGCAGGAACATGCAAGGACACACAGGGACACATGCCACTTCTGCAACCTCTCCTATGTGCCTCCCTTTTGTTGTCCCATTTTTGAGGGACACACAAAGAATGTCTAAGTCCTGTGTTGACACTGGGACATAAGAAAATAAACAGGACCAGTACCAATGACGGTGGTGGTGAGGCACCCACGGTGGCTGAGGTGCTGATACCCCTGGCTCTCCCTTGGGTCTGGAGGCCTTGCTATCCCCTGGACACAATCCTAGCCCTACCACCCCCAGCGCCCTCTCCCTGCCTGATTGCTCTGTTTCAACCAGACATGTCACAGACTGGGGGAGGGGGGTGGGCAAGCAGGCCCTTCATGGGTGGACAAGAGGCACCAGTAAACCCCTGTGCGGCCGGTAGGGGACAGGTGGGGTGGGGGCTGGACAGCGCTCAGCGAGGGCTGGTACATTCAGGGGTGTCATACACTTGGGGTGTGTTATCAGTGAACAGAGGAGCTAAAGCTGGAGGTCTGAGTGAGAGAGCAAGGCAAAGACAGCCCTCTGTGTGCTTCTGTGCTCCATGCGCGTTGCTTCTCTGTGAAGGAAGGACAGAGAGGCCGGATGGATTGGGGCACCCACCTGCACTCAGGGCTGCCTTCTTCCAGCCGGGGGTGGCACTGCCCTTGCTGGAGCCCACGACCCTCTCGGAATGCTTGCCGGTCCTGGTTGCGAGGGCTGCAGCCGCGTTCTGCAGTTTGGGCGACTGGCTGAAGGTGTGCAGGACACTGCGGGGTGTCGTGGCTGGGCCCCGGGACAGCTGGCTGGAGGCCTGGAGAGAGGGAGAGAAGGCTCAGGGGGGCGGGGGGGCCGGAGCCAGGGGGCCGCAGAGGGCATGAAGCTCAGCGCAACCTCTCCTCGCTCTGACCGCTTCCCACCCACGTGGGGTCCCTAGAGTTCAAAACCAGGAGACCACTAGGTTACACCAGGGGGAGTCGGGATAGGGACAGACAGATGGACAGAGCTGGTGGCAGTTGGCGGGCTGGCGGTGGTGGGGTGTGTGGGCTGGTTTGTGCGGTGCGGGGCAGGCGGGCAGCGGCCCCGGGCTTCAGTGCTGACCTGTAGCTCAGCCCCGTTAGTCCAGTTGCGGGCCTCTCCCGAGCGGAACGCCGCCTTACGCCGGGGCTTAATGACCTACACAAATGGGGAGTTGAGATCAAGATCAACAGCGTCCTCTGGTTGGTACTCATGGCCCATCCGCGCAGGACAGGCTGCTTCTAAAGGGAGAAGGGTGCCACCTAGGGCTTAAGAAAGCATGTTTAGAGACAGACAAACAGCTTCCAGGGAGACAGAAATTGCCCACAGGCAGCTTCAGATCTATGAGGGGAAAGTAAAGATAAAAAGACCACAGAGGAACTTGACTTCAAACTTGTCTCTCCTTAGTCTTGCCCAGACGTTCCCTACAGATGCCCGTTTTGCGTCTCACTGTGGCTCTCAGAAAAGTCCTTTCAGACAAGAAACACTTTTCAGCTGGCATGCTGCAAGCGAAAGCTACAAAACCTAAAGAAACTGCAAATTAGTGTTTTCACTGCCAAACACCACCATTAAGTGCAATTTAAACACGCAGCTGACAATCAGGCAGCTGAGTGCTGTGTGGACGAAAGCAATCTGGAACATCTTGCCTGCTAGGGGTCGTTCCCTGCCAAGGAGATACAGCCATGGGAGGCCCACGCATCCCAAGCACCAAAGGCCTGGGCTCACCTGCTTGAGTGTGGGGTGTGGCGCGGTGGTGGGCTCTGCCTTGGCCTGCGTGGGTGCACCCTGCTGTAGCAGTCGCTGCTCCATCTCCTGCTCCTGCTGCAGTGCCTTCACGAAGGCGGCCTTCAGACGGCTTGTGTGCTCCACCTTGAGAGCCCGCTTCTGGCTGGAGGTCATGCAGGTCTCGCACATGATAGCGCCACTCTTCTCCTCACGCCAGCGGCACGTGAAGTCCGTCTTGCACTGCGCACACATGTAGGGCTCTCGGGAGAGCAGTGCTGTGGCAGCCGACACCTTGCCCGCTAGAAGGAGGGGGCTCGTGTCAGGGGCAGGGGCGCAGTACAAAGTGCCCTGACCCAGGGCAGGCCACAGTCAGCATCCACTTGGTGAACACATATTAAGCACCAACTCTGTGCCAAGCACAGTGGCCGCTGGTAAACCCTGCAACTGAAGCAAAGCTGAACCGTGGTGGAAAATGCTGTGAGTGAAACCTGTGGAATTTACTGTCCAAAGAGCTCTGATCCCCTTCCCATAGAAGAGTACTTCCACCCACAAATGCAGCATGAAAACTGGTGTGTGCTGGGGCGGGTTGGGGGAGAGGGTCTATCCCTCCCTGTGCTGTGCTGTTAGGTCACCAGCAGGGCAGAGCAGTGCAGGGCAGACCTCACCCCCCACTGGCCCCCAGAGCCACCCTGGCCGCTTGTGCCAGAGCTGGTTGTTAAAGTGGCTGAGCTCTCAGGACCACATAGACCAGGTCCAGACGCAGGCCCGGCAGCAGGGTCCCCCAGCGAGACCAGGCATGCCAAGGCCCGACACCCTGACTCGTCTTAGGCAGAGGCATGCTTGTTCTCAGCTCAGCCTCCTGCCTCAGACTCAATTTCTCCCAGTTACTGCCTGTGTGTTCTATCGCTCCTAATACCCCCCCAGGATGCAGATGCACTCTACAAGCGGCTTTGGAAGAGGCAGGCACAGGGAGTCCACCTGGAACTGGGTGTCCCTCCTGTAACCACATCTGCCCTGCACCTGCCCGGAACCCATAGAAGTGCCAACCAGCATCCCGAGGACATTCTTCCACGTTCCCTCCGCCCACCCACCATCATCATAGGCCAGTACAGCTGTACCCAGGACAGGAGCTGGGAGCCTGGGCCTCACCGGGCATGCCCAGAGCAGGTACTCCATGACACAGTCACAAAGCTACCTAACTCTATAGCAAGCAGGGGACCGAGAATGACAATGTGTCCTTGAAACTCTAACTCACAACACTTCTGGGCACACAGTGGATGTTCCCATCTGCCCTGGCACCCCCCTCTGCTCCACTCAACCAGAGACCCCTCACCCTGGCCTGGTCCCCCCCACCCCACCCTGACCCCCTATCCCAAACCCTCACCCTCCCTGGGCCCCACTTACCTTGAGTCTCCAGCAGGTTCTGCACCACCTCCTCCAAGCCCACCAGGTAGATAAACTCATTATTGGCAGCGCTGGGCAGGAAACTCATCTCAGGGGCAGGGGGCTTGGGTGGGGGGATTTCCAGCAGCGTTTTCTCCAGCTGTTTTCGAAGCGCGAGTTTGGCAGCTGCCTGCCGGCTGGCTGGGGAATCACCAGGAGCAGCTGTGGCTGCAGTACCCGTGGTGGTAGTGCCTGTCTGGGCAGAGGTGGCCGTCGTCCCTTTCAGTGATGCTGGGGAGGCCTTTTGGGAGAAGGCATCTATCAGAAATGTGAACATGCTGAAGTTGACCCCAGGAGCTCCTAATACTCAGGACCCCCGCTGGCTGCAGGTGCCAGTTCCTCAGACCCCTCTGAGCCCTGGAACTCCCAATGAATTCATAAAACTAGTGAGCCCAGGGAAGCAGCATCGAACTTGTTCACCTGTGGGATGATGTGTCTGTCCTTTAGACAGACGTACCAAGGTTTAACTGGTGTCCGGTAAACTGTGCCCATTTAAGTACATAACTCAGCACGTGCTGACCCATGTATCCCCATGATGCCTCCCCACATTGCTCTCAGGTGTGAATCCTCACAGGTGTGTGACAGGCATTTCCCCCCAGTGATGGCATGGAGCAGCTTGGCAGTGGAATTATTTGGAGATGGCCAACGTTTAAGCTCACGTGTCCTTGCTGGGACATCAGAACTAGAGGTAGCAGTTCTAGGCCCAATCCCTGCCCCCTAGCTCTCCTCCCCCGTCTTCCCACACTAGTTGTTCTTCTTCGTCCGACCCCATGCTGGCCCTCACTGGGACTCCTTGCTCTAATCCACCCCCGCCCCAGGATGCTGTCCACTATCACACTCTCCCTAAAACCCACAAATGGTCAGGGCAGCACCTTCAGCTAAAGGGGCCGAAGACCCTTCTGGAAATCTAAGAAAGGCACGTACACCTTCCCTAGGAATAGGGACATGTCCGAAGATTTGCACACACCACATCCTGGGGCTTTCCTCATCACCCAAAAAGAAACAGGAGCCCTGACACAGAGGACAAAGCCCACACCCGGGCACTGGCAGCCATGGCGCTTCTGCCTCTGGCCAACTCCCATCCTCACGAGGCCTCCCTGCCCCATGGAAGTAGACCCCCAACCCTGTCCCCTCCTGTGCTCAGGACACGCTGAGGCCTAGAATAGCCTCACAGTGGGTGCCGGGTGGGGTTCATGAGTGAATGAGGGCGCTGTGAATGCTGTCAGGTCAGGCTCCATCCAGACACCCCCAGAGTGGCAGGCCAGTGCTACCTCTGCACCTGCATTTGACTTCAAGGGACTGGTGCCCGCCCAGAGCTAGTCCAACACCATCCTGCTCCAACTGAGGAGGCTGGGGTAATGGGTTCCAGCTGCCATGGCAAGAGCACACGACTCCAGAGGAGAAAGGGAGAGAGCAAACTTGCCAGTCAGCAAACCCAGAACCCAGACATTCTGCATGTCTGTCACATGCACTCCCTTGCTGGCTGCTGTGGGTGGGAGGGGATGGACTGAACTATCTCCAAGGCTAGGCACAAAGGTGAGGGGGTGAGCTGCTAAGAATAGATTCACTGGCTCTGCAGGAAAATTTGCAAATGCACTTCCCTCTTGCGTACCCAGCAGAAAAAGGTGGTATTCCACCCAAAGGACATGAGTCAACAGGAGCAGTGGGGCGGTGAGGGGGCAGTGACAGGGGCGCAGGGGGGCCCACAAAGTGGCACAGAGCAGCTCAGGCCCTGAACATCTCACCTTATTTACCCTCCAAAACCTGCTGTCCCCCACACCTTGCCCCTACTGCCAGACCTGAAACCTTGGCACCAACCCCCACAGACCAGTGAATACCCCCACCCTTACCGCCAGGGACCAGTGAGCACCCCCAGGGACCAGTGAGTACCCCACTCTCACACCGAGACTGGTGAGCATCCCCACCCCTCACCCCCAGTGATCAGTAAGCACCTCCACCCTTGCCCCCATGGGCTGATGAGCACTCCGACCCTCACCACCAGGGACCGGTGAGCATCCGCACCCTCACCCCCCAGGGACTGATAAGC
Source organism: Dugong dugon (assembly GCA_030035585.1). Classification (NCBI taxonomy): domain Eukaryota; kingdom Metazoa; phylum Chordata; class Mammalia; order Sirenia; family Dugongidae; genus Dugong; species Dugong dugon. The sequence continues at coordinate 23,633,823 of CM057462.1, read as the reverse complement.
ACATCCTGCCCTCACCCCTGTCCCCATCTGCTTTTTCCCTATCCCCATCTGCTTTTTCCCTATCCCTGCCTCAATGTTTCTGCTCAGGTCTGCATCCCACCTCACTTCCACCCTCCCCACCTCTCATCTGCTCCCTACCTGACTGCTGGTGGACCTTCCTCAGTGGCAATCTAGACACAAGCCCCCTGCTCACAATGCCCCTGGCTCTGAGGGCCTAGGCAGACACCACTGATCCCAGTAATACATGGATGGCCTCCGCCCCTCACCTGGGGGATGTTGACCAGCAGACCAGCATTGGGCACATTGGCTACACGGATCAGGCCCTGCTGGATGATCCTCTGCCCCTGGATCTGCACACTGGGAACGGACGCCCGGGGGGCCAGGAGCAACGGGGGAGGCCCTGTTCCAGAATGCTGTCGGATGTTGTGGATTTGCTGGGGGAGAAGGGAGGACATAAGAAGTCTGTCTGAGATGATGGAGGGAAGGTGGCTCTAGGCACCACACCCAGAATCCCTCAGGACCCCCAGACCACTGAGCCTGCCGGACCGCTCACCTGGGCCCCACGGACAAGCGGAGGCATGACGACCTGGGCGTTGGGCTGCGGTCCTGGCTTCGAGGACACCTGCTGCCCACCGCGGACCAAGGGTGGTGGGATGACGCTGCTGGGCATGCGGGCTGAGGAGGCCTGTGGGCGATACCCCCAGCCCCCCAAGTTTACAGGTGCTTGTGGAAATATCAGCTGTGCTTGGAAAAGTGCATGGTGGTTCAAACAGAAAGCTGAAAGGCCTCAGTATTTAGTCCAGAGCATGGGAGAACAGGGAACAGATGTCAGCAAGGCTGTACAGACCTGGCTCACATGGAGTGGGGACAATCTTCATAGAACACTGGGCCAACAGGGTCCACCCTAGGGGCTCAGGACTACAGAGGGGAGGCTCTCCCAACCTTGGAAACAAGGCTTGGATGCGGAACAGGCTGCCCCTGACTACAGAGATTTTGGTCTTCTCCCCACAGGGGCGGGTCTGGCCTTTGTGGGGACAGCCATGGGGGCACTGCCATCACTGACCCCCTTCTCTCACTCACAACGCCACCAGTGACCAGCGTTTGGGCAGCTGAGGGGCACGTCCTCAATTGAAAGGCCTGTTGCTATCAGTCAGAAAGGCAGGCGGTCTTATGCCCACGAAGACAGCCAGGGACAGATGGCCCTGCCCAGACTTTAAAACAGCCCAGTGCGGGGACACTGACCTGTAGCGACGGCTTGCCGGCAGGAATGTTCTGGGTGCCCCGCACGAGTGGGGGAGGGGTGGACACGGAGCTTGTGGAGGAGCCAGGAGGCTGCAGGAGAGCAGAGGACATGAGGTGAGCAGGCCTGAGCAAGTCTTTGGGATGGGGATGGGGTCACTGAAGGGCACAGTCGTTCTTGCTCCCTAATGCATCAAGCCCTCAGGGGCTCTGCTGCCAGCCCAGTGGATGGCCCTGCCCACCACTCACTGACATGGTGTGAACAGGCCATGCTCAGCCAAGGACAGGGACCCCCAGATCCTGCCAGGCCCTCAGCACCATTTTCTACTGTGGACGCTGCATGAGGCCTCCAAGGAACAGGGGGACCAGTGGCCAATGGGGGGTACCCCAATCCCTGTAAGATGTAGGGGAAGCCTGTGTCAGAGCTGTACACTCCACTGTGGAAGGACAACAGCTTGACTCACTCTGAGTCTTCAAAAAGAAAATGGGAAAAACGAACAGGAAGGCTCTGTTCCCCCACCAGTGAGTGCAGGGAAAACATTAGATTAACAGACACCAGCTTATTGCCCACTTCCTAACAGGGTGGGGCTGGGGTGTAAGGCAAGACCCCAAACGTGTGTGAGGCATCTGAGGAAACTGTGCAAAAGCAGAGTCTCAGAACCACCCCCAAGTTAGGTGAGTAACTGCCTCCTCCTGTCCTCTCCCTATGGCAATGCATGTCATCCACGCTTTGTGGGCTTCTATCATCCAAGATGCTTTTACATTTGGTTTACTGAGACTGTCACTCAGGTAATATGAGGGTAATGCCAGCACCAACAAGGGATCTTCCCAGCATGGGGCACGAAAAAGTCCTACAAAATAAACCTGAAATTCTTCGAATCATTTCTGCGGTGAAAGCTGCCATCCACATTGGGCTGTGCTTAGAAACAACAGAGCCGAGAGCCTCAGGCTCAGGAAGATGATAGGTCAGGAGGAGCCCAGGCCGTGGTGCTGTGTGCCCAGAACGCACAGTGCTGGTGAGCCTTGCGTCCTGGCCAACATGTCTGACCCAGATGAACCAAGACATACAGACACGGAGAAGATATAGTAACTGTTACAATGCACCTGTGGGCCCCAGGGTCTGTGCTAGCCCCGTACCCAGCATGCCCGCCTGAGGGAGGCAGCTTTTCTGGAAAAAGTTCTTAACCCAGAAATGTCCCTCTAACAGCAACCTTGACACCTGTTTTCCGTTTTTAGGAGTAACACAACGCTTTCGGTCTAAGGGAGGCAAATTTTAAATACATATCCCGAATATTCTACAGACTGAAATATACCTGAACATCCTTTTAGATAAATCCAAAATACATACTTGAGTCTGCAAACTTCCATCTAGACACCAGCTTGCCCCATACCACCCTGAAGACCCCCGAAAGCCACCAGCCCCCCTGGCCCTGGGACTGAGGAGGGTGGCGGGTCAGAGTAACAAAGTGGCTGGTGCTGCACCACACTTGCTGCAACACGCAGCTCTGAGCGGTCGCCCTGACCCGAGGGAGAACAGACGCACATGCTCACTTTCTGGGCAGTGGTTTCCTTCTGGATCTGACTCTGCCGCAACTTTTTCAGTAAGACAAGTTTTGCTTCTTCTAATCTTAACTCTTCTTTTAGCTGCTTAATCATCCTTTCTCGTTCTTCAGGACTACTTTTCTGCAAGATCAAGAAAAAAGAGTTGACAGAGAGGGTCAGGTAGTTGTACTCCAGAACCAATGCCCAGGTGGGGCCAAGTCACTGGGACAAGGGACACGCTGAGAGTCAGGGCTCCCCTAGAAGCATGGTGTGGGGTGAGGAGGGCTCACCATGAGTGCCTCAGTGCTGGTCTCCGTTAGCGCCACCTTCATCAGCCCATTCACTCGCGGGCTGGCTGGCTGCTCGCCATCTGAGAGCACAATCACGTCAGGTGAAGGAGCTCTCCTCTCGGCCTTCACATCACTGTAGACAGAGACAGTGGGTGTTGTGACATGTCACCAGAGCCCACGCCCCGAGGAACACAGACCAGCCTATGGACATGCAGTGAGCAGGTGAGCACCTGCCCCCCACCCAGGCCACCCCACCCACCAGCCTGTGGCCAGCTGTCCCCTGGACTGCCCACTCTGAGGTCCCCACACCACCTGCTGTGCCCATGTCCCACTCTGTCCTCTCCCATGGCACCAACACCAGACACGCTGGGCCTTAGCAGCAGGGACTGTTCTTTGGTGCCCACACCATATCCCCAGGCAGACAGCATCTGGACACCCAATCATTCTATGGCTGAGTGACATGAACATTCTGGAGCATGCACACCTTCCTCCTTACGACATGGGCCTGGCACTTGCTCTGAGCTGCCGACAGAGCTGCCAAGTGCTGGGTGGAGAACAGGGCTGCTGCACATCCCAGAGCCAGAGCCTCCACTCTATCATGCTGGATCCAGTAAGTGTGATCCCAGGCCCAGACAAGAGAGCCCTCTCTCCGCCCCAACTCCAACCCCCAGGTGGCTGACATGTAGGAGGGGTACAGAGGATAGTGGAGGACACACACACACACATGCACGTGCCTAGGAATGGGAAACAGAGCATGACTCCTCTTGCAGATCTGGGGACTATCTTGTCTCCCCCTGCCTCCCATGCTCTAATTGGCCAGGTGCTGCCCCCCTCCCAGACCCTCCCACCTACAAGTCCCAGTTCAAACTGCATCATTTTAGCCTATGCCTCCCTTTCCCTGCTTTCTCTGGGCTGCAAGCTCAGCTCACAGCTCCCTCCCACTCCCTGTGAGGATGCCACTGCATCCTCATTTCTTTGCTATCTGTCAGGATGTAACAAATGGCCACACGCAAAGCTGAAGAGCATGTATGAGAATGTTCTGGACTGCCTGCACAGGCCCCTCCTACCATGGAGAATGTTCCCGGCTGACCTGTGCAGGCCCCTTCCATGACAGAGAATGTTCCATGCTGACCAGTACAGGCCCCTTCCACAACAGAGAATGTTCACAGGCACACATCGTTTCACTGAACCCGAGCAGGAACACACCTGTGACGGGTCCTCTAGTGACACACTCAGTGGATGGCGGCCACAGCACTGAGGCCTTCACCTGAGCACCGCTGCCCACAGGCCAGGAGCGCAGGGCCCAGAGACAAGCTTCTCCCCAAGCAAGTGGTGTCTGCAGGCAGCACAGTCTAAAGTCCCTCGAACATGAGGCAACTGGGGCTTGGCAGTCAGTGGGTAAATGACGCGTGTCCCTAGGTGGCGCTGTGACCCTGAGAATGAACTCAGACAAGCTTCCGGATAAAGTTAACTGGAGGAACAGCTCACAGCTGCTCACTGAGTGACGACGGAATCAGGGTTAGAGTGACCAGACAGGACACTGAGTGTGTGCTCTCCACTCGTAGAATGACCAGGGACAGGGAAGCACCAGCCTGGAATCCTATGCCACGTTCCTCTGGACGTTCCTTGTTCTGAGCCACAAGGCACAGCACCTTCCACCCCAGCCCCAACCCGGCCCAAGAGAAACAGACATGAAGGGGCCAGTTTCAAAGCAAATTCCTCTGATAAGGGTGACCACTCACATTCTGGAGTTGGACATAGGTCACTTATATAGCAAACAGGGCATCCTGTCCCATCTAAGCTTGCTGGTCTCCTCACTGGCTACACTGCCTGGCAAGAGAATCTGCTTTCAGGTGACCCCACGGGTCCCATCTCAGGTCTCTGAGACTGAACACCTGAGTCGTCCACACAGGCATGGACGCAGCTTCCAGCTGCCTCCTGGGTCCCATCCCAGGTCTCTGAGTGCACACCTTACTTCACAAAGGACAAGCGCAGTGTTCAGGTGACCCCACGGGTCCCTTCCCGGGTCTCCGAACACACACCTTCTTCACACAGTACGATGCCCCACAGGCAGGCAGGCTTCTCTCTGAGGATCTACCGCTGTCACTGGACCCGGCTCACAGGTGGCAAGGCAGCCATTGGCGGAGCTTGCCTCAGCCTAGGTGGGCCCCAGGTACTGCACGTGGGCCAAGGAGCTGCTCAGGTAAAACAGTGTCTAAGGTTACAGCCTCAGAGAGTCTTTCGGGCTAGATGTACACTATCCATGCCTGAGAAAAATGTCGCCCTCCACATATTCACCGTCCTGCAGTGGGTGTGTACTTCTTCCAGAGAGATGTTCACAGAACTCAACCGGCCCAGGGAGTAGGGCAGGGTCCTGAGGGCCACCCTGCCCAGCAGCTGCAGCACAACAAAGTGACCACAGCTCAGCTGACCACAGGGCTCTCGCTCCAGCCACGTCTTGGCCGAGGGTGATCAATAACCCCTTCCAGGGGATGATGTCACCTCCCACCAGAGCAGCTCAGCATCCAGGCAGCCAGCAGGGAGTGAACTTCCTGTATGCTAATCAGGCCACCAAAAAGTCATGTGACAAAGGCATTTCCCTCCCTGGTCATGTGACCCTTTAACTGTGCCTTCCAACGTGAAAACCATGGCAACAGCTAGTTCCAGCCGGTTTGTGACATGCAGCCTTCATTTTGAGAAGTGAGGTGGGGCCCAGGTGCTGTCAGAAAATGGAGGCGCATGTACCCCGCCCACCCACAGGCCTGCATGGCTGCAGAACTTCCTGTCACTCTCACCGGGACGGCTACGCTGTGAGGGGCAGTCGCCCCTCCCCAGCTACCAGTGTCCAAACCAAAAAACTTTACCACGCTCAACTTTTAAAGTGAAGGAGCTTCACACCTCTCAGTGATGTCCCAGAAAGTTCTTCAAGTTCAGGGAAAGAACCATTCCTTGAATAGCTGCCCCAAATTACAGCAGGTATTAAAAAATAAAAAAATCTACAAAACCACTTGGGCCAGGAGAAGCTGGGAGAAGCAGAGAGAAGACCCTGCCCGCTGCAGCAGCCCTCGCTCTCTGCGTGGGATGGGAGGGAGGGGCAGGTCACAACATCTATCTGGGCACCAGAACTCATAAGATTTGAGGACGCACCGACAGGCCAGCACTTCTATCTTGGGAACTCATGTAGACCATTAGGATGAGGAAAGATTCTACTGCCCTACAACACCAACATCGCTGGGAGCTGACCAGGCCATCACCAAGTAAATGCTTCCCTGGTCCCCCAGCAGAGCTGGGGGAGGGGGAGAGAGAAGCTGCAGCCCTCAGTTCCTGTCAGTTGACTTCATGAGGAGACTGGAATCATGAGCCTCAACACAAGTTAAACTAGCCACAAACGAGACCTAGCCACGTCCACGGCTGAGGCGACCACTCTCACTGCTGGCTCGTCAGCATGGTTCACATTCTGTATCCTCAGTCCCATGCCACAGAAGGTCATCAAGGGGGCCCAGAACTGTCCTTGGGGCCTGACTGTCTCCTATGTCAATGCCCAGGGAGGGCATACTCCCTTCCTTCCACCATCCACACACCTACCCACCCACCCACCCACTTGTCTGTCCATCCATTCACATTTGTGTAAAATGCACCCAAGAACTAGGCAGTAGGGACAAGCCCTGGATAAAACACATTGTATCCTTCAGGGTCACAGTGCACCAGGAGGGTGAGGGGTGGGTAGAGGACGAGGAGGAGTGAGATGCAGGAGGTGCTCCCACAAAGACCACCTGGCTTTGCTCAGGGTGAGTGTCTGGCCCATGTCCTGGCTGCTCAGAGGTCCAAAGACTCTTCAGAACGTGGGATGTCAGCTGCTGGGATCTGCTCACTCAGAACCATTCTTTGGACAATCCAAGTGGAAAGGTGCTACGGCAGAGCTCTAAGGGTTCTTACCCCACCCCCCACGGCCCCAGGGGGAAGCATCATCACCCATCTGACAGGCTTGTTAGGGGATCCCTGAGGGACAGGCGCTCACTGGTCCTCGCTGCTTGGGTACTGACCCACCCAGGACTCACAGATGCTGCTCAGGGTGAAACATGGACAGCCCCAGGCATAGCTTCAAATGGGCCTCTGCAGCCTCCACACAGTCAGGGACGTTGCCACGGTGACCACAGACTGGTCCAGGGCCACCTCAAAGCCTTGGCCTGACACAGAATGGGTCAGCGCGCACTAGGCCTGAGCCTGCTCCCCTTCCACCCTGCTCCACCCTCTCAGCCCTGGGCATGGAAAGCAGCTGCAGGAGTGCAGCTGTGGGTGGGTCCCTGGCTGAGAGCCAGAGGACTCTGAAGCTTCACATGGTTCTGCTGCTTGCAAGACCCTTCCCCTTGCCATGGCTCTCGCTCTGCACAGTGGGGCCCCCGAGCACCTGCCCAGTTACCTCCAGGGGACTCAGAGTTTTTAACTGGCTGCTGCCACCAAGCCAAAGGGCTGAGCAAGGGCCCCACCAAGTCCAAAGTAGCCACTCTGCCACCTGCAAGTGGCCATCACTGCTCCTCGAGGGAACGTGAAGGGCCTGGCTGGGAGAAGCTCCTCCATCAGCCAGTGACATCTCAGACATTCATCCTGCCCTTCCCGAGGAAGGGGTGGGGGAACTCAGAGAAGACTCCACCTCATGGGTCAGAGGTCAGCATCTCCCTGCACAAAAGGCTAATAAGTAAGACTAACCCTCACTCATCCTGATCAGATCCAGATCAGATGACCACTACCTTCCAAAGTCATCACTGCCAGGATCCAGAGCCAAGGAATTAGCACAGTAGGAGCACCCTCCAGCAATAGTGGAGCCATGAGGGGCCAGGGTCCACCCCTGCTGCCCCAATGAGCACAGGGAGAATAGAGCACACCCCACTGCAGGCCTCCACACCAGGGTCAACTTCAGAACTTTGGGAATTCGAAGCAAGCTCTTCTTGGGTCCTCGACACCGGGCAGCGTGCCATGTGGGCCTGCAGCTCATGGGGTGGGACTTCTGTCACCAAATATCAGTGACCAGGAGAGATCAGATGTTAGTCTCACAGGTGATTTCTGCAAGGAAGTGCACACTTGGCACACGGTGGGCTACTGATAAACAGGCTATCCAAGGTGACATCGAGACTCACACTCCACGAGGCAGGGCTGGTATGGCTCTGCTTGCTGCCATGTCCCCATCCCCCATGGAAGGAAAGATTGAGTTCCTCCAGGGTGCAGGACAGGGTTTGTGAACTCACACCTTGCCAATTCACTCCAGCTTCCTGGCTCCCGCCACTCAGGAGGCTACCTCATGTCCGCAGGCCCCCTGGTGCCGGTATGGACATGCACAGGCTGACACAGTGCACCTTGGGCACCTTCCAGGAGCCCCCTGGGCTTCCAGGGCCATGCTCTCCAAGCTCTGGGCTCACCTGCCACCTCCCAGGGGCTGAGCTTGAAAGGACGGCGCACCCCTCAGAGAAGTGGCTGTACCCCAAGGCCAAATGCAGGTCCCCGGTTGCCCAGGTGCCCTGACCTCCCTCTCCCAGGCTCCCGCCACCCACTTGCTTCTTGCTCCCTTAGTCCCTTGGCCAACCCCTTGGCTTCTGCCCTGTGTCCATTACCAGCCCTCCCCACCTACAAGGTACTTGAGACCCTCTCAGTGGAGATGTTGAGAGAAAAGCACAGGCCTGCCTGGTGGGAGGAGGTCAGGATGTTCTGTGCTTCTCTGCACAGAGGTCGCCGTGGTGGACAGCTGGGGCGCGACTCTGAAGCCTTCACTCTTCCTGAAGACCCAGGTCCACTTACCCAGGGCCCTGCAATGTAGCAAATCCTGCACAACTGCCTCTGAAGATGGGACACCTCAGGGGGGAGGGGGTGGCAAAGTCCATTTTCAGGGAGGGGAAAGGGGCCATACGACACTTCAGCCCATGCCCCGGCACAGGGCAAGCAGTCCTGGGGCCACAGCCTGAACGCAAGCCTGGCTTGATCATGTGTCTTCTCAGTGACACAGCCAAGTCACACAGTCCAGCCAAGAGACACATAGGCCTTGCTGCAACTGGAAACAGGACAGGAGCCAGTCCAGGGGCTGTCAGCAGCTGCAGGAGACCCCCATGGACACATGCACGAGCCCTGCAATCATCAATGGTGCCATGCTGTTGTCGTTAGGTGCCGTCGAGTTGGTTCCAACTCATAATGACCCTATGTACAACAGAATGAAACAATGCCCGGTCCTCCACCATCCTCACAATCGTTATGCTTGAGCTCATGGTTGCAGCCATTGTGCCAATCCATCTCACTGAGGGTCTTCCTCTTTTTTGCTGACCCTCTACCGTACCAAGCATGATGTCCTTCTCCAGGGACTGGTCCCTCCTGATAACATGTCCAAAGTATGTGAGATGGAGTCTTGCCATCCTTGCTTCTAATGAGCATTCTGGCTGTACTTCTTCCAAGACAGGTTTGTTCATTCTTCTGACAGTCCGTGGTATATTCAATACTCTTTGCCAACACCTAATTCAAAGGCATCAGTAGTTCTTCAGTGTTCCTTATTCATTGTCCAGATTTCACATGCCTATGAGGCCACAGACAGGCCAAAGCCTGACTGCCCACACCCACCCAAGGAGGTCAGGGCAGCATGACTCCATAAAGCAACGATGGTTCCAGCAGGACCCCGACACCACCAAGAAAGGCTCGTCCAATCCCACAGAGAAGGACACTCCAGAAGAAATGACCACCCAGCAGAACCAGAAGTCTGGTTTAGTAATACCTGGGAACCAAACGGAACGTCTGTTCCCTGGACAGACCCACCCTCTGTGTAGCCCTCACAGCAGCTCCACTGTGAGAGGGTCTCCCTATCACTCTGCTTCGGGGGTAATGGTCCTGGGAGGCTGAGAGCCTCCACACACCTGTGACAGCATGGGGCCTGGGGCTTGCACCAGCCTAGTGGCGCCCAGAAAGACACGTGCCTCATGTGAGCAATTGTCAGCTGATAGCCCCATCCTGGCTGTGAAGTACCCTGAGACAGGTCATGGCTTTCTTCACAGACACAGAGCATGAGACAGTCACTGCATGAAGAGTAAAACCACATGCAACACTCTCCACTTGCAATGACCACAAACCTGGTCACAGAAGGAGAAGCTCCCCCACGTGGCCTGGAAACTCCCTACCAAGCAAATTCTTGAATCCCCCACCTTCACCTGGTGGACCCCATGCACCCTCCAGGCCTCAGGTCAGGTGCTCCCAGATCTGCTCTGTGCAATTTTGTCATGGGGCCCTGGGCGCCTTTCTGGGTGCATGGGACCCAGCATGATCACAAAACCCGGAGACTCAGTTTCTTCATCTGCAGCATGGGCCTCCACTTGCTTCAAGTTATGGGTTTTAAATGGCACAGAAGGCACATCCCTGGGCAAGGCATGGCAACCTCACTCCAGACCATCTGAGCACACACTTCTGTTGACCACCTTTCTGCTGTCATCTATCTCTGGATTCCTCCCTGGAAATGGAAGCCTCAGGACAAGGCCCGCAGCCCAGAATATCTTTGCCTCCGCAGTCAGATGTGGAGCAGACATATCAGGGAGGGCGTCGCTCCTGCCTGTGCACACCTACGGCCCCTTTTGCCTGCCTGCACATCCTGGTGCGAGCCATGAACCCAAGCGTCCTGGGACTCTCCTGGGACTTCTGTAAGGTCAGAATCACATCCTCAACAGCACTGAAGTTGTATGAGAACCACAACAAATGCTAAAAATTTAATAAACCCAAAATCAAACCCACTGCTGTCAAGGCAATTCCGACTCCTAACAACCCTATAGGACAGTGTAGAATTGCTCCATGGGGTTTCCCAGGTTGTAATCTTTAGGGAAAGGAGCCCTGGTGGCATGGTAGTTAAGCACTCGGCTGCTAACTGAAAGGTTGGCAATTCGAACCCACCAGCCACTCCATGGGAGAAAGCTCTGAGGGACAAATGCTGGTGAGGGACCCCCCCTCCCCCCAGATGATGTCCCCAGGTCTGCACCAACAATGGGAAGCATCCTTTCTGAGGACAGGATCACCCGCATTTCTAGAGGACGGCGTTGTAAAAGCAATGGAAGGTGCAGTGGTGGTGGCAGACCAGGTAGTGCCATCCTTATCTCCTGCTGGGCTCATGGGTCCCCCTGTGAGCAGGGCCCGTGATGCCCCACATAAGGTGAGCCTCACACTTCAATTACTTCAGAGCTGGGGTTAGAGAGGTCCCAGCTAGAGACAGGTGGACAGAGTTCGGAGGAGGAGCTGGTGGACTGGTAGAGGCGGACGCAGAGGCCAGAGGCAAGAACGGCAGTGCAGGGCCAGGGCTTCTGAAAGGATGCACCCCCTGCTCCCAGGAGCCAAGCATGCCCCAGGTGCTAATAAACCAGAGCTGGCTGTGGACTCCAGGGGGGCTGCCAGAAGCCGCTCCCGGGGGTGTTCCCCCAGTCTCTCCTAGAAGCAGCCCAGAAGCAAAACTGGCAAGTGAAGGGCAGCCACTGGCCCAGATGGGGCCGAGGTGGGGCTCCTAACCACCCCCCAAACTTTGGAAGTGCTATTTCACACAAGAAAGCAGGCTTCTTCCTCCTAAAGCCTCTTGCCCTGAATGAGAGAACTCAGCCCTTTCTGAACCACTTGCCCAACAGCTGAGGCCCATTCGCCATCTTGATTGGGAGCACTCTCAAATGAGACATTGCAAGAGACAGCTGCACAGGGTGGTCCCAGAGAAGGACACAGGGCTATAAGGGGCGTCCACACGTGGCCAGGCCAGCATCCGACCCTTGAGTGTTGCTAGCGGACCCCTTCAGACCCCCGCAAGCCCTCTCCCAGGAGGCCCCGCCATGCCCCTGCCACAGAGGTGAGGCCACCATCGCACCAGAGCCCAGACCTCTGAAGAAATCTCTCAAGTGGCTGAAACATGGAAGAGCAACCACAGTGCGACCTTAAGGAGGGGAACATGGCAATCTCTATTAAAATTGTTGTTAGCTGCCATCGAGTTGACCTTGACTCATGAAAACCCCATGAACGAAAAAGGCTGCCAGTCCTGCGCCATCCCCGTGATTGGTTGCAGATCAGACCATTGTGATCCACAGGGTTTTCGTGGGCTGATCTTCAGAAGTAGATCACCAGGCTTTTGTTCCTAGTCTGTCTTTGTCTGCAAGCTCTGCTGAAATCTGTTTTGCATCACAGCCACACACAAGCCGCCACTGAGAGATGAGTGGCTGCTATGCATGAGGTGCGCTGGCTGGGAATTGAACCCAGGTCTCCCACATGGCAGGTGACAATTCTACCACAAAACCACCACTGCCCTCCTACCCAACTGCCATTCCAGTGGGTCTGCAACTTACAGAGACCTGTTTCAGGGCACACCATATGGTTTGTCCTGGAGAATGCTCCCCATGTGCTTGGGGATAGTATGTTCTCTGCAGGCAACAGGTGGTCTCTTCTATAGGAGCCAGTTAGCTGAGTGCGCTGACAATGTTGTGATGAGTCTTAACCTTTCCGGTATAGTTGTCCTAACCAATTACTGGGGGGTGGGGGTGGGGGGTGTACTGAAGTCTCTGACTACAGTTGAATTGTCTGTTTCTATGCTTCAGGCATTGTGGGGCTCTACTGTGAGGTGCACATACATTTGTAAGCCACATACTCCCAATGTATGGGCCCCTTCATCATTATGAAATGCCCCTCTTTGGCTCTAATAACATTTTTTGTCTTGGAGTCTATCTTATCTGATATTCGTATAGTCACTCCAGCTCTCCTATGGTTATTGTATGTACGGCATATCTTTTTTCCATCCCTTTACTTTCAATCTATTTGTGTCTGTGAGTCTAAAAGAGGTGTCGCTTATAGACAATGTATATTTAGCTGGATCCGTTTTGTTTTTTTTTTTTTTTTAATTCAATCTGACAGTGGAGTCTTTTGACCATTGAAGTTTAATTACTGATATGATTGGTTTCACATTTGTCTTTTTGTTGTTTCTATGTGTGTCCCGTCTTTCTTGTTCCTCTGTTCTACCTAAAGGAGCCCTGGTGGTGCAGTGGTTAACTGCTTGGCTGCTAACCAAAAGGTTGGCGGCTGAAACCCACCAGCCGCTCTGTGGGAAAAAGATGTGGCAGTCTGCTTCTATAAAAATTACAACCTTAAAAATCCTATAGAGCAGTTCTATTCTGTCCTATAGAGACACTATGAGTTGGAAACTCGACAGCAAGGGGTTTGGTTTGGTTCCTCCCTGACTGTCTTCTTCTGTTGTTGATACTGTTTTTGATTTGTGACTTAGGAGATCCCATGTGTTACAGAGTACAATGGCTCCACAGGGTTCTCTTGGCTGTAATCTTTACAAAAGCAGATCACCAGGCCTTTCTTCCGTGGCACTGATGGGTGGATTCAAACTGACAACCGTTTGGTTACCAGCTGAGTGCAAACCGTTTGTGCCACGCGTGGACCTTACTCACCAACCTCCAAGAATGTCACTTCCGCCAACAAAGCCGTGGGACCTGTGTGTCACCCACCGTTCCTAGTCAGTCAAGTCCCCTAAGACCCCAGCAGAGCTGTAGTTCCTCACGGCCTGCACTGTCCTGAAGAACCCTGTCACCAACAGAGCTGGGGAGACAGATGGGAGGAGTCCCAGGCCAAATGCCAGAGTCCCACTGTTCTCACCCAAGCTTCAGCAGGTTTTTGAACATAAACACATCTCAGGTTTTTGTATGCCTCTGGTCAATTTCCAAACTGCTGAAATGCTTCCCTCCTCCTCCCCCCCATTCTGTGCAACTTTACAGTCGATCTTTGGGGGAAGGATTTGATCATCTCATTCAACCACAGCTGGAAATTGCTCTACAATTTTGATCAACTTATTTTGAAAATAAAACACACTCTGGGAGAGACAGAAAAACTGCCAAGTTAAAGAGAGACAGGAGAGGGGAGGAAAGGGGAGGAGAGGGAGTGAGAGAAAGACAGAGTGAGAGAATGATCCTACCCCTTTATCTGCCTCTGGATGCTCCAGATCAGCCCACTATAATAAAAATAACACTTTGGTGATTTTAATTCATCAGCCATTTTAAAGGAAAAGGAAATACTCTCTCATAGAAGCCACCAGAAATTGCCTCTAGCCTTCCAGACACCCAAATTGGATCCTAAGACAAGACAGTATGAAAGAAAAAGAGGCAGTTCTGAAAAAGAGTCAAATAGAAATTCTATAAATGGAATACTATACCGCAGTGAGAATGGATTAACTACAGCTATACTCAACAATGTGGATCAATCTCACAAACTAAATGAAAGAAGGTAGAAAAAGGGTACCTACTATAGAATTCCATTTAAAGTACAAAACCAGAAAATCTAATCTATGCTATTATCAGTCAAGAGAGTGGTTACCCTTGGAGAGATGGTGGGCACAAGTGGGCACAAGTGACAGCAAGTGGGCACAAGGGGACTTCTGTGGTGCTAGAATGTTCTGCTTCCAGATTTGGGTTATGAGGGTACATTCAGTTTGTGAAAACTTATACATCATTATGTATCTTATACTTCAATTAAAAAGTTAAAAAGAACTTTTCAAATTACAAAACAAAGTGAAATTCTCTGTGGAACAATTTAAAATTGGCCTGTTAGTCTTACACAGACACAATGAGCTTGAAGCCAGAGTTTCAGCCACCCTAAACTGTGGTCAGACATGACTATGCCTTTGAGCCTGCCCCTGCAGACACTCAGCACCAACCTGGAAAGTGATGGGTGAAGCAAGCCATGATACAGGGAGGTGCCAAGCCAGACACCCTCAGTGAGGATCTGAAAGCTGTCCACTTTTATCACAGAAACCAGGACTAGCTAAAGGTTTCTAATTTCTAATTTTAGAATGGCTCATGGGGGCTTAATCCTGTGATTGTGTAACATGCACAGCCCACAAAGAAGTGGACAGAGCATTCTATGTGGGACCTCAGGAGCACCAGCTCTCCACACGACATCTTGTTTCCAGCAGAGTGGATGGGCAGTCACCAACACTGCCCCCAGTCACTCCCTCCACGGCATGTCTGGCACCAACAGCAACCATAGACACACATCATTAGTACCGTCCCACTGCCCTGTCAGGTGCAGCTGTCATCCCATTTTATAAGTGAACAGACAGGGCTGAGAGCGCTGCCCAGAGCACTCAGGAGTGTGACTGGAACCCAGCCCTTGCCTGCTGGCCTCAATCCAGGCTCCTCCCATGCCTCACACTGCTGTCAGGATGCCGGACATCTCCATAAATGCTATAAAGACTCCCCAAGTCCTGCAGGAGGACCCCACCCCCACACCCCCTCCCACCCTTCACATGTCGTATCATTCCAACCAACTTCAGAACACAGTATCACATAGTCTGAGCAACCTTCATTTGGAAGCAGACAGCAGCAGGAAAACAAGACCCAGAGGTCTAGAGGCTAAATGCGGCCCCTCACTGCACTAACAAAAAGACCTGGGCTTCAGTTCCAGCTCTGAACCCACCCAACACTTAACTTCTTACTTGCAGAAGGGACACACTGCCACTGGCCCACCTTGCAGGTCCACTGTGGAGGTTATGAAAAAACACACAGAAAGAGCCAAGAACACAAGCAAGACCAGCAAATCCTCCTCCTCTCTTGCCTTGGCTCCAAATCCGCCACTGGCTGCTTGCTCACCTGAGAAGTCATGAACTTCTCTCCTAGTGAAAACTGAGCTACAGAGAGGAAAAAAAGACCTGCATTTACAATTTTACTTTCTAGAAGTTTGAAAAAGGCCTCTTGATTTCAGAATGGGGACTGCAGAAATAAAAATAAAAACAAAACAGCTGCCATCAAGTCAACTCTGACTCACTGTGACCCCATGTGTGTCAGAGAAGAACTGTGCTTCATAGGGTTTTCAATGGCTGATTGTTCAGAAGCAGATCACCAGGACTTTATTCTGAAGTGCCTCTGGGTGGACCTGAACTGCCAACCTTTCGGTTAGCAACTGAGAGTGTTCATCATTTGCAACACCTGGAGACTCCACAGAAAGCAAAGCTAGATGGAAAAGGTCTTTTTGGCTGGCAGGAACACACAGCACATCCTCCCAATAGATGGAGTTGGATTGTCTCATTTATCTCAAGGAGGTTAGAATTTACAAAGTTATCTTAAGAACGTACAAAGTTGTGAGACACCAGACCAGGCGATGTCTGAAGTCCTTACAATTCTAGTGGTCTGGTTCCAAAAGAGATTTAACACGAAACTGCAAATCAGGACCCTCAGAGGGTCCATCCCACTCCACAGGGAGGTGAGAAGGTGCCAGCTTCCAGCAGCAGCCACCCTGGCCACAGACAGCAGAGGGGCTAGCCCTTTGCGGAGGAGGAATCCTGGCTGTGGCAAGAGAAGGAGCTCTCAGCTCCACTTTTCAGAGTGACGAGGCCAGAGGGAAGCCCTGAGTAGGCCCTGGCATGCCGGACGTGGAAGTTCTGGGGGCATGGCTCCCACCAGCACTCCAAGGTGAAGAGAGGTCGAAGAGGTTCCTGGCTGCTCTATGAGAGCAGTTTCTGGGTCTGAATTCTTCTTCACAGGCAGACAGGAAGAAGGTTTTTGAGCAAAGAAACGAGGTAGTGGACTGAGTCTTATTTCTTTCAAAGTTTTACCTTAAGAGCCTCAAAAATGAGGATTATCATAGAAGTCACTCCTGACTAATCAGTACCAACTGGGGAAAGGCCAGGAGAGGGCATGGAGACATCGGGTGGAGGGAGTGGCAGCCCTGCCTAATGCACCTGGGGGTTGGGGGCGAAAGCAGCTGGAAATCCCCCCCACCCCAATACACATATATTGAAGATGTCCTGGATGGGCATCCTCACCCTGTTCCCATCCCTGTCCCCAGCGGAGCATCCCTAGCTCCCCACTCTCAATTCTGAAAAATCAGGAGGCATGACATGACCCAATGAAAAACTAGTTTCTACTGACACCCAAGTTTTCCTTCAAGACCAAAAGCATGAGTTTGGCTGAATGTCCGTACTTGTATACCAAAGAGCTGCTGTCAGCAGAGGGAGCCAGTGCAGGTGTACTTCCTCATCCTCCAGGGTCCTCCCCAGCCATGAATGGGAACACGGAGGCCCATGGGGGTCCTTCTGGCTGAGATGGCTGGTCAGGGGTGGTAGGGCAGTGCCAGGGCTGGAGCCCACCCCACCTGGCCAAACACTTCCACCCCACGTCCATTCACCTCTGCAAGGTACACATGTCCATGGGCCCATCACCCACCTGTGTCCCTCACCTCTGGCCCATGGTCACTTCCATCTCCGCCTGCTCCGTCACAACCTTCCGCATGGCTGTGACTCCACCCCAAGCCCACTCACCTCTGTGAGGTGCGCATGTCCACGGGCCCATCAGCCACCTGCCCTTCGCCTGCTCTCCCTGTCTCGCCTGCTCTGGGCAGCCCTGGGCCCGGGACAGTGCCTGACTCGGCCCGCACTGTCGTGTCGGTCCCTGTCGTCAAGTCTGAGGCCACCAGACCTCTGTCCATCTTCATTCTCTTGCCGTCGGCATCGTCCTTGGCTGGGTCTCGCTCAGGCGCCCGCTTCTGGCCTCGGGTCCGGCATGCCTCCTCAGTCATTCTGAACTGTGGGGGAAAGACAGCACGTTGGCCTCATGGAGAGAGTCCCACTCCTTGGGAACGTCCCAGACTATGAGTGAGTGTGTTTCCCCATACAGGACAATGGCAGAAGGAAGGACATGGGAAGGGCCCACAGGACCATTTCCGCTGTCTCAGGAGGCTGGGACAAGGACAGGGACCCAGCCTCCACACCAAGGGTGCCAAGCTACGGACACCCCACCAGGGCCAGAGACCTAGGGGCTGAGGTGGGCACAGAGGGACAGGTTCTCTGCACTCCACACTCAAGCAAAAGGAGGACACTAACCCAGGTTTGTACACCTGCCCATGGGGCTACAGGCACCTGTGCTCAGTTCCAGGGTCAGGATGGCCACACCGCCCAGGGCCAGAGTGCACTCCTGGGCACAGGCCCCATGCATGGGTGACACCCAGGTGACATTGTCTTGTCCCCTTCAGGGAAGGGCAGTGTCCTCACTCCCACTCACCTGGGGGCACCTTTAACCCTGTGTTTGCCAGTGAGGTAAACCCTGGCTAGGGCTGAGCCTGGCACCGCACCACGCCCCTGCCCTATACCTACAGAGCACGCACATCTTGATTTAAAGAAGAAAGAAAAGAAGAAAAAGCGCTGAGTCAGCTTTTGATCCCGTGACATCACTGGGCTCCACATGACCCTTCCCAGGATTCCATCTGAGAGACAAAGCACTTTCCAGAAAACCAGTCTAAACCGGTTCCAGACAACAGGCTGAAGTGCTGTTAACCCTCACTGAGACGGGATGACAGCAGTTTCTGTCTCAGACGCTGCGGGCATTCCACAACAGGTTCTTAAAGGGGCCACTGTGGAGGGACACACAGAGGACAGGGCCACAAAGCGAGGGTCCAGAGGACCGTGGAAGAGTTTGCGGAGAGACAACACAGAGTAAACTGCTAGGGTCACAGAAGACCCCCCACAGGAAGACAGTTGTCCACAGACCAGGTGCAGACAAGTCCGCACACAGGAAAGGGCATGGAGCTGGATGAGGGCCACCCATCGCACAGATGCACTATTGCCCGTCTGGGACCAGGCACCACAGGAAGCCCTGGTTCTGAATGTGCAAGCAGGTCACATGCCTCACTGCCCTGACGGCCGGTCCCAGGGTGACGAGGGGCCCCGTCACTGCATGGGACACTCTCCTGAGCTGAGTCAGAAGTGGGCGATAGCACAGGCCCTGCTGATGTGTGCATTCATAGACTCACGCTCCGGACACCGAGGAAGGGCAGCCCAGTCTGAGGGTGCTGGGCTTGCAGGGGCTCCGATGGGTACCTTAAGGACTCCAAGCATGCAGCCCATCCACAGGCCACCCCACACACATTTCCATGGCAGGAGGCAGGGAGCCCTGACACGGCCTGGCCCACAAGCTTGATGGAGACACGCAGCAGCCAGAAGCTGGATGGTCCAACTCTGCTGGATGTGGTCTCCACTGCCCGAGCCCCTTGTAGGGTCCAGACTTGGACCACCCTTGGCCTCCTGCCAGCCCCAAGAACAGAGAAGCTACCCACCTCCCTCAGCCCAAGGAGGGAGAGAGCTCCAAGGTCCCTCTCAGCTCTCTTGTCTATGGTTCCTGCTGCCTCGCCAACATCCTTCACTATAAAACATGACTGACTTGATTCTGGTTTTTGATGCCCATCTGTCCAGTGAGACTGCAGGGCCAGGACAAGGGTCGGTGGAGAGCCAGTACTGGCGTTTTCGGGTTAAGGACGGTAGACACGTCACTGCCTCGAGTGCTGGTCACCTGCCCACCTGCCCACCCTATGGACGGGACTCTCCCAAACAAGAGGACAGGCTCAATTTGGCAAACTAGGAGAAGATGTTTCGTGGCCACCATGGACTATGAGTGACACAGTCCCAGGCCCTGGCTAGAGGGAGGAGTCTGGGCAGAAGAGGAGGGAAGAGCAGGAGCTGCCCCATGCCGCTTACTCTGCCTCTGCTCTGCCAGGGATACTCTCCTCCCCCACCCCCAATTCAGCCTCCAGCCTCACACGCCCTTAGCTTTGTTCGGTAAAGGTCTGTGATGTCCATCCAAACTCCAGGTCCTTCATGAAGCCTCCCAACTGTTCCTGCACACACGGAGCGCCCACAGTGAGTGTGCACCACATTCACCCAGCTATGCCTTGCTGTGCTGCCTCTGATACCCTACAGGGGGCCTGTCCCCCTGCAGCCCTCATTGTACCCAGGTGTGATGGTGGGCCCTGGCCTGTGGCCCCCACCCGACTCTCCAACAGAAGGGATCAAGAGGCTGTGAGCAAGTGCTGCCATGGCACAAAATCAGGGAGTTTATGATAAGCATAGACTTGGTGCTCTGCCACCCCCAGGATACAGGATGATGGCCACCTCCAGCTCCTGCCTGCCCGCTCCCAGGGGCCTGTACCCTCTATGATGGACAAGGACAACTGGTCAGGGTAGAACTGTGTTGGGGAGCAGCCCTGGGAGGCAGCCCCCACTCTGCGCCCGCCTGGCCCCCCGAACCAGCCCCCAGGGCCCTCCACAGCAATGCACTGCTGCAATGCACTGTTGCCGGGAGCCACGAGGCCTGTATTTGCCTCAATCCCTGTGGTGACAGAGCATGTGGCCCTGGAAAGGGCAGTGCTGACGGCGGAAGACTCCTCTCTCCTCATGGCAGGAAGGTCGGGCAACCCATCCCAAGGGGCTGGAGGCCATGGCAATGGCGGGCATGAGCAGGGACCACGGGGCAGAGCAGGGTGGGAACAGAGAAGAGACTAGGGCACAGGCAGGGACCAGAGAAGAGACTAGGGCACAGGCAGGGACCAGAGTGTGAGCAGAGAGCAGAACAGGGCCCAGGGTACAGAGCAAGGACAGGGATGCAGAGCAGGGCCCATGGGGCGAGCAGGGCAGCAGACAAGCAGGCTGTCAGGGAAAACCAGCCTCGAGGACTGATGTGTGAAAAGTAACTTCTGCAGGAAGTGATGAGGTTACGTGCTCAGAGGCTTCATAAAAAGCAGGTGAACAGGCTGGACAACCCCAACTGGCCAACTGGAACCTGTTTCAGAATTCCTGGTGAGTGAGGAGGGCACAGGACAAGCAGCTCCAAGATCAGGAACAACCCAGCCCTGTCAGGAACCACCACCTCGAGGCTCCTGCCTGGGTGCTGGGGGTGCAGGGAAAATCCTGTCAGGAACCATCACCTTGAGGCCCCTGCCTGGGTGCTGCGAGTGCAGGAAGAATCTTGTCAGGAACCACCACCTCGAGGTCCCTGCCCGAGCGCAGCAGGCACAGCTAGAGTTCTCACAGCATTGTGCCCGTTCTAGAGACGAGGCCACCAAGGCCGCCAGGAGCCAAGGGGCTGCTAAGTAGGAGCGGGGGGGCAGACACATTTAGGCCTACCCCTTCGCTTCTCTCTCTCCAAGTACCCTGACTCAGCCCCCGCCCACACGGCCCAGACCAGCAGCTCAAAGAAGGGCCCCACAGAGGCCCAGGACAGCTCTGCACAGAGGCCACCAGCAGGAGGAAAGACAGGCTCCACCCCAGTCCTTGGAAACTGACAGCCAGCAGTCTTTGGGCAGGACACAAACGTCAGTGACGCCCACCAAAGCCACTGTGTTTTTAGTAAAACACACTGTCCAGCTGTTGAGAACCTCCAGCAAACGTATGTCCCAAGACAACTGTGTGGAAGGCACTATGCTGGGGCAGGAGCTCAAATTTTAAACAGGGCCCAGGGGGCTCGGCACAGGCCAATAGATGTCTCTTGTTAATTAAAAAAAGATTAATAAATGATGGCAGTCACAGAGCCAGCCCCAGAGATGTGCTTGCCAATATTATTTACATGACACGACTGTTGAACACTAATTAGCACTAACACTACTAATGGAGCTCCTCTCTCAAAGAGGAGAATCGGCTCCAATGAACAGGTGAGGTCACTTAGCAAAAGCAGCAGAGCTGATACTCTGAAGAACAAACCCAAGGCCACTTCTCAGCCACAGACTTGCCCAACAATGGCTTGCTGAGCTCCTGCTGCATGCTGGGATGGTTTAGGGCACCTGTGAAAGCCCAGAGGTATGAGTACCTTCGAGGCGTCAGAGCGGGGGGGAGTGATGGACAGGGAAGGGTGAAGAGCAGTCAAGAGGGTCCTGCATCACGGAAGCAGAGCACAAGGGGAGAATGGAAATCAGGGTGAACTGTGAAGCTCCAGCCAGCACACGAGAGAGGGTCTGTCTGTTCGCTTGTTTTGCCTGAACAACTGGGAAGATGGACTTGACTTGGACTGCGATGTGGACAGGACAAAGCTAGGGAGAAGTGCTGAGCCCAACATGATCCCACGTGGGGACGCAGAGGAGGCATCGAGCACCCCTGCTGTCTCCCCTGACTGTAGGAGCAGCTACTCCCATAAGCAAGAAAGAAGGCCTGTGAGCCCTGGCACAGGAGTTGGAGCTGCATGCCCCGCCTGCTCTAATGCTCTAATGATGTTTCTTCAATGGGCGGAGCTTCCCCACTTCCTCAGTCTCCGTAAGAGGATGAGGATGTTCCTATCTCCGGAAGCTTCTGTAACGCCCGCTGCTACCAGACGAGCTTCCTAAACCCAAGCCCAGTTTGGTTACATCGTCATTGCCTCAAGTCCGTCCACAGCACCCTGTGGCCTGCCTGGAACCTGGCCCTCTGCCTGGGGGACGCTGGCCACTGCCTCCATGCCCCTGCAATCTGCTCCCGACGCAGGGAAAGTCCAGTCTGAGTGGACAGAGGGGATGGGGTGTGTGTGTGGGGGGTGCAATAAACACGCTACTCCCACTGTGCACCCAGCTCTGTGGCTCACTGGGGTGCGGGTTGGAGGCATAGCCAGGAGCCGGGACTCTGTGAGGGCTTTGTCCCCACCATGGGGTCGGAGAGACCAGCCGTGCCACCAGGAGCTACACAGACCAGCGTGGCAGCCCTTGGAGATGGGGCAGGGAGTGAAGCACTACTGTATTTTTACGCAAATAATGTGCACATTGTAAGTTTTTTGCCAGCCACATAACCCTCCCCCAGGCACGTTATTTTCATAAGTACACCATGCCAATTTCTATGTATGGGTGCGTTACATGCAAAAAAAATATGGTGCCTGTTCCAGTACCTGCAGGCCTTGCCCGGCGGGCACACAGCCCCCATCCACTCCAGAACCTCAACCAGCTCGCGGACCTTCCTCCCGACACACTGAGGACAAGGTAGCAGGACTCGGCGGCCGTGGCGGCTATGCCAAAAAGAACTCACAACCCAAATGCTCGCCTTCCTCTGAGCTTTAAACAATGCGATTTAATTTGGGACACAGAGAGCTGATCAAACAATCAGCCAGCACAACTAGACACGAGAGGACAAGAATGCGGCACCAAGTAGAGACACAGCTGGGCCAAGCCACATACTACTGATGGTGGGCCTGGGAGGTCGAGGTGCTCTGAGCCTCAGTTCCCCCATAAAACATACCACACACCCCAAACATGCTATATGAAGAAACATAGAGTGAGGTTAGGATAACTTAAGAGAGAACACCAAACCACAAAATAGTATGACACCAATCAAAGGACTTAAAAACGTTTACATACATTCTAAGAGCCCCCTGGGTGGTGTAAACAGTGAATGTGCTCAGCTGCTAACTGAAAGGCTGGAGATTCAAGTCTACTTAGAGTTGCCTCAGAAGAAAGGCCTGGCGATCTACTTCCAAAAATCAGCCCATCAAAAGCCTATGGATCACAATGGTCCAATCTGCAAGCGATCATGGGGGATGGCACAGGACCAAGCAGCTTTTCATTTCATTGTGCATGAAGTTGCCATCGGGGGTGACTAGACAGCAACTAACAATATATAATCTATAGGGAGAAAAGATAAAGAAATTGCCCGTAAAATCCATAATAGTCATCTCTGAAGAGTGGATTATAAGAAACTTCCACTTTTTGAATTACGCATTCCATATCATTTAAATTATTTTTTAACAACGACCACGGATCAGTCTTGCACTCAAAGAAAGGAAAGATGAAAAACAAAGGTAGGTGAAACAGATCCTGATCTGCTAGAAGGAGAATTAAATGAAAGAACAAGCTGTGGGCAGGACGTGTGGCAGTGGTTCTAGCTGCTGGCTTCATGGAGCCAGGCCAGTGAGGAGGAAGGAGAAGATC
Organism: Dugong dugon; assembly: GCA_030035585.1. Classification (NCBI taxonomy): domain Eukaryota; kingdom Metazoa; phylum Chordata; class Mammalia; order Sirenia; family Dugongidae; genus Dugong; species Dugong dugon. The sequence goes on along the minus strand of CM057462.1, from coordinate 23,610,070 downwards.
GGGAGGAAAAGAAAGAGGAGGGGAGGACGAGAAAGAGGAGGAGGAGGGTGAAGGGGGATGGTCCTCTCTGACAGGTATGGCCAGGAACATGAAAGGACCAGCAGTCTTTGGAGGGGCTCAGGAAGGGACACCTTCACTGTCACACATCTGCAGAGCTTAAACCCACTGTGTCACAAACTATTCCCCACCTGCTCATCCCCCTGGGCTGTCAACCTTCCAAGTGGCCACCAGGCTGCAGAGTCAGCTCCTCCAGTCCTGAGGTAGGGACATGTCACACATGTAGTACCAGGCTGGTGCCTGGCACATGCCCTCCATGAGCACTAGCCTCTCTGCTCTGTGCTGAGCCCTCAACAGCAGAGACCTCTCTCTCATCCTCCTTTCCAGTGCTGACAAACAGTATGGGCTCAGCAAGTGCTGCTGCATTCAACCTCCAATTCTGAAAACAAGCTTCCCCAAGTGTGTGATTCCCAATGAGGAAAAGGCTTTTGTAAGAATGCCCTCTTTCCTACTTACAGGAAAGCACGTGTATGTGGGGTGACCTCACAGACAGAGGAACAACCAGAAGTCTGGAACCAGCCAAAAGACAAGCATGGCTAAGCCCCTAAGCAGCTCAGGCTTCAAGGAGGGGGCTGCGGTGAGCCCTGTGGAAACCACTCAAGGACCTCCATGCTCACCCACACACACCACCAAGAGGATCTGGGCCCAGCAGCCACCTGAGAGCTCCCCTGATTCAAAGGCCTCAGACCGGGGACACCAGTAAGTCTTTGCACCTAATGGTCTAGGGTGGGGCATATAAGCGTGTACTGGTGTGTAACGTTGGCATGCACTGGTATATACCGACACATACCAGTGTGTAACACTGGAGTGTACCGGCATGTACAAGTGTGTAACCCTGGCACATACTGCCATGTAACATACCATTAGCATGTACTGGTATGTACTGGCATGTAACGTAAGCATGTACTGGTCTGTGTGAATGAACCACCATGTAGACACCCACATACACCTCCCCCAGGCTGAAGGTGGCTTGTGTGTCTGCTCATAACTCCATAACCCCCCTTGGGGTGGCACATGTGACTCTGTTTCAAGGAGGGACAAGGTCTCAGTGGGCTAAGGGCCAGGCTGGTCCTGAGCTGCTGCTCCACCAAGCCACTCTGACAGACTCCCTCTGCACACTGCACTGTGTGTCCAGAAAGGCCTTTGTGAGTTGTTTTTAGTGTTTGCTTTTACACAAGTGACAGGTACTATTCATGCACAAGAGCAGGACACAGCCACCTCCAAACCTCACCGGCTTCCAGGGAAAGTGAGAGCCCACCCCGAGCACTCAAGGCCATCTGTGTGCTGCTCAAATTGTTCCTGATATAACAACAGCACGGGAACAAATGTGCTTTACCAAAACAAGTGTTACAGCAGAATTGACTGCATACATGTTTCAAAAAAGGGGCATCTAGGGGAGCCCTGGTGGCACAATGGTTAAGAGCTCAGCTGCTAACCAAAAGGTCAGCAGTTTAAATCTACCAGCCACTCCTTAGAAACCCTATGAAGCAGTTCTACTCTGTCCTATAGGGTCTCTACGAGTCAGAATTGACCTGACAGCAATGGGTTTGGGTTTCCCCCCCAGGGGAGCAAAGAAAGACTCTAGAAATGCTTGTTTGAGAGCTGGGCCCAGGAGTGGAACTTGGCTTGTGGAGATGGAAGACAGAGGAAGAAACAGGAGCAGAAAAGGAGAAGAGGCAGAAATATACCAGACATATCAAAACGCACCCCCCAGAAAAGTAGATGAAAACATCAACTTTTAAGAACTACTTTTGAATGGAACTGAATCAGGTCATTTTGAAGGAAAGCCTGGAAGGAGGCCTGTCACACCTCACAGGCCCTCCACCATGCACCCCGGCTCATTCCTCAGTATCTGTGGCCAGAGGGCGGCTCACACAGCACCCTGGCCAGCCGATTGAGTGGGGAGGGCTTGACCTTTAGCAAGGTCCTCAAGAACAGAAGGAGAGGCCAGAGAGCTGTGGACCAGGCAGAGACCACACCCAGAAGACACACATGATCTGATGGAATCCTGCAGGTCACAGGGCCCTGTGCTGGACTTTGCTCCGAGCCTCGGTGACACAGCCCTGTCAGCTCTCCTGATTCCAGGATGGACATGAGGGAGGCTCAGGCACATACAGAAGCTTGTTCAGACACCAGCGGCAAAGGGAGGTGGAGAAGGTTACGGGCCTTACGGCTGCCTGTTTCTACCTCAATGTGGCCAGACACACAGTGCCCAACACTGAATGCCAGTCTCAGGACCCCTGCCTAGGTAGGATTCGAGCGACCCATCAGATGAGTGCCGGTCAGTACCACTGGGCTACGGCGGGAGGTGGGGGGTAGGCTGGACAGCAGAAGCAGGGGTGGGAGTGCTGTCTGATCTGCTCAAGGACTTTTAAATGCTGCTTCCCAAATTATGCTTTTTTGGATATAGTCAACAAAATTACCCCAAACAGCAAACTGTCACGGAAACTATGGCATAATCAAGTAGTAGCCATCAACATTTTTAAGATAAAAACTCAAGGGTCTTCAAATTTCTCAATGTACATCACATCTAAAAACTCTGCAAAGAGGAGCCACTGGCTTAGACATCCCATTTTGACACTTCACATGGGAACAAAGTTCTTTCGGTACCCAGAGCTACTCTAGAAAACAAGGGGGCCACTGCCCCTGCAAAACACATGCTGAAGGACCCCAACCCTCCAGCGGGGCCAAGCTGCTCAATCACTACCAGGCAGGCAGGATCAGGTCTGGGACACCCACCACCCCCACACTTCAACTTCCTTGCTACAGTTACCTGAAAGAGAAAGCTTAAGAGGCATTTTAGAACTAGGGAAGGCACAGCCCGTCGAGATATGGTACAGGGATTGGTTTTCATTTTCCTCTGGCATGGCCTAGAAACCTCTGCAAACAGAAGGCACACTCTGACTCCATCTCTGCACATGGAATCCCCCACCCCCACACGCAGCCCCGTCCCCGACTCCCAAAGTGTTCCCCAGCACCCCAGCACTGGGAAGCCTGTCCTTTACCTCCAGTCAGAGACCCAAGGCCCTATACCAGACCAGGGGAGAGTGACCTGCCTGACCACATGTGAATGGGGAGACAGGCAGTGAGCAAGAGTCTTTAAAGCCATTGCCAGCTTTCCCATGGCTCACGGTGGAGATTAGGAGCCACACTGCTTCTCCATCTCGGGTGGGCTCACACCAGCACTGCCGCCGGACCCCCAGCCCTGGAAGCAGACACTGCTGTGCACAGAGAGAGGTGACCACAGGGAAGGGGAGTACGAGGAGCATTAAGATCCCACAAACAAAGGGTAATCAGGGGTCTCTCTGGTGGACTATGACCTGTCAGAAATAGCCAGCTGCATTCTCCTCCCAACAGAAGGGGACCAGCCTCTATGTCCCCAAGCTGGCTCCTGGGCTGCAAGCCCCAAAGCGTACAAAGGCAGCCATTTGCCTGCCATCTACAGTGCCTGAGGGTGTCATATCACAGAACAAGCCATGCTTAACCCTTTGAGGGCGGTACTTGCTTGACCCCATCTGAGCGCAGGGCTCCGCACAGAAGATCGCAGAAGGCCTGGAGGGACGAGCAGGAGCTGGCGCCCAGCAGTGCGCTGGCTGTAGCTGGAGACCCACCCAGCTCCTCAGCTGAGGTACCCCCAAGGGTCAGAACCAGTGTGCCAGGGTCCTCTGCCGCAAAGCAGCCACAGGCCTGAGGAACAGTTCCCACCAGAGTCCTCCCTCCCAGCATGTCCTGGACAATGTGGCCAATGGACAGACACCTGCTTTCACACTCTGCACCTTGTAGGTGGTATTCCCCCTGGGGTCCCCCAGTATGGACAGCTACACATGCAGTGTCTTTGGGAAGCTGAACCCGCAAGACAGATATGAACTCTAGGCCCTTCTGCAGACATGGCACTCAAGATAGAGGCCAAGCTCTCAGCCAAGCTCTCACCATCTCGTAGCTCTCTGGGCACTCTGAGCGTATCTCCAACCTCCCCCATGGACTCCCCCAACAAAACTCACTCCTTGTGGTGAAATGAGTTACTTTCCGTGGCCTTTTGCCTTGGTTCTTTGGAAAAACAGCTTGAGAGATTTCCCCCAAACCCTGAGGAGCTACCTTTGCCCTAGTTTTCTACTGAAGTGTTTGTTACTCTTGTCCAGGTTGACTGACATATCCTGGGCAAGCTGTAAACAACTTGAGGTTTGATACTTCTTGTCTGGCCCTGGGCTGCAGCCTGCCCGGTGACTGGTCTATTTTACATACCTTGCAGGGATTGGTCAATATAATTATGCAAATTAAGCGAGTCCAATGCCTTGAAAATGTCCAGAAGTTTGCTTCTATACGCAGCCAACTCCACAGACATTTGCAGATAAAAAGTGAAAGAAGGAAAGGAAAAAAACAAAAAGGAGAAAAGGCTAGAGAGGCAAGAAGAGAGAAGAAGCAGAGGGAGGAGGTGAAGAACCTCCTAAAAGAGCTGTAACACAGGTCAAGGGCTGCCAACACTGAAGACAGTGAGGCCTGGCAGAGGCCCTGTGGCAAAGTCAGTGGTGATAATAGAAACCCGCTGCTAGGAATGCAGCTAAGAGAGATGAACAAAACTGCTACACTGGCTGTGAGCTGGGTCAGTTAGCAGCAGAGAGGCTGATGGAGGGAGGCCTGTCCTGAGGGGGCCTAGAGGAGGCCTGCACAGCTGAGTAGGGGCGTGTGTAGCTGAGAGAGATGGGCCTGCTTCCTTGCATGGTGGAGGAGCTAAGACAGCTTGGCTTATACTGAAGGGAGGGAGGGATGTGTTCTCCTCTTTGGAGGAGCCTTCCAGACTTTGCCTGCATGTTTCCTGATCCTGATCCCAAGTTGTACCTTATTACTTCCTTAATAAACCACTTCACTGTAAGTATAGTCTGTGAGTTCAGTGTGGCCATTGCAACGAATTATCGAACTCAGAAGAAAAGTAGAGAGAGCTGTAGGGAGGACGGCTGGTGCCAGAACTGGTAAAAAGACTGGAGAATGGAGGTATGTCTGACCTCCGCCTTGGGCTGATCTTGATTCTCATTATACCCCCTGAAGTTAGACAGATTCTGATGCTACTACTACCATTTCACACCCCTCCTCGGGCCTCAGCACCTCCTGTCCCCTCTGCTGAGGAAGCTTGCCTGAGGCTCCAGAGCCTCCTACTGAGCTCACACGTGCAAAGGTGCAAAGGGAAAAGGGACGTACGTCCCCCCTGCCCCTCTGGGAGTCTCTTCCCCTTTCCCGCCCATACCACTGACACTTACTGCATTTACTCGTCTCTCCGTGTGCCCCCGACCCCCATCCCTGAGAATGGGGACACCTCCATTGCGTGCTCCATTCCCACTGGGCCCAGGTCTGGCACAGAGGAGGCAGGATGATGCACATTTGTTAGACAGATGAAAAAAAGGACTTCCAAAACTCATAGGCTAAATAAGCCAAAACAGTTTCAAGTGTCAACAGAAAAGATAACAATCAAAAACAAATAGGAAACCTCATCCCAAGTGCCACAAACCCCTAACAGGCAATAGCAGGTCTGCTCTGCCCCAGGAACCCAGAATCAGGTCCTCACATAAAGACCCCAAACACCAGACGACCACTGGCCCTGGGCCACCCTCCACGTGCACCAACCAGTGGGCACTCACAGTGATCCCACCCCAACAATGACCGATGTCACCTACCTCTGGGAGGCTTGCCAACCATAGTCAAAAAGGCTGTCCCAGGGAGCTCCTGTGAGCAGGCCCCTGCCATGACGCCTCCATACCCCAGGGAAGAGCGCCTGCACAACTCTTTCAGGAAAATCTGCTTTCCTGTAAGTCACACCCCTTTCGACCCTTCGCACCGAGCACAGGGCTGGCCTCTCAGCTAACAGGCAGTGTGTACCTGCGGTGGACAAGGCACCGACAGAGCAGACCACAACGCACAGTGTGGGCGAACACACACGTGTCACACGTGGACCCTTCACACACTTCAAACTGGGAAGGGGGTGGTGGACACGCCAGGAGCAGCCCCCACCCCAATTCATCTTCCATAACCACCCAGGGCCACTCAACTCCTGGGACCAGGATGCACCACCTGCCCAAGGGGTATAATGGCTCACAAACCATTGTCTCTCTTTCAGTCACTTGAAGATCTCCAGATTCATGCACCAGGGGAGGGCCCTGAGGAGAGATGAAATGACCTCTGGGTTCCCCTTCCCACCCCAAGGCACCACTTGGCCACTGGTGATGCTATGGCTGAGCCATCCCTCCTGGACTTGCAACAACAGGGATGAAGTTCCGTCTGACCAGCCATCACCCATTCACCATCCACCCATCCTTTAAGTTCTCACTGCCCATGCCATGTGCTTAGAGTCAGACAGGCCCAGGCAGAGGCAGAAGAGCACCAGCTGCCCTGCCACCCTCTGTGGCCACAGGTGCAGGGCTTGGACAGCCACTCTGGGCTGCAGGCGCTATAGACCTTCTCTAGATATAAGCCCCCAATTTTTAGATGCCACTGTCCAAAGAAATCATGTTTACAGCCAAGCCCAGGCCCACCCTCTCTGTTCACTGCCCTCACCCCTCAAGTCCCTCCTGGCATTGGAATGTGACTTTAATGGCTGACAGACTAAAAGCAGCCAGGTAGAACAAAATAAGTAGCCACTGGTGGTCATCACCTATAGAGTCACTATGAGTCAAAATCAACTTGACAGCAGTGGGTTTAGGTTTTGGTTCGGTGGTTGTCATAAGGTAGCCTGGGTAGTACAAATAGTAAAGTGCTCAACTACTAGCCAAATGGTTGGTGGTTCGAACCCACTCAGAGGCATCTTGGAAGAAAAGCCCAGTAATCTGTTTCTAAAAGGTCACAGCCTTGCAAACCCTATGGAGCCGTTCTACTCTGACACACATGGGTCAGCATGAATTGGAGTCTACTCGACAGCAACTAACAAGTACAACAATGGTGTTCATCACATTTATTCTCAAGTCTATGCATGCCCCAAAATGGAGTGGAAGAGAAAGCCCAGAACTCCCCATCATCATGCCTCGTGGGGCCACATTTTGACAAAGCAGTTCTCCCACCACAAACACTTTACACTAAAAGCTGCAACCCTTTTTATGGCTGAGTAATACTCCATTGTATGGATGGACCACATTATGCCCCCTGAATGTGGGTTTCTTCTCAGCCCCCTCAGTGTACCCTCAGGAGACATGCCACCTTCTGCACGTACGGGACTGTGGGCTCTGGAGACAGGAGAGCCGCGGGACTGGAAGCCATGCTCTGCCACCTCCTGGCCAAGTGATGCTGGACGAGTTGGTTAAGACCTTTCTGTGCTTCAGGGAATAGAAGGCTGACCTCGTGGAGCTAGGGAAGGGCACATGGCATTGTTCCTTCCCACTGGTGAACCTGACCACAGGAGAGCTGTATTCAAACCCCCATTTCTCCTCCTTCCTTCTATTTCTGTTAATGCCTAATGCTCCCAAACTCTAGTGACAGCACACTGGAACCACCACCTGATAATGTACACAATTTAACACCGATGGTCCTCAAGCATCTCTAAGATACAGATCCAAATTCTGAGTTACCTGTTTAAAAACCACTGGGAGTAGAGAAATTAGAACTTCATACACTGCTGGTGGGAATGAAAAATAGTATAGCCGCTTTGGAAACTGCCTGGCAATTCCTCAAACCATTCAACACAGTTACCATATGACCCAGAATCCCACTCATAAGCATATACCCAAGAGAAATGAAGATGAGTGTCCACACAGAAATGTGTATAAAAATGTTCACAGCAGCACTATTCAAACAGCCAAAAGGTAGAAACAACCCAAGTGTCCATCCACAGATGAATGGATAAACACAATGTGGTCCATCCATACAATGGAGTACTACTCAGCCATAAAAAGGAATGGAGCACAGATACATGCTACAACATAGATGAACCTCGAAAACGTGTTCAGTGAAAGAAGCCAGACACAAAAGACCATATATCATATGACTCCATTTACATGAATGTCCAGAAAAAGCAAATCCATAGAGACAGAAAGTAGATGAGCAGTTGCCAGGGACTGGGGGAAGGGGATGCGGAGCGACCGCTAATGGGTATGGGGTCCCTTTTGGGGTGATGAGGATGTTCTGAAATCAGAGGTGATGGTTGCACAACTCTTGAATATACAAAATACCACTGAACTGTACACTTTAAATGGATGGCTTATGGTATGCAAATTGTATCTCAATTTAAAAAGTACTTAAGGAAGCACTGACAAAGTTTGTTTTCCTTAAGAGGACGCTCTGGAAATGTTTTCCAAATACCAGGATTACTTGACCAACCAAAGACCAGCCCATATTTTCTTCTCAGAGGCAGAAAGGCTAGATCGCACAAACCTGACCCAATACAGTAGTATTTTGCCCTCAGCTTGGCCCTTGGGGCAGCAGGCACATCTGGGAGCAGCTGATTCCTACACCACACAGCTAGCAAGACTTACACTCAGGGACCATACCACACACATGAAGGACCCCCCCAGTGCACATGAAGCCCCTGCACATGAAACCCCCACATGAAGGCAACACTCACCCCCACCCTCCATCACCTGCCAGCTACATCTGAGTTTGCTGCTCTGTAAAACAAAGTAGCTGAGCCAGGAGGTTCCAAACTGCCCTCAAGCTCTTTTCCAGGTTCTGTATTCTTCTTTGGTCAGGGCCCTGATCCTACCTACAAAGTCCCTGCAGGGTGAGTTCTGTGGCCCTTCTGTCCCCCCTCCCAACAGCAGATGAAGGAAATTGTCTAACAGTTGGGTCAACATTGGGAAATCCTGGAAACGCCCGGGGCGAAGGCCGCCAGGTAGATGTGCTCTCCTGCCCCCGACTCCTCACAGAGGACAGGCCCCCCACAACACGGCTCAGCCCCTCGATTCTGCGCTTGTCTCCCAACCCCTCAGGACAGGCCCACTTGTTCAGTAGTGACCACTAGGGATTGGTGGGTGAGAATGCAGCAGCCCTGGAAGGCTCATGTGCCCCAAGGCAAGGCAGGGCCCCCACAGACACGGTGTGTGACCTTGCATCCCCTCTGTGAGGCACCACTGGCCTCTGAGGAACTGGCTGAGCCTGCACTCGGACACGGCCTGCTCACCTGGCTCCCGGCGGAGGGACACTGGTCCTACAAGTTGGCCATGGCGGCAGCTGCGTCTGTCGGCACCCACGTCAACGTGCTGACCAGCCTGAACAGGGGACAAAGAAAGACACCCTGAGTTTCCAAGGAAGGTCTCTGGGACATGCCAGTACTTGTGACCGTCTCCAGCCCCTGGGATCACACAAGTGGACTGTGCAGTTTGAACCAGGGCCTTCCTCACGTGGGTGAGCAGGGAAATGGACTTCTATCAATCTCGGACATGCCACACTGCACTAACCAACACACACCAACAACAGAGGCATGAAGGTGGTTTGACAGCCAAGTCGAAAATGAAGTTTTAGTGGTTCAGGGGTAGAATCCTCACCTGCCATGTGGGAGACCCCTGGCATAAGTCAGCCCAGCCATCAGTCCCTGGTTTGTAGTGTCAGGGCCAGGGTCAGGGCTGGCTCCTGGTTTGCAGTGTCGGGGTCAGGATTGGACCCCAGTTTGTGCAGCCGGGGTCAGAGTCAGCCCCTGATTTGTGGTGCCGGGGTCAGGGTCAGCCCCTGGTTTGTGATGGCGGGGTTGGCCTGGCCCTCAGTTTGTGGGGTCAGGGTCAGCCCCCAGTTTGTGGGGTCAGGGGTCCAGGCCTCTAGAAGCAGAGGCTGAACCCAGTGACTGGCCAAATCCAAGACATCCCAGCAACTGTCCGGCTCTAAGGCACCTAATAAGCAGGAGTGATTTGCCAAGCACTGTCACCATCACCGATGCTGTCATCCTTTTCACTCACATGACTCTCAAGAGCCTGCTCTGATATGAAGCCTTTATTTTTAAACTGGTTCACATATAATTCACAGCTCATGGACGGTGAGAAACTCTCACAGGAGAACCTGCAAAAGTAAGGGAGAACGTGCAATAGCTGGTGAAGCTTTTGCAAAAAGGCCTTTGGGCTCCAACGGTGGCCCCAACAGGGCTGCAGGCAAGGCAGGCTCCTGGCAGAGGCCCTTTCTGCACTGTCCGTGGCCTTATTCAGGGTAGGAACCCCATGGACTGTATCCTGGTGCTCAACCCTCCCACAACGAGGCCTCTCTCTCTGCCGAAGTCCCCTGTGCTTGCCCAGTGCCCGCTATGCTGCAGGGGGTCAACAAAAACTAGCCATATGTCTGCATACAAGGAGTCCCTGGTTGGCACAAACGATTAAGTGCTCAACTACAAGCTGAAAGGTTGGCAGTTCGAATCCACCCAGAGGCACCTCGAAAGACAGGACTGGTGATCAGCTTCCAAAAGGTCACAGCCTTGAAAACCCTATCCCACAGTTCTATTCCAACACAGGTGGGCTTGCCATGAGTCAGAATCAACTCAATGGCAACTAATAACAACATGTTTACACAGTAGCAACTAAACTAGAAGCTTAAAAATCAGAGCTTAAAAAAACCTGTCTACGTTAGCATAAAAAATGCGGAATACTTAAAGATACATTTAATAAAACATGTGCAAGACCCATAAACTGAAACCATAATAAAGCACTGTAAGGTAAACTAAAGAAAACCTAAATAAATAGAGATACCTTGTTCATCGGTCAGGGAGAGGTCAGTTCTCCCTTAAACTGATCTACAGATTCAATGCAATCCCAATAAAAAATTTCCATCAGGCTTTCTTACAGAAATTGACAAGTGATTCTAAAATTCATATGGAAATGCAAAGAACTCAGAATTGTGAACACCATTTTGTCAAAGGGAAACAAATCTGGAGGAGGGTTCCACCTGGTTTCAGGACTGGCCATGAAGCAATCAAGGCGGTGTGGCATGCCCACAGATGGGCCGGGCCATGTATTTGGACAACTGTTTTCCGCCACAAAGTCCCCCATGCCCTTCTTTCTACGTGAGGCCACAAGGCACATAGGCCACGGCCCCTAAGGGCTGAGGGCAATTCTTCTCAGAGGGGAGGCACTCAACTACAGGTTGTCCCTGGCTTAATACAGGGTTCTGTTCCCACAACTCCATTTTAAGTTGGTTCTAACATAAGTCAATTACCTCATTTTTTTTTTCATTATTATTGCCTTTTATTATCAGTATTTTTATAAATCTGATCTTTGTTTTTGGAGGTTGGAAACATTACATATAAACTTACAGATATGATGGTATCAGCAAATTACATACTACAAAATTGTATGTAGTACATATTACTAATGATAACATGTACCAAAGGAAAAACAGGACAGTTGTTAAGTGCAGTTCGTCGCAACTCAAATATGTCGTAAGTCAAGGGCTACCTGTACCTTTGCATCACAGTACACCCAGTATGAGTCCCACACCCACCATGGGCTCCCCAGCCCAGTGCATAGAAAACTGATGCTTCCAGGGCCCATATTAAAATCTGGAGCCACCCACTAACTCCTCTCCTTCTCTGCTGGCCCATACCCAGCCTATCAGGAAACTCTTCCACCCTGCCATCAGATCCGTCCAAACCCAGGCATCTCCCCCCGCCCCCCCCCCCCCAGTCACACTGTTCCCCTTCAGAGACTCACAGGCCTTTCTACCCCAAGGCTCACGGCCCTCTGATGGCTCACCCACTGAGGAAAAAGCTTTCCTCTCACCGCCTCAAAGGCCCCCCCGCCCAGCACTGCCTCACCTCTACATTCACCTCTGACCTCTGGTCTCTGCCATTTCTCAACACATCAAGCACCACCACCACAGAGACTTTTTATTTTTTAACCAAAATCTCAGATACTGTGTCATTTCAACAATCAATTCCTCACTTTACATCTCAAATTGAAAATAACTTTTAAAAACATAATTATCAAGCCATGGTCACACTAGAAAAGTTAACAATAATCCCTAATATCAACTAATGCCCAGTTCATAACCAATACCAAATTAATGCCCAGTTCATAACCAATACCAAATTAATGCCCAGTCCATAATCAATATCAACTAATGCCCAATCCATATTTGATATCAATTAATGCCAAGTCCATGTTCAACATGAACTAATATCTAGTTCATAATCAAAATCAACTAATGCCCAGAGCATATTCAGCATTCACAGACTATCTCAGAGGTGTCTTTTTATGTGTCTGTCTTAATACCATCACTGAAGCAGCTGCTGCCCTCTGCCTCACTTGCCCCCTGATGTCTGGCCATTCCCCAATATTGGCCCCCTAGGCGCAGCTGCCCCGTGCTTCCTTGCCCAGCCCGTGTGTACAACGGCCCAGCCCCCTCTCCCCGTGTGCCACTCCCTCTCCCCACACACCTCCTCTCCACAGCACTTACCACCTTCCCATGGGCCACCAGCCACTCACATACTTTCTCACCCAACAATAAGGCAAACTCCACAAGGGCAGCTGTATCAGTTTTATTTCAAGCGCTTAGAACAGCATCTGCCCCACAGCCGGGTCCAATACTTATTGAACAGAGGAGCGGGATGTGAAGGCAGAGGGCTGGACCTGAGGCCCCGCAGCAGCAGCTCCCTTGATACCATCCCGAGCATCTCTCTGAAATGCACTGTGATCCGTATCCACAGCTATCACTGGGGCATCTGCCATCCACCCGCACTGGCTGATCCAGTCAGCTTTTACTGTTTTCATTTCCAACCCATCGATTGAAAGCAATATCAAGTAACCCTTAAGTACACAATTACCAAATCAAGAGAGACTCTTGCACTCCCTCAATAAATCATTATGGTTTGGCTTTAACCCTGCACCTGTGTCCTTGATTTGCACACACACACACACACACACACACACACACACACACACACACCCCAACCTCACCACCACCCAAACACTACCATTCCCCAATCAAATCCCAATCTTAGAGGAGATCACACAAGGTAACCATGGTGATTCACGTGAAATCAAGGCACCTCGCTTTGGGCAACAGAAGCCCTTTGTTGCGTTTCATCCCCTCAAGAGCTCAGGCACGCAGGGTCAGCTCTCTTCTAACACGGGGAGAGGCTTGGCCAGATGCCAGCCACCCCTCTGGGAGCTGCAGTCCCTCAGGACCCTGGGTGGCAGTGCCATTGGCGGCACAGGCTGGCATCTGGGGCCAGGCATTCATCTGCACCTGGAAGGGACCCAGGAGGCTGCCTCTTCCCCCAAGCCCCCTGCTCCTTGAAATGCTGTGCTCTCTCTCAACCCAATGCCTGTGCCCAAACCTCTCTCACCTCAAGTCCAAACCAGTCCTGGGAATTTCAGGCCCCAGACACCTGAGACAGAACCAATGACACTGGACAGGACTCCCCGCCCTCTCCTAGATCTACCACGTCCACTACTCCACAAGCCGCACCCACCGACACAAGCCACTCAGGCTCTTCTCCAGTGGCTCTCAGTGCTGCTCTGCCACGCAGCCGGGGGTGGGGGGTGGGGGGCCTCCTCAGTCATCCCAGAACGGGAGAAACTGAGGCCATGTAACACAGAGTGTCTCAAGGAAACCAAAGGTCAAAACCATCCTAGCATTCTCCAGCTGATCGGGGAAGGGTTAACCTGGGCAAGGTCAGCCTTCTTGGCAGGTTGGAGCATCAAAGTTTCCTGGACACGACCTTGCCCTCTCATGTGGCACTGCCCACCATGGGATGCAGCGTTGAAATGCTGGCCACCTGGCTCCTGTGGGTGTTCTAAGCACAAAGAGTAAGTGACACGGACAGAGATGACATTTGACTCATGCAGGTCTGCCCAGGTAGGGAAGCTGGGGAATTAGACCAGAAGGCCCCCTGGCTCCATGGTGGCCTGGGAAACAGCAAGGTACCTACCCATCCCTCCCCAAGGAGCCACGGCCTCGTTAAGAAGCCTGTCCCCACAGAGGCGAGGAAGAGCATGACTCGGCACACCTGAAGCAGAAGAACAGCTCAGCCAAGGGTAAGACCAGCGAAGCCGGTCCCTGGCAATGAGGCTGGTGGGCCACACACAGTCCTGGTCCCTTGCTCCAGCAAGGCGCCCCAAGGTAACGACCAGCTGTGCCCTTGAGGCCTCAGGTCTGCCCAGCCTGTCCTGTGCCCAGGCTCCCACCCACCCCAAGTCCTGTAACCATGGCCTAAGGGACAGTTGGGCCATCCCCACGCTGACCAACCTAGTGTCCCCAACTCCAGCCACGTGCTCCCGGTGTCACAGGAACAGAGGGCACAGCCTCCATGGCCTGCCCACTCTCCCTGTAATCCTGTGACCTCACCTGGCAGGCATGCACCTGCATATATACACACTCATACACACGTTCTCATGCACTCACACTTGCATTCACACATATTCATGTAACCACAAGTACTCAGACTTGATCACATACACTTATGCACACATCCATGCAGAGCCCCACACTCATGCTCACACACTCTCCTGTGTTCATTCACAAATGCACTCACATGCACACCCAGTCACGTGCACTCATGCACTCATATACATGCACACACTCACACGTACTCATATGCACACTTACACCCACGCACTCAAACTTACACGCATTCACGTGCTTACATCCACCCATGCACACACACACCCTCGCATCCACACACACACTCTCTCTCTCACTCACACCACACTCTCAGATCCAACCACACTGGCCCCACTCCCTCTGACCCATGCACCTGTCCCCTCCACCCTGGGGCCTTTGTAAGCACTACTCCCGCTGTCTGGAGAGCCCATTCCCCCCTTTTCTTCTCCTCAAGCTCAAGGGCCTGCTGCTCAGGCAGCCCTCTCCACCCGCCCTTCCTGCCCACCCACCATCACTGGGCACAGGTGAGACTGGACCCATGGTGTACAAGTGCCCCTAGGTTCTCTGCTCTGAGCGCTGTGGCACAACAAGAGAAAGGGCCCCTCCTGCCATCTCCTCACCCCACCTCAACCAGACTGGGGAGGAAATGGTGAGCAACTTCCTCTTGGGCTATAAATACCCGACCACCAAGTCCCACGGCAGACTTGAGGCAAAGCCCAGGCATGTGAGTGCAAACCACCCCTTACATCAGAGCAAGTCACACCGGAAGCAGCCACATATGTGAAGCTGTGTGCCATGCGCCATCACCATCCCCGGAGAACACTGTCCCAGAGTGGATGCCCCCAGAATGGCCGGGCTTCACAGCAACCCCATCATCCTGGCTCCAGGGAAAGGTGCATATGGAGCTGCCCCGGCCACAGACGCCACCAGCCCCATCTGTCCCACTTCTCACCTGCTGCAGGCACAGGAGTGTGAACTCACCAACGTCTCTCCCTTCTTAACGCCACACTAAAAACCCAGCTAAGGCCCCTCCAACCAGCTCGGCCTTTCAGGTCTCAATTCTATACTACATCCCTCCTTTCTTCTGCCTTCAAGGCACCAGACTCTTCACACCACAAAACCATCCTAATGTCCAAGAGCATCCTATGGACAGGCCTCAACTGTCCAGCTCAACTTCCCATGGTCCAGCCAGTGGATGGGGTCATACCCAGCAGCCCCAGGAGCCTGCTCCCACTCACCCTCCTCAGGTGTCCCCAGAGTATGAGAACACACAAGGGCCATCAGTCCTTGCACTGAGGGGTCTCAGTCACCATCAGCTAGTTCATACTGTTACTAATGTTCTTTCCCAAATTATTCCAGTCTCTATTTCAGTGATTGTTTTAATACCTCCACCCTCACCCCCAGCAGCTCAAAATTACACCCAAACACTATGTTTAAGAGGCCCAGAAATCACACGTCTACATCTAAACGATCTGGGACTTTAAAAAGTGCCTGACGTCTGGGGTCTTAAAAGCCTGCAGGCAGCCATCTAAGATGCATCAATTGGTCCCAACCACCTGGAGTAAAGGAGAATGAAAAACACCTAACACACAAGGAAACAACAATAAACAAACAAAAAATTTAAAAAGAGCCTGAGTATAGTGTTTCAGGTGCTCACTACCCATGTGAGGGACATCCTCAAGAAAATGTCAGAACAACAGAGAAGGAAGTGACTCCCTGTGACCGGTTTCTCCCTGACGACCAGCTGCGCGGGACAGAACTGACCTGCAGCCCCAGCCAAGCATGGCCAGGGGACCCTCAGCTGCTCCCGGACCCAGGCACCCTGAGACCCCTGGAGGCCCCAGCGTGCCTGCGAGTGACCCCACGCGGCTGGAGGAAATGCATCGGGCCCCCTCCTCAGCACTGAAGACATCCCGGAACCTCTGGGCGCCAACGCTTCCAGATGATGTTACAATAAGCCTTCTAGAATCACACGTCATCTTTTGTTTTTTTTCTTAGTATATATAGTATTTTATTCTTTTTTGTTTTTATTTTATTGCTGTGCTTTAAATAAAAAGTCTACAATTCAAGTTAGTCTGTCATACAAAAAAATTATACATACGTTGTTATGTGACCCTAGTTGCTCTCCCTATACTGTGACAGCACACTCCTTCTATCCACCCCGGATTTCTCGTGTCCATTCAACCAGCTCCTGACCCTCTCTGCCTCCTCATCTCGCCTCTGCAACAGGAGCTGCCCATTTAGTCTCTTGTATCTACTTGAGCTAAGAAGCACACTCTTCATGAGTATCATTTTATGTTCCATAGTCCAGTCTAATCTTTTTCTGAAGAGCTGGCCTCAGGAATGGTTTTAGTTTTAGGCTAACGGAGTCCGGGCGCCATGTCTCCCGGGGTCCCTCCAGTCTCAGTCAAACCATTAAGTCTGGTCTTTTTATTAGAATTTGAGTTCTGCACCCTACTTTTCTCCTGCTCCATCAGGGACTCTCTGTTGTGTTCCCTGTCAGGGCAGTCATCAGTGGCAGCCGGGCACCATCCAGTTCTTTCAGTCTCAGGCTGATGAAGTCTCTGGTTTATGTGGCCCTTTCTGTCTCCTGGGCTAATATTTCCCTTGTGTCTTCGGTGTTCATTCCCTTTCGCTCCAGGTGGGTTGGGACCAATGATGCATCTTAGATGGCCACTTGCTAGCTTCTAAGACCCCAGACGCCACTCACCAAAGCAGGATGCAGAACATTTTCTTAATAAACTTTGTTATGCCAATTAACCGAGATGTCCCCTGAAACCATGGCCCCCAGAACCCTGTCCCTGCTATTCTGTCCCTCAAAGTGTTTGAACCACACATCATCTTAACCCTTTGGGGACACAGCATGTAGAGAATAAAGCCGTGGGCCTGGTAGACACGCCACACCCAAGCACAGCCTAGAACCCTGCCCTGTCCTGGTTTCTACCATCACTCAGCCCTACCCCAAACAAATCGCACTAGAAGGGTGCTGGAACACTTAGCTCTGGAAAATAAGCACAGCATCCTGATTGTTACAACTTGGATGGACTAACATGGGCCTGCTTCACCTCATGTCTTGGGACCAGACCCAGCCTCACCCGTGCTTCCAAAGCTCTGCTCTCCCACAGGAATTCCATCCTAACCTCATCTTAGCCATGGACAGGGCCACACAGGGCAGGAGTCAGGGAGTGTATGTTGTGGACAATGAGGAAGATGTTCACTGTGGGCACAAATGTCTCCTCTGAGTGGCTGCCAGAGCCATCATGCCATCCCAAACATATTCCTGAACCACCTGGACTGGGTGTCATACTGTTAAAAACACAATCCCTGGAGCACCCGGGCTGGGTATCACATCACCCCAACCCAATCCCTGAACTACCTGGGCTGGGTGTCACACCATCCCAAACACAATTCCTGGAGCACTTGGGCTGGGTGTCACATTGTCCCAAACATGACCCTGAACCACCTGGGCTGGGTGTCACACCGTCCCAAACACATCCCTGAACAACCTAGGCTGGGTGTCACACCATCCCAAATGTGACCCTGGAGCACCTGAGCTAGGTGTCATGCTGTCCGAAACATATTCCTGAACCACCTGGGCTAGGTGCTGGGACACTTAAGAGGCCTCTGGCAGGGAACTAGGGAGCCCTGACGAGCCTGCCTACCAGTAAGCACCCCTAAGGGGAACAACGGCTCCATCTTCAGTGTCTAGGTGGGCCTTGGGCCTGCAAGGAGCCAACGAGTTCACGTACCTCGCGATGCAAGGCCAGCCCGGGGTTGGCAGTACAGGCAGCATCTGCGAGACTGAAGCACTGCTCACATGCGATGGCTCGCACACAACAGTTCACACCCAACTGCACCTTGGACGCCGGGTGGGCGTGAGCCACCAAGTCACCCAGACGCCCCCCGCTCAGAGCACGTTTCTGTGCAGGTCATTTTCAGATGGTCAGGATCATCCAGAGTCCTCCAGTCACCCCTGGTACCTGAGAGGAAAGGGGGCAAAATGACTGCTGGGGTCCCCATCGACTTTGGCTTGGACAAGTGGGCCATTTCCTTTGCAAACATACGTGTATCCTGCAAGATATGTGACCTCAAACATGCAGTCTTCCAGGGACAACCTGAACCATCTCTGGACAGCAAGCCAGGGATGGGGCCGAGGGATGGGGCAGGGGCTGGAGGGGAGAAGCTACCTGCTGCGACTAGTCACGGTGCGAACGTCTGGAAGACAGAGGGGAGGTATTGGCGCAGCCAGTATCACCCGCCAACCATCCACGAGGCCTTGACTTCGCAGCGACAGGCATCTAGTCCCCACCAGCTGTGTCAGCCTCAGGGGACTTGGTGGGTTTTTCACTTCCTATAACAAAACCCCCAGCCCTTCTGTTCTTGTGGCAAGTTTTCTCAGTTTGTTTAATCCTAAATCTTGGACCAGTGGAAAAACTCCCACTCAGAACAGGCTTCCTCACCCGCTGCTAGAGGCACCAGGCATGGCTGTCCCACCCCAGGAGGGGGTCCTACCAGAAAGGGGGCCCTTTACTCTTCTAGTGCTTCAGGAGGGAGTATTTGTGCTGCAGAGCCAGGCCTCTTGGGGTCCCCCTACCAACACCGCCAGCCCTGCTTACTCTGGTGTGACTCTCAGACGTCAGGCAGAGTTCTGCAGATGGCACAAACGAGGCTGCTTAACCCCGACAGGTTCTTCAGTTTGCCTTTCCGGAATGCAGAGGTTCTTGTGACAACGCAGTGCCCACGTCCAACATGGACCGGGATTTCCTTCTTCCACGTACATACATCAGAGTGGCTGCAGTACAGGCTCAACTTCCACAGATGAATGGGGTGACACACACACATGCCCCAGACACACATGTGCACACACATCAATGTGCACACACATGCTCACCATGTGCACACATGAACACACACTCGGCTCCAAGTAACCCTGCACAACTTATGCTTCCTCTGCTCCTCTCCATGCTCACACCACTCAGAAACAAGGCTACCTCAGCCGGCAGAGTCAGACATTACCCTACCCACCCCTGGCCCTGCATGCCCCTCCAACACTCCCTGCGCCTCGGTTTCTATGCCATAGGGTTGCTGGGAGCTGTCATGGTACACAGCACACTAGCGCCCAGCAGGGCTGAGGCTACACCACATGTACCTCCCAGGCACATTCCCAGGAGAAGCAGAGGTCTGAAACCATGACAACTGAAGCGCTCGAGGGTTCACTCGGATGAAGTCGCAGGGTCACAGTGACAACTGCCCTGGCCTGGCCCAGCACCATGTGCAGCCTCAGGGCCCCTTCTGGCCGTGCTTGTGAGGAGTGTGGAGGTTGATCCGGAGGACAATGCTCTAGTCGTGAGCAGTCCCCATGCAGCCCCACCTAGTCACCCCCAGGAGCTGCCTGAGCTCTAAGCCCTGGCGCAGCGCCACCAGCTGCCCAGCAGTGAGGGCAGCCTGGGCTGGAATGAGCTGGAGGGGAGGAGGACAGGGCTCAGTATGCACTGTTCATTCGCTTACTGGGCGCAGCCTGAGCTAGCCTCACAGGGACCCTCAGGCCAGTCTCGCCTCCGCCTCCCCCAAGAGGGCTACCCCAGAGACCCCTCTCCTACCACAGCCTGAGACTGCCCCTCTCTGCATCTGGCCACCGGTCACAGACCCAGAACCTGAGCGTCTGTCCTCAGGATGCAGTGATGCACTGCCAGGGAGGGCCCCACTGCCCTCAAGCCCAGGCCTCCTCGGCTGCTCTTCACTGAAAAAGTTCCTGCTGAGCACAGAGTACAAATACTACAGAAAAACCCACTTGTGAATGCTGTAGGACAGGGAGAACCATTTTTAATACGCTGAAAGGAGATTTTGTTACTAAAGGAAAACAAAGGAAAGTGTAACAGTGGCTAATGCTTACTGAATTCTCTGTCCGTGCCAGGCCCTGTGCCAAGCACTTGACATGCCTGATTTCATTTAATCCTTAAAATTGACCAGGTACCTGCTATTACTGCCCACACCTCACATAAGATACCTGCTATTACTACGTACACCTCAGTGAGGTATCACCATTACTACTCACACCTCACACGCGGTATCACCATTACTACTCACACCTCACACAAGGTACCTCCATTACTACTCACACCTCACACGAGGTACCTGCTATTATTACCCCCTTCATATGAGGTACTTCCATTACTACTCACACTTCACACAACATACTACCATTACTATCCACACTTCATAGATAAGGAAACAGGCTTACCTATGGCTACATGGTTAACAAGAGATCAAATGGGAATCCAGCCCAGGTCAGCCAGTCTCCCAGGCCCAGTCAAACCTGAACCATTGACCATTAGAAGAGTGACTCTAAGGCCATCCTAGGGCTGGATCCATCTCATGGCTCAGGGAAAACGTTTTAGAACAAAAACATAAGGATCGATATAGATGGCGAGTACACCTCTATTGAACTGATGGAACCTCCCAGAGGAATGAGCACCATCACACACACTATGTCTGAAACTGTCCAACGGCTCAGTGTGTCTATCTTGCCTTTTCTAAAAGACACTGACCTGCCTCTGTTGACCAAAGTACTTGTTTCTAAGCCCCTATAGCCAGCTTATAAGCCAAGGGAAGGGGCTTGCCCAGTCTGGGTCATAAACCAAGACCAATTTTCATCTTCGTTCTGACAAATGCACACACATGCCAACCATGCTCCACACAGCAAGCTGGGTCCCTCATCACAGAGCATGTGGAGGCTGCCCTTCCTCTCTCATGAAACACCACTAAGCACTCACGCATGAGGCAGTGACAAAGCAGACACACAGACCAGAGGAGAGGAGAAAGGTCGAGGACATCTGGGACCCAAGAAGGCCAGGCAGACACTCAGCCAGGGCATACCCTGACTCCTCACTCCCACCCTGGCCCCAAAATCAGGACCCTGACAAACGAGGTGGTGGTAATCACCAGCCAGATGCCACTTGCTGACCCAAGCCATTTTCTTCTGTGTGCCAAGTCCCAGGGCTCTGTTCCTTCCGTAGACCCCTCCTCACTCTCAAAACCAGTTTCCAGCAGCAGTGGGACACCCACCTGTCTTCTCTCAAAATCCACAAAGAGTCAGGACTCGAAAACATTTGAGCAACGCGTGAAACAAGGAAGCCTTCTAAAATCAGGAATCAGCAGCTGTTGGAATAATTCATTTGGATGTTTTAGAAGAGTGTCTTAATGGCTCTGGGTCTTTCTGGAAAAGTTTCCAAAACCCCCAACTGGAAGATCCACAGAATCTAGAAAATGCAGGTTACCAGTCCGCTCACAGGGCTCATCCCAGCCACTCTAATGGCTGGGAAGCTCTTTCTCAGGCAAAGTTAAGATCTGTGTCCATCCATCTGTTGCTCGTTTACCCTTGGGAGCAGAGTAGAACAAACTCTTCCTGTGTACACTAGATGGTCCCCTAGATATTTTATACTTTCAATGATGATTTTTCATGCTTTTACATAACACAAAGCACAACACCAGTTCGGGGACAGGTGTGCATGCAAGGACAAGCCAAGCTCTGCCCTGTCCTCGTGGAGCTGGTTGTGACCATGCAGGGCCACAGACGGACCCTGTGCACGCACAATGTGTGGGACGGGTCACACGAGGTGGATGACACAGGGCCTCCCCTTCAGCCCACTGCAGCCACGGACTGGGCTATCTCACCAGGCAGCTGCCATTACCCCAGAACACCCTCTGCAGGACCAGCTCAGCCCTGGGGTCTGGGTTGCTCTCCTGGGCACTCTCTGCAGGCCTCTCCTGCCAACCCTCCCCATCCTCCTGCCCACACAAAGCCCTGAGCCCCCAAGGGCAGGAACAGCTCTTTTTACCCATCACTGGACCCCAAGCGCATGGCGCAGGCCCAGCAGAGAATGGACTCCAACAGCTGCTGACCAAACAGATGAATTATATCCTCAGTCCCTGGAACCCAGCAAATCAGGTCCATCTTCCTTACCGTGTCCCTGGCACCTGTCCCTGCTTCTTATTCTCCACCAGACAAACTCAGGGCCCTGTGAGCTCTCACACCCTGCTGTTACCCACAGCCTTTGTCCTGGTGGCCTCCCTGACCAATTCCAAGTCCATGCTCTCCTGCTCAGAATCTTCAGGGATCCCCCTGCTTTTAGGATGAGGTATAAGTAGCTTCCTACTTAAGGCCTCCAGTAATCGGTAGACCCTATGTTCTCAGAGCTTATTTCCCACTACAACTTCACCTAAATCCTGACGTCCCAGTGTGTGCCCTGCTCACTGTCCCACCCTGGCCCTCGTGAACAGTCTCATCCGGCCACCCACCATGAAACGTCTCTGCAAATGCTGGAGATGCCCAAGACTTCGAAGCTGAGCAATAAAAGCTGCCCAACCTTTTCCACGGCAGGCATTTAATAAAAATCATATCTACACATAGCCCTGGAGTAAAACAAGGCTACTAAGGGCCTGAGACAGGAGCTGCCTGGGCGATGGGGACTCTCCACATGGTCACCCCACAGCCTACCGGCTTCCACATCCAGGGCCTGGTGCCTGCCTTGGTGATCTCACCATGTGGGGATGCAGTGGACAAGCTGTACCCCCATAGGGGACACCGACCACATAGTTTCGGCTCTTGAATGTAGATGGATTAACTTTTAAAAGACAGCTTTAAAAAAATAGCCAGCAATGGCCCACGGACTGCTTAAGAGCAAAGTTTCCCTCAGTTTTCTAAGCAGTTTGAAGTTTAAGTCTTCTTTTTTTTTCTGCAGCAAACCAGAGCAGCAGAGCAGACAATGTCACAGGAGATGGGTGTGCCCTGAGCTGCTCACCCTGAGCTCCTTTCCCCAGGTGGCTATCTGCCCACCTTGGCTACCTTTTGTGGCAGGTTACCTCAGCTTGTCCCATGAGGCCCCCTCCAAGGCAGGCAGTCCTGTGCCTGATGGGGCAGCAGCAGAAAGATGCCAGTCACTCCTGAGCCGCTTACTGATGGGCCTTTGAAACCCACCAGCTGCCCCCTACCCTAATCTCTCCTCCAAACAAAACATGTTCAATTTATTTAACCAGGTCTCCTAGGATACAGTTTAAAGACCACTTCAACAGCCAGAGCAGACTGCTCCGGTAAAAAAGACGTGCAAGAAAATGCCTCCCCAACGTGTTTTCGGACCTTCTGGGTGGTGCAAAGAGTTAATCCACTCAGTTGCTAACCGAAAGTTTGAAGGTTTGAGTCCACCCAGAGGCACCTCAGAAGGCAGGCCAGGTGATCTACTTCTGAAAACTCAGCCACTGAAAACCCTATGGAGCACAGTTCTACTCTGACACACATGGGGTCGCCATGAGTCAGAGTAGACCCTCTTGTGGTAACATGTTTTAGTAGCCCGGCTGCACTGTTTTAGAGCCAACCAGTGCTCTCAGCCAGTGTCCAGGCACCTCTCACCCAGGACTGGCCAACTATTACTCCATGTCAGAGGGGGGACCCGACATCCATGCCTGCTCCTCCTGATGTCCACAGCTGCTTTTCTGAATCTTGGAACAGTCACTTGTATATCACTTGAATGGTATCTACGAACTAAATAAGTTCCATCCCTTTCTTCTTAATAGGCAGAGAAAACAATTCTATGCTCTTAAAATTTACAGCCATCACCCACTCAATTATAGAACTAGAAACACTCTAGTGCTTAAAAAGGCAGCCCTGTGGCTCCAAAAGCCCCTAGCGTGTGTCCTCCTGCCATGTCCTGTCCCAGTCCTTATGCAACAGACCCCTATGATGACCTCAGGGCTCCAAAGGACCTGGCCAAGGAAGGAAACCTGCCAGTGGACCTTCCTAAGCGATGAGGAACCAGAATGTGTTCAAATAAAGCAAAATAAACAACACTGTAAGGAAGCAGAGTTAGGATGTAAGCAGTCATGAAGGTTAGGCAAACTCAGAAGGGAGACTCTGGGAGACAGCAGGGCTGTGCCCCAGCACCACTCTGTAGTCAGCCCTGGCAGGCCACCCCCCTTCTCAGGCCTTGGTATCCAGCTGGCAAAATTAAGGGCTGTCCAGCACATCTTGAAGTTTGTGTGCTGTGATGTCAGAACCAAGTGTAGAAAAGGTTGTTGCTGTTAGCTGCCGTCAAGTCAGCCCTGACTCATGGCAACCCTACACCTAACAGATCAAAATGCTGCCCAGTCCTGCACCATCCCCATGGTTGGCTGAATATCAAACCACTGTGATTCACAGGGTTTTCACTGGCTGATTTTTGGAATTAAATCGGCAGGCCTTTCTTCTTAGTCCTAGAAGCTCTGCTGAAATCTGTTCAGCATCACAGCAACATGGAAGCCTCCACTGACAGACACGTGGTGGCTGCGCATGAGGTACCCTGGCCAGGATTCGAACCCAGGTCTCCTGCATGGAGGGTGAGAATTTTACCACTGAACCACCAATGCCCCCAGTGAAGAAAGTCACAGTGAATCCTAAATTAATTTACTGTTCAACTACCAAAAATATTTACGTTTATAATGCCATGCCCTGACAAATGCAAGTAGACTGGAGGGCTGAAACTACATTTCAATCCAAACTCAATATGTTCATATCTACGTCCAAAGAAGATCTCAAACACTGACAACTCCTATCCCTTTCCAGATTTCAGTACCAGATGCTGCCTAACCATGGGAAATATTACCAAAGGAGGTTTGGGGAGGGGACGCAGGAGACAGGCGACCCACATGCAAATTGTGGGAAGGTCAGTTAAGCAAATAATCCATTAAGGAAAACCTGTGAACTCTACCAGGAGTCCATATGGCCTAAGAGATTCCCTGGTATTGATCTGACTACAAGATCCTCTGAAAGAACCACCCCATTAAACTGGGAAGGGGCATCAACTCTTTATATGCAGAGAATTATAGAAAACATATGTGAGACTACAAAAAACAAAGTTCAAGTGTTCCATCAGTGACAAGAAAGTCCTGAGAACATCACAGGTCTCCAAAGACTCAATCAGCTCAGTCAGTGCCTTCAAAATGAGAATATGGGATCACAATAGAGGGTGCTGAACAGAGCAGGATAAAAATGTAAAACAAAATTTCAAAGTCACAAAAAAAGACTAGACTTACTGGTCTGACAGAGACTGGAGGAACCCCCTAGACTATGGCCCCCAGACAGCTTTTTAACTCAGAACTGAAGTCACTCCTGAAGTTCACCCTTCAGCCAAAGATTAGACAGCTCTATAAAACAAACAATAACACACGTGAGGAATGTGCTTCTTTCTTCAATCATATATAGGAGACCAATGGGCAACACCTGCCCAAAAGCAAAGACGAGAAGACAGGAAGGGAAAGAAAAACTGGACGAATGGAAACAGGGAACCCAGGGTGGAGAAGGGGAGACTGTTGACATATCGACACATCGCAGGGATTGCAACCAATGTCACAAAACAACTTGTGTATAAATTGTTGAAAGAGAAACTAATCTGCACACGCACACACACACAAATCAAGAATTCTGTTTACTACTCTCCTACCTTAGAGAGCAGAGGCGGTGGTAGTTCAGTGGTAGAATTCTCACCTTCCATGCGGGAGGCCCAGGTTCCACTCTCAGCCAATGCACCTCATGCACAGCCACTATGTGTCTGTCAGTGGAGGCTTGCGTTCAGCAGGGCTTCCAGTGTAAGACAGACTAGGAAGGGAGAGGCCTGGCTATTGACTTCCAAAAATCAGCCAATGAAAACTCTATGGATCACAACAGTCTAATCCTCAGCGATCATGGGGATGACACAGGACCGGGCACCATTTCATTCCATAGTGTGTGGGGTCACCATGAGTCAGGGCTAACAACTACCACCTTAGAGAGCACTCTTCCCCAAGTTCCACTACAGAGCAACTGAGGAAAATGTGCTTTCTCTGTGAGTATGAATGAAGCTTCACATCCACACT
This sequence comes from Dugong dugon, assembly GCA_030035585.1. Lineage (NCBI taxonomy): Eukaryota > Metazoa > Chordata > Mammalia > Sirenia > Dugongidae > Dugong > Dugong dugon. Next base: position 23,583,856 of record CM057462.1, on the reverse strand, counting down.
GAGAAGAGCTTTCAAGAGCTTGCTGGCAGAGCGAACTTGCCCAAAACACACAGGAGAAAAAATCTGTTGTTACAGCCACAAAAATGCACCAACTGGAAACTCAATGACAAGAATGGGGCCTGGAACTTACTCCCCTCAAGGTCATGCTGAGCGACCGCTCTAAAGTGAAGTGTGCTAAGTTTGGTCAAACAGCTAATGACTCAAAGACTAACTGCAAAGAAGCGTTGGAAATGAAGGAAATTCAAGGTTGGATGGCATGCACTTTTCTTCTGGGTAACCTGACTGACCTTTTCAGATGAGATCTCCTTACAGTGACTTCCAAATTGTCAGGCTGTAGTAGGACTATGTCATAAAACAAAACTCCTCTTTAGCCTGAGTGTCTCCCTGTCCCATAACTGAGGTGTGGGGGAGTGGCCCTTGGTGGACAGAGGGACAGGGGCTGGCACAGCCCTACTACCTGAAGACATTTCCCACTCATCCTCACAGCCATCCTGAGGCTAACGATACCACCCCCATTTCACAGATGAGAACACTGAGGCAACCTGCCCAAGGTTGAAGAGCGAGGAAGTAGTGGTCATGGAGAAGCTTGTCTATCCACCTCCAAAGCCATGTGAGCTGTGAGTCTGGAAGGGGGACCAGATTAGGGCCAGTCAGGTGCACACAACCAGGGAAACTGCTTCCTGCCCAGGCCAGGAGCCAGCGCTCAGCTGCCCCTCTTGGTTCTCATGGGCAGGACGTCGGTGCCAGCAAGCCAAGGGTGGCAGAGGCTGCTCCTTTCTCCAGGTGGAGGGTCTGGAATCAGAGGTCAGGTGAGTCCCTCAGCAGATGAGTCAGCAGGGAACCCTGGCAAGGATACACCCTGGAGGGGTGTGCCATCTTCCGTGGGTACAAGGGCCAACCCATAGAGCTGAGATGCGGCCAAGTGGCAGTGGAGGGCACAAAGGGGCTCTGTGCATGCACAGCGGCACAGTCCCTCCTGCTGTTTGCTCTGGATGGACCCTCATCTGGAAGTCACCACGGCACAATCTACCAGCCACACTCTGCGGCCGGGCTCTGTGCTAAGAGCCAGATTCCAACACAGACTTCTAAGGCAGATCTCGTCACCTTTTAGAAATGGGAAATAGCATGAGTGAGGCTCAGGAGAGCAGACCACCTGACCATCTGAGCCAGACTAGGCTCACTGGCCACACAGGACCTGCTGGGTGGCAGGTGCATGGCCTCATGTGGCCAGCAGCACTAGCCATCCTGTGCTGAGGTGCAGGATGTCATTTAAGTGAGCTTACAGGCATCCGCTCGCTGGGGGGGGGGGGGGGGGTGAAGTTTGCAGGCTCAAGCCAAATGATGTGGCCAGCAAGGCCGGGTGAGAGGGTGGTCGGGTCTGCAGGCTGAGCTACAGGTGAGGTTGAAGGATTCTTCAACCTCAAACAAGTCCAAACCTCTTATAATCCCAGGCTCCTCAGCCCCGGCAACCACACCCCTCCTTCCAGTTCAGCCACACCTAGCTAAGGCCAAACTTAATCTTACAGACTCAAACCTGCCCCCAAACTCCTCTCAACAGCATGCCTTTTGGGCACTCACTCGTCTGGGAGCACATCCACCTCAAATATCAGCCTCCACCGCCTGGACAGAGCTCATGTCTTCAGTGCTTTTACACAAGGTACCCTGGAACCAGGGTCAGAAGCAGGCAGGCAAGTCCCCTGAGGAACTCTCACCCGTGAAGCAGGGGCACCTTCCCACAGAGAAGAGCAGTGAGGTGTAGGGCTGGGTGCCAAAGACCCTCTCCCCCACCCACTCGCTTCCTCAGGCGACCTGCAGGGATTCTACCAGAGAAAAGTTTTTTTGTCTTCTAAAAGATTAACCTACATTTTCATCAGGCAAAAAGAAAAGAGGTCACAAATACAGCCTGGAGAATGAAGGGGGGCAAACAGCCCATAGTCTCCACTAACAAGTCTGGGTCCTGTATGCTCGGAATTGCGGCATGCAGGACCTGGGGTGGCCAGTCATCCCACAGCACTGATCACCCTAAGGGACCCAGTCACTCCATGGCCGGCACCTTGACCTCGCTCCCCTGTCTCACTGCTTCCACTTCTCGGCCACTGCTTGGGACCCAGGACCTTTTCTTTTTACCTGAACCTTCTTAATACACTGCACCCCAGTCAATACAAGGGTGTAGCCATGCAATTAATACGAGGCTTTTACTTACCTGAGAAGACTGCACTAAGGACAAACTGTTTCACCTGCCTCCTAAAACTGCAAGCAACTCACGAGCATCTGCTCCAACAAGCGACCACACTTACAGGCGGCAGTTCTGTCAGCCAGAATGCAGCACTGCAGACCTGTTCATCTGGTTCCACATTCTTACCGGCTGACAACTGCTCCTCAAAAACCCCACGATGCTCAACATCCCACAGTGACTGCTCACGAGCACTCACCCACTGATCTGCTGCTGCTTCAGACTGTCCTTTCTCTGCCTCATTTTCTACAAGCATAAATTAACTCAATTATCGGGGGGCGGGGGTCCTAGAAAAATCACCCCACCCTCCCATGTGACAGCACAGGAACACCACTGTCCTCGCAGGAAGTTCTCCAGGTAAGAACAGAGGTGCCTGGCTCTTAGGTCACTGTGTGCTGGCCGTCCACCTGGACTGAGGGATAAGGGCACGAAGTTTTGCTTCTGTTGGGAACTGACGTATCCCAGACTCTGTGGATCGTTCTTAATTTTCTCCCCAGACAATGGACATAAGAAAACACTGGCAGTCTTCAGAGCAGCTCCTCTGCTTTGCCACATCCTCTGGAGTCCCTGGGTGGCACAAATGGTTAAGCAATTGACAACTGGCAGAAAGGCTGGCAGTCTGAGCCCACCCAGAAGCATCTTGGAAGACGGGCCTGATGATCTGCTTCTGAAAGGTCACAGCCTTGAAAACCCTATGGAGCAGTCACACTCTGCACACGAGGTCTCCATGCACCTCAGACTCCATCCCCTGCAAGGTCCTGCTGCAAAGCCTCCACGCCCGTCTCCCCCTTCAGCGGCATTCCAGGCTCTCAGGGAAAATTCCAGACCCTACTCCCTCTGCTCCAGCTACAAATTTTTCTCCCAGCCCAAGTGCTCTACTGCACAAGCACTCTCCCTTCTTCTCTTCACCCACTCCACCTCAGTTAGAGGAAGCCCCCCCAGGGCCTGCCCACCAGGTTTCTGCCGCCTCCTTTCCTTGGTCCTTTTAAATATGCCTACGTTTATGAGATTAATTACGGTTTCTCCTCCACTAATCTCTTCATCAAGCAGGGATTCCTAGCACAGTGCCGGAGGCACAGTAGGCACACCAACAGTTACTGAATAAATCAATCCAAAAATCACTATTTGCAACGCCAGAAATTCACAAGGTAAACAGTGAAGAACAAGTGAGAGGTGTTACTGCAGTACTAAAAATCAGAGTCTTTAAAAATCTCTCTCATTAGTCACATAAAGAAAATTCCTACCATTAAAAAAATAAAAAAATACAGAGATATCCAAAAACTACAAAACAAAAACAAAGTACTACTAATCACAATCTACTACGTCTTACCATTCACTATAAATCCTGCCAGGATTTGTTCTACCTGAGTGTACCTGAGAGTAATTTGTTCCTCACTATCAAAATACAAGCTTGTGAGAATCTGCCAAATGATACTGCATTAATAGAGATGACTGGACATTAAGAAAAATGATGTCATCAGAGCGGAAACAACGAGTTCAGATTATAGTGCACAGCTTGTGGTCCTCTGTTGGGGTCTGTGGGACCCAGCCTCTGAACTCCAAAGGGCAAAGAGAAAGGGGTGAAGAGGAAGGGAAGATGAAGGGCCAGCAAGTCCCCCTCAAAGTCGAAGATCAGCCATGCCCACAGGGCTGAGGCAGGTACCATAAGGCAGCTCAGGCTGGCCCCTTCAGGCCAGCTGGATGACTGCTCTTGGAAGACAAGAAGGTACCCCAAGTTGCCTGAGGCACCCCCACCTCCAAGCAGAGGTACACAGCAGCCTGGACAGGACACGTCCTAGGAGTTTCCCGAAAACACCCAAACACAGGGTACGTGACCAGGAGCACTACTGGGCTCCGGGGCTTCAAGATCCTCAGTTCTCCCAACCATAAAGTGGGGATTATTACACACACACACCGTGGTGGGATCGTTCTAGGCACCAAAGATGCCAGTGCACGATGTTTGGCACACAGGAGGCAGGGAATTCTGGTGGCTCATGTCAGGGCTGAGCCTCCTGCACAGCTGTGGAGCCTCCAGCACAGCTATGGTCCACTCTAAGAGGCCACCAGTCTCGGCATATACTAACAAACCGATGCCAACAAACATGTCCTAAACCCTAACACGAAAGAAAACTTGCAGCCACTTCCAACAGGACAAGTTGTTCCAGAGTGTGGCAATTACATAGAGGGCTGTGGGTTAGTCCTTCTGCGCTGAGAGATACACTAGGTTTGGCAAGCACTGTGACTCCAGGAAAACCGAAGGAAGTCAACGGGAGAGGAAGAGAGAAGAGGAAGGCTGAAGCGAGCCCTGGACTTTGATCTCTGGAATCCAGAGCTCTCCAGATAAAAACGCTTTCACTTACAGAACCAGGCTGTGAAACTCCCTGAGCAGCGCAGCGACCTGCTCCCAGGGCCATCACTGCGTTGCAGGGTGGGTCCTGCTCACACCCCCGGTGAGGATCAGGTCCTCCAGGCCGTTCCCACAAGCCTTTCTTGGCTGAAATGATCGATCCCAGCTTTGCCAATTATCCCTTCAAGAGGCGGCTCTGCTGTCTAGTCACCGACGCCGGACCAGGTGGGAAAGAAGAAACCAAACCGCCACCACGAGCCTGGGAGGCAAACCCAAGGCGCAGGGCCTGGGGCCGGGGGAGGGGCGGGATCGGGAAGAGGACCGGGCGCTGAGGGTCACGGCGGAAGGGCGGGGAGAGGAGTGACGGCGGAGGGGTGGGGGACTCTTATTCTGACACAGGCCTGCCGCCGCCGTCGCAGGGTCACTGCCGCACCCGGGACCCCCACCCGCCCGCCCACGTGTCGCCCCGCGCTCCGGCCATGGAACGCCCCCAGTCCCCCCCCCCCGCCCAGAAGGAAGCGCAGGAGGAGCTGCGGCGCCACAACTTTCGGGCCCCCAGCCCCGCGCCCCCCACGTGCACCGGGAACTTTCTGGGACTGCGCGAGAGAGCCGCTTCGAACCGGGCCGGACGCGCCCGCGCACTTTTCCAAGCTCCGCGGGCCGGCCAGACCGCACTCCGCCCGGCCCGCTGCTCTAGTCTCCGCAGAGGCCGTGGCCCCGCCCGCCTGCCCCAAGTTTGATGGGAACTTACCGGGTCCGGGCCGGGCCGTGCTCCGCTGAGGGGCCGCCGGCCGCACTCACTCCGCCCGCCCGCCGCGCCGCCGGCCAGAGAATGCGCCCCTCGGCCGCACACATGGAGCCCGGCGCGGCGTCACCGCCCGGGACATGCGCACCAGGTCAACGCGCCCGGCCGCGGCCCCCAAAACACCGGGGAGCTCTTAAAGGCGCCGCCGCCGCCACCGCCCGCGCGGGGCGGGGCCGGGGGGCGGGGCCTGAGTGTAAAAAGGGTGGGGCCTCGGACGGATCCGGCAAGGTGAGGGGCGGGGCCTGGCGGATGAGGGGCGGGGCCTGGTGGATGAGGGGCGAGGCCTCCGAGCGGAACCTGGCGGGAGGGAAGGGCGGGGCTCGCAGCAAGAGTGGCAGGGCCTCGAGGCGGAACCCGGCGGCCTAGAGGGTGGGGCCCAGAGGGAGGGAAAGTCGGGGCTCGCAGCAGGAATGGTGGGGCCTCAGGGCGGGGACCGGAGGCGGGGCGAGGCAGGCCTGGCTCCGCCCCGGAAGTGCCCCCACGCAGCCCCAAGCGCGCTCCCACACGACGCTCGGCGGGCGGGTGCGTTTCCCACGGGGTCGGAAGCTCGCCGCCGAGTCCCTGCGCCCTCAGCCCGTAAGCTGCTTCGGGAACCGGGCGGAGGGCCCCGCATGGGTCTGATACTGAGGCCTCGTGTTGCGTGCTGCCCGCGTCCCCGTCGGGGGGCATCGGCAGCACAACCACTTCTTTGGACGGTTCCACTAAGATGGCTCCATTCCCCCCAACCGCCGGGCAGCCCCACGCGCGCTCCCACACGACGCTCGGCCAGCAAGCGCGTTTCCCGCCAGGTCCCCGCGCCTTCAGGAAGGCGAGCCTCGCTCCCGGCCGAGCCCCTTCAGCCAATGAGCTGCTTCGGGAACCCGGCAGAGGCCCAGAACTGCGCGTGGCCCGCGGCTCCGTGGAGGGGGGCACGGCGGCACGGTCATTGCTCCGGAGCAGAGTTACACCAAGACGGCTCCACGCCCCCGCCCGCTCTCCAGCTACCTCCTGAGCCTCGGGAGAGGGTGATCCCCCAAAAGCGAAGCCGCACGCACGCGCACGGGACAGCGACATGGGAAACGGAGCAGGGCTGTAAGACGCGAAACATGGTCAGACCTTAAAACTCACAACTTCAATAAGGAAAGTACAAAGTTCGTAGAAACACCACTGTGATAGCAAGATCAGGGACTACAGAATCACCAGAAAGGCCCTTTCTTTTCGTGTTCTTTTTCCAGAATTTGAACAGATCATATGGTTTGTGACGAGATGCCTCGACTTTTCACATCACATCTCACACACGTATGCAACTGGGCAGAGTTCCACCAAGCATACCTCTTCCATTTGCAAGGCACTCTGGTGTCTTCTGTTATTCATTTTTGAAGAAAGTCAATATAATGCATACCTACTATGTGCCTCGACCCTAAATCTGAAAACCAGTTGCGTAGAACAAGTTTCACCAATAAAATGGTTTTTTTTTTCTGTTCTATGGCCCCCCTTAACAGCAAGCTGCAAAAAGCCCCGTGTAGAGTTCCACACACAACTGGCAACTTTTTGTCGTTACTGTATTTTTTGTTGGCTCTCCCCCGTCCAAAAAAAATTCTTCTGCTTAATTCAACATCCATATAAACTCCCAGGCCAAAAAGAGAGGCAGCCCTCAAACTAGAAAATGATACAAAATACGAATTGTGGACCCCAAACACCTTCCCGCCCCAGTTACGTGAGAGATTTGCTTTGCTACAAAGAATTTAAAATGTTCAATTTCAAAAACCAGCCAAACAAAAGCAGCCCTATTCTCAAACCAGTCCTATTCTCAAGCCTGGGTAAAGAATTCAGGAAGCTCCCCAAACCCACATTCAAGGATAGTTGAAGGCAAACACCCTGGACTTTCACTCTGACTCAGCAGTGTATGCCTTTACGCTACAATGATTAATCAGATGATGTATATTAAAGCAATACAAGCAAAATATTACCTCACTGCTCCTCACCTGGGTCTTGATTACTGCCAACTTAATTAACTACAAACAGAGCAAAAGTGTGGTCTGATGGGAGACCCGAGACTTGAGATGCAGGTATTCCAGAGTCTACGCTGGCAAGCCCTGTGTGGGTCACCAAGGTGACAACCGCCTTGTTTTAGAGGGAGGCATCAGCTGCACCATGTTAATGACACACCCTACAGACTGAGGTGTGCATTGGCAGCAGGTGGGCTGCTCCAGGGACAACGCCACCTCTTCCAGCTGGGGAAGTAGGGCTGAACCAGTCACAGGGTTTATGTTTGTGATAGGAAGAGGGCAGTGTGAAGATGGATAAAGTGACTGCAAATCAGGACCTGTTGGGGGCTCCTGGTGCTCAGGTTGGGAGAGAAGTTGAGGTTGCTTGGACTTTGCTGCCTCATGCCTGCTTGTAACTAATACTGGACTAAACGGCAAGAAAGTCCAGCTGGTTGATTATGAAATATGATGCAATCTTACTCAGATGCCATTCTAGAGCTGAAGCAACTAATTAAAAGTCAACTCTGGCTCCGACCATGTTGTCCTCAAAGTTTTCCCTCTGCCCTAAAATCAACCCCAGCAATACTTATGGATACCAGTTGTTAACAGAATAGTTGAAAAACACTTGTGTTATTTCATTAATCAAACAGAAGTTTCTTCCAAATTCACTTTAAACTTTGTATCTTCCATTGACCAGATTCTTGCTAATAAAAGCAGGATTCCTTCCACCGTAGCCAACGCAAAAATGTTCTGGTTCTCTTTCAATTAAATTTTAAATTTAATAAATAAACTACCAAACACCACCTGAGCTCTGTGTGTTCCGGCACAACACAGGGATTGAAGAAAATAAATTTGGGCCAAATTCTGCGTTTAATAATAGTTCATTAAATGTGTGCCCTTTTATAACAGAAGGAGCCCTGGTGGTGAAATGGTTAAGCACTTGGCTGCTAAATGAAAAGTCAGGGGTTCAAACCCACCAGCCGCTCTGCAGGAGAAAGATGTAGCAGTCAGCTTCCATAAAGATTTAACAGCCTTGGAAACCCTATGGGGCAGTTCCACTCTGTCCTATAGGGTCGCTATGAGCTGGAAACGACTCCACGACAATGGGTTTATAACAGAAATTAGCCAAAGTCTCCAAAGTAGCATGAAGCTAACAGAGAAGGAGCAGCATCACCTACTGAAAGTTCATGGTACTATACTTTTTTTTTTTTTTAATCAGAATAAGGGCCAAAGAAAATTTATTTCAAGTTTCTGGTAGACAAAATTTAAGATGTCCTACATGGTAAAACTGATCGATAAGAACTGTTTCAGGGATCACTCACCCCCAGGGTTTTGCCAACAGAGAACCTGCAGCTGCCTCTCCAGAAGCCCACAGGCTGGGGGCAGAGAGAGTCACAATGATTTCAAGACAGAAAATGCATTCACCCAACAGAACTGCTGAGGAAGGGGCTGCTCACCCTGCCTGGGAGGGATCAGGAAGTCTTCATGGATGTGACACTTGAGCCAGCTCTTCACAACTGGTTAGGAAGAACATCCGAGGTATCCTGAATAGCAGAGGCCAAGACCACAGCTGGATAGGCTGGAATGTGGGGGTTTGGGGCAGAAAGGGGCAAGAGATATGGTTGAAAAGGGACAAACTCACTGTCCTTTCAGCTTTCTAGATGCCTTTCCCTCTCAAAACATGGAACGGATTGTCAACTACTTGCTTAAGTTCACAAGCAAGCAAAAAAGACCCAGCTGCAGAGGGCTGTGGGGACCATGGTCTCAGGGAACATCTAGCTCAACTGGCATAACACAGTCTATAAAGAAAATGTTCTACATTCTACCTTGGTGAGCAGCATCTAGGGCCTTAAAAGCCTGTGAGCAGCCATCAGACACACCACTGGTCTCACCCCTTTGGGACCAAGGGAGAATGAAGAAAACAAGATACAAGGGAAAGATTAGTCCAAAGGACTAATGGACCACAACTACCACAGCCTCCACCAGACTGAGTCCAGTGCAACTAGATGGTGCCCAGCTACCACCAACTGCTCTGACAGGGATCACAACAGAGGCTCCCGAACAGAGCTGGAGAAAAATGTAGAACAAAATTCTAACTCAAAAAAAGACCAGACTTACTGGTCTGACAGAGACTGGAGAAATGCCGAGAGTATGGACACCCTTTTAGCTCAGTAATGAAGTCACTCTTGAGGTTCACCATTCAGCCAAAGATCAGACAGCCCCATAAAACAAAACGAGACTAATGGGGCACAACAGTCCAGGGACAAGGACTAGAAGGCAGGAGGGGACAGGAAAGCTGGTAATAGGGAACCTAACTAAGGCTGAGAAGAGACAGTGTTGACATGTCTTGGGGGTTGTTAACCATTGTCATAAAACAATATGTGTACTAAATGTTTAATGAGAAACTATTGGTTCTGTAAACCTTCATCTAAATCATAATGAAAAGACAAGACCCCAGCTAAGGAGACCTGGTTATGCATACTTTAACCAACGTGAGATTACTGCTATCAACAAGTGATATAGGCTCCTGCTTGTTTTCTGGGAAGCTTTCTAAAGGAGAATAAACAGGCTGTTCATTCAAAAGTACACCAAGTTTCAGGGAAAAAAAAAACTACCTGTATGAGAAAGAGCACTGAGCACTTTCCACAGTTTGCATTACTAGTACTCTCAAGCCTAAAACTGTTTTCTCTGAGTTTTAGAGATAATATAACTATAATCCCCAAGAGAGAGTTGTTTTAAAGTTTCTTATTTAACCCCAAATTCATGTGAACAGTGTGAGATTACAATGCAGTTGACTGGGAAAGGAAAGGAAAAGATTAATTTCTACGTGAATCTGATTTCCTAGTACTTTGATATTTTTGATACTTTTTTCAAAGATCAGAAAATGGCTAAAGAGACTATTAAAGTGATGCTTTCTGAAAACTGCAATACTTCCAATACACTACTGCTGCTACAACACATGTCAATATCATCTTTTAATGACCTTCTTACACTAAGTCAGGAGTCTCTGGGAGACAGATCTGAAGTGAACAATTCAGCCCCCATTCTCCCCTCCTCTAGAGATGGTCCACTTTTTGAACAGTGTCTATATTGTTCTGAGTGTTGTTTTTAACTACCACCTTTCAGTCCTTCATGCTGACACCATGTGGGTTCTTCAGGTGCCATTTGCAGTGATGCCAATCTGTTCAGAGAGAGAGGGTGATGTCCCACCAGGACAAGGTTCTGAGCACAGATGCTCCCCTAAAGGGTTAAGTGCAAACCGCCTAGAGTTGCTGTAGGAACCGGAAGTATGTCTCCCACTCCGTCTTCATCTGCATGTGTCACTAGTTGGCAGGGAGCTTCTCCTTTGTGTCTATATCTGTTTTACAAACACTGCCCACCTAATATAGATCAAGTCTGAGTCTTTGAAAAGTTAGGACGCAAACCATGTTTTCTATGTGTTAAAGAATTTCAAAAAAAAAAGGAAAACTACAAAAAAAAAAAAAAAAAAGCCTCTATGACAGTCTTGAGACTAGAGATCAACCTATTCAAACCTGCTCCTCCTCAGAGAGAGCATGAGACCCACCAACAGTCTGCGAATAACCATCTCTGGTTGAGACATGAAGAAAACACATTTCAGAAACTTAGCCTCCACCTCAAAGCCCATTCCCCAGTTGCTAAATGGCAGATCTGCCAACTTGCCATCTTCTGAAGGAGAGAGGGAAAACCCACCCACCCCCACTGCCATCGAGTCGATCTCAACTCACAGCAACTCTATAGGATGGAACAGAACTGCCCCATAGGGTTTCCAAGGCTATAATCTTTATGGAAGCAGACTGCTACATCTTTCTCCCATGGAGCAGCTAGTGGGTTCGAACCACCAACCTTTTGGTTAGCAGCCAAGCACTTTAACCACTGTACCATCAGGGCTCCTTGGAGGGAAAACACTCCTCCCAGATGATTCTCTGGATAGAACAATTCCCTCTTCCCTGGCCAACAGCATTTCATTACAGACAATAAATATAGGTGGCAGGTCTTCCCAGTCTGTCTTCTCCCTAGCAGCTAGGTAACAAACAACCTTGCCCTCTTTCGGGCCAACAACGTCAGGCCTATATTCTACCAACTCCTGGTTAGGGAAGAGTAAGACCTTTATTTCAACTTCCAATAGAGGCACTTTGAGAGATTAAATATAAAGCCTGAAGCTTAAAAATGCAATCATAAAAGTTTGAAAAATTGTTCTGACATATTAAGAATTTTAGACCAGCTTAAATGATGATAATTCTCAAAGGAAAAAGATTTCAGAAGCAGCCCCCATATGTGTTATCTTGAAGCTCTGTACAGAGTCTTAGCTGATCGGACTGCACTAGCTATCACTGGTTTGTGATTGAAAATGCTTATTTTAAATTGAATTCCATGATCCTCAAAAAAACCCAAACCCATTGCCATCAAGTTGATCCCAACTTGTGGCAAACCCCCATGTGTTACACAGTAGAACTGATCCATAAGGTTTTCTTGGCTGTAATCTTTACAGAAGCAGATTGCCAGGCCTTTCTTCCATAGCACTGCTGGGTAGGTTTGAACTGCTAACCTTTAGGTTAATAGCTGAGCACAAACCATTTGCACCACTCAGGGTTCCTTTCCATGATCCTACTAGGGCACATTTTACAACTTTCTACCTCTGAAGGTAACTTTGGACTTTTCTGCCAAAGGCGTTCTGTTCAAACGCTGACTTTTTGACAATCCTCACCTCCTCAGGTAAAGGGAGCCCACTTGGCTGTTTTTTGCCTCCCTCCCCTGCCATACTGTTCCTCTCTCAACAATGCCGTTTGACAAGCAGTCCCTATCGCCCCTTCCCAAGGCTTCGAACCGGTTCTTCCCGGTTCAGTCATGGCCGAGGAAGCAAAACCTGAGCAGACAAGATTTTTTTAAAATTGAATGAACCGCAACAATAACCAGATTATGGGTCAAAGCCCTGCTAGATACCTATCTCCCTCTTAGAAAACAAGGGCAGCGTACATGTTGCATAGCAACCAAATCTCTTGCCCATGCGATTCTGAGCAGAATCAGAAACAGTGATGCCCCAGTCAAAGATGGTGGCCGACCAGGCTGCTTTGAATATGTGTTCCTCTGCACAGTCCCGCCAATAATCCAATCTCATGCATGAGGCTCCAGAAAAGGATCACTATGCCTCTTCCGAATCTCCCATTCCAAGGCTTCAACCTGTAATTCTTCCAATTCTGGTTATCGTTCCTGATCACCCAAATTGTAAAATTTCTGGTCTGTTCTGGTTTTGCTTCACTGACCATGACTGAACCAGCTCCAACCGGTTCAAAGCACTGCCCCTTCCTCTGCTCACCCCACTAAACCAGTTTATATACCTGTCTTTTCCTAGAGACTATGAGCTCCCTAAGCAGTGCAAATGGTTTACGCTACACTGCTAACCAAAAGGTTGGCAGTTCAAACCCACCCAGTGGTGACACAGAAGAAAGGGCTGGTGATTTGCTTCTATAAAGATTACAGCCAAGAAAACCCTATGGAGCAGTTCTACTGTGTAACACATGGGGTCACCATGAGTTGGAATCAACTACATAGCAATAGGTTTGGTTTATTTATTTATTTGGTTTATGAGCTCCTAGGCCCAGCCCAGTGCCTGGCCCTCAGCCAGTTAAATGCACATCTTCACCAACCCTGAAGGTGAGGCTTTTATGAGCACAGGTACAGGTGGGACTGATGAAGGCAGGGGTGTGGGGGGAGGTTCTCTCCATACTGCAGTCACATAAAGACTTGGCGTATGCCCTTTCCCTAGTTACCCATCACACTGCAGATGGCACTGCGAGTCCATACAGCAAGCACAGCGAAGGTAAGGTAATGCTGAAGCAGCATCAGGCCGCAGTGAACTGAGCCATCTCCATGGGAAAATCAGCCAGTCTGGGATCCTCCCAGTCACTGGGCCCTGGTCACAGCCTGCCTGTGGCCAGCAGCCCCGATGAGATTGGTTTCCTCTTGGGCAGTACTGCCGCAGACAGGCATCCAAAGCTGTGTGCGAGCCCTGACAGAAACATTCCGTCTTGATACAATTCCGTAATAACTACCTTCACTAGCCACCTGTGACAATCTGGCCACTGGCTGCATGCTTACCATCTCCACCCCACAAATGAAGAAACTGAGGCTCAAAGAGGCTAGGTCACCAGCAATTTGATCACTTTCCTGAGGCCACACAGTCAGCTAGTGGTGGAATTCAGATTCAAACGCAGACTTTCTAGCTCCAAAGTTCCTACTGCACACAGAGCTGCCCACTTTTACAAAGCAATGAAGACTCAGTAGCAACAAACCATTTTCCAAGATACACACTCACTGAAGGACTTCTGACTCTACTACTGATTAGTTAAGTTCTCCAGAGCAGCTTTTGGCGCTTGAGCATGGTGGTGATATAACAGGAAACCATCCTGTTGGCATCCCTGCCAGATATTACTGAGTTTATGGATAACATAAGCTTAGCCCCCAGAAATGGCAAGTGTGGCTCCCACCTCTGACACTGCAGATTTACCAAGGGAAAAGCAAGAACCTGAACATGTTTTCTATACTCAAATTGGGGCCCAAGGCCGCAGCCTGGCAGGAGGTGAACAAAAGTGAGGCAGGAGCAGGCATCCACTTCCCAAGGGCAGCAGAGCCCAGAGGTGGGAACCTGGTCACGTGAATTGTTGCATTACTCGTCCACACCCACTTCCGGCTTGGGCCTGCCTCTCTACCTCCAGAATTGGCCAGTACTTGGGTGGAAGGAAAGGAAAAGAAGGCAGATTACCAAAAACCCTCCTTGTGCCTCCCTCCCCCCTCATCAGACTGTACACCCCGGCTCCACCCCTCACAGATACACCTACTAAAGACAAGCACCTGTCAAATAATTAACTCAGGTGGACGAACATCAAATCTAGGACTTCCAGCCTTGCCCCAGCATGCTGTTGTTGTTAGTTGCCGTCCAGTCAGCTCTGACTCATGGCGACCTTGTGTATAACATTGCCTGGTCCTGTGCCATGTTCTAGCACTTTATCGGACAATATTCTGTTTTGATCCATAAGGTTTTCATTGGCTGATTTTCAGAAGTAGATTGCCAGGCCTTTCTTCCTAGTCTGTCTTAGTCTAGAAGTTCTACTGAAAGCTGTGCACCATGGGTGACCCTGCCGGTATTTAAAATACAGGTGGCATAGATTCCAGCATCATAGCAACACAGGAGCCACCACAGGATGAACGACAAAGTGACAGATGGGTGAAAGTCAAAATAGTGCTTCCCAAGTCCCATTGTGAGAGGGAATCCTAGGGCAGAGGGACCTTGATGCACCAAGAACTACCTGTTGTGATAGAGCAAAGTCAGTTTATTTGTCTGAAACTTTACTTTTCCCATGCCATAAAACACAGCCAATTATCTCCTCAGCTGAATAGTTTGAAGCAATGCCACAGGATTCCAAACACGCACCACCACTGCCACTACTGTCAAGAAAAGCTAAGCTGAGAATGCTCCCAGCAGGGGCTATCCCAGACTCTTTCCTTTTTCCAAAATTATACCCAGTCATCCTGGAACAATTACTGCCAACAATCAACCAGGAAAATTACATGATTTCTGCCTCTGTGTAGAGAGCAGACACAGAGCAAGGAGCCCAGTGAAGAAACTGGAGATGTAGTGAAGTTTCACTTCCAAATCTCCAAGAAACTCTACCTGCAAACTCCCGATGAGACTAGCGAGGCTTCCAAAGAAGCCTGGCACTATTCTTTAACTCATTTATCTGGTCACTTGTTTGAGACTGGGATTCCCCATAGGATGGAAGCTCCTTGAGGACACAACTGCATCTGTCCTGCTCCTGCTGAATCTCCAGCACCTGGCATAGCACTACCTGGCACATCACAGGCACTCAAAGATTTATTGTTGGATTATGTGCTGGCATAAGGAGTCATGTAAGCCAGAATATTTAACACTTTCCACGTTTCAATGTAACTTAAGTTGCATTTAAAAAAAAAACAACCCATCAACAGATGAATGGATAAACAAAATGTAGTACATACATTCAGTGCAATACTACTCAGCCAGGAAGGAAGTCTTGATACATGCTACAACATGGATGGAGCTGGAAGACATTATGCTGAGTTAAATAAGTCAATCACAAAAGGACAAATATTGTATGACCTTACTTAAATAAAAAAGAAAAGGCAAACGTATAGAGAACAAAGTTTATTAGTGGTTACCAGCGGCAGGAGGGATGAAGAAAAGGGGGGTTAATGGTGATGGAAATACCACACTGATTAAGCACCGGGTTGCACAGCCGATTATTATAATTGCTGTCAATAAGTTGTACACCTATGAAAGTTGAATTGACGAAAGTTTTGTGATAAACATATTTACAACAATGAGAAAATAAAAGAAAGAGTAGCTGCTGAGACTGCTCATGTATAACCAAAAATCTCATGAGATTTGGTTTGGAGGTTTAGGGTCATGATTTCATGGGACATCCCAGTTAATTGGTCTAATAACTTGTTTAGTGCTTTTATTATACCTCCTAGCTCGTTGCGTAGTGCCTGGGATCTTAAAAGCTTGCAAACAGCTATCCAAGGAACAACAATTGGTCTCTATTCACCTGAAGCAACAGAGGAAGGAATATCAGAAACAGAAGGAGGAAATGGAATGTGTGGCTAATGGCCTCCATGAACAACTGCCTCCTTTGCCATGAGACCAGAAAAGCTGGGTGGTGCCCAGCTACTATTACTGAACATTTTGATCAAAGATTCTATAGAAGAATCCTGATTAAAAGGGGAAACTTCAAAACATAATTTCAGATTCTCATGGAGTCCAGACTTCCTAGAGCCATGAAGGTTGGATGAACCCCTAGAACTATTACTCTGAGACAATCTTTAAAACTTAAACCAAAAATATCCCCTGAAGTCTCCTTAAAACCAAACAACAGTTTAGCTTAACTAGTAAAAAATGTTTGCCTTGAGCATTATGTTCTTTTAAGAACTATCTATATGGCATCAAATTGACAACAGCATCTTGAAAGATTAGATAGGAACCTTAGGGGGCAGTGAACTTATGTTAACGGGGGAGCAACAACTCCGAAAAGGAGGGTGAGAATGGTTGCACAACTCCAAGAATGTAATCAATGTCATTAAATGGTACGTGTAGAAACTTTTGAATTGGTGTATGTTTTGCTGTGCATATTCTCACCAACAACAAAATAAATAAAACTACAAAAAAAAAACCAAGAGAATTGAAAGCAGGAATGCAACAGAAACTTGTACACCAATACTTATTGCAGCACTATTCACGATACCACAAGATGTCCATCACAAGTGTCCATCAATAGATGATGGGTAAACACAATGTGGTCCACCATACAATGAAATATTACTTAGACATAAAGAGAAATGAGGTTCTGACCTATGCCACGATGTGGATGAACCTTGGAAACATGCTGAGTGAAATAAGTCAGTCACTAAAGAATAAATATGATTTTTTATATGAAATATCTAGACTAGCCAAAGGTATAGAGACCAAAGCTTACTAAAGGATACCAGTGATGGGAAGGAGGAGGAAAGTGGAAGTCATTGCTTAGGGGACACTGAGTTTCTTTCAGTGGTGATGGGATAATTTGGAAATGGGTAGTGGTGATGGTGGCACAACAACATGATGAACATGATCAATGTCACTGAATCAAACATAAAAAAAAGTTTAACTGGCAAATTTTTTGTTATATATAGTTTTACCACAATAAAACAATTAAAAAAAAAAAAAAAACCTACCTATAGCCACATAGAAAAACATGCAAGAAGTGCTCAAATGTCCCTTCTAGGCCAGTTTAAAGGGATAAATCGTATTCAGAGATAAATGCAGTCAGGCTGCAGAGAGGATAAAGCCAAACTTAATACTAGGAATTACAAATAATATCATCCATTCATTTGGATGAAATCACTTCATACAGTAATTTGCCAATTCCAAAAGAGGTCAGCTTATTTCTTGTCATCAAGATCCCATAGGGATTAATGCCTCCGGTGCTGTCTCCAAAAGGAAGGAAACCCTCACTTCCCTAGCTATTTCAGTTATATAAATCAACAGTTTATCAGTCCAAAGTTAGAAGCTGGGCAGTGTTTGGACCCGCGTGCCTTTTACAACTGCCCACCAATGGATAACCATGTTACATTACATCTAATAAATGTACCTAGATCAATATCATTTCTAACTATCCAAGGTTTTTTACTGCTGTAAAGATCCTTCAATTAAAAAAAAAAAGTTAAAAAACTTCCTGTTAAATAAAGAGACTTTGTGGTGGCACCACCATGCACCAGAGTGAAGTCTGTGGCACACAAGACACAGCAAAACTTCAAAGGGGATAGTGATCCTTTTAAAGTTGTTTACCTTTTTTTTAATATATTTTAAAAATAATAAATTTTGCTCCTATTTTATATAATGGAATAATAGTCCTAAAAAGAACTAAGAGAAAATTCAGATTGATGGATACTTCTTTGCCTTTGTGTGTCTGTGTGTGTGTGTATATGCGAGAGACAGAGAGAGAGAGAGAGGATATTTCAAGGAAACAAAACAATAACAACCGTTTCTTCAAACTTAGGAGCAGCCCCTGAGGGCCTGCCTCAGATTCTCACCCATTGTTTCCCCCTGGGTTTTGACCATCAGGGGCAGAGCGCCATCTGTCCCCACACTAGTAACTGAAGAAGGCTGAGGTGAACTCACCGGCCATGATTCTAAGGCTTTTACTAATTGCTAAGATTCCACTCAAAAAAAAAAAAAAAAAGAAAGAAAGAAAGAAAAGTGTCCTGCCCCACCCCCAGGCGCCCAAGGAGCCGAGTTAGCATCTCCACAGCTCTCCCCATCCCAGGAACTTGAGGTGAATTCTGATCTCCTCATGGGCACTATGCCACACACTGGCCCTCTCAAAGTACTATTATTGTGTGGCATCAAATGCCTTTGTACATCACTTTCCCGGTCTTTTGTACCCAAATCTGATCCATTACCCTGAAAGAATGAATGGTTCCTCTTTCAAGGTTCTAATGTGTAAGAACAGATCACTTACCAGGTAACTGCTGCAGCTCACTCACTCAAGTAGCCCCAAAAATACAGATATGATCCTTTAGGTTTATGGTTCACCTATTTTTTTCTTCCCACAACTCCTTAAGTTCATAGGAATTTATTTTTGTCTAAGGTCTTAATTATAATAACACATTTCCCTGCTTGCCCTTAACTCACAAATTACCCCATTTTACAGAGAGAAAAGCCAAGGTTAAGGCAAGCACAAACACCCAGGCCACACAGCAAATCCCATCTTATAACTAGTATCAGAACACAGAAAAACTCTTGCCACAAGACTAGGGGGTGGGAGGGCAATGGGTTTTGCAAGAGACATAGCAAGTTTATTTCTCTTTGGGCACATTTAGCCTTGGCAGAATTTTTTTTTTTTTTCCCATACAAAAATTTATACATACATTATTATGTGACTAATTGCTCTCCCCATACTGTGACAGCACACTCCTCCTTTCCACCAGATTCCCCATGTCCATTCAACCAGCTCCAAATCCTCTCTGCCTTCCCATCTCACCTCCAGACAGAAGCTGCCCGTTTAGTCTCTTGTAGCTACCTGAGCTAAGAGGCACACTCCTCACAAGTATCACTTTATGTCCCACAGTCCAGTCCAATCCGTCTGAAGAGTTGACCTCGGAAACTGTTTTAGTTCCGGGCTGATAGAGAATCCAGGAGCCATGCTTTCCAGGGTTCCTCCAGTCTCAGTCAGACCATTAAGTCTGGTCTTCTTACTAGAATTTGACTTCTGCACCCCACCGTTCTCCTGCTCCATCCAGGACTCTCTGCTGTGTTCCCTGTCAGGGAGGTCATTGGTGGTAGCCGGGCACCACCTAGTTCTTCTAGTCTCAGGCTGATGAAGTCTCTGGTTTACGTGGCCCTTTCTGTCTCTTGGGCTAATACTTTCCTTGTGTCTTTGGTATTCTTCATTCTCCTTTATTCCAGGTGGTTGGGGCCAACTGATGCATCTTAGATGGCCACTTGCAAGCTTTTAAGACTCCAGATGCCACTCACCAAAGTAGGGTGCAGTACCATTTCTTAATAAGCTTTGTTATGCCGATTGACCTAGACGTCCCCTGAAAGCACGGTCCCCAGACCCCTACCCCTGCTACTCTGTCCCTCAAACTGTTTGACTGTATTCAGGAAACTTCTTAGCTTTGGTTTAGTCCAGTTGTGCTGACTTCCCCTGTAGTGTGTGCTGTCCTTCCCTTCACCTAAGATAATTCTTATCTACTATCTAGTTAGTAAATAACCTGACCCTCCCTCCCCACCCTCATAACCATCAAAGAACATTTTCTTCTGTGTTTAAACTTTTTCTTGGGTTCTTATACAATATGTGTCCTTCTGTGACTGACTCTGCATAATGACCTCCAGCTTCCTCCATGTTATGAGATGTTTCACGGCTTCATCGTTGTTCTTTATCGTTGCGTAGTATTCCATTGTGTAGATATACCATAATTTGTTTATCCATTTGTCCGTTGATGGGCACCTAGCTTATTTCCCTCTTTTTTGCTATTGTGACCAGTGCTGCAATGAACGTGAGTGTGTATCTATCTATTTGTGTGACAGCTCTTATTTCTCTAGGATATATTCCAACGAGCGGGATAGCTGCTGGCCTTGACAGAATTTCAGGCACTTCCTGGTCTGGGAGTCCAGGCCAGAACCTAATCTCCCAGGCACAACAACCAAACATGTGCCAGGCACTGTGCTAGAGACCTCCTGTTCATTCTCTTGATTCATTCATTCACATGTCTACCAAGTAATCTCATCACTAGGCACCTCCAGACACATTCACAGAGATGCATTCCCTCAAATACTTAGTACGTGCTGATTTTGTGCTACAACTTGTTCAAGGCACACAACCTGAACTAGGAAGGGCAGAACCAGGTCTTCTGACTTCAAAGCTCCCCCTCCCCTTTTTCACGCCCCACCCTGCTGGTCCTATGGGTTTCATTTAAAATAATAAAAACGAGCCCGTTAGTTCTTTGCCTTCATTTCAGGATATCATGACCCCTTACCACCACACAGAGCCCAGAGCTCCCCACCATCTTTCCCCTTCCCCTCAGGGCCGTGACTCTAGCTGACCTGACCGGGAAGCGCAATCAGGTCTGTAGCAGTCTCCTGCCTGGACTTGACTCCACGAGGAGAAGAGGGCCCCAGAAATTCTCAAGCGCTTCTCCATAGAAGAAAATAGCTCGAGTTGAAACTTGTGTCCACATGGTCCACTGACAGATTTAGAACTCAAATTATAGCCTCGGCAGAAGCCTTCACAAAGGACTCAAATTAAGCAAGACACAGATGGAAACGAACAGGAGAGACACAGTCTTAAATCAAACTGTAAAGTGAACTGCAGTTCTAGCACAGTCAGAGGGAAGAACTTGTTGAAATGCTAACCAAACAGGAGTTCAGAGTGTATTTCAGAACACCACTTCAGGCCAGTTTTCCCCACAATTTTAGCCTGAGACTTGCGCTTGGACATGAAGTGGTTACAAGTTACTCAGGTTTCAAACTGAGTTCATTCCTATCCTTTGGACCATCTCTCAATGCCAGCATTCATCTACTTGGGCTCCAGAGAACTCTGAGTTTGGCAAAACAGATAAAATTAGCTACTGAAGTGAACTTGGAATCCAGGGTGGGCCATTAAAAAAAAAGTATACATGAGATTTGCAAAGGCCACATAAAAACTTCCTTTGGGCCAGGTTGAAGTCACCTAAAACTCACAGAAATGTAGTCAAATCTTCTGTCTCTTGCCTTCCTTTCACTCTCCCTGGATCTAGGGTGACCCATTTCCTGCTTCTTGTCCTGCCTTTCAAACCAAAGAGTGGCCCACAAACTGGGGGTCCTCAAGAGATCAAGGGGTGAATCAGAGGGCATAGGGAGAGAAAATGTAGCAGGAAGACCTAGAAGAGCATTTTCTTCTCCTTTCTGGGGGGAAGGGGAGGTGAGTTACTGAGTTAGGCTAAGCAGAGGGAGGCGGAGGGACAGGAAGTCAGGTCCTGTGGCCTGACAGTGTGATAATGGGAAGACAATGCACCCTCCCTATTCCTCCTTCTTCCACACTGGCCTGACAATACTGTGGTGGCCCCCTGGCTGAAAAATGAAGCAACCAAGGGGTCATCTGGCAACAGCTCCTGCTCCCCCAAATCTAGCAGGTCTTCAAAGGGCAGGAGAAAACAGGGCTCTCTGCCTCTCCGTCTCCCAACCTCCCTTCCAGTCAGAAAATCCTCCAGGCCCCTAGAAGGCAAGGCAAAAGTCCAGAGAAGACCCCCAGCCTGGCAAGAAAAGAAAACTGAAGCAGGGTACACATTTCTTGTCTTTCCCTCCACAATGCAGGGAAGGGGATAACACAAACAGAAATAGGAAAACCTTGAATTTGGGGACTAAAAGGAGAAATGAGAGAAGACTCTCCTTAGAGAATCAGGAGGGAAGATTCAGGAAAGGGGAGCCCTTTCAGGCAAGTGGGAGGGGAAGCCCTTGAAATGCAGGGAAAAAGAGGGATCCAAGGTGTCTCCCATCAGGAGAGGGGCATGTTGGAAAAGTGGAGGCACGCTTCACAGATGTGAATATCTCACGAAAGTGGGACATCTCAAACTAGAGGAGAAAACTCTGAAGAAGCAGGCGACTCCTTGGAAAATTCTAGTATCCATAGATTAGTAGCGAATTCAACAGAAATGTATATTTTGGAGTACACCTCGTGGGAGTACTCCTCAGACTAAGGATCCTGTCAGAACTAGGGACATTTCAGAGTAGCTGGGGGTCCTCAGAGAAGTTGAAACATTCACCAAAAAGAAAGGGGCCCTACTGAAAGTGGGACAGCTCAGACAGAGAAGGACTGAACAGCAACATCTTAGATTAGTTGGGGGACACTTTAGGGAAGGAAGAGGCCACCCAAAGAAGTGAGAGACAGAAAAGCAGAGAACATCTCAAAAAAGCAGGGGAAAGGAGACCTCTAAAAAGTGGGAGACAACTTAGAAAAGCTAACGTGCAAAAGGAGACACATCAGAAAAGTGGGACACAGCTCAGAGAAGGAGGGGGCCCTCAGAGAAGCAGAGGTCCCCTTGGAGAAGCGGGGGGTCTCCTTAGAGAGGCTGGCTCCCCTTGAGAAGCAGGGAGTACCCCAAAGAAGCAGGAAGTCTCCTCAGAGAGGAGGGGGTCTCCTCAAAAAGATAGGGAACCTCAGAGATGTAGGTGTCTCCTCAGAGAAATGGGGGTCCTCTCAGAAAAGCTAGGTCTCCTCACAAAAGTGGGGTACCCTCAGAGAAGCAATCTCCTCACAGAAGTGGAGGGCTCCTCGGATAAGCGGGGGTGCCCCTCTGAGGCCAGGGTCTTCTCACAGAAATGGGGGTCCTCTCAGAGAGGCCGGGGTCTCCTAACCGAAGTATGAGTCCTTCACAGGAGTGGAGTCTCTCACAGAGGCGAGGGTCCCCCAGAGTAGCCAGGTCTCCTCAGAGAAGTGGGGGAGTCCTCTCATAGAGGCCTAGGTCTCCTCACAAAAGTGAGGGTCCTCCACGGAAGCGAAGTTCCTACAGGGCGGGGGTTCTCCGAGAAACCTGGGGCACCAGGAGGCGGGGACGCCCCCCGCGGCCCCTCACTCACCGAAGTTGTTCGGTGCTTCGGCTGGCGGTGGCGCGGTGGGGTGGCCTCGGGCGGCGCGGTCCGGTCCGGTCTGGTCGCGTCCCGCGGCAGCGGCTCCCTCAGGTGGCGCCTGCGGCGGCGGCGGCGGCGACGACAGGACGACAGGGCGACCGCCCGACCCAGTGCGCGGCAGCGCGGGGGCGCGCTCGGCGACGGGGTGCGCGTGCGCGCGCCGCGGGCGCTGACCCCGGGGCGGGAGGAGCCGCCGCGCCGTGCTCCGAGCCGCCGTTCGGTCTCGGCGCTCCGGCTCACACTGAAATTGCCGCTTCGCAGCCCGGCTTCCCCGGTTGCTAGGCAGATTTCGCCTAACACACTTCCGGGTTGAGGCGCGTCTCGCCGAGTGGCGGCGCCGCAGGCCAATGAAGTCGAGCCGGGCTCCGGGAATCCGCTCCCCGAAGGGGGCGTGGCCTGATCTGTGACGGACAGCGGTAGACGGCCAATGAGTGTGCGGGCCGGCTGGCCCTCGGGATCGCGCGGGTGGCCGCGACGGGCCCGAGGGGCGGGGCGGGGTGACCGACATGTGGACTGCCAATGGGAGAGGGAAGCGGGCCGCAGGACCACGCCTAGAGTGCAGGGGCGGGGCTCCGGTTTCGGGGCGGGAAGAGAACACGGCGAGGGGCGGGGCCTTGGGGACGCGTCAATTCGTGGTCGGCTTGCACGGACCTCGGAGGGCGGTTCGGCTGGGCTGCCAGGCGCCTGGCGACTGACTGGGCAGGGGGTTCCCCGCAGTGCTCTGCAGGGGCACCCCACCCACAATGCACCGGAGGCGGCCTAGGCCAGGCGGTTACGCCGGGTGGCGGGCGGGGCCGCGTGAGGCGCGTTCTGAGGAGACTGGGCGAGCTGTGGCCCAGGCCTTGTTCCTGAGGGGAATCTTTGCCCCGCGTTCTCATCTGACCGGAGTTGTGGTTTGGGGCTTCTGAGGAGAATATTGGGGATTCTTTCCCTGGTCCCTGTTCTGAGGAGAATCTCAGGAATTCTTGCTCCAGGCCCCCTTCTGAAGAGAATGTTGGGGATTCTTTCCCTGGCTCCCGTTCTGAGGAGAATCCTCAGGGTTCTTGCTCCTCTTCTGAGGAGAGTCTTGGAAGTTATCGCTCTGGCATTCAGACGAGAATTGCCAAGATAAGAATCATTAAGGATGATTTTGTAGATTCAGGACCCTAGCTCTCTCTTTTCTAAGAAAAATTGAGGTTCAGGGCCACCTGCCGTCTTTACTAAGGAGAATTTTAGAAATTCAAGATCCAGCGCCTTTCCATAGGAAAGTGTGAGGAGCCAACCCTGCTGCTTTTCTGAGCATTTGGCGGCCACAGCCTCTTTTTCCTCCCTGCGTACCACCAACCTTCATTTATGAAGATAACTTGGGAAATTTCTACTTCACACTTTCCCCCCCCGCCCACCGCCCGAGGAGAAATTTGGGACTTCAAAACACCCTCTTCTTTCTGAAAATTAATATCTCCCTCACCCTTTTTACTAAAGAAATCGACAGGGAATTGTGCTGCCTGTGCTTTTCTGAGCATTATCTGAGTTGTGGTCTCCCTTTTCTTGAAATCTTCAACCATTTGACTCCTCTACCCTAGAAAATTGTGGATTTACCTCTTTTTTGGTGGCCTTTTCTGAGTCTGTCCCCTGCCTGGCTGTTCAGTGACACAGTTTCCTTCTCTGCTGGGTGGAACCCTTCCAAGAAGCATTCCTGCTTCCCACCCATCCCTAGACAAAACTGATCAGTCCCTACTGTAACAGGTACCACATTACCAGGCCAGCTATTGGAAGCATTCACCCGTGTCATCCCCCAGTTGATTCTGAACTTCTTGTCTGATTTTCCTCCAAAGAACCACGCTTTGCGCTTAGTAGACCACCAAACATTCATCTAGTGGAAAGGGTTGAAGAAGGCAGCAATGAAAAAATGCACAACATTGCAAAGATTCGATATGGCAAACTTTTATTACCTCCACTTTGTGCACAGGATTGTGTGAAATACATGAATTATTGGATGAAATTTGCAAGCCAAGATGAATGCAGTAAATAGGCCTGTAAGGGAGGTAGAATGTTACACTAAAGCAATACCAATAAAATGTTGTAGGAATGTAGAGGAAGAAGTGATTAAATGAGATAATGGATGTGAAAGTGCTTTGTAAACCATGAAGCAGCATGCCCCCGTGGAAGGGATTATTGTTACAAGTGGGCTGATATTCCAGGAAGAAGAGTAAAGAAATTCAGAGAGCCCCAGTTACGGGAGGTTGGCAAAGAGCCCTGTGGGGACTGACTCCCTGAGTGAGCTCAGCCTGGCCCCAAGTGGCAAGGCAGACAAAGTCCTTTGCTAGGGAAAGAAGCCATTGCAAACATGAAGACAAGGTGTTCAGGAGTGCCTTGTTCGCAACTCTGTTGTAGCATTTACCACATTCTGTAAGTGTCTGAGGCAGTGTGGCTGGATGATAAACACTTGGACTTTGGTGGCTAGCATAGCAAAACTGGGGTGGAATCCACGCCTGCTATTTACTAGTTAGGCCAGTTACTGTCCTCAACCATGTAAGAAATTGAAACACCGACCTCCCAGGGTTGCTCTGAGGATTGTGGTGCAAAGTGCCTTGCACCATGCCTGGCACATAGTGCAACTCACGAACTTTTGGTTTCATTCTGATCACTAACCAGAATGCTTTTTGAGAAATCCAGTCTTATTTGGCTAAGTAATCTCTTGGTGCTTTGCATACATCTTTGTAGTTGTTAATTGAACCGGGATCAAAGAGCAACTCTTGCTCCCGCCCCTTCATTTTCTACGAGAAACTGAGAAGCAGAGAGGGCACATGTGACTCATTCACAGCCTACTGCCATTTTATGCATCTGAGCTTGTATTGTCTTCATGTCACTTTGGGTACTTGTGCAGGGAGGGGAGGGGGGGCCTGTGCCCTTAAGTCCTTGTGCAAAACATAGCCATGTTAAGAGCCTAAAAGGCTCTTGAGTCTTTCTCTCTTAGGCAAGTTGTGGGAAGTGTTTCTCTGAAGGGAGGTTCTGGATGCACCTAAAATCGTCCCCAAGCCCAAGAGCAAAGGGCACGTGGGGGCCTGACCAGGGTCAAGGCTACCCAAATTAACTTTGTCAAAGGGAGCTTACAAATGCAGTGAGGCTATTTCAGGGCTACCCTGTGCAATTTCCAGACTGACCCCTGAAAATGGCAGGATCTATAATTACATCTTACCTTTTTATTTTAAGAATGAACAGAATTTCGTTGATTCTCTGGAAAAGTCTTTGCCTGGAGGCAGAAATGTTAGACTAACTTGAGAATCCTAAGCATAAACAGAAGTCCCATTTGTCTGGAAAATCTTATCCTCGAATAATCCAAGGGAATCCAAGAATCAGAGGGAGTGAAATGCCCCACCAAAATGGATGACATAACCACATTTTGTGACATAAAAAAACGAAAAGAAGGGCATGTGACCCATACCAAGGATGAGTTTTCCTTTCCACAGCAATTGCATCTCTCCTCATCAGGGCGTGTTCCTTCCTGGGTCTGGGAAATCATGTGGGCAAACTGGCTAAGTGACATTCACGTCCAAATAGGGAAATGGGAACTGAGCCAGGCTCCTTTCAGGGCAGCAGGAGAGGCGGGGCCTCAGTGGTAGCTAGAAAAATGAGGGCCAGGTGGGTGCTGGTATGCAGAAACCTCCTGTTTGTGTCATGGCCTTGGACCACTGAGGAAACAGTGCCTGAAGACAGCTTTTTAATACCAGCTGGAAAGATACTAAACACAAAGATTAAACCCCTCCAGTGTCACTCAATGACAGTGTCAGTTCAGATGGAAGCAGCAAAATCCCCTCCATCCGTGGCATCCTAAGATTGTTGGACTGCATAATTCACTTGGGTTCGCCAGCCACTTTGAGGTTTTCCTATGTGAGTTGCTGAACTACTGAAACCTGCATCCTTCAGAAGGTCCAAGAGAAAAGGTGGTGAAAACTTAGTATCTATTTCCTGAGAGAAATATACAGCCAAATCAAGATGTTGGTAAGTATTCCTCCCACTTCCCCCAGAGAAAGTGATGTTGGTTGTCTAGAAAAATCTGGAATCCAGTCCAGATGGAATTCAGAAGTCCTTTAAGCTCCACCTTTTTGAGATCTCTAGGTAAAAAACCTGAACTCTGGTAGCAAATCTTATCTGGTGCTTATTGACATAATTAAGTGGGATTAGTAACAACCCTTTTCTGAAACAAAAGAAAGTGTTATCTACATCTAAATGTCTGCAGCCTAGAACAATACTTCTAAATCAAAATGATGACTTCCCCAACCAGGAAGGCAAGCAGATTTCCAAACAGAAGGGAGTTCATCCTAGACACAGACAGCAGGCAGGACCTTGTGAGTGAAAGGGAGGAGCCAACCCCAGTGATAGATGTGAAAGACTCTTACTGATGCCCTAGTAGAATTCTCCTTTAGGTTCTTTCTGAATTGAAGGCCTTTAACCCAAAAAACCAAACCCATTGCTGTGGAAGTCTTTAGCATCCCACATATGCACTTACATCTGAGCCTAGAAACATAGGTCACAGCTTTTGTCCGGCTGCACTTCAGACCCCCTTGAGACGAAGCACCCCATGCCCCTTGTCCCTATGCCTGAAGTGATTGATTGCTTTCTGTCTCTAAGAGGTGTTTCCTCATCATTCCCTCCTCTATCCTACCCTTAAAATCTCTCTCTCAAGTTACTGAGAACCCAATGATTGCCCGTCCAGGAACTCTTATCAGTCTGCATTTTCTCCACCCTCTAGTGACCAGAGGACATGTTCCCCTCCTCAAAATGTCTTCCTGGCTTCTGTGGTACTCGACTATCCTGTGCCTCCAGTTCTGTTTCCATCTAACTTCTACCTGGAAATTCTGCCACTCTTTGTTCTCTATGTCTCTTCAGAGAACAAATCCCTTTGTAGATGTAACTCAATAGCAATAGTGTTGGACCTCGTCTAACTTTTTACCAATTCTGACACCTGCTGTCCTCCTGGAGGCACTCTCTACTCCTCTGCTGGGTTTGATAATTCATTGCAATAGCCACACAGAACTCAGACCATACTCACAGTTACATGGTTTATTAGGGAAGTAACATGGGATCAGGATTAACTTGAAAGTAACAGAAATAGAATCAATGTCCAGAAGTACACAGACAAGTTCTGGAAGTCTCCCCCAAAGTGAAGAGCACATCTCTCCCTTTAGTGTAACACAACTCTCTCTCTCTCTCTCTCTCTCTCTCTCTCTGCTATGCAGGCCTCCTCTCAGCCCCTGCCCTGCTCAGGCAAGTGTTACAGCTCTTTTAGCTCCTCTGACATGTGCCTGGAGGCACCCCACTCCCAGGCAAGCCTCCTCCCCGGAAGACACTAGGCTCTCTTGAACCATGGGTCAGCAAGTCTACTGTAGCTGCACTGTTCTGTGGGCCAGGAAGCCCACCATGCCATTCTGTGCCAGTCTCCTGGTTCTGCTGCCGCTGTTCCAGTGTTCCAGCTCTCTCTGTCTCCTGGATCTACAACATTCTCAGCACAGGGACCCTGAGTCCAAAGGATGTGCTCCGCTCCAGACTGTTCTTCTTGATGATAGTGAGGTCCCCTTCAACCTCTGTGGGATGGGTGCTTATATAAGCAAGTGGCTCAGTCCTATTGGGTGGATTTTTATGCACCCTATTTGCATAATAACTGACTAGTTCCTTCTCAGGATTAAACTGGCCAGTCCCTTTGCAAGTGGCTCTATCTATTTGAATAATAACTGACATTTTCTGCTGGCAGGGACTGGCTGCTTCCCTGGGCAAAAGTAACAAGCTTCTCCAAAGGACTAGGGCAACTGTAACAAGGACAACTGTAACAACTCCTCAGGGCCCAGTGAAAAATCTCCCAAGCCATATTCTTTTTCTCTTTTTCACAGAACCAAGGCAAAAGGCCACATAAACAAACTCATTTCACCACTGTAGAGAAGGACTCTACAAAAACTCCCAGATCTATTTCTGATCAACTCAAGTTCCTGTTCAGGGTCTCATGCCCCTCTAGACAGTTGCACCCGGATATGACCTCAAACTCCACAGAGAGACAGATTTGTTCTCTCTTTGACCCACTGCCTAATTTTTAAACTAGGTACTTTGTCCATTCTCTTTTCTTGCACCAACGTCACTTTTCCAGTGTTCCAGGCTTCTTGTTGCTGTGTGCCTTCAAGTTGATTCAAACTCAGTTATGCCATGTGATAGAGTAGAATTGCCCTACTGGGCAATTCTAGACTTAAAGCTCTGAAATCTTTGGACTTTAACATCATTCCTCAAGCTCAAAATTAGTTGTTAAATGTTATGATTCATCCCTGTGCTTACTTTATATCTATTCCTTTTGATTTCCGTTGCTACCACCCATGCCCAGGCCAGGACTGAACAGCTCTTTCATAATCAGTCATGTCCAAACTGTCAGACTAATTTCTCTTAAATCATGGATTTGATCATGTCACACCCCTACTCCTCTCAGGAAACTTCAGTTTTTAGGGAGGAAATATTGTATTGCTTCTGTAATCAGAAAAAAAATTTTTTTAAAAAGACTTTCGTTATCAAAGTATAAAGGCTGAATCCTGGCCTGGTGTTCAAGGTCCTTTCCGTACCTCCCTTAGCTCCAGTTTCTTCCTGGGATACTTTGTTCGGGAGTGATGCCTTAGGTTTGATTAGTTCAACATTTCCCACACTGCATTCCATGAACATCGGAATACCTCAAGACTTCCTTAGGCATTCTGTGATGAAAGAGTTTCCCTGTTTAAAAGAAAAAATTCTTTTAACTAGAGAATTTTTCTTAACCTTTAACATTGATAATGCATGCTATGGTATATCCCAAACTTCCTTCACCGCTTGATCTCTTTTATTTGTTCTAACCAGTTACCAGTTGCTGTTGAGCTGATTCCAACTCATGGCAACCCCATGTGTGTCAGAGTAGAACTGTGTGCCATGGGGTCTTCAATGGCAGATTTTTCCAAATTAGATCACCAGATGTCTCTTCCATGGTGCATCTGGGTGGACTCAAACCACCAAACTTTTTGTTAGCAGTTGAACACGTTAACATTTGCACCATCCAGGGACTCATTTATTCTAAGAGCATCTATTAGCGTCTGAGGAATACACCTCGGTGGAACAAGGTTTGAAAAGTGTTGCTTTGGCACCTTGCCATCGGCCAAGCCAGTTTCTGCCTCCATGACTGTGTCTAACTCTCTCAGTATTGCATGAAGTAGAAGGATATTGCCTCATTTTGTTGGGGAGAAAACTGAGGCTTAGGGGTTTGATTTGGCCAGGGATGCAAATAAATAAAACCAGAACCTAGGTCTGAATTCCAATCCAGAGATCTTTGCCCTTGTCCACACCCTCCCCAAAGCCCTCTTAAATTGCTTCAAATTAGACCTGGGTGTGGGCTCAGCTTTTCTGGCTGCAGTGTGGAAAAGTAGAAAGAAAACTAGAATGGAGACCAGATCTTTCCACCTGCTTTGTGACCTTGAGTGCGTTGGTGACTGATGTTTTCTGTTTGCATGTCATTTTCATGTATCTTGTATTAATCCACCACACAGAGAGGGAAGGCTGGATTCCTTCTTTCCTTCCTTCCTTCCTTCTTCCCTTTCTCCCTCTCTCCCTCTCTCTCTCTTTCTTTTTAATGTCTACGAGATGATAAATTGCCAGAGGATAGAGCTACACTGCACACTGACATACACATAGCAAATGACATTAAGACAACCCATGTCTTGGATCATTCTTTTTTTCTAAGGGCTGCTCAATTATCCCCTCCTTGTCTTCTCTTTGGAGTCCCTGGGTGGTGCAAACAATTAAGTGCTCAACTACTAACCAAAAGGTTGATGGTTCAAACCTATCTAGAGGTGCCTCAGAAGAAAGGATTGGGGATCTGCTTCCAAAAGGTCACAGTTTTGAAAACACTATGGAGCAATTCTACTCTGTAACACTTGGGGTCACCATGACTTAGAATTGACTTGACAGCAACTGGTTTGGTTTTTGTCCCCTCTTCAGGTAGAAAATTCCATGCCAGGAAGTGTCAGAGCTCAGAGGAAGTTAAGAAACCTTCCAGAATATGAATGAACCTTGAACACATCATGCTGAGTGAAAGAAGCCAGTCATAAAAGGCTACATATTGTAAGATCCCACCTATGTGAAATGTCCAGAACAGGCAAATCCTTAGAGACAGGAAGTAGATTAGTGGTTACCAGGGATGGGGATAGGAAAGAAGAGGTAGTTACTGCTTACGGGTGTGAGGTTTCCATTTGGGGTGACAAAAACATTCTGGAATTAGATGGTGGTGATGGTTGCACAAGGAGCCCTGGTGGTGCGGTGGTTTAAGCACTTGGCTGCTAACCAAAAGGTCAGTGGTTCAAACCCACCAGCAGGAGAAAGATGTGGCAGTCTGCTCCCATAAAGATTACAGCCTTGGAAACTCTATGGAACAGTTCTACTCTGTCCTGTAGGGTCACTATGAGTCGGAATTGACTAAATGGCAATGGATTTTTTTGGTTGGATGGTTGCACATCATGGTGAATGTAATTAATGTCACTGAATTGTACATTTAAAAATGGTTAAAATGGCAATTTTTGTTTTCTTACATATTTTACAATCAAATTGAAAAAAAAGAACCAGCATCCTTCATGACTTTCTTGAGCAGCTGAATTGATGCAACCAACAAACTAGCTCCAAACTTCCTGTGAAAAAACCCATTTATTGAGGAAAAAAAAAAAAGAAATAGTCTAGTCCATTGTCTGTATTTCCCAGATGAGGAGAGTTCAGCTAGGGTGTGGCTTAACAGCGTTAAGTCGGCAAAAAGGCCTCTGACTGTTGAAGGCCTTAGAGATTCACTGCCCTGTGTGGTCGCCACACTTGAGTGGCCAAGCAGGTGCCATGGGACCCATTGTTTGTGCTCCTGTCTCTTGGGGGGAACTGAAGAGTCCTCAAGGAGCTTGGGGCACTCACGGGCCGTGCACTGTGGGTCACGCGTGTGCCTTGGTGGGGATGTTTCCATACCCACTGCCCAGCTGCCTCCCAGCCTCTGTTTACGCCTCTAGGCCAGTGTGCTAGGAAGTGGCCGTAGGAGCTTCTTCCCAGAGCTGGACAGGCCGACTGGTCCTTCCAACTGTACCCCCTCTTACATGCCTTCTGCTCACCAAAGCTCTGGCCCTTGTTATGTAACTTTCTCCTCGATTGTTGCCAAAGCACAGACCAAGAGAGATGGGGGAGACTGTCCACCAGACAGGGCCTGCCAGTTAGCATTGGCATCGATCCCTCCCCCCAAGTGGAGTGGCCAGCAATGAGGAGCAAGAATGAGTACCTCCATCTTACCGTATTGATTCCTTTGGATTATTCACCTTTTAGGAGTTCACTCATTCGGTGGAATATTAATTTTCAATGAGCCCCTCACAAGGGTGGGGTGGAGCAGTGGGTGAAGCAGCCAGGGAGGGAGATATCTCTCAGGCCTACTGTCCGCTCACCCACAAGCCACAGTCACCAGTTCCTATGTGTCCTTCAGAGAAGCCCTGGTCCGTGTATGCAGCACAGACAGAAGTTGGGTACACACACTGCTCAGCTCTGCACCCTTTTGAACTAAAGCAAGCCCTCTGGTAGCGATATTCTTACCACACATGGGGATTCCTGACCTTAATCAGTGACTCACGACAGGACAGTCTTTTAGGGTTTGGCTTCAGCTTCTAGAATGTTCCTGAGAGGCCAGCAGCTTTAGCTCAAGATTGCTGTCTCCCACAGAATGCCCATGAGGGCATTCGTAGTTCAGTGGTAGAATTCTCACCTTCCATGCTGGAGACTTGGGTTTGATTCCCAGCCAATGCACCTCATCATGTGCAGCCACCACCCATCTGTCAGTGGAGGCTTGCACATTACTAGGATGCTGAACAGGTTTCAGCAGAGCTTCCAGACTAAAATAGATTAGGAATAAAGGCTGGTGATCGACTTCTGAAAATAAGCCAATGAAAACCCTATGGATCACAACAGAACAGTGTCTTCTGAGAGCCTGGATGCTCTGCTGAAACCTGTCCACCATGGGTGACCCTACTGGTATCTGAAACACTGATAGCATAGTTTCCAGCATAGTAGCAACATGCAAGCCACCAGAGTACAATGAACTGTCAGCCAGGGTGTGGATAGAGCATCTAGGGTGGCCAGATTTACCAAATAAACACAGATCAACCAGTTATATCAACAGGAACATACTCAGTACAATCATGTCCCGGACTCCAAGTATTTTCCATGTGCTGGCCTTGTTGGTGTCAGCCCCAATTTTGAATAACCTGCTGGGCATAGCCTTGTGACCTGAGGCTTTGTAAGGTTTTGGAGAGAGAGAAGAACCAGCTCCAAAGATTTATCGGTTCTAAGTTGAGATGTTGAACTTTAGGCAACACCAACCCTTACAAGACGTCTGAGTCCCATTTTGATGTCCTCCTACCTCACAAATGTGCATCATGCTGCATGTGAATGGGGAGCTGAATGCAGAGCCTTGACTTCCTGGGTGGCTGGACCCAGGTTCTGGCCCTTTTCTCCGGGAGAAGTCATGGCTTTTCTGGGGAGGGGATGGCAGAATGAGCTCTGAGGTGTGGTATAAAGGGGTTGGAAGATTCTAGAGAGAGATGATGTGGATGTCTCACCAAGGAAGGCCAGACCAGGCTGCAGGTGTCTCTCTTTGTTTAAAGCCCATCCAGGCCTGCTCTGGGGGTCCCCACCCCCAGGACACACCCAGGGAGGGGCTCTGGTATGACAAGAGCTAGGTGCTCAGAGAGACAGAGAGGGGGTGGGGCAGAGACAGAAAGAAACCCTGGGACTGAGGGATGTGGGGTGTTGCCAGCCAGGACTTCCTCCTGTGGTGGGTGAGGACAGAGGAATCTTCTGGAGGCAGGAAGAACTTCTTGGAGGAATGGGGCCCCCTTTCCTGGGGGGGGGTGGCTCTAGAAGAAGCACTGGGCTCAGGCGAGGACACAGGCTCAAGATACCAGGACGAAACCACTGCCCTGTGTGGTGTTGGGCATTCCTGGAATTGACATCATCTGTGTCACACACATGCTACCTCTGGTCAACGAGCCTCCCAAGGCACACAGGGTCACCACCACTCACGCCAGCCACTTGCCCAGTGATGCGCCGCCATCCCCAAATTTGGTTTCTGGTAATATGCCCTGGGGAGGGGGTGTGGGAAGAGGATGGTGGCTAAGCCTTGTGTGACCTGGGGTTTCCATGTCCTCATCGTGGGATGCCAGCTCTGCAAGAGGTGGGGTGGCCGCTCCCTTAGCCTGTCCCTGCCCTTGATCCTGTCTGGGGCTCTGGAGGACATCTGCCCCTGAAGGCAGGACTTTGTCCCTTTTGGTTCCTGCTGTGTCCCCAGCGCAGCACACTGTGGGTGCTCAGTAGATGTCTGACCCTGGGAAGACCTCCAAGGGGAAACTGAGGGGCTGTGAGGGAAAGGTCTCCAACGTCCCTGCACTGAGACCAGCGCGCCCCCTGGCGGCCGAGGGCAGAGCGACCCGACCGGGCCACCCTGCTCTCTGGGGAACTGACAGAGAGTGCGAACCCCGGCCCGACGGGACCTAAACCCCCGCCCCTCAGCCACCAGCGTCCTTGACTTCGCTCCGTCTGGGGTACAGACTCTAGAGCCTCTGCAGTGACACTGAGGGCCCATGGTACGTGTGGTCCTCCTCCTGTGGAAACACCTGGAAAACCAACTCCCCGGCCCCGCCATCCCGTGAGGCCTCCTGCTCAGAGCTGGAGCGGGGTCAGAGGTGACAGGGTGCCGAGAGTCCCTGGTAGGGGCGGCGGGAGAGAGCGCGGAATGTTCTAGAACCCCGAGGCTGGCAGGGGGACGTGTGGTCGGCGTTGATTTGGGAGGGTTCCTCTGCGCGCTGCCTGGGGGCTGGGAGAGGTTGGAGGAGGGGCAGTGCGTGGACTCGGCGGGGTCCATGGTGAGATGGGGGGCGTCAAGGACGACAGCGCCCTAGGCCCCTCCCCGCTGGCCGCTCCACAGGAATCTGCCAGGCCTTACTGCTCCCCAGGAACCCGCATACGGCTGCCTCCCCGAAGCTGATGTCCATGTAAGACTCTCTGGGACCCGATGGGCAAGGCTGGCTCCGACCGCACACGGGGCTTCATCATCTGACCCCGACCGCTCCAGCCGCCTTGGCTACGTGCACCCATGGATCCCTGTCCTTCCTCCCAGACGTGCATCTTCTCCGTCCTCTGCTCAGAATCACTGCGCTACTGCAGCCGTCCCCCCCACCCCACCCCTACCTCGGCCTCAGGGCCTTCCCTGCAAGCTCGCCTGCAAGGGTCCACCCGCGCGTCCCCTCCCCCATACACCCCTCTCCCCCACGTGTCCTTTTTCTCCCGCCTCCCTCCCCCAGCATGTCCCTTCCCCCACGTTGCCCCTCCTCTCCCCTGTAGGTCCCTGCTCTCAACGTGTCCTCTTCCCCGAGCACCCTCCCCTGTGGCCCCTCCCACGTGTCCCTTTCCTCCTCCATCCCCCACCCCATCGCCGCATCAGCTCTGAACTGTTCCGTTAGAAGACTCACATTGCCCACCTGCCCACCGGGTGACGCGGGAGGGGGAAGGTACAAGCACAAAAACACGAAGCTCCTGCCAAGTTACTTTACTCTGGAGACACAGGAGACCCGCAGGTGGGGCTGTGCTGTACGGTTACGCTTATCAACAGTGTTCTGTATCTAGTTCTCTTCCTGATTAAAAGCACCAGCTGAAGTTACAGGCTGCTAAAATCAAATATTACAAACCCATGAAAAGACATCACACCAAACACGCTCATTATTAAAACTCTTAACGAAACTGAGACAAGGAGCCATCCATGCGGCGCAGCAGTTCCGGGTCCTCTGCCTGTTCCCTGCGAGGGAAGCAGACGGACCCTGGGAGCGCAAGAGAGGTCGAGCACGGGTTCACCACAAGGTGGCGCCAAAGTCTGGTCAGCGTCCTGAAACTCACGGGCCGCTGCCCAGATGGACTCACAAGAAAAGTAGTAATCAAAAGATTTATGTAATCAAAGATGCTACTGTGAAGGGAGGTTCAAAGGCTGTGCACACACACGCACAAGCACACACACAAACACACAAGTGCACACGTTAACATGCACACACAAGTGCACACATGCGCTCACAACGTGGTTTGGCTTCCATAGAGTGAAACATTAAATATCGGGTACTGGATTTTTACTGTAACTTACGGCTTTATCCTTAACTTCACATATACACAGAAAACAGGGTGGTCACTAAAAGCAAACACCAGGGCAGGTGTTAAGCTGTGAAGTTCTTATTCTAATTGCTCTAACACAAACACCGTATCAGCAGAGAAAGGCTTAATAAATATGCAGACGAACATGATGAACAACGTGATTGAGCAGATGCGGGGCTGAGGAGCCATGTAGCTGGGCCTGGCCAGGGGATGAAGGGGCCGGGGGCTCCCTCAAGGGGCTCCGTTCTGGTGGGACTGGGCAGGGGACAAGGCTTGGGAGGAAGACAGGCCAGGGGCTCCTGAGGCAACCCAAGGTGATGCAGGGACAAGGTCCCTGCGAGGCTAAGGCATGGCCAGGCCCCCAGACTGGAACACAGACTCAGGAAGTCCCCACATTCTTGGCACAGACAGATACTTGGAGTGGCAGCCTCACAGCACAGGTGTGCTGAGATCCCAGTCAGCAAGCCAGTCAGTGAGCCAGACTGCCCGCCTTGCATGCTGGGGTGCTGGGAACAGGGTGCGGCTGCATAGCCTGGTTACCAATGCCTGCTGGGGTGCCTTCTGGACAACCAGACAGGGTGTATGGCTGGCCAGCTGTCTGAGGCCGGCAGAGTGCCTGTGACCAGCTCTGGGACACCCTGTGGGGCAGGGAAGGAGGGGGCACCCTTCTTCTCAAGAGGGGACCACAGAGCTGCTGAGAGGAAAGGCCTCTCATTCTAGGCTGGAAGCCCTGCTCCAGCTCTGTGTCCCTAGCCCACACTTGCACACACACGCACACACATACACACATCTAGACACATATACCCCCGAACACGAAGCTGATGGCATCTGGAAATGCAAGTCCTTAGAGGGCCACTGGGCAGTGGCCATGGCCATCAGGTGGATGCAGAGAGGCTGGGACAAGCGTTGCAGTGGACATGCACCTGTCCCCTCCATGAGTTGTCACTTTTTTCCCTCCAAATTTTCCATTTGAGCTGAAGCCATGGCTCTGGACACTGCCTGCATGAACCGTGAGGGCCCTGCACCGTCAAAGTGGAGGTCACCACCTGTACAGAGGGCCATGCCCCACACCAGCTCTGCTTCCTGGTGGGCTGGATTCAACGTGATTCAACGTAGAGAAGGGGAATGTGTTCAGTGTCCACTACCAGGGTGGCTCCGACCTGATACACACACCACGGCCCCAGGGTGGGTGGCCAGCTTTCCACTGTCCTTCCAGCAAGACGCATGTGGCCTGGCCCCGAACAGAAGACGGTGCCCACACCACACCTGGAAAGAGCAACTCTGGGCCGGCAGGGTTGTGTCAGGGCCATCCCAGGACCAGCCTCACAGGAGGCTGGCCAGGCTGGTGTTGGGTCCATTCTGGGCCTGGAACTGCACAGGGGGTGGGCCATCCGTCCACTGTGGGGGTGGGGTGGGGGAGGGAGGCACATAGGTGAGGTCTGGCAGGCCCCACTCCCCACGCCCAGTCAGATGACCCGGGAACTTCCAGAGGCCCCCTCCCCGCCCCCAGCCATACCGTGATGAGGTTGTGCTCTGGGAGGCTGCAGGCCTCAATGTGGTCCTGGAGCAGCTGCTGCGAGAAGTTCTGGTGCATCTGAGCAGCCTCATGTGCATCCATGGCATTCCCACAGGCTTTGTTCAGGTCTGGGGGTAGGCACATCACACACACCCAGCTCGTCACTCCCTGGGCACATCATCTCCTGGGCATGTCACCTCCCAGGCGCATCACCCTCTGCCCTGATACATAATCTCCTGAGCATGTCATACCCCTCCATGTCAACCCCTCCATGTCAACCCCTCCAGGCATGTCACCCCATCCCCAGCACATCACCCTTGGACAGGTCATTCCCATGGGCTCTGCCTAGCACCAATGTACCTGGGGAGGGCCGGGAGGAGGGGCCACTGCCACACTCACCTCTGAGCAGGGCTGATGACCACAGCTGTACTGACATGTCTGGGATCTTGCTGGCCAGCTGCATGGCGGGCACTACCATGTTGTTACTCTCCTGTCAAACCATAGTGGTGAAGGGATTGAGTGGGCCAGAGGTGGCAGCAGCCTGGGACACACCCACTGAGCCCAGTGTGGGCTGTCTTCCTGCTGCTGCCAGCAAATTCCTATTCCTTTTTTAGAGCCCACCCCAGATGGCCCTTCTCTCTGAAGCACTCCCCAACCACTCAGGAAGCGTATAAGTCACTCGCACCCCATGCTCCCGCAGTGCCCCCTTCACAGCCCCCCTGAGCACCTGGGTGATTCCATGCCTCTGACACAGGCACTGGCGAGTCAGCTCTGGGCCCCAATCAGGAGGATGGCAGAAATGCAGATTCAGGGGTCCCGGGGCCAGCAGAGCTGGGAGGGGCAGAACCTGCACTTCCAACAAGCACCATGGGGGACTTGGAGGCTGCTTGCAGGTTCGATGAGGAAACAAAGGCAAGATGGGACTTTCTCACATCAGGGCTCCTTGGTGGGGCCACCCCCATGTGCAGCAACTCTCGGATGAGGCACCAAGAACCGTGGACCCACTCCTGGTCTGGTGCCTCAGGGCCTCTTCGGAGTGGGGCAAGGTGCTTTGCCCTCCTGCTCCCAGCATCCCCCCACCTCTGCCATGAGGCCCTGCATAGGCTGCCCTTGGACCTCTGGACTGGGGAGGGGCTCTGTACTGCCTAGGTTGCCTGGTCAGGGACCACAAAGCTCTAATCCTCACCACTGGCCCAGGGATGATAGGTCCAGGGCGACACTTGGAGAAGCACGCACACTGAAGCCCCATAGCTTGGGA
The DNA here is from genome assembly GCA_030035585.1 of Dugong dugon. NCBI lineage: Eukaryota > Metazoa > Chordata > Mammalia > Sirenia > Dugongidae > Dugong > Dugong dugon. Next base: position 23,544,845 of record CM057462.1, on the reverse strand, counting down.
ACTCATCATGCAGAGACACAACCCCTCAAACCAACTTCTGTGCCCCAGCTTTGGGATAACCATGTCTTCGTGGGGAGGCACGTCGTCATTAGAGACAAAACCAACAACTTCATGTGCCCTCCCCTAGGCTGGCTCCTGGTTGTACAGCTTTTTAAAACATCACCAAGCCTCAGCATGCAGAGGAGAATGGGGAGAAAGCTCCTCCCCGCTCCTCAGGCTCATGTAGGCCCAGGCTGTGGCACAGTGGCCCCGCTGTCTGGAAGCCAAAGGGAGGGGGAGTCCCAGGAAGGGACAAAGGGTCCTCCCAGTGCTCAGGGACGTGTGCCCTGAGGGATCTGTCCCAGGAAACTTCGACAGGGCATAACGCAACTTTCAAACTCTTGCTGCCATTGAGAGCGCTGATGACGCAGAAAGATGGGACAGAACCACACGGCCACCAAACCCAGGATGGCACCTATCCTACACCTGCATGGGGACAGGCAGCGGGGTCTCCTCTGTGCTCTGAGTTTCTATAACACACATATGACACATACTACATATGCTGCAATGTCTTCTTTAACAAACCCAAGGCCCATGCAGTAGAGGAATGACTGAGTAGGTGGCTACACACACTCCAACAGGGCACCTGGATATGGAACACCCAGAGATATGATGGTTTAGGGGAGGGGAACCAGGGATGGCTCTGGTGTGAAAGTTTTGGAAACCAGGGCTTCAAACCAGTTTGAACTGGTTCAGTCATCGCCGACGTAGGAAAACAGGAACAGACCTGAAGTTTTACAATTTGGCAGATTCGGCACAGTACCCAAAATAGGAAAAATAACAGTTGAAGCCCTAGAATGGAAGACTCGGAAGAGGCACAGCGAGCCCTTTCATAGGCCTGATGTGTGAATTTGGATTATTGGCAGGACTGTAGGAGAGCACACGTCAAAGCGGCATCATCGACCGCCCTCTTTCAAGTGGGGCAGCACTGCTTTGGATTGTGCTCAAAATCTGAGAGCAAGAGATTTGGTTGCTCACACACTACAGGGGAAGTCAGCACAACTGGACCAAACCAAAGCTAAGAAGTTTCCTGAATACAACCAAACACCTCAATGGACAGAGTAGTAGGGGTGGGGGTCTGGGGACCATGGTTTCAGGGGACATCCAGGTCAACTGGCATAACAAAGTTTATTAAGAAAATGTTCTGCATCCCACTTTGGTGAGGGGCATCTAGGGTCTTAAAAGCTAGCAAGCGGCCATCTAAGATGCATCAGTTGGTCCCAACCCACCTGGAGCAAAGGAGGATGAAGAACACCAAAGACACAAGGAAAGTATTAGCCCATGATACAGAAAGGGGAACATAAACCAGAGACTTCATCAGCATGAGACCAGAAGAACTAGATGGTGCCCGGCTACCACCAATGACCGCCCTGACAGGGAACACAAGAGAGAGTTCCTGATGGAGCAGGAGAAAAGTAGGCTACAGAACTCAAATTCTAGTAAAAAGACCAGACTAAATGGTTTGACTGAGACTGGAGGGACCCCAGAAGACATGGCCCCCAGACTCTCTGTTAGCCCAAAACTAAAACCATTCCCAAGGCCAACTCTTCAAACAAAGATTAGACTGGACTATAGGACATAAAATGATATTTGTGAAGAGTGTGCTTTTTATTTTTAGCTCAAGTAGACACATGAGACTAAATGGGCAGATCCTGTCCAGAGGCGAGATGAGAAGGCAGAGAGGGTCAGGAGCTATTTGAATGGACTTGGGAAATACGGGGTGGAAAGGAGGAGCGTGCTGTTACAGTTTAGGGAGAGCAACTAGGGTCACGTAACAACGTGTGTATAAATTTTTGTATAAGAGACTAACTTGAATTGTAAACTTTCACTTAAAGCACAATTTAAAAAAAAAAAAAAAAAGAGACAGATTTGGTTGCTATGCAACACATACCCTGCCCTTGTTCTTTAAGAGGAAGATTAAGTTCCCAGCAGGGCTTTGACCTGTAATTTTTCCTGTTCTGGCTATCTTTCTGGTTCACTGTAACTTTACAGCTGAGGGTGGGGGAATGGCATCCTGAGGCAGAGCAGAGACCTGAAAGTGAGATAGTTGGTCCTACCCATCATTGGCCTCTGATCAATAGAATGGGGGGAGGACAGGGGGACAGGTGTACAGGTGTCAGGGTAGGATTCAAAACCAAGTTTGCTGGGGCCACAGGGACCCAGCTACTCTGCATTTGGAGCCCTGCCTCTCCCTGCCCCCTGTAGGAAGGCAGGAATCGGGGGGGCTTGGGGGAGATTCCCTGAGGGAGCCTGTCATGGGGGGTTTGGGGGAGACCCTCGAGGGTGCACCATGGCTCAGCAGTCACTTACTCTGTGGTTCCCCAGCACATAGAAGATGTGGCCCAGCAGCACCAGGGAGCAGGCCGTCAGCCGGTTCAGGTCCTCTGCGTTGGACATCTTCAGAGTTTCCCGCAGGAACCGCCTATGCAAGGGGACAGGTGCTGAGCCTCCTCCAGGACCCCCTCCCAGCAGCCTTGAGGCCACAAGCCTCAGCAGATGGGACAGGGCCCTGAGGCTAGTGGCAGCCTGGAGGGTGGGAAGGGGGATGGGGGAGGAGGATGGACAACAGACATGTGGCACTCACTTGGCCTCATTGTAGCGCCCCTGGAAGAAAGAAAAGAGCCCACGTACGTAGAAGGCAGCTGCCCGGAGGCAGTGGGAGCTGGGGAGGAGGAAACAGAATGTCAGGCCTGTTCTATGGGGTGGGTGAGGGGGCTGCAGCCCCCCGATGGTCCAGAAGGAGGGGGTGCCCTGGACACTCCGCCCCTAGAGCAGAGGGCAGGAGGCTGTGGTGTACCTGACAGGGAAGCTGTGGTCTGGGTTGATCCTCTCCAGCAGACTGTACAGCTAGGGGTGGAAAAGCCAGTCAGGGTGTGGAGATTCTGAACGTGGTGCATTCTGCCCAAGATCTGACAGATTTCCCAGTGGTGTGGTACCCAAGTGTTGGACCCGAAATGGAGTCATGCACCCAAAAGAGCAGAGGGGACCTGGGGCCTGTAGGCTGGGGTTCTATCTGGAGGGGACGAGGAGCCTGGGAGGCCGATGGGTGTTGTGACTGGTGCTTTGGGAGTCCTTTGGCTACTGCATGGGGGGCTGGGGGATGAACATGAAGAGAGGTCCACAAGGGGGCAGCCTCTATGGAGTAGATGCCTGGGTGGCAGACAGGAGACTGAGGCCCAGAAGAGAGGGCCACAGGTGATAGGAAGTCACATCTGGGTGCTCTGGAGGGGGGACCCCAGGACTGGAGGGGGGACCCCAGGGCTGAGGGTGGTGCAGGGCTGAAGGGGGAACTCTAGGGCTGGAGGATGGAGGGAGGGACCCCAGGACTGGAGAGTGGTGCAGAGTTGGAGGGGGGACCCTACGGGAGGAAGGGGACCCCAGGTTAAGAGAGGGCACAGGTTGTGGCCAGTGTTGGTGTAAAAACTTGTGTGAGTACATGCAGCCTGGGAGGAGGGTCCTGGGTGTCTCCCCCTCCCCCAGGGCTGGCCATCATGGCCGTTGTCCAGCCTAGGCCCAGGGTGCTCCCTGCCCTGAGCACTGAGGCCCTGTGGCCTTGCCAACTCCCCAAAGCACAGCAGCAGCCCTGGATGGACACGGCACTGTCTTCAGTGGGGCTCCTCCCACCTGGAGGCCGCCCTCAAGCCCAACGCCTGGGCCTTGCTGAGCCTGCTACGCCGGGACAGCCTATACAGGAGGAGGTCGAGAGGCAGCAAACATGAAGCATGTCACCTACTACCTCTTGGTGTCTGTTTCCTTCCCGGATGTACACACTCGCCAGGTTGGTGACAATGAAGGCCCACAGCTCCTGGTGGTTGGTAAGCTGGAGAGAGACATAGCTAACAAGCATCTGTCCTTTGCAGACAAGCCTCCTGATCCACCACAACACAGTGTTAACTTCTCATCACAAAACCACCAGCTGTATTCAGAAAGTGAGAAGCCCAGAAACCAGCCGCCTGATCCCCCCATCAGAACAGGCTCCTCTGATGGTCCTGGCGGCTCTTCCCATGGCTGCACCACCTCCTGACAGGGCTGTGGAGGTGCTGCCCCTCACGCCTGTCTGTGTGGCCTCAGGGAGCTGGCCTGGGTACCCTGGGGGTGCACACCACAGGGGATCTTGGTGGGGGGGGGGTGCGGTGTGATGAGAGCAGCTGCAGCCACTTGTGGGAGCAGACAAAAGAGGGCAGGGAACAGTCATGAGGCACCTGGGAGCCGCAGGCATGACCCCGGTGGACAGCACAAACCAGATACTAAAGGGCACGGAATGGCCATGACTCAGCCTAGGAGCTGAGGGCAGGGCAGGCATGGAGGGTGCTGGTTCGGCTAGGGCAGTTGGTGCAGACCCATCGGGGGGAAGAGTGCAAAAGGAGGGGCTGTGGAGGGACCCACACTGGCTGTGTAGCCTGAACCACAGGGCCTAAAGCCCCCAACCTCGGCCAGTGGTGGGGATGGCAGCACCTAGCCATATAGAGGACCATGGGTGAAGGGGCTCTGAGCTGTACAAGAGGCAGACAGTCAGGCCTCTCTATGGGCCTAGCCACAACACTTGGTCCAGTGGTCAGAGCACACAGCGGATGGTGCCCCAGTGGTCCCAGCTCACTCTGTGGGTTGTAGTCTTGTGGCGGGAGGGAAACCCCCCTCCTCCAACAAAATGAGGTGCCCTCACTGTCCCCAGGTTATGTGGCTGGTGTGGGGCTGGGAAGACCCAGCTGAGCCCCAGCTCTGGCCCTCACCACAGGATAGCTTTGGGCAAGTGTCCCGAGCCCACTGAGAAGACCCAGGCTTCCAGCTGAGCAATGTCCCGCATTAGCCGGCAGGTGTAGGGGCTAAGCAGGCAGCCCTGGTGGAGCCTGGCCCGTCTGTGCGGTGGCCCTGGAGTCCCACCACACCTGCCTCCCTGGTCATGTCTTCCACCTCCACCCACTTGAGTGCTGGGTGTCACCAGCAACATGTCCAAGCCCCGTCTCAGAGGGAAAGAAGCACTTCAAGCCGTTGCTGGTACACACAGACCCAGCACGGGTCCCTCCAAGGAAAGCCCCAGGAGAACAGTGTGTTCCTGCCATGACCAGCATGAGGCCCGACCCACGAACATGCCATGCCTACCACTGCATGGCATGGATGACCCCAGCACTGTTACTGCCGTCCCCCGCGCCTGCCCCTTACCCGCAGGGCTGTGGTGAACTGGGCCTCCGCATTGTCCATGCAATTCACCGAGACGCAGTACAGGCCCTGGAAGAGGGGACTGCATGTTAGAACCCAGCCATGGACATTCTAGATCTCACTGGGGCAAGGTGGGTGGCTGCACTCACCAGCAGCGTGTGTAGCTGCGCTGCATGGTTGGAGAAGAGCCGCGGGGACTGCTGGCACAGCTGGCAGACCTGGGAGATCTGGTGCAGGGGAAGGGAAACGGCATCACATGAGCTGGCCTTTCCCGTACCTGCCTGCTTAGGAAGGAGTGGGATGGGGGGTTGTCGTTAGGCGACCCCCACCCTGAGCATGCAAGTTCTGGGGATGCGGCCATCAGTGTCTACAAGAATCTTTAGTCGAAGTGCCCATGGAGGGGTGACCCAATTTCCTAGGTGATGCCCTAAGGCCCAGCCTATCCCTGCCGCCCCCCAAGCCCACCTCCTGCAGAGCAGTGGCCTTGTGCCCCGTGACGAGCCGGCACATGATGATGTGCTCCAGCAGGATCACTTGGAAGGAGGACAGGATAGGGCTGCAGTCGAGCACTGGGAGGAGAGGAGGCGGGGCGGCACAAGATGAGTGTGGGGCAGGCATGAGGGTGATAACAGGGATGGTATGGGGGTGGTGGGCTTCCCACCAGGCTTGGACACCTCTGCCCCATATCCTGCCTGCAGACCCTGCCCACGTGGCTCTCCTGCCCCCAACCCACTCCCAACTCAGGCCCCATGATGACCCTCACCAAGGAGGAATCACGTCCCCATTTCCAAAAAACGTGGGGTGCCTGCAGGGTCCTCCCTCACTCCTGCCCAATGCTCAGGACACAAGGTCTGAGATGGCTAGGGCTGCAGGCAGCAAGGGAGACCTTGGGAGGGACCGCAGCCCCTTGGTGTCTGCTGCTCGAGCCCAACAGCTGACTCACCAAGAGGTTTAGGTTTTCCTCCCACCAGTTCTCGGGCTCTGAGCATTTCCCCAAGTGCTCACAGGAGACTGGGGCACAGTGTCTACAGGGCCCCATGGTAGCATGGTTCCTCTGGCTCCACAGGATGGCGTTAGGCAGCCGTGAAGTCCGCAAGAGCCTCCAGCTCCCAAAGACCCTCGCCTTGGCCTGGACCCCGCCAATTTTACAACACCAGCAATAAAGAGCAAAAGCGACCGCTGCCTGCTCTAGAAGATCTCACTTACCCACCAAGCAGGGATGCCCGGTGCCCCCTCAGATGCTGCCCCACCCAGCCCCCACAGGGACACGCAGCCAGGACACCTCCAGGGTGCAGTATGCTGCTGACTCACTCTTGAGCTTCTCGAGCTGCATGAGGGCCTTGTCTGTATATTTCTGTGCCTTCTCCAGGTAGCCAGCCTGCATGGAGTGCATCACAGTCACCTGTGACAAGAACAGGCGGCGTCACGGGGGCCTGCGCGTCTGTGCCCGCAGGCTGGACGGCACTCACCAGGTAGACGAGCACGCACATGTGCTCCTTGGGCAGCCAGTGGAAGAGGTCGGCAGGGTTGCTGGGCAGGATCTCATCGTCATGCAGCGTGGAGATGGTCTGGATACACTGCTGCAGCTGCTTCAGGCACGGCTTCACACTCTTCACCTGGGCAAGGTGCAGGGCACACCTGAGCCTACAGCTGAGATGCGTGCATCAAGACCAGCACACTTGAGTCCTACACCTGAATTGTACACCTGAACCTACACCTACCTAATTCTGCACCTAAACCCCACACCTGAGCTGCTAGATGACTACCCCACTGAGCTCCCTGCCCAGCGCCTCTCAGGAGGAGCCCAGCCCTCACATGGTGCTCATCAGGTCTCTCCGCCTTTCCTCCCTGGCTCCCCAATCCCTCTACCCAGGAGCCCCCTACCCTGTTCTTTGCTGTGTCCTACCTCTTGCAGGAACCCCCTGCCCCAAGTGGGTCAGCCTCGCAGGAATGCATCTGCCTACCCAGCCAGGCCATGGCATAACACAGAAGCATGGGAGAACCATCCCCACAGAGCCCATGCAGGCCTTGGCCAGGAGCTGGGGGTTGGCCTCAGGGCCAAGAAAAGGCCTCTCAGTTTGACGCAGTTTGTGCAGACTAGACTCCTCGTGAAAGGAGCCCTTGCCTGAGGCCCCATAGCTCACAGAACACTTGAATCCCACACAGCACCCATGAGGGCACAAAACGTGGCCTCGAACCACGGGGGAAGGATGCATGTGGCTAGTCCACAGGCAGGCAGCCCCGCACGTGGTCTAAATGCTAAGAATAAGTCTCTCACAACCACGCAGATGACGACGGCTTGGACTTTGACACACTGACCACACCAACCCCTGCCCTGGACCTGCAGTTGTCACCAGACAGACGAGGAAAAGGCAACAGAGAGAGAATGACCGAGCATAGGGAAGCCCAGACGACAGACACATCTGTGACAAATAGGGTGGTCCAGGAGGGCGCAACGTGTGCCAAGGCCCCGGGGATGGACAGGGCAGCCAGTGGACACCAACGCTGAGGGCACTCTGTGGTGTCTGCTCCCCTACGAAGTAGCCCCCACACCCAGCAGCAGCCTGACCCCATGCTTGGGGTAGCACACACCTGCCCAGCATCCAGGTAGTGGGTCACTTGCAGCACCAGGAAGAAGACCCGAAGTGACTCCTTCTGGATAGGGTTCCCCTGCCAGTTCTCGACGATCTGCCCACACAGCGTCAGCAGCGGGTGGACCTCCTGCAGCTTTCGCTCCATCAGCAGCAGCTAGGGGAATGTACATGTCTTGGGGCCCCATGTGGGGAGGGTGCTGTGCCACGGTACAGGTAGGGCTCAAAGAGGAGGAGCCACTGCCCAGATCATGGGCTTGGAGGGGGCAAAACCAGACAGAACTGGGCCTGTGGGCTCCAAGCCCCATTCCTCCCCTGCACAGCCACCCCCTAGAGCCTGAACCTCAACTCTGAACCCAGGCAGTAGGCAGGGACCTTGCCCTCACCTCCGTGGTGTCAGCCATGCCTGCAGCTGTGCCCAGACTCACTTACCATCCCTTTGCTGAGCAGGAACAGCGCCCTGGAAGAGAGAGACAGGAAATCAGGCCCAGGGAGGACACAGCCTCCAGGACCACTGTGCCCCCGACATGCACAGGAATCTCACATGGGTCAGAGCAGAGCCCGCTTTTCACCAAGGAGGCTGGCATTGTCTATGGGACTCCTGAGTTTTGTGCTGTTTTGTCTTTATTTGCTTTCTTTGCACAGTTAGACCCTCCCTGTGGGCTCTAACCTCGCCTTGCCACAGCCCCCTGTGCCTCCCTTTCCTGCCTGTGACCAGCCCTGGTCTCACTCAGGGTCTTCTGGGAACTAAGGGATGACCCGTGAGGCTCCACCAGGCCAGTGGCCACCACACTGCCCACTATCTCTGTCCTCGTGGGAGGGGGGCAGGTTGGGGAGACGTCTGTTGTCCCTTTTAAACCTCCTTGCACTTTCCACGTAAGCACCCACTGCTTCCAACAGCAACAGACACAATAACACAAAAGAACATCGAGAAAAGTATGGGAAACAGTACAAGTAACGTGGGTGGGACCCAGGGGCCCTGCCTCCCCTGGCCATGCGGGTGCTTCAGTGCCTTCATGGGACTTGGGTAGTTGTGCTGCAGACAGGCCCCCCCATCCTGTCTACCCCAAACTCTGCCACCTTGCTGTGCTGACTGGTTGTGCTGGCCACCACGTGTCCCTGGGCAGGTGGCTGCACCTCCCTAGCCCCTCGTCCTTCCAGGTCCACTACGCAGGGTGTTCTCCACACACACAGAGCAGTTTGCAGAGGACAATGATGTGCCCCCCTCACCTGCCTACGCCCCCTCACACCCGGCACATGCAGAGGTTCAGGGTTCAGGCTATCGAGGGCTGCTTGGGAAAGGATGCAGAGACCACGTTGTCCGCGTTCCACTGACAGGCCAGCTCCAGGGTGCTGCACTCAGGGCAGGAGGCCCATGGGCCCTGGGGTGGTCTCTGCCCCACCTTTACTTACACAGAGATCCTTTATGGACAGACCCCCACCTAGGACCCCAGCACACACAGAATAAAGGCAGCACTGCTTGAGCTGCCCACCTCAGAGAACTTTTCTATATGAGAGAAAAAGAGGCAGGAGGCCCTCGTGGAGCATGCACAGTTAACACCAGCCGGCTTCCAACCAGACCCTTCCCCTTTACTGGGGCCACTGGCTTCTAGTCTAAGCAGTTCCGTGCACAATAGGAACGTTCTCCCTCTTCCTCTTGCTCTGCCTGTGGAAGCCCTTTGGCATCCCCTGTGCAGTGCCCGGCACTGTGTCCCCTGAGGTCATTTACAGACACTGGCGAAGCCACCAGGGCTGCACACCCCAGAACACTGCTCCCACTGTGGACACGTCTACATGACGACGCAGGCAGCTCAGCACACTGTTTGTGAGTCATTTAGTTACAGAGACGCTAGAAATGTGGCAGGTCCCAGCATGTGAAGCACACCAGCCACGCCTCACCATCAGAGCCCACGTCAAACTCGTCTGCTCTAAGAACCTATGGGCGGAAGGCCTTGTGCAAAGTCCATCTGCATGCTTCTCATCTCACACTGAAATGCCTTCTGTCTGTCTTCCAGGAGTGAGGAGAAAGAGTGGAGGGTGCATACCGTGTATACTCAGACCCCACCACGCGGGCGTACTCAGCCCCCACACCCAGTAGGTCGCAGGCCGACACCAGGTCCTTCTCCAGCGTGTGCAGTTGCTGAAAGGAGAGGGCAGAGACCTCGGCTTTCAGGAGCTCTGCTTCACACAGAACACCTGACAGCCTCGAGCTGACCGCTCTGTCAGCAAGAAACTGTACCCCCTCCTGCGTCTAAGCAAACCCCCTCAGTGTTGGCTCTGAGCTGCATTAACCAAATGGTCTCCTCAGTGCTAACTGCTTTAGGCCCAGAACTCTTGCTCGCCTACAGTGTACATCACCACACCCAATGGCGCACAGGGCCAGTGGTATGTGCTCAGAGGCGTGCGCCCCTCAGGGTCATTGTGGCAGCCAGTCATCGCCTGCAGCCAGAGGAGCAGCAGTACCCGAGGGGATCCTGGACCTACAACAAGGCTGAGGGTGGAGGGAGACCCATGCTCGCCTCCTGCAGTGGAGCAGGGATGCAACCACGGTAGGGACCAGAGGTGGACAGGGTGGGCAGTGGTGTGGCCGAGCACTGAGTGTCCCCTTGTACTCACAAACACCTCGGCCTTCAGCAGGCAGCCCAGCCTGCGACCCAGTGCTCCTCTTGCACTCGGCACAAAGGTGCGTGCGAGAATTGCGTGAGGTGGTATAGGCACAGACCCAGGGCCCTGGGCATCACTAAGGCCAGGGCAGGGGTGGGACGTGGTGCAGGAATGGCCCTGGGAGTCCACTGGAACCCAGGGAGCCAGATCAACTGGGGCAAGGGGTCCCCTGGTGTGGGCATCCCAGCCCAGGGTCCACTAGCTGAGGTGACAGGCAGGTGTCAGGCCTGTCATGGAGGGCCAGCCGGGTTGGGGGCAGGAGCAGGGCCTGACAGTTTCTAGTAGGGGTAGCAGAGGGGTTGTAGGCCACCAGAAAAGGGTGCCCAAGGGAGACCATGGGGAGTGTGGCAGAGCCAAGACAGCCCATCCCTCACTTTGTGCACACGCCCTTCCTCCCTGGTCGCCAGTCCCCTCTTAAGAAACCCCAGAGGCCCAGCACCTCGGAGTGCTGGCAGCTCCACACACAACTTGTGTATGGGGCTCTGGGAATCTCAGTCTCACTCAGGTGGGCCCTCAGTGCAGCTCTTAAAACACACAGCTCTGGAGAAGATGCCCATAGTGTAATGAGCCCAGGCCCCGTGGAGTAGCTGGGAGGGAGGGGAAGTGAAGACCTCGGCATCCATGGGGCTCCCCGTCGCCCTTGAGCAATCGCCTGAGTGCCACAGAGCTCTGTGCCCAAGGATGGAGGCTGAGGGCTCTCTCCTCAGGCCCAACACCAATGGTCCTGCCCCCCTGGTCCCCCTGTGCCCTGGTGCCTGTGCACCCTGGCCCCGGCACTCACGGCGAGCTGGAAGAGCAGGCGGCAGTGCCAGTACGGTGTCTGCTGGGATATCTGGATCGCCTTGCGCAGGAGGGGCTTTGCTGCATCCACAGAATTCTGAAAGGAAAGACTGGAGTTTGGGGAGGAAACGACATGTAGCAGGCCAGCTGAGACCCCTCACACAGCTTCCAGTGCCTGGTGGCCGCCACTGCACGCCATCAGCAGCCCCTGGGCTGACGGTTTACTTCATCAAAAAAGAGTGAGGTATGTTATTGGACTCGTCGGCTGGGAGGTTTTTGCATCACTCTTAAAGTAACTTCACATCCAGCCTCACTGATTTCAGTTCAAAATCCTGAATGGTCAAATCAGGTGAGTTCCCATTGTTCTCACTCTGCGACCACAAAGGTGCCGCCCAAGCCACCCCGTGTGTGTTCTTGTTTGAAGACAGACAGGGCGACTTTCAGTTACAGCTGAAACCAGGAACCAAGCTGAGAGGGTGCAGGAAGTAGCCTTTGGGCTGTGAACTTCAGCAGAGAGCTTCCCACACCCTGGTGCGAGGTACTCTGAGGTCTTAAAACATTGGAGAGCTCTGGCTTGCTGCTGGGCCATCCCTACCAGGGAACAGAGGTGCTTTGCTTCTGGCAACCTTAGCACATTCTTACCTCCTGACAGTACAATTCGGACAAGAGACTCGCTGCTTCAAACTTGACATCCTCAAACTGAGGGACCTGTGAGGTCTGGTTAAGAAAACGCAAGCTGAACAGACGTTGGTATAGAGGGCTCAGCGTGGGGTCCCTGTGAGGTGACCTGCACTGCTAGGTCCCTGAACTCAGAGTCTACACGTGCATCAGTGTCTGGGGCTTGCGAAAGCCGGAAGCTGAGCGAGCTGCCAGTGACACCACTGGCCTTGATGGGCGGCCTTGGGCGGGCTGGGATGCTCTGGCTGGCCCACTGGGCAAGGCCAAACATGCAGTGCATTATCTGGAGGACCCAGGTGTACAACATGCTCTTCTACCCAACCAAGAAAAGGATACTTGCTGTGATATCAACCACTGAAAGAGAAATAGAAAAGGATTAGTTCTCAGCCATGCTGCCAGCGCCTGGCCTGGCTCCACCCTGAGGTGAACACACACTTTGCTGCCACCAGAGGCAACCAGGTGCTCTGTGGAGGCAAGGGCGCCAGCTCTGCCTATGAGGGCACGCCTCCTTCCTACTAAGGGGCTGGAATTGAAGCTACAGACAACCTGGGTGACACCTCAGGGAGTGAGGATGAGTGCTTGCCTCCCTGTCCACCAGGCACCCACCCCTTGCCTGCTGGAGCTCCCGCTTGAGCAAGGGGCCAGTAGAGACCCCCTCCCACCCTGAGACAGCTCCAGATTATAAGGAGCTTGGAGGTGGTCTGGCCCAGTTCCTGCACTCTCATTCCCTGAGTGTGGGCTGCAACAGGGCAACAACCTGGTAGAGGAGACAGGCTTCCTTAGACCCGATACAAGCAACCAGTGACAGCCGGGAGAGTGTGCCAAGGGGGTCTGTTTGGGTCTGGGGGCCTAAGGAGACGAGGGAGGAGTTGCTAGCAGGAGCAGTGTGGGCAGAGTCCTGAGGTAGGAAGAGCATCACAACCACAGGGAGCGTCACAGTCAGTGGCGGGTGGGGATGGCCGAGGCCTGCACTCCCCACGCCCTCTCTCTGGATGACCAGTGCTCCGCCTGAAGGATGTATGTGCCAGAGAAGGTCCTATGTGTGCACATGGCTGTGCTGTGTGGGCAGTCAAGCCCCACACCTCACCCATCCTATGCCGGCCAACCCCTCACCTGACAAGAGCCCTGGGCATAGCTGGAAGGTGGACACAGAGACAAAGGGAAGAACCGATTGCCCCAGCATCTGGGGGGAGCACAGATAAATGTGTGTGGGTGTAGGTGGGCTACCCAGGAAAATGGAGTAGCAAAGACATGGTGATAAAGACCCAAGAGATGAGAGGCCTGTGCGCAGATGGGGAGGTTCTGGCGCTGGGGGGTGGGGCTGGGAGACCAACGGGTCTCACCATGGCTCGCACCCCTGGCTATGAGTCAGAACCTCCCCAATACCACTCCTGGAGTCTGCCCAGCCCCCCTGGGTGGGGATAGGGCTCGTTAAGAAGCTGACTCGAGGTTTGGGTCAGGAATGCACACAGGAGAGGAACCAGGGGCTGCATCCTGGAAGGGGCTGTGGCCAGAGAAGGGAGCTGGGGGGGCCTCCTTTGGGCAGGCCAGTCCTGATGGGTATCCATTAGAGCACAAAGTACAGAGAGATCCCAAGGCACATGAGAAAGCACCCTCTACACCAGAGCTGGCTCTAAGCAGCCCTGAGCCCAGCATAAGGACAAGATGGGCTGTAAAAGACCCACCCACCCATGGCCAGCGGAGTCAGTCTTGGGGACACTGTGAGTCCGGCTGTGCTGCTGATGCCCAAGCCAGACCTAGTGACACCATGGGTTTGGCTGTGCAGCTGATGCCATCCCCACAGAGATATGCGAAGAGGAGACGGAGGGGACTCTCATTTCAGGTCTGTGGCCAGTGGTGCGCCCCTGCCCAGCATGGAGCTGTGACAGCCATGATGGTAGGCTTCAGAGGACGCATTCTGCCATCTGTGGCCTCAGGAGCACAGCCATGCCCTCCTCCTTATGAAGCTCTGCCTGTGTCCATGAGCTCTGGCATATGAGGGCCAGCTGATTTCTCCTTATCGCGATAGCTTTGTGCTCCTCTTCCTTCGGAGGTTCTGAGAAATCAACATCTACTCAGTAGACATCAGCAGAGCCTGGCTTCCTCCTGACCCATGGACGCTTCTTCTGAGCAGGTATGTCTCCTGACAGTCCCTTCACTTTCTCGAATGCAGTGGAAGAATCACCTCTCCCCGAGAAGGCAGAGGCCCTTTATGACCCCTGACAAGACTAGGAGTGACTCGTCCAAGTCTCAAGGCCCAACCTTCCAGAAGGCCTCATATGCTGGCACCAGGGAATGTGCGGTGCAGACCTGGGGCCACGGTACCTGGCTTGGTTATAGGCCCCCTGTCTGAGCTGAGCAGCTCTAAGCCTGGCTCCCCTCCCTGCCCAGATGCAGAGCTGAGGTCCCACCGCCTTCCAGCTGTGACATCCACTGCCCACGCCTCTGACTGCACCTCTCCCATGTGTCTCCCACTCTGAGCCCAGACGAGGGGGTCACTAGATAAAGCCCCAAGGTATGTGCCTCTGCCCTGCAACAGGTGCTCTGTGAACACCTGCCAGGTGAACAGGTTTATCTCATATCACTGGGAAATGGGGGCTTCCACCTGCCTGAGGCTTCTCCCTTTGAAACACAAGCCCCTAAAGGTCACAGCTTCCTGACTGGGTGGCTAGTGCTGGTGACATCCTGAGCTGTCCACAGCATTGTCCTGCAGTTCCAGGATGATCCTGGGTTGGCCCAAGCCCATTGTTCCCCAAGACTGTTGGTCAGACACCTGCCAAGAGGCTTTGCGTTGCGTCTTTGTAAGATTTTAACATAAAGTCACAAGTCAGAGAAACAATCTCTCCATCCCATTTCTCGATTCAGAAAACGTATCCATCTTAGAAGTGAGGGGCGTAAATAAGGGATGTAGGACTCTTTGTCCCAGATTGCTGCCATTTCGTGCGGTTGTCACTTTGTAGCACGTGGCTTCCAGGGTGCGGCAGGAATGAGAATGACCCCAGAGGTCTCTGGGTCACCACAAGGCTCTCAGTGAGTGCACAGGTGACTACAGTCCCCTCAGTACTCTCAGGGTGTGACAGGTGACCCCAATCCCCTCAGGGCATGCACAGACAACACCAAACCTCTCGGAACTGTCAGGGCATGACAGGTGATCCTGGTCCCCTCAAGTCTTTCAGGGTGCATAGAGGTGACCCTAATCCCCTCAGGGTGCTTAGGGTGCGCACAGGTGACCCTGGCCTCTCAAGGGGCGGGAGGGCCAGAGCAGCCCCCTCGTGCCTGTTGGGCTCAGGCTAAGCGTGTCTCAAGGCTGCTGGCACCTTGATACCAAGGCAGCTTTTTTAAAAATCAGGTTTTTATGCCACAAAAATGCGTGTAAAATAGTCATTGATGGAGACTTCCCTGGATGGGCATGTAGCCTTGGGGGCACGAGCTCCAGGGGTCTGAGCCTGCCTGCCTCTCTCTGGGCATGCTGGTGGCTTCACGGTGTCCCCAATGGGCAGGAAGTGGGCCACCTCATAGGTGTGTAATGTGGCACGCTACACAGCAGGAAGGTCTTGGTGACACCATAGCAATTCTCAGGCTCGAACAGGGAAAATGGGACCCCAGGAAGGGGGGTGGAGTTTAAAGGCCTCATGTGCCCAAGTCTGAGGGTTAGGACAGTGAGTGTGAGAAGATGGAACTGAAACCAGGGGGAGACAGGGTTACTGCCCCATGAAAACGCTCTGGCGATGGGGACGCCTTCAGGGACCCTGAAGAAGGACACTGCTCTGCCTCTGCTGGGTAAGGTGGCTCAGGATTGGCTTCTTGGGCCTTAAGAAAGGAAAGGGGGGCATTAAACCACTCACTGTAAAGCACACCATAGACCCTCACACTAAATCTGAAAGGAAGATTAACAAGAGGCTGAGCAGCATGATTTGGAGTTGCTCTCTGTCATGGATTGAATTGTGTTCCCCCTAAAATGTGTGGATCAATTTGGCTGGGCCATGATTCCCAGTATTGTGTGGTTGTCCTCCATTTTGTGATTGTAATTTTATGTTGAAGAGGATTAGGATGGGACTGTAACACCTTCACTAAGGTCACATCCCTGATTCAATGTAAAGGAAGTTTCCCTGGGGTGTTGCCTGCACCACCTTTTATCTTGCAAGAGATAAAAGGAAAGGGAAGCAAGCAGAAAGTGGGGGACCTCATACCACCAAGAAAGCAGTGCCAGGAGCAGAGCGTGTCCTTTGGACCCGGGGTCCCTGTGCGGAGAAGCTCCTAGTCCGGGGGGACACTGATGAGAAGGCCGACAGGGAGAGAAAGCCTTCCCCTGGAGCTGACGCCCTGAATTTGGACTTGTAGCCTACTTTACTGCGAGAAAATAAATTTCTCTTTGTTAAAGCCATCCACTTGTGGTATTTCTGTTAGAGCAGTACTGGATGCCTAAAACACTCTTTAAGTCAGGGAGTCCCTGGGTAGCACAAGCAGTTAAGCACTTGACTACTAGCTGGAAGGTCAGCAGTTCGAACTTACCTGGAGGCATTTTGGAAGAAGGGCCTGGTGATCTGCTTCTGAAAGGTCATAGCCTTAAAAACCCTACGGAGCACAGTTCTACTCTACACACACGAGCTTGCCATGAGTTGGAAATGACTTGACGGCAGCTAATAGCAACAACAATTCTAAGTCAGGCCAGTAGAAGCAGCCTCACTCCAAACACAGAGAGGACAGAGGCAGCACTGACATGACAAACAGCTGTCTGGATCACAGAAAGCAGTGAACAGAGAATCCCAGAGAAGTAGCATTACTTCCTGGTGACTTTCAAATCAGGAAATTCTGAGGAGGAGAATGCACTTTCCAGGGCCAAGAGACAAAAGGAAATGAGATCAAGAGTAAGTGAATTAAAGCGAAACATATAAACAGCTAAGCCCAAATGCACCTAGTGTCTTTTTCAAATTTTTTTTTTTATTGTACTTTTGATGAAGGTTTACAGGAACAGTGCATAGTGTCTTGATTTCATAGCAGACATCAGGCATGAAAACAAGACAAATGCCCCAAGACAAGGAGAACACGTGATAACGGAAGAACTGATAAAAAAAAAAAAAAGGATACACTACAAGCCTGCAGAGCGGCTTACAGACCCTCCAGCCAGAAGGTTTATGGGAGAAGCAGCCCCTCGTCATCATGAACTGTGGGTTCAAGAAGCCCCAGAACTGGAAGTCAGCACACCTGGACTAAACCAAAAGCTAAGAAGTTTCATGAATACAACCAAACACTTCGAGGGACAGAGTAGCAGGAGTCGGGGTCTGACGACCATGGTTTCAGGAGACATCTAGGTCAACTGGCATAACAAAGTTTATTAAGAAAACATTCTGCATCCCATTTTGGTGAGTGGTGTCTGTGATCTCAAAAGCTAGCAAGCGGCCATCTAAGATGCATCAATTAGTCCCAGCCCAACCGGAGCAAAGGAGAATGAAGAACACCAAAGCCACAAGGAAAGTATTAGCCCAAGAGACAGAAAGGGGCACATAAACCAGATACTCCATCAGCCTCAGACCAGAAGAATTAGATGGTGCCCAGCTACCACCAATGACTACCCTGACAGGGAATGCAACAGAGTCCCTGATAGAGCAGGAGAAAAGTGGGGTGCAGAACTCAAATTCTAGTAAAAAGACCAGACTTAATGGTCTGATCGAGACTGGAGGGACCCAGAAGACACAGCCCCTGGACTCTGTTAGCCCAGAACTGAAACCATTCCCAAAGCTCACTCTTCACATAGGTTAGACTGGACTATAAGACATAAAATGATACTCGTGAAGAGTGTGCTTCTTAGCTCAAGTAGATACATGACACTAAATGGGCTGCTCCTGTCTGGAGGCAAGATGACAAGGCAAAAAGGGACAGGGTCTGGTTGAATGGACACAGGAAATCCGGGGTAGAAAGCAGGAGTGTGCTGTCACATTATAGAAAAAGCAACTAGGGTCACATAACAACGTGCGTACAAATTTTTGTATGAGAAACTAACTTGAACTGTAAACTTTCACTTAAAGCACAACTGAAGAAAAAAGAAGCCCCAGAACAACTGGGTTCTGACAAGACACCCAAGTAGCTATCCAAACAACAGTGGAGCTGGAAGGTTCTCAGATAAGCTTTCATGTGCACTGTAATGGCGCAGGAATGCTGAGGTGACTCAGTGGTGGTGGTGGTGGGGGTCCTAGGGAACCCATGGCCATGACTCAAAGAGAAACAAGTCCCTGGCTGAGGGAACACTCAGCAGATAATTCTTTCTCCCCTTCTTGCAAAGTCAGGAGGTGGGATGAAACAGATGGGTAGGGTGTTAAATGATCCTTCTCGATAGCCTGTGACAGGCAAATGTGGTTGAAGAGGCTCTTACAGACACTGACTTAAGCAAATGAAAGGAAAAAAAAGACTAACCTGATACAAAAATGTAATTACCAAGGAAGTCAGGATCTCCCAGAAAGAAAGCAAAACACTACGAAAACAACAGGATTCTGAATACAGTATTTAGTTCAGAAAGCAATCAAACGTTTTACATATAGTACTAATAAGTTACTACCACCCATCTGCTAGTTTGTTGTCCTGTGGTGGCTTGCATGTTGCTGTGATGCTGGAAGCTGTGCCACCAGTATTTCAAATACCAGCAGGGACAACCACCGTGGACAGGTTTCAACGGAGCTTCCAAACTAAGACAGACTAGGAAGAAAGGCCTGGAGATCTACTTGTGAAAATTAGCCTATGAAAACCATATGGAGCACAACAGAACACTGCCCAATATAGTGCTAGGAGATGAGCCCCCAGGTTGGAAGGCACTCGAAATACACAGTGCCTGCAACAATGAACTTGAGCATACCAAGGCTCATGAAAATGGTGCAGGACAGGGCAGTGTTTTGTTCTATTGTGCATGGGATATCCATGAGTCGGAGCCAACTCAACGGCAACTAATAACGACAAGTAATGAGTTAGAGAAAATTAGTCCAGTGAAGAAGAGCAGGGGAATGGTCAAGGAGAAAACAGTCTCAAAATCCTCAAGAGTCATTTACCTTTAAAAAAAAAAAAGATTTTTTTTTAGGTTATTCTGTGCCAGCTCCTTGAAAAAAAATTGGAATCTCTTTGGTCATTTGCTCTTCAGATCTAGAAACCAGTAAACCACTTCTGAAGGGAGGACATATGATTTTTTGTCCAGTGGCTCTGAGAAAGGAAAGGGAAAGAGCTGATAGTGGCCTGATTTGGGGGAAATGCTCCATTGATAAAGAATAAAGCCGGTGTTGTAAGACAAAGGGGATCACTAAGTGGTTGAAGGAAGAAAACCGCCTGGAGGAGAATGTCACCTTAGCTGGAATCCAGACAAATTTCCAGTGGGGAAGAACTGGGAACGTGACATCCAAGCATAAAGTCAGCGTGAGGTGTGAAGAGGAGTGTGGCTTGTGAGGATGCATGAGATTCAGGGTTCAGCAGAACCAAGGAAGGCACCTCACAGGGATAGGGCTTAAATTATGGGTACAAAGGCCAAGGGGCACAAAGGGAGCAACTGAGGCATGACTGCTTCTTCCAGACAGGGCTGGGGCATGAAATGGATGATTGTGACCAGGGCCGGAAATGGACCAACCAGCACAAGGAGGCACAAGATAGGAGCAGTGGAATTTGTTTTAACCTAGGAAGGTGGAGCATTCCGAACCAGCACATCCATTGAAGGGGCTGGCTGTGCACCAGGCAGTCACAACCTCTAGCCCCCACTCCTGAAGGCTGTCTCATCACAGCCCTGGGAGATCCCAACATGACAGGTGCTGTCACCCATTCTGCAGTGGGTGCCCTGCAGCCACCATCCACATGAAATGTCCTAAGAAGCTCTCTGGTGTGCCGCTCATCCATTCAGGCCTCTGCTCAAGTGTCACTCCCACAAATAGTGGATCCCTCAGCACCGTCGCCAAAAATAGCTCTCATGTCAGCTCCACTCTCTCACACTGGCCTGGTATTTTCACGGTTCTTACATCACTACCTCAGGAGTCACTGGGTGGTGCAAATGGTTAAGCACCCACCTCTAGCCAAAAGGCTGGCAGTTCAAATCCATCCAGAGGCGCTTCAGGAGAAAGGCCTGGCAATCTGCTTCTGAAGGATCATAGCCTTGAAAACCCTATGGGGCATGATTCTACTCTGAAACACATGGGGTAGCCATGAGTCAGAGTCTACTCAATGACAACTAACACAGAAACCATTCTGATGGATGGCATGCAACCTGGAGACCTTAAGCCTAGGTTTGGGCCCAGTTTGGTTAATAACTCGCCGTGCGGCTTTGGGCGAATCACTTCACTTCTCTGGGCCCGCAAATTTCCTCATTCCTGAAACAAAGAAGTTGGGTCAGGTGGTGACTAAAGTGCCCTTCCACCCATCTCCTCCCATAGGCAATGCACTGCCAGCAGTGGGTAAGCTGGGATTCACCCCAAATTAGTAAGGTTTTATGACCCAAGAGAATTCTAGTCACAAAGCCTCTCCTTCTCTAAGCAGACCAAAGTTGGGTAAGTGGGAGAGGCAACGAGAGACACAGGTCCAAGAGGAGTGAAGTCAAAAAGCTGATGGAAGGGCTGTCCAGAGTGACAGCTGCATTCCCACGTGCTTCAAAGCATGGAGATCCTACAAGTCAAGATGAAGATGAGTGCTGCCCAAGGTAGAGGATGGACTGTGGATGGAGGGAGAGAGAAAGCAGGTGCTGCAAGTCTCCTGTCTGTAAGGCAGCAACATGGAGGGATCCTGGATCCCAGCTCCCTAATTCCAAATCCTCATAGGATTGCAAAGGTCCCTGGGTGGCACAAATGGTTTGCACTCGACTACTAACCTAAAGGTTGGTGATCTGAATCCACCCAGCGATGCCAAGAAAACCCCATGGAGCAGTTCTACTCTGTAACACATGGGGTCCCCATGAGTCGGGATTGACTCGGTGCAACGTGTTTTTTTTTTTTGGTTTTTATTATAAGACTGCAAGCTACCAGCTCCTAGACTTCTCTCCATCTCTGACACCCAGCAACACAGATGAGGGCACAAGACCCTCTAGACACCATGAGCCAGACTTCCGAGTCCAGGAGGGCACGCCCTCCTGGGTCCAGACCTCAGATTCCCAGGGGATGGATGCCTGGACTGTCACCTCGGCCCCCTGCTTGACCTTCCCCAACCTCAAGTCACTTCGGGGGGTTGCGTCCAGGCTGATGCTCCCGGGCTTAACCTCCAAGTCTGGAAGCTGCAGAACCCACGGGGGTGGGTCTATCGCCGCCAATGAGGGGATGGGGGTGGGTCCGCATGGAAGCCTGACGACTTGGGAACTCTTGGGAACCCTGTCGCTCCAGATCGGAGGCAACCCTTGGAGTAGTCTGAAAATACTTCGCGACCCCTGAGGAGGATCCGGAGAATAAGGCCGTCACCAGAGACGGGAAATAATGGGGTGGGGGGAGACCCTCAGGCCCCCTGGGAGGCTGCCAGCGTCGGGGTCCAGCAGAGGCGGGTGGGGGTCCCGCGGCTTGTACAGGGGTCGCGCCCTCTGGTCCCGGAGGGGCGGCTGGAAGCCCCCCGCCCACCCGGGGCGCGGCCCATCAGCCCAGCCCCCTTGCCCCGCCCTCGCAAGCCGGCCCGCGCTCACCGCCTTCTCCAGATGGCTGCGCGCCTGCTCGCTGTTCTTGGTATGGTGATAGAGCACCGAGCCGAGCTGCAGGTGCGTGCGGGCCTCGATGCGCTGCGGCGGCTTGAAGGGGAACACGGCCTGCAAGCAGTGCACGCACAGGCGGATCTTGGGCGGGCTGGAGGTGCGGAAGTGCTCGGCGAAGCCCAAGAGCGCCAAGTACCACGACTCGGCCGCCTCGGCCTGAGCCGCCTGGGCTGCCGCCTGGGCTGCCGCCGCCGCCTGAGCCGCCATTTTGGCCTCCACAACAACAAGCGGCCGCCACAAGGAGGCGGAAGCAGGCCCGAGGGGCGGGGCCGGGCGGGCTCGCAGCTCTCGCGAGAGGCTGCCACGCAGATCATCTTAAGATAATGTAGTTTGTATTTGGGATGGACGCGGCTCCGGAGAGATGTGAGAAAAGGTGACGCCCTCTGGTTAGCGGAACTGAGACCAGACATCGCCGGTAGACGTAGGCTATGGTCCTTGAGGGAAGACCCCGGGCATCCACGCAGTGGTGGGGCAGGGCTCACTGACGCGGACTACATCTCCTATCATGCCACGCGCGATATAACAGCCCCTCCCCCCAGACGGCGCCGGAGCATTGTGGGATTGGATGAGTCTCAAGATGGACAACCGGGATGTTGCAGGTAACAGCCCACCTCTCCCTTAAGGCGCTTGCTTGGGTCCTCCGAGCTAAGCACTGTCACCTTGCTTTTCCGTGGGGCCTGCCCGGGCCCGCCGCCCCTTTAACCTAGCCTCTGGGCGCCCGAAGTGGTGGCTGCTGTGTCTCCCGCGTTCCCCGAGACCCTAGAGCCAAGTCGCCGGCTACCCCCGCCTGGCTTGCCGAGGGCGCCCCGCTTTCCGTGAAGGCCGCCAACTCAATCAGCCCTACGCCCTCTTTCCAGAATAGCGGCCTTGATGGCTGTTCTGAGCTCTGCTCTCTGAAGCAGCGGCAACCTTGGGCTGTCCTGCGCCCCCCTTTTTGTAGCAGCTGTCGTTTGGCCTGCGTCCCGGTTTGTGGAAAAGCTGTTTCTCTGGACTGTCTTGGGATTCCCTTTACACACTTCTGAGTCTTTGAGTCCTACTTAGCTATGAACCTTGCTCGTCCCTTTTTCCCATTCCTAAACTTCCAGACTGGGATGCATTCTCCCACTTTGCAAATAGTCGAGGTGTGCTCGCTGTATGCCCAGCGCCTTGGTGTGCGCTGGGGGTATAGCAGTCACCAAACCAGGGCCATGCCTTTGTGCAGGTTTCTTGCTACTGGAGTGTCAGACAATGTACAAATAAGCAAATGTTTACAATGGGAGAGTT
Source organism: Dugong dugon (assembly GCA_030035585.1). NCBI lineage: Eukaryota > Metazoa > Chordata > Mammalia > Sirenia > Dugongidae > Dugong > Dugong dugon. The sequence continues at coordinate 23,521,985 of CM057462.1, read as the reverse complement.
GTGATGATGTGACAGGGTGGGCGTGGAGTCTGATACTGGGTAGCAGGGAAGGCCTTTCCTAGCTGGAGACATTCGAGATAAGAAGGTCCCAGGTTTGGGAAGATCTGAAGCCAAGCTGCAGGGTGGGTGAGATGGCAGGTGCAAAGGCCCTGGAGTGGGACCGGCTTATCCGTTTGAAGAACCTTTGAATTGAAAGTGAAGGGGATACACCTCAGGCAAGGTCTTGAGAACCTCCTTTCAGAATTTATATTTTTCTGTGAGTCGCATGGGAAACCTTCAAGATGTGTTCTCCATCTTCAAGGTTACCATCCTAGTTTGAAGACACTGTTGTCTCACTTGGAGGTCTACAAATAGCCTCCTCATTGATTTCCTTGCTGCCTGTACAGTCTCTGCAATCAGCATCCAGAACGATCTTAAAAATTAAAATTCTGATTGAATCTCATTCAGTGGTAGAAATCTCACCTCCCACGTGGGAGACCCAAGTTCGATTCCAAGCCAAAGCATCTCATGAGCAGCAGCCACCCGTCTGTCATTGGAGGCTTGTGTGCTGCTATGATGCTGAACAGGTTTCAGTGAAGCTTCCAGGCTAAGAGAGACTAGGAAGAAAGGCCTGACTTCTGGAAATCAGCCAGTGAAAACCGTATGGATCACAACAGTCCAGTCCGCAACTGATCATGGGGATGGAGCAGGACCAGATAGCGTTTCATTCTGTTGTGCATGTGGTCACCATGAGTTGGGGTTCATCTTAGCAGCAGCTAATAACTCCTCCGTTTAATACCCCATGTCACTTCCCATAGCTCTCAGAGTAAAACCCAAGCTCCTTCTCATGGCTCATCTCTCCTCCTCATTCCTCTCCACCCCAGTGTCCATTCTGGCCACATTGTACCCCTTGCTCATCATTGGATGCACTGGGTTTCTTCCTCTGCCCGGATTGTGCCCTATTTGGATTTGCACAAGGCTTACTTCTCATCATCTGGTCTCAATGTAAACGCCCCTCCTCTAGCAGCCATTTTCTGGTATCCTAACTATCTAGGAGCTCCTCTGTTGCTTTTTCCCACCCTCTTTTGGTGCAAGCAGTTTGTACTTGACTGCCAACGTAAAGGTTGCAGTTCGAACCCACCTAGCAGCACCATGGAAGAAAGACCTAGAGCTCTGCTTCCGTAACGATTGCTCTTAGCTGCTCTCGAGTCAACTCTGACTCATGGCGACCCCACGTGTGCACAGTAAAACTGCTCCGTAGAGTTTTCAAGGCTTTGACCTTTCAGAAGCAGATCACCCAGCCTGTTTTCCGAGGAACCTCTGGATGAGTTCAAACCTCCAACTTTTTAGCTAGTAGTCAAGTGCCTAAAGATCACAACCAAGAAAACCCTATGGAGCAGTTCTCCTCTGATACACATGGGGTCACCATGAGTCAGAATCAACTTGACGGCAGTGGGTTTGGTATTTTGGTTTTTTGGCTTCCAGCAGAGATCTGATCACAATTTGCAGTTACTTTTCTTGTTACGGGTTTATTGTCTCTCCAGCCAGAGGTGAGTCCCAACAGGCGGAGGCCATGGCTCTCTCATTCATCACCTAGTGGATGCTCAGTCAGAGTCCTTGGGTGGTGCAAGTGGTTAACACTCGGCTGCTAACTGAAAGGTTGGCGGTTCAAGTCCACCTAAAGGCACATCAGAAGGAAGACCTAACAGTCTACTGAAAAATCAGCTATTAAAAACCCTAGAAAGCATAGTTTTACTCTGACACCTGGGGTTGCTATGAGTTGGGCTCGACTCAGTGGCAACTGGGTGCTTGGTCAGTGTTTGCTGAATGAACATGGGAACAAACGTGTGAATTAGTCAGAACGCTGTTGTTGATGGCCTGTAGCAGGCACAAGGGGACATGTGAAGTAGAGTTGACTTCTGACGTGCTTTGTTTCCCCCACCAGGAAAGGCTAACCGGTGGTTTGGAGTGGCCCCCCCCAAGTCTGGAAAAATGAACATGAACATCCTTCACCAGGAAGAGCTCATCGCTCAGAAGAAACGGGAAATAGAAGCCAAGATGGAACAGAGAGCCAAGCAGAACCAGGTGGTCAGCTTGCACCCGGGAGAGTAAGTGCCCCTTGGGACCAAGGCCAAGGTGTGGATGGTTGCCAGCAGAGGGCTTTGCTTTCAAGAACAGTCCGTGGGCACATGCACCAGCCATGGGCCAGTGACCAAGGAGTGAAATGGGTACCCCTTTCTGGAAGCTCAGGGTGGCAGAAGAGGAACACGGGGGTGGGATCCCAGAGGCCAGCTCTCTCCCTCAGTGGTTACTCACTGAGGACCAGCCATGTGCTGGGGCTGGGGGCATAGCCCAGAGCAAAATGCAGACCCTGCCCTGCCCTTATGGGACTTACAGCCTGCTAGTAAAGTGGGATGTGAGGCCCTACCTCAGCACTGCTGAGGGATAAAGTGAGGTACAGTGACACTGTAGGGGCAGAGATGATGCTTTGCGTTCTGAAGCCCTGGCCGAGCTGGTGGGGAGGGCTGGAGAGGGAGAGAGCCCCTGCCCCCTGTGCATCAGGCAGTCCAAGGTGGGAGACAGCTCACACAGTCTCCACTGCATGTTTTGAGAGACACTGTGTGCTGGAGAGTGGGAATGGCAGTGTGGTCAGGCTGACAAGATAACGAGGATTCCAGGCAAGAGATGGATCATCAGTGAGGCCACCCCTTCCTCTGGGGCCCAATGGGTAGGGTGTGAACGCTCCACAAAGCTCCATCCCACTCCTGTCTTCCCTGTTGGTAGCCACGCCAGCACAGCCTAGCATCCAAGGACTCAAGAATGCTAGGTCGAGTGACCAGTGCAGGTGGGCTCGTTGACTCTTGCCCCTGGGATTGTGGAAGGACTTGCTCCAGGAAGGGCAAACCCAGTAGGGTTCCCTCCAGGAGAGGTTCCCAGGGGTCTCAGCCAAGCCATTAGATCATAGCACCAGGATTGGGGGCTGGAAGGGACGTCAGGTAGGCAGGTGCCTGGTCCAGTTGGTTTGGAAATAACAACAAAAAAAGCAAGGAACACCAAATTTTAGAATTTAGAGCTGAAGAAAAAACATTTAAGTCACCCAAAACAACCTTTTTGATGTATTTCTATACGTTATTTTTACTTTGTTTCATGAAGATATGATCTATTTCATGTCCTGCTTTTTTTGCTATTTATTTTAGAAAAAGCATTTTTCGTAGTTAAAATTCTGTAGAACTCTCATGTTTTTATTTATTTGTTAGTTTATTATGGGATATAATTCACATACCATTAAATTCACTCTTTTGAGAGTACAGTTCAGTGGCATTTAGTTCATTCACAGGGTTGTCCAACCACCACCTCTGTCTAGTTGTGGAACATTCTCATCCCCCTGAATGGAAACCCTGTACCCATCAGCAGTCACTCCCCCATGCTTCCCCAGCCCCTGGCAACCATGAATCTAGTTTTTGTCTCTTGATTTGCCTGTTCTGAACATTTTGTATAAATGAGATCATAACGATATTTATCCTTTTGTGTCTGACTTTTCTCACTTACCATAACCTTTTTGAGGTTCATTCACGTTAAAGCATGTATCTGCGCTTCATTTTGGTTGTTGTTGGATGCTGTGAAGTCGATTCCTACTCAAAGCAACCCCATGTGACAGAGGAAATATTCTATAGGGTTTCCTAGTCTATAATCTTTACGGAAGCAGATAGCCAGATCTTTTCTCCCATGGAGCCATTAGGTGGGTTCAAACTCTCAGCATGTCAGTTAGCAGCCGAGTGCTTACCGATTGTGCCACCAGGGCTCCTTTCATTCCTTTTTAGTGCTGAGTAATATTCCATTGTGTGGATGTGCCACGTTGTGTTTTGTCTGTTGATCAAGAACCAGCCTTTTGTTAGCTGCACCTTATCCCTCTCTGTTATGATTTTCAGTGGTATCCGTCTGCTGCCTTGATGTACAGCAACCCCCCCAACCTCATCCCTTCTGGGAGCAATGATACAGCGTGAGGGGGAATGCGAGCACCAAGGGACACTGCGGGCCTGCTTGTCTAATACCAAGGGCAGTTTATCAGCCAGAACCTCCTCTTTCTTTCATTTAAAATAACCTTAAAGGTAACCATACACTTAGTAGAAAATCTAGAAAATAGAGGAGAGAGAAAAGGGGGGAGAAACGATCATAACCCACAACCCCAATACAACCACTGGCTGTGTTTTGATATGTTTTTCTAACAGTTCTCAATTAAAGTCTTATCTTGACCTAGACAGGACCACGCTGTAGATGTGGTTTTATATCCTTCCTCTTTGTTTTCCATTTAATGTTGTATTTTGCCACTTTTGCTTTAGGATCTTGACTTCTCAGGGCGGCCCTATCTGCCCTCTGGAGGTCCTGTGATTGGCTTAACCAGCACCTTGTGTTGTTGTTTAGGTTGTTCTGCATGTTTAGTTCATTACTGCAGATTCCTAGGAGAATAAAACTTAATTTTAAGGAGAAATGCTAGACCCGTGAGCTCCTTGTGCTTTTACCACATACCTGGGTGTGTCTGTATGGCAAAACGTTATGGGGCCCTGAAGAATATGAACGAGGATCTCTGGGATTGGCTGGCTGGTGTGTTAGGAACAAAAGCAGCAAGTTGTGGGATTGTAGGTGTGGACTGTGGTGACAGCCTCATTTCCTCTGGCTTCTAACTTAGGGTGCAAAGTAAGTATCACAAAATGGGAATAGTGGCCATTTTGAGGTGGGGGACTGTGAGGTGTTCCCACTTGGCTTCCTACATTCCTGTTTTCTTCGTTTCTATTTGTTCCATGATAAGCCTCTGTTTTATGATTGAATGAATAAATTCTTTTAGAAGGAGCAGCACAAAGCTGGTTCCTACGAGGCAGAAGTTAAAAATGTCCCAAATGTCCAGCTTTTCCAAACTGCTGTACCACTCCCTCATCTCTAACATCAGCAACTCCTCCTCCCCTCAGTACTCTCCTCCTGTCTTTGGGTTCCATAATTCGCTGCAGTGTCTTACAGAGGTCACAAACCATCAAGGCAATGGCTCATGCGGTTGTGGAGGCTGGCAAGTCCCAAATCTGTAGGTCAGACGTCAGGCTGGAGGCTTCTCCTGACTCGTGGTTGCATGGGCTGACGAACCCAAATCGACAGGTCAGATGGCAGGCTGCTGGTTCACAAGGCTGCGGAAGCTGGTGAATCAGGTCAGATGACAGGCTACTGGCTCAAGTTCCAAGAGCCAGAGGTCAGATGATGATGAGCCGGATCTAGGATCCAGAGCAAGAAAGAGAACTTTACTGGAGTATTTGTAGATAATATATGCATATTCACATGTATATATGCATGTATATGTGTACATGTGTATATGTGTATATACGTACGTATATCTGTACATGTGAGTATCTATAAGCGTCGGATGCAAACCATAGTCTCAAATAAATTTCTCTTGAGCAAGGCAGTGTAAGGGTGTGACTTGAATAAAGGTGGTAAGGATGGTAACTGGGGTAAGGGTTGTAACTTGAGCCATACCCTGTAGTAAGGTGGTGATTCAAGATATATCCTATTTTTATTCTTCCTCATTGTCATAACAGACAACTCGCTCCTGAATGAGACCATAACCACAGGCTTAGAGGCTTAGATTTATTTTGGATCACAAAATAGAGGACGACTACATTATTACATAACTACCAAACCACTGAAAATTATAGCTTAGTCAAGTTGACACATAACCTTAACCATCACAGTTCCATACACCTTATTTGCATTAGCAGCAAGCTATCCAGTCCTCTTAGTAGGCCACAAGTACCGTATTTGCATAGTCCCACCCAGTCATCGTGTGGGAGTCACAAACATTATGGTTAGAAGGGCCATAATAAGTAATTCATTGCATCACAGTGATAGAGGAAAAATAAGTCTGAACTCAAGTATTTAGGCCTGTGAGTTTGCCTTTAAAAAAAAAAAATAACAAGATTGAGAGTAGAAAGAATAAAGAGAGTGCCCTTGTCACTCTCCAGCCAGGAGATTGCTGGCGTTTGCCAGCACACCTGTGGCATGCCTAGAGGTGCTGGTATGCACTGGAGTCACCCGTGTGTAAGAACAGACACGGGCCCTCACTGGAGAACTTGTAGGTCTGGCCAGGAAGGCAGATGTTTGAGCCGGTCAGGGCACAGAGATGCAGTTAAAGGCAGGCGCAGCAGGTGGCTTGCACACATTGTGGGAGCCAGTCTTGGGGAGGCTGGGCATCTGGACCTGAGAGGGCTGGGTGCAGGCAGAGATGGTGTAAGTACACGAAGTGTTGTTTTCCCTGAACAGGAGTATCCCCAACCTCCTCCTTGGAAGCCTGCTCCTGCGCTTCACAGCAGCCCCCCGACACCTGTGGGGGCCAGTTTTGGTGAGTATGGGGCCACAATGGCCCTTGACCTACCTCTCCTGCCCCTGCTCACCGTTGTCCTCTCTTACTCTCGGGTCTAGAATTGCAAATGTGCACGACTCTTCCTCCATTTCCAACAAGTTTGCCAACGACGGCAGCTTCCTGCAGCAGTTTCTGAAGTTACAGAAGGCGCAGACCAGCACAGGTGAGTGGGACTGCACATGTGCTCCCAGGGACCCCCTGCCCAACCTGCACTTCCTCAGAGGCAGACCCCGAGGTCCCCACCACATGTCTTCCTTCTATTTCAGATAGGAAACTGAGGCTTAGAAATACTAGGCCCAAGGACCCAGCATGAATCCAGAGCCAGGCTGGCTGGGGCCAGTCGGGATCTGCACCAACTGCCCCTCTGAGTGCGGCCTGTGTGTACTCCTGCGCATGGGTGTCTCGGGGACCTTGGCTTGGTTGAGCATAGCTGGTCCCAAACTGGTCTGCACTCCCCAGCCAGTGTGCCGGGGTCTTCTCCCCATCCAGGACTGTCCAGGGACATAGACAGGATCTTGTGCACAGGTGTGTGGGTCACTGGCCCACAGAGACGCTGAGGGGTGTGCTGGAGCAGGTCCAGGCCCTGGGACTGCCTATGTCTGCCCATGTCTGTGCCATACAGTTGACCAGTCGGTGGCCACTTCCTGTGATCCACTAATATACAGCCACTGTCAAGTTTCTAGGATAGCTAAAAGACCGTTCACTGAGGAGGGTGCTGCCCAAGTTCCCCTGTGGTGTCCAGGCACATGCCATGTGTGAAAGTGCGAGTAGCTTAGCATCACACTGGCAGTCGGAGGATGTGGTTTGTTCCTGGAGTGCGAGCGTGGGTCTGTGTGTCCCAAGAGAGCTCTGTTCACAGAGCTCAGGCCCTGGCGGGTGACCATGACAAGTCCTGCTTGCTGAGCCTCCGGTCTTCATTTGTAAAATAGCTGGTGTCCTTGTGGGCGCCTCCAGATGATCTGTGGCGCATGGGCAGCTCCCCAGAGTGCATGGCTTCTGGTCTGACAGGACTTTCCTTCCTCTCCAAGATGCACCCCCTACTTCTGCCACTGCTGCCCCCCTGAGCACATCTATCTCCAGTACTGTGAGGAGGCCCCTCCTGATCAGCAAGCGGGTAGGCCTGGGACTGGGAGGCCCACCGGGCCCGGGGAAGACATACTTACACGCCAAGCAGCTCCCTGTGGCCACCCGGCCGAGCGTTTTCCAGTCACCAGATGACGACGACGAGGAGGACTATGAGCAATGGCTGGAGATCAAAGGTAGGTATAGGGCAGGGGTCTGTGGTAGGGGAAGTGGCCCGAGGCCATGCTCTCATCAGGGAGGGCCTGGGGTGGGCTGGGGTGAGGGGTGGTGGGGGCATGTGAGGGGCATGGGGTCTCCTCATCTGGCCCATCCTGTGGGCAGTGCTGGCAGAGACCCTAGCTGGGCATGTGCCATCCCTCCCTCTGAGGCCCAGGAGCACCATGCCCTGCTGTGGGTCACATGTCCCACAGGGCAGTGGTGTGAGCAAACAGGTGACAGTGTCTCCTTCCCTGGGCAGGGAGGAAGGTGGTTGCTGTCCGTGGTGTAGGAGGGAGCAAGCAGTGGCATACCTCCCTGCATGTGGCCTGGCCTACCTTCAGGTGGGGCCCCAGATCACTTAGTGCTGGGAGACCAGACCTGGCCAAGGCTGGCGGCTGCACGTCCCTACCATGCTGACAGCCTCACACCTGCTCTTGGTGGGCGGTGCCAGGGTCTGAGCAGGCCAGAGACCAGCCTCGCCTGTCCGGCCTCCCGAGACCAACAGAGGCAAGCGAGGGCAGGGGTGGCCTCCCTGGGTCCTGTGGAGCCTCTTGAGTGAGAAAGGAGGGTGAAAGGGAACCAATTCATGATACTGAAAACTAGTTAGTAAAAGAAAGAACCATTCCAAAAAAGAAAATGAGACTGGACATGTTTTCCAAGGTCTCCTCCCAGTCTGGGGTGGACATGGCCCCATGAGGCATGTGGCTGCGTGTAGCACACAGCCCCTGTGAGGCACATGGCCCTGGTGTGCCTTCTCTGCCTGTGTGCTCACAGCTGTGCAGAAGACCCTGTGTTCCTGGTGCTGTGTGCACAGACCGGGCACTCGTGCCCTGCATCTCACCTCTTCTCCCCACCCTCTGTCCTTGTGGTCCCCAGAGAGAGTGTGCCTGTTGACTGTGGGGTGTGTGAGTTAAGCCCCCGTACTGACAGCCTCCTTAAAGTTTCACCCCCAGAGGGAGTCGAGACTCGGAAAGTGATAGAGAAACTGGCCCGCTTTGTGGCGGAAGGTGGCCCTGAGCTAGAGAAGGTGGCCATGGAGGACTACAAGGACAACCCCGCCTTCTCGTGAGTGTCTCTGGGGCGAGGGACTTGTGCTGTCTCATTGCTTAGCTGCAGCGTCATCGTGGAGGTTATCGGGGTGAGGGTGTGCCAGATTGCAGGCACAGCTGTGTGGTGCAGAGACGTAACCCTGGGTTGTGTCAGGGTCCGGCCAGCTTGCTTTGTGCGCTGTGTCTTCAGGAGCTATGCGGCCTCCTCACAGGCACTTAGATCCTCTCTACTTTGTCAAATCCTCTCCAGGTTTTTGCATGATAAGAACAGCAGGGAGTTCCTCTACTATAGAAAGAAGGTGGCCGAGATGAGGAAGGAGACACAGAAGATGCAGGCAGCCCCACAGAAAGGTAAGTGGGGTGGTGGGAGCCTGGGAGGTGAGGGGAGGGGGCCTGGGAAGCATGCGGGAAACTGCGCGGGGGAATCAAGGTCCCTTGGGTGGTCACGTTGGGTCCTTGTCTTGAGCTGGGCCAGCACCACTCTCCCCTTCAGAACTGTGGGGTCAGGTGATATTGGGGTCCACCTTCCCCACGCGGCCCAGTGCCAAGCACACTGGTGCTCAGAGAAGGGCACTGTGGAGGGTTAGGCTCATGTCCGTTGGTTGTTTAATGAGTACCAATGAGTGTTTGCCATGGGCTGAGAACTTCGGCCGCAAGACACTTGTGGGGCCAGGGGATGAGACAGGCAAGAACATTCAGCTAGTGGGGTTTGGGGTAAGCTCCAGGGAAGTGTGGGGGTTCCTGGGGTCTTCAGCTGCTAGTGAAGTGGAGTCCTGGTGGTCAGCGGGAGCTGGAAGCAGGCTGAGTTCCTTCACTGGCACATGGCGCTTTGCCCTGACCCTCTCCCTAGAAGAGGGGGGCCAGCCTGTCCCCACCCCATGGCCTCCTCCCCATCCAGGGTGGGGTGGGGGTGCCGAGATGCTGACTCCGTGTTGGTCCTGGGGTGGGGACGTTGTGGGACATGCCATGATGCTGCCCTGTGTAGGTCCTGAGGCTGGGTGGGGTGCAGGGAAGTACCTGTGATGCTGAATGAGTGTTGGTCCTGGGGTAGGGGGTGGGGCAAAGGGCTGCGGCACTGACCCTGTGGGTGTTGGTCTCCTGCAGTAATCTGACTCCCGTTTGCTGTTTTTCTTTGCATTGCTCCTAAGACAAGCCCCTCGAGTTGCCGAGGGGTTCTTAGCGGAAGTTAGGCTGTTGGGTGTGGTGCGTTGCGCTCAGTACTGACAGCCTGCTTTAAGTTTCACCCCCAGAGGATGAAGAGGCCAAGAACCTTGCAGAAAAGTTGGCCAGGTTCATAGCGGATGGGGGTCCGGAGGTAGAGACCATCGCCCTCCAGAACAACCGCGAGAACCAGGCTTTCAGGTGAGGGGCAGCATGCAGGCAGGGGCAAGGCTGGGTGTGGGGGTGTATCAGGGTGCAGGAGGCCAGGCTGCGGGGCTGGGCAGGGCCAGGCCCCTGGGGCTCAGAAGCATCAGCTCATGAGCCTGTGGAGCGGCTGGTGCAGGTGAGGATGTAGTCGTAGTGCTCTCAGGGTCCCAATTAGCAGCTGTGCAGGTTGGTCAGAGATAGGTGGGCGGTGGGAGTGGGCAGGGGAACCAACAGGAGGGGTGCTGGTGGAAGTAGTAGGAGCTGAGGAGAGGGAGGGTCAGATACGGCAACTCTGCAGGCAAGGTGGGAGGGGTTGCCTGAGGGTCAGGTTTGCCATTTGTCTGGTGCCTGGGGTCACAAAGCCTTGAGTGTTTGGATCTGGAGTCAGGAGAGGGATCTTCTGTGTACTGGAGAACCCCCAGGATGCTCCAACTCAGGGAGAGTCTTCCTGATGACCCCATGGTATAAGCCACCTCTCTGAGCTCCCTGATTATTATCTGCTTACCAGTTTATTTTAAATCATTCCACCTTTTTACTATTAATTGTAAGTTAAGTTTATGCAAGTAGGAGACTTTGTTGCAGTAGACACTGGCTGCAGCATCCATCCAGTGAAAGTGGTTAAGTTCTTGGGATTCTGCCAAGGTTCCAATCTTAGCCCACTCTCCTGGTCAGAGATACCAGGACCCGCAGTGCCCTCCTGGGTCAGGACAAGGTTATGCGGTCAGGACGATTGTGCCGTTGGGATGAGGCCACGTGATCAGGACGCAGTTGTGCAGTTGGGACGAGGTGGTGCTGTCAGGAGGGGCCTTGTGGTCAGAATGAGGTTGTGTGGTCAGGACGGGGATGTGTGGTTAGGACAAGGCCCGTCCTCCTCGAGCTGGTCCCTGACACTGGCCGTTGGGGAACCTGTCCAGTGTCTTCAGATCCAGCCTCCCCATCTCTCTTTGAACAAATGCCTTGCTTTTGTCTCTTGATGTGAACGCTGTCCTTCCTTGGACTTTGTGATGCTTGTATCATGACCCAGAGGAGCACAGGGAAGTACCCTGTGTCCCCAGGTCAGCGGGGCATAGGCCCCACTCTCTCCTGGCACTTTTCTGTGCCATTTCAACCAAGGGACAAACACTCTTGCTTTGAGGCACCCTCTGAGCCACCCATCCTGGTATGAACGCAAACCTTCCCTCTTTTAGGACTCTGTAAGTGCCCCTAGTACTGCATTGGCGAAACGAGAAAAAAAACTGTTGTCACCGAGTCAACCCCGACATATGGTGACCCCGCATGTATCAGTAGAACTGTACTCTATAGGGTTTTCAATGGCTGATTTTTTCGGAAGTAGATTTCTAGGCCTTTCTTCCAGTGAGCCTCTGGGTGGACTCAAACTGCCAACCTTTTGGTTAGCAACCAAGTGTTAACCATTTGCACCACCCAGGAACTCCAACTGCCGGCTTGGGGACATGCGTTGTTGGAGTGGAGCAGGGAGCCACGGCTGGCCTGGCTCTGCAATAGGCAGAAAGAGGGCCATGGGGACCCTAGCCCATGAGCATCCTGCCTTCCTTGGTGCCCTCACAAGTGCATCAAGGGGTATGCTAATGTGCCAGGCTATTGGGTCTTTGATTCCTGGGAGGCTCAGGGCAAACCCTTTGCTTCTGCTGTCTGACGTTTCTTATCTCTGGATGATTCAGGGTTCCTCACATCTTAGAGTCTGGGGAGGCTTCTGCCCAGATGGGGATCTGGGGCTCATGCCAGTTTCTCCGGACATGGCATGATGATCAGGGTAGGGGTGCCTGATAAAGATGGGAGACGGGAGTCCTGGTCTGCCCTATGGTTCTTAAAGTCTGCGTGTTACCATGTTCCTCGGGCAGAACCAGCAGCCACCGAGGCCTGGTAGGCCAGTAAGTCGTGACATGCAGTGACCCTGACGTGGCCTGGTGTCCAGGTAGGGGTTTGAGGCCAGCTCACAGCCCCCACTCTCCTTTGTAGCTTTCTGTATGAACCCAACAGCAAAGGGTACAAGTACTACCGCCAGAAACTAGAGGAGTTCCGGAAAGCCAAGGCTGGCCCCACGGGCACCCCCACAGCCCCTGACCCTGACCTGACGCGCCAGTGCCCCCCTGAGGCCCTGTCAGAGTCCGTGCCCCCCACCGCTGCCTGCCCTGCCTCATCTGCTGCCGTTGTGCTGTCCGCCACCCCCACACCCACCACTGCCATGGCCGCTGCACCCGGGAAGCCGGCTGCCACGACCACTGCAAAGAGGAAGCGGAAGAGCCGGTGGGGACCCGAAGAGGACAAAGTGGAGCTCCCGCCTGCCGAGCTGGTGCAGAAGGACGCGGATGCCGCCCCCTCCCCACTGTCAGGTGGGCAGTCTTTCTTCTCCCTGCCCCCACATAGAAAGAGGGCAGGTCAGATTGTGGGTACCCCCCAGCTGTAAGGTGCTTGGTACCAAGGGGTCCTGGAAGTTGTCCTCACCGGAGCTTTGGACAACAGCTCCCCTCAGGGTGGAGGAGCCTGGGTTGGTGTTCGAGTGCCCTGGCTCTGATGACTAGCTGACACTGCTCAGCCTGTCTCCTGAGGTCCACCCAGCACTTGCAGGTGCAGGCACCCCCAGGGCCTGGTAGGCGTTCCCTCTCACTGGGCTCACTCACTCCCAGGTTTATGTCAGTGGCTGGCGTTGTCCAGGCTTGGGTGCCCCTCACCTGGTGTGGAGTCACGGCGCCCAGGAGCAGTGTGGCTTTCTCACAGGCAGAGGTGGCACAGCTCTCCTCGTGCCCCCAGGGGGCCTCTGTGCCCCCTGCCCATCTTCCCTGCAGGAAGCCACGTCTGCAGGGGCAGTGGTTTCCACCTCCCAGATGGGGCTGTGGCATCCACTACAAGTGCTGCCGGCTCCCACCAAGTTCCTAAACGGGTGCCAAGTTAAATGTCAGTTGCTCTGTGAACAGCTGGCTTCCTCCCACAAAGGAGCTCTTAGAGTTACAAGGCTGAGCCGTACACTACCCGTGTCTGCACTGCACGTTTGCTAGTAGGGCTGGTTTCTGGGAGCCACGCTACAGATGGACACACATAACATATATGAACGTTCACACTCTTGTATTTGCACATACTCATGCACGCACTCACGTACACTCATGTATACATGTGTATGTATGTGTGTGCTTCATGCATACTTGTGCATGCACATGTGTACCCATACAGGCATGTGTGCAGTTGTAGACGCATTCACACACATTGACATGCACACACGAAGTTAGACTCACGCATATGCTCATCATGTGCAAGCACATACACACGTGCACTAACGTGTACACGTGTGCCCTCGCACATGTGTGCTCACATGTTCACATGTGCATCTGAGCTTCATGTCTCGCTGTGCAGAGCCCCTGCCATGTCACCCGTGGCTGCGTAACCAGAAGTGAGGCCCCAAACCTGTGTCTTCGTGTCCCCATCTGCAGCATCAGGGAGTGTACAATCTGCGATGAGAGGTTATCCTGGGAACTAAACGTGGATTTAGGAGAAAGTGCACAGGCAGCTCCTGCAGTCGTCACGTCACCAATGACCATGGTGATGGTCACAGCCAACTTGAGGGCCCTGCTGTGCACCGGGCCCTGCACAGGTGCTTTAGGTTCAGCTGCCACGTTGGAGCCACACCGGACTCTTGGACTCTGCACCTCAGGACCCAGGGTGGGCCTGTGCATCGCTGACTGTCCTGTGTCCTCTGTCTCTAGTTCAGGACCTCAAGGGGCTTGGCTACGAGAAGGGGAAGCCTGTGGGCCTGGTGGGCGTCACAGAGCTGTCAGATGCACAGAAGAAGCAGCTGAAGGAGCAGCAGGAGGTAAAGCCAGCAGCGGGGCAGGGTGTGGATCGTGGCAGGGGTGGGGAGGGTGTGGGGGACAGGGCAAGGGGCAGGGTGGGCACAGGGGTCAGGGTAGGGGATGGGGTGGTGGTGTCAGGGTGGGCTCGGGGGATGGGGCAGTTGGTGTCAGGGCAGGGATTGGGGCAGCAGCAGAGGTCTGGGTGGGTGCAGGGGTCAGCACGAAGAGGGTAGGGGACTGGGTGGGCATGGCCAACTCTGAGGCTCAATTTGGGAGGGTTACCCGGAGCAGCCAGCACTGGAACCACTCCTTGATGTGGCAGTCACAGTTGCATCCCCTGTTCACGGGGCCCCTGTGCCATGTGGCCATGTGGAGTCACAGTCAGCAGGGAGGGTCCTTAGCCAGTGGGTCCTTCCTCTGGTGTCCACCCCTGGCCAGTCCTCCCCAGGCCCTTCCCACCATGTTTGTGGGCCAGAAATGACTGGAATCATCTCCACAGTTTTCCTCCATGTCTAGTACAGGACAGAGTCCTGGCTAGCGCAGGGCAGGTGGTGGTTTGTGGTGTTGGGGTGTGAGCCCAGCTTGATCAAGGACCCCGCAGCCAGGGTAACATCTCTGCTGGCCTTCTGGGAGGCTGCAGGGCCTGTGAGCTGTCACCTCTGACTCGCCCAGAGGTCAAGGCCAGGCTATGGGTGAGGCAGATGCTGGGACCCAGAGACCTGGACTGTGCCAGCTGCTCGGGGGCTCAGAGCTCTCTGGCCAAGAGAAGCCAGCATGCGGGCCCACTCACCCTGCTTACTGCCCCCCTAGATGCAGCAGATGTATGACATGATCATGCAGCACAAGCGCGCCATGCAGGACATGCAGCTGCTGTGGGAGAAGGCATTGCAGCAGCACCAGCATGGCTACGACAGCGACGAGGAGGTGGACAGCGAGCTGGGCACCTGGGAGCACCAGCTGCGGCGCATGGAGATGGACAAGACTCGGGGTAGGTAGTGGGGGAGTATGGCAGCAGGGCTGGGTAGGGGGGAGATGGACAAAACACAAGTTGGGCACAGGACGGGGGTGGGCAGAGGATGGACAATATGCAGGGTGGGTGGGGAAGGATGTGGATGGCGCTCCACAGTGTAGCCAGGCCCCTGCTCCTCTGCCGGGCCTGGTGGGCACCTCGTGTGGGTCCATATGCCACGCCCACCCTGGCTGGAGGCTTCTGCCTCCGGGTCCTCTGTGGTTACATCTCAGCGAGCAGAGAGCTCTGCTGGTGTTTCCTGGCCGTGGACAACCCGCAGCAGGGCTGTGGGCACCTGGGCCTTCTCTTCCTCCCTCCCTTACTCCTCCTTCCCTTGGCAGAGTGGGCCGAGCAGCTAACCAAGATGGGTCGGGGCAAGCACTTCATTGGAGACTTTCTGCCTCCGGACGAACTGGAGAAGTTCATGGAGACCTTCAAGGCCCTGAAGGTAAGGGATGCCATGAGCCCATGGCAGCTCCTGTCTGTGACTGGAACCTTCTGGGGCTGCAGGCACCTGCTTCAGTTGTACCAACTAAGTGCACACACAGGCAAAGTGCTTCCTCGGCAGAGGCCCATGGACTGGTTGCTGCAGACAGGGCTAGTGCCCTCCCTGCTCAGGGTCGTTGGGCTGGCGAGGCAGAGCCGTGCAGGGTCTTTGTAGAGCGACTCGGCAGTCTCTAGCTCACCGTGGGCGAGCCCATGGGGCTTGTTGCTATCCTGTCTTGACCACTGGAAGCTTGGTGCACAGGCACCCCACCAGCTGGGCCCCAGGAGAACAACCTTTGGTGGGTGGACAGGTGGGCACTGTCCTCCATGAGTAAGGCCAGAGGTGGGGAGGTGGCTGGAGCACGGCTCAGAGGCCTAATGTCTGATGGCACCCATGCCCCTCAGGAGGGCCGCGAGCCCGACTACTCAGAGTACAAGGAGTTCAAACTGACAGTGGAGAACATCGGGTACCAGATGCTGATGAAGATGGGCTGGAAGGAGGGCGAAGGCCTAGGTTCTGAGGGCCAGGGCATCAAGAACCCCGTAAGCAAGTGAGTGCGCTGAGTGAGGGGCTTGGGGTACCTGCTGTGTGTGGGCGCTGGCCTAGCACTAGGGACCTGCTGTCTCCATGCCCCCATCCCCCTCATCCCCGCCCTGTTACCTGATAGCTTTTCTCCTTGGGTGAAGTGATGGCAGCGCCCCACTACACACACCCTGCCAAAAATGAGGCACAGTGCTGGAGGGTCGTCCAGATTCAGCCCCCCACCCTGGGGCGTGTTCTGTCCTTTCTCTCTTGTGTCCACCCAGACCAAGTGGGCACGTTTATACAGACCGGTTGGTCCTCTAAGGGGACGTTCTGGCCCTGCTGGCCCGGCTGAGGCATTATTCCCTACCAGGGAGAAGGGGAGCAAGCATGGGTGTTCTCGGGGTGAGGAGGGGCAGGCGGGAAACACCCCCTTCTGTCCTTAAGTAGCTGGTTGCTGTTCTAGCCACCTCAGCTGCTGTTCCTGGAATACCTCGGCTGTCCCTAGCTCACAGTCCTGGGTGTGTCTATGCATACGGCTCCACCCAGCTCAACACAGTGCCCACATCGAGGTCTGGTTGGGGTGTGTGCTGGCCCCACTACCCCTCCAGGCCCAGCACTCACACCTGCCTCCTCTTCTCCTGCAGGGGGACCACCGCTGTGGATGGCGCTGGCTTTGGCATCGACCGGCCGGCTGAGCTTTCTAAAGAGGACGATGAGTACGAGGCCTTCCGCAAGAGGATGATGCTGGCCTACCGGTTCCGGCCCAACCCCCTGGTGTGCGCCCTTGCCAGCCCCCCACCGCTCTTGGCAGGGTTTCTCACAGCTCTGGACTCCGTCGGGGTGGGGCCCTGGTGGTTGTACCAGAAGTTCCTTGCCTTCTCCAGCCCACTGAGGCCAGGTCCCCAGCTAGCCGCCTACCTCTGCCCTCTACCAGAACTCTCAGTCAGCTTGCATCAGACCCCTCTCCTCCTCAGAGCCCTACCTCTCTCCTGTCCCATCCTGAGGATATGAGCTCAGATGCTCCCAGAAGGTTCCAAATGGAAGGAACTGCCATCTGGCTTTAGCATTAACTCTAACTTGTCTTTTTTGCCACCTACAGAACAACCCCCGACGGCCTTATTACTGAGTATTCACCAGTATTCACACTACTTCTGAAGGACTGTCCTGGACCCTGGAATGTTCCAGCCTGCGTGTCTGCCCGCCCTCCTGTTATTTCGAGTATCGTGCTGTGTATTAAAGCCCCGGTGCGTGCCTGCCACGGAGCCAGGCCTGCCGTTCACCACAACCCTCTGTTCATCATCCACAAGGCTGGGCTTGCCATCCACTCAAACCTTTCTGTTCCTTGACCATGGCGGCCAGGCCTGCCATTCACCAACCTCCTGTTCCTCAGCCTGTGGAACATTCCACCACAGTCCTCCTATTTTTTAGCTCTGGGGCCGGGGCCAGACTGGGGGCAAGCCAGATGGGATGTGTTTTGAAGACTTCCCAGCACTCTAGGCTTTCCAGGCATGCCCAGCCTCATGTCTGCCCATGGGGTCTCCGCTTCCTGCTCAGCCCTGGCGTTGCATGGGGAGGACCCAGAGCTCCCTCTCTCTCCTGAAGAGGGGATAGAGAAAGGCTGCCATCAGCACAGTAAACTTGGGTCAGGCTGGGATCTTTGGGACCTGGCCTTACCTGGGCCACACCTGGGCCAGGAGGAAGCTGGGAAGGCACCTGCGGGCAGGGCCCAGCCTTCTCTCAGACCTGCAGGATGGGCAGCCCTGGAGGTGGGAGCCCCCAGCGCACACCTCTTCCCACTGCCCCATGTCGTTGGGCACCTCCCAGGGGACTTCATTCCCCACACCTGGCCCAGGTACCTTCCTGCAGGGCTCCTTCCCTCTGGTAGCCTTGACCCCATTGCTGTGTGGGTCTGTCCCCAGCATGGGCCCCAGAGCATTTATTAAACTGTGGTGGACAAGCAAGTCACAGGCTTGTGCCTTTGGCAGGGAGTGTGTGATGGGACGTGCTGTGTTAACATGGACCAAAGTGAACAAGCAGAGCTTTGCCAAGGATCATAGGGAAGATGCCATTCCATCCCATGCAGGGCGCAGTCAGGAAGGCTCCTGGCGGAGGGGCCTCAGAACAGAGGAGAATCCAGTGTAGGCTAGTGGAGCCGGCCTTTCAGTGTCCTACAGAAACCACCTGTGATTTTATTCAGCAAGGTCTGAGCAGGACCAGGAGTCCACGTCCCCAGCTCTGCATGTCTGCAAGCCACACCTGGAGCAGCAAGACCCAGCCATTTGTGGGGGGGCCGCCTGCCCCTTAGCAGGTCTTGCTCACCCTGGGAGGATGTTCAGTCTCAGGGCTCAGAGCTGGGGTTAGCTTCAGGCAGACTGTGTCCGTGTGTTCATTGTTGGCCAGGAGCCACGGTCTGGTGGGGAGGTAGCAGTGAAACCCCTAAATGATCCCTGTAGCCGCCCAGTGCTAGGAGGAAGGATTGGAGAGCCACAGGTGGCAGCAGCCTGGGGAGCATCTCAATCGGGGGAGGGTTTCAGGGACAGCCAACCTGAGGCTGTGGTAACACTATGGCTACCCTGTCTCCTGTCCACAGGTGCTGGGTCCCGAGCTCGTAGACACAGCTCAGGGTAACCATAGGTTCCAGCATAGGTCCTGGTAGTACACACACATCCCCCCTTCACCCCATCACGTCACACCTCTCCCCCTCATTGAGTGCTGTTCTCGGTGACCAGGAGGCTTGCCAGGCTCCAGCTGTGGACTTTACTCCCTGGGATCAGGGGGAGGGGGGTCCAAATGCCATGAGTGTGCAGGCCTGGGACATTGCAAGGCCAGGCCCTTTCACAAACATGTCCCAGTTGTGTGTCCAAGCCCCCAGACAGCTGGACATGGGAGGAATGGGGCTGAGGTGAGGGCTGCTTAAAGAAGGAGACATGAACCCTGTCAGCTTTAAGGGGGAAAGATGGAGTTTTCAAGCTACAGACAAAACAGGCCTGGGGAACCTGAACTTCACCCCTTGGCGATGCTCTCAGGAGGGCTGAGTCTGTCCCAACTGGAAGACCTAGCTGGAGCAAGGCCAAGGGCTGCCTAGAGAACTGTCCCTGACTTAGGGGGCGAGGGTTAGAATCTGCCCTCTGGGCTGCTGGTGGCAGGAAGCAAGTGGGCACAGATATGTGGGTGGGAGTTGAGGCTGGTTGGAAATAAAGGTGACAGACCACCTCCTCCTCCTTTTCACCCTGTGGCTTCTCCCTGGCCAGGCTCTGATCTCCCACAACTCCCATCCCTCAGAGAACAAGGTTCTGCTCCTCACAGCTGACCCCT
Organism: Dugong dugon; assembly: GCA_030035585.1. Lineage (NCBI taxonomy): Eukaryota > Metazoa > Chordata > Mammalia > Sirenia > Dugongidae > Dugong > Dugong dugon. The sequence goes on along the minus strand of CM057462.1, from coordinate 23,502,766 downwards.
GCCCCCACACCCAGCCTTGTGGGTGGCCTTGCTTTTCTCTCTCCAGGAACATTGCCCAAACTCACCAAGCTGGCTCCACCCCATAACCCCCAGGTCCTGTCACTCCAGCCCCACCTCAGAGTAGGCTGCAGCCTCAGCTGACCCCACGGTGTTGGAGCCCCATCTAAGGAACCTCTCAGAGCACTGAGTTATGGAATCTCCCAGGGACCCCAACCCAAGGCTCAGTCAAAGCCTCATACAGGGGGAAGTGTGTTTAAATGTGGACCCCGCGTCGGAATCATGGGGGTCCTCAGGCAGCGCCACAGGAATGCCCACTACCCTGGGGAGTGGGTGGGGCGCGCGCGCGCGCACACACACGCACGCACGCGCACACACACACACACACACAGCCATCGAGCCGATTCCGACTCAGAGCGACCCCATAAGGCAGAGTTTCCAAGAAGTGCCTGGCGGATACCTTCTGGTTACCACCAGGGTTTCCGACAAAGGAGAAAAGAAGGCATAAATGCACAACGAGGCCTGGTGAACGAACTCCCTTAGAACGAAGCTGCCGAACGAACTCAGGGCTCCAGGACGCAGCCCCCGGCAGTGGACCACAAGCATCCCACGCGTCATCTTCTACCCTTTGATACATAGAGAAACAGCTTCCGCGCGGAGATCGCAACTGCGAAGCTGTAGAGGGGCTGGGGCAAGCGGTAAGGAGGAGGGGCCGTGCCAAAGGGGCGGGGCGATGGGCGGGGCGCAGCGTCTCCGAGGCTCCCCGGGAGCTGCCAGGCCCGCCAACGCGGCGGCGGGTCGCGGGCAGGGGGCAAGCTTCGCGCGGGACGGGGCCGGGCGGCTCCCTGGCGGTGCCCCTAGGTGCGCCACCGAGCCGAGCGCCCTGGAGGCCGCGCTGGGGTCCACGCGCAGCCGACATGGACATCCCACCGCTGGCCGGCAAGATCGCGGTACTGTCGCTCAGTGCCCTGCCAGTGTCCTACGCGCTCAACCACGTCTCGGCGCTCTCGCAGTGCGTGCGGGGAGGGGCTGGGCCGGGGGCTGCGGGCTCCGGGGAGCTGCTGGCTCCGCGGGATTGAAGCCCCGGAGGCGGGCGGAGGGAGGATGCGCGGCAATGGGCCTGAGCACCGCGAGCCCTGGGCCCCCTGCCCAGCTCCAGCCCGGGAGGAGGGGGTCTGGGCCACCCAGACCTGCCCCTCATTCGAACCGGAAGTCCTCTTCCCACCCGGAAGACAGTCAGGGGGGCGTGGGGCGCTCCTGGGCCATTTGGAGCCTGGGGAGAGAAGAGGTTGAGGAGAAGAACTTCCCACAAGGCAGGACTTTGGAGACTCTCTGGGGTCTTCCCCAGGGATGCACCAGGCACAGGCTCCAAAGTCACCGGGGTCAAAGTATTGCCGAGATAAGGCCGCGATGACCCAGCGATTGCCACACACAAACCCTGCCTGGCGGCCCCCACCAGGTGGTTCCTCCGTGGCTTCCAGGCTCAGACCTGGGACTTCCTTCTCATTCAGGGCAAGCCCAGTCTGCCCCTAGCCTCAGTTTCCCCAAGCCCCTAACACTTCCAAACCCAGCCCAACCCAGGCTGGCCCCTGGGTGTGGATTGCTGGCTCCACCCCTCACAGCCCTCTGGTACCCTGGGTTAACCAGGTCGCCTCTAGGAGCCTCAGTTCCCTCACCTGTGTAATGGGCATAATCCTAGACCTCACTCCATAGTTACGGCTGTTGTTAGGTGCTGTCGAGTCAGTTCCAACTCATAGCGACCCTACGTACAACAGAACGAAACACTGCCTGGTCTGGTGCCATCGTCACAATCGTTGCTATGTTTGAGCCCATTGTTGCAGCCACTGTGTCAATCTATCTCGTTGAGGGTGTTCCTCATTTTAGCTGACCCTCTACTTTACTACGCATGGCTGACGTTTAGGAATTGTGTGTAAATGAAGTTGGCAAGGGGTCTTGTCTGATTACTATAATTATCATGGGTGGAAGGGGCCAGGATAGGGATCCAAGGGGGCAGTGGGGTGTCCTGGAAGATGGGGCCTAGAGAGCATCACTGTATGACCCTGGACAGGCCTTCCGCCCTCTCTGGACCTGTTTGCCCACCTGTGTTGGGGGCTGCTCAGAAACACTTTGGTGTTATCTATGAAACTGGTTGACCTGCCTTATCAGGTTGGTGGGGGCAGATGTGGCAGAGATGGGGTGGAGTCATGGAAGCGCTTGAACTTTAACCAGGAGGAGCCTTAAGGAGTAAGGTGCGCAGAACCAAGTACTAGAGACCCTTTGGCACGTGTGGGAGCTGGGCCATAAAGGGGCTTGGCACTGTTGACTGACTGAGTGAATTAAATCAAATGCAAATCAGCAAATAATTGGATAAATCAGATGTTCCAAAGGGGTGGGCAGATACCCACTGTACCTGGCCCAAGTTGGGCAATGATCCTTTCTGGGGAGTCACGGAGGGCTTCCTGGAGGAAGGGCAATGTAGATGGGCAGTGAAGGATGAATATGAGTTTGCCGAGTAGAAAAGTGACTCTGGAAAGGGGTTTCAGAAGGGGGAAACGGCCTAGGCAAGAGTCTGGTGATGGAAAAGGACAGATCCAGGGAGGGCCTTGTTGGATGGACACACAGACATGTCAGCCTCATCACCACCCAGAGTCTGTCTCTGCCCCACCAGGGTGGGCAGGACCTCAGCACTGTGCCTGGCCTCCTGACTTGGCTTCTTCCTCCACAGCCCACTGGGAGTGGCGTTGATGAGCGCCCTGATCCTGGTACTGCTGTTTGTGGCTATCTACAGCTTGTCCCATGGTGAGATCTCCTATGACCCTCTCTACGCTGGTGAGTCAGTGGGAGTGTACTGGAGAAGGGGGGTTGTGTGGGCAAGGGCCTCCATCCCAAGACTTAGGGCCATCAAAGAGCCTCCCCCATCAGACTGGGGCAAGTCCTTGAAGAGCCTCTGCTATCAGGCTGGAGGGCCCTTGAAGGACCTCCCCTATTAGATTGGGGAACCTGAAAGGGCTTCCCCCATCAGACTGGGGCAAGTCCTTGAAGATCCTCTGCTGGGGGACCCCTGAAGAACTCCCCTATTAGACTGGGGAACCTCAATTGGCTTCCCTCTTCAGACTTGGGGCTCCTGAGAGCAGGGGCTGTGTCTCCCCCATCAGACTGGGAACCCCTGAGAGACTATGCCTCCCCATTACTCTGGGTCTCCTAAGGTCAGGGGCAGTACTGCTCCCATCACTCTGGGGACCCCCAAAGGCAGGGACTGTGCCTGTTCCATCAGACAAGCAGAATAAGTCAGGTCTGTGGGTCATGTGACCTGGGGGGTGGGGACAGGGAACAGTTGGGCTTGGAGTCTTTGCCTGGAATCTTCATCCCTGACCAGCAGCCTCCCACTGGTCCTGCCCGTACCTGCCGTGAGCCATGACCATGCAAGGCCTGAGTCATGCCCATACCCAACTCTAGCATCTCCTATACCTGGCCTGACTCGCCCACACCTGTCCCAGCTCTCCTACACCCTAGTCACCTCCACACCTTTATTTTAGGGTCCTCCCTTTCCTGAACCCCTCATACTCCTGGTGTGGCCCTCTCACACCCTGCCAGATACTAACCATGCCCAACCTAGGCCCTGTCCACACCTGGCCCAAGCCCCACCCATGCCGGCCAAACTCTGCCCCATAGGCCCTAGCCCCACCCACACCCTGCCCTGCCCACGCCTGGTCTGGTCCACCCACACTCGGGCATAGCCCTACTCTTGCCTGGTCCGAGCCCCACCTATACTCAGCCTGAGCTCTGCACCGACACCCCAGCCCTGCCCACACCTAGGACTCATGTACCTACCCACTCTCTGGCAGTGTTTGCTGTGTTCGCGTTCACCTCTGTGGTGGACCTCATCATCTCGCTACAGGAAGACGGCTATGTGGTGGGCTTCATGGAGTTCTACACCAAGGAGGTATGTGTGGGGGGCAGGCATGGTAGGCCCCTTTCCCCCTTCCCCCACCCACCCACCAAAACCCCCCACATGTCCCCCCCAGGGTGAGCCCTACCTGCGCACGGCCCATGGCGTCTTCATCTGCTACTGGGACGGTACTGTTCACTACCTCCTCTACCTGGCCATGGCTGGCGCCATCTGTAGAAGGTTTGCAGGGCACCTAGAGGGAGGTCAAGTCCTCAGGCTGGGGTCCCATGCCAGGTTGGAGCCAGGAGTGTCAGCCAGGGCTCCAGCCTGGAAGGGGGCTGAGGTGGCCGGAAGAAGATTCTGGGCACTGTGGTCAGGTGCCTAGGTGGCACCTGTGCCTGGGCGGCACCTGTGCCTGGACGACCACCTCTGTCCTTAGATGGAGGGATCTGACTGATCATTCCCCCATTCATCCCCCTGTTGCCCCTTCCATCCTGGGTGGAGTTGGGCCCTGGTGGAGGCTCTGAGACCAAAGGGCAGGTACCTGCTGGTCACTTTGCAATCACCCACCCAGGAAGAGGTACCGGAACCTTGGACTCTACTGGCTGGGCTCCTTCGTCATGAGCATCCTGGTATTCCTCCCAGGAAACATCCTCGGTGAGGACTTGGCTTTGAGGAATTCGTGGTCCCTTTCTCAGCACCTTTAGAGACCTGTCCTCTCTGATGCCTGTTCACCCACATCCTCAGCCAGCAGCCTGCCTCCCCTTCCTCATTTCTTCTTAGGGGAGGAGATCCTGAATCCACTTCTTCTCCAGGCTGCTGGCCCCTCACCCCAGAGGTTTGGCGCCAGATGCTCTTGACACAGGAAGGGACTTTTAGGGTGGATCCTGGGGACACAGTGAAAGCTTCATAGGCAGGGCTTGGGAGGTAGGGACAAGTGGGGCAGGCTTCCTGGGATGTGGGGATGGTACAGGCAAAGGCTTGGCAGTGGGAACCCTCAGGTGTATTCAGGGGAAGTGGTGAGATGAAGAACAGGTGGAATATAGGATATGTTGACTCAGCCAAATGTCCCAACGTTGAGGGCCAGTTCCACAAGGAACTAGAGCCCAAAGATAAATAGGGGCAGGCCACACAGGCTCTCAATGAACATTATTTCATGGGCACTGGGGAGCCATGGAGGGTGTTAGAGCTCAAGCAAGTGAATCAAGATGCCCAGCCAGGGGCTCTGGTGTGATCTGACAAGTGGGTCCAGCCAGGCCTTGGAGACTCTCACTGAGTGACATCAGTCTTCCCCACCCTGGCAGGCAAGTACAGCTCAGAGATCAGGCCTGCCTTCTTCCTCACCATCCCCTACATGCTGGTCCCATGCTGGGCCGGCATGAGGGTCTTCAACCAGTCCCAGGCAGCCACCTGCTGCACCCCTCACATGGTGAGTACCTTGTCCCAACATGTCTGAGTGTCCCCCATTTGAGTTTCCCTGGGCACCTTGTCCCCAAAATGCCTAAACATCCTGTTTGGGTTCTTTCTGGGACTCCTCAGAAGGGTCTCCTTGGTTGTCAGAAAGGAAGAGATGAGCCTTTACTGAGCACCTGCTGCATACCAGACCGCTCACACTGTTTCTCTCCCATGGGCCAGGTTCAAGAAGAGCAGAGAAAGGGCCTCCTGCAGCGGCCAGCAGACCTGGCACTTGTCATGTACCTTGCCCTTGCTGGGTTCTTCACCCTTTTCCGAGGCCTGGTGAGTATAAGCTGGCCATCCTGTTCCTTTATCAAGTGGAAAAAGACTACTGCTTTCTTGTCTAATCATCCAGGGAAGTTCTTCATTGAGTCTGACCTGAGTATTGCATGGCAAAAACCCCCGCCCTCTTGCCAGCTCCAGTATGTGTGGATTCCCACCCAGAGGGAGCGATCCAGTGCAGGGAGAGGCCAGAGCAAGGGGTGTGGGCCCCACCTGGGAGGGAGGGGGTGGCTTCCCTTGGAAGGATGTTGTGGTGGAGTGTTAGTCTGTCTGTCTGCCCCAGGTGGTGCTTGACTGCCCCACGGATGCCTGCTTTGTCTATATCTACCAGTATGAGCCATACCTGCGGGATCCCGTGGCCTATCCAAAGGTGCAGGTGAGAAGGCAAGATGGGAGGAGAGCTATCCTGCCCATTAGAAGGGCTGCACTAAGCCTCTTTGGAATCACGTGCCAGAAACACGGGTCAAACTGGGGTAAACACACAGCTAAAAAGTACAGATAAGAATTTCAGGCATGGCTGGATACAGGAGCTCATGGGCAGCTCTGTCTCTGGTTTCACTCCCAGGCACCCCTTTTGCGGGGTGGCAGAGGGTTTTCTGCCAGGCTTCTATCTACCCTACTCAGCCACCCAAGGGAAAAACGAGAGCTCTTATTTTCCTTGAGAGCTTAAGCAGAAGTCAGAGGCAGGCTCTGATTGGCCCATCTTGAGTCACATGCTCCCCCTATAGCCAATCATTATGACCAGGGGGCTGGAGTGTTCTGATTGGCCAGGCCAAGGTCACATGCTACTTCTGTAGTAAAGGGGTGGGCTCAGCTCCATCCAGACCACGTGGACTGTGTGCAGAGAGGTGGTGGATCACCAAGGAAAATAAGGGAACGTCTTCCAGAGGAAAGGGTTGGGATGCTGGGTGTGCAGAGTCCTGTCCTGAGTGGGGTCTTAGGCTGGCTAGATCCTTGCTGGGTCCCTGCCATGGGTGACTGGGGAGACCCGGCTGGGGCAACTGGTCATCCCATGAGCTGTGTGCCCCCAGATGCTGGTGTACATGTTCTACGTGCTGCCCTTCTACTGCCTGGCCGCCTATGCTCTCATCTTCCCTGGCTGCTCCTGGCTGCCTGACTGGGCCCTGGTGTTTGCTGGAGCCATTGGCCAGGTGAGGCAGGGTGGGACAGACATGTAGGGGAGATGGTTTCTGCCTGCCTATCACTTCCTTTTGTGCTGGTGCCTGGGTAGGGTGATGCTGGGCCTCCCAGAGGCCTCAGCCCCAGGCACAGCCGCCCCTGAGGGGTGCCCAGTCTATGAGAGCCAGAGCTGGAAACAGACACCCCAGCTCACGGGGTCAGGACTGGGGAGAGAGAGGAACAAGGGCTGATGTGGGGGATCCAGAGGGAAGATGTTTCCTAAAAGGGAATGGATGCGTAGGAGCTGGGCATTGAAGTATAGGTATTGCATGGCAAAGACTCCTGTCCTCTTGCATTCCAGGAGTAGGAATAACATAAGGAAAGTCAGAGGGGGCCATAACATGGGTGAATGAAGAGATAAGACAAATTGGCATCTAGATGCTGAGGGCTTTGAACTCGGCTTAGGGACTTGTGCTGAAGGCACTGGGGTACCATGGGAGTTGTTTGAGCCAGAGAGAGCCCATCAGAGCTGAGGTCTGTTTCTGGGTTCCTGGTAGTAAGTAATAAAGCCTGGGCCCAGGCCAGGGCAGTGGGGACATGGAGGATGTTGGTGGGGTAGAATTGACAAGATTTGTGTCAAAGGCAGCCGAGATTTTGCAGCTAGATGGATGGTGGTGCCTCTGCCTGGGGTGGGGAAGACCGGGAGGAGGAGCTGGTCCCAGGTCGGAGAGGTGGAGTGCAGGGCCAGCAGACGGGATGAACATGGTTCTTTCTGGTCAGGCAGCTGGGAAGAGGCACTGGCAGCTCACAGAGAGGTGAACAAGGACAGACAGGCAGAAGAGGACAGGTGGGACAGGGATATTTCAGAGATAGGTGGGCGGAAACTAGAAATGGGAGACAGCTAAATCAGGCAGAGCCAGTGAGATGGGGATGAGGGCTCCGGGGCAGGGTGGGGGATGTCAGAGATGCTGGCCCCACCCCAGCCCTGACATCCCTCCTCCCCGTCTGGCTGCAGGCACAGTTCTCACACATGGGTGCCTCGCTGCACCCGCGTACGCCCTTCACCTACCGTGTGCCTGAGGATGCCTGGGCCTGCTTCTTCGTGTGCAACCTGCTCTACGCCTTGGGCCCCCACCTGCTTGCCTACCGCTGCCTGCGGCGGCCCGCCTTCTTCCTGCGTCAGCCACCCCCTGGCCCCCTGACCCACCACAAGAAGCAGCACTGAGGGGGCACTAGGCTGCTTAGGACTCGTTTTTACACATCCAGCTGGCTTTGGCCCAGGAAGGTTGGGTTGGGTTTTTTAGGGGCAGGAGGTTTGTCTCCAGGGGTATTTGGGCCTGGCGATGGTGGTTTCAGGCCTGCAGGTATGCTGGGAGACCTGGGGGCCAGGTGTTCCCACAGAAGGGGTCAAGCTCAGCTGTCACAGCACCCCAACCCCCAAGCATACTCATCTACCCACTCCCAGAATTTACTCGTCATCCCCTCATTAATAGTAAAAACCCTTTTGATGCCCAAAACATCACTGCTTGAGTTTTTCAGGTTGTAAGAGTGAGGGGACCCTCTCCTCAGACCCCTCATAGGCCCACTCATCACTGCCAGCATGGACTTTGGGAGCCAGAGGTCCCAGGACAGCAGAAGCCTGTCTCCGATTTGCACGCACAGCTTCATTTTCCAGATGGAGAAACTAAGGCTCAGAAAGGATGAGAGGCCTGCCGGGGGTCACAGTTGGGAGAGAAGGCTCCACAATCCCAGCTCCATCAATAAATCATCATAATGAATAACCTGGCACAGTTATTAGGCGCCTACCCTATACCATGTCAAGGGCCAACCTCACATGCTACATGCTGGATCTCACCCCATATTCCAGATGGGGAAACTGAGGATGAAGGAGTGAAGGCAGGTCAGAGGTCCTGCCTCCCAGATGTGACTGAGCTGAGGATCAAGCCCAAGCCTGTCTAACTGCAGAGCCCCTAACTCTGCCTCTGCTGTCTGGTTGGCTTGGTCTCATTTTGGGGAATCTGAGGCTGGAGAGGCAACAGAGGGGTCTAGGAGAGAGCTCGCTCTTTCCTGGTTTGATTTTTAAACTTAGGGAAAGGACCTGGTTCAGGGGTGGGTCTGGGGCTTGCCCAGGGTTCTCCAGCAGCAGTTAGTCACTGGTTCTCTCTCCTGCTCCCTGACCCTACCTATACTTATTACCAAAAAAAAAAAAAGACCCAAACCCATTACCGTCGAGTCAATTCTGACTCATAGTGACTCTGTAGGAGAGTGGAACTGCCCCCAGGGCTCCTCCTACACCTATTAGGCACCTGCTGTATATCTAGGGTAGCCCTAGTGGCACAGTGGTTAAGAGCTCAGCTGCTAACCAAAAGGTTGACAGTTTGAATCCACCAGCCGTTCCTTGGAAACGCTATGGGGGAGTTCTACTCTGTCCTATAGGATCGCTATGAGTCAGAATCGACTCGACAGCCATGGGTTTGGTTGTTTAGTTTTTATATATCTAGGAGCCCTGGTGGTGTGGTTAAAGTGCTGAGCTGCTAACTGAAATGTTGGTAGTTTAAACCCACCAGCTGCTCCAGGATGAAAGATGTGGCAGTCTGCTTCCGTAAAGATTATAGCCTTGGAAACCCCATGGGGCAGTTCTACTCTGTCCTATAGGGCCACCATGAGTCGGAATTGACTTGATGGTAATGGGTTTTACTATATATCTAGCCATTGGATCCTCACCAAAGAATCAGCACCCCATTTCCCAGAGGTGGAAACTGAGACTCAGAGAGTTCAAGCATCTCTAAGGTTCATCACAAGCAAAGGGCAGAGTTGGGTTTGGATTTGTCACACCAAGTCACCTCCACCCACCTTGACCCAGGCCATGTCTGCCAGGTGTGTGATCCTTGTGGGGGTTCCCAGTCTGCAGAGTGAATGCCTTTTGGGTTCCAGAGCCAAGGTCCCTGGAATGACACAGACAGCCAAACAGGCCTGCAGGCCAAGCCCTTTTCCAGGTCACCTAGCCCCCTGTCCACACAAGATATCTGAGAGGGAAGACCCCCCCCCCCCATTGTAAAGATGGGTAAACAGAGGTTCCTCCACTGGCCCAAGGTCAGCTGTCAGGGGCCAGGATCTGGCTGTGCACTCACCGTGGAGCGCGGGCCTTCCTCCCCACCCCCAACCTCGGTGCCCCAGGCCACCCCTCCACCTAGCTCATGCTGCTGCGTTCCCTTTAAAGCCCCCCCCCGCCCACCTCCCTCCTCCCCTTGCAGGCAGACACCGGGATTGCGCTGCCTGCAGGGATCTGCTCAGTCTTTCCTGGGCGTGCGGAGACCGCACTTCGGGCCCGCGGGAGGCCTGGACAGGGGCGTGCGGGAAGGATGGTGAGTGGGAGGCCGCGGCACCGACAGGAAGCCGGTCTCGGTCTCTCCCTCTCTAGGTTATGTCTCGTCCTCTGTCTGTGTGTCTCTGGATCTAAGTCCTTCCGAGTTTCTTTCCCGCTGTGGCTGCCTGGCTCCGTCCCTTTCTGTCTCTCTTTTCTTTCTCTACCCCTTTCCTCGTCTCTCCCTTCTCTGTGTCTCTCCTCCTGTCTGTATCTTTGTGTCTCTTCCTCCCTTTTTCCGTGTCTCGCTCTCAAACTCTCTCCGTTAATCTTTGTTTCTCCTCTTTCTCTGTCCCTTGCACTGTTCTCGCCCTGTGTCTCTCGCTCTCCTCGTGTCTCTCCCTCTCTCCTCCCCTTCTCTGTGTGTGTCTCGCTCTCCCCGTGTCTCTCGCTCTCCCCTTGTCTCTGCCCCCCACCCGTCGCCGTCCCCGTTTGCTGCAGTCTTCTGGCGCATGGATAACCTTGCCGCTGCCGCGGCTCCAGCTCCTCCCCCCACAGCCCTGGGCCAGGGCCGGAGAGAGAGGGGAGCGGGGCTCCGAGTGTCTTTGGTTGGGGGGACCCTGGGGAAAGGCTGCAGGAAGGGGAGGCCTGAGCCCAGGGTGTGAGGGTGCCGGGGGCTTGAGGGTCTGCAGTCTTCTTCTCCGCGGGGTCCTTCGAGACCCTGGCCGGGGTGGGGGGCTGAGCACGAGCTGGGTCCTCGCCGCAGGGCAGGACGGCCAGGGCGCCGGTCCTTCGACGGACAAAATGGCCAGGAGCCTGGACGGGCTGCGGTGGGCCGACCTGCGTCCTTCTGTCTCTCAGGTGTGTGCCCGGGCGGCCCTATGGCCCGGCATGCTCCGGGCCGCGGCCTGGGGGCTTCTTCTGCTCACAGCACCCACGGAGGCGCAACGCGGCCGGAAGAAGGTCGTGCACGCGCTCGGTGAGTCAGGACCACTGCTCGGGGTCTCTCTCGTCTCACAGGGGCCACTACTGAGACCCCCGAGACTGTGGCCTAGGTGCGCAGTGGGGATGGAGCATTACTGTCCGCTGCAGTCCTCCCTCCGCTCCCAGCCCTCTTCCCAGCCCCTTTATCTGTAAGGTTCCCCACGCCCCCTCCCCGTCCCCTCTTCCGGAGCCCCGCCCCCAGTCCCGCCCCCCTAATCTCTTCTCGGTGTCCGCAGAGGGCGAGTCGGGCTCTGTGGTGGTGCAGACGGCGCCGGGGCAGGTGGTCAGCCACCGGGGAGGCACCATTGTCCTGCCCTGCCGCTATCACTACGAGGCAGCCGCCCATGGCCACGACGACGTTCGCCTGAAGTGGACCAAGGTGGTGGACCCGCTGGCCTTCGCCGACGTCTTTGTAGCGCTGGGCCCCCAGCACCGGGCGTTTGGCAGCTACCGCGGGCGGGCTGAGCTGCAGGGCGACGGGCCCGGGGACGCCTCGCTGGTTCTCCGAAACGTCACGCTGCAGGACTATGGCCGCTATGAGTGCGAGGTCACCAACGAGCTGGAGGATGACACGGGCATGGTCAAGCTTGACCTGGAAGGTGACCAGCTCGAGCGGAGGGGGAGAGAGGGACTGCAAAGGATAGTAACCACATCAAGCTAGCTTGAAGCAATTTAGAGGCTGCATGGAGTAAGGCACTGGTTTTCGAACAGGGAGACTTTGCTCCCCAGGGGACATTGGCAACACCTGGCAGTGTTTTCAATTGTCATACCTGAGGGGCTTTGCTACTGGCATCTAGTGCGTCAAGGCCAGGAATGCTGCCAAACATCCTACAATGCACAGAGTGGCTCCCCACAGCAAAGAATTATCTAGTCCAACATGCCAGTAGTACCAAGAATGAGAAACCCTAGGGTAGGGTAAACTTCAGACACAGTGTGATCCAGACACTCACACCATGTCAGGATTCCTGGGCAGGCTTCCCCCTCAGGCACGTCTCTCCTTATGGAACCAAAAACTAGTGCCAGGCTTCCCCCTCCCAGCTTAGCAATCACTTTCCTAGGAGTTCCAGCTAGAGTCCCAGAGTTGTCTCTCATTGGCCCATCTTGAACATGTGCCCATGTCTGAGCCAATCATCATGGCTGGGAAATGGGATGTTCTGATTGGCTGACCCTGGATCTGGTAGGTGGGGTTTCTATCTGAAGAATTCCCTCCCACCTGGTTTGCCTTCCTCTGTCCACCTTAGAAAATTCTGGAGACAGTCCTACTTTGTTACAGGAGCAAACAAAACAGCAGCAGCGGCTCTCCCTTACTGTGTATTTTCTGTGCGCCAGGTTCATGGTTGAAGAGCTCTCTGGATTTTCTCATTTAATTTTCCCAACAACTCTGAGGGAGATGCTGTTACCAATAGATGGGGAACTGGCTCTGAGAGGTTTGAGCCTTCCCAGGGCGCATGCTAGGGAGTGGCGGAACCAGGATTCGAACCAGTCTGTCAAGTTCCAAATCTTTCAGCCCCAGTCTGCCTCTTTCTGGCATCTGCTAAGAATATCGAGTTTACCCCCAAGTCCTTCCCTCAAACACAGCCAGAACTCTGGTGAGTGGAGTTGACTGTGAGTGTGATGAGGATCACGTTCCAGGGTCTTAAGAACGGAAAGTGAAAGTGAAACCAATTGGTATTACCTCTGGTGATGCTGGGGATCAAAGGAGTTTTCACCCAGGGCCAGCCTTCCAGGGGCTCCCAGTCTAGGGGAGTCAACACTGGACACAGATACTCCTAGCTGCCTGGGGTAAGGGCTGGACCAGAGGGAAGAACCCACTGCTGGGGGAACACAGAGAAAAGCATATAGAACTGAATGGAGGAGGGTTGTGGGAGCTGGGTTTTGATGGATGAGTAGGAGTTCAACAGATGGACCAGGTAGAGAGAACAACATGTGCAAAGGTCTCCAGCAATGGAAAAGGGGTGAACATGATTAAGTGTTTTAAGGAGAAGGGCTAAGAGAATTCCAAGCTTAAAGCAAAGGGGCGCCAAGGGGCATGTGAGCTGGGGGAGGGCGTGGTCAGTTCTGAGACCAGACCAGAGGTGGAAGAGTCACACAGTGCCTCTCTGTGCCTCGGTTTCCTCCTATGTGAGGTAGGTACGGGCGGGCTGGGGGCCCGGGCTGACCCCTTTCTGCCCCTTAGGCGTGGTCTTCCCCTATCACCCCCGTGGGGGCCGCTACAAGCTGACTTTCGCGGAGGCGCAGCGCGCGTGCGCCGAGCAGGACGGCATTCTGGCCTCCGCCGAGCAGCTGCACGCGGCCTGGCGCGACGGTCTGCACTGGTGCAACGCCGGCTGGCTCCGTGACGGCTCTGTGCAGTACCCAGTGAGTCAGCCCCGAGAGCCCTGCGGCGGGGCCGTGAGCCCCGGTGGTGGCGGCGGCAGCACCTCCGGGGGCGTGCGCAACTACGGCTACCGTCATAACGCGGAGGAGCGCTACGACGCCTTCTGCTTCACTTCCAACCTCCCAGGTGCGTAGGTCCCACCCCCGTGAGGAGGCCCCACCCAGGCATGCCTGAGCCCCGCCTCTACAGTGCAGGTCCCCGCCCAGCTTGGGAGGCCCCGCCCAAAGTAGGCCTGACCAGGAGACCTGGCCCCAGGACTGCCACTACCTGACAGTCAAACGTTACTTAGCACTCTAACTGCCCTGGTCGAGGCTGGGTCCCAGACTGCAGGTGTCTAGGTCCTGAACCCCGAGGCTGTGGTTCCGGGCCACAAAGGGGGTCCTGGATTCTAAGGCCGGGATCCGGGGATGCAGGTGTGTATGTGGAAGTCTTGCGTCCCCAGGCCGGGATTCCGCCCTAGGGTACCGCGCGCGGTCCTCACATCCTCCCCGTTTCCCCGCAGGGCGCGTGTTCTTCCTGAAGCCCCTGCGGCCTGTGCCCTTCGCGGGGGCGGCGCGCGCGTGCGCGGCGCGCGGCGCGACTGTGGCCAAGGTGGGGCAACTGTTCGCCGCGTGGAAGCTGCAGCTGCTGGACCGCTGCACTGCAGGCTGGCTGGCCGACGGGAGCGCGCGCTACCCCATCGTGAACCCGCGCGCGCGCTGCGGTGGCCGCCGACCTGGTGTGCGCAGCCTGGGCTTCCCTGACGCTGCACGCCGCCTCTTTGGCGTTTACTGCTACCGTGCGCCTGGCGCGCCCGACCCGGCACCAGGCGGCTGGGGCTGGGGCTGGGCCGGCGGCGGCGGCTGGGCGGGAGGAGCACGAGATCCCGCCGCCTGGACCCCGCTGCGCGTCTAGGCCCTGCGGGGGTGGGGGCAGCTGGGGCGCTAGGAGGCTGGCCGAGTGCCCTGGGTCCCCTGGAAGCTGCCCATGCCACCTGCAGTTCTTGGAGACCTACCACGCCCCTTGCAGTTTCTGGTGACCGAACATGCTCCTGAGGTCCCCTGAAGACTGACCGCACTCCGTGAGGTCCCCTAGACTCTCCATTTCTCCCTACCCCGACTTTCTCCAGGAGAGATGGGCCACGGCCCCTGAGAATCCTTGGAGATCTACAGAAGAGACCACGTGGTCTCCTGAAGACTGGCCACTCTTCCCGAGGTCGCCTGGAAACAGACCCGCCCCCGCAGTCACCTGGAAGCTGAACCCTGGGGACAATCTGGACACTGGCCACCTGTCCTCTTTCAGTCACCTGGACACTGGATTCCCCCCATGCAGGTCACCTGGAGAGAAAATGGAAACCTCAGGGTTCCCAGATGCCCACACCCGCGGTGGTCACCTGAAGAGGAAGGGCTCCTGCATGCCCTCTCCCCGACAGTGACCTGGAGACTGGCTTCTCGTCTCCTCTGTGAGTCTCCATAAGATTCAGGGTAATAGGGCACGTCCCCAGGTTACCCTGGATAACAGTCCCACCCCCTCCAGTTTCTGTAGACCTTCAGCTGTCGCAGTGAAGATGAATTGACACACCCCCAGCTGGCTCGTGGGATCACAGGCAACGGCCCTCCCCTTAGGTGTTTCCCTGGAGGGAGAGTGAATCTGCCCCATCTGGAGGCTGGTACCCCTGTCCCCGGCTGTCACCAAAGACACCATCCCCACCTCTGGGCGCACGGACCCATAAGATCCGTGTCACTGTCGCTATGGAGACCAGCTGCCCCACTTTCCACTGTCACCAAGGCGAACAGCACAGCCTCTACCTGTCACCTAGAGACACAGCCCCTTCCTGCGGCAGTCATACCCGTGGAGGTGGCCCCACCCTCCCCCAGCTGTAACTATGGATGTCACACTTTTCCCATCTCACTGGCCCCCACCCCCAGACCTACAAGTCCACTTCCAGCTGTGCCTAACAGCTCCGGTGGCCACACTTCCCCCAACTACCCCTAAGGTGACCCAGCATTCCAGTTCTCTGCTCTCACCATGGAAACAGGGTGCCCCTCCCTGCAGACCCAACCCTAGCAACTCGCCACCCTCCAAGTACTGCCTCAGGTGGCTTGCACCCCACAGCCATTGCCATGGAGACCAAACTCTGGTGTCTGAGGTAACAGAACACCTGTGCCCCTAGGTTTTCTTTTCCTCCCTGACAGGGCCCTGCCCCACCAAGCTGTTGCCATGGAGACTGTCAATGTCTTCCCCATGACAACCACCTGCCTGTTCTCAGGAACTTTTCACTGGGGGCCAGGTGTCAGGGGTGCCTCTCACTGGGGCTGCAGACTGCCTCTCCTCCAGGTGTCCCCTAGGTGTGCCCCCACCTCAGGCAGCCTCCACAGATAGCTGGACTCGGGCTACGTGGCACCCTCCTTTTGCACGCTAACTACCTGCCAGACAGCAGCTGTGCATGAGACACTCGCCACTCTGCTCCTTGCAACACCCGCCAGATGGGCATCACCATGGTACAGATGAAGAAAACAGGCTGAGCCTGGCCCCTGGAGCTGTGCAAGCAGGAGCCCCCCTTTCCTCCCACAGAGCCCTTCTCCTTCCCCATATGAGCTCCCATCTCCTTCCTTAGACATTCTAGCAGAGGTGGGATCTCCTTGAACCTGAAATTCTACCCTAGCATCTGATTCTAAGGAGTGATCTGTGCTAGGAAGCCAGGTACCTGGGGAGACCACTCAGCCATGGGGGACCCAGTTCTGATGTCTTGCCATGAGTCACACTGAGATCTTTCCAAAGCCATCCTTACTGTCACACCCATCTCTGGGAAACCACCTGGTTTTGGAACCAGGTAAACTCTATTCCTCCTCTTGCTCACTGTGTGACAAAGCCTCTTTGAGCCTCAATTTCCTCTTCTGCACCATGGTTCCAATCAGGGCTGTTCTGAGGTTCTGTGAGTATAAAGCATACAGCTGGGGCTCAATAAATCTTTGTTTCTTTGATGAATGAGGAAATGGGGCCGCCAGTGGGTAATTAATAAAAGTACTTTGGTGGACAAAATGCCTGCCAGGTGTGCTTAGTGATAGTGTGGCTGGGAAGCGTGTCCCATCATTTCTGAGTTCCCTTCACCTACCCTGTCTCTCTGTCCTCTCCCCTCCCCCATCCTGCCTCCATTCTCTCCCTTGAGACCCTTCCCCATGGGGTCTGCCCCTTTTCAGTCCTGCAGGGTACTGTGCCCCTCAACACCCAGGGCACAAAACGTGTGAGACTGGATGAGGAGCTTTGGAATTTAAGGCCTCAGGAAGGCAGTGAGGGAGGCATTGATGGTTCGGTGGTAGAATTCTCACTCTCCAGGCAGGGGACGCAGGTTCAAGTCTCTGCTAATGCACTTTATGCGCAGCCACCACCCATCTGGCAGTGGAGGCTTGTCTGTTGCCAGGATGCTGAACAGATTTCAGCAGAACTTCCAGACTGAGAAGGACTAGAAACAAAGGCCTGGCAGTTGACTTGTAAAAATCAGTCAAGGAAGGCAGTGAGATTGTGAATTTTCCCTGGTGTCGAGGGAAACTGTGGGCAGAAGAGTATCAGAAAATTTCTGGGATACAAAGCCAGGAGAGCAAAAGGCATAACAAGTTGATTTGGTAGTAGAAGTTGCATGATCATGTAACTGCTCCTCCTTCAATACTGCACCGGACAGAACTTCTAGAGACTTGGCCCCCTCCTCTGAAGGAGGTGGGGATCTAGCCCCCGTGGCTAGGCTTCCATGGCTCCAGCTGGGCCTCTGTTTCCTTTAATAGGGGAATAGTAAGGGGTTGGTTATGAGATGAATTGTGTCCCACAAAAATTATGTTGAAGTCTTAAGCCTAGTACCTGGTGAATGTGACCTTGTTTGGAAATAGGTTCTTTGCAAATGTTCCCAGTTAATGTGAGGTCATACTAGAGAAGGGTGGGTCCTAATCTACTATGTGTGAAACATATTTTTCTTCAGAACCTCCAGAGGAATCACAAAGCTGATATCTTGACTTTGGATCCCAGCTTCCAAAACAATGAGACAACACTACACAATAGATAAGTGGTAACTTTGGTGAGGAGTAATACAGTACATGGTACCGGGGAAGGCAGCACAACTTGACCAAGGCAAAGTCTGGGAAGCTTCGTAGACACATCCAAACTCCCTGAGGGACTGAATTACTGGGCTGAGGCTGGGGACCATAGTCTCAGGGGACATCTAGCTCAATTGGCATAGCATAGTTTTTTTTGTTTTTTCCCATACAAAAATTTATACATACATTGTTATGTGACTCTAACTGCTCTCCCCATACCGTGACAGCACACTCCCCCTTTCCACCCCTGATTCCCCATTTCCATTCAACCGGCTCCTAACCCTCTCTGCCTTCCCATCTCACCTCCAGACAGAAGCTGCCCATTTAGTCTCTTGTATCTACTTGAGCTAGGAGGCACACTCCTCACAAGTATCACTTTATGTTCCACAGTCCAGTCCAATCCCTGTCTGAAGAGTTGGCCTCAGAAATTGTTTTAGTTCCAGGCTGAAACAGAATCCGGGGGCCGTGCTTTCCGGGGTTCCTCCAGTCTCAGACCATTAAGTCCGGTCTTCTTACTAGAAATTGAGTTCTGCACCCCGCCTTTCTCCTGCTCCATCAGGGACTCTCTGTATGTTCCCTGTCAAGGCAGTCATTGGTGGTCAAATGGCATAACATAGTTTATAAAGAAAATGTTCTACATCCTACTTTGGTGAGTAGTGTCTGGGTCTTAAAAGCTTGTGAGTGGCCATCTAAGATATCCACTGGTTCCACCCCATCTGGAGCAAGGGAGAATGAAGAAAACCAAAGGCAAAAGGGAAAGATTAGTCCAAAGGACCAATGGACCCCCAAAACACAAAAACAGTCAGACAATACATTTTCTGTTCTTATAAGCCATTCAGTTTGTGGTACTTCGTTATGGCAGCCATGGGGGCATGGTGATCCAGTGGTAGAATGCTCGTCTTTGATGTGGGAGACCCAGGTTCAACTCCCAGTCAGTACACCTTATGTGCAGCCACTACCCATCAGTCTGTGGAGGCTTGTGCGTTACCTTGATGCTGGATTTCAGTGGAGCTTCCAGACTAAGATGAGCTAGGAAGAAAGGCCTGGTGATCTACTTCCAAAAATCAGCATATGAAAAACCCATGTATCACAACGACCCGATCACAACTAATCATCGGCATGGCACAGGACCGGGCAGCTTTTGTTCCATCGTTTGTGTGTGAGGTTGCCATGAGTTGAGGACCAACTCGATGGCAGCTAACGACAACAACATAGTGACCTCCAAGTTAAGTCTTCTTTGAGGTAAGATCAATTTATATCCTCACCATTAATGTTTCCCCACATCCTCACCAGCATAGTGTGTTATCGGTTTCTTACTTTTGCCAAACCGATACGTGAAAAATCGTATCTCAATGCAGTTGCCACATGCAATTCTTATTATATGTGAAGTTGAACATCTCGCCGCCACCACCACACACACACCACTTTGACCTTAGGAGCAGGGGTTGAGTAAATTATAAACCTTTCTCAGCTCAGGCATATTGTCATCATTGATTATGCAAGGCCCCTTATGTTAGATTCGTTTATCCCTTTTTGTTTATATTCTCTTTCTTGTTTATCTTAGTGTTCTTATAAAAATGTGTGTGGTTTTGTTGAGCATATGTTTAGTTTAAGAACCAGGTGTATTTCCTTTCTAAGAATTTTTTGTTTATATCCTTTGCCCATTTGTTTACTGGTTTATTAGCCTTTTCTTATTGATTTTTAGGAGCTCTTTATATATTAAAGCAACTAGTCCTTTATCTGGTTGCCTTAATATATAAAGAGCTCCTAAAAATATTAAGGCAACTAGTCCTTTATCTGCCAAAGATGAAGAAATTGAAGATTTTTACCAACTTCTGCAGTTTGAAATTGATCAAACATGGAATCAAGATGCATTAATAAGTACTGATGATGATTGGAATGTGAAAATTGGAAACAAAGAAGAAGGATCAGTAGCGGGAGACAGACACAACAATGGAGATCAAATGATAGAATTTTGTGAGACCAATGACTTATTTATTGCTAATAAATTTCAACAATGTAAACAGCGACTATACATGTGGACCTCTCCAGATGGAATACACAGGAATCAAATTTACTACATACGTGGAAAGAGATGATGGAGAAGCTCAATATCATCAGTCAGAACAAGGCCAGAAGCTGACTGCAGAACAGACCATCAATTCCTCATACGCAAGTTCAAGGTGAAGCTGAAGAAAATTTAAACAAACCCACAAGAGCCATAGTATGACCTTGAGTATATCCCACCTGAATATAGAGACCATCTCAAGAATAGATTTGATTCACTGAACACTAGTGACTGAAGACCAGATGAGTTGTAGGATGACATCAAGGACATCATACATGAGGAAAGCAAAAGGTCACTAGAAAGACAGGAAAGAAATCAAAGACCAAAATGGATGCAGAAGAGACTCTGAAACTTGTTCTTGAATGTAGAATAGCTAAAATGAATGGAAGAAAGGATCATATAAAAGAGCTGAACAGAAGACTTCAAAGGACAGCTTGAGAAGACAAAGTAAAGTAGTATAATGAAATGTGAAAAGATTTGGAGTTAGAAAACCGAAAGCGAAGAACACGCTCAGCATTTCTCAAGCTAAAAGAACTAAAGAAAAAAATCAAGCCTTGAGTTGCAATATGGAAGGATTCTCTGGACAAAAAAATTGAACAACACAAGAAGCATCAAAATAAGGGAGGAATACACAGAGTCACTGTACCAAAAAGAATTGGTCGACATTCAACCATTTCAGGAGGTAGCATATGGTCAAGAACTGATGATACTGAAGAAAAAATCCAGCTGCGCTAAAGGTGTTGGTGAAAAACAAAGCTCCAGGAATTGATGGAATACCAATTGAGATGTTTCAACAAATGGATGCAACGCAGGAAGCACTCACTTGTCTATGCTAAGAAATTTGGAAGACAGCCACCTGGCCAACTGACTGGAAGAGATCCATATTTGTGCCCATTCCAAAGAAAGGTGATCCAACAGAATGCAGAAACTATCGAACAATCTCATTAATATCACATGCAGGTAAAATTTTGTTAAAGATAATTTGAAAATGGTTGCAGGAGTACGTCAACAGGGAACTACTAGATATTCAAGCCAGATTCAGAAGAGGACCTGGAACAAGGGATATCATTGCTGATGTCAGATGGATCTTGGCTGAAAGCAAAGAATACCAGTTTACCTGTGTTTTATTGACTATGCAAAGGCATTCAACTTTGTGGAGCCTAACAAATTATGGATAACATTGTGAAGAATGGGATTTCCAGAACACTTAATTGTGCTTACGTGGAACCTGTACATAGACCAAGAGGCAGTTATTCAAACAGACAAGAGGATACCGAGTGGTTTAAAATAAGAAAAGGTGTGTATCAGGGTGGTATATTTTCACCATACTTATTAAATCTGTATGCTGAGCAAATATTCTGAAAGCCAGACTATATGAAGAAGAACATGGTATCAGGATTGGAGGAAGACTCATTAACAACCTGCAATATAGAGATGACACAACCTTGCTTGTTGAAAGCCAAAAGGACTTGAAGCACTTACTGACGAAGATCAAAGACTACAGCCTTCAGTATGGATTACACCTCAACATAAAGACAACAAAAATCCTTGCAACTGGCCCAGTAAGCAACATCATGATAAACAGAGAAAAGATTGAAGTTGTCAAGGATTTCATTTTACTTGGCTCCACAATCAACACCCATGGAAGCAGCAGTCACGAAATCAAAAAACACATTGCAGCGGGCAATTCTGCTGCAAAAGACCTCTCTAAAGGGTTAAAAAGCAAAGATGTCACCTTGAAGACTAAGGTGCGCCTGACTGGAGCCATGGTGTTTTCAATTGCCTCATGTGCATGTGAAAGCTGGACAATGAATAAGGAAGACTGAAGAATTGACACCTTTGAATTTTGGTGTTGGAGAATACTGAATAACAACAATGGACTGCCAAAAGAGTGAACAAATCTGTCTTTGAAGAAGTACAACCAGAATGCCCCTGAGAAGCAAGAATGGCGAGACAGTGGCTCACATACTTTAGACATGTCATCAGGTGGGATCAGTCCCTGGAGAAGGACATCATGCTTGGTAGAGAGTCAGCGAAAAAGAGGAAGACCCTCAACAGGATGGATTGACACAGCAGCTGCAACAATGGGCTCAAGCATAACAACTATCGTGAGGATGGGATCGGTCTGGGCAGCATTTTGTTCTGTCGTACATAGGGTCATTATGAGTTGGAACTGACTTGATGACATCTAATAACAGTCCTTTATCTCTGATTGGAACAATTGTTACCAAGTTTGGCATTTACCTTTTGACCTTGCTGATGGCGTTTTTGTTTTGTTTTGTTGCCACTATTTCTTTTAGAATAGAGCCCAAACTCCTCACTGTAGCCCATATGGCCCGAGTGGCCCGTCACCAGCCTTTCTGACCTCACCTCCCTCCACTCTCTGTTTCACTCACTCTACTTCAGCCACGATGGTTTCCTCACTGTTTCTCAACTGAACCATGCTCCCTTCTGCCTTTGCTCTTCCCTCTGCCTGAAACCCTGCCTTCCTTCCCCTCCTTGTCTAGTTAACTCTACTCCTCCTTTAGAATCCACTCACCATCACCTCCTTTAGCATGCCTTCCTGAGCCACCCTCAAGGCCATGTCTATCCTGTTCACCACTATACCGCCAGCACCCAGCACAATACATGGCTCACAGTAGCTGCTTACTAAATCCTTGCTGGGTGAATGAATGAATGAAAATGTCTCAAGGTGACAGGCAGGTTGAACTGTTAAAAAATTTTATTAAAATGTCCAAGAAGTACATTAATGTCCACAGTGTCAGATACCACAAACCCATGGAACACTGCAGGTCACAGCAAAACCAACAGCGCCCAAGGCTATTCACACACACACACACTCACATGCATGCCATGCACGCAGCACACGCAAACACACACACATCCCAAAGTGAAAGATCAAAAGACAAACCACTCACTTTAAAAAACACCAGAGCACCCTCCCATCATGGAGTGGGGTGGGGGCAGGGCAAGTGGTACATGGGGACAAGGGCAAGGAGCATAAACCAAGCTCCCCTCAAAGAGTTGCATCCCAAGCCCCCCCAACAAAGAAAAATACTTTTGTGACATGTATGATCAAAGATGTGCTGTTATTGTTATTATTATATATTTTTAAAACAAAGAAGCTTTATCAAAGTAAGAAGACAAAAACTATATCCCTGGGGTTTCTCAACAATACCATAGGGTAGATAATGTCGATAGCAGGGAAGATTGAAGATCTTGCTCAAATATGAGGGTCCAGGTTGCGCCTCTCAGTCATTTCTTCAGTCTGCCTGTGTGTGTGAGAAAGAGTGCAATAATGTTCCAATCCTTTCCCCGATGTAGAGAGTAGTGTTTGGAGTCTGACAGAGGCCTCAGTTTCCTCGTGTGTAAAATGGGAAAATGATGGTTCCTGTCACTGGTCTGTTAAGATGACTCATGGAGATAATGTGTTAAGTCCTTAGCAGGCACTAACTCATAGCTGTCAACTAGGATTATTATTTCTCAGGAGGGATACAGGCTTAGTCAACAGAGTTATTTTTCTACTGAGCCCTTAGTGGATCATGCATTGGCTTATTTTTCTTTCCTGTAGAAGGCCATTCTCCACTGTGGTTTTCAACACTAATGCACAGATTTTACCCAGACTGAGAGTGGGCAAATGTCATGAAGGAAAAGCCATGGATCTTTCCAGGGGAAACTGGATCCTGGCCAAAGGCTGGGGGAGGCCTCTAACAGGTTGCATATTTGGGGAAGGAAGGCAAGGGGTGTCCTTTTCTACTTAAAAAATAAAAACTCTGAGAGAAAAACGTGTGTGTTTTTCAGTTTGAACACTGTGCACCTCTTTATAATATGACCACAGGCAGGTGTTTCTTCTTCAAGTTTTAAGCGTTTCCAGTCAGCCAGTTAGTGGCTGACGACAGGTATGGGATGGAGGTGGGAGCTGGGCCCAGGGCAGGGGCATCACTGAAGTCTGCTTGAGGGATGGGTATGGGGACTCGGCTAGAAAGCTTGGCACCTCCTTGGTCCAGGAAAGAGGCTCTTTGTCTCCCTGAGAGATGGAGGGGGAAGAAATCAGGGCATCTCAGGCCCCAAACATCCTCTCATCTGTGTGTGTGAGTCACACACATGCAGAACCACATCTCAGCACTGGTCTAGACCTGGGAGGGTGAGCAATACACTTCCCCTCCATTGCCTAAATATTGCTCTGATTTTCTGACCCTTAATTCTGAGGGCACAGAGGGAGGTTGTTCTAAAAACATTGCAAAAATTCAGTACGTGGGAATGCCACACTATGTTTATCCACCAGGACCAAAACCTGAACTTCCGCCAAAGTCCAAGGTGAAGGAAGAGCGGTTGCCACTTTCTAGCAGTGTGCTTCTCTTTAGTCTCCTACTCCTAAAGCCAATGACCTTAAATAAAGGCTTCAGCCTGGAGTGAGGACATCCAATAGTTTACTGAGCCTGAATCTCTGATGTGAAAAGCAATTTCTTCATACGATCTCAAACATACTCTCCTGCACCCTTATCAAAGCCTTATTTCAACAACTGGCAATCGGCATTGCAAACAAAAGACTGAACTGATGCAAAAGAACGATATTTGCTGATTGTGCTTCCCTCCACTGGGAGACTTTCTGGATTTCGGACTGACGAGAACTGACTTCTCAGACACACGGCTACACCTGCCAAGAGGATCTTGTGTACGTAAGAAGGAGGAGAGAGGAGCTTTTTACAAAGGATTATGTGGGAGCGAGGGGATGTGGTTTGGGGCTCAGGGATTTCAGGACCCTCTTGTTTCTCTCTGGGCTGTGTCTCCCCAGGTGGAGGCTCCAGAGGAGGCATGGGAGGGCGGTTGTGCTTCCTTTTGCCTGGTTTCTCAGCAGAAATTCCCATCTTCCTTCTCCCAGTCCTCCGCCGGGTGTTTCTTGTGTTTTCTGCGCTCCTTGCGCGGTTTGTGGTGGTGGCGTAGGTGGGGGCGTTGGTGGTGGTGGTGGTGTCTCCGCATCCGATGATACCGTCTGGCTGTAGGGAAGTGAGGGAGAACAAGGGTGGGACAAAATGTGGTGAGAAGGGGTGGCCTGATGCAGAGGGCCCCCTCAGGGAAGGGAAAGTGGAGGAAACTCCAGGCAGGCTGGTAAGTGCTCACTTATCTCCAGGGCTGTATTACCAGATCAATGTGTATACTAATAAGATGTTTTAATCAGAGACTACAAATAGCTCGTGGTTCAGTGATAGAATTCTCACCTTCCATATGGGAGACTTGGGTTTGATTCCTAGACAATGTGCCTCATGTGCAACCAACACCCATCTGTCATTGGAAGCTTGTGTGTTGTTATGATGCTGAACAGGTTTCAGTGACTAAGATGGACCAGGAAGAAGTCTGGTAACCTACTTCCAAAAATCAGCCAGTGAAAACCCTATGGATCACAATGGTCAAATCCACAGCTGATCATGGGGATCACACAGGACCGGACAGTGTTTCCATTTTGTTCTGTTATGCATGGAGTCACCATGAGTCAGGGCCGACTCAACAGCAGCTGACAACAAATAGCTGGAAATCTGTGCTGGGAGACTGGGGGCCACTTACGTTTGGTGCAGACGATCTGGGGCCTGTCCCACTTGCCATTGCCCCGGCACCGGATGGTGGCCACGTGGTGCTGGACAAAACCTTCATCGCATTGGTAGCGGACGGTGGCATGGACATTGTACTTGGCTTTGCGGGCACCGATGAGTGAGGCATTCTCTACTGCTGGAGGGGAGCCGCACAGCACTGGGAACAGACAGGCGTCTAGTTAGGGCTGTGGCCATGTAGGTGGCTGAGCTGGTTTCTTGTCCCAGTGGGAATAACACACCCAGCAGGTCCTCCTTCTGCCCAGCCCTAACCTCACAGGGCTAGAAGTGACTGTGTCTGGCTCTGTCTCCTCCACCCAAACCAGGAGCTCCTTAGGGACAGGAACCACATCTCCTTCTTCACATACACACCCCACTCCCTACTTCTTATGCTAACCATAGGATATGATGGGAATGGAGGAGATGGCGGGGGCAATAAAAGGAAGAAAAACCCAGTTGCCATCATGTTGACTCCAACTCATGGAGACCCCATGTATGTCAGAGTAGAACTGTATTCCACAAGGATTTCAGTGGCTGATTTTTTGGAAGTAGACCACCTAGCCTTTCTTCCTGGGCACCTCTGGGCGGACTCGCACTTCCAACCTTTTGGTTAGCAGCTAAGCACATTCACCAAAAGGAAGAAAGGGAAGAAAAATTGCAAAGAAATGGAAGCAAGACTGAAAAAAAGTATAAGAGAGAGGTGAACATGAGAATGTGTACAAATGATTGCCTTAATATGTAAAGAATTCTTACAAATTAATAACATCAACAACTTGATAGAAAATTAGGCAAAGGATATAAACTAGCAGGTCACAGGAAAATAAATAAGCATCAATGGCTTATCAACGTATGAACAGTGGCTTAGTCTCATGCATCACTAAAGATGTGCAAACTAAAATAACAATGAGATACTATTTCTTGCCAATTATATGAACTAAGATTAAAAAGTTTGAGAATGCACAAAGTTAGCGAGGGCCGGAGGAAAGGGCACACTTGCTGGGGAGTGAGAACTGGGGTTCTTACCCACTCAGCTGGGCTATCTCTTATATTTACAAACTTACATAAAAGGCTGAAGCAGTGTGCTTGAGTGGAGGGAGGAAGGGGCAGGTGAGCGTGCGGGAAGGTGGATGGATGTACCTGTGCCCTTCTTACAGATGTAGGGGAGGTTGTAGTTGCAGGGAACGTCGTTCCAGCGCCCGCTCTCATGCGCCACCATCACCACACAATCCTCCCCGCCCGCGAAGAAATTGTCCGGCTGGTTCTCCCTCCAGTTCTCATATTGCTGCAGGAATAGGGGGCATGGTTGCTCAGGGGACTTGGTCCTGGCCCAGGCTCGGGCCCTGTTGCTGTGGAATCACCTGGCCAGACCACTGAAACTCTCAGGGACTCAGTTTTCCCATCTCTAACATGGGCACCATTTTACCTGCCAGCAGGGTCCAAGCTGGGAGGCTGCAGCATCCTCCTCCCTGCTTCTGCCTCCTCGTCTCCCTCCACCCACAATCCTGACAGCCTGTTTTCCACACAGGTCACTGTTAAATAGATAGCTGAGCATCTGTTATGTACCTGGCCCTGTGAACAAAAGGTGGCCTAGCCCTGGAAGTCCAGGAGGGCTTCTCTGAGGAGGCGACAGGTGAGCTGAAGACTCAAGGATAAGAAGGATTCAGGCAGGGAAAAGAGTTTCAAGCAGAGGAAACAGCATGTGCAAAACCTCAGAGGCAGGACTGAGCCTTTTTAAGGAACCAAGTGGAGGCTTACGGGGCTCACCTCAAGTCGGGGTATGGCCAGAGAGTGGGCAGGGGCCGTGTCCCGTGGCCCAGGAGAGGGTTGTGGATTTTTATCTTGAGGAAATGGGCAACCAGGGAGGGCTTGAGGCAGAGGAGGATCCTGCCGGCATGCAGGAGGCAAAGAGGCCAGTGAGGAGCCACTGTCAGTGTCCAAATGAGCAATAATGGTGGTCACACAGGCAATGGGGTATAGAGGAGTGGGTGTATGTGAGGGATGACATCTGGGGAATGAGTCATAGGTTTGTGGCCTCAGCAACTGGGTGGATGGGGGCCATTTACAGGGCAGGGAAACTCAGGGCTAAAGCCAGATTTGGGCATCACTGAGCCCTTTCAACAGCCGCAGCATCTCAGAACCACTGGGACTTCTGACATCCATCTGTGGTTGCTTTGCACAGAAGGGTAAACTGAGGCTCAACAGCAGAGCCCAGGTGGCTCAGGCCAGATTCCTTCATGCTGGGCAGGGTCCTCGTCAGCAGCCTGAGGGCAGGGACCCCAGCCAGGGCTCCAGCCACTCACCAGCCCTGAGTTGTCCGTCCACTGGAAGTCCCTCTCCACGATCCTGTCGTTCAGGCCAATCCATGTGTTCTCATGCCCGAAACCTGCGGGTGCGGGGCAGGTGTGAGGACTGGGGACCCCAGCCCCATCCCCAGCCTCTGAGGTGGGCTGAAGGTGGCCGTGTGGGAGATCATGAGGACTGGGGACCTCAGCCCTTCCCCCAGACTCTGGCTGTGGGCTGGGGGTGGGGGGAGGGGCAGGGCGGAAGGCCGGGAGGTCCTTCCCCCAGCCTTGGGGGTGGGCTGGATACAGCGTCCTCACCTCCACCCACCCTAGGCAGGGGAGGACTCTGCCTGCTCTCTTACCTGGGGGTGGGGGGTATCACAGAAAGGGCTGGAATTAGGCCCTGGCCTTGCCATGATTTGTGGCTTCAACAAACGTACTGAGGAAGGAATACTAAAGGCACGTTATCTCTTTGCAGAAATGAGAGGTGAGGGGACTGGAGACCCCAATGTCAGCACCCGTCAGGGGTGGGGGTAGGGATGAGTGAGTGAGGAGTACATCTGATTCCACTGAGGAAAAGGGAACAAATGAACCAGGGAGTGAGTGAACAAATGAGAGAATTAATGAGGATGGCATGGGGGAACACAAATGAACCGAGGGAGGAGCCCCAGCAGAAGGGATCATGAATAAATCAGTAAATGCCGGATTTAATTACTGCAACGCTCTGCCCTCTCCCTAGGTCTCTGTGGAGCTCGTTCTCCATTTCATCCCACTCAGCACAGATGCTTCTCAATCCCCCTCTCTATCCCCTGGCCCCATTTTATTTGTCAGCGGGACACTTAGGACGAGCTAAAACTATATTACAGATTTATGTAATTAAGATAGTTACTTGTTTGTCTATTTCTCCACCAGAAATCACTCCTCAAGGACAGGGCAATTTCTGCAGTGCCTGGAACAGTGCCTGGCACAAAGCAGGCGCTCAGTAATCATGTGGCGAATGAATGAAGTGAATATGTGAATTAATGGAAGTGTGAATTAATAAGTGGACAGGGCTTGCACAAATGAGTACAGCTTGGAAAGGTGGTGTTCCCAGGCCCCTTGGGGGGACTCTGGCAAAGGGCCTGTGGGTGACACCACTGCCCACCCTACTGGCAGTTGACCCTCCCCCCCAAAGTCCCTACTGTTAATGAAGCTGTGCTCCTCAGGCGAGTGGACGCTGGTCAGGTGGCCAGCTCGGTGGCGGCAGTCCCTCTCGGCGTCCTCCCATGCCCGTCGATGGGCAAAATAGCGGTAGCAGTGGCCCTGGAACTTGTGCCAGCCGCGGTCACAACCCTCTGTGTCTGGGGGTGGGATAGGAATGTGAGGGGGACTGGCCATGAGCACAGCAGTCCCACCAGATCACTGTGGGGCTAGATTGCCCTTCTCCCCAGTCCCATCCCACGTCCCGCCGGCCTCCTCCCTAGCCTTTCACCACCACTTCCCCATATTAACATCTTTTCTCTGGTCCCAATGCTGACAGCTCGTTCCCTGATCTTTGGGGCCACACTGGCCACCTCCTTTGTGAACCTGGAGAATGCACAGTGCCTGGGTCCTCAGGAAATGGTCTCAGGAAGGTCTTAAATTTCCCTCTTGGCAAAGGGCTTCAAGAGACATTTCTCTAGATACACAAATGGCCAACAGGTGCATGAAAAGACGCTCAGCATCATCAGTCATCATGGAAACGCAAATCAAAACTATGATGAGATACCCCTTCACATCCACTAGGATGGCTATAATAATAATAATAATAATAATAATAATAATAATGTTTTTAGTTGCCGTGGAGTCAGTTCTGACTCACAGCAACCTTATGCACAACAGAATTAAACATTGCCCAGTCCTGCACCATCTTCATGATCGTTGGAATGTTTGAGTCCATTGCCGCGGCTACTGTGTCAATCCATCTTACGGAGGATTTTCCTCAATAAGATATATAATAATAATAATAAAGGAAAATAACAAGTGTCGGTGAGGATGTTGGAGAAACAGGAACCCTCATCCATTGCTGGTGGGGATGTAAAATGGGGCAGCCACTGCGGAAAACAGTGTGGCGGTTCCTCAAACCATTAAACATAGAGTTACCATGTGACCCAACAATTCCATTCCTGGGTGTATACCCAAAAGTATTGAAAAGAGGGACTCAGACAAATGTTTGTACGTGAAAATTCATTGCAGCACTATTCACAATAGTCAAAGAAGTGGAAAGAACCCAAATGTTTATCAATGGATGAATGGGTACACACAATGTAGTCCATCCACGCAATGGAATATTACTCAACCGTGAAAAGGAGCGAAGCACTGATCCTTGCTACTACACGGATGAACTTTGAAAACATTATGCTGACTGAAAGAAACCAGACACAAAGGCCACATATTATATGATTCCATTTATATGAAAGGTCCAGAATAGGGAAATCCGTACAGACAGAAGCAGATTAGTGGTTGCCAGGGACTGGAGGAGGAGGAATGGGGAATGACTGCTAACGCGTACAAGGTGTCCAGAAAATGTCTAGAACAGGATAGAGATGGTGGTTGCACGCCACTGTGAATGCACTAAATGGCACTGAATTGTGAGCTTTAAAATGGTTAATTCCATGTTATGTAGGAAACCCCGGTGGCGTAGTGGCTAAGAGCTATGGCTGCTAGCCAAAAGGTCAGCAGTTTGAATCCACCAGGCATTCCTTGGAAACCCTATGGGGGAGTTCTACTCTGTCCTATAGGGTTGCTATGAGTTGGAATTGACTTGACAGCAATGGGCTCTGTTCTGTATGTTATGTGAAATTTACCTAAAAGATTCTCTCCTGTCAGACTCACAGCCTGAGGCTGAGACCAGCAGCGTATGGAGGAAGCCTGTAGCCAAGCACCTAACCCCACTCCTGGTACTGTTCTGACGTCGTGGGAGAGACTCACCTTTCTCACAGAGGCTGCCCCCGTAGCTGGGGAGGCAAAGGCAGACAAAGCCGTTGACCTCATCAATGCAGGTGCCTCCATTCTCACAGGGGCTGCAGACGCAGTCGTCGATGTCTGGAGGAGGGAGGGGCTGGGTCAGGGGTCAGCATACCCCTGGCTCCAAGCCCCACAGAGAACCAGGTAGAAGACGGGTCAAGAGCTTGCCGTCCATCCTGGGTAGCAGACATTGGTCTGCACAGAAGGTCCCATGGCTCTGTGAGCCAAGGGGGTGGAGACTCACATAATTAACATGAATCAGCATTAACGAGAGCAGATGCCACTGGGCCAGCTGAGGGCCAGGATGTTAGCACCGCAGAATGTTCCACCTGACTCAAAAAGAATGACAGTTATTCTCTTGTACATAGGCCCATAGAATACCAAAGCTAGAGAGTCTTTTAGTAATGTATGGTACACAGGAAACTGGGTTCCAGAGCATTTGCAGGGACTTGCACAGTGTCACAAAGCTGTTTATAGGGAGAGCTAAATATTCAATTGAGCTCCTTTTCTACCAATACCTGTATAGATGGTGCTTGAGGCACATATGATACCAGGCAAGTTGCAGCCCTTCTCTGAGACTCAGTTTCTTTCTTTGCAAAGTGGCGATAATAATAGCACCCCCTTGAGGGTTGTTGTGAGTGGAAAGTCAATGCATAGAGCTCAATAAATTTACTGATTACATTTATTATTGTAATTCTGTAATTAGTAATGTGGTTGTGAAGGGAGAGTCAATGAGATGATGCACAGAGCTTAAGAAATTATGTTATTTATATTTATTGTTATAATTCTATAATAAATTCTATTTCCTGTATTGGGCTTGAGGTTAGCATTCAAGAGTTCTGGTGGTGGTGCCTACATCCCTCCTCACCTAGGAAAGGGTAGGATCCCCTAGGGCTTTTGGCTGGGAGAGGCTTAAGCCACATCATCCCTTTCTCTTCCCCTCTTTGCCCCTGCCTGGTAACAATGGGAGGCAGCACACTAGAGTCATTGCCCCCAGGATGAGAGCTCAGCTGTGGCAGATGGTTTGGTTCTCCTACTAAAACGGGGCTGATTTAGCTGGATAGAAGGAGTTGGGGAGGGGAGAAGGGCATCTGAAACTAGTGTTTTGTGATCCCCTGAGTCCTGGGACCTAGAGCCCAGGGCTCTAGAGTCAAACAAATCTAGGATCAAATCCAGGTCTGGGGCACTCACCAATCTCACAGTTCTCCCCAGCGAAGCCCTGATCACAGCTACAGCCGTACATGGTGCCGTTGGCCTTACAGGTCCCCCCGTGCAGGCATGGGTTGTTCTCGCAGGGATCAGAGGGGTCTGTAGGATAGATGAGCAGTGTGGGGAGGGGTCAGCTCATCAGCTCTTTTGCCTTCTCCGAATCCAGACCTCAGGCCCCCAAAGCCCTGCTCACAAACCCTTCTCTGTGGGGGTCCTCTCCACAATGTCCCCAGCAGGCTGTCATCAAATTCCCTTGCATGTCCCCTGTGACAGGGAGCTCACTCCTTCCAGGAACTGTCCCAAAGCATCTGTGGGCTGCCCTGCCTATGGCAGAGTCCTTGGACTGAACTGACCAGGGCTTCCTGAAGTTTCTCTTAGGAAGTCTTCTCCTGGAACATGGGTTTATGGCCCTCCCTGACTTGTTTCCTTCTTCTAGACATGCCCAGCTGGTCACTGAACTTTGCACGATTTGGTGCACAGAAATAAACACAAAGTTCTAGGTGGGGTATGAACAGCACCGGGGAGAGTGGGAACTATCACCACCTTCATTCTAGTGGCTCAACTTCTTTTGATGAAACCTTAGTGGTTACAGTGTCAAGAGGTGATGCATTATAGTGGTTAAAAGCATGGGCTGTGGAGTCAGAGAGGCCTGGATCAAGTCCTGGCTCTGCCACTCAATAGGGAGCCCTGGGCAAGTCACTTAACATCTCTGAATTTCAGTTGCCGCATCTGTAAAATGGGAATAAAATAGTTCATCCCTCTCTCCCAGTCCTGACCACATGCTGTATCCAGATCTGTCCTTATTAGCCTGGGGCCTTTTGGGGGTCTCAACATCACTCAGCATGGGACTGGGCACCCAGGAGGTATAAGAAAATGTGGGTCCCTGTCCTCTATCACCTCCCAGCTGGGTTACCCTGGAGCCAATTAGGTCCCCTCCCCGCCTCAGTGCCCAGATGCCCAGGTGGGTAGTCTCCAGCCCCTTGAAGAAGTCCCTCCCTGGAACATGGGAGAGAGGGCAAGAGCCCCCATCCTAGCCCAGCCGACCCCCATCCCATGCCCAGCCCTTGCACTGCACAGACACTGAACCGAGGCCCAGAGGAGGATAGGGCCCCCTGGGCAGAGCCTGACTCAAAGCAATATGAGAGACAGGGCAAAGCCCAAGACTGGCCCCGGGTCTCCGGGAACCGTTTAAGGCTCTCTTTCCAGGACCTGTAACCTAGAATTTGTGTCTGCTTGCCCTGGGTCTCACAAGAAATTGAGGTGGTAACAAGCAGTCACATCCTTTCTGGTTTCCTGGCTCCCAGCCTCACCCTCCACAGTCTGTTCTCCCCACAGCAGCCAGGGGGAGCCTGTGAACACCAGTCAGGTCATGTCTCTCCTCTGCCTAGAACTCTCCATGGCTCCCCATCACCCTTAAAAGAAAAGCCAAGTTCCTCACTGTAGTCCACAGGGTTCTGTATAATCTACCCTGAAACCTCCCTGCCCTCACCTCCTCTCTGTCCCTCTTGTTCGCTCCCCCCTCCCTGCCACCATACTGGCCTCCTCATTCTTCCTCCAACACTTCTATCACAGCTCTGCCCCAGGGCCTTTGCACAGGATATTCTCTGCCTAGATTGCTCTTCCCCCAGATCTCTGCATGGCTCCTCCTTCACCTCCTTCAGGCTTTGCTCAAATTTCATCTTCTTAGAGAGCCTTCTGATAACCTACTCCCATCCCCAATCCAAAACTGCAAACCACCCCCTGGCCCTCCCTCCCCTGCCTCCTGCTTTATTTTTCTCTAGTGCTGTAGTCACTTTCTAACATCTAATAGAATTCACTCATTTATTAGAATTGTTGTTTCTCTTCTGTTCTTCCTATAAGGCAGCCACTAGCTACACGTGGCTATTTAATTTTAATAATAAAAAAAAAGAGAAAATGCAGTTCCTCAGCCATACTAGCCACATTTCAAGTGCTTAGTAGCTGCGCATGGCTGTGGCTACATTATTGGACAGCACAGATGGAGAGCATTTCCATCACTGCAGAAAATTCTAGAATGTCAGTTTCCAGAAGACAGAGGTTTTGGTCTCAACACAGGGCCTGGAACACAGCAGGCACTCAATAATTGCTCGCTAACTGAATGAATGCCACAGGTGTCCCCCTGTGGTGGCTGAGTCCTGTCCCTGGGGTGGCGGCTGGGGGGGCTTTGTGTCTGTGTGTCGGCTCCAGCACGTGTGTGCACATGCATGGGGCTTCAGGGTGGTGAGGCCACGTGAGCCCCACCAGGTACCCCGTGCTGCTGACACCTGCCCACGGACTGGCAGTGACTCAGTCACTTGCGGGTGCTGCATTTATTTTTGGCTTCATTAGCATTTCTGCTGCAAGCGGTGGGTGGGTGGTGACTGGGTGTCCCCCAACACCACTTGTCTCCCTCCGTCCTGGCTTCCACCGGCTTCAGTATGAGACAGAATCCAGAAAAGTCCAGGACAGACCCAGACCAGGCAACAGGGCTCCAAGCAACATTGCTTCCTCAGCTCCTCTCCACCTGGATCTCCCTCCACTCCTCTGACCACCTCTGCCCCTTTCAAGGATGGGCCTCCCCACTACCTGCCTCTTCTCACCCCCTCCCTGGGCCAGCTCACCCCCTCCCCATGGCTCCATTCATTTATGCATGCCAAGAAAATAAGGGTGGTGCAGTCTAGTTAGTGGCTGAGACTGAGACCCTGCAGTCTGATGGGCTGGATTCATATCTAGCCTGGACATTTCTTAGCTGGATGACACTGCGCACGTCACTTAACTTCTCCGTGTCTCAATCTCCCCTTCTGTAAAACAGGGCTTATACTTAGACTTGTTCCACAAGGACTATAAGCATCATGTTGTTAGCTGCCAGTGAGTCAGCCCTTGACTTGTGGCAACCCCTGCCTGGTGGGACAAAATGCTGACCAGTCCTGCGCCATCTCTATGATTGGCTGAGGATCGGACCATGGCGATCCATAGGCTTTTCATGGGCTGATTTTCAGAAGTCGATCACCAGGCCTTTCTTCCTAGTTCATCTTCGTCTGGAAGCTCCGCTGAAACCTGTTCAGCATCATAGCAACACGCAAGCCTCCACTGCCAGATGGGTGATGGCTGCGCATGAGGTGCATTGGCCAGGAATCAAAGCTGGGTCTCCTGTATGGAAGGTGAGAGCTCTACCACAGAACCATCACTGCTTCATTATAAGGACTGTAAAGATAATCATAAGGATGATAAATTACATAATAAAGCGAAGTGCTAAGAACTGGCCAGGTACACACAGAAACCAACAAACGTAGCCTTTATTGACAGTTGTGCCCCTGCTTGGGGTCCGCCTGTCTTCAGGTCATCTAACTTTTATGATCATTGGGATATATGGTTGCTCACCAATATTTTCTGCCTCTCAGGTTCATTGGGAAGCTGTTTTTCCACTGACAGTGCTTCCAAAAGGCAGGGCCTTTATGACTCTTTGAAACTGAAAAAACAGGCGTGCGCAGCAAATTACTGTTTCTACAGGGTGTTGTACAAGGCATGTGCATTTCTGGTAGGGAAAATAGAAATTAAAAAAAATTTTTTTGACATATATGTCCCAGTAGACTTGGCAGGAGACTCTGGGGGGTAGAATTAGTGGGACATGGTATGTCCCTCTGGACTCTTAGGGCAGGCTTGTGGGAGGGGACAAAAAAAAAAACATCCATACTACCTACCAAAAATGTAACAACATCTAATGATTCAGCATGCTTCTATTAATGAAAACACATGGTATCAACCAAAAAAAAATTCAAAGCAGAAAATAACTGGATCTTGAAAAGGTAAAGAGGATCCCATCTGGACACAGCCCAGAGGTGCCAGAGTGGGTGACAAAACCCACTCCTGCTACTTCCATCACCACGATACTTTGCCTTCAAACGAAGGGGCAAGTTAAAAACCAACTGTATTAATAAGAGTGTTTTACGGCTTGGAAAAAGTGCTTTTTACTTAGCTTCATTTTTTTTTTTTTCCAAGCTCACTTGACCAAAAAAACCAGGATCTAAAACAAGGGCCAGAGCTGTGCAGACTGAGTTGGGGGCAGACCTGGCTTGGGGTGTTCTCTGGACTCCGCTGGCATCTAAGACTGACCGGATGTGGCTCTAGACACCGGTGAGCCCTGGTAGCAATGTACCCTCCCTGAGCCTCACTTTGCTCATCTGTAAACAACTCCCGTCCCCTCCCAGGATCCACACTCCTTTCTTTGTGACTCCAGACCCCCATGATCCCCAGCACTGGAATTCCAGCTCCAGGGCCTCTTGTCCTGAAGCCCTCCCTGCCCCGCCTCCCTGTGGCTCTGCCTGGGGAGTGTCTGTGTCTGGCTCTGTCTCCGCCAGCCTGAGGTTCTCCGAGGGCCAGCCCTCAGCATTGCCCAGCAGTGGGGGGCTCAGAGTGGGCATGGTTAGTTGACTAAGCCCATGCGAAAACTCAGACTCTTTACCCGAAACCTCATCACTCCCACACAATGGCCATGGTGACACACTTCTGTGCTCAAAACAGACCTAGAGCAACCTCACCTCCTGGTCTTTGCCCACGCTGGCCGCTCTGCCAGGAACACCTATTCCCCAGTGAGGAATTCCCATATTCCCCACCTCCAAAGTCTCCAGTCCCACAGAGAGCCCACCCTCCCAGCTCTGGCTCCTCTGGTCCCCAAGCCCTGACCACCGAGGCCTGGACTTGGCCATGAGGCTTTGGACTCACCCTCCTCCATGCTCCCCTTGGTGAGGGTCCCTGGCAGGGCTGGCTCCTCTCCTCCACTTGCTGCTTCCTCCCAGAGGCCCTCTACACCTGGGCCCCCTGCGAGGACCTCCAGATACAATTCCCTGGGGTCCAGGGAGGAGGGCAGCAGAGTGCCAGGGGGCTCCCATGGGATGGTGGGGTCCCCTGAGGAAATGGAAAGTGCTTCATCCACAATGGCTGCAGTTGGCGTCCATGAGGGGCTGCCCTCCCATGGAGGGGCTGAGGCCCCCAATGTCCCCGCCTGGCCCTCTGCCTCTGGGTGGGATTGGAAGCTTGAGGATGCCAGTGTGGATGTGGTCAGGATCTCAAGCTTGTCCTCTGGGTCCAGGGATGTGAGTGAGGTCACCACTCTTGTATCCACAGTCACCGGCAGGCTCAAGGCAGAGTTTTCAGCTCCTTCAGCCACATGGGATCCAGGTCCCCAAATTCCACTGGCATCTGCCGAGTCCCCCATTGCTGTGGGATCTGTGGGGCCCTCTGTGTCTCGCTCATCCACAGCTGCCTGAGGCTCCAAACTCAGGTTTCCTGCTCTGTCAGATAGGGGGAATCCAGGCATCAAGGAGGCTACAGGGCCCCCTGAGGGCAAAGCCTGGGGGTGGAGGTACAGCCCACCACTGTCCACCTTGTCCATGGTGGCTGGCAGATTGAAGACGCCAGACTCAGACCCCAAGATATCTCTGGCTACTATTGGCTCAGCAGGGGTCTCGGCAGGGGTGAAGCCAGCTGCTACATTCTTGCCCATGGAAGCCCATGGGCTGGGGCTGGGGTGCTCAGGTTTGCTGAGTCGAGCAGGGCTGGTCCCCACAACTACCCTGGCATCAGCACTGGTAGAGCTGGTGATGGCTCTGGCTCCTGGGTCTATGCCTTCCTCCGAGGGGGCCAGGGAGCTTCCTGCTCTGTGGCTGCTGAGAATCAGAGATGTCACCTCTCCACTCTGTCTTGGGGGGGCCAAGGAGGGAAACTGGGGAGATGTCCCTGGGTTGCTGAGGCTTTGGGGGCTGGCCTCAGTTTCTGAGGCAGGGGCAGGTGGGAAAGCAGCTGTGGGCTCACCATGCCCCTCAGCCCCAAGGCCCTCAGAGGGGACAGGTGTAGGGGGTACAAGGAGCCATGGCTTGGGGTCACGCAGCATGGCCATGACAGGGAAGTCGAGGGAGGTAGCCATGAGGGAGGCGTCCTGGGGTTCAGTGCTGGGGCTGAGAGCCAGGGTGGGGGCCTCTGAGGAGGGCCAGGGCCTGGTGGAGGCAGCTGGCCTCACGCTGGGTTCCTTGGCTTCGAGCCCCAGGCCAATGGGCAGGATTGCAGTCGGAAGCCATATCCAGGGCTGTGGGGAACTCCTGCCACCAGGGGATTCTGAAATGATATTAACAACAGTAATAATAATTATCTCAGGGCAGCTCTAGGACAGCTCCTTCTATTGAGTATCACCAAGGACGGGAGATTCAGAGCCTACTCCCCATCCTGACGGTGGCCACATCTTCCCACCCTCAGACCCCCAGTCGGGTTCCCTGGACTCCGACTCACGGGCTCCATGTCCATCCACCTCATTGGTCAGGATGTCCCAGGGGCTTGGGTTGGCTGAGGTTTCGGTGGCTTCCATGGCCTGGGGAGGCTCCACGTGGTTCCCTGTTGCCTCCAGGGTTGGGGGCAGGATGCTAGCCTCCAGCCCCTCATCCAGCCCTTGCTCCAGCTCCTGCTGCTGGAAGTGGCGCCCATTCAGCCCTTTGAAGAGCCCCTTCCTCCTGGGTGTGGGGCCTGCCAGGGGGGCCTCGGTGTGGGTTCCCACCACAGTACCCTCTTGGCTGCTAGGGCTGAGGGCTGCTGTGCTCAGCCACGCCTCCACGGCCTCTAAGGAGGGCATGGAGGCCCAGGCCAGTGTGGGGGCCCTAGGGGGAGGGCTAGGGGTCTCTAGGGACTCCTGCTTCTCCGTCAAGATCAGGGGCTCTTCTTCCCCACTGGACACCAGAGGCTCCTGGAAGTCAGGGGTGACTGGCTCCTCCTCCCCCAGGCTGGGCTCCATTTCTCTTGCTGGAGGCCCCTCTGCGGACAGAATCTCCCCCTCATCCCCAGACGAGGGGGTCTCTGGGTCTCCATGTTGTGGTGGGGGGTGATGAGCTGTGGGAGAAAACAGAAGAGGTTGTGTTAGGCCCAGGACTGGATAGGAAGCTCTGCCTGAAGTCTACCCACATTGCAGCCTGCTGCAGCACAGTCCTATGCATCTCTGAGTCTGTCTCTCTGTCTTTCTCATTGGTCTCTGGTAAACCCCAGCCTCAGAGAGAGTGAAAAGTTATCACCCCACTGTTCAGGCTGGGGCCCACCTGAGCGCTCTGTCAGGGTCAGAGGTAAGTGGTCATAGAACTGGGTCACAGAGACATTTGCAGCTCCCAGGAGTGTGGGTCAGCCGGTGGAGGGTTGGACTAAGTCCTGGGCCATGGCTCCGCCCCCTCTCCACTTTTAGGGCATGGCCTTCACCGGCTGGGGCGCTTACAGAGGGGACATGATTCCTGGGCGCTGAGCTTTGCAACTTCCCAGCCTGTGGACCCACCCCAATAGCTGGGATGGCTGGTTGCGCCCTTTGGGGCGTATTTGGTCTCTTATGGGGGCGTGGCCTCTCACCGGGGGTACTACGGGCATGCCCCCAGGTAGGCAGTGGCTTCCACAGCCAGGCCTTGGATATGGCTCCAACTAGGGTGTGGTCTTGCAAGGGGCGTGGCCTTACTGGGGGCACGGCTTCACCTGTTTTCACGTGGCTCTCTCCCCAGGACTTGGCTTCCACCAGGATCTCAGGGGCGTGACCTTTCAAGCAGCATATCCTCCGGGCGTGGGCAGTAGGGGGTGGCTCCCTCAAGGAGCATGGATTTTAAAAAGGGGTGTGGTATCTGGGTCCAGTGTTCTAGAGGTTACAGCCCTCATAGGACGTAGCATCTGCTGGTGTGGTCACCAGAAGAAGCACCATCCTGGGGTGTGGCATCTGGGGCCGTGGC
The DNA here is from genome assembly GCA_030035585.1 of Dugong dugon. NCBI lineage: Eukaryota > Metazoa > Chordata > Mammalia > Sirenia > Dugongidae > Dugong > Dugong dugon. The sequence continues at coordinate 23,463,427 of CM057462.1, read as the reverse complement.
TACAAGGGTAGCACCATTATGGGGCATTGCCTCCCTGGGCCTGTCCTACCCGATTACAGCCTCATGAGTGGCGTGGCATCAGAGGCTGGCTACTAAGGTTAGTGCACCCATCTGGCCTAGATTTTACAAAAAGGCTGGGCACCTGCAGGCATGGCTACAAGTCGTAGCGCCCTCCCATAGAGCAGTGCTCCCTGGAGTTTATCTTTCTGGGAATGTCCTCTGGGGCATTCTCCCTGGCTGTGGCCTCTGGGCGTGACTGTCTTGGAGAGCACAGACTTCTGGGCGTGGCCAGTGTGGGAGTGTGGCTAAGAGGGTAGCTTCCCCCATGGGGCATGGCCCATGGGACTTATTTTAATGGGTCATGTCCTTTTGGGAAGGAGCCCTGGTGGCCCAGTGGTTACGTGCTGGCTAATAGCCAAAGGGTGGGTGGTTTGAACCCACTAGCTGCTCCGCAAGAGAAAGATGTGGCAATCTGCTTCCGTAAAGATTAAAAAATGGACAAACAAACCCGTTGCTGTCGTATCGATTCCGACTCATAGCCACCCTACAGGGCAGAGTAGAACTGCCCCATAAGAGTCTCCAAGGAGCGCCCGGTGGATTACGAGCTCGCAACTTTCTGCTTAACAGCTGTAGCACTATAGCCACTACGGCACCAGGCTTTCCTCCGTGAAGATTACAGCCTTGGAAACCCTATGAGGCAGTTCTGCTCTGTCCTATGCAGTCACTTCCAACCCATAAAACCCCGGTTTGGTTTTGGGCTCTCCAGTCGCTTGGCCAGCAGGGGGCGTGGTCATCACAGGGGGCGTGGCCGCCATCGAGGGGCGAGGGTGTGAGCATCACGGAGGGGTGTGCCCGATTGGGCTTATTCTAATAGGTCACGTCCTTTTGGGGCGTGGCCGTTGCCAGGAAGGGCTGCATTCACCTCGGAAGCAGTAAGCGTCGAAGCGCGAGGCGGGCGTCGGGAAGCCGGTGCGGTTGGCGAAGCGGTAGACGGTACGCACGCCCGGGACCGGGCCCCCGCAGCGCCGGCGCGGCGTCTGGATCGGGTAGCGCACGCTGCCGTCAGCCAGCCAACCTGGGTCGCACTGGTCCAGGCCCTCGTGCCAGGCCAGGTGCAGCTGCCCCACCGAGGCTAGCGTGGCGCCCTGGCGGCGGCACTGGGCACGCGCTCCGGCCAATGTCAGGCGGCGGGCCGGGCCCACGTAGAAGACTTCGCCTGCCGGAGGGGCAGCGGGGGTCAGGCCGGGCCGGGGACCCTCCCCCTGCTTGGGAAGAGGGTCCCAGTCCAGTCCAAATATCCCTGACCTGGCTGGGTTTGGGTGTGTGTTTAACCAGCCGCGACAACTGCTGCGGTGCGGCCCGCTCACCCAAGCATCCTTGTCCTCTAACGCAGCGCTAAAAAGAGAGGGCTTAGCCTCTTTTTACAAATGAAGTAATTCAGGCCCCTGAGCAAGTCGGGCTACAAAGAGGCGGAGGAGCTCAGTGAGGGAAAGGGGACTCACAAAGGGGGAAGGGATTCAGAGAGGGTTGGGGCTCACAGGAAGAAGGCTCTGAGAGGAAGAGGGGGCTCAAAGAGGGGGAGGGGCTCACAGAGGAGGGTAGAGATCAGAAAGGAGGAGGTGACTTGGAGAGGGGGACTCAGGGGAGTAGAACTCAGGTCTTAGCTGCAGGGTGAAACTCAGGAGAGGTGGGCACTCAGGGAGAGATGGGGGTAGGGAGGGTATCCGGAGCTCAGAGGTGCTGTGGGGTGGTCTTCCCAGCCCCAGACTTACCCCCCAGCTCACGGGCAAAGCAGTAAACATCGTAGAGTTCCTGTGGGTCCCTCCGCCCATAGCTCCGCACTCCTGGAAGGCTGCTGCGGTCGCCGTAGCAACCAGGACGGGACTGGGTGATAGGATACCTGATAAGACAAGGGGAGGTCCCTCTCAGGTGTGTGCTACTGGGGCCTCCAAGGACCTTCTTTCCCCAGGGCTTAGCCTCCCATCTTCCTATGCCGTGTCCCCTCTCACCGAACAGTACGGTCAGAGAGCCAGCCAGCATCACAGTTGTCGAAGCCATCCTCAAAGGCAGCCTGTAGGTGCCTTGGGGCTGCAATGGTGGCCGAGCTGAGATGGCAGGCCTCCTGGGCCTCGGCAAAGGTCAGCGCATAGCGGTCCCCGGCTGCCCGGTAGTGGAACACAACGCCTGCAAGGGGATGAACAGGATGGGGGACCACTCATGCTGGCATCTTAAATAATTACCTCCTCCTTTGCTGAATGATCCCCCTAGTCTGATAGTAATAGACCTGCTGCCCTACTGTGTGCCCTGTACCACATTCATTCACTCAGCACCATGCACAGTGCTAGGGTGATGGTGGGGGCAAAGCTGATATGCCCCCATTTTACAGATGAAGAAACTGATAATAATGACGCTTAAAAACAAAAAATCGAACCCGTTGCCATCCACATGGTGACCCCATGTGTGCAGAGCAGAACTGTCCCATAGGGTTTTCTTGGCTGTAATCTTTACAGAGGCAGATCGCCAGACCCTTCTTCTGCAGTACCACTAAGTGGGTTCAAACCACCAACCTTTAGGTTAGTAGTTGAGTGCAAACTGTTTGCGCCACCCAGGGACCTTAATAATTGCCATAAAGGGTTAGAGTTTATCAAATATTTACTATGTGCAAAGCATTTATAAGCATCATATTCTTCAAATCTTACACAAATCCTATGAGTATCCCCATTTTCCAGAGGAAGACACTAAGGCTCAGAGAGGTTGAGGGACATGTTCACGGTCATACAGCAAGTATGAAGCAGAGCCAGAATTCAAATCCAGGACAATCTGACTGCAAAGATGTCACCTTCCATGACCAGAGGTAGGCCCCTAGAGATGACAGGAGGCATGGAGAAGGGATTCTGCCTTTTAGGAATTAAGGGCATGCCCTGATGGGGAAAGCACAGGCAGCAATAGGAGGCCAGTTCTTGCCCAGACTGGGGATGGAGTCACAGAAGGCTTCCCGGAGGAGGTGGCATGTAAGTCAGGCCAGGAAGCATCAATAATGGCTCACTGTGACTCAAAAGGAATGAAAGAAATGGATGAGCAAAAAAAGGAATTAAACATTATGCTACATCTTATCAGACTGAGTGCTCCCAGAGGGCAGCAGCTGATCCCATCCATGGCATGTCCTCAGCACTGGGCTGGCACGTAGTAGGTGCTCAAGAAATGTTTTGTTGAGTGAATGAAACAACCTCAGATGTGGGATTCACTGCGTTTGCCACCTATCAGTTTTCTTTGAGGTCTGTTGGTTTTGAGAAGGGAGGCCTTGGAAGGGGGATGGTGGGCCAACTCCATAAAATATGCAGTGAGACATTGTTTGGTCTCACCATCCCAGGTTCACAGGTGGGAGGACATTGAGCCCCAGGGGGTAGGTGCAGAGACTTACTCAAGATCACACAACAGGTTAAGGGAAGTTAGCTTCCTAGCAGGAGTCCATGGAACACTTTCCACACAACAATCCATTGGCTGCGTTGTTCATCCAAGATTTATTTATTGAGCACCTACTGTGAGCCAGGCTGTGTTCTGGGGATTTCCTTTAATTTTTTTTTTTTTTTTTTTTGCCTTATCTACCTTGATCAGTTAGGAAAACAGAAACTACACTGGATATTTCAACAGAGAGAATTTAATATAAGGAATTAGTTAAACAGGTATTAGAGGACTGTTATTTACATAATATATATTTTTAATCAGCTTGCTTTTTTAAAAATAGCCTTGCTTTTTAAAAAATTAAATAAATTTATTTAAGGAACATTTTATATTCTTAGTTTATTAAGCATATTCACTTATGTGGATTTTAAGAACCCAACCCATTGCTGATGAGTCAACAGAGTAGAACTGCCCCATAGGGCTTCCAAACATCACCACACAGAGCAGCTGGTGGGTTTGAACCGCTGACCTTTTGGTTAGCAGCCAAGCTGCTTAACCACGGTGCTCTACCAGGGATCCTGCTATATTCTTGTTTTAAATTAAAAGCCAATATCCTTTGCCTTACATAAAACTATTGTTAGCTGCTGTCAAGTCAGCCCCTGACGCATAGTGACCCCATGCACAACACAACAAAATGCTGCCTGGTCCTGTGCTATTCCCATGATTGGTTGTGGATCAAACTGTTGTGATCCATAGGGTTTTCATGGGATGATTTTCAGAAGCAGATCACCAGACCTTTCTTCCTAGTCCATCTTAGTCTGGAAGCTCTGCTGAAACCTGTTCATAGCAACATACAAGCCTTCACTGACAGATGGGTGGGGGCTGTGCATGGGGTGCATCGGTTGGGAATGGAACCTGGGTCTCCTGCGTGGAAGGTGAGAATTTTACCACTGAACCACTGACACTATATAAAGTTAAACCCACTGATGTCAAGTTGATTCCGACTCATAGTGACCCCATAGAGTTTCCAAACTTGTAAATCTTTACAGAAGCAGACTGCCACATCTTTCTCCTGTGAAGCTGCTGGTGGTTTCCAGCTGCCGACCTTTTGGTTAGCAGTCGAGCACTTTTAACCACTGCACCACCAGGGATCCCTTATATAAAGTTAGGTAACCACAAAATAGACTTAAAACAAGGGGATGAAATCCTTCCTAGATACTATGGCCTGTGGGAGACTGACTTGGAGGCTGTTCTCTTTGACTAAAAGAGAGTGGTGTTAAAGGCATGTTAGTACCCACAGGGACCTTCTTTGTGACTCCATCAGAGGAACCAAAGGGGATCACTGTTTAGGGCATGTTTCTAAGATGCCAAACCGTGGGTGGGTCTCTGGATTAGTCCCTCCCCCTTCTGGCCCTAGCCCCACCCCCACCCCAACTGACCCGTCACCTCCAGGGGCACCAGATCCTGCTCATCCTCGATGCCCCGCACCACCTGGCAGCGGTAAAGCCCGGAGTCGCTGGCCCTCAGTGGCCCCAGCAGCAGCGTGGCATTGGCACGGCGCCCAGGGTAGGTGGGCAGCGACACACGTCCTTGCCAGCCTTTGGCTACCCGCACCACACTGTCCTTGGCCACCAGGATGGGCACGTCCTGTCGCTGGCCAGACGCCGTCCGCACCTTGGTCCACTTAATCCGAGGGGCATCTCGGGCCATGCCTGGCTGGGGCCGCAGGGTGAAGAGGCAGGGCAGGGCCACCAGCTCTGCCAGTGCAGCCCGCACTGACCCCGACCCCACCTTCTGCATGTGGAGCCCCTTCTCAGCATCCTGTGTGCCTGGGAGGGAGGAGGCAGAGAAAGGGCCTGACTCAAAGGTGAGGACCAGAGAGACTGCTACTTCCCTCATTTCACAGATGGGGAGACCGAGGCCAGGGAGGCCAGGCTGCCTACACGATGCCACAAAGCAGTGACAGGTCTGTGAGTTTCATCCAAGCGGAAGGAGAGCAATAGGGTCAGACTCATTTATGGTCCTGCCTCCACTCAAAGTCTAGATCTGGGAGGCCTCTTTGTATGGGAACAGGGGTAAGGAGACACGTTTGAGACCCAGTGTCACTTTCCGTCTCTTAGCCTTGGTTTCCCCAACAGTTAAGCAAGGGGCAGCCGTGGATAGGAAATGCTGTTTTTGGGTATTTTCTATATGCCAGGCACTTTATAGCAATCAGCTCATTTAATCTTCTTAACCATCTATAGAGGTAGTGATGTAGCATCCTCTTTAGGAGGTTGTAGAATCTGAGGCTCAGAGAGGTGACACTACTTGCCTAAGGCCACACAGCAGATCAAGGAGGGATTTCCAAAGCCTGGCCTTTTGACCACCACTCCCTTTCTATTGCCCAACCTGTGGCAGATATCACTAATCAGTCTCGGAACTAATCTCACCTCATCTGTCTTTATCTCTCTGTCTAGCTCATATCAGCAAAGAGGCGGGAACCTCAGCCTCAGCTGGCAATGACTAAAAATAATGTCTCATGTGTCTGGTTCACTTTTGACTGTTCAAAGACCTTTTTCATCTATTCATTCTATTCTCTGGACTAAGCCAGGGAGCCAGCAGGAGAAGGCTCTGGAGGTAAAAAGCATCCCCAGCTTGTCAACCCCACCAGGCCCCAGCCCCTCCCTCCCTGCAAGCAACTCACCCTGCTCCCCAGCTACAAGCAGCAGCACCTGGAACATCAGGAGGCCTGTGGCCCAGACAGACATGACCCCCATCCTGGACCTGGAACGAGATGGAGGGGGAGGCGGGGGAGGATAAGCCACAGCAGGACCCTCCCAGCCTCTGAGAACGGGAAGCCAGGGCTCAGAGAGACCAATGAGTCACTCAGGGTCACACAGCGAACAAGCAAGGGCTGAGCTAGGATTCAAACCCAGGAACAGCTGGCTTCAGAGTCTGAGCAGTGATGCCTCATGGTCAGAAGCATGGAGTGAGTCGGACCTGGGGTTGTCTCTCTGCCTCTTCCTTGCTGTGTGACCCTGGGAAAGTAGTTTAATCTCTCTGTGTCTCAGTTTCTTTGTGGGTCAAATGGGAATAATATCAGGCGGTTGAAAGGAAGAGATGAGTCAATGCATTTAAAATGCTTTAAGGTGCCTGATATGAAGCAATAAATTTCAGCTGCCGTTATTATTATTGACCTTCACATAGACCAGATAGGGATCCCATTTTTCAGGCTGGCCTCCCCCATCAGACTGGGGGCTCCTGGAGGGAAGCAGCCAGCCCCAGTCCTCCCTGGGTCCCCAGGCTTTAAGCTGGGTCTGCTGAGTGACACGATTCTCAGCTTCAATTCCAGGATTTGGTTGTCGCCAGGATTCTATTCTTGGTTTCTGGGATTTTTGAGGTGTTGCCAACTCCCAGCTGGAAGAGGGGGCCTTGCCCCAGCCCACCCTACCCTCCCTGACTTCTCAATGCCTGGCGAGGGTGCCTCCACAGCCCACAGAGAAACCTCAGCCGTGGTGCCAGCCCTGTATAGGGGCTGTGGCCCATAAGCATACACTGGACAATTATTGAGTGCCTACTGTGTGCAAGCCCCACTCCAGGCAAAGGGGCTATGGCAGTGTCCTCCCAGACCTCGTATTCTGACAGGGACTGGGACTCTGGGCAGGTGGCCCCTTCCCAAAGCTCCCTACCCCTCTAGCCTCTCCCTCACAGAGCCAGGCTCAGGAGGTGGGGCAGAGGAGAAATGAGAACATCATGTGCAAGCCCAGCCATTGCACACACACAACCCTGTTAAAAGATTAGCCCTAAGGAAAGCTGAGGATGGAGCCCCAGAATTGGGGCTGTGCAGGACAGCTGCCCCCTCCCCAGCTTCCAGAGGCCAGGGATAGGAGGCCGGCAGGGACCTGTCCGTGGTGCTGAACTCTCAAGGGCGCTTCAGCAACACAGCCCACCTGGTTCGGCCCATCCCGCTTAACCACACATGGGGCACAGAGAGGGCCAGCGATTTGCCTCAGGTGACACAGCAGGGTGACACAGTGTCAGAGACCAGGCTACGGATTAGTGCTCCCAACTACCAATCGGTGAACCTCAGCACTTTCTGCCTCCATTCCAGGCTGTCCTCAGTTCTCCCTTGGGGAACCAAAAAGCAAGTGGGGTCCCCTGATGGCTGGTCAGGCCTGGCTGGACATTACGGGATTGGGATGGGGCAGGACTCTTGGCTGTGACTGCCCCAGGAGGGCCTTAGAAGGGGTGAGGTCAGGGAATTCACACACTCACATTTGTACACACATACACTCTCACACATGCACACGTGTTCACAACTTTCTCACTCACACACACTCACACACTGACACATCCATACTCACACATTCATACACACACTGACACATGCTCACACATGCACACATATTCACACTCACACACATGCACACATTCACACAAGTCTCACACCCACACACTCATACCTCTACACCTTACATGCTTGGTGACCTTGGACAAGCTGCTTTATCACTCTGTGCCTCAGTTTCCCCATCTGTAAAATGAAGATACTCCAGTACCTACCTCATACGGTTATCTAGGGGATGAAATGAGTTAAGACTTTAAGGTCTTAGAAATGTTCAATTTAACAGCAGCCTTGTGTGCACAGTGCCTCGTGCGCCCATCCAAATATATCAAGCTGCACAATAGTGACAGACAGAATTTCAGGGGCATGCCCCCTTCCCTACACCCTGGCCCTCTCTCAGTCCCCACTCCAACACTTACCCTCACAAAAACACACCCCTTCTCTCAAAACACCTCCTCCCAGGGCCGCCAGAGGTGAGCATTTACACAGCTGTCTGGGGCTCATCCCCTCATGAATAATGTATGAGCCTCATACATATGCAAGTAGGGGTTGCTGGGCGCTGGGCACTGGGGGAGGGGTAGCCCTAGATGGTATGTGTGTGTGTCTCGCTGACACCCACTCCTGTCTGGGTAGGTTTGGCAGTGGCTGTTTTTGTGTGTTTGTGGTGGGTGTGCTTCTGGGGTGTGTGTGAGGTTGTGCCCTGGGGGCCTGAGGATGTGTGCGCGGTGGTGGAGGGTAGGGAGGCAGCTCCCTGCATTGGTGGGGTGTAAGAGACCCCTATGCTTTCTCTCTGCATGTGCAGGTCTGAACGCCCCTGGTAGGGGCTAGGTGCACACGCGTGTGTTCTGGCCAGTGAGTCTGTGTGCATTGTGTGCCTGGGTGTGAAGGTGGAACAACTTGCAGGAGAAAGAAAGCCAAGCCATCAAACATCCCAGGGTGCCCCTTGGGGGAGCCCCACGGGCGAGCTCCTCAACTCCACACACAGGCCACATTCCACATCCCCTACACCCAAGGGCCACAGTGCCAGCCCACGGAGAGGGGCCTCTCCATACACACGGGGACACATGCAGCCACATGGCAGACGCAGACCTGCGAGACAGATTCACAGGAACGTTAACAAAGAGACAATACAGGGACTCACAGGCACATCTTCGGCACAAAGACACACACCCTCAGGCTCACGCCCCCTAAGTAAACCCCTTGATGAGCCTTGCACAATCAGACACAGCTTCTTACACACATATGCACATGCAAACACATGGCTTTGCCAGCCCCTGGCACAGCCCGGCTGGAGAAATGTGGCCTTGGTGACCGGCAGACACACACCATTTTGCCACCTGGTGACGTGGGCCCAGCACAAGTTTCCTGACAAAGACACAACCGCAGTCCCATCAACTCAGAGAGGACCCCAGGCCCCCTGGGCACCTGCCACCCCATCAGGCAGACACACAAAGCCTCCACCTCCTGGGGGGGTGCATTCCATTTGAGAATGACCATGAGCCAATGAGGGTGCTGGGACTCCAGTGTCCCCTGACTCACAGACCTCCTAATGCTCCCCGTCCATCCCCCCCCCCACCCTGTGCTCCCCGCTGGGGCCGATGCCAACCCTCTCCTGGCCTTCGTCTCCCATTAATGCTGCTGAGAGGAACAAAGCCCCGTGCGAGGGGTTGGGGGTCGCTCCTGCCCAGGCTGGTCCTGTGGTCCCAGTCCCCACTTCCCAGAGCCTGTGTCCCCAAACCAAACAAGCCAGGGCTTCCGCACCCATCTACATGGACAGAAGGAATGAAGGGGCAAGGCAAGGGGCTGTGTCCTGCTGTGAGCACGTGGGCAGACGAGGAGGTGCTGGTTTGATCCCTCTCTCAGGGATGGGTGCCCCTCACAGCTTCTGAACATCCAGTGCTGTGTCCCTACGCAGTACACGCCTGGGAAGACCTACTATATTCCCTGGGGGAGGGGACAACACCCCAACTCCAGGTCCGAGAGAACAACGGGGACCTCCTGGGAATGGGGTCCCCCAGCGCCTCCTCCCTGAGTCAGGATGTGATGACTGGGGCCGGCCCAAAAGGGCAGGGAAACTATGGGATGCCCCTTCCCCCACGCGGGGGTCTCATTCATGTTCAGCAGACACCCTCCATCCCTCTCGGGATGATCTTGGGGGCCCCCTCCCCGCTGCAGTCTTGCCTGGGATCCTCCATTCAGCCCAAATTGGGAATCCCGACTTAAAATCTTGGGATGCCTCAGCTGAGCCACGGGGTGCCTCATTCCGAAGTCCCCCACCCAGCATCTGGTTCTCTCTAAACTCGGGGTGCACCTCCCCCAGGGCCTCCTCCCCAAACCAGAGACCCACTCCCATCCTGGCCCCTTCCCTACCCTGGGGTCGTCTCTGCATTCGCCGGACAACCTCCCCCTAAACCCCTTTCCCTCCCCCCGCCCCGACATTCCCAAGCCCGCTCCCACCCCAGCCGGGGCTCCCCTCCCCCACCAGCCCCCTCTCCATCCCGGGGGCTTCTCCCTCATGCCAAGTCCCCTCCCCAATCCCGAGCGCAGTCTCCAATCACGAGGTCCTCTCCCCCAGCGCGACCCCCTCCCCACGCCGGAGCCCCCACCTGGCTCCTAGCTCGGACACATCTCCGGGGCTGCCGCCCCGCACAAAGGACGCTCGGGATCTGCTCGCTCTGCGCGGGGTCCAGCCCTGCACCCTGCGATTCACTCGCCTCAGCGCTGCCTCAGCGGCTTATAAAGGGGCTGCGAGGCTGCGCTGCGCATGCGCCCCCCCGCCAGCCAGAGGCAGCCGGCGGCGTGAGGAAAGAGCTTCCCTGCCTAAAATCCCCCCCTCTTCGACCGCTCACCCCACCTAGGGAGAAGCCGCGCTTGGTTTTCCCCATCCAGCCTGCACCAGGAGCCTCGTTCAATGTCCCTATCAGGCCCCGGGGTGGGGCCAGCTCCATTTTACAGGTAGGGAGACTGAGCCCCTGAGAGGCAGAATGGCTTCCCAAGGTCACGCAGTTGGAGAGGGCGGAGCTAGGATTAGAACCCTGGACTGCCGGGCGCCCCAGGGCTCACGCTCCAAGGAGTTTTGGCTACAATTATTGTTTTACCCCATTTACAGTACAGAAAGAGTCCCTGGATAGTGCAAACAGTGAATGCGCTAGGTTGCTAACTGAAAGGTTTGAGGTTCGAGTCCACCCAGAGATGCCTGGGAAACAAGGCCTGGCGATCTACTTTCGTAAAATCAGCCATTGAAAACCCTATGGAGCACAGTTCTACTCTGACACACATGGGGTCCAGTGAGTCCGAATGAATGGTTTACTGGCATAGTCAAGGAAACAGAGGTTCAAAGAAGGTAGGGACATCCCTAGTCCCCCATTTGGTAAGAGACGCGCATTCCTTCATCTGGTCATTATTGCCAACCACCAGTACGTACTGTTGCTGGCACAGGAATGTACTTGCTTTGGGCAGAGGGCATGTGTATACCCTGAAGGGGGAGACCCCCATCTGGAAATGTTGAGATCCGCATGATGGAATATTATTCAGTCCTAAAAAAGAATGAAGTTTATCAGGGGCAGGAAGGAGGGTGAGTGGGGGGGGAGGGGTTATTGTTTAGGAAGCAATGAGTTTTTGTTTATGGGGATGGAAAATTTGGCAAAGGACATTGGGGATGGCTGCACAACGTGATTGATGTAATTGATCTCACTGAATTGCATACGTGAAAAATGTTGAACTGGCAAATGTGGTGTTACCTATGTTTTAATAACAGTTTCAAAAGGAATGAAGCACTAATACATGCTACAGTGTGGATGAACCTCAAAAACATTACGCTCAGTGAGGGAAGCCATACATAAAGACCACATGCTGCATGATTCCATTTATATGAAATGTCCAAACCCAAACCAAACCCATTGCTGTTGAGTCGATTCCCACTCATAGTGACCCTACAGGACAGAGTAGAACTGCCCCCAAGGGTTTCCAAGGAGCGGCTGGGCTGGTGGATTCAGACTGCCCACCTTTTGGTTAGCAGCCAAGCTCTTTACCACGACACCATCAGCGCTCCATGAAATGTCCAGAGCAGAGACAAAAAGTGGGTATGGCGGAGGGGGAATGGAGAGTGACTATTAATGAGTATGAAGCTTCCTTTTGGGGTGATGAGAAAGTTCTGGAACTAGATAGAGGTGATGGTTGCCCAACACCATGAACGTGCTCGATGCCATTGAAACGTGCACTTTACAATGGTTAAAATGGTGAATTTTAATGTTATGTGAATTTTATCACAGTAGAAAAAACCATGGAAACAAGAAAAAAAGCCTAGAGGGTTCAGCACATGATAGCCCCCACTACCCTCCTTTCCCTTGACCTTGACCTCAGTCTCTCCGCACAAAGAATGAGCTACCCTGGCTGAAGGCTCCATGAGGTCCTGCCCCATACGTGTCCTGCATCTGTGGGTCCCAGTAGGCTGGAGGGACAGATAAAGGAGGACAGGAGAGTTTCCACAAAATGACTGAAGCTGGGGTGGGGATGGAAGAAGGATGAAGGGCTCAAGGCATCTGTGAGCGTTCACCTGTCATGTGTGGATGAGCCCACTGAATCCCTTGGCCAACGGGCCATACCCGGAGGTGTACCCACAGAGGAGGGTCTTAGGGCTGCCGCATCATGGGGGTTGGGGTCACAGGTGGTTTCAGTGACTGAGGGTGACTGCTAACCCAAGGTCACACTAAGCCACCAATACCCACCTATGGTTGGCTGACTGACTCAGTGGCTGGTGGGGAGGGAGAGGTGAGAGGCTGGATGTGGTTGCATGCCTGCATGGTTATGTGGTTTTGTGAGGTCATGTGACTACATGGTCATGTGACTGAGCATAGTCCTGTGATGGATGTGGTTGTGTGATGTGTGTGGTTTGTATGATGTGTGTGGTTGTGTGAGGTAGTGTGGCTGTGAGGTTGTGTGATGTGTGAGGTTATGTGTGTGGTTGTAACTGTGGTTGTATGGCAGTGTGTGGTTGTGTGATTGTGGTAGTGTGATGTGTGTGATTGTGTGGTTGTGTGATGTGTGGAATTATGTAACTGGCTTCACACTTGTGTGGTTGTGTGAGTGTATGGTTGTGTGGCTGTGTGTCGTTGTGTGATGTGTGTGGTTGTGTGGCTGTGTGATGTGTGAGTGTGCATGGTTGTGACTGTGGTTGTGTGGCTGTGTGAGGGTTGTGATTGTAACTGTATGGTTGTATGACTGTGACGGTGTGTGGTTGTATGGCTGCATGGTTGTGTGACTGTGTGTGGTTGTGTGGCTGTGTATGGGAATCCAACAGCTCGGCCTCTACAAGCCCAGGGTCCAAACCCCTCTGCCCCTCATAGCAGTGTCTCTGGGTGAGCCATGTGATTTAGCTGTGCTTCAGTTTCCCCTTTAAAATTTGGATAATTAACGATCCCTACCTCAGAGGGTCTGTTGGGAGAATGAAATGGGAAATAAACACATAGCCCATTTTTCAAGTGGGGAAACAGGCTCTGGGGAAGGGCCACTTTTGAGGTTGCACAGCACACCTAGAGATGGTGGGAGCCCAGGTCTGTGGCCACAGAGCCCAGCTTCCTCCCTCTCGCCTAGGCCGGTGCCAGGGCTCAGCTCTGAGGGGCTGGCCTGGGGCCCAGAGCAGGCTGTTGCCGGGGGCTTGAATAGAGGGGACCAGCCTGGGAATCTGCTGGATTCAAAGAGCTATTTATAGGCCTGTGCTGGGATTTGCCCAATCCCCCCCCCCCCACAAGGCCTTGGTCTCCTCTATTTTCACCCCACACTGGGGCCCTGGCCAGGGGCTGCTGTGGCAGGGAGGAGATGGGGGAAGGGGCTGGCGGTCATACTCAAGGAAATCTGGATCTCAGGGCGGACAGTATGGCCCTGAGTGCCTCTGACACACCCAAGGTAACAGGTGGATGCGTAGACGCATCACACTCAGCCACGTATACACAATGTCACCCACAACTGACACCCAGTCACACCCTCAGCCACACAGCAACAGCATGTCAGCATCTCATACATCCACACCCAGACACACAAACATTACTCCATGCATAAACAAACGTGCAGCTGTGACCTCAAGTCACACCTCTGGCCCTTCTGCACTTACACACACCACCATCCACACCAGCCACCCCACGGCCACCATGCTGTACATTCATAGCCATGTTTACAGCGTGGGCACACCTGCAGATAACTCGCACATGACCATGTTCAGTGGACACTCGATGTCATCAGCCACTGTGGTACGGTCACTCCCAGCTACACAGTCACAGTACAGCCACTCCATACCCAGCCACACTCACAACCACAGTCACACCTCACACCCACATGTCATCTCCACGTTCGCAGAGACACCAGGCTTGCCTGCAGGGCCAACACTCCCAAACTGTCTACTCTTAGCTGGGGGTACTATGGGGGACCCCTGTCATGCCCTCTCCCACACTTGCTCACTGTCTTGTGCAGACTGCAGACTGACACCTCGGGACAACATTACCCGCATCCCCCGAGGGAAACTGAGACTCAGAGCTCTCAGAGGGCCTTCCTGCCACTCCAGGAAGATGGGTTCAGGGACAGTGGGCATCTCCCCAGGAGCAGTTGACTGGAGAGTCCCCGCTGCCCCAAACTTGCTGTGTGACCTCCAGCAAGTGCCTGATCCTCTATGAGCCTCCGTTTCCTTCCCAGAAAAGTGCAGAGCTCAGCCCAGCAGAGGGCACTTTTGAATCAGACGAGTTCAAAAGCCGGTTCCCCCCTGGTGACCTTGGCCAAGTGACTTTGCTTCTTTGTGCCACCTGAGTTTCCCCCATGAACCAGAGGAGCTGCTGCTGGCCCTTCTAGAGCTCCCCATGCCCCGTCCCCTGGGAAGGGGAGGGTAGCTTGGCTTCTTCTCCATCCAGGCAAATGAATGGGCCACTTCTGGCTGCCCTGCTGGGAGACCAGGCGCTAATTCCCTGGAGAAACAGGAGGCTCTTTCATGCTGGGGAGCCAGTGGGGTGAGGAGGCAGGAAGAGGGTGCAGAGCTGGCCTCCTCCCCGTGGCAAGGTGGCCCCATGCCAAGGCTGGGCATGGCAGGGAGGGCTGTGGGGGCTGTGCATACCCTCACTGGGGACCTTGGCCTAGTCGCTGCATCCTCGTTGTAAACTGGGGGGTGGCAATGGGAATAGCCACTGCAGGGTCCACAAGCCAGTGAGTGGAAATGAAACTCAGCTTGGAGTCCCAAACACTGCAGGCTCTTAACAAATGTCACCACCATTATTATGTGTCAGCCTGAGGAGCCCACGCACAGAATCCTCCAACAGTCCTGTAAAGAGAACCGCCCCCATTTTACAGATGAGGAAACTGAGGCTCAGAAATATCAAGACACTTGTCCAAGGTCATGCAGCTGGCCAGTGGCCAAGCCAGGATTTGAACCACATCTGGCCCCTCCAGGGTCCATGTTCTTCTAACTGCCTTTCTGGGGGTGGGGGTGTTTCTTGCCACCCCCAGCCCCAGCCCTGAGTCCAGCATAGCTGTCTGGATGGCACCAGACCATGTTTGAATGCAGGAAGACCTGGCAGGCAGGGCTGGATGGAGCAGGCCCTTCCGCTGGTGACCCAGTTTCCCAGGCAGCCCTCTCTCCGGGGGTGAGTTTGAGCAGACATTAGTAGGATGCCAGAGGACTGCTCCCCCACCCTGTGAAGGCAGGGGCTGGATCCTGGTCATTCAGCTAAAGCCAGGAACCGAAGCCTCCTGCCAGCGGCTGCTCTGTCTTAGAACCCTCCATTCATGCAGATCAGAAGGTGTCCCCCGCTTTCTCAAGCACCTTCCATGGTTCCTCTTGGCCCAGCAGCATCTGGCTCCGCATATTTTATTCTAATTCATAGTCTTTCACACAAGCAAGCCTTTGCTTGTACTGCTCTCTCTGTCTGGAACACCCTCCTTGATTTTCCCACCCTGGACAACACACACCAGCCCATTGAGGTACAGCTCCAGTCCCTCTCCTCCAGGAAGACTTCCCTCCAGGTAGAGCCCCAGTTCCCCCAGCACCATCTCTCCCTCTGGCCCAGCCCTAGCCCCATGGGGCTGGGAGTGTCTGTGTCTAGATCTGACCTCCCGAGATTGAGGGCTCATCAGGCACTGGGCTGGAGCTGAGGCCTCTCCCAGTCCTCATCATCACCCATCACAGAGAGGGACACAAGGAGTTGGCACCAGGGGGTGGCACAATAGGATAACATGAGAGGGTAGCAGGAAGTGTTTAGTGAACCAGTGAACCTTAGCATACTGTTCTAGGCCTTGTGTGATCTGACTTGAACTCCTGTTCATCCTTCAAAATCCACTAAAACCTACTTCGCATGCCCTCCTCTCCAAGAAGCCTTCATTGATGTCCCAGGCAGCATTGGTGGGGAAGACCGATTTGGAGGCTGGGCCTCCTCTGTCCCAGCGGGACAGGAGGGTCGATGAGGACTCCTTGTACTCCCAGCGTGGTGCTCTTCCTTTGGTCTCTGGGAGGCAGCAGTGTAGAAAGTTGCAGGCTGTACTAAAAAAAGAAAAAAAATGTTGCCATGGAGTCGATTCCAACTCAGAGACGCTAAAGGACATAGTAGAACTGCCCCATAGGGTTTCCAAGGAGTGCCTGGTGGATTTGAACTCCCGACCTTTTGGTTAGCATCCACAGCTCTTTTAACTACTACGCCACCAGGGTTTCCAGGCCTGCTGTATTAGCGGTTTGGAAATGGATTCGGGCGAACTTCCCTACTTAGGAAGTCTCTCGGACGCCAAAACCAGTGCTTTGTACTGGGCGCAAAGAAACATCGCCCAGAATGGACTGGGCGCTCAATCTCTTTCGGTGTCGGTCTTTTTTCAGCTCCCGGGAAGCCCAATTCCTGGACGCCGGAACTTTAAGAGGCGGGCATGGGGGGGGGGGGGGGCGGCGTGATCTTGTCAGGCCCCGCCCCCAGGAGGGACGGCTGGGCGGGGCCGAGCGTCTCACTGCGCCCTGCCGCTTCCCCGCGGTTCCGGGTCGCAGTGCTGCGCGCCGGGAAACTGAAGCTTGGGGAGAGGGGTCGCCGCCCCCGAAGCCCGCAAGAAGCCGATTTCCTGTTTTTGCACCGGCTGTGAAAGGCCAGTCCCCGGTCACTCGCAGTTTCCCTGAGCCCCCCAATTTTTCCGGCAAGGGGGTGATAAAGGCGACATTTAGGCCTAAAGGGGAGCGGGAGTGGAGGTCTGGTTGTGGACCACAGATGAGCACTTGGAGGTCTTAGCCCTGCGCAGCCTTGTAAATCCAAGATGGCCCACTCTTTGGTTTGTCCCGAGACTGTGAGCAGGTGAGAGCCTGGGGCGGGGCCCTCGGCCGGAGGTCGAGTTCCCCCGTGGACGGAACTGGGGCATGGGCGGGGTCCACGGCGAGGCTCAACTCTTTTTCCTCGCCCTGACCATTGCCTCCAGGGTGAGCTCCGTGCTGAATCGCAACACCCGGCAGTTTGGGAAAAAGCACTTGTTCGACCAGGACGAGGAGACCTGTTGGAACTCAGGCCAGGTGAGGCGGCTCCCTAGACCCCCAACTCCAGTCTGAATCAGATCCAGGGCCCAGAGTGCCTGGAGAACTTCTGGTGGACCGTGTGTTGGAATGAGACACAGGCAGAGCGGGTTCTGAGCCTGGGGTGGCCCCCAGCCTCAGCTTTCCCGTCTGCTTCTAGGGCCTCTTCCAGTGGGTGATGCTTGAGTTTCCCCAGTGCGTCCGCATTTCCCGACTGCAGATCCAGTTCCAGGGCGGCTTCTCAAGTCGCCGGTGCCGCCTGGAAGGTACTGGGAGGCCCCACGAGGGGGGGGGGGGGTGGGCTGAAGGGGGGGGCCCACCCTAATCATCTCCCTCTTTGCTGCAGGCTCACAGGGGAGCCAGGCCCTTTTTGGGATTGTGGACTTCTACCCTGAGGACAACAACTCACTTCAGATATCCTGTGAAGTGATGGGGTGTATGGTGGTCCGGGCCTCTGAGAACCAAGGCCTACCCAGACCTGGGAGCAAATCTGGCACGAGGCCTAGATCTCCACTGCTTCATCTGTAAAGTGGGGCCAATGATAGCCTGTTCGTGTGAGGCTTAGAGAGGCCCAGGTCACCCAGAATGGTGGTAGTGTCTGAGCTGGGGCTTGACCCTGGGTCTAGGAGGGGTGGGGGCTTGCGGGTGGGCAACTAGGAGCTGCACGTTTCCCTTGACTACCCTGTGCTCACACTTTCCCTGTGCCAGCCACTGAGGTGGACCGGCTAAAGGTTACCTTCGAGGACATGGCTGACTTTTTTGGCCGCGTGGTCATCTACCATCTGCGGGTGCTGGGGGAGAAGATGTGAGACTACCTCCTTCAAGAAACCCTCAGAGAAGCACAGCCAAGTCCTTGGAGTTCTGCACAGAAGGTTTATTGGTTTCTCTTGGGACGACCCCCTCCCGCCACTGTCCTGAGCATCTCCCCATGATTGGGAAGCAAGAGCTGCCTCTGAAGCCAGTTCTGGGTTGCCCCGGCTCTGGGTCGACTGTTTTGTTCCCTGAGTGTCTGAGTCCCTGGTGGCGGCCTTCACTCGGGGTCAGCGGACACAAGGTTGCTCTGGAAGAGCTTGAGGATGTGGTTCTCAATCACCTGTTGCACTGGGATGGGGATGGGAGCAGAGAAGGCGGACTGTGAGCTTGAATGGGGGCTGCTGAGGCACAGGTACTTTGCAGCTGCACCTGCTCCCTGGCGGGTCCAGGGAATCCACCCCTCTCCCAGTGCACAGCTGGGAGCCCTGAGCATCTTCTCCAAAGCTTGTAAGAATGTATTTGTTCTCGTAGAGTTTTCAGAGCTATAAAGGTATTTCTTAGCAAACCAAACTGGCGGGTTGTGACTTCTATGAAAAGATGATGGAGGCTGTGAGGAATGGCGTCTGTCCCAAATGGAATAAAATTCCTCAAAAGAAGGAGGGGATGTTTCCTGAGCCCTCTACCTCCCCATGACCTTAGAGAGGGTCGGTTCTGTTAGGATCTCCCGATTTTAGAGATGGGAAAGCTGGGTCTCATTGTTAGGGGGAAGTGGGGATTTTAACTGGGGTTTGCCAGTATACCTTCCTGACACCCGCCTCCAGCACAGGTCCCTGTCACCTTGAAAGAGGGTGGGAGAGGGCCAGACCCCTGCCCTGAGTGCTGTAGCTGGCCCACTGCCCTTTGCGTCCTCCTTCCCCTTGGCTTACTCCTCCTCAGGGCTGGGAAAGTCCGACTGATCCCCTTGCCTAGGCTGGGCTAGGCCTCTCAGTGCCTGTGTGTCCCCCATCATGGCTCTAGGCATTGAAACATGTCAAAATCTTCCTCCCCCAGCACACGGGCCTGTAGGGGCCGGTACCCAACAGGTGTCCAACGTTTGCTGGCATGAATGCTCACTGCTGACACAGCCAGCATCTAACAGCTGGCATCTAATGCCTGCGTGGGGTATCATGTGCACCCCTCTTTGTGGTCACTGCCTAGAGTATCCTATCACTACTCCACGTGTCTCAGACCAACCTTTGCGGTACCCCAGAGCCACGGCGAGGTCCATTGGGGTGTAGCCAGAGTCAGCCTCCGTGGTAAGGTCAGCTCCTCGGGCTAGAAGCAGAGCGGGGGCAGATGGGAGAAGGCTGGGGGTGGGGCATAGAGGGGCTGCAGGGGTGCTCAGGGAGCCAGAGGATGCGGGGCAGGGGATGGAGAGGGGGCTGAAGGGAGTGCTGGATGGGGGAGTGGATGCAGAGGGGTGAGTAGGAGTGCTTGAGGAGGGGCTGAGGGGGTTACTGGATGGAGGAGCCATGTTGGGGAGCAGGGGAGGACTGGAGGGGGAACCAGATTGGAGGGGATGCTAGAGGGGGACAGAGACAGGGCTGGAGGGGGTACTGGGTGGTGACGTGGAAGGGAGACTAGCCCCAAGAGCAGAAATCTAAAATGGGGGCTCAGGAGGTCCAGTGCCTCCCCACCATGCAGCCATAGGTCTGCTGTTGCCCACATGATCCTGAACAACACGCATCTCTGAGACCCAGTCTTCCCTGATGAATGTGGCCAGCAGGACCCCCATCTTGGGGTCCTTGAGGCACCGAAGTCAAGTGCTGGGCTGAACCATACTGAGACCCCCATGTTCTCCTGCAATTTCTTCTCACCCAAGCTGATTTTGGTGGAGCTGCCCTCCCCAGGCCCCAGGGGTTCCCCAGCTGGGGCTCTGGGCCCCACTCACCCAGCAAGGCCTCCACACACTTCACGTGGTTCCCTCGCACGGCGTACAGCAGGGGGGTTCCTCCATTCTGGCATGGGGAGACAAGGCTCTATCTAGCCTTTTCTGATACCCAGGACTCCCTGCAGCCTCTGGCCTCTAAGCTATCATGGCTTTTCCCCCCGCTTGTCACCTGGCTGGCTGTCTCCTCCCTTAGGGTCAGATCAGGCATCCCTGCCTCCAGGAAGCCCTCCCTGACCTCCCTCACTGAATGGGCACCTCTGGGCTCCTGCAGCTGCCTGTGCACCACCCATCACAGTGCTATCCACTACATCTGAGCCCTGTTAAGTCACCTGCCTCCCCACAGACTGGGAGGTTGGGGTAAGCTCTGTCTTGCTCACAGCTGTGTTCCTAGCACCTAGAGCAGGCCCTGGACCCAGCAGGTGCTCAGTACATGTTTGGAGTCAGGAACACAAGCCAGGAAGCTACGGTAGGGTGGGTACCTGGGCCAGTGAGGTGGGAGACCAGGGCAGTGGGGTGGGCAGGTGGCAGCGCAGCCCCTCACCCAATCGTAGATGTTGATGTCCACATCCCGCTCCAGCAGCAGCCCCACGATGTCCGTGTAGCCACCTGTGCTGGCCAGTGACAGGGCACTCTCCCGCTCCTTGGCCAGGATGTGTGGGTCGGCTCCCTGGCGGCAGAGGGTGATGAGGGGAAGAGGGGGGCTGAATGGGGAGGGTGGGGGCTGTGAAGGGAAGGATAGGGAGGGGAGGGGCAGTGAGAGGAGGGAGCATGGGGTGATGAGAGGAGGGGTGGGAGCAGAGAGGCAGTAAGGGAGGGATGGGGGTAGAGAGGTAGTGAGGGAAGGGGTGGGGGCATCCCAGGAATCCCAGGGTACCCCCCTGTAGCTCTATTTTACAGACCAGTCCCCAGTAGATGCAGCCAAGACCCCCACCTGCTTGCCCGTTGGGACCCCCCTGCTGGACCCAGACGCACCCACTCAAGCAGGAAGCGGACGGTCTCAATCTCTCCAAAGGCTGAGGCCCAGATGAGGGGGGTGAAGCCACGCTCATCTGGCTTGTTGACTAGATTGTCCCCTGGAGGAGGGAGTGGGGCAGGGGCTGGGGTCAGATACAGAGAGACAATGCGGGGGGAGGCATACAGGTAGATGCAGATAGAAACACCATCTCATGCATGTGGACACACTAGCACATACATGTAAACAGGCACACATGGACACACAGGTCACCCCGGTGCCCATGAGTGGACACACAGGACACAACGTGTGAACACAAGCACACGTGTTCAGATAGGCCTCACTACACCATCACACGTGGACATGCCAGCACGTGTCTGGACACACACCTTTCCTCAGGTGTTCCTTCAGTTGGCTCAGCTCCCCCTGGGCTGCGAGCTGGTGGATGGACAGTGCTGGGTGCCAGAGAAAGGGAGAGAACCTGTTGGGGTGGGTGGGTACCTGTCCTATGCCCTCTCTGGGCATCAGTTTACCCCTGTCTAAAGGGACTCCGTGACCCATTCCCCCACTGACCCCCTGGAGACCCTGGGCCCCACTCACAGTCCAGGGTGGCTGGCAGGGCGGAGACCTCATTCCCACGCTGCCGGTTGGTGAGAGTTGTGGAGTGCTTCAGGGAGCTGCCTGCTGGGAAAGAGAGGAGGGGCCTCAGTGTCCCCTCAGTGTGTGTCTCTGGGGCTATGGGGAAGACCCTAGGGGTCTGGAGCTACTGAAAACAGGAGCCTGAGATCTCACTGTTCACCCACCCCACCTTCTCAGATACCCAGGGATGGTCATCTCCTCTGAGCTAAGCAATGTGCCAGAAAACAAGACAGAGGCCCTGCCCCAGGGAGCCCAGGGGCAAGGAGGTAAATCAGGCAGAGAAACAGAATAAAATTTAAAGTAGAAACAGTGCTCAGAAGAAATAAAAAGCAGGTATAAAGTGCTGGAAAGGCCAGGGGGCAGAGGGGCTCTATTTCATATGAGGTGGTAAGGAAGGGCCTCTCTGAGGAGGTGATACCAACTGAGATTGAGGTAGGGAGGATAGCAGGCACAGGAAGAGGTGGGAGAGGAGCATCCAAGGCAGCGGGAACGGCAAGTGCAAAGGCACCGGGGTGGGCTAAATCAGACATGTTCAAGGACTCCACTCAAAAATAAATCCTTAGTTTCTCAAAAACTTAAATGTAGAATTACCATACGACCCAGCAATTTCAGTCCTCATTATCTACCCAAAAGAACTGAAAACAGGTGTTCAGACAAATCTTTGTATACGAATGTTCACAGCAGCATTACAATAACCAAAAGATGGAAACAACCCAAAAGTCTATCAACAGATAGATAAATAAGCAAGACGTGATCCATCTATACAATGGAATGTTTGTTATTCAGCCTTAAAAATTAACAAAGCTCTGATATCTGCAACGCCACGGATGAACCTTGAGAAATTATGCTCAGTGAGAAAAGCCAGACACAAAAGGTGACATAGTGCATAATTCCATTTATATGAAATGTCCCGAACAGGCAAATCCAAAGAGACAGAAAGTGGATTAGTGGTTGCCAGGGGCTGGGGAAGGAAAAATGGGGAATGAGTTCTAATGTGTAGAGTTTCCTTTTGGGGTGATGAGAATGTTCTGGAACTGGATCGATGTGGCTGCATAGCATCATGAATGTACTAAATGCTACTGACTTGTTCACTTTAAAATGGCTAAAGTGAATTTTACGTTATGTGTAGTTTACCACAATTTAAAAAAGTGAAATTGTAAATAAGTCAAGAAGCCCTGCATGGGTTGGAGAGGGAAGATGTATCCCAGGTAACAGGACCACAAAGACAGGTCCTATTCCTGTTGCCACGCCTGACTTCCTACCATCAGTGCATCCATCCCAGACGGCTGAGCCCAGAGGAGGGGTCCTACCCTGTGGTGAGGGGACTCCAGCATCTGCTTCAGGGTTCCCAGTCTCTGGGGTACAGGGGAAGAGGCTGAGGACCACAGTGTCTGAGCTGTCAGGGGTCTCATCCCTGGGGTCTTCTGGGTCCCCAGGCTCTGGGGCGGGGGGCTGCTGGGCCAGGCTGAGGTTGTCCAAAGGCTGGGTGGGCTCCATGCAGGAAGCTGGTGGACACACCAGAGGGGAGAAGACAGTAGTTATCATCAACTCTTAAACGAAGTAGGTATGGACTGCATACCCAGCCTTGTACTGTGATGGTAGGTAAACCAAGGCTCAAGTTAATTGCCAGAATGTAGCAGAGCCAGGAAATTAAAACCAGAGTCCAATTGCTTTTCACTCCCCTCCCACCACTGGTACCTGCAAGTCCCAGCTCTGGGGTCGGACTGTGTGGGTTGGATTCCCTCGGCTGCCAGTTACAGAACTTCAGCGCATGACTTAACCCCTCCATGCCTCAGTTTCCTCGTCAATAAAATGGGGAAATGAGGCCTAAAAGAAATCAGGGGTCCTGATTCATGGGCAGAGCTTAATAAATGTTCCCTGTGTTTATTTTTGGGGGTCTCCAGAAGTACAGCCAGAATGCTCTTTAGAAGTAAGGATGGTCAGACTTCTTCTCACGTACTTTGGACATCTTATCAAGAGGGATCAGTCCCTGGAGAAGGACATCATACTTCGTAGAGGGTCATCGAAAAAGAATTAGACCCTCGACGAGATGGACTGACACAGTGGCTGCAACAATGGGCTCAAGCATAACAAGGATTGTGAGGATGGCGCGGGATTGAGCAGTGTTTCATTCTGTTGTACATGGGGTCGCTATGAGTCGGAACCGACTTGACCGCACCTAACCACCACCACCAGAATGAGCGAGGGCTCAACAAAGGTGTGATTGGCCCCAGTACCACCCACCCTCCCTACCCGATTCAGGAGGTCCACTCACCTACCTCCTCACGAGCCTCCTCCGTCCCCCCGCGCCTCAAGATGGGGTCCTCCAAAACTTGGGGGCTCAATGCACAAACTTTTCTCCTCCACTTGATGTAGAAGGGGCCAACTGGAACCTGGACCCTCAGCGCCCTGGTTCCTCTGCCGGGACAGAGCAACTTGATACGCGACGGCTACCCACACACCAGAACTCCCTCACTGCGCCTGCGCACCTCCGCCCCCCAAAAGTGCGGAAAAACCGGAGCTTCGAGCCGCGGGTTCTGGCCCTTTAAATCTCGGGGAAAGGGGCGTGGCTTTTGCTGGGACCCCCGAGGAACACAGTTGCGCCTGCGCGTTGTTGCCCCTGCGGCTCGAGAAGGATGGGTAGGGCTTCAGAGGGCACTGAGGACTTCACTAACCGGTGCTCTCACGTCAAGCTCCGCCCAGAGGTTTGTTTAGATTAAGCCAAATGGCTTCATTTTTGGAGGGATGGGCCGAGCTGTCCCCAGCTGGCAGGGCGGGAAGAAGTAGGTGGGGCGTCCTGGACTTAAAAAGGCAACGAACCCATTACCACCCTCTCCCATAACAACGTCCCCTTTGCAGGCCCGGGGACCCAGGAGACATGTGCGGGCGTTTGGTAGCGGCAGGGAGCACAAGAAGGGCGTTTCTACGGCCCGAGGCGGATAGTGTGTGGACTGTCCCCTAATTCGTCTGCCCCCGAAAAGAGAGTTCTGGAAAGGAGAAGGCCACTGCCCCTCCCCACCTGAGTGTTCCTTCTGAAACCTCGAGATGTCTCCACTCCCTCCTCACCCACCCGCGGTGTTCTCCGCCTCACTCACAGCTCCTCTCCTGCCCAGGGAGACGGAGGGGTGAGAAAAGCACGCCGACTGGTACCGGAACTGGAGCAGCTGCCGCGTCCAATTTCCACAGGGGAAGCCTAGGGCGGCCGTTCCCGCCTCCAGATTTCCGGTTCCGGTCTCGGGGCGTCTTTGGCCGCGGTCGCTATGGAGGAGCCCGAGATGCAAGTCAAAGGGAAGAAAGGTGGTGGGGGGCCCCGGGCCGGACGGAGGGGGCCGCGTGGGGGTAACTCGCGGAGTGACGACCTGAGAAAGGGTGGGAGGGGCGCCCGCAGGGGCAAGGGCGCAGAGAGAGCGGGTGGGGGACATGACTGAGCTACTATCGAATCCTGTGTCTCGGATCTGTCATCTGTAAAATGGAGAGAATAACAGTCTTCCCCTTCATAGGATTCTTGTGAGAATTCACTGACTTGATATTTGCACAGCGTTGGAAGCGCGCCTGCGCGTGGCAATCGCTGTGTGTATTGCTTCCTTTTTTTTTTTTTTAATAACGTTAACGCACATAAATATGTTTAGATTTACCTACGAAATATTTACAGATGATGTAGTAATAAGTTGTAAGTTACTCTAAATTGGTTGTAAACTACACGAATCTTTATTACACGCTTATTTCTAGTTGACTGTTTAGGAAGTATAAGTACATTTAATTCCCATTCCCCATTCTTCATAGCAACCCTGTGAGGTGTAAGCTATTGTGACACTCATTTTCAAGACAAAGAAAAGGACCCCCTTTAGACCCCTAAGAGGCTGGGTTGTGCCCTACTGAGTTAGCTGGACAGATCCACACGCAGCCTCCTTTGACTGTCAAACACTCCTGGGTTCTCTCACTCACCAATCACACTGCCCTGGTGCCCTGGGCAATAACATCGACTTTATTTGTATAGCAAACTTTGAGATGGATGCTGTTATCCCCTTTTTACAGATGAGGAATCTGAGGCTGAGACATCCCTGCTTTCATGAATCCAAGCCTAATACTGTTTTCATAAAGACATAGCCCAATAAATTGCAATACATATAAGAAAAATGAATAAGGTCCTGAGGTCGAGCATAGTGGAGGGGTCATCTGATTAAGCTTGTTGGTCAGAGAAGGCCTCTCCCAGGAGGTGACTTTTGAACTGAGACCTAAGGGATGAAGAGGAGCCAGTGGGGGAAGGGCTGGAGAAAGGTGTCTCAGAGGAGGAAACAGCGGGTGCAAAGGTCTTGGGGTGGGGAATAGTTCAGAGTTGTGTTGTCTAATACAGTCTGTACTGGCCACATCAGGGTATTTAAGCTGATTAAACTTAAGTAAAATTAAAATTGAGTTTCTCAGTCACACTAGCCACATTTCAAGTGCTCAATAGCCATGCGTGGCTAGTGGCTACCATCGTGGACAATGCAGATTATGGAATATTTCCATTATCTCAGAACTTTGTTTTGGGCAGTGCTAGGAGTGCCTGAGGGACAGCCAGGAGGCCACACAGGGCCTCATGGGTGGTGGTAGGGAAGGCAGGTTTTATTCTTTGACTGGTAGGAGCCATGGGAGAGTTTCAAGCAAGGGAGGGATGTATTTGATGTGTTGTTAGGAGCTTGCTCTGTCTGCTGCATGGAGAGCATGCAGTTGGGGCAGGAGAGGAAGCAGGGAGACTAGGAAGGAGGCTTGGCTGGCACCCAGGCAGGGGAGTGGTGGAGTGGTGTACACAGGTGAGATTTGGGTTTTATTTTGTGGCACAAGCACAGTCTGTTCACAGTTGGGGTGGGGTTGGGGCAGGGAGGGCTGGGGATGACAAGATGGATGGAAATGCCACCTGTTGAAGCAGACCCTGAGATGAGGATTCTGTGTAATTTATCAGGAGAAACCCACAGGGTAGATTGGGAACGGGGCAGGGCCAGGGAGGAGACTGAGCAAAGGCAACCTCAGGTGAAATCCTGCAAGGGAGGAGCTTGGGAGGGCAGGTCATGCCTCAGTACAGGATTTGGGCTTTCCTATGCCATGGGGTCAACTGGCTAAGGGCTGTCAGGCTGTGAATGCCCAGGTACTTTGGGTCCAGTAGCCTGTGGGCATCCTCCAGAGAAGAGTCTCAGGCACAGTTGTGACAGGGGTCTGAGGGACCCAGGCAGCACCAGTGTGTCTACTTCACATGGGTTTGGGAGGGGAAAGACTAGGAGTTCCCTGGATATGTGAATGAGGCCATGGTCCCAAGGAACCCCCAGAAGGGCCCTGCTATGACCGTCGCCTCTGGCCACCTACCAGGGCCATGGTGACCCAGCTGCTGGGGAGGGACCCCACACTCCTCTCCCCTCTGGCTGGTACATGGGTTGTAGAAAGAGTGACTCTGATGCTTTGTTGCCTTGTTTTCCCCCTCCTTGCCTGGCTGTCTTCGGGACCTGGATGCAGTCACAGACAAGTTCACTGAGAGTGTTTACGTGCTAGCCAACGAGCCGTCTGTGGCACTATACCGGCTGCAGGAGCACGTGCGCCGCTCCCTGCCCGAGCTGGCCCAACACAAGGTGAACTGCTGCCCACAGTGGACCTCCCTCCTGTGGACCTCCCCAACACCTCCTAAGCTAGGGCAGGAGGGTGGCCCCATGAGGCCTGTTGTGTGGGGTAGGTGCTGTGGGGGTAGGAGCCAAGTCAGGGACTCTGGTGAGAAGGAATCTGGTGGCCCAGCCAGGTCAGGCTGTGGAGACAGACCTGCATGTTGAGGTGAGACTGGCAGAGGGAGCAGCTGTACAAAGGCCCAGAGTCACAGAAGGCCCAGACAGGGAGGGAGGGCAGAGGAAGGAAGGGAATTGCAGGAGGAAAGGTTTGGGCTGGAGGGCTCTGTGGCCACAGTGAGTGCCCTCTGCAGCGGCCTCACTGGTCATGCCCTCTTGCAGGCGGACATGCAGCGGTGGGAGGAGCAGAGCCAGGGGGCCATCTACACAGTGGAGTACGCCTGCAGGTGAGTACTCAGCCTCCCCACACTGCCGAGGCCTCCCCATCGTACCCAGGGGTCACTCTGCCCTCCAGAGTCTCCCTGCCGTGACCCTGGGTCACCCCACAATCCCTGGCCTTGGGCATTCAGGGACCCAGGGAACCCCATCCTGCCAAACACATTTGAGTGGAGGCCTGTGAGTGGAGGTGTGGCTAGACCTGTTCTTCCCTCATCTGCCTCTGCCCCTTGCTGTGCTAAACCTTCCCCATCACTTGTTATTCAGAGAGGTGACCTGGATTGTCCCTTGGCTGCAAGGAACTGGAGCCTCAAGGGGACCCAGCACTGTGGCAGCACCACAGATGGGATGGGATGACCAGTGGGAAGGGTGGCCACTGATGGGAGTCAAAGCATTTGGTTTTTTTTTTTTTTTTTTTGTTTTTGTTTTTGTTTCTCTGTATCTTGAGAATGAAAAAAGGAAGTGGGTGATATGGGCGTTTTTCATTCATAGTAGATAGAAGCTACTGGAAAGTTCATTTTATGAACAAATGGATTCTTCTGGAATAATCAAGAACTTAGCAAATTTTGGAGTCCAGTTATTTTGCTTTTTTGGGGAAAAACACCCCATAGCTGTCTGATGTGACAAGCAGGAGCCTGTGTCTCCCCATGGCATGGTTTTGCTGCCACCTTGCCCCCGCCCCCCTCAGTTGACTATGTTTAATGTCTTGTTGCAGCTGCCCCGGAGTTGGACGTCTGTGTTTGGAGGTGCCATTTGCCTCCATCATGGGCTACGGCTGTTCTGGGGGAGGAAGGACACTCCCCTGGCAGTTCTTGTGATTCTGCTCAGGGGTTCATTTGCCTTTTGCGGTTTGGTCAAGTAATGATGGGTCCTAGGCTAGATGGCCTGGTGCCTTGGGCTCAGGGTGGGGTGTTCTGCTGTGCACAGCCCTGGTCCCTCTGATGGGATCAGTGAATGCCTGGGCAGATGGCATTTGCCTGATGACGCAGCAGCCACATTGAAAAGTGGTTGCAGATGCCCTCCTTACCTCAAGGAAAAGTTAGACAAGAGGTAAGGGTTTCTCTTTTACAAGCACTGGCAGATGGCTCTGGGAGATTTGAGCTCATCAGCAAGCCTGGAGGTTAAAAGAAGAAAGTGTTGACGTCCATGCTTCCCCTAGCTCCTCTAACTGCATGTGCCGGTGTGAGAGCCCTGGGCACAAGTGGCTATCCAAGATTCAGTTCCTCCCTCACACAAGCTGCATTTCAAGAGGCTGGCAGCTGTGTGAGTGGTCGGTGCAGATAAAGAGCATTTCCATGATGTGAAAAGTTCCATTGGATGGTGCTGGACTAGGCAGGATGCTAGCGTTCTCTGGGCCGTAAGCATTTTCTATAGTGACTGGTATGTTCTCTAATGCTTAAAGTTTCACGAAACTGCTTGTCTTTTTGTTGTTTCAAATGCTCTCAGCACCGTTTAAACAGTTAAAAACCAGAGACGTTAAAATTGCATGCCTGACATTAAATAGTCAATAATTAGCTTATTAGTAAGCTTTTTATGCAAGTGTGGAATCAAACACTAGAAAAGCTGACTTCATTTGATAATGTTAAGGCGATCGTGTTAGAGCTGCCTCCCAATGGCAGTAGAAATACAAGTAGTTCTTAGAGTTTTCCTGGCCAGACAGTTAACTCATCAGAGCTGGTGAGCATGGCACACTCTGTGGTCTTGGGATCGTTTTCCTGCAGCTCCTCGATCCACAATAAATGGGAGTGATTTTTTTTGTATTTAATAACCAGCTGCTATTGAGTCGACCCTAACTTATGGCAATTCCTTTTGTGTCAGAGTAGAACTGTGCTCCATAGGGCTTTCAATGGCTGATGTCTTGGAAGTAGATCGTCAGGCCTTTGTTCTGACGCACCTCTGGATGGATTTGAACATCTAAACTTCTAGTTAGCAACCAAGTGCGTGAACCATTTGTACCACTCAGGGGCTCCTTGTTTTTAATACCAAAAAAAAAAAAAAAACCTCAAACACATTGTTGTTGAATTGATTCTGACTCAAGGCAGTTCTGTGTGTTAAACAGAGTAGAACTGCTCCATAAGGTTTCCTTGGCTATAATCTTTATGAAAGCAGATCGCCAGGCCTTTCTTCCACAGAGCTGCTGGTGGGTTCAACTGCCAACCTTTAAGTTAATAGTGGAACACAGACTGTTTGTGCCATCCAGGGACCTTTTATTTTTAATAGAAGGATTTAAAATGATACTTTTAGATTTACTGCAGATGTCATCTAACAGGCGGTGTTTGTCATACCCGCGCCCCGAGTGGCTTTGCTAATGTCTCTATTGTGCCACGGAAAGGATGTTCTCATTGGAGTTTACCACATGGCACCCACACCACGCTTGGCACCGTTTGCAGCAGTGCACCCCTACCTGGTGGTGGGTGACTGTGGTGGCTGGTCTAGATTCAGAGCTGCTAACGGTTCAGTTGACAACCTCCCTTCAGAAGCAGGATATGTTGTCTGAGAGGAAAATGAAATATCTGTGTGGCCGCCTTTTTGGCTTGTATCTCCAAAAGGTGAATGTTTGGCTGCAGGGACACAAAGGCTGCATCTTATCCTTGCGGTCTGCTGCATAGATGCTGTCTGGGTGCATGAGGATGAGCCCCAGGGAGGTGCCAAGTCACTGGGGTACCTACTGTGCAGGGCCCGGGGTGGCTGCACCCTGTGGAGCCCCTCTCCCTCCCTCCCTCCCTCCCTGCCTCTCTCCCGTGCTGGGGGCTCCAAAGCAGCTGCCACCCCACCTGACCCAGCCATCCTCCTGTTTCAGCGCTGTGAAGAACCTCGTGGACAGCAGCGTCTACTTCCGCAGCGTTGAGGGGCTGCTTAGACAGGCCATCAGCATCCGGGACCACATGAATGCCTCTGCTGCCCAGGGCCACAGGTAGTCCCAGGTGCCCACTGCCACCACCACCGCATTATGAGGACCATCAGCCAGGAGCTGCCCTCTCCTTGTCCTTTGGTGTCTGCTGCGGGAGAGTCCAGTCTCTTGGCACCTGGAACTGAGCTCTGCCCTGTGCTGGGCCCTGGGCAGGCACTGGAGACACCAGGGGCTGAGGCAGCGTGCTCAAGGGGCGGGAGGGGGAAATGTGACACCAGGTAAACGTGATTAACGAGCATCACAGATGCTGCAGAGGACAAACACTGGGTTTTGGTCAGGGCCTCCGAGAAGGAGTGGATGAGCAGAGACCTGGATGACACTGATGGGGAGCTGACGGGGACAGGGCATCAGGCGGGGTGGCAAGGGCAGAGGCCCTGGGACCAGATGAGCTGGATGTGTTGGATGAGCTGGATGTGTTGGAGGAACGTGGAGGAGCCGAGTATGGCCAGCTTGGGGAGACTGGGACAGGTCAGAAGGTGGTGGGGGCCACAGGTGCTGTGAGGCTGCTCTGTCCTTAGAGTGGGGCTGAGGGAGGCCCTGCACCAGGCCTGGGTGATCTGGAAACGAAAGGTGCTCCCAGGCTTCATGTGCTGTGTAGAAGGGTTCTGGAGAAGTAGCTCTTCTGTTTTTCACACTAACCTAATAAATGTGCATCTGATGCGCTCACACTCACTGCAGGCCATGAGCTCACCTTGGGGTACGTCTGCTGGGCAGCCCCTGAGTCCTGGCCTGCTGGTTCCCTGCCCCTACTAGGCAGATGGAAAGAGAAGTATGTGTTGCTGGCTCTGATGCCTGAGACGTGAGAATTGTTGAACACAAAAGCTTCCAGAGTATTTAAACAGGTGTGAGCGTCCTTCCCTCTCCCACTGGGGTCATTTACACTAGAAGCATGGCTTTAGGAGGCTGTTCAGTGATGGCATAAAGCACCTGGCATGGGCCAGCACACAAAGGGCCTCAGCCTGGTGTTCTGTCACTCATGGTTCCAGCGTGCCTTCAGTGCTGTACTTGTGCCTGCTCTTGTGAACGCGCAACGTGTGTGTCTGAGTGGCGTTGGCAGCGGGTGGGCACTACTCACACCTCCTCTCTATGCGTCTGTGGGATTGGGCACAGTCCTGAGGGGGTCTCAGTCAGGCTTCAAAGGGGGCACTGGACCATGTGTACTGAATGCCAAGGCCACGGCCCTAGTGGCCAGAGTGAAACCCATGCCTGGTCTGGGGTTTCCTGATGGACACTGCCATGTTTTGTTCCAGCCCTGAAGAGCTGCCCCCACTCTCCTCGGCTTGATTCCAGAAGAGACTTCAGGTGCTTGGCCTCCCCTACCAGGTCAGTGCTGGAGGGCGCTGGGGCCTTCCCTACTCTGGATTAACCTGCCCACCGGCATCCATACTTGTGTAACCACTTGGGCTCTCTGTGGTGCTTATGGGTGCGCTGTCATGGGAGGCAGTGGGGGTGTCTGTGATCTAGTGTCCCACGTCTGTGCCCTCTGTGCTCGGGGTGTGTTCTCAGTCCACCTCCCAACCTCTCCCTGCCTCACTCTTGTCCACAGGCCTGTCCTGATCCCAGGTTCCCTCCAGGACCAAGAGGAGAACGCACATTCCCTCTCTTGCCACAGCCTAGGGTGTTACACAGATACCAGGAGTGGGTAGCTTTAAAGAACAAACCTTTATTTTTTCATAGTTCTTGAGGCTGAAAGTCCAAATTAGGGTCTTGGCCATGTGGGTTCCTTCCTTGTCAGTAGCCCCAGATGTTCCTTGGTTCCTTGGCTTGCAGACAGTCCTCACGTGGTGCCTGTCTTCCTGTTTTTGCTTGCCTGTGTCTAGTCTCATTTTATGACTCGGAAGTGATTGGGTTTAGGACATGCCCTATACTGGTATGGCCTCACTAACATATCAAAGAAAACCCTATTTCCAGACAGGATCACAGCCCCAGGTGTGTTGTTGTTAGATGCTGCCCAGTATTCCGACTCGTAGCGACCCTGTGTACAACAGAAAGAAACACCGCCTGGTCCTGTGCCATCCTCACAGTCGTTGCTATGTTTGAGCCCACTGTTGCAGCCACTGTGTCAGTCCATCTTGTTGAGGGTTTTCATCTTTTTCACTGATGCCCACTGACACCAAGCATGATGTCCTTCTCCAGGGACTGGCCCTTCCAGATAACATGTCCAAAGTGCATGAGACAAAGTCTCACCGTCCTCGCTTCTAAGGATCATTCTAGCTGTACTTCGAGCCCTCACACCACCACTGTGTGACCCTGAACAAGCACATCCCCATCTCTGGTTGCATTTTCCTCTGTAAGAGCAGCTTATGGTCAGTTGGCTATTGCTGTGTGACAGAATGTCCCTGATTTTAGTGGCTTACAGCGCCAATAACTTACCTGCTCCTGAGTCAGTAATATAGGCCAGGCTCAGCTGGTGGTTTCTCTGCTGGTGTCACCTGGAGTCACTCGTGGCACTCATTGGAGCTGCCTGGGGTGGTGGCCTCACTCATACACTGAGCACTGACCAGGCTGTCAGCTACAGCGGGTGGATCACTTCTTCTGTGAGGCCTCTCGTGCAGGCTAGCCCATGCTTCCCCTGGTGGCTGGCTTCCAGGAGGACAGCTCCAGCGCACAAGCATGTACCCAGCCTCTGCTTGTGGCACATTTGCTGATAGTCAAAGCTGGTCACGTGGCTGAGCTCAACACCATTGCCTAAGTACTCGCAGATGTGATCCTCATGTGGAGGGTGCAACACTGAGAAAGACCCCGGGCCGCCTCCTACAGGGGGTGTAGCACCAAGGACTTGTGCATATTGTTCTGTTCCCTGATGATGTTTACTGAGCCCTTGGCCTGTGCCTCTCAGAGCCCTCTGCCCACTTGCCAGGTGCTGTGATTGTCCTCTGTTTTGTGCTAATGAGGCCCTCTGAGAGGGTTGGGGGAGGCGTGAGTTGAGGCAGCCCCCCCCACAGCCTCTCAGAGCCATAGCCTCCCAGAGCCAAGAGGAAGTGGTGCTCACATGTCAAGTCTGTGAGTGCTTACTGAGCATCTGTCAGTCAGTGATAGTTTTTTGAATACCTCATTCTGTCTGTGAGTGCTTACTGAGCACCTCAGTCAATCTGAACACTTATTGAGTACCTGCTGTATGCTAGGCTTAGCTCTGGGCATGAGGGTGGTGGGGAATCCTACAGGCAGGATCGTCTGATGGCATCCAACAGGGTCTGAAGTAGGAGGGCATCACAGGGGCCACCGTGCCCCCCACCGTGTTGCATGCCAGCCCTGGGCCCATACCCCACCGACTCCTGGGTCACATTCTCAGTGCTCTGGCCCCACCTCAAGGCTCACACCTCAAGGACACTGCCCCTGCCATCTGCTACCTCTCTGCCTCTGCACTGCTGCCATACAGAATGCTTGTGGCTCCTCCTGACCCTGCCCTTGACCCTGTGCCCCTCAGCTATCCCTCTTGTCTCTCTTTCTCCTCCCCTGTATGACTCCCAGAATTGCCACCCAGCTCCCCCAACTCAGAGCCTTCCACCCACACCTGTCCTCAAAGCTGCCCCCCTCAGCATCACTGGCAACCTTCATGGTCGGGTGAAGTCTTGGCCTTCCTGGGCCCCAGCCTTCACTGTGTGACTACTCCCAGGGCCCTAAATACTTTCCCAATTTACAGAAGAGGAAACCAAGGCCCAGAGAGGTGAGGCGGCCAGCCCAGGGTCCCTGCCCATGACCTGAAGTGCTGAGATTTGCACTGGATCCTCTGACCCTCAAGCTTGCCCCACACCAGCCTCCAGTACAGTCTTGTGGGCAACACTCCAGCCCTGGGTCTGCTGGGTCCCCAGGGTGATTCCTGCCCCAGTCCCCCACCACCACCACTCCGTGCCTACCCTGGGATCCAGGGCTCTGCTTCTGCCTCCCAGACCTCACCATGACCCTCTCTCCTCGCTCTCCAGCCTGACCCAGAGATCTGGTCCTTGGACGCAACATTGGTTGGGATGAAGACTGGGAACAGAAACATTCCTGTTTCTCTCTGGGCCTAGCTAAAGCTGTTATTGTCTGGGCCTAGCTAAAGCTGTTATTGTCACCTGAGGCAGCTTTGCTCCTCTTGGACTCTTAGCTTCCTCCGTCATGGTAATCCCCATGACCAGTCCACACCCACTGTGTGCCTGGCACCGTTCTGGGTGCCTTTTATCCTCACAGCCTTATTAGGCAGGTGTCCTTCAAATGCAGGTTGGAAAACAGCATGACTTGTCCAAGGTCACATAGCTCTAGAAGAGCAGACCCAGGTTTGGTGGAATCCCAACCCCACCCTGTGACTGTGTGATGCTGGACCTGGCACTGGCTCTCTGGTTTTCCCCATCTCCACCAGAACCATGTTTGTGGACTGTGGTGGACATTCAGGCATCTGCCTGCCTGGCCTCCATACTGCCTCAAGCAGAAGTGTCCCCCCCAGGCTCAGGCCATGTGGAAAAGCCACCCCAGCTCTAGGGTAGTTGTGGGGCCCTGGCCTGGTAAATCAGGTCCCATCTTCCAGGACACAGTAATTGGTTTGAGATGGTCATGTGATCCAACAAGAGGTCTTCCCTCAGATGTTTGCTGCAAGCATGGGACGGGCACCATTTTCTAACAGGATGTTGAGTTGGTGGATGAAAGGAGTGGCTTGCTGGAGGATTAAGGGGTGAGCTTCCTGAGAACAGGTGCAGGGTCCTGGATCTAGCTGTACCTGATGCTGGCCAGTCTTTATTCTTCACTTTCATGAGCTCATAAATCACCATTTTTGCTGAAATTGCTTTGAGTTGGTTTCTGTGGCTGGCTATGGAAGAGCCCTTGCTGCTGATCCCTATGAATTCCACATCTGGGATATCATGTGTCCACCGTGTGTCTGTCACCAAGGCCAGCTGTTTGCCAATGTCATTTTAGCCCCAGAATCCTTTGTTTACACAAAATGAATCAAGAAGATCAGAATGGCATTGTTTAGAGTGTGGCCAGGGTGGGTCCCAGGCCCATTCCTCTGGGAGGGTCCCCCAGCTTGGTATTGAGGGGTGATTGGGAGAAGAGGGGTGTCAAGGGTCAGGCACATCCCAGGGGTGGCAGAGAAGGGTCCTGGTGGGCCCCAGGGTTGCAGCGGGGTCTAAGGACATGGGAGGAGGTCTGGGACACGGAGTCCCAGGGATAGGAAGCCCTCCCTGTGTCCCCCACTCCCCATGCGGGTACCCGCCCATCCCTTCCCCACTGCTGGGCTCAGGGTGAGAGAGGAGTCCCAGGCCCAGCCCCGTTTTAGCCCTAGTGTGTGGCCCTCATGAGTCACTGGAGAGCGCCTTCCGTCGTCATTTCAGTCCATCTGTCAACCACACAGTCATTCAGCAAGTACTGCCCACTGTAAGCCCTACCCTGACGGGATCCAGCCGTGAGCAAGACGGGCCCGGCCCGGTGGGACGGAGAAACAGATAATCCCACATGTCCCCAGAGACCTCTCAGAGCGGTATGGGTGCTGAGACCTAATAGGGGGCAGTCGTGGGGTGCCCCAGATCTTCCTGGGCTCCCCGTCGCCCTAGGCTTCTGCATACGACCTCGGCCAGGGCTTTCGGGAACTGTGGTTAATTTGCATATCGTTTGCATGGCCGCTTCACCCTTCCGGGTCGGCCACCAGGGGGCGTAAGAAGCTAGCACTGGTCCGTGCGGCAGGCTTGGCGCAGTCATCGTCCGCACCCGCATTCCGGCCTTTCCTCAGCGCTTTGTGACGCTCCGTTCCTCGTCACTGTACACGACACCGCTCGCATTTTGCAGAGAGCGAAACAAGGCCTCGCGACGCCTGGTTAACCTAGCAGGGCTGGGGTCAGCCCCAGGCACTCAGCGAGTGCGCAGCCTTCCCTCCCTGAAGGGCTTGAGGGGCGTGGGCGCTTCCGCGTGGCCGGGCCAGACTTGGCCCAGCAGAGCCACAGAAATGAGTGGGCAGTCAGAGGCAGTGAGCTTCCCGTCCCCGGGGCATTCAAGCGGGAGCCTGGTGCCTACAAGGGTAGGGGTTACTGGATTCCAGCTTTGGTGGTGGGCGACGCCTCCAGGCCTCTTCAACCTCTTGCATGGGGTGAATCGAGGCCCAGGGGAGAGACCTCCCACCAGCCTGCAGCTGCCGGGACTGGCGTTAGACTACCAGGCTCTGTCCTGCAGCAGCCGTCTGAGTCTGGCACTGTCCTAGTCCTGCTTTAATTTCAGGCCTGCTTTGTGCTCCCAAGGTCCCTGGGTCGTGTAAGTGGTTTGCTCTCGACTCCTAAAGGTTGATAGTTGGAACCCACTCAGCGGGAGTCATGGAAGATTACAGCCAAGAAAAACCTACGGAGCAGGTCTATTCTGTAACACATTGGGTCGCCATGAGTCAGAATTGACTTGATGGCAGTGTTTTTGTTTTGAGCTCCTCGAGAGGGTCCTGCACACTCAGGCACCCTGGAACTCCTTCCCAGCCTACCCCAGGCCCCCACGAGGCCTCTGGGCATCCCAAGTTTGGTCCCCACGTCCCTCCACGCTCAGACCTTGCTGCCTGTGTGGGTGAAACGTCCTAGTTCTTAAGGAAACTGATCGAGACGCCCCTTTGGTTCCCGGGCCTGAGGAGACCCTGGGCTGGAGGAGACAACAGCTAGACACAGACACCCCCAGGTCCCTGGGTCAGCACTAGACTGGAGGGAGAGATGGGACAGAAGTCTCCTAAACAGGAGAGGGATCAGGAAGCTTCCTGGAGTTGGGGAATCTTAGGGAGGTGGTTGGAAAGGGGTTGCAGGTGGGGGTGCAGCTTAAGTAAACTGTGATTCCACTCACCACGCCCCCCCCACAAGGAAGGGGCTGCTAACATTTGCATTTTTCAAGTGAGCAAACCGGGGCTCAGAGAGGTGAAGTGATTGGCCTGAGGTCACACAGGGAGTGGGTGTTGGGGCTGGGACTCGGATCCATGGTCCTCTAACCCAGGACCCCACCCACTGTGCCACCCTATCTTCACCATGGAGGGTCCTTCAAAACCTGCCCCAGTAGACATTCTATTCTGGGAGTCCGTCTGGAGGGAGGGGGCTGCCCCAATCTTCCAGGCCTCCTTCCCGGGGCCCCCTTCCATCCCTCTGGCCCCTCTCCTCCACTCTCCAACCTCTTAATCCAGCAACTGAGAGTGTCCCCTCATCTGAGAAGGCTGAAATCCAAGACGTGACTGCCCCTTGGGATGGGGGGGACTTGGCCACACAGGGCAAGAGGAGTGGGGGCAAAGGCAAAACAGAAGGGCTGGTTATAGGAAAGAGGCCTGTGGGGTGGAATGGGACATCCTGGAGAGGGCAGAAGGGATACCTCCAGCCGCATGGCCCTTCCTGACACCTCAGCTGCTCCCAGGGCTGCTCCGCGGCAGCCCTCATGTAACCAGAGCCTACCTGTTGCATCAGAGATGGGCAGGCGGCCATGAGTAAACAGAGTGGCCCTCGGGGGGGCCTGGGACTCCCCAGCCACCTTCAAGCTCCCCGAGCCTTGTTCCGATCTGCGTGTCAAGCACTGAGGGGTGGGGGTGGGGGAAGAAGGACCCCAGTTCCCACCCTCATTTGCTATAGTATGAGTGCTAGTTTTTACATCCAAAGAGAAGGTTGTGCTCAAACTAGGAGTCCACACTGCCCATGCTGTAGATGGGTAGAGTGAGACTCAGGGAGAGGCATGGGCCTCCCAGGTGCCTCTACCCCCATAGCCTGCCTCAGTGTACCCTACCCCCCACCGTGTTGATACCTCCACTTGTTCATCCAGGGGTCCAGCTGCCTTGGGACGGACATCAGGCAGCTATCACAACCTGCCTGCTCTGCCCACTGTGCCCCAGATGGGCCCCCTCCTCTATAGCTCCCAGCCCCTCCTGGGCTCCCAGACCCATTGCCCTCACCTACCACTCTGGTGTCATCTCATCTCTCCTCACCAAAAAAAATGTGCTTAGCCCTTCCTCTGCACCTTTACAGGTGCTGTTCCCTCCTCTTGAAAAACTCTTCTCTCAATGGCAAACTCCTATGCATACTTCAAGACCCATTATAAATGCCCCCTTTTCTGGGAACCACTTCCTGACTCCTGCAGCAGTCCTCGTTCCCAATTCTGGGCTTCCTCAGCTGCCCACCTCTCCCTCTAGCCCACCCCCACAGGACTGGGGGTGTTGGTGGCGGCTCGTCTGCCCTAGACCACGACTGTTCCAGCTTTGCCCAGTAGAGTTGGGGAAGTAGGTGGTGGGCAGTGTTTAAGGACCCGTTCATCTTCGTCCTGTGATTGTTTTCACATAGATTTGCTCACCAACTTCTCTCTAGGGTGTGGGGATCCCAGAGGAAGGAGTAGATTTAGAGATTGGGGCTGGGGTCCAGTCTGGAAGGGCCCCAGAACTGACCTTTGAAGTGAAGGGGACAGCTGTGCAAAGCCCTGAGAAGGACAGTGGGCATGGATGGTGGAAGAAGATGTGGGCAAGTGGGAAGGGGCGGGGTCGTGGGTGGGCCCCCGCAGGCACGTATGCGCAGCCTAGGGTCTCTCCTGTAGAGCTGAGAATTGGGCCCATAGTGTGGATCAGCATTGACTGAGAAGGGCTCGGTCTTTATGGAGCCCTTAGGCTCCGGGATTAGAGTTAGATTTCCCTCAGAACGATGTAAATTCAGGATTCGAGTCAATGGTCTGAGTTAAGGTCAGGGTCACAGGTAGGGTCAGGAGCTCCCAGTGATGGGCGGGGGAGGCCTGGCTGGATCTCACCCAGCGCCGTCCTCTCCTCTCTCATTCCCCAGTCCTGCTCTCGCTCGTTCTCCTCAGTCTTCCGTTCCCCCTTCTGCAGCCTCAGGATCTCAGCCCGGGACCGCCCCTCATGCTCCGTGGGGTGGGGTCACGCCTGAGTGCCCGCCCATCGCCGGCCGCGGGGACGCCCTCTATGCAAATTGGTTCGCCTCCGCCCAATCAGCGCCGCCGGCTCTGAGCGCACCTGCGGTCCCGCGTTCGCAAGGCGGAGAGGACGCGCCGTCAGGCCCGGCAGAGCAAGTACGGGCGTCCTCGGAACTGCAGCTGGGTTGGGGTGAGTTTGGAGGTCCGCTTGTGCTATTCTACGTCCAAGGTTGTGTGTTTGAGAGTGTGAGTGTCTGAGAGTGCGTGCGTCCGAGGGGTGTGAATCCAAGGTTGTGAGTCCGTGGGCGTGTGTGAGTCCGAGAGTGTGTGTCGCTGGGGGTGTGTTTTAGAGGGGTTGAGTGTCCAAAGTTGTGACCCCAAGGGGTTGTGCGTCTAGAGGTTGCATCTCCAGGAGTTGTGTCCACAGTTTGTGATATTAGTCCGGGGCTATGTGTGCAGCGTTGTGGATGCGGTGTTTTGAGTTGGAGAGTTGTGTGTCCCAATCTGTAAGCTCCTATGATGTGTCCGTGAGTTGAATGTCCCCACCTCACTATACACACCCCTTGCACATCCACGAAGCCCCTTTGCACAACCCTGAGGCTGTTTATTGTGTTTGTGCCCTCTGGTATCATGTCCCAATCCCAGACCTGTGTGTGGCCTAACTGGGTGGTTGTGCAAGTGGCTGCTGTGACCCCCACTCCTCCTGGGGGGTCTGTGCCCCATGCAGCAAATGTGGGGACCTCACCCTGGACCCCCGGGAGTGTCCTGCAGCTGGGTACAGGCCAGTGGGCAGTGAGCCCCCAGGTGGGGGTGCACAGCCCCACCACTACCACCCACCTCCCTGGGCCTCGGTGTCCCCGTCACTAGTCACAGCCCTCATGTCAGTATGTGACGAGCTCATGGTAGCATTACTTTCACAGTCTAGGCCACCTCCCTGCTGTCTCGGGGGTCCAGGGCCTGGACCACCCTCAGCTGAGAAGTCAGAAATAGCTGAGCCCCGGGTCCTACCCACGCTTGCGGGCCTGGCTGAGAATCCTCACAGGGAAGGTTAAGAGCTCTGGACTCTTGGCAGCCGGGGATGAGAACATTCAGCCTCTTGGGGTGAGGGAAACTGGGTTCAAAAATTATTTTGATTTCAAAAGACCATTTTGCAGGGTTAGATGCCAGAGATACAAAGGGCCTTCCAGGGCAAGGTGGCCTTGCTCCTCCTTTTCCGCACCTGCTGTCCACCTACTTATCTAAGGTGAGGAATAAATCTTGGCCTCCAGGGGTCCAAATTTAGGGTAGCAGGGTCTCACCTCCCACATCCAGGAGCTGATTATATGGACTGAAGCCCCCACTTTGCAAAAGAGAAGACTAGAGTCAGGTAGGGACATCCAAACCCCTTGAAGAAAGGACAGAGCTCAAAGAGAACAAAAGTGGGGGTCCCGGGTGAGGGTCCCCAGCTTGCTGTCCTCACTGTCTGTGTTATCTTGGGTGGGCTGCTGCCCCTCTCAGATCCTTGGGACCTGAGCAAATCGAGGCCAACCTCAGCTCCCTTTTCTAGCTAATGATTTATTTGGCTAAATCACATCTGGAAAATGCAAATTAAGAGGAAAAAGAGCCTTAAAATCCTTGTTGGCCCAATCTGGAGGCAACTGGTGTAGAGGCGTTGGGGGTCTGGCCTTCTGGAAGGGTCAAGGCATGTATATGCTGGGAGGGAGATGTTGTTTTTCTGAGAAGCTTTATAACGTGCCTGAGCTCATGCTTGGGGTCAGGAAGCTCTCCCCAGCCCCTGCCCTTGAGACCCCACGGGCGGGCACAGAGATTGTGTCCTGTTTCCCAGCCCCAAAATGCTGGCTGGGCCTGGGTCTGTGGGGTTTGTGCAGCTGCATCGTCCACTGGCCCAGGAATGAGTGTCTCGGACCCCTGTGGTGCACGGGGGGCTGGGTGGGGTAGTGGATTTTAGGAGATGAGGAAAGCCCAAGCCTGAGTGTGGATTTGGAGGTCTTACCCTGTGGCCCTGGTAAGAAGCCTATTTCCTCCTGTGTAAAACAGGAGCGACTGTCTCCGCTCCACTGGGCTGCCTTTGGGGCAGGTGGGGACCAGTGTGTAAATGATGTGGAATGTGGGGCAGGAAGACAGACAGCAGCCACTCAGTAACAGCAGGTGACCAAGCTGAGGTGCCTATGAGTCCCATCCAGGCCTGCCCTGTACCACCGTTCACCCAGGGCCTAGTAGGCCTCAGACTGGTGGGCTTCCCTGTTCCCTGTCCCTGTTACCCCCAGGTCCACCCGAGGTTGAGGTGGGCCCTGGGAAGGGAGTAAGTCACAGCTGTGGGCCCAGGCAGGGTGGTGGAGTCAGGACACTGGCTCCCACCTGGGGCCGCCAGTACGCTGTCCTGGCCTCCTTCCCTGACAGGCCTTCTCTCCACAGCTGACACGGGAGTTTCGGAAAATTCTGAATCAAAACAGATCCCTCCCGTGCTCACAACCCTCCATGGCTCCTCATTGCTCTACAGTCCACCCTTCATGTGGCCCCTGTGGCCTCCCCACCCTCCTCTCCCCACATCTGCCCCTTACTCACTGTGCTCCAGCCCATCCACCTCCCCTGCTCCTGGAGGCTGCCTAGCGAGTACCTCCTCAGAGGGTGCTCGCTGGAGCCTCCCCTCCAGGCAGTCTCTCCCCCACATCCCTATGTGGCTGAGTTTTTCTCGTCCTTGAGGCCTCCCCTTCTCAGAAAATGGGCTTAGTCTCCTAGTGCTGCTATAACAGAAATACCACAGATGGGTGACTTTAATGAATAGAAATTTATTTTCTCACAATTTAGGAGGCTAGAAGTCCAAATTCAGGGCACCAGCTCTAGGGGAAGGCTGCCTCTCCATCTGTTCTGGGGAAAGATCCTTGTCTCAGTTTCTCTAGTGTTCTTTCCGTTCCTTCTAGATCTCCACAGGGCATCTGTCTTTCCCCCATTTTGGTTACTTCTCTGTGCCTAACCTGCTCTTTTTATATCTCAAAAGTCATTAAGTTTAAGATACACCCTTCACTGATTTGCGCTCGTTAACATAACAAAGAAAACCCTATTCCTAAACGGGATTACATCTACAGGAATCAAAAAATCAAACCAAAGCCATTGCTGTCCAAGTTGATTCCAACACATAGTGACCCTTATAGGACACATTAGAACTGCCCCATAGGGTTTCCAAGGCTGTATCCCTATGGAACAGTTCTACTCTGTCCTGTAGGGTCACTATGAGTTGGAATCGACTCGACCGCAACAGATTTAATCTCCCGAGGAGCTGCTGGTGGGTTCAGACTGCCGACCTTTCAGTTAATAGCCAAGCGTTTTAACCACTGTGCCACTAGGGCTCCTTCTACAGGTATAGGGGTTAAGATTTACAACACATTTGTTTGGGGGACACAATTCAATCCATAACAAAAGCCTGTCCTGGT
The DNA here is from genome assembly GCA_030035585.1 of Dugong dugon. Lineage (NCBI taxonomy): Eukaryota > Metazoa > Chordata > Mammalia > Sirenia > Dugongidae > Dugong > Dugong dugon. Next base: position 23,420,725 of record CM057462.1, on the reverse strand, counting down.
CCCTCTGTGCAAAGCATCCCCTTCCCATACCTTTGCCTCCCCCATTAAAATTTCTCCCTTGTGGGCCCAGGCTCCTGATGTGGCTACTTGTGTGTTGTCCGCCTCCCCTCAAGACTGGGATGTGGGGGAGGCCTGGCTGGGTCTGTCCACCATGCCCACATCCCCAGCACCTTGCAGGCTCCCTAATGCTTGTTGGGGGAGGAGAGCAGAGCTGGGGATGCCCCAGAGCCCCGCTTTGGGGTCCCTGCTGGCTATGTCCTGGGGCTGTGGGCCAAGTCCCTTCCGCCTTGGAGCTGACAGATGTGCTAATTTCCCAAGCAGGGAGGCCTGGGCCTCTGGGGAGGAATTTCTCGGGCCTCATGGGGAGAGCTTTCTCTGGAACAAAGAACGGGAAACTGGGGCTGATCCCGTGGTCTCGTGGTCTCCGCAGTGGCTGGCTGGCTCGGGAGACATCACTGCCCCAGCTCTGGCCCCAGTGGGACAGGAGCTGGTTCAGAGTGTCCGGAGTCTCTCTCACTCTGCAAAGCCGCTCGGGGAGGTGGGATGGGGTGGCCGGGCCTCCATTTGCAATGGGCACGATACAGGAGAAAATGCCGTGTTGGGGAGGGCTGTGGGGGACGGTGAGGGCGGCTGGGCCTGCACATCCCTGGATGTGACTTCCTTCCAGGATGGGCAGCAGGACCTTCAGAGGGTCAGTCCCATGGCCTTAGAGAGGCTTGAGCACCCTCTGACTGGCTGCTGTGCTGTGGAGGTCTGTCTTTTAGAGCAGTGGTCTCAAATGCACAGCCCTGGGGCTGGATGGGGCATCAGCCTGTTTTGTGGGCCACAGGATGTTTAAGACAAAATCAGGGTGTTTAAGAGAAACACGTTGCTGGGTACGCCTTGTATTTGTTAAGCAGTTGACCACTGTATTTGTTAAGCAGTTGACCACTCATTCATTCAAGAAAGGGTAATTAAACTTGCTGGGTGCCTGGCCCATGGCTGGGGGCTGGGGGTGCAGTGTTGACCAGGGCTGGCTTGGCCCCTGCCCTCGTGGAATAGACATTCTAGTAGGGCAAGATGAGGGTGAGATGATCACTAAAGAAAACAACAACAAACACAAAAAAGTATCAGCAGAGCTGGGTGCTACAAGGAGTGATGGGCCTCCTGTGGAAATCAGCACCTCCTGAAAGAGGGGTTCAGCTGGCCCTTTGGAACCGGGCGGCTGGTTTCAGGACGGCCTGGGCAGGGCATCCCAGGGGAGGGCACAGCCTGGCAGAGGCTTGGTGATGGGAAAGTCAGGGGCCTGTTTGGGGCTGGAGTGTCTCAGGTGACTGGGGAAGGGCAAAAGGCTGCCTGGAATTTGCTGTGGGTGAGGGCTCTTGGGCAGAGAAGAGAGGTGGATGGGCTTCTAGAGAGCTTGAAGGGGCCTACTGTACAAACAGGGAAACTGAGGCTTAGAGAGGGAAAACCACTTCTCCAGAGTCCCATGAGGGGTGTGAAGTGTGGCCAGGATTTGAACCCGAGTCTAGCTGGCCATGGTGGGCTCCTGGGGCAAAGGGTGGGCCTCCTGGGGCCATGTCCCACCCATGTCACCCACATCTGCTCCTTCATAGCAGGAACCTTCAGCCCCAGGAGCGGCCCCAGCCCGGGGAGGAATCAGTGGAGGCAGGTCAGAGGGTCCCAAAGTGGGTCTTGGTTTTCCTGTGGGTGCTAGAGGGTCCTATGGACACAGGGACCTCCAAGGGGCCTTCTCTGGTTGAACTTTCTGGATTCTGGGATTCAGAGCCACATGTGGGTGGCTTGCCCCTTGCTCAGACCCCCACAAGCCCCAGGAACACCCACCTGCAGACCCTACCATCCCCACCATCCCCAGTGACGCAGCTGCAGCCCCTGTGCAGCATCCACACACATGACCCCAGACACTTACCCCTCATGGCCCACCCTCAGTGCCCAGGCCCACATCTCTCCCTGGGGGTGCTGGCCACCTTCCTCAAAAAGGAAGCCAGAGGGTGGGGGGTGTACCATGGTGGGGAGCTGCATGTGTCAGGGGCCAGCATGGAATAGGGGTCTACATGGAACTGGGGAATCTGCATGTGTTTGGGGTATTGTTTGTGTCTGGGGTAATCTGCATGTATTTGGAAGTCTGTGTGCCTGGGGGATCTGAGTACGTTTTGGGAGATCTTTGTGTTTTGAGGTCTGCATGTATTATGGGGCTGTACGTGTTTGGGGGCTGTAGTATGTGGAGTGTGGAGTTCCACATGTATTTTGGGGATCTTTGTATGTTTTAGTCACCTGTGGGTTTTGAGGGGCTCTATGTTTTGGGGGTATTTTGGGGGGATCATGTTTTGGGAGATCATGTATGTTTTAGGTGGTTTGTGTGTGTTTGGGGGATCTGTGTGTGTTTGGGGGCAATTGTGGATTTTGAGGGGCTTTGTGTGTATTTGTGGCCTCCATGTGCAGATGTCTCCCCATCCCATCCTACCCCCAACTGGCTATATGAGGAATAGGCTTCTTCCCTGACCTCCAACCCCTCTCCCTAGCGCTTGGCCTGGGGCCCTAACTCTGAACTGGGAAGGGTCAGACCAGGTGACCGAAGCCTGCACAGGGGAAGAAGGGGATGAGCAGATGCTGAGCCCCGACTGCGAAGCTCTCCCCCAAAATGGGCTCAGCAGTCCGCCTCAACCCAGCAAGGCTCCCAACACTCTGCCTGTTTTCTGGGGGAGGGAACAGAGACCCAGAGAACCCCCACCTTCTCCCCAGCGGGCAAGTATGGAGCTTCTAGTGGCCAGAGCAACCCCAGGTCACTAACAGGACCCACACTGGGCATGTCTCCCAGGCCCCAGGGGAGGAGCCCAGGGCCTGACTTGGCTGGGTTGCCAGCAGCTGGGGTCGAAGTCTCACCAGACCCCAAGAGAGGGGTGGGGGGGGTCCCGGCTTTCCAAGGGGCTCTTCCTGTCACCGTAATGAGGTACTTGGGGAGCAGGTGATGAAACCACAGCCTGGGTTGCGTGAGGCAGGCCGCGGTGCCATGTCCCCCGGGCCTCACCTCCCCCCACCACCCACCTGCCTCTCACTTCTCCTTTCCTGTCCTCCTCCCCGGCCAGTCCCCACTGGTTCCTGACGAGCTAAGGCCTCCTGGGTTGAAGGGGCTGGGTATGCCACTGCCATTCATCCCCCATTAAAGCCCCACTGGGTGGAGAGGGGGGAACTGACCTGGCTCCTAAGTGCTTCTCTCACACCCTCACTGCATAGCCTTTGGGGTCTAGATCCTGTGATCCACTTTAGAGGGGAGGAAGTGGGGGCTTGATGTCATGAAGTGTTTTGCTGTGGTCACGGCAGACCTGCCCCAACTCCAGGCTCCAACCCTTCTTCCCAGAAGCTTCTGGGAAGCCAGAAGACAAGACCGACAGAACCCTTCTCCCCAGCTCTCCCCAGCTGGTGGGAGGGGGCTTCTCATCCCCATTTATAGGTGAGAAATCAGAGTTCTCCAGTAAGGAGAGGCCAGGGGTGAAGGGTCAGTGGAGGGTGTGGTGGATGGGATTTCTTCCAGCCGCCTCCCCATTTCCATCAGTTGGTGGCCAGGAGGCCTCACTAGGCTGGGGAAATGACTCTGTGGCCTGAAAGACGCCAGGAGTGTTTGTTGATTGACTTAGTGACCTCACATGCTGCCGTTGAGAGTTTATGATGTTCTGGGTGCTCATGAAATCTTTGCACCTCCCCAGCTGCTCCCCCAACAGTGCTTGGGCCTGGGGCACCTCCCCACCCCAAGTGTGTGTCATCAGTGTGTTCTGTCCCTTTGGTCTGCAATGTGTCCACTTCTCCCTATCAGCGGCGCCCACCCCGGTCCAGGCCCTGGGTCTCCTGCCTGGACACCTGCCTCAGCCTCTCCCTAGACCCCAGCCCCCATCATCTCTACTCCTGCCTGGACCTGTAAACCCACTGCCTGGACAGCTGTGATAAAAAGTAAAAAGAAAAAACAAAAACCCTTTTTATTGAGATAATATCGCATTGAGAAAAATGCACAGATCATCAGAGTTGAACTCAGGAAATCTACTCAAACTGAACTCACCCAGATATCCAGTCCCAGGATCAGGGAACAGAACATTCCCAGCCCCCGGAACCCCTCAGCCATTGCCCACCAGGATGGCCACCGTGCTGACATTTGTCGCCTTAGGTGAGCTTTGCCTGTTCTAGAACGTCATGTGAGCAGGATCACACCACACTGTGGTACTGCCCGGCACGTGGTCCGTGAGACTCACCATGGGCTGCACAGAGCTGGTGGGCATCCATTTTCTGTGCTGTGTAGTATTCCATCACGGAATTACCAGAAATTGTTTACTGATCTCCCATCGAGGGTGTAGGCGTTGTCTCGGTTTGGGACTGTGATGACTGAAGCTGCCAAGAGCATCCCCATCTGTGTCCTTTGTTACAACACAGACTCATTTTTCATGGGTAAATACTGTCGAGAGGGGTGGCTGGGTCAGACGGTGGGTATGTGTTCAAGTTTAGTAGATGCCAGACATTTTTCCAGAGTGGTTGTACCTCTTTCCCCACCACCACCAGCAGTGTGAGAATCCTAGGAAATTAAAAAAAATTTTCCTTTGCTGGTTTTTTTTATTGTGGTGAAATGTATATATCATAAAACTTGTTATTTTCACCGTTTTTAAGTGCACAATTCAATGGCACTAATTCCGTTGACAGTATTGTGGTACCACCACCTCTGTCTAATTCCAGAATATTCTTATCACCCCAAAAGGAGACCCTGTACCCATTAGCGGTCACTCCCCATTGCCCACCCCCCAGCCTGTTGTAACCACTAACCTACTTTCTCTCTCTATGCATTTGTCCACTCTAGATAACCTTGTATAAGTGGAATCATACAATAATTGTCCTTTCATGTCAGTGCGCTGAGCGTAATGTTTTCGAGGTTCATCCATGATGTAGTATGTGTCAGAGCTTCATTTCTCTTTATGGCCAAATAATACTCCATTGAGTGGATGGACCACATTTTTTTATTGTGGTAAAATGTGTGTAACAAAATTTACCATTTTAACAATTTTTAAGTGTACAGTTCAGTGGATTTAGTATGTTCACACAGTTGGGTGACCGTCACCACTGTCTATTTCCAAAACTTCTTTCTCACCCCAAACAGAAACTCAATACCCAGTAGGCAATAACTCCCCAGTCTCTTCTCCCCAACCCCTGGTAACCACTAATCTACTTTTTATTTCTATGAATTTACCTATTCTGGACATTTTATTTAGTGGTGTCATACAATATTTGTCCTTTTGTGTCTGACTTATTTCACTGGGCATGTGTCAAGACTTCATTTCTCTTTATGACTGAGTAACAGTCCATTGTAAAGGTGAACCAGATTTGTTTATCCATTCATACATTGAGGGACACTTGGGTTGTTTCCACGTTTTGACTATTGTGAATAGTGCTATTTGTTCGACGAGCTTTTAAAAGCTGTAAAATCAAATCCCATCCCTCTCCTGCTCCCAACTCTCTCTGGCTCCCTATTTCCCTCAGAGTAAAGTCCACTCTGCTCACTGTGGTCCATGAAGCCCTACGTGATCTGACCCCCGAACCTCCCACTATCGTCTCGCTCCTCCCTCCTCCTCACTCACGCAGTCCAGTCACACAGACACCTTTTTTTTCCTTCAGAATACCAAACTCATTACCACCTGCAGTCTTTTGCCCTTGCAGTCTCTCTGCCAGGAGCAAGCTTCACCCAGAGTTCCCCATGATGGCTCTTCCCTTGCTTGGCTGTCTCTCTCTCGTGCTTCAGGTCTGAGTTCAAACGCCAGCTCTTCAGAGAGGTCTTCTTGACCACCCTAGCTAGTATAGTCTCCTTCATGATCAATACTTTCTGTTTTTGAACTATCTTCATCAGGTTTTGACATAAAGGAGTTTCATAAAAGTGACTTGGGGAGCTCCCCTCTATTTCAAAGGTCTGAGTTACTGTAGCACTGGGCTTTCCTGTTCTTTGAGGTTCAATAAACACCCGTAAAATCATCTGGGCCTGTTGCCCTTTTTTTTTTTTTTTTTTTTAATTTGGCTTGTAAGAACAGAAATTCATTTTCTCATGGTTCTGGAGGCTAGGAATCTGAATTCAGAGTGTGGGTAGAGCCATGTTCTCTCTGAAGGCCTTAGGGGAAGATCCTTTCTTGTCTCTCCCAGCTTCTATGCCTGGTAGCCCCAGGCATTCCTTGGCTTGCAGCTGCAGCATAACTGTCTTCATTGGCTGGCTATCCTCCTTCTGTCTTGTCTTTTTTAATGACAAATCTTGAGTCACTTTTCTAATCTTCTATAATCATTGGTCTACTTAAGCTTTCTACTTCTTTTGAGGTCAGCTTAGCTCAGTGGTTGGCACACAATGGATGCCTAATAAATGCTAAGTATGAGGGTGCAAAGAAAGGGATAGAAAGTGCTGGACCCTTGGTTTCAAATGCTTAGGCTCCCAGCCAGTCTGTCCATCTCAGCCTAGTTACATGCTCCTTCCCTTGAGATGCCCTGTGGGATTTCTCCTGACCCTTTCCTCCCTCCCTGCTCCTCTCTCTTCAGGTCAGTGGGTCCATCTCCCTGCCTCCATGCTCAGCAGATGCCTCAAGCTCTCTGCTTTCTGTCTGGATGGGGGGGAGGGACGTGGAAGAGGCCTCCCCAAACCTCAGCCTCCCCATTTGTGCCCGTGCACGGCACATTCATGTGCACTACCCCATCCCCCAACAGTTCCGATCACGCCAACATCTGGAGAATGGGTCTCCAGGGTCTGTCTGCGGCTTGGGGCAGGGAATTTGCATGTGAGGACAAATATACATGCACACCCCAGCTCTACACCTCCGCGTTCCTCAGCAGACCCCTTCACACCTGGGCCAAGATAGGTCAACCCTGGGTGGCTGGATTTGCATGCCCATGTATTTCTGGGCTGGGGGTCGGCTGGGGGAGTCTAAGAGGAAGTTGTTGAGGGAAGCTGGGGTGTTTCAGTCCTCTCTCTCATGCCTGCTCAATTCACCAAGTCTTCCCAGTCACCCTTATGCCTGGTCCTGAGTGGCTCTCAGTCTGGGGAAGACTGAGCTGGACACACACACCCAGCCCTATAGGGGTAGGGCTGGAAGGGGAGGGCAGGAACTGTGGGAATTCAGAGGGAGGGCAAAGAAGGCTTCCTGGAGGAGTGGACTTTTTGAGCCAGGTTTTGAAGGGTAAATAGGAATTGGCCAGATAAAGAAGGGGCAGAAGGGCCTTTCAGGCAGAGACATGTATTGAAAGGAGAGAAAGGTGGGCAAGGGCTAGACTTAAAAAGGCCTCCAGTGCCAGGCTGGAGGCTCGAACTTTCCTGAGGGCAATAAGGAGCCATGGAGGGTATGAGGGCAAGGAGGGGTGTGTTGGAGAGATTCCTTAGCGGCTAGAGTTGTGGTTCCTGGGTGTTGAGGGTTCTAGGGTCAGATGCAGCCTTGTACCATTCCCAACCCCTGCTGTCTCCACCCCAGCCCCAACAGCTCTATTCCCCATGGCAGTCACAGATGTTGTTTTAAGAATGATAAATCAAATTACTCTCCTTCTCTGCTCAGAACTCTCCTATGGCTCTCCCATGCTCTTAGACTAAAACTCACAGGTCAGAAAGCCCATTGTGGTCTGGTCCTGAGATTTCCCCCCCTTGCCTCCCCACACCCTCACTACAGCCTCATTGGTTATTCCTGTGCCTCCTCAAGGGCCCTTGCACAGGCTATTCCTTGTGCTTGGAACTCCCTGTGTCAGTTCGGAGACCCTCCCTGCCTACCCAGCTCCTGGGCCTCCCTGTCATCTGAAGCCTGCTCTGGCTGCAGTGTCCTTGTCTGTGAACGGGACAGGCTAAGAGTCTTCCAGGACCAGAGCTCAGGCCAAGCCCCGCCTGGCCCTGCTCTCCGTGGGACCCTGGGCATGGGGGGCATTTCTGGAGTCATCTTGGCACCAGGGCCTCTGGGCCAGGGCCCCCCTCCAGGCCCCCAGGGACCCGTTGTGGCAGAGGCAACACATCCCAGCTGTGGGAACTCGGCTGATTCTGGCTGGGGTTTAAAATTAGCCCCAGAGGTTAAATTTAGCAGGCCAGGCAGGAGCTGGGGGAAACAAGGTGGGGGCTCCGATGGGCTGGGCTCTACATAGTTGTGACCACTTGAATATGGGCCCAGAGAGGGAGGAGGATGAGCCTGGGGTCACACAGTGGGCTACACATGGTGGGGGGACTCCTTCTCCTGGGCCCTGGGACCATGGGGTCATGCGCAGATCTCTCGGGCTGGGTCCCAGCAGACTGACCTGCATTTCCAGACACTTACCATGCCCGCCGCGGGGGTCTGTCATCTGCCCTGTCACAGAACAGCAGACTGAGTGGGGAGAACAGCAGAACCCAAGGGAGGGCGGGTTCCCTTGCTTAGGAGACTCCAGGGGTCAGAATTGGGGCTGGAACCATGCAGATCTGTGTGACCCTGGGCACACGAGGGTCAGGTGACCACAGAGTGGGTGGGTGGGTGCCTGGGGGCCTGACAGCTGCCCTCTTTGGGGACCCCTGCCAAGGAGTTCCAAGAACCCCATGGTTCCTCCCAGCCGCACAGCAGATCCCAGGTCCAAACCCTGTCTGAAGGCTCCAGGAACTCAGGCCCCAGGCGTTTCCACGCAGCTGCCGCCTCCTCTCAGAGATGGGGTTTTCATTTGTTCTTTTCCAAAAATTAAAACGAAACATTTTAATAGAAATAATCTATAATCAGTGAGTGGAAGAAGGAGTTAGAAAATTTAGATAATCAAAAAGGAAAAAAGGCCACATATGATTCCATTTATATGAAATGTCCAGAACAGGCAAATCCATAGAGACAGAAAGAAGATTAGTGGTTGCCAGGTGCTTGGTAGGGGAATGGTGAGTGACTGCTAATGGGTATGGGGTCTCCTTTTGGGGTGATAAGAAAGTTCTGGAACTAGCTAGAGGTGGTGGTTGCACATCCCTATGAATGTACTAAAACCCGTTGTGGCCAAGTTGACTTCAACTCCTGGTGACCCCATGTGTGTCAGTGTAGAACTGTGCTTCATAAGGTTTTCAGTGGCTGATTTTTAGAGGTAAATTGCCAGGCCTTTCCTCCAAGTCACCTCTGGGTGGACTCAAAATTCCAGCCTTTCGGTTAGCAGCCAAGTGCAAACCGTTTGTGCCACCCAGGGACCTTGTGATTGTACTAAATGCCACTGAATTGTTCACTTTATAATGGTTGATTTTATGTTAGGTGAAGTGCACACCTCAAAAAGGGAAAAAACTCACCCCAAACCCTCTACCCAGAGGTGACTGCTACCATGAGCATTTCCTTCTAGTCTTTTTTCCCTTCTCAGTGTATCTTGCTGAGGGGTGGGGTTGGATGGGATGAGGCACGTTGGTTTGTTGGTTATGTGTGCAGCCCCTTACGTGTCAGCTCCGTCAGCTCCCTGCGTGAGCTGGGTACTTGTTGCTTGCTGCCTTCCAGCAGCCCAGGCGTTTCTGCTGGAGGCCGGCACCGGTGGCCTCCAAACCTTGGAATCAGCCATGGTGCCGGTATTTATAATCGCAGAACTTTTATGGTGCCTGCTATATGCCCAGCAGATCTGAATGCCTCGCGTGGGTGCGCTCGTTTTTAAGTTTGTAATTACAAAAACTGTTTTATTGTGATAAAATATTCATAACATAAAATTTACCATTTCAACCATTTTTTAGTGTACAGTCCAGTGGTATTAAGCATATTCACAGTGTTGTGTGACCTCACTACCGTTTATCTCTGTATCTTTTTTATAATCTCAAACAGGAACTCTATACCCGGTAAACAGTAAAGTGGTTGCTGTCAAGTCGATTCAAACTCATGACGACCCCATGTGTATCAAAGTAGAACTGTATGCTCCATAGGGTTTTTAATGGCTGATTTTTTGTAAGTAGATTGCCAGGGCTTTCTTTCGAGGTGCCTCTGAGTGGACTCGAACCTCCAACCTTTTGGTTAGCAGTCGAGCACGTTTACCGTGTGCACCACCCAGGGATTCCCATTAAACAGTAACTCCTTTTTACCTCTTCTGGCCCCTGGTAACCACTAATCTACTTTCTGCCTCTATGAATTTGCCTATTCTAGGGACCTCATACAAATGGAATCACACAATATGTGGCCTGTTCTGTCTGACTTCTTTCACTCAACATGATGTTTTCAAGGTTCATCCAGGTTGTAGCATGTATTAGAACTTCATTTCTCTTTACGGCTGAGTAATATTCCATTGTATGGACAGCTCACATTGTGTTTATCCATTCGTCTGTTGATGGACACTTGGGTTGTTTCTACCTTTTGGCTATTGTGAATAGTGCTGCAGTGAACACTGGTGGACATGAGTCTGTTTGAGTCCCTTCTTTTGGGGTTAACTCATTTCATCTGCAGACAACACTGGGGAATGGGTACCATTATTGTCTCCACTGTACAGATGGGGAAACTGAGGCCCAGGGAGGTCAGGTGGCCTGATGTCCATGGTTTCCAGGGTGGGGCCTTCTGCACCCCTGATCTTTCACCCCTGGTCAGCCTTTTCTTTATGTAGAATTGGTCCAAGAGTGTTCATTGAGCATTTCTGCCCCCTCAGGCTGGTCTGGGGCAGGGGTGCCATGGTTCCCACAGCAGACCAGGGAGTGTGGAGGCCCAGCCTGCCCTAACTTCCCCCTTTATCTACCCCTTAGTGCCTGGCCAGGGTCTGGTGGGGCTAGAGGAGGATAGGAGGGTAGCTGGGGTTTCCGGCCCCACTCTCTACCCACCACACTGTCCTCTTTCCCTTCTACCCCACCAAGGTTGTACCACCCATCCTGGGACGATGGGGAGGAAAAAAATTCAGATCTCACGTATTCTCGACCAAAGGAACCGGCAGGTGAGTTCCCGGTGGGGACGTGATAGGGGTTGGGGAAGAGGCATTCCTGGCAGGGGTCACCGCCTGGGCAAAGGCCTGGCCACTTTGGAGACCTTCAAGTAAAAGCTGTGGTTAGAACCCAGGGGCTGATGAGGAGGACAGGCCTGGATGTGCTGTCAGCAGTTTAAGATTTAGCATCTGCTCATTTTCGTAATTTACTCATTTGTTCTTTCTGATGACGGGAACCCCCAGTCATAGGTGGGATGGAGCTGGACACAGACACACCGAACCCCGGGGATCATGATGGGCCGGAGAGAGGTGCAGAGCTGGGGAAGCCCAGAGAGGCAGTGTGGGCCCTGCCTGGGAGGACAAGGAAAATGTCCCAAAGGAGTGGACATTTGGGCTGGGTTTTGCATGAATAGGAGTTTGCCAGTTTGAGCCGTGAGAAAGAGCAGTGCAGACAGAACAGTGTAGCAGAGGCACATGCTTGTTTGGGAAACGCTGAGACCCCTCCACCTCCCCTACCCCACCCCAAATGTGTGTCTTCTCCCACCCCTGCCTGTGGGTCCAGGTGACGTTCACGAAGCGGAAGTTTGGGCTGATGAAGAAGGCCTACGAGCTGAGCGTGCTTTGTGACTGTGAGATCGCCCTCATCATCTTCAATAGCGCCAACCGCCTCTTTCAGTATGCCAGCACAGACATGGACCGTGTGCTGCTGAAGTACACGGAGTACAGTGAGCCCCACGAGAGCCGCACCAACACTGACATCCTCGAGGTACCCAGGGCCCCACCCGCCCACAAGGCCCAGCACACACTGTGCTCCCAGCCCAGTGACTCCTGGTTTACAGTGGGCATTACATCTGGTAAAAGCAGGTTTAGGGGCACGGAGGGCCCTTCCGAAGGCAGCTGCCCGGACAGTAGACACAGTGTTGGCCGCTGTGCATCAAGGCTGACCATGGGCCCCACACACATTGTGCCAGTTTGGTGAGTGGTTGGTCAGCCGCCTCTGCAGGCAGGGACACGAGGCTCAGAGGAGTTCTTGCCACCTGCTGAGGTCACATGGCAAGTATGTGGAGGAGGCAGAATAGAATCCAGGTCTGTCTGTCTGTCTGTCTCCAGGATGTGTGCTCTTAAACTCCTGTTGTGATAAATGGGGAGAGAGAGAGAAAGAGACAGACAGACACAGAGAGAAAGTCAGAGACAGAGGGGAAGAGACAGATACAGAGGAGGAAAGATGGAGAGAGAGAGAGATGGAGATGGAGAGACAGAGGCAGAGGCAGAGAGACAGGGAGAGATGGAGGCTGAGAAAGAGACAGAGTCCAAGGTAGAGACATGCAAAAGCAGAAACAGAGGAGAGGCAGAGAGAAGAACAAAGAGGGAGAGAGATTGAGACAGAGTCAGAGAGAGAAACAGAGACAGAGAGAGACACACACAGAGGGAGAGCCAGAGAGAGAGGGAGAGACAGATGGAGAGGCAGAGCAAAGGCACAGGCATGCAGAGACAGGGAGAGGTGGCTTGGAGCGCATCAACATTGTGTCTCTTGGACTTGACTCTCCCATCTCTACACAGAGATAAAGAGAAGCAGGGAGAGACTGAGAGAGACAGAGGGAGAGACAGAGAAGTAGGCCACCTAGGACCTTGGGAGCGTTCCTGTTCGAGTCCAGGCATCTTTGGGAGTAAGCGGCCCTGGCACCAGCTGGTTCAGTCCCGTACCACCCAGTGTGGGCGAGGTCATTTTCCTGTTAGTGGTGGAATCTCCACCCATGATGCAGAAGCTGGAACCAAACAGCTGGGGAGAGCAGCAGGGCTAGGACTGCACCCCAGGACCACCGGTGTCTGGGAAGCACAGGAGGATGCAGGTCAGTGGTCCCTGGGAGGCAGCTTGGGAGAACCCATGAAGTTGTCCTCAGACCCTCATTCTGCCAACATTTATTAAGTGTCTACTGTGTGCAGGCTCTCAGGCTGCACGTGTGGGTGGAATGGAGGTACCTGAGTCCAGGCCTGGGAGGACCACAGCCCCTGCTTGGTGGGTCCATTGTCCTCTCTGGTCCAGGAAGGGACAGCCCCTCCCTTGTTTTACAGCAGTGTCTGGCACACAGTCGGAATTCCATACATGGTAACTCACTGAGGTTTTTGGTCACTAGGGTTTGCGTGGAGCAAACTGTGCCTACACTCCACCCCCCACACAATTGGAACTTACTGGATGGTAACTCATGGGGATTTTGGTTAGTGGGTTTGCCAGGAGCAGGCCATGCCTGCACTTCACTCCACACACAGTTTGAACTTCCTAGATGGTAATTCACTGGGGTTTTGGTCAGTGGGGTTGGGCTAGAGAGCACGCTGTGCTTGCACTGCACCCAGCTCACAGATCTGTGTGGAGAAGGTCTCTCCCTGCCCTCATAGAATCAGTTCCCTGGCTAGGGGGTTGAGGGTCTACTCCATTGTCTCCTGTCCCCACAGACACTGAAGCGGAGGGGTGTGGGCCTTGATGGGCCAGAACTGGAGCCAGACGAGGGGTCTGAGGAGCCAGGAGAAAAGTTGCGGAGGCTGGCGAGTGATGGGGGCAACCCAGCTCTGCCCCGACCACGGCTTTATGTAAGTGACTTGTATCCCACTGTGAATGGGGTCCTCACCCCACCTCCTAGGCCCCAGTGGTTGAGGCTGAGGCTGAGAGAGGGACCTTGGGCCAGGGGAGCCTAGAGTTTGGGGGTGGGTTTCTGCCTGGGTTGGTAGGGAAGACTTCCTTGAAAAGTGGGCATTGCAGCTTGGTCTTTGAAGTATGATTAAGGGTTTGGTAGGAGGTCAGTTCCTTCCTTATTTCTTTCTTTGATTCACCAAACACCCCGGGCAGCCCCCTCAGTGCCCACCCCACGCTGAATGAGAAGCCTCAGCCCTGGACCCAGCAGTTGAGACAGCCAAATGCAGGCTCCTCCAGCCCTGTGAGGTTCAGTCTGGAACGGAGGGAAGGGTGGGGGTAGCCCAGAGGAAGAAGCAACCAGACCTTCCTGATGGTATATGTTGGTCTCTGAGTTCCTTGGGATTTTCTTCCTAGGATTTGGTCCTCCCACCCATCCTTCCACCCACCTCAGCTGACCAGTCCTTCCTTCCTATGCCCCTAGCCAGCGGCCCCCACTATGCCCAGCCCAGACATGGTATACGGGGCCCTGCCCCCGCCAGCCTGTGACCCCAGTGGGCTCGGGGAGGCCCTGCCTGCTCAAAGCCGCCCGTCCCCCTTCCGGCCAGCAGTCCCCAAAGCCGGGCCCCCAGGTGAGTGTGGGGGCATGGGCCCTGGGGGGCAGCAGGGTTTCAGGGGACTGTGCGGGTAGATCTTGGCACTCGCAGTCTGGTCAGACCTCACACTGCTGTCTCTGGGGGTTTCCTCTCCTCCAGGCCTGGTGCATCCTCTCTTCTCCCCGAGCCACCTCTCCAGCAAGACACCACCCCCGCTGTACCTGGCTGCGGAGGGCCGGAGGCCGGACCTGCCTGGGGGCTTGGCTGGGGGCTGCGGAGGGCTGAGCACCTCGGTGAGTCGGGGAAAAGGCAGATTGGGCAACTGGGGTGTATGGCCTGGGGGTGTGCCTCAGTTTCCTCCTCACCTACTCTCCCCACAGAGAGGCCTCTATGGCAGCCTGCAGAGCCCCTGCTCGGCCACAGCCTCGGGACCCCCACTTGGGGGCTTCCCTTTCCTCCCCACTGGTCCCCCAGGTAGGCACCACCACCCTGCTCTGCTGCGGGAGTTGTCCACACAGCTGTTCTCTGGGGATCCGCGCTCCCCCACTCATTGGCGCTGAAAACTGACTCGTAGGGTGGGTTAGGCTTCGGCCGAAGTTTCCCGAAGGTCTAGGACTCAGTCCACCCCTTCTGTCCCCCAGAATATGGCCTGGGAGACCCTCCACCGCCCCCTGGCTTGCTGCAGCCTCCTGCCCTGGCACCCTGGCAACCTTCGAGGGGGGATGGACCCCCGACAGCCCCCGCCCAGCCCAGGTAAGTGTCCCAGTTGTCCCCCTTCAAAAGTCGGAGTCAGGGTGGGGCCCCCACCCAGTCTTCTGAAATTCCGGTCTCTGCTGCCCCCCCAGTGGCCATTCCTGGTATTGCACGCCCCTCCCACCTGCTTCTGGGAGGGTGGGCAGCTATTTTGGAGGCCCCAGGAGGGCCGCCACCCCCTCCTTTCCCAGGGTCCCCCAGCCAAGTCTGAGCTTCCTCCCTTCTCCCACCTCCCTGAGCTCATGCTCTTCTCTCTCTCTCCCCCTGCAGCGGGGGCCGCGGCCTGGGTGAGGAGGGTCCGCCCGCCCGCAGCGCCTCGCCGCCGACCCCCCCAGTCAGCGTCAAGTCCGAGCGTGTCTCGCCGGCCCCCGGAGGCCCCGGCGACTTTCCCAAGACCTTCCCCTTCCCGCTGCTGCTGGCCCGGCCCCTGGCAGAACCGCTGCGGCCCGGGCCCCCCCTGCGCCGGTTGCCCTCGGGGGATGGCTGGCCTCGGTAGGGCCCGGTGGACGTGGCCGGGCACCCAAGCGGGACGGGCGAAGGACATGGGACCCCTGCCTCCAGGCCTCCTCCCAGGTGGCCCCAGCAATACGGCTCCCTCCGCGTGGGGGGTACGGGGCACTGGATTCATCTACCATTGCTGGCTTGCCTTACTCCCTCTGTGTGTGTGTCCGTCCACCAATAAAACATGCGCGGCGTTAGTCGAAGAGATGATGCCTGTTGCTGCTCCGAGCCCCGCCCTCTCTCCAGCACCTGTCTTGGTTTGCGTTCCCCCACAGGCGACCCTGAGACTTGAGGGCCTGTGTGGTATCTGAGAGGTGACCTTAGGAAGGCCTGTGGGGGGTGGGGACGTGGGACACGCAGAGGTCCTGCGCAGAGGACCACTCCGTAGACTGGCTGCCGGGGCATCTGGGGCACTGGCACCGCGAGGTGGTTCATTCAGAGAGGTGAGAGGCTGGGGGTTTATCCAGCACACCGGGCATTAGTTAACCCACTCACTCCGGCCTGCCCCGGGTGTGAGGGCCTAGTCAGGGGTCCAAGAGCCAGAGGGCTCCCCCAGCAAAGAGCCGTAGGTGCCAATGGCGTCCACATGTCCATCCCTACCCCCCCCCAGGTGGCCTCAATGGAACATCAATGGCTTCTCCTAGGGATAAAGTGGAGCTCCCCAGATACCACCCCACCCCAGCCCAGTGTGTCCGGGTCCCTGTCCTGCTCCCTGAGCCACTGCGAACTTCTTGCAGCTCTAACGTGAAGACTGTGCTGTCTGGTCCGTCCTCCTGGACCACATCCCTCAACTCTAAACTCACTTCCTTTTTAAACCCCTACCCACCCCCTAGGGCCCAGCTCCATGCCCCTTTCTCCAGGAAACGCCTCACACTGCTCCTTCCTCCAAGAAGCCCTCCAAACTGCCCCTGACGAAGAGCTGGCTCTGACTGCTAATGTAAGCAGAACAAGGAGTGGGTTGAGTAGATGTCACAGATCTGGACACGAAAATGGAAAATAAGGAGTTTGACGTCAGTGCTTGTAAGATCCTGACCGCACCCCCCATCATTCTGTACAGGATCCAAAAATGATTGGCCCGGCTCTGGATTAGCAGGTCATCTTAACTGACAATTCCACCGAGAACCGAAGGGGGCGTGTCGGCCCATCCAACTCCAGGGGGCTGACTGGCAGCCCTTCAAGTCCCCGCTTGTCACCTCTACACCCCACGGAGAAGTCACTTCAGGAAAACCAAAGCCTTGCATTCCACCATTAGCGCGCACAAACTAAGCAGTGGGTACATAGGGTAGGAGCATAAGGGGGCCTTGAAATCGGTCCGTCCCCCTGTAATTGAGCCTTTTCCCCACAGCCCTCTAGCCAAGGCTTCTGGGATGGACTCCTTGGGGGGAGGGGCAAAGTATTTAGAGTGACAAACCTTTTTTGCGCGGGGGGTGCTCACTTAGGCGACAGTGTTTTGAGTGCAATCCATCTACAGATTGGTGCAATCCACGTAGTCTCTTGGGCCTCCCCCGAGAAGGTCGGGGCTTTGGGTTCTCAGTGTCTAGGATAGGGAGGGACATGGTTTGACATGGTTTGTAAAAGGCCCCCTTCCTCCTTGGGGCTCCCTGGGAAGGAGGGACTTGGGGGTACAGCTTTGGGAGTGGCAGGAGGCCCAGGGGAGGCAGAGGGGTGTCTGCCTGTGAAGTGGCTGCTTTGTGGGTGTGTTTGGAGGCAGATCTATGACGCCCCCGGGTGGTTCAAAGGTGGAAGGTATCCTGGGAGACTCCAGCTCTCTGACCTGCACCTGGGGAATGGGGAAGCCGCTTACTACACTGGGGAAGCCTGCAGAATGAGGCTGTTTGGGGTTAAGCGAGGTCTCTGCGCATATGAATTAGAAGAGGTATCTGTCACTCAGACAGCAGTCCTAAATCTTCCCCATGTTCCCTTCTGGCTTATTCGGAGAGGGGTGAGCCTCAGCCCCCCGTCGGTGGACAGCAGGGTTTGGCCACTCACGTATCCACCAACACCTGCGGCGGCACCGTGGCAGCATTCACATGGCTGGTCACCCCACAGGTGCAAATCCTCCACCCAGGTCACCTTTCTCAGGGACGCCTGGTCACAAGGACCCTGGCCAGCAACACAGATGCACAGCTGCCCGCTTGGTGGCCCCCACGGTTTCGTGGCCACAGTGTCTCACGCACCCAGACACAGGCCCAGGGACTGGGGTGGAGGAGAGTGGCCAGGGTGCTTAGTCCCCCGAGGAAACTGAGGCATGGCTAAGGAGAGTCCTCTCTTAGCCCCAAGATCTCACCCCCACAGTAAACAGGAAGCAGAACCCTTCCTTGAAGTCAGTATCCACAGGCTATGTGCTCAGTATGTGGTCCGTAAAATGGGGGGCTGCTTTATAAGGCTAGGGGTGCCCAGGGCAGGTAGGTGTGGTTCGGCTTTCTCATCCCCAGGAGGCTGCACTTACACCACCTGCCACGAGGTGGCGCCTGACAACGTGCTTTGGATTCAGTGCTCCCCACCCAAAAGTAAAACAAAGTATCAGTAGTAATTAAATAAGTAAAATCCATTTTGGCTTCCAGGGGACCCACCCCAGGTTTTCAGGCCCTCAGCCTGGAGACCTAAAGAATGTCAAGTATGGCTCCAGGTGTCCTGGGCCATAGGGGGACAGTGGGCTGGGACCTTGGGTTCCAGAAAGGCCTCTGGGATCAGACCCCATCTCTGCTCCCGCTGGCTGTGTGGGTCTCCCCTTGAAGGAGAGAGAGGAGGGAGGGTTGGGTGGAAGCGTCCTGCCGCCATGCCCTTCCAAGGACACCATGCCGGCGGTCAGGGAGATCCTGGGTCTGCCAGGAGCTGAGTCACCGGTAGGAAGGAAGGCCCTGTGGAAAGCACGGCATCCACACAAATGTGATAATGGGGTCAGAGTGCAGCCACTGGGGTGTCCATCAGAGATCTGAGAGATGTGTTTTCAGAAAAAAAATAAACATTGCTGTTGAGTTGATTCCAACTCACAGCAACCCCATGTGTTACAGAGTAGAACTGAGCTCCATAGAGTTTTCTTGGGTGTAACCTTAATGGAAGCAGGCCTTTCTTCTGCCACATCACTGGGTGGGTTTGAACCACCAACCTTTCTGTTAGCAGTCGAGCACAAACGATTTGCACCACCTGGACCTTGTGTTTTTAGAACCACCATAAATAGAGATGGCCGAACAGTCCTTGTTGAATGAGTGATGTAGGTCAGAGAACGTGAGATATTTGATGTGGAACAAAGACGGGGAGTGTATAGTGAGGAGCAGGGGACCTGGAATAGCCAGTGTGGAATAGAGAACGTGGATTTAGCCAATGAAGCATAGAGAACAAGGCATGTCCAATGTAGAACATGCAATATGGTGTATCCAGTGTAGAACAGAGTAGGAGGAACTTCAAATGTAGAACTGAGAAGGGGGATTCCAATGTAGAACAAAGATGTTGGACAAACAGTGAGGGATAGAGTTCATGGAACTTCCAGTGTAGAACAGATGACTTCGGCTTTTGCTCTGAGCAAAGCGGGAGCCATGGAAGGTTCTGAGCGGGGAACAGAGGCCCTTAGCTGCGGGGGTGGGGGGGACTGGAAGCCAGAGACCAAGGAGGAGGAGACTGCTAGCGGTGATAATGGTGGCTGGACAGGGGGAAACCAGGTTGAGCTCTTGTTACCCTTGGATGGAAGAGCCCTGAGGAGGTGCTGATGGATCAGGTGTGAGGGTGAGGGGGTGGTTGAGCTGGCTTCAGAGTTCATGGCTGAGCTCTTGGAAGGATGGAGCTGCCGTTTTCTGAGGCAGGGGAGGCAGTGGAGAGTCTGGTTGGAGGGAAGAAGTGGGACCTGGACACATGTTGAGTTGTCCACGGGACATCCATGTTGGGGTGCTATGGTGCAGCTGGAATCATGAGTTGGAAAGGTCAGGGTGTGAGGTGGAGATTTCAGCCTCTCAGAGCCTCAGTGGAGTCCCTGGGTGGTGCAAATGGTGAACGTGCTCAGCTGCTAATTGTAAGGTTGGAGGTTCAAGTCCACCCAGAGGTGCCTCAGAAGAAAGACCTGGTAATCTACATCTAAAAATCAGTCATTGGGTTTTAGAACTGTGGATTAGAACTTCTACGGAGCACAATTCTACTGACATACATGCAGTAGACATGAATTGGAGATGACTCGATGGTATCTGGTTACTGGTGAGAGCCTCAGTATCTTCATCAATAAAATGGAAACAATTTTCCCTTCATCCATGTCTGCTAGAGGGAGCACATGAGCTCATGCCCCCCACCCCACCACATGCCCTGTGCACAGTGGGCCCGCAGCAAATGCTCTCCCCAACCCTCCTTTCTTTCCTAGTCTCTTTTACCTGGCATCCCACCCCCTTTTCTAAGAACCCCCTCCCAAAATCCAAGTTTCCCTGGATCCCACCTGTATGCCCTATCCCTGAGGGGCATCTTGTGGTCCTTGACAATCCCAGTGACCATCATTGCTGGTCATTTCTCTCAAGGGGACACTCTGACTCAGAGGACCTATGTCTGGGTCTCCTGGGAAGCATGTCCATCTCCCAGACACACAGGAACCCAGACACAGTGAATCCCCTGCAAACAGAAACATCTGCACGCACTCATGAACAAAGACAAAAATACCCACAGAGACAAGGCACTGCAACGACACAGGCCACACTCACAGGCACCTACCCCCATAAAGACCCTCGGACACCCAGCTACCCAAAATCCATTGCTGTCCAGTCGATTCAGACTCAGTGACCCTATAGAACAGAGTAGAGCTTCCCCATAGGGTTTCCAAGACTGTAAATCTTTATGGAAGCCGACTGCCACATCTTTCTCCCTGGGAGTGGCTGGTGGGTTCAAACCACTGACCTTTTGGTTAGCAGCTGAGTGCTTAACCACTGCACCACTAGGGCGCCTTAGAAACCCAGCTACACCCACATATATGTCCACATCCATACAAACACAGATGGCAAAACTCAGGCATGTATGACAGAAGCCCTTTCCTCCAAGCTGTGAAATAGAGATCCTCAAATATCTGAGGCTGGCATTTGGTCCTTGATCTAGCTGTGCCTGAAGGTGGCCCTACCCCTAGAATTTTTCCTGGAGCCCATTTGGGTTGGATGTTTTGTAGCCTACAGCTAGAATCCTGGCTGGTGAAAGTGAATAAAGATTTTTCCAGGTGTGAAAGATTGAAAAAGGAAGTGTCCCAAGATTTAAGGGCAGCATGTTTACAAACGCCTGGAGGTATGAGATAGCATGGCCAGTGGCAAGATAGACTATAGTGTGTAGGACAGTATTGGCTGCAGACTGAAGTCAGGCAGTGGGGTTTGGTTTGAATTTAGTCTGAGCACTTGAGAGTCTAGTCCGTGGGAACCATTGATTGTTCTTGATTAGGGGAGTTCCAAGCTCAGAACTCTCAGACGGCAGACAGTGTGTGGCTGAATGAATGTTTTCGCTGTAGACCTGTGAGGTGGGTGTAGGTGAAGAAACCCAGCCTCAGAGACAGGCAGCTTTTGGCTCAGGGTCCCACAGCGCCTCCTAGGCACAGTCGGGACTCGAATCGCAGTCCCCACTTGCCGGGCGTCCGAGAACTACAGTTCCCGGCACGCGCCGCGCTGCGCCAGCGAGCCTGTGTCCCTCCTGACTGGCCCCGGTTGCCAGCCTGCTGATTGGTCTCACGGGCTGCTAGTCAGGGTGCAGTCGGGCGCAAAATGCCCCAAGCCCTGTGATACGCGGACTGTGCTCCCCGCCTGCGCCATGGTGAGCTGGGGTTCCCGGAGCCCGGCCGCGCAGGGCTAGGGTCCCGCTGGCGGGATCCGGGGGGATGCCAAGGGCCAGGGTCCCTCTGTGATGGCTAGGGGAGCTGAGAGTCTGGGTCTCGGGTCTCGCCGCTGGGACTGGAAGTCCCCGAGCGTCCTGGGGGTCCTGTCGAGTCTCTGGGGACACTTTAGGGGTCCTGGGGTCCTGCTGGGGGTTCTTGGGGGCCCCACGGGGGAACTGGGAACCCGAGCACTTTCGGATCCCCATAAGGCGGGCCCGAGATCCCCCTGGGGCTAGGGTCCCCCCTGAGGCCGGGGTCCCAAGGGAGAGTAGGAGCTGCTCCGGTGGGGTCCCTCGGGGCGCCCTGAAGCCTCTGGGAGGCCCTGCGGGTATCAGGGTGTGCTGAAGGGCCGGGGGAGCCCTAGCGGGAGCAGACCGGGGATCTGTGTGGCCCCAGGGGTGGGGTGGGGGGCGGTCTCAAGTTCAGAGACAGCGCAGCTGGAACCCCCACGTCTCGGGCGGCTCTGGCTGGAACCCATAGAGTTTATTTTTCAAACTTGGCACCTGTGGTTCAGGCTGGTGCCGGAGAGGGCGAGGAGACCCCAGCTCCGAGGGGTCCGGCCTAGGCCAGGGGAGGACGAAGACTGGGTGCCGGAAAGCGGGCCTGGCTCTTCCTGGGGGCTCCCCGAGGAGGAGCATTGATAGAGAGGGGGGTTAAAAGGGAGGAAGTCGTTCCGGGCCAGCAGTCCCGGTACGAGACGGAGGGGCGGGAAAGGACCCTGGGAACCAAACGTGGGAACTTGGAGTTGATCTTAGCAGGTTCTCGGTTTGAGGCATGTAGGTGCATGGACGGGCCTTGAGCAGTGGGGCGAACGTGGCTGTGAGGTCCCGAAAAATCCGGAGGGAAATGGAGACAGCTGGGGGACGAGGCCGTGAGAAACGTCCCTGGAGGGACCTCTGACCTCGGAGCCTTAGGCGGAGGGAGGGATGCCTACCTTCCCTCCCTCCCGGTGCCTGGAGCCACAGTGTGAACCAGAAACAAGCCTCCTCCCTTTGCTCGGGAAGATTCCCGGCAGGTGGGGAGCCAGGCGGCAATGCTGAGATAAAGAACTCAGGAGGTGTTGGAGGGAGCCCGGGTCTTGGGAGACTTAAGTGGCCCATGTTGAGAGGGCCAGGAAGACAGTAGGGCAGTGAAGTGGGGCTGATGACCAGCTGGCTGCAGAGCTGTTTACTGTGAGACTGGGAGGGCTGGGCTTCCTGAAGGGCACCAAGTTCGGTTTGTGAGGGAGTGATGGTAGATACTGGGAGGAAGCCTAGTCTGAGGGAAGACTGGTGTGGGCTGGCCAGGTTGCAGGTGAAACTTGGGGCTGGAGGTGCCCCTTTGGGGCAATGTAAGGCTGAGTTGGTGGTTAAATCCTGGCAGGGGACAGGACCACAGGGAGAGGCTGCAGAGGGAGGAAAGCAGGCAGAGTCCCCCAGGCTTGATGTTTGAGAGGCAGGGGGAGAACTGAGCATGGGTAAGGGGCAGAGGAGGCAGGGTCTTAGGAAGGAGGGCACATGCCAGCACCCCCAGGGCAGGGCCATTAGTGCCAACCCTGTGTGGGAAAGTGAGAGTGACGATGGGGAAACTAGGGAGATGCCCCCCCCCCACTTTATCACTGAAAGAATATCTGTGGTCTCAGTTTACAACACACTAAAAAACCAAAGCCCTTCATAAGCGTAGAGAAAATGTCCTTTTAAGGACTATTTTCTCCACAGCTGTTTTGAATTAGTATTGTGTTACACTAAAGTATCTCCTGTTGGTTAGCTCACTTTTGCCTTGGTTAAAAACCCATTGCCGTGGAGTCGATTCTGACTAATAGTGACCCTATAGGGTTTCTAAGGAGCAGCTGGTGGATTTGAACTGCAGACCTTTTTGGTAGCAGCCAAATGCTTAACCACTGTGCCACCAGGGCTCCTACCTTGGTTAAAGGAGTATTTTAATAATACGAGTTAATCTTAAAATGATCTTTATTTCATTTCATTGGTGATTTTCCGTACCCAATCCATAACCCTAGTGGACACTCTTGAGCAGAAAACTGTAACAATTACTGATAGATTAAGCAGGAACACCTGCCTTCAGTTCAGGCTGATTACTGGTTACGTTTTTTTTTTTTTTTCTAAGACGTTTAAAAATAACTACAGGAAAGCTTGGCCTGTAATTATTGTTGAAAAGGTGAGAAAATTCCTAGTGAAAATAAATCCATCACACTCAATCATGTAAGTCTACCTGAATCAGGTAATGAGGCTGGCTTTCAGAGAGGTTGACTGCAAAGGGAGGAGGGGGGCAGATGATGGGCTGACAGGGCAAGTAAGGGGCTAAGAGGAATGTTGGCACTGAGAGCTTAAGGGAGACTCTGGGGGTCCTCCTGGGAGAGGGTTGGCTCTGGACGTCTGCTGTGTGATGGGCGTGTTATGGCCCAAAGGTGGTCTTGACGAATAAATGAAACAAAATAGGAACTACCGCATTTCCAGATGAGGAAACTGAGGTTCAGAGAGATTAATACTGAAAACCCCTAGCAGAGGCCATAGGTGCGCCCCATCTGGGCCCCAGCGGGTCAGGGTGAGCTCAGGGTGAGGTGAGATGGGAGGTAGGGCCCGGCTAGGTGGGGGTGCGCCCAGCAGGGGCTCCGAGGTGGGCTGGGGTGAGCCTGGGGTCATCCCGGCCCGCATTCCCCTCCCGGAGATGGCTGGCCGGGGCAGTCTGAGCATACAGACCTCCCTCCCCGCAATCTGGCTTTTCTATAAATAGCCTGGGCATGGTGCGCACCCAGCTGGCGCACGAGGGAGGGAGGAGGAAGCTGGTGACCGCTGGGACCATGCCTGTCTTGTCCTCCGCAGGCGGTGCTCGGAGTGCAGCTGGTGGTGACCCTACTCACGGCCACCCTCATGCACCGGCTGGCTGCGCACTGCTCCTTCGCGCGCTGGCTGCTCTGCA
Source organism: Dugong dugon (assembly GCA_030035585.1). Taxonomy (NCBI): domain Eukaryota; kingdom Metazoa; phylum Chordata; class Mammalia; order Sirenia; family Dugongidae; genus Dugong; species Dugong dugon. The sequence goes on along the minus strand of CM057462.1, from coordinate 23,396,661 downwards.
ATGGCAGGTGAAGGGGGGGCAGGAATGAGCCAGGGGGCAGGGCCGAGGAAAGAGAGGTGAAGGGTGAAGCCCGGGGTGGGCCGAGCCCTCAGACCCCGGAAAGCCCCGCCCACCAGCCTCCTCCCTCCCTCCCATCACCGCAGATGTTAGCCCCTGCTGCTTTTTATTCTGGGTTGGGTCTCCGACCTGGACCGGTTCTGAGAACCTGGCAGAGAGACTATGACCTCTCTCTCCAGAGACAGGTGCCTGCCTGCTCCCCCAGGGGAGTTAGCAGGTTTGGGGTGTCCAGGACCCCAGCCCACACGGCCTGGGTCAGCTGGAGACCTCTCCACTCCCTTCCCAAACTACCGACACCCGCCCCCCCACCCCACCCCGCCCCTAGCTGGGCTCCACCATCTCCCCCCACCCCATCCCTGGGACCTTCCTCCTGACCCCTCCCTCTAACAGCAGCCCCGAGCTTGGGGGTCACTTCCCGGGAGCCTCCATGTCTGAGCTTCTGTCTGTCTGTTTTGCCTTCAGTTTGTTCCGATACGTGCACCCATCTGAGGAGGAACTCCGGGCCCTTGCAGGGAAGCAGAGACCCAGAGGCAAGAGGGAGCGGTGAGTGCACCAGTCCCTGGGACTCCTGGCGGCAGCTCACCAGGGCTGTGGCCCTGACACGCCCTGGCGTGGCTCTGGGCACAGAGGCAAATCAAGGGATTCCTCATCCCTCATTCATCGTTGCCTCAAATTAACATCTAGCATTATTGGAAGCTCATTGGGGCAGCCCTGTGGGCGGTGGTACCCATGCGTTCTGGAGTGAAGTCCTTCCAGTCCAGCCCCTTCCATGCTGAGGCGGCAAGAGAGCCTCCCAGGCTGGGGTGGGGTGAGGAGGGCAGCCCTTGTAGAGCTGGTGGTGAGTGGGCGGAACCGCTCTGACCCTCCCCTCTCCCTAGGTGGGCCAGTGAGGAGAAGCCGCTGTCCGTGCCCCGAGACGCCCCCTTCCAGCTGGAGACCTGTCCCCTCACGGCAGTGGACGCCCTGGGTAACAGCCCTGCTTGTCCCCAGGTTCCTGCTCCTGCGCTGCGCTCCCTCCTCCCTAGCCCGTGCTGAGCCATGTGCCCCCTCCCCTAGTCCTGCGCTTCTTCCTGGAGTACCAGTGGTTCGTGGACTTCGCTGTGTACACTGGCGGCGTGTACCTTTTCACAGAGGCCTACTACTACGCTACGTGCCCGGCTCGGGAGGCCAACATCGCAGTGTGCTGGTGCTTGCTGGCCGTCGCCTTCTCCATGTGTCCTTCCTCCTGCTCCCTGGGGTGGGTCGTGGGGGCAGGATCCCTAGCTCCTGTACCCCTCGGTCACTGGGGCCACAAACTTCCCCAAAATAACAGCCCTCGGATTTGCTCCCCTGGGTCAGTGGTCTGGGTGAGGCTCGGCTGGGATGGGTGCCTCTCTGCTCCGTGGGGGTTCGGTCTCGGGGCCCTCGAACTCCGGACACCAAGGGTACAAGAGGACGCTTCAGGACCTCCTCAAGACCAGCCCCCCCTTCCACCCTCCCATCACATTCTTTGGGTCAAAGCACTATCAGAGGTGGGGGAGGCAAACAGAAAGAACGCCTGTGTTGGGTTGGCTTGTTAGGAGGAAGATTCATCTGGAACCCACCCTGGTTCCTGAAAGACCCCCAATCTCTCTGAGGCCAGATTGTAGACAGCCTTTTCAACTATAGCAGCTCTGCAAAGGGCCTGTGAGAGGCTTGCTTGGGATGCCGCTCTAGGAACCCACCTGTGATGATGGGTCAGGGGGCTGGAGGGCACCTAAAGATGCCCCTTAAGGGAGGGGCCACAGGGCTGGGAGGCCTTGTAGCCTAGGTGTCTGCCCACCTGATGCTGACCCTCCACCACACCTGTGCTGGCCCCGCCCCATCTGCCCATCTACTCTCCTCAGCCTCTCTCCTGCACCCCCAGCTCACTCTCCTGGGGCCCCAGCTCCCCAGGCCACTGCTAGGGCTGTCTTATGCTGGGAGTGAGGGGCGTGAGGCACCTTGGCTCTCGTGGCTTCCTTAGCTCTGCTACCAGCAAGGTGTTCCTGACAGTGACACGGCTCTACTTCAGCGCAGAAGAGGGCGGAGAGCGCTCTGTGTGCCTCACCTTTGCCTTCTTCTTCCTGCTCCTGGCTATGCTGGTGCAGGTGGTTCGGGAGGAGACCCTGGAGCTTGGCCTGGAGCCAGGTTAGTACATCTGGGTGCGGAGGGGGCATTGAGTGGACTTGTTCACAGCATGTGCCGTATCCACTGGTGACCCCACTGGTTCCTGGCCCATGGGGCTCACCCAGGGTGCCCCGTGAGTTTTGAGTGTCAGCAGCCTGTGAGGCTTCAGGGACCAGAGGACCCCCACCTCTCCTGATCTCTGACTGCCACCTGTAGCCACTGCTCCTCACGCAGGTAGTCCAGGTGACCCCTCCTGCCTGTGCTGTCCCCAGCAGCCATCATGATGTCTTTATTTATATACTTGTTGTTATTAGTTACCGTCAGTTCTGACTCATGATAATCCCATGTATGTAGAGTAGAACGGCTCCATAGGATTTTCAAGGCTGTGACCTTTTGGAAGCAGGTTGCCAGGCCTTTCTTCCTAGGCACCTCGGGGCAGGTTCAAACCACCAACCTTTTGGCTAGTAGTTGAGCACTTAACCGGTTGTGCCACCAAGGGACTTCTCTTTATTGTAATATAATTTTGAGGGAGAAGAGGTAAATGGTAAAAAATTCATAAAGTACAGGAGGGTGAACAGGAAAACCACCCTCCTACACCCGTCCTCTTCCTCTGAGAAAACCAAGAGGATCACTTTCCTATTTTTACACAAAATGGTAATGTATAAGGCTCTACACGTTGCTTTTCTTTAACTTAAAAGCCATACGTGTTGGAAGTTGTCCCTTGAGGCTACATAGAATGTCTTTGGGGAAAAAAAAAAAAAAAAGCTACACAGTATTTCATTGTATGGATGTTCCATGATTATTTAACCAGGCCCCTATTTATGGACATTTAAGTCTTTTGCAAGGAGCCCCTGGTGGCGCAGTGTTCTTCCGCTAACTGAAAGGTTGGGGGTTCCAACCCACCAGCTGATGGACGAGAGAAAAGACCTGGCATCTGCTCCTGTGAGGATTACAGCCTTGGAAACCTTTTGCTATTAGACAGTGTTGCACAAAACAATTTGTTTCACAACAATGTTTTACAGGAACAGTCTTGTGCATTTTGTCCCTGTGCAAGAAAGTGCATTTGTAATTTCCATAATATTGCAAATTGCCATCTAGAAAAAGATGTGGGTTTGGGCCCGTTTCCCTATTTCCTCTCCAGGGGTGTTTCCGCAACTTTTTTGTCTTTGCTTACCTGATGGGTGAAAACACGAGGTTGATCATCTTTTCACACGTTAGAGTCATTTGTGTTTCCCTTCGTGAAAAGGTCTGTTCCTTTGCCTGGCTTTCTACTGCAAGGTTGGACAGTTTTTATTGATTTGTAGGAGCACTTTATCAACTAGATGGCAACTGGTTTTTTTATATACTAAGAAAATTAACCTCTGTGTGGGGTAAGAATTGTGTGTATTTTTTTCTCAGTTTATTATTTATCTTTTCATTACTTGAATGATTTTTTAAAAAATTGTGGTAAATGTGTATAGAACCTAAAATTTGCCATTTTAACCATTTTTAAGTGTACAATTCAGTGACATTAATTATGTTCACCACGTTGTGCAACCATTACCACTATCTAGTTCCAAAAGTTTTTCATCAGCCCAAACAGAAACTCAGTGCCCCTTAAGCTATAACTTCCCATCCTCCTCTTCCCCAGCCCCTGGGAATATCTAGTCTACTTTCTGTCTCTATGCATTTGCCTCTTGGGGACATTTCATGTAAGTGGAATCTTACAGTATGTGGCCTTTTGTGACTGCCTGCTTTCACACAGCAGAATGTTTTCAAGGTTCATCCATGTGATGGCCTGTATGAGTGCTTCATTCCTTTTTAGGGCTGAGTAATATTCCATTGTATGGATGGACCACATTGCGTTTATCCATTCGTCTGCTGATGGACACTTGGGTTGTTTCTACCTTTTGGCTGTTGTGAACAGTGCTGCAGTGAACACTGGTGTGCAAGTGTCTGTTTGTATCCCTGCTTCCATTTCTTTTGGGTGTTGTAAAAAATGGTGAGGTGGCATCAGAGGTCCTGAAGCTTCACTAGGGGGAAGAATCACCATCAACATCAGCCCAAGGCTGATTCCTATGAGGCTGAGGTCAAACATATTCCATCCTCCAACCTTTTTACCAATTCTAACACCAGCCGTCCCTTCCATGCTCTACATCTCTGCCAGGTGCAATAATTTGTTGCAGTGGCTACACAGAACTTACTCACAGTTAAGTGGTTTATTAGGGAAGTAACAGGTTATAATTCACGATCAGTAATGACTCAGGATACAGTTCTTCGATCAGGACAGCTTCTTCTCAGCCGTAACCACAGGCCGGCCTCTCTGTCTCTGTCTCTCAGCCCCCCGGATCCTTGTCCCCGCCTCTGCCTGGCTCCACCAAGAGTTACAAAACTCTTTAGCTCCGCCAGTAAGTGCCTGGAAGCACCCCACTCCTCCAGCAAGCCTCCTGCTCAAAGGTGCTCAGCTCTCTCACTCCATGGGTTGGCTCCGTGGGCCGGGAAGCCCGCCATACCTTCTCGTGCCAGTCTCCTGGTTCTGTTGCCATGTCTCTGCCACTCCTTCATGCTATCTCATGCTGTCTCTGGTTATAGCTCCCTCTCTTTCTGTCTCCTCGATCTAGGAGGTTCACAGCACAGGGACCCCGGGTCCAAAAGATGTACTCCACTTCTGGCTCTTTATTGGTGTTAATGAGGTCCCCCCTCTGCTCTAGAATTTGCTCTCTTTTTAAGCCTAGCAGAATGGCAAAACTGACCAATCTCATTAGGGTTCCATACACCTTATTTGCATTATTAGCAAGCTGTCCAATCCCCCTGGTGGGCCACAAGCAACTTATTTGCATAGTTCCAGCCAGTCACTGTGTGGGAGTTACAAGACCATGCATGGCTAAAAGGGCCATATTAAGTAATTCACTGCACCATAGGTGTATGCCTATGAGTGGAATTGCTGGGTCTAATGATAACTCTATTTTTAACTTTTTGAGGAACCACCCAGTTTTTCCACATCCTCATCAGTACTTATTTTCCATTTTTTTTAATTAATTTTTTTATGGCCATCCAAGTAGGTGTGAAGTGATAGTTCATTTTGGTTTTGATTTGCATGTCCCTAACGACTAGACAGGAGCCCTGGTGGCACAGTGGTTAAGAGCTATGGCTGCTAATCAAGAGGTCAGCAGTTCGAATACACCAGTAGCTCCTTGGAAACCCTATTAGGGCAGTTCTCCTCTGTCCTATAGGGTTGCTGTAAGTCAGAATCAACTGAATGGCAATAGGTTTGGTTTTACGGGTTTAATGACTAGACATTGACCATCTTTTCATGTGCTTATTGGCCATTTGTATATCTTGTCTGGAGGAACGTCTAATCAAGTCCTTTGCTCACTTTTTAATTGAGTTGTTATTTTGTTGTCATCAGATATATGTTTCCCAAACATTTCCTCCCATTCTGTAGGTTGTCTTTTTACCTTATTGATAAAGTCTTTTGATTCTAAAACATTTTTCAGTTTGATAAATTTCAATTCATCAATTTTTTCTCTTGTTGCTTGTAATTTTGGTGTCATATCCAAGAATTCATGATCAAATTCAAGGTCATGAAGATTTACCCCTGTGTTTTCTTCTATAAGTTTTATGGTTTTTGCTCCTATATTTAGGTTGTTGATCCATCTTGAGTTAATTCATGTATATGGTGTGTGTTAGGGGCCCAACTTAATTATTTTACATGTAGAAATCCAGTTGTCCCAACAGCATTTTTTGAAGAGACTATTCTTACCCCATGGAATTTTCCTGGTACTCTTGTTGAAAATCAATTACCCATAGATGTGTGGGTTTATTTCTGGACTCTTAATTCTATTCCATGGGTCTATATGTCTATTCTTATGCCGGTACCACATTGTTTTGCTTATTGTAGCTTTGTAGTAAGCTTTAAAATTGGGAAGTGTGAGTCCTCCTACTTTGTTGTTCTTTTTCAAGATTGTATTGGCTATTTGGAGCTCCTTGCAATTTCATATGAATTTGAGGATAGGCTTTTCCATTTCCGCAAAAAAGGCTGTTGGAATTTTGATAGGGATTGTGTTGAATCTGTAGATGTCTTTGGGTAGTATAGACATCTTAACAATGTTAAGTCTTCAAATCCGTGAACCACAGGATGGATGTCTTTCCATTTATTTAGGTCACCTTTATTTCAGCAGTGTTTTAAATTTATTCCTGAATATTTAAATTGTTAAATTTACTCCTGAGTATTTTATTCTTGTGGATGCTGCCGTAAATTGATTTGTTTTATTAATTTCCTTTTCATATTATTCACTACTGGTGTATAGAAACACAACTAATTTTGTGTTTTGATCTTGTTCCCTGCAACTTTGCTGAATTTGTTTATTAGCTCTAGTAGCTTTCTTGTGGATTCTTTGGGATTTCAATATATAGGATCATGCCATGCAAATAGAGATAGTTTGACTTATTCCTTTCCAATTTGGGTGCCTTTTATATCTTTGTTTTGCCTAAATGCTCCGGCTGGAACTTCCAGTTGAATAGCAGTGGTGAAAGCAGGCAGCCTTGTCTTGTTCCTGATCTTAGAGAGGAAGTTTTCAGTCTTTTCCCACTGGGTATGATGTTAGCTGTGGGTTTTTTCTATATGTCCTTTATCGTACTGAGACAGTTCCTTTTTATTCCTAGTTTTCTGAGTGTATTTTTCATTAGGTGTTGGATTTTGTCAAATGTCTTTTCTGCTTCAATTGAGATGAACGAATGACTTTCTTCCTTCATTCTATTAATGTAGTGTATTACATTAATCGACTTCCTTTTGTTGAACCACCCTTGCATTCCTGGGATAAATCCCACTTGGTCATGGTGTATAATCATTTTAATATGCTATTGGGTTCTGTTTGATAGTATTTTGTTGAGGATTTTTCTACCTATATTCATAAAAGATATTGGTCTGTAGTTTTCTTTTCTTGTGAAGTCTTTATCTGGCTTTTAGTATCAGGGTAATGCTGGCCTCATAGAATGCATTAGGAAGCGTTCCTTCCTCTTCAGTTTTTTGCAAGAGTTTGTTAAGAATTGGTGTTAATTCTTTTTAAATGTTTGGTAGACTTCATCACTGAAGCCATCTGGTGCTGTACTTTTCTTTGTTGGGAGGTGTTTGATTCAATCTCTTTACTTGTTATAGGTTTGTTGAGGTATTCTATTTCTTCTTGCATCAGTTTAGGTAATTTGTGTGTTTCTATGATTTTTTTCGTTTCATCTAGGTTATCTAATTTGTTAGCACACATTGTTCATAGTGTTCTTTTATAATCTTTTTATTTCTGTGGGGTCAGTAGTAATGTCCCACTTTCGTTTCTGATTTTAGTTATGTGCATCTTCTCTTTTTTCTTTGTTAGTCTAGCTAAGAAAGAAGGAGTTCTTGATTTATTTATTTTTTAAAAAAAAATCAACTTCTGGTTTTGGTATGTGGAATCTACATTTGACTCTAAGTATTTTCTGATTTCTGTCTTGGTTTCTTCCTTGACCCATTGGTTATTTAGTAGTGTGTGTGATTTCCACATATTTGTGTATTTCCCAGTTTTCCTTCTGTTATTAATTTCTAGTTTCATTCCCTTGTGGTTAGAGAAGATAGTTTGTATGATTTCATTCTTTTTAAATTTATTGAGATTTGCTTTGTGACCTAGCATATGGCCTACCTTGGAGAATGTCCCATGTGCACTGGAGAAAAATATGTATTATTCTGTTGTTGGATACCAAAAAAAAAGAAAAAAAAGCCAAACCCATTGCTGTCGAGTTGATTCCAATTCATAGCAACCCTATAGGAGAGAATAGAACTGCCCCATAGGGTTTCCAAGGAGCGGCTGGTAGGTTCGAACTGCCAACCTTTTGGTTAGCATCCAGGCTCTTAATCATTGCACCACCAGGGCTCCAAATGGTGGGGTCTATATATGTCTTTTAGGTCTAATTGGTTTATAGTGTTGTTCAAGTCCTCCATTTGCTTATTAATCTTCTAGATGTTTGATTTTAGCCATTTTAAAGCCTACAATTCAGTGCCATTTAATACATTCACAGTGTTGTGGAACCGTCTTTTCTATCTAGTTCCAAAACATTCTTATCACCCCAAAAATGAAATTCCGTGCCCACTAGCAGTCACTCCCCATTCCTCCCTTCCCTCAATTTTGGCAACCACTAATCTACTTTCTGTCTCTGTGGATTTTCCTATTCTGGACATTTCATATAAGTGGAATCATACAGTATGTGGCCTTTTGTGTCTGTCTGCTTTCACTGAGCATAATGTTTTTGAGGTTCATCCATATTGCAGCATGAATCTATTCCATTGTATATATAGATCACATTTTGTTTCTCCTTTCATCAGTTGATAGACATATGAGTTTTTTCCATCTTTTGGCTATGAATATTTGTGTACAGGTTTTTGTTTGAACACCTGTTTTTGATTATCTTGGTTAGCTACCAAGGAGTGGAACTGCTGGGTCTTATGGTACTTCTGAGGAGCTCTAGTGGCGCAATGGTTCAGTGCTAGACTGCTAACTGAAAGGTTGAGGGTTTGAATCCACCAGCTGCTCTGCAGGAGAAAAGACCTGATGATCTGCTCCTGTAAAGATTTCAGCCTAGGAAACCCTATACAGAAGTTCTACTCTGTCTATAGGGTCATTATGAGTTGGAATCGACTCGATGGCACACAACAACAACATGTTAGTTCTATATTAATTATTTGAGTATTGCCAGTTTTCTACAGCAGCTGCACCATTTAATATTTCAACCAGCAATGCTCAAGGGTTCCAATTTTTCCACATCCTCATCCACACTAGCTATTTTCTTTCTTTCTTTTTTTTTTGCTAATAGCCATCCTGGTGGGTGTGAAGTGGTATCTCATTGTGGTTTTGGTTTGCATTTCTCTAATGACTAGTGACATTGAGCATCTTTTCATGTGCTTGTTGGCTATTTATGTATCTTCTTTGGAGAAATGTCTATTCTATGTCTTTGTCTTCTTGTTGACTTGTAGGTTTTCTTTATATATTCTGGATACTGATTCTTTGTTACATATGCACATACTTTATTATATCAAATCTGATGCACCATTATTTTTTATTAAAAAGAAAAACACTATTATTTAAATTATTACATGCCATCAATTGTCATACATATCCTGATTTCAGAGATGTTAATACATGAAAAAAATGTGTTTTGGATTTGATTAAATTTCCAATTTGTGACCTGTCATCAGAGAAGTTGGAATAGTTTGATGAACACACCCATATGCCCTTGAGCTATTTTCATTGATCACCTTTGCATTATTTTCTCTTTCTACACACAAACACACACACACACATTTTTGCTGAGCCATTAAACATAAATTGCAGCTACCTTCTCTGGTGTCTTTTGATGAACAGAAGTTCATTATTTTAGTGTAGTTGATTTTTGTCTTGAAGAAATCCTTCCCTAAGGAACTTCTATATTGTCTTCTAAAAAATTTGCAGTTTTGCCTTTCACCTAAGCCCTTAGGCCCCTGGGCATTAATTTTTTTTGTGTTCTGAGGTATGGATCAAATTTGAGGTTTTTTTCCCATGGAATAACCTTGTCCAATACTCGTATTTTTAGTGAATTGTGAATTCTTTTTGTTTTTCTTTCATCCTTTCCAATCTTTCCCCTTCTTTGTCTTTTCTGTAGCTGAGACCTCCTCAGCAATTGTTCTTTCCTGTTTTTTTGCTAATAGCCGTCTGGTGAGTGTGAAGTGATATCTCATTGTGGTTTTGATTTGCATTTCCCTAATGATTAATGGTGTTGAGTATCTTTTCATTTGCTTTTTGGCTATGTAAGTAATTCTTTGGAGAAATGTCCATTTGTATGTCTTTGTTTTCTTGTTGTTTGTAGGTTTTAGAGCAGTACTGGTAGGCTTACTTTTCTTGTTTCTAGTTTCTTAGTTGGGTACTTAGCTCGTTAGACTTTTCTAATATTTATAGCGTTTAAGCTATAAATATTTTACTAGCCCCACTTTTGTTCCATACCTTAATTTTTTCCCTCATGTTTGTGGTAGAAATATATGTAACAAAACATTTGCCAATTCAACATTTTTTACACATACATAAGTGATATTATGTTCATCATGTTGTACAACCATGCAGTGCAATGGATCACTTTTGTGTGGCCTTTCTAGCCATGGTCTTGTAACTGTGTGATAGGGTACTTGTTGTCCACCAGAAAGGATTAATCAGTTTTACTATCCTGCTGGGCTTGAAATGAGCCACCCTAGAGGTGGGAAAGAAAAAAGATACCACCACCACCAAGGAAGAACAGCCAGGAGCAGAGAGCCCATCCTTTGGACCCAGGATCCCTGCACTGAGAAGTTTCTGGAACCAGGGGACCGAGAGAGAATGAGCTGTAACGCTGAAGATGGTGAGAAGCGGTGGTAGGAGAGACTCAGCAGCAGAGACCTGGCAGCAGGAGATGGCGCAGTGGGCTTCCTGGACCATGGAGAGAGAAAGCTGACTGCCTTTGGGCAGAGGCTGAGGGCCAGGGAGAGGCGTGCCTGCAAGGACAGCTGGGAAGCGGCTGTCCTGAAAGAAGAACTGTATCCTTGAGTGTTCCTGAGCCTGAGGTGTAACCTGTTAATTCCTTAATAAACCCCATAATCCTGGGTATTGACTGTGAGTTCTATGTGGCCATTGCAATGAATTATTGAACCCAGTAGAGGTGCTGTGGGAGGGACAGTTGGTGTCAGAGTTGGTAAAGATGAGAGAGAGAGGAGGCATGTCTGACCTCCACCTCATAGGAATCAGCCTTGGGCTGTTGATCTTGATTCTCCTTCCCCCTTGTGAAGTTAGAGGAGGTCAGACTCTGCCCCCACACCATCACCATTCCACTATCCATTTTCAAATTATTCCACCACAATTAACAGAAACTCAGTGTCCCCTAAGCAGTGACTCCCTCTTTCACCTTCCTTCCCACCTCTGGTGGTAGTGACGTTAAGTGCCGTCGAGTTGGTTCCAACTCATAGCGACCCTGTTACAATAGAATGAAACACTGCCCGGTCCTGCGCCATCCTCACAGTCATTGCTGTGTTTAAGCCCATTGCTGCAGCCACTGTGTTAGTCCATCTCGCTGAAGGTCTTCCTCTTTTTCGCTGACCCCTCTACCTTACCAAGCATGATGTCCTTCTCCAGGGACTGGTCGCTCCTGATAACCACCTCTGGTAACCAGTAATAAACTTTGGTCTCTATACATTTTCCTATTTCGTATAAATGGGATCATATAGTATTTGTCCTTTGGTGACTGACTGATTTCACTGAGCATAATGTTTTCAAGGTTCATTCATTTCTTTATGGCTGAGTAATATTGCATTGTATGTATGTTCCACATTTTGTTTATCCATTCATTTGTTCATGGACGTTTAGGTTGTTTCCACCTTTTGGCTAGTGTGAATAGTGCTGCAATGAACAATGGTGTAGAGGTTTCTGTTTGTTTCTGCTTTCAATTCCTTTGGGTGTATACCTAGATTAGGGTTGCTGGGTCACATTGTAATTCTATGTTTAACTTTTTGAGGAACTGCCAAACTGTTTTCCACAGCAGCTGTACCATTTTACATTCCTACCAGCAATGGATGAGGGATACAATTTCTCCATCTCTTTGCCAACACCTGTTATTTTCTGTTTGTTTTTTTTTTTTCTCCCTCATAGCCATCCTACTGGGGATGAAGTGGTATCCTTTGTGGTTTTGATTTGCATCTCTCTAATGACGTGGAGCTTCTTTTCATGTGCTTGTTGGCCGTTTGTATGTCCTCTTTGGTGAATTGTCTATTCAATTCCTTTACTCATTTTTTGATTGAATTGTTTGTCTTTTTGTTGTTAAGTTGTGGGAGTTCTTAATATATGTTAGATATTAAACCCTTATCAGATAGATATAAAACCAAAACCAAACCCACTGCCACCAAGTCAATTCTGACTCATAGTGACCCTATAGGACAGAGTAGAACTGCCCCATAAGGTTTCCAAGACTGTAAATCTTTACAAAAGCAGACTGCCACATCTTTCTCCCACGGAGTGGCTGATGGGTTTTAACTGCTGACCTTTTGGTTCGCAGCTGAGCGCTTTAACCACTGCACCACCAGGGCTTCTTATCAGATAGATATATGGTTCCCAAAATCTTTCTTCCAATTGGTAGGTTGTCTCCTCACATTATTGATAAACTATCCCTTAAGTTTTGACTTGTATTTTCATTATTATTCAGCTCTGGGTGTTTTAAAGTTTCTGTTATGTTTTCTTCTTTAACCTGTGAGTCATATATAAGTGTTTTAAAAATTTCAAACAATTAAAAAAAACTTTTCTAGTTTAACTGCACTGTGGTTATGGAAGATGATCTATTTTAATAGATTTCTTGGAAATTTGTTAAGATTTGGTTTTTGGCCTAGGATGTGATCAGTTTTTGTGAATAGTCCAGTGTTCTGACATATCAGTCCCTGAGGGGATAATCTCCCTCTGGGATGGTCGGGCTCGCAATGTCTTTTTTTGTTGTTGCTGTTGAGTGGACCCGATTCATGGTGACCCCACGTGTGTCAGAGTAGGACTGTGCTCCATAGGGTTTTTCTAAAATTGTACTTTAGATGGAGGTTTACAGAGAAAATTAGTTTCTCATTAAACGATTAATACAAATACTGTTTTGTGACATTGGTTGCCAACCCCATGACATATCAGCATTCTCACCTTCTCGACCTTGGGCTCCCCATTACCAGCTTTCTTTTCCCCTCCTGCCTTCTCGTCCTTGCCTCTGGGCTGGTGTGCCCATATAGTCTTGTTTTGTTTTATGTGCCTGTCTAATCTTTGGCTGAAGGGTGAACCTCAGGAGTGACTTCATTACTGAGCTAAAAGAGTGTTCGAGGGCTATACTTTCAAGGTTTCTACAGTCTCTGTCAGACCAGTAAGTCTGTTTTTTTTTTTTTTTTTTTTTTTTTTGTGAGTTAGAGTTTTGTTCCATATTTTTCTCCAGCTCTGTCTGGGAGCCTCTATTGAGATCCCTGTCAGAGCAGTGGGTGGTGGTAGCCAGGCACCATCAAGTTGTGCTGGACTCAGACTGGTGGAGGCAGTGGTAGTTGTGGTCCATTAGTAGGGCTCTCAATTTCTACAGATAGTTCTGTGTTTTGTTTATACATTTTGAGGCTATTTTACAAGGTGTTTACAAATTTAGATTTGCTATATCTTCCTGGTGAATCAGCCTTTTTATTATTATGTATTGACTTCTTCTGTCCCTAATGATGCTTTTGTCCTAGTCTGTGTTGTATGTTATTAATATAGCCTTTCCAGCTTTTGTTTGATTAGTATTTATTATCTTTGTAACATCCCTTTTCTTTCAACCTTCCAGGGACCTTATGTTAAGGTGTGTCTCCTTTAAACAACATGCAGCTGGATATTTTCAACTGTGTCTGACAGTCTTCATCATTTAACATCAAAGTTTAGTCCGCTTACATTTATTGTTGATTACTGACAGTGTTGGCCTTGTTTCTGCCTTCTTTTTGCTTTCTATTTATTCCTTTTCTGTTTTGCTGTATGTATTGGCTGTCATCCTAATTGTTGTTCCTTTGTAGGCGATCTGTCTTAACTCCCTGGCTGCTTTGTGATCTCGTTTTTGGTGTTCTATAGTTTCACTACAGTGTGTCTAGGTATGAATTTCTTTTTATTTATCCAGTTTGATATACTTTGCGTGTGTAATCCATTATAAACCTGTCAACCATTCTCTTCCAATAACTCCTCCCTTTTCATTCTCTCTCATCTCCCTCTGGGACTCCAATTTGACTTATGCTGGACCTTCTATTCTGACCTTTTTGTCTCTTAGCCCCCTGTCTCTGTTTTCTACCTACTTATCTTTCTGAGCTAGAATCTAAGTTATTTCTTCAGATCTATCTTCCAGTTCATTAACTGCCTCCTTTGGCTCGTTCTAATCTGCTTAACTACTTATTATTTCAATAATCATATTTTTCATTTATAAGAGCTTAATTTGGTTCCTTTTCATATCTGCCCAGTTATTTCAGGTAGTCTCGTGTTGCTCAGTCTATGATTCCAGCTTTTATTTCTTTAATCATTTCATATATAATTGATATCACCAATTTTTGAAATCCCTGGGGGACTACACTTGTCTTTTTTTTTTTTTCCCTCCCCAACTTTTGTGTCCTTGTATATTTGGTCATCTTTTGTTGTGAGCTCATGTTTGTTTGCTTTTAATGGCGGCCTAAATAGAGGATACTTTTCTTCCATGGAAGACTTTGGTTTCTGCCTGGAGAAACTGGAGCCTTTCATGCCCTCCAGTTTCCTGGAATAATCCAGGAGGCTCAGGCCCTCAGTGGCCTCACCCACTGTCCCCCAGACACAGTCAAGGGTCTCTGTCAGGAGCACTCCCTCGTTCTTGGAAATGAGCCCTGCTTAACTGGAGGATGATGTGGTCCTTGTGCCTGGCCACCACAGGCACGTTACTACCTGGGGAGTGAATGGATGTCTGGGAGTGAGAGAGCATGGGCTTGGAGGTTCTGGAGGTTGCATTCCATACCACTGTCTTGTCTCCCCAGGCCTGGCCAGCATGACCGGGAACTTGGAGCCACTTCTAAAGAAGCAGGGCTGGGACTGGGCGTGAGTCTGGGGGACAAGGGTGGGGTGGGGGGTTGGGAGCCTTCCAGGATCCCACTGGACTGGTAGGGGAGAGGGCACTGGAGGACTGTGGGCCTCTCTGACCCTGCTCTTCCCCCCAGGCTCCCTTTGGTCAAGCTGACTGTCCGTGTGGGACTGGCAGTTGTGGGTGCCATGCTGGGTGCCTTCCTTACCTTCCCAGGCCTGCGGCTGGCCCAGACCCACCGTGATGCACTGACGATGGCAGAGGACCGACCTGGGCTGCAGTAACGTGGGCAGGGGCGCTTGGAATGGGGGGATCTGGGGGTGGTGGTGGGGGTCTGGGCTTCACTTGCCCATCTCTCATCTGCTCGCTCCCACAGGCTCCTCCTGCATGCCAGCTTCCTGTCACCCCTGTTTGTGTTGTGGCTCTGGACCAGGCCCATTGCCCGGGACTTCCTGCAGCAGGCACCTCTTGGGGGGACGTCCATCTCCTTGTGAGTGCAGGGAGATAGGGTGGGGAGAGGCAGTCTCTAAGGCTCAGGGAGCGGCTGGAAGCCCTAGGGATCTGCCCTCACCAGCCCCCCGCCCTCCCCATGCAGGCTGTCAGACGAGGCCTTTGACTCGGTGCGCCTCTGGGTGCTGGTGGCACTGTGCCTGCTGAGGCTGGCAGTGACGCGGCCCCACCTGCAGGCCTATCTGGGCCTTGCCAAGGTGCGTGTGGAGCAGCTGCGGCGGGAGGCCGGCCGCATCGAGGCCTGTGAGATCCAGCGGCGGGTATGGCATCGATGGGGGGTGTGTGTGTGAAACCGAGGCAGAGGGGAAACTGAGGCTGGTGGGGAGGGAAACTGAGGTGGTGGGGGGAACTGAGGCTGGCCGCACTGAGGCCTGGGAGATCCAGTGGTGGGTACAGCACTGGCAGGGGCTGGGGGGTTTTCCTCGTCCCTGGGCACAAAGCCACCCTGAGCCCCCGTCCTCCTGTTCCCAGGTAGTCCGAGTGTACTGCTACGTGACGGTGGTCAGCCTGCAGTACCTGACGCCCCTCATCCTCACCCTCAACTGCACGTTGCTGCTCAAATCACTGGGTGAGGGGCCGCAGGGAGGGATCTGGGAAGTCGCCTCTGGGTGAAGGGCTGCAGGGAGGCCTCTGGGGGTCTGGCTCCTCCTGAGCCTTTCTCACTTCCCCTTCTCACAGGCGGCTACTCCTGGGGCCTGGGCCTGGCCCCTACACTGCCCCCCATCCCATCCTCAGCTGATGCTGCCTCTGCTGGCCCTGAGGAGGACTCGGCCCAGGAGACAGCAGCCCAGATTGTGGGCGCGCTGGATGGCCTGCTCACACCCCTGTTCTGCCGTGGCCTCCTCTCCTTCCTCGTCTGGTGGATAGCTGCCTGCCAGCTGCTCTCTAGCCTCTTTGGTCTCTACTTCCACCAGCACCTGGGGGGCTCCTAGCCATCCTGTGTGAGCCTCAGGGGTCCTGCTGCTGCTGTGTGCCCCACACCACAGTGCCTGAGCTGGGGTCTGCCTTGGAACCTTGAAGCCATCTCCCCAGCCAACGGCCTCTGTTCTCCGAGCATGCATCCCTGCAGGACAGCAGCGTGAGGGCTGCACTCTGGACAAATAAAGGAGCAGACTGCTTCCTAAGAATGGGGTCTGAGTGGATTTGAGTGGTTTGGGAGGCAGCTTCCTGTGCCTCCATGTTGCTCAGGCCACTTGGGTGTGGGGGGATGGGCTGAAAGGGGGGGCAGTGGGGAACCAGGGGGACAGAGGGAGAAGTACAGGAAGAGAAGGAGGAAATATGGAACAAGGGAGGGGAGGCTTTCGGGGGTATGTGGGAGAGGTGAGCACGAGCGGGTGGAAAGGGTGGGAGGGAGGACGAGGGAAATGAGAACCTTATGTGGAAGAGAGGGGCAAGTACAGGGAGGGTGGGAAGGGAGGAGGAGCCCGTGGGGGATGTGGCTGGCTTCGCCCTGAGCCCCAGAGCTTGTGTTCATGTCAAGGTCACAGCTCACTGTGGACGCTGTGAGGTGGGGTGGTAGGAGCACTGTGTGGTTGCATGCATCTGTTACGAGACATGGACTGTGTGGGAGCCTGTGAGTAAAACACTAGGCCATCTGCACACCCTGTGACACCACCGTCCTACATGCCCAGCCCACCCTGGGCCTTGTGCCTTGCCAGAGCACTCCTATGGGATGAACCTGCTTATTCACAACCTCTTACCCTTCACCTGCTTCAGGTGTGCACACTGTTGGGGAGAAACCTCCCTTGCTACCCCCAGCTGTCCACCCCAGGGCCTTGAGATGGAACAAAGACAGCATTGTGCCACTCAGAAAAGTGGCCAACCAGAGACCTGCAGAATGCAGAGACCCATGCTGGGAACAGCTGGCATGCTGCCATCCTAAGACTACAGCGGAGGCGACTTGAAGAACAAGAGGTGCCTGCTGGGTCCAGGTGAATGACCCACAGGCATCCAGGTCTGGCCCTTCCCAAAACCCCAGTAAAAGTATAGAAAAGGGGTTAAAAATATACACACTCAGAAGGTCAAGGAGAAAGGGGCAGCAGAACATTCCAGAAGCTGGGAATCAGGAGAGGGGCTGAAACTGGCCACCAGACCTGCAAATGCCAAATCTCCAGCCCAGGAAACAGTCGATCTCCCCACAAAGCCTGGAGGCACTACCTGTGTGGGCCTGCTGGCCCCTGAGGATGGGTGAGACTTCAAGACCCCCTCACAATAGCCAGGCTTGGAGAGGGAGTGTCTGTACAGAAAGCTGAACAGAGAAAGCCCCAGTCCTCACCCCCCTCATTCAGCTTCCAGAACCTTCCAGGCAGAAGATGAAAGACTTCTGGGGAATCCAACTGGCTTACAAAGACCTAAAGACACCAGCACTGCAGAGTTCCCCATCAGCCACCAGTTTAGCGGTGAGTCACACATCCCCCATCTCAGGTCCGCCAACAGGCCATCTCAGTCCCCATTCTTAGTCATGGGGCAGATGCCAGGGGTCACCAGGGGTCTGAAGAGAACAGGGACCCAAACAGAAGAAGGCAGTTTGGGGAAACTGACACTTCAGGGCAATGAAAACTTATAAATAACAATCCAGAATGTTTTTTAGGAAAAGACATTGCATCTGTGAAACAAGAACAGAATGCTACTAAACGGGAAGAACCTTTCTCTTTTTGAGCACTTGGAAATTAAGAGCAGATGGAGAATAAGTTGTGGAAATCTTGCAGAAGGAAAACACAAAGATAAATATGGGAAACAAGGGGGAGAAAAAGCAGGAAAAGAAACATCCCATACAATGAGCTCTGGAAGGAGAGGTCCGAGGAAGCGGGAGGCACTCATGGGACAGCGCAAGGGAAGTTTCCAGGCTTCACGCTGAAGGGGCTCACCAGCTACAAGAGCGCCCCACCCCAGCAGTCTGGAAAATTCCAGAACAAAGAGGATTGGACCAGCTCCCAGCAAGGACAGAACAGCCATATCCAGGGCTTAGGAATCAGGTTGATGGTTCATTGCCCCAGCTCGGTGGGTCTCACACTATCCCCATGCATCCAGGACAGCGCCCAGGACTCTCCACAGGGAAGATGAGAGGGGCTGGTTGGGGTCTTTGGATGGTTCAGGGGGATAAGCGTGATAATTTGTGTTAATCAGCATTTCAGTGGTTACCATTACGACAATGACAGTGGTTGGGGGTGTGTGATTCTGTCCCCAGGGGACATGGGCAATGTCTGGGGACATTCTTGGTCATACCACTAGGGGGTGCTGCTGGCATCTTGTCGGTGGAGGCCAGGGATGCTGCTCAGCATTACGCAGAGCCCTTTGGAACCAAATGTTAGTGGTATTGAGGCTGAGAAACCTGCATCACAGGAGTCAAGATAGGATGTGTAACTTCCAAACCAGTTAAGGAAGGAAGGGAGAATGAAAAAACGAAGAAAGCAAGCCAGCAACAAATAAAACCGGCATTGATTCAGTAGAAGTCAGCAGATGGGAAAAGTGTTGAGAAGGGGCATGGCCAGTGGGGAACAGAATGAGAGGCTGCATAAACAGCTGGTCAAGGCCCAGGGAGCCCCCTCATTGGCTCCAGTAGTCCCCGCTGCCTTCCTGCCTTCCAGTCCCCACATGCCCGACTTTCCTCCTCCCTCCCTGCCCACGTTCATTCCCTGACAAGCCTGTTAGTCTCAGGGATTCAGGCACCAATAAACCCTGGTGTTATTTCTGTCCCCTCGATGTCTCCCTGCCTGTGGCCAAAACACCTGACCTTCCCCTCAAACCCACCCACCTGCACCACCGCCCTCCTCCCATACCCCCTAGTCACATTAGTGCTACCTATTCAGACCTCAGACCTCAGGGTCCTCCTGACCCCCTACCTCTCACTCTGACCCCTCGGGAATCCTGCCTGCTCCAGCTTTAGCCCCAGCGTCTGGGCCTCCTCGCCTGGACCCCACCCACGATCCTGCACGTGGCAGCCCAAGTCCTCACGAAGCACCCGCTCCCTGAGAAGATTTTGGAGCTGCTGCTTGCAGACACTGACCAGAGCAAAGCCAGGAGGCAAAGATGAAGTCAGCAGCAAAGAGGGTCATGAGGTAATGGGAAGAGGGACAGCCTGCCAGAAGACACAGGATCTAACACAGCAAGCACCATTAAAACCATGGTGTGGACGCAGGCATCGCCAGGGAGTATGAGGGTAATTAGGAATGACTAGGAGGGGAAGGTTTTCTAGGGCCACACAAAGTACAGACTCAGTTTAGGTCAGCATTGCCCAGCAAAGGTTGGGACCAGGATCACATGGAATCAAGGGGCAGTGGGCCGGGGAGACTACTCTTGCCCCACAGCCCGTCCTGAGTCCTCTGGAACTTTCTGAGCACGCAGACCCTGTGTCCTGCCTCTCACCTGGATCCCATTCCGGTTCCTTCCCTGTTACCCCCTCAAGTCCTCCCCTGCTCAAACATCTGCTGTGGCTCCCACTGCCAGGCTCCTGGGCTGCTGTCCAACACTCACGGTTGTCCCCCAGGAGTCCCTGATCTTCCCCAATGGGCACCACCCCCTCTCCTCAACTCCAGGTGCTTCTGTCCAACAACCAGAGCCTCATTCCTCACCCACGATATTCTGAGGGGTCCTGCGTGAAGAAGCCAGGGCCCTGGGCTTCTCCAATTTACTGATGTCATACCCATTATCATCTCATAAGGGCTCAGCAGACCCATCACAAAATAACCTGTCCATGTTACTCATGACTGTCTCTTACCTGTCCTGCCAGGACTGGGGTCCCAGGACCGAGACATCCTGAAGAGTGATGGCTCAGAGAGGCAAAATACACAGCAGTGATCATGGAGAAGTGCCAGCCTCACTGGAAATCACAGAAAGATGCAAACTAAAACTGCACCGGGATACCACATCACTCACCAACAGGCAGCAGTGGCAAAGTCAGGCCCCACCAGGTATCAGGCAGGAGGTGCTATCAAACCCTGCAGGCGCCTGCGCCAGTCATTCAGGAGAGCGATTCGACAGGACCTCACTGAGGCGGCCCCACGGCCAGGCAGGAAACTATGAACAATACACAACTGGTAAGAACAGGAACAATTTAACTGATCTTACAAGGACAGATCTCCAAGATGGAGACCAAAACACAAAACACACCCCAGGTAGTTTAAAATTGTGAGACTACTTGTTGTCAGATTAGCAAAGATCAAAGGACGGGAATTGGTTGTTGCTGAAAGTGGGTGGAGTAAATCAATAAGCTCTCTTGGCAGGAATAGCTGGTGTTTCTGTTCATCTATGGATCAACTCCCTGAGATGCTAACCTTGAGAAAAGGACTTGAGGGCACGTAGGGTATCTGGGAGGGAGGGACTCCAGGAAGCTCCAGTGGGGGCTGGGGACGTTAGGCAGGGAGAGAAGGAACCCTGCAGGGGGCGCCAAAGAGCAGGTGACACTGGGCAACCGTCCCGATGGGGACCTCTAGGAGACAGCATAGAGGCACACCTCCGAGTGGTCCCACCAAGGGGTGAGGCAGCCAGGGTTCACCCTCCTACTCTTGACAGTGGAAACCCTGGTGGCGTAGTGGTTAAGAACTACAGCTGCTAATCAAAAGGTCAGCAGTTTGACTCCACCAGGTGCGCCTTGGAAACCATATGAGGCAGCTCTACTCTGTCCTACAGGGTTGCTATGAGTTGGAATTGCCTTGAAGGCAATGGGTTTTTTTGGTTTACTCTTGACAGTCATTGGTGAAGGGGTGCTCTGGGGGTCTTGGGTTGTGCTCCTGAGGGGGACCCCACCAGGCTGGGTCACAATTGCTTGAGCAAAAAGCAGTTGGTGGGAACTGTGAATGCTGAGCTATGGACAGGGCACTGGCAGTGTCAGCTACACTATTCACATCCCCCTTGATCCCTGAACCCAGTGATTCGTTTCTAGAAACTCACACCACAGACATCCCAGCACACGAACACACAGAGCCCTGTGCAAGGATATTTGTTTCAAAAAGTGCTTGATCAACAACAAAAATCAACTCAACTGGCTTAAAAAAAGAGGATAAAGTGACTCACATTAATGGACGTGGAGCTTCAGGTAAGGCCAGATCCAGCAGCCCAGAGATTGTCACCAGGAACCCAGCTTCTCTCCAATCTCTACACTACTTCCTGTCATGTCTGCCTCTCCCTTCTGTAGCTCCTGCCTTGTGGTCACAGGACAGTCCTGATGACAGGCCTAGCTGCAGTTTCTTCCAGCAGAGCCAGCAAGGAGGAAGGGTATGTGCCAAAGGATGCAGCTAGCAACCATCCTCTCCACCCCATACAGGGTCAAACACCCACCTCCATACTATTAGGGGATGTGACAGTGGGGGTGGGGGGTGGCTCCCCGGAGGCTCAGGGGCTACAGTGTGGGAAGTGGACATGGGGGCCAGCTCTTGAGCCCACAGTCACCACCAAGTTGTCGTAGCCAAGGCTCACCAACACCCTAGATGCCAATCAATGAGCCGTCAGTGGACTCGAGCATGGCCTTCCTCCCGAAATTGGGTTCTGACTCATAGTGACCCTATGTACAATGGGATAAAACACTGCCCTGTCCTGCACCATCCTCACAATCCTTATGCTTGAGCCCACTATTGCAACCACTGTGTCAATCCATCTCATTGAGCATCTTCCTCTTTTTGGCTGACCCTCTACTTTACCAAGTAGGATGTCTTTCTCCAGGCACTGATGCCTCCTGATAACATGTCCAAAGTATGTGAGGGAAATCCTCCTGAAATACAACTGCTAAGAATTGAGACAGGTCTACCTACAACAGGAAACTGTTTACCAGAAACACTGCCACGTGAAGCACAGAACAGCGCAGAGCAGAGCCCACCCTAGCCTCCTTCGCTTCTGGGCACAGAGCATCTGCCTCCGCCTCTTGGCTGTGCGCTGCCACAAGTCCCTGTGGGGGCTGCAGGCAGGGAGCCTCATGCTCATCCTCAAGCCTCTGCCAGCAGGGGGCACTGAGGGTGGGGTGATGCTGTGGGTGAGGGTGGGGGGCACGGAGACACCGGTGGGGAGTCTGGCAGCCCCACCGGCCATTGCAACCCTATGAACAACTAGCATCTTGAGAAATCAAGGTCTGTGTAAACAATTCAAACAACAGAGGAATAGACTCCACAGAACCGATTCACCAATTTGTCAAGACATCAATGCTGGTTTTGGGGGGTGATGGTCAGAGCTAAAGAAGAGACGTGAGCAGTAGAAAAAGTCATTTTACTTTTTATTAAATATACTCTTTTGACAAATCTTTAAAATATATAAACATTATATATAAACAAAGTGTCTTCGTGGCATCAAAAGTATAACTCCAGACCAGGACGAGCAGCAGGGGATGGGGGGCTTGGCTATGGGGGAGGGGGTGGCGCTACCAGGACCTTGAGACACACTAGGGCCAATAAGGCCCAGGGGATCACCCCTTCTCTCTTGCCCTGCTGTGTGCCTGTGGCTGAAGGGAGGCAGCGCTCCACCTGTTGAACCTGGTCTCCACATTTGCCTGGGGGCCTCAGGTCCCGGCCTCCAGGTGCTGGGCATGGTTTGGAAGTGGCGGGGGCAGGGGTGAGGTGCTGACCCACTAGGATGCCCCTCTCAGCCACCTCAGGCTGCCAGGGCCCCTGGGGACTCCTCTGGGGACCTATCTGGGGAAGAGCTGGCAAACACGTGTGAGGACAAGCAGGCCTTCACACCTGCAGGTGTGAGGAGGAAGTAGAGGTGAGGCCAGGTGATGGGAAAGAGAGTCACACACCACAGGCTGCTGTTGGGATACAAAATCAGCTCTCACATTCACACCTGTTCTGGACTAGGTGGACTTGGTGTCCACCCCAACAGACTTTGGGTCACCAAGCTGTAAAACAAAACCAAATCAGAACCCCAAATGTCATTAGGAAACAGGTTTGCCCCGGGTACCCGGACTCTACCACTCCTGACCCCAGGAGACAGCCCTTTCCGGGGGGCCCCCAGCAATGGATGCCTCGACCCCCAGAAGCCGTGGTGCTACACGACAGAGGGTCAGGCGCGGGCTCAGCTTCCAGCAGATGCCAATTGGATCTCAGAACCAAACAGTGTCACGTTCGGGGTGATGGGTCCTCGTGGGGATTTCAAAAATGACATAGGTGGGCAGCAGAGGGGACAAGAGGCATCCGTATGGCTCTCAGGGGTTTCTCCTCTTTCAGGGGGGTTCCAACAACCACCACTGTGGAACCTGGGATCAGGCAAGGTGGCCCATTGGGACACATGCACTGGGGGCAAAGAAGTTATTGTCGTGCAGGGTTGAGGATGGGACAGGGGAGGAGCTGGGTGGGGTGAGGGGCTGCGTTTTCCTGGGCACCACTGATGCAGCAGCCAAAGCCGAGGACAGAGACCGCAAGGGTCCCATCCTGGGCAGTCCCATATCAGGAAAGGCCCCACTGCTCGGGGGAAAAGTCCCATTGCTTGAGGCCAGGCCGCTCCCTATACTCATCTCCGCCAGTTCCCATGGTCAGAACAAAAGGGGGCAGCAGGGTCTGGCTCCAAGCTTAGAAGGGTCACAGGTCCCCAAAACTAGTAGCGCCTCTGCCAAGGGCCTCTTTGGGCCACACTCTCGGGAACAGCACCCCTCTCCCCCCCCCCCCGTCCCACTACTGCACTTCAGGGCCGGCGAGTGGGTCTCAGAGGCGCTGCACCCTTCCTCAGACAACTCTCCGAGGGCTCAGGAAACAAGGGGTCAGGTTCCCCATGCCCCGAGACGCCAGCCTAGCCCTGCAGGCGATGCAGCAGGATCTGCATGAGGTCGAAGGTGGTGAAGCTGATACCCACGGCGATGGGACCCTTGAGCCAGTTCATGCTCAGGCCCTTGTAGAGGCCGCGCACGGCGCCCTCCTTGCGCACGATGGTGCCCATTGTGCGCACGATGGAGGTGCGCGGGAAGCCCGTGACGCCTGCCGTCTGCATACGACGCCGCACTACATCCAATGGGTAGGAGGCCGACTGTCCAATGATACCGGCGCAGGCCCCGAAGATCATGCGCTCCAAGGGGTAGGGTTGCCGGTGGCCGCTGTACTCTGCAGGAGCAAGCAGGGTGAGCGCTGAGCATGCAGCGCTCCAACACGCAGAGCTCACGCATACACATGTGCACACGCGCACTCCCTCACACATGCACCTACACAAGCCCCCTGTGCCCACGCCCACCCCGCGCCTGCCCGTCAAATGTAACAGGGCAGGGCTGTGTGTCAACACCAAGCCCGCTCCCCCTCCTCCTCTCCACCAGGGCTCACACGTGCGGCCACTACTCTACTCCTAATTATGCCTTTTTAAACAAATTTGAGAAATACATAAGCCAGAAAGCACAAAGAATCTTATAAATAAGTCCTAAGACCCAGAGGGAGGCGCTGTTCACATCTAGTCATGCCTGGATCCGTCTGGTAAAGAAAATACCTCCCTGTCTGCGTCCTCCTCGCCACTGCCTAGTCCTCCCAGGGTGCCTTAGAAATGTTTCCGGAATGTTCATACCTCACTGTGAACAACACAGAGGCCCCAGGGCCCCGCGGGTTTTAAGGAAAGAGGCCCCTGTGAGGCACAATGGAGAAAGAAGCTGGCACCAGCCGATCAACAGGGATTCTTAAAGTTCAGCTGCAAAGAGTGAAGCCTAATGGGAACTATGAACTTTAGCTAATAATAATGTATTGTTACTGGTTCATCAACGTTAACAAATGTACCACACAAACGCCAGATGTTAATAATAGGAGAAACTGTGCAGGGGGGAAAGGGCATATAGAACTCTGGATTTTCTGAACAATTTGTCCATAAATTTAAAACTGCTCTAAAAAATAATCTATTTAAAAAAATCAGCTATGAATTTAGAACTAAGAATTAAAAACAATGAGAGAACATCATTTGCTCACCAGACTGGCAAAAACATTAAGGGGTCTGACAATACCCGTGTGGCCCAGAATGTGGAGAAAGGGCGTGTCCAAGCAGCCAGAATGACTGTCGGGTGAGGGGAACTGAGACAGTCGACAGTGTGAAAAGACGTGCTCCTGGGGTTGGCAGGTTACAGAGGAAAACTGGAAACAGCCTGCTGTGGACTGAATTGTGTCCTCCAAAAAGATACGTCGGAGCCCCTGGGTGGTGTAAACTGCAAACGCACTTGGCTGTTAACCAAAGGTCTGAGGTTCAAGTCCACCCAGAGGCACCTAGGAAGAAAGGCCTGACAATCTACTTCCAAAAAATCTGCCATTGAAAACCCCATGGACCAGTTCTACTCTGACACACATGGAATTGCCCTGAGTCAGAATCAGCTCCATAGCAAATGATTAACCAAGCATTCTGAAATTAATATCAAAAAGATATGTGGAAGTTCTAACCCCTGTACCTGTGCAGGCGACCTTGTTTGGAAATAGGGTTTTTCTTTTGTTATCAGTAAATTAAATGAGGTCATACCAGAGTAGGATGGGTCCTAATCCTAATCCCTTTGAAGTCATGTTTTATAAAAGGGGGAAGAGACACAGAGACAGAGTCAGTCATGGGAAGATGCCACATGAAGATACATCTAAAGGCCAAGGGACACGTGGACCACCAGGAAGGGTCTTCCCCTAGAGCCAGCAGATACAGCATGGTCCTGCCAACACCCTTTCTGCCTCCAGACTGGGAGAGTAAATTTCTGTTCTTTAAAGCCTGAAATCTGTGGCTTTAAACTTGTGGTACTTTGTCAGGGCAACCACAGGGGACTGAGAGCCAGCCTAAACACCACCCCCAGCCCCAGTGAGGAACACCCACCACAGGGCACCCAGACATCAGCTCTGGGGAAAGATGTGCCAACGGAGCCTGTGTGAAGCGACCCTGCGTGTGTCACTTCTATAACCATGAGATGTTACAATGTACTGCTAACAACATAGATATGTGCATGCAGATGTATTTTTAAAACCAGCTTGAGGGATATCCTCCACGTTTCTAATAATGAAGCCTGGGGAGGGGACAGCCAGGACTTACCTGCATCGTTTTCTTTAAAAAAAGCATCTTGAGGCAACATGGTAATAACTGTCCATGCTGGTATGAGCATTCTTGTAGTATTCTCTGTAGTTTTATGTATTCCTAGATTTTCTCAAAATTATCAAAACAAAAGGGCATTTCCTGACATCTTCGTTCCACCCGCACGCTGCGCGTGCATGTGTGTGGGTGTATGAACCTGACCGTGTGTGAGCATGCATGTGGGTGTTCAGGTGTAGCCAGCGCTCAGGACAATACACTAGATACTGGGGGGTGTCTCTTAAAGGCCTTCAATGCCAGTACCCAGGTTCCTCTGGTGGATACATGACCTCATGGGTGCTAGGGCCCAGCCCGGCCCCACACCCCTCACCTCTGTGCAGGCTCTTGAGTGTCTCGTAGGTGAAGAAGCTCAGCCCTGCGTATGGAATGACGCCCAGCAGGGTTGGTGTGAAGCCATGGTACAGGGTCTTCAGCCCCTCCTCACGGGAGATACGGATGAAGACATGAAAGATGTTGCTGTACCTGCAGGACAAAGCAGGCAGGCAGGCTGTGGGTGTGTCAGCCACCAGGGCAGGGACCGAGGTCACAACCACCTGCTCCTCCAGGCACTGGGCCTGTGTCTGTAGCATGGACACTCCACCATTAGGCCACAGAGCCACGGGCAGCAGCTTTGGAATGAGAGGGACATACACATGGAAGCTCCTGTTTCCTTGTCAACACTGGGATCGTCCCGTGGGCTGAACACTTACTTCTCATGCACATGCACTAAAGCATCTATGCTCAACTCCAGAGGAAGCCTGCAGACACTGAGCCTGTCCAAGAAAGCAATCAGAGCCTTTCTGGAACGGCTACAGAGTCACGGCGCAGGCTAGGCAAGAGCCAGGGTTAGGATTCTCACAAAGCTTCCTCTGCAGTGGACACAGATGCCCAGATCCACCCCAGGGCCTTGGGAGTGGCTCTCACCCTTAGGGGACACGGACCCTCAGGACTCACATCTCCTTTGGGGTCACAGCCATCCGTGCGCGGACCAGGTCCAGTGGATAGGTCAGCGAGGCGGCCGTCGTTCCAGCCAGCGCGCCTGCAAGCAGCCGGGGCCAGGGAGGCAGGTCCCTGCAGGTGGGGTGGGGGTGGGCGCAACAAGGGTGAGAGCCCGAGGGGGAGAGAGAGACATAGATATAGAAAGATGGAGAGAGACAGAGAGGAAGAGACACAGAATGAGAGACAGAGAAACAGAGAGAGAACAAGGCACAGAGAAAGAGAGGGAGATAGAGACAGATGGAGAGAGAGAGACAGAAAGAGCAAGGGAAACAGAGACAGAGAGAGAGGGAAACAGAGAAACAGTCAAGAAGACAGAGAAACACAGAGCGAAAGAGAGAGAGACACACAGAGGCCCGGCCCGGGTTGCTGACATATCTCAGTGGGGGTGCCTGGTCCTCCCCCAGCTCTGGGGCCCTGTGGGGCTATGGAGGGGTTGGGGAGTGGGGTTGGGGAAGGGCCAGAGAAGGGGGCCAGGGAGGGGACCGGGGAGGGGTCGGGGGGCCTCACTCTCCACAGAAGCCATAGTAGCGCCCCAGCACCCGCTTGTACTCCTCATGGGCGCTGAACTGGATGGCGGCGTAGGGCACCACGCGCACCATGGTGGCCGAGTTCCCACGCCACAGGCTGAAGAAGCCCTCATTGAGGTAGGTGTAGTAGAGCAGCCGGAGGGCTTCCTGGGGGTGGGGGTCAGAGGTCACCATCCTGCCATGAACCTATGCCCCTGTCCACCTTGTCCATGTATCCCACCCTGTACCTGGGGTCTACAGCATCCATGAACATGCCTCACTGCCCATCCCCCACCCAAGGAATTCTGACATGCATAGGAGACCAGGTTTGCGAACAGGGCCCAGAGCCCCATAAGGGTGACTTTAAAAAACAGTCTTTATTGTTTCCTGTATTAAGAAGGTAATGCCTGGCACTGTTAGAAAATCACGCACAAAGATGTGGGGTTCAGAAAGCTGAGCTTCCAGCCCCCCTCCCAGAGGCACACAGGGCACCTGAGCATTCCTGGTGGGGGGCAGGGAGGCATGTCCCGGCAGAGCTGGGGCACAGCAAGGACCCCATCCCCTCCTCACCCTGAGCAGCCCGGGACCCCCATGCCACCACCACCAAGTAGCTTGGGGCCTGGCTGGAGGGGGGCGGTGCACAGGGAGAAAGCATCTTTCCTGCGTCATTCCCCTCCTCCCCAACCCCACTGGGCAGGACAGCAGGTGTGAGGAGCCTGGGCTCAGTGACCTAGCACCTCACCTTGGCAGAGAATCTTTTTGAAGACACTGGAAGAAAACACACAGAGCCCGTCAGGACGCAAGGGACATGTCTGCATGACTCCCTCCTCATTGGCAAGCCCCCCCAGTCTGCATGTCTCCCTCATCAGCATGCCCCCTCACTCTGTGCGTCCCCCTCGGCATCTGTGCTGTTCTTAGCACAGGAGTTAAGAAGTGGCTGCCAAAGAGTCCGCCCGTGGCTCTGCAGGGCACTGATGGTGGTGGGGGCATCCCTGCAGCGGCTCCCCTCCGCCACCCAGGAGCCTCCGTCCTTCCCCCTCTGCACATCCAGACTTATCCCTAAAAGGCAAGTGGCTCCCATCCAACCCCTCCAGGATGAAGAGGGTCTTGGAGGGGTGTGGCTCCCAAGGGCGGCCGCAGGGCCCTGCAGAGTGATCCAGCGGCGCCCCCTTCTCCTTGCTCCGGAACATGGTGGGCCCAAGCAGGGCTTGTACAAGTGCTCATGGGAAAGACCCAGAAACCCAGACCATGCAGGTCTGGGGTCCACCCAGATCCCCAAGACAAAGGTCTCATGGCCTGCAGTGCTCCTGCTGGTCTGAGGCCCTGCACACGTGTACGCGTATGTGTACGCACATGTAGGCATGTGTGGGAGTGCACTGTGCACACTTGTGTATGTGCGTGCATTTGTGCGTGTGCGTGTCCTGTCCTGTGTCTGTCACTGATTCCTCACACGTGAGGGAGATTGATATTAACACTCTCACATTACAGATAAGAAAACCGAGGCACCAAGAGGCTGAGACCAGCTGCAGCGGGAAGAGCCGGGTTCTCTCTCAACCACTGTAGGGCGGAGGGTCCCGGGTCATGACCTCAGCCCCCACCATGGCCTGGAGAGAGTGTTTCAGGGGTGCAGCCATGGAAAGGGAAGGCCTCCTCTTCAGAGGCCCCTGAGAGGAGACTGAGGAGGAAGGGGAGCCCAGAGGCTTCTCTATGATGCTGACAGACAGACAGATGCACAGACAGGCAGGTGGCTTGTACCCTGGAAGATGATTTTGGTTCGGTCCAGGGGGGCTACCGCCGTCTTGGCAAGCGCACCAGCCAGGGCCCCAGACAGCAGGGAGTTGAACACGTCGTGGTGGTCTCTCTGAAAGGAAGTGCAGAACACCAGCATGAGGGGGGCATCGCTCAGAGGAGGAGTGGGACACGCGTGGGTGCTGGGGTGTCTTCTTACAGCCCAGGCCAGGCCCAGAGACCACAGGCCCTGCACTCAACATGTGAAGTGCGCAGCCCAGAGGACATCTGGGCGGGAGGAACATGCTTCTGGGCAGCTGTGGGCTCTGATTCTCGGGTTCAGACTGCAGGGCAACCAGCTCCACCCAAGCGTACACCCAGGCTCCTCGCCACATCAAGCCACCGCGGTGTCCTCAGGGCAATGCCACCAGGCACGCGTGTCATGTAGGGGAAGAGAGGGGGTAGGTCAGTGTAGCCCCTTGCACATCTCCGGTCAGCAGTTGGCGTCTCCAGAATGTTACCCAGTCAAGGTGAGGGCTGACGGTGATGGTGATGATGTTGGTGAGGACAACATTACGGATGGTGACGACAGTGGTGACAACGGTGATCCTGACAGTGACTGTGATATAGTGGGGACAAGTGGTGACAATGGTGTGGTGGGGACGATGGCGGTGATGACAGTGACAGGGATGTGGCCAGCCACAGCACCACTGCTCTCATGTATCACCTTGCTGCCCCATCTCGGCAGTGACACTGTTTCTAGCATCCTCTCATGGATGGAAACAGTCCCCAAGGCCTTGCTCTCCTCGTCCCCTGGACATCACAAGCCTTGGCCAGACCCTTCCCCATCTCCTCACCCAGCCCAACTCCCCAGTCTCCAGAGCCAGAATCCAAAACTGGGGTCTCATCTGGGAATCCACATTTCCGGCTCCTACGATCACGCTTCCAGGCAATCAGAGACAGTAGCTCCGAAAGGTGTGGTCAGACGCTGGCTCACCTCGTTCAAGGGGAAGCTCAGTGGGGTTTTTGGGGTGAGATGAGCAACCACCACCTCAGGACCTCTTCATGCAGAGGGGATGCTCCACAAGCAGTGCCTAGCACGTGACCATCACATCAACAAGACAGATCCCACGCACCCCTTCTCCCTCAACAGTGCGTGGGCGGTGCCACCCATGACTCTTAAAAGCTTAACGCCACCCCTTCAGTTACACACACTCACTCTCACACACACACACAGATGCTCTGAGGGGGCCTGCTGCCTGGGTGGTGGCTTCCAGCTCCTTTCCTCATAACTCAAAGGGCCCAGCTCGGGCAGCACAGACAGACGCCGCAGGGACCCCCACGAGTGGATGAGAACAGGCAGACAGCCCCACGGGATGTGGGTGAGTCACATGTGAAACATACAGTAGCACAAATCACAAAAGAAGACTCTAGCTTCTTCATCAGAGAAACATGGCTTCGAGCAGGGATCTCCTCATCGGACGGGTTGATCCTGGTGAGATTCTGGTTGGTACTGCATTGGTGCTCACAGAACCCCCAGTCTTCAAAGTGCTATGGCTCCCTCCAGCAAAATTCACTCCACGGAAACTCTTGCTGGTCGGCATATGCTGGGCGACAGCATCTAGATGCTTCCAGTCTCGAGTTCTGAGCTCCGTAGTTGTTGCTAGTTGTCATGGAGTCAGCTCCGACTCATGGTGATCCCAGGTACGAGAATGAAACCTTGTCCAGTCCTGCGCCATCTCTATGATTGTTGCTGTTATTTGAGCCCATTGTTGCAGCTATTGTGTCAATCCATCTCATGGAGGGTCTCCCTTGTTTTCGCTCACCCTCTTCTTCACCAAACACAACGTGCTTTTCTAGCAATTGGTCTTTCCTGATGACATGAAGTCTCACCACCCTCGTATCTAAGGAGCATTCTGGTAGGGTTTCTTCTAAGACTGACCTGTTGGTAGATTCAAGATTTTTGCCAACACCACAGTTCAAATACATCAATTCTTCTTCTGTTTCCTTTTTTCACTGTCCAGCTTTCACATGCGTGTAACGTAGCAGAAAAGACCACGGCTTGGGTGAGGCACGCCTTAGTCCTCAAAGTGACATCTTTGTTTTTGAACACTTTAAAGAGGTCTTTTATAGCAGATTTGCCCAATGCAATACACTGATTTTTTAAAATATTTTTTTATTACAGCACTTTAGATAAAGGTTTACAGAGCACACTAGCTTCTCATTAAACAGTCAGTACACATATTGTTTTATGACATTGGTTACCAACCCCCCGACATGTCAACACTCTCCTTTCTCCATCTTGGATTCCCTAGTAGCAGCTTTCCTGTCCCCTCCTGCCTTCTAGTCCTTGCGCCTGGGCTGGTGTGCTCCTTTAGTCTCATTTTATTTTATGGGCCTGTCTAATCTCTGGCTGAAGGGTGAACCTCAGGAGTGACTTCATCACTGAGCTAAAAGGGTATCTGGGGGCCATACTCTCAGAGTTTCTGCAGTCTCTGTCAGGCCAGTAAGTCTGGTCTTTTTTGGTGAATTAGAGTTTGTTCTACATTTTTCTCCAGCTCTGTCCGGGACCCTCAATTATGATTCCTGTCAGAGCAGTTGGTGGTGGTAGCCAGGCACCGTCTAGCTGTACTGGACTCAGTCTGGTGGAGGCCGTGGTGGTTGTGCTCCATTAGTCCTTTGGACGACTCTTTCCTTGTGTCTTTAGTTTTCTTTGTCATCATTTGATTTCTTCACTGCTGCTTCCATGGGCGTTGATGGTTGAGACAAGTCGAATGAAATCTTCTGAATCTGAGAGTTCAGTAGGGAAGTTCACTAAACCGCCAAGGAAGTGCCCACCCTGGGTCCCCCCCCCCCCTGCCTCCCTCATACAGCACCAGGAGCAGTGACTCCCTGGGCGAGCGGGAACCTGCCTGCCCAGTGCTCAGCAGCATGACCTGAAATCTGGCGATAGGCTGGAGGATGACACCAGTGCGGCCTCTAGCAGAGTGGACTCTGTGTCCTGCCCCAGCAAGCATGGGGACGGGTTCCTGTAGTCAGGTCAGTCTGTGGCTCAGGTGGAGCCAGGGGTTCTGCTTCTAGGGTGAACGAACAGCACAGGCTGGACGACTCTTTTTGGAGGAACATCTCTTCAATTCACGTGCAGGAATCAGGGGTAGATGGCAGGGCTCAGGGAAAATCCCCCATGGCCATTCCAGCCCCCCCACACCCCCCCACAAAGCCATCTAGGCCCCCGATGGCCTCCTTTCCTGCCCCCCCTGTACCCCTGGTCATCCCAGCTTCCCCATGGTCATCCCTGCCCCCCGACCTGCAAATAAGACAAGTTGGGCAATCCCATGGGAAGGGCTCAGGCACTGCTTGGCTCGATCTTTAGTATCCACAAGTGAGGGAGGAAAAGTGGCTCTAAAGCCCTTCTTCATGCCAGCTTCCCAGACAAATCTGTGTCAGTGGGGTTCACATCAGGAGCCAGAGTCCCCTACCCACCACCCTGCCAGCCCCAAACCTCCCCCGAGCTGTGCCAGGCCCATCACACGGGATGTGGGTGCAAGAGAGGGTCCTGGGCAGTGGATGAATGATGAGGGACCATGACTTGGTGACATCATGTAGAGACAGGCAGAGGTTAGCTCTGAGGGAGTGCAAGACAGAGTCGGGGACTGGAGAGGGGGCATTGAGAGAGTGCATACTTGCCTTTTTGGAGATGGCCGAACGCAGGGTGGGCTCAGCATCCTCCGGCAGGTGTGCCGTGGCCTCCTTCACACCATTACCCATCCCAGGCCTGCTGGGCGGAGCCTTGGTCCTGGGGGACAGAGGGGTGGTAAGACGCGGCACCGCAATTCATCCCCAGTTATCTGGACACAGTTTCCTTCCTCCCCTGGCCTGGCCACTGTCTCCTGCAGGGGACGGCACCCGCCCCACATCCTGACCCTCACCCTGGCATTATGGCTTAATGATTGACGAGAACCCTCTTGCTGTCTGAGCTTCACAAACTGACCTCTGAGTAGTTTGTTTTTTAACCCGGTGTCATAGCAGAGCCCACAGGCTCAGAGAGGCTGAGCTGTTTCCCTGAGGTTGCAGGAGGGACAGGCTAGGGGGTATGGGCACGGAAGGGGAGCACCCACACTTCCTCGTCACCAGCACAGATAAGCGTGGAGCCAAGAGAGCTCATCTACCCGGCCCCTCAAAGTCCCCCGTCACTGGGCTGTGTGGACAAGGGCCCAAGTTCATTCACGTAAATACTTCCAGAAAATTGATTTTTCACTACGAAATGGCACCTTGCTCTTTGACACCTCAGGGCTCCTTCCAGGAGGTGCACATTGCGCTCACCTTGAGGTGCAGGCAAAGCTCAGCAAAGCACAACAAGTGTCCCACTGTCCAGGCCAAACGGTCTAAAGGACAGAGGGCAGAGGACAGGGAACGGGCATGACTGAGACGCTGCCAGCTTCAGTTCCCGCATTTGTAATCATACAATAAATTGATACGATTTACTGTAAACAACACAGAGGCCCCAGAGCAGATGGTGAGCATCCCGCCAGCCTCTGGTTGTCCCTAAGCCATCTCCCCACGCTAATGCCCATGCATAACACTGAGTTATGTGTTAAAAGAGTATCAATGGGATTATGCTGAACATATTGTCTGGGACTAGCTTTTTCCTACTTAAAAATAGGCCCTGAACAGTTAGCAGTTCCTCAGAAAGTTAAAGGTAGAGCTACCCTATGGCTCAGCAATTCTGCTCCTAGGCATATACCCAAGAGACTTGAAAGCAGAACGCAAATAGATACTTGTAAACCAACATTCAGTGCAGCACTATTCGTAATAGCCAAAAAGTGGAAACAATTCAAGGGTCCGTCAAGAGATGAATGGATAAATAAAATGTAGTCCATCCATTCAATGGAATATTATTCTGCCATAAAGAGAAATGAAGTCCTGACGCATGCCACTACATCAACTGTCTTAGTCATCTAGTGCTGCTGTAACAGAAATACCACAAGTGGATGGCTTTAACAAAGAGAAATTTATTCTCTCATAGTCCAGTGGGCTACAAGTCCAAATTCAGGGTGTCAGCTTCAGGAGAATGCTTTCTCTGTCGGCTCTGGAGGAAGGTCCATGTCATTTATCTTCCCTTAGTCTAGGAGCTTCTCTGCGTAGGAACCTCAGGTTCAAAGGACACACTCTGCTCCCAGCACTGCTTTCTTGGTGGTATGAGGTTCCAGTGTGTCTCTGCTTGCTTCTCTCTTTCATATCTCAAAAAAGACTGGCTTAAGACACTATCTAATCTTGTAGACCTCATCAGTAAAACTGCCGCTAATCCATTTTATTACAGCATAGTGACAGAGTTAACAATACATAAGGAGATCACATCAGATTACAAAACGGTACACGATCATGTAATACTGGGAATCATGACCCAGCCAAGTTGACAGATAGTTTTTAGGGACACAATTCAATCCATGACATCAATGAACCTCAAAAACATGCTGAGGGAGAGAAGTCAGACACAAAACCCAGGTCTCCTGCTGAGACAGAGTTTTACCATTCAACCACCACTGTTCCCATGCTTGTAGTACAATATCAATGCTCATTTTCAGGTTTAGATCATGGTACCATGATCATATAAGGTCCCTAGGTGGTACAATCTGCTTCCGTAAAGATTATAGCCAAGAAAACCCTACAGAGCGTAGCTCTTCTCTGACACACATGGGGCCACCATGCATTGGAATCCACTAGACGGAGCGGGCTTGGGTTTTATTTTTACCATACTCATGTAACACGCCAACACTGGGGAAAGCCAGGACAATGGTGGATGGGAACTCTCCATTATTTTTGTACCTTTTCTTGTAAGTCTATAATTATTTGAAAATAAAGTTTTTTAAAATGATTTGAGGAAACCAGGACAAAGGACTCCCCAGGGTAAGAATGGGGTCAAGACAGATGCTCACAGCCTATGGCCTGGTCTTGGCACACTGGCAAGTATTGTCCATTAAATTCCTTGACCCCAGTCCTTTAATCTGCCCAACCTTGACCCACGTTAGCTGTGCCTTACAGATGAGGAAGGTGAAGCTCAGGCAGTTTAAGCACTTGCCCAAGGCCATGTGGAGGGCTGAGCTGGGCCAAGAACACAGGTACTTATTGCAGCAGGGAGCAGAGCAATGGGGAGGCCGAGGAATCTATTCCTCACCAAGACCCCCATCAATACCAGTGTCCCTGAATCGACCCTAACTCATGGCAACCCCTTGTGTGTCAGAGTAGAATTGTGCTCCATAGGGTTTTCAATGGATAATTTTTCAGGAGTAAATCGCCAGATCTTTCTTACAAGCATCTCTGGGTGGACTTGAATTGCCAACCTTATGGTTAGCAGAGCTTCCCTTAACCCAAAGGAAGCACTCATCAGGGAAAGGCTGAGGCCCCTTGCAGACAGCACAATCAGGAACAGCCTCTTTGTAAAAGTGTCTGGGGGCAGTAGTAGGGACCCCTGGGCTGGCTGGGGTGGGGCAGGAGCCCTGAGGGTCAAGTCATTCCCCCTAGGGACCTGAGCCAGTACAGAAGAGGCAGCCCCAAGGGCAGGGACGGAAGTCAGGTTTGGGACCACGGCGGGGGGGGGGGGGGGGGGGCAGGGTTAGCAAGCCCTGCTGTGGGCTGGATGCCGTAGGCTGCCAGGGAGAAGGTGCTGGGAGGAACCACCTTGAGACCGCGGCTTGGCCGCTGGGGGCCTTCAGCTTGGAGGATGAGGGGCCCAGAGATGCCCATGGTAATCAAGTTTGGGAGAAGGGGATAGCTGGGCCTCACAGAGTTCTGTAAGTAATTATAGGTAAAAGCTGGATACCCTGGGCTCAGCCTAAATAATCAGGCATGCAGGGACTGGATGCCATATGCAGGAGAGAGGAGCCAGCTGGCCAAGGATGGGACACCTGGCACCCAATTCCAGTGGTGCACATACAGTTGTATTGGCGGGAGGGCCTGAGGCCCTCGCCCCTCTGTCCGGGGCACTTGGCCTCCCGTGGACACTTCCCAGCATCCCTGAAGCTCTGGGTCCCCACAGTGAGCAATGAGTTAGTAAAGTGGCACTAAGGCCAGTGGTACCTAATAAAAATGAAAACACGGTGGCTAAAACCCCAAAATGTCACCACCACAGGTTCAAGAAGGGGCCCTGTGGGGCATTGGCTGCCAGGTGGCTCCTGGGGACTCCAGCAGGTGGGGGCAGAACATTATTGTTGCTGTTATCTGTGGTCGAGTGGACTCCAACTCAGGGCGACCCCATGGGTGCAGAGCAGAACTGTGCTCTATAGGGTTTTCAAGGCTGTGACCTTTCAGAATTAGATTGCCAGGCCTTTCTTCCACGGCACGTCTGAGAGGGTTTGAACTGACAACCTTTCAGTTAGTGGTGCAGTGCTTAACTGTGCCACCCAGGGACTCCTGGTGGGACATTATCCTTATCCGTATCCTCACGTGACTGTTAACTAAATCCCTGACTACCTGGACTTCACCAGCTTTCCCACTCATTTCTCTCTGTCCGGGGTCCCATTCAGGGCACCTCTCTGTCTCCTCTGTGACAGCCCCTCTGCCTCTCCTTGTTGTGACCTTGGCAGTTGTGAGGATGGGCTGCGGGTCCTTGAACACACCCCAGTCAGGGTCTGTCAGCTGTTCCTGTCATGTTCAGACTGGGGTTGTAGGTTTTGGGGGATTCCCTCCTGTGTTGAACTGGGGTACCTGATGTCACGTGACTCACCAGGGTGAAGAAGTCACCCAGGTCACTTGGGCACCCTGGTGTCTGCCAGGTGTCTCCACAGGAAAGTTACTATTTCCCCTGGAAAGGGGACCTTCAGGATCACCATTGCCCAATGTTTAAAGGGCCGTGTGGTCAGCTGAATAATGGCCCTCCAAGATGTCCCTGTCCTAATCCTCAGAACGTGCGAACATGTGACCTCACACAGCCAAAGGGAATTTGCAGATGAAATCAAGGGAAGGATCCTGAGATGAGGGTTATGTTGGATTACCTGGTGGGCCCCACGTAATCACCCTTATTGGGGGGAGGCAGAAGTGAGAGTCAGAGGCAATCACATGATGATGGAAGCAGGGGACAGAGAGATAGGAAGGTTCAGATTTGGGGAAGGAGGAGGGGGCCACCAGCTGAAGGGTGTGAGTGGCTTCCGGAAGCTGAAAAAGGCAAGAGAAGAGATTCTCCCCTGGGAGAATTGGTCCTGGGATCCATTTTAGAATCTGACCTCCAGAACTACAGGAGAACAAACGTGCTGTTTTAAGCCTCTGGAGTCCCGGGGTGGTGCAAACCGTTACATGCTTGGCTACTAACCAAAAGGTTAAAGGTTCAAGTGTATCCAGGGGTGCCTTGAAAGAATGGCCTGGTGAAAAATCAGTCACTGAAATCCCCGTGGAGCAGTTCTACTCTGACACACACAGGGTTGCCAAGGCCAAGATTGACTTGATGGCAATTATTTCCTTTTTTTTTTAGGGCACAGTGGTTAAGCATTCAGCTGCTAAGCAAAAGGTTGGCAGTTCAAACCCACTAGCCACTCTGCGGGAGAAAGATGTGGCAGTCTGCTTCTGTAAAGATTTCAGCCTAGGAAATCCTATGGGGCAGTTCTACTCTGTCCTGTGGGGTCGCTATGAATCGGAATTGACTCTACAGCAACAGGTTTTTTTGTTTTAAGCCTCTAAGTTGTGGTTACTTGTTACAGCAGCAACAGGAGACTCATCCAGGCTGCTGTGGGGACCAGGGTGGATCACAAGAGGCTGATCGCAGGTCAATGGGGGTAACAACGATGTCAGAACAGCCAGTCTTGGCACAGTGGACCTCCACCCCGGTAAGGACGGGAGCTGAGGAGTGGATCCTTCATGTATGAATGTTTACTGAGGGCTCCACTGTGCCAGGCACAGGCCCACCCTCATGGCACCACAGTCCATGCAGCGAGGAGGGACACACGCCGGAAGAAAACAAATGCAATGGATGGTGGCCAGCAGGTCTTCCCGAAGGGCGGCATCTGAACGGAGGCAGGATAAACAGATGGCTCACTGGTGCAGCATTCTAGGCAGCTGGATGGGAAGTGCAAAAGTCCTGGGGCAGAAAGGAGCTGGCCAGGCCAATGAAGGAAGCAAGGGTTACTCCGGCTGCAGTGGGGGCGAGGTGGAAGCAGGAAGACTGTTAAGGACACCCACGTGGTTACTCAGGAAAGAGGGAGGGGCCTAGACTTGGGGTCTTTGGGGCTGTTAGGGGAGGAGGTAGGGTTTGGGGAAGAGTTGGGCTGACAGGGCATAGTGAGGAGGTGGGGGGGGGGGGCACACAGGAGTCAGCCCAGGCCTGAGCACCAAGAGGGTTGGGGGTGGAGCGGCAGGAACACACACAGGGCTGCTGGCCCCTATTCTTGTGAAGAGGATGACCTCCAAGGACAAACCCCAGCTCCCCAGGTGATCAAAGGTAGTCAGGACTTCTATCACCTGGCCCCATTAAACTACCAGTGATGCTATGAAGGCAAAAAATAAAAACAAACCTACTGCCGTCAAGTTGATTCTAACTCATAGTGACCCTACAGGACAGAACAGAACTGCTCCATAGGGTTTCCGAGGCTATAATCTTTATGGAAGCAGACTGCTACATCTTTTTCCTGCATAGTAGCTGGTGGGTTCAAACTGCCAACATTTTGGTTAGCAGCCAAGCGCTTAACCACTGCACCACCAAGGGCTCCTTTATGAAAGCAAAGCACCCAGGTTTAATTAAATAAAACAGCCCAGCCATCTGGCCCTGTAATGCCCATGCCAGCCTCACTGCTGCGGGGACACTTCTCTCCCTTATCTGATCTGCCTGGATAAGCCCGGCAGATCCCTCCTATCCCTACACAGGTCTCCCCTCACAGGTCACCCTACCAAAGCTGGCCAGTCCAGGAAACCCTGCTGTTATTGGGAAGCCCAGAATCCCCAACTGTCCAAAGGAAGGAAGACAGACTTCCCACCTTTGGGCAAGACCCTCTCTGTCCTGGGTCCTCCTGAGGCACCCGGTGAGCTAGGGCGTGAAACTGCTGTCGTCTCTAAACCAGCGTTGTTTGGACACGAGGACCCTCCTCCCCCTCAGCCTACAGGACACTGCACCATCCCCCTCTCGTCACCTGTTG
Organism: Dugong dugon; assembly: GCA_030035585.1. Lineage (NCBI taxonomy): Eukaryota > Metazoa > Chordata > Mammalia > Sirenia > Dugongidae > Dugong > Dugong dugon. Next base: position 23,357,069 of record CM057462.1, on the reverse strand, counting down.
TGTGAGCTCAATGGCAGACCCTGGGTTCAGGTTCAGTTCTGCCTTTTACAGGTGAGCTGCCAGGTGAGAGGCCCCGCTCCTGCAGCCTTGGCTTGCTCATCTGTGAGCTGGGCTCATGGCGCCAACCAGGTGCTGTGTGGTTCAGTGGGTGGTGCGCAGAAGCACTTTCTTCCTGGCTCTACTCACCCTGCAGGGCCGCATCCCTCCTCAACCCCAGGGGGACACACGCTGTTGGGGCCTCCGGGCTGGGCCAGGCACCCGCCCCACACTCTGGACCCCAGCTAGATCTGGTATCTGGCCAAGGTCTGTGCTCCGCACATACTTGCCTCTTCCCACCTGTGAGAAGACTTGCTGCCTGCTCCACCGATGACTGACTGAACCAAGTCACAGGTGTGGGAAGTGATCCAGGCAACCGCCCCACTCGCTCTCTGTAGGTGACCCCATCAGGGAATGAGAGCTCACTCCCCTGGAGGCTGGGACAAGACCAAGTCCCCTTCCTTCAGGGGAGTGGGGAGGATAGGGGGAGGCTCCAGGGCGTGTGGACCCAGCAACATGGTTGCAGGGGAGGCAGTTCCTGTGGATTCGGGTGAGTGCCTGTCCCCTGTACCTCCCAGACCCTGACCACATGCACTGCAGCACCTATTCCAACCACAACGACAGCGTCTGCAGCACCAGGAAGCCTAGGCCCCTAGCTCCTTCTCAGCACCTATGACATGTACTCCTCCTGATGGCACTTTCTGGAATGGGAATCCAGGTGCCAGAGTCTCCCTGGGTGGGGACGGGGCAATACCCAGGGCTGGAGGCTGGGGCCCAGGGCCATCTTAGCCTGTGATGGTGGCATTTGTAGACCAGCCCCAAACAACATGTTGTTCACATTTTGTTTGTTTAGCAACCTCTCCACATACCAAAGACAAAACAAAAAGGGCTGGGGGTGGCGGAGGTGAACTGGAGTAACACAGCAATGGATCGTTGACCCCACACACAACAGAAGGAAACACTGGCCAGTCCTGGGCCAATCCCATGATCAGTTGCAGATAGGACCGTTGTGATCCATAGGTTTTCAGTGGCTGATTTTCAGAAGTAGATCACCAGGACTTTCTTCCTAGTCCATCTTAGTCTGGAAACTCTGCTGAAGCCTAGTTTCAGCATCCTAGCAACACACAAGCCTCCACACTGACACATGGGTGGTGGCTGTGCATTGCTTGATATCAAACCAGGGTACCCCTCATGGAAGGAGAGAATTCTATACCGAACCATCACTGCCTCTAACATGGCAATAAACCTTACTAAATGCCACTATCTAGGGAACGTTAACCTGAAATCTCAGAACCTCAAGGTTGGGTGGGACTTTAAAAGTCATAGTGTGATTCTGTTTATACAAAATGTCCAGAACAGGCAAATCTAGAGAGACAGAAAACAGATTAGTGGTTGCCATGGGCTGGAGGAGGGTGGATGGGGAGTGACTGTGTCTTAGTTGTCTAGTGCTGCTACAACAGAAATACCACAAGTGGATAGCTTCAACAGAAATTTATTCTCTCACAGTGTAGGACGTTAGAAATCCGAATTCACGGTGCCGGCGCTAGGGGAAGGCTTTTTCGCTGTGTTGGCTCTAAGGGTAAGTCCTTGTTACCAATCTTCCCCTGGGTCTAGGAGTTTCTCGGCACAGGGTCCCCAAGTCCAAAGGATGCCCTCTTCTGGCTCTTCTTTCTTGGTGCTAGGAGGTCCCTCTCCTCTATACTCGCTTCTCTGTTTTATATCTCAAAAGAGATTGACTCAAGATATAACCTAATCTTGTTGATTCTGTCCTGCTTCATTAACGTAACTGCCTCTAACCCTGCCTCATTGACATCATAGAGGTTAGGATTTACAACACATAGGATAATCACATCAGACGACAAAATGGTGGACAATCACACAATACTAGGAATCATGGCCTAGCCAAGTTGGCACACATTTTCGGGGGGATGCAATTCAATCCATAACAGACTGCTAATGGGTACAGGGTTTTCTTTTGGGGTGGAGAGAATGTTCTGGAACTAGATAGAAGGGGTGGTTGCACGATTCTGTGAATGTACTAAATGCCACTGAACTGTATGCTTCAGAATGGTTAAAAGTGTAAATTTTATGTTGTATGTGTTTTACCATGAGTTCCTGGGTGGTGCAATTGCTTAAGTGCCCCAGTATTAGCAAACAGGTTGGAGGTTTGACCCACCCAGAAGCACCATGGAAGACAGGCCTGGCAATCTGCTTCTGAAAGGTCATGGGCATGAAAACCCTATGGAGCAGTTCTACTCTGTACAGATAGGATTACCACGAGTCAGGGTCGACTGGACAGCAACTAACATCAACAACATGGATTTTAACACAATAAAAAATAAGTCAATTTAACCACAACAGCACCAGCTCTGGCCTGAAACCTCCCCAGAGATGAGGAGCATGGGCTCAAGTGCGTGGACTGTCTTTTTAGGGGTGGGATGAGGGCTGCTTCTAGCTGTGAGGCAGTGACCATAGGAGCCTAGGCCACAGACGCCTAAGCCCTCACCAGGCTGCTCCACCCCTGGAGCCTGGGAAAAGTGTGAGCAGAAGGATGTTTCTAGTTAATGGAGCTCCAAGCACTGTGAAAGAGATCTGTAATCACTGGTAAATGGAAGCCAATTAACATCCTCTCTGATCGTTGATAAGAGCTGTTTTCTTTCCTGGTTAATAGGCATTATCTCTGCCTAAGTGGTCCCAAGTGTTTTACATAGCAGTTGTCCCTTGTTAACCCTGACAGACCAGCTGCCAGGTGGGAATGCCTCTGTGTGGGCTTCCGGACAAACTTCGGAGGCCGTGATCTGGGGCTGCGGTGTCTATGGTTAGACAAACAGACATCCAAGCCCTGGAAAATGCCAGAAAGTTCCATGGTGAATTGCAGCTCTCCTTACTCACAGACACTGCTGAGGACACCTGTCCCCACCTACCCTGGGACGTGACTTAAAAAAACACAAACACTAAAAACAAACTAAGGCGCTGAACAGTACTCATTCTGCTCAGAAGGTACCCTTGTGTAAGTGGCCCTCACCCCAAAAGCCCCGTGTTTTTACCATGGGGAACTTGGCAAAGTGCTCTGCTCCCAGCCAGGCTTCAACGATTGTTTGCTGGAGGCATGAATTAACTCCCCGAAACACCAAGTTCTACTGGAATCTTCCTCACCTCCCACCATGCCTGGAAAACTCCTATGCATCTGTCAAAGCCCATCCTAAATGTGCCAGCCTCTCCTCTCCAACAGTTAGCGGCTATCCATCTCACCTGCTGTATGTCTCTGGAAGGGCGGGGGCAGGGGTGGTGGTGCGCATGCTCAGCTCACAGGTGTTTTTGCTTTCCTCTTCCTGACCTTCAGGGAATCCTCCACGAAGCTCAGGAACATACCACTGCAATCACTGTCTGCCTCACTCCCCAAACTGGCAGGTGCACAGGCTCCCTGCAACACCAGCACATGCTGTGGGAAGCCAGGTCCAGCCTGTGACTTTGAACTCCAGCCTGTGACCCTGACACCTAATTAAGCCTCCATGGCCTCATTTTCCTCACCTGTCACTATCTTCTCGGCCAACCAGATAAAGTAAATACCATGCTCCCTAATAAGGAGCAGACGGGGCACAGTGGGCCAGGGAAAGGTAGGTCCCACCACCACCACCGCAGTCCCCTGAAGCATGCCATTGACCAGTCCAGCTCTCACAGCCCCAGGACCCATGCTCACTGTATTGTCTCCTGCCAGGGCTCTGTGAGGGTCAAACTACTGTCTCCAGTGCCCACTTCCCCACCCTCTCCAGGTTCCTCTCTCCAAAGTGCCACCCTCAGTTCACAATCATCACCAAAGCCCCTCAGATCGACACATTTTGGAAATGCCAACTCCCCACCATGCATGGTGCTGGCATCTCCCAGAAAGGCTTTCCCACTGGATGGTCCAGGCGGCCACATTTGGCTCCAACTGACCAGAGGTCCACCCTGCTGTGCGGCCTCTGTCCTCTTGGCCTCTGTTCTCTCAGCTGGGGATGCCTTCTTACTCCACACCTGTTGGTTCTCAAGGCACAGTTCTGATGCACCCTTCCCTTTATTGTGGCAGCCCCGTGAAGGGATGACGCTTCACAGGACAGGTATGCCTACTGCCAAGAAGGGTAGGGCTGCTCATTTCTGCTCTGCCAGGTGTCTCCAGTACCACCTGCAAGGGCTCGTGGGTGCACCCCGGACCTGTGAAGTCAGAGCCGCCAAGAGTGAGGAGGTCCTGTGGACAGGTGTACCAACAGGCACTATCGGCTGGGCGTCCCTGCCAGCATGGCTGAAATCCATGCCTAGCTAATGCCAAACCCTCACGCCTACTCAGGAGGTGGGCCATCACCCAGTCTTATGCACGGGGAGCACAGAATGTGGGTGACAGGGGCTTGCCCGGCCACAGCTGGGCTTAAGTTCAGGTGTCTGAGCTGCATTGTGCTCACAGCTGTCTTGGGGTAAGCTGCTCTCTGTGGTCACCACTGGCTATTCCTGCCATCCACTGTGGGCTAGACCCTCACTCCCACTCATCAGTGCCAACAGCTGACTTCAATTCCGCGGTGCCGGGCTTGCTCTCCCGTGCGATGTCACCTCTGCTCAGAGGCTGTGCCAACTAGTCCACTCTTCCTGAGCTTCAGATCTCAGGGAGCCTCCCCACCTGCAGGACTGAACAGCAGCCCCTGTGGCTCCTCTTAGGACTGAGCAGTTACAGGACCCGACCATGTGGGGGAGGTGTGACCACCTGCCACTCTCCAGCCTTAACACATCGCCCAGGTCTGGGTCTAGCTCACAGGAGGTGCGTGTGTGTTTACAGCACCTGGCATGACACTGTCCTAAGGCTTCACACTCGCTCCTCTCCGCACTGCGAGCCCCGAGGCACCCAGGGTGATTTACGAATGTCTGTGTCTACGGTTGCATGTGGAGGAGGGCTGGGGTCTGGAAGCAGGCAGATTGAGTCTGCCTGGCTCCCCGTGCGCCCTGAGTGTCCTTGGACAAAGGCCTCCTCAGCCTCATTATCCTTCTGTTGTTAGCTACCGTCAAGTCTGACCCTGACTCATGGCGACCCCATGTACAATAGAACAAAACACTGCCTAGTTCTGTGTTATCTCCATGATCGGCTGCAGATCAGCCCATTGTGATTCACAGGATTTTCACTGGCTGATTTTCAGAAGTAGATCTCCAGGACTTTCTTCATAGTCCGTTTAGTCTGGACGCTCTGCTGAAACCTGTTCAGCATCATAGCAACATGTAAGCCTCTGCTGACAGATGGTGGCTGTGCATGAGGTGCAATGGCCGGGAACTGAACCCAGGCCTCCCACATGGAAGGTGAGGCTTCTACCACTGATCCACCACTGCCCTCACTACTCTCTGTACACAAAGGGATAATCGCAGGACCGATCTCACAGCCCAGTAGGCACTCGCCCAGGGGCAACGAAAAGCATAAAGTAAAACACACATATTCACTTTCTCCAGGTCCTTCCCATCTGGGAGGGCAGGTGAATAAGTAGGCTCACAGGGGCTGCCACCACCCTTCTGTCAGTTTGTTCGTACTGTGGTGGCTTGCACGTTGCTACGATGGTGAAAGCTATACCATTTGAACTACTATGCTGGCAAAGAATGTTGAATATGCTATGGACTGTAAGAATGAACAGATCAGTCTTAGAAGAAACACAATGAGAATGCTCCTTAGAAGCAAGGATGGTAAGACTGTGCCTTGCTTACTTTGGACGTGTCATTAGGAACGACCAGTCACTACAAAAGGACATCATGCTTGGTAAAGCAGAGGGTCAGTGAAAACGAGAGAGCTCCTCCATGAGGTGGACTGACACAAAAACAAAATGATGGGCTCAAACACACCAACTATCATGAAGATGGCACAGGACTGGGCAACGTTTTGTTCTGTTGTACACAGGGTCGAATGAGTTAGAGCTGTAACCACCACCACCACCACCCAAGGGCTGCATACGTACCAGCCATTCTGGAGGCTGGGGAGCATGCTCTGACCCCTTACCCTGCCAGCCTCTCAATCTTCAATATGAGCCCGTCAGCCTTCTTCTTCTTGATCAAAACAGAGGCACCTGGGTGCCCAGCTATCATTACTGAACATTTTGATCAAAGATTCTACAGAAGAATTCTGATCACTGTTGTTGTTACTGTGTGCTGTCAAGTCAATTTTGACTCATAGCAACCCCATGTGACAGAGTAGAACTGCCCCATAGGGATTTTTTGGCTGTAACCTTTCAGTTAGCAGCTGAATGCTTAACTGTTGTGCCACCAGGGCTTCTTGAATCCTGATCAAAAGGGGAAAAATGCAGAAAAGAATTTCAAATGCTCCTGGAATCCAGACTTTCTGGAGCAACTACGGCTGGATAAACCCCTGAAACTATTGTCCTGAGATAATCTTTAAACCTTAAACTAAAATTCTCTCTTGAAGTCTTCTTAAAACCAAACAACAGTTTAGCTTAACTAGTAAGAAAGGTCTGCCTTGAGCATTGTGTTGTTTTAAGATCTATCTATATAGGATCAAACTGACAACAGCAACTGGAAAGATCAGATAGGAAACTTAAGGGGCATGAGTTTGTTAATGGGGGAAGAACAATGTGGAAAAGGAGGGTCAGAATTGTTGCACAACCTGAAGAACATAATCAATGTCCCTGAATTGTACATGTAGAAATTGTTGAATTGGTGTTATGTTTTGCTATGTATATTTTCACAATTAAGGAAAAAAACAAAACACAACAGAGGCACCCGGACAAGCACTTACTTGAATAGCGCCCCTTGAATGGCTTAGCAGAGTCTTCAGGCAGTGAGTGTCAGGGCATGGGCCTGCCCCTGGTAGGGACCTGCCACCTGGCCCTGGGGCCATTCCCCACTCCCTGGACAGTGGCCCTGCTGGCCAAGCTCTTGGCAGATGGAAATCCTGGTTCCTGTAGAAGCTTGCCGAGGCTCTGGGCTCTAAGCCCTAGGCCCAAGGCAGTCACAGAAAAAGGTGCTTGGTGAAGACAACAAATGTTGAACACATTTTCAAAACAGCACTGGGGCCAGGGCAGGGCCGCAGGGGACTGTTCTATTTCCTGAGCTGGGTGTTAGTGTTATTACTTGGAGTGCCTTTTTTGTTTATATACGAACATTACATACTTTTTAGCAAGAAATATTTCACAATTAAAGTAAAAAAGGCAATGCATTTTAAGTTAGCTCTTACAAAACCCAAACAAATGAACAATTCTGATAATCTCAATAACTCCATCCTCATTTCCAATTGGGAGTCCCTGAGTGGTGCAAATGGTGAATATGCTTGGTTGCTAACTCTAAGGTTGGTGGTTTGGAAGAGAGGCCTGGTGAGCTACTTCCTACACATTAGCCCTTGCAAACCTTATGGAGGACAGTTCTACTCTGACACACATGGGGTCACCATGAATCAGAATCGACTAGACAGCAACTGTTTTTTTAATTTCCAATTGCTCAAATAGGAAAGAAGAGAAACACACACAAAAAATGGATGACTTGTTGAAATAGACCTTACCAGCCCCCTCAGTCTGACGATCCTCCCTCTAACCTGGAACCAATAGTGAGAAATTGTGGATGCCAGAGAACAATTTCCCAAATAGATCTAACGTCAGACTTGTCTCCATGTCATGTGACATCTTAGTCTTTTCATTTGCTAGACCCACAAGAAAAAAAAAATAGGAACAGCTGAACAGTTCTTTCAGCCAACTGTTCTCCCCGAGGTACCTCGTTTGAGTGCCCCCTCCCGCCTGCTCCTGCAGGACTTTGGGGGTGCCTGAGTCCCTCTCTCTGCAAGGATGCCCCAAGCCCAGGGCTGCACTCAGAGCTCCGTGGAGGAGGGACCAAACTGCACTTCAGTCTCGGACTGAACTTCAGTCTGACTGCGGAAGAGAAACATGTAGCAAAACAAATCTGATGTTTAATTGCCACCACACTAGCCAGAACACCCAAGACATGGGCACTACACAGGGAAGCAGTTTTTGAAAGGATCCTTGTGCTGTTTTCTACCCATCAGAATGAAGATCAGCAAGCTTGGTAATGACCTTTTTGGGTGCCGGGAGGGGTACAATGGCACTTTCCAACTTCACAGAGGACATAAGGCAGAGTGATGGCTATAACCTCGAGGGAGGGGTGGGAACAAAGGAAAGGAATGTGCCCTTTGACTGCAGACAAAGCCACAAGACAGGGAGGCTTTGAACTTTCTTAGGCACTGCAAGGGGTGGGGGTGGGGTGCAGCAACCACTCACTCCCTATTTGATGAATGCACAAGCCAATCTATTGTAGCTGTCTGCAAAAGCAAAATACAAGCAGCAACTCAGCTATCCCTAAGGGACTGGTTAAATAATCGATACTTCCATCCAGTGAAAGTTGATGCAGATTTACCACTGGATAAAAGGGACGGAAGGAGCCCCAGTGGTGCAGTGGTTAAAGTGCTCGGCTGCCAACCAAAATGTCAGCGGTTCAAACTCACCCAGCAGTACTGCGAAAGGCCTGGAGATCTGCTCCCATAAAAATTACACCCAAGAAAACCCTCTGGAGCAGTTCTAATCTGTAACACACGAGACTGCCATGAATCAGGATTGACTCAATGGCAGGCAACAACATATAGGTATATATACATGCATCTCCATCCTTGGGTGGTGCAAATGGCCATGCACTCCAGTACTAGCTGAAAGGTTGGTGGTTTGAACTCACCCAGAGGTGTCCAGGAAGAAAGGCCTGGTGATCTGCTTCTGAATGGTCAGAGCCTTGCAAACACTTTGCAGCAGTTCCACTCTGATACACACGGGGTCACCATGAGTTGAAATCAATCCAACGGCAGCTAACAACAATGTGCGCGTATGTATATGTGCACAAAACCCAAAACCAAACCCATTGCCATCAGGTCGTAGCGATCCTATAGGACAGAGTAGAACTGCTCCATACGGATTCCAAGGAGTGGCTCGTGGATTCGAACTGCTGATGTTTTGGTTAGTAGCCAAGTTCTTAACCACTGCGCCACCAGGGCTCCATATGTGTACAGTTGTATGTATTTACATATAAGCATATGTGTACAAGTACGTGTATGCACATGTATACGTTTGTCTTTATGTATGTGTGCACATGTATACATGTGCACAAGTACATATGTATATATACTCACACAGAAGTGCATGTATCTGTATGTGTGTTGGATATATGTGCGTGTATATATGTGTGCGTTTTAATGCATACATGAGTGTATGTATGTATGTACACGGACACAAACATTTTAAATGACTCCTTATGAAGTTGGACAGAAAAACCCCAATGGCTTCAGTTTCCACAGAAGCTGAAGGTGACATGACCCTTTGGAACATTCTGACCTCATCTTTGCAAGTGAGATGGGAGGACGTTAAGAAGTACTGTGCCAGCCTCACAGGAAGCAGTCCTTTACCACTTTTAAACAACAAAGTCACCTGCCTCCTTATCCACTGTACACTTAAATTACACTCTTGGGAACTTGCAAAGTTCCAGAAAAATCACTTCTCCAGCACAAGAGGCTCCAATTCTGCAGTTCAGCCTGAGCAGTAAAACACTAGCTCCCTCATCTGGGGTGTTTCCTTACTCTCTCAGGTTTAGCAGCTTTCTGGACCCTAAATGTTCCCACAGGTCAGTGAATCGCCCAGGTCTGCTTGGCTAAAACCAAAACCAACTTGAGCAAAAGCCTGGAGCCCGAGGGCCTGGCAACACCCTCAGGTGCACCCTGCCCCCACCCCACCCCAGGGATAAAGGCTCAGGCTCCAACAGCCACAGGGCCACCCCTTTCTGCTCAACCCTTCCAGACCAGTTAAAGTCATGCCTGGGAGTGGTGGGGCACAGAGAACAGGAAGGCTCCCCCACAGCTGATCCCTCAGAGAGAAACACAACATGTGGGTAAAAGGATGGGGTGGACCACAGGAGAAAGTGGGCTTTGCGTACAGCTTTGGGCTTGTGGTTGGCAGAGTGGGGACAACTCTGATTTTGTCTACCTGAGGGGATCATTCTAAGGCATGGGAATCACTTTTAGAGCCTGTCAAGCACTGTTATCATTAAGAGATAACACCTGGGTGGCTATTGTTTGTGTGTGTGTGTGTGTGTGTGTGTCGGGGGGGTTGACTGGGGGATGTAGTGACCCTAAGATACAAAGTTTGGGTGAATGTTAGAGGACCTGGGAGGTGGGAAGGACTACAGAGGGGCACACAGGGGTACAAGACGGGGGCACAGATGTGAACAGGGGTGATAACAGAAGGGCAGAGACCCCACAATGTGGGAGACCAGTGAGGGGCGCCGACAGGGTGGCGGAAGTGATGGGATGAGGGGGCTGCTGGGAGACAGAGCAGGTGGCTCGGGGTGGGGGGGTTCCTGAGGGCACTGACCTAGGCTGTTGAAGGAGGGCGTCGGTGTGAAGGGCACAGACCTGGATGTGAGGAAGGTCAGTGAAGCGTAGAACAGGCCCAGGTGTGCATGGGGGTGTGTGGGCGGTGTCACATGCTCAGGTGTGAGTGTGTAGGGTGCAGGCTCAGCTGCGGGGGCTGGGAGGGTGTCAGGGGACAGACAGGCTCAGGTGATGGGGGGTATCCATGAGTGGGGGTGCAGTGTCAGGTGTGTGAGGGGGCTGCCAGGGAGGGCAGATACAGACTCAGGTGCATGTGGGGGTGCAGGCCCAGCTGTGAGGGACCCCAGGGGACACGAGGCTGGAAGTGTGGGGGCTGAGAGTGAAGAGGGTGGTCTCAGGTGTACAGAGGTGCCACGAAAGGGGATGTGGTGTCAGGTGTGCGTGGGTGCGGGTGAGGCCCTCATACCGGCTGTGAAGTCCTCGGTGGGCACAGACGCGGGTGTCGGGGTCCCAGTGAGGGTGTCAGAATGCGGGGGTGGGGCTTTAACCTCTCCCTGCCACCTGACGACGCTGTCAGGCCCCGCCTTGCTGCCCCCGCCTTGCTGCCCCCGCCTCGGGGCTGTGACAGGGCCCGGGCCGCTCCCGCCCCGGGCCCCTCCCGCCCCGGGCCCAAGACCGCAGCCCTGCCCGCCCCGCGCCTCTCACCGGCCGGGACCCGCCGCCGCCGCTACCTCCTGCCTCTTCGGCCCCGCCTCGCGCAACCCTAGCGCGCGCCAAGGGAGGGGGCCACGCCGCTCCCCGATTGGCAGTACCCCGACCAATCAGCGCGGGGGAGGGCAGGAATTGGCGGGCACAAAGCAGAGGGGCAGCCTTTGCGGCCAATCGCTATCGGGTGGAGGCGGGGCCGTTGTGAGAGGCCGTGGGTGCCCCGGGAGGTCCCAGAGGGTGGAAGGCGCTGGGAGGCAAGGGCCTGGAGGGGGTCGAGGATTGGAGGTCTCAATGGCGACGGGCAGCCCCGGCGGCCACTCGCTGCGGAGCGGGGCGGGGCTCCGAGCACCTTGGTTCCCCCTGCAGACCGAGGCGAGGGAACAGAGGGCGTAGCCCAGAGGGCAGCGCGGATTGGCTGCAATTCGAGACGGGCGGGCACGGCGGCCAATGGTGGGGTGCGGATGGGCGTGCAACGTGCAGGGTCCGGGCTAAGCAGTGGGAGCGGGCCCCCCACTAGGGCAACGAACTGGGTTCCCACGGTGTAGGGACTCGTGCATCCCCGCCGCTGCCCTGCAAACAGCCCGCAGAGGCAGACGCGCAGCCTAGGACGGACGCGTGGCCTGGGACCATGCGAGGACGCTTTCTGTAATGGTCTGGCTCCGTGGAGTCCGAGCCCCCTCCACGGAACAGTGACGTCCCTGCCGGCCTCTTCCCCACTCTTAGCCTTTGGTGCATTCATTCCAAGTCCTAACCCCAACTCTGTGAGGTCAAGGCCATTGTAGAGACTGGGCTCAGAGAGGACAAGCGCCTTGCCCGGGGTCACACAGCACACCGGCGGCCAGTTCTGTGTGAACCCAGCACACTTCCCTTTTGGGAGAGGAGAGGCAGTGTCAGAGCAGACACATGAGAATCCCTGTTCAGCCCCTGGCCCTCTTGGCGGTGCAGCCTTGGGCAACGTGCTGGTGAGCTCAGGTTCCTCTTGGAAATGGACAGGACTCCTCCATCTCGATATCCCTGCTCTGTGCTCTAGGGCGGCTTCCAGAGAATTTATACCCCAGCCCTCTCGGTGACCTTCTGGTGGAATGTGCCCTCCTCAGTGAGCCGCACTTAGCCTGCATGCTCAGCTTCTGTCTGTCACCTGCGGTCCGAGGGGCATTTAGGGACACCTGCTACCCTGTGCTAGGCCAGTCATCTAGCCTCCCCCAGTCCACTCTGCTCTCTGACTCACCAAGGACACTCCCTTAAGCTCCCCGGTGGAGAGGGTTATAAATGTCCCCACATACGGCAGCTCTTATTTCCTGAGTGCAGCTGGGACTGGTGAAGATCAAGTTCAGAGCCAGGGAAACCTGAGAGGGGCAAGGCCGAGCTGCAGGGTAATACAGCTCCCATCTCAGGGCCTTGCAAGCCCATGCTGGGTGCCCCGTCCGTGTCTCACAGGCCCTCTGCGTGGAATGGAGATTGAGGCTCCTGCACTGGAAGTCCTAACTCCTGGTGTCCCTACCTGGCCTCCTTTCCTGGGCCCCCAGCAGCTCTCTGCTTCCCAGTGGGTGGCCCAGCAGAGACATGCTGAGACACAGTGGCCAGTGGATCCCCAGGGATTGTCCTTCCAGGACCTGGAGGGGCAGGAGGAGGAAGCTGGCACTTTGTCATCTCACTGGGCACTTCCCAACACCATCTCCTGACCTGGTTTCTAGGGGGTGTGACAGGCCCACTTTGTAGCTGAGAAAACTACCGCATGATGAGTGTTCCCCAGTGGGAAGGCTCAGGGCTGGGTTTGAGCCTCTGCTCTTTTTTACTTCCTGGTTACGTGACCTTCAGGAAGTGACTCAAACTCTGCCTCAGTTTCTCCAGCCACCTCCCAGAGTGGATGAAGCCATCGGAGAGATGAATGAAAGTCAAACGCCATGACCAAGCTGGTCCACAGGGAGCATTTGGAATGTTGGTGAAGCGTATACTTTTGTTCTTCCTCTCCTCTGGGCCTCAGTTTCCCTCTCTGTAAACTACGCCTCATGGAATGAGGACAAAGACCAACTCCGCCATAAGAAGCTTGTGACTGAGAAGGGAGGTCTCTGTGCTGGAGGCAGCCATCCCTGGTGTCCACCTGCCAGTTTGAAATGGGGACAGCCAGCTCCTGGCAGGCCCCGTGGCGCCCAGGGACAGTGCCAACTAAGGCAGGGGCCAGGAAGCAGCCCGGCATGACAGTGTCTGCCCATGCGGCCAGTGCACTGACCTCTGGCTTCTGTCCACTCATCAGCATGCTGGCACTGGACAACCTCCATGCAGTGGCAGGCAGTGCCCCTTGGCAGCAGCAATGACCTTCCCCTCTACAGGCACCTCAGCTGCACAGGGCCAGGGTGCGGGGACCCAGGAGTCACCCAATGGGATGCTGTGGGCAAGGCTTGGTGCAGCACTGGGGCTTCGCCACCCAGACAGGTCAGGCCACCCGAGGTGAGGCTGCCCTGGGCTCCAGCCAACTGCAGCCCCTTCTACATGGGGAAGAGGTGTGTTCCCTGCCCGGGACCTAGGTCCTCCTCATCTGTAGGGAAAAGTGACAGCAGCCTGCCCCGACGGGTTTACTCATCCACGCTGCCCAAGGGAGTCTTGTGTCAGCCTCACAGAGCTCAGAGAGGTTGGGCTGCGTGTCCAGTACCGCAGACTGGCAGAGGCCTGGCCAGACCGTATGTGTTGTTTTCACCCGCTTCCCTCAGCAGTACCGATCCTTAGAAGGACGGTGGCAGTGGATAGGTACTCCCGAGCCGGGCCTGCTGGGCTGTCTGAGCCAGGTACCTCATGCAGGGACAGAGGCGAGGCCGAGGCTCCAGGGGAGTGATGCCTGAAGGGGCAGAAAGGATCCCCTGGTTGTTCTTTCCCCACCACCTACTGCCTGCAGTGTGCATGCAAACATGTTAGGGCAGCACCTTCTGACGCTCATTTCTTCAGGCTAAGGTAGGAAGGGCTGATAAAGCCAGCTTCCTCTCCCTGGAGGAACCTGGGGCTCCAGGAGCATGCTGGCCAGGAGCCAAGGGGAGGGCTGGGCAGAGTCTGTCCCTCCACCTCCCTTGGGCTGGTTAATTTAGTCAGGTGCACTCAGAAAATACCTTTGGGAAGCCTGGACACATGGGGCAGATGAACTCTGCCCCGCTTGGCTCACAGGCCCGCCGTTGGGGAGGGAGGAAAGGAAGGGGCAAACACACAGCCATCTCAGCTGGTGTCAGGGTCCGCAGATACATGTGGCACGGGGCTGGGAGCTCAGGGGGGCTGAGGAGGGAGCAGGTAATCTGCGCCTGGGGCAGGAGGGAGCCAGGCTGTGGGGCAAGCTGGGACAGGGTGGCTGGATGGTAAAGACAAGGGGGAGGTGGGTGGGGCCTGTGGGCACAAGCTGAGGGCCATGGGAAGCCATGGGCAGTTTGACAGCAGGGCTGGGGCAGGACCTGCAGGGCGGAGAAGGGACAAAATAATTACAGGGCTGGCCCCTCAGGCCTCCCTGGAATTGGCCTGGCATCCCTTTCCATGAGACATGAAGAGGCTCAGTGCAGCCTGAGGACATCCCCACGGTCACAACTGGTGGCCAACCCAGGGTCATGTCAGGTCTGCCTGAACCTGAGAGTGGGAGTAGGGTGCTGGGGTGGGGTTTACATTGGCCAGGAGAGCTGCTGTGGGTCCCCAGAGGGCAGGGCACCCTGACTGGCAGGCCCCTACCTATAGGGCGAGATGTCCCTACGTGGGGGTGGAGCCAGGGCCATATATCCTCATAGCTACTTGCATACTCTGATTTCCATGGAAACCAGGCACCTCCTGGAAAAGGACTGAGGTGAGGTCAAGGATTGAGGTGGGCTCTGGGAGAGGGAGGGCCCCCGGTGGGGGAAGAGGGGCTGGGCATGATGCCTGGAGCCCCTTTTTGAGGTTCCGCTGGACCTGACTTGGCCACACAGGGGATGAGCTGCCTGGTACCTCAGAACATGGGGAGGGGGCAGGTACTGGGGGCAGCAACAATGATGCCCACCCCAAATATGGAAACTGAGGCTCAAGGAGGTGTAGCCTGCCTAGGCCACCAGGTGGATGAGGACTACGACCCGGCCAGAGGTTGGCTGTCAGGCACTGGCAAGGGCTACAGGGTGGCTGTGTGGGAGCTTTGGTGACCAGGAGGCTGGTGATGTCAGCAGGTGCAGCCAGGACAGTTGGGGCCACCATCTGCAGCCTTGTTCCACCCCTTGGAGTGGACTCTGCATCCCCGTTTTATGGGGACCACCAAGGCTCAGGGGGCCCATGATGCTGGCTCAGACATTGTGCTCTGAGTCCCCCAGGCGACATGCTCTTGGCACCTGCAGACCCCTCGTCCTGCTACTGTGTCCCCACCAGCCAGTCCACAGATCGAATACCTGAGCTACTCTCAAAACCCCTTTGCTTTCCTTGGTGACTCTCACAGCCTCCCACCAGGCCAAGCTATGGGACAGGCACTGTCCACTCTGCATCCATGGTCTTTATTCTTGGGCACCAGAGGAAGGACGTGCATGGCCCCGCCCACTGGCCAGCAGTGCATGTGTCCAAGACCCATTTTACAGATGACAAGGACAGAAGCAGGACCCCAACCCCACAAACAGACCACTCAGATGCCAGCAGTGGATGCCAGACATCATGGGGTGGTGACAGGCAGTAGGGCCCTATGTTCCTGCCAACACTGTGAAAGTCCTTCTGGGAGGAAAGGGCCAGGAGGAGGGGCCGGGGCAACCAGGACTGGGTGCTTCTTGCCAGCTGTTGTCAGATGCACCTGACAGTGGGAGCAGGTGGGCCCAGCTGCTGCACAAAGCACAAGGGGCCACGCCCGCTGCAGCCCCTGACTCACCCTGAGTCCCTGTGGCTGAGCTGGTCACAGTGCCAGGTTACCCTTCTGGCCTGTCCACAGCTCACAAAGTTCCACGCGGCAGCCCAGGTCCCGCAGGGCGGCCTTGGCCACATCCTCGCAGTCACGGTGGGCAGCACGGGCCTTTGAGATGAGCGCCTCAGCTCCCAGGTCCAGAATGGGCTGTGAGAAGGCCTGGCTGCGGGCCACTAGGTTTCGGATCAGCATACAGGCCTGTTTCTGGAGAGGGGAGGTAGTGGTGTAACCTGTGGGGTCCTGGGCCTGGGTTCACTCTGGCCTTGGGATCGTCATCTAATGCGAGGCACAATGATGACTGTAGCCAACTGCACCAGGCCTGACCCATCTTCCTATTTTACCCTCTCGGCAGCTTAGAGTAGGCGAGTGGGGGCCTGAGGTCCCTGAGGCTGGCTCAGAGCCAGGACAGGAGCCCAGGGGACACAGGCCTGGGAAGAGGGTGGCTGTGTGCAGGTTCATTGTTCTCGTTTGTTCACCAGGCATCGGCCATGTGTGGGCACAGGGGCACTGTGGCGATACTTCCTAACAAGGCGCCTGCCTCCAGCGGGTGAGAAGTGAGTAAGGGGCTGCTTGGTCAGGGTGGTTGGGGGTGGACCAGGTGGTGGGAGAGCCAAGGGGAGATCTGGGGGAGGGGTCCTGGATGAGGGAGCAGCAAGAACAAAGGCCAGGGTGGGCAGAAGCCTGGAATGTTCAAGGACCTGGAGGAAGTGCCTGCGCCGTGTCGGGGGCAGAGAGGCAGGAGGGTAGGAGCCCAGCAAGAAGTCTGGGTTCTAGGTAGGTGCGGGGGGATGACCGCCCACGAGGCATGGCCAGTGGTGTCCCCATATCCAGAACTCATTGTGTCAGAGACTGGGCAGGGGGCCTTCCAAAACCCCAGCAGACCCACACCTGCTTTCTGTATCTTCTCTTCCCTCCCAGAAACCTTCTAAAGGGATCCCTTGGGGTGAGGCCCAGGAAGACAGCAGAGAAGACACCAGGCCGACCATCACTGGGGGTTGGGTAGATGCAGCACCCAGGGCAGGAAGGAGGGCTGCCCTTGCCCCCCCCAACCTGTTCCTACACCTGCCCCCTCGCCCTGTCCACCTGCACGCCAACTTCCTGTGGGTGCGCCTTCATGGCCTCCAGTGCAGCCAGGGCCCCGCCGCCCTCTACGATGACCCGACTGTTCTCCGGCTTGCGCAGGGCCAGGACACACAGGGCCGCACAGCTTTGCTCGCACACCTGATGGGGGGGGGTCACAGGGTGTCTGAGATGTAGGGGAGAAGACAGTGAGACCCCTCCCACCCCCAGATGTCAGCTCAGCTAGTAACAGACTAATGACAGTGAAGACCTCAGATGACAGGACACTGTAGGCAGTTAGGGCCGGAGGGTCCCACCCCAGACAGGCTCTCCTGGGTGTGGCGGTGGCAGTCACTCCAGAACACCCAGGGGCCCTCGCTCTCAGGTCCATGCAGGGACACCTTGACTGCCTCACCCTAATAGCCTTGCTCTCCTCACCCTGGATGCCTCACCCCTCTCACTCTGCCTACCCCGAGTGCCTCACTCTCCTTACCCTGGCCCTGGCCTGAGAAAGTGGGAAGGAGCACTAGGCAGATGTGGACACTGACTGGGACTCCACACTCCCACCCCATGTGGTGTGCACCTGGGGGCTGGCCAAGTGCCGGGTCATGGTCGCCACAATGGAGTCGGCCCCGCCGGCACGAACAATGGCGTCCTTCACATCATCGTTGCCTGCGATGGCCCGCAGGGCGCTCAGCACCTGCTTCATGAGGTCCTGTGGTGAGGACATAGCAGTCAGCCTTGGCCCCCTCTCCTGGCTTCTGGGCTGTAGAGGGTGGGGTCTTCAGGTGGGTCTAGGGCAGCTGCCACACAGGTGGTTTAGGTTTGAACAGGTATGGCCATGGGCGGAGTCCTCACTGGCAGAGAGAAAGGGGCCCAGGAGGTGGATGGGGTCCAGCTACCTTTGTTCAGCTGGGCAGTGTGGGCATGCGGACTATGACCCTCTAGGGGCATGTAGCTAGAGCCTGCCAATCAGCGCATGGGCCCTGGCCACAGCTGGGTCCAGCAGGAGGCAGGGCTGGGATGGAGGGAAACCAAGGGCCGGCCTCGACTTTTCAGAAGTGCAGGCAAAATGTCTTCCCTTGTTTGCTGAAACCAGTTTAAACTGCTTCAAGTCTGGTTTTCTGCCTGGTTCACAGGCCAAGCCCTGGTGATGCTGCCAGTCAGCATGACCATCAGCGCCGTGTTCTGGGCACACCCAAGGAGCTTTCCTGGCTGCAGCAGGCTGATAAACGTTGATGGATGAAAGCAGGATGGGTAGGGGTCCCACCCCATTTTACAGATGGGGAAACCAAGGCCAGCAAGGGGGTGGAGCCTCCCTCTGAACCATCCTGAGCCCAGGCTGAGGTCCAGGGTTGGGGTCTGGGCTGGCCGAGGCTCAGAGGCAGAGTGCACCTGGGGGCCCTGGCTCTGCCCAGGGTTGAGGGAAACCACAGAAGGAACCCAGGAAGGGGGCTTCAGTGCCCACCTGGTGGTTGGTGTAATCAGCCAGCAAGCCCACCAAGATGCCCAGGCCCCCGATGTCCACGATCTCCTGGCAGAACTCATTGCGGACAGCCAGGCGTGACAGGGTGCTGCAGAGCTCACCCAGGATGCCAGGGTCATCAGGGAATGCTGTGGAGAAGGGAGGAGAGCATGTGTGTTGGGGGGAAGAGAGCATGCACGGGGGGTCAGGGGAGGTGGGAAGAGACCCATAGAGGGGGCTGGGGAGAAACTGGGAGACATTTAGGGGGCCTGGGTGGAACTGGGAGGAGGATGAGGGACCCAGGATAGGGCCTGGGAGGATTCAGGGGGAGTCTGGGGGGACCTGGAAGGAGGAAGGTGGACCTGAGGCGGGGCTGGCCACTGCCTGGCTCCTGGGTAGGAGAACTAGCCAGGTTTGGGGCCAGCGGTCTTGGGTGCAGAATCCGCTTCCAATGGCGGGGGGAGGGGGGCTGCGGCTCTGATCAGGGGGGCCCAGCCCCTCTGCCTCACGGGACACCATCAGCACCCAGAGGCCTAGACGCCCATCAGCACAAGGGGCTGCACCTGAAGAGAGTGCTTAGGGGCTGGACCTGGTGCCCACCCAGGGCCTGGGCCTGCAGCGCCCCCCTGCTGGCTGCTGGGGGATAGGCAAGGACCCCCCCTCCCCCAACATCCCCAAGAAATCCCAGACCAACTGATGGTCTCACCTAGAAAATGCAACTCGCAAAGTGCTAAAATAAAACTTGAGACGATTTTATGATCTTGAGGTGGGAACGATCCTTTTAAGTGCAACACAAAACCCAGATGCCCTGGAGGAAATGTGGTCAACTGGCCGACACAGCACACAGTCATACCATGGCCTGCGCAGGTACCTGGGAGGGGATGCCTTTGAGAGACCCCCAGAGTGAGGGCAGATACCACAGCCCCTGAGGAGACCCATGACGGTTGGTTATGCTTCAAATGTTATTCAAGCTGACACTGACCATCTGTAGATGTGGCTAACACCAACAGCCTGGGGACTAAGTACAGAAGACCACCCTCCAAACCTAGGGGGCTCTATCTGTCAGCTGAGGGCCCTACAAACAAACCCAGAGGGAGAAGGAGGAATTTTGTCCGAGGACCATGGCCTCAGCCCCTGCCGGTGTCCAGCCTGCTCTGCCCTGCAGAGATCAATCTCTTATTATATATAGCTATAGATATAAACATAGAGATATATTTGTTGTTAGTTGCTGTCAAGTTGATTCCGACTCATGGCGACCCCATGTGTGCAGAGCAGAACTGTACTCCATATCATATTCAGTGGCTACTTTTTCGAAAGCAGATCACCAGGCCTTTCTTCCAAGGTTCCTCTGAGAGGACTCGAACCTCTAATCTTTTGGCTAGTAGCTGAGTATGTTAACCACTTCCACTACCAGGACCTGCATATATGTATATTGTGTGGGTTGTTTCCTGGAGAACCTAGGCTGACACAGCTCCCGTAAGTGAGTAAGACAGCTTCCCCATCAGAAGAGCAGCTGACGTGCAGATCACCGGGCCTGTGTCGCCCTCAGGTGGTGTGGACGGGGCCAGGCACACACACAGCTGTGGACGGAGTCACAGGGTGGGCAGCACAGGGGCGCTCACTCTCCTAGCATGTTCTGGGCTCTGGGCGCTGGTCTGGCCTTCCCCAGGCAGGAGCAGTGGACTGGGCAAGGCTCTAGGGTCTGAATGTCAGCGTTGTGAGGGTGGGACCAGCATGAGCGGAGCTGGGCACTTGAACATGCACAGAATTTGTGGCCAAATATGGTGGGAGTGCGAACCTTGCTGGGACAAGCCTCAGTGTGGGCATCGAGACTCCTTCTTTGGAAACAGCACCCCAATTTCCCTGGGGGTTCTCTCCCTTCCCCCCTCCAGCCATGTAGCTAGACAGCGTTGAGGACCCCTCTCCAAGCCACTCCAGGGATGGGCTCATTCGGGCCTGGCCAATGAGGCCCAGCCTGCAGCCCCCCTGGGCAGCCAGCACATTAACTATCCAGCTGAGCCCCAAGCCTCAGAGGAGGCCATGCCCCGCAAGGGCTACCCTCTGCCCCCTACCTTGGGCGGTCTCCACCAGCACACAAACCCCTCAGCTGAGCCTCAAGCTTCAGATGAGGTCATGCCCTCTGGGGCCACCCCCTGCCCCCTACCTTGGGCAGGCTGAGCTGCCCAGCTGAGCCTGGCCTCAAAGGAGGACATGTCACCTGGGACTGTCCCATACCCCCTACCTTGGGCAGCCTTGACCAGCACCTTCAAGCCTCGGTTCTCCTGCACAATCATCTTGGCATGAGTGTGGGCATGGCCGAAGGGCACGCGGATATCGTCGTCGAAGGTCATGACGCGGAGTGCCCCGCAGGCCTCCCGGACGACGTCAGCGCAGCGGCTGTGCTGGGTGATGGCTCCAGTCAGCAGGGGCAGCACTCCAGCCTTGACCAGGGCCTGACGGTTCTGCTCATGCTTCAGGCAGACGTGGCGCACCAGGCGCAGCGCAGCGCAGGTGAGGTTGGCTACGCCAGCACCCTGAGACAGCGTGGCCACCAGCAGCTGCAGGCCCTGGGCATCCAGCAGGTTGGGCTGGCCATCTGTCAGCACAGTGAGGGCGTCCAGCACCTGGAGCAGGAGGGCTGGGTCGCCTGCTGCAGCCAGCTGCCAGATGGCAAGCAGCACGGGATAGGCTCCCTTCTGGGCAGCCAGGAAGCAGCAGGGCCTGTGCTGCTGGCACTGATCACGGAAGTGGGCCAGGGGCACCGATACCTCTTGCGGCTGGGAGCAGGCCACGGCCTCCCGCAGGGCATCCAGGGCCTGGGGGACACAAGAGAGACTGCTGTGGGGCTCAGTCAGAGATAGCACCCAGACTGCAGTGCATGTGCTCACACCCTGTGGGTTCTCTTTGCAGATCTGGGCTGGTCCCGGCTGTGATGGCCTCCACAGCCCTATTGTCGGAGCCTGAGTTCCATGTAGGGAGTCTGGCTGCCTAGTTGCATAGGTTACATGGAGAGGAGGAGGCCTGGACACCCCAGTGTGCCTGGGTAACATGTGAGCACAGACCATGTAGACATTCCAGCCCTTGTTGCCCCTGCATAAGAGGCCCCAAGTGAGACCCACAGAAGAACCATCTGGCTGAGCACAGTCAGGCTGCAGAATTATAACAGACAATATAATGGCTGCTGATTTGAATTGCTTGTTACACAGCTGTAGCTGGCTGACATACCTGCCAATGGTCAGCTGTCCAACAAGGTCCTCAAACCTCACCATTCCAGATGTCTCCTTTAGTCTAATTTACTCAGCACGTATTTACCAAGGCCCTGCCAAGTGGAACCACACTGTATACACAGTGGACTTACCCAGATTCAACGCTAGGCCCTTGATTAGACTATTAAACAATATTTAATTATTATTATTAAAATATTAATTATATTGCAAATGGTTAAGCATGCAACTACTAGCTGAAAGGTTGGTGGTTCAAGCTCAGTGGCGCCTCAGAAGAAAGGCCTGGCAATCTGCTTTAAAAACATCACAGCCTTGAAAACCCTGTAGAGCAGTTCTACTCTGCAGATATGGGGTTACCATGAGTTAGAATATCGACCTGACAGCAACTAACAACAATTATATTAAAATAATTCTAATTATTTAAAATCTAATATTAAAGAGAGGAGACAGTCTAAAAAGTGTGTGAGTCAGGGGCATGACCACATGCCTTGGATGAGCACCAGATGAACCTGTGTCCTTGGTGCTAGTGAAACCACTAGCATCTGTGTCCGGGATGGAAGGCACCTGTACAGAAACCACTGCCCAAAGGGCTGTAACTCACTTCAACTGCCCCATTGGCAGACCTTCCCTGAGCCTCAGACTTGTGGACCTTAGAGGAATTTGATGGCTCAACCTAAAAAACTCCCAAACCTGTAGCTGTTGAGTCAATTCTGACTTGTGGCAACTCCATGAATTACAGAGTAGAACTGAGCTCCATAGGGTTTTCTTGGCCTTGATCTTTATGGAATGAGATTACCAGACCTTTCTTCCTTCCACAGCACTGCTGGGTGGGTTCAAACTGGCAACCTTTTGGTTAGCAGCCAGTGGCCCAATAGACTATTAAAAAAGTAAGTTAAAACCAGAGGCCGTGGCATTATAGCAGGAATCTTGTAAGAAACTGGAAAAAGCATGTGAGGCCAGTGCCTCTGAGAATGCCCAGTGCTGGGACTGCAATCATTCTGCATTTAGTCAAAAGAGGGAGAAAAAGAAAATTACAGATATCTGCACACTGTGCCTGTCAAATTTAAGTGGAATCACGCCTTGGCCGGGATCTCATTCTAAAGTTGAATTTCTAAGTGGGCTTGTTAACCCTGTGACCTTGAGATCATGCCTGCTTGTTAAGATGACATCTGTTAAAATGGAGAAGACAGGATGATGTCCCTGGGTGGTGCAAATGGTTCACACACTTAGCTGCTAACCAAAAGGTTGGAGGTTCGACCCAGAGGTACCTCGAAAGAAAGACCTGGAGATTTATTTCCAAAAACTCAGCCACCGAAAACCCTATGGAGCTCAGCTCTACTCTGACACATATGGGGTCGACTTGACGACAGCAGTAAGGGCCACATCTGTCAGCTATGCTTGTTCCTGGGTCCCTTCATTCTCTGTGAGTGATTGCTTTTAGCCTGTAAATTCCCACATACATTAAGAGGCCTGACTCACTTTTTACTCAGAGTTTCAAGACTTGATTTTATTTCTACAAGCCTGTTTGCTACACAGTTTACGGCTCTAGCAGATTAATTTCAAAGGCACCATAGATTTGAATTCTTCTCCCTCAATAGTTAGCCTTTTTCACACACCGGAGCCCCTATACCTGTGAACAGTACACAGCAGGTGCAAGAAGGGGGTCGGCTCTGTTGGGAGCTGAGAAGGGCTGGTAGGGTGCAGACCTGAGTGTCCACGCATCACCTTTGGGGAAGAATGAGAACAGGGATGGTGCTGAGGAAGGGGACGGGACTTCCAGTTCTTACTATAAATGCGTGAGTACGGCTTGAATCTTTTATGCCAAGAATGTATTCACATTCTTGTTCTGTAAAGAAAAATTAAATTTAAAAAGTCAAATTAAGAAGAAAAAGAGCAAAGGTTGAACACAAACAAGGGGGTTCCTGTTATCTACTAGTAAAGTCTGAGCCTGTCTACATTCAGAAGGAGGGATGAGAATCAGGATCAGCATAAAGCTGGCTCCTATGAGGTGGTGGTCAGACATACCTCCATTCTGGGAATTTGTCACCATTTTTGACACCAGCTGCTCCTCCCAAGGCTCTCTGTATTTCTCTGCTGGGTTCGATAATTCGATGCAATGGCCACACAGAACTCACAGACCACACTCACGATTATGTAGTTTATTAGGGAAGTAACAGGCTACAACGCAGGATCAAGATTAACTTGGAAGTAACAGGATACAACTCAGGAGACAGGATAGAGTTTGCCAATCAGGACAGCTTGCAACCAGGATGGCTCTCAGCTCCTTCTCGCCTGTGCCTGCAGTCAAACCCTTCTCTTGGAGTGCCAGCCAATGGCCCTTCTCTTGGCCGCACCAGCAGGTGGCCTTTCTCTCAGCTGTGCCAGCCTCTGCTCTGCTCGGGCAAGTGTTACAGCACTTTACCTGGAGGCAACCCACTCCACCAGCAAGCCTCCTTCCAGAAGGCACTCAGCTCTCTCTCGCTCTGTGGGTTGGCAAGCCCACTGCAGCTGTCTACCAGTACCTATGGTTCATGCCACTTGTACTGCTGCCACCATTCCTCTGCTGCCAGGTTCTGCTATGGTTGTCATGTTTCTTGTTGTCTTGTGCCATCATCAGCCTAACAGCTCTCTCTCAGGTCTAGGAGGTTCTCGGTGCAGGGACCCAGGGTTGAAATGACACACTTCGCTCCAGGCTCTTCTTGATGGTAGTGAGGTCCCCCCAACCTCTGCAGAATTGGCCCTTATATTCAATTTCAAGGCATGGCCCTCCCAGCCACACTACATACTGACCAATCCCCTCCGTAAACCACAATCACTCAATGTGCATAGTAATCAACCAATTCCTGCAAAGTCAGTTAATCCTACTGTATGGTTTTAAGCACCTATTTGCATAGCGTACTGAGCAATCCCTTGCAAGACTGTGGCCTAGCCAATCATTTTGGCAGAATTATAAACTCAAGGCCAGAAAGGCCATATATGAGAAAATCACTGCACTGTACCTGTATTGCTGGTACAAGGCATCAGAGTGGTTCAGAGCTTGGCTTTTGTGGGGAGATGGGGCTAGGTCTGGGTCCCAGCTCTGCTTCTCACTAGCTGTGACCTTCTGCAGCCCATTTATCTCTGGGAAGCCTTGCTTTCCTCAACAGCAAAATAGGCCTATCTCAGATTGAGACAACAGTTTTAAGAACTTAGCACAATTCCAGGCACTTAAGAAGCACTCAGTGACCTCAGCTATATTGTTATTGAGATTCCCTCCTATATAAAGAGCTTTTACAAATCAATAAGAAAAAAAAGATGACCATCTCAACAGAAAATCTGGCAGAAGACAAGCTTGAGTGGGTCACAAAAGAAGAACCATGAACCAATATAGTTCATCCTTACTTGACTAGCGAAGAAAGGCAAAAGAAAACAATATTATTTTCGCAAAGCCTCTGCATGGCAGGAGGCGCAGAGGATGCTGAAGCAGTGAGAGGCAGAGCTGGGCTTCCACCCTCCCATCACTACACTTCCTTGCCACTAGGAGAGCCAAGCCATGCTTTTCTCTTTGGAGCTTGATGTCCCCATCTGTAAAATGGGGATAATAGTCCAACCTTGACTATGTAAACACAAGGAAGGTGCCCAAACCAGAAGTAGGCCCGTCCATTCTCAACAAGCACTAGACCCATCTGCCATGTACTGAGCTTGACGGACAATGTTAAGGAGAGTGCCCAGCTCCTGTGAGTTCTACCTTCCTGCATGGAAACCTGCACTGGTGTCGGTTTCCCCACCTTAACTCAGGAACATGGCACCCCTACCCCACAGGCAAGCTTAAGTACCAGTAGACAGTTGAGACCCATAAACAACAGCTCCTGCTCTGACCTGCCCTTCCCACATGACCCCTACCCACCTCTCTTTGCACAAACCCCGTGGTACCTTCAAGCGGCTCAGGGACCACTGGGAGCACACTGGTCCTGAGCCTTCTGCTGAGCTGAGAGGCTCTGCCAAGGTGGCAGCCTGCCCCTACCTGTAGGACTTCGTGTTCTGGCTCCTCTGGTCCCTCTGCAGAGACTCTGGGCACCGTCTTCACGATGTTGCTCAGATCAATGCCTGGAGGCGGGGAAGGAATGAGGGGAGACTGAAAACAAGGGGTTCCCAACACCTGAGTCACAGCCCAGGAGCCTCTAGGGAGTCTGCCTAGCTCTTGCCCCCACTGACCAGACAAGCCCCAGCACTGTGTCCACATGGGTGTGCACCCCCTTGGTCTTGGGCTGGCCAAGCAGAGTGGTGATGAGGTGGTCACTAAGCAAGGCTGGCTGACCACAGCTGGCTGTGCTGTGAAGTGACCACATTCTACCTGGGGGGTGAGGATGCCTCCATGGTTTTCTCCCTTGGGGCTCCTCGCCTTGGCTACATCCCTACCTCTACTCCCCCAGAACACCCACAGGAAGCCCCCCATGCCCAGTGCCTTCCAGTCACCCTTCAGCACCTCTCCAGTGCCTCTGCCCATTCCATGCCCAGAGGCCAACTTCTGACCTCTGAGGCTGCATCCCTGGCTCCTTTCCATCGAGCTTCTTTCTGAGTTTGGCCAATGAGGGGCCAGATGCAAGCCAGAGGGCAGAGGAACAGGTGTTCATTCCCAGCTTCCGGCTGCAGGGCCAGCCTCAACTGTCATGTATAGATATGGGCGCCTGAACCTGTCAGGGGACCCTCACCCAAAGCTACAGCTCCCTGTGGGTGTCAGGTGGGCAATGGCTCCCTGCCCTGACCCTCAGGGTCCCTGCTGTGGCCTGTAGGGGATCCCTGCCATGGGTTTCCTAACCCTGACCCATTGTAAACAGCTCTCTCACTCCCACTTAACACTCCTGTGTGACGCCATTCGAGCACTCCCTATCTCCTACAGACTCCTACAGAGCTGACACACCCCTTTAGTCTGGGTGAACTGGGGCTCCGAGTTGGGCTGTGTCATCCTGGGAGGTGGTAGTGAAAGCCTCTTCAAGAAAGTGACAGTTGAAATGAGACCCCAAATGTCTGGTGAGGGGCAGGCAGGTATAGGCCCAAGGCCAGGTGGATGGTGGAAGGGCGCTCCCACTCAGTGTAACAGGCATGGCCAGCCCAAGTGGGGCCTCCACTCCCAACCCCTCCCACAGCAACAGGAGCCTGTGCCAGCACCAACCTTGTGACTCAAACTGCTCCATGGCCTCCCTCACAGCTTCATCCGGCCCCATCTCAAACTCATCGATGTTCTCACGCACGGCTGCATCAAAGGTCTCCTGGCTGATGCGCTTGGAGACCATCCTCATGCTGACGTGAGGGGCTGTGCCTTCCAACAGACGTGCCCGCCTGAGAAAGCAAGGAGACAGGATGCCACACCATGGGTGAGAAGGTGGGGACTGGCCTTGAGAGCACCAGTTGTGGGGGTCTCCACCAGGGCCAGGACTTACGACCCCGAGAAAATCCTTACAACTGAGATCAAAGAAAAGAAAATGTCCCAGCAAGACAAGATTCTCTAAAAGTGCAGAATAGAGCATGTAGTTTACTCTGTTTATTTAAGAAAGGGGCCTTATTAATATACACCTTTTTCCCCAACACACACTTATAGTAAAAATAAATAAATGAATATTTTTTTTAAAGGAAGAAGTCCCTGGGTAGCACAAACAGTTAATGTGCTCAGCTACTAACCGAAAGGCTGGTGGTTCAAATCCACCCAATGATCTACTTCTGAAAAACCAGCCATTGAAAACCTTGTGGAGCACAGTTGTACTCTGACACACATGGGGTTGCCAGGAGTCAGGGTCGACTTGACAGCAACTGGTAAAGTAAGAAGCTGTGATCATTGGGGTTGTGTGTCAACTTGGCTAGGCCGTGATTCTCAGTGGTTTGACAGTTGTGATGTAGCTTGGCAGTCGTATGATGATATGATCACTTCCATGATGAGATTTGATATAATGTGATCACCTCCATTATGGATCTGCTGTGAGTAGCCAATCAGTTGAAGGGGAGTTTCCTTGGGGATGTGGCCTGCATTGAATATAAGTGGACTCTCTAGCAAGGCTTGTTGACTTTTGCTCACTCTGGATCCTGCAGCTGGCTCCTGTTCATCTGACCTCCAGTTCTTGGACTTGAGCTGGCAGCTTACCTGCGGTCTTGCCTGCCGATCTTGGGATTTGTTGATCTTCATAGCCTGTGAGCAACAGTCCTGCCGTCTGATCTGCTGATCTTGGGTTCACAAGCCCCTGCGGTTACGTGAATCAGGAGAAGCCTCTATCCTGACCCATGGACTTAGCACATTCCAGCTGCGTGAGCCATTTCCTTGATATAAATCTCTCTCTACATATATTTATACGCTTTACTGGTTTTGCTTCTCTAGAGAACCCAGCCTAAGACAGAAGCCGAAAACCAGTAGTTTTTGTCAGGGGAAGGCAGGACAGGACAGAAGCAAGATTCCTCTCTCCAAATGTATGTTTTACAGGTTTGAATTTGGAACCACATAAATGCTGTACATAAGAAAGTGAACCGAAATAAAACCAAGAGCAATCCCTAAAAATCAAGAGCAAAATGAAGCTCTTCCAGTGGATCTGCACTGATAGGACCATTTCATGTGACTTTAAAATGCAGCCACATGACTGTACTTTCTTGGTGAGGTAAATCCTAAGGATGGTATGAGCTGCAAAAGAAACTCTTCAACTCTTTTTAGTACGTTTGTTGTGGGTGATGGCACTCTGAAACTATTACAGACGTGAAACAACCAGTTGCCACCAAGTTGACTCTGACTCCTGGCGACCCCATCTATGTCAGAATAGAAGTGTGCTCCACAGGGTTTTCAATGCCTGATTTTTCAGAAGTAAATCGCCAGGCCATTCTTCTAAGGTGCCTCTAGGTGGACTCGAACCTCCAATCTTTTCAGTTAGCAGCTGAGCGTGTTAACTGTTTGCACCACCCAGGGTCTCCAGCAAGTAATAATGCTATATCATTAGGAACTAACATAGAAGAAAAAAAAAGATTCAAACATAATAAAACTAAAGAAGTTAATTAAAAACTCAGTACTCCTAAATTTGAATTAGAAACATCAATACAAATTCATGACACATTTCCTCTTAAACAAATAAAAACTCCAATTTTCTAGTCATTACGAACTGAAAATGCTGTGAGGAAATGACACTATAGTAGTTACTAGCTCGCCTGATGCCATTTGTGGTCTCTAAATACTGTTTCCCACTGAATGACAGGATGCTGGCTCCAGAGATGGGCAGCACCAGCCTGAAGCATCCTGTGATACCACAAAGCAAGGAAGCTTCTAGAGACTACCAGGGTCATGTCAAAGGACTCAGGAGCAAACCCCAAGGGGCTCCTGTTAGCTAAAGATGTGACAATAGAGCATTAAAAAAAAAAAAAATCCACTAGACATCAAAATTAAAATCCACGAGTCAATCCACGATAATACTAAAAGAAACAAGCCCAAGTGATTCTTGTGAATACTGGCAAATGAGGAACCCAGCCTTGATGCCGCCTCCCTTGTAAAAGTCGGTCCGGAAGAATCAGGGATGACGAGGAAAAGTTGTGCTTTGAGGACAGCTCCCAGCACAAGGCAGACCTAGATAATGACCCCCACAGGCTGCAAAGCCTGCAAAGCCCATGGACTGGGAAGGAAGGGCCAGGCCAATATTAACTGAATTCTCCAATCAATCTCAACATCGTGGTCTCCCAATGTAGACCAGAGTACACCTGTGATGCAATCGAGCACAACTGTAAAGCAAAACCTCAAACCTAGGTCTGATCAAGTTCGGAGCAGTGCTATCTAATAGTTGGAAAAGCGGGGGGGGGGGGGGGGGGGGGGGCAGGTGGGAAATGGATATATGGGAACTCCCTGTGCTATCTGCTCAATTTTGCTGTAAACCTAAAACTGCTCTAAAAAGAAAATCTATTAATTAAATAAAAAAAAGACTAGAGAACAAAAAACAATAACCAGGGTTTCCCACAAATAAATTGCAAGGGAAGAAAAGAGGAGAAACCTGTAATTAAAAGAGACTTAACAGACATCAATTAAATGCAAGGGGGCGGGTCACAGTTAGGACCCCATTTTGAGGAAACTAACGACATTCAGGGGATGATGGTGGAAATCTGAGCTTCTGGACAAGTGATGATACTAAGAATTCTTAATAATATGACTTAGGTGTGATAATGGCATTGTGGTTATGAGGGAAAAAAGAGTACTAGTCTTTGAAACACTTAGAGCATTTACAGGGAAATGATATATATAGTAACCAGGACTTGTTTCAAAAGGACCAGTGTGGGGAGGGAGGCAGGTGAGGATGAAACAGACCACAAACAGGTCATTGTTGAAGTTGGGCGATGGTAGGTGGCGTTCATTATGGTATCCTCAAACTCTGTATGTTTAAGATTTTCCACAATAAAACATTAAACACACAGCAATTCCAGTCCTAAGTATATACCCAAGAGAAATGAAAACACACATTCACACAAAAATATTCACAGCATTACTTGCAATAGCCAAAAGGTAGGAACAACTTGTGTCCATCAACAAATGGACAAACACAATGCGGTCCATCCATACAATGGAATATTACTTAGCCATGATAAGGAATGAAGTCTTGATACATTCTACAACGTGGATGAACCTCGAAAACATCCTCATGCTGAGCAAAAGAAGCCAGATATAAAAGGCCACATATTGTGTGATTTCCATTTATGCGAAATTCCAGAACAGGCAAATACATAGAGACCGAAAGTGGATTAGTGGTTGCCAGGGGCTGGGTGAGGAGGGATGGGGAGTGACTGCTAATGGGTACAGGGTCTCCTTTGAGGTGATGACAATGCCCTGGAACTACACAGAGATGACTATTGTACAACATTTGAATGTACTAAATACCACTGAATTGTACACATTAAATGGGTGAATATTATGGTATGTGAATTATAGCACAATAACAAAAAAATACTATTTTTCTATTTAAAACAACAATAACTGCACACACACCTGGCCACCAGGGGGCAGTGCCAACAGTTAGATGAGACAATGACCTTGGGCAGGGCCTTTCCCTCCTGGGGGACTCTGGGTAGTTCACAGGGTTAAATAAGACAGAAGCCCTCAGTGAAAACAGGAGAATCCCTTTACAATTCTCTTTCAACTCTTTGATGATCTCAACAAAGTCTGTACCAGGTGCCAAAAGGTCTTTAACACCAAATACTTGCCACCTTTCCTTTTTAACAAAAAAAGACAGTCTCAGGCCCAGAGGCTAAAAGAGATGAACAACTTTTTTCATTTTACTTGTCTGAATACATCTACCTTGTTTATTAGATGGAGTCCCTGGGTGGTGCAACCGGTTAAGCGGGTTAAGTGGTTAAGCACTTAGCTGCTCACCAAAAGATTAGAGGTTCATCCAGAGGTGCCTCAGAAGAAAGTCCAGGCAATCAACTTCCTAAAAATCAGCCACTGAAAACCCTATGGAGCTCAATTCTACTCTGACACACATGGGGTTGCCATGAGACAGAGTCAACTCAATGGCAACTGGTTTTAAGGATTTTCAAAGTCTGTAATGAAGGAAACAAGTAAGGACTTTCTGTCACAAGAGAAAGACTCTCAGTGGGGAGCGTGGAGTGGCCTGGAATCCTGGCCAGCTACGAGGGGCAAGAACTTCTGGGCTTAGTACCACAGGAGGGACACCAGCAAGTCACCCTGGCCATACTGTAGATCTGAGCTGGGCCAACAGTAAGTGGTCACCCTGTCATAGAGATATGTCCCAAGGGCAACATCACTGCGCCTATTTGACAGACGAGAATCTGAAACTTAGAGAGGGGAAGAACCTGCCTGAAGTCACACGGGCAGGGAGAGGCCTGGCTGGGACCCCATTGCTCTGTCCTACCTCAATGGCACCTCTCCTTCTACTTTGATCCTCCTTCTCTTCCTCCTCCTCCTAGGAGTCTCCCTGGCCACTCAAACAGAGCTGTGCTCTCTGGCCCTGGGATCTCTGCCTGTGACTCTTCCTCAGACCAGTCCTGAGCTCAGAGCTGGGGACTGTAGGCGTCTGGCATTGTGACCACCCAAGCCAAGTCCTCCAGGGCCCTCAGATCCAGAATAGGACAGAATACAGTGGGGGCAGGTGAAAGGACAGATACGGAGCTCACAAAAGTGATGACGCCTGGGGATGGTCATCTGGAGCCACCTGGGGGACAGCTCAGGCCAGGAGAGTGGGGAACAGCATTCCCAGCCCCCGTGATGCAGCTGGGTTTGCTGGAGTAAAAAGGTGAGCCTGGTGGTTGGCAGGCCCCCACTGGTAGTCAGTTCCCCTAAGCCATGGCTTCACTCATCAAGAAAGCGGTCCCTTTAAACCTTAAACCAAAAACATCCTCTGAAGTCTGCTTTACAACAAACAATAAAAACCAAACCTGATTTCGACTCACAGTGACTGTCTTAGTTACCTAGTGCTGCTATAACAGAAACATCACAAGTGGAGGGCTTTAACATACAGAACTGTATTCTCTCCCAATTTAGGAGGCTAGAGGTCTAATTTCAGGTGCCAGCTCTAGGGGAAGGCTTTCTCTCTCTGTTGGCTCTGGGGGAGGGTCCCTGTCATCAATCTTTCCCTGGTCTAGGAGCTTTTCAGTACAGGAACCCTGGGTCCAAAGGTCACGCGGTCCTGGCTCTTCTTGCTTGGTGGTAATGAGGTCCCCATCTCTCTGCTCGCATCTCTCTTTTATTCTCAAAAGAGACTGACTTAAAACACAAACTAATCTTGTAGATTGAGTCTTGCCTCGTTAACGTAAATGCCGCTAATCCCACTTCATTAACATCACAGAGATAGGATTTACAACATACAGGAAAATCCCATCAGAAAACAAAATGGTGAACAATCACACAATACTGGGAATCCTGGCCTAGTCAAGTTGACAGGAATGTACTTCTAGAGGACAGAATTTAATCCATAACACACGGGACAGAGCAGAACTGTGACATAGGGTTTCCAAGGCTGTAATCTTTATGGAAACAGACTGCCACATTTTTCTCCCTTGGAGGGTTGGTGGGTTCGAACCACCAACCTGAGCTCTATGGCTCCTTAAACCAAACAATCCCAAAAAACCAAAAATCAAACCACTGCCACTGAGTCGATTCCAATTTACAGCAACCCTATAGGACAGAGTAGAACTGCCCCATGGGGTTTCCAAGGCTGTAAATCTTGACGGAAGAAGGCTGCCACTTCCTTCTCCTGTGGAGCAGCTGACCTTCTAGTTAGCAGCCGAGTGCTTAACCACCGTCCCACCAGGGCTCCTTAAACCAAACAAGTGTTGTTAGGTGTTGTTGAGGAGGTTCCAACTCATAATGACCCTATGTACAACAGAACGAAACACTGCCCAGTCCTGCACAATCCTCACATTTGTTGTTTTGCTAGAGCCCATTGTTGCAGCCACTGTGTTAATCCATACTTTACCAAGCATGATGTTCTTCTCCATGGACTGGTCCCTACTGGTAACAAGCCAAAGTAAGTGAGATGAAGTCTCGCCATCCTTGCTTCTAATTACTAACAATAGTTTAGCTTAATTAGTAAAGACTGTCTGCCTTATATGCCCTTTATCACCACTCTTATTCAACATTGTGCTGGATGTCATAGCCAGAGGAATTAGTCTAGAAAAAGAAATAAAGGGCATCCAAATTGGTAGGGAAGAAGTAAAAGTATCTCTGTTTGCACGTGATATGATCTTGCACACAGAAAACCCCAAAAAATCCACAAGAAAACTACTGGAACTAATAGAAGATTTCAGCAAAGTATCAGGATACAAGATAAACATACAAAAATCAGTTGGATTCCT
Organism: Dugong dugon; assembly: GCA_030035585.1. NCBI lineage: Eukaryota > Metazoa > Chordata > Mammalia > Sirenia > Dugongidae > Dugong > Dugong dugon. The sequence continues at coordinate 23,323,566 of CM057462.1, read as the reverse complement.
CTACACCAACAAAGAGAACTTCAAAGAGGAAATCACCAAATCAATACCATTTACAATAGCCCCCAAGAAAATAAAATACTCAGGAATAAATATAACGAGAGATGTCAAAGACCTATACAATGAAAACTACAAGATGCTACAAGAAACCAAAAGAGACCTGCAAAAGTGGAAAAACATACTTTGTTCATGGATAGGAAGACTCAACATTGTGAAAATGTCAATTCTACCCAAAGCGATCTACAGATACAATGCAATCCCAATCCAAATTCCAACAGCATTTTTTAACGAGAAGGAGAAACAAACCACCAGCTTCATATGAAAAGGGAAGAGACGCCAGATAAGTAAAGCATTACTGAAGAAGAACAAAGTGGGAGGCCTTACACTACCTGATTTTAGAATCTATTATACCGCCACAGCAGTCGAAACAGCTTGGTATTGGTACAACAGATACATAGACCAATGGAACAGAACTGAGATTCATCCACCTATGAGCAGCTGATATTTGACAACGGCCCAAAGTCCGTTAACTGGGGAAAAGACAGTCTCTTTAACAAACAGTGCTAGCATAACTGGATATCCATCTGCAAAAAACTGAAAGAAGACCCATACCTCACATCGTGCACAAAAACTAACTCAAAATGGATCGAAGACCTAAATATCAGATCGAAAACAATAAAGATCATGGAAGAAAAAATAGGGACAACGCTAGGAGCCCTAATACATGGCATAAACAGAATACAAACCATAAGTAACAATGCACAAGCACCAGAAGAGAGACTAGATAACTGGGAGCTCCTAAAAATCAAACACTTCTGCTCATCAAAAGACTTCACCAAGAGTCAAAAGACAACCTACAGACCAGGAAAAAATTTTTGGCTACAACAAATCTGATCAGCGTCTAATCTCTAAAATCTACAAGATAACTGCAAAACCTCAACAACAAAAAGACAAATAACCCAATTAAAAAACAGGCAAAGGATATGAACAGGGATTTCGCCAAAGATGACATTCAGGTGGCTAACGGACACGTGAAGAAATGCTCATGATCATTAGCCATTACAGAAATGCAAATCAAAACTACAATGAGATACCATCTCACCCCAACAAGGCTAGCATTGATACAAAAAACACAAAATAATAAATGCTGGAGAGTTTCTGCAGAGACTGGTACATTTATACTCTGTTGGTGGGAATGTAAAATGGTACAACCACTTTGGAAATCAATTCGGCGCCTCCTTAAAGAGCTAGACATAGAAGTACCATACAATCCAGTAATCCCACTCCTTGGAATATATCCTAGAGAAATAAGAGCTGTCACACGAATAGATATATGCACACCCACGTTCACTGCAGCACTGTTCATGACAGCAAAAAGATGGAAACAACCTAGGTGCCCATCAACAGACAAATGGATAAACAAGTTATGGTAAATTTACACAATGGAATACTGCGCAACGATAAAAAACAACAATGAAATGATAAAAAACAACAATGAATCCGTCAAATATAACATGGAGGAATCTGGAAGGGATTATGCTGAGTGAATTTAGTCAGTTGCCAAAGAACAAATATTGTATAAGACCACTATTATAAGAACTCAAAAAAAGGTTTAAACACAGAAGAAAACATTCTTTGATGGTTATGAGGGTGGGGAGGGTGGGAGAGGGGTATTTACTAGCTAGATAGTAGACAAAAATTATCTTAGGTGAAGGGAAGGACAACACACACTACAGGGGAAGTCAGCACAACTGGACTAAACCAAAGGTAAGAAGTTTCCTGAATACAAACAAACACTTCGAGGGACAGAGTAGCAGGGGCGGGGGCCTGGGGACCATGGTTTCAGGGGACATCTAGGTCAACTGGCATAACAAAGTTTATTAAGAAAATGTTCTGCATCCCACTTTGGTGAGTGGTGTCTGGGGTCTTAAAAGCTAGCGAGCGGCCACCTAAGACGCATCAATTGGTCCCAACCCATCAGGAGCACAGGAGAATGACGAACACCAAAGACACAAAGAAAGTATTAGCCCAAGGGACTTCCTCAGCCTGAGACCAGAAGAACTAGATGGTGCCTGGCTACCACCAGTGACTGCCCTGACAGGGAACACAACAGAGTCCCTGAAAGAGCAGGAGAGAAGTATGGTGCAGAACTCCAATTCTAGTAAAAAGACCAGACTTAATGGTTTGATTCAGACTGGAGAGACCCTGGAAGACATGGCCCCCAGACTCTCTGTTAGCCCAAAACCAAAACCATTCCTGAGGCCAACTCTTCAGACAAAGATTAGACTGGACTATGGGACATAAAATGATACTCGTGAAGAGTGTGCTTCTTAGCTCAAGTAGATACATAAGACTAAATGGGCAGCTCCTGTCCAGAGGCGAGATGAGAAGGCAGAGAGGGTCAGGAGCTGGTTGAATGGACACAGGAAATCCGGGGTGGAAAGGAGGAGTGTGCTGTCACAGTATAGGGAGAGCAAGCAGAGTCACGTAACAATGTATGCATAAATTTTTGTAGGAGAGACTAACTTGAATTGTAAACTCTCACTTAAAGCACAATTAAAAAAAAAAAGTATGTCTGTCTTGAGCATTGCACTCTTTTAAGATCTATGTGGGATGAAATTGACAACAGCAACTCCAAAGGTTACATAGGAAGCTTAGGGGACAGTGAGTTTGTGTTAACAGGGGAAGAACAATTTGGAAAAGGAGGGTGAGAATGGCTGTACAGCTTGAAGAATGTAATCAATGCAAATGAACTGTACATGCAGAAATTGTTTAATTAGTATATGTTCTGCTGTGTATATTTCCAACAACAAAATAAATTATTTACAAAAAGAAAATGGTTCCATTCCATGCTGGGGACCCTGAAGCCTCCTCATGCCATGCCCACCCTGGCCTAGGCACCACCCTCTCTGCATGGGTGATCTCACTCCTCTACTCCCTGCCATGCCCTACTCCTGTTCTCCAAACAGCAGCCAGAGGGAGTCTCGAAACCACATACACCCTCCAAACACCCTCCAAAGGCTTCCCAAACCTCCCAAACAAAACCCAGACTGCTTACCCTTTCTCTACTTTGATCTTCCTGTGTCTCCCCCCACCCTGCCCCCAGCATCCTTCCTGCTTCCCAAGGGACACATTTCCTGACAACTCACTCGAAAGCATTATTTACCTAGGAGCCTGGGTAGCACGAATGGTTTTCAATCGATCACTGCTAACCTAAAGGTTGGTGGTTCAAACTCAGCCAGTGGCTCCATGGAAGAAAGGTCGGGGCTATCTGCTTCTGTAAAGATTACAGCCAAGACTCATGCAGTGGAGTCTGGTCCTGTATTAAATACTCTACTGGCCTCCCTGTGCACCCTATGGCTCAGGCCTCTGAAACCAACAGGACAGACCTCCCAGGGAGTCAGTTCAGGTCTGTCTGTTCCCCCTTTCGGTTGGTGCTGAGGATTGCTGACTGAGGCTGCTGTGTGTTAAGAAGCAGGCACCTTTAGTGGAGGCTACATCCACACCCAACATACTACAGGGAGGGCTCTAATAGCAACAACGCAGTCTCCCTGGAGGTCCATTTGGAGCGTGACAGCTCCTGTCCCACCCAGACACTGTCACCTGCAAGCCTGCTGTGAATTGCTATAGAAGGGCCCTACAGTGGATTCTGCTCCCATAGTTAGCACTCTACCTGCCTCCTTGCGCACCCCATAGCTCTGGCCTCTGAAACCAACAGGACAAACCTCTCATAGGGGTCAACTAGGATTAGTCTGCCCCCACTTTCAATTGGTCCTGAGGATTGTTGACTGAAGCTGCTGTGTGTTAGGAAGCATGAGTCTTGAGTGGAGGCTGCATTCACAGCCAACAATCTACTGGTGGGACTCTGATAGCAACAAGGCAGACTTTCATGGGGATCTGACCAGGCTGTGACACCCTCTCCCCCACCTGGTAATTGCTGGTTGACAGACTATTGCAAACTGCTACAGAAGGCCCCCACAATGGAGTCTGGTCCCATAGTCAACACTCTACCTGCCTCCCTGTGCACCCCACAGCTCAGGCCTCTGAAATCAACACGACAGACCTCCCTGGGGATTAGTTTAGGTCTGTTTGCTCTCCATTACAGTTGGTGCTGAGGACTGTTGACTGAGGCTGCTGTGTGCTAGGAAGCAGGTATCTTGAGTGGAGGCTACACTCACAGCCAACATACTATATGGCAGGCTCTGATAGCGATAAGGCAGATCTCTCTGGGAGTCTGTTCAGACTGTGACCACCCTTCCCCCAACCAGTAACTGTCAGCTGCTAGACTGATATGAACTCCTATAGAAGGTTTCCTACAGTAGAGTTAGGAGCTGGTTCACCTAAGTGGAGATTGCACTGTACCCCCAACCACCACAGGGCCACTGGGGCTCTGAAACCAACAAGATAGATCTCTCAGATGTCCTTCTAGGAAGTACCAGCCACTCCTCCTCCTGAAATGGAGGAAAGTCTGCCTGTGTTTACCCTGAATGCCAGCTCAGATAGAGGCAGCCCCCTCAGAGCAGGGAAGGAAACCTCAGGCAAAATTGGAGGGCAACACCCAATCTCGAAAGTGGCTTGCGGGGTGTGGGTTTTCTGACTAAAAACTTGATTGCAGAAACAGAGACGGGAAGGAAGTAATAACGAGAAAGACATGACTGCACCCCTTGGTGGACAGATTGATTACGACCTGCTATCTTGCCTGAACGGCTGTGGCTGCTGGTGGAGGGACTGACTACAGCACGTTCTCTAGTGTGTTTGGGAGAGACTGAAAGCTGAAAAATGAGATCTGGAACTTTTGAGTTCCAATTAAATCAGGGAGGGTGAGGGAGCTATCACAGGGAAGAAGAGGAAGTGGTAAGCAAAGGCTGAAGGCTCTGCCCACCTCAGAGCTTCTTGCAGAAAGAAGTGTGGGCAAAAACACTGGGGAAAACTGGGAAAGTTAAAACCCTTGAAAATTCCAATGCCCCAACAAAAAAATCACAAGTCACACAAAGAACAGAGAAACAATGGCCCATCCAAATGAACATGACAAAGGGGATGAAAACACATCTAAGGATGGACAAATAATGAAAAAAATTGAAGAACATAATAAAACAACATTAAACGTAATTAAAGAACTAAGGGAAAACATAGACAAAGGGCTAAAAGAAATAAGGAAAACAATGCAAGAACAAAATGGGGATCTAAAATAAGATACTGTAACTGAAAGGGACAATAACTAAAATGAGAAACACAACAGAAGGGCTTACTGACAGATTTAATCAGGCAGAAGAAAAAAATCAGTGAATTAGAGGATAACAGAGCTAAAAAATCATAGATGGTTAAGAGCAACAAAAACAGAGGCTCAAGAAGGCTGAGCACAGTTTAATGAAATTATGGGACAACAAGAAATCTAATATACGCATCATAGAATTCCAGAAGAAGAGGAAAGAAAGGGACAGAAAGAATACTTGAAGAAATAATCACAGAAAATTTCCCCAATGTAACGAAGGACATGAATCTACAAATCCAAGAATCTCAAAGAACCCCAAGCAGGATAAACCCAAAGAGATCTACACCAAGACACATCAAAGTTAGGCTCTCATAAATTAAAGATAAAAAGAATCCTGAAAGTAGTGATCGAGAAGCAGTCACATACAAAGGATCCCCAATAAGATTAAATACCAATTTCTCCTCAGAAACACTGGAGGCCAGAAGGCAATGGAATTATATATTTAAAATACTGAAACATAAAAGCTGTCAACCAAGAATGCTATACCCTGCAAAACTATCCTTCAAGAATGGGGATGAAATTAAAAGATTTCCAGACAAACAGAAGCTGAGAGAGTTCATATCCACCAGACTGCTGCTACAAAAAATACTAATGGGAGTTCTGTAGATGGAAGGGAAAAGACACTAGAAAGTAATTCAAAGCTATACATAAAAGGAAAGATCCCTAATAAAGGGAAATACATGGACAAATATAAGGACTAGTAAGAAGATATTCATGCTTGTTAATTCTAAATGTTTTGTCCTTCATTTTTTTAAACAACAAATATATAAAAAGCAAGGATAAAATTATGTTACAGGGCACATGAAATATAGAGATGTAATTAGTAATAACAACAGAGGAATGGTATATAGAATTTCTTGTACATTACTAAAGTTTAATGGTACCAACTTACACTGGAATGTTACAAATACCGGCTCTTAAAATGTAATATTTATGGTAACCACTAAGAAAATACATTAAAAAAAAAATACACAAAAGGAAAGGAGAAGGGAACCATGTAAAATTAGCATGAACATGTAAAAATGGTGTGAGGGAGGCATCTGACCTCCTGTAACTTCACAAGGGGGAAGGAGAATCAAGATCAACAGTACAAGGCTGATTCCTATGAGGCAGAGGTCAGACATGCCTCCACCCTCCAACTTTTTTTTTTTAATACCAATTCTGACACCATCTGTCCCTCCCACAGGCACTCTACTTCTCTGCTGGGTTCAAAAATTTGTTGCAATGGCCACACAGAACTCACAGAGAATACTCATGATTATGGGGTTTATTAGGAAGGAACAGGTTACAATTCAGGTTTAGGAATGTTCAGGATACAGTTCTTCTGATCATGACAGCCTCTTCTCAGCTGGGCCACAGGCAGGTCTCTCTCTGGCCTTTGGCCCCTTGGCCTGGCCTCTGCCCTGCTCAGGCAAGTCTTACAAAGCTCTTCTAGCTCTGCCAATAAGTGCCCAGAGGCACCCCACTCTGCTAGTAAGCCTCCTGCCCAAAGGCACTCAGCTTTCTTGCTCCATGGGCCAGGAAGCTCACTGTGCTGTCTCCTGCTGATCTTCTGGTTCTGCTGCTGCGGTTTCTCTGCCGCTGCTTCTCACCGTCTCTGATGTTATAGCTCTCCCCCGTGTCTTCCATGTTATAGCTCCTACACTCTCTCTCAGCGTCTCCCTTTAAGCCTAGCAGATGGCAAAACTGACCAATCCCCTCATTAGAGTTCCATACACCTCATCTGCATAGTCTCACCCAGTCATTTGGTGGGAGTTACAAAGACTACGGCTAAAACGGCCATATTAAGTAATTCACTGTACTGCAGGCCACCTCCTGGCTCTTCTAGCCATTGTCCCTTTCATACTTGAAGGATTAACTTCCCCCTCCCAATCATTTTCCTAGTCCAAAACAGCCATCAACAATTAGTCCTTCAGTAGGGCAGCAAGTCCTCAGGGTGAGGGTACTCAGGAACCAGCCATTCAGGTCTGCTGCAGGTGTCATCTGATCTGGTCAGGTTCTACAATCACAATCAACCTTGTTAACAACCAACACTCACAACTGAATCATATAATCCTATCAATATCTTCCCCCATCCTCTCTTCCCCAGACCTACCAGGAAAAGAGGAATCTATTCTATGGGGGATCCTTCCTTGTCCCCTCATTGTGAGTGTTAGCATGCCCACGAAAGCGTGTAAGCCAGCCACTTCATGCCTTTATCTCTGCCCATTTTAGATAGCCAATGTTTAAATTATTTGTCACTATCAAACCCGTACACTGAGAAGACAAGCATGCTCCTTGGTCTTGAAGAATCTTCTGTTCCTGTTGGAACTTTGTGCATCTGCATCCACAAGCAAAGTCCAGTCCAGAGCAAGCTGTCAAACTGCAGCAATCTACACCAGCTGGTGTCAACCATCTTTCTCTTCATTCAGCTGGGTTCTGGTCAGCTCATCCTAGCCATCCAAGGTAGGTCACAATAGGTACTAGCTGTAGGCTTGGGAGTTCATGCACACTTCTCAGCACTTCAGACCAGCCAGCTCCTTCTCTCTCTCTCATCCCTAGCTCCCGTGTGTTAGGTCAACGGGCACCACCCGTAAGCTCAGGAGTCCACACAACTCCCTGCACTTCTGACCAGCCAGCCCTTTCTTGCTCTCTCTCATCCCTAGCCCCCCTGTGCTAGGTCAACAGGTGCCAATGGAACATGTCCAAACTCAGCATGTCTCTTCACTGCTGTACCCCCCACTGCCACTCATTGAGTGGACCCAGGCGAGCATATTAGGCTGTCTATTCACCAGCTCCCTGTAACTTCCGGTCCTGCAAGGGGATTCTGATGGGCACTGACTTTTCCTGCCTCGATGTACCCAAAGGCAAACCGCTTGCTTGTCTGAAATTCAAAAAGCAAAAGAGTCATTTTTTTTTCTGCAGGTCCTTCCTTCAAATGCAAACCTCCTTTTCTCTCAGCAGTTCTGGGTAGGTCTACATGTCTTTTCAAATGCAAATTTCCTGACTCTGAAGGGTCAGGGTGGGCCTCAGGCCTGTGTTTGTTTGGGCAAATCTCAGTTCCCCTTTTAGCATATCCAATCAAGTATTGACTGAAGGTGGAGTTACATGCTCTGTAATCTGTAATACCCAATATTCATTTCTATCATTCATTTAGGTCTGTTTTACAATACTAGGTAGGACAAACATTCAATATCCATGGTACATTCAAATAAACACATAATCTGAAACACATAACCCTTTTAAAAACATTCCAGTTTCATCTTCTTCTCCCTTTGACAATCTTCCCATCCATATGCATATGGCCTCGGGCCTCTGCCTGGGTGGAACCAGAAGACCTTGGATCGCTATCAATCATCCCATTCAACAGGACTGATCCTTGCCCCAGCCACTCCAGTTGTGGTTTTCTCCCCAGCTGTAGCATAACATCTCTCACTTTCCTTTTAGCCATTACAGATAAGAACCAAAGTACCATCTAAGAATCAAAGGTTTCACTTCTCATGCCACTTTATTCTTTCTCTTACAAAGTCCCATGCTTCCGTGAGTCTGGAGCCATTGCAATGATCCCTGCCCCTGACGCCAACTGTGAAAATGGCATGGTGGAGGCATCTGACCTCCTATAACTTCACAAGGGGGGAGGAGAATCAAGATCAATAGCACAAGGCTGATTCCTATGAGGCGGAGGTCAGACATGCCTCCACCCTCCAACTTTTTTTTTTTACCAATTCTGACACGAACTGTCCCTCCCACAGGTACTCTACTTCTCTGCTGGGTTCGATAATTTGTTGCAATGGCCACACAGAACGCACAGTGAATGCTCATGATTATGAGGTTTATTAGGGAAGTAACAGGTTATAATTCAGGTTCATAAATGCTCAGGATACAGTTCTTTTGATCACAACAGCCTCTTCTCAGCCGTGCCACAGGCAGGTCTCTCCCTGGCCCTTGGCCTCTCGGCCTGGCCTCTGCCCTGCTCAGGCAAGTCTTACAAAGTTCTTTTAGCTCTGCTGATAAGTGCCCAGAGGCACCCTACTCTGCTAGTAAGCCTCAGCCCAAAGGTGCTCAGCTCTAGCTCTGTGGGTCATCAAACCTAGCTCCACCGAGTGCCCAGAGGCACAATACTCTGCCAGCAAGCCTCCTGCCCAAAGGTACTCAGCATTCTCACTCTGTGGGCCAGGAGGCCCACCGTGCTGTCTCTTGCCAGTCTCCTGGTTCTGCTGCTGCTGTTTCTCTGCCACTGCTTCTCACCATCTCTGGTGTTACAGCTCTCTCTCCATGTCCTCCATGTTATAATTCCCACTGTCTCTCTCTCTCTTAGTGCTCCTTTTAAGCCTAATGGATGGCAAAAATGACTAATCCCCTTGTTAGAGTTTCATATACCTCATTTGCATAGTTCTACAGAGTCAATTGGGAGTTACAAAGACTATGGGTAGAAGGGCAATATTAAGTAATTTATTACACCATAGAACCAAAAAGCCTCACTTCAATAAACCAACAAAACACAAAAAAAAAGCAGACTAAAGGACAGAGACAAAGAAGGCTTGTTGTTGTTAGGTGCTGTCAAGTTGGCTCCGACCCAACGTACAACAAAAGGAAACACTGCCCCGTCCTGCACCATCCTCATGATTGTTGTTATGCCTGAACCCATTGTTTCAGGCACTGTGTCAATCCGTCTCATTGAGGGTCTTCCTCTTTTTCACTGACCCTCTACTTTAACAAGCATGATGTCCTTCTCCAGGGACTGATCCCTCCTGATAACGTGTCCAAAGTATGTGAGACATAGTCTCATCATCCTTTCTTCTAAGGAGCATTCTGGTTGTACTTCTTCCAAGACAGATTTGTTCATTCTTCTGGCAGTCCATGGTATATTCAATATTCTTTGTCAACACCACAATTCAAAGGTTTTAATTCTTCTTAGGTCTTCCTTATTTATCGTCCAGCTTTCACATGCATATGAGGTGACTGAAAACACCAAGGCTTGGGTCAGGTGCACCTTAGTCTTCAAGGTGACATCCTTGCTTTTCAACACTCTAAAGAGGTCTTTTGCAGCAGATTTGCCCAATGCAATGCGTCCTTTGTTTTCCAGACTGCTGATTCCATGGGTGTTGATTGTGGATCCAAGTAAAATGAAATCCTTGACAACTTCAATTTTTTCTCCGTTTATTATGATGATGCTTATTGGTCCAGATGTGAGGATTTTTGTTTTCTTTATGTTGACGTGTAATCCATACTGAAGGCTGTAGTCTTTGATCTCCATCAGTAAGAACTTCAAGTCTTCTTCAATTTCCGTAAGCAAGGTTGTGTCATCAGCATAACGCAAGTTGTTAATGAGTCTTCCTCCAATCCTGTGCCCCATTCTTCTTCATACAGTCCAGCTTCTTGGATTATTTGCTCAACATACAGATTGAATAGGTATGTTGAAAGGATACAACTCTGACGAACACCTTTTCTGACTTTAAACCATGCAGTATCCCCTTGTTCTGTCCGAACAACTGCCTCTTGATCTATGTACAGGTTTCTCATGAGCACAACTGAGTGTTCTGGAATTCCCATTCTTCACAACATTATCCATAATTTGTTATAATCCACACAGTCGAATACCTTTGCATAGTCAACAAAACACAGGCAAGCAGCTTTCTGGTATTCTCTGCTTTCAGCCAGGAACCATCTGACATCAGCCATGTCTTAGGCTGGGTTCTCTAGAGAAGCAAAACCAGTAAAGTGTATAAATATATATATATATACAGAGAGATTATATCAAGGGAACAGCTCACGGGATTGTAGAGATTAGAACGTCCCAAGCACGTGGATCAGGGTAGAGGCCTCTCCCAAGTCACACAGCTGCAGAAGCTGGCAAGCCCAAGATCAGAAGGCTCCCACTCACAGGCTGTGCAGATTGACGAATCCCAGGTTAGGCAGATAAACTGACAGCTCAAGTCCCAAGAATGGGAGATGAGACGACAGGAAGCAGCCACAGGATCCAGAGAGAGCAAAAAGCCATAACGTCTGCTTATATACAGATGTGGGCCACACCCGCAAGGAGACTCCCTTTCATCTGATTGGCTACTCACAGTATATTCAATCATGGGAGTGATTACATTAAAACATGGAGAATCATGGCCCAGCCAAGTTGACACACAATTTTAACCATCACAAGCCATGATATCACTGGTTCCACGTCCTCTTCTGAATCTAGCTTGAATTTCTGGCACTTCCCCGGCAATAAACTGCTGCAGCTGCTTTTGAATAATCTTCAGCAAAATTTTACTTGCATGTGATATTAATGATATTGTTGAATAATTTCTGTATTCGGTTGGATCACCTTTCTTGGAAATAGGCATAAATATGGATCTCTTCCAGTCAGTTGGCCAGGTAGCTGTCTTCCAAATTTCTTGGCATAGACGAGTAAGCACTTCCAGTGCTGCATCTGTTTGTTGAAACATCTCAACTGATATTCTGTCAATTCCTGGAGCCTTGTTTTTTGCCAATGCCTTCAGTGTGGCTTGGACTTCCTCCTTCAGCACCATTGGTTCCTGATCATACGCTACCTCCTGAAATGGCTGAATGTTGACCAGTTCTTTTTGGTATAGTGACTCTGTGTGTTTCTTGCATCTTCTTTTGATGCTTTCTGCATCATTCAATATTTTCCCTGTAGAATCCTTACTACGGCAACTCGAAACTTGAATTTTTTTTTTCAGTCCTTCCAGCTTGAGAAATGCCAAGTATGTTCTTTTCTTGGTTTTCTATCTCCAGCTGTTAAAGAAGGCTTAAGACATACAAAAAACAAGTAACAAAATGGCAGAAGTAAGTCACTTCTTATCAGTAGTTGCAGTGAATGTAAATGGACTAAATACTCCAATCAAAAGGCAGAGAGCGGCAGAATGGATTAAAAAACATGATCCAGCTATATGCTGTTTACAACAGATGCACTTAAATCCAAGGACACAAATAGGTTGAAAGTGAAAGGATGGGAAAAAAACATTCCACGCAAATAATAACCAAAAGAGAACTGGGGTAGGAGTCTTAAAATCAGACAAAGTAGACTTTTAACACAAAATCTATCAGAAGAGATAAAGATGGACATTATATAGTGATGTAGGGTCAATTAATCAAAATTTAACAATTATAAATATATACGCACTCAACAATGGGGCACCTAAATATATAAAGAAAACACTGATATAACTGAAGAAAGAAGTAGACAGTACTACAGTAATAGTTAGTAACTTCATTACTTCACTTTCAATAATGAACAGAACATCTAGAAAGAAGATCAACAAGGAAACAGAGGACCTAAATGACAATATAAACCAACTAGACTTAACAGACATATGCAGAACATTCCACCCCAAAACAGCACAATATATATTCTAATCCAATGATCATTCTCCAGGATAGAACATATTTTAGGTCACAAAGCAAGTCTTGATAAATTCAAAAAGATTGAAGTCATACTAAGTATTTTTTCTGACCACAACAGAGTAAAGCTAGAAATCAATTGCAGAAAAAAACTTGGAAAATACACAAACATATGGAAATTAAACAACACACTACTGAACTATCAATGGATCAAGGAAGAAATCAAAAGAGAAATCACAAATTTCTTAGAGTCAAATGAAAATGAAAACACAACATATCAAAATTTATGGGATGCAGTGAAGGGAGTACACAGAGAAGCTTACAGCAATAAATACTTACATAAAAAAAGAAGATAGATCTCAAATTAACAGCCTAACTCGACAACTCCAGGAACTAGAAAGAGAAGAACTAAGCCTAAACCTACCAGAAGAGAGGAAATAACAAAGATCAGAGCATAAATAAGTAAAATTGAAAACAGAAAAACAATGGAGAGAATCAATAAGACCAGAAACGGTTTTTTTGAAAAGATAAATAAAATTGACAAACCTTTAGCTAGACTGACAAAGAAAAGGAGAAAAAAAGATACTAACAACCAAAATGAAAAATGAAAGAGGAGACATTGCAACTAACATGACAGAAATAAAAAGAATTATGACACATCATGAACAAGTGTATGGCAACAAACTGGATAACTCAGATGAAATGGACAAATTCTTAGAAGCACACAACCTACTCAAACTGACTGTCTTAGTTATCTAGTGCTGCTATAACAGAAGTACCACAAGTGGATGGTTTTAACAAAGAGAAGTTTATTTCCTTGCAGTAAAGTAGGCTAGAAGTCCAAATTCAAGGGGTTAGCTCCAGGGGAAGGCTCTCTCTCTCAGCCTTCTCATCAGTGTTCCCCTGGACTAGGAGCTTCTCAGTGCAGGGGGCCTGGTCCAAAGGAGGTGCTCTGCTCCCGGCACTGCTTTCTTGATGCTCACTTCTGTCTTTTATATCTCAGGAGATTGCCTCAGGACACAATCCAGTCCTGTAAATTGAGTCCCACCTTACCAACACAACTGCCACCCATCCTCCCTCATTAACATCATAGAGGCAGGATTTACAACATATAGGAAAATCACATAGTACCAGGAATCATGGCCCAGCCAAACTGACACATACATTTTTTTGGGGGACGTAATTCAATTCATGACACTGACTAAAGAGGAAACAGAAAGTCTCAACAGACCCATAACAAGTGAAGACACCGAAATCAGTGATCAAAAACCTCCCAACAAAAAAAAGTTCTGGATCAGATGGCTTCACTGGGGAATTCTTCCAAACATTTAAAGGATTGACACCAATACTGTTTAAACTCTTCCAAAAGACAGAGAAGGAAGGAATAATCCCTAATTCATTCTATGAAGCAAATATAACCTTGATACCCAAACCAGACAAGGATACCACAAGAAAAGAAAACTACAGGACGAGAGTTCTTGTGACTATAGATGCAAAAATCCTCAACAAAATACTAGCGAACAGAATCCAACATCATATTAGAAGAGTCATACACCATGACCAATTGGGATTTATTCCAGGAATGCAGAGATGGTTCAACATTAGAAAATCAATCAACGTAATATACCACATCAGTAGAACAAAGGAAAAGAACCACATGACCACCTCTATGGATGCAGAAAAAGCATTTGATAAAATCCAACACCCTTTCTTGATGAAAACTTTAAAGAAGGTTTGAAGGTGGGAAATTCCTCATATGATTTAGGCCATATATGAAAGGCCAACAGCCAACGTTATATTTAATAGAGAAAGACTAAGAGCTTTCCACCTCAAATCAGGAACAAGACAAGGGTGCTGGCTCTCACCACTTCTATTCAATGTCATATTAGAGGTCATAGCCAGAGCAATAAGACAGGAAAAACAAGAGGTATCTAGATTGGAAAAGAATATCTCTATTCCTGAATGATATGATCATATGTGTAGAAAATCCCAAAGACTTCACAAGAAAACTTCTAGAGATAATAGAAAAATTTAGCAAAGTTGGAGGGTACAAAGTCAACAAACAAAAATCAGGTGAGTTTTCATACACCAGCAACAAGAAATCTGAAAGGGAAACTAGAAAGACAATACCATTTACAATAGCATCTAAGAGGACAAAACACCTAGGAATAAATCTAACCAGGGATGTGAAGGACTTACACAATGAAACTATAAAACATGGCTGAAAGAGATTAAAGATGGCTTAAATACATGGGAAGATGTTCCACATTCATGGATTGGAAGACTTAATATTGTTAAGATGTCAATACTACTCAAAGCAATCTACAGATTCAACACAATACCGATCAAATCCTAACAGGTTTCTTTACAGAAATGGATAAACCAATCCTCAACTCAATATGGCATGGTAAGAGGCTCCAAATAGTTAAATCAATGTTGAAAGAGAAGAACAAAGTAGAAGGACTCACACTTTCTGATTTTAAAACATATTATACAGCTACAGTAATCAAAACAGCCTGGTACTGGTATAACAATAGACATATAAAACCAAAACCTGTTGCTGTCGAGTCGATTCCAACTCATAGTGACCCTACAGGACAGAGTAGAACTGCCTCACAGGGTTTCCAAGGAGCAGCTGGTGGATTCGAACTGCAGACTTTTTAGTCAGCAGGCAAGTTCTTAGGCACTGTGCTGCCAGGGCTCTAACAGATACACAGACCAATGTAATAGAACTGGGAGGCCAGAAATAAAACCACACATCTATGGTCAACTGATTTTTGACAAGGGTGCTAAGTCCATTCGATGGGGGAAGAAGAGTCTCTTCAATAAATGGGGCTGGAAAAATAGGATTTCCACATGTAGCAAACTGAAACAGGATCCATGCCTCACATCACACACAAAAACAAATTCAAAATGGATTAAGGAAGTAAACGTGCAAACTAAAACCTTAAAATTCTTAGAAGAACAAGCAGGGGCAATGCTGTTAGGCCTAGCTTTCAACAATGGATTATCTAATATAACAAAAGCACAAAGAGCAAAAAACAAAACAAATAAATGGGACCTCATAAAAATTAAAAACTTTCATTCATCAAAAGACTTTACCAAAAAAGTGAAAAGACAAGTTACTGACTGGGAGAATATCTTCGGAAACCATACATCTGATGAGAATCTAATAAACAAAATATATCTAAAACTTTGGGAAGTTAACAAAAAGACAACCCAATCATAGAATGGGCAAAGGACTTGAACAGGCATTTCACCAAAGAGGATATTTGTCTTAGGCTGGGTTCTCTAGAGAACTAAAACCCATGAAGTGTGTAGACAGATAGATAGATAGATAGATAAGTGTTGTTATTGTCAGGTGCCGTCGAGTTGGTTCCAACCCTTAGCGACCCTATGTACAACAGAACAAAACACTTCCTAGTCCTGCAACATTCTCACAATCGTTGTTATGCTTGAGCCCATCATTGCAGCCACTGTGTCAATCCATCTTGTTGAGGGTCTTCCTCTTTTTTGCTGACCTCTGCTTTACCAAGCATGATGTTCTTCTCCAGGGACTGATCCCTCCTGATAACATGTCCAAAGTATGCGAGATGAAGTCTCGCCATCCTTGCTTCTAAGGAGAATTCTGACTGTACTTCCTCCAATACAGATTTGTTCGTTCTTTTGGCAGTCCACGGTATATTCAATATTCTTCACCAACACCATAAGTCAAAGGCATCGATTCTTCTTCAGTCTTCCTTATTCATTGTCCAGCTTTCACATGCATGTGAGGCAACTGAAAACACCATGGCTTGAGTCAGGTGCACCTTAGTCTTCAAGGTGACATCTTTGCTTTTTACCACTTTAAAGAGTTCTTTTGCAGTAGATTTGCCCAATGCAATGAGTCCTTTGATTTCTTGACTGCTGCTTCCATGGCTATTGACTGTGGATCCAAGTAAAATCAAATCCTTGACAACTTCAATCTTTTCTCTGTTTATCATGATGTTGCTTATTGGTCCAGTTGTGATGATTTTTGTTTTCTTTGCTTTTGTGTGCTGCCTTTCTAGCCATGGCCTTGTAACTTCCACCCAGGTGACTGTGGGATAGGGTAATTGTGGCCTACCAAGGGGATTGGTTAGCTTTGCCTTAAGAGACCCAATTTCAGAGCAAAAAAGGAGAGCCCACAACCACCAAAGAAGAAGAGACCCGCAGCAGAGAATGGCAGCAAAGACCCAGAGGCGATGGCACAGTGGGCTTCCCAGTCCATGAAGTGAGAAAGCTGAGTGCCTTTGGGCAGAAACTGAGGGGCAGGGAGAAGTCTATGCCTGACCCACAAATTTGGGACTTGCTAGCCTCAACAGCATGAGCCATTTCCTATATGTGGTTCGTGAATTCTGTGAGATGTGGCAGCGATTTAGGGAACCCAAAGACAGGAGGGAGAGTACTGAGGCAAGAGGGAGTAGTTGATGTTGGAGATGATGGAGTGGTACAGCAGCTTGGAAAAGTTAAGACATTTGAGACATCTTTAGTCTCTGCCTCATAGGAACCAGCTTTGTGCTGATCCTTATAAAAGAAATTATTCATTTAAATCCATACTGAAGGCTATAGTCTTTGATCTTCATCAGTAAGTGCTTCAAGTCCTCTTCACTTGCAGCAAGCAAGGTTGTGTCATCTGCATAACACAGGTTGTTAATAAGTCTTTCTCCAATCCTGATGCCCCATTCTTCATATAGTCCAGCTTCTCAGATTATTTGCTCAGCATACAGATTGAATAGGTATAATGAAAGGATACAACCCTGACACACAGCTTTCTTGATTTTAAACCATGCAGTATCCCCGTTCTGTTCCAAAGACTGCCTCTTGGTCTAAGCACAGGTTCCTCAAGAGCACAATTAAGTGTTCTGGAATCCCATTCTTTGCAATGTTATCCATAGTTTGTTATGATCCACACAGCGGAATGCCTTTGCATAGTCAATAAAACACAGGTAACAATCTTTCTGGTATTCTCTCCTTTCAGCTAGGATCCATCTGACATCAGCAATGATATCTCTCGTTCCATGGTATCTATCTGTAAACAGATAGGTAGACATAGACTTATATGAAGTAAATGGCTCACACGGTTGTAGAGGCTAGAAAGTCCTAAGTCTGTGGGTCAGGCATCAGGCTGTAAGCTTCTCCTGATTCATGTAGTTGCAGGGGCTGACGAATCCAAGATCAGCAGGTCAGACAGCAGGCTGCTGGCTCACAGGCTGCACAGGCTGATGAATCCAAGATCGGCAGGTAAGATAGCAGGCTGCTGGCTCAACTCCCAAGAAACAGAGTTCAGATGATGATGAGCCGAATGCAGGATCCAGAGCAGAGGAAAAGTCAGTGAGCTTTGCCAGAACGTCCACATATATTGGATGCAGGCCATATCCCCCAAGGAAACTCTCTTTCAACTGATTGGCTGCTCTTAACAAATCTCATCGTGGAAGAAGTTACATTTTATCAAATCTCATCACAGAGGTGATTAAATTGTTACATAACTGCCAAACCACTGAGAATCACCGCCCAGCCAAGTTGACACACATCCTTAACCATCACAGTATTTAAATGGCCATCAAACACATGAAAAAATGCTCAGCATCATTAGACATCAGAGAGATGCCAATCAAAACCACAATGAGATACCATTTCACTCACACTAGGATGGCTAAGATAAAACAAGAAAACAAAAACAGAAAATAACAAATGTTGGAGAGGATGTGGGGGAGATTGGAACCCTTATCCACTGCTGGTGGGAATACAAAATGGTACAGCCATTGTGGAAAACAGTGTGGCAGTTTTTCAAAAACTGAAAAACAGAACTACCATACGATACAGCTATTCCACTCTTGGGTATACAGTTGGCCTGTATCTGTGGGTTTCACATCCACGGATTTAACCAACCGTGGATCAAACATATTCATTAAAAAAAAAAAAAAGTACCAAAAAGCAAAATTTGAATTTGCCATGCACCAAGCACTATGCCGAATCCACGCAAATGACATGATGTGTAGGCATACTCTCCATTTCACAGATCTTGTCTTTCTCCAGCACTCAATGTCTGAGCATTGTTCGCCTAGTGTTTCATTCGTTAGCTACTTGGTTCTGTATGTCCTTTCTCTGAAAAAATGCCTCCTAAAAAGCAATTAAGTGGTTGAAGTAATCCCTCAAAGGCTAAGAGGAAGTGTAAAGTATTATCTCTTGAAGAGAAAATAAAAATCTTAGATCTTTTGAAAAATGGCATGTCGCTCGCCAAAGTGGACTGTAAGGTTGGTAAGACTGAATCAAGCATTTGCACAATAAGCAGAAAGAAGATGAGATTTGTGGAACTGTTAGTGCTGCCCCAACAACAGCAAAAATGGTCTCTCTGATTCGTGATAAAGAAAGTGCTTATAAAGACTGAGAAAGCTTAAGCGTTAAGCAGAAGCATTAACAACTATATAGAACTTACATCGTATCAGGTATTACAAGGGATCCATAAGTAATCAAGAGATGATTTAAAGTATAATGGAGGATGTACATAAGTTATATGCAAATGCTATGTCATTTTATATAAGGGACTTGAGCATCCACGGATTTTGGTATTCACAGGGGTCTTGGAACCAATTCCTAGCAGATACTAAAGGATGACTGTATACCTAAAAAACTTGAAAGCAGAGAGTCAAAAAGAGACTTGTAGACCAATGTTCATTGCATCACTATTCACAATAGACAAAAAAAAAAAAAGGTAAAGATAAAAGATAAACACAATGTAGTACATACATACAATGGAATACTACTCAGCCAATAGAAGAAATGAAATCTTCATAGATGGATGGAGCTTGAAAACATTACGCTGGTGAAATAAGCCAATTACAAAAGGACAAATATTATATGACCTCACTTATATAAAAAGACAAGAAAAAGCAAATGTAGAGAACAAAGTTTATTAGTGGTTACCAGGGTGGGAGGGAGGGGGTAAAGGGGAGTTAGTGGTGATGGAAAAATTGCATTGATTAAGGGTAGGGTTGCACAGCTGATTATTGTAATTGCTGTCAGTAAGATGTACACCTGTAAAAAGTTGAACTGGCAAAAGTTGTGTGACAGATATATTTACAATGACAACAGAAAGAAAAAAAAGTAGCTGCTGGGGCTGCTATCTACAACCAAACACCTTACGGGATTTGTTTTGGTTTGGAGGTTTAGAGTCATGGTTTCACGAAACATGCCAGTTTACTGGCCTAATAACCTCCTACTTCATTGTACAGTGCCTGGGGTCTTAAAAGCTTGCAAATGGCCATCCAAGGCACAACAATTGGTTTCTATTCACTTGGAGTAACACAGAAAGGAGAGTCAAGAACAGGAGGATAATATGGAAATTGTGGCTATCTGCCTCCATGAACAACTGCCTCCTTTGTCCTGAGACCAGAAGAACTAGATGGTGCCCAGCTACTGTAACTGAACGTTTTGATTAAAGATTCTATAGAAGAATCCTGATCAAAAGGGGGAAAATTAAAACAGAACTTCAAATTCTCACAGACTCCAGACTTCCTAGAGCCACGAAAGTTGGATGAACCAATGAAACTATTGCCCTGAGATAATCTTTAAACCTTAAACCAAAAATATCCCCTGAAGTTATCTTAAAACCGAACAACAGTTTAGCTTAACTAGTAACAATAGTCTGCCTTGTGCATTATTCTCTTTTAAGAACTATCTATAGGTGATCAAATTGACAACAGCAACTTGAAAGATTAAACTTAGGGGGCAGTGAGTTTATGTTATGAGGGAGGAACAACTGAGAAAATGAGGTGAGAATGGTTGCACAACTGGAAGAATGTTATCAAAGTCACTAAAAGTACATGTAGAAATGGTTGAATTGGTTATGTTTTGCTGTGTATATTCTCAACAACAAAAAAATAAATAAAATTTAGAAAAAAATGAAATAAAAAAGATTACAGCCAAGAAAGCTCTATGGGGCAGTTCTACTCTGTTACATGGGATTGTCATGAGTCGGGGCCATCTCCATGGCAGTTAACAACATCTCTACCTGGAGCGACAAGCGACACTGTTCATTTATTTGTTTGTACTGTCTAGGCCCCTCCCCCAGTGAAATTTAACCTCCATGAAAGCTGGGGTCCCAGTTCATTTTGTTCCCCACGTCCCCCGCCCCCCTGCCTAGGAGGGGCCGGACACGCAATACAGAGATGCTGAATGAGTGAATGGAAAGAAGCGGAGACAAGGGAATGGGGGAGTTTGTCCCCCGGCGGCTTCTGTAACACGTTTTCATTTCCCCCAAAACCAAGTCCCCGAGGCCCGCGCCACAGTTGCCAGCCCTACCCGGCGGAGTCCACGTTCCGCTCCGCGCGCAAGGGTCCTGGCGACCGTCGCTCCTCACCCAGTCTCTGCGTCCACGTGGGGAACGAGTGGCGCTCACGGCTGTCACGGCAGCGTATGGTCCCTACCGGCCGCCGTACCGGCGCCAGTGCACTGGCTCGACGTGCGACCCCCTCTTGAGCCCCACGCACAACTCCCGGGTTGATCAAGGGCGACGGCGAGAGCAGGTAAAGCCAAGAAGACTGCCCGGTGCGCAGCGTCCGCGTCTCCGCCGCCTTTTCCAGTCCGGTAGGTGTGGCCACTGCCCCCCGGCTGGAAAATTTTTCGCCTCGGGAGCTTCCGCCTTAAAGAAGGAGGCAGCGCGCCTGCGCGAGAGGGCCTGGCGGCGGCGGCTTGCGCGTGCGCGGAAGGCGGTGGATTGCGTGTGCGCAGAAGAGGGCTGGCGGCGGATTGCGCCTGCGTGGTAGGGTAGACGGCGGCTTGCGCCTGCGGGTTGGAGGCTGGCGGTGGTTTGCGCCTGCGCGGCTTGACGCTGCGGAGACCGTTGGCTCATTTGCATGTCCCCGCCTCGCGGCGGCGGTAGCGGCGGCGGGTGAGGTTTCTGAGGCAGCTGCAGAGGGCTTGGTTGCGCACGCGGTGGGCTCGGGGTGAGGCCCGGGACGGCGTTGTGGGAGGGTCGACTCGGGGCGGGCGGCTCAGCCCCTGAGCCTGGTGCTCACGATGGCGCCGCGGACTCGGCCTTTGAACTGGTGGCGGCAGCCGCGCCCGGGCGGGGCGGCCGCGGCCTCCCGGGGCGGGCGCTCTCTCTGTTGGCCCTCGGAGGCCAGGCGCAGCGGGCCGCGCACGGAGTGCTTTGTTCGCTCCCTGGTTCATTCATTTTATCCGGGACTCAGGCGGTCGTCGACGATGGTGGGGGGGGGCGCTGGTAATGGCGGCCGGGCGCCCATTTCACGGATGGGGAAACCGAGGCACGGGAAGGTCAGATCTTTTGCTAGGGGAATGGCAGAGCCAGGATTTGAATCTGGGCCCACCACCCCAGAGATCCTACCTTTGGCCAGCAGGGAACACGGGGTGACCCAGAGGAAGAGGGGTGATGGTTATCAGAAATGGTGATGAGGCACGCATTATTTGGGGGTTAGAGTTTAATGAGGTGGCATCTCTCGGGGGTTAAGGAGCAGCCAGTGGGCTTCTAAGGGTTGCTTCTCCGTCTCCTGGGCACTGTCCTCACTGCCTGGGCCCTGTTTGCCCGGTTCACGTCATGGGTGTGTCTCTTACCGAATAGAACAAACAAACCCGTTGCCTTTGAGTCGATCCTGACTTACTGAGACCCTACAAGTTAGAGTAGAACTCAGCTCCCTAGGGTTTTCTAGGCTGTGATATTTTTAGAGGGAATTCTGATGGTACAGTTTGTGTTCAACTGGTAGCCAAAAGTTAGGCGGTTCAGAGCCATTCAGGTGCCTCAAGACGGGTTTGGTGATCTGCTTCGGAAAGGTCATAGCTGTGAAAACCCTGTGGGGCAGTTCTAGTCTGCACGTATGGTTTGCCATGAATTGGAATCGATTTGATAGCAGCTAACAACAGTCTTCACAGAAGTGGGTTGCTAGGCCTTTCTTCTGTGACACCACTGGGTGGGTTTGAATTACGAACTTTTCAATTAGTAGTCAAGTGCTTAACCACCTGCTCCATCCAGGTCCTTTAGTCTGTGTAAAGTGACATTCATAGTGGGACTTGCTTTAGTGGGTTGTTGGAAGAAGTCACAGAAGTCGTGCCTGTCCTGCTGGTGACAAGGTCTGTCAGGGAATGAGCCCCCGTAAATGGTGTTGTCACTGTCATTAGTTTGGGGTTCCTCCACCCACTTGTTGAGAGGTTTGTGGGAAGTCAGCTCTCTGAGCCTCCTGGCCCATCTGTGAAACGGGAAGGTAACTATTGTGTCTTTGCCACCATTTGCACTGAGTTATATTCCCATGCTCTCCATTGTATGCCCGGTCCTTCTCACAGAACCTTTTTTTAACAAATTCTGAGGAAATGAGCCCAGAGAAGAAAATAATTTGTCTGAGATCTCTTTCTGCTCTTCCTTAGCTGGCTCACAGCTCAGGACTTACTGAAGGCAGAAGCTCCCTTAGAAGAGTCCGGCCTGCTTTCCTGAAGTACGTTGCTGGATTGTTGCGTTGTCTCTTTGAGGTCAGCATTGGTAGTCATTTTTATTGCCTTTTTCCCCTTACAGGTAGGAGAAGCATGGCAGCAAGGCGGATTGTGCAGGAGAGTTTTGATACTGTGTTGCAAGAAAAAGCTAAGCGATACCATATGGACCCCAGTGCTGAGGCTGTAGGTGAAACTCTTCAGTTTAAAGCTCAAGGTAAATTGAAGTGTGTTTTGAGGGAGACATCTGGGGGCCAGCCAAGAGGATTTGGGTGCCTTGGGCAAACTATGAACCCCCCTGATGTTACATTCCTTATTTGTTAAAGAGAGAGAAAGTTTTTTTGTGGGCCTACTTGTCACACCACCATGGAGATGGGGGTATTGTCATTATCTGGAGTTTCTAGAGGGCTGAGACTGTTTCTCCACTCTCCTTCACTGGATCTCCTTCCTCCACCTCAGGATGGGTTCTTGAAGAAATCTGTCTCCATCCCCACCACAACTGCCCGACTTACAGCTCTTTCCTGGTCTTATTTCCCCTCTCATTTACCTTCCACTTAACTGCTACACAGAGCTGTTTGTGTCAGTCTCATTGGGCCAAAGCTCTGTTTGGAGTCCCACGGCTCTCCGTTGTAGGGATAGATCCTCAGATGAGTGGAGGAGCAGTCAGGTCATTGGTGTGTGCTTTGGATCAGCTCAAGTGGAAGGAGTAGGGGCCTGTGGAGCTGCTGAGCAGACCCTGCCTGAAAACAGTCCCTGAAAATCTTGACACACTGTCAGCAAAATAAAACACAGTGCCCACACGCCCCCTGGCAGGGTAATACGGAGGCTTCTCACCACTGATGTGAGGCTCCCAAGTCCTGTCTCCTGCCCCCTGCTTCACATTCTGGGGATGCTGTGATGTCTGTGTGCCCTGCTTTGCTTTGTAAAACCCTCAGGCACAAGGCTCCGTTCAGAGGTGCCTTCCCCAAGAAGGCTTACCAGGTCTCCTAGCTGATTTGCACCCTCCCCTCCCCGGCCCTCGTGGCACAGTTGTTAAGAACTATGGCTGCTAATCAAAAGTTCGGAAGTTCATATCCACCAGCTGCTTCTTGGAAACCGTATGAGGCAGTTCTACTCTGTCCTATGGGGTCACAGTGAGTCAGAATCACTTCGATGGCAATAGAGTTGATTCCGTTCTTTGAGAGATTTATATATAATCCTAAATTTGTATGTTGACAAACACGTGTATGAAGATTTAGGTCTTAGTTTGTCTTCATCTAGAGAATCAGATGCCAAAACACATTTTAGTTACTCCAGAAAGATTTGCAACGGGAGGATGGAACTAGAAACCTAGAAGACCCTAGGTTGTTCTGGAACCATCTATTTGTCACAAAAACTGCATGGTCGGTCGGTTGGTCTTGCTGTGTATCTCTGCTTCCTCTGAACTTCCCTGCTTTCTCATAAACTAGGGAATTTGACAAATTTTATGTAGAACCCAGCAACCACTGCTTATAAGGGTACCACTCAAACCATGCTCCAGTACTAGAAGTCAGTGCCTGGATCATCATGGTGGTCTCCACAGGGATCTCTGCATGCACTCTTGCCCCTGCAGTCTCTTCACATAGTGGCCAGGGTCATGCCTCTGTTCAGAGCCCTTCAGGGACCTTCTGTCCTACTCATAGTGAACTGCAGAGTCCATTGGGACTTCTCCTCCCACCACAGTTCCTTGACTTTGTTCCCACATGTTGGAATCATCTGGGGACCTTTATAAGTCAAAGTGCCTGGGGGTGGGACCCCAGGGGACAGTACATCTTGGGAACCTCCTGCCTACCCTTGGCCAGTCATCCCCTCTATACCAGCCACACTTGTCTCTGCTGGCCTTACCTCAGGACTTCCTGCCTGGAGGCCCCCCCAACAGCCATGCAGCCTAGCACCCCACTCCCTGCGCCTGCCACTCACGTGTTATTGGCCAAGCACAACTCCCTGACCACCCTGCGTGGAGGTGGTGGCCCCTCTTCACCTGTCCCCCCCACCCATCGTCTCTCACCTGCCCCTCCTCGCCCAGCTCCCTCCGTACTTCTCCCAGGCACTCATTCCCCCTGACATATTTCTGGTCCCCACTGAGAAGCAGCCCCAGGAGAGCAGGGCTTCACTATCTGGTCTCCCTGCTGTAACTGCATGCTGAGAGCAGCGCATACGTAGTTGGTGCTCAGTAAAGACTGGTAACAAGGGTGCCTGGCTCCAGCTTCCTGAGGTCCCTCTGGTCCAGCAGGACCTCACGACATCTTTCTCCCTCTTTATTTTTCATTAGATTTTTTTTTTAAGTAACGGGTTCTAATTTAACAGCCAATTAAAAAGACATTCAGTGATAAGTCTACTTTAGCCTTTGGTTCCCACACGCCTGTAGTTCATGTGTACTCCTGGCTTCTTGCTCGTATCCATAAATACAGTTCCTTTCTGCACAGAGGACAGGAGGATGTGCTGTTCTGTTTCCACTCTGGCCCCTGTGGATGGAGCTTCTTTAGCTTCTACCTTCCTCACTCCCTGCCGCAGCCTCATTGCTCAGCTCCAGAGAGAGGACTGATGGGCCCAGCAGACCTTTGTGAACGATTGTGTTTGCCGCCTTGGTCAGCTGCTCAGCTTCTGTCCAGTCAACAGTGGAGGGCAAGGGGTCAGCCATGGCTTGACCTTATAGCGGACGTGGTCAGGGGTGTCTCTTGGGAAGGAGTGAGGGCAGGTGGCCCCCATAGAACCTGAAACAGAAGCAGAAGTAGAGAAATATTCCAGTCAGTAAAGACATCCAGGTGATGTGGGGACCAGACCCCTTTCCCTGAGTCTGAAAGGGGTTGTCATCCCATATGCTTATAGGATAGGGCAGGGGATCTGAAGGAGTGAGGGGGCAGAGGCTGTTGCTAGGGGCAATGCAGGCCCAGTGCTTCTAGTTTTCTGCTTTCCTAAGCGGTAAATCCAGGTTTTTAAGTGAAATGCACAGGTCTTATATGTTGGTGACAGAAGTGAATTTGTAAAAAAGCACTGTGACCTCACAAAGCACTTCTGCCTGGTGGTCCAGAACCATGTGTACAGTCTCTTGAGTGCCTTGTGTGTTTCTCTTTGACTTGTGTGTTTCAGATCTCTTGAGGGCTGTCCCACGACCCAGAGCAGAGATGTATGACGACATTCACAGCGAAGCCAGGTACTCCCTCAGCAGGTCCGTAGCCCATCCTCGAGACACTAGTAGAGAAGGCCTGAGAGGAGATGTATTTCCAGGGCCTTCCTTCAGATCCAGTACCCCTTCCGTGGGTGACGATACCTACTTTCGCAAAGACTTGGACTTTTCCCATTCTGACTCTCGGGACCAGGTCTTTGGCCACCGGAAATTGGGACATTTGCATTCTCAGGACTGGAAATTTGCACTCCGTGGCTCTTGGGAACAAGACTTTGGCCATCCAGTTTCTCAAGAATCCTCTTGGTCCCAAGAGTTTACTGTTGGCCCTTCTGCAATACTGGGGGACTTTGGCTCCTCCAGGCTCATTGATAAGGAGTGTTTGGAGAAGGAGAGTCAGGATTATGACTTGGACCATCCAGGCGAGGCAGACCCTGTGCATCTGGGCAGCGGCCAGGTGCAGGGCAGAGGCCGCGTCCTCAACATTGCTGACCAGGAAAGTGCTCTCCTGGGAAAGGGGGAGACTCAGGCCATGCTCAAGGCCAAAGGGGATGTTGGGAAACTTGTCACGCTAAGAAATGTGAGCACGAAGAAAGCACCCACTGTAAATCGTGTCACTACCAAAACTCAGGCTGCTAACCAAGTCCAGAAAACCACCCTAAGTCCTGATGTGACCCTTGGGACCAACCCGGGAACAGAAGACATCCAGTTTCCTGTACAGAAGATCCCCTTGGGGCTTGATCTGAAGAATGTCCGGCTCCCCAGAAGGAAGATGAGCTTCGACTTCGTAGATAAGTCTGATGTCTTTTCAAGGTTTGGGATAGAAATCATCAAATGGGCAGGATTCCACACCATAAAAGATGATGTTAAGTTTTCTCAACTTTTTCAAACTCTCTTTGAGCTTGAAACTGAAACCTGTGCTAAAATGCTTGCCTCATTCAAATGTTCCTTAAAGCCAGAGCACAGAGATTTTTGCTTTTTTACTATCAAATTTTTAAAGCACTCTGCTTTGAAAACACCCAGAGTTGATAATGAGCTTTTAAACCTGCTTTTAGACAAAGGTGCTGTGAAAACCAAAAATTGCTTTTTTGAAATCATCAAGCCCTTTGACAAGTACATAATGAGGCTTCAAGACCGGCTTCTGAAAAGTGTCACGCCCCTGCTCATGGCCTGCAATGCCTATGAGCTCAGTGTCAAGATGAAGACTCTCAGCAGCCCCCTGGACTTGGCCATTGCTCTGGAGACCACCAACTCTCTCTGCCGTAAGTCGTTGGCCCTTCTGGGACAGACGTTTTCCTTGGCCTCTTCTTTCCGGCAAGAGAAAATCTTAGAAGCTGTTGGCCTCCAAGATATAGCTCCCTCTCCTGCCGCATTTCCAAACTTTGAGGACTCCACTTTATTTGGAAGAGAGTACATAGACCATCTGAAGGCCTGGCTGATAGCTAGTGGATACCCACTCCAGATTAGGAAGGTCATACCTGAACCAGTGCAAGAGGAGGAGAAAACAGCTCCTTCCACGAAACCCGACATTCAGACCAAGGCCCCGAGTGACATGAGTGATGGTAAGGAAGAGAAAGTTCCGTTTGTTGTGGTGTGTTTGTTTTATTCATTTATTTTTGTCATGTCTCGTACTCCTTTTGAGAATTTTACCTAGATTAGAAGCTCTGTAGCCACCTGAAAAGAAAGTCACGTTTTTAGTAGGTGACTTACATTGGTCGATATGGGTGGTCTCTGACTTATGTGTATGAGGTACCGCACTTAGGACCATCTGGTTTTTTTTTTGGTATATCTTATCGTTAGTAATACATACTATATACCTTATTAAAGCATATCAGTAAGTTTATATGTAATTTTTCCAACCGCCAGAGACCAAGATTGGAGTTATAAAGATGCTGATAATAAAAAGCAATAATAATGAAAACTAAAAAAAATGAGGTATTTGACTTACGTCAGAACCTACTTACAACAGAGTTGTCTGAACGGAACTCTGTCACGGGTCAGGGACTACTTGAATGCATGTCTGCCATCTGGTCTATGAATATTCGTATCACAAATCTGTCGCATCAAGTCCTCAGACACTCACCTTTTGAGGATCTTATATTGAGCTGTAGCCTTCGCCAGGAAAAATGCACTTATATTTGCACACAGTTTTGCCTACAGGTTGTATCCTCCTGAAGCCAAGGTCAAGAGCCATGTTCCAACATGGGCCCTTACTGAGGTACAACTGTTATTAGGTGTTGTCAAGTCAATGCCAACTGACAGTGACTGT
This sequence comes from Dugong dugon, assembly GCA_030035585.1. Lineage (NCBI taxonomy): Eukaryota > Metazoa > Chordata > Mammalia > Sirenia > Dugongidae > Dugong > Dugong dugon. Next base: position 23,295,090 of record CM057462.1, on the reverse strand, counting down.
GTACAACAGAACAAAACACTGCCTGGTCCTGTGCCATCCTCACAGTTGTTACTGTTTTTGAGCCCATTGTTGCAGTCACTGTGTCAATCCATCTCATCGAGGGTCTTCCTTTTTTTAGCCGACTCTCTAAGCAAGCATAACGCACTTCTCCAGTGACTGGTCCCTCCTGATATGTCCAAAGTATGTGAGATATACTTAGAGGAAGAGTATACTCTTGCGAGGAGTTCCCAGGCTCTGAGAGGAGGAATCATTGTGAGCAGCCATACCTGTGCTGGTATTGGGGACAACAGAGGGGGCCCTGCCTGGCCTAGGGGAGCTGGGAGGCTGTCGAGGGGCCGTGCAGGCAATAGCCAGGCTGTCCCAGGTGGTGGAAGCACCTTTCTACACGTGCTCACCTTCCAGACTGGCTGGAGGCTGACAGGTCACTGGTTGCACCTGGGAACCAGCAGCCAGAGTGTTGGCTCATTGTGGGTGGAAAAACTACAAAGGAGGGAGAAGCAGCAGCTTTGCTCCCAGGAGAGGTGCTCCCAGCTCAGACGCGCCTGATGCTGCAAGGAAACCTGTGTCAGCATTCTCGCTCCCATCCTTCTGCTTTCACTTGCAGTGCACCCAGCCAAGTGGGACAGTGTCATTCCTGTCTTTACTCCTGCAGCCTCCTAGAGGCCTGTGGCCAGGCCTTGTGCTGGACCCCACTCGCCTGGGTGGGCACCGCATCCCCCAGAGGGCCTGCCATAGTCAGCCTGCAGGAGGGGGCTCAGAGCTGAAGCCAGACTCTCTTCCCACATACACCCCCAAATGTGGTGGTAGTGGAAGTTGTAGTGATAACAATAGTGAAGAAGGTTGTTTAGGGAGGAACTACTTACTACCCATAGCTTGGAGTCACCCCCCACCACCACCCACAGTGCTGTGATGTGACCCTCGAAACTTTGCAGAGTGGTCGTGGCGCTGCCTCGAGATGTACAGAAAATGCTTCTGTGTTCTTGCAGTGTTGGCTGCATCATTACACTGATTTAATTCACGTTGGACTTAGGTGGCTTTTTCCTAGGGGCTCTGAAGCCAAGAGGGGCTGAGTTCAAGTTCATCTCCTCTGGGTGGAGCTGTGCGTGTCCAATGGGGCTGTAAGGGCTGACGGGGCAATGTGGGGCCCTGCACTGGGCTGCTGCTTCTGATCCATCTTGGGGCGGGGGCCATTTGCTTTGGTTGAATTTATTGATCATGACCATTATTTTTATTGCCAAAGCGTTCTCTAAAGGATGCGTTCTTGGGAGAGAACTGCTGGGCCTGTGCTAGGACCTACCTCTGGCCCTCGCTGTCACTCAAACTTCTGTGCTCTCAGAGCCTTCCTCCCCAGGGGTGGCTGCAGAATCTACGTGGGTCGTGGTCTTTGAAAGCCGCCTGACTTTGAGCCATTTGTTCTCGTAAAATTACGTAAAACTAAGATCTGTAAAACAAGCACCAACAGAAATATGATTTAAAAGTTAGTAGTTTCATAGGGAAAAGACCTGCACTAACATCACGCCGATGTTTTAGGATGAGCTCAGAGCCACAGCCCAGGCCCAGCACGGACAGGAACTTGAGTCCATCAGAGGGCGACAAGGAAAACAGCTCCCACTCAGCGGCGGTTTTTATTAGGTAGCTGAAGAAATTGACCAGTTCATGCTGTTAAAGCCAGCAAATATAAGACTCAGTATTGTTTGAGGAAACAGATACCCTTCTTCATTGCTGGTGGCATTTAAATAGAACAGTCATTGAAGTAAATTCACACCTTAAAAAATGTGTTTCCTTTTGTACATCCACCAAATATTTTCTGTGAACACCTACCTTGGTTGAGACCATTGACTTTTTTTAATTAGGGAATTTTTTTTAAATTTATTTTTTGGTGAAAATGTACACAGCAAAACATACATCAATTCAATATCTACACGTACAATTTGGTGCCACTGATTACATTCTTTAAGTTGTTCAACCAGTTTCGTTACCCTTTTCCAAATTATTTCACCACTGTGTAATTTTTTTTTCCTGATTACAAAAGACATGTATGTTTATTTTTTTTTTTAATGAAGCACAAAGAAAATGAAATCAATGATAAATCTACCACCCAGATATATCCACCGTTAGAGTTCTGGTATATTTCTTTCGAATCCTTTTTCTACGCGTCTGTATATACGTATCTGTCTCTTTCCACCTTTATATGGGGGAGTCGTTATCTAGATACGTTTTATATTTAAATGTATCTATATAATTAATATGTTTTATGTCTTTGAGCAGCCCTGGTGGTGCAGTGGTTAAATGTTAGGCTAACTGAATGGTTGGCAGTTCAAACCCACCAGCCGCCCTGTGGAAGAAAGATGTGGCAGTCTGCATCTGTAAAGATTTACAGCCTTAAACCCAATGGGGCAGTTCTACTCTGTCGTATACGTTTGCTGTGAGTCAGAGTCGATTCGACGGCAATAGGTTTGGTTTGGTTTTTGGTTATGTCTGTCTATTTTTCCATTAATACATTCTGGACATTCAGGTTATTAAGTGGTATATGAAACATACGTAACTGCTACAAGTTAATATAAATGTAGAAATACGTATAGAGAAATTGCTCTGGATCTTCACCATAACCTCTTTCTATTCCAGTGGTTATGCCATTAGATCTTTTGGGCGGGTATTTTGAGGGTTGGTTTCTAGAATGGAAACACTGCCTTCCTCTCTTCAGTGCTGGTCTCTCAGGAAGGAGAGTTCCTGCCTCCTGAGTGGTTTTGTCTTGGGCCCTGACCAACTGTCCTGGTCTCACCAGACCCCACGTGCTTTCTTTGTTCCAGCCATGCCCCAGCGAGCAGGCCACAAGGTGGTAGAGACCATTGACAAGCTGGTGATGCACATTGTGGAAGGCAGCCTGTCTCCCAGAGAGAGAGCCGCACTCAAGGAGGACCCTGCTCACTGGTAGGTCTTCAGATGCCACACCAACACATCCCTCCTGTAGAGCTGTTGAGGACAAAGGGCAGGGTATGTAAGACATGGTACAGTGCAACTAGAAGAACACAAGTCTGGGCCACACTTACCTGGGGCCAGGCCCCAACTGCCACATCTGCCCGACGGTGGGGAGAGCATGGGGCTGGGGTCACATGTACCTGGGGCCACCCGTGTACCTGGGTCTAAGCCTCAGCTCTGCTGAATCTGCACAACGGTGGTATGACGCCTACTGACCAGGCTGATCTGGGAGTGAGATGAGCTATACCTGCGAGGGCAGGTGTGTGGTCAAGCTGTGTCACTGCAATTGTTAATGATGTACTGCTGAAGTTTGGGTGTCTATGATGCTCTCCTTTTGCCCTACTGTCTCCTCATAGGCATAGAACAGGTTTTTTAAAATCACGGTTTTTGTTGTAGCTACAATACTTGCTAGTCGAGAAAGAAAAACAGTAGGGGAACTACCCTTTGTGCCCACCGACTTCCACTGACATATTTGCTTCTGGTCTTTCTGCTGTCAGCGGGGATTTGGTTTTCTGTTTTTAACGTGGTGTGATAATGCTGTGTGGGAAAATGATGTGGCAGTCTGCTTCTGTAAAGATTACAGCCTTGGAAACCCTGTGGGGCAGTTCTGTTTTGTCCTACAAGGTCCCTATGAGTTGGAATCGACTCGACGGCAGTGGGTTTGGGTTTGGATAATGCTGTGATATAGTATATCCTATTTTTGTAGGTTAACATGGCAATATGCTTATATTTTTGTAAACATTATTTCAAATGACAGCATTTTACTAGTCCTCAGAGTAGATGAATCAGTTTAATTTTTTTAGTGTACTTCAAGTGAAAGTTTGCAATTCAAGTTAGTCTCTCATACAAAAATACATGCATTGTTATGTGACCCTAACGGCTCTCTCTATACTGTGACAGCACACTTCTCCTTTCTACCCCGGATTTCCCATGACCATTCAACCAGCTCCTGACCCTCCCTGCCTTCTCATTTCACCTCCTGAAAGAAGCTACCCATTTAGTCTCATGTATCTACTTGAGCAAAGAAGTACAGTCTTCACGAGTATCATTTTATGTCCCACAATCCAGTCCAATCTCTGTCTGAAGGAATTGTTTTAGTTCTGGGTTGACAGAGAGTCCGGGGGCCATGCTTTCTGGGGTTTCTCCAGTCTCGGTCAGACCACTAAGTCTGGTCTTTTCACTAGAATTTGAATTCTGCACCCCACTTTTCTCCTGCTTCACCAGGGACTCTTGTGTTCCCTGTCAGGGTGATCATTGTTGGTAGCTGGGCACCATCTAGTTCTTCTGGTCTCAGGCTGATGAAGTCTCTGGTTTATGTGGGCCTTTCTGTCTCTTTGGCTAATACTTTCCTTGTGTCTGGTGTTCTTCATTCTCCTTTACTGCAGGTGGTTGGGACCAATGGATGCGTTGTAGATGGCTGCTTGCTAGCTTTTAAGACCCCAGGCGCCAGTCACCAAAGTAGGATGCAGAGCATTTTCTTAATAAACTTTGTTATGCCAATTAACCTAGATGTCCCCTGAAACCATGGTCCCCAGACCCCTACCCCTGCTACTCTGTCCCTCGAAGTGTTTGATTGTATTCAGGGAACTTCTTAGGTTTGGTTTAATCCACTTGTGCTGACTTCCCCTGTAGAGTGTGCTGTCCTTCCCTTCACCTAAAATAATTCTTGTCTACCTATCTAGTTAGTGAATATCCCTCTCCCTCCTTCCCCACCCTCGTAACCATAGAAGAATGTCCTCTTCTGTGTTTGAACCTTTTCTTGAGTTCTGATAACAGTGGTCGTATACAATATTTGTCCTTTTGCGACTGACTAAATTCACTCAGCATAATGCCTTACAGATTTCTCCATGTTATAAGATGTTTCACAGATTCATCGTTGTTCTTTATCATTGCATGGTATTCCGTTCTGTGGGTATACCATAATTTGTTTATCCATTCGTCTGTTGATGGGCACCTAGGTTGTTTCTGTCTTTTTGCTATTGTGAACAGTGTTGCAGTGAACGTGGGTGTGCATATATCTATTCGTGTGACGGCTCTTATTTCTTTAGGATATATTCCAAGGAACGAGATTGCTGGATCGTACGGTACTTCTATTTCTAGCTTTTTAAGGAAGCACCAAATCGATTTCCAAAGTGGTTGTACCATTTTACATTCCCACCAACAGTGTATAAATGTTAGTCTCTTCAGAAACTCTCCAGCATTTATTATTTTGTGTTTTTTGTATTAATGCTAGTCTTGCTGGGGTGAGATAGTATCTCATTGTAGTTTTGATTTTCATTTCTCTGATCGTGAGCGTTTCTTCACGTGTCTGTTAGCCACCTGAATGTCGTCTTTAGCGAAATGCCTGTTCATATCCTTTGCCTGTTTTTCAATTGGGTTATTTGTCTTTTTGTTGTTGAGGTTTTGCAGTATCTTGTAGATTTTAGACATTAGACACTGATTGGATTTGTCGTAGCCAAAATTTTTTTCCTGGTCTGTAGGTTGTCTTTTGACTCTTTTGGTGAAGTCTTTTGATGAGCGTAAGTGTTTGATTTTTAGGAGCTTCCAGTTAGTCTCTTTTCTGGTGCTTGTGCATTGTTACTTATGGTTTGTATTCTGTTTATGCCATTTGTTAGGGCTGCTACTGTTGTCCCTATTTTGTCTTCCATGATCTTTATTGTTTTCGATTTGATATTTAGGTCTTTAATCCATTTTGAGTTAGTTTTTGTGCACAACGTGAGGTATGGGTCTTCTTTCAGTTTTTTTGCAGATGGATATCCAGTTATGCTAGCACCATTTGTTAAAGAGACGTTTTTTCACCCAATTAACGGACTTTGGACCATTGTCAAATATCGGCTGCTCATAGGTAGATGAATGTACTTCTGGATTCTCAGTTCTATTCCATTAGTCTATGTATCTGTTGTTATACCAGTACCAGGCTGTTTTGACTACTGTAGCAGTATAATAGGTTCTAAAATCTGGTAGTGTGAGGCCTCCCACTTTGTTCTTCTTTAGTAATGCTTTACTTATCTGGGCCTCTTCCCTTTCCATATGAAGTTGGTGATTTATTTCTCTGTCTCATGAAAAAATGCTGTTGGAATTTGGATTGGGATTGCATTGTATCTGTAGATCGCTTTGGGTAGAATTGACATTTTCACAATATTGAGTCTTCCTGTCTATGAGCAAGGTATGTTTTTCCATTTACTCAGTCTCTTTTGGTTTCTTGCGGTAACGTCTTGTAGTTTTCATTGTAGAGGTCTTTTATGTTTTTAGTTAAATTTATCCCTAAGTATTTTATTTTCTTGGGGGCTATTGTAAATGGTATTGATTTGGTGATTTCCTCTTCGAAGTTCTCTTTGTTGGTGTAGAGGAATCCAACTGATTTTTGTATGTTTATCTTGTATCCTGATACTTTGCTGAAATCTATTAGTTCCAGTAGTTTTCTTTTGGATTCTTTGGGGTTTTCTGTGTATAAGATCATATCATCTGCAAATAGAGATACTTTGACTTCTTTCTTACCAATTTGGATGCCCTTTATTTCTTTTTCTAGCCCAATTACTGTGACTGGAACGTCCACCACAATGTTGAATAAGAGTGGTGATAAAGGGCATCCCTGTCTGGTTCCCATTTCCAAGGGGAATGCTTTAAAAGTCTCTCCATTTAGGATGATGTTGGCTGTTGGCTTTGTATAAATGCCCTTTAATTATGTTGAGGAATTTCCCTTCTATTCCTATTTTGTTGAAAGGTTTTTATTATGAGTGGGTGTTGGACTTTGTCAGATGCCTTTTCTGCATTGATTGATAAGATTATGTGGTTCTTGTCTTTTGTTTTATTAATGTGATGGATTACATTGATTGTTTTTCTAATGTTGAACCATCCCTGCGTATCTGGGGTAAATCCCACTTGATCGTGGTGAATTTTTTTTTTTTTTTTTGATACATTGCTGAATTGTATTGGCTAGGATTTTGTTAAGGATTTTTGTGTCAATGTTCATGAGGGATATTGGTCTGTAGTTTTCTTTTTTTGTGGTGTCTTTACTTGGTTTTGGTATCAGGGTTATGCTGGCTTCACAGAATGAGTTTGGGAGTATTCCATCCTTTTCTATGCTCTGAAATACCTTTAGTGGTAGTGTTAACTCTTCCCTGAAAGTGTGGTAGAATTCTCCAGTGAAACCATCTGGGCCAGGGCTTTTTTTTATTGGGAGTTTTTTAATCTCTTCTTTTGTTATAGGTTGTCATGGATTGAATATGTCCCCCCCAAAAATGTGTGTATCAATTTGGCTGGGCCGTGATTCCCAGTAATGTGTGATTTTCCCATGTGTTGTAAATTCTGTCTCTGTGATGTTAATGAGGGAGGATGGGCGGCAGTTGTGTTAGTGAGGCAGGACTCAATTTATAAGACTGGGTTGTGTCCTGAGGCAGTCTCTTGAGATACAAGAGACAGAAGTGAGCAGTGAGACGGGGACCTCATACCACCAAGAAAGCAATGCCAGGAGTAGAGTGTGTCCTTTGGACCTGGGGTCCCTGTGCAGAGAAGCTCCTAGTCTGGGGGAACACGGATGAGAAGACAGCCGACAGAGAAAGCATTCCCCTGGAGCTGATGCCCTGAATTTGGACTTTCAGCCTACTGTACTGTGAGGAAATAAATTTCTCTTTGTTAAAGCCATCCACTTGTGGTATTTCTGTTATGGCAGCACTAGATAACTAAGACATAGGTTTATTTATTTGTTCTACTTCTGTTTTAGATAGGTAGTGAGTTTCTAGAAATTTATCCATTTCTTCTAAGTTTTCACATTTGTTAGAGTGCAGTTTTTCATGGTATTCTGTTATGATTCTTTTAATTTCAGTTGGGTCTGTTGTGATATCATCTATCTCATTTCTTATACGGGTTATTTGCTTCCTCTCCTGTTTTTCTTTTGTCATTTTGGCCAGTGGTTTATGAGTTTTGTTGATCTTTTCAAAGAACCAGCTTTTGGTTTATTGTTAACTCTTTCCAGTTGTTTTTCTGTTCTCTATTTCATTTAATTCTGCTCTAATTTTTATTATTTCTTTTTTCTGGTGCCCGAGGGCTTCTTTTGCTGCTCTCTTTCTGCTTGTTCGAGTTGTAGGGTTAATGTTTTGATTTTGGCCCTTTCTTCTTTTTGAATGTGTGCATTTATTGCTATAAACTGATCTCTGAGCGCTGTTTTTGCTGTGTTCCAAAGGTCTGGTAGGATATGTTTTCATTCTTGTTTGGTTCTATCAATTTCTTTATTCCATCCTTAATTGCTTCTGTAATGCAGTAGTTTTTAAGCAGTTTGTTCAGTTTCCATGTGTTTGATTTTTTTTTCTTTAGTTTTTCTGTAATTCTACTTTTATGGCTTTATAGTCAGAAAAGATGCTTTGTAATATGTCGATGCTTTGGATTTTGTTAAGGCTTGCTTTATGGTGTAATATGTGGTCTGTTCTGGAGAATGTTCCTTGTGCGTTGGAAAAGAAAGTATACTTGGCTGCTGTTGGGTGAAGTGTTCGGTATGTGTCCATGAGATCGGGTTGGTTGATTGTAGCATCTAGATCCTCCATGTCTTTGTTGAGCTTCTTTCTGGATGTTCTGTTGTTCACCGAAAGTGGTGTGTTAAAGTCTCCGACTGCTATTCTGGAGCTGTCTATCTCTCTTTTCAGTGCTGTTTGAGTTTGTTTTATGTATTTTAGAGCCCTGTCGTTGGGTGTGTAAATATTTATTATAGTTATGTTCTTCTAGTATATTGACCCTTTAATCACTATATAGTGTCCTTTTTTATCTATTATGGTGAACTTTAAAGTCTATTTTGTCAGAGATTAATATTGCCACCTCTCTTTTTTGAGTGTTGTTTCCTTGATATATTTTTTTCCATCCTTTGAGTTTTTGTCTTTCAGTCTAAGGTGTGTCTCTTGTAGGCAGTGTATAGATGGATCGTGTTTTTTTTACCCAGTCTGCCACTTGTTTGTCTCTTTATTGGTGCATTTAATCCATTTACATTCAGGGTAATTATTGATAGGTATGAGTTTAGTACTGTCATTTTGATGTCTTTTCTTGTGTGTTGACAGTTTCTTTGTTCCACTTAATTTTGTGTGCTGAGTCATTTTTCTTTATGTATTTTCATCTTTTTCATTGTTGTTAATTTTGTATTTGTTGAGTTTTTATTTTTTATTTTTTTTTATTTTGATGTGTAGGATTGTTAGTTTCCTTCGTGGTTACTTTAATATTTATGCTTATTTTTCTAAGTTAAACCAGTCTTTTATTTCTTTATAGCACCTTGATTTCCTCTCCGTATGAAAAATCTATATCTAAATTTTTAGTCCTTGTTTTTTGTTTTAATGTTGTCATCTTTTACATATTGACATCTGTTTCCCCATTTCCAGTGTTTTAGCTTTGATTTATTTTTGTGGCTTCCCTGTCTGGGTTTGTATCTGTTGCTCTGTCCTGTGTTCTAGTCTTGGGTTGTTATCTGATGTTAATGATTTTCTAACCAGAGGATTCACTATAGTATTTCTTGTAATTTTGGTTTGGTTTTTGCAAATTTCCTAAACTTCTGTTTATCTGGAATGCCCTAATTTTTGCCATCGTATTTGAGAGACAGTTTTGTTGGATATATAATTCTTGGTAATTTTTTTCTTCAATGTTTTATATATGTCATCCCATTGCCTTCTTTTTTGCAGGGTTTCTGCTGAGTAGTCGGAGCTTGTTCTTATTGACTCTCATTTGTAGATGACTTTTCGTTTATCCCTAGCTGCTCTTGAAATTCTGTCTTTATCTTTGGTTGTGGCAAGTTTGATTATAATATGTCCTGGTGGCTTTCTTTTGTTATTTACCTTATGTGGGGTTCGATGAGCATCTTCGATAGATATCTTATCATCTTTAGTGATATCAAGAAAGTTTTCTGCCAACAAAGCTTCAACAATTCTGTCTGTATTTTCTGTTATCCACCCCACCCCCACTTCTGGTACTCCAATTATTTGTAAGTTATTCCTCTTGATAAAGTCCCACATAATTCTTACGGTTTCTTCATTTTTTAACATTTTTTTATACGATTTTTCCTCAAATAAGCTGGTGTCGAGTGCTTTATCTTCAGTCTCACTAATTCTGACTTCCGTTGCCTCAATTCTGCTCCTATCACTTTCTGTTGAGTTGTCTAATTCTGAAATTTTATTGTTAATCTTTTGGATTTCTGACTTCTGTCTCTTTATGGATTCTTGCAGCCTTTTAAATTTGTCATTATGCTCTTCTTTAATTTTCTTAAGTTTCTCTATTGGCTTGATCTGCGTTTTGCCTAATTTCCTTCCTGATCTCTTAAAAGAGTTCTGTATATTAATCTTTTGTCTGCCTCTCATAATTCCAAGAAATTCTCTTCTTCTGGAAAATTTCTTGGTTCTTTATTTTGGAAGCTTGCTGAAGCCATCATGGTCTGCCTCTGTATGCAGTTCGGTATTGACTGTTGTTTCTGAATGATCAGTAAGTTATTATAGTTACTTATTTTGTTTGCTTACTGTGTCCTAGCTTCTTGTTTTGTTTTGTTTTGATATGCCCAACTAGGCTGTTCATGTGAGCTAGCCTGATCACTAGGAGCCTGCGCACTCCTCCTGTGTGGCTTCAGCTCAGGTGTCCGGGTAGTCAGCCACCATGTGTGTGGTGAAGGCTCTCACATACAGTCCTAGACAGACATGGGTGATTGGTGTAGGCACAGCCATCCAGCCGCAGCAGGGAGCACACACTGAGCAAGGCAGGGGGCCGATGGCCGCCCCCAAGTGTCCAGGAGGAAAACATGTCCCTGTTTCTTAGAGCACGTAGGTAAGTGGGTTTTGCAGCTGGACTATGAACACCCGGTGCTGTTGGCTATAAGGACTGGCGGGCACCTCTTGTTCTGGGGCCCCTGTCGCAGGTGGCTAGGTGGCGTGGACGGAGCCACGAGTCCTCAGGCCCCTAATGTGGGTAGGTGAAGACCCTGCTTAATGGGCAGAGCAGTGTCAAATGTCACGAACCTGCCACTTCACAGCTGAGAAACAGTTGAAGTTAGACTTCAGGTATATACCCTGTCGTACTGTGGTAATGAGAGCTTACGCTGTTGAAATGGGCCCACACAAATCTCTGCAGGGAGAAAGGCAGTCAAAGTCCATGGATCCCTTATGCCTGTGCCTAGGCAAAGGAGCTGTGCCTACCCTGGGTTCCTGGCTTAGGGGAGCAGATTATTTTCTCTCCAGTTTGTTAATTTGTTCCCTTTCCAAGGCAGGGAGAATGGCTCAGTGTGTGTGATTGGTCCTACTTCCAGCCCAGGGGACTCGGCAGTTGCTGAAGTGGACTTGGACCTAGTGCAGAGCAGGGAGCCAGGAGGTAAATGGGAGAGAGGTTTTTCCCAAAAGGGGGGTGTTTTTCATCTGCGCGGTAGGCCAGACACAAGTATGTAATCTTTTGCTGATCAAGGGCTGCTTCTCACTGGTTCTGGGTGGCTGAGTAGACTGTCTGCTGCTGGGTCTCTCCCGATGTGGAAGGTGCCTCCCGAGCGCCGTTGGCTTGCGTCACTGCACACCATGAGCTAATCCGACCTGAAGGGCTCCAGCTACCGCTGGGTCAGGTCTGGCAACTCCTTGCTGTGTCTGAATCATCTCTCCCTTTCGCTGCCACTCAGTCCAATTCCTCAACTTTGCCTTTGATGTTCAGGGCTCCTAGGTTGTCACGTATAATCAATTAGCTTGTTTTTTTGGGTCTTTGTTGTAAGAGGGACCACTGGAAGTGTCTGACTACTCCACCATCTTGGCCCCACCAAATCAGAGTTTGTTTAACCTTTTTACTCTTGCTAGGTTTTTTAGAATATTTTGAACACTTTTTAGTTTCGTATTTGTACGAAATGTATATAACACAACGTTTGGCAATTCAACATTTTTTGCACATTCCTATGCTGTTTTAAACTTCGTTTCAGTGAGTAGCTTAATGCATTAAGTCTTGTGTGTTTAGGGTTACTTTAGGTTAGATTATAGAAAGTGGAAAAATTTCATAGTCTTTAATTTATTTAAATTACAAAAGTGGCATGTGCTCTTTGTAAAAACAGAAAAATTTTAAGGCAAAGGTGACAGTCACTCAGAGCTCTTCCACTCAGAAGTAAACACTCTGGTATTAACATTGGAGACATTTTTCTTTCTTCTTTTTTTTTTCACAGTGTGTACTCTACAGTTTGTGTCCTATGTTTCTCACTTAATATTTTCCTTGGTGGTGATGGCTGAATAATATTCTGTTGTACACAGGTAACAGCCCTACTCACCACTGCCTGTTGGTGGGATCTTAGATATATCTGGTTTTTCCCCTACTGTAAATAACATGATGAACATTTTTTTCCTCGTGTTTTTTTCTGTTTACATTTCGAGCAGTTTTATTTACGGGAGTATCTGGAAATGAAATTGCCGGGCCAAAGGTAAAGTGCATTTTAGAAGCTTTTGATCAGTGTCAGCATTTCTCACTCTTAGCACTGTTGACATTTGGGGCCAGTGATTCCATGCTGTGGGGGCCATCTTGTACATTTGACGACATAGAGCAGCATCTCTGGCCCCTATCCACTGGTGCTGCTGTCAGTAGCACCCTTTATCCCAGCTGTGACCAGAAATGTTTCCAGATGCTGCCCAGTGCCCAGGGGCAGGGCTACCCTGGTTGAGGGCATTGATCTATACCATCAAATTACATTCTGTGGTACCCACACAAATTTATACCCCTGCCACCACTCTGGGCATGCTAGACCCTCACCTAAGTGCTTTGGTTTAAAAACTGATTTCGTACTGAGATGTCTGGCTTGTCTTCATTGATTAACAAGTACAAACACTTTTCCGTAGAACATCTAGTTGTAGTTTCTCTTTTTGAACGGTCTGGTCATGTCTTTTTTAGTAGCGTTTAGTAACAACTGTATGGGATCTGATTTTCTTGTGACTTAACTGTAATTAGTCAAGATTCTTGAAAGGCACAAATATTTACATAATGGTACCAGACGTAGGCTGTTTGAGGGCATCCCCCTACCTCCAGCAGGCCAGGGTGTAAGTGGCAGAGTGTTGGTGTGGCCCGTGGCCTCTTTGTGCTGCTGTGGACAGTGGAGGAAGGCTCAGAGCACTTGGTTACACCCCGTGTGGTTGCTCTCTGCAGGATGGTGTTTGGGTCTGGCCCAGGGACCGTGGGGGACCCAGTGCTCAGCACTCGATGGAACTGCTTTTGGTAGCAGCTTGGTATCTTGATGCCTGTTCTGTCTGTTGCAGGTTTCTGTCTGACAAGGACAGCCTGGAGTACAAGTATTACAAGTTGAGGTTGGCAGAAGTGCAGCGGGGAAAGCAGGCCCCGAGCGGTGATGGCCAGCAGCCGGGCTCGGCAGAGTGTGCTGTCCGGGCCATGCTGTACGCCAGGGCTGTGCAGAGCCTCAAGAGGCGACTTCTCCCAGGGCGGCGGCGACGGGGCCTCCTCCGTGCCCATGGGTTCCGGGGCTGGAAGGCAAGGAGTGCAACAACAGGCACCCAGACCCTCCTCTCGTCGGGCACTAGGCTGCGGCACCAGGGCCGGGGGGCACCTGCCAAGCTGGATGGAGGCACTTCTTTGAGGGACTGCCTGCCAGGGTTGGCTGCACCCACTTCGCAGGACCTCAGCTCGGAGGCCTCAGGCCCACTGCCAAAGCCAGCAGAAGTGGACGTTCCTGAAGCTTCTCAGACCATCTCTCCTTGCCCATCTGTCGACAGTGAGTGCCCCTCCTCCCCTCTTGTTCCTCTTTCTGAGGCCCCGTCCTGACCCTGATCTCTAGATTCTCCCAGAGGGTCGGCTATGCAGCCTGGAGAGGTCTGCTGGGATGGGCACGCAGAAGGGACACCCTGGCTCCCTCGTCGTGGCTCTTCCTCCCCAAGGTCCCTTGTCTCCCTCCTCAAGGCTGGCCAACCTGTGGGTTGTCTTCAGTGGTGCCGTGGTTTCCACCCAGGCCTGTCCCTGTGGGCAGAGCTTCCCTCCCAGGAGTAGGGGATGTGCAGCCCTGCCCTGCACAACTGCTACACCAACCACCATTGCAGTATGACAGACCACCCAGAACAGAGTCTACATGCAGTGGCAGGGGTCCTGGGCCACCAGCTTAGGTGACAAGGTGACAGGCCTGTGTACCTCACCCCCATTGGCCACCTGGGCATCTCCACAGATGTGGGGGTTCTGGACTTGGGACCAGCTTCCTGGCACACCTGCCCTGTGCTGGACAGGGGCACGGGAGGAGCCCATGGGGCCACTTGTGACCAGGTCACAGCATAGTGTTCGTGAGGAGCTGGTCCTGATGGCGCCTTGTGTTTGCAGTTGACGCAAAAACAATGGAGACAGCAGAGAAGCTGGCACGGTTTGTTGCTCAGGTGGGACCAGAGATTGAACAATTCAGCATCGAGAACAGCGCCGACAACCCTGACCTGTGGTGTGTACTGCATAGCTGCTACAGGGTGTCCAAACAGTCACAGAGGGATGTTTTCACAAGACCTGAGACTGTGCAGAGTTGCCTAGGGAGGGAAAGAAGGGATCACGTGTCCAGGGAGCCTCATGGGGCCAGGAGGGTGGTGAAGGCCGTTCCTGTGGGGCGTGTCGGTGGCGGTGACTTCGTCCTTGGCCCGGGAAGCCGAGGAACACGAGAAGGGCCAGCCCCCATCACAGTGGCCGCTGTGGCAAGAGGCAGCTCAGGTTCGCTGTTGGTCTGTTGGTCCTCGACCCTAACCTGGGTTGTGATGACAGGCAATTCCAGTGATGGCATCATCGGGTGGGGAGGAGAGAAGGTAATCTCCTATTTCTCAGAGGGGGACTATGGGGGTCAGAACTGGGTGCTGCCCTCTGACCCCAGGAGCTGCTTTAATCCTGTCTGGGCTGGGGTGGGGGCAGGGGCGGAGGCATTGTGTAAGGGTTCATCATGTCATCCTGCTTCCAGCTCCTCTGACCCATGCATCTCATGTCATCCCAGGTTCCTGCACGACCAGAATAGCTCAGCTTTCAAGTTCTATCGGATGAAAGTGCTTGAACTGTGCCCTTCAATTCATTTCTCGTCGTCTCCACTCACCCTTCATGCGGACTCTAGGGAGGGGGACAGGGCACATGGGGATGAGCCCCCGCTGCGGGAGGCCGAGCTGGAGGAGGATGAGGACGAGGAGGAGGCATCTGCACTCAGAGAGGCCTCCGAGCCAGAAGGAGCTGCTGACGCATCTGGGGGCTCTGAGGGTGGCGTCCCTGCTGATGGCCTCCCAAGCATGGCCACTGAGGATGACCCATCCAGTGCTCCCGCTCCGTCCCAGGCCTCTGCGGGAGCCTACTTTCCCCGCAAGAGGGTCAGCAGCAAGTCGCTGAAGGTTGGCATGATCCCAGCCCCTAAGAGGGTGTGTCTCATCCAGGAGCCCAAAGGTAAGAGCCAAGAGGGTTGGGGGGTGCCTGGGTGCACCTCACAGGGAGTGTCGAGGCAGTCATTTGGTTGTGGATGCCCTGGACCCCATGAAGATCTTCCTGGCCTGTTCTCCCTCCTCTTCTGCCTGCCACCAGACCTTGGTGATCTGCTCTGGCAGCACATGATTCCCCCTGTCTCCCAGCCCCCAGAGCAGCATGTTGGTGAGTGCCTGCGTCTGCGTGTCAGTAGCACGCAGCTTTTTAGTTGTATGTACGTTGTCGTCGTCAAGTCTGTTCTGACTTACAGTGACCCCATGTGTGCAGGGTAGAATTGTGTTCCATAGGGTTTTCAAGGCTATGACCTTTAAGGAGCAGATTGCCAGTCTTTTCTTCCAAGGCACCCCTGGGTAGATTTGAACTGCTAACCTTTCAGTTAGTAGTTGAGCACTTAACCATGTGTACCACCGAAAGACTCCTTTGTGTATGTCTTTACGTAAGCAGATTGGTGAATCCACACCCTAGCTGTGGCCTTGCTCGTGTCAAGATAAAACTTTGGTTTCCATTTGGTCTGGAGCTGATGCCTTGGGGTGCTTCTCAGTCTGCATGGCTTCCCGTGGGTCCCATGCGCCATGCGTGGTTCATCTCCGCCTGTGCTCCAAGCCCAGCCTCGGAGGGGGGCTGGCAGTGGGGGAACCAGCTTTCCCGCTGTGATCTTGGGGTGCTGGTGTTCTGCGCCTGCCTGTGTTTGATCTGAGGCCAGGGAGCGGCCCTGCTCACTCCTGGGGTTGAGAGCACGGCAGCACAGAGGGAGTCCAGTGCAGGTCTCATGCTTTGCTACCAGCTTTGCCCCACAGGTGGAGCCTCTCCTGCCAGATGGAGCTGGTGTTCTCTTGTGGCAGAGGACCAAGGTTCTTTTTTTTTTTTTTTAAATAAATTGTACGTTAGGTGAAATTTCACAGAGCAAATTAGTTTCTCATTAACGATTTATACACAAATTGTTTTGTAACATTGATTGCAATCCCGGCAATGCGTCAACTCTCCTCTTATATACACCAATTCCCTGTTTCCATCCATCCATTTTTGCTGTCTCTTCCTGCCGTTTCATCATTGCTTTTGGGTAGGTGTTGCCATTTTGGTTTCATAGTCACTAATGAACTAAGAAGCATGTTTCTCACGGGTGTTACTGTTTGTTTTATGGAATCCAAAACCCATTGCTGTCAAGTCGGTTCCAACTCATAGCAGCCCTATAGGACAGAGTAGAACTGCCCCATGGAGTTTCCAAGGAACAGCTGGTGGGTTTGAATTGTAGACCTGTCTAATCTTTGGCTGAAGGGTGAACTGGGAGTGGCTTAAGTTCTGAGTTAAAAAGGGTGTCTGGGGGCCATAGTCTCGGGGGTTCTTCCAGTCTCAGACCAGTAAGTGAGGTGGTCTTTTTTTTTTTTTTTGGTGAGTTGAATTTTCTATATTTTTCTCCTGCTCTGTCTGGGATCTATTGTGATCTCTCTCAGTGTGATTGGCGGTGGTAGCCGGGCACCATCTAGTTCTTCTGGGCTCAGGCTGGTGGAGACTGGTATTTGTGGTCCATTAGTCCTTTGGACTGTTATTTTGCTTGTGTCTTTGGTTTTCTTCATTCTCCTTCGCTCCAGGTGGGATGGGACCAGTAGATGTAGCTTAGATGGCTGGTAGCAAGCTTTTAAGACCCCAGACGCTACTCACCGAGGTTGGATGTAGAACATTTTATGACCTTTGTTAAGCCAATTGTCCTAGATACACCCTGTGACCAAGGACCAGCATTCTTGAGGTCAGTTCACACAGGATAAAATACACCTGTTTTGAGAGGTGGAGACTGCCCCCTTTGCAGTCTTCTCCCTGCTTGCCCCTGCAGACCAAACCCAGTTTCTGGCACTGTAGTTCTGCCTCTTCTAAGCTGTCACGGGACAGAGTCACAGCCAGCTGGGTATCTTCCCAGCATGTGGTATGGGGCATCTGCACCACCCTTCCTGCCAAAGCTGCTCCTCACACCCCTCTCCACCTGTGGTATCTGCTGCAGGTGGCAGGGGCCAATGGATGTGGGGAGTGAGGGCTGTGATAGACTGTCCCCATCCTCCAGGCCCACATCAGTCCCTGTCCCACCCAACCAGCCGTGTCATCACAGTCCTCGTGGTGGGGAACGTTCGAACACTGTTCTCCCTC
Organism: Dugong dugon; assembly: GCA_030035585.1. Taxonomy (NCBI): domain Eukaryota; kingdom Metazoa; phylum Chordata; class Mammalia; order Sirenia; family Dugongidae; genus Dugong; species Dugong dugon. Next base: position 23,277,570 of record CM057462.1, on the reverse strand, counting down.
TGGGGTTGTGGTGGGAGCAAAATGGACCTCCAGCTGTTGTGCCACAACTTGGTGTCCTTCACACTTGTCCCAGGTGGTGACTGCTTGTCAGAACTCAGACATGTCCTTGGGGACAGTGGAATTCTGAGTCTCTGTTTTGGGAGCTCTAGGTTTTGTGAGTGGCTGAGGAGGTGAGTTCCAGACCTGCTGACTGGACATTTATCAGAAAGTCACATCTTGGCTGGGAAGTATGGTTGCTGTTCACTGAAAAGTTCCACGTGGACGTTAATCCTCTGCCTGGGGAGTGATTATACGCACACTGGGCGGGCACTGTGCTGTGAATAATCCAACCATTGGAGCGGAATATATTCCTGCTGTCATGACAAACAGGCCTCCTGTTGACTCCTTTGTTATGTACTTGGGGGTTTCATGTCTAAGTAGATATTACCCAAACGAGGCATACCTTAGCTGCAGTCTTCTCAGGTCTTACCGACTATGAGAACATGGTTGGGGGGGTGGAGGGGTGGACGTGCAGGTCAAAGGCACCTTCTGTCGGGCTACGAGCCTGAAGTTTCTTTCTAAATAGTTTGAGGATGGTGTGTACTTGTGTATGTATGCTTTTGTCTTCCAGTTCACGAGCCAGTTCGAATTGCCTACGACAGGCCCCGGGGTCGTCCTGTGTCCAAAAAGAAGGTAAGATTGCCCTCTCTGTGAGTCCTCGCGAGCAGTGCAGTCGGCTCTGGTGGGGTTCATGGACACTGTCGCTTCGTGTTTCCACTGAAGTGTGAGCACACAGAATGCAGCAGGCCACCTCCCCTCCCCGAGGAGCACAGATGGTTGGGGCTGGTGTGCAGCAGGCTGAGATGACGAGGTCTGGACTTTGCTGCCAGGATGGTCAGTGTAGTAGGCTGTCCTGGTAATGGGAGTCATGGGGGAGGGAATGTGTTGTGCTGGTTCACTGTGTGCTTGGCACCTCCCTGTGCTGGCACCTGCCACGCCCCCAGGTAGCAGAAGCAGGGATAAGGCATGGCTCATGCTCACTCATATTGCCTGCGCACTAGCAGAGACAGATGATGGGAAGATTCTGTCATGGTGGCATGATGCAGAGTCAGGGTCTCTGAGAAGGTGACCTTGAGCAGGGGGCTGCTGGAGCTGAGGGAGGGGCTGCGTGGGGTGTGGGTATCGAGAGGTCAGGATTGTGGCCTCTCCTAGGGGCTTCTGGGGCCCATGGCACAGATGGGATAGAAAAGAAGAATGCTCAGTCTGGGTCCCGGCATCTCCCCCCAACACCCCACACCTCCTGGCTCTGGTCATGCCTTTTTTCTGACTCTGGGAAGCCACACAATACTGCTCTTAGACACAAGCGGCTGCGCTGGCCCATGCCCCTTGCTGTGCATTTTCCTGAACGCGTGACATGGCTGCCTGCCCCGCCTTCACCATCAGAGGCTCCTGTTCTGAGCCCAGGATGTTAATGTCTTCTAGAGGCCACAGAGGCCCCATCTACTTCCTCCACTCGCAAGGCTGCCCTTTCCTGATTCTGGGGGGCAGCAGGGGCAGGGGGTCCCTGGGGCTGCAGCTCTGCCCTCCCCATCTCCACTCTCAAGCTGCTGCCTGTCCCCTCCTGTTGGGCCTGCAGCATGGCTGCAGGGTCCCCATGACCTCCCTGCAGAGCAGCCTGCTCAGACCTGCCAGAGACAACATCATGGGGAAGGGGTGCCACCCTGCTCTCTCTGCCACCATCAGTAACTGATGTGCGCAGATGTGTGTGTGTGTATGCTCATGTGTACTCATGCACACATGTGCATGTATATATGCACATGGTGCTTCACGTCCCACCCCCCCCCGCCCACAAGGGTTCTCACTTCCTGTCACTGAGCTCTGCACCTCCGTGTGGTTTTTCCACTTCAAAGGCAAGCATGGAGGCTGGAGAGGCCCAGTGACCTACCAGCAGCAGTGGGTCCAGTGCTGCCCCTGCAGAGCCCCCGGTTGGCCCCCCCTGCCTTGACCCCCTGATGCTCCTCTGGCCCCTTGGCTCTGGCTCTTTGTGGTACAGCCGAGCTGGTGTGTGAGCGCCCAGAATGGGGCACACGTGGGGACTTGTCCTTTGGCTGAGGCACGTCTTGAGGCATAATGGGGCAGGTCACGGATTGGCGAGGGCCACTGTGCCCAGATGGGGCTCTGCACAAAGGGGTGGCAGCCAGGTTACGCTCCCTCAGACTCCGTCCTGCTGGAACTCCTGTTCTGGTTGGGGGTGCTGCTTGGTGTCCATTGGTGCCCCCTTATGTGCACTCCCTGAGCATTGGCACCTGGCTGCCCGGGGCAGGCCCTTCCCCAGACCCTATCTACTCCTCCAGAGCCCCTTCGGCCTCTCCTCCTCACACAGGGTTGTCCCAGCTCAGTGAGGATCTACCCTTGGCTGGATGTGGGGTCCCCAGAGTCTGCGTAAACCTAGTCCCTACCCTCAGGGTGCTCCCAGATTGGAAAGGACAGACTGGCCACTCTGGCTTACTGCATGGTGTCCGCTTCCAGGTTAAGGGTGCTGCCGGAGGTCCACAGGGCACACAGGAGTTAATCAGCATTGGCACAGCCCGCAGAGGCTGGGGCTATTCTCCAGGTGCCGAATGAAAGAGCAGCAAGGGGGCACTTGTCCTCTCCTGCTTTCATACCCAACTCTCCTGTCACTCACCTCCCACTTAGCTTTAGGTTCCCAGGCCATCCCTACACAACTCCCCTGCCCCTGCCCTCCAGCCCTGCACTCTGGGCTCCCACACCTGGGGCTTGCCCACACTTATCATTGGGCGCACCCACTCCAATCAGCACTTGGGTCTGCTTGCTGATGCCGAGGCCCCGGGACCCCCTGCCCCCAGGCATCTTCCTCACAGTCTTGGCACTGCTTCTGGTGTGGTCACAGCGGGCCTGAGAGGCTGCACTGAGAGCTGGGCAGTTTCTGTCACCCTGTTGGGGCCTTAGGCCAGTGACCCCTCCACCTAGACTCTGGCAGCTCAGCTCCAGAAGCCCTCACACTGGGGACATTAGGGCCCCAGGACGTTGGTTCTGCATTACTCTGTATACACTATGATCCGGGTCAGCATGTGTCACACTCAGGGTGAACAGTGTGTGAGTGGGTCGGGGCCAAGCCTAGGGGCACGGCTCAGTGTTGAGTGCTGTCACTGAGAAGGGATCCAAGGGCTGTGGGCACCAGCCTGCTCAGGCGGCTTGCTGTGGCCTTGCCTTTTGGGAGTTTTGGGACCTGAGCCCCTTGGCGTAGAGACGTTTCTCAGGAAGAAGTGAGGCTCACTCACTCCCTCTGCTAAGTGCACATGCCGTTTTTGTCTAGAAGCCCAAGGACTTGGAATTTGCCGAGCAGAAGCTGACAGAGAAGAATGTGGGCTTCCAGATGCTCCAGAAGATGGGCTGGAAGGAGGGCCATGGCCTGGGCTCCTGTGGGAGCGGCATCCGGGAGCCGGTCACTGTGTATGTACTGGGCGCCTGTGTTGCTCGGGGCTGTGGTGAATGGTGCTGTGCTTGAGGGTGGGCTGCGGTGGGCAGCACTGTGCCCAGGGAGGGGTCTGTGGTGGCTGGCAGGCAGCACCATGCCAGAGGAGGGGGCTGTGGTGGGCTGGTCCATCAGTCCTTTGACCCAAGCCAAGATTCTAGTCCCTCTTGTGCTGAAGACAGGCTTAAAGCCACCATACTACTAATTTTAACAAGAGAGGCCCAGACATGAGGCTGACTGTCCAACATGCACAAGTCCTTTCTGTGCCTGTGCCTACTGTGTAACCAACTTCTTGGTTTTGTCATGTCTGCTTATGAGAGCTGGGTGGTATTTCCAGATAGTTAAGGCCTGGGGCCTCTCCCATTTTCCAGGAGCCCATCACAGGCAGCTGTGGGGGAGAGCCCCGCCCAAGGCTGCCTTGCTCACACCCATAGACTTTAACTAAACAACTCAATCTGCTAGTTTGGTACACTGCTGAGTGACCCAGGGACTCGGGGTGGCACTCAGGTCAGCACCTTTTTAGAGAGGAGTGCCTTGTGCTGACTGCCCAGGCCTGTCCAGCACTTGGTGCCCAGCTCTGCTCCGGGGCACAACTTACTCTCCACTTGTTCCCACAGGGGTACTGCCTCAGAAGGGGAGGGGCTGGGGGCTGACCAGGAGCACAAAGAAGACACGTTTGATGTCTTCCGCCAAAGGATGATGCAGATGTACAGACACAAGCGGGCAAACAAGTAGGTATGTGCACTTGCAGACGCTGTGACAGCTGTGAGCCAGCCTGGGGCGCACCTGTTTCTCCCAGAAAAGTCGATGCTCCCGCCCCCAGACATACACATGCAAACACCAGAACCCAGGAGTTCTGGAAGGGAAGTAGGAGTTTTTGGATGCAGGTGTCTGCAACTTGCTGCCTCCTAGTACTGGCTGAAGGAATGAGCTGAATGCATCTGCGTGTGGCCTTCCCACCCGGAATCTGGGTCAGTGGTGTGCACTGGAACTGTGCTCATGGAACAGGCTGCCTGCGGCTTCTCAGTTGCTTAAGTTTTCTCTTACAGATGAGGGCTGCCAACAGGAAACAGGTTGTTCCCCAGTCGGGAGTGGACTTGCTGTCCCAGGAGGTGGTGGACAGGCAATGCTGTGGGGGTGGCGGCTGGCCGAGTCCCCTTCTAGGGTCCTTAGGTTCTTCTCCTTTTGAAGGTGGTCGGCCTCATCAATATCCTCATCTCTCCAACTCTTTTAACTCCTCTCTCGTCAGCCCTAACTTTCAACTCAGTTTTGAACAAAATTGTTCTCTTTTTGAGTGGTTCAAAAATAATGAGAGATGGAAGCCTGAAGCAGTTTTTCTAATCCTTGTTCTGACCCGGAGCCCAGTTCTCGCTGAGGACTGGCCACGGAGCACCAGGGTCTGGCACGAAGGTGGCTGGCTTAGCTTTTCTTGAAGAAAACAGAATATGCCATTTCAGATATGCTGTTGATTGTTTCGTTTCCTCTAAGTGATTTTAGCAGCAGGCACTGCAGATCTTCCTTAGTTCCCTCTTCAGAAGCCGTGCTGTCCTCCAGCCCCTGTGATGGGTTTTCCAGCCCAAGGGACCAGCTCTGCGGAAGGGCTCTGTCTGCAGGCAGGATGTAGAAGCAATTCCAGATCCTGGGTTCTGACTGTTCTCCAGAGTGTAGGTGGGGTGTGAACTGCCAAGCTTCAGAAGCTCATGGAGCAGGTGGAGAGACTTGATGTTATTTAGGAGCCTCGTATGGGGTAATGCACCCGAGAGGCAGACGGAGTCTCAGTCTAGCAGTGTGGCTGCCTTCAGTGGGGGAAGTTCCAGCAGCTCGACGCCACATGTCTGCATGTCTCCTCAGAATCCACGGAGAAGCCACAGTGGGGTCTCCTACAGAGGGCCTGGGGCAGGCCCTCAGGACCCCAAGCTTCTGCCCACTTGGCTTTGTCAGTGAAGAGACTGGAGCCAGGGTGGAGGGAGTGGGGCTGCAGCTGGTTGTCATTTCAAGAGTCTGATCCACCTTCAATCTCCCTGGCGTTGCTTGCTGTGAGTAGGTGTGGATCCTTCCTCATAGTCTCTGTTGATGTTTTAAATAAGTGTGAAAATCTGGGCTCCCACTGACACAACGAGGCTGGAGCAGTGAGTTTCTGCCTGAGTCCAAGGACAGAGAGGGTTGAAGAACCCTGTGTTTCTGAAGCTGCCGTCCCCACATTCTGGCTTAATTGCTGTGTGAGGCCACATCCTGCCCCCATGCTGCTTTTCTTTGGGTCAGGTGTAGCCACTGAGTAGAGGGATCCCCGTGGCTGTCGACTTCTGGAGGCTTCTGCGGCTTCAGCAGCCATTGTCTGACTTTGACCATGGAAAAGTTAGGGTGTTGACCGTGAGTGTGAGCCATGGTCCACAGAGTCGGCCAAACGAGCAGGCTGTGGGGGTGGCAGGTACAGAGTCTGTCCATTGCACTCGCTTTCCCAACCCTCTTGGCACATTTCCTACTGGCCCGGTGGTGGCAAATCTGGACCTTGGTATCTTTTTGAAGGTGCCTGACCCCTCCCCACCTTCCTGGAGCCCAGCACCAAGGGAGTGGTTCTGTGGTTTGCTGTTCCCTCTGCCTTCTAGTTCACTTTCTGAGCACGTTCTTTTTTTTGTGCTTTAAGTGAAAGTTTACAGTTCAAGTCAGTTTCTCATATAAAAATTTAAACACACATTGCTGTGTGATTATAGATGCGCTCCCTATAATGTGACAGCGCACTTCTCACTTCCATCCCAGATTTCCCGTGTCCATTCGACAGTCTCTTGTCCCTTTTTGCCTTCTTGTCTCTCCTCCGGACAGGAGCTGGTTGAATGGACATGGGAATCTTTCCTCCTCCATTTAGTCTCATGTATCTACTTAAGCTAAGAAGCACTCTCTTCACAAGTATAATTTTATCTTCCATAGTCCAGTCTAATGTTTGAAGAGTTGGCTTTGGAAAGTTTTAGTTCTGGTCTAATGGAGAGTCTGGGGCTATGTTTTCCGGGGTCCCGCCAGTCTCATCAGATCATTAAGTCTGGTCTTTTTACTAGAATTTGTGTTCTGCACCCCACTTTTCTCCTGCTCCATCAGGGACTTTGTTGTGTTCCCTGTCAAAGTGGTCATTGGTGGTAGCCAGGCAGCATCTAGTTCTTCTGGTCTCAGGCTGATGGAGTCTCTGGTTTATGTGGCCCTTTCTGTCTCTTGGGCTAATGTTTTCCTTCTGTCTTTGGTGTTCTTCATTCTCCTTTGCTCCAGGTAGGCTGAGACCAGTTATGTCCAAGCACATTGATTTTTGACACTATATGCTTTTCTCCGTAAATGAAATAGGTATAGATTTCCCGAGGGTGGGTGCTCTCTGACTCAGCCAACTTATTCTCCTGGTTTGTGCTGAGACTGTGACCCTTGCACTCGACAAAGGGAAGCATGTGGAATGCCCCCACAGATACAAGAATGCTGGGCTGAGAGATGGAGTGACATTTTCTGGCGACCACTGTCAGCCTTGGCGCTGTGACCCTCGGGTTCCTCTCACACCCTCGATGCACCCATGCAGACATGCAGGCACCCAAGCAAGCACAGTGAGAGTGTGTGCAGCACTGTCAGGGTCACATGTCTTCTCTGATTCCAGGTCTCCCGAGGAGATGCCGGGCATCGGGAAGTTCTGGCCGGCCGCTGGGTGCTGGCGCTGTTCGTCTCTGTCGCTTGGATCCCTGGGGGTTTCAACATGTTTGGTCCTTGGTAAACCTAGACAATGTGGTGTTGCAAAGGGACGTTGTAGTTGTGAATGTTGTTCATCTCGTAGCAGTTGCAATAAACGTAGAGGAAACCAAGCTCTGTGGTCTCTATGGACACATCCTTAATGTCAGACCAGCAGGACTTGGGGAGGACCTCTCATGTCCAGGGACACCCCAGCTGTGGACCTCTCCCTCTTGGTCTCTGAAGTCACCAATGAAGACCTGATGTTGGGGGACGGTCCCACCAAGCACAGTGGTGGGGGTGTGAGCACAGAAAACGGCTGAGAGGTGGGGAGGCCTGTTCCCACTGCCCCCAACACCCCACCCCCTACAGGGCCTCACCCACTCTGGAGGCCCTGTGGCATACTCTGCTGCCCGCTGCCCACTACCCCCTGACTGAGGAGCCTGGGCTCTCAAGGATCTGTAAAGCTCCTATTGCCGTAGTGCCACCCACAGTCGCCCTGGGACTCCAGGTACAGAGTCGGGTAGAGGGGGCTTTCAGGCCCTGCAGGGCGATATGGTGCAGCGTGTGGCCATGTTAGGTCACTTGGTGCTGCATCAGAATTAGGATACCATGCAGCGGCACTTCGGGAGCTGCTGCAGAGCCCCTGGCCTCCTCTTCGTCCGGTTCCTGATGCTGTGACCTTGATTGGAAGCCCTTGTTGGTCACGTGGGGGCTGGGCTTGGGGGCTGCAGGATGCAGTATTCCAGATGGCTGTGCAGGTGAGACGCAGACAGGTATACACTCAGCCGTGTTCCCCTGAGGGCTGCTCCCTAAGAAAGTCACCCCAACCCACAGCACCTCTCAGGAGTTTGGGCATCAGTTTGGGAGTGTGTTCTCCATCCGCCACCCTGCCTTTATCACTGCCTGAGGCTGGCCAGGGTCACCTAGGAGGGGAAGCCAAGTGTGCCCCTAATGGCCTGGGAGGCACCTTTCTGCCCATCTTCCCAGCCCTGCGCCTCCTGTGTCCCCTCCTTGCATGGCCTTCCTAGGCCTAGCTATCCCCTGGGGCTTCACAGGGACACCAGCCCTGCTGTGTAGGAGGCAAGGGGTGGCGGGAGGTGCCCCAGACACTCATGCCACCTGTGGTTTCAGAACAGGCCTCCACTATGTGTGTGTACTGCCGCACCTGTCTGCTTTTATATGTACATATGTGCACACATGCGTACATGTACACACCTATACGTATGTGTGCCCATGTGTTCTCATACGTGCACACACACATGACACATGAATACATTTTCTTTGTGGAAGAATCCAACAGAAATTGTTCTGGTTATCTAGTGCTGCTGTAACGGAAGTACCACAAGTGAATGGCTTTAGCAAAGAAATTTATTTTCTCATAGTTCAGTAGGCTTGAAGTCCAAATTCAGGGCATCTGCTCTAGAGGAAGGCTTTCTCTGTTGGCTCTGGAGGAAAGGCCTCATCGATCTTCCCTTGGACTAGGCGCTTCTCCATGCAGGAACCCTGGGTCCAAAGGACACTCTGCTCCCAGCACTGCGTTCTTGATGGTATGAGGTCCCACTGTCTATCTGCGCGCTTCTTTCTTTTATATCTAAAAAGAGATTGGCTTAAGACACTGTAATCTTGTAGAACTCATCAATATAACTGCCACTAATCTTTCTCATTAACATCACAGTGATAGGATTTACAACACTCGGAAATCACATTAGATGACAGTATGGTAGACAATCATACAATATTGGGAATCATTACCCGGCCAATTCGACAGATATTTTGGGGGGGACAGAATCCACGACAGAAACCAAAACCCAGATACTTGCAGGACAGAGCACCTAGGCCCCTCCTCCCTGCCCTCCACATCCTAAAACATAGAATGAAGCATCCTCACCATGCACTTCGTTCAGGGGCTCGATTCCTCACCCAGCAGCCAATTAACATTTAAGTAAGTAATAGTAGGTGAAAATCAAAAGGTGCGGAGATCATCCTGGCCACCAGATCTCAGTCTTCTTCATGAAGAGAGCAACTTGGTTTTTTGAAGATAAAATATTTTTTTTTATAATTTGTATTTCTTATGTATGAGGTTAAACTTCATTTACATATGTTAAAGTACAATTAAATATTTCTTTTTTGTGAATTATTTGTAGACAGGTTTTGTTCTTTTTTTAGGTGTTTGGTCTTTTTTGTTTTTTATTTATTTATTTATTTTATTGTACTTCAGGTGAAGGCTTACAGAACAAATAGTTTCTCATGAAACAGAAGTACACGTTGTTTTATGACACTAACAACCCGACAACATACCAACCCTCTAATTTCTCAACTTTTTTTTTTTTTGGTGAAAATACATAGCCAAAGATACACCATTTCTAAAATTTCTACATGCACAGTTCAGTGACATTGGCTATGCTCTTCGACTTGTGCTGTTACTCTCACTTAAGATGAAGGCTTACAGAACAAAATAGTTTCTCATTTAACAGTTACTACAAATGTTGCCCTGTGACAATGGTTAACAATCTCGCAACACATCAACAATATCCTTATTCAGCCTTGGGTTCCCTATCACCAGCTTCATTGTCACCTTCTGCTTTCTGGCCCTTGTCACTGGACTCCTATACCTCGTTAGTCTCATTTGGTTTTATGGGGCTGTCCACTCCCAGGCTGAACAGTGAACCTCGGAGGTAAAAGGGTGTCTGGGGGCCATACTCTTGGGGTTTCTTCAGTCTCCTTTAGGCCAGTAAATCTGGTCTTTTTTTTGTGGGTTAGAATTATGCTTTACATCCTTCTCCAGCTCTTTCCAGAACCCTCTGTTGTGATCCTGGTCAGAGCAGTCGGTGGTAGCCAGGCACCATCTAGCTGTACTGGACTCAGTCCGATGGAGACCTTGGTAGCTGTGGACAGTTAGTCCTTCGGACTAATCTTTTCCTTGTATCCTGTTCTCTTCATTCTCCCTTGCTCCCGAAGGGATGAGACGAGTGGAGTATCTTAGATGGCCGCTCACAGGCTTTTAAGACCCCAGACACTACTCACCAAGATAGAATGTAGGGCATTGTCTTTATAAGCTGTGTCATGCCAATTCAGCTAGATGTTCCCCGACACCATGGTCCCCTTAGCTCTCCACCCAGCAGTTCAGTCCCTCAGGGAGTTTGGATATGTCTATGGGGCTTCCATGACCTTTCCTTCTACAAGTTGTGCTAGTTTCCCCTGTATTGTGTACTGTCTCACCCTTCACCCAAGATACCACTTATCTATTCCCTATTTAGTATCCCCCCCTCCCACCCTTCCCAACCCTGGTAACCAACAAAGATTGTTACATTTTGTGTGTGAACTTTTTCATGGGTTTTTACAATAGAGGTCTCATACAATATTTGTCCTTTTGTGATTGACTTATTTCACTCAGCATAATATCCTCCAGTTTCATCCATGTTATGAGATGCTTCACAGATTCATCGTAGTTCTTTCTTGTTGCATAGTACTCCAGTGTGTGTATGTACCAGTTTGTTTATCCATTCATCTGTTGATGGGCATCTAGGTTGTTTCCATCGTTTTGCTATTGTAAACAATGCTGCCATGAACATAGGTGTGCATATGTCTATTGGAGTGACGACTCTTATTTCTCTAGGATATATTCCTAGGAGTGGGATTGCTGGATCGAATGGTATGTCTATTTCTAGCTTTCTGAGGAAGCGCCATATCATTTTCCAAAATGGTTCTATCATTTTGCATTCCCACCAGCAGCAGCCCCTCCAGCATTTGTTATTTCCAGTGTTTTTGATTCTTGCCAGTAATGCCGGGGTGAGATGGTATCTCATTGTGGTTTTAATTTGCATTTCTGTAATGGCTAGTGATCACGAGCATTTCCTCATCTGTCTGTTGGCCATTTGAATGTCTTCTTTGGTGAAGTGTCTGTTCATTTCCTTTGACCATGTTTTAATAGGATTATTTGTCTTTTTGTTGTAGAGGTGTTGGATATTCTTGTAGATTATGTAGATTAGACCTTTGTCTGAGTTGTACTGTCCAAAATTTTTTTCCCAGTCTGTAGGTTCTCTTTTTTACTCTTTTGGTGAAGTCTTTTGAAGAGCATAGGTGTTTGATTTTTAGAAGATCCCAGTTATCTAGCTTATCTATTGGATTTTGTGCTTTGATGGTTATGGTTTGTATCCTGTTAATGCCATGTATTAAGGCCTGAAGTGTTGGTCCTATTTTTTCTTCTATGATCTTTATAGTTTTAGGCTTTATATTCAGCTCTTTGATCCATTTTGAAGTAGTTTTTGTATACGGTGTGAGGTATGGGTCCTGTTTCATTTTTTTACAGATGGATATCCAGTTTTGCCAGCACCATTTGTTAAAAAGACTGTCTTTTCCCCATTTGCTGGACTTTGGGCCCTTGTCGAAGATCAGGTGACCGTAGGTGGATGGATTTATATCTGGGTTCTCAATTCTGTTCCATTGGTCAATGTATCTGTTGTACCAGTACCAGGCTGTTTTGACTACTGTAGCTGTATAGTAGGTTCTGAAGTCAGGTAGTGTGAGTCCTTCAACTTTATTCTTCTTCTTCAGTAGTGCTTTACTTATTCGGGGCTTCTTCCCTTTCCATATGAAGTTAATGATTAGTTTTTCCATCTCTGAAGAATGTTCTTGGTATTTGGATTGGGATTGCATTGTATTTGTAAATTGCTTTGGGTAGAATTGTCATTTTCACAATGTTGAGTCTGCCTATCCATGAGCATGGTATGTTTTTCCATTTATGTAGATCCCTTTGGGTTTCTCGCAGTAGTGTTTTGTAGTTTTCTTTGTAGAGGTCTTTTACATCCCTGGTCAGATTTATTCCTAAGTATTTTATCTTTTTAGGGGCTATTGAAAATGGTATTGTTTCCCTGATTTCCTTTTCATCGTTCTCATTATTGGTGTATAGGAATCCAACTGATTTTTGAATGTTTATCTTGTATCCTGCTACTCTGCTGAATCTTTCTATTAGTTCCAGTAGATTTCTCGTGGAGTCTTTAGGGTTTTCTGTGTATAGTATCATATCATCTGCAAACAGGGACAGTTTAACTTCTTAATTACCAATTTGGATGCCCTTTATTTCTTTTTCTTGCCTTATTGCTCTAGCTGGAACTTCCAGCACAGTGTTAAATAGGAGTGGTGATAAAGGGCATCCTTGTCTTGTTCCTGTTTTCAAGGGGAATGTTTTCAGTCTCTCTCCATTAAGAATGATGTTGGCCATTGGTTTTGCATAGATGCCCTTTATTATGTTGAGAAATTTCCCTTCTATGCCTATTTTATTGAGAGTTTTTATCAGGAATGGGTGTTGGACTTTGTCAAATGCCTTTTCTGCATCAATTGAGATGATCATGTGATTCTTTTATTTATGTGGTGGATTACATTGATTGATTTTCTAATGTTGAACCATCCTTGCATACCTGGTATGAATCCTACTTGGTCGTGGTGTATTATTTTTTTGTAGCTGAATTCTATTGGCTAGAATTTTGTTGAGAATTTTTGCATCTATATTCATGAGAGGTATTGGTCTGTAATTTTCTTTTTTTGTGACATCTTTTCCTGGTTTTGGTATCAGCGTTATGCTGGCTCCATAAAATGAATTTGGAAGTGTTGCTTCCTCTTCTATGCTCTGAAATAGCTTGAGTAGTACTGGTACAAGCTCTTCTGTAAATGTTTTGTAGAATTCTCCAGTGAAGCCATCTGGGCCAGGGCTTTTTTCGGTTGGGAGTTTTTTTATTACCTTTTCAATCTCTTCTCTTGTTATGGGTCTGTTCAGATTTTCAACATCACTTTGTTGTAGTTTGGGTAGGCTGTGTGTTTCTAGAAATTTATCCATTTCCTCTAGGTTTTCCAATTTGTTGGAGTATAGTTTTTCATAATACTCTGTTATAATCGTTTTTATTTCAGTTGGGTCTGTTGTAATGTTCCCCATTTCATTTCTTATTTAGGTTATTTGTGTCCTCTCCTGTTTTTCTTTTGTCAGTCTGGCCAGTGGTTTGTCGATTTTGTTGATTCTTTCGAAGAACCAACTTTTGGTTTTGTTGATTCTTTCTATTGTTTTTCTGTTCAACTGGCAGGGTCAGTCACTCAGCTATGGTACAGCAGGGCAGGTCTAGCTGAAGAGGAATTACTGGGACGGGTTGTTTGTGGCACTTACTACAGCCACCAGAGCTGGTCGGTAATCAGTGCAGGGCAGGTTCCAGTAGGCTGTGCCTGTGCTGCTTGGTGGTGTGATGTCAAGTGCACGGTGCAGGTAGGCAGGATGCAGCAGGGAGATTGTTATGTGTGGAGCTAAGATGGATATGGGAGAGAGGAGAGAGGAACAGGAGCCAAAAACATACAAACAAACAAAAAAGAATGCTAGGGGAGCTTGCCGTTGGAGTGGAGAGATGAGAGACTATGAAATGGAGAAAAACAGAAAGGGGAGGCGGAAGAAAAGAAAAGAATGAATAAATAAGAATCAGAAAGGTTAAAGAACTGCAAAGTTCCCAGGGATCCCACCGGTGCAGCTATGAGGTCTGGGGAAGTCCCTCTCAGGTGTTGCAGTACAGCCTGCCTACAAGGCATAGAGGTATACAATGCCAGGTATTCAGGGAACAGAAAGAGAAGGAAGATATAGAGTGACGAGAAACTGAGCAATGAAGAAAGACAAAAAGGGGAAAAGGAAAAAGAAAACAAAACAAATAAAATAAAATAAAAAAAACAAGAAAGGCCCCCAAAGAAACAGAAAAAAAAGAAGACAAAAAAACCAGTGTAAAAAGAAATGTCCTCAGGGATCCCTCTGCATGTCTGTGGAAGCCGAAGGGGCATCTCCCTGCCACGCAGCTCAGAAAGGGCTCCCAACTCAAGAAAAGGAAAAGAAAACAATTCAAAACAAACAAATGAACAAAAGCCCCGGGATCCCACCAGTGTGGCAGCCCAAACCGGGAAGTGGCTCCACACTCGAATGGAGCTCTGCAGCCCCTCAGGAAGAGGCAAAGATGACGCATGGAGCCAGGTACTTGAGCGAAGGGAGGGGGAGGTGGCGAGAGGTAAGAAGTGAAAAGAATAAAAAAAAAAAAAAAAAAAAACACCACTGGCAGCCAACAAATGGCACTCAGAACCAGCTAGTGCAGGCTGGTGTTTCTGGACAAGAGACTGTGTCCATGGGAAGCAGAGGGGGCCGAGTGTGGGTGAAGCATATGTCACAAATTACTGGAGCTCTGCAGCCCCTCAGGAAGAAGCAAAGATGGCGCACGGAGCGAGGTACTCGAGTGAAAGGAGGGGGAGGTGGGGAGAGGCAAGGAAGAAATAAAAGGAAGCGGAAAAAAAAGCAACACCAGCAGCCAACAAATGGCACTCAGAGAGCCAGTCGTTCGGGTGTGTGGAAACCCAGCAGCCACTGTTCCCCAGTCAAGAGATTGTGGCCGCGGGAAGCAGAGGAGGCAGTGTCAGTGTGAAGAAGGGGGGGGGGGGTGGGAAAGCATATATCGCCAATTACCAGTTGTTTTGTCTCCCACTGGAAGCTCTGTGAGGCTGCTTTCTCGTACCCCGTTTGCTGGTCTCCGATAGGAGTCCAAGATGGCGGATCCACGCTGCGTTAGCTGGTAGGAGACCTCTGTATGAATCTCTCCTCGCTCTCTGTTCTCTGTCAGTTTTCTCACTCCATTTGGTGCTTGGCTGAGTTCGTTCTTTCTTCATTTGATGTTTTAGGGTTTCAGGATTGTTGTATTCTTTGTTTGGCTTAGTTTTTCGGATCTTTGCTGTGGAGGGACGGCGTGGTACTTCTGCCAACAGCACCATTTTGCCAAAACTCTCGAGGATAAAATATTTTTATTACATAGCAATTTGCCTACTTTTTTAAATAAACTATCTTTTTAGAGTAGTTTTAGATTTACAGAAAAATTTATACAGAGAGTTCCCGTATACTCAGCCCCACACCCAGTTTCTCCCATTATTAGCATCTTACATTAGTGTTGTGGCGGTGGTAGTAGCTGCCATGATGTTGACTCCAACTCAAGACACTCCCATATGAACAGAACGGAGCATCCAGTCCTGCATCATCATCACAATCTCCACTGTGTTCAAATTCATCGCTGCGGCTATTGTGCCAATCCATCTCACCAAGTGTCCCTTGCCTTTGCTGTTCCTCTACTTCACCAAACACAAGGTCATCCTCCAGTGACTGATTCCTCCTAATGATGATTAGTGAGGTACATGTGTCACAATTTACCAATATTGATAATTAAAGTACTTTATTCATTTGAACAGAACAAAGTGATACTGCGTGGTTTAGAATCAGGAAAGGTGTGTGTCAGGGTTCTATCTTTTCACCATACTTATTCAATCTGTATGCTGACTAAATGATCCGAGAAGCTGGACTATATGAAGAAGCACTTCTGGGGGCCAGACAATGAACTTTTCAATGCAGGAATGAAGGCAAGAATCCTCCAGGTGGCTCCTTCCTCCTGGTATGGCAGGCTAGTGGCTTTTGTCCCTTAGTGGGCAAGGCAGTGTTATCATTTGGGACAAGCTGTAGCTGATTGGGTGAAACGGAGAAGGCTAGAGAGAAGGGGGTGTCAGCCATGGCAAAAGAGAAAAGACTGGGAAATCTGCAAGATGACCATCCAAGGGCCCCTTGAATGTGACCTGAAGGCAGATGTGGGTGGACTTAGTGGCTGCCAGAACGTCAGTTGACAAGACAGATAAGCAAATGAATACAGTTTTGCTTAGCCTTTGGAAGTGTCTAAAACCAGAGTTACAGTATTGCCCTTTGGGTCCTACTGCCCCTTGCAAGGAAATGCCCCTTTTCCTAGGGGTGGGGCTGAGGTCACCCTTAGGTCAGGGCCCTGCAGGGGTACTGGAGTCCCCATGTAGAGATCACAATACATTGGTCAGGAACAAACAAGTGGCGTGCTTGCTTTGGTTGATATCAGAGTCAAGTGTACCCTTGCTATTGGAAACCCTGAGAGGTTTCAAGGACCACCCCCTTGGCAGTTGATGGGTATGGCAGACAGTCTATCCACATACACTGGGTACTTCTGACCCTGCAGGTAGGATGCCATCCCCCTAAAACCTTACCAAGTTTATATTTCCCCAATACCGGAATACCTTCTAGGGATTGATGCCCTCATTGGCCTGACTTTGACCACGTCTTTGTATAAATTACTACTATGAGTGAGGGTGGTAAAGATAGTCCTGAGGGGGAATGTGGCATGGGAACCAGTGACCCTGCCCCCACAACAAAGAGTGGTAGACATCAAGCAATATAAGTTTCCTGGAGGACATAAGGAGATTAGTAAAACTATTCTGGAATTAAAAAGAGTGGGTATCCTCCGGGAAGCCCACAGTGCTTTTAATACCAGTGTGATCTGTGAAGAAACCAATGGGTCTCGGCATATGACCGTGGGCCATAGGGAACTGAGCAAAGTGATCCCTCATACATGCTGCAGTCCCGAACATAACTTCCTTATTAGAAACTCTTAGTAGGGACCTGGGCACATAGCATGCTACGTTAGATCTGGCCAATACATTTTTCAGCATTCCTCTAGTCTTGTTCACACAGGACCAGTTTGACTTCACCTAGGGGTGGAGCAACAATGAATATTTCAAGTGCTCCCCCAAGGATATTTACAGAGTCCCACTGTTTGCCATAGTATGGTAGCTAGAGATCTGACTCTTTTTCCCTTCCCCGCTACTGTCCGTTGGTTTCATTACACTGATGGCATCATGTTAACTGCTGAAGATATTTCTCTGTTACAGGAGTGTCTAGACACCCTAATCATCACTTGTAGGGAAGAGGATGGGCTGTGAATCCCCACAAGGTGCAGGAGCTGGGAGCATCCGTAAGATTCCTAGGGGTCATCTGGTCTGGTAAGACCCATGTGTTGCCTGAAGCCAAAATTGATATAGGATGCAAACTTATCCCACCCCTAGGATGCCAGAGGAAGTGCAGGCCTTCATGTGTCTTTTGGAGTACTGGGGAGTGTTTACTCCTCATTTGGCCCAGTGTTTGACACCACTGTATCGACTGGTAAAAAAGGGTGCCTCTTGGGATTGTAGTAATGAACAGCAGCAAGCTTTTGCAAAAGCAAAGGTGTTGGTTGTACAAGTGAAAGCACTGGGCACAATACGGGAATGGTTACCCTTCCAGTTAGACGTGAGCAGCACTGTGAACAGCTTTGGCTGTGCCTTGTGGCAAGAACAGGATATAATTAAAGTCCCCCTAGGTTTTTAGTCCCAACTGTGGATGGGGGCGGAAATTCGATACAGTCACATGGAGAAACAATTGTTAGCAGCCTATGACACTCTCCACCAGGTAGAGCTATTAACGGGCAGGAGTTGTCACCCTTCCCATAACTTTGCCCATAAATGGGTAGGTCAACTGGCTGTTTTCCAAACTGTCATCAGCTATCACCCAGATAGCCACACTGAACAAATGGCATGCATACCTGCAAGAGTGAAGTGCCCTTTCTGCCAGTCTGTTCTAAGATTTACAGGCTGTACTTGGTCCAGTGACATATCAAGATGACCCCCCAGCATAGGCTAGTGTGCTGCTGGAGCAGCCTCCCCTCTCCTCCAAGAGAGGGGAAGGCCCATTGCCAGCAGACGCCCTGGTACACAGCTCTAGCCCAAGATATGCCACCTCTGTGGATGGTGGTGGCTGTGTAAGCTTCCACTGATACCATTTGATTTGAAACCAGCTCAGGGCAAAGAAATCAATGGGCTGAATTAAGGGCCCCATGGATGGTCATCACCCATGAACCTGGCCCTTAATCCTGTGATGGACAGCTGGGTGGTAGCCCGTGGGCTATATGGAAAGGCCTAAGGAGCAATGGACAATAATGGGTAAAGTCCTGTGGAGGAAGGCCTTGTGGCAGAACATCTGAGATTGCCTCCAAACCATGGATGCTGATCTGTTTTTCATGTAGCAGCCCATTCACACTTTCCCCACAAAGAAACCCAGAAACAGACCCTGTAGCACAAGGTAGAACGGTGCATCCCAAGGGGAAAGCTACCCATTAGATTTACCAGAAAAGTGGACACCAGAGTGTCTTTCCAACCACAGGTATGGCCTACTCTGCATTCTTCCCTTTGGGACTACCAGCCTCTTCCTAGAGTGGTCTCACAGCTTCGCTGTAGTCCACAATAAAAGCAGCTGCTAGGTCTGTGGACAGCTCCCCTTCTCAAGCACCAAAGGCATGCCTTGGTGCATGGAGCCCCTGATTAAACAACTGTGAGAGACATGGGGAGCGGAGCATGAAAGCCTCTTTAACTCACTGGGGGCATACCAGGAGAAGGGGGCATAACGTTACCTTTTCCTAGACTCAAACTCTCAACGGACACCCACATCGTGATAAGAGACCGCAGCTCCTCTCGGTTTTGACCACGAGAAGGTGTTTTCAATCTTTGGGATGATTTAGGTTGGTTGGTACCTAAACAGGATGTACTAGGGAAACCTGCTTCAGTTCGTTTCAAACTTGGGCGTTCCTATGTCTCCCCCCAAGTCCTCCCCATCTCCCTCCAAGTCCTATGCTCGCATAATGGGCTGGACTGCTGCATCCCTCTGCCAATGGGTGATAGTACCTGATGCCACTGGCTGGTTGCAATATAAACACCCCTACTGGAAAGCAGGAGCTTATCCCGCTCCTAACAGCTCCCAGTGGCTGTGTGGCCACTACCTGTGGCCCTGGTTACCATATAATTAGATAGGGCACTGCACTTTGGGGTTACCCTATGCCACAGGGCCCATCAAGAAAACTTTACCAAAACCACTGAAATACCTCATGGTGAAAGCCAGGTGGGCCAAGCATAGCCTTTTCCACTGGTGTGATTACCTTTTTAGCTGTTTTTGCCCCACCCCACCCCCCAGTGGTCTCCTTAGGAGTAATAGGACAAATTGAAGCTTTAATTTTACTAAACATACCCTGAGTAAGACCAGAGAAATCTTGTGGCTGTTAACTGCTAAAAACACCCAAATGAGGAAAGTATTCCTTCAGAACCGAATGGCTCTGGACATTCTGACATTCGCTCAAAGCAGGACATGTGCCATACACCGGACTACCACCAGAGCATAACTCATCTGTTAGGCCATGTGAAGAAAGAAATAGAGTCCCTGGACACACCCGATGGCTCGTCTGCTATGGCTGCCTGGTTTTTCTCTTTTCCTATCAGTGTGGTGTTTTGATGGGTCTTGGATTTTTCCTGGGTATAGGGATTGCTGTGTTTGTCTATACTAATGGTGTGGTCTGTGCCTCCAATTAACAGCAACGCTGTCTGTCCCTACAATGACTCCTGTCCTTGGGGCCCTCAGGGACTTTGCAAAAGAGGGGGAATGCATCGAATTGTAAGAGCCAGCCTCTGAGGGGTGAGCTGAGGGGAAAACAGGCTTTGCAAGCTCGAACATGGCTGCCCTCATGCTTTCCGTTAGTTCACTGCTGTTTTCTAAGCCCTTGTTATGTGACCTTGCTCAGGCAGTCTTATATAACTCTCTGGCTCATGGCTACCTTTGTCCTTGACCACTATAAAACCTCCCCCCACCCCCCTGCTGGGCACAGAGATCTGCTTTGGTCCTCCTGCCGTCAGGACTACTGTGTCGTTTGTAAGTCTCCCTAATAAAGCTACTTCGCCGCCACACTGGAGTTGTCCATTTCTTTCTTCAATCTCTCAGCACCCTCCATTTTAAGAGGCAAATTTCAAGTTACTGGTCCACGCCTGGACAGTCAATATGAGTCGGAACTGACTCAACTGCATCTAACAACAACAAAGGCTTATATAAGGAGCGCTGCTGGTACAGCGGTTGAGGGCTTGGCAGTCTGCTTCTGTAAAGATTTATAACCTTGGAAACCCTATGGGGCAGTTCTACTCTGTCCTGAACTGTTGCTATGAGTCAGAATTGACTCGATGGCAATGAATATGGGTGGGTAGGCTTACTGTATATAAAGGAGCCCTGGTGGTGCAGCAGTTTAGTGCTCAGCTGCTAACCAAAAGGTCAGTGGTTCACTGAAAATAACAAATGTTGGAGGGGCTGCGGGGAGATAGGAACTCTTATGCACTGCTAGTGGGAATGCAAAATGATAGAACCATTTTGGAAAATGATATAGTGCTTCCTCAGAAAGCTAGAAATAGACATACCATTCGATTCAGCAATCCCACTCCTAGGAATATATCCTAGAGAAATAAGAGTCATCACTCAAATAGACATATGCACACCTATG
Source organism: Dugong dugon (assembly GCA_030035585.1). Taxonomy (NCBI): domain Eukaryota; kingdom Metazoa; phylum Chordata; class Mammalia; order Sirenia; family Dugongidae; genus Dugong; species Dugong dugon. The sequence goes on along the minus strand of CM057462.1, from coordinate 23,257,206 downwards.
TTCATGGCAGCATTGTTTACAATAGCAAAACGATGGAAACAACCTAGATGCCCATCAACAGATGAATGGATAAACAAACTGGTACATACACACACTGGAGTACTATGCAACGAGAAAGAACAATGAATCTGTGAAGCATCTCATAACATGGATGAAACTGCAGGACTTTATGCTGAGTGAAATAAGTCAATCACAAAAGGACAAATATTGTATGAAACCTCTATTGTAAAAACCCATGAAAAAGTTCACACACAAAATGCAATAATCTTTGTTGGTTACCAGGGATGGGAGGGGTGGGGGGGAAATACTAAATAGGCAATAGATAAGTGGTATCTTGGGTGAAGGGTGAGACAGTACACAATACAGGGGAAACTAGTACAACTTGTACAAGGAAAGGTCATGGAAGCCCCATAGACACATCCAAACTACTTGAGAGACTGAAATGCTGGGTGGAGGGCTGTGGGGACCATGATCTCAGGGAATAATCTAGCTTAATTGGCATAACACAGTTTATAAAGACAATGTTCTACATCTACTTTGGTGAGTAGTGCCTGGGGTCTTAAAAGCCTGTGAGCGGCCATCTAAGATACTCCACTGGTCTCATCCCTTTGGGAGCAAGGGAGAATGAAGAGAACAGGATACAAGGAAAAGATTAGTCCAACAGGGCACGTGGTCTGTGCTCAGTTGCACAGCTGCGGAATGAAGAAATGAGAGGATCTTGGATTCCCGTCCCGCTTCTGAGCAGCTTGGATTGTGGAGATGTATCTAATAATAGGAGGCACAAGTCCAAGGCAGTGGGATGGCCAGAATGGCCTAGGTGTGACTGTTCCCTGGTCCCAGTTGCTCTAGCAAAGGCCAAGGGGCCCCACTGGCAGAAGAGACTGCTGTCCCCAGATGGCCATCCCGAGCGCTGCAGCTCCAAGCAGGAAACATCACCGAACAACTCACATCTTTGTGCAGGTTTCCTCAAGGCAGTAGCTCTCCCGGGCCCCGGGGGGCAAAGCAGCAGGACCTGTAGGCTCCACGGGTGGTTTGTGAGGGACCTTGGAAGCCTCCCTTGCCCTCTCTTTGGCTCTACTGGCCCTGGGGTGTCTAGCTTAGTCACGAGGCACCCTCCCAGAGCCAGGGCCAAGACTTAGGCCCAACTTCCACAGGACTGGTCCTGAACCTGGACCCTGGACTCGTGGTCTAGTGCTCTGCATTTTTCTGTGCAAACTCAAGTCCACAGTCTACCAGACTGCCAGTCCTCTTGTGGGCCATCAGTCTTTGGCTGATCTTGATTGTCCTCTCTCCTCCATGAAGTTAGGTGAAGTCTGATGCTATCATTTCACAGATGCCCAAAGTAAAGCAGCTTCACATGGAGAGGGGTTGGTCTGGGGTCCCCCACATCTTAGGGGCTCTCCTTTCTAAACAAACCCCATGGAAGGGAGTTGAGCCTTGGCCTGAGGACCAGAACTTTCTTTATCCTCTGGACTCTGACTACTTTGTATCCTTGTCCCTATCTGTCATAGTTTGAATTATGTCCCCCCAAAAATGTGTGTATCAATTTGGCTGGGCCACATTTCCCAGAATTGTGTGGTTGTCCTCCATTTTGTGATTGTAATTTTATGTTAAAGAGGATTAGGGTGGGATTGTAACACCACCCTTACCCAGGTCGCATCCCTGATCCAATGTAAAGGGAGTTTCCCTAGGGTGTGGCCTGCACCACCTTTTACCTTACAAGAGATAAAAGGAAAGGGAAACAAGCAGAGAATGGGGGACCTCGTACCACCAACAAAGAAGCACCGGAAGCAGAGCACATCCTGTGGACCTGAGGTTCCTGCGCAGAGAAGCTCCTAGTCCGGGGGAAGACTGATGATGACGAGGACATTCCTCCAGAGCTGACAGAGAGAAAGCCTTCCTCCCCTGGAGCTGACGCCCTGAATTTGGACTTCTAGCCTACTACACTGTGAGAAAATAAACTTCTCTTTGTGAAAGCCATCCACTTGTGGTATTCCTGTTAGAGCAGCACTAGATGACTAAGACACTATCTAAGCCTTAGTTTCCCAATTGTTCAATGAGGGGTTGCACACAGAATGGTATAAGCGTGCATGCACTCAGTGAGGATATGGGGCCCCACATGATGGGGGTGGTGTGGGCCACGGCTGGGGTGCCTGTATGGGCTGCCAGCCTCCCTACCACAAGCAGAGGTGGGTGGACACTGTGTGAGGCAGGCAGACCTTGTTTCCATGGTGGTATGCACACGAGGCAGCACTCAGGCCTGTGGGGATCTGCAGACAGTGCATGTGACCCTAATTCTCTGCATGCACATGTACGTCAACTGCTCTGGTCATGTGGTCTGTCCAATGTGCTCTCTACCCCTCCACCACCAGCTCTGTGCTCCCCACAGCCCTTCAGGTCCTGGAGTCAGCCCCACTACACTGGCCCGGGTGGGCTTGGAGAATCTGGAGACCAGGACCCCCTGAATGTCCCCCACCGCCCAGCCTGCCCTGTGTCAGCCACTTTCTGCCCTTGCGTCACCTCTCAGTCTCACTGAGTCTCTCCATGGCCCGGAACTAGGCCCCAAAGTGCTCCTAGGTGCAATTTGGTTGTTCTCGCAGCCAGACTGGAGCAGCTGGATCTTAGCGACCACCTCCAATTCCTGGGCCAGTGACAAGGGCAGGACGCTGAGGGGCTTGGGTGGGGGTTCTGGCAAGTCAGGCACCACGGAGAGTGCAGAAGCTGCTCACAGTCTTTCTCTTATAGAATTTGATCATTCTCCCTGGGAAGCAGACCACCTCTGTTCCTCAGAATAAGTCCCCTAGGCCATGACCAACGCCCCTACCCCTCTCATGTCGTACTACCTTGGTGCCCACCAGGGGACAGTGCACGCACATACACACACCAGGACTTGAGCATGGGTTGGGTTCTGGGCAGCAGGGCAGGGGGACCCAGGGCAGAGGCTCAGGTACCTTCTAACCCAACTCTCTCTGATGACAGATGGAGAGTCTGAAGCCTTGGCAAAGGAAGGCACTGACTGGCCACTCACATGGTGCCTGACCTTGGCGGGACTGACTTCACTCATTCTCCCCTCCATGGCCTCTGCTTGTGGGAGGGACTGCTTCCAGCTCAGGCAGAATCTCAGGCAGCTCTGCAGTCAGGCCCTCTGCTGCTTCCCTGACCTGGGAACCAGGGCTGCTGGCTGATACCGAGCCTATGTTTACTCATCGGTAGCTGGACATGTCCAACCAGAACCTATGGTGTTCTTTCTGTCTCTCCAACTCTACACATACACACACACACACACACACACACACACACACACACACACACACATACACACACACACACACTTCTCCATCCATCATCCATTTGCTCAAGCCAAAACCTTGGCATCCCCCTTAACTTCTCCTTTTCCCTCATCCCTAACACTCAAGTCATTAACGGTCTTTTTTGGCTATATGGATCCCAAGTCCATCTCCTTCTGTCCATCTCCACTCTCCACTCTTGTCCTGTTCACTGTCTCCCACCTGGACCATGGAGCACAGCAGTCTCTGGACTGTTTCCTCTTAGTGGTTCTCTAGTAATGGTTCCCTCTTACTGATCTCTGAACTATTCCATCCTTAACCCTCTGTCATCTGTTCTTCACACAGCAGCCAGAATGAGCCTTTAGAAACTGAAAACAGATCAAGTTATTTTCCCGCTAAAAACTCACCAGTGGCTTTCAATGCGTGTTCTATAAAATCACAAGAGTGAGGTTTCCATCTCTAAACTACTATATTATTTCCTATATGATCTGGTGTAAACCTGCTTCCATCCTCTGGGCCTCAGTTTCAACTGGGCCTCAGGGACTGTTGCGTTGGGATGGGGGGTGGAGAGGACAAGGAGCTTCCACCCCATCTCACCTGCTTTTTTCTGATGCGTAGATTGAGGCTCTACGCATGACTTCATGACTTGAGTTGAGATGTCTTATCTATGAAGAACACAGTGAATAAATTTCATATAATTTTTCCTCTGCAACCTTACCACAGAATCCTCCCTCCCTTTTTTTCTTTCTAACTCCAACCACAGTCACCACTCCATCAGTGGTAATACTTTTCCCTAATAATGTTTGTGCGTGTGCGTGTGCGTGTGTGTGTACGGGTCCTTAAAAGAGGCTTCTAAAAATGTGCACGGTTAGGATTTTTTTTTTGTAAAATTCTGGACTGAAAAGAGCATGACTGTAAGTATACCGTAAAAAAAATGTAAAGGTTTGCAATCCTGTTCTGGATGCTAACAGTGATGCTTTCATCTCATTAGCCAATATACCAAGGCAAAATATACTCTTGCCACAAGGTTTATGATTAACAAGGATGGGTAAAAATTCATATTTCAAAAGTCTTCTCTTTAGTAGGCTTCTTCTCTTCAGTGGGCTTCTTGTGCACTTCAACCAGGACTCCTCAGAGTGTCTGATTTTTTACATCGTCCAGTGTGGACCAAATGTTTGTATGAGGAATAGAAGTATCAACTCTGCCACTTTCTTTGTCTTCACTGGAGCTGGGATGGTTGGAATTGTCCTCTATTCCTGGTTTCTGGTAAGAATGTTAAACCCTTATGTCCATTTGGTGGGAATTTAACTAAATTAGAGAGAGTTATCTGTAAATCCACAGAATTGGGCCTCTGTTAACTATGCAGTTTTTCAGTGCCCAGGAAGCAATCCAGAGGCTTGGTGAGGAATGGCCTGCTAACCCTTCTGAGGGTTGGGACTCTCCTTCCCTCTCTGTTCCTGTCTTAGGCTGAATTCTCTAGAGAAGCTAAACCAGTAAAGTATACAAATATATAGAGGGACAGACTTATATGAAGGAAATGGCTCGGGCAATTGTAGAGGCTCGAATATCACAAGTCCATGGATCAGGATAGAGGCTTCTCCATATTCACATAGCCGCAGGGGCTAGTGAACCCAAGATCCACAGGTTGGAGAGCAGGTCTTTTGCTCACAGTCAGTGAAGATCGACGAATCCCAAGAATGGCAGGCAAGACCACAAGGTTTCTCTCGATTCACATAGCTGCAGGGGCTGGTGGACCCAAGATTGGCATGACAGACAGCAGGGCTCCCACTCGCAGGCTATGAAGATGGACGAATACTAAGATAGGCAGATAAGCTGATAGCTCAAGTCACAAGAACCGAAGGTCAGATGAAGAGGAGGCAGCCCCAGGACCCTGAGCCAGCAAAAAGCCAGAACTTCTGTTTATACGGATGCAGGCCACACCCCTAAGGAAACTCCCTTTCAATTGATTGGCTACTCACAGTAGATTCCATCATGGGAGTGATCACATATAAACACAGAATCATGGCCCAGCCAAGTCGACACACAATCTTAACCATCACAGTTCCTCACTAGCACCACACGTGACAAGCAACCATAGACGTGAACAAGGGAGGATTCAGATTGAAACCTTTTTTTTAATGGAATATCTAACGGTTTCTTCCCACATCTCAGTGTACTGTCCTGGGCATCCTGCAACTGACTACCTTGGAGACCACTGCATCCACCTCCATTGTGTAGGATGGCTGCTTTTCCTTCCTCCTGCTTGTAGAAAGATGGAAATCTCCTCTCCTAAGTCTCCTTCCCTCCCCTCCCGCAGCAACACAGTGCCCTCTCCTTGACCCTTCTTCCAAGAACCAATGTCCACCCCCAGAAGGCAAGGAGGGGTGGCCCTGAGCAGGAAAAGAATCACCGTCCACCTCCAGGAGCTGGGGAGGTGGTAGCCTTAGCAGGAAAAAACAAAACTCCCTTAAGCAAAAGAGGATGAAGGGCTGCATGTGAATGATCTTCCCTTGTCACACAGGCAACCTATCTTGGTTGGGTTGCTAGAGGTTCAAGCCAGTCAATTGACTACCTCCTGACACAGCCACTACTGTCCGTTCAGTCTCCTGCACCTCAGGATAACATGGAATAGCTTTGCCCTTTTAACATGGGAGAGAAGAATGGACTTTAAGGAAGGATATAATCTAAATTAAACTTGGACCTCAATTAGACATGTATGCCTGGTAACAACACTCTTCTATTTCTACCGTGGTAGAAAGACAGTGGAGCCCTGGTGGTGGTTAAGAGCTACGGCTGGTAACCAAAAGGTCGGTGGTTTGAATCCACCAGCTGCTTCTACTCTGTCCTATAGGGTTGCTATCAGTTGGAATAGACTCAATGGCAACTAACGGGTAGAAAGAAGATGGCACTTGGAGACTGTGGTGAGATGAGTTTCTTTGTACACTTTTGCTTTGTTTGTTGGAAAACAGCTTGAGAGATTTTCCCCTTAAGCCCTGAAGAGTGAACTTTGCCCTTGTTTTTACCCCAAGGGGTTGTTCCTTTTGTTCAGGTTGACTGACATTTCCTGGGTAAGCTGTAAACAACTTGTGGTTTGATCATTTTTTGTCTGTTCCTGGGATGCAGCCTGCCCTGTGATTGGTATGCACCTTGCAGCGATTGGTCAATACACTATACAAACCAAGTGTCTGTAGCCTGCTATGCAAATGAATTGTCTGTGGCCTACCAAGACAGGACTGGTCAGTTCATGGCCCTGGTGGGAGGACCATGCCTTGAAATTGATAAGGAGTTTGTGTATCTATATATGCAGCTAACGCCATAGAAGTTTTTTAGGCAGAAAGACAGGAAGCAGACAGAAGCCAAAGGAAGAAACAATAGGGAAGAGAGAAAAAGCAGAGAGAGGAGGCAAGGAACCTCCTTGAAGAACTGTAACACGAGTCAAGGGCTGTAACACTGAAGACACTGACAGGCTCAGAAGGGGCCCAGCAGCAGAGCCAGTGGTGACAGGCTCTGAGGGACACTGCAGCAGAGCCAGTGGAGACAGATGGCAGGGCCAAGAGGAGCCTATCCTGAGGGGGCCGAGAGGAGGCCTGTCCTTAGGGGGCTGAGAGGAGGCCTCCGTGGCTGACAGGGGCTGTGCATGGCAGAGAGAGGGGCCTGCTTGCTTGCATGGCCAACGGAGCTGAGAGAGCTGTCCTGCACTGAAGAAGGGACGGATGTGCTCTCCACTTCAGGGAAGCCTTCCAGAGTTTGCCTACGTGCTTCCTGATCCTGATCCCAAGATGTAACCTGTTGATCCTAATCCTGAGTTGTACCCTGTTACTTCCTTAATAAACCACTTAACTGTGAGTATGGTCTGTGAGTTCTGTGTGGCCATTGCAATGAGTTATTGAACCCAGCAGAGAAGGACAGAATGTCGTGGGGGCCGGGGAATGGCTGGTAACATAAATGGTGAAGATTTCGGAAAGCAGAGGAATGTCTGTCCTCCTCCTCACAGGAATTGGCTTTGTGCTGCTGGTGATTCTTCTCCCCAAGGAGCCTAGACGAGTTCTGCCGCTACTACAATGAACCTGAGACCCTTTCCAGCTGTTAATGCACATGTACCAGTGTGTCTAATTCCCTACCTGTCCAGACACAGTGAAAGGCTTATTTTTTTATAGCAATATAATTTGCATTCCACGAAATTCAGCCGTTTAGTGTACAACTCTGGTTTTTAGTATATTCATAAGACTGTTCAACCATCATCATCATCTAATTCCTGAACATTATCACATGTCAAAAAGTCACTTCCCATTTTCCCCCAACTCCTCTCGCCTCAGCTCCTGGCAACCACAAATCTACTTTCTGTCTCTCTGGACTTTCCTAGTCTGAATACATCAAATAAATGTAATCAACAGTATGTGGTGTTTTGTGACTAGCTTGAAGAACTCAGCTACTAATCGAAAGGTTGGTGGTTCAAATCCACCCAGAGGCACCTTGGAAGAAAGGCCTGGTGATATACTTCCAAAAGATCACAGCGATTGAAAACCCTAGAGAGCACAGTTCTCTTTTGACAAACATGGGGTTGTCATGAGTGGAAATTGACTCGATGACAACTTTTTTTTGTTTGTTTCTTTCCTTTAGTATAATGTTGTTAAGATTCCCCCATGTTGTAGCATGTATCAGGACATCATTACTTTTTATGGCTTATAACTTTCCATTGCATGGATATACCACATTTTGTTTATGCATCAATTGATGTATATCTGGGTTGTTAGCACTTTTTGGCTATTATGAATAATGCTGCTACAAACATTCATGTAAATATTTTGGAGTGAACAGCAAATTGGACATTTATTGCTTTTCTTCCTTTGATATTATGAACTCTATTATGTTTCTGAGCTTGCTGTTTCCTTAGCCCATTAACCTCATACACTTCTTGCTCTCTGCCAAAGTGTACATCCCAACACCCTCATGCCTAGGAGGAAATCCTCCAGAGGTTACTGTGATATGCACCATTCCAAAAACAAATGGAGATGATTGGTTTCTCCAGAGGGCAACACCCTCTTCTTAGTACACTCCTGGCTCCCTGGGGACAGGACCTCCCACTCCCTGCTGCCTTCTCCTACTCCCCTTCCTGCTTTCCACCATGACCTTCCACCCAGCGTCTCCAATCACAACCAGCACTAACCCTTGCCCTTGGTCATAATAGAAAACCACTTATCTTCACATATACCCTATCGGTTTCATACCCTCCAACAACATAACTGCTGGACCTGCCACCTTGACACAAGAGATCCACCAAGATATTATTCTCGTACTTTCAACACACTTTACAACTCCATGAAGATATTGTTAGAGACCATGAAAACTTCCGATTTCTTTTCTTGGCTAATGCCATAGGTATGAATGGGAAAATTATGGGCCAGCTTACGAAGGCACTTGACATCTCTAAAGCTCTGTTCTTTCATCTCTAGAATGGGGATGCTTTCTGAGGCCTAACTGGGATCATGCTCTTAATACGGCGAGACCCACGATTACTTAGCTGATACAATGAGCTGTAAGGAGGGACAGACAGTCAGAGGGAGCAAAAAGACTGATGATGCCACACGTAACAAGAGGGCATGAAGAGGTTTGGTACAAGCAGTCCCCGACTTATGATGGGGCTCCATTCTGATACCTCTGTCATAAGTCAGTTCTAATGTAAGCTGAATACTTTTTTTTTTAGTTTTCACAATTATTGCCTTTATTATCAATATCTTTATAAATCCAGTCTTTATTTGTCTTTGGGGGTTGGCATGACTTCATTTGCTAGACATATTATTGGGGGCATAAGCAGTGCAGGTGCTCCAGTTGGAGAAACTTGAACAACTCAGCTTCAAATTAGCAAGCGATGCTTCTTATGGTATGAAGTGCTGAATGAGATCACGCTAGAAGCCTGGTCTGCAATGAAGTCTGTGTCAGTGTCATAACAAAGAACTTGGAGTCGGAACTGCCGTCGGGCACGTGCACAGTCCAATTGTCTTCTGTTGTTAGAGTTGAACATTGCATAACTTCCTAACCGGTCCCACTCCTGACACAGACACCGACTTTATTGTAAACCAGGCCGCAGCCTGCTATATGGCAGTGTTTTGAACAGAAAATCATAAAATTGAACATCTGCAAGTGAACATTTGAGAAGGATAACATCAGCCAATTACTCACTGCAACATTATATGTAGGACATGTTACTAATGATAAGATGTACAGAAAAACCAACAAGCAATGGTTGGTCATAAGTGTGGTTCGTCATAACTCGCATACGATGTAAGTCGGGGACTGCCTGTACTCACATAATGAGACTTTTTGGGGAATGAAGGGTGGCTCCCAAACGAGTCTGAAAATGGCTTGACAGAGCAGAGGAATGAGAATGGCTTGGGGTTTTTATGGTGGTTTTTGGGTATGGCTGAGGTTACTGTTCTCATGCGTGGTGTGAATTTCCTGGTAGCGTCAAAAAAGAACACACTGGGTGTTAAGGATTGAATTTGTGTGCCCCTAAAATACATGCTGGAATCCTAACCCCCATACCTGTGGCTGTAATCCCATTTTAGAATAGGGTTTTCTTTCTTATGTTAATGAGGCCATATCAGTGTAGGGTGTGTCTGAAACTGAATGACTTTTGAGATATAAAAAGAGCAGATTAGACACAGCTAAGTAAGCACAAATACGGGAAGACAGATGCCACGCGGAGACAGAGGAACACTGGGGCTAGAGAAACTGCGACAAGTATCTTCCCCTAGAGCTGACAGAAGAGCCTTCCCCTAGAGCCAGCGCCCTGATTCTAGTCTCTTAAACTGTGAGAAAATAAATTTCTGTTCTTTAAAGCTCCCCCACTTGTGGTATTTCCGTTATAGAAGCACTAAGAAACTAAGACACCGGGGCTTTCTTATCAGCTTGTACAGATGTAGCGCAAGGGGAAGAGGGAAGGCTGAGGCCTAAAAGGTAGTCAAACATCAAAAATGGAGTCAGACTCTAATACGACATGGAAGCTAAAGGACAGACTCTAGGAGATCATTGTACCAAACAAGCAGCTATAGCCAGCGCAGCAGCTTTGTTCAGCTCTCTCGGCCGCTTTCCTAGCAGCAGCTTTCTGCCCTCACCATTGACTCTGCCTCAGGGTCCCTCCCAGACCTGTAGCTGCCTACTCTGCTGCAGGGCCCCTTCCGGGCTTCTCCCCGTCTTCGCTGTCACAGCCCTTGATGTGTGTTACAGCTCTTTTAGGAGGTTCCTCACCTCTTCTTTCTCTGCTTTTTCTTTTTACTCTCTTCTTGCCTCTCTGGCCTTTTCTCCTTTACTTCTTTCTGAAACCCCTGTGGGGCTGGCTGAATATATAAGCAAACTCCTTGTCAGTTTCAAGGTATGGCCCTCCCAGTAGGGCCACAAACTCGCCAATCCCCTCAGTGGACCATAGTCACTTCATTTGCATAGTCTATGTTGTTGTTAAGTGCCCTCTCATTGGTTCTGACTCAGTGAAGAACATGTTCGGCATTTTTCAAGCTGAAAGAACTGAAGAAGAGATTCAAGCCTCAAGTTGCAATAGTGAAGGATTCTACAGGGAAAATATTAAATGACACACAAAGCTTCAAAAGAAGATGGAAGAAATATACAGAGTCACTGTAGCAAAAAGAACAGGTTAACATTCACACATTTCAGGACGTAGCATATGATTCAGAACTGACGGTACTGAAGGAGGTCAAAGCTGCACTGAAAACTCTGGTGAAAAACAAGGCCCCAGGAATTGACGGAATACAGATTGAGATGTTTCAACAAACAGATACAGCGCCAGAAGTGCTCACTCATCTATGCCAAGAAATTTGAAAGCGACCACCTGGCCAACTGACTGGAAGAAATCCATATTTGTATCCATTCCAAACAAAGGTGATCCAACAGAATGCGGAAATTATCAAACAGTATCATTAATATCACGCACAAGTAAAACAACTACATAGTACATTGACCAACTCTGCAAGGTGTGTAAAATAGACCAATCACAGGGCAGGCTGCAGCCCAAGGTCAGACAAAAATGTCAAACCATCAAGTTATTTACAGCTTACCCAGGACATGGCAATCAACCTGGACAAAAGTAACAAATCCTCTGGGGTAGAAAACTAGGGCAAAGACAACTCCTCAAGGCTTGAGGGGAAATCCCTCAAGCTGTTTTTCTAAAGAAGCTAGGCAAAAGGCCACATAAAGCGACTCATTCCACCACACTGGCCCACATCTCCCAGGTCAGAAGCACCACCTCTTTCCTTGCTGTTGCGTGTGTTGGGCTGTAAGCCATCTCTATCCAAGGGGCTATTTGGCTGGTAGACTTGCATATGCCCAAAGGCTTTGTCTTAGGCTGGCTTATCTCGAGAAGCAAAACCAGTAAAGCATACAAATATATATACAGAGAGATTTAGATCAAGGAAATGGCTCACACAGTTGCAGAGGCTGGAACGTCCCAAATCCGTGGGTCAGGTTGGAGGCCTCTCCTGATTCATGTAGCAGCAGGGTCTGGTGAACCCGAGATTAGCAGGTCAGACTGCAGGTAAGCTGCTAGCTCAAGTCCCAAGAACCGGAGGTCAGATGAACAGGAGCCAGCTGCAAGATCCAGAGCAAGCAAAAGCTGGAGAGCATTGCCAGAAAGTTCACTTACATTCAACGAAGGCCACACCCCCAAGGAAACTCCCTTCAACTGAGTGGCTACTCACAGCAGATCCCATCATGAAGGTCATCACATTATATCAAATCTCAACATGGGGGTGATCACATCAGTATACGACTGCCAAACTATATCATAACTGCCAAACCATGGAGAATCATGGCCCAGCCAAACTGACACACAACCTGAACGATCACAGGCCTGTCTGTTTTCCACCAGAGGCTGGGCCCAGAAAGCCCCCTCTGAGCTTTTGCCCTAAACCCTGGGCAGCAAGCTGATGGGAAGGGGTAAGCTTCCAGCCTGTGGGGAAACACACCTGGCATTCCCAGGTGGCTCTGTTGAGCTATGGTCTTGTGTGTCTGGCCCTCAGTGGAAATCCTCAGCCACTCTGGGCACTTCCTGCAGCCAGGCCTCGGCCAGGCCCTTGAGCTCTGTTAGTAACCTGAATCTTGACAATGATCCCTAAGCTAAATGTGGCCATTCCTTGTTCCTCCCCAGCCGAGCAAACAGAGGCTTGGAGGTGAGTTGACTCTCCTGCAGTCAAAGAGCTCCTAAATGGCAGACCTGGATTCTGACCAAGCCCAGCTCCAGCCCCTGCTGTCTCCCTCCCCAGGGCCCAGCCAGACTCCCTGCTGCCAATCCACTGGGGATCTGTCCCAGCCTCCCTGACCTCACCCACTCCCACAATGGCCTCATTCATCCTTGTGGCTTAAGATGCTCCTTACCTGTTGATGACCCCAAATGCACCCTGCAGCCTGGCGTCTTCCCCTAAGTCCAGTCTGCCTCTAACAGACATGTCAAACAGAACACCTTCAACCACCCTCCTGGTGCTCCCTGAATGGGCCCCCACAGTCTTCTTATCTTAGGAGTGGCGGCCCTACCCTCTCACTGTTCTGGTCAAGTCTTGATTCTTTCCTGAGTGACATCCCTCTTCCACTGTTTCAGCAAAATGAGGAGGCTCCACCTCCAGCCAGGTCCAGAATTTGACCCCTTCTCCGGTGCTTCATCCACCACCGGCTGGAACCACTGCCACTCTCTGTCACCCAGGGTTGTTGTATTTGCTATGATAACGACTCTCGCTAGCACCTGGCCACGCTCGCCAACACCTGAGCAGCTTTCTCTGTGCTGGGCAAGCAGCTTTCTCTGAGCTGGGCACTGTTCTAATGCTTTCCATGGAAGAACCCATGGGATCTTTATATCAGGGTAGATACTGTTATTACACTCATTTTACAGGTGAGGAGCCTGAAGCACAGAGGTGTTTACTGACTGGCCCAAGGTCACACGGCTAGAAGCCTCCTAACTGGTCCCTTCCCCTTTGGCCCTTGAAGCCTTTTTTAATATTGTAGCCAGTGTGACTCAGTGTTACGCCTCCTCTGCTCATCCTTCACCCCAGGTGAAGGCCTGGCATGACCTGCCCCTGCCCACCCCACTTCCACCCACTGACCTCCTGACCTGTTTCCTACCTGTCCTTGCTCACACCCTCTGCTTTGTCCCCTGCTGTCCTCAGCAGTCTCCCCAGACACCAGTGCAGCTTACCCCAGCATCCCTGCCCAGCAAGGCTTTTCTGATCATCCTGAAAAGCCGCATCCACCCTACTCCCCTTCCTATCTGCCTCGCTTCATTTTCTCCCGTGTCGGACACGTGCAGTGCAGTGACTCGTGCAAGCAGATCTGTATGTGCCTGAGTCACCAGCACGCAGCGGTGTGTCCCCAACACGGGAGTGGAACAATGAATAGAACGGGGCACTGCCGACGCCCGGTGGTGTTCGCGGCCCTTAACCTGCAGCCAGGCCTGAGATAATGTGCAGCCTCGCTAAGGACGCAGGCGCCGCCTCGCGGACGACAGGTGAATTCTTTTACATACAGAACGGGGCACAGCAACCTTGTGGGGGACCCATTAGCGGTGCATGTGCGGCGCCTGGCCCATCTGGGTGGGAGTCAAAGACTTCCCCCCTAACCAGGCAGAGAAGGGGAAAGTCGTTTCGCGAATGAGTACATCATGAGCAAAGGCAAAAGGGCCCAAAAGGGCGAGGATGCGAAGCCTGGGTTCCGACGGCCCCGGCAAAGGAGACTACACTTTCCAGAGGCCTCAGCGCGCCTCGGAGCGGCCGCAGACGACGCGTTCGGCGCGTGTCATTCTGGGACTTGTAGTCCGGGAGCAGAGCGTTTTAGCTGGTCTCGGGATGAGGGGCGGGGCCGGGGGCGGAGCTGTAGGTCGTTTCTTCTTTCAGCAAGTTATTTCTCCACAGCTTGTGCCATGCTGTTCTATGCCTGGGGCGCCTCATAAATAAAACAGACGAAAACCCCTTCCTCCGCGGAACTCGCATTGCGGCACAAGGGGGTGGGGGGCGGGGGGGCAGGGGGGACAGGTGCTAAAGAGAAAATAAAGCAAGGCGGGGGCACTTTTAGACAGTGGCGTCACTAGGGTTAGTGTCATAGTGTTACCCCTCCCACAGATTTCCTCCCATATCAGACCATACAGAATCCTTAGTAACGTTTTTTGTACTAGTGTTACTCGTAATCCTGTATATCATTCCTTTTCCTTTAATTACTACTTTATTCCCAAAAAACTTATGATACAGGTTCACAAATACTAATTACCACAATATTGTAGCTAAAACACCAGAAAATTTTACAAAATCAGAGGCTATAAGAACACCAGCAGCAACGAAAACAACAAGAAGGCACGCTCGGAGTGAATGCAGAGGAAACCACGCGATTCGAAGCATCATTGTATTTGGGTAATAATGACAGCAGTGACGGAGCGCATTAAAACCCAAAACCAAAGCTATTGCTGTTGAGTCCATTCCGACTCAGAGACCCTAAAGGACAGAGCAGAACTGCCCCATAGCGTTTCCAAGGAGTGCCTGGTGGATTCGAACTGCCGACCTTTTGGTTAAGCAGCCATAACTCTTAACCACTACACCACCAGGGTTAAGGTTTAAAAAGTAAATGAGCATAGTTTTAGCCTTGTAGGTATATTGATACATGTACAAGCTGGGCTTATGGAAAATGTTTTTGTTGTTACAATTAACTACAGGGAAATTTTTATAAAAAATAATAAATTTCTGTTGAAACACTGCACAAAAATTTTATAGAAAGCTATTTTGGTGTCACCCCTCTGACAGTGTCAGCCGGTGTGGTACGCACCCCCCTAGAGATGCCACCGGGTCCCGTGGCTTAGCTGGGGCGCAGAGGGAAAAGCCTCCCAGATTGCAGGATCACCAGTAACCCAGCCGTGAATGGTGCTTCTGTCCATGCCCCATGCAGCTTCTGGAAGGGATCCCAGGGAAAAGGCCCTCCCCAAACCCCTCCCTTGACTCTTAAGGGTGGGCTGGGTAGTGGTCAGTATGAAAGGAGGGTCTGCAGCAACAACTGGGGCCCATGCATGTTGGAGTTTGTGTGTGTGTGTATTACCACAGACGGGGCAGTGTCCGTGGTGGCCAGGGTCCTCATTTTGGAGGTTGAGTCTCTGCATGGGGCCCAGGTAGAGGGAGTGCCTGTGGGTGACCTCGTGTGAGGAAAGAGTGTCAGGGAAGCCCCAGGAGCATGACTTCCTGTCCAGAGAAGGTTGGAGGGCAGATGGCAGGAGTCCTGGGGTCATCTCCAGAGGCCAACTTCCCACCTGTTCAAGAGGACTTGCCCTGCCTACCCTGGACCCTAAAGCCGACAGAGCCACCTCCTGCTCAACTGCAGGGGAGAGGTGAGGTGGGGTGCTCAGGTGGGACACGGCCCTACAGCACCTGCACTCCCCATAAGGGGGACCTGGTAGGACTCCCAGCGAGAGAGAGGTGGGTGTTTGGGGGCTTGGTAATAAGAACCCCCTCTCACTGAGTCCTGACCCACCTGAAAAGGAGATGGAATCATCACAGTTCAGAATTTCTGCCTTTGAAAGGTGATCTGGTTGGAGAAAGTCGTGTGTGTGGGGTGACAGAGGGTCCAGTGTGGACACAATGGGCCCACATGTAGGTTGCTGAGTGTCCCTCGACAGCGGATGTGCGCTGGTGGGCGGGACAGAGACAAAAAGCTGCCTGTAGTCCGCGGCCCCGCCATCCTCAGCGCTCTTATCTCGGGCAGCCTGGAGGCAGGAGGGGCCATGGCCCCTACAGAGGGGCCGCAGGAGCACAGCTGAGCTCGGGTCTGTGGGTGGTCTCAGTGTGGGACTTGTTCCTTCAGCAGAGGCTACCCTGCCCCACACCAGGCCTGGCTCTGCCCCTCAGGGCCCAAGTCTCCAACCAGAACAGCAACCAGCCTCTGCCAGGCCATTAGGACACTGGAGCTTCTTCATGAGGCAAGCGGGCTGTTAGGAGGAGGAGGTGAGATATGGGACTGGGTTGGGCATGGACAGTCCCACCTCCTAGATCACACAGGCTCTGGAAATGGATTGATCTCCTGACAGCCCTTTGGCCAGGGTGCCATCTGCTCTCAACAAAAGCCAGATTGAAGCCCACCCCACCTGGACCCCACCATAGCCCCATGTCCCTCCCCCACTGGAGGTCTCCATTGCTCACCCTCTCCTATGGCCCTCCAACAACTTGCCTTCCGTCCTCTGCTCTGGGCCCCCCAGCACCCCCAGGTCCTAGCCCTGCCATCTGTCCTCCTTCCCCCAAAACCTTCTTTTGCTTTCTCTCTGAACAGTCCTCCCTGAAGTGAGACTTGAGGCTAGGGGAGGGGTCCCTCGTGCCCAGGGCAGGAAGAGCAGGAAGAGAGGGCTATGAAGTCCCCCAGCCTGCGCTCTGGGTAAAAAGCCATCAGTTCAGTAGCTATTCCACTGCCAGTTAAGCAGGGTGCTAATTGCTGGTTAATGCTGTGCCTGCACAAGCTCCAGCAGCCAGCACACAAGCTGAGGGGAACTAAAGCTGGAGATGAGGAGGGCCTTTCCACTGGGGGGAGTGGTGACCAGTTGGGCTACCTGGGGCAGGTGCACGCACAGGCCTCCCAAGTGCAACGTAGGAATGATCCTCCTTCAGGACTTGGGGGTGAGGCCAACCCTTCTCCAGCCTTCCTCATGCAAAACAGCTTTCCAGCACCTGAGGGCGCCAGGATGGGATGGGACTCAGATGACCTCTGGGAGTGCCCCCAGGCACCATGTGGCTTCTGTTGGGCTGAGAGGAGGAAGCTGGACACTGCCGTACCCAGAGGGCAGAGAGGAGACATGGGGGCAGCGGGATGGTGGCAACTGTCTGCTTGGTCATGGCTTGCAGGGCTGGTTCTGAGGGTAAGAAGCTGAAGGAGTTGTCCTTATGGAAACTTGGAGAGGCTCTGGGCCCAGGCAGTCTTCAGGGCCTGGGGGGTCTGTAAACTCCTCCCTACGCTGCCCCAGACCTGGCCACCAACAGAGGTGGAGACCCTGGAAAAAGTCCTGAAATACCTAGGAACCTGCTGTGGGAGGGGCCTGCGTTCCGGGGGGTGTGGCAGAAAAGTCCCCTGAGAAGCCTTGTGATCCCCCACAGTGGGCGCCCTACATCCCTGGGTGTGGGGCCTATTGTCTCTGGGGGCGGGGCCTGCCTCCCACGGAGGGTGTGCTTGTGACACCTGGAGGCCCTGTTATTTACACAATGCCCCTGTCTGCTTCTCCTTCCTCCATCACATCCTGTTTGACCTTCTCCACCTCCAAACATTTCAATTCAGCACACTTTCTTCCGCTGCGCGTCCAGGTTGGGGAGTCTGAGGAGGCTGCCCTCCAGTGCGTCCTCACCTGCTTCATCCATCCTCGTCCTGGGGAGGGGCCTTTCCTTTTCACCTTCCCCCCTCCCACCACTGCTGTCCCACAAGTGGGGCGGAGCAGCGGACTGCGAAGTGACTGGGGCTGGGGCACCTCGGAGTTCCTCAAGCCCCTTCCTCCCAGGGTCTGGGCGAGGGACTGGGACAGCGGCCGGGTAAGGTGGGCAGTGAGAGGGGTGTCTGGTCCTCCTAGGCTGGTCATGACCTCGCTGAGACCAGATTTCTCGTCTCGGAGTTAGGAGAGCGGAGACCTCTCCCACCCCAAGTCTCTGAGGTCTCAGGCTGTACATGGGAGATGCATGCCCGGAGGGCCAGAGAACCCTGTTCAGGGGGCTAGGTGAGGCCCGTCGCCTTCCTGTGCTGAGGAAATGTCACCACACCAAGCCACTCCTTTCTGCTCACTGCCTCGAGGTACCCACCCACCCCCCGCACCCAAGCGGGGCCATGGTATGGGCAGTAAGCTTCCGCATGTGGGTCTCCCTCCTGCAGCACCTGGGCCCCTCTCAGCACCTGGGCCCTGGGCCTGGTACCTTGGGTACTCGCAGTGCCTTTCAGGCCCTGAATCAGTCTGCGCCCACACCACAGCCCCTGGCACACACGGGCCTCCCGGAGGGCACCGAGTTCAGGTCCCCCAGTCTCGGTGGGGCCGCTCTATCCTGTAGTCACCGCCAGAGGGTGCTGCTCCTCCCCGAAACCCTCTCCACTTGCCTGGGTTTCCTGGCGCTCTGCTGGAAGCAAGCAGTTCCCCAAAGGCGTGGAAACTAGGGCTGAGCCAACAGGTGCTTTTACGGGAGGACAAACGCTGCAGCAGTGCTCAGCTCCAAAGTTCTGGGCTTGCTGTGGTCCCCAAATCCCTGCAAAGAGGCTGACGTCGTGGGAAGTCCCTGCCCCACATCCCCTGCTGTCGGTGAGCACAGCTACCTGGGACCAGACCATGGCAACAGAGTTCATGCCCCTCCAGCCTTGCCCAAGTGCCCACTGGATCGCAAAGAGGGGCCCCGTGCCCAAGCCCTGCTGTGGGGGCCACAGAGTTCACTTCCTCATTCAGCAGTGACTGGCTCAATGTCCTTGAGAAAACTGGTCCCTCGGACATCTGTGCAAGAAGGACAATCCTGACCCGCACCCCCACTGCTGGCGCCACTGTATCTGCCCTGCCCTCTGAGATCCCTGTTCCACTGGGAAAGGAAGACAAAGAAACCACCGCAGCCATGTGCTGGGCTGGCCAGCCTCTCTCCAGCAGACCCCAGCCTCTCCACAGACAGGGCGGTTGGTCCTGGGTCACCTCACAACTCAGAGTCCCCCTACCACCTGGACCCCCTTTGTCCTCTTCCATCCCCCCATCAGCTTTCCTGCTTTCACCTGGGGCTGGAGTCCTTCTGTCTAAGGCATCCTCACTCCATCAATGGGAGACCCTTCCTGGGCTGCCACTCACCTCTGAAACAGACCTCACTGCTCAGTCTCCCCCAGTTGGAAGAAGTGGTCAGCCGATCCTGACCCCCACCTTGATCTTCCCTCCTGAGCCTCCTATCAGGCTTCCTCACTCCCCAAGATGGTGCCAGGTGGCCCCTGCCTTCTGAGGGAGACTCTTCTGAGCCTCTGCACAGCCCCCTTTGAACCTGGCCCCTCAGGCCTCTCCTAGCTTCCGTGGCACCCTACTCTTGTTTTACTCCTTCCCCAGGGTTCCACCACTGTCACACCCCTCACTGATGGGGTGGGTGAACACTGGATCTCAGCAGGTGACCCCGGGCAGGCCCTTTCCTGAGCCAAGCTCTGTGAGGTGCCTGGCCTGCGGCTCCCTGGGAGAGCCAGCCTCCTTCCACCTCAGCGGCTCCCTCTGCAGCATGGAAACTGAACCTCTCACCCTTTCTGCAGCACCACGGGAGGGAAGGGGGCCCAGCATTGTCAGCCAGCGCCTCTGTGAGAGCCCAGGCTGCTGCCACTAACCCTTCAGACACAACCATTCTACAGCTTTCTGTCCCTGCAAACAGGTGGCACCCGCTGGGCTAGCCTGAAGCCTTGGCACGCACCAGGTATGCAACACCATAAGCCCAATTCCCACCTGGAGGCACCTCACTTTCCCTGTCCCAGGTGAGGGCCAAGATAAGTCTGAGAATTAAAAGTCTGCTCCTTGGTCATCTTTTAAAGTCTGTTCAGTGACCAGGATGGCCAGCCAGAGGGCAGGAGGGGCTTGGCCTCAGCCCCATGAGGGCAAGGGAGCAGAGGTTGGGATTGGAGTCCTCCCGATTATAACCGACAGGAGCTGGGACCCTATTCTCTGGACTGAGGGAGGTTTACGCTTCCTCTCATAGGACATTTTGCTGGGTCCCACAGGAACACCCCCCACTGCAGGTCTCACAGTAACATGCCCACTACTGGGGGTCCACTACCTGAAGGCAGGCCCTCATCGTGAGCCCTTGGACTTGGGGTCTCCTCCCCCATAGGGCCACATCACCTCTCTGCACAGTCTGCTTGAGGGGCTGAGAAGACCCAGGTGAGCACATGCCCTCGGTCCTGGCCAACGGTGGGGCACAGACCCTCCCCAGTGTGGTGACAGCATTGGGAGTCCCCCACCCTGGCTGCTCACTGGACTCAGAGTGCTCTAATGGTGCCCTCCCTCCAATATTAACTCTCTGGACCTCTTCCTGCTCCTCTTTTATGGGCTGGGGGCTGTGGTAAGGGAGGGCTCTCCATTCTCTTTTTGTTATGTCCTGCCAGGTGGTCTGTATCTCACTTGGGACGAGTTAGCACCTATTGTTCTGGGCCTGAGCTGAAAAGGAGACTGAGAACTTTCATCTGAGTGTCCAGCTTTGAGGTCTGTCTCCTCTGCCTGAGGTCAGGCCAGTGGCCAGGAGGGTGGGGGCACTAACCACCCACAGCTCCAAGACCTGGGGAGGAAGGGGTCATGCCCCTCCTTGCTTGCCCCCGTCTTTTGTTTGAAGCCCAGTCCAGGGGCAGGGTGATCTGTTCTGAGCTGACCACCACGTGTGAGCGGTGAGGGCCCCTCACGCTGTGCACACAGCTCATGAGCAGCCTGATGTGGATGCCCTCAGGCCTCCACAACCTGCATGTTTGAAACTAAAGTTATCCCCCCTTCCTCCCATCCCTGAGCCCCCATCCCAGGCAAATGAAAGGCACAACAATCCAACTGTCCCAAGAAGATGGAGTAGGGGGGTAGGCAGGGCAGGGCGGGGACCCCAAGGACCAGATGATAGCAGGGCTGAAGTCTGTAGCCTGGTGGGGGCGGGGTCAGCCCCGAGGTCCGGCTGTGCCTCTGCATCTCCCCCACCCCCGATTCAGAATGATCACTCTGGGGACAGGCATCAAACCCAGCTCCTGGTGACCTGCCTCCTGGGCCTGACCCCAGGCCTGCACTAGGTGGGGGTGGTTTCTGAGCCCCAGGTTTCCTGAAGCCCCTGGCTGTGATGGATGCTTACAAATGCAGTGATCCCAAATCACATATGTGTGAAACATGGAACGTGTGATTAGACACTGAAGCTGAGCTAAACAACCTAAAACTGACAACTTCTCTGTCAGAAACCACCCATAATATAAACAACTACCTGGTCGTGGATAACTGCCTTGCTGTGACATGGTGTGACACAGCTCTCGGTTTATCCATGTCAGACATCTCGAGTGTGCACTCCTGATCATGAACCTATGACGTGAGTTATCCTGACACAGTGTGAGCTGGAGGCCCCAATAAGACCTCATCATGCAAGACCAGAGGGGCTAAACCTCCCAAAAACCCCGGGGCTTTTGCTGTTCTAATGAGAGCAAGACAGAGGCAGAACCACTCTGTCAGTCGAGTCTCTGACCCTCTCTGAAGACTGAGGCTCTGTCAGAGGCTCTGCCTGCCACTGCTGATCTCAGACACCAGCCACAAGGGACCGCCGCCTAAGACAAGCTGCTCTTCAAGCCTTCCTCCTGATACCACTCTTAAGGGAACGCCTGAGGCTGAAGACGTGGACTGTAATTATTGCACTAACTTCATCCAACCTGAAGCTCCAGGTCTACCTGAATGTCTTGGGGTCTTACCTGTGTGCTGTGCCATGAATACCTTGCAATTAACTAAATGAGCTTATGCAGGACAAACCTGAGTGCTTCTCTACTTATTTTAAAATAAACTCCCGAGAAGATACAAGCTTTGCCAACCCCACGGAGCTCAAACCCCTCTGGGGACTCCAGAGAAGGAAGGTTGCACTTGGAGCCCCAAAGCCCGCCCTGCCAGCCTCAAGTGAAACCAGACTTGTCCCAGTTTCCTAACTGTAGCCCATCCCCACCCCTGGGAGCATCAGCTCTGCTGGGGACATGCTACTGGGCCCCACACCTGGTAAGGTTGGAAGTGCTCCCCCAAGGGTGACCCTGGACAAGCTCCACTGGGAGGCGGAAGGGAGGCCACCCATGTGGCCCTGGCCTGGGTTCCCAAGGTAATGCCTACTGCTGGCAGCACTGAGCCTGGGGCATTCTGAACCCTCCCCTGTGCCCAGGTTCTCTCTGGGAGACTGGGTCAGAGCATCCATGGCCTGTTGGAGCCTCTAGGTCAGACTTGTCTTCAAACAGAAGAAACAAAGTCAGCCAGTTCAAGACCAAGACCCAGGCAGAAGGCGCCCTACTCTCTCTTCCTACCCACTTTCTGCCCACTGCCCATCCACCTTGATCTAGGAAGGGACCTGGAGTTTGGACACCCCGCGCTTGGCTCTACCAGCCCATGCATCTGCAGAGCTGGGAGCATTTAGGGGACCTGAGAGCCAAGGCATGTCAGAAGTCAGCCTCCTCCCACACCACACCGTGGCCGCTTCTCCAGCCAAAGGCCAGCCCTGGAGTCATCCCCACTTGTCACCAAAACCCTGTCCTCAAAGCCTAGGCAGTGAGGGGCCAAGACCTGAGCCCACCTCTGGCCAGATGTGCCCACCCAGCTGTCCAGCACACCAGCGGACATGTACCCGTGTGGACAGCATGTGTGTCTGAAGCAGCTGTGGGAGGGCCCAGGCTGTGCAGATCCAGCCACGGGTTCACTCCCAGGCGGTAAAACAAATCCGGCTTCTCCCCAGTGTTGGCTCCTCTCCCAGGGGCTTTCTCAGGATAGAATTCCTCTTCCAGAGGTGGCATCCATGTCTGGACCACTGGGAGGGGGCTCCTCACCGAGGGAGGGGCCCCGCGGTCCCCCGAGGGGGCTGGGCTCCTCTCCTAGATGTTCGCTGTTCCAGGCAAGGGGCGCTTTCACCACTAATGTCCTGTGGTCAGCACCCTCCCTCCCTGTGCTCCTGGTCCCCACAGGAAAGCCACCAGCAGACATGGGCAGCAGGGCATGAGCCTGAGGTCATGGAGGCAAGAAGTGGCCAGCAGAGGACTGGGGTGCTGCAGAGAAATGTGCTCCAAGTCCCCAGCCATGGTGCCCCAGGCACACTCAGAAAATACTCACCAGACCCTTTTGTGCCAGGCCTCCATCTGGTACAGGGTGCCACGGTGAGCGTATACACATAGGAACAGACCTCCAACGAGATGGAGCGGTCAGATGTACCTCCACCAAAACAACTCAAACACCAGACAGAACACAGGGGCAATGACCCTCAAGACACTAGACACCAGGTGGCAAAGGACAACAAGCCACAGGGGATGGGGACCAGCCAGGTGAGTTCTATGACCGCACCAGTTTATTGCCTCGAGAGAGCTTCTAGGCCATGGCACAAGGAGGGGCCTGGCTGAGTTCGGGGGTCTCCCTGAGGGAGGAGACAGAGCTGGAACCGAGGAGGCCAAGGAGCTAGAGTTCAGCAAAGCACAGGTCAGGGCAGACACTGAGGACACTGCCTGGGACCAGGATTGAGCCTTGCGACAGGATCAGAGGGAACTGTGTCCAGAGAACACCCCGGACCAGGAAGGGTGCTGGCTCCCAACAGTCAGGGAGGACACCTTAGCTCATTGGGGAACAGCACCCAGAAGGGGCTTGCTGCAGGAGTGGGACCAAGTAAACCCTAGATTTAAGTGCTTCTCTGGCCCTCCCAGCAAAGCTTAAAAGCAAGACTCGGAAGCTCCAGACTGTTTCCAAGTAACTTAATGGTGTCAGTATGGGGAGAAACCAAACCAAAGCGGTTGCTATGGAGTCGATTCCGACTCATAGCAACCCTACAGGACAGAGGAGAACTGCCCCAGGGGGTTTCCAAGGCTGTAATCCTTACAGAAGCAAGACTGCCACATCTTTCTCCCTTGGAGTGGTTGGTGGGTTCGAACTGCCTACCATTCTGTTAGCAGCTGAGTGTTTAACCACTGCACCACCAGGACTCCTTTGGTGTCAGCGGTGGGAAGAGGCTGGGAACTCAGGGAAGCCTGGATGTAACAGAATAAGGTCTCTGCCAAGGTTGCACTTGGGCTGTGGGACCCCAGAGTGCTGTGGGAGGGCTCCCCCAGCTTGCATACTGCCCCTGGGACATGGGGGCCTCCTCTACCTGCCCTACACCCCTGGGACCCCTATACAGAGTAGAGCTCAGTGTTAATTTTGTCTCACTTAATTCTCCCATTTTACAGACTGAGGTTCAGAGAGGTTAAAGGTTTTCGTTAAAGGTCAGGAAGTGGGGGTTCAGTTGAAGCACTCTGCGCTGGAATGCCCCTGTCCCCCAGGCCTCGTCAACCTCAGAGGACACCCCGGGAATGAGGAGAGATTGGGGTGAGCCCAAGAGAAGTTCCGTCCTGAGCCTGCGCCCTTGTTCCTTCCCCCTTTTCCAAAGGCCTTGCATCTGGAGCCCCCTCAGTTCCCCTACCCTGTCTGGGCCTAAGCCTCGCCTGCTACTTAGGGGTGGAGCAGGAAGCTGGCAGTAGACTAGCTGGGAGCCCGGCGGGAGGCCCTTATATCTGTAATTACCATAATTGCCGTAATCACCACTCCAACTGGAGCACCCTAGGGTCTGCAGCCTTGGTGTTCAGCCCACTCCTGCCCCCTCAGAGACTGGGGGAGGAGGGTGCAGACGCACAGCCCAAGCGCGGCACACAGTAGGTGCACAGAATCTCACATGCCACCCTCCCAGGACCTGGCCCTTCCGCTCCGGGCACCAGGCACCTGTGTGGGGACTATTTGCTCGATGCCTCCACACTGACCAGAGCCCCTCCAGGGCCCAGACATCAGCCCAGTGCCGGGTACAGTGTGTGTTTGGTCCACACGTGCAGGAAGACGCTGGCAAAGGAGTCAACGCCAACCTTTCATGTGTGCACACTCAGGTCCAGGGGCTCCAAGCCACGCCAGAGGGACACAGGTGCCCAGTGATAGCCCCAACGGACACAGGCAACCTTTCTGCAGGCGGCACTGCTCATGGGCATGGACGACACTACGTCCATGATAATTCTGATCACCACGGCTCCGGGGCCACACGCAGGTTACCTCCTCAACCTCCTGTGGTTTAGCTTCAACCACAAGTGGACAGGGTCTGAGGCTGGTGCGGGAACATCAGCCCCGGGTCTTTCTGGCTGCACAAAGGCTCCTGCCAGGGCAGCCCCCAGTGTGGCAGAGGGGCGATGGTGGGGGCCGGGATGTGCAGGCTGCACAGCAAACAGTCACTGAGGCAGGGTGAGGCCGGCGGTGACCTGTCACCGGCTCCTGCCAGACCCTGGCAGCATGAGCTATGGCAGGCAGAGTGATAAGAAACTAATAATTCATCTTACCAGCTCCTTCAGCCGGCACCCAGGAAGGCTGGACCCACCCCCAGCGGTGAGCACCGGATCGTTTATTGCACGAATTATTAACGACCAGAAAATGAATGAGTCTGTGATCACATCGGGGCCAGCCCTTTCATTTCACTGATTTCTATAAATTCGGAGGTCAGGGTCTCCTCAAGCTTCGAGGCCCCAGCTGCACAGCGGGTCATCCACACGCCCCTCACTGCACGCACACCCAGGACCCTCTCTGACCCGGGGTCTCCAGTGCAGGGGCTGAGGGGAGGGAGGCATGGGGTGAGGAAGATGAGGTTGTGTTTCACCCAGGGCCAGAGAAGGTGGGCTGGGCCAGCAGCCCTGAGTTTGTTTGCACTCATGCCCCTTCCCTAGTCCCCTCCCCCCCTCCTCTCCAGGAGGGACCCTCCCTGACCTCCTCTCATGGGGCCCTCAGCCTCATGGCAGCGCTCTGAATGGCTCTGTCTCGAGCCCACTTTTAATCTCATTGACCTCTCGTTATACGACGGCCCATAAATTGAGATCTGGGGATCTTATGTTCCCTCCTAAATTGGGCTGACCGACTTCCCATCAACCAGATAAAGCTGTCTCCCATTAGATGTGTGTTTCATTGGCCTCGGCCACCGTGCCAGAGGCAGTGGGGCAGCGGGCCTCAGCTTGGGTCCTCCTGTGGTTCGGGGGGTCCAAGGCGACGAGGCGTCAAGAGTTCCTCCTGCTCTTAGCCCAAGAGACAGAATGGGCCACGTAAACCAGACACTTCATCAGCCTGTGACCAGAAGAACTAGATGGTGCCCGGCTACCACCAGTGAATGTCCTGACAGGGGACACAACAGAAGGTCCCTGATGGAGGAAAAGGATGGGGTGCAGAACTCAGATTCTAGTAAGAAGACCAGACTTAGTAGTCTGAGTGAGACTGGAGGCACCCCAGAAAGCATGGCCCCTGGACTCTATCAGCCCAGAACTAAAACAATTTCTGAGGCCAACTCTTCAGACAGGTGTTGGGCTGGACTGTGGGACATAAAGTGATACTCGTGAAGAGTGTGCCTCTTAGTCAAGTAGATATAAGAGACCAGAGGGGCAGCTTCTGTCCAGAGGGGAGACGGGAAGGCAGAGAGAGTTAGGAGCTGCTTGAATGGTCATGGGGAATCGGGCAGAAAGGAGGAGTGTGCTGTCACAGAATGGGGTGAGCAATTAGGGTCTCATAACAATGTATGTATAAAAGGTTTTGTATGGGAGACTAACTTGAAATGTAAACTTCATTTAATTACAATAAAAAAAAATGAAAAAAATAAAAGAGTTCCTCCTGCTCACACCTCAGCATCCTCTTGACTTGGGTTTTGACCTCCCCCAAAGTTCCCAGACAGCCCCAGAGTGAGCCTGCTCCTGGCCACTGGTGGGCCCCCGGGCAGATGCTCGAGGGGCCAAGGTAAAGGCAGAGGCTTGTGTGTGTATGCAGGCATGTGTGTAAGCATGTGTATGCAGACATGTGCACGTAGGGTGTGCTGGGAGGCATGTGCATGTAGACATGTACACGCAGGCATGTGTGTGTAGGCATGTGCACACAAGCATGTGCACACAAGCTCGTGTAGGAAGGCATATGCTTGTAGGCATGTGCTCGTAGGTGTGTGCAGGCAGGCATGCCCCTCTCTCTTCCCTGCTCCCTCCATGGTGGACTGGCGGGAACCAGGCCAGAGCCAGAGTGCACCATGCAGCTGGCAGTGGGTGGGAACAGCGAGACTTGCCTGGGAGCCCTGGGGTCCAAAGGACTGGAGGAGGGGAAAGCAAAGTGGGGAGCACAGGGGTCATATCTGCCAGTGTTGTCTACCTACCCTAGGGTCAGGTCTTTCCTCCGAAGCTTGGATGGCCGCCAATGCCCTCTTATGTAGCCAAATCGTCCAAACCCAGCTTCTGTGCAGACCAGCCTGCCTCAGAGTCGGCCCAAATCAGCACCCTAGGGGCTCCTCACCTCACACCCCTCCCCCAGTCCTCTAAGCCTCGGCCTCCTTTTCCTCACCCACCCTGAGCCCCTGGTAGCCCAGGGCCTTAGGAGCCCAGCAGGAACCATGTGGCCAGGGCTTACACTGATGTTCTGGGGCCCAGAGGCCCTGACAGGAAGGAGGGTGCTGGGGGCTTCCTGGGGAGGGAAATCACTGCTGAGGTTTGAGGATGAGCAGATGGTAGCCATGAAGCACAGCAGACACAGCACTTGGGGTCCAATACTTTTGGGACCCCCCTCAATCTTTTCATTTTAATTTTTTCGTTAGTCAGAATGTAAAAAAAAACTATAATAATCAAGAATGTACAATAAAGGATCCAGCATGGATTATGTTAGTCTATTACCCACACAGTTGTCAAATTCAGTTTTTAGTAATTTTAATTAGAGGAGGGGCCCATAAAGGCAGACATTCACAAGAGTCATCAAGGCGCTAGGTGGCCACTGGGCAGTGCTGCTTGGAGTGACCTCTGGGCACACTCACTTGTGCACGGACATGAGGGAGGACGGCTGGGCCCGGGGCAGAGGCAAGCCTTGGAGGGCCACATGGCCAGATGTGCCCGTCAGGAGGATGCAAGGCTTCGAAACATTTCCGAAGGGCTCATGAACTGCCGGTGTAAACAAGGGCAGCAGGGCAGCGTAAGCGCTGTATAGCAGCCAGACCTGTTGCAGGTCTGATTTTGACCAAAATAGGAAACAAGCAGCGGTGCCTCTCTCAAAGATGGTGACCAACCTTGCAGCTTTGAATCTGTGTCGCTCTCCACAGTGCTGACAATAATCCAATCTCCCGTTTCAGGCTCAGGAAACTTTCAGGATCCAGGCAAGGGATTGGATTACTGGCAGGACTGCAGTAGAGGGACACACAATCCATGCAGCTCGGCCAGCCACCATCTTTGAGCAGGACACCACTGCTTAATTCCTACCTGGGTCAAAATCTGATGGGTAAGAGATTCGTTTGCTACGCAGTGTGTACGCTGCCCTCGTTTACTTTGGCAATTACTGAAACTTTCTAAACCAGTTCAAACTCTTGGGAGGACAGCTCTGGCAAGGCATAAGCAGACACAGATCCTGGGGGCATGACAGAGGCAGAGCTTTGGGTGAGGGCAGTCTGGGCCAGGTCACCAGAGTAGGGCATTCAGGAGGCTGGGTCTATGAGGCATATTGGATGGTGGAGGAGTCTCAGGTGGTGCCAGCATTCTGAGTGCCTGAGGACCAGGTGACGGTGCCAACATGGTGTGGGAATCACAAGATGGCAGGTCTGGGCTAGGAGATCCAGGGGAGGAGAGGTGGACACGTCTGATAGGCCGTAGAGTCACAAATAGATGGGAATTAGAGATTATGGTGGTTATCTCTAAAGAAAATCACAGAAGTGCATACAGAAGGGAAGAGGGCCTAGGATGGAGCCCACTTACCCACCCACCCATCCATCCATCCATTCACCCTTCCACCCATCCACGCACCCGACCACACATCCATCCACCCATCCATCCTTCCATCCAACCATCATCTACCCACCTACCCATCCATCCACTCCTCCACACCTCCACCCACCCACCCATCTTGCCCATGGGACCCAACAGAGGGACCTATTGAGGTGCCCTGCACCATGCTGAGGGTGACATGGTGACCCTGAAGGTGGCTTCCAGGGCAGCCTGGGGCTGACTGAGACCAGCACAGAGCCCACATGCAGAGACCAAGACCAGGCCTGAACCACACAGGTGAAAAGGGCAGCGATTCCACCTGGTCCTCTCCAGGGTATTCAGCAAGGTTCTGGCTTTGCACCCGGGAGAAGAGGAAAGAGTCGCCCCCACTAGAAGTGAGGAGTTGGGCAGATGCCATGAGGGCCCCGAGATGGGGGAGAGAAAGAGGCAGCCAACAGGATGGAGCTGGTCTGAGGGTGGTTTCAGCCCCTTCATGGAGGGGTGTGCGTACTCCCCAAGTGGGGCACCCTCAAGCCCTGCCCTTCGCCAGCACACAGGATGCCCTGTACCTGTGTGGATGCCAGCATGCTGCAGAAGACAGACAGACATCCTTCTGAACAGGTGGCCTGTGGAATCTGAGTTCTCCCCCACGCAAACAGTTGAATACCAGTATGTCTGAGGCCCAGGGTGGATGTGGGGGCTCCTGAATCCTGGGGCCTTGGAGCTATGGCAGGTTGGCCCCTAACTGGGAAGGGGCAAAGCCAGGACTTGTGTGGTCATCTCATCTTCTAGCCAGGAACGTGGCGCTGAGCAATTGTGCTATCTTCTGCTTCATGTTGACATTCTACTCCCTGCTCCTGCCCTATTCTGTCCTCAGCACTTTGGGGTTGTCCTTTGTAGTGCTCCAGGTGGCGCCTTCCTGCAAATGAGACTAACCGTACTCATGGGCACGTGCTCTGAAACCCTCCTCTCAAAGTACGTCCCATTTCTTCCCTCATAGTCTTCTCCCACTGCACCCACCCCTCAAACATGCTGATTGCTGAGTGGTAGACGGATGGATGGGTGAATGGCTGGCTGGCTGGATGGGTGGGTGGATGGATAGATGGGTGAATGGCTGGCTGGCTGGATGGCTGTATGCATGGGTGGGGCACTACAAGTGGCATCGTATGAGATTATGGGACACCATGGGAGGCTCAGCCCACCCCATACCAAAGTCACCCTTGCACCCAGGCAGCCCTCATTCACCTGCTCAGAAGAGGTCAGTGCACCCCAAGGATGTGACTTATTCAACTTGCTGTCTGGGAAACAGGCCCAGGAAGACAGAGTTTGGTGGCCATCTGACACTCCTCAACACCAAGTACCCTTATGCTCACGGCCAGTCACACAGGACACATGCTTCGCCTGTCTGCCCAAAGGCTGTGGATTGGCAGTGGGGGGTCCAAACCTTGCCTGGGATGGGGTCAGACTCAGTCCAGGCCTCAGAAAGCCAGTCTGAGGCTGGACTTGTCATGGGAAGCAGAAGAAGCACACTGTCCTCCTGTGCTTGCCGCCTCTGAAGACCATGACATGACAAAGCATGGTCCTGCACGGAGAGGGGCAAGGCCCCCACCTGCCCAGGGCTGCGGGCCTGACCCACCAGGTCAGGTGCCTTCTCAGGTGAGGGGACACTGGGGTCAGGAGAGCTGTGGACACAAGCCCTCCCTCCCAAGTCACAGTGTTAGGGTCAGGGGTCAGGCGGGCCTGTTCTTGCTGGTGCTCACAGGGGCAGGTGAGCACCGGGTGGGAGGCTGTTTTTGGCAGCAGGGTCAGGGCTGTGGCCAGACCGTGGACACAGGAACCAAATTCATTTGGCCTCTAGCCAGGCTGACAGCCTCTCCCCTCAGGTCACAACCCGCAACAAACCAGAGAGCCTCTCACCATCTCAGGCATCACACCTGACAGCAAGACAGGCGGACCCCGGTCATCTGTCACACCTAGGGTATCTGCCTGCAGGTGTCCAGGCTGCCAACGGGTGGCAGTGTGAGGGGTCACTATGTCCCCACCCACTTTCCTGTGTGGGATGGGGCGTGAGCAGCCCCAACTCCAGAGGCTGTGCGCTGGAGCCTCAGACACAGCCCCTTCTGAGCAGCAGCAGCCGCCCCCTGGGCCTCATCCTTGCTCCCAGTCGGCATTGGGGTCTGTGATGCCTCAGCTGCTGAGGGTGAGTCAGCAGAGGGGTCCCGGTGGTCAAGCCACCTACCAGGCTGGCACTGGCTCTGGTAGGAAGGGGGTGGGTGGGATAGGGGCTTTTCCTGGGCTTGCCCTCTGATTCCAGGCCCTCCCTGACAGAAGGTGCTCTTGGGCACAGGCCTGGGCAGGGCCTAGGTCAGGGAGATGCCCCCAAGGATGCCCTGCCAGAGGGCTGGAAAAGGGAGCTCGGCTGGGTGCTGGATGATCTCTGTGGTACCTTCCAGCTTGTCCAGTGTGACTTGCCCAGAAAAGACAAGCAGGTCTCACCAGCGATTCTTGGGTTCCTTTCCTAACAGGCCCCCGCGATGCTGGGGTGAGGAAGATGGGGGTGGGCAGACCAGCCCACCAGAGGACAAATGGGCCCCTCATTCCTGGTTGGGTGGAGGCCACCAGCTCATCTATGCTCCACTCATTTTTGTTCAGGGGTCAGACTTCCTGGGTTTGAAACAGCTGTGTGACATTTGGTGAGTTCCCTGACCTCTCTGTGTCTCAGTTTCGTCATCTGTGAAATGCGATAATATGGAAACCTCAAAGTGGGTGGATCACAGAGCTAGCATCACGTTAAGAGTTAGGGTGCAACAACTGACCAAATTGCTGTCTGATTTTTCGCAGAACACGGATCCTCCCTAACACGGTCCAGAGGCCACACACCACAGATCTCAGCCTCCCACCCTGCAGATCCACAGCGGAGACCACCCACATGCACACTGCCCAGAGCCTCTGGCTCACACACATACACACAATCTCCACCAGCTGAGGGTCCCGTGTGTGGCCCCTGCCCCGCGCATGCCCAGCATGGAGTCCTGGACTCCAGCTTTCCCCATACCAATACCAGCTGCAGGCGAAGTGACCCCAGTCAACAATGCCGTGGTCTGCGGGGGCAGAGCGCACACCGTCATGCCCACAGCTGCTTCCCGGGGCCTCCCTTCCTTCTGCTCTGACCTCCTCGAGAATAGGGCAGCCTACGCAGACGGGTCCTGCAGACCTTCTCCCCGCCTGTGTAAGCCTGGTCTTCGTCACGCTCCTACCATCTGAGACCGCACTGCCCGCCGCACCGGGGCAGTTAAAATGGGCCACGTTGTGGGGGCGGTGGCGGCGGCGGCGGCGGCGGCGGCGACAGTCTCCCAAGTCCCCACCGGGCGGTCTGGTGGGCGCGCTGCGCGGCCCCAGAGGCGGCGAGGCTGGGGGCTGGTACTCCCAGGCAGAGAGGGGCGCGGGCCCGGCGACTCTTCACTGCCCAGCTCCAGCGGGCGGGCAGACCAGCGAGTGGGGAGTGGGGCAGCCCTCGAGGGCGAGGCGCAGGTGGCCAGTGCGCGGGACTCCCAGCAGCCCTCTGGGCCCCAGAGCCCTGGAGCTGCGGCGCTCAGTGCGTCGATCGTAGATCGGCAGCAGCTCCAGGCAGCACAATGTCTCGGGGTCGGGGAGCCCCGCTAGCCAGCCAGGCAGCGGTCAGGAGCGGCCCGAAGCGGCCCGACAGGCGGCGCGGCGGTGGCGGCACCGGGCTCTTGGGTGCAGTAGCAGGTCCGGCGGGCGGGAGGCCAGACGCCTCCCGGGCCACCTCCCGCCCCTGCGGTCCAACTCCAGCGGGGGCCAGAACAGGTTGCGCCAACGGCGGAGAGCTGGGCTGAGGGGCATCGGGCGTGCCATGCAGGCGGTCAAGAAGGAGCTCCCCTGCTGAGAGGACCTGGCCCGGATGTGGCCCAGCCCTGGCCACCTTCTGTTACCGCAATGGCGGGTCTGAGCTGCGTGCTATAGAAGCCAAAACTGAGACAGGGGTGAGGTGAGCAGCAAGAGTGTTATAATGTATATCGATATACAGGAGACAGAGGGGAATGAGCTCCTCCAGAAGACCTCTCTCCTCACTGGAGACCGGCTGACCGTTGTTATATGGACAAGATTATAGTCCCCCCCGCCCCCCGTGGTTACATTCTGCACCTGGCAATCCTTGAAGGTCATCTTGCACCGTTATTATCACGTCCCAGATGAGTTACTCTACCCTCCAAGGTCGTTCTACCTCTCAAAGAGAAACTTAGTTAAACTTCAAAGTCATGGGAAAGCAAGAGGGAGGTTAGAAGGAAAACAAATTAAAATCAGAGGAGCATGCAAAAATGAACTATGCAAGTTAGGCATTAACAATACCACAATACCCAGGAAGCTAGGCCTATACTGTTGGCGATAAACAATAAATGTGAAATTTCCACGCAGCCCCTTTCACTTCCACCCGCTCGTGGCCGCGCTGCCGCCCTCCGTAGCCGCCCTAGCCCCTGCCGCTTAGTTGTCCGGCGCCCCTGCCGGCTACGAGACACTGCTGGCGCCGCCGTTCTGCGCCCCGTGCTCCTACCTGAGCCTGCACAAAGCAGCCGCTCACCTCCACCTGCCCCGGGACCCGCTGGCACTTGAGCGCTTCTCGGCCCCCGCGGCTGGATGCCAGATTTCCAGCGGCTGCTGAACAACGGCGAGTCTTGCTTCGAGGTGGAGCGTGGCGCCATCCGGGCGCTGTTGTACGTGCGCAAACTCTGCCAGGGCAGCAAGGGCCCGTCCATCTGCCACCTCGGCGAGTGGCTCACGCCCAACGAGTTCCGGTTCGTCGGCGGCCTTGAGACGGCCAAGGACTGGAAGCGCAGCATCCGCCACCTAGCTGCAGACGCGGTGGGGTACGGGCCGGCCGCCATCCCTCGCCTCAGATCTTGAGGAACCCGAGAGCCTGACCCCACTCACTCTGCTGCCAGGGAGGCCCTACTGGCCACAAGAGGGGCGCTGCGGGACAGGGCTGCGCAGGAACAGCCTCTAACCCGCCCGGTCGCCCTAGAGGGCTAGGGCAGAGGCCCAGGGGAAGTCGACGGGAACTCGGGAGAGCTGACGTGAGGCCGGCGGGTTGGGACAGTTTCCTGCCAGAGCGCGGACCCCTGTTGCCGCGACAGTAGAGGGGCGCACGTGTTGTCGGGTTGCGGGGGCGCGCTCGTGGATGAGACATAAGGCGTGGAGCGGGGCCGGCAGGTGGGGGTGACGCGAGGGCGCGTCGGTGCGGGGGCTCGCGCGGAACCCAAGTGGCGGGGCCAGGCGAAGCGGCTTCTTCGGGGGCCTGCAGGAACCTGGCTCCAAGGGCGTTATGTAGGGGCTCCTGAGCAACAACAAATCTACTTACTGTCTATGAATTTTCCTAGTCTGAATGCATCATATAAATGTAATCAACAATGTGTGGTCTTTCGTGACTAGCTTGAGGCACTCAGCTACTAACCAGAAGTATGGTGATTCAAATCCACCCAGAGGCACCTCAGAAGAAAGGCCTGCTGATACACTTCCAAAAGATCACAGCCACTGAAAACCCTTCAGAGCACAGTTCTATTTTGACAAACGTGTGGTTGCCCTGAGTTGAAATTGACTTGACCGCAAATCTTTTTTTTCTTTCTTTCCTTTAGTATGTTTTCAAGGTTCGTCCGTGTTGTAGCATGTATCAGGACATCATTACTTTTTATAGCTGATAATTTTCCATTGCATGGATATACCACATTTCGTTTATGCATCAACTGATGTGTATCTGGGTTGTTAGCGCTTTTCGGCTATTATGAATAATGCCTCTACAAACATTCATGTAAATGTTTTCGTGTGAAAAGCAAATTGGACATTTATTGCTTTTCTTTCTGTGCTATTATGAGCTCTATTATGTTTGTGAGCTTGCTGTTTGATTAGCCCATGATCCTCCTACACTTCTTGCCCTCTGCCAAACGGTACACCCCTACACGTTCATGCCTAGGAGAAAATCCTGTAGAGGTTCCTATGATATGCACCATTCTATAAAGAAATGGAGATGATTGGTTTCTCCAGGAGGCAACAGCCTCTTCTGGGTACACTCCTGGCTCCCTGGGGAGAGGACCTCCCCCTCCCTGATGCCTTCTCGCACTCCCCTTCCTGCTTTCCACCATGACCTCCCACCCTGCGTCTCCAATCACAATCACCTCCACTAACCCTTGCCCTTGGTTACAGTCGAATAGCGCTAATGTTCACATAAACCGCGCTGAACTCTCCGTTCAGAGCCTCCAACAACATAACTGCTGGACCTGCCAGCTTCACACAAGAGATCTGCCAAGATATTACTGTAATGAAAAATATAA
Organism: Dugong dugon; assembly: GCA_030035585.1. Taxonomy (NCBI): domain Eukaryota; kingdom Metazoa; phylum Chordata; class Mammalia; order Sirenia; family Dugongidae; genus Dugong; species Dugong dugon. Next base: position 23,222,126 of record CM057462.1, on the reverse strand, counting down.
CTCCCTGTGGCTGCAGCTCTGCCCTCCCCGCCTCCGCCTTCAAACTGCTTCCTGCCCCCTCCTGTTGGGCCCACGTGGCTGCACCCCCCACCCCCACCCGTGACCTCACTGCAAAGTGGCCTGCTCAGACCATCCTGAGTTGACCTTATGGGGAAAGGATGTCAGCCCACCCCTTAGTTGCCATGGGTAACTGATGTGTACATGCACGTGCACACACTGCTTGACCCCCCAGGGCTCTCACTTCGTGTCAGTGAGCTCTGCACCTCCACGTGGGTTTGCCCTTTGGAAGGCGAGCACGGAGGCCGGAGAGGCCGAGGGACCAATGGACAGGAGTTGGCCCAGTGCTGCCCCCGCCTTGCTGCCCCTGTAGGGCCCCTGGTTGTCCCCCTTGCCTTGGCCCCCCCAATGCTCCTGTGGCACTTTGGCTCTGGCTCTTTGTTGTGCAGCGGAGCTGGTGCGTGAGTGCCCAGATGGGGCACACGTGAGCACTTGTCCTTCAGATGAAGCACATCTAAGGGCTTGCATGATAAGGCAGGTCATGTACTGATGAGGGCCAGTGCACCCAGGTGGGACTCTGTGCAAAGAGGGGTGGCGGCCAGGTCACGCTACCTCAGACTGCATCCCGCTGGGACTCCTGTTCTGGTGCATTGCTGCCTAGCGTCCATCAGTGTCCCCTCATATGCACACCCTGAGCAATAGTGCCTGCCCGCTCAGGGCAGGTCCCTCCCCGGGCCCCGTCCACTCCTCCAGAGACCCCAGGGCCTCCCCTCCCCACACAGGGTTGTCCAAGCTCAGTGAGGACCTACCCTTCGCTGGATACGAGGTCCCCAGAGTCCACGTAAACCCCATCTCTGTCCTCAGCGTGCTCCCTGATGGCGACAGACAGACAGCCCCCTCTGACTTATTGCAGTGCCTGCTCCCAGGGTGGGGGCGCTGCCAGAGCCCCACAGAGTGCACCAAAATCTTTGCCTTCGCGTCGATTCTGACTCATAGCAAACCCCTATAGGGTTTCCAAGGAGTGGCTGGTGGATTCCAACTGCCAACATGTTGGTTAGCAGCTGTAGCTCTTAACCACTGCGTCACCAGGTCTCCCCCTTGTGCTGAAGACAGGCATATTTCTTTTCTTTTTTTTTTTATTGTTGTAGTTTAAATGAAGTTTACATTTCAAGTTAGTCTCCCATACAAAAATTTATACATACATTGTTACGTGACTCTAATTGCTCTCCCTATATTGTGATAGCACACTCCTCCTTTCCACCCCAGATTCCCCATGTCCATTCAACCAGTGAAGACAGGCCTATTTCTGATTTTAACAAGACAGGCTCAGATGTGAGGTTGACCATCCACATGCACAGCTCCTCTCTGTGCCCGCACCAACAATGTAACCAGCTTCTCAGTCCTGTCATGTCAGCTCATGAGAGCTGGGTGGTATTTCCAGTAGTTAATGCCTAGAGACTTTCATTTTCCTGGAGCCCATCACAGACAGCTGTGGGGGAGAGCTCAGCCCAGGGCTGCCCCGCTCACACCCATAGACTTTAAACAGTTCAGCCTGCTAGTTTGGCATGCTGCTGAGTGAGCAGGGACTCTTCATGGCACTCAGGGTGCCCCTGATGACGGGAATGCTCTGTGGTGACCACCCAGCTCTGCTCAGGTGGATGGCTCACTCACTCTCCACTTGCTCCCGCAGGGGGACTGCCTCAGAAGGGGAGGGTCTGGGGACTGACAGGCAGGAGCACAAAGAAGACACATTTAACATCATCTGCCAGAGGATGACGCAAATGTACAAACACAAGCCGGCAAACAAGTAGGTATGTGCATACACAGGTGCCGTTGGAGCCGAAGGCTAGCCTGGGGTGCAGCCGTTCCTCCCAGAAAGTCGATGCTTCTGCCTCCAGACATACACACCCAAACACCAGAAGCCAGGAGTTCTGACAGGGAAGCAGGAGTTTTTGGATGCAGGTCTCTGCAACCCCCTGCCTCCCAGGACTGGCTGAAGGAATGAGCCCAGTGCATCTGCGTGTGGCCTTCCCACCGGGAACCCAGGTCAGTGGTGCGCACTGGAACTGTGCTCATGGAACAGGCTGCCTGTGGCTTCTCTGTCACTCAAGTTGTCTCTCACAGATGAGGGCTGCCCACCCTGTGCCGCCAACAGGAAACAGGTTGTTCCCCAGTCGGGAGTGGATTTGCTGTCCCAGGAGGTGGTGGGCAGTCAGTGCTGTGGAGGCAGCAGCTAGTCCTTCTCCTTCCGAAGGGTGTCGGCCTCCTCAATATCCTCATCCCTCCAACTCTTTTAATGGCTCCTTTCTCCCCACCCCTAATTTTCAACTCAGTTTTGAACAAAATTTTTCTCTTTTTGAGTGGTTCAAAAATAATAAGAGATGGAAGCCTGAAGCAATTTCTCTAATTCTCGTTCTGACCCAGAGCCCGGTTCTTGCTGAGGACCAGCCAGGGAGTACCAGGGTCTGGCACAAGGTAGCTGGCTTGGCTTTTCTTGAAGAAAACAGAATACACCATTTCAGATATGCTGCTGATTGTTCCATTTTCTCTAAGTGATTTTAGCAGCAGGCACTGCAGATCTTCCTTAGTTCCCTCTTCAGAATCTGTGCTGTCCTCCAGCCCCTGTGATGGGTTTTCCAGCCCAAGGGACCAGCTCTGCAGAAGGGCTCCGTCTGCAGGCAGGATGTAGAAGCAATTCCAGATCCTGGGTTCTGACTGTTCTCCAGAGTGCAGACGGAGTGTGAACTGCCAAGCTTCAGAAGCTCGTGCAGCAGGTGGAGAGACTTGATGTTATTTAGGAGCCTCGTATGGGGTAATGCACCCGAGAGGCAGACGGAGTCTCAGTCTAGCAGTGTGGCTGCCTTCAGTGGGGGAAGTTCCAGCAGCTCGACGCCACATGTCTGCACGTCTCCTCAGAATCCACAGAGAAGCCACAGTGGGGTCTCCTACAGAGGGGCTGGGGCAGGCCCTCAGGACTCCCAGCCTCTGTCCACAGGGCTGTGTCAGAGAAGAGACTGGAGCCAGGTTGGAGGGAGTGGGGCTGCAGCTAGTTGTCATTTTGAGCCTCTGATGCCCCTTCAGACTCCCCAGCATTGCTTCCTATGATTACGTGTGGATCCTCCCTCACAAAGCAACTGTGTTGGTGTTTTAAATAAGTGTGAAAGTCTGGGGTCCCACTGACATGATGAGGCTGGTGATGTGGCTGCAGTACACGAGCGGCAAGTTCTCACCTGAGCCCCGGACAGAGAGGGGTGAAAAACCCCACTCACCAGATGCTGCTGCCCCGCCCTCTGGCTTACTTGCTGTCAGGGGTCACGTCTGGACCTAATGCTTAACATCCCCAGCCTTTCGTCGGGTCCGGTGTTGCCACTGAGTGGAGGGACCCCCGTGGCTATCTATTTCTGGAAACTTCTGTGTCTTCAGCAGCCAGTATCTGACCATGACCATGGAAAAGCAGGGTGTCAGCCCTGAGGGTGACCCTTGGTCTACAGCTGGCAAAGCAAGCAGGCTGCGGGAGTGGCTGGTACAGGGTCTGTCCACGGCACTTGCTTTCCCAGCCCTCTTGCACGTTCCCTGCCGTACTCTCAGGGGCAAGCTTGGGCCTTGGTGGCTTTTTCAAAGGTGCTGACCCCCACCCCCAGCTCCCTGGATCCCAGAGCCAAGGTGGTGGCTCTATGGTTCGCTGTCCCCTCTGCCTTCTAATTTCCCAAGGTCATTCATTTTTGACACTACAATTTTCTCGATCAATGAAAAAGCTTTCAGTTTCCCAGGTGTGGGCACTGTCCGTCTCAGCCACCTCCTCCTCCTCCTGGTTTGCGCTGAGACTGTGACCCTCGCACTCGACAAAGGGAAGCACCTGGAATGTCCCCACAGATGCAGGTATGTTGACCCAAGAGATGGGATGACGTTCGTTCTCCGGGCACCAGTGTCTGCATCAGTGCTGCAGCCCCTGGGTTGCTCTCATGCCCTCAGTGCGCCCATACAGACCTGCAGGCACCCAAGCAAGCACAGTGAGTGAGCATGTGTGCGTCTGTCAGGATCACACACCTTCTCTGTTGCTATGCTTCCAGGGTCTCCCGAGAGGACGCTGGGCATCAGGAAATGCTGGATGGTCACCAGACGCTGTCTCTGCTCATCTCTGTCATTTGCATCCATGAGGGTCTCAAAGTGTTTGGTCCTTGGTAAACCTAGACAAAGTGGTGTTGCAAAGTGACATTGTTGTTGTGAATGTTCATCTGGTAGCACTTGCAATAAACATAGAGGAAACCGAGATCAGTGATCTCTGTGGGCGCATCCTTAACATCAAACCAGCAGGACTCAGGGAGGTGCTCTTGTGCCCAGGTCACCCCAGCTGGGGGTCTCTCCCCCTTGGCCTCTTAAGTCACCAGGGAAGGCCCAACATGGTGGGGGTTCCCCACCAAGCACAGTGGTGGGTGAGGCCTTGGTCTGTGGGGGCTGAGCACAGAAAACAGCTGAGGGTTGGGGAGGGAGGACTGGTTTAAGATTTAAGGTTTAAAGATTATCCTAGGTTAATACTTTTGGGGGTTTATCTATGCCTTCTCTGTGACCACCCTCCCTAGGTGATGATGGAGACCCTGAGAGACCTGGGTCTGGTCACTGAGGAGTCCCCAAACTGGGTGGGGGCAGAGCTGGATACAGACACTCCCAGCCCGGTGGGGCAGTAGCATGAGGAGGGCTGGGAAGACTTTCTGGAGGGGCAGGTGTCCGCTTTGGAATTCCAGGCCACAGGTATGGCTGAGTGCAGAGGCTCAGAGGTGGGCAGAGCAGCTTGGCTGGTTCTGACTGGCAACGAGGAGCTCCGATCTTGCTCTGACTCCCAGGAGCAACACGGAAGGTGCCGGGGCAGGGAGAAGGTGACGCAGCCGGTTAGAAGGATCCCCGGGGGGCTGGTATGAAGGAGGCCAACAGGGGGCCACCCAATTCTAGCCTGTGTTCAGGGACCAGAAGCAGCCTTCCCTGGCAGACCAGGGGAGGAGGCTGTGGCCGAGTCACCCACAGAGCTCCTGTGAGAACGTTATGCGGCCTGTATAGACTGCAACTAAGTGGGAACACAGCCCCCGGAGACCCTCTGCACTGCCTTCCTTGTCGCCTCCCCTCTGTTCCCCAGCTGTTCCCTCCAAGCCACAGAAGGAGAGGGGGAGAGTGCAGGCAGGCAGCAAGGAGGCGGCAGGCTGCCCAGTTTAAAGTCCTGGAGCTTCCGGGAGGAGGGGGCCTTCCCTAGCCCAGGGCCCAGTGTGTCCTGCAGCTGCCAAGGCTTGGGACCTCTGCCCCTGTTGGGGAAACTGAGGCTCAGAGAAAGGTCCTAAGAGCTGAAACCCTACCCAGTGCCTACAGTGTAAATCTGATCACATCCCTCTCTCCCTCCCCAGCTCCAAACCCTCCCATGGCTCCCCAGCGCCCTTGGAATGAAAACCACACATCTGCCCACAGTCCACGAGGCCCTGCCCAGCCCTTGTAACCCTCTTGTCCCGTCACTGTCCCCCAACACCCTCACTCTGGCATCCCCAGCCTCCCTGCTGTTCCTCCAACACACCCAGCCCATTGCCATCTCAGGGCCTTTGCACAGTCTATGCCCTCTGCCTGGAGCAGCCTTTGTGAGTCCCGGGGACACACAGAGAGTTGGGGAGAGTTGAGGTTTGCACCCAGGCCCTCGTGACTCCCCCAACCAATAATGCCACATCTAAAACAGGCCTCCGGACTGGTCCGCCAGAAGCTGGCTGATTCTCAGCCCCTCCAGGCCCCACCACCAAAGACCCCCACTGTTGGGCCAAGACCCACCCACTGCACAGGGAGCTCTGATACCAGCTCAACCCTATGTTCCTGTCCCCCAGTGTCTGTAATCTCTCAGTCCCACTTTCTGCCCTTCACGTGGGTGGGTGGCAGAGCCTTCAAGGACAAACCAAAACTAAACCAAACCCACTGCTGTCGAAGGGATTTGAGACTCATAGCGAACCTGTAGGACAGAGTAGAACTGCCCCATAGGATTTCCAAGGAGCGGCTGGCATTTTCAAACTGCCAACATCTTGGTTAGCAGCCAGCTCTTAACCACTACACCACCAGGGCTCCCTTCAAGAAGACAGCAGCCAAAAATAAAGGTCCAACCTACCTCCCCAAGGGCGACAGCCCCACCCCATCACCTTGTGCCCTGTGGTAGTTAGTGCTTGTGGCAAAGGAGGGTAATTAGGTGTTTGGGAATTGAGCTTCAGGGCCTGGCTGCGTGCTTGGAGGAGTCTCAATGCCCTCCCCTCCAAACCCACTCTGGTCTTGGGCCCTCTGGTCCACTGGCCCTGGGCTGGTGGAGTCCGAACTGGACACAGACATCTCTAGCCCCCTGGGGTCAGAGCTGTGCCATAAAGAGAAAGGAGGCTGGGGAGGGGTGTTAGAGGTGGGGCTTTGAGGGAGGATTAGGAGTTTGCCAGGAAGATGAGGTCTGGATGCTGGCCCAAATGGCCATGGCTGGGGGAATGGGGAGAATGAGAAGTAGAGGGGCTGGAAGGGCACACAAGGGGCTAGAAACTAAAGATTTAGAGGATCTTAGAGGATTTAGGCTTTATACTGGTTGCAGCAATAAGCTCAAACATAGCAACGATTGTGAGAATGGCCCAGGAGGGGGCAGTGTTTCATTCTGTTGTACATAGGATCACTATGAGTCAGAAACGACTTAACAGCACCTAACAACAACAACAGAGGATTTAGACTAGGTCCGTGAATAACACAGTTTGCCCTTATCTACTAACCTAAAAGTTGGTGGTTCAAACCCACCCTGTAGTGCCTGGTGACCATCTTCTCTAAAGATTATAGTCAAGAAAACTCTATGGAGCTCAGTTCTACTCAGTAACACATGGGGTCACCATGAGTCAGAACTGACTCAACAGCAAAAGGTTTGGCTTGGACCAGTTTCCTATCCTCAAGAGCTCACATCTGGTTGGGGCCCTTCAACCTCTGAAAAGGAAATTTTAAGAACTTGTCTCCAGATCAACAACCACATGCCCAGACAGCCAAGAATATAAATGATTCAAACAGCAAGTATTTACTGAGCACCTAGGGTCACGCCATCTTCATTCAAGAACTCACTAGATCCTTACAGCAAACCTTAGAAGTGGGTACCATTCTTATGTCCATTTTTTGTATGCAGAAACTGAGGCACAGCAGGGGAAAGTGACTCCTTCCTGGTCACACTTGGTAAAAAGCAGGGCTGCAGTTCACTCCCTGGCCCAGGTGACTCTGGAGGCCACCAAGGTACAAAGCTAAGGCCTGGGAATCTCCTACTTCTGCAAGCATTTGTGAAGGCGCTGCTGCAGGTCAGGCTTGATCTAGGTGTTAGGACAAAGCCATGGAAGAGGTAGATAATAACCAAATCATGACATGAACAGATTTAAAGTAGCCACTGTGACCGACATCATGTGGTTGAACACACAACTTGGGGGAGGCGTGACCTCCCCTGACATCCCCTGCTCTGTCAGGACAAAGACCCCTCCAGGGAGAAGAGATGACCTAGCTTCAGTCAGAAGGTTGGGTCGGGTTGGGTTTAACCAGGCAGGGACAGGGCCTGACCCATAAAAGCTAGTCTGCAAATGGCAATTTCCCTAGGGCCAAGCAAGACAGTCCAGCCCCTGCTTGCCTCCTCCTGTGAAGGTAAGCCCATTCCCTCACTCCCTTCCTCTGCCCCAAGGGAAAACTTTTAGTCAGCATCCATGGGGTGGTGGCCCAAAAGAGAGGCCCCAAGGCTTAAACAGAGGAAGGATCAGGCTGGGGTGGGGCAGTGGCTCAGGGCAGCCCCCTGCCCATATATATCCAAGGGAGGGTGAGGAGCTGCTGATTCACCTAGATCTTTCCTGCAACATCTTCCCTGAGCCCTGTAAGCATCACTCCGTTCTCCAGGTGAGAAAACTGAGGTCTTCACTGAGGAAGCCACTTCCTTCACCTAGACTTCACCAAGACAGCTTCAGGTCAAGGCTGCTCAAGGCACATCAAATTCCAGCTCCTCCTGGAGGCCTGAGAGAGGACCCAGGAACGCCATGTGACTCCCTCCTCTCAGTCACACTGTAGTCTTCTGCCCACACCCACACAAGGAGCAATGTCTGCCTGGGCCTCTCACCCAGCTTCCCCCATAGAACATACCACGTGGTCCTGGTTCTGCAGCCGGCCAGCCCTCGGCAAACCCTCAGGGGATTCCAGGAGCCTCAGGTCGACTGGCATCTTTCCCAGTTATTTATTTTTTAATTATTTTTTGGGTAATAAGGAAAAAGTCACTCTTTGCACAGAAGAGACAGCATTTTCTTTGTTCGTCACAGAGCTTGCTCCTTCCGTGGCATCAGGCCTGAAAGTGAAGCCAAGTACTTCGCTTCTTCAGATGCTTTGTGAAGATAGAAGCAGCTGGGGAAACCAAGTTTTCGCCTCAGTTTCCCCAGCTCGGGTGAGCAGTCCCTTCCGTGCTGGGTGAGGCTGGGGCTGCAGGGGTAACTGATCCTCAAGGAGCACTCACACCTGGGCACCACCGATATAAACAGGTAACATGGCTCAGGTCACGGGACAGGGATGGAGGAGATGGGGGGAAGATAAGGTCTCTTCCAATCCAGGGACAATCAGAGCAGCTTCTTAGAGGAGGGGCAGTGGGACTGAGCCAGGAAAGATCAGGCAGAATTATGCCACAGGGAGGGTCTTCTGCGTGGAGGGAACAGCTTGGACAAAGGCCCGGAGGGAGGGGATTCTGATCTCGGACTGGGAATGTCTCCAGAAGCAGCAACAAGCCTCAGAATTCACCTACTCACTTAACCATCTTTGAAGGCAGCTGGCAGTTCAGAAGTGTGATTCTTCTTGGGGGCAAGGAAATGAAAGAAGAGGGAAAAGAGATGCGAGCACTCCAAGGCCTCGGGAGATGAAAAGCCAGAACCTCTGAGGGTGCTGGAAAACTCAAGCTTTCGGTTTGGAGCTTCAGGGAACCCCGATCTCAGTTCTGAGTCCAGTGCCTCTGCCCACCAGCTCAATGTCCCTTTGCAACAGGACTGACCCGTGGGCCCCGCCAGCAGCCTGGGGCCAGCTCAGCCGCTCCCAAAAGACCTGCTCCTGAGCAGTTGCAGGAAGGGGTGGGCGCCCTGGGCTCAGAGGGGGCAAACCCAGGACTGCCACCATTCAGTGGGGCTCTGACACTGACAGTCCCTCCATCCTGGACTTCGGACCCTGTAACAATAGCAGTAATAATTATAATCCCCAGTTGATGGGCTTGTCTTTGGGGAGTCAGAGGTGGACATGCCCGGGGCCAGAGGGATCAGGGCTGGGGGAAGAGCACGCAGGCAGGATCCTGAGCAGGTACCCCGGATCAACCCCATTAAGCACCTACTGTTTGCCTCTGTCTCCTTGTCCCCATTCCAGCCTCTTCCCAGTCCAGATGTCTTAATTTCCTGGCAACACCTGGGGATCCTCAAGCTAGGCAGGCCTGCCCCTGCCTCAGCACCTTACTGAGAGGGACCTGACAAGGAGGGACCTAACCTTCATCACAAGCCTAAGGCCATGACCCAGGGCAAGTAGGGCAGCTGCAGCGGTGACTTGGAGGGTCATGGTGGGCGCCTAGGTAGTGACTGGAGGATGAGGCCACCATCTCTGTTCGTCTGTTCCTCTGTCTCCTTCTATGTTTCTGTCTCTAGGAGTCTTTCTCATCCGGGATGTCTGTCCCTATCTCTCTGTCTCACCCCTGATCCCTGACCCACCCCTCTCTCTGCCCCTCACACCCTCCCTGAGGTTCCTGCTCCCTACCCCAGCCTAGGCGCACGCTGGGCGGCCAGCAAGAGCACTTGCGGGAAGCTCACAGGCCAGGAGGCTGGGAGGGCAGCTGCCATGTAGGGGTCAGTCGCGATGGAACTGGAGGTAGCTTGGGTGGTGGCGCACAGACACCGGCGTGGGCGGTAGGCAAGCTGGAGCCATGCAGCATTGCCAGGCTGGCACTGGGTGGAGTTAGCCCCGCCAGGCCGCAACTGACTCCTGCCCGGACACTAGCCACTGCCGCTGCAGGGTGAGCTCCCACCAGGGTGGGAGAGCAGGATCTTGAAGTTCCGGGGTCGAGGATGATGCGGGGTGACCCCAGAGTCTGAGGTCTAGAGGTGGTGAAGGGGCTTCCCAGTGTCCGAGATCAAGGGGTCACGAAGGGGGCTGCGAAGTTCAGGACGCAGTATCAGGTGTTTAACCGGGTGGTCCCTGAAGTTCTAGACTCCTAAGAGGGGTGGGGAGCAGAGGTGCCTGAACTTCAGACTCGGGGTCACGGACTGGTGGAGGTCTCCCAAGTTCCAAACTCACAATAACGGGTTGTCTGGCGGGGCTCCTCCATGTTCTAGGGTCGACGCGTTTCAAAGTTGGCTGGCTGGAGTGGGAACCCTGTTCCGGTCTGAATATCAGGCCCCTTGGGCTGGAGCACGTGAGGTGGGGCCTCGCCTTCAGCGGAATTGGGGATACCCAGTCACCAGGCAGAGTCGGGCCCTGTGGGGAGCCCAGAACGGGCCAGTGGCCTCTTAGGCACGTGACTTGGAGATAAGTAACTTTGCCTGAAAGCCGCAAGTCATGGCAGGAGCTGCTGGTCCTCAGTTCAGGGCACCTCCGCATTCTACCCATTTAGTCCTGGCCTGGGATCCACCTCCAGCTCCAGTCAGAGTGGCTGCCCCTCCGCCAGGCCAGGGGCTCAGGTTTCATACCTGTGACCAGGACAGCAGCTTACCAAACAGGTGGGGGGCATCTGGGCCCCACTTTTGCTGGGACACCCTGGTTTGAGGCGTGCTGGGTGGATCTGGTGGAAAGTAGTGTCCTGTTAGCCTGGGATTGCGGGCCCTCAAGGGATGTCTCAAGTGACCGTGTTGGTGGAGGGTTCACAATGGGTTGCCAGGGATGCTGAGCGGAGGCCTGCTGGCTCCTCAGGCCCCTCAGGCTCCACTGCACCTGACTTCCCCATAGAGGGGTCTCCTGTTCCACATGACGTGGGGGTTCCCTGAGATGGGATTGTTGTTGCTATTCGGTGCTGTTGCGTGGATTCCAACTCATGGGGACCCATGTGTGCAGAGTAGAACTGTGCTCCATAGGGTTTTCAAGGCTGTGACCTCTTGGAAGTAGATAGCCAGACCTTATTTCTGAGGCACCTCTAGGTAGGTTCGAACTGCCAATCTTTCAGTTAGTAGTCCAGTACTTAACCCTTTGAACCAGCAGCTCCTGCCCCCTCTCTGGCCGCCCCTTGGAGCCTGCCCAGCCCAGCTTGACCAATGTCCACAACCAGGTGAGCACCTCTTCTGCTTCGATCCCCAGCCTTACCCCTGTGCAGCTCCACGCCCGCTGAATGCCCTCTTCCCCCAGGGAGCAGCCCATCTTCAGCACACGAGCTCACGTATTCCAGATTGACCCGGCCACCAAGCGGAACTGGATCCCTGCGGGCAAGCACGCCCTCACCGTCTCCTACTTCTACGATGCCACCCGCAATGTCTACCGCATCATCAGCATCGGGGGCGCCAAGGTGCGGTGGGGCCTGGAGGTGGGGAGCGCCTGGGGTCCCTGCTGTGTGCCCCTAGCCGGGGGTGGCCTGCACCTTCCTGGGCCAAAGTCTCCGCTCCTGAAATAGCTTAGAGCAAGGACTCCAAGCCCTCCTCCAAAGTGATGCTCAGAGAGTTTCATGACCGTTATTATCAGTCTCCTGAACTTTGCAGGCCATCATCAACAGCACCGTCACCCCCGACATGACCTTCACCAAAACTTCCCAGGTGTTCAGGCAGTAAGAGGACAGTCGTGACAACACTGTGTACAGCCTTGACTTTGCCTCTGAGCAGCATCTGACCCAGTTAGGCCTGCGGAGAGGGGCAGGGAGGACAGGATGGGCCTGGGGCCTCTCCTGGGTGAAGCAGGCACTTGGGACAGTTCTGAATGGGCATATGGAACTGGATCAGCCTGAACACCTTCCAGGTCCCTGGGTGATGCAGATGGTTTGCACTGAATGAGCCCTGGTGACACAGGGCTCACGCTTAGCTGCTAACCAAAATGTCAGTGGTTCAAACCCACCAGCAGTTTTTTGTGAGAAAGACCTGGTGATCTACTCCCATAAAGATTACAGCCTAGGAAAACCTATGGGGCAGTTCCACTCCGTCCTACAGAGTCGCTATGAGTTAGAATCAGCTGAAGGCACACCACAACAACACTAATTGAAAGTTTGGCAGTTTGAACCCACCTAGTGGTGCCTTGGAAGAAAGACCTGGCAATCTGCTTCTGTAAAGATTGAGCTTTTCCATAGATGTGGTTGATTTGATTCCTATGTTTTCCATCCAGTGAGGTCCACGTGTATAGTTGCCGTTTATGCTGCTGAAGAAAGGTATTTGCGAAGAAGTCATTGGTCTTGCGAAGTTCTATCATGCGATCTCTGGCGTCGTTTCTATCACCCAGTCGATATTTTCCAACTCCCAATCCTTCTTCATTTCCAACCTTCACATTCCAATCACCAGTAGTTATCGATGCGTAGTGATCGCATGTTTGATCAATTTCAGACTGCAGAAGTTGGTAAAAATCTTCAATTTATCTTTGGCCTTAGTGGTTGGTGCATAAATATGAATAATAGTTGTTTTAACTGGTCTTTCTTGTAGGCATATGGATATTATCCTATCACTGACAGCGTTGTACTTCAGGATAGATCTTAAAATGTTCTTTTTGACAATGAATGCGACGCCATTCCTGTTCAAGTTGTCATTCCCAGCATGTTAGGCAGTATGATTGTCTGAAAATGGCCAATACCAGCCCATTTCAGCTCACTAATACCTAAGATATTGATCTTTATTCATTCCATTTCATTTTTTATGACTTCTAATTTTCCTAGATTCATACTTCCTATATTCCACATTCCGATTACTGATGGTTGTTTGCAGCTGTTAGTTCTCATTTTGAGTTGTGCCACATCAGCAAATGAAAGTCCCGAAAGCTTGACTCCATCCACGTCATTAAGGTCGACTGTACTTTGAGGAGGCAGCTCTTCCCCATTCATATTTTGAGTACCTTCCAACCTGAGGGGCTCATCTTCTGGCACTATATCAGACAGTATTCCGCTGCTATTCATAAGGTTTTCACTGGCCAGTTTTTTCAGAAGTAGACTGCCAGGTCCTTCTTCCTGGTCTGTCTTAGTCTGGAAGCTCAGATGAAACCTGTCCACCATGGGTGACCCTGCTGGTACTTGAAATACTGGTGGCATAGCTTCCGGTATCACAGCAACACACAAGCCACCACAGTATGACAAACTTACAGATGCATTCTGTAAAGAATGCCAACAAACAGCCAAGAAAACCCTATAGAGCTGTCCTACTCTCTCAAACATGGGGTTGCCATGAGCCCGAATAGACTCTACAGCAATAGGTTTTGGTTTTTTTGAACACCTTCAAGCTTCCCTGGTTGGAGTCTCAGCTCTGTTGCCCACTTGCTCTGATTGTGGACTTGCCTTGCGCATCTCTGGACCCCATCTAGCAAATGGGCGTACGGGATGGGCTGGGTGCTAGTTCCTCATGGCCTCACTCCACCCCCTGCTGTGTCTGTAGTTCGGTTTTGTCTTTGCCCCTTGTTTCCTTAGATGCTTGGTGCTTTCTTGTCCTGCTTGAGGTCTGGAAGATTATCCCACCTGTTTTCTTCTAGAAGCTTTGTTGTTTTCCTTTCCAGTTAGAAAACTATTTGCCATAGAGTCACCCCCAACTTATTGCAATCCCATTCGTGTCAGAATAGAACTGTGCTCCACTGGATTTTCAATGGCTGAGTTTTCAGAAGTAGATTGCCAAGCCTTTATTCTGAGGTGCCTCTTGGTGGATTCGAACCACCAACCTTTCAGTTAGCATCCAAGCACTTAACCATTTTGACCACCCAGGAACTCTTTTCAAGTTGAAGCCTTGGATTAGTTTCTGTGGGTGGTGTGAGGTAGGGGGTTGAGGTTCCTCTTTTCTCCCACGTGAATATTCAGTGTGAAAATCTGAGCTTCCGCTGACATGACAAGGCTGGAGGTCATGAACAGCGAGTTCCTGCCTGAGCCCCAGGACAGAGAGGGGTGAAGAGCCCCTGCCCTTGATGCTGCCGCCTCCAGCCTCTGCTTACTTGCTGTCTGTGGCCACACCCAGACACCATACTGAGCATGTCTGCTTTTCTTTGGGTTGCTGTAGCCCCCGAGTAGAGAGATCCCCATGGCTGTCTGCTTCTGGAGTCCCTGCAGCTTCAGCAGCCAGTATTTGACCATGACCATGGAAAAGTTAGGGTGCTGGCCGTGAGGGTGAGCCACAGTCCACAGAGCTGGCCAAGCAAGCAGGCTATGGGGGTGGCAGGTACGGTGTCTGTCCACTGCACTTGCTTCCCGACCCCCTTGGCACGCTCCCTGCCGGCCTGGTCGGGGGCAAGCCTGGGCCTTGGTGGCTTTTTTGAAGGTGCCTAGCCCCTCCCTAGCGCCAAGGCGATAGCTCTGTGGTTTGCTGTCCCCCCTGCCTTCAGGTTCACTTTATGAGCACGTTCATTTTTGACACTCAGGTCAGCGCCCCTGCAGACAGGAGTGCCCCACGCTCACCGCTGGGTCTGTCCAGCACCTGTCACCCAGCTCTGCTCAGCTGCATGGTTCACTCACTCTCTGCTTGATCCCGCAGGGGGCCTGCCTCAGACAAGGAGGGGCTGGGGGCTGACCAGGAGCACAAAGAAGACACGTTTGATGTCTTCCGCCAGAGGATGATGCAGATGTACAGACACAAGTGGGCAAACAGGTAGGTATGTACACACACGGGTGCTGTGACAGCTGCAAGCTAGCCTGAGGCGCAGCCGTTCCTCCCAGAAAGGTCGATGCTCCCACCCCCAGACATACACACCCAAACACCAGAACCTAGGAGTTCTGGAAGGGAAGCAGGAGTTTTTGGATGGGAGCCTGTGCAAGCCCTGCAGCGGGGCTGCAGCTGTTCATCATTTCAAGCATCTGATGCACCTTCAGACTCACCAGCGTTGCTTCCTATGACTAGGTGCAGATCTTCCCTAATAAAGCGTCTGTGTTGATGTTTTAAATAAGTGTGAAAGTCAGGGTTCCCTCTGACATGACGAAGCTGGAGCACAGGAGCAGCGAGCTCCTGCCTGAGCCCCAGAACAGAGAGGGGTGAAGAACCCCCACCCCCGATGCTACCACCCCCAGCCTCTGGCTTGCTTGCTGTCAGGGGCCACACCCGGACCCCATGCCGAGCATCTCCAGCTTTTCATGTTCATTTTTGACACGCTACACTTTTCTTGATCAATGAAATAGCTTTAAATTTCCCAGGCGTGGGCACCGTCCATCTCAGCCACCTCCTTCTCCTGGTTTGCGCTGAGACTGTGACCCTTGCTCTCGGCAAAGGGAAGCACCTGGAATGTCCCACAGACGCAAGGATGCTGGGCCCAACAGATGGGGTGAAATTCTCTGGGGACTAGTGTCTGCGTCGGTGCTGCAGCCCTTGGGTTGCTCTCATGCTCTCAGTGAGCCCACGCAGACTTGCAGGTGCCCACACGAGCAAAGCGAGTGAGCCTGTGGGCGGCTCTGTCGGGATCACACGCCTTCCCTGTCGAGGTTCCAGGGTCTTCTGAGAGGACCCTGGGCATCAGGAAGTGCTGGCTGGCTGCTGGGTGCTGGCTCTGCTTGTCTCGTTCTTTTGGGAACCTTGAGTGTTTGAACTAGTTTGGTCCTTGGTAAACCGAGACAAAGAGGTTTTACCAAGGGATGTTGTTGTGAATGTTGTTCATCTCAGAGCAGTTGCAATAAACAGAGAGGAAACCTAGTTCCATGGTCTCCATGGATGCTTCTTTAATGTCAGACCAGCAGGATGCAGGGAGGTGCTCTTGTGCCCAGGGTGACACCAGCTGGGGGCCTGTAAAAACGGCATGGGGGAGGTGTCTGGCCTCCTCTGACCCCACAACAGGGAAGGAGAACCAAGATCAACAGTGCAAGGCTGACTCCCATGAGGTGGAGGCCAGACAAGCCTCCTCTTTCTGCCATCTTTACTAATTCTGACGCCAACCGTCCCTCCCACAGCACTCTCTGCTGGGTTCAATAATTCACTGCAATGGCCACACACAACTCACAGACCATACTCACAATTATGGGGTTTATTAGGGAAGTAACAGCTACAATTCAGACTCGAGAACACTCAGGATACAGTTCTTCCATCAGGATAGCCTCTCCTCAGCTGCGCTCGCAGGCACGCCTCTCCCTGGCCCTCAGTCTCTGCCCAAAGGCACTCAGCTTTCTCTCTCCGTGGGCTGGGAAGCCCACCGTGCCATCTCCTGCTGCTGGGTCTCTCCTTCCTTGGCGGTGGTGGTAGACTCCTCTCTGCTCTGGAATTGGCTCTCTCTTAAGGCAAAACTGACCAATCCCCTTGGTAGGCCACAGTTATCTATCCCACAGTCCCGCCCAATCACCTGGGTGGGAGTTACAAGCCCATGGCTAGAAAGGCCACACACAAAAGTAATTAATCCACCGCAGGGCCTCTCCCCCAGCCTCTTCAGTCACCAGGGAAGGCCCAAGGGCATGTGTGGGGGGGTCCCCATCAAGCACAGTGGGGGGTGAGCACATAAAACAGCTGAGGGATGGGGGAGGGAGCCCTGTTCCCACTGCCTCCAACTCCCACCACCCACAGGGCCTCACCCACCCTGGAGTCCCCAAGCCATACTCTGCTGCACGCTGCCCCCCACCCCCCAGCTGAGGAGTCTGTGCTTTCAAAGGTCTGAAAAGCTCCTATTGTCCCAGGGCCACACATGGTCACCCTGGGCCTGCAGGTACAGAGTGGGGTCCAGGGGGCTTCCACATTTTAGGTATCTTTTAGAGCAGTACCCCATTCTTCCGGCACCAAATTCTCTTAGTTATCTAGTGCTGCTATAACAGAGACACCACAAGTGGGTGGCTTTAACAAACGGAAATTTATTTTCTCACAGTTTAGGAGGCTAGAAGTCTGAATTCAGGATACCAGCTCTAGGGGAAGCCGTTCTCTCTCAGTGGGCTTGGAGGAAGGCCCTTGTCTCTTTGAGCTTCTACTCCTGGGAGATCTTCATATTGCTTGACATCTCTCTTTCCCATTCCTGCTTCTCTTGCTTCCTTGTTTAATCCCAGTTGTATCTCAAAAGAGAATAACTCAAGATACACCCTAATCCTGCCTCGTTAATGATAAACATAACCTAATCCTCATTGACATAACCTAATCCTGCCTCATTAACATAACAGACACATCTCATTCACAAACGGGATTATAACCACAGGCAGAGTTTAGGACTTATAACACATATTTTTTGGGGACATGATTCAATCTATAGTATGTGCTAACTGAGCTGCTCCCAGGACAGAAGTTTCCACGGCAACCTCGCTCTTGTCATTGTTGATATTGTTATTGATCCTTCCACGTCCCGCTGGCTTGGGCTTTGGCTTCTCTACCCAGGAAGCTCTGTCTTGTCTACCCCACCACCATGCCCACTGGACCCTGGGCAGGGCTGTGCGCCACTCACCCTGCCCTCACCTGCCCCTCTAAGCCTTAGGGGCTGATGTTTCACTGGAAGAGGGTTAGGCTGTCGATCCCCCCATGTGTTTTGGGAGTTGGAGGCTGTTGCAGGGATCCAGATGAGTCAGTGCCTAGGACCCAGGAGCTGACCAAGTGCCAAACCCACATCCAGGCGCCAGCTGCAACTCTACCCAGTATCCGGCCCCATTTCTCAGACAGGAAAACTGAGACCCACAAAGAGGAAGAGCTCGGTCCCTGGCTGCCATCTTTCAAAGTCACCTCACCTACCCGAGCCTCAGTTTCCCCACCTGGGTACCTGCAGCACTGTGTTGCAGCAGGTGGCTACCATTCCTGTGCCGAGTTGGGACTGCAAGCTAAGCCCCAGTGTCAAGTATCAGTTTCATTTCAAGAGTGTCGGGTGTTGAGGGGGTGCCTAAAGCTACCCACCCAAGGGGTCACTCTCCACCCTGCCCCACACCCAGCTATGCCTGTGAGACCTCCATTCCATCTTCAGGGCTCACCTCCCCCACCCACTTCTCCAGGCAGCCCTGCTGCTCTCCCCAGACAGAGCCCTGGTCCCCCTCTGGCTCCCCCAGGCTCATCTCAGGCCCCCCTGGGCTGGGGTCCTCCATGACTGGCTCTGTCTTGCCCACCTGGGGCCTCCTCCACCTGGGCCAGGATCTTAGCTCCAAACCTCCAGCATGAATGAAAGAACAATGAAGGAATGCACTTTGTACAAAGTCGCAAGTCCTGACAACCAGCCCTCCATCCTTGATGGGGCGTGACTCCAGGCAGGACAGACGGGCAGGCCCAGGCTGAGTGCTAGCTCTGGGGGTGACAACAGTGACCTCAAGCAGGGCCTTCCCCTCTGGGGCTTCCTTTCCCTCAGTGGAAACATTGGATGATATTGAAGTCTAGCGAGGAGAAATCCAAAATGTACTGTGAATTTAAAAAGCTGGTTTATATAGAACGTATACAGTTGTTTTAGTATACTATTGGAGCCCTGGTGGCGCATTGGTTAAGAGCACCAAGAGGTCGGTGGTTCGAATCTACCAGCTGCTCCTTGGAAACCCTATGTGGCAATTCTACTTTGTCCTATAGGGTCCCTATGAGTGCGAATCGGCAACAGGTTTGGTTTTGGGGTTTTTTAGTGTACTATATAGAAATGGAGCCCTGGTGGTGCAGTGGTTAAGAGCTCAGCTGCTAACCAAAAGGTCAGCAGTTCGAATCCACCAGCTGCTCCTTGGAAGCCCTACGGGGCAGTTCTACTCTGTCCTGTAGGTTGCTATGAGTCAGAATCGGCTTGGTGGCAATGGGTTTGTTTGGTTTTTTGTTTTGTTTTGGTATATAGAAATAGAAACACACAGATGTATAAATACATGACCACAGACATTCTGGAAAACTCTACACCCACCTATTATAAGGGTTCCTTTGGGAAGTGGGTGGGCTCTGATGGTGCGATCTTCACTGGTTGTGGGGTTTGGCCTGGGACAAATCTCCTGACATCGCTGATGCTCACTGGACTTTTCCTCCTGTCCATGGAGGTCAACCAACTTCACAATGGGGAAACTGAGGCCCAGGAAGTCTGACTCTACAGCTCACACTGTAATGGCCAGGTTTTCTGGCCAGGTTAGTCTGATTTCTAAGCTCTCCCTACACACGCTCATGCAGGCACACATCCATATGCACATATGCTCACACATGTGCACGCACAGCTACACATGTGCACACACACACATCTGCAATGCTCTCGTGCACATCCACATGCGCATACCCTTGTACACACACACACACACACTCATACACATGTGCAGAAACACATGTGCACACATGCCCAACAACATGAACACAATGTAGACGTAACCTACATGCACATGCAGACATACATGCACAGGCGCATGCTCACATAACACCTACATGTTCACATATGTACACACGTAGACACGCACCCATGCTATTTTTCCCACTGAGCCCTTGCTCATGGCCCTGGAAACTCTGACAGACTCCCCAAGAATTTAGGCTCTGTGGAGGATCTGGCACCAGCCCCTTCCTCCCGGCCGCAGGAGGGGGCGCTCACAGCTGAGCTTTGCTTTGCTGGGTTTTTCTGGAGAGATTCCTCAGGTTGGACAGGTGCAAGCCCTGTCTCCCGGGTCTTAGCCTTTCTGGCACAGGAGTGAGAGGTGAGCCTTCAGCTTCAAGATTTCAGCTTTCCTGTCCTGAGAATGCTGCTGGGAGGCAGCTCAGCCCAAAGCAGAACTTGAGGGTCAGACAGGCCGGGTTTGAGTGCTCAACCCTAACGTGTCCTTGCTGTGCTGCGTGACCCAGCCAAGTGATCTACCTCTCTGAGCCTCAGTTTCCTCACTCACAACATAGGAAAATGATAGTATCTACTGCCAGGGGACTGGGGATGAATTCCCAGCATGCTGCAGAGCTCCTACACATAAACTGCGCGATTCCATTGTGCTGACGTCCTGGGGGCCTGCCCCAGCCTGAATGTAGGCACCTTCCTCTTTATGGCTTCTAACTGAGCTAAAATTCACATAACATAGACTTAATTTTTTTTTTAATTTAAAATAAAAAAGCAAGGCCTGCCTGCAGAAAAGGCCCACTCAATACACAGTGTTCCTAGGGATCTTATCTATTGCATGTCTATTGCCTTGTTCTTCAATCTTAACAGGAAATCAAGGTTAACCAGGCGTTATGGATTGAATGATTGAAGTCCTAACCTCTGTACCTGTAAACATGACCTTGTTTAGAAACAGGGTCTTTCTTTGAATATGATATCAGTTAAATTAAACAAGGTCATACAAGAGTAGGGTGGGTCCTAATCCTAATCCCTTCTGAGTGATGTCTTATGAAAGGGGAGAACGGACATGAAAACAGAGACACATACACAGGGGGAAGACAGATGCCATGTGACAATGGAGTCAGATGCATCTACACTCAGCAAAGAATGTCAAGGGCTGCTGGCAGCCCCCAGAAGCCAGGAGAGAAGCACAGAACAGTTCTCTCAAAGCCCTCAGAAGGAATCAACATGGCCGATATTCTGTTTTGGACTCCTAGCCTCCAGAAGTATGCAACAATAAATTTCTGTTCCTTTAAGCCAAAACAATAATAAAAATATACTTGTGATAAAATATATATAACAATTTGCCATTTCAACCGTTATTATTGTTATAAAAATATATATAATGAACATCGTCCAAGTCAACATTTTTCAGGAGTACAAGTTAGTGATATCAATTACATGAATCATGTTTCAACCATTTTTATGTGTACAGTTCAGAAATTACATTTGCCATGTTGTGCAACCATCACCACCGTCTGTTTCCAATTTTTTTCATCATCCTTTCCAGAAGCTCAGCGCTCATTAAGCAATAGGTCCTCCTTTCCCCGCTCCCAAATGTAACTATTTTAAAAGTGTACAGTTCAGTGGTTTGCATTATTATCCACAGGGTTGCACAACCATCACCAGTATCTAGTTCTAGAACATTTGCATCACCCCCAAAAAGAAACTTCATACCGATTCTCCATCACTCCCCATCTCTGCTGCCCCCAAGCCCTATTGTTGTTAGGTGCCGTCCAGTCTATTTTGACTCATAGCGACCCCACGTGACAGAGTAGAACTACCCCATAGGGTTTTCTAGGCTGTAAAATTTATGGGAGCAGATCACCAAGACTTTCTCCTGTGAGCCCCTGGGTGAATTCAAACCACCAACCTTTCGGTTAGCAGCCAAGCACTTAACCATTGTGTCACCAGGGTTTCTGCCCCAAGCCCTAGGCAACCACTAATCTACTTTCTATTTCTTTGTATTTCCTCGTTCCGGACATTTCATTTGAATGGAATTATTATACTATGTGGCCTTTTGTGTTTGCCTTCTTTCACCCTGTATAATGTTTTCAAGGTTCAACCACGTTGCAGCAGTTATCAGAGCCCCCTTTCTTTTTATGGCTGAATAATATTCCATTGGGTGGATGGACTACATTGTGTTTACCCATTCATTTTTTGATGGACATTTGGGTTGTTTCCATTTGCGGACTATTCTGAATAGTGCTGCTGTAAACACTGATATGTGAGTGTCTATGTGGATGTATGTTGTCCTTTCTCTTGAGTATGTACCTACAAGTGGAAGTGCTAGGTCATATGGTAATTCATGAGCAACTGACACACTATTTTCCACAGTGGCTGCACCATACTCAGCCTTTTTACAGCCTGATCTAGGATACTGTCTTAAAAAGCCTGGGTTCCCTCTGCCCCTTGTGGCAAACCCACTGACATCAGAGCCCCAGGGGACAAAGGTTCGATGTTCACAGATGTATCCAGCAGCCTCGTGTCCCTAGGAAAATCCTGGGTATGAAGCAAATAGAGGGAAGAATGGAATAAGTTAAGGCGCCTTCAGCTGTGAAATAATAGAGCTTTGAAAAAATGAGTTCCATCCTGGAGGATAACAGCAGGCTTTATAGGACAGTGTGTGATGTTATTTTTGTAAAAAGTAGACAAAAAAACAGAAACCCATGTACGGGGATAGGCATGTTGGGCTGAGTTTGAGCACAAAGAGGTGTTGTAAGGGTAGGCTGATGGGACAGGATAGGCCTTCCCCATCCCCCAAGCCATGTGCCCCATTGTCCCCCCCTACCCCAACACCCACCCAACCTTACCTCATGCATTTTGAAAGGAAAATCCATTGAAGAATGGCGAAAGGAAGTGGAACTAGGGAAGCACTCACTGGCAGAAATTGTCCCCTTTGTTTGGAGGCAGCTGTGAGCTTGGGAGGACAAAGCAGCAGTTTGATCAGAAACCTTTTCCTCCTGTGTAAGCTTCCTCCGGGGCTGTCTTCACCGGCTGCCAGGAAAGTCTCCCTCAGACATCTCCCAGGCAGTCTCTCTTTGCCTTCATCCATCTAATGGGTCCCTTCAGTCAGTGGGTCACTCATTCACTCATTCATTAATTCATTCATTCACCACACATTTAAGGAGCACCTTAGCATTCCTGCGCAGTAGACTCTCCTGTTACAGATTTAATCTGTCCCCCTAAAAATATGTGTTGGAATCCTAACTCCTATGCTTGTGGATGTAAACCTATTTGGAAATAGGATTTTTTTGTTATGGTAATGAGGTCATATCAGTGTATGGTATGTCTTCAACCTACTCACTTTCCAAATATAAATAGAGCAGATTAGGCAAAGGAGCAAGCACAGAGGCGAAGAGAGATGTCATGTGGTGATTGCCAAGGAATCAAGGAAAGCTGGGAGTATGGAAACTAAGAGATCTTCCCTGAGATATGACAGAGAGAGAGAGACTTCTCCTAGAGCCGGCGCCCTGAACTTGGACTTCTAGCTTCCTGAACTGTGAGAACAAAAATTTCTATTCTTTAAAACTACCCACTTGTGGAATTCCTGTTACAGCAGCACTAGGAGACTAACACACCATTCAACATCTAAAACCACAATTAAATGACAAGCCGTGGGGAGTGACTTAAAGGAAACCTCCAAGGTACAAAGAAAGGGCATCGAACTTGGGGCTGGTCTGCTGGGAGATGTCATTTCACCAGAGAACTGAAAGATGAATGAGAGTATGTGCAAAGGCCCTGAGGTGGAAACAAGCTTGGATGTCAAAGGGGCAGAGAGGAGGCTGGTGTGGCTGGAGAGAAGGAGATGAGGAAAGGAGGTAGGGTAGGGGGCTGCAGGGCGGGACCACCTCCTGGGCTGTGAGAGGAGTGTGGGTTTTGTCCTCAGGCAATGGGGAGCCATGGGAGGCTTTGGAGCACAGCAGGGCATGACCTGATTTATATATTAAAATACACATAGCACAAAATTTACCATTCTAAAGTGAACAACTCAGTGGTATTTAGGACATTCACAGAGTTGTGCAATCGCCACCTCCGTCTAGTTTCAGAACATTCTCATCACCCTAAATGGACACTCCACACCCTTTAGTAGTCATTCCCCATTCTCCTTCCCCCAGCCTCTGACAACCATGAATCTATTTCCTGTCTCTATGGATTTGCTTGTTCTGAACATTTCGTGTAAGTGAGGTCATACAATACATGGTCTTTATATCAGGCTTCTCTGATTTATACTTTTTAAAGAGCAGACTGGAAGGGCTGGAGTGGAGGCCAACGCTCCACCGT
Organism: Dugong dugon; assembly: GCA_030035585.1. Lineage (NCBI taxonomy): Eukaryota > Metazoa > Chordata > Mammalia > Sirenia > Dugongidae > Dugong > Dugong dugon. The sequence goes on along the minus strand of CM057462.1, from coordinate 23,198,501 downwards.
TGAAGGGCTGCCTGGGCTGCTGGAGCAACCTTTGCCTGCAGCCCACTGGAGGGTCGGAGGTGTCTAGAGTCGATGTCACCCACAGGCAGCCCTGACCAGTGACTGCAGTGTGGAGTACAAATACCCCAGCTCCCTTGCCCTCAAGCGTGAGGCATCTCCATGTCTCCCTGCAGGCCGAAGCCAAAGTCACCCTCCCCTGGACTGTCTGACACACACCCTTGCCTGGCCTCCACCCCTCCCCTCCTTGCTTCCCGACTTCCTTACCCAGGTCTTCTGGGAGCTTTCTCGGAAAACCACTTGCTCACTGTATGAATCTCCTGTGTCTGCCACAACAAAGAAACATAAACTGGGTAGCTTGAAACAACAGAAGTTTATTCTCTCACAGTCTTGGAGGCCAGAAGTCTGAATTCAGAGGTCAGCAGGGCCGCACCCCTTCCTTGTCTCCTCCAGCTTCTGGTGGTTCCCAGGTGGTCCTGGGCTTATGGCCGAATCACTCCAATCTCTGCTCCGTCTTCACATGGCCTTCTCTGTGGCTGTGTCCCCTCGTTTCATAAGATCACTCATCATTGGATTTAGGGCCCACTCTAAATCCGGGATGATATCATCTGGAGATCCTTAACTAATTTATCTGCAAAGACCTTCTTTCCAAATAAAGTCACATCCTGAGGTTCTGGGCAGACATGAATTTTGGGGGGTTACAATTCAATCCCATACATTCACGAATCCTCGATGCAGGCTCTGCCCCAGGGGCCTGGTCCCCTACAGCCGCAGTCCCCATGTGCTGGTGGCCATTTGGCAAAATGGCCTGGTGTCCTCACTAGCAAGGCAATTCCATCAATGTTCCCGCCCTCCTGAGGCCGCGTCAAAAAGCATGGATCTCAGCGTCATTGTCTGAAACGTGCTCTTTGTTCTCAGAGTCCACTGCAGCCCCAAGCCCAAGAGAGGTCACTTCAAAGGAACACAGAGTCAGTCATGGATCTGGGCTTCCCGGAAATGGTCTCTGGAGCCTCTGACAGTTTCCTCAGAGCCCCGTCCCAGAGATGTCTACTCCCTCTGTCCTCTGGCCTTCAACATCCTGGGCAGATGGTTGCAGTGGGCAGGAATGGCCGGGGTCAACCACGTCCATAAGAAAGCCTTCCTGTATCCAAGTAGGCAATCTGCAGGAGCAAAGAATAAACTGGGGCATCCTTAGATACTATCAGACATTTATTTAACACTGAGATGGCACAGGACAGTTGGCACACATACGCTCATTTCATCTTTGACAGCCACAACCCATTATACAGGTGAGGAAACTGAGACCCAGAGAGGTTGGTTACCAGTCCTCATCACACTGCTAGTAAGGACTATCTTAGCGAGAACTCTTTTGGCTGTATAAAGCCGAAAAGGGAATTCATTAGTCAGTGGAACTGAAACTGATGGCTTCAGGCTCAGATGGATCAAGGTGATCCTACAAACTCACCAGGACACTGTCTACCTCCATCTCTTGGCTCTGCTGTTCTTGTGTCAGCTTCATTCCCAGGTAGGCAAGATGATGCCCAGCAGCTCTGAGCTGACCCCTGTGAGCTTAAAACAGAAACCAACCCGATTACTGTTGAGCTGATTCCAACTCATGGTAACCCCGTGTGTTACAGAGTAAAACTGAGCTCCATAGTGTTTTCTTGGCTAAATGCTTACAACAGCAGATTGCCAGGTCTTTTTTCTGCAGCACCACTGGATGGGTTAGAACCGCCAGCCTTTCGGTTAGTAGTTGAGCACAAACGGTTTGCACCACCCAGAGCCCTCCTGTGAGCTTAAGCAACACAAAAAGGGCTCTGTTGTCCGATAACTTGGGCAGAAGCACCAGGATTGCATCTTATTGGCCAATCTCAGTGGCCAGGGCCCACAATGCAATACAGTGACCAGCAGGACCAGCAGGACCTGGGCGACGTTGTTGAGAAGGGAGCTAACCACATTAGATGCTTTTCCAAGGAGAAGCAGGAACAGCCCCCGTGAGTGTGCAGAGCAAGGACTGGGACCCAGGCCTTCACTACTGAGCGACACTGTCTCAGCTGCTTTACCGGCACGTTTACCCCTCAGACGTTTCAACACCACCACCAGTCAGTTCTGGGAAGGACTCTTGGCCCCCCACACCTTGTCCCAGTCCCTTCTCATGAAGAGCATCTTGCACTTAATGAAGGGTCGAAGGTCACACCAGTTTCCAGAAAGCGAGGTCCAGGTGAGGAGGTCAAGGAGAAGACTTTTCTGAGTGAGGACAGGGTGCAGGTCGGGAGAGGCATAGGTCCAGATGCAACAGGAAAGTGCAGCAAGAGCGGGAAGAAGGAGAGCAGCTGGGGCACGGGGAGGTGGCTGCCGTCCAGCACTGCCAGGCCACCTCTGACGGCCGCATTTATCTTCTGCGAAAGGCCCGGTTCTGGCGCCCTCGCAGCCCCTCCCATCCCTCTCCTCTGCTCCAATTTCTTGTTTACCCATCCGGGGCCACGATTTATTTTTGGATGAGTAGGTCTGTCCTCCTTGCTGTCTGTGGCCACCTGCCAAAGCCACTCGCTGTCCACGCCAAGTGAAGGGAGGCCAGGAAGAATCCAGCCCATTACCAAGAAGGCAAGATTCTGGGCGGGCTCTTGATCCGGCTCGGCTGTCTTTTCTCCTTATTCCTAATAATGGGGAGGGGGCAGTGGTAGTTCAGTGGTAGAATTCTCGCCTCCCATGCAGGAGTCCCGGGTTCGATTCCTGGCCAATGCACCTCATGTGCAGCCATCTGTCTATCCGTGGAGGCTTTTGTGCTACTCTGATGCTGAACAGGTTTCAGCAGAGCTTCCAGACTAAGACAGACTAGGAAGAAAGGCCTGCCAATTGACTTCTGAAAATCAGCCAGTGGAAGCCCTAAGATCACAATGGTCTGATCCGCAACCAATCATGAGAATGGTGCACAACCAGGCCGCATTTCATTCTGGTGTACGTAAGGTTGCCATGAGCTGGGCCAACCTTGCAGCACCTAACAGCAATAACAACACGATGCCGAGCGGGGTGTACCCGGGGTAACTGCCTCACCACGGGATCTTACACTATTGCTTTTTCCTAATTAGGCAAATGTTGGGCAATCTCCTAACAGAGAATCAAAGAAGCAGAAAAGAATACAAATAAATGAAAAACCACAACCTTTCCCTCATCAGTCAGCACGAAGACAATCTCCACTGGCTTTTCATGCACTGCCTTCCAGCATTTTTTCGCGTGCATTCACCTTCATTACCTAAAAAAAACAAACCAAACCCATTGCCGTTGAGTCGATTCCGACTCATAGTGACCCTATAGGACAGAGTAGAACTGCTCCATAAGGTTTCCAAGGAGCGGCTGGTGGATTCGAACTACCAACATTTTGGTTAGCAGCCATCGCTCTGAACCACTACGCCACCTAAGGAAAGTGTATTTACCGAGGGGAAAGCAAACAACAACATAAACTGAAAGAAAAAGTAAACAGATATGACCCGTTATTTCACAAATAAAACCAGTTGCTGTGGAGTTGACCCAGACTCACGGCGACCCATGTGTGCCAGAGTAGAGCTATGCTTCACAGGGTTTTTTAGAATTTTATTTATTTTGTTGTTATTGTTGAGAATATACACAGCAAGACATACACCAATTCAACAGTTTCTATGTACAACTCGGTACGATTCAGTGACATTGATTACATTCCCACCCTTCTTTTCTGAGTTGTTCTTCCCTCAGTATAAACTCACTGCTCTCTAAGGTTCCTCTCTAATCTTCTGAGTTGCTGTTGTCTATTTGATCCCATATAGACAGTTCCTAAAAGAACACATTGCTAAAGGTAGACAATGTTTACTATCACTGACAGTGTTGTACTTCAGAATAGAATTTGAAATGTTCTTTTTTCTTTCTTTCTTCTAATTTTACTTTAGATGAAGTTTTACAGAACAAACTAGTTTCTCATTAAACAGTTAGTACACATATTGTTTGATAACATTGGTTAACAACACCACAAGATGTCAACACTCTCCCTTCTAGACCTTCAGTTCCCTATTATCAGCTTTCCTGTCCCCTCCTGCCTTCTAGTCCTTGCCCCTGGGCTGTTTGCCCCTTTAGTCTCCTTTTGTTTTATGGACCTGTCTAATCTGTGGCTGAAGGGTGAGAAATGTTCTTTTTGACAATGGATGCAGCGCCATTCCACTTCAGCTTGTTATTCCTGGCATAGTATACCATATGATTGTCCAATTCAAAATGGACAGACTAGTATTCAAATTTATGCACCAACACCTAAGGCCAAAAATGAGGAAATAGAAGATTTTTACCAACTTCTGCAGTCTGAAATTGATCAAATATGCAATCAAAATGCACTGATGATTACTGGTGATTGGAATTTGACAACTGGAAATAAAGAAGAAGGAACAGTAGTTGGAAAATATGGCCTTGGTAATAGAAATGATGCCGGAGATCGTGTGAGGAAATCTTGCAAGACCAATGATTTCTTCATTGCAAATACCTTTTTTCACCAACATAAACAGTGATTATACATGTGGACCTAGCCAGACGGAATACACAGGAATCACATCGACTACATGTATGGAAAGGGAAGATGGAAAAAGCTCAATATCATCAGTCAGAACAAGGCCAGGGGCTGACTGAGGAACAAGCCATCAATTGCTCATATGCAAGTTGAAGCTGAAGCTGAAGAAAATTAAAACAATTCCACGATAGCCAAAGTATGACCTTGAGTATATTCCACCTGAATTTAGAGACGATCTCAAGAATAGATTTGACTCGTTAACTCTAATGACTGAAGACCAGACAAGTTTTGGAATGACATCAAGGACATCACACATGAAGAAAGCAAAAAGTCTTTAAAAAGACAGGAAAGAAAGAAAAGACCAAAATGGATGTCAGAAGAGACTCTGAAACTTGGTCTTGAATGTAGCGTAGCTAAAGAGAAAGGAAGAAATGAAGTAAAAGAGCTGAACAGAAGATTTCAAAGGGCAGCTCCAGAAGACAAAGTAAAATATTATAATGAAATCTGCAAAGACCTGGAGCTAGAAAATCAAAAGGGAAGAACGTGCTCGGCATTTCTCAAGCTGAAAGAACTGAAGAGAAAATCCAAGCCTCGAATTGCAATAGTGAAAGATTCTATGGGCAAAATATTGAACAATACAGGAAGCATCAAAAGAAGATGGAAAGAATACACAGAGTAACTGTACCAAAAAAATTGCTGGACATTCAACTATTTCAGGAGGTTGCACACGATCAAGAACCGATGGTACTGAAGGAAGAAGTCTAGGCATTTCTGTTGTTTCTACCTTTTGCCTATTGTGAATAGTGTTGCAGTGAATATTCGTGTACAAGTCTCTGAGTCTCTGCTTTCAAATCGTTTGGGTACGTATTAGGAGCGGAATTGCTGGGTCATATGGCAGTTCTATTTTTAGTGTTTTGAGGAAATGCCACACAGTTTTCCACAACGGCTGTACCATTTTGCATTCCCACCAGCAGTGGATAAGGCTTCCAATTTCCCCCACATCCTTCCTTGCCAACATTTGTTATTTTCTGGCTTCTTTTCTTTTTTTTAGTCTTGTTGTTGTTGTTAGGTGTCATCGAATTGATCCCAACTCATAGCAACCCTATGTACAACAGAACAAAACACTACTCCATCCTGGGCCATTCTCATGATTGTTGTTATGCTTGAACCCACTGTTGCAGCCACTGTGTCAATCAATCTTGTTGAGAGTCTTCCTCCTTTTCGCTGACCCTCTACTTTATCAAGCATGATGTCCTTCTCCGGGGACTGATCCCTCCTGATAACATGTCCAAAGTATGTGAGATGTAGTTTTTAATCTTAGCTGTCCTAAGCCAATAAACCAAACGCATTGTAGAGGACTCAATTCTGATTCATAGTGACCTTATGGGACAGAGTAGAACTGTCCAATAGGGATTCCAAGGCTATAACCCTTTTTGTGTGTGTGTGTGCTTTAAGTGAAAGTTTACAATTCAAGTTAGTCTCTCATACAAAAATTTATACACACATTGTTATGTGACCCTAGTTGTTCTCCCTATACTGTAACAGCACACTCCTCCTTTCCACCCCTGATTTCCCATGTCCATTCAACCAGCTCCTACTCCTCTCCCTCGCCTTCTCATCTCACCTCCGGACAGGAGCTACCCATTTAGTCTCATGTATCTACTTGAACTAAGAAGCTCAGTCTTCACGAATATCATTTTATGTCCCATAGTCCAGTCTAATCTTTGTCTGAAGAGCTGGCCTTGGGAATGGTTTTAGTTTTGAGCTAACAGAGAGTCCAGGGGCCAAGTCTTCCGGTGTCCTTCTAGTCTCAGTCAAACCATTAAGTCTGGTCTTCTTACTAGAATTTGAGTTCTGCACCCCACTTTTCTCCTGCTCCATCAGGGACTCTCTGTTGTGTACCCTATCAGGGCGGTCATTGGTGGTAGCCAGGCACCATCTAGTTCTTCTGGTCTCAGGCTGATGGAGTCTCTGGTTTATGTGGCCGTTTGTCTCTTGGGCTAATATTTTCCTTGTGTCTTTGGTGTTCGTCATTCTCCTTTGCTCCAGGTGGTTTGGGACCAATTGATACATCTTTGATGACTGCTCGCTAGCTTTTAAGACCCCAGACGCCAAGGCTGTAATCTACAGAAGCAGACTACCACATCTTTCTCCCACAGAGTGGCTGGTGGGTTCGAACTGCCAACATTTTAGCTAGCAGCTGAGCACTTAACCACTGCACCATCAGGTATTCTTCAGCCATCCTAGTGGGAGTGAAAGATATCTCATTGTGCTTTTGATTTGCATTTCTCTGATGGTTACTGACATTTAGCATCTTTTCATGTGTTTAGTGGCCCTTTGAATGTTCTCTTGGTGAAATGTCTATTCAAGTCCTTTTTATGATTGGATTATTTCTGTTTGACATTAAGTCGTCAAAGTTTTATACATATTTTGGTTATTAGATTCTTATTGGATATATGGTTTCCAAAAATATTCTACCAGTCAGTAGCTTATTTTTTCACATTGTTGGTTAAGTGTTTTGATAAACATAAGTTTTTAATTTTTATGAGGTCTCATTTATTTATTTTGTCTTTTGCTGTTTGTGCTTTTCTTATATTAGATGATCCATTGTTAAAAGCTAGGCCTGACAGCATTTCCCCTGCATTTTCTTCTAAGAATTTTATGGTTTTAGTTTGCACATTTAGCTCCTTAATGCATTTTGAATTTGTTTTTGTGTATAGTGTGAGGCATGGATCCTGTTTCAGTTTTCTGCATTGGGAATCCAATCTTCCCAACACCTTTTATTGAAGAGACTCTTCTTTCCCCCATGGAATGGACTTAGCACACTTGTCAAAAATCAGTTTACCATAGATGTGTGAGTTTATTTCTGTACTCTCAATTCTATCCCATTGGTCTATGTGTCTATTGTTATAACAGTACCAGGCTGTTTTGATTACTGTAGCTATATAATATGTTTTAAAAATCAGGAAGTGTGAGTCCTCCTGCTTTGTTCCTCTCTTTCAACATAGCTTTAGCTGTTTGGGGCCTCTTGCCATTCCACATAGAGTTGAGGAACCAATTTACAGAGAACACAGTGTGAGAAAGTCCTTTAACCAACATGGAATTTTTGTGTGTATGGTGTGAGGTAGGGATCAAGGTTCATTTTTGTTTGTTTTTTCCACATGGATATTCAGTTGCTCCAGAAGGATTTATTGAAAATCTTGTCCTTGCCTGAACTCATTCAGCTAACCAGGGAAGGAGTAGGGATTAAAACCGAGCTCCATCAGGCTCCAGCCATGCCCACTCTTCAGTCCCCTGTGGACCTGTCCCAACAGCCAGTGAACACACTCAGCCCTGTCAGCACCATGGAGTATTTTTAAAACTGCAAGCATTTGCCAAAGGAAGCAGGAGGCCCAGGCCAGCTCTAACTTGCTTCCTTCCTGCAGGGATGGAGAAATGTCTCCTCTGCCTCCTGCCCTCCCCAACATCGCCATTCCTACTTTTTTCCTTTTCCTGCCTCCTTCCCAGGGGGAAGTCAGACATCTGGACAGCATGTATGTGTTCCCCACGCAAGAGTTCCAGTGCGTCCAGTGGGAGAAGTTCCAGGGAGAACTGCCCACCCCTGGTCCCATTGTTAACATTGGTTAACAGGCTCCCAGGCCACCCTCAAACCTACCCAGTGTCCCCCAAGTCCCCCCAAATCAGCCACCATCATCACCATTGAATATCAGATGTCCATTCCCTTCTCCCCACAGCAGCCACAGGGAACATTCCAGATCTTAAAACCACACCAAACCGCTCCCTAGCACAAAACTCACCTGAAGCTCCATTATGCTAGAATAGAACCACTCCCCTCCTCACAGCCCGTTGGGCCCATTGGGCCCTCCCTGCCCTCCTGTCTCTCCAATCCCCTTCGCTCACTCTATTCCAGCCACACCCAACTCCTGGCTGCCCCTCAAAACTGCCAGCTCTTTCCTGCCACAGGGCCTTTGCACAGCCATGCCTTCTGCTTGGAGCACCCTTCCTCCTCATCTCTGTGTGCCTGCCTCCTGCGCGTCTTTAGGATCACAGCTCACACATCACTGCCTTAGGAGGCCACCCCCATCCTTGTGGCAGTAGCCCCACCCCTCCAGCCCATTTCCACTTGCTGTTTGATTTGCTTGTCTTTACATAGCCTCCCTTCTTTATATATTTGCCTTTTATGCTTATTGTATCTCCAGCACCCAGCTCAGGGCCTGGGGCATGGCAGGGCTCAACGTATCTTTGTTGAATGAATGAACTGAAGCAGTTAAGGCACTAGAAGTGACTAGAACACACTCCCAGGCCCAGCCACAGGGTGGAATCTTCACACGTTCCCCAACTCCTCCATGGCCACTGGGGCATTACCGGAAGTAACGTGGGAGCATGAAGCAGCCCAGGCCCTGGATTCAGCCAGATTTGTCCCAGTGATCAACTGGCATGGTGGCCTGAGGCAAACAACCCCTGCTCTGAGCCCCAGTTTTCTTCCCTGGAAAACAGGCAACATAATTGTGACTTCCTACAACTGGTGGGGCCAGAGCAGGGTCCAGGCACGCCAGCCATCATCATCACCAGAAGTCAGGAAGCCAGAGGCCTGAGGCCCACAGTCAGCGCCTAATCAATGCTCAGTGGGGCCAAAGTTACATGCCACGTCCCCTTCCTTCCATCCTCGTCACCTCCTTTCCCTCCTTCCTTCCTTTGAGCATCAACATGAACTCAGCCCACCCCCCGGGGCATAGACAACTATGCCCATAGCCTCAGCTACAACTGCTCACTGGACCTACCCAACGGGACGCTACAGTCCATGTGTGACCACTTACTGCTGCTTATTGCTCCTTCTACGCGTCCCCTGCTGGCCTTGTGCCACACATGAGCCCTTGATCCCTCCATGCCGCAGTACACCATGTGCTCTTCCTCAGCACAGGTGTACCCAGCCCCAGCTCAGCTCATGGGGATGGCCCAGCCCGGGGCCCCCACCCACCCCACATAGATGGGCAGGGTGGAAACACGGTGGCGGGAAGGGACAGGCCCAGGGCAGAGCCAGCAGGCTGAGGGCTTGGGGTCAGCTGAGCCTCAGTTTCCTCTTCTGTAAAATGGGCCTGTCAGGTCTCAGTGGGGCCCAAGGAGAATCATTTGCCTGGAAGCTGCGTCAGCACATAGAAGATGCTTTAGAAATGGAGATTTTCCTCCTGTAGTCTCAGTATCTATTCAGTCATCACTCTGGGGACATTTACTGCTGGCCACTTAGGGCAGCAACTAAGCAGAGGCCAGGCCCAGGGTGTTCCAGGTCTTGGGAAAGGCCTGGCAAAGCCATGCTGGCTGAATTGTCCTTGGCACTTTGAGGACAGATTGCTGAACCTGGAGGGTGGATGGGTAGATGAGCCTGGAGATGTGAAACTGAGGAATGTGTGGGCAGGGGAGCCTGGCCGGAGCCAGCGAGGTAGGAGGGCACAGGGGTTCGCCCACTGGTGGCTGCTCTTCAAGTGATGTTGGTAAATCCTCGTCCCTACCCCAGAAGTCGGTGCCAGTGCCCTGTCTTGTAGCTCTGGTGACCAAGACCTAGGGACGGTGTGCACCTACCCTAGGTCACATAGCCAGGGTGGGGTCAGCCTGAGTTCCCCCACCAGGGGTCTGCATGGGAAAGGCTAGTTGTAAGCAGAAGCCCTGCCCCTCCCCGGAACTTCCCTCCTCTCCATGTCCTGCTCACAGACATAAGGATCTGCACAAGGTCCACGGCCACCATGGGGAGATGGTCATCATGGAAGAAGAGCAGCTCGGTCCCTGAGACCATGAAGGCCCCCCAACTATCTTCTTGACAGTAAGACCACAATGCCCTCAGCCCATGGCCAGTCCATCCCTCAATGCAACTCATCCCCTTGGACCCACAAACACCCCGAATCTGCCCCCTCCTCCCCACCCCACGACCCCCACCCAGATGCTGCCCTACCCTCCTCCATGTAACCTCCTGCCCCAGTCCAGACCCTCCTCCTCCTGTGTTGTTAAGTGGTGTCCAGTCAGTTCCAACTCATAGCGACACCATGTACTACAGAATGAAACACTGCTGGGTCCTGCCTCATCCTCACAATCATTGCTGTGTTTGAGCCCATCATTGCAGCCACTAGGTCAATTCATCTCGTCGAGGGTCTTCGTCTTTTTCACTGATTCTCTACTTTACCAAGCATGATGTCCTTCTCCAGGCACCGGCCCCTCTTGATAACATATCCAAAGTATGTGAGACAAAGCCTCGCCATCTATGCTTCTGAGGAGCATTCTGGCTGTACTTCTTCCAAGACAGATTTGTTCGTTCTTCTGGTGGTCCATGGTATATTTAGTATTCTTCGCCAACACCGTAATTCAAAGGCATCAATTCTTCTTCGGTCTTCCTTATTCATTGTCCAGCTTTCACATGCATATGAGGTGATTGAATATACCATGGCTTGGGTCAGGTGCACCTTCCTCTACAAGATGACATGTTTGCCTTTTAACACGTTAAAGAAGTCTTTTGCAGCATATTTGCCCAAGGCAATGCGTGATTTAATTTCTTGACTACTGCTTCCATGGGCATTGATTGTGGATCCAAGTAAGACAAAATCCTTGACAACTTCAATATTTTCTCCATTTATTATGATGTTGCTTATTGGTATAGTTGGAAGGGTTTTTGTTTTCTTTACATTGAAGTTTGCAGCGCTTCTTCTCATTCTGAGTCATTCCACATCAATAAATGAAGGTCCCGAAAGCTTGACTCCATCCACATCATTAAAGTTGACTCTACATTGAGGAGGCTCTTCTCTGGTCGTATTCTGAGTGCCTTCCGACCAGAGGGGCTCATCTTCCGGCACTATATCAGACAGTGTTCTGCTGCTATTTATAAGGTTTTCACTGGCTAATTCTTTTCAGAAGTAGACTGCCAGGTCCTTCTTCCTAGTCTGTCTTAATCTGGAAGCTCAACTGAAACCTCTCTGCCATGGGTGACCCTGCTGGTATTTGAATACTGCTCGCACAGCTTCCAGCATCACAGCAACATGCAAGCCCCCACAGTATGACAAACTGACAAATGCCTTTGCATAGTCAGGAAAACACAGGTAAACATCTTTCTGGTATTCTCCGCTTTCAGCCAAGATCCATCTGACGCCAGCAATGATATCCCTCATTCCACGTCCTCTTCTGAATCCGGCTTGAATTTCTGGCAGTTCCCTGTTGATGTACTGCTGCGACTGGTTTTTAATTATCTTGAGCATAATTTTACTCACGTGTAACATCCTCCGGGGCCCCCAGCATGACCCCACCATGCTCAGAATAAAACCCACATTCCCTGTGGGGCCCTGACCTGTCTTGCTCCACTGATGCCCCTGGCCGTGAGCGAGCTCTCCGCCTTCCTCTGCTCAGGCTTACATTCCCACTGCGGAACCTTTGCACGTGCAGTGCCCTCTGCTGGGAACACATTTTCCTGTGCCCGCGCCTTTCTTTCTTTTTTTTTTTTAAATTATTTTATTTTTTTGTTGTTGATTTTGAGAGTGTACACAGCAAAACATACACCAATCCAACAATTTCTAATGCACAATTCACTGTCACTGATTACATTCTTTGAGTTGTGCAACCATTCTTATCCTCTTTTCTGAGTTATTCCTCCACCGTTAATATGAACTCACTGCCCCCTAAGTTTCTTCTCTAACCTTTCCAGTTGTCGTTGTCAGTTTGATCCCATATAGGCAGTTCTTCAAAAGAGCACAACACTCAAGGCAGACATTCTTTACTAATTAGGCTAAACAGATTTAAACCTTAAGATTTAAGGTTTAAAGATTATCTCAGGATAATTGTTTGGAGGGTTCATCCAGCCTCTATAGCTCCAGAAAATCTGAATTCTATGGAAATTTTAAATTCAGTTCTACATTTTCCCCCTTTTGATTAGGATTCCTCTATAGAATCTTTGATCAAAATATTCAGTAATGGTAGCCATGTGCCCACCCCTTTCACCAAGTTCCTCTGTCCCTTGGCTCCAGCTGCCTCCCAAAAGCCTTCCTGGACTCTCCTAGGCCAGGTCAGGCCCCCACTGTAAGATCTCATAGAGTCGGTTCTTTTCTTCCTGAGCAAGTATCTCCATTCATACTTAGACGTTCATTTATCTGAATACTTATTCTGTGCTAGATCGTGAGCTCCACAAGGGCAAGCCCAAGCTTTTGCTTGTCGCAGTAGCATCCCTGTGCTCAGCCCAGACTTGGTACACAGTAGGACTCGATGCTGCCTTCACCACTCTTTCTTCCAGCATGCATTTATTGAGTAGCAACTGTGTGCCATATGTGACCTGTAGCATGGAGGATGGGGAGAGGATCTGCCTCCCAGAATCTTGGCCCTAAAGTTACTCCAGTGCCCCTCTCCTGGCACAATTGTCCCCAGCAGGTTCCCACACCACCCCTGGACTTGGGCCATTTTCCCCAGCCCACTCCTGAGCAACACCCCTGACAGCTCCCACTCCCAACGCTGTGTCTTCTCACACTCCTCGTCTGTCAGTTCTCCCTCCTCAGGTCTCAGGTTCATCCCATGCGCTGCCCCTGCAGCCTCCCCGGGTCTCCCCAGACCCTAGCCTGCCTGCCTCCCCAGACCTGAGACTCTAAATTTTTTTATTTTATTTTGCTTTGAGTGAAAGACTCTAAACTTTTGGGGTCAACAAGATTTGACAAGGGGGCCGGCAGGGGGCAGAGCCTAGCCCCCGCCAGCCCAGCACACCTAGCCCCTGACCTCTTGTCTCCCACACCCGCTCTGCTCTTGCATACACCCCCTCCCTCAATGAGCATCAGTTTCCCCAGCTGTAAAGGAGGCAGCCGAAGTTCCCAGCAGGGCCCTGTGCTTGGTGTCAGGCTCTGCTGTTGCCACCTTAAGGTTCCTAATGATTTTTTTGAATGTTTTTTTTTTTGGTGATAATATACACAGCAAAACCCACTCCCGTTCCAGTGTCTAGACATAACGATCAGTGACATCGGCTACGTTTCTCACATTATGTCAACATGCTCGTTATTTCTGTTCTAGTTGTTTCACTCCCATTTATTTAAACTCCCAGACACCTGACCTTCTCATCTGTGCTTTAAAACAGCTGTTGACCCTTTGGTCTTATTTTAGTAATTTTTGAACCAAGGGCCCTGTGCTTTCCCTTTCCACTGGGCCCTACAGCCGATGCTCACTGCCTCACCTTTCAACAAACTCAACAAGCATTGGTCCAGCGATGGTGCAGGTGAACTCAGGCAGGGCCATGACTACCTCCGAGGAGCCATCTCAAGCCCCAGGGTTTGGCCGCTGCTCTGAGGCCTCCCAGCCCAAATAAGACAGAGTAGGATTTGAACCCAGGTATGTGTAAGTGTCTCCTCTGTGTATGCAGTCTGTGGCCACCGAGTGATCCTTACCTTTCCTTTGGTGGCCCCCTCCCAGCCCTGGGACAGCAGGCTCCTCTGTGACCTCCCTTGGGGCTGAGGGATCCCTGCTTTCAGGAAGCAGATGTTTCCATCCCACTGGAGGCCTGGGATTTCCGTGATAAGACCCTGGGCCAGCATCCAGGGCCTTCTGGGAGAGAGAGGAAGAAGAGACTGGTGGGAGGGGGTTACTGAGATTTGGGCCTCTTCCTCAAAGCCCCAGGAGGAATTCGAGCTCAGAGTTGGTGGCCATCCTCAAAGAAATGATGATAGTAGACAGACTAAAGCTAAACAAACATCACTTGTTTATCGAGCACAGCCCAGGGACCCTCTGTGTCTCAGTGACCAAGCAGGAAGTGTTAGAATCACTCCCCTCTATCCATGAGACACATGGCAGCTCAGGAAATCTGATCTAAAAGTGAAAAACCAGATCATGTCCCTCCCCTGCTCAAAGCCTCCCATGGCTTCCCAGTGTTTGAGTATGAAGTCCACATTCCTTGCTGGGGCCCAGCCTGTGGGCCTCCCGGCCCACACAGCCCCCTGTTGCTGTTGGTAGCTGTTGTCCAATCAGCCCCGATTCATGGCGACCCCATGCACAGGGGAAGGAAACATGCCTGGTCCTGCACCAGCCCATGGTCAGTTGCGAATCAGACCATTGTGATCCATAGGGTTTTCACTGGCTGATTTTCAGAAGTGGACCACCAGGACTTTCTTCCTAATCTGTCTTAGTCTGGAAGTTCCACTGAAACCTGTTCAGCATCATAGCAACAAGCAAGACTCTACTGAGATGAGTGGCAGCTGTACAAGACCCTACTCCCCCCGACTCACTCCACTCCAGCCACCCCGGGCTCCTGGAAGCTCCCCCAAAAGGCCTAGTATTTTCCCACCTCAGGGTCTTTGCCCATACTCTTCCCCCACCTCCTCTAGAAGTCCTTTCTCCTGAATTGCCACCTCCTCAGAGCAGCCTTCCCTAACTGCCCGTCTCTACCCCTTCCTTTCCCCGGTTTTATCTCCTTCATAAAATGCCATCAGATGTCATCTTATCTGTTCCTGTGTTATCCATCTTGTCCACCAGCCAATGAGCTCCATGAGGGGAAATGTCCTGCTTTGTCCTGGGCACCTGGAACAGCGCTGGCACGTAGCAGGTGCTTCATAAACACAAGTTTAACAAATGAACAAGCTCCATTTTACAGAGGAAGAGACAGAGGTTCAGAGAGACCCTCAGTGCATCCGTGGAGACGGATCCCTCAGACTCCTATACTCCGAGCTCAGATTGGACCAAATCTACCTCCAGGCTGATGGATGCTGCCCCCACCCTCATGTAAGTCAGGCTCCGAATGATGCAGGAAGCCAGGCCCAGCCTCTCAGATCCTGGTTCTCGGCCCACCTTTACCACTCGGCTAACGTTTACTTTGGGAAAGTGGCTTAAGCAATCTGAGCCTCCATTTCGTCTTCTCTAAAAATGGGGTTAGGGGTCAGGCCTAGGAGCCAGCCCATATGGTCCTGTCTTGGGCAGACGAGACGGTATCTTCCTCCCCCCAGTGCCTCCTCTGTGATCACCCGCACTGGGTGATGATGGGGACCCTGAGAGACCAGGATCTGGTCCTGAGGAGTCCGCAGTTTGGGTGGGCGGGGTGAGAGCTGGATACAGACACCCCCAGCCCTGTGGGGTTGGAGCAGGAGGAGGGCTAGGAGGACTTCCTGGAGGAGGAGGTATCGGTGCTGGCATTCCAGGCCAGAAGTAGAGCTGAGTGCAGAGGCTCAGAGGTGGGCAGAGCAGCTTGGCTGGTTCTGACTGGCAATGAAGAGCTCCAGTCTCGCTCTGATGTCCAGGAGCATCATGGAAGGTGCCAGGGCAGGGAGCATGTGACGCGGCTCAACCGGTTAGAAGGATCCCTGGAGGGCTAGCATGGGGGCGGCCAAGAGGGGGCCACCCGTCTTCAGCCTGTGTCCAGGGACCAGGAGCAAGCCTCCCCTGGCAGAACAGGGGAGGAGGCTGAGGCTGAGTCACCCACCCGGCTCCCGTGAGAACATTCGGCAGCCCACGTAGGCTGCCACCAAACAAGAACACAGCCCCCGGATCCCCTCAGTGCTGCCTTCCCCATGGCCTCCCCTCTCTGTTCCCCACCTGTTCCCCCCCTGTTCCCTCCAGGCTACAGAAGGAGAGGGGTGAGTGTAGACAGTTGGCAAGGAGGCAGCAGGCTGCCTGGCTGAAAGGCCCAGAGCTTCCTGGAGGAGGAGGCCTTCCCTAGCCCAGGGTCCAGTGTGTCCTATGGCTGCTGAGGCTCTGCCAAGGTTTGGGAACTCTACCCCAGTTGGGGAAACTGAGGCTCAGAGAAAAGTCATAAGAGCTGAAACCTTACTCGGTGCCTACAGTGTAAATCCAATCACATCCCTCTCTCCCCCCCCAGCTCCAAGCCCTCCCATGGCTCCCCAGTACCCTGGGAATGAAACGCACATACCTGCCCACAGTTCACAAAGTCCTGCCCAGTCCTTGTAACCTTCCTGTCCCTTCATTGTCCCCCAACACCCTCACTCTGGCAGCCCCAGCCTCCCCGCTCTTCCTCCAACACACCCAGCCCGTTGCCATCTCAGGGCCTTTGCACGAGCTATGCCCTCTGCCTGGAGCAGCCTTTGTGAGTTATTATCCAAGCCCAGGGACAGGCAGCTAGTTGGTGGGAGTTGAGGTTTTTACCCAGGCCCTTGTGATTCCCCCAGCTAATAGTGCCACATCTAAAACAGGCCTCTAGACTGGTCCACTGATTCTCAGCCCCTCTAGTCCCCGCCACCAAAGACCCCCAGCCTTGGGCCCAAGCCCCTCACTGCTCAGGGAGCTCTGAGACACACCCAACCCCACATCCCCCAGCATCTGCAATCTCTTCGCCCCACTTTCTGCCCTTCACACGGGCGGTGACGGAGGCTTCAAGGACAAAGCAGCCAAAAATAATCAGCCCGACCTACCTCCCCAAAGTGGGACAGCCCTGCCCCGCCACCTGGCACCCCAAAGTAATTAGCGCATGTGGCAAATGAGGGTAATTAGGTCTTTGGGAAGTAAGCTGCAGAGCCTGGCTTGGTGCTCAGAGTGGTCTCGGCACCTCCCCCCCCCGCCCCCACTTTCTGCCTTGCCCTGGTCTTGGGCCTTTAGGTCCACAGCCCAGGGCCAGCACTCCTTGTCTGGGAAGCCTCCAGACTCCGGACCCTCCCCTTCACCCCCAGCCCCTTCGTGCCTGGGCCTGAGCAGGCCTGGCTCCATTGTTTGCTGGGGGCTGTTTGTTGAAGTTGAGTTGGATTTGAATTTAAGGTGGGGTCACCTTCAAGTAACAAAAAATCACCAACATTATTGAGTCATCAAACTCCCCTCCACCCTGACCCCCATGTGTCCACCCTGTGCTGGAAGAAGCCAAGTCCCAGGGAAGCCTCAGTCCCATCCTAGCCCTCGAGGTGCCCTCTGGCTGGGGGAGTCAGAGCTGGACACAGACACCATTAGCCCCCTGGGGTCAGGGCCAGGCCAGAAAGAGAGAGGGGACTGAGGAGGGTCTGGAGGGAGAGGAGTGAGAAGAGGGTGTTGGAGGCGGGGCTTTGAGGGATGAATAGGAGTTTTCCAGGAAGAGATGGCCTGAAGGCTGGCCCAACTAGCCATGGCTGGGGGAGTGGGGAGAAGGAAAGGTGGAGAGGCTTGAGACACACACAAGGGGCTAGGAGCTAAAGATTTAGAGGATCCGAGAGAATTTACACTAGGTCCCTGGATGACACCATTTGCCCTCCTCTACTAACCTAAAGGTTGGTGGTTCTAACCCACCTTGCAGCACCCCAGAAGAAACGCCTGGCGACCGGCTTCTCTAAAGATTACAGCCAAGAAAACCCTATGGAACTTAGTTCTATTCTGTAACACAAGGTCACCATGAGTCAGAATTGACTCAACGGCAACAGGTTTGGCTTGGACCAATTTCCTGTCTTCTAGACCTCACATCTGGTTGGGAACCTTTCAACCTCTGAAAGAGACGATTTTAAGAACTTGGCTCTGCATCAAAAACCACAAGCCCAGACAGCCAAGAATAAATATAATGATTCCAACAGCAAGTATTCATTGAGCACCTAGGGTCAGCCCTCTTTACACAAGAACTCACTAGATCTTTACAGCAAACCTCAAAAGAAGGTATCTTTCTTTCTTTTTTTTTTTTAATTGAACTTTTGGTGCAGGTTTACAGAACAAAGTAGCTTCTCATTAAACAGTTAGTACATATATTGTTTTATGACATTGGTTAACAACACTTGATATGTCAACACTCTCCCTTCTCAGCCTTGGGTTCCCTATTACCAGTTTTCCTGCCCCCTCCTGCCTTCTAGTCCTTGTCCCTGGGCTGGTGTGCCCCTTTAGTCTCGTTTTGTCCCATGGGCCTGTCTAATCTTTGGCTAAAAGGTAAACCTCGAGAGTGACTTCATTACTGGGCTAAAACGGTATACGGGGGCCATACTCTCAGGGTTTCTCCAGTCTCTGTCAGGTCAGTAAGTCTGGTCTTTTTTGTGAGTTAGAATTTTGTTCTACATTTTTCTCCAGCTCTGTCCGGGACCCTCTGTTGTCATCCTGGTCAGAGCAGTCAGTGGTGGTAGCCGGGCACCATCTAGCTGTATTGGACTCAGTCTGGCGGAGGCCGTGGCACTTGTGGTCTGTTAGTCCTTTGGACTAATCTTTCCCTTGTGTCTTTAGTTTTCTTCATTCTCCCTTGCTCCCGAAAGGGCGAGACCAGTGGAGTATCTTAGATGGCTGCTCACAGGCTTTTAAGACCCCAGATGCTACTCACCAAAGTAGAATGTAGAACAGTTTCTTTATTAACTATGTTATGCCAATTGAGCTAGATGTTCCCTGAGACCATGGTCCCCACAGCCCTTGGCCCAGTAATTCAATCCCTAAGAGAGTTTGGATTTGTCCATGGAGCTTCCATGACCTTACACTGAACAAGTTGTGCTGGCTTCCCCAGTATTGTGTACTGTCTTACTCTTCACCAAAGTTACCACTTATTTATTGACTGTTTAGTGTTTTTCCACCCCCACACCTCCCCTCGCTCGTAACCATCAAAGATTGTTTCTTTTTGCGTGTAAATCTTTTAAAAGAAGGTCTCATTCTTATGTCCATTTTACAAATACGGAAACTGAGGCACAGCAAGGGAAAGAGGCTCCTTCCTGGTCATACTGTTGGTAAGAAGCAGGGCTGCAATTCACTCCCTAGCCCACGTGACTCTGGAGGCCTCTGAGGTCCAAGGTTAGGGCCTGGGAACCCCCTTCTGCAAGCATTTATGAAGGCCCTGCTGCAGGTCAGGCTTGATCTAAGGGTGGGACAAAGCCATGGAAGAGGTAGACAGTAACCAAATCATGCTATAAACATACTTAAAGTGGCCACTGTGACCCATGCCATGATGTTGAAAACACAGCTTGGGGGAAATGTTACCTTCCCTGACATCCCCTGCTCTGCCAGGATAGGGACCCCTCTAGGGAGAAGAGATGATCTAACTTCGCTCTGAAGGTTGGGTTGGATTTAACTAGGCAGCGACAGGGCCTGACCCATAAA
Organism: Dugong dugon; assembly: GCA_030035585.1. Taxonomy (NCBI): domain Eukaryota; kingdom Metazoa; phylum Chordata; class Mammalia; order Sirenia; family Dugongidae; genus Dugong; species Dugong dugon. The sequence continues at coordinate 23,179,015 of CM057462.1, read as the reverse complement.
AGCCGCTCTACAAATGGCAGCTTCACCAGGGCGAAGCAAACAACTCTGGCCCCTGCTTGGTTCCTACTGTGATGAGAAGCTCATTCCCTCACTCCCTTCCTCAGCCCGAAGGGAAAGCTTTTAGTCAGCCTCCCTGGCATGGTGGCCCACAAAGACATCCACAGTCCCTTGGAAAAGAGGTCCCAAAGCTTAGGCAGAGGAGGGCTTAGGCTGGGGTGGGGCAGCAGCTTAGGGCAGCCCCCTGCCCATCTATATCCATGGGAGGGTGAGGAGCTGCTGATTCACCTGGATTCTCCTTGCCACCTCCTCCCTGAGCCCTGTAAGCATCAGCCCATTCTCCAAGTGAGAAAACTGAGGTCTACACTGAGGAAGCCACTTCCTCCACCTGGATTTGGCCAAGACACCTTCAGGTCAAGGCTTCTCAAGGCACACCAAGTCCCAGCTCCTCCTGGAGGCCCAGGGAAGCCATGCAACTCCCTCCTCTCTGTCACATTATTGCTTTCTGTCCACACCCACACAAGGAGCAACATCTGCCTGGGCCCCTCGCCCAGCTACCCCCGCAGAACATACCACGTGGTCCCGGTTCTGCAGCTGCCCAGCCCTCGGCAAACCCTCAGTGGATTTCAGGAGCCTCAGGCCGACCAGCACCTTTCCCAGTTATTTATTTATTTTTTATTTTATTTTATTTTTTTGTAATACGGAAAAAGTCACTCTTTGCACAGAACAGACGGTATATTCTTTGTTCCCCACAGAGCTCGCGCCTTCTGTGGCATCAGGCCTGAGAGTGAAGCCAAGTACTTTGCTTGTTCAGATGCCTCATGAAGTTCGAAGCAGCTGGGGAAACCCAGTTTGTGGTTCAGTTTCCCCAGCTCAGGTGAGCAGTCCCTCCAGTACTGGGTGAGTCGGGGGCTGCAAGGGGAACTGATCCTCAAGGAGCACTCACACATGGGCACGACTGATAGAAACAGGTAACATGGCTCCTGGGGCACAAGAAAGGGATGGGGGGATGAGAGGGAAGATAAGGTCTCTTCCAAGCCCAGGATATTCAGAGTGACTTCCCTGAGGAGGGAGCAGTGGAGTTGAGCCAGGAAGGATCAGGCAGAATTATGCTACAGGGAGGGTCTTCTGGGTGGAGGGAACAGCTTGGGCAAAGGCCTAGGAAGGGGGATTCTGATCTTGGGATGGGAATATCTCCAGAAGCAACAAGACCCAGAATTAACCTATTCCCCTAAGGGTCTTTGAAGGTAGCTGGCAGCTACCTTCATGACCCACGCCACAAGGCTGAACACACAGCTTGGGGGAAGCGTAACTGGCCCTGATTCTTCTTGGGGGAAAGGAAAGAGGGAAAAGAGATGCAAGCACTCGAAGGCCTTGGGAGATGAAAAGCCAGAACCTCTGAGGGTGCTGGAAAACTCAAGTTTTCGGTTTGGAGCTTCAGGGAACCCAGGTCTCAGCCCTGAGTCCAGTGCCTCTGCCCACCAGCTCAATGTCCCTCTGCAACAGGACTGACCGGTGGGCCCTGCCGGCAGCCTGGGGCCATCTCAGCCGCCCCCAGAAGACCTGCTCCTGAGCAGCTGCAGGAAGGGGTGGGGGCCCTGGGCTCAGAGGGGGCAAACCCAGGACTACCACCATTCAGTGGGGCTCTGACACTGACAGTCTCTCCACCCTGGATTTCGGACCCTATAACAATAGCAGTAATAATCATAATCCCCAGCTGATGGGCTTGTCTTTGGGGAGTCAGAGGTGGACACGCCTGGGGCCAGAGGGATCAGGGCTGGGGGAAGAGCACGCAGGCAGGATCTGAGCAGGTGCCCCAGACTGACCCCATTAAGCGCTTACTGTTTGCCTCTCTCTCCTTGTCCCCATTCCACTCTCCTCCCAGTCCAGATGTCTTAATTTCCTGGCAACACCTGGGGATCCTCAAGGTGGGTGGACCTGCCCCTACCTCAGCACCTTATGGAGTGACCTGACCGGTAGGAACCTAACCTCCATCATAAGCCTAAGGTGATGACCCTGGGCAATCAGGGCATCTGACGGCAGTGACTTGAAGGGTCAGGGTGGGTCCCCAGGTAGTGATTGGAGGATGAAACCACCATGTCTGTTCGTCTGTCCCTCTGTCTCCTTCTGTGTCTCTGCCTATCTCTGTGTGTCCTCTCATCCCGGATATCTGTCGCCGTCTGTCTCTCTGTCGCATCCCCGACCCCAGCCCCGCTCCTCTCTGTGCTCCTCGCCCCCTCCCTGCGCTTCCCGCCCACCACTCCTTCCCTAGGGGCGCGCTGGGCGGCCAGCAGGGGCGCTGCGGGGAGCTCACCGGCCGGGAGGCGGGGCGGGCGGCTGCCGCGTCGGGACCGGCCGCGATGGGACCGGAGGCGGCGCAGGCGGCGCAGGCGGCGGCGGTGCGCAGACAAAGGCGCGGGCGGCTGGCGGGCCCGGAGAGAGGCAGCGGCGCCCGGCCGGCCCTGCGTGGAGTTGGTGCCGCCGGGCCGCACCCGACTAGCGCCCGGATACTCGCGGCCGACCTGGCAGGGTGAGCCCCGCGAGACCTAACGGGGTGAGGACAAGAGACCCTGAAGCTTCTGGGTCGGGAGCGGCGCGGGGTGTCCCCAAAGTTCGAGGTCGAGGAGTGGCGAAGGGGGCTGCGAAGTTCCGGACCCGGATGGAGGGGTGCAACGCAGTGGTCCCCTAAGTTCCGGACACGAAATTGGGAGGCGACGCGGGGTCCCTGAAGTTCCGGACTCTGGGTCACGGACTGGTGGAGGTCTCCGAAGTTCCGAACTCGGAATAGCGGGTTGTCGCGGGATCCCCGAAGTTCCAGGGGCGAAGCATTCTGAAGTTAGGACTCACACTGGGTGCCCGGCTCCTGGCGGGAGTGGGGACCCCGATTCTATCTGAATACCAGGCCCGCTCGGCAAGGGCGCGCGGGGTGGGGCATCTCCTCCGGAGGTATTGAGGATCCCCGGTCACCAGGCAGGGTCAGGCCCCTCAGGGAGCCCCGCGGCAGGCGGGTGGGGTCCTAGGTGCATGACTAGGAGGTGAGTAACTTTGCCCGAACACGGCAAGTCATGGCAAGAGCTGCCGGGCCGGCGGCGCCTGAGTTCAGAGGACCCCAGCGTTTCCCTACTTTGGCCCGGCCCTAGACCCGCCCCCAGCCCCGGCTAGAGCGGCCGCCCCTCCCCCAGCCCAGGGACTCGGGTTTCAGACCTGTGACCGGGACAGCAGCTGCCCACGATGGGGGGGGGACACCCCCCTCACCACAGAGGCCGCTGGGCCGGGCTCCCCTCCTCCCTTAACTCCCTGTAATGGCTTCTCCTAGGTGCCCATAGGCCCCCTGGTTGCAAGTTTGGATGTGCAGGAGGGGAGTCAGGAGGTCTCCTTCCAGGCAGCTGGTCCTGGCTTCTGTAGGGTGGCGACTAGAGGAACCTACGGAGTGGCTGGGGAGCCCAGTCCGTCCTATTTGGAGTCCACCCTGCCCCTAGGGTGGACCTGTGTGGCTACATCTTGTCCTTCTAACCATGCTGGGGTCTCTATGGGGATTTGGACTAGGACTCCTAGGGGCACCTCTGTCCCAGGTTCAGACCTGGGCTTCCTCGTGGGTCCAACAGGGTGTGGCCTCCCAGTTGGCACCTGGGCATGGCCCACCCACTTTTTGCTGGGACACCCTGGTTTGAGGTGGATCTGGTAGAAAGTAATATCCCCTTAGCCTGAGATTGTGGGGGCTCACCAGATGTCTCAAATGACCAGGATGGTGGGGGGTTCACACTGCAATGCCAGGGATGCTGAGCGGAGACCTGCTGGCTCCCCAGGCCCCTCAGGTTCCACTGTATCTGACTTCCCCTAGAGAGCAGTCTCCTGTCCCACATGATGTGGGGGTTCCCTGAGATGGGATTGTGGTTGCTGTAAGCGGCCGTTGAGCAGATTCCGACTCATGGGGACCCATGTGTGCAGAGTAGAACTGTGCTCCATAGGGTTTTCAAGGCTGTGACCTCTTGGAAGTAGATAGCCAGACCTTATTTCTGAGGCACCTCTAGGTAGGTTCGAACTGCCAATCTTTCAGTTAGTAGTCCAGTACTTAACCCTTTGAACCAGCAGCTCCTGCCCCCTCTCTGGCCGCCCCTTGGAGCCTGCCCAGCCCAGCTTGACCAATGTCCACAACCAGGTGAGCACCTCCTCTGCTTCGATCCCCAGCCTTACCCCTGTGCAGCTCCACGCCCGCTGAATGCCCTCTTCCCCCAGGGAGCAGCCCATCTTCAGCACACGAGCTCACGTATTCCAGATTGACCCGGCCACCAAGCGGAACTGGATCCCTGCGGGCAAGCACGCCCTCACCGTCTCCTACTTCTACGATGCCACCCGCAATGTCTACCGCATCATCAGCATCGGGGGCGCCAAGGTGCGGTGGGGCCTGGAGGTGGGGAGCGCCTGGGGTCCCTGCTGTGTGCCCCTAGCCGGGGGTGGCCTGCACCTTCCTGGGCCAAAGTCTCCGCTCCTGAAATAGCTTAGAGCAAGGACTCCAAGCCCTCCTCCAAAGTGATGCTCAGAGAGTTTCATGACCGTTATTATCAGTCTCCTGAACTTTGCAGGCCATCATCAACAGCACCGTCACCCCCAACATGACCTTCACCAAAACTTCCCAGAAGTTCGGGCAATGGGCAGACAGTCGTGCCAATACAGTCTATGGCCTTGGCTTTGCCTCTGAGCAGCATCTGACCCAGGTAGGCCTGCGGGGAGGGCCTGGGAGGACAGGATGGGCCTGGGGCCTCTCCTGGATGAAGTGGGAACTTGGGACAGTTCCTAATGGGCATTTGGAACTGGACCAGCCTGAATACCTTCCAGATCCCTGTGTAGTGCAGTTGGTTTGCACCTGGCTAGCCCTGGTGTTGCAGTGGTTAAGCACTTGGATGCTAACTGAAAGGTCAGCAGTTTGAACCCACCAGCAGCTCTTTGGGAGAAAGACCTGGCGATCTGCTCCCGTAAAGATTTCACCTTAGGAAACCCTATGGGGCAGTTCTACTCTCTCCTGTAGGGTCACTATGAGTCAGAATCAACTGGCAGCACACAACAACAACACCACTAATCCGATGGTTGGCAGTTTGAACCCACCCAGTGGTGCCTTGGAAAAAAGGCCTGGCAATCTGCTTCTGTAAAGATTACACCCAAGAAGACCCTATAGAGCAGTTCTGTTCTGTCCTACACAGGGTTGCCTGAGTCAGAATCGACTCTACAGCAGTAGGTTTTGATGCTTTTTGTTGTTGTTGTTGTTGTTGTTGTTTTTATTGTGCTTTAAGTGAAAGTTTACAGTTCAAATTAGTTTCTCATACAAACATTTGTACACACATTGTTACGTGACCCTAATTGCTCTCCCTGTGATGTGACAGCACACTCCTCCTTTCCATCCCGGATTTCCTGTGTCCATTCAACCAGCTCCTGACTCTCTGCCTTCTCATCTCACCTCCGGACAGGAGCTGCCCATTTAGTCTCATGTATCTACTTGAGCTAAGAAGCACTCTCTTCGGTTTTGGTTGTTTTGAACGCCTTTCAGCTTCCCTGGTTGGAGTCCCAGCTCTGTTGCCCACTTGCTCCGATTGTGGACTCACCCTGTCCCTCTCTGGACCCCATCTAGCAAATGGGTGCACCGAATGGGCTGAGTGCTAGTTCCTCATGGCCTCACTCCACTCCCTCCTGTGTCTGGTAGTTCAATTTTGTCTTTGCTCCTTGTTTCCTTAGATTCTTGGTGCTTTCTTGTCCTGCTTGAGGTCTGGAAGATTTTCCCACTTGTTTTCTTCTAGAAGCTTTGTTGCTCTCCTTTCCACTTTAAAAAACCAGTTGCAGCAGAGTCCACCCCATCTCACTGCAACCCCATGCGTGTGAGAATAGAACTGTGCTCCACTGGGTTTTCAGTGGCTGAGTTTTCAGAAGTAGATTGCCAGGCCTTTCTTCAGACACACCTCTTGGTGGACCCAAACACCAACCTTGCAGTTAGCATTCGAGCAGTGAACCATTTGGACCACCCAGGAACTCCTTTCAAATTGAAGCTTGGATTAATTTCTGTGGGTGGTGTGAGGTAGGCGTTGAGGTTCCTTTTTTTTTCCCCCCGCATGCATATTCGCTTTGATCTTGGGCCTATTTTTGAGAAGACAATTTTCCCCCACGGGTGCCCTTGCTAATATTTTCTTTAAACAATTATTTTTAACCTAAGGGAATTTATTATGAAATTTATTAACCTTATTGTAAAAATGGTGTGATGGGGCATCGGACCTAGGGAGATTTCTTTTAAAACATATATCCTACCTGTATTAGCTTCATAGGGCTGCTGTAAGTGTCTCACAAATTGGGTGGTTTAAAACTTATTTATTATCTCACAGTTCTGGAGGCTGGGAGTTCAAATTCAAGGTGTCAACAGGACTGTGCTCTCTCTGAAAGCTCCAGGGGAGGCTCCTTCCTTGTCTCTTTTAGCTTCTGGTGGTTTCCAGGGATTCTTGGAGTTCCCTGGCTTGTAGATGTATCATCAGTGCAATCTCTGCCTCCATTTTCACATGGCTGTCCTCCCTCTGTGTCTGTGTCTCTTTTCCTTTTGTATATTAAATTAGGGTCCATTAGTACAAGGAAGACTAGAGGGAGCCTCAGGCCTGCTCTCTCTTTGTTATAAACTGCTGATCATCGAGTGTATTCTGACTCACGGTGACTCCATGTGTGTCAGAGTAGACCTGTGCTCCATCGGTTTCTCAGTGGCTGATGTTTCAGAATCAGATCACCAGACCTTTCTTCTGAGGTGCCTCTGAGTGGACTTAGACCTCCACCCTTTAGGTTAGCAGCCAAGCACGTTCACCTTTTGTACCATCCAGGGACTCCCTCTTTGTTGTTGTTTGTTGCCATCAAGTTGATTCTGATCCATGGAGACCTCATGTGTGTCAGGGTATAACTGTGGTCCATAGGGTTTTCAGTGGCTGATTTTTTGGAAGTAGATTGCCAGGCCTTTCTTTCACGGAGCCTCTGGGTGGACTCGAACCTCCAACTTTTCGGTTAGCAGCTGAGCTCATTAACCAGTTGCACCACCCAGGGACTTCCTTTTTGTTATAAAGGGATATTAACGAGTGTCCCAGGCGTTAAAGACAAATTAGCATCAAACTGAGGCTCTCCTTATTGAAATAAGCCTGAGTGATCTCGGGGGACATCTAACTCAATAGGCATAACACAGTTTATAAGGAAAATGTTCTATATCCTACTTTGGTGAGTAGCGTCTGGGGTCTTATAAGCTGGTGAGTGGCCATCTAATACTCCACTCGTCCCACTTCGTCTGAAGCAAAGGAGAATGAAGAAAACCAAAGACACACGGGAAAGATTAGTCCAAAGGACTAATGGACCACAGCTACCATGGCCTCCACCAGACTGAGTCCAGCACAACTAGATAGTGCCCGGCTATACCACCGACTGCTCTGACAGGGATCATAATAGACGGTCCTGGACAAACCAAAAAAATCAGAAAACCAAACCCGTTGCCGTCAAGTCCCATTCCAACTCATAGCAACTCTATAGGACAGAGTAGGACTGCCCCATAGGGTTTCCAAGGCATGGCTGGTAGATTCGAACTACCGGCCTTTTGGTTGCAGCCGAGCTTTTAACCACTGCGCCACCAGGGCTCCTGGACAGAGCTGGACAAAAATGTACAACAAAAGTCAGACTCACAAAAAAAGACCAGACTTATTGGCCTGACGGAGACTGGAGAAACCCCAAGAATATAACCTTCGGACACCCTTTTAACTCAGTACTAAAGTCACTCCTGAGGTTCATCCTTCAGCCAAAGATTTGACAGGCCTATAACATAAACAATAATACACAAAGCTCAACCATGTATACAAGACTAAATGGGCACACCAGCCCAGGGGCAAGGACGAGAAGGCAGGAGAAGACAGGAAAGCTGGATGAATGGAAATTGGGAACCCAAGGTCAAGAAGGGGAGAGTGTTGACACGTCGTGGGGTCGACAACCAATGCCACAAAATGATATCTGTATTAATTGTTTAATGAGAAACTAATTTACTCCGTAAACCTTCACCTAAAGCACAATTTTAAAAAAAGAAGAAAGAAAGAAGTCTGATTGATAGGAAAAGCAAACCCCTCTCGATGTGGCTCGATGTATTTAATACCACCCCTATAAACATCTTGCCATGATCCCCACCCTGCTTTTTGTGGCATCTTTTTCCAAGCCGTCTCTCCACTTCCAGTTCATAGATGAGGGGTTGGGCACAGTTGCTAAGTTCCACTCGAGGTAATGGAACTGATTCTGCGTGGGGGTGACCTGATGGGTCAGCCGGTGAGGGAGGCGACTGAGGGTTTCTTGACTGATTCTCTGTCTTCCCCACTCCCATCCCTAGTTTGCCGAGAAGTTCCAGGAAGTGAAGGAAGCAGCAAGGCTTGCCCGGGAGAAGTCTCAGGATGGGGGGGAGCTCACAAGCCCAGCCCTGGGGCTTGCCTCCCACCAGGTCAGTACCCCCCACCCTGCCCAAATGCTCCGAGCCAGCCAAGCTATAGTAGGGGGTCGGGACACTGCACTAGGTGCGTGAGACTCAGCAGCGCTCAAGACCCAATACGCACAGATGATATAAAACTAGAGGCATGGCAGGGATCAGAGTGGGGAGTGGGCATCCCAGGAGTGTGCCATCAGGGGGTCTAACCTGGCCTGGGTTCAAGAAGGGCACAAACTAGGTATGAGTGACAGAAACTAGCTCAGAGGGTGGCTGTGTCCCTGGGTGCTCAAGTTGTTAACCTGAATTGCAGACTGAAAGTTGAAAAGGCTAAGGAGGGTCCAGAGCAATGAACTGTGCCTTGAGATTTCTCCCCATTCATGTATCGAGCACTGACTGTGTACCAGGGCTGGGTACCAGGGGTGCAGGGTGACAATGCAGGCTGGCCCCTGTCCTCAGGGAGCTTGTGATCTGGGAGCAAGGTGGGCCAGTCAAGTGCAGATTCAGCCTGGGGGGTGGGAGGGACTTCCTAGGGGTCTACAATGGGATGTGGACTTGGGCCACAGGGAAGGGCATCACTAGGAGGGAACAGCATGGTGGTTTCAGACTGCTCCCCCTTTGCAAACTGAGACCATTTCAGTGGGCTTAGACTAGACTGCTTCAGGTTTGTCTCCTGGGCTTTGCTGAGAGCCCAGACTGGTGAGGCGGACAGGGCCCGAGACTCAGGCCCAGGGGGTAGGAAAGGAGGGAGGCGGTCGGACCCCAAGACTGGGGAGGACTGGCTGGGGTCCACAGGTTTCCACACTTCAATTCAAGCCTTCTGACCTCAGTCACGACCCCAGTGACGTGGCCCTGATCCCAACCATGGCCCCTCTAACCCGGCCTTGATCAGCGTGAAGCTACTTTACACCGTGACCCCACTCCCTCCCGCAGGTGCCTCCAAGCCCCCTTGTCAGCGCCAACGGCCCCCCCAGCGACGAAAAGCTGTTCCGCAGCCAGAGCGCGGACGCCCCTGGCCCTGCGGAGCGCGAGCGGCTCAAGAAGATGCTGTCCGAGGGGTGAGGGGGAGTGGGCGGGGCTAGAGGGCTGGTATTGCACAGAAGGCAGGGCCAGGTGGGGGGTGGGGCTAAAGGAAGACTTTGGCCGCGGAGGGTGGGGCTAGGAGAAGGGCCGGGGCCTGGGCAGAGTGAAGGGGAGAGACTAGAGGGGGCAGACAGAGGCGTGGCCAGAGGTGGGGAGTGGGGCGAGGCGGGTTCCAGGTTACTGAGAGCGCAGCAGGCGGCAGGACTTGAATGGAACCCAAGGCCTGGGTAGAGGAAGGAGGCTGACCGTGCCCCTCTCACGGAATCCGTCCCCACATCCGACAATCTTGTACTCTGACCCACCCCCTGATGACCCCTCCCTGTCTCAGCCACTCCTCGTGGCTCACCCCGCCCTGTCCCGTCCACGCCTACCTGGGCTGAACCTCTTGGCACCTCCTTACCCCGGTTCTGACCACGTCCCCATGGGATGTCCCTGCCCCCAACAAGACCTCGCCCCTCAGGGACGTCCCCGCCCCTGACCTCAGCACCGCACCGCCCCGGCCCTGCCCCTAGCCTCATCCTACCCGACCCCCGCGTCGGACCCGGTCTTGACCCCTGTCTGCAGTCCAGCTTCCCCTGGAACCCTTCCCCTAGCCTTGCCCTTAGCCCAGCACCGCCCCGGCCCCGCCCCCGCCGAACCCCTCCCGCATTCCCGCAGCTCGGTGGGCGAGGTGCAGTGGGAGGCCGAGTTCTTTGCGCTGCAGGACAGCAACAACAAGCTGGCAGGCGCCCTGCGAGAAGCAAACGCGGCGGCGGCGCAGTGGAGGCAGCAGCTGGAAGCCCAGCGCGTGGAGGCCGAGCGGCTGCGGCAGCGGGTAAGGGCCCTGACCCTCCCAGAGTCCCCTCCTGTCCCGGTGACCTGTGAATCCCCTGCCTCTGGGCACCCTCTGTGCTGGGTTCACCAGCTGACCGTCTGGGCTCGGCAGGTCACCTCCTTGAGCCTCAGTTTCTTGCTCTGTTGAGTCTGAGACAACACCCACCAAGACGGTGGTCAGACCCCACAGTCTGAGCGCCCAGAGGTGGGGGATGGTGGCCCCAACCATAGGGGCAAGCAGAAAGAGGATGCCCCAAGGGTCAGGGGAGGTGGGAGAGTGCCAGCTGGGGTGTCCTGAGCTTTGGGGGCTCAGCTCCTGTCTGCACAGGTGGCTGAGCTGGAGGCCCAGGCAGCCACAGAGCAGCCCGCGGTGGGTGAGGAGCCCAGGCAGTCACTGGAGCAGCTGGAGGCATTAGTGCAAACCAAGGACCAGGTGAGTGTGGCCTCGGCTTTCCTGAGCTCCCTCAGGGGAGCCAGGACCCTGGAGCCAACCCAGTGACCCCTTCCTTCCAGGAGATCCAGACACTGAAGAGCCAGACTGTGGGGCCCCGGGAGACCCCGGACGCTGCTGAGCGTGAGGAGACGCAGCAGAAGGTGCAGGTGTGTGGGGCACGTCAGGTGGAAGTGGATGGGCAGCCCCATCAAATCCTCACAGTCCCAGCCTGAGGGCATGGAGCCTACGTTTGCACCCAGGTCTGGCTGGCCTAAGGAGCTTGGGTGGCCCAAGTAGTTTATGCTCAACTACTAACCCAAAACTTAGAGATTTGAACACAGCAGTGCCACAGAAGAAAAGGCCTGACAGTCTGCTTCCATAAAGATTAAACCCCACTGCTGTCGAATCAATTCCGACTCATAGAGACCGTATAGGACAAAACAGAACTGTCCCATAGGGTTTCCAAGGCTGTGACCTTTATGGAAGCAGATTGTCAAGTCTTTCTCCCTCAGAGTGGCTGATGGGTTCAAACCACTGAGCTTTCAGTTAGCAGCTGAGTGCTTTAACCACTGTGCCACCAGGGCTCCTTCCATAAATATTAGTCATTGAAAACCCTATGAGGCAGTTCTACTCTGCACACAAGGGGTCACCATGAGTCAGGGGCTGACCTGACAGCAGCTAACAACTGGCTGGCTTGGCTTTCGCCCAAGCCTTCATCCAAGAAATGTTCAGGGAACACATCTGTGAGCCTAGCACTTGGAAATAGTAAAGGGTTTGGTGTCCCCCAAAGAGACCTAGGGGAGAAAAGTTGAGGAAACGCTGCCTTTTGTCTCCTGGGCAGAGAGAACAGCACGTGCAAAGGCCCTGGGGTGGACAGAAGTTGGCGTGTTCCAGAAACCAGAGGGCCATGGAGGTGGAATCAGGAGGAGCAAAGGCAAGGGGGAAGGGGCCGTAGGGATGAGGGTCATGGCCCCACTGCCACCTTCTCCCTGCAGGACCTGGAGACACGGAATGCAGAGCTGGAGCATCAGCTGCGAGTGTCGGAGCACAGCCTGGAAGAGGCGCGGGCCGAGCGGGAGCGGGCACGGGCTGAGGTGGTGCGGGCCACACAGCTGCTGGATGTCAAACTGTTTGAGCTGAGCGAGCTGCGTGAAGGCCTGGCCCGCCTGGCCGAGGGCACGCCCTGAGCCAGCTGCCGGTGGCCAACAGAGCTGGTTCTGTATGGGACGATTTCTGGGGTGTGGTCCAGGCCACAGGCAGCAGAGTCAGGGCCCAATTGCCTTGGCAGGAACTGGGGGGCCCAGCTCAGCCCTGGCCTCTCCCAGCTCGGAGGTGTTTTTGAGCTTTTCACTGTAGTTTCTAGAATCCTGGGGTGCATGCTAGCACCCCAATTACACTTCCAAGTGTGGCTGCAAGCGTGTGTAATGTGTGGGAACCTAACCAGTCGCCGCCCTTCTCCCTGCCTCCCCATAGTATACTTTGTGACCCTGCATTGTATAGTGCCTCAGCCAGCCCCCCTGTAGCCAAGGAGAGCAAGGCTCAGGGGACCCCCCCCCCCCAACAACCAGGTGCCCAGCTCTGCCCGGCACTGCAGCCCTATCCCCTTGGGCTCAGCTCTTATCTGTCAGGACCCAGTTTGGCCTTGATCGCAGTCTCTGCCACGTCCAGGCTGAGGGAATGGCTTTCTTAGCGCAGACGTAGTCTTCTTGCCTGGAGAATAGGCGGGTACTCACAGGACATGCCACAACCCCAGATGCATCAGGTTAGCACGCACAGAAGCTGCTAGAACACAGCACTGGTTTTCTTCGGGGTGACCTCCCTGAAACCTCACAGCGGTGCTGGGAGGGTGGCACTGTTGTTAGGACCTTTTTCTGGATAAGAAAACTGAGGCCCAGAGAGGGGGCATCACTAGCCTGAGGCCTGGCAGTGAAAATGTCCAGCACTATGGCTTTGGCTGGTTGTCTTCTGAGCTTTGGGCATGACCTGCCGGAAACGGTGAATGGTGGGCTGTGGGGAGAACATTCTGGGGACTTGAGATACACAGATGACCACACCTTCCTCCCTGTCCCCAAACCTGGAGAGTTGGACCAGGGATGGCAAAAAGCATTTATTCAACACCTCCTACATGTGACACATGTCATTCTGGAGGCTCACAAACCCCTTCTCCATAATAAAGGGCGAAACCAAGTCCACAGGGGACCCTGGGCCAAGGTGGCTGATGTATAGAATCTGGTTTGACCTCAGAGCTGTGGACTGGCTTGGGGACGCAGGGCGAAAGCCATGGGCTACCCGCCAGGGTGAGGGGGACCAGCAGGCCGCGGGGGACAGCCGTGCCCAGGGGAGACAGTTCTGGGTATCCAGACAGGTCTCCCTCCTTGGCTCGATGGAGTCCCAGGTGGATCCTAGGTAGATGGGGGCTGTGGTGGACTCAGGCCGGGCCCTGGGTGGGCAGGGCTGTGCGGAACCCTGGCTGGGCCCTGGGTGGGTGCCCCCTGGGCCTCCCGCTGGCCTTCTGCCGCTGTAGTGTCTGCTCCACCTTCTCCTTGAAGCGCCGATTCTTCTGCCTGATCTTGGCCAACTCAGTCTTGCGCTTGGCCTCCAGGTCAGGGTCCTGCACATGGGGGGCCAGAGGTGGTGGTGATCGAGGTACCCTCCCAGAAGCCCTGGCCCCCACCTGCCAGGCGGCCTCACCTTCCCCTCCAGGATCAGCTGTTTCCGCTTGTTGATCTCCTTCTTCTCGTCAAAGTTGGTCGCCTCCAGTTTCTAGGGGAGGGAGAGGCTGGTCACAGGGGCCCACCCTGAGGGAGCAGTCCCCAGCCCACCTGCCCAAACTCCAACTCACAATCTCACATTCCCGCCGCACCACATTGACCTGCGTGAGGATCTGCAACACTTCCGCCTCTTCCACCGAGAACTCATCCAGCTTCTTCTCTAGGGGGCATGACAGTGGGAGTGAGCTCCCTGTGTGGTGGGGCATGCCAGGTGTGCAGTGGTAGCAAGGCCCTGAGAGATCAGAGTGGGAGGAGCCCAGGGAGGGAGGCCCAGTGTGATGAGTCCACCACCCACCTGCCCCCAGCCCCACTCACTGATCTGCTCCTCGATGGCATGGACCAGGTGGATGTCGTACTGTGTCACCAGCGTGATGGCCATACCCTGCCGTCCTGCAGGGGCACCACAGCCAGTCACTCGCTGTGTGCTGGGACTGGGACACAGGCGAGCAGAAGGCAGGGACCCAGTGCCGGGCATCTTGGAGGCGAGGGGGGAAGTGGAACAAGCCTAGAGACAGGACTCACCCCCTAGCCTGACCTCCATGTGTGGATGAGTCTGTCCTAGGGTTGCAGCTGTCCTGGCTGCCCAGTCTGCCACCCTATACAAGGTTGCCAACATGCTTATTTTCCTTTTTGGCATGACCACCAGGGAGCCCAGGTGAAGCTGTGTTAACAATAAGCCCTGAGTACCTCAGCTTGAATCCCTGTGCTTGCTTTCTTTACACCTCATTTCTATGGCAGCCACTAGCCCTGGAACAGTGCTGACCACTGAAGAGCTGTTTTTGGGGCTTAACTGCATGGCAAAGAGGCTCTGCAGTTCTCAATCCCCATCACTGGGCCCGGAGAGGCAGCGTGACCTGCCTTTGAGGCTGTGGGGTCAGGAGAGAAAGGCCAGGCCTCGTTTGACCCCAAAAAACACATCTCTCCCTGCTTCTGGTGTGAAAGAATCTCCTGGAACACCCATGCCCCTTCCCAGCCTGCTAAGAAGCAGAGAGATGAATGTCTCCTGGGTCCGGGGTTGGGGGCAAAGGGTGAGGATAGAGAGTAAGGGTTGGGGGTCTGAACCTGGATGCCAAATCCTGCAAGGCAGCATCACACCAGCTGGGGCTAGAAACCCACTCATAGCTATGACAGCCAAGGGGAGAGGGGTGAAGTTACAGCGAGCAGTGGGGCCTGGGGCTCACCTGCACGGGCTGTGCGGCCGACACGGTGGATGTAAATCTTGGGGAGTCCGGGGGTGTTGTGGTTGATGACCACCTGCACAGTGGGAATGTCCAGGCCCCTGGAGGGAGAGGCCTGGCAGCTCAGCACCCAGGCGGGGGAGGTGGAGGCTGGGACTTGCCCAGTACCATCCTGGGGACGGAGCACCCTGGATAGAGGTGGAGCCAGGCTCCTTACCGGGATGCCACATCCGTTGCGATCAGGATCCGGTAGATGCTGGACTTGAACTTGGCCAGGGCAGCAAACCGTTCTTTCTGCACCAGGACAGGGAGACAGTGGGGTCAGGGAGGCTTCTCAGCAACATGTGAGCACATCCTGTGTGAAGTCAGGGCAGGGTCAGGATAGCCCTGCCCACACGGGGCTCACAAGGCCAGGCCAGGATAAACACTACGATGAAGGTCCAGCAGATAACAGGCGATGTGGACTGGGAGAGAGAAGGGTGTTCCAGGAGAAAGACCAGCTGAGCGGGTGGGCCTGGCCGGGCGCGCCAACACACCTGTTTCATCATCGAGTGCAGCGCCACAGTGGGGAAATTGAACTTGCGCAGCATCATGCACAGGATCTGGCAAGTTCTGGCGGGAAGGAAGGTTCTGGTCAGCCATCCACACAGACCTGCCCACCCGGCATCCTCTCTGCTGACCCTGCCCTCGGCTCCCAGACAGGCCTAGGCCATTCTGAGACTGCTGCTCTGACTGGGATGCAAGTTCTCTCTGCTGGAGTTGTGGGGCTGGGAAATGAAGATGGGCTCTGTCAGCGGGAAGGCAAGGCAGAGAGAGAAGTGACTGTAATAGCATGTAGGCTGCTGGATCCCGTCGTGCCTGACAGCTGCCCTACACCCAGATTTCTCAGTTCTGGGGAGCTGATACTTTCACCTCAGGAGCCGCCCCTTAGGGGAGCTATGGCCACACCAAGGCCTCCCCAGAGTGACCTCTGCCCTCTTATCTGGCTCATGCAGGAAGAGCCCACAGGTTCTTGACAACCCCTCCCACTCCCTGAGTGCCTAAGCAAAGGGCCCACAGGAACTTCCTGGGGGGTCTCCTGTGATGTGGGGACAATGTGATGACATGACAGGCCTAGGTGTCGGGGCTGATGCCCACAGGGTCTCAGCCAGCCATCACAGCCCCCCTGAGATGGGCTTGGGAGGCCCAGCAAGGCTTAGTGACACCCACAGGCCACAGCGAACAGTGGCTGGTCTGAGCTGTTTCCCAGCTGCTGTAGGGGTTCCCCAGACAGCCCAACCCTTGTGTTTCAGGGCAGAGCAGCAGAATCTAGGGTGAGCAAACCAAAAACTGACCGGTTGCTGTCGAGTCAACCCCAACTCATGGCAACCCCATGTGTGTTACAGTAGAACTGTGCCCCACAGGATTTCCAATGGCTGATCTTTCAGAAGTAGGTCACCGAGCCTTTCTTCCAAGGCACCTCTGGGTGGACTTAAACCTCCAGCCTCTCAGTTAGCAGCCAAGTGCATTCATGATGTGCACCACCTAGGGACTCTTCGAGTGCGGTGACCTCAGCAAATCGCTCCAGCTGGGAGCCTCGTTCTGAGCGAAGCCCTGGAACCTGCTTGGGTGTGGTGCACTCACTTGCAAGTATTGGTGAAGATGATGATGGACCAGTCCTCATGTTCATCCTGGAAGCCCTGGATCAGGTGCACCAGGTAGGCATCTTTCACTTTCTCGGGTACGAGCAAATAGCGCTGGTCCAGCTGTTCCACCGTGCGGACCCTGGGAGGGGGCGGGTGCCAGGCCCATCTCATCTTCTGTGCAAGGAACAACCCCTGGCCCACCCCACCAGCTGGGACTCACGGTGCCTGTGCCTCCCAGAAGAAGGGCTGGTTGGTGGCCAGGCCCTGTAGCTCGCGGAGCGTGTCGGTCAGCGTGGCACTGAATAGCAGAGTCTGCCTGCAGGCCGGCACTGCCCCCAGGATGGCCTCCAGGTCTGCAGTGAAGTCTGTGCAGCCCTGCTCCAGCAAGCGGTCTGCCTCGTCCAGCACCTGCACAGGAGCTGGTGAGGCCCCGTCCGTGCCCACCTGCCCTGCTCAGTCTCAGTGTTCCCAGCATCACTTCCTGTGGGAGGCACCGCCCCTCCAGCCCCTATCGGGCTCCAAGCTGCCCTACGCCCAAGGGAGGTGGGGATGACTCACCAGGAAGCGGATCTTCTTGATGCTGAAGGTGCTGGAGCTGCGGAGGTGGTCGGCCAGGCGCCCTGGTGTGGCAATGACTACATGAGGCTTCCGAGAGAGCTCCAGCGCCTGGGCCACCATGTCTGTGGGTGGAGGGCAAGAGGAAGTTGGGCAGGAATCTGGGGGGGGGGCGGGAACTGCAGGGTGCTATGCCAGAGCCCCCCATACCCATGCCGCCGACGATGATGCAGTCTTTCAAGCCCAGAGGCTTTCCCAGGACTCGGAACTGCTCGGCGATCTGGTAGGCCAGCTCCCTGTGGGTGTGAGGGGACCAGGCGGGTCAGGAGGGGTCATCCTTGCCTACTGTTCCTACCTCTATCCCAGAGTTCCTCCCAGAGCCCCCGGCCTCCCAGCTCACTCTCTGGGCTCCCCATGCCCTGATGCTGAGTATGTGAGACCCCTGAATATCCTATGGCCCCTCCCCCAAGCCTCCCCCTAGCCCCAAACTTGCACCATCTCCATATCCCCTTCTCAGCAATGGTCTTGCCACCCAGTCACCCAAGCCAGAGACCTGAGCAGGGCTGGTCAGTTCCCAGGTTCCCTCCTCTCTGTCCCCACAGCCCCAGCTTGACCAGGACTCCTTTCCTTGGCCCCCCTCCCAATTTCCACTCTTCCCTCTCCTGCTCACAAACCCTCAGAGCCAACTCTAAACCCTAAGCCTGGCACCTGAGGTCCTTCTCGAGCTGGCTCAAATGTGCCCAGTGCCTACTACCCTTTCTGCTCTCTGCCTCATGCCACTGCACATAGGCACTGGCAGTTCCCTATTCTAGGATGCTATTCCTCACACTTGGCCCTTTGAGAGAGATTCTTCATCTGTTACGGCACCCCTCAATGAAGGCTTCCTCATCTCCTCCCCCCGCCCCAGCAGGCAGTGCCATTACAAGACTTATCCTGTCTTATCGCGTTGATTGCTGTACTTGTCTGCCGAGGCCTTGGGTTTCCCGAAGCCAGCAGACATCTACTCCCTGGGCTATGAGACTGTGGACAGCCCTGCCCAACCAGCACTCACCCTGCCCTGGCCCCACATTGAGCACTCCCCACACACCATGTCATTTCCTTTGGCAGCTTTCCTAAGAGGCAGGCATGGTTTCTATCCCCATTTCAAGTGTGGGGAAGTGTGGCTCAGAGAGGTACAGGCACTTGCTGAAGAGAACACAGCTGGTTAACTCACACTCCAGGGGCTCACCTGGTGGGTGTCAGAACAAGGCAGAAGATGCCATAGGGGTCCTCAGACAGCTTCTGCAAGATAGGCAGGACGAACGCCGCTGTTTTGCCACTGCCGGTCTTGGCACAGCCTAGGCAGTCCCGACCTGGCAGAGGACAGAACAGCATCAACACCTCCAGAGCAAGACAAAGGGTTCCATCGGGCACAATTTACAACAGCTCACACTGAATGGAAGTCCCTGGGTGGTGCAAAAATGAATGCAGTCGGCTGCTAATCAAAATGTTGGTAGTTTGAGTCCACCCAGATGCGCCTCAGAAAAAAGGCCTGATAATCTACATCAGAAAAATCAGCCACTGAAAATTCTACGGAGCACAGTTCTATTCTGACATACAGGGAGTCGCTACAACTTGGGAGTCAACTCCACAGCAAGTGTTTTTTTACTAAAACATTTAACAAGAAACATCTGGTCTATGCCTTTACATTTGAGCCATACTGACGATAACCCTACAAGGGAGAGGCTGTTA
The DNA here is from genome assembly GCA_030035585.1 of Dugong dugon. Classification (NCBI taxonomy): domain Eukaryota; kingdom Metazoa; phylum Chordata; class Mammalia; order Sirenia; family Dugongidae; genus Dugong; species Dugong dugon. The sequence goes on along the minus strand of CM057462.1, from coordinate 23,160,365 downwards.
CCATCCTCATTTAACAAAAGGGGAAGCTGAGTCTTGGAGACTTGCCCAGGACACCCAGCTTGTGAGTAGCAGGGCTGGACTGGAACCCACATCCATTTGACCCAAGACACTGTGCTGCTAACCACCACCTTATTCAGACTCCCTCCTAGAGGTGGGATTCCCTCCACCAATCTGCATCCTCCCCAACGTGTCTGTCAGTTTGTCGTACTGTGGGGGCTTGCATGTTGCTGTGATGCTGGAAGTTATGCCACCAGTATTCAAATACCAGGAGGGTCACCCATAGTAGACAGGTTTCAGCTGAGCTTCCAGACCAAGACAGACTAGGAAGAAGGACCTGGCAGTTTACTTCTGAAAAAACTGGTCAGTGAAAACCTTATGAATAGCAGCGGAATACTGTCTGGTATAGTGCCAGATGATGAGCCCCTCAGGTTGGAAGGCGCTCAAAATACGACTGGGGAACAGCTGCCTCCTCAAAGCAGAGTTGACCTTAATGACGTGGATGGAGTCAAGCTTTCAGGACCTTCATTTGCTGATGTGGCATGACTCAAAATGAGAAGAAACTCAAAATGAGAAGAAACAGCTGCAAACATCCATTAATAATCAGTACGTGGAATGTAAGAAGTATGAATCCAGGAAAATTGGAAGTCATCAAAAATGAAATGGAACACATAAAGATTGATATTCTAGGCATTAGTGAGCTGAAATGAACTAGTATTGGCCATTCTAAATTGAACAATCATATGGTCTACTATGCCGGGAATGGCAAATTGAAAAGGAATGCCATAGCATTCATCATTAAAAAGAACATTTTAAGAGCTATCCTGTGCCCTTTATCACCACTCTTATTCAATACTGTCTTGGAGATCCTAGCCAGAGCAATTAGGCAAGAAAAAGAAATAAAGGCATCCAAGCCGGTAAGGAAGAAATAAAAGTATCTCTATTTGCAGATGATATGATCTTATACCCAGAAAACCTCAAAGAATCCACAAGAAAATTACTAGAATTAATAGAAGATTTCAGAAAAGTATCAGGATACAAGATAAACACACAAAAATCAGTTGGACTCCTCTACACCAACCAAGAGCTTCAAGAGGAAATCACCAAATCAATACTGTTTACAATAGCCCTCAAGAAGATAAAATACTTAGGAATAAGTCTAACCAGAAACATACAAGATCTATACAAAGAAATCTGCAAGACACTACTGCAAGAAACCAAAAGAGATCTACAGAAGTAGAAAAACATACCTTGCTCATGAATAGGAAGACTCAACATTGTGAAACTGTCTATTCTATCCAAAGTGATCTACAGATACAATGCAATTCTGATCCAAATTCCAATAGTATTTTTTAATGAGATGGAAATACAAATCACCAACTTCATACAGAAAGGGAAGAGGTCCTGGATAAGTAAAGCGTTACTGACTAAGAACAAAGTGGGAGGCCTCACACTACCTGACTTCGGAACCTATTATACTGCCACAGTAGCCAAGACAGCCTGGTACTGGTACAACAGATACACAGACCAATGGAACAGAATTGAGAATCCAGATGTAACTTCATCCACCTATGAGCAGCTGATATTTGACAAAGTCCATTAGTTGGGGAAAAGCCTGTCTCTTCAATAAATGGTGCTGGCATAACTGGATATCCATCTGCAAAAAAATGAAACAAGACCCATACCTCACACCATGCACAAAAACTAACTCAAAATGGATCAAAGACCTAAATATAAAATCAAAAATGATAAAGATCATGGAAAAAAATAGGGACAACACTAGGAGTCCTAACACGTCACATAAAGAGAATACAAACCCTAAGTAACAATGCACAAGGCACCAGAAGAGAGACTAGATAACAGGGAGCTCCTAAAAATCAAACACTTACGCTCATCAAAAGACTTCACCAAAAGAGTAAAAAGACAACCTACAGACTGGGAAAAAAATTTTGGCTACGACAAATCCGATCAGCATCTAATCTCTAAAATTTACAAGATACTGCAAAACCTCAACAACAAAAAGACAAATAACCCAATTAAAATTAAAAAATGGGTAAAGAATATGAACAGGTACTTCATCAAAGAAGACATTCAGGTGGCTACCAGATACATGAGGAAATGCTCACAATCATCAGTCATTGGAGAAATGCAAATCAAAACTACAATGAGATACCATCTTACCCCAACAAGGCTAGCACTAATTCAAAAAACACAAAATAATAAATGTTGGAGAGGTTGTGGAGAGACTGGAACACTTATACACTGCTGGTAGGAATATAAAATGGTACAACTACTTTGGAAATCGATTTGGCACTTCCTTAAAAAGCTAGAAATAGAAGTACCATACGATCCAGCAATTCCACTCGTTGGAATATATCCTAGAGAAATAAGAGCTGTCACACGAATAGATATATGCACACCCATGTTCACTGCAGCACTGTTCACAATAGCAAAAAGATGGAAACCTAGGTGCCCATCAGCAGACGAATGGATAAACAAATTATGGTATATTCACACAATGGAACACTACACAACGATAAAGAACAATGATGAAGCTGTGAAACGTCTTATAACATGGATGAATCTGGAAGGCATTATGCTGAGTGAAATTAGTCAGTCGCAAAAGGACAAATATTATATGAGACCACTATTATAAGAACTCAAGAAATGGTTTAAACACAGAAGAAAACATTCTTCGATGGTTATGAGGGTGGGGAGGGAGGGAGGGAGAGAGATATTCACTAACTAGATAGTAGATAAGAGTCATCTTAGGTGAAGGGAAGGAGAATACACAATACAGGGGAAGTCAGCGCAACTGGACTAAAACAAAAGTTAAGAAGTTTCCTGAATACAACCAAACACTTTGAGGTACAGAGCAGCAAGGGCAGGGGTCTGGGGACCATAGTTTCAGGGGACATCTAGGTCAATTGGCATAACAAAGTTTATTAAGAAAATGTTTTGCATCCCATTTTGGTAAGTGGCGTTTGGGGTCTTAAAAGCTAGTGAGTGGCCATTTAAGATACATCAATTGGTCCCAACCTACCTGGAGCAAAGGAGAATGAAGAACACCAAAGACACAAGGAAAATACTAGCCCAAGAGACAAATGGCCACATAAACCAGAGAATCCATCAGCCTGAGACCAGAAGAACTAGATGGTGCCCAGCTACCACCAATGACCGCCCTGACAGGGAACACAACAGAGAGTCCCTGACGGAGCAGGAGAAAAGTGAGGCGCAGAACTCAAATTCTAGTAAAAAGACCAGATCTAATGGTCTGACTGAGACTGGAGGGACCCCGAAAGACATGGCCTCCGGCCTCTCTGTTAGCCCAGAACTGAAACCATTCCCGAAGCCAACTCTTCAGACGAAGATTAGACTGGACTATAAGGCATAAAATGATACTTGTGAAGAGTGTGCTTCTTAGTTCAAGTAGACACATGAGACTAAATGGGCAGCTCCTGTCCAGAGGCAAGATGAGAAGGCAAAAAGGGAGAGGAGTTGGTTGAATGGACACAGGAAATTCGGGGTGAAAAGGAGGAGTGTGCTGTCATAGTATAGAAGGAGCAACTAGGGTCACACAGCAATGTGTGTATAAATTTTTGTATGAGAAACTTACTTGAACTGTAAACTTTCACTTAAAGCACAATAAAAAAATAATAGTAATAATAATAATAAAAGATCTATCCTGAAGTACAACACTGTCAGTGATAGGATAATATCCATTCCCCTACAAGGAGGACCAGTTAATACGACTATTATTCCAATTTACGCACCAACCACTAAGACCAAAGATGAAGAAATTGAAGATTTTTACCAACTTCTGCAGTCTGAAATTGATCAAACATGCAGTCAGGATGCACTGATAATTACTGGTGATTGGAATGTGAAAGCTGGAAACAAAGAAGAAGGATCGGTAGTTTGAAAACATGGCCTTGGTGACAGAAATGATGCCGGAGATAGCATGATAGAATTTTGCAAGACCAACAACTTCTTCGTTGCAAATACCTTTTTTCAACAACATAAATGGCAACTATGCATGTGGACCTCACCAGATGGAATACACAGGAATCAAACTGACTACATCTGTGCAAAGAGACGATCTACACTGCAGATGTATATGGCAGAAGTACACTGCAGATATCCACCACAGATGTATCGTCAGTCAGAACACGGCCAGGGGCCAACTGCAGAACAGACCATCAATTGCTCATATGTAAGTTCAAGGTGAAACTGAAGAAAATTAGAACAAGCCCATGAGAGCCAGAGTACGACCTTGAGTATATCCCACCTGAATTTAGAGACCATCTCAAGAATAGATTTGATGCACTGAACACTAATGACAGAGACCAGACGAGTTGTGGAATGACATCAAGGACATCGTACATGAAGAAAGCAAAAGATCATTAAAAAGACAGGAAAGAAAGAAAACCAAAATGGATGCCAGAAGAGACTCTGGAACTTACTCTTGAATGTCCAGTAGTTAAAGCAAAAGGAAGAAATGTTGAAGTAAAAGAGCTGAACAGAATATTTCAAAGGGCAGCTCAAGAAAACCGAGTATTATAACAACTCGTGCAAAGACCTGTAGATAGAAAATCAAAAGGGAAGAACATGCTCAGCACTTCTGAAGCTGAAAGAACTGAAGAAAATATTCAAGCCTCAAGTTGCAATATTGGAGGATTCTACGGGGAAAATATTAAACGATGCAGGAAGCATCAAAAGAAGATGGAGAGAATACACAGTCACTATACCAAAAAGAATTGGTCAACGTTCATCCATTTCAGGAGGCAGCATATGATCAGGAACGGATGGTGCTGAAGGAAGAAGTCCAAGTTGCACTGAAGGCACTGGCGAAAAACAAGGCTCCAGGAATTGACAGAACACCAACTGAGACGTTTCAACAAACGATGGAGCACTGGAAGTACTCATTATGCCAAGAAATTTGGAAGACAGCTACCTGACCAACTGACTGGAAGAGATCCATATTTATGCCTATTCCCAAGAAAGGTGATCCAACCAAAGGTGGAAATTATCGAATATTATTAGTATCACACACAAGTAAAATTTTTCTTAAGATCATTCAAAAGTGGCTGCAGCAGTATATCAACAGGGAACTACCATAAATTCAGACAGGATTCAGAAGAGGACGTGGAACCAGGGATATCATTGCTGATGTCAGATGGATCCTGGCTGAAAGCAGAGAACACCAGAAAGATGTTTACCTGTGTTTTATTGACTATGCAAAGCCATTTGACTATGTGGATCATAACATGACTATGTGGATAACATTGGGAAGAATGGGAATTCCAGAACACTTAATTGTGCTCCTGCAGAACCTGTACATAGATCAAGATGCAGTTGTTCAAACAGAACAAGGGGATACTGCGTGGTTTAAAGTCGGGAAAGGTGTGTATCAGGGTTGTATTCTTTCACCATACTTATTCAATCTGTATGCTGAGCAAACATCAGAGAAGTTGGACTATATGAAGAAGAATGTGGCATCAGGGTTGGAGGAAGACTCATTAACGATCTGTGTTATGTGGATAACACAACCTTTCTTGTTGAAAGTGAAGAGGACTTGAAGCACTTACTGATGAAGATCAAAGACCACAGCCTTCACTATAGATTACACCACAACATAAAGAAAACAACAATCCTCACAACTGGACCAATAAACAACATCATGATAAATGGAGAAAACATTGACGTTGTCAAGGATTTCATTTTACTTGGATCCACAATCAACACCCATGGAAGCAGGAGTCAAGAAAGGAAAAGATGTATTGCATTGGGCTAATCTGCTGCAAAAGACCTCTTTAAGGTGTTAAAAAAGCAAAGACATCACCTTGAAGACTGAGGCGTGCCTGACCCAAGCCATGGTGTTTTCAATCACTTCATATGCTTGAGAAAGTTGGATGATGAATACGGAAGACCGAAGAATTGACACTTTTGAATTATTGTGTTGGCAAAGAATACTGAATATACCATGGACTGCCAAAAGAACAAAAATCTGTCTTGGAAGAAGTACAACCAGAATGCTCCTTAGAAGCAAGGACGGTGAGACTATGTCTCACATACTTTGGATATGTTATCAGGAGGAATCAGTCCCTGGAGAAGGACACCATGCTCGGTAAAGTAGACGGTCAGCGAAAAAGAGGCAGACCCTCATTGAGATGGACTGATACAGTGGCTGCAACAATGGCTTAACATAACGACTGTGAGGATGGCACAGAACCAGGCAGTGTTTTGTTCTGTTGTACATAAGGTCGCTGTGAGTTGGAACCTACTCAACGGCAGGTAACAACAACAACAATGTGCGTTCTATGATACTTGTTGATTCTTTCACCTTTTTTCCCCTTTAATCCCTCAACGTGTCACACTCTAGCCTTCCTGAGGGCAAATCCAAGTCTGTTTATTCTCCGCAATGTCCCCCAAATCAAACACAAGCTCTGCACCAGCAGCCCTCAATACCATTTAGCTTAATACTGAATACACAGATAGCTCTGGAGGCAGTCTGAAACTGACGTTCCCAGAACATCTCCTTAACGGCAAAACTGGGTTGGGCCAAAAGAGCAGGGAGAAGGGTAGTCACAGGATCACAGTGTCCTGGATTTATCACTAATTTTGACAGCCTCAGACTCCTTGTTTGTAAGATAAACAGAGTCGTAGCAGCTCTGCCGATTTTCCACGGTACCATCGTTCAGTCATTCATCAACTCTCCCTACGCTCTAGTCTTAATGAAAGTTCAGAGGCTATGTAACGTATCTGCGGACGCACAATGAGTCAGTCGCGCAGTCTGAACGACAACACCGCCCTACTGGCCTCCGGAGCCCAGACTTGCCCGGAACGGCAAGGGCTGCCCCTCACCTCGCGGGATCAGCGCGGGCAAAGGCTGCGAGAAGGGAAGGGAGGCGGAGAAAAGCGGAGACGCCTCCTGGGAAAGCGGCCGGCACACTCACCCTCCAGGATGGCGGGGATGCAGCCGAGCTGCACGGGCGTAGGCTGCTTCAAACCCAGCTGCCGACATTGTTCCACGAGCCACGATGACAACCCAAGCTCCGTGAAAGACGCCATCCTCACCGCCAGTCGCGGGGCCGGTATGAGCCGCGATTCCGGCGCGCGCCAATGACGTCACGAAGCCTATAGGGTCATTGCGACTAACTCACTCAGCCAATCCCCGCCTCTTCCACCGCCTCACTGCGTTCCCCAAGATGCATTGCGGGACACGCTTGCGTACCCCGCCCCCTTATCCCTGTATATGAGCTTCTCATTGGTTCTTCTCCCTGCCACTTGGAACAATTAAACTACATTTCCCGGCGTGCTCCGCGGCTGGCCCCGATTTCGGCCAACGTGTCCCTCCGGAAAGGGAAGCTGGTGAGAGGACAGCAACATGGCCCCTCCGGCTCCCGGCCCGGCCTCCGGCGGCCCCGGGGAGGTGGATGAGCTGTTCGACGTGAAGAACGCCTTCTACATTGGCAGCTACCAACAGTGCATCAATGAGGCGCAGCGGGTGAAGGTGCGGCCGCGTCGAGACGGGGGGACCCTGGGGGCGGAGGCGGCGGCCGCTTCCCTGTGGCCACACTCAGCTTCTGAATATTCTCCTTCTTCTCGCAGCGTATTCCTTCCACTCACTTAAGAGCGCGGCGAGGAATTAACATTGTCTTATTCCAAAATCTAAAGCTGTAACAGCTTTGTTATAAAGGGCTCACTCTGCGCCCCGGAAGGCATTCGAGTGAGGAAAATGTTTATTCCGTTTTGTAATAATAATAGTAGGTCCCACTTGTCGAGCGCACACTGTGACCGCCGTATCCTCAGTACCCGTGAAGGAGGGACTGTCCTTTATCCTTATTTTGCAGACAAGCACTCCGAGGCTCGGAGGGAGGGTCGCTTCCCCGAATTATTACTCTGCCTACTAGCTCCGTTATTTCTGCCAAAGCTCTCTCATTTGTTCATTCAGTGAAGTGCTCATTGTACTTATCGAGGATCAGAACAGGCCATCGAATGTGTTCTTGCTGGACTCGGAACAATAACCCAAATAGACAAAACTCCAGCTCTTTTGGAAACTTCGGCGTAGCAGAAGAGACAGACAGTGAAGTAGTAAAGAAATACAAAGTCGGGAAGTGGCAAGAGAGTGGTGTCAGAGTGGTGAGCATGAGCTTGGCTGTTTGTTGTTAGCTGCCGCCCAGTCAGCTCTGAGTCGTGGCAACTCTGTATAACAATGAAATATTGCCCTGCCCTGCACCATCTTCACGATCATTGGTGTGCTGGAGTGCGTTGTTAACAGCCACTGTGCGTTTTGAGTGCCTTCCAGCCTAGACTGCTCATTTTCCAGCACAGTAGGGGACAGTGGTTTGTTGTGATCCATAGAGTTTTCATTGGCTGATTTTCAGAAATAGATTGCCAGGTCTTTCTCCCTAGTTTTCCTTAGTCTGGAAGTTCCGCTGAAACCTGTCAACCCCGCTGGTATTTGAAATACCAGTGGCATAGCTTCCAGCATCACAGCAACACACAGGCCACCCCATAACAACACGCTGGCAGACGGGTGGTGGTTGGCTGTTTGAGAGCTAGAAAATAGTTCGGTGTGGCAGGGCCCACTGAGTGAGGCAGGTGACAGGGTCTTTTAGGAAGGAGTGTAGACTTTGCTTCCTTTCAAGGGTGAGCCTTTAAAGCAGTGTGAACATGGCAGCTGCCTTGCCTGCCTTCACAGCCTCATGTCCCAAAAATGGTAAGTGAAGAAGGATTGAATACATAATTACAGCTTGTGATAAGCACTACATGTGGTCCTGTCGGTAAAAATCTTTAATTTGTTCATTTTTGGTCTTAGTGATTTATGTGTACGTTTGAAGAATAGTCGTATTAATTGGTCTTCCTTGTGGGTATATGGCTATTATGCAATCACTGACAGCATTGTATTTCAGGGTAGGTCTTGAAACGTGCTTTTTGACAGTGAACGCAACGCTATTCCTCTTCAATTTGTCGTTGCTAGCATAGGAGACTATGTGATTGTCTTATTCAAAATGGCTGTTGTCAGACCATTTCAGCTCAGTAATGCCTAGGATATCAACATTTATGCGTTCCATTTCATTTTTGACGACTTCCAGTTTTCCTAGATTCGTACTTCGTACGTTCCACATCCCGATTATTAATGGACGTTTGTGGCTGTTTTTTCTCGTTTTGAGAGCAGTCCTGTGTCCCGTAGGAGTGGTCCTGTCCGCCCAGGCCTTCTGAACAGTGCCATCTGAACCTGAGACTGACTCTTGAGAAAGTTCTCACCCCAGAAAGATCTGGGGAAAGTATATCCCGGGCATCAAGGACAGGAAGTGGAAAGGTGCCGAGGCAGGGATAAGCGCTGGGGTGGTCAGGCAGAGAGGCCAGTGTGGCTGCTGTAGGGTGAGTCAGGGGAGGACAAGGGTGAGCAGGGTGGTGGGCAGGGCCTACGGGCCTCCAGGTGGTGTCTGGCAGGTGATGGGACAAGCTGCTTCTCCCAGGGTACCGACTGTCGTGTGTGCACTTGAGTCTCACTAAGCTCTCACTTGCTGCACTTGCAGACTCCTTGGAAAGGGCACTTTTTCACACCTAGGGGTACTGGGAAGAGCAGTGGTGGTGTGGTCCCATCCCCACGAAGCCCATGCCCTTCATCTCCATGGTGCCACCTGCTAATGGTGGGCTCTCCCCAGTGGAGGGTGTTGAGGAGCACACGCTGGGCTGTCCCAGCGGGGGGAGCCAAGGAGCATGTGGCAGGCTATCCCAGTGGAGGGCGCCAAGGAGTTCATGGCAGGCTGTCCCAGCAGAGGGCCCCAAGAAGCAGTTGTTCAGAAAGACATTCTTCTTGCTTCTACACATCTGGCATCTCCCTGAGCGCTCGCCAGCAGGTTCTGCTCTTCCCTGTGTGCCTTCCTCCTTTCCCTGGCCTCGCTGTCGCTCGATGGAGCCTCCCTTAGTGCTTCCGCACACAGGGTATTGATGCCTCAGCTGGCCCGCGTGGCTCCCGGGGATCCAATTTACAGACGGGGCAGCTGAGGCTAGGTTGAGCCTCCAGGTCCTGAGACGCTGCCCCTTCACAGCATCCATTATGTCCTTGATGCCAAGAGCCAGTGCATGTCTGGGGAGCCCAGGACGTTCCCCTCTGAGGGTCATTTCAGCCGCTTGTTTGGAAAACACCACATTCCACATCATGGCCAGATCCCCAGCTTGACCATGGAGGCTAAAGTGGAGCCACTGGGACCCGCAGCGATGATGGCATGAGGGTGGCCTGGGAGTCTGGGTCAGAGGAGGGGGACATGTATGCCTCTGCACCCCTTCCCTCCAAGTCAAGGGAGGAGGCGTGATGATGTGGAATTTGGGGGTAGGGCAGTCCTGATTCACCCCAAAACTGCAGGCGTGAACCCTTGGGTCCCTGTGTCTTTGAGGCAGGATACCCTGTCTTCCCTGTGCACCTTCCTGGGAAGTCTGTGGCTTGGGATGTCAGCCTGGTAACCCTGGAGTGGCCAGGCCCCTGTCCTGCACACAGTTGCCTCTCCTAGCCCCCAGGCAGCCCCAGCCACTCTGCGCCCACCTGTTCCAGCTGCACAGGGCTTTGGGGAAATCAGCAGGAGCTGTCTCCAAGGACAGGCCCTTCCTCTTCCTGCAGAATGTCACATGAGGTTACCACTCACCACCCCTGGGCTCTGGGCAGTGGGTGGGCCCGAGCAGCATGGCTAGCGGATCCACCCCCCAGTACAGGGCAGTCCCCAAGGTCTCTGGCATGGCAGAGGAGGCCGAGGTGACCTCTCCAGGATATGTTGTCTCACGGGGGACCTCTGACGAGACAAACCTCCCTCACCTCTGCCGGACATTTTTAAAAGAGATTTTGAAACAAAAGCAAGACAGAAATAGGTTGATTGTCATAGTTCCAAACCACAGAGGGGTACTTGTTACAAAAAGCGCAAGTTCCTCCTTATGTTTTTACCTCGCCCAGTCTTTTCTCCAGAATCACCCTGACCTCCATGGGGTCCAGCTGGCCCTCTTTACTCTTCTTATGTGGACCCCAAGGTACACAGGTGCGTCTCACAGCCTCGTGAGATCCAGCAGCTTCCATCTGGCACACCTGGAGCACCTCCTGTCCACAGGAGCAGGGCTTGGTGCTGGGGGCGTGGCTTGATGGTGGGGGGTGTGGGCTCCAGCCCGACTTTGGCGATGCATGGCTGCTGCGAGCCTTGAGCTTCTTGAGCCCCCATTCCTCCATGAAGAGGGGGAGACAACTGCCTTCTGGGGGATGTTGGGGGGGATGAGATAGGCCTGTGCCTGGCACACACGGGCCCTCCGTGAGGTCGTTCTTATGCTGTGCAAGGTCATGGCCACGGAGAGCCAGTGTCTACACAGGAGCCTGGACACTGCCCCACATATCATGGGCCCTGGTGGCCATGTGGGTACACTGGGGCAAGGACAGGCTATCTGACCCATATCTGTCTCTACAGCCATCGAGCCCAGAGAGGGACGTGGAGCGGGACGTCTTCCTGTACCGGGCCTACCTTGCACAGGTGAGTGCACTGTGACAGGTGCTGACATGGGTGTCCTGGGGCTCCCAGCGCCCGCATCCTATTGTGGGATATGAATCACAGTAAAGTGTGGAGGGTCCTGGCCCCACCATCCTCCACGCATCACCCTCTGTGCAGACCCCTCCTCATCCCAACCAGCGTCCGCTGATCCTCAGGCTCCCTTTCCCATCTCACTTGTGCCCTGAGGGCTCCCTCCTTCCATGCCACAGCACGCCACGCCATGCCGCATCACCCCATCCCACTAGCTGAGCACTGCCTCACAGGGACGAGATCGAGGTATACCTGGACCAGGGGAGATGTGACAAATACCACCTTCCTGCTGATGGTTCTGTCCAGAACCACGCACTGTCCTATGGCAGCTCCCTCAGACCGAAGGGCCTTGGGCCTTCCTAGGTCTGACAGAACTGCCCTCATCAGCCGGCCCCCTCCCCACCGCAAGAGCAGTCCCCTGGGCATGTACGCCCTCCCTGGGGCTCTTTAGAAATGCCACATGCGTGTTCATATGTGTGTGTCAGTGTGTGTGTGTGTGTGTGCACGCGCGCACGCGCGCGCATGCGTGCATGTCTGCTTCTAGGAAACCAATGCATGTCCATGATCATAAGAAAACCCAAACTGTCCAGAAAGGAACCTGAGGGAAGCAGGCCTCTGGCTCCCGGTCCCCTCAGAAGTGACAGCAGCACCAGTCTGGGTGTCAGCAGAGCAGGCCTCTGGGAGGGAGGGACGGTGTTCTGCCTTTTAAAGCAGGTTCCTAGGACCCTCATCCCAAGGTGACACATCCCTCTCACCCACTATGGGGACCAAGAGAGCAGCAGGGGTGCTCAGAGGAGGTGCAGTGACCAGCGGGGTCTCACCACTGGAGTGGTGTAACTTGCTGCCTCTCACCTGGGGACAAGGGGCTAGTGCTGGCTTCCTCAGTGCCCTGTGGGGTGACACCAGCCCCCCAGCGCAGGCTGCACCAGGCATTGCAGGGCCATCTGTCCTGAGTGTTGGGAATGTCTGTGTCCCAGGCATTTGGGAGTTGTGTGTCCTGGGTGTTGGGGATGGGTGTGACCAGGGGTTGGGGACGTGTGATGGGCCATTGCTGACGTGTACTCCCACCCACAGAGGAAGTACGGTGTAGTGCTGGACGAGATCAAGCCCTCCTCGGCCCCAGAGCTACAGGCTGTGCGCATGCTTGCTGAGTACCTCGCCAGCGAGGGCCAGAGGTGAGGTGTCACCATGGCGCTGTGCGGGGGATGAGGACTGCCCAAGGTGGGGGTCTGCCCAGAGGCCTGGGCCCGGGTCCTGTGAACAGAGATGCATCACCCCCCTAACCACCCCAGAGTGGACCCCTGGCCTCGCCTCCCCCAGAGCTACCCAAGGGACTTGGAATCGCGTGGCCCCCGTCCTGCCCAGGCTTCTTGCTCTGGTCAGCCCCCAGGATCCCTGACCCCTGCCCTGGGGGCTGCCCCCCTAGCCCTCATGGGCTGAGCGCTACCTTGCAGGGACGAGGTCGTGGCACACCTGGACCGGGAGATGAGCCGCAGTGTGGACGTGACCAACACCACCTTCCTGCTGATGGCAGCCTCCATCTACCTGCATGACGGGAACCCGGACGCCGCGCTGCGGGCGCTGCACCAGGGTGACAGCCTCGAGTGGTAAGCATCACCATATGGCCATTATGCCCCCTCCACCCAGAACACGGATAGCGCATAGGTCTGTCAGCGGCGTCCAGAGCACACCCGTGGTCAGTAGTGCCAGTCTGGGACCAGCCGCACTCTGGCATGACAGTGGACAGGACGAGTGGCCCTAGGAGCCGGCTCAGCACCCCACAGGGCAGGCGGGGCAGGTCCCTCACTTTGTGGGGCCCGACGGGGTGTTGTATCCTGAGCCTCACCGCCTCAGGGTGGCATCAGTGAGCCTGGGACATGTGACTGTGGGGCCTCTTGGCCATGGCAGGTTCATTATCCTCCATGGCAAGGCTGTAGTGAGTAGGCCAGGCCTGAGTCTGCCTTCAGGACCCTGAGCAGCTCCCCACAGCTGAGTGAGCTCAGCAGTGAGACACGGACCCCAGAAAGGGCAGTGGGGGGCAGGGCAGCCAGTGAGGCCTATCTGCTGCTGGGCTGGTTGAGCGGGGTGAAGGTGTCAGAATGTTCCCAGAACACATGTGGGGTGGGGGAGGCCAGTGGGGCAGGGTTCTGTGCGCCTGCACGGCCCCTGCTGACCCCCGACCCCCCACCCCCACCCAGCTCAGCCATGGTGGTGCAGATCCTGCTTAAGCTGGACCGCCTAGACCTTGCCCGGTGAGCATTCCTGTTCCCTCAGCTCTAGGGTGGGCCCAGCTGGTGGGGTGTCTGGGCCACAGCGAGGCCACGAGAAGCCCTGGTGCCTATTTCCTCAAGGTTAGGTGATGCTCCTACACCTGGCCTTCCCATGGGGCTTGGCTGGGCATGAGGCCGGTACTGTTCATGCCTCAGTTTTCTTTCTGCAGGGCTGTGGGGAGGGGCAGATGCCATGGGCAGACACCGTAGCCAACCTCTTTGTACAGCCTGGCTGAGGGGCCATTTCCTAGACAAGACCCAAGGCCGGCACCCCACAGGGCAGGGAGGCCACAGGCATGACCCGGGCTGGCAAGTCAGGATACAGTGAGCTACAGGGGGCCTGGTGGGTGTGTCAAAGCCCCACTTAGCTCAGAGAGCTACAGTTGAGGAGGTCTCCATAGTGAGGACTGGGTGGAGCGGTATGACCATGCTTCGTGAGCATAGGGACGCCCAAAGCTGGAACAGTACCCTCACCACCCCCTCCACCCAGGAAGGAGCTGAAGAAGATGCAGGACCAGGACGAGGATGCCACCCTCACCCAGCTGGCCACCGCCTGGGTTAACCTGGCCATGGTGAGGCCCAGCTATAGGGTTGGGGGACAGGCCTCACCTGTCCCCAGCTGCTCCGAGCTATTTCCCCATCTACCACCCTGTCCTGGGGCTGTTCCTCTGCCCGTGCCCTGCCCATTCCCTGACTTGTTCTTATACCTGTCCTTAGACTGTCTTCTGCCTGGCTTCTAGAGGGGCCAGGTGGGTGAGACGGTGTCCAGGTGGGTGGAATGATCTCTGGGCAACTAGCTATGGTGAGTGCAGGGCCCACTTAACAGGGAGGTGGCCTGATGTGGTGACCCTGTTCCCACAGGGTGGCGAGAAGCTGCAGGATGCGTTCTACGCCTTCCAGGAGCTGGCCGACAAGTGCTCGTCCACCCTGCTGCTGCTCAATGGCCAGGCTGCCTGCCACATGGCCCAGGGCCGCTGGGAGGATGCTGAGGGCGTGCTGCAGGAGGCACTTGACAAGGTACCTGGCCCCTGACTGCCCACCACGGCATCACCAACCCTACTAACCCCGCCACCATCACCACCATAGCCCTTGCCTAGGTGGTCTCAGAGTGGGGACGGGCCATTGGGTGAGCACAGGGTCAGGGTGGCAGGGACAGCAGAGACAAGCACGGGTTGTCCACACAGTGACCATGGGGTGTGTGGTGAGCGCGGGGTGACAGTAGGGCACGGTGTCCGTGTGGTTTCCATGGTTTCCACACAGTGACCACGGGGGAGGGGCAGTAGTGCAGTGCCCGTGTGCTGACCACAAGCCTCAGGTGCTGGGTGCCCACAGGGTGCTGCTGTATGTGCCCATGTGATTGGTTCCACAATGGTGGACCAGCTGCCAGCATGTAGCAGTCACCGGTCTCAGGTGGAAACCCTGGCCGAGAGGCAGGGGCCAGCACCCTCATGGCTAGGGTCTTTGTCACATGGAACTGCCTCATCACGCTAGGGCATCCTGTGTCCCCATCTGGGCTCCCTGTGTCCTGTGTTAGGGTGTCCCCATGTCTCTACAGGTAGCAAGCCTCCTAGATGGGCTGATGGGGCAGTGGGGAGGGGCCCCACCATCCTGCTCTGAATTCATGGTACTCAGAGGCTGCATCCGTGTCCACTTAAGTGCACACATTTGTGACAATTCCAAGTGTGCTTTTGGGGACTCACTAGTGAAATGCCTAGCCCTTCCTTGTCCCTGAAACACTCCGTGGGCTATGACCCCTGGGGTCTTCTGGCGCCATCTTGCAGCTGCCTGTGAGTGTCAGAGCTGTGCCTCCCAACCCTGTTATGGCTTGGGGGGCCAGAGCTTGTAAGGGGAGATTCTCCTTGGGCCAGTGCGTACAGCCTATGCTGCGTCTGTCTGTCTGGTCTCCAGGCTCCAGCCCCTCCAGGGGTGGGTGGGTTAGGTCATCGCTGGAGGTTTCTGGTAATTTCCCAGCAGCTTCCTGCCAAGGCCCCTTGGGAGTAGGTGGGTCAGGTGGGATCTTAGTAATAGGGTAGGGAATGGGGGTAAGGCCCTTGCCTGGCACATCCTTTTGAGTCTGTGGTAGATGAGCTCTTTCCCGAGTTGTGGCCATCAGGTGCCAGCATGGAAGCAAGATGCCTGGAGCTGTGTCCTCGGCCTTTTCTGTGGTGGGGAAACTGAGGCTCAGAGGAGGAAGGGCTGACCAGGCCAGACATCTGGAGGTGGGGGATGCAGGGGGTGGGGAGCTGCACTCTGGGTCTGGTGTCCCTGGCCCTCCACCTCTGAGGGTGTGACTTGTGCACATTCGTACCCACTGTGGGCGGCAGGGACGTCAGTCCCCCTGAGATGCTGCGTGGTGTATGGAGCTGGTGGGAGTGGGGGTCTAGGGGGCAGACCCCTGCCCCCTGCCCACCCTGGGTCTTACCTCATCCACCCTGGGTCTGCAGGACAGCGGCCACCCGGAGACACTGATCAACCTCATCGTCCTGTCACAGCACCTGGGCAAGCCCCCTGAGGTAGGCCCCCTGCCTGTGGCCAGGCACAAGATGGTGCCTGTGAGGTCAGGGTCGGGGCAGAAACACCACCTCCCTGTGGAGGAAATGTCCCAGTAGCCTCAGGGAGTCCCGGGAGGCAGCTGCTAGTTCCAGTCAGTTGAGAAATTGTGACCAGCTGGCCAGGTGCTTGGCGGGCAGTCACTGCCCATCCCTGGTCCCCATAGGGGATGCAGATGGCCCAGGCTGGGAGATCCACTCACTTACCCCGGGAACAGCACCAGACCCCTAGTCTGGTGTAGACAAAGCCAAGCAAGACATCTCCAGCCCCTGGCAATCAGGGTGGGGTGGGGCCAGGGGGTGGGAGCTGGGGTTCTGCTGGGGTCCCAAGTACTAATCCCCAGTCCCTGGGTATCTCCTCTCCCCAGGCTGTCTCCTTCTTACTCCGTCCCTACCACCCACCATGACTCCTCCTGTCCTAGTACTCGACCCACACTCCCCTGAGCCCCAGCTGATGTGGGGAGGGCTGGGTCCCTGCCCTGGGGTCACCCGACTCCCTGGTGTCCCGCAGATGGCCACCTCCACCCGGATGAGCCTGTTCCAAGGTGGAGTGAGAAGCCCACAGGATGATGGAGGAAAGGTAGGGAAGACATGGTCCCCGAATCCTGTTAACCCAGCCTCGCTTTCTCCACAGGTGACAAACCGCTACCTGTCACAGCTGAAGGACTCCCACAAGTCCCACCCATTCATCAAGGAGTATCAAGCCAAGGTGAGTGGCCAAGCCCCGGACCCGAGACCTCTCCCCCGACCCCAGACCTCCCTTGTCCTGAGCCTTCTCCCAACTCCGTCTCTCTGTCTTTGAAGGAGAATGACTTTGACCGGCTGGTCCTGCAGTACGCCCCCAGTGCGTGAAGCCAGCCTGGTGCTCCAACTGCTGCTTCCGTGCTGTGGGACTGAGGGGGGCCATGTGTGCCTCCCACCAGTGCCCACCCCTTACCTCTCGGCCAGATCCTGGAAGCCTGGTCCCAGCACCCCCTTCTCTTATCAATAAATGGACCTAACTGAGGCACCCCAACCCCAGGGCACCCCACTTGATGCTGTGCTCTGGCTGCTTTGGTGCAGGGTGGGGTGCAGACCAGTCCTTGGAGGGCTTCCCTGGTGCTATGCTGCCGGGGTTGTGGGGGGAGGCAGGGCAGAGGCCAGGGTGTGAGAGCAGTAGTTGTAGACCCCAAACTCCCACCCACCCGCCTGTCCTGTAGACTGTCCCATGCTGCTGAGCACAGGAATCCCATCTCCCATGGTTGCCCCGAAGCCTTGCTCCAGCCCCCAGGGATGCTAAGTAACTGTGCAGGGAAACAGGCACAGAGAGGTCACACCAGGGACACCAGGGTTCAAGCCCAGAACCTCCCCCCCCCCCCCCCCCGGTGGTCCAAAGGTGGCCAGATGGGGCGGGAAGTGCTCAGGCTCCTTCAGAGGGCTGGGGCTGCAGGGAGGTGGCTGTGCAGGGTCTTCTGGGCATAAACATGCCCCTACCCCCAGCCTCTCCCTGCTGCTAGGCACTGTGGCCCAGGCATCCCGAGCTTCCTGCTCCCAGAGATAGACTGACAGCAAGGGAGATAAGAGAAAGCTGAACAGTGGAGCCAGGGCACATGGGAGGGTGGGGTGAGGCAGCCACCTGGGGCATGAGGGTGTGGGTGGGGAGACTATTCTTGGATAAGGTCTGCGCCCACTCAGCCGAGCCACAGCGCACTACCCAAGTTCAGGGTGAGGGGGTTCACTGTGCATCCAGTGCAGTAGGCACAGCCCATGCAAAAGGCCTGAGGCTGCTCCAGGCTCTGGAGCTGAACCGGCTAAGTACCCTTTGCACGTGTGCTGGGCCTGGCTTATTCTCCCAGAGAGGAGATAAGACTCCTGGGTTCTCAGCACCCTGCCCCATCCTGCCCTGTCCTGATTTCCAGGGGCAGCCCCTGAAACTGCCCAGTCTCTAGTTTCCGGGCCAGGAGGCACAGCAGCTGCCCCCACCCACCTGGTCCTAGGTGGGGAGCCTCCCTGGACAGGGACATCAGGAGGGGTCTGAGAGGAGTTTCCCCAGCCTCAGAGGGTGAGGAGGTGTGGCCCCCCAGGTTGGGACAGGAAAGGGACACCATGCCGAGCCCTCGTGCCAGCACCAGGGATACTTTCCACACCTGCATTGCGTGCCTGCTGGGGAAACCCATCTGGTGGGTGGCACGCTCTCTCCCATTACTTGATGGGCACCATGGTGACCAGATAGTGTTGGATGGGGTGGGTGGTTCACAGGTCCGGGGCTGTCCCAACAGGCCTGGCCAGACCCGCAGAGCATATCCAGCCACCCGGGGATCCCAGGGCCCTCTTGTGCCCTGCTGGGCTGGCTAAGCCAGACCTTCACTCCTAACTGGGTGGGCCTAGTGCAGGGCCAGTCCTGTCCCAGTTGCACCTGCCTTCACTGAGCGCACATTCATGAATCCGGGTTGGGGTGGTATCTTAGATGTAGATCGGGGAGGCCCAGAGAATAGGTGGTCTTTGATCCCAGACTTGAGGGTGGTAGGGAGGATCCCAGGGGTTTGCGGGGAGAGCGTTCCAGGCAGAGGGCACTACCATGCAGAGGTCCTGGGGCAGCCCCCCACCCCCATAACAGGGAGGAGTGCAAAGGGGAAGAGTAGGGGAGGGGAGGGCAGGCTGTGGTCAAGAGGCTGAGGGGCTCGGCTCTCTTGTTCCTCAGAGGTCCCTCAAGGTGGGGTGCAGGTGGCTGGATGAGACCCCAGGCAGGCTCTGCCAGGGTCAACACCCATCGCCTTGGAGGGTGGGAGGATAAATGAGGCTAGGGTGTGTGGTGTGGCCCAGGCTCTGGGCTGGGGGCTGGGAGTGCCCAGTGAGTAGGTTTCCCCACCAAAGGGGACCCATCAAGGGCTTCGGACTCAGCGGAAGGTCACTGGGCACGTCTGATGAAGTGGTGGTTTTGACCCAGCGCTGCAGCCTGGTCTCGGTGGTCTGCTGCATCAGCTATGGCTCTCACCTTCCCACCTCCCCTCCTCCAGGAAGCCCCACACGCCCACAGCCCAACCCCCTGCTCTGGTCTCCAGCTGCAGGCTCCAAGGAGTACACCTGAGGGACAC
This sequence comes from Dugong dugon, assembly GCA_030035585.1. NCBI lineage: Eukaryota > Metazoa > Chordata > Mammalia > Sirenia > Dugongidae > Dugong > Dugong dugon. The sequence goes on along the minus strand of CM057462.1, from coordinate 23,140,911 downwards.
AGCAGGTCCCCCAGTCCTGGCACCCTCTACGAGAACAAGGAGCCTGTGAGGCCCGGAGGGTACATTTTGCCTGCACCCTCCAGTAGGCCGTGCTGTTCTGAGAGGAGCACACAGGCCTTCATTTTCTCACGCCTCCTGAATGCTTAGGTGTTCCGGACCCATGCCCGCGAGGAGAGAGGCTCCCGGAGCTCCGCGAGCACCGGACCTCGGCCTCCAGGGCAAGGTGAAGTCCAGGCCCTGCGGGCCCCTGTGGTGGGCCTGGCCGGAAGGGTCGTCACGAAGGCACTGCTTGCACTTTGACCACCGGGCCGGACGCCGCGGGGCACACGGTGGGTGTGGCGAGCTTTGGGAGCGATGGGGGCCGGGATCCTGGTGGACGCAGGTGCGCGGTGGGGTGGAGAGCCGGGTGCCTCAGTTTGCCCCGCCACAAAGTGGGCCCGAGCGCCGCCCCACCTCCAGGACCCGGCGCGATCACGCCCGACCTCATCCACCCTCCGACCTGGCCCAGACCCTGCGGTGGTGGCCCCGGTCGCGGACGCGGCGCCCAGGACCCGGCGGTCCCCGCGCTGTCCCCTCGTTGGTGCCCCCCAGGGGCGGAGCCTACCCGGTCCCGCCCCTCCGTCGCGGGCCCTGGCCCGGCTGCGGCGCGTGACGCGGGGCGCGCGGCTTCGCTGCACGGCGGGCAAAGGCGACGAGCAGGACCCGGGCGCGGCCGGCATGGTGGCGACAGCGGCGGCGCCGGCGGCGGGGCCCGAGCCCATGCCGAGCTACGCGCAGCTGGTCCGGCGCGGCTGGGGCAGCGCGCTGGCGGCGGCGCGGGACTGCGGGGACTGCGGCTGGGGACTGGCGCGCCGCGGCCTGGCCGAGCACGCGCACCTGGCGCCGCCCGAGCTGCTGCTGCTGGCTCTCGGCGCGCTTGGCTGGACCGCGCTGCGCGCGGCGGCCACCGCGCGCCTCTTTCGAGTGAGTATCGGGGTCCGAGAACAGGGACGGGAGGACCCTGAGCCACCGTGCACCTCTTTCGGGTGAGAGCGGCGGGGTAGGGAACTGGGAGAAAGGGAGGACCCTGGACCATCGCGCGCCTCTTTCAGATGAGTATGGCGGGGGCCCTGGACGGGGCCTGGGCCTGGGCCCGGGAGGTCGGAACGAGGGAAACCCCAGACCTTCGTACGTCTCTTGGGCCGAGTTCGGTTGCGGGTCCCGGGCGCGGGTGGGGCCCTTATTTGATTCAACAAGCGGGGACCTCGAGACGTGGAGGAACCCAGGGCACGACGTCCCGGACGGTGGGGGGCCCTGGCCGCCAAGCGCCCCTTTGGGAAGGGCCGAACCGGGTACGGCAGCGGGGACAGCGGGGAGAACCCCGCGCTGGTGATGCGAGCGCCCTTGGAGCGGGACTCGTGAGGCCGCGGGCGGGGCTGCCCGCTGCTCCTTGTCGGTGATGGGAGAGGCATTACTGTCCAGTTACTGCCTGCACTGCCTGGGGTCAGCGCCACCGTCCGACCAGCGGCGGCAAAGGTTCCGGGAGAAAACGCAGCGGGGCTTCGGGCTGGACAGCGCTGCCTCCAAGGCTGCACCAGCCAGGTGGCTGGGCTCCCAGGCAGGGTCTGGGAGGGGTTGTGGCCGATCAGCCAATCGGCCCAGCATCGGATGACAGTGGGGGCGACGCTGGCTCACCGCGGCTCCCTTCCCTGAGGAGGGGTCGCTGCTGCAGGAGCTGAGTGGAAAGGCCGCCTGGGACCGCCTGGTCACCCCGCCCCAGCCTGGCAGGGGTACAGGGACATAGTGCCCAGCACCAACAAAGGAGCCTTTCTCTGCTGGCCAGGGAGAGACTGGGCCTTGTTAGGTCCCAGAAGGCCGGGCGGGCGGCGGGGCGGGGGGAGCTGTTGTCTCTGGGGGCTGCTGTACCTACCCCCACCCACTTGTCACCCACATCACGGAGCGCCTGGGTGTAGCACCCTGCTCTGTGGAGACGAGGAGGCAGGGCGTGAGAAGGGTCCCTCCATACGTCACCCCTGGTACCTATCTGGCTTCATCCCCTCCTCCCACCTCTCCCCCCATCTTCCCAATTGCCTGCTGGGAAACACCAGGGGTGGCCAGGAGGAGATGTGGCAGCCCCTGGGCTTTGAGAGTGAGCTCAGGCCCCCTCTACCCATCCCTGAGAGAGCCGAGTAGGGGGCAGCAAGGTTCTCCCTACTCTCCTGGAGGCCCCAAGGCCAGGCTCCCACCCCCAGCCTTCCCCAGCTCTCAGCCTGGTAGAGTGTGTGCTCCAATTCAGAACTCGCCCTTCCCAAGAAACAGGGCGGAAGGACTGCCCCAGCCTCCAAAACGCATCTTCTTGGCAGCAGCCCTGTTGCCAGCAGTTACCGGAGCTGGCTCTGGCCGTCTCCATGGGAACCACTCTGGCTCCAGCCCCCTCAGCCAGAGCCCCCTCGGCTGGGGCTGGGCTCTCCCAGCAGTGCTGGAGCCCCACCCCCAGAGAGGGCCCCCCCCATCTGGGACCCCAGGGGCATCATACCCCCTCAGTGTGCAGCTGAGTCCCCCCTCAAATTCCTCTGTGCTTGGCCCTCCTATCCTCCCTGATGTCACCTCTGGTCCCCATGTCTCAGCTCACATCCCTCCTCAACTGTGACACCCTTCCCCTGTCCCCTCCCCTCTTTCTTCCTCCAACGCCATTCTCTCCTCCCTTTGTCTCCCCCAGTTCCCATGGGCCCTTCCACCTTCCCACCCCCAACTTCCCTAGGCCTTCCCATTCCTCTCTGGGTGCCCCCTAATTCCCACTCAGTTGTCTCCTTCCCTTCAAGTTCTCCCCACTCCCCTTATGTCCCCCCACGAATACCCCTTGGATTTTCCAATCCCTCACGTTCCCCTGGCACCCCCGTATTCCCCCCACTCCCACGTTTCCTTCCTGGAGCTGCCCCACAGCACTCTCATGGCCTCTTTTTACATTTTTCCTCCTCTCCATCACACCCCCACCTCTCCCTGTACCCCTCAACTCCCTGACTCCCTCCTGCTGTCCCCACTGGCCTCCCCGTATGAGGCCCCCCATGGTCCCACTGTCCCCCTCCCCAGCACTGCAGTGCCCAGACAGCTGGGCACTAACTTTAGTCCTTGGCGTCCACACGCCAGCTCCGGTTACGCTTGGGCAGCTGGGGGCACAGCGGCCCTCTCCACCCTCCCTGACGATGCCCAGCCTTGGGAATCCCCAGCCTCAGTTTCCCTGCCCTGGATGAGCACCCCTTGGAGCCCAGCACCCACGGCCGCGTACCCTCTCACCATAGCCCCTGGCCAAGCGGTGCCGCCTCCAGCCCAGAGATGCTGCCAAGATGCCTGAGAGTGCCTGGAAGTTTCTCTTCTATCTGGGCGCCTGGAGCTACAGCGCCTACCTGCTCTTCGGCACCGACTACCCTTTCTTCCACGACCCTCCCTCCGTCTTCTATGGTAGGGGCCCTGCGAGAGGGGGAGGTATCCTGGAGGAGGTGGCCCCTTCATTGCTGAGGTGGGGGTCCAGGTGGCAGGAACACACGTGCAGAGGCCCTGAGGCACACGCTGTCTTGGTGTGAGTGGGTGAGGGGAATGATGGCCATGGTCGCATTTCATTCTAAATGGGGTGGGATTAAGTGAGGGGTGGGCATGGTGGGGTTTCCTGGGTTTATAAAGCTCCCTCTGGCTGCTGTGTGGAGACAAGAGGGAAGCAGGGCCCAGGGAGGAGACCAGGGACCAGGCTGGGGAGAAGACAAGGATGGTGAGAAGCGGCCGGCTCTGGCATGTCCTGGCAGATCCAGTTGACAGGATTAGATGTGGGGGTCACCGATGCCTAAGCTGTGGGTAACCTGTCCTGGCCAAGAGGTGGGGGAGGGGGCCAAGGAGGCATCACCAATGTCTGTGATGGGGCGGGGGGATGCGGGCTTCTTATTCCTGCACCGAACCCCAACCGTGAATCAGGGATGCGTGTGAATGGTATTTCAGGGTGTTGGCAGCCCTGTCATGTGTTTGAGAGCCTGGGGGACCCCGGTGGCTCTGTGATTGGAGTGGATGGACACGCCCAGACCCCACTGGGTGGCTGGCACAGAACCCCTGCACTGTGGGGTCCCAGGCTTACTCAGCCTCTCCCCTCAATTTTTCTTCATATGGATAAACCGCAGTGGAACTCTCCTAATGTTCCGGGTGCAGAGTTGTCTCTGGCTTCTCCCCGTGAACTATGCTATGGGCTTTCGAGTTACTTGCTTCCTACAATGTATTTATTGAGTGCCTGCTACGTGCCAGGAGGAACCACTCGGCAGTGCCAAGGGTGAACACACTCAGTTGCTAACTGAAAGATTGGTGGTTTGAGTCCATTCTGAGGCACCTTGGAAGAAAGGCCTGGCGATCTACTTCCAAACAATCTGCTATTGAAAACCCTATGGACCACAGTTCTACTCTGACACACGTGGGATTGTCATGAGTCAGAACTGACTCGACGGCAATGGGTTTGGTGTTTGGTTCACTGTGTGCCAGGCACAAGCTGGACAGAGAAAGCCCCACCCCAGGAAGCTGACCTTCTGGGGGCTGCAGAGATTGAACACAATAAGAGAGAGATTAGTGCTGATATGGAAAACCAAGTGGGCAATGAGGCTAGGTGTGGTGGGAGGGAGGGGGTGTTGTCCATGGGGCGGCTGGCCCCAATGGTGGCTTTTGAATGAGGACCTGGAGGTGTCTGGGGAGGCGCAGCCAGGCAGACCCTTAGTCAGAAGGATAAACTCCTGGCATATTGGGAGGCAGTGAGGACCCAGTGTGACCGGGTGCAGTGAGGGGGTCACTGCTTAGACCTCTTGGAGGCCACAGTGGGCATTTGATTTTACCAGGAGGGCTGTGAGCAGAGGAGGGACACGACTCAATTGCAGTGGCCACAGGACCCCTGGCCAGTGTCTGAGATCAGGGGATGGTCTCGGGCAGGTTGGGGCCAGGGGCAGGGAGAGGGTGGCTGGACTCGAGAAGTAGTTTAAAGGTGGAATGTGTAGAGTTTGCTGTCAAACCAGAGGTGGGTACAAGAGAGAAGGAGGTCGGATGACACCAGGGTCTGGTCTCTCAGGGGCGGTGTGAGGGAGGCCTGGAGCTGGGTTGGGCCAGCCGTAGAGACATTGGTGACAGTTGACACTGGCCAGAGTCTGGAGGTCGGGAGGGCAAGGTGAGAGTAGCATTTAAAGCTGGGGTCACCCAGAACATGTGTGTGGACAGAAGGGAGACCAGTTGGTAGGGGCAGACATGGTGCAGGCTCAGGCGCCACTGGTAGGGTGCTGCCAGGGGTTGGTAGAGCAAGCGTGGGGACCAGCTGACTGGTGGTCAGTGGGCAAAAGCCAGGGGCAGAAGATTCCAGAGAGTTGGTGGGGGCAGGCAGAACTGGGGCGGGCCCCCGCTGCTTCTCTAAGACATTTGGGGTGAAATGTGGAAGCAGTGAAGGGACTTGGGGACCCAGGGAGGGGTTTTTTCCAGTTGCCATCAAGTCAACCCTGACTCACAGCGACCCAACATGTGTCAGAGTAGAACTGTGCTCCGTAGAATTTTCAATGGCTGAGTTACCAGAAGTAAATCACCAGGCCTTTCTTCCAAGGTGCTTCTGGATGGACTAGAACTGCCAACTTTTCAGTTAACAGCCGAGCACTTTACTGTTTGCACCAGCCACGGACTCCCGAGGGACTTTTAGGGTGGGAGAGATAATTGCAGGTCTGGGGGCCGGTCCTTCGGGAAACAGGAGGAGCACCAGCTGGTGGTCTCCCGTGCACGTAGAGGGGTTGTGACCAGGTGAGGTGACCCTCATCCTGGAGACTGGGACAGCCCAGGTCATGCCACAAGGCGTCCCTGAATGCTGGTGATGATGGTTACTCAGAAGTGCCCAGTTTGAACAGTAAATTATACACACCCCTTCTACACCACCACCACCACCTGAATCGGGGCTGAGCGGGGATGGCGCACCCACACACCAGGACTAGGGCCAGCAAAGAGTTCTGGGGAGCAGAGAAATAGGAGGCTGCCAGCCCCGACATGTAGATGGGGGTGTCAGTCTCCTGCGGCTGCTGTAACAAAGTACCACAAAGTGAGGCCTTTAAAGAACAGAAATTCACTGTCTCCCAGTTTTGGAGTCCAAATCAGGGTATTGGCTGTGTTGATTCTTACTGATTCTGAGCGAGAGTCTGTTCCATGCCTCTCTCCTCGCTTTTAGTGGGTGCTGCAATCCTTGGCATTCCTTTGCTGCTTGTAGCCGACCCTCACATGGCGTCTGTCTTCCCTCTGCACATGTGACCCCATTTCCCTGCCTATTCTCCTCTTTTATAAGACCCCACTCAGAAAGGATGAGGATTAGCACCCTACTCCAGCATGAACTCGTGAACTGATAACAAAAGAAAAACTGTTTCTCCAGACAAGGTCACTGTCACAGGTGCAGGGTTACGACTTCAGCATGCCTTTTTGGGAAACACAGTTCCATCCATAACAGGGACCCAAGGGGCTCGTACAAGCCATCCTTCCACGGCCTTCTATGCCCATCACCAGGCAGCCCCAACCCGGCATGGACGGTCCCGTGTCATGTCCTTGACTTTTGTGAAATGGAAACACCTGGCCAGGTGGATGTCGGGACAGGTGTCGAGTTTCCACGCAGGGCTTAGCACGCAGAGGACTCGGTGTCCTTCCCCTGAGGCCGTCACTCCCTGTCCTCCCCTTCCTCCTCAGGGTAGCTGGGATGTCGCCCCTATGGCCACACTCGTTGTCAGCAGGACCGGCAGTCCTCGGTCTCCTCTGTCCCCTCCTGAGCTCCAGCCATATGTGGGTAGAGGGTGTTCAGTCCAGCACCACCCCCCGGGGCCTCACACAGGGGGAGGGGCCCCCCCTTGCAGAAGGAGTCCTGAGGGTGTGTCCAGCCCAGGGACAGCAGTGAAGGGGCCGCCAGAGGGCCAAGGCTGAGAGGGATGGAGCCACCTGGTGGGGTGGGGGAGAGAGGGAAGGCTAAGGGCTGGAAGTGTCACCAACTGCAAGGCCCCCACATGGGGCTTGAGAACAAGTGCAGGGCTAGGGGGAGGTTGGGGCCAAGGCTGGGAATGTGGGTTTGCTGTAGGGCCTTGGGAAGCCCTGGATGTAGTTCAAGCAGGGGGTAGGGTGGGCTGTGAGATCTGATTTGTGCTTGTTTCGTTTTTTTATACTTTTTAAATTGAGGTAAGATTCACATAACAGAATTATTGTTATTGTTGGTTGCAGTTGAGTTGATTCTGACTCATGGTGACCTCATGTATGCAGAATAGAACTGTTCCATAGGGTTTTCTGTAATCTTTATAGAAGCAGATCGCCAGGACTTTCTTCTGAGGTGCTGCTGGGTGGGTTCAAACCAGCAACGTTTCAGCTAGTAGTCGAGCCCTTAACCATTTGTTCTTCCCAGGGACTCTACTTGTAAAGTGAACCATTCAGTGGTGTTTAGTCCATTCACAATGTTGTACCACCACCACCTCTATCTAGTTCCAGAACATTCTCATCACCCGACAAGGAAACCCCATGCCCATTAGCAATCACTCCCCATCCCCCTCCCCTAGCCCCACAACCACTTACCCCTTTCTGTCTCTATGGATTTGCCTGTTCTGGACGTTTCATATAAATGGAATCAGACAATATGTGGCCTTTTGTGTCTGACTTATTTCACTGAACATGTTTTCAAGGTTCATCACGTTGTAGCATGTATCAGGACTTCATTTCTCTTTATGGTTGAGTAATATTCCATTGTATGGATGGACCACATTGTGTTTATCCAACATCTATTCATGGACACTTGGGTTGTTTCCATGTTTTGTCTGTTGTGCTTGTGCTGCAGTGAACATTGGTGTACAAACTGTCTGAGTCACTGCTTTCAGTTCTTTTGGGTACATACTCCTCAGCAGGATTGCTGGGTCATAGAGTAACTACGCAGGTAGCACGGATATCAGGAGCAGGTGGTGGAGGCTAGGGAGGTGCTGAGGCAGCGCTGGGTGGGAGACAGTGGTACTTGGACCAGGGTGGGGTGGCTGGGACAGGGGGAAGCAAGCAGAGGTGTGGACAGGAAGGAATCTTCCATGTGGGGGTCCGGGTGGGTCTCAGCTGTGCAGATGAAGAGTTGTTGCCAGGGTAGGGGCGTGGGAGACATCAGGGGGCAACCAAGCGCTGGGGGGACATAGGGGCCTGGCTGCTGGTCACTGAGCCTAACGTGAGGAGAGCCACAGATGGAGCCAGGGGTCAGCTTTAGGGGACGGGCAGAGAAGGAACATCCCGAGAGGGGGCCAACCCAACAGGCTGCAGATTAGTGTGGCCAAGATGGCGAGGATGAGGTGTAGGGAGGGCTGTGGGGATGCTCCTGCCTTAAGCTGGGTGTCAGAGTCACTGGGAAGGCACGGGGCCCTAGTGTGGGTGAGTGGGTATGCTGGGGAGACTGGGGGAGGAGTGAAGGCAGAACGGGGATCCCCACTGTAGTGACACTATGGGTGTTCTGAGAATTCTGCCTCCACTGCAAGTTGGGGATTTGCAGGGAGAAGGGGGCACAAAAGGCCGGCAAGACAGCGGGCATCTGAGCTGCCTGGAGGAGAGCATGGGAATTAGGGGGCCGGAGCAGCATTGGAAATAGTGCAAGTGACTGAGACACGTCAGGGTTAGGGGTCCTCTGAGTCCATGAAGAGTCCGGAGACTCCTGAAAACTCACTGAGAGGCAGTTCCTGGCGACTTACCAGTGCTGATTAATTGTAACAAACAGACCAGGGGATGTAAGATGTTAATAACCACAGAGACGTCCCTGGGTGGTGCAAACAGTTAAGCACTTGACTACCAAAAGGTTGGAGGTTCAAGTCCACCAAGAGGCTCCTCGGAAGAAAGGCTTGGCAATTTACTTCTGAAAAACTAGCCATTGAAAACCCTATGGAGCACAGTTGACATGAGTTGGGGTCAACTTGATAGCAACTGTTTTTTTTTTTTTTTTGGTAATAACTGTGGAAACTGTGTGTGTGTGTGTGTGTGTGTGTGTGTGTGAGTGAGTGATGGGGGCATATGGGAACTCCCTGTTCTATCTGCTCAATTCTTCCATCCACCTAAAATGGTTCTAAAAGATAAAGTCTGTTGATTAAAAAAAAATAACAGGTAGAGAATTAGGAACAGGAACCAGGGGCAGTACTTGGGAAGTGGTGAGGGGCACTTGTGGGCCCTGACAGCCTGGTGTGGTTTTCCACAGACTGGAAGCCAGGCATGGCGGTGCCACAGGACATCTCTGCGGCCTACCTCCTGCAGGGCAGCTTCTATGGCCACTCCATCTATGCCACGCTGTACATGGACGCCTGGCGCAAGGACTCAGTGGTCATGCTCATCCACCACGTAGTCACGCTGGTCCTCATTGTCTCCTCTTATGCCTTCCGGTGAGCACAGGACTGGGATGGCGCCCTAGGGGAGGGGAGCCAGTGTGGGGGGGTCATGGTCCAGGGCTCAGCAAGGGGAGAGGCTGGAGGGAGGAAGCCCGGAGAGGGCAGGACGGGGTTAAAGAGGCACAGGGAGCTCCCAGCCCCACCCCAGCACCTGGCCCCCTTCAGATCCCTGCCTAGGGCTGAGGGCGCAGCAGAGACCACCCGAGACAAACCCCGGTGTTCTTGAGCTCATGCTGAAATTACGATAGATTAAGTTAATTATATTATTAAAATTAATTTTACCCATTGTCTTAGTTTATTAGTGCTGCTTGTAACAGAAATAACACGTGGGAGGTTTTAAAGAACAAATCTACGTTCTCACAGTTCAGGAGGCTAGAAGTCCAAATTCAGGATGCTGGCTCTAGGGGAGGGCTCTCTCTCTCAGCTCTGGCGAAAGGTCATTGTCTCTTCTAGCTTCTCCAGCCCCTGCTTTCCATGGTTCCTTGGATCTCCACGAGACATTTATCGTTCCTCCCTTTGTGCTTGCTTGTCTCTATGTCTAATCTGCTCCTTTTCTATCTCAAAAGTCAGTAGATTTAAGACACACCCTATATGGCCTCATTAACATATAAAGAAAACCCTCTTCCCAAATGGGATTACATCCACAGGTACAGGGGTGAGGATTCCAACACATATTTTGGGGGGACATAATTCAGTCTGTAACACCTGTTTCTTTTCATTTTTTTTAAAACGTGGATACTAGAAAACTGAAAGTCATGGATGTTGCCCAGGCTCTGTTTCTGTCGGACCAGCTGCTGCAGCCGTGCTAGCCAATAAAGTAGCCTGGCCACAGGGCCTGTTTAAAATTACAGCAATTAAATGTAAATAAAACTAAATGTTTCCTTCCTCAGTCACATTAGCCACATTTCAAGTGCTCAGTGGCCACACGTGGCTGGTGGCTCCCATATTGGATAATGTAGGTATAGAACACTTCCATCATTCTAGAAAGTTCAGTGGGACAGCCCTGCCCTAGATGGTAGAGACAGATGATAAAACCAGAAAATTTAAAAAAAAAAAAAGAACCACCAGTTTATTTGAAGGTGATAAGACCTATGGGAAGAAGTCAAGTCAGAGGGTGAGGACTGAGGGAGTATTGCAGGTTTGGATGGGGGCTCTGGGGTGACAGGTAAGCAGAGGCTGAAAGGAGGTGAAGGTGAAGGAAGGTTCCAGGGACACTGGCAACGGGTATTACACGTGCAAACGTCTGGGGCAGGAGCAGAGGAGCTGCTGGGAGGACAGCGGGGACAGGGCGAGGGGGTGGGAACTGGGTATAGGGTGAAGGAGAGTGACTGACTTTGGGGGCTGAATCCAGGCCTCTTGGTGGGTTGGGAGGTCAAGGCGTGCTTTGCTAGGCAAGCATGCAGGTAGCTGGGACGTTGAGGCTATACCTGGGGGTGTCACCTGATAGTGAGCAGTGCGCTTCTGGTGAGATCTGGGTGAAGGGCAGGTATCATGGAGACAAAGATGGACCACAGAAGGACCGTCGGGAGGCTCGTGGGCCCGTGGGGACAGTGAGGTGGGAGGGTGAGGTCTAGGTTGCTGCCGGCGCTCACTGCTGCTGCCTGACCCGACCCTGGGTCCAGGACAGGGGTTCCTAGCAGGGAAGGCGTGGCCGGGGCCCCAAGTATAAGCTGCCCACCCCCACCCCCAGGTACCACAATGTAGGGGTCCTTGTGCTGTTCCTGCATGACATCAGCGATGTGCAGCTCGAATTCACCAAGCTCAACGTCTACTTCAAGTTCCGGGGCGGCCGCTACCACCGTCTGCACGCGCTCGCTGCGGACCTGGGCTGTGTCAGCTTCAGCATTAGCTGGTGAGGGGGCGGGGCTGGGGATGGAGGGGCGGGTCCAGGAAGGGAGGGGGTGGGGCTAGGATGGGGATTAGGTGGGGCACAGAGGAAAAGACTGTGGATTACAAGTACCGATGGGGACAAGTCAGAGAAAGAATGGGACAGGGAAGGGGTAGGTGGGGGACAGGTTGGGGACAGGACAGGGACAGCGGGTGGGGTCACGAGGAGGCTGTGCCCCCCACCCACAGTCCTGACCATTCAACCCTCCTGCTCTCCCCCGCCCCCCGCCCAGGTTCTGGTTCCGGCTCTATTGGTTCCCGCTCAAGGTCCTGTATGCCACATGGCACTGCAGCCTGCGCTCGGTTCCCGACATCCCTTTCTACTTCTTCTTCAACTCTCTGCTGTTGGCGCTCACCCTGATGAACCTCTACTGGTTTCTGGTGAGTCCTCCCACCTTTACCCTCTCCTCCGCCTCCTCCAACTCATCCCCCTCCTCCTCCTGGGGGGCCCCCCCACAGCCCGTCCTGCAGCCTCATGCACCCCTCTCCTACAGTACATCGTGGCCTTCGCTGCCAAGGTGCTGACTGGTCAGATGCAGGAGCTGAGCGATGTGCGGGAGTACGACTCTGTGGCCGAGACCCCCAGCCCTAAGCCCAGCAAAGATGAGTGAGTGTACAACCCAAGCAGCGCGCCGTCCACAGGCCGAAACATGGAGCAGGTGGACAGACGTGCACAGCCGAGCCTGCAATAAAGGCGTGGACAGCTGGCCTCAAGACAGAGTTAATGCTGCAGGGGACAGAAACACGAGGAGGGGCTGGAGAGGCAGGGGGGTGGGCACAGCAGCGAGGGCAGAATCAGGGTCTGGAGTCGTGCGGGGGGTAAGGGGGGGTGGTGGGAGGTGGGGCAGAGGCCTGCAGGGACCAGGTCTTGAGGAGCCTTGAGCCAGCCTGGGTGCTGTCTTCCCACCCATGTTTCAACAGGAAGGAGTGCTGGAGGTGGGGACAGGGATGCCAGGGCAGCCAGGGCCCATGCTCAGTCCATACTACACTCCCAAGCCTTCCTGGACTTGGACCCTAGCAGGAGATGGGGCTGGGGGCTCAGCACTCCTCCCAGCCAGGGTCTGAGGCAGGCAGAGAACCAGAGACCTGGAGGAGCATCCTGAGGATGAGCCAGGCATGTCAGAAGTCCCCCACCCAGGCAAGAGCCTAGGAGGGCAGAGGCAGGTGGAGGTGATGAGCTGGGCCACGGAGCAGCTTCCCGTGGCAATCTAGGGAGTGTTCTAGAAGGGTCAGGAGTACGTGGGAGGCTGCTGAGGGGCCCAGAAGGTGTTGCAGGCCTGAATCTCTGATTTGGCAGGGGCAGGGGTCCTCGGTGACTTGGGGCAAATGGTTTCAGGGAAGCTGTGAAGATCAGAGCTTGATTGGGGTCCAGGACAGGAGAAGACAAGACAGAGAGCAGAGATTTTTTTTTAAACCCTTGAAAGGCTCGAGACTGAAGGGGGGGTGTAGTGAAAACAGAGAGTGGGGCCATGGGGCCCTTAAGCCTCACTTGATAACTGCAAGCATCTTGCACCCCAAGCTTGGGCTGACATGTATGACATGTGTGGGGTTAGCAGAGGCTGAAAATCCTGCCTGGGGCTGGAGTAGGGTCAGGCAGAGAGTGCAGACTGGACCAGGGACAGAGAGGGCTGCATGCAGCACGGCCCCCATGGCCGAGGGGACAACTGGCCAGCTTGGGGCCCACCACCACTGTCACCAAGACACAGCCAGGCTGCCGGAGCCAGGGGCAGAGTGAGGTCTCACTCCAGCTCTGTGTCAGAGGTGGAACGAGTCAGGCTTGCTTTGGATGTAAATGAAACAGAGCTAAGAGACTCAAAGACCATGGCTCCAAAATTTTGGGCTCCAGCTGCTGCTCACTATGGTGGGTGCTGGGCAGAACTAAGTGTGGTGGAGCGGGGAGTTGGGAGTTGCAACTGAGGCTCATTTGGCTGTGAACATGGGTCAGGAATTCTGTGTGGGGATCGTGAGGTCTCACTGAGGCTTCCAGAGGTGGCAGAGAGAACAGGGGGACCTGCTTTGCCAGAATCGAAGAATTCGAGAGGTCTCCCTGCCATGAGAGAGCTGGACGGTGGTGACACATTGTACCAATTGTCGTTGAGTCAACTCCAACTCCTGGCACCTCTTGTGTGTCAGAGTAGAACTGTGCTCCATAGGGTTTTCAATGGCTGATTTTTCAGAAGTAGATCATCAGGTCTTTCTACTGCAGTGCTTCTGGGTGGACTTGAACTTGCAACCTTTTGGTTAGCAGCCAAGTGTTAACCATTTTCACCACCCAGGGATTCCAAATGCATGTGGAGGCATCCTTTCAAATGCAGAGCTCGAGGCATAGAGAAAGCCAGACCTCCTTACCCCATCCTCTCTGGAGGCTCAGTCTCCCCTGAAGATGTCTCTGCAGAATGTGGGGCAGGGGCCTCGCATCCCCCACTGGGCGCAGCGGTGTTTCCACTAGAATAGCAGAGTGAGCTCAGTGTAAACGTTCCTAGTCACATGAGGATACAGCCGCCACCATCAGCTCCGTGAAGACCAACAGTGGATTTCGATTCTTCTCCAGGGAATTCAGTGACTAGAGTTATCATGTTGTTGTTAGCTGCTGTCCAGTCGGCTCCAACTCCTGGCACCCCCATGCACAATGAAATGGAATGCTGCCCAGTCCTGCGCCATCCCCACCATCAGTTGCAGATTGGACCATTATGATCCACAGGGTTTTCGTGGGCTGATATTTGGAAGTAGATTTCCAGGTCTTTCTTCCTAGTCTGTCTTAGCCTAGAAGCTCCACTGAAATCTGTTCAGCATCAGAGCAACATACAAGCCTCCACTGACAGACGGGTGGTGGCTGCACATGAGGTGCATTGGCCAGGAATCAAACATGGGTCTCCCACACGGAAGGTGAGAATTCTGCCCCTGAGTCACCACTGCCCCAGAGTTATCATAATTAGATATAAGATAGGATGGATAAGAAGGAATGAGATTGGGGGATATTCTACACAACACCTGGCCAGTCCTCCTCACAACTGCCATGGTCATGAGCAACAAGGAAGACTGAGAAATGTCACAGTCCAGAGGGAACAGGAGATGTGACATTAAATGCAATGTGGGATCCTGGGACAGAAAAGGGACATTTATGACCAAATTGGTAAAATCCAAATAAAGCCTGGTTTTTAGTTAATAGCATTGTACTGATGTTGGTTTCTTAGTTATGGCAGATACACCGTGGAAACCTAAAATGTTCACATTAGGGGAAGCTGCATGAAGGGTAAACAGGAACTTTCTGTGCTATCTTCGTAACACATCTGCAAGTCTAAAATTATTCTGAAATGAAAAATGTATTAAAAATAACTAATCAAAAAAAGAAAGAAATGAGAGACCGCCAAAAATGGATACCTAGGGCTGCCATAACAAATGACTACAAGCTTGAAGACTTAACAGAGATTTATCCTATCAGTTCTGGAGGCCACAAGTCTGAAATCAAGGTGTCAGCAGGGCTGCGCTCCCTCCAGAGGATCCTTCCTTGTCTCTTCTAGCTTCTGTGGCTCCAGGCATCCTGGGCTTGTGTCTGTATCATTCCAGTCTCCGCCTCTGTCGTCACATGGTCTTCTCCCCTATCTGGGTCTTCTCTTCTTTTGTCTCTTATAAGGACACCAGTCATTGGATTTAGGGTCCACAAGGATAATCGAAGATGATCCCATCTCCAGATCCTTCACTTAATCACACCTGCAAAGACCTCTTTTCCAAATAAGATCCTACTTACAGGTACCAGGGATTAGGGCATGGATGTATCTTTTGGGGGATCACCATCCAGCCCACTACAGATGTTAAAGCTCAAAAGATTAGATACAGCTGAAGAAAGAATTGGTAGATTGAAAGTTCTGAAGAAATTACCCAGAATCCAGCATAAATAGGTAGAAAATATGAAAGCTAGAATATAAGAATTACCTAGTCTAACATCGTTTTAATAGCTGGAAGGAGGGACAATATGAGAAGATGTAATGCTGAGGACTTTCCAGAATTGACAAGACATAAATCCTAAGCAGGATAAATAAAAAGGCGTCCCTGCCCAGAGCGTAGCACAGTGAAAGTGCAAAGCAGTCAAAGAAAAAAGAGGTTAATTACCCAAAGAAATCAAGGATCGCTAGAAGACGAAAAAAATCAAACCCATCGATTCTGACTCATAGCAACCCTATAAGATGGAGTAGAACTGTCCCATAGGGTTTTTAAGGCTGTAATCTTTATTGAACCAGACTGCCATATCTTTATCCTTCGAAGTGGCTGGTGGGTTGGAACCATCAACCTTTTGGTTAACAACTGAGAGCTTTAACATCTGTGCCACTAGGGATCCTCAGCTAGAACACAGTGGAATATAGTCACCCAGGAATTTGTACACAATCTTTTAAACAATTATTCGGGAGAAAGAGTGAAATACAGGACACCCAGACGAGCAAAAACTAAGAAAATTTACTGCCAGCCGATCTTCACTTAAAGGTATGTTTCAGAAAGAAAGAACACTATTCTGAAAGGTAGATCGGCAAGAAATTGACACATATCTGGGTAAAAATTTAAAATGTCTAATTGGAGAGATTAAAACATTAGAGCTAAGATATTAAGTATCATTAACAGGATGGAGAAGGAGCTATGGTGTCACAATGGTTAAGTGTGCAGCTGCTAACCAAAAAGTTGGCAGTTTGAACCTACTCGGTGGCTCCACGGGAAAAAAGACCTGGCAATCTGCTCCTGTAAAGATTACAGCCTAGAAAACCCTATTGGGCACTTCTACTCTGTCACGTGAGGTCACTTTGAGTGGGAATCAACTTGATGGCACCCAACAACACAACAAATAGGATAGAGAGATTTTGCGTTTTTTCAAGAGGGTGGAGATTGTATTAAGTATGTTAAAACTTTTGGGGTGTAGAGGGAATAAGAAACAGTTACAACAATAAAAGGCAAAAAAGGAAGAAAAGAAAGTGAGAAAAAGGACAAATAGTGCAAAAAAGAAGGGTTGCAAGAATCCCAGCTGTTAGGAATCAAAACAAATCTCAATAGAATAATTATGGCAGTTATGAGAATAGGTTTTTAAAAATCCAGCTCTATGCTGGTTATGGAGCCCTGGAGGCACACTGTTTAAGAGCTCGGCTGCTGACCAGGAGGTTGGCAGTTTGAATCCACTAGCCACTCCCTGGAAACCCTACATGGCAGTTCTACCCTGTCCTATAAGGTCACTATGAATTGGAATTGACTTGACAGCAACGAGTTTGTTTTAGTGCCTTAGTTACCTAGTGCTGCTGTAACAAAACCACCACAAGTGGATGGCTTTAAAAAAGAGGAAGTTTGTTCTCTCACAGTCTAGTAGGCTAGAAGTCCGAATTCAGGGTGCCAGCTTCAGGGGAAGGCTTTCTCCGTTGGCTCTGCAGCAAGGTCCTTGTCATCAGTCTTCCCTTGGTCTAGGAGTTTCTCCACACAGGAACCCCACGTCCAAAGGACACGCTGTGCTCCCAGTGCTGCCTTCTTGGTGGTATGAGGTCCCCATGTCTTTCTGCTCGCTTCTCTTTTATATCTCAAAAGAGATTGGCTCAAGACATAACCCAATCTTGTAGATTGAGTCCTGCCTCATTAACATGATTGACGTTAATGCCATCTCATCAACATCATAGAGATAGGATTTACGACACATAGGAAAATCAAGTCAGATGACAAAATGGTGGACAATCACACAGTACTTGGAATCATGGCCCAGCCAAGTGGACAGATATTTTGGGGGGACACAATTCAATCCATGACATTTGGTTTATATGCTTGTTCCAAAGACCTTAACTCCAGGGCAACATAAAGGTTCTAAGTAAAAGGGCAGGAAGAGAAATTCAAGTGTCATTCTCAACCTGGAACATTCTGAATGACATAGCCCTAAACCTCGGATGACAGGACCACAGGAAGTAACAGACCCTCCTCCTCCCACCCCTCACTCAAACAGACTGGGCACAGAACTAGGATCCCACAATCCATGAACATACATATATTTTTTCTTAAATACCACACTTTATTTTGAGAGCAGTTTTAGGTTTCCAAAAAACTGCACAGAAAAGTACAGAGAGTTTCCATGGCCCCCCTCTGTCCCTGTACACGGTTTCTCCTATTATTAACACTGTGCATTCCTGTGGTACACTTGTTACAATCAATGAACTGATTATTACATACATTATTATTAACTAATGGTGACCCCATGTGTGTCAGAGTAGAACTGTGCTCTATGGAGTTTTCAATGGCTGTGATCTTTTGGAAGTAGATCACCAGGACTTTCTTCTGGGGCGCCTCTAGGTGGACTGGGACCTCCAAACCTTTTGGTTAGCAGCCGAGCGCGTTCACCATTTGCACCACCCAGGGACACAATGGGTCGCCATGAGTTGGAATTGATGGCAACTGGACTGGCTTTATCATTAACTAAAGTCTACAATTTACATTAGCGTCCTACCTTCTTTTTAAGCACAGCGACATGTCTAAAAATTGGCTAAAGCCACAAAGGAAACTTTAGTTGCCCAGTACCAGGGTAATCCAGACTGTATCGACCAAAATTCAGTTAGGTTTGTAAGCAATGACTCAGAACCAGTTTTAAACAAGTCTGGAGTCGAGAAGCAAATCATAAAGGTAATTAATGAGCAGCAACCCTTCTTCACCCCATTTAGCTTTGTCTACCCTGTCCTCTTTCCCATCTTCAAGGCCTCGCCTCCTGGGCCCCCTCGTCGTCCATGGCCCCTTGTTCTCCTCTCCTGCCCCCTCCTCGGACGCCCTGGTGATTGGAGTAGCAGGGAGACCATCCTCTCAGACCGATGCCCTCAGCCCCCCAGGGACTGCACCCACGTTGTCGGCACATCCCAGTGCCTTGTTCTGAGGCCCCCCTCCATCGAGGGGATCTCACCCCAGTCTGTCTCAACGACACCCTGACACTTTGAAAATCCAGTTCCTGGCCCTCGACAGTGCTGGAGAACTGTGGGCCCCAGAGGTGCCTTGGCAATGCTAGGGCCAACCCAGCACCCCCTCTCCCTGGAGCCCTGACACTCTCCTGCTCCTCAACCGCCATCAGTGTCCACCACCACCCCACCACCCCATCATCTTCCTGTGTCCCTGAGAGAGCCAAGGCAGCCGGGCGGGAACCTCCAGCCCATGCCAACCACCCCCCCCCACCTTGGCAGGGGTCCCCCCGCTCACCTGCTCAAGGACATTTCAAAGAAGAGAAATCATCAGCACCCTTCTCCTCCACCTGCCACATCTGGCTTCTTTTTGTGAGTCTCTATGCCCCTCAAGCCCACCCTTCTGAGGATCTGCTTAGCCGGCTGCCCTTGCTCCTGAGTCCCGTGGTCCCCTCCCTTCTCAAAGCCCTGTCTCTGCTCGGTCAGCCGGCACTGTTCTGCTGCCCAGCCCCTCAGCCCCCAGGGCCCTCTTTCTTCTCAGCCTACATTTCATTCACAATGTCACCTAAATCCTTCCCCCCCCAACCCCCAACCAGCTCACAATGCTCTCCTGGACCATCCAGCTGTTATTGACTGAATTATGTCCCCAAAAAATATGTGTTGGAATCCTAACCCCTACATTTGTGGATGTAATCCCATCTGGGAATAGGGTTTTATTTGTTATGTTAATGAGACCATGTCAGCATAGGGTGGATACTAAACCTAATCACTTCTGAGATATAAAAAGAGCAGATTAGACACAGACAAGCAAGGACAAATGGAAAGTTAGATGCCACGTGGAGATCACCAAGGAACCGAGAAACAGAAGCTGAAAAGAGACAAGGATCTTCCCCTAGAGCTGACAGACAGAGAGCCTCCCCCTAGAGCTGGCGCCCTGAATTCAGACTCCCAGCCTCCTGAACTGTGAGCAAATAAATTCCAGCTCATTAAAGCCACCCACTTGTAGTATTTCTGTTCCAGCATCTGTAGGTAAAACACCAGCCATCCACTGGACCCTTCAAACATCTAAAAGATTCAGGTTCAACTCCATCCCCACCCCACTGCTGCTTCTGAACATTTGCCCTTTTCAGTTGAGGGCAACTCAGGGCAAAAGCCCTGGAAAATCCTAATGAGCCCATCTTAACCACCAGAAACATCCAGAACCCGCCTGCGTTGCCCCTCCTCTCTCCAGCATCCACGCTCACACCTGATTCTCCTTTTCCCATGGCAGAGTCTGAAACGAAAGGCGTCCTCTCGATTTCATGAAGAGGCACCTCGCCTGAGTTGGATACTCTCCTCTCCCCTCCAGACAAACAAACAAAAAAGCTAGACTAACAGCTGTTTTGGAGACAGAGGGTATGTTCTCAAGTTTGTGCAGAAAAACAAACAAGAGTCACCAGAAAAACCCTGGTTAAAAAAAAAGAAAAGTAAGGGTGTATGTTTTGCTGTGTATATTCTCAACAACAACAAAAATAAATCATTAAAAAAAAAAAAAAGTGGGGAGGGCTAGTCCTTTAAGACGTTACTGTGGTTCTTAGCTGCCGTGGAGTCGGCCCCTACTCATGGCGACCCTACGCACAACGGGAAGAAATGCTTCTCGGTCCTGCGTCATCCCCGTGATCAGTTGAAGATTGGATCATTGTGATCCATAGGGTTTTCACTGGCTGATTTTGGAAGTAGATTGCCAGGCCTTTCTTCCTAGTCTGTCTTAGTCTGGAAGCTCTGCTGAAACTTGTTGGGCACCATGTTGTTGTTGTTAGGTGCCATTCCATGGCGACCCTATGTACAATGCTGCCCGGTCCTGGGCCTTCTCACAGTCATCGCTGTGCTGGAGCCTATTGTTCAAGCCACTGTGTCAGTCCATCTCATTGAGGGTCTTCCTTTTTATCACTGACCCTCTACTCTACCAAGCATGATGTCCTTCTCCAGGAACTGGTCCCCCTTGATAACATGTCCAAATTATGTGAGACGAAGTCTCGCCATCCTTGCTTCTCAGGAGCTTTCTGGCTGTACTTCATCCAAGACAGATTTGTTCATTCTTCTGGCAGTCCGTGGTATATTCAATATTCTTCACCAACACCATAATTCAAAGGCAGCAATTCTTCTTCAGTTGTCCAGCTTTCACATGCATATGCATGAGTGATTGAAAATACCACAGCTTGGATCAGGCGCACCTTAGTCATCAAAGTGACATCTTTGCTTTTTAAGATTCTAAAGAGGTCTTTTGCAGAAGATTTGCCCAATGCAGTCCGTTGTTTGATTTCTTAACTGCTGCTTCCAGGGACATTGATTGTGGATCCAAGAAAAATAAAGATTCCCCAGTGGGGAAGGAAGGATGTTTAGCAAATAGGATAGCTGGCTGCCCTCTGGAGGAAACAATTAATGTGCATCTTTATCTCACATCATACTCCCTGGTGAACTCCCTCCCTGTCAAACACAAAAAACAACAGCAAAAGTTGCTGCAGGGTCAGCTCTGACTCATAGCCACCCCATGTGTGTCAGAGCAGAACTGTGCTCCACAGGGTTTCCAGTGGCTGATTTTTCAGAAACAGATCACCAGGCCTCTCTTCCAAGGCAACTATGGGTGGACTCAAACCTCCAGCCTTTAGTTTAGCAGCTGAGTGCGTTAACCATTGTACCACCCAGGAACTCCTTATCGAAGATATAAATGGAGAAATGGAAACAGTGGAATCATATGACAAGCAAAAAGGGGAACTGGTATCATCTAGGAATTGGGAGAGGAGTCCTGGAGTGGGGCAAACAGTTAAGCACTTGACTACTGGCTGAAAGGTTGATGATTCAAACCTCCCCAGAGGTGCCTCGCAGACAGGCCTGGCGGTCTGCTTCTGAAAGGCCACAGCCTTGAAAACCCTATGGAGCACAGTTCTACTCTACACACACAGGGTCACCATGACTTGGAACTGACATGACGGCAACTAGTAACAGGAACTGGGAGGCCTGTTTAACTCACAGAAGAACCTAGAAGTCACATAGGTTGATTAGTTTGGCCACACACAAGCCACCTCAGCATGAAGGTCTGTGAGCCAAGCCAGAAGACAGTGACAGATGGGAGACTTCACCTCAGGCTTATCTCCGCATAGATAAAGGTTACAGAAAGACCAACAAACCCAGAGAAGTGGGCAACTATAGGACAGGCGAGCTCATGGGACCTTAACAGAACTCGTGCGTTGGCTCCGTGAACACACAAAATGGAGCCCCACCTCAGCCATCCTGTACCCCATTGCTGTAGAGTCGATCTCGACTCATGGTGACCCCATGTGTTACAAAGTAGAACTGCTCCATACGGTTTTCTTGGCTGTCATCTTTACAGAAGCGGATCACTAGGCCTTTTTTCTTCGGCCCTGCTGGGTGGGTTCGAACCACCAACCTTTCAGTTAGCAGCCGAGTGGAAACCATTTGTGCCACCACAGATCTCACTTCAGCCAAGAGAAGAGCAAATTAGCATGACCGGGACCATCTTTGCAAGGAAGATCTTTATATTCTGTGAGAGAGTCTGTTCTGCCGGGTTCTCAAACAAAGCAAGGTGGAAAGAGGAGAAAATAATACACGTTTGTACTGGGTTGTATGCTATTGTTAGTTGCTGTTGAGTTGGCTCCGACTCATGGCGACCCCATGTGCAACAGAACAAAATGTTGCCCGGTTCTGCTCCATCCTCACAATCACTGGTATGCTCAAGTCCCTGGTTGCAGCCGCTGTGTATTTTGAATGCTCTCCAACCTAGGGAGCTTGTCTTCCAGCACTGTGTCAAGCACTGGATAAGTCAGTGTTCTCTTGTGACCCAGAGGGTTTTGCTTGGCAGATGTTTGGATATAGATTGCCAGGCCTTTCTTCCTAATCTTAGTCTGGAAGTTCTGCTGAAAACTGTCCACTATGGTTGACCCTGCTGGTATTTGAAATGCTGGTGGCCTAGCTTCCAGCATCACAGCAACACGCAAGCCACCACAGTACAACATACCGACAAACAGGTGGTGGGGTGGCTTGTATATGTGTGAGGATGCACAAAAGCAAGAAACCGTGGAGGTGAGCTGTGAGCTTTCTATACTCCCTGGTGTTTATTTAACCAGCTACTGTCGGCTCCGACTCATGGAAACCCCATGTGTGTCAGAGTAGAACTGGGCTCCACAGGGTTTTCAACAGCTGGTTTTTTTCGAAGTAGATCACCAGGCTTTTCTTCTGAGGCACCTCTGGGTGGACTTGAACCACCAATCTTTCAGTTAGCAGCCAAGCGCATTAACTGTGCTACCCAGGAACTTCTCTAGTGTTTAGACCAGGAGAATATATTACATGTTCAAAAACCTCAGTACTCTAGTACATAAACTAGAGGAAGTAAACAACTTCTACAAAGAGTGAAATGGGAAAAGGCACGAGTAGGCAGTTCCCGGAATGGCCAGGGAGTGGTGTCCAGTTTGACTGTTGGGTTAGGACTGCAGGCAGTGCAGGCTGGCCAATTGGTTAACAAGGTGATGTAGAGCATTGGCAAAGCAGAGAGAAGCAGGGTGTGCTCTGCCATACTGGCTGGGGCAGAAAACCCCTGGTCATGACAAGTGGGCCTGGGCAGGCCCCCAGCAGGCAGGTTCCCACGGAATTTACCTGTCAGGGAGTGGCAGGGTACATGGAAAACAAAAACAAGGAACAAAACGTATTGCTGTCAGGTTGCCGTCGAGTTGATTCCAACTCACGGCAACCCCACGTGTGCAGAGTAGAACTGCTCCATAGGGTTTTCAAGGCTGTGGTCTTTCAGAAGCAGATCACCAGGCCTTTCATCTGCAGTGCCACTGAGCGGGTTCAAACCTCCAACCTTTAGGTTAGTAGTCAAGCGTGAACCGTTTGTGTCACCCAAGGGGTGGATCTCAAATAGTGTTGCATTCTTTAAAAATGCGAGTTGCAGCAGAAGACATCTTTAGGGACAGTTTGAAATATTGTCTCTTACATTGCTTACAGTTTAAAGGAAAGGTCTTTCCCTGTAATCTTAAGCTGGGGTTAAGTGAGCATATACTGTATTGATTTAGAGATCCGTGTGTGTGTTCTAATTTTCTTTTTTATGAAAGTGAAATTTACATAACAAAATATACCATTTTAAAGTGTACAGTTCAGCAGCATTTAATGAATGTTTTGCAGCTACCACCTCTACCTAGTTGCAGAACATTCTCGTCACCCCCAAAAAAAGCTTCGCACCCCTTAGCAGTCACTCCTTATTCCCCCCTCCTCAGCAACCACTAATCCATTTCCTGTCTGTATGGATTTGCCTGTTCTGGATATTTCATATAAACTGAATCACACAATATGTGGTCTTTTGTGTCTGGCTTCTTCCACTCAACATCATATTTTCAAGGTTCATCCGTGTTCTAGCATGTATTAGTGCTTCATTTCTCTTGATGGCTGAGTAATATTCCATTGTGTGGATGGACCACATTGTGTTTATTAATTCATCTGTTGATGGACGTTTGGTTTGTTTCCACCTTTTCGCTGATGTGAAAAGCGCTGCGGATGAACGTTCGTGCGCAAGTATGTTCGAGTCAGTGGCGTTACCAGGCGGTGTGTGAGGAGTGCAGACTACACCCCCTGACACTGTCACAGGGGGTGACACCAAAATGACCCCAGGGTTGGCTGCGTTGGCTGGTGGGCCAGTGCTGCTGGATGAGGGGCTGCAAAGGCAGTGGCGTCACTAGGGTTGGTGTCACCTGTCACCCGGTGCGGTAACTTGTCACCACCACCAACCCCTCCCCTCCCCAGTCACCCACCAGTCAGGCTGTGGGCCACTGGATTGGGGCCCCCACCATTGGGCGGAGAGGGTGTCCTTGGCCAATGGGAGGGGAGAGGAGAGGAGCTACGGGGAGTTGTCGGGGGCGGGGCCAGGGCGGTGGGGGGCAGGCAACTCAGTGGGGGCGTGGTTCCAGATGGCCAGCCCTGCCCACCCTGGGCGGGGGGGTGGGGTGACACCATCACTCATCGCACTGGGGTGACGCCAACTCTAGTGATGCCCCTGGTTTGAGTTCCTGTTTTCAGTTCTTTTGGGTCAATACAAGGGGTGGGATTGCTGATCCATATGGAACTGGATTTGAGTTTTAGCACACTGCACAACTCGTTTTATAAAATGGAGGGAAAGGAAGGGAGGCAGCATGCTAAGCTCTTCGGTTGCATTTTGCTGTGAAAAGGCAGGAACAGAGGAGGCGCCGTCAGACAGAGAAGGGGCTACGCGGGGTCTGCTTGGGGCAGGTGCAGGGGCTCTGGCCACGGCTGCTTTCACTGTGAAGGGGAGAGGAGGAAGGCCACCGGCCGAGAGCAGGTGTAGTGGGGTTAACCCGGGGGCGGGGAGGCCCCAGGACCGACACAAATCTGTGGACCGCGTGGGCAGGACGCATAGACACCGAGGGGGTGAGAGCTTCCAGAAGGAAGGTACAAGGCGGCCAGGCCTGGCTAGAAACAAAGTCGTGGGGAGGGCAAGATGGGGAGGGCGGGACGGTTTGAAGGATCTGGAGAGAGTGGGGCGGGACAGAGGGGGACGCGGGGGCGTGGGCTCCCTACGCTAACTTGGACCGGTTCTGACCCCCAGGAAGCCGCTGAGGAACGGCCTGGTGAAGGACAAGAACTTCTGAGCTGCGCGACCCCCGCCCCGCCCCTGGACTCCCCCAGCCGGAGCCCCGCCCTCTCCCACCTCCGACCCTGGTCACAGCAAGCCCCGCCCCCTCCCCGGACCCCGTTACTCTCGACCACGCCCCCTCCCCATCCTGGTCACACTGGCCCCGCCCCCAGCCTCGAAAGTCCGAGGGCGCGGCAGCCCCAGCCCCAGCCCCGGCCCCGGCCCCGGCCCCGGCCCCAGCCCCAGCACCAGCCCCACTTGTCTGTCCGCCGCCTGGGAGGAAGATGCCGCTGCCGCTTTACCGCCTTGGATGCCGCCTCCTCCTCCTCTTCCTGGCGCTGCTGCTGCCCTCGCCGTCCCCGGCCCGCGCTCCTACACTCCCGGGCCCCGCCGCCGCCCTGCTCCAGGCTCTCGGGCTGCGCGACGCGCCCGGGGGTGCCCCAACGCCCCGGCCCGTGCCCCCCATCATGTGGCGCCTCTTCCGTCGCCAGGACCCCCAGGAGACCAGGGCGGGCCCGCGGCGGACATCCCCGGGGACCACCCCGCGACCGTGCCACGTGGAGGAGCTGGGGGTCGCCGGAAACATTGTGCGCCACGTCCGGGACCGCGGTGAGCGAGGCTTGCGCTGGGGAGAGGCCGTGTCCCCGCGGGGAGCCCTGCTCGCCGCGAGCCTCGAGCGTGGCCAGAGAGGCCGGAGCGGCCCCTAGTGTCCCCACCCCGAGGTCCCTTCCTGCCCTCTGCACCTCGCGGACACTCTCGAGGGGTGCCCCAAACCTGGGAGGACCCCCTTGCTTGCAGCCGACGCCCTGCCCCCACCTCTGCGACTTCACACCATTTGATGCCTCCCAGCAGATGGGCCCGACCCCCGCCAGCATCCTTCCGCCCCCATCCCCGCCCGCGGGCCCCTGCTTGCAGCCCAGCCCTGCCCCCACGCCGGCTGCTTCACACCCTCCGAAGCCTTCCAAGCGGTGCCCGCACTTTCAACCTAGCACCCCCTTCCACGGCCCCAGGCTCACTGCTCGCCCCTGCCCCTAGTCCCGGAGTTGAGCCGCCCCCTACCTTCCCAGGTGCGCCTGCGCGGCCCCCGGAGCTCACCTCGGCCGCAGGCTCGTGCCCCGAGTGGACCGTCGTCTTCGACCTGTCGGCCGTGGAGCCGGACGAGCGCCCGAGCCGTGCGCGCCTGGAGCTGCGCTTCGCGGAGGCGGTGGCGGGGGCTGCAGGCCCGGTGGGTGGCTGGGAGCTGAGCGTGGCGCTCGCTGCGGGGCTGGGGTCTATGGCGGGACGCGAGGCGCCCCTGCGCCTGGCCGTGCCCTCGCTGCGCGCGCCAGTGCGCGCCGAGCTGCTGGGCGCCGCCTGGGCCCGAAACGCCTCGGCGCCGAGCACCCTGCGCCTGGCGCTAGCGCTTCGTCCCCGGAGCCCCGCCACATGCGCGCGCCTGGCTGAGGCGGCGCTGCTGCTGGTGACCGTGGATCCGCGCCTTTGCCACCCTCTGGTCCGGCAGCGGCGTGAGGTGGCCCCCATGGCGGGCGGCGGTCCGTGCCGCGCGCGGCGGCTCTACGTGAGCTTCCGCGAGGTGGGCTGGCACCACTGGATCATCGCACCTCGCGGCTTCATGGCCAACTACTGCCAGGGCCCGTGCGCGCTGCCCGCCGCCCTGGGTGCCTCGGGGTCGCCGACGTTCAACCACGCGGCGCTGCGAGCGCTCATGTACTCCGCAGCGCCCGGAGCCCATGGCGGCCTGCCCTGCTGCGTGCCCGCGCGCCTCTCGCCCATCTCCGTGCTCTTCTTCGACAACAGCGACAACGTGGTGCTGCGACACTACGAAGACATGGTGGTGGACGAATGCGGCTGCCGCTAACCGGCGGGGGAGGGGTGGACAATAAACACTCGATGGTCCCAGCAGCTGGTTTCATTGCGCCTCCTGGGGAGGTTCGCTGCCGCATCTCCACAGGGTTGAAGGTGGTGGACACGCGGTTGCGCCACCTGTCCGGCCCTTTCAGGCCCCTTGCGTTCCACTCCCCAGACCAATGTGGGGTTCCTGTGACCACTAGCTGCGAGCTGCCCCTGTAGGACCTAGCACTATTCCTGAGAAAGGTCTAGGGGCGAGTCTGGCTGGGCCATGTGATCACCTCTTCCCCTCCCTAACCCAGAAGCCCTAAGCAATCCAGGGCCACCCCTGCCCCAACCCAGCTCCCCTGTCCCTGGTACCACGCAAGAGCTGTTTATTAATATTTTATTGGTGACAAAACAACTTAAAACAAATCGACCAAAAATCAAGTTACATGGCCTTGGAGGGCACCCCAGGATCACTGAAACTTGGAGTAAGCGCCGTCCTGAAGGCACAGAACAAAGTGAAAGCGCAGAGCTGAGGCAAAGCATTCAACTGAAGGGACAGACTGGCAGGGTGTAGGCGGGGGTAGTAGAAACCTATCCTGGACGCCTGGCCATGGGCCACCCCTCCAGCGACATAAGCCAGGTGGGGGCTGGGCCAGTGATAGCTGCAGAGCCAGCAGGGCTCTAAGTCCCCAAGTGTGTGGGTGCCAGGGAGATCAATGCCCCAAATGCGGTTGCCAGGAGCTGGGGGCAGCTCTCCCAACTAAAACGAATCACACCCAAAACCAAGCTGGGTGCCCCCTCCCTACTGATGTGACAGACACCTATAATCCCCTCAGGTCTGGCTTCCTCCGAATCTGCTTCTTCTCCCAAACACCTGACCTCACCCCGCCACAGCCAAGCACCTCACAGGTAGAAAGGATCCAGATGAGGCTGACCGCCTCTCTCACGACAGGACCAGGGATCTCTCACGCTTCCTTTCTGCCAAGTCTTTGAGATGGGCCCTGGTGAGCAGCCTCCAGCCAGGACAGTTGGCCTTCCCGCCCTGTGGTCTCTTGCCTCTGGGCAACAGGCCCTTGGTCACCCTGCAAGGCCCCTCCTGGCAGGGGCATCCAGCACTCGAAGTGGGGCCCCTCACGCCTGCCCCAAAAGCTGCTTTGCTGCTCAGAGTCCAGCAGAGTTCGTGGCGCCCCTGTGGCCGTGGTGCCCCTGTGGCTGTGCCGCCTCGCAGCAGGATGATGCCGGAGCTAGAACCTAAAATGCTCCTCACTCTTGTTCGAATGGATGTCGTCCCAATTTCGAGTTTTGCTGGCTTGTTTAATCTTCACTTCTGGAAGGTTCTTGTATCTCCCAGGTCCACCGCTAAGATTTTAGAGAGAAACTTAGGAAAAAGTGTAGCTTTCAGCACTCCTTTGAAAGAATCTTTAAAAAAAAAAAAAAAAAAAGAAAGAAACAAAAATCCCAAACACCATATTTTCTTGAAATGAAACCCTTTCAGAACATTGGTGGCAGTGGCGGCAGACTGCATGGCTCGCCGTGCCACCCCAAGGAGCCCGCTCTGCACAAAGTGTGGAGTTTCTCCTGCTAAAACGTAGTCCCCTTTCGACAGAAGAAAATAAAAGAACAGAGGAAAGGGCTACTCTGAGCTGAGGGTCTTCCTCCCGCCCGCCCGTTCGCAGACCCATGTGGACGCAGGAGCCTGGCCTGGGGCTGGGCCGCTGGGCGGCGGGCAGGCACGTCTGCACTCTCTCTGTCTCCTCGCCGTGGGGCCGGCAATGGCGCTCGGCCTCGCTGCTCCTCCTCCTCTCCTCTCCCTCGCTGCTCCTCTCCCCTCTCCTGTTGCTCACAGTGGTGCTTCAGTTTTAGCAGTGGAAAACAGGTATCCATTTATTTTTATTTTTTATTACCCAGAATAAGATGCTGATGCACTAAGCCACGTCGCTTAGCTCTTCCGCCGCTGCCTGTGGGGGAGGGCGAGAGCGTCAGGGCGCCTGGGGCCAGACCTCAGGCTCCTAGGGACCGCGACTGACAGCTGACCAGCACTCGCACCTCCGTAATGCCCGAGGAGCAACAGCCTCGGCACCCGCCCCTTCCCACACCATCGGGCACCACATGGCTGACCCTCCGGTCTGGAGCCCTGTGGTGGCGGACACCTCAAGTCCCCCTGCTCCCCACCGGCCCTGGCGCCTGCCCACCCCTCACTCCTGCCCCCAACACTTGCCTTCTAATACTGGGACAGCCCAGGGACCCCGCCGTGCTGGTAGGCCCGCTCTCCCTGGTACGTGGAGTCCTGCGACAGCGCCACATCTATCTGGGACTTGAACTCATCCCCGAGATAACTGTCCTGGAAGACAAAGCGGGGGTGAAACCCGTGGGGAAAAGTGTTGGGGATACCCCCCCCCCAAACCCTGTTGCCTCCTGGGGCCACAGGCAGACTGTTTCGGACAGTGGTCTTCCTGCGTGGGCCTCACTGTTAGGCCCACCTGGGACAGCTCAGGCTGGGAGAGGCCTGGCTGGCTCATCTGCGAGGGTTGGCTCATGGAGACGTAGCCCTGCGTCAGCGCACCCTGTGAGAAGGGCTGCGAGACAACATCCTGACTGGCCTGGCTATTGGGGAGCGTTGTCTGACTGGGCCCTGAGAGCCCAAAGCGGTTCTTCTGGCGGCCCCCACGGCCAGTCTTGCCTTTTGGGGTGCCCCGACCTGGAAAAGGAGAACAGGATGACAGGCAGGTGCTGTGCCTCACGGACGGCACTGCGGTGGAGTCCCTGTGGGGGTAGGGGGCAGCGCTTACCTGTGGCCGGGCCGTTGGCCTGCCCGAAGTAGCCAGGTGGTGGCATCGGTGGCATGACCAAGTTGAAGGGGATGGGGATGTTCATGGCGGCCACGTGGCTGGGGCCTGCGCTGATCATGCCAATCTGGTCGTGGGTCTGGAAGTACATGCTCGAGGGCCGGCCTGGGGACGCGGGGCAGCGGGGTCAGGCGCCTACACTGTAGCCGCACCAAGAAACAAACCCCTGCCCACCGTGGGGATTGAGCCGCTGCGTTTACTCTGGCCTATAACTGCAGGCGTCCCTGCACTGTCTGTGCTGCTTGAGTCATCCTGTGTCAAAGCTGCCGCGGGGAGCCCACTCAAAATGCAGCTCCTCAAGCCCACCCCCGCCATCCTCTTGGGCTGACGCCCAGGGCCTCCCCCCAAGTGACTGATGTGCCCTGGCCACAGGTATCCTAAACACTGAACACCACACCTCAGTTACACTGAAAAAGGAACAAAGTCCTTTTTA
Organism: Dugong dugon; assembly: GCA_030035585.1. Classification (NCBI taxonomy): domain Eukaryota; kingdom Metazoa; phylum Chordata; class Mammalia; order Sirenia; family Dugongidae; genus Dugong; species Dugong dugon. The sequence goes on along the minus strand of CM057462.1, from coordinate 23,110,978 downwards.
TGGCGAGTTTTACACTCATATTACATCACCCCCAACAAACAAAACAACAAAGAAAAGCCTCAGCTCACTGCCAAGGGAGCTCACAGACCAGTGGGGGCTCCTGGGCCTGTGCCCATCCCCCAACCCATGCGAGAGCCACCCAGGAGCAAGACCCATTCTCGGGGGCTTCATGTAACAGGAAGAGAGCCCACCATTAGGTTCAGGGGGAGAGCAAGCGAAAAGAGTGAGTGAGGAAGGGGGCTAAGGACACGGTGGTGTGGGCCATGGGGGGTGGCCCCAATGGAGGGAGGTTCTGGGATGCCCTCAGCTACACGGCTGCTGGGCGTGGAGGTGAGAGGCCCTGGGAGGCTGAAGAACACACTCCAGTCTGGCCCAGTGGGCAGGAGGGATGGGGCTGAGGGAGGGTCTCGCCTGAAGTGAGTGTGCACCCCCAAGGGCACATGGGGGCCTTCAACCTCCGTCCAGAGACACCACTAGGAGCCCAGAACAGTCTAGGCAAGCAGAAGCGATCACACTTGCGGTGGGGGGGTCACCAAGGGTAGGGCTTCGTCCCAGGAAACACTGTGTACAAGTGTCATCCCCCAATGACATGGCTGCAGACAGGGACGCAAGCCCGGCCCTCTCGACTCAGGGCTGAGTCCACCTGGGACTGGTGGGTGGGGCAGGAGGGATCCCTGCCAACTCACCCTGGCTGCTGCGGTCATAGACTGACCCTGGGATGATAGCCTCGCGGGCATCATACATGGCAGTGGTCATGAAGCGAGCACCCTGTAGAGAAGGCACACTGGTGAGGAATTTGCCGCTCTCCAGACAAGAGTCGCCAAGGCCAACAGGGCCCCACAGGCCACCCAGGCTGGCTGTGTGGTGCGCTCCCAGGCCCTCCCTCCTGTCCAGGGACCCCTCCCCCTGCATCCTGCCCCCACACTCACTGGGTTGATGGTGTTGACCAGCTTGCGTGGCTTGCTGAACTGCATGAGGCTCTCTCGCAGGTTGTTGAGGGGCCCCTCCACCAGCACCTTCTGTTCCTTGTAGTAGTTGAGCAGGTGGTTCCACAGCGGCTGCTTAGATAGGGCCTTCGGGTTGCCAACGATGATGACCCCGTACCTGCCCGTGGCCACGAGAGGAGAGTGTCAGGGCCAGAGCAACCAAGTGTGAGCCTCAGTGACCTGTCCCGACAGCGCCTGCCAGTGCAACAGCAGGAACCCTCAGGGAGCCCCAGCCGCGTCCACGATGGCCACACCTCAGAGGGCAAGGGGACAAAACGCTGCAGGAAGGGCCAAGCGCCTGGACGAGAAAACCCTCAGGCAGAGGGCTCAGAGAGGAGGGCCTCGCACCTGCAGCCAGGGGGTGCCCCTGGTCATAAGCCCCCCAAACCTCACGCCTGCTTCCTGGCGGACATGACTCCATCATGACCCGGTAAGGAGGGGGACTGCTGTGGGATGTAGTCCAACTCTGGGAGTCAGGGTCAGTGGGCAGGCACTCTGTTGGGTCCTGAGTGGGGGCCCCAGGGACATCATGCTTTCCAGCACCAAACAGCAGGAGGGACGAGAGCTAAGCATCCCACAGAAGAGATGCTGCAACCTCACAGGCCTCTGCCTGGCCCAGGCCTCAGGGAAGAGCCACTGCAGGCCTGCTGGCTGAGGCCCGTGACAAGAGCATGGCGCAGGGACCTGACACAGGGTACCCCCCACCCAATGGCACAGGCCTTGGGGACAGTACCCCTCTCCCCATACCTCGCCCTGGTTAGGGCCACATTGAGGCGTCGGGGGTCATTGAGAAACCCGATCCCCTGGTGCTCATTGGCCCGCACACAGGAGAGGATGATGAAGTCCTTCTCGCGCCCCTGGAATGCGTCCACACTGGCAATCTCCACCTCCTGAAAAAGGTCATTGCCGTCAGCCTCGGGCATCTCCAAGACCCCAAACTGAGCGAAACTCACAAGGCAATGCCACGAAAAGCCAAAGTCATGGTGGGCCTGAGGCCCAAAGGGTGTTGAGTGCTGCCTGTAGTCTGCTGTCCACCACAGGTGCAGCAAGGAGGGGCAGGCCCCCACCCCAAGTCCTGGCTCTGCCTTCATAGACAGACACAGTCCTGCGTGGCAGAGCATGATGTCCTCAACAGCCCCCATGACATAGACCCACCCTCTGTCCCCACGCCCCAGTGAGCACCTCAATCCTACATTAACTAGCATCCCGACCCGGCCTGTGACACACTTCTGTCTTCTTCAAAACAGTCACTCGTTTCCCAGTTAACTAAAATCTTACACGCTCACTACAGAAAACCTAAGACTCTGCCCCAGGAGCAGACAGAAGCGGGGCCACGCTGTTACTGGGTGGTCACTGCACTGTGGCTCACCACGGCCCCGCCCCCAAGTCTGCCCTGAGGTGTTCTCACATCCCTCTGAGAGAGCTCTGAGGGACTGGAGGAGACAACCCCACCCGTGTCCTGGTGCCAGGGTTGTGGCGGTACCTGGTAGAGCTTGGTGTGTAGCGAGCCGCTGAACTGCATGTACTGCACCAGGTAGGAGCGCTGGCCCTCATAGGGTGTGATGATGCCAATCTGGTCCGGCTTGGCGCCCGCCTTCAAGAGTTTTGTTGTGATTTTCTCCACGTTGGCAGCTTCCGTCCTAGGAAACCACACACTCAGGGATTTGCTCTGAGTTTACGGCCTCTCCCTTCGACCAGAACCTGAGACCCAGGCTGGAGGTGTTGGAGGTGCCAGGACGGACACAAGCTCACAAGGCACCTGCTCAACGCAATGCAAACGCTGACAGCACAAGGTGGAGATGTAAGGCCCTGGGCTGGGGCGCCGAGTCAGGATGGGGCGAGGAGGCACCATGTTGGAGCAAGGTCACAGGGGGGTGCCTGCTCACCTGTTCAGGTAGGAGGTGCCAGAGCTGGCGATCTCCTCCTGGCCCTGGGTCACGTAGAAGAACATGGGTTTGTCAGGCTGGGGCCACTGGAAGTCGAAGCCCTTCTTCACACGATCCGCTGTCAGGGGAGCAAAGCCCTCACATCAGAGCCACACCCTGGACAGAGCAGACACGGGATCCCGAAGGGAGGGCGACCTGTTACCTGCAGTCACACCATTCTGCAGCGAGCCCTCGTAAAAGATGTTGGAGGGGAAGGCACTGAGCGCAGGGTGCATCCGGTACTGCACCTGCAGGCGGATGGGCCGGATGCCCAGCACCACCAGCCGCTCGAACAGCGACTGTGACAAGCCAGCCTTGGCTGCCTTCTTGCACATCACTACAGGGCCCAGTTGGCAGTGGTCGCCCACGAGGATCAGCTGTGGGGGAAGGCAAGGGGAATGGCTCAAGCAGACGTGCCTCACAGGGCTGATACCCACGCCCACGCAGCACCACGTCATCATCATCATGCAGAGGCAGGTGTGGACAGGCTTGTGCGGGCACCGCTTCCCATGTACCCCAGGAGCCCACCCTCCATGCTCAGAGGCCTCCACAGCCCTCACAGGGCCCACCCCTCATATCGCCCTACTCTGCTGGTGTCCCACACATTCTAGAAACAAATCTCACGTTAAGAATGACACAGAACCAGCAGCCCACCTAACAGGCCTCCTGCCAAGCTGTGCAGCCACTCACCTGCTTGGCGCCAAGGACCACGGGCACCATGCACTCAGGCTCAGTGGCCTGCGTGCTCTCATCAATGAGGATGGAGCGGAACTGCATCTTGGCGAGCCGCGGGTCACCCGCACCCACACACGTGCAACAGATGACATCCGCATTCTGGGCAGAAGACAGGAGAGGTGTGTCTCACACTGCCCTCTGCAGGCTTCCTGACCTGCAGTGTCCTCGGGCCCTGAGCGGGCGGACAGTGATGTGGGGCCATCAGCCAGACACCGGTCCTATAGCTACTAGAGGACGCCAACTGCTGCTTTTATCACTGCTTCTCAATGGAGCCTCCCAGCGGAGGAACCAGCTCCAGGCCCTGTGGCCACCTCTGAGGTGGCTGTGAGCCAATGCGACTGCCCCCTCATGTTCCAGACCCACCCCCAGGCTCCTGCACCACGTTCCTGCGTCCTAGCAGCTAACAGGTTGCCTTGAAAACCTTGTGATCCAGGCAGCGGGACGTCTCAAACTGTGTCAAGATGGAAATGGAGAAAAAAGGATGGCACTTAAGTCCTCTTCTCAAAACTGACCCCAGCGTGTCAGCGTGTGCTTAACAGGAAAGTTAAACTGACAAAGGTCCTGGTTTCTCCCTCAAGGATTGTGTTCAAACAGGTCCTTAGGCTGAAAGGAAATTCCTACTCATAACCCCATGAAGGTCACGGCACCCAGGAACCCACCATGAGCAGCTCCCTCTCGGCGGTGCGCTTCAGGGCCCGGTACCGCTTCTCATCGGCCGACGACAGCTCCCCAGTCTCGTCCTTGAGCTGCTGCAGCTTCTGCAGCTCCGGCATGCTGAAAACCACAGACCCGTGAGAGGTGAGGGTGGGAGGCCCCGTGGCCTCCCACCTGGCCCTGTGGTTGCTCTGCCCCGCCCGGTAGCTGCTTACCTATCCATGTTCCTGATCTGGTTGTGCAGCGCCAGGAAGGACACAGGTGAGTCTATGGCCTCACGGCTCTTGGCACAGAGCCGCACCACCTTCAGCCCAGTCTGGTGGATCTTCTCCGTCAGCTGGTCCACGGCAATGTTGCTTGGGGCGCACACCAGCACGGGCCTGTAATTGAGCAGGCAGTTTGGGCTCTGACCGGCAATCCACACCGCAGTTGGTGGCACAGACCCGAGCCACTGAAACTCATTCAGGCTAGGTGAACTGGGCCCGACCAGCTCTCACCAGGTCTACCTGCGAGAAGCAGCACTAGTAACTCCTGCCACACTATCAAATGCTCCCAAACCACTGAGCAGCAGAAACTCAGGGAAGCCCGTGTGACTCTGAGCACAGCAGCTGGCAGCTCTGAAGACATCTCACCTTGCCCCCACCTGCCCTGGGTCTGCACCTACCCGTTGCCTTGTCGCGCCAGGTGATAGACAATGGTGGCTGAGGTCACAGTCTTGCCGGTGCCCGGGGGCCCCTGGATCAGGCTCAGAGGCCTCTGCAGCACAGTCTTCACGGCATAAACCTTCAAACACACGAGGCATTACGTGGGCGGCCATCCCACAGGCCAACGAGGACGGGCCTCCCGTGGTGGGTACAGACCTGGGAATGGTTGAGGTCAGGGAGCCCCTGGGCTGTGAAGCGCTTGGGCAGCTGGCACTTGATGATGACATCCTCTACCTCATGGCCTAACAGCTTGTGGTAGATGTAGCCAGACACGGAAGTCTCGTCCACTGCAAACGTCTTCAGTGCGCTCTGCATCCTGGGAAGAGGGCCTGCAGTGAGCACACGCAGGGCCAAGGCATGCGCCAACTCAAGACCATGGGCAGGACGCACCTGTCAAACGAAGTTGACTTCCACACAAAGTCCACCTGGAAGTTGTGGGTCACCTCCACCGGGGCACCCACGCTACTCCGCAGCTCAATAGCAATCTCGTCGCCGTAGTCTGTGTGCTGAGTTAAGGAGGCATCCTCAGAAAGTCGACTCTCTGTGCTGGAGTCCTGCTCACCAGGCATCCACAGACCCTCCTCTCTCAAGTGAGACTGCACTCTCACGCGTGGTTCTGACTACATGGCCTGCAGCCCCAGAGGGCTAAGACCGTGCCCAGGCACCCCAGCCCAACGCCCAGGAGGCTGTGGCCCTGATCCCTGGGTTCAAGGGCTTGGTGACCTGCACACGGGGCCTCGTGCTCGTGGGGAGCTCTCCCGAGGGACGAGCGAGGCCAAAAGGCGAGGCTGAGCGCATCCCCACAGCTGCCACGGGCTTCCCAAGCCACACAGACAAGCACAAATACACCCCTTCTGCTGCAGATGTGAATTCCCACCAGTAAAGCACGAGATTCTGACTGTGGCTCTGTGGCCCTCCTGTCCCCTGTGGGGGCTGTCTCCTGGCCCTCCCTGTCTGTCTGGCCACCCAGCGCTGCAGGCATGAAGGATACTGTCGGGGACCTTGATGACGTGGCCGATCCCTTTCCACAGGGGCGCCAGGTCCCCCTTGTAGCGCAGGCAGATCTCATCGCCCTGCATGAGCCGCATGTCTTACAAGGGAAAAAGATGGCAAGAGATTAGCGCTTTTATACCTGCCATGGCCCCACCCAAAGGGAAGGTGAAATTGAGGGGCACTTTACAAGGATGGGGGATTTACGCTACTATGGTCCAAATATTTTAAAACTTAAAATCACCTCTTAACAAAATTATGACTAAATCCTCATTACCAGAGTCAGTCTTGGGCAAAGTGAAGTAGGCGATTCTCTTCTTGTTAAGGCCCAGGTCCCACCTGACCGTGATGTTATCTTGAGTCTGAGCACATGGAAAACAAGAGCCGCATCAGCCCCACACAGACGTGCCTCTCACTCCTGGGCCGGTGCCCACTGAGGCCCCAAGGGCGCGCCACGACCCCTGAGCCGGACATTGGTGGGGGTGAGTGCACTGGCAGCTGGAACCCTGGGAGGAAAGCAGTTAGGTGCCCAGACACACCAGAATGACCCCTCTGTGGAGATGCCATGGCCGGCAGCAGGGAGTGGCTCTGGCAGAGGAGAGAAAGGAGGTGAACGGTCAGGACACGATGGGCTCTGTGGACCGTGTTCTGGAGACAGTGTGCTGGCACAGAGCAGGCCTTGGCATGATGTGGTATCTCTGTGACAACCCATCAACTTGAAAACAGATGTGCTCCAGGTGACATTTCCCGAGCCCACTGAGGGCCAACGGCACCTTTGTGGAGAAAGTGCACCCACCCGCGCCCCGCCTGCATCTCACCTGGGACTCCTTGAGCTTCTTGTCGTAGTCAGCCTCCAGCTTGACCAGTGGCCCAAAGATATTCTGGTACTGGTAGGCGTCCTCATAGCGCAGCAGCACGTGCTGTGGCTCCTCATCCACGCCTGGCTTCTCCAGGTCCTCCAGTGTGGCTGATGGGTTCTCCTGCAGTGAGGACATCACACGTTCCCCTCCATTCCCCCTGTGCAGCGCGGGTGGGGGCCGCCAGGGGCAGAATGCCATCAGTGCACCGGCATGCACCTTCAGTGCGTGGCGCCTGGGGTTTACACAGCAAGGGGAGCCCTAGTACCAGAACACCTCCCCGGACCTGGGCTCAAGCCCCAACTCAGCCACTGCTCTGACCCCACCAACAGGGCCATGCGAGTGGGGGGACCCTGGCTCTGAGGCCCAGGAACCCACCCAACACACCTGGACCTGTCTGTGCCCGAGGCCAGCACTCAGACCCACTGCCCCTCCACGACAGCCCACCTGGGAGACAGCAGACAGCTTTCAAGGTAGCCATATGAGCCCCTGGCTGCTTTCGCCTCTCTCCTGACCCTGCCCGGACCTGGGGGTGGCATGGCCTCCCCTCAGCATTCACCTCCCCTAGTCAGGACACGACGGTACCACTTGCCATGCCCACAAACAGGGATGAGGAGAGAACTGTGGCAACAGAGAATTGGGTGGAAAGCAGTCCTGTGAGACGACGCTGGGAGGTGTTTCAACTCACACTCCAAGTGGAAATAAACTTGCGTTTAAGATTTCCAATTACACAGGTACCTAATCAGAATTTCTAGGCTGGCTATTAAGATTTTTCTTTCTTTATTCAGCCAGACTCAGTATGACCAGGACCAAGCAGGGCTTCCGCTGGGGGCGTGGCCTCCGGCCTGGCTGCCCTCCTCACTTCCTTCCACGCCGACCTCTCTGAGGACCACACTCAGCGCTCAGCGGGCCAGTCTTGTCTCTGCCCTCAGCCTCTCCTCAACCTTCCTCTCACCCACACCCTACAGAGTAAGAAACACCCCAAACACCCTAGCTCTCCTTTCCCGAAAGGCTCGTCCCTGCAGTGATCTGCCTATGAGGGATGCAGTGTCAACCCGTGCCAAGGGACCCCGCCTCTGGGACGGTTTTTCGCAGAACCCTACCCTCCGGCTCCTCCCAGGCCTCCTGTTCCCCACCCCCCTGCCAGCCTACCTTCCAGAGCTCCTCCAGCTTGTTGATTTGCTGCGCAGTGATCTGCCGTGCCCGCAGCTGCTCCTGCTCCGAAGGGATCTTCACCAGCCAGGACAGGAAGCAGCGATCCTGGATCAGCGGCTGCCACTGGGAGCTGTCCCAGTTGATGTCTTTCAGGCTGCTCTGGCTGGCACACGGCTGTCTGCGAGGGCCCGGGGAGCAGGGACCGGTCAGGCAGGGGGCAGCAGCCTATGGAAGCCCAGAGGCCCACCTCTCCCTGAGCCGTATTTCCCCATCCATTTGGGACCATATAACCACCTGGCTGTCAGCAGTATACTTCCTGTCCCCACATACTGAGTTCTGAGCCCACAGTGCAGCACAGACGGCACTCTCACAGAGTGGCTGCTGTCACTTGACCAGCATGTGCCCACCCACCCAACCCCCGGGACGCCAGCCCGCACCTGCACAGCAGCACCACGACTGAGTCAGCCTTGGCGGGGATGAAGCCGAGCAGGAAGACATTGCGGCAGCCGCAGTTGTAGCACTCGAGCACCGTCTCGCCCAGAGGCCCATCCTTGTGCAGTGTCACCTCCTTGCACTTTGCCCTCACGAGGTGGTTGACGATATGGCTGCAGTCAAGACAACGTGTGGTCACAGCCCCAGGATATATACATACAGACACAGACACACACACGCACACTACACACACACTCTCTCTCTCTGTCTCTGTATGTCTGTCTCTCTGTCTCTGTCTCTCTCTCTCTCTCTGTCTTCCCTCTGAGTCCAGTCTCCAGGGCTCATGGCCCGTTAGCAAAGCCAGTCACACCTCATCTGGTATCCCCAGAGACAAGACGCGTCCCCTGAACTGGCTCCCACCAAGCGTAAACCCACTGACGCTAACTCTTTCTAAGGAGACTCTCCTACGTGCCTCACACAGCTCCTGTGTTCCTAAACCAAGCCTGCTGGGCCTGAGTTAATCACCGGTGAGGCAACATCGTGAACCCCTCCCCACGGACAGCCACCTCCTCACTGTTTACGGCTCTGCTGGGGCTTCCTGCAGGGTCACTTCTTGCCTGCTGCAAGCAGGACACCCAAAGACCCTGCACACCAGAAACCCCAGGATGGAAACACCATGTGGGGCCAGCTGGCTCCTCCTCCCAGTATAGGACCTCTTCCTTGCTGTCCTCTTATGTTCGTGTCATGACTTCGTTCCCCTAAACCACGGTCTCGGCTAGCCCCACAGCCCCACACTCTCCCCTGCTCGAGCCAGCCACCTTGGGGACCCACAGTCTTTTCCAACAGGGGAAGGTGGGATCCAGGTCTCGGGGCCACCCTGGCACATCTGTCAGACGCTCAGAATTCTCATGGGCCTCTCCCTTCACCTCTGCAAACCCCATCGCAAGCTTCAGCTTCGGCGCCATGAGAACCCCTCCTCTTCCAGAGCCCCCATTTCCCCCTGGTCTTCCCTGTGCCCAGTTCTCCCATTTGTCCACGCTCCCTGACAGCCCATGGCTGCACATCACTGTTACAACCTGGCTTTGCACAGCACCCTTGAGCTGGCGGACGAGCCTATCTGCTCTGGGGGCCCTCCACTCACTGCCCTGTTCTTGGCAGGAAGTGGAGGGCGCCAGCTCCGAGTTTTATTCAATTGCTTTTCCTACTGTATGGAAACACATGCAAACAGAGCAACACCTCAATCGCCCAGAACGCTCTGAAGACGGGGTGTGAATGTGCTTTCGCAGCCCTGAAAATGCCCTTCCCTCACAGTCTCAGAGAGCTCTAACAGATCTCTTGCTCGCTGAAAACAACACACGTCATGTCACTACCCTGAGGACACAGGACCCAGCCACATGGCCATTTCCCCAAGCAGAGGGGCCAACAGCCCTGGCTACTGGCTTCTATCACTCTCCTTCTCTCAAAGAGAACCTCAGAGAAGCATTCCACCCCGAGCCACGGCTGCTCCTCCCAGCATGGGGGCACCGTCGCCCACCGCTCAGAGCACAACAAACTCACTCTCCTGGCAAAACAGCTGATCCCCCCCAACAACATGAGGGCCACGCCCCAGCTGTTCCTGACCAGCCATGGTCGAGCCCAGGGCTGACCCTCAGGGGAACTTCATTCAATCCCGTGACCTGGGGCCTGGCAGAAGGAGCTTGGATGTGTGGTTCACCTCAGGAACGTCCTCCCAGGCAGATGCTGGCCTCATCGTACTGAAGAGGAGTGGGCGAGCCAGGAGCTCATCACACAGAAAAATACAAATAAAAACTGGGACCAAGAGTTAAGCTAAACCTCCTTGCATAATAAAAAGAACCACAGAGAATAAATCAAGTTTGGTAAACGCATCAAGGCATTCACACACCACCATCTGGTTCACTTTAAGGCCATCACTAAGCAGGAGAAAGCCCAGGTTCGTTAGCGTGGTTTTACACTGTGCTCCACTCCACATCTCCGTCACTTACACGCAGCCCCGAGCTCCGGGATTAAAGACCCGTGCAGCACTGGTACCAACCTGCCGGAGGTGTTCCCGCGCCCGTTGCAGAACCACTTCTTGCTGGTGTTGCAGTAGACCACGCACGCAGGGTCATGGATCCCGCAGTAACTGAGAAGGCAAAGGCAGCAGTCAGAGCTGGGCACCCTCTGGTTCTAATCTGGCAGGATGTAAAATTCCTTCTTTTACATTTTTAAGTTTTTCATTAAACACATACTCAAACCCAACCACCCCAGTAACAAAATCAAATGTGTGAAACGCACATGCTCCCCAAACCCAGAAACACAGGGGAAGGTAGGGGCGCTGAGAGGACACCACCCAGCAGCAAAGCATCCCTCAGGCAGGGCGCAGGCTGGATGCCCCCAGGCAACTTCAACCACCCTTCTTCTCACTTGGTTTCAGGAAACTGACTTTGCAGAGACAGACAGGTCCAGCCCTGCTGCCCTAATGTAAACATGGTCACGGCTGCCATCTCTGGGCTGTGCCGACAGAGGGAGCCGTGCTCCCGGGAGAGTGGCTGGCCCTACCTTGGGGCAGGGATGGGAGGGGGCAGCCCCTCCACCTTCTCTTTCTGAAAATCAACCTCCGCTGCCTGCACAGGAGGCAGGGTCTGCTGCAGAAAAAGCCAAGATCCCATCTCAAACTTGGGGCAGGAACCTGCCTCCTGCCCCTTCTGCTAGGGGGATCCACGGGAGGGGGCCAGGCAGAGCTTCAGCACCTGCGTTTTCACAGGATGACCCTACAGCACTTTGTACAGTACATGGCAGGAAGACAGACTTGGATGTGAAACACACAGTGAACGTGAACTAAAGGGCCAGAGCAGAGTCAGGGCTCACATGGCAAGCTCTGTCTGGGTGCTGGGGGGCCATAGCGCACAGTCTGCCTCCTCCAGGCCCGCAGCTGCCCGCTAGAGGTGCCCTGAGCCAAATCCTGTCTGAAGTTCCTCATCTGGGTGTAACAAAAAACATCCAAACGTGAGGATGGAGCCCGCTCTCGATGTGACTTCCAAATTTGGTCAAAAGGCAGGTCTAGCCACTGACTACTCTAGTTTTTTTGGAGCCCTGACCACATCAGGGGTGGGAGCCTGTAGAAGTATTCAACCCTTTGTGGAGAAACTGAGCTGCTCTGCCTCCCGATCCACCCAAGCTCACCAAACAGACGAAGGTCCTTTCTGGAGAGCAAGGGGGCCCAGAAAGGAAGGGTCCTCACCACCAGCTGGGTGATCGGAGAAGGCGCAGAGAACGTGAACTCATGCCCTGCCCAGTATCAGGGACCTGCATGCGCCCACGGACCCAGGTGCCTCCTGGTCCCCAAGGACACCGCCTCCCCACGTCCTGTCCACGGACCACCTCAGCCCATACAGCTGACAGGAGCCACGTAGCCAGCCACAGGCAGAAATGACTGTCTCCTCAGCAGGGCCGACCCAGGCCAGGATGGCCAGCTCACCTGCAGGCATGGACTGGGAGGTCCTTGGTGTAGTAGGTATCCTCCTCATCCTCCTCGAAGTTCAGCTCGGCTAGCAGCTGACTGGTCTTGGCCACACTGTCATCCACAGCCCCATTCTGTAGGATGCCCTCGGGCCCGCCAACCTACGACACAAGGCGGCATCACCAACCTGGGCCATGGATCAGGACTTGCCAGTACACAGCCTTCCCCAGACCACCGTGACTCTCTGGGGAGCTCGGGTGGCCTCCTGCCTCGAGCCCTCAGCTGGTTTCCCCACTCCCTCCCAGCAGCCCACTGGCCAGACACAGGGCACAAGTGCCCGGTCACACCCTACCCACCCCTGCACCTCCAGGCTGACCCCGTGGGACCATGTGTCACAGCCATCGCCAGGACACAGGGAATGCTCTGTTCCCACAACACACCCAGAACGTCCCTCCTGCAGCCTCAGGGACATGTGGCACCTGTCTGACTTGATGCTGGGTGGCCGCGCAGGCCCCCATCAGGCCATGATGGTGTGTGCGGGTATCCGAAGCAGCCACACCTGCAGGACACCCCTGTCTGTCATGGTCTGAGCCCCACCCCAGTGTTCAGGCCACTTTAACACACTGTGCAGGAAGACAACAACCAGGCAAACAGCAAGAAGACTGCTGGGTTTAAACGTCACAGCAGCTGCTCATCACCCTTCAATCCATCCACCGCTCTGGCTGCTCCGTTGTGCCTGGTGTGGATGGCAGATGGCAGCCCCGGGCGCTGGTTTGGAATGGGGCTGCCCACAGGCAGTCAGCAAGCCAAGGATGGCATCTATGCTGAGAAATGGTTGCACTTTAAATACCTACACGATCTCCTCAATGCTGCCTCTTGTCTCACAAAACCTGCCAACATTCGCAGTCCAGACCTTAAACAGTTGCCAACTAGAAGGATCCCTATAACTCATCAGGCTGCAGGAGCTCAGGTATAAACAAGTACCCTTGATGACACGGGCACCTTCAAGCTCCTGAAACTTCAGAACAAAGACAACGACGACACACAGACTTGTGCCCGCCAGCCTCAATGTGTCCCTGACTTCCTGGGAGTCCCGGCCCAATTGAGCTCACCAAGAAGGGACAGAAGCGCAAGCCCACTCCGGCAACTCCAGGGAAACGGAACAACCCTAGTACAAGGGCCAGAGGGCCCCCCCTCACACTGCAAGGGCTGGAGGTGCGCTCTAGTGCCCTCTGTCTCTTGCACCCACACAAGCTGACTCTCCCCTAGGTGGTAGTTTCCACCCTCTGAGCAATTTTAAGACAAACAGTAATTTAGACATCCATCTGACATTGGTAGGTGCCTTCAAGTCGGTTCCGACTCACAGTGACCTATACACGAAAGAACAAATCTAACCTTAGCAAATGTAATTAGATGAGCTACGATGAAGCACTGGGTATGGTGCCTGGCACAGAGAAGGCCCTCAGAGTGTCAGTGACACTGTGACAGGTGGAGGAGGGGAGGGTCCCTGTCCACATCCCACTCCCCACAGTGAAGGCCCGGATGCCTCCTTGTCCCCAACTGCACCTATGAGCTCCCGGGAAGGCCCACTCTGCTCCCCATGCCCACCGCACTAAGGCACATGCTGGGAGGTTCCTGAGCCCTCTGAGTGCACCCAGCTTCAAGCAGCACCACAGCCTCTAGGTGCATCTGGGAGGTCTGCAGGCGCTCCTGCCAGCGACAGCATCATCAACAGTGCTCAGACCTCCTGGGTCAAAACAGAGGCCCCTGAAGTCCCATGGGAACAGCCACGCCTTCAGTCATCCCAACGCACCAGTGTGACGCTTCAGACCAGACTCACCTGAACCTCCCAAGCACCAATCACACGTCACTAAACCCACCATACTCTGGTGCTCTGGGGCCTTTGCATTCACTGTCCTTGGCCTCCCAACTCAGCCCAAAGCTCCTGGAGGCCAGTGCCTACGCTCCAGGGGCCCTTCTTGTGGTCTATACACATGCCTCTCCTCCCTAAACACAAACGCTGAGGTGTGAGCTGACTCAACCTCAGTTCTTTACCCCCAAGATTTACTTAAAAGAAGAAGCGTGAGAGAGAACGGGCCTGCTCAGAGGTGCAGTGGCTAACTGGAGAGCACGGGACCCAGCCCGGTCGCAGGATGGAGCACCTGACCAGCGAGGGACAGCTGGGTGGACTCAGCCCACGGCTCCCCCTCACTCTGGAGTTTGAAACACCTCAAATCTACAGAAGATGAGCACCTGGCACCTGGATCCACCAGGCACACACATGCCACCACCTCTGCCTTCTCTCACTGCACACTGCCACACATGCGCGCATGCCCTCATGTGCACACACATGCACGCTCACACACACACTTGAGCACTGTAACCGAGGACAAGCCCTCCCCACATGTCCACACTACACGGTCACACTCAGGAAATGTGACAAGGACCACTACTGCTATCTAATACACGTAAGCAGGTTTCCCCAGCTGGCCTAACAATGTCCATTACAGATTTCTGACTCGTGACCTGGCAAATGACAACAAGGGTCTGAGACATCATTTGTCTCCTGTAACGGTCAGCCTGATCCACGCAAAGCTGAGGAGGCTCAGCCACTCTGACCAACATGGAGGGCGACCTCGCGTGACTCCAGCCAGCACAGCAGGTCTAGCGTCTATGCCTGCCACCTTGCTGAGTCCAGGGACTCCACAGAATATCCCTCAATGAGGGTCTGCTGGCAGCTTCTCCTGAGATGACCTGGGTGCACAGGGGCCACCCAGGAGGTCAGTGATGGCAGTGAGTGATGGTGGCAGGCCCCCTCCTGGTGAAGCCAATGCCATCGCCAGCAGTCTGAGCCATGCACAGCGCTGCAGGCTCCCGGCTGAGGTGGTCGGGACACCTCCTCTCCCTCCTCTCCTCTCCCACTGCGTGGAGCCAGTGCTATTCCCCATGAAGGAGCCTCTCTCTCTACTTTTGGCATCTCTACAGCCTCCCTCAACTTGTCTTGACACTCGGTGTCTCACACAAGGTCCGTGGGCCCTCTACCATCCCCATCCAGCCTTGGGATCAGATGCCTCTGATCTGGGCTCAGTCTCAGAGGGAAAACCCCTCACAGGACAACAGCTGGGGGATAGTGATCACGTGCCGCTGGAGCCCTCACAGGCTGACACTTTCCCGACCTGAAGAAATCTGACTGCAGACAGAGCAGAGCTCCATGTCAGGTGATCCTGAAAACACACACCATGCTGTTCTCTGAGGTCAAAAGGTTGAGCCTCACCACCCAGTGTAGCTTCCCCCAGAAGGAAAGACAAGATGATTGAGACTCACTTTAAAGTACCTCAGCGAGGAAAAAGAAAAAGGAGGAGACAAAGATGAGGCTCTTTACAGGGCTCAGATCGGGGAGAAGCACGGGACTCACTGTCTCCATGTACATTAGAAAACACAAAGTTATAATCCAACACAAGGACCGGGGCGGCCTACTCAGGGCCTGTGTCCGCCCCATGGATTCACACACCGGGGTGGGGGGATTCTAGGACTGACAGAGGACAACCAAGACTGCCCAACCAGACCCTCCACCCAGAGCGAGGATGGCTGCTCAGCCCAAGCACAGCCCCAAGTGACATCTAGGCAGCCTGGCACCCATGCAGCCCAGTGCCCAGCAAGTGACAGGAGCCACTACAAATCTACAGACCCAGCTAGCAGGAGTCCAAAGGGATTCTGAGGCCCACATAGGCCACCAGCTCTCACATCAATGGGGTCTGAGACCCTCTGTTGGTGGCCTGTCCCCACCACCCACCAGCACTGCCATCACAGTGACAACCGCAAACTGCCCCTTCATGGTCCCAGATGCCCTCAAAGGGAGAGCCCACCACTCAGGTGGGACCCACTGCCGAGAACTGCCTTCTCCAGCCCACTCTCTGGGACTGACAAGGTCCGTTCCTGCCCCCAGCTAGCACCACTTCCCCTGTAAGACTCTAGGGGTCTGCTACCCACGGCTCTGCTCAGCCCTCCCTACCCTGAGGGCAGAGGGGGGCTCAAATCTGATGAGAACCATGGCAGGAACCCCCCGAGACCAGCCAAGCACTGGAGGAGAGGAGTGGCTGGGTGCTTCACACACGCACACACACCCGCTGAGCACCCTCTGCCTAAGCACCTCTCCCTGGTGCCCTCTGCCCCCTGCTCCCCCACCTCGGTCCCTTCCAGTGCCATCATGCACTCCAGCAGCCCACAGGCGTCCGAGACAGTGACACACTGACCCTTCGCCCAGCCCCTCTCCGGCTCCAGCAAGCCACGTGTGGCTGCCCAGGCCCTCCCTTGTCCGATGAGCGGAAGCATACCTTTGAACAATCAAGGATACCACGTACAGGCATCCTTGCCATCCCTCTTCACCTGCCTCCCACTCTCATGGGTCCTCAGGGGTTCTTGGCCAAGGAGTCACTTCCCATCCACAGGAGAAGCTGCCTAGATGCCCTCTCCCAGCACAGTGAGGCTGCAGATGGGGCATCAGGGCCAGGCTGGCAGGCCACACAGCCTCACAGGGCACACGGGCACACAGGGACAGGCTCCACAGCCTTATGGGGCATAGAGGCACACAGGGAAAGGCCCCACAACCTCGTGGGGCAAACAGGCACACAGGGACAGGCTCCATAGCCTTGCTGGGCACACAGGGACACCCCCAGCTGTGAAATGATCCCAATGTGCCACATTAGCACTGTGGACCAAGAAAGAGAGTGAGTTATCATCAACACAGACCAAGTAACAACTCAGGAAAACACCCAGTGACCTAAGAAAAAACCACACAGAACCAATATCAAAACAATAAAATACATATACACAGACTAGAAAGATGCCGAAAACATCTTTTTTCTTCGGTTGGGGTAGCTGGATTGTGCGTGTCATTTTGTGGACTGAGTTTATTTTATTAACATCAGTGTTAACTTTTCCCCTCACAAAACAGAAACCGGGTAAAGAAACGACAGTAGAAACCATTCCCAGTCGCCTCCCTGGAGCAGCCACACTCACCGTGCAGCGGCTGTCTGGGAAGCCCTGCGCCCCTTCTCCTGCTCACTGTAGAGTTCCAGCAGTTTGGAAACGACCCCAGGAACCTCAGTAAGGGGGTGAAAGAGCTGAGCAAACGTTTTTCCAAGAGCAACCACAAGGTTACCAGCATTTCATTCACATTTTCTCAAGGCACACTTAAGTCACAGCTGTGCTGGATGCTCACAGAGCCAATGTGGAAAATGCCACACTCACGCTCACCATGGTCAGATGTCAGACTGTGCTGAGCCCACTCCTGGTGGAGAGGTCAGGGCTCAGCGAGCAGAAAATTCCAGCCCTGCTCACTCTGGAAGGTCAAGAGTATGGGACAGCCCCACACATATTCTGATGGTGACCAGGATCACAGTTCGGAAAGCTGGGTAGCAACCCTGCTATATCTCAGGGTGGAGATGGATGGTGCTGCTTTTCCCAAGAGAAGCGACCCTTCTACTTACAGTGGAACCCAAGTGCGGGACGTCCACTGTGCCCACAGTGCTCAGATGCTATCATAAGAGGAGGACACAGCCTAGTCCATGCCTGCTCTGAGCAACAGGACAGATCAGGATACCCCGTATCTCACATAGTGTCCATAAAGTCAACTATACAGGCAGTTGCGCTCCTGCCCAAAGGTACATACCCACCTATAAACCTCTCCTGGTGGGCGCCTAGTCCTTTTTCGCCCACTCACCTGAGAAGGGCAGCTCACCACAAGGTGGCCGTCAGCACCGGGTTCCACTCCACATGCGGGCGTGAGCTGCCATGTCTCTCGGGCAAACACCTGGGCATGGGACTGCTGGGTCACCGAGCAGGTACATGTCTGCCTAAGAAACTGCTCACCTGTCCCACCAGCAACCATGTGCGTTCCAGGTGGTATTTTCAGTCTTTAAAAAAAAAATTAACCACTCGAAGGTGGGGGGTGGCATCTCTTGTGGGTTCCCCTGACAGTGGCACTGACGTCTAATTGGCACTGAAGTCTAACTGGGACACAATGAACTGCACATGTGTGATGGCTATGCTTTTACAAGCTGCAATGCATGTGAACACCCATGAAACAAACCATCACCACAATCAAGACAGCGAACGCATGTCACTCCCAAAAGTCTCCTCCTGCTCCTCCCCACTCTCGTTTGTGATGAATGTGATCACACAGAATAGACTCATTCTTTACCCAAATGCTTCTGCACAGTGTGATCATTCTGACACACTCCACACTGTCGTGTGTATTGAGGGCTTCTTCCCTTTTTTGCTGAGTAGTATTCTGAAGGCTTGGATTTTCATCATTAATTCCCTTGCTTGTAGGGAGCACAACCACAGAAACAATCAAGAGGAAATGTCCAACCAGGTGGACTGAAGGGTCTGTAACAGCAGCAGTTATGCAAAGGACTCTGAAGTCACCTTTTACTCGTCTGACGGGGTAGACCAGGAAAGGGTCACACACTCAAAAAGAATCCTTTCCCTTCTCCATCTTAAGGACACTTGGCAGGGCTGTTTCTGTGCTTTTCATCCCAGGATCTCAAGGGCTTTGATAAACATCAGATTCATTTTATAAGCAAGAAAACGCATGTTATTTGAACCAACCCAGGGCTCAGTTAGGAGTCATCTCTGGCATCCTATCTGGCAGACCTTCCACCTTGAAATAGATTTAAGGTAAAAGCAACTGTACAAAAACTGGCACAGTCAAAACTGATGTCAGAAGGGATTGCACACCGGAAAACTGCCAGGCAGCTCAACAGTTAAACATGGAGCCGCCACATGACCCATCAATTCCGCTCCTTGGAATCTGCCCACCAGAAATGGAAACACACATCTACACAAAGATATGCATGTCCACAGCAGCACTATTCGCAAGAGCCAAAAGGTGGAAACAACTCAAGCATCCATCAACAGATGAATGGATAAATACAATGTGGTCCATCCACACAATGGAATATTACTCAACCATAAAAAAGAATGAAGTTCTAATACATGCTACAACATGGATGGATCTTGAAAGCACTGTGTTCGGGGAAATAAACCTAGACACAAAAGACCACATTGTGTTTGATTCCATTTACATGAAATGTCCAGAACAGGCTATCCATAGAAACAGAAAGCAGATTAGTGGCTATCAGGAGTTACATGGAAGGGGGATTAGGAGTGACTGTGCTTGGGCATGGGGTTTCTTTTTGGGGAGAAGGACATATTCTAAAACTGACTGTAGTTGTACAACACTGTGAATGCACTAAAAGCCACCAAATTGTACGCTTTAAACGGGTAAACTGTACGACATGTGAATTATCGAACGGTGGAATAGGTACCTTTACAAAAGTCCCCACCACATAGTTGGTTCCCTCGCCAACTCCTGAGTACAGGTAGGGAAACCTTTCCCAAATGTTTCAGGTAACCTACGCCATCAACTGGTGCAAGAGCCAATCAAGTTTCTCTCATTTGCCAATTACATTCACAGACTTCCCTGCCCCCAAATTTGGGTCCTCCTCCAACCCACACAGAAGTCACTATGCTTCCCCAAAGACAAATCCGGAGTTAGACTACAGGTAGGCAGGGACACCTTTGCATGGAAATAATAACCCTTATGTCATCGGGGTTAATTAAATGTCACAAAGAACAAAAACTTTTCATGTCAACAGAACTCCAGCGAGCTTGGCTGCAGTGTTTACCTCCGACGGAGGAGCATTTTAATGCTCTCATTTTGTACAGCTCAGTGTTCAGGTGCACTAAGTTATTTCAACTCAAAGAAGACACACCCAGCAATTAATCACAAACAGAATTTCGAGCCTGCCCGAGTTTGCTGTTTCAATACTCAGCTCCAGTTAAAAAGGGATTTGCAATAAAACGACTGCCTTTCACACCCACCCCAGGGTCATGGCCCACTGCTCGACATCAAGATTTTTATCCGTGGCCTCCTGTGCAAATGCACTGGGTAAAAGGCACAGCCAGGACTACCTGGCCCACTCACACCTGAGTCTAGATTCCACGAGACCTGAAAAGTCACAACTACTGTATAACTGCTGCCCCACTTTATAGCTGCAGAAACTGAGGCTCCCATTCACACCTCCAGGCAAACTCTTCTCTACCCTTCCCGCTTGCCCAAACGTAAACAGAACTGTAAAACGCGCTCATCTCTGCACACCTGTTCTCCCCGATGCCCCTCCCATCAAACCTTCTATTTTGAGGAAGCTGGGGTTAGAATGAGTCAAACACGTTCTGGGGCTCCTGGGAGCTAAAAGAAAGCCCAAGTGGGTGGTCTACCCACGGGAGTGACTCACTGACTAGAATAGAAGCCCCCCCCCCCCACACCCCACGATGAGGACGCAGTGCCTTCCCCAGACCTAACTGCTCATCCTCACCAAGGGAGCACCTGAGACAGGTGAGCCTTGAACTCACCTGTGAGAATCCAGAAAAATAAATGTAACGGAGGTTCCAGGCACAGGGTACGCACCAGTGAAGGAAAAGGATGGATCTGAAGATGAGGACAGCACCGGCATCCCCAAGGTTGCCACCTGCCCCAGCTCCCAGCCCAGCAGGGCCACAGGTCTAGTAAGTACCTGCACCTGGTACTGCTCACAGCCCAAACCCAAATTCAAAACACCAAAGTGGCTCACGCTAAACATTTACATCATTAAAAACAAAAGAAGTTTCCAACAGGGCAGGCCAGTTTCAGTAAAACCCACAACGATGCTACCCCACTGGAGAACAAAACTCGAACCCAACTTTTCCAAGGCAGGCCTGCAGAGTTACGTAACAGGTCAGTTTCAGCAACAAGCAACACAAGAAGGAAAAACAAAACGCAATCTGCCTCTTGAATAATCTTAACTGCAAGCTAGTGTGGGACTCGAGATCAAAGACAAAAATTCCCTTTCTGCTCCAGGAGCCCTGACCCTCCGCCTGCGAGCGACCAGAGCTGGGGAACCGTAAACCTGCGGTTCGGTGGGTGTGAACAGGGGAGTCCAGGTAGTGGCGGCCACAGGTGGGTGGACGGCAGCCAAATGGACGAAGGAAAACCAGGCAGGTCACTCGGAACTGTTCAGAAGGGAGAACCAGGTCAGATCGGAGGGGACCTGGGGCAGGCCAGAGAAAAGCCAGACCCAGCTAAGGAGGACCCCGGGCAGGACCGGGAACCGGGGGCAGGTCACCCCAGATCCAGCCAAAGGAGTAGGTCACTCCAGACCCGTTCAGGGGGAGGACGAGGCAGGTTGGAGGTGGGGTCCAGGCCCGACGAAGACGCCCAAGGCAGGACCTGTTCAGAAAGGGATCAGGAGCAGGCCGGAGAGAAAGCCCCCACCATGTCAGAGAAGGACCCTAGGCAGGCCGGAGGGGACCCAGGGCAGGGCCGGAGATCCAGACCCGTTCGGAGTGGGGACCAAGGAACGGGCTGGAGAGGGAAACCTGGTCATGTCGCAGGGAACCCAGACGGCCGGAACCCGGGGCCGACAACCTTAGACCCGTTCGGAGGGGGGACCCTGGGCAGGCCGGGAGTGGGGGGTGGCAGGTCGCTGGCGCCGAGGCCGCCCGCTTCCGGCCCGCCATGCGCCGCTCACCTGCGCGTCGAGCTGTCCGGCCGCAGCGCCCGCGCCGCCCGGGCCTCCGGCGCCTCCCGCCCCGGATCCTCCGGGGCCGCCCGGGGGCGTCTGAGTCTGGCTGGGGAGGGTGAAGTCCGTGAATTCGAACTCGGAGCCCTGCGTGTCGGCGCCCAGTAACTCTGCCTCCTCCGTGTCCAGAAAGGTGAGCGTCTGCGAACTGGGCCCGTACGCCTCCACGCTCATGGCGCCGCCGGGGCCGCGGGCCTGGCCGTTCCGCCCGCACTCGAGCCCGCTGCCGCGCCGAAACCTAGGCCGCAGGCCTCAGGCACCACCAACGCCGCGCCTCGGGCCGGAACGAACCACTGCCGCCGAGAGCTGGGCTGAGAGCTGCTGCCGAGCCGCGGAGCCGCCTCTGCCTAGCCCCGCGCCGGCCGCCTGGAGCCACAGCCGCTGCCTCCGCTCGATCCCCGCAGGAACCGCCGCCGCCGCCGCTGCAGACTGCGCGTGCGCGAGCCCGACGCCAGCGAAGATGCGCGTGCGCGAGCTCGACGCCGACGCAGGCGCGCGCGCCCCTCGCGCAGGCCGCCAACCGCGCCCGACGCCCGGAGCCGAGCAGGACGACGGGACGCGCACCGCGCACGCGCGGGGGGCGGGGCTTTTAACTGCCGTCGCGGAGGCCGCGCGAGGAAGTGGCCCCGCCCCAATCGCTGCTCAGTGGGTTCCGGACGATGGGCAGTGCGGGCGTGGGTGTGTGCTTACGGCACTGCGACAGGTGCAGGAGGCTGGGGACTCGATCGAACGCCCCTGCGCGGGTGGGGACGCCCCCGCTACCAGGATAAGCTCCTGGGCCTCAGTGTTCCCATCTCTAAAATGGGGCCCCGACTGCATGGGGGCTCTTGGCTTTTAGTAGGTGCTCATTGAATATGTTAGTGTTCCCACAGCTCTTAGCACTGGGCTTGGCCTACGGAAACAGTGTCTGCTGATACTGTGACTGACTCCCTTACATTTATTCCCGTTACTGCTGCTACAGACATCAGTATTACTCCTATTATTACTGTTAGTAACATTACTACTGACACTGTTATTAACTTCTGTTGCTACTACCAACAGCAATAACGTTACTACTGACACTGTTATTGCTCCTATTACTACTGCTAGTCCTATGGTGTTTGCTGCTGCAACTTACCCCCCCAACACTTGGTATTTCCTTTACCGCTGCTAAACCAAAACCAAACCTGTTGCCGTCAAGTGGATTCTGGCTCATAGCAACCCTAGAGGACAGAGTAGCATTGCCCCATAGGGTTTCCAAGGAGCGGCTTGTGGATTGGAATTGCCGACTTTTGGTTAACAGCCGAACTCTTAACCACTACGCCACCAGGACTCCTACCGCTGCTATTGACCTGTTACTAACTTCTATTACTACTACTGAGGAATCCCTGGGGTGGCACAAAGGCTTAAGTGACAAAACGTTGGTGGCTTGAACCCACCCAGAGGCATCTTGGAAGAAATGCCCGGTAATCTGCTTCTGAAAGGTAACAGCTCTCAAAACCCCACGGGGCACAGTTCTCCTCTGCACATACGGGGTCGTCTTGAGTCAGAGTCGACTCGACAGCAACTAGCAACAACAACGACAACCTTATCACTGACACTGCCGTTACTCCTATGACTGCTACGGCCGCGACCGCTATGATGTTTGCCGCTGAGTTGAGGCCCCTGACACGATTGTTATTCCCATGAGTGCTGTGACAGACATTGTTGTCTTCTGTTATGGCTACTACTTGACACTGTTACTACTCCTTCTGCTACTACCGCGGGTGGCACAGTGGTTAAGAGCTTGGCTAGTAACCAAAAGGTCAGCAGTTTGAATCTACCAGCAGCTCCTTGGAAGCCCTTTGGAGCAGTTCTACTCTGTCCTGTAGGGTCACTATGAGTCGGAATCTACTCGACAGCAATGGGTTTGGTTTTTGTTTTTGTTTTTTATTATTACTGCTACCGCCATTACTGGTGATATTATTACTCCTATTATTCATATTCTACTCCCACTGCTATAGTGTTTGCAGCTGCAAGGGGCATCCCTGACACCGTTATTACTCTTATTACTGCAACTATTGGTATTATCACCACTCCTGTTACTGCTGCTGATGATTATCTCTTACTGCTGCTACTGTGGCTGGCATCATTATTACTCCTGTTGCTACGACTACTGTTATTATGATGCAGAAACAGAACATAGCAAAGCCCTTGGGAGCACTTGCTCTGGAGTGACATCTAGGCCTGGCTGCCCACTGGCTGGATGACTGGGAAAACAAGTGACTTTACTGCTCCAAGCCTAGGGTTTCCTCAGCCGCAAAAGGCCGTAAAGGCCATTAGGATGTTGGAGAGGATTAGCTGAGCTACCATGCGCTCTATTCATTATTAAGTACTTAGGAAGGAGGTTCTGTGAGGATAGGGCTTGGCCTTATTCAGAACGGTCTTACCCACGTGGAGAATAATGCCCACACCCAGAAGGTGCTCAGTAAAAGGCTTTCAGAGCTTTTAAGGCCTAGGTCAGCTACAGGTATGGGGCCTCCACTTCCTCATCTGTAAAGTGACTTGGAGCACCCCACTTTCCTTTCTGTCCCCAGACCATGTAGTTGTTGTTAGGTGCTGTCGAGTCGGTTCCAACTCATAGCGACCCTATGTACAACAGGATGAAACACTGCCCAGTCATGCGCCATCCTCACAATTGTTGTTATGTTTGAGCCCATTGTTGCAGCCATGTGTCCATCCATCTTGTTGAAGGTCTTCCTCTTTATCCTTGACCCTTTATTTCACCAAGCATGATGTCCTTTTCTAGGGACTGATCCCTCCTGATAACATGTCCAACGTATGTGAGACATAATTGTGCCATCCTTGCTTCTAAGGAGCATTCTGGTTGTACTTTTTCCAAGACAGATTTGTTCAATCTTTTTGCAATCCATGGTGTATTCAATATTCTTCTCCAACACAATTCAAAGACCATCAGTTCTTCAGTCTTCCTTACCAACTTCCTTATCCAGCTTTTGCATGCATATGAGGCAATTGAAAACACCATGGTTTGGGTCAGGTGCACCTTAGTCTTCAAGGTGACGTCTTTGCTTTTTAGCACTTTAAAGAGGTCTTTGGCTGCAGATTTGACCAATGCAATGTGTCTTTTGATTTCTTCACTGCTGCTTCCATGGGTGTTGATTGTGGATCCAAGTAAAATGAAATCCTTGACAACTTCAGTCTTTTCTCTGTGTATCATGATGTTGCTTATGGTCCAGTTGTGAGGATTTTTGTTTTCTTTATGTTGAGGTGTAATCCATACTGAAGGCTGTGGTCTTTGATGTTCATCAGGAAGTGCTTCAAGTCCTCTTCACTTTCAGCAAGCAAAGTTGTGCGATCTGCATAATGCAGGCTGTTAATGAGTCTTCCTTCAATCCTGATGCCACGTTCTTCTTTGTATAGTCCAGCTTCTTGGATTATTTGCTCAGCATACAGATTGAACAAGTATGATGAAAGAATACAACCCTGACACACACCTTTCCTGACTTTAAACCACGCGGTGTCCCCTTGTTCTGTTCAAACGACTGCCTCTTGATCTGTTTACAGGCTCCTCACGAGCACAATTAAGTGTTCTGGAATTCTTTGCAATGTTATCCATAATTTGTTATGATCCACCCAGCCAAATGCCTTTGCATAATCAATGAAACATAAGTAAACATCTTTCTGGCGTTCTCTGCTTTTAGCCAGGATCCATCTGACATCAGCAACAATATCCCTCATTCCACATCCTCATCTGTATCTGGCTTGAATTTCTGGCAGTTTCCTGTCAATATACTGCTGCAGCCACTTTTGAATGATCTTCAGCAAAATTTTACTTGCATGTCGTATTAATGATATTGTTCGATAATTTCTGCATTCAGTTGGATCACCTTTGGTTGGATCACCTATCTTGGGGATAGGCATAAATATGGATCTCTTCCAGTTGCTCGGCCAGGTCCCTGTCTTCCAAATCTCAATTGACATAGATGAGTGAGCACCACCAGCGCTGCATCTATTTGTTGAAACATCTCAATTCGTCTTCCATCAGTTCCTGGAGCCTTGTTTTTCGCCAATGCCTTCGGTGCAGCTTGGACCGCTTCCTAATCATATGCTACCTCCTGAAATGGTTGAATGTTGACCAATTTTTTTTGGTATAGTGACTCCGTGTATTCCTTCCATCTTCTTTTGCTGCTTCCTGTGGTGTTTAATATTTTCCCCCTAGAATCCTTCAGTACTGCAACTCGAGGCTTGAATTTTTTCTTCAGTTCTTTCAGCTTGAGAAATGCTGAGCGTGTTCTTCCTTTTTGGTTTTCTATCTCCAGGTCACCAGACCATGGGGCTCCCTAAATACTGTAGTCAGCTCACAGGGCTCCTGGCTGCCATGTGGAGCTGAAAGTTCCCAACCCTGCAACAGTTTCTCATTTTCCAACTCTTCTATCTATTCCAGCCAGAAAAGAGTGTCCTTTTTCATTCCTTCATTCACCACCTACTGTGCAACACCTGTCTATCAGTTTGTCATACTGTGGTGGCTGCTGTGATACATGCAATGCATCTCATCAAGGGTCCTCCTCTTTGTCACTGACCCTCTACTTTACCAAGCATGATGTCCTTCTCCAGGGACTGGTCCCTCCTGGTCCAAAGAAGGAAGATGAAGTCTTCCCATCTGTGGTGCAATGAATTACTTAACATGGCCCTTCTAGCCGTAGTCTTTGTGACTCCCTCACAATGATGGTGTGGCACTATGCAAATAAAGTGCTCGTGGCCCACCAAGGAGATTGGATAGCTTGCTAATAATGCAAATGAGGTGCATGGCACTCTTGTGGGGTTGGGACCATGGAAATAAGGTATATGGAACCCTAACGAGGGGAGTGGTCAGTTTTGCCATCTGGCTAGTCTTAAAATTAGCCATCCCAGAGGCAGATGGGAGGAACCTCACTACCACCAAGAAGAGATGGGAGCTAAGCACATCCTTTGGACCTGGCATCCGGCACTGAGAACCTCCTAAAACCAGGAGACAGCGCAAGACTCAATAAGTGACAGCAGAGAAACGGCAACAGCAGAACCAGGAGACTGGCGTGAGACAGTGCAGTGGGCTTCCTGGCCCACAAAGCAAAGCAGTTACAGTGGGTATGCCAACCCCTAGAAAGAGAGAGCTGAGTGCCAGGGGCAGATTAACCAGTAAGCAAGACATGCACAGGCTTAATTGCGTTTACTTGCTAATCTGTAGTGCACAGTTTCACATGGGTAAAAACAGGTGAAATTGTGCACTACAGATTAGTAAGTACAAGCAAGCCCTTGCGTACTTTGCTTATTGGGTAATCTGTCCCTGCTGAGCGCCTTTGGGCCGAGGCTTCCTGGTGGAGTGGGGTGCCTCTGGGCAGAGGCTCATCTGGGGGGAGGGGTGCGCAGGTAGGGTTCCTTGACACCACATGCGCGCCCTGGGTGCCGCAGTTTCTGTTGACCATCACAGGTTCCATCACCAGCTGTGAGAGATCATTCAGCAATTTAACACTAATTGCTCTAGGCTCTGTTTTCCGTAGATAGGCCCCTGCCTCTGGGCACTTGCTGGTGGAGCCGAAGAGCTTTGTAACACTTGTCTGAGCAGGGCAGAGGCCAGGACCAAGAGGCCTGAAGGCCAGGGGAAGGCCTGCGTGTGGGCACAGCCCAGAAGCTGTCCTGACCCAAGAGCTGTATCCCGAGTCATTCCCAATCCTGAATTGTAACCTGTTACTTCCCTAATAAACTCCATAATCGTGAGTATGGTCTATGAGTTCTGTGGGGCCATTGCAATAAATTACTGAACTGAGCAGAGAAGTAGTGCCATGGGAGGGGACGGCTGGTGTCAGAATTGGTAAAAAGGTTGGAGAGAAGAGGCATGTCTGACCTCTGCCTCATAGGAATCAGCCTTGGGCTGTTAATGCTGATAATGATTCTCCTCGCCACCTTGTGAAATTTAATCAAGGAGGTCTAACGCCTCCACCACACCATTTTTACACCGTCCTCGCTTCTAAGGAGCGTTCTACCTGTACTTCCTCCAAGACAGATTTGTTCATTTTTCTAGCAGTCCGTGGTACATTCAATATTCTTCACCAACACCATAATTCAAATGCATCAATTCTTCTTTGGTCTTCCTTATTCATTGTCTAGCTTTCACATGCATATGAGGTGATTGAAAATACCATGGCTTGGGTCAGGTGCACCTTTGTCCTCAAAGTGACATCTTCGCTTTTTAACACTTTAAAGAGGTCTTTTGCACCAGATATGCCCAATGCAATTCATCATTTGATTTCTTGACTGCTGCTTCCATGGGCATTGATTGTGGATCCACGTAAAATGAAATCCTTGTCAGTTTGTCTTACTGTGGTGGCTTACATATTGCTGTGATGCTGGAAACTATGCCACTGGTCTTTTAAATACCAGCAGGTTGACCCATGGTGGACAGGTTTCAGCAGAGCTTCCAAACTAAGTCAGACTAGGAAGAAGGACCTGGTGATCTACTTCTGAAAAAATTGGCCAGTGAAAACCTTATGAATAGCAGCAGAACATTGTCTAATGGAATACTACTCAGCCATAAAAAGAGATGACGTCTTGACATCCACAATGTGGATGAACCTTAAAAACTTTATGCTGAGTGAAATAATTCAGTCGGAAAAGGACAAATATTGTATGATCCCAGAGCACAGTCCTACTCTGACACAGATGGGGTCGCCATGAGTTGGAATCAACTCGATATCAACTAGAAATTTCCAAACAAGGTCACATTCACAGGGATTAGGTACAGGGATTAGGACTCCAGTGTAGCTATTTTGGGAGACACACTTTCAACCCATAATAGTGGCCAACCCCGACCCCAGGCCTGTCTTACTGGAGGACTTAAACTTCCCACAGCCCCGGCCCCTCACCTGTTCCATGTCAGCCTCCCCAAGGCCAAGAAGAAGAAATTTTCCCCTCATACCAAGAGAGGTCCCTCCAGGGCAAGCAGAGGCCTTGGCCACTACAGGGACGTTCCAGGGCACTGGGAAAAGACTGCTTGATGAGCTTGCGGCAGCTTCTTGCAGCTCAGCACGGGCCTCTTTGAGGCCCCTTGGTCGGCTCCCACAGACGCATCCCTCTTGCCCAGGCTTTGCTGAGATGTGGCCAGCCAAGGCAAACCCAGAGGCGCATTTGGGGATCCCATCACCCCCAGGAACAATGGGAGCTTGTGGGTCTCTGTGGGCTTCCCCTCAGCAGCCACTGTCCTTGCTTCAAAGGAGCCCCTTGTTGAATACAGACGTGTGGTCACACCCGGAGGGTGCTGGTGGGGAAAGAAAACGTGTGTGTGTGTTTTAAAGCCCTCTCTCCTCGCTTTGAACGGCCTCTTTGAAGGTGAGGATGAGTCAGGGCGGGTCTGGGTTGGGGGACAGCAGGCAGCCACTGCAATTCCATGTCCCCACAGGTTGCTTTTTTGGGGATGCACTGGAGTGTCTTAGAAGGTGGGTTGGGGAAGGCCCCACCTCAAAGCCTCACTTCCCACAGGGCTGCTATTGAGGCCGAGGAGGGCATCTGCGGGGAGGGTGACAGCCCCTAGAACCTTCCTGTCCCAGAGCCAGGCTGTAGGCGGGACTTATTTCAGATGGAATTTCACTGGGGCTGTTTTAGAAGGGGTGTTGGGGGGACACTAAATAATCAAACCTCCCAGTGGGCCCACTGCCCCCCCCCCATAGGTGGGTGTCCCTGCCCCCAACTCACAGATGGCCACATGGCTGCGTGTAGCTAACATTTTCTCAGAGACAATGAGCAAAACTCATCAGAGTTAAATCCCCAGTGTCATGTGCTAGAAGGGGAATGTGCTCTGGATCCAAACGAAAACTGACCACCTCCCACCCACCAGGATGGCCATAATCCCAGAACGGGAAATAGCAAGTGTTGGTAAGGATGGAGAGAAATGAGAGCCCTTGTGCATTGCTGG
This sequence comes from Dugong dugon, assembly GCA_030035585.1. Lineage (NCBI taxonomy): Eukaryota > Metazoa > Chordata > Mammalia > Sirenia > Dugongidae > Dugong > Dugong dugon. The sequence continues at coordinate 23,081,533 of CM057462.1, read as the reverse complement.
TGGGAATGGTGCAGCCACTGTGGAAGTTTGGCAGTTTCCCAAAAGGTTAAACACAGAACTACTATTGGTATTGCTGGTGACCTTATGCATAATGGAACGAAATGCTGCCCAGTCTTGTGCCATCTCTATGATCAGTTGGGAATTGGACCATTGGGATCCATAGGGTTTCTTTTTCTTTTTTTTCTAATAATTGTTTTATTATTATTGTTATCTGTAGGGATTTCATTGGCTGATTTTCAGAAGTAAATCACCAGTCCTTTCTTCCTAGTCCATCTTAGTCTGGAAGCTCCACTGAAACCTGTCCAGTATCCTAGCAACACGTAAGCCCCCACTAACAGACAGGTAGTAACTGCACATGAGGGGCGTTGGCCAGGAATCAAACCTGGGTCTCCTGTGAGGCAAGGATTCTACCTACCACTGACTCACCAATGCCCCCATATCCAGAGCACCCAGGGATTACATTATTAAAGGCATCTTTCCAGACAGGAAGGTGTCTGCTTTTGCCTAGCGCAGAGTAGGTTCTCAGAAATGTTAAAGGAAATAAAGACAGAATCTGCCAGGATCTTTCCTACACCTGGCACATTTAAACCATCCACATGTCTCCTGAGCTCTATGTCCCATGGAGCCCCTACCCTAGCACAGACCCCAACCCTTTCTTGGGTGGATACACATCCCCCACCTAGTCTCCCTGCTTCCATCCTTGCCCCTTTGAAACATGTCCATCTAGCCACAGTGGCGGCAGCAGCAGTGCTTTCTGATAACTGAAGATTCACCAGGCCTTTCTTCCTAGTGCATCTTAGTCTGGAAGCTCTGCTGAAACCTGTTCAGCATCCTAGCAACATGCAAGCCTCCACTAACAGACAGCTGATGATTATCCATGAGGTGCATTGGCTGGAAATCACACCTGAGTCTCCCACGTGGCAGGTGAGAACTCTATGACTGAACCACCACTGCCCCCAACAATTTCACTCCTAGGCATATATATACCCAACGGAAATGAAAACCTATGTCCACACAAAAACTTGCCAGCAATGTTCACTGCAGCATTATTTACAATAGCCAAAAGGTGGAAACAACCCAAGTGTCCATCCACAGCAGAGTATTAACAACCAAACATGTTGCCGACGAGTCGATTCTGGCACGTAGCGGCCCTGTATTGGAATAGTACTCGGCTATAAAAACAAATAAAGCACTGATATATGCTACAGTGCAGATGAACTTTGAAAACATTACGCTGAGTGAAAAAAGCCAGACACAAAAGGTCACATAGTGTGTGATTCCGTTTATATGAAATGTTCAAATCAGGCAAATCCACAGAGACAGAAAGTAGATTAGAAGTAGATTAATGGTTGCCAGGAGCTGGCAGAGGGAGGGAGATTCATGGTAGTTAATGGCTATGGGGATTTCTTTTGGAGGGATGAGAATGTTCTGGAACTAGACAGTGTTGATGATTGTACAGCTCTGTGAATGTACTAAACACCATTGAATTGTTCACTTTAAAGTGGTTAAAATGGTGAACTTTATGTTATGCATATTCTACCAGGAAAAAAAAAGAAAGTGGTTCCCAGAAGGATATTGGGACAGTGCATAGACACCTGGAAGGAAAACCAGCTCCAGCCATTCCAAAGTCAAGTGCGTAACCCACAAATCACTGCCCAGAGTTGCCCAGAGAAGCTGCTGCCCAGAAGACCAAAGGCTGGTATTTAAAACCCATCAGGCTGTCCAAAACTGAACCACTACGCATCTATTGAAACCTGAATGTATGAGTGTCCGGTGCTGCTGTAACAAGTGACCATAAACCAAGTGGCTTAAAAAAAGTTATTTTTGAGCCAGTTCGTTTGGGTTCAAACCCCTGCTGAAAATTTGCATTTCTGACAAGTTCCCAGACAATGCTAATGTTGCTGGTTAGGACCAATTCTGAGAACCACTAGTAGAGCAGTGGTTCTTAAAATTTATTATACATAAGAATCACCTGGGGGTCTTGTTAAACTGTAGATTCTAATTCAGTATATCTGGGGTATATTCTCAGGGGCAAATTCTCAGCAGGAGTTTGAACCTTAACAAATGGGTTCAAAGCCCTGAAAATAACAGATTTATTCTCTTACTGTTCTGGAGGCAGAAGTCCAAAATCATTCACAGCAACCTTACATATAACAGAACAAAACATTGCCCGGTCCTATGCCATCTTCACGTGCATATAAGGCGATTGAAAATACCAAGGCTTGGGTCAGGTGCGCCTTAGTCCTTAAAGTGACGTCTTTGCTTTTTAACACTTTAAAGAGGTCTTTTGCAGCAAATTTTCCCAATGCAATGCGTCGTTTGATTTCTTGACTGCTGTTACTATGGGCATTGATTGTGGATCCAAGTAAAATAGAATCCTGTACACCTTCAATATTTTCTCCATTTATCATGATGTTGCTTATTGATCCAGTTATGAGGCTTTTTGTTATGCATGGGAAAGCTGGACAATGAATAAGGTAGACAGAAGAAGAATTGATGCCTTTGAATTATGGTGTTGGTAAAGAATATTGAATATACTATGGACTGCCAGAAGAACAGACAAATCCGTCTTGGAAGAAGTACAGCCAGAATGCTCCTTAGAAGCAATGATGGCAAGACTACGTCTCACATACTTTGGACATGTTATCAGGAGGGATCAGTCCCTGGAGAAGGACATCACGCTTGGTAAAGTAGAGGGTCAGGGAAAAAGAGGAAGACCCTCAATGAGGTGGATTGACACAGTTACTGTAACGTGGGCTTAAGCACAGCAACGATTGTGAGGATGGCACAGGACCAAGCAGTGTTTTGTTCTGTTATACACAGGGTTGCTATGAGTCGGAACCAACTTGACAGCACATAATAACAACATGCCATGTTCATGATTGTTGGTATGTTTAAGTTCATTTGGGCTTTAATGGTGGCCTAATCACCATGGGCAGCGTTTGTTTGTGATTTACTACTTTTGTCTGGGCATGAGGAGCAGTTTCAGAGTTTTCCATTTGGCCTTCCTCATTATGATAGCCGTGTCCCCAGGCAGGGACTCAATGTGGGAGTTGGTCATGGGTTGAATTGTGTCTCTAACTTGTTGATGAACTCTGCTCCTGGTAGTAAAGAGGTCACTGCTAATCCATAGCAGTGAGGTGGCAATAGAAATGCACAAAATAGCATCACTAATATATCAGGTATTAGTGAGAGGTGAGGCTCTGGGTGACCACATGTTTAATACCTTTCTACAATTTTGTGAGAATTAGAAGTATAAGGAAGCTGGTTGGTTGGTCCTACTTTCACTAGACAAAGTGGTAAAAGAAAGATGAGCTCAGGGCTTCGGAGTCAAAGCTTAAGCACCACATAAAGGACCTCAAAGTTTCCATTTGTGACTTGAAAGAAAGCCTTATTTCTTGCAGTAACTAAGCTGATATTGCCGAAAACCAAACCCAGAGCCTTATCATAAGTGTGGCTGAATTACAAAGCCAACTCAATTCCCAACCTCAAGTGGTGGTAGAAGTTAAAGTGAGGGCATTGATGGGGAAGAAATAGGATCCTGAAACTTGGGATGGGGACATATGGACAGATAATTAGGAAGCTGGGGACACTGAGCCCCTAAATTCCATTGATCACTCCTGCCAACAGAACCAGCCCTCTCACTCCCATCTGAAAAGATGACTCCATCTTTATCTGCTAAGCCACCCTCCTCGGTAATACCATTAGCCCCTCCACACCCATCTAATGAGATTAACCCAGCTGTATCTAAAGAGCCTTTGTCTGAGTCATTGCCTGGGGCATTGCCTGAGGCAGATGCCTTACAAGACAATGCTGAATGTTCTCGAAACACACCCCCACCACTCATTTTGGCTTCTAGACCTATAACTAGACTTAAGTCCCAGAAAGTCCCAAAAGCTGAAGTACAAAGTGTGACCCAGGAGGAGATACGCTACACTCCAAAGAACTGCTTGACTTTTCTAATATGTACAAACAGAAACTTGGGGAATATCTGCAGGAATGGCTATTAAAGGCGTGGAATAATGGTGCAAGGGACATAAAGATGGATCAGTCTGACTTTATTGATATGGGCTCACTAAGCACAGATTCTTCATTCAATGTTTCCACTGGAGAGGTTAGGAAAGGATTTAACAGTTTATTTGGTTGGGTCACTGAAGCACAGATTACACGGTGGCCTACACTAAATCAAGCTGAAGTACCAGACCCGCCTTGGTATCCTGTAGAAGGTATCCAAAGGCTTAGGGAAATTGGCATGCTAGAGTGGATTTATCAGGTTAGACCCACAGACCCACACATGGAGTGCCCAGAGGACGTACCTTTTACCACAACGGTGAGGAGCAAATTTGTGAAGGGAGGCCCAGCATCCTTGAAGACTGCTGTGATTTCTATTTTATGTAAGTCAGATTTGACAGTGGAAACTCCCCAAACTGAATTAAGACATTTAACTAAAACAGGGCTGACTGGACCCCGTGGTGGTTGGGGCCAAGTGGCAGCACTCAATCGACAAAGACAAGGTGGGTGTGGTTACAGTAATGGACGGTGGAGTCAAAGCAGTAATCAGAATAGTCTGACTTGTATGGATTTATGGTGATGGCTACTTAATCATGGTGTCCCTCGGAGTGAAATAGATAGGAAATCTACTAAATATTTGCTTGATCTATACAAGCAGAAGAATTCTAGGTGACGTGAACAGCAGTCTAACTTGAATTGCCAGAATAGAGGGTCACCGCCTGTCATGGATTGAATTATGTCCCCCCAAAAATGTGCATATCCATGTAATGGCCTGTTCTGCCATTGTACCTTTGGAAACAGATAACTTGTATTCTAGATTTCACAGATGAAGAGGAATTTTTGGATTTTGGACTTGGAGTTAAGACTTTTGCTATGATATGATGGGATAAATACATTTTGCATGTTGCAAGGACGTGATTTTTTGGGGGACCAAAGGGTGGAATGTCATGGATTGAATTATGCCCCCCCAAAAAATGTGTGTATCCATTTGGCTGGGCCATAATTCCCAGTATTGTGTTGTTGTCCTCCATTCTGTGATTTTAATTTTATGTTAAAGAGGATTAGGGTGGGATTGTAACACCCTTACTAAAGTCACATCCCTGATCCAATGTAAAGGGAGTTTCCCTGGGGTGTGGCCTGCACCGACTTTCATCTTACAAGAGATAAAAGGAAAGGGAAGCAAGCAAGAGTGGGGGACCTCATACAACAAAGAAAGCAGTGCTGGGAGCAGAGCGCTTCCTTTGGACCCGGGGTACCTGCGCCTGAGAAGCTACTTGACGAGGGGAAGATCGATGAGAAGAACCTTCCTCCAGAGCTGACAGGGAGAGAAAGCCTTCCCCTGGAGCTGATGCCCTGAAGTTGGACTTCTAGCCTACTAGCCTTTGAGAAAATAAATTTCTCTTTGTTCAAGCCATCCACTTGTGGTATTTCTGTTATGGCAGCACTGGATGACTAAAATACAGCCCTTTCAAGCAATTCCCAGACTTGAGCCAGTTTACATACCCACAACCCTTTGATGAAAGGGAGGCCAGGTCCCCTTGAGGAAGAACCCCACTATACTGCTAAAAATTTGTATGGTTAATCTTTCTCCCAGCCTTCCCCAAAGAGATCTACAGCCTTTTACAAGAGAGACTGTTCATTGGGGAAAAGTAAATAATCAAACTTTTCAGGGATTACTGGATACTGACTCTGAACTGACACTAATTCCAGGAGACCCAAAATGTCACTGTGGCCTACCATTCAGAGTAAGGGCATATGGAGGTCAGGTTATTAACGGAGTCTTAGCTCATGTCCATCTCACAGTAGGTCCAGTGGGTCCCCGAACCCATCCTTTAGTGATTTCCCCGGTTCCAGAATGCATAATTGGAATAGATATACTCAGCAACTGGCAGAACCCCCATATCGAATCCCTGACAAATGGATTAAGAGCTATTATGTTAGGAAAAGCCAAGTGGAAGCCATTAGAACTGCCCCTACCTAGGAAAATAGTAAACCAAAAGCACTAACACATACCTGGAGGGATTGCAGAGATTACTGCCACCGTGAAGGACTTGAAGGATGCAGAGGTGGTGATTCCTACCACATCCCCATTCAACTTCCTATTTGACCTGTGCAAATAACAGATGGATCTTGGAGAATGACAGCAGATGATGAAAAACTTAACCAGGTGGTGACTCCAATAGCAACTGCTGCTCCAGATGTAGTTTCATTTCTTGAGCAACTTAATACATCTCCTGGTACCTGGCATGCAGCTATTGATCTGGCTAATGGCTTTTTCTCCACGTCTGTTTTGAAGGAGCATCAGAAGCAATTTGCCTTCAGCTGGCAAGGCCAGCAGTACACCTTCAGAGTCCCACCTCATAGGTTTATCCACTCTCCAGCCTTATGTCATAATTTAGTCCAAAGGGACATTGATCACCTTTCCCTTCCACAAGACATCACACTGGTCCATTACATCGATGACATGCTGATTGAACCTAGTAAGGAAGTAGTCTCAATGACTTTGGACTTACTGGTAAAACATCTGTGTGCTAGAGGATGGGAAATTAATCCTACAAAAATTCAGGCGCCTTCCACCTCAGTGAAATTCCTAGGGGTCCAGTGGTGTGGGGCATGTTGAAATAGTCCTTCTAAAGTGAAGGATAAGTTATTGCATCTGGCCCCTCCCACAATTAAAAAGGAGACACAACACATAGCAAGTCTCTTTGTATTTTAGAGGCAACATATCCCTCATTGAGGTGTGCTACTCTGGCCTATTTATCAAGTGAATCAAAAAGCTACAAAAAGCTGGGGCCCAGACTGAGAGAAGGCTCTGCAACAGGTCAAGTCTGCTGTGCAAGCAGCTCTACCACCTGGGCCATATAATCCAGCTGATCCAGTGGTGCTTAAAGTGGCAGTGGCAGATAGAGATGCTGTTTGGAGTCTTTGGCAGGCCCCTATTGGTGAATCACAGCGCAGACCCTTAGGTTTGGGGAGGAAAGCTCTCCATCCTCTGCAGATAACAATTCTCCTTTTGGAAACAGCTTTTGGCTTGTTATTGGGCCTTAGTAGAGACTGAACACTTAACCATGGGACACCAAGTCACCATGCAGTATGAACTACCCATCATGAATTGGGTGTTGTCTGACTCACAGGGCCATGAAGTTGGACACGCACAGCAGCACTCCATCATTAAATGGAAGTGGTATATATGAGACTGGGCCCGAGAAGGACCTAAAGGCACAAATAAGTTGCATAAGAAAGTGGCCCAAATGCCTGTGGTCTCCACTCCTGTCACATTACCTTCCATCTCCTTATGATCAGTTGACTGAGGAAGAGAAAACTCATGCCTGGTTTACAGATGGTTCTAGCCATATGCAGGCACGACTCGAAAGTGGACAGCGGCAGCCCTACAGCCCCTTTCTGGTACCTCCCTAAAGGACAGTGGTGAAGGGAAATCCTCCAAATGGGCAGAACTTCAAGCAGTGTGCCTGGTTGTTCACTTTGCTTGGAAGGCGAAATGGCCAGATGCGTGGCTGTATACTGATTCATGGGCTGTGGCCAATGGTTTGGCTGGTTGGTCAGGGACTTGGAAGAAACATGATTGGAAAGTTGGAGACAAAGAGGCATGGGGAAGAGGTATGTGGATAGACCTCTCTGAATGGGCCAAATGAGTGAAAATATTTGTGTCTCATGTGAATGCTCACCAAAGGGTGACCTCAGCGGAGGAGAATTTTAACAGTCAAGTAGATAGGATGACGCATTCTGTGGAAACTGGTCTTTCTCTTTCGCCAGCCACTCCCATCATTGCTCAATGGGCTCATAAGCAAAGTGGCCATGGAACAGGGATGGAAGTTACACATGGGCTCAGTAACATGGACTTCCATTCACTAAGGCTGACTTGGCTACAGCCATTGCTGAGTGCCCGGTCTGCCAACAGCAGAGACCAACACTGAGTCCCCAATGTGGCACCATCCCTCGAGGTGATCAGCCAGTAATCTTGTGACTGGTTGATTACACTGAACTGCTTCCATCATGGAAAGGGCAACGTTTTGTTCTTACTGGAATACACACTTACTCTGGATACAGATTTGCCTTACCTGCCCACAATGCTTCTGTCAAAACTACCATCTGTGGACTTACAGAATGCCTTATCCACCATCATGGTATCCCACACAGCATCATCTTGGATCAAGGGACTCACTTCACAGCAAATGAAGTGTGGCAATGGGCCCAGGCTGATGGAATTCACTGATCTTACCATGTTCTCCATCATCCTGAAGCAGCTGGCTTGATAGAACAGTGAAATGGCTTTCTAAAGACACAATTACTGCACTAGCTAGGTGGCAATACCTTGCAGAACTGGGACAATGTTATCCAGGAGGCTGCATATGCTCTAAACCAGTATCAATATATGGTGCTATTTCTCCCATAGCCAGAATTCATGGGTCCAAGAATGAACGGGTGGGAATGGGAACAGCACCACTCAGTATTACCCCTAGTGACCCACTTGAAAAATGTTTGTTCCTGTCCCTGTGATCCTATGCTTTGCGGGTCTAGAGGTCTTAGTTCCAAAGGGAGGAGTGCTCCCACCTGGAGACACGTCACTGATTCCATTGAACTGGAAGTTAAGAATGCCACCTGGCCACTTTGGGCTCCTTATGCATCTGGGTCAACAGGCAAAAAAGGGAGTTACCATATTGGCTGATGTGACTGATCCTGATTACCAAGAGGATATCGGACTGATACTACATACTAGAGGTAAAGAAGAATGTATCTGGAATGCAGGAGATCCCTTAGAAGATCTCTTGATATTACTATGCCCTGTGATTGAAGTCAATGGAAAACTATAGTCATCCACTTCCAATATGATTACTAATGGCCCAGACCCTTCAGAAATGAAGGTTTGGGTCACCCCACCAGGCAAAGAACCACAACCAGCTGAGGTTCTTGCTGAGGGCAAAGAGAATGTGGAATGGATGGTGGAAGAAGGTAGTTCTAAATACCAGTTATGACCACATGACTCGTTGCAGAAACAAGGCCTGTCATTGTTATGATTATTTCTTCCTTGCATGTGTGCATCAAATATTTTTGTTTTTTTCACTTATAAAATACGTGATGTAAACAGGGCTAGTGTGTTTTCGGTTGTACGCCTGTTAGCTGTATCCTGTTGGGGGCAAGTATGACTTTATAATTGTCTTTATTCAGAGAATACATATGTTTTAAGGAGATGTGTACAGGTGCCAAGTTGACAAGGGTTGGACTGTGATGGTTAAGGTTGTATGTCACCTTGGCTGGGCTATGATTCTCAGTGGTTTGGCAGTTATGATATAGTTTGGCAGTCATATAATAAAGTAATCACTTCCATAATGAGATCTGATATAATGTGATCACCTCTGTGATGGGATCTGCTGTGAGTAACCAGTAAGTTAAAGGTGAATTTCCTTGGGAGCGTGGCCTGCAGCCAATATAGGTAGGCTTTCTGACAAAGCTCGCTAGCATTTGCTTGCTCTGGATCCTACAGCTGGCCCCTGTTTGTCTTACTTCTGGTTCTTGGAACTTGAGCTAACAGCTTATCTGCCATCTTGTCTGCTGATCTTGGGATTCATTGGCCTCTACAGCTACATGAGTCAGGAGAAGCCTCCAGCCTGACCCACGGACTTGGGACTTTCCAGCATCTACAACTGCATAAGCCATTTCCTTGATATATATTTCTATATATATATAAGCTTTACTAGTTTTGCTTCTCTAGAGAACCCAGCCTAAGACACACCCCTTCCCCAAATATGTTGAAGTCCTAATTTCCCGTACTTGTGTTCTTGACCTTGTTTGGAAATAAGGTCTTGGCAAATGTTACTAGTTAGGTTAACATGAGGTCGTACTGGAATAGGGTGGGTCCTAATCCAACATGACTGGTGTTTTATAAAATGAGAAGAGACACAATGACATTAATTGCATTCACCATGTTGTGTAACCATCACCACTTTGGTTTTGTTTATTATGTGCATGTGTTAACTTTTCCAGAAACTTTTTTTTTTTTAATTTGTGGTCCACTGTTGGAGTTAACTTGGACTTCAACTCCGTTCTCTGAAAACCAGCCTTGGAAGAGGGAGGAGTAAGTACTTATTCCACATTTCCTGAAGACACTGCATTTCAGTACCTCCAAACTGCCTCGGTGGTTGAGGGAGACAAGTTCTTCTTTATAGGAGAATTCCATATTGTTGGAGGGACAATGGCATTGGAAATTTGTCACTTGCAGCCCTTGATGACATCATTGACTCAGAGAACAACCCATTAACGGATGAAACCAACAGTTGGCGGGGATTTTACTATGGGGGCCCCAGACTGCCACCCCCACTGCACTGATCAGTGTTAGTGTCACCTTAAGTGACATCCACATTGTATGTCTCCCATACGGTGAAAAGTGACACTCACAATACCGCTTCGGAAGTTTTCTTGCCCAAAAGCTAAACCTGAAACTAATCAACCTCTAGAATAGGGGATAGCAAACTATGCCCTGGGGCCAAGTCCAGTTCAAACCTGTTTTTTTAAATAAAGTTTTATGGGCACACAGTCACACCATTCATTTCCATATTGTCTCTGGCTGCTCTCACTGGTTTTTATCAATAAAGTTATACTGACACACAGTCACACCCATTGGGTCACATATTGTGTCTGGCTGCTCTCACTGGTTTTTGTAGATATAGTTTTTTTGACAACAGCCACACCCATTTGCTTACATATTGTCCCTGCTGCTTTCACTATTTTTTGGTAAATGAAGTTGTTGTTTTTTTTCTTGACTGTAATCTTTATGGAAGCAGATGACCAGGACTTTCTTCTCTGTCACTGCTGGATGGGTTCAAACCACCAAACTTTATGTTAGGAGAACAAAATGTTTGTGCCACCCAGGGACCTTGTAAATAAAGTTTTCTTGACACACAGTCACTCTCATTCATTTACATATCAACTTTGGCTGTTGTCACTGTGTTTTGTAAATAAAGTTTTCTTGACACACAGTCACTCTCATTCATTTACATATCAACTTTGGCTGTTGTCACTGTGTTTTGTGAATAAAGTTTTATTTGCATACAGCCATGCCCACTTGCTTACATATTGTCCCTGGTGATTTTGTGCTACAGCAGCAGACTGAGTAATTGTAACAGAGACCATCTGGCCAGAAAAGCCAAAAAATATTTATTGTCTGCTTTTTTGCGGAAAAAGTTTGCTGACCCCTGCTTTAGAGGCAACTGTTGACAGGAAATATGGGGGACAGAGGAACCAGTTAACCAGCCCAGGAGGAACCAGCCAGCTGAAGTCAGACTGGGGGACCTTCTTCAGGCCAAGGGGCCCAGATTCAGCCACAGGTTAACAATGTGTAAAAAAAGGCGGGAAATAAAGAGAGACTGAAGGGACATGACAACCACATGGGGATTTTTTTGGAACCTGGTTCTAACACTCTGAGTGTATACAGTCACTTTGAGACAGCTGGAGAAATCAGAACATGAATAACTTATTGTGGTTGTGTACAAAAATCCCCACAGTTTTGGAGACATTATATAGGACAGAAATCGAGAAATGACACAAGGCCTGGAATTGCTTTAAAATATTTTACAAAATAAAGTAAAATTAAATTAAGTTAAAAATCAACAGGCTAACCTTGACGATGTTATGCTGAGTGAAAGAAGTCAGTCACAAAAGGCCACCTACTGCCTGCTTCCATTTCCATGAAATGTCCAGAACAGGCCATTCCACAGAGACAGAAAGCAGACTAGTGGTTGCCAGGGGCTGGGGGGAGGGGATGGGAAGCGGCTGCTCATGGGCACAGGCTTTCCTTTCAAGGTGATGAAAATGTTATGGAATGACAGTGGTGGCAGTTGCCCAACCTAGTGAATATACTAAAAACCATTGAATCATGCACTTTAAATGGGCGAATTGTATCATATGTGAACTGTATCTCAATAAAACCCAAAAAACCAAACCAGCTGCTGTCAAGTCAACGTCAACTTATGGCGACCCCCTGTGTTTCAGAGAAGAACTGCATTCCATAGGTTTTTCAATGACAGTGACCTTTTGCAAGTAGATCGCCAGGCCTTTCTTCCGAGGCATCTTTGGGTGGGTTCAAACCACCCCAACTACTAACCGAAAGGTTGGAGCTTCAAGTCCACCCAGAGGCTCCTTGGAAGAAAGACCTGGCGAACTACTTCTGAGGAAAATCAGCCATGGAAAACCCTAAAGAGCACAGTTCTACTCTGATACACATGTGGTTGCCATGAGTCAGGGTTGACTCCACAGCAGCTAGTTTATATCTCAATAAAACTGTTTAAAATAAAAAGACCGTCCCCCCCCCCCGAAAAAAAAGGTAAGGAGGGTAGATGAAGCAACTGGGACTGACTGTTGATAATCGTAGGGTCTGAGAGATGGGAACATAGCGGAGGCTATTGTACAATTCTCTCAACTTTTGAGAACGTTTGAAATTGTCATCATAAACAACGTGAATATGTCATACAGAGGAACGGTGGGACTGCAGCCAGATGGAGACCCTGGCACCCCCCACCCAAGGTATCCAAGAGCAAGATGAGCTGAGGGGCTTGCTTTGAGGCCCACATGCTGGGCTGACCACAGCCTCCAGGCTGACCACAGGCCTGGTTTCCCCAGACCCTGGGCAGTGGGGAGAGTGGTGGCTGGCCACCCAAGCTGGAGACCTGCCTGTACCAATGAGTTTCAGTGGGAATGTTTCCTCAGGGGGAAACCAGGGAGGGGTGAACCACCATCACGTCCTGGGGCACGTCAGCAGATTTCGGGGAGTTGGCTCATTCTACTTGAGGTCCTGGGTGGCACAAAGTGTTTGTGCTTGACTACTAACCAAAAGGTTGGCAGTTCAAACCCACCCAGTGGTGCCAGAGAAGAAAGATCTGGCGATCTGCTTCTGTAAAGCTTACAGCCAAGATAACTCTATGGACCAGCTCTACTCTGCATCACAGGGAGTTGCCATGAATCAGAATCTACTTGATGGCAAATGGTTTTTGGTTCTACTTGGTGTGAGGCAGCTTCTATGGCTAGGGCTGGCCAAAGAGAATCCACATGTTTCGCCATCCACCAATACCGTCACAGACATCCCAGCTTTGAAATAGCACCAGCTGTGGCTTGGGGCAAGCTACTGCCTTCTGTGTCCTCAGTTCTCAGCCCTGAGAAATGGGGGCAGTGCAGAGCCCCCCCGCCAAACCTCAAGCTCCCCAAGGGTAGAGACAGGTCCCACGTGTCCTGCCGTGTCTCCAGAACCTGGTACAGAGGTGGCCACCCTTGTGGGCTCAACAAACATTTGTTGAATGACTAAATAGTTGAAACCGCCCCCGCTCTAGCCTTTAGCCCCAAGTCTCAGGTTTTCTCGAGAACTACTATCAGTTGCGGGGGACGACTGGGGACACTCTGCTTGGCTAGAAAACCCAACGAACTGGAGCCCCCAAGTAGGGTGTGGGAGGGGTGGGCCAGGTCCGAGCTGGAGGAGCCGTATGATGAGGGCTTTCCACTCTGTGGTCAGACTCCTGGGCCCAGAGAGCCATAAAATAGCCCTGCTCAAACTGGAAACATTTTCTTTTAATATGTTCCTGAAGGCTTTGGCAGGGTCTGCAAGGAAAATTCCAGAGGAATAAGGAGAGAGGGCTTCCGCATCCACCAAGGGCCGGGGAAGGGGGACAGGGCTGTCCTGGGGGGAGGCTGCTGGTCCAGGCAGAGCCCATTGCTGTCAGTGCAGTCCCTGGGGCCAGGAGGCTCTGGCAGACGGATGGACCCCCCTGAGCCCTGCGGTGGCAGGGACGCTGGGTCGCCTGGCCGGTTGTAGATGGCTCTCCGAAGGAATTCATATAAAGTGGCCCTGAGATGCTCCCACCACCACGGCGGCACACAGAGCCCTGCCGTCTGGGGAGTGGGCCTCTCTGGGCTGCACGGGGCGCAACGTTGCAGCTCGGATGGGCCTCTGCTCATACACACCCATGGTTCCCCATCGCCCGGGAAAGGGTCTGAGCTCCTCAGCACCACCCCCACACCCCATGTGAGCTGGACTCCACCGCACCCAGTTCTAGGATTCCACCTTGTTCTCTGTTGCCTCCTGGCCTTGCCCACACTGGCCCCCCACCCGGAGCATCCTTTGTGGTCTTTCCAGGCTGATTCTTAATCTTCCTTCAGGTAGTCCTCTTCCTGATTCCACCCAGCTGCCTGTGCGCTGCCCATCACAGCTCTGATCACGCTGGCATTTACTGAGGGAGAAGTTTTGGGTTATAAATCCTGGTTCATCACTGGGGGGGGGGGGCGAGGTGGGGGGCTGGTATGGGGAGAGGCTTCTCAAACCTTGTCTTGGAGGCTGGCATGTTCCTTTGTCACCAAGAAGACACAGCCCCACAGCTGTGTCTACCTGGAGCACCTACTATGTGCTGGGAGCCAACTACAGCCCCTCCCTCATGAAAACACAAAGAAAATAATTAGAAAGAATGAAGAGTGCTTGGAAGAAAGCTCAGTGAAGGCATTTTTACTCCCTCGAAAGGCGATGAAATTTAAGCTGAGATCTGAGTGACAGAAGGGCGCCATACACGTAAATATGGAAGAAGAGCATTCCAGGTGGCACATGCAAAGCCCCTGAGGTAGGGCATGGCTTGGCTAGTGGAGAAACACTGGGGAAGCCTGTGTGGCTGAAGCAGAGCAAACTGAGGTGGGGAGGTTGGTTGAAGGTGTGGTTCCAGGTCAGATCACCTGGGACCTTGCAGGCTGCAGTAAGGAGGTAGATTTTGTTCCAAGAGCAGTGGGAAGCTATGGAGGTTGTGTGAGCATGGGAGGGCCAAAGTCTGGTTTATGACTTGGAGACATCCCCTGTGGCTGCTGTGGTGGGGAGGGGGTGAGGGCAGTGTCCAGGCAGGCGTCGGCAGGGCCGGGACCAGGACGGGGCCTCGGGGTGGGGAGAAGCGGTTGGATTTGGATGTTTTGCAGGACAAGACCTGCTGACGTACTGGACGTGCAGCATGAGGGCCAAAGAGGAGTCTTGGGTGCCTTCAGGTCTCCAGCGGGGCTCTGAATGGACAGTAGGGTCATTTCCATGAGATGAGAAAGACCTGGAGAGAAGTCGGAGCATTTTGAGCCCACTTGGCCTGACACTTGAGGAGTCTGGGCTAGGCTGGACACTGAGGATGAACAAGGCCTTTGACGCCAGGCCTGACGGAGTTTCCTGGGGAAGGGCAGCAGGGGCACGGCCGGGCCCTTGACCCCAACCTCTGAGCTGTGCAAACAGGGTGGGGACCCATGATTTTCCGATCCCCAGTCCCTTGTTTTCCAGCTGGAAACAAGGCCCAAGTCGAAGAGTCCAGATGTGGAGTTGGCCACAGCCCTGCACTGTGTGGTTTGGGGCAGCCTGCACCCAAGGTGCTCCCCCTAGCCAGTTCCATGTGGCCCCACTGGCCGCAGCCCAGCCAGGTCTGGGGGGCAGGACAGCTCTGTGTTTGCATCATGGCTGAAGCTGCAAAAGTTACAAAACTAGTCACTAGGACCAGGTCCGTGCCACACCCATTCCAACCCAGCGCTGAGCGGAAAAACAGGCCCCAGACTCCAGCCAGCCTTCGGGACATGCCAAGGGGCCTGTTCAAGAACAGGGGCCAAGGTCTGCAGGGCCAACTGCTGCACCCCAAGTCTCCCCAGACAGAAGGGTGACTCAGTTTCTCATCTAGAACGTGAGGCCTTGCTCTATCAATGCCCTTCCATGCAAGGTCTAGTGGTAGTGCCTACTGTGTGCCGAGCTGTGATATGGGCTGAGAACTGGGGCCCAGTGGGACCAGAGGAGGCCGGCCCTGCGCTGCGGGACTCCCACGTCAACAGATTCGCTGGAGAACCTAGCAGGTCAGAGGGTGGACAGAGGTGCGTGTTGCCGACTTTCAACCCAGGTCAGGCTGTCTGGGACTGAGTCCTACTTTTGCCCCTGAGACCTCAGACAAGAGATTTCCTGTTCCCAGTCCTCAGTTTTCCATCTGTGCAATTGGCAGAATCACAGCACCTACCTAAGGGAGTGTGTTAGTCTCCTAGGGCTGCCGTAACCTACCACAAGTGGGTGGCTTTCAAGAACGGACCATTACTGTCTCACAGTTCCAGAGGCTGAAAGTCCAAAGCAGGGTCTAAGCTGTGTCGATTCCTTCCTCGTCAGTAGCTCTAGGTGTTTCTTGGTTCCTTGGCTTTTACAGGATCCTCACATGGATTCTGTCTTCCCCTCGTGTCTGTCTGTCTGTCTGTCTATGTCTATTCTGGTCTTTTCATTAGATTTAGGATTCACCCTATACTGGTATGTCGTCATTAACATAATAAAGAAAACCCTATTCCCAAATGAGATCCCATCCACAGGTATAGTGGTTAGGATTTACAACACGTATTTTTAGGGGACAGAATTCAATCCATAACACTGGGCTTGAGGAAGCCAGGGCTTGCTTTGAGAATACTGGGTGTCTTAGTTACCTAGAAGGAGCCCTGGTGGTGTAGTGGTTAAGCACTCGGCTGCTAACCGAAAGGTTGGCAGTTTGAACCCACCAGCTGCTCCGTGGGAGACAGATGTGTCAGTCTGCTCCCATAAAGATTACAGCCTTGGAAACCCTATGGGGCAGTTCTACTCTGTCCTCTAGGGTCTCTGTGAGTCGGAATCAACTCTATGGCAACAGGTTTGGTTTGGTTTTCGGCTTTAGTTAACTAGGGCTGCTTTACCACAAATACCACAAGTGGGTGGCTTTGTTGTTATTGTTAGGTGTCATCAAGTCATCAAGACGCATAGGACCCCATGTACAGGAGAAGAAAACACTGCCCAGTCCGGCTCCATCCTCACAAGCATTGCTATGTTTGAGCCCATTCTTGCAGCCACTGTGCCAATCCATCTTATTGAGGGTCCTCCTCTTTTTAGCTGTTTTACTAAGCATGGTGTCCTTCTCCAGGGACTGGACCTGCCAGATAACATGACCAAAGTATGTTGGACAAAGTCTTGCCATCCTCACTTCTAAGGAGCATTCTGACTGTATTCCTCCAAGACAGATTTGTTTGTTCTTCTGGCAGTCCATGGGATACTCAATATTCTTCACCACCATAATTCAAATGCATCAATTCTTCTTTGGTTTTCCTTATTCATTGTCCAGCTTTTACATGCACATGAGACAATTGAAAATACCATGGTGTATGGGGCTGGGTTCTCTAGAGAAGCAAAACTAGCAAAGCGTATGTCTCAGTCATCTAGTGCTGCTCTAACAGGAATACCACAAGTGGAGGGCTTCAACAAAGAGAAGTTTATTCTCTCACAGTCCAATAGGCTACAAGTCCAAATTCAGGGCATCAGCTCCAGGAGAAGGCTTTCTCTCTCCATCCACTCTGGAGAAACGTCCTTGTGATGCATGTCTTCCCTTGGTCTGGGAGCATCCCAGCGCAGGAACCTCAGGTCCAAAGGACGTGTGCTGCTCCCGGCACTGCTTTCTTGGTGGTGTGAGGTTCCCGTGTGTCTCTGCTCACTTCTGTTTTTTATATCTCAAAAGAGATGGCATTAAGATACTATGTAATCTTGTAAACCTCATTAGTATAATCTTATCACAGTGATAGAATTTACAACACATAGACATCACATACAACCTCATCATAGTGATAGAGTTTACAATACATAAGGAAATCACATCAGATTACACAATCAAACAATACTGGGAATCATGACCTAGCCAAGTTGACAGATATTTTTGGGGGACACAATTCAAGCCATGACAGCATATAAATATACATAGAGAGAATCTATATCAAGGAAATGGCTCATGCAGTTGTAGTGGCTGGAACGTCCCAAGTCCATGGGTCAGGATAGAGGCTTCTCCTGATTCACATAGCCACAGGGACTGGCAAATCCAAGATCAGCAGGTCAGAGAGGAGGGCTCTTGCTCACAGGCTGCGAAGATCAATGTATTCCAAGATCAGCAGGCAAGACTGCAGGTAAGCGGCTAGCTCAAGTCCCAAGAACCGGAGGTCAGACAAATAGGAGCCAGCTGCAGTACCCAGAGTGAGCAAAAGCCCACAAGCCCCACCAGAATGTCCACTTATATTCGATGCGGGGCACATGTCCAAGAAAACTCCCTTTCAACTGATTGCTGCTCACAGCAGATCCCATCAGGGAGGTGATCACATTATATTAAATCTCATTATGGAAGTGATCACAACATCATACGACCACCAAACCACTGAGAATCATGGCCCAGCTAAATTGACACACAATCTTAACCATCACACATGGCTTGGGTCAGGCACACTTTAGTCCTCAAAGTGACATCTTTGCTTTTTAACACTTGAATGAGGTATTTGCAGCAGATTTGCCCAATGCACTACATTGTTTGATTTTTTGACTGTTGCTTCCAAGCGCATTGATTGTGGATCCAAGTTAAAATGAAATCCTTGACAACTTCAATGTTTTCTCCATTTATCATGATGTTGCTTATTGGTCCAGTTGTGAGGATTTTTGTTTTCTTTATATTGAGGTGTAATCCATACTAAAGGCTGTAGTCTTTGATCTTCATCAATAAGTGCTTCAAGTCTCTCAACACAGAGAATACCAGAAAGATGTTTACCTGTGTTTTAGTGACTACACAAAGGCATTCGACTGTGTGCATCATAACAAATTATGGATAACATTGTGAAGAATGGGAATTCCAGAATACTTGACTGGGCTCATGTGGAACCTGTACATAGACCAGGAAGCAGTGGTTTGAACAGAACGAGGGGATATTACAGCATTTAAAATCAGAAAAGATGTGCATCAGGCTTGTATCCTTTCACCACACTTATTCAATCTGTATGCTGAGCAAATAATCTGAGAAACTGGACTATATGAAGAAGAACACAGCATCAGGATTGGAGGAAGACTAATTATAACAACCTGTGATATGCAGATGACACAACCTTGCTTGCTGAAAGCGAAGATGACTTGAAGCATTTACTGATGGGTGGCTTTAAAGAACAGGAATTTATTGTCTCATAGTTCTGGAGGCTGAAAGTCCGATCCAGGCTCTCTGCTGTATCAATTCTTTCCTTGTTGGTGGCCCCTGGGTGTTCCTTGGTTCCTTGGCTTGTAGTTGACCCCCACATGGTGTCTGTCTTCCCCTGTGTGTGTGTCTCTGTGTCTAATCTGCTCACTTTATAACTCAGAAATGATTAGATTTAGAACCCACCATGCTCAGATATGATCTCATTAACATAACAAAGAAAACCCTATTTCCCAGCAGAGTCACATCCACAGGTATAAGCCAAAAAACCAAACCAGTTGCTGTTGAGTCCATTCTGATTCACAGTGACTCTATGTGTTACAGTGTAGACTGCCCCATAGGGTTTTTTTTGGCAGTAATCTTTACAGAAGCAAGTCATTGGGCCTTTCTTCCATGGTGCCGCTGTTGTTGTTGTTGTTGCTAGGTGCCGTCGAGTTGGTTCTGACTCAGTGACCCTATGTGCAACAGAACAAAACACTGCCTGGTCCTGCACCATTCTCACAATCATTGTTATGCTTGAGCCCATGATTGCAGCCACCGTGTCAATCCATCTCTTTGAAGGTCTTCTTCTTTTTTGCTGACCCTCAACTTTACCAAGCATGATGTCCTTCTCCAGGGACTGGTCCCTCTTGATAACATGTCAAAAACACGTGAGACATAGTCTCACCATCCTTGCTTCTATGGAGCATTCTGGCTGTACTTCCAAGACAGATTTGTTCGTTCTTCTGGCAGTTCATGGTATATTCAATATTCTTTGCCAACACCATAACTCAAAGGCATTGATTCTTCAGTCTTCATTATTCATCATGCAGCTTTCGCATGCATATGAGGCAATTGAAAACACCATGGCTTGGGTCAGGTGCACCTTAGTCTTCAAGGTGACATCTTTGCTTTTTAGCACTTTGAAAAGGTCTTTTGCAGCAGATTTGACCAATGCAATGCGTCTTTGGATTTCTTGACCGCTGCTTTCATGGGTGTTGATTGTGGATCCAAGTAAAATGAAATCCTTGACAACTTCAATCTTTTCTCCGTTAATTGGTCCATATGTTGCTTTTTGGTCCAGGTGTGAAGATTTTTGTTTTCTTTATGTTGAGGTGTAATCCATGCTGAAGGCTGTGGTCTTTGATCTTCATCGGTAAATGCTTCAAGTCCTCTTCACTTTCAGCAAACAAGGTTGTGTTATCTGTATAACACAGGTTGTTAATGAGTCTTCCTCCAATCCTGATGCCACATTCTTCTTCATATAGCCCAGTTTCTCAGATTATTTTTGCTCAGCATACAGGTTGAATAAGTATGGTGAAAGGATACAACCCTGACACACATCTTTTCTGCCTTTAAACCACCCAGTATCCGTTTGTTCTGTTTGAACGACTGCCTCTTGATCCATGTACAGGTTCCTCACGAGCACAATCAAGTGTTCTGGAATTCCCATTCTTCACAATGTCATCCACAGTTTGTTATGATCCACACAGTCGAATGCCTTTGCATAGTCAATAAAACACAGGTAAACATCTTTCTGGTATTCTCTGCTTTCCACCACGTGTCTGTCAGTTTGTTGTACTGTGGAGGCTTGCATGTTGCTGTGATGCTGGAAGCTATGCCACCAGTATTCAAATACCAGCAGGGTCACCCATGGCGGACAGGTTTCAGCTAAACTCCCAGCCTAAGACTAGGAAGAAGGACCCTGAGGTCTACTTCTGAAAAAAATTAGCCAGTGAAAACTTTATGAATAGCAGCAGAAAATGGTGCCGCTGGGTGGGTTCAAACCACCAACCTTTAGTAGTAAAGTGCAAACCATTTGCGCCACCCAGAGACCTTATCCACAAGTAGAGGGGGTTAGGATTCCATAACATATTGGGCGGGGTGGGGGGGACACAATTCAATCCATCACAAGGAGTCACCATTATTCCCACAACAACCTCCCCTTGTCTGACCATTTATGGCCCAGCTTGAAGGACCGTGGACAAGATCTGGTGCTCTGAGTCTTCTGATCAGGGAAGCCAGCTGGTTGTTAAAAAATCAGGGTAGGGTGGGAACTGGGTTAAATAAATATCAGTTCCTCTGATCCCAGTAATTTGGGCGAGAGGGCACAATTCAACGTGTGGGTTAAGAAGAAGGTGGCATTTCCTAGCATGGCTATGATCAGGAAAACAGAAAACAAGTGTTGGCAAGGGTGTGGAGAAATTGGAACCTTCATGGGAATGTAAAATGGTGCAGCCACTATGGAAAACAGTCTGGCAGTTCCTCAAAAGGTTAAACATAGAATTACCATTTGACCCAGCAACTCAACTCCTGGATATCTATGCAAATGACTTCAAATATAAGAATCAGCACAAAGCCAATTCCTGTGAGGTGGAGGTCAAGTACATCCCAGATTTCCACATTCTCCAAGCTGCTGTACCACCGCATCGCTGACACCGGCCACTCCCCCTCCCCTCCCCCTCCACTCAGCACTCTTCCCTTTCTGTTTGGGTTCAGCATTTTGCTACAATGTCTCACAGAGCTCACAAACTGTACTTACAGTCAAGTGGTTTATTAGGGAAGTAACAAGGTACAGCTTGGGATCTGGATCAACAGGCTACACCTCAGGATTAGGATTTGAAAGCATGTAAGCAAAGTTTGGAAAGCTCCCCTGAAGTGGAGAACACATACTTCCCTTCTTCATTGTAGGACAGCTCTCTCAGCTCCTCTAGGGCCGTTGGGCAAGCAGGCAGACCCTTTTCCCTGCCACACATGGCTCCTGCTCTCAGCCATGCAGTGCTCCTTTCAGCCCCCTCAGGACAGGCCTCATCTCAGCCCCCTCAGGACAGGTTTCTTGGCCCTGCATGCCCCCTCCCAGCCATGCAGGCCTCCTCTTGGTCATGCAGCCCCCTCTCAGCCGGGCAGGCCTCTCTGCCTTCAGCCTCCCTGCCTCGGCCTCCCCACTGCTAAACAGCCCAGCTCGCTGCCAGTGTAGCAGTTTTGTTCACCTTTCTTAGCTACATTCCGAGCAGCAGACTTCTATGGTCAAGGTCAACTCTGCTGCAGGGCTCCTCCTGGGCCTGTCACCACAGACTCTGCTGCAGGGACCCTTCAGGTCTCTCGCTGTCTTCAGTGTTACAGCCCTTGACCCATGTTACCGCTCTTTTAGGAGGTTCCTCCTCTTTCTCTGCTTCTTTTTTCTTCTCTCTTCTAGCCTCTCTTGCCTTTTCTCTTTTTTTTCTTTCTTTCAGAAATGTCTGTGGAGTTGGTTGTATATATAAGCAAAGTCTCTGTCAATTTCAAGGCATGGCCCTCCTAGCAGAGCCACGTACTGACCAATCCCCTCAGTGGACCATGCTGTTGTTGTTAGGTGCTGTCGAGTCAGTCCTGACTCATAGCGACCCTACAGGACAGAGTAGAACTGCCCCATAGTGTTTCCAAGGAGTGGCTGGTGGATTTGAACTACTAACTTTTTGGTTAGCAGCCAAGCTCTTAACCACTACGCCACCAGGGCTCCACAGTGGACCATTTGCGTAGCCTATGGTATATTGACCAATCCCTGCAAGGTGCATAAAATAGACCAATCACAGGGCAGGCTGCAGCCCAGGGTTAGACAAAAAGTATCAAACCATCAAGTTGTTTACAGCTCACCCAGTGTCTTAGTTACCTAGTGCTGCTATAACAGAAATACTACAAGTGTATGGCTTTAACAAACAGAAATTTATTCCCTCACAGGCTAGGAGGCTAAAAGTCTGAATTCAGGGTGTCAGCTCTAGGGAAAGGCTTTCTCTCTCTGTTGGCTCTGGGTGAAGGTCCTTGTCATCAATCTTCCCCTGGTCTAGGAGCTTCTCAGTGCAGGGACCCCGTGTTCAAACGACGCGCTATTCTCCTGGCTCTTGTTTCTTGGTGGTATGAGGTACCCACGTCTCTCTGCTTGCTTCTCTCTTTTATATCTCAAAAGAGATTGACTTAAGACACAGTCTAATCTTGTAGATTGAGTCCTTCCTCATTAACATAACTGCTACTAATCCCACCTCATTAACATCATAGAGGTAGGATTTACAACATATAGGAAAATCACATCAGATGAGAAAATGGCAGACGATCACACAATACTGGCAATCACGGACTAGCCAAATTGACACACATTTTCAGGGGGACACGATTCAAGCCATAACACCCAGGAAATGTCAATCAACCTGGATAAAAGTAACAAAACCTCTGGGGTAGAAAACCAGGGCAAAGGTAGCTCCTTAGGGCTTAGGGGAAAAATCTCTCAAGCTGTTTTCCAAAGAGGCAAGACAAAAGGCCACATAAAGGAACTAATTTCACCAAGTATAAATACCTGAGAGCAATGAAGACAGATGTTTAAACAAAAACGTGTACCCAAATGTTCACTGAAGCACTATGCACAATAGTCAAAAGATGGACACAGCCCACATGTCCATCAACAGATGGATGAATAAACAAAATGTGGTCCATTCATACAGTGGAATATTACTTAGCCATAAAAAGGAATGAAGTCTGATACATGCTACAACACGGACTAACCTTGAAAATACTATGCTGAGTGAAAGAAGCCAAATACAAAAGACCACGTATTGTATGATTCTATTTATATGAAATGTCCAGAACAGGAAAATCCATAGAGACAGAAAGTACATTATTGGTTGCCTAGGGCTTGGGGAAAGTAGAAATGGGGAGTGACTGCTAATGGGTAGAGGGTCTCTTTGGGGTGATGAAAAAGTTTTGGAAATAGATAGTAGAGATGGTTGCACCCACACACACACAAAAGTAGTAGGAGGCATTTGAAATCAGATATGCCTCTCAATCACTGTATTGTCCGGAGCAAATGTCTCCCCCTCTTTGGACTTCTGTTTGCTCCTGTGTCAGGCCCTCCCTCCCAGATATCACTAATGGTTCTGGTTGCTGCTCTAATGCAGACTATTCTCTGTGATTCTGTATTTCCCCGTTCATTCCTTCGGGGCTCGCAGTGGGACTGGGGGCCAGCAGTTGGACATCGACGAGCAGCCTAGGAACCAGTAACAGGATGAGGAGGCCCCTCCCGTGGGCTGCTGGCACCTCCAGTCCTGCAGGCTGTTTGGAAATAACAGGCTGGCAGCTTCTAGGCAGTCTGTTTCCTTTGCATGTTTAAAGTTGCCTGGTACCCAGGGGAGGTCAGGAGGCCAGCAGAGTACGGAGGGCCCCTGTTGGCCCTGGAGGCACCCTGGCAGTCAAGGGCACAGTAAGATGGGCCTCAAACACCGCCCTTTGGAGATGGAGGAGGAGGGTGGAGGCTTGGCATACAGCCAGGGTCACCCCCTGAAAGCTAGTCAGGCCCAGCAGTCCAGTGGTACCGGAAACCCATTGAGGCAGGAGTCTGGGTCAGGGGACTTGGTCTTGGCTCCCCTATGTTTGTCTTACTGGCAGCAGGTTGGTCCAGGAGGGGCTGACCCCTTCCCCCAGCCCCAGAGGCAGACTCAGGCCCTGTACCTGGCCCCTCAGAGCTTTCTATCCACTGATGACTGTGATTGGCTCAGGAATGGGGGTGGGGCCTGAGCTGGGCCAATAGAGTCAGCCTTGAGATCTTTGCTGTTCCATTTCTGCTGGACTTGGGGCTGGGAGGTTTAAGCCTGGCACAGCGGGCCCATCTTTGCCACCCCAAGGGGCAAGAAGACCCCTGATTAGGGAATCAAAACCACAGTGAGATTTCACTTCACACCCAAGAGGATGGCCATACTAATAATAAAAACAGAAAATAATAAGTGTTGGTGAGGATGTGGAAAAACTGGAACTCTCGTGATTTGATGGTAGAAATGTAAAATGGTGTATTCACTGTGGAAAACAGTCTGGCAGTTCCTCAATAAGTTAAACATAGAGTTACCATATGACCCAGCAATTCCACTCCTAGGTAATACCAAAGAGAAATGAAACAGAGGCTCAGACAGAAACTTGTCCACCAATGTTCACTGCAGCACTATTCACAATAGCCAAAAGGTAGAAACAACCCAAGTGTCCATCAACAGATGATGGATAAGCACAATGTGGTCCATCCATCCAATGGAATATTACTCAGTCATAAAAAGGAATGAAGCGCCAAAACATGATACAACATGGATGAACCTTGAAAATATTATGCTCAGTGAAAGAAGCCAGACACGAAAGGCCACGAAGTGCATGGTTCTGTTTATATAAAATGTCTGGAACAGGCAAATCCAGAGAGACAAAAAGTGGTTGCCAGGAGCTAGGAGGGGAAATGGAGAATGGCTGCTAATGGGTATAGGGTTTCCTTTGGAGGGGGGAGTGAGAATGTCCTGGAACTAGATAGAGGTGGTGGTTGCACAACATGGTGAATGTTCTAAATGCCACTGAGTTGTACACTTTAAAATGGTTAAAATGGTGAATTTTATGCTATGTGTATTTCCCCACAATAAAAATAAGAGGAAGATGGCTGAGCTGAGGGAGACAGAGACACAGACCCTGACAGCAACTGTTTAGGGCCCTGGATCCAGCCATACCTGAAGGCTGCCCTATCTCTGGTCTTTTCAGGTATTGAGCCACCACATTCCCTTGTTTCATTTCCTTTCACTCTGCAGATGACAGCAGCCCTCATGGAAGGCACGGGGACTGGCGTCTCAGGAGAGTCAGTACCCCCCATTGCTGTTCTCTCTGTAAGTGGGGTGGGGCAAGGTGTGGGGCAAGGGTCATTCCACAACAGCTATACCTGGTCCTGTCCTGTCTGCTGCACGCTCACTGCGATCCCAGTGTGTCCCCACAGCAGCCCCATGAACAAGAATTTCTGGGTTCAGAGAAGGGAGGAAACTGAGGCTGATGATACCCACTGTGGTGCTGCACCATGTCCGGAAGCAAACAGCTGGCATCCAGTAGGTGGGGGCTGGCTGCTGACAAGCATCCAACAGGCCTGCGTTCAAGTCTCAGCTCTGCTCCCGTGTGTTCCTGGGCCAGTGGTCTCACGCTCCAGGCCTCAGTTTCCCCTCTCTAAAACAGGCTAGCTGTCCGGGGGGAGCTATTTCACACATAAATGTGTCCGCTCTCTGCATGCTGGAGGAATCCAAGGGCGGCAGACGCTGGGGGAGGCGCTGGGCGGACAGTCGGAGTCTGGCCTCCCCTCCACTATGTTGCTGTTGGCCTTTAAAGACAAGTATACAGAAGTAACTCATTGCCTCTTTTTCCACTTGTTGCCGAGCACAGGGCGTCCCGGCATGCTGGTGGGGGTTGGCACTGTCTCCCGGTACTGGACAGCCTCGTTTGGCCCTGGCACAGGGATGTGTTGAGCATTCGGCAGCTGGTTGAGTCAGGCGGCAGCTGTGGTGTGGTCATCTTCTGCTGTGGCTGCCCAGAGAGGGAAGGAGGTAGCTCCTGGGGTCACAGGAGCCTCCTCTCAGACAGCCAACACAGGTGGGGTGTGGCCAAGAGGGTGGTTCTGTTCCGGTCCACTCCGAGAATCCATCTAGGTGGCATCTTAGATGTGGTATTCCCTACTGTCGTGGTTCCATCCCCCTGGGGTCCTGTGGCTTCCGCCACCCTGTGGTTCTATGGTTCTGTTCTCTTCTGGGTCCGGTGGGGCTAAGACTCAACGGTCTGTGATTCAACACTTTGTGGCCCTGTGGCCCTAAGAGCTGAGTTGAGAGAGAAAAAGACATAGATCCCAACAACCATTGTTTGGGCCCCTGAATCCAGCCACACCTGAAGTCTGCCCTACCTCTGGTTTTCTCCTGGTTCCATGAGTCCAGTGCTCCGTGATGTCATGAGCTTGTGATTCTTCAGTGGCTCCTTGTCTCATCGCCCTGAGATTCTATGACTCTTTAGAACTCCATGGCTCTGTCGTTGCTGTTGTCAGCTCTGACTCAGTGGCAACCCCATGCACAACGGAATGAAAAGTTGCCTGGTCCTGCGCCATCTTCACAATCAATGGTATGCTTGAGTCCATGGTTGTGGCCACTGTGTATTTTGAGTGTCTTTCAACCTATGGAGTTCATCTTCCGGCACTATAACAGACAATATTCTGTTGTGATCCATAGCGTTTTCACTAGCTGATTTTCAGAAGTAGATTGTCAGGTCTTTCTTCCTAGTCTGTCTCAGTCTGGAAGCTCCACTGAAACCTGTCCGCCATGAGTGACCCTTCTGGTATGTGAAATACCAATGGCATAGCTTCCAGCATCACAGGAACATTCAAACCACCACATTGCCACAGACAGATGGTGGCCACAGCTCAAAGAAATAGTGATTATTCCAATCCAGTGGCAAAGACAGACAAGAAGGCTCCTGGAATGAGGGTCCCAGTGATCATGCCCAGCACCATGAGGGCCAACAGCAATGGTGATATCAGCCCCTTTTCCCCAGGGTATCATGTGCCTGTCATCGCCCCCAGCTCCCTCCAGAGACCCTAAGAGGGTCTCCTGGGAGGGTTTGATAAAATGCCTCAGTCTCCCTCTGCAGGTGGTGGGAGGATGGACACACAGGCCACTGGGCTGGGCCCACCCTGAGGGGTGACCTGTAAGTTAGGGTAGGTGGGGGTCAGCAGGTAAAGAGCAGGAAGAGGATGCTCCTGGCAGAGGACACATCCTGTGCAAAGGTGGGGAGGAGCCTGAGAGCAGGAGGGACAGAGAGAGGAGACTGGAGTGAACCCTGCTGATTCACCTCCCTTCATCTCATGTGGGATAAAGGGGACAGAGAATGTACAGCAAATATCTACCATGAGCTTCACCTATATTCTCTTAGCGGTTCCACACAGTGACCTCTGCTGCATGCTGCCACACCCAAGGCTACACAGCCAGAGAGGCTCCCCAGGTGGGTTCATCCATCCGTCCATCCATTCACCCACCCACCCACTCACCCATCCACCTCACCTGTCTATTTACCTATCCATCTATCTACCCACCCACTGATCCAACCACCCACCCACCCATTCATCCACGCATCTATCTACCTGTCCATCAATCCATCCACCCAACTGTCCACTCATCCACTCACCAATCCATTTACCCATCCTCCAGCCAGCCAGCCAGCCAGCCACTCACTCACTCATCATCCATCCATCCATCCATTCCAGCTGTGTGCATGGTGCTAGACACATGTTGGGAACAAGATGGTGGGGCTCAGTCTGGTGGAGAAGGCAGCCACATGACCCACATAACTCAACATGGCTGTGCCTCATGGTCAGAGCTGTGATGGGGGACACTCAGGGCACTGTGAGGGGTAGAGGAGGGCTCTAACCCCACTGGGGTAAGGGGAAGGGAGCCATTCAAAGGGGACAGTGCACCCGGGGGCAGCTACAGCCCAGGCAAGGGCCCACAATGCAGAGAGAGATGGGGCTGAAGGGACCTGCGGAGACCAAACTTGCTCAGGTGTCCCACTCCAAACCCGTGTGGGCTCCCACCACCAGAAACCTCCCTGTGGCCCAGCCCCCATTGCCTCCTGCCCTCATGCCTTTGGCTTCAGCTGCACCACCCCCTGACTGCCCCTCCCTTGCATCGAATGCACCGCCACGTCAGGGCCTCTGCCCTGGGAGTGCCCGCTTCCTGGCACTGACCATCAGCTCTTGGTGCAAACATCTGCCTCAGAGTGGCTTCCTGGTCTTTCGCCTCTGGTTCCCTCCAACCCAGGCGGCCCTTACCCCATGCACTGTCTACCTCTGTCCATCCTTCACTGTGGGGCTGGAGGCTGGGACATGTCTGCCCACTGGCAGCTGGGCCCCGGTGCAGTGTGGGGTCAGCATCTGTCAGGTAGACAGAGATCTTGAATCTCATCCAATAGACAGACAAGCATTGATTTGGCACCTACTGTGTGCTAGTCTTCTCACATTGGGGCAGGTGCTCCTCCCTGCCTGGCAGCCTCCCCTGCCACCCCAGCCCTGCCCGCCAGGTGGCCGATGGGTAAGCATGCTGCGCCCTCCCTCCCACTCCATCCACCACTCCCGAACAAGGGCCTCCTGTTAATAACCGAGGATGGAGGTTGGGAGGGCAGGGAGCAAGTGGGGAGCCGGGGAGGGCTCTGGTCCTTCATCCTCTTGACCACCCCCCACACCTAGAACCCTGGGTGGGAGACCCCTCCCAGCAGCCAGCCGATGGGCCTCTGGGGAGCTGCCCTCCCCTCTGAGCATCCAGTGCCCAAATCAAGGAGGCAGACAGACCTGACTCTCCAAACCTCAGTTTGCCCATTGGTAAAGTGGGGACGTTACCAATAGCCAACACTGACTGAGGGCTCAGCCCTTGCATGGCCTGTTAACTTATTCGGTTCTTACAACTTCCCTAAGAGGTAGGGGCTGCCATCCTGCCCACTTTCATCTTGGATTCTACTGCTGCTGTTAAATGGTGCACAAAATTGGCGTTTCCATTTTTTACTTCATTAGAAAGAGGGAAAGAGAGTGAGAGAGAGAACAGAACTTCTACAGTTCTCCCCACAGGCATCTCCTCTCCTTCTCACACAGACATGAGTTTGTTTTGTTCTGACCTACAAAAATCTCATTAAATATGGGAGGAAAAGAGAGAAGGGGGGGGTGCCCATGTATCCTGCTGCAATTACTCCTGGGGCACCACGAAGATGACGACTGTGTGTCTGGTGTCGCGTTGTTCTTAAAAGTCAGCACCTCTCGAATGTTGTGCAGTCCCTGGGTGGTACAAACAGTGAATGTGCTCGGCTGCTAACTGAAAGGTTGGTGGTTCAAGTCCATCCCAAAGTGCCTCTAAAGAAAGGCCTGGCAATTGACTTTCAAAAAATCAGCCATTGAAAACCTTAGGGAACACAGTTCTCCTCTGACACACATGGGGTCACCATGAGTCAGAGTCAACTCAATAGCTACTGTGTTTTTCTTCCCCCCCTCAGGTTTTCTCCTGAACTTCTTCCTTTCTTGAAGCCTAATTGTGAAGCAACCTTGAGAAGTAAACACTCACAATATTATAAACAACTTTTGAAGGTGGCCAAAAAAAAAAAAAAGGCGGGGTGGGGGTGGACTGAGACACAGAGAGGTTCAGCCACTGCCTCAGGTCCCACAGCAGTGCTGGGAATATGACACTCAGGCCCCAACAATGCCAGAGACCAAGACCTTGATTGCTGTGCCCTGTTGCCTCCTGGAGCCTAGTGAGGACAGGATGGGAAATCCCATAAAAGCCGCACGTCAGAGCTTTGAGCACTTGGCATTTGCTCAATAAATTGTAGCTATTATATTCATTGTTATCTTTCTTCCTCTGCTCTCATCACTCAGATGGGAGCCTGGGACTCAGTGAGGTCAGGGGCAAATGGCGGGGGCGGGGGGGCGGTGAGAGAGGAGATGGGGCCTGCCAAAGGTCACACTGCAGGTCAGGGAGGTCAGCCCCAGTGCTTGGGACCCCTCATCCACTCCCTGACTTGGTCCTTTTGGAGAGATGGATCCAGCTGGGGCATCAAAGGCAGGGGGATTCGGGCTCCCCCGGCTGAGCATGCAGCCTCGCTAGGCTGCCCTCCCTGGCCCCTCTGATGGATTCCCCAGACCCATGGGCTGCCACTGGCCTGACTAGGGTGGGGCAGACTAGCCTTCCCGACATACTTTCCCTCTGGATTCACAAAGAGGGGCGGCTGGGCAGCAGGCAGGCAGCGGGCGCCCACACGTCTCCTGGCCCGGCAGGCCTCTGCCAGAAACACTTGAGCCGGGCTGGGGGCCCAGGGCACCGTCCCGCCAGCACCAGCCCCTCTGCCCTGGCCTGGCATGGCTCCTGGAACCACTGGGCCTGGTGTGGTGGGAAGGGGGGCTGGCGGAGAGAAGGCTCAGGCCAGGAGGCCCCTGAATAGCATCTCCCTCCCAGATTCCATGGTCAAGGGTGGGAGGGGGTATGTAGAGCTTGGGGTTCCCTCATTGTGGGTTCGAATCCTGGCTGGGTGACCTTGGGCCTTTGTGTCCCCTCTCTAAGTAAAATGAGTATAAGAATAATCCAAAGTGTAGGTTGCTGTTGTTGTTAGCTGCCGTCGAGTGATTCTAATTCATGGTGGCACCATGTGTGCAGAGTAAAACTGTTTCATAGGGGTTTTCAAGGCTGTGACCTTTTGGAAGCAGATCACCAGGCCTGTCCTCAGAGGCGCCTCTGGGTGGGTTCAAACTGCCAACCTTTGGGCTAGTCCTCAAGTACATAACCCTTTGTGCCACCCAGGAACACCTAAGGTGTGGTATAAGTTACCTATGGTTTGATGAGGCTAACAGTGGCCCAAGTACTTTGCACAAGTTACCTCAATCTTCTCTGAAATTCTCACCCCCTTTTCACAGGCGAGCTAACTGAGACACAGAGAGGTCAAGCAACTTGCCCTAGGTCACACACCAAGGCTGTGCCTGGCTGGATTCAAACCCAAGTGGTGTGGTTGGGGCAGGGCCTTGAATGCTATATAAAGTACAGTGGTGGCTGATGTTACTCTTATTAACAGTAACAATGTTACATTAAATGTAAGGAATGATAATGATGTTACACTAATTGTAACTGTGGACCATGGCTCACCAAGCCCTCCTACCTTCCAGAGGGGCTCCCACGCTGAGAAGGACAGAGCATACACAGGACTGAACTGGAGGGCCATCCCATCCCAACCTTCTCTACCAGGAACACTCAGTTGGGGGCCTCCAGGGGTCCCAGGGGACCAGTCACAAGGGTATCAACCCCTTTGCCCTGCCCAGTGGGGATCAGGGAGGGCTTCCTGGAGGAGGAGGCATTGGAGCAGCACATTGAAGGATGAAGGAGCGTACTCTAGGTGTCAGGAACGGCATGCACACAGGCACGGAAAGACACCCAGCAGGAGCTATTCTCTAAGGTGAGGCTGGTGAGGAAGGGGCCTGGCTGCTAGAACGAGGGTTTCAGGACCAGTGACTGGTGGGATTCAGGGGGCAGGAGTGTGAAACCAGAGCTGCCCCTCTCTGGGCCTTCCTTGCCTAATGTGCACACTGGGGCATCCTCAGGGCCTCCACCTTTGTCATTCCCTCTGCCTGGAATGCCCCTCCCCACATCTTCCCATGGCCCAGCCATACATGGAGCCACGTGTGTCAAAGCCCCAGCCCTGTGCTGGGCCTGTAGCAGAGGCCTGGCTTCCATGTGCCCTTGTCCCAGCTACACGAGCCATACACCGAGCCACACACCGGGGCCCTGCCCCAAGCTGTGGTTTTCCTGAGAATTCCAGCACCGGCCAGGAGTGGCCCCCAGGTGAGTCAGATGCCAAGGAAAACAGGAGGTGAGCTCATGGCCCAGCCACAAGCAGCAGGCAGTGCAGGCATTGTCGGGGCATAGGCTTTGCAGGAAATGCCCAGGCCAGGGCTGGCTATGGCCACCTGGCCTCCCCTAAAGGCCTGTCCCTGCTCACTTGCCCTCTGTGGCTCCCCATTGCCCTCAGAAGACAGCCTGAGCCCCATACCACTGGTACTGCGCCTCCACAACCCATCTCCTGATTCTCCTTGAACCCCAAGCTCTCGCCACCCCAACATCCTTTTTTTAAAAAATTCCAGTGACTATATGTTACAAAACTTTGGCCATTTTAACCATTTTTATATGTCTTTTTGTTGTTGTGGTTGTCAGTTACCACTGAGTCAATTCAGACTCATGGAAACCTCATGTGTGCAGAGTAGAACTACTTCCTCCATTGAATTTTCAAGGCTGTGACCTTTCGGAAGCAGATTGCCAGGTCTGTCTTCCAAGGCATTTTAACCATTTTTAGATGTACAGTTCAGTGACATTAATTACATTCACCATGGTGTGCCACCATCACCACTATTCATTTTCAAATGGTTGTGCAGTGGTTAAAGCGCTCGGCTGCCAACCAAAAAGGTCGGCAGTTCGAATCCATCAGCTGCTCCATTGGCGAAAGATGAGGCAGTCTGCTTCCGTAAAGATTTACAGCCTTGGAAACCCTATGGGGCAGTTCTGTTCTGTCCTATAGGGTCGCTATGAGTCGGAATCAACTCGATGGCAGTGGGCTTGGTTTGGTTTAAACAGAAACTCAGTGCCCCCATTTTCCTTTCCTCTAGCCCTTGATAATCACTAATAAACTTTGCCCATGCACTTGTCTATTCTAGATATTTTGCCTAAGTGGGATCATACAATATCTGTCCGTTAGTGTCTGTGTCTTTTTTTGCTCAGCATAATGTTTTTGAGGTTCACCCCTGTTGTAGAATGTATCAGGACTTCATTTATCTTTATGGCTGGGTAATATTCCATGGACGGACCACATTGTGTTTCTCCATTCACGTGCTGACGGACACTTGCACTGTGTCCACCTTTCGGTTATTGCGAATAGCGCTGCAATGAACTCCTGACACATTTCAGCCCATTCCTGCCTCAGGGCTTTCGCTTCTGCTGTTCCCTCCACCTGGAACATCTTTCCACCATATTTCTGCTTGGCATGTCCTTCTCATCTTCCAGGTCCCAGTGTTAGTGTCCCCTCCTCCTCTGGGAAGCTCACCCTGACTGCTGCCCACCTCAGGGCTCCTGCAGCTGCCTGTGCGTTCACCATCAAAGCTCTGCTACCTCTGTGTGATCACTGTCTGATTACTTAGCTGCCTCATCATCAGACAGGGAAGGGCCGGGTCTGGCTTGTTCATGTTGTGTCCCCAGCGCCCATCAGGAGATGGAGTTAAAGGCTCTGGTGGAGGACGTCAAAATTTATAACTACATTACACTAATTTTAACTACGGGCCATTACACATAGTATGTGCTCAAGACACACCTGTGGAAAAAAAAATGAATGTGCCTGAGATGTTCCTACCTCCAAGCCTTTACCCACGCACTTCCCTCTGCCCTAATCTTTTCCCTCTGCTGACCAGAGTCTTCCCTTTCCTTTATGTCTCCACTGCCACTGCCTCCAGGAAGCCCTCAGGGGCTTCTCTGCAACCTCTGGAGGACACATCTGGCTATGACCCTGGCTTCACCCCTGTCCTGAAAAGTGTCGTAACCCCGGGTGCTTCCCCTCTCTTGGCCTCAATTTCCCTGTCTATAGAACAGAAGCGGTGAGTGCTGGAGGGCTGGGATGGAGAGGGTTAACTGACTCTGGAAAGGAATCGGAGGTGTTTTGTAGGAGCTCTAA
The DNA here is from genome assembly GCA_030035585.1 of Dugong dugon. NCBI lineage: Eukaryota > Metazoa > Chordata > Mammalia > Sirenia > Dugongidae > Dugong > Dugong dugon. The sequence goes on along the minus strand of CM057462.1, from coordinate 23,047,514 downwards.
AGCGCTGCTTGTCTGGAAGGGACTGTCTTCCTGATTAGCAGTAATTTTTATTTGTATTACAGGCTGTTCCCACAGCAGCTGGAGCCCAGCTCAGAAGGTATGGTGCAGCCTCGACAAACAGGAGCCCTTGGCCGCCCGCCCCCCCCCCCCCCGCCCCGTGGACCACCTCCACTGAAGCCCTTAACTCCATCCCCTCCCAAGGGGGACTCACCCCCAGCTGGGGACTGACATATGCACGTACCGTTTCACAGATCAGGAAACTGAGGCACAGACAAGGGTGGGCTTTGAGTACTGGGGCCACCAGACTCCTCTCCCTCCCCCAGCTGGAGAACTTCAGAGACGGGAAAGTCCAGCAGAGTGGGCAGGGGACTCACCTGCCATCCTCGGGGGAACCAGGACCTGTACAGGAACACTGGGGGTCCCTGCTCTTATGGCTCTCCCCCCCCATCATTTCTCTCTAGTCATTAACGTCATCACTAACAATAATACTTACTACCCCATTGCACAGAGTGGGAAACTGAGGCACTGAGCCATGTCATTGGCCCATTTGCCTGATATAGAAGCAAGTGAGGAGGGAATGGAGGGTGGGTCTACCTGACCCTAAAGCCTGACCCCAAAGCCTACATCCAGCCACTGTGCCTCTGTTTCCCCAAGTGTGAGCTGTGGGGGCCACCATGGGGAAGCCTCACTCCCAGCTGTGCCCCAGGCTTGGCACACAGCAGGAACTCAGTAAATAAGTAAGTGGGAGGACTGGAGGGGTGGTCCCGCCTGACTCCCTCATTCACGGCCCCCCCCCCCCCACAGGCCTCCTGAGTCAGTTTCCCCACCATGTCCCGGTTCAGCCCTTGGGCGGCCTCGCGGGGCAGGCAGGCTGGACGATGAACGCAGAGGCCAGCAGCACCCCGCCCGTCTGTTTACCTAGGGCTGGGCAGAGCCACTGGTGGGCCGTCTCAGGCGGCCTGCGGCAGCTGCTGGATAAATAAGCCCTGCGGCCTCGTGGGTGACAGAGCTGCGCCGCTGACCCAGAGCTCCGCTATGGCCCATGCCGCTGCCTGCGTTCTCTTGCTCACCCTGGGCGCCCTGGGCGCGACAGGCCAGGGCCAGATCCCGCTGGGTAAGGCGCACTCGCCCTGCCGCCTGGTCGCTCGCCCCCGGGAGGGGTGGCTCGAACCCGCAGGAGATCGGAGGGCGCATCTCCTGGGGGCTCGCGGACTGTTTGTTCTCTGGGGCGCTCAGGGGCGGAGAAAGCAGGCGGCGGGGGGCGGAAGGCCTGCGTCCCGTGGGGAGCCCGAGGAACAGAGCGCGAGTACCAGGTCACCGGGGCAGTGGTGAGGGTGGCGGGAGTCCCCGCACCCCGACGCCCCACCAGCGTCCCCTGTCGTCGCAGGCGCAGACCTAGCCCCACAAATGCTACGCGAGCTCCAGGAGACCAACGCGGCTCTGCAGGACGTGCGGGAACTGCTGCGGCAACAGGTGCGGATGGGGGATCGGGGTCTGGGTCCAGGCTGGGCTGGGGGCGGGAAAGGGAGAGAAGTCTAGGCAAGGGAGGTCTGTGAAAACGGGGTGGGGCATGAGGGTGAGAGAAAGGGGGTGAGGGGACCAGCGGAAGGGGAGGGAGTCCTGGGAAGGGAGATAGCATGCGGGGAAGGGGGAAAGCAAGGCAGTCTGTGGAAAGAGGGGCGGGGGGAGGGAATCGGGAGTCCAGGAGAGGCCCTGAGGAATGGGGAGGGGCCCCCGCTGACCGCCCCCCGCCCCCGCCGCAGGTCAAGGAGATCACGTTCCTGAAGAACACAGTGATGGAGTGTGATGCGTGCGGTGAGCGCCGCGGGACGGGCAGGAGGGAGAAGGGGGGAGAGAAACAGAGATGCAGACAGAGCGAGAGATGGAGAGACTGACAAGGAGGGAAAGACAGAGACCGCGCATAGATGCCCGGAGGTGGAGAGACACACCTTGGGGAGAAGGGAAAGAAGTAGGAAAGGGGCGGCGCGGGGATGTGGTGAGGGGGACTGGGAGAGACACAGCAGGCGGAGAGGAACTGGGGTCTCCCCTGCACCCGGGGTGGGGTCCTGACTATCCACTCCCACTGGGGTGGTCCTGACCGCCCTGCCCCGCCCCTGGGGTGTGGTCCTGCCAACCTGCCCCGCCCCCTGGAGGGGTCTTGACCGCCCCGCCCCATTCCTAGGGTGGAAGTCCTCCTCGCCATGCCTTGCCCCTGGGACGCGGTCCTGCCCATCTTGCCCCGCCCGGTGTGGTCCTGACTAACTGCCCCACTCCCGGGGTGTGGCCTTGACTGTCCCGTCCTGCCCCCTCCTCCCCACGCAGGGATGCAGTCGGTGCACACCCCCGGCCTGAGCGTGCGGCCCTTGTTCCACTGCGCACCCGGCTTCTGCTTCCCCGGCGTGGTCTGCACCCAGACCGCGAGCGGCGCGCGGTGCGGCCCCTGCCCGGCGGGCTTCACTGGCAACGGCTCGCACTGCGCAGACGTCAACGAGGTGCGCCCGCCCCCGACCCCCCACGGCCCGGACGCCCCCTCCACCGCTGGCGGCTCCCGCTCCCACGACCCCCTCCATTGTAGAGGATCCCCGCCCTGACGACCCCTCTACCGCTGGCGCGGAACCCCAACGAACCCCCCTCACCACCCGGGGGTGCCCGCAGAGACGACTACACGCCCACCGCCGGGGTGATTCCGCCTAGACAACCCCCTTCGCCACCTGGGTGTGCCCGTCCCGCAGACCCCACCACCACCGCGGTGATTCCGTCCCCAAGACACCCCTCACCGCCCGAAGGCGCCGGCCCTGACGACCCCCACACCGCCGGGGTGATTCCGCCCCCACGATCTCCCTCACTGCCCAGGGGCGCACGTCCCGGCGACCCTCCCACGTCCGGGGTTTTTCTGTCCCGACCATCCTCCAACCGCCGGGTTCGGCCGCCCGGACGACCACTCCCTCCGGCCGCTGGGGACTCCGGCTACCACAATCCCTTTCCCCGCCCATGAGCACCCAGCCCACCGGGTCCGGGAATAGCTCCCCTCCAGGCGTGCCCTCCCCAGCTAAGCAAAGCCGGGTCTGACCCCTGGGAAAACTGCCTCCGCCCCCCATGGCGCCCCTGCCCGCCCCATGTACCTCTGCAAGTCCAGACTGACAACCCTTGAGGTTTCCGAGTTCACGCCTGGGAAGTCCCGAGACAGCGCGTTCTGACCCCCCGGCCCCCTCTCCATCCCCAGTGTAACGCCCACCCCTGCTTCCCCCGCGTCCGCTGCATCAACACCAGCCCCGGCTTCCGCTGCGAGGCCTGCCCTCCGGGGTACAGCGGCGCCGCGCACGAGGGCGTGGGGTTGGCCTTCGCCAAAGCCAACAAGCAGGTGAGGGGCGCGGGGGCGCCGGTCCCCACCTGTACAGGGGGAAGGAGGCCCTTTTTGTTCAGTAAACAAGTCCGTCAGCCTCAGTCCCTCTTCCCAGACGCACTGCTACAAGGAGGAGGCGGGGACTAAGGTCTGGGGGGCCAAGAGGAATCAGGAGGAGGAACCGACTGGTGGGAGGGTGGGGTATCTGAGTGGGCGTTGACCTCTGCGCCCCTCCTCCCAGGTGTGCACGGACATTAACGAGTGTGAGACTGGGCAGCATAGCTGCGTCCCCAACTCTGTGTGCGTCAACACGCCGGTGAGTCCGGCGTGGCTGGGGGAATCGGAATGCGGACGGGGTGGGAGAGCCTGTGGCCCGCGCTGACCGCTCGCGGCCGCGCGCAGGGCTCCTTCCAGTGCGGCCCGTGCCAGCCCGGCTTCGTGGGTGACCAGGCGTCCGGCTGCCAGCGGCGCCCGCAGCGCTTCTGCCCTGACGGCACGCCCAGTCCGTGCCACGAGAAGGCCAACTGCGTCCTGGAGCGCGACGGCTCCCGGTCGTGCGTAGTGAGTGCGCGCGATGGGGCGGAGGGGCACCGAGCGGCCCGGAGTGGGAGGGATGGTCGGGAGGGTCGAGGTGGTCCAGAGGGGGGACACGCGGCGGCCCAAGAGGGCGCGGGAGGGCAGCTCGAAGGGGACAGGGGCTGCCCGGAGGGGGAGCCCACCCACTCACCTCCATCCGGTAGTGCGCCGTTGGCTGGGCCGGTAACGGGCTCCTCTGTGGCCGCGACAGCGACCTCGACGGCTTCCCGGATGAGAAGCTTCGCTGCTCCGAACGCCAGTGCCGCAAGGTAGGGCAGGGGGCGGGACCGCGAGGGGGGGGGGGGGGGCTCCGATGTGGGCGTGGCCGGGCAGGAGCGTCAGGCGGTGCTCCTGTTGGCCACGCCCCTCACGCCGTCTTCCCGCGCCCCCAGGACAACTGTGTTACCGTGCCCAATTCCGGGCAGGAGGACGTGGACCGCGACGGCATCGGAGACGCCTGCGACCCAGATGCTGACGGGGACGGGGTTCTCAACGAGAAGGTGGGGCCTAGGATGGGGCCTCGGCGAGGGGCAGGTACTGGGGGGGTGACCTTTGCCCCACCGGTTGACCCCCCCCAACCGTCCCCATCCCCCAGGACAACTGCCCACTGGTGCGGAACCCAGACCAGCGCAACGCAGACGGCGACAAGTGGGGTGATGCATGCGATAACTGCCGATCCCAGAAAAATGACGACCAGAAGGACACGGATCAGGATGGCCGGGGCGACGCCTGCGACGACGACGTCGACGGCGACCGTGAGAACGCTAGGGGCGGGGCCTGGGGGAAGGGTGAGCTGTCCTGGGTAGCGGGGGCCTGGACCAATGCATCCACGAGGTCGAGAGCAGCGGCTGGAGTAGGGCAGAACCCAGGAGAGGGACTGGAGGAGGAGGAGGTAGTCCGTGTGCTGACGCTGCTGGGAGGCGTCTAAGGGTGAGCCTGGGGTTTAGCGCCAGGGAGGCGGTGATTTTATAGATGGAGAAATAGAGGCTCCGGGAGTGCGTTCCTGGTAGGGTGGAGACCTGAGTCCAGCTGAGCTGTCCCTGTGATTGAGGACCAAGCCCCTCACCCCTGTACCTCCCACCCCCAGCCATCCTAACCTGTGAGGCTAGGACAGGGAACTACAGGGAGCTAGGGACGAAGGAAGCTTTGTCCCCTAGCTGACCTGCTGCCTGCCCCTGCCCCGCTGAAGTAAGCCTAGCCCCACCCTGATCTCGGGGTCTGGCCTCTCCCGCATCCCCCCAGGTATCCGCAACGCAGTGGACAACTGCCCCACAGTGCCCAACACAGACCAGAAGGATGGTGATGGTGATGGCATAGGAGACGCCTGTGACAACTGTCCCCAGAAGAGCAACCCTGCCCAGGTGGGGGTGCCACATCCAGCAGTGTTAGACCCTGGGTGAGCCCAGGTTAGACCATTCCACCCTTGCACATAAGTGCCCCAGTCTGAGCAGCCCTGGGGGTCGGCAGGACCTTGGCTCTGAGATGGGATGGGAGAGGCTACTGGGACCCTCTGCCCTGACTGTGGCCTCCCTCTCCCTAGAGAGATGTGGACCACGACTTTGTGGGAGACGCTTGTGACAGCGACCAAGACAAGTAAGGCAGTCGTCTTCTGCAGGGGTGGAAGCCAGGGGTGGGTGGTGCCACTTGGCCTCTGATGCGTCCCTCTGGGGGTCTTATTGCCTCTCTGTGTCCCCTCCCCAACTCTAGGGATGGGGATGGGCACCAGGACTCTCGGGACAACTGCCCCTCAGTGCCTAACAGCGACCAGCAGGACTCAGACCACGATGGCCAGGGCGATGCCTGTGATGACGATGACGACAATGACGGGGTTCCTGACAGTCGTGACAACTGCCGCTTGGTGCCCAACCCGGGCCAAGAAGACTCCAACAGTAGGGCAGGGGGCGGGGGAGGAGTGGCCTGGGTGGGCTGGGCCTGGGTGGACATGGACTGGACCTGTGCCGGCATGGGCGGAGCCTGTGACTGGGTGTGGCTTTGTGGGCAAGGCCGGCCTGGGCGTGGGCCGGACCTTTGGTGTGGGCAGAGCCCGGGAACAAGAGGGCGGTGCCTTGGATAGGAGTGGGCGGGGCCTGGCCCAGAGCCCACCGTGGGGGGGTTTCCGCTTCCAACCAGGGGACGGCGTTGGGGACGCGTGCCAGGACGACTTCGATGCCGACAAGGTGGTGGACAAGATCGACGTGTGCCCTGAGAACGCTGAGGTCACCCTCACTGACTTCCGGGCTTTCCAGACGGTCGTGCTGGACCCTGAGGGTGACGCGCAGATCGATCCCAATTGGGTGGTGCTCAACCAGGTGAGGGTGTGGTTGGTGAGTAGGGAGCCCAAGGTGCCAGGCGCTACTGCCTGACTCCCTTTTTACATGGCCCACCAGGGGATGGAGATCGTGCAGACGATGAACAGCGACCCCGGCCTGGCTGTTGGTGAGACGCGGGCCGGCGGGGGTGGGGCTGTAGGGGGCGGAGCCGTGCCTGGGTCCTGGAGGGGCGTGTCTTCGCCCACACGGCGGGGCCATCGAGGGACAGCTATGGTGGGGGCCATAGGCGGGGTCTGGGCGTGGGGCGGGGTCAGGTTTAGGCGGTGTGGCCTTGTCTGGGCTTAGGGGCCCGTAGGGGGTCCGGACCCTGGAGAGGCGGTGCTGTGGGCAGTTCTGGGCCTCCATAGGGTCAGGGGAGGGCGTGGACTCGAAGGGGCTGGTCGGCGTCCAGGAGTCCTAGCCCCTTCCCCACTCCCCAGGTTACACGGCCTTCAACGGCGTGGATTTTGAGGGCACGTTCCACGTGAACACAGTCACGGACGACGACTACGCGGGCTTCATCTTCGGGTACCAGGACAGCTCCAGCTTCTACGTGGTCATGTGGAAGCAGATGGAGCAGACATACTGGCAGGCGAATCCCTTCCGTGCCGTGGCCGAGCCGGGCATCCAGCTCAAGGTGGGGGTGCACCAGTGCCTATCTCCCTGGGGACCCCCAGAACACCCCAGACTTTTCCATAATGCTGTCCTCCGCCACCCGTGACCTCCCTGGAGCCTCCGGCAGCACCCTGATCTCCCCAGGGACTCCCCCACCTCCTCCCCACAGGCCTCCAAAGCCTGTAGGGACCCACAGACCCCCAGGAGCGTTCTGTGGACCTCAGAACACTTCTACAGACCCTAATCTTCCCAAATCCTCCCACAAGCCCTCAAATACTCCCCCTGGTCCCCCAACCTTCCTTTGGGCCCCCAGATCCTCTCACAGAACCTCCAAACTTTCCTGTAGACTCCGAATACCTCCTATAGGCTCCCCAACCCCAATATATCCCTGAAACCCTCCAGCAAATCCCCTAAGTCCTCTAGACCCCAGTTGATCCCATGGACACCCAAATTTCTAAGGTCACTAAATTCTTCTGCAGGCCCCCTAAATCCTACCAGACCTTGAACCTGTCCAGGAGCTCCCAAATCCTCTCATGAGCCCCCAGGCCACTACCACCCCATGACCCACTGCAAGCCCCATTTAGCATCCAAAGAGCTCCTGTGGGTCCCCCCTCCAGCCCCCCCCAGGCACCCCTAGGACCTCCCACTCCTTCATGACCTGCAGCTTTCAGCCTATCCCCTCTGAGTAGTGTCAGGGTTTGGGGGACTCCACTGGTCTGCACGCTCTCTGAGCTCCTCCCCCTGTCCTGGGAGGGGATGACAGGCTGTGAAGTCTTCCACGGGCCCCGGGGAGCAGCTGAGGAATGCACTGTGGCACACGGGGGACACAGGGTCACAGGTGCGGCTGCTGTGGAAGGACCCCCGCAACGTTGGCTGGAAGGACAAGACGTCTTACCGCTGGTTCCTGCAGCACCGGCCGCAAGTGGGCTACATCAGGTGGGGACCCCCACCCCGCAAATGGACCTGGTCACCCCCTGCTGTGCCTTGCTCCCAGAGGGGGCCGTCTGGGGCCCTGGGTCTTGTCTGTGAATGGGGATGATGATGGGGTTGTTAAATTGTGCCTGGCCCGGGAGTGCACACAGTAGGTGTTGCCCTAGAAGGTGGAGGTCTCACCCCAACCCTGCTTCTCCATCCCCCCTCTGCCCTGCCAGAAAGTCCAAATGGTCTGTTCAGCGCCTACTGTGTGCAGGACCCTATCATACAGGGAACCTAAGGCTCAGGTCGGGGCTCCGCCCACCCTGACGCTGACAGGCCTCTGCCCAGCTGGGAGGAGCCCATTATCCAGGGCCGGAACACTGAGGCTCCCAGAGAGCAGGGTTCTCCCATGCCCCGCCTCACGTCCCCTCCCCTCTCCCCCTCGCAGGGTGCGATTCTACGAGGGCCCGGAGCTGGTGGCAGACAGCAACGTGATATTGGATACCACCATGCGGGGCGGCCGCCTGGGGGTCTTCTGCTTCTCCCAGGAGAACATCATCTGGGCCAACCTGCGCTACCGCTGCAACGGTGAGCGCGGGGAAGGCGGGGACTGTTCCGGGTAGGGCGAGGCCGGGTTGGGCCCCGGCCCCCACTCACTACGCTCCTCCCCTCACCACACCCCACCTCCGCAGACACCATCCCGGAGGACTACGAAGCCCAGCGGCTGCGGCTCGCCTAGAGGCCGGGCGTGGGGACTCACCACGGGACGACTGCCACTCCTACAAAGGCTGGGGGCTGTCAGCCGGCCTGGGTGGTGGGGAGGGAGAGGGGTTGCAAGAGGACGAAATAAAGCGTGTGTGTACGTGTGCAGGAATGGCGCTGCGGTCTGTCTGCCTCTGCCGGGAGGACTGGGCCGGGGTTCCCATGCGTCCTCCCCACCCCCGTGACCCCACACTCCAGCAGCGTGCTGGGGATCGGGAGCTTCTGGCTCCGATTGTGGGAGGCTTCTAGGCCTGCGCCACGTCCTCCGTAACATGTTCGATAGCCGCACTGACCTTTTGGATCGTTTGCTCCAGAACCTGACAGTGGGTCTCTCAGGGGCTCCAAGTTTGAGGGTCTGCCCCTTGCCAGACTCTGGGCCTGAGGAGCCAGGTCTGGGCGCGTGAGGGGCTCGTGCGGGTGGCCATGTTCACGTGCCTGTCCGTTGGTGAGAGTGGCTGATCCCCAGGGAGATCCTGGGGACCCCTGCGATGCCTCTGGCTCATCCAGAGAGAGCAGGAAGGGGTTGGAAGGAAGGAGGAGGCAGAGACGAAAACAATGGAGTTTTATTACATTTCATTACAAAGATGCAAAGGTACAAAGACAGAAGCATCCGCGCCAAGGGAGAGCGGCCGGCCAGCCCGCCCCGCTGCCAGAGTACATGCTGGGGGAGGACAGGCCGCAGGTTTGCATATATCAGCGGGGCACCGGGCCCCTGGGAGTTCCTACCGAGGGTGGGACGCAGGCGGTGACCTCTGGGTCAGGGTACTGGGCAGGCGGGGCTCAGCATCAACATCCCCAGATCCCAGTGCCCTGCGGGTGGGGACAGAGACCCCCTGCATGCAGTAAGGAGCCCTCTGCAGCGGTCTCCCCAACTCCAGTCCCTGCTCCCCACTTGGGGGTCTGAAAAACTGACGGGAAATGGGGGCCTGCGCCTGGCAGGGCTTGCTCCTGTCCCTCCATGCCCTCAGGAGTGGGTGGGGCCAGACACCACTGGATGGGCCTGGGAGTGCAGGTTACCCCTCCTCTCTGCTCTTGGGGAGCTACGACTGGAACAGCGGCCACAGCCAGTGCTTGGGTGAGGCCTGCCTGTGCCCGCCCAGGGCTATGGGGGCCCCTCCTCATCCCTGACACTGCCAGCCAGGCAGGGACCCCAGGAGCTGGCAGGAGGATGCCCAGGGGCCGCACAGCCCCCTTCAAGCACAGGAAACCTCCAGAGGTGGGGGCCCAGGAAGAACTGGGGATGTAAATGCACCCAGATTCCTGCTCACCCCAGGGAGGGCCCCAGCTCCCTGACTGTGCCACCCAAAGGAGCAACAGCCAATGACCTCAGTGCTGACCTGTTGCCCCAAGCTGAGGGTGCCCTGTCCTATCCCTGCACTGAGGAAGGACCCTCATATCCTGGCCCCCACACCGAGGATCCCCCCACATCCTGGCTCCTGCACCTCAGGTTCCCCCACATCCCGGCCCCCATGCTTGAGGGTCTCCCTGTGTCCCAGCCCCCACATCAAGGGTCCCCCCACCATGTCCTGGCAAGTGCATCCTCTGACTGACGGCTCCACCAGGGCCTCGTGAGGGTGACCAGGGCTACTGCTCTGATGGGACTGGGGTAGAAGGACACCAGCGGGGCTCCCCAGTACTGCCAGGCATCACCCACTCCACTCAGCCTGCGCCAGAGCTATGGTACTGAGATGGCCTTCTTTGAGAATGTAGAAAGGGACTCAGATTCAGATGGGGCAGGTGCATAGATTAACGTTTGGTTACGAGTGACATGGAGGACCAGGGGTGGGGGTTGCTCCCCTGCATCCTCAGTGTCTCTGAGTCCCCTGAGGGTCACACTGACAGGTTCACCAGGCCCAGGAGCTGGATGGGGGTGGCCTCGCACTGGCACCTGCCCCAACCCCCCTACCCCACCACAGCCAGTGCCAGGCACAGTCCCAGATCGAGGTCTGCCCTGCAGCAGGATAGATGGTTGGAGAGACATGGGGCCTCTCACGGTGTTCGACAGACACCCAACCTCGCCCGCCTGCTATGACACGTGGCCTTGGGATGGTCCACCTGGGGGCACAGTCCCCCCAAAAAATTAAGCCAGAAACACAGATGTGAGACTCCTCTACCCTGGCCCAGGACCCCACAGGAGGATGAAGAGGACAGCAAGAGGCCCTTCCTCCCCCTGCGTCCCTGGAGCCAGAGGGAGGCAGGGTTCAGGCAGAGGTGTCCTTCGGGGTAAAGGCCCCCCGCATGTGCCTCACCTCACCCTTGTGCTCTGTAGCCTTTATCCTAGGCAGGCCTGGGGGTCCTCCTGAACCCCCACAGAAGGGCCTACCTCTCAGGGTATCCCCATGATGGGTTCACCCTCACCAGGCAGCTGGCCAATTTCTGGGTGCTGCCAGTTGCAGGACTTCCGAGTTCTACTCAAGTGTCAAGAAGCCCTGGGTCTTCCCCTGAGGGGTCTTAGGGTCCACCGCCCTGAGGGGCTGGCATCCACCCTGTCCCCCTAGGAGGGCATCAGGAGGGGGGTGGGGATGCAAGGGGTGGGGAGAGCTGACTGGGCACCCTGACACTCTGCTGAGCTGTCCCCATCTGTAAGGGCTGGGTAGAGAGCCAGCACCTCACCCTCAGGTCGCCCGTTATCTGTGATGTTGGGGTGCTACCCCAATGAGGTCCTCAGCTGCTCCCATGGCAGCCCCCAGGGGCAGGAGCAGGTCAGGGGCACAAACCCCTCTCCTGGTAACGTAGTGGGGAGCTCACCCCGGGCCCCCCTCAGGCCAGATGCCACATGTGGGAGCAAGCCCACGGCCCCTACAGACCCGAGGCTGGAGAGGAAACCAAGGCAGGGCCATGTGGACAGCTCGCTCTCTTTCTCAGCCAACCGCTGCCCCGGGGGACCTGGCCAGGTTGGGGGCACGCAGGAGGGATGAGCATCTAGGCCTGTCCCGAGTGAGAGGACAAAGGCACCAGACCTATATACATGATTCTGGGGACTCCCCTGCTGTCATCCTGCAGCATGTCAGAAACCACAGTATTTTCACACCCTTTCAAACAGCTGGTTCCTGTCTCCTGTTGCGTCTCAGAAAGTCTTGGCGATTTAAGAATACTTAGTAGAGCAGTGACACTTAAAAAAGCAACCCCACTGTGCACCCTGAGGGACTGCCCAGGCCGTTCGACACGGGGACCCCGGACACTGCCTCCTGGCGGGCCTCAAGTCCCCATCCCCTGTCCTTGGGAAGCTTCACGTGACGTTGGTCACCTCTCCAATGGAAAAGCAACACGAAGACAGAGCTGAGCCATCAGTTAACATGATTCAGGGTGCACAGTGGGACACAAGTTCCCGAGATGAACACTCCGTCCACCAGGAGCCTCAGGGAGCCGTGGCCGGCAGCTGAGTGTGGGGCCTGAGCAGGGGGCCAGTGTGGGGCCAGGTGGGTACAGATCGCTATATTAAGGCCGTTGTTTAAAAGTTCCACGTTTATGAGTCTAATCATCATCATCAAACTCTCCTATGTACAGGATACGTGTAATTCCTTTAAAATAAAAATGTCTCCGCCTCTCATTCCCAGCCCCTGCCATGTGTCCCCAAGATCGGTGGGGGAGGGAGAAGGGAAGGGAGGGGTCTGGCTCTCAAGGGCAACGCAGTCATGGACAGGCCAACACCGTCACTGGGGGCCAAAGGGAGGAATGGTCGGGCTGTCGGGGTACTGGAGCTAGATCAAGTCTGCTCCCCTAGACAGAGCGAGGAACGCTCCCAGACCCTACGCAGGTGGTGCTCAACACCACAGGACGAGCTAAGCAGAAAGTACCAGCCCAGCAGGTGGGGCAGGCAGAAGTGAGCACATCTGGATGCGACTCGAAGGGTGGGACAGGCTCAAGTTCCAAAGCAGCTGCAGAAAGACCCTCGAGGGGTCTGTAGTGCAAAGGGTCAGAGATGGCCCATGGCCTGGTTGCAGCCCCAGGTAGATCACCAGCCTTAGGGACATTTCTAGAAGCACCAGGAACCTTCTAGAATGGGGCACCAGCTCGGCCCTGGGTTCTCAGATGGTGGTGGTGCTGGTGGGCACCCCCTCCGCCAGCCCAACGCCTGCAGCAGGGAGTGCCACTCGGTCCCCACAGACCCTCAACCAAAACCCAGCCCCTCCCCAGGGGTTCACTGCTGGCGGATGCAGGTGGCTCAGACCCTAAATTTTGGACAACTTGGGGTGTACCTATTTCCAGTTAAGAGTAAAAATATACACAAGGGGGCTCGGGTCAAACATGCTGGCAGCCAAGAGTCAGCCGAAGTGTTCGGTTCTTGTCTACAACCAAAATATAAATATGAACCAAAAGAAAAAGAAAAACAACACGACACAAATTCCCTGGCTGCCCCTACCCCGATTCCTTAAAGAGCAGAATGAAATCATAACAAGAACAGAGACCGAGGACAGATAACGAAAGATTGAAAGCTGTTGAAACCTTCGGAATCGTTCCTGCCTCCCTGAGCATCTGCGAACGGTCCTCCGTTCCTGGGCAGGAGTTTCACGCGGCGGTGGTGACCAAGGACCGGCCGAGGTTGGAGGGCTCGGGCGCTGCTGCTGGGGATGCTCCGTCCACACTGTGCCTTCACCACACGGAGCCCAGCATCTTGCATGTGCTCAGAAATATAAAAGACAGCGGTCAAAATAGTGTTTATTTTGCTTTGGGTCCGGGCCCCTCTCTGGTGCCAGCTCCCTGGGGTGGTGGCCGGGGATGGCGGAGGGCGGGGCAGAGGAAGGCAGTGAGAGCTGGACAACAGTCGGAAGATGCACCTCGATACGCCCCCGAGGCCCAGCAGACCCATCACATGCTCTTGGTATCTTACAGGGGCTCGCTCACGCCCCACGCAGGAGAGGGGGCGAGAACGCACAGGGGAGGGCAACAGGCAGGGGGCTCAGGCCTCCAACCCCCACACAGTCCTGAGCGGACAGCCCAGGTGAGCGGGCAGGGACAACCAGAGGGTGGCCATGAGCAGGGGGCTCAGGCCTCCGACCCCCACCCTGCCCGGCCCGCGGCCTCACGCTGGGACAAGCGGGCGGGAAACAACCAGGAGGCGGTGGGTGGGCGGGGGCGGCGGGTGGGGGCGCTTTGCTGCATCGCAAGCTCAGAATCACAAGCTCTGCCGGTGCATGGCGGTGCTGTGCAGACCACTGACCACGGTGGCGGTGGTGGCGGAGGCTGCTCAGAGGCGATCCATCCGGAAGGTGTCCTCAGTGGCTGGGTCAGTCAGGACCATGTCAGGGTCGTTGAGCATGTGCAGCCCATCCAGGGTCAGGGGGTCGATCTTGAGCTCGTCCAGGGGGAACTGGGCATCAGCATCAAAGCTGACATCGCCAACCCCAGCCAGCGAGCTGGTCAGTTCTTTAGAGAGGCTAGGTGGGGACTCTCCAGTTACTAGGGGGGAGGGAGGGACAAAAGGCACTGCTGAGTCCTGGATTCCTGCTTCAGGTCAGTGAGCTCTGCCTCCATGTCCCCCATCAACACTCTCACCGAGGATAACTCTCCCACAGGGGACACTGGGCAATGTCTGCAGACATTCTTGATTGTCACAACTGGGCGAGGTGCTACTGGCATCGAGTGGGTGGGGGCCAAGGATGATGCTCAACACCCTACAATGTACAGGATGGTCCCCACACCAGAGAATGATCCGGCCCCATGTGTTAACAGTGACGAGGGGGAGAAATCTTGCATTAGTAATTTGGGAAAAATCGAGTTTGATCCCTGCTCATACTATATACCAGAATAAATTCCCAGTGAGTTAGATGACGTAAACTACGATGATCCTTAAAAAAAAAAGTTGCTACTGAGTCGACCCTGACTCATGGTGACCCCATGTGGATCAGGGTAGAACTGGGCTCTACAGGGTTTTCAATGGCTGAATTTTTGGAAGCAGATCACCAGGCCTTTCTTTCAAGGCACCTCAGGGTGGACTCAAACCACCAAATTTTGGCTCTTTGCTGTGTGCTCACCATTTCACTACCAGGGACTCCAGGGGGATCCTCCAGCTTCTGTGATTTCTCTCCTTTCTTCCTCTCCACTCAGTGTGTGTATTTAAATATGTACATCAACAACTGGACTAAACCAAAGCTAAGAAGTATCCTGAATACAACCAAACTCTTCGAGGGACAGAGTAGCAGGGGCAGGGATCTGGGGACCATGCTTTCAGGGGACATCTAGGTCAACTGGCATAACAAAGTTTATTAAGAAAATGTTCTGCATCCTATTTGGTGAGTGGCATCTGGGGTCTTAAACGCTAGCAAGCGGCCATCTAAGATGCATCAATTGGTCCCAACCCACCTGGAGTAAAGGAGAATGAAGAACACCAAAGTCACAAGGAAAGCATTAGCCCAAGAGACAGAAAGGGCCACATAAACCGGAGACTGCAACAGCCTGAGACCAGAAGAACTAGATGGTGCCCGGCTACCACCAATGACCGCCCTGACAGGGAACACAACAGAGAGTCCCTGTTGGAGCAGGAGAAAAGTGGGGTGCAGAACTCAAATTCTAGTGAAAAGACCAGACTTAATGGTCTGACTGAGAGGGGAGGAACCCCAGAGAGCACAGCCCTGGGACTCTTTGTCAACCCAGCACTAAAACCACTCCCGAGGCCAACTCTTCAGTCAAAGATTAGACTGGACTATAGGACATAAAAAGATACTCATGAAGAGTGTGCTTCTTAGCTCAAGTAGATGCATGAGACTAAATGGGCAGCTCCTATCTGGAGATGAGATGAGGAGGCAGGGTCAGGAGCTGGTTGAATGGACACGGGAAATCAGGGGTGGAAAGGAGGAATGTGCTGTCACAGTACAGGGAGAGCAGTTAGGATCAGATAACAATGTATGTATAAATTTTTATATGAGAAACTAACTTGAACTGTAAACTTTCACTTAAAGTACAATAAAATAAAATTTTTAAAAAATGCGCATCATCCTAGGATGTTAGTAGGTCAGATGATTATGGGACTCAGTCTCTTGAGGGTCAATGGAATTCCCTAGCCCAACGGTCCTCACCTGGGTCAATTCTGACCCCAGGGGACACTCAGCAATGTATGGGGGCATTTGTGGTTGTCACAACTAAGTCACTACTGGAATCGAGTGGGTGGAGACCAGGAATGCTGCTCAACACCCTACACTGCACAGGACAGCTTTAACCCAGAGAATGATCTGGCCCCAAACATCAGAGCTGACGTGGTGGGAGCCGGGATCCCTTACACTGCTCAACCTAGGCTCTACCAGGATGTCCATGTGGGCGAGTGTGTGTGGTCTGGGGATGCCACCAGTGTGGGCACAGGGGGCAGGTGACACAAGGATTTCCCTGTGGGGACACAGCATTGCACAGGTTGGGGGAAGGCCAGGTTCCCAGCAGGGATTTCAAGCCATGAAGCCCTAGGTACTTTACTAGAAATGAGGCTCCAGGCTTGTTTCCCCATCTGTAAAATGGGAATGAAAACTGCTGATCCTCTGGGCTATGGGGACAATCCCAGAGGCCTGATTCTCCTGTGTTTCCCTGGATTCGCACTTGGAGCTCAGACCTCAGGGGACTCCATCTGGAGATGTCAGCAGGGACCACTGTAGGGGTGGTCTCACCCTCAACTCCAACAGCCCTGGCTTCTCAGGAAATCACTTTTTCCCTCAACAAAGCCCAGAGCCCCTGGTGAACGTGGGGAGGGGGGCCGTGGGAGGGTGTGGGCTCTGTGCTGGATGGGGGCCCTACTCACGCCTCTGGATGGTGCTGGTCATGGTATGTGGCATGCTGTTGTACGTGTCAGCCCATGCCACAGTCACACATGTCCTAGCCCATGTGCCCACTCGGCAGACCAGGGTCTAGTGGGGCATGGGGTTTCCAGGCTCCTTACCATGCTTGCATCAACCCCAGAGCACTAGACACCCCGCTCACCTGTGAGGATGATGTTGGGGATGCCACCATGGCTCGGGTAGCCCAGTGGCGTGGTGTCTGGCAGGCTGCCGTGGCTGCCTGTGAGCCCCATCATGGCGGCCTGCGAGTAGCTGAGTGTCGAGCCAGGGCTGTACAGGCTGCTCGAGCTGATGGCGCCCTCCACCATGTTGAACTGCTCTAGCTGGAGGTGGGTGCGGCGGCCATCAGCCCGTGGGTGCCCCGGGCAGATGTGCGCACCCTCCCCGCAGTCACCCAGGTCCCCAATAAATGGAGGAGAAGCAAGTGAGGGACCAGCCCCAGGACTGCACCTACTGCCCCACCCTCACTCCCATGCTGGCCCCTCTCCATTTTGGCTCTGCCACCACCCCATACTGGCCCTGTCCTGGCCCAACGTCTGCTCTCTTCCTGGCCCTGCCTTGCCTGCCTTCGCAATGCCCCCAACCCACATCCTGGTCCTTCCCCCCTACCCCAGTCCCAGCCATATTCAGTACCCCCATCCCCTTCCTGACCTGTCTCAGCCCCATCCCACCATCCTGACCCTGACCCCGTCCAGACCCCACCCCTATTCCCCACCAGCCAAGCCCAGGTTCCCTGCCACCTGTGCCCCAGCCCTTCGTTGGCCCTGACTCACCTGGTGGGACAGGGTGTTGGCCTGCCTGGCCGCCATCTGCTGCTCATAATATGAGTCCCCAAAGATGCTGCCCAGCGTGGAAGAGTGCTGTGGACAGAGAGAGGCTGCTGCAGGGTGGTCTCTGGCCAGGCAAGGCTCCCAGGAACCCCAAAGGGCACTCAGGATGGTGGGGTAATGGCAGCGTTCACTCCAGGGGATCCTTGGGATGGAGGGGGCAAGGGTGTGCCAGAAGCTCTAGGATGACCACTTCTTCCACCACCTGCTCCTTGGGGTCCTTGTTAGGAAGTAGGGTCTTTGCAGATGTAATGTTAGATTAATGTGAAGTCATACTGAATTAGGGTGGGTCCTAATCCTATATGACTCCTGTCCTTATAAGAGAAAAGAAGAGACACAAAGCACAGAGGGGCCTCTGTACTCCGACAGTCTCCTCCCTCTTGAGCCTGGGTGGGGAGTGGTTCCGCTTCCACTGGATGGAAGGTGGAGGGCACAGGGACAGGCCCCAGGAAGAGAGCAGGGTGTGACTGGGGTCAAGGCAAGAGTTGTCTCCCCCACTCAGGACAGAAAGGGTGCTTGGCAGCCCCCAGCTGGCCTCCAAGAAGATGCAGAACAGGTGGACAGGACGGGTGGACAGAGCTGATACAAGGTGCTGGGTGCGAGCGCAGGCAACCCCACAGAGGGACATCACCCCTGTGTCCCAGGACCTCAGAGCTCCACACAGCTGTGTCCGCCCCATGTGGAACTACCCACTACCCACCCCCCACAGCCTGACCTGTTTCCTCCACTGCCCTCAGCTGCTCCCACGAGGGCTGCATAACACATGGACCTACCACGTGTCCAGGTAAGTATCTCCACAGAGTAAAACCCTGGACCTTCTCCTTCTGAGCTTTGTTCTAGAAAGATCCCTGCATGCCCCAACAGATGCTGTAGAAAGACCCTGGTGTCCTGACAACCCTCCAGAGACAGATGCTCCAAAAAGACCCCCACACGCCCTGCAGACACTCCAGAAAGACCTGTGCATGTGCCTAATAATGCTCGAGAAAGATCTCCATGTGCTCTGACAATGGCCAAAGCCAGAACCTGGGGCCTTAGCTGATCAGACAGGAAATGACCACACTGAACGCAGACGCAGGTGGCAGCTGTGAGTGGTCGGCAGGGCTGAGAGCAGAGGGGGGAACACCTACCCCCAGTGTGGGGGACCATGAGGGCAGACTTCCCTATACCTCTCAAATGCCAGGAAAGGAGCTAGAGAAAGAGGAATACAGTGACGTGGCAAAAACTCTTCCGTTCCGAGTTGAACTGTGTCTCCCCAAAAGATGTGTCGACGTCCTAACCCCAGTACCTGTGAACGTGACTAGGGTCTTTGCAGATGTGATCAGTTAGATTAATGCGAGGTCATACTAGAGGAGGGTGGGTCCTAATACTGTATGACCCCTGTCCTTGTAAGTGAGAAGAAGAGACAGACAAGAGGGAAGATGTCATGTGAAGATGCATCTACAAGCCGAGGACCGCCCAGAGCCACCAGAAACTGGAAGAGGCGAGGAAGGACCCTCCCCTAGAGCCTCTGGAGGAAGTGTGGCCCTGCGACACCTTGATCTTGGCCTTTGGTCTCCAGAACTGTAAGAGAATGAATTCCTGTTGTTTTAACTCCCCGGTTCGTGGTATTTGGTTACAATGGCCACAAGAGACTCATACACCCACATCTACTCTAAAAATGATCAGCTTCAGGTTTTGAAAAAGGGAGCCACCAACTTTTGGCTGAGTTTCCCAGATAAAGAGCAGAGATGGGGGAATGGTTCCTGATCTATCTCAGCTGTCATGGGTCTCTTCTGAAGCCGAGGCTAGACTTCTTGGGGCTATGGGTCACCAAATACTTGTCTCTGGATGGGGCTGCCCCACTCTTACGGCCCTATATACGGCGGACAAACACACCCATAGACACAGCTGGACAGATGGCAGCACTCTTGCTCTCTGCATGGGATCAACCAGCCCACTTCAGGTTTGGGCCTAAGAATTAACTGATCATTTGAGTAACCCAACCCGATTCCGGTCCTGCCGCATGTGTGAGGGATGTGACTGAGGGACCAGCAACTGCTTTCTGCTGCCCCTGGGGGACCTCACATGGTTCAGGAACGTCCCACCCCTGCCCCCAGCTGTTTCTCCCATGCCCCTCACAGTAACACCCTCAAGACCAATGTGTCACTGGAACCGAGAGACCCTGGGGCTAGCATGCAGGGATCAAGTGTGTGTGGATGCCAGACTACCCCCAACATCAGTGCTCTCTGGGGTCACTGCTACCCTTCCCCATTCAAAGAGCCAGGAGGCTGCACAGGACTGGCCCCAGCAGCCCCCTCCCCACCATGCAGTGATGGAGGGAGCAGGTGGGGGTCTCTGTGTGCCCTGGGACAGCCCTGCCCCTGAAGCCCCTCTTGCATTAGGCAGAGCAACAAGGCTGCCCGGGGTCCTGCACAGGGCCTGGGCACTGCAGTGGTTTCTGGGAGCTTCTCAGCTCCTGAAGCAGGCTGGGGGAGACCCAAGGGTGCGGGGCAGGGGGTTCCAGGGAGCCCCTTCTTCCGTGAGGAGAGGGTATCTGCTGAGGCCACAACCCTGACTGGGGGCCAGCCTGGAAACTTCTGTGGGGCGACAGGGTCAGGGAACTCCAAGGAGACTGGGGCTGGGTGGGAGATCTGGATCCAATCCATGCTCGCTTTCAATGGGGTGGCGGCCAGGTGTGGCAGGAAATCCTGGAGTATGCTAGATGCGGGGTAAAGCCCCATGACTCCCAGGGACTGGGATGGGCCTCGGTCTCCCTGTTGTGAAATGGGGAAAGGACCCCTGAGACCCCAAGGCCCTGCAGAGATAGCTCAGCCTCTGGACAGGCATGACGATGACTCAGCCCCCAAACTCAAACCCCAACTACAAGGCTCAGTGAGGGTGGAGGAGGGCTGAGGGGGCAGGAGGGACAGGAGGGACAGGAGGGGCAGGAGGGGCAGGAGCGGCAGGAGCCCTGGTCACCTCTGCTCCCCTAAAGTGGGGGGTCCCCTCTGCCTCTGTGAGCTCAGAGCTTGGTTGTGAGGGGATAGGGTGGGGTCATTGCTCAGAGCCGCACAATGGGGCAGATTCCGGTAATTTATGACCACAGAGCCTCAAGGGGTGTCCCGGGGTCCTTGAGTAAGGAGCCCAGGCAAGGCTGACACACAGCGTGGCTATCACCAACATGATTGCTAAAATCCCGCCCCTGCTGGTGCCCCACAGGGACCTTGGAGGCGCCAGCAGCTTTGAGGAGGGCCACTTGGTGCCAGAAGCAGTGCCTTTCTCTCCATCGTCCAGACGGCTATCCCTGCACAGTCCCCACCTGGCACCCCATTCCCACCCTGCCCCTTGCCCAACCCCACCCCCAGTCCTGTACCCCCCTGCCCCTACCTCCCACCTAGTGCCCCATCAGTATCCCCCCCAGCCCTTCCCAGCCCCGGCCGATAAATGTGGATGAGGTGGGATGGGGTACAGTGAGGGGCACAGATAGGACACACGGGGAGCACATGGACTGGCAGGGAGGTGGAAGGAAGGGGGTGGCAGGTGTCCTCACCTGTGGGGAGCTCCCCGGGGAGAAGCCTTGGTTGGAGACGGGCGAGGTGGGAGACTGGTTGGCTGGGGAGCCAGCACTCGTGCGGTACTGCTGCAGGGATGGCGCCTGCAGGACAAGGGGGTCAGCACGCAGACCCACCCAGCTAGCTGGCCAGGGGAACACAGGGCACAGCCACCCGCAGGTCGGGCCTCCTGGAGGGCCCTTTCCCCACTGAGCCCCTGCCGTCCCTCCTCGGTACCAAGAAGTGGCCCGTGTGGAAGCAGGCGGGGGCTCTGTCTCCCCTAGGGGTGCTGGGCGGTGGTCACCCCACCTTCTCAGCCCACTCAGACTCTACTTCCCTCCAGATGTCTCCCTGCTCCAACATGATGCATCCAGCCAAGAGCCTCAGAGGACTGAGGCATGAGGCACCTCGGCTTTAGGATCCCCTTCCCACATCTGCTGTTCTCCCAAAGGGCGGGCTTGGGCACCTCCTGGTATGGGGCTTAGGGTGGCGCCTCCGAGGTCTCCGTCTTGTAGCAAGTGGGGGACTCACTGCACCCCAAACATTACTCCCCCAGATCTGGCCACATGTAGCCATACCCCCATTCCTGGGGAACCAGGTTGACTGGGCAGCCCGGAGGGTGTGAGGGCCGAGGGGCAAACCAAGCCCTGGTGACCCTGAGACCCATGGGGCTGCCCTTGGCCACCTGCGTCCTCCTGGGTTCCCCCTTTTCCAGAAATCCATTCCCCAGACTCTGGGAGCTCTGAGTTCTCCCTACCTCCACGGAAGCTGGACTCAGGGAGGGAGAGGCTACAGGAGGGGCACAAGGAGGTATCTGGCAGCCCATCATGGGACAGCCAGCACCCCCTCCTCATGCCTCAGTTTACCCATCTACACACTAGGGTCACAGCCTTGGCTAAGGGTCCTGACCACCCCTCACCTGTAGTGCCCACAGCCTGTCCCTCACCTCCCTGAGCCCCCAACCTGGCCCGTGTCTCCCCGACCCGGAGCCTCCAGCCCAGCTCCCTGCCCCCTAGGCCCCCTCCCCAAGTCCCCAGCCGAGCCCCGCTCCCAGCTCACCGACACCACATCAATCCCCAGGGGTGGCTGGCCAGGGCTCTCAGCGGGGGATGGGGGCAGTGAGGATGACAGGGTGACTGGGAGTGGGGGCAGCTGTGGGCCACGTGGCAGGCTGGCACTGGGCATCAGAGGGCCACCTGGTGGTGGAGGTGGCTGCTGCTGTGAGGTGGGCGGAGGGGGTGGTGGAGGCTGAGGCTGCGGCGGTGGCGGGGCACCCGCCTGTGTGAAGAAGGCGTAGGGCAGCTGCTGCTCCAGGGACAGGGCATCCATGGTCACGGCCTACGGGAAGGGACAAACATCGTCATGGAGCCACTGGCTGCCGTGGCCTGCCCTCCCAGCCACCTGCCACCCCAGCTCAGCAACCACGCAATAGTGAACAGGTAGAGAAACTGAGACCCGTGGAGGGTCAAGCTGGAGCTGGCCACATCCACACTCAGCACACTGGCAGCTCAAGCCCTCCTGGCCTCCCTGCCCCTCAGTGTCCTCGCTGTAACCACACTTGGTAGCCCAGCCCCTCTGAGGCCCTGGGGGGGCCACCCACCTCCACCCGAGCCTCATCCACTCTGGGAGCTGGACAGCGTGCGGTGACGGAGGCATGGTCACTCAGTGATGGCTGGCTTCAATTTCTCATGTTTGGACAGAGGAAAACGCCAAGGGGATTTTGGAAAAGGACAGAGATAATGGTAGCAGGGCATGAAAAATGTAATGGATGTCACTGAGTTGTAAACGTGGCACTTGTGTTCGCAGATGTTCAGCATGTATGTTTTTACAATTACAAAGAGAAAACACGAAGGCAAATTGAAGCAAGACCTCAGGGCTCAGGGTGAGTCTGTATGGAATCTAGACTCGCATGTGGAAGTTTCTGGTCTCGGGGTGGGCAGGGCCCTGACCCTTGACTACACGGCCTACAACCCGAAGTGGAAGCTTCCAGACACCAGTGGGTAGCTTGTGAACAGGAGGCTTCCAGAAAGGCAGGCAGGATGAGGGACAGGAGGACCAGCAGGACTGGCTGAGGCATCTTGCTCATGGAGAACCTGCAGCACAACCCTAGGGCCGCCTGCAGCTGGACCTGACCATCCGCCCACAGAGGAGACGGATCCTCCAGGGAGACAGGCGAGGCAGGTGCGGGAGGAATCCTTAGTAATTCTGTTGTGGGTGGACAGTGTCGTGGCAGTGTGTTAAAAAAAAAAAAAAAAAAAAAAGCTCTAATTTGTTACAAAAAAAAAACTGTTACTGTCGGAGCAGACTCCGACTCATGGCAACCCCATGTGTGTCAGAGTAAAACTGTGTTCCACAGGGCTTTCAATGGCTGATTTTTGGAGGTAGATCACCAGACCTTTCTTCCAAACTGCCTCTAGGTGGACTCGAACCACCAACCTTTTGGTTTACCATTTGACCACCCACTATATGGTATAAATCAGGGTGACCCTCCAGCGTCTGAGATTTCCTTCCTCTCTCCCTCCCCACTCAGTTTGTGTATTTAAATGTATGCAGCGTCCTAGAACTTCAGTAGGTCAGGTGATTATGGGACGTGGGGTCTCTTGGGGGTCAGCGGAATTCCCTAACCCAGGGATCCTCACTGGGGGCAATTCTGTCCTTAGGGGACACTCAGCAATGTCTAGAGGAATTTGTGGTTGTCACTGCTGAGGCACTTCCGGGTGGACTTGAGCCACCAACCTTTCAGTGAGCAGCTAAGTGCATTAACCACTGAACCACCAAGGGCTCCCCCTTATGGTTAAAAAAAAAACAAAACCTACTGCTGTTGAGTCAGACAGTGCAGGACCCTGAGTGCAGTCAGGCCTGGAGGGTTGACATTATGCCCCTTTCTCTTCTTTAGGGCCGAGTTGCAAATTGCCATATTTGCTTCCTCTACTTTTTTTTCAGTCCGTAATGGTAAGGGACTAAAAGTAGAGCAAGCAAATATGGCAAACTGCAAAAAAGAAAACCCTAAGGGACTAAAAAGTAGAGGAAGCAAATATGGCAAATTGCAAAAAGGGAAACCCTCTAACATTTCAGTATGGGGTTTCAACTCGACCCTGAAGAAGAAAAAGAAGCATAATAACAACTCTCCAGGCCTGACTGCACTCAGGGTCCTGCCCCTGCCCATGTGGGGATGGTTAATACCAGGGGCTCTGCCCATCTTGGGCACAGGTGCTCCCACTGCTGCTGTGTCTCCCATGCATTTGACAACTCTGATGGTAACAAGGAAAAGCATCAAGGGGCTGTGGGATTCCAAAGACCACCCCCCTGGTTCCCTCTCAACCCTGGTCCCCTGGCCCCGCACCTGAGTGATGGGTGAAAGTGGGGACAAGGTGGGTGGCACCTGCTGGGCCTGCTGCCGTCTGGTATCCGTGCTCAGGGACAGGGGGCTAACACCTGGCTGGCGGTGCTGCGGTGAGGAGACTGGTGTGGTCATTCCTGGAAGGAAGGGAGGAAGAGTGGGTGGGACGACCTTAGGGACCCCACCTTCCCATGCTGATAAACACTCCCCAGTCAGACCTGCCCATAATCTGTCCCCCCACCCCTCCAACACACACACTGGTCCCTCCCACTGCCGGCTCAAGGAGGGTGTGACACACAGGCCTGGCCAATCAAGAGCTTTCCTGCCTCTGAGCTGCAGGACTGGCCAAGGATGGACATGTGAGCAGGTTGGTTCAATGAGAGTCTGGCCTAGGACTTTTGACAGAACTCCAGGAAGAGAGGTCTGGAGCTGTGGGTAGGTGGAGGGCATCCTTGTGGCCACAGGGAAAGAGCCTGCTGGAGAACTGGGAGCGAGGAGGTGAGAAAGACAGCAGGGAGACCCAGGTCCAGCCACTCTGGGTGCTTCCTGGTTTGGGGAGACAAGAAAATCCTTCTTTTGCTTGAACCCCTGTGGATTACGGTTAGCTGCAAGTGGGTCAGCCCTGACCAACACTGTGGGTTCCCTCATCGTTCTCACCCTTCCTCGGTGAAAGCACCTGTTCCCGTCACCACTTGCCCATGTCCACCCCCCAACCCTCCTATGTACCCTCTGTGGTTGGGGTGCTACCCCCGCCCCTCAAGCTAAACATCCATCTCTCTCCTCCTCCTGCCCTCCCCACTCCAGGACCCAATGTATTCACCCCTGCTGGGATCTGCCCTCTCCCCCCACCTTTCCCATGATACCCCACTGCCCTCACCCCAGGTGGCCAGGTCCCCTGGCTATGTCTGTGGTGGAGGGACCTGTGGGTGACTGTGGGGTGATAGGGCCTATACCCCAAGCATTGTGGGCACCCTGAGGGCTTTCCCCACCTGTCCCCACGTGGTCTTCCAGTCCAGGAGATAGAGATGATGAGAGCTACCCTCCCAGGGTCATGTGAGGTCCTAGTGAGGTCATGAGCAAGTTCTGAGGGAGTCTGGCCCACAGTCAAGGCTGGTGAAGCTGCCTGAGTCACCCACAGAGTTCCAGAACCATATGGCCAAGAGCATTAGAATCAACCTTGGCCCACAAATGAGATGGGGATTGTCTGGGCGGGGCCAGGCTTGCTCCACCCATGAACTGTGGGACACTTTCAGGGAACACCGAGCAGCCCTCTCTGTCTGTCTGTTTCTCTCCCTGTCTGTCTCTCGTCTCTCTCCCTCTCATTTTCTCTGTCTCTGATCTCTTTCTCCTTCCCCTTCGATCCCTCCCTCCATCCCTCCCTCTCTGCCTCCAGCCTCACCACATCTGCCCAGGGCAGCAGCTTCCAGGCTGGGGCCTTGTCAGAGAGCAGGCGAGCTCAGTCATGCTTGCACTTCCCCTCAGACACCCTGGCTCCGTGAGGTCTAGGAGAGCAGGAGGTCCTGGTGCCTCCTATGGCTGCTGAAGCTGAGCCCTAAGGGCTGGTTTCTGCACAGACACTGGGCACCAGAATCGGGCACAGACACAGCGATGCTGAGGGCTTTGAAAGAGGCCTGGGCCAGAGAGCCTGGAGCCGTCCCCATAGCACTGGACAAGGAGTCAGCCAGACTGTGAGCAATGGGCCTGGTGTCACCCCTGTGTTTTCTATGAGCTCCCAAGCCCCAGGTGTCCAGAAGCCAAGTGACATTGATGCCCAGGTCGGACGTGGGTTTTGGGACACAGCAGGTGGCAGAGCCGGGGCATGGGAACTCAGGGAGAGCAAACCTGAATGCCTGGAAGAGTCACTGGCCGGATGTAGGTGACAGGGGCAGTTGGGCCCTGTCTCAGACACAAGACTCTGGGCCCACTGCTGCTAGGCCTTTCGATTCTCTAAGAAGGTCCGGAGATCCAGCCGTCTGCATGCCCACTCTCGACTGTGATGTCAGTTCAGGCGGTATCACGCACACTTGTGCACGCAAACACAGGTACTCAGACACACACGCAACTCACACATACTCAAACACATGCGCACTCACACACATGCATACACATACACACATAAACATGTATACCCACAACACAATCACATTCCCACACACACACTAGTACATGTGCATACACCCTCACAGATGCAAACACCTATGCACATTCCCTCACACACACGCTCTCACACATGCACACACAGACTCACACACATACACCATAGGCTAGATTTGGCCCTCATGCTGCTGGTCAGTCATGCCTGTCCTGAATGCAAAGAGCTTTCATCTTTGCTCCTGGCCTCGTACCCACCAGAGGCCAGAGGGGTCAGAGGGCAGGTGGGCGGGCAGGCATCTTGCTTTGAATTCCTGTTGGCAGCCTGGCGCACCTCTGGGAAAAGGGGCTGGAGTTAGCTGGAGGGCTGACTGCATGGGAGCAGGGCTGCCCTGTGGCATGCACACTGTCATGGGGGACCCAGTGTCCTTGCTACACGCATGCGCAGTGCACGGGCCAAGAGGCAGTTTCAGCAGAAGTCACTGCCTTAGGGGATCAGGGCTCCTTCCCCTCAGGGGGCTACATCCTAACAGGCAGGAGGCTAGGGGGCCGACCCCACGGGGGCCAGAGGCTCCAGCTGGATTTAAAACGCACCCAGAAAGCAATGCCCCTGCCTAACACCTACCAGAGCCAGAGGTCCACAAGTGGTCACACATGTGGGACACTCCGGTCGAGCTCCAGCCCGAGTGCATTCCTACACCCACAGTTCTCACATGTGCCGTGTTTGCTGAGCTTGTTTAGGCCCGGTTCAATGGAGGTTCCCAGGAGAGTGGGTGCTAGGGGGCTCTCCTTGCAGCCCTGTCTAGCCCGTCCCCACCTCTCCCTGGAAGCCAGATGCCTGCACCTCCTAGGACACAACCTCACTCAGTTCATGATAAAGACTGCGTAGGGGCCACAGTGAGAGCTTGTGAGAAGGAGGCTGTCCTGGTGCAGGGGGAGATGAAAAGCAAAACTAGGGAGTCAACTGCCTTGAGGGCAGAGGTCAGGGGGCACAAACTGGAGGCCGAGGGGCGGCATCTGGGCGAGGCAGAACGAGGCGGGAGTGAGTCCTGCAGTGGAGAAGGGGCAGCACGTGCAAAGGCCCTGGAGTGGTCCAGTGGAGAGGGCCAAGTTCAGAGGTGGACAGTGGACTGTAGCCGGGTTCTGGCATCCACTCGGAGGAAGCCAGGGGGCCATGCAAGGGTCCTGACTGAAGGGGGATATGAGCTGCATACCCTTTTGGGCAGAGGCAAGGTTGGGACCCGGGACAGGGGTGGTGCTGTGCAGGGTTGGGGGTTCAAGTGGGGCCGACAGAGAACACAGAAGGCAGAGGACACTGTGTGAAAACCTTTGAGGACTCCCCTTCTAGAACACTGGAGTTTACCCAGCCTCTCTCTGAAGCCCCCGCCCCAAGCACCCCCAGAGCCCATCCAACCCAAGATTACCCCGAGAGGACTGGCTCCTTCTCAGGATGTTCCCTCTGTTTGGAACACATCCGCCCACTCCAAGCTCCCCTGGAGAGGTTTCCTCTCCCTGGGTTCTGCAGGCCCCCAGCACTTGGACGTGGCTCCCGCAGCCACCACTCACATGTGCGCCATCCTCGCCCAGGGCCCAGCTCATCATGGAGGAAGCTCCTGGCCCCACATCATGACCAGTACCCAGCCTTACCCTGGGGGGCGCCACCAAGGCCCAGGTGTGTCAGGTTGGCTGTGAGGTTGCCGGTGCTGCTGGAGTTGCTCAGGGTGGGGAACGGGGGCTCCTCGGGGTCCAGTGGAGTGGGCAGTGGCGAGGGGAAGTGGATGTTGGTCAGGTCGGGCAGCGAGCCCCCTGTGTTATGGGTGGCGGGGATCAGGGAGGTCGTGGCTTCCTGGTCGGTGGATGGAAAGATGCTGGAGGTGAAGGCAGAGAGAGGCTAGTGAGTGCTGGCGGGGAAGAGAGGGACTGCTGCCATTCTTCCCCAGGGGCTGTGGAGGGCAGGAGGGAGCCCCTTGAACTGGGCCTCAGAAAGCCCCAGGTTAGTCTGATCCTGAGAGGGATAGGGCATCCCCCATCAAGGGTGGGGTATTGTTGGGGGCCAAGAAGGGAGGCTGTCATCCTGGCAGCCCAGTGAGGGGCTCTCTGGGTGGTCGCCAGCAGCTCGGCATGCCTCTTGCTGGGACTTGCAGCCTCCCATAATGTTGGAAAGCCCCCAAGCAGACACAGGGAGACTGTGGATATAGGAGACTCACTTGATTCCAGGAACCTCACAGGACTTGGGCCTAGACCCCGTCTGAAAGAGAAGACAGCACAGGCTGAGACGGCACTCAGTGGAGGGGGGCAGCCTCCTTGTGCGCACTGTGCTTCCTCACAGCATGGCCACTTCCCGCAGGGCCTGGGGATGGTGACTGGCACTGAGCTTCTCAGACGTCTGAGTCCCGAAGACAAAGAATGCCAGATCCCAGGGTTGAGGGGCCTACTCAATGCAGCAGGGGATCTCCCCACACAGCCCCCTCCCCATTCCAGCTCTGTATGTGTCTGTCTGCCTAGCACCTGTGGGGGCCATGGCAGTGTCTGGGGAGGGGTTCAGGCCCCAAGTCCACACGGAGAACAACACAGGGTCCAGTGAGTCCCAGTGGTTTAGAGGGTGCTGCCTGCCCTGCAAGGAGTCCCTGGGTGGTACAAACAGTTAAACACTCAACTACTAGCCAAAAAGTTAGTGGTTCAAACCCAACCAGATGTGCCTCAGAAGAAAGGCCTGGTGATATGCTTCTGAAAGGTCACAGCCTGGAAAACCCTACGCAGCAGTTCTACTCTGCATACGTGGGGTTGCCATGAGTCGGAATCAACTTGATGACAACTAATAATAACAACAAAGCCCACCCCACACTGTCCTGCCTCCCCACAGTACCACCAGGGACCCCTGGCCAGTCACCAAAACTGCCACTGGGGCCCCACAGAGGCTGTGCTGCCCTTCAATGACTGGTTCCATTTAATGGCCTGGTTGGGGATGCTGTTGGAATACAGGGTCTGTTGGGAGAGGCCTATGGCCCACAGCCACACACAGCGGGCAAGTGGCCTCTCGGGATGATGGGAGCCTGCCCACTCTGGCCTGTGTCTCAGGCCAGGCAGCCCCCTCCCTTTCAGCAGCAGGGTCCTTGGGGCTTTGAGTTTAGAGCCACGTGGGGAGCATTTTCTTCCTACTTCTGAGTTCTGGGCTCAGATGGAGGACACGTCAATGTATCACGATAAACATGTCCCATTGAGCTCCCAGAGCTCCTTGAGCAGCAGGGTCCCAGCCTAGGAAGCAGGGTGCCCTCCTCACCCTGTGCTCCCAGCTACTTTGTGGGCTCACCCCAGGGAGGGGCCTCCTGGGTTGCTTCTCTGTCAACTTGGGACACTAATGGGTTAAGGAGGATTGAAGGGACCCAAAGAAGATTGAAGGGGCCCTGGGAGGGTTGAAGGGAACCTGGGAGAGTTGAAGGGGCCCTGGGAGGGTTGAAGGGGCCCTGGGAGGGTTGAAGGGGCCCTGGGAGGGTTAAGAGAAGCCCAAGAGAGTTGAAGGGACCCCGGGAGGGTTGAAGGGACCCTGGAAGGGCTGAAGTGACCCCAGGACGGTAAATGGGACTCTGGAAGGGTTGAAGGGGCCCTGAGGGGGTTAAAGGAAACTCGGGAGAGTTGAAGGGGCCCTGAGGGGGTTAAAGGAAACTCGGGAGAGTTGAAGGGGCCCTGAGAGGGTTAATAGAACCTCAAGAGAGTTGAAGGGACCCCGGGAGGGTTGAAGGGGCCCTGGGAGGATTAAAAGAACCCCAAAAGAGTTAAAGCGGCCACAGGAGGGTTGAAGGAACCCTGAGAGGGTTGATGGGACGCCAGAAGGGTTAATGGAACCCCAGGAGGGCTGCAGGGGCCCAGGAAAGTTGAAGGAAGGCAGCGACAGTGTAGCTTCAGGCAGGGAACCATCACTCCTGTTCAAGGACAAAAGACAGAGCCCTCTTCCGGCTGAGACAAGACAGGACAGAGTCCCATCTGCTCTTGAGGTCTCTGGCAGTGCCCCGTGTCCCACCCAACCCCATCCGCTGCCCCGGGCCCCAGGCAGACACTGTCAGCTGATGTGTTCTTTAAGGATTATCTAAGAAAAAGGGGACCTGCTGCTGGGGGCTGGGGGGGTCTTGCCCAGCCACTGTGATTGGGGATCCTGTGGGGTGGCGTGAGACCAGCAGGACCAGTGCTGTGGAGGATGCCGAGGAACGAGTCTGTGCTTGGCGGGGGCCTCGTAATGCCCTAAGTCAACACTCGCTTCATTACAGAGTCCCACAAAGCCCACTCACAATGGGTCTCTAAAGAGCCTTTTGAAAGAATCCCACAAACACTACAGAGATATAAACGGATTTCTAAACAAATTAAAAACTCGCCTATGCCCGCCCCACTCCCAATGAATCAGACTGGATTTATTTAGGATGTTGTTGCAAACGCATAGTTTAAGGGGTAGTAAGAGTTTCACCACAGTGCTGAGTCTGTCCTCCTGCCAGTCTCATTATGTCAGGGTATCCTCCCACCTCGGAGTCCCTAGGTGGTGCCAATGCTGAACGCACTCAGCTGCTAACCAAAAAGTTGGAGGTTTGAGTCCACCCAGAGGCTCCTGGAAAGAAAGTCGGGCAATCTGCTTCCTAAAAATCAGCTGTACTCTGACATACGTGGGTCACTATGAGTCAGGGTTGACTCGATGGCAACTGGTCCTCCCTTGCTTCATTAAGCTCATAACTTCTCTGCTTCATTTAGCAAACGTCCAATCTTTCAGAAGCAGATCGCCAGGTCTTTCTTCTGAGGCATCTCTGGGTAGACTCCAACTGCCAACCTTTCCAGTTAGCAGCCAAATGCGTTCACCGCGTCCACCACCCAGAGACTCTGACAGGCCTGCCGCTCTTGTTAAATAAATGTGGGCATGGTCAAAATCTGAGTGATGGTCATACTTCAGGGATGCTGAAGCCCCCAAAAGTGCTATTCTGGGGATCTTTGCCTCAAAAACACAAGATGAAAACCCGCTCACAAAAGCTCTGCAGCTCTTACCTTCTTAGCGTCCCACGCTTGCTTTGAAAGGTTTTTGTCTGCCTCCGATGATGTCTCCTCCATTCCTGGGACCGTTAATAGTAAAACTGGGATAAAGGGGGTGGGGGGCAGAGGGAAAGAGAATCAGAAAAGAAATCTCTTCCCAGCGCAGTGGGGGCACCAGGGGGCCCTCCCTCAACACACAGATCTGCCATGCTGTCACCACCCTAACGTAGTGTTGCAAACTATTCTAAAGCTACAAACAACAGTATTATAAAAATAAGTTCGAATAAGTCAGAGGACCTGTGTCTAAAACAAATGAAAATGAAAATCCTCGGGTATGATGCCGGCATTTATTCTGTTCCCTGGAACAGATACAGCCCAGGCATCTCCCGCCTCCCCCCTCACCTCCTGGGCCCCTCAGCACCAAGCACAGGTGTTTGGTCCACGTCACCCAGTGGGCCGAGGCTGGGCTGATCAAGGCATGGTTGTGGTGACCCCACGGATCAGCCAGGAGGCCGGCTCAGCCCCAGAGGAGGAGGGACAAGGATGAAGGGGAGGGGGGTCTGGGCACAGGATGGGCCTCATTTGAGGTCCTGGCCCCGGCTGGTCCCTCCTTTCTTCAGACCTTTCAATGACAGTGAGATTAAAACATTCCCCCATTCTGTTCATGCGGCTGGAAGCTGAGTTTCTTCACTCATAACTGCATCACAACAAACTCAGCCAGGTGGCCAAGTCTTCCTCCTGACAGCCTGGATGGGGGCAGTGGGGCCACTTGACCCCATCTCCACCTGTGGCCCTCCCCCCATCCGGCCCATCAGACTCACTCCCTTCCCCGGTCACACTACCCACCCTCCCAAGCCCCATGTTTCTGGGGGACCACAAACTCAGAACTGCCCATGACAGTGGAATGGGGAAGAGCCAGGGTGGGCTGGGGCCTCGCTTGTTGTGGGAATGCTCCCTCCCGAACTCTCATCCCTGGCTGGCTGGTGGTCCCAGGGAAAAAAGAGCAGAGAAAGCCTCCAGGGATAAGGATTTCTGACCATGATCCTTTTATCAGCAAAATCTCCAGGGACGTTTACATGCTCACTGTGAAATGCTCCGAAGTTGGTATGTTCCAGGAATGAACTATACTGAATCCCATGGGGCCTGCGTCTTGGGGCTGATGGCGCCACATGGGGTCGGCTGGGGCTGGCCTCATAGTGTCTGCCCTCCTTGCTCTGGGGACGTTGCCCTAGTTTTTAGGATGGCATCTACTATCCTTGAAGGCCTAAGGGACACCGCCTCCACACCCGGCGCCGGGGGGGGGGGGGGCAGGTCAAAGGCCTGGGTAAAGGGCACAGACCCACCCCAGCTATGCAGAGAAAAGGCTCTGGGCAAGAGTTGAGGAAGAGATGGCTTGTCTCCTACCTGCTGTAACCCTGGAAGGACCAGCCCAAGGGCTGTGGGCAAGAAGGGATCTAAGGATAGAGCCATCCCAGAAGCAGTAGGGCTAAGGAATGGGTAACAACCACAACAGTATACTATTAGACCTTGGATCAAGCCACACCTGAAGCTGTCAGGCTCACCCTGAATTTGCTTTGTCATGAGCCAATAAATACCCCTGCTGCTTGCACTGCTGTCCACTACATCCAAAGAAATCTAAATATGTATCATGTGCACATGCTAAGAATTCAAGAACAAAAGCCTCTATGTATTTGCAGGAGCTGATGTCTCTGCCTAGAAAACTCCTATGCATCCTTCAAAACCCAAAACTTAAGTAGCACCATTTCTCTGAAAGTGCCCCATCCCCAGCAAACAAACGACCCTCTCCTTATTCCCCAGTGCACTCTGAGTCTTCACTGGTGGCTCCATCCACCCACAAGCTTGCAAGCTTCCAGAGGCAGAGGCCACATGCTGGCTTTGCCTGACCTGAGAAGTGAACTCACACATGCTGCATACCTCTTTTCTGATGTGCATCCTGGGACCCACCCGTGAAGGAGTCTGGCGGGGTGGGCGTCATTGTGCTCTGGTGCAGGGCGGAGTCAGAATTGGTCCTGGGGGGAGAAACAATGAGCCCTGCCCCCACCCACTGGGGACATGCCTGCCAGAGACTGTTAAACCATGGGACAGGGCGGACATTGTGAGTCACTGTTTTATTGTGTTCCTGAGAGAAACCCTAAAGAGCCTGTTCTCTACAGAGCCACAAAGGTGACCATGTTCCCTCTGCAACGTTATCAACGTCCCTTGGTCCCCTCTATGGCTTCTCCATTTCAGGCACAGGATGGTGCCTTCCCATTGGGATCCCCCGCCCCCCAGAGAGGAGTCCGGACACTCCCTTGGAAGCCCAGCCTCAGGGATGCAAGCCCCCAGCCCATCACTGGGGGCCCCTCCTGGCAACTCCACCCTTCAAGACGCTCAGATAACAAAGTAGGTGTGACAGGTGGGAAAGAAGTCAGTGACACAGGGCCAGGAGAAGACCCCAGAAGGAATGTAGTCCTCTGGGGTCCCCAAGGTGAAGGAGTCAGCCTGGGGTGGGGGCTCTCGCTGCTGGAAGCCTGGGAGAGGCTCAGCCCCCTACCCTGGGGACCCAATTTCTGCAGGATCCTGGGGACCCTGACTGCAGATGCCTCGAGGACGGGTCCCCGGAGAGGCCCTCGGCTGCCCGGAAAAATGGGGGCAACCCATGGGGAGCTGGGCCGCATGAGCAAAGGGCTGGACAGGCTGCACAGCTGGCAATTTGGGGAGAGTAAGAGTCACATGTCACATGTACCCAGGGTAGGGGGACATCACAGCCACTGAGCATCATGGTCCAAGGGGACAAATATTTTACAAGGATGGAACCAATGGCTCCTGACCACAGGCTGGGTTGGCAGTGAGGGGCTGGGGCCCCAACCACCAAGCTCTGTGTCCTTTAGCAAATGTCCTGACCTCTCTGGGTTCAACTTCCTTACGTCTAAACCAGGAACAAAAATAGCAACTACTGCATAAGGCTCTTGTGCATTTTCTCAGTTAATGTGTGTAACAGTTGGAGCTAGGCCTGGCATGTAAGTGCTTGGTAGGTAAGAAAATACAGTTGTTGTCAAGTTGACCCTGACTCATGGTGACCTCTTATGTGTCAAAGTAGAACTGTGCTCCAAAGAGTTTTCAATGGCTGATTTTTTGGAAGTAGGTCACCAGGTCTTTCTTCTGAGGCACCTCTGGATAGACTCAAACCTCCAATTTTTCAGTTAGTAGCTAAGTGCTTAACTGCCTGCACCACCCAGGGACTCCACCTGGTAGCTATTTGCCTATATTACTTTGTTGTTTAGACCTTTCTAGATGGTGGTATCATGGGTGATTATTTTTTCTTTTGGGTCTATTTACGTGTTTTCTCAATTTTCTACAATAAAAGTAGATGGCTTCTACAATTGTATTTTTGACAACAAAAAACATGAAGTCCCTAGGTGGTGCAAATGATTAAGTGCTCGACTACTAGCTGAAAGGTTAGTGGTTCGAACCCACCCACAGACATCTTCGAAGTAAGGCCTGGTGATCTGCTTTTGAAAGGTTACAGCCTTGAAAACTCTATGGAGCAGTTCTACTCTGTACACATGAGGTTACCATGAGTCAAAATCAACTGCAAGGCAATTAACAACAACAACGTGGGCAGCTGCTCAGAATACAGTATTGAATGAAAACAATCAAGTGATAGAACTGAACATATGCTATCATTCCAACTTTGTCTTTTTAAAAAAAAAAAAAAAAAAAGTCACAAAGAGAAGGGGAAAAGCCTAGGAAAGCACCAAAGCCATAAACTCTGTTTCAGGGACAGCACTGATTTCCAGACGCTTCCGGCTGCCTCCTTGTTCATTTTCTTAGCCTGCCGGGGATGGGAGTGTGGCTGTCCCAGATGGCAGGCTTGCGCTGCCTGGGCACTCACCTTCTCCAGCTGCTGTCTGCCGGTGGCGAGAGGTACACGGTGCCATAGGGGCAGCTGTCCACGTGGGCTGAGTTAAGGGACAGCTCTGTGGCTCAGCCCCCAGCCCTGCTGCAGCCCACCCAGAGCAAGTGCACCGGGGGCAGGTGTTGGCCTCGGGCTCTGGGCTGGGGGCAGGGGGGCAGTAGGCTGGGTGTCTGCAGAGCTTCCTGCAGCCATTCCTGCCTGGCCTCGTGTGCCCCCCACCAAGAGACACTTGTAACCCTAGCACTCAGCACTGCCTCCTGCCTCAGCCATGGGCCTGAGCTAAGCTGACTTCTGTCAGAGCCTTTGTGCTGGGCTAATGGGCGGCTTCCAGGGTCTGGGCCCCATCTGGTTGAGCTCCCCTGACCCTCGGAAAGGCACATCTGAGGAAGAAGGGCCTCTTTGTTCTTGGAGGCCGGCGGTTCAGGGAGCTCCCCATGGCCGTTCCAACTCTGATAATGGCAGGGGCACAGGGACGGCCAGGCGGCCAAGGTGCAGGGTGAGATCTTGCTCATGAGCTGCTCAGATACAGCCCCCTTGCAACCACTCTGGGATGCGCTCGGCTCCCAACAGCCCTACCTCCCAGGGCTGCCCCCCACACCAGCACCCCCTGAGGGGTCTGTTCAGAGCCTTCCAAGGCCCCCTCCTCAGTATGGGTTCTGAGCTCTGTGTGGCTTCATCTGTCCCAACTCCCACATCTGTATCTCCCTGACCCCCGACTCGACCTCCAAGGCTCCTAAGGTAGTGGCGCCACCTCCTCTGGGAAGCTGTCCCAGTTGCCCAATGCCTGAGAACCCTGGAGAGCAGGGTGGCCCTGCCTCCTTGTGCCCTCCCGACCCGTGCCTGGTGGTCACCCTCAGGCCCCGGCCCCCTCCCCGTCATGCTAGAAAGGATATCTGTCGTCCATGCTTGTCCACCGACAGGGGCCGGCGGTGTGGGGAGCCGAGCCGGCCGCGCTCCCGGCACACTCTGTCCACCAGCCCATGGTGCCGGGTGGTCCGGCTGGTGTCCAGGCCAGAGGACTGGAAGGGGGTCTGGGGGCAAGGCGGGGCAGGGTAGGGGAGGAGGGAAGAAAGAAACCAAATACCAGTTACCAGCTGCAGGAGAGTCAGGTGCCCTCCCTATCCCAGGCACATGTCTAGGGGTCTCCATGTCCAGCCTCTCCCAGAACCCTGGCCCTTGGGGGCTCCTGCGACACCCTCAGTCCCACTCCACAGTCCAGGTCAGCTCCCCTCCCGGGTCCCTCTGCCCCTGGCACTCCAGGGGGTGGGTGAGAGGCTGGGCAGGGTCAGCATGGGGTGGGCATATGCTGGGGGCAGGCGGCACAAACTCAGGGCCAGGGCTGGCGCAGGGTGCATCGGGCTCCCTCCCCCATACCAGGTGCAGGCAGCCCCCTCCCCGCCCAGCAGCGTCCTCTCCCCATGTCATCCCTGGAGGGACTGCCAAAAGGGGCTGTGGAACCCCAGGACACCTCCAGGGTCCAGCTGGCTGTGTGCAATCTCAGGAGGCTCTGTGCCAAGCTCAGGGCCAGTCCTGATGGAGACATGCTCCCCTCAGCGCCCCCCGACACACCTGCTCATCCGGCACCACGGGGCCAAGTGTTGGCCTCCCGGAGCCTAGGCCCATTGCGAGCGGGGCGTACTCCCACCCCCCGGCCCTGTCCCCGCCCGGCCCTCTGCTAGCTGGTGCTGGGGGGCCATGGCCATCTGTCTGGGTGGACAGTGTAGTGGCTTTAGCCAGCCTTGACTGGCCATTGCCCCTGCTGGCCATCTGGCCCCAGGCCCCTCTGCCCGCTCCGAGCAGCCAGGCAGAAGAGCTACTTTGACATGGAGCTTCACTCCCCTTCCAGAAGGCAGGCAGCAGTGGGCCTGGGCTCCCCTCCTCTGCACCCCATCCTCAGGGCTAATGCTCCCTGCCGCCAGGGACTCCCAACTCCCCAACCCCAGCTCAGGGATCTACTCTCCAGGGCATACCACCAAGGCACAGAGAGCAAAGACAGGGCCACGTATTTCCAGGGATATCTGGAGCCGAGTCTAGGTTAAGCCGGGCCCCCAGCTAACCGGGCCCTGTCACAGGGCTGGGTTGAAGGACACAGACATTCATGTGTTTCTGGGGAGTTCTCATGCAGCGGGCCGCATATGCTCAGACAGCGGTGGCCTCATTCACATGGACAGGCATGGGGGAGAGACTACGAGAATCCTGGGGGTGGGGGGTGCTCCATTAACCTTATGAGCCTCCCAAGACAGGGGTGTAGGGCAGACGTGTGTCTGTTCAATGAATAGGGCGGTTCCGGTAAGGCCACAAGGGTGCACGTTGGGGCATGCCTGGGCCTGGGGGCTCATTTACCAAAGGGACAGGATCCATCACCAGGGCCTCCCCCCTTGAAATCTGCCAGGCTGCAAGTGCAAAGAACCGAGACCTTCAGAGACCTGACCCTGCAGCACCCCTCCTCCCCGAGCTCTTGACAAGGCTCTGCACAGGGCTGTGCCAGAGGTTATGTAGAATCTCCTTGAGGGAAGAGGGGGCCCGGAGAAACAGGGAAGGAGGAGGAAGAAACCAGAATGCAGAGAAGGTCTCTGCGGAGGGCGCTGGCTCCAAGTTCCCACCCCAGTCCCAGAGGAGCTCCCATGTTGGCTAGATAAGGAAACCGAGGCACACAGCAGGAGCAGCGCAGGCCCGAGCCAGGTGGGCTCTGGACTGGCCTGGGGTCCCCAGTGTGTGAGGGAGCCGGGCAGTGACCTGGGGCCGGGGGACATACTTCTGGGGGGATGGAGCTCCTATGCAGCTGCCGCCCCTGCCTGTTGGCTGGACAGCTGGACGTGGAGATGTGCGGTGATCTGGAACTGTTAACCAACAGCGGGGAAGGTAGGTGGCCATCAGTGGGCTGTCCCTGCAGAGCTCAGACCCCAGCCGGGGAGTGGTCCTGACTCGGGGGTCTGTCTGTTCCCTCCCTCTTCCTTATGCCATCTGCAAACGGGATGCAGGGTGGCCCCCACATTCATCCTTTATGGTGAAAGCGGCGAGACCATGCTATGAGGCTGTACTCAAGGCCACACCACATGGGCCCCAGCCAGGAAACGTGGCAGAGAAGTGGGGTCAGGCGCTGGGGCTTCCCCTCGGGTCCCCAGTCTTGTGGATTAGCCAGGCAAGACCCAGCCAAGCCCAGCGGCCCCCCTCCCACCACCCAGCAGGTGGAGCGGCTGCTGAACTTGGCGTCCAAGCCCAGGGCCTGCTGACAGAGGAATGTCAGGGGGCTGCTTCCTCTGGGGGGCGGGGGCAGGGCAGCCCAGCAATCACTGAGTGACCCGGCTGTCTTCGCGTCCATCAGGTGCACTCTCTGGCTGGCGTGGGGTGGGGGGCAGGGGGCCGCACCTTGGGGGCTCACCTGGAAGGGCAGGTCCATGCTGCCACTGCCGATCTGGTTGACATTGGGCAGGGAGCCGCCGTAGTACTGGCCGCGGCTTGGGCCCAGCTGTAGGTACTGCGACTTCTGGAGCTGGAGCTGCAAGAGAGAAGCCAGCAGTAGGGGGTCTGGGGGATCCCTCACTGTGCTCACTCCTCACGGCAAGATGGGGCTGTGCAATCTGGAGGCAGGGACCCCAGGACTCAGCCCTTCAAAGACACCAGCTGTCTCTGCACCTAGAAAGGCGCCCCCGGAAACCTGGGGGGCCCAGGACTGAGCATGGGGGGATGGCTTCCCTCCCAGCCGACTCAGCGTTGCAAGTGAGCATGAGAGCGGACGGGGCCTGGATCAGGGAGCATTCTCATGGCTGTCCAGGGGCTGCGATCGGACACCCAGATCAGACCAGGGGCCAGCACGGAAGTAGAATGCTAACTTTCAGGGTACAAGATGTGTAACCCCCAACAGTAACTCGCACGGGGACCCTGAGGCCACCTCCCAGACCTGGGCCTGGTTCTGGGGCCTTCTGAGCTCCCCGGTCTCCTGTGTGCACCACCAGCATCCCTGGGCATTCACCTGGGATGCTGGGCCACCCAGTCCCACCGGGAGGGCCCGCTGGGATTCGGCTCAGACCAGGAGCCCAGAGCGCCCTGGTGGGGCTTCCTGTCCCTCAGGGAAGGACAGGGCAGGACAAGGGCACTGCCTGGGATCCATGCCACTGTCAGGTCGGGCACATGGGTGGTGGGGGGCCGGCCAGCTGCAGTGCCCTGGTGCCCGGCAGCTGAGCGGGTTGCTAGGTACGACACTGTGTACATCAACAAGGCCATCCGCCTCCCTCGCAAACAGCTTCTGGAAATTTTGCGTGGGGCCGCCAGGCCAGCCCCGACTCAAGGCCGTTCCTTGCTGCCTGGGGGGCCTCAGGGACAAGGGAAAGCAAAGCTGGAACTGGCCGCCTGCCCGGGCAAGCACCTCATGCAGGTAAACAGCTGTTTCCTGTGGTTGCAGCAGCTGAGCCGGAGAGAGTTTGGGCCTGTTCCTTCACTGGCTCAGCGGGATTTCTCACAGGGCTGCTGGGATCTGTGTTGGGGGGACCCTGCCCACCAAGACACCCACCATGACCACCTCCTGGGGCCTCCCTCCACCCCACAAGAGCTGGACACACAGCCCCTAGCCTGGGCTGGGTCCAGGCTGGCTCCTGACCCCTCTCTCAATGTCTCCGATGTCCCCATTTTGTGCCTGCACCTGGCTTCAGTCTCCCCCTGTTGGGCAGGTCAAACATGCAGCAAGTGCCCACATAACATGCTAGCCCTGCACACACTCTCATCACAGCCTGGCCGCCAGCCCCCAGGCCCCCACAGGCAAGGTGGCCTCAGCACCACCTCCTGAGTGAACACAGGTCCAAGCTGGAGGGAGCAGGGTGTGCAGACACAATGAAAGAACTGGGACAGCAGGGCCCTCAGGGCTACCCCTCCTATCCACTCCCCAACCACACAAAAGATCCGCCCACCTGTCTGCCGCGACCCCTACCCGCCGCCCACCATGGCCCCCATCCCTGCCCACTTTGCTGGAGGACTCTCTGCCTTTGGAGCACAGCCCTCAGGTATGGAGTGGAAACCTTGTGGGGACACTGCTCTTCCTTTTAGGGGGTTCCATGTGGAACTGCAAGGAGTCTTGGTGGCACAATGGTTAAACACTCAGCTGCTAGGTAGTTTGAACCTACCCAGTGACTCTGCGGGAGAAAAGACCTGGTGATCTGCTCCTGTAAAGTTACAGTCAAGAAAACCCTATGTTGTTGTTTTTAGGTGCCGACAATTTGGTTCTGACTCATAGTGACCCTATGTACAACAGAATGAAACACTGCCCAGTCCCGCGCCATCCCCACAATTGTTGCTATGTTTCAGCTCATTACTGCAGCCACTGTGTCAATCCATCTCGTTGAGGGTCTTCCTCTTTTTCACTGATCCTCTACTCTACCAAGCATGATGTCCTTCTCCAGGGACTGGTCTTTCCTGGTAATATGTCCAAACTATGTGAGAGAAAAATCTCGCCATCCTTGCTTCCAAGGAGCTTTCTGGCTGTCCTTCTTCCCAGACGGATTTGTTCGTTCTTCTGGCAGTCCATGGTATGTATATTCAATATTCTTCGCCAACACCGTAATTCAAAGGCATCAATTCTTCTTCGGTTTTCCTTATTCATTTCCTAGCTTTTGCATGCATACGAAGTGACTGAGAATACCATGAGCTGAGTCAGGCACACCTTAGTCCTCAAAGTCACATCTCTGCTTTCTAACAGAAAACTCTATAGGACATTTTTACTCTGTCAAATGGGGCTGCTGAGTCAGAATCGACTCAGCGACATCCAACAATAACAACAATGTGGAGCTGTGCAGAAAAGGGTTAAGCCTGCCCAAAGAGAGGTCTAGCTCTTGACCTGCTTCTGGAAGGTGACCTCTGAGTCACTGGCAGTTCCTGCCTGGAAAGAGTATGTGTTTACCTGGGGCATTGGCCCACCCCAGATGGTCTATGCCAACAATGGGATTCATGGTGGGGGCCTTGGGTCACTCCAGATGGTCTATGCCAACAATGAGATTCATGACAGGGGCCCTGGGTCACTCCAGATGGTCTATGACAACAACGGGATTCATGGCAGGGGCCTTGGGCCACCCCAGATAGTCTATGCCAACAGCTGGATTCATGGTGGGGGTCCTGGGCCACGCAGTATCAGCTCAACCTCTGAAGGCACTGGAGACTGAAGTCAGCCATGTGGGTGGTCAGCCATGCCTCTGTAATTGACCTCCAGTAAAATCCCTGGACACAAGGGCTCACAGGAGCATCCCTGGTGGGCAATACCCCGTGTATGCTGTCACACATCGATGCTGCGAGAAGTAAGTGCTGTTCATGACCCCACTGGGAGAGGACACCTGGACACTCATGGTGGTCACTCCTGGACCCCACCCTACGCACCCCTGGCAACCACTAATCTACCTTCCGTCATTTCATATAAATGTGATCATATATTACGTGGTCTTCTGTGTCTGGCTTCTATCACTGAGCATGATGTTTTCAAGGTTCATCCATATCATACCACGTATCAGAACTTCATTCTGGCTGAATAGGGGTCCCTGGGTGGTGCAAATGGTGAATGTGCTCAGCTGCTAACCAAAACGCTAAAGTTCAAGTCCACCGAGAGGCACCTTGGAAGAAAAGTCTGTTAATCTACTTCCAAAATATGAGCTCTTGAAAACCCTATGGAGCACAGTTCTACTCTGACACACATGGGGTCGCCATGAGTTGGAGTCAACTCCACGGCAACTGGTTAATATTCCACTGTAGGAATGCACCACATTGTGTTTATCCATTCATCTGTTGATGGACATTTGGGTTGTTTCCACCTTTTGGTTATTGTGAATAATGCTGCTATGAACCTTTGTGTACACATTTTTGTGTGGACATATGTTTTCATTTCTCTTGGGTATATACCTAGGAGTTGAATTGCTCGGTCACACGGTAATTCTATGTTTAACTTTTTGAGAAACTGCCAGACTGTTTTCCACAGCGGCTGCACCATTTTACATTCCCACCAACAATGGATGAGGGTTCCAATTTCTGCACACCCTTGCGAACACTTGATGTTTCCCATT
The DNA here is from genome assembly GCA_030035585.1 of Dugong dugon. NCBI lineage: Eukaryota > Metazoa > Chordata > Mammalia > Sirenia > Dugongidae > Dugong > Dugong dugon. The sequence goes on along the minus strand of CM057462.1, from coordinate 23,005,483 downwards.
TTTCTGATAGTAGCCATCCCAGAGGGGGTAAAGTGGTTTCCAATTGTGGTTCTGACTTACATTTCCCTGTTTCTAATGACACTGAGCATCTTTTCATGTGCTTGTTTGTTATTTGAGTATCCTCTGGTGAAATGTCTATTAAGTCCTTTGTCCATTTTTTAATTGGGTTGTTTGTCTTTTTGTTATTGAGTTGTAGGGGTTCTTTACATATTCTAGATCTTAGATCCTTACCAGATATATGTTCCCCACATATTTTTCCTATCCTTTGGGCTGTTGCTTCACTTTCTTGATAGTGTCCTTTGATGCACAGAAGTTTTTAACTTTGATGAAATCCAATTTATCTATTTTTCTTTTGCTGCTTGTGTTTCTGGTGTCATATTTAAGAATCCATGGTCACATCCAAGGTCCTGAAGCTCTGCCCCAATGATTTCTTCTAAGAGTTTTACAGTTTTGGCTCCTACACTTAGGTCTGAGCTGATTTTTGTTGGTGATTGTGTTGCTGCCTTGGACCTACCCACCCCTGGTCCCCAGGATGTCTGTGGGCTCCGTGGTGGGAGCCCCCGGCTGATCCCTGGCGACGCATAGGACAATGGAGCCCCTCAACAGGGAGGGAGTGGATGGGGGTGCTGTGGGCGTCCCCGCCACGCGGGCTCCAGCTGAGTTGTCCAAGACGCTGCACAGCTGCCCGGCGCTGGCCTGGAGCCTGTAAACACAGCACAAACACACAAACACGCTGTGTGCCGGAATGCCTTTAATCAGGCCTACCACCACCGCTGCCAAGTTTTGGGGTTCAGGGAGTGGAGCGTCCGCGCAGAGCACGTTTTGTTCTCCTTGATGGTGGTGGCGCTTAGTGCAGACGCGAAGACACAAGGCCAGGATGTGCGGGGCCCCAGGGGGTGAGTGCGGCCACAGCTGGCTTATGAGGGGCCCCGCCTGCGAGGAAGACCCGGCCCTGCAGCCAGATGAGCGTCCAGCAGTCCTGAGATGAGGAAGACACAGCTCCACCCCACCTTACAGGCAGGGAAACTGAGGCATGGAGGGACGACGGACTTAGCCAATGTTGCCCAGTGATGGAGGTTTGGGTAATCCTCCAGACTCTTGCCCTGCTTGCAGAAGTCTCTCTCTCTGTCTCCCTATTTCTGTGTGTCTCTCTCTTGATCTCTATCTGTCTCTATTTCTGTCTCTGTCTTTCTATCTCTATTTCCCTCTCTTGATCTTTCTCTGTCTCTATTTCTCTGTCTCTGTCTTTCTCTTTCTGTCTCTACATCTCTCTGTCTCTGTCTCTCTGTTGCTCTGGCTCTCCTTTTTTCACTAAGCAAAGAATTATATTAACTTTTGTTTAAACTTGGTTCCCAGGCTCATCAGCTCACTTGGCTGCGAAGAGAACCGTGTGGAATTCAGCGGAACCTGGAAGCAGCTGCAGTGTCCAAGAGGCTTGGCTCAGACATAGGAGAGGTCCAGATTCAGGAGCAGAGCCATTTCAAAGCTGTCCTCATGTAGAACCACAGCTCCAGTACCTTCCCCAACAGCTCTCTGCTTTAGGGGCTGACTCCATTTCCCTTGTTCTCGGGGGCCCCTTTGCTATGAGCCCCAGCCTGTGGTGTCCCCCAGAGGGTGGCCAGGCCCCCACCACCTGTGCCATCCCCATGTGGGTCAGCACTGCCCACCAGGCCCTGTGCTGACTGCTCGCTGGGCTGGCCCAGCCTTGCCCTGCTCTCCTCACTTCCTGGGGCTCCCCAACTTCTGGAAGTCTCACCAGCTCCCACTGGAGCGAGAGCCAGCCTGTGCCCTCCTCTGCCAGACCCCCTCCTACCTGTCTTCACCCAGAGCTTGAAAGTCCCCATCACCCTCCCCGACTACCCATTCTCGGGGTCCTCATTCCCTCCAAATGTCCACTCTTGGGACATGTCTTTTTGGGACACTTGAGTCAGCTCACAGCACCTGCCTGAGCTGACCCACATTGGGGGCCTGGATGCCACGTGGTAGATAGGCGTGGTCTGGCAGTCATTGTTTTCTCACCCTCCACCTGGCCCAGCCATGCCCAGCCTCCCACCTGGCCTCAGCTTGCCCCCCATCCTGGGAGCATCCTCCTCCTTCTGCCCCCTGCCCCTGCTAGGGCCCCCTCGGGAAGCCCACCTGAATGAAGAGGTCAGCTTTCTTTTCAGACCCAAGAGCTGCTATCCTTAGAACTGGCTCCCACTCCCCACCCTGCCCCCACCCAGGCTCCACAGGGCAGCATGGGAGGCAGCCGGGGGGGGGGGCCTCTCTGCACCACCGGTACCACCCACCCCCAGTTCTGGTCCCACTGAGGTGACCCTCCCCGATGGCCTTTGCTGACCACCAGTCCAGGCACCCCCCACCCCAACCACAAAACCCCTCACTGCCAGGAACAATGTGTTGGCGTTTTTCGGGGCCACTGTCTGTCTCTGTCTCCAGGGAGGACAAGTATCCAGGCCTGGCACATAGGAGGTCCTCAGGAGTCACCCCTCTCAAGTGAAGGGGGTGCAGCTACCTACACCTAGAAACCCCCAGCCCGGCCATAATGCTGACCTCACGCTCCCCCAGGAAGTCATGCTGAGTTTCCTTTATCATTCAGATCTAGTTTTTCCTCCTCCCAGTTGCCGACTCCCCTTTCCCAATCCCAGCTGGGCCTTTGTGCACTCTAGTTATCCAGTTCCCACAGCCCCCTGGCCCTGGAGAACTCTGCTCTTGCTCTATGGTGTTTGCGGAGCTGTGGCTACCTCTGCTTCTGCTGAACCCTGAAAAGACGTCTCCAGAAAGGGGGCAGCCAGACTTGCCCCAGGCCCACCTCCCTGAGAACATTCTAGAACATTCTAGAAAATTGAGGCTGTGCCATTGACCAGAGCTTGCGCCTGGGCCCCAGCTCCCCGCCTCTAACCATCTCCGTGCATAAATCTGTGTTCTGGATGATTCCTCTGGGAGAACTTTCCAGAAGAGGGATTACCAGGTCAGAAGGGACGTTGTCCAGCTGTCAATGACACTGTCAAACTGCTCAGCACACGCTCACGGCCACCAGACTCTGAGCCTGGGGGTCTCCACTGATGTGGGTTGGCCCCGCATCACCCCCAGCCATGGGCTGCAACCCTCCCCAATGACAGCGGAGAAGACCAAGGCCCAGGGAGAGATGAGCACTATACTGGGGGCCTGGGAGCTTCAGGAGGATTCTTCGCTTGGGATCGAGATGACACGGGGTGTAGGGAGTGTAGTGGGCTGAATGGTGTTCCCCACAATTTCATGTCCACCTGGAACCTGTGAACTGGACCTTATTTGGAAACAGGGTCTTTGTAGATGTGATTAAGTTAAAGATCTCGAGATGAGGAGATCACTCTGGATTAGGGTGAGCCCTGAATCCAATGACTACTATCCTTATAAGAAGAGGACACAGAGAGACAGAAAGACAGAAGGAAGACAGGCACGTGCGGACGGAGGCAGAGACTAGAGTGATGCGGCCACAAGAGTAGAACTGCCTGGTGCCACCAGAAGCTGAAAGAGACAAGGCAGAATCCTCCCCTGGAGTCGCCAGGGAAGTGCGCCCCTACTGACACCTTGGTTTCAGACTTCTGGCCTCCAGAACCAGGAGACAGTTTTAAGTTTCTGCTGTTAATCAAATAACAGTTTAGCTTAACTAGAAAAGAATGTCTGTCTTGAGCACTGTTCTTTCAAAGAACTATCTATATGGGATCAAAGTGAAACAACAGCAGCCCCAAAGATCAGATAGGAACCTTAGAGGGCAGTGAGTTCATGTTAACAGGGGAGAAATAACTCAGAAAAGGAGGGTGAGAATGGTTACATAACTCCAGGGATGTAATCAATGTCACTGAAATGTACACGGAGAAATTGTTTAACTGATGTATGTTCTGCTGTGCATATTCTCAACAACAACAATGAAAAATAAATAAATTTTAAATAAATAAACAAATCCTTGTTTTCAGCCACCCAGTTTGTGGCCACTTGTTACAGCACCACAGGATCCTCGTACACACACCTCCCCGACCTGAAGCCAGACGCCGCCATCCACCCCCGAGAGAAAGCTGAGGCCCTGTGGGGGGGCAGGAGGGCAGGAGGGAGCAACAGGGAGTGGGTTGGGGGGACACTGAGACACAGGTAGCCACTGAGCCTCTGAGGGCGGCCTGGCCCAGTGTGATGCCTCTCCATTACTCCTCTCTTTCTCTCTTCACACAAAAACAAAGCTGGATTCTAGAAAGCCAGGGAACAATATGACTCCCACCCACATCCACCCTACAGTCGAGCACCATCCAGATCCAACTTCTCACTGGTTCTGTGAGTGGGAGGGGGATGCTACGGGGACCCAGCCCCTCCCTCCTGCACCAGGCCTGCCTGTCACCAGCTCCCAAAGCGTGTGACCGTGACGTTACGTGACACGGAGTTTTGCCGCTAGGGGATCCTGCCCCATGTGAAACCCTGGGTCCCCCACTGACGCACCGACTCACTGCCTCCCTTCTGGGGCTCCACGGCCACCTCTGCAGTCAAGGCTTCCCACGGAGACAAGGCCGCCACAGACATGGACATGTGTTATGAGACATCAGTGCACGCACCACCCACTCCATCTGGGCCTAGCACCCCGCAAGGCTCCCAGGGCTGGGCACCCCCTTTCACTCACAGGCCCAGACAGGCAGATCTTTTGGGTCCCCCTTGAGCCCAAACGAGCCGCATCCTCCCAAGGAGGCAGGGAAAACTGAGCAGATAAACACACTTTCCTGCTCCTTCCAGAATCTTCTCTGGGGTCCACCAGCATGTGCTGAGCCCACCACGCTCACTTGGGGTGTGCTCCCTGGGAATGCCGTTCTGGCCCGGAAAGACCCCAGAACCAGCCTCAGTCACAGCGTCTGACCCACAGTGGAGGCACTGCGCAGACACAGGGTCAGACGGTCCCGTACTGGGACCCACTGTCGTGCCCGTTTCAGGCTATATTTCCTTCTTTCCGTATTCAAAGGCCTTCCGTGAGCATCACCTCCACGCAAGCTGCGGTTCTGGGGGCACGGATATGTGGGATACAGGGACAGAGGGGCCCCCTCCTGGGGAAGACTGGAGGTAAAGCAGATGTAAACAGATTTAAACACTGCAGATGGCTGCTCACAATGGCCCAAAGATGGACACAACCCAAGTGTCCACCAACAGATGAATGGACAAACACAATGTGGTCGGTCCATCCATACAACAGAGTATGGTTGTAGTCAGGTGTCATGGAGTCAATTTCAACTCCCAGTGATTCATCTGACAGTGTAGAACTGCCCCATAGGGTTTCCTAGGCTATAATCGTTACAGAAGTAGATAGCCAGGCCTTTCTTCCATACAGCCACTGGGTGGGTTCAAACCACCAATCTTTTCGTGAGCAGCTGAATGCTTAACTTTGCACCACCAGGACTCCTGAGTGGAATATTAACGAATTGCTGTCAAGTCGATTCCAACTCATAGTGACCCAAAACGATGGAAAAGAACTGCCCCACAGGGTTTCCAAGGCTGTAAATCTTTACAAAAGCAGACTGCCACATCTTACTCTCGCAGAAGGGCTGGTGGGTTCAAACTGCCAACCAATCAGTTAGCAGCTGAGCTCTTAATCACTGTGCCAGCAGGGCTCCTTAACGGACTATTACTCAGCCATAAAAAACAATGCAGTTCTGATACATGCTACAACATGGAAGAGTCTTGAAAACATGATGCTCAGTGAGAGAAGTCAGACATAAAAGACCACATATTGTGATTCCATTTATTTTTGTTCCTGACTAATCTATTTTTTATTCAATTTTTTAAAATTTTATTTTGCTGTTGCTGAGAACATATAAAACATACACCAAATTCAACTGTTTCTACAATTCAGTGACACTGACTACATTCTTCGAGTTGTGCAACCATTCTCACCCTTCTGTCTGAATTGTTCTTTCCCATTAACATAAACTCACTGCCACCTACGTTTCCTATGTAATCTTTCAAGTTGCTGCTGTCACTTTGATCCCATATAGATAGTTCTTAAAGCAACATAATGCTCAAGACAGATACTTTTTACTAGTTAACCCAAACTGTTGTTTGGTTTGAAGAAGACTTCAGGGGATAGTTTTGGTTTAAGTTTCAAAGATTATATCACGGCAATAGTTTCAGGGGTTCATCCAGCTGCCATAGCTCAAGGAAGTCTGGAGTCTGTGAGAATTTGAAATTCTGTTCTGTATTTTCTCCCTTGTGATCAGGATTCTTCTATAGAATCTTTGATCAAAATGTTCAGTAATGGTAGCTGGGCACCATCCAGTTCTGTTGGTCTCATAGCAAAGGAAGCAGTTGTCCATGGAACAATTTAGCCACACACTCCATATCCTCCTGTTCCTAATTCTCCTTCTTCCTCTGTTGCTCTAGGTGAATAAAGACCAACTGTTGTGCCCTGGATGGCCGCTTGCAAACTTTTAAAACCCCAGGCACTACACACCGAACTAGAAGGTAGAACAGAAGCCCTAAACACGTTATTAGGCCAATTAACTGGGATGTCCCATGAAACCATGACCCTAAACCTTCAAACCAAGGAACCAAATCCCATGAGGTTTTTGGCTGTACGTAAGCGGCGGCAGCAGCCACTCGTTTTTAACTGTTGTTGTTGTTGTAGATATGTCTATCACACAACTTCTGCCAGTTCAACTTTTTACAAGTGTACAATTTATTGATAGCAATTACAATAATTGGCTGTGCAACCCTACCCTTAATGAACACCATTTTTCAATTACTGTTAACTCCTCCTTTCCCCCTTCCTCCCGCCCGTGGTAACCACTAGTAAGCTGTGGTCTCTATATGTTTGCCTTTTCTTGTCTTTTTATATGAATGAAATCATACAATATCTATCCCTTTAGGATTGACTTATTTCATTCAGCATGTCTTCAAGCTCCATCCATATTACAGCATGTATCAAGACTTCATTTCTCCCACTGGCTGAGTAATATTCCATTGGATGTACGTACCACATTTTGTTCATCCACTCATCTGCTGATGGACATTTAGGTTGTATCCACCTTTTGGCTATTGTGAATATGCTGCAGTAAACACTGTTGTACAAGTCTCTTTTTGAGTCTCTGCTTTCAAGTCTTTTGAGTATATACCTAGGAGTGCAATTGCTGGGTCATATGGTAGTATTCGTTATAGTTTTTTGAGGAACTGCCACACTGTTTTCCACAATGGCTGTACCATTTTGCATTTCCACCAGCAATGGATAAGAGTTCCAGTTTCCCCACATCCTTACCAACATTTGTTATTTTTTTTCTTTAATTTCAGCCATCCTAGTGGGAGAGAAATGGTGTCTCACTGTGGTTTTGATTTGCATCTCTCTGATGGCTAATGACATTGAGCATCTTTTCATGTGTGGCCATTTGAATGCCCTCTTCAGTGAAATGCTTATTCAAGTCCTTTGCCCATTTTATGACTGTGTTATCTTTGTGTTGTTAAGTTTGTCAAAGTTGTATATCTATTTTAGTCATTAGATTCTTATTGGACATAAGGTTTCTGAAGATATTCTCCCAGTTGGTAGCTTGTCTTTTCACTTTTTTGGTAAAGTCTTTTTGATGAATTAGTTTTTTAAATTTTTACGACGTCCCATTTATTTATTTTGTCTTTTGCTGTTTGTACTTTTGTTATTATATTAGATAACTCATTGTTAAAAGCTAGGCCCAACAGCACTGCCCCTGCATTTTCTTCTAAGAATTTTATGGTTTTAGTTTACACACATAGGTCCTTAATCCATTTTGAATTTGTTTTTGTGTATGGTGTGAAGTATGAATCCTGTTTCATTCTTCTGCATGTGGAAGTCCCATTTTCCCAGCACCATTTATTAAAGAGAGTCTTCTTTCCCCATCAAATGGACTTAGCAACCTTGTCAAAAATCAGTTGACCATAGATGTGTGGGTTTATTTCTGGACTCTCAACTCTATTCCATTCGTCTATGTGTCTATTGTTACACCAGTACCAGGCTGTTTTGATTATTGTAGCTGTATAATATGTTTTAAAATCAGAAGTGTAAGTCCTACTTTGTTCTTCTCTTTCAACATTGTTTTAGCTATTGCAGCTTCTTGCCATTCCACATAAAGTTGAGGATTGGTTTTTCTATTTCTGTAAAGAAGGCTATTGGAATTTTTATTGGGATTGCTTTGAATCTATAGATCACTTTGAGTAGTACTGACATTTTAACAATATTAAGTCTTCCAATTTATGAACATGAAACATCTTTCCATTTATATAAGTTTTCTTTACTCTTTTTCAGCTGTTTTTTATAATTTTCACTGTATAAGTCCTTCACATCCCTGATTAGGTTTATTCCAAAGTATTTATTCTCTTAGATGCTATTGTAAATGGAATTGTTTCCCTAATTTCCCTTTCAGATTTCTCATTGCTGGCATATAGAAACTCAACTGGTTTTTGTTTGTTGACCTTGTACCCTGAAACTTTACTAAATTCTAGAAGTTTTCTTGCAGACTTTTTGGGATTTTCTATAATATATAGGATCATATCATCAGCGAATTGATAATTTCACTTCTTCTTTTCTAATCTGGATACCTTTATTTCTTTTTCTTGTCTTCTTGCTCTGGCTAGAACTTTTAATACAATATTGAGTAGAAATGGTGGGAGCAGGCAGCCTTGTCTTGCTCCTGATTTTAAGGGGAAAGCTCTCAGTCTTTCTCCATTAAGTATAATATTGGCTGTTGGCTTTTCATATATGCCCTGAATCATACTGAGGAATTTCCCCTCCATCCCAATCTTCTTTAGGGTTTTCATCAAGAAAGGGTGTTGTATTTTATCAAATGCTTTTTCTGCATCCACAGAGATGATCACATAGTTCTTTTTGTTTGTTCTATTGATGTGGTGTATTACTTTGATTGATTTTCTAATGTTGAAGCATCCCTGCATTCCTGGAATAAATCCCACTTGGTCATGGTGTGTGACTCTTTTAATATGTTGCTGGATTCTGTTCAGTCATATTTTGTGGAAGATTTTTGTATCTATATTCATAACCAATATTGGTCTATAGTTCTTTTCTTGTGGTGTCTTTGTCTAGTTTTGGTATGATGGTTATGTCTGCTTCACAGAATAAATTAAGGAATAGTCCTTCCTTCTCTATCTTTTGGAAGAGTATAAACAGTATTGGTATCAATTCTTCTCTAAATGTTTAGTAAAACTGATTCCACTTATATGAAATGCCCGGAACAGGCAAATCCACAGAGACAGAAAATAGATTAGTGGTTGCCAGGGGTTGTGGGAGGGGGAATGGGGAGTGACTGCCAATGGATATGCGGTCTTCTTTTGGGGTGATGAGAACGTTCTGGAACTAGTCAGAGGTGATGGCTGCGCAACATTGTGAATGTACTAAATGCCACTGACTTGTGCACTTTAAAATGGTTAATTTCATGTTATGTGAGTTTCACCTCAATTAAAATACAAGAAAAACAAAACCGCGGGATGGGCAGAATTGCCAAGAAGGAAACACGTAAGGCAGAGGGGCAGAGAGGCCTGGGAGGGTGAGGGCCAGTCAGAGGGGCCCTCGCTAAGGCTGAGGAACAGCTAAGGGTGAGCAAGGACAAAATTCAGGCAGCAGGAACAGCAGGTGCAAAGGTCCTGTAGCCACAGGGCTAGGAGTGGTGATGATCCAGCCAGGCTGCAGCATGGGGCACCCACATCTTCCAGGGCATCTATCCCCACTGGGCCTCAGTCTCCTCATCTACATGTGGGCAGCATGAGGGCACAGATGAAGGATTACATGAGGCACGCTCAGCGTGGTGCCCAGGACACAGAAGTGTGACACGTGTGTGCCACTCACTACCTGGGTCCTGAGCACACACCTCATGGTGCCTGTCCACAAACCTGAGGCTCCAGATTGACACTGTGGGCGCTGAGGGCTTCACCAATGCTCGGGGGTAGGGATGCTGGGTGCCCCATGCATGTGTGTGCACATACACACGCGCACAAAAAATGTGGAGAGTCTGATGCTGCAGATCCCACCTCTGCCCTGGAGCACACATCCCTATTTGTAGCTGGGGGCTGAATCCTTTGCAGTTTCATTTCAAATCTCATCACCAGTTGAATAACACAAAACACAACCCCAGCATGGCCATCGGGATGGGCTGCCTCTCTGCGCGGCCGCCAGCCAGGCAAGGCGCCAGGCACAGCACAGCCAGGCTGACGGTGCTGCTCGCGTCTTGACAGCTTCAGGCCCGGTTTTTGACAGCAGTCCAGCATGGGGGTCAGCCTGCCACTGGCCTCCGAACCACAGCAGATGATCCTGGAAACAGTGTCCCATGCCAACCCTCCTGCTGCCTTCACTTGGGGGCTGGGCAGGAACCCCTCTCCACCCGTCATGCTTCAGTGGCTCCTCCGGATGCCAGGGCCCCAAGACAACGGGTGCGTGCGGAGATGCCCTCGTTACACACCCAAAATAGCATCTGTGCTCTATTTTCTGTGCTCCATTTTTCAGGCACGGTGAGACTGCTGACTTAAGTAATCATGTGGACAACGGGTCGTGATCTAGGAGTAGGGTCCCAGCCTGCCTGGCCCACCTCATCCCCTCTGAAGGCCCCCAACCCGAGCCTGCTCAGAGCCACCTCCCTTAGTCATGGCCAGACCCTCAGGCTGCCCAATGCTCCCAGACCTGCTGCAGTCCCTAGAACTGCGTGGCCCTCCTGTGCACTCAGAGCAGCCATGAGGACGCGCAGGGCTGCCCAGGGACATGCAGGGCCCATGGATGTCCAGGAAGTAGGCATGAGCCAGGAGAGAGCTTGGCCGAGCAGAAGGCCCACTGAGGGGGCAGCATCACCCTCCAAGGTCGCACCCCTGAGGACGGGGGCTAGAGAGGTGAATGCCAACAGGGGCACAGGATGGGCAGCCGGTGTGGTGGAGGGTTTGGGTGAGGTGCCGCAGGGCAGGGGAAGGTGTGCACACTCATCTGCAGAAGGACCTGGCAAGGGAAGCCTGCATTGTTCAGCCCTAAGCCCCGGGGCTGGCACCGTGTAAAATCGCAAAAGACGGAAGTACAGGAAGGACCCCCACCAGGTGGGCCCAGGTGGTCACAGGGGACACTCTCGCCTATGCCGGCCATGGCAGCTCCATGGCAGTGGCGTCTCAAATGCAGTGTGAACAGCTCACCCCCTCTGCACTCCTCTTCTGACACAGAGAGGAACTTCCAGATGGGGCTGTGCTCCTGCGAAAAGGCCTGCAGACAATGCCACTGCCATGCCTGGAACTGACAGCGGGGACCTTGCAGGGCCCCTTGAGAACATTCCAGGCAGGCACTGTCACCCCTATGCTGCAGACGAGGTGGCCAGGTCCCAACACTGCCCAGCAAGGGAGCTGGTGCCTGTCCCCAACTGGCTGCACTAAGCCCACTGAGCCTGCTAGTTGCTGGACAGAGGGTCCCCTGGCCATGCCCAGGGGCTACTCCTTGATCCTGTGTGCCATCCTGAACACCGATGGCACACCAGATGCTCTTGCAGGCTGTGGGACCTAGGGGACGAGCTCAGCCCTGGGGGGGTCCCTGGACAGGCCTTGAGTTGGCACTGATGAAGGAAGGGGCGTAGGGGGCCAGGACAGTGGGACACAAATGATGCAGTTCCCACAGACATTCGGGCCTGGCCAGTCAGCCGGGGTTCCAGCCACCCCCTCCCCTCCTGCTCAAAGGATCACAGTGGGGAGGGCAAGTGAGAAAAGGCTGTCACAGGCCTGACCTTGAGCGTGTTCTGGCTCCAAAAACACAGAACAAACCACTTGCAGATGAATGGATAAACGCAATGTGGTCCTTCCACACAATGGCATACTACTCAGCCATAAAAAGGAATGAAGCACTGATATATGCTATGACGTGGATGAACTTGAAAACATTTTGCTCGGTGAAAGAAGTCAGACACAAAAGGCCATACAGTGTATGATTCCATTTATATGAAAAGTCCAAAACAGGCAAATCAATAGAGACAGAAAGTAGATTAGTGGTTGCCTAGGGCTTGGAGGAAGAGGGATGGGGACTGACAGCCAATGGGTATGGGGTTTCCTTTTGGGGTCATGAGAATGTTCCGGAATTAGATTTAGACGTGGTGGTTGTACAACATGGTGAATGTACTAAATGCCACTGAACTGTGCACTTTAAAGTGGTTAAAAGGTAATGGTGGTACAACATAAAAAAAGTAACCAATGTCACTGAATTGTATATGTAAAGAGTTGTATTGGTGAATGTTTGGGTATATATATTTCTACCACAATAAAAAAAAAAAATCTCATAAAAAAAATGGTTAAAATGGTGAATTTTATGTTTCGTATATTTTACCACAATGAAAAAAATTACACGAAAAAACAAAAACAGAAGAAAAAAGACGAGAAAGAATTTGCAGGCCCTAGGAGCTACCTAGACGTCCTGTACACAGGCTGGAGGCCCTTCCTGAGGGTGGGCACGGCAGGGAGAGGGGCGGGATAAACCCAGATGAATGGATAAATGCAATGTGGTCCTTCCGCACAACAGCATACTTCTGAGGCGTCAGAAGTCAAAGGCAGCAGGATGGAGAGGACCCAGTGCCATCACTGTCCCTGGGAGGTGTAATGCACCTCAGCCCTAACCCACTATCCCAAAACCCAAGAACTCGGAGTCAAGACCCTCTGGGGCTAACTGGTGGGTACCCCTAGCATTCACAGCAAAGTTATCACCAGGAGGGTGACGCAGGGCTGCCCAGACCCCAGCAACAATGCCCAGACACCAAACCTGTGCCCAATACCCAACACCTGCACCCAACCCTCCATACTTGTGCCCAGCACCCCACACTCATGCCTGGCACCCCATACTGGCACCTGGTACCCCACACCCATGCCTAGCACCTACGCCGGCACCTGGTACCCACACCAGTGCCTGGTACCCTAGAAGCCACACCAGCACAGTAGCATTGACCTGAACTCTGAACTATTCTGTTCTGGGCCCCTGGCCATCATCCCGGGCTCCAGGATTAGGGTGGGGTCCTATGGGGCACCTGCTCGCATCACAGTGCACAGGACAGGCCAGGAGCACATTCTACAAGACCCCGTGTGCCCCTACCACCATCTCCCGCAGGCCCAGTTGCTGGGTGGGAGGCAGCGTGGCTACCCACAGAAGCATGTGGCTGCTATTTTCAGCGAGGTTTCCCACACTTGGATCTTCCCAGACAGCCCCACGCCTGGGAGACAGTAGGGGCTATGGGCAAGGGGCTTACCCACCAGACACCACATGGTGGCCCCTCCACCACTGTCTCCTCACACCACCTCCTACACAGCCTCAGGATGTCAGCTCAGCACAGGGAAGGACTCTGTAGTCAGGGTAGTGTGGCTGGGTGCAGCATGTGACAGCTCCGGGGCTTCGCTTCTCTGCAGCACCCACAGAACTGGTAACCCCTCAAGGCCAACAGAGAGGAGCCAAGGATTCAACAAAGGGAGTCTCAAACATCCGAGTCTCCTGTACAACAAAATAGTACTCAGCCATGAAAAAGGAACAAGGAGTTCCTGGGTGATGCAAATGGTTAAGCACTCAGCTTAACCTTTGAACCAAAAACGCAGAGGTTCAAATCCACCCAGCGGCACCTCAGAAGAAAGGCCTGGCAATCAGCTTCAGAAAAATCAGTCACTGAAAACCCTACGCAGCACAGTTTCACTCTGACGCACATAGGGTCACCAGAAGTCAGAGTTGATGAGACAGCAACTCGTTTTTTGGTTAAAAAGGAATGAAGCACTGATATATGCTACAACATGGATGAACGTCAACAACACCATACTCAGTGAAAGAAGCCAGACACAAAAGACAGCGTGTTGTGTGACTCAATTTATATAAATGTCTGGACCAGGCAAATCCATAGAGGCAGAAAGGAGATTCATGGTTGCCTTGGGCTTGGGGGAGGGGGAATGGGGAGTGACTGCTAGTGGGAACAGGGTTTCCTTTTAGGGTGATGAGAATGTTCTGGAACTAGACAGAGGTGGCGGTTGCACAACGCTGTGAGTGGACTACAATGCCACTGAATTGTGTACTTTAAAATGGTAAATTTTATGTTATGTGAATTGTACCACAATAAAAATAATACTTATTTTAAAAATTTCAAAAAAGTAATTCCCAAGGTTTTGGCAAGTTGGTGCAGTGGTGGGAGGCAGGGCGTCTGGCCACCCCATCCCCACCCATGTCCCCACCCACCCAGGTAACACAGTGACTGGGGACAGTCACCACAGATCACGTCCCCATCCTGAGAGCGGCCACACAGATCCCACAGGCCCAGAGGTGGGCAGAAGACCCCAGGTTCTGCTCACAGCCACAGTGGTAGGGGTAGGAACTCCCCCTGCCCGGTGGCCATGGCTGCCTGCTCAGCTCAGTCCGGTGGGCACTGGGCCCGGTTAGCGCACGTCAGAGCCCGGCCTGGTGGCCACCCTGTCCAACATAGCTGTGGCTCCCCGAGGTCGGAAGTCTCGCAAAAAATGTGACTGAATGGCCAACTTTCACATTTTTCCAAGTTAACTTTAACGTCAGAATCACCAGCTTCTTGGGAAACACAGAAGTGTCAGCAGCCAGGGCCGGACTCTGGCCAGCACTGACCAAGCTGAGTGGAGCCGTGCTGCCCCTCAATGAGTGCCCCTGCCCGTGCCTCCCACTCATCTTCTCAGAGAGGGTGATGTGGCCTGAGAGCCTCAGCTGGGTCCTCTCCACCCAGCCCCCTTGGCAGCTGCGTGGCTGACCCGAGGCCTAGAGAGAGGAAAGGGTGGGTAGTGAGGGGCCAGGACCTGCATGTGGCCCCAAACCCCCAAGAAGCCTCTCACTGCTGGTCCTGCCATGGATGTGACTGTTTGTGGGCCAGGCCCAGGGGATGACAACCCTCGCTGGGAGCCAGCGCTGACATGGGCAGGGGCCCAGGGGGGCCTGGAGGAGCACAGATGGGACTGGCCTTCCGGAGGAAGCGCCACATGCTCCATGCCTGTCCTGGGCCCACATGCAAGGGGGCAACTCGATGCAGCTGCACGACCCCTGCAGGCTGGCCCTGCGGTGGGCTGGGTCCCCCAGAAGGGGCATCAGGCATGGCCACAGGAAGGGGCACTGGTCAGAGGAGCACAGGGCACGGAGCCAGGCAGACAGGCCACAGATGCAAGGAGGTGGCCGAAGATTCTGAGGGAGGGGCTGGGGGCTGGGAAGGGCCTCCGAACAGGAGGTCAGCATATGCAAAAGCCCCCTAAGGCTGAGTGAGTGAGAGACAGAGGCCAGTGCAGGGAGCCATAAGGGTGGGCCCTCAAGCAAGGAGGTGGGAGGAAGGAAGGGGACTAGAAGCCTGGGGGGAGGGGGCTGACTCTGAGTATGACAAGAAGGCCCCGGAAGGTTCTAGGCCAGGGTGACCTGGGCAGACGTCCCTTCTATTGAGCGCCCCACTCCACACCAGTGGCTGGGAAGAGCCTGGTCAGAGAAACCAGCTTGGGTGACTGGGAGAGGGGCAAGTGCCCCTTCAGCCCCTCATCACAGCAGCCCTGTATCCAGAAAGATGGACAGTCGGTGCCCCAGGACCGAACTCTCCCAGGTCGCATCCTGGATACACTTCGGATCCTGGGAGGGGTGTGGACACACTCGGGGCTCATCCCAATTCCCAGAT
The DNA here is from genome assembly GCA_030035585.1 of Dugong dugon. Taxonomy (NCBI): domain Eukaryota; kingdom Metazoa; phylum Chordata; class Mammalia; order Sirenia; family Dugongidae; genus Dugong; species Dugong dugon. The sequence continues at coordinate 22,989,857 of CM057462.1, read as the reverse complement.
GCATGCAGTCCCTGCTGGTCCCCAGACTCCTATCTGTGCCCCTCCCCAGCCTGGCAGTCCCTCCTCCTGATGCTCCCTCCATCCCAGGCTCAGCCCACTCCTACATCCCTATATCAGTGTCAACCCCCTTCCCCAACACAAGCAGACGGTCTTCCCCACAGGGGGATGTCTGATGAATGGGCATGGCAGCAGCAAGGCCCCACAAGGTGCCCCAGAGCCAGCAGTCCTCAGCCCCCACCTCCTTCTGGGACACTCCTGCACCCCCCAAGCTAGGCCTCCTGCAGCTGCTGTGCCCACTGCAGGATACAACCCTCTCCCCTGGGCCTCTGAGCCACTCTCACTGCGCCCACTGGGCCTTGCTGGTCCTGGACAGCCGCAGACCCCACATGTGCGAGTGTCACATCAGATGCCTGTCCACAAGGGTGGGGCAGCAGGGGCCTGGTGGGAGGGGAGGCTCTAAGCCCGGGCACCCAGATGTCTGTGGGATGGGACATGTGTGCAGTGGAGTTGCTGTCCAGCCTGCATCTGTGCACCACAGCACTGGGGATGGGGACAGAGATAAGGAGACAAGTGTCCACAGAGGACAGAGGACATGGGAGCCTGGCGAGTGACTCCACAGTCACTTTGGCCTGCCCGACTGCCTGGCACCTGGCACCATGCTTCCTCATGTGAGGACCACATCTGCTCTCCTCCAGCCCCTCCCAGGCCTCCACCCTTCTATTACAGGGTTATTCCTTCCAGGCGCCCTGACCACTGCCCATCAGCCAAAAACTCCCAAGGCCCAGCCCAGCCCTGCTTCCAGAACGTTCCCTCCCCCATCTCAGCACCCCCACCAGGCTCATGGTGTCTGCATCGTCTGCCTCTCAGCTCCTGCCAGTGCGGCCACACACAGTACCAAGACCCTGGCTCACACTCCCTGAAGTCATTGGCGTCGAGTCATTGGCCTCCCCGTGCCCAAGATGCATCTCCTCATACAAGTTGCCCCTGGATTCACACCCCCGCACCCTTTACCTGCTGTTCCTCCATCTGGAGACCTCCTGCATCCCTGCACCCAGTGACACAGGGCATCCCTCCTGCTGCCTTCTCCTCCAGGCAGCCCTCCCACCTGCCCACCCGGCCACACCTCCTGCCAGCTCTGATCACTGACTCTTCAGGGGACAGCAGACACGGCTGACCTCACTGACCACGGGGATCCCATGCAGGGCATGCGGCAGATAAGGACACTGAGGCAGGAAACAGCTATGTGCCATAACCAAGGTCACATGGTGGGCAGGGGAAAAGTGGCCATGTTGGGCGCCTGCACCCATGTAACTGGGAGTTCCTGGTCTCCAGGTCCATAATAGGCAAAGGGGGGGCATCCATACTGCCACGAGGCCGCTCTACCCACCCTGGAGGGCAGTGTAGGTCACAAGTGGTTCCCTGACTCATCCTGCTGTCCCAACACATCCCTCTGCCTTGATTGGACTATTTGTCCCATGTGCTCAGGCTAAGAGCTCCTGGGGGCTTGGAATAACACGGCACCAACACAGGTGACCCATCGATGACCCACAGACAACTCACAATGACCCAAGGATGGTCCAGGATGACCCACAAACCACCCACAGTGACCCACGGATGACCCATAGTTGACCCACAGACAGCCCACAGATGACCCACAGATGACCCAGTGACCACAGACAACCCAGTAACCCACAGACGACCTACAGTGACCCACAGATGACCACAGTGACCCAAAGATGATCCACAGTGTCCCAAAGATGATCCACTGACAGCCCATGATGACCTCCAGACAACCCAGGAATGATGCACAGTGACCCCCGGGCAACCCAGGACGACCCCCAGACGACCCAGGGATGACCCACAGTGACCCACATGACCCAGGACAACCCCTGGGCAACGCCCTAGACAACCCAGGAATGATGCACAGTGACCTCCAGACAACCCAGGATGACCCACAATGACCCACAGATGACCCAAGACAATGCACAGATCACCCAGAACAACCTAGGATGACCCACAGATAACCCAGGACAACCCCCAGACGACCTAGGGATGATCCACAATGACCCAGGACAACCCATGGATGAGCCAGGATGACCCACAAATGACCCACAGACGACCCACGGACAACTCATGGTGACTCCCTGATGCAGGTCCCTACTGGCCATCTGAGAGACCTGGGAAGGAGCCCGGTAGGGAGGATACACTAGGCTGATGCCCACTGCCAATGAACACACAGATCACTGAGGCCACCACGGCTGCAGTGACCTCAGCACAGGGCCAGTGGTCTTGTCCAGAGAAAACGGGATTCAGCTGCCCCCCACTCGCCTGCTGGACCCCAGGGATCTATGCCCTCTGGCCAACATAGCAGCAGTGCCAGAATCTAAACTCCTGGACACCAGACCTTGCCTTCCCAGGAGCAACATGGGCTTCTGGCATTCCAGCTAATTCTCACCTGAGACAGGTGACTGATCATGGAGGAGATGCCAGGAGCAAAGACTGTCATCCATGAGTGGAATGACATACATCCCCTTCTGGGAATATCTACAGCCCAGGTTTACAAGGCTACAGTGGCTGAACCCGAGGCAGAGCCACAGAAACCACCTGAAGACATCCCTAAAAGATGCAGGAGATCAGGGGGATCAGCCTGGGGAGGCCGACGCCAGTCCCAGCAAAGACACAGCACAGGGAGTCCACACAAGATCAAAATGGCAAACCATGGGAGCATGCCAGGTGCAGATGAAGATCCAACACATGGGGCAAGCACACGCTCTTCACGGGAGACCCCCAGCCCCCTGCAGCCCCCACTGCCACCTTGATGAGTGGTCCTCTGCACACCCTGACTTTGTGTACGCTGTTTCTCTGCCCAGAACACCCTTTCCCATCCCCCATCCATCCTGTCACACTCAAGGTCACCTTCAAGCTCAGAGAAGCCCCCAGCTAGATGTGCCCCCCAATGCCAAGTCGCTGCCCTCAGGGTGCCTCCCTCCCCATACCACCGTGACGTCCACACGTCAGAGGCTGAATGCCAGAGTGTGTGGCCCCAACCACATCTGGCACAGCTCTGGCTCCACCACCACCAGTTGATGAACATGAGTCAGGGGGAAGACAAAAGGTGGGTATTTAATTAAAACACTATTCACAATCACCAAAAAGTGGAAACAACTCAAGTGTCCACCAACGGATGAATGGATAAACACAATGTGGTCCATCTGTAAAATGGAGTATTGCCCAGCCATAAAGAGAAATGAAGTCAACTGCTATGACCCAGATGAAGCTCAAAAACATGCTGAGAGAAGTCAGTCACAAAAGGACAAATATCGTGTGATCACACTTATATGAAGTATCTAGAATAGGCAAATGCGTAGAGACCAAAGTTTATTAGTGGTTACTAAAGGTAGGAAGGAGGGAAAAGGGGGAGTTTTTGCTTAGGGTGCAGTGTTTATGTTAATGGAGGTGGAATGATTTGGAAAAGGATAGTGAGAATGGTTGCATAACCTAAAGAATGTAATCCATGCCACTGAATTGTACAGGTAGAAATGACTGAGATGGCTGGGGTTTATTATATGTATTTTCACCACAATAAAAAGAAAATCCTCCCTGGAGCCCCCATAACCTGAGAACCAAAGGCCAACCCATCACCCCAGCCCATGGGATATCACCCAAAACTTGGCCAGGGTAGCCTGCCTGGCACCCAACCAACCCAAGGTATTCCCTACAGGAAGCCTCACGCTTGCCATCAAAACGGGCTCATCAGAGAGAAACACAGAGAGATGACTACTGCCTGTTTAATGATGGAGAGTGGGAGTTTTGATTGAAACCTTTGTTAAATGGTGATAGATTTCTATTTGTTTCCATTCAGGAGGGAAGAGGAGCGTCCCCTGCCTTTTGGGCAGGAGCTGCCAAGTGGACAGTATACTTTCAGAAGATGTGCGTGAAGCATTTGAAAATCTTAACGGGCCCATCTGACTCCATGTTTAGCTTTTGAGAAACTGACCTTTAGAGTAAATTAAAGAGCACCAGAACAGAAAACAGGCTGCCATTCCTCAGGGCCAGGATCAGCTGCTCCTGGCTGGTTTTCTGAGAGCTTTCCAAGGACAGGGTATCCAGGGTGTCCAGGTGATGGACTAAACGAATGGATGGATGGTCTGGTCAAATCCTGCTACAGCAGCCCAGGGAGAGAAGGTGGCCCAGGCCAGGACCCAGTCCCTCATCGGGCAGCATCAGTGCCTCTCATATGCCCCGCTCCGGGCACTCCTGAGGGTGGGGAACATCCCACTGCCCCAGGCCCATCCTACCCAAACCCACAAGGGTTTGCCATCTACTCCCTCAACACCATGTGTGGCTACTGCAGACTTGGGGTGTCTCCCCAAAGTTTTTCACAAAATTAAAGCTTCCAGGAGACCTCACGCTGCTCCCTGGCTTCAGGGGCCCCTCAGTACCTGATACAGACCCCGGGTGGAGGGCTGCATTTCCACTATCCAGGGTGGGAGCTGTCTGTAAGGGCGGACATCAGCCCTTTAAAGGGCACTGGATGGACAGGTGAGCACATGTCAAATGCCTACTGTGTGCATGCTGAGCATCCACTGTGTGCCTGGTGAATGCCTACTGAGCTCCTGCTGAGCATCTGCAGTATGCCTGCTGAGCGCCTGCTGTGTGCCTGCTGAGCACCTGCTGTGTGCCTGCTAAATGTCTGCTGAGCATACACTGAGAGCCTGCTGAGCGCCTGCTGAATGCCTGCTGTGTGCCTGCTGAGCACCCACTGTATGCCTGCTAAATGCCCTCCATGTGCATGACTCCAAAATCACAACCACAGCAAACATGCGCCAAGTACTGCCTATATGCCAGGCCCCATTCCAGGCACACTACACGTTAACTGGCACACCACACAAGTTAACTTGTCTGAGTCTCACCACAATCTGATGAGGTGGAGATCACTGTGACCCTCGCTTCACTGAACAGGGAACAGAGCTAGAGGGGACATCCTGGGTCTAGTATCCCCTGGGGGAAGGAGGGAGCAGACTGAGCCCAGCACCAATGGACAGTGCTGCCCTCTCTGAGGGTCCGAGTACTGGAGAATGCCCCATGCTCTCTTCCTCTGCAGCCTTCTGAGAGCCCTGAAGAGGTGGCCCAGCTTCGCTTCACTTCCATTTGGCAAATAATAAATGTTGTCTCTCTCCATGTGCTGGGTCGAGAGGCATGTGGTGGATTCCTTGTTTGTGCACCTGGACCACCCTCCCCATCCCTCCCTGGCACCTCCCTCTGTCCTGGGTCTGGGGTGGCCATGACGATGGGAGAAGAGGGCAAAGTCAGAGACACCCCAAACAGAAACAGGGTGCTTTCCACCCCATGAGCTCCAAGAAGAGGCGGGGCCCACCTGCTCCCATCCCTTTGCTTTCATTCTTATATCACAGCCTGGGAGACCCCCACCCCAACCACCGTCCCACCTCCCATTAAACACTGTCACTAACCCATTGCCATCAAGTCAGTTCTGACTCATGCTGACCCCATGTATGCAGAGTAGAACTGCACCAGAGCGTATTCAAGGCTGTGACCTTTCACAAGCAAATCGCCAGGCCCTTCTTCCACAGCCTGGGTGGGTTCAAGCTGCCGACCTTTTGGCTAACAGCTGAGCGCTTAACCATTTGCACTACCCACAGTGTTACAGATTGAACTGTGTCCCCCCAAAATATGTGCTGGAATACTAACTACTATATCTGTGGATGTGGTCCCATTTGGGAATAAGATTTTCTTCGTTACATTACTGAAACCACATCAGTATAGGGTATGTCTTAAGCCAATCACTTTTGAAATATAAAAAGAGCAGATTAGGCACAGAGAGAAAGAAGCACAGGTATGGGAAGACAGATGCCCCCTGGAGATTGCCAAGGAACCCAGGAAGAGAAGCTCACAGAGACAAGGGCCCTCCCCCAGAGCAGACAGACAGAGCCTTAAATTCGGACTTCCAGCCTCCTGAACTGTGAGAAAATAAATTTCTGTTCTTTAAAGCCACCCACTTGTGGTGTTACAGCAGCACTAAGAAACTAAGACACAGGGCCCTGACAACCCTGACACTTTGTTGTTGCTGTTAGGTGCCGTCAAGTTGATTCTGACTCACAGCGACCCATAGAACAGGGTAGAACTGCCCCATAGGGTTTCCTAGGCTGTCATTTTTACAGCAGCAGATTGTCAGGTCTTTTCTCCTGCAGAGCTACTGGTGGGTTTGAACCACAGACCTTTCGTTAACAGCTGAGAGCTTAACCACTGTGCCACCAGGGCTCCTCACTCTATCCCTATTACCTCCTAAATGCCCCAAATCACCCCTCCCTCTCTGCTACCACGGCCACCTCCCTCACTGCAGCCCACATCCAGCTGCCACACCCTCCTCCCTATGCAGGGGGCATGGGGACAGAGGGGCAGCTGTGCCTGGGAATGTGCCCTGGAGAGCCACACACTTGAGGACAAATACGAAGAACATCTGTGTTTTCAGAAAACTAGAAACAACCTCCATGTTCCTGAATGGGAGACAGATGAATATGAATTGTGGCTCAACAGACAACAAGGTCCTCTACGGCTGGTTCCACCACCCTGTCTGTCACTTGTCATACTGCAGTGGCTGGTATTTCAAATACCAGCAGGATCACCCATGGTGGACAGGTTTCAGTGGCGCTTCCAGACTAAGACAGACTAGGAAGAAAGGCCTGGTGATCTACTTCTGAAAATCAGCCAACGGAAACTCTATGGATTATAATAATATTGTCTGATATAGTGCCAGAAGATAAGCCCCCCAGATTAGAAGGCCCTCAAAATATACAATGGCTGCAACAATGGACTCCAGCATACCAATGATCGTGAAGATGGTGCAGGACCGGGCAACGTTTTTTGTCCTGTTGTACATGGGGTAGCTATGAATCAGAGCCAACTCGACAGCTAACAACAACAGCCGGGTCAGGAAAAATGTGGATCCCGGAGTCAGACACAGGTTTGAATCCCAGCTCCTACACATACGATAAGCCACTTGACCTCTAGTGCCTCAATTTCTCAAATGTGCAATGTGGGAAGCAACAGGACCTTTCTCATGGGTTGTCACAATGATCCAAAGAGCACAGACGTGGGCTCTAGCAAGGCTGGCCCATGCCACTCCCTATATCAATCATGTTGCCTCCTTCTAGAAACTTCCATGATCCTCTATTGCCTGCATGCCAGGCCTGGCCCAGACCCTACTGTCACCTCCCCCACCTCCTCCCAGCCACTCTCCACCCAAAGTCGATGCTCCATGAGCCATCTCCTCCGCACACAGGGTTCCTGCTGCCCAGACACCCTACTCCCATTATGAATCGAACTGTGTCCTCTAAAATATGAGTTGGAATCCCAACCCCTATACCTGACCAAAAGGTCAGCAGTTCAAATCTACCAGCTGCTCCTTGGAAACCCTATGGAGCAGTTCTATTCTGTCCTGTCGGGTCGCCGTGAGTCAGAACCGACTCGACACACATAACAACAATACCTGTAGATGCAGAAGCCCTGGTGGTGCAGTGGTTAAGCGCTCAGCAGCTAACCGAAAGGTTGGCAGTTCAAATCCACAAGCTGCTCCACAAGAGAAACATGAGGCAGTCAGCTTCTGTAAAGATTACAGACTTGGAAACCCTACGGTGGCGCAGTTCTACTCTGTCCTATACGGTCACTATGAGTCGGAATCAACTCAATGGCAACAGGTTTGGTTTCTTTATACCTGTGGATGCGATCCCATTTGGGAATAGGGTTTTCTTTGTTATGTTAATGTAGGGTGGATCCTAAACCTAATCACTTCTGAGATATAAAAAGAGCAGATTAGGCACAGAAAGAAAAAAGCACAAATGGGGTAAAGAGAGATGCCACCTGGAGATCACCAAAAAAGACCAAGAAGAATGCTAGAGAAGCTGAGACTAGGATTTTCCCCTAGAGCAGACAGAGCGCCTTCCCCTCCCTAGAGACAGCACCCTGAATTCAGACTTGTAGCTTCCTGATCTGTAAGAAAATAAATTTGTTTTTTAAAGCCACCCACCGCGGTATTTTTGTTATAGCAGCACTAAGACACCCCCCTCCGCCACCAACCGGCAAACACCCCAGGCCGCGTGGGACAGGAGAATTGTATGGGCTTCCTTTCCAGGTCAGTGCACCGGCCTAATGCCAGCTCTCCCACCTATGAGGCTCTGTGACACCTGCTCTGTCGGCCTCAGTCTTCCCCTATGCAAATTGGACACAATGTCATCGGTCACCCTACATTATTGTCAGATGCCCCCAGGTTGGAGGGTTGTGTCTCATGCAGCCGGGGGCCTCCTCCTACCCCATCTGTACCTCACAGTCCCAGCATGGGGGGATCGACACCAGGGCTCCCCACTGCAGCACTGCTGAAGTTTAGCTCCAGATCATCCTCTAGGGTGGGGCAGTCCTGTGCACTGTAGCGTGCTGGGCAGCATCCCTGGACTTAATCCACCAGATGTCAGTAGCAACCCCCCAGGTGTGACACCCAAAAATGTCTCCAGACACAGCCAATGTCCCCTCGGGGCACAACTGCCCCAGGTGAGAATCCCAGGTTTAGGGGATTCCACTGACCCCTCAAGAGACTCTGCATGCCATAATCATCTGACCTACTGAAGTCCTATGACGCTGCACACATTTAAACACACTCACTGAGTTAGGAGGGAGAGAGGACAGAAATCACAGAAGCTGGAGGGTCACCCTGGTTTGTACGATCTAACCCATCGGAAATTTTTTCTGGTGCATGCCTGAGTAGCACAAACAATTAAGTGTCTGGCTACAACCAAAAGGTTGGAGGTTCAAGTCCACCCAGATGAGCCACAGAAGAAAGGCCTGGCAATCTACTGCTGAAAAATCAGCCATTGAAAACCCTATGGAGCACAGTTCTACTCTGGACACCTACATGGGGTCGCCATGAGTGCAGTCAGCTCAACAGCAACTGGTTTTTTATCGTGTGAGCAGGGACAGAACTCGATTTTCCCCCCCACCAAATAATTAATGCAGGGTCCCCACCTCAACTGCTGATGTTGGGGGCCATCTTGTGCACAGTAGGGTGTTCAGCAGCATCCCTGGCCTCCATCCACTTGATGCCAGTAGCACCCACCAGTCATGACAACTACAAATGTCCCCAGATGTGGTCAATACATCCTGTGGGTTGGCCTCGGCCCTGGGGGGACACCACTCTATGTGGAAGGGCCCGGCGGACTCCGAGGCTCCCTCCCTGGCACTCGGCAAGCCATGCCACAGCACTCAGGCCAGCCCTCCCAGATCCAACACTTCCCCTGACATTACACAGAGGGTCCTGTTTTAAAAGAAACCCTCACACTGGTGACTCTGAGACCTGACACCTGAGCCATGCCTCCCTACCTTAGCAAGCAGTGCCCCCAGAGCAGCTAGAACCCGACCCCCAAGAGCCCCTGCCCCTACCAGTGGAAACGAGGAAGCCCCAGCAGGGAGAATGGCAGAGAAGGCCAACATCTCAAGCACTTCCGAGGTGTGTCGGCTCTGGCCCAGTGTAACCTGATTAGCCCCATCCAGCCCCTGTGGAGGGACCAGAAGGCCCACAGCACAGACAGGAGCCAGGGCACAGGGTGGGGACATGATCAGCCTGGGGCAGAGTCACCAGGTGCCATGCCCCTGGCCGACCTTGGGGACAGTGATGGCAGAACATCTTCTGGGCTATGCAGACTAACGTGGACCCCTGTGCCATTCAATGGGGGTGAGCTCCAGCCCACGCACCATCCGAACCCTCCCCGGTGCCTGGGCCATCCACTAAGACCCCCCCTCAGAATTCTGGTCCCCACTTTGGACTTGCAAAAGCAGGGGCTTGGGAGAGCCTAAAAGTCTGCATTCTTTGTCTCCCCAGGTGGCTGGGAGGCTCTGGAAACCGGAGAGCTGATGTCCACTGCCCACCATCCCCCTGGCACTCCTACTTGCTGCTCCAGGTCAGGGGCTCTCAAACTGCGGTGGAGACTCATTAGCCCGGAGCAGGCAAACTTCTTCAATAAAGGGCCAAGTGGTAAATATTTCCACTCTGCGGGCCAGATGGTCTCTGTCACAATGACCCACCTCTGATGTTATCACACAAAAGCAACCAAAGACCACATGTCAACAAATGGGTGTGGCTGTGTGCCAACAAAACATTATTGACAAAACCTGTATACCCGTGTTCACTGCAGCACTATTCACAATAGCCCAGAGGTGGAGACAACCCAGGTGTCCATCAACAGGGAAATGGATAAACAGAATGTGATCCATCCACACAATGCAGCCATAAAGAGAAATGAATTTCTAAGGTCCCTGGGTGGCACAAACCATTTGTGCTTGGCTGGTGACCTAAAGGTTGGTGGTTCAAAACCACCCAGCAGCACCGCAGAAGAAACAGGCCTGGCAATCTGGTTCCATAAAGATTACAGCCAAAACAACACTATGAAGCAGTCCTACTCTGTAACACATGGGGTCTCCTACGTCACAAATCAACAAGACCAAAATCAAGAAGAGAAATGAAGTTCAGACACACGTTAGTACATAGGTGAGTGAAATCAGTCAGTCACAAAGGGACAAATACTGTATGATCCCACTTATATGAAATAAGCAAACGTATACAGACCAAAGCTTATTAGTGATTACCAGGGACGGGAGGGTGACAGAGTGGGGGAGTCACTGCTTAGGGGACACTGAGTTTCTGTTAATGGTGGTGGAATCATTGGAAATGGACAGTGGTGATGGCTGCACAACATGGTGAACATAACCAATGTCACTGAACTGTACACATAAAAACTTGAAATAGCAAATGTACTGCTATCTATATTTCTACCACAACAAAAGAAAAAGGTCAGTTGTCAGAAAACAAGAACAAAACTTTATTGACAAAAACAGGTGACATCTGCTGACCCATGGAGTGTTGGTGAAGAAATCAATGTGGTGGGTCCCAACTGGCATTTCTGAATGAAACAGACCAGACCTCATCCACGTGTCCACATACAGTGAGGGGAACATCTTGGAGAAACTGCTGTTTTGTGGAGGTTAGCTGGTGGGTGCTGGGGTGTCGTGAAAAACAGATTTCTAACAGGCCCCTGGGTGGTGCAAATGGTTAAGCACTCAGCTGGTAAGCAAAAGGTTGGCGGTTCGAACCCATCCAGCAGCAAGATGGAAGAAAGGCCCGGCCATTTGCTTCTGTAACGATAACAGCCAAGAAAACTCTATGGAGCAGTTCTACTCTGTTTAATACATGGGGTCAACTCAACAGCAACAGGTTTGGTTTCTGTGGTTTCCAACGGGTATGGAGTGATACAATCAATGTGAGATTGCGCTGGTGCCAAACAGGACACTCTTCTAGGCCTCAGTTTTCCCATCTGCAAAATGGGAATGATGACCCCTCCTTGGGAGGGCGGGTATGAGCAATGAGAATCCGGGTTGGGTGGCAGCTACATGGTGCCAAGCACGGTGTATGGATTCCACAAGCATGGAAGGCAGGCTTGTCACCTTCCTCTCTGAACACCCCCTGGTGGTACCCCACACCTCCTGGAATAAAATCCAAGCTCCTCACATACACCTCAGCCCCCATGTTCCACCGCCCTCTAGTCAAACTCTTTCTTTGCATTCCTTGAAGCCACAGCCATGCTCCCTCCCACCCTGTCCTGTGTCTCATTCACCCTCACCCCGCCTCTACTCCCGGCATGAGTGAAGACCCGAATTTCTGACAGGGGTGAATGAAGTGTCCACTCTAGGGCATGTCTGGCATGAGATGTCCAGGAACGGACAGATGTGTCTATCAGGGAGTCCCTCCACTCCATCCCCAAGTGGTTTCCAATGAGGAACAAGAACTCCACAGGGTCTGTCGCAGGCTGCAGTGTGTATGAGTGTCCAGTTGCTGCCAGAACAAACGACCACAAACAGGGCAGCATAAAACAATGGAACTTTATTTCCTCATGGTGTAGAGTCCCTGGTGGTGCCCATGGTGAACATGCTCGGCTGCTAACCAAAAGTCTGGAGGTTTGAATCCACCCAGAGGCACCTCGGAAGAAAGATCTAGCGATCTACTTCCAAAAAAACCAGCCATTGAAAACCCTGCAGAGCACATTTCTACGTTGACACGTGGGGTCACCATGAATCAGAGTTGATTTGATGGCAACTGGTTGGTTCTGAGGCCAAAAGTCAGAAATCAAGGTGTCGGCAGGGCCATGCATCCTCCAGAGGTTCTAGGGGAGGATACTTCTTGTCTTCTCCAGTTTCCAGTGGCTCCAGGCGGTCCTGGGCTTGTGGCTGCATCACGTCAATCTCTGCCTCCGTCTTCCCGTGACCATCGCCTTTTCTGTCTTTTCCTTCCGTTTCTCTTACAAGCACCACCATTGGATTTAAACCCATCCTGTATCCTAGCTAGCCAGAACATGCCTTAGAAGCAAGGATGAGAAGACTTGGTCTCGTTTACTTTGGACACATTACCAGGAGAAATCAATCTCTGGAAAAGGACATCACGGTTGGTAAAGTATGGTAAAGGATCAGTGAATAACAGGAAGACACTTGACAAAATGGATTGACACAGTGGCTGCAATAATGGGCTCAAACATACCTATTACTGTTAGGATGACCAAGGACCAGGCAACATTTTGTTCTGTTATACATGGGGTCACCAGGAGCCAGAGCTGATTCCATGGCACCTACCAACAACAACATATCCTGGGAGGTGCAAACGGTTTGGGCTTAACTACTAACCTAAAGGTTAGTGGTTTCAATCCACCCGGTAGCACTGCAAAAGAAAGGCCTGACTATCTGCTTCCGTAAAGATTACAGTCAAGACAAAGGATATGAACAGGGACTTCACCAAAGAAGACATTCGGGCAGCTAACAGACACATGAGGAAATGCTCACAATCATTAGCCATTAGAGAAATGCAAATGAAAACTACGATGAGATATCATCTCACCCCAACAAGGCTAGCATTAATCTAAAAACACCAAATAATAAATGTTGGAGAGGTTGTGGAGAGACTGGAACACCTACACAATGTTGATGGGAATGTAAAACGGTACAACCACTTTGGAAATCAATTTGGTGCTTCCTTAAAAAGCTAGAAATAGAAGTACCATATGATCCAGCAACCCTGCTCCTTGGAACACATCCTAGAGAAATAAGAGCTGTCACACGAATAGACAGATGCACACCCATGTTCACTGCAGCACTGTTCACAATAGCAAAAAAGATGGAAACAACCTAGGTGCCCATCAACGGACAAATGGATGAACAAGTTATGGTATATTCACACAATGGAATATTACACAACAATAAAGAACAACGATGAATCTGTGAAACATCTTATAACATGAGGAATCTGGAAGGCATTATGCTGAGTGAATTTAGTCAGTCGCAAAAGGACAAATAGCGTATAAGACCACTATCATAAGAACTCAAGAAAAGGTTTAAACACAGAAGAAAACATTCTTTGATGGTTACGAGGGGAGGAAGGGAGGGAGGGAGGGAGAGGGGTATTCACTAACTAGATAATAGACAAGAATTATCTTAGATGAAGGGAAGGACAGCATACACTACAGGGGAAGTCAGAACAACTGGACTAAGCCAAAGATAAGAAGTTTCCTGAATACAACCAAACACTTCGAGGGACAGAGTAGTAAGGGCAGGGGTCTGGGGACCATGGTTTCAGGGGACATCTAGGTCAACGTGCATAAAAAAAGTTTATTAAGAAAATGTTCTGCATCCCACTTTGGTGAGCGGTGCCTAAGGTCTTAAAAGCTAGCAAGTGGCCATCTAAGATGCATCAATTGGTCCCAACCCGCCCGGAGTAAAGGAGAATGAAGAACACCATGAACACAAGGAAGGTATTAGCCAAAGAGACAAAAGGGCCACATAAACCAGAGACTTCATCAACCTGAGACCAGAAGAACTAGATGGTGCCCAGCTACCTCCAATGACCGCCCTGACAGGGAACACAATAGAGAGTCCCTGACGGAGCGGGAGAAAAGTAGGGTGCAGAACTCTAATGCAAGTAAAAAGACCAGACTTGGTGGTTTGTTTGAGACTGGAGGGACCCCGGACGACATGGCCCTCCAGACTCTCTGTTAGCCCAGAACTGAAACCATTCCTGAGGCCAACTCTTCAGACAAAGATTAGACTAGACTATTGGACATAAAATGATACTTGTGAAGAGTGTGCTTCTTAGGTCAAGTAGACACATGAGACTAAATGGGCAGCTCATGTCCAGAGGCAAGATGGGAAGGCAGAGAGGGTCAGGAGCCGGAAGAATGAACACGGGAAATCCGGGGTGGAAAGGAGGAGTGTGCTGTCAGAGTATAGGGAGAGCAACTAGGATCACATAACAATGTATGTATAAATTCTTGTATGAGTGACTAACGTGAATTGTAAACTTTTACTTAAAGCACAATTAAAAAAAAAAAAAAGATTACAACTAAGAAAACCCTACTGAGCTCAGTTCTACTCTGTAACACCTGGGGTCGCCGTGAGTCAGTATCAACTTGACAGTGGCGGGTTTGGTTTCTTTGGTTTTATACCCAGGATGATCTTATCTCGAGATCCTTAACTAATCACATCTGCAAGGACCCTATTTCCACTCACAAGCGGCTGGACGTGGGCATATCTTCTTGGAGGACACCATTCAGCCTCCTGCGGATGCACAGGACACACCTGGGGTGCACTCAGACTGTTGGGGTTTATAGGAGACAGGGTCCCCAAGGACACTCAGCCCATTCTCAGGTCAGCTAACTGGCATGCCACCAATCCGTGCCAATGCCCAGAGACCCTTCTCTTCAGCCTGAGTGAGACCAACCCCCATCCTGGCAAGTCACAGTCCTGTAGTTATGCAGCAACAACCCCTGCCCGGCGCTGTACACAAGGCACTAGAAGGCCACAGTCAGACACACGGCTCCTGTACACGCCCCACTCTTCACATCCACCACACATCCCATCCATGTGCATACCCATCACCCTGCACATCTGTCAACACTCAAGTCCATCCCCCCACATCCCATCCACACACACATCCATCCTCCCACACATCTATCCTTCCCATGCAGTCATCCCTCCCGCATTCATCCCTCCTGCACATCCATCCCCCCCCCAGGTCCTATCCGCATGCACATTCCTCCCCTTGCATCCATCCACATGCATGTCCGTACACCGACATCCATCCCCGTGTCCATCCACAAGCACACGCATCCCCTCCACATTCATCTCCCCCATGTCTGTCCACATGCACGTCCATCCCCCCTGCATCTGTCCCCCATGTCTATCCACACACACATCCATCCCCCTCATGTCCATCCCCCACACATCTGTCCCCCTACATCTCATCCACATGCACACCTGTCCTTCCCTCATGTCCAGCCACTCCCACGCATCCAACCTCCTCGCACGTCTTGCCCACTCCTGTGTCCGTCCACCCACCCACACATCAGTCCCCCTGCACATCCGTCCACTCCTGTGCCCCATCCCCCAACACAGCCATCTGGGCAGCCCTGCAGCCAATACATCACCAGAACCCACCATTTCTGGGGTTCATCCCCTCAGCCTCTTCCTTAGCTCAGGCCATCACCTTCCCCACCTGGATGCCTGTGGCCACCTCTCACCATCTCCCTATGTCCTCTCTTGCCCCCACGTGTGTTTCACTCACAGCTACAGCCATCTCTTTAGAAAAGGAAGTGTCCTCAAATGGTTACACATCAAGTCACCACCTGACCCAGCAATTCCACTCCTGGGAATATGCCCAGGAGAAACGTAGATGTGCGTCCACACAGAAACCTGTGCACCAATGTTCACTGTAGCATTATTCCAACAGCCCAAAATGTGGACGCAACCCAAATGTCCACCAACAGATGATGGGGATAAACACAATGTGGTCCATCCATACAACAGAGTATTACGTTCTGATACATGCTACAACCTAGATGCACCCTGCAAACATTATGCTCAGTGTGAGACGCCAGACACGGAAGGACACATATCGCGTGATTCCATTTACATGGAATGTCCAAACCCATTGCCATCTAATCGATTCCGACTCATAGCGACCCTATAGGACAGAGTAAAACTGCCCCATAGGGTTTCTAAGGAGCAGCTGGTGCATTCAAACTGCAGACCTTTTGGTTAGCAGCCGAGCTCTTAACCACTGCGGCGACCAGGGCTCCATGAAATGCCCAAAACAGGCAAATCCAGACACAGGAAATACATTAGTGATTGCCTAGGCTTGGGGGAGGGACGAATGCAGAGTGACTGATAACCGGTATAGGGGTCTCCTTTTCGGGTGATGAGAATGTTCTGGAACTAGACAGAGGTGGTGGTTGCACAACATGGTGAATGTACTAAATGCCACTGAATTGTGCACTTTAAATGGGTGAATGGTATAGTATGTGAATTGTATCTCAATAAAACTACTTCTAAAAAAACGAAGATCAGCCCCTCACAGGCCCCTAGGGCCTCTGCACCCACTGTCCCCTACCTGGAGCCTCATTCTCACAGGCACTCAGCATGTGCGGGCTTCATCTCACTGTTGGAGTTCCAGGCCTGCACCCTCAGTACCCCCAGCACACACCTCTGCTTTACCCTCTCCAAGCCATACCTTTACTGTGATTCTTTCCCAGGTCCACTAAAATTGTGTTGGCTCCCCAAGAGCACAGTCCCATAGGTCTCATCTGCTGAGGGACCCCCAGCACCCCACACAGGCCCCACGACATGATGGGCAAGCACAAATGTCCTTCTGTGAAGAGAACAAGCCACCCACCTTTGTAGTCAACTACCCTCAAGTCGGCCCCAACTCATGGTGACACCACGCACAACAGAAGGAAATGCTGCCTGGTCCTGTACCATCCCCATGACTGGTTGAGAACTGAACCACTGGGATTCACAGGGTTTTCACTGGCTGATTTTCGGAACTCCACTGCCAGGCCTTTCTTCCTAGTCCATCTTAGTATGGAAGTGCCACTGAAACCTGTTCAGCATCATAGCAACACACAAGCCTCCACAGACAGATGGGTGGTAGCTGTGCGTGAGGTGCATTGGGCAGGAATCGAATCCAAGTCTCCTATATGGAAAGCAAGGAATTCTACCAATGAACCACTAAAGCCCCTACCCAGCTCTACAGGTCAAGATTCTGAAGCTCAGGGGCTGAGAAACCAGCCCAAAGC
Source organism: Dugong dugon (assembly GCA_030035585.1). Taxonomy (NCBI): domain Eukaryota; kingdom Metazoa; phylum Chordata; class Mammalia; order Sirenia; family Dugongidae; genus Dugong; species Dugong dugon. The sequence continues at coordinate 22,972,683 of CM057462.1, read as the reverse complement.
CACACAGCAGAGAGCCACAATCCACCCCACTGCACACTGCACAGGGTCTGAGGGCAGAATAGGAAAGTTCACACTCCTCAGCCCTGCGTCCCATAAGCAGTGAAGGAGCTGGGGGCGTGCGTTGGCTAAAACCTGAAGACCATCCCATTGCCACCACCACACGAGAGCTGACCCCCACAGAAGCAAGGGAGCCTCTCCACCCCAGGAGTGGACATGCCACCCTTCAGAATTCACGACAGAGGAGCAGGTACTGATAGCCACACCTCACCTGACCACAGGTGCTGGTGAACCCCTGGTGTCCACTGTGGGGAGCAGGGCAAACCCCTGGCCCTGGTGCAGTGAGCTGGCTGGGAACTGGATGGGAACAAGCAGTAGACCTGCCCCAGTGCCATAAGCACCATCCCCCTGCCCAAGGCTGTGAGCCCTCAGGCTGCGGCTGCGCTTTCACCACCTGCCCACGCCCAGGGCTCTCACCCCAGGTCTGCCTCCCACTGCCCTCTAACTCAGGGTTCCCCACTGCTGCAATGTGGGCAGCTGGGGCCTGATTGTTCTCAGGGATGGGGCCGTCTGTACCCTGTGGGGTGCTGAACAGCATCTCTGGTCCATATCCATTCAACACCAATAGTACCTCCCCATTTGTGACAACCACAAATGTTCCCAGACACGGCTGAGTGTCCCCAGGAGTAGAATTGTCCCCGGGTGAGAAAAATGCTCTAAGTGTCTCTAAAATCCAGTGGAAGCTCACCTCCACCCAGGCTCCACTCCCCCCACCCTCCCACACCCACCTTCCCTCCACCATGTGCAAAGGAAGAGAACACAGAGGGGAAAGAAGGAGACGGGAAGTGGGTACCAGGGCTGAGAGAACTGCCAGCTGGGTATTTTGAAAATCTTTTCTACATCCATCAACAATCAAATGAATAAAAACCATGCAGTCCATCCAGACAATGGACTATTACTCAGCCACAAAAAGGAACGCAGTCCTGACATATGCTAGAACATGGAAGAACCTTGAAGATGTCATGCTGAGCACAAGAAGCCAGTCACAAAAGACCACATACTACGTGATTCCACTTATATGAAATGTCCAGAACAGACAAATCCACAGAGACAAAAAGTGGATTCGTGGTTGCCAGGGGCTGACGGAGGGAGAGTGAGGAGTGACTGCTAACGGGGATGGGATCTCTTTCTGGATGTTATGGAATTAGGTAGTGGTGATGGATGCAAAACTCTGAGTAAACTAAAAAATACTGAATTGTAAACTTGAAATGGGTGGATTGTATGGTATGTGAATTATTATAAAGCTGTTATTTTAAAAAAAATCTTTTCTACAACAATAAGCTGTCTTCGACCACAAGGCAGAAATCTGACCCCCAGCCTTGACCACAGCCATGAATGTACCGTGACCCCTTGTTCCTGTCACTGCAAACATTGGGCATCTACCGCACGCCAGCACAGCAGACAAGATGAAGCCGCCACCCTCTGCCCTCAAAGCCCTGTCTTGCAGGGGACATTCATGCTGCACACTTTCACTCATTCATTCATTCATGCATTCATTCACCAACCACCTCCTCCTCTATAACCTGATCACATGCATGAGGGGCTTGAGCCAAATGAATGTGCTGTGTCCACCAAGCAGCCGAAGCAGATAGGTGCTGAACAAATGCATAAAAATGAAGACACACATCCAAGTACATAAGGTCACCACCCAGCAAGAAACAGTAACTGATTATAAAACTACATGGTCAAAAAGTTCCACCAACGAGCTGGGGCTGCACATAGGTTAGGTCCACCTGGACTGTATCTGCTCAGACCCAAGCAGGTGGTCTCAGCAAGTTCCCCAGCCCCTCCTCTTGTGCTGGCCAGGCGTCCCACCATTCCACAGGAGGAGCGGCTGAGGTCACTGCCATCTGGGCAAAGCAGTTTACCTCCTTGGTCCACATCTAACAAGGGGAGAAACCAAGGCAAGAGAAGCTTGGGAACTTCACCGTGGTCGTGTGGCCAGAGAGTTGGGACCTAGAGCAAGAGAAAGGTGTCCGACTCAAGCTCAGCCCCTGCTCAAGGGCCAAGGTGGCCTTCCTGGTGAAGTGAATAGACCACCTGGATGCCAGCACCTGGAAGAACCTAGGATGTCCCTGCAGGCTGTCCCTCCACCCTTGTCCTACCTGACCCTGTCCCAGTGGGGGAAACATCACCTGGTCCCACCACATGGGATGCATGGAGGAGGGGCGACTTGTCTCCACTCTAAGCTCCAGGACTGACCACAACCCGCCTTCCTAACCCCCAGGTCCCCATGAGGGAGGGCACCTGACCCTTCCCTCAGGTGTCTAAGACAGAGATATGTATCCCAGCTTAAGTCCCCTAGGGAGGCACCTATCCCTTCTCCAACACCCAGGGAGTAAAGGCACAGGCAACAATAATATAAGGGCACCTGTCTCCCTCACATAACGATGATTTGGGGGTACCTGTCTCCCTCCAGGCATGGGAGAGAGATGTGGCAGTCTGCTTCTGTAAAGATTTAAAGCCTTGGAAACCCTATGGGGCAATTCTACTCTGTCCTATAGGGTCGCTATGAGTTGGAATCACCTCAGTGGCAGTGGGATTTTTTGTCGTCCCCCCCCACCTGCCAGGTAACAATGATATGGGGACAACATCTCCCTCAGATAGCAATGATATGGGAGCACATGTCCCCCACAGGTAATCATGTGGGTGTACCTGTCCCTACCCCAAGTAACAATAATTTGAGAGTGCCTGTCACTTTCAGGTAGCAATTATGTGGGGGCACCTGCTTCTCTCAGGTAGCAATGATGTGCAGGAACCTACTCCCCCCCTCAAGTAACAATGATTTAGGATTTCCTGTCCCCCCAAGGTAACAATGATGTGGGAACAACATCCTCCTAAGGTATCAATGATGTACGAGTACCTGTCCCCTCCAGGTAGAAATAATGCAGGGGCTTCTGTTCCCTCCAGTTAACAACAATGTGGAGGCCTCTGGTCCCCCAGGTAGCAATGATGTAGAGGCACCTGTCCTCTCCAGGAAGCAATGATGCTGGGGGCACCTGTCCCTTGCAGGTAACAATGATGTGAGGACACCTGTTCCCTCCAGGTAGCAATGATCTAGGCGCACCTGTCCCCTCCAGGTAGCAATGAGATGGGGGCACCTGAGCACCTGTCCCCTCCAAGTAACGATGTAAAGGCCCCTATCCCCTCCAGGTAGCAATGATGTGGGGTCTCCTGTCCCCTCCAGGTAGCAATGATGAGGGTGCACCTGTCTCCTGCAGGTAGCAATGATGCAGAAGCACCCGCCCCCTCCAGGTAGCAATGATGTGGGGTCTCCTGTCTCCTCCAGATAGCGATAATACAGAGATCTCTGTTCCCTCCAGGTAGAAATGATGCGGGGCACCTGTCCTCTCCAGGTAGCAATGACGCGAGGTCCCTGTCCCGCCCACGACGTCCGGAGGGTGGGGACACCTGTCCCCAGGCCACGTACACCCCGCCCCCGCCCCGCCCCCAGCCACCCGGCCAGCGCCCCCGCCCCGCTCGCCGCCCCCTCCTGGCCGGGGCTGGGCCGCGGCAGCCCCTTACCCGCGCGGCCCGGGTCAGGCTCAGATCCTTCATGACCTCCTCGAAGGCCGCCGTCTCCTCAGCCTGCTTCTGGTTGTGCAGGGCGATCTTCTCGCTGAATTTCCGCGGATTGTTCGAAGTCGCCATCTTCTCGCCGCCACCTCCTCCTCCACCTCCTCCTCCTCCTCCTCCTCCTCCTCCTCCTCCTCGCCCCCCACTCGCCCGAGCCACTGCGCAAGCGCTGGCCGGGCCCGCGGGCGGAGGGCAGTACGCAGGCGCGCCGGCGGCCACGAGCGCGGCGCAGGCGCACGGGGGCGGTGCGCGACGTGGAGGTGAGGGCGCATGCGCGCGCCCCGTAGGCTGTCTCCGGCGAAGCTGCGGCGCGAAGGGCTGGCGGGGGGCGAAGGCTGGGGAGCGAGTAGGATTTTTGCGCAGACGCAGTGAGCCACCCCCGGCTCGCTGGACAGCGGCCGCCTGATCATTCACGGGACGAAGTCCCGGCGGCCTGGGGAGTTAGAGCCCGCAAGAGTGAGACAGCCGAGCCGAGACCCTTTGCAAGGGTGAGCCACGCACCCCTCAAGGGCAGGACTTGCACCTCCAGCTTTGAGACTAGTGCGTTCATGCATTCAACGAGTGTTTATTGAGTGCCTACTACATACTGGCAAACCGAGGTACAGAAATGAACAAACAGACATGGTCCCCGCCCCCGTGGGGTGCACAGTTGGCGATGAGGGGTTGGATGCACACAACCCATAAGCAGCACCAAGAACATTTCAGAAGGCGATGGTGTAATGCGGAAAATAAAAACGATGATGGGCTGCAGCGAGGGGGAGGGAGGGAGGTGTGCTCCCTCAGCCCCAGGGTCAGGGGAGGGGGCACATTTGAGCTGAGGCCTGATCCTTGGAAGCAGCAGAGCCCAGCCCGTAAACCCGAGTGTTGTCTTCCACACCTTTATTTTCCTATCCCCTCACATTTGACTGGTTCTCTTTCTTTCCCCAGATCCTTAAACCCAAAACCCGTTGCTGTCCATTTGATCCCGACTCACGGCGACCCTATATGTTACAGAGTAGAACTGCTCCATAGGGTTTTCTTGGCTGTAATCTTTAGCAAGCATATCACCAGGCCTTTCTTCCACGGCGCTGCTGGGTGTGTTCAAATTGCCAACCTTTCAGTTAGTTGTCGAGCACAAACTGTTTATGCCACCCAGGGACCTAAAGAACAGAAATTACAGCACTTCAGTCTCTCTGTGTGGATTTTGCCCATCCTGTCTTGCTCAGGGACCCCAGCTTTACTCAGGGTGCTAAAGGAAAGGTCCAGAAATCCCACTTAAAAAGCGGGAGCAGGGTCTCCTCAAGGTGAGGGTGCTCTGACATTGATCTGTCACCCCAAGCAGAAGGACTGTGATCGCCAGTATCAGAAGGTTTATATTCAGAGGTGCCAGAACTCATGGGGGGGGGGGGGGAGAGGGCAGGTGGAAGCAGGGAGGGCAGGCCGGGGGGGGGGAAATTTGGGGCAGCTGTCATCACACAACAAGCACATTTTTTACTAAAGTGAGGGGTGACTGGAGGGAACGCTGAGGGAGATCATAGGGGACCCCATCATTTTCCAAAGATGCTTTATTCACGTTTTACAGCAGTTTAATCAAATGTCAATTGTCCATGCTAAAATACATACATACACACACATATATTTAGAAGGTTTTGGGTACTACCACTGCCCTGATTTTATCTTTCTTGTTCACATTGTTTTGGGCGCTTTTGTGAACTTGTCTTTTTTGCCTAAGAAGCACCTGCCCAAGATGACATTTTGATGTCACCGCCCAGCTGTCCTCCAGGGAACCGTTTCCAAATTTCAGCCTGTGAGATGTGGTTGGGGCTGGCCTCACCACCCCCTCTTCCCACAAACACCTCACCCCAAGGTAGAAGCCTTGGCCAATCAACAGAGCCCATTGCTCTGGCCACCCCAATTGGTTCAGGGTGGGCATGTGACCCAGTTTGTCCAATGAAATGGAATCCTGGGATTTTTGCTGGAACCATAGGAAGGAGAAGCTCCTTCTTTGTCTAGGTGGCAGGTTTAAGGATAACACAGGTCTGCAGTGGCAGAGGTTGCCAAATGGAAGAAGCTGGCCCAAGAGAGGGAACTCACACAGGAAAACATCCAAAAGGTAGAGTGACATATGGTCTAATGCCTGGATCCAGCCGCACCTAAGGCTAGCTCCATACCTTTTCAGTTATATGATCCAATAATTTATTCCTTCTTTTGCCTGAGTCTATTTGAATTCCGTTTTCTGTCCCTGGCACTGACTGAGACCAAAGCTCCAAGGGGTCAGGTATGGGGCTGGGCACTCTACATATACGGCTTCTGGTTCTTTCCATCATCCTATGAGGTCAGAGAGGAAATAGAGAGCAAGAAAGGCAGCTGCTCATAGCAAGGCAAGCCCTGGAGCCAATACTGGAACTCAGGCCTATCTGATGGCAGAGCTCAGCTTCCTTCCCTGAGCGGGGTTTTTTAAGGTTTAAATGCAGTTAACATGTGTCAGGAATCCTTGGGTAGTGCAAACGGTGAATGTGCTTGCTGCTAACGAAAAGTTTGGAAGTTCAACAAATACTTTGAGGGACAGAGTAGCAGGGGCAGGGGTCTGGGGACCATGGTTTCAGGGGACTTCTAGGTCAATTGGCATAACAAAGTTTATTAAGAAAATGCTCTGCATCCTACTTTGGTGAGTGGCGTCTGAGGTCTTAAAAGCTAGCAAGCCGGCATCTAAGATGCATCAATTCTTCCCAACCCACCTAGAGTAAAGGAGAACGAAGAACACCAAAGTCACAAGGAAAGTATTAGCCCAAGAGACAGAAAGGGCCACATAAACCAGAGACTTCATCAGCCTGAGACTAGAAGAACTAGATGGTGCCCGGCTACCACCAATGACCACACTGACAGGGAACACAACAGAGAGTCCCTGATGGAGCATGAGAAAAATGGGGTGCAGAACTTTAATTCTACTATAAAGATCAGACTTAATGGTCTGACTGAGACTGGAGGAACCCCAGAAAGCATGGCCTCCAGACTCTGTCAACCCAGAACTAAAACCATTCCCGAGGCCAACTTTTCAGACAAAGATTAGACTGGACTACGGGACATAAAATGATACTCGTGAAGAGTATGCTTCTTAGCTCAAATAGATACATGAGACTAAATGGGCAACTCCTGTCCGGAGGTGAGATGAGAAGGCAGAGAGGGTCAGGAGCTGGTTGAATGGACACGGGAAATCAGGGATGGAAAGGAGGAGTGTGCAGTCAAAGTATAGGGAGAGCAATTAGGGTCACATAACAATGTATGTATAAATTTTTGTATGACAGACTAACTTGAATTGTAAACTTTCACTTAAAGGATAACAATAAAAAAAAAAACTTGAAAAAAAAAAGATTGGAGGTTCAAGTCCACCCAGAGGTGCCTCAGAAGAAAGGCCTGGCAATGTACTTCCAAAAAATCAGCCACTGAAAACCCTGTGGAGCACAGTTCTACTCTGACACATGGGTCGCCATGAGTCAGAATTGACTTGATGGCAACTGTTTTGTTTTTTTCAAAGTTTATCAAGTGCCTGGCTCAGAGTAAGCACTTGACAATGCTGGTTACCCTGATCACTCACAGATTAAGCTGGTTCCGAGGCACAGAGAGACTGAGGAGAAAAGATTTGGAAGGAGAAGCGGGTGGTGTCAGGGCACAACAAGGTGCTGGGAGGGGGCATACCTGTTTGGGCAGAAGTAAGAGGCCAGACCAGCCTAACTCACCCCCACTCACCCCACACCCTATGGTAACTCAATCCATTCTAAGCCCCCGTGATGAGTCAGAGGAAGTGGCCAGCCTTGCTTATTGCACAATGGCCTGACTGTGACCCAAGCCCTCCTCCCCACTCCACTGACCCCAAGGAAGCAGTGACTGGCAACCCAGGCAGAACCCAGCCCCATTGTGTTCACTGTCTTCCTCCACCTCAGAAAGCTGCTGCAGCCAGAGTGCTGGCCTGGGGACACAGAGGTCTTCAGGGCTGCTCCCCACAGCAGACCAGGGGTCTCTGTAAACCAAGGTGAATCCCATACTCCTCACCGAATTTAGGAAAACATTCTTTCTCCTCCCAGCAGCTCATGCCCCCTGCAGCCCCCAGTCCAGCTGTCCCACCTCAGGACCTTTGCATGTGCTATTCCTGTGTTTGGACTCCTCTCCCCCCAGATCCTCTGGTATCTGGCACCTTTTCATCTTTCAGGTCTCAATGAAAAAAGGCCCTTCCTCCTCTGAGACCCTCCCTGAGGGCCCTGTCTGAAGTGGCTCCCCCATGTCTGTGTGTCCTATGACCCAGGAACACCCTGCTCTCTGAAGGAAGCTGTTTCCAGGGTCCTATCTGCTCCCCCACAGTGAGTTGAGGTCAGGAGTAGAAAGTGTTTGCTCAGCTGGGACCTTGCCTTCAAGAGCTTCTTGTGTGATGGGGAAAGGACACAGAGACCTAAAGTTCCCTTCTCTTAAGGCTTGTTCTCCATGCGGAGAGCTCGGGGCACTTTACCGCCCCCCTGCTTTTTCTTTAAGCTCCTTTGTATACTTGTCTGAGTTCACTCTGTTTCCTTGGGTCCCCAGAGCCAACACAACACTAGGCACAGAGGGGGCATCAGGAAGTTTTTGTTGACTGAATTCATTTTCTGCCTGAGAAACTCCTACTCATCTCTCAAAACCCACCTCAAGTGTTCCCTCCTCCAGAAAGCCCTTCCTGACCTCCAAGCAGAGCTCCATTCCTCACTCTAGGCTCACCCAGCCCTGGGTTCCTCTCCTGCCAGCCCTGACCCCACAGGGCTGGGAGTGTCTGATTGTTGAATAGCTTCACTTCAGTTACACAGCACACTTGCAAGCCTGTAGGATCATTTTCTCTCCTCTGCCTCACAGCTCCAACTGGCCCCATCTGCTCCCTGCTAGCTTCCCCAGCGTCACCTCCCTGCCTTCCCGTTCTCATGCCCTCCATTCAGCCTTGCTGGGCCCTGCCTCAGGGCCTTTGCACAGGCCGGAATGCCCTTTCTGCATCCAGGCCATGGTACTCTTTGACTTGAAGCCTCTAAATGCAATCTATCCTCCCTGTTAAATATGGACATTGGTGCTGCTCATAGCAGGCCCTCAGGAAGATTGAACAGATAATTCGTGCAAAGCACTTAGTGCATTGCCTGCTTCTAAAAACATTCAGTAACCGTTAAGGAAGCAAACTTCGCAATGCTGAATTTTCATGCTTTGCTTTTCTGTGCTTCCTTATATGGGATCTTCGTCAATCCAGAGGTGAGTTAGGGCCATCGGAGCAGGAAGGCACAGAGGAAAGCTGACAGGGTTCGTCTCTGATGGCCAAGCCAAGCCCTCATCAGACAGTTTGCAAGAGTTGAGTTTAAGGATGCAGTGAAAGGCGAGAGTCTGTTGGAAATCAGACATGACAGACCCAGACCCCATGCCTTACAGCAAATGGGACAAAAGGAGAGGAAGAAGGAAGACCAGTCCCCTCCCCACTGCCCCTTGGGCTGGGTGTGGGACAGGGTAAGCCTGTCAAGGGGAGATGCTGGGACTGAGGGGACAGGGACCAAGGGGACGGAGCCAACAGCGTAGTTCCTCCCCTACCACTGAAGCATCCAGCCTCCACCCACACCTTGCAGCCATCTGCAGCCAGCTTTCCCATAACATCCACAAAGCCAGTGCCCAGAACCCAGGTCGAGGCCCAGCTAATCTTCCCCATGCACCCCCAACCCCACTTTCCAAAAGCACAGGACATTCACAAACCCCCAACCACCATGCAAATGAGGGGGTCCCCTGACATTGAGGGGCAGGGGCTGTAGCAAAGGCAGTTGGGTGCTTTCTTCCCAGTGGCCCAGCATCCAGGTCCCGATCCTAGGTTCAGGGAGTCCCCATAGGGCAGCAGAGTCCCTCAACAGAAGCCCCAAAGCCAAGCGTTTAGACTGCTGGTCCTCCTGTCTCTTTGCCCTGTGCCCATGACCTTTCTTTCTTTCTTTCTAAAGGTGACATATTCCCCAACCCAGAGTTGGGGCTCGACCATGTGACTTGCTTTGGCCAATGGCACACAGGCCCTGATTTGGGGCTCAACCATGTGACTGGTTTTGGTCAAGTGGCACAGGGGACCCATTTTGGGGCTCAGCCATATGACTTGCTTTGGCTAATGGTGCGTGGGCCTTAATTTTGGGTTAGGTAATTGCCCACGTGACTGGCTTTGGCCAATGGCACACAGCAGAAGTGCCCGCATGTGCCCCAACCTCCAGTGGCCTCTCATGAGTCTGTGTGTCCCCTGCTCCACTGCAGGTAAGAACAGGCCCTGGGTGGCCACTGGTCCAAAGGAGAGAAGAGACGGGTGGAGCGGGGCCTCTGGGCCATTCGCAGCCTTTCACGTGGGAGCAGAGCTGCCCTGGGGCCCGGCCCAAGACAGGCGTCCCCCAGATCCTTGCCATCAGGACTGGGGGTGCTTGTTACATAGCAGGAGCAGATTCACACGCTAATGTGTCGCCTTCCCTGTCCCCAGGGAGCTGGGGCCCTGGCACCCAGTGTGGGTTGGGCCAACGGGAGGTCTCTACTTAGGAACAGGCAGCGCAGAGAAACAGCTCCAGGCAAGGGATCTGCTTCCTGGGGCAGCTGAGACCAAGCGTCGCAGGCAGCCAGCAATGCCAACTGAGGCCCCTGGATTTTGCCATGGTGGCAGACATGTCCTCACCAACCAGCTCTGTTATGGATTGAATTGTGTCCTCCCAAAATTGTGTTGGAATTCTAACCCCTATACCTGTGATGTAATCCCATTTGGGAATAGGGTTTTCTACGTTATGTTAATGAGGACATATCAGGGTAGGGTATATCTTAAACCCAATCACTTATGAAATATTAAAACAGTAGATAAGGCCCAGAGAGAATTAACCAGAACTGGAGAAAGAGCTGCTACGTGGAGATCACCAAGGAACCGAGGAAAAGAAGCTGAAAGAGACAAGGATCTTCCCCCAGAGCCCACACCCTGAATTCGAACTTCTAGCCTCCTGAACTATGAGAAAATAATTTGTTTGCTAAAGCCACCCACTTGTGGTATTTCTGTTACAGCAGCACTAGATAACTAAGACAAGCTCCCTAGCAGGGAGCTGTGGGCCCAGGGGCCTCATGCCTTAATTCATATCTTTTTCTGGGCCTGGTTTTCCAGCTATCCAGCCACGTCTATGCACTACCTAGCAGCCCTTCAGTGGAGTATCTTTGCTGTTTACGTCGGCCAGGGTCAGTTTCTGTTGCTTGCAAACAAAAATCCCTGGCTTATGTGGGTCAAGAAGTCCTTGGGTGGTGCAAACAGTGAACGTCCCGCTCGCTGCTCACCAAAAGGTCGGCAGTTTGAGTCCACCCAGAGGCGCACCTCGGAAGAAAAGCTGGGCAATTTACTTCTGAAATGTCAGCCACTGAAAACCCTATGGAACCTTAGGGGACACTGAGCTTCTGTTGAGGCAGATGGTAAAATTGGGGAATGGTTAATGGTGACGGTTGGACAATATGATGAATGTAATTAATGTCACTGAACTGTACATGTGAGGATTGCTGAACTGGCAAAGTTTTGTAACTCGTGTATTTACCATAAGTAAAAAAAAAAAAAAAGAAAAAAATCAAAAAACCCTGAGGGGCACAGTTCTACTCTGACACACATGGGGTCACCCTGAGTCGGAGTTGTCTCAACAGCAACTGTTTGTTTTCTTATTTGACGCAGGGAAACCACAGCACCTGTCATATTTGGGGATTCTTTGGGTTACAAGTATTAGCACATCCCACCACTCCTACCCAGCAGCACAGACACTGTTAACTTCTTGTAACAAGAAGCGGGAGGTCAGAGGCACTGGCTGGGTCTGGTGGTGCTGTGATTCCAAGGCTCGGGGTGGGCATTTTACTGTCTCTTAACTTTCTCCTCACGACCGCAAGGTGGCTGCAGAAGCTCCTGGCATCGTGTTCTCGGGGAAGCAGTAAGGGAGGGATGGGGGTAACCAGGCTTCTCCTTCGCCCAGGAACACCCACCCCAGAACCCTCCTGCTCATAACTCGCTGACCAGAGTTGGGAAGAGTGCCCGGATCTAAAACAACCCGGCCAAAGGCATTGCCAAGAATGGCTCCGGCTGGTGTGCATCACCCCCAGGGCCCAGCTACATTGCTGGCACCTTGTAGGGTTGGGGGAGGAAGGGGGCTGCCCGCTGGCAGTGGCCACAGGATATCAAGAACAGCTGAGCAGGGCACCGAGCACGGCATGGTGGCCTCCCATCCCAGGGTCCACATGCCTGCCGACATTCCCAGGGACATCGAAAGAGAGAGAGGAGCTTTACTCCCACTCCCCGCCCCCAGTATTTGTTTGTGCAACAAATGTCTGCACCGTGTGCTGTGTGTGAGACACACAGTCAGGTGACCCTCCTAAGCCGAGCTCTGAGCTCCAAGGCCTCCTTATGGAAGGGAGCGTTCAGTCGTGAGAAAGAGGAGCTGGAGCCGCGCCCCGGGACGCAGCCAGGGTGGATCTGAGCCAGCCAGGTTGGAGCGGGGCCCATGCGGCCCCCAGAGACCCTGCCCGCGTCACACTGCCTGCCCCCCGTGGGCCTGCATCCACCCTCCCGAGAGGTCTTTCCCACAGCAGGGCCAGGTGCAGAGGGAGGCAGCCAGGCCACAGCAAGGAAGCATCACATCCTGGCCCAGAGAGCCCATCCCACGCAAAGCAGGCAGGGAGACAAGGGTGCGGGGAGGTGAGGGGCCAGGCCCTCCAAGGTGCCATGCTAGGGTGGGCCAGCGAGGCAGCCCCGCTGGGTCAGGGGAGGATGGGTGAGCTTGTGTGCATGCATGCGTGTGTGAGCAGGAGTGAACGTGTGTTTAAGTATGTGCATGTGTGTGCAAGATTGTGTGTAGGTGTGTGAATAAGAATGTGTGTGCAAATGTGCCCGTGTGCATGAGTGTGTTCATGTGTGCATGTGAGCTTGTGTGCATAGCTTGTTTGTGTGTAATGTGTGCATGACTGTGTGTGAGTGAGCATGTTTGTATGTGTGTGTGAGCTTGTGAGTATGTGCGTTTGTGTGCACATGTGCATATTACAATACGTGGGTACAGGTGTGCATGCATGTGCATGTGTGTGCTTGTTTTTGTGAGTGTGAGTGAGCGTATGCGTGTGAGTGAACGTGTTTGTATGTGCATGTTTGAGTAACGTGCCTGTGCATGACAATGTGTGCAGGTGTGCGGGCATTGTGCGTATACGTGCAACCGTGTGCACCTCACAATGTGTGGGCGCAGGTCTGTGTACGTCGAGTGTGCGTGTTGCGTTTCTCCCTTTTCTGAAGGACACAAACGTTCACAACGTGAAGATTCAAGCCAGTTTCTGCTAAATTAAAAACAGCTTTTTCGTGTTTAAAGTTTACAATACGAAAAATAATTTTCCTTTCTTCCGGGGGCGGGGGGGGGTGGGTGGGAGGGAGGGGCGGGGGGGGCCCCGAGTACATTCCATGCACCAGCCCAGACGGTTCTGCACAATCGAGCCCATTAGATACGGCCGCGCCCTGCCCCCGCCCCGCCCCCGCCCCCTGCCAGCTCACTGGGGACAAGATGTTCCGAGGTGTGAGCTGATCTGGGGGGACTTGCAGCTGGCAAAGGCTGCTCCCCACCCCCTGAGGGGGCTGTGCCTCCAGCAGGAGAAGGTTCTCTTTGGGGGAGATCGGGTTGGAGGTTGCTGGGTGGTGAGGAGGCAGTGGAACATTCTGATAAGTCCCCAGGGACCTCTGCTTGTGTTCTGATGGCCCCGGCAGCATGAGCTCTGGCCCCTTCTAACCAAATTCTCATTCAGCCCCCCACCCACTTGGCCTCGCCTGATGGCCTTGGCTTGGGAGCACCAGGCCTGCCCCTCAGCCTCCTGGAAGGCCGTCCGGGGCCTCACACAGGCTCCACAGACGTGTGTCCAGTGGGCAGCGTGTTCCTTGGTCGGTTAGGAATGAGGGGTCATAAAAGTAGGGGCTGGGGGCTCTTGTGGAGCTTCGGGCCCATGTGGAGGATAATGATTTACGCTCCCTTGAAGGCCTGCCCCGCACAGACTCTGGGGAGAAGCCTGCACCCTGGGCCCAAGGACATAGCACTTGCAGGGCTGGGGGGCTGGGAAGGGCTCCCTGGTCTACCCCCCTCTCCCCACTCACCCTTGCACCATTTCCAGGTGCCCCTGAGCCAGAGGCCAGCCTCCCCACTCCCATTCAGCTTCTAGGAGGGTGAATGAGCCTCCCTCAGCCCCTAAGCACGCACGCAGGGACCGCACAATCACACAAACCGCATGAGCTCAGCGCCGTTCGGCACAACCTCCTCCCTGTAACATTTTTATTCAATAAGTGGAAATATCAGGCGATGATGTCTACAAAGGTATGAGGTTAACTCCATACACGCAGGCGGGTAGCAGGGAGCTGGCATCCATCCCGCATGAGCAGCTCCAGAGACAGCTTGAGCTGCCCCTGGAGAATACAAATCCCATTCATAAGACAGCACTACCCACTTCTTAAAAAGTTTTAAAAAGGTCGAGAGGTTCATACACCAACTCAGCACGGCTGGCCTCTGAGAGGTCCCCGAGAGCTGCTGTCTTCTTCCAAAAGCAAGGAGTGAACAACCCTGGGCAGAGGCAGGGCCGGGGCAGGGAAGTGTCAGCCCTCCAAGCAGACAGCCCGGCACTTAAGAACACAGCCCACAGCTGAGGTGGGGACCACGCAGAAATGTGCTCCCGTCACCTGCCCCCCTTGCACTGGGGGGCTCCAAGCAGCGTCTCGGTGCCCCTGGACCTGGAGGCCCGTATGCCTGAAGGTTTGGGTTCAGTTTATTTTAAAAACATACACACAAGAACTTTTTGGGGCATGGTGGGGGCGAGGGGTCTGTATACCATGGACTTTGGCTTCGACATCTGAGCGTCCATGAGGCTGTGGCCGCGGTGGGAGGAGGTGGCAGCAGGGAGGCAGATCGCAGCCACCACTCCCCTGGGGAGACCACCAGCTCCCTGCAGCCTAGGACACAGTGAGAGGAGAAAACGGCTTTATCGCTTGTAGGGTCTGCTAGCAGGACCTCCGGGCACAGGGGTGTCCCCAGCACTACCTGCGTGTGGCGACAGTGCGGGGCAGCAGGACGGGGGCGCAGGCGACACCGGCGAAGGATTCAGGGAAGTGCAGGTCACGCTCCCACTCGTCAGTCTCCGTGTTGTAGACCTGCACGAGCCCCGTGACATTGTTGAGGCGCCAGCTGTAGCCACCCACCACATAGATCTTGCGCTCAAGCAGGCAGCAGCCAGCCTCTGACTGGCCGGCCCGCATGGGACTGACACTGGTCCACTGGTCAGCCTCGGGCACATAGTACTCGACCGCCAGCACATCGAAGCAGCGGTCCACGTGGTCCATGCGTCCCCCCAGCGCGTACAGCCGCCCGCCGGCACCCACCATGGCGTGTAGCACGCGCGGCTCACTCATGGGTGCCCGCACCTCCCACTGGTCAGCCACTGGATCGTAGCAGTGCAGCGCCTTCTTGTCCTCCACTGAGATGCCATAGCCACCCGACACGTAGAGCCGGCTGCCCGCCACTGCACCCGCATGGCCCCAGGTGCGCCGCTTGAGCGAGCAGGCGTAGCCCCACTCGTTGCGGCGTGGGCAGTAGCGCTCCACCGAGGCCAGGCTGCCAGCACGGTTGCGGCCACCTGTGGCGTAGACCAGGCCTCCCAGCACGTTCAGCTGGAACTGGATGCGGCTCTCCTGCATGGCCTGCAGCCGCAGCCACTGGTTGAGGTGTGGGTCATAGCGGTAGCAGGCATCCACAGCACCCTCACCACTGCGGTACTGCAGGTGCTGACCGCCTGCCACGTACACAAAGTTGTCCAGCACAGCAACACAGGTGTGGCTGCAGCCCACCTCCATTTCAGCCAGCTCCCGGAACTGGCGGGCACCTGGCTCGGGAAGCAAGTATACCTTGGCACTGACAGCACGGTCATGGTCGGTGTAGGGTGTGCCACCAAAGGTTAGCAGCGAGGGCACGTCTGAGCGCACGGCCGTGCGCGGTGACTGCATCTCATGCTGCCGGAAGGGTAGTACCTGGTAGTTGAAGGCCTCAAGCAGGTAGCGGCGGCATAGCGCGTCCTCCACCATGAGGTCCAGTGTCTGCACGCTGTCCACCAGCTCTGAGGGCTGCATCAGTGGGAAGCGCACGTGGCCCAGCACCTGGCTGGCACGTGGCCGCCGGGCGGGGTCGTACTGCAGCCAGCGCACAGCAGCGTGGAACAGGTCGATCTCAGCGCAGCTCTGCAGCCGGTTGCTCTGCAGGAAGAAGACAAGGCGCTCAAGTGGCAGGTGCAAGAAGTCCTCCTCCTGGGAGATCTGCAGGAAGTGCCGGAAGGTAAAGGCATCCACTGAGGCGCGCAGTGAGGCCAAGCTGAAGGCGGTAGCCATGTGGCCGATGTGTAGACAGGTCTCCACGCTCATGGCTGCCTTGAGGAATTCCTCGCACAGCTCCACCACCGGCAACATCTGCAGGAACACAGCCGCACCCAGTACATCCTGCACACAGTCAAGGTCCAGCGTTACCTCCGCGCTGTAGGCGAAGTCCACGATGTGCCGCAGCCCACGCGCCGACACGCCTTTCAACTCCACCACTGCCTGACCCGTCTCCCGCATGCCACCAGTGAACATGGCCCTGAAGGGGAAACACACACATGGATGCTGGGTGGCCGGGAGAGCGGGGGGACTTGTCAGTGCATGCCAGGAATATAGGAGAGAAAGGGAAGGAGAAGGGGAAGGGAAGGAAGAGTGCTCTTCAGTCCCTCCCAAGCTGAGTATCTTCCCTCTCAGGAACAGCAACTCCCGCTCTGATTCTCATACAGCCCCTCCCTGTTGGTCATTAAGTTGCAGGTGCTGCATCAAGGGGCCTGGCTAGCTCAGGGTAGCCAGGGATGGGCTGTGGCAACCCCATGCCCACCCAGGGGTCTGCTGAAAGGGACTGCAGAGGTGCCAAGCATGGCATGCTGGAGGAGTCCATAGCCCTCTGGCCCCAGTGACGGGCCCCCAGCCCACCTGGACACCAGCCCAGGAATACCCCCTGGCAGGAAGCTCAGGGGTCAGACCCTGACTCTGGGTGAGTGTGACTCTTGAAGCTCCAGACGCAACCCCGACCTGCCTGCAGGCCTGGGGGGTCCTGCCTTCCTGGGCTGTCACATAGGGGTGGAGAGCTCCCTTTCCCACTTCCCTGGAGGCTGCGGGCTCCCTGGGGGTCCCTGCAGTCTCTGGAGAGGCCCAGGCAGCCAAGGAAGCCCCCATGCACAGCTGGGGGAGTCCTCAGCAGCATCCCCGCCCTGCCCACTATGTGATCTCAAGCTGGTGACCGCAGCTTAATCTCCCACACTCCTCTGCTCTGGGAGTCGGGGCTGGCGTGAGCTCACTGGGCCATTGGGAACGAGGAGAGGACGTGGCCCAGTCCTCCAGGCAGCATGAAGTTTCACCTACAGAGCCACCAGGCAGGCACAGCACCCCACCCTCCAAACCCTGCTTCCCACCAGCAGGAGGGGGAAGCTGGGGTGCCTAAGAGCTGGGACAGGTCAAGGCCCCATCACTGGGCAGTAGCTGCTTCTACGGTCCACATGTGATGCATAAGCCACCACCCAACAGACGTCTGCATCCACCTTTCAGGGCGGGTGGGTGGGTGGGTGGGCTCAGGGTGGGCTCAGCCATCCCAGACTGAGTCCCACGATCATCCCGTGCCCGCCTGCTTGCCTGCTAGCACCCCATGGCCGCTCCCCGTCCCCCGATGCCCGCTGTGTATACCCAGGACAGAGGCGCCCAGCGGCACAGAGAGTGTTGCCTTTTAAGGTGCGGCTGGCTCAGAGCACCACGGAGTGTGAAGGGCACTTTTGGCTTGGCTCAGCCTCCCCTTCCCCAAATCCAGAGTAAAAATAGATCCATGCCTCCCCAGGGGCCTCGCTGATCCTCCGGTGGCTGCTAAGGGGTAGAGCTGGGCACACCAGGGCTCCCCAGGGAGAACCACCCATGGTGGGGGCTCTGGCCAGTCACCAGGCTGGGAGCGCCCCCCCACCCCCCTGCCCAGGGCCACCACACACAAGTAAAGTGTCCCTGGCTCCATGACAG
Organism: Dugong dugon; assembly: GCA_030035585.1. Lineage (NCBI taxonomy): Eukaryota > Metazoa > Chordata > Mammalia > Sirenia > Dugongidae > Dugong > Dugong dugon. The sequence goes on along the minus strand of CM057462.1, from coordinate 22,954,967 downwards.
CTGCACTGGCGAGGAGAAGGTCCCAGCCTGGCTCCAGGCTGTAGACAGACTGCTCACCCCAGGCCTCGTCCATCAGGTGGGGGAAGCACCCCCTAACAGGGTTAGACGGGACATCCATGTATAGGCCCTGGGTAGGGGGACGGGGAGTGGCTGTGGCTCAGGTAGCCTGCCCATCCCCCACAGTCCACTCTGCTGTGGGGGTCTGCATGGGACTGGGATACGGGTCCCTATCATTATCTGCTGGGCCCCTAGGACCTAGGCCCACCCTGGCACACAGCAGGCATCAAACAAAGCCATGCCCTACACCCCACAAGGCAGAAGCTGCTAAAGGGATACCCTTGGACCAGCTCCACCCCCACACACATCTGTGCAATGCTTCCAGGAAGTCCAGAGAAAGTGCAAGCCCTGGGACGGGTGCAGGTTTCACACAGAGACCTGGGCTTCTCCTAGGACGCCAAGGGCCCACCTGCCATCCCTCCATACCCCGGCCTGCAGCCACACTCACCTGAAGTAGTCACTGCAAGCAGCCAGGACCACCTTGTGTGCATGGAAGACCTCAGTGTTGACAGTGAGGGCCACGTCGAGCAGCTGGCCCTGGGCACGCAGAGCGGCAAGGCCCTGCAGGAGGCCAGCACTGTGGCCAGGTGCTGAGAAGGTGCACTTGAGGGCCCCGTTCTTGTCAGCCATGCTGTGGGGTAGGCATGGGGCAGCAGTCAGGGTGGGGTCCGCAGACACCTCTCCCCATGGCTCTGAGGGCCCGCCCTCACCCCCCACCTGACCTGTCTTTCCAAGTGGGACTCTGGCAGGCTTGTGGGCCCCGACATTGCCCCAGTACAGGTGAGCTCGCTGGTACCACCAGAAATCCAAGGACAAGACCCGGGGCCACCGCGCTCTGCCCTGGCTCCCAGCCTAGAAACCGGGAGACAGGAGGCAAACAGTCCCTGCGCAGGGCAGGTGGTAGCCAGGGCTGGGAGGCGGTGAGCAGCAGCCCCCCAGGCAGCACCGACCATGAGGGCAGGGATGAGGATGGGAACAGGAGGGGGCAGCCCAGTCTGTTGCTTGGGTGGGGACGGGTCATCCTAGGGGCCTGGGCTCCTAACACCTATGCCCCTCATGTGTCCAGCATTGAGCAGAACAGAGCAAAGACTAGGGAGGACAGCCATGATGACCATAGTTCCCCTCGGTGTTTCTGGAAGAGTTTGGATCTGGGTGTGCTAGGCGGCTGCCTGGCCAGGGGGGCAGGGGCCAGGGAAGAGGCTCAGCAGAGACCACTCCAGGCCCCTGAGACCCCTGCAGGGGACAGGGATGTGGCCGGCTATAAGGCCAACAGGATGGGGAGGGGTGTCAGCCCTAAGAGGGTACGTGCACCCCCAGGGGCAGCTCTATAGGGGTGAAATGCAAAGCAGATTCCTGTACCTCCAATGTAAGGACTAAAGAGGCAATGGCAGTTTCAGTATGAAGAGTAAAGTTTTAAGAAGGAGAGGTGTAGAAACAACCCAAGTGTCCATGAACAGATGATGGATAAACACAATATGGTCCATCTATGCAATGGAATATTACTCAGCCACGAGAAGGAATGAAGCACCGATACACGCTACAACGTGGCTGAAACTTGAAAACATTATGCTGAGTGAAATAAGTCAGACACAAAAGGATAAACACTACATGACCCCACTTACATGAAACCTCTAGAATAGGCAAATGCAGAGACAGAAAGTAGTTTAGTCGTTGTCAGGAGCTGGGGGAGGAGGGGATGCTAATGGGCATGAGGTTCTTTTTCTGGAACATTCTGGAATTAGATAATAGTGATGGTTGCAAAACATTGTGAATGTACTTAATGCCACTGAACTGTACATTTTATGTTATATATATTTTACTACAGTAAATTTTAAAAAATGGGGAAAATTAAAAAGATCCCTACTGTAGCCACCAGTGCCTTGGCAGGACAAGCCCTCTGTGGTGCGCCCTCTCACCCTCACCCCTTCACTGTTTTGCTGAATGAATTAATGAATGAGAAGTTTAAGAGGTTATAACACATCATTTCATTCACAAGTCAGGAGAGGGATGCTGGGTCAGAACTGCCCCCTAGACATTCCCCAACAGTGCCCTACCCCACAGGGCACCCTGTCAGCCCACCAGGCCCCCCAGCATTCCGCTCCCCTCTAGGCCCCAGCCTCTGGAACGCAGCTTCCCGTCCCTGGGCCCAATGCCCACCCACAATGAGGGCCAGGAATGTGGGGACTGGCCATTCCAGGAAGGTAGGGGGAGGACACCCTGGCCGCCACTGCCCCCAGCCCAAGGTCATGCCGGCGCTTGATTGCGAGCTGTTGCCAACCAGCAGCTGCCCTTGCGCAGGCCCCAAGGCAAGCCAACCACAGAAAGCAGCAAGACGCACGGAGGTAGGGGGCCCAGCCCTGGGCAGGTGGGGTCAGGAGGGCCCCGAGGCTCTGACCTGGCCTGAGTGACCTCTCCCCTGCCAGACAGGGGGGATGCCCCATGCACTCCTTCTCATTCCCGGGCACAGAGTCGCTGGTGCAGGGGTGCAACCGGCTGACCTTGGCCTGGCCCAGCCCCACAGCCTGAGTCTTCCCCCACTGTCCACACCATCCCTATGACCAACCCCGTGTTATGAGGACCTCGAGGAGAGTATCATCAAGTCACAAACCCTCAAGCTGTGAAAAGACTCCCAGAACCCCTGCATGGGGACAGGAGGCCACAATGAGGCACTGCTTATCGCAGGAACCCCCAGGTTCACCCAGGCCCTCATGTAGGGCTCTGGGGCTCACCTGGCACCACCAGTTACCCTGGACGATGATGGTCAGACACCCCAAGCTGCTGCCCCAGCACGGCTGGGTGTCACCTGGCCATGGGCAGGCTCCAGAGGGCTGGGCTGCAAGCAGGGCCTTGGGGAAACCAGCACAGGGGGCAGGGATGCTGGGGAAGCATACCCGTGGTCTGACACTGGATCCTTCACCCCTGGCCATTTGGTCATTTGCCATTCACTTATTCATTCATTCAGTGGCACTTCACCAGGGCCTGCCAGGCGCAGAGGGCAGAGGCAGGGGTATCGCCTGAGCCAAGACAGGGTTGTGGGCGGGGAGTGGAGGCAGGAGGCCTGGGAACACCTCAGATAGGGGACAGCAGTGGGGAACCTGGGGTCCCCAGGTGGCTCTGCCCACAGCCCTCAGACTTGCACACTGCTGGGGGGCCTGGGTGTGGTGCATGGGGCAGTGGTCAGGTCCTTCCAGTGGTCACACCATGGTGCCGGCTTCTGTGGGGATCATCTGAGCCACGAGGAACCCTGAGAGGCCCACAGCCTGGTAGAGGTGGGCGGGAGGCAGGGTATGTGCAAAACAGGGCAGGCCCGGGCTCCGGGCAGCACCCACTTGCTTGGCCAGATGCCGGTGCAGACCCAACTCTTGACTCTGGGGCTGGTCTTCTCGGCATCAGTCAGGGCTGGGAGGACTCGGATGTCATAAGGCTGCCAAGAGGATCCCTGGTCCCTCCTGGGAGACAAGTCCCCATCACAGGAAGGCCAGCGACCACCTCCCTTCCCCAGCCTCGAGCTGACCTGGGCAGCAGGGAGGCCCAATAGGGTCTGAATGCTTTCACTGCCACCATATAAGCCACTGCATACCCCTCCCACTGATGCCCAGGAACATGGGCAAAGCCACACACAGTAAGAAGGCACCAAGCACCTCATCTGGCCTTGCCTGGATGTCCGGCCCCAGCCCCACAGACTGTGTGCACGGGCCCCACCACCTTTGCCGTTTTGCTTTCTGTCAGCCTCATTTTTCCATAAAAGTTCTGCAGGGACTGCAGGCAGGAAAGGAGGATTTCCAGGGCTTTCTCTGAGCCCTCAGGGCTGACACTCACGTGTGATTTTTCACAAGGAGAAAAAATTTCACATTCAGGCAACTTCGTCACAGGGCCACTGAGTCCTGGACAAATATGGACTGCGTGCCTCAATATGTAGAGTACCAAAAACTCAATACAAAGCCAATAGCCTCATCAAGAAGTGTACAAAGGGTGTGGATTGGACATTCACAGGAAACACAACCAGCCCAAGATGCCTGAGGGTCACCCGCCCTTGTGGTAAGATGCACCAGGTCACTCCTCCCTCCAGCAGTTGCTGGCTGCCCAGTGTACACAGGAGGGGAGGGGCAGACATTCACCCTCGTACCAGTGGGGTAAAGTGGGACAGCCGCTGAAGGGCAGCGTGGCCAATGTAGCAACACTCTAAAGTCTCCTGTCCTTGACCCACCAACTCGACATATATGGGCCTTGTTGAAGACACGCTCAGGTGTGTGCAAGATGGCAGGAGGGCCTTCACCACAGCATTGATTCCAGGGGCCAAAGATGGATATAAGATGGACTGGGTTGGATGGTGTGACCATTAAGGTTGCATGTCAACTTGGCTGGGCCATGATTCTCAGTGGTTTGGCAGTTATGATGTAGTTCAGCAGTTGTTTAACAATTAATCACCTTCTTGATGAAATCTGATATAACGTGATCACTTCCATGATGGGATCTGCTGTAAGTAGCCAATTAGTTGAAAGGAGTTTCCTTGTGGGTGTGGCCTGCATCCAATATAGCTGGACTTTCTGGCAAGGCTCACAAGGCTTTTGCTTGCTCTGGATCCTGCAACTTGGCTCTGGTTTATCTGACCTCTGGTTCTTGGGACTTGAGCTAACAGCTTGCCTGCTGATCTTGGGTTTGCCAGCCCCTGCAGCTAAGCAAGTCGAGAGAAGCCTTCAGCCTGACCCAAGGACTTGGGACTTTCTAGCCTCTACAACTTCAAGAGCCATTTCCTTGATATAAATCTCCCTCCCTCTCTCTCTCTATATATATATAAGTACATCTGTAAATAGATAGATAGATGCTTCCCTAGTTTTGCTTCTCTAGAAAACCCAGCATAAGACAGATGGTGACCCCCAAAATTCACATCCACCCAGAACCTTGAGTGTGGCTTCATTTGGAAATAGGGTCTTTGCATTGTTAATTAGTTAAGATGAGGTTACACTGGAGTAGGGAGGGCCCTAAATGCAATGACTAGTGTCTTTATTCTAATAAGAGGAACATTTGGACACAGACACAGAGAGAAAATGTCCATGTGAGGACAGGGGCAGAGATTGGAGTCATGCGGCCACAAGGCCAGGACTGTCTGGAGCCACCAGAAGTTGGAAGAGACAAGGAAGGATCCTCTCTTAGAGCCTGTGGAGGGAGAGCAGCCCTGACAAACCTTGATTTTGGACTTCTGGTCTCCAGGACTGTGAGAATAAATTCTTGCTGTTTTGAGTCACCCAGTATGTGGTCTTTTGTGATAACAGTGCCAGGACACTCATACAGCCCCTTCACAGGGGATAAGAAGAGGCACTCCACCAGTGAGAGCAGAGGTCATTTGCACCGCCTCCCTGGGACAGGATCCATGGCACATGGCCTGAAGGAGGGGGGTGTGGGTTTGAGGCTGTCCATACCATCTGCCTGCATGGCCAAGGGGCACATCTGAAGGGCTGGAGAGTTGGGCAGGTGCTACCTCTGAGGACTAGAAGGCAGAACGGCCTGCAGCCCCTTCCCCACTATCTTTATAAGCCTTGGAGAAGGGGACACAGCAAGGCAGCAAGCAGAGGGCCGCTGTGCCCTGAAGGGAGGAGGAGGGCTGTGCCCTGAAGGGAGGAGGAGGCACCAGCCAGGAGGGGTCTCTGCAGCCAGGCCTGGCCCAGGGAGCTAGGGACTTCGTGATCATGGAGCCGCCCTGGGCCTTAGCTGCAGGGTGGGAGCAGGTGGGGAGCTTCCCCAGGGACTGCAGGGTGGGGTAGGAGAGTTCTACGGAGTGCTGGGTAGGAGGCCTGCTGCGTGCGGCTGTGTTGGCCCCTACGTGTGCCATCTGCACAGTCCCAGAAGTTAACTCCTCCCTGTGGGGGCCAAGAGCCTATGGTCCAGGCAACACTGAGGTGGGGGAGCGGCACTTCCCTGCCCCTAGCTCTGTCTCCCCAGGCCAGGTCCTCGCTTCCTGACAAACACTCTTAGCACCCGACCCATTTTACAAGGGCATAAGGGCCCCTGAGGCCTGCGACTTCCCCACACTCACTGCCCCCAGAACCTGGGCAGGGGGTGGGGGAGCTGCAGGGGACAGAGTCCCCCACACAGAGACAGAGGGCCGTAGGCTAGGCAGGGGTGGCAGGAGGGCAGGGAGCCCAGGGATGACTAAGCCCTCCCCCTCCCCCTGCCCTGCAGCCATTGGACGAACGACCCATTACTCAGGCCGCCCAGACAGGGGGTGGCAGCACGGGCCAGCTCCCAGGAAGGCGGCGGCCCAAGCCTCCAGACGGCCACCATCACCATCCCCACATGTGAGTCATCGGAGCCGATGCGTCAGGTCTGGGTCAGGGCCTTCCTGGGGGGCCGCCCACTGCCCACCCAGGGGCTGCGCTCGAGGTCTGGGCGGACTCCTGAAAAGCAAAGCCCCCACATCCCCATGCTCCCCTCGCCTGGGGTCGGCTCTGTCCAGTCCAGGGCCGTGCTGGGGGGCCACCCTGTGGCAGATCCCCCCACTGCCGAGGCCTCAGTCTGTTACCCGCAGGGTCACCTGCTTTTGGGTCCCCCCACTGTCGAGGCCTCAGTCTGTTTACCCACTGGGTCACCTGCTTTTGGCTGGCACTCCTGCCCAGGCTCCATCCCTCCCCCTCTCCCTTATGCTTCCTGGGTCTCCTCCAGAGTCAAGTACTCACCCCCTCACCCCCGCATCTACTTTGGAGGACCCAGCCCAAAGCTTGGGGGAAAGGCACGCACAGGACCACAGGGTCACACTCACGGGGACAGTGCTTCTGGGGGAGGGGAGCCCCAAGGTGGGACCCAGCTAGCCAGGGGAGGAGGCCATGAGAATGAGTACCTGCCAGGTGAGTGGGTGCTCCTGAGGGGAGGAGACACGGCTTCTGGAGGTGCTCTTTACGATCCTTGCCCTGGTCTTACAGGAGAAACAGGAGCCCTGAAATAGTCTCTTCATGGAATGTGGTGGGGGGGGGGAGGCCAGGACAGAAAGAATGCCATGGGAACACGTCTTTGGGGTTTGCAAGCCCTTCCCTTGACATGCAGCCCAGCACTGGGCCAGCAGCCCTGACAACACCCTCTGATGCACTATTCAACAGCAAACCCCCTCACCTCCCTTCATAACGGGTACCTCCACTGTCAAGGCCAATGCCAAGTTATTGTCTGTGTGACCCACGGAGCACAGCAGCACAGCCTGTTATCTCCCAGCCACAGCTTGCCCAGGCCAGCAAACAAAAAGACCCTCACCTCAAGGTGGGTGAGGGCATCAGGGCAGCTGAGAGCCTCTGCTATGCTGGCCTCCACCCAGGCAGGGACTAGATCACAGGCACAGGAGGGTCCTCAGAGAGCCTCACTGGGACCCTCAAGAGGAGACAGAGATCCAGAGAGAGAGGACAGAGGCCCAGAGAGAGGAACAGAGACCCAGAGAGAGAGGACAGAGGCCCAGAGAGAGAGGAACAGAGACCCAGAGAGAGAGGAACAGAGACCCAGAGAGAGAGGACAGAGGCCCAGAGAGAGGACAGAGGCCCAGAGAGAGAGGACAGAGGCCCAGAGAGAGAGGACAGAGGCCCAGAGAGAGAGGACAGAGGCCCAGAGAGAGGGCAGAGGCCCAGAGAGAGAGGAACAGAGACCCAGAGAGACAGGACAGAGGCCCAGAGAGAGGACAGAGGCCCAGAGAGAGGATAGAGGCCCAGAGAGAGGACAGAGGCCCAGAGAGAGAGGACAGAGGCCCAGAGAGAGAGGAACAGGGACCCAGAAAGAGGGGAACAGAGACCTAGAGACAGAAGGTGACAAGAGACCTGGGGTTTGGGGGAGACAAAGACAGAGACAGAAAGCTGGTGGGGATACCCAAGCCCGGCTCTCTCCGTGGGTGTCCGCAGTTAGGGAGATAATTCCACACTCCCTTGCCAAGCTGCCTATTCTCCAACAGGTTCAACAATAACTAAAATAGGAAGCCAGTGCCAGGGCCCATCTGTGCACCCCTGGGCCGGTCTGCATCTGTCCCCTGGGTGGGTGGGGGGCAGAAGCACCAGGCAGGGGCAGGGGCAGAGCCATGCCTGATTCCTCCCACCACTCTTGCTCTTCTCGCCCACACTGGTGCCCACAATGGCACCCACTCGACATCACCCTGGCTCCTGTGAACAAGCCCCAAATGACCTTGCCTTTCCGTCTCCCTCACAGTGTTCATGTTCTGGAACCATCTCCTCATGATGCACCTGGCTCCTGCCTGTATGTCCCTGCAGACAGCAACAGGACACTAGGAGCTGAGGCTGTCAGCAGGGCCTGGCAGGAGTGAGCCACGTCACCCTCCCATACCCCAATGCCAGCACTCCAAGAGTGCCCTGCTCACAGCCGGGGAAGGAAGGCTCAGGGGGCCAGAGTGGAGGTCCCCAGGGGGACAAGGAAGGAGAGGGGCCAGGCGTCACATGGCTCACCCTATGGCTTTGGCCTACCATGGACATGTTCACTTTAGGGGTACCTAATGCCCCCTTTCTGACAAGGGTCCCTTGTTTTCCTCAGGGAAGCCCCTCTCCTCCACTCCCAGCCAAGTGATGAGGATCAGGTAGACTCCACCCTAGGGCTAAAGGGGGATATGTGACCCAGCTCAGCCAATCAGAGCATCCCACGTCCCCACCATGGTGACTAGTCTAAGCATGGAGGTGTGGCCCAGATGATCCAATCAGGTCCCAGGATGAGTGTGCCACCCAGTTGATCCAACCAGGTCCCCAGATGGGGATGTGGCCCAGCCAATCCAACCAGGTCCCAGGATAGGGGTATGGTCCAACTGGTCCAATCAGAACCTTCCCTGGAACTTTTGTTAGAGGCACCAGGAGGGAAACTCACCTTCCTAGGATGCTGGGCTGGGAGAAAGTGTGCAGCTTGGGGCCACTCAGTGGGCAGTGCCTACCCAAGAGTGACATCAGAGCTGAAACCCACAGCCCAACATCCCTAAAACTAGAACTCTCCTTGGACATTTTATTTATGTGAACAATAAACTTCATTCACCATGTTGTCCAACCACCTCTACCTAGTTCCAGAACATTCTCATCATCCCAAAAGGAAACTCTGTACCCATTAAAAGTCACTCCCTGTCCACCTCCTGACAACCACCAGTCCACTGGACATTTCATATAAGTGGAATCATACACTATGGCCTTTTGGGTCTGGCTTCTCTCACTGAGCATTATGTTTTCGAGGTTCATCCATGTCATAGCATGTATCGGAGCTTCATTCCTTCTCATGGATGAATAATATTCCATTGTGTGTATGGGCCACATTGTGTTTATCCATTCATCCATTGATGGACACTTGGCTGTCGTGAAGAATGCTGCTCTGAACACTGGTGTCCACGTATCTGTTTGAGTTGAACTTTTATTTTCTAACCACAGACAGGGAGTCAGGTTTCTGGCTCTTGTAACAAGAGGAGTCTTTGAAGTCAGATGCCTCAGGTCCGGGGGCTCCGACCACAGCATTCCAGACCAACCGCCTGCCCTCGCCATCAACGCTTCAGCCCGCCTCTCCATCCTCGCGCTTGAGCTTCCTGGGGGGTTGGGGGCACCTCCCAGAGTGTGTGGGCGGCAGCCGCACCCAGCCCAGCCCAGCCCTGCCTGCCTCTGACTAGACTGCCGTCTCTGGGCCCTCTGCGACGCCGCCCTGGGAAAGGTCAGCACCCCGACCCACACCAAAGGTCAGCGGCTCTCATCGCTGAATCCTGGTTAGCGTGACTCAGGCTGGAACTGCAGGCCGGCCGGTCGCCACTGTCGGCCTCAGCAAGGAAAAAACAACGGTTTGTGAGAGTGACTCACGTGCGAAGTAAACATTTGTGCCCCCTCTGCCCGGGCTGGCAGGCAAGCAGGCAGCCTCAGCCCCCTTCTCATGACAGCTACCCAGGCTGAAGGAGCAGTTTCTCAGGAATAGGGGAAAAAAGGAAGAGCCCTCTCAGGGCGGGCCAGATTCCATCAGTGAAAACCCACGGCTCCAACTCCAGCTTCAGTTCTGGAAGTTTCCCACTTAGAGGACATGGATGAACACGGAGGAGGAGGGTCACCTTATGCCTTTTGCCTTGGACTGCCTCATCCACCCCCCTAAGTCCCACATCAGGGAGACTCCCCTCTCGGCTCCAGTGGCAGAAGGTTCCAGATGATCGCATGTCTTTCTGCTTGATGCTTCCTTCTGTGGGCTGCTCACATTCTCTCATCCAGCAGAGAAAAGCTCTCCGGATACAGGCCCAGGCCACTCCCGCTCATCCCACCGTTGACCCTGCGGAATTTCACACTTGTGGCGTCTTCGTTGGAAAACATCTTCAGCCGTGATGCTCGGGCGACCCCCACAAGGCCTTTAAAAGCCCCGAGATCCCCTCAGGACTTCATCCAGGCAGGCCGAACGCGTTCAATTCCGGAAGCCGTTCCCTCACAGGAAGGCCTCCAGTCCCCTTGTGGTGCCGGTCACTTCCTCCTGAATCACAGTGTTTCCCATGTGCAGCGTGGTAGTGCACCCAGGCGCACCAAGGGGTCTGCTGTCCAGCTGGCCAGGCACCAAGGCAGCTCTGCAAGGGGAGTGCTGGGTGGTGTGGCTTACCCAGTGCTGGAGTGCCCAGGAATGCTGTGCAGGCCTCTCCAGAGAGCTGTGAAAGGGGGTGGGGAGAGGAAGGGGCTCAGGCCCAGGTTTAACAAGTGTTAAGAGAGCTCGTCCTTCCGCACAGCTGCAGGCCGGCTACCAGAGAGGGTGGATCTGCCGGTGGGGAGCCCAAGGGCTCCACTCCCCGCACCAGACAGCTGGACAGAGGCGCGGCTGTGTGTATTTGTCCCCAACACACAGCACTGGAATGTGCTCCAAAGCGGTACTTGGGGTTCAAAGGCTGACAACAGGTCTGGAAATTTCTTCTGGTTCTAACCAGACCTTTCCGGGTCAGTGAAATGAGGAGCCTCCCCCGTCAGACCCCTTGCCAGGCCGCATGTGGGGAGCTCCCTGGGTTGACAGTCAGAGCACAGGCCCCTACAGCAACCAGCACTGGGAAAGGCTGCCCTCAGGGATGCACATCCTATAGGGGCCCGCAGAGACACGCTGTGTGGGCAGCAAATGGGGCAGTGGATATATGCAGACAGGTGGCCAAGTTCCAACGAGAGCCATGCAAATTGTGGTCAAGGGGGCACCAGGACTAAGGTCCAGTAGGAGCACGGTCACCACCCGGTAGAAGAGAAAAGTGTTGAGTAAACCCCGACTAGCAGCAGAAGGAGCCGGGGATGCCAAGCCTCACAGGACGCCACGGGAAAGCCCTCCATGTCCTTCCCAGCCTCCTCCTCCTCGTTCCCCTCCAGGGACTTCATCCTGACATCTGAAATGTCCCAAAGCCCACTGCGAGGAGCGCAGGCCAGCCTCATGTTGTAAAGTGTGGTTTCCCTTGGTCTCGCCCCGTTGGCAGCAAGAAGCCCACCATTAATTGGGGGTGGGGAGTGGGGGGAACCACGCTGGGCTGCTTCCTGGAGACAGGTGCCAACAGCCAAGACTTGTAAAGACCTTCTTCCCTGGAAGGTCGACAGGCAACAAAAAGAAAAGGCTGCCCCAGGAGACGGCGCTACAGGGTGAAGAGGGGCCAGCTGTAAGCAACCACACCACACACGCACTGTGAGGCCATTCTCAGAGTAGCTTCATATCAGCAGCTCACGGGATGGAACCTTCCCAGCGAGGAGGAGGGGGCAGCCTGCCCCAGGGAGTAGCTCAGCTGCACGAGGCAGACGAGGACCTGAACGTGATCTATCCCAGCCCAGCGCTGCCTCCTCACTAGAGACTCAAACTGCTCCCGACCAGCAGCCATAAGACTGCCCAGCTTGTGCTCCAGGTTTTGCCATCTAGGATGCCACAAGGTGACTCAGCCTGACATAGCCCCAAGAGGACCTTCCACTCTCCCACAAACGCCCGCCACCATCTCCCTCATGGCCACCATTCTCCCAGTGGTTCATTCTCGCGGCCTCACTGGGACGGGATGCTGACAGTGCACCACCCCCCGCCCAGGAGTGATGTGCCACCGAGGCTCTGACACTTACACGGCGCGTACAACGTGCTGGGCGCCACTCTGAGTGCCATCCTCACATGGCTTGGTTCACCCCCACAACCCTACAAACCCCCCGTCTGGTGGGTAGAGAGTCACCAATCGCCAGGAGATGATCTGAAGCATGGAGGGTGACACAACGGTCTGGCCACACAGCAAGTGGCCGTGGGGTCTGGGACTGACCCCAGGCACTTGGCCCTGCTTATACACAATGGAGGGAGAAGCCAGAGGCATGTGGGCCAGAAGCGGCGCCCACCAGCCCTTCCCACATCTCCTAAGAGGAGAGGTTGGGTCCAAGCTCTGAAGGGTCAAAACCAAGCCCTTCTCTCCCAATGAAAAGAGGACAAGGTAAATGACCTAGAACCTCCTTGGGAGGCTGCACTGGCCTAGTCTCCCCAGCAGGGGGTGGAGTGGACTGTTCCGGAGACTTAGGGCCTGGGGGAGACAATCTGAGGAGAAGGGGGTGCTGTTAAGAAAGTCTAAACAAGCCATGCCCACCGATCCTGGTCAGAGCACAGAGGGCCCTGCAGACACCTCAACAGTCCAGCACCAGCTGCCCACAGGGCATCTGCACGTCCCCACTCCCACTTTATGCCTGGGAGTGGCGTGCTTTGGCGAGATGGGGCCGTGTCCAGAATCTCTGGAGACGATGGGCGGAGGAGCAAGGATGCCCAAGGCCTGACGTCTGAAAAGCCGCCGAAGCCGCCACAGCGAGAAATCTCCTCCAGAAAACTCTGGAAATCTCCGGAACTTGGCCACTGGACCTCATGCCCATGGTATTCTAGCTGGGGTGTGCGAATCCCAGGAGAATTCCGCCTCCCCCCATGACGGCCTGCGTGGACACCAGCCTCCTCCCCTTCGAGGAGCCCGTGGCCTGAGATGGGAGGGGGCCGCTAGAGAACAAGTGTCTTTTGTGTAGACGTGGACCTGCAGCGAGGACCCCACCTCCTCACACAAGCCCCCAGCCTCAGCAGCCGCGTCCTCTCCAAGGCTCGGCGCCATCGTTAATGGCCATCTCCACTCAGCAGCCGGGGTTTTGTGGGTCCCTCGAGATGGGAAGGAGAATAGGCTTCTCTCTTACTTTTTCTCCCACTGGATTGCAGAAAAGGGAAGTTGGAACAAACAAGTTATATAACACCGGGGATGGTGGGGCGCGGGGGAGGACAGTCCCTCCTGGGGACACTGCTGGAGTTGTGATGGTGTCGCTGAGAGGGCCAAGGGGGGACAGGAGCCTCCCTCACCCTGGCCAGATGACAGAATCTTCACAGGACAAAGAGGCAGATGCAGGCGCTGCCTGGCAGGTTGGAGAACCAGCCTCACGGACAGGCCTCCCCCTTATCAGCCCAAGTCTCCCAGAGAAGGCAGGGGCCAGTCTGATCCCAAGAGAGGCCTTGGTCCAACAGCTGGCGAGCCCCAAAGAACAGGAGATTCTTCCTGCCCTCCCATCCATCCTCTTTCATCCCTCCATCCATCTCCCTACCATCCTCCAGCCATCTTCCCTTCCAATCCTATCTGCTCCCATCTAGCCACTATCCCCCAACCTCTCCCCACCCGCCCATCCATCCTGCCTTCCATCCCTCCATCCAACCATCCATTCCCCCATCCATCCCACCATCCATCCACCCACCATCCAACTATCCATCCCCCACCCATCCCTCCATCCATTCCCCATCCCCCAATTATCCCCCATCTATCCTACCTTTCATCCCTAACCATTTTCCCATCCATCCACCCATGCTCCCTTCCATCTCTCCAGCCATCCATCATCCAACTACCTCCTCAACCCTCCATTCTCCATCCATCCCTCCTGCAATACTGACCAAACACTCACTCTCTGTGCCTGCCTGTGTTCTAAGCGTACAAGACGGCACAAGACATACGTGCTGTCCACTCACATGGTGCTTACACAAATAAGTACAACAAATAATTTTAGGAGATGATCAGCATGATTAAGAATATACAACAGCCTAAAGGAGACTGGAGAAACCTCGAGAGTATGGCCCCCAGACACCCTTTGAGCTCAGTGGTGAAGCTACCTCCAAGGTTCACCGTTCAGCCTGGGAGTGGACAGCCCCGTAAAACCAAATGAGACTAACGAGGTACAGGAGTCCAGTGACAGGGGCCAGAAGGCAGAAGGGGACAAGGAAGCTGGTGATAGGGAACCCAAGGTTGAGTAAGGATATTGTTGATGTGTTGTGAGATTGTTAACCATTGTCATAGGGCAACATTTGTAGTAACTGTTAAATGAGAAACTATTTTGTTCTGTAAGTCTTCATCTTAAGTGAGAATAACAGCACAATTGGAAGAGCGTAGTCAATGTCACTGAACTGTGCATGTAGAAATTTTTGAAACGGTGTATCTTTGGCTATGTGTATCTTCACCAAAAAAAAAGGTTGAGAAGTTAGAGGGTTAATATGTTGTGGGGTGTTAACCAATGTCATAAAACAACATGTGTACTACTGTTTCATGAGAAACTCTTTGTTTTGTAAGCCTTCACCTGAAGTACAATAAAATATAAAATAAAATAAAATAAAAAATCTTAAAAAAAAAGAATATACAACAACCGTGGACGAACCTCCAAAACTATTGCCGAGACAATCTTTAAACCTTAAACCAAAAATAACGCCTGAAGTCTTAAAACTAAACAATAGTTTAGCTTAACTAGTAACAAACGTCTGCCTTAAGCATTGTGCTCTATTAAGAACTATCTATATGGGATCAAATTCACAACAGCAACTCGAAAGATTAGACAGGAACCTTAGGGGGCAGTTGAGTTTATGTTAATGGGCAGGAACAACTCAGAAAAGGAGGATGAGAATGGTTGCACAACTCAAATAATGTAACCAATGTCACTGAATTGTTCATGTAGAAACTGTTGAACTGGTATATGTTTTGCTGTGTATATTCTCAACGAGAAAATAAAAATTAAAAAAGAATATACAACAACCACATGACCCAGCAATCCTACTCCTAGGTATACACCGAAAATAACTGAAAGCAGAAATGCAAACAGAAACCTGATGTTCACAGCAGCATTATTCACAATAGCCAAAAGGTGGAAACAGCCCAAGTGTCCAACAACAGATGAACGGACAAACACAATGTGCCCATCCACCAATAGAATATTACTCAGCCACAGAGAAATGAAGCACGCGGATGAACCTCAAAAAACATGCTCAGTGAAAGAAGTCAGACACTGAAGGCCAGATATTGTATGATTCTATTGATATGAAATGTCCAGAACAGGCAGATCCATAGAGACAGAAAGCAGATGGGTGGTTTGAGGGGTTGCGGGGAGTGACTGCTAACCGGGCTTCTCTTGGGGGATGAAAAAGTTCTGGAACTAAACAGAGGTGGTGGTTGTAAAACATTGTAAATGTGCTAAATGCTGCTGAATTGTTCACTTTAAAATAGTTAATTTTGTGTCATGTAAATTTGACCTCAAAAAATTAAAAAAAAAAAAAGAATATACAAGGTGACCAAAGACATATTCCGGGGGCCACTTAAGCTAAGGCGGTCCAGACAGGCGGCTCTGAGGGGACAGGGCCTTGGAGTCTAAAAGATGAGGAAGAACACACCCCGGGTAGGTCAAGCTGGGCAGAGGGGGTCTTACACCAGCCCTGGCTGGCCCATTTGGCCTAAACGAAGAAACGAACAAACAAACGATGCTACAAAGACCTCTACATCTCAGAAGGACACTTGGGAGAAGAACCTGTACACAATTTCCCTCAAAACCTACTCTTCTGCATGTTCCAGGGGTTCTCGACCTTCTCCCCACACTACTGCAGGAGGAATAGGACACCCCGCAGGTGCTCCAGACAACAGGGGTTTTCCACTGGGGCAGGAGTGTAATGATTAATTTTGTGTGTCAACTTGGCTAGGCTATGATTATCAGTAGTTTGGCAGACACTGGACTGGTTGCTGTACCATAATGTAATGTAATGTAATGTAATGACCTTCCATGATGTGATCTGATGTGATCAGTCAAACAGTTGAAAGGAGAGTTTCTTGGGGATGTGGCCTGCCTTCAGAATACAAATGGATGTTCTGGCAAAGCTCTCTCTCTTAACCCTGCACTCTTCTTGTCACCTGACCTATGGATCTTGGGACATAAGCCTGCAGAAGTCTCCAGCCTGTCGCCTGACCTGCAGTTTTGGACTTGTCAGCCCCCATAATCCCATGAGCCAGCAGAGGTCTCCAGGCTGCTGTCTGACCTACAGATTTGGGACTTGCCAGTCCCCACAACGGCATGAGCCATTTCCTTGAAGTAAATATCCATCTCTTCCCCTCTCCTTCCCCATATATGTAACAAAAAACCAAACCCATTGCCGCTGAGTCGATTCCTACTCATAGCAATCCTACAGGACAGAGTAGGACTGCCCCCTGGGGTTTCCAAGGAGTGACTAGTGGATTCGAACTGTCAACCTTTTGATTAACAGCTGAGCTCTTAACCACTGCACCACCAGGGCTCCTAGATAGAAATATGTATAAATATACATACATATACGTGTACACACAAGTATATATGTATGTCAGAGTCCTGGTGGTGCAATGGTTAAGCACCTGGCTGCTAACTGAAAGGCCAGCAGTTCAAATCCACCCAGCAGCTCCACAGGAGAAAAGACCTGGTGATTAGCTCCCATAAAGATTGTTGTTGTTGTTAGGTGCTGTTATGGATTGAATTGTGTCCCCCAAAAATACATGTTATAAATCCTAACCTCTATGGCTGTGGTTATAATCGCATTTGGAAATGGATTTTCTTTGTTATGTTAATGAGGCAGGATTAGTGTAGGGTGTGTCTTGAGTCAATCTCTTTTGAGGTATAAAGGAGATTAAACAAGCAAGTGAAAGAAGCAGAGATGGGGTAAAAGAGATGCCAAGACACATGGAGACCTCCAAGGAACCAGGAAGCAGAAGCTGAAGAGATGAGGACCTTCCTCCAGAGCCAACAGAGACAGACAGACTTCCCTTAGAGCTGGTGCTCTAAATTCAGACTTCTAGCTTCCTAAATTGTGAGAAAATACATTTCTGTTTATGAAAGCCATCCACTTCTGTAATAGTGGCAATAGATAACTAAGACAGAATTTGGTACCAGAAGAGTGTGATGCTGCTCTAACAGATACCAAAAATGTAGAAGCAGTTTTGGAATTGGGTAATGGGTAGAGGCCAGAAGAGTTTTAAGGTGCCTGATAGGAAAAGCCTAGATTGCCTTCATTGAAAAGACTGTTGGTAGAATTATGAACGTCAAAGGCAATTCTGGTGAAGGCTCAGAAGAAAGTGAGGAAAGTTACAGAGAAAGTGTCTGTCATCTTAGAGAATACATATGGCACCAGCAATAGAATGTTGCTAGAAATGTGGAGGTTAAATGTGCTTCTGGTGAGGCTTTAAAAGAAAACAATGAACATGTGATTGGACGATGGAGAAAGGGCGATGCTTTTTATGCAGTGGGCAAAGAACTTGACTGAATTATGTTCAGATGTTTGGTAGAAGGTAGAACTTGTGATGATCTTGGATATCTGGCTGATGAGATTTCTAAATAAGATCTTAAAGGGGATACGTGGTTTCTCCTTGCTGCTTATAATAAAATGCGAAAGGAAAGAGACGGACTTAAAAATGAACTGTGCAAAATGAAAACAAAACTTAAAGATCTGGAAAATTCTGTTGTACAAACTAAGGGCAAACGTCCTAGAATTTTCACCAAGGACGTGGCTACAAAGACTTTTGTTAAAGAGATTAAGCCTGTGACTGATGGATCTAAGCCATTACCACAGCAGAAAATTCATCAGCTTAGACCAAAGGGGAGACAGAAAGAACAAAAGGAGAGAATGCTGTCTCCTAGGGGAGTTCTACAGGCAGGAAACAGGCCAAAGGAGCTATATCTGTTGTCCTCCAAGATAAGAAAAGAACCATACCTGGAACAGCTCAGAGATCAGCAGAACTATTGGAAAGAACATGGGAAGCAGGGCCTTCTTGGTTTCAAAGGGTGGGGCTATGGTCTTTTGGATTTCAAAGAGTGGGGCCACAGCCTCCTAGGTTTCAAAGTGTTGGATCTTCCCCAACTTGGTTCCAGAGTGTGAGGCTGCTGTTAAGGTGTGCTGGGGGATGGGACGGCAGCCCAAAGCTGAGGTGGCAGGGCTTCCATGCCCAAGGGGCAGGAGAATGGGGCCTGCCAGGGTCAAGGGGGTGTGGTTACCACTCAGATGGACTAGGAGAATGGGGCCACCCACGCCGAGGAAGCAGAGTTGCCATCCCAGTGAGCCAGGAAGGTAGAGCTGAAGCCCAGGGCCAAGGGGCCTCCACTCAGAATCCCAAGGGCATGGCCAATACCCAGAATCCCAAGGGCATGGCCAATACCCAGAGTCTAGTGGGGCCATTGTCCAGATAGTCTCAGAGTACAGAGGATTATTTTCAAGCCTTGAGAGCTAATGTAATTTGTTCTGCTGGGTTTTGGGCTTGCTTGGTGCCCCTTATCCCTTCTTTCCCTCCAATTTCTCCTATTTGTAATGGAAATATATACCTTGTTCCAGTGCAATGGATTGCCTTTATATGGCCTTTCTTGCCATGGTCTTATAATTCTCACCCAATTGATTGGGTGGGACTATATAAATAAGGTAATTGGGGCCCACCAAGGGGATTGAACAGCTTGCTAATAGCGCAAATAAAGCTCATGGTACTCGTGTTGGGGTGGGACCATGCACATAAAGTCTATGGAAGCCTAACAAAGGGATTGGTCAGCTTTGCCGTCCTACTGGGCTTAAAATGAGCCATCCCAGAGGCAGAAGGAAAGGATCTCACCACCACCAAGAAAGAAGAGCTAGGAGTGGAATGCATCTTTTGGACCTGGGATCCCTGCACTGAGAAGCTCCTGGAACCAGGAGACTGAGAAAGAGCTGTAACAGAGAAATAGCACAGCAAAACCAGGAGATGGCCCAGCCCATGGAGCGAGAAAGCTGAATGTCTTCAGGCCAAGGCTTATTGGCAGAGTGGGGTGCCTCTGGGCACTTACTGACAGAGCTAAAAGAGCTCTGTAACACTTGCCTAAGCAGGGCAGAGGCCAATGGGCCAGAGAGAGGTGGCCTGCAGGCATGGCTGAAAAGAGGCTGCCCTGACTGAAGAACTGTATCCTGAGCAGGCCTGAAACTAAATTGTAATCTGTTATTTCCCTAATAAACCCCATAACGGTGAGTATGGTCTGTGGGTCGTGTGTGGCCACTGCAGTGAATTATCGAACTCAGCAGAGAAGTAGAGAGTGCCATGGGAGTGAAGGTTGATGTCAGAATTTGTAAAGAAAGCAGACAGAGGGGGTATGTCTGACCTCCACCTCATAGGAATCTTGATTCTCCTTCCCCCTTGTAAAGTTAGAGGTCAGATGCCACCCCCACACCATTTTTTAAAAATTTTTTCCCATACAAAAATTTATACATACATTGTTATGTGACTAATTGCTCTCCCCATACTGTGACAGCACACTCCTCCTTTCCACTCCTGATTCCCCATGTCCATTCACCCACCTCCTAACCCTCTCTGCCTTCCCATCTCACCTCTGGACAGAAGCTACCCATTTAGTCTCTTGTATCTACTTGAGCTAAGAGGCACACTCCTCCCTGTCTGAAGAGTTGGCCTCGGAAATTGTTTTCGTTCTGGGCTGGTAGAGAATCTAGGGGCCGTGCTGTCCGGGGCTCCTCCAGTCTCAGTCAGACCATTAAGTCTGGTCCTCTTACCATAAATTGAGTTCTGCACCCCACCTTTCTCCAGCTCCGTCCGGGACTCTCTGTTGTGTTCCCTGTCAGGGCCATCATTGGTGGTAGCCAGGCACCATCTAGTTCTTCTGGTCTCAGGCTGATGAAGTCTCTGGTTTATGTGGCCCTTTCTGTCTCTTGGGCTAATACTTTCCTTGTGTCTTTGGTGTTCTTCATTCTCCTTTACTGCAGGTGGTTGGGACCAATTGATGCGTCTTAGACGGCCGCTTGCAAGTTTTTAAGACCCCAGACACCACTCACCAAAGTAGGATGCAGAACATTTTCTTAATGAGCTTTGTTATGCCAATTGACCTAGATGTCCCCTGAAAGCATGATCCCCAGACCCCTATCCTTGCTACTCTGTCCCTCAAAGTGTTTGATTGTACTCAGGAAACTTCTAAGCTTTGGTTTAGTCCAGTTGTGCTGGCTTTCCCATTAGTGTGTGCTGTCCTCCCCTTCACCTAAGATAATTCTTATCTACTATCTAGTTAGTGAATAACCTTCACCCTCCCTCCCCACCTCATAACCATCAAAGAATGTATTCTTCTGTGTTTAAACCTTTTCTTGAGTTCTTATAATAGTGGTCTTATACAGTATTTGTCCTTCTGCCCACACCATTTTTATACTTGTGCCTATTCCATCGCTGTATTTTAGAAGCAGATAACCTATATTCTAGATTTCACAGGTTCTCAGATGCACAGGAATTTTGCCCAAGGATGGAATATGCCTAAGGTCTCACCTATATTTCATTTAGATGATTCAAAAAATGAGATTTTGAACTTGGAGTTGATTTTTGTCTTTTGGGATGATGTGATGGGGTGAATGTGTTTTGCATGTGGCAAGGACATGAATTTTTGGGCACCAAAGGGTGGAATGTTATGGATTTAATTGTGTCCCCAAAAAATATGTGTGGTAACTCCTAACCTCTATGCCTGTGGTTATAATCCCATTTGGGAATGGGTGGTCTTTGGTATGTTAATGAGACAGGATTAGTGTAGGGTGTATCTTGAGTCAATCTCTTTTGAGATATAGAAGAGATTAAACAAGCAAGAAGAAAAGAAGAGAGATGGGGGAAGAGAGATGCCAGGCCACATGAAGATCGTCCAGGAGCAGAAGCTCAAAGAGACACAGACCTTCCTCTAGAGCCAACGGAGAAAGAAAGCCTTCCACAAGAACCAGCACCCTGAATTTGGACTTCTGGCCCCCTAAACTGTGAGAAAATAAATTTCTGTTTACTAAAGCTATCCATTTGTGGTATTTGTTATACCAGCACTAAAAAACCGTCAAGTCAGTTCCAATTCATACTGACCCTACGTACAATAAAACAAAACATTGCCCAGTCCTGTGCCATCCCCACAATGGTATGTTTGAGTCCATTATTATAGCCACTGCATCACTCCATCTTATTGAGGGTCGTCTTCTTTTTTTGCTTACCCTCTACTTTACCAAGCATGATGCCTTCCCCAGGGATTGGTCCCTCCTGATAATGTGCCCAAAGTAAGTGAGATAAAGTCTCTCCATCCTCACTTCTAAAGAACATTCTGACTGTACTTCTTCCAAGACAGATTGTTTGTTCTTCTGGCAGTCCATGGTACATTCAGTATTCTTTGCCAACACCATAATTCAAATGTGTGAGTTCTTCTTTGCTCTTACTTTTTCATTGTCCAGCTTTGCATACATTATGAGGCAACTGAAAATACCATGGCTTGGGTCAGGCACCCCTTAGTCATCAAGGCAACATCTTCTCTTTTTAACAAAAAAGATTAAAGATATTAACAAAAAAAGATTAAAGACTACAGCCTAGAGAAACCCTATGGGGCAGTTCTACTCTGTCACATAGGGTCACTACTAGTTGGAATCGACCAGACGGCACACGACAACATACTTATGTATACGTGTCTCCCTGGCTCTGTTTCTCTAGAGAACCTTGACTAAGACAGGAGAGAAGGGAGGAAATGCATGTTCCGGGGATGACAGAAGACATCTTTCATGAAAGCAATTCTATTTAGGCAAACACTTCTTAGATATGATACCCTAAAAGCCAAACCTCTATAAATTGCACCTTATCAAGATTATTAACTTCTGCTTTGTAAAAGATACCATTAAGAAAATGAAAAGACAAGCCACAGCCTGGGAGAAAAGATCTGCAAATCATCTATCTGATAAAGGACTTGTATCCAGACTAAAGCATTCTCAAAACTCAACAATAAGACAATCCAATTAAGAAATGGGCAAAAGATTTGAAAAGATGCTTCACCAAAGATATGAATGGCCGATAAGCACCTGAAAAAATGTCCAACATCATTAGTTACTGGAGAAATGCAAGTTAAAACTGCAATAAGATACCAGTACACACCAATGGAGATATTGATTTTCAGTGGTAGAACTCTCTCCTTCTACGTGGGAGACCGGGGCTCAGGTCCTAGCCAATGCACCTCATGTGCAGCCACCACCCATCTGTCAGTGGAGGCTTGTGTGTTGCTATGATGCTGAACAGGTTTCGGCAGAGCTTCCAGCCTGAGACAGACTAGAAAGAAAGGCTTGGTGATCAACTTCTGGAAATCAGCCAATGAAAACCCTATTGAACACTACTGTAGCTAATCATGAGGATGGTGCAGAACCAGGCAGCATTTTGTTCCGTTGTGCATGGGGTTTCTTGAGTCAAGGTCAGTTACTGTCATCTCTGACTTATGGCAACCCCATGTGTGTCAGAGTAGAACTATGAATTTTAATGGCTGATTTTTCGAAGTAGATCACCAGGCCTTTCCTCCAAGGCATCTCTGGGTGGACTCGACCCTCCAACCTTACAGTTAGCACCCAAGTGTGTTCACTGTTACACTACCCAATAATCCCATTCCTAGGTATTTACCCAAGAGAAATGAAAGCAGATGTCCACACAAAGATATTCACATGAATGTTCAGTCACTTTATTTATAATCACCAAAAATGAAAACAACCAAATGTCTATCAAAGCGAATGGATGAACAAACCATGTCCATCCACACCATGGAGTAGTATCACTCAGCAACAAAAAGGAACGAGCTTCTGATACTTGAAACTTCAAAGCATTATTTGTGATAGCACACTGCACATTCTCCTCCAATGCACATGGATCATTCTCCAGAACAGACCATATTTTAGGACATAAAACAAATTTCAATGAATTTAAAAAGACTGAAATCACACAAAGCATCTTCTCGGACCATAATGGAATGAAGCTAGAAACCAATAACAAGAATAAGAAGAAATAAATAAATTCATGGAACCTACAATAACACACTACTAGAAAAAAAAAAAAAACCCCATGGATCATAGAAGAAATCAAAAGTGAAATTAAAAAATACTTTGAATTAAACGAACATGAAAACACAACATACCAAAACCTTTGGGATGCAGTGAAAGCAGTGCTCAGAGTGAAATTCAAAGATATTTTTATAATAATAAGAAGACATTAATTGCTGTTTTTACTGTACCAACATCTGCACTGGTGGTGCAAAAGCAATGAATAAAACTGCTTGCATCTTAGCCTGAATCAAGGTAAAGGCACCAAACTGTACGACTATCGTTGTCACAACAACAAAAAAAATTCTTTTAAATGCCAGTTTTACTTATGAATGTAGTTGATGAAGAGGTAAAACTTATTAATGGTATTAAATAGTGACGCTGGGAGTACACATCTTTTCAGTATCTATGTGACAAAATGGGAGGTACCCTTAATGTGCTTTGCTGCATACCCAAGTATGATCATATAATTGCAGAAAAGCACTTGTGTGGTGGTTTGAGTTGTGAGCTGACCTAGTCACTTTTTTCACAGGCCATTTTTGTCTGGAAGAATGATTGATAGAAAAACTATGGCAATTCAAACTTAAGCATTGGGCAGACTTTTTCTCAAATGAATAAAATGCCTGTCCCTTCAAAAAAACAAGTAGCAGTTTTTATTGCCAATGACATAATTAAAGCTTTCAGGAAAAAACTGGGATTATGGAGAACTCTTTTCTGCCACCATGAACTTAACACCTTCTCTTTTGACGAGATAGGTGGTGACATTAACAAATGTGAATTTTTTCATATTGTAGAATGTCATATGCCAACATTTAGATGTTCTATATAACTTGGTGAACCAGTATTTTCCAAACGACCAGTGCACGATGTTACAAAACTATGCGTGTTTAAAAATCCACTCTAAGTGCAAAGAGACCAGTGGATTTTAATGTAATAGTCCAAAAAGTTTATTAATGTGGCTTGAGTCCTCATTGTAACTAACCTTTAAGAAACTGCCATTTGTCAAGTTTTGGTGTGGTATCAAAGAAGTATATTCACAATTATCTGACATGATATTAAAGTCTTCCATTTTTCCCTTAAACCAAAAAAATCCCCTGAAGTCTTCTTAAAACCAAACAATAGTTTAGCTTAACTAGTAAAGAATATCTGCCTTGAATATTATGCTGTTTTAAGAATTATTTACATGGGATCAAACTGACAAAAGCAACTCAAAAGATTAGACAGGAACCCTAGAGGGCAGTGAGTTTATATTAACGGGGGAGGAAAAACTCAGAAAAGGAGGGGGAGAATGGTTGCAGAACTCAAAGAATGTGATCAATGTCACTGAATTGTACATGAAGAAATTGTTGAACTGGTGTACGTTTTGCTGTGTGTATTCTCAACAACAAAATAAAATAAATTATTTTTAAAAAAACATTGTGAACTTCAAAAATATTATTTTAAGGGAAAGAAGCCAGGCACAAAAAAACAACTATTATCTGATTCCGTTTACAGTCAAGCCTCGTTATTCACAGATTCTTTAGTTGTAAACTCGCCTACTCACTAAAATTTATTTGTAACCCCAAAATCAATACTCGCGGCACTTTCATGGTCATTTGTGGACATGCACAGAGCAGTGAAAAATTTGAGTCACCCAACCTGCACACTCTCAGCTGAGGCTGAACAGGGCAATGATCTGTGTTATGGATTGAACTGTGTCCCCCAAAAATGTGTGTCAACTTGGCTAGGTCATGATTCCCAGTATTGTGTGGTTGTCCTCCATTTTGTGACCTGATGCAATTACCTATGTGTTGTAAATCCTAACCTCTACAACATTAATGGGGCAGGATTAGAGGCAGTTATGTTAATAAGGCAGGACACCATCTACAGGATTAGGTTGTATTTTGAGTTAATCTCTTTAGAGATATAACAGAGAGAAGTGAGCAGAGAGGAGAAGGGCCTCATTACCACCACGCAAGAAGAGCCAGGAGTGGAGCGTGTCCTTTGGACCCAGGGTCCCTGTGCTGAGAACCTCCGAGATCAGGAGAAGGTTGAAGACAAGAACCTTCCCCCAGAGCTGACAAAGAAAGAAAGCCTCCCCTACAGTTGGCACCCTGAATTTGGACTTCTAGCCTCCTAAACTGTGAGAAAATAAATTTGTTTACTAAAGCCATCCACTTGTGGTATTTCTGTTACAGCAGCACTAAGTAAGTAAGACACTCTGCCTTCTTGTTTCAGCTCATTTAGTGACATGTTTTTTCATACTTTTGTGCTTTTTACTGATGATTTTGTTATTTAAAATGGCCCTCAAACATAGAAGTGCTGTCTAGTGTTCCTAACTGCAAAAAGGCTTACAGAGAAAATTCATGTGTTAGATGAGCTTCATTCAGGCAGTAGTTATTGTGATGTTGGCAGTGAGTTTCATGTTAATAAATCATAATATATATTAAATGCTGTTGCTGTCAGCTTCCATTGAGTAGGCCCCCGACTCATGCCAACCTCATGCACAATGGAATAAAATGCTGCCCAGTCCTGTGCCATTCCCATGATCAGTTGCAGACTAGACCACTGTGATCCATAGGATTTTCATGGACTGATTTTCAGAAGTCAGTCTCCAGGCTTTTCTTCTTAGTCTGACTTAGTCAGGAAGCTCTGCTGAAACCTGTTCAGCATCATAGCAACACACAACATCTACTGACAGGCGGGTGGTGGCTGCACACGAGGTACAATGGCCAGGAAGCAAACATGGTTCTTCCCCACAGAAGGTGAAAATCCTACCACTGAACCACCACTGCCCCCATCTATTAAATAAGGCGTCTTTAAACAGAAACACACATAAAGAAAAGTTATGCATTGATTAGTTGATGAAAATGTTGTGACCAGAGGCTCGCAAGAACCTAACCCCATATTTCCCCAAGAGCAATGATTCAGTGTTCACTAATTCAGCATTCTCGGAGACTCTACAGAACATGACTACCACGAACAATGAGACTTGAATGTAGATGAAACTTCCAGAAAAGGCAAAACCATAGAGACTGAAAGTAGACCATGGTGTGTCTGGGGCTGGAGGTGGGAGTGGGGTGGACTGCAAATGGGCTTCGTGGAATTTCTGGAGTTCTGGAAATGTCCTAAAAAACTGGGTATTTTTTAGGTGATGCATGCACAACCCCCTAAATATATCAAAACTCAATGAGCTTCCCAGTTAAGATGGGTGAACTGTGTGGTGTGTAATTACACCTCAAGAGAGCTAGTCAAAGAAAGAAAAGAAAAGCACTCTTGCCCAAGTGACTCCACCGCAGGGCCCAGGGCAGGGACCTGGTGTCTGCTGTCCCTTCTCACCCACCATTTCCTCACCACCAAGCCAATGCCTCCCAAGATCCTCTGGTCTCTCCCTGTTCCACACTGCAGTATGCACTCGGAAGGCAGGTCCCTCCTCTGGCCACACACCTCCCAGGCTCCCCACACCCACCAGTAGACCAGAATCGGCTCCTGCCTCCCTCTGTCCGTGCACCAAGGCCTCCCAGTGCCATTCAGCTTCTCTGGGACAGGCAAGGCTTGTCTTGGTCCAGCTGTGTCCCCACATTTCCATCTGGCCTGCAAAGCCCCACTCACACACCGGGGACCATTGAGGCGCCCCAGGTCCCCACAGCGAGCCAACTGAACAGCTCCCAGGGACAGATCAATGCCATCGCACCCCACGATGGCTGGGGTGATTGTGTACGGGAGCGCCCCCGCGAGGGACAGCCGAAATGTCCTCTCTGCCAGTGAGGGGAACAGGCTGTCCTGGGGGCCTGGGTGGGAGAGTCTGAGTCATGCTGCCCTTGCCTTGGGGAAAGGGAGGGAGGTCACGCTCCCTGAGGCAGGTGTTTTTTCCCCTCTGAGAAACCAGAAAAACGTCCATGTAAATGTCAACAGCTTTTATGCCAATTCTAGGGGTTCACGGACTCCTTCCCAGATGTGCCCATGGGGAAAAGGAGTCTCCCTCTGACCAAAGAAGGTGAATTCTGCCCTTTGGTCTGACTGGAAGATCTTGCCTCAAGCCCTCTAGCTTGAAGAGGAAGTGGGTAGACCCCATTAAGATGGGAGGGAGGGGCCCCAAGGAAGGGCCCTCTAGGTGTATTCTTTAGACCCTCAGGACTCGCATGCCATCCTCAGGCTCCCCGAGACCACCCCAGCCCCTCAAGATCCCTGGGACCCCAGGGTCTCTCATCATTACCCTTAGGTTCTCTGTCCCTCAGTCCTCACTCAGCACCCCCTCAGGCTCCCTTGTACACTTCCTGCCCATCAGGACCTCCTGATGTTCTCCCCAGGCCCTTCAGGACCCCCAGGTCCCCCTAGATACCCTCTGCCCATCAGGACCTCCTGAGGTTCTCCCCAGGCCCCTCAGGACCCCTAGGACCCCAGACACCCCCTCTTGGGTTCCCCCAGGCCCCTGAGGCACCTGTCAGGCTTTCATTTTAGCACTTCCCACCCCCACCCCAGTCCTCACCTCTTCCAGGTCCCCTTAGCCCTCAGAACTACCTTTCCCCTTCTCACGGTCCTTCAGCACCATCCAGGAACCTCCAGGGCTTCAGTCCCTCCAAGTCCCCCTCAGTCCTCTCTTCAGGCCCCACCAAAACCCTCAGCACTCTCAAGACTGTTCAAGGCCTCTTCAGGCCCCTCACAACCACCCTCCCCAACCTCAGGCCCCTTGGCACCTCCAGGCTCTTCATCGGACCCAGACCCCCACAGGCTCCTAGGCTCGCCTACAGACGCCTCGCGGTCCTGATGCCCCCAGGCCTCTTCAGCCGCCCCGTCAGGACCCCTCGGCCCCCACAGTACCCCACAGTCCCCTAAGCCCACAGCCGCAAGGAAGACACTCGAGCCGGCCCAGGCCGTTCCCCAGCCTTTCGGGAACCCCCACAGGTGCCGCCGGGGCAGGTGCAGGCCGACTCTGAGGGCCGGCATCTTACCTGCTTGTGCGCTCGGATCCCGAGCCCGCGCCAAAGCCGCCGCCGCCGGCGCCGCCGCTGCCGCCGGACTCCGCCATCTTCCCGCCGCTGTCGCTGCCGCCGCCGCCGCCGTCGTCGTCGCCACCGCCGCGCGCTTAAGCACGGTAGACTGGAGAACAGCGGGGAGGGGCGGGGCCTGGGCTGCGAAGGGGCGGGACCTGTTATGCCGTGAGCTGGGTGGATCTGGCCGGGAGGGTGGGTGTCCGGGAAGGAGCGAGGATTGGGGCGGACCCGGGCCCGTGGAGGGGCGGGGCCTAGATGTCAGAGGGGCGGGACCGGATCAGCGGAGGGGCGGGGCCGGGAGGAGTGGCCGGATGCGAGGGGTGGGGCCGGCTTCGCCGGATGGGTGAAGGGTCTGGACTGCAGAGGGGCAGGAGTCAGAGGACAGGCGAGGGTTGGGGAGGGTCAGAGGGCAGGTAGTGATGGCGAGAGGCGGGACGCCTAGTCTGAAGGGAGGGGGAGATAGGATGAGGAGCGGTGTCTGAGGAGAGGCGGGGCTAGGATAGCGCTGGGAGGGAAAGGGGGCTAGGATGGGGGCGGCCTTATCTGGGAACTGGACGGGGAGTGCGGGCTAAAAGAGGAGGAAACAGGAGGGTCTTGGGGAAAGAGGTGGACAGGTCCCTGAGCTCTGCCCTCAGATGCTGACCCCCCATCTGCCCTCACACCCGGAAACTCTTTCCCCTACTCAAACCCCACACGAAACCCATCGCAATCGAGTGGATTCTAACTCATAGCAACCTTATAAAACAGAATAGAACTGCCCCATAGGGTTTCCAACGTTGTAAATCTTTACGGAAGCAGACTGCCACATCTTTCTCCCGCAGAGCGGCTGATGGGTTCCTACCGCCAACCTTTGGGCTCTTAACCTCTGGGTCACCAGCGCTCTTCTTTCCCTCACAGACCTGGGAATCTCATCCTGACTTACCATGGCTCTTCCTGGAGCCTCACTGCCTCCCCAAGGCCTCCCTCAGACACGCTCTGCCCAGGCCTTAAACCTCCAACCCCCTCTCAGATTTCAGCCTTCTCTTGACTCCCAGAGAACCCACCCACAGATCCAGGAACCCCCACCCTCAAACCCGGGAACCCCCACCTTCAGACCCAGGAACCTCCACCCTCAGATGCCCCACCTCCACCCTCATACACCCCAGATCCACCCTCAGACCCCCAGCTCCACCCTCAGACCTGGCAACCCCCACCCTCAGACTCCAAACCTACTTCACCCACCAGTTCTGGTTCTCACATCCCAAACCCCCACCCTCAAACTGTCTCCCCATCCTCTACTCAAATTCCAACTCCTGCTCCCCCAAATTTCTGCTCATACAGACTTCAAACCCACATTTATACCCCCAAAGTCCAATCTATCAGACCCAACCCCCTCGGATGCCCCAAACCCAAGCTCCCAAAACACTCCCAACCTTCAGCCAAGGCCACATCTGAGTCCTTCGTTTGTATCTTCCTGTGTCTTTTTCCTTCCCTCCTCCTCCTCTCTTTCGCTCCTCTGTCCCCATGGAGTCCAGGGCCTTCAGGGGACAAGGGTTGCTCTGGCCATTGTATGGTTGCCCCTCACCCCACCCACTGAAGGCCTAGAATCCCCTCCCTGGAAGATCCAACCTCTCGGGATCACATTTATTCTTTTACCCTCTGAGTCGGAAAACCCTCCTTTGGGCAGCCTCAGGCAGGCCTCTGAGGTCCAATGGTGCTCAAAGTTCTCCATGAGGTCAGTGCTGGGAGAAGGGGGTGGATGTGGGCTGGAGACCCCAGAGAAGGGAGCAAGAGGTGCACCAGGCCCACCTGATCATCTCTAGTAGAGGAGTGGGTACATAGTAGATGCTCAATGATTGTATGTGTAAACTGCTCAGGAGTTGACACAGATACCAGGTTCTGAAGGGCCCTGCAGATCTCTCCAGCACACAGTAAGTGCTCAATAAATGCTAAAGGCATGCATGCAGAAGCAAGCTCTGGACACACACCCTGGTCTGCCTACAGTCTACCCACCACCTCTGAGCCTTTTTGCCTCTCTTCCAGATGAACCACACGCAGCAATCCAACCTAGCTCCCCAGAGGCATCCAGCTTACACACCACACACAGACGGCTAAGAATGACATCCATATGCATGCACGTTTCACAAACAGCCGATTCAACCCACATGTCAGGCACACAGACACACAGCAGAGGAGTGACAAGTGGGAGAGGCTTGTCAGGCTACCGGCTGTGTGCACACAGCGCCCCAAGAACACTTGGCACAGAACAGTCAGTGCAAAGGCCCTGGGGCATGAGCATAGCTGGGGAAGTGAGGGATCAGGAGAGAAAAGGAGATGGGGTGGGGTGCAAAAGGGGCTGCTCTAGATCTTGCAGGGCCTTGTGGACCACCATGGAGACTCAGTATTTCCTCAGTAAGAAATGAGGAGGTACGGGGGCTTGGGAGAGGAGGGGATGTGACCGACACCAGCTTTAACAGAGGTCCTGATGGCACAGTGGTTAAGAGCTTGACTACTAACCAAAAGGTCGGCAGTTCAAATCCACCAGCTGCTCCTTGGAAACCCTATGGGGCAGCTCTAATCTGTCCTATAGGGTCGCTATGAGTCGGAATTGACTCAAGTGCAACAGGTTTTGTTTTTTCCTGAGAGTCAGGGCAATGCCTTGAATTAAGGAGATGTGTGTGGCCCAAACAATTTGTGCTCAGCTACTAACCAAAAGGTTGGTGGTTTGTTTTAGTTGTTATTGTAAAAAGTCCCCGGGTGGTGCAAATGATTTGTGCTTGACTACTAACCAAACAAAAGGTTGGTGGTTTGAACCTACCCAGCAGTGCCATGAAAGAAAGGCCTGGCAATCTGCTTCCATTAAGATTACAGCCAAGAAAACCCTACGAAGCACAGTTCTACTCTGCACACACGGGGTCGCCATGAGTCAAAATCTACTTGATGGCAACTGATTGTTGTTAGCTGCCATGATGTCGGCCCCTGATTCATGGCAACCCCGTGCACAATAGAACAAAATGCTGCCCGGTCCTGTGCCATCCCCATGATCAGTTGTGGAGTGGACTGAACCATTGAGATCCATAGGGTTTTCATGGGCTAATTTTCAGAAGTCGATCGCCAGACCTTTCTTCCTAGTCTGCCTTACTCTGGAGGTTCCACTGAAACCCGTGCAGCATCACAGCAACACACAAGCCTCCGCTGACAGATGGATGATGGCTACGCATGAGGTGCGTTGGCTGGGAATCAAACCTGGGTTTCCCACAGGGAAGGCGAGAATTCTGTCACTGAACTACCACTGCCCCAAAGGGAGCTGAGTTAGGAGATAAATAATCCAGGCCAGAAATGACGAGAGCTGGTCCCCAGGGTGGTCTTAGCCAGAGAGGGGAGGGAGGTGGTCTTCCCTGGGATGAACTTGGCAGGTGGAACTCCTAGGAGATGCTGGCAGGTGGTGTGTGGGGACCCCCGCCAGGGTTCTTGGCCCGACCTCTGGACTGAATCAGCAGCCGGCCCTGCAATGGGGAGGGACACAGATAGCACACACAGGTCGCCGGCCCCCACTGCACCCCTTGTCCAATACTGCTGACCTGTGGTCCGGCAGATCACGCAGGCCCAGCCACCATCTGGCCTGCAGCTGGTATGGCTCTCCCCCAGCTGGGGGCCTCGCCACCTGTTTCCCAGCTCCACACCAGCTGTGGGGCTCATGGCCCCAGGTGGAGCTCAGAGGGCCTTGTGACAACCCCCAGGTGTTACAGAGGAGGAAATCAGGGCCCCAAGGTGATGCCTCGCCTTCCTACAGCCTCCACTCTGATAGCGTCCTCCACGGAGCAGCCAGGGAGAGGGGGCTGCTAAGCTCCTGGTACCCCCTTTTTCCTTCGCTATAAGGTGGACAGGTCAACATTTAACGTATGTTTGCTATCACCTTATCAGAATCCTGGTGATGCAATGGTTAAAGTGCTTAGCTGCCAACCAAAAGGTCAGCAGTTCAAACCCAACAGTCGCTCTGTGGGACAAAAGACCTGGTGATCTGCTCCCCTAGAGGGTACAGCCTAGGGAACCCTATGGGACAGTTCTACTCTGTCCTATAGAGTCTCTATGAGTTGGGATCAACTTGAAGGCACACAACAACAACAACATCACATTATCAGGAGCTCTTGGGTGGCACAAAGGGTTAATCACTCAACTACTAGCCAGAAGGTTTGAACCCATCCACAGGTGCCACGGAAGAAAGGCCTGACAATCTGTTTCTGGAAGGTCACAGCCTTGAAAATCCTATGGAGCAATTCTACTCTGACATATGGGGTTGCCATGAGTCAGAGTGGACTCCATGACAACTAATAACAACAGCAACAACATCGTGTTATCACCCTCAGTCCTGTATCCACTTCTTACAAGCTACAAGGCTCAAGTGCTCTGAGCCTCAGTTTCCCCATCTTTAGAATGTCCCTGCCAGACAGAGCAGAGGCCAGGATGAAATAGTATGCAGTACTCAGGACAGCTCAGGGACAGAGGTAAATAAATAGCCACCATTGAATCCACTCTAACTCTTGACAACCCCAATAACAAAATATAGCCTGGTCTTGCATCATCCTCATGATCGTTGGCATGTTCCAATCCATTGTTGCAGCTTTTGTGCCAATCCACCTCACCCAGGGTCTCCTTTGCCTTTGTTGGCCCTCTACTTCACCTAACATGATGTCCCCCTCCAGCAATTGATCCCAGCAAGCAGGTCGAACAATATTCGGTTGTAATCCATAGAGTTTTCATTGGCTGATTTTTGGAAGTAGATCGCCAGATCTTTCTTCTTAGCCTGTCTTAGTCTGTAAGCTCCACTGAAACCTGTTCACCATGGGTGACCCTGCTGGTATCTGAAATACCAGTAGCATAGCTTCCAGTATCACAGCAACGTGCAAGCCACCACAGTACTACAAACTGACAGTTGGGGGTAGGTTTGTAAATTACACCTCAATTAAAAAGAAAGACCCTCAGAGAGGTTAAGAGATTAAGTAACTTACTCAAGACTCCCCAGAGCTCATCACCACCTCCCTGGTCATTTTACCTCCTCCCTCTGTTCAATCACACACACTTATTTCTTACCTGTTACGGGCTGGGGAAGGGGCCCTGGAGGCGCAATGGTTAAGCACTCAGCTGCTAACTTGAATATCGGTGGTTCAAACCCACCAGTGGCTCTGTGGGAGAAAAGATCTGATGATCTCCTCCCATATAGGGAGCCTAGGAAACCCTACGGGATAGTTCTACTCTGTCCGATAGGGTCACTATGAGTCAGAATCGACTGGACCACACACAACAACATGGGTTGGTGGATGCAAGGGCAAGCCTGTCAGACAAGATACCTGCCCTCATGTCCCAGAATATTCTGGAACAGTTGTATATGCTAATGGGAAAGATAAACCTAAGACACAAACCGATAAATGTCCGAAGCCTTTCCAGACGGTGATAATTGCCATGAAGGTGATGCGCAGAGAGCGACTGAGAGAGGAGGGGCTGCTTTAGCCAGGGGGTCAGGGAAAACCTCCTTGTGGAGGTGATGTCCAAGCCTTTGTAAAAGCGGGTGACAGAATGTTCTAGGATGTTACAGGGAAAGACTGCTCTAGGATGTTCCAGGGCATTCCAGAACATTGTGGAAGAGTCCAGAATGTTCCAGAACATTCCAGGTGGACGTATCATGGTGGGCCCAAGCCCAGCACCAGAAAGAGCTTGGTGGGCTCGAGGGACAGAGAGGATGTCACATTGGTGGAGGTGAAGTGTGCAAGGCAGGGCCAGGAGGGAGCGTGTCGACAAAGACGTATGGAGAGCCCCCTCGGGGTGTGGGACACAGCTGTGACCGAGACGGCTAGCGCGTCGCATCTGGTAGAGGAACATTTGTTAAACCAATCATCACACAAGCAAACAAGCAATAACTTAATTGTCAACATGATAAAGGCTCAAGTCAGGGTTTACTGACTTCAGGGGGAGGGAGTTGAGCTGAGCCGGGAGGTTGAGGGGGGCGGGTAGAAAGAGAGAAGGGCATTCCAGACAGAGGGAACAGCCTGTGTGAGGGCCCTGAGGAGAGAGAGAGGGCCAGGAGCTGCGTGAGGGCTGCTGTGGGGCCCGGGGATACAGGACCTCTGGGGTCCCTGCCTCCCACCTGGTTTGGGTCTGGGACCCAGCAGGGAGCTGAGCAGCCTCCCAAAAGGGGTTGGATATGAGTCTCCCACCTTCCCTCCAAACATTTTCAGTGTCTGTTGTGTGCTTCGAACATGCTGGGCACCACACACCTCACTCCCTCCCTTCCCTGGTGGATTTCTACCCCTGGGCCCAGAGCTCAGGCCTGTCACCAGGGAACCAGGAGATGTGGTTGCCATGACAACCCTGTGCTACCCGGACACATGGGTGCTCCTGCCTGTTGCCATGACGCCTGCCGCCCACCCTCTATCAAGGCTCTGTGGGGCTCAGGAGGAAGGATGGAGAGGGCCTCCTTCCCAGACACCTCGCAGAGTTGGGAGGGCAGACTATGAAACAGTCTCAAAGAGAAGCAGCTAGCCAGGGATCAGCCACAAGGTCACCTCCACTGACCACTGCCACCGGAAGGAGTTGGCGTTGCCACACATAGAGGCTAAGGGCCCTCTCTCTCCTGAGACTCCAGAGGAGACCACAGCTTTGTGTGGCCCCCTCTGCCCCTGTTCTAGAATGTTCTGGAACATCCCAAAGCATTGTTTTGGAACATTCCAAAGCATTGTTCTAGAACATTCCAGAACATTGTGGAAGAGTCCAGAATGTTCCGGAAATGTGGAGGGCTAGGAATTACTGGACAAAAGAGCCCGAAGGCCTTCGCTTGCTACCCCAATCCCCTTGACCTCTGGATACCCCAGGATGCTGGGGCCAAGGCTGACCCAGCCTGCCCCACCCTCACAGGGCGTCCAGTCTAGGGGAAGAGATGGACAGTGAACCCATACACAAGTAAATGTAAAAGAAAGACTCGGCAGGGGATGAGCTGAAACAGCTGATTAGAGGGAGGTGTGGGAGGGACTTCACTGAGGAGGTAACATCAGATGAAAAAATTAATCAGGGGCAGAGCCAGACAGTCAACACTCTAGGGAAGGAACAGTCCAAGCAGAAGGCACACCCGTGCAAACGCCCTGAGGTTCACACTGTAGTAGTAACTGCCTGGAGCCCAGCATGGCCAGAGGAGAGAGTGGAGAGAGAGGTAGAGTGGAGGGGCCAGGGTCTGGGCCACATGGGCCTCCTGGCTTAGTGAACAAAGCCCTCAAAAGGGCAGGTAACGTGATCAGACTTTGTTTTTCTCTGAAAGTGTACATGCACACGTGCGCTCACACGCACACACGCACACACACACTGCTTTTCCCCTCTACCTGGCACAACCTCCCTTCTCCCCAGATTCTACCCATCCCTCAAAGCCCAATTCAGCTGCCCCCTTCTCTATGCAGCCTCCATTCATCACCTGGTTGGAAGGGACCCCCTCTCTCACCTCCACATGACCACAATCAACACAGCTGGTACTCTTACTGCCTGGTGTCATTCATTCCAATTTATGAGGTGTCCACTCTAGACCTAGCCCTGGACTGGGCACTGAGGCTTCAAGAATTAATTTACTAGACACATAGTAGTAAAAAAAAAAAAAAAAGAAAACAAAAAAAAAACCTACCTTTGGGGTGTCTCAGTCTTGAAGGAAGGGAGGGAGAAAGATGGATCCCTTCGGACTTTTCAGTTCCAAGAAGCCCAATGCAAACCGGCTTAACCCAAAAATCAAGGGGCATGGTGGGCTTCAGGCACAGCATGATCCAGGACATCAAGAAACAACCTCAAGAAACTATCTCTCTCCATCTCTCTGGTAGGCTCAGTCATTGTGGTAACAAATGGCCCTCAGCAACCCCAGTGGGCAGGGCATGTCTCTCCCCTAATAAATTCCACCAAGTCAGGGGGGAGGCTAGGGTCGTGCTGCTCAATTTCCCCTGAGCCACATAGGCTGATGTTAGACCAAACCAGGGCTCTGTTAGGAGGGAGGAAGAGGGTGTCAGGTGCAGAGTGCTGGGGAGGATCCTCCCAAGTCCACACACATCCCAAGCTGAAAGAGCAGTGGTCACAAAGGCCAGAATGTTGGGCCGTTGGGGTTACCTCTGCGAAAAGTGAGGAAGGTGAGGAAGCAGTCCTTGTAGCTCCAGACCAAAAGCTGGGAGGGAAGCAGCAGGGAGGGGACTGCCAGGTCAGCAAGGAGGGCAAGCAGGGGGAATTAGGTGGTGTCCAAAGGCAACAGGGAGTCATGGGGGGATCTGAGGAGGGGAGGGGCATGGCCAGACCCTATGTGGGGGGTGGACTTGGCAGGGTGACACTGGCGCTGGGGGAACGGGGAGGAGGCTAGTTTTGGGGTTCAGGCAGGAGTCAGGGAGACACCCAAGCAAAAGAAATTCCCCAATACCTGTTCTGTGCCAGGTCCCATGGGATACCCTGAAGAGCTGCCCTGTGGAGCTTATAAGATTACGTCAAAGGAGGCCAACGTTATTAATCAATTGTAAGTGTAGTGAGAGCAAGGAAGGTGGGCAGGAAGCAGGACGGGTGTCACAAGGGTTGCTAGGCCAGTTTGAGGGGCCAGGCTGGTACTTCTTTGCTGAGAAGGAGCCATTAGAATTGAGAACTTGGGTGTGAGGGACAGAGCGAGGCTGAGAGGGTGCTGCTGGCAAAGGGAAATGCAAGTGCAAAGACCCTAGGGCAGGATGGAACCCCGTGGGACAGGGGCACGGTGAGCAAGGGGCAGCGTCTATGGTTGGAGATGTGATTATGCGGGGCTAGATCGTGGGGAGGTCTTCTCAGCACATTTCAATGTTTGAGCTTCCTCAAGGCAATAGTAAACCCTGGAAGAGGGAGATGCTTGAGATCAGATTTGTGTCCACCAACAGCTCCCAGCTGCTGCGTGGACAACTCACTAGAATTTGGCTGGAGGGGTACACGGCATCCTGAGAAGAGGCTGGGGCCGTGGTCGGTGGTGGCCACAGGAATAAAGAGAAGTGTATGGGCTGGGGGCCAAAGGACATGTTGGCTGGTGGGATATGGAGGGGGAGAGAGACGAAGAAGAGTCAAGATGGCAGCACCTAGGTTTCCGAAGCCATGGAGACGAGGAGGCAAGGAAGGGGCAGGAACAGGGCAGAGGACAGAATGGATGGGGCCCCTCTAAGGCCAGGCATACACCAGTTCTGACGAAAAGCCCAGTTCCTCAGTGGCACCTAGCCCATCACAAGTGCTCCTAATCATAGGGGCAGAGAGAGCATTTCTCCTGGGCAGTGCTGGCCTGCCTTTGTCACGGTCTTCACTGGCTCTGTTTCCTGGGTGGGTTTCCTAGGGGCTGCCTAACATCTCCTCTGTTGAACTTTGCTTCTCCTGTATTCCACAGGGCCACTCGATGGGAACATTTAGGAGAGTTTTAATAAAGGGACTACTTTCACAGAGATGGGGCAATCGTGGTTCAGGAGTAGAATTCTCACCTCCCATGCCAGAAACTCAGGTTTAGTTACTGGCCAGTGCACCTCATGCACAGCCACCACCTGTCTGTCCATGGAAGCTTGAGTGTTGCTATGGTGCTGAACAGGTTTCAGCAGAGCTTCCAGATTAAGACAGAGTAGGAAGAAAGGCCTGGTGATCAACTTCCAAAAATCAGCCAATGAAAACCCTATGGGTCACAATGCTTCAATCCACAAGTGATCATTGAGATGGTGCAGGACCATGATCACATTCATTGTGCATGGGGTCGCCATGAGTCAGGGACCAACTCTACAGCATCTAACAACAGTATTAATAGAGACAGAAGGTAGAATAGAGGTTACCAGAGGCTGGGAGGAGGGGATAGTGGCAAGTTACTGTTTAACGGGTAGAGTTTCTGTTTGGGGTGATAGAAAGATCTGGAAATAGATAGAGGTGGTGGCTGCACAGCACTGTGAATGTATTTAACACCACTGAATTGTACACTCAAAAATGGTTAAAATGATAAATTTTACATTATATATATTTTACCACAAAACATTAGCTTAAATTAAAAGAGGTACAGCTACTGTGGAAAACAGTTTGTCAGTTCCTTGAAAAGTTGAACAGAGAAGGACTATATGACCCAGCCATCCCAATCCTAGGTATCTACCCAGAAGAAGTGAAGGCAGGAACGTAAAGAGAAACCTGTACACCCATGTTTATTGCAGCACTTTTCACAATAGCCAAAAGGTGGACGCAACTGAAATGCCCATCAACAGAGGAATGGATAAACACAATGCGGTATACACACATGATGGTATATTATACAGCCGTAAGGAGAAATGAAGTCCTGACACATGCCACAACATGGGTGGACCTAGAAAACACCATGCTGAATGAACTAAGTCAGCCGAAAAAGGACAAATACTGTATGATCTCCCTTATATGAAACAAGCAAATATATAGAAACCCAGGGTTGTTAGTGGATACCAGGGATGGAAGGGAGGGAGAAAGGGAAAGTTTTCGTTTAGTGGGGAGCGAGTTTATGTTAACGGTGGTGGAATTAGTTGGTAAAGGATATCAAGTGCACAACTTGAAGAATGTAATCAACGTCACTGAATTGTACATGTAGAAATTGTTGAGACGGCATAGGTTTTGTTATGTATAGTTTCATCACAATAAAAAAAGAAACCCAGATATTAAAAATATGTATATTTAATTAAAAGAAATGACTTTCCTAAAGGTGTGGATGAGTTTGGGTCACCGCAGTCACCCCAGCCAGGCTGGAGGTTCAGAGGTGGAGCCACAGCTGTTGGGTGAGGGTGTAGAGAGGGGGTGGGGAGAGAAACACCCCCCCTTTCCATCCCCTTCTGGTGGCAGCAGGTGGGGAGGATGGCAGGGTGGATACCTAGCCCTGCTGGCTCCCTCTAACTCACCCCCTCCCCCATCACCCACAGGCCTCCATCAGTCTGGAGCCCTCAGAACCCCGCCCCCAGTCCCTGTAAGTTGGGACCATCATGCCCCTCACCCCAAACTCTCCCCAGGATATGAGGCCTGTGACAGCCAGGAACCTCTGGTGGCTAGCAACAGAGACCAACTCTGGTCAACTTCAGCTAAAAGGGGAAGCATGACAGGAGGGACACCAGGACAGGGAGAGAACCCATCTGCAGTGCTAGGACACTCAGTGGAAGATCCGACATGGAGACACTGAGTTCCAGTTAGGGGCATGAGCCCCTTTTCCTGAGACACCCCTATGTTGAAAGTATGATGTGGCTTGGCAGCAGAGGGGTGTCCTCCCAAGAAGCAGTTGGTCGATACCCCTTGTGCCAGCAGGCAGTTACAGAGGCTTCCTCCATCTCAGAGGGAACCCAGCGGGGCAGAGGCCATGGCCATATTCAGACCACTTCCCCAAGGGCAGCCAGACCAACAGACAGAAGGAGGCTCAGTTCCAGACATCTTTTATATACACTGTTTATTCCTCCCTAGCCCCCCATGCAGCAGCCCTAGCCACCCCCTCTGATGCGGGCTGGGGTCGGAAGAGGCCAGGCAGGAAAACAGGGGGAAGCCCCCAGCTGGAGGCGGCTCCCTGCAGCCTCAGCGCCCCCAAGAGGGGAGGGAGAAGGAAGGAGGAGGTGACACAGGACTGGGTTCAAATACTCTGGAAGCCACAAGGTAGAAGACGAAGAGTAGCACGCAGGGGAGTGGGGTGGGGGGGGAGAGAGGGCATGAGCAGCCAAGGTCGGATCCTGCCCCCCAGATAGAGTGTCCCATCCCTCAGGGCCCAGAGGGAGGGGCAGGACTGGGAGAGAAGAAGGATTTGGGGTGGAAGAGACCAAGGAGGGCCCCACCCCTGGCCTCAGTCTCTGGATTCAAGCAAGTCCCGCCCAAGAAGCCCCCAACCCTAACTGTGGTCAGCCAGGCACAGGGACTGGGACTACAGCTGGGTGAGATCCAACTTCAGCTGGTAGGGTGGTGGGCTGTCCTCACAGGGGTGCGACGGGGGCGGATATAGGGGCCAGTCTGGCTCCACCATGAAACCCTTGTGCTGCTCCAGGGTCAGGGGCTGCACAGGGGGCAGGGAGGGAGGGCATGCTGAGACTCCCTGCCGTGGCCAGGCTCCTTCCCACCCCGACTTCACGTCACTCCGATTGAGGGTGGGCTTCTCATCCTGCCCAGTGTCGTATGATAACTCAGGGGTCTCTCTACCTCGGTTGGAAAGGGAGCGGCCAAAGCCAGGGTGAAGGAGCGGCCCTCCACACGACTCCAGCCCCTCTATGCCAGCCCCTTCCCCAGTTGGCCCCACTCTCCACAAGGCTCCGCCCACACCCTACCTCCATGTGGCTTGCCCACCTGGAACTTGAGGTGCTGGCCCGGCGCGGTGACCAGGGTGGAGCAGCTCAGCCACAGCATCACCAGCACAGAGAGAAAGAGGCAGCAAGCCAGGATCCATCGAGGCAGCCCCGAACGCCTGCCCCGGGTGGCAGACACCGCTCAAAGGCCAGGTTGGGGTCAGGGAGAAGCCCCCTCTCCTCCAGTCCCCGCCCCAGCCTTTCCCTAGGGTCCTGACACCCACCGGGACATGCAGCTGAGGAAGTCATTGTCCTGGATCTCTTCAGACTCCACCTTGGCCTTGCTGCTGGTCTTGACTCGGATCTTGGCCTTCCTCACCTTGTCCAAGGGGCCTACAGGGTCTGAGGGACAGCAACCACTGCTCAGCGGCTTCCAGGCCTTCCCTAGGAGGTTTAAACAGCCATGCAGAGGAGAAAGTAGGCCAGGACTAGGGGAATGGAGCATGGAGTCCTGCGAATGGAGGTCAGAACCCTGGGAGGTGGGCTATGGGACCTTGGGGGTGGACTACATAACCCCGGGAGATGGACCAGGAACTCTGGTAGGAGGGCTATGGGACCCCAGGAGTTGAGAGATGGACTGTGGAACCCTGGAAGATGAACCACAAAACTCTGTGAGGTAGATTGCATAACCCCAGGAGTTGAGAGATGGAGACCCCAATCCTAACATGTTCATTTGCCAGGAGGGCTCGTGGGGCAGTAGGACCCCATGGGAGAAACCCTGGTGAGGCCAGACCTTACCCACATGCACCTCCAGGGCCTCAGGGTGGGATCCTCGCCAGGTGACCTCCACTTGCTGCAGACGCAACCCCTCGGGCCCGGGGCTCTCCACCACAGGCTGCGTCTAGGCCAGAGACAAGAGAGCAGGAGGCCCATGAGAAAGGCACCATATTGGCCCTGGCAGGCACCCCAGTGAGCCCACAAAGTCCCACACTAGCTGGCACCTAGCTCTGCTGGGGGTAAAGAGGACGCTGGCCTGGGCTGCGATGTCAGGGATGTTTTTCCCCTGCTACTGTGGGTACCTTAGTTTTCTTTGACCTCATTCTCCAGTTCCAGAAGTAGCCAAGCCAACAGCACTTCAGGGATGGGCTGAGAGGTGGCCACAAAACCCACCAGGGCCAATCAGAATAAACCTAGCCTAGTTGGCAACCCCAGAGGGGTGTCATCTGGTGCCTTGAGCATCCAACCTGCCCTCAGGAGGGGAGTGCCTGCCTGGGAATGATTGCCACCACAAGGGAAAGTAGGGCCCAGGGGAGGAGTGGACCCTGAGCCTCTGGGTCCAGCTGTGCCTGAAGGTAGATCACCCATGGATTTTGCATTCCATGAGCCAAGAGCCAATACATCGCCCCTTCTTACCTGGACAAGCCACCCCCTGCTCTGGGGTGTCCCCTCCAGACCCCTTACCTGGAACACCACCACCTTCCCGTTGTCTGTCTGCAGGTAGTATGTCCATGTGGAGGACACAAAGCCCTGGGCTGAGCTGATGAAGTCATTGCAGAGGGTGGAGAACAGCTCCAGGAGCGAGAGGACTCCACTTGGAGCTTCCAGGACTTTTCTCTGGCGTTGGGAAGGCCCAAAGCACAGAAATGTCACCAAGGTAGGACATTAACCAATCATCAAGGGGACCGTAAAAAAGGGGAACTGGGAAAATTCATGGTAATTGGGTTTGGTTAAGTGATTTGGGGCAACAGAGCGTCATATAATGGACACAGACTTAGGCACTGCATTTGGCTTGCTGTTTGTTCTTGAAGAAGTGGATTGCCCTCTCTGAGTCCTAAAATGAGGATGATTCTCTCTCCTCATGGGGCCACTATGAGATTGCAACCAGGTAGTGTCTGCCAAGAGCCTGGCACAACACAAGCACCTAATGCATAGTAGCTGCTGTTATTAGACTTTTAACACCATCATCGGTCTTATTTCTACCATGTCTAGGGGAATAGGGAGAGGAGACAGCGATT
This sequence comes from Dugong dugon, assembly GCA_030035585.1. Taxonomy (NCBI): domain Eukaryota; kingdom Metazoa; phylum Chordata; class Mammalia; order Sirenia; family Dugongidae; genus Dugong; species Dugong dugon. Next base: position 22,912,625 of record CM057462.1, on the reverse strand, counting down.
GAGCTTTTCTGAACAGAGAAACAGCCTAGAGGCAACGGAGAACATTGGTGGAAAAGGAGAAAGGACTTTCTGGGCAGTCCCAGCTTCGTAGGTCTTTGCCTGGGCTGAATGATTTTCTGAACCTCAGTTTGCTCGTCTGTAAAAAGGGGATGCTGCCCCCGGATGCATCCTAGACTCATATAGATGACAACAGGTGAGCAGTTATTGTTTCTCCCTAGGGGTAAAGGAGGGGTACTTGGGAAGCAGCTCCTATTGGTACTTCAATAGTCCCAGTTCCTAGCCCCCCCCCCCCCAGATGATAGTGGCCACCAGTCATTAGGAAGTCACATGGAGTCAGTATGACAATAGAGGGAACATGGTTAGTCCAGCACCTGGTACACAGCAGGTACTCAATAAAATCAGCTCTGGCGGTGCTGAAGATAGGGAGCCAAGGGTTGAGTGCTAGCCCAGCATCCATGGGTTCAAGTCCTGCCTCTGCACAGCCCCAACCTTGGACCCTGGGCAGCTGCTCCCTGAGCACTAGAAACGGTGAAACTAACCCGGGCACCGTGACTCAAGAAATTTGGGACAGGCTCCGCTCAGGCCTTGATAAGCCATTTACTTCTGGCAGGGTGGTAGGAGGGATGGTGGCAGGGGCTCTCCCCATGTCATAGAGGTGACACTTGAGGCTGGAGCAGTGGCACCACTCAATGGGGATCACCTAGCAGGCTGGGAGACTCTGGACAAATGGAGAGTGGGGCAGGAGAGGGGCTAGGGCAGAGGGGGGTGAGTGAATGGGAGCACCCACCTTCTGCTCCAGCTCAGGATCAGGGTCCGGCTCCAGCTCCAGGGGCTGGCTCCAGCACCCCTCACTGCAGGCCTGTTGCTCTGACTCCTTCACATAAGCCTCCACGCAGGCTGCGGGAGGGAGGAGCGGTTGGGGCAGGCGGGCCCCCCCCCACCCCGTCCTCTCTCCCCTCCCCCACCTGCCCAGCCCTCACCTGCTTCACACTCGGCCTGGGTGGCGTTGGGCTTGGAGCTCCGGGCTACGAAGCGGCAGATAGAAAAGAGGCGGCAGCCCCGCTCGCAGGCGCTGACCAGGACTGCCCTGTCATAAGGCGACTCTGTGGGGCCAGGGGGCCCCGCCTGGAGGGGACACGGGGCTCAGGCCAGGGGGAGGGGCGGAGTATGGGGGTGGAGCAGAGCACTGGTGGGGAGAGGGAGAGGAAGGAGGTTCCCCACCCCGGAAAATCTGGGATGAGCTTGCGGGGAGGCGGAAGGATATGAGTGCCGGAGGGAGGTGAGGCGCTTGAGAACCCGACTAGAGAAGCTGGCTAGACAACCGCGGACTTAGGGTTTGGGGGGATTGAGAGAAATGGTCCCTGTAAGGTCCACGAAGGAGGGCGATTGAGATGGATTCTGGGGGTGCTCAGGGGAGGCAGTCTTGTCACCTTTTGGCCCTGGGTAAATTGGGATCCGGCAGGGGAGAGTGGTGAGATATGAACGGGGTCAGTAGCTGGGGTGACACAAGAGGGAAGTGGATGCAGCTGGGGCCGAGGAAGAGGAGGGAGGTGGGCGTGGGCCGCCCTGAGGGTCCTTGAGCCGCAGAGCTCGGCTGGGCGGCGGGGGAGGTGACATCGGGGAAAGCGGCAGCGGAAGCCTCAGTCTCTGCCTCATCCCCTCTGCCAGAGGGACCCTCATCCTGCTGCCATCGAAGGGACTCGTATCCTCTGCCCCTCCCTCATCGGAGGGACCCCTCGACCCCTGGTTTGCCCCCATCTGAGGGACTTCATCCCCTACACCCCCATCGGAGGGACCACCATCCCCAACTCTCGACCCCGTCGGAGGGATCCCCGATCCCCGCATTCGCCCCCACTGGAGGACCCCATCCCTGATCCCTTCCTCGCCGGAGAGACCCCCGTCCTCTCCGCCCCTCGGAGGGACCCGGGTCCCCGGGCCGGCGCCGCACGCACTTCACCTGCGAGGGCCGCGGGCCGGGGTCGCGGTCGCGGCACCGCAGCTGGCAGCTCTGCGTGTCCCCGAGCTGCGGGGCAAAGGGGTCGCGGGCGGGCGGTGCGGGGGCGGTGGGTCGCGGCAGCAGTATCAGCAGCAGCAGCGGCAGCAGCTCGGCGGTCGCCATGGCCGCGGGCGCGGGGTCCGGGGCGCGGCGCCGAGGATGCGGCGGCGGCGGGGACCGGGAGCTGACGTCACTGAGCGAGGCAGCCTGGGAAGGGGGGGTGGAGGATGCGGAGAATGGCCAGGAAGCGCTCTGCGACGCCCGCGGGGTGCGGGCTGGCGGGGCGTGTGACCTCGGGCAGGTGGATCTAGATCACGCCCCTCCCCCCGTTTGTCCCATCTGGGAGTCCCATGACACCCCTTGCTAGGTGGAAAGGAAGCAAATAGGGTGATAGGGTGGGGTGGCCCGATCGATTAGAAGAGGTCAGGGGGGCCAGGCGGAGGCGACGTTTGAGCGTCCACGCGGACACTGAAGGGAAAAGCATCCAGGCAGGGGGAATAGAGCGTGCAAGAACCCTGAGGCAGAAAAGAGCTTGTCAGAGGAAGGAAGGAGGGACTGGAGCCAGTTAGAGAGGAGCCGAGGGAGGTAGGGGCAGCAGAATGGGGCCAGGGGCGGCCTCTGGAAGGTACGCGGCATCTTCTCATGGACTCTTAGCTCAGAGAGGCGGCAAAGTGTGTGCAGTCCGCCTCCTCCAGGAAGCCCTCCCAGCCCCTCTGCGGGTGTCGGCCGCGGCTTGTTGGAGGGGACATCTCCCAGCCCGGGGCGGGGGATAGGTGAAGGGTGTACATAGAGGCGAGGGTGGCTGCCAAATATCCTAACTCTCGGGGGAAACTTGGGGCGAACAGGGACACTTCTGGCTTCCAGAATTGTCGCACCCCATTGTGACTGCCCGCCGAACCCTGGGTTATGTCGGTGGCCCCCGCTTCATCTCCGTCAGGCATGGGAATGAGGACAACCCCTCTAAAGTCGGGTCCTCTGCAAAGAGGCCCCCACCTATCCCTGACGCGCCTGGCGCAGGTGCCTGCGGAGGCCGTGCCGCGCCCCCGCCAGCGCGTCCTGGAATACGCTCCGCCCCTGCAGACTCGGCGGCAGCCAAGAGGGGTCGGCGGGTCAGCGGGCGCCTCAGGTTCCGGCCGGGGAGGAGGGCACCCCGGGGGTTGGCGCACCCCCTCTCCGGGCGGGCCGCAGCGCTTTCATCTCTGCGGCTTGTGCCTGCCCCCACGTCGCTTAATCAGGCGCGGCTGTTCCTGATGGACCCCAAACATCTGGATGCCGGCGCAGCCCCTCCCCCGCCCCGCCTCGCCCCTCCCGGGCGGAGGCCGCCGCGACCCCGCAGCCAGGGCCTCCTGGCATCTGTTCGTGGGAGGACCGGGCAACCTCGCATCCAGCCCACCATGCGCCAGGCCCTCGCCTTTGGAAATGGTCCTGTGTGTTAAGACCTATACTGTCCCCCATTTCACAGGTGGGAAACTGAGGCCCCGGTACCCCTCGCATAGCTAGGATTTGAGCCCACACATGTATGTCCATTCCAGAGCTCGCACGCTTGAGCCCTCCTCGAGAATGACTGTCATTGATTCATTCATTCCAAACAAAGCATTTTCCAGCCTTTTTTTTTTTTTTTTTTTTTTAAACAACATCTCTGTAAGGTAGCTACTGGGAGCGTTGCCCAGTTTACAGGCGAGGAAACTGAGATTCAGAGAGGTGAAGGAGGCCAGCCCAGGTGGCAAGAAAGCAAGAGAAGCAAAGAGGCCAGAAGAGCCCCGCAAGGGGCGTCTAACATAAGAGGCGTCGTAGAAAGCTCAACAGCAGAAAGGGACACCCACGGCCTTTTGCAGAACGGGAAACTGAGGGTTGGGCTGCTGGCCCACCTCGTCCAGAAGAGGAAGAAGAGGGTTTGATTGCCGCCCCCACCCTTTTCCGCTCCACGAGGCCGCTAGGGGCGGCAAGCGGAAGAAGGACTTGACCCCGGCCCCCCAGGTGAGCCCCCGCGCCCCTCCTGCTGTTCCCGGGGGAGAGGGTCCAGGTGAGGGGCGGGCGGGCCGCCGGGCGGCCGGGGTCGGGTTTCAGGAAATCCGCCGACATTCCTTCGGGGCTTAAGAGGGAAAGTTGACTCGGCGCCGCCCCTCTCCCCACTACTTCCTACCCCCCGGGGCCGCCTGGCCGGGGGCGGCGGGCGGGGGGCGCTGCGGCCTCTGGGCGTGAATCAGCGGCGGCCTGGGCGTTCGGGAAGCAGCGGCTGAGGTCAGGGCGGGCAGCGGACAAGCGCCCTTTGTCCCTTGCCGTCCTCACCACGACCCCGCTGACCCCCACCCCCAAGCCGAGTACAGGCCGAGGGAAGAGGCGCGGCACAGCGGCGCCGTCGCTGGCTGGGTTGGAGGGGGGGGGGTTGTGGAAGGGGCAGCAGCAGCTGTCCCCCCTAAACGCAGCTGGCGCCTCCTAGGACCTAGACTCCGGGGTTCTCCTGGGTGCAGAAGGGCCGGGAACACAGGTCTCCATCATCCGGTTCCCCCTGGCCGGAATCTAGGATGCTTCAGCTTCCCAAGCACTGCCTCCCGTAGAAGAGGGTCTGGATTTTTGAAGCTCTGGGCGCTTAAGGCCTGGCACCCAGGCTTCTGGGCTCCCAGACGCAGCCTCTGGGGTGTGGAAGGATCACATGTAGGACACTCGCTGACCCTTCTTTCCCCAGATACCCCTCCAGGCTCAGGAGTCTGCCACCCAACCCCCACTTCTAGGGTGCCCACAGTACCCAGGCATCCAGACTCTCACCTGACCCCTTCCTGGAAGTGTGGGCCTGGAACTCAAGATAGCTAATCTCAATCTGGGAGTTCCAGGTTCAGGTTCAGGTTCAGGGTTTGGGCATGGGAGAGGCAGCTCACGCCTTTGGCTGAGTCACGTGGCCCCTGGGGGGTCCTGTTACCACTGCCCCCTCCCTGGCCTAAAACCTCTCCTCAGTGCCCTGAAAGCAGCCTGGGAGCTGGGCTGAAGGACCCCCCCCCCAATCTCGACCCCTCATGCAGAGGTAACCTTTGGGTGGAGGGGGAAGGACTAAGGAGGAGCCCCCCCACCTTAGCCCATGGGGTCCCCTGGAGAGAACAGGGCCCTCCATCTGCCCCTCAGAACATTCCCAGCTACCCTCAAGGACTTGGGTCAATATTTGCTAGAAGTTTCTTGGTGCTGGCAGAGGCAGTGGGACTGGAGAGGAAGGCTTAAGCCACTGGGAGCACCACGGGCAGGAACTAGTGCTACACCGAGTCAAATCCCTTTCCCTAAAGTCAAAGGTAGAGGGTAAGGATCACCCAAGGAGCACCCAGAAGGCAGAGGGCAGGGCTGAGCGGCATCTAGAACTCCAAACCCCTTCTTCTGTGGGTAAGGATCAGAGACGGCTGTCTGTCAGCCTGGGTCACCCAGCCCACCTGGTGCAGGGCCTGGTGGGACCCTGAGAAGCATGCTCTGAGCTTTCTTGCTACTTGGAGACCTGAAAATTCCTCTTTGTCTTTTAAATTTGCAAATATTGATTAAACTCTGGTGTGGCCCACACTGGACCAGCATTCATCGGTCTCTCAAGCTAAAGAAAAAATGTGCAAGAGGAAGAAAAGAGAGCCAGGTGTGTCACAAAGACAATGAAACAAGGTGAAGTGGAGGAGATGGCTGGGAAGCAGACCTTTGAGCTATGACCTTATGAAGGAGCTAACTGGAGGAAGATTTGGGGAATGACGTCCTTGACAGGAAACGACCGCCAGTGTGCTTGACAGCGGTAACAAGCCTGGTGAATTTGGGGGACCAGTAGGGCCAGAGTGGCTGGAGCAGAGCAAGCCAGAGGAGGGGACAGAAGAAGGAGGGGAGGGACAAGGCGGCCACAGAGAGGTGCCCTGGTTTTCTTCTTTAACAAGCTCTCTCGGAGGGCTGTGCAGAAGCTGGGAAGCCAGGAGGAGCTGGGGTGGCATCTAGGATAGAGACAGTGGGGCCTGGACGCAGCCGGCTAGGGAGAAGGGGTCAGAAGTTTCGAATCGGGGAATCGGGATGTATTTTGGAATCAGAGCCAGCAGGATCTGCTGATGGATTGGACGTAGGGGATGAGAGAAGGGGAAAGTCATCACACTGGCCTCCAGGTCCTGGCTTGAAGCACCTGGGTGGATGGGGAGCCCTTTCAGGGACAGGAATAACTGGGGGAAGGGCAGAGTTGTTGGGAGGACACATATCCAGATTTTGCTGGAGTCCTCCAAGCAGAAGGTTAGACTTCACACCCCTCACCAGAGCTTGGGAAAGGTAGAGGTTGGGGAGGAGGAGAAGCATATGCCAGAAGAGCAGTTCCAGCCAAAGAGCTGCCACCTCCATCTACCCACCACCTGGCAGGTGGACCTATGGTTCCATTTTCCAGAGGGGACAAACTGAGGCCCAGGGGTCACCTCACCCCAGGAGAACATCCAGCAGGCTGTGCTAGCTTCCTGCTGCATTACATTCTCCCACTGAAACTCACCAGGCTGGCAGGGAGTCACCCAAGGTGCGTAGGGGGAAAGTGAGGCAGGAGATGCCTGGTTTGACCTGGTAAACGGCAGGCAGTGCGCCCTCCCCAACTTGACTCCCCCCCACACCCTATACAGAGTCCACATGGGGTAGTATGCTGAGCCCCCAATCCCCAGCTTCCTGTTCTATTTTTTGAGTCTGGGGTCTGAGCTGGGAACCCAGCTAGATGGGGATTTCTGACCTCCCTACCCACCCACCCCCCAGGTGCTTTGACCTCCTTGGCAATATAAGGGTGTGGGGAGGGGATCTCAGCCTCTAAGGGAACCCCTGGAAGGAGGGGAATCACGGCCTCATCCCTATCGGAGCTAGGAGGGGGCTGCGACCCAAACCCATGACGGAGGGCCCCCGGGAAGTCTCACTCCAGGCGCCCCCTCTGTCCTCCAGGCTCCAAGCCCAGGAACCCTTTATTCATGGGTGCCCTGATTGGGTGGAGGCGGGAAGGAGGGGGATGAGGCGCCCGGGCCGGGAGGGGTCCTGAAATTCGAGCAGTGGCCAAAAATAATAGCGCGGAGAAGGATCCCTTCGTAAAAGCAGGCAAACTATGTGTCGCTCCGGGCGGCCGCGTTACCTGGAGTCTGGCGGGCGGCGGCCGCTCCAGCGATTACTCACAGCGTGGCGCACCCCACCCGCGGGCCGCTGAGAGGATTTTTCCGTGGGGGTGGGGGGGGTCAGTGAGTCCCGGGGGACATTTCCTCCCAGGAACCCCTCCTACTGCGCGCGCGGGATACAGCCCTCCGGCAGGCCCTGGTCCCGCTCCCATGGGGGCACTCGCGGGAGCTCCCTCCCAGGGGTTCCCAGCCTGGTCCTCCCTGAGGGGACAGCCGAGCCCGGGAGCTGGCCTAGACTCGGTGCCTTCCTACTCTCTCCCGGTCTTCCCTCCAACAGAGACCCGGCGGAGGCTGCGCGCCGAGGAGCGCGGGAGGCTAGATGAGTGCGGAGGGCGGGGGCGCTCGGCCCAGGCCGGTGGGACCCGTGCGCAGGGCGCGGGCGGGGGGCGCTTTCCAAGCCCCGGGGGAGGAAGGGGGGCTGGAGATGGGGGAGGCGGGGCTCAGGGACCACTCAGTGGGGGGCGGGGCCAGGGCTGGGATGGGGGCCGAGAGGAGGCTAGGGCCGGGAGGGGGGAAGAGGAGCGGGCCGCGATGGGAGGCCGCAGGGACACTGAGAGGCACCGGGCTGAGCGCAGGGTGCGGAGCAGTGGGTGGTGCATGGAGACTGGATTGGGGCACCGGGTCCCGGACTGGGGGTGGGGGTCTTGGAGCTGGCAGGGTGGCAGGGGAGGTCCCGGGACGGTAGGGGTAGTGTGAGGGGCTCTGGGCCTCGGGCCGGGGCGCGCGCCGGGCGCGGCGGGGCGGCGACGGTGGCGGGCGGGGCGCGCGGTGCCCCCGGGCGGGCGGGCAGCGGTGGGGAGGCCGGTGCGGGGCCGCCGCCCCCCCGGGGCCGGGCGGGCCGGGGGCGGGGCCGGGCGGGGCCAGAGGCGCATTAGCGCCTTGTCAATTCGGCTGCTCAGACTTGCTCCGGCCTCCGCGCCCGCGCCCAGCGACGGGCGGGCAGCCCGGCCCGCGCCCTCCTGCGCCCCGCGCCGCCGCGGCCCACCGCGGGCCGGCAGCGCCGGCCCCATGCCCGCCGGCTGCCCGGGCCCCGCCGCCCAATCCGCGCGGCGGCCGCCCCCGCTGCTGCCGCTGCTGCTGCTCTGTGTCCTCGGGGCGCCGCGAACCGGAGCGAGAGTCCGTGAGTACCCGGCGCCCCTCTCCGCCCTCCCGCCGGCCTGGGAACGGGCGCCCCGGGGGCAGCCGGGGGGGGGGAGGGGGCGCGGGCGCCACCTGGACGGCCCGGAACAAAGGAAGGTGCCCCCGGCCCGGCCCTCGGGGGGCCCTCACCTGCGAGGCGCAGAGCACCGCAGGCCTCCGGCCCGAGGGTCCGGCTTCTGCGCCCAAGGCCTCCTTACCTGAGCCGCCCGGCCGAGCCCCAGGGGTCTGGGGGCCGCGGCCTGAGATTCTCTGCACACCGGGACGCGGCGGGCGCAAGCGTCCGTAGACCTGGAGCCGCAGAGACCCGGGGCGCGGCTCCCAGGCGGGGGCGCACACGGTTGGCGCGCTGGGTGCGGGCCCCAAGCGGCCCCCCCGGGCGGAGGGATGAGCCCCGCGGGGAGGGCGGGGAGGGAGGGGGGCCGCTCTGGCCGCCTGGCGTGTGGCCCGGGGTCCCCGGGGACGCGCCTCTCCGAGGGCCGGCGCCGTCGCCCTCCCCGTGCGGGACCCCGCGCGCGGGAGTTCGCGGAGTCCCAGCCACCAGCGGCTCTGAGAACCTTTCTCTGCTAGGCAGCGCCAGGCTAGGATCCTCCAGCGGGAGAAGTCTTTGTGAGCGAGTAGGAGCCAGCGAGTCCCGGCACCGCGGCCCAGCCTGGGGGAGGGAGGTGCTCTGGGTACCCACAGCCCAGCAGCCCGAGATCCCCGCTCTGCCCTGCTGGGGCTCAGGGCTCTGGCCTCCGGCACTCAGGCGGCCCGCCCGATGCGCGCACACACACTCCCGCCAGGACCGCGTCTCCACGTCCAGACCCTCTCCCGGACACACCCAGAGACACACAAAGACTCACACGGGCTTGTGGCCCGTCACCCTCGGCCTCCGAGGGGCGCACACTGCGTCCCAGATGCACATTCGCACACCATCGCCGGCGCAGACATTCCATCCCCAGCACACAGTTTCGTGGTCACACCAGCTCATTACTCAGGGAGGCAACACAGGGCACAACACTGGCCCAGCAGGCCACGACCTTCCCAATCCCTCCAGTGCACCCATCCAGGCACGAAGGCCACCCTGGGCAGCGCTGAGCTGTTGGGAAGCTCCCTCCTGCTCCTCCAGAAAGAGCCAGGTAGGCACCCCCTGGAGTCACTTGCAGGAAGCAGGGTTCTCCCAGGCACCTGGGCAAGTGAAAGGCTGGTTCAGGCTGGGCCCTCTACTGAGCAGTAGGCAGCGCCTGTTGGTGCCACTGGAGCACCAGGCTTTGTTCCTGGCCAGCAGAGCAGCAGGCAAAGTTGGGGGTGGTTGTTGTGTGGGTGTTTTTTTCCTTTAAAGGGGAAGAAATTAAATAAAAGATTCTCACACCTCGGCAATATGTTTCTACTTACGGTGTGTCTTAGCACCTGATCAGCAGGCGGGCGGGTGGGTCGTAAAGTGTGTGCAGGTACCAGCAGGAGGGGACCCCTATGGGGACCCCAGGATGGAGGCCGCTGGCCCCAACACCCTCCCCGCTCCCTCACAGGGAATCTCACACTTTTCCCTTTTAAAACACATGGTGTTCCTTTTTAATAACTGCGGTGGCTCCAGATTGGGAAAGGGGGAAGAAAAAAACTTGTAAAGGCCCCAGCTCTGCAGGAAAGGCAGGGAGGCAGGGAGTGAAGGGGACGGGAGCCATCCGAAAGCCTGGCCCTGGGATCTGCTTTGGGGAGCCCTCTAGGAGGCCCCCCAAACCTGGCCATGGGCCCCCAGCTTCAGTGGGCTCTTCCCAGCTGCTCCGCCTGGCCTGGAATGTTGTGTGTTCCAGTTCTGATCGCCAGCCCATTGTTCAGGGAGGCCTGGAAGGAGTCGAGGCAACCCCTGCCCCTCTGCATCGGGACCCCAGCACCGGGAGGGGCTATAATCCTAACAGTTCCTGGGCGCCACCATGTGCCTGGCCCCCCTCAACGTCTGGGAGCTCAACTAACTCGTCTCCCCACTAGGTAGAGTGGATTCCTCCTCCCCGTTTTGTGGAAGAGAAACCAGAACAGAGAGGGGTGGTCGCGTGCCCAGGTGGTCCAGCCAGTTGGCACCCGCAGCACTGGAGCAGAGGCCTCAATCTGACCTCTCCTGCTGGGCTGGGGGGAGCAGCAGCCTGCCCAGGCCCGCCTAGCCTTGCCCTCTCGCCCCGGCGCCCACCTGGCCCCCCAAGGGCAGCTGCAGCTTCTGGCAGGCGGGCCTGGGCAGCCCAGACCAGCTGGGTGTGGTGTGGAGGGGCAGTGCCCCCAGACAGGACCCCCCAGAGAGCCCCTTCCCCATTAGGCTGTGGCAGCGGGCAGGAGGGAGGGGAAAGGGGGTGTGACCTGACACTGAGGGCTGAGAGGGGGCCTGGGGTCCGGGCAGGCCTGGCTTCTATCCCACCCTGCTGGGGGGGGGCCCAGGCAGGAAGCGGTGGGTGGGCCGGGGCAGAGACGCTGGCACGCCCGAGTTCATGCCAAAGGAATTCCGAATTAGCGGGCGGCTGGCTGCCTGGGACCTCCGGGGCGGCCCCCTGGCCCCCCGCCCCCGGCCGCCCCCGCCTCCCTGGCGCTGGCCAGCTCTGCCGGCTCCTTCGCACAGACGCCGAGACCTCCGGCGAGCCCTGGGCCAAGCCCCAAACGCAACTTCGATCCCAGGCTCCAGCGAGACGTGGCCCACGAGCCAAGTTTGCCCCGGAAAATTGTCAGGGCCCAGGCTAGGAAGCATGTCCACCCCACCTTGCCCTTCTGGGGCTGGCACAGGGTGGCCACAGGCATTTAGGGGCTTCCCAAGGGCCAGGCTCGCTGGTCCAGGCTGCCATCTGCAGCCCCAGCCCCATTGTAGTCACTCCTCACAGGCTGGCTACCTGGGGATTCTCTTAAAATGTAAATCCAACCTCATCCCTCCCCTGCTCAGACCCCTCTGATAACTCTTCAGTGCCCTCAGAATAAAACCCACAGCCTCCCTGGGGGCCCTGAGCTGGCTGAACTCCCTGACCTCATTTCCTAGCATGCCTGCCCCAGGCCTGTTGCACTTGCTGCTGCACTTGTCCCTACTCTCTCCAGATTATCGTCATGACTTCTCTTTCTTTATTCAGGCCTCCCTCCTCCCTACTTTGCTTCTCCCTAGCATGTATTCTGTGAGAGTCATTTGTTCTTTTTACCTGTCCCTTTTTCTGGATTCAAGTCCCCTGCAGAAGCAGGATTTTGTGTGTCTTGGTTGCTGCTATGCCTCAGCACCTGGCACACTGTAGACCTGTAAGCATGAATGAATGGGTCCTCACAACTGCTCTGAGTGGAGGGAAGGACCCCTTCCCAGAGGCTCCGAGAGGTGAAGCCATTGGGCCAAGCTTCCACAACAAGCAGGGTTGTTTGAACCTAGGTCAGCCCAGCTCTAAGGTCCCATGCACTGTCCTTGGACAGTATTTTCACTCCCCTAAAACAATCCCTTGTGGTTAATACCATGATGCCCACTTCCCAGATGGGGAAGCTGAGGCTCAGAGAGATACTAGGGGCATTGGCAGCAGTGGTAGGCATCTGGCTCCCACAGTACCCTCGATGGGACCTCCAGGAAACAAGAGAGGTAGTATCCTGGTCTATGCGTTCCCTCCCTCTTCTCTTGGCCTCAGTTTCCCCATGTGTAAAATGGGTGCCTCTTAGGTTCCCACTGGAGAAAAAGGAAGCCCTGGGCTGCCCTGATGGCAAGCAAGAGCAGAGGCACCAATCATGGGTATCCCCTGTGACCCCCACAGCCAGCACCCAACCCATGCACAACCCAGAAGCCCCTTCCCATCTGGCCTTCCCGGTGGCCTTGGGGACAGAGTGTTCTCGTTCTCATTTTGCAGATTAGGAGAACTGAGTTGGGGGAAGAATGATGATGTGAAGCGCCTTCGGGTAGACACTGGGAGCTCGAAGCTTGGGGAAACCCCCCAGCCACTTTCAGTCCCAGCAGCAGTGCAGGGCAGAACTTTGGAGCAGAACAAATCTGGGTTTCCATCATGTGCCTTCCCTTCATTCTGGGACCCTGGGACAGTGACATGATCTCTCTGAGCCTCAGTTTTGTCATCTATAAAACGGGCAGGATTCAATGGAAAAACGTAGGTCTAGTCAGCACAATACCTAGAACACAGCAAGTGCTCAGTAGTGCTCTTAATGATTCATCTGGACTCCCTGGATGGCAAAAAACTAAATGTGCTTGGCTGCTAACCAAAAGGTTGGTGGTTTGACTCCACCCAGAGGCATCTCGGAAGAAAGACCTGGCAATCTACTTCTGAAAAATCAGCCACTGAAAGCACTGTGGAGCACAGTTCTATTTTGATACACATGAGGTTGCCTTGAATCGGAGTTGATGCTACGGCAACTGGTTAATGCTTCATCTCATTGGATTCAGGGTGCTCATTTTTCAAAGTTCCTTCCCCTCATAGAGTAGTCCCTGGGTAGCACAAATGGTTAAGTGCTGGGCTACTAAACGAAAGGTTGGACGTTCGAACCCACCCAGTTGCGCCACAAAGAAAGACCTGGCAATCTGCTTTAGAAAAGTCACGACCTTTGAAACCCTATGGAGCAATTCTACTCTGCACACATGGGGTCGCCATGAGTTGGAATCAACCCAATGGCAACTAGTTAGGTTAGGTTCCCCTGATAGAAGCACCTGCTATGTGTGAGCCTGCAGGGCTGTCACAAAGTGAACTCACAATCTTGTTTTTAATTGCCAAAATAAAGAAAGGATAAAGAAAAAAAAAAAACAGAGTGCCATGTTTGTCGGAACAATGTGCAAACCAAGAGTTGCTTGGGTCCGAGTGGCCACTTAGAAACTCAGTGATGAACTCAGGAAGGACCTGAGTTCCCAAGTCAGACACACCCAGTCTTGAATTGTGGCCTCACCACCAACCTTGGGCTGCTTACTTGACCAAGCTGAGCCTCAGTTTCCCCATCTGTAAGATAGGGGCCCCTGGAGGACCCAGCATGGTGGGAGTTCCCAGGCCTGACTGCCACTCCTCTCTGACCTCAGACACAGCTGTGATCAGCCCCCAGGACCCCACGCTTCTCATCGGCTCCTCCCTGCAGGCCACCTGCTCGGTGCTTGGGGACCCACCAGGGGCCACTGCTGACAGCCTCTACTGGACCCTTAACGGGCGCCGCCTGCCTGCCGAGCTCTCCCGCGTGCTCAATGCCTCCACCCTGGCCCTCGCCCTGGCCAACCTCAATGGGTCCAGACAGCAGTCAGGGGACAACCTCGTGTGCCATGCCCGCGATGGCAGCATTCTGGCCGGCTCCTGCCTCTATGTTGGCCGTAAGTGGGCCCTGCACACCCTTGGGGAACCCTGGGAGCAGTAGTTCTCTCTGGAGAGGGGCATGAGTCAGGGGCTCCTCTGGCCTGTGGTTAAATGGTGAGTGTGCTGGCAGAGGTTGGACTGAATGATGGGCACTCTGGCCTGGGGTTGAATGGTGGACAAATTGGCAGAGGTTGGACTGAATGGTGGGCATGTTGGCAGATGCTGGACTGCATAGTGGGGTGCTCTGACCCAGGTTGAGAGTTGGGGTCCTCTGGGGTGGGAATGAGAGCAGGTGGCCATGCTAACATCTGCTGGCACCTCTGAGGATGGGACCAAGGACTGCCCTGCCCCACCTCCCACTCCGGCTGCAGCCCCCCTCAGCCCTGCCCTCCCCCAGTGCCCCCAGAGAAGCCCTTCAACATCAGCTGCTGGTCCAAGAACATGAAGGACCTGACATGCCGCTGGACGCCCGGGGCACCTGGGGAGACCTTCCTGCACACCAACTACTCCCTCAAGTACAAGCTGAGGTGGGTGGGGCCAGTGGGGAGCACATGTCCCCAGCTGGTTGAACGGCCTTGGCCTCCGCAGGAGGGTCGGGGGCTTGCAGGGACCCTCACTGCCCCGCCTGCCTACCTGTAGGTGGTACGGCCAGGACAACACATGTGAGGAGTACCACACCATGGGGCCCCACTCCTGCCACATCCCTAAGGACCTGGCCCTCTTCACGCCCTATGAGATCTGGGTGGAGGCCACCAACCGCCTGGGCTCGGCGCGCTCTGATGTGCTCACCCTGGACATCCTGGACGTGGGTGAGGCTCCAGTGCCACCTGGCCCCCCACGGGGGGGCTGCATCTAGGGTGGGTCCCAGCTGGTGTAGGGGTGATGCTGGGTGTCCCCCATCCATTTGCAACCCCCCTAGAACAGCCAGGACCCCTACCCTGTAGAGAACACCTGGCCAGGCCACCTTCCCCTTGGTGGCCCAGGTGTGTGGGAGGGGGTCCGGGGGAGCGGGGAGGGGCTGCCCAGGTCGGGAGGCGCCCCAGGAAGCCGAGGCCCAGAGCTGGGGGGCGAGGGCGGGAGGCAGGAAATGGCTGATCTGCGAGCAGAATTGGGCCTAATCTAATTAGGATGTTTCTCAGCCCCAAGCAGGCCTGCACCTTAACCCTTTCAGCCCCTCGCAGAGGCCTCAGGGGGAGGGGGTGTTGTGCCCTGTTGCCCACAGGGCCCCCAGGAGGATCCCCAGAGCCCCTCAGGGCTTACAGGGCCCCCTAGCCTACCTTCCACTAACTCACCTCCTGAATCTGCAGTAGATGAGCCCTAAGACTCTGTTGTCCCTCTGCACCCTACTGTCACATGGGGGACCTTAGTTGTCTCCTCTATAAAATGGAAAGGGGCTGAAGGTGCGGGGGGGGGGGAATGGGGCTCCCCGGGGGGCTGGAGGCTTGACTTGGCCTCCTGGGCATAATTGTAATAACATCTTCCAGGGGCCATCTCTGCCTTGCCATAGTCCCCAGGAGCTGGGATCATGTTTCCCCCTTCACAGATAATAACGCTGATAACAAAAAACATTAATTGAGGGCTTCTGGGTGATGACTGGTTTCCGAGTGAGTTTGGCTCGTGGAATCCACACCTCAGGCCCCAGGGTGGGTGGAAACGGAGGCAGGTCACATGAAGCCACCTGCCCTGGGCCACGTGGCTCTGAGGCTGGAACCCAGACAGTCCCAGGCTGCCTGGTCAGGGGGCCAGCGAACCGAGGAGAGGCCCGGCTGGTGACCATATGAACTCTGTCCTGCAGTGACCACAGACCCCCCTCCCGATGTGCATGTGAGCCGCGTAGGGGGCCTGGAGGACCAGCTCAGTGTTCGCTGGGTCTCACCACCTGCCCTCAAGGACTTCCTGTTCCAAGCTAAGTACCAGATCCGCTACCGCGTGGAGGACAGTGTAGACTGGAAGGTACTTGTCTGCCTACCCACCCACTCACCTGCTTGTCAGCCCACCCTGGCCCCCAGCCCTAGGCTCTGACCCTGCCCTACCCGCCCAGGTGGTCGATGACGTCAGCAACCAGACCTCATGCCGCCTGGCGGGCCTGAAGCCAGGCACTGTGTACTTCGTGCAAGTCCGCTGCAACCCCTTTGGCATCTATGGCTCCAAGAAGGCCGGGATCTGGAGCGAATGGAGCCACCCCACGGCCGCATCCACCCCCCGCAGTGGTGAGGACCCCTCAACAGGCCTGGGTGGTCTGGGGACAAGCCCGAAACCAGAACGGCTCTCATTCTCCTTGTTTCTCTAATGAGAGCAGGTGGTCTCAAACTCGTGGTCCCAGGGCCGAACGAAGGTGGCTGCTCCTCAGTCTATTTTCTTTGGGCTGTCATTAAAAAAACTTTTTTTCTACCTATTCCCAGACCTTTAAAAACAGGACCTTTTTACACAAATATCCTGGATTCTCTAGAAAAATTCATTCTCTAGAAAATTTATTAAGACAGGGCCAGTGTTGCCGTGAAGCTGCCCCTTCGGGCAGGACCCTCACTCTCCAGCTGTCCCACCACCATCTGGCCCAATTAACCATTTGCACCCCCTCCCCTAGGTCCCTGGGTGGCACAAATGTTTGCACATAACTATGAGCCTAAAGGTTGACTGTTCGAATCCACTTCGTGGTGCGGTGGAACAAAGGCCTAGCAATCTGCTTCCATAAATATTACAGCCATGAAAACCCTATGGAGCAGTTCTACTCTGTAACACATGGGGTCACCATGAGTCAAAATCCACTTGACAGTAACAGGGCACCCCTCTCCCCAACCCCTGAGGCAAGCAGGTTTGACACTTCTGCCTCTGAGGCCTATTGAGTGTCAACTCTTCCTTTGACGGGCCTTGATTTCCCCTTCTGATCAAGAAAGAGGGGTCGGAATGATGAGGGGCCTGGGTCTAGATCCTCTAAGTCTGTGGGCTCTGTGCTGTGCTCTGTGGAATAGGGCAGTCGTGAGCAAAGGGATGAAATTTATTATTGGGCGTCTCTGGCCTCAGTTTCCTCATCTGGAAAGTGGGACCCATAATCACACCAGCATCAGTGCAGGAAAGCACTTTAAAGAGTAGTAGGTGGGAGGTGAGGGTGAGGGTGAGCCTGGGTCCCCTCCCCCATTTCACCCCAAAGGGCCCTTTTCTCAGAGGAAGACATGGAGGGCCTAGGAGGTTCAGCTGCCCCTCTAGGTCACGCTGGGATCTCAGCTCAGTTCCTTGGGAGTCCAGGCCCACCTAATGGGCTGACGGGGAAACCGAGGCCCAGATAGGCTCCCAGAGCCAGGGAGGGCAGCCCAGGCTGCGGCAGGCTCCCAGCCCCAGCCCGGGCCCCTCCAGGTCGGGGTGGGCGGAGCAGCGCCGGGAGGGGCCTGAGCCTTGGCCCTGCTCGTGCCCAGCACCTGCGATTCTTGCACGGGAGCCAGCAGGCGCTGCGTCCACAGGGAGGCCGGGGAGGCGGGTGGGGGCGGTGGGGGCCGGGGCCGTGCCAGGGCCTGTCAGCGGGTCCCCGGCGTTATTTATGACGTGAGGCCGATGTCCTTATCCGCTGGCCTGCTTGGGGCTGCCTGCGGCCGGCTGCTGAACCGACCGGCTGGCCTCCCACCTGGCCCTTTTGCCCTGCTCCTCTGCTGCTTGTGCTCCCGACCCACCTAGGGACCAGCCCACAGGTCTCCTCCCTCTCCCTGCTTCCTCAGGCTCTGTGTCTCTCTCTCCTTCTGTGTCTCTGTATTTTTCTGCTTTTCTTGGTCTCTGTTCCTATCTCTCTCCATCTCCCTGTCACTCTTCATCTCGATCTTCCTGTTTCTCCATCTCCCTCTTTCTGTCTCCCTGTTTCTCTGCTTGTCTCCATCCATCTTTGTCTCTGACTCCATCTCTGTCTCTTTATCTGTGTTTCTCTCTGCCCCGTCCATCTCTTCAGCTGTAGCCTTTCTTTCTCCCTGTCTCCATCTGTCTGTCTTCCTGTCTCTGACTCTCCCTACCTCCCTCCATCTCTTTGTCTCTCTCTGTCTCTTCCCTCGTGTTTGTCTTTGTATCTTGGTCTTGCTGTCGCCCTACACAGTCCTGTCCCCCTCTTGCCCCTCTGTGTCCCCCTCATCTCCTTGGCTGCCCCCCTCCCCAGCCCTCTCTCCTCACCATCTCTTTCTCCTTTTTCCTCCCTTCCTCTCTCTCTTCCAGCCTGTTCCCCTCAGGGCCCTCGTTTAGGTCCCCTCCTCTGCCCCCTGCCCTATCAGTCTATCCTCTCCTCCCCTGCCCCGACCCTCCCCTCTCTCCCTGATCTTCCACGCACACCTGGCTCAAGCCTCAGGAATCCTGTTCCTGGACACGTGGAGGAGGAACCCCTTCCTCCCCTGCCCCCACCTCCCCAGGGGCAGGCGGGCCGGGGCGCAGTCGGGCCGCAGTGAAGGGCTGCGGGGAGGGCCGGGTCCCCGAGACACGCGGAGAGACATGGCCGGAGGGCGCGCGGTCCGCAGCGCGGGCCCCCTCCTGCCCTGCTCGCGTGCGCCCCCTGCCGGCCGCGCCCCGACGCTGCCACTGCGCCCTCTCTTATAGAGCGGCCGGGCCCCGGCGCGGGGGCGTGCGAGCCGAGAGGCGGCGAGCCGAGCTCGGGTCCCGTGCGGCGCGAGCTCAAGCAGTTCCTGGGCTGGCTCAAGAAGCACGCGTACTGCTCGAACCTCAGCTTCCGCCTCTACGACCAGTGGCGCGCCTGGATGCAGAAGTCGCACAAGACACGCAACCAGGTAGGGAGGGGGGCCCCAACCAGGTGGGAGAGGGGGTCGCAACCAGGTAGGGAGGAGGGACCTGCAACCCGGTAGGGAGGAAGGATCCGCCACCAGGTAGGGAGAAGGGGCTCCCATCAGGTAGGGAGGGGGAAACGGTGGGGGAGGGGCAGGAGGCTGGGCGGGAGTGGTTGTCCCGCATCCCCCACGACACCGCTGCCTTCCTTCCAAGCACAGGACGAGGGGATCCTGCCCTCGAGCAGACGGGGCTCGGCGAGAGGTAAGGGGGACCCAGGCGGGCTAGCGGGAGCGCATGCCTCATCCTTAGCTTTAAAGTCGCTGAGATGGAACTCCTCCCTCCTTAGTATTTTATTCTTCAGCATTTACTTAGCGCCCACTGTTTCCCCAGGCCTGTGGCCTTTTGCCTAGAAAGAGCATCCAACCCGAGGGGAGAATCTCATCCCGATACCCCAAGTCCCAGGAATGAATGAATGATAACCATACTGAACATACTCCTCATAGTTAGCATGTATGAGCGCCTACTGCATGTCTGCCCTGTGCCAAGTGCTTTACCCCCAGGACACCAGGTGAGGTGGGTAAAAACCAAAAACCAAACCCGTTGCCGTGGATTCCGTGGGACAGAGTAGAACTACCCACTAGGGTTTCCAAGGAGCAGCTGGTGGATTTGAACTGCTGACCTCTTGCTTAGCAGCCAAGCTTTTAACCACTGCACCCCCAGGGCTTCTGGTGAGGTGGGTAGAGTCTCATTTATCAGATGGGGAAACCAAGGCCGAGAGAGGGGCAGCACCCTGTCCAAGGTCACACAGCTAAGTGTGGCGTGTGGCACCAGGACCTGAACTGGGCCTCTGTACCAGCTCAGCGGTGCTCAGCCCCTGCCTTCTCCTCTGCCCACAGGTCCTGCCACATAAACTCTAGGGCCCAGGGGCTGCCATCCCACCCAAGATCCTGGCGGTCCGGGAACACCCATTTCAGGAGCTCTGACAGCCACACAGCTTGGGCCCCTCTGGAGGCCACCCTGGGGGATGCCCCCGTATGGGGGATGCAGACTGGACTGAGTTGCCTGAATTTGCCAGGCTAGGGTGAGGCAGGGTCACGATGCCTCCCCACCCAGGACCCCACCAAAGAGTCTTTCTAAATAAATGAGTTATTTAGGTGCTGATTGTGTAGGGGGCTTTGAGTCCAGGTTGGGATGGCAGGGCTTGGGGAAGGGGAGAGGAGTCCTCATGACCCTTTGTGGGGTGGAACTTCTGCCCCCAGAACATCAGACTGGTACTCTCCAGGATATGAAATTCTGAAAACACTGGCGGTGGGTTTTGGGGAGTCAGGGAGGGGTGAGTGGCTTCCACCAGCCATTCCTGGTCCTGTGGGTCTCCCTCCCTGACATACTTGCCCCAGCACCCCAGAATACAGATGGTAGAGCAGCTGTAGACAGAGAAGTCTTTATTGGGGGGGGGGGGTCAGCAGCCTAGTGGGGCATGACCTGGCCAGCTGGCAGTCAGGCTGGGCTCAGCGCCATCCACCAAGTTTCTCATCTCCCTTGGCTTGTCCCTGGGGAGCCCGATCACTCCACAGACTCTGCATCAAACCTGAGGTCCTGGAGAACCTCGCTGATTGCCTCCATGGTTTTAATTACCCTACAAGAGCGGATGGGAACTATAAATAAAACCCAGATGGGGTGAATTAGCCAACGCTGTGCAGCCAAGGGGGATGTGGTGAGATCGGGGCCCTCCTGCCCGCCGCCCAGCTCCAGGCAGCACCAGCGTTGAGCAGACCCCTGGGACAGATGTGCATATGCATGTGCTCGGAAGCCTATATGCAGGTATTTTAGGAGGCTAAGTGTACAGCCATGTACACAGAGTGAGCGCGGTGGGGAGCATGTGCACATGCGTGTGCTTGGGAGGCTATGTGCATGGTGGTGTGGAGCCTGCGGAACTGTGTCCAGCCCTGTGTGTAGGACCTGGGGGTGCCAGGGTGCAGCTGGTGTGAATCTGCAGAGTGTGTGCACTTGGGGGAGTGTGTGAGCTGTGGGCTACGAGGAGGTGAGTTCTCAGTGTGCACACCCTAAGGGCTGCATGCAGCCTGGAGGTCTGGCAGGGCCAGCTCTGGGGACCGCTGACTGGGGTGGGAGCTGGAAGGTACCCTGCAAATGTAGCAAGGGCCCCGCTGGGGGTAAGGCTCACTTCATCTTCAGCTGATGCATCTGGGAAGCGTCCTCCTGCCCCCTCAGCTCCGGTGCCCCCATCAGCTGCAGCAGGGCCACCTGGGGGGAGGGGTAGCCGGAGGGAGTCACCTTTGGTAGAGGCTTCCTTGCCCCCGCCACGCAGATACTGCCGCCACCCAGATACTGCCGCGCAGACAGGCAGGGCGGGGTGGTGCCACCGGGAGGGGCGGAGCTTTGTGTGGGAGGAGTGTCCTTGGGAGGGAGGGGCCAAGCGGGCAGACCTGGGAATCCCAGTACGGAGCCTCGGGGGCGGGACTGCATGTGGGCAGGGCACCAAAAAAAAAAAAAACAAAGTCTCGGCCAGGGATTGGCGGTAGAGGTAAAGTAGGTGGGGCCTGGGAATATCAAGGGCAGAGCCTTGTAATCCCAGGGGCGGGGTCTGGGCATCCTCCAAGAGCGCTGAGGCTGGGGATTGGGGGCCGGCAGGGTGAGCGTGTCCTAGGACTCCGACAAAACCTGCACTGAAATCAGGGGCCGTAAGGAGGAAGCAAGCGGGAGAACCCGGAGAAAGGGGCTGTGAGGGGGAGGGTCGGGTCGGCGGGGGCTCACCGTGGCCAGGCGAGTCTGCTCTAGCTGCTGCAGGGCGCGCACGTGGCCGGCGAGCAACGGCTGTGCTCGGGGCCCGGCCAGCTCGGCCTCCAGGGCCAGTACCTCCCGCGAGGCGGCGGCGAAGGCCTGGGTTACCTTGTGCACCGAGCCCCGGTAGCGCGGGAAGTCGTAATGCGGACCGCTGCGCACGTACTGGCGGTGAGCTCTGCGGCAGGTGGGGGTCCTGAGGCCGCGCCCCCAGGCCCGGCGCCCGCGAGACCACCTCGGGGCCCCCCACGGGGAGTTGCAGGACATTGGAGACCCTGACCCCCCCCAAGGGTGCCCAAGACAGGCCCACCCCTCCCTATTGGTAATGAGGGGGAAACCGCGCCGAAGGGCGTTCGGGAGTGGGGGCGCGCCCTGCGTCCCCGCGAGCGGACGCGAGGATCTAGCCCACAGCAGAACCCGACCCACCTTGGCCGCGAAGCGCACGGAGACCCCGGGTACCTGCACCCCACCCACCCGGCTGCACTTACTCCTCCAGCCGGCGGAAGGCCTGCGCACGCTCAGCTTGGAGCTGGTGGATCCGCTGTACCAGCGCATGGACCGGGGCACCTTTCTGAGGGCGGGGGACACGGCCCGGACGTGAGGCTGGCTCCCCCGGCCCGCCCCGCCCACTCGCCCCGCGTCTCCTGGCCTGGGCCCGCGCTCACCCAGGGCCACGCCGGCTCCGCGCGCCCGGGGGCTCCAGGGGCCGACGCAGCCTCCTCGGCCGTGATCATGACTGGGAGGCCTGGGTTCGCCCCGAACTAGGCCGCTTCGCCACGCGCGGCGCCCCCTGCAGGCCCGGAGGACTCAGGCCCAGGGAGAACCGGAATCGCGACCCGCTGGCTCCGTCGCCCGCGCCACTCGTCTGCGCCTGCCCTGCGCCCGCTGTCCTGCCGTGCTGTTGAAGGCACAGCTCTTGTAAGGAAGGGCTATTAGCCCTCCGCTTGTTTTATACGCACGCATCGGAACACCCACGCGGCGCTTCCTTGGTTTCATTTCATTCTCACAACGCTCTGCCTCAAAGACAAGGAAGCGAGCCCAAGGTAAAGCCCCTCGCCCTAAGGCCACAGGGCTGTGACACTAATGGGACTGGGACACAGCTTCTGGCGCTGGAGAGCACCAAGTCACTGGAACCTGCAGAGGGTTCGGGTAGTGTGTGCCAGGCCAGGAGAGAGCTGAGCAGAGAAGCCACTCTGCAGGCTAGAGAACAGCCTGTGCAAAGTCCCTGAGACAGGAGCAGGGCCTGCAGGGACTCATCTTCAGTGCTGAGCTTATGGAGCTTCGTGACCCAGAGATTCCTCCTTCAGGGACTTAGGGATGGTGGAGGGCATGGGGGAGTAGGGAGCCAAGGTGGCCCAGAGTGGGAAGGGAGCAGTGGACATGTAGCCTGATGAGTTGAGGTGGGGGTGACTGGGACACTAGCCTTCAGCAGTGGCTCAGGGAAGAAAGGGTCTCAGGCACCTGCCCTAAAGGGGGGGGGGGGGGTGGTGTTCACCTCAAGACCAGGGCCAGTCTAGGTAACATCCCTCACCCGACATCACTTCAAGCAGGTAAGATACTTGCTCCTCTGAGATAATCATCAATCTCAAGTGGGGCCCAGGTGGCCCTAGTGTGCACCCAGGTGGGAGGTGGGGGCAATCCTGGCTTTCCACTCATCCACCCACCCATACCTAGACATCAGCTCCCGGGCACGGGCATGAGGGACACCTGCTGGTGGCTGATTTATTGTTAAGTGTCATCGAGTTGGCTCCCACTCATGGTGACCTTAGGTATAACAGAAAACCACCTGGTCCTGTGCCTTATGTTTGAGCCCACTGTAGCAGCTACTGTGTCAATTCATCTTATCAACAGTCTCCCTGTGTTTTTTGCCGATCCTCTACTTCATACCAAGCATGATGTCCTTCTCCAGATACTGGTCTCTCCTGATGATGTGCCCAAAGTAAGATGAAGTCTCGCCATACTTCTAAGAAGCATTCTGGCTGTACTTCCTCCAAGACAGATTTGTTCATTCTGGCAACCCATGGTATATACCACAGTATACACCATGGTACCTGACTAGGCCTGCCATTTCCTAGCCAGTCCTAGGGCAGGGGTTTTTACTCTCATGCTCCAGATGACAAACCCAGGTTCAGGGAGTAACCAGGCTTCCAAGTGGGAGGGATCCCATCTGGCTTGCCCTGTGGTTAGACAATCCTGTCAGAAGAGGGTGGGGACCCCTGCCTGTTTTAAGGACGAGCTGACTACAATTCAGGACTGAGTGTCAGGCAGAATCGAGTGAGAGAAGATCCCTTGCCTAAGCTGCCTCCCTCCTGAACAGACTAGCCACAAACACCAGTTACTGCTTCAGTTCAACGAAAGGGAGACTTTATTGAAGGCCCAGGGTTATGGGGCTTGGGAGGAGGCCACCAGCAGGAGGCAGGGGAACCGGCTGAGAAGGGCCCTTATTTGACCTTCTTTTTGGGGCGCAGGTTGTTGGTGTGGCCGCACTTCTTCTTGCGGCAGTTGACAGCACGGGGGTGCAGGCGAGCATAACACCTGTACGGGAATGGAGTGCTGTTAGACGTGGGGGTGCAGATGAGCATAACACTTACACAATAACTGGGGCACAGAGTGCTGTCAGAGCACTGACTCCCCCAACCCAGACAGCCCAGCCCGGGTGAGTGAGTGCATACTTGCGGCAGATCATCTTGTCGCAGTTGTACTTCTGGGCAAGCTGGCGCAGAGAAGGTTCGATGATGCCGCCGCGCAGACGCAGCACCAGGTGTAGGGTGGACTCTGCAGGAGGGTAAGTAAGGGAAAGAGGCCAAGGCTAGGGCCTGGTTCTGCATGGGCAGGCGGGGCTGCCTAGTGCCCTGCAGATCAGAGTTTCCCCAAGTGCCGAGACGATGAGGACCCCTGGGAAGCTCTGCAGTGGATGGCCCCACCAGCCCTACTGGCCCACCACCCGCCTTGGCAAGTCTGAGGTTCACACGTGCCAACCAGGTGCCCTCTGGGCTTTCCAACACGAGACAGTTTTTAAGCAGCGTGGGGATGAACCTCGTATTTTGATAGTTAAAAGACATTTGAGTCTTGTTACTGTAATAAGTGAGACCAAGTTTCCTGTCATGTTTTAAATAAACGAAGTCATTACCACCATGAGGTAACACCTCACCCCAACCCATGATCTAAAAGAAAAAACCCAGAAAATAAATGTTGGTGAGACTGTAGAGAAACTAGAACCTCATCCATTCCTGGTGGGAATGTAAAATGGTGCACCCCCTGTGGAAAATAGTGGGGCAGTTCCTCAAAAAGGTAAACACGATCCAGCAACTCTGCTCCTATACCCAAGAGATTTAAAGGAAGAACACAAAGCCGTACACCTGTATTCACTACAGCACTTTCACAATAGCCAAAAGATGGAAACAACCAAAACATTCCACCAACAGGTAAATAAACAAAACACTGTCCATGCGTACAGTGGATTACTCAGCCATAAAGACAAAAAAAGTCTGATGCATACTACCAACATGAACCATGAAAACAAAACAGTTACGTTGAGTCAAAAAGGTCAGTCACAAAAGGACAACTATTGTATGAACCCACTCACATGAAATAGCGAAAAGAGTCAAATGTATAAAGACCAAAGTTGATTAGTGGTGACCAGGGGCTGGGGGAAGGGAAGGAGAGAGGAGGAGCCATTGTTTAGGAAGCAGTAAGTTTCTGCTAATGGTGATGGAAATCAGCAATAGATTTTGGTGATGGTTGCACAACGTGATTCATGTAATCTGTCACTACATCATACATGTGAAAAACATTAAATTAGCAAATTGTTGTATATATTAAAAAAAAAAAAACAAGCAAAACTCCCCCTGCTCCGGCCCCAGCCCACAATTGTATTTAAGTGTCTTCCTGGTGCCAAGGAGGCTGCCAGTGCACTGTCCAGGGTCCCAGACCTCCCAAGGCCCTGTTTGGCCCCTCTAGTACCTTTCTGGATGTTGTAGTCTGAGAGAGTGCGGCCATCCTCCAGCTGTTTGCCCGCAAAAATCAGACGCTGCTGGTCAGGTGGGATGCCTGTGCAGAGGGAAGGAGATTTCCCCATTACCGAGGGTCTGCTCAGTGTACTCCTCACAGGGAGAACAGCCCTTTGTCCTGAGACACAAAACTGGGGCTAGTTGGAGCCCAGCACTCATTTCACACCAGATGGTGGCTGTGGATAGAGCCAAAGGACCCAGCCCCACTCACCCTCCTTGTCTTGGATTTTGGCTTTGACATTCTCGATGGTGTCACTGGGCTCGACCTCGAGAGTGATGGTCTTGCCAGTCAGGGTCTTCACAAAGATCTGCATCTCTGCATCTACTGGGGGGCGGGACAGAGTGGTAAGCCAGGTAGGTCTGGGAAGCACTGGGCCTACAGAGACCCTAACGCAGGGCCAACCCCTAGCCAACCTACTGTCCTAGCCCAAGTCTGGCCATTCTTGGCAAGCCTTTTCACACAGCCTGGACCACAGCCTAAATGTGTCCTATGACTAAGCTCTCTCCATCCTGTGCCTGGAAGCCTGTCGTGAGCTTCATGGAGACTAGCACCGTTTATGATGCTCAGGCCTAGCACAGAAGAGGGACTCAGTGTTTCCTGACAGAGTAACAAGTCCCCCAGGGCACGGTCTGGCTGGCCATCCTTTCCCCAGAGAGGAGCTATGTCCTATCCTCCATGGCCTCAGCTAGCCCCTGGCCACAGGCTGCTCCTCTTGCTGGCCTAGGCAGGAACCCCATCTTAATAGCCACCCCCTACACACACCTCCTCTGCAGGCTCACTTCTCCCCACTTAAATTCCAAGCTGGGTCACCCAACACACTGGCTTCCTTCTCAATTACGCCCAAACTCACCAGGCCTCACTTTTTGCCTCTGCTCCGGCCCATAAGTAGTAATGGCTACTACTGAGTACCTGCCAACCACGTGCCAGGCACTTGCTTTACAGATTATCACTTCATTATTTAAAACCAGGAGATGGACGCTACCACCAGACTCTCCTTATAAATAAAGAAACTGAGGCAGGCACAGAGTCCCAGCTGGCGGGTTGATAACTTTAAAAGGCGGGACGCAGCACAGCGCGCTGCATGGAGAAACGCTGCTGTTTTGCCTGGTCTAAATGCCGACTCAGGACCGGCCCACGTGTGCAGAGTAGAACCGCTCCATGGGTTTCTTAATTTTCCATGGCTGCGACCTTTCGAAAGCAGATCATCAGACATTTCCTCTGAGGCACCGCTGGGAGAAAAAAATGCTACTCTCTTGATTACCCATCCCACCTTAACCCGGATAGGCCCCGGGAGGACCCATCGGAGCCCCGAGGCCTTGTAGGGTCGCTGGGTCCGCGGACCGGGCAGACCCCAATCCCAAAGCCCCGCTCGCCCCCAGTGACCCCCGCCCTGCTCGGAGGTCCGGCCTCGCGCGCCTCGCTCCCGGTTCCACACGCTTGGCTGGCCGCCTAGCCAAACCCGGGCCGCGCGGCAGACTCGGAGCCGCTACTTCGGCCTCCGACTCCCCGCGGATCCCTAGAATCCCCCCACGGACCACCGCCCGCCCTTGACCCAGCGCGGACCCACGGCCACCAACACCAACCCGCTCGGCCGCCTCCTTGAAGAGAAAGAGGGCGGCGGAACCGGAAACCGCCGATTCGCCCCGAGGGCGCCTGCGCACCGAGCACGCCGCGCGCTGACGTCACAATCTGCGCAGCACGCCAGGCCCCACCCCTGTCTCCACGCTGCCGCCATGTTGGGTGCGGGCGGCGAAACGGCGGCGAGTTTGGGCAATTGTCGCCCGTCCCACTTCCCAGTGTGGGTTCGTTCCGCGGGGGTCACGTGAGGAGACAACTGCATCTTTCTAAGTAATTTGCCCCACTGAAGCGGTCCGGCACATAGCTCCGCTCAATGAGTGCCTGTTAACCAGAGCAGACGAAGGTGTTGTCTGCTAAAGCAAAAGCACTAAGCGGAGAGCCTGCGGGGAACGGGACACAGGTCCCCAGAAGCCCCCAGATGACACTCCAGAGTCAGTTATTAGAAAGTGCTGCCGCTGTGGGCTGACGGACGGTTTTCAGAGCAAGGATGGAAGCAGGAAGACCAGGTGGGGGTTGTGCATTCGCCCAAGAAAGGGTGAGAGTCTGTGCTAAGTTGGGGGCTCCGTGGGACTCAGGGTCTGTTTTGGACATAAAGCCCAGGAGTCCTGTGAGTGGTTTAAATCTGCCAGGCCTGGGAAAGGTCCCGGTGGATTCTGTCTTTATTTCCTTCACCATTTCTGAGCACCTACTCTGTGTCTGGAAAGATGCCTTTAATAATGAACTCCTGGGTGCTCTGGATATGGAGGGTTGATGGGTCAGGGGTAGGTAGAATCCTCGCCTTTAATGCAGGAGACCAGGGTTTGATTCCTGGCCCATGCACCTCACATGGAGCTACCACTCATCTGTCAGTGGAGGCTTGCGTGTTAGGTTTCAGCAGAGCTTCCAGACTAAGATGGGCTAGAAAGACCTGGTGATCAAATTCTGAAATCAGCCATTGAAAACCCTATGGATCAAAACAATCCAGTCCGTAACTGATCGTGGGGATGGCACAGGACCAGACAGCGTTTTGTTCCATTGTGCATGGGGTCACCATGAGTAGGGGCCAACTGGACAGCAGCTAACAAGAACCAATGACGGGGTGGGGGGGTGGTGATGCAGGGATGACTCAGAGTGGATTGTGGAGCGTCAGGGTGTTTGAAGCAGTGGAAACAGCATGTGTGAAGGCCTAGATGGTGACGGGAGGTCAGGTTATTGTAGCTACCACCACCAGGACTCCCACCAAAAGCAGCCACATCTACCCCTGGTCCCGGCTGTCTGCAACCCCAGCTTACGTCCCCCATCTGGGCCCAAGAAGTCACTGCCATAGGCAACCTTCCCTTTTTAGGAATGGAGTCTTTTTATTGATAACTTCCCAACAGCATCTGTAAACATCGGGTACAAAAATATTCCGTGAAACTCTGTTTCCCAAGAGGGCCTGGCCTGCCCAGGGAAGCCCCTGGGAAAGGCTTGCTGGGGCAATCAAGTGTCCTCAGGGGTGGCCAGCCTCCATCTCAAGCCTTCTACCTGTCTCCAGACCCCCCCCCCCCCCCCCCCCGCCGAGATACTGACAGGAAAAAGTACTGTTGTTGGAGGAAGGGGCAGAGAGACTGGACTTAGTGGGGCTGGGGTGGGTGGGGGTTCTCTGCCTCCAGGAAGGCCTGACCAGGGGGGCTGGAAGGGAGTGGCCTGGCTTCAGTTCCTGAGAACCTTTTAAGCGTTCTTCGGGACAGTCCTCAGGCCCAGGAAAGTCCCCTCATGCCCAGCCTGAGGACACCAGCCGGGCTGGGCACACCCATAGGCTGGGGGAAGCATCTGCAGAACAGAGATGTTCTCAAGAGGAAGGGGTGGGCAGGGGAGTCCTCCCAGAGCATGTCACAAGCCCTGGAACCCCTGGGAGCCCCGGATGACAGACAGTATCCTTGGGAATTCAGGGCGAGGCTACTCGCCTGGCGTCTCCTCATCGTCATCTGTGGGGCCGTGACCATTGATGGTGGGGGAGCCAGGCCGGGCCTGGGACAGGTCCTCAAAGCCAGGGCTGAGGGGGAGTGAGATGAGGTCAGGGCTGGTGTCGCAGGAGCCCGTGCTCTGCTCCGAGGTAGCAATGGTGGTCGTGGTGCTAGGTGGGATGGGGTCCTCATCCTCGTCCTCCAACAGGGATGCCTCTGGGATGTCTGGGGAAGGGGAGAGGCTAAAGCCAGTTCAGGACAGCCAGCCTGAGGGTCTTGCATGCAAGGCAGCACAGCGAGGGTCTTGCTGGGTTCGTGAGCCCACTGGCAGCCCTTCTAACCCTCAGGGGATGACTTGGCCCAAGTTAAAAAAAAAAAAACAAAAAACAAAAACAGCTGCCTTTGAGTCAACCCCAACTCATGGTGACCCTATATGTGTCAGAGTAGAACTGTGCTCCATAGGGTTTTCAGTGCTGATTATTTGGAAGCTGATCACCAGACCTTTCTTCCAAAGCGCCTCTGAGTGGACTGTTAGCAGCTGAGCACGTTAACTGTGCCACCTAGGGACTCCTCATCCCAGAGAAGGAAACTGAGGCCCAGGCAGGTGAAAGGCCCCACTTCAAGGTGAGAACAGAGAATATAGGCTCTAGGTCAGGCCGACATGGGCCCTGTTGGGGGGGCCTGGCTGTGCCCCTCCTGACCATGTCACCAGGGTCAGCCCCCTCACCTGCCTGCACCTCGGCTGTCTCCTCTATACACGGGCCTAATGACGGCACTGCCACTGTCCCATAGGCCTGGCTTCTGGAGTGATCAGCAGCCCTGGAGCCAGGAGCTGTCAGCCCATTCAGCTGATGGGGTAAACTGAGGCTCAGCATGGGGGACCTCTGAGGTGACGGTGACATGGAGTGACGATCAAGAGCACGTGGGCTCCAAGCCAGACAGACGTGAGTTTGAGTCATGTCCCTTCCTCCACAAGCTGTTTCCCCTCTCTGGACCTGTTTCCCCATCTGTGAAACGGGCTATTCCAGCAGTAACAGCCTGGCTCGTAGGAGTGCATGGTACATGCCGGGGTGAGAGCTGTTATCAACCTCATCCTACTTCCTCATGCAGCCTCCCCTGGGGAGGGACCCCCACCCCAACATCTACACTGCCAAGAGGACCTCCCTGCTCGTGTCCTTGGTCTCTGGACCTGCTGCCCAGCAGGCATCAGCATGAGACCCCTGCCAGGCCTGGCATTTGTGAGCACAGAGGCTGGGCTTGGGGTACAGGAGCCCCAGGGGGCACTTACGGCTGAAGGCTTCTGGGTGCTGTCGGGCCAGCTTCCCTTTCAGGGTCCTGTAGGGGAGGAGAAGGCATGAAGGTTGACCCTGCTCCCAGGGAAGCTGGGCCAGGTGCTGTGGCTCCAGGCAGGCAGTGGTTCCTCCCCTCACTGTTCCACTCCAGCAGCCCCCAGCAGAACCTCACCCCTGGTGAACACCCATGATCTACCTGTTACCCAGCTTGAATGCCTTTTTTCCATCTAACCCCCAGAGCCTCCCCACCAGCTCCCCAGTAATTGCTCCTGTGGGGGCCTGTCCCAGCCTTGTCCCTCTACCCCCAGGGGAACAGTCTTTGTCTGGCCCTTCCCCCCGCCAACCTGGGGCTCCTGGAGGCTGGGGCTGAGGCCTAGCACGGGGGCATTCTCGGGGCACGGGGGCAGGCAGTGCCGGCTCAGAGAACGACAGTGTCCAAACACCCGGCATCGCGTACTGGCCCTTGTGAAACTCTGAACTGTGTCCCCCAAAAAGATATGTTGAAGTCCTAACTCTTGTACCTGTAAATGTGAACTTGTTTTCGAAAATAGTCTTTTTTGAAGATATTATTACTTAACAAGATCACATCCTATTGCTGTTTAGTCAATTCCAACTCATGGCAACCTCATGGCTTACAGAGTAGAACTGCCAGGCCTTTCTTCCATGGTGCTACTGGATGGACTCAAACCTCCAACCTTTAAATTAGTAGCCAAGAGGAAACCATTTATGCCACCGAGGGACCTCTGAAGATAGGATTAGTTAACAAGGTCATACAAGAGTACCAGAATCAAAATCCAAACCAGTTGCCATCAAGTCAGTTCCAACTCATGGTGACCCCATGTGTGTCAGAGTAGAACTATGCTCCATAGTTTTCAATGGCTACTTTTTCAGAAGCAGATCCACAGGCCTTTCTTCCAAGGCACGTCAGGGTGGATTCAAACTGCCAACCTTTTGATTAGCAGCCAAGTACTTAACTGCTTGTGCCCAGGGACTCCATACTGGAGTAGCTGTTGTTGTTAGTTGCTATTAAGTCAATTCCAATTCATGGTGACCCCATGTGTGCAGAGTAGAACTTGCTCAATAGGGTTTTCAAGGCCATGACCTTTCAGAAGCAGATCACCAGGCCTATCTCCTGAGGCATCTCTGGGTGGGTTCGAACCGCCAACCTTTTGGTTAGTAGTCCAGTGCTGAACTGTGCCATCCAGGGTGCCACCCAGGAGTAGGGTGGGTCCTGATCCCTTCTGAGTGCTGTCTTATAAAAGGGGAGAACAGATAGGGTGTCTGAGTCACACAAACAGGAAAGACAACGTGTGAAGGCGCATGTACATGCTGCAAAGGAATGCCAAGAACTGCCGGCAGCCACCAGAAGCCGGGAGAGAGGCAGGGGAGAGTTCTTCTCTCAGAGACCTCAGAAGGACTCGACATGGCCAAGACCCCATTTTGGATTCCCAGCCTCCAGAACTGGTAAAGTAGAGGGTCAGTGAAAAAGAGAAAGACCCTCAACGAGATGGACTGACACATCAGCTGCAACAATGGACTCAAGCATAACAACAATTGAAGATGGTGCAGGACCAGGCAGTGTTTTGTTCTGTTGTACATGGGGCTGCTATGAGTCGGAACTGACTCGACAGCACCTAAAAACAACAGAACTGTGAGACAGTAAATTCCTATTCTTTAAAACCCCCCACTTGTGGCATTTTGTTACAGCAACCCTAGGAAAGAAGATGTAGTATTTGCGTCTTTTAACCAGCTGTTTTTCACTTTTTGCTGCCATGTTGTTTACAAAGAGCAATAAAGGACTCTTCGGAGCCCTGCCCCTTCTCAGAAGTCCAAGCATCCCAGACTGACCCTACCAAGTGCTTTCTACTTCATGGTTTTTGCATGTCATTCTCTTGTCCTACAGAGCTCTGCCCACTATTCGAGCCACCTAGCAAACTCCTATTCAATCTTCAAAACCCTGACCTGCAACCTGCCAGTCCCTCTCCCAGAAGTACCATTGTGAATAGTTCCCTGCCCTTGGAGTGCCTGGGTGGACATACTTATCCCTTTCCTGGCTGACAGACACACAAAAAGGGCCATGCCTTTGGATTTCTGCTTTCTCCCCTGAACAACACACCTGTGCCAGCCTGAGACAACCCCCCTGAAAAGACATGTTTTCATGAAGGATTTAACCAGCCCCATCTCATTGATTTCTGCTCAGAACTTGCTCAGTGGAGTTTTTTTTTCTTCAATCTTCGGCACCAGCTGCCCCAAGTTGGCCCGCGGGTGAAGCTGCTGGGACAGAGGGAAACTGGCAGAAATGCTGCAGCAAGGACCCACAAAAGCTGGTAATCTCACTTGCCCCGTGAGGAGACTTGGGTGGGGGCAAGGGGGGCAGGGGAATGGCTTTTCACTGTCTGCTCTTTCCTATCCTTTGAATTTTATGTGTCCAGTACTAGGTAACCTGTTAGAAAAATTAGTAAAATTCAAAGACTTAACAATTTTTATCCCCAAGTTCAGATCCTCTCAGATGCTACCTCAAGGCTCGTGGGAGATAGCACAATAAATCCTTGTAAAATAAATAAGAAGAATCACCTGAGGAGGGACGATTCTCATTGAGAAAGGGAGGAAACCAAGGCTCAGACAAGGAACAGGAAGCACAGGCCAGGAGCTGGCTGGGAGGAACCAAGGAGAGGCTGCGCCAGGGAAAGGGCGGGGCTAGGAAAGGGGCAGGGCCAGGGAGAGGGCAGGCTGGGGGTTGGAGGAACACGCACCGGATCCTGCGAAATATGCTGTCCAGGTCCCGTTTCATTTCTATCAGGGTCCTCGTGTGATGCAGGAAGCGCTCATTCATCTGCTGCAGGCGGGCACTTGACAGGTTGTTGAAGTTTAGCAGCATTTCGTTGGTCTTCTCAAAGCGGTCCAGCCTGGTGTAACAGAGAGGGCTCTTGCTCCTGTGCCCAGCCGCTTGGGTGCTGTCTGACCTGCCCCTCATCCTGAACTGACCCTGCCAAGTCCTGTCCTCCTTCAGAGCCTCATCCTGCTGAGCCCTACATGCTGTTCAAGTCATCTAGCAAACTCATATTCATGCTTCAAAACCCCACCCAAATATGCATTCTCTCCCTGCTCCCTAAAGCACACTCTGCTCTGACTCCCTCAGTCCCAAGTTTTTCCCTCTGGCCCATTCCTGACACCAAAGGGCCAGGAAAGTCTGTGTGGGAGTCTCCTGGGGCTGGGGCCAAGGCCAGGTCTGCATCTGATCTAAGTAACTAGGAAAGAGAGAGGTATTTCTAAGCCCCAGATGCACCCAGTACCCTCGTTACAAGTGAGAGGTCAGGAAATCACATCTATGCTGTGCTGTACATGGAGTGGGAGTGTGGAGACAGCCTTCAGACCCAAGACTGAAGCCCCAAAGGCCATGATTCCAACCCAAAGTTTTGAAGGATGAGTAGGAATTTGTCGGCCCTGCTGCTCCACAGGACAGGCCAAGATTAGGGTGAGGCTATGGCGGCCACAGGGCGAAGCCTCCTCCAGAGACCCTGTGCTCTGTGCAGATGCAGACACCCAGCCCTGTCAGCAAGCCAGCCCACCAGCTCCCTGGACACCCTGAAATCCCCCAGCAGCCCAGCCTGTGCCCTACTCTCCCACCCAGGCCTCAGGATAGAAGCCTCAGCAGCCCACGCCAGGCTGTCCACAGCTGCAAATCCTTCCCCAAGCCCTGCTTCCAGTGCCAAAGCCTCGCCCCCAGTCCAGGGAGGAATGTGCTTCGGAGGCAGCCGAGTGATTTGCTCATTTCCTTCATTTTATTGCCCAAATGGGCCGGGGCAGGGCGTGCAGGCTAGCCAGCAGGCAGCTCCTCCCACTCACATGTTTTTTTGGGCCAGGATGATGGCATTGACGTCATCTGCATTCACCATGCTCAGGACGCGGCTGCAGAAGACCCTCGAGGCCGAGTCTGGGGCATCCATCTCTTCTTCCTCCTCCACAGCCTGAAATGGGTGAGAAGACAGAGACCACCATCAGCCGCAGGCACGGGGGAGGCAGGACAGAAGGGCTGGGGGTGTCAGCCACCTGAGCCTCAGGGTCACCGCTTCAGGACTTTGGGGGCGTTGGGAGAGCTGAGGCATCCCTGGGTGTTGCAAATGGTTAAGCGCACAGCTGCTCACTGAAAAGCTGGAGATTCAGGTCTACCCAGAGGCACTTCAGAAGAAAGGCCTGGCAATCGACTTCCAAAATCTCAGCCACTGAGCCAAAACCCTATGGAGCACAGTTCTATTCTGACACACATGGGGTTGCCATGAGTCAACGTTGACTCGACTGCAAGTGGTTTGATTTTCTTTTTTTTTTTTCTTCTGATGGGGGAAGAGTTGAAGGAGCTAAAGTTTGGGAAATGCTTAACAAGTGCCCGGTGCACAGGACAAGTTCAAAGAGAATCCACTAGTGACACCCAAACACATCAGAATCTCATCATCCGTCCCACCTCAATGGCCCCTACTCCTGCTACAGCTATTGACCCCCTCACCTGATCAGCTCTGCAGCCCTCCTCCCTGGTTCTACCTGCCTTAACTCATTCCCATTGTAATGGGTTGACTTGTTCCCCCCACCAAAAAAAAGATATGTCCGTGTCTTAAGCCCTGGTACCTATGAATATGACCTTGCTTGGAAATACGGTCTTTGTGGATGGAATCAAGTTTAGACGAGATCATTCGTTGTTGTTGTTAGGTGCTATCAAGTCGGCCCTGAACTCATGGAGACCCCACACACAACAGAACAAGACACTACCCACTCCTGCAGTATCCTGGGATCAGTTACAGATAGATTGTTGTGATCCATAGGGTTTTCACTGGCTGGTTTCTGGAAGATGTCCTGGCCTTTCTTCCTACTCCATCTTAGTCTGGAAGCTCCACTGACACCTGTTCAGCATCCTAGCAACACACGAGCCTCGACAGACAGATAGATAGTGGCTGTGCATGAGCTGCATTGGCCAAAAATTGAACCATGTAGAATGTGAGAATTCTACCACTGAACCACCACTGTCCTACTGAGGTCATTAGAGAGAGCCCTAAATCCAATCTGACTGTTGTCCTCATAAGAAGAGAAGTGACACAGACACAGGAGAAGGCCACATGACAACAGAGGCAGAGATTGGAGTAACACAGGTATAAGCCAACCAACACCAAGGATTGCTAGCAACACCAGAAGCTAAAAGAAAGGCAGTTTCTTCCCTAGAGGCTTCAATGAGAGCACAGCCCTGCCGACACCTTGAATTTGGCCTCCTGATCCTGATGACATAGTAGTTGAGAGCTACGATTGCCAACCAAAAAGCAGTTCAAGTCCACCAGGTACTCCTTGGAAACCCTATGGGGCAGTTCTACTCTGTCCAATAGACTCACTATGAGTCAAAATCGACTCGACAGCAACGACTTTGGTTTTTTTGGTTTGGCCTCCCGAACTGTAAGAGAATGAATTTCTGTGGCTTTAAGTGCCCAGTTTGTTACTTTGTTATAGCAGCCACAGGAGACTCATACACCCCACCTTTACTCATTCTGTGTGCTGTCCCCAACACCCTCCTCACATCATCATTCACCCCCCGCATCTCCTCTCCTATGGAGTCTTCAATGACTACTCCTGACACGGTCACTTTTACCACGTAACCTTGTTCAAATCTTTTCATTGGCCCATCTCTTCCAGAACTGTCTTACTTATCAGTTGGCCTGTGTGTCTGCCATCCCCACTGCACTGTTAGCTCCACGAGAACAGAGGCACATCTGTCTTGTTTGCTGCTCTGTCTCCAGTCCCCTGCCCAGAACCAAGCTCACAGAGGTTGACATAACTTGGTTTTTGCTGGGGAAAACAACATTTCAAATCAGATCTAATGCTAGACTTTTATTAGGAAGTTAAAGCCAAGAATTTCAGGCACTTGCAGCCAGGCTGTGGGGAAACCAGATGGCTCTGCAGCTCCCAGTTTCCCTGGCTTGAAGATGACCATCCTGGTGGACAGAGGCTTCCAGACCAGGTCAGGCAGGGCCCTAGCTTCAATACTGTCCCCCCTAGTTCAGGAAAAACCCAGAATCCCAGCGTAGCTTAGCTCTGGGAACCACACATTTAACAGCTGACAAAAGAATCCATCTGCAATTGATTACAATCCTGTAAAAATGGTCTAAGTAGCATCGGAACCTGTCTAATTTCACGAGGGGAAAGATGAGAACTACCATCAGAACCAGAATCAGAATTACCATCAGTATTAGAATCAGCCCAAAGCTGATTCCTATGGTGTGGAGGTCAGACATACCTATACTTTCCAACCTTCTTACCAATTCTGATACCAGCTGTCCCTCCCATGGCACTATGTCTCTACTTGGTTTGATAATCCGTAGCAACGGCCACACAGAACTCATAGACCACACTTACAGTTAAGTGGTTTATTAAGGAAGTAACGGAGTACAACTTGGGATCAGGATCACGAAGCTTGTAGGCAAAGTCTGGAAGGCTCCCCTGAAGTGGAGACCATATCCCTCCCTTCTTCAGTGCAGGACAGCTCTCTCAGCTCCTCTTGGCCATGCAAGCAAGCAGGCCCTTCTCTCTGCCATTCAAGCCCCCTCTCAGCCCCCTGAAGACAGGCCTCCTCTTGGCCTCCTCAGGACAGGCCTCTCTGCCTTCAGCCTCCTGCCACAGGGCCCCTTCCAGGCCTGACACCACCAGCTCTGCCCAGGACTTCAGACTGGTTCTTCTTGGCTCAGTCATGGCTAAGTGAAACTGGCAGGCCTGAATTTTTTAAAATTTGGGTGCTCCAGAACTGTAACCAGAATGGGAAAAATTACAGGTCGAAACCCTGCTGGAAATCTAATCTCCCTCTTAGAAAACAAGGGCAACATACGTGTTGCATAGGAACCAAATCTCTTGCCCGGGAGATTTTTAGCAGAGATGGAAGCAGCTGTACCTGGCTCAAGATGGCAGACAATTTTGAATGTGTGTTGCTCTCCACAGTCCTGCCAATAATCCCAACTCACGCATCAGCCTCCTGAAAGGGCTCACTATGCCTCTTCCCAGTCTCCCATTCCAGGGCTTCAACCTGTAATTTTTCCTGTTCTGGAGCACCCAAATTAAAAATATTCAGGTCTATGCTGGTTTTGCTTCACCGGCCGCGACTGAACCCGTGTGCATCCCTGGCTCTGCTGCAGGGCCCCTTTTGGGCCTGCTGCTTTCTTTAGTGTTACAGCCCTTGACCTGTGTTACAACTCTTTGAGAAGGTTCCTCACCTCCTTTCTCTCTCTGCTTCTTCTCACCTTTTCTCCTTTCTGCTGCTTTCTTCTTTCTGTCTGTCAACCTCTGTGGGGTTGTCTATACATATAAGCAAACTCCTGGTCAATTTCAAGGCATGGCCCTCCCACCAGGGCCACGAACTGACCAATCCTCTCCTGGTAGGCCACAAATACTTCATTTGCATAGTAGCTATAGTCACTTTATTTGCATAAGTATACTGACCAATCCCTGCAAGGTACATACTAATCACAAGGCAGGCTGCAGCCCAGGGCCAAAACAAAAAGTTAAATTGTTTACAGCTTGCCTAGGAAATGTCAATCAAACCTGGACAAAAGTAACAAACCCTCTGAGGTAGAAAACTACAGCAAAGGTAACTCCTCATGACTCAAGAAGCTCTCAAGCTTTTTTTCCAAAGAACCAAGGCAAAAGGCCACATAAAGGAACTCATTTCACCACAAGTCCACAGGTGACGCAGTGGTGGTTCAGTGGTAGAAGAGCATCCTCGCCTTCCATGTTAGAGACCTGGGTATGATTCCCAGCCAATGAACTTCATGCACAGCCACCACCTGTCTGTCAGTGGTGGCTTACATGTTGCTATGATGCTGAACATGTTTCAGTGCAGATTCCAGGCTAAGATAAAGTCCCTAGATGGCACAAATGGTTTGCACTTGACTATTAACCTAAAGGTTGGTGTTTCAATCCCACCGAGTAGCACCATAGAAGAAAAGCCTGGCAATCTGCTTCTATAAAGATTACAGCCAAGAAAACCCTATGTGGCAGTTCTACTCTGCCGTGAGTCAGAATCCACTTGACAACAATGGATTTGTTTTTTTCTTTTGGTTACCAGACTAAGACAGACTATGGAGAAAGGCCTGGTGATTGACTTCCAAAAATCAGCCAGTGAAAACCTTATGGATCACAAGGGTCTGACTGTAATCGATCATCAAAATGGCGCAGGACTGGGCAGCATTTTGTTCTGTTGTGCATGGGGTCACCATGAGTTGGGGCCGACTCAACAGCAGCTAACAAGATCCACATGCAGGATCATGAAGGGCCTTCAGAGCCCACTTAAACCACGCTCCCGTTTTCTGAGCAGCTGCTGTATACCAAGCACAGCACCAAGCTCACACACTGGAAACTGCTATCATCCTTATTTACAGATAAGAAAACTGAGGCTCAGAGAGACTGAGTCACAAACTCAAATGCTCAGCGCCTACAGGTTCCATAAAGGTGTGAATCTGAGCAAGCGCTCAGTATCTGTTCGTGGAGGGGCAGCTGCTTCTTACAACAGCTGATTTCTCACAGATTTCTGACCTTTTTTCCAAGAAGAAACAGAAATTGGTATTTTTTTTCCTGTGAAATTGCCTCATTTACAAATGTTAGCAACCAGTTTGGTTTTTCCCCCCAAAACACGGTGGAGGCCAGAGTAGCTACTGGTCCCCTGAATGTGGCTACCGATTTGCATCCCTGCATGCCTTCCAGGAAGGTCCCTGAGGGGCACAAAGGGTTTGTGTTTGACCACTAACTTAAAGGTCAGCAGTTCAAGCCCACCTAACAGGGCCATGGAAGAAAAGCCTGGCAATCTGCTGTCCTAAAGAAAACCCTATGAAGCTCAGTTCTACTCTGTAACATAGGGGGTCACCATGAGTCTGAATCGACTCCACAGCAAAGGGTTTGGTTTTTTTTTTTGTTTTATGCGTTCCAGGACCAACTGCCACAGCTGTCAACCCTCCCCCCCCCCCATAATTGCTGTTTTTTGAGCTCCTACTGCACCAGGCACCAAAACCATGGTCTCCCCTGGTATGAAGAGGACATTTGAGCTTAAAGGGCAGAGTAACGTGGCAGGAGGCCCCACTGCTAGTGCCTGGCAGACACAGGGCCTGCGGGAAACACTTCACTTCAAAGAAGAGCTCTTGTCTGTCTCACGCTCCCACATGTGAAGCCTGAGGGGTTCATGCCCCACCCCCAGCTGCCTCTCTCAGGAAGCCCTCCCTGACTAATAGAGTGGAAATGAGCCAGCAGGGGATCTCTCTCATCCTTCCTTGCTCTAAATACACTGATGGCAGAAACAGGCATCGCAGAGGTTGTGTGACCTTGGGCAAGTCACCTCACCTCTGTTTTCTCATCCAGAAAATGACAATGACGAATGAGGGTATCACATCGCTGTCTGTGAGGACTGGGGACAACGGAGATTGGAGCGGGGCTCGAAGCAGGCTGATTCTCCAGCGGGGGTTTGAAGACGTCCTGGGGCAGGGCCCGGGAATCGGCATTTTAACGAGTGTCCCCGCCTCCCGCCCCATGCTTCGAAGAATACAAGCAAACATCTGCACAGCCCTGCATGTAATTCTCGATCACTCCTATGAGGCTGGGAATATTGTGCCAGACGGAAACTGAGACTCACAGAGGAAACCTCGGCAGCCCAAGGTCACATATCAAGGCGCCGCGACTCCACCCAAGTCATCGAGCAAAAGCGCGCGGGCTTTGCGGCCCGACCTCAGGACAACCCCCGAGCGGGAGGAGGTTCGCACATCCCTCACGCCCCACACTTCAAAGCGGGAAAACTTAGACGTAAGCCTGCCAACTCCTGGCTTCGGGTGACACGGCACAACCTGAACGGAAGCGGCCCCAACTTCCCCGCCTCTGATCGGGTTCCGGCCTGCGGCGCCATCTGCGCGCCCACTGCGCAGAAGGGGAAACTGAGGCCTGTGAACGCAGGAGGGGGGGCTCAGACATGGCCAGCGGCGCGCCCCACCCCGCGGCAACCCGAGGGTCGCGCCCGACCTGACCCAGCTTCCCCACCGTCCCGGCGCCCCCGGCCCCGCCCCGGCCGCGGCCCCAGCGGCAGCGGCAGCGGCAGCGGCACCTGCACATCTGGCGGCCTTGCTCGCGCTTCCGGGATGGCGCCCGCGCCGCCGCGACGTCACCACGCACCGTGCGTGCGAGCGCGAGAGGCGGTGACGTGCGCCAGGCCTGCGCGCGTGCGTGCGTGCGACGGGGATGCGCAGCAGGAAGGGGCATTGGTTAGGTGCAGCCCCTGTTGGCCGGTGCGTCACGACAAATAGCCAATAACGGAGTCCTTTTCGTGCCTGCGCCGCGCTCCAGGGCAGCCCGGAAGTGGAGGAAGGTGAAAAGCACTTCTCCCATTTTATAGATGAGAAGATTGCATTTTGAGCAGGGGTTCGAACGGGTTCGGTCATGGCCAACGAAACCTGAATAGTCCTGTTTTTACAGTTTTGAAATCATGTAATGGGAGACTCGGAAGAGGGGTTGTTAGCCCTTCCAGGCACTTCATGCGTAAGATTGGATAATTGGCAGGACTGTGGAGAGCAATAGGAGCCTGGTGGCGCAGTGCTTAAAGTGATCAACTGCTAACCAAAAAGGTTGGTTTTCGGGGCTCCGGAACGGTAACCAGAGTGGGAAAAACTACGGGTCGAAACCCTGCTGGAAATCTAATCTTCCTTTTAGAAAACAAGGGCAACATACGTGTTGCATAGGAGCCAAATCTCTTGCCCGGGAGATTTTTAGCAGAGATGGAAGCAGCTGTACCTGGCTCAAGATGGCAGACAATTTTGAATGTGTGTTGCTTTCCACAGTCCTGCCAGTAATCCCAACTCACGCATCAGCCTCCTGAAAGGGCTCACTATACCTCTTCCCAGTCTCCCATTCCAGGGCTTCAACCTGTAATTTTTCCTGTTCTGGAGCACCCAAATTAAAAAAATTCAGGTGTATGCTGGCTTTGCTTCACCGGCCACGACTGAACCCGTGTGCATCCTTGGCTCTTCCACAGGGCCCCTTTTGGGCCTGTTGCTTTCTTTAGTGTTACAGACCTTGACCTGTGTTACAACTCTTTGAGGAGGTTCCTTACCTCCTTTTTCTCTCTGCTTCTGCTCACCTTTTCTCCTTGCTGCTTGCTTCTTTCTGTCTGTCAACCTCTGTGGGGTTGTCTATACATACAAGCAACCTCCCAGTTAATTTCGATGCATGGCCCTCCCAGCAGGGCTGGGGACTGACCAATCCTCTCCTGGTAGGCCACAAACACTTCATTTGCATAGTAGCTATAGTCACTTTATTTGCATAAGTATACTGAGCAATCCTTGCAAGGTGCATGCTAATCACAAGGCAGGCTGCAGCCCAGGGCCAAAACAAAAAGTTAAGTTGTTTACAGCTTGCCCAGAAAATGTCAATCAACCTGGACAAAAGTAACAAACCCTCTTGGGTAGAAAACTAGGCCAAAGGTAACTCCTCAGGACTTAGGTAAAAAAGGTTGTGTCAGGTGCACCTTAGTCCTCTAAGTGACAACTTTGCTTTTTAACATTTTAGAGAGGTCTTTTGCAACACATTTGCCCAGTGCAATACATTGTTCGATTTCTTGACTGCTGCTTCCATGGGCATTGATTGTAGATCCACGTAAAATTAAATCTTTGATAACGTCAATATTTTCTCTGTTTATCATGATGTTGCTTATTGGTCCAGTTGTGAGGATTTTTGTCTTCTTTTTTTGCCTTTAACAAAGAGAAGTTTATTCTCTCACAGTCCAGTAGGCTAAAAGTCTGAATTCAGGGCACCAGCTCCAGGCAAAGGCTTTCTCTCTCTCTCAGCTCTGGAGGAATGTCCTTGTCATCAGTCTTCCCTTGGTCTGGGAGCGTCTCAGCGCAGGAACCTCAGGTCCTCCCCTCCTGGCACTGCTTTCTTGTTGGTATGAGGTCCCCATGTCTCTCTGCTCACTTCTTTTATATCTCAAAAGAGATTGGCTTAAGACACTATCCAATCTTGTAGAAGATTTTTGTCTTCTTTATGTTGAGGTGTAATCCATACTGAAGGTTGTAGTCTTTGATCTTCATCAGTAAGTGCTTCAAGTCCTCTTCACTTTCAGCAAGCAAGGTTGTATCATTTGTAGATCACAGGTTGTTAATGAGTCTTCCTCTAATCCTGATGCCCCGTTCTTCCTCAGATAGCCCAGCTTCTCGGATTATTGCTCAGCATACAGATTAAATAAGTATGGTGAAAGGGTTTAACCCTGATGCACACCTTTCCTGATTTTAGATCACATATACACACACTTCTATATTTACTTCTATATGTACCCACCTACATATATATATGTATATATATATATTTGTATATGTATGTATACATGTATATATATATTTAAAAGATC
This sequence comes from Dugong dugon, assembly GCA_030035585.1. Lineage (NCBI taxonomy): Eukaryota > Metazoa > Chordata > Mammalia > Sirenia > Dugongidae > Dugong > Dugong dugon. The sequence continues at coordinate 22,870,348 of CM057462.1, read as the reverse complement.
ATGAGCTCATACTGATATGAGGGTACATTTTTGAATGAGATAATCCACGTTACATGCATGAACCAATCGGGGCACATAGTAATTGTTCAAGAAACATTAGCAATGACTCATTAGTTATTGAGATCCTCTGGTGTGTGTACGTTATGCACTATGCGTGTAACCACTGTGGGGATCAGTTTGTTAACTGTGAGTTGTAGTGATCATGGTGTCTACCTCTCAAGGTTGTAGAGAGCTTGGGAGTATGTTCATATGTCCTCAGGAACATGGAAGACTGTGTAAAAGCCCTGGAATGGGACAGAGTTCTCATCCCAGCTCTGTCACATCCTAGCTAGGTGGGTTTGGGCTAGTGGCTTAACCTCCCTAAATCTTGACATCCTAGTTTATAAAGTGGGGATAATCATTGGACTGGCCTTGGAGGGCTGTTATGCAATCATGCAGGTGAAGTACTTGACCTTGACCTGATAAGGCTTGGCGCTCCATAAAACCTCAAAAATGATTTGTTGTTGTGTGGGTCGTCAAGTCAATTCTGACTCATAGAGACCCTATAGGACAGAGTAGAACCGCCCCATAGGCTTTCCTAGGCTGAAATCTTTATGGAAGCAGATTACCAGGTTTTTTTCTCCTGCGGAGTGGTAGATGAGTTCAAATTGCTGACCTTTAGCAGCTGAGCGCTTTAATCATTGTGCCACTAGGGCTCCTTTCAATAAATGGTAGGTCCTATTATTACTTTTGGAGTCAGTGAGGACCAGGATTCTTACAGATTTAGTTGAATAGTTTTCAAATTTGTTCAATAAGCCCTCCCATTGCTCCTTCTGGATGTGGCCCATATGCTGGGGATCCAGAGAGGAGAGACAGAGGTGGACACAGACACCCCCAGCCCTGTGGGGATCACTGTTGGGCTGGGAGTGAGCAAAACTCAAGGCTAGAGGAATCTGAAGAGTGTGACATGAAGATTCATTTGGGGGCCAAGGAAGGCTGCAAGGAGGTGGAAACAGTCTGGATGGGGTTTTGGGGTAGGATTAGGAGTTTTCTAGGAGGCAGCCAATCATTCCAGGCAGAGAGAACCTCAGGAGCAAAGGCAGGATAATGGGAAAGCATATTGTGTGGATTTGATCTTTGTAAGAATTAGGATGTTGAGTGAGCCCAGTAACAACCAGTGCTGAGAGAGGGGAGCCAGAGCAGAACTGAGGCTCTGTCTGCAGGCTGCAGCAAAACAGGCCCAGGCTGGGGAAAGCAAGTTTCTCAGTGGGTCTTTTGGTCTCTGCTGGAGGCCAGGAAACATTTATGAAGGTCCTGGGAGGGATGGGGGTGCACAGCAAGGCTGAAAAGGGCTTGGCCAGCCCTAAATATTTTGTGTACAGTCGAGTGGGGACAAGAACCTATTTTCCTCTCTGTGTTGAAGGGACAACGTGGAAAGTGATGGGAACATTCAACCTGCTGACAGCTGCCCAGTGCTGGGGACATTGTTGGGGGAGGGGGAGTGTGGAGGGATGGGGAAGACCTGAGCTGGTCTAAGTGGAAGGTAGATTTTCTCTCCAAGATGTCCACTGGAATCGTTGTGCCCCAAAGCAGTCAGTCTTTAGAAGCTTGGTCTCCCAGCATGGAGCTTCATCCCAGCCACCAAATATGACTTATTCTGGTTCAGGAGAAAGCAGGAGGAGGCCCAGGTATGGGGAGTAGAATCCTTTCTCTGCTTCCTTTCATAGTTCTTTCTTCCATAGAACTTATCACACCTGCAATTCAATTTTTATCTGCATCATCATTGTGTAATACCTGGCTCCCTGGCTGCAATGGAGGCTCAATGGGGGAAGGGACCTGGCCCATCGTGCCCTCCTAGACATGACCTTGAACAAAGTAATTAACCTCTCTGTGCCTCCGTTTCTCTATCTATAAAATGAGGATGATAAGAGTCATATCAAGGACAGTTAATAGGGAGGAACATAATAAATATCACTAAACTGTATATGTGAAGATTGTAGAAACGGCAAATGTTTTGTTACCTATATATTCATCACAATAAAAAAGGAGTCTTGCAAAAATTTACCCAAAACCAAACCAAAAAAAGGCAAGGAAGAAGAGAAAAAAGGAGCACAGAGCAAAAACACAACAAGGAGGCCAATTTAAGCCCAAAGATGTCCATGATTACATTAAACGTAACTAGACCAAATGCCCCAGTTAAAGCACAAAGATTGGCAGACTGGATCCAAAAGCAAAATCCAATTGCATGTTGCTCACAAAACACAAGTATACAATTTAAGGATATGGAAAAGTGGAAGGTAGAAGGGTGGCAAAGATTGGAACATTTAAAACACAAGCCAAAAGAGAACAAGTGTGCAATATTAACACTAGGCAAAGTCCACTCTGAGGCATGACGGCCTGAGATAAAGAGATTCATGTCATAATAACAAAAGGTTCAGTTCACCAGGAAGATGACATGGTCTACAAGTATCAGAGTATTTGCCTTATATGGTCAACATAAGAATTCAATACTTGGAAGGTGTTTACAGCAGTGCCTGGCACATATAACACCTGCTTAATGTGAGTCGGCCATTATTATTATTACTGTTACTGATGTTGGCATTATTTTCTTATTTTATATTTTATTTATTATTATTGTTGGTGTTGTTTACCATGATTCTTCCAATGCCTAAAACACTAGGGTTCAGAGATAGACAGGAAATTGTCCAAGTACCTTAGAACTGAGATTGGTCCTCAGTTTATATGTCCCTTTCCTGGCTGTTTCTCACATACTCCCAATGTCCGTCCCATCAGCCCTCCTGGCTGATAAGCCTGCCTTCTTTCTTTTTTTCCTCTCTTCCACAACAATTTTCCTGAGTCCCTTCCACACTCCCCTGCTTGTTGCCAGGCCCTGTGCAGGCCTCAGAGTTACAACAATGAGAAACAACAGGTCATTCCTAGACTTCGGGGTATCCCAGTCTAGTGGGTTAGGCAGAGGTTAATCAAATCATGGCACAAATACAAGAAAATAAATTATGAAGTGGAGGTTCCTTGTGCCAGAAGAGCAATGAAACAGGGCACATGACGTTGCTTTGGGGAGGTCAGGGAGGGCTTCCTGGAAGAGGTGACATTGGAGCTTGGATCTGAGATGTTAGTTACCTCCAGTAGCTAGTGTCCTGTTCATTCATTCATTTATTCAACAAGCATTTCTTGAGTGCCCATATGGGCGAAGCATCCGTCTACAAACTGTTGGACACAAATCAGGCAAAAAAAAAAAATCCTTCCCCCGGGATGAACAAGAATGAACAAGATCATTCCAGAAGGGGGTAGGTAGCTGCTGCTAAGGAAATAAAACCGAGCAGGGTTGAGTAAGTGCCCCCCATCCCGATCTTTTCAAAACAAAATCCATAAACACATCTAATCGAAGCTGCCACCTTTTTCAGAGTCTCGGGCACCTCTTGTAAAGGCTCAGCAGGGTGCACAGAGGAGGAACTCCTTCCGGCGGCCCTGTATGCTCCGTCGTCAACTTGATAGTTATTGAGTGCCTACTGTATGCCTCAGGCAACCTTCTAGGGGTTCGACAGACAACACCGGGGGCCACAACGCTCCCTCTCGGGCACAGCTGTGACAAGGGTTTCTGGGTGGGCTATCCAGTAGCCTCAGGGCTGCTCTGATACTCCAGCCCCAGTTCTTGTAGGAAACACCGCGTAGCACAATCTTCCCGGCAGCCCCCCAGGTGAGTCGCGTGGATAGGGATGTTCATCCCCATTTCGCAGATGGGCAGGATGACGTTTGGCCTGGAGCAGGAAGTCGTCGCAGGTTGCGCTGCGTCCAGGTTTTGCTCCGCCTGCATCTGGTCTGCGCCCAGAGCCCTCGCCCCCGCCCCCGCCCCCGTCCCGGGCGCCCCGCGGCCGCGGCCCCTTTAAGAGCGCCCCGCAGAGCCAAGCAGGAAGGGGGCGGTGCTTGTTCCTGAGACGGACGGGCGCCCAGATCAATGGGAAAGGCGGTAACGGCGGCGGCGGCCAATGGGCATGGCGGGGGCGGGGCCAGGGCCCGAGCCTAGTTCCCGAGGCGCGGCGGCAGCGGCTGGGGGCGGGGAGGGGGGCGCAGGACCCCAGGAGGGGGTCCCGGAGCTGGAGGCACGTGTCCCGGGGCGCCTGCGGGGTCGCGCCGGCCAGGGGCACTGCCCAGGCCTGGACCGAGCCGGGCTGGCGCGGCAGGGGCCGCGGGCGATGGGCGGGGCGGGGGAGGTGGGCCTGGGGCGAGCAGGGGTCGGGGTGCCGAGGAGGCGCGGCCGGGTTGGGGCGGCGGAGCTGAGGGCTACAGGAGCCGGCGGGGGCTGCGGGCACAGACGCGCAGAGCTGGTGCTCCGGAGGAGTGCGGGGCGTCGGGCCCCCCGACTGGTGGCGTCAGTCTGGCAGGGGACGTTGAGGGTCCCGTTGGGGAGTTGACGCGGGGTTAGGCCTGGGCCGGGGGCGTCTGGGAGGCATGGGGTCTATGGAGCCGGGATGGGGGCGTCTAGGGACACCGGGGTGTTTATAGGGAGGGAGCAGCTGGGGGGGCCTGGTCCGGGCCGGGGGTGGTAGTTGGAGCGGGGGAGGCCGATTTATGCCGGCGCAGGGGATTGTGGGGGCAAGGTCGCCGAGGGTCTCTGAAAGGGAGCCAGAGCCCGACAGGTGAAGGATGGGGGTGGGTGCTGTGTGTTAGGAGCACGGCCCCCACCTCTTAGGGTTCCTAGGGGCTTGAGGCCTTGCGGGGTGGCTCGTGATGGTACAGCCAGGGCTGAGGGCTCCCAACAGACCTAAGGCAAGGAAGGGGTGCAAAATGTGGGGGCTCTAGCAGGTCTGCGAGGGGGTCTGCTATAATGGAGGTCAGGAGGCCTGGGAAGAGGAGAAGAGGCACCCAGAATAGGAGCTGGGCCAGGGTCTCTGATGTGGAATTTGGCCATATAAGCTTCAGGGTCTGGAACGAAAGGGCTTGGGGTTTCTGGAAGGTCACGGGGCTGGAGGTGACTTTGTTGGCAAGGGGCTCCCCCTTAGAAGAAGGGGCGGCATAGGTGGGGAGCCCTGGGAGAGAGTCTCCTATTTTGGCCCCTACAAATAGCTTCCAAAGGCCCCCAGTTGACCCCTTGAAAAAAATCCCAGAACCCTCTTTTGGGATTTAATCAGATAAAATCCCAGGGCTCTAGATCCCCAGGTTCAAATCCCACCCCTGCTGGCTTGCTCTGTGACTTTGAGCAAATGGCTTTGCTTCTCTGGGCTTCAGTTTCCTTTTTTAGGAAATGTGTGTTGCAGGGGGTGTTTACCCATCTGCTGGGGTGTTTACAGGGACTAAATAATAATTAGTTCTAGTAATGATGAGACTGTTTGAGACACATGACCAGAGCTTGTTTAATCCTCACAACAAGCCAGGGTCATTGGTATACCCATTGTATAGATGAGGAAACTGAGGCCTCAAGTCACTCTGTGGGATGTGAGGTGCAGGGGAGAACTGGAGGGGCCCAGTGGGGTTCTTACCCCGTCCTCTCCCCACAGCAGCATGGCATCCTGTGCCGAGCCCTCTGCCATGGGCCCTGAGCCCGCCGCCCCGCTGCCTGCCAGGGTCCCACCACTGGAGGACTTTGAGGTGCTGGATGGAGTAGAAGATGCCGAGGAAGAGGAGGAAGAAGAGGAGGAGGAGGATGACCTGAGCGAGCTGCCGCCACTGGAGGATATGGGGCAGACCCTAACGGAGGAACCGGAGGAGCCTGGGGCCCTGGCCCGAGAGTTCTTGGCTGCCATGGAACCTGAGCCCGCCCCAGCCCCAGCCCCGGATGAGTGGCTGGACATTTTGGGTAAGGAGCAGGTGGCCCGGACAGCTCAGATTCAGAAGTGATCTTGACCCGGACTTGCTGCCCTCTGAGTCTCATTTTCCTGCATCTGCTGTGAGGGTCAGCGGTCATAGCCGTGGTAACCACAGCAATTGCGACCTGCTTGTTGTCACCCCCCTAAACCTTCCATGAGGTGCTGTGTCCCTGTTCCCTTTGCTGGCCAGAGCCACAGAATGGCACCCTGGTGTCCCCAGCCCCCACTGCATCTTCTCAGCCACTTCCTATCAAGTGAAGTCCCCAAAAAATGCATCCTGAGGTCAAGCCGATGTGAGGAATGTCCCATTTCCTCAAACCTTCCGCTGGCTCACGGCATTTCCCAGTGCTCCAAAGAGAGGTCCTGTAGGCAGGAACCCCCCGAACCCACACACGGCCCCCTTGAACCCTGGTGCCCTGTCCCAGCCACCCTGGACGTTAGAGAAACATTAGTTAGTGTCCAGGTGTAGGAGGTGTCCTTGCTGGTGCGGAGGTCAGTACACTCAATCATATTAACACCTGCATAAGTGACGATAAATGGCATTACTTCTACCAACAATATTAGTGATACTAGCAGTACATCTGTAATGCACGCCAGGTTGTTGTTAGTTGCTGTTGAGATGACCCTGACTCATGGTCACTCCATGTGTGCAGAGTAGAACTTTGCTCCCTAGAGTTTTCAAGGCTGTGACCTTTCAGAAGCAGATGGTCAGGCCTTTCTTCCAAGTCGCCTCTGAGTGCGTTCGAACTGCCAACCTTTTGGATATTAGTCAAGTGTTTAACCATGTGCACTACCCAAGGACCTATATCATAGCATACTTTATGTTGTTGTTGTTAGGTGCTGTTGAGTCACTTCTAACTCATAGGGACCATATGTACAACAGAACGAAACACTGCCCAGTCCTGGGCCATCCTCACAACTATTGCCATGCTTGAGCCCATTGTTGTAGCCACTGTGTCAATCCATCTTGTTGAGGGTCTTCCTCTTTTTCCCTAACCTTCTACTTTACCAAGCATGACGTTCTTCAGGGATTGATCCCTCCTGATAAGATGTCCAAAGTACGTAAGATGAAGTCTCATCATCCTTGCTTCTAAGGAGCATTCTGTTTGTACTTCCAAGACAGATTTGTTCGTTCTTTTAGCAGTCCATGGTATATTCAATATTCTTTGCCAGTACCACAGTTCAAAGGCATCAGTTCTTCTTCAGTGTTCCCTATTCATTTTCCAGCTTTCGCATGCATATGAGGTGATTGAAAACACCATGGCTTGGGTCATGCGCACCTTAGTCCTCAAGTTGATATTTTTGCTTTTCAACACTTTTTATATAATTTTTTAAATTTTTTCCCTATACAAAAATTTATACATACATTGGTGTGTGACTCTAATTGCTCTCCCCATACTGTGACAGCACACTTCTCCTTTCCACCCCTGATTCCCCATGTCCATTCAACCAGCTCCTAACCCTCTCTGCCTTCCCATCTCACCTCCGGACAGAAGCTGCCCGTTTAGTCTCTTGTATCTACTTGAGCTAAGAGGCACACCCCTCACAAGTATCACTTAATGTCCCACAGTCCAGTCCAATCCCTGTCTGAAGAGTTGGCCTCGGAAATTGTTTTAGTTCTGGGCTCATAGAGAATCCAGGGGCCGTGCTTTCTGGGGTTCCTCCAGTCTCAGACCATTAAGTCTGGTCCTCTTACTAGAATTTGAGTTCTGCACCCCACCTTTCTCCTGCTCCTTCGGGACACTCTTTGCGTTCTCTGTCAGGGTGGTCATTGGTGGTAGCCGAGCACCATCTAGTTCTCCTGGTCTCAGGTTGAGGAAGTCTTTGGTTTATGTGGCCCTTTCTGTCTCTTGGGCTAATACTTTCCTTGTGTCTTTGGTGTTCTTCATTCTCCTTTACTCCAGGTGGTTGGGACCAGTAGATGCATCTTAGATGGCTACTTGCAAGCTTTTAAGATCCCAGACGCCACTCACCAAAGTAGGATGCAGAACATTTTCTTAATAAGCTTTATTATGCCAGTTGACCTAGATGTCCCCTGAAAGCATGGTCCCCAGACCCCTACGCCTGCTACTCTGTCCCTCAAAGTGTTTGATAGTATTCAGGAAACTTCTAAGCTTTGGTTTTAGTCCAGTTGTGCTGACTTCCCCCGTAGTGTGTGCTGTCCTTCCCTTCACCTAAGGTAATTCTTACCTACTATCTAGTTAGTAAATAACCCTCACCCTCCGTCCCCACGCTCCTAACCATCAAAGAATGTTTTCTTCTGTGTTTAAATCTTTTCTTGAGTTCTTATAATAGTGGTCTTATACAATATTTGTCCTTCTGTGACTGACTAAATTCACTCAGCATAATGACCTCCAGCTTCCTCCATGTTATGTTTCACGGCTTCATTGTTGTTCTTTATTGTTGCATAGTATTCCATTGTGTGGATATACCATAATTTATCTATTCATCCGTTGATGGGCACCTAGGTTGTTTCCATCTTTTTGTTATTGTGAACAGTGCTGCAATGAACATGGGTGTGCATATATCTATTTGTGTGACGGCTCTTATTTCTCCAGGATATATTCCAAGGACCGGGATAGCTGGATCGTATGGTACTTCTATTTCTAGCTTTTTAAGGAAGCGCCAAATCGATTTCCGAAGTGGTTGTACCATTTTACATACCCACCAACAGTGTATAAGTGTTCCAGTCTCTCCACAACCTCTCCAGCATTTATTATTTTGTGTTTTTTGGATTGATGCTAGCCTTATTGGGGTGAGATGATATCACATTGTGGTTTTGATCTGCATTTTTGTGATGACTAATGATCGTGAGCATTTCCTCAAGTGTCTGTTAGCCACCTGAATGTCTTCTTTGGTGAAGTGTCTGTTCATATCCTTTGCCCATCTTTTAATTGGGTTATTTGTCTTTTTGTTGTTGAGGTTTTGCAGTATCTTGTAGATTTCAGAGATTAGACGCTGATTGGATTTGTCCTAGCCAAAATTTTTTTCCCAGTCTGTAGGTTGTCTTATTCTTCTGGTGAGGTCTTTTGATGAGCATAAGTGTTTGATTTTTAGGAGCTCCCATTTATCTAGTCTCTCTTCCGGTGCCTGTGTGTTGTTACTTATGGTTCGTTTTGTGCTTATGCCATGTATTAGGGCTCCTAGCGTTGTCCCTGTTTTTTCTTCCATGATTTTTATTGTTTTCGATTTTACATTTAAGTCTTTGATCCATTTTGAGTTAGTTTTTGTGCATGGTGTGAGGTATGGGTCTTGTTCAGTTTTTTGCAGATGGATATCCAGTTATGCCAGCACAATTTGTTAAAGAGACTATCTTTTCCCCAATTAATGGACTTTGGGCCTTTGTCAAATATCAGCTGCTCATAGGTGGATGAATTTATGTCTGGATTCTCAATTCTGTTCCACTGGTCTATGTGTCTGTTGTACCAGTACCAGGCTGTTTTGACTACAGTGGAGGTATAATAGGTTCTAAAATCAGGTAGTGTAAGGCCTCCCACCTTGTTCTTCTTGAGAAATGCTTTCCTTATTCTCGGGGCCTCTTCCCTTTCCGTATTAAATTGGTGATTTGTTTCTCCATGTCATTAAAAAATGCCAGTGGAATTTGGATCGGGATTGCATCGTATCTGTAGCTTGCTTTGGGTAGAATTGACATTTTCACAATGTTGAGTCTACGTATCCATGAACAAGGTATGTTTTTCCACTTATGCAGGTGTCTTTTGGTTTCTTGCAGTAGTATCCTGCAGTTTTCATCGTATAGATCTTTCACGTCTCTGGTTAGATTTATTCCTAAGTATTTTATCTTCTTGAGGGCTATTGTAAACGGCATTGATTTGGTGATTTCCTCTTTGAGGTTCTCTTTGTTGGTGTAAAGGAATCTAACTGATTATTGTATGTTTATCTTGTATCCTGAAACTTTGCTGAAATCTTCTATTAGTTCCAGTAGTTTTCTGGTGGATTCTTTGGGGTTTTCTGTGTATAAGATCATATCATCTGCAAATAAAGATACTTTTGACTTCTTTGCTACCAATTTGGATGCTCTTTATTTCTTTTTCTAGCCTAATTGCTGTGGCTAGGACCTCCAGCACAATGTTGAATAAGAGTGGTGATAAAGGGCATCCTTGTCTGGTTCCCGTTCTCAAGGGGAATGCTTTCAAAGTCTCTCCATTTAGGATGATTTTGGCTGTTGGCTTTGTATAAATGCCCTTAATTATATTGAAGAATTTCCCTTCTCTTCCTATTTTGTTGAGAGTTTTTATCATGAATGGGTGTTAGACTTTGTCAGATGCCTTTTCTATATTGATTGATAAGATTATGTGGTTCTTGTCTTTTGTTTTATTTATGTGATGGATTACATTGATTGTTTTTCTCATGTTGAACCATTCCAGCATACCTGGTATAAATCCCACTTGATCATGGTGAATTATTTTTTTGATATGTTGTTGAATTCTATTGGCTAGAATTTGTTGAGGATTTTTGTGTCAGTGTTTATGAGGGATATTGATCTGTAATTTTCTTTTTTTGTAGTGTCTTTACCTGGTTTTGGTATCAGGGTTATGCTGGCTTCATAGAATGAGTTTGGGTGTATTCTATCCTTTTCTATGCTCTGAAATACCTTTTCAGTCTCTTTTGTTACGAGTTTATTTAGTTGTTCTACCTCTGTTTGTGTTAGTTTAAGTAGGTAGTGAGTTTCTAGAAATTTGTCCATTTCCTCTAGATTTTCAAATTTGTTAGAGTACAGTTTTTCATAGTATTCTGTTACGATTCTTTTAATTTCAGTTGGGCCTGTTGTGATATCACCCATCTCATTTCTTGTACAGGTTATCTACTTCCTCTCCTGTTTTTCTTTTGTCAGTTTGTCCAGCGGTTTATCAATTTTGTTGATCTTTTCAAAGAACCAGCTTTTGGTCTTGTTAACTCTTTCAGTTGTTGTTCTGTTCTCTGTTTCATTTAATTCTGCTTTAATTCTTACTATTTTCTTTCTTCTGGCACCTGAGGGCTTCTTTTGCCACTCTCTTTCTACTTGTTCCAGTTGTAGGGTTAATGTTTTGATTATGGCCCTTTCTTCTTTTTCGATGGGTGCGTTTATTGCTGTAAACTGACCTCTGAGCACTGCTGTTGCTGTGTCCCAAAGGTTCTGGTAGTATGTATTTTTGTTCTCGTCTGATTCTATGAATTTCTTTATTCCATCCTTAATTTTTTCTACAACCCAGTTGTTTTTGAGCAAGGTGTTGTTCAGTTTCCATGTGTTTGACTTTTTTCCTTGCTTTTTCTGTTGTTGATTTCTACTTTTATGGCTTTATGGTCAGAAAAGAAGCTTCATAATATTTTGATGCTTTGGATTTTGTTAAGGCTTGCTTTATGGCTTAATATGTGGTGTATTCTAGAGAATGTTCCATGTGCGTTGGAAAAGAAAGTATACTTGGCTGCTGTTGGGTGGAGTGTTCAGTATATGTCTGTGAGATCAAGTTGGTTGATTGTAGCATTTAGCTCTTCCATGTCTTTGTTGAGCTTCTTTCTGGATCTTCTGTTCTTCACCGAAAATGGTGTGTTGAAGTCTCCTACTACTATCTCTCTTTTCAGTGCTGTTAGAGTTTGTTTTATGTATTTTGGAGCCCTGTCGTTGGGTGTGTAAATATTTATTATGGTTATGTTCTCCTGGTGTATTAACCGTTTAATCATTATATAGTGTTCTTCCTTATCCTTTATGTGGATTTTACTTTAAAGTCTATTTTGTCAGAGATAAATATTGCCACTTCTGCTCTTTTTTGTTGTTGTTTACTTGATATATTTTTTTCCATCCTTTGAGTTTTAGTTTGTTTGTGTCTTTAAGTCTAAGGTTTGTCTCTTGTAGGCAGCATATAGACGGATCGTGTTTTTTATCCAGTCTGCCACTCTCTGTTTCTTCATGGGTGCGTTTAGTCCATTTACATTCAGCGTAATTATTGATAGGTATGAGTTTAGTGCTGTCATTTTGATGTCTTTTTTTGTGTGTTGTTCACTGTTTCTTTGTTCCACTTAATTTTCTGTGCTGATTCGTTTTTCTTTATGTATTTTTTTTTCATCTTTTTTGTTGTTGTTGATTTTGTGTTTGCTGAGTCTTCATATTTTTCTAGTTTTTTATTTTGACTTGTAGGATTGTTAGTTTCCTTTGTGGTCACTTTAATATTTACTCCTATTTTTCTAAGTTTATACCAGTCTTTTATTTCTTTATATCGCCTTGACTTCCTCTCCATATGAAAAATCTTTGTCTACATTTTTTAAGTCCCTCTTTTTTGTTTTAACGTTGTCATCTTTTACATATTGACATCTGTTTCCCTATTTTCAGTATTTTAGCTTTGATTTACTTTTGTGACTTCCCTATCTGGGTTGAGATCTGGTTGCTCTGTCCTGTGTTCTAGTCTTGGGTTGTTATCTGATGTTACTGATTTCCTGACCGAAGGACTTGCTTTGGTATTTCTTGTAATTTTGGTTTGGTTTTTGCAAATTCCCTAAACTTCTGTTTATCTGGAAATGCCCTAATTTCACCATCATATTTGAGAGACAGTTTTGCTGGATATATAATTCTTGGCTGGCAGTTTTTTTCCTTCAAGGCTGTATATATGTCATCCAATTCCCTTCTTGCCTGCATGGTTTCTGCTGAGTAGTCCGAGCTGATTCTTATTGACTCTTCTTTGTAGATGACTTTTCATTTATCCCTAGCCGCTCTTAAAATTCTCTCTTTAACTTTGCTTTTGGCAAGTTTGATGATAATATGTCTTGGTGACTTTCTTTTGGAATCTGCCTTATGTGGGGTTCGGTGAGCATTTTGGATAGATATCTTGTTATCTTTCACAAAATCAGGGAAGTTTTCTGCCAACAAATCTCCGACAATGTTCTCTGTATTTTCTGTTATCCCCCCCGTTCTGGTACTCGGATCACTTGTAGGTCATTCCTCTTGGTAGAGTCCCACGTAATTCTTAGGGGGTCTTCGTTATTTTTAATCCTTTTTTTTTTTTTTTTTTCGGGTTCAAGCTGTTTATTTTCAAACATACCTTATTTTATAATTGTATTTTATCGTTTTACTTTTTTTTTTTTTAATATATATTTTATTGTACTTCAGGTGAAAGCTTACAGAGCAAATAGTTTCTCATGAAATAGTAGTACACATGTTGTTTTTTGACATTGGTTAACAACCCCACAACGTATTAAGCCTCTAAATTCTCAACCTTTTTTTTTGATGAAAATTACAGATGGCCAAAGATACACCGTTTCAAAAATTTCTACATTCACAGTTCAGTAACATTGACTACGCTCTTCCAACTGTGCTGTTATTCTCACTTAACATGAAGGCTTACAGAACAAAATAGTTTTTCATTTAACAGTTACTACACATGTTGCCCTATGACAATGGTTAACAATCTCACAGCACATCAAGAATATCCTTACTCCACCTTGTGTTCCCTATCACCAGGGGGCTTCCTTGTCCCCTTCTGTCTTCTGGACCTTGTCAGTGGACTATTGTACCTCTTTAGTCTCATTTGTTTATTTATTTATTTATTTATTTTTATTTTATTTAAACACCATTTCAAAACTTTTTACTTACACATTTAAGTGATATTGACTGTGCTCTTCCAATTGTGCTGCCATTCTCGCCCAAGATGAAGGCTTACAGGACAAAACAGCCTCCCATTTAATAGTTACTACAAATGTTGCCCTATAGCAGTGGTCAACAATCTCACAATACATCGACAGTGTCCTTATTCAATTTGTGTTCCTTATCATCAGTTTCCTACTCTCCCTCTGCCTTCTGGCCCTTGTCACCGGACTCCTGTACATCGTTAGTCCCATTTAGTTTTACTGGGGTGTCCATTCCCAGGCTTAACATCGAACCTTGAAGGTAACTTCCCCTCTGAGCTGAAAGGGTGTCTGGGGGCCACACTCTCGAGGTTTCTCTAGTATTCTTTAGGCCAGTATATCTGGTCTTCTTTTTTTTTTTTTTTTTTTTGGGAGTTAAAATTATGCTCTACATCCTACTCCAGCTCTGCCCAGAACCCTCTGTTGTGATCCTGGTCAGAGGAGTCATTGGTGGTAGCCGGGCACCATCCAGCTGTACTGGGCTCAGTCCCGTGGAGGCCTTGGTAGCTGTGGACCATTAGTCCTTCGGACTAATCTTTTCCTTGTATCCTGTTCTCTTCGTTCTCCCTTGTTCCCGAAGGGATGAGATCAGTGGAGTATCTTAGATGGCCGCTCATAGGCTTTTAAGACCCCAGACACTACTCACCAAGGTAGAATGTAGAGCATTATCTTTATAAGTAGTGTCATGCCAATTGAGCTAGATGTTCCCCGAGATCATGGTCCCCAGAGCCCTCCGTCCAACAACTCAGTCCCTCGGGGGGTTTGGATGTGTCTATAGGGCCTCCATGACCTTTCCTTGTGCAGGTTGTGTTAGTTTCCCCTGTACTATGTACTATCTCATCTCTCACCCAAGTTACCACTTACCTATTACCTATTTAGTATTTCCCCCCCCCTCCCATCCCTGGTAACCAACAAGGATTGTTACATTTTGCATGTGAATTTTTTCATGGGTTTTTACAATAGAGGTCTCATACAATATTTGTCCTTTTGTGATTGACTTATTTCACTCAGCATGATGTCCTCCAGTTTCATCCATGTTATGAGATGGTTCACCGATTCATTGTTCTTTCTCGTTGCATAGTACTCCATTGTGTGTATGTACCATAGTTTGTGTATCCATTCATCTGTTGATGGACATCGAGGTTGTTTCCATCGTTTTGCTATTGTGAATAATGCTGCCATGAACATAGGTGTGCATATGTCTATTCGAGTGATGACTCTTATTTCTCTAGGATATATTCCTAGGAGTGGGATTGCTGGATCGAATGGTACGTCTATTTCTAGCTTTCTGAGGAAACGCCATATCATTTTCCAAAATGGCTGTATCATTTTGCATTCCCACCAGCAGTGTATAAGAGTTCCCGTCTCCCCGCAGCCCCTCCAACATTTGTTATTTCCCGTGTTTTTGATTCGTGCCAGTAATGCCGGGGTGAGATGGTATCTCATTGTGGTTTTAATTTGCATTTCTCTAATGGCTAGTGATCGCGAGCATTTCCTCATGTGTCTGTTGGCCATTTGAATGTCTTCCTTGGTGAAGTGTCTGTTCATTTCTTTTGCCCAGTTTTTGATAGGATTGGTTGTCTTTTTTTTTAATCCTTTTATCTGATTTTTCCTCAAGTAAGTTGGTGTCACGTGCTTTATCTTGAGTCTTACTAATTCTGACTTCCATTGCCTCAGTTCTGCTCCTATGACTTTCTATTGAGTTGTCTAATTCTGAAATTTCATTGTTAATCTTGTGGATTTCTGATTGCTGTCTCTCTGTGGATTCTTGCAGCCTGTTAAATTTATCATTATGCTCTTCTCTGATCTTTTTAATTTCCCCTATTGCATGTTCTCTGTTTTGCTTGATTTTCTTCGTAATTTCTTGAAGAGTTCTGTATATTAATCTTTTGTATTCTGCCTCCGGTGATTCCAAGAAATTGTCCTACTCTGGAAAATTTCTAGATTATTTTCAAAGCTTGCTGAAGCCATCATGGATTGCCTCTTTATGTGATTTGATATTGACTGTTGTCTCTGAGCCGTCAATAAGTTATTATATTTATTTATCTTATGTTTGCTTACTGTGTCCTAGCTTCTTGTTTTGTTTTGATATGCCCAAATAGGCTGCTCGTATGAGCTAGTTTGATTATTGGCACCTTTGAAGCTCTAATGTCCTGTCACCAGGTGGTTAGATCTGTTACTAGGTATGTGAGCTCAGGAGTCTCCCCACTCCTTCTGTATGGATTCAGCTCAGGTGCCCAGGTAGATGGCCACCAAGTGTGTGGTGTAGGCTCCTACCTACAGTCCTAGACAGACATGGGTGATTGGTGTAGGCACAGGCATCTGGCTGAAGCAGGGGGACACACTCTGAGCAAGGCAGGGGTCTGATGGCCGCCCCCGTGTGTCCAGGAGGATGGCATGTGCCTGTTCCCTGGAGCTCATAGGTGGGTGGGTTTTGCAGCCGGACTATGAGCACCTAATGCTGTTGGCTGTAAGGACTGGGGGGCACCTCTTATTCATGGGCCCCTCTCTCAGGTGGCTAGGTGGCATGGGTGGAGCCACCAGTCCTCAGGCGCCTGATGTGGGTAGGTGAAGACCCTGCTTAATGGGCAGAGCAGTGTCAAATGTCAAGAACCTGCCACTTCACAGCTGAAACAGTTGAAGTTAGAGTTCTGGTATATACCCTGTTGTACTGCGGTAATGAGGACCTGCTCCGTTGAGATGGTCCCACACAGGTCTGTGTAGGGGGAAAGGCATTCAGAGTCCGTGGGACCCTTATGCCTGTGCCTAGGCAAAGGAGCTGTGCCTACCCTGGATTCCTGGCTTAGGGGAGCCAGCAGTTTATTTTTTCCCGTTCGTTAATTTGTTCACTCTCTAAGGCAGGGATAGTGGCTCCGGGTGTGTGACAGATCCTACTTCTGGCCCAGGGGACTTGGCAGTTGCTGAAGCCGGTCTGGGACCCAGTGCAGAGCAGGGAACAGGGAGGTAAATGGGAGAGAGGTTTTTCCCTAAGGGGGGTGTTTTTGATCTGCGCAGTAAGCAGTATGCAAGTACTTATCTTTCGCCAATGAGGGCTGGTTCTCACTGGTTCTGGGTGGCCGTGTAGACTCTCTGGCACTGGGTCCCTTGCCGTGCAGAGTGCTGCCGCTTGCTTGCCTCACCGTTCACCCACGAGCTGATCAGGCCTGAAGGGCTCAGGCTCTTGCCAGGTCAGGTCTGGCAGCTCCTTGCTGCTTCTGAACCATCTCTCCCTCCCCCTGCCACTCAGTCTGGTTCCTCAACTCTGCCTTTGATGTTCAGGGCTCCCAGATTGCCATATATAATCCAGTCACTTTTTTTCGGTTCTTTGTTGTAAGAGGGTCCACCGGAAGCGTCGGACTACTCCGCTGTCTCAGCCCCACCTCCCTCCTGCTTTTCAACACTTTAAAGAGGTCTTTTGCAGCAGATATTGCCCAATGCAATGCATCTTTTGATTTCTTGATTACTGCTTCCATGGGTGTTGATTGTGGATCTAAGTAAAATAAAATCCTTGACAACATCAGTCTTTTCTCCGTTTATCGTTATGTTGCTTATTGGTCCAGGTGTGAGAATTTTTGTTTTCTTTATGTTGAGGTGTAAGCCATACCGAAGGCTGTGGTCTTGGATCTTCATCAATAAGTACTTCAAGTCCTCTTCGCTTTCAGAAAGCAAGATCATGTCATCTGCATAATATAGGTTGTTAATGAGTCTTCTTCCAATCTTGATGCCCTATTCTTCATATAGTCCAGTTTCTTGGATTTTTTGCTCAGCATACAGATTGATAGGTATGGTGAAGGGATACAACCATGACGCACACCTTTCCTGGCTTTAAACGAGCCAGCATCCCCTTGTTCTGTTCGAATGACTGCCTCTTGATCCATGTACAGATTCCTCAAGATTACAATTAAGTGCTCCGGAATTCCCGTTCTCCGCAATGTTGGCCATAATTTTGTTATGATCCATACAGTCGAATGCCTTAGCATAGTCAATAAAACACAGATAAACATCTTTCTGGTATTCTTTGCTTTCATCCAGGATCCATTTGACATCAGCAGTGATATTCCTGGTGCCACGTCCTCTTCTAAATCTGGCTTGAATTTCTGGCAGCTCCCTGTTGATACACTGCTGCAGCTGCTTTTGAATGATCTTCAGCAAAATTTTGCTTGTATGTGATATTAATGATACTATTCGATAATTTCCGCATTCAGTTGGAACAGCCTTTGTTGGGAATAGGCATAAATAATGGATCTCTTCAGTGAGTTGGCCAGGTAGCTGTCTTCCAAATTTCTTGGTATAGATCAGTGAGCACTTCCAGTGCTGCATCCGTTTGTTGAAACATCTCATTTGGTATTCTGTCAGTTCCCAGAGCCTTGTTTTTCACCAGTGCCTTCAGTGCAGCTTGGACTTCTTCCTTCAGTAGCATCAGTTCCTGATCATGTTACCTCCTGAAATGGCTGAACATCGACCAATTCTTCTTAATATGGTGACCCTGTGTATTTCTTCCATCTTCTTTTGATGCTTCCTGCATCATTTAATATTTTCCTCGTAGAATCCTTCAGTATTGTAACTTGAGACTTGAATCTTTTCTTTAGTTCTTTTCAGTTTGAGAAATGCTGAGCGTGTTCTTCACTTTTGGTTTTCTAGCTCCTGGTCTTTGCACAGTATTATACTTAATACTTTATACGTAACACTAATACTATATAACAGAACCAAGTTATACTGAGCTGATAAAACAGGATTGTTACTAACATCACCACAGCTACTAGCAAAAATATTCCTACTTCTAAAAATAGCAATAGCTAATATTGAGTACTAGTATTAGAACATAACATAACATAAACGAGTTGGCTTTGAGTTGATACCGACTTGTGGCAACACCATGTGCGTCAGAGTAGAATTGTGGTCTACAAGTTTTTCAATGGCTGATTTTTCAGAAGGTGATTGCCAGGCCTTTATTCTGAGGTGCCTTTGGGTAGACTCAAACTCTAGCCTTTCATTTTTTAGTTTATTGCTGTACTTTAAGTGAAAGTTTACAACTTAAGTTAGTCTCCCATACAAAACTTTCTGCGTACGTTGTTATGTGACCCTAATTGCTCTCCCTATACTGTGACAGCACAATCCTCCTTTCCACCCTGGATTTCCCGTGTCCATTCAACCAGCTCCTGACCCTCTTTTCCTTCTCATCTCACCTCCAGACAGGAGCTGCCCATTTAGTCTCATGTATCTACTTGAGCTAAGAGGCACACCCTTCTCGGGTATCATTTTATGTCCCATAGTCCAGTCAAATCTTTGTCTGAAGAGCTGGCCTCGGGAATGGTTTTAGTTCTGGGTTGACAGAGAGTCCAGGGGCCCTGCTTTCAGGGGCTTCTCCAGTCTCAGACCATTAAGTCTGGTCTTTTTACTAGAATTGGAGTTCTGCACCCACCTTTTTTCCTGCTCCATCAGGGACTCTCTGTTGTGTTCCCTGTCAGGGCAGTCACTGGTGGTAGCCAGGCACCATCTAGTTCTTCTGGTCTCAGGCTGATGTAGTTTGTGGTTTATGTGGCCCTTTCTGTCTCTTGGGCTAATACTTTCCTTGTGACTTTGGTGTTTTTCATTCTCCGTTACTCTAAGTGCAGCTTTTCTGTTAGCAGCTGAGCATGTTTACTGTTTGCACTCTGCAGGGACTCTGTAATATAACACATAGTAATATAACATGACATTGAGTGCTGATTCTGAGCCAGGCCTCTACATCCTCACAGCAATCCCAAGACATAATTCCTATCATATCCCCGTTTTTCACATGGGGAAACTGAGGCTCGAGGGGCGAAGGCACTTGCCTGAGGTCACACAGCCCCTTGGCTATGCTGGAGTTTGGGGCCCTTTCTTCTAGGGATACTCTAAGAGCTTTCCTGCTCCCTCTCTGAGCATGAGGCTAGCTCTCTCCATTTTTGTTCGTACTAGCCACTCTCTGAAGTCAGAACTGGGTCTTTTGTTTTCCAAATGAGGAAACTGAGGTCCCGAGAGGGGACTCAATTTGCCCAGCAGCATCTGGGTATGACCCTGCCACTACCTCCACCATTACTGCCTAGAAACCTCAAGCTACCGAGGTCCCTCGGCCTGCTAGATTGCTAGTCTTAGGCTGGATGTGGGGCATGCACAAATTGGGGAGCAGCACAGAAATTCAGAACATTCTAGAATACAGATAGAAACCTAACTGTCCTTAACCTTTAGTCGGGTCCTATTCCAGACTCATGGTATATTCGAGACCAATGAAATATTACAGTGTGCAGGTATTGTCAGAACAGGGGTGACCCCAGATGATGTTAGTCCCATGTGCTCTGTAGATTAAGCCCTCACTTTGCTGAGACTCCATTTTGTAGACCGCTTGTAGTATCCAACAAGGGGGCAGGACTGTGTGCCCTGGGCCAGTTCCCTGCCCTCTCTGACCCTTTTGTTTCCAGCACCTCATCACCTGCATTCATTGTGGGACCACATGGGCATGTGGTTGCTGCAAGCTCCTTGAGTTGCTGTGGCCACTTGGCTGTTCCTGTGGTTGCTTCGGAGTTCCCAAGTGATGCAAACAGTGACTAGCGCTTGGCTTTTAACTGAAAGGCTAGAGGTCGAGTCCACCCAGCAGCACCTCGGAAGAAAGACCTGGCAATCTACTTCCAAAAAAATCAGCCCATGAAAACGCTGTGGAGCACAAGAGTTTGATCTGCAAATGATCACGGGGATAGCGTAGGACCAGGCAGTGTTTTGTTCCATTTTGTGTGTGGTTGCCATGAGTCAGGGGCTGACTCAACAACAGCTAATAACAGGAAATGTTTGGAGTCCCTGGATGGTGCAAACAGTTAATGCTGTTGGCTGCTAACCGAAAAGTTAGAGGTTCACATCCACCCAGAGGTACCTCAGAAGAAAGGCCTGGCGATCTGCTTCTTAAAAATCAAACGTTGCAAACCCTATGGATCATAGTTCTACTCTGACACATAGGAGTTTGCTATGAGTTGGGGTCAGCTCGATAACAACTGGTTTGGGGGCTGCTTGAGGCATGGAGGTAAACTTCAGCCAAGGCAGCTGAGAGCTGACAGTGGTTTCCTTGGGGGCTGTCAGGGGCTGCTGATTGTGTTAATGGTGAGCATATTAGTACTGTTCTAACTGGAATCCAGAGCTCTGACAGAGACACATTTGCAGTGTTTGGTGCTCTGCTAACCTAGCCAACTCAGACTGGTGGCCTGAGGAGGTCCCAGGATCGCTCTGTTGTGTGGTTGGATAAACTGAGGCCCGACCATGCTCGGGAGGGGGGCATTTCTCAGCCCTTGGCCATCACAGACCCTCAGTTTTCTTAAAACAACAACCAGAACTGCTGGCGTTCTCTGATCCATTTCTCATTACCAGCACCCTAAAATCAGTCCTGTTAGGCCCAGTGTCCAGCCCAGGACGCTAAAGCCCTGCAGCGTGTGGTCACCTGCCCAATAGATGGCAGAGTGGTCATTTGCAGCTCAACCTGTGCTCCAGAGCCGGGATGAGGGAGTGGGCTCCCCATCTGAGCCTCCCAGTGGCAGGCTGCACCCTCTCGCCACCCCCTCAGGGAACGGGAAATTGAGGAAGAAGACGCTGGTCCCAGGCCCACATGGCTCGAGTCGCCCAGCCAAGGGCCAGGTGGTGACGGTGCGACTGCAGACATCACTGGAGAACGGCACAAGGGTGCAGGAGGAGCCAGAGCTGGTGTTCACCCTGGGCGACTGTGATGTCATTCAGGTGGGCGCCCGGGCGGGCCAGGGGATGCTAGGGGATGCCAGGGCTGGCCTGGGCCCGCCTGACCCTCTGCTGCCCTGTCCCCCTAGGCTCTGGACCTCAGTGTCCCACTCATGGACGTGGGGGAGACCGCCATGGTCACCGCTGACTCCAAGTACTGCTATGGCCCCCAGGGCAGGTGAGACACTCTCATCCCATCCCGTCCACCCGCCTGTTTTATGGGAGAGGAAGCTGAGGCTCAGGGAGGTATGCTTGGGTGCGAAGGTGCCACTGTGAGTGGGGATCGGGAGAAGGCTTAGAGGCAGCACATCCAGGGTTTGAGCTCTTTCCTTCTGGACTGGACGTGCAGTTGGTGGGTGCCAAGGCTGAGTGCCACCCCTGTGCCACGCCCCCCAGCAGGAGCCCCTACATCCCCCCACACGCAGCCCTGTGCCTGGAGGTAACCCTGAAAACAGCCGTGGATGGGCCTGACCTGGAGATGCTCTCAGGGCAGGAGCGTGTGGCCCTGGCCAACCGTAAGCGTGAGTGCGGCAACGCCCACTACCAGCGAGCCAACTTCGTCCTGGCAGCCAACTCCTACGACCTCGCTATCAAGGCTATCACCTCCAGCGCCAAAGGTGCCCTCCTGCCCCACTCTGTGACCACATGGTTCTCATCCCTGCTGCTGCTTCTGCCACCATGTCCACCGTTAGTGCCCAGAGAACTCAAGCCACCACCAGATCAGTGGTCCGCAGAACATTCTAGAATATTTGAGAACATGGATAGATTAGATGCCTAATAGCCCTTGACCTTTGGGTTAGGGTCTGTTTCAGGCTTGTGGTATATTCTCGACCAACGGGATATCCCAGAGTGTAGGTATCATCAGGACAGGGGTCACCCCAGTTGGTGTCAGTCCGTGTACCCCCGAGGCTCTGTGTTGTAGACCTTGGTAGCACCTCGGGAGGGAGGCTTATGGCCACGTGTTAACGTGGTTTGAGGGTCCATCCGTAGGAGCTCAGAAGCCCCCTTGCCACCTCCCACAGTGTTTGGGGCACTCAGTCAAATAGAGCCCCCTGCCCCAGCTTCCTCCCTTCTCCCAGGAGCAGAGTGGGCAGATCAAACCATGGGCAGCCGGGGTGGGTGTAAGGATGGTGGCATTGCGGTGAGGTCAGACCATGGGTGGGTGGGGTGGGTGTGGAGCTGGTACAGTGCAGTAACGGCTACCTGCCTGCAGTGGATATGACGTTCGAGGAGGAGGAGCAATTGCTGCAGCTGAAAGTGAAGTGTCTGAACAACCTGGCAGCCTCGCAGCTGAAGCTGGACCACTACCGTGCTGCACTGCGCTCCTGCAGCCTTGTGCTCGAGCACCAGCCTGACAACATCAAAGCGCTTTTCCGCAAGGGCAAGGTGGGTGGGCATCTTGGCTGTTGGGGTGGGGGCATCCAGCTGGTACAGGTGGGGACACAGGCATAGACAGGCATAGGGTGCAGCCCAGCTCACACAGCAGTGCGCTGGGGGAGGCCACACTGAAATCCAGATTTTTGGGTTCCTTCAACTCTCCCACACTGCTTCTTTAACGTAGTACTGACTGCCTTTTGCATATAATCCTCCATGGCTCCTGTCTCCCTCAGAGTAAGCCGTGTCATACCATCCTCCCCGTCCTGTTCTTCACTCTCCTGCCTCACCTCCTGCTTCTCTCCATCCTTCCCAGTGGCCTCTTCACTGCTTGCTGCCTGCTGCCCAGGCCAGGACCTCACCCACCCCAGGGACTTTGCATGGCTGTGTCTTCTGCCTGAGACACTCTCACCTCTGGTGCCTGCATGGGCTCCTCCCTTGCCTCCTTCAGGCCTTTGCTTGGATGTCACCTCCTCAGGTTACCTTTCCACCACCCCACCTGAGCCTGGCGCCCCCTCCCTGCTCTGCCCCCTAACCTGTTCTCACGATTGCATGTCATCATCTGACAAGCAACACAAAGGTATTGTACATCCTGTCTGACCCCATACTGAAAGGTGGAGTTTTGCCTGTCTCCCCTTCTGCTGCATCTCCACCCCTTGGACAGGGCCGGGCACTTAGCTGGTGGTCATTAAATGCTGGTACACAACAGGTGCTCACTGAATGCTGGCACATAGCAGGCGCTCACTAAGTGCTGACACATAGTGGGTGCTCATTAAATGCATATACACTGTAGGTGCTCTCTGAATGCTGGCTGATGCAGGTGTAGTCCCAGCTGCCTCTGTTCCTCACAGCTATCTTGTGTGCAGCTATCTTGTGCAAACTGAGGCGCAGACACTAGGGCACCTAGCCTGTTTGTGAATGGCCTGAGTCGGAGCTCCCTCCAGCCTGCATTTATCAGGCACCTGCTATGTGTAGAGCTCTGCAGAGAGATGTAGGGAGGAAGAAAATGCCACCTCTGTTTTCAAAGAGCTTATAATCTTAAGGGCAGCACGGAGTGTCTGCTCATTTAGCTTCGTATGTGTTTGGGTCAGTTGGTCAAAGGTGACAGAAACCCACTCAGATAGTTCAGACAAAAGCAGGGGTTCATTGCTTACAGAAGTGCTGGGTCTGGAGTATTGGGTTTCAGGCACAGCTGGATCCAGTTTTGGCTTTAAGAATGGCTGGATCCAGGCATTCATATAATGTGGGACATGTGTTTCTTCGCTGTGGACTCCCTTCTCAAGCAGGCTTCTCTCTCAGGGTGGCCAAGACATCCCCTCCTCACCAGAGCTCGAGGCTGCCATCCTCCTTGCTTAGCAACTGCCCTCCAGTGGCACCAGCTGAGCTCAGGGCTAGATCTCCATTGGCTGGCCTGGGTCACATGCCTGGCCCTGAACCAGTCACCATAGCCAAAGCTTTGGGAAGGTCCAGTTGGCCTCTGGAGTCAAGTGCAGGACAAGCCATTGACTGGCTGAGGTAGCAAGGGGAGGAGGGTCCAGGCCGCAACAGACGTGGGGAAAGGAGCAGGGTCCAGAGTGATGTGCCCCTCTCCCGCAGGTGCTGGCTCAGCAAGGCGAGTACAGTGAGGCCATTCCCATCCTGCGGGCGGCCCTGAAGCTGGAACCTTCCAACAAGGTGAGACATTCTGGGAATGTCTGGGAAGTCCCTCCTCTGGTTTACCCCAGGTCCTTGCTGTGGCTCTGCCTTTGGTGTTCCCATCTTGACAGCAGGTGGCTGACGGCCCCCAATCAGCTGGCTGGGACCCGCCTAAATCCCCAGATGGGCAGTCTGGGCTCACCCTCCACAGTGCTGAGAGGCTGAGGGTGCCACTAACGTGGCTGATGTCCATGTCCTTGATCTCCCTCTCTTTCTCCTGGATACCTTGTACCTGTCCTCTGCACTTTGCTGGTGCTGAGAGGGACAGAGCCTGGTTCCAGGTCCCTCAGTGAGTCTGTGACATACGGACCCTGTGTCCTAGTGGGCCTAGCCCCCAAGAGACCAGGCCCATAGAAGGGCAGCACCAGTGCAGACAGATGAACTGGGCCCGCTCACATCTGCCTCCCCCGCAGACGATCCATGCGGAGCTCTCAAAGCTGGTGAAGAAGCATGCGGCCCAGCGGAACACAGAGACCGCCCTGTACCGGAAGATGCTGGGCAACCCCAGCCGGCTGCCTGCCAAGTGTCCTGGGAAGGGCGCCTGGGTGAGCCTTGGGCGGCAGACCCCCAGAGGGGCTGGGGCCAGGGCCAGGGAAGGTGTGCCAGGTGGAGGGCGCAGCCTGGGCTGGACAGGGAGGCTGGCTCAGCAGTAGGGGGATTTTCTCCCTGCAAACATTGATGTCCTTGGCCACTGGGCCACGTTGGGCAGTGCCAGGACACATGCCCCAGTCCTGCGTGACCAGGACAAAGTGGAACCCAGATTAGAGGGCCCTGGGGGGTGGGGAGGTGTCCCGGAGAAGGGGACATTTGATTTTAGGTTTCGATGCATGAGGAGTTCACCAGGAGGCAGGGAAGGCATGGTTACGTGGTGGTTGCTGGGATGCCTGTTCAGGTCTTGTTGGGAGCTGAGGTCCCAGAGGTGATCCTGGCCGCCCTCCAGCCCCCTTCCCCACCACCTTTATCCATAGTCCATCCCATGGAAGTGGCTGTTTGGAGCGACTGCCGTTGCCCTGGGGGGCGTGGCCCTCTCTGTGGTCATTGCTGCCAGGAACTGACCATCCAGGTGGCTGCCACCACCCCTCCTTGCACCGTGGACCCCACCCCACGCTCCCCAACTCTCCTGGCCCCTGTCCACTGCCCTCCCTGGCCCAGCCCCCTCCTCCGGGTCAGGCAATGAGGTTTAGGGGCCATGCAGCCCAGCAAGCAGGAGAGACTACAGCCCTCAGAGGAGAGTGAGGCAGGGCTAGGCCCAAGTCCAGCCCGGAGGGAGGGGCCCTCACCCGCAGGCCCCAGTCCCACCCTCCTACCCCGAGTCAGGTCTCCATCCAGCCAGCCTCAGTTTCTCCTTTCCAACAGGCCTGGGGACAGGCCTTCTCCTGCCCCATCCCTATCCTGAGTGCCAGCCCCTCCCATCCTGCCTGCTGCCCTCTGTCCAGGCCCCCCCACAGTGAAATAAAGCCTCCCACTCCACAGTCCACTGGCTTCAGAGTTTTCTTCCACAGCCATGTAGGGGTGTCCAGGGTCACATAGCACTATGGGCATGGCTGAGCCAGGGCTCAAGCTGCAGCCCGTCCTCCTGGGCCACAACAGACTGTTTTTCAGAGGGGGAAATTGAGGCCCAGGGAAGCAGGCGATATTCCCGGATCTGCTGGACTTCACCAGGGTCACACTCGGTTCCACACGTCGCCGTACCTCTTGCCTCTCGTGTCTATCCTGTCATCCTGGAAATGGGGCCCCTGCCTGATCTCTTGGGCCCATCCCTTCGTTTGTGGACAGGCTGCAGATGCAGGGCGCCAGCCTTGAAGGAGGCAGATGATGAATGGGGTCCGCGAAGGGACATGGTGGGGATCTGAGAAGGCTTCTTTGCAGGAGGATGCTGTGCGGCAGGCTGGCAGCCTGTCCTTTGGGCAGTGGCACAGCCAGTGCAAAAGCCCTGGGTCAGTATTGAGCCTTGTGGGTTCAAGTCCAATGAGGGGGGGCAGCAGAGAGATCTCCAGGACCTTGGGGCCACCCGGAGGAGTGGTAGCTGGTTCCAGGGGCTGACCTGATCCCGTCCGACTCTCCTACAACCTGGAGCTGAGGGAGCCTCTCCCCACTTAGCTAGGGAAGCTGAGGCCCAGAGGATGTACATGGCACCCACAGAACCTGGTCAGCGTAACACCAAGGCTTGTCTTCTGCTGCTCCATCCTGTCCCAGGAAAGAGGGGCTCCCCAAAAGTAGACCTCCACAAGCCACCTCCCGTCCTCTCTCAGCCCAGGAGGTGAAGCCATTGGCCTAGCTTCCCAGCAGGAGGTGACAGGCAGCCTCGAGTCTGGGTCCAAGCCCCACTGGCCTCAGGCCCCTTCTCTGGCCACCATGACCACTTGGGGCATGAGGCCGGGGTGGCTTGAAGTCTTGCCTCCTCACTGTCCAGCCCCCTTGAGTTTCTGCCCGGCCCTGAGACAGTGCAGGGGCTTTGCAGGAGGCCCTGGGACAGGGGCCAGGAGGTTGACCAGGTTCAGGGAGGGGCTACATCCCAGCTGGGACACCCTCTTTTCCCCTAAATACCTGGAAGCCCTCGGTCTCACTTATCTGCGCAATGACCAGCTCTTGGGCATGGGCGGGGAAGAGGCTGCATGGGGGTTGGGACTGCGACCCAGCCAACACCTTGACTGCAGCCTCCTGAGACCCAGCTAGACCGTGCTGGACTCCTGACCCATGGAAACTGTGAGATAATGTGTGTGCGTTATTTTAAGCTGCCAAGATTGTGGTCCTTTGTGATGCAGCAATAGCTGACTGTGATTTTCATCCTAGCGTGGTTTAAAAAAACCTAAACTTGAAACAACATACATGTCCAGTTAAAAAGAATTATTTAACATCTATGGTCAGTTGATTTCTGACAAGGGTGATGAGTCCATCCAGTGGGGAAAGCACAGTCTCTAATAAACGGTGCTGAGACAACTGCGCGTCCACATACAAAAGAGTGAAGTTGGACTCCTGCCTCACACCTTGTACGAAAATTAACTCAAAGTGGATCAAAGTCGTAAACGTAAAACGCTTAGAACAAGACATAGGCGTAAAGCTTTGGGACCTAGTTTTCAACAATGGATTCTTAAATATGACGCCAAAAGCACAAGCAACAAAAGACAAAACAGGTAAACTGAGCCTCAAAAATAAAGATTTTTGTGTGTCAAAGGACTTTATCAACCAAGTGAAAAGACAGTCTACAGAATGGAAGAAAATATTTGGGAACCAAATACCTGATACCACCACCTATCTATCAGTTTGTGGTCTAGGTGGCTTGCATGTTGCTGTGATGATAGAAGCTATGCTATCAGTATTTCAGATACCAGCAGGGTCACCCATGGTGGGCAGGTTTCAGAAATTTTAGTGGAGCCTCCAGACTAAGATGGACTAGCAAGAAAGGCCTGGCAATCTATTTCTGAGAAAATCAGCCAATGAAAACCCTAAGGATCACAACAGAACATTGTCTGACTGACTTGCTTTGGACACTTTATCAGGAGGGACTTCCGGAAGAGAACATTATGTTTGGTGAAGTAGAGGGCCATTGATGGAGACCCTTGGGGAGATGGATTGGCACAATTGGGTGACGATGGACTTGAACATGCTGGTGCTTGTGACAGTGATGCAGGACCAGGCAACATTTTGTTCTGTTGTACATAGTGTCACCATGAGTTGGAGTCAACTCGACAGCAGCTGTCCATCCATCCATCCATCCATCCATCCGTCTGTCCTTAAACCATCTATTCATCCATCAGCTATATCTATCTGTCTGTGTGTCTATCTTCCTAATAAGGGTTTAACATCCAGAACATATAAAGAGCTCATAGAACTCACCAACAAAAAGACAGCTCAATCAAAAAATGGGCAAAGGACTTCATTTCACCAAAGAAGATATACAAATGGCCAACTAGCACATGAAAAGATGCTCAGTGTCATCAAGTCATTAAAAAAAAACAAACCCATTGCTGCTGAGTTGGTTCTGACTCATAGGAACCCTATAGGACAGGGTAGAACTGCCCCATAGGGTTTCCAAGGAGCAGCTGGTGGATTTGAACTGCCGACTTTTTGGTTAGCAGCCAATTGCTTAACCATTGTGCCACTAGGGCTCCTTTTCATCAGTCATTGTTGTTCATCTTGTTAGGTGCTGTTGAGTTAGTTCTGACTCAGCGACCCCATGTACAACAGAACAAAACACTGCCCAGTCCTGTACCATCCTGACAATCATTATGCTTGAGCCCATCATTGCAGCCACTGTGTCAGTCCATCTCATTCAGGGTCTTCCTCTCTTTCGCTGACCTTCTACTTTACCAAGCATGATGTCATTCTCCAGGGACTGCTCCCTCCTGATAACATGTCCAAAGTACGTGAGATGTAAAGGAGCCCTGTTGGTGTAGAGGTTAAAGTGATTGACTGCTAACCAAAGTACATGAGATGAAGTCTGGCCATCCTTCTAAGGAGCATTCTGGCTGTACTTTTTCAAAGACAGATTTGTTCGTTCTTCTGGCAGTCCATGGTATATTCAATATTCTTCGCCAACACTGTAATTCAAAGGCATCAATTCTTCGGTCTTCTTTATTCACTGTCCAGCTTTCACATGCATATGAGACAGTTAAAAATACCATGGCTTGCCAAGGAGAATGAAGAACACCAAAGACACAAGGAAAATATTAGCCCAAGGGCCACATAAACCAGAGACTCCATTAGTCTGAGACCAGAAGAATTAGATGGTACCCAGCTACCACCGATGACTGCCCTGGCAGGGAACACAACAGAGAGTCCCTGATGGAGCAGGAGAAAAGTGGGATGCAGAACTCCAATTCTAGTAAAAAGACTAGGCTTAATGGTCTAACCTGAGACCGGAGGGACCCCAGAAGACTTGGCCCCCGGACTCTCTGTTAGCCCAGAACTAAAGTGATTCCCCAAGCCAACGCTTCAGACAAAGATTAGACTGGACTATATGACAAAATGATACTCGTGAAGAGTGTGCTTCTTAGCTCAAGTAGATGCATGAGACTAAATGGGCAGTTCCTGTCTGGAGGCAAGATGAGAAGGCAGAAGGTCAGGAGCTGGTTGAATGGACACGGGAAATCGGGGGTGGAAAGGAGGAGTGTGCTGTCACATTATAGGGAGAGCAAGTAGTCATATAACAATGTGTGTATAAATTTTTATGAGAAACTAACTTGAACTGTAAACTTTCACTTAAAGCACAATTAAAAAAAAAAAAAAATACCATGGCTTGGGTCAGGCGCACCTTTGTCCTTAAAGTGACATCTTTGCTTTTTAGCACTTGAAAGATTTGCCCAATGCAATGCTGTATGAATGTCCCATAGCTGTCCATAAGGTTTTCATTGACTAGTTTTTTCAGAAGTAGAACGCCAGGTCCTTCTTCCTAGTCTAAGTGGAAGCTTCGCGGAAACCTGTCCACCATGGGTGACCCTGCTGCTATTCGAAATACTGGTGGCATTGCTTCCAGCATCACAGCAACACACAAGCCACCACAGTATGACAAACTGACAGATGAGTGGTGGCATCAGTCATTACGGAGCTGCAAATCAACCACAATGAGACTGCTTCACCACACTAGGCATGATGATGCCATTTGCCATTGACTGAGGGCCAGGCTCTGAAGTAGGTGCTGTTACTTACCCTCATTTTATGGACAAGCAAGCTGAGGCTCAGAGAGGGCAAGACATGGCCAGGGCCACAAGGGGGGCATGCAGCAGGATGGGGTCACTGCTCCCACCTTAGAACGAGAACTCTAAGGTGTAGTATGTGTGGAGGGGCCACCTCAAGGTGATTAACTGGTTTCCAACTCCCTGAGTGGCCTAGTTGTGAGACACTTTGGGAGAGTGTGCCAACGCCTGCTGAAGTTTTCCATTATTGCTCTGGGAAATCCAGTGTAAAATGGAAAACTGCTCGTTGCCAAGCTGCCTCTTGCATGGTTGTAGTGTTCCCAATTCCTTGAACCTCTCCAAGCCTCAGTCTCCTTGTCTGCCAAATGGGCCCAAACCACTGTATCCACCCCAGGAGGTGGTCGTGGGTGCCAAGTGCTCAGCACAGAGCCTGGTTCATTGTAAGTGCAGGTTGAGGATTATTATGACTATTATCTATCTCCCAGGTAAATCCACAGAAACTCAGGGGTGGTGCCTTTCCTAAGGTCAAGCCCATAAAAACCACACCCCCAGCTGTTGAGTCACTTCTGACTTACAGTCACCCTATAGGACTGAGTAGAACTGCCCCATAGAGTTTCCAAGGCTGTAAATATTTATGGAAGCAGACCAGCACATCTTTCTCCAGTGGAACAGCTGGTGGGTTCAAACCACCGACCTTTCAGTTAGTAACTGTGTGCTTAACCACTGCATCACTAGGGCTCCTAAGGTCCTGCAGGGAGCCGCAAAGCCCGCTCCTCCCACCTTCTGCACTCAACAGACAGGCTGCCTTTCCTCTCCCATGACCCCGTTCCTGCCCTCCTGTGACCCCCCAGGGCAGTGCAGCCCCACCTGCTCCAATATTGAGCTGGCCTAGCTTCCCGGATAAACAGCTGGGCATGGACTGGGGAGACGGTTTAGATGGTCAGCGTGTCTGGGCATGCAAAGACATCTACCTGTAGGATCAGCTGATCTGGGCAAAGGATCCCATAGCATCCGCCCTGGGCTCAGACAGGCTAGAGTTCAAGTTTCTGCAGCAAAGCATGTGACCCTGGGCTGTCTCCCTGAGCCTCAGTCTTCTTGTCCACAAAATGGGCTGATTTGTGTTGTAAGGATTAAACGAGATCATTTATTTACTCAACTGCATTCTTCCCACCCACCTCACACCCGGACTCGTGCTGGGAGCATTCAGTGGGGACAGAGACAGGGTGGTAGGTAATCAGTCCAAAAGTTCTGAGTTTGAGTTCCAGCCCAGCTGCTCACCGGTAGGGTGGCCTCAGGTGGGCCACTTCGCCCCTCTGAACCTCAGTTTCTCCATTTGTAAATGGGATATTCATGACAGGTACAGGAAAAGGGCATCACAGAGGATCTAGCATTGACTCGGTCAGCAGTTCAACCTTGGCGGGGCCTCGATGTCTCCATTTGTAAAATGGGGGGGGGTGTGGTTGTGTCAGCCTGATGGCAGAACTAATGAGATAGAAGGTCACTCCAACATTGTCATCCTGTGGCCACTGCCCCTAATTAGATTAAAGTGACAAGGAAAACAACTCAAGACCTGAGAGCCCAGAGGGTGTTCACGGTGTGACCAGGGCTGGTCTCCAGCCTCAGTTTCCCAATCTGTAAAATGGGGGATTGATAAAGTGTTGCAGCCACTGTGGAAAAGTCAGGCAATTCTGCAAAAGTTAAACTTGGGGTTACCACATGATCCAGCAATTCCACTCCTAGACATATGCCCAAAAAAGTGAAAACTTGTGAAGGAATGTTCACAGCAGCACTATTTGCAACAGCTAAAATGTAGGAACAACCCAAACGTCCATCAGTGGATGCATGGATGAACAAAATGTGACATATCTACACAACAGAATATTATTCAGCCATAAAAAGGACTGAAGTTCTGATACATGCTACAATGGGGATGAACCTTGAAGACATTACGCTCAGTGACAGAAGCCAGATGGAAAGGACCACATTTATATGAATCAGACTCATAGTGACACTCTAGGAAAGAGTAGAACTGTCCCATGGGGTTTCCAAGGCTGTAAATCTTCATGGAAGCAGACTGCCACATCATTCTTCTGTGGAGTGGCTGGTGGGTTCGAACCACTGACCTTTCGGTTAGCAGCCAAGCACTTAGCAGAGTGCTTAATCACTGTGCCACCAAGGCTCCGTATGAAATGTCCAGAATAGGTAAATCCATAAAGACAGAAAGTAGATTAGTGGTTGTCTAGGGAATGGGGGAAGGCCCCTGGGTGGTGCAAACAGTTTGTGCTCTACTACTAACCTAAAGGTTGGCAGTTCAAACTCACCCAGCGGCACCAGTGGAGAAAGACCTGGCGATCTGCTGCCATAAAGATTACAGCCAAGAAAACTCTATGGAGCCATTGTACTCTAACACATGGGATCAACATGGGTCACCATGGGTCGGAATCGACTCATAGAGGGCGATGGTTTAGTGAATGGGCATAAGAAGGAGTGGAGAGTTATTGCTTAATGGGTACAGGGTTTCTCTGTGGGGGCATGAAAATGCTGTAGAATTGATAGTGGTGATGGTTGTACAACTTTGTGAATATAATGAAAACCACTGAATTATACACTTTAAAGGATGAATTTTATGGTACGTGAATTATCTCTCAATAAAGGTGTTATTAAAAAAAGCAAGCCAACAAACAAAAACCATTATGTTCAGTGAGGGAAGCCAGTCACAAAAGGACAAATATTGTATGATTCCATTTATATTGTTAAATCCATAGAGCCAGAAAGTAGATTAGCAGTTGCTAGGGGCTGGGGGGGCGGGGGGGAATAGGGATTAATTAAATGGGAGGAGGGGGTCTTTTTGTGGGGAGGAAAATGTTCTAAAATTGATTATGGTAAAGTTGTAATTAAGTTACAAAAATAAATTGCGTCGTGCACCTCAGACGGTAAATTTGAGGACATGTAGAAATGTAACTCTATAGAGTTGTTTACAAAAATATGGGGAAATCGGACTTCACCCTCACTCAGGGCCCATGGGGCTGTAGGGTTTTATTCTATGCAAAGTACATTCCTAACGTGGAAAAAGTTTACCGTGTTCCCGCAGCAGCCTCCCGTCCACCTTAAGGGAAGTACGAGCGTCCTAACCCAGCGTCCTACGCGCGCCAGGTTTGCATAACCACGCCCACTCACCGGAGCCAGCCGCTGGCCCCGCCCCCCACGTGCGGAGTGCAGGCCGCGCCCCCTCCTCTCTTCCCCGCGACGCCCGACCGAAGTCAATGACGGAGGGCGGAAGGGACCTCATAAATAATGCATTACGTCAGTGGCAGGAGGTGGGGCCTCCCCCCCCCTCCCCCCAGCTGACTCAGCTTTATGAATAATTGCTAGAGAGGCGTGGTCTGGAGGGGGTACGCGTATCTGGGCGGAGTCCGGGCCCAGCGCCGAGGGCCTTGAAAGGCGGGGTCAGCCATGACTTCATGAATATGCAGCCCGTCGGGACGGGGCAGTGGGCGGTCAGGGGGCGTGAGTCTCCGCGTTTCATGAATAATGCAACACGTCAGCGGGCGGCGGGCGTGGCGTGGCCGCGCGTCGGCGCCAGAGCCGGGACGGGGGGCGGGGGAGCGATGGTCGCAAGATGGCGGCGCTGAAGGAGTCTCGTAGCTACGGGCTGTCTTGCGGACGGCTGGGCGACGGCAGCCGGGTGTCCGTGTTCCACGTGAAGCTCACCGACAGCGCCCTGAGGGCCTTCGAGAGCTACCGCGCCAGCCAGGTGAGCAGCGGCGCGGCGGCGGGGCGTGCGGGGCGCGGGGCCTGGCCTGGGGGCGCGGGGCCGGGGAGCGCGGGGTCGGTGCGGCCTTCCTGGGCACCGGGGGGCGGCAAGGAGCCCAGACTCGCGCGCCCGGCCGAAGAGCATTCGGAGGCTTCCGGGGGTCCTTCCTTTGCTTTCCCGGCGCTTGGGCAGGGCCGAGTCTGTGCACCTGGCAAGGGGGAGCCGGGGTTTTCCGCCTGGGTGTCTGGAAGGGTAGTGGGGTGACTGTTTGCCCTCCTGGTGGCAGCTCTTCCGTCTGGGTCTTTGGTCAGGTGGGTAGGGGGTCCCCGTCGTCGGGGCGCCTGTGAGGGCCTCCTTGGGATTTTCCCCTCCGGATCCTAGAGTTGGCGAGTGGGCGGGTGGGCGGCGAGGCTGCGTCTGTCCCTGGGTGCCGCCTTCAAGGCTGTCATTGAGGCCCCAGAGTCCGGGTCTCTCTTAATTCTCAGGAAAGGGAGTTTGGGGAGAACCTGACAGCTCGTCCATAACCCCCGTCTCCTCCAGTTCACCCTGCCCGACTTGACACCTTTGGGGTGTGTGAGTGTGGGGAGAATTGCTATTTCTCTGCGAGCACATGAGGGGGTCGCTCACCGCCGGTGGGGGACACCGCCTCATGGGCACCTGGGCGGAAGCTCTGGCCACCGCATCTGGTGGCCGCGGACTCTTGAACTTCTCAGGAGCTGATTTGGGCCCATCTGGGGAAGTTTCAGGCGTTTCGGTTCTGCCATCTTTGGGGAGGAGGGGGTGGCTACTGTGTCCTGTCCTCCAGGTCGGTCTCGGGGGCACATCTGGGGCCTTGGTCAGAACCTGCTGCTCCTGTTTCTGTGTGTGTCATGGCGCCCTCCCTCCCCACGGGGACCTGAGTTGCAGGTGTCCAATGGACAGGTCTTGGGAAGAAGTGGTTTTCAGTGCTTTATCTACGTACTTGGAAAGTGGGGTCTTCAGAGTGGTAAGGTGGCGGGGTGGGGGGACATCCAATCTTGGGGAGGCCTGGCTCCCTGCGTGTGTTTGTGTCTTTGGGGTGGGGATGGGAGGCCGCGAGCATGAGAGGAGAGACTAACTAGGAAGGAATGTGGCGTTCTTCCTGCCCTGGACTCACTCGGCACCATGAGCCAAGCTGGGAATTTCTTCCCCTTTTGGTTCCTGTCACGCTGTGGGCGCTGAAGCTTCCAGGCACTTCTTCCTTCTTCTCTGGGTGACTTCCTTCCCAGCGCAGTGCCTCAGTTTCCCCCTTTGTCGACCAAAGATCTTAGCTTGGTTTGGAAAAGTCAGTTCTCACCTTGTCCAAAAGGTTCCCCCAAGAGGAGGCAGGGGTGCCCCCACAGGTGAAGAGGTGGCCTGAGCCAGAGCCTCCTACCTGGTGGAATTCGTGCCACAAGTAGTCTTACCTGACGATCCAGGTGTGATCTGTGGGAAGGAAGGTGACTTTCCTAGAAGCAACTAGGGGAGAGCCAGTGAGTCACACGAATAAGGCGGATGTGGGACTTGGTCACCCCGAGTTACAACCCTTGCCTGTCCCGGTTGTGGAAAGCCTAGCCTGGCATCTACCTCCTGCCCGTCATGCTGCTATTTTTAATTTTGGGTATGGGTGACATCCCATGCAGATCTGGGTCTTCCTCCTGTGAGGATGAAGTTAATTGCAGACAGCCAGGCTGTTCCCAGCGTGGCCTGGGAGCAGAGTGCTCACTGGCCAGTGTTCCAGGCTGTTTTACATTTTCGGGTGATCTACACTCTTGTTTTTCTCCAAAGGTGACAGGGAATTTAATCTACTCAGCAATTTTTGGGTTTCTTCTTCCTCCTTGAGCAGTGTCGTGGGCGGAGTGTGTATCAGGGCAGCATGAGCTCCCAGGGGTTTTGGGTGGTGGGATCAGAAGGCGACTTGGAGAGCTTGTTTGTGTAATCAGAGACTCTCATTGGCTCCTGACAAAGTTTCACGTGTACACAGTCTGTCAATAGCCATCGTCCAGAGTCTTCTGTCCTCAAGACTTGTGGTTACGTGGTTTGCCAGCAGGAACTCGTGGGGAGGATTTTTGTGTTTTTTTAAACTGAAACGAGGCTTTTACAAACTCAGGTGTGTCAGGGCATAGGGAAGGAGCATTCTGTGAAACATTCTCTGTGGCTCCGGGAGCTGTTGGAGCACCCTGGGTATAGGCCCTGCCATCTCTGTCTTCAGAGGGGTCTGGAGTCAGAACTGCCCCTCTGCAGACCTGGTGACCAGCTAGAACGTGCTGGAACGTCAGAGTGTGCTCACACATCTAGCTGCTCACTGCCCAGTCTTTAACTCTGGGTGGCCCCTCTTTGATGTAAATACTCAGTGAGTTCCAAGGCAGCTTCTCCTGTGGTGGATCTCCCTTCTTATGTGGAGGGGTGACTTCCGGGAGGGAAGAGAGGAAGTTCTGATGTCACCCATCCTTCCAGGACGACATCACGCCACCCCCTCGCAGTGTCCCCTGACCGTGTTGTAGGAAGTGGCCCTGCCCAGGGCACCTGCCTCTTCTACATGAGTGGGATCTCTGGCAGAGCTCAGCTGACAGGCGACTTCTCCTCTACAGATTACAAGCTCTTTGGTGGGAAGTAGCTCATCGTTGTTCAGGAAGCATCGAGGGCCCAGATAGGATCATCAGAGCCTGGGGTTTGGAGACCCACCTAGGTTTGGATTTTGGCTCTACCTATGTAAGGCTTTAGGCGAATGCCCGACCTGTTTGATTCTGGATCCTTCTCAGGGCTGTGAGGGTCCCAGTGCCCAACCCTTCTGATTCTGGATCCTTCCCCTCAGAACTGTGAGGGTCCCAGTGACTGATTTCTCTGATTCCAGATCCTTCCTCTCAGGGCTGTGAGGGTCCCAGTGACGGACCTCTCTGATTCCAGATCCTTCCCCTCAGGGCTATGAGGGTCCTAGTGCCCGAC
Source organism: Dugong dugon (assembly GCA_030035585.1). Lineage (NCBI taxonomy): Eukaryota > Metazoa > Chordata > Mammalia > Sirenia > Dugongidae > Dugong > Dugong dugon. The sequence continues at coordinate 22,833,797 of CM057462.1, read as the reverse complement.
CCTCCTTGAGTTCCAGATCCTTCTTCTCCTCAAGGCTGTGAGGGTCCCAGTGCCTGACCCCCTCAGATTCTGGATCCTACTCCTCAGGGCTGTGATGATCCCAGTGCCTGACCCTCACTGAGTTCCGGATCCTTCCCCTCAGGGCTGTGAGGGTCCCAGTGACAGACTCTTCTGATTCCGAATCTTTCTCAGGATTTTGAAGGTCCCAGTGCCCAACCCGTCTGATTCCAGATCCTTTTCCTCATGGCTTTGAGGGTCCCAGTGACCTGTCCTTCCTAAGTTCTAAAACCTTCTTCCCCTCAGGGTTGTGGGGCCCTGTGAGAGTGTGTGCAGCCCTGGCCCTTCTTGGGCCAGAGACAGCTCCTGGTGTAATCCCCCAGTGGCAGCGCTCTTCCCTGCATGGAAGTTTGCGTGGAGCCTGTAGGGGCACAAAGAGCCTGGGCCCTTGTCTAACAGACATGGGCTGAGTATGTAAGACAAGAACCAGGCATGTCCAGGCAGCAGGTCCATCAGCAGGAAAACCTTGCCAGTGGCCTTGTTAGTAAGGAACTGAAATTGGGTGCCATATGGGGGCTGGGCTGTGGGGCCCCTCCCATGAGGTGACGGTTGTGGAACTGGGAAGGGGGCAGAGGGTCTGGACTGGGGCAGCCCAGAGCTTGGTGGGCAGAGTGGGCAGGGGTGCAGGTGGGAGGCCCCACAGGCGTCCCTGTGGCCATGTGGGCAGTGAAGGCTGCTCTCCAGCTGATGGGTGGGTGGCTCAGGGACATCACCTGGGCACTGGCAGAAGGATCCTTAATTTAGCTAATTCCTCTCCCACAGTGTAGACTACAGCCCTCCCTCCCAGGTGGCCTGGCCAGAGCAGGGCTGCCTCTTGCAGCCCCTCCTGCTCTGTGGATGTGGCCCCTAGGAGCCCGTGGAGGGCACCTGTGACCTTCCTGATGGCCTGGTGGGGAAAGCTGTTATGTATGCTCTGGGGATGTGAAGGCTCAGAGGGGCAGCTACCTGCCCAGGCCACCTGAGCGCCTGAGCTGAGGTCTCATTTTGGGGCTGGGAGGGGACTCGAGCCACTGGGGATGCAACCATGGAGCGGAGTTTTGTGTGGCCTCGTGCCCTGGGCCTGTGTGCAAAGGATATGGTTGGGTGGTGGCCGAGCAGAGGCCGAGGGTGCCAGTGCATTCTTACTATGTCCCCTCCTCTCTGGTACTCTCTCTTGTCCCCATGTCGGCTCTGGAGTATGGTGCCTACCCCACAGTGGGAGAAGGCAGAGTCATCGGATGGTGGCTCCAGGCCGGGCAGGGGCTGTGGACCCAGCATAGGAGGGGATGGGACAGGGACAGGCATTCAGGGCAGATTTACCTGTGTTTCAGGGTGGGCCCTGTAGATTCTGGGTGGTGTGAATTCCTCCCAGCACAGTCCCCTGGGTGCCAGGGGAGGCCAGCATCCCTGAGGCTGGGGTTTAATAAATGGGAGTGGGAACATGGGGGTATGAGAGACTGGGCACTACCCTGGCCATCATGACCTGTGACTCCTGGGACTTCTGGCATTGCTGCTGCTGCCAGCCATAATTGTGTGTAAACAGCAGGCTCTCACAGAAGCCCTTCCCCTGACTCATCGGGAAGGCCAGAGTTCACCCCAGAGCCGGTTTGACATCACATCGGATTGTGACATCGCCAGGGGACCTCTGAGGAGCCAGCCAACTGGAAAACAGGCACCGCTCCAGGATGTGGCCACAGGGGCCCTGGGGGTGGTTTCAGCCCTTGTTCAGCTTCTTCTGTGTCTCCCTGTTGATGGGCCTGTCTTGCTGTATGCCTTTATGGCTTAAATTATCACCTCTCCTTCCACTGTCTGTCTTGAAGGACTAGGGGTGTTTGTAATGTCTTCAGTCACCCACAGGGCCCAAAGGGTTGCAGCCCCCCCCCCCCCACCAACCTCACTTTGTCATTTTGTCTAAAGAGCCAGTCACCAAATGAACACTTCTGAGGGGACACTGTTTCACCAAGTAAGGTGTCCATGGGACCTCCCGCCTCCTAGCAGAGTGGCCGCTCTGGACCCTATGCTAATTATATCTGCCGCTGGCCCTACCAGCCATGGGGACGTGCAGCTCCCCTGGGTTACACTGATCATGGAGACACACAGCTTCCTGGGTCACACAGGCACAGACGCCCACCTGTGATGATGGAAAGGGACTGGAGGTGCAGAGGGCATCTGCTCCTCACTCCTGAAGCATGAGCTTGCTACAGGGAGCATGGAGCCTGGAGAAGGAGCTGTCCACTCCCATTGCCGCCAGAGGGTTGCGCAGACGCTTCTGCCCCTCAGTCTGGCCTCCAGGCAGTTGGCCTGTTTGTTTTCAGTGTGTTGTGGCACTTGCCTTCTTCCCTTTTTTTCCCCCTTATTGTCACCTTCGTTTTTCAATGACTGCATCTTCCTCACTGAGCTCACCCCAGTGGGTCGCCGTTCCGGAACGTCCTTGTGCTGCAGGCACCGGGCCTAGTCCTGGGTGCTGGGTGTGGTGAAACCGCATCTGCTGCAGGCCGGCTTGCTGCCCTCTTGGGGCTCTGCAGGGCTGCTTGAGCAGGGGTTGAGGTAGGACTGAGGAAGGGTGCAGTGGGAAAGTGCAGGGAGCATAGGCAGAAGCTGGCCTAGGCCCTGGCCTGAGGTGGGCAGTGGGCGGCCATGCAGCTGTTGCTGGCAAGTGAGGTGTGAGGCTGCAGGTGCCAGAGCCACGAGCTTGTGCAGAGGCTGGAAGGCTGTGGGCAAGGCTCCAGGGGTGAGGGAGGAGCTGCGCAGGAGCAGTGCAAGGTGGGCCAGGGCACAGAGGTGGAGGTGCTGGGGAAGTCACCAGTGCTGTCAGAGGACACGGTGTCTCCAGCCTTCTCTTACTGTGGCCATGAGACAGGCATGCATCACATGCTGGCTGTGTGCATGGAGCTGTGCTGTACATGGGGACAGCAGGAAGCATGCCAAGGAGCACCTCAGCCTGAAAGAAGGTGTGCCAGTGCTGGACTGCGCTGACTGGAGACCTGCCTGTGGGCCCGTGGTGGGGTGCATCCTTGTCATCATCATCATCGTCATGGTGGTGGAGGGCAAGGAGGAAGCTGTTGCATGTCTGTGTTGTGGCCCAGGCCCTGCAGCAAGGCTGTCAGGAGGCTCACGTGAGTGTCCTCATGTGCATTCTGAAGGCATGTCTGCACAGATGGGACCAGCCTGGAGGCCAGGAGCCCTTCTCTCCCTACTGGATGCGTTCTTTGCTTGGGTGGCGTATGCACACCAGGCTTCCCGTGTGTGCTGGTGGCAGGTTTTGGGCAGCTGGTGCTCCAGCATAAGCCCTGGACAGCGGGGGATGGGGGCTGAGGACTGGCTGGACATCTGCCCTGAGCTCCTGTTGGTGGACAGTAGGCAGCAGTACTTGTTACCAAACAGGGAACATCATGGCAGGGGTCCTTGTGGTCATCCTGGCTGTCCCCAGCAGTTACCATGGCCTTGGATGGGACTTTGGGAATGAGGGACAAGTGTGGCCCTTAGGGCCGCGGCCTTCCCTCCCATGGTGCCTCCCCAAGTGCCCTCTACCTGCTCCATGGAGGCATCTTCATGAAAAGGTCCTTGCCCCAGCCTCAGTTTCCCTGGACGAAGGCCCTGCTGTGTGAGGTTCAGCTCCTCTGCCTGGCCCATCAGTGGCTCCAGCTCCTTTCACCACAGTTCCACTTTGAACTTGTCCCACAGCTACTTTCAGTTTGGCAGACCACCTCAGGAAACGCACCCTCAGCATTTAAAGTTCCCTTCCCGGGTTCTCTGTTAGGTTTATTTTTTTTAATAAAGAAACGGATTTCCCCGGTTTCTTCAGTGGTTTCACACTGGAAGCCCAGTGCACTGAGGGAAGCTTGGCTGTGATTCGAGGGGCTACGGTGGGTCTGGGGGCTGTTATGAGTCCCTGGGCATGCAGGCTCTTGGGATAAGAGGCCGCTCTGCAGGTGGCATAGGGCAGGGCGCTCAACTGAGCTCGCTTTCCCCATCGGGTGTTTGTTTGTCTGGGCTGCGACTCGGGAGTGTGGGCAGCCTCAGAGTCTGACCCTCTCCACTGGGGACGTGAGGGTGCAGGTGGCCCCTCCAGTGTGCATCTGGGCTAGGGGGCCCTGCCGGATGGGAAAGAGAGGAGGGACGGCGGCTGTGTGTGTGTCTGTGTGTATCTGTGAGTGTATTTGTGTGTCTGTCTTCTCTGTGTGTATGTGTATCCATCTGTGTGTGCGTGTGTCTGTCTTTTGTGTTGCCCCTGTGCAGGTCCTTTGCTCTGGCTGGGGGCACGAGGTACCCGGCCCCCCTGCTTCCTTTGCGTTCCTCGGTCCAAGATAGACTGACCTGAGATGGGGAGGCCGCAGGATAGGGGGAAGTCTCAGGGGAGTGCAGGTCAGGCAGGTGGGAGTTGGTGACCGGGATCCAGAGGGCTAGGGTGGCCTCATCTCTTCCCACTTGCCTGAGGAGGATAAGCTGGTCCTGTGGTTCTTCCCCTGCCCCATTTTTAAATTTTAATTTTATTGTGATAAAATATATTAACACAGAATTTGCCGTTTTAATCATTTTTAGTGTATAATTCAGTGATGTTAATCACATACATTCACCCTGTTGGGCATCCATCACCACTATCCATTTCCAAATTTTTCATCCTCCCAGACAGAAACTCAGTGTCCCCTAAGCAATGACTCCCCATTTTCCCCTCCCTCAGCTCCTGGTAACCACTAAATAACTTTGATCTTTATGCATTTGCCTATTCAAGATATTTGTGGCCTTTTGTCACTGACTTAATTTCCCTGAGCATAATATTTTAAGGTTCATTCATGTTGTAGCGAGTATCAGGACTTCATTCCTTTTCATGGTTGAATAGTACTCCCTTATATGTATGGGGAAACCCTGGTGGTGTAGTAGTTAAGAGCCATGGCTGCTAACCAAAAGATCGCCCCTTGGAAACCGTATGGGGCAGTTCTACTCTGTCCTATAGGGCCATTATGAATTGGAATCAACTGGATGGCAACGGGTTTTTTTTTTTTTTTTTTTTGTAATATATGGACAACATTATGTTGGTGGATACTTGGGTTATTTCCACCTTTCGGCTGTTGTGAGAAGTGCAGTGAACGTGGATGTACAGGTTTCTATTTGTGTTCCTGCTTTCAGTTTTTCTGGGTATATGCCTAGGAGGGTTCTGTTTAACTTTTTGAGGAACTGCCACACTCTTCCACAGTGGCTGTACCATTTCACATTCCCACCAGCCATGGATGAGGTTCCAGTTTCCATTTCTCCGTGTCCTCACCAACTCTTGGCTTTGTTCATTTTCCTGAGAATAGCTATCCTAGGGAGGTGAAGTGGTTCCCCTTTTTCAAGACAAATTTTTAGGGGAAGTTCCACTTCCTAATGTGACCTGTGACCTGGAACTCACTGAATGGTCCCAGCAGAGGACTTACAATGTGAGGGAGCCCCTTGCTAATCTCCGGGATAGTGGTGCCAGACTGGGGTATGCCCCTGCCTGTGTCCACTGCGCAATCATTTCCTCAGACTCTGGCTGGGAGCCCGTACTGCACCCCTCTGTGCAGGTCAGTGTCAGAGCTGCTGGGGCCGCTGTACTTGCCCATGAGGAAGCTGAGGCCTGTACGTTGTGCCCGGAATCGCTGCTGAGGCCACCAGCCTGACCCCGGGCTCCTGCTGGCTCCCCCAACTGGCAGGTCAGTGAGCAGGATCCGATGACCCCAGCAGGGTGGTCCTCTGCCTGTCAGCCTTAGGGTCTGAAACAGGCTGGTGAGTGATCTGGCCAGCCACCTGTTGTTGTAAATAAAGTTTTATTAGAATGTCACTACCACCTGTTGACGTAATCTGGGGCCGGTTTCACTGCCACGGCAGTTCAGTTGTTGTGACAGAGACAGTCTGGACTGCAAAGCTGAAAATATTTACTATCTGGCTCTTTGCAGAAAGCATGTAACCTGACCCCTGGTCTGAAAGGAGTGGGCCAGACTGTGTCCTTTACCTGACTCTGGGTGTAGAAGAAGTGGACTGGGGTGATCATGTGACTTGACCCCAGACTAGAAGGATGGACAGGGTGGGTCACATGAGCTGACCCCTGTGACCTGACATATGGTCTAGAAGGGTGGCTGGAGTGGGTCACATGACCTGACTCCTGGTCTAGAAGATTGGACAGGGTCACGTGATCTGTCAACGCTGTGTCTCCAAGAACTCGGCAGCTCTCTGCGTGTGCTTTGTGAGCCTGGCACTGTATGTGTCAGGGCTGGGCCAAGACCTCAGGGCTCCTTTTGATCCAGCCCCTTGGTGTCCCCATCAGGATGCCCTGGACAATGGCTGACTTGTGGCCACATGGTCAGTACAGGTGGAATCGAGCCTGAACTGGGGGGGTGTCGCCTGGGACTGGCCCTTGAGGCTGCCTATCATGTCTGGGTCCTGTGCAAACTCCCATTGCCCCGGCCCTGCACTGAATGCCTTGATTTCAGGGCCACCTTTCTATGGGCACCTGTGGGAACCTTCTGGAATTGAGAACTGAGCACAGGTATGTCGGAGGGCAGAGGCCCCCAAAGTGCTGGTAGAGCAGGTGCCTCTGGGCCGTGGGCCCATGTGCCCTCGAGCTGGTGTCATCCATGGAGGAGGCCCCTGTCCTTGAAGAGCAGGCTTCCTGTCAGAGCACATGGACAGGGAACCAGTGACCAGCCAGGGGATGGTGGCCTCAACAGATAAGCGGTGCAGAGACGAGGTGGCTGGCGTCTCCTGCCTCCTGCTGTCTGCTCTGTGGAGTATGCTAGCCTGGCCAGGGGGCCGTGAGGGTGGCAGTGCCGTCTGCTGGCCAGACCCTCAAGAGGGTTGTATCATGAGAGGTTCCGCTGCTGGCATGCAGTTCCTGTGTCTGCACACTCGGACTGCCGTTGTCTTGTTAGTAGATATTCTCTCCCTTTCCAGGATCCGTGTGACCGTTGAGCAAGCAGGGAGCCAGGTGGGGGCCGTCAAAGCACAGGAAGTCTAGGAACTCCACCAAAGCAGGATGCCCGCCAGCAAGTGTTTGGGATCCGTTGTCATTGTCGCAGAAGAGACATGACCCACGTGGGTGGTGCCACGCAGTGGGGTCAGGCTGGCCTCTGGGCAGACCGCCCATTGGCTCAGGGCTGTGTCCGTGAAGTGGCTGACACAGCAGGATCCTGGCAGTAGACATGGCAGGCCCTGTACCCCCAAGATGCAGGAGTTATTCAGAGAGAAGAGTGGCCAGCGCTGAGCTGTGGGGCTGTGTTTGTGGTGGGTCAGCCAAGGTGGACAGAACGAGTGCTGTGAAGGTGGCCAGCGCGGCACGGCTCCCAGCCTCCTGATCACCAGTGTGCCACTGCCCCCAAAGCCCTGAGTGCCTAGTGGGCCTGGTGGTCAGAGTGGGATCTCCACAGAGGGAGCCCTGGTTGAGGGGGCATCTCATGCCAGTGCACTGGGTGCTCAGGGCAGGGTGGGGTCCCCACCTGCAGACATGCACAGTTGCCTGCCTGACTGCCTTGGTCTGACACAGCGGTCCCTGTCTAGCCAGGACAGGAAGCAGCTTCCTGGAAAATTCCTATATGTGACAGTGTTGGTAGCACCCCCCCGCCACTGGGGGACAATGTGACAGCACCACCACTGCCAGGGAGGCAGGAACCATGTCATGGATGGGATGGCGAGGATCTGAGTGGATGCTGGGCTGGACCTGAGGTGGTGGCCTTCACATTGGCTATGGTTTGCACCTTTATACAACGAGTGACAGCCTTGTCTCAGGTTCCTAAATCTGGTCAAGCACTTGTCAGCTACTGAGCTCGTCGTTTGTGGTGTTCTGGAAGGTTCTTCGGAGATGTCTGTCTGATGTGGGCACAGTCACGGTGCATCTCCATTTATAGCTCCCTGACCAGTGCATGGTTAGAAGCACAGGGGTTGGACCACGGCCTGCCTTCCTTGCTGGGCTGCTGTGGAGGTGCATCCTCAGGATGCCCCCTTTCCATTAGTGCCTCGGCTTTTGAACCTAGGTCAGGTCAGGGCTCCCAGAGTGCTGTTGGGTTACCTCTGACCAGCCCCTTTGTAGGGCTGGGCCCATGGTCTCCACCCTTAGGGCACCCAGGCCAGGGAAGTGGGGGTCTCTGAGAGGCAGGGACTGCAGGGGCTGCCTCGAGTCCCTCCTCGAAAGATGACTTGGGACCTCAAGTGCCTGAGGCTGTGTGCAAATGCTTATTGACCAGCTACAGCCAGTGGGTAGTAGAAAGGCCTGGAAATTGACTTTAAAAAATTAGCCAGTGCGAACCCAATGGGTCACAACAAAACATTGTCCAACTTGCTTGCTTTGGACACATCATCAGGAGGGATCAATTGCTGGAGGGGGACATCATGTTTGGTTCAGTAGACGGCCAGTGAGGGCAAGGGTGACCCTCAGTGAGATGGATTGGCACAGTAGCCACAATGATGGACTCAGACATTGTGGTGATCGTGAAATGAGGCAGGACTGGGCAGTGTTTCATCATGTTGTGCATGGAGTCCTCATGAGTTGGAGCCGACTCAATGGCAAGTAACAACAACTACAGCCAGTGGGTACAAGACGAGGCCGAGGTGTGTCCCCCGGGCTTCCCCAGTGGCTGCTGTGGCCTGGCCCACCCTGTGGGCAGACAAAGTTCAGGTGTCATATCTGCCGAAGGGGTCTAAGGTATACTGCGATGTCTTAGAGTCCCCAGCTCCACACTGTGGCCCGTCTGAGACATGGGATCTGGTGAGACAACTGGTGGGGAGCACCCCCACAAGCGCCCTGACCATGCACCCTGGACGTCTGGGCGTGAGGCTTTGGGATGTGCTATGGTGGTGTTTCTGCTGCTTCTGGTCCCCAGGGAACGACCTCGTGTTTGGCAGACACGTGTGAATGGGTTACCCGGGGAGGGGAGTGATGTGTCCCTGTCCCCGGGGCGGTCTCGGTTCCCCCTTGGCATCAGTGGGAGAAAACATTCAGGTGAGGGAGGAGGTGTCTGTGGCTCTTTGTGGGGGACTTCTCCCGTGAGGGGCTCCCTGGTGCTTAATGAACCTGCTCACAGCATGTGCATGGAACATGCTGCATCCCAACCCAGGATTCCCTGAGGCCTCCTCTAGCCCCCTACGGGAACCCCACAGCTCCTGCAGCCCTCATGGGAATCCCGTTCCTGACTCTGAGAGGCGTTTCTGTTTACTTTTGGTCCCTGCGTATGATGGGGAAGACTTTGAGCAGTGTAAGGATTGTCACTGAGACACAGGCCACCTCAGTTGTCCATCTCTCCGACCCTCCATTTCCTGCTGGCTGGTCTTTGGGCAGCGATGTCTTCGCTCTGCTGTTTGGGCTGAGCTTTGCCATGGCTCACAGCCGATGAGCTGGGAGGCCCTGTGCCGCAGTCTGTGGTGCTAAGTGATGACTGGCCAGCGTCCCTGCTCTGGGACAGGCCCCTGGCCTGAGGATGTAAGGGCCCTGTTGGATGTGGCCTTGTGGCTACTTCCCCTTCTGCCCGATGGAGGGCAAACGTGACAGCATCAGCTCTGCGCAGCGGCATCAGGTGGAACCAGGAAGGGGCTGCAGTCTGTGGGACGTGTAGAGAAATGTACAAAAGCGAGCCATGTCATTGTTGTCACTCAGGATGTGCTAGAGATGGTGGTGACCTGAGAGTTACCAGGTTGTACAGAGCAAATGGAGCAGGCTGCGTGCCGTCGCATCGTTCTGCCCACTCATAGGAGCTCCAGGAGCCCCACTCAGGTCCAGCTCTGTCTCCTCAGCCTCGCTTCCTGGCACCTGGCGGGGACAAGCCACTCGGCCCTCAGCCACCCCTGGCCCATCTCATGCCTGGCTGGAGTCGTTCCTTCCAGAAACGTGTACCGGCGAAGGGACATTTTCCTGGAACCTGAAGGATGGCAGGATCCCTGTACAGATGGGGGCTCCCACCGAGGAAGTGACAGGTGAAGAGAGTCTGGGCACAGTGCACTGGCATCAGGGATGCCCTCACCTGGAACTTGGGTCTGCCAGGTCTGCCTGACCTGCCCTCTGGACCCCTACTCAGACGGCTCCTTCTTGCCGGCGCTTAGCATTCGGACCCTGTATGTGTGGGTGTGCTCCTGGCAGGCTTTTCGATTCTGTACTTGTGGGCCTAGGCACCTTCCTCAAGGTGGGCCCAGGAGCAGAAAAGACAGTTGTCTGGTATGCTCAGGAACGTTGCATCCATGGTGATCTCCATGTCCCCGCTTTGGCCCAGCAGCCTGGGTGACACAGGTATGCTCCTCCCGGGCCTCTCAGGAGACTGGGGTTTGGGAAGCCCCAGGTTCAGGGTATTGGACATCTTCCCCTGTTGTTTGTGCTGCTGGTGACTGTTCACATGTTGTGGCTCTTCTCCAGTCTTTCTGTCCACTGCTGCGTTCCCACCATGTTCCCATGAGGTGTCATTCGGATCACAGTCACCCAGTGGTGCCCCCACTCCCCACTGGGTTGTGGGTGATGTTTGTGGGCCTAGCTGGCATGCGCAGAATAGTCTGGTCTGTCCTCACAGAATAAAACCCCCAGCTGTGATGGGGCACATCCCTCATCCGCTACACACTGTGGTCTGAGATGGGGCTGGGCCGGGCCCCTGTGGAGCTAGCCACCAGCTCCACTCTTCTCAAGTGCGATCCACACGCTGAGCTGTGCAGTTTTCGGAAACAGGAAAATCATATTGTTTGCTGCTTTTGAGGGCCTGTGGTCTGCATCACTCTGCCTCAGGAAAACTATGCCCCACTTGTGAGTTGGGAACCCCTGCATTCTGTGAGGCCTGGTGGAGCAGGCTCTGAGTCCAGCCCCACACTGTTTATCACATCACACCTTGCTCCTCTCTGAGGAGGGCTCATGTGGGGAGGTGGGGGCTACAGGTGTGTGGGCCATGGTTTGCAGGGACGCCGTTCCTACTCAACCAGCTGGCAGAAACACATGCAGCGCAGACTCTGGACTCTCCAGACGTTTTCTCAGAAATGAATGCAGTAAGCTTGCTGCTTCCAGGCGAAAACTTGAGTTTGGTAAACTGTGTTTGCTATACGGCTGGATGAGATTGCCAGTGATACCCCTGCCCGTGGCCCCACGAGACATGGGGTGTTCTGAGACCACCCTGCATGCACTGCCTCCACGCCTGCCGGGTGACACCAAGTTTCCATGGGCCCCACAGCACTGTGCCGGCTTTGAGTGTAGCGTGCCGTGCAGGGCTTCTCTCCACATGTGTCACAACACCAATGGCTGATGCATGTGGATGGCAGGGAACATGACCTGTGCTCCGGCCAGGCTGAGCCCTCCTGGAGGACGGGAAGATGGGGGGCCTCCTGGTCAGATCCCTGTGGGAGATGTGTGCCTGGAGGGGCTTGTCCTCCCGTCATGGGTAGTGACCCTGTCTGTTTGTGCTGCACCAGTGGAAGGCACCTCCCCAGCTGCTCTCAGCAGAGGGGCCTGGTATGTGCATGCCTGGTCAGCATGGTCACAAGGTGGGGGGGCCCGGCCTCAGAAGGCCCAAGCACCCCAAGTGGAAGGTCCGGGTCTCTGTGCACCCCTGTGCTATGACTGCGCACACCCCCCCCTACTATGACTGCCCTCCCCCTGTGCTGCACCCATATCCCCCTACGTGCTCACTGTGTACCTACAGGCCCTGGAGACCCTGATTCACTTAATACCTCCAGGTCTCCGCAGGGGGGCCTAGGAAGAGAACACGGCATCCGGGGTTCAGGGCTGACCTGCACATCTGCCTGTTAGCTATGACTATCGTGAGGCCACAGGGCATTCCTGGGTGGAGGTCCCTGGGCCAGCTCTAGCAAAGGGAGCATGGCTCCCCCTCCCATCCAACTTTGGGGTGGACTATTTCCAGGGAGGGGACACCGGAAGGTCCCGGGGCTAGTGTGCCTGGCCGAGTCTCCTCACCTGGCTAGAGCTGTATCTCTCTGGCTCCGTCCACCCTTGGTGCAGACCCCCTCCTCTCCCAGCCTTTCAGGCTTGCCCCTCCCTCCACTCAGGGCTGCCCCTTGGGTCCTCCTGCACTTCCTGCCCACTAACGCATTCTGCATTCTGGCTTGTCCAGTGTCTGTCTGGTCTGAGTGTCCATCAGCTGGTGTGGTATCCAGCCCTTGGGGGGCCTCCGTGTCAGTGGACACATGGGGATGCATGGGGCCATGCAAGGGAGCAGTCTCAGCTGGGCCAGTCAGAAGAGACCTCGTGGGAGAGCACAGGCTGAAGGCCGGGTGTGCGGGGAGCAGGGCCACCCCAGCCTGCCCACAGTGGGCAGGATGGTCAATGTGGACGATGACGCAACTCTGCATTCTGGGTGCATCCATGATCAGGTCCAGAGGGAACCCGCAGTTGGAGGCCTAGGTGGTGGTTCCGGAGCTTCTGTTTTGGGGAGGAGGGAAAAGAAGTTGGTAAGGATGGTGACAAAATAGACTTACTAAAAAACGAAGGTGTAGCTGTGATACCAAAGGCAAGATCCATAAAGAACAAATTGAGAAATTCCACGTCATCAAAGGTAAGAAGTTCTGCTCTTCAAAGACGCTGTTCAGAGAGTGAAAGACCAGCCACAGCTGGGAGAGAGTCTTGGCAGAGTTCTTCTGGTAACAGCCTTGTATCCAGGATGTATTAAGAATGGGCAAAACTCAGCAATGAGAAAACAATACAGTTTTTACAAATGGGAGTAACATTTGAACACACAACCTCACCAGAGACACTTAATAGTAAATTTGCTGTGAAAAGATGCTCCAAACCCTCAGTCGTCAGGGACCCACATGTGGGAACCACAGTAAGATGCAACCTGTCTCGTTTGGAAGGCTGAGATGGAAAAATGGACAGAGCCAAGTGCTGGTGGGTGAGGGTGGGGAGCGGCTAGAGCCCTCGTGTGAAGCCGCTCTCAGTACATTCTGGCAGTTTATTAAGTTGTTTTTGTTAGTTGCTGTTGAGTCGGCTCCGACTCATGGTTACCCAATGCTGCCCCGTCCTGCACAACCATCACGATCTTATCAAGTCAAACACCCGATTGTCCCATGATCCAGCAGTCCCACTCCTGAGTATTTACCCAAACAACATGACAACGTATGTCCACACAACAGCCTGGGTGTGGATGTTTCCAGTAGCTCTGTTCATTAGTGCCCCAAGCTGGATACAACCCATCATCCTCCCATCAGCTCATGATGGACAGATGGCCGTGTCCATACAGCCTGGGTTCTGAAAGCAGTTTGTGGTTGGCTGCTAACTACAAGGTTAGAAGAGACGAGGAAAGATCCTCCCACAGAGCCTCTAGGGGAAGCATGGCCCTGCAGGCACCCTGTATTCAGACCGGGAGAGGATAAGTTTCCGCTGTTTAGAAGCACGTAGTATGTGGAGCCCTGGTGGCGCAGTGGCTAAGAGCTACGGTGAGCTACAGCTAACCAAAAGGTCAACAGTTTGAATCCACCAGCCACTCTTTGGAAACTCTATGGGGCTATGAGTTGGATGGCAACGAGTTTGGTTTGGTTTTTAGTGTGTAGTGATTTGTCACAGCAGCCACAGGAAATGAATATAACATGATTCCATTGAAATGACTTCCTGGAAAAGGCAAACCACGGGGACAGAACACAGACCAGAGGTGGGGGGTGGGGGCAAAGGGGGAAATGCTGACAGGTGGGCATAGGCTGCAGACTCCAGCCAGTTGAGGGGATTCTGCCAGTGAGCGGAGCAGACAGCATGTGTGGGTGCCTGGGCCGGGTCTCAGGCTATTTTGTGTTTTCCTGAGCCTCGCCTTTCCTCACAGTGAGTTTTCTTTCAGCTCCCAGCGTGCCTCTCTGCCTGCCCGACCGGTGTTGGACATGCTGCCGGAAGGCCTCCACCCCTGTCCCAGGCGCGGCCTCGGGATCCATGTGTTCATCCTGGCTGTGGCCTCAGAGTGCGCACGGCTCTCCTGGGCAGGGCCTTGGGGTCTCTGCATCCGTCCCAGGAGGGGCCTTGGGTTCCATGTGTCTGTCCTGGGCTGCCCCTCTCCTCCCTATGGTTCACGGAGGGCCTGTCTGAACTTTCCACGGCCTCGCGCCCTGCAGGACGTGTGCCAGGGAGCCCTGGGTAGGGTTCCAGAAAGGCGTTTCTCAATTGCGTGGGCTTTACTGGAAACGGCAAGAGAGCTGCCAGGCGGCCGATGGCCAGGGCTTTCCAGTGGGGCTTGCGACTTCCTCCCCCTGGGCCACTTGGCCCTGAGGTGCTTCCCTTTTCCCCGCCCTGGGTGAGGGGAGTCCCCAGTCCCCGAGCGACGATGACTGAGTCAGGGACACCCAGCCATCTGTCTGGTGCTCTTCGAAGAGCTGGGGTGTGCAGGTGTGGGGGCTTGGGTGCCTTGTGGGGCAGGCATGTGGTGTCGCTGACGAGGCCCATCCGGAACTCCACCTCTCCTGGGTTCCGCGGGCTGCCCTGCCTGGCTCCCTGGCCCCTGAAGGGTCGTGAAGTTTTTGCTGCTGGAGTCCATCAGGAGAGCCTGTGCCCAAAGGGCCCCCTGGGGGGCCCTCCCTGGACCTCGACCTTACCCCTTCATCGTGGCGGCGCCCCCCCCCCCCCCCCCACTGTGTGTGTAGGATATTTGAGGGGCTAGAGTCACACGGGACTGGCCAGGGCAGGAGGACAGAATCCCACCCCTCCCCTGCTTTTCCATGCACTTACCCTCTGCTGGGGACATCACCCGCCCTCTGCCTTGGTCCCCATGTCAAGTACAAGCCCGCAAGGAGGAGTCTCTCCTCCAGTTTCTTTGTTGTCAGTGTGTCTGCCATCCCCTCTCACTCACCTTCTGTCACTCTGTGTTAAAATTCACTGCGGCAGCTTGTGTGCTGAAATGGGGCCATACAGAGACATGAGCTCCGTGCACACTGGCACGCACGTCTGCAAGGGGCAGTGGCCCAGTGTCCCCCGACAGGTGATGGATGAACACAGTGTGATCCATCTGTACACGGAGTACTACCAAGCCACGAAGAGAAATGGAGTCCTGATACGTACGACGTGGACACACCTCGCAAACGTGATATTGAATGAAAGATACCAAACACAAAGACAAGTATTGTACGATCCCACTTGTATGAGCTATCTATAATAGGCAAATGCCTAGAAATCAGAGGTTATTAGTGGTTACCAGGGGCAGGAGGAGGGGGAAAGGGAAGACTTTCTTGGGGGGCACTGACTTCTGTTAAGGTTGATGGAAGATTTTTGGAAACGGATACATGGTGAATGTAATTAATGTCATGGAATTGTACACTTAAATAGGGTTTAAATGACAAATGTTTTGTTAGTGTATTTTACCATGGTAAATTCCTGAAAATATGAAGGTTACCAGGTGAGACTTGCTCCCCTGCCTGGCCTAGAAGTCACCGCTCCGAAGCATAGAGTCGTCATAGAGAGACTCAGCCTGCCCAGGGACAGCAGATGGCACTCTGGGTCATGGTTTATATGCCGTGAACGCACCTGCTTTACACGCGCCTTCAACAGGTTTAGGAGGTGTCTGTCATTACCACAACACGCCCCCTTGAGCTACTCCGCATCTCCTGCTCCAGGCACACGCTGACCTGCTCCCTGTCTCTTTGGTTTTGCCTTTTCCATAAACTTTACATGAAGGGCATCAGGCATGCATGGTTGTGTGTGCTGGGCTTCTCCCGCTGAGTGAGGTGGGGAGGCTCTCTGTGCGGTGGTGGCCACATCTTTGCCTCCCTGCTGCCGAGCCATGTCCCTGTGTTGGTCTCTGTCCACCAAGTGATGGGTGCTGTGGATGTGCGCGAACGATGCTCTGTGTGGATGTGTGTCCTCACTTCTCCCAGGCAGATGCGTGGAATCGGGTGGCCGGGTTGGGTGACTCCCTGCTCTCTGCAGTGGCCGCCCCTCTCCCATCCCCACCGTAGCCTCTCCAGCACTTGGAGCTGGTCTCTTTCAGTTGCGCTTGTGGGTGTGGTGGCATCTCATGTGGCTTCAGTGTGTGCTTCCTGAATGACTCGACGGTGTGAGCGTCTCTGCACGCTCCTGGGCCGTTGGGCACCTCCTTTTTGATGTCTGTCTTTTAACCACATCAGGCTGGGATTGCACAGAGGCACGTGCATGGCCTGCTGGTGGTTAAGGGACCCTTCGTGATGAGGGGAGCTGGCCTTGAGCTTGGCTCTGGGGGCCTCGGGCAGGATAGGATGAGTGGCTTGTAGGGTTTGCAGCACAGGCCCCTGAATGGGTCCTGAGCCTGGGTGTTGTTCTCCTTGGCCTGGCTGGGGCCCTGGAGCAGTGGCTCCGACGGGGAGTGTGTTCAGTGGTTGTGTGGCCTTGGGAAGCACCTGCTGTCCCCTCTACACCCCACTAGCCTTTGAGATTCTTGGCAGAAGAGGGGCTCTCGGTAGAACCAAGGTGGGTATGGTGGCCTCCCCACTGCGTCCCCGCATGTGTTTCTCCGTGTCCTGCATCCCCCCCACAGCCTGTGGAATGAGGTCTCCCAGGATCCTGCTGCCTACCTGCCCGCCCTCCATGTGCATGGCCACCTGTCCCTGCATCTGGCAGTGCTCCTGTCACTCCCGTCACCTAGTGGGCGCTGAGCCCCTGTTCTGTCCTTGTGTCCCTGTTCATCTGAGGGGGGTCCCAGAGTAGAACTCGGGCTGGTGGCCAGGTGGAGGTCATCCCACCCTTGTCCTGCCCATGCCACAGGGCGCCTTTGTCCACCAGCCTGTTCTCCGTGTGGGGACCGAGGACACCCCAAGCCAGGCCTGGCAGCTGCCCTGGCATTGACGTTCTCCTAGGGGGACAGCAGTGCAGACATGAGTGGTGCAGGGGGCCTGAGACCAGGGGAGGGATGTTCATGTGCAGAGATGGAGGAGGGGGAGGGCATGTGCCACATGGGTGAGGATGGTGGGGGCAGGAGGGGCCTGGGGGGCAAGTGGGGGCATCTTGGTGAGAAGACATGGTGGGTAGGTTAGTGGAGACTAGTGGGAGCAGGGGTGCATTTGGGCTGGTATGGGGGCTGAGGCTGTGGTGGGGACAAGCTGGGATCCCTGAGCCTGGGTTGGCTGCTGTGGTAGCGGTAGTGAGGGAGCTCCTCTATGTCCATGTGCACTCTCAATCCTGGTGGAAGCTGAGTCTCAACAGCTGAAGCTGAAAGGAAAATTTTTAGCTTTTTAGTGTGTTTTCTTCTAGCATTTGGAAGTTAACCAGCACCCCCAGTGCAGGAACAGATGCCTCTGATGCACCATTGTGGGGTGGGTGGGCGTCAGGGGGCAGCACCCCCTTCTCAGCCCTGGACCCCTGGACTCCCTGGCTCTGGCCCCTCCCCCTGCAAGTTCAGAGGGACGAGTGAGGCCTGGCCTGAGAGACCGTGTTGCCGAAGCCCTGCCTTTGCAGAGCTTGGCAGGGTATGGGGTGGTCCTGCTCCTGGGATCCCCTTCCTGGGTCCTCCTGTTGCTCCCTGCTTGCCCCCACTGCAGCCCCCCAGCAGCTGTGGGACCACGGGGCCCCATCTGCATGACCTGGAGGTGCGTGCCCCGTGTCCTGAGCCTGCTGTCCCCATGTTCGCACTGACATCTCTGCTCTTTTCTAGGACTCTGTCTCACTGAGACCGTCGATCCGCTTCCAGGGCAGCCAAGGGGTGAGTCCTCCTTGATTGCACCCAGGCGTGTGGGCCACAGGCCAGGGGCATGCCATCTATCCTGGATGCTATGGGTGGGATGTCCAGTGTCGGCGTTGTTCTGGGGCCCAAGGCCACGCAGAGCCAAGAGGGGGTGTCTGCTGCTCTAGGGGCACCCTGATCCAGGGAAGCCCTGGGGACAGATTGGTGTACTTGTGACCACCAGGCTGGGCTGCAGATCTCTCTGGAGTGGTCCAGGTTCCCAGCGATGGAGGGCAGGGCAGGGGTGGGTTGTAGGCCTCCGGGACCATGTAGATGAGTCCATGCTGTGCCTTTTGGA
Source organism: Dugong dugon (assembly GCA_030035585.1). Lineage (NCBI taxonomy): Eukaryota > Metazoa > Chordata > Mammalia > Sirenia > Dugongidae > Dugong > Dugong dugon. Next base: position 22,815,869 of record CM057462.1, on the reverse strand, counting down.
TCAGCATTTCCAGGAGGTGGGGCCTAGGTACGGTAACTAGGGTGGGGAGGTGGGGGCACTCTCGGTTGGGAACACCACTGGGGCTGTGGCAGGAATGGTCACCATCTGAAACCCTGCTTGACCTGTAGCTGCCACTGGCCGGTCCCAGCCTCAGCTAGGGCCAGAGGCTGATGGGAATTAGTCACCAAGAAGGAGAGCCCAGAGGTGCCCATCTCTTGGCCGTGAGATGTCACTGGGCTTGCAGGGGTGAAGGCGGCCCTGCCCACCTGCTATGGCTGCAGATGCTCCTGGTGTGGGGCCCAGGGCGTCTGGTCTGCTGGGGAGTTAGAACTGAGTCTCACTCAGCGCCAGGCAGGTCCCACCCAGGCTGGGTCATGGTGGGGACCAACCTGCACGGCCCACAGCCAGAACGTACCCCAGCAGGTGGAGCGGTCAGGGATGGACAGTGGGCACAGGACATGGTCAATGAACAGGAGGGAGGAGCCAGGGTGACAGGATCTGAGCTAGTGGGGGGAGGGTTGAGCCCAAGGTCTAGCCAGGCAGGGGTACTGGGTCCTCTATAGCGTCTCCAGCCTTGGAGGCGGTGGCGCAGAGGGGGTGCTGGTCTCAGTTCTGCTTCACTTTCTGCGAGTCTTAACCACCAGCCCACTGTTGGCTAGGTGCTTCTCAGTGCTCGAGCCCAGAGAGGTGGGATGTCCCATTGTGCCTGTGGTATTTGTAGCAGGGACATTGGAGACTGCCCAAGACAGTCTCCACAGGGGGTGGCTGGGCTAGGTCCACCGTGTGCCTAGTGAGGGGCAGCCAAGACCTTGGGGTTGGTGGAGCCTGCCCAGTCCACATTTGGGTGCAGGAGGAGGAGGGCAGTGCTTCGCTTCTAGAAATTGTTACTCACATCCTAGTGGCGCTCCTTAGAAAGATGTATTTTATTTTTCCGGAAGATCATTGGGAAATACAAATAACAAAGAAAACAAACCTGACCTGAAAACCGCCCTGACCCGAGCAGACAGGTGCTGCATCTGGTATTCTCTAACATTTTTAGCTTAGCCCACAGCTGCTGCTCCCCCCCAACATTTCTGTCCCCCACTCCCTCCTCTGCCCGCCTAGGACTTAATTTGTCTCTTCAAAGCCCCCCTTCCCCCACACCGCGAGCCCCCAGGCAGGGTGGTGGGGCTGTTCAAAGGAGAGGGCTTGAAGAGCTCAGGCCTGAGTTGGTCGGCCTGGGCGTGGGACAGAGCCTTTTAGGCGCGGCTCAGGTGCAGCACCGTTGGCCCTTCTAGGTCTCCTGCACCTCGGCCAGGTATCCAGAACCAGGCAGAGATGCGGCCATGATGAGCCTGCTTACTGCTCAGGCCTGTGTGTCTGTCTGTAAAACAGACACACGTTCTGGTTTATAGTGAGTCCCACACCCCACTGTAACCTCAGGAGGGGCTGATGTCAGATGCTCACAGACCTGCCGTATAGGCCCCCAATGGAAGAGATGCACACAGTAGAAGAGGATCACAGGTCCCCACGCACACACACACCCTCGGCGCACCTCTGCTCCCCTCAGCTAAGGGAAGGGAGAAGGTGCTACAGGTGGACTGGAGCGCTGTGTGCAGAGGTGAAGAGACAGGATCAAAGAAAGAGCAGAAAGCTGCTCCTGCGAACCTCAGCTCACTCACGCTCCTGTGGGGTCTCCAGGCCCCCACGCTCCCTGCGTCCTGAATAATTCCATGTCTGAGTCAGGCTAAACCACGAGGCTGCCACAGATGTGTCTCCCAGCTCTCCTGCATTGGATTGGAAACCTGAGCTCCAGCATCTGGGCAGCGCATCTCCAGTTACTTCTGATTGCTGAGAACAGTCACATCTGGAGGGCCGCACAGGACAGGACAGGGCAGGGCGGCCAGTGTGTCTGCCAAGGAGGATCTCATCTGCACCCACCATGCAGGGTGGGGTCTGCAGATAGTGTCTGTGTGGTAATGCAGGAGCGTGTGTGGGTGCATCAGTGGGTGTGCACATGCATGAATGTGTGAGTCTGTATGCGTGTGCACTTGTGTGTGCGTGCGTGTGTGTGCGCGCATGTGTCTGTGTGTGTGGTGCCTCCAGCCCCGAGGCGAGTCCTTGAAGGCCTTTGGGGGTGAGTTTGGGGTTTCTGTTGCTGAATGTGAGTGGGCCATCATTCTCTCCTTACAGAGGGACATGCATGTGTTTGGGTCAGACTGAGCTGGCTGAGGCAGATGGCTGGGTGGGGCTGCGTGTGCATCATCAGGACACATGGGGACACCTGCCCAGTGGGGTCTTGTGAGGGCCAAGATGCCGATGTGGACGGACCCTGCGGCCTTGGCTCCAGCTCACGCTCAAGCTCAGAAAGGCTGGGTTCACCCACTGCGGTCAGTGCCATGGTGCAGGCCGTCAGTCTGCTGAGGGGGGCCAGGCTCAGGCTGCATGCACCCCTAGTACGTCTGCCGGACTGGGACGAGCTGGTGCACCAAGCCCAGCCAGGATCATGGTGTCAAGGGTCACCTGGTGATGGGAGATAATCTTCTGAAGGGAGACAACTGCATGCTCCCTGTGAAGGGGGTACAGGTGGTGACAAGCCTCCCTTAGGTGACAAGTCCCCCTGCCTCCCCTGCCTGCAGCACATCTGTGTCCCTCAGCCCGACTGCCCCTCCGAGGCCCGAACCTTCTCTTTTTACCTCTCCAACATCGGCCGTGACAGCCCGCAGGGCAGCTTCGACTGTGTGCAGCAGTACCAGTCCAGGTGAGTCAACTCGCCCTGCCCCCCACCCCACCCTGAGTTCAGCAGTACTGTCCAGGAGAGCCAGCCCACCCCGCCCCACCTCCACCCACTCTAGGACCGACCCTCCACGGGTCCTATCAGAGCTTGTCAAAGGGGCGGCTCTGAGCCCCAGCCCGGACCCTAGGGTTCCCTGTTTCTCTAGGGGAGGCTGTGCCCTGTGGGGCCCATCCCCTCCATGCCCAAGGGCAGCCCAGCCCCAGCCCTTGCTGTGTCTCACAGCCATGGGGACGTCCACTTGGACTGCCTGGGCAGCATCCAGGACAAGATCACAGTGTGCGCCACTGACGACTCCTACCAGAAGGCACGACAGAGCCTGGCACAGGCCGAGGAGGAGACGCGGAGCCGCAGTGCAATTGTCATCAAGCCGGGTGGCCGATACCTGGGTAAGGAGGGGTGGGTGGGGGCGGAGGCCAGAAACCTAAGAGGAAGGAATGGGGTGGCCAGAGTGTCAGCCTGGAGCAGCATCTGGGTCCTGTGCCTCTGGACCCCAGAACACAGTGGGCCCAATACATCAAGAAGTTCCCACTCAGGATCCCTTCTTGCCTGTGCCCTGGGGGTTTGCGCGTGCAGGGGACAGACTCAGTGCCAGCGTGGGCAGCCAGGGAGATCTGATCTTCCTTGGTCATCCCCTCGCCCACCCCTACCAGGCCCTGTTCCCCTCAAGGCACACACCGGGGGCAGATGGGCTGGGTAGGACGTCGATCTCCTGCCCCTGGAGAGGCTCTGAGACTTGGCTGCTTGGAAACAGTTTCCATGAAGCTAAGAAACAGTGTACAGGTGGAGTGGCGTGTGTGTGTGTGTGCGTGCGTGTGTGTGTGTGCGTGCATGCGTGTGTCTGCGTGTGTGCATGCATGTGCACGTGGCCCGAGCAAGGAGCTGGCTGAGCTCTGGCTGGGGGGGAAGGGCGTCCGAGGGGCTCAGGACAGCTTTGTTCAGGGAGAACCAGGGCAGCGGTGTGAGGGTTTCTTTGTAAGAGAACTAGGGGATTTCCAGGCCTCTTTGCCCCTAAGCAGGCATCTGACTCTGTTTGCACCCATGTAGGGGGGTACTAAGCTGCCTGTTCTCCACAGTTCCAAGCACCCACGTTTGCTGGAGCCTTGGCTGGGCTGGTGGGGAGGGTGGCCCGCACCCCAGGGCCCTCGGAGCAGCTCTGTGGTTGCCCTAATGTCACGAAACACTGAAGACGGAGGGTGGAATGGGGTGGGGTGGGGTGGGCAGCCCAGGTCAGCACCCTGGCCTTGGAGGTGTCTGTCTCCTGTGGGTCGAGGACCCCTTTTTAACATCATAGGGGCTCATACTACTCTCCCACTCCCCTCCCCACGACAAGGGTGGGCGTTTGAGGGCTGGGACTTGGGCCACCATATGGCAAAACCGTCCAGACCCTAAGCAGTCATGTCACCCACACATCAGGTACACGTTACACGTACGTCGTACGTCACATGTGCGGTCGTGCCTGTGTGCTGAGTGTGCTATGTTCCATCACCAGGTGGTGCTCTCACCCCTGGGGCCCCCCACTCAGCACCCTTCCCCAGTATGACGCCATGTGGAAGGTGCTGCCCCCATGCCTCTCCCCTGACCCAGCTCTGGCTTTCGTTTCAGGCAAAAAGGTTCATTTCCGGAAGCCAGCCCCGGGGCCGATAGATGCTGTGCCCTCCCGGAAGCGGGCCACCCCTGTCAACCCAGCCAGCGCCCTCAAGAAGGGCAGTAGCGGGGGGAGCAGTGGGGGGGTCTCCCAGAGGCCCTTCCGTGACCGGGTGCTGCACCTCCTGGCGCTGAGGCCCTACAGGAAGGTTGAGCTGCTGCTGCGGCTGCAGAGGGATGGGCTGTCACAGCCGGACAAGGACGCGCTGGACAGCCTTCTCCAGCAGGTGTGGGGGGACAGGGGGACACACTGGACGGCCTCCTCCAGCTGGTGTGGGGGGATACAGGGACATGCTAGACGGCCTCCTCTAACAGTTGTGGGGGACACGGGGATGCGCTAGACGGCCTCCTCCAGCAGATATGGGGGTACATGGGGAAGTGCTGGATGGCTTTCTCCAGCAAGTGCAGGGGGACATGGGGATGTGCTAGATGGCCTCCTCCAGCAGGTGTGGGGGTATACAGGGATGCGGACATGCTGGATGGCCTCCTCCAGCAGATGTGGAGGCACACAGAGACGTGCTAGACAGCCTCTTCAGCAGGTGTAGGGGGACATGGGGATGTGCTGGATGGCCTCCTCCAGCAGGTGTGGGGGGATACGGGGATGGGGACATGCTAGATGGCCTCTTCCAGCAGGTGTGGGGGGACACAGGGCCGGGATGCACTGGATGGCCTCCTCCAGCAGGTATGGGAGGGGCAGGGACGTGCTGGACAGCCGATGTGGGGGACACAGGGATGGGGACGTGCTGGACAGCCTCTTCTTGCAGGGTCAGGGGTACGTGGGGCAGGGTGGAGGGCTGCAGAGGGGTGGGGAGGCTGAAAGACAGCATGTGGGGGTGCCTCCACCGGCCTTTCTGCCGGGACATGACATCTGCATCACAGCCACGCATGATGGTGGCCACCCAACACGAGGATGGAGACGGTCATCACAGAGGGCTTCTCAGGAACGCCACCTGTGGAACCATGTACCTGAATCAGGATCCTCTCTATGGACTGGGGCGAGGGCTCTGTGTCTTGGGCCCGCAGGTTGCCCTTTGTGGTGGGTGTGCTCATCTCTGCAGAACAGGCGACTTATGGACGCAGAGAACAGATGGTGCTCACCAGGGCCTGGGAGCGGTGCCCTGCTGCTTCCCACCTCCCACATGCCAGGTTCACAGCGACACCTCCTGTAGCAGAAAGCCCATGCCCAGGCTCGTTACACAGACACCGTTACATGGGCTTATTCACATGCCAGTGCATGAATGCAGTTACACGCCATTACACGGATGCCGTTACATGGGTACTGTTGGGACCTGGTACATGGATGCCTCTTAGAGGCTGGTCCCCTGAGAAGCCGCCCTGTCCTGGGATGACGCCCACCTGTGTTGGGACCCTGGGTGCAGAAGGCAGTGCCTGCGGAGCTGCGGCTGTGCCTCCTCTGCCTGCGTGTGGGGTTTATCTGGAGCCCAGTGTCCTGCAGGTGGGCAGCAAGTGATGAGGCCCCAGCTTCTGGCCCTGAGCAGCCATCTACCCTGGAGGTCAGAGCTGGCAACCCACGTGGCTCCGTGGCCTAGAGTATTCTTTGTCAGAGGGTGTGCAGAACGTCTAGAAAGTTACAGGCCCAGTGAGACATCATGGGTGTGTCCTGTGGGGGCATTGGTGGCTCCATCCCAGGAGCTCTGCAGACGTCCAGAGCCACCTGTGCCGTGTGGAGAGACCAAAGCGGGGCTGGCGGCTGGAGTCGCTGAAGGGCCCAAGGAGCTGTCCCAGCACAGACAGACATGGAGGCCGCACGTGCTTTCCTGCTGGCCTCTCCAGTTTGCTCTCATCCTGTTTGTGCCCTGAAGAGAGGAGACATGCGAGCACCCACGCTTTTGCCCTCAGCATCTTGGGACAGTGGAGACCAGCTCTTTGACCCCACCAGAGCTGGCCTCATGATGTCCTGGGATGCTGGGTGCTGGCAAGGGCTGAGTGGGTGGAGCCTGGGGGGGTGCAGCACGGCCTGCTCCCCCTGCTGGCCTCCCTGCCTGCCCCCTGTACACTTGTCCCAGTGGTGGTGGGGTAGCAGAGGGGAGTGGTTGGCCTGTCCAAGTCACCAGGCTGCGCGTCGCCCAGGCCTCTCTTTGAGAGTGTCCACCTGAGTGTGGAATGGACATGGGGGTTGGGAAGTACATGGGCCATGTGAGGGAGCTGGGAGCATGTTGGTAGAGTGCACTGCTGGCCGTAGGGCGAGGCCTGCTGAGCCTCCTTGGGAAGCCATCCTGCTGCATGGTGCCTCAGTGCAGGGAGGCCAGGACCTCGTTGTGCTCCCTGGAGGCGCCCCCTGGAGGAGGACGGCCGAGCACACAGCCCAGTCATACTCTGGAACGCCACTAGGCCTGAAAGACGTGCCTGGGGGCAGCAGCAGTGGGGGCCCATCCTCAGGAAACAGCGTTGGTGGGAAACATCGCTGCAAGGTGCACACTGCTGGTTGCTTGGGGCCTCGAGGCTACCCTGGCAGGCTTCTGGCTCGCTGCAGTCCCCTCAGTGCAGATGGTCACTTCCTCCTTTGCACGGCCTTGGCACCCACTCAGTGTCCTGTTCTCAGTGAGCGCAGGCTCAGTCGGCTTGGAAGTGTAGGCTCAGGCCTGGCCCTGGGACCAGGATGGGTGACAGTTTAAGATGGAGACCGCAACCCCCTCTGGGAGCCAGCCTGGGTTCCCATCCACCTCCACCAGCGTGTGTGTGTGTGTACCTCCACCTGCTGGGGGGACACGGTGCATGTGCTGGGGGACCCTCGAGGCAGGGTACATCCTCTCCCCCTTCTGTTTCTGCCCCTCACTCCATGGCGCCTGCCTCTGGGTCATGCAGGTGACATCCTGGCCTGTCTGCAGGTGGCTAATGTGAGCGCCAAGGATGGCACGTGCACGCTCAAGGATGGCATGTACAAGGATGTGCAGCGGGACTGGCCTGGCTACTCGGAGGGCGACCGGCAGCTGCTCCAGCGCATGCTTGTCAGGTACTGACCCCAAGGACCCCCCCAACCCTGACCCTGAAGACCCTGACCCTGAGGGTCCCCCCTACCCTGAAGATACCATAAGGACCACTCTGGGTGACACCCTGACCCCAGGGCCCTAGGAGGTCTCTTCTAGGATGTCAGGGTGGCCTCACGGCCCCTTCCTGTCTGAGCCTGGACCTGTGTCCAGTGTGAGCAGAGGCTGCAGGTGGGGGGCATCCATGGGCCCTGCTGGGACTTTGGCCTCTTGGGCCTCCCTCCCCCACCCACCAGCTTTCACCTCCAAGCCCTGCATCCGAAAATCCAGGCCCTTTCTGGAACCCACACCTCTTTGCTCCAGGGATTGGTGCTAAAACATGGTCAGTCTGTGAAAGAACCTTGAGAACATGAGGGCGAGGGATGCAAGGCAGAGCTGCACTCCCCAGGGTGGGACTGTGCCGCGCTAACTGAATGTGTCCCCTGGGGTCCCCAGGATTCGAGGCAGGGTGCCCACAGCTCTGGGGAGAAGCAGGATGTCAGCCCAGGCAATTAGTGACTTCCTCCCTAGCCAGCCTGGGTTAGAGGCACTGCTGCAAGAGGTGGACACGTTTATTAGTCTTTAAGTGATTTCTTGGGGATGGGGAGCTATTTTAGGGTTCCTTGAGTTCAGCTGTTGAAACAGCACCTACATCTAGAGGACAGCTGAGTGGGGGCCCCAGGCGAGCTCACGGGGAGAGAGGGGGCCCCAGGGTAGCTCAAAGGTGTAGGGTCTTCATTGCTGGTGGGTCGTTGCACTGAGGTGGCAGCTTGATTACATTTAGAATTTGAGACGGGAGTGGACTTGCCCCCTTGTTGGGGAGGGAGGCCTGGCCCCATGGCCTCTGGTCCCTGAAGCACCCCTGAGGTTGGACACCACTCCCCAGGCCTGCACGGATGGGAGCTGCCACTTCGTGTGGCCCAGCGTCCCCCACCCCAGGCCATTGTCTGGAAGTGGCTAGATTGTCCTGCCTTTGAGCCTGCCCTGCGTGGTCCTTGGGTTCTGCCCCTGGGAGGCCAGGCACGTGAGTTGTCGTTGTCTGTTCCGTTCTTTTGCATGTCTGTTTTTGCCTCTCTTGGTTCTACTTTGGGAGGTTTTTCCCAGCCCGCCTCTTCTGCTGTCGTTTCTCATTTCCAGGCTGAGCTCCTGCATCAGGTTCTCATCTCACGAAGAGATGTCACTTTTAATTTGCTTTTTTTTTCCAATTATTTATTTTGTTATTGTTGTTGAGAATTACACAGCATAACGTAAATACCAATTCAATGTCGTCGTTAATCTAAGGACATTTTGCCATACCGTTCACCCGTTTGAAGTGAGCAATTCAGTGGTATTGAGTACATTCACAGTGTTATGCAGCCACCACCTCTATCTAGTTCCAGAACATTCTTATCACCCCAAAGGAGACCCCGTGCCCATTAGCAGTCACTTCCTCTCTCCAGCCCCTAAACCCAAACCAAACCAAACCTGTTGCCATTGAGTCTATTCCGACTCATTGCAACTTCTATAGGACAGAGTAGAACTGCCCCATCAGATTTCCAAGGAGCCACTGGTGGAGTTGAACTGCTGACCTTTTGGTTAGCAGCCGAGTTCTTAACCACTGCGTCACCAGGGCTCCAAACCCACTGTTGTTGAGTAGATTCTGACTCATAGCGACCCCATAGGGTTTCCAAGGCTGTAAATCTCTACGGAAGCAGACTGCCACATCTTTCTCCTGTGGAGCCGCTGATAGTTTTGAACCACCAACCTTTCAGTTAGCAGCCATTTGTTTTAACCACTGCGCCACCAGGGCTTCTCTCTAGCCTCTTGTTGTTAGATGCTGTTGAGTCGGTTCTGACTCACAGTGACCCTATAGGACAGAGTAGAACTGCCCCATAGGGTTTCCAAGGAGCAGCTGATGGATTTTAACTGCCGATTTCTTGGTTAGCAACTGAGCTCTTGACTGCTATGCCACCAGGGCTCACTCCAGCCCCTAGCAACCACCAATCTACTTTTTGTCTCTGTGGGTTTGTCTGTTCTAGTATCATATGCTGTATGGCTTTTTGGGTCTGGCTTCCCTCCCTCAGCATTGTGTTTCTGAGGTTCATCCACGTGATAGTGTGTATCAGAGCTTCATTTCTCTTTATGATTAAGTAATACTCCATTGTGTGGATAGACCACGTTGTGTTTGTCTGTGATCCGCTGATTGACACTTGGGTTGTATCTGCCTTTTGGCTGCTGTGAATAGTGCTACAGTGAACATTTATGGACAAGTATCTTTCTGGACATCCATTTTCCTTTCTCCTGGGTAGATGCCTAGAAGTGGAATTGCTGAGTCACATGGTAACTCTGTGTTTAATGGTTTGAGGAACCTCCAGACTCTTTTCCACAGCGGCTGCACCATGTTATATTCCCACCAGCAATGCACAAGGGTTCCAGTTTCTCCACATCCTCACCAACACTTGTTATTCTGTTTTTCTGATAGTACAGTTGTTGTCCTAGTGGAGGTGAAGTGTTACCTCATTGTGGTTTTCATTTGCATTTCCCAGATGATTAATGCAGAGTTCCTGGGTGGTGTAAACGGGTAATGTGCTCAGCTGTTAACTGGAAGGTTAGAGGCTCAAGTCCACCCACAGGCGCTTTGGAAGAGAGGCTTGGCGATCTGCTTCTGAAAAATCAGCTATTAAATACCCTGTGGGGCAGTTATACTCTGACACACGTGGGGTCGCCATGAGTGAGAGTCAACTCAACAGCAACTGGTTTAGTTTTTATTTTTTTATAGGTGAAAATATACACAACAAAACCCTCTCCCATTCCACAGTTTCTAGACATAATAATCAGTGACATTGGTTAAATTCTTCACATTGTGTCCGTATTCTCATTATTTCTGTTCTAGTTATTTCACTTCAATTTACTTAATCTCCTTGTCCTCAAACCTTCTCATGTATGCTTTAAAATAGTTGTTGACCCTTTGGTCTTTTATATATATATATATATATAAAATATATATGTCTTTTGTATATAAATATATTTAAGTAATGCAATACTTATGAGTGACAACCTTTACTCTTTGGGCTAAACTGTTACTTAGTTTAAAGGTGACTGTCTTAGTCATCTAGTGCTGCTATAACAAAGATACGACAAGTGGATGGCTTTAGCAAAGAGAAGTTTATTCTCTTACAGTCCAGTAGGCTTCAAGTCCAAATTCAGGGCATCAGCCCCAGGGGAACTCTTCCTCCATCTGCTCTGGAGGAAGGTCTGTGCCATCAATCCTCCCCCGGTCTGGGAGCCTCCCTGCACAGGAACCTCAGGTCCAAAGGAACACGCTCCACTCCCGGCACTGCCCTCCTGGTGGTATGAGGTTCCCATGTGTCTCTGCTTGCTTCTCTCTTTTATATCTCAAAAGAGATCGGCTTAAGACACTATCCAATCTTGCATGTCTCATCGGTATAACTGCCATTAATCGATCTTATTAGATCATAATGATTGAATTTACAACATATAAGGAAGTCACATCAGATTTCAAAATGGTACACAATTATACAATACAGATATTTTGGGGGGACACAGTTCAATCCATGACAGTGACTTTGGGGGATGGTTTCAGGATTCAAAGAGCAACTCAGGGCCATAGTCTTGGGGACTCCTTCAGCCTCAGTAGGTCCAGTAAGTCTGCATTCTTTAAAAATTTGAAGTTTTGTTCCACATTTTTCTTCCTTTTTATCAGGATTTCTCTATTATGTTCCTGATCAGGACATTCAGTATGGTAGCCGGGCACCATCTAGTTCTTCTGGTCTAGTTTTTGGTTTCAGTGATTGATGACATTGAGTATCTGTCTGTGTGCTTGTTGGTCATTTGTGCATCTTCTTTGGAGAAATGTCTGTTCAAGTTCTTTGTCTTTGTTTTTGTTTAATTTTTCATACCCTTTCGGAGTCTCTCTTCCCTTTGAAGGATATTCTGCTTGTCTGTCTGTCTTCAGGGTCTCTGACATTGGTTGCAGAGGCATCCCTCGGCGTCCCATGCAGTGGTGGCTATGGTGGGCTTCCCCTGGGCTGAGCTGCCAGGACACACTGGTGCAGCCTCTTCAGGGGGTGTTGAGAGACCCCTGAGTCCCTTATGCCCTGGCCTGGCCCCTGGCATCTGCCTTTGCTAAGCCCCAGCCCCCATTCATCCTGCCCCAGGTGTGGCCCTTGGCCTTGTTGCCTGTCCTCTGTGGTGGACACATCTCTGCCCTCGTCCTTTGGTGGTATCACTACCCTTCGGGTCCCAGGCTACACCCTGTCCTCTGAAGAGGAGGCGCTGGGCCCAGGCCCCAGGGGGCGGGAGGAGGGGCCATGCCTCCCATCAGTGTTTCCTGGCTCTGCATCAGTGAGCATTCGTGGCAGGACAGAGGGCTGTTCTGTGGAGCTAGGGGCCAGAGCCTCGGGGGCCCGCCCAGCGAGGCGGGCTCCATGGTGATCTCACCTGGAGGTCAGGGCTCACTACTCGTGCTGTGGCCAGAGGACAAGACCGTCCCCCCCCTCTGGTGCTTGCCACAGGGACAGGCAGGCTGTGGCGGTGTCCCACTGCACTGCCGCTGGCCCCCACCCATCTCAGTTTCCCTCTCAGGAAGGTGTGCCAGCCACAGGGTGCCGGCGCCGTCCCCAGTGACCCTCCCGCCAGCCCTCCGGGGGAGCATGGGAATGCCTCCTCACTGCTGCAGGTAGGGTTTGAGCTGGGGGTGCAGATGTGGAGGGGGGACTTGGGGCTACTCCTCGGAGGGTCTCACATGGGAGCCAATGGGCCTGGAGCCCCCACATTGCCCCTGGCTTCCATCCCTTGCCTCCATGTCCCTGTCTGAGCCCAGTGTGCTTACAAGGACGAACTTTCTGTCGCACAGAGAGCCAGCTTCCAGAGTAGCAGGGCAGGAGACCAGGAAAGGGTGTCAGCCCACCCCCTGGGCTCAGGTGCCTTCCTTGACCACAGTCCATAAGATTGGATACAGCTTGCCCATGGTGGCCCTGTGTCTAAGGCCAGGCTGGGGACATTGGTCAGCAGTTCCTCGAGGTCCCCAGTGACCCCAAGCCGGTCCTGGTGTTGGCCAGAGGCTGCAGAATGGACCTGGGGGGCAGATGGTTCTTGGAGCTGTGTGTCCGTCAGCTCCCAGCACCCTGTGAGGTGGGCTGTCCCCGTTCTCCAGGAAAGATGCTGAGCACAGCAGCAAAGTGCAGTCAGGCCCTGAGGTGGGGGGCCCGTCTGTGGGCTGGAGCTGGTTGCCAAGGTAGCAGGCTGCAGGCCTCAGCTGGCCCAGTATCCGGGCGCCACCGTGTGGCCAGAATGAGCCCTGCAGCCTGCAGCAGCTTCCAAGGGGCCTGAGTGGCCAGGCTTGCTCCTGCCTGCACCTTGCTCCCACCTGGGCTGCCCCCATCATCCAGTCCCTTCCTTCCTCCGCAGAAGCGGCCGCAGCCCCCTGACTTCATTGACCCCCTCGCCAGCAAGAAGCCCCGGATCTCACACTTTGCCCAGCGTGCGCAGCCCGCTGTCAACGGGAAACTGAGCGCACCCCCTGGCCACACCACCCCCTTTCCCCCGCTGCCCGAGCCCCCACGGCCCCACGACCCGCTGACTGATGTCAGCAACGACCTGATCCATAGCGGCCGAGATGCAGAACACCCTGAAGCGGGCGGTCCGGGTCCTGCTAAGTGCCTGCACCCGCCCCCATCCCCAGACTGCACGCGGCCCAGCTGGCCCCACGGCAAGGCCAAGAAGAAGTCCAAGAAACACCGTGACAGGGAGCGGGTGCCCGGTGACCGGCACCGGAGCTCGCAGCCCAACCCAGAGCCTGCGGAGAGCTCAGGCAGCACCCTCGGAGCCCCGCTGGACGCCCCAGGTAGGTGTGGAGGGACATGGGGAGCTGCAGGTGCCAGGCCAGCCTGCTACACTCTGCATCCCACGAGAGCACTGCCACCCCTCGATCCCTGGATTACAAACCTGGTGCCTTCTGCTGGTGCTTCCTGCTGGGGCCTTGGGGCCCCCAGGTGGGGCTCCCGGGAGGAGGACAAAAGCTGGGGAAGGAGGGCTCCAGGCTACAGCCCTGGTGCAGGTGGCTGAGGATGCCTCGAGGGAGCTGACGGTGGGGCCAGGAGGCTGGTGGTGGCCTTGGGGCCAAGCCCAGTCCTGGGAGGGGCAGCACCTGGCTGCTGGGGCCTGCGGCCTGCTGAGCAGTGACTGCACTCACCTGTGCAGAGTGAGCTTGGGAGGCACGTGCTTGAGAACAAGGAGTCAGGAAACTTTAGGACAGCAGGGAGGGTGGTGGGCAAGGGCCCAAGGTGAGGGTGGGCTGGGGGTGAATGTGCAGGCGCATCCTTGCTGTCCCGGAGCCCCTTGCCCACAGGGTAGGGCATGGAAACAGGGAATAAGGGGGAGCCAGCCCCTGTGGGGAGGGGGCTCCAGGTGAAGTGGTTCCAGGAGTCGTGGGACAGCTCACTCAGGCAGGACTTGGCTATCTGCTGCTTGGAACTCGGTTGATGCAGCCCAGGGCAGCATCGCTCCAGAGCTTGTGCCTCGGTTTCCCCATTTGCTGTGTGCCCTTGGAGACCACGGAAGGTTAAATGAGGTGACACGCGACACCTGTGGCTGGTTACTTCTTAAAGGCCTGAGCCCTGTGCCAGGGTCAGCTTGGCCTTCAGTGGCCCCGGGCAGCATTGGGAACGTTAGGAACAAGTTGTGGGGGCTGCTGTTAGATGTTTAAACCCCCCTCCTTGGTTGCTGTCTGGGTCCTGCGTGGCCAGAGGCTAGATACCCCAGCAGACTTGTGCTGGCAGGAGATGTCCGCTCTCAGTTCAGTGACCTAGCATCAGTCAGCGGCACAGCCAGGCCCTGTGACCCCAGTCGGCTGGGCGCAGCCTATCCCTGTGTCTGCTTGGCTGCTTGCTGGGCACAGCTGTGGCTGTGACTCGGGCTCTGGTCTGTATTCCACCTGCACAGCCTCCCTGCCTTGTTCCCCCCAGGAACCTTTGCGGGTCTTCTCCCGAGACCAGCTTCTCGCTGTGGGGTCTGCGGTGTCTGGATGCCCCATGGGGCCTCGTGACAGCACGTCTGTTCTTCACAGGGTTAAACGGCGCCTGCCACAGTGCCAGTGTCCCCACCTCAACCTCAGACACGCCCGACTACTTACTGTGAGTATGGGGCTGTTCCTTCTTATCTGCCCCCACGGTGCTAAGCTACTGGATTGTCCTTTGTTGGACAGGCTTTCCAGTGGCTGTCTGGGCCTCAGGATTGGCTGGTGGTGGAGGCAAACTGACAGGAGAACGTGTTTGTGTGTTTTGAGCCATATATTGGCCCCTGGCCGGGCCCCTGCGCCACCCAGAAAATCCCCCAGCTAGGGCACCCTCAGGGTGAGGCGCGGCTCCCCTTGACCCAGCCCTCCGTCCCCTCCCCCCAGGAAGTACGCAGTCATCTCGTCCTCGGAGCAGCGGCAGAGCTATAAGAATGACTTCAACGCAGAATACACCGAGTACCGCGACCTACACGCCCGCATCGAGCGTATCACGCGGCGCTTCACGCAGCTCGACGCCCAGCTCCGGCAGCTCTCCCAAGGCTCTGCGGAGTATGAGGTCATGCCCCTAGCCCACCACTGCCCTTGCCCCACCAAGAGCCACCCTCCCCTGAGACCCTGCACCGGCCTCCATGGTGTCCCCCAGCCTCCCACCCTGCCCCCTTCCCCACCTCGGTCGGCCCTCTGCCAGGAGCCCTTGGCCCCCACACTCCACTGGGCACAGGGCAGGCTTGGTAGGGTCCTGCAGGCAGGTGATGCTGTGTCTCTCCCTCCAGACCACACGAGGGCAGATTTTGCAGGAGTATCGAAAAATCAAAAAGGTGCGTCCGTTTGGGGAGAGGGCAGGGCTCCCGGGTGCCCCCCATTGTCCCCTGCCTGTCCCCAGTGCTTCCAGGCCATGTCCACGGTGCCTGGGCACTTTTGGGTTGAGGACCTGGCCCTTACCTTGGCCAGCTTCATCTGTATCATCAGCCATGATGGAGTTACCTAGCCTTGAGGGCTGCCCCTTCCCCCCTGGGAAATGCCCCTGGCCACCCCATCAGGGCAGGGTTGGCTCTGATCCCCTGAGGTCACCAAGCACCCCCCACCGCCCCCTGCAGACCAACACCAACTACAGCCAGGAGAAGCAGCGCTGCGAGTACCTGCACAGCAAGCTGGCCCACATCAAGCGACTCATTGCTGAGTATGACCAGCGGCAGCTGCCTGCTTGGCACTAGCCTGAGGTGCCGGGCGGGAGGCACCGCCCAGGGACCAGTGGCCTCGAGGCCTGCCCCACACACTCAACCCTGCTGGGCGGACCCTTGTGGATGGTGGGGCCTGGGGGACAAAAGGAGGGAAAGAGGATTTATTTAAATAAATACAAGGACATGCGCCTGTCTGAAGCTGCACGCGGACACCGAGGGTCCTGAAGACGGGGCCTTGGGCCGTGCCACCTTGCCTGCTGTGGCCAGAGATGAGCCATGCGCCTTTTCTAGTTTTATACAGACAGCCACTTTTAGCTACTGCGAGGAGACTCGTCTATTTTTGTACGACAAAAAAAAAAGCCCTTTTTCTACACCTGTGCCTCCTGCCGCCAGTGGACCCCAGGGCCTGGGGTCCTTTCTGCAGTATTACTGCCACCAGAGCAAGCACTGTTCTGAGGGCTCCGTGGATTGGGCGTGGGGGTGATGCATTTCTGAGGAACGTGGCCCAGGGTCACCGTTAACAGGGACACCCCATCAAGCCCCCAAGCTGGGGTGACCTCTGGCCAGCAGATACTGCCTCTCCCCACCTGCCCAGGGATCTCTCGGAGGGGCGGAGAGGCTCTATTTCAAGAGGCCCAGCTGGCAGGGAGCAGCTGTGGGGCCTGGGGCCAGTGGGGCCCATTTGTCCCAGGAGGTGCCTGCCCCGTGTCCCCAGGCCAGCCAGCTATTCCAGGCACCCAGCTGCCAGCCAACCGGGATCGTGCAGGACGCTGTACCAGGTGGTGTTTGTGACTTCTCAGCGCCCCCCTTTGCTGCTGCTGCTGCTGCTTGTTTGTTTGTCCTCCCGGGGTTGAGACCCCTCCTCTGAGGCCCCGGGGTCCGCACTCAGGGAAGGGCTGGGAGGCGCAGCTTCGCGGGCCCCACAATTGCTGCTTTGTTGCTGTGCCTAGTGTGCCCCCAACCCCACAGAGCTGTGCGATTGCGTGTGCATGGGGACCTTACCGAGCCACGAGGTGGGGTCCGGGGCAGTGTCCAGTGTAAGGCCACAGATCAGACAGTGGGGGTGGGGCCTGATGGGGGTGGGGTCATGCTGAGGGGGATGGGGCCTGGGGCGCTGGAATGTGGCCGCGCCTGGTCCCTGTGCCACGGGGGCGGGGCCGACCGGCTTCCAAAGAGCTGGCTTAGCGGAAGGCGCCAGCAGGGTGTCACCCCCCACAAAGCCCCTTCCTGTGGGACCCCCGGCCCCCGCGGAAACTTTGACCCTTTGTGTTTTATCATTTGGAGGGTGGCGGGGTGCAGGGCACGTAGCCCTGGTGATCGGAGGGGCCCAGCTGCCTGCCTGCTCCTGGGAACCATCTCCTGGGAATCTCTGTTGAATTTGCCTTTTTTGTTATTATTGTTATTTTTTTTCTCCTTTTAAGGAACGGTGAAAATCAGAAGTTTTGTGCTTTGGGGGTTGGTGGATGACAGTCCCAGCCGATTAAATAGGGTCTAACTTATTGATACTGTCTATCTCTTGACTTCGTACTGTGGAGAAAAGCCACTTTGAGCCATGGAGTTGGTGTTTACAAGAACTTTTCACTTTTGCCAAAATGTTACAATTGAGAGGCACCCGCATCTTCTGTTTTCCTAATATTTTCTTAAAACAGCTAGTGTCCTTTTTGTACACTAAACAGGTGAATGCTGAATTTTTTCAACCTACAATAAATTTCACTGAACTGAACTGTCGCTCTGGCCGTCTGGCCTGTGTTCATGTCTGGGTCCTCAGGGCTGCCTCCTACGGTGCAGCTGGAGGGCAGCCATGGCAATGGTATGGCCTTGGTGTGGACTGGACAGGGATGGCAGCTTGGGCAGCCTGCCAGCACTGCCTCCCAGGAGTCAATGTGGAGAATGTGGGTGGAGGTGATGGGGAGCCACGGCAGGTGTGTGAGCAAGGGAGGGCCCGGACTCATTTGCACATAACTCTCCGATGGAAACAGCAGCCGGTAGTGACCGAGGTAGTGACCAATCGCTCCGTCCTCCTCACTGGGGCTCGCTGGGGGAGGGGTGGGGCTGTCTCCTGCCTCCAGTGGGGACACTGAGGCCCTGAGGGCCTGCAAGGCCAGGATGCCAGTGAGGGCAGCTGTCTTCATCCCCTCTTCTGAGTGAGGAGCCTGAGATCAGAGGCATGGAAGCTGGCCCTGCCTGCTCAGGACCATGATGGGGGACTCGACTTAAGGGAAAACAGACAAAGGAGATGGCCATGAGTGAATGCCCCAGCACCCTTGCCATCCCCATGGCCACTGCAGGCTCCTGGGGTCAGTGGGCAGCTCATTGGCCATGGCCTTGGCCCAAGTTCTGAGGTGGCCTGGAGTCTGAGGTGCAGGAATCTGGGCCAGCGGCCTGTGGGCAAAGTGTACCAGTCCTGTAGATAACATCTTCTTTGTCCTAACGCCCCAGGCCCCTGTCCGGCACCTCCCCCGACCCTCCACTGCCTGTTTTAGCAGCTCCCCCACCACAGCCTGAGCTTCCTGTGACTGTCCTGCCTGAGAGTCCAGCCCCCTTGGGCCCCAGAAGGGTCTTCCTGGGCCCGAGCCTGCCCCTTGCTCTGTAACACTGTGCCACCCTCCACTGGGTTTTGGGACACAGCAAGGACTGGATGGCCCCACTTGCCCTCAGTGGGACACGGGCGAGCCTGAGTGACCCCCAGATGGCATGGGGATGATAAAAGCACAGCCGTGCACTGCTCACCCGCCGGGCTGGGTTCCCCTAACTCTGTGGTCCTACCCAGGCCCTGACTCTTCTACCCCCCTCCACTCTAGGCCTACGGCCAGCCCTGCGGTCACCTTACAATGTCAAGTGACCAGTAGAAATAGACACGTCCCTGCCCCTGCCATCCCTCCACCCAACTCCTCACTGCCCTTCCAAGAGGACTGTCTGGGCCTGGGTCCCCCAACTTCCTGTGAACGCTGGGGCCCCCTGGGCTGGGTCCTGGGGCTTTCTCTTTTTTGCAGACATTCCTGTGACTTCACATGTGGCCTCAAGCTCCCCTCACCTCATCCCCAGCCCTGAGGCTCCACATCCCCACTTCCCTGGGCTGCCTGTAAGCTGCATACCTCAAAATGCCTTCCAGTGGCCATGTCTGCTCGAAAGCCTTCCCAGCCCTCCCTGGGGTGCCCTGGCCCTGTCTCTGGACACCCCCTCTGGCTTGGGTGGACAAATCCACTTTGCGTCTCCCCCCCCAACCCCCTACTAGAGTCTCTTCAGGGCTAGTACTGGGCCCAGAACCTTGGAGTCCCCTCCCCCAAGGCCAGGCCCTGACCACGTTTCCTGCAAACGTTCCCAACTATCCACCTTTTGGGTCAGCTCCAGCCATGGAAACTTTCCGGCCAGAGGAGGCCGGTTGTTTTGGAAAGATCCTGGGGGAGCCGCCCACCCCGCGGCTTCCCTCTAGGTTCCCACGCTCCCTTATCGCCCGGCGCAAGGGGGACGCGCCGCTGGGCCGGCTTCGCTCCTCCCGGCTGCCCGCCGGCCGGGCTGCCTGCCCCCTCGCCACGGCCCCCAGCTCAGCTTGCCCTAGGCCATTCCTGCTACAGGTGGGGAAACCGAGGCCGCAACAGCAACCCTGGCCCCTCTGTCTGAACCCTGTCATGGCAGGTGACTGTGCCCGCCCTGAGGCTGACAATGTTGAATTTTACCTGATCCCTGAGAAACTTCCCACCCTTTGTGTCCTGGAAACCAGCTTACTGCGAAGAACCAGACGCCCCACGTGACCGAGATAAGCCTCCCAGATGCCCCCTTGTTTACCCAAGACCAGGCCAGACCCAGGCCCTCTAAATCCCCATTCTTGGCCTCAGCAATGAGTAACCAAGGGTTGGTCCCTGGGATCTGGCAGAAACAAAGTGCTTCTCAATCCATCTCGGGCGACTCGGCTCTCCTTCCTCAGACCTTGAACTTTGTCTACCCTGCACCCGAGGCGGCGGACGGCCCCTCCTTCAGGGCCCCTCCGAGGAGGATAGGCTGACCTCAGCGAAAAGTCGTCTGAGCCGCGGCGATCACGCCACCCGCTCAGGCCACCCCCCCCCCCAGCCCACTCCCCCTCTCATCCCACCCCCCAGCCTGCGTTCCGAGAACCGCGTCTCTACCATTCTCTTGCCCCGTCTCAGTGTCTGTAAGAGAAAAACAACTCCCCATACCCCGGGGCTCCAGCAGATGTTGGGCCTGCGTGCTCTGCCGAGTGGAGCACCCCGCCCCTGCTACTGCCACCGTCCGGTCCTCTTTTGCCCCCTTTCTCCCCCATCCAAGTATTTTCATTTGGCGAGGCCAGAGGGAGCCATGCGGTGGCAAGGGGGAGAGCAGGCGGTGAGCTCTGCTGCGCGTGATCTGGAGGAAAGGGATGGGGGCAGCTGGAGCCAAGAAAGCGTCTAACTTCGGGGTCCCAGTCCTGCCTGGTTTCGCCCTCTGCTCTTTCACCCCGCCCGCTGCCTCAGTTTCCCTCAAGGGATCTAGGACCCAGAGCCACCCTCCCACAAGCCCGACCTCCCTGGTCTGGCTGCACTCCCCCCACCCCACTCCGTGGTTTGGGCCAGGCGCGGCCTCGCTGTCCTCTTTAGTAAAGCGGGGGTGCCGGCCGCGCGCTCCAGTGAGGCCACGCACGCGCCTGGAACCTCGAACCCGGGCAGCAGCGGCGCCCCCTCCTCCCGAGGGGCGGGGCGGGGCGGGGCGGAGGCG
The DNA here is from genome assembly GCA_030035585.1 of Dugong dugon. Classification (NCBI taxonomy): domain Eukaryota; kingdom Metazoa; phylum Chordata; class Mammalia; order Sirenia; family Dugongidae; genus Dugong; species Dugong dugon. The sequence continues at coordinate 22,795,556 of CM057462.1, read as the reverse complement.
GGGCCGCGGTGCTTTTCCCCGGAGCCCGCGCGCCCCGCGGCCCTGCGCTGCCTGCCGCCCGCCGCCCGCGCCGCCCAGAGCCGGTGAGTGCGTCCCGCGGGGTCCCGCCGCCCGCCCGGGGACCGAGTCCGCCGGCTCGTGTCCAAAGCTGACCGCCCGCCCCGTCCCCAGCCTGCCGCGATGGAGGCCGCCACCGCCGCCGAGTTTGTAGTCGAGAGCCCCGACGTGGTCTACGGCCCCGAGGCCATCGAGGCACAGTACGAGTACCGGACAACGCACGTCAGCCGCGAGGGCGGCATCCTCAAGGTGGGCGGCCTAGGGGGCGCCCAACGGTCCCACCGCCGGGCAGAGGGGGCAGGGCGGGCCGGGCGCGCCCCAGGCTAACGACGCTGTCCCCCCAGGTGCACCCCACGTCCACGCGCTTCACCTTCCGGACAACCCAACAGGTGCCCCGCCTCGGAGTCATGCTTGTCGGCTGGGGCGGCAACAACGGCTCCACGCTGACCGCCGCCGTGCTGGCCAACCGGCTGCGCCTGTCCTGGCCCACGCGCACCGGCCGCAAGGTGAGGGGCCCCGCGGGGAGAGGGTTATGTGAGGGGAGGGGTTCCGCGGAGAAAGGGAACTCCACTGTGGGAGGGGCGTCTCCCTGCGGGGAGCGGAGGCAGATTCCACAGGGGACTATTCCACGAGGGGAGGGGACTCCGCAGGAGTTAGGAGATATCAAGGAGGGGAGGGAAAGGGACCTCTTGCGAGGGGAGAGGATTCCACTGGAGGGAGGGGGCATCTCCGTGGGGGAAGGGGCCTCTCTGTGGGGGAAGGGGGTCTTACAGGGAGCGGAAGGGACAGCAGATGTCTCCGCAGGGGAGGGGCCTCCACAAGGGGAGAGGATTCCTCGGAGGGAGGGAGCTCCTTGGGGGTCCGTCCGGGGGCGCGGCCTCCGCGGGGGGAGCAGATTCCACGGAGGGGGAGGGGGAGGGGGCGTCTCCGCCGGGGAAGGGGCCTCCGCGGGGGGAGTGGTCTCCGCGGGGCGGGGCCTCCACTGAGCTGACTGCGCCAGGCAGCGAGGCGGGGCTGGGGGGCGGGCCCGGGGCGGGGCACAGGCCGGCTCGGTCCCACCCCTCATCCTGCCTGCCGCCCCCAGGAGGCCAACTACTACGGCTCGCTGACGCAGGCGGGTACCGTGAGCCTGGGCCTGGACGCAGAAGGCCAGGAGGTGCACGTACCCTTTCGCGCGCTGCTACCCATGGTGGCTCCCGACAACCTGGTGTTTGACGGTGCGTGGGGCCCAGGCTAGGGGAAGGGCAGCGTGGCGGGCGGGGTCCCGAAGGTCCGAGCAAGCTGGAACGAGCGTGAGGGTCGCATACAGGCTGGGACATCTCGTCGCTGAACCTGGCCCAGGCGATGCGGCGCGCGCAGGTGCTGGACTGGGGTTTGCAGGAGCAGCTGTGGCCGCACATGGAAGTCCTGCACCCTCGCCCCTCGGTCTACATGCCCGAGTTCATCGCGGCCAACCAGGGCGCGCGCGCAGATAACCTCATCCCCGGCACGCGTGCGCAACAGGTGCCGCCCCTTTCCCCCAACCCTATATAGTCTCCGTCCCTCCTTTACTTCCTTTTTTTTTTTAAATCATGCTAGCCTTTTGTTCCCCCTCCCTACGTATTGCCCCATGCATCCCACTTCGTGTAGAGGGGTAGGTCCAGGCCCCACTTTGCGCATGGGGCACCCAGGGGCTGGGTGCCTGTACACCCTCCTCCCACCTTTTCCCCACCTCCTCCTCAGCTGGATCAGATCCGCAAGGACATCCGAGACTTCCGGTCCAGCAAGGGGCTGGACAAGGTCATCGTGCTGTGGACCGCAAACACGGAGCGTTTCTGCGACGTGGTCCCAGGCCGGAACGACACGGCTGAGAACCTACTTCGAACCATCGAGGTGGGATCGCGATGGGGCAGCACGGGCAGCGTGGGGGATGGGGCAGAGCCTATGGCCCCCCTGCTGACTACCCCTACGCCCACACCCACAGGTGGGTGAGGAGGTGTCCCCGTCCACGCTCTTCGCTGTGGCAAGCATCCTGGAGGGCTGTGCCTTCCTTAACGGGTCACCGCAGAACACACTGGTGCCGGGGGCCCTGGAGCTCGCGTGGCAACACCGCGTCTTTGTGGGCGGGGACGACTTCAAGACTGGCCAGACCAAGGTTAAGTCGGTGCTCGTGGACTTCCTCATCGGCTCTGGCCTCAAGGTGCGCTGGCGACAGTGGAGACAGGGGTAGAGGACTTGGGACAAAAGGGGTGGGGGCGAAGGTGGGGCTTGACTCGCGTGCCGGTGGGGCCTGGAGCGCTGTGTTGCTGCCCGCAGACCATGTCCATTGTGAGCTACAACCACCTGGGCAACAACGACGGGCAGAACCTGTCTGCGCCATCCCAGTTCCGTTCCAAGGAGGTGTCTAAGAGCAGTGTGGTGGACGACATGGTGCTCAGCAACCCGGTGCTCTATGCACCCGGGGAGGAGCCAGACCACTGCGTGCGTAGGGACGTGGGGACTGGGAGGCTTGGGAGGCCGCGCGCAGGGCTGGGGTGTGGAGGGTCTGTGCGAGCGACCTCGTGCGCCCCCCAGGTGGTGATCAAGTACGTCCCTTACGTGGGAGACAGCAAGCGTGCGCTGGACGAGTACACATCAGAGCTGATGCTGGGCGGCACCAACACGCTGGTGTTGCACAACACATGCGAGGTGCGCTAGCTGGGTATGGCGGGCGTGAGGGGCGGGGCGACCACCGGCGGCCCCGCCCGCTCACTGGCCCCGCCCCTAGGACTCGCTACTGGCCGCACCCATCATGCTGGACTTGGTGCTGCTGACCGAGCTGTGCCAGCGCGTGAGCTTCCACACGGACGCCGACCCCGAGCCGCAGGGTTTCCACCCGGTGCTGGCGCTGCTCGGCTTCCTCTTCAAGGCACCGCTCGTGCCCCCTGGCAGTCCAGTGGTCAACGCACTCTTCCGCCAGCGCAGCTGCATCGAGAACATCCTAAGGTGCGTGCGTGCGTGGGGGGCTGGTTGCAGACACTGCCAGCCCCAGTTTCTACCCCCGCTGAGCCCCCCTACCGTCTCCAGGGCCTGCTTGGGGCTGCCGCCGCAGAACCACATGCTGCTGGAGCACAAGATGGAGCGCCCAGACCCCGCACTCAAGAGCATGGGGCCCACGGCCTGCCCTATGCCCTGCAAGAAACCACCAGTGCCTGCCGCCTCCACTGGCTGCACTGGTGACGCCAACGGGCACCCGCAAGACGAGGCACCGCATACGCCCACCACCTGAGGCTGTGCTTCACTGGTGCCCTCCCATCCCTCTCTTGCCCCTCATGACCCCACCCAGGACAATAAAGCTGGCGCCACTGTCACAACCAAGCCTCTGCCTTCAAGTCCCTGGTGCCTGTGACCCCAGTTCTCTTTGCCACCGTCCACTCAGCACCTGACCCACTCCAATTTTTCCACGTGGTAGGGTTTTATCCATCCTTCAAAATTCAGCTGTTGCCCATCCCGTGGGAGTCCCCCAACACCCCGAGGTGCCTCCTTCAGGTGCTGTGTACCTCCCCCACAAGTGGGGGAGGGTATTGTTGCAGTGGGAGTGAAGGAATGCAAGAAACAGCTACCAAAACACAAAACCGAGTTACATTTATTGATGGGCCCTACCCCCACCATCCTGTGAGAAGGGTGGCCCCCGAGAAGCCCCCACTAGACAAAATACAAATGGCGGGCGGGAAGGGGCCACACAGGAGAGCGCTTCTCTGAGGTCCTTGAGTTTTTTTTTTTAGAAAATGAAAAGTTCTTTGTGTGGGCCGTGGGGCCTCCCAGCCTGCCAGGCCGAGGCCCGGGGTCCAGGCACCAGAGATGTGACCTCGGTCCCCCCCCAGCACCCGACCCTGGCCTCAGGCACTGGCGCTGGGCAGAGGCCGGGGCCGTCACACGCTCATGGTCATCCCCGGCGAGTACTGCGGAGAGAGGAGGACGGCGCGCGCGGGCGGGCTCAGCTCTGGCCTCGGCTGGGACCCGCCCCCCGGGGACAATGGGGCGGGATGGGGTGGGTCTGGGTCCCAGGCGGGCACGGGGAGGGGAGGGGATGACGGGGATGCAAAGGGAGGCTGCCCCGGGAAGCGGGTCCCGGGGTGGGGGGTGGGATGGGCTGGGAGGGGAGAGTTGGGAGCAGGAAGGGAAGGGGTGCCGCGGCCGCCCCCCCACCTGGCCCGCCGCGGTCACGGTCTTGCTCTGGCCCCCCGGCCGCCCCGCCGGGGTCTGCCCGCCAGGCCCCTCCGGCCCGACGCCGCCGCGGGGGGGGAGTCGACGCAGTCGCTTACGCTTTCGCTCGGGAACGGGTGCAGGAAAGTCCCGGCGGCCGCCATCTCGCCGTCGTCCCGTGGGGTCCCCGGGGCGTTGCTTAGGCCGGCCACAGCGCCGGGGGAGCTCTGGGGGCGGCCGCAGTCAGCCAGGCATCCTGCTCTCTAGGCCCCTCCCAGTGACGCCACCGCGCGGCCGCACCCCGGCCTCAGAGATCCCGCGGCCCCACCCGGACGAGGATTCCTCTGAGTCCCACCTCCAACGCCGCGCCCCGCCCATCACAGAGGCACAGCTCTCACCTTCGGCAACCCGTCCATGTCGCCCGAGCCTGTGGACAGACAGGCAGATGAATACGCAGCTCAGATATGCTTGCCCCGGGCCCATCCGCGGTCGGGGGCCTCCAGACCCCTCCCTTAGCTCCGCCCCCAGCCGCTCGCTCTTCACCCACCTCGCGGGAGAGCCACTGGGGGCTCCGGCTGGGGGAACTGGGAAGAGGGTCGGCGATGGAGGACCTGAGCTAGGGGTCCCGGCAGGGGATCTGGGCATGAGACCCGGGATGGGGGTCACTAGGCACCCCCCCTCCGCCGCAGCCCATGTTACTCAGTTGCCCCAGAGCAAACGGAGGGCCGTGGGCGGCCGCTAGGGGGCGCAGGCCGGGACGGGGTCCCGCACTGCCCACTCACCCAGGGATCCATTCACGTGGTGCGGCTCCATTGCGCTCATGGCTGCCATGGGGCCCTCAGGACCAGGGCCGAGCGGGAACTATGGGTAGAAGGGCAGCACGGAGTCAGGCCGCGCCTGTGACTGCGGACCCCACCCCTAGAGCCCCCCAAAGCCCGCCACTCACGTTAGCCCTGCTAGCGCTGGGGCCAATGGGGTTCATGATGGTGTACATGTTCTCACTGGAGTTAGAGTCTGGAGGAGACGGGGGACGGTGTGAGGGGGTGAGGGCACGAGGGGCTTCCTTCCGGTTCTACCCCCCAACCAGACATACCTCCAGGGCTGGCCATGATGGGTGTTCCGGGGGGCCCACCTCCTCCAGGGGGTCCCTGCACACAAGACAGACGGGGAGGTGAGAAATGCTCCCCTATCTGCCACCCCACCACCCAGGCACAGGTCTCCCCACTCACCGTGTAGCTGCCGGGGGAGGACGAGGAGTAGGGGATCTGAGGAGAGGGAGTAGCTCTCAGAAGTGGGTCAGGACTGTGGGCCTGGGCCCCCCACCCAGCCCCCTTCCCGCCTAGCCTGGGACTCACCGAATTGCCACTGGGGCTGGCCCATGGGCCCCGCACTCCTGGGCCCCTAGAAAAGACAGTGGGTGCACCCTGGGGCCAGGCCGGGGGTGCACAGCCCGCCACCCATACTGACCCCCACTCTCCAAATGCACCCAGACAGATGTGGGCTGACCAGTGGTCACCACAATTGGTTCAAATCCACATTCATGGCCATGGAGGCTCACTACAGCTCTGGGCCTCAGTTTCCCCACCTGACACATGTACAAAGCAATGTCTAGGACTTGGGCCCACCCTAGCACAGACATTGCAAGGCTGGGCAGTGGCCCACGAATGCACACCCCATCCCCCAGCCTGGGGGTCTTACATGTTCAGGGTAGGCAACCCAGGGCCAGCAAGGGAGTTGGGCAGGGGCCGAATGCCACCTCCGTAGCTCTGCCAAAGCAAAGGGGGCATGAGTAGGGAGACAGCAGAGAGGGGCGACAGCCCCTCAAGCTCTGTCCCCCACCTTGGCGAGCCTTACCTGGGGCCCGATGCCAGCCATGCCCCGGGGAGGCGTTACCCGCTGCATCGGGCCACCCATGCTCGGATGCCCTGGGGTGGGGAGCAGAGAGAAGGGGGCTCAGACTGGGACCACTGTCTGTGCACTGGGAGGGTGTCTGGTGCTTGGGTCCTTGATGGGTGGGGGTGGGGACAGCAGCTGGTGCATCCCTACTCACCCTGCACACGGGAGGAGGGGTCCATGGCGCCTGGAAGGAGGGGCTGTGAGCCGGGAAGCCCAACTGGAGGCTGCAGCGGGGTAGGGACAGTGCTGAATCTGGGGTGTCCCCAACTGACCCAGCCTCGGGCCCCACCCCCCATCCCTCTCTCACCTGACTTGGCATCCGCAGGGTCGGCCGGGGGCCCCCTGGGAACCGCGGTGACATGAAGGGCTGGAAGAGGTGGGTGGGGGGTCAGCACCTCCCTCCAACCACCCCCCAAGCTGCCCATTCCTGCTCACAGGGACCCCCAAGCCTGGCAGCCCCTCCTCCAGGGCCAGCTGGTGTGTGGGGGCACAGCGGGCAGGGGAGGAGGTGCATGTGCGAGAGGGGGCTGCAGGTCCTTACCTGGCCGTGAGGCCCCATCATGGGGTTGTTGGGGTTGTGGGGGGGCGGCTGGGAGCTGGGGGGTCCCTAGGATGACAGAACCGGGAGGGTTGTGGGAACGTGGTTACCCCGAAGCCCCACTGTGTCCTGCGGCGTGCTAGGACAGCCAGGAAAGGGGAGAGGGCACCATGGAGGTGGGGAGGGTGGGTGGCCCTGTACTCTGCCCCCTAGTGGATGGCCCTGGGGGGAGCAGACTCTGTAGCCCCATGGCCACAGTGACCCCTCCGGCTTCCACCCCAAGTGCAACGTGGCCCCGCTCTCCTGCCCAAACACCCCGACACCAAGCTGCCAGCCTCAGGGCTACCCATGTGTGACTCCTGCTTGTCGTGACCCACTAGGGGGTGGGGGTTGGGGGCCCCAGCCCTTGGTCATACCTGGAAGAAGCCGGGCGCCATGGTGTCATTGGGGGCCAGGCTGCCCATCACGGGACTGGGGGCTGCTGCAGTGCTCTGCAGGGTGGGGGAGATGGCAAGGGGCAAGTCAGGCCATGTTCCCAGGGACACACTCTCTCTGACAGAGGCCAACATCAGGACAGAGGTGGGCGGCTCTGCTGCTGGGTGGGCAAGGGATGAAGTCTGGGCCACACCCAGGGCCACATGACCCATGCACAGCATGGGGTCAGCGGAGGGGCGGGGAACAGCAAACCTTCCTAGGAGGGAAAAGCCCTCGTTTAGCAACCCTGGACCGGCTGTGCCTCCGACCACAGCCCAGGGCTCTGGGGCCCAGACTCATGAACTTCCCAAGCTTGAGAAGTCCATGGGTCTAGAAGTACACCTGGCAGACCCCAGGGCTGGCAGCCGGAGCGCTGGGTCAAAGCCGCCTGAAGAACCTGGTCTAGTGATCATTTATTCTTTAAATCTGAATCTATCTCCACCTTCTTTGGACTCCAACTCACAGTAACCTCATGTGTGTCAGAATAGAACTGTGCTCCATAGGGTTTTCAACGGCTGAGTTTTTGGAAGCGGACCGCCAGGCCTTTCTTCTGCAGCACCTCTGGGTGGATTTGACCCTTCAACCTTTTGGTTTATAGCTGAGTGCTTAACTGTTTGCACCACCCAGAGACTTCCCATCCTCTTTAGTATGCACAAAGAAGTCCAAGCTGGCCTGCAGGATGAGCTCCTCAGGGGCAGGGGCACAATCCCCACCACCCTACCCTCCCTCCTCCTGGCTGGGAGAGCAGCTTGGCTGGGGCCCCTGGCTCTACTCAAAAACCAAAAATCGAACCTGCTGCTCGCTGAGTCAATTCTGACTCATAGCGACCCTACAAGGACTGAGCAGAACTGCCTTATAGGGTTTCCAAGGCTGGAATCTTTAGGGAAACAGACTGCCACATCTTTCTTCCCAAGAACAGCTGCTGGATTCGAACCACCGACTTTTTGGTTAGCAGCTGAGCACTTGACCACTGCACCACCAGGGCTCCTTAGCTCTACCCAAGACACCCCAAATAAACAGACTATCTAGGTTAAAAAGAAATCAGTCACAGCTTCCAAGATTAACCTCTGCAGGGCTGCTGCAGACCTCGCCCAAGCCTCTCCTTAGTGGGCAAGGGAAGAAGACAGCCCGGAAAGGGGGAGGGGGTCGGGTCTGGCGGCGGGGAGGGGATGGAAGATGGGTGGGGGCGGACCACAGACCACTTGCAGTCGGTTCCAGGGCCCAGGAGGCGAGTCCCACCTAGCCGCCCGAGGAGCGCATCTCAGGAGGGGCGGGGCAGTGCAGATTGATTCTGAGGGGCACGTCTCCAAGGGTCCTCTCTGCTGTCGTCCCCCACCAGACTGGGTTCTGGGGGCAGCTGGTCTATCAGTGTCACTGCCCCCGTGCCCAGCGGCACAGTAGCGCTGAGAGGGCTGGAAGGTTTTAGCGCTGTGTCCACATTCACGGGGGCGGGGGTGGAGGTAGGGGAACGGGCAGACCTGCAGACGGGCACGTCTGCCGCTCAGAGCAGGGCCTTCGCAGGTATCCCCCTCCTCCCCAAGTCTAGCCCCTTTCCACCTCTCCCCCAAGGCTATCCTGTAAACGTTCCCACCTAGGAGGCCAGCTAAACTTGGGGTGCGACGGGGGCAGCCCCCACAGGTCCACGTGACTGACAGCGCTCTTCAAGGCCCAGCAGAAATCCTATGAAAGCCCACTGTGACCCTGAGGGAGGGGGCGCGGCCCTCAGCCCTCCACCCCTGCGCCACCTTCCTTTCACCAATGACCCCCTCACTGTCCCCCCCAGACACCCCGGCCTGGGGTAGTTGCGCCCTAAAGACACCCACTTCAGCGGCTGGGGCATGTTGGAGCCCCGGGTCGGCCCCCCACTGCATACCCCACAGGCGGCCGGGGCGAACAGCCCCCTTCAGGCCACAACAGACACCGGGGCATCTCCTGGTCGGGGCTGGCTCCGGGCTGGGGGATGGTGCACAGGCCCCCCCAGTCCCCGCGGCACCCCAACTTTAGGCACTGCAGGTTCATCCTGGCCCAGCCCGCCCCCACTCCCACTCCGCCAGGTGGTGCGGGCCAGACCCTCCACGTGAATCATTCTCAGAGACGCGCCCGGGCCCGGGGCCCGCGTTACCATGACGACGGGCAGGGCGCGCTCGCGTTTCCTGGAAACGCCAAGGTCGGCCCTGAGCCTGGGAGCGGCTGGGGACGGGAAGGGGGACTGGCGGGGGCCCCTCTCCCGGCGGCGAGGCCAGGCAGGATGCGCGCCCTGCTTCCGCCAGCGCCGGCGGGGACCCGGTTTTCTCGTCTCGGCGCCTTCTCCCCGACGCCCCGGCGCTGCCATGGCAACTGACGCGCACCCGCGGGAAGTGTGCTCGCTCCAATGCCATGCATAAAGCGGGGAACAGAGACCAGAAGGCCCCCGAGACAGACACAGAGGGGGCTGGGGCTCGACTGGGGCAAGGCAGAGTCTAGCCCACGCGGAGACACCCCGGCACACCGGGACCAGGACCGGGGGTTGGAGCACGCGGGCAGCGGGATCCGATGGGGATGAACAGCAGCGACGCCGGCTACAGCCCCCCAGCACACACAGTTGGGGAAGAGGCGTTTTCAGAGACATGGGGTGCCCCACCGCGGGTGCACCTGGCCTGCGCTTCCGGGCAGGGTTAGGGGCGGCTTCCAGATGGGAAGGCGCCGGGTTTCCGCCAGGCCGTTGGGCGGCATGACTCCCGCAAACCCACGCCCAAGGGGAGGCCTGAGGGAGTACAGCAGGGCCGGAGGCAGCACCGGCAGCGAGGAGGGCAGGGCTAGGCCAGAGAGTAAAGGATAAGGCAGGCTTCTAACGGCTATTGCCCCTTGTTACTCCCAGCCTCCTCTCCAGAAGGGTTTGACCTCTGCTCGCTCTGGGCAAAACTGAGGCCAGAGAGTTCGAATCACTGAGCAGTGTCAGTACGTGTCCCCAGCGCTCTCGGAGGTCTACCCTTCCAGGCCGGTGTCTAGCGTCACGAGCGGGCTACTCAGCCCCAGGGCTGCTGGAGGCGGAGCTCGATCAACCCCGCCTGAGCTTCGAGAGCAGAGAGAAGGGGCGGGCCGAGAGGAGAGCGTGGGGAGCCCCATCAGGAGTGGCCAGGACCCCGGGTAACACCCTCGCGCCCGCCCACCAGGCACCGCCCACCCCGTCCCCGCGGCACTCACGTAGTCCTGGAAGGCCTTGGCCTCACTCGAGTGCTCGAAGGCCTCTCTCCGGTCCGGCGCAGCGCAGTACAGGTCCCAGAACACACTGCGAGGCGGGATGGGTTGCGGTTCCTCCAGGCCAGCGCCCCCGCGCCCCGCCCCCTCTGTGCCCCGCCCGCCCCCTCTGTGCCCCGCCCCCGCACGCACCACCACCAGGAGTGCAGGAACCCCGGGGGCTCCCCCAGCGTGATGTTCTTCTCCCATCGGATCTGCAAGGAGAAAGATGGCAGGTGATGGGAGGGCCACACCTCCCCACTTGAGGCACTCCACCCATACAGAGCACCCAAGGAAGCGGGAGCCTAGGGAGCAGAGGGGACCAGAGGAGAGAGGAGGAGAGCCACAGATGGACCGACAGATGCCTAGGCCTAGCTCTGGCCACCTCCCCTGTCCTCAGCTCTCGGGTCCCTCAGAGGGGCATCCCCAACTCCACCACCCAGAGCTCCGATGGGAAGGGAGCTGGCAGGCAAGGAACCCCCTACCTCGGACAGAAAGGTCTGGGCCGACTTCTGGGCTCCCACGTGCAGCAGGTACTCGTAGACGTACAAGGCTAGCCTGGGGTGGGAGGCATGGGGGACTCAGACCCCAGCTGGCCCCACACCCAGCCCCTCATTGTGCCTGACCTCAACCTCATTTGCTGACGCTAACCACCCCCCACCACCACCACACACACACGCTGGCCCATTCTGGCATCCCTGGCTCACGCTGGCCTGGGACTCCAATACCCCCTTCACAGGAGATGACCTCCTCACCAGCTTGTCAGCCAGGCAACTCCTATGCATCCATCAAGACCCTGCCTGCAGGGCCCCTCCTCTAGGCAGCCATCCAGGAATAATCCCTACCCCCAACCCCCACTTGCAGACTGAATTCTGTTCAACACCCCCTCACAAACAAGGTCCTAGCCCTGTCTTGCCTGTGTGGAGACCCAGAGCTGCCTGCCAGGGGGGGACTCCTGAACATGCCTCTTTAGCAGCTGCCCACCCTAAATGAACTGGGAGTACCGCCTCGGGGGTTGGATGGCACCAGCACCGCCCTGCCTGGGCTCCAGGGGTAGGCCAGGCCTGTCCATCTTCAGCCTCCACTCCCCTGGCCTCCCTAATCCCAGGGCTCGCCCACTGTCCAATCAGGCCCCATAGCTGGGGCATCTGGACCTAGCCCTGTAACCCCATGGCTGGGGATCCGCAAGGGCCAGCCTGAGGCTGGATGCTGAAGGCAGGAGGTGGCATCTGGGCCCTTCCAGCCTCCTCAGCTCAGTGCTGCCTCCCCCACCACTCTGCAGCCCTCCCTCCCAGCTGCCAGGACCTCATCTGAAAATAACCTTCCTCTGACTCAGTCCAGCTCTCCTAGCCCAGCCTCACATCCCTGACACAGGTGAGCTAGGTGAGTTGTGACTGCCACCAAGGGGGGGATGGAGGGGAGAACAGGGTAAGAGCAGATCAGAGCGCTTATGGCTGCCCAGCTCTCAGGAGTGGCCCCCAGCCCAGGACCCCACAGATTTCGACTTGGCTGGCCACACCCCAACCCCTTGCTAGGACTCCTTTCTTCCCAAAGGCTTTCCACCTCAGGGTGGGTTGGGAAGCTGTGGACTGCCCTGGGGAGCCCAGCACTTTGGCGGTCAGAGCAGGCAGCAGGAAAGGCCATGGGTGAAATGCCCAGAGACAGGAAGCAAGACAGAGCTAGGGGGTCCAGGCTGGGAGTGCAGGAGAATGAGGGGGCACTAGGAAAAGGGAGAGGACCTTTGTGGTGCCCTCTCCACACTCCCTGCCCCTACACGGGGCTGACCACTCTCCAGGAGCTGGGGGCCCCCCAGGTGGGAGCTGGGCTCACAGGGGGCTCCAAGCTGCCAGCCCTTCTCACAGCCCCTGGACCCACCCCCCACCCCCGCCTGGGGCTCCGTCCCACCTCCCTGGCCGCTCCTCCTCCTGCAGGGCCCCTCTTGGCCGTCCTCTCCCTTGGTGGCCTCTCCCCCCATTTTGATGACACCTGCAGCAGCCACCACCCACAGGGGACCTCTGTCCCCATATCCTACCACCATGACTGATGGGACACAGATGCTGCCAGCTTGGCCTGAGGGTGATCTCTGGTCTGTGCCTGATCTGGTGGTTCTCACACAGGTGTGCACACACCTGGCCACTCATCTACCCCAGGGCCTTTACACTGGCTGTCCCCGTGTGTGTGTGTGTGTGTGGTGCGGGGGGGAGCTCCAATGTCCCCAGTGAGAGGCCTCCTTGCCACTTCTGATCCCCCCAACCTGTCATGGCCTGCACTGCCTGTTGCCCCCTGGGACTGGAAGTGGAGGGCAGGAGTGCTGTCTCTTGTTCTCTCTGCACTCAGAGTACAGCTGGGGCACCCTGGGCCCCAACCTCACAGAGAATGTAGTGCCAATAAAGGGTTTTATCCTGAGGGCAATGGGAAGCCCAGGCCGGTTCTTGTTTTTGCAGATCTGCCCTTACACGCTGGTGTTTTTATTTCCATATCAGGAGTTGCAGGTTCAGGGAAGAACTGTGGTTGTTTGCTTTTGGTGAAAAGTTTAGAAGCCTGGACAGGATGCTGCCAAGTTTGGGGACCTCTAGGGCCCTCCCCTCACCGAGGGCTTCCCACTTGGAGGCGCCAGGTCCATGGGCTTGCTGATCCAGGTCCCCAGCTCAGCATCAGGATGAGCCTGAGCACTGGCCTCCAGGCCTGCAGACCAGAGCCCCATTCTTTGCAGGAGGACAGGCGAATGAAGAAGGGAGAGGTGTAGAGACTGGAGAGCACAGCATGTGGTCCCCCGCACCCAGAAACCTGCACCTACAGCATGCATCACCTGGTGGACACTGGGGTGCCCAGACTGAATGCTCTGTGGGGGGCAGCCACCTAACGGTGTCAGCACCTCAGGGATTAAATGCATCTCAACCTCTATCATAGTTACTGACAACCATTATAATGGCCTACCACCCATTTGTTAGTCTGTCCCACTGTGGTGGCTTGCATGTTGCTGTGATGCTGGAAGCTATGCCACAGGTATTTCAAATACCAGCAGCGTCACACATGTGACAAGTTTCAGGAGGGCTTCTAGACTAAGAAAGACTAGGAGGAAAGGCCTGGCAACCTATTTTTGAAATCAGCCAATGAAATGAAAACCCTATGGATCACGATAGAGCAGTGTCCCATACAGTGCTGGACGATGAACCTCCTAGGCTGGAAGGCACTCAAAATACACAGTGGCAGCAACAAGAGACTCGAGCACACCAGTAATTGTGAAGATGGTGCAAGACTGGGCATTCTATGGGGTTGCCATGAGTCAGAGCTGACTTCACGGCAGCTAAGAACATTATGATGACGCTCTCTGCCCACTACCCTCTGCCCCTGGACATGCACATGTTCTGGGGGCCTGGGAGACCCTTGACATCACCTTATCTCACATCAGTTCACCAGGTCCCACTGCTGCCACCCTAGAGGGCCCCCACCCAGCACCTTTTCTCCCTCCCAGTTCAAGCCACGCCTGCCCTCACTGTCCTTTTCCCTCTAAGCAACCAGAGTGACCCCAAATCACACATCCTGTCACTTCCTCCCTGGCCTGCAACCCTCTATGGCTCCTCCTTCCCTCTCCCAAAGTGGGCATCTTCTGAGGCTCCTCCCCGGCCCCCGGGGTCTGCTGATGCAGCCCGCCTTCAGGACTCAGTGAAGAGCTTCCTTCCTCAAGAACCACATACCCACACGGCCCCCAAAGGATGCCGTGGCTACACTTAGGACAGAGAACAGCGATCCCTTGCCCACTGGGTTTATGAACGAACTGCCTGGAGGCATGGGGCTTCTGGAAGTCAACACCTGGCAGAGAATATGAGATGCTTAGTGACACAGACAGTAGCTGCCTTTCCTGGAATTGCTTCAAGCACACACAAAGCAAATGTTTAACATTGTGGGCAAAAGAGAGAGACTCCCTCCTCCACCTTTCCTAAGAACAGACCCCCAGGGGCCGGAGGGGACAAGGAGGTGGCAAGGGAGCTTCAACTGTACCCATCAACTTTTGTTATTATTACAAACAGCCTGAGGCCAATGGCCAGCTAGAGGCGCTGGTCATCTCTGGGCAGTGGCGCCCTTGGGGCCTCCCTGTAGGTTGGATATGTTCACAGTTAACAGGAGACGCCCATCATCTCCTCTGGGCGGCCTGGGGACCCCAGCCACCTCCTCCCAGCCTCCTCTCACTGCCCCACCCTCACCTCACCACACTCCCTGGCCTGATGTCACCACCCATCTGCTGTGAGCCCTGGAGGGTAGAGCCCCGGCCAGCACTTGGTTGGGCCCTTTCTGGGCCAGGCCGAGATGGGGAGAACTCAGTAAGCCTCTGTGGGGTGTCAAAGGGGGCTGGGGGCCTGGGGCCAGAGAGGGAGGGAGGGGGAAGCCTGTTGGCCTGCTGTTGTTGTTAGTTGTAGTCAAGTTGACTCCGACTCATGGTGACCCCATATGTGCAGAGCAGAACTAACTGCTCCATAGGGTTTTCAATGATGTGACCTTTCAGAAGCAGATCACCAAGCTTTTCTTCTGAGGCACCTCTGGGTGGGTTCAAACCACCAACCTTTCAGCTAGTAGTTGAGCACAAACCACTTGCTCCATCCAGGAACTCAGAAGGGAAGGCAGGCCCCACTTTAGAAGGCGGGAGGGTGACAGCAGGGAGAGAAACACACCTTGAAGAGTTGGGGACTTGAGCCATGGAACCCCTTTCACCCCACTTCACCGAGAAGGAAACTAAGGCCTAGACAGGAAGTGGCTCGGCCAGTGGCTGACACTTCCTGAGGGCTGACTGTGCCTGGCCTCCATCCTCGGCACATCACCGAGTCCTTGGAGGCAGGGGCCCATGTCTCAGATGAGGAAACTGAGGCTCAAAGCAAAACCCCCTGACCCCTCTCTAGCAAGGGTGTCCCACACCCAGGGTCACTTCTCCAAGTTCCCAGTGTCCCTGTCAGTGAAATGGGGGGACTCGACCACCTGGTTTTCAAATTCCCTTCAGCAGCACAGCTCCCCTCTCCAACCCAGCGCTTACACAGGCCCCTCTGCATGAACGGGGGGAAGGGTGCAGGGTGGCTCAGCAGAAGGGTTGCTCAGCCTCCCCACCCAGAGCTGAGGCAATGCCATGGATTTGGCATCCTCCGGGCACCTCTGTGGGGGCTGGGAGTGGGAGAAGGGTGCAAGGAACATGGAACCCCCATCTTCCAGCCTCCACCAAGAACTGAATTAACATCTCTCCTGGGATGTCCAGAGGGGTCAAAACCCAACTCCAAACCCAACACCTCAGCTCAAGCCTATTATCCCCTCTGCTTCTCTTATCTCTATGGCCACTACCTCAGTCCAAGCTGCCATCAACTCCTTCCCAGACACCTTTGCTCACCTGTCCCCAGGTCCCCCAGCTCCCTACCAGCCCTCCTCGGCTGACCCTTTCCTCCCAGCTCCTTTCCCAGCCCTATTCCAGGGCCTTTGCACGTGCTGTGCCTCTGCCACCAGTCTGCACAGCTGACTTCTCACATTTCACTATAACCCATGTCCCCACTTTGTTTTCCTCACAACGCATCTCCAGATCTAGAAATGCCTCATTGGTTGCATGGGTACCTTGATGTCTGCCTCCCTCCTTGGATTTGGAGGTCTCCTCAGGGCTGGGGACTGCTTCCTGACCACCACACCCCAAACAAGTGACTGGTTCCCACTGGGTTAAGTGGGTGCCTCCAGATCCAGCAACCAGAGCTTGAGGCTAGGCAGGGACAAAGGGGTTGAGGCTTCGGGCGCCAAGATCCGCAGGGGCGGGGTGGCCATGACAGACACGCCCTTCTTCCAACCTGGGCAGCCACCAGGTGCCTGTCTAAAGACTCTTGGAGTTTAAAATGCTTGAGAATGAAGCAGCATCCCGGAACTGTGCAGACAGGAGAGGGAGCCTGGCAGGGCAGTGACCCACCCAGCATCTTCTGGCCAGAAGACCCATTTCCAAAATGACCCCTGGGCTGGCCAGAGGAAACACACATTCTTCCGGGTCAACTTGGCCAAGACAAGGCAGGTCTAGGGGACAGAGGTCAGTGGCATCCCAGGCTGCTCTTCACCACCCATGCCCTGGAGGACACACTCCCGGACACCCTGGGAGATCCTCAAGGTGGGTCACCATGGTCCCCCTTCCTAGACACACAGGGAGATCCTCAAGGCAGCTCACCATGGTCCCCCTTCCTGGACATACAGGGAGACCCTCAAAGTGGGTCACCATGGTCCCTATCCAGATGGGTGGCTATCCCCCACCCCAGGCCCATCCAGCTTCCAGAATCCTTTACTCCTGAAGGTCCTTTTCCACGATAGGTTAATAGTAATGCTGCGAACGAGGGGGGACCTTGTTGTGGAATGGCCACAGTCCGAACCACTTTCCAAGTGTCAATTCGTCACATACTCCCCAAACCCTAAGAGAGGCACTGTGATCATGTCTGCAGCTTTCAAGAAAGCAGAGCAAGCCCAGCAGAGGGGTGTCCCCTCATCCAAAGGCACAGAGCTGGCGCAAAGAAGAGCCCAGCCCCGGGGCGCACAGGCTGCCTCCACTCCCTGTCCTCCAACCAACTGCAAAGGGCTGAGGACCTGCCCCTACAGCCCGAGCACCTGGTGCCCAGGTCCCCCGCTCACCGGCCTCAGTATCGGGGAAGGGGCTTGTCCCACCCCCAGCCCCTGGATAAGTGCCCTCCTAGCTCTCCGGGCCCCGGGTGGCCCGCCCGGCCCGCCTCGCAGCTGCCCAGGTTGGGTAGGACCGGACAGGTGGCCGGCGGTGTGGGACCGGCGTCCCCTGGGCCTCCCCGGAGCGGAGAGCTCCCAGAGCGGCCAGTCCCACCCGCCCAGAAAACTCCCCCCCAGGCTACTAGAGGTTGTGCCCACTCGGTCCCGCGCGCACGCGCGCACGCCCGGCAAGGCTCGCCCTAAGCGGAGGTCTCGCGCGCCCCCGCAAATCTCGCGACCCCTCACGCCCCCTCAACTCTCGCGACCCCTCAGGTCTCTCCCGCCCCTTTAAATCTCGCGCCCGTCGGGGTCTCGCGCCCTCACAAGTTTCGCGACCCCTGAAGCCTCTCAGATCTTGCACGGCCCTTCAACTATCGTTAACACCTCGGGTCCTTTCAAGCTCCTCATGACTTTCGTGCCCCCTCAGATCTCGCGCCTCCTTGTCTCTTACGATCCCCCAATCTCACGCCCTTCGGGTCCCGCGTGACCCCTCAACTCTTGCAACCCCTCGGGTCTCTGGCGCCCCCGCAAGTCTCGCCGACTCCTCGCCCCTCGGGCCTCGCGCGCGCCCGCAAGTCTCGCGACCCCGCGCGTCGCGCGCGCCCGCCCGCCCGCCGCCAGCTTTGGGACCCACGGAAGTCCCGCGCCCCGCACCGCCTGGTGCCACTCACTTTTCGCGGGCTTGGCTGTCGGAGGGCACGGCCGAGCCCTTACCCCCCTTGGCGTACATGGTGCTCCGCGCCGTCCCGCCGGGCCCACACCTGTCAGGCGGCGCCGCGGGCCGCGCTCGCCGTCGCCATGGCTACCCCGCGCCCCGGGCCTCACAGTGCCCAGCCCCGCGCGCCCGCCGCGGGCATCTTCCGCGCGGGGGAGCTCGCAGCAACGGCGGCGCCAGCTTCGGCCCAGCCGCAGGTTTTATTTTTTTCCTCTAGCTTCCCTCAGCGCCTGCTGTTCCGGGAAACGCGCGCCCCCCTCCGCCCACCGCGCGCGCCCCCGCCGCCCGCGGGCACCGCTCTTAAAGGGGCGATGGAGGCGGGTGGGCCCCGCCCGCCGGGGCTGCAGGCCGGGCGCGCACGCGCGTTGCCAACCTCAGGGGCGGAGAGGGCGCGCAACTGCACAAGCGCGCAGGCACGAGTGGGGACCGCAACCTAAGATCACACAGGCGCACACACCTAATCACAGCTACACGCGTAAACACGAGTGGGAAAAATTACCCAGGGACATACAGCCACACACAAATGATTGCAGCTACACCCGCCCTTACACAGACGCCACAAATAGCACCAGCCACCTATATTGCTGTACACTCAGGAACACACACACGGTGCCACTTGGTCGTAGCTACACTCTCCTCACAAAAGTCCGCACAGCCATAGAAGCCAATGAGCCACTGTCGCAATCACCGTGGGTGCACTCTCCCACAAACCTACTACCTACACCCAACACAGGTGGGGACCACACATATAGCTCGCCAGGGACACAGCCCCCACGCAAAGGATCGGGGATGTGCAGGATCGTCACACCTAAGCACATAGGTTCAAGTCCTGGCAGCCTCACTCTGGTACATTCAGTCCCCTGCACACAGGGGCACACAAGCCCACATGGGGGCCATCACGGCAGACAACTGCTAACACAGGCACAGCCACACCTGGTGACAACAGTGGGTGCTTGGGGGGCCGTTGACCACGGGCGGCCAGGCCACTGCGCTGGCTCCGCCTCCCAGTCTCAGTGTTGCTAGCTGTAAAGTGGGCGCATCCCAACTTTAATTGCTCCCCTACAGAGCTCAGGGGTGCCAATGGGCGCCAGCCCCCAGTAGGTGCGTAGAGGAGGTGGGGCACATTGGGGAGGGACTCCTCTCAGGAAAGGGGTGCCTGAGAGGGTGAGGGGCCCTGTGCCAGGATACCTGTAGCCGCGCGCGGGGTTGGAGAGGGCAGCCCAGTTGTCCCTCGTGGGCGTGTTTCCGTCTGTGAACGTGGTCATGGAGGTTTCCTAAGCACGGTTGCGTGTGTGTGAGTGCGCGTGTACGTGTGGGGAAATGTCCCCGCGTTGTGTGTCCTCCGCGGTCGTGGGGGTTGAGTCCCCCAGCATCAGGTCTCCCGGGCTGTGTGCATTTGGGTGCGCGCGTGGACATCCGCGCGTGGGCAGGGCGCGGCTTCTGGGGACCTGTGTTGTGTGTCCCGGGTCGTGTGTGGGTCTCTGTCTCGGTGGGAGCGCCCCCACCCCACTGCCGGCGGACTCACCAGCAGGGGTCCCCTACAGCAGCCACCCCCACCCCGGCCTCCCGTAGGGCAGCAGAGGAAAAGAAAGGCCGACGGCCCAGCCCCGCCTACCTCCCCCCCAACCCCGGCGGGGCCCGGCCGGGGGCGGACGCCGGGCTGCCTTCCCACTTCCCGTCCAGCCGTCACCCCTTCCCCCTCTTCCTCTACTTCGGGCTCTCAGCCGGGCGGGCTCGGAGGGGGCGCCGCGCTGCGCTGATGGGGGTTGGAGGGGCTACCCCATGCCCGGGGCCCCCGGGGGGCGTGGGCGGCCGGGACTCCCTCCTCTTAGTAACGAACGCTCCCATCTCTCCCTTCTCCAGCGCCTCTTCCCCTCAGGGCACAGAGGGTGTGGCGCGCCGGAGCCACAGCGCTTGGGTAGTTTAGCGAGGGTAACAAGCGGCCAGGGGCAATCTCTAAACCGGTCTCGTCGGTGGAGGGGCGGGGGGGTAATTCCCCGGCCGGCCTCGTCTGGGGCCCCCTTGGACTTGGGCCCGGGGGCAAATGCTCCCCTCCAACCCCCATTCGCTAAGCCTCTGGGGACAGACGCCCCTTGAACCTTCCCCACAGGCTCCCGTTGATTTCCCAAAGCTTGAGCCTCCCCCTCCCTCGCTTCCCTGCTGTGTGCCCTGAGCTTGTTCCTCGCAGTCTCTGAGTCGTGGAGTCTTCATCCAGCCCACAAACATTTATTGAGCGCCTACTGTGTGCAGCTGAGGCACGTTGCTACCCTAGTGGAGCCGACTGATGGGGGAGGCCTGTCAGGGTTGTCATTTCAGAGCGTGCCACGTGCTGCGCGAGGGTCCCAGGTGGGGAGGCGGAGCACAGCGGGGCTGGCGGGCTCCGGGAGGAGGGCGGCGGCAGCGAAGGCGGCGGGCAAGTGGGGGAGGCGCTGCTGGCAGGCAGGAGCGAGAGGCGCCGTTCCCATGGCAACGGGGCCGGGTCTCCAAACACTGCCGGCGCCAGCGGAAAAGCCGGCAAGAGCGAGCCCGGCCCCACGCGGCGGCGGCGGCTGCGGCGGGAGGCGAGCCGCGCGCACTCCCGGCCCAGGCGCTTGCTTTGCGCTATCAGAACCCAGCAAGAGTCCCCCCCACCCACCCACCCACTGCAGACATGGGGAGAAAAGGGACAATATTAAAAATAAGGGGGATCATTAGTCATCAGGGACATGCAAATCAAAACCACAATAAGATACCACTTCACGCCCACGAGGATGGCTAGAATCAAAACGGCAGATAACAAGTGCTAGTGCTGGCGCTAGCGAGGATTTGGAGACATTGGAACCCTAACCCACTGCTGGTGGGAATGCCAAATAGTGCAGCCAGGCTGTGGAAGACAGCCTGGCAATTCCTCAAATGATTAAACATGGAGTCACATGACCAGCAACTCCACTCCTTGGTGTATGCCCAAGAGAACTGAAAGCATAAGTCCACACAGAAACTTGTCTACGAATGTTCATTGCAGCACTATTTATAATAGCCAAAAGGTGGAAACTACCCAAGTGTCCATCAATGATGATAGACAAATACAATATGGTCCATCCATACAATGGAGTATTACTCAGCTATAAAAAGGAATGAAGCACTGATGAACCTCGAAAACATCCTGCTGAAGTAAGACACAGAAGGCCACATGTTGTATGATTCCATTTATATGAAATGTCCAGAACAGGCAAATCCATAGAGACAGGGGCTGGAGGAGGGTAGGAGAGAGGATAGAGTTGATAGCTAAGGGTACAGGGTTTATTTTGGGGGAATGAAAATGTTCTAAAATTGACTGTAGTGATGGTTGCACATAACTATGAATATCCTAAAAATCATTGAATCATACAGTTTAAATGGGCAAATTGTATGGTACGTGTGAATTATATTTCAATAAACAAAACTTTTTAAAATAAATAAACAGGGGGGTGGGTCTGGAAGATCTGGAAGCAGAATGTTTAAACAGAAGTCGACAAAAGTGCAAAGGCCCTGAGGTAGGAACAGGCTCAGGGTATTGGGGAAGAAGCTGGAGTAGCCAGAGCAAGGGGGAGCGAATGGGAGATGGTGATGTGGCAGAGGTCGGAAGGGCCAGACCTGGCCAGGGGGGCAGGGGTGAGTGAGTGTTGGGATTTGTTCAGGGGGCAATGGAGAGCCATGCGAGGGCTTGGAGGCAGGAAGACGCAGAACCTGCAACATGATTTTAAGAAACTTCCATGGAGCAACCATGGGGAGCGGGGACAGTCGGGGCTGGCATGGAGGCAGGGAGGGAGCCCCCGGTCCTGAGACCGGGGGTACGGGGTGGTGGGGGGCGGACGGGGGTCAGATATTCTGTCAAGGAGCCTAGGAGGTGCAGTAAGTGAGAAGGACGAGGGGTCAAGGCAGAATCCCAGACCTGCAACCTCCTTCCCCGCTTCCGGTCGCCCCAGGGTAGCCTCTTCCAAACTGCAGCCCCGGGCAGGAAGTCCGCCTCTTCGGTTGGGCTGTGGCTAGACACCTACCACAGACACAGACGTCCCCCAAACCCACAGCCGCGCGAGGTCGGGGCAGTGGCTGCGGGAGCCCGAGGCGGTAAGCAGGCTCCGCCCGTGGAGCAGGGGGTCTGCCTGGAGAAGGGGCTGATCTCTCCCCTCATTCACTTCCCTTCAGTCCTTTCATTTCCCAAACCCACCCCCGGGCCTTTGCACGTGGTGGTCCTTAGGCCTGGAGCGCTCTTTCTCTGGCCCCTCACCTGGCCTACTTTTGTTCCCCAATAGTACCTCCACTTCTCTTCTCCCTCCTCCTGCCCTTCCTTCTCCTACTCCTCCTCTATCCCCTCCTCCTCCCCCCTCTCCTCCCTCTCCTCCTTCCCAGGCTGCCTCCCCTGGATTACTCTTCCGCACTAGTCTTTGTTGGATTCGTAGCTGTTATAATAAAATAATGCATTGAGTCATCAGTCAGCAGATCTGCGGCCCCCAGATCTGCTCCCCCCAGAACACTGAGGAGGGGGCCCCTTGAATATTCCTTGAGATAACTGGTTGCGGGTGTCCTTGGGAGGCGAGGAAGGTGGGTTTTCCTATTCGCATGAGGTGGCAGCAGCCCCCTCCTCCTCTTTCAAGTTTGGAGCATTGAGAGGGTTAGGGACTGGGCTGGCGGGCCCCTGTGTCCCCTCCCCAGCCTGAGTGGAGGTGGGCCACAGCTGGGAGCATGTCTGTGCTTCCAGGCCTTTCCTTTCAGAAGCTGTCATTATGGGTAATTTTCTAAATGCAACACAAAAATTAAAACCCAAACAACACTGGGAGGGAGCAGCAGCTGGTGGAGGGGACAGGCTGGCACAGTGGGGATTCTGGCCTGGGCCTGGTGGGAGGAACAAACCCCTCCCTCTCCCCCCACCCACCACCCAGAGAGCTGGGGGCCAAGGGAGGCGAGGGTGGGGGGTCCTCCAGGCAGCCTGGACTTCTTAAAGAACCATCAACCTCTTGGAGCTTCAGTTTCCCCATTTCCAAAATGAGGATTTTACCCTAGACCAGTCACCTGGAGGAGGAAGTCCCCAATGGAGGGTCCAGTGATCTGGGTTTGAATCTGGCTGTGCCATGTTGTCCCTCTGTGTGGCCTTGGGCAGGAGCAGGGGTGTTTACTCACGCTCTAATAATGGTGTGGCAGGGGGAAGGAAAATCAAGATCTACAGGCCAAGGCTGATTTCTACGAGGTTGAGTTCACACATACCTCCACCCTGCAACCTTTTTACCAATTCTGACACCAACCGTCCCTCCCATGGCACTCTCTTCTTCTCTTCTGGGTGAGAATTTGTTGCAATGGCCACACAGAACTCACAGACAATACTCACAATTATGGGTTTGTTAGGGAAGTAACAGGTTAAAATTCAGGCTCAGTAACACTCAGGATACAGTTCTTTGATCAGGACAGCCTCATCTCAGCCGAAGGCATGTCTCTAATTGGCCCTTGAAAGTCTGCCCTGCTCTGGCAAGTGTTACAAAGCTTTTTTAGCTCCCCCAATAAGTGCCTGGAGGCACCCCACTCCACCAGGAACCACCTGCCCAAAGGCACTTAGCTCTTTCCCTCTTATAGGTCGGGACCCTCGCTCCAACAAGTGCCCGAACAAGTGCCCAGAGGCACCCTACTCCACCAGCAAACCCCTTGACTGAAGGTGCTCAGCTTTCTCACTCTATGGGCCAGGAAGACCACCACGCCATCTCCTGGTTCTGCTGCCTCTGCCGCAGCCATTTCTCTGCTGCTGCTTCTCGCCATCTCTCTCCATCTTCAGTGTTACAGTTCCCTCTCTCTGGCTCCAATCTAGGAGTTTCTTAGCTCAGGGATTCCGGGTCCAAAGAATGCAATCCACTCCTGGCTCTTCCTTCTTGGTGGTGGTGAGATCCTCCTTTCCCGCCTCTGGGATGGCTCATTTTGAGCTTAGCAGGATGGCAAAACTGACTAATCCCCTCATTAGGGTTCCATACACCTTATTTGTATGGTCCCACCCCACAAGAGTGGGTGCCTGCACTTTATTTACATTATTAGCAAGGTATCCAATCCCCTTGGTAGGCAATAAGCATCTTATTTGCATAGTGCTACCCAGTCATTTGGTGGGCATTACAAAGGCTATAGCTAGAAGGGCCATATTAAGTAATTTACTGCACTGCACGTGCCCAGGCTCATTTGGATTTCCCAGAAAAACAGACCCATGATGAGGATTTCAGGGCACATGAGGTATCTGGGAATTAACCCCAGAAAGCCCCCATGGGAGGTGAGGAATTGAGAGGAAAAGAGCCCTGCAGTGGGGTGCCAAACAGCAGGTGATGCTGTGGGCAACCAGAGATCAGTCCCACTGGGGATCTCGGGGAGACAGCATAGAGCACACATCTCTGAACCTCTGTGTCCTTCTTGGGCCTCGTGTCATGGCCCCAGCTGGCAGGCTGTGAGGACCTCTGACTGGAGTAGGGACACAGGAGCACTTGGCCAAGGACCCTCAGCCCGACCTCCCGCCTCCCCTCCCCCCATCTCCATCCGCCACAGAGCCTAACCCAAATGAGGCCACTAACTGCCCTGCTTCCAGCATCTTCCAAGGCTCTTGCTACCCACAAAATCAAGTTCCCGCCTCTCCGCCCAGCACTGAAGTCTTCCCAGAGTGAGGGAGCTCTCATCACAGAGATCTCATGGTGTGCCCAGCTCCCACCACCCCATAAATCCAGCGGATACATGAGGGAGCCAGCAGGGCTTCTCTCCATGTTACAGATGGGGAAACTGAGGTTCAGAGGGCCTCAAGGGAGTATCATGCGTGACCCACCAGAGTGCCCCTGGAGCCCTGCCTAGATCTCAGATACTCATTCTGGGAAATTAGAGGCATTTTCTGGAAAGGCCAGGTCTGGGGGAAGCAACAGGGAAATAAGGAAAGTTGGGGGGGTATCTACCCCAGCTGCTGGTGGTACCCAGTGCCCACCACCATGGACTTTATGCCAGCTGGACTCCCAACTGCCAGCCGCTGCTTCCTCTAGTGTGATGGTTAATGTTATGTGTCAACTTGTTTAGGCTATGATTCTCAGTATTATGTAATTATCCTCCATTTTGTGATTTGATGTAAGGGGAGTTTCCCAGGAGGTGTGGCCTGCATCCAATATATATGGATGTTCCAGTAAAGCTCACTCCCTCTGGATCCTGCATCCAACTCATCATCCTCTGACCTCTGGTTCTTGGGATGTGAGCCAGCAGCCTGCCACCTGACCTGAAGATTTTGGGATTCACCAGCTCCCGAAACCCCTAGAAGCCTTCTCCTTGGCCTACTGATTTTGGATTGGTCAGCCCCTGCAATCACATAAGTCAGAAAAAGCCTCCAGCCTGATGCTTGACCCATGGATTTGGGACATGCCAGCTTCCACAACTATGCGAGACATTTTTTTTAAACAAATCTCTCTCTGTGTATTTATATATATACGCTTCACTGGTTTTGCTCATCTAGAGAACCCAGCCTAAGATATTTGATACTGAGAGTGAGTCTAGAGGAACAAAATCTTAAAGATGAGTTTTCTGAATTGATTCTCAAGTCTGACTAGACCTAAACACACTGATGACTCTAAGTCCAGTAGGGAAGAGGGCACTGCAAATCCATGGCGCAAGGTGGCAGTAGAAATACGTAAAATGTCACCACCGTTGGGTCAAATATTTGTGAGAAACAAGGCTTCAGGTGACTGTGTATTTAATGCCTTTCTGTATTTCTGTCAAACAGAGAAATATAGGGAGGCTGATTGGTTGGTCCTGCTTTTGTTAGAAAAAGTGGTGAAAGAAAGAGATGAGCTCAGGGCTTCAGAGTCACAAGATCAAGTATCACATAAAAGACCTGAAAGTTGCCATTTCTGCCCTGAAAAAAAAAAAAAAAAACTTATTTCTTGTAGTAACAGAGCTGATACTGCTGAAAACAAAACCCAGAGTCTTATCTTAAGAGTGGCTGAATTACAACATCAGTTCAATTCCCAACCTCAAATAGTGTCTGAAATTAAAGCGAGGGCATTGATTGGGAAGAAATGGAATACTGAAACTTGGGATGGGGACATGTGGGCAGATAATCAGGAAGCTAGGGACATTGAGCCCCTAAATTCTGTTGAATCACTCTTGCTAACAGAATCAGCCCATCTAAAGAGATTACTCCAATCTTTGTCTGCTAAGCCACCCTCCCCAGTAAAACCATTATCCCTTCCATCCCTATCTGATGAGATTAACCCAGCTCTGTCTGAAGAGCGTTTGTCTGAGTTATTGCCTGGGGTGGCAACTGGGGCATTGCCTGGGGCATCACCTGAGGAAAATGCCTTACAAGACATTGCTGAATGCCCCCAGGACCCACCTCCACCACCCGTTTTTGCTCCTAGACCTACAACTAGACTTAAGTCCCAGCAAGCCTCAAGATGTGAAGTGCAAAGTGTGACCCAGGAAGAGGTACACTACACTGCAAAGCAGTGCTTGATTTTTCTAATACGTAAAAACAGAAACCTGGGGAATATATGTGGGACTGGCTATTAAGGGTGAGGAACAATGGTGCAAGGAACATAAAGTTGGATCAGTCTGAGTTTATTGATATGGACCTACCAAGCACAGATTTTTCATTCAATGTTTCAGCTAGAGAGGTTAGAAAAGCATCGAATGGTTTATTTGGTTGGTTAACTGAAGCATAGATTAAGCGTTGGCCTACACTAAATCAGGCTGAAATGCCAGACCTGCCTTGGTATACTGTAGAAGAAGGTATCCCAAGGCTTAGGGAAATTGACATGTTAGAGTTGATTTGTCGAGTTGGACACACAGACCCACCCATGGAGTGCCCTGAGGACACATTTTTCACCACATCAGTGAGGAACAAATTTGCGAAGGGAGTCCCAGCATCCTTAAAGACTGCTGTGATTGCTATTTTATGTAAGTCAGATTTGACAGTGGGAACTGCCCTCACTGAATTAAGACACTTAACTACAATGGGCTGATTGGACCCCACAGTGGTAGGGGTCAAGTGGCAGCACTTCATTGCCAAAGACAGGGTTGGTATGGTTACTGTAGTGGACAGCAGAGTCAAAGCAGTAATCAGAATAATTTGACTCGTATGGACTTACGGCAGTGGCTACTTAAACATGGCGTCCCTAGGAGTGAAATACATGGGAAATGTATTAAATATTTACTCGATCTGTACAAATGGAAGAATTCTAGGTATACTGAATGGCATTCTAACTTGAATTGCCAGAATAAAGAGCCATGGCCCTCAATTGATTCCCAGACTTCATCCAGTTTACAGACCCACAACCCCTTGAATGAAGTGGAATCTGGGTCCCCTTGAGGAAGGACCCAACTACACTGCCAAATTTTATGCTATTAATCTTTCTCTCAGCCTTCCCCAAAGGATCAGCAGCTTTTTATGAGAGTGACTGTTCACTGGGGAAAAGGAAATAATCAGACTTTTTGAGGATTACTGGGCACTGACTCTGAACTGACACTAATTTCAGGAGACCCAAAATGTCACTGTGGCACCCAGTCAGAGTGAGGGTGTATGGAGGTCAGGTTATTATTGGTGTCTTAGCTCAGGTCCATCTCACAGTGGGCCCAGTGGGTCCCCAACCCATCCTGTGGTGATTTCCCCAGTTCCAGAATGCATAATTGGGATCGACATACTCAGCAACTGGCAGAAACCCCCCCACACACCCATTGAATCCCTGACATTTGGAGTAAGAGCTATTATGGCAGTAAAGGCCAAGTGGAAGCCATTAGAACTGCCCCTACCTAGGAAAATAGTAAACCAAAAACAATATTGCATTCCTGGGGGGCTTGCAGATATTATTGCCACCCTCAAGGACTTGAAGAATGGAGGGGTGGTGATTCTCATCACATTCCAATTCAACTCACCTATTTGGCCTGTGCAAAAAACAGGTGGATCTTGGAGAATGACAGTTGATTATTGAAAACTTAATCAGGCGGTGACTCCAATTGCAGCTGCTGTTCCAGATGTAGTTTCATTGATTGAGCAAATTAATACATCTCCTGGTACCTGGTATGCAGTTATGAATCTGGCCAATGCCTTTTTCTCGATTCTGGTTTTGAAGGAACACCAGAAGCAGTTTGCCTTCAAATGGCAAGGCCAGCAATACACCTTCACTGTCCTACCTCAGAGGTATATCTACTCTCTAGCCCTATGTCATAATTTAGTCTTCAGGGACCTTGATCGCTGTTCCACAGGATGTCACCCTGGTCCATTACATTGATGACATTATGCTGGTTGGACCTAGTAAGGAAGAAGTATCAATGACTCTAGACTTAATGGTAAGACATTTGTGTGCTAGAGGATGGGAAATTACCCGGACAAAAATTCAGGTGCCTCAGTGAAATTTCTAGTGGTCCAGTGGTGTGGGGGTATGTTGAGGTATTCCTTCTAAAGTGAAGGATAAGTTGTTGCGTCTGGCCCCTCATACAACTAAAAAGAAGGCACAACACCTGGTGGGACTTTTTGCATTTTAGAGGCAACGTATTCCTCATTTGGGTGTGCTACTTCAGCCTATCTATCAAATGACTTGAAAAGCTGCTAGTTTTGAATGGGGCCCAGAACAAAGAAGGCTCTGCAACAGGTTCAGGCTGCTATACAAGCCACTCTGCCACTTGGGCCATATGATCTGGCTGATCCAATGGTGCTTGAAGTGTCGGTGGCAGATGGAGATGCTGTTTGGAGTCTTTGGTGTGCCCTTGTTGGTGAATCACAGCACAGACCCTTAAGATTTTACAGCAAAGCCCTGCCATCCTCTGCAGATAACTACTCTCCTTTTGAGAAACAGCTTTTGGCTTGTTACTGGTCCATAGTAGAGACTGAACACTTAATTATGGGCTACCAAGACACATGTGTCCTGAGTTGTCCATCATGAAATGGATGTTGTCTGACCCACAGAGTCATAAAGTTGGACATGCGCAGCAGCACTCCATCACTAAATGGAAGTGGTATATAAGAGATTGGGCTCAAGCAGGACCTGAAGGTACAAGTAAGTTACATGAAGAAGTGGCCCAAATGCCCATGGTCTCTACTTTCCCTCTCCCAATCTGCACCCATGGCCTCATGGGAAATTCCTTATGATCAGCTGACTGAAGAAGAGAAAACTTGTGCCTGGTTTACAGATGGTTCTGCATAATATGCAAGCATGAGCCAAAAGTGAACAGAGGCAGCACTCTAGCCACTTTCCAGGACCTCCCTGAAGGACAGTGGTGAAGGGAAATCCTCTAATGGGAGGAACCTTGAGTAGTGCACCTGGTTGTTCACTTTGCTTAGAAGGAGAAATGGCCAGATGAGTGATTGTATACTGATTCATGAGCTGTGGCTGACGGTTTGGCTGGATGGTCAGGGACTTGGAAGGAACATGACTGGAAAATTGGTGACAAGGAGGTATGATGTCTTAGTCATCTAGTACTGCTCTTACAGAAATACCACAAGTGGAGGGTTCAACAAAGACCAATTTATTCTCTAACAGTCTAGTAGGCTAGAAGTCCAAATTCAGGGTGTCAGCTCCAGGGGAAGGCTTTCTTTGTTGTCTCTGGAGGAAGGTCCTTGTCATCAACCCTCCCCTGGACTAGGAGCTTCTCCACACGGGAACCTGGGTCCAAAGGATGCACTCTGTTCCTGGAACTGCTTTCTTGGTGGTGTGAGTTCCCCCCATTCTGCTTGCTTCCCTTTCCTTTTTATCTCTTGAGAGATAAAAGGTGGTGCAGACCACACTCCAGGGAAACTCCCTTTACCTTGGATCAGGGATGTGACCTGGGTAAGGGTGTTATAATCCCACCCTAATCCTCTTTAACATAAAATTACAATCACAAAATGGAGGACAACCACACAATACTGGGAATCATGGCCTAACCAAGTTGACACATATTTTTTGGGGACACAATTCAATCCATGACATACAGGGAAGAGGTATGTGGATAGGTCTCTCTGAATGAGCCAAAGAAGTGAAGATATTTCTATCTCATGCGAATGCTCACCAAAGAGTGACCTCGGCAGAAGAGGATTTTAACAATCAAGTGGCTAGGATGACGTGTTCTGTGGAAACCAGTCGTCCTCTTTCCCTAGCCATTCTTGTCATTGCCCAATGGGTTCATGAACAAAGTGGCCATGGTGCCAGGGATGGAGGTTATGCATGGGCTCATCAACATGGTCTTCCACTCACCAAGGCCAACTTGGCTACAGCCACTGCTGAGTGCCCAATCTGCCAGTAGCAGAGACCAACACTGAATCCCTGATGTGGCACCGTTCCTCGAGGAGATCAGTGAGCCACCTGGTCTCAGGTTGATTACATTGGACCTCTTTCATCATGGAAAGGGCAGTGTTTTGTTCTCACTGGGATAGACGCTTACTCTGGATATGGATTTGCCTGCCCTGATGCAATGCTTCTGCCAAAACTACCATCTGTAGACTTACAGAATGTCTTATCCACTGTCATGGTATCCCACACAGCATTGCATCAGATCAGAGGGCTCACTTCACAGCAAATGAAGTGTGGCAGTGGGCCTATGCTCATGGAATTCACTGGTCTTACCATTTTACCCATCATCTTGAAGCAGCTGGCTTGATAGAATGATGGAATGGCCTTCTAAAGACACAATTACAGAGCCAGTTAGGTGGCAATACTTTTCTCCTGGGGCAATGTTCTCCAGGAGACTGTATATGCTCTAAACCAGCATCTAATCTATGGCGCTGTTTCTCCTATAGCCAGAATTCAAAAGTCCAGGAATCAAGGGGTGCAAATGGGATTGGCACCACTCATTATCTCCCCTAGTGACCCACTTGCATCACTTTTGTTTCCTATCCCTGCAACCCTATACTCTGCACGTCTAGGGGTCTCAATTCCAAAGGGAAGAATACACCCACCTGGAGACACAACACTGATTCTATTGAACCAGAACTTAAGAATACCACCTGGCCACTTTGGGCTCCTCATGCCTCTGGTCAACAGGAAAAGAAGGGAGTTACCATATTGGCTAGTGGGATTCATCTTGATTTACCAAGGGAAAATTGATTGACGTTACAAAATGGAGGTAAAGAAGAGTATGTCTGGAATACAGGAGATTTCCTAGGGCATCTCTTAGTGTTACTATGTTCTGTGATTAAAGTCAATGGAAAACTACACCAACCCAATTCTGACATGACTACTAATGGCCCAGAGCCTTTAAGAATGAAGGTTTGGGTCACCCCACCAGGGAAAGAACCACTACCAGTTGAGGTGCTTCTTGAGGGCAAAGAAATACAGAATGGGTGGTAGAAGAAGGTAGTTCTACATACCAGCTACGACCACATGACCAGTTGCAGAAACGAGGAGTTGAAGACTATAATTCTTATGAGCATTTCTTCCTTGTTTTGTTATATGTGTATGTGTGTGTATGTATGTACATACATATACATATATACATACACATGTATATATACATGTATATACATACATACAAGCCCTGGTAGCAGAGTGATTATGAGCTCGGCTGCTAATCAGAAGGTCGGCAGTTCGAATTCACCAGCTGCTCCTTGGAAACCTTATGGGGCTGTTCTACTCTGTCCTATAGGGTCACTATGAGTTGGAATTGATTCAATGGCAACGGGTTTGGTTTGGTTTTCTACATACATATATATATATGTACACATACATATGTATACATACATACATATGTATGTATACATATATATAGCAAATATTTTTGTTTTCTTTCCTTCCTTAACCTATTACTTATTATAAAGTGTATGATGGAAACAGGGCTAGTACATTTCAGTTGTATGCATATTAGGTGTAGCATGTTAGACTCAAGTATGACTTTATAATTTTCTTTATTTAGAGATTATATGTGGTTTAAACAGATGTGTACAAGTGCCAAGTTGACAAGGTGTGGACTGTGATGGTTAATGTTATGTGTCAACTTGGCTAGGCAGTGATTCTCAGTATTAGGTAATTATTCTCCATTTTATGATCTGATATAAGGGGAGTGTCTTAGTCATCTAGTGCTCCCATAACAGAAATACCACAAGTGGATGGTTTTAATGAAGAGAAGTTTATTTCCTCACAGTCAAAGTAGGCTAAAAGTCCAAATTCAGGGTGTCAGCTCCAGGGGAAGCCTTTTTCTCTCTCTGTCGGCCTTCTCATCAATGTTCCCCAGGACTAGGAGCTTCTAGGCTCAAGGACCCCCTTCCAAAGGACACCCTCTGCTCCCGGCACTGCTTTCTTGATGGTATGAGGTCCCCCTGTCTTACTGCTCACTTCTGTCTTTTATATCTCAAGAGATTGCCTCAGGACACAATCCAGTCTTGTAGATCAGGTCCTGCCTTACTAACACAACTGCCACCCATCCTCCCTCATTAACATCATAGAGACAGGTTTACAACATACAGGAAAATACAGTACCAGGAATCATGGCCTAGCCAAAATGATACATACATTTTTTGGGGGGACATAGTTCAAACCATAACAGGGAGTTTCCTCGAGGGTGTGGCCTGCATCCAATATATATGGATGTTCTGGTAAAGCTCACTCCCTCTGGATCCTGCATCCAACTCATCATCCTCTGACCTCTAGTTCTTGGGATGTAAACCAGCAGCATGCCACCTGACCTGCAGATTTTGGGATTTGCCAGCTCCTGAAACCCTGTAATCCAGCAGCCTTCTGCCTGACCTGCTGATTTTGTGTTCTTCAGCCCCTGCAATCATGTGAGTCAGGAAAAGCCTCCAGCCCGATGCCTGACCCACAGATCTGGGACTTGCCAGCCTCCACAACTGCGTGAGCCATTTCCTTGAAATAAATCTCTCTCTGTATATTTATATATATATGCGTCACTGGTTTTGCTCTTCTGGAGGAATCAGCCTAAGACATCTGGCTGAGGCAGCACACTTTCTGGGTGTGCCAGGAGATAAACTGCGGGCAACAGCCCTCAGCCACTGACAGATGTTATTCCTGGGATTAGGCCACTCATATGTGTGTGCTCTACGTGGTTTCCCTGAGGTCCCCAGTTAGACTGAGCCCGGTTGCCCACAGCATCACCTGCTTTGGTGCCACGTGCAGGGCTCCTTCCTCTTGTCTCATGTCCCACCTCCCACCAGTGCTTCCTGGGATAACCTCTTGGATACCCCACATGCCCTCAAGTCCTCAATTCAGAACTAGCTTCCGGGGGGCCCTACTATGCCCTGGGCACTGTGTATCTGTGCCCTCCCTGAATCCTCCCAGCAGGTGCTAATTCATCCCCATTCTGCAGAGGAGAAAACTGAGGCCCAGAGCAGCAAAGCAACTTGCCTGAGGACATTCAGTGAAG
Source organism: Dugong dugon (assembly GCA_030035585.1). Lineage (NCBI taxonomy): Eukaryota > Metazoa > Chordata > Mammalia > Sirenia > Dugongidae > Dugong > Dugong dugon. The sequence goes on along the minus strand of CM057462.1, from coordinate 22,762,476 downwards.
AGTGGGGGCTCCAGGTCCCACTCTGGGACCCCCGGCAAGTTGCTCCCTCACCTCTTCTTAAAATAACGGGAATGCATCCTCTCACAGTTCTGGGACCAGAAGTCCAAAATCAAGGTGTCAGCAGGGCTGGTTCCTTCTGGAAACTCTGAGGGCAGATCCGTTCCATGCCTTTCTCCTAGCTTCTGGTGGCTGCTGGTAATCCTTGTGTTCCTTGGCTTATGGCCGCATCACTCCAATCCCTGCCTCCACTGTCACATGGCCTTCTCCTCTCTGTGTTTCTCTGTCCAGATCTCTCTCTCCTTTCCTTTACAAAGACACTGTCATTGTATTTGAAACCACTGTAATCCAGGATGACGTCCTCCTCTCAAGATCCTTCACTTAATTACATCAGAAATGGCCATTTTTCCAAATCACGTCACATTCACAAGTTCTGGGGGTTAGGACATATGCCAGAGTGGACATGTTTTTTGGGGACGCTGCATCTCTACAGCCCTTATGCACCCTAAAGGCTCACTCTCCCACTGGGCAGTACAGGGAGAGGGATCTTTCACCTCTCCCCCTTTGGTGCACCCCTCGGCTTAGTAACAACGCTGGGGACTAAACCTTTACTGAGCATTTTTTACACATGATCACAGCTAGTCTCCCCCTCAGGGCCTTTGCATGGGCTGTTTCACTTTCCTGGGAAACCCTTCCCCACTTTCCACTCCTCCTCCCAGCAAACACTCCCCCAACCTCCCGCTTCCCCCACGGATCAATTCGCTGTGGAATTGTCCTGGAAATCTACTGTTTGTTTATTTTTGCATGTCGATTGCCCACATAAGTTCCGGAAGGGCAGGGATTTTGAATATTTGCATCAGTGCTGTGTCTCTTCCTCTTAGAACAACGCTTGACACACAGTAGTTACTCAGTAAATATTTGTTGCTGAACAGATGAGCTAAAAATGATCCATGTCTCCTCTGTGTTGGGGTCGGAGGCCTTCAGTGCTCTCAGAGGGCTCCCAGGCTGAGGGTGACACAGGCCATCACGGTCCTGTGTGGAGAGGTTGAGGATGAAGGTGGGAGCCCATTTTCCGCTTAGGTCCTGCACTTCCGATTTTGGACACGTGAGGGCAGCAGAGACTCGCAGGACCAACGAGGTGCTCCGCCAGCCCAGGGTTGCCCCCAGGTACCGCCCCGCCCCCACTTCCAATAGCCCCTGAGACCCCAAGTTTCACCCTTGGGTTTCTTGTTTGCCTCTCTTGACTTTGGCCACACCCCCAGGTCAGCTTCCAAATTTATGCATTGAATTATTTCATGGCACAAAAGGAGAAAAATACAGAAAATAATGATGCAGGTCTCCCTCTAGCCAGAAAAAAGCTGGTTCCTATTTTTAAAAATTGGTTGTTGTTGTTGTAAAAATATATATAACGGAGCATTTTTCAGTTCAACATTTTCAGGTGTACAATTTAGTGATATCAGTTACATTAATCACATTGTGCAACCGTCACCCGTAATTGTTGCCAAATTTCCCATTACCATGAACAGAAGCTTACTGCTTCCTAAACAATGGCTCCCCCTTTCTTTGTTCCCATGTTGAACTCTTGCTGGCACTTTTCTTTTTTTTGGCTATATTTATTTTTTTCCTAGCGAGGTTGTCCTTGACTAGCCCATTTCAAAACTGCGAACTGTCCCACCGTGCTCTGCTCTCCGAATCCCTTTGACTCTTTATTTTTTGCCCATAGTACTGTTGTTTCCTAACCTCCTTATAATTTACTAGTTTATGGTTCATCCTGTCTCCCCCATTGGAATGGCAGCTCCCCCAGGGCAAGATTTTCTGCTGTATACAGTAGGTGCTCAGTAAATACTTGGGGAATGAAGTAGTACCAAAAATAAATAAAGCCTGTTGTTGTTAGCTGCTGTGGAGTCAGCCCCCAACTCATGGCGACTCCATGCACAACTGAACAAAACATCCTGCACCATCAGTATGATTGGTTGCAGACGAGATCATTGTGATCCATAGGGTTTTCACTGGCTGATGTTTGGAAGTAAACCACCAGGCCTTTCTTCCGAGTCTGTCTCAGTCTAGAAGTTCAGCTGAAACCTGTTCAGCATCACAGCAACACAGAAACCTCTACTGACAGATGGGTGGGGGCTGAGCATGAGGTGCACCGGCCAGGAAAGGAACTCGGAACTCCAGGTCTCCTGCGTGGAAGGCAAGAATTCTACCACTGAACAAATAAAGCTAAATACCTCTTAAGCTCCTGGCCCTTCCACTGCGAGGTAATTACTACTATGAAATCAGGTCTAAATACGTGTGCTGTTGTTGTTAGATGCCGTCGAGTTGATTCTGACTTACAGCAACCACATGTGACAGAGCAGAACTGCCCCATACTGTTTCCTAGGCTTTAATCTTTATGGACACAGATTGCCAGGTCGTTTCTCCCACAGAGTCACGAAGGGGTTAGGGTCACCAACCTTTCAGTCGGCAGTCAAGTGCTTAACCATTGCATCACCAGGGCTCCTTCCAAATACGTGTATCTATGAGCAACATGTAATTTCATGGTGTGTGCCCTTAAAACACGCTGTATACTTTTTCAGTTACCTGCAGACAGACGAGTTTGTCTGAGTATAGTGAAGCCTAGTGGCTAAACACACGGATTCAAGGCAGACGCTTGGTTGCTGAAAAGCCTTGGGCAAGCTACTTAAGAACATGCGCCTCAGTTTTCTCGTCTATAAAATGGGGGTAATGACAGTACCTACCTTAACAGGTTATTGTGATGATTATGTGGTTTAAGACACTAAATAGCCAGTGCCTACCTGCGGTGCAACTTGAAGCTTGAATCTTTTCTTCAATTGTTTCAGCTTGAGAAATGCCAAGCATGCTCTTGCCTTTTGGTTTTCTAACTGCAGGTCTTTGCACATTTCATTATAGTACTCTACTTTGTCTTCTTGAGCCACCCTTTGAAACTTTCTGTTCAGCTCTTTTGCTTCATCATTTCTTCCATTTTCTTGGGCTACTTTATGTTCAAGAGCAAGTTTCAGAGTCTTTTTCTGACATCCATTTTAGTCTTTTCTTTCTTTCCTATCTTTTTAATGACCTGTTGCTTTCTTCATGTATGATGTCCTTGATGAAATCCCACCACTCGTCTGGTCTTTAGTCATCAGTGTTCAATGCATCAAATCTATTCTTGAGATGGTCTCTAAATTCAGGTAGGATATACTCAAGGTTGTACTTTGGCTCTCGTGGACTTGTTTTAATTTTCTTCAGCTTCAACTTAAACTTGCATATGAGTAATTAATGGTCTGTTCCGCAGTCAGCCGGTGGCCTTGTTCTGACTGATGGTATTGAGTTTCTCCATTGTCTCTTTCCACATATATAAACCATAAAACCAAACCCATTGACGTCGAGTCGATTCTGACTCATAGAGACCCTATAAGACAGTAGAACTGCCCCAAGGAGCACCTGGTAGATTTGACCTTTTGGTTAGTAGCCGAACTCTTAAGCACTACACCATCAGGGTTTCCTTTTCACAGATATGGAATACACAGGAATAAAATCTACTATCTCTCTCTCATCCACAGATACAGTAGATTTTATTCCTGTGTATTCCATCTGGAGACGTCCACGTGGATAGTCGCCATTTATGTTGTTGAAAAAGGTATTTGCAATGAAGTCATAGGTCTTGCAAAATTCTATCACGGGATCTCTGGCATCATTTCTATCACCAAGGCCGTATTTTCCAACTACTCATCCTTCTTCTTTGTTTCCAGCCTTCACATTCCAATCACCAGTAATTATCAGTGCATCTTGATTGCATGTTTGATCTCTTTCAGACTGCAGAAGTTGGTAAAAATCTTCCATTTCTTCATCTTTGGCCTTAGTGGTTGGTGCTTAAATTTGAATAATAGTCGTATCAACTGGTCTTCCTTGGAGGCGTATGGATATTATCCTATCACTGACAGCACTGACTGCTTCAGGATAGATCTTAAAATGTGCTTTTTGACAATGAATGTGACACCATTTCTCTTCAATTTGTCATTCCCTGCATAGTGGACCATATGATTATCCAATTCAAAATAGCCAATACCAGTCCATTTCAGCTCACTAATGCCTAGGATATCTATCTTCAAGTGTTCCATTTCATTTTTGACAACTTCCAACTTCTCTCCATTCATACTTTGTACAGCTGTTTGTTTGCAGCTGTTTCTTCTCATTTTGAGTCATGCCACATGAGCAAATGAAGGTCCTGAGAGCTTGACTCCATCCATGTCATTAAGGTTGACTCTACTTTGAGGAAGTAGCTCTTCCCCGGTCATATTTTGTATGCCTTTCAACCTGAGGGGCTCATCTTCTGGCACTATATCAGACAATGTTCCACTACTATTCATAAGGTTTTCACTGTCAACTTTTTTAGAAGTAGACCTCCAAGTCTTTATTCCTAGTCTGTCTTGGGTCTGGAAGTTCCACTGAAACCTGTCCACCATTGGAGACCCTGCTGGTATTTGAAATACTGGTGGCAAACCTTCCAGCATCACAGCAACACACAAGCCATGACAGTACCACAAACTGACAGATGACTGGTGCCTCCAGTTGCAATACTGAAGGATTCCATGGGCAAAATATTGAATGACACAGGAAGCATCAAAAGAAGATGGAAGAAATACACAGAGTCACTGTACCAACTGTTTCAGGAGGCAGCAAATGATCAAGAACCAATGGTACTGAAGGAAGAAGAAGTCCAAGGTACACTGAAGGTGCTGGAAAAAAACAAGGCTCCAGAAATTGACGGAATACCAATTGAGAAGTTTCAACAAATGGATGCAATGCTGGAAACTCTCACTCATCTATGCTAAGAAATTTGGAAGACAGCTACCTGGCCAATTGACTAGAAGAGTTCCATTTTTGTGCTCATTCCAAGGAAAAGTGATCCAACAGAATGTAGACATTATCGATCAATGTCACTAATATCACACGCAAGTAAAATTTTGCTGAAGATAATTAAAAAACGATTGCAGCAGTACATCAATGGGGAATTGCCAGAAATTCAAGCCGAATTCAGAAGAGGACATGGAATGAGGGATATTATTGCTGATGTCAAATGGATCTTTGCCGAAAGAAAGATGTTTTTTCCTGTGTTTTATTGACTATGCAAAGGCGTTTGACTGTGTGAATCATAAGAAGTTATGGATAACATTTCGAAGAATGAACATTCCAGAACACTTAACTGTGCTCATGGGGAACCTGTACACAGATCAAGAGGCAGTCATTCGAATAGAATTAGGGGATACTGTGTGGCTTAAAATCAGCAAAGGTGTTGTCAGGGTTTTATCCTTTCACTATACTTATTCAATCTGTATGCTGAGCAGATAATCCAAGTAGCTGGACTATATGAAGCAGAATGCAGCATCAGATTGGAGGAAGACTCATTACCAACCTGCGATGTGCAGATGACACAACCTTGCTTGCTGAAAGTGAAGAGGACCTGAAGCACTTACTGATGAAGATCAAAGACCACAGCCTTCAGTATGGATTACATTTCAACATACAGAAAACAAAAATCCACACAACTGGACCAATAAACAACATCATGATAAATGGAGAAAAGATTGAAGTTGTCAAGAATTTCATTTCACTTGGATCCACAATTAACTCCCACGGAAGCAGCAGTCAAGAAATAAAATGACGTATTGCACTGGGCAAATCTGCTGCAAAAGACTTTAAAGTGTTAAATCGCAAAGACATCACTATGAGGACTAAAGTGAGCCTGACCCACACCATGGTGTTCTCAATCGCCTCATATGCATGTGAAAGCTGGACAATGAACAAGGAAGATCAGAGAAGAATTGATGCCTTTAAATTATGATGTTAACAAAGAATATTTAGTATACTACGGACTGTCAAAAGAACGAACAAATCTGTCTTGGAAGAAGTATAGTCAGAATGCTCCTTAGAAGTGAGGATGGCGAGACTTATGTACTTTAGACATGTTATCAAGAGGGACCAGTCCCTAAAGAAGGACTGCTGGGTAAAGTAGAGGGTCAGCAAAAAAGAGGAAGACCCTCAACAAGATGGACTGATACAGTGGCTGTAACAATGGGCTCAAACATAGCAACAACTGTGAGCATGGCGCAGGACCGGGCAGTGTTTCATTCTGCTGTAGGTGGTGTCACTATGAGTTGGAACTGACTGGACAGCACCTAACAACAACAGCCTGTGGTGCAGTGAATTACTTAATATGGCCCTTCTAGCCATAGTCTTTTTGACTCCCACACAATGATTGGATGGGACTGTGCAAATAAGGTGTATGGAAACTGTGATGGTTGAGGTTATGTGTCAACTTGTCTGGACCACGATTTTCAGTGGTTGGAAGTTATGTAATGATGTAATCTGGCAGTTATGTAGTGATGTAGTCCTCTATTTTGTGATATGATATAATCATCCTCTATTTCCTGATGTGTTTTAAATCCTAGCCTGTACGCCTGTGGTTATGTTCCCATTTGGGAGTGAGTAATCTGTCATATTAGTGAGGCAGGATTAGGGTGCGATGTATCTTGAGTCACTGCCTTACTAGAGGGTGTGACTCAAGTCACCACCCTTACCCCAGTCACCACCCTACCACCTGTGATAATTAAGGTTGTGTGTCAGCTTGGCTGGTCCATGATTCTCAGGGGTTTGTCAGTTATGTAATGATGTAATTTGTCAGTTATGTAATGATATAGTCATCTTCTATTTTGTGATACGATGTAATCATTTTCAATTTTGTGATCCGATGTAAGCAGCCAGTCAGTTGAAAAGGGAGTTTCATTGGGTGTGTGGCCTGCATCCAATATATATGGATGTTCTGGCAAAGCTCACTTGATTGCTCTGGATCCTGCATCTGGCTCCTCATCATCTGATTTCTAGTTCTTGGGACTTGAACCAGCGGCCTGCCATATTACCTGACGATCTTGAGGTTCGTTGGCCTCTGCAGCCTGTGAGCCAGTGGCCTGCTGTCTGACCTGCTGATCTTGAGTTCATCAGCCCCTGCAGCTAGTGAGTCAGGATAAGCCTCCAGCCTGATGCCTGAGCCATGGACTTGGGACTTGCCAGCCTCTACAACTGTGTAAGCCATTTTCTTGAGATAAATCTCTCTCTCTCTCTGTATATATATATAGATTTCACTGGTTTTGCTTCTCTAGAGAACCCAGCTTAAGACACTACCCTTATTCAAGTCACTCCCTTAATTGAGTCACACCTTTTATCTGATGAGAGATAAAAGCAGAGAGAAGTGAGTAGAGAAAGAGGGACCACTACCATCAAGAAGAAGAGCTAGGAGTGGAGAGCATCCTTTGGACTTGGGATCCGTGTGCTGAGAACCTCCTAGACCCAGGAGCCAGAAAGCCATAACACCAGAAACGGTGCAAGATGATGAGAAGCAGTGCCAAGGGTGGAAGAGAACCAGTAACAACAGAACCAGGAAATAGGTGTGAGATGGCGCTGTGGGCTTTCCAGCCATCCCACAGAGCAAAGCGGTTATAGTGGGTGTGTTGACCCATGGCCAAGAGAGCTGAGTACCTTTGGGCAGAAGGCTTCCTGGCAGAGTGGGGTGCCTCTGGACACTTGTTAGTGGGGCTAAAGAGATTTGTAACACTTGCCTGAGCAGGGCAGGGGCCTGCAGGCACAGCTGAGAAGATGCTGTCCTGATCAAAAAACTGTACCCTGAGTCATTTCTAATCCTGAATTGTAACCTGCTACTTCCCTAATAAACCCCATAATTGTCAGTATGGTCTGTGATTTCTGTGTGGCCATTGCAATGAATTATCAAATCCAGCAGAGTAGAGAGTGCCATGGGACGGGTGGCTGGTGTCAGAATTACTAAAAAGATTGAAGAGAGGAAGTATGTCTGAACTTCGCCTCATAGGAAGCAGCCTTGGGCTGTTGATGCTGATGATTCTATCTCCTCCCTCGTGAAGTTAGAGGAGGTCATATGCCCCCACCATGCCATTTTTACACTATGATGAATAGGGGCAGTGGCAGTTCAGTGATAGAATTCTCTACTTCCATGAGGGAGCCCTGGCTTTGTTTGTCACCAATGCACCTCATGCTCAGCCACTACCCGTCTATCAGGGGAGGCTTGCATATTGCTATGATGCTGAACAGGTTTCAGTGGAGCTTCCAGACTAAGATGAACCAGGAAGAAAGGCCTGGTGATCTACTTCCAAATATCAGCCAACGAGAGCCCCATGGATCACAAAGGTCTCATCTGCAACCGATCATGGGGATGGCACAGGACTGGGCAATGTTTTCTTCTGTTGTGCATGGCAGGGGCAGTTCACAACACCACCAGCCTGTTATTATTATAATTATTTAAGATATCTAAACATTTTAACTTCTGTGTAATATTCCTTTGTGTCACTAAACATGTCTCAATTTGGGGTCTCCAAGAAGCAGATCCTAAGACAGAGATTCAAGAGCATAACTTTTTGGAAAATGACCCCAGGAAGCACTGGTGGGGCACAGGAGATGAGAGACAGGGAAGGAGCCCTGCAGGGGGCGCCAGCAAGCAGATTCTACCATGGCCAAATGGGGCTCAGTTTCTTGGGGGAACTCAGGGACAAAAGGTACAACACACACCTCAAAACTGTGCTACCCCTGGGACGAGGGAGCTGAGACGTTTATAACCAACTCTCCTTTTGTCTGTGGTTGAGGGCTGCTCCCAGGAGAATCATGTGACCCAGCAACATGGCCTCCAGGGCCAGAGCAGCCCTCAGGCAGAGAATTCCTGGTCTGGTAGGTGGGAAATGCATGCTCAAGACAAATTTTTTTCTACTGTTTAAAATACTTATTGATTTCTTTTTGGTGAAAATATACACAACAAATATATACCATTTCACTCATTTCTACATTACAATCCAGTGACATTGCTCACATTCTTCAGGTTGTGCAACCGTTCTTGCTATCGTTTTCCAAATTATTCCATCACCATTACATAAACTTACTGGCCCCCTAAGCTTTTCATTTAACCTTTTAAGTTGCTGTTGTCAATTTGATCCCACACAGATGATTCTTTAAAGGAGTGCAATGCTCAAGGCAGACATTCTTTACTAATTAAGCTAAACCACTGTTGGTTCAAAGAAGACTTCAGGGGATAGTTTTGGTTTGAGGTTTAAGGTTTAAAGATTATCTCAGAGCCATAGTTTTGGGGGTTCATCCAGCCTCACTAGCTCCAAAAAGTCTGGGTTCCATTGAGAATTTTAAATTCTGTTCCACATTTCTCCCCTTTTCGATCAGGATTCTGCTATAGAATTTGTCTTAGTTATCTAGTGTTGCTACAACAGAAATACCACCAGTGGATGGCTTTGACAAACAGAAATTTATTTTCTCACCGTTTAGAAGGCTAGAAATCCGAATTCAGGTTGCCGGCTCTAGGGGAAAGTTTTCTCTCTCTGTCAGCTGTGGAGGAAGGTCCTTGTCTCTTCTGAGCTTCTGCTCCTGGGCAATCTTCATGGGGCTTGGCATCTCTCTTCCTCCATCTCTGCTTGCTTGCTTGTCCTAATCTGCTCTTTTCATACTTGTAAAAGATTGACTCAAAACACACTCTATACTACTTCTGACATTAACACAACAAAGACAATCCATTTCCAAATGGGATTATAACCACAGGCATAGAGGTTAGGAATTTCAACACATATTTTTGGGGGACACAGTTCAATCCATAGCAGAATTCAAAGCACATTTTATTTTCCACTCCAAGGCATTTGGTGGCTTTCAGTACTTTAACCAAAGAGGCCGCATGGCCTGAAATAAGGTCTTTCCATAGCAGTGTTATACCTCCCCATCAAACTTACCTCCTGAATTTGATTTCTGTGCATTGATGGACCATTATTTACCCTACCACTCCCATAGGGCATTCAGCTTGTGTTGGTCACTCAGTGTCCCAGCACCAGGCGCATCGTCACATTCACTTGGGGTCTCAGTGGCTCCAGGCTTTACTCCAAGCCCTTCCCAGCAACCTGCCAAGGTGGTGCTATTACTGTCCTCCTTTCACAGAGGGGGAAACCGAGACACAGAGTGGTTAAGGCACTTGCCTTGGGTCACACAGCCTCAAAGTATCTAGGCAGGACTGGATCAAGGTTTGGAGTTCATGTCGGTCCAAATTGTGGGTTTGCCCCTACGTCGGCACTCCTCACCCCTATCCAGTCCTTGGTGATTTCACACCAGCCTCCAGGCGTGACCTGCTCACCCCTGAGCCCCTCGACTTCAAGATCCCCAGCCTTGTGGAAGCCCCTGCTGCTGGTTTGAATGGGCGCTCTGCCCTCCCCGACCCATCCCTTGAGATTCCAAGAGCAATCTTGGGAGGGTTTACAGAAGCTCCGGCCCCCTCCACTCCTCCAGCCCCGGGCCGTCTCCGGGAGACTGGGGTTGCTGGAAGACGGCTGGGGCAAAACTGAGGGCCTGGCAGCGGGAGAGGGCTAACGAGTGAAGCAGGGGGCCCAGTCGGAGTACGGCGGAGGCGGATGGGAGAAGGCGAGGGAGGACAAATCCTTTCTCCCTGCTTCATCTCCACCTGACCCCACGGAAGGTCCGCTCCACTCTCGTGCTCAGGGGCCCTGGAGGCGTGGTCAGGACTAGATCTGGAGGGAACTTGGCACAGCCTGGCACAGGGCAGGGGCGGGTAGGGGAAGAAACTGTCCATGGGGAGTGTGTCCATTTTCCCACGACCGTTTCAGGCTCTTTCATTGGTCAAGACGGGGCCATATGCAAATGAGAGATTGCCCCAGAAATCGCCCCACCCGGGTCCCCAAATTGTTTCTCCCAGAACTGCGGGTGCCTGGGAACCCTGGGATGGGTGAGGTGGGGGCTACTGAAAGGAGCCCAGCTCTGGGTTCGCCTCTGTTTTACTGCCTCAGTACCACTTGGAGACTGGGAGTCCACACTCCCCCCAGAAACCCCCTGTCCTCAGTCTACCCCTTCCATCTCCAACTCAGGGGACCCCGCAAAGGTCATGAGCCGAAACTCTGCAGAAAGGCTGCGAAGTCTCTTCAACCCACAGAGGCTCTGCCTCACTCTCACAGAAACCTGCCAACCACAACCCGAGATACCGCTTGTTTTCACCTGTTAGACTGGGAAACTCAGACATGTGATGACCCTCCGTGACATCAGGCTGAGGGGAAAGGGAAATGCCACGTTGCTGGGGGGAGAGTCCGCGGTGCAGCCCCGATTGAGGGGCGGGGGGCGGCAGAGACCACCGAAAATATGAGCGAGTGTGCCCCACCCCTGGGTATTTACCCTCCTGGTACATTTGCATGTTTGCAAAATGACAGACGTAGGAGGGGGCCATGGCAGGCGTCTTCCTCCCCCGTGCCTGCACCGTGCTGAGCCACTGTGGTGGGCTGAATAGTGTCTCCAAAAATACAGGGCTGTTCCAACCCCCAGAACCTGTGAGTGTGCCCTTGTTTGGAAATAGGGTCTTTGCAGATGCAATTGAGGATTTTTTAAAAACTAATGTTTTACTATGTTTTCACAGCAAATTAGGTTCCCATTTAACAATTTATACACAAATTACTCAGTGATGTTGGTTACATTTTTCAAAATGAATCAGTATTTTTATTCCGTTCTGGTTGTCACATGAGTTCTTTTTTCTTTTTCCTAGATTTCATTTGTTTTGTTATTGTTGAGAATATACACAGCAAAGTATGCACTAATTCAACAGTTTCTACATGTACAGTTCGTTGACCTTGATTACATTCTTGGATTTGTGCAAACATTCTCACCCTCCTTTTCTCAGTTCTTTCTCCCGCATTAACAGAAACTCACTGCCCCCTAAGCCATCTAATCTTTTGAGTTGCTTTTGTCAATTTGATCCAATATAGATGATCTTAAGAGAGCATAATGCTGAAGGCAGACATTCTTTACTAGTTAAGCTAAACTGTGGTTTGGTTCTAAGAAGACTTCAGGGGATATTTTTGGTTTAAGACTTAATGATTATCTCAGGGCAATGGTTTCAGGGGTTCATCTACCCTCCATAGCTCCAGAAAGTCTAGAGTTCAGGGGCATTTGAAATTCTGTTCTGCATTTTCCCTCTTTTGATCAGGATTCTTCTATAAAACCTTTTATCAAAATGTTCAGTAATGGTAGCTGGGCACCATCCAGTTGTTCTGGTTTCGTGGCAAAGGAGGCAGTTGTTCATGGAAGCAATTAGCCACCATTCCATATCCTCCTATTCTTGACTCTCCTTCTTCCTCTGTTGCTCCGGGTGAATAGAGGCCAATTGTCCTGCCTTGGAGTGCAAGCTTTTAAGACCCCAGGTGTTACGGATTGAATTGTGTCCCCTCCCAAAATATGTCAACTTGGCTAGTCCATGATTCCTAGTATCGTGTGATTGTCCACCATTTTGTCATCTGATGGGATTTTCCTGTGTGTTGTAAATCCCACCTCTATGATGTTAATGAGGTGGGATTATTGGCAATTATATTAATGTGGCAGGACTCAATCTACAAGATTAGATTGTGTCTTAAATCAATCTTTTTTGAGATATAAAAGAGAGAAGCAAGCAGCGAGTCAGGGGGACCTCATTACCAAAAAGAAACATGAGCCAGGAGGAGAGCAGGTCCTTCGGACTTGGGGTCCTTGCTCTGAGAAGCTCCTCGACTGGGGAAGACTGATGACAAGGACCTTCCTCCAGAGCCAACAGAGAAAGAAAGCCTTCTGCTGGAGCTGGCATCCGGAATTTGGACTTCTAGCCTACTTGACTGTGAGGGAATAAATGCCTGTTTGCTGAAGCCACCCACTTGTGGTATTTCTGTTACAGCAGCACTAGATAAGACCCCAGGCACTATGCAATGAACTAGGAGGTGGAACAGAAGCACTAAATGTGTTATTAGCCCAATTAACTGGGATGTCCTGTGAAACCATGACCCTAAACCTCCAAACCAAAGAACTAAATCCCATGAGGTGTTTGGTTGTACATAAGCAGCCTCAGAAGCTACTTTTTTTGTTGTTGTTGCTATTGTAAATGTATCTATCACACAACTTTTGCCAGTTTAACTTTTTACAGGTGAGCAGCTTATTGACAGCAATTACAACAATCAGCTGTGGAACCCAACCCTTAATCAATGTGATTTTTCCATCACCGTTAACCCGCCTTTCCCCCTCCCTCCTGCCTCTGGTAGCCACTGATAAACTTTGTTCTCTATACATTGCCTTTTCTTGTCTTTTTACATAAGTGAGGTCATACCATATTTACCCTTTTCTAATTGGCTTATTTCTCTCAGCATAATGTTTTCAAGCTCCATCCATACTATAGTATTTATTAAGACTTCATTCCTCCTACTAGCTGAGTAGTATTCCATTATATGTATGTACCATGTTTTATTTATCCATTCATCTGTTGACAGGCACTTAGGTTGTTTCTACCTTTTGGCTATTGTGAATAGTGCTTGTGATTGTTAAGGTTGTGTGCCAACTTGGTTGGGCCTTGATCCTTGGTGGTTTGGCAGTTATGATGTAGTTTGGCAGTCATATAATGATGTAAGCACCTCCATGCTGAGATATGCCATGAGTAGCCAATCAGTTGAAAGCGAGTTTCCTTGGGAGTGTGGCCTGCATCCAACCAATATAAGTGGACTTTCTGGCAAGGCTGGAGGGTATTTGCAAGCTTTGGATCATGCAGCTGACTCCTGTTCATCTGACCTTTGGTTCTTGGGACTTCAACTAACAGCTTACCTGCCGGTCTTGGGATTTGTCATCCTCCAAAGCCTGTGAGCCACAAGCCTGTTGTCTGATCTGCCGATCTTGGGTTCGCCAGCCCCTGCAGCTATGTGAGTCAGGAGAAGCCTCCAGGCTGACCCACTGACCTGGGACTTTCCAGCCACTTCAACCACATGAGCCATTTCCTTGATATAAATCTCTCTTTCTATATATATAAGTATATATATAGACACTTCACTGGTTTTGCTTCTCTAGAGAACCCAATGTAAGACAGTGCCGCAATGAACATTGGTGTACATGTCTCTTTTTGAGTCTTAAGTGAGGATCTTGAGGTAAGGAGATGATCCTGGATTTCCTGGGTAGGCCCTAAGTCCAATAGCAAGTGTCCTTTTAAGATGAGGAGAAACACGATGTTATGGACTGAATTGTGTCCCCCCCCTCAAAAAAATATGTTGAAGTCCCAACCCCTGTACCTGTGAATGTGACCATGTTTGGGGAAATAGGGTTTTTCTTTTGTTATCAGTTGGTTCAAATGAGGTCATACCAGAGTAGAGTGAGTTCTAAATCTAATCACTTCTGATTGTTGTCTTATAAAAAGAGCAGAATAGACACAGACACACACACGGGAAGACAGACGCCATGTGAGGATTCATCTACAAGCCCAGGATATTCAAGGGCTACAGAAGCTAAAAGAGACAAGGAAGGATCTTCCCCCAGAGCCCACAGAGAAAGCATGGCTCTGCTGGCACCCTTAATTCAGACTTCCAGCCCCCAAAACTGAGACAATAAATTCCTGTTCTTTAAAGCCACATGCTTGTGGCATTTTTGTTATAGCAGCACTAAGTAACTAAGACAACTAGGGAAACACCGTGTAAAGACAGAGGCAGAGACTGGAGTGATGTGGCCACAAGCCAAGGGATTCCAGGAGCCAAAAGAAGCTGGAAGAGGTAAGGAAGGATCCTCCCCTAGAGCCTCCAGAGGGAGTGTGGCCCCTATCGATATCTTGATTTCGGGCTTCTGGCCTCCAGAACAGTGAGGGAATAAATTCTTGTTGTTTTAAGCTACTCAGTTGGGGTACTTTGTTACAGCAGCCACAGGACACTACAATAATGACTCTGGATTTGATCCTTCAGAAGCCCCTGGTCTGGGGGTGAGGGGGAAGAGCCAGACACAGAACCCCACCCCAGCCCTGTGCCATCAAGGTGCGGCCAGAGGGAGGACTCTCAGCCTATGGCTACCTGGGGGAAGACAGGGAAGGATTCCTGGAGAAGGGGGCACTGGAGCTGGGGTTTAAGAGATGAATAGGAGTTCACCAGTGCGAGCTGTTCCTTCCAAGCCAACGTGCTCAGGCTGTCTTACCCCAACTCCAGACAAAGCTGAGACACCACTGCCCAACTACACAGTTATATGGTTATTCTATCTAAAATATTGATGTTACAGCTGTAACCAAGCCATGCCTGCCAGGTGGGTAGTATCACCCCCATCTTACGGGCTGGAAAACTGAGGTCGAGAGAGGCTTGGTGATGCTCTAAAGCATCAGGGCTGAGCCCAGATTCACACCCAGGGCTCGCTCCGGCCCTGAGAGCATAGGCAGGTGCCAGATGGAGGCGGCTCCACTGCAATGGGGGCGCCAGTTCTCCCCACCCCGTGGACCTGCATGCATTTAAGATTCTGGGCTCTTCTGCCTCCTGCAGGTATCCTGCCAGGACTATGCTGGCCTCTGATCACAGAACAAACAATAAAGTTCATCTGTAGATTCTCTGTGTATTTAATCAGGGCTTATGTGACCCAGAGGAGAACTCCGGGAATTAAGTCAGGGAGGGACTGGCCTGGCCCGGCTTTGTGCTGTGTCACCTCTGCTGACTTGGCTCCAGCCAGAGTGAGAGGGTCAGCAGGGACTCAGAGGCCTGACAACTGAGCTCATTGCTGGCTGGCTGCCTGGATCCTGTGACTCCCGGCTTGGCCACAGCTGCCTATCATGTCATTAGGCAAAGATTTTGGGATAGGGAGCCAGGATGGCCTGTGGCCAGCATTATGGAGTTTGGTGAAGTGGAAACCACCGTGACATCCTCTGGCCCCTCCCTGGGGACCCCCAGGCCCTTGCTGGGGCTGCGACCGCCATTGCTCCTAACGGGACAGATGCCCGCGGGCCTGCAGCTCCACTCTGGCCATTCAGAGTGGATACTACACAGCCAGGGTAGAACTGGCACACGTCAAACCAGAACCACATGGGGATGCTTGGGGATGTGGACATGGGGAGAACGCGGGGCAGAATGGAAGATTCGTGGACAGTTCCATTCACTCATGTTGTGGACAAATGCCCCCATGATGATGGAGGCAGTATGGTGGCACCCTGGGGAGACAGCATGGGAGGAGGAGGAGCCCTCCTGGGCAGGGAATGCTCTAGACCCTGATGGGGGGTGGTCTGATGGGCACACCATATGAAAATGCCATTGAGCCCAACACCGAAAATGAGTCCTTGTTTCTTTTTGTAAGTCGTATCTCAATAAAAATTTAAAGACAGTAGGGTAGGCACTGTGAGAACAGGTTGGTGATTTCTCAAAAGGTTAAATACAGAATTATCACATTACCCATCAATTCCACTCCTAAGTTGTACGATGGTAATGGTAACGTCAGAACCTGTCTAACTTCAGGGGGGATAATAAGAATCAAGATCAGCCCAAGGCTGATTCCTATGAGGTGGAGATCAGACATACCTCCACGCTCCAACCTTTTTACCAATTCTGACACCAGCCGTCCCTCCCAAGGCACTCTCCACTTCTCTGCTAGGTTTGATAATTCATTGCAATGGCCACACAGAACTCACAGGCCATACTCACAGTTAAGTTGAGCTGACTGACCCAGCCCATAGCCAGTGGAGCAGTTTTGTTCAGCTCTCTTAGCAGTATTCCTAGCAGCAGGTTTTTGCCCTCACTGCCGACTCTGCCACAGGCCCCTCCCACGGCTGTCTCCACTGGCTCTGCCTCAGGGCCCATTATGGTCCTAGCGCTGTCTTCAGTGTTACAGCCCTTGACCTATGTTATGTTCTCTTCTAGGAGGTTCCTCACCTCCTCTCTCTCTGTTTCTTCTCTCTTCTTGCCTCCCTTGCCTTTTTTCCTTAGTGCTCCTTTTTTTTCTTCTTGTCTGCCAACCTTTGTGGGGTTGGCTGTGCATATAAGCAAACTCCTGTCGATTTCAAGGCATGGCTCTCCCACCAGGGCCATGAACTGACCAATCACTTCTTGGTAGGCCACCGGCACTTCACTTGCATAGTAGGCTACAGTCACTTCATTTGTATAAGAATATTGACCAATCCCTGCAAGGTGTGTAACATAGACCAATCACAAGGTAGGCTGCTGCCCAGTGCCAGACAAAAAGTATCAAGCCATCAAGTTGTTAAAAATTTATCCAGGAAATGTCAATTAATCTGGATGGACAAAAGTAACAAACCCTCTAGGGTAGAAAACTAGAGCAAAGGGAACTCCTCAGAGTTTAGGGGGAAAATCTCTCAAGCTGTTTTTTCCAAAGAACCAAGGCGAAAGGCCACGTAACAGAACTCATTTCACCACATAGGCAAATACCTGAGAGACTTGAAATAAGGAACTCAAACAGATATTTGTGTACCAATATTCATAGCAGCATTATTCACAATAGCCAAAAGGTGGAAACAACAGATAATGAACAAACACAATGTGGTTTATCCACACAATGGAATATTACTCAGCCATAAAGAGAAACGAAGCTCTGATACATAGTACAACATAGATGAACCTTGAAAACTTCCTACTGAGCAAAAGAAGCCAGACACAAAAGACCACATAGTGTGTAGTTCCATTTATAGGAAAATCCAGAGACAGTAAGTGGATTAGTGGTTACCTAGGGCTTGTGGGGGAGCCCTGGTGGTGCAATGGTTAAGAGCGCGGCTGCTAACCAAAACGTCAATAATTCGAATCCACCAGGTGCTCCTTGGAAACCCTATGGGCAGTTCTACTCTGTCCTATAGGGTGGCTATGAGTCGGAATCTACTCAGCAGTCAGCAGCAACAAGTTTAGGGCTTGGGGGGGCGTGGACATGGGGAATGACTGCTAATGAGCGTGGGTTTCCTTTTGGGGTGATGAGAATGTTCTGGAACTAGAGGTGGTAGTTGCACAACCTTGTGAAAGTACTCAGTTGTTCACTTTAAAGTGGTTAGTTCTATGTTATGTGAATCTCACCTCAATAAAAAATATGCATTAAAATTTAAAAAAGTAAAAGAGAAGACAGAAAAAGGACTGGTCATAATAAGACATGTCACTCACTGGCCTTGGCATTGGCAACAAAAACTGCATTACCTCCTCATAATAATTAGATCGACATATACATAGATAGATAGCTGCTGTCAAGTCGACTCCAACTCATAGTGTACAACAGAATAAAAACTTGCCTGGTGATGCCTCATCCTCATTATCACCAGCATGTTCCAGTTCATCACTGCAGCTATTGTGCCAATCCATCTCACTAAGGGTCTCCCTTGCCATTGCTGGCCCTGTACCTTACCAAACATGATGTCCTTCTCTAGGAATTGGTCCCTCCTGATGACATGTCCAAAGCAAGTGAGACAATGTTCTGTTGGGGTCCATAGGGTCTTCACTGGCTGATTTTCAGAAGTCAATCACCAGGCCTTTCTTTCTAGTCTGTCTTAGTCTGGAAGCTCTGCTGAAACCTGTCCACCATGGATGACCCTGCTGGTGTTTGAAATACCAGTGGCATAGTTTACAGCATCATACTAACCACCCCCATTTTACATAAGAAGACCAAGACTCAACTAGGTGAACCCACCTACCCAACATCCTATGATAAGAAAGTGTCCAAGCCAGAGGTTTGATGCTCAGATAAGAAAACTAATCAAGCCAACCCTACTCCATTCAGTCCTGTTGTTGTTAGGTGCCGTGGAGTCAGTTCTGACTCATAGTGACCATATGTACAAAGGAACTAAACACTGTCCCATCCTGCGCCATCCTCACAATCATTGCTATGCTTGAGCCCATTGTTGCAGCCACTGTGCCAATCCATCTCGTTGAGGGTCTTCCTCTTTATCACTGACCCTCTACCTTACCAAACATGACGTCCTTCTCCAGAGACTAGTCCCTCCTGATAACATGTCCAAACTACATGAGATGAAGTCTAGCCATCTTCTCTCCCAAGGAGCACTCTGGCTGTACTTCTTCCAAGACAGATTTGTTCATTCTCCTGGCAGTCCATGGTATATTCAATATTCTTTGTTAACACCATAATTCAAGTTATCAGTTCTTCTTGTTTTCCTTGTTCATTGACCAGTTTTCATATGTTTATGAGGAGATTGAAAATATCATGGCTTGGGTCAGGTGCACCTTAGTCCTTAGAGTAACATCTTTGCTTTTAAACACTTTAAAGAGGTCTTTTGAAGCAGATTTGCCCGATGCAATACGTCATTTGATTTCTTGATTGCTGCTTCCATGGGCATTGATTGTGGATCCAAGTAAAATGAAATTCTTGACAACTTCAGTATTTTCTCTGTTTGCCATGATATTGCTGTTGGTCCAGTTGTGAGGATTTTTGTTGTCTTTATGTGGAGGTGTAATCCATATTGAAAGCTGTAGTCTTTGATCTTCATCAGTAAGTGCTTCAAGTCCTCTTCAATTTCAGTAAGCGAGGTTGTGTCATCTGCATATCTCAGGTTATTAATGAGTCTTGCACGAATCCTGATGCCCTGTTCTTCTTCATATAGTCCAGCTTCTCAGATTATTTGCTCAGCATAGAGAGTGAATAAGTATTGTGAAAAGATACAGCCTTGATGCACACTTTTTCTGATTTTAAACTACGCAGTATCCCCTTGTTCTGTTCAAATGACTGCCTCTTTGTCTATGTACAGGTTCCTCATGAGCACAAGTAAGCGTTCTGGAATTCTCATTCTTTGAAATGTTACCCATAATTTGTTGATCCACACAGTCAAATTCCTTTGTGTAGTCAATAAAATACAGGTAAACATCTTTCTGGTCTTCTCTGCTTTCGGCCAAGATCCGTCTGACATCAGCAGTGATGTCCCTTGTTCCACGTACTCTTCTGAATCCAGCTTGAATTTCTGGCAGTTCTTTGCTGAAGTACTGCTGCAGCCACTTTTGAATGATTTTCAGCAAAATCTTACTTGTGTGTGATATTAATGATGTCGTTTGATAATTTCTGCATTCTGTTGGATCACCTTTCTTTGGAATGGGCACAAATATGGATCTCTTCCAGTCAAATGGCTAGGTAACTGTCTTCCAAATTTCTTGGCATAGACCAGTCAGCATTGCATCCCTTTGCTGAAACATCTCAATTGGTATTCCGTCAATTACTGGAGCCTTGTTTCTCAACAATGCCTTCAGTGCAGCTTGGACTTCTTCCTTCAATACTATCGGTTCTTGATCATATGCTACCTCCTGAAAGGGTTGACTGTCAACCAATTCTTTTTGGCACAATGACTCTGTGTATTCCTTCCATTTTCTTTTGATGCTTCCTACGTCGTTCAATATTTTTTCCATAGAATCTTTCAATATTGCAACTCGAGGCTTGAATTTTTTCTTCATTTCTTTCAGCTTGAGAACTGCCGGGTGTGTTCTTCCCTTTTGGTTTTCTATCTCCAGGTCTTTGCACATTTCTTTCTAATACTTTACTTGGTCTTCTTGGGTTGCCCTTTGAAGTCTTCTGTTCAGCTCTTTTATTTCATCATTTCTTCCATTTGCTTTAGCTACTCTATGTTCAAGAGCAGGTTTCAGAGTCCCTTCTGACATACATTTTGGTCTTTTCTTTCTTTTCTGTCTTTTTAATGATGTTTTGCTTTCTTCAAGTATCATGTCAGTTTGATTCCTGTGTTTTCCATCTGGTGAGGTTCATGTATAGTTGCTATTTATGTTGTCGAAAAAAGCTATTTTCAATGAATAAGTAGTTGGTCTTGCAAAATTCTATCATGCGATCTCCGGCGTTTCTATCACCAAGGCCATATTTTCTTCTTCTTTGCTTCCCACGTTTGCATTCCAATCACCAGTAATTATCAATGCATCCCGATCGCACGTTTGATCAATTTCAGATTTCAGAAACTGGTAAAAACCTTCAATTTCCTCGTCTGTGGCATTAGTGGTTCGCTCATGAATTTGAATATTAGTCATATTAAATGCTCTTCCTTTTAGGCGTATGGATATTTTCCTATCACTGACAGCGTTGTCCTTCAGGATAGATCTTGAAATATTCTTTTTGACAATGAATGTGATGCCATTCCTCTTCAATTTGTCATTCCCGGCATAGTAAACCATATGATTGTCTGATTCAAAATGGCCAGTCCCAGTGCATTTCAGTTCACTAATGCCTAAGATATCTATCTTCAAGTGTTCTATGTCATTTTTGGCGACTTCCCATTTTCCTAGATTCATACTTTGTACATTCCTCATTCTGATTATCAATGGATGTTTGCAGCTGTTTCTTCTCATTTTGAGTCATGCCACATCAGCAGATGAAGGTCCTGAGAGCTTGACTCCATCCACGTCATTAAGGTCGACTGTACTTTGAGGAGGCAGCTCTTTCCCAGTCATATTTTGAGTGCCTTCCAACCTGAGGATCTCGTCTTCCAGCACTATATCAGACAATGTTCTGCTCCTATTCATAAGGTTTTCACTGGCCAATTTTTTCAGAAGTAGATTGCCAGGCACTTCTTCCTAGTCTGTCTTAGTCTGGATGCTCAGCTGAAACCTGTCCACTATGGGTGACCCTGCTGGTATTTGAAATACCAGTGGCATAGCTTCCAGCATCACAGCAACACACAAGCCACCACAGTACAACAAACTGACACTCATGGTGGCATTCAGTCCTAGGAGCTGGTCAACTGAGGCTGCGAGCTACCAGACCTAGTGGCCCTTGGTTCCAGTTCGACAGAAACACTTAACACCTTTGAGCTGCGGCTTCCTATTCATACATGGACACAACCATGGTTCCCACCACCCAAGCTTGCAAGAGGCTGGAGAATAGGGCATGGAGCAGAGGGCACCTATTCCAGGTACTTTATAGTCATTATCGCTGCTGTTATTATTACTGTTTCTGTGTTATTTTATTAGCAAAGAGCTTTTTTTTTTTATTTTATTACTGAAGGGCTCTGGAGTCAGACTTGGGTTCAATTCCTGGCCCCGTCTCACCAGCAATGAGGCCTTGGTCAGCAGGCTGCCAGATAAAGTGTAGGATGATGCCCAGTTAAATTTGAACTTCAGATACACAGCTGCTTGTCACACTGTTATTCCAAGTCCCATACTCTGCCATGCCCATCCACAGGATGGTAGGAAGCCCAAAGCAACCATTAGGGGTTGCCCCAGGAGCCAGGAGTCTTGAGTACTGGAGAAAAATCCGGCACCCCAGTAAAAATCCAAGGAGTCAAAAGGTTGCTGGGGGACTCCCTTCCCACACCATCAGCTGGTTGAACCTGCATGCCCCCCTCCTTCCCTTAAACCCTCAGTACACCAGTTCCCTGCCATCTCTTCTCTGACCTGGCCAAGGGATTGGGGCCTGGAGTAGCTTCTTCCCTGGCCCCAGCCCTCAAGGAGATCCCAGTGAAAAAGACAGAGCCAGGCACTGATACGTCCAGTCCTGTGTGGTCAGGGCTGGGCCAGAGGGAGGGATGAGGGTGGGAAGAGCCCAGCTCCGCCCAGAAGGATAATGTCAGAGAAAGCTTCCTAGAGGAGGGGCTTTTTGAGTAGGGTTTTGAAGAATGATTAAGAGTCGCCCACCAAAAAAAAAAATGAGTAGAAGTAGTTAGAAAACTCAGTTTACCAAGCACCTACTATGCGCCTGGCCCTATGCTTTACACCTCATTTGACCGTCTTTCCAGTGAACGTCTCAGTCCTTATTTTCCAGGTGAAGAAACAGGGATGTGGAGGAGAGGAATGACTTGCTAAGGTCACACGTTCTGGCCCTTTCTCCTCCTCTTCCTTTGTTTCCAACATCTTTGGCTTTTGACCCTCACTAAAGTGGAGAGGGAAACGCTGGTGGTGTAGTCGTTAAGAACTGTGGTTGCTAACCAAAAGGTCGGCAGTTCGAATCCACCAGGTGCTCCTTGGAAACTCTGTGGGGCAGTTCTACTCTGTCAGATAGGGTCACTATGAGTCAGAATCGACTCAACCGCAATGGTTTTTTTTTTAAAGAAAGAGAGGCAATCCCATGGGGGAAGAAGGCCACCTAGTAAGCTCTTGCTATGGAAATCAGCACATAGTAGGTAACTGAAAAACACAAAAACCGAATCAGTTGCCATGAAGTTGATTCTGACTCATGGCGACCCCATGTGTTATGGAGCAGAACTGATCTATAGGGTTTTCATCGCTGTAATATTCAGGGAAGCAGATCGCCAGTCTTTTCTTCCGAGGTGCAGCTGGGTGGGTTCGAACAGCTGACATTTCGGTTAGTAGATGAGTGCAAATTATTTTTGCCACCCAGGGACCTTAGGAGGTGACTACCAAATCTTTTTCAACCAAATCATTCTTCCCACCAGTCCAGGAGACTGGTACGATGTTCCCATTCCACAGACGAGAATACTGAGGCTCAGAGATGTGCCCACCTTCCCCAGGAGCTTCATCCTCACCTCCAAGGCAGCCCACAGGCCCGGCCCTGCCGCAGCTCCTGGAGTGTTTATTCCGCACGAAGGGGAGGGCCAGAGGGACCGGGCAGGCGGGGCGGACAAAGTCCAGAGACTATAAAGACCAACTCGGCAGAGTCTGGTCAGTCCTAACTCAGAGCACAACCAGCACAGCCATGTCCCAGCAGGGACCGACACCGCTGTATCCTTTTCCAGCACTGCTGCTACTCAC
The DNA here is from genome assembly GCA_030035585.1 of Dugong dugon. NCBI lineage: Eukaryota > Metazoa > Chordata > Mammalia > Sirenia > Dugongidae > Dugong > Dugong dugon. The sequence goes on along the minus strand of CM057462.1, from coordinate 22,738,969 downwards.
GCTGCTGCTCTCGCTGCTGCAGCCGGGGGACACCCTACCCCCGCTCCCGGCGGGCAGCCCTGGCCTCCCGGGGCCGGGGCCGGACGCCTTCAGATTCCGGGAGATGCAGAAACGCTACAAGGACCTGGTGGACAGGCTGTGGGTGAACCAGAGCTGGGAAGATTCGAACCCTGACCACAGAACCGCCACTGTTCTCTGGATCCTGACCCCCAAGCGTGAGTGAAATCTCGGAGACACACCCCCCACCCCGACCCCTGGCAGCCCCCAAGTCTAACCAGTGATTCCGGGTCAGAGAAGTCTGCCGCTGAGCCTCAGTTTCCCCACGTGCACAGAGGGCGGGGAGGGGCAGAAAGGCCCTGGCCCCCCTCGGGGCTGGTGGGAATGCTGGTGGGGCCGTCCGGGCTCAGCCAACGTGGGCTGTTATAACGCCTCCCCGACCGCAGATGGGGAAACTGAGGCCCAGAGAGACCAGATGCACAATGCCGGCAGAACGCAGGGGCCGGGGGCGGGGGCGGGGGCGGGGGGGGGGCTTGGTCCCTGCTTTCGGATGAGCGTAGGGAGAGGGGTGATGTCAGACAAAGGACCCGTTGGGGGGAGGAGGAGAAGAGCTCTGCACCCTCAGGACCTGTCGGAGCTGGTTCTGAATCTGACGCAATCGTGGTCAATGCTGCCGAGGACTCCCGCGGAAGGTGCGCTCGGGGGATTTCCCCACCCCCGCGCCCTCCACGGAGGCTCCAGGGGTGCAGAGGGCCAGGCGTGGTCTGGGGTGCGCTGGGACGGGAGGGATTGGAAGACAGGGTCCTGAGACTCTAATCTCGCCCTAATCCACCTAATCCCACTTTTGCTGTGTGACGCCAGGTAAACCGCTGGCCCTCTCTGCGTCTAGAACTGGGGCAGGGCCGTCGATCCTCAAGACCCCCCAAGACCTGGGCCACCCTGGGAGTCTGAAGGGTCTGGGGGTCCAGGAAGTCTGGGATGTAGGGATCCTGGGAGGTCTGGTCCTCATTTCCCAGATGAGGAAAAACCCTCGGAGCGCTGAAGACACTTTCCCTGGGCACTGGAGCTGGGTGCTATATCCCCAGCCCCGGCATCAACAGAATATTTTGACTGCCAGAAGAAGGAGGAGGCAGAGCCAGGGTCTGAATCTAGGTCTCTCTAAATATCGGGCATAAATCCATTCATTCAAGGGTTTACTAAGCACCTACTGTGTGCCAGGCACACAAAGGTCCCTGCTGAGAATCTGGGGGGGGGGGGGGAACAAAGGTTCCACCAGGAAATAAAATCGGGAGCTGCCTAGTTAGGGCCGGCTGGAGGGAGGAGCGGTGGGAGGTGGTGAGAAAGGGGTGGAAGAGAGGGTTCCCGGTGGAGGGAGCCGCTGTGCAAAGACCCTGAGGAGGGATGTGGCCTGACGTGTCGGGAACGGGGCCCACGCCCGGCACCCAGGCCGCCGTGACCTGCTCCCTCCCTCTCCGCAGTGCGACTCGGTCCTGGAGGCTACGTGAACCTGCGCATCTCCCGAGCGGTGCTTTCCGCGGGGCGCCCCGCCGGTCCCCGCCTGCACCGGGCTCTGCTTTGGCTGTCCCCGACGGCACCGAGCCCGCGCGACGTGACGCGGCCGCTGCAGCGTCTGCTCGCCAGTGAGGGCCCCGCGCCGCGCGTGCTGCGCCTGCGACTGTCGCCGCCGCCGTCGGACCCGGCGCAAGCGGCGCTGCCTTCGGCCCGGGGCCGGCTGGAGCTGCACTTGCGGCTGGGCGCCGCCAGGAGGCGCCGCAACAAGCGTGCACCCACGGCGGAGGCCTGCGCGACCGGGAAGGCTCACTGCTGCAGCGTGCGGAGCCGGCGAGTGACGCTAGAGGAACTGGGCTGGGAAGACTGGGTGCTGGCGCCGCGCGAGCTGGACGTGCGCGCATGCGTCGGCGCGTGTCCGCCCCGCTTCCGACCGGCCAACGCGCACGCGCGGATCAAGGCGCGCCTGCACGACCTGGATCCCGGTTTCGCGCCTGAGCCCTGCTGCGTGCCCGCTAGCTTCGAGCCTGTGGTGCTCATGCACCAGGACAGCGACGGCCGGGTGACACTTACGCCCTACGACGACATCCTGGTTAAGGACTGCCACTGCGCTTGAACGCGCCCCCTGCGAGGGGCGGAGCCTCAGTGGCCCGCGACCGCCCAATGGGCTTGCAGAGGCTTCTCAGTGCCTATTTCTGTCCTCCGTCCGCAACGCCGCTGTATTTATGACTCTATTTATTGTTAAGGAGCCCTGGTGGCGCAGTGTTTAAGTGCTCGACTGCTAATCGAGAGGTTGGCGGTTTGAACCCGCTAGCTGGGTCATTATGAGTTGTAATCTACTGGACGGCTGTTTTTTTGTTTTGGTATGGTTTTGGTTATTTACTGCTAAGAGGAGCCCTGGTGGCGTAGAAGTCCTCTGGCAACTAGCCGAGAGGTAGGCGGTTCGAACCCGTCAGCCGAGCCTTGGGAGAAGAGATGTGGCAGTCAGCTTTCGTAATGATTTACAGCCTCGGAAACCCTGTGGGGCAGTTATGCTGTGCCCTATGGGATCGCTATGAGTCAGGATGACTCCACGGCAGGGGTTTTTTGTTTGTTTGTTTGTCTTTTATATTTATTGCTAATTTATTGGGGCGATTCGCCGGGGACTAGAGGGCTGGGGATGGCTGGTCGAAGGGGTATGTATGTATTTATAAAACCTACTGCCCTCCAATGGATTCTGACTCACAGCGACCCTATAAGACAGAGTAGAATTGCCCCACAGGATTTCCAAGACTAAATGTTTACAGAAGGAAGATTGCCACATCTTTTGCCCAGGGAGCGGCCGGTGGGTTGGAACTGCCGACCTTTTGGTTAACAACCAAAATCATTGCACTCCCAGGCCTCCTCTATGTATTTATAACTCTGGTAATAAAAATGACGTTGTCTGAACTGCCAGTATAGTGTGTGTCCGCAAAGGGGCGGGGGGACTCGGGAAGGTCCCAAGCCTCAGTTACTCTGGGGCCCTGGTGTAGGGGTACATGGGAGGGCTCAGGGGTAGGTGATGGTTCCATTGGAGCGGGCATTCGCGGCAATGCCAGGTGATGAAGGTGCTGGTGAGGTCTGAGGGCCACAAGGGCAGCCCTGGACATCCTTATGACTCTCTGCTGAGCTTTCCCCACCTCCGTTTCTTTGCTTCTGCTCCTCTTTCTGTCATCCTCTGGGTCCCTTATCTCCCTGTATCTCCCTCATCTCTTAGGACCCTTCTCTGTTTCTGGGCTTGTCTGGTCCCGTCTCTCTCCCCACATTGGAGTCACCTTCCAAACACAGTCCTGGGCCAAGTCCATCCACAATCAAGTCTTCATCTTCAGTCCATTCTTGTGTGACCCTGCCCCATCCTGGCGGTATGTGATGGGGCCCCCCCCACCTCCACATTAACCGCTCTTTGAGACTTTTGTATAAAAACAGGAGGGAGAAATCAAGCTGTGAAGAACATATAAACCGCTGGTCTCCCAACCCAAGACCCCTGGTCCCCAACCCCAGACCTCTGGTCCCCCAACTCCAAACCCCTGGTCCCCCAATCTCATTTCCCCCTGATCCCTCATCCCCAGACCCTGGATCCCTCAGACCCCAGGACACCTACCCCACCTGCAGACCCCAGGTCCCACAGCCCTCAGGCTCCCTCAGACTCATGGTCCCGCAGACCCCAAGCCCCCTACCCCAACTCCAGGCCCCATTACTCCAGGCTCCATGTCTCCACCTTCTGCGGCCTGAGGGTGTGGCGCTTCTTCATTTCCCCATTTCCCCCTTTTCCGAGAGGCCCTGGGGCTGAACCTACTGACCCTCCCACCAGCTGCCTTCTGGGGTGTGGGGGACACCTTTCTGCATCCAAACCCACACTGGCTGGAACTCCTCCGTCCCTCCATCTGGTCCTCAACACCTGCTGGGTCACATGTGCGGCTGTGGGTTGGTTTCCACTTTCTAACTGAATTTGTTGAGAATGATTTACAGTCGTATGATCTGATATGACTCTAAAACCATGGTAAAGTCTCTTCCCACTGCCTTCTGCTAAGAGGCAACCACAGGTGTTCGTTTCCTGCGTGTAACCCAGAGTTTCTTTTTCAAATGAAATCTGGACTCTTATTATTTGCTCTTTTCATTTCACATTTTATCTTGGTGACATCTGCTCCAACCTCCGGGCCTTTGCAAGGGCTGTTCCTGTTCCTGGGATGCCTTTCCCCCACATCCTCACGTGGCCCCTCCATCACTTCCTTACTCAGATGTCCTCTTCTCAGTAAGAGCTTCTTTGATGGTCTCATAACAGAGTTGTCCCCACTTCTTGTCCCCTTCCCAGTTTTACTTGTCTGTTTCACTCACCACTACCTGCCGTGCTACTTATTTTACCGATAGATCTTGTACATTGTCTGCCTCGCCAAAGAAACCACAAACCCCACAGGGAGAAGGGAGTCTATTTTGCCCATGGCTGTATCTGCAGCTCTGAGACTAGTGCCTGGCACACAGTAGGAGCTTAATGAATGTTTGTGGAAGGAAAGAATGAGTCTTTTCTTATCGGCTCCTAACCAGTTGCTGGCAATCCCATGTGTGTCAGGGTGGAACTATGCTCCAGAGGGTTTTCAATGGCTAGTTTTCCGGAAGCCGACTGCCAGGACTTTCTTCTGAGGCACATCTGTGTGGACTTGAACCTCCATACTTTTGGCTAGCAGAGTGTTTGCTAACTGTTTGCAACACTCGGGGATTCCTAGAGATGTATAATTTTGCTTTTAGGAGTCTGTGAACTGTTACTGATTTAACCAGTCCTTCAGGTTGTTTCCAATGGCTTCAAATAACAATGTTATAATGAATCACCACGTACATGTGGGTTTTTTTTGTTTGTTTGTTTGTTTTGCCTTTTCTTCCTCTTTTTTATGATCAAGAACTGACAGTACTGAAAGAAGAAGTGCAAGATGTACTGAAGGCATTGACGAAAAACAAAGCTCCAGGCATTGACAGAATACCAACTGCGATGTTTCAACAAATGGATGCAGCCCTGTAAGTGCTCACTCGTCTATGCCGAGAAATTTGGGCGACAGCTACCTCGCCAGCCAACAGGAAGAGATCCATATTTGTGCATGTTCCCAAGAAAGGTGACCAACTGAATGCGGAAATTATTGAATAATGTCATTAATATCACACACAAGTAAAATTTTGCTGAAAATCATTCAAAATTGGTTGTAGCAGTAAATCAACAGAGAACTTCCAGAAATCAAAGCGGGATTCAGAAGAGGACATGGCACAAGGGATATCACTGCTGATGTCAGAGGGATCCTGGTTGAAAGCAGAGAATACCAGAAAGATGTTTACCTGTGTTTTATTGACTATGCAAAGGCATTCAAGTTATGGATAACACTGCGAAGAATGGGAATTCCAGAACACTTAACTGTGCTCATGAAGAACCTGTACATAGACCAAGAGGCAGTCTTTAGAACAGATCAAGGGGATGCTGTGTGGTTTAAAGTCAGGAGAGGTGTAGGTCAGGGTAGTATCTTTCCACCATACTTACTCAATCTGTATGCGGAGCAAATAATCTGAGAAGCTGGACTATATGAAGAAGAACAGGGCATCAGGATTGGAGGATGACTCATTAACAACCTGCGATATGCAGGTGACACAACCTTGCTTGCTGAAAGGGTTGAGGACTTGAAGCACTTAAACTGATGAAGATCAAAGACCACAGCCTTCAGAATGGATTACACTTCAATATAAAGAAAACAAAAATCCTCACAACTGGACCAATGAGCAACATCATGATAAACGGAGAAAAGACTGAAGTTGTCAAGGATTTCATTTTACTTGGGTCCACAAGCAATGCTCACGGAAGCAGCAGTCAAGAAATCAAACGACATATTCCATTGGGCAAATTTTCTGCAAAAAACCTCTTTAAAGTGTTAAAAAGCAAAGATGTCACTTTAAGGACTAAGGTGCGCCTGACCCAAACCATGTTATTTTCAGTTGCCTCATATACCTGTGAAAGCTGGACAGTGAATAAAGAAGGCCAAGGAAGAACTGATGCCTTTGAATTATGGTGTTGGCGAAGAATATTGAAGATACCTTGGACTGCCAGAAAAATGAACAAATCTGTCTTGGAAGAAGTACAGCTAGAATGCTCCTTAGAAAGGAGGATGGTGAGACTTGGGACATGTTATCAGGAGGGCCCAGTCCCTGGAGAAGGACATCATGCTTGATAAAGTAGAGGGTCAGTGAAAAAGAGGAAGACTCTCAACGAGATGGATTGACACAGTGGCTGCAACAATGGGCTCAAGCATAACAATGATTGTGAGGATGGCACAGGACTGGGTAGTGTTTCCTTCGGTTGTACGAAGGGTTGCTATGAGTTGGAACTGACTGGATGGCACCTAACAACAACTTTCTCTTTTTTATTGTGGTAAAATCATAACACCAAATTTACCATTTTAAAGTGCACAATCAGTGGCATTAAATACATTCACCATGCTGCACAACCACCACCTCTGTCTAGTTCTAGAATGTTCTCACCACCCTAAAAAGATACCTCATGCCTATTAACAGTCGTTCTCCACCCCCTCCCTCCAGCCCCTGGCAACCACTAATCTGCTTTCTGTCTCTATGGATTTGCCTGTTCTGGACATTTCGTGTAAGTGGGATCATACACTGTGTGGTCTTTTGTGACTGGCTTCTCTCACTGAGCATCACGTTTTCAAGGTTCATCCATGTTGTAGTATGAATCAGGGCATCATTCCTTCTTACGGCTGAGTAATAGTCCTGTTAAGCACACAGCTGCTATCTGAAAGGCTGGCAATTTGAACCCAGCAGCCGCTCCTTGGGAGAAGTGGCAATCAGCTTCATAAAGATTTACAGCCTTGGAAAGCCTATGGGGCTGTTCTACTCTGTCCTATAGGGTCCCTATGAGTGGAAATCGACTTGACGGCAGTGGGTTTGGTTTTTGGGGTAATAGTCCCTTGTATGAGTGGACCACATTGTGTTTATCCGTTCATACTCATGTCATTTCCCAAACATGCAAATGTAGGAGGAGGGTAACTTCCCAGGAGTGGAACTGCTGGGTTGTGGGTACACTCGCTCATATTTCCGATGACCTCTGCCCGGGGTACCGCCCCATTGGGGCTGCTTCATGGAAGTTCCCCCCAGCAATTTGGGTGCTCCTTTCCGGCCAGCCTGGCCACACCGTTGAGGATATCCTAATCTGATAGGTAAAAACAAACGCTATCTCATGATTGGCAGACTTCTGCCAGAGTGAGGTCGAGCCTCTCTGTGGCTGGGTTGAAGGGAATTTGCAGCCTTTCTGCAGAGCCTCAGCTCATGGGGTCCCCCGAGTTTCGAGATGGAAGGTGGAGGTTGAGGAGAGGAAGAAGCTAGGGGAAGCTGGGGGGCACTGGACTCCTAGCCTTCTAGATCCAGAGGAAGACTTAGTATTTATCCCATTTTACAGATGTGGAAACTGAGTCGCGGAGAGGTTAAGGTCACAGCGTGTCAGGGCTGGAATGGATTTGAACCTGGTCTGTCTGATACCGAGACCCCCATTAGGCCCCTCCTCAAGTACCCCTGCACACACTCCCTCCTCAACCTTACTTTTGTCATTATCCCTTGGGTCTGTCTCCGGCCTGGCCTCCTCCCCAGGTTTCCCACCTCCAGACACCCAGCCTCACTCCAGAAGGATCTTTCCTTCCAACACAGTGCCCCTCCCTTGCTCACACACCTTCCTGGGCTCACTGTTGCCCTGAGATAAAGCCCTGCGCCTCAGTTTCTCTACTCCAGCCACTCCTAACCACGCTGGCCCATCTGGTTATGCTTTGTCAAGCTCTTGCGTCTTTGTTCCTGCTGTGCCTTCTGCCTGGAATCTGCAATGTGCTCATTTTCTGTCTGGCCACGGCAACTTGTCCTCCAAGGCCCAGACTCAATGTCCCCTCTTGCATAGAGTCCTCCTCACATGCCCTCCAGCGTGGAGGCATCATTGCACAAGTGTGCAAGCTCCAAGTCTTTCAAGGAGACCAGGCAATCCACCTCTCCACTCCACCCTACCCAAAAGCAGGTTTTGGGAATCCTTGGCAAATTTCTACCCAGATGTTGAAGCCCCAACTCTAATGCCCTCTCCTCTAGGAAGTGTTTCCAGGACCTGTCCCTTTTTCTGGCCCAGTCCTGAAACTGCTAGTTGTGTCTGTGTCTGGCTCTGTCCCCTCCCAAGACTTCAGGCTCCTTGACCACCTGGCCAGGGCCTAGCCTTGGTGCTCTTTGTTGAATGAATAACTGAGAGCATGGGTTGGGAATAAACTGTGTTGTGACCAGGAAGTGAGTTGATGAGGTGTCCGTCATTTTGGGTGCTAATGGGGGACATGTAATCACTGGTTTCCAGCAAGAGGGAAGAAGGACCCTAGGCCGTCCCTTCCCCTCTGGCGAGAACCCTGGGCCTGAAGGCCTTGCAGTGGGCGGGGTGCGGATCTCTGTGTCTTCTTCATTCTTCCTCTTTGCACTCGGCCCGGCCATCAGTTCCTCTTCCCTCTGAGTCAAGGGGTGCAGAGCCTGAGGGAGCAGCCAGAGACCACAAGGGATCCACAGAGGGTGCGGCCACTCCGGCCTCTGCGTCCAGGTGAGAGCCCTCCCACACCTCTGAGAGGAGACTGGGCAGGTGGGAAAGAGGTGCCAGAACACGGCTCTGTGCGAGGGCCAGAACCCAGAGCTGCAGACCTTTCAGCAGAGCCCATCCCACCTATCCCGAGACTTTGGGTGCCGGCAGTTCTGGGAGAAACAGTTGAGGGGGCAGTGGCAGGGCCCTTTCCACTGCAACTGCTCATTTGCATATGGTCCCATCTTGACCAATGAGGGCGTCCAAAATGTTGGGGAATTGGACTAATCCAGAAAGGCTTCATCTGGGAAATGAGGAAAGGGCTGACCTTTAGGCCAGGTACTGCGGGTTAAGCACCCATTCTCCAGAGAGAGAGGCTGAGGCTTAGACGGGCCCTGAACCACCCGGTGAGGGTTTTACTCAGAAGCAGTCTGAGCTGTAAAAAAATGATAATAAACGCAGGCGGTGGCAACGAGGGTGACCACAGGACTGAGGTTGGGCTTGGGTTCCGGTGTCTCTGCCTAGGTCGCTTGAATGGGGGGCGCCCTGGTGTGGGTGCTGTTGTTGCCGCTGGTGCTACAGGATGCAAGGACCCAGGAATATTCCTGCGCGCTGTTCTCAGGGAACGTGGACTGGACCAAGGAGTTCCAGGACATGTGCCTGAATTTCAGTAAGAAGGGCCTGAGCCTGCCCCGGAACCAGTCTCTGCTGGCCAGCAAAGTGATCTCCCTGGACCTGTCTGCAAATGGCCTACGTGAGCTCCCGCCAGTCTTCTTCAGGAACCTGGGGACGCTGCAGATTCTGGATGTCACAGGCAACGTACTGGACCGTGTGGATGGTGCACTGGCTGCACACTGTAACCTGGACCTGAAAGCCAACTGCCGCTGTAGCCTAGAGGTCTGGCACAAGGTCCGGAGTGACAACTGCTCTGGCCAGCTGCCCCTGCAGTGCCTGGACATGGCCATGGGTGCCTGGCGCAACCTCTCGGCCTTCCTGGAGACCAGCTGTGCCCCCCGCTTGGCCCCGAGCACCATCGGGGGGCTGGTAGCCGGTGGATGCCTGCTTCTTGGGCTGGCCATCTCTGGGCCCATGGTGGCCTGGAGGCTCCGGAGGTGCCGGGTGGCCAGTAGCCATGGCCTGGGAAAAGCCCAGGCTGCCAAAGATGATTCCAGGCCCCACTGGGGCTGGCAGTCACAGTACAGCAGTCAGGGCCTCAACCCCAAGTCCCCATTGGTCACCCTGTCCAGCTCCCACACTTCTGACTATGAGAACATGTTTTTGGGCCAGCAGCCTGCTGGGCCTGGCTTCCAGGAGCACCACTTGGCCAAACATGGGTGAGTGACCCCACACTTCCACCTCTAGTGAGGCAAAAGTAGAGGCAAGAAACAAACTTTAATTCCCAGTCCTGCTCATCCCCCTACGATGACTTTTGTGTTCAGAGTAATCCCATCCCATATCCTATGGGCTCTGCTTGTAAAATGCCACTTTAGGTTACTGGTATCTATCAGTCATTCACACTTTAGAATGAATTACTCTGACTGATAGATACCAGTAACCTAAAGTGGCATTTTATAAGCAGAGCCCATAGGATATGGGGTGGGATTAGGATGTTCTGGAAGTATCCTCCTAGGGTGCTTAAGTGCTAGGACTAAACAGCTGGCGTTCAAATCCCTACTCTGCTTTTTGCAAGCTGTGTGATCTTGGGTAAGTAGCTTCAGCTCTCTGGGCTTAGTTTCCTTATCTCTAAAATGGGGATAGCAAGAGCCCCTGCCTTGTAGTGTTGGAGGTAAGAATGAAGCGAGTTTATGTATATGGGACAAGTTTCCGCCTTCATGACCCACAAACCCTGTTCTGGCTGCCAAGGGCAGGGGGAGAGGAGGCAGGTGCTCTAGGCAGAGGAGCTCTGTGGTCAGCAGTAGGCCAGCCTGGCCTCAAATCCCGTGTAACCCAGGGCTGTCTCTGAAACTGTTAATGCCTCCACAAAATGGGTACAGCTTCCCACCCTAAGCTGACTCACAAGACATACCAAAGAAATCACCTATGTCCCTCTCCCCACCAGAAAACTGTGCCAACTCTAGATGTTTTGCTGTGCTTAAAAAGATGAGCACTACTTTTCATGGTTGGTTCAGAGAATGGAGAGAATTTCCAGTGTGAGGACCAGCAAGGGCAAAGTCCTGGATGTGGGAGATAACAAAGAATCTGATGTCAGTGGCTTTGAGAAGGGAAACAGGAGAGTTTATGTGTTCTGAGTAATTCATACTGAAGTGTGAACCACTGATAGGCACCACTTAAACAAAGAAAGTTTTAACAAGTGGAGCCAATAGGATGCCCTTGACACACAGGGGATACCAAAGAGGTCATCTGTGCCCCTAATGATGTCCCAACACCTCTGGACAATTTTGTTGGGCTTGGGAGAAACTCGACTTTTTCTGATTGGATCAGGGAATGGAAATAAATTCAGGTTTTCAGGCCAGCAGGGGAAAGGCCAGGAGGTGGGAGAGACAAGGAATTGAATGTGAAGGAGTTTTGTAAAGGCAAGACATGAGGGCTGAGGCTGGAGGAGCCTGGGGGGATCCAAGCAGGAAGGAGACATGGACATGGCTGTGTTTGGGCATCAGAATCCACACTGGGAGGTAGAGAAGCTGCTGGAGGTTGTTGATGGAAAAGGAGGGTATATGCAAAGCAGATGTAAATATGAATTGAAAGCAGAAGTGATCTGTGGTCAGCAATTGAAGGCCCTGGGCTCACTAAGGCAGCAGCTTGTGTTTTGGATGGTTGCTCCCAAAGCCACAAGACCAGCCTTACTCATGTTTTCAAACTCCAAAATCACTCTTCTTAGAATTGGATGTCATTTCCATTCTACATTTGATAGTTGTGAAAACAGTCTTAGGGAGGCAAGGGAATGACTTGCCTAATATTAGATAATGAGGCAAATGGAGAGACAAATAAACCCTGACTTCCGGTCCTGCCCATCCACCTACAATAGCTGTGTTGTTCAAAGTAATTCATACTGAAGTGTGAGTGACTGGTAGCTATCACTTACCCGAAGTGGTATTTTACAAGCAGAGCCAATAGGGTATGGGGTGAGGTTAGGGTGTTCTGGAGGCAGGAAAGTTCTTTCTGGAGCTTTGCCTACTATAGCTAGAAATCCGAAAAAGCTACCACCGTCCTGACCACTTCTGTGGATGCAAAACCACTTCCCCCAAGTCACACAGCCTAGTGGTACTTGCAGGTCATAATTTATTTTTATATCAGAGTCATAAAGTCAGTTACTTCAAGGTATCTATGAGCACGTTTCCCACTACATGGGCGGCCACTGCTTGGCTCCAGCCACTTGTGTTCATCTGGCAGCTGTGGGCAGAGCTTCTGGTTTTTCAAGAGGAAACCAAAGTCTAGATTTTAATGTAAAAAATGGCAACTATTTTAACTTTAAGGAAGGGAAAAAAATCTTGCATGGGGTGAAGGTCCTCGGACTTCTGCTGATTCTCCAGACTCTTCCCTCCACCACTGTCACTCCCTCTTTGGAGGAAGGCGGGCTGCCGTGCATCACATTTCCCCACTCCGTAAATATTAGGGGAAGTGGACTCCCACCTTGAACTTTCTTGGCCTCTCAAAGCTGATGTCCCTGCTCCCTGAATCCCCCCTCTCTGTCTGTCTGTCCCCACAGGGGTCACTCTCCAGAGGATGACTTCTACATGAACTACGAGGGCATCAGCCAGACTTCCCAGCCGATCTACTGCAACCTGGCGTCGCTGGGCCAGGCCCCTCTGGACGAAGAGGAGTATGTGGTCTCCGGGCGCTGAGCCTGTGACATCTGGATCTCTCCCTGCCCCTCCTGGTCTCTGCTGGGTGACTCGGAGAGTTCCGGCTCTTCTCTGGCATCAGTCTCCCCATCTGAGGATTGAGGATGTAGAAGGACCACCCTTACGGCCCCAGAGAGGCTCTGCAACCCCGTCTCCAGGCTCCACTCTACTCCTTGGCCCCCTTGGCTGCTAGGTCAGAAGGCGAAGGGGGAGATCCGGGCGAGGCGACTGGAGGGATGATGTGTGAACCTAGCTGTCACCCTTCTGTCTGCATGCAGGTGACACTCAGTAAACACGGTGGGGTGAATGAGAATGCTGGCTCAGGAAGAGTGGATTCCTCGCGGTGGAGGGGATTTCCTGACTCCCCACCCTGCTCCCTTCTCTCTGCCCCATCTTCAGGAGTAATTGTTGTGTGCTGTCAAGTCGATTCCGACTCATAGCAACCCTACAGGACAAAGCAGAACTGCCACCAAAGGGTTTCCTAGGCTATAATCTTTATGGGAGTAGATCGCCAGCTCTTTTCTCCCAAGGAGCTGCTGGTGGGTACAAACCGCTAACCTTTCGGTTAGCAGCCGAGCACTTAACCATTGTGCCACCAAGACTCCTTCCAGGATTCCCTATAACCCACAAATCAGCTGTATCCTTCCCCTGCTCACACACCATTCATGGCTCCCAATTGCCCCCCGACCCTCAGCCTGGGGCTTGAGGCTGTCCTGATCCAGTCTTGCCCGCCACACCCTTCTCTCCCATCCCTCTGCCCTGAACCTTCCCAAACTAAGCCCATCTCCTTCCTGAAGCTTCCTTTGCCCATGCCTTTCCTTTCACCAGAATGCCATCCCCTTCCACTTGTTCTGTCTCTTAGAACTTCAGCAGACTATGGTCTGAGCATCCGGAGGCATGGGTCCAAGCCCCTGACTCTGACACTAATTCTCTGAGCCTCAGTTTTCCCATCTGTGAAACAGGTTAATTAGAGGCAGTCTCTCAGGCCATTTTAGCTCTAATATTCTGAGAACACTTGACTCATCCTTTAAGGCCCAGGTGCCATCCCACCTTCTCTGAGAAGCCTGCCCTGGTTCCTTCCCTAGCCAGATTTCATCACTCCCAGAGTTCGAGTATTTCAGAATTTGTTCAAACTCCTGCTTCAACTGGATTCCCTGTCAGCTGGTCCCAGGCCTGGCCCCCCAACAGAGCCCCCAATCAGGGGAGACATAACTTGACATAGAGACACTGAGTTCTGGGAGGTTAAGGCTGGGCTGGAGGGAGGGATGGGGCTGGGGTCCCCACAAGGAGCTGGCTAAACGATTTTGAAGACGACTACATGGAAAAGGGGAATCTGTAGTGGGTTTTGAAGGATGAATAGGAGTTTGAGAAGTGGAGAGAAAATGGAATACTGGTCAGGGCACCAGCTCCTGCAAGAGTCTGTAGGTGTGAGAAGGCGCATGCCCAGCAAAGGCAGCAGCAGATTTTGGGGGGAGGTTCAGTGAGGCATCTGCTGGCTTTTGTGTGATCCTGGTTTGAGTTTAATTTTGGGGCCCCCTGGGGTTGCCCAACACATGGGAGCGATGCAGTACCGGAGAGGAACTTATGAGGGGGACCTTTACCTTCATTCCACACCAATGGCCCTACCCTGGTCCTGCCCCAGCTCCACTCCTTCCCAACAGTCCCTCCACCTCCCAGCATAAATCAGATCATGTTCCTCCCTAGCTCACACGCCATCCATGGCTCCCCGTTGATTTACATCAATCCCACAGCCCTCACCGCCATCCATGACGCCAGGTGTGTTTCGGCCCCTGTCCACCTCTATGGCCCCATTTTCGACAGTTTTGCCACTGCACACTGAGCTTGATCTCACCTCAGGGCCTTTGCACCTATGGTTCTTGTGTGTCTTGTTACTGCTGTGTCCTGAATACCCAGCCAGGGCCTGGCACACAGTGGCTGCTCAGTCGGGGGCACCTGCAGTCGTTCAAGTTGCCCTCTGGGCAGTGGCATTTGCAGAGGACACCCTTCACCCCTGAAAATGGGTCTTCTGCCTCTCCAACCCCCATCACAGTTCCGAGAGTTCCTAAGGGTGGACAGGAAGGTGGCTGTGGGGAGGGCGGTGGGGTTGCCACATCTCAGGAATTTCCATATCCTCAATGGGAAGAACATATAACCTGGGAAACGCTGTGTGCATGAAAACATTCTTAACAGTTTGATTTCTCCCTCCTCTTTTTATATGAAAGGTTGGAAGAGTGGTTAATGTAGGAGATGGGGAATCCCTATCACAAAACTGCCAGGCTGGGGGCAGTGTCACACACGAATGGACTGAAGACCTGATTGTGGATGGACTTGGCAGCACCTTCCTGTCACCTGGCATTGCCAAGAACACCCACTCCGATGGACCACCACCCACCTTCGAGCCCTCCCATGCACGCCTACACTAGGTCCCTTGGGGAAAGTGAGGTGTAGGAGGGTCGGTCCTTCCAGAGTCCCCCAGGCCCTTTGTGGACATCACAGGGAAGGTTCAGACAGCTCATTTTTATTACCAAAATTATAAATATATACACGCCCCTACCAGTAGCCCTCTCCACCCTTCAGTCCCCAGCTAAATTAGCAAAAAAAAAAAAAGCCCAAAATATAAACAAAACGTTGCCGTGGAGTCCATTCCGACTCATAGCAACCCTATAGGACAGGGTACAACTGCGCCATAGGGTTTCGAAGGCTGTAAATCAAATCTTTATGGAAGCAGACTGCCACATCTTTCTCCCGGAGTGGCTCACGGGTTCAAACAGCCGTCCTTTCAGTTAGCAGCCGAGCGCTTTAACCACTGCCTCACCAGGGTTCCTTAGCAATAAACAGAGGCACAAATACAACTGTATGCAGGCAAGGGGGCCAGGTACGCGCTGAGCAGCCTCTCCGAGTCCATTGCGCAGAGGCGGACCACTGACACTCCGCCCCTTGCAGGACGCCCGCTCAAGCGCAGTGGCAGTCCTTAACGAGGATGTCGTCGTAGGACGCAAGCGTCACGCGGCCGTTGCTGTCCTGGTGCATGAGCACCACAGGCTCGAAGCTGGCGGGCACACAGCAGGGCTCAGGCGCGAAACCGGGATCCAGTTCGTGCAGGCGCGCCTTGATCCGCGCGTGCGCGCTAGCCGGCCGGAAGCGGGGCGGACACGCGCCGACGCATGCGCGCACGTCCAGCTTGTGCGGCGCCAGCACCCAGTCTACCCAGCCTAGCTCTTCGAGGGTCACTCGCCGGCTCCGCACGCTGCAGCAGTGAGCCTTCCCGGTCGCGCAGGCCTCCGCCGTACGCGCATGCCTGTTGCGGCGCCCCCTAGAGGTGCGCGGCCGCAGGTGCACCTCCAGTCGGGCCTGGGTGGGAGGCGTCGCCGGCAGCACTCCGTCCGACCGCGGCGGTGACAGTTTCAGGCGCAGTACCAGGAGCTCAGGGCCCTCACGGGCAAGCAGACGCTGCAGCGGCCGCGTCACATCGCGCGGGGTGGGCGCCGTCGGGGGCAGCCAGAGCAAGGCCCGGTGCAGGCGAGGGCCGGCGGGGCGCCCCGCAGACAGAGCGGCTCGGGGGATGCGCAGGTGCACGTGGCCGCCGGGGCCGGGTCGCACTGCGGAGAGAGAGGGAACCGGTCACAGCGGCCTGGGCGCAGGGGCCCTGTTCCCGACACAGCAGGCTACATCCCGCCTCAGGTCCGTTGCACAAGCTGCTCCCTCCACTGGGAACACTCTCCCCCCGATCCCATCATGGCTGGCCGTTTCTCCTCCCTCCAGCTCGCCCGAAGTAGGTAGCTCTCAATTTTATTTCCTGGCGGATCTTTTGTCTCCTAGACTGTCAACAGAGACCTCTGTCTGCTTTGTCACCAGTGCCTGGCACACAGTAGGAGCCTGAATGAATGACTGAGTGAATACACGGTGTTTAGAGACAGATTCAAACGCGGGTTCGGCCTCTTTCTGGCAGTCAAAACATTTTATTGAGGGCCTTCTAAGTGCCCAGGGCTGGGGATACAGCAGCCAACTACTGTGACGGGAAAAGTGTCTTCAACGCGCTGAGGTTCTTTTTCCTTATCTGGGAAATGAGGAGCAGACCTCCCAGGGCCCCTACATCCCAGATTCCTTAGACTCCCAGACTCCTCAGACCACCCCTCCCCCCAGCCCCGGGCTGGTACATGTCTGAGGGTTGCTGGGAGGCTGTGGTTTGAGGGCCCTGCGCCAATCTCTAAATTCAGAGAGGGCGAGCGTTTACCTGGAGTTGACCAGCACAGGTGGGGTTATGTGGATTAGGACAGAATTAGAGCGCTCTCCGTAGCCGGACCCCCTCTTCCAGCTCCTCCCGCTCCCAGCGCAATCCCTTGCCTAGCCCTCTGCACCCGTGCGACCTCCGTGGACCGAGCGGAGATAGGAAAATCCCCGCTAGCGCACCTTCCGCAGGAGTCCTCGGCGTAATTGGGCGCGATTGCGTCAGATTCAGAACCAGCCCGGGCAGTCCTAACCGTCGCCAAGGCTCTCTCCTCCCTACACCGGGTCCTTTGTCTGATATCGCCCCTTTTCCCCTGCCTCTCCGAGAGCAGGGACGACGCTCCCCCAAAGCCCGCTCCTGGGTTCTCCAAGCGCTCTAGCCTTCGGGAGAGTCGATGGTCGATCTGGGCCTCAGTTTCCCCGTCTCCCATGGGAAAGTGGTTATAACAGCCCACGTTGGCTGATCCTAGCCTGGTCTGGCTGCGAGCGGCGCCGCCAGCATCCCTGTCAGCCCTAAGGGGGGACCAGACATTCCTACCCTGCTCATGGGTGGGGAAACTGAGGGACCGTTGTGGGCCTAGGTATCTGAGTTAGAACCACTGGTTAGACGTGGAGCATCTTCCATGGGGATCTCCAAGAATTCACTCACGCTCGGGAGTCAGGATCCAGACAACAGAGGCGGTGCTGGGGTCAGGGCTCCAGTCTTCCCAGCTCTGGTTTACTCGCAGCTGGTTCCTCAGGTTCTCGGAGCGTTTCCGCATCTCCCGGAATCTAGATGCGCCCAGACCCGGGAGTGCGTCTGGGAATCCCGGGAGGCTAGGACTGAGCTCCAGGACCAAGGACAGGGCGCCCTCAGGCGGCAGAAGCGACAGCAGCAGCAACAGCATCGGAGAAAGATGCAGCGGCGTCGGCCCTGAGGGGGGCATGGTTGTGCTGGTTGTGATCTGAGCTGGGATATACCAGACGTTGCACCACTCGCCTTTATAGTCAACGAACTTTGTCCGCCCTCGCCTTCCGGGCCCTGCCCACCCTTGCATGCAGAATAAACACCAGCAGCCACAGATGGGCTGGGTCTCAGCGGTGCTTTGTGTGTGTGTGGAGGGGAGAGGGGAGGGCGGAGGTAGGAGAGGGCGGGTGCAGCTCCTGTAGAAGCTGGGGCACCTCTCTGAACCTCAGTATCCTCGTCGGTGAAATAAGAACATCATCCCAGCCTAGTTTGTTCGTGAGAGGAACCATTTGGTCAAAAAAGAGTTAGTAGTCACCTAACCAAAAAAAAAAACAACCAGAACTGTTGGGAGTCATAGTCTAGTCAATTCCAACTCATAAAGACTTTATAGGACAGAGTAGAACTGCCCCCGTAAGTTTCCAATGAGCGGCTGGTGGACTTGAACTGCCAACCTTTTGGTTAGCAGCTGTAGCTCTTAATCACCGTGCCACCAGGACTCCAGTGGTCACTTACTATGTCCTAAATTCCAGACCTGAAGCCCCCATGTGACCCCGGGCTGTCTCTGAGCCTCTGTGAATGGCTTCAGAAAATAGGGACAGTCCTCCATTACCCCTTGACACACAGGAGATGCTCAAGAGATCATCCATGTCCCTCTCCCCAACCCCCACGCACAGAATGCTCAGATACCTCTAGATGTTTTGCTTGACTTAGAAGGATGAGCTCATCTTTTCCTGGTTGGATCAGGGAGTGGAGGGAATTTCAGGTATGGGGACCAACAAGGCCAAACTCCTGGAGGTGGGAGATAACAAAAAATTTGTTGTGAATGGCTGCTGAGAAGGAAAATAGGAGAGCTTATGTGTGCTGAGTAATTCATACTAAAGTGTGAATGACTGATACAAAAACCAAACCCGTTGCCATGGAGCCTATTCCAACTCATGGCAACCCTATAGGACAGAATAGAACTGCCCCATAGGGTTTCCAAGGAGCAGCTGGTAGATTTGAACTGACCTTTTGGGTAGCAGCCGAGCTCTTAACCACTATGCCACCAGGGCTCCAAGTGACTAATAAGCACCACTAAAACAAAGATTTTTTTAAAAAATATTTTACTGTGTTTTTGGTGAGAGTTTACACAGCAGATTAGGTTCCCATTTTAACAAATTATTCCAGGACATTGGTTACATTTTTCAGTGTGTCAACATTCTCATTAATTCTGTTCTGGTTATTACATTTCCAGTAATCTAGTTTTCCTGGCCCCTTACCTTCTCATCTTTGCTTTGGAGTAATTGTCAACCATTTGGCCTCATATAGATGATTTTTTTTTTTTTAAGGAGCACAGTACTCATGGGTTATATTGTTCATTTTATGAGCCACTGTATTATTAGCTAAAAGGTAACCTCAGGGGCTAGTTTTGGTTCAAGGTTTAAAGATTATCTCAGGGTAATAGTCTCGGGGAGTCCTCCAGGCCTAACTGGTCCAGTAAGTCTGAACGTCTTAAGAATTTGAGTTCTGTTCCACATTTTTCTCCCATTCTATCAGGATCCACTCAGAATAGTCAGTAGTGGTAGCCAGACGCCATCTAGTTCTTCTGGTCTCCAGGTAGATGAGACCATGGTTTTTGTAGACTGTTAGTCCTGGAGACTAGTTTCTTCTCTGATTCTTTGGTTTCCTTCTTTCTCCTTTACTCTGGACGAATAGAGGCCAGTAGTTGTATGTTAGATGACCGCTCACAAGCTTTTAAGACCCCAGACACTACTTACCAAATTAGGATGTAGAATATAAACTTTATGAACTATATTATGTCAGTTGACTGAATTGTCCCGTGAGACTATGGTCCTAAGCCTTCAAACCCAGAAAACCAAATTCGCGATGTGTTTGATTATGTCTAAGAAGTATCCGTAACTGTGCCCCTATGTGATTTATAATACATATGAATATATACGCATGCACACACATACCTGTATATGTTGTTGTTGTTAGGTGCCCTCCAGTTGGTTCCAACTCAACAGAACAAAACACTTCCAGGTGCTGCACCATCCTCCCAATTGTTGCTGTGTTTGAGCCCATTGTTGCAGCTACTGTGTCAATCCATGTCGTTGAGCATCTTCCTCTTTTTTACTGACTGTCTACCTCACCAAGCATGATGTCCTTCTCCAGGGACTGGTCCCTCCTGACAACACGTCAAAAGTACGTGATACAAAGTCTCACCGTCCTTGCTTCCAAGGAGCATTCTGGCTGTACTTCTTCCAAGACAGACTTGTTCATTCTTCTGGCAGTCCATGGTATATTCAGTATTCTTCACCAACACCATAATTCAAAGGCAGCAGTTCGCCTTTGGTTTTCCTTATTCATTGTCCAGCTTTCACATGCCTGTGAGGCTTGGGTCAGGCACGCCTTAGTCCTCAAAGTGACATCTTTGCTTTTGAACACTTTAAAGAGGTCTTTTGCAGCAGATTTACCCAATGCAATGCATCGTTTGATTTCTTGACTGCTGCTTCCATGGGCGTTGTGTGGTTATGTATGTATGTATATATGTGTATGGGTATATATACGTATGTGCATATGTATACAAACATATATATACTTGTATATCTATGTATATATCTATATGTGTTTACAAATGTACACCCATATATATACCCATACGCACATATGCGTATATACATACCTATGTAACCACACACATTTTTTTTTTGTTTGTTGTTGCTGTTGTTGGAAAATTACGTATGTTTTATCCCTTACCCAAAATGTCCTTTTCTCTTGTGTATTTCTTAGTGGCATCATTTACCTTGGTCAGGCTGTGCACACTTCACTCCCATTTGGTGCTACCTTTCCCATCACCAAAAATAACAGGTATCTACTATCTAGACAGTGATTCCCCCTCTCCCTGCCCCCCCCATCCCTGGTAACCACCAATGAACATTCATCTCTTTATAAATAGCTATACTTGTCTTTTGATAAAAGTGTGATCATACAATATTTGCCCTTTTGTGATTGACTTCTTTCACTCAGCATGTCCTCCAGGTTCATCCACGTTATAATATGTTTTGAGATCTCAACATTATTCTTTTTTTTTTTTTAATTCTTTTTTATTGTTGTGCTTTAAGTGAAAGTTTACAATTCAGGTTAGTCTCTCATACACAAATTGATACACACATTGTTGTGTGACCCTAGTTGCTCTCCCTGTACTGTGACAGCACACTCCTCCTTTCTACCCCGGATTTCCCGTGTCCATTCAACCAGCTCCTGACCCTCTCTGCCTTCTCAACTCGCCTCCGGACAGGAGTTGCCCATTTAGTCTCATGTATCTACTTGAGCTAAGAGGCACGCTCTTCACGAGTATCATTTTATGTCCCACAGTCCAGTCTAATCTTTGTCTGAAAAGTTGGCCTCAGGAATGTTTTTAGTTTTGGGCTAACAGAGAGTCTGGGGGCCATGTCTTCCAGGGTCCCTCCAGTCTCAGTCAAACCATTAAGTCTGGTCGTTTTACTAGAATTTGAGTTCTGCACCCAACTTTTCTCCTGCTCCGTTGAGGACTCTCTGCTGTGTTCCTTGTCAGGTTGGTCATTGGTGGTAGCCGGGCACCATCTAGTTCTTCTGGTCTCAGACTGATGAAGTCTCTGGTTTATGTGGCCCTTTCTGTCTCTTGGGCTAATACTTTCCTTGTGTCTTTGGTGCTCTTCATTCTCCTTTGCTCCACGTGGGTTGGGACCAATTGATGCATCTTAGATGGCCGCTCGCTAGCTTTTAAGACCCCAGAAACCACTCACCAAAGTGGGATGCAGAACATTTTCTTAATAAACTTTGTTATGCCAATTGACCTAGATGTCCCCTGAAACCATGGTCCCCAGGCCCCTGCTCCTGCTACTCTGTCCCTCAAAGTGTTTGGTTGTATTCAGGAAACTTCTTAGCTTTGGTTTAATCCAGTCGTGCTCACTTCCCCTGTAGTGTGTGTTGTCCTTCCCTTCACCTAAGATAATTCTTGTCTACTATCTAGTTAGTGAATACCCCTCTCCCTCCCTACCCACCTTCATAACCATCAAAGAATGTTTTCTTCTGTGTTTAAACCTTTTCTTGAATTCTTATAATAGAGCTCTTATACAATATTTGTCCTTTTGCGACTGACTAAATTCACTGAGCACAATGCCTTCCAGATTCCTCCATGTTATAAGATGTTTCACGGATTCATCATTTCAACATTATTCTTTATGGCTGCATAGTATTCCATTGCAACGAAGATATTTTTAACAAGTGGAATCCATAGAATGCAGGGTAGGGTTAGAATGTTCTAGACGTGAGAAAGTTCTTCTCTGGGGCTTTGCCTACAATTTGCCAGACAGTTCTAAGAAGTTACTCCTTCCTGACTAATTCTATGGATGCAGAAACTGAGGCTCAGAGAGGCAAAACCACTTGCCACAGGTCACACAGCCTGGTGGTACTTGCAGCTGTGTTTCCTTGAGTGTTTATAGGTTCATTTTTACATCAGAGTCACAAAGCCAGTTGCTTCAGGGGACCTACAAACACATTTCCTGTCTTAGTTCCCTAGTGCTGCTATAACAGAAATACCACAAGTGGGTAGCTTTAATGAACAGAAATTTATTTTCTCACAGTTCAGGAGGCTAGAACTCCAAATTCGGGGTGCCGGCTCTAGGAGAAGGCTCTCTCTGTGCTCTGGAGGAAGATCCTTGTCTTAGCTTTTCTAGCATTTCTTCTCGGTGTTCCTTGATCTCCACGTGGCATCTATCTTTCTCCCATTCGTGCTTTCTTGCTTCTGTGTCTATGCTGCTCTTCTTATAACTCAGAAGTGATTGATTAGGACTCACCCGACACTGATATGACCTCATTCACATAACAGAGAAAACTCAATTCCCCAAAGCCATTATATCCACAGGTACGGGGGTCAGGACTCCAATACATATTTTTAGGGGACACACTTCAATCTATAACAAAAGGGGAGGCTGCTGTCCGGCTCCAGCCACTTGTGCCCATGTGGCCAGCATGGCTACAGCTTCTGATTTTTCCAGAGGAAACTGAAGTCTAAATTTTAATGTAAAAAATGGCAATATTTCAACTTTAAGGAAACAAAAAAATCTAGTATGGACTCCAGGGCCTCAGACTTCAGCATTATAATGCTGATGCCACAGAATCGTCCCTGCATCACTGTCTCCAACTTTTCTAGGAGAAAGATCAGCCAGGCTGGGAATCGGAAATCTACTGTGTGTCTCAGATTCCCCATTTGTAAATGCCATTGGTGGACTCAGCCCCCTTGAACTCTCTTTGCCTCTCAGATCTTTTTTATGATTAATCTTTGTCCTCATTTGTCTTCCATACTTGACAAGCACACTGGAGGGAGGGGTGATTCTGTGTGTCTTGCTTCTGCTGTGGCCTCAGGACATATCCAGGGCCTGGCACACAGTGGATGCTCACTGAATACATTTGGGGACAGCTTCAGTCCATCAAGATGGCCTCTGGGCAGTGGCATTCACAGGGGACACCCCTCACTGCTGGAAGTGGGTCCTCTACCTCTCCAACCCCCATCATGGCCCCCTCTCAGAGATCCTCAGGGTGGACAGGCAGATGAGTGAGGGGAGGGTGGTGAGCTCAGCATATTTTAGCAGTTACAGTATCCTATGTGTAACCTGGGAAACTGTGTGCATGAAAATGTTCTTCACAGCTTATTGATCTCTTCCTGCTCTTTTTATATGAAAGGCTGGAAGAGTAGTTAATGTGGGGCAGCGTCACACAAGGATGGACTGAAGACTTGATTGTGGACAGACTTGGCCCAGGGCTGTCTGTGTTTCCAAAGATGACTCCAATGTGGGGAGAGAGAGACAGGGCCAGACAAGCCCAGAGATAGAGAAGGGTCCTGAGAGATGAGGAGAGATGAAGGGAGACAGAGACCCAGAGGATGACAGACAGAGGAGCAGAAGCAGAGAAATGGAGGTGGAGAAAGCTAAGCAGAGAGCAACAGGTATGTTTGGGGCTGCCCTCGTGGCCCTCAGGCCTCACCAGCACCTTCCAATCACCTGGCATTGCCGAGAACACCTGCTCTGATGGACCTGCCACCATCCTTGAGCCCTCCCACGCACCATTACACCAGGTCCCCTGGGGAAACTTAGGCTTGCGTGGGAGGGTCAGGTGTCTCCTTGAGTCCCCAGCCCCGTTGTGGACACCACAAGTGCAGTTCAGACAGCATCATTTTTATTACCATAGTTATAAATACACACACACCCCTCTGACCAGCCCTCCCCACACGCCAGTCCCCAGCGACTCACCCTATTAAATTAGCAATAAATACAGACTCATAAATACAGCTGCTGGGGGAGGGGCAGATGGAGTGGGCAGAGATCAGGCCTCTCAGGACCCATTTGACAGATTAGGACCATGGAGTTTACCTCCATTTCTCAGGACAAGATCGGCCGAGAGGGGCCCTCCACAGCTGACGTCCAGGGGGCTCAGGCTAGAGGGACTGCACAGCCAATGTCCAATGAGTTTGGTGCCATACAGTATGCAAGGCCAAAGTCCCGGGGTCTTAGCCCCGTGGGGCCTAGAGAGCTGGTGGCTCTGGGACCCCCTGAGGCCGAGCTAGTGGTAGAAATGACAGCTTCAGCTGCACTGTAGGGAGAGAGGGGAGGCCTGTTACCTTCTGGCCTATGTGTGCTAGGGCAGGTGCCCTGTTTCCTGACACACCAGGCCACATCCTGCCTCAAGCCCTTTGCACAAACTGCTCCCTCCCACAAGGACACTGTCTTCTGGGATCCCACCATGGATGGCTGCTCCTCCTCCCTCCATCCTGCCCGAACTAGTCAGCTCCCTACTGTATTTCCTGGTGGAACTTTTGTCTCCTTCCTAGACTCTCAGCAGGCACCTCTTTCTGCTTGGTCACTAGTGCCTGGCACACAGTAGGTGCTTAGTAAACCCCTGAATGAATGAATATATACACGATATTTAGAGAGATCTAGAGTCAAATGCTGGCTCTGCCTCCTCCTTCTGGCAGTCCAACATTTCACTGAAGGCCTACTAAGTGCCAGGGCTGGGAATACAGCACCCAGCTCCAGTGCCCAGGGAAAGTGTCTTCGTTGCTCTGAGCCTCCGTTCTAGCATCTGGGAGATGAATGCTCCCGGACGTCCCAAGACCCCTAGATCCCAGACCCCCTGGGCCCCAGGCCCTTCAGACGCCAAGGCTGGTACAGGTCTGGGGTCTCCTAGGGGTCGACAGTTCTTCCCCAGTCTCTAGGCTCAGAGAGGGCAAGCGGTTTACAGCACAGGTGGGATCAGGTGAATCAGGGCGGGGATTACAGCGCTTTCCCGTCCGCCCCTCTTCCAGCCCCTCCGGTCCCAGCGCAGCCGAGACTTCGCCCTGCCCTCTGCGTCCCTGGAGCCTCCGTGGAGGGCGCGGAGATGGGAAAATTCCCGGGCGCACCTTGCGCTGGAGCCCTCGGCAGCCGCAGCGCCTAGGCGCGATTGCATCAGATTCGGAAACCGCCCAGGCAGGTCCTGACCCTGCCGCGCCTCTCCTCCTCCTGCCGGGTCCTTTGACTGATATCGCCCCTCTCTCCACTCCCATCCGAAAGCAGGGACCACGCCCTCTGCCTCTCCCCTTCCCTGGGCTCTGTAAGGGCTGTCGCCTTTAGTAGAGTGGCCGACCTCCTTCGGGCCTGAGTTCCCCGTCTGCGATCTGAGGAGGGGTTCTAACAGCCCACATTAGCTAAGCCTGGCCCTGTCAGGCCGCGAGGGGCCCCGCCAGCATCCCCATTAGCCCTGATCGGGGACCGGGAGTTCCTGCCCCCGTGCGCATGTGTGGAAACGGAGGCTCAGAGACGGGCCTGGGCCTCTCTCACTTGGAACCACTGGTTAGACTTGGGGGCTGCTTAGAGGGGTCTCCGAATTCCACTCACGCTTGGGAGCACTATCCGGCCAACGTGGGCTTTGCTGCGGTCAGAGTTGGAATCTTCATTATTCTGGTTCACCTCCAGCTAGTCCACTCCCGGAATCTGGAGGCGTCGAGACCCCGGACCGAGTTGGGGGATTCCGGGACCCGCGGATAGGGCCAGGGCCAGGGCGCCCCCCGGCGGCGGCAGCAAGATCAGCCGCATGAGCAGCCGCAGCACCGGAGAAGCGTGCGGGGGCTTGGTCCGGGCCCGCATGGCTGTGCCGGTTGCGCTCTAAGCTGGTCTGAGCCGAGGCTACCCTACCGGCCTTTATATTCTCTAGAGTTTGTTGGCCCTGTCTGTCCGGTCCCTGCGTGCAGAATAAACATTTCAGGGGCTGCTGCAGTGCTGGGGTGCTTTGTTGGGGAGCGGTCAGGTCCTGCAGAAGCTGGGGCCCCTCCTTCTCTGAACTTCAGTTTCCTGCTCGGTGAAATGAGAACCATTATTCCAGCCTAGTGGGCTCCTGGTCAGAAGATATTATTAATTACCTAACTTCCAAACCCCCCACGCATCTGTCAGTTTGTCCTACTGTAGGGGGTTGCATGTTGCTGTGATGCTGGAAGCTATGCCAACGGTATTCAAATACCAGCAGGGTCACCCATGGCACACAGGTTTCAGCTGAACTTCCAGACTAAGACAGACTAGGAAGAAGGACCTGGGTGGTCTACTTCTTAAAAAATTTAGCCAGTGAAAACCGTATGAATAGCAGTGGAACATGGTCTGATATAGTGTGGGAAGTTGAGCCTCTCAGGTTGGAAGACACTCAAAACACAACTGCGGAAGAGCTCCTTTTCAAAGTACAGTCGACCTTAATGACACAGATGGAGTCAAGCTCTCTGGAACTTCCTTTACTGATGTAGCACGACTCAAAATGAGAAGAAACAGCTACAAACATCCATTAATAATTGGAACGTGGAATGTACGAAGTATGAATCTAGGAAAGTTGGAAGTTGTCAAAAATGAAATGGAGCACTTAAAGACAGAAATCCTAGGCATTAGTGAACTGAAATGAACTGGTACTGGCCATTTTGAATTGAACCGACCATACGTTCTACTATGTGGGAAACAACAGATTGAAAGGGAATGACATTGCATTCATTGTCAAAAAGAGCATTTCAAGATCTATCCTGAAGTATAACACTGTCAGTGATAGGATAATATCCATACGCATACAAGGAAGACCAGTTAATACAACTATTACTCAAACTTACCCACCAGCCACAGGTGGCCAAAGATGAAGAAATTGAAGATTTTTGCAAACTTTTGTAGTCTGAAATTGATCGAATATGCAATCAGGATGCATTGATAATTACTGGTGATTGGAATGTGAAAACTGGAAACAAAGAAGGATGAGTAGTTGGAAAATACGGCCTTGGTGGTAGAAATGATGTCAGAGATCCCATGATAGAATTTTGCAAGACCAATGACTGACTTCTTCATTGCAAATACCTTTTTTCAACAACATAAATGGTGACTATCCACGTGGACCTCCCCAGATGGAATACACAGGAATCAAATAGACTACATCTGTGGAAAAAGCCATTGGAAAAGCTCAATATTATCAGTCAGAAAAAGGCCATGGGCCGATTATGGAACAGACCATCAATTGCTTATAGGCAAGCTCAAGTTGAAGCTGAAGAAAATTAGAACGAGTCCACGAGAGCCAAAGTCCGAACTTCAGTATATCCCACCTGAATTTAGAGACCACCTCAAGAATAGATTTGATGCATTGAACACTAATGACAAGATAAGTTGTGGAATCACATCAGGGACGTCATACATGAAGAAAGCAAAACGTCGTTAAAAAGACAGGAAAGAAAGAAAAGACCAAAATGGACGTTAGAAGAGACTCCAGAACTTGCTTTCGAATGTTGAGTAGCTAAAACTAACGGAAGAAATGATGAAGTAAACGAGCTGAAGAGAAGATTTCAAAGGGCCGCTTGAGAAGTCAAAGTATTACAGTGACATGTGTAAAGACCTGGAGTTAGAAAACCAAAAGGGAAGAACACACTCAGCATTTCTCAAGCTGAACGAACTGAAGAAAAAAGTCAAGCCTCAAGTTGCGATAGTGAAGAATTCTGTGGGCAAAGTACTGAATGACGCAGGAAGCTTTAAAAGAAAATGGAAGGAATACACAGATTCACTGTCTTAGTCATCTAGTGCTGCTATAACAGAAATACCACAAGTGGATGGCTTTAACAAAGACAAGCTTATTCTCTCACAGTCCAGTAGGCTACAAGTCCAAATTCAGGGCATCAGCTCCAAGGGAATGCTTTCTTTGTTGGCTCTGGAGGAAGGTCAGTGTCATCAATCTTCCCTTGGTCTGGGAGCTTCTCTTCACAGGAACCTCAGGTCCAAAGGACGTGCTCTGCCCCTGGCACTGCGTTCTTGGTCGTATAAGGTTCCCATGTCTCTCTGCTTGCTTCTCTCTTTTACATCTCAAAAGAGATTGGCTTAAGACACTACCTAATCTTGTAGACCTCATCAATATAACTGCCGCTAATCCATCTTATTACATCATAATGATAGCATTTACAACACCTAGGGAAATCACATCAGATGATAAAATTGTAGACAAGCATACAGTACTGCAACTCATGACCTAGCTAAATTGGCAGATATTTTTGGGAGACACAGTTCAACCCATGAGAGTCACTATACCGAAAAGAATTAGTCGAAGTTCAGTCATTTCGGTAGGTAGCATATGATCAAGAACAGAAGAAGTTCAAGCTGTACTGAAGACATTGATGAAAAACAAACCTCCAGGAATTGACAGAATACCAATTGAGACGTTTCAACAAACAAATGCAGAACCGGAAGTGCTCGTTCATCAATACCAAGAAATTTGGAAGATGGCTACCTAGCCAACTGACCGGAAGAGATCCATATTTATGCGTATTACCAAGAACGGTGATCCAACTGAATGCGGAAATTATCTAGCAATATCATTAATATTACACACAAGTAAAATTTTGCTAAAGATCTTTCCAAAGCAGTTGCAGCAGTACATCGACAGGGAATTGCCAGAGATTCAAGCTGGATTCAGAAGAAGATGTGGAAAGAGGGATATATCGTTGCTGATGTCAGGTGGATCCTGGCTGAAAGCAGAGAATACCAGAAAGATGTTTATCTGTGTTTTATTGACTATGCAAAGGCATTCGACTTTGTTATCCATAACAAATTATGGATAACATTGTGAAGAATGGGAATTCCAGAACACTTGATTGTGCTCATGAGGAACCTGTACGTAGATCAAGAGGCAGTTGTTCAAACAGAACAAGGAGGTACTGCATGGTTTAAAGTCAGGGAAGGTGTGTGTCAGGGTTGTATCCTTTCACCATACTTATTCAATCTGTATGCTTAGCAAATAATCCAGGAAACTGGACTATATGAAGAAGAATGAGGCATCAGGATTGAAGGAAGACTCATTAATAACCTGCAATATGCGGATGATCCAATCTTGCTTGTTGAAAGTCCCTGGGTCAGGCTGAAGGCTTCTCCTGATTCATGTAGCCGCAGGGGCTGGTGAATCCAAGATTGGCAGGTCAAACAGCAGGGCTCTTGCTCACAGACTTCAAAGACCAAGTAATCCCAAGATCGACAGGCAAGACAGCAGGTGAGCTGCTAGCTCAAGTCCCAAGAACCAGAGGCCAGATGAACAGGAGCCAGCTGCAGGATCCAGAGCGAGCAAAAGCCTGTGAGCCTTGCCAGAAGGTCCACATCCCCAAAGAAACTCCCTTTCAACTGATTGTCTACTCACAGCAGATCCCATCATGGAGTGATCACATTATATCAAATCTCATCATTGAAGCGATCACATCATCATACTACTGCCAATAACTGCCAAACCACTGAGAATCATGGCCCAGCCAAGTTGACACAGAACTTAAGGGTCACACCCAGCTTTTGCATGCGTATGAGGTGTTTGAAATGCCATGACTTGGATCAGGCACAGCTTAGTCCTCAAAGTGACATCTTTGCTTTTGAACACTTTAAAGAGGTCTTTTGCAGTAGATTTGCCCAATGCAATGCATCATTTGATTTCTTCACTGCTGCTTCCATGGGTGTTGACTGTGGATCCAAGTAAAACGAAATCCTTGACAACATGAATATTTTCTCCTTTATCATGATGTTGCTTATTGGTCCAGTTGTGAGGATTTTTGTTTTCTTTATGTTGAGGTGTAATCCATACTGAAGGCTGTAGTCTTTGATCTTCATCAGTTAAGTGCTTCAAGTCCTCTTCGCTTTCAGAAAGCAAGGTTGTGTCATCTGCATATTACAGGTTGTTAATGGGTCTTTCTCTAATCCCCTCTCTGGTGAGAGTCAAAGGCTGAAGGTGCTGGAAACAAAGGAAGAGGAGGAGAAAGAGCCAGAAAGTGTGACCTTAGCAAGTCATTCCTTTCCTCACTAACTCTGTTTCCTCACCTGGAAAATAGGGGCTGAAACTTCCACTGGAAAGATGGTCGATGGAGGCTTAAAGCACTGGGCCAGGCACATAGTAGGTGCTTGAAAAACTGGGTGTTGTTCTTACCGTTACTGATTGCTTTTTTTGGGGAACTCCTACTCATTCTTCAAAACCCTACTCAAAAAGCCCCTTCTCTAGGAAACTTTTTCTAACATTACCCTTCCAGGCTGAGCTGGTGTCTTCCCACTCCCACCCCTTTTTCCAGCCCGGCCCTGACCCCACAGGACTGGAAGTGTTGGTGCCTGGCTCTGCCTTTCACGTACTGGGTGCTCCTTGAGGGCTGGGCCCAGGGATGAAGCTACTCCAGGCCTCAGTCCCTTGGCCAGGCCAGAGAGGAGATGGCAGGGAATTTGTGTAGTGAGGGTTTAAGGGCAGGGAGGGCCATGTCAGGTTTAGCTAGCAGATAGTGGAGGGGGAGGGGAATCCTCCAGGAGGAACCTTCCCCCTGGGCCCCTCGACCTCCCTCCACTGCTCACTACTCCTTGTCCCTGGGACAACCGCTGATGGCTGCTTCAGGCTTCCTGGCCCCAGTGGATGGGGCACTGTGAATGGCAGAATGTGAGGGTGACTCAGCCAGGCCAGGTGAGGCCACCATGGCCTAGGGCTGGCATGGGGTAGGGGCCTTCCTCTAAGATCAACAGTGAAAACTAGACACCTTCACTAATTAGATATCAGGCTTTGGGCACCACATGGGAGTGAGTTGGGTGGGCAGGTTGTTGCCATGGCAACCTTGCATGCATCCACACAGGCCTAAATTGACTCTGGGCAGGATGCCTAGGATCCTCCAGAACATGAGGGGATGGGAAGCCTGTGGGAGTAACCCCCAGGCCATCTCCCACTAGCCCCGGCCCCGCAGTCTCCCCTGGGAGTTTTCATGAGTCAGTGTATGATTGTCTCTCATCTCCCAGGAATGCACCTCCACACAAAATAACCATTTTAAAGTGAGCAATTCAGTGTAATTTAGTACTTTCACACTGTTGTGCAACCACACCTCTATCTAGTTCCAGAACACTTCTTCCTCCCAAAAGAAACTCCATACTCATTATCTGTCACTCCCTACTCTCCTCCCCCAAGCCCTAGGCAACCACTAATCTACTCTCTGTTTTTATGGATTGGCCTGTTCTGAACATTGCATATAAATGGAATCATACTCTATGTGGCCTTTTGCGTCTGGCTTCTTTCACTCAGCATGATGTTTTCGAGGTACACCCACCTTGTAGCATGTATTAGCACTTCATTCCTTTTTATGGCTGAGTAATATTCCATTAGTTCCCTTGGTGGCACAAATGATTTGAGCTCGACTACTAACCTAAAGATTGGCAGTTTGGACCCATCCAGTGGTGCCATGGAAAAAGGCCTGATGGTCTGCTTCCATAAAGATTATAGCCTTGAACACCATATGGAGCAATTCTATTCTGTAACACATGGGATTGCCATGAGTCGGAATGGACTTGAAGGCAGTGGGGTTTTTTTTGTATGGATGGGCTACATTTTGTTAATTCATTCATCTGTTGATGGACATTTAGTTTGTTTCCACCTTTTGACTGTTGTGAATAGTGCTACAATGTACATTCATGGACAAGTTTTTGTTTGAACACTTGTTTCCATTCTCTGAGGTATATACTTGAGGGGACATCACTTGGAGGCCGGTCTCGCATGGTTTCCACTTCACCAAACTCTGGAATGCTGGCTTCAGGCCTATCTGGTTCCCTGTCCCAAAATCTTTGGTTGATGACCTCATGGGCAACCATGGGTAAGCTGGGAGGCATGAGGGCCAGGCTGTAGGCAGTTGGCCAACAATGAGCTCAGTGGCCAGGTCCCTGTGTCCCTGCTGACCCTGTCACTCTGGCTGGAGCCGAGTCAGCAGAGGTGACACAGCACAGAGCCAGGTCAGGCCGACCGCTGCCTGACTTGATTCCCTTTGCCCCCTCTTGGCCTAGCCGCCCTGAGCAAACACACACAGAGAACCTACAATCCCATTTTATTGTTTGTTCTGTATTCAGATGCGAGCATGGCTCTGGCAGGAGACCTGGAGGAGGTAGAACAACCCAGAATCTTACATCCCTGCGGGTCCATGGGATGGGGAGAACCGGCGCCCCCATTACAGTAGACCTCCCTCCACCTGGCACTCGCCAGTGCCATAAGTGCTGGAGCCAGCCCTAGGCGTGAATCTGGGCTCAACCCTGATGCTCTGGGGCATCACCAAACCTCTGCAGATCTTAGTTTCCCAGCCCATAAGATGGGAGTGGAATTACCCACCTGGCAGGTGTGGCTTGATGAGAGTTGTAAACCCAATAATTTAGAACTAATAGCTATATCACTGTATGTTGTTAGTCATTGGTGTCTCAGCTTCAGCTGGAGCTGGGGTGAGACAAGTCTGGGCATGTTGGCTTGGAAGGAATGGTTCCCACGGGAAAACTCCTATTTATCTCTTAAACCCCAGCTCCAATGCCCCTTGCTCTAGGAAGTCTTCCCTGCCTTTCCCCAGGTGGCCTGCCTCAGGTTGAGGGTCCTCCCTCTGGCCCCACACTCATGGCACGGGGCTGAGGTCGGGGGTGGTCTGCATCTGGCTCTTTCTCCCCAGACCAGGGGCTTCCCAAGGACCCAGAGTCACTATTTTAATTTCCTGTGGCTGCTGTAACAAAGTACCACAAACCGAGTGGCTTAAAACACCAGTTTATTCTCTCACATTTCTGGAGGCCAGAAGCCCGAAATCAAGGTGTCAGCAGGCCACACTTCCGCCAGAGGCTCTAGGAGATGATCCTTACTTGCTTCCTGCAGCTTCTGACGGCTGCAGGCGTTCCTTGTCTTATGGCTGCATGACTCCAGTCTCTGCATTCGTCTTCACGGGGCCTTCTCCCCTGTTGTCTTACTTGCCATGGGCTGACATAGCAAAAATGTTACAAGTGGGTGGCTTTTGAGGAACAGTTTTCTCACAGTTCAGGAGGCTGGAAACCCAAATTCAGGGCACTGGCTCTAGAGGAAGGCTTTCTCTGTCTGCTCTGGGTGAAGGTCCTTGTCCCTTTCAGCTTCTGATCCTCAGTTCCTTGGCGGTCTCCACATGACATCTGTCTTTTCCCC
This sequence comes from Dugong dugon, assembly GCA_030035585.1. Taxonomy (NCBI): domain Eukaryota; kingdom Metazoa; phylum Chordata; class Mammalia; order Sirenia; family Dugongidae; genus Dugong; species Dugong dugon. The sequence continues at coordinate 22,705,923 of CM057462.1, read as the reverse complement.
TATTTTGCTTGCTTCTCTGTGTCTAATCTGCTTTCTTGACAACTCAAAGGTGATTAGGTTTAAGACACACCCTACACTAATAGGGCCGCATGAACAGAACAGAGAAAACCCTGTTCCCAGATGGGATCACATTCACAGGTACGGGGTTAGGATTGTTATAGGGGAAAAACATCATGAAGTTTAGTAAAGCAAAAAGAAAGTTTATTCGGCGTATATTCAAAAGGACAAAAGTGGGAAAACAGACAAGCATGCCACCACAGCCGTGTCTGCCGTGTCTGCCGGCAACCAAAGTAGAAAGTCTTCTGGGCTCTGTTTGATTGGCTTTATGTGAAAGTTTCCCTAAAAGGTATTTTCCAAGATTATCTTAGCTATTGTCTTTATATCTCAGGGCCCAGTTGATATGTCCTTGTGAGTTGTTGTGGGCCCAGCTCCAGCTGGGTCACGTTCTCTATGCTCAAGGACAGGGAATAATAACTCCAGTATTATTTCCTAAATCACCTCTAAGCTAAACATAGAGTTACCGATGACCCAGCAATTCCACTCCTAGGTGCATACTCCAAAGAATTGAAAACAGGTGTTCAAATAAATACTCGTACATGAAAGTTTATAGTAGCATATTCATGATAGCCAAAATATAATACGAATATTGTAAACTTTTCTTTAGACAAAATGTCCAGAACAGGCAAATCTATAAATATATAAAGTAAAGAAGGATTTCACTTTACTTGGGATTCACAATCAATGCCAATGGAAGCAGCAATCAAGAAGTCAAATGACGCATTGCATGGGGGCAAATCTGCTGCAAAAGATGTCACTTTAAGGACTAAGGTGCACCTGACTCAAGCCATGGTGTTTTCAACCACCTCATATGCCTGCGAAAGCTGGACAATGAATAAGGAAGACGGAAGAGGAGTTTATGTCTTTGAATTATGGTGTTGGCAAAGAATATTGAATATACCATGAACTGCCAGAAAGTGAACAAATCTGTCTTGGAAGAAGTACAATCGGAATGCTCCTTAGAAGTAAGGGTGGCGAGACTTTGTCTCACATACTTTGTACATGTTATCAGGAGGAATCCATCCCTGGAGAAGGACATCAAGTTCGGTGAAGTAGAAAAAGAGGAAGACCCTCAAGAGATGGATTGACACAGTGGCTGCAACAATGGGCTCAAGCATAACAATCGTGAGGATGGTGCAGGACCAGGCAGTGTTTCATTCTGTTGTACATAGGGTCGTTATGAGTCGGCACCAACTTGATGGCGCCTAACAACAACAACATAAAGTAATGTAGTAATTGCCAGGGGCTGGTGGAGGTGGGGGGGTGGGGAGTGAGGAGTGACTGTTAAAGGGCACAGATTTTCCCTTTGGGGTGATAAGAATGTTCTGAAACTAGACAGAGGTGATGGTTCACAATATTGTGAATATACTGTGAATATATTCAGAATCGTGAATGTAGACTAAAAATTTAAAGTGGTTGTCATTAGGTGCCATCAAGTCAATTCTGACTCACAGTGACCCCTGTATGTCAGAGTAGAGCTTGACCCATGGGGTTTTCTAGGCTGTAATCTTTACGGGCAGCCCTGTCCAGCAGGGTCACTATGAGTCAGAACTGACTCCACAGATTCTCTTCCATGGAGCCGCTAGGTTAACCACTGTGCCATCAGAGCTCCTTAAAACAGTAAATTTTATTTTATGTGTATTACCACAGTACAAATATATATATATAATAAGCCTCTCAGTACTGAAGTCACTCCTGAGGTTCGCCCTTCAGTCAAAGATTAGACAGGTCCATAAAACGAACAATATTACACATAGCTTAGCCATGTATACAAGACTAAATGGGCACACCAGCCCAAGGGCAAGGACGAGAAGGCAGGAGGGGACAGGAAAGCTGGACGAATGGAAATGGGGAACTCAAGGTCAAGATGGGGAGAGTGCTGACATGTCGTGGGGTTGGCAACCAATGTCACAAAACAATATGTGTATTAATTATTTAATGAGAAACTAATTTGCTCTGTAAACCTGCACCTAAAGCACAATAAAAAATAAATAAATAATAAGCCTGACATTGCTCACTAATTAAGCACTTTTCTCTGTGCATTTTATGCTCAAGGGCATTTCAACTTAACTCCGACCCTGAGGCGATGCAGATAAACTTCTTCAGGGGAGGCAACTGACCCTGATGAGAAGAAAGATTTGGAAGAACTCCCTTAGGTCCCAGAGCTGACAACAGGCTGGCGGGATTCAAACTCAGGCCTTCTGATCTGGCCCAGGCTGCTGCTCCTGCTCACGGTCAGCCTCTGCTTTCAGGTTCCTCAGCCAGCCCAGCACCTGGGGCTACCTGTCTTTGATCTTCCTCCTCAGGGCCTTTGCACCTGCTGTGTCCCCTGCCACACCCCACTTCTAGAACCTTCTCTTACTTTGCGGATTGAAAGGAGGCCTGGCACATCAGAGGGATTCAGGTAGAAGAACCTTGATCAAAAGGGAGAGAAATGAGGAACAGAATTTCAACTCCTCATGGAATGCAGACTTTGTAGAGCCATTGAGGCTAGATGAAGCCTCGAAACTGTTGCCCTGAGATAATCTTTAAACCTTAAACCAAAAATATCCCCTGAAGTCTTCTTTAAATCAAACAATAGTTTAACTTAATTAATAACGAATGTTTGCCTTTTGCCTAAAGTCCGTTAAGTGGGGAAAGAGAGTCTCTTTATTTTTTCCGTTTTTTATTGTACTTTAGGTGAAAGTTTATAGCTCAAGTTAATCTCTCATACAAAATTATATACACATATTTTCATGTGACACTAGTTGTAATCCCTACAATGTGACAGCACACTCCGCCGGGTTTCCTGCGTCCATTCAACCAGCTCCTGTCCCTTCCTGCCTTCTCATCCTGCCTCCGGACAGGAGCCATCCTTTTGGTCTCATGTATCTGACTGAACTAAGAAGTACCCTCTTCATGAGTATTATTTTATGTTTTATAGTCCAGTCTAATCTTTGTCTGAAGAGTGGTCTTTGGGAATGGTTTCAGTTCTGGGTTAACAGAGCATCCAGGGGCCATGGCTTCAGGGGTTCCTCCATTCTCAGTCAGACCATTAAGTCTGGTATTTTTACATGAGTTGTGTTCCACACTTTTCTTCTGCTCTGTCAGGGACTCTCTGTTGTGTTCCTTGTCAGGGCAGTCATTGGCGGTAGCCAGGCACCATCTAGTTCTTCTGGTCTCAGGCTAATGGAGTCTCTGGTTTATGTGGACCTTTAGAAAAGATGGTCTCTTTAACAAATGGTGCTGGCATAACTGGATATTCATCTGCAAAAAATGTAACAGGACCCATACCTCACACCATGCACAAAAACTAACTCAAAATGGATCAAAGACCTAAATATAAAATCAAAACTGATAAAGATCATGGAAGAAAAAATAGGGACAACACTAGGAGCCCTAATACACGGCATAAATAGTATACAAACCATAACTAACAATGCACAAATACCAGAAGAGAAACTAGATAACTGGGAGCTCCTAAAAGTCAAACACTTACGCTCATCAAAAGGCTTAACCAAAAGAGTAAAAAGAGAACCTACAGACTGGGAAAAAATTTTTGGCTATGACATATCCCATAAGGGTCTAACGTCTAAAATCTACAAGATACTGCAAAACCTCAACAACAAAAAGACAAATAACCCAATTAAAAAATGGGCAAAGGACATGAACAGACACTTCACCAAAGAAGACATTCAGGTGGCTAACAGACACATGAAGAAATGCTCATGATCATTAGCCATCGGAGAAATGCAAATCAAAATTACAATGAGACATCATCTCACCCCAACAAGGCCGGCACTAATCCAAAAAACACAAAATAATAAATATTGGAGAGGTTGTGGAGAGATTGAAACACTTATGCGCTGCTGGTGGGAATGTAAAATAGTATAACCACTTTGGAAAACAATTTGGTGCTTCCTTAAAAAGCTAGGAATAGAAGTACCACACGATCCGGCAATCCCACTCCTAGGAATATATCCTAGAGAAATAAGAACCATCACACCAACGGATATATACACACCCATGTTCATGGCAGCATTGTTCACAATAGCAAAAAGATGGAAACAACCTAGACGCCCATCAGTGGACAAATGGATGAACAAATTATGGTACATACACACAATGGGATACTGTGCAACTATAAAGAGCAGTAATGAATCTGCAAAACATCTTACAACACGGATGACTCTGGAGGGCATTATGCTGACTGAAATTAGTCACAAAAGGACAAAGATTGTATGAGACCATTATTATAAGAACTCAAGAAAAGATTCAATCACAGAGAAAAAAAGCATTCTTTCATGGTTATAAGGATGGGAAGGAGGGGGAGGGGACTTCACTAACTACATAGTAGGCAAGGATCAACTTCGGTGAAGGGAAGGACAATACACAATACAGGGAAGTCAGCACAACTGGACCAAGGCAAAAGCTCAGAAGTTTCCTGGACACATCCAAACACTTTGAAGGACAGAGTAGCTGGGGCTGGGGGCTGGGGACCATAGTTTTGGGGGACATCTAGGTCAATTGGCATAGCAAAGTTCATTAAGAAAATGTTCTGCATCCCACTTTGGTGAGTGGCATCTGGGGTCTTAAAAGTTTGTGAGCAGACATCTAAGATGCTTCAATTGGTCCCATTCCACTTGGAGCAAAGGAGAATGAAGAAAACCAAAGACACAAGGAAAATATTAGCCCAAGAGACTAAAGGACCACGTAAACCAGAGACTCCACCAGCCTGAGACCAGAAGAACTAGATGGTGCCCAGCTACCACCAATGACCACCCTGACAGGGAACACAACATAGAGTCCCCGACAGAGCGGGAGAAAAGTGTGGAGCAGAACACAAATTCATGTAAAAAGACCAGACTTAATGTTCTGACAGAGACTGGAGGAACCCCCGAAAGTATGGCCCCCAGACACTCTTTTAACCCAGAACTGAAAACATTCCTGAAGCCCGCTCTTCAGACAAAGATTAGACAGGACTATAAAACAAAAAACAGTACACGTGAGGAATGTGCTTCTTAGTTAAGTAAGAAACACGAGACCAAATGGGCGGCTCCTGTCTGCGGAGGCAGGATGAGAAGGCAGGAAGGGACAGGAACTGGTTGAATGGACACAGGGAACCTGGAGTGGAAAGGGGAAGTGTGCTGTCACATTGTGGAGATTGCAACTAATGTCACAAAACAATATGCATATAAATCTTTGTATGAGCAGTTAACTTGAGCTGTAAACTTTCCCTAAAGCACAATAAAAAAAAAGGAAAAAAAAAAATGAATGTCTGTCTTGAGCACTGTGCTCTTTTAAGGAACTATCTATATGGGATCAAATCAACGATAGCAACTTGAAAGTTTACACAGTAAGCTTCGGGGGCAGTGAGTTTATGTAAATGGAGGAGGAACAATTCAGTAAACGACAGTGAGAATGGTTGCACAGCTTGAAGAACGTCACTGAACTGTACATGTTAACAATTATTGAATCGGCTATGTTTTTCCGTGTATGTTTTCAACAACAAGAAAATAAATTTTCTTTTTTTTTTAAAAAGAGGCGCTCAGGGAGGGATATGTGTGGAGCAAACCAGTGAGCTAATGATTAGATGATTGCCTGAGTGGGTTCCGTGAAGCACCTAGGTCAAGGCCTCGTGTGAGCACAAAGGAGGGCGACGCATGGGTCCACCCAGCTGGGGTCTGTCAAGGGCCAGAGAGGCCAAGCCACCTGCCCAAGGTCCCACAACAGGAAACAGCAGAGTCAGGATTCAAATCCAGCACTTTCTTCTCCAAGCCTGGGCTCTCCCACAGACTAGGGGTTGCAGGCCCTCTCCCTGTGGGCCCCAAGCTGAGCCCGAGCCATTTCGACTCTGGCTCACCCGCCGGCAGCAATGCCTCCTCTCTTAGAGGCTCCAGGGGAGACGGGGAAGTTTGGGTTCAGCAGTCCACAGCTGGAGCCCCAGCCACGCTACTTCCTGGCCGCAGTTTTGTCATCTGTGAAATGGGCATAAAGTGCCCATCTCACTTGGTTGTATAAAGATTATGTTTTAAGAAGTACCTGAGACATAGCTGATGCTCAGATTTTTTCCCCTGGTATTGATTTCTTTGCTCCAAGAAATCCGTGGCGCACCTGTACATCTATCGAGGGGTTTCATGGCCCTTCTCTGGTATTATGGATTGAATTGTGTCTCCCCAAACTATGTGTTGGAATCTGATTTAGGAAATAATATTGGAGTTATTAGTCCCTCTCCCTGAGCTGGGCTCACAAGGACTCACAAGGACACATCAACTGGGCCCTGAGGTATAAAGACAATAGCTGAGATAATCTTGGAAAATATCTTTTAGGGAAACTTTCACATAAAGTCGATCAAACACAACACAAAAGACTTTCCGCTCTTATCTTTTTCTATTAGCATTTAGTGAATAGAAATTTGTTGGGCCAATGAAGACCCTCCTGACTCTCCTTACTGAAACCTATACCAATGATTGTTAAGAAAGACAATTTAAAATGTGGGATCTCAGTTTCTAGCCAATCTGTGAAAAGGTGAAGCTTTCAATGGTTTTGCCCATTTGTCATGTTAATATACACCGATGATTCTCTAATGGTCTTGGGATTCAGGCAGACATGGCTGTGGCAGCATGCTTGTCCGTTTTTCCATTCTTGCCTATTCTGTAATATTCTTTGCACTCGGACAGACGTGGCTCTGACAACATGCTTGTCCGTTTTCCCACTTTTGTCTGTCCTGTGATATTTCCTTGGATTAGGGCAGACATTCTAGCTTTGGCAGTATGCTTGTCTGCTTCCCACTTCTGTTCTATTGAGTGTAGGCCAAATAAAACTTTATTTTGCTTTACTAGACTTTGTGATGTTTTTCCCCTACAACAGAGGAACTGCCAGATTGTTTCCATCAGTTTTATTTTTCATTATGAAGCGTTTCAGGCATACACAACAGTATTGATAATAAAGTTATAAACACTCAGGCACCCAGCTAAAGAAAGAAACATTCACAAGAGGGTTAGAAACCTGTACACTCTCTCCCCCATATTATGCTCTCCCCAATTCCTGGGGGGAGCCTCTGTCTCAAATTGGAATTTGATCATCCTCACACATGTTTTCATACTTTTACTACGTATCTATATTTGGGAAAATTAGGCATATTTTGGAGTCTCTGGGCGGCAAAAATGGTTAAGCTCTTGGCTACTAACTGCAAGGCTGGTAGTGTGAATCTACCCAGAGGCACCTCAGAAGAAAGTCCTGGCGATCTAATTCCAGAAAATCAGCCACTGAAAACCCTGTGGAGCAAAGTTCTACTCTGACACACGTGGTGCGGTGAGCTGGAGTCTACGTGAAGACAACTAGACTGCATTGGAATTTTTGATGTCTGAAAATTTAGCATTGTGATTAAGTCAAATGTACCTAGACAAAGACAATGATGGCTCTTCTCCTGGTCAAGGGCAGCTTTTAATTTGCCAGATAGTCAGTGCTGAGGCGTTACTCCTTGTTTGATGCTCTGGGACCTTGACCTCCCTTCCGGCCCATCCTGGCCTCTGCCAATGCCCCACTATTAGCACTCGGGGGTCGGGGTAAGGACAGCTGACTGTGAGTCAGCAGGGTCCCGCTGCGGGGTGTCGGAAGGAAGTGGTTGACTTGGCCCTCCCAGACCGGCTGTGCAGATTCCTGTGGGGGTTCACGGGGGCAGGAAGTAGGTCAGCTGAGGCGGCAGGCGCCTGGCCCCACGTGCTTGCTGCCCGGAAAGCCAAAGCCAGGATGACCCCAGGGCTTCCCCCTGCCCCCCTTCAGCACCCTAGTTTGCACGCATGCATACTCACTTGAGTACACCAACCACTAACCAAACCAAAACCAAGCCTGTTGCTATCAAGTCGATTTGGACTCATGGCGATGCTGTGTGTTACAGAGTAGAACTGCCCCATAGGGTTTCCAAGGAGCAGCTGGTGGATTTGAATTGACCTTTGGGTTAGCAGCCGACAGTTGAGCACAAACTGATTGTGCCACCCAGGGATCCATGTACATGAACCACAGAGTGCATTTATTCAGCACCTGCTTGACACCCAGCCCTGCCAGGCAGGTTTGATGGTCAGCTCCATGTCACAAGGGGAAACAGAAGCCCAGAGTGGTCCAGTCCGGAGCCAGGGTCACTTTACCCAGGTCTGACTGACTCCAGGTGCCGGGGCAAGGACCAGTGTCCCAAATCTTCATCCTCGCTGTCTGTGGAAGAGAAAAGGCCCGGGAAGTTTCCACATTCTCTAACTCTCTCTGTCTGTGTCTCTCAGTGTCTCTGCCTTTCCCATCCACACCCTCTCTTCAGCACCTTGCAGTGAGGAAGGGCCCAGCCCCAGCCAACCCCTTCCCCCTCACCCAGAATCTAGACATGCCTGGGCAGGTCTGGACACTCCCTTCAGAAGCCATTGATTTGCAGCAGCCAAGTTGCAAAGACAGGAAGGATGGGGGAAGGAAATTGGAGGGGGTATGGAGCAAGGGCTGGGCTTGGCTTTTCCAGCTCCTGGACTTTGCCCCCAACACACCCCCCCCCCACCCCCATCTCTCATACTCAGCAGCGTCCTAACTTGACTTCAGCATCTTCCCCCATACCTTGAGTTTTGAGGGATGTATAGGCGTTCTCCAGGTGACAATGGGGGGCTTCCAGGTAGAGGGGATGGGGGAAAGTGAGACAGCCAGGGGTTAGCAGGGACAAGGGGGCAAATGCCCAGAAGAGGCTCTCGGCTTTCTCCTCAAGGTGATACTGGGTGATAGGGAGTCATGGAGGGTGTGAGAGGTGGGGAGCAACCCAATCAGAATCCAGGAACGAAGCAGGAAGGCTCGGACTGGAAAACCAGAGAGATGACTGGGGGCTGGGGGGCATCCAGGCAAGAAGTGAGGGAAACTCAATCCAATGGGCCAAGGGAACCTCTCCCAGCTCCTTCCTCTAATAAGCCCCACTCCTTCCCACCTTCTAGCCTTCAGCTGCCTGGCTGCCTGGCTGCCTGTCCCCCATCATGGCTATGATCTCCCAGCCTGGGAGCTGCCTGGTCCCTGCTGTGTCCCCAGCCCAGGGCCCAGTGCACAGTAGGCACTTGATATGTGGCCAGTGGGGTTGCAAGCGTCAGGGGGCACTGAAACAGGGACCAGTCAGGCAGAGACGGGTTACCCAATAAGCGGTGTACGCATGGGTTTACTAATCTGTAGTGCACAATTTCACCTGTTTGGCACAGTGGGTGAGAGCTTGGCTGCTAACCAAAAGGTCAGCAGTTTGAATCCACCAACTGCTCCTTGGCAACCCTATGGGCAGTTCTACTCTGTCCTATAGGGTCGCTATAAGTCGGAATCGACTCGACGGCAACAGGTTTCGGTTTGGGTTTTTTGATGTAGTGAAACCCATATGAAATTGTGCCCTAAGGGTTAGTAAGTAAACACAGTTAAGCCCATGCATACCTTGCTTACTGGTTAATCCGCCCCTGCAGTCAGGGCTGAGGGCAGCCTTGCAGAAGGAGCCTTGTGTCCCTAGCATCTTTCACTCTGTAGGCTCCTATGCCTCCCTGCGCCCCCTGTTGGCCTCCGGTCACCCTGCGTTTACTGTGCTAATGCTCTGAGACCTGGTGGTACAGTGGTTAAGAGCTGGGCTGCTAACCAAACGTTTAGCAGTTCAAATCCACCAGTGGCTCCTTGAAAAGTTCTGCACTGTCCTATAGGGTTGCTGTAAGTCGAAATCAGCTCGATGGCAACGGGTTTGGTTTTTTTTATTTTGCTCTATGCCAGGCCCTGTGTTGGTCATGGGGACACAGGGGACCCTGGACTGACCCTCCTGCCCCATGGGCCCCCACAGAACCAGATGGTTACTACCCAGAGTGCTGTTGGAGCCAGAAGAGGCACCTGGGCAGCCAGGAAGACTTCTCGGAGGAGAAGGCAATAACAATTGCACTTATTAAGTACTACTAAGTGCCAGGGGAGCCCTGGTGGCATAGTGGTTAAGAGGTTGGCTGCTAACCAGAAGGTCAGCTGTTCGAATCCAACAGCCACTCCTTGGAAACCCTATGGGGGCACTTCTACTCTGTCCTTATAGGGTTGCTATGAGTTGAAATTGACTTGACAGCAATCAATTCGTTTTGTTTTGTTTTTTTGTTATGTACCAGGCACCAAATTAAGGGCTGCAAAGGTAACATCTCCTGAATTCTCACAACAGCCCCATGAGGGATGGGGAAACTGAGGCTCAGAGAAGTAAAGTAAGGCCCAGGTCCCTCCCGGCTTCTCATGGCTTTTAGGAAAACCCCTAGACCCCTTCCCAGAGCTTAGACCCTGCATCCTCTGCTCCGCCACCACTCCACGCCCCCTCCCCCTATCCATTCACACCCGGCACCCACTCCCCGCCAGCAGCCTCATTTCAGCCTGCAACTTGTCAGGAGCAGTCATGGTGGGGGCGCATCTTTCAGTGGCCAGGGTGGCCAAGGGGAGGCAGGGTGGGCCCAGGGGCTAAACGGAGGTGTGTGAGGGCTTTAGGGAAGGATTCCCATCTAAAAAGGACTCATGAGAAGCCAGAGCCCCTCTGACAGCTGCAGGAACATCTGTATGTTACCCCCCAGGACTGCGGCCCCCACACTGGGACTGAGACCTCCCACCCCGGGAACTGCAGCCCCCACCGTGAGACTGCGGCCTCCACCCTGGGACTGAGACCCCACGTGGGACTGAGACTCCCACCCTGGGATTGTGCCTTACCTGTGAATAAGACCATGGAATGAATTACCCAGCCGTAGACAGCTCAGCCAAGGGTACAAAGACCCTAGGTTCTGGGTGACTTGGAGGAGACCCCTCCCCTGGGGCCCCATGTTCCCCAATATAAGACTTTCTCCTCATTGATGAAGCCCCTTTTGTTTCAAAGCTTTATTCTGATAAAGCCACCAGCCCTAAAGTATATTCACCCCCGCCTCCCCACCTCCTGCAGCTGAGAATATTCATGGGGCATAACCGGGTCCTGGTTTCAAATCCTGGCCCCTCCTTTCCCTCACTGCGACACCAGGGACCAGTGGCTTCCCCCAGGCAAGCCTCAGTTCTCCCTTTTGTAACAGGTGGTGAAGACGGTGCCACCACTCAGGGCTGTGGGGAGCTGGGGATCACGGTTCAAATCCCAGTGCCCATCCACCTTGCTGTGTGAGAACAACTTACTATACCTCTCTGTTCTGAGGGAGAACACTCAGTACAGAATTCCTATCATCATTACTCGTTCATTCATTCATTCTATCTCAGCAGAACCTTGTGTAAGACAGCAGTAGTGGTTCAGTGGTAAATTCTCGCCTTCCACATGGGAGACCTAGGTCTGATTCCTGGCCAAGGAACCTCATAGGCAGCCCCCACTCGTTTGTCAGTGGTGGTTTGCGTGTTGCTGTGATGCTGAATAGGTTTCAGTGGAACTTCCAGACTAAGATGAACTAGGAAGAAAGGCCTGATGACTGACTTCTGAAAATCAGCCAGTGAAAACCCTATGGGACACAATGGTCTGATTCACACCTGATTATGGGGATGGCACGGGACCAGGCAGTGTTTTGTTCTGTTATGCATGGGGGAGCCACAAGTCAGGGGCCGACTCAACAGCAGCTAACAACACAAGCTGTTGTGGGACTTACTCCACCAGCCGACACCCCAGATTGAGAAGGCCCACCCCTGCCCTCCAGGGACTCCCCAACCTCACCCAAGGACACACAAGAAGTCAAACATTTCCACTGTTTTATTTGCTTTTTGGGGTGTCAAGTTCAGGTTCCTCCAGAGCCCCAAGCAAAGTCTGGCAGCCCCTCCCCAGCCCCCTCAGGGTCCCAGACAAGAGGTTCCGGACTAGGCACTTGCAGGCACTCTGTGGGGTTAGGGGGACGCTGCGCCCTAGCAGGAGGGGTCAGGCCCTCCTTAGGGGACAGAGAACTGGCCACTTTCAGCAGGAAGGATTTTTTCCTAGAGAGAAATGTAGGACAAGATAAACACCTGAGATGTTGGGGGAGCCCCAGAAACATACCGGGTACCACTTGGGCAAGTGTAAGGCAAACCCCACTTCCTTTGGCCCTTATGTGGCCCGCTGTGGTATCCAGCCTGGCTGGGGACACCACAGGCCTTGGGGAGTGGCAAATACAACTCAGAACCAGCTCTTTGTGGGGTGTCCCAAGACAGAGTAGGGGGACACAAAAGCTGGCTCCCTCCTCCCCATCCCACATGTCTCTAAGGACAGGCACTTCTGTGGGTCTCTGAGAGTCTGGAGGAGAGCAGGGGTGAGGAGAGAGGGGAGAACGAGCTTGAGCCCCCTGACCCCTAACCCTCAGTTTGTGACAACTGTCCCAGCCACAGGGACCAGGATTCTGGGCAGGTGCACTCAGTGTCCATCTAAGACTAAACCCCCATCCCCAAACAGCCACCCTGCCTGGGATCTCTCCATTCAAACACATCCAGGTGTTCATCCCAGCCAGTAGCCCAGGGACGTCAGAGGCACTTGTGCACCTGGAGAAGGGAAATAGAATCTGGGATAGAAAAACAAAGCCCTTTTCCCATGGGATTCCCAGCCATGCCAGGCGTCTGCCTCTGCCTTCTTGATCACCATCAGCACTCCAGCGCCCACTTGCGCTGCAGGCCCAGGGTGGAGGCTGGGGCCACAGGGAAGAATGGGGCTTTGTCCTGCTGTCCCCGGAAGGGCAGCACTTCTGAGTTCAGACACTCCTAGGGGCGGGGAGGTCAAAGGTCACCAGTCTAGACAGTGGTGGCCAAAAAGAGAAGGGGGTGTGAGGGGTGGATTTGCATGAGCAAGCAGCAACCCCCACCTCCCCATCACCCCTAGGGGTGCGGGCAAGTGGATGTGTACACACCAGCTGGGTCTCACTTCCTGGCAGAAACTCCTAACAAAAAGGCATCTCAAATGTACTTTTCCAGCAATCCCCCATACCCCAGAGTGGGTCCTTCCTGTTCTGGAAGCTTCCAAAGAAGGAGGGCAAAGAGGAGGGCAGGGGATTCCCTTTCTTGCTGAAGCTATTGCAACTGGATATTTCCCTGAAGATCTGGTGCTGATTGGGAAGCCAAGATTTCTGTCCTCCTCCCCCTCCCCTGCCACTGCCCTGATGGCCTCTGGAACCTTGGCTGTTCCACCCCTTGAATGGGCCAGATGGTATCAAGCCCAGTCCACCAACCTTGAAATCCTGCTTTTTCTCATCTTCCTTTCTTCCCACTCTGTCTTGTTTCTTTTTTCAAGCTACATATTCGCTACCTGCCACTGACCTTCTTTTTGGAGGGCAGGGAACTGAGGGTAGTATCATAAAGGAGGCACCATTATCCAGCTGGTCAGGGCAACACATGCCACAATCACTGCCCCTACACACCTGAGCCTGCACCTCAGCATCCCATGGGGCTTGCCAGAACAAAGCCCCCCACCTGCTTCCCTACAAGATGTCCCAGCATCTCTCACCTCATCCACCAGCCTTCCCTCAACATCATTCATCCTACCTTTCCACCATTAATACTCACCACCCACTTCCTCTGGCAACCCCTTCCTCCACACCTGCCAAGCTTCATAAATCTACCCTTCTGCCCCTGCTACTCCCACTCCAGGCTTGCCCCCAGAATGAGACTTTGAAAATGAGAGGGGAAAAGGAGTATGACTTGGTCTTCCCTTCCCACACAGAGATATTTTAGGCCAAGACCCAAAAAATGTGGACAGACACACCGTGGGGTGAACAGATGAGTTCAACCAAAAGAAAAAGATGTAAAAAAAAACTAAAACAGGGAAATAAAAAAGCTGGCAGTGAACGAGTGCAATGTTTACTGGACATCAGATTAAATAAAAGTGAGCTAAATGCTCTGTGCAATTGACAAGGACAAGGTTCCAGCTTGACTCGATGGGGAAACATTCAATCACTAGAAGAACACAAAGATGACACACACACACTCAACAATGATTGGACAATAAGTTGTATCTCTAAGGAGCTAAAGTACAGAGTGCTTCAAACACAGACTGGGAGGTGAAATGAAGACAGAAGAAAGATGAAATTGAGGAGCTTGGGGACTGTATGTCCGGGTTCCACTGGGTGCCCACCGAAACCTGGATCTGGGTCACCGCTAGTTCTCTCTTTATGCCCCATCCTGCCCCATTTCCTCCTCAGAGCCTCCACAGGTCAGACCCTTGGGGAATAGAGTAAAATAGACCCTGAAACTGTTCTAAACAAGGCCCCCTAGGGGATCCACAGGCCTCAAGTACTCCACATTCAACAAGCCACAACTTCTGCTCACAGAAGGTGGCCAAGCAGATGTGGTGACATCTCACACTCCAATTTTTTTCAGGGGACAGCAAACACGTTGGACCATGGAAGGGGAGTTTCTGGCAGAGGGGGAGAGCAGAGTCCTCATCCTTTCACATACTGCCCGCAATCCACAAACACCGCCAAGCACTAACCTTGAACCACCCACCAGCACTCACCTCCCCGGCTAAAGAAAGTCCAAGACTAAGAAAATGTGTCTAACAAAAACCCATCAACTCCGATTCCCAAATGACTCAGCATTTCAGCTGAGGCTGGAACAGCTCTGGCATCAGAAGGGGAAGGAAGGAAGGTGAATCTTTATGAAAACAAAACAAACCAAAACTCTCAAGTTATTTTAAAAAGAACTGGGTGCTGGGAAAAACAGATATAATCCAAAATGGAGTCAGAGTCCAGCGTGATGTAGGCTCAGGGGAAACAAAAACCACATCTTCCCCCAAAAAATAGAAAAATGTTTGCCAAACATGTGCTTTACGAAATAGGATTCATGTTGTTGCTGTTGCTGCCTTCTCTCGCTAAAGGGGGCCAAGGCCTGGCTGGGTTGAGCAGCCTGCTGGGTGACATCACCCTTGGCCCTAGCTGGGAAGTTCAAAGTCGCCAGGGAGCGATATAAAAATTTACTCCTGAGTCCTGGGCAAGTCTCCAAAAACCACAACACAAAAGCCTGCTCCCTGCCCCGCCTCCCTCCTGCTCAAAGGCACCAGCACACAGGGAGTTCAGCAAGCTCCGGCCCCAGCCCCTGTTCCAAGCCCCCCTTATGGCAAGTGAGATCCTCCTACCCAGCACCAACATTGCAAAAATCCAGGCCAGCTGTGGGCCAGTTTTGTAGCTGCTACAAATCTTTTACGTATTAAAAAAAAATAAGTCACTTGCACATCTTAATACTTTCTCACTGGCGGGCCCGCTCCAGAGGTCCCATGGGGGCAGCTGAGAGCCTCATGGCCACACCTGGGGCAGCTGCCTCACCCACAAAGCCAGGAGACCCAATGCCAGCCCCCAAACAAAGACGTGAAGTCTTAAATCCAGGCTTCGGGGTGGGAGGCAAAGCGGTTACACCCCAAGACAAAGAAAAGACACTTTTGTTGTTGGCTAAAGTCTGAGTTTTAAACCAAAGGGAATATAAATTACTCAGTGCTCCAAACTAGCACTATTGTTTTAAAAAAGAGAATAAGAAAGAGGAAAAATATCACACCATATCCCAGGGTGGCCCTTGCTGGGGCTGTCCAGGATGTTGGAACATGGATCAGGAGAAAGGTTCTTCATGAGGTTTTTAAATTTCAGGAAAACCAGCTGCGGATGGAGAGTTCCGGAACCTCTTTGCCCACGGGCACAGAATAGATGGCCTCAACCTCCAGCCCACCAACTGTAGATTCACTTGTTTAGGATTTCCTGTGGAATTCAGGGCCTGCCTGCCCCTCCCTCAGCCATAGCAAAAGCAAAAGGAAATAGAAAAAAATCTTCAGCCACCTCCTTCTTCAAATCAGCCATAACTTTCTCGGAGAAAAGAGGAGAGGGAGGTGTGTGAATCAGAATGCTTCATCGAAATTGGATCTCCGGCTGACAGCTTGTTCTTCCTGGCCAGGCCCTGGAGGGCAGGCATCCCTTCCTGAGGCGCCAGGCGGAATGAGGTCTTGGGAGGTCCAGGTAGCCCTCAGTGTTTGTGGCGACAGTTGATTTTGCCTTCTGACTGCTCCAGCACATCGAGCATCTCCTCAATGATGGCCCGCAGCGCTCGGCCCAGCTGGTCCGCATTGTATGGCTTTCCCAGCGGTGGCACGTGGACAAAGGCAGATCGGCCATGGCTCTGGTATAGAGAAGTGTAGTAGGTGAAGTCACAGAGGTACCTGAGTCATGCGGCGTGAGGGGCAGGAGAGAGACCAAAACGGGGTCAGAGTCAATACGTGCATGGGCCAGAATCCACCCAAACCTGCAGGAAGACCCCTAACCTCACCAGAAGTCTATCAGATGGAATATTGCAAAAATGGAAGAAAAAAAATTCATAACACCAAGTGCTGGTGCATATGTGAAGAAATGGGCAGTTGGAGACATTGCTGGTGGGTACAAAAACTGGCTGCCTCTCCTGAGAAACGCAATTTGGCAGTCTAGTAAAATTACAAATGTGCAGACTTTGTGACCTGCTATTTCCAGTTTTAAGGTCCCTACGGGGCGCAAATGGTTTGCATTCGACTGCTAACCTAAAGGTTGGCAGTTAGAACCCACCCAGTGGTATCACAGGAAAAAAAACCTGGTGATCTGCTTCTATTAAGACCTTCCAGACTTTCTGGAACCAGTGAGGCTGGATGACCCCCAAAACTATTGCCTTGAAATAATCTTTAAACCTTGAACCTTAAACCTAAACAATCCTCTGAAGTCTTCTTCAAATCAAACAATAATTTAGCTTAATTAGCAAAGAATGTTTGCCTTGAGCATTGTGCTCTTTTAAAGAACTATGTATATGGGATCAAACTGACAACAGTAACTCTTAAGGTTGGATGAGAAACTTAGGGTTGGTGAGTTTATCTTGATGGTGGTAGAATAATTTGGAAAAGGATAGTGAGAATGTAAAGAATATAATCAATGTCACTGAATTGTACATGTAGAAACTGTTGAGATGGCATATGTTTTGCTGTGTGTATTTTCATCAAAGAAGAAAAAAATTTACATATATATATATAAAAGATTACAGCCAAGAAAACCATATGGAGTAGTTTTATTCTGTAACACACAGGGTCACCATGAGTTGGAATTAAGCTGACTGCAACTAACAACAGCATGTTTCCAGTTTTTAGAATCTACCCCCAGCAAGTGTTTGCACGTGAGCACAAGGAAGCACGCACAAAGATGTTCATTACAGCGTTATGTATAAAGCAGAAAAACAGGACAACCTAAATGTTTATGAACAGGGGAGCGGCTGATTATACTCTGGTTTATCCGCATGACAGAATACTACTCAACCATCTATACCGAATATAATAGATCCAGGGGAATATGGAGAACTCCCCAAAACCCATGTGGAGTTTCCACAAGTGAAAACAGAGTAAAAGGGAGCTCAGGACAGTGTATACTATCTGACCCCATCCATGTAAAAACAAAGCAAAAGAAGATAAAATTCTAAACCAGCACACCAAGTTTCTACATGTAAATAGGTGAGCAAGAAGGTTTGCAGATTAAAGTCTCTGATATATTAGTGTGGTCACTATGGGGAAGGAGAGAGGGCAAGGAGAATTTTTCACAATGAGTTGTACGAGAGTGTATTCCAGAATTATCTGTGCAACTAAAAATTAATTTTAAAAAGAGATACTTGGTAAATTCAGTCATTTATTTAGTCAGTCAAATGAATTCACCTTTGGGCTAGACAAGTGCATGGAGTATTGAGAAGTTGTGGTCCCTGGTGCTGGAAGAGTGGGAAACAGAGAGACAAAGTCTGGTGCGGTGGGCTGGGGAGCTTCCCCAAGGATGTGATGGATGTCGGAGCTGAGAGCTGAAAGAGGTTATCAGAGGAAGTTGAGTTCTAGGCAGAGGAAATAGCACGTGCAAAGGTTCTGAGGCTAGAGTGACCTTGGTGTGTTTGAGAACAGGAGGGAGGCTGGTTTGCGTGTCTGGAATGAGGTGCATAAGGGGACAGTGGAGGCTGATGAGGGCGGAGGGGTGGGCAGGGGCCAGAATGTACAGAGCTTCGTGACCCTCAGGGAAAAATAAAAAACAGTTGCCAACAAGTCAATTCTGACTCATGGTGACACCATGTACTCAGAGTAAGAGTAGAACTATGTTCCATAGGGTTTTCAAGGCTGCGACATTTTGGAAGCGAATTGCCAGGCCTTTCTTCCAAGGCACCCCTGGGTGGGTTCAAACTGCAAATCTTTTGGCTGACAGTTGAGCGCTTAACCATTTGCACCACCAAGGGACTCCTGCACCTCAGGGAAGTGTTGGTATTTTATTCTAGGTGCAGTGGGAAGCTGTAGGAGGGCTTAAGCAATAACGGGATATCATCTGATTTAAATTTATAAAAGACTCTGGCTGCTGTGGGGAGAAGAACCATAAGGGCCAGGGTGAAGGAGGTAGGAAACAGAACTAGGAAGGAGGCTGGGGCCATGCCAGAAGCCTGAGAGGGAGCCATGAAGATGGGGGAAAACGGGTGGATCCAGGGTGAGTTCTGGAAACAGAACTGGTGGGATCTGCTATTTATATATACTTGGCTCTGTGCCTTACGTATAGTGAGTGCTTGGCCCAAAGAGGCCACAGTTAACACACTTGGCTCATTTGACACCAGGCTCAGCTGGTGGAGAGGGGAAACAAAAGCTCATGCCTGCCCTACAGGGCCCCGTGGCCCTACCTTCCAGCATCCTGTGAGATGGTCACTGAGACGTCCAGGCCCAGCATAGTGACTCTCTTGCACACGGTGTCCATGTCGATGATGGAGTCAATGCTTTCAGGGCCATCCTCCACGCAGCACTGAGAGCCAGGGCAGAAGTGGCAGTTGTCCAGCCCCTTGTAGCCCTTGTTGTGCCCACACTTCTCCAGTGTGATGGTGGTTGCCATGCCTGACACCCCCACATGTACCACCAGCTGCAGACAGAGGGGCAGAGCTTAACACAGTTGCCCTGCATAGGACACCCTCAGGCCAAGGAGAGGATGGCATCCTCACTGGGGTCTGCTTGGAATTATACTGTTTCTGACCTCTTGCTGGAACAGACCCTGCAGTCACTCTTGCAGAACGGTATGCCAAGCAAAATATGCAAGAATGTGAAACATGCAAGGATGTTCACTGCAGCTTTGTTTGCTATTAAAATCCAATACTAGAAACAATCTAATTAACCACCCATTGGAGGTTGGTTAAGTACATTATTAACTACTACATAGTTGTTAAAGTGCCCAAGGCAGTTCTATATGGAATGATCTTCAAGTCATATTGTCAAATACAGAAGGCAAGGTGTAACTTCCAGGAATCTAGCCTATAAATAATCAGATGTAGAAAGATGGTCACTTCTGTGTTATTTATAAAAGTGAGAAAAAACATGGAACAACTAAAATGTCCAGTAGAGGGGGAAAGGCTAAATTAAATACTAAAAATTACCCAGAAATTAAAATAATGTATAGGGATCATTTTTAATGGTCTAGGAAAATGCCCATAATGAAACAATTATAAACAGCAGGATATAACTTTGAATATAGCTTAAATTCAACTACCAACAATTTGTGGGTATCCTTATACAGAGGAGAAGCACGGTAAGAAAATATATGAACATGTAAAATATACGCTAAAGAGCAGGCTGTCCTACTTGAAATGTGGCTGGTCAGAATGGAGATGTGTGGTCAGTGTAAAACACACAGGATTTCAAAGAAAAAAGAATGTAAGATATCTCATTAATTTTTTTTTACATTGATTTCTTGTTATAATATTTTAGACATATTGGATTAAATGTAATAAATTATTAAAATTAATTTCACCTATTTCTTTTAACATGTTTTTAACATGGTGTTATGAATTGAATTGAGTAACCCCCCCCCCAAAAAAAAAATGTATGTTGAAGTCCTAACCCCGGTACCTGAGAATGTGACCTTGTTTGGAAATATCAGTTAAGTTAGCAGGAAATAATATCGGAGTAGGGTGGATCCTAATCCTGTATGAGTGGTGTCCTTATACAAGAGGAGAAGAGACACAGAGACAGGGAGTCAGAGGAAGGACACTATGTGTTGCTGCAGCCACAAGCCACAGATTGCTGGGAGCCACCAGATGCTAGGAAACAGAATTTCCCTCAGAGGCTCAGAAAGAATCAACACAGCTGACACCCAGATCTTGGACACCCAGCTTCCAGAACTGTGAGATGACAAATTCTGTTCTAATAAGCCACCCACTTTGAGGTATTTTATTACAGCCACCTGAGGAAACTAAGTCATGTGACTACTACCAGGAAATGAAAATGCCATATGTGGCTCACGTGGGATATGTGTTGGACAGTGCTGCTTGAGAACCCACCTCCAGGAGAGAGAGCTGGTCTGTATCATTCACTGCTGGGTCCTAGCATCTGGTACTGTTTCTGACACATAGCAGGTGCTCAATAAATTAAATTCTGCTGAATGTTAAAACAAAGTAGCAGTTGTAGTGTAGTGGCTGAACAGTGGCCCCCAAAATGACATGTCCATGTCCTAACACCCAGAACCTGGGCGTGTGACCTTAATTGGAAAAAGGGTTTTTGCAGAAACACAGACAGAGAAGAGAGGAGGATAGAGAAAATACTGATAATGTTGGGCAAGCACCTGGATCATGCCATACCTGAAGCTGACATGGTAAAGAGAGAGAAAATACTGATAATGCTGGGTGAACACCTGGATCAAGCTGCCCCTGAAGCTGACCTTGTGCCCAAACTGGGTTGAGGTGTGTTTTTACTGTCACTTGTAACTAAACACATCCTGACTGATACAGAACTCCAGAGGACAGACCAGGCTCTGTGAAGTCTGATTTAGGAAATAATATTGGAGTTATTAGTCCCTCTCCTTGAGCAGAGAGAAGTGACCCAGCTGGAGCTGGGCTCACAAGGACTCACAAGGACACATCAACTGGGCCCTGAGGTATAGAGACAATAGCTGAGATAATCTTGGAAAATATCTTTTAGGGAAACGTTCACATAAAGCTGATCAAATAGAACACAAAAGACCTTCCACTCTTATCTTTTTCTATTAGCATTTAGAGCATAGAAATTTGTTGGACCAGTGAAGACCCTCCTGACTCTCCTTACTGAAACCTGTACCAGTGATTGTTAAGAAAGACAATTCAAAATGTAGGATCACAGTTTCTAGCCAATCTGAAAAGGCCAAGCTTTTAATAGTTTTGCCCGTTTGTAATGTTAATATATACTGATGGCTCTGTAATGGTTCTTTGGACTTGGGCAGACATGGCTCGGGCAGCATGGTTGTCCACTTCCAACTTCTGCCCTTTTGAATATATGCCGAACAAAACTTTCTTTTTTGCTTTACTAAAATTTATGATGTTTTTCCCTTACAACAAGTCCCACAGAGACTTCCCACTTGTCTTCCTCACTTCTAACAGTGTGGCCCTTTGGGGGACAAGGCTGTGGCACTGGCCATGTGATCACAGCAGAACAAAACCACATAAACCATCCACATTCCTCCTGAGGAGGAAGAGCTTGCTCACTTACCTGTGGACTGTGCTTCTCCCACAGGGCAGGGATGAGCCTCTGCACTGTCTGGTACTCGACGGGAATCTCGTACACATGCAGGTCCACACTGTCGCCAAGGCCCAGCTTCTCCAGCTCCTGAAAGTGAGAGCAGAGGGAGCGCCATGGCCCTGGGTGAGGTTGTGGGGATAACATGCTTCCTGCGGACAAACCAGCCCCTCCTCTGAGCCCCAGTGGGCTCCCAACTCTTTCTGCAGAGCCAGGAGGACTCACTTGCCTCTAACTCTGCCAAGACTGTGGCCTCCCTGGGTTTAAACGTATGTTAACTCACTGGCTGTGTGACCTTGGACAAGTTTCTTAATCTCTCTGAGCCTCAGTTTCCTTATTTGTAAATGAAGAGAGAAAAATACCTCACAGGGTTGTTATAAGAATTAAATGAGCTAATTCACACTGAGGGTTCCTCAATGCTTAGCACATTATAACCAGTAACCATTAACATAACACTGTCCCCTAAGTAAAAACTCCTCCCTCCCCCTCCCTCCCACCCCTGGTAACCACTAAGAATCTTTGGTTTCTACACATTTGCTTATTTCATACGAGTGAGATCATATACTATTTGTCCTTTGGCAACTGACTTGTTCAGCTCAGCATGTTTTCAAGGTTTAATGTTGTGACATACATCAGTATGTCATACATTATCTTTACCACAATTAAATAAAAAGAAAAAAGCTCTCTAAGCAATGACTCACCTTTTCCCCCTCCCTTCTGCGCACAGTGGTTAAGAGCTTGGCTGCTAACCAAAAGGTCGGCAGTTCAAATCCACCAGCCGCCCTTGGAAACCGTATGGAGCAGTTCTACTCTGTCCTATAGGGTTGCTATGAGTTGGAATTGACTCATAGCAACGGGTTCCTGCCTGGAAACCAAGAATATACTTTGGTCTCTGCTTTTGCTTATATTGGGTGTTTCATATAGATGGGATAATACAATATGGGGCCTTTTGCATCTAGCTTCTCTCACTCAGCAGAATGTTTTTGAGTTTCATCCACATTGTAGCGTGTATCAGTGCTTCATTCCTTTTGATAGCCAAATAATATTCCATCATGTGGATGGACCACACTGTGTTTATCCATTCATCTCTTGATGGACACTAGGGTTGTATCCACAGTGTTTAAATGGTTAAAAAAATCAAAAGAAGAATATTTCATAAGAGGTGAAAATTGTATGAAATTTAACTTTCAGCATCCAGAAATAAAGTTTTATTGGCACACAGCCATGACCATTGATTTATGTACGTCCATGGATGTCTGGGTAGCACAAAAAACTTGTGCTCGACTGCTAACCTAAAGGTTGGCAGCTCGAACCCACCCAGTGGCTCTGCAGAAGAGAGGCCTGGCAATCTGTTTCCATTAAGATTACAGCCAATAAAACCCTATGGGGCAGCTCTACTCTGTTACACATATGGTCGCAAGGAGTCGGAACTGACTCAACAGTTACCAATAACAACAATATGGAGTCCCTGGGTGGTGCAATGGTTAACGCACTTGGCTGCTAACCAAAAGGTTGGAGGTTCAAGTCCACTCAGAGGCACCTTGGAAGAAAGGCCTGACAATCTACTTCCGAAAAATCGGCCAGTGAAAACCTTATGGAGCACAGTTCTACTCTGACACACACAGGGTCACCTTGAGTCGGGGTCGACTTGATGGCAACTGGTTTATGGTGCTTTCGTGCTACAACAGCAGAGTTGAGTCATTGGGACAGAGACTATACTGCCCACAAAGCTGAAAATATTTACTATCTGACGTTTTGCAGGAAAAGTTTGCCGACCCAGCTCCCAGTTTAGAGGAAAGTCAGGGACAGATAAACCCATAAAGGAGCAACTCCGGGGACACCATCATCAAAAACCAGGCTGTTGGACAAAAATAAGATAAAGCAAACCTTGTCCCCTGGCAGCATAGAGCTGCCCCTTTTCTGTTGTTTCCCTAAATGAATACAGGTGCTGTCATTTTCAGTCCAGAGGGAGGTGTGTATCAAGAAAAGCAGGAAACTGCTGTTGGTACTAAAAAAACCAAATAACCAAAAACCAAACCTGTTGCCCTGGAGTTGATTCCAACTCATAGTGACCCTATAGCACAGAGTAGAACTACCCCACAGACTTGCCAAGGAGCCGCCAGTGGATTCGAACTGCTATCTTTTGGTTAGCAGCTGAACGCTTACCCACCGCACCACCAGGGCTCCGAAGTTTGTGCTAATCAACTTATTTTGGGATGACTCCCAGAGCATAGACACTCAAGAAATCTGCCCTTGGGTCAATGACAGGGGCCTCAAGAGCCTGTTAACAGGAGGATGAATGGAAGCTCCTGCCTCCTGCGCCTGGGGCTTGAGCACGCTGCTCCCCAC
The DNA here is from genome assembly GCA_030035585.1 of Dugong dugon. Classification (NCBI taxonomy): domain Eukaryota; kingdom Metazoa; phylum Chordata; class Mammalia; order Sirenia; family Dugongidae; genus Dugong; species Dugong dugon. The sequence goes on along the minus strand of CM057462.1, from coordinate 22,682,078 downwards.
AGTCCATGCTGTTCCCCATGCCTCAGGCTGTTCCCCATGCTCCACACTGTTCCCTGTGCCCCACGCTACTCCCCATACTCCTCTGTGTTCCCCACACCTCACCCTGTTCCCTGTGTCCCATGCTGTTCCCCGTGCCCTATGCTGTTCCCTATGCCCCATGCTGTTTCCCATATCCCAGCCTCTGACCCTTGGAGATTCAGAGTTTGACTCTTGCCAATTCCCCTTCAACTGTCCAGATTCCTATTGTAAATCCTCCACTTTCTGGAATTCCTTTCCCGGCCTTGTTGCCAAATCCTGATGGGAAATCTAAAATCTACACAGTAAACATTCACTTCAATGCCTCACCTACAATTTGCCACCCCCAGGGGCGATTTCTGCCCTAGCCAGGAATTTCACACTTGAAAGGAGACGTGGCCTATGCTTGAAGGCTTTTCACTGTCTTCTTAAATAATTAATCCTATCCTTTCCTCAGGATCCTGGACAAGTGGGGGAAATGCGTGTGGATAAACCTTTCACTTTTAAGAAATGTGAGTTTTACAGAAAGGCACAAGGTGGAAGGCAGGGAATGGCCTCCTCTAAACTCAGAGCTAGACAAGCCCATATACAGGCCTGTTTCCTCAACAGCGCTGACATGCACCTAATATTTTCCTTAAACTCACTCACTTGATTTTTTTCACTTAAATAAACTTAACCTCATCCCAACTAACAATATCCACGAAGTCAGGGCTTGAAGTGTTAGCTACATATTTTTTTCTAAACCATATTATTAAATGCATAATTACCATAATTTTACAATGTTTGCCCTACATACAAGGAATTGGTGGTTCAGTGGTAGAATTCTTGCCTTCCATGAGGGAGACCTGGGTTCGATTCCCTACCAATGCACTTCACGCACACCTGTCTGTCAGTGGAGGCTTGCGTGTTCCTATGATGCTAAACAGGTTTCAGCAGACTTTCCAGGCTAAGACAGACTAGGCAGAAAGGCCTGGTGATCCTCTTCTGAAAATCAGCCAGTGAAAACCCTATGGATCACACGGTTTGATCCACAACTGATCATGGGGCTGGTGCAGGACCGAGCTTTATTTTGTCCCATTGTGCGTGGGGTCACCATGAGTCGGGGCCGACTTGACGGCAGCTGACATACAATAGCCCTGCACACACATTACTTATAACAAGCAACGATAGCCCTATGTATATGTACACACTATATATAAATTACATATATATGTATGTGCAGATATGTATATAATTTATATACATATTCTTTTCATGTATGAAATAATAAAGAATAATTCTATAGCTCTTCCCTCTTCCCCCTAAAAATGTTTTAAAGTTACTCCTTGTAAAACTAACTTAAGTAATTTTTGAGCATGGTATTTGGACTGTTTGCCCACAGGCGAAAGACAAAAAAGAGAGACATAAATATTGAATTCTAATCAGTAGCCTCCTTTTTCACAGAGGGACGGTAAGCAATTCTGAAATTCCTTTCTGCTCATTCTAGGATTGAGAAGATAAGTAAATCCAGTGGGAATCACGAGAGCCAGGTGTTACGTGGGCCAAAGGAACCAGTTGCCATCAAATGGACCCCAACTCATGGCAACCGCATGCGTGTCAGAGGAGAACTGTGCTCCATAGGGTTTTCAATGGCTGATTTTTCGGAAGTGGATTGCCAGGTCTTTCTTCCGCTGTGTCTCTAGGTAGACTTGAACTTCCAAACTTTCAGTTAGCAGCCAAGCATGTTCACTGTTTTGCGCTACCCAGGGACTCCACAGTCCAAGAAGGCACAAATCTGGAAATGGAAAACACTAGAATGAACCCTGTGGGTTGGACTGGAATTGAACGTTGTCATGGATTAAATTGCATCTCCCAAAAATATCTGTCAACTTGGCTGGGTCATGATTCCCAGTATTGTGTAATTGTTTACCATTTCATCATCTGATGTGATTTCCCTATGTGTTGTAAATGCAATCACTATCATGTAATAAAATGGATTAGCGGCAGTTATATTGATGAGGTCTACAAGATTAGGTAGTGTCTTAAGCCAATCGCTTTTGAGATATAAAAGAGAGAAGCAAGCAGAGAGACACAGGAACCTCATATCACCAAGAAAGCAGTGCCGGGGGTGGAGCGTGTCCTTTGGACCTGAGGTTCCTGCGAAGAGAAGCTCCCAGACCAAGGGAAGATTGATGACACGGACCTTCCTCCAGAGTCAACAGAAAAAGCGTTCCCTTGAAGCTGATGCCCTGAATTTGGACTTGTAGCCTACTGGACTGTGAGAGAATAAACTTCTCTTTGTTAAAGCCGTCCACTTTTGGTATTTCTGTTATAGCAGTACTAGATGACTAAGACAAACGTATTAGTATAAACTCAAGATTTTGATATAAAAATGGTACAGGTGTGGGTGTGTAGTGTGAGATGTCGTTGTTAGCTGTTGTCAAGTTGGTCTGACTCATGGCAACTCCACACACAACAGAAAGAAACGCTGCCTGATCCTGCACCTTCCCCATGATTAGTTGCAGATCGAACTGTTGTAATCCATATGAGTTTTCACTGGCTGGTTTATGGCAGTTGATCACCAGGCCTTTCTGCCTGGTCTATCTTAGTCTAGAAGCTCCACCGAAACCTGTTCGGCATCATAACAACATAGAAGCCTCCACTGACAGCTAGGTAGTGGCTGCACATGAGGTACTCTGGCTGGGAATTAAAGCCGGGTCTCCTGCATGGGAGGCGAGAATTCTACCACTGAACCACCAGTGCTTCATGGTGTGCGTATACAAGCACTGATTTTCCCGCTCTGTCCACTGAGAGCGCTGTCTTAGTCATCTAGTGCTCCTATAACAGAAATACCACAAGTGGATGGCTTTAACAAAAAGAAATTTATTTTCTCACAGTCTAATAGGCTAGGAGTCCAAATTCAGGGCGTCAGCTCCAGGGGAAGGCTTTTTGTTTCTGTCAGCTCTGGAGGTAGGTCCTTGTCACCAATCTTCCCCTGGTCAAGGAGCTTCTCTGCACGGGAACCTCAGGTCCAAAGGACACACTCTGCTCCCAGTGCTGCTTTCTTGGTGGTATGAGGTCGCCCCGTCTCTCTGCTCGCTTCTCTCTTTTATATCTCAAAAGAGATTCGCTTAAGACACTACCTAATCTTGTAGATCTCATCAATATAACTGCCACTAATCCATCTCATTACATCATATTGATAGGCTTTACAACACACGGGGAAATCACATCAGATGACAAAATGGCAGACAATCATACAATATTGGGAATCATGACCTAGTCAAGTTGACAGATATTTTTGGAGGACACAATTCAATCCATGATAAGGGCCTAGAAGCAATGATACCCCAATAGCATCAAGCACCCCCAGCGCCCAGGTCTTGGTTTTTAAATATCATTCTCCATTAAAAGAACCAAGGCTTTTTGGAGAAATTACTGATTTCAGGGCTGAGGCAGGAAAAGTACAAGATGAGCGTGGAGTTACCATGTTGTTGTTGTTAGGTACCACCCAGTTGGTTCCGACTCATAGCGACCCTGTGTACCACAGAATGAAACATTGCCCGGTCCTGCGCCATCGTCACAATCGTTGTTATGCTTGAGCCCATTGTTGCAGCCACTGTGCCAACCCATCTTCCTCTTTTCACTGACTCTCTCCTTTACCAAGCATGACGCCCTTCTCCAGGGACTGATTCATTCTGATAACATGTTCAAAGTATGTGAGACATAGTCTCGTCATCCTTGCTTTTAAGGAGCATTCTGGTTGTACTTCTTCCAAGACAGATTTTGGCAGTCCATGGATATTCAATATTCTTCACCAACACCACAAGTCAAAGGTGTCAATTCTTCTTCGGTCCTCCTTATTCATTGTCCAGCTTTCCCATGCATATGAGGCAATTGAAAACATCATGGCTTCGGTCAGGTGCACCTTAGTCCTCAAGGTGACATCTTTGCTTTTCAACACTTTAAAGTGAGCTTTTGCAGCAGATTTGCCCAATGCAATGTGTCTTTTGATTTCTTAACTGCTGCTTCCATGGGTGTTGATTGTGGATCCAAGTAAAATGAAATCCTTAACAACCTCAGTCTTTTCTCCCTTTATCATGATGTTGCTTATTGGTCCAGTTGTGAGGATTTTTGTTTTCTTTATGTTGAGGTGTAATCCATACTGAAGGCTGTGGTCTTTGATCTTCATCAGTAAGCGCTTCAAGTCCTATATGCTGTCAGCAAGCAAGGTTGTGTCATCTGCGTATCACAGGTTGTTAATGAGTCTTCCTCCAATCCTGATGCCCCATTCTTCTTCATACAGTCCCGTTTCTCGGATTATTTGTTCAGCATACAGATTGAATAGGTATGGTGAAAGGATACAGCCCTGACACACACCTTTCCTGATTTTAAACCACGCACTATCTGCTTGTTCTCTGTGAACGACTGCCTCTTGATCTGTGTACAGGTTCCTCACGAGTACAATTAAATGTTCTGGAATTCCCATTCGCCACAATGTTATCCACCATTTGTTATGATCCACACAGTCGAATGCCTTTGCATAGTCAATAAAACATAGGTAAACATCTTCCTGGTATTCTCTGCTTTCAGCCAGGAGCCATCTGACATCAGCACTGATATCCCTGGTTCCATGTCCTCTTCTGAATCCAGCCTGAATTTCTGGCACTTCCCTGTAGATACACTGCTGCAGCTGCTTTTGAATGATCTTCAGCAAAATTTTGCTTGCATGTGGTTATTAATGATATTGTTCAATAATTTCTGCATTCGGTTGGATCACTTTTCTCTGGAATGGGCATAAATATGGATCTCTTCCAGTCGGTTGGCCAGGTAGCTGTCTCTCAAACTTCCTGGCATATACAAGTGAGCACCTGCAGCGCTGCATCGATTTGTTGAAACATCTCAACTGATATTCTGTCAATTCCCGGAGCCTTGTTTTTCGCCAATGCCTTCAGTGCAGCTTGGACTTCTTCCATCAGTACCATCGGTTCCTGATCATATGGTACCTCCTGAAAAGGTTGAACCTTGACCAATTCTTTTTGGTATAGTGACTCTGTGTATTCCTTCTATCTTCTTTTGATGCTTCCTGCATCGTTTAATATTTTCCCCATAGAATCCTTCAGTAGTGTAACTCGAGGCTTGAATTTTTATTTCAGTTCTTTTAGCTTGAGAAATGCTGAGTGTGTTCTTCCCTTTTGGTTTTCTGTCTCCAGCTCTTTGCACATGTCATCATAATACTTTACTTTATCTTCTTGACCCACCCTTTGAAATCTTCTGTTCAGATCTTTTACTTCATCATTTTTTCCTTTTGCTTTAGCTACTCGACATTCAAGAGCAAGTTTCAGAGTTACCATATGACCCAGCAACTCCACTCCTGGGTATTTACCCAAGAGAAGTGAAAACGTACATCCACACAGAAACCTGTACACCAATGTTCACTGCAGCACTATGTACAATAGATAAAAGATAGAAACAACCCCAGTGCCCATCAACAGATGAATAAATAAAGAAAACATGGGCCATATTCATAAAATGGAATATTACTCAGCCATAAAAAGAAATAAAGCACTGATATGTGCTATGACATGGATGAACCTCAGAAACATGATGGTGAGCGAAAAAAAGCCAGACACAAAAAGACAAATATTGTGCGATTCCATTTATACGAAATGTCCAGAATAGGCAAATCCACTGAGACAGAAAGTAGATTAGTAGTTGCCAGGAGATTAGTGGACGGCTGAAGTGGGGATTGGGAAGTGACTGTTAATGGGTGCAGGGTTTCCTTTTGGGGTGATGAAAAAGTCCCAGAGTTAGATAGAGTGGATGGTTGTACAACACTGTGAATATGCTAAATACCACTGAATTGCAGACTTTAAAGGGGTGAATTTTATCACATTATATCTCAATTTTTAAAAAAGGAGATATAGTATCTGATATCCAATACTCAGGTAGAAATTAGGAAACAAAACAAGATACCCAGCTAAATGACATGTGGGATCCCAAATTGGATCCTGGAACAGAAAGAGAATGACCTTATTTCCTAGCATGAGGACTGAAAAAGGTCAACTTTAATTGTTCAGATTTGTAGTGGAGAAGGAGCCCTGGTGGCACAGGGGTTAAGGGCTTGGCTGCTAACTGAAAGGTCAAAAGTTCAAACTCACCAGCCACTCCACCGGTGAAAGAAGTGCTGGTCTGCTTCCATAAAGATTACAGTGTTGGAAACCCTATGGGGCATTTCTACTCTGTCTTATAGGGTCACTATGAGTTGGAATCGACTCGACGGCAACAGATTTTTTTTTTTTGGAGTGAAGGAGCTGTCCCCAAAGGGAGCCTGCCAGTCCAAGGCCCAGTTTCCCATGAAACTGTCACGCAGACATGTCAGTTCCATGGGACCAACTCAGTGGGCAGGGGGACCACGGATGCAGCTCACAAGATGAGAATTCAACCCAATTATGGATTGAATTGTGTCACCAAAAATGTGTTGGAATCCTAATCTCTCTACCTGTGGATGTGACCCCATTTGGGAATAGGGTTTTTGTTATGTTAAGGAGTCCATATCAGTGTAGGGTGTATCTTAAATCTACTCACTTTTGAGATCTAAAAAAAGCAGATTAGACAAAGAAATAAACACAGAGGGGGAGATAGATGCCGCATGGAAATCCCCAAGGAATCAAGGAATTACGGGGCTACAGACTGAAGATCTTCCCCCAGAGCTGACAGACAGAGAGCCTTCCCCAAAGCCGGGGCCCTGAATTCGGACTTCTAGCCTCCTGAACTGTGAGAACATAAATTTCTGTTTGCTAAAGCCACGCATTTGTGGTGTTTTTGTTACAGCAGCTCTAGGGAACTAAGACACAAGAGAACCTTCTCTGGGGCAGGAACCCACCTGGCTACTGTTACCAATGATGGACCAAGGTCCAGCTTGGGGCGGCCAGCTAGCCCATGGGACTCTCTCTCAGTGCCTAGAAAAGGGTGCTATATGCCTGGTGATCTCGCCTGCCCAGAGTGAGGTGTGGTCATCCCGACTGGGAGATGTTCCCAAGGGTTAGCAGCTGGCCACTGGCCACATCGAGGCTCAAGAGTAGAAAGTGAGCCAGGAGCCATGAGTGCATACCTTCTCGTCTCAGCCTTCACCCCGAGTCCCCTGGGTCCCCAGTATGCTCTCCCTGAACAGGAAAACACACGTAAACTAAGAAACAACCTTCAGAGTGTTATTCAGCCACATAAAGAAATAAACCACCAAACTATGAAAAGACGTTGTTGTTGTTGTTAGCTGCTGTCAAATTGGCCCCTGATTCATGGTCGGCCCCATGTACAACAGAACTAAATGCTGTCCGGTCCTACATCATCTCCATGATCAGTTGTGGATCAGACCATTGTGATCCATAGGCTTTTCATTGGCAGATTTTCATAAGTCAATTGTTAGGCCTTTCTGCTGAAACCTGTTCAGCATCATAGCAACACTCAAGCCTCCACTGACAAATGGGTGGCGGCTGCGCATGAGGTGCATTGGCTGATAATTGATCCCAGGTCTCCTTTATGGAAGGTGACGATTCTACCACTGAGACACCACTGCCCCGTATGAGAAGACATGGAGGAACCTAAAATGCATATTGCTCAGTGAGAGAAGCCAGTCTGAAAAGGCTACACATCATGTGATTCCAAGCATAGGATGTTCTAGAAAAAAAACAACTATGTGTTGTGAGTTGCTGTTGAGTTGATTCTGACTCATGGGTAGCGCCCGCGTGCAGAGTAGAACTGCTCCATTGGGTTTTCAAGGCTATGAGTTTTTGGACGCAGATCGCCCGGTCTGTCTTCTGAAGTACCCGTGCGTGGGTTCAAGTTGCCAGCCTTTTGGCTAGTAGTGCAGCACTTAACCATTTGTGCCACCCAAGGACACCTTGGCAAAACTAGAGAGACAGTGAAAAGATCAGTTGTTGCCAGGAGTTCAGGAGGAGGGAGGCAGAAATGGATGGAGAGGCAGAGCCGAGGGCATTTTAAGGGCAGTGAAACTACTCTGTATGACACTGTAATGGTGTACACGTGACATTAAGCGTTCTGTCAAAATCCATAGGACTGGACACCACCAAGAGCAAACCTCAATGTGAACTATGGACTTTAGCTAATAATAATGTATCCGTATTGGTTCATCAGTGGTAGCAAATGTAACACAGGAATGCAAGGTATTAATAATGAGAGGAACTGTGCACAGGGGGGTCCCTGGGTGCAGCAAACTGTTTGTGCTCAACTACTAACCTAAAGGTTGGCAGTCTGAACTCACCCAGAGGTGATGTGGAAGAAAGGTCTGGCAATCTGCTTCCATAAAGATCACAGCCAAGAAAATCCTATGGAGCAGTTCTACTCTGACACGCATGGGGCCACCACATGAGTTGAAATCAACTCAACAATAACTGGTTTGTCATGGTGTGCAGGGGGAGAGGGGTTATATGGGAATTCTCTATAGTTTCTGCACAAATTTTTAGTAAAGCTAAAACTGCTCTAAAAAATAAAGTCTATTAAAAGAAAATGGGACAAGAGCCCCTCTCTGGGGCAAGAGAGGTGAGGACTGGGGGGAGGGGCTGAAGGAACATTCTGGATGGATGGAAATCTTCCACGTTGTGACTGAGGTATTGGGTATAAATACTTGCCAAAAGTAATTTACAGGTACACTTAAGATCAGTACACAGCACTCGATGTAAATTATTCCTCAATAAAAAAGAACAACTTGGACAAACCTTGAAAACATCATGCTCAGTGAGAGAAGCCGGAGATAAAAGGACAGATTTTGTCTGATCCCATTTATATGAAATGTCCAGAACAGACAAATCCACAGAGACAGAAAGTGGATTTGTGGTTGCCAGAGGCTGGGGGAGGGGAGATGGGGAGTGGCTGCTCATGGGCACAGGGTCTCCTTTGGGGTGAAGAGAACGTTCTAGAAGTGACAGTGGTGTGATTGTGCAACTTTGTGAATATAATAAAAACCACTGATTTTATACACTTTAAAGGGTAAATTTCATGGTATGTGAATTATATCTCAATAAAGGTGTTATTAAGTTTCCTGGGTGGCCCAGACGGTTAAGCGCTCGACTACTAGCAGAAAGGTTAGATGTTCAAGTCTACCCAGAGGCACCTCAGAAGAAAGGCCAGGTGATCTGTTTCTGGAAGGTCACAGCGTTGAAAAGCCTATGGAGCAGTTTATTTTGCACACATGGGGTCCTCACAAGTCAGAATCGACTGGATGGCAGCTAACAACAAAAAAAGTGTTATTACTTTGAGGGACAGAGTAGGAGGGGTAGGGGTCTGGGGACCATGCTTTCAGGAGACATCTAGGTCAACTGGCATAACAAAGTTTATTAAGAAAATGTTCTGTATCCTACTTTGGTGAGTGGCATCTGGGGTCTTAAAAGCTAGTGAGCAGCTATCTAAGATGCATCAATTGGTCCCAACCCACCTGGAGTAAAGGAGAATGAAGAGCACCAAAGTCACAAGGAAAGTATTAGCCCAAAAGATAGAAGGGCCACATAAACCAGAGACTGCATCTGTCTGAGACCAGAAGAACTAGATGGTGCCCAGCTACCACCAATGACCACCCTGACAGGGAACACAACAGAGAGTCCCTGATGGAGCAGGAGAATGGTGGGGTGCAGAACTCAAATTCTAGTAAAAAGACCAGACTTAATGGTCTGACTGAGATTGGAGGAACCCCAGAAAGCATGGCCCCGGACTGTCTGTCAACTCAGAACTAAAACAATTCCCGAGGCCAACTCTTCAGACAAAGATTAGACTGGACTATGGGACATAAAATGATACTCGTGAAGAGTGTGCTTCTTAGCTCAAGTAGATACATGAGACTAAATGGGCAGCTCCTGTCTGGAGGTGAGATGGGAAGGCAGAGAGGGTCAGTAGCTGGTTGAATGGACATGGGATATTGGGGTGGAAAGGAGGAGTGTGCTGTCACAGTACAGGGAGAGCAATTAGGGTCACATAACTATGTAAACATAAATTTTTATATGAGAGACTAACTTGAATTGTAAACTTTCACTTAAAGTACAACAAAAATAATAATAAAGATAAAAATTGAAAAAAATAAAGTGTTATTAAAGACAAACAAAAAAACATGATGTTGAATGAAAGAAGCCAGACATAAAAGACCACATAGTGTCTGATCCCATTTATATGAAATATCCAGAAGAGGCAAATGTAGAGACAGAAAGCGGGTTCATGGTTGCCAGGGGCTGGGGGGTGGAAGGGTAGGGAGTGACTGCTAATGAGCACAGGGTCTTCTTTTGGGGTGATGAGAATGTTCTGGAGCTAGACAGATGTGGTGGCTGCACAGCAATGTGGTTATACTAAATGCCACTGAATTGCTCACTTACAAACAGTTAACCCACTAATAAAATACCTAGACCAGGCAAGTGCATAGAGATCAAAGTTTATTAGTGGTTACCAGGGGCAGGCAGCAGAACGGGGAAATGGAAGACACAGTTCTTAGGGGACACTGAGCTTCTGTTAAGGGTAATGGAAAAATTCAGGAATGGTTAATGGTGAAGGTTGAATATGATGAACATTGAACTTGTACCCGTGAAGACTGTAGAAATGGCTAATGGTTTGTTACCTATATATTTACCACAATAAAAACAGTTAAAGCGGCAAATTTTATGTTATGAGTATTTTAGCACAATAAACAAAAATTTAAGAAAAGAAAAGGAATGGGAGAGAAGCAGGTTTAAAGTTTATCTGAAGTTCTGAAGACCCAGTGGCCTATATTCTGGTGAAATACTTCACTCAGAGCTCTCTCCGTCCCCACAGGCCGACGGCTCTCCAGGGGGGACAGCACCCCATGCTCCACAACCCCGCAGCAGGCACATACTCTGGGAGTGAGGGCTGGCGCCCCAGCGGCTGCACTGTCCCCCCACACCCCTGCTACCTGACAAGCCCAGCGCCAGCCACGTCTGACCGATTCCATGACCCCATGACAAAGGCCCTCTTTGTTCCCTGGTAATATCCTTAGCAGGTCTGTCTAGACGCTGCATTGTGGCAACAATTGTCCCGTGATGTCAACATACCCTTGGCCAGCCCCTCTGCAATGGCTCACTGGCTTTGGCAGGGACGGCCCATGAGGTAGCCGAGCCCAAGGGCTCCCAGCTTGATACCCACCTAAGCCACCTATGAAGAAACACAGCCAGCCTTGCACGACCACCACGTAGGACCAGGGGACACACAGGATTTGGTCCCTCCTGCAGCAGACACTGCTGAGAGGTGGCCACCACTCTGGGAAGACACAAAGGGGATTGTCCACTCACCTTCACAATGCCCACCTCCCAATTGTGACTGGTGGGGAACGAGTCACCCTCCTCTGGGGCACAGGTTCACTGGGGCTTCCAGATGGAAAGTCAGGACAGAGAGAGAGAGACATGGACACACACAGAGATAGAGACACAGAGAGAGAGTCAGACGGAGACAGACAGAGGAAAGAAACAGAGATACAAAGACAGAGAGAAATGGAGAGAGAGAAGGGGAGAGAGATGGAGAGAGAGAGAGAAATGAAGAGAGAGAGAGAGAGAAGGGAGAGAGACCCAGAGAGAGAGGGAGAGACAGAGAGAGAGAGATAAAGAGAGAGAGAGACAAAGAGAAGGGGAGAGAGGGAGAGGTTAGCTCTAACTAGCTCCAGGAGAGGAGGAAGGTTCCTTCCACGGACAACAACTCAGGCTTCTGAGAAATCTATTGGGGCAAGAAGCAACTGCTGCCAACACCATGCAACACGCACCCATCTTCAGGGCAGGAGACAGACATTGGCTGCGTGGGCACCTCCCAGAACACCCGCGGCACATTTTCCTGGGGGACGCATTGGACTCATCCAATGGCCACACCTGAACGGGCACTTCTGCTTTTACCCAGGCCTCAAAAAAACCACGTGGCCGCTCCGTATGACTCAAGTGGACCCCACCGACCCTTCACTGTGCAGAAGACTCCAGACAAAAAAGTGGGTGCCACGTGATTCCCTTTATGGAAAGTTCTAGAACAGACAAAAGTCACTGACAGTGATCAAGTCCACCCAGTGGTTACATCTTGAGGGGAGTAACTGGGAAGAGGCCAGAGAGGGCTTCTGATGGACTGTTCTAGAACTTGGTCTGGTGGCAGGTGACACAAGGGTGCAAATATGTAAAATTTCCTTATGTTATCAACATTCAGGCCCTTCAGTGTATGTTTTGTTAGATGTCGTCAAGTCAATTCCAATTCATGGCAACCTCATGTGTGCAGAGTAGAACTTCTCCATAGGGTTTTCATAGCTTTGATCTTTCAGAAGCAGATCGCCAGGACTTTCCTCCAAGGTGCCTCTGGGTGGGTTGGAACCACCTACCCTACGGCTAGTAGTTGAGCACTTAATGGTTTGCACCATCCAGGGGCTCCAGTGTATATGTTAGTCTCCAGTTTTGTCTTGTTTCTTTATGTGGAAAACATATACTCTAAGTTGAGTTGGCATCTTTTTAGCTGCGGAATGGTCCAGAACCCTCTTCTTGTTTCATAAATTTCAGGAGCAAGGTGGGAAGGCCTCCCACAGAGGTCTGGAGAGTTGGGGGACTGATAGAAGGAACATGGCCCCTCGGGCTGCAGGATTAAAAGGCCACCATCCCCAGCACCCCAAGCCTGGAGCTGGAGGGATTCCCAAAGATTGTTTAATTGATTTTTCCTCTATTTAAGATGCAGATCACAGTGTCTAGGGTCCAGGAATTCAGACACATGCCTTTGTGTCCACTCAGGCCCGTGAAGCCTGTTGTCTGAAACCCCTACAAAGCCAGACACACACGGCTTCAGAAACACGCTATTCCTTTTTTGTCTGGGCTCTGGGGAGCGGGCATGGCAAGCAGGGCCCTGGACCCCTCCTGCATCATGCCTGTAAAGTGGGGTAAAGAAGAAGGGAAAAAAAGAGGCAGCCTAGACTTAGGGGTACGGAGCAGGGGAGATGCAAAAGGTGAGGGTCCCAGCTAGGGGGTGACACATAGAGATTTCAATTTGGATTTGAATTTGGGCTTGGAGGGGGATGCCAGGGTGCCTTAAATCAGGGAACTAATAGGCTAGGATTAACGCGGGGCTGACTCTGGTCCCTGCCAGTCTGATTTATACAAGGGGAAGACATCTCCCTCTTTCTCTCTGCCCATTGTCCCCCAGTCTGTCCATCCAAATGCCCTATTGAACAAAGAAACTGGGAACATTCTCAGATTCACGCCCCAGCTTGGTACAGTGGGAAAACCCCCCAGTCTGCAGCCTTCTCCTCCTCCAACTGCTGGGACTGGACAATGAGGGTCACTGCACCCCCAATGTCTGTCTGGTCCCCTCACCAAAACACACCAGGGAATCCTCACATTGGTCATTTGGGGATCTATCTCTGCATAAACGGGAAAGATTTTGATAAAAGAAGGAAAGATCCCATATCTGGAAGATTCCTAGGGGAGCAAAAGTGAACCCCACTTTCACAAACCAACAGTATTTATTCATGCCAGCCACCAAGTCCCAGGTCTGTGGCCTCTGGCTAGGTGTGGGGTACTTTTGAGCCAGCAACATACCTGTTTCCTGGTTAAGTGACCTCAGATGGCCCCTTTTACCTCTCCAGGCCTCAGTCTTCTCATCTGTCAAGTGGGCACAAGAATAACCACATCCACCCCACGGGGTGGCACAAACAGTTAAGCACTCGACTACTAGCTGAAAGGTAGGCAGTTCAAACCCACCCAGAGGCACCTCAGAAAGCAGGCCTGGCAATCTGCTTCTGAAAAGTCATAGCCTTGAAAACCCTATGGAACAGTTCTACTCTGCACACGTGGGGTTGCCATGAGTCGGAATCAACTCAATGGCAGCTAACAATAACAACACCCCATGGGGATGAGGCAGTGGTGGTTCAGTAGCAGAATTCTCGCTTTCCATGCAGGAGATCTGGGTTGGATTCCCAGGCAATACACCTCACATGCAGCCACCAGTTGTCTGCCAATGGAGGCTTGCATGTTGCTATGATACTGAATAGGTTTCAGTGGAGCTTCCAGACTAAGACAGACTAGGAAGAAAGGTCTGGTGATCGACTTCTGAAAATCAGCCAATGAAAACCCTACAGGTCACAACAGTCCAATCCACAACTCATCAGAGGCATGGTGTAGGACGGGGCAGCGTTTTGTTGTAGTGTGCATGCGGCTGCCATGAGTTGGGAGAGACTCCACGGCAGCTAACAACATCCCGAGGGGGTTGTTGGGAGAATTCAGAGCACCTGAGCACAAAAAACACTTTCTGCATGGCAAGCGGGCCACAGACGCAAGCTACAGCGATTATCATGATCCAGGAAGAAGGTGTGTGTACTGGACTTAAATATTCCACACGACATGGTCCTGGAGATGGCCTCCTTGCAGATTCCTCCCTCTCTGGGGTGCCAAGTAGTGCCAGGGAGCCAGCCCCAAGCCTGACTCCTACCCTTCAGCAATGAGTTACCTGGACTGCGATCCAGCTGGCGTTCACAGTGTGCTCCCCAAAAGGGCCGAACCCTGGAAAAGCAGCAAGAACAGCAGGTCACCAAGCAATGTCACCATGGGTGTCACTGCCTCCACTGGAGCTACAGGGAGCAGCTGTCACTGAGAGAGCATTGGGGGGCCTGCTCTCAAGTTCTGGGCTGCACCCCCCTACCCCTGCCTTTCTGCTCTCAACCACGGCCTGAGCACCTTCCCCCTCCTCTGTCCTCACCTCCACGTGACCCCAGGCCCTGCGAGGGCCAGCAGCCTCCTATAACCCCTAAACTTTCTCCACTGTCTCTGTACGGGACCTTCCCCCTACATGGAGGGGCAGTGTGAGGTCCACCTTGTCCACATGGTGTCCCTAGCGCCCAGCTCATGGGAGGTGCTCCATGAAGCACAGCCAGTGAGGAGTGAACTTTAGGGGCATGTGCGGGTCTCCCCCAGGCCAGGCCATCCAGACCACCCCATCCCAACACCTCCTCCCTACTCCCCACCCCAACCCAGAACTCCCAGCCTGATTTCCAAACCCAAACAGTCACCATCTGAGCAGGGCTGCCACTGATGTGCTAAGTGTTGTGCGAGGTGCTAAGCGCTCAGTGTGGCATTCAGACCTTCCCCTTCAGGATGGGCCCATTTTACAGGAGTGGAGACTGAGGCACAGGAAGGGGAAGCCAGCTGTCCCCGGTCACACAGCGAGAACAGAAAAGAGCCGGCATTTCAACCCGAACCCGTGAGAGTCTGCTGCCTCCTTCTTCTAACCACCCAGTCACACTGCTCAAAAAATAAAGGTCGCCAAGGGAGGCTGCTCCGGACATGGGGGCCACCCAGGCTGGACCAGGATGCTCCTTGCTATCGGTTCCCAGGGAGGGGTGCTGTTCACTCTGATAGAAGGGAGGATGGATTAGGAGGGGCCTCAGACCCCTTCCTCCTGCATAAGTCAAGTTAAAGTCCCAGATGGACCACTTACAGGGGGGATGGGCTCTCTGAGCCTCAGTTAAACCAAAAAAGTCAAACCCATTGCCAGCGAGTGGATTCTGACTCACAGTGACCCTGTAGGACAGAACTGAACTGTCCCATAAGGTTTCCAAGGCTATAATCTTTATGGAAGCAGACTGCTACATCTTTCTCCCATGGAGCGCCTGGTGAGTTTAAACCACGGACCTGACCTTTCAGTTAGCAACCTAGCGCTTAACCACTGTGCCACCAGGGCTCCTCTGTTTTCCCTCTGTAAAATGGAGATGGGGAGGATTTAATGAGCTCATGCAAGGAAAACGCTCAGGCCAGCACTGGCATGTAGTGAGAGCTCATTCATTAATAACCAGACATCGCATGACTGCAGGGAGTCGCTGACTCACCCGCCTTCCGGCTATACACACCTGTTGGACAGGTGAGCAGCTTCTTCATCTTCCCCGGAGTCCCAGGACCAGCCCCGCCCCTCCCTGGGCCTCAAAATATCCGTGCCAATGCTGGCTGGGAGTCCGCCCCCAACACGGCAGGTTAAAGTGATCCCCCCACACAGTGGGGGCGGAAGTGGAGGTGCCACGTGGCCCGAGAGGCAGAGTCTCTGCGAGGAGGCACAGTTGGTTTCAGGGAGCGGGTGACAACGGGCGGCGCCGGGCTCACCCCACACTTAGACACCCAAGACGATCGCTGGGGCAGCCGGGAGACCCGACGCCCGAGGTTCCCGAACCATCGCCTGAGGTCCCGGGAGTCCTTGCCTCGGGAGACAGCCCCCCGTTAGCGCAGGGCGCGGGGAGCAGGGGCTGCGCGGAGGTTCATTTGTCACCCGGAGTACTTCCTGCCCGCAACTCAGCCTTTGTCCCCTGCGGCCGAGGGTAGGGACAGGCTGACCTCCGGAGGGGCAGCGGGGAGGAGCCCCACCCAGCCCGAGGGCCGGAGGGCCGAGCAGGTGCCTGGAGGGTCACTGTCCCCATCCGGACGCAGGAGGAGCGTGTCCGCGCGGGGACCCTGCCCGGCCCCGCCTGTCCCAGCCCTGGCCCCACTGTCTCGGTGGCTGGGGGAAGCGAGGCTCCGCAGATGATGACACCTTCAAAGCCGGGCAAGACTTCTAGCAAGTCCTGCCCTGACCTTCTGCTGCCGGGCCCGGCCGCCCTCCCGCCGCCGCGCACGCCATCAGCGCGCCCTCCCGCGTACCCGTCACCACCACCGCCTTCTTGGGCTGCTCCATGGCCCGTTGGCTGCCGCCTCCGACCCGCGCCCAGCCCGACTGTCACGCCCGCCGCCGCCGCCGCCACTGCAGCCGCCACTGCCACTGCCACTGCCGCCGCCGCCCAGGGCCCCGCCCCGGCCCCGCCCCGGCCCCGCCCCGGCCCGCCCCGGGCCCCGCCCACGGGCCAGCGTGCGCGCCCCCGGCCCGGGACGCAGCGCGCGCGCCCCCGGGACGCAGCCCCGAAGTGCGACCTGCACCCCCTTCCCCACCTGTAGGATGGGGCCAGTGCGTCCCGCCCGACCCAGGCCGGTCATTTTTTTTACCCCAAGAGTTCACTGAGCGCCTAGTGTATGCCTTTAAAAAAAGTTTTAAACCAGGTTTTCTTTAGCTCTGGTACAAGCTGGTGCCCCACCAGTTAGCCCACTGAAACCCTGCACGTTCAAAATGTCCTGTAAAGTTTTTTCTTTCCCATAAAGACCAGATATTGCATTGGCCAAAAAAACCGTTGCCGTGGAGTTGACCCTCACTCGTGCCGACCCCATGTGTGTCAGAGTAGAACTGTGCCCCATAGGGTTTTCAATGGCTGAGTTTTCAGAAATGGATTGCCAGGCCTTTATTCCAAGGTGCCTCTAGGCGAACTCAAACCTCCAGCCTTTCAGTTATCAGCCAAGCTTGTTCACCACTACCATCATCTGGGAACTGCACTGTGTGCCTTCTGCCGGTGAACTATCTGGGGGACCCGAACTCTCTGTGAGAAAGGTGTATCCACCCCACAGGTAAGAAAACTGAGGGCTCACTCTGGGAGGTTGAAGGGGCAAGAGAATAAGGTGAAAACTGGCCTCCACAGTTAGGTGGTACTAGAAGGTTCTCCACAGGCTCCCACATTGCTCAGGAGGCTGATGTGGCCCCAGAGACCTCTGGCCTCCTCTCCTGCCGTCTCTCCCTGGCTCATCCCACTCCAGCTCCCACTCCCTCTAAGGGCCTAACACAGCCCACTCCAGGGCCTTTGCACTTGCTCTTCCCTCCGCTTGGGCATTCCACAGACACTCAAAAGCCTGGCCTCAGCTTGAATGTCACTTCCTTCAAGGGTCCCTCCCCTACTCCCTGGCTGAAGCCACCCTCCCCCAGCCTCCAGTGGCTTCATCTTATTTCCTTTTTCAGCCTCTTCACAGAAATTATCATATTCAGAAAACACTTCCTTTAAGTTTAATGCAGGGAGTCCTGGTGACACAACTGTTAATTGCTCTTCTGCTAACCGAGTAGGTTTGAACCCCTCAGCAGGTTCCGAGGGGGGAAGGCCTACAATCTGCTTCCATAAAGATTACAGCCTAGGAAGCCCTATGCGGCCATTCTACTCTGTCACATGGGGTTGCTGTGAGTCGAATCGAAGACCACATATTCAATGCTTTTCTTGTTTATTCCCCATTTCTGCTGACATAAGGTCAGGCTTCCAGGGCAGAGGGTGTGTTTGGTCACATCCATGTCCCCTGAGCCCGGCACCCACCTGGCAAACAGTAGGCCCCCCACCCGCGTTCATCAGAGGCCAGAATTCCTCCAGAAATAGCCGGGACCTAGTATATACTCAAAAGCCTAGAAAGCAGAAAGTCAGAGACTTGTGCACCAATGTTCACTGCAACACTACTCACAATAGCCAAAGGTGGAAACAACCTAAATGCCCATCAACGGATGAATGGATAAACAAAATGTGGTACATACATACAACGGAATACTACTCAGCCAGAAGGAGAAATGAAGTCTAGATCCATGCTACAGTATGGATGGAGCTTGAAGACATTTTGTTGAGTGCAATAAATCAATCACCAAAGGACAGCTATTGTATGACCTCACTTATATAAAAAGACAAGAAAAGACAAAAGCATAGAGAGCAAAGTATTAGTGGTTACCAGGACAGGGAGGGAGGGGAAGAGAAGGGGTTAACGTTGATGGAAAAATTGCATTGATTAAGGGTAGGGTTGCACAGCTGATTATTGTAATTGCTGTCAGTAAGTTGTACACCTGTAACAAGTTAAACTGGCAAAAGTTGTGTGATAGATACACTCACAACAACAACCACCAAAAAAAAAGAGTAGCTGCTGAGGCTGCTTATGTGCAACCAAAAACCTCATGGGATTTGGTTTCCTGGTTTGGAGGTTTAGGGTCACGGTTTCATAGAACATCCCAGTTAATTGGCCTAATAATGTGTTTAGTGCTTCTGTTCTATCTCCTAGTCCTTAGGTAGTGCCTGAGGTCTTAAAAGCTTGCGAGTGGCCATTCAAGTCACCACAATTGGTCTCTACTTGCCTGGAGCAACAGAGGAAGAAGGAGAGTCAGGAATAGTAGAAGGAAATAGAATGTGTGGCTGATTGCCTCCATAAACAACTGCCTACTTTGCTATGAGACCAGAAGAACTGGATGGTGCCCGGGTACCATTACTGAGCATTTTGATCAAAGATTCTATAGAAGAATCCTGATCAAAAGAGGGAAAAACACAGAACAGAATTTCAAATCTTCATGGACTCCAGACTTTCTAGAGCCATGGGGGCTAGATGAACCCCTGAAACTATTGCCCTGAGACAGTCTTTAAATCTTAAACCAAAAATATCCCCTGAAGTCTTCTTAAAACCAACAATAATTTAGCTTAACTAGTAAGATATGTCTGCCTTGAGGATTACACTCTTTTAAGAACTATCTATACAAAATCAGAGTGACAACAGCAACTCGAGAGATTAGATAGGAACCTTAGAGGACAATGAGTTTATGTTAATGAGGGAGGAACAACTCAGAAAAGGAGGGTGAGAATGGTTGCACAACTGGAAGAATGTAATCAGTGTCACTGAATTGTACATGTAGAAACAGTGGAATTGGTGTATGTTTTGCTATGTATATTCTCAACAAAAAAAAAATTAAAAAAAAATAAAAACAGCAGAGAAAATAAAACTGAGTTTGTGGCCATGTCCGCAGGTACAGGGCTGGACCTTGGAGTTGGTTCTGACCCTCGTTCCAGTGGCCTTCCCACCCCTTCTCCTCATTCTCAAAGTACTGACCAAGGACTGTCTGTGCCACCGGATCTCCTAATGCTGAGGCCAGAGTTCTCTAGACTGTCAGGTGGGAGTTCTGTTCGTTGATCCTCACAAGCTCAGGCCAGAGGCCATGTGCTCAGCAGCTATTTTGGTTCCTGGCAGCTTCAGGTAGAATTCTGAAAATCTGAGAACTGGCTGGCCTGGTCTTGGAAGCCAGACACAAGCCAAGTGCGAGATGAGAACAGATCAAAAACCACCCAAACTCTGGTTTTACAATGCAGACGTGTAAAAAGTGCCTGGTGCAGAGAGCAAGGGAGTCCCTGGGTGGTGCAAACAGCAAACATGTTCAGCTGCTAACCAAAAGGTTGGAGGTTCAAGTCCACCCAGAGGCAGCTTGGAAGAAAGGTCTGGCAATCTGCTTCCAAAAAATCAGTCGTTGAAAACCCTATGGAGCAGTTCTACTCTGACACACATGGGGTCGCCAGGAGTCAGAGTCAACTGGATGGCAACTGGTTTGGTTTTTTGAGTTTTGCAAAGTACAAGCATTGCTAGAAATCTGGGAGGGGACAAGGAGAGGAAAGCCACATCTGGGTCTAATTGTCCCCTATTGCACCGGCAGGAAAGAGAGTAGATGATGCCCAGGATTGTGGTGGTGGGGAGAGATTGAGAGTCACCCGCTGCTGCTGGCCATGGCTGGAGAGAAAGACTAATGTCCCCTGGGCCCCAACCACACACAGGCCCTGTTTTAAACACTTCGACTGTGTTCTTCTTAAACCTTGCCAAAACAGAAGGGAGGGACTATTATGATCGCATTTTGCAAGTGAGGAAACTGAAGCTCAGGGAGCTAAGCCACGTGCCCCGGGTCACACATGGGTGTCCTTGTGATCGTTGTTGCTGTTAACTGCCTCGAGTCAGCTCTAAGTCAGGGTGACCCCATGCACAACAGAACGAAATGCTGCCCAGTCCTGTGCCATCCTCATGATTGGTTGTGGATCAAACCATTGGGATCCATAGGGTTTTCGTTGGCTGATTTTCAGAAGTTGATCTTTAGGCCTTTCTTACTAGTCCATCTGACTCTGGAAGCTCCACTGAAACCTGTTCAGCCTCCTAGCCACATGAAAGCCTCCAGTGATAGTCAGTGTGGCTTTGCAGGAGGTGCACTGGCCGGGAATCAAACCTGGAAGGTGATAATTCTAAGACTGAACCACCACTGCCCCCATGCAATGTCTAAAATAGGAGTCTTAGCCTAGATAATATTGTCAGGCAGCATATCGTCATAGGATGAGGTTTTTTTTTTTTTTTTTTTTTAATGAAATGTGTGCTTGGACGTGAAAAGATGAGCATGATAATATTGCTAAGTCGATCAACGAATGGTACTTCCGGTCCGTGCCGCCCCAGGCCACCTCCTTGTCACACTGCTGTAATTCCACATTCATTTATGTGATCATATAGCTGCCATCTGTCTCTCCCCTGGATTGTGAGTCCTGGGAGGGCAGAGAGGAGGTTGGTCTTGGTCACTGCTTGGCACAGGGCCCTGCACACATTAAAACCTATTAAAAAAAAATTGCTGTCAAGTCCATTCCAACTCATAGCTGACCCTATAGGACAGAGTAGAACTGCCCCTAGGGTTTCCAAGGAGTGGCTAATGGATTCGAACTGCCAGTCTTTTGGTTAGCAGCCATGGCTCTTAACCACTGAGCCACCAGGGCTGTCAGTAAATGTATTGAGTCAAGCAAAATCCACCACACCAGAGGCTGGCTCAGGAAAGACGCCAAGTATCTCTCTGGCCTCCCTCTCCCCACAGCACTGGGGCTCTTTGCAGGCCTTCAGTGGCTCAGGCCTGAACTCAGACCCTGCGCACCGGGCTCAGACCCTGCCCCTGGGGTCTTGAAGTCTCTCTGGGCTTTTCCAGCAGCTGTTGGGCAAGGCAGTAGGAGGGAAGGTGTAAAAAAATGCTGGAGTCAGATCTTGCCTAACTTCAGGGGGAGGCAAGAGAATCATTGTCAGCATCAGCTCAAGGCTGATTCCTACGAGGCGAAGTTCAGACATATCCCTCCACCGTCCACCTTTTTACCAATTCTGACACCAGCCATCCCTCCCACAGCACTCTCTACGTCTCTGCTAGATTCGATAATGGCCACACAGAACTCACAGACTATACTCACAGTTTTTATTAGGAAAGTAACAGGCTACAACTCAGGAATCAGGATCAGGAAGCATGTAGGCAGAGTCTCCCTTCTTCAGTACAGGGGAGATCTTTCAGCTCCTTTCAGCCCCCCGAAAACAGGCTCCTCTCTCGGCCCTCGGCTGGCCTCTGCCCTGCTTGAACAAGTGTTACAAACCTCTTTTAGCTCTGCTGATAAGTGCCCAGAGGCATCCCACTCCACCAGGAACCCTCCTGTTCAAAGGCACTCAGCTCTCTCACTCCATAGGTCAGTATGCCCACTATAGCTGTCTCACTCCATGCTCTGGGAAGCCCACCACCGTCTCACACTGGGCTCCTGATTCTGCTGTTGCTGTTTTTCTGCTGTGCTTGCCATTGCTGCTCGCCATCTCATGCCTTCCCCAGTGTTACAGTTCTCTGTCTCCTCGTTTAGGAGGTTCCCAGCACAGGGACCCTGGGTCCAAAGGATGTGCTCCACTCCTGGCTCTTCTTGGTAGTGAGGTCCCCCTTTTGCACCTCTGGGATGGCCTAGCAGGTTGGCAAAACTGACCAATCCCCTCGTTAGGGTTCCATACACCTTATTTGCATGGTCCCACTTCTGCAAGTATTCCATGCACCTCATTTGCATTATTGGCAGGCTGTCAAATCCCTTTGGTGGGCCACAAGCACCTTATTTGCATAGCCCCACCAATCATTTTGTAGGAATACAAGACAATGCAGGCCTAGAAGGGCTATATTAAGTAATTCACTGCATTGCAGAAGATGACCTGGAGGTCCCTTGAGGATCACACAGTACCCTACTGGGGCTCCTTGTTTGTGACTCCATTGAGGGAAATTGAGGCCAGGTGGGGACTGGAGGGGTCTGTCGCCAAAATGGGCAGTGTTGGCAGATATGTGGCTTTTGAAGGGTGTGTTATGGATTGAATTGTGTCCCCCTAAAATACGTATTGCAATCCTAACCCCTCTACCTGTGGAAGTGATCCTGATTGGGATCGGGGTTTCCTTGTTGTATTAATGAGGCCATATCAGTATAGGGTGTGTCTTAAGGCAATCCCTTTTGAGATATAAAAGGAACAGATTAAGCATAGAATCAAGGAAGCACAAATGGGACAAGACAGAGGCCGTGTGGAGATGGCCAAGGAGCTGAGGAAGAGAAGCTGAAAGAGACAAGGACTTTCCCCTAGAACTGACAGAGGGGGCCTTCCCCTAGAGCCAGAGCCCTGAATGCAGAGACTTTTGGCTTCCTAAATCATCTGAGAAGCTGGACTATATGAAAAAGAACATGGCATCAGAATTGGAGGAAGACTCATTAACAACCTGCGATATGCAGATGACGTAACCTTCCTTGCTGAAAGTGAAGAGGACTTGAAGCACTTACTGATGAAGATCAAATACTACAACCTTCAGTATGGATTACACTTCAACATAAAGAAAACAAAAATCCTCACAATTGGCCAATAAGCAACATTATGATAAACAGAGAAAAGACTGAAGTGGTCAAAGATTTGATTTTACTTGGATCCGCAATCAACGCCCATGGAAGCAGCAGTCAAGAAATCAAACGACATATTGCGTTGGGCAAATCTGCTGCAAGAGACCTCTCTAAAGTGTTGAAAAGCAAAGATGTCACCTTGATGACTAAGACGCACCTGACCCAAGCCATGGTATTTTCAATCACCTCATATGCATGTGAAAGTTGGACAATGAGTAAGGAAGACTGAAGAAGAATTGATGCCTTTGAATTATGGTGTTGGCAAAGAATATTGAATATGCCACGAACTGCCAAAAGAATGAACAAATCTGTCTTTGAAGAAGTACAGCCGGAATGCTTCTTGGAAGCAAGGATGGTGAGATCTTGTCTCATGTAATTTGCACATGTTATCAGGAGGAACCAGTCCCTGGAAAAGGACATCATGCTTGGTAAAGTAGGGGCTCAGGGAAAAAGAGAAAGACAGTCAACAAGATGGATTGACACAGTGGCTGCAACAATGGGCTCAAGCATAATGATTGTGAGGATGGTGCAGGAACGGGCAGTGTTTTGTTCTGCTGTACATAGGATCGCTGTGAGTCACAACCGACTCAACAGCGCCTGACAACAACAACAAAGCCTCCTGAACTGTGAGATTGTTGTCGATTGATTTGTGTCCCCCCGTACTAGATAACTAAGACAGAGACAATAAAATCCAGTTCCTTAAAGCAACCCATTTGTGGTATTTCTGGTATAGCAACACTAGGGAACTAAGACAGGGTGAGTATGCCTTTCATCTCCATGCATGTGTTCAAGAGGCCCCCACAGGCCTTTAGGGGACCTCAGGCCGGAAGACGAGGAGATGCTTTTGGCAATTGGCTACTGTGTCCATACCCCCCCAGCTCGGAGGGTCTACTTACCACAGTGTTCCTCCCACTCCCACCCTGTCCCCACTCCTGACACTAGGCGTGACAACTCTGAGGCTGGGTCTGCTTCTCTTCAGGCGCTCAATTAATGCATAAGAAGCAGGAGATGCGGGAGCCGAGGACAGGCTGGGCCATGCAGGCCCCACGCTATGCCTGAGGAAATTCAGTCATGAAAGAACTTTTCTGCGCTTCTCCTAGGGGATCTCTTCGCTTCTTCTAACTCTGGGATATGGAATCTGATAGGGTCAGAGCCTGTGTCCCCTGTTGTGGGCTAAATTGTATCCCCAAAAAGATAGATTGAAGTCCTAACCCCCAGTACCTGTGAATGTGACCTTGTTTGTTGTTGTTGTTAGTTGCCCTTGAGTTGGGCCCCGACTCATGGTGATCCCCCACACAAGGGAATGAAATGCCACCCGGTCCTGCACCATCCCCATGATTGGTTGCAGATCAAACTATTGTGACCCATAAAGTCACATAGGCAGTGATGGCTCAGTAGTAGAATTCTTGCTTTCCACATAGGGGACCCAGATTCAATTCCCGGCCAGTGCACCTCATGTGCAGCCACTACTCGTTTGTCAGTGGAGGCTTGTGTGTGGATCTGATGTTGAATAGGTTTCAGGGGAACTTCTAGACTAAGCCCTGGAGACAAAAGACGTATTTACCCTGTATTAGTTCCCTAGTGCTGCTGTAACAGAAATACCACGAGTGGATGGCTTCAAAGAACAGAAATTTCTAGGTAGAAAGGCGTGGTGATTAACTTCCAAAAATCAGCCCATGAAAACCCTGTGGATCACAATGGTTTGATCCACAACCAACCATGGGGATGGTACAGGACTGGGCGGTATTTCATTCCATTGTGCATGGGGTCACCATGAGTTGGGGCTACCTCAACGGCGGTAAACAACAACAACAAAATAGAAGGACTGGTTCAAGGGATTGGAAAGGATGAGGATTCACAAGCATCAGGTACAGCTAATCCAGGGTTAAACACGGCATGACTCTAAAATAAACAGATGACCATGTCTGTACCCTATCACCTCCCTCCAGCTCTGCAATCCCAGAAACATCCCCGGGAAATCTTTGCTGAGCCTGGGTCCTGTGTCCATGTGAGGAAGGAAGGGGGAACTGGGCTGAACAGCCCCATGTGGTGGCCTTCGCAAACCCTCACACCTTATGCTCCTACGAGTCAGAGTTGAGATGGCTTAGATATGAACGGAACAATTACAGCGTGGCACAAATCAGGTAATGATGTAAATCAGCACAAGATACAGAAGTTCAAAGTATAAGAAAGGGAATGATTAGATAGCTTACTTGGGGAAGGGAGGTCAGAGAGGAGTTCACTGAGCAGATATGTGATAGTGAAGGTTCCTCCAATTGCTGGGACAGAATCCAAACTCCAAGTGGATTGAACAACAAAGAGAAATTTCTTGGGCTTCCATACATGGAAAGTTAGGACTATGGGTTCAGATATAGCTGGATCCAGGAGTTCAAACTACAGCTCCCTTTTCACCAAGCTGCTCCACTGTCTTATGTATATTGGATTTGCTCCACAGAAAGCATCTTCCAGAATATGGATTCTGATGACACTGGGCTTTCAATATGCATTATAACAACTCAGTAAATGGAGCTCTTCTCTCCCAGTCCCCAGGATTCTTCCCAGAAGAGATTCTGATTGGCTTTGGTAGGTCACATGCTCCTCCTTGAACCAATCACTACAGGGAGGGGGATGGAGAACAATGATTGGCCACCCTTATGTTGAAAGGGCAGACAAAACTGCAGTGACCACAGTGCACCACACGGGGTCACCCAAGCAGAGTTTTTAAGGATGAATAGGAGTTTGCCAGTTGGCAAAGAAGGATCCTGCACATAGAAAAGTCAGAAAAACAACCCAATTAAAAAATAGGCAAAGGACTTGAATAAACATTCCTCCAAAGAAGACACACAAAACCAATAAGCACATGAAAAGATGCTCTACGTCATTAATCATTGTTATTGTTCGTTAGCTCTGACTCATGGCAACCCCATATACAGCAAAACAAAATGTTGCCCAGTCCTGCCCCATCTTCACAATCATTGGGATTCCCAAGTCCATTGTTGAGGCCATTGAGTATTTTGAGTGCCCCTAGAGGGCTCATCTTCCAGCACTATATTAGACAATATTCTGTTGTGATCCATAGAGTTTTCATTGGCTGATTTTTAGAAGTCAATCACCAGGCCTTTCTTAGTCTTAGTCTGGAAGCTCTGCTGAAACCTGTCCATCATGGCTGACCCTACTGGTATTTGAAATACAAGTGGTATAGCTTTCAGAATCATTGTTTTTGCTGTTAGGTGCCATCAAGTCAGCCCTGACTCATAGAGACCCCATCTGCAACAGAAAAAAAGTTGCCCAGTCCTGCCCCTTCCTTACAATTGTTGCTGTGTTTGAGCCCATTGTTGAAGCATCACAGCAACACCCAAGCCACCACAGTACAACAAACTGACAGACAGGTGGAGGCATTAACCATTGTTGTTGTGTGCCATTAAGTCGCTTCCGACTCATAGCGACCCTATAGGACAGAGTAAATTGCCCTATAGGTTTCTTTATGGGAGCAGATTGCCAGGTCTTTTCTCCAGTGGAGTCACTGGATGGGTTCGAACTGCCAAACTTTCCCTCAGCAGCTGAGTGTTTAACCACTGGGCCACCAGGGCTCCTGCTTGGTAGAGATGATTATTTCTCTTTTCAAGGAGAAGGTGTTGCCTGATTAGGGTCTGTGCCCTGGAGCAGTTGAGCCAATGAAATGTACTCCAAGTCAGAAAGAGAAAGTTTATTAGGAGGTGACACCAATGCGGAGTCCAAAAGCAACAGAGGCTGTCTTTATGGAGTCCCAAAAAGCAATTTTTACGTCAGAGCTTGTATATCATTTTTGCAAGGATTACGTAGCCCACCAATGGTTGGATGAGTATACATCATAAAACAACTACAAGAAACTCTTTATTAAACTAAAGATATGCATGCCGGACATCTGGACTCTAATCTTCATGTTTGTAACAGGCAAAAAAAACATATAAAAATCTCTTCGGCTGACTGAAATAAGAAGCCAGAAAGAAAGTTGCAGACCAAAAGTGCCAGGAAGCTTTCCTAGCTGCCATCTTGCAGGCTGAAGGCCGTCTCTCAAGGGAACAAAGAAAAGGAGGGAGACCAAGGCCAGAAGAGCCGAAAAGGCCCCACACCCCTTTGGAAAGAGACCAGTGCAGCTAGTATAATAAAAAAAGGACACTGAAAGAAAGTGAGCCTGTACAAAATGCCAAGAAGAAAACTTACAGGTTACTTAGAGTATCATTATGGCGTTAGTTACGTTAAGCTCTCAATTGCCCATTTTGAAAAGGAGAAAATATGTTGCGAGGTATTAGAGTCACAAAGGGAAGGGGAAAACATGCCTGACCACTCAGATCCTTCTGCTGGACGCTGAGGCCCTTCTTCTCTCAGCCAGGCCCCAGAGGAAGAGATTCAGTGCCTCCTGCCCTAAGCCTGTCTGGTGGGAGGCGGCTGGATCTACAAGTTCCTGTCCCCTCACGGGTCTCTGCCACCTGGCACAGGGGAATCTTTTATCTAGAAGCTGAGCTTTGAGGGCTCCCCATGCCGACTCGAATAGTCCTTTCAGCCGGAAGCCCCGGCCCTGGGCTGGGTGAGAAAAAGCTCTCAGGCTGTTCCCAAGACTCAGCAGGCTGGGAGAGGGGTGGGCCCTGAAGGGGTGCACCTATTGCTCCGTTTGCAAACCTGAAGGCATGTGGCCAGAGGCCAGCACCCTCCAGGGCCACCCTACTGGGACTCTCCTGGGAACTGAGGCTGTGTATGAAACTACACAGAAGATCACCTGGGAGCAGAAATTAACTATTCAAATAAATGTCTATGTTTAAAGGAATCGCTGTAGCTAATACTTGCTAAAGAGGGGGGAGTTGTTATTGGTGTCTTGGGTCCTCTAGTCAATTCCAACTGACAGCAATCCCATGTGTTACAGAGTAGAACTGCTCCATAGGGTTTTTTTTTTACTGTAATCTTTATGGAAGCAGATCATCAGGCCTTTCTTCTGGTGCTACTGGGTAAGTTTAAACCACCAACCTTTGGGTTACCAGCTGAGCTCAGTTTGTGCCACCTAGAGACCTTGTCATCACAGGGTCCCTATGAATTGGAATTGATTCCACAGCAATGGGGTTTTTTTTTTGAAACTTTTTTTTTTTTTTTAACTTTAGATGAAGGTTTACAGAACAAACTAGCTTCTCATTAAATAGTTAGTACACATTGTTTTAAGACATTGGTTAACAACCCCTATGACGTGTCAACACTCTCCCTTCTCGACCTTGGGTTCCCTATTACCAGCTTTCCTGTCCCCTCTTGCCTTCTAGTCCTTGCCCCTGGGCTGGTGTGCCCCTTTAGTCTCATTTTGTTTTATGGGCCTGTCAAAATCTTTGGGTGAAGGGCGAACCTCGAGTGACTTCATTACCGAGCTAAAAGGGTGTCTGGGGGCCATACTCTTGGGGTTTCCCCAGCCTCTATCAAGCCAGTAAGTCTGGTCTTTTTTTGTGAGTTAGAATTTTATTCTACATTTTTCTCCAGCTCTGTTCGGGACCCTCTATTGTAATCTCTGTCAGAGCAGTCAGTGGTGGTAGCCGGGCACCATCTAGTTGTACTGGACTCAGTCTGGTGGAGGCCGTGGTAGTTGTGGTCCACTAGTCCTTTGGACTAATCTTTCCCTTGTATCTTTAGTTTTCTTCATTCTCCCTTGCTCTCGAAGGGGTGAGACCAGTGGAGTATCTTAGATGGCTGCACACAGGCTTTTAAGACCCCAGACGCTACTCACCAAAGTAGAATGCAGAACATTTTCATTGTAAACTATGTTATGCCAATTGAGCTAGATGGTCCCTGAGACCATGGCCCGCACAGCCCTTAGCCCAGCAATTCGGTCCCTCAGAGGGTTTGGATGTGTCTATGGAGCTTCCATGACCTTGCCTTATACAAGTTGTGCTGGCTTCCCCAGTGTTGTGTACTGTCTTACCCTTCACCAAAATTACCACTTATCTATGGTCTAGTGTTTTTCCATCCCTACCCCTCCCCTCCCTCATAACCATCAAAGATTGTTTCTTTTTGTGTGTAAACCTTTTCATGAGTTTTTACAGTAGTGGTCTCATACAATATTTGTCCTTTTGTGATTGACTTATTTCACTCAGCATAATGCCTCCAGATTCATCCATGTTATGAGATGCTTCGCAGGTTCGTCATTGTTCTTTATCGTTGAGTAATACTGCATTGTGTGTATGTACCATAGTTTGTTTATCCATTCATCGGTTGATGGGCAGCTAGGTTGTTACCACCTTTTTGCTATTGTGAACAATGCTGCAGTGAACATGGGTGTCTTAGTCATCTATTGCTGTTACAACAGAAATACCACAAGTGGATGGCTTTAACAAAGAGAAATTTATTTCTTCACAGTAAAGTAGGCTAAAAGTCCAAATTCAGGGTTTCAGCTCCAGGGGAAGGCTTTCTTTCTGTCGGCCTTCTCATCAATGTTCCCCTGGACTAGGAGCTTCTCCGTGCAGTGACCCTGGGTCCAAAGGACATGCTCTGCTCCTGGCACTGCTTTCTCAGTGGTATGAGGTCCCCAAGTCTCTCTGCTCACTTCTCTCTTTTATATCTCATGAGACTGCCTCAGGACACAGTCCAATCTTGTAGATTGAGTCCTGCCTAACTAACACAACTGCCACCTATCCTCCCTCATTGACATCATAGAGGCAGGATTTACAACATAGGAAAATCACACAGTACTGGGAATCATGGCCCAGTCAAGTTGATACACACATTTTTGGGGGGACATAATTCAATCCATGACAGTCGGCGTGCATATGTCTATTTGTGTGATGACTCTTATTTCGCTAGAATATTTCCTAGGAGTGGGATTGCTGGATCATATGGTATTTCTATTTCTAGCTTTTTAGGGAAGCACCATATCATTTTCCAAAATGGTTGTATCATTGTGCATTTCCACTAGCAGTACATACAGACTCTCCAACATTTGTTATTTTCTGTTTTTTTGATTCGTGCCAGTCAAGCTGGGGTGAGATGGTATCTCATTGTGGTTTTGATTTGCATTTCTCTAATGGCTAGTGATCGTGAACATTTCCTCATATGTCTGTTGGCCGCTTGAATATGTTCTTTGGTGAAGTGTCTGTCTGTTTCCTTTGACCATTTTTTAATTGGATTATTTGTCTTTTTGTGATAGAGGTATTGGATTTTCTTATAGATTTTAGAGATTAGACCTTTGTCGGTTTTGTCATAGCCAAAATTTTTTTACTAGTCTATAGGTTCTCTTTTCACTTTTGGTGAAGTCTTTTGATGAGTGTAAATGTTTAATTTTTAGAAGATCCCAGTTATCTAGCTTATCTTCTAGAGTTTATATGTTGTTGATTATGGTTTGTATCCTGTTAATGCTGTGTATTAGGGCCTCTAGCATTGATCCTATTTTTTCTTCTATGAACTTTATGGTTTTTGGCTTTATATTTAGGTCTTTGACATATTTTGAATTAGTTTTTGTATATGGTGTGAGGTATAGGTCCTGTTTCATTTTTTTTTGCAGATGGACATCCAGTTTTGCCAGCAAAAAGGATTATCTTTTCCCCATTTGATGGACTTTGGGCCCTTGTCAATGATCACGTGACTATAGGTGGATGGATTTACATCTGGGTTCTCAATTCTGTTCCATTGGCCAATGTATCTGTCTTTGTACCAGTACCAGGCTGTTTTGACTACAGTAGCTGTATAGCAGGTTCTGAGGTCAGGTAGTGTGAGTCCTCCTACTTTATTCTTCTTCTTCAATAGTGCTTTACTTACTTGGGGCTTCTTTCCTTTCCATATAAAGGGAATGATTAGTTTTTCCATTTCTCTAAAGAATGTTGTTGGTATTTGGCTCAGGATTGCATGGTGTTTGTAAATTGCTTGGGTAGAATTGTCATTTTCACAATGTTGAGTCTACCTATCCATGAGCATGGTATGTTTTTCCGTTTATGTAGATCTCTCTTGGTTTCTTGCAGTAGTGTTTTGTAGATATCTTTACATAGGTCTTTTACACCCCTGGTTAGAGTTATTCCTAAGTATTTTAATTTTTTAGGGGCTATTATAAATGGTATTGTTTTCCTGATTTCCTTTTAATCATTCTCTTTACTGGTGTATAGGAATCCAACTGATTTTTGTATGTTTATCTTGTATCCTGCAACCTGCTGAATCTTTCTATTAGTTCCAGTAGTTTTCTCATGGAGTCTTAAGGCAATTGGTTTTAAGAAGTCCTGGTGGCGTGATGGATGAGCACTCAGACGCTAACAGAAAGGTTGGAGGTTCAAACCCACACAGCAGCTCTGCAGGAGAAAGGGCTGACAATCTGCTTCTGTAAAGATTAGTCAAGAAAATCCTATGGGGCAGTTTCACTCTGTCACACAGACTCGCTATGAGTTGGAATCGACTTGATGGCACTCAACGGCAACACAACAGGGACTTTGTGGGTGGGGTTGTTGCTGTTGTTGGGTGCCATTGAGTCAATTCCAACTCATAATGACCTTACATATAACAGAATGAAACGTTGCCAGCTCCTGCACCATCCTCACAATCATTGTTATGTTTGAGCCCATTGTGGCAGCCACTGTGTCAGTCTATCTCACTGAGGGTTTCCCTGTTTTGTGCTGACCACCAAAAAGATATGTCCAAGTCCTAACCCCCAGCACCTGTGAGTGGGACCTTGTTTAGAAATAGAGTCTTTGCAGACATCATTAAATGAAGGATCTTGAGATGAGATCATCCTGGATTTAGAGTGGGCCCTGAATCCAAAGACAAATACATAAATAGATACCTGCCATCCACTTGCCTCCAACTCACGGTGACCTTATATACAACAGAGTGAAATGTTGCCTGGTCCTGCATCATCCTCACTATTGCCAGCATGTTTGAGTTCATCACTGCAGGTGTTGTGTCAATCCATCTCACCCAGGGTCTCCCTCGCCCTTGCTGGCCCTATACTTCACCAAACATGAGGTCCTCCTCCAGCGATTGATCCCTCCTGATGACAAGTCAAAAGCAAGGGAGTTGGATAATGTTCTCTTGTGATCCACAGGTTTTTCACTGGCTGATTTTCAAACGTAGATTGTCAGGTTTTTCTTCCTAGTCTGTCTTAGTCCAGAAGTTCTGCTGAAACCTGTCTGCCATGGGTGACCCTGCTGGTATTTGAAATACTGGTGGCATAGCGTCCAGCATCGCAGCCACACACAAGCCACCACAATGTGACACATTGACAGACAGGTGGTGGAAGTCCAATGACAAGTGTCATAAGAGAAAGGAGAGGGAGAGCTTCCAGAAGGAGCCAACCTTGCCAACACCTTGATCTCAGACTTCTGGCCCAGAACTGCGAGAGAATAAATTTCTGTTGTTTTTAACCACCAAGTTTGTGCCCATTTGTTATGGCTACCCCAGGAAAATAAAACATGTGCCTATTTGTCATCTTGCTGACTTGTTCCTGAGTCCCTGGCAGGTTAGGAGTTTTGTCTGTTTTGTTTAATGTGCTTAATAAATATTTGTTGCCTGCACATGTATTAAGTGCTTACTATGTGCCAGATACTGTTCTAAATGCTTTTTCATGGCTTAACTCGTTTCATCATCACCCAACCTTCTAGAGAAGGTACTATCATTATACCCATTTTACAGTGGGGTAAACTGAGGCTCGGAGAGGTATGAACGGGGTTCCAACCTACCAAAACACGTGCCTTGAATAAGTATCAAGTTCGATCATGAGAATTAGAAGAGTAGGGGCCCCGAAGGGCGACATTGGGCCGGTCTCAACAACCACTGGGCCTCGAGATTTCGCCATTAGCAAACGAGAAGCAATACCCGCTTTGCCCACAGCATGGCGCCGAAGGAGACTGGGGAGGGCGTCGGCCTGCGCATGCGTCCTTACCCACAATGCTTCTTGCCCCGGCGCGCCTTGCTTCACGCCCTTTAGCAGCACTCGTCGTAGAACTTTCCGGCTTTCCCGGTGGGAAAACGGCTTCTCTCCGCCCCTAATTGTAACCAGGCCCCGCCCATCTCCGCGAGGATTGGTTGTCCGTCCCCTAACTCCCGTGGTGATTGGCTCTTGTCTGTGCCAATCCTTTTTAGCCTTGTGGCGGGCTGTGGGCTGCTAACAGGGAGAGCGGTGGCGGCGGCGGCGGTGGCGGCGGAAGTGGCCTGCGAGCCCGGTCCCTGCCGGCACCATGGTGAGGGGAGGGCGACGACGGGGTCGCGACGGCAGGGTTTCGCCGGGAGGTGGGGGGCGCGGCCGTCGGGAGCCCTCAGGGCAGTACAGGGCCGGCGTGCAGTCCGGTCCTCGAGCCCCGCCCCCGGGCTGGAGGCGGGAAACTCAGGCCAGGCGGGCAGGTGGCTCTCCCACGTTTCCCAGCACGTCGGTCTCGGGCGATTTAGGGCTAAACAGACATAGAATCATCCTTTAGCGGCCTGACCGCAGTCTTCCCATTCCGCAGAGGGGGAAACTGGGGCCCGAGCGGGAGTGAACGCGCCCAGTGCACCGTGAATGCTACAAAATGGGTTTTCCGGCAGGGAAGGAGTTCCGAGCGCGTCGAGTGGAAACTGGGTGTAGGAAAGCAGGGGGCCAGTGTGAGTTCTTCAGCTAAGCGGATTCCGGGGATTTCAGGGCTGGAATGTGCCCAGCGTGTTAGTAGCATCTCTTCCCCCGCCCTTCGTTTTCAAACAGGAGAACAGGCCCTGAGAAGGGATTGGCTCCCTCAGAGTCACACAGCTTGTCGTTCCTAGGTGAATTCGAGCTCGGAGACCACTAAATGAATCTTCCTGGTTCACAGAATGAAAAGCTGAGGCCCAGGGAGAGTGCACGTGCTTTCCCAGGGCTACGATCCCAACAGACAGGCAGGGAAATGGAGGCCCACGCAGAGGAATTTCAGAGCTGGGTGCTTCCTGGGAGAGGGCCCTCCCGTTTTAGGGAGAGAAATCGAGGCCCTCGCTGGAGAAGTGACTTCTAGTGTCCACTCTGGAAGACGGGAATTCTGTACTTGGGAGTTCTCCTAGGTGTCACTCCACATTTCTCAGAGCTAAGGGCTAGCGAGAGCTTGCCCTAAATCCTGCTGGCTGGTATGGAGATCAAGAGAAGGGAGCAGGTCTCTCTGCTGGACAGAGACAGAGATAGCATGAGGGCTTGGGCAGAACCAGAAGGACCTGCTTCTTTAAGCTTCATGACGTAGGATATTTGTTTTAATCCCTGATAGGTCCCTCAGAGACTAGAGCCAGGACCAAACCTGTTGCCTTGCAGTGGATTCCAACTCATGGTGACACTGTGCGTTACAGAACAGAACTGTTGTACTGCATAGGATTTTCTTCACTGTAATATTACGGAAGCAGATCACCAGGCCTTTCTTTTCAGAGCACTGATGGCTGGGTTCTAACCGCCAACCTTTAGGTTAGTAGTTAAGCACAAATAGCTTGTGCCACGCAGGGACCTGGAGATTAGAATAGGGCCTGTGCAAAGTGTGGACTCAGTGCTGTTCCCACCTGTGAGATGAGGAGTCTTCAAGCCCCGATCCTCCAGGTGTTTCCTAGCTCAGAGAGTGGATACACTGAGACATTCACCCTGTGGTCAGGCACAGGCTGGAGGGAAGGTCCCTCCTGACCTTCCAGAAGCCTTTCTGGATGAGGAGCCATTGGGACTCTTCCTTAGTGGGTCTAGACCTGAGCTCCATGCCCCAGACAGCTGAGGAAGGAATTCTCTTTCCTGAAACTTTTGTGATTTTCTACCTCACAGCAGCCTTGTCTCCCCTGAACCAGCCCTCTCCTGTCTTACTCAGTACTTCCATGCATCTTCCTCTTTCCCAAGGGATTTCACGTCCTTGAGGACCTTTCCTCTTGCCTCTCTCTCCAGCAGAGTTTGGGGACAAGAATGCAGAAGGTTGCAAGATAGGGCCACTGCCCACAGAGAGCTGCCTTGGCTAGGGGTCGGCAACCCCAATCCTGACGTTTCCACTCTCCCATCTGTAGTTGTTGTTTGCTGTTGTCAAGTTGACCCCAACTCGTAACAGCCTTATGTACAACAGAATGAAACATTGCCTAGTCCTGCATCCACCTCACAATCACCAGCATGGTTGAGTCCATTATTGTGGCTGTTTTGTCAGTCCCTCTCACCGAGGGTCTCCCTCGCTGGCCTTATACTTCACCAAACTTGAGGTCCTCCTCCAGCAATTGATCCCTCCTGATGACATATCGAAAGCAAGCAAGTTGGACAATATTCTGTTGTGATCCATAGGGTTTTCATTCACTGATTTTAGAAAGTAGATTGCCAGGCCTTCCTAGCTGTCTTAGTCTGGAAGCTCTGTTGTAATCTGTCCACCATGGGTGACCCTGCTGGTGTTTGAAATGCCGGTGGCATAGTTTCCAATGTCACAGCAACATGTAGGACACCACAGTGCGACAAACTGACAGATGAGTGGTGGTCTCCCACTCTAAGTTCCTCCTTCTCCTTCTCTGTGAGGGGACAAGAATATCCTGGCTCATTCTGTGTGCTTCCTTGGGGAATGTGCATCTCTCCCTTATTTATTCAGCAAATGTTTACCTTGTTCCTATCCTGTGCCTGGCACCAAGCTCAGCAGAGTCCACACCCTCTGAATTCTCCAGTCTAGCAGAGACCTGGCATTTCCAGTCTAGCCAGGGAGGCAGTTGATAAACAAGATAATTAGAGACTGGGTAAGTCTCTGGATGGTGACAAACAGGGTACGTGGAGAAGTGGAAACCTCACCTCCTGGACGGGGTTATTAGGAACGTGCACAGACTCTGCAGGCGGATCAGGGGAGGGGCAGAGCAGGCAGCCTGGGTGGGTGTGGGGAGCAGGAGGCTGAGTAGCTGGAGCCAGGTGGGCCTGGCTTAGGAAGCACCAGGAAGCCTCTTGGAGCATGGTGAGCAGGGCGAAGCTGACCCCATTTGTGTCCCAGACATTCTCTGCACCTGCTTGGTAGGGAGGGGACTGTCCTCCCTGGCTGTGTTGGGCCATGTGGTGGCCTGAGGGTGGCTGTCACAGGTGTGGGGATTGTGTGAATGCCACAGGAGGATATCCGTCATGCGCACACAGCAGACATTAGCCTCCCTCAGCCTTCCCGGGGCCTGGCCATGTCCCCAGCAGGTCCCTCCCTTCTGGGCACAAGAGGCCCTGTGAAGTGAGGGGGTTGTGGCCCGATGTCCACTCTCAGCCTCCCAGAGCCAGCCTGACCAGCTCCCTGCTGGCAGTCTTGGAGGCGGGCCTGGTACCTTCCAGGGTTCTCATCCCATGGAGTTCAGGTCCCCCACATGCCAGGAAAGCAACCACCATGCTGCAGTCGAGGGTGGTGTCCAGAGTCCATCAGACCCATGACTCCCGCACCCATTGGGACAGAGTTTCTCAGAAGGGCTGGTGCAGTGGCTCCCTGGGAAATGTGGGGAGTCCCTGGGTGGTGCAAACAGTTACGCGCTCAGCTGCCTATGGAAAGATTGGAAGTTTGAGCCCACCCGGAGGTGCCTCAGAAGAAAGGCCTGGCGATCTTAAAAAAAAATCAGGCATTGAAAGCCCTATCAAGTGCAGTTCTACTCTCACACACATGGGGTCGCTGTGAGTCAGAGTCAGCTCGCTGGCAGCTGGGTTTTGGGAAACACAGCTGGGACCACTGCCCTCCTCTTGCTTCGCACGCAGTAGCCACCCCTGCTTCCTCCTTATCTGGCCTTCCAGGAAGCCAGCTGAGGAAGTGGACTGGGGCCTGGCTTCCTGCTGGCGCTGTCACCTCCCACACGCAGCTTTTCTTGCGAAAGGCCTAGGGGTCCCCTCCAGCCCCTCTATTCAGCCAGTGAGGAGGAACAGGCGGCCTCTCACAGGGCCATCCTGGAGAAGCCACCACCCATGGACCCCAGGGTGCAAGGACAGTGAGACTTCCCCCAATGAGGGACCTCTGGACTCAAAGGCAGGCTGGGAATTCCAAAGTCGGCAAGGCCAGGTGTAGCAAAGGCTCAGGCCCTGTTCTTCGTCTTCATTGCACCCACTTGGGATGGGCGGCGTCAGACTGGGACTGCAGCTCCACTGCAGAGAATAGAGGGCCAGACTCTGTGTTTCCCAAATGAAGAGAGCTGATTTTTGTTTTTCCCCTATTGTGAAAAATGATGTGGTGGTGGCATCTGACCTCTTAACTTCACAAGGGGGAAGGAAAATCAAGATCAACAGCCCAAAGCTGATTCCTTTGAGGCAGAGGTCAGATGTACCTCCTCTGTCCAACCTTTTTTTAAATTCTGACATGAACCGTCCCTCCTACAGCAATCTCTACTTCTCTGCTAGTTCAATAATGCGTTGCAGTGGCCACACACAACTTACAGACCATACTCACAGTTATGGGGTTTATTAGGGAAGTAACTGGGTACAGTTTAGGTTCAGGAACAACTCAGGTACATTTTTTCAATCAGGACAGCTTCTCAGCTGTGTCTGCAGGCAGGCCTCTCTCTGGTCCTTGGCCCCTTGGCCTGGCCTCTGCCCTGCTTTGGCAGGTGTCACAAAACTGTTTCACTCTGCCTGTAAGCGCCCAGAGGTACTCCACTCCTCCAGGAATCCTGCCTGAAGGCGCTCAGCTCTCTGGATCCATGGGTCAGCACGCCCACTGTAACTGCCTTGCTCCGTGAGCTGGGAAGCCCACTGCAACATCTCATACCGGTCTCTTGCCATCCCCAGTGTTACAGCTCTCTCTCTGTCTCTTGGGTCTAGGAGGTTCTCAGTGCAGGGATCCTGGTTCCAAAGGATGGGCTCTGCTCTTAGCTCTTTCTTGGTGGTAGTGAGGTTCCCCTGCTTCCATCTCTGAGATGGCTCATACGAAGCTTAGTAGGGTGGCAAAACTGACCAGTCCCCTCATTAGGGTTCCATATACCTTATTTGCATGGTGCTACCCCCACAAGGGTGCTGTGTGCCTTATTTGCATTATTAGCAAGCTGTCCAATCACCTTGGTGAGCCACAGTACCTTATTTGCATAGTCCCACCCAGTCATTTAATGGGAGCTAAAAGACCATGGTGAGAAGAGCCATGTAAAAGCCATCCATTGCACTGTACCAGTTATAAAAACACTACATGTTTTTCATAAAAAATAATTTTGGGGAATCCCCGGGTGGTGCAAGTGGTTAAACACTCAGCTACTAGCTGAAAGGTTGATAGTTCAAACCCACCCAGTGGCACCTCAGGAGACAGACCAGTGGTCTGCTTCTGAAAGGTCACAGCCTTGAAAACCCTATGGAGCAGTTCTGGCGACCCCATGTACAACAGAATGAAACGTTGCCCAGTCCTGTATCATCCTCACAGTCGGCGTGTTCATGGCCATTGTTGCAGCTCCTGTGTCAGTCCATCTTACCAAGGGTCTCCCTCACCCTCGCTGGCCCTCTACTTCACCAAACACGTCTTCCAGCCGTTGATCCCTCCAGATAATGTTTCCGAAGCAAGTGAGCCGGACAGTGTTCTGTTGTGACCCGTAGAGTTCTCGTTGGCTGATTTGCGGAAGTAGATTGCTAGGCTTTTTTTCCTAGTCTGTCTTAGTCTGGAAGGTCTGCTGAAACCTGTCCAGCATGAGTTACCCTGCTGGCATTTGAAATACCTGGGCATAGCTTCCAGCATCACAGCAACACACAAATCACCACAGTACCACAAACTGACAACTGGGAGGGGGGCGATGAGGGTGGTGGCACCTTATCTGGCCAAGTGGTACATAAGAGAGTCTCATCCTTTATTTCCCCTCAGCTGTAATAACCACAGGCTTTCTCTGGAATGTTCCTCTCCCCTCACCTGGTGGGTTTCTGGCTTTGAAAACCTGGCTCAGGTGTTCCCGCTCAGAGCGGACTCTCCGGTTATTCTTGGCAGTCACTCTTGGTCTGGTTAGGGGTGCCCCTATGGCACGGGCACACTTGGGCTTTAGATACAGGGCAAGCATGGCTTTGCCTCTCACTGGCTCTCTAACCTCGGGCAAGCTCCTGAGTCTCTCAGCCGCCTCAGCTTCCTCCTGTGTAAAGTGGGCAGGACGATAGCTGTACACAACACTGAAAACGAGGCCCTCAGTCTTCGTGTGTCAGCGTGGGTATGTCTCAGACGACAGCTGAGCCTAAAACTTTAGCAGGCCGGGGAAGCGCCTGGGCCCTGTGGCCCATTTATAACTGCAGAGGGTAGGGCCTGCCCTGGCGGGGTGCAGTGTGTGAGCAGGGTTTACAAAGAGGTGCCCGAGGTGGTCGGCCCCAGGACTAGAGAGCAACCCCTCTAAGACGGGGGTGGGGTGGGGGGTGGGGTGGCGCTGTGTTCTTTCCTGAACTGGGGGATGGAGGTATTCTAGGGTCCATGAGCAAGATGTCAGGGTGCTGTGTGAGAAGTGTTGGGGCTCCATGGTCTGGGCTGTAGGCAGCCAAGGGTGGCAGAGTCTCACTGTGTCCCAAGCCCAGGGCCAGATAGGCCAGTCACACACCTTTGTTTGTCTTTTAGCTCCCCTTGTCACTGCTGAAGACAGCCCAGAATCACCCCATGGTGAGTATGCTCCTTCAGGAGAGAGCCTTGGGGTACGGGAGGGACACCCAGTAGTGAATTGCAGGGGGACGCCTGGGCACAGGACACCTGGATGCAAGTGAGGGACCTCCAGCCAGCTCTCTTCCTGCCTGTTGGCTACACACGGTAGCTCACGCACCCCCATCTGGGCCGATGTGATTTCTGCTGGGTACAGAAGGGACACTTGTTAAAGCAGCTCGAGCAGGGGAGACACATGGGACGTTGAAGCCCTCGTCATTCCTGTGCCCCACCCCTTAGCTGGTCCTTGGGATGTGCACATCCAGCACCAGTGTGCATGGGGGTGTGCATATAGTTTCCTTTAGCATAGATGGTGTCATGCTGTGCACATTGTCACCAAACTGCTTTTGTCCCCAGCGTCTGTCTGCATCAGTCCATCCTTTTCTCTTGTGAGTTTTTTTTAATTGGGATATAGTTCACACGCCGTGAGGTCCAGCCTTTTACAGAGCACAATTTAGCAGCATTTAGTTTGTTCACAGGTTGTCCATCATTAACATCTAACTCAAGAACATTCTTCTCACCCTGAAGGGAAACCCCATACCCATTAGCAGTCACTCCCCATTCCCCCCACCCCCGACCCCTTGCAGCCACTAATCTACTTTCTGTCTGTGGGTTTGCCTATTCTGGGCATTTCATATCAATGGACTCAGACAATATGTTTCTTTCTGTGGCTGGTTTCTCTCACTCAGCATCGTGTTTAAAAGGTTCGTCCATGTTGTAGCATGTATCAGTGCTTCATTTCTTTTTACAGCTGAGTAATATTACATTGTATGGATGGACCACATTCTGTTTATCCATTCAACTGTTGGTGGACACTCGACTGTTTCCACTTTTTGGCTGTTGTGAATAATGCTGCAGCGAACATTCATGTCACATTTTGTCTTCGTTTCTCTTGAGTGTATCCCTGTTGTTGTTAGTTGCTGTATAGTCAGTTCTGACTCACAGCGACCCAGTGAGTGTAAAGTAGAACTGAGTTCCATAGGGTTTTCAAGGCTGTGGCCATGGAAGCAGATTTCCAAACCTGTCTTCTGAGGTGCCCCTGGGTGGGTTCAAACTTTCCAGTTCGTAGTTGAGCGCTTAACTGTTGGCCACCCAGGGCCCTCCCCGTAATCCCCAGAGAAGTGTAAGGAGGAAGCAAGTACCTGCCTGTGTGAGAAGGGCTACCTGGTGGTCTGGGCATGGGCTCTAGGACTTTTGTGAGGCTGGGTGGCTGCCTGCAGGGTCCATACAGGGCCCAGCCCAGCTGGCACACTGACCAGCTGGGTCTCTTCCAGCTGGTGGAGCTGAAGAATGGGGAGACCTACAACGGGCACCTGGTGAGCTGTGACAACTGGATGAACATCAACCTGCGGGAGGTCATCTGCACGTCCCGGGTGAGTGCTGCCCCCATGCCGTGCCCCTCTCCATGCCTCTGCATGGTGGGGCAGCACGGCTGGGTGTGTGGACTCTGAAGGGTGCACTGGGGGGAGTGGTGTGGTTGGAGGTGCATGCTTGGGCTGGGGGCTTGCTGAGCCTCAGCCCTCACTTGCCAGTGGGGGTACAAGCCTCTCCCTGGGGCCTATGGGCAGAGTTGGGGTGCTGCTCACATGTCCAGCACTTGTCACCCTTCTGGGCCACAGAGGTGGAGTCTGGGGTTCCACGATGGAGGCCTGAAGGGCAAGGTCAGGCCTCCAAGGCCCTCAGAGTACCCAGACTTCGCACTTGTGGTGGTGCTGAGCAGAGTCATGGTCAGGGGTCAGGCTACCATCCCACCTCACCTTTGTGTCTGCAGCTGCCCTGACCCACCTACAGGTGCCTGTGGCTACAAGTCCTCATACTCTTGGGTGAGGCTGTTGGTGCTCTAGGGCAGGCCTGGTCCCCCTGCTGGCCTCTGCTGCCTTCTGTCCAGGTTCTGGATGACGTCCAGCCTCCGCGGAAGGCTGGAGTGGCCATGGGAGAGACATCCAGGACATTAAGAAGTGAGACCCATAAGTGTAGGATGGGGAACGGCTCCCAGGGGTTTTGGGCCACCTGCCCTCACAGTGACCCACAGAATAACCAGTAGTGAAGGCAGCAGTTTCAGGGGAGGCATCTGCTCTCGGCCAGCCAGGGCCGGGCTGGCCTGAGTGGAGTGGCTGCTAACCCCTGGGGCTCTCCGTGCCCATGCACAGCAGGCTATAGCCGAGCTGCCTTCCCTGCCGAGGCCACCCCTTCCCACCCCAGTCCATCCACCTGGGCTGTGTCCCATCCTGGCAGGCAGGTGTGTCCTGTGCCCTACTTTTTCTTCATAACATGTGTTGGCATCCCCCTGAGGGCACCTGGGCCGTGTCCGGTCTGGCTGTGACAGATAGTGCCACCAGGTGAGGTTGAGGGTACACCTGTGTCTATTAATCGGCACACAGGGTTGCTGGGTCAGAGGCCGCAAGCAGCTGGAATTTTCTAGATTGCAGGCAAGTTCTCAGTGGTTGCTGGACAGCCCCCAGGATGAGGTTCTGGCTCTTGGGCCTGCTGAGTCTGGACAGGTGGCCTCCCCTGGTAGGCCCTCCGTGACTGGACAGGGCTGAGCCCATCTTCATCTGTAAATGTGACGGATAGGAGCTGGGATGGGTTGGCCTCCCCGTGCTGGGCCCAGGCCTGTCTAAGTCAAGCGAGAGCTGGGTGAGTGGCCAGCTGGGGCCTGAGCTTCAACTCAGAATCATCCTGTCATTGTCTGCTTTGCATATCGGGGGAGGGACCACAGCCTACACTCCATCTGCCCCTCCTGTGCTGTAAAACAGGCCACACCACACCTCTGCTAGGGGTGGCTCCGCATCGGGGTCTCCGAGACCAAGAACTCGAAGGTTCCAGGGGCAACGCAGGCCAAGTGTCCATCTGTAGATGGTGGCAGCTGCCTGGTGTTTGCCCCCCATCCAAAGCATCCTGTGACCAGCACCTGCCCTCCCGCAGGATGGGGACAAGTTTTGGAGGATGCCGGAGTGCTACATCCGTGGCAGCACAATCAAGTACCTGCGCATCCCTGACGAGATCATCGACATGGTCAAGGATGAGGTGGTGGCCAAGGGCCGTGGGCGTGGTGGCCTGCAGCAGCAGAAGCAGCAGAAGGGCCGCGGCATGGGGGGCGCTGGGCGAGGTGGGCCTCCCTTCTCTCCCCTATTGCATGCTCCGAGTCCGAGCTCAGTATTGACATTCCTGGCCCGTGCTGTCACTGCGTTAATGGGAGCCATGTGCCAGCCTCAGAGCCACCCCCTGACCCTGCCTGCTTACATAAAGCTTCA
Source organism: Dugong dugon (assembly GCA_030035585.1). Classification (NCBI taxonomy): domain Eukaryota; kingdom Metazoa; phylum Chordata; class Mammalia; order Sirenia; family Dugongidae; genus Dugong; species Dugong dugon. The sequence continues at coordinate 22,638,981 of CM057462.1, read as the reverse complement.
AGGGAGGGAGGGTGTGGGCCAGCTGAGGCTGGTGATCGTCACTACCCATGATTCCCCCCTCCCCCACCCCGTGGAGTCAGAGAGTGCCAGCAAGAGCTGAGAGCTTCCCCAAGGCCTGGACCAGCTGGGGGACCCCCACCTAGGCCTGAAAGCGCAGAAACCCTCCCCCTTCTGTTTCTCTTCTGGGCAGGGGATGTGGGCAGCAGGTGGTGCTGGAGTCCTGGATCCCTGTCTCTGCCCCTCCCTCCTCTTAGAAGTTCTGGCTTTGTCCTCTCCAGTGACCCCCCACTCCAGCCCCTGGGGAGGGTCCTCTCCCCCAGGAACCCTGTCCCGAGCTGTCCTTTGTCCTCCTGGGGCACCCTCAAGGGTCCTGGTGGCTGGGTCTCCCTTGTCAAAAGAACAGCCTTCTAGAGCACTGGCCATATGCGGCCCAGGGTCAATGGTTCCGCCCCACATTCTCCATTCCACCCCATGGCCTCCTCGCAGATGAGGAAACCCGATGGGAGGGGTCAAATAGCCTGGCCCCAAGTCTTAGGGCGCCGGAATCCAGTTCTAGATCCACTGGATCCCAGGGTGGGGACTCAGAGCTCAGCACCCAGTGCAGCTCCTCTCTGTCCGCAGGTGTGTTTGGTGGCCGTGGCCGCGGCGGGATTCCGGGCACTGGCAGGGGCCAGCAGGAGAAGAAGCCGGGCCGACAGGCGGGCAAGCAGTGAGCTGCGCTTACCCAGACCACAGAGACTAGGGGGCCGCGCCCCGCCCCACCCTACCCCGTGGCGGTACCTTCCGCCGGGCTCTCCCACCTGTTCAGAAAGAAGAGGCAGCAGGTGTCAGGAGAGTCCGGGTCGGCGTTTCCTTCCAGTCTTCTTCCTTAGGAAAAGCGCCTCCCCCCACCCCTTTTTTTTTAGCAGCAGTTCCAGTTGCACGCGCCTCTCAATATTTTTAGTTTTGTGGAATTGTCTTGGGACCAGCTGCTGCCGGGTTCCTGGGAGTCTTGCGTGTGACATGGCCCTGAAGACTGGTCAATGTTTGTTTGCCCCGCGAGTAGAACGGCGCCCACGGAGGCTTCTTCCGCACCAAGCGTAGTTCCCTGCACGGTGGCGTGCAGGTTCATTTTAAGCTGGTGCACTGAAGTTAATGGCATTGGGTCCCTTAAACGCAGCCCCCGGATGGCCATTTCCAAACACATGGGAACCAGCATGTGCCCTAGAGCAGGATGGGGGATCCTATATCGTCTTCCCAGAATAAAGTTGGAGACACTGCAAGTCTTAACTCCCTCCAAGTCCTGGGGCGCACCCTTGTGGCCTCTGCCTTGGGCATCTGCAGGTTGCCTGCGCCTGAGCCTCAGGATCACCTAGTGAGAGCTGACCCTTACGGGGCTGGCTCTGGAGGTCTGCCCCTTCACCAGATTATCCTCCCAACTCTTTTCCCCCTTTATAGTGGGAGAAGCAGAGGTGATTTCACGGAGACCCCGTCCCCTAACGCACGGTTGACAGTGTTCCTTTATTCATGCGTGTTTCCTTTTCCCCATTCTGTGAACCCGGCTCACACCAGGGCTTCCCCAAAGCGTCTGTAGCCTCACTAATCCCCCTGCATTCGTGGCAGACGCGGGTGGTGGGGGTGCCCCATGGACTAGAGTGTCCAAGTCCCCCAGTAGGCCTGGTGGACTGGAGGAGAGAAGCCCCACTTCGCCCTGGGTGAGAGGTCAGCACCCGATTGGGACGATGTGGGGGGAGATCTGGGGTCAGGTGTGGAGTCCACCAGGGTCAGGACCTCTGTCTAGGGTCACATATCTGATGCTCTGGAGGCTCCTGCTGCTCTCAGTTCCATTGTCCCCCACCCACGAGGCTCAACGGCAACAAGGCAGCCGTCACTGCGTGCTTTCCCGGTTTGGGGGCTCAACCCGGTCCCGGTTGGAGCCAGCTGCACCTGCGTCACCGGCCCCTGGCGCCCGATGGGTGCATTGCCTTGCCCTTTCCAGCTGGTGGCCCGCCTCCCCACCAGTGACGCCAGCGCCCAGGCCTCCCCACTGCTGAGGCGCCGGGGACTTCCACAAGTCTCCGTCCTCGCTGCGTGGGGTGGGGGTGGGGGACAGCACCCGCCTCAGTCTCCTTCCTGGCGGTTTTTGAGAAGCCTTGTCCGCGGCCCCTCGAGAAGAGAAACCAAAAGCACCAGTGTAGCTCAACTGGAGGCCTCTGGAGCCTTCCGGGCTTGATGCTGGTCCGTCGGGCCACGCCCTGTCACCTGGCTGGTGCGGGGCGGGACCGACTGAACAGTGTTGGGGGGTGCCCATGAACCTCTCCCCCTTGTCTCTCCCTGGGATCTGCTTGGCAGGGAGGGGAGCCCAAATGCGGAGGTGTGACTTGGCCTGGAGTCAGCCCTCCCTCTCCCCTGGGGCTGCCTCCAACTAGGAGCCCAGAGTCACTTTGGGGACACAGACATGGGGGGGGGGTCACAGAATACAGAGGCTTTGTCCCTTTCCTGCCACATTTCTGCCCCCCCCCCCCCCCCGCACACACCTGCATCTACTGCCTGGGCTGTGCTTTGCAAAGAAGGTCCCTCCCCATGAGCGTGCCGCCCCACCCTTCCCCTTCCTAGTAGTGGGCATTGTAACCCAAGTCCCAACAGCAGGCCAGGCTCGGCCTGGGCCCACTCCCTCTCTCCACCATGTGTGTCCCCAACAGGCTCAGCATGTGTCTAGGTGTCCTCTGCAGTCCCTCTGTGAGACAGGGCCACCCGGTGGGGGTGTCCACCCAGAGGACTGGGCCAGTGGGGGCAGGGGAGTTGAGTCCTTGGCCAGGCACTGGGGACACAGCCATGAACACACAGAAGGTCAGATGATGATAAATGCCCCGGAGAAGAAACCAGGGCCCAGAGACTGTGCCACTATGTGAAAGATGGTCGGGAAAGACAGAAGGTAGCACTTGGGGGAGGGTTTTGAGGGACGAGGGAGCCAGCCCCCTAGGTGAAATTTTCCAGGCTGAGGGAACAGCCCTGCAAAGGCCCTGTGGTAACAGGAGGACCGTGAGGGGGGCAGGAAAGGAGGATGGGTGTGGCCCACTGAGTGATATGGGGGGCAGGGCACGGAGGGGTCTGCACGAGACAGGGCATTGATCTGCCTACCGCAGGGGCCTGGGAGGACCAAGAGTTCCAGGAGGAGGTGAGTGAGACTCAGTACAGGGGGAGGGCCCTGGAGGTGGGAGAAGGGATTGCCCTGAGGGCCCAGGCATAGGCAGGAGGCCCCCTTAAGACACCCAGCAAGTCCTGGGATTTAAGAGCCACCAGGCGAGGGGGGAGAGCACGGGATGAGTGGGCAGGCGGAGCAGCAGGAGCAGGCCCCTGGGGCTGGAGTAGGCAAGGCCTGTTCAGGGGACACAAATGAACTTGGGCAGGGGACTAGGGGCCAGCCAGTGGCCTCCACAAGAACCCCCCAAGCATCTGTCCTGTTTTCTTGCACCTGCATCTTACCTGACAGTCCAGCACCTAAGACTTCTGGCCGATGCTCCGCTTCACAGGTGAGAGGCCAAGGGGTGGTCCCCTGTGCTCAGTCCCCCTGGCTCAGCCCTTGGGTTTCCAAAACCACCTCCAACCGGGGGGCTCACCCCAGGCCAGGTGGGGCTCAGCAACCCATTTCACAGATGAGGAAAACAAATGGTCAGAGCACAGGCGCATGTTAGAATAGCCCACGTTTATTTATCACCGAGTGTGTGCCCGACAGCTCCTGACCTGGGGGGAGGCAGGATTTGAGTGACCTCTCCCCACCCCACCCCCAGGTCACCCAGGATTGGAACCATCGCCTTTTTGAACTTAAATGGTCCACTCCTTACCTTCTCCCACTCAGGTGTGTCATCCACTAAATCAGGAGACTACTCAGCAGGGGTGGGGACTGATGAGGTCCCCTCCTGCTTTCAGATTTTCTCTCCTGATTGTAACATCAAACAAAGCACATGGATTGAGGCGTACAAGTGGACCAAAGTGCCCGGGAAGCTTCTTAACTCTGCTGTGCCTCAGTTTCACCACTGGTCAAATGCAGAGATAATAGCAACTTCACCATGAGAGGAGGATGCAGGTAACCATGTTAGAGTGGAGCCTGATATACAAGCACTCAATGAATGCTTGAAACCATCTAAGAGCTGTGCCTGGGGTCCTGAGCCTCACCCAGGACCCTCTTCATCCCACTCAGCTGTGGGAGTGACGTTCTAGAGGGGCCAAGAGGTCAGGCCGCTGGCCCACGGAACCCGCTTCTGGCCCAGTCCCTGCAGCTACCCACGCAGCCCAGCAATGACTCACCTCCTTGCCTCCACTGGAACTGGGCACCGAAATAGTCGCCCAGCCTGCTCTGGGGAGTGGCTGTGGAAATAGTTCAGAGCTGTGTTCAGGGCCTAAAAATACCCCATGTGGCCCCCCTCGATTCCCTCCAACCCCTCCTTTGCCACCAGCACCCCCGGGTCCTGGCCCCCTACTCTGCGCTTTCCAGCAGGTCACATGTCAGGGCAAGCAGGTCCCCTGTGCCTGTGGACGGTGGTACCTGCACCCCTAGACGTCTAGTGCCTGGGGTCAGAGGGGCCCTGCCCTGCTCAGCAGTTCTTCTTAAACACTGAACTTGCTGTATTAGGCGGACCCTCCCACAGCCATCTTGTCTGCCCTCTTGCTGCAGGACCTCATGTTGGGCTTTTTCTCTCCCTGGGGGGTGGACTGTCCCTGCAAGGCTCCCAAACACCCTGGATGTCACCCCAGCAGCTCAGCCTCCTGGTCACAGGCGAAGGCCCCTATACCCCAAGAGGGGTCAACTCCATCCTAACCACCTCCTGGCAGCTGGAGGGATGGGGTGGGGAGCAAAGAGAGTTGGCCTCCAGCCAGGGCAAACAGCAGGTGCAAAGGCCCTGGGGCAGGTGTGTGCTAAGCTAGCATCAAGGGAATGAGGGTGGTGTCGCTGAGTATGGCCTGGCAGACAGCAGCTGCCCCTAATGGAGCCCCACCCCCATTCCCTGCCCACCTTATCCTCCCTGGTGGGAAGAGTCAACCTAGACATGTCCAGAGGGCTGGGCCACCCTGACCTCTGATACTTCATAAACCAAAAACCAAACCAAACCAAACCCGTTGCCCTCGAGTCAATTCCGACTGATAGCAGCCCTATAGGACGGAGTAGAACTGCCCCATAGGGTTTCCAAGGAGTGGCTGGTGGATTCGAACTGCCAGTCTTTTGGTTAGCAGCCGTAGCCCTTAGCCACTGCACCACCAGGGCTCCTGATACTTCATAGGAAGTGTTTATTTTATTTTATTTTTTAATTAACTGACCTCCATACCAGGGCTTTGAACTGGTTTGTTCAGGTTCGAACCCCTAGGTGATTCTTATGTCTAACTTTTTGGAAACTTGTTAGAAATGCAAATTCTCAGCAGGTGTTTGAACCGAGAACAAACTGCTTCAAAGCTCTGCTCCATACTTTATTCAGATTTCCTTAGTTTTTACCTCATGTCCTTTCTTTATTAAGTTAAATTCACATAACATAATGTCACCATTTTTAAAGTGAACGATTCAGTGGCATTATATTCATAAGAAACCCTGGTGGTGGTTAAGCACTCAGTGGCTAACAACAACAGTTACATTCATGGGTGATGCAAACAGTTGGCCCTCAACTACTAACCCAGAGGTTGGCAGATTGAACCCATCCAGTGGTGCTGTGGAAAGAAAGGCCTGGTGATATGTTTCCATAAAGATTATAGCCAAGAAAACCCTATGGAGCTCGGTGCTACCCTGACACACATGAGGTCACTATGAGTTGGAATCAACTCCATGGCAACAGGTTTGGTTTGCGTTTAATGACATTCACAGTGTTGCACAACCACCACCTCTATCTAGTTCCAGAACATTCTCATCACCCCAAAAGGAAACCCTGGACCCATTAGCAGTCACTCCCCATTCCCCCTTCCACCAAGTCCCTGACAACCACTAATCCATTTTCTGTCTCTATGCATGTCTATTCTGGACATTTCATATAAAGGAATCATACACTATGTGGCCTCTTGTATCTGACTTCTTTCACTCAGCGCAGTGTTCATAAGGTCCATTCACTTCTCAGCATGTATCAGAACTCCATGTCTCTGAATATTACTGGCTGAATAATATTTCACTGTGTGAACGGACTACATTTTGCTTATTCATCTGTCAGATATTTCTGACTCATAGTGACCCTATGAGTCGAAATCGACTCGATGGCAACAGGCTTGGTTTTCGGTTTGGTCAAATATTTGGGTTGTTTCTAAGGTAGTGTTTATTGAGCATTTATTCTTCACCAGGTGCTATTCTAAGTGTTTATCCTACCCTTACTCCACCCCGGCCCACCCCTGCCTTATAAGGCTATGATCAACATGCCCATTTTACAGTTGGGGAAGTAGAGGTACAGAAAGGCTAAACCACAGTCTTTTACACCTTTATACTCTGGAGATGGGAATAGAGACAGGGAATGAGGAAACTAAGAGTTAAATGAGATAAATGCCATGGGGAGACCTGAGGGAGGAGACTGTTCTAGACAGGGAGTACAGCACATGCAAAGGCCCTGAGGTGGGAACCAGCCCTGGTGTGTTGGAGGGGCAACAACAAGGCTGGAGAGAAGGGGAGGTGGGCAAAGGCCTAGCAGGGTCTGGGGGTATGGGGAAGGGTCTGGGATTCACCCTGAGATGGAGAGAGGGAGGGAGAGAGGGGACCTCAGACCCGTGGGGCAGAACACAGGCCCAGCAGGACATGGGGCTCCATGGACATCTTGTGGCCCCAGTCCAAGTGGCCACTGAGGCCTTGCTCACCCCCATCCCTCATACCACCAGACCCTTTCTGACACCCCAGTTTCACTGGCAGAGGCAACTGCCCTTCACTGAAAACAGTGCCAGCACACAGTAAAAAAACCCACTGCCATTAAGTTGATTCCAACTCATGGCGACCCTATGTGTCTCAGAGTAGAACTTTACTGTAATGTTTATGGAACAGACTGCCAGGCCTTTCTTCTGCAGTGCCCCTGGGTGGATTCAATCAGCCAACCTTTAGGTTAGTTAAAAAAAAAAAAACTCATTGCCATCGAGTCAATTCCAACACATAGCAACCCTATAGGACAGAGTAGAACTGCCCCATAGGGTTTCCAAGGAGCGACTGGTGGATTTGAACTGCCAACCTTATGGTTAGCAGTCAAACACTTAACCACTTTAGGTTAGCAGTTGAGCACAAACCTTTTGTGCCACCCAGTGACACAGTAGGCACTCGATAAATGTGGAATGAATCAGTACATATTGGACGGAAGATGGGGGGGGGGATGAATAGATGGATGGACGAATGGAGGATGAAGGGGTGGGCAGGTGAGTAGATGGATGGATGGAAGAGTAAATGGATGGATAAACAGATGAGTGGATAGATGGGCCGATGGGTGGGAAAGTGGGTGAAGGGATGGGGGGGTGGACAGATGAATGGAAGGGTAAATGGGTGGATGGATGAGTGGGTAGACGGATGGCAAGCGGGAGTTCGACCTAGCACTCAGGTCAGTGGGATGAGAAGCAACATCCCCCATCTTTCAGCATGTGATAGGATGCGGGGGGTACCCAGGAGGGGGGAGGTTTGACCAGCTACCCCTGGGTCTTCCCCACCCCTCTTCAGCCTCAATAGACACCCCCAGGGAGGAGGCTGAGGATAATACCACCACTCTACCCCACCCCAACCCTGAGAACACAGAGGCGGCACGGTACCAGATGCCTCTACCTGTGGCTGCTGCTGAGTCAGTGTCGCCATGGCAATGCAGGCGCTGCCGGATGCTCCTTCGGGCACATCCCTGTCACCGCAGCCACTGGTAGGGCTGCCTCCTCGAGGAGGGGTGGGCTGGGAGGGATGGCTATTTTTACCCGGGCTGCAGGCAACGCTCAAGGACCACAATGCCTGCCTTTCCTCCACTCAGCCCCTCCATCCCCCTCCTCCCTCCTCCCTGCGGAGCCTGCAGTCAAGCCTGGTGGTGGCAGCTCTGAGCCCATCACACCACCTGTGTGCCCTAGGGCCACGGCTGAGCTCTGGGCCTCGGTTTGCTCATCTGTAGAGTGGGCTTGGGGGGACTGAATTGCTGCTCCTGGACACAACTCAGAGTTGTTGTTTGCCGTCGAGTGGATTCTGACTCCTGGCAACCCCGTGTGTAAGAGGAGAACTGTGCTCCATAGGGTTTTCAAGGCTGTGATCTTTCAGAAGTAGACTGCCAGGCCTTACTTTGAGGCGCCTCTGGGTGGGTTCAAACTACCAACCTTTGGGCTAGTAGCTGAGCACTTAACCAGTTGTTCCACCCAGGGACACCCCAACAACAGAGATACTGACCTATCCTGGCCCAGCCTCAGGGGGCAGACTAGACATTTCTGGAAGAATCCATCACTTTCCACGCACATTATTTCTGGACCTTTGAAAAGCCTGATAGGTGGATGTGGCTGCCCCCATGCCACAGTGAAGGGCTGAGGGAGGAATGTAGGAGGGTGTCGGGAGGGGGCAACATGGGGAGGCCATTCCACGTGAAAGCTGGGTGACAGGAGGCAGCAGCAGGGAGCCAGGGAGGGCGTGGGGAGGTCAAGGTGACACTCACAAAGGACAGAGGGTGGGTCCCTGTGACCCTCAGCAGCCCCTGTGCTCCCAGAGCCTTTCCTGGAAAATGGGCACTGATGGGGAAACTGAGGCAAGGAGCTCTGCCGAGGCTGGCAAGGACTTGAGCCACCCCCCACTACTACTGCCGAGGACCTGGGTGCCTCTGCATCCTCCCAGCCCATCTGCCACTCTTTACCCTACTCCATTCACCCCAGCCTCCTCCATTCACCCCACCTCTGGGCCTTTGCACACACTATTCCTGCCTTCGGAAATACCTGTCCCTCTGTGTCTACAAGTGTCTTGGTGCCTCCACCCTCACCCTGTCCCCAGGCTCCCCTCTTCCTCCTGAACCTTCTTGATAGCTCTCATCACCTCTGGGTCAGCCTCAGCACCTTTCCCAGCACCTAGCCCACACCCTGTCCCCCCTGAGCCCCTCTCCCAGGTTGTTTACCCACCTCCATACTGGCAGTGTGCAGAGAAGGGGCCAGCCAGGCAGTGAGAGACATGCAGTACTTGGGTCTCCTGGCCCAACCCAGAGCTGCAGGGAGAGAGTGGGACTTGGGGTGACTGACTGCTCCCCAGGCAAGGTGACTCTGGGCTCAGGCCACAGGCCCTACTGGAAGTCAGCAGCCAGTGGGCGGGCCAGGCAGGGCTGGGCAGGTGGCCAAGACCAGGGCCAGGGCCTGGGGAGGCCTGGACAGCCACCAGCTGCATCCTCCAGGGAGCCCACCCATGCCTCCAGGCCAGGCCAGGGCCCCTCAGCTGCCCACATGACTCCAGTCACTGCTGATGGCTCCTAGTAGTGTCAGCCCTGCACTGGGCCCGGTGGACTTGAACCCCAGGCAGCTGTACACCTGACAGGCAGCAGGAAATGTCCCTGGGCTGCTGTATACCCAGCAGCCCTGCATGCCCTGGGAGCTGGTCACTTTGTCTTCAGTGCATAGAAGTATTTATAGGGTCACCTTTTATTCATGCAACAGGACTGGTTCCTATCCCCACCAAGAGCCAAGGTCCCTGTGAAATACATGGATTTGATTAAAAACAGTCATGTCTCCCCCGTGTCTCTGCCTCCCCCATCTCTCCCTGCCCCTGACTCTCTGTTTCTCTCTGTCTCCCTGTTTCTCCATGTGTCTGCCTCACCCTCTCTGTCCCTGTCTCTGTGTCTCCCCAAGTGTCTCTTTCTCTCTTGCTATGACTGTCTCTCCCTGAGTCTGTTTCTCCCTGTGTCTCTCTCTCCCTATGTCTGCCTGTCTCTGTGTTTCTTTGTCTCTCCCTGTGTCTCTCTATCTCCCCCGTGTCTGTCTCTGCCTCCTCGTGTCCCTCCCCATCTTCGTGGGGTCGTCTCCCCTTCTGCTCACTTCTCTCTCTCTCTCTCTCTCTCTCTCTCTCTCTCTCTCTCTCTCTCTCTCTCTCTCTCTCTCTCTTCCCCCCCCCCCCCTCGGGTTATCTGGCGTCACTCACACGCTGTTCCCTCTGCTATTTCCACCTTCCGTCGCTCCTATCGGAGCCCCTGGGCACAGTCCGGCCTCGCCCGGGGCCTTGGGTCAGCCCTTGGCCTAGCTCTACCCATTCATCATATGAGCTGGTCTCGGGCTAGGGGGTGGAGGGCTCTAGAGGCAGACCGGCCTCTCACCTCCAATGCTCAGGGCAGCCCCCCAGGGCCCGGCGGGGAAGGAGTTAACCGCACGCTGCCCCTTCCCCCAGCCCTGCATTTAATTAGCGGCCCCCAGGGGCGGCCGGGCTGGGCGGGTAGGGGAGAGTAGTGGGAAAGTTGGAGCGGGGAGGAAAGAAGGGGCGGGGGAGGGGGAGACGTGGAGGAAGGGTAGGGCGACAAGAAGGAGGAGGGATATAGGCGGGAGGAGGAGAAGATAGGAAGGAGATGGGGAAGGAGGGTGTGGTTGGGCGCCAGGAGCCAGACCCGGATTCGAATCCCGTCTCGCTTGTGCCCTCCCGCCCCGCCTCTCTAGGCTCGGTCTCCCCCAGCTCTCTGGGTGGGAATCAATCCCCCCGCCCCGCCCCAGGCCAAGCCCAGCGTCCGAAGGTCGGAAGCACTCCACAAACATCAGCCCTCTCCCCATTGTCCGGCCGGGTAAACTGAGACCCACTCTATTGCGGCGACTAGCCGGACACAGGGGGTTTACTTGGGCGATTTTGCTGGTATCTGTTAGTGCGCTCCTCCCCGCCCGCGGTGTGTGGAATCCTGGCCGGCTGGGACTGGGGGCGGGGACTGTGTGGGTTCAATCCCTGCCGAGCCATGCCCTTCTCTGTGCCTCAGTCTCCCCTTCTCGCAAATGGGACTGTAGGGCAGCCGGCAAACACAGGGTGGAGGGCAGACCCCCCCCACCCAGCTGCGCGGGGGCGCGGGCCCCGCGGCCACAACGTCCGCGTCTACGCAGTGCCGCCTCGCCCTGACGTGGGTGCCTGACGCCACCGCCTCCTTCGCCGCCGCGCGAGTTTAACTCCTCTGTTGCCGCTACCCGCGCGAGTGGGGGCAGTGCTGGGATCCGAACCAAGACCCTGTGGCCACCAAGGGCAGGGCCAGGTTGAGGGGCCGACATCGCCCAGACTCTGAGAGGTCCCCGCCGCCCCAGGACGTTCTGGTCCGACCACGCCTCTGGGCCTTTTCCCGCGTCGGTCCCTCTGCCTGGAATGCTGCGCCCGCCCCAGACCCATCCAGTGTTTACAGCGCCATCCATCCCTCCCTCTGGCCCTGCCCTGACCTCTCCGGGCTGGGTGGGACCGTGGCCGGCTTGGTCTTCCCGCCACGGACGGGCGAGAGGGACTGACTTCTCGGTGCTGGGACGGGGTCCTCTCCAACCAGGCAACTCAAGGTTTCTTCCCCCTCCACTTTTCAGATTAGCACACCCGAAGCCCAGAGAATTTAGGGCCCTCCCGGAGGTCTCCCAGCTCTCGAGACCCCACCCCCACCCCGCCCCATCCTTGTGGGACGCCACCCATCCCCCGCTCCTGTTTCTCGGCGGGGGAGGAGACCCCGCAGGCCCCGCCCTGCCCCAGGGGAAGTGAGAGTAGGGGGCCCTCCCCCGCATCCTCACCACTTCCTCCGGGGTAGAGGCAGGCGAGGGGCCTCGGGTAGGGGTCTTCTCGCCCCCACGTCCGAGGTGCTGGCGTTTATGTGCAGCCCGTGCCGGGGGTAGGGGGGGAGTGTGGACCAAATCTGTTTCTTTCCTGGGGGTTGCCCAAGACTCCTTGTCCTACGCCTCCTTCCTAATCCACGGGGACTCGGCCTGCTCCTCCCCACCAACCCCCCCGAACCAGGACACCCTTCTCGCCATCTCCCTGCTGCCTGCCTCCCCGTCTCCGTTCAATTTGCCCCGCCCCCCTTCAGCGGCCTGAAACCTTTCCACTTGGGGCGGACCCTGTCCGGTACCACAAGGCACCCTGGGCCCGGGATCCATTCAGCTCCAGCTCTCCACCTCTGCCCCAGGCCGGATCCCTGAGCCCCAGTCCCTCTGCCCCCTCCAGAGACGCAGCCTGCAGCGGGCAGGGTCAGGGTCAGGATTCGAATCTTCTTTGCTAGGATTGGTGCCTTGCTTTGCTCCGAGCCTCAGTTTGTCCTCTGAAGAACGGACTCAGACGTTCCTCTTTGCCGTGCTTCTGTGTGTTTGGAGAGTGGGTTTCTCATTACTGGCAGCATGGATGCATCTACTCATTCATTAATTCACGCATTCATTTATTTATTCACTCATTCCTTGATTCCCCTCCCCCATCCACAGGCAGCCGGGAAGGATGTCTGGGGTGCAGCCCCGTGGGTGGGGACAGGCCGAGAAGGCCTCCTGGTGAAGGTGGGAGCTTCCGCTTCAATGAACCAACCTGAGCGTCTCCAGAGAGGCCCCAGGGATCTGCCACAACTCTGGCCTCAGTCTGTCTCCCAGAAATGGGTCAGAACCGTCAGGCTATGGGAGAATGTGGGTTAACGCGTGTCAAGCCGGCACCTAGTACTCTGTGATTCAGTTCTGTAAGTCAACAGACATTCCTTGAGCACCTACTGTATGCAGGATCCCACTGGGACGGGGACACTAAGGGGAACCCAGAAAGTGTTGGCTTGGGGCTGCTCTGCCTTTGACACCTCTAGGCCATCCAGTCCAGGCCCAGCTGTGCGTATCCCTGAGGATGGCAAACCTGGGCTTTGCTTGCATTTGGTAGTTTTTTTTGGTTTCTATTTATGGCCAGAGAAACTGGTTTTCCATTCTTGGTGACACGGGAGGTTCCCTTTTGAAAAATATTTATTGAAGTAAAAGCAGAAAAAGGGGGTTTACTTAAAGGAAAATGGTGACATTTATTTAATGTGCTCTGCTGTTGTTTCCTGTCCCCCATGAGAACATCAGCTCCAAAGCCCAAGGAGTGGAGAACTCCCCTTGCCCAGCAACAGAGTGGTATTCCATAGAGAGTTGTTGAATGAATGCATGATGGTGCAGGAGGCTGGCAAAAACAAAAACCTTCCGAAGTTGATCTAATGAAATGGACTTTACTGCCCTGTCGACCCCTCAAATCTTGGGGTTTCCCAGGCTGCGTATACAGCAGGTGCATGTTAAATGTACGCTGGATGAATGCAGGGGTCTTGCCTGTCCTTAGGAGGGTATGAGCAGTTACTGTTTTCCTCTTGTGCTGGAGACCCTCAGGACTGACAACGGTTAGTTAGTCGATCGACAAATGCTGAGCTGAGCAACCCTTCTGGACCTGCAGTAGACTGGGGACACTACTGCCCTCCGGGGACAGTCGATGGAGACACTGGTCATAGAGCAGGCTCTGCCCAGTGTGCGTGATGGGGGGCTGACCGCGCCTCACTTTTCCCATTTGCACAACGTTCTTTGAGGCTGGGACGAGCTAGTGCCAGCCCAGAGCGCAGAGCCTGGGTCCCTTCTGTGCCCGGAGGCCCCGGCCTTGCAGCTGGACAAACACCTGCAGTCTTACGGGGACGTGACTGTGGTTCCTACTCCCAGAGAGGGCGGAAGTGGGGCGGGAGGGGAGGGGCCGCCGCTTTCTTGGGTAACCTGATCCTTAGGAATGCGCCGGCGCCAGACGTGCCCCTCGCCCGAGGCCAGCGCCCCTCCCCTGGCCGCCCCACGAGGTCCTGCCACTGGAGGACCATCCCCAGCACACCCCGCCCCAACCTGGGACACCGTCCTGGCAAGCCGACCTCCCTCCCCCCGCAGCAAGAGGGTCTTAAGCACCCCTACCCACCTAGCCTGCTGGTCCTGCCACTGGGGACCATCCCCAGAAAGCCCTATCACCACCCGAGACACCGTACCCGGCAAGCCCTTCCTCCACACCCTACGGTCCTGAGCGCCTGGGGACCGTCCCCAGCAAGCCCCACTCCCACCCAGGATAACATCCCCATCAAGATCCACCCTGGGAGAGGCCCCCTCCGTCCCGTCCCCTCCTTTTCCCCTCCCTGTTTCTTCTCCTCTGCTTTCTGCTTAACTCTTTCTTTCTCTTTGGGACTTTCCGTTTTATCAAGTCGATTTTAGGTTTCTGGGTCTTCCAATCAAGACCCAAAACTAAACCGAGCTGCGAGTTGTTTAAACAAGAAAGTAAATCGCCTCGCGCTGGGGGCAGAGTTACTAGGATTCAAACCTCAGCGGTAACGGCCGGGGTTGTGGGAGTGGGAGGGGGACCGGGTTCCCATCCTGCCTGTGCTGTGTGACCCCTCCACCCCAGCAGGTGGCACACCCTTTCTGGACACCGCTCTGGGACTTGGGATAACTCAGATAAATGTGAAAATGCAGAGTCCCAGCCTGGGCCCCACCCCCGCCTTTGTACAAATTCTACCTTGACCTTGGCGGGGGTCTAGTCATCCTTTCTCTCTGTCTCCCCAGGCTTGCCCCAAACACCCACACCTGCCTCCCTGCCCGGCATCAATGTGTTCAGCTGCTTCCTGCCCAAGGGCCTTTGCACTTGCTGTTCCTCCGGCTGCCTGGAACACTTGGCCCTTGGAATAGGCCAGACGTTGCTCCAGCTCCTCCTTCATCCAGCATCACGTTCTGGGAGGTCCCTCCTAAATTGTTGTGCCATTGAGTCAGCTCTGATTTACGGCAACCCCAAGCATAACAGAACCAAAGGTTGCCTGGTCCTACGCCAGCCATCATCACAATCATTGGTATGCTCAAGTCCACTGTTGTAGCCACTGTGTGTTTTGAGTGCCTTCCAACCTAGGAGGCTTGTCTTCCAGCACTATATCGGCCAACATTGTTGTGATCCATAGGGTTTTCACTGGCTAACATTCAGAAGTCGATCACCAGGACTTTCTTCCTCGTCTTTCTTAGTCTGGAAGACCCACTGAAACCGGCCCACCATGGTTGACCCTACTGATGTTTGAAATACCAGTGGCCTAGCTTCCAGCAAAGGAGCCCTGGTGGCAAAACAGTTAAGCGCTTGGCTGCTAACTGAAATGTTGGCAGTTCGAACCCACCCAGCAGCTAGCTCCATGGGAGAAAGACTTGGGGATCTGCTCCTGTAAAGATTACAGCCTAGAAAACCCTACGGGGCATTTCTACCCTGTCACATGGCGTAGCTATGAGTTGAAATAAGACTCCACAGCACCTAACAACAACAGCTTCCAGTGTCATGGCAACATGCAAGCCACTACAGTACTAGAAACTGACAGACGGGTGGTGGCCTCGAAGATTACTGACTCTAAAACCCTTTCCCTCCTTGGAGTGGGGGCATCATTTACTCACCTCGAAGCCAGGTTTGTCTGGCTCCCCCTCAGACTGGGTCCCGAGGGTAAGGGTGTCCATGTGTGTCCCAGCTCTCAACTCACAGCACGTGCTCAGAGTATGGTGAATGAATGAATGAGAGTTACCCGGAGTTCACTGCGTGAGATTTAGGCTCCCCACCTTGCCTGGGAGGCCTCAGCCTCAACCTGAGGAGCTCGCATCTTGGGGGACAGAACTGGATACAGCTGCTCCCAGCTCCTTGGGGTCAGGGCTGGGTCAGATGGAGGGGCGGGGCTGGGAGGAAGAATTTTCTACTTCAAGAAGGAGGGGGTGGGGAAGGACATCAGGGGCAGAGGGAACAGCAAGTGCACAGACAAAAGGGGTGACAGAGGCTGCCAAGGGCAGGCCCCACACTGGATGGCCAGAATAGATCCTCCCTACCCAGACCTAGGAGCCCTGGTGGTGCAGTGGTTAAGAGCTCGGTTGCTAACCAAAAGGTCAGCAGTTCGAATCCACCAGCCACTCCTTGGAAACCCTACGGGGCAGTTCTACTCTGTCCTATAGGATTGCTATGAGTCAGAATCGACTTGACAGCAATGGGTTTTGCCCAGCCCTGACGATCCCCGCCACCCCAGTCTGAGGGAAACAGAGCCAAACACAAACAGGGAGAAGCAGGACTGGCTATAGACGGAATTCCGGGGAGCCCTGAGGGATGTGGTCAGGAAAGTTTCTTGGAGGAAGCGGCATTGGAGGTGGGTTTTGAGAGATGAATAGGAGTTTCCCAGGAGGTGAAGGAAGGGTACTCCAGGCGGAGGGAACTCCAGAACAAAGAACTGCACTTAAGCTTGGTCAAATAAAGTAAATCAATGATACAAAAAAAAAATTCATTGCTGTCAAGACAATTCCGACTCATAGTAACCCTATAGGACAGAGTAGAACTGCCCCATAGGGTTTCCAAGGAGAGGCTGGTGGATTTGAACTGCCAACCTTTCGGTTAGCAGACAAGTTCTTAACTATTGTGCTGCCAAGGCTCCAAAACAATGACAGGAAATGTTAATTGAACCCTTACAATTTCTTCAAATCCCCCCAACAATAATCACTGTACTCCACTTTCAGGAGAATGAAAAGGAGACCCAGAGAGGTGAAGTGACTGGCTCAAGGTGACAACCAGGGAGTGGCACAGAATTGAAGGTGGTGGGCCTTCTGAATATGAGGCCTCAGGTATCTACCTTGGCCTCCATGTGCCTCAGTTTCCAAGGCCTGCCTGCCCATCCACCATTCAGCTCAGGCTGGCTCTGCCCAGGGCTCCCAGGCCTGCCCCCATCTGCTAAGGCCAAGGTCCAAGGTCAGGGTAGGGCCTGTGATAACTTGGACGTGGCTTGGCTGCCCACTTACCCTCCCATCTCTGCCTTGGGAAGAAGCACAGCTCATCACTTCCAATCTGATCCACAGCATGGTGGGTAAACTGAGGTCCAAAGAGGATCCCAGGGTAGTGCTGGCTACAGGGTGGGGGTCAAATCTCCCAATAGAGTCCCTTTGCCCAGGCTAGGACTTGGCACCAGGAAGAAAGGTTTAGAGGGCACACAGACCCACAGACACATGGACTCACATGGACACATACACACACAGCCACACACAGCAAAGACCCATAGGTACCCCTCACATGGACACACATATGGACCCACATGGCACACAGACCCTACACACAGACATGTGGACACACACACACACGCACACACACACACGAACACACTCCACCCAAGCATACAGACACACACACAGCACAAAGAACCACGGATACCCAACACACGGACATACACATGGGCCCACACAGCATGCAGACCTCACACATGGACACACATGACACATTCAGATACACAGACACATGAGCACACACATACAGACATCCCTCACATGGACACACCCACAGACCCACCACACAGGTAAACCACACAGACACAATGGGCACACAGAGCTACATTCATAGACACACAAGGACGCACAAACAAGGCCCCTCCTGTCTGGAGACAAAACAAATCCACACCTCAGTCCTCGAGAGGGACACCCCAGGCTGCCAGACCTCTTTGCCAGTGGTGCCAGCCTCTCCTCTTCCTGATCTTGCCCCAGAGCCCAAGTGGGGGTGGGGCGGCATGGGCAGAGGAGGCAAAAGAGGGGGTGCTCACACCCACAGGCAAGTCGGACAAACTGAGGCCAGATACCACCCACAGTAACCAACCCAGCGAGGCAGTGTTCCAGCTCCACATACGTTTACTGAGCACTCACTGTGTGACAGAGACCTGCAGGTCCAAAACATGAGGAGCCAGGGGCACTCAGGCCCAAGATAGATAAGGTCTCTGTCCTCCGGGGGCTTATGCTGCACCCCGTAATTTCTGATGGTTCTTGAGGATTCGACAGGAATGTCTGGGGCCTCCCTGAGGATGAGTACTCTGGCTCGCTCACTAGGAGCTGGCATAGCACATGCAAAGGCCCTGAGG
This sequence comes from Dugong dugon, assembly GCA_030035585.1. Lineage (NCBI taxonomy): Eukaryota > Metazoa > Chordata > Mammalia > Sirenia > Dugongidae > Dugong > Dugong dugon. The sequence continues at coordinate 22,621,216 of CM057462.1, read as the reverse complement.
CAGGGAGGAGTTGGGAGGTTCAGCTGAGAGGCTCTGGATCTGAGAGAGTGACAGGGAGGTCAGATGGGGTCAGAGGGAGGAGTGGGCTGTATCCTGAAGGCAGCGGGGAGCCTGCAGGAGGAGTGAACTGGGAAAGCCTCACAGATCCAGATAGCTCAACGATCCCTTGGGAGTCCAGACGAGGGGGATGATCCCCTCCCCAGCTAGGCTTAATAGCGGCCCATTAAGGCTTAACAACCACGGTAATAGTAACAAGCAGGTAATAATTACCAGCTGCCAGATTCCTGCCTCACTGGCCCAGCCCTGGGGCAGCGGGAGAACTGCGGTGAGGGGGTGGGGGGGCGGGGGCAGAGAGCGGGGCGGGGGGAAAGGCACAGAGGGGAACCCTCATCCTGGGACCCACAGCTGTCTCTGGTAGAACCAAAGTTCGACCGTGGGTGGCTGAAGGAAGTAGCTGCCCAGGCACCTGGGGCGCCTAGGTTCTATGGGGCGGATCCAGTCGTGGCCTTGTAGACTCCCAGCGTGCCCTCGGGGCAGGTCACCCCGCCTCACCGAGCCTCAGTTTCCCGTCTGTAAAGGCAGGAAGTCGGCCTTCGCGCTCTAAACACCACCCAGTGAAAAAGATCAGGATCAAAGCGCTTCCAGCAACTTCTACAGGCTCTCCCCTCCCCTCCCCCGTCTTCCTGGGGCAAACACACCCCAGGAACCGCAGCGGGCCCCCACCCCCGGAGAGCCTCCCGCACAGCCTCCGCGCGCACAAAGCCAGCCCAGAACGCGCGCTAATCGAGGCATTGTCGGCGTACTGTCGCGGAGGCGCCAGCGAGTTATTTATCCACCCGGGGCCCCATCCCCCCTCTAGTCCCCCGGGGCTGGCCGCCACCGCCGCCCTCGCCCTCGCTCCCGCCTGCCAGGGACCGACGCGCGGCCGGGGGCGGGGCCTCGCGGCGGGAGGGCCGGGCCGGACTCATCACGCCACCCCGGACGTGCCTTGGCGTAAGGCGGCGCTGGGGGCCTCGGCCGTAAATAGCGCTCCCGGGGCTAGCTTCCCGGGCTGGGGGCGCGGCCCGCCCCCATGACGTCAACCCAGAAGGCAGCGCATTGTTGTGCAGTTTACCGCGTGTCGCCGGGGCAACGGCTGCCGGGCCGGCGGCGGCAGCCAAGCCCCGCCCCTCCATGCAAATGAGCGACGTCACCCGCGCCCAATGGCGAGCTGGGTCGGTGAGCTCATCGCGCCAGGCCGAGGTTATAAGAGGGTGGCGCGGGCGGCGCGGCGGCATTAGCCGCCGCCAGCGGAGCGCCGGGCTCAGCGGTCACGGCCGGGGCGGGAGGAGGCGCCTTGGGACGGGGGGGCGCGGGCCCCCCGGGCGGCCGCGGCCACTCCCCTCCCCCGGAGCCGGCTCGGGGGAGGCGGAGGATGGAAACACCCTTCTACAGCGATGAGGCGCTGAGCGGCCTGGGCAGCGGCGCCAGCGGCACCGGCGGCGGTGGGTTCGCGTCCGCGGGCCGCTTGTTCCCCGGGGCGCCCCCGACGACACCGGCGGCGGCCGGCAGCATGCTGAAGAAGGACGCGCTGACGCTGAGCCTGAGCGAGCAGGTGGCGGCGGCACTCAAGCCCGCGGCCGCGCCGCCCCCAGCCCCGCTACGTGCGGACGGTGCCCCTGGCTCGGCGCCCCCCGACGGCCTGCTGGCCTCGCCGGACCTGGGGCTTCTCAAGCTGGCCTCACCCGAGCTCGAGCGCCTCATCATCCAATCCAACGGGCTAGTTACTACCACGCCGACCAGTACGCAGTTCCTGTATCCCAAGGTGGCGGCCAGCGAGGAGCAGGAGTTCGCCGAAGGCTTCGTCAAGGCGCTGGAGGACCTGCACAAGCAGAACCAGCTAGGCGCTGGCGCCGCGGCCGCCGCGGCCGGGGGCCCATCGGGGGCGGCCGCAGCCTCGGCGCCCCCAGGCGAACTGGCCCCGACGGCGCCGGTGCCCGAGGCGCCGGTCTACGCGAACTTGAGCAGCTACGCGGGCGGCGCGGGCGCGGCCGGGGGCTCCGCCACGGTGGCTTTCGCCGCCGAGCCCGTGCCCTTCCCGCCGCCGCCACCCGGCGCTCTGGGGCCACCGCCGCGCCTGGCTGCGCTCAAGGACGAGCCGCAGACGGTGCCCGAGGTGCCAAGCTTCGGCGAGAGCCCGCCGCTGTCGCCCATCGACATGGACACGCAGGAGCGCATCAAGGCAGAACGCAAACGGCTGCGCAATCGCATCGCTGCCTCGAAGTGCCGCAAGCGCAAGCTGGAGCGCATCTCGCGCCTCGAGGAGAAAGTGAAGACGCTCAAGAGCCAGAACACGGAGTTGGCGTCCACGGCCAGCCTCCTGCGCGAGCAGGTGGCGCAGCTCAAGCAGAAGGTCCTCAGCCACGTCAACAGCGGCTGCCAGCTGCTGTCCCAGCACCAGGTGCCCGCGTACTGAGCCCGCCCGCGGGGCGCATGCGCGGTCCCCCACCCCGAGGGGCGGGCTCGGGGTGGGGGTGCGTCGGCGCCCCGGATTCGGAGAGGGTGCGGCCCTTAGAAGCTCCCGGGGGCGCACGGGACTCGGAGGGGGCGCCCGGGACTTTGAGTGGGCGCGGTCCCCGGGATCTCCCGAAGGTGCCCAGGACTGAGAGAGGGCGCCCCGGACTCGACAAGCTGGACCCCCCGCTCCCGGGGGGGCGAGCGCATGACCCCTCGCCCTCGCGCTGCCTCTGTCCCCCGTGAGTGGCCGCACCATGTTGCACAAATCCGCGCGCCCCGGCCGCCTCTCTGTACATCGCCGCGGACGGGGACTCCGCGGGGGCAGCCGCCACCCTGCGTTTTCTTTTCTTTTACTTTTTTTTTTTTTTTGCTTTTGGAAGAGAGAAAAACAGAGTGTTCGATTCTGCCCTATTTATGTTTCTATTCGGGAACAGTCGTTGGTTGTGTGCGTGTGTGTTTTCTTGTGTTGGTTTTTTAAAGAAATGGGAAGAAGAAGAAAAAAAAAAACTCCCCACCCCCTCTTCTCGCTCTCGCTCTCCCCTTCCGACACCCTCCTCCGTTTTTTTTGTTTTTTTTTTTTTTGTTTGTTTTGCTGCGAGCCCACATTCCTATATGTAATCCTTGGTTCGCCCGGTTTTCTGTTTTCAGTAAAGTCTCGTTACGCCAGCTCGGCTCTCCGCCTCCTCCTTCTTCCCCTGCTGGGGCCTGACGGGCGGGGCCTGGCCCGCACCCCTGCCTTCCCTTCCCCCGGCCTTCCTTACCCTTCTCCAGGTCCCTGCCTCCTCCCTGTTGGGGGCGGGGAGCGCACATCTGTCGCGCAGCGAGCGCCATCTAGGCGCACCTCGGCGCAGGCTGGGCTGAGGTCCGGCACGAGGAGGGTAGGGGGTACCTTGGGGTCTTCGACTAGCGTTTGGAACTAGCGAGCCCCTAGACGTCCCCTTTGTCTTTTGCGAAGAGAGAATTTAGTGATGGAAGGGGGACAGCCCGACCTTGAGGCAGAAAGTTCTCCAGCCTCTGTATATTGCCCTGTCTGTAAAATAGTCACATCAGAAACTTGCCCCGCCGCGTGAGGTTGTCAGGTTAGAGGGAGCTCCTGCTTACAAAAAGGCGCCCTGTTGGTGCAGTGGTGAAGCTCTCTCCTCTGCTAACCAAAAGGTCTCGTTTGAAACTCACCAGCTGCTCTGTGGGAGAAAGATGTGGCAGTCCCCTTCAGTAAAGATTACAGTGTTGGAAACCCCATGGGGCAGTTCTGCCCTGTGCTACTGGAGACTTGAATGCAGTGGATTACGTTTACAAAGCACTTAGCATACAGTAGGTGCTCAGTAAATGTTAGCTTTTCTTATCATTTGGCCAGTGAGGAAACAGGCTCAGGAAGGAAAGGTGGATTATCCTGGACTAGGAGGGAGGTGGTACAGGTGGGATCCCACCCCAAGCGGTCGGGCACCAATTAGGAGCCCAGGATCTTACAAGTGTCCCTGAAGCTCCTCACAGTGTTTTGTTCCCCCATTTTGAGGAAACCAAGGTTCAGAAAAGCAACTGGCCTGAGGTCACACAACATTTTTAGGGGATTATGCAAGGCTGTTTGAGCCCTGGGCTTCTCACTTCCAAAGCCTTGACCACAAGGCTGCCTGCCTCCTGTACCCTTTCTGGCCTTTGCTGGAGGGGGTGAAGGACCCCAAACCTTGGCCTTCTGACTCACCTGGAGCCCAGAAGAATTTGAGCATATCAGCCCCATCTTACAGAGAGGCTGTAGGACATGGCCTAGGGCACGTGTTGAGTACCAACTATGTGTCTCTCCCTGCTCAAGAAGGTGGGTGAGTTGTGCCCGTTTTACAGATGAGAAGACTTGAGGTGGGAAGATGGGCCCTCTTCTTCCTGGCATTTCCGGCCATCCTGGTTGCCCAATTCTGGAGGCTTCAGGAGCTGCTTTGGGGTTTGGTTTTAAACCCCAGGACCTTGCGTGAGCCAACATCATGCACACTCATGCCAGGAGGGGGGCTGAGGCCAGTGAGGTGTGTCTTGACACACAAGATGGAGAACCACGTTTCGGGGGCAGCACTTTACATGTGCAGAGACTCAGTCCTAACTTGGGCGCCAGTTTGCCGCTGCGGGACCTCAGCCAAGTTCTCCTCCCCTTCTGACCTCTACCTCCTGTTTTGTAAAATAGGTGCATTTTTGGCAGGGGTGACATCTCCCAGGTCAGAGGGTAGAGCTACCAGTGAGTGCTTGGGGAGAAAACAACAGTACTAGTAATGGCCAGCAGCAACTGTGCCCTCTGCAGCATCTATGGGTGATGCTGGTATTCCCATTTATAGAGGGGGAGCCCAGAGAGCTTGCCAGACTTGCCTGACACCCTGCTAAGGGGCAAAGCAAGGACTGGAACCCAGGCCCGTGCCCCTCAGCTGCAAAGGGGGGTGCTCTTCTCACCAGCATTTGTTGGCACCTGCCAGGCACACCGCTTGGTGGCAAGCCAGGGAGGTTCCCAGTCTAATGGGAGAGGCAGGCCTGCGGGAGCTGTGATGGGAGGGCCTTTCCTGAAACCACAGATCTGACCCTCATTTGAAACCCAAGAATAAGTCCTGACTGCACCAGGCCCTGGGCAGGCTGAGGTCTGCCTCCCTCCAGCACAACTCTTCCTGCAGACAATTCCATTTCCTTCTCTCAGGGCCTGTGCACAGCTGCCACCCAGCTGAGCTCAACCTCCAAGCCTCAGCTGTGCCGACCTCCTCCAGGCCCCTCCCTGACTGCCCTGGGCTTGTCTGAGGTGGTGCTTCTCGAGCTCCCACAGTGCTCTGTGCCCCTCCTCACATATTGCCCTGACCACTGGGGTTTGGGTCTGTCTCCCCAAGCACATGGACCAGGTCTGTCTGATCAATGCTGAGACAGAAGGAAGGACAAAATCCTGTCCAACGTCCACGTCTCTAGGTGGGAAATCTGGGAGGGGCAGGGTTTGCCCTAGGCCACAGCCACGGGGGGTGGGGAGCTGAAGCCCAAGGAGTGTGGAGAAGACTGGGGGTCTATGCAGATTGGGGCCCAGCGCCAATGCTGGCTTCCTGTTCTAGGGCGAGGCACCCCCCAGTGACCCCCTGGGAGGCTTTTGGCTGGACCCTGCTGAGCTGAGGCCAAGGTGTGTGTCAACCCCAGCCCAGCCAGCAGTGACTCACACAGGGCCCCGGCCCAGCCCTGGGAGGTAACCTGGGACAGTGGCCTTGCTTCCCCTCCAGGGCGGGGGCTCAGGGTCTGTGCCCACTTGCTCTGGGGGAGGCCCTGTTCTCAGAGCTGGACACACACACCCAGCCCTGCCTTTTAGGATGTAAATCAGAACTTGCTCCTCCCTTGTTCTAAACCCTCCCCTGGCCTCTCAGCACCCTCTGAATAAAACTCAAAGTCTGGCAGTCCTCCCATAGGCCAGAGGCCCCCTTGTTCCCTGCCCTCCTCTCCCTCACCTCCAGCCACACCCCTCTCATCTAGGCTCTGTAATTATGCCCAGTTGGCTCCCCACTTCAGGGCCTTTACATGGGCTGTGCCCTCCACCTGGGATGCCCTTCCCTCAGCTCTTCATGCTGGCTCCTTACACTTCAGGTAAGTGCTCCAATGTCATCTCCTCAGGGAGACCTCCCCAGAATTGTCTCAGTGATTTGTGTCCCCAGACCCAGGGCAGTTCAAAAAATGCCCGAGGGATGAAAGACTAAGGAAGTTCCCCCATGCATGGAGGGGGAGGGGGAGGGGTCCCCTCTGCGTGCAGAGCCCTAACGTCCTGCTCAGGATGTGCAGGCCATAGGTAGCACCCTCGCCAACACTCAGCCCTGCCCCCTGCCCCCTGGACCCACATTCTAGAATCCCCTCCCACCAGGAGCCATCCAGTTGGGCTGGGATTGGCTGGAATGTGGGTGTGAGTCACAAAGCCACGGTGACAACCAGGGCTCCGAGGCCAGCCATTCGGGCTGGTGGGCTCAGCTTCGGGGGCAGGTGAGTAAGGTGCGTGGGGAGCCAGGGCAGGGGGCCTGGGTGGGTCTGTCATTCCCCCCTGGTACCGAGTCCTCCTGAGCCCTCCTGGCCTCTCTGAGCAGTGAGTTGGCTCCCAGGCCCTCAGAGCCGAGCTGCTGGGGTCCCTCAAAGCCCAGCGAAGGATTTGCCCACCTGTGGGGAGGCCTGTGTGGGAGAGTAAGTGGCATCTCTTTGGGAGCCTGAGGGCAGTGGTCATGTGACAGATGAAGAAACCGAGATTCAGAGGGTTTACTCGAAATCACTGAATCAGCCACTTGGCTTGTGTGTCCAGAGGACCCCATTCCTTCTTCCCCTCCCCTGTGATCCCCTTTCTCTCTCACTCTCATTGAGTGTCTTCAAAGGGCCTCACTGTGTGGTTGCTGAGACTCCAGACCCCGTGGGCCAAGATAAAATCTTGAAGCTTCCCTTTCCAAGTTGTCTAGCTTGGGCTACATTCCTTCTTTTCTCCATACCATGTATTGAGCACCTACGTGTGCACTGTTCTGTTATTTTTAGTTGGCCGTTGAGTCAATTCCAACTCATGGTGACCCCATGTGTACAGAGTAGAACTGTATTCCATGGGGTTTTCCAGGCTGTAATCTTTCAGAAGCAGATCGCCAGGCCTTTCTTCCAAGGTGCCTCTGGGTGAATTCAAAACACCAACGTTTTGGCACTTAACTGTTTGCATCACTCAGGGACTCATACACTGTTCTAGGCGCTGGGGATTCAGAAGTCTCCCCCTTTGGGAAGCTCGTCATCTAAGGGGAGAGGCAAAGAAGAAACCTCATAAAGAAGGAAGAAACATAATGTGTTGGCTTCTCTGGGCCTCAGTTTCTTCATCCAGGAGATGGGGACAATGACAGTTCCCCTCCCCAGGGGTCTGGGAGGGTTGAGCTGTGTCACAGCCTGGAGCTTGTCTGCTGTTAGGATTTAGTCTGCATTGATATGTGTTCTGGGTGGACCCAGCCCTCCTTGGAGCTGGGGGTGGAAGAGCAGGCAGGGGCCCGACGTTTGAACCTTCACACGGAGGAAAAGAGAAATGTTCATTGTGAAAGGGGAGACGTGTGGTATACTGTCCAGGCTGGGGGTCCTCTCAAGCTGAGACCCAAGGGCGATGTGGGTTTCCAGGGCTGGCCTGGGGGAAGACATGGACAGTGAGGCTGGCTACTGAATTTGCATGTGCAAAGCCCCTGGGGTAGAACCAGGGGCCTCCAGTTGAGGCTAGAAAGGAGGCTGGGGTGGCTAGAGCAGAGTGAGGAGGAATGCTGTCCCACTACAACCCCCAGGATCACAGCACAATTGCTATATGAACTGCTTTACATGTTCATCACCTGCCTGCCCACCTGGCATCTCCAGCCCATGACACACACACAGTAGGTGCTCAGTAAATGTTTGTTAAACGAAGGCATTAGCATACAGTCCACATCCCCCTCCTTGCTGTTCTGTAATCACGCCTGGCTCAAGCCCTCCACAGGGCCTTTGCATGGGCTGTGCCTTCCACCTGGGATGCCCTTTCCCCAGCTCTCCACGGCTAGATCCTTCTCACACTTTATCTCAGCTCGAAAGTCCCTTCGTTGGGGCATCCTCCCCAGAACTATTCCAGTGGTTTGTGTCCCCGGGGCCCAGGTCAGATCCCAGTACACAGCAGGTGCTCAGCAAATGCCCAAGGGATGAAAGTCATTCCCAAACTCCCTATAGTAGAGATTGGCAGAGCGGGCTTCAGCTCAGGACCAGGAGCTGCTACTAACCCTGCTGGGCTGAAGTCTCCCATGGGCGGGGATGGATTACCCAAAAAGCAAAGCTTAATTGTGCTTATTTACTAATCTGTAGTGTACAATTCCACCTGGTTTCACCACATCAAAGTAAAACTGTGCACTACAGATTAATAAGTAAGCACAACTAAGCCCGTGTGTACCTTGCTTACTGTAAACTGGTGTATGCTGTGCTTACTGGTTAATCTGCCCCTGCCCCTGGGCAAAACTTTCCTGCCTGAGGGTGTTGTGCACTGGGCCAGCCCACTCTTGGAATTACAGCTCCATTTTCCAGGTGGGGAAATTGATTCCTGGACAGGTGTGAACTTGGCCAGGGTCATGTAACCTATCAGAGCAGAGAAACAAAGGGGACTGTATTAGTTTCTTGTGGCCGCCGTAACAAAGTACCACAAACTGGGCGGCTTGAAAGAACAGAAATGTCTTTTCCCTCAGTTCGGGATGCCAGAATTCCAAAATCAAGGCGTCGACAGGGCTGCGCTCCTTTCGGAGGCTCTAGGAGAGGATCCTGCCTCATCTCTTCCAGTTTCTGGTGGCTCTGGGTGTTCCTGGGCTTGTGGCCACGTCACTGCCATCTCTGCCTCCATCGTCACGCGGCCATCTTTGTCCCACTCTCCGTATCCCTTCTCCTCTTCCTGCTCTGGCGTGTTGCTGTCAGCTGCCATTGATTCGGCCCCCGCTCGTGGAAACCCCATGCACGAGGGAACAAAACGCTGCCCAGTCCTGCGCCATCCCCACGGTCAGCTGCAGATTGGACCATTGTGATCCATAGGGTTTTCAGGCCTTTCTTCCTATTTGTCTTCATCTGGAAGCTCCACTGAAACCTGTTCAGCATCATAGCAACACACAAGCCTCCAATGACAGATGGGTGGTGGCTGCGCATGAGGTGCATTGGCTAGAATCAAACCTGGATCTCCTGCATCAAAAAAAAAAAAAAAGAACAACAACGAAAAAAACCTATTGCCATTCAGTTGGTTCCAACTCATAGCAACCCTATAGGACAGAATATAACCACAGGGTTTCCAACGCTATAATCTTTGCAGAAGCAGACTGCCACAGCTTTCCCCCAAGGAGCAGCGGGTGGATTTGAACCACAAACATTTCAGTTAGCTGCCAAGCACTTTAGCCACTACGCCACCAGGGCTCCTTAGGAGGGTGAGGATTCTACCCCTGAACTACCATTGCCCCCATACTCTGATATGACCTCATGTTAACTGATAACATCTTCAAAGACTCTATTTCCAAGCAAGGTCATGTTCATAGGTACTGGTGATTAGGACTTCAACATAGCTTTTTTAAAAAACATTTAATAGACTTTATTTTTAAGAGCAGTTTTAGGTTTACAGAAAAATTGTGCAGAAAGTTTCCATTTTCCTCCTCTCCCTTACACACCCTTTCCATTTCCCCTGTTAACATCTTGCATTCATACGGTACATTTGTCACAATTGATGAAAACCTTGTTGCTGTCGTTAGTTGCCGTCCAGTTGATTTGCACTACTGGTGACCCCATGTGTGCAGAGTAAAACTGTTCCATAGGTTTTTAAGGCTGTGACCTTTCAGAAGCAGATCGCCAGGCCTGTATTCCGAGGTACCTCTGGGTGGGTTTGAACCGCCAAACTTTCGGCTAGTAGTCGAGCAGTTAACTGTTTGAACCATCTAGGGACCCCTGATAAACCAATGATGTGATACATTATTACTAACTCAAGTCCATAGTTTATATGAGGGTTCACTCCTGGTGTCCTCTAGTCTTGTGGGTTTTGAGAAATGCATAAATGTCGTGCGAACATATCTTTCTTAGGGACACAATTCAATTCATAACAGGGACTTTTTCATTTCTATTCATTTATTATAAAATGTTTTAAACAGAGAATACCACCACCAATCCCTGTGGATTCACCCCCAGATTTAATTAAGACAATCTTGGTGCAACATTTGCTTCAGCTCTTTCATGACAATTACCGATACCGTAAATACGAATCCTGTGAATTCTATTCCTCTCTTCTTTCCTGCCTAGTCCCTTGGTGATGCAAACAGTTTACATGCTTGGCTGCTAGCCAAAAGATTGGAGGTTCAACTACAGCCAGATATGCCTTGGAAGAAAGACCTAGTGATCTACTTCTGAAAAATCAGCTATTGTAAACCCTGCAGAGCACAGTTCTACTCTGACACACATAGGGTCACTGTGAGTCAGAGTAGATGCAAAGGCAACTGGTTTGGTCCTATTCCCTGCAGTGATCTCTGGAGGGAGGGATCCTGCTTTCACCCGACCTGGGTCCACCCTAAGCCATCTTGAAAGTGAGGCTCTTGTTTTAACTTTTTTTTAAAAATCAGTGGTACCCTCCTATTGCCCTTCCTCAACTAGCTTTTCTTCTTCTTTAAAAAAAAAAAAAAAAACACTTTATTGAGGAATAATTCCCATGAATACACTTCAACAAGTTTAACTGAACACTATGATGACTTCCCCCTCCCCCCAACAACCACTAATCCACTTTCTGTCTCTATGGATTTGCCTATTCTGAACATTTCATGTAAATGCAATCATACAATATGTGGCTTTTATGTCTGATTTATTTCACGCAGCATAGTTTTCAAGGTTCATCCACATTGTAGCATGTATCAGAGCTTCATTACTTTTTACGGCTGAGTAGTATTCCATTGTGCTCATGAGGAACCTGTACAGAGACCAAGAGGTAGTCAGTCAAACAAAACAAGGGGATACTGCGTAGTTTAAAGTCAGGAAAGGTGTGTGTCAGGGTAGTATCCTGCTACCATACTTATTCAGTCTGTATGCTGAGCAAACAACCTGAGAAGCTGGACTATATGAAGAAGAACACAGCATCATGATTGGAGACAGACTCATTAACATCCTGCACTATGCAGATGACACAACCTTGCTTGCTGAAAGTGAAGAGGACTTGAAGTACTTACCGATGAAGATCAAAGACCACAGCCTTCATTATGGATTACACCTCAACATAAAGAAAACAAAAATCCTCACAACTGGACCAATAAGCAACATCATGATAAATGGAGAAAAGATTGACATCAGGGATTTCATTTTCCTTGGCCCACAGTCAACGACCACGGAAGCAGCAGTCAAGAAATCGAACGACGTATTTGCACTGGGCAAATCAGCCTCAAAAGACATCTTTAAAGTATTAAAAAGCAAAGATGTCACTGTGAAGACTAAGGTGCGACTGACCCAAGCCATGGTGTTTTCAATCACCTCATATGCATGTGAAAGCTGGACAATGAAAAAGGAAGACCGAAGAAGAATTGACAGCTTCGAGTTATGGTGTTGACAAAGACTATTTAATATACCATTAAATGAATACTTTCTTTTATAAGGATCCACACAAAGCTGGTTCCTATGAGGCAAGAGTTAAAGATGTCCCAAATGTCCAACTTTTCCAAACGCTGTACCACTCCATCACCTCTAATATTGACTCTCGCCATCTGCCGCCGGGACCTGTTAGGGGCCTTCTCGGGCAAGTGTTAACAGCTCTTAGCTCTGTGGGTCAGCAAGCCCCACCACAGCTGTCTTGCGCTGGTCTCCTGGTTCCCGCCATCTCGAGCCACCGTCTCTCCCTGTCTTCCGTGTTACAACAGCTCCTCTCTCTTTGGCTTTGTGTCTCCCTTTAAGCCTGGTGGGATGGCAAAACTGACCAATCCCCTCGTTAGGGTTCTGTATACCTTACTTTCATGGTTCCACCCCCACAAGGATGCCATGCACCTTATTTACATTATTAACAAGCTATCCAATCCCCTTGGTGGACCAAAAGCACCTCCTTTGCATAGTCCCACCCAGTCATTTGGTGCCATATTAAGTAATTCTTAATATGGCTAGAAGTGCCATATTAAGTAATTCACTGCACGCAACCATGGACTGCCAGAAGAATGAACAAATCTGTCTTAGAGGAAGCATAGCCAGAATGCTCCTTAGAAGCGAGGATGGCAAGACTTCTCATGTACTTTGGACATGTTATCAGGAGGAACAAGTCCCTGGAGAAGGACATCATGCTTGGTGTCATGGATTGAATTGTGTCCCCCTAAAATGTCTGTCAGCTTGGCTAGGTCATGATTCCCAGTATTGTATGATTGTGTAATCTGATGTCATTTCCTTACGTGCTGTAAACTCTATCACTATGATGAGGTTATATGTGATCTCCTTACGTGTTATAAACTCTGTCACTATAATGAGGGCATACTGATGATGTCTACAAGATTGGATAGTGTCTTAAGCCAATCTCTTCTGAGATATAAAAGAGAGAAGCAAGCAGAGACACACTGGAACCTCATACCACAAAGAAAGCAGTGCCGGGGAGCAGAGCACGTCCTTTGGACCTGAGGTTCCTGTGCAGAGAAGCTCCCAGACCAAGGGAAGATTGATGACAGAACCTTCCTCTAAAGCCGACAGAGAAAGCGTTCCCTTGGAGCTGATGCCCTGAATTTGGACTTGTAGCCTACTGGACTGTGAGAGAATAAACTTCTCTTTGTTAAAACCATCCACCTCTGGTATTTCTGTCGGAGCAGAACTAGAGGACTAAGACACTTGGTAAAGTAGAGGGTCAGGGAAAAGGAGGAAGACCTTCAATGAGATGGATTGACACAGTGGCTGCAACAATAGGCTCAAACATAGCAATGATTGTGAGAACAGAGCAGGACCGGGCAGTGTTCTGTTCTGGGTAGGGTCGCTGTGAGTCGGAACTGACTGGACAGCACCTAACAAACAACAACTACAGTATTCCATTGTATGGATGGAACACATTGTGTCTGTCCATTCATCTGTTGATGGACACTAGGGTTGTTTCCTTCTTGGGCTGCTGTGAATCTTGCTGCAACTGGCCTTTCTTCCTCTTTCTTTTCCTGCTCGTCACCCTAACACTTAAAGCTCCCCCTCCTTCACTGCACTGTACAGGACTCCACACATGGTTCGTTCACTCTCTGGTTGACAGTATTTTCTGCCACAGCAAAGACCTCCCCTTATACGTGTGTCTTCTCACATTTATGGGAGGAAGGTTTCCAGAAGACACAGATGTGGCATTGTGGGAGTGTGTGGTGCCTCTGATGTTCATACCAATTTCTATACCATATACTGCAGCCCTGGTGGCACAGTGGTGAAAGTGATCAGCTGCTAACTGAAAGGTCAGCAGTTCGAAAACAGTGGCTCCAAGGGAGAAAGATGTGGCAGTCTGCTTCCGTAAAGATTATAGCCTTGGAAACCCTATGGGGCAGTTCTACTCTGTTCTATAGGGTCGCTATGAGTCAGAATCAACTTGACAGCCCTGGGTTTGGTGTTTTATACCCTATACCGTATATCAAGGAGCCTTGGGTGGAACAAATGGTTCATCGCTCAGCTGCTAACCCAAAAGCTGGCAGTCCAAACCCACCCAGAGGCTCCATGGAAGAAAGGACTGGTGATCTGCTTCTGTAAAGACAGAGCCAAGAAAACCCTGTGGGGCAGTTCTACTCTGTCACATGGGGTCGCTGTGAGCCAGAATCAACAACGTACCATATACCAGTTGCCACTGATTTGATCCTGACTCATGGCGACCCCAAGTGTGTCAGATAGAAGTGTGCTCCATTGAGTTTTCAGTGGCTGGTTGTTCAGATGTAGATTGCCAGGTCTGTCTTTTTTTGAATTGTACTTTATTTTTTCTTTCTGTCTTTTTTTTTCTAATTGTACTTTAGAGGAAGGTTTACAGAGCAAATTACTTTCTCATTCAACAATTAACACGCATATTGTTTTGTGACATTGGTTGCCAACCCCACAACATGTCAATACTCTCCCCTTCTCAACCTTGGGCTCCCCGTTACCAGCTTTCCTGTCCCCTCCTGCCTTCTCGCCCTTGCCCCTGGGTTGGTGTGTCCATTTAGTCTCGTTTTGTTTTATGAGCCTGTCTAATCTTTGGCTGAAGGCCAGGTCTTTCTTACAAGGTGCCTCTGGGCAGACTCGAACTGCCAACCTTTCAGTTAGTGTCTGAACACTTAACCGGCTGCCCCAATTCCCTTCCTCTGTACCCCGTTTTCCATCTGGATCTGGAACAAACAACAATTTATTGTGATTGCATTACTGACCCTTCCTATGTGCTTTGAGGTGGGGTCTCACAGCCCTCATTTCACATATAAGAACACTGAGACTCAGAAGTATTAAGATAATGGTTTGGATCCAAAAGCAGAGAGAATGGGTAACTGGTTTTAGACCATCAATGCCAAGGGTGTCACTTGGTCCTAGGGGGCAAGGTTCTCCTTCCAGGACAAAGGACACTCTTGGAGCCCCTGGGGTTGGAGATCGTGGTCCTTCTGGCCAACCCTGCCCTCTTTGGACAATCTAGTCGAAAGGCTCAGTCCCAGGTGTGACCCTGAGCAGGTGACCCTGCCTCTCTGAACCTCAGTTTCTCCACATGGAAAATGGGAGTGAAAGCAGGGGTGGGTGGGTCTGGAGGGTGGGGAGGGTGGGTTACCTTTTCTAAGCATCTACTGTGCAAGCACTGGGGTCACAGCAGTGAACTGAACAGATGCGGCCCCCTGTCTTCCTGGTCCAAAGAAGGATACGCACAAGAAACAAGTAAATACATAGCTTTGCTGATGCCAGTCTGGGTAGCTGATAGGAAGAAGAGGGCAGGATGCTGTTTGGGCGAGTAATGATGTGAGGATGGTCAGGGGAGTTCCCTGAGGAGGCAAGGTTTGAGATCTGAAGGAGGAGAGGGAGCCAGCCACATGGGGAGTGTGGGGAAGGGCAATCCACGTAGAGGGAACAGCACATGCAAAGACATTGGAGGAACATAGAGGAGGTGGGTGTGGCTACAGTTCAGAGAGCTAGGGTCAAGATGCAGGGAAAGGAGGGTAAGGAGCTTGCGGAGGCTGGAGTATGTATGCAGAGTCTCATGGTCTGCGGGAGAGGTGGGGTTTATTCCAAGAACAATGAGGGCTGTAGGGGAATTGAGAGCAGGAGAAACCCTTGGGCTGCACCAAAGCAGTGCTGGGACTGCCCTTCCAGCCAGTGGGCATTTCCCATCTGCCCTGACCATCTGTTCTGTCTTGGGCTGCTGTGGTGGTCGATGCTTGCCCATTGTGCCATATGAACCGTGCCACATCTTCTGGAATACTCTTTTCTTTTCTGATTCTCTCCTCAGTCAGTTGGATGCATGTGGGGTAGGTTTGTTTTTCTTTTTCTTATAACTATTTTTTTATTGTGATAAATATATATTAACAAGATATTTGCTATTTCAACATTCTTCACATGTACAATTCAGTGACATTACTTGTGTTCAGCATGTTGCACAACTGTCTTAGTCATCTAGTGCTGCTATAACAGAAATACCACAAGTGGATGGCTTTAATAAAGAGAAATTGATTCTCTCACAGTCCAGTAGGCTACAAGTCCAAATGCAGGACATCAGCTACAGGAGAAGGCTTTCTCTCTCTGTCAGCTCTGGAGGAAGGTCCTTGTGATGCATCAGTCTTCCTTTGGTCTGGGAGCACCTCAGTGCAGGAACTTCAGGTCCAAAGGACACGCTCTGCTCCTGGCACTGCTTTCTTGGTGGTATGAGGTTCCCATGTGTCTCTGCTTGCTTCTCTCTTTTATATCTCAGAAGAGATTGGCTTAAGACACTATCCAATCTTGTATACCTCATCAGTATAACTGCTGCTAATCCATTTTATTAGATCATAGTGATTGAATTTACAACACATAAGGAAATCACATCAGATTATAAAATGGTACACAATTATACAATATACAATTATACAAGTTGACAGATATTTTGGGGGGGACACAATTCAATCCATGATGGTCAGTTATTGATTTTTTTCCTTCTTAGCTCTGAATGTAACTTTCAATATGAGTTCTGTGATGAACAAAGGAATTCCTTTGATTATTCCTCCTTTAAAATGAACCTAATATTAAACTTTCTCAGTAGAGGAAGCGGACAAGACATTGCAGGAGGAAGAGGCTCTCCTGCAAGGAGGTATTGGTAGTGTGGGTATGAAGACATCAAGTGTTTTTGTCTAGAGTTTATACTTGTTATCTGCAGGAGAATTAGTCCTATAGGAGCTTACTTAGACACACCCGCATGCCTTTTTTCCTCTTAAGTATATGTAGGAACATCTCCCCAAGTAGTCTGGTGTGGATTTCACACTATCTTTTTTCATGCTGCATAATGTTCCGTTGGTTCAACCATTTCCCCCATTGACTGACGTACACTTTCTCCAGTTTCGTGCCATAACCACAAGCAAGGAAGCAAAGAGCATCCTTGTGTAGTGTTATGGATTGAATTGTGTCCCCCAAAAATGTGTGTCAACTCAGCTAGGCCATGATTTTGTTAATATTGTGTGATTGTCCAACATTTTGTCATCTGATGTGATTTTCCTATGCGCTGTAAATCCTACCTCTATGATGTTAATGAGGCAAGAGTAGAGGCAGTTATGTTAATGAGGCAGGACTCAGTCTACAAGATTAGGTTGTATCTTGAGTCAATCTCTTTTGAGATATAAAAATGAAAAGCAAGCAAAGAGTTGGGGGGACTTCCTAAGACCAAGAGAGTGGAGCCGGGGGCAAAGCGTGTCCTTTGGACCCAGGGTCCCTGTGCTGGGAAGCTCCTAGACCAGGGGAAGATTGCTGACAAGGACCTTCCCTCAGACCAAAAACAGAGAAAGAGGGGCTTCCCCTGGAGCTGGTGCCCTGAGTTCAGACTTCTAGCCTTCTAGACTGTGAGAGAATGAGTTTCTCTCTGTTAAAGCTGTCCACTTGTGGTATTTCTGTTACAGCAGCACTAGAGTGCCTGCCTCCCCGTCTGTCTCTCTTTCTGTTTCCCCCTCTGTCTCTCTTACATCTATTCCACGGATGTAAGAATTGCTCAGCATGTCTCTGTCTCTCATGCTCTCTGTCTCATTTGGTCTCTCTTTCTCTCTATCTCTTCCCCCTCACTTGCTCTCTCTGTCTCTGTCTCTCTGTGTGAGTTTACTTGTCTTTCTCTTTCTCTCAGTCTTCATCTCTCTCTCTCTGTCTCTCCCTCCCCCTTCTCTCCATCTCTCTCCCCTTCTTCCTCTCTTCCTCTCTCTGTCTGTCTGTCTCTCTCATCATTGCCTCTCTCCCATTCTCTCTCTCTGTCTTTCTCTCTCCCCTTCTCTCTCTCTCTCACACACACAAATATAATGACTTGTTTCAGTCTGATGTGTTTGTGTGTGCACACAAGCACAGAATATTTATTTAAAAATCAGGTCACAGAATAGCAAAAAGATGGAGACAACCTAGATGCCCATCAACAGATGAATGGATAAACAAACTATGGTACATACACACAATGGAGTATTATGCAACGGTAAAGAACAATGATGAATCTGTGAAGCATGTCATAACATGGATGGAACTGGAGAACATTATGCTGAGTGAAATAAGTCAATCACAAAAGGACAAATATTGTATGAGACCTCTACTGTAAAAACGCAAGAAACAGTTTACCCACAAAAAGAAACAATCTCTGCTGGTTACAAGGGATGGGAGGGATGGGGGGGAAATACTAAATAGACAATAGGTAAGTGGTAACTTTGGTGAAGGGCAAGACAGTACACAATACTGGGGAAGCCAGAACAACTTGTACAGTGAAAGGTTATGGAAGCACCACAGACACATCCAGACTCCCTGAGGGACTGAATTTCTGGGTGGAGGGCTGTGGGGACCATAGTCTCCGGGAACATCTAGCTCAATTGGCATAACACAGTTTATAAAGAAAATGTTCTACATTCTAACTTGGTGAGTAGTGTATGGGGTCTTAAAAGCCTGTAAGCAGCCATCTAAGATACTCCACTGGTCTCAACCCTTGGGCAGCAAGGGAGAATGAAGAAAACAAGATACAAGGGAAAGATTACTCCAAAGGACTAAAGGACCACAACCACCACAGCCTCCACCAGACTGAGTCCAGTACAACTAGATGGTACCTGGCTACCACCACTGACTGGTCTGACTGGGATCACAGCAGAGGGTCCCAGACAGAGCTGAAGAAAAATGTAGAACAAAATTCTAACTCACAAAAAAAGACCAGACTTACTGGCCTGACAGAGACTGGAGAAACCTCGAGAATATGGCTCCCAGACACCCTTTTAGCTCTGTAATGAAGTCACTCCGAAGGTTCACCTCTCAGCCAGAGATTAGATAGCCCCATAAAACAAAACGAGACTAATGGGGCACAACAGTCCAGGGACAAGGACTAGAAGGCAGGAGGGGACAGGAAAGTTGGTAATAGGGAACCCAAGTTTGAGAAGGGACAGTGTTGGCATGTCTTTGGGGTAGTTAACCATTGTCATAAAACAATATGTGTACTAACTGTTTAATGAGAAACTATTTGTTCTGTAAACCTTTATCTAAAGTACAACAAAAAAATTAAAAAATATCAGATCATACGTGGCATTTGGTTTTGCATCTTGCATTTCTCATTTACGATTTTGCTATGGTCATGTCCTCACGTCATTAGATATTCCTCCCATCACTTAAGAATGTGTTGACCTCTTCAAGAGGGTCATGCAGACAGCAAAGCTTCCAGGTCACAAGTGTACAAGGTGGTGGATTTTCACAAACTGAACACATCCACGTGACAAGCCCCCTGAAGCCCCCTCCTGCCCCCTCCCAGCCACCCACCCCAAAGGCTGTCATGGTTCCAACTTCTAGAGGAGAGTTTAGTCTCACCTGTTCCCTTTTAATTTTCTGTAAATTGAATCCACCACCCAGCTGTCAGTGTGTCATCCTGTGGTGGCTTTTGTGTGGCTGTGACGCTGAAAGCTATGCCACTGGTATTTCAAATACTGTACCAGCAGGGCCACTCACTATGGACAGATTTCAACAGAACTTCCAGATAGGAAAACAGACTAGGAAGATAGGCCTGGTGATCTACTTCCGAAAGGCAGCCGAAGAAAACCTTATGAATCACAACAGAACATTGTCCGACTCACTTGCTTTGGACACGTCATCAGGAGGGATCGATCGCTAGAGGAGGACATCGTGTTTGGTGAAGTAGAGAGCCAGCAAGGGTGAGGGAGACCCTTGGAGAGATGTATTGGCACAATAGCTGCAATGATGGACTCGAACATGCCGTGATCATGAGGATGGTGCAGGAACGGGCAATGTTTCATTCTGTTGTACGTGTGGTTGCCAGGAGTTGAAGTCGACTCAGCAGCAGCTAACAAAAACAACAAATGGAATCATCAGTATGTCCTCTTCTGTGTCTAGCTTCCTCCACTCAGTGTTTGTGAGATTTATCCATGCATGGTGCCCCTTCTCACTGATGTGTTGTATGAGATACAGTTGTACGTCTTTTGGTGGACCCATGATTGCATTTCTTTTGAGTGTATTCATAGGAGTGGAATTGCTGGGTCAACTTCAAGATACTACAAAACACTTTTCCAAAATGGTGAACCATTTTATACTCCCACCAGCCAGGTTTCAGCATTCTAGTTGCTCCACATCCTCACCAACACTTGTGATGTGTTTTTAATTTTAGCCATTCTTGTGCACCTGGACGTTATTTTTAATAGCTGGATAACATGCTGTTGTATGGATGGTCTATTGATTAATTGAAGCCACCCCTACTGATAAGCATTTGGGTTGTTTTCAGTTTTTACTCTTCTAAACAATACAATGATGAACATTCTTGAACACATTTCTTTGTAATAGCCTTGTTGGTTATTTCAAATGGTTTTCTCTTTAACTACGTGATAGCAATAGAGTGAGCTTCCTTGTACATTTGTCTTTGTGTGTGTATATATATATCTTTTTTATCGTACTTTAGTTGAAGGTTTACAGAACAAATAGTTTCCCATTAAACAGTTAGTACACATATTGTTTTATGACAATGGTTAACTACCCCAAAGACATGTCAACACTGTCCCTTTTTAACTTTGAGTTCCCTATTACCAACTTTCCTGTCCCCTCCTGCCTTCTAGTCCTTGTCCCTGGACTGTTGTGCCCCATTAGTCTCATTTTGTTTTATGGGGCTGTCTAATCTTTGGCTGACTGGTGAACCTTGGGAGTGACTTCATTAGTGAGCTAAAAGTGTATCCGGAGGCCATACTCTTGAGGTTTCTCAAGTCTCTGTCAGGCCAGTAAGTCTGGTCTTTTTTTGTGTATGTATTTTTGAGAATTTAGTGAGTTTTTTTTGTTTTTGTTTTTTTTGCTTTTAATGTTTCTTCTTGCATTGGTCTTGGAGATACAGCCAGCCCAGGGCAGTGTTGCTGCACGTCACGTGGGACGAAAAACTGAAGACTGCTTCCTCTTTCAGGTTGGCTTCCGAGATTGTACCTTCTCCTCCTGCTTCTTCTCCAACTTTATGACCCTCCAAGGTAGGAAGACAAGGGGTCTGGTGGTCCAGTCTGGGGAGGAGGGCTTCAGTCAAACACAAGTGCGTCATGTTCCAGGTTATACAGCAGGGCTGCTTAATAGTGTCCCAATTCTCTCTGTGCCTACATTACTTCTGAGAGCCACAATCATTTCTTCATCCTTCCTTCTACCCGTCTTCCCATCTGTAATTGATCCATCCATCATCTATCATGTGACCACCAGACTTCCATTCATTTATCTCTTCACCCATTCCTTCAGTACTCTTCATTCATACATCTGTTTATTCACTCAACTTTCGTCTATCCTCCATTTATTTACTCATTCATTCACAAAATTATCTTTCCATTCACCGCATCCACCCACATATTCATCCGTCTACCCCTCCACCCAATCATCTATCCATCTAACCATCCATCCATCCATCCCCCCACCCACCCACCCATCCAATCATCCATCCATCCACCCAATTATCTGCCCATTCAACCACCCACCCACCTACCCACCCACCCATTCATCTACCCATCTACTCATCCATCCACCTATTTACCCACCCACCGACCCACTCCTCTATCCACCATTCACTCAATCATCTGTTCATCTGACCATCCATACATTCATTCATTCACTCACCTACTCACCCACTCGCTCATCCATCCATCCATCCATCCACTCATCATCCATCCATTCACCTACTCACCCCACCCACCCATCCATCTATTCACCCAATTATCCATCCAACTACCAATCTATTTATTCACCCATCCATCCATCAATCCTTCCATCCGCCCACCCACCCATCTCTCCATTGATCCATTTTTCCATTTCCCTGTTCATTTATCAATTCATTCATCAATCTTATTTATCCATCCATTCTTCCTCTCATCCTTCCATCCCATTCACCATTCATTCATCCACTTACTTATCCATTTAGTATCTAGTCATGGATCCATCTATCTACCCAACTTTCAATCCATTGACTTACTCACTCATTTACCAGTTAAGCTAGCCCCACCCACCCACCCACCCATTCAGAGCCCTGGAGCCAGGTCCTATGACTGAGAGGGAGACACAGAAGGGACTCAGACCTGCTTCCTGCCCTCTAGGAATACAGAGTCCAAAAAAAAGAACAAAATCCGTTGCTGTCAAGTTGATTCTGACTCATAGTGACCCTATAAGACAGAGTAGAACTGCCCCATAGTGTTTCCAAGGAGCAGCTGGTGGATTTGAACTGCCAACCTTTTGGTTAGCAGCCCAACGCTTAACCACTGTGACACCAGGGCTCCACATAGTCAATGGTTGGAGGCAAATGACAATCACCAATACACACACTTGTGCACACACACACACACACACACAAACACACAAACCAGGAAATTTCCAAAACCATGTGATCAGTGCTGTACTCAGGGTATGTTGTATGTTCAGATGCAGAACCAGTTTGGGCATTCAGGCAAAAGTGCACCCTGTGTGCCAGCACTAAAATGGCCCAGGATGATTAGGGAGACACAGGTATTCACAGGTGGCCAGGACAGAGATGGCATGAGAAGGGAGGAGGAAGATGCAAAGCCCCAGGAGCAAGAAGACCTAGGTGCTGGATGGAATGCCTGCCCAGCGGGAGCCCTCGTGCCTGTGCAGCACCCATGCCCTGATCACCTCCCTGCCACCCCTGCAGGCAGAGCTGATCCTCCCAGGAACCAAGACAATGCAGCAATCGACACCACTACAGCTCCCAGACCAGACGTCACCCAGCAGGCAGAGCTGCCCCCAGCCCCAGCTTGACCTCACTCCCCCATGCAAGGCAAAGGCACAATCTCCAAAGCCCCAGCATGAGGCCACCGCATCCCAGCAAGCCCTTGAGCAACAGGCAGCTGAGGAGAAGCCGGAGCCACGCCGTGTGCCCCGCCTCCGGACTGCGGTGGAGAGCCGAGCCTTCAAGAACGTTTTGGTGGACGAGATGGACATGATGATGTCTCGTGCGGCCACCCTCATCCAAGCCAACTGGAGGGGCCACAGGCTCCGGCAGAAGCTAGTCTCCCAGATGATGGCGGCCAAGGCCATTCAGGAGGCCTGGCGGCGCTTCAACAACAAGCGCATCCTCCGCTCAGGCAAGGGGCCAGAGAAGGAGGTAGAGGAAGACAAGGACATCCCTTACCACCCCCCACAGCAGGTGCGGTTCCAACAGCAGCTTCTGGAAGGGCAGAAGCCCCTTCCACAGAGCCTGCCCCAGCCTGTCATGGCCAACAAGGAGACCCAGTTCCCTTCCTCGGACAGTCTGGTCAGCTGTGCCCCCCGGCAGGCCATGCAGAAGCCCCCTGCAGCCCCGGGCCCCCTGGAGCCCAGCATAGCCACTTCGTATGTGCTCGGAGCGCCCAGTGTTGCATTCTTGCCACATCAGACCGTAGCCATCAGGTTCCCGTGTCCGATGCACGTAGATGCCAGGTACCAGCAGCCCTGCCTGTTGACGAGGACCATCAGGAGTTCCTGCCTGGTCCACATAGAGGGGGAAACCGTAAAGGGCAGGCCTGTGACCACCAGACCCAGCAAGGCTGGGACCACAGAGACGGCACTGTCCGGGAGGTGTGCTGAGGTGGGGAGTGGACCCCTCAAGACCCAGGCTCAGGTCCATGTAGAAGCAGAGCCCCCCAATCCCCCATCCCAGGTGTGCCCGGTGCCCGCAGTGGCCAAGACCCCACCCCAGATGCGTGCCATGGTCACGATGACCACGATTCCATCTCAGACATGCCCAGCAGCCTCGGTGGCCAAAATCCCACCCCAGACACGCACAGCGGTCATGATGAAAAAGATCCCACCCCAGGCATGTCTGATGTCCCCGATGACCAAGACCTCTTCCCAGACACGCCCAGCAGCCACCACGGCCTCTGTCTCACTCCAGACACAGCCGGTGGCCACGACCACCAAGACTCCACTGCAGACACGCCTGATAGGCACAACGACCAAGAACCCACCCCAGATGCACTCGGTGACTGCCATGGCCAAGATCCCATCTCAGACATGCCCAGTGGCCAAGACCCCACCTCAGGCACGCCTGGCTGCCATGATCACCAGGACCCCAGCCCAGATACGCTCCGTAGCCACCCTCCTCAAGAACTTCTGCCTGCCCCCAGCAGCCACTGGGACTCTAAAGGCACCACCACAAGCCAGCATAGCCAGTGGAATCCCCAAGGCCTTATCCCACACACATCTGAATGCGGCCAAGGTGAAGGCCACCTTCACTGAGAAGCAGGCAGACACAACACTCAAGGTCTCATCCCACTCATATATGGCTGTGGGAAAGGCCAGGTGCCCCTCCCAGGAAGTGGGGGTGCCCAAGGCCCCAGCCAGGCCTCATTGGGAAGCTGAGAAAATCAAGGTCTGCCCCCAGAGACAGATAAAAATGGAAGTAGTATCCAAGACCAGCATGAACATGGGAGTGACCAGGACTCTGTCCTGGGCCAAAGGAGTCGAGGACAGAAGCAAGACCCGAGCACAAGCTCAGGGGAAAAAGGAGACAGTTAGAGCCCAGCCCCAGGCGTGTGTACCTGTCGAAGTGGTTGTGACCCCATGCCAGGCCCAGCCAGCCTCCATGCTGACCAAGACCCAGTGCCAGGCACATCTGCCCACCGGGTTGGCCAAGACCCTGTCCAAGACCCTTTACCAGGCCCAGCTGATGGCTGGGCTGACCAAGGGCCAGTGCCAAGCACAGACACCTGCCAGACTCGCCAAGGCCCAGTCCCAGACTCAGCATGTGGGCGAGCTGACGAAGGCCCAGTTCCAGGCCCAGACCCCTGCTGGGCTGGCCAAGACCCAATCCCAGGCCCAGCAGGTGGCCAAGCTAACCAGCACCCAGTTCCAGGCCCAGATGCCCACTGGGCTGACAAAAGGCCAGGCCCAGGCCCAGCAGATGGCCAGGTTGACCAATACCCAAGTCCAACAGCAGACACCCGCCAGAGTCACCAAGGCCCAATCCCAAACCCAGGTGGTTGCAGGACTGACCAAGGCCCAGGTCCAGGCCCAGATACCCTCCGAGCTGACCAAGACCGAGTTCCAGGCCCAGCAGGTGGCTGAGCTGACCAGGGCTCAGATCCATGCCCAGAACCCTGCAGGGAAGACCAAGGTCCAATCCCAGACCCAACTGGTCGCCAGGCTGAACAAGACTCAGTTCCAGGCCCTGGGGCCCACTGCACTGACCAAGGGCGAGTCCCAGGCCCAGCTGGTCACTGAGCTGACCAAGGTCCAGTTCCAGGCCCAGACACCTGCCGGCCTGACTAAGACTGAGTCACAGGCCCAGCAGGTCACCAGGCTGAACAAGACTCTGTCCCAGGCCCAGCTGGCCACAGAAACAACCAAGCTTCTCTGCCCAACCCACCAGGCCACTGACCTCAGCAAAATCCAGTCCCAGCCCCAGCTGGCCGCTGCCCAGCCATGCCAACACCTCTGTGCCCTGGGCCTCCTGCCACGTGCCAAGCCGGATGACAGACTGACCCAAATCCCGGCCGCTAACCTAGTGCTGGGCAAGGCCACTCAGGGCCCCCGCCTCCCAGGCCCGGACACCCAGGGCATGCTGGTACCACTACTGGCTGGACACCCCTCCTGCAACATCGAGTCCTGGGGTGATGGTGGGGCAGCCCGGGCCCCATCGCCTGCGCACAGCCAGCCTGCACTCTGCCCGGACGAGGCGACAACCTCCCAGCTGGAGTCCCTGTGCGCTGAGCTAGCCACTGTGCTGGGTTCCCAGGAGGATCTTCGCTCGCTGCTGTGCAAGGCCCTGTCACAGGGTGAGGTGCGGGCTGCCCTGACCCAGGTCCTCTCCAAGGAGGTGCTGGGTGCCACAGTAGCCAAGGCCCTGCCGCAGGGCATGCTGGGTGCGGCGCTGGCCAAGGCCCTATCCTGGAGCGAGCTGGGTGTGGCCATGTCACGGGCATTGTCACGGGCCGAGCTACGGGCAGAGCTGGCCAGGGCTGTGCAGGGCAGGCTGGCTGACGTGCTCAGCAAGGCACTAACGGAGGATGAGCGGGCAGTGCTGAGCCAGGCCCTGTGCCAGGGGGAGCTGGGAGCCGTGCTGAACACATCTCTGTCGCAGGCGATGCTGCAGACCGCAGCCATGCTCCCCAAGGCCGCTGTGAAACCAGCCAGCAGCAGCCTGGCGGTGGTGCCCAGTGCGGTGGAGGTGGACTGCAGGGGGACCCCTTCGGCTGTGTGGAGGCCCACCCGAGCACATCCCAGCAAGGTCAGGGTCCCCTGCAATGGGGCCTGGGAGGAGATGGGGGACGGGGCTACATTTAGAGGATCACCCTGCTTGTTGGGGGTCTCCGTGGATGGTTCTTTGACCAGTAGGGAGATCACTACCATCCACCAATGTTCGCTTATCTTGGGCCTGAACCCCCAGGCATCCTGGGAGGCGGGGGCTGGCAGTGACCTCTCCAGGCTGTTCTTGAGCCAGGTGGTCAGCGGGGACAAGGCTTTCAGCAGCACGGGTCCTGATTTGCCCCAGCCACCCCACCTGCGGCCACCCCCTAGTCTATGGCCATCGCTTATTGCCAATGGCATTGGCTCCAGTGCCAACCGCCCATCGGTGACCGGAGGCACAGCCCCAAGCTCCCATAAGCCACACATGGTCAGCAGGGTGGCCCCTCGTTTCTGTTCGTTGCCGGGGGCGGCCAGGGGAGCCTCAGGCAGGCTGCCAAGCTCAGTGGGCAGTGGGAGGGCTGAACGGTTCCACCAGTCATCTGTCACCTGTGGGAGGTCTGCCTGCTGGTGCCAGCTCTTGGCGGTCAACAGGGGGCCCCCTGGGGTGTACCAGTCTTCTGCAGCCAGAGGGGTGGCCCCTGGATCACAGCCCCCAAGTCATAAGCAGGTGTCCATGGGCCCCAGAGACTTACTCAGCAAGGGGACCTCAATCCCACCACCAGCCGCTGTGGCAAGCAAAGCGGCTTGCGCTGGCCCCCAAGCAGCCCCTGGCCTCCTGCCAGGTTCTGTGGCACCCAAAACGCAGAGCTACCTGGTGGCTCAGGTCAACCCCAATCTGTTCCAAGCCCCCTCAGGCCTTTCCCAGACACCCAGCCCTGTCCGTGAGAGTACTCGATCATGGGTGTCCACGTCTGCCATGTCCCAACCCCAGGAGCCGGTGGCTGGCCATCAAATGCCCATGTTCAACAGGATGGTGTCCCCCTCAGCAGACACTGTGCTGGCCAGAAGCTTCTCGCAGGGCTCCGTGGTCCGTGGTGTGGTCCTCAGCAATTCCCAGAGCTCTCTGCAGAGCAGCAGCCCGGCCAGCCTGTCCACCATGTCGATGGCCAGCTTGAATGTCATCGACCTGGTGGAGGAGTCCTGGGAGGGCAGCCCAGAGGACAATCTGCAGATGGGCCCTCTCCCACGTGGGGAGGCTCCAGGGAGCCCCCAGGGACACAGGGAGTTGGAGGCCAGTAGGACCCATCCTGGGCACACGCCCCCCAGCCCATGCCAGCCCTCTGCAGCCTTGGATCTGGTCCCCATTCTACACCACGGACCAGTGGCTAGTCGTATGTCCTTCAGTGTCCACTGGGGCTCAGAGAGTGACACAGATGTGTCCTCGGTCCCAAGCTCCACTGATATGATCAAGAGCTTGTCCCGGGTGTCTGTGAGGACAGGGCTGGGGAGGAGCCGGTCTTTGGGGTCTGTGACCCACACCATACATCAGCAGCCCAGCCCAGCTCAGACATCTGTGGTCAGTAGGCTGGCTCCCAGCCTCTCCCACCCATCTTTGGCCACTGGGGTAGTCCCCAGCCTCTCTCACCCATCTGCTGCCAGTAGGGTGGCCCCAAGCCTTTCCCAACCATCTGTGGCCAAGAGGGTGGCCCCCAGCCTTTCTCACCCATCTGTGGCCAGTGGGGTAGCCCCAAGTGTAGCCCAGTCATCTGTGGCCACTAGGGTGGCCCCAAGTCTCTCCCACCCATCTGTGGTAAGTGAAGTGGCCCCAAACCTAGCCCAACAATCTGCAGCCAATAGGGTGGCCCCCAGCCTTCCCCACCCATCTAAGGCCAGTGGGGTGTCCCCAAACCTAGCCCAGTCATCTGTGGCCAACAGGCTGGCCCCCAGTCTCTCCCACCCATCTGTAGCCAGTGGTGTAGCCCCAAGCCTAGCCCAACCATCTACAGCCAATAGAGCGGCCCCCAGCCTCTCCCACTGGTCTGCAGCCAGTGGGGTGGCCCCAAACCTAGCTCAACCATCTACAGCCAACAGAGTTGCCCCAAGTCTCTCCCACCCATCTGCAGACAGTGGTGTGGCCCCAAGCCTAGCCCAACCATCTACAGCCAATAGGGTGGCCCCCAGCCTCTCCCACCCATCCGCGGCCAGTGGGGTGGCCCCAAACCTAGCCCAACTGTCTACAGCCAATAGAGTGGTCCCTAGCCTTTCCCATCCATCTGTGGCCAGTGTTGTGGCCCCAAGCCTAGCCCAACCAACTACAGCCAATAGAGTGGCTCCCAGCCTCTCCCACCTATCCGCAGCCAGTGGGGTGGCCCCAAACCTAGCCCAGTCATCTGCAGCCAATAGGGTGGCTGCCAGCCTCTCCCAGCCATCTGCAGCCAGTGGGGTGGCCCCAAGCCTAGCTCAACCATCTGCAGCCAATAGGGTGGCCCCCAGCCTCTCCCACCCATCTGTAGCCAGTGGGGTGGCCCCAAACCTAGCCCAACTGTCTACAGCCAATAGAGTGGCCCTGAGTCTCTCCCACCCATCTGCAGCCAGTGGTGTGGCCCCAAGCCTAGCCCAACCTCCTACACGCAGTATGGTGTTCCCCAGTCTCTCCCACCCATCTGTGGCCAGTGGTGTGGCCCCAAGCCTAGCCCAACCATCTGCAGCCAATAGGGTGGCTGCCAGCCTCTCCCACCCATCTGCAGCCAGTGGGGTGGCCCCAAGCCTAGCTCAACCATCTGCAACCAATAGGGTGGCCGCTGGCCTCTCCCACCCATCTGTGGCCAGTGGTGTGGCCCCAAGCCTAGCCCAACCATCTACAGGCAATATGGTGGCCCCCAGTCTCTTCCACCCATCTGTGGCCAGTGAGGTGGCCTCAAGCCTAGCCCAACCATCTGCAGCCAGTAGGGTGGCCCCCAAACTTTGTCAACCATCCACAGCCAATAGGGTGGCCCCAAGCCTAGCTCAGTCATCTGTGACCAGTAGGGTGGCCCCAAGCCTATCTCAACCATCTGCAGCCAGTAAGGTGGCCCCCAGCCTCTCCCACCCATCTGCAGCCAGTCGGGTGGTCCCCAACCTTTCCCAACCATCTGAGGCCAGTAGGGTGCCCCTAAACCTAGCCCAGTCATCTGCAGCCAACATGGTGGTGCCCAGCCTAGCATCAGTGGCCAGAAGGGTGGCTCCAAGTCTATCCCAGCCATCTGTGGCCAGTGGGATGACCCCCAGCCTAGCCCAACCATCTGCAGCCCCAAGCCTAGTCCAGTCTTGTATGACCAGTAGGGTGGCCCCAAGCCTATCCCAACCATCTGCAGCCAATAAGGTGGCCCCCAGCCTCTCCCACCCATCTGCAGCCAGTAGGGTGGCCCCCAACATTTCCCAACCATCTGTGGCCAGTAGGGTGCCCCCAAACCTAGCCCAGTCATCTGCAGCCAACATGGTGGCTCCCAGCCTACCATCAGTGGCCAGAAGGGTGGCCCCAAGTCTATCCCAGCCATCTGTGCCCAGTGACATGAGTCGTGGCCTTGATCAGCCAAATTTGGCCTCTAGGATAGATTCCAGTGGACATTCCTCCAGAGTGAATGCAGTGGCCCCAAGTTTGCGTCAGTCATCCATGGTTTTGGGGGTCACACCAGGTAAACCATACCCCTCTGCAGCCAGTGTGGGCTGGGATCAGAGCCAGCCTTCTCCAGACACTTGGGTCTACCCAAATCAAGATCCTCTGATGGATAGTGGGGTGGCCTCCAGCCTCCAGTGCCCTGAGTTCAGAGAGGGGCACCATAGTGTGAGCCAACCTTCCCCAGTCGCTGTCTCTACACCCAACATTAACCGGGCCTCTGTGGCCAATGGTGTGGCCACTGGTCTAGGCCAGGGTATCAGTATATCTCAGGAGAATCTATACAGAGGAATGACCCCAAGTATGGCTCAGGGAACTGTGGCTGCCGACATGGCCCCAAGTATGTCTTGGGGAAATATGGCTCCTAGAGTGGCCTCAAGTATGTCTCGGGGAAGCATGGCTGCTGTCATGGCCCCAAGTATGTCTCAGGGGACTGTGGCTGCTGGCATGACCCCAAATATATCTCACAGAAGTGTAGCTACTGGTATGGGCCAAAGTCAATCTTTGGCTGGTGGCATGGCTCCCGTTGCATCCTGGGTTTCTGTCGCAGGTGTGCCTTTGATTCATGAACGAGCCTCAGTGGCCCCCAGCTTCTCCCGGCCTTCAGTGTCCAACAGACTGGCAGAGAATCTGTCCAAGGGTTCCTTGTCAAATGTGGGCCCCAGTATCTCTCAGCTCAGTGTCGATCTTCCAGTAGCTTTGGATTACCAGCACCCTTCTGTGGCCATAGTCGTCACACCCAGCTACAAACAGGCAAATGTTCTCACGCAGGAGTCTATGATGGGGATGCCAAGTGGTCTGGTGCCAGATTCTGTAGCCAGTAGGATGGCCACAGCCATGGCGCCAGGCACTGTGGCCAGTGGTGTGGCTCCTAGCCTTGCCCCAGGATCTGTGATCAGGGGCATGGGCCAAAGTCTTCCCCCAGAGTCTGTGATCAGTGTGCCCCAGACCCTTCCCCCAGGTTCTGTGGCCAATGACATGGCCCAGACTTGTCCACCAGGATCTATGATCAGTGGCAGGGCCCAGACCCTCCCCCCAGGTTCTGTGACCAGTGGCATCGCCAAGACCCTTCCCCCAGGTTCTGTGGCCAGTGGCATGACCCAGACCCTTCCCCCAGGTTATGTGGCCAGCGGCATGGCCCAGACTTTTCCACCAGTTTATGTGACCAGTAGCATGGCCCAGACCGTTCCCCCAGGTTCTGCAGCCACTAGTGTGGCCCAGACCTTTCCACCAGATTCTATGATCAGGGGCATGACCCAGACCCTCCCACCAGGTTCTGTGGCCAGTGGTGTGGCCCAGACCCTTCCCCCAGGATCTGTGGCCAGTGGCATGGGTCAGACCCTTCCCCCAGGATCTATGGCCACTACCTTCACCAGGGCTCCACCTCCAGGTTCTGTAGTCAGTGGTGTGACTCCCAGCTTGACTGCTGCATCTGTCAATGATGGGAAGAGGCAGAGTTTGCCTCTAGGACCTATGGCGAGCATGGCTGCTCCAAGCCTGCTTCCAGGTTCACTAGTAAATGGGATGGCACTGAGTGTACCTCCTGGTTCTATGGCAACTGTGGGAGCCTCTGGTGTGGATCCTGTATCTATGGATGGGGGGCTGAATCAGAGCCTGGTACTAGGACCCACAGCTAACGTGGTGACACCGGTCCCCGTTGGCTCTCTGCTGATCGGGATCACGCCCCATCCCTACCATGGCTCCCTGGCTGGGGAGGGGTCCCTGACTCCCTTCCAGGCATCCTATGCCACTAACATGACTCAAGTTCACCCCCAGGCCTCAGAAGCAAGTATAGCCAGGAACCCACATCGAGTGCCCACGGTTCTGTCCAGAGCCTCCCGGATGGGCCAGGCTGTTGGGATGATGCCATTTGAGGCCACAAAGAGCCAGGCTGTGTTGAATCCAGGAGAGCTAGATGAGGTCTCGTCCAAGGTGTCGGAATCTAGTGGGGAGTCCGACGACTTCAATAGCAAGTCTGGGGTCCTTGAGGCAACCCCATGGATGTACCAGGAGCCTATGGGGTCTGACGTGGATGATGATCACGAGCCTCCATTAGAGGAGAGGACTGCGAATGAGCCCCAGATACCACTCCTGGGGGAGGTGGCAACTAGCCCTGCCAAGTCTGTAGCCAGCGGTGTGGCCCAGACCGTTCCACCAGGTTCTGCAGCCAGTATCTTAGCCAGGACTCCGCCTCCAGATTCTGTAGCCAGTGGCATGGCCCAGACCTTTCCACCAGGTTCCATGGCCAGTGGTGTGGCTCATATCTTTCCCTCAAAGTATGTAGCCACTACCTTGGCCAGGACTCCACCTTCAGGTTCTGTAGCCAGTGGCTTGGCCCCTACCGGCTCACAAGCCCCCGGTTTAGCCAAGCACTCCATGGCCCGCAGCACCGCCCCAACTCTGCAGCCGAGGTCAGCAGACAGCAGTAGGACCCCCAGCAGGGTGTCCAGTCCACATATGAGGCCTATGGTTAGCCACGTCATGAGCCAGTCCCAGGGGGTTTCCAGGGTCCCTTCAGACATTCCTATGGTTCCCCAAAGCCACTCCCAGGCGACAACTTTCACCACTACCTCCAGATCGCCCCAGCTGCCCCATGGCAGTTCCATGGCCCCAAGCCTGTCCCCAGAGCCCATGGCTCAGGTGGGGTCCCCAAGTGTTTCTCAGGGGCCCAGGGTTTCCAGCGTGGCCTCCCACATGCCGCAACAACCATCCCCAGCTAGCAGGGCGATGTCCAATCAGTTCCAGATGGTCACCAACCCTGACACACCCTCATCACTCAAGCCTGGGGACGTGGCCCAGAGCAGCCGCCGTGAGTCCCTCGGCCCCAGGAAATCCTTCAGGGCCATGCATGGCAGCATTGTTTCCGAGATGCTAGATGGTTCCCTAGCCAGGCTGGTGCAACTCCACCAGCTGCAGGAGCAGCACCCCCAGCCCATGCAGGGTGGTACTAGGCACTCCATGGGCATCCCACATCCGGGCATCATCCGTACCAGTGACGGGGCACACGGCACGGCCATCCCGCGGATCCCCCGGGGCGTCCGCAGAGTGTCCCTGGGTTACGAGTCTTCTCCCAGCGGCTCCCGGCGGCCCCTCTTTAACCAGGACTTGCAGGATTCCCACTCCTCATTGGCCACGGAGAGCAGCCACCACCCCTCCCTGACTCCTACTGTACTCCAGGGTCTCACGGACACCAGCGTGGCAGGTGGCCAGCCATGGAACGCTGCTGTCCCCAGTGTCGTGGCTGGTCCCAGGGACAGCACTACAGGCCCCAGGGGCATGGGGTCATGGGACGCCACGGCAGCGGACTCCAGGAGGTCAGGGGAGCTGTTGGTGTCAGTGCACACGGTAGAGGAGCTGATCATCCGTGCCGTGGTTATTATCCAGGCACATGTCCGTGGCTATCTGGTGCGCCATATGATTAAAGTGTGGCACCGCTGTGCCACAATCATCCAGGCAGTGTGGCGTGGCCACGTGGTGCGGAAGCAACTCACCCAACTGCATGCAGCTGCCCAGATCATCCAGGCACAGTGGCGTGGCTACCACACTCATCGGGAGCGCTGCCAGCAGATGCTGCAGCCAGCCACACAGGCAACGTTGGGAGACTGGAGCAGGACATCATCAGAGCACCGGTGCTTCCAGTCCTGCCAGCCTCACTTCTGTGCCCTCTGCCAGACACTGTGCCCTGGGCTCGGGGGCCCTCCCAGTGTCGTCCTGCTTGTGGGCTCCAGTCCCCGCACCTGCCACATGTGTGGCCAGACCATGCCGACCCGTGTGGTGCAGGGCACAGGCCAGGGCACTGGCAGCCAGGAGGGTGTGCCCTCACGGATGGGCCATGGCACCCAGCTGGCCCCCAGCAGCCCCCAGCTCCCACACCACCACCACAAAGCAGCCACAGCCATCCAGTCTGCCTGGCGGGGCTTCCTGACCCGTCGCTACCTGAGGCAGCAGCAGGTGGCAGCCAAGAGGGTCCAAGCAAGCTGGCGTGGTCACTTCACCCGGACCTGCCTCACGGCTGACGCGCTCCTGGGGCCAGGGACAGCATGGGACAGCCCTCGGCGTGCGCAGTGGCCCAGTGTCTAGAAGTCCAGCTGCCCAGCGCGGGAAGACACTGGGAGGGGCCGTGTGGCTCTCTGGGTTCATGAATAAAGTCCTTCACAGCCTGAGTCAGGGGTTGCTTGGTTCCATGGCTGGTGCTGCGTTAATGGGGGTGACTGGGGCATGGGGGTTGGGGGCACCTGGAGCATCTTGTGGGGAGGAGCCCTGAGGCTCCCAACCACCCCATTTGTGCCTGGGGTCTGTGGCCAGAATAGGGACCCCAAGTCTTTCTAGAGGACAGGAGCTGCTAGTATGGCCCCCCACATGCCACTGTATCTATCCCCAGCTAGCAGGGTAGTGTCCAGTCTGGATGCCTGTGGCTGGGGATGTGACCTAAAGCAGTCCCTTGGCCCTAGAAAACCCACACATGGGTGCCTCATTCTAGAGATGCTAAAAGGTTCCAAGTACGTCATCATTTGGGGATGCTGGGCCCACTCTGAGGAGGCTGCCATCCTGGGGAGACACAGCTGGACTCAGACACCCTGAAGGCAGGTTACAGACAGGCAGAGGGAGGGAGGAGGCTGGAGTGCCCAGAGGGGTCTGTGGGGAAGCTTCCTGAAGTGGGAGTCAGTGGCACTAGGCTCAGGCCAGTCAAGGGGGAGTCCGTGTGCAGAGACCCAGCGTGGGGCAGAGAGGGGATGGCATGGGCTTCGGGGCAGCTAATGGAGGGGGTGTTGGCAGGGGCTTGTCTACGGAAAACAGCACCTAGGGCAGTTAGTGTTAAGTCGCTGAATGATCTCTCACAGCTGGCAGTGGATACCGTGATGGCCAATAGAAACTGCTCATGGGCGCCCTGCCCCAAGCGGTGCCCAGGGGCATGCGCCCTGCATGCTTATACCTCAGTTATGTCCCTGGCAGGGGCTGCCGGAGAAAGGGAGCAGGGAGACCGGGAGAGACAGGGGTATTCTGAGCCGATGGACACAGTATGAAGGCTTCGGAGTAGCGGTCCAGCCGTCTGTCCAGGAGAGGTGGGGGTCGAGGTGGAGGGACAGGAATAATACCGCTAGAGAACATCAGGGCCCCCGACAGTCATTGTGGCTGCCAGAGGCCCCGCTTCCGCCTCACCCTTGGGCAGCCCCGCGAGCCGCCAGCAGGGGGAGCGCGCAGGGGTAAAGCTCGCACACCTGAGCGCACACCTGTGCAGAGGCGGCAGGCCTTCCGCGCGTCGGAATGGCGAGCCCTCTGCCGCCGCCGCCAGTGCTGCTGCTTCTGGTGCTGACACTGCTGCCGAAATCCGATGGCGATACCACTACCACCTATACAGGTAAGAACACGTAAGAGGGAGGCCGGGATTCCAGAAAGCTGGGGTAGGGGTACGTGCGTCTGGCCCACTTGCCAGCACCCCCAATAGGGCTTGCCCTTTCCCCAGAAGCAAGTGGAGGAGGAGTCAAGGGAACAGCGGGAGCCTCTCCAACCCTGGGGCTCCACCACCCCAGTGCAAGTGGACCACCTAGTGGCTAGTGACTGGCTTATACCCAGTGTCAGGCTCCCTTTCAAACTTAGATTTGTCTTAGCCCACCCCCAGAGGGAAAGGGTGGGGACCCCAGGGCCATGGGAGAGGACAGGAGCTCCCTTCCTGGTCATCAAGTGTCTGTGGCTACCCCTTTGCCCATGGGAAGTTCTTCTTGGTGTCTGACTTTCTTCCCTTCTGCTACCCTGTGAGACCATTCCCAGGGTGGAGAACAGTCAAGTTTATTTCCTCCTGCCAGACCTCCCCACATACACAAGTCATAGTGCGCTCTGAGCTTGTGTCCCCAGTGGCCCCAAACCTGTAATATCAGAGCAGAGGCCACTGTGGATGAGATGCTTATTTCAGGCAGGGGCTTCATTCAGAAGACACCAAATTCATCCCCATTTCCCAGCTTAGGAGACTCAGGCTTGGGTCAGCTGAGGTCCCCAACCTGTGCCGGACCCTGATTAAAACCATTTGGCTTGGTTCACGCCAGCTTTCTGGTCTAGGAGTCTCCAGAAAAGCAAACACCTGGCACAGAATGTAGAAACAGTTCTTCTTTACCTCCTTCTGGTCCATTCTGCAGCAGCTCCTGAGCACCTACTCTGTACCAGGCACTCAGTAGGGCCTTGTCTGACACCACCTCCTCCATCAAACCCCACCAGTTTTCCCCAATTTGCTTTAAAAGTTCAACTAGACCAGAGTTCTGACTTGGCTTGTGGTCCATATGACCCCTGAGTCATCTTTATTTCAAGAGGAACCTCTAGTGGTTTGGATTCCTCCTCAAATGGTTGTGGGAGGCAGTTTGGGAGGCTGGCCTCTTAGTCCCTGACTCCTTAGAGGTCTTTGAAGGGCCCTCTACCCACCTTCCCAGTCACATTGAGCCATACTCTCTGCTGCTCTGAATGTCAAGTTGCCCATTTGTAAAATGGGGATGAAGTCAGGCCAAAGCTCCACACCTTTTCTAGACTCATCTATCATCCCCAAAGGGCCTGGGGGTCTAGACAGAGAGATGCAATTGGTGGGGAGTTGGACCCACCCCCTCCTGAGTTGGGTGTTATTTCCACATTTCTGGTGCTTGGAGCAGGTGAGGGAGGAAGCACAAAGTTCAGCCAGGGTGGAGGGGGAAGGGGTAGAGCAGGGAGCGGTTGAGGAATGGATGTATGAGCAGCCAAGGTGCCCAGTCACCTGGAACCTGGGTGGGAAATAACTGTGGGAGGTGGCCCACAGAATATCTACCCACCCTCAGCCCAGCCCCTAGGCTTCGTGCCTGGGACTGGGTGGGAGCCAGGGAGTGGCCAGAGTGAGGCAGGGAGGTTCCAGAGACATGATCCACTGATGTCTCCCAGCGCCCAGGCCTCTGTGCCCCCTATTAAAGCTCTGAGTTTAATCTGAGGACTGTACAGGTAGCTGGATTCAGACTCCTGGAGACTCCAGGGTTTTTAATGCTGATTTTTCAGAAGTAGATCACCAGGCCTTTCTTCCAAGGCACCTCTGGGTGTACTTGAACCTTCATCCTTTTGGTTAGCAGCTGAGAGCTTAACTGTTTGCACCACCCAGGGACTGAAGAAGGTTAGGGCTGACCATTTGCCCCAGCACTGCCCCTGCTTCCCCCCTCCCTGGGAGCTCAGGATGAATCTGTGCAGCTAATCTTTACTGTGGAACCCTGGTGGTGCAGTGGTTAAGAGCTTAGCTACTAACCAAAAGGTCAGCAGTTTGAATCCACCAGCCACTCCTTGGAAACCCTATGGGGCAGTTCTACTCTGTCCTATAGGGTCGTTATGAGTTGGAGTTGACTTGATGATAATGGTTTTTTTAAAATCTTTACCATGCACCCACTACCTGCTTGACTCAGGTGAGCTCTCAGAGGCCCCGACTTCCCATGAACTCCATTCTGCAGAAAAGGAAACTGAGTCCTAGATGGTATAAAAGATTTGGCTGGTGCACCGCTTGGGTTGCTGCTATTCCCCTTATCCCCATATGGGGCCAGTAGGGCTTGACCTGACTTGAAGGAGCCTCGTTTCCCACTGAGTGCTCACATGATGTCCTAATAGGGAAAGAGGCCACAAGAGAAGGGCAGGGACCTGCCTCAGGGCACACAGCACTAGTTCACAGCTGTAGCCTGTTGCTAACCATCTGCTCCCTGCCCCCTTGGTGATGTTTTCTTTCCAGCTGTTACTTCATCATCAGAGATTGAAGACAACATGACTTCCAGCATTCTGCCCTCTTCCCCCTCTAGCCACAGCTCCTCGAGTACAAGGGAAACCCCTACCACCTACCCTAGCACCTCAACTTCTGAGATAGAACCCAGTCCCTCCAGCCACTCAAGTTTAGGAGACTCCCCCACCACCCACCTCAGT
Organism: Dugong dugon; assembly: GCA_030035585.1. Classification (NCBI taxonomy): domain Eukaryota; kingdom Metazoa; phylum Chordata; class Mammalia; order Sirenia; family Dugongidae; genus Dugong; species Dugong dugon. Next base: position 22,583,946 of record CM057462.1, on the reverse strand, counting down.
AGCCCAAGTTCAGAGGAACCCTCCACCTCCTTGAGTCCCTCAAGTCCAGGGACAGCCACCACTTCCCCACAATCAGAGACAATCTCATACTCTAGCTCTGGCGCCCCCAGTTCTGAGCTACCGTTCACTTCCCACTCCAACCCTCCAAGTTCCACCTTCTTGACCCTACATTGGAGTGCCTCTCCCTTCAGCCCCGAAACAGAACCCCTCTCCTTGCTCTCGGACACCACCTCCAGGACTACCTCAGCCTCTGGCCCCAGTGAGTACCCAGAAGTGTTGAGGTGGGAAGGGGAGGAGGGCAGGGTGCCAGACTGCAGTTCTCGGAGTGGCCACCAGGGGAGCCACAGAACTGGGAATATGCTGGGATACCTCTCCATCCCTTCCTAAGGCTCCTTCCACCTTCGTTTCACACACGTTTATAAAGCGCCTAGGGTGTGCCAGGGCCTGGGGACACCACTATGCACAAGAGAGACAAAAATCCCTGCTTCTAGAGCGAGTCAAGTAATAAATGAGTCAATTATATGCAGTATTTATTTCTAAAAGCAAAATAGATCAGAGTAAGAGGTCAGAGCATGGGTGCAAATGATTTGACGTTTTTAAGATTAGTCATTTGAAGGACGTGAAGGAAGGAGCCGTGCAGGCATCTGAGGAGAGAGCAGCTCAGGCAGAGGGCACAGCCCATGCAGAGGCCCTGAGGTGGGAATGTGTCTAGTGTGTTTGAGGAAAAGTGAGGAGGCTGGTGGGGTTCAATTTGGGGGCAATGAGGGTAGAGAGGTTGCAAAATATGAACCATGCAGGGCCCTGGCATTTTGAGGGAGTCTAGAAAAATCACTGTTATTTAAAATAATATACTGTCAACAGTCCAAAATGTTCAAAGAAACGTACAAGTGTGAAATAAAATGACCTATTGCCTAAAATCACAGAATATAAACCATCTCCCCAAAGTGCCAAATGTCGCATTCACCATCAGAATGTTACTGCCTTTGGAAACGGAACCCTAGACTGGATTTTCCTCCCTTTGTGGGAACTCCCAAGGACGTCCAACAGTGTCAGAGAAAACACAGCAGTTTAAGTGAATTCCTTGTGGACGAATACACTCAAAAGCCAAAGGACAAAAACGTGCTTTAAAAAGGTTACAGCAGAAATGCGGGAAGGAAGCGAGCATGGCTGACGGGAAGGGGGTTTAAAAGGCTCGGCGCCCTGGTGGGTGTCTCAGTCTTGGGAGTGGGGCCAAGTTGGGTCCCGGGCTGACTCAGGACTCCTCCCCCCAGTTCCCGGTGACCCCAGGGTCCCTGAGTTACACAGGAATCCAGGTGTGGTGGTGGCAGTCTGTCTGCTGGTGTCTGTCCTGGTCATTGGTTCCGTGGTAATGGCCGTGAGGTGTTGCCACAAGGGGGAGTCTGAGTTCCAGAGGCTGGATGAGGTGTCCATGGTAAGGAAGGGGCTGGGCTGGGGGCTCCCAAACATGGCAATCCTCTGCTGCAGAACTCGCTAGTACCTGAACAATGCCCCCCTTGTACTTGTTCCTCCTGCAGGGAACCATGAACTAGAGGTCTTCCTTTGCCCACCACCCTCCGAAGTGATCCTCATGGGACCGACAGACAGAGGGACTTGGATGGGGCTGGGGTCCCTGGGGGAGGGGTGTGGCCTATGAATAAATCACCCACTGCTCGCCCAAGCTTCCTGAGTCATGGATGCATGTGACAAATATTTATTTAGTGCCTGCTGTGTGCCAGGAACCATGTTGAGGTCTCCACCCTCACACAGCCCTGTCTTGAGAGCCAGAGGGTCAAATGAGATTGTGTCAGGAGGTGCTGAGGGTTACAGGGTCGTGGTTGGGGGCTGTGGCTGGATCACAGGGACCCATACGTCCATGTTGGCCAGAAGGGCAGGGAGGCTTCTTGAGGAGGGGATGTTTGAGCCAAGACCTGGAATTTGAGAAGGAGCAATGCTGGGGAGAACAGAGGAGAATGTTCCAGAAGAGGATACAGCACGTGCAAAGGCCCTGCAGTAGAGATGGACATGGGCTGTGCGTGAGTGTGTTTGGAGCATCGTGAACTTGAGGGTGAGTGGAGGACCCCTGGGGCTGTGGGGAGGAGTGTGGGCTTTATTCCAAAGGTGAGAGGCTCCATGAGGGGGGTTTCCAGTCAGCAAGTGCTAGGATATGGTTGATCTTCTTAAAGTCTTTGGAAGGACAGATAGCTCCATGGAGGCAGGTGCAGCCAGTGCAAAGACTATTGTTAACCACCGTTGAGTTGATTCCGACTCTTGGTGACCCCATGTGTGAAGAGTAGAACTGCCCCATAGGGTTTTCTTGGCTGTCATGTTTATGGAAGCAGATCACCAGACCTTTCTTCCACAGAGCTTCTGGGTGGACTTGAACTGCCAACCTTTCGGTTAGCAGACAAGCACTTAACTGCACCACCAGTGCTTCTGTGCAAAGACTGGGGGGCAGGAAAGAGCCAGAGTTCCCAGGGGGCAAGATCCATCCCCGCAAAATGTCCCAAGGGTGGACCAGGGGCCTACTCTCTTCCCTCCCATGAGACAAGTGAGGAAACTGAGGCCAGGGGAGGGGCAGGTCCATGGCTGAGGACACTCAGCAGATCAGTAGGCTCTCCCTGCTTCCACCCCTCGACCTTTCAGACTTCTCCAGTAGAGGGGGAAACTGAGGTTCCAGGCTGGGTCTCGACCTTACACCCCACATGCTTTCTCAATGTCTCATGTCTACCGCCTCCCCTCTCAGGGCTAGGTTTACCTGGCTGTGAAATGGGCACTCAGAGAGGGCCACGGGGTCATGCTCACCCAGCCAGTTGGGGCCTAAGCCCCCCCGATGGAAAGTCACGCTCTGATGGCTCTTGGGATGGGGGGGGAGGGGGTACACAGGGCCTCCTGGGCAGGCGGCTGAGCGGGTGAAACATTAACTCACAGCAGTACAGGCAGTGGGGGGGCAGCAGCCACATGCCCCTTTCTCCTTGGAACGTCCCTTCTCCTCCCCCTTCCCTGCCAGCCACTCCTCCTGGTCCCCCCTCCCCACCCTGTCTGAAGGCAGCTAGAGCCTCTGCTGTCTGTGGGTGTGGTGTCAACTAGAAAGGGCCCTCTGCCTGCCTGGGGTGGCACAGCACAGATGACAAGGAAGCTTTCTCAGAGCTCCTAGGGACCCCCAAGGAATCATCCCCACCCTCCCTCAGCCACACCCTATGGGCTCTGCATGGAACATGTGTCCCAGATCCTGAGTTGGAAAATCTATCCACCTTCTACCCCCAAAGTTAGCTCTACCTCTCTCTCTCTGTTTCCATTTCTCTCCCTTTCTTATATCCCTGGGGGCAAAGTGGTTAAGAGCTACAGCTGCTAACCAAAGGTTGGCAGTTCGAATCTACCAGCCGCTCCTTGGAAACCTCATGGGACAGTTCTACTGTGTTCTATAGGGTCACTCTGAGTTGCAATCGACTCTATGGCAATGGGTTTTGTTTCTTTGGGTGTACTCATATTCAAAACCACAATGAATTGTATCCATACAATGGAATATTAACCAACCCCTTGCCCTTGAGTCGATTCTGACTCATGGCAATCCCATGTGTATCAGAGTAGAACTATGCTCCAAAAGGTTTTCACTGCCTGATTTTTTGGAATCAGATTGCCAGGACTTTCTTTCCCTGCACCATAGAGTGTGTTCAAATCACCAACCTTTAAGTTAATAGCTGATTGCAAACCACTTGTACCACCCACCTCAGCCCTAAAAGGGAATGAAGCACTGATACCTGCTATAACGTGGATGAATATTGAAAATATGATGCTCATTGAAAGAAGCCAGACACATAAGGATAAATATTATATGAACCCATTTACATGCGGCGTCCAGAACAGGCAAATCCATAGAGACAGAAAGCAGATTAGTGGTTGCCTAGAGCTGGGGGAAGGGGATGGGGAGTGACTGCTAATGGGCATGGGTCTCCTTTGGGGTGATGAGAACGTTCTGGAACTAGATAGAGGTGATGGTTGTACAACACTGTGAATGTACCACTGAATCGTGCCCTAAAATTGTTAATTTTGTATATGAATTTCACCTCAATTTTTAAAAAGTTGTAACAAATTCAGAAACAATGAAACTTAATACCCACACACCACTTGCCCACCCCCCATGTTCCTCCTAGTCCCCCTCATGCCCTCCTGGTCACCGCCACCCCCGTCCCCTGCTGGGGTGGAGTGTGGACTGTGTCTGGGCCTGACGCTCAGAAAGTTAAGGGGCTTGGGTGGTGTTTAGGGGAAAGGGGGGAGACCTGGCCGCCCTCTCAGGCAGGCCCAGCTCTACCTCCTCCCTGCTCCCTGGGAGGTCACACTCAGCAGGGCTCAGTGGCCCGGGAATCCCTGGCCTGCTTGGCCTCACAGTGCTTGTGTGAGTTAGGGGTTTTCAAGTGGTGTTTTAGGGTCTCACCTACCCCAGACAGGGGTACCTGAAACCGACAGAGCTGGGCTGGGGGCTTGATAGGTCCCCTATGGGACCTGGACCAGGGATCCCCCTTTCTTGGGGTCCCCAGTGCAGCTGAGTGGGGAGGGGGCTTTTGGTGGGGGAGTGTGGGTGGACATCTGGGCTCCCTATCCTGGGAAAGAGGCCCCGGGAGAGGTCCAAGGCAGGGTCCTCTGAGAAGTCCAAGATGAGGGTTCCAGGCTCTGGGCAAAGCTGCAGGGTCTGGCAGTGAGCTGCCTGTCTGTGGTGATAGGGTATCTCAGGGGCATAGGTAGGCACAAGTTCCCGGGAATCTCACGCCTGCCTCCTGCAGGTCCAGACACGCCCACAGCACGTGGCGCATCAGAACGGCTCACTCCTTCCTGCTAAGGGAGGTGAGTGGCAGTGGTTGGGCTGTGACCAAATGGAGTGGTCTTGCCTCAGCCTAGGCCATGGGGAAGGGGGCCTTAGTATCCCCCAATACTCGGAAACACCCAAAGATGCCTGAGGACCAGTTTATTGTTGTTATTTGCCATCATGTGAACCCCAACTCCTGATGACCCCATGGGTACAGAGAAGAACTGCTCCATAGGGTTTTCCAGGCTGTGACCTCTCAGAAGCAGATGGCCAGGCCGGCACCTCTGGGTGGGTTCAAACTGCCAACCTTTCAGCTAGTAGCTGAGCACTTAACCATTTGTACCACGCAGGGACTCAGATGACTAGCTTAGAGCTGGGGAAACTGAGGCCCAGAGAGACCCAGGTGTCCAGCCCAGGACTGTGGCCACTACCTTGGGAGGCAGGGGACTTGGAGGGGGCAGGAGACCCCTCAGGCCTGGAACCAAGGCTTTTGATCTCCAAGGAGGTAGCCTGGGTGCCCCAGCACAGGGCAGGGAGGGCGAGAAGCCACATTCTGGAAACTGAGGCAGGAGGAAAAGACAGGATGCAACATAGGCGCCGGCAGGGGCTGAATTAGATTCCTAGGCCAGTCACTTTTCTGGGACTTGGTGTTTGCACATATGAAAAACAGGCTACAGTTGCGTGAACTGAGGGATCCCAGGGCTGAGCTGGCCTGGCCCACCGCGCTGGCTGAGAGATTGTGGAACAAAGACCATCTCACTGCCGAGCGCCCCCTGCCACAGGTGTGGCCCCATCCATGTTAACTCGGTTCATTAACACCCACCCCTCTCTGAGAAAGGAGGACAAAGATGAAGATATACCCAGTTTACAGATTAAGAAACTGAGGCATAGAATGGCTAATCCTCCCTGAGGTGAGTGACTTGAGTGCATTTGAACATGGGCTAGCAGGACCCCAAGTCCCTGCTCTGAACCTCACCTCACCTACCTGGGACCCCGGGGCTGGCACTGTCCTGCTAAGCGACGTGAGCGGCAGTGGTTGGGCTGTGATCAAATGGGTGGTCCTGCCTCGGCCCAGGCCATAGGGGAGGGGGCCCTAGGATCCCCCAATACTTGGAAGCACCCAAAGCTGCCTGAGGACCAGTTTATTGTTGTTGTTACTTGCTGCTGTTACTTATTATTGTTGTTACTTTCTCCTGTCTAAAGTGGGTGGGGGGCACTGACCAGGCAGCCCCGTGACCCTAGCAAGTACTTCTCACTCTGAGCCACACACCCTCCCCTCTAAAGTGGGGGACCACGTGATGCTCCACCAAAATTTGTTTCGCAGCTTCAGTCATTCCACCAATGGGTGTCCAGCACCTACTCTTTGCCAGGCCATGTACTGGGCGTGGGGGCCCCAGGGACCACACAATGACATGACAGGCCTTGCCTACCCACTTGGGGCTCACATGTAGGGGAGGGGCTGGCAGATGTTAAAGTCAAGGACTAAAGTGAGGAGTGGCTGGGATGAGTCCGACCGAGCTGAGGAGGAAGGAATCCTCTGAAGGGTTCCTTAGAGCTGAAGAAAGGATGAAAGCAGAGAGCTGGGGAAAGGGCCTCCAGGCAGTGGGCACAGCTGTGCAAAGGCCCTGCAATGGGAAGGAGCCAATGGGTTTGAAGATTAGCAAGGAGGCTGTTGGGACTGGAGAAAGAGTGAGGGAGTGACGAAGGGAGAGGAGGATGGGTGGTGGGCAGGGGCTGGGCCACACGGGGCCTCAGGGGAAATGAGGAGTGTGGGCTTTGTTCTAGGGGCATTGGGAGCCAGGGGAGGTTGAAGAGCAGGTGAGGGGCAGGTTTCAGGTCTGCCTTGGAGACAAGACTTGGGGTGCAGCCAGGGCTAGCACACTCAGTGTCTGGGATGAGAGGGTGGACAAATTAGCTGTCCTTAAAGGGGGCTTCCCTGCCCAGGGCACCCTGCCAGCCCTCCGTCCCCAACTCAGCTCTCCCCAAGGAAAGCAGTTTATCTAGAGAGACAAATGGATTGACAAGAGCTGTCGCTGAGAGGCCCGGAGGACCCCCTACCTGCATTCAGCTCTGAGCACCCCCTAACCCCACCTGCTCTGATGGGGAGGGGCAGTGAGGCTGTGTCCCTGGGAGTCAAGGCTCCCTGAGGTGCTCCTTGGTCTGTGCTTACCCTAAAACCCACAACCCCTACAAGTCCAGGTGCAAACCTGGCTGCCTCCATGGGCTCCACTGGGAGTTCCATGATACTCAAGCTTCTCCCAAATCTGCCCCCCAGTCTTCCCCATCCAGGTAATGGTGGCCTCACCCACCTACCCATGTAGGTGATCTGTGACTAGTTACCTGGGAGAAGTAGCCATCATGTTGTTGTTAGCTGCCGCCAAGTCAGCCCTGACTCAAGGCCATCCCACGCACAAACAAATGAAATGCCTACTGCTCCTACGTCATCCCCGTGGTCCGTTGTGGATCAAACCCTTGTGATCCATAGGGTTTTCACTGGCTGATTTTTGGAAGACAGTCACCAGGCCTTTCTTCCCAATCCGTCTCAGTCTGGAAGCCCTGCTGCAACCTGTTCAGCGTCACAGCAATATGCAAGTCTCCGCTGACAGACCAGTGGTGGCTGTGCATGAGGTGCATTGGCCAGGAATTGAACCAGGACTCCCACATGGAAGGTGAAAATTCTACCACAGATATACCACTGTGTCCCAGTCATCCATCCTAACTGCTAGTTACACTTGAGTCCTCTCTCCCTCACACCCCATGGCCACACCCCATCTCTCAACCCCCAAAACACATCCCAGATCCACTCACTTTTTTCCACGAGCCCCACAGTGTCCCAGCCACCAACAGTCCCTGCCACATGGAGCTTCTTAAAATTATAAAGCAGATTGTATCCCTCCCAGCTCTCAACCCCATCTCAGAATCAGATCACAACTCCATACCCCAATCCTGAAACCTCTCATGGCCTACTGTCCCCTCCCTCCACTCCACCTCAGCCTCCCTGCTCTTCCTCCACCTGCCAGCTTGTTCCCACCTCAAGGCTTTGCACGTGCTGTGACCTCTGCCTATGATGCACTTTTCCCAGCTCTCTCCCACGGGTTTCTTCTCCTCTTTCAGTTCCCAGCTCAAGGTAAACTCCTCAGACATATCCCAACTGCTCTCACCAACATTATACCCCCACACCCCCTCCCCAGCTCTTACATGTTTTCGTTTTCTCTCTAGTATAATGTAGACTATCTTTGTGCGTTTGTTGTTATTTTTGTTTTCTGCCTCCCCCACCAGACTGGGAGCCTGTGTGGCTGGGGTGGGCCACTCCATTCACGGCCATACTCTCAGTCCCCAGCCCTGTGCCTGACCCCCGCGCAGGGTGATCAGCAATGTTTGTTGAAAGAATAAGTGACCAGATGTAGGCTTGGGCAAGGAGTTTTCCCATCTGGGATTCAGTTTCCCCAGCCAGAAAACAGACAGGTGACATCTTCAGAGGCCTCTCATTCTAGGAGGGGCCCACCATCCCACACACCTCACCTCTGTTTTCCTACACACTCTCTCAGCTGCCAGGAACCCTGTCCTGGGGGATGTCTCAAATTGGGCACTTAGATCTCTGCATTAGAATTCAGGCACCCCTGGGAGAGGATCGGGACAAGTCATGCTCAGATGGAAGACAGACAAGTATCCTGGGTCCTAGAAGTATCCTATATGTGCAAAGAGCTAAGCAGAACATGGCCGCTGGCTTTGGGACACTCAGCAGACCCTCTCAGTCTCTCTGAACCTCAGTATCTTCCTCTGTGAAATGGAGTAAGAGGACCCACCCCATAGGGTAATGAGTGCGCCAGGAGCATAGTAGGGGCTCAACTTATGTTCATTCCTTCCACTCTCTCCTACCCTTGCCTTGCCTCTGGTCCTGATTAATGAAGTTAGTTTGGACCTCAGTTTCCCCCTCTATTTCCACCTCTGAATGTACGCAGTTTGGTGGTGGAGACAAACTTATTTGGGAGGCTGAGGGGCATAACAGCAGGAGGGTGGACTTGTCCTCTGAGCCCTGCCTCTACCACTTCCCCCTTTGTCTCCTCAGCCCCCTCCCCGCACCCAAGGCTGTGGGTTCCAGGTTTGTGCCCCTCTCTGGGTCAGCACCATGGAGAGCTCTGAGACTGTGACTGGTCCACGTGGACCCCGTTGTTTTATTATCAACAACCCATGGAATCAGAATGTTTCATCCCCATTTTACAGATGGGGAAACTGAGGCACACTTGCCCTAGACCTCGTAGCATGGGTTGAACTCTGATCTGTTGGGCTGGAGATCTCACGTTCCCCACTCATCAATTCAATCCCAATCTGTTTGTTTCTAAAGTGTGAACACTTGCTGTTTGCAAACACCAGCTCATTTAAATTCTCCATTCAGTCCTTCCTTCCAGCTCTGAGGCACTGTAGCTCAGAATCCAGAATCCCAGCTCAGTCATTTGCCAACTGCAACCTTGGGCAAGTTGCTTCACCTCTCTGAGCCTCAGTTTCCTCATTTGTAATACTGTGCCCTCATGAGGGAGCTAATCCACAGCAGACCCTTAGAAAAGCCCCTTCGAGGAGTGAGTGCACAATAAATGTTAGCCATTATTACTGTCATTGTCATTGGTATTCATCTGTCTATTTATTACATGTTATATATTTATATTTTAATAAATGATATGCTATAATATTATACAATACCACTATAGTGCATATTGTTGTTATAATAAATAGTATGTAATATTATATAATGGGGGCAGTGGTGGTTCGGTGGTAGAATTCTCACCTTCCTAGCAGGAGACCTGGGTTCCCGCCCAATGCACCTCATGCACAGCCACCACCCGTCTGTCTGTGGAGGCTTGCTTGTTGCTATGATGCTGAACAGGTTTCAACAGAGCTTGCAGACTAAGATGGACTAGGAAGAAAGGTCTGGTGATCAGCTTCCGAAAATCAGCCAATGAAAACCCTTTGAATCACAAAGGTCTGATCCACAGCCAATAATGGGGATGATACAGTACTGACCAGCATTTCATTTTGTTGTGCAAGGGGTCACCGTGAGTCAGCGATTGACTTGATGGCAATAACAACAATATCATATAAGTTGTAAATAATAAATATATTATTTACTGGTTGGTTAATAAATATTTCTGCAATGCCTACTGTGGACCAGGCACTATTCATACCACAAAGTTTGACCTCAACATTCCCATTTTGCAGATGAGCAAACTGAGGCTCAGAGAGGTAAAATCACATGGGGGAAGTAGGACTAATATACAGCTGTCTGGGCTGGTCCAGGTGTCAGGGTGGGGTATCTCAGAGGCTCATGGCTCCTAGGATCCTAGGGGGTCCTATGCCTGAGAACTCACTCCTGTCTTGACTGTGTCTCTCCAGCAGACCCAGGAGTCAGAAGATTCTGGCTTGGTCCCTGTGAGCTCTCTTGGTGCTGGTGTCATCCAGAGACGCTTCTCAGGGACCCCCTTGCTGCCACTGCTGTCAAACCGCCTTGGGCCCCCAGGTGAGGTTGAGCCTGGCGCCCCTGTCCTGTTCACCATCGAGGCTTGAGTGCCAGAGCGGAGGAGGCAGGTGAGGAGGCAAATGGGGACGAGGGCACTGGTCCCAGGAGAAGAAGATAGATAGATAGATGATAGATTATAGATAGGTTATAGATAGGTTATAGATAGGTTATAGATAGACAAATACAGTAGATATAAGATAGATAGATGACAGACAGATGCCATCGAGTTGACTCTGACTTATGGTGACCCCATGTACAACAGAATGAAATGTTGCCTGGTCCTGCATCGCCCTCACAACCACTGGCATGTTCAAGTCCATTGTTGTGGTTATTGTGCCAATCCATCTCACTAAAGTTCTCTCTTGCCCTCACTGGCGCTATACTTCACCAAGCACGATGTCCTCCTCCAGCAACTGATCCCTCCGGATGACATGTCCAAAGCAAGGGAGTTGGAGAATGTTCTGTTGTAACCCATAGGGCTTTCATTGGCTAATATTCTGAAGTAGGTTGCCAGGCCTTTCTTCCTCATCTGTCTTAGTCTGGAAGCTCCACTGAAACCTGTCCACCGTGAGTGACTCTGCTGGTATTTGAAGTACTGGTGGCATAGCTTCCAGCATCACAGCAACATGCAAGCCAAATGGGTGGTGGAGAGAGGAAGGGCACCCCTCCTATCTGAATCTTTCTGTAATTTGTTCAGAAAGCATTTATGGAGCACCTACTGTGTGCCAAGCCCTGTCCTGGGGACACAGCCATGGACAAATAGGTGCACTCAGTCTGATGGTGGAGATGGGTTCATAACCAGATGGTGACAGGGCAGGGTGATCCAACTGTGATAAGGAGATATCAAGGCACTGTGAAGGCCAGGGAAGGCTGCCTGGAAAATGTAGCATCTATGCTTAGCATGGACAATAAAGAAAAGTCACCTGGAGGAGATGCAGGGAAAGATATGCCAAGCACAAGGAACAGAATGTACCAAGTTGCAGCCTCAAGAGGATCAAGCATATGAGGAGTCGAACATAGACTACTAGTGTGGCTAGAGGGTGGGAAAGGAGGCTGGGGAGGCAGGCAGGGGCCGGATGACACAGGACCTCATGGGTCACAATGATGAGGGCTTTCAAGGGAATGAATTGATGCAGTGGGCATTTAAAAGAATCTCCACGGCTATTGTGGGGGAGAATCAGCTGTCAGGGCTGGGATGGGAGTCTTAGGAGACCAAAGAGGGGGCTTGGGCAGTGTTGGAGCAGGATAAGCTGGTGCCTGAGGCAGGGTGGGAGCCAGGGTCTGGAGAGAAGTGGGCGAATTGGGAGATTATTTATAGATACACCAAGTGTTGGTGGACACCGGAAAGGGGTAGAGGAAAAGGGGGCCTGTCATGGACAGCACCTGGCCATAACATTTCACATTTGACATCTCTTTGCAATGGTGCCAAGAGGTGGAGGCACTGTCATTATACCCATTTTCTAGAAGGGAAAACTGAGGCTCAGACAAGGGAAGTAGCAGAACCTATGTCCCAAATTGCCTCCCACTGTCAACTCTAGGGGCGAGGAAACAGGGGAATGAGAGGGAGGGTGAGTGGGGACTGAGCCACACACAAAAAGAACAGAGAGGAGCTGCTGTTTTTGAATCACACAGCAGAAGGTGGCAGTACTGGGGCTTAAACTTCTTCCATCTGTCTCGATGGCCCCAACACTTTTCATTTCTTTAGCCTGGGGGCAGGGTTGGGACAGAGGAGAGACGGTCCCCATGAGAAGTACCCAAACCAGGGGGTTGTCCATGTTGATTCCTTTTGAGGATTTTGAGAGAGGAACTGCTCCATGCCTCTCTCCTGGCTTCTGGAGGCTTCCAGCAATCCTTGGTGTTCTTTTGCTGCGTATAGATGTGTCTTAACATGGTGTCTTCTCTGTGGGTCTCTCTGTCTATTCTGCTCTTTGACAAAACACCACTCAGAAGGGATTAGGATTAAGACCCACCCTACTATGGTATGATCTCACTAACGTAACAAAACAAAAACCCTGTTTCCCAACAGGGTCACATTCACAGGTATTTGGGTTAGGACTTCAACACCTTTTGGGGGGATACAATGCAATCCATACCCCCCCATGAGCCCCATATACCTCCCTGCCCCCACCTAGAGTCCACAGGTGACCTCTGCCAGGTTATGATCCAGTTTGACCTCCGTCTGCCCCACACCCCCCTGCCCAGCCCTGCCGGTGTCCAAGTCTACTTCTACAAACTAGACAGAAAATGTTCTCCCCCTCTACAACTGCCCAGGAGATTACCCCTCAGGCCAGAATGCCCGATGGGCAGGCACTTGAGTTTCCAAACTGGGGAAGGGAGGGGCAGGCCTGGAGTTTGACGGCAGGAATCGTGCCTGCAGGGTGGGGCCCAGGGAGTCACAGAGTGAATGAGAACCCACCATTTGCGCTGAAGGTCTGGGCATTTGTGTGACTATACAAGCGGGGGGGGGGGGGTCTCCAATGAGCTCTGGCTGCTTGTCCTGAGCTTCCACAAAAGGTGGATTCTCTTCTTACCAGCCCACCTCCAACCCAGAAGCACACCAGGAGCAGGTGAGGAGGGTCTTAGAAGCAGAACTAGGATGCTTAGTAGAGGGATGTGACTTCTTCCCATGTCCCTTTCCTCACGGGTGACTCCTCTGAGCCCCAGCCAGCTTCTGTGTGCCCACCCCAGGCATAAGAGGTCCCCAACATAGCCCTCCCTATTTCCCTATCCTCCCAGGATCCCTTTCCTGCATAGACGGGAGTCCCAAGGAGACACCACCTAGGGCTGAACCTACTCTCCTGGGCTTGGCAGAGACTCCGCCATCTGTGCCTACTCCAAAGACCAGAGCCCCTAACTCTGCTTCCAGATCCTCCTTGCCACTGTCATTGGGGAGGGTTGAGGACCCACCGCTGTTCACCTCAGCTTTCAGCATCTCCTGGGAGGACAGCGCCCTGGTCTGTGGGTGCTCCAAAACCCCTGTCTCTGCGCAGCCTTCAGCACCAGCCAGGCGCGGACAGCTTCTCGCTGCCGCATGTACTCGGAGCCCCGGAACCTAGCACCGGCTTCTCTTTCAGCACCAGAAAGAGGGACAGCGCCACGGCGCTAGGGGGTCTCCTGAGCCCCTGCTTTCCTGCCCTCCATTCAGCCACAATCGGAGGACAATTTCTGTCTCCACCACCTCAAGCCCTTGTCTTGAGCTTTTTCTGTTCTTGTCCCTGGGGTGTCTTCCCAACCCCTGTCTTCCCCATCCTCCACCCCTGCCACCCTTCAGCACCATCTGGGCACGGACAGCTCCTAGGTGTTTCACCTACCTCGAGTACCTTATTCTACCTTCTCCCGGCTCGGCATCTCCGGCGCGGACAGCTCCTCGCAGTCGCCTGCACCCCCTCCCCTCGTCGGACCCAGAGGGCTCTGAACACTGCTCGCCCCTCTCCCCTCCTCTGGCGCATGGAGACCCCGGGGGTCGGCGAAGGGGCGGAGGCATCCAGCGGGCTGAGTAGAGCTCGCAGCCGCCAAGGCACAGCCAGGCCCGCGAAGCACCTGTGGCGGCAGCCCCGGCGCCCCATCCACATCCAGCAGCGTTTCCATTCGGACCCGGACAAGTCCGCGCGCCGCTGCGAGCTAGACCGGAGTCCGCGGCCCGGGCTGGAGGAGTCGCGGCGCTCCTGGCCCACCTCCTTCCCCAGGCGGTAGGGAGCATGGGGGAGGGGCGCGCGGGGCTTGGCGGGAGTGGGGGAGGGTCCTGGCTTCTCGGGGGGCGGGGGCTGGGGCTGTCTGCACTGAGGCCGGCGCTCTGGAGGAAAAGGCCGTTTTGAGGTGGGGGTGGTGCCGTGGCTGTTTGAGTCTGTGTGACCCAGGGGTGCTCAGGTGTGGTTGGATCCGAGTGTGTGTGTGTGTGTTTGTATTTGTGACCCCGTGTGTGAATGTCCACAGCTGGCTGCGTCCCTGAGGGTGACCAGGTGTGTTTGGGTGTGTACCTCGTGTGTCTACCCGTGTGTGATCCACGTGTCTCCCCCCCACAGTTGTGGATCTGCCTTGTGTGTGTGTGTCCACTGGTGGTGCCCATGGGTGTGTGGCTGGGTGGGACTGTCCTCCTAACTGAGCTTGGCATCCAAGTGTTCCCTGGACCCTAGAGTGCCCACGGGTGTTTGTCGAGGATCGTGGCCACTGTGAACGTCTGAGGTGATCCTGGGGTAGAGGTATGAGAGGGCCAGGGCCAGGCTGTCCCCGGTGCTGAGAAAGGGAGCCTCACCTATGGTGTCTCCTACCATCCCCCACACTCCCTCCCCCACACTCCTCTGTCTTCCCCACACGCTCCCGTCCCCTCACATGTGGTAGGAGAGGTGAAGCCCCTTGGGGAACCAAAACACCGGATGTTTCTTCCACAGAAGAAAGAATTAGAGGGGGAGTGGAAAAGCGGGAGGCCAAGGCGGGGGAGGGACTGCTCCTGCATCTTACACACTGGCGAGGGGGATGAGACAGAGACAGACCAGACACACATCGAAGAGAAACAGGCAGGGTCGGGGCAGATGTGGGGGTCTCCAGGTGCTGGCAAGGGCTTGAGGACAGGATAGGGTCCAGGAGCCCCAGGCCCTCCTTGGGTGGAAATGGGGCATCAATTCAGGCCAGACCTGGAGTCCTGGGTTCCAGTCCAGTCTGGGTGGCCTTGGGTGGGTCGCTTCCCTCTCTGGACCTTGCACCTGCCCGCACATCCTGGGCCATGAGCCTCCCAGGGCCACTGACTTCTTACGGGATCAACAAACCTGACCAAGGTTCCCCCACTCAGCCCTTCACAGCCCTGGGAGGTGATCCGGGGCAGAGGAGGCTCCAGGGTGCTGTGGAGTTGGAACTGTGTCCTGATGACCCGACAGGCCCCTTGTCCTCCCCTCCCCCACTCCGTTGAGGCTCCTCCAGCCCTCTCCCGTCCCCGGTGAGTCATGATTTTCCATCTTCAGGAAAGAACAAACAGGCTTGTTTCAGGCACAGTGGGGGGTGACCCCGCGTGGTTCTGGGACGCCAGACTGGCCGGGTGTGTGTCCCTGTGAGGGTGTATGCATGTGCGTGTGTGTGCATGTGTGCGTGTGCCTGTGCTCCTCCCATGCATGTGTGTGCTGGGGGGAGTGTTGGGGATCAGCCCGTGGGGAAACTTGGGTTCAGGGCTGGGCCCCAGCACCACCTTCTGTGTGCTTCTGAGTGAGTGACTGTGAGATGCAAACATGAATTTGTACTTCTTACATTTCGTGGTGAACACTGTGCACCTGGCTGGGGGAACCCTAGTGAGACTGCGTCCAACTCCACCTCCACCCCAGGCAGATCATGTGGGTCTGGGAGGGTCTGAGCATCCGCCCATGGCCATCTGTGTGGCCTCTCTTCATTCCACACACACTTACTAAGCACCTACTGTGTGCTAGGTGAGGAGAAAACAGCAGGGAGCAAGGTAGACCTGGTCTTGCCCTCACAGGCTGGTGGAAAAGGTGGACAGGATCCGTGACGAGAGAGGAGGGCGCTGACAGCATTTAACTGGCTGGTCAGGGAGGGCTTCCTGGAGGGGGTGGCACTCTAGCTGAGACCTGAAAGTGAGAATTCAGCCAGGTAACAGCGTTTGAGCAAGGGCTGTGGGGTGGGAGGAAGCCTGGCTGACTAAAGGAACAGCAAGCAGGGGTAGGGCTGGAGTAGAGGGAGCAAAGGGGTGGTGGTCAGAAAAGAGACAGGGAGGTTGGGTTACAAGGAGCCTCAGGTGAGGCGTGGATTCTAATCTGGAGGCAATGGGGAGTCATGGGAGGTTCTGGAGCAGGGGAGGATGAGCATCTCCACATCTGAGCAAGGACTCAACCCTCCTCACTCTGCCCAACCCTCCATGTGGACTTGGGCAAGTCTTCTCTCCTCTCAGGGCCTCAGTTTCCTCCTCTGTAAAATGGGGCATAACAGCACCCACCTTCTGTCTTTCTGGCACCACCTGTTGGCAGAAAGGAAAAGTGTCTGCTCCAGCAAGAGACTCAAATGAGGGAAATTCATTCAGGTAGTGGTCCTCTGAGAGTGCCCAGAGACCCATAGGCACCTCCTCAGGTCACACAGCATGCCGGGACAGAGTCAGGATGGGGGTTCTCGTGTCCACCTCTCCTTCAGCCCCGGCCCCTTTCCCAGTGGGGCTCAGGCCTCGGATGCTGAGTCTAGCTCTGTGGCTTCACCTCTCTGTGGCTCAGTTTCTCCATCCGAAAAGCAACTAGTACCATGTTACTGTTCACACTGTTAATAAAATATTTAAGATGCAATCTATTAATGAAACATTAATATTAAAGTGATTACTAAAATATTGATGTCAACAGTGTGGTCTCCGGGACTGCGGAGAATGAAGCCAGTTAACGCATTAAGGTCAAAGGATGCAGTCTGAGGGGCTAAGGCTCAAATGACCCAACCCCATCCCTTCATAGCTGTGTGGCCTCAAGCAGATGACCATCCTCCCCATGCTTCAGTCTCCCCACCTGCAAAAAAATAAAAAATAAAATAAAGCCAAACAAGATACCATCCAGTCGACTCCAACTCATGTTGACCCCATGTGTGACAGAGGAGAACTTCTCCATAGGGTTTTATTGGCTGTAATCTTTATGAAAGCAGTTCGCCGGGCCTTTCTTTCAAGGCACCACTGGGTGGTTTGAACCACCAACTTTCAGGTTAGCAGCCGACTGCAAAGTGCTTGTGCCATCCAAAGACTCCATCTGCAAAACAGGGACACTAACAGTCCCCACCCTGTAGGGTTGTTTAGAAAACCAGATGACTTTTACATGCACAGCTCTGGGCTCAGCGCCAGGTGCTGGCCATGCTCTGTTGTAACGTATTTAATCTTAAGCTTCCATTTAACGTCTGGGACTCCGGGGAAGTGACCGAATCATTCTGTGCCTCAGTTTCTCCTCGGGTACATGGGACCATTGTGAGCCCCTCCCACAGGCTGGGGTAGTCTTGGGGCTCCTTGGACCCCAGCTCTGGTGTCTCCACCAGGTCGGTACTTGTGGCCTCTGTCCCCTGGGGACCGTCTATAATTAGGTCCAGCCCCAGCAACGACAGACAAGATTTTTGTCTTGGGGACAGGGAGATCTAGTTCCCCCCACATGTCTGTTTGTAGGGCCAAGGGGTGTGATGGGGGCCCTGGCCAGACACCTGAGACTTCCCATCCTCCTGGGCTGTGCAAACCTTCTCCAAGGCTCCGTTTTTCTCATTTGTAAGATGGGAACAATGTTTCCCACCTTAGTGTGAATGGGAGATCGGGGGAGGTTGGGGGTTTCCTCCTCATGGTGCTCCCCCTACATAGCCCTGGTCAGCCCGGGTTGTGTCTCAGATGCCTCCAGATTGCCAGCAATGTTGTAGCCCATCTCCATAAAGAGGAGTCTAAAGCATATGTCTGGAGACCCCAAAACTAGCAAGCTCCCAAGGGCATAGCCTGGGCTGGGGGCTCATCCCACAATAGTGGGCACAGTTGGCCCAGAGCTTTCTGTGCAGCCTCAGCCTCCCTGGGCCTCAGTTTCCTCTGCTTGTGATGTGGGCGTTCTGAGTCCTTCCTTGTGTGTGACACCTTCCTTGACTCCGTTTCCTTGAGTAAAATGGAAACTGCCAGCTCGACCCCAGCATTCCGAGGGCTAAGCGCCTGGCACAGCCCTCCCAAAATTCCCAGAGACACCAGAGCCACCTCCCCTTCCCAGGCCCGCTCTGTCCTTCCTGGCTGAGGGGGAGGCAGGTGAGGCCTTCCAGGATGGAAGACCAGACAGGGTGGAGTGCGGATGTTTGTCCAGCGGAGACAGCAGGAGAGGCAGTGAAAGGATGCAGAGACAGGACCTGGGGAATGTCACATCAGGTGGGGAGTTACGCAGGGACTTGGGGTGGGGCGGGGAGAGGGGTGAGCTGGGTCTCAGCCATGCGGCCCTGCCATGAATCCTCCTGCCTGTGACCACCTGTCTCCAAGCCTCAGTTTCCCCACCTGGAAAAGGATTAAGAACTTGTAGTTTCTGGGCAGCCTCTTGCTGGCACCAAGCCTCATTTTTCCCACCTGGAAAATGGGCAGAGGGGTTGGAAACGCCGCGTGGGGCATGGGATCTAAGCAGCCCCTCTACAAACTCCACTTGCCTCAGGGCTGCCCCATCATGGAGGACAGGGTGGCGGTTTCTCTGCGCACCTCCCTTCGCTGACTTACGCATCTCACTCTTCTCTGCCAGCGTTATCGGTACCGCGGGTGGCAACAGTGGAGGGAGTGTGGGCAGGGGGAAGCGGCAGAGGCTGACGAGGCCCAAATGTCAGCGCCTGAGCCCCACGGGACAGCCGTCTAAAGAGGGAGCACAAAGATTTGCGCGCTGCCGCGTGCCTCAGTTTCCCCTATTTGTCCACGCGGAAAGCTGGGACGGGGGCGGGGGGCTACTGGGACTGCCGCGGCAAGGCGGGGCCGGTGCGCCTTCAGTCCTGTCCCCGCCAGGCCCCGCCCCTGCGACCGTCCAGAAAAGGTCCCCGCGCAGCCCGGCGCCGTCTAGCTGCCGCAGGTCCCGGTGATGCAGGGGTCCCCCACTCCCGCCCCAGGCCCTGGGCCCGGGACCCCGCGGGGCTCCCCGCGCGGCTCTCCTGGGCTCTTCAGGAAGCTCCTGGTGAACCAGAGCATCCGTTTACAGCGTCGCTTCACCGTGGCCCATCCGCTGTGGTGAGGAGGGACAGGGCCAGCACGGGGCGGGAAGCGCAGGGACAGGGACAGCCGGGCTGGGTCGGGGTCTGGCCTCACTGCCCTTCCTCCCTTTCTCTGTATTTCTCCCCCACCCGTCTCTTGTCTCTCTCCCCATCTGTCTCCCTCCACCCGACCGTGGACATGCGCCTGGGACCCGCTGTCTGTCCTCTTCCAGCTGTGTGGCCCAGAGCAGGCCCACAGCTCATGACCCCTCCTGGCCCTTGCAGCATGTGTGGGGGAGGGGTGTGATAGCCCTCCTCTTAGTCCCCCCGTCCCCTGCCATCCGTCCGGAACCAGAAAGAATGGCCCAAGGGCCTCACATTGAGCTCTCGGTGTCCACGGGGAAGACCTGATTCAACGGGGGCCTTTGAGGCAGGGGGCATGGGGCTGTACAAGGGCACATGTTTGCCACAGTTCACCGGGGCTGACTTAAAGCCCACTCTGCTGAGTCCTTCTGGGGTTAGGGTTTAGGTTAGAGTTAAGAGTTAAGGGGTTAGGGTTAGGGGTTGGGTGTTAGAGTTTAGGGTTAAGGGATACGGTTAGGGAAGGTTAAGGGGTTAGGGTAAGGGTTAGAGGTTAGGGTTAGGGTTCTGACTGCATGCACTGCTCTGGGTTCGAATCTGATCCCTACAGGAAGCGGCTGTGTCCTTGGCCGGAGGTGAGGTTGGGGTAGATGTGCGGCTCGTGGGCGCCGACGTGGGCCAGCTCCGTGCACTCAGGTTGCGCCGCATTTGTGCCCATGTTGCAGTTTGGCAACCCGAGGCTCAGAAACAAAAGATCATTTATCCAAATATATCCGGCCAGATAGTGACTGAACTGGGGGCGGGGATCGTGACCGTGGTGCCTGATGCCACTATCTTAGCCCGGGAAGGAGTCCCCGGCCCTGGAGAGGGTCCTCAGGGAGGGCTCCTGAAAGAGCATAGGGGCATCTAGGGAGCAACCCCCGATACCTCCAAAAAGTGAGGCTCGGGATAGCGGGTCTGTCGCGGGCAGGCCTGAGCCCAGGTCTGCGGCCCGGGACCTCCGAGACCCCTCCGTGATTCAGTTTACCTGTCTGGTCAATGGGCAGCCTCGCGATTCCAACAAGCCCAGCGACCTCGCCCCGCGGAGCCCGCGTCATGGAACCGCAAGCCTGACCCCGCTGCTCCCGGCTAAGTTTAGAGCAGAAAGAAAAACAGCTCCTTCTGCCCGGAGAAAATCCCAGCCCAGGCGCCTTAACCCTCTGCGCCCGGGATGTGGATTCCAACTCGGGACCCTGAGACCGCTCCGGCTTCAGTTTCCTCATTTGTCCGTAGGCGCGCTTTCTCAGAAGCCTTTGGGGAGGGGTAAAGGAGGGATTGGGGGTCACCACCTACAGACCTTCCCCTCGGGGGGCAGAATCTGGGAGTATCCGCTGTCGCTAGTCCGTCTCTAAGGGCGTGTTAGGCCCACTGCGCCCCCTACCCATCTGGGCAGGGAAGAGTTAAGAAGCCCTGTCCCCCTGACGTCACGGAGCAGGGGTCTGGAATCACTCCCGCGGGTAGGGGCTCAGAGCCGCAGAACCCTCGGGACGGGTCGAGCGCGGCCGGACTCAGCCGAGCATGTCCGAATTTATCCGAGTGTGGCCGGACTCAGCCGAATATACCCGACCTCTCCCGAGCGGCACCCAGACCTACTCGAAGCCACCCGAGCGCGGCCGGACGTAGCCGAAGAAGTCCGAACTCACTCGAAACTGCTCGAACCTGGGCCTGCTCAGAGCTGACTCAAACCCGAGGACAGGGACGAGGTGACCTTTGACCCAAAGGTCACAGGCAGGGGACTAGATGGACACTAGCCCTTGGTCAGCGAGCCCGAGTGGCTTCCTGTCTCTGCCTCTTCCGCCAGCCTCTTCAAAAGGCCATGACGCACAGTCAGCCCCTCCCCCGGCCATCACCCCCACATCTCTGTCCTTACCCCACGCCCCCTACGCTTTCTTTAACCTCTGACCCCAAGGCAGGGGGCATAGACCACTTTGTCTAGTTAGGATGTGGCTGGAGGGAGGGACAGGGCTTGGAGAACTGGAGGCGGGGATTGACCAGAACAGGGACCGTGGGATCCTACAGGATGAGTGAGCAAGAGGCTCCGGGGAGAGGGCACAGCCTGTGCAAAGGCCCTGAGGTAGACGGGGAACAGTAACGCGGGCTGAGGTCATGGCCTGGCTGACTGGGAGCTGTGACCATATGCCCTGGGGGCGAGGTCAGTAAACTGTGGGCGGGGTTAGATTTCTGGGGGTGGGGCCAGAGGGCTGAAGGCGGGGCCTCTCCCTGGCAGTAAGGGATCCCTGGAGCCAGCTGCGGCCAGACAGAACCGGAGTCCTCTTCAGAAAGTACAGCCCAGGAGTTTTTCGTGCAGCCTGGGCCTCAGTTTCCTTCTTTATAACAAGGGTGCTCAGTCGCTACCCTCAGGCGTAGGGGCCTCAGGTAGACAAAGCTGGCCCACACCCCAATGGCCCAAGGGAGAACATGGCCCTCGACTTGGCATTAGGATGCCAGAACCCTTGGCTCTGACCTTGTCTCCTCTGCCTTCAGCTTTGACCTAGAAAATGGGCTCTCTTGCGGGAGGAGCGCCCTGGACGCTCAGGTCAGCTTAGGCCTGGGCCGGGCCAGCCAGACCTCTGCCCCGCACAGCCAGCGGCGGGAGTCCTTCCTGTACCGCTCAGACAGCGACTACGAGCTCTCACCCAAGGCTATGTCCAGGAACTCCTCCGTGGCTAGCGATCTGTGAGTCCTGGGCTGGTGGGATGCCACCCCTGGTCCCTCCCTCCTTCTCTTATTCCTCTATTCAGCAACCTTCCCTCAGCTGGCCATTTGAGCTGGACTTTGAAGTTTGAATAAGAGTTTGCCAGGCAGGTAACTCACTTGTGCAGCCAACCTGTCAGCAGATGATTCCAGGTGAGCCTCCGTGCTCAGCCTTAGGCTAGGGTGGAGGTAGGAGATTAGGTGTCAGAAATATTAAGGCCAATTAACAGCAACTGAACAAACAATGGAAACCCTGGTGGCGTAGTGGGCTTCTTAACCAAAAGGTCGGCAGTTCGAATCCACCAGGCGCTCCTTGGAAACCCTATAGGGCAGTTCTACTCTGTCCTATAAGGCTCGCTATGAGTCGGAATTGACTCGACGGCAAAAGGTATGGGGTAGCCACAATGAAAAGGGAAATATGATCATTTCTGCTTTGACTCTACTGTCTCTGCTGTCGCTGGGACTCAACTTTTCCTTTATGAGATGGAGATAAACTGAGTGGTCAGAGGGGAGAGGGGAGGGGAGAGACTAACGGAACCCAGGAACCAGGGGGTGCCCAGATGGGGCATCCTCAGTGGGGGGCGCCCTTAGCAGATGACATGGTGTGGGTAGAAGCTGGAAAGTGAGAACGCGTGGCAAGTGTCCTCCCTGCCACCCTCCCTGATCGCCTGTCTTCCCGCAGACATGGAGAGGACATGATTGTGACGCCTTTTGCCCAGGTGGGTGTCCACCTCTCTACTCATAAGCCACACGGGCAGAGCTGACCCCTCATTCCCTGGCGCTGACCGCTCCCTCCCGCCAGGTCCTGGCCAGTCTGCAGACGGTTCGGAGCAACCTGGCGGCCTTTGCACACCTGCAAGGCTGCGGTGCGGCCAAGTACGCAGAGGGTGGGGCGGGACCAGGAGGAGGGGGGCGGGACCGCCAGGTACTGGGGGAGGTGCCAGGGGAAGGGGGCGGGGCCTGAGGCAAGAAGGCGGGGGTGGGGCAGGGGCAGAGATGGGACTCTGATGGATCCAGGTGGGACGAGTTGAAGGGTGAGGCCTGGAGGACTTGGGGCGGGCCTAGACGGGTGGAGTCAGGCTAGCCCTAAGCCGACTGTCCCACAGGTGGACCGCCAGCGGGAATTCCCCATCTGGCAGTCAGCCACCTCCACCCACAGGTAACATGTGTGACCTCTCCCTCTCCCCCCTCCCCCCAAGCCGTGAACTTCCTCTCCCTGGGGACCTACGCAGCCCATGAACCCTTACTGTAATCTCCAAAAAGTGCACCCTAGGGGATTGGAGCCCTACGCGCCCATATTACTGATGGGAAAGCTGAAGCCCAGAGAAGGGCAGAGACACAGGCACTTAGGAACAGATCTGGAATGTGGATTTTGGAGTCCTGAGTGGCCCCAGGGGGAGACTCCTGGGTACAAAGTGTGATGGTGGTGGTGGGGTGTCCCTGCATGGGCGCCTGACCCGCTGGCTCCCCAGAGGACACTGCGCAGAAGCTAGCATTGAAGACGCTGGACGAGTTGGACTGGTGCCTGGACCAGCTGGAGACCCTGCAGACGCGGCACTCGGTGGGGGAGATGGCCTCCAACAAGGTGAGGGCAGCCAGATAGCCGAGGGGGCCTGCCTCTGTCCACAGCACCCCCATCCTTACTGCCAGCCCCTCCCCCGCAGTTCAAGCGGATGCTGAACCGCGAGTTGAGCCACCTTTCCGAAACCAGCCGCTCTGGGAACCAGGTGTCCGAATACAT
This sequence comes from Dugong dugon, assembly GCA_030035585.1. Classification (NCBI taxonomy): domain Eukaryota; kingdom Metazoa; phylum Chordata; class Mammalia; order Sirenia; family Dugongidae; genus Dugong; species Dugong dugon. The sequence continues at coordinate 22,560,438 of CM057462.1, read as the reverse complement.
CTCCCGGACCTTCCTGGGTGAGCTGTCGTGGGTCACTGCCTAGGCAAGGTGTAGAGGTAGGATGAAGGAAGAGGAAGAAAGACTAGGAAGAAAGTTTCCTTACAGACCATTCAAGAGATGTCAGGGCTCCTAACAGGCCTCTGCTCTGGGCCTGGCCCTTGAGGAGACCCCAGTCTGCGCAAGACAGTCAGACACAGACACTCCCAGCCCCGTGGGTCAGAGCTGGGTCAAAGGGAGGAACGACTGGAACTTCCAGGAGGAGGGGACATTAAAGCCAGGGTTTTGAAGCATGAATAGAAGTTTGCCACGAGGGGCTGGAGGGTACCAGATAGTTGGATCTTCAGCTTGGGGCATAGAAAGGTTTGTTTAGGGAAAGATACTGAGCCCCAGGTGTCGGGGGGCCATGCCCAGCAGTACCGGTCACTGAGATGGGCCATGAACGGGCTTTGATTTGAGCTTACTTTGGTCCAGGTGAAAAGGGAAATAGGTTGTTCCTGATGTTTGTCAAGGTCCAAGACCTGAGACCAGGTTAGGCTGATCCTGGTACGTGAATCAGCTCCTCTGAGCCCCACCCTGCCCCACCTACAGACCAGCAGACTGAGGTGGAATTGCCCAGGGTGACCCCCATGGAGACTCTGCAGCCTATGTCCCAGATCAGCGGCCTGCATGAGCTCCCCCACAGTGCCAGCCTCTCCGCTGCCACTGTCCCTCGCTTCGGTGTCCATACTGACCAGGAGGGGCAACTGGCCAAGGTGGGTCTCCAAGTGGAATGCTAAGACCCAGGTTCGAGCCCTGGCTCCATTCAGATGCCCTATCTCAGGCCCCAGTTTATCCACCTGTATATTGGGCAGGTAGGGCTCAATGTGGACCTGGGAGGGTTGAGGCTCCAGGGTCTGGGGAAGTTGGGCTGGGGTTAAACTCCAGCCCTTCCCATTTTAGGAGCTGGAAGATACCAACAAGTGGGGGCTTGACGTGTTCAAGGTAGCAGAGCTAAGTAGGAACAGGCCCCTCACAGCCATCATGTTCAGCATCTTTCAGGTACCTCCCTTGTCCTTGACTTCTCATATGACCCCCGGGCTTTCCTTCACCTCTTCCTACCCCAATCTTTCCCTGACACTCCTCAATGGGGTCATTTGAACAGGGTTTTGAAAGATGAATAGGAGTATGCTAAGTTGAAAAATTCATTGTCAACAAGCTTCAGCCCTGAGACTAGCACTGAAGAAACCTAGTCTGGAGGGAACAGCTGGACACAGATACCACTAGCCCTGTGGGGTGAGGTCTGGGCCAGAGGGGAAGGACAGGGACTAAGGGAGAGCAGGGAGGGCATCCTGAAGGAGATGGTGTTGAGGAACAGATAGAAGGAAACAAGGAGTGGAAACAGTGTGTGCCGCTACCCCAAGGCTGAGGCCTTGACCAGGGGCCTGTTAATGGACCAGGAGCGGGACCTACTTAAGACATTCCGGATCCCAGCTGACACACTTGTCACCTACCTGCTGACGCTGGAGGGCCACTACCATGCTGACGTGGCCTACCACAACAGCCTACATGCCGCTGATGTGGCGCAGTCCACGCATGTGTTACTGGCCACACCCGCCCTCGAGGTATGGTCCTACTAGGGGCGGGTGGCCAGACTGGTGCAAAGAGCCTTCTCCTTACCCCTTGTGCCCTGTGCCCACCCAGGCTGTGTTCACAGACCTGGAAGTCCTGGCTGCCATCTTTGCAAGTGCTATTCATGACGTGGACCATCCTGGGGTCTCCAACCAGTTTCTGATTAACACCAGTGAGTCTGGGGCCCTGCTGTACCCTCTGCTCTTCCTGGGACTTAAGAAACTGGGGTCTCAGGGAGGCAGAGCCAAACACAGACACCCCCAGCTCCACTGAGTCAAAGTAGGGCCAGAGGGAGGGACAGGATTCTGGAAGTCTTCTTGGAGGAGGGGGCATTTTAGTTGGGGCTTCAACAAATGTGTAGGAGTTTGTGAAGGATTCCCAAAACCTGCCTTTGAGTGGGTGGATTGGGTGGGCAAGTGGAGGTAAAGCAGGGCCAGAGGGAGAGACAGGATCCTGGAAGTCTAGAGGAGGGGGCATTTGAGTTAGGGCTTCAATGCATGTGTAGAAATTTGCTAAGAATTCCCAAAACCTGCCTTTGGGTGGGTGGATTAGGTGGGTGGGGCTTAAGACTCTCGGCCTCCCCTACAGACTCAGAGCTTGCACTCATGTACAATGATGTCTCCGTGCTGGAGAACCACCACCTGGCTGTGGGCTTCAAGCTATTGCAGGCCGAGAACTGTGACATCTTCCAGAACCTCAGTGCCAAGCAGCGGCTGAGCTTGCGCAGGATGGTCATCGACATGGTGAGGGACCTGGAGACTTTCCTGTCTTCTGCATATAATGGGGTGGGGTGATCGTGGCGTGGCTGGGGGTTCCATCAGATTTGGACATGACTTCTTTCTGGGCTTTAGCTTCGTTGTCCATAAAACAGGGCAGTGACCATCGGAGCCCTGGGTGGGAGTGGCTGGGCCCTTGCTCCTGCAATGCATATGCAGGTAATGTGGAAACTGAGGTTCTGGGGTTTCTGGTGCAACTTTTTCTGAACTTAAAGCACATCTCTCCATTTGATATTTTTCAGGTAGGGGGACAGTCGACATTTTGTGGTCTCATTCATGCATTTTTTTTCATTTAACAAGCATTTATTGATCGTCTGTTGTGTGCCCAGAGTCCGTGGGTAGCATAAATGATTAGGTACTGGCCTGGCAATTGAAAGGTTGATGGTTCAAGTTCACCCAGGAGTGCCTCGGAAGAAAATCCTGACCATCTGCTTCCAATAAACCAGCCATTGAAACCCCATTGAAACTGACTCAACAGCAACTGGTTTGGTTTTGGTTTACTGTGTGCCCAGCACTGTGCCAATGACCAAGATAGTTCTTGGTCCCGGATTTGCACTTCCTCTGCTGCATTTCACAGATGAGGACACTGAGGCTCAGAGGGCTGAGAGTGGGAGCCGGAGTGGCATCTGGGAGGTGAGCAGTGAGGGGTAGGGCAGGCAGGGTCCTCTCACCTCTCATTCCCTCCCCCGCCCCCAGGTGCTGGCTACGGACATGTCCAAACACATGAACCTGCTAGCCGACCTCAAGACCATGGTAGAGACCAAGAAGGTAGCCAGTCTCGGTGTCCTGCTGCTGGACAACTACTCCGACCGCATCCAGGTGTGTGGCTCTGGGTGGGCTTGAGTAGTCACTCATTTAGCTGCATTTATAAAGCACCCACTGTGTGCTGAAATTGAAGAAACAGAAGTGCCAGGAATCACATGCCTGTATCTTAGCCTCTCCCGACCCTCAGTTTTCCCACCTGTGAGATGGGTTGGCCGTGGTACCAGGCTATGCGGAGGGGGATTCCAGGCCCGGGACAGCCCAGCCTGCGCCCTCCTGAGCCTCGGTCTCCCCAGGTCCTGCAGAACCTGATACACTGCGCAGATCTCAGCAACCCAACCAAGCCGCTGCCCCTGTACCGCCAGTGGACTGACCGCATCATGGCTGAGTTCTTCCAGCAGGGTGACCAGGAGCGTGAGACAGGCCTAGACATCAGCCCCATGTGCGACAAGCACACGGCCTCTGTGGAGAAGTCCCAGGTCTGAGGGCAAAGGCCACCATGGTGTCAGGGCAGGGGAGCCCAGGTGGGGCAGGGGAGGTTTCCTAGAGGAGGGGTTATTTAAATAGAGTTTATTTAGAGGTTATTTAAATAGGGTTTTGAAGGATGAGTAAGGATTGGGTAATGCCATTCTGGACGAAGGAACAGCCAGGGCCAGGACCTGGAGGCTGGACTGGGACTAGGGTCCATTGCAACTAACCGTGCACACACCTCTCCCTCCACCCCCTGCAGGTGGGTTTCATAGACTACATCGCCCACCCACTGTGGGAGACGTGGGCTGACCTGGTGCACCCGGATGCCCAGGACCTGCTGGACACACTAGAGGACAACCGCGAGTGGTACCAGAGCAAGATCCCCCGCAGCCCCCCGGCCTCCAGCAGCCCCCAGCAGGGCGGTCCTGACAGGTTTCAGTTTGAGCTGACCCTGGAGGAGGCAGAGGAGGAGGAGGAGGAAGAAGAACAGGCGGCACTGGATGGGGAGGCTTCAGAATTGCCTGACATTGAGGTCCTGTCCCTCAAGGCCAGCCCAGAACCCCAGATCTCACAGCTGGCCAACCAGAGGACTGTGAGCAAGACTTTCATGGACTATGAGGGCAACATGATGGCCAAGCCCTTTGGTCCCAGGAGGTGGACTTCTCAGGAGTAGGTCCATGGTGGTCCTGGCCTCAATCTTCCACCAGTTGAGTGAGATAATCCAGCTTTAGTTATGTAGGTCTTGGAGTAAAATTGGAGACTCCTGGCTCGGGTCCACTCTGACCCCAGGCTCAATTGAGAGAGCTCTCTGGAGGCAGCCTTCTGCAGTGCCCTTGGGATCCCCCTTTTGGACGCCATCCCTGGCATAGAGAGGGGGTTCCCGCCAGACTCCTTGTTCAGCTTTTCCAGCAGTCACCCTTAAGCCATGACTATCACTTTATTCTTTCTTTCTTTATCAAATATTTACTGAGCATCTGCTATGTATTATGTGCCAGGCCTATGCCTGCTATGTGCCTCTGGGGCAGCAATATGTGTGTGTAGAGGGGAGGGAGAAGCCAGCCCCAAAGAGTAATACCCCTTCACCACAAGCGCCTTCCTCTTCTCTGCTCAAGTGTGGGGCAGCTCGCTGCAAGAGAACCTGAAATGGGGGGATTTTTGGAATGGAACTATCATCCAGATCCAATTCTGGTGCTGGAGCTGGGGAAGGGAGCACGAAGGGGGCTGTAGGCTGCTGTGTCTTCTGTCTTCAGGTGTCTGTCTCTGGGTTGATGTGTCCCCTGCTCTCTGTGGCCCCCAAGTCCCACTGCTGGGTCATCTATGCATTCTCTCTCGTAGAACAGTCACTAAAGCACAGAATTTCCCATATATGTCGAGTTTCTGTGATGCTTTGATCCCTGAGGCTGCCGCAGACTCCACCCAGGGGGAGGAAGGACTCTGAGGCTTTCTTGCAAGTCGTAGCCCCACGCCAGGCCTCAGTTTCCCCATCTGTGGCTTGACTCTAGTACTTGGATAAACTTTGTTGGGGGTTGGTGTCCATGACGCCCCGTGGAAAAATCTTAGAAATTTAGGGCATGGAGCGTTTTTCTGGGGTTAAATCAACCATTCAGGTCATTGTTATTGTTGCTGTTAGCTGCCTTCAAATCCACTCCTACCCCATGACTCAGAGCAACCCCATGTACACTGGGATCGGACCATTGTGCTTCATAGGGTTTTCATCGGCTGATTTTTGAAAGTTGATCGCCAGGCCTTTCTTCATAGTCCATCTTAGTCTGGAAGCTCCTGCTGAAACCTGTTCAGCATCATAGCAACATGCAGGCCTCCACTGTCAGATGGTTAGTGGCTGTGCATGAGGTGCATTGGCTGGAAATCAGACCTGGGTCTTTGCATGGAAGGTGGGAATTCTGCCTCAGAACCACCAGTGCCCTCATTCAGGTCTTAGTACACCCTATTACTCAAAATTAGTATTATGCCCATTTCAGGGACGGTGAAACTGAGGGGCAAAGAAGGCCCTAGCAAGTCCAAGGCCACTAGGGTGGTCCCTGGGTGTTGGACAGTAGCCGGCGTCGCCACCTAGTGGCGGCGGGAATGGGAAAAGCAGCTGCCGTGGAGTGAAAGGCAGCGTGGTTAAGCCTTGGTTGCTAACCGAGAAAGGAGGCGGTCCAAACCCACCAGCCGCTCTGCGTGAGAAGAAGGTGGCAGTCTGCTTCGGTAAAGACTTACGGACTTGGGAACTCTATGGGGCAGTTCTACTCTGTCCTGCAGGGTCGCTAGGAGTGGGAAATGACCGCAGGCAGTGGGGGTTTTTTTGGTATTAAGTTCAGGGGTTCTCCTCACCTTGCCGATGGCCTGGGCCGCGCTCCGTGTGACGAACTCTTCCTGGGGGTACCAATCTCCCGAGGAACAGACAGGGTGGCTCTGTGGTGAAGTCGCGAGTCTGATCCCTGCCTTCGGGGCTCCCCACCCCCATGCCTGAAAATTTACACATAACATGATTAATCACGGCAGCCCCTGGCTTCGAGAACAGCCAGCTTCGTTTTATTATAACAATGGGCAGTTCATCACCATCATGCTGCTGTTAGGTTGCAAACGTTTCCTCCGGACTCTTAAAAGGCTGAGATTTAGGGGATTTCTACTTAGAATGTTCTTTCTCTCTCCCCCTACTTCCATCCCCTTTCCTTACAAAGAAATACATGTTCATTGTAGAGAATTTGGAAATAATAGAAAAGTATAAAGAAGAAAATAAAACTCGGGTATAACTCTACCTATAGATCGTTCACCTTCAACGTTTACGCTTATTTCTCTCCGTTTTTTTCTGTACATATTTATATAAACATTCATGCGTTCCCCTCCAATTTGGGGCATGATCTTCCTCCCGCTCCCCCTTACTGTCTCAGTTGCCTAGAGCTGCTGTAACAGAAATACCACAAAGGGGTGGCTTTAGTGAACGAAAATTTATTGTCTCACAGTTCAGGAGGCTAGAAGTCTGAATTCAGGGCGTGGGCTCTAGGGGAGGGCTCTCCCTCTGTGGGCTCTGGGGGAAGATCCTTGTCTCTTTTCAGCTTCTGTTCCTTGGTTCCTTGGTGAGCTCCACGTGGCATTCATCTTCCCCCATCTGTGCTTCCTTGCTTCTATGCCTAATCTGCTCCTTTTATATCTCAAAAGTGTTGGTTTCAAACACACCCTACACTGATGGGCTCATTAACATAACAAAGAAAACCGTATTCCCAAATGGGATTACATCCAAGGGTATAAACCAAAAAAAGCAAACCCCATTGCCATCGAATCAATTCCCACTCATGGTGACCCTATAGGACAGAATAGAACTGCCACATAGGGTCTTCAAGGAGCGCTGGTGGATTTGAACTGCTGACCTTTTGGTTAGCAGCCTGAGCTCTTAACCACTGCGTCACCAGGGCTCCATCCAATGCTATGTTGTTGTTGTTGTTGTTGTTGTTGTTAGTGCCGTAGAGTTGGTTCTGACTCACAGTGACTGTATGTACAGCAGAACAAAACACTGCCCGGGCCTGCACCAGCCTCACAATTGTTATGCTGGGGCCCACTGTTGCAGCCACTATGTCAATCCATTTTGTTGAGGGTCTTCATCCTTGACCCTCTACTTTACCAAGCATAATGTCCTCCTCCAGGGGCTAGTCCCTCCTGATAACATGTCCAAAGTATGTCAAAGACATAATCTCGCCATCTTTCCTCCTAAGGAGCATTCTGGTCATACTTCTTCCAAGACACATTTGTTCATTCTTTTGGCAGTCCATGGTATATTCAATATTCTTCTCCAGCACCACAATTCAAAGGTGTCAATTCTTCAGTCTTCCTTATTCATTGTCCAGCTCTCATATGCATATGAGGTGATTGAAAACACCATGGCTTGGATCAGGCACACCTTAGTCTTCAAGGTGACATCTTTGCTTCTCAACAGTTTAAAGAGGTCTTTTGCAGCAGATTTGCCCATCCAAGGGCATAGGTGTTAGGATTTACAACACATATTTTGGGGGGACACAATTCAATCCATAACACTGACCCCACTCCATCCACACTGGTCTCTTGCACACCAAGCATGGTTCCACCTCAAGGCCTTTGCACATGCTATTCCCTCCACCTGGAAAGCTTCTCCCCACCCTCATTCTCACCCTTTGGGTCTCAGCTCAGCATTACCTCCTTCAGGAAGTCCTCCCTGACCCCCACCTTCCTCCAGGTAGGCCCCAGTGGAAGCTTTAAGTGAAAGTTTACAGTTCAAGTCAGTTTCTCATACAAAAATTTATACACACATTGCTATGTGACCCTAGCTGCTCTCCCTATAATGTGACAGCACACTCCTCCTTTCCACACCGGATTTCCCATGTCCATTCAACCAGTTCCTGTCCCTTTTGCCTTCTCATGTGGCCTCCAGACAGTAGCAGCCCAGTTAGTCTCATGTGTCTACTTGAGCTAAGAAGCACTCTCTTCACGAGTATCATTTTATGTTCCATAGTCCAGTCTAATCTTTGTCTGAAGAGTTGGCTTCGGGAATGATTTCAATTCTGTGCTAATGGAGAGCCCCAGGGCCATGTCTTCCGGGGTCCCTCAAGTCTTAGTCTGACCATTAAGTCTGGTCTTTTTACTAGACTTTGAGTTCTGCACCCCACTTTTATCCTGCTCCGTCGGGGACTCTCTGCTGTGTTCCCTGTCAGGGTGGTCATTGGTGGTAGCTGGGCACCATCTAGTTCTGGTCTCAGGGTGACGGAGTCCCTGGTTTATGTGGCCCTTTCTGTCTCTGGGACTAATATTTTCCTTGTGTCTTTGGTGTTCTTTATTCTCTTTTGCTCTAGGTGGATTGGGACCAATTGATGTATCTTAGATGACTGCTTGCTAGCTTTTAAGACCCCAGACGCCACTCACCAAAGTGGGATGCAGAACATTTTCTTTTCTTTTTTTTTTTTAATATATATATATTTTTTTATTGTGCTTTAAATGAAAGTTTACAGTTCAAGTTAGTTTCTCATACAAAAATGTATACACGCACTGCTGTATGAACCTAGTTGTTCTCCCCACAGCGTGACAGCACACTCCTCCTTTCCACCCCGAATCTCCCGTGTCCATTTGACCGACTCCTTTCACTTTCTGCCTTCTCCTCTCTCCCCTGGACAGGAGCTGCCTATTTAGACTCATGTATCTACTTGAGCTAAGAAGCACACGCTTTACGAGTATCATTTTATGACTTATATTCCAGTCTAATCTTTGTCTGAAGCGTTGGCTTCAGGAATGGTTTTAGTTTTGGGCTAACAGAGAGTCTGGGGGCCATGTCTTCTGGAGTCCCTCCTGTCTTAGTCAGACCATTAAGTCTAGTCTTTTTACTAAAATTTGAGTTCTGCACCCCACTTTTCTCCTGCTCCGTTGAGGACTCTCTGCTGTGTTCCCTGTCGGGTTGGTCATTGGTGGTAGCTGGGCACCATCTAGTTCTTCTGGTCTCAGGTTGATGGAGCCTCTGGTTTATGTGGCCCTCTCTGTCTCTTGGGCTAATATTTTCCTTGTGTCTTTGGTGTTCTTCATTCTCCTTTGCTCCAAGTGCGTTGGGACCAATTGAAGCATCTTAGATGGCTGCTCACTAGCTTTTTTTTTCCCATACAAAAATTTATACATACATTGTTTTGTGACCCTAATTGCTCTCCCATACTGTGACAGCACACTGCTCCTTTCTACCCCTGATTCCCCATGTCCTTTCAACCAGCTCCTAACCCTCTCTGCCTTCTCATCTCACCTCCGGACAGAAGCTGCCTGTTTAGTCTCTTGTATCTACTTAAGCTAAGAGGCACACTCCTCACGAGTATCACTTTATGTCCCACAGTCCAGTCCAATCCCTGTCTGAAGAGTTGGCCTCGGAAATTGTTTTAGTTCTAGGCTGATAGAGAATCCAGGGGCCATGATTTCCAGGGTTCCTCCAGTCTCAGTCAGACCATTAAGTCTGGTCTTCTTACTAGAATTTGAGTTCTGCGCCCCACCTTTCTCCTGCTCCATCTGGGACTCTCTGTTGTGTTCCCTGTCGGGGCGATCATTGGTGGTAGCCAGGCACCATCTAGTTCTTCTGGTCTCAGGCTGATGAAGTCTCTGGTTTATGTGGCCCTTTCTGTCTCTTGGGCTAACACTTTCCTTGTTTCTTTGGTGTTCTTCATTCTCCTTTACTCCAGGTGGTTGGGACCAATTGATGCATCTTAGATGGCCGCTTGGAAGCTTTTAAGACCCAGATGCCATTCACCAAAGTAGGATGCAGAACATTCTTAATAAGCGTTGCGTAGTATTCCATTGTGTGGATATTCTGTAATTTGTTTATCCATTTGTCGGTTGATGGGCACCTAGGTTGTTTCCATCTTTTTGCTATTGTGAACAGAGCTGCAATGAACATGGGTGTGCATCTATCTATTCCTGTGACAGCTCTTATTTCTCTAGGATATATCCCAAGGAGCGGGCTAGCTAGATCGTATGGTACTTCTATTTCTAGCTTTTTTAAGGAAGTGCCAAATCGATTTCCAAAGTGGTTGTACCATTTTACATTCCCACCAACAGTGTATAAGTGTTCCAGTCTCTCCACAACCTCTCCAGCATTTATTATTTTGTGTTTTTTGGATTAATGCTAGCCTTGTTGGAGTGAGATGATATCGCATTTTAGTTTTGATCTGCATTTCTCTAATGGCTAATGATCGTGAGCATTTCTTCGTGTGTCTGTTAGCCTCCTGAATGTCTTCTTTGGCAAAGTGCCTGTTTATATCCTTTGCCCATTTTTTAACTGGGTTATTTGTCTTTTTGTTGTTGAGGTATTGCAGTATCTTGTAGATTTTAGAGATTAGAAGCTGATCGGATTTGTCGTAGCCAAAAATTTTTTCCCAGTCTGTAGGTTGTCTTTTGACTCTTTCCGTGAAGTCTTTTGATGAGCGTGAGTGTTTGATTTCTAGGAGCTCCCGGTTATCTAGTCTCTCTTCTGGTGCTTGTGCATTGTTACTTTTGGTTCGTATTGTGTTTATGCCATGTATTAGGGCTCCTAGTGTTGTTGCTATTTTTTCTTCCATGATCTTTATCGTTTTCAATTTTATATTTAAGTCTTTGGTCCATTTTGAGTTAGTTTTGTGCATGGTGTGAAGTATGGGTCTTGTTTCAGTTTTTTGCAGATGGATATCCAGCTATGCCAGCACCATTTGTTAGAGAAACTATCTTTTCCCCAATTAACAGACTTTGGTCCTTTGTCAAATATCAGCTGCTCATAGGTGGATGACTTTATGTCTGGATTTTCAATTCTGTTCCACTGGTCTATGTGTCTGTTGTTGTACCAGTACCAGGCTATTTTGACTACCACAGTGGTATAATAGATTCTAAAATCAGGTAGTGTGAGGCCTCCCACTTTGTTCTTCTTCTTGAGTAATGCTTTACTTACTCTGGGCCTCTTCCCTTTCCATATGAAGTTGGTGATTTATTTCTCTATCTCATTTAAAAATGCTGTTGAAATTTGGATCGGGATTGCATTGTATCTGTAGATCGCCTTGGGTAGAATTGACATTTTCACAATATTGAGTCTACCTATCCAAGAGCAAGGTATGTTTTTCCACTAATGCAGGTCTCGTTTGGTTTCTTTTTTTAATATTTTATTGTACTTCAGGTGAAGGCTTACAGAACAAATAGTTTCTCATGAAACAGTAGTACACATGTTGTTTTATGACATTGGTAAACTCGCTTGGTTTCTTGCAGTAGTGTCTTGAAGTTTTCAGTGTATAGGTCTTTTATGTCTCTGGTTGGATTTATTCCTAAGTGTTTTATCTTCTTGGGGGCTATTGTAAATGGTATTGATTTGGTGATTTCCTCTTTGAGATTCTCTTCGTTGGTGTAAAGGAATCTAACTGATTTTTGTGTGTTTGTCTTGTATACTGAAACTTTGCTGAAATCTTCTATTAGTTCTGGTAGTTTTCTTGTGGATTCTTTGGGGTTTTCTGTGTATAAAATTGTATCATCTGCAAATAGAGATACTTTGACTTCTTCCTTACCAATTTGGATGTTCTTTATTTCTTTTTCTAGCCTAATTGCTCTGGCTAGGACCTCCAGCACAATGTTGAATAAGAGTGGTGATAAAGGGCATCCTTGTCTGGTTCCCGTTCTCAGGGGGAATGCTTTCAAAGTCTCTCCATTTAGGATGATGTTGGCTGCTGGCTTTATATAAATGCCCTTAATTATATTGAGGAATTTCCCTTCTATTCCTATTTTGTTGAGAGTTTTTATCATGAATGGGTGTTGGACTTTGTCAAATGCCTTTTCTGCAGGATGCAGAACATTTTCTTAATAAACTTTGTTATGCCAATTGACCTAGATGTCTCAGGGTGCAATTTTTGATTCATGTCCACCACCCCCTCCAGACTGATCTCTGAAGGCCTGGGCCAGGCCTCTCTTGTCCACCTTGATGTCCAAGCAGCCCCCAGAGGTGGCCTTTGAATACTTCCACAAGTCCTTTAGTGACTGCAGGTGTGCAGAGTAGAACCACACTCCATAGGGTTTTCAAGTCTGTGACTCTTTGGAAACAGATCACCAACCTTTCTTCTGAGGTGCCTCTGGGTGGGTTTGAACTGCTAAACTTTCTTTCTTTCTTTTTTTAATTGTGCTTTGTGTCTTTGTGGCCTACGTCAGACCCAGAGAGAAGGTGGGGGGAATGTTCGCCGGGCTCCTCTGAACTTTCAACCTGGTGAACTCCAGGGGTGCCTCTTGGGGTTTATGTTTGCCCTCTGTTAAGGGGAGAAAAAGTTACCTGTCTTGCCTCCCCCACAGAACTGGAAAGGGGCTCTTTTGAGATAAAGGAAGAGCTGTCCCTAGAGCTTGTTTAGCAAGTTCCTGCCTCAGGTCTTTGCATGGGCTATTCCCTCTGCCTAGAACACTGTTCCCCCAGCTCCTCCCATGGTCAGCTCCTCCTCCCTGAGGTCTCTACCCAAATGTCACCTCTTCAGAGAGATCATCCTTGACCTTCCTGGCCAAAATCACCTTCCCTCCAATCATCCATTCATTCATTCATGTCATATACCATCACAGCACTAGGGACACCAATTCCTGCCTTTTGGATCTCAGAGACAGGTAATGGGTAAATAAGTCAACATGATGATTTCTGATGGGGATGTATCAAGAATGAGAAAAATGGCCATATGATAGGAGGTGACAAGATGAACTCAGAGCCTTCTGGAGGAGATGATATTTGATCAGAGACCAGAAGGAGAGGGAGCCAGGCACATGGAGAGCTGGGGCAACAGCCCTCTAGGCAGAGGGAACAGCAGGTGCAAAGGCCCTGAGGCAGGATGCACCCGGAATAGCAAGGAGGAAGGAGTATCTGTGGCGAGGCAGATGATGTCTGACCTGGACCACCAGTAAGAGTCTGGACTTTCTCTGAGTGGGGCGGTGCCTGGTAGGGTTTAGGACATGGGAGCCCAGCCCTTTCTGCCACTCCAGCTCTGCCCCCTCTGTCACACAGGGGGCACCCTCCTCCCACTCAATCATCCCTAATTCCAGAGCCTTAGGCCTTGCTTTATTTTTATTTAAAATAAAACATCCTCAGTGCAGAAATAAAAAACCAAAAAACCAAACCCATTGCTGTCCAGTTGATTCTGACTCATGGTGACCCCATGTATTACAGAGTAGCGCTGTGCTCCATAGAGTTTTCTTGGCTGTAATCTTTACGGCAGCAGATTCACAGGCCTTTCTTCTGTGTTACTGCTGGGGAGATCAGAACCACCAACCTTTTGGTTAGAAGCTGGTGCAAATTCTGGGGGACTGACCTCTCAATCAAATCAGAGGGTATTTCTTTTCTTTTCTTTTTTTAATTAAAAGTCACATTATTTTATTCTTTTATTGTATTTTAAATGAGAATTTACAGAGCAAATTAGTTTCTCATTAAACAATTGATACACAAATTGTTTTGTGACATTGGTTGCCACCCACACATGTCAACACTCTCCCCTTCTCCACCTTGGGGTCCCTATTGCAAGCTTTCCTGTCCCCTCCTGCCCTCTTGTCTCTGCCCCTGGGCTGGTGTGCCCATTTAGTCTCGTTTTATTTTATGGGCCTGTCTAATCTTTGGCTGAAGGGTGAACCTCAGCAGTGACCTCAGTACTGAGTTAAAAGGGAGTCTGGGGGCCATACTCTCGGGTTTTCTCCAGTCTCTGTCAGACCAGTTTGTCTGTTTTTTTTTTGTTTTTTTTTTTTGGTGCGTGCGTGCATGCGTGCGTGCGTGCGCGCGCGTGTGTGTGTGTGTGTGTGTGTGTGTGTGTGTGTGTGTTAGAATTTTGTGTGTGTGTTAGAATTTTGTTCTACATTTTTCTCCAGCTCTGTCCGGGACCGTCTATTGCGATCCCTGTCAGAGCAGTCGGTGGTGGTAGGCTGGCACAACCTAGTTGTACTGGACTCAGTCTGGTGGAGGCTGTGGCAGTTGTGGCCCATCAGCCCTTTGGACTAATCTTTCCCTTGTGTCTTTGGTTTTCTTCATTCAAATCAGAGGATATTTCTGAGCACCAGCCAGTTCAAAGCCCGAAGCTGGCGACTGCGTTTGGGGATTCGAGGAGCCCAGTGGCCTCGAGGCTGGCTGGGCATCTTCCCCTCCACGGGGGTCGTGGGCCAGTCCCTGGGCCACGGGCTTCTGGAGTCCCACCCAGAGGCGAGGATTTGGCCTTGGTTTCAGCTAGGGGAGGAGGGGGAGGAGGGGAGGGTGAAGAGGGGGATGGGTCTATTTTTCTTTTTGTTTTTCCGAGTTTTCCCAGTTATCCGCAGTGTGTTTGTGATACTCCTAAAGTCCAAATGAGGGGGGAGGAGTAAAATGTTAACCTGGGAAAGAAAGAACCCTCCCAAATTCAACAGGGCGGGAGGGACGTCCCTGCACTTCCAGGGGGCGGGGGGGGGGGGGGAGGGGTGTGGTGGGAGGCGGGGAGCGCGACCTCGCGAAGCGAAGTTATTCTGGTCTCCAGGCGCCTCCGCAGCTGCAGAGCTTTCTATAAACAAGACGAGCCCCCTTCCACCCGCCTCCTGATGGGGGATGGGGGATCAGGACACTCCTAGGGCCACTCGCCCCCTGTGGGGTAGGGGGCAAGAGTGGGGGACTGGAGACTCAGAACGGGGACTGGGTCTCAAGCTCCTCTCCCCTCCCCCAATTCTGACATTTTTTTGTCAAGATTTTGGAAAATGATGCATCTTAGCTTCATTGAGGGAGCATCTTAGCCACCAAAGCCTCATTTCTTTGCCTCTTGTTTCCCCAGGATGAAGGGGGAGGGGTCTCTCCCTCTCCTGTTTTGTTTTGTTTTAAACTCAGGAACCAGGAAATCGGAGAGGGGGGTTCAGCATCTCCTGGCCACTTTGTCTTTGTTATTGGGTCTTTTAAACCCAAGGAATGAAGGGCTAGCGGCCTCGCGCATCCACTCCCCTATTTTCCTGGTCTTGTATCGCAGGCTTCGCGGGTTTAGGGGACAGGCAGTTTCTATGCCCCTGTTCCACCTTTTCTTGAAATTTTTTCTCAATAATGGTGCGCAGGGAGGGGAGGGGTTCCCGGAGCATCCAACCCCCCCCTTTTTTTTTTACAGAAGTTGGGGAAAAGGGTCGCTCTCTTGACCCCTATTTTTTCTTCCTTTTAGCCTCAGAAACCGGGAGAGGTGGAGCCGCTACCAGATTCTTCCCATTTGGGGTCTTATACTCAGGAATTGGATAGGGGTCCCCCTTGACCTCTATTTCCCCTATTCTTTTGTATTTATTTTGAACCTTATAAATGGGTGGGGGCACGGAGCATCTCTCGGGTCCTAGCTCCTGTTTTCTGAAATAGGGATTAGGGGGCGTTTAAAGAGAGGTCACAGAGCTCTGCGCGGGGCGGGGGTCGCGGGAATCCTCATAGCCGGGTGGGCGCAGACCGGGAAGGGGCAGCCGGCGAATCCCTAGTCTCCGCTAAGGCCTCGGATGCTCAGCCCTTCAACCTCTCGGGAGTCACCATTGGACAGGAGGAGTGAGGCGGCGATCTTTTATTGGTCACTCAGCCAGTCGCTCAATTGTGTAAGCTAGTGAGAAAGCAGCACCGCCTTCCAGATACTGACAAGAGGTGGAGTCTGCAGGCATCTCTTTCCCGCTTGCACCGCCCTCTGGGCCCCGCCCCCTAGCGCTATTGGGTGCAAACGCTGGGGACCGCCCCATCCACTCGTCAATCTGAGCGGGAGCCCCGCCCCTCCTGCCTCTGCGTGCGACTGTGGGCCATATCTCCATGCGCGGCCCCGCCCCTGGATGTCGTCACTGCTTTATCTGCATGCGAGGCCCCTCCCCACTCTTTGCAGGACGTCACCGCGGACTGCAGGGGCCTGAGCCGCCGCCCCTGCCGCGCAGCCCCACATCAGCGCACGGGGGACCCCGTCGCCGCAACCAAAAAAGTCGCCGCCTCTAGGGTTGCCACCGCATCCGTGCAGAGCAAGGTGAGCTCCCGGGCGGCCCGGTACGCTCCTGCTTGGCTCGGCGCACCTGCGTAATCTTCATTTGACTGATGCGCCGGCGGGATGGGGATGAGGTTGGCGGAGCCAGAATGGGGGACGGATGCGACTGCCAGGCGTCTGGGTGGGGGATGGGGCCGGGCCCCCACACCTGCCAATCCTCACCCGCCCCCCCCCCAGCTCTGCGGCGGAGGGGGAGGGGAGGCAGGTGTCGAGCGGGAGGCTCTGTGCGTGCGCCTGCGCGTGGTGTGCACACGCGTGTGCGCCCTCGCCTGTGCCGGCGGTGCTGTGTCCCCTTGCGTGTGTACCTGGGTATGCTCCCGTATCCCTGTGGGGGTCTAGGCTCAAGTGCGTGCGTGCAGCACGCGTGTTGAGGGAGACGCGTGCACTGTGCGTGTGCGTGCATGGCCGTGTGGGTGACGTGTACACTCCTGCCTGGGAGGAGGGCGCCGTATGCTCGGGTGGGTTTGCACGTTTGTATATACCAGTCGGTGTGCAGACAGGTGCTTGCACCTGCGTCCTGTGCATCCGAGTGTGTTTGCACGCTCGTATCTGCGCGCCTATACAGGTGTGCGTGTGTTTCGGCTGTGTGCATGTGAGTATGTGACGCCCCGCCCCCATCACATGATGCAGCCGCCGCAGCCCTGGCGCTCCCTGCCTGGGAGGTCTGGGGAAGGGGCTGCGCACCAGCGTCCCTGCGGTGCAGTACATGTGTGTGCACGTGCGCCAGTGCAGCTCGGCTCTGAGGACCATGAATGATTGATGGGGGCGGGGCCAGCCGCAGTCACCCCTCTGGTCTCAGCGGTAGGGTTTAGGGTTACAGCGAGATCTGGGTGCAGGCCTCCTGGAGGGGGCTGCAGGGTGACCCCATCCCCATCTATTCCTCTGAGCTCCTACCCGGAACCTCCCGCCTTTCAAGGTCACCGGCCGCCGGTGCTATGGGTACCACCATTAGTGCTGGGGCTCCTGATGGGATTGGGGTGGTTTCCGCACGATGTCCCTTTCCGGGGCTCTCTCCATCCTGGTCTCAGCCTTGGGGGCTGGAGGGAGCCCTCTTCATGCTCGCCTCCGCTCCATACCCCCAGATGGCGTCAGCCACAGACTCGCGCTATGGGCAGAAGGAGTCCTCGGACCAGAACTTCGACTACATGTTCAAGATCCTCATCATCGGCAACAGCAGCGTGGGCAAGACGTCCTTCCTGTTCCGCTATGCTGATGACTCCTTCACGCCCGCCTTCGTCAGCACCGTGGGCATCGACTTCAAGGTCAAGACCATCTACCGCAACGACAAGCGGATCAAGCTGCAGATCTGGGTGGGTCTGGGGGGACTCTGGGCTCCCATCTTCCTCCCTGTCCACTCCCTGAAACACAGCCCCAGCTCTGCCCATCTCTCCCCTGGCTGAATTCATTCATTCACACATCCAACATTTATCAGGTGCCTATTGTGTACTAGGGGTTGGAGGTACAGGAGAGAGCACCTCAGCTCCCTCATCATTCCTCAGAAAGGTGCAGGTGACTCCCCAAGGGTCTCCTGGCCTCCTCCCTCCCCCTCCCCCCATAAAGGCCAGGGGAGGAGAAAAAAACAAAAACCAAACCCACGACTCAAAGCGAACCTATAGGACAGAGTAGAACTGCCCCATAGGGTTTCCAAGGAGAGACTGGTGGATTCAGACTGGTTAGCGGCAGAGCTCTTAACCACTGTACCACTGTAAAACGAGGGCTCCTGAATGCCAGGGGACCCTATTAAATCCTAAGTCAGAATCATTCCTCCTCTGTGCTGATGGCTCCTGAGACCTTATTCACCCACACCGTGCTTTTGAGTGGTGCAAGCAGTTTGTAATTGGCTGCTAAACTAAAAGTTGGTGGTTCAAACCCACCCAGCGGCACTGTGTAAGAAAGGGCTGGTGATCTGCTTCTGTAAAGATTACAGACAAGAAAACCCTCTGGAGCAATTCTACTTTGTAACACATGGGGTCTGCCTGGCTAGTCCCTGCTGCCACCCCTACCCTCCTCTCCCTTTACCTCCTCCTCTATTTTCCTCAAATGCAAAGGCATGGTCCCACCTCAGGGCCTTTGCACGGGCTCTGCCCTCTACCCAGAGTCCTCTTTCCCCTGATATTTACATGGCTCTTCCCTTATCTTCTTCAGGTTTTTAAACTGTGCTCCCCTCAACGCTCCCACCCTCATCTTGCTTTAGGTTTCGCCTGGGCCTTTGTCACCCTCTGACATAAGATATGTTTTCTTCCTTTGAAGTGTTTACTGTTTACTACACTGGACTGTCAGCTCCACAGGGCTGGGGATTTCTGTTTGTTTTGTTAACAATTATGTCTCCAGTGTCCAGTACAGGGCATGGCACACAGTTGAGTGAATGAGGAACGTTTGTTGAGTGAATGTGGGACAGTTTGTTGAGTGGACTCTGTAGCTCAGTACTAGTTTTCTGCAATTTTTCACTGATCCACTGTGCTCCTGATCAAGCCCCTACCCCTTTCTGTGCCTGGAGGGGTTTGGACTGGATGATCTCAGACCTTATTTTCCCTCCAAGGGGCTTATGCATGGGTCCTTTCTGACCCTTGGTCTCTTCCTCCTCAGGACACGGCAGGGCAGGAGCGGTACCGGACCATCACCACAGCCTACTACCGGGGCGCCATGGGCTTTATTCTCATGTATGACATCACCAATGAGGAGTCCTTTAATGCCGTGCAGGACTGGTAAGCTCCATCACCGCGCCCTCTCAGACTATCCCCTTACCCAGGTTTGGGGCAGGGCCAGGGGTACAGGCAAAAATGAGGGAGCTTCAGCCCCTCAGGCATAAATATAAATAATATTGGGTTTCCAAACTTGCTACCAACCTATAACCATTAAAACAGTGTGACACCAGCTCAAAATAGTGGGAAAAAAGGATTTCAGATAGAAAAATGAAATGTGTAAACAAACAGTAAAAAACATCTGGGAGGAGGGCAAAACTATAAGGATAGTTTGTGTAGGTTAGAGGTTGTAAACCTTTAAATTTTCTGCCTAGAAATAATGATAACTTTTAAAAATTTTCTGCATTTGCTAGGTAGGGAGAAATGATTCCCTCTGTGGGGCAAGGGTCCTGGGAAGGTTGGGAGAGGTTTCCAAGAGCAGGGAGCCACTGGAGCAAGACCCAGAGAGAGGAAAGAGCAGATGAGAGGCCTCACTCTTGGGGGCTCAGGAGACTGGGAGTCCCAGAAGGAACTCTTGTGGGATGAGAATGTTCTTGGCAGAGGGGACAGCCAGGACACAGGCTGTGAGGTGGGGCCAAACCTGGCATGTTCAAGGAATAAGGGGGAGGTGAAGTCCCTGGAAGGAGCCCTGGTGGTGCAAGCATTAAGCACTTGGCTGCTAACCAAAAGGTCAGTCGTTCAAACCCACCAGTGGGGGTTTGCTCTGTGGGAGAAAGATCTTTATGGCAAACTGCTTCCATAAAGATTATAACCTTGGAAACTCTATTGGGCAGTTCTACTCTGTCCTCTAGGGTCGCTATGAGTCAGAATCAACTCTATAGCAATGGGTTTAAGGTCCCTGGGTGGTACAAGCAGTTTTCAATTGGCTGCTAACCTAAAGGTTGGTGGTTCAAACTCACCTAGCAGCACCATGGAAGAAAGGCCTGGCAATCTGTTTCCGTAAGACTACGGCTAAGAAAACATTATGGAGCAGTTCTATTCTGTAATCCATGGGGTTGTTATGAGTTGGAATTGACTCGATGCCAGTGTTTTTTTTTTTTTTTTTTGGTGGCATAGTGGTGTGAGTGACAGGGAAAAGATAAATGAGTGGGGATGGCAGTAGGACCAACCAGTTGAGCCACAAAGGTCTTTCTCCTGGGGCAAAGGGACAGCCCTGGGCTGATCTGTGGGGGCAGGGGGCAGATACTCCAAGACTCTAACCCGCCTCTGTCCCTGCCTTCTCCAGGTCAACCCAGATCAAGACATATTCATGGGATAATGCACAGGTGCTGCTGGTAGGGAACAAGTGTGACATGGAGGACGAGCGAGTCGTGTCATCAGAGCGTGGCCGGCAGCTGGCCGACCACCTTGGTGAGTGCCTGGTGGGCTGGAGTCATACAAAGCTAGAAACGGGAAACTAAGGCCTGGGAGGGGAAGGGATGTGCCCAAGTTCTCACAGCAAAGCCATGTGTACAAATGGCATGGGGCGGGAGGCATCCTCTGACCTTCTCTAACTTCATGAGGGAGAAGGAGAATCATTATCAGCATCAACAGCCCAAGGCTGATTCCTATGAGGTGGAGGTCAGACATGCCTCAGCTCTCCAGCCATTTTACCAATTCGGACACCAGCCGTCCCTCCCACGGCACTCTCTACTTCTCTGCTGGGTTTGATAATTTGTTGCAATGGCCACACAGAACTCACAGACAGTACTCACAATTATAGGGTTTATTAGGGAAGTAACAGGTTACAATTCAGGTTCAGCAACCCTCAGGATACAATTGTTCAATTAGGACAGCCTCTTCTCAGCTGTGCCCACAGGCACACCTCTCTATGGCCCCTTGGCCTCTGCCCTGCTTAGGCAAGTGTTACAAAGCTCTTTTAGCTCTGCTGGTAAGGACTGGGAGGCACCCACTCTGCCAGTAAGCCTTGGCCCAAAGGCACTCAGCTCTCTCACTAGCTCATGGGTTGGTGAACCTAGCCCCTGCCGAGTGCCCAGAGGCATGCCACTCTGCCAGCAAGCCTCCTGGTTCTGCTGCCTCTGCCACCCCCATTTTCTCTTCTGCTATTTCTTGCATCTTCTGTGGTACAGCTCTGTCTCCTGGGTCTAGGAGGGTCTCAGCGCAGGGATCCCAGGTCCAAAGGATGCACTTTGCTCCAGTCTCTTCTTGGTGGTAGTTAGATCCCCTCTCTGCTCTGGAATTAGCTTTAAGCCTAGCAGGATGGCAAAACTGACCAATCCCCTTGTTAGGGTTCCATACACCTTATTTGCATGGTCCTACCTTCACAAGGGTGCCATGCACCTTATTTACATTATTAGCAAGTTATCCAACCCCCTTGGTGGGCCACAAGCACCTCATTTGCACAGTCCCGCTAGTCTTTTGGTGGGAGTTACAAGACCATGGTAATAAAGGCCATATAAAAGCGATCCATTGCACTGCACCATGATAAGGCCTGGATCAGAATCCAGGCAATTCACATTTTAAGCAAACTGGTCTTGATCAAGGGGCCATGTGACATGGGTTTTGATGGATGTGTAAGGGTTCACTATGCAGAAAGCCACTCTGATACTCTCACTGCTCAATCCTATCCTAAGTGATACGGGGCCCCTGAGAGGCCTCCAGCTTTGTAGGGGCCAGGCTGGGAAGCAGGGAGGGACCCAGGCTGGAGAAGCCCTTGTGTGAAGCTGGGCTCTGCCTAGGTGTAGGTAAGGCTTCCTGGAGGAGGGCATTGGACCTGATGCTTAAAGGAAAGGCCTTTCAGGCAGAGGAAACAGCTTGGGCAAAGGCCCAAAGATGGGAAAGATCCTGTGTGTTCTGGCAAATAGTTTTACCAAACTGTCTGGAATAAGAGGGTCAAGTGGAGGAAGTAGAGATCAGGCTGGCCAATCATGCAGGGCCTCAATCACAGGGTTCTCCTGAGGGCCCTGGGTAACCATGGAGGATGTGTGAGCAGGGGAGGGTGTGGCTAAATCTGAGTGTCAGAGGCTGCCAGGGCCAGCACGGGGCTGGGCTGGGCGGTGGGAGCCCAAGGAGACCTTGCCAGGACCCTGGGGCGAGTGAGAAGGGGATGAGTTTGGGGAAGAAAGGAGAAGGAGAAACTCAGGGTGGACCCAGCCTAATGTTGCTTATGTGCAGGACGTATCAGTGCCTTTGATGTCCCAGTTGTCCCTGGGACTATCCAGGATCCCTCCCTTTTCTTCCCATGACCCCATTATCTGGGAGTGGGGAGCTGTGGCCCTATCCCAGGGTACTCACCCATTCCTTCTCCAACCTCGCCACAGGGTTCGAGTTCTTTGAGGCAAGTGCCAAGGACAACATCAATGTCAAGCAGACCTTTGAGCGCCTGGTGGATGTCATCTGTGAGAAGATGTCCGAGTCGCTGGACACGGCTGACCCCGCCGTCACGGGTGCCAAGCAGGGCCCACAGCTCACGGACCAGCAGGCACCCCCGCACCAGGACTGCGCCTGCTGAGAGCTGCCTGGCCCCCTCCCTGGCCCCACCCCATCCCCCTGGGCCTGACCCAGGCCCCATGGGCTGTGGGCATGAGATCTTGCCCTTGTCCTCCTTATTTATTATCCTAGCTATTTATTTATTGGCGATGTTCCCAGGGCTCAGGCTCATTCCGCCTCCCTACAGCCCCATCCACCCTGCCCAGCAGGCACACTCTGTACATACACCCCCACCCTGCCTGTCCCCTCCCTGCTCTGCCATGTCCTGGCCCCGTGAACCCACCGCCCACCCTCCTCTCTAGACCTCACTTTTTAAAAAATTCACCTCCATTAACAGTTGTCAGTTGTGACAAGGGGCCTGATGACACCCCAGGGCAGGATGATTGGTGCTGGGGGTGGCATGGCCTCGCCAGCCCCCTGGCTCAGACGTGGTGGAGACCACCATGAGGGTCTCAGTGCTGACCATGGAGGAGGTCAGAGCCCAGCAACCCTCCTCTACTTCCTCTCCCCTGAGGGGGCTGCTGTGGGTGTTTGCCACCCTGGAACCCCTCTACCAGACCTGTTCTGATGTCACGAGTGTGGAAAATGCCCCCCAGACCCTCCCAGGAGATGTCACAAGAACCACCACACACAACCCAATAAAGCGGAATGGACAAGGCAGTCTCCCGGTGTGCGCCTGCCCCGCCCCTGCTGGCTGGGGTGGACCACTAGAGTTCCAATTTCAGAGAAAATTTAATGGAATTTCTAGTCATTGATCAAAGATGAGAGCTGGGGGTGCCCCCCAGGGCAGGCCCTGCTCCGAGGTGACACGGAATGACCCTGCTTTGTCCCAGGGCCTGAGGGAGCCCTAAGGTCAGCTGCCTGACTTGCAGCCAACCCACCGCAGTGTAGAAGGATTGGCACTTGGGCTGGGGTCCCTCAGTCATGGTCATGAGGCTCCCTGAGAGAAGGGCTGGGGCATGACTGTCCATCTTTGTGGTTATGTTCCAGATAGGGAAACTAAGGCAGTGGGCTTTGAAGAGACAGCCCAGGCGTGAGGGTGGGGCTGGTCTTCCGGGGGCCAGTCCCCTTCCAACCAGGTCGATATTCACTGAGGGTCAGTGTTGACCTCCTCTGATGCTCAGTCCTGCCGGCAGCTCAGTGTGTGCAGGTGCTCAGGGCCAAGCGGCCTGGGGTGCCGCGGCTGGGATCTGCCCACACAAGAGGGTCTGCCATCACACCACGCCTGGTTCATCCCTCCCGGCTGTCTCACCGAGCGTCGTCCACCTGTCCTCCGTCGGGGGTCAGCCCCGCTCCACAGCCGCAGCAGGCACCTGGGCAAGGTCACATCATCAGACATGGGCCGTCTCCACCCTGCTGGAGATGAACCTGCCACGCAGGAGGGGGCTGGGCCGGGACTTGGGGTCTGGCCTGCTCATGCTCACCCGGTACTTCAGGTAGGAGAGATAAGTGTCCCAGCCGAGTGTCACACCATTGATGTAGGTGACCCGGAACCGGGAGGGCACGAAGAGGAAGTTCACCAGCTGCGCAGGGGGCCAAACGCACCAGTCAGCCTGCAGGGAGGGGCAGGCAGTGAGGGGCGGAGCAGCTTGTGGATGGAGCCAGGTGGGGCTGTGAAGATTGGAGAATGAAGGGGTGGGCGGGGCCAGGTAGCTGAGAGGTGGGGCATGGATGGGGTGGGGCCTGGGCCAGTGGACTCCCCCCACCTTATAGAATTCCCAGAACTTGTCCCGAAGCTCCTGGCAGCTCTCATCCAGGGTCTGGCTCTCCAGCCTGCCAAGGCCTGGGAAGGAAACCAGAAAATGAGTGTCACAGGCTGGGGGAGGGCTGTTGATGAAGGAGGTGGGTGGGGGAAGTGACACCCAAAGGACCCCAGGGAGAGTGTCTCAGGCAGGGGGAGCAGGACATTAACAGGCCCTGCAGTGGGACCCGCTGCTGAAATGGAGCAGAAGGGTGGCGGTGGGGAATGAGCAATTACCCAGCAGCCTGGAGGCTGGGGCTACAGAGCTGAGGCCCCTCCCCCACTAGAGCCACTCTTGCCCCTCTCTCCTCCCACCTCTCCATAGTGCCCCGTCAACCCCAGCCTTCAGGTCTCAGGGCCTTTGCACGGGCTGCTCTCCCTGCCTGACGAGGTCTTCCAAGTCTCAGCTGAGTGTCCCCTCCTTTGGTAAGGCTTCCTGGCCCCCTGGCCAAGAGCAGCCCCATCCAACACCATCTTACCCCCCTAAACTAACATCCACCGTCACTGGCTCCCTGAAGGTCAGACCAGGTCTGTTCAGCCACCATTGTGACCAGCCCCAGTCCAGGGCTACACACACAGGAGGCTTATCAGAAGTGCATCTTGGCACCCTTCTTCACACAAAGCTGGCTCTGTTTCTCCCAACCAGTGAGTGGCAAAGCCAAGACTCATGGGTGTTACTGACTGAACTATGTTCCCAATATATATGTATGGTATGTATTCAATATATGTACTGATGTCCTGGCCCCTGTACCTGTGAATATCACCCTGTTTGGAGAGTTTTCTTTTGTTAATTAGGGCATACCAGTGTAGGTAGGTCCTAAACCTAATCACTTCTGAGTTCTAAGAAGAGCAAATAGAGAAACACACAGGGGGAAGAGGAAGACAGATGACTGAGACAGATGCATCTACAAGCCCAGGAATATCAAGGATTGCTGGCAGCTACTAGAAGCTGAGTGGCACAAATGGTTAAATGCTGGACTACTAGCCGAAAGGCCCAGTGATCTGCTTCCAAAAGGTCACAGCCTTGAAGGGAAGCCTAGGGGGCAGTGAGTTGAAGATAATGGTGAGGGAATAATTTGGAAAAGGATAGTGAGAATAGCAGCACATCTGGAAGAATGTAATCGATGTCACGAATTGTACATGTAGAAACTTTTGAAATGTATATTTTCACCAAAAAAAAAAAGGGTCCTCCAAGGTCAAGAAGGGAGAATGTTGACATGTCATGGGGTTGTTAACCAATGTCATAAAACAATATGGGTACTGACTGGTTAATGGAAACTATTTGTTCTGTAAATCTTCATCTAAAGCACAATAAATATATGTATATTTAAAAAAAAAAAAAAAAAGCTCATGGCCTTGAAAATCCTATGGAGCTGTTCTATTCCACATGTGTGGGGTTGCCATGTGCCAGAATGGACTGGATGGCAACAAGAAGCTGAAATACATAAGGAAGGCCTTCTCCTCCTGAACTGTGAGATAATAAATTTCTGTTCTTTAAATTCCCCACTTGTGGTGTTTGTGCTGTGGGAGCCCTAGATAGCTAAGACACAGGGCTTCTTACCCAAGAAGTACCAGACACCTATCACGGGCGAGGCCACCAGCTGGTCCACCAGAACCTTCTTGAGGATGGTTGGGAGGCTGCGGAGGCCAGAGGCAGGGAGGAGGCGGTCCAGCCAGAGATACCAGTAATGCAGGAAGGGGCCCATGCTGCAGCCCATGGCAAACATGCTCGCTGAGGGCGGAAGAGGATAAGAGTCTGGGCATCAGGGCCAGCAAACCCTCCATTCCAGACACCCTCCCAAAGCCTCAGTTCCTCTGCCCAAAACAGGGAGAGCCCAGCTGTGTGTTCTTCCTGTACAAGGCCGATCTCCAGGCCCTATTCCGGGTGCTCCTCACCTTCTAGCTTCATCCTCGCCTCACCCCCTGCGAGGAGGTTCTATCAGTGCCTTGCTTTTCAGAGTGACACCCAGGCAAAGCGGGTTGGAACGTGTAGGGCCAGGGCGGGGCCCGCACAATGGCGGGATTCAACCGCAGGGGACTGAGATCAGGGGTGGGCAGGGATGGAGACAAGAGGATGTGAGGTGGCGGAGACCCCGGGAGTGGGAGGCGATGGAGACCCCGGGGGTGGGCGGGAACCTCGGGATGGGAAGGATAGGAGGATCCAGGGAATGGGCGAAGACGAGACCGCTGAGAAGATCCTGGAGAGAGAAGACCCCGGGGGAGGGAGGGAGGAAGCCTCGGAGAGAAGATCCCGGGAATGGCAGGTAAGAGAGTCCCCGGAGAGAAGAAGAGACCCCGGGGGTGGGAGAGGACGAGGATCCCCGGGGTGCGAGGGGAGGGAGACCCTGGGGTGGGCAAGGACGGAGGCTGATGAGCATCTGTCAGGGTCAGGGTGCAAGTCGAGATCAAGTGTCCGGTTTGAGACTGAGATCAAAGGTCAGGGGTCACGGCCAGCGGATGCAGTGCAGGGTTCTCCGAATCTAAGGTCGGGGTCAAAGGTCCCACGGGGTCAAGGGCCGGCCTGCTCACCGGAGCGCCGCAGGTCGAACCTCTGGCCCGGCCTGGCGCGGACTTCCCAGGTCTGGCGCGCGCCGTCCCCGGCCGCCATAAGCGCGCCGCAGCCCAGTGTGTTGGTGACGAGTAGCACTCGGCCCTGAAACAGCGGCTTCCCAGCAGCCCGCAGGCCGCGAACCCATCGCCAGCCGCCCGGCGCCATCGCGACGCGGGACTCTAGGACCGGCGAGCAGGCCCGCCCTGCGCTACGCCGGCCAATCGCGAGCCACCGCCGCACCGGAATCCCCGCCCCATGACAAGCCACCAATCGCAAACTGCCTTCGCAGTCCGCATGCCCTGCCCCAAACAACTTTGACCAATCGATCGCCGTCTCCGCCCTCCACTTTCCCCGCCCCGAGGGTATTGACCAATAAATGACCGGTACTTCATTCCAGGGCCAATAGCTGTACGAAGCATCGCGTGGACCAATCACAAAGAAGTATCGAGCCACACCCACTCACTCCAATTGCTGATGTTCATGCTAGTTTCCTCATCCCTTCCAGCGCCAGCCTATGGGACCCGTCGGCACACCTCCCAGGACTACACTGGCCAATCGTAGTAAATAGCATCCTGTCTCCCTCGTTGCGATGGCTAATCTTAGACAGTTACTGCGCTCTCCTAGCCAATCGCCCTTCAGATTCTCCCAGAATTCATGAGAACATGAGAACTGAGGTCGTGATAACTCCTTGGGCGGAAGTCCAATCGCGCAAAGACTCATGGGAGGAGGGGGTGGGGAGCGGAAAGTGCTGGTCTAATGTGTGCGCAGCTGGAATGTATCCGCGTCCTGTTATTGACCTTACTCCTGACCTTAGTTGGGACGCTGACTTCAGTTCCAGAATAATAATTATAACGTTAGGTACTGTTACGTGTCAACTCATTTTATAGCAATTCTATGATGCTGCAGGAACTGTTACGTCCTCATACATCTCCTATACTCCTATAGAGGAAAATGTTTCAATGAAAAACTATGGAAGGAATTGCAAACTACAGCCCGCGGGCCAAATCAGGCAACAACCTGTTTTTGTGTGCTCTGTGAGTTAAGAATTTTCTTACATTTTTCGATGGTGAAAAAAAATGCTTTGTGACAAGTGAAAACTATATAAAATTCACATTTAGGTGTTGCTAAATAAAAACTTTATTGGAATACAGCCATGCTCATTTGTTTCCTTATGTCTACTTTTACATTACAATGATTCGTTGCTACAGAGTTAGTACGGCCTACGCAGACTATTTACTATCTTGCCCTTTACAAATAAGACTTGCTGTTCCTGTATCAGGAGCCCTGGTGGTGCAGTGGTTAAAGCGCTCGGCTGCTAACCAAAAAGATCGGCAGGTTGAACCCACCAGCCAATCCTGGGGAGGGAGATGTGGCTGTCCACTTCCATAAAGATTTACAGCCTTGGAAACCCTATGGGGCAGTTCTACTCTGTCCTATAGGGTGGCTATGAACCGTAATCAACTCGATGGCAGTGGGTTTGGTTTTTTTCTTTTTCTTTTTGGTTCCCTGTGTAGGAGCCCGGGCAGCACAGTGGTTCAGTGCTCAGCTGCTAACCGAAAGGTTGGCAATTAAAACCCACCAGCTGTTCTTCAGGACAAAGATGTGGCAGTCTGCCTTGTAAAGAGTACAGCCTTGAAAACCCCATGGGGGCAGCCCTACTTTGTTCTATAGGGTCACTATCACGGCAACGGGTTTGGTTTGGTTTTGGTTCCCTATACGAGAGGGCCCCTTTCAGGGTTATCTGATTCTGATTCTATGGGAGATATTTTAGAAATTGTAGTTATAAATAACTGGTAACGCTAAAAAATAATTCTTGCCCATAGATATGCAAACGGATTTTGCCCCATGGAGGGACATACCCCCAATCTTTTTGCCTTGATTTGCACATTCATTTCAATATCCCTGATCTGTTGGTTCTTTGGGGTGTACATATGATGTTCCATCATATGCCAGAAGGGATTGTGCATATGTAATTGAAGTCCCTAATCAGTTCACTTGAGTTAATCAAAAGGTAGATTCATCAGTGTTCCTATTTGTGAGAGTCCTTGTGGTGCTTTGCTTGATGTTAAGCAACCACAAAACAGTGTATTTCAGTTATTATTTAAGATGTTAACTTGGCCAGGATCCCACATTGCATTTAGTCATCCCATCTCCTTGGTTTCCTCTGGTCTCTGACAGTTTCTCAGTCTTTCCTTGTTTTTCATGACCTTGGCACTTTTGTAGAGTTTTGGACAGGTATTTTGTAGAAAGTCCCTCCATTTGGGTTTGTCTGATGTTTTCTCATGATTAGACTGGGGTTATGGGGTTTGGAGAAGAATCTCACAGGAATGAGGGTCCTTATTCCATCTTATCAGGGGTCACCTGGCATCCATATGACTTATCATGAGTGACGTCAACCTTGATCACCTGGTTAAGGTGTTATCTGCCAGACATCTCCATGGTCAAGTTATTGCTTTTTCCTTTCCCTACTTTATTCTTTGGAACCCAGTCACTAAGTCTAGTCCACCCTCAAGGTGGTGGTGGTGGGCCGAATTAAGCTCCATCCCCTGGAGGGGGCAGTATGTACATATACGATTTGACCAGCCACTTTTAAGAAGCTACTTTGATTTTCCACTGCCCATCTGTCAGTCTGTCATAGTGTAGTGCCACTAATATTTCAAATACCAGCAGGGTCACCTATGATGGACAGGTTTCAGTGGAGCTTCCAGGCTAAGACAGATTAGGAAAAAAGGCCTGGCGAGCTGCTGATGAAAATCCAATGAATTACAACAGAACATTTTCTGATACCGTGCTGGAAGGTGAACCCCACAGGTTGGAAGGTACTCAAAATACACAGTGGCTGCAACAATGGATTTGGGCATACCAACCATCGTGAAGATGGCAGAGGACCTGGCAACGTTTCATTCTGTCGTACACAGGGTTGCCATGAGTCGGAGCCAACTCAAGAGCAACTAACAACAATACTGACTTTTGGGAGTCAATGCTTACAAAGTCCTTGCAGGAAAATTGACCTGGTACCTGTCTTGCAGGGTCAGCTTTACAGGTGAATAAGTAAGGTCCCTTCACTTCCTGTCAGGCCAAGAATCTTTTGTAGATGACCAGAAGAATTTGTCCAAATCTATATGTAAACCAAAAAACCCCAAACCTGTTGCCTTTGAGTCAATTCCGACTCATGGAGACCCCATGTGCTACAGAGTAGAACTGCTCCATAGGGTTTTCTTGGCTGTAATCTTTACGGAAGCACATCACCAAGCCTTTGTTCCATGGTGCCACAGGGTGGGTTTAAACTGACAACCTTTAGGTTAGCAGCCGATTACAAACAGCTTGTGCCTCCCAGGGGCCCAAATCCATAAGTTCTGCTGGTAAAAACTGGTAGTTTCTTGCCTCCAGTTAGCAAATGAAAGAGACTTTTAAAAAGTCCAATCCGAGGTTCCTTCTGGAAACTCCTACCAAAGCAAACCGAAGAAGGCTTGCTGACGCTATGTAAATAACCAGAGCAAATCCAGGGAGAAGCCCCAAGAATAATTCTTCTTTCAGATGGTTTTTCAATTAAAGGAATAAGCTCCTTCATCCTCCATGAAAAAGTCAGCTTTGCCTTCATTTGCATGTTCGTTTCGATATTCCTAATATTCCTATAAGGAGCCCTGGTGGCACAATGGTTAAGTGCTCGGCAGCTGTTGGACCCCACCAGTGGCTCCACAGCAGAAAAAACCTGACGATCTGCTCCCATAAAGATTACAGTTTAGAGAACCCTATGCGGCAGTTCTACTCTGCTGAACGTCTCAGCAATCCCTCATTAATAATGAGCTAAATAAAATCTTCAATGCGTGTTCATTTTACATCAGTATAAGCATCACAATTTCCTCTTTCTTTGAAAATCATCCTCTAACACACCTGTCACTCTTATGTGCCCCAGTCTGGCATTCCAGCCCCAGATTTTACTGTTGGCCCATTGGGTGGTGTCTTAGTCATCTAGCGCTGCTACAACAGAAATACAAGTGGGTGGCTTTAACAAAGAGAAGTTTACTTCTTCACAGTAAAGTAGGCTAGAAGTCCAAATTCAGGGCGTCAGCTCCAGGGGAAGGCTTTCTCTCTCTGTCAGCCTTCTCATCAATGTTCCTCTGGACTAGGAGCTTCTCTGCGCAGGGACCCAGGGTCCAAAGGACGCGCGCTCTGCTCCCAGCACTGTTTTCTTGATGGTATGAGGTCCCCCTGTCTCTCTGCTCACTTCTCTCTTTTATATCTCAAGAGATTGCCTCAGGACACAATCCAGTCTTATAGATTGAGTCCTGCCTTACTAACACAACTGCCACCCATCCTCCCTCACTAACATCATAGAGGCAGGATTTACAACATATAGGAAAATCACACAATACCGGGAATCAAGGCCCAGCCAAACTGATGCACACATTTTTGGGGGGACATAATTCAATCCGTGACAGGTGGCCACGCAAACCCGCCATCTTTGCCTGCCTGGGTTTGCACGCACTGTTCTTGCCTGCGATGCCCTGATTTCCTCCCCCAGTGAATACATTGTTCAACACTGTCCGTATCCGCTTCATCCTCTGGGATCCTCTAGCCCCAGTTCCCACCCTCTGGCTCAACCATGGCCATGTAGGGTTGAAAGTGTCTCAGGGGCCTTAATATCACCTGGTGTGGGTTCAGCACAAAGGGGGTGGCTAGGGATGTTTGTTGAATTGATGAATAAACTTTCTGCCTGACAGATTCCTTCGAAACTCCAGCCCCAATGCCCTACTTCCTTAGGCAGAGTCCTCACTGTCCCTCTGAATTCCTCCAGCCCTGAGCCCCTCTTTCTGGCCCATCCCTGACCCCAAGGGACTCGGGATGTCTGTCTGACTCTACATCCTTTGGACTGGGGGCTCCTCAGGGACCGGGCCCAGGGTTGAGGCCTCTCAGGGGCCCCGGCACTGCATAGGCCCAGGGGGAAATTTACTGACTTGTCAAATGACTCATAACCTCCAGAAAAGTTTATTTAAGGAGTTTCCATTTAGCACCATTCTCAGAGGGGCAAGATTCTTGATCTTAGGGTGGGATGCTGAGTCAGGGCTTCATGGGATGTGCAGAAGTTATCCAGGGGCCAAGAGCTGGCAGTCGAAAAAATGGAGGCAGCTGGGTTTTTACGGCCATCGCTGGAAACAGACTTCCCTCTGGGACCTGGTCCCAATTTGGCAGACATCTGGCTTCTCACCCTGGAGGGGACAGCTGTGAGTTGGGGTCCTGGAAGGAGACTCACCCCCTACCCACCGAATCCCACTGCTCCCCGCCCAGCTTACCTGGTACAAATGGCAAACAAGGCTCAGGAGCTCATCCTGTTCACTCATGGGCTTCTGCACAAAGCAAGACAGGTTAGGGTCAGGGTCAGGGTCAGAATCCCACCTGCCCCAACCCATGTACCCTAGTTCTGGCCCCAAAGGGGCTACAAATGGCCCCTAGCCTGATCCCTGCCTCCCAGCCCAAGCGGCACCTCCATCCCTGCAGTCCCCATCCAAGAACCGAGCTGAGGGCTACAGGGCTCTTACCCCATTGACGACGACCCAGGGCACGTATTCGTGGGGTGGCTGCAGAGCGTCTGTCAGCTGGGCGTTGGCGTGCATGAGCTGTGTGCCGCGGTCCCCCATTGCGCACTCTGTGATGGTGTCCAAGGACACCTCCGGGGCATAGATCTGCAGGCACTGCGGGTGCAGGAGGGTGGATAAGTGGGGTGTTGCTTCAGCTTCCTCCCTATTATCTCCCTAACGGTCCCCGGTCCCCCGCTGGCCCCCCAGCCAAGGGAGAAGGGACAGTTGGCCCTACAGCATGCGAGAATGCCCTTAAACAATGGGTGTTTAAAATACACACTTGAATGGAGGCCCTCGAGGCACAGGTGCAGGCTGCTCTCCTCCCCATCCCTTTTGCCCTCTGCCCTAAGACCAGACCTGCAGCCCTTGACTTTCCTCAGAGCTGCCGTATATGCTGTTCCCTTCACCAAGAACATCCTTTCTCCTCCTCCAGCATCTCCTGAAGTTCCCTCTCCTCAAGAGCCCCCTTCTCCTCTGGACTCTCCCAACCCCATTCTGACCCCACAGGGTTGGAGGTGTCTTAAGGTGAGGCCTCTTGGGCAGCCCAGGTTATTATTATTTTTTTTACATTTTATTGTGGTGAAAAACAAACAGCCTGGGTGTCTGATGAATGAATAAATGATTGGGACAGATAAGTCACTCCTTCGGGAGTTATTGTTCACAATCTCTTGGGGAAATAGGCAGGCCTGTCCTTTCATCTCCCTGTGCCATGGGAGGTCCCCCATCTGTGTCCCTGTAAACTCCTATTCATCCTTCTAAGCCCAGCTCAGAAGGCCCTCCTCCAGGAAGCCCTCTCTAATACACTTATGCTCCCAGGAGACCATCATACTCTGATTCCCTTTGAGAGACAGAGGCTTTGAGGGGGGAGGTTATTTTCCTGGGGCTACACAGCAGGTGGCATTCAGAGCAGGATTTGAACCCCAGGTCTGCTGTGGTCCCTGGCTTCTCCCTGCTCCTAGTGCAGACAGAGGAATGTGCTCACCGGCTTCAGGTTTTTTTCCATGTCATCCATTTCCTCCATGCAGACGATGGTTAGAAAGGCTGTGGTCTTCTCCAGCTTGTCCAGCAGGCAGGCCTGGGGGGTGAGGGCAGGCAAGGGCTTGAGAGGGGCCCAGAACAGCCCAAGGCCCTCTGGAAACCATCATCAGCACTTACTACTGACTGGGTGAATGGTGGCAGGATTGAATGGAGGCCCACAAGGCAGAGGACAAAGCCAGTTCCAATGCCCACCCCTGTAGCCACTCACCTCCACCTTGTTGAGCAAGCACTCACGCTCCCCATGCTGGCACGTGAACTCCCACTTGCCGCTGACATTTTGTTCCTGCAAAGCAGTGGGGTGAGAGGTGGCCAGCCAGATGGGCGCACATGCCTCCCTCCCACATGCCGTGATTTCCCCAGGGCCCATGCACCTGGGCATTCCCGTAGGGCACCAAAGTGATGTTGAGGATCTCCTGGACCATCAGCCATGTGGGGAAGAGCTCTCGGACCAGGAATCCCCGGCAGCCACCGCACAGTGACTCATAGTAGAGGCTGACGTTGACGGGCAGGGCACTCAAATTCTTGATGGGCGCCTGCGGACACAGGATGCCAGCCTACAGGGAGCAGGGGGTGTCAGGTGGTGCAGCTGTGGGAGGCTCCAGTCATCTCTGAGCCCACTTGGTTCCTACACAGAAAGGGAGCTACAAAGATTGGGTGCTCCATCTCATACTCCTTCCAGACATAGCCCAGGGGAACCCTAGCTCTGAGGTTTTGCTGTGTCCCCGCCACAAAAAAATCCAAACCTGTTGCTGCTGGGTTGATTCCAACTCATGATGACCCCACGTGTTACAGAGTAGAACTGCTCGATAGGGTTTACTCGGCTGTAATCTTTATGGAAGCAGATAATTCGCAGGTCTTTCTTTCAGGGTGCTGCTGGGTAGGTTCAAACTGCCAGCCTTTAGGTTAGTAAACCAGCACAAACTGTTTGTGCCACCCAGGGACTTACTATGCCCCCAAACCTCCCTAAATCTCAGTTCTTCTGCAAAACGAGTGGGACACAGACTTGCAAACAGTAGACACTTAATGAATGCACAGCCCTTGCTTTCCACCAGGCACCCTGGCAACAGGAGGGAGGAGAAACTCCTCGGTCTGAGGGGCTGAGGGGCTGAGGGGCTGCATGCAGTAAATGCTCATACACATTTCTGGTCGCCATCCTCAACCCTGCCTTTCTGGAAGTGCATACCACATCTCTGTCACTTCACCTCCAGAGCCTTGGTGAGCTAGCTCCTTGTTTACTCCTGCTCCCAAGGGGCCCACGTGAACCCCTCCCAAGTCCGACTGCCCAGAGGCGGCACCTAATAGGTGCTGACTGCCACTTAGGCAGGGGGATGGCAGACAGCTGGTGTATGCCGGCCGTGAGCAAGTCCCTGGGACTATAAGGCGTTTGCTTGCGCCGCAGCAGAAACTGCGAGGAGCCCTCCCTGGCCGGAAGGCACACAGTAAGCGCCTCCTGCATGCAGGTGGTCTGGGGTAGGCCGCTTAGCTTGTCTGGGCTTCCCCTGGACCACAAGGGGGAGGCGCCGTCAGCTCCTGTCCCAGTACACAGTAGGCGCTCAATGTAGTCTCAGGCTGGGCGGGCAGAGCCGGCAGGGGAACTGGACGAGGAAGTGAAACGACTCCCAGAGGGTGTGGGCGCAGCGCAGGGGGAGGGGTTGAATCGGGGGGGGGAAGGTCTCTAGGCACCGGACGCGGCAGCAGGATGGCCTGCGACGCGTCCCCTCGGGCCCTGGGTCTCCTCGGGGTAGTTCGGGAGCAGGGAGGCACCGCCTGCCTCCGACTGGGCACAGTCCCCGCCGGCCCGCCCGCCGCGTCGCCATCCTTACCTTACAGGTGGCCGCCACCTCGTGGAGCTCCCTCGGCGGGGACGCGTGCGCCGCCGCGGGGCCCTGTAGTAGCATTAACAGCGCCAGGAACGGCAGAAACCCGGCCAAGACCATCGCGGCGGGGAGACAGAGTGAAAGCGCGGCAGCCTCGACGGCAAGCGTCCTCTGAATCCGGCCGAGGCCCGGCCCTCCGGACGGCCCATCCCTCAGTGCCCCCGCCCCCGGGTTCCCGCCTCCCGGCGCCCCACCCCTCAGCATCCTGGGCTGCGTCGTTCGTCGCCGCGTCTTCTTTTCGCTGCTGTCGCCCCTCCCCTGGTCCTGACCCCCCTCCCTCGCCCCTTCTTCTCCCCCGAACCCCTCTGGCCTCTCCCCCTTTACTGGCTCGGACCCCCTGGCCCGTCTGGGAACCATCACCTGCGCTCACTTTCCAGCGCGGCTCCTGCCCCACGCCCGTCGGGTGCTAGGGCCCCGGGTCACGCGCCGTCGAGTCGCTTTTCGCCCCCCGCCCCCCGGGGGAATTAGCTCTTCCCAGTCCTGAGACGCTAGGGGCTTGGGCCTCTTGAGCAGATGTAGGGTGGTGACTTCAGGGACTGGGAGAGACAGACCGAGAGAGATGGAGGAGTGGTCTCCTCAGCCCATGGCCAGAGTGGGGGCCCGCCCCTAATCCGGGGACCCTGTGCTTTTACAGTCCGGTTCTCTCCTTCTATCCTGGCCCAGACACCCCTCGCCGTCCCCTCCCCTGCCCTCGGACCTCCCTCGCCTTCCTCCTCCCAGGCTCCGCAGCCCTGACTTCTCCACATGCCACCGCGGTCCCGGTCCCGAGGGGCTGACTCAGGCTTGGCTGCAGCTGGGCCAGAAAGCAGAAGCCAGTGCGGGAAGAGGCACCTCCCTTCCCTAGGGACGCCCCACCTCAGGTTGGGGAAGAGGAGGAGGGCTGGGGAGTCCTCCATTCCACCCCAAGGCCTGGGGGGACATGAGGCATTGCCCTAGCTGTGCGATATCTATTCTAAGCGGGAGGGGTGACGGGGTAGGATGCAGAGCCATGGAGTCCACCAGGTCCAGGTTTGACTCGAGCCTCTGCTGGGGGACCGCAGGCGAGGGAAGGAGCCTCAGCTTCCTCTTCTGTAAAATGGTGAGAAGAGTGAGGTTTGGGAGATAAAGCGGCCCTGGAGGGCTGAGGCAGGGGGAGAGTTGCCCAGGCTGGGGATGGGGGTGGGCGAGAGGGGGAGGGGCTTGGACACGGGACTGCAGGGCAGGCAAGAGAACAGTCCAGTGAAAGGCCTGGAGGCAGGTGTGTTGAGGGAATAGCTGAGACCTTCAGATTTTGCAGGTCTTAAAGGCCAGGGGAGCCCTGATGGCACAGTGGTTAAGAGTTCAGTTGATGGACTAAACCAAAGCTAAGAAGTTTCCTGAATACATCCAAACACTTGGAGGGACAGAGTAGCAGGGGCAGGGGTCTGGGAACCATGCTTTCAGGGGACATCTAGGTCAATTGGCATAACAAAGTTTTTTAAGAAAACGTTCTGCATCCCACTTAGGTGAGTGGCGTCTGGGATCTTAAAAGCTAGTGAGAGGCCATCTAAGATGCATCAATTGGTCCCAACCCACGTGGAGTAAAGTAGAATGAAGAACACCAAAGACACAAGGAAAATATTAGCCCAAGAGACAGAAAGGGTCACATAAACCAGAGACTTCATCAGCCTGAGACCAGAACTAGATGGTGCCCGGCTACCACAATGACCGCCCTGACAGGGAACACAGCAGAGAGTCCCTGACAGAGCAGGAGAAAAGTGGAGTGCAGAACTCAAATTCTAGTAAAAAGACAAAGACTTAATGGTCTGATTGAGACCAGACGGACCCTGGAAAACATGGCCCACGGGATCTCTGTTAGCCCAAAACTAAAACTATTCCCGAGGCCAACTTTTTTCTTTTTTTTAATTTTTTCCCATACAAAAATTTATACATACATTGTTTTGTGACCCTACTTGCTCTCCCCATTCTGTGACAGCACCCTCCCCCTTTCTACCCCTGATTCCCCATGTCCATTCAACCAGCTCCTGACCCTCTCTGCCTTCCCATCTCGCCTCTGGACTGGAGCTGCTCGCTTAATCTCTTGTATCTACTTGGCCTGAAACTAAAACTATTCCCAAGGCCGCCTCTTCAGACAAAGATTAGACTGGACTATGGGACATAAAATGATACTCATGAAGAGTATTCCTCTTAGCTCAAGTAGATACACGAGACCAAACGGGCAGCTCCTGTCCAGAGGCGAGATGGGAAGGCAGAGAGGGTCAGGAGCTGGTTGAATGGACATGGGGAATCAGGGGTGGAAAGGAGTGTGCTGTCACAGTATGGGGAGAGCAAGTAGGGTCACAAAACAATGTATGTATATTTTTGTAAGAGACACTAACTAGAATTGTAAACTTTCACTTAAAGCACAATTAAAAAAAAAAAAAAAAAGAGTTCAGTTGCTAACCAAAAAGTCAACAGTTTGAATCCAACAGTTGTTCCTTGGAAACCCTATGGGGAAGTTCTACTCTGTCCTATAGGGTCACTATGAGTTGCAATCAACTCAATGGCAACGGGTTTGGTTTGGTTAAAAGCCAGGCAGGAGGCTGAACTGGGAGGGGAGAAAAGGCCCCAGCTGTGCAGCTGTACCTTTGGGCCTTCCCCAGCTCAGTTCTGGGGAAGCCTGAGCCTGTGGTGGTAGCAGCAGGTTTAGAAACCAGAGTTTCCCTGAAGTCCCCATGACTGGACAGTCCTCTACCCTATGCCCCAGGCCTCTGCAAAGCCCACTTTCTCCTGGAAGCCTCCCCCAGACTCAGAACAACACAGTTTGGTTTTGGATAAGAGTGCTTATCCTATGCTGAACCCCACTGAAAAAATAACAATAAATGTAAATGCCACAATTTTCCCAGTGCAAATATAACAGTAAGTAACTGCAGGATTTTGTGCCCGCCTGCTCTAGGCAGGAAGAATTGATGCTTTGAAGTATGGTGTTGGCAAAGAATATTGAATATACCACAGACTGCCAGAAGAAAGAACAAATCTGTCTTGGAAGTAGTACTAGAATGCTCCTTAGACGTGAGGATGGTGAGACTTCATCTCACGTACTTTGGACTTGAGGGACCAGTCCTTGGAGAAGGACATCATGCTTGGGAAAGTAGGGGGTCAACCAAAAAAAAGGAAGACGCTCAAGGAGATGGATTGACATAGTGGCTGCCAACAATGGGCTCAAACACAGCAACAATTGTGAGGATGGCGCAGGACCAGGCAGTGTTCTGTTTTGTTGTACATGGGGTCACTATGAGTCGGAATCGACTTGACAGCACATAATCGCTGCTCGTGGCACAACCCACATTTTATCAAACCCTCTGAAGGTCCTGATGGAAAGTAGTGACTACTGACCCAACTTGGCAATGAGGAAACATTGGATCAGAGGGGAGGCAGCTTTCTCAAGGGCACACAGCTGATGGTTGCGTGCAGGGACTGGGAAGAGGCTGCAACGGGCTATTGGTGGCCCAGCTCAGCCTGGCTGGGGCTGGAGAGCTTTATCCTGTGTCTTCTACCCAGGGGCAGAGACCACAGCACCTGCTCCAGAGTTATTTATGGGCAACTCCTAAGTAGGCATAGGTCAGGGACAGAGGCCAGGGTCAGGAGCTCTGAAGCCAAGGGAGGAAAGCTCCTGTCCCCAAGGGCCCAGCAGGCAGAGCTGGGCCAGGGGGCAGGGGAGGCTTGTCGAAGGACAATTCATTCCTTTGCCCCTGTGCCGGGTGTGTTGGGCCTGAGAGACCTATCTGGGAAGGGGAGAAAAGGACAAAGGCTCGGCCTGGGTCGAGGGACAGGGACTCCGAGGAGAGGGGAATGTGGTTAACCAGAGTCCAGGTGGAGGATGCTGCTGGGGGAGGGTGTGACAATATGACCCAGCTCGGGCAACCCCTGAGACCCAGTGGTGGCATGCTGGAGGCCAAGGAGCAGGTGTGCAGAGGGTATCCAGTGCAGGCAGGGCCTCCAATGCTAAGTGGAGGAGCTGGGGCTTTCCCGAGGAAAAGGGGGGCCATCGAGGGCATGGTATCCCCTTTGGGCTGGCATGGGAGGAGGGGTGAATTTGGAGGCCCCTGAGGAGCCAGGAGGGGTCTAGGGTCCCGCGGGCAGGCCAGGGCCATAGCTCAGGGTTCAGCTCTCCTCTGTGACCCCAGGCAGGTCCCTCACTTTCTCTGAACACTCAACTAAATGGGGTGTGTGGGTATGTGTGTCAGCCCTCAGAGGCGGGTCAGTTAAACCCCAGGCCCAGGCTGTGGGACCCCACAAATGCCACCCCGCCAAACCCCCCAGTGCAGGTGCAGAGAAGACCCATCGTGAGCATGATCCAAGAGTTCCAGAGCTTTATTCATGGTGATGCCAACGTACCGTACAAAATGCACCTTCCTGGGCTGGCAGCATAAAAATCAGGATGCTTGTCCCAGAAGAGGAAAGAAGAAAGGGCTCGACCGCCAAGGAAAGTAAAATCAAAACACAACATGATAAAAGAAGCAGGCCTGAGTCGGCTCAAATGGAGGCGCTGTGGGCAGTGTTGTAACCACGGCTGGGCTGGCAGCAGGGAGGCCTCCATTCCTAGGGCTAGGCCAGATGGGGCCAGCGCCTGAGTTATTTTTAATGATTTTCAGGGTGGGGATGGAGGTGGGATTTCTCGGTAGCAGTCTACCTGTCGGGAAGAACCTGGCGGCAGGTTTCACTTCGGGGTTTGGAGAGGAAGTTGGGGTATGTGGGGCGGGTCCTGCCCGGCCCCATATGTCACAGCAGAGACTCTTGGAAGTGGCTGAGCGAGGTTCCTTCCTGCCCGGGCCCCAGGTCTATGGCTTAAAAATCAGGGCACTCGGGCTGGTGCCGCGCAGCCCAGGGGCCTCTGTAAACAGGGCAGGCGCAGCCAGGAGTGGTTTCAGGGACCCCTGCAGCCTGCAACAGGCAGGGCACAGGACCGGGTGGCCAGAACCATGGGAGCGCAGTGCCTGTGGGGGGGGATGGGTAGGGGTGGAGGGACCCCCAACACAGAGATGGAGAGAGGCAGGAAGAGAGACAGAGACTAAGAGAGAAAGAGGTAGAGAGAGACAGAGAGAAGGAGAGACTAAGAGAGAGACAGAGACAAAGAGAGACATTCAGCAAGGGATGAGAAAGACAGAAAGAGACAGGTAACAAAAGACAGAGAGAGAGAGAGAGAGAGAGACTCAGGAAGAAAGAGAAAGAGGAAGACAAAGCGAGAAGGAGAGACAGAGAAGCTACTGAGAGAGAGAAGATATTGAGACAGACAGGAAGAGATGGACTCAGAAAGAAAGAAAAACAAAGAGAGAAGAGACAGAGAAAGAGAGATGAAGAGAGAGAGAAACTCAGAAAGAGACAGCAAGAAGGCCGTCAGACTGAGAACGCCAGACAGGAGGCAGAAAAGGAAGCCCGAGGCACAGCTGTGCGGGTCCATGGCTCCGTCCCAGCCTCTGTGCACGGGCGGTCTGTGGCGGCTCAGCTCGATGGGTGCTGGGTGCAGGGCGGTCAGCGGGCAGCAGGTGGAGGCCCGGGCCCTGGGGCACGTACAGGGTGGGCCAGCGTGACAGCGAGCGCATCGTTGTGCTGCACCAGTGA
This sequence comes from Dugong dugon, assembly GCA_030035585.1. NCBI lineage: Eukaryota > Metazoa > Chordata > Mammalia > Sirenia > Dugongidae > Dugong > Dugong dugon. The sequence continues at coordinate 22,519,857 of CM057462.1, read as the reverse complement.
GGCGTGCTGGTAGTGCAGCACCAGCTCCTTCAGCGACCCATACAGATTGTAGGGCTCTGCAAAGCCGAAGCCGGTGGCTGTGCGGTAGATGACACAGTGCTTGGTGTCGCCGTCCACCCTGTGAATGTGGGCCATCTGGCATGTAAGATGGGGCCCTAGGCTCCCCAGGCCCCATTCCACTGCCCTGCTGCCACCCCGGTCATCCTGCCTGGACTCCCATCCCCACCCACCCCGGGACTCAATCTCCATCCTGGGTGCCGTCCCAGCGCCTCCCTGCCTCCTCTCCTGCCCGGACAATCTTGCATTGCCCAAGGCCCAGCACAAGCAGGTGCTCAATAAGAGCTCAGTGAAGGCAAGAACAGACCCCTGCCCCTCTGGTCCCCGGCACTCACACTACAGAGCAGGCATAACAGCCCCGCTGGCTGCTCTCACGGATGAGGAAGGTGCCATCCCGCTTGCCGCTCAGCATCTCCTCAGCCTGGGTGCGGTTGATCTTGCCCACATACCATGTCCGTTCCTCATGGTGGGGAAGGTCATCCTCATCCTCCATCAGGGAATACTGGCTGTAAGGGCAGCGGCGGGGTGGGGTGGGGGTCGGGGGGCACCCTGGTCACGCACCCACCAGGAGCCGAGGTATCCCTGCTGCCCAAACAACTTTTCCTGCCTGGTGAACTCATCCTCCAAAACTCATCAAAAATGACTTCTCCTCAAGGAAGCCCTGGTGAACTCCTATGCACCCTTCAAAACCCATTAAAAATGGCCCCTTCTCAAGGAAGCCCTCCCTGCCCTCCTCCAGGTGGTCACTTACTCTTCGGTCTCATTTTTGATCCCTAACCACTCGTTGATTTTCTTTTGCCGGGCACCTTTTTGGGTGAGCCACCTGAGGGGAGAAAGGAAAGTTGGGTTCATGTTCCTTCTGCTGATATGGAAATCGAGGCTGCAGCAAGGCAGGTCCAAGCCTTCCCAGGCCTGTCAAGCTTGGCTGGAGGCAGGGACTGACCTAGGAGGGCAAGTTCTAGGTGCGATATCCCCGGTGGCCACACGGGGGCGGCCTCCACTTGGCCAAGAGCAGCTGAACCTTGGTAGGCTCTCATGGCCCCACCAGAGTCTGAGTTGGGATGCAGTTGGAACCACCTATTCTGTCTCTGGGAACACTCAATGACCTAGAACATGCCAGACCAGACAAGGCCTTATCATGAGAGGCTCAGTCCTGTTGGCCTTTGCACAGGGCAGTTGTCTGCTCTGTGCCTCAGTTTCCTCAATGTAAAGGGGAAATCTTAAAAAGGGTTTCAAGAACACAAAATCAGCTAACATGCACCTGGCACACAGCCCAGGTGGAGTGGGAGCCCCTTGCTGTCACCCACAGTGGGTCGGTGGATACAGCTGGGATATGAACCCCAGCCAGGGCTGCTGCAGCCTCCTAGTCAGAAGCCTGCAGCTAACCCACAGGAACCCTTCCAAGGGACCCAGGAGGGAAAGGGTGGGGCTGAGTTCCAAGAGCTGGGGCTAGTGGACAAAAGAGGAGTCACTGGGGCTGAGCGGGGCCACTTGGTGGAAAAAGCAAGGGCAGGTGGCTGCTGCGATCACAGAAGGCCCTGTGCTAATGGGGGGTATGCAGGCAAGTGTGGGTACTCACACAAGATACTGGTCTCGGATCTTGCGAAGCTGCATAAGGTCAGGTTTGAGGCTGTTCATGCGCTTATCTATCTCCCGGTTGTCCGAGGCCTGGGCCCGCAGCTCCTGCTCCAGCTTCGTGCGGCTCTCATGTATCTCAGCGATGCGGGACTTGAGCCGCTCTGAGTTCAGCAGGATCCTGTGGAAGGGCAGCTCAGAGACCTCACATGGCTCCCAGGGCAGCTCCCTTGAGGACCTTCTTTTGCACCAAACTACGTGCTTCCAGCCTCTAAACCTTTGCCTGTGCTGTTTCCTGTGACTTCTCTTTCCGGCAAACTCCTATTCATCCTTCACAGCCCATTTCAACTGCCTATTCTCCCAGGCAGTACCCTGGCTGCCCCATTTCTTTCCTTTCCCCATGTGCACTGCACCAGATCAGGATGAGGGAGAGCAGGGTAGGAGGGCCAGACTTACCTCTGCATCTCCTTCTCGTTGCCCTCACGCCGGAATCGCTCCAGATATTCCTTGCTGCATTTCTCTTGTGTTTGGCCCTGCTCCTCAAAGATCTTGATGGTCTCATTGAAGGCCTCGATTGCGGTGCGCTTCATCTGCAGCTCCTGAGGAAGGGGTGGACCTCAACATCTCCTGGGACCTCCCCACAAACTCCTCATGAAGGGTGAAAGCAGATCCCATCTCTGCCATAGAGCCTTTGCTCAGGCTGTTCCCTCCACTAGAAGTGCCATTCCTCTCTGCTGCATCAAACGAACTGCTATTCAGCCTTTAAAACACCCTCCTCCTTCATAACCTCCTTTGGGCACCCATGAATACTTGAACCTGCAGCATGGCTAAGAATTAACAATAAATTTAATGCTTTCCCCGCATCATCTCACAGAACCTTCCAACAGCCCACCACAAAGTTAAGACTATTAATGGGGAAACTGAGGTTCACAGGGCCTAAACCATATCCAAAGTCGTAATATTTATAACCGACCTGGTTCGGCATCTCATCCACTCAAAGCCTCCACTGACCCGTCAGTAAAAAGGTACAAGAAAACACCCTCATGGCCTGTAGGGAAAACTGAGCGATTCTCAGCCCAAGATGGGGCATTTGATCTGAGGTTGTTGCATCTTGATTTGGAAGTTTATGAACATGATCCTTGAGTGATGAAACCTGGCCCTGTTTTAAAACACACTACCCTTCCCCGTGAACTCTGTCCCTGTGTCCCAGTTGACCCTCCACCAGGTTATTATTGTCATTTTGAATAACATCCTGGTTGAAGGGGATAGAAAAGTCACTGAGATCAACTGTTTCATTGTTTACAAGGAGCCTGGGTGGCGCAAGCAGTTTGAGACTGGCTGCCAACTTAAATGCTGGTGGTTCAAACTCAACCAGCAACACCATGGAAGAAAGGACTGGCAAACTGCTTCTGTAAAGATCACAACCAAGAAAACGCTATAGAGCAATTTTACTGTTCTACTACTGGGATTGCCATGAGTTGAAATCGATTCAACAGCAACGGGTTTGGTTTTGGTTCCATTTTACAGATGGGGAAACTGACGCCCAGAGAGACACAGAGGCTCAAGCCGGTTCCCCAGTTCCCACTGAGCCACTCCTGTGAACCTCGGTGAGTTTTTCACTGTTTCCACCATGTATGTTTATGGCTAGACTTTTAAAACAGCCCCCAGTGCTAATGGCTGGCTCTGTGACCTGGAAGTAGATGCTTGTCCCCACAGTCTCAGAGGCTGGCTGTCTCGCTCCTGGTCTCACACTGCCCCTCTGTGCCTCAGTCTCCCCCCTGGGTACCTGAGAGGTGCGTGTGTACTCCTCGTACAGCTGGTCATACTCGCGGCTCTTGTCCTGGTACTGCTGGTGGTAGACCTTAAGCTGGGCACCCACTGCCTCCACGCTGTCCTCCTTAACGATCTGGTCCTGGGGGCACCCACATGGGTCAGGGGGAGACTTGGGCCCAAGGCCTGGCCAGGCACATCCCTCCCGATTCCACCTCCAGCCCAGACCTGCTGGTACTTGGACACAGGGTACAGCAGCCGCGTGTCCAGCTTGGCGTTGTACTGGGCCAGTGACTCGTGGCGGTAGTGGGTGATGAGGTCCACCACTGAGCAGAAGGTGAGCGGCTCTGAGAAGCCATAGTGGCCGTCGCGGTGGAACACCTTGATTAGCTTGTTGTTGCCGCCTTTCCTGAGGGGAGGTGGGGTATCAGGACCCCACAGTACCCCAAGGCTGACCCCCTAGTCTCTGACCAGACCTTGTCCCCAGGTCTCCTGGCTGTGACACCACACACGTCCCATGCCCTACACAGTTCTTCTGACCTGATGTCCTCCTGCCCCCTTCTGTGACCTCTGATCCCAGGGTCACATCTGAAAGAACAAGCCCCCACCTGAGGGTCAGCGTGTACTCCCCCTGGATCTTGCTCGATGCATCTCGGACCAGGAAAGTACCATCAGGCGTGTCTCGGAGTTTCTCGTTCACCTCCTCCCTGCCAAGGAGACCCAGGATTGGGGCCATGGCAGGAGACCTTGCTCACCATGCGGCCCTGCCCACCACATGGGCCACCCCTAGATGCTCTGGCTCCACCCATTGCTCTTCCAAAGGCCCCAATGGCTCCCCTACCTGGAGATGTCACCCCAGTACCACTCAGCATCCTGCAGGGAGGGCGGGCTCCCACCATTGGCCAGGGCACCAGAGGCCGGCTTTGCCTTGGGAGGTTTAGGCGGCAGTGCTGGAGGACAGGAAAACAAACGCTCATTGAGCACCAGTTGTATACTGTGGCCAGCTCCCATTGTAACCAGGCCTACTGATGGTAGCAGGAGCCTGGATCCAGCGTTTACGCCTCCCCACTGCCTCCAATAATAAGAGATAATAACAGAATGGGGAGATCACCTGGGGGCACGACCTCTTGCTCCTCCATATATTCCTGCAGCAACTTCTCCACCAGCTTTGCAGGGAAGTCGGGGCTGGGGCTGGGCTCAGTCCTGGGGGAGGGGGTGCAGTCAACGATGGGTAGCATGTGTCTGCACACGTGTGCACACATGGGTCTGCATGAGCTCGAACACCCGGGGGGTGTGGGTGAAGGTGTGGGCGAGGAAGAGGGGTACATGCTGCTAGCAGGTATGTGGGGGGGGCCAACTGTTGCTTATGGGTATGCAGTAGGTGCTCAATAAATTCTCATACAACAAATGAACAAAAACCCAACGCCTGAGGTGAGGCAGGGAAGTGAGGGTGCTGTAGTACTGGCTGGGAGAGACCTTGACTAGGGTAACTGAGGGACCGTGGGTCGAGGGTGAGCAGCCCCACCCACATCCCACTCTCTGGTCTAGGACCCTTACTCCTGGCTAGAAATTCCACCCCTTTTATTTTCTCCTTCCCCATGTAGAACCTCGCTCACTCGTGGGGCCCCACCCAAGCCTGCTTTCTTACACTCTAGGTATCTCCCATTCTGTGTCTAATCAAGCCCCGCCCTCCCTCCCAGCCAGACCACCCCAACGTCCGCGCGGCCCCGCCCATCCCATGCAGGCGTCGTTGCTCACCCTTCTGGTGCACCCCCTGGTGGCGGCGAAGGCGGCAGCGCACGCAGGAGCAGCAGCGGCCCGAAGGCGGCGGCCAGGGCACGGACCCCGGGGCCCGGGGCTGGGGCGCGCCGAACCACACGGCTCAGGTGTTGGAGCAGGAAGCGCAGCGTGAGCGCGCGGTGCAGTGGCAGCGTTGGTGGCTCTAGCACCGGCCCCACGAGCCCCGAGCCCTCTGCGGAAAGAAGTCGGACATCGTGTGGCGAGCCGCGGCCCATGCCAGCCTGCCCTGCTCTCCTCCCTGGACACCCCGCTAGGCTCACCCCGCAGGGCCCGGAGCGCCTCGGCCGCAGCCTCGGGCGTCACGAGGGGCGCAGGCAGCGCCAGCAGGAAGCCCTTGATGCCGTCCGACAGAGCCACCGCATCCCACTGCTCCACATCGCTCAGGGACCAGTCTGTGGGGGCAGGGAGCACACATCCAGATGCTCCTGGGTCACCGCCAGGCCATCCAAGGCCGGGTCCTCCCCTGCCCCTGCCCATGGACGCCCCCCCCCCTCACCTGTGCGCGGGGCAGGCAGCTCTGGCCTGTAGAGGGAGTCACTGTCCAGCCCTGTGTGGGTAGGACGGAGAGTCAGCTCCACCCAAAATGCCAAGACCAGCTCTCAAATCCTGTCCCCCACTCGCGTGGGACCTGGGGTGGCTACTCAACCCCCTCCCCCAGTCTCACTTTGGAAACCAGAAATAAGAACAAAGGGAGCAGAGGGAGACTGCGACAGAGAGCTGGGTGGGGGGTCCACATTCCCTTCTCCCTCTGGGGGTGGTCACTTTATCTCCCTACTCAACATAGGGACTCAGAGCATTCAGGCTCAGTCTCAGGAAGGGAGTCTTCCCACACAGAGTGAGGCTTGCAGCCCTGCAAAGGGATGACTTGCCCGTCACCAGAAGTATGCAAGCAGAATCCAGGGGCTGGTCCATGGCCTGAGGCTTACCTGTCCGCTCAGTGGCCTCCACGAGCTTCACCAGAAGTGGGGGCGCCACATCGGGAGGGGAGAATTGCTCAGGCAGGTCAGGGAGAGTGAGGCCTGGCAGGAGGGAGGGAATGGCATGTTGGTGAGGTCCCTGGCAGGGCCTAGCCCCTCTCCCTGCCCATGGGACCCCTCAGTTTGGGTGGCTCCAGGCAGGGCCCGGTTCAGGCAACCATCTGGCACCTGGACCTCCATCCTCGGGATGCAGAAGGTCCCAGCTGGAAGGGTAGGGTGGGCTCAGCTGGTGGGCAACAATGTTCTGGGTCAAAATATGTTTATGCAACTTCAGAAACCAGGGGTGGTGGGTTAAATCGGGTCCCCCCAAAAGATATGTCCATATCCTAAACCCTGGTACCTGTGAACGTGATCTTATTTGAAAATAGGGTCTTTGCAATAGTAACTAAGTTGTTGTTGTTCTGTGCCATGAAGTCAATTCCAACTTACAGCGACTCTATAGGACAGAGTAGAACTGCCTCATAGGGTTTCCTAGGCTGTAATCTTTATGGGAGCAGATCAGCAGGTCATTTCTCCTGCGGAGCCGCTGGTGGGTTCAAACCTCTGACCTTTCAGTTAGCAGCCAAGTGTTTAACCATTGCACCACCAGGGCTCCTTGTAATTAAGTTAAAAACAAAAACCAAACCTACTGCCATCGAGTTGATTCTGACTCGTAGAAACCCTGCAGGACAGAGCAAAACTGCCCCATAGGGTTTCCAAGGAGTGGCTGGTGGACGTGAACTGCTGATCTTTTGGTTAGCATCCGTAGTTCACCTTAACTCTTAACCAGTGTGCCATCAGGGCTCCTGCAATTGTCAGAGATCTCAAAATGAGGTAGATCATCCTGGATTTAACGCAGATCCTAAATCCAGTGAGCAGTATCCTTATAGGAAGAGGACAGGACATGGAGACACACAGAGGAGAAGGCCGTACGAAGACAGAGGCAGGGACTGGAGTGATGCACCCACGAGCCCAGGAATGCCTGTAGCCACCAGAAGCTGGGAGAGATGAGGCAGGATCTTCCCCTGGAGTCTCCAAAGGGAGCACAGCCCTGACGACACCTTGAATTTGGACTTCTGGCCTCCAGAACTGAGAGAATACATTCCTGTTGTTTGAAGCTGCCCAGTTTGTGGCACTTTGTTAGGGTGGCCACAGGAGACTCATACACCAGGGTTTGGGCTCTGCCACTGCCTGGCTATGCAGCCTCAGGCATGGGACCCTGCCCTCTCAGCTTCCTCAAATGGGAAATGGGCCAATGGCATCATCTTTCCTTCTTGGTGGGAAAACAAAGGAGTTGAAAAGGAATAAAAGGAAAATATCCTTGTGGACTGAAACACCTTTTCCTAAGGATCTTTCTCCATTTTCCAAGTCATTTGCTTTTTAAAAGTATTCCCTGCGCCCTTTCTAAGCCACTGAACTCACTCCCAGCAGCCAGGCAGCCCTGGGCCCAGCCCCACCTTGGCCTGCATTTCCCACTCTGGAGCCTCTGCCTCCGTCGCCACCATTTGATCCGGCTCTGGCCCTCAGCAGGGATGCCCTGGCATGCAGCAGGGGCAAGCCGGGGCCTGCAGGGCCTCCTGAGTGATGGGCCAGGTGGCACCGCAAGCTGGAGAAGGCCCAGCTGCGTAGAAAACGCCAAAAAAAAAGGCAAAAGGGGGAGGCGACACCCTGGATGGGGGTGGGGTGGGGACAGTTCTGACAACTCAACCCTGAAACTTGTCTGTGACCAATTTGCAAACCAGTGGGGATGTCCCTGCAGAACAGACGTCACTCCCCATTTTACACATGATGGACTGAGGCTGAGTGGACAACCTGCCTGTTGTGACACAACCCAGGCGACATCGGGGCTCTGCCTCAGCTCCCTGAAGGGGGTTAAATGGTGAAAACGCAGGCAGCCTCAGCTTGTCCCAAGATCCTGGAGCAGCAGAAACCCTGTGGTTTCCATATGAGGAAACTGAGGCCTGGAGCAGGCGGACGTGGCCAAGGTCACATGGCCCTGGAAGGCTTGGAGGGCGGGCCAGGCAGCCACCCCGCGTGGGGCTGTGTGCGGTGGCTGGACCAAGGCCAGGCCGGGGAGGGAGGCGGCTGTTACCAGGGGCAGAGGCAGATTCTGGCCAGAAGCCCAGATGGGGCCTCCTGCTCCTCAGGCCAAGGCGGGACCAGGCCCGGGCCCTGGAGACGCCAGATGCTGAGCCGCCTGGGAGCCCCCGCTCTGGCCTGAACCGGGGGACTCCGGCCCAACCTTCTCTGGGCATCAGTGTTCCTCTTGCATGAAATCAGGCAGACCTCAGCACCTCCTAGGCTCCTGGACATGCTGGATGACCCCCTCGCACCTGTCTCCCGCTGTGCACGGAGCCTCATGGGACTGCCAGAGGGTCGGGTAAGAGCAGACGACTGGGCCCATGTATGTGCTTAGCATACATCAGCCAGGAGGACTCCCCACCTAGGCCTCAGTTTCCCCAGCTGGAACCCACACCCTTGCCTGCCACAGGGCAGAGTTTCAGGGTATGCTCAGTTCCCGACTCCCTGCTCTCAACAGCAACTCTGTGGAAGCAGGGATGGCCGGGGTGTTTGGGGAGGGATGTGGGGTCCTCATGCCCCACTGCGCTGTGTGGCCTCAGCGGAATGTCCCACCCTGAGCTTTGCAGCGCCCCTCATTTTGGAATCCAGGGTAACAAAAAAGGTCCTTGACAGACTGGGTCTGCAAACCGCAAGATGGAAACTGAGCCTCTGAGTCCTACTGAACGCTCCTAGTACCTGAAGGAATCTCTTGCTCTTCCCACAACCCGAGGCCTAGCCCGCTGCTACCTCTACTTCCTCATTCCACTGCACCACATGGGGCCTTCTGCAGCTGGTTCCTGAACCTGCAGTTCTACCGTACTTCATGGCCTTCACCTTTGCTGTCAGGAACATTTCACTCCTAGCTCTCTCCACGCGTGGCTCCTTCCTCATGACGTGCTGCCCCCCGACCACATTCTCATTATTTCTTTAACCAGAAGTTCCACGAAGGCAGGGCCAGGCCTGTGTCCACTGCTAGTCCCCAGTACCCTGAACTGGGCCCAGCCCTTGAAACCTGTGCAATCAATGCTTGTCAACTGACCGAATGACCTACGTCCTTACTCCTCCTCTTTCACCGACAGAGGCTCCATCGCCCCGCTGGAGAGAACCGAGGGTCTGAGGAGAGAGCACCAGGCCAGGACCCTGCCATCACATGGCCGCTCACCTGGCTCGGGGGGCCCCTCTCGGGGCCGGGCAGGTAGTGGGCGGGGGCCACGTGGGCGGGGGCCGGGCCGGGCCAGGGCCACAGGGCCCAGGAACTCGACGTAGGTGCCAGGGAAGTCACCGCGCTGCCTCGTGCGCTCATTGACACCCGGCATCCAGCCCACGGTCTGTGGGCAGCGCTCGCCGCCCTCAGCCACGCCCAGTGCCTGCAGGGCTGCCCGGCTCACCACCAGCACGTCCCCTGGCAGCAGCTCCAGGTCCTCGGGCCGCTCTCGGCGGAACGGGTACAGCGCGCGGTACTGGAAGCCCTCGGCGCCTGCCATGGCCGGGCAGGATGGGATCCAGACAGTCAGGTGGCTGCTGGGGGCCCTAATGCCCCATTGGCTGTTAGGGGCCGGGAGGGTCTGCTGGGTTGGCTTGGGGCAGTCAGACCCCTGTGTCCACCATGAAACTGAGATAGTGGAATTAAACCAGGTGAGGCCAGGTGGGACCAGATGGGCTGCTCACACCTCCCTTTCTACCATTGTGCCACGACCCTGACCAGGGTCCCTTGTTGGTGCATCCACCATCAGTCAACAGGTGGGAGGGGTCTGCAGTGTGTTTCAGGTCACTGGGCCGCTGAGTCCCCCATCAGTTGGAAGGGCCAGGATGGGCCACTCATTCCCTCACGTGTGAGGCCATCGGTGCCCAAGGCTGGCGGCTCTTCCAAGGGAGCCAGGGGCATAGGCAGCCACCATGCTCGGCCGGGGACGCGGACCTGGGGGAAGGAAGGCAGGGCAGAGTCAGCTGGGCTTGGACCGCTCGCACCTCAACTCAGAGATGGGCCCAAATCCTGGGTTCAAGTCCCCCGACTCACTGAGGGCCCTTGGGTTAATCCCTGCCCCTCTCTGGGCCTCAGTTTCCCCACTTGTAAAATGGGTACAACCGCAGTCCCCCTCTGGGTCTTTGGGAGCAGAGCTTTTGGAACCTGCCCAGGGCACACTACATGCTCAGTAAACAAGTGCCTCATTGCCCTTGTTAGAGATGGGGGAAACTGAAGCTCAGAACACAGAGATCTTTGTTCAGGGCCAAGAAGAAACCAGGATTCAAACCCAGATCCATCCGACTTTACAACCCAGGACAGAGGGGAAGACGGGTCGGTCACGTGGCCAGAAAATTGTAATCAGAGCGCGTGGAACTGCAGTGGCGAGGTGGGGGGTGCTTAGGGGAGCCCTGAAGAGAGGTCAGGTGAGCTGAGCCCCAAAGGAGACAGCAAGGGAGCAGACTAGAGGGAAGGAGGTCCTGGTGGAGTCCCCCCACAAGCAAAGGCCTGGAGGTGAGTCCATGCTGGTGGATCTCGGGCCTCTGCTGGGAAGGAGCGAGCTGTGTGGGGGGGTCCCCAGTAGGTTGCTCAAAATGTGCAGGATGGGGTCGGCAGCCTGAGGGGAACTCAGACAGAGGGCGGATGGCAGGGGTGCACTGTGGCTGTCAATGCGGGTGGGGTGGGTTGCCAGACGAGGGCTATGGATGATCACCCCAGGACCCCCTAGTTTGGAGGAGACAGAGCTCAACACAGACTTGCCAACCTGCAAGGTCGGAGACAGGGGGCTGGGGGTGCCCAGGTCAGGGCAGGGTCCTCAGAGGCCAGGAGGGTGCACCCTGCAAAGGGAATGTTCATGCAAAGGCTAGGTGGAGGGAGTTGCTTGCAAGGAGTTCATGGGGGCTGGTAAGAAAGTGAGAAGCCCACCTATGCAGGGCCTTGAGAGCCAGGTGTAAGGTCCAGTACTCGAGGGCCACCAGAAGAAGTCCGAGGAGGTGTCTGAGCAGAAAGCAGGGGCTCCCCGTTCCCCAGCACCCAACTTACTCGCTCTCTGGAGCCTGTCACCCTCATTCCACAGGTTGGTAAACTGAGGTCCAGAGAGGGGACATCGAGGAAAGGGCCTGTAGCCACCTGCCTGGAACAGCCCGGGACCGCTTGCACCCGCGTCCTAGTGTGCACACGTTTGCACACGCCCCAGTTTGCTCGCCTCGAATCCAAGACGCAGGGTGGGGGGCGGGTCAGCAGGCCTGGCTGGGACTTGGGCCTGCGCGCGCTCACGCGTGTGCAGACATGCACTCGGGCCTGCGTGGACCGGAATTGGGCGTCGACCCCCTGATACCCCGCCCCCATTATGCTCCACACAATGCCTGGTCGCCCCCCATTCCTGGTCGGCGCCCCCACCATAGGCGGGGCCATCCTTCATTAGAGGCTGCGCCGCCAGCCTCCCGTCTCTGCCTGGGGCCCCCCATTCTGCCCCAACTGTCCGGGGCAGACTACACTGCCGCCGAGTCGTGCCGAGGCCTGTGCCCCACGCGGCTCCCCCTCCCCGCAGCCCCCTAATTCTCGCGGGGCCCGATCCAGCCCGGCGCGCCGTCCTGGCCTCCACCTGGCCTCACACTCGGCGTGCGTGCCCCGCATTCCAGCGCGCGCCCACTCCTAACTGCCACGCCGACCGGTCGGACTCACCTGGTCGTGCCGCCGCCGCCGCCACCGCCGTCAAGCCAAGCCGAGTCCGTCCCGTAGCTCCACCGCGGCCGCCGTCGCCGCAGCCGCGGGATCCCCGCCTCCGCCGCCGCCGCGGTTCCGAGCGGCCGGGGCCGCCCCCAGCGGAAATGGCCGAGCGCGTTCGGATCTGGCGCGGGTGAGCCGAGCTGAGCCGGAGACCGGGCATGCCCGAGTGTTTCCGGAAAGAGCCGAACACACTCCCCCCAACCCCCGGGAGAGCCGAGCATTTCCGGAAGTAGCCGAACACCACCAAGTCGATCCAACGACCCGAGGCTAGGCTCGGCTGGGCTTAGAGACGCCAGAGCGATTCCGGAAAGAGCCGAACGTATTCCGGCGGGAGAGGCGAAACAGAGAGTGTCCGGGGACAGCCGAACATTTCCGGAAACTGCCGAGCGCCATCGGGTTGGTCGAATGACCCGAGGCTGGGCTCTGCGGGGTTTAGAGACAGCCGAGCGATTCCGGAAATGGCCGAGCGCGCTTCAGCGGGACAGAGGCGGAGCCGAGTGTGCTGGGTCCCAAACGGAGGCCCTGGGAGTTTAGACCCAGAGGCGATTGCCAGCTTCCGGAAATTGACAAAACATGGACGGCTCCAGGGTGGGAGGGAGGCCGTTCTGAGCACACGGAATGGGAGTGAGGTCGGGGCCTGCCCCAGCAAGTTGAACTTGGCCGGAAGTAGCCGGACAAGCTCACGTCCGAAAAGGAGGGTGAAGGCGTTTCCATGGCAGCCGAGAGCTTCCGGAAACAGCCGAAAGATCTCGGGCCCCAGATGGGCCCAAACGCGACCTATTGTTTCCGGCGGTAGCGGGGCAGGGGCGAGTGAGGAGCATGCCGAGAGGGCTGAGAACGCCGGAAGTAGCCGAACGCGCTAGGGTTACGCTTGGTTCGGTTGGCCAAGTTCTAGGGCACAGCTCAAGCAAATACCAGGATGGAAAAGACAAAGCTTAATTTTAAGGTTAATTTATTTTAAAAACACAGCTCAGGGTCCTAGGGGCGTGTCTGGATGAAACCTTTCAAGGCAGAACCTAGAAAAGGGTCCTCACAGGGGAAGACAGCGAGGCGAGGACCAGAGAAGGCACCAAGGAGCATCTCAGTGACGAACTCCTGTATAGCTTTCAAAACTCACTTTACACGACCCAATAGGAAGAATCACGGAGTTTTGCTGCATGAATGAGAGGGCTGGAGCTGAAAGGGTTAGAGGCTCTAGGTACAACTTTGCTGAGCCAAGGGGCTGTTTTCATCCCACCCCTTCCACTCTTCCCTCCCCTCTTCTCAGGCCCTCACAAATCAAGACATTAGACCTTCTCTTGTAAATGTAGGCTTTTATTCACTGCCATCTACAGGATGGAAGGAGGCAAGTCATGCACAGCCTCGGTCCTGCCTCCAACACCAAACAGCACTGGGCTGAGGGCTGGGGAGGGGGATGCTGAGTGGGCTGCAGCGCCTGAAGCGTGCCCTCACCAAGTGGGGCACAGTGATGTCACTAGCTGCCTCCAGGTGGGAAACGGAGGCTCTGAGACGCCAAGCAACTCTTCCTGGGTCACACAGCATCACCAGCAGAGCTGGAGCTGGAGTCTGATATATAGGCTATCAGATTCTCCATTCAAGCTCTCTCGATGACAGTGCCCTAACAGGGCCTGACTGATGCTCCCTTCTGCTGAGGCTCACCAGGTGATTGTGGGACAAGTCCCCACCCTGCATCAGGCCTCAGTTGCCTCATCTGTAAAATGGGAATGCTGCTGCCACCTCCAGCCATCTCAAGACTGGCTGAGGAAGGGAGAAGCCATGAGAAAAAGCGCTTGGTATAAAGTAGGTGCTTAATAAATAGTCATTTGATTTAGTCTTGTAAACACAAGGAAACTGAGGCACAGAGTGGGAAAGCCACTTTCCCAGAGCAACACAGCACAGCTGAAATTCACACATAGGCCTTGCTGTCCCCCAGTTCAGGCTTCTCACTCTGACTTCATCCCTGGGAGGCTCTAAATCGAGGGAACCACCTAGATGTGTTCCAGACAAGTCACAGTCAATGGCTCACCCTGGTGGGCCTCAAACACATGGAAACTTGTGCAGGGCAGACATTCTTCTACCTCAGTGAAGTGGATGACTCCTCTGCCTGGATTTGGTGATTTCCTACTCATCCATCAAAGCCCTAGCTCCCACGCCCACTCCTCCAGGATGAAGTCTGTAGAACTGGAGGCCAGCTCCAGCAGAGAGTGGCCGCTAAGACAGTGGGAAGTAGCCTTCAGAATCCAGTCTGTCAGGGTTACGATGGTTTATAGGGAAAGGAAAGTATTTATGAACTTTCTAAGTCATACCCAGCCTGGGTCCAGACAAGGTAAGCTCAGCCGGGTCCCCTCAAATTGGTGGGTCTTGGGTGGGGGAGGGGCCAGGAAACACACACAAACATTTAAAAAAATACAGAACAACTGGAACACATGAACACACACAACTTGTCCAAAGTGCTTCCTTCTCATCCCAGGAGGCAGGGTCTGCAAACAGGTCCCAGGTGCAAGGGGCAAGGACAGGGCAGCCACCTGCACAGGGGCGGCTCAGTCTGGCAACTGCTTATAAAAAGTAATAAATTAATCACAGGAATTTGCTGCTATTTACAATGCCATCCTCACTCCCCTTTCCTGCCCTTAAGGCCCTGATCGGCACCGGAACACGAAGTGTTGTCTTCACCTTCCAGCAAGGACCAAGAGGACTTCCTGCCTTCAAGGTGCCTCAGGCCAGTGGCTTGGTCTCCATTCGGGTGTCACTTTACTGGAAAAACATTGCACAAAAAAACGCGCAGCTTCGAGGCCAGGAGAGGCCAGGGTCGGGGGGTGTCGATCAGTCCTTGCCTATGGGTCCAGGGGCTCCTGGAATGGCCTCGGCACCTTCCACGGCAATCTGTGGCACTGAGGTGGGTGACCCAGTGGCCTCCTCTAGAGGCTCATCAAAGCTCACCTCCTGCACTGCCTCCTGCTTCTTGAAGGAGTCTCGGCGCTCTGACAGGTGCAGTCGCCGCATGACCACCAGTTCTGCATCTGGCCCACGGCCACGGCGTCCCAGTTCCCCGTCTAGCCGCTCACCTGTGCCCAACTTGTCAGCTGACTGGCCCCGGCGCAGGCATGGGGAGCGGGCAGGTGTAGGCGGGTGCCCAGACAGGGGTGAGGGCGAGCGGGGTGGGGGCGCAGGCACAGGTGGGCAGGCCAGCGGGGAGGGCGGGATACTGCTGGTGGACTTACGGCGGCCAGTTTTAGGGCGGGGAGGCCCAAGCTTGGCCGCCAGGCCATGCAAGGAGCTGGGGCGCGCGTGGCCAGCAGTGGCTGGAGAGGCTGGGCTGCTGGAGCTCGGGGATGCACTGGGTGGGGATGCGGTGTCTGTGGGTGACAGCTGTGGGTCAGGGCTACCCACCTCAATGTCCCCAGCCCCGAGTTGAGGCCCTGGGACTGACAACATCTGCCAAAGCTTTCCTGCCTCCTGTCATTTGCACAGGCTATTTCCTCTGCCTAGAGCTGGTGAACTATTCATTCATCACAGTCCCAGCTCCTACACCCCCTCCTCCAGGAAGCCTTCTCTGCCTCCCCTCTGAGTTTCCTGAGTCCTGGTCCCTCCCTGCAGCCTGGCTCTGACCCACTGGGGCCTGGGTATCTGTGTCTGGCTCTTTGTTCCCAGACTAGCTTCTTAGGGTCTCTTCCTTTCCTGCCCCAGAAAGATCTTTCCAACACTCAGCCATGACCACGCCCTCCCCAGATCACATACCCTCCATGGCTCCCCATCGCCCCCTAATTGAGGACCAGCTCTTTGGCCCAGTACTGGAAGCCCTGCACAGTCGATCCCTCAAACCCCCACCAGCCTCACTTTCACACTCCTCTACCTAGTCTCCTTTGCACATGATGTTCCCTCTGCTAAGCACACCCTTCCCTTCCCCTGCACCAGACTCCAGGAGACTAGCAGGGCCCTTCCAGACCTCTAGTTTCCTACATTCTGTCTGCCGTACTCTTCTCCCTCCCTCCCTCTGCCCCCTCCTTCCGGGCCCCTTCTCCCTGGGTGCTCCCAAGCACATACCCACCTGTGGTGGCATCAGGAGCAGGGCTGCGGCAGGGCATAGTGGGGCTCGGTGAGAGACTGTGGGTGGGTGAGCCCGGGAGGCTCTCGCTGGAGGACAGGGAGTGGTGGAGGCCAGAAGAGAAGCTGCGGCTGGTGTGCAGCACTGAAGACTGCTTTGAGATCTTCTTGAAGAGTGACTTCCGCCTGGAGACAGGCAAGAAAACCCAAAGAATCAGAAAGGGGACCAGCCCTGCCCTGCCCCAGCCCAGAGAAGCCTGACCACACCACAGGCCCCCCACTAGTGTTCCCTGCCCAACCCGCTCACCGATCCTGCGTCTCCCGCCGGCGGCTGCGCTTGCTCCGCCGGGCCATGCGGCCCTTGGCCACGTTCTTACGGGCAGGCCCCACCTTGATGGATGTGTTCTCCAGTGCCGTGGTCCGCAGCGCGATCTTGCTGCCGCTCTGTGGAGGGACGGCCAGGGATGGCTAAGGGTCGCCTGTCTGCCTCCCACCTGAGGAGGACCCCCTTCCATCCCTCCAGTGCAGCCACCAGCCAGGATTGCCCACCCAATGATCCATTCACCCACCTCGCCAATGACCCACCCAACTGTGAAACCACTGCCCAGCGACTGTCACCCCCCATTCCCCACCCAGACCCATTCCCCAACATCCAACACCCATAGTCCTTCCTTCCAACTCACACCTCCCAGGATGCCCCCCACCCTCCACCCAATGCTTAGCACCGTTGGCAAAGGCTGCACAGATACCCTCAGCCCCACGAGTAAGGTTGGGCCAGGGTGGGGCGTCCAGGGGGCTGGGAGAGCTTCCTGGAGCAGGGACACTGCGGCCTGGTTTGGAGGGGCAATGTCACGGGCTAAAGAAGGGGGTCTATCCTGCGGGGAGGGGCAGGCCAAGTCTGGAGGTAGGGCCCAGTGTGGGCCTCTGGGTGGTGTGGGTGGAGCAGGAGGACCACAGGGAACCAGGAGCTGACGCTGGGGAGGGATCCTCAGGGTGAGCAGGGTAGATCATCTTGGGACTCCCCAAGAGTGAGCAGTGGGGGGATCTGGGAGTCCTGAAGGTGGGCAGTATTGGGGGTTCTGGAAGTCCCAAGAGTGGTCACTGGGGGACTCCTGGGGTCCTGAGGGTAGAGGGGATGTTAGGGGTCTTGGGAGCCTCAAGGGCGGACAGTGATGGGGGGGGGTCTCGAAGCTCTACGGTGGGGGGAGATGTTAGTAGTGTGAGATTCCTGAGGGTAGGCAGGGGTCTGGAGCCCTGAGGATGGGTTAGGGGGGAGATGTTAGGGGGTCCTGGAGCCCTGAGAGTTGGGGAAAGGGATGTTAGGGGTCCCGGGGACCAAGGATGGGGGGGATATTGGGCATTCTGGGCTCCAAGGGCAAGTGCGGGCACCTTCAGCAGCAGCTCCACCACATCCATGTGCACCAGCCCCAGCACTGACTCCCCGTTGATGTGAGTGACCAGGTCCCCGGCTCGCAGGCCTGCCTCCTGGGCGGGGCTG
Organism: Dugong dugon; assembly: GCA_030035585.1. Classification (NCBI taxonomy): domain Eukaryota; kingdom Metazoa; phylum Chordata; class Mammalia; order Sirenia; family Dugongidae; genus Dugong; species Dugong dugon. Next base: position 22,502,405 of record CM057462.1, on the reverse strand, counting down.
CCTTCCTCCACACTCTAGGGGGGATAGAGGGCAGAGTCAGCGGGCCTGGGCCCTACCCCCAAGATCCTAGGCCAGCTGTGGGACCCAGGCAAGCTGTTGCCTCGAGCTGCCTCAGTTTCCCAGATGCTGAGGGGACAGTGAGAAATGGGGAGGGGCTAGGGCCTTGGGGCTGGGGGTAGGGAGGACAACACAGCCATGGCGTGCCAACTGGCAGCAGGGGGTTTCACGCCCACTTGGGGGTCCCCTTCCCTATAACTAACAGGGACCCCGCCCTGGGCCCTGACACCTCACAGGTAATGAGCATTCACTAGATTTGCAAGGGGAGAACACTCAGAGACAGAAGGGACTTTGGACTTCGACCCAGTTCTGCTGTCCCCGCTCAGCCCCCACCCTGCATGCTCTGGGCTTCCTCCTGCACAGAACTCACCCAGACCACATGGTGCACAGTGTAGACGTCACTGTCACCCATGTAGACACGGATGGCCCGCAGGCTAAAGCCATACTTCTTGCCCGAGCTGTGGATGACGATGGGGGGGCGCAGGCTGCTGCACACGGGGGAGGGGTCACGGCTTGGTGAGGAGTCACGGGAGGATGGGTTCGAGGACAGCGAGCGCGGGGACAGGGGGCTCATGAGGGGGCCGCCGCTGCTGCCGTCATCTGCAGGGATGGGGGAGGGGGTTCACTCCCTTGCAGGGCTCCTAATAGGGCGCTCTCACCTCCCACCACTTTGCTGCTCTGACACTCCAAGCACAGTCCCACCTCAGGGGAACTGTCTTTCCCCCAGCTCTCCTGTGTCTCCAGCATCTCCCCCTCTCACAGGGCTCAGTCCCAACATCATTTCCTCAGGGACGCCCCCAAGTCCCCTGGCCCAAGCAGATCCTGCCCCATCAGTAAACATGGGAAGAGAAACATAGCGTGATTCTGTCTGGCAGTGGATGAAGAAAGAAAGGACTCTTGGGCTTTGGCATTACCTGCCGTGATGATGAGTGACAAGGCAGACACTGAAGCAGACTTGGGTACGCGGCTTCCACTAGGGGCAGCCCTGGGCTTCTCAGGGCCTGGGTCTCTAGGGCCCCCGAGGCGGCGGCCTCGCCCGGAGTCCAGGGCATGTGGTGTTGAGTGTCGGGCACCAGTGCTGTTGCTGCGCAGGCGGGCATGGCTGAGGGCAGCTGTGTCGGCTGGGGAGTGGGCAGTGGGGTCACAGGTCAGCCTGGGCCTCCATCAATCTCACTGCTTGACTCCTCCATCCTCAGGGGCCCAAGCCCCTTTCTCCCTGGTTGGCATGTATAGTTCCACCTCTCAGTTCTGCTCATGTAATTCCCTCTTTCTGCACTGCTTTCTCTGGAAAGCTCCATTCTTCAAGTCCCCTTCTCCAGGAAGCCTTCTCCTGACCTGAGATAGAGCTATGGCTCCCCAGCCCCATTCCTCCCTTCACTCGTGTCCTGATGCTATGAAGCTGGGGCCCTGGCTTTTCTATCTTAAAGCCTTTGTTAGACAAGTGAATGGGTTTCTCAGGTGAACTCCTACTTATCCTTAAAATCCCATCTAAAATAGCCCTCCCCCAGAAAGCCTTCTTTCCATTTCAGAAAGAGCTGTGGATCCCTCTCTCTGGGCTCCCCAGCCCCATCCCTCCCTCCAATCCTGCCTTGGCCTTACAAAGCTGGGGATGTAAGAGTCTGGGAGTTCCTTGAGAGAATGTTCTCTCTAGTGAAGTTCTGCTCATCCTTGAAAACCCATCTCAAGCAGCCCCTCCTCTGGGAAGCTTTCCTGACACTACCCCCAACCTGGGCCCCACATACCAGAAAGGCCCGAGGTCTTGGGCATTGCTGGGGTGGCTGCTGGAGGTGGGTCTGGCTCCCCAAGAATGAAGATGGGCCTCTCGGCACCCACGAGGGTTGGGCCTGCCGCTTCATCCTCAGACGAGAAGGCAAACTTGGGCATCGTGTCCAGGCTGATGGTGCTCAGGAGAGATGGGCTAGGGCCCTGCTCAGCCTGGGACGAGGATGAGTGGCAGGAAGAGCCAGATGTCCAGGACCGCAGGCTGCAGGAGAAGGGCCCACATCACATTCACCAGATGGTGCATGACCTGACAGGCTGGCCAATACCTTTGACCTTTTTCTACAGGGCCACTGGGAAGCTCCCTCCAATGCCAGATTTTGTGGCTCTACCTCCCAGCAGTCTTAGAAACTGGATCTGCCTGTACTCCCTGGCTTACATACCGGATGTCAGTGCTCAGCCGGCGGCTAGAATCCACCTCACTGCTGCGCTCCCAACCCTCCTCCCGGTCCTCGCTGAAGCTCCTTTCAGCAAAGGTTGGGGTGGGCTGGGCAGCTAGGAACTCGGAGCTGCTGTAAACCTGGGCAAAGAATAAAAATAACAGTAAAAACAACAACGATGGTGGCAGGTGGCCACACCCACGTGTGAGAGGCAGCTTAGTTGAGCACTTCCTACGTGCCAGATGCTTCCACATGAGTCACTTCCTTAAATCCTTGCTCACCACATCCCTAACGAAAGCAGTCCCTAACTCATGCAAAGATGAGGAAACTGAAGGTCAGAGTAGCCTAGTAACCAAGAGGACCATAGCCGGGGCTTTCACTGCTGACCAGGGTGTCCTGCCTGTGACGGGATGGATTTTTGATCACATTATAAATGAAGTTTGGTCACATTATAAATGAAAAAGATACTTAGGTTAAGCTTTGTGAAGTTATAAAATAACAGCAGGCATAGCAGTTCTATTCACAATTTTCAGAAGGTAGAAACAGCCCAAGTGGCCATCAACAGATGAACAGATAAACAAAACGTAGTCTATCCATACACTAGAATATTATTCATCCATAAAAAGAAATAAAATTCTGATACGTGCTACAACATGTATGACCCTTGAAAACATTATACTCATGAAATACAACAGATGCAAAAGGTCATCTATTGTGTGATTTCATTTATATGAAATGTCCGGAACAGATAAATCAAGAGACAAAAAGTGGATTAGTGGTTGCCTAGAGAATAGGGGGAGCTCCTGGGTGGTGCAATTAACACACTCAGCTGTTCATCAAAAGGTTGGAGGTTCACAGGTGCCTTGGAAAAAAGGTCTGATCTACTTCTGAAAAATCAGCCACTGAAAACCCTATGGAGCACAGTTCTACTCTGACACACATGGGGTTACCATGAGTCAGAGTCAACCAATGGCAACTTTTTTTTTCTTTAATGTTTTATTGTGGTGAAAACATACACAATAAAACATACACCAATTCAACAATTTCTACATGTGTAATTCTGTGATATTGATTACACTGTTCAAATTGTGCGACTGTTCTCGTTATCTTTTTCCAAATCTTTCCACCAGCTTTAACATAAACTCAATGCCCACTAAGCAAAAATGGCCCCTTTCCCTCTCCTACCCACCCCTGGTAACCATGAAGAATCTTTGGTTTCTATATATTTGCTTATTACAAATAAGTGAGATCATACAGAATTCGTCCTTTTGCGACTGGCTTATTTCACTCAGTGTGATGTTTTCAAAGTTTATCTATGTTGTGGCATGCATCAGGACTTCATTTCTCTTATAGCTGAATAAAAAAAATGTTTTTTTTAGGGGATGGGGGACAGGGAATGGAAGGTTACTGCTAATGAGTACAAGGTCTCCTTTTGGGTTGATGAGAATGTTCTGGACCTACACAGAGGTGGTGGCTGCGCAACATCATGAATGTGCTAAATGCCACTAACAATTCACTTTAAAATGGTTAAAATGGTGAATTTTATGTGTATTTTACCACAATAAAAAAAAACACAAAGGAAAATAAATAACACCCAGTACCATTTCCTGAGCACTAACTCCATCCAGGGTCCCAGGCCCACCTTGCTGAACCGGTGGGAGCAGGAGGAGAACTGAGGGATCTCCGTGGACGACTCCTCATCGTTGGTCTCATCATCCTCGGAGCCCAGGTGGCGGTACCGCTCTGAGCGTGCTGCAGGAGGGAGAGCACAAAGGCCCTGAGGTGGGACCGTGCCAGGTGTGTTTAGGGACCACAGGGAGCTAGGATAAAATCCCAGCTGTGTCCCTAGAAGCTGTGGGACCTCAGGCAGGGCTTCTTGTCTCTGAGCCTCAGTTTCTTCACCCTTGACTCAGGTCACCCAGAACTTCGTGAAACGGTGTGTCTCAAATACAAAAGACATTGCCCATTTTATACAAGGGGAAACAAAGGGTCAGAGAGGACTCCGAGATCATACACAGCAAGTTCTGGAGGCGGTGCTGGAAACCAAGGGTGTTTACTCTGCTTCTGGCCAGAGCTCTGAGTGGGGAGAGGGAAACTCATTTGAGCCCATCCACCATATCCCTAAGAAGGCCTCACCCTTCTGTGTTGGCAGATGGGACCCAGAGAGGCATGAGATGACCCAGGTCTTGTACCTGACCGGGGCTGGACCCAGGAGGCTGAACCCACTGGAGGACCCCAGACAAGGGTCTTCCATACTTGGTGCCTTGATTTCCCCTTCTGCAAACCAAGGGGGACTTTGGCCTCCTCCACCCAGAGGCATAGAAAGTCCCAGCCAGGGGGGGCAGTGGCAGATGTGCCCCCAGTTTCTGGGAATGCTCAGGAAGTCGAAACCTCCAGTCTCAACTAGGCTAGGTGCCAAGATTAGGCGGGGTTCCTGGAAGACACACCCCTCCCGGCCCCTGGGGATTGTAGGATGGCAGGGTCTCCTCCCTTAAGGCCCCCACCCCCGCTTACTGTCAAAGTAGCTGGTGTCATCTTCGGCTTCCAGCTGTGGCACGAACTCGGCCTTGTGCCGCAGGAGCCCTGCCCAGTCCAGGGCATGGAAGAAAGGGTGCTGCTTCACCTCATGGGTGCCGCCTGTGGACACACCCAGCTGAGCCCCATGGGTACCCCGACCGCCACTCCTCCCCCCACTTCCTCAGCCCTGTTAAACGCCCAGCACATGGCCAGTGAACTGGACATGTGACAGGAGATGAATCTTCGCCAACAAAGAACTAGAAAGGTAAGAGCAAAAACCAGCTGCCATTTGTGAGCCTGGAGAGGAACCATGCCACAGCCAGTGACCAAACTGGGGCTTGAACCCAGGCCAGCCAGGTTCCCAGGCCCTGCCCTTCCCTCTGCTAAACACTGAGACCTCACCACCCAGAGAAACCCAGAGAATTCAGGAAGCTTCCTTCCTGGGTCTTTTCTACATGTTCCTACTCCTGGGAGTGGGAGCTGCCTGCACAAAGCTTCCTATCCTGTTGCCCAACCCCAGCCCCAACTACCTTCTCTCCTGGTTAAACCTCAGTCACAAATGTGACCCACAGTGGCATGTAAAGAGCAGCCGTGTGAGTCTTAAACAGTCCCTTAACCACTTTGCAGGTGTCAGAGGAAGCTGGGACAGCAAGATCCACTAGGCATTTAAGGACCTCAGGACAAAGCCCATGGACTCCTCACAGCCTCATGTATTCACTCAGTCTCACTGCCCCCCGTATGCATTAGGTTCAACCACCTGCTGTTCCTTCAAGGTCTTATGCTATTTCATGCCTGATTCCTGGCGAACTCCTATGCATCCTTCAAAACCCCAGCTCCAAGCCCACTCCTCCATGCAGCCTCCTAAGTAGATCTATTGTCTAACCCAGCCCCTATCCTTCCATTCCCTGGGCCCTGCCCATTACCACATACCGGTGCCCAAACGGTCCAGGGGGCTCTGCCGGAGCAGCCTAGTGATGAGGTCCTGGGCATCTGCTGGGAGGGCCTCATCTCCTTCCGGCCACATGATCTCATCTGAAACAAGGCGAGTGGGTGAGGGGGCAGGATGACCTTTCCTATCACCTTCCCTCACTGCACTGCAGGTCCCCAGCCATTGCTCCTTCAACATGCCAGCTCCCACATCCCAGCTTTTGTCTTGGCTATGCCTCTGCCCAGGGTGCCTTCCCCTCTCCCACCTGTGACTCCCTCTCTCCTTCCTTCACATGTCACCTCCAGGACTCTCTCCCTGTGCACCACCCTGCCCCCTCCCCTCTTCCCGCCTCTTCTCCTCAGTGCTTTTTGCTTCTGTTGTTGTTAGTTGCCATTGAGTCGAGTGACTCATGGTAACCCCATGTGTGCAGAGGTAGAACTGCTCCACAGGGTTTTCAAGACTGTGACTTTTAGGAAGCAGATTGCCAGGCCTGTCTTCTGAGGCACCTCTGGGTGAGTTCGAACTGCCAACCTTTGGGTTAGTAGTCAAGCACTTAACTGTGCCACCCAGGGACTCCTTTTGCCTCTGAGTCCTCCATAATTTCCTTATTCATCTCACTCCCTCTCTGTCCTCCCCATTAGACGGTGAGAGACAAAAGGATGGGGATATCTTTCCGTCTCACTCTTGGCCGTGTCTCCAGCTGGAACTGGGCACGCAGTAGGTGCCCAATCCTCAGGCGGGACTGGTCCTCTCCCCGTACAGGTCAGGGAACTCCTGCCCAGAACCACAGTGGGGCTGAGACTTGAACCCAGCGCCAGGGGGGACGTACCACTGACAACTTGGCCGAAGAGCTCCTCGGGTGTATCCCCAAAGAAAGGCACACAGCCCACCAGGAACTCATAGAGGACGATGCCCATGGCCCACCAGTCCACCGGTTTCCCATAGCCCTGGCGGAAAATCACTTCAGGCGCGATGTACTCAGGTGTCCCGCATACCTAGGCCAGCAGAACAGGGAAACTGAGGCCAGGACACGGGGAGCAATATAGGAGGGACATGATTCTCTCTGCTGTGAGGTCTCCCCATGTCTGGGAGGTGGGCTCCAGGCAGACAGGCGGGTCCTGCACCCAGGGCTGCCCTACCTGCTCATCTGCCCACCCACTGGCGCACCTGCTTATCCAAGAACTCGCGGGCATCCTTCTCGATGTGGCCCTCGTAGAGGTTGGTGGCCATGCTCATGAGTCCAATCTTAGACAAGCCGAAGTCAGTCAGTTTGATGTGGCCAAGTGAGGTGATGAGCAGGCTGTGGGCGGGAGGGTGGTGCGCTCAGGCTGGGGAAACCGAGGCACACCTGGCTGCTCCCATGTGCGGGCCGAGAGGGGATTGGAAATGACCTACTATGCATAGCCATGTTATCAAAGGAACAAATGGTCTTAAGGAGCTACTGTATTACAAAGCAGACCTCTCTGGGCACCTACTGGGTGCATCTGGTGTTGCTACTGAGCACCTACTGTACACTTGGAGTCCCTGGGTGGTGCAAACGGTTAATGTACTTGGCTACTAACCAGAAGGTTGGAGGTTTGATCCCAGCCAGAAGCACCTTCAAAGAAAGGCCTAGCAATCTACTTCCGAAAAAGCAGTCATTGAAAGCCCTACAGAGCAGTTCTACTCTGACACACATGGGGTTGCCATGAGTCAGCTTGACTCAAGGTCCACCAAAACCCAACGCCGTCAAGTCGAGTCTGACTCATAGCAACCCTATAGGACAGAGTAGAACTGCCCCATACGATTTTAAAGGCTGTAAATCTTTACAGAAGCAGACTGCCACATCTTGCTCCCGCAGAGCGGCTGGTGGGTTCAAACTGCCAACCTTTTGGTTCACAGATGAACATTTCAACCATTGTGCCACCAGGGCACCTCTTGACTTAATGACAACTGGTTTTTTTACTGTATGCTCAGCTGCTCAAAAATATATTTCTTAGGAACCACAGTGTCCACCTATTGTATGTTAAAACATTTTTTGTTTTTAGTATATTTTAGTACATCTAGCATATGTGTCCATTATTTCAACAAACTAAACACTTTGCAAGCACCTATTATTTACTTCCCTTGTTGAAAAATGGACATATCTGAGTGGCTGCTGTATAAAGAAGTATTTCTGCGCACCTCAGATGTGCACATATTTTAACGCACCTACTGTGTACACTGCTGTTTAAAACTTCCTGTGAATTTAAGCGTATAAATGTTTTATTAAGTGATAGAATCGAACACACCATCTTTATAAAGTCACATTATCATGTACACCTCCTGGGTTCACCTGCCACTTAAAAGCACAATAGGTTTTACTAAGTGCTAGCACAAAACGAATGTTCCAAGGTCTCAGTAAAGGTGTTTTCTTCCCTTGTTCCCTGCCCTAACACACAGCAGGTGCTCAAAACATACCCAGTCCCTTTCCTCCCAAGTAAGAGGGGCTTGCAAAATGTGTGTCCTTGTTCCCTATATACAGGAGATGCCTCCTAAGTGCACATTCCCTCTGCTTATAAGGCACACTGAGCACATGATCCTTTTCCCTGAAGACAGTTGCTGTTTCCTAGGTGCACGTTCCCTTCCCTTGCCTGGCAGCACCTCTGGAAGTGTATTCTCCTTCCCCTGCATATGGCAGGTGCCTGTTAAATGCCTGCTCTTCTCGCAGCCTCGGTACACACCAGGAGTTCAATATATGTATGTTCCTCCCTCCATACCCAGCAGCGGACCCATGATGCCAGCACAGTCCAGTCATAGCCAGCCTGACCTGAACTCCCACCTCCTCTTCCAACAACTCCAGCCATCCTAGGCCCCACCCATGACCTCCCCCCAACCACTCCAGGCCCTTTCACCCCAGATCTCTCCTGATTCTCCCTGAGGCCCTGCCCCATCTGCCCCAAAGCCCCATCCACTGCAAAACCTCATCCTTGATCTTCCCTAATACTCCCCCAGGCCCTGAGTACTTCTAAGGCCCCATCCAGTTGCTCAGGCCCCACCCACCCCGATTCAAACCGGTCCCATCCCTGTAGCCCCGCCCCTGATCTGGGTCCCAGCCACCCCAGGCTCTACCGTGGGGCTGTCCTGAGACCCCGCCCCTTACCCAGGCCCCACCCACTCCTAGGTCCCACCCTTGTTCCACCCAGAGGCTCCAGCTCCATGCAGCCCCGCCCCCAGCTACCCAGCGCCCGTTGCCCCAAGGAGCAGGCTCACTTGTCTGGCTTGAGGTCCCGGTGCACGATGCCATAGTTGTGCAGGTACTCCAGCGCCAGCACCGTCTCAGCAAAGTACATTCGGGCCATGTCCACGGGCAGCGGCCCCATGTTCTTCAGCAGCGTGGCACAGTCGCCGCCTGGGGAGGGGGGTGGAATGGGCTCACATGGGCCCCGGGCTGAGGGACTCTGCACCTTTGCACTGGCCCTGCAGATGCCTGCACACCCTCCTGCCTGCTGCAGAGTGTCTCGATTTATCAGAGTCAGGATGGGGGGCCAGGGAGCAATCCCCGCCTGCATCACGATTGTCCTGACCCAGCCCTGCCTCCAATTTTCCTGAAATCTGATCTCACAACACCTAACCTTGGCCCCCAACCTTTCCAGCCTTCCAACCACACCTCCTAAAATTCTCACTTCCCTCCTCCAAACTTCTGGCCTCCACTTCCCCCTGCTTGGATCCATCCTCCTCCCCTGGTCCCTCAGGGTCCCACCTTCACACTCCTCTTTCAGGCCACCTCCCTCCAAGGCTGGGCTCCCCACCCCAGACTAGAGGCTCCTAAGGGTCCCACAGAGCAGGCCTGGGACCTCGCAGTGGACACAGCAGATACTAGCTTGGTCCAAAGAAGGATGTTCTCTCAGATGGGATAAGCGCCCCGTCTCTGGGGGTATGCAAGCAAGTGCTGGCGCCCGCACCTTCCACATACTCCATAACCATGCAGAGGTGGCGCCGGGTCTCAAAGGAGCAGAACATGCTGACCACAAAGGGGTTCTCGGCAAAAGTGAGGATGTCACGCTCCACGAACACCTGCTGGATCTGGTTACGCAGCATCAGGTTCTGCTTGTTGATCTTCTTGATGGCGAAGCGCTGCCTTGTGTCACGGTGCCGAACCAGGTAGACGGCACTGCAGGGAGCCAGGAGGGGCAGGGCAGGGCTGAGCCTGGACCCAGGGTCCCACTTACCAGACCTTTACCTGGGCTGTGCCTCCTCCAGGGACACCCTCTTTCTTACCTGGCCCCTCTCCCGAGCAGCCACCCTACAAGTTTAAGCCACTCCCCCCACACACTTGTCCGGGATGGGTAAGAGCATGGATCATGGACAGAGCCCATCTGAGTCCACTCCCTACTGTGTTGTGTCTCCACTTCCCTCTCCAGACCTCAGTTCCCCATCTGCACACTCAGGGGCCAATGTCCAAGCTCTGCTGGGGATGGGGGAGCTGATATGGGGCCCACCTGATCCTCAGTCATCCCCACGGGTATCTGAGAAATGGGTCTATGGCAGACTCGTGGTCTCACCCGTATGCCCCGTTGCTGATGAGCTTGATGGTCTCAAAGTCGTTCTCGCATGGCTTCCTCCGAGATGGGCCAATCAGGGCCCGGCTCTGTGGTGGGCGGTAGGGGCTCAGTGTGCTGCCTCACCACAGATGCTGCTGGGGCCCCACTGGCCCCAAGTCTAAACTGTTGATCCTGGGGCCTGACATTACTTACTCCCGTTTCTAAACCACTCAAACTCTGCTTCCAAGTTCCTGAGCTTTTGCTTAAGCTGTGCCCTTCTTCCTAGCAAACTCCTGTACATCCTTCAAAACTCACCTTAGCTTCCCAGTGCCCCCTCCAGCCAGTCCAAACTGCTATTCCCAGCACCTAACACTTCCTCCCTCAATCCAAACCACTTCTGGGTTTCTCAGCTTTTGCTCAGATTGTGTCCTTCCTCCCAGCAAACTCCTACACATCTTTCACAACTCAACTTCCCAGTGCCCCCACCCTCTGTCCTGTCCTGCCCACCCCCTACGGGGCAGTCCTACTTACCCCCACCTCTTCCCAAACATTTTATTATTGCTGACTACATGCAAAACTTCTGCAAACTCAGCCCTTCTGGTGGCTGCCTGATCTACCCTGGGGAAGACAAGATGGGTGGGGACCCCAAAGCTGTGAGACTCACCTCTGGGGACTCAGGTGTGGGGACCTGTCCACTGTCCAGGTGACTCAGCGGCACCATCTCTGCAAGACAAAGGAGGTATCTGTCACCACCCTTCTCAGGGTTACACTGTCCATCACTCAGAGATTCTCCGAGGCCTCGGGGCACATCCTAAGCTGGGGATACTGTGCCCCCCACCCCTAGCTCTTGCAGTGTGTCCAGTTCTCAGTCAAACCCCAGGAGGCTGGACTAAGCAAGAACAGAAGAAACTTCTAGAAGGGGCATTGCTCAGCTGTGACCAAACCCTGGCTCTGAGCCTCGGGCCTGTGACCCACACCTTCTAGGTCTCAGCTCCTAATGTTCTGCTCAGCCCAGGGCACAGCTCAGGGGAGGTCCTGTTATTTTCCATTCCCCACGGCTTAGCAGAGGGACATAAGCCATGATGGCGGCCATGAAGGCAGTGTCTTGTGGCCACAGAGCAAGGCTGGGATGGAATGGCAGAGCCTGGCAGACAAGGGAGTCCTGGATTTGAAACCAGCCCCACCCCACTCTCGGATTCTCTAGCCCCAGAGCCTCAGCCGTTTGTCCACCCAGCCACTTCCTGCCTCCCCTACACCCAGGCTGACCTACATCCGCCACCCACATTATATACATTTGACAGAACTGAGGCCCGGCAGGGCAGCGTGGCCACGTAGCTGGTCCACACACAGTCTGACCTCGGGCACACATGGGTTTGAACCCCTGCTCAATCTCGTCTGCTGGAAGCCTCAGTCTCCTCAGCTTTAAATGTGACAACAGACCAATCCTGGGATTTAACACAGCAACAGTGTTACAACTGTAGCCTGTCCGGCCTCTGCCAATGCCCTCAGCTCCTCCAGCTCACCTCCTTCCTCTGCTCCAGCCCCACTGCCTCTCACTGCTCCTCCAACACGCCAAGCGTGGTCCCATCACAGAGCCTTTGCATGTGCTGTTCCTCTGCCTGATTCGCCCTCTCCTCGAGATCTGTACCAGGTCACCTCCTCCTCCAGCTCCAACAGCACCTCCTCCCAGGTATCTCCTGGCCACCCCCAGACCAGGCCAGGTCTATGTCTCGGCTCCCCTAGCCTGGCATTTGGGGGAATCTTTGGCCCATGGTGAGACCTATCTTTGATCTCGCCCATGGCTTCTCCTCGTCCAACTCTAAGTCCCCTCTTGAGCCAGTGAGATGAGGTCTGTGAACTTACAGGACAACTGCTAATGGATGCCCCCCAGCATCTGGCCCCTCTTGACTTAGAGTTTGAGGACACTAAGCTCCCCAAGGCCCAGGCAGGTCAGGGGGTCTAACTTGGGGCTGCTGGACCTCAGGATCCTGGTCATTTTGCCCCCACAGGTGGCTGAGGGCCAGGCCACAGAGATGAAGGACAGTGTGTGAGGCTGTGGAGTTGATCAGGCCTGGGTTAGAATCCCTGCTCCATTCCCATCTCTCTGGAAAGCGACCCCATCCTATATCCACCTCAATTCACCTTCCAGAGGGTCCTTGGTTAGGCCCAGCTGCCCGATGATGTACTGCGGAAGGTCTGTCTTGATGCCATGGCCCTCACGCGCTTGTCCCTCAGCCGCCTCAAGCAGGTGGTAAAATTCCTCTGGGTCAAACTCCTAGGGGCACAGGGGAGCCAGTCAGCCAGGCCACTGGCCCCAACCTACCACCGAGCCTTTGCACATGCTGTTCCCTCTGACCAGGTCTCAACTCCTTGCATATGCTGTTTCCTCTGTGCATATAGTGTTCCCTCTGTCTGGGTCTCAACTCCTTGCATATGTTGTACTCTCTGTCTGGGCCTTTGCACATGCTATTCCCTCTGTGTACTTGCTATTCCTTCTGTCCAGGTCTCAGTTCCCCACCCCACCTCCAAGAAGCCACTCCCAGCCCAGCAGCATCCTGGGTCCCTCTCAAAGCTCTCCATGATGACAGTCGTCTTGTGGATCTTAGGGTGTTGACACAGCAGGACTGTTGGAGACCCCTGCCCAGCTACACACCAAGGGACTCACCAGGCACTCGAGGAGCCGCGCTGGCCGTGAGATGATGATGAGCAGCTTCCGCACAAGCTGAACCACGAAGCCAACTTCCTCGCTGTCTGAGCGCTCATGGGCCTAGGGACAGGCAGACAGCAGCGTCACCCACAGAGCCCCTGGATCTGCCCCACCTGCCTGGGACCCCTTGCCCCCAACACACATCCAGAAGCAGGCGCTCCAACTTCTCCTGCATCTCCAGGAAGTAGCGGGAGGTGACAAGTGCCTCGCCTGACTTGGCCAGGCAGTCGCGGGCCAGCTCGACGATCTGGTGGTGGATGAAGCCCAGCACGCCGTCAGCCAGTGCCAGCCGATCGCCAGGTGCAAAGGCCGCCAGAAACTCCTGCAGGCGGCCCTCCATCTGTGCTGTGGCCTGGGTGGGGTCGGACAGGGGTGTCACTGTCAAAGGATGGGACTGGCAAGCAATGCAGACAGACAAGGGCAAGAGAGGCACAGTCGGGGAGACAGAGTGAGGGACAGACGGGGACAGGGGAGCTGGAGGATGGGGGACAACATACCTAAATAGAGTATCCAAGACAGAGATAGGGAAAGACAGAAACGGACAGATGAAGGACACAGGTAGGGAGACAGCGAGTGACATGGGGGGGTGGGGCTGGCCCAGCCGCCCCATGATGCCCACCTTGGGGAACCTCTCCCGGTACACGTGGTTCATCATGACTATCTCATTGTCGAAGGTCCCCGATGTGCGGCCCGGGCTGAAAAGGGAAGGGTTGGCTCATGATCGCAGGCTGGGGTGGGAGATCAGAGGTGGAGGAGGAACCAAAGCTGTGCAGGGAGGGGCTGGGGCCCAGGGTCAGCAGTCAAGACCCACCTGAGGCTGCGGGAGCGTGGGCGCAGGCGGGGCGAGCGGCCGCCCTCCTCGTCAGCCACAGTCTCTGAGCTGCGGAAGTGCTTGGACAGGAAGTGCAGCTCGTCCGGCGTGGGCTGGAAGGGCAGCTGGTGGAGGCGCTCCCGGGAGGATGAGCTCGACTAGAGGGGCAGGGCCATGGGTGCATGGTCAGCATCACAGCCAGGCCCCCAGATCTGCCTTGCAAGGCCCAGACTGCCTGTCAGCCCCTCACACAGTAAAATACTTCCTCCTGAATGACTCCTATGCATCCCTCAAAACACCAGCTCCAATGCCCCCCTCCTCCAAGAAGCCTTCCACGCCTGCCCCTCCCCCCAACTCTGTCCTGCAAGACCTAGGCTGCCTGTCAGTCCCTCAGACAGTAACATACTTCCTCCTGCCTGACTCCTAAGCATCCCTCAGAACTCTTGCTTCAGTGACCCGTCCTCCAGGAAATCTTCCATGCCTGCCCTCTCTTGGCAGCCCCAAGTCCCCCTCTGGCCAGGACTTGACTCCACAGGCAGAGGATGTCTATGGCTCCCAGACTGGGGGCTCCTTGGGGCTGAAGCTGGGCTCTCCCTTGCTGCCTGTCCACCCTGCCAAGGTGGGACTGCAGGTACCGAGACAGTGGAGCTGGGGGTGTTGGTTCCATAGCCAGATGATGGGAGGGATGCAAGGGACCATCTTCTGCCATCCGCCCTGGAGGGGGAACAAGAACAGTCGGAAGGTGCCACCCCCATGGTTTCTACAGACTAATGGTGGACACTGAGGCAGGGGAATTCTGGCCTTATCTGAAAAAGCTGTGAAGAGGGCCTCAAGCAAGACTCCTCCTCCAGGAAATCCTCCTTGACCCCAGCTGCCACTATGCCCCACTCAGAGCTGTGACCTGTCTCGGTTTTAGCCATCCAGTTGGTTATGCTGGCTGCCCCCAGCAGACTGAGGACTCCCCAAGGGCCAAAGCTCAGCCTCCCGTTCATGGCCACGTGTTCAGCCTCCGGCGCAGAGCACAACATACAGTAGGCACTCGATAAATGTTACCAAACGAATAAGTAAAATTTAAATGTTGGTACACAGTAAGTCTACGATCAAGGTCTTGTTGAGTGAATGAATGCCAGCTGGGCCGCCACTGTCCCCCAAAGCTGGCCACCACTCACCTCCGGGCAAAAGGGAAGTTGATGGCAGATGCAGCGGAGAAGTTCCGGGGACTGTCCAGGGGGCTGCTGCCTGCTGCGAACAAGGCAGGGGAACAGAGTCAGGAGGGGTGGGAGGTGTGATGCCACGCCCACCCACCTCATACCCTCAAACTCACCCGTTGGAACTGACAGTGGTGACAGGGGCCGAGAGAGGGTCGGTGAGGGTGTTCCTACTACCAGGCTTTTGCGGTTCCCGCTGCGGCAACTGTGTATGTAGGGAGGGTAGGTCAGGGGCTACACCAGGCCTCGGGCCTCAGAAGTCCTGGTGTCTAACCTGGAGTCCACATGCGGCCGGCTTTGGAAGCTGGGTAGCCCCCCTGCCCACTCGGCCTACCAGACGACTGCCCACGGCCCTTAGCCCAGTCTTCAAGGCCCGGCACTGGACAAACGTGATCTATTGCTGATAAAATTGTTGTTAGCTGCCGTCAGGTTGGCCCTGACTCATGGCGACCCCATGCACAATGGAAGGAAATGCTGCCCATGCTGTGCCACCTCCATCATCAGCTGCGGATCAGACCATTGTGATACACAGGGTTTTCACTGGCTGATTTTTGGAAGCCAGTTGCCAGATCTTTCTTCCTAGTCTGTCTTAGTTGCGAAGCTCTGCTGAAACCTGTTCAGCATCACAGCAATACATAAGCCTCCACGGACAGATGGGTGGTGGCTGTGCATGAGGTGCATTAGCCAGGAATCGAACCCAGGTCTCCCACATGGAGGAGGAGAATTCTATCACTGAACCATTACTATGATTGTTATCAGCAGTAGGTGGGGGCGGGGCATTGCACATGGCTAGGAGCTCCTCGCCCAGCCTCTGCTGCAGGGTTCACAATCTTATCCCTCCGATCTTTGCCCGTGCTGTTACCCCCACCAGGAACACCACAGAACTTAGGAAGATGGTGGAGAAGATCCCAGAGCCCACAGGTGGGTTGAGGCTCCCCACCCCTTCCACTCCATGTACCCATTCCCCAGGGCCACTGCCTGAGTCTCTACACAACCCCTCATTCCCCCTTAAAAAAAAGTGTTGCTGTCGAATCAATTCTGACTCCTAGCTACCCTATGTGTTATACAGTACAACTGTTCCATAGGGTTTCCTTGACTGTAATCTTCACAGAAGCAGATTGCCAAGGCTTTCTTTTGAAGCACTGCTGGGAGGGTTTGAACCACCAACCTTTAGGTTAGCAGTCAAGCACAAACTGTTTATGCTACCCAGGGACCTCCCCAGCCCCCCGCCCCCCTCCGCCCACCTCCAAATACCAATCTCACCCAACTACAACCCTAAACTCAACATCTTCTACAGTTAGGTCCTTGATCCTTTTCTTCCTGTTTTGCCTAACTTCTGCCACTACATTTCCCTCCCTGCACCCAGCTCCCTACTGGAGCCCCTGCCCAGACCGCTCCTCTTTGCCCCCGCCCTGTCAGAGGGAAGTCGGGAGCAACACCCTCTCCCGCCCCTAGTCCTACCCCTAGCGCAGTTACCCGGCAACGGCTCTGCTTGCTCCCTCTACAAGCACATCAGCCCACACAGCCTGAGCAGCCAACGCCAACGCAACTCTGCGCGCAATGTGAGAGCCATGCAGGGAGGGAGAGATGGGGCCACGGGGCCCCAGGGAGTAGAAGGTGTTCCAGGAGGAAGACGCAGTGGTGTCCAAGGAGAAGGGGAGAGTGGTCAGCAGGCGACATGGGGACACAGCTGGAAAGGCAAGGGAAGAGGGAGGAGTATCTATCTGTGTCAGCCTCAGTTTCCCCATTCATAGACCTAGTGGGAGGGAGTCCCTGGGTGGCACAATGGTTAAATGCTCGACTACCAGCCAAAAGGTTGGCAGTTTGAACCCACCCAGAGGTGCCTCAGAAGAAAAGCCTTGCAATCTGCTTCCGAAAGGTCACAGCCTTGAAAACTCTGCAGAGCAGTTCTACTCTGACACGTGGGGTTGCCATGAGTCAGAATTGACCTGACCAACTAACAACAACAACAGATCTTGAAGGGTGGAGGGAAGATTCAATACACCCAAATACCGGTTGGGTTGTGCTCAGCTCTGGACCTAAAAAACTAAATCAAACCTGTTGCCATCAAATCGACTCCAATTCATGGCAAACTCACGTGTTACAGAGTAGAACTGAGATCCAGAGGGTTTTCTTGGCTGTAATTTTTGCAGAGCAGATTGCCAGGCCTTTCTTCTGTGGCACCACTGGGTGGGTTCAAACTGCCGACCTTTTGGTTAGTAGCTGAGTGCTTAACCATTTGTGCCACTACAGAGGGACCTGCTGGCCCTGGGGAAATTGTAGCAGGTACGTATATTGCTGTCTTTCTTCTGATAGCGCTCACAGGGCTGGGGTAAGGGAAGAGAGAGAATTCAGCTGCTTCTTGAGAGAAGCCACCAACAGGTGCCAATCCCAACAGACCCCATAGGCAGGAGTGAGAGAAACTGCACCCATTTCTCAGTTGAGGAAACTGAGTCCCTCAGATGTCAACAGCCTCTGGACTGTTCCCCCAGCCTGAGGTACAGAAGAAGCAAAAGTGAAACCTGAGGGTTCCTGTAAAACTTCCTGCCCACACCTCCCCCCCGACACACAACTGGTCCCCTACATCCTCACCAGGTCCCTCACTGGGGGCCTCACTCCCATGCTGCACACCACAGCCCCACTGCTTCTAGTAGCATTTGGGAAAAATACTGGTTGCCCTCTGTCTGACTCTCAGGTGGGGCCTTCTTTAAAACACAGCCAAAGCTGAGGTCTCAAAGGGGAACTGGGCCTTGTCTGTTCACTCCTCAAGCATACAAGTGCTGAACGGTTGCTCAGCCCTCCCTAAGCTAAACCCCTGGCTTTGCCATTCAATAAGCACCAGCTTGGTACCCAGGACACGAGAGAGAGTGAGAATATGGCAGGAAGCAGGGTCTGGAGCCAGATCCCTGCACCCTACTCCTGACCTGCTCACACATCCTCTATGGCTCCCCAGCCCCTGGACTTGGAATTTGCAGCCTTTCAGAAACTGGTCCCACAGTCAAGCCTTTGCCTGTGTTCCCATCCAGAAAGCCCAACAGCCCTGTTTCTGATCCTTAGAGCCTGGGCTTACCCCCTCTAGCCCTGCACTGATGAGGAAACTAAGCATAGAGAGGTTGAGGCACTGACTGAGGCCACACAGCCTGGGAGTAGCTGAGCTGGAACTCGAACCCAGGTCTGTTAAAGTCCACAGCTCTCCCTCTTTGCCTCTCTGCTTTTCAGATGGGGAAACTGAGGTTCAAAGAGAGGCCTGAGGTCAAACGCAGTGATCTGAGCTCCTAATAACCGCCCCCCCCCACATCAGCATTGTGCAGGAAATATTTGCTTCTGAGCCAACGTTTCCGCTGACTGTGCCCCATGGGCAGATCAGCCTCAGTTTTTCCAAGAACCCCATCCCCGTTTCTTCCCAGCACTAGAGTCCTGGGTTCAAATCCTGACTTAGTCCCAAGTCGCTGCTACCTCTCCAGTCCAACCCCCACACCCGGAGACACCCCAGACACCAGAGCCCCAATCCGGAAATGGGGGGTGCAAAAGGAGGGTGCCTGGTACCCCCCTTCCCCTGCCGCCACGCACACTGGCCCGCTGGGTCCCCATCCGCCACCCGGACACACTTGTGCCCGCGCCGCGCCCCTACCTCTTGGAGCGCTGCAGCAGCGCGCCCTTGGCCAGGCGGCTCCGGTGGCCGGGCGCTGCCACCGCGGTCCAGTAGCTGGGGTCGGACATGCCGCTTCCCTTTGTGCCGCCGCCGCCGCCGCCGCCGCCCGAGGCCCGGCAGGCGCGGGGCGCTGGGCGCGAACTTCGGCCAGCGGGCTTGGCCTGAGAGCAAGGTCCCGCAGAGGGGAGGGGGCGGTGTGCGCCCAGGGCGGGGGAAGGAGGAGGAAGAGCGCGCCAGGAGCGCGGCCAGGAACGGGCCCAACAAGCTCGGGGGCGGGGCCTGTGGGACCCACGTGTCGGCAAGAGGGCGGGGTGTTGCCATGACCGCGGCCGGAGGGGCGGGACGTTGCAAGGGTGCTGGCGATGTGGGCGGGACATTGCCAGGGCCGCGGGCGGCAGGGGCGGGGCGCTGCTAGGGTCGCGGGCGGCCGGGGCGAGCGTTGGCGGCACCTCTAAGCAGGGCCGAGAATCTTGGCTCACCTCCCCCAAAATGTAAACCCAATCATTCCCGCCCCTCCCCGCCCCCGGGCACTAATCTCTGAGCATGGCACTCAAGATCTACCGAGCGACCTCTGCCCGGCTCAAGCTTCTTCTCACGCTGCATCACTCTCCGGAAGGCCCTTCCTGCCTGACAAAAATCAAGCGTCTCCCTCCTCCAGGAAGCCCTCCCTGATTCCCTTTGCACACCCCTAGCTGTCCATCCACCAGAACCTGAACCCTAACCCAGGGAGCTGGAGGTATCTGTTGGCTCTATCGCCCCAAGCCTTGGGGCTCCTCCTTGGGGACCCCAGCATCCCCCAGCACTGGACTGGCACAAAGAAGTGTTTGGCGAATTGAGTTGGGGCATCTTGCTTGTGTGTGATGGGAAAGGGCTTCAGCCTGGCTAGTCAGGAATCAGACCCCTGTGTGACCCAAAACTGAACCTCTCCAGCCTCAGTCTTCTCATCTTGTTAAATGAGGAGGAAAAGTAGGCTGACATGAACGACATGAAGATTAAAAAGAAACAAACCCATTGCCCTAGAATGAAATCTGACTCATGGCGACGCCATGTGTTATAGAGTAGAATTGCTCCATAGGGTTTTTCTTGGCCGTAATCTTTATGGCAGCAGATTGCCAGGCCTTTCTTCTGTGGCACTGCTGGGTGGGCTTGAACTACCAACCTTTAGGTTAGCAGCCGATTGCAAACTGTTTGTGCTATCCAGGCTCCTTTGTGAGGATTACATGAGATTAACTCAGAGGTCAGGCAGCGCCTGCCACAGCACCTAGCAGGCCTTCAATAAATGGCAGCAACAGACTAACTTCCAGGCCTTGGTTTCTCCATCTACAACATGGCTCCATTGTGAAAACAGAATAGAATCATGGGCCTGGTATGGGGCTGGAGATGCAGTACATGTTCACGATGGAAGTCTCTATGAAAGACGGAATATCTCCAAGCATCTAGTTACTGTTGTTAGATGTGCTCAAGGTGCTTTCTGACTCGTAGCAATCCCATGTGTTTCAGAATCGAACTGCCTCATAGAGTTTTGCCAGGCTGTAATCTTTATGGAAAGGAGCCCTGGTGGTGCAGTTGTTAAGTGCTTGGCTGCTAACTGAAAGGTTGGCAGTTCGAATCCACCAGCTGCTCCGCAGGAAGAAGATGTGGAAGTCTGCTTCCATAAAGATTTACAACCTTTGAAATCCTACAGGGCAGTTCTACTCTGCCCTGTTGGGTCACTATGAGTTGGGGCAGTTCTACTCTGTTCTATTTGGTCACTGTGAGTTGGAATCAACTCAACAGCAAAGGGTTTGGTTTTAACGAGTTTAATCTTTATAGAGGCAGATCACCAAGTCTTTCTCCCGTGGAGTTGCCAGGTAGGTTGAAATTGCCAACTTTTCAGTTTGCTTAACCATTGCACCACCAGGGCTCCTTCAGGCATACAGTAGGCACTGAATTAATGCTTCCTCTTCTCTTGATGATGCCATGAAGTCAGGAACAGGGACAGTGTCACCCTGAGGGCAATCCTTCCTGGGCCACACGGCACATTGGGAACTGACCCCGGCCTGATACTAAAGGCCAGGCGCCACATTCGAGAATAGGAGACAAGCAGGGAGACCAAGGCACGAAGGGGGTGCCACCACCTCTCAACCCTCTCCCCTGACCTGCCCAACCCTCTTCCCACTAGCACTGCTCCCCAAGTCTCCCCTAGACCCACTTGTCCCCTCCAAGCCCAGTGCCACTCCCAGATGCCCCTGCCCTGCGGTCCAGACACCTGCTGGGTGTCTCCCTATGAACACCTGCCAGGACCCCAAGACGCCAGGCTTGTACATCTATACCCGGCCGTTAATTCACTCAACAAACATTTATTGAGCACCTACTGTGTACCTGTCACTATGCTGGGCCCTAGGGCCCCAGCGCAGACCAGGACACACAAAATCCCTGCCCTTGAGGGGTTATCAGTCTGATGGGGGAGGTGGGCAGTAAAAAGGAAACAATTAAATGAACAAGATAACTTCCAATGTGGAAGGTGAGGAAGGAAAAGGGTGTGGTAACAGTGGTGAGGGGTGATTAACTGGGAGGCCTCTCTGAGGAGGTGACACTGCAGCCAAGATACCAAGGAGGAAGAGGAGGCGGCCATGGAGAAAGTGTCCCAGGCAGAGAGCACAGCCTGTGCAAAGGCTCTGAGGTGTCAGGACTGTAGGGGAGATGCCAGCAGGCCAACCATACAGGCCTTGAGGGCTGCAGTTTTGTTGTAAGAGCAATGGGGAGCTATGGAGGGTATGTGAGCAAGGCAGGATCGTGATCTAGTTTATGTTTGTTAAACATCCCTATGTCTGCCATGGAGAGCAGGAGTTATCAGGGTCAGGAGTGGAGATGGCAGGAGGCCAGGGAGGGGCTGGGACAGCATCTGGGAGGGGAACACGGAAGCCTGGACCAGAGCAGCACCATGGAATAAAGGGGGCAGATTCTGGACTTTTTAGGGGGTTGAGGGACAGGCCATGCTAAAGGTCTGGATGTGGGGATGAAGGATAAGGCACAGAAGGAGTCACTGATGACCCCTAAGTGTCTGGCCGGAGTCCCACTGTGGAGGAAGGGACACGGGGTGCAGAGAGCAGGTCTGGGGGAATCAGGATCCTGGGGCCCTGTTGAATTTGCGATGCCCGCAAGCATGGGGACCCAAGCGGGAACAGAGGCATGGGCTCATATGTCAGCACATGCTGACACGCTCATGCCCAGGAGATGTCCCCCCAATGTGTATGTGTATGGGGACACACCTCTGCATGCAGGCAGTAAAGGAGCTGCCCCCACACCCCCAGCCACACTGCACCTGGCACCACCTACACACCCCCTTTACACCCACTGCCCTGGTGTCTCCAGCAGCAACTTTTCCTGTGCCCATCTGACCTCGGTTCCCCACTGTGCAGAACAACACAACCCAGAGGGCCTGTGACCATGGTCTGGCAGAGCCATTGTCCACTAAATCATGCCCTTCCCCTGCTCATACACCCTCCATGGCTCCCTACTGCTCTTACAAAGCCGCACTCCTGGGTGAATGCCTCTCCTAGGACTCAGACCCCAAGTCTGTTCTTGACCCGCTCTGTGACCTCAGGCTCTCTCTCTCTCTCTCTGCTAGTGGCTATGCAAATGGAAAAGTCCCAGGGGGGTGTACAGACTCCCACTCCCAGCCCCTCCTTGGTCCAACCACCCCAGTCCTTCCCACCTATACATGCACTGTTCACACCCCTCCCGGCCTCACACTCTGTGAGGCTTGCAGTGTCCTCAGTAGGAAATGCAAACTCTTCCTGCCTTGGCATTTGAAGCCCCCGAGGGAACACACCCCTGACTCTGCTGTTCCACCTTGGAACAGCCTCTTTGTCACACCTTTGTTCTTGAGGGCCCAAGTCACAACTTTCTTCAATGAAAGGAGACCCCACATCCCTATTTCGTGCCTCTCCAGTTGGTTTCCACTTATCCAGACCACAAGCATTAACTCAGCACCTGCTGTATACTAAGCTCTGCCCCAGCAACACAGCATGACCAAGACGGACTCAGGTTCACAAATCTCTGGGTGAGAAAAACAACCATCCAATAATCACTCAAGAAAATGTGAACTCAGACCATGACGGAGGCCAGACGAGGAAAATGAACAAGGGGTATAATGTATGTAAATGGGGCCCAGGAGAGCCTGGGGGAGAGGTGGTCAGGGAAGACTCTCCAACTGACGGTTTGACAGAGATCTGGCAGATGAGCAGATGAAGAAAGGAGGAAACAAAACAGAGTTCCAGGCAGAGGTAGAGAATGTTCAAAGGCCCTGAGGCTGGACCAGCTTGCATTTTGAAGGAACAGCCAGGAGGCCATGGCTGGAGCAGAGAGTGCAAAGGGGAGATGGTGGCAGTGGAGGCAGGGAGGCCACAGGGGCCAGGCCTAGAAGGATCACAAGGATGGATGTTGGTTCATCCTAGGGTGCTTGGAGCAGGGGAGGCCAGGACTCATTTCCTCGCCTGGCTTAAGGTGACGTGCCTCTGCTGCCCTCTGGTGGCAGGTAAGGCAGCCCAGGAGGCCTCTTTCAGAGCCCCAAATTCTTTTGTCTCCATTTCCTCCTAGTAAAACAGACTCAGCTGCCCCCCAGACACAAGGGTACTCTTCGTCATCCAGTTCCTTGCCTGGGTTGAAGTCAAGGACTCAGAGTCAGACTTGGCTTGCCATTCCCTCCCAGGGTACCCCTGGACAACACACTCTAGGATCCTGTGCCTCAGTTTACTTCCCTGCTAAATGGGGTGACAGCAGTCCCTGCCTTCCAATGGAGGCCCTGACCTGGTTAAAGCCCCACCATCTCCTGCACAGATCCTGCCCCAGCTACCTCCCTGACTAGACACTGCCATTCCTGCCCTCAGCTGACCCTCTTACATCACGGCAGCCACAGGGGTTTTAAAAAGCTAGTTCCTGCCCCAGGGCTTTTGCATGTGCAGTTCCCTTTGCCTGGTAGCTCTATTCCCCTACCTCTGCCCGGGTCTTGGCTCAAACATCACCTCCTCCCAGAGGCCCTATCTGAAAATATCTTGCTTATCCATTCACTTGGTCACTGTCAACCTCTCCAACCAGATGGACAGCCCCACTGAGGGAGGCACCATGTTCATTTTGTTCAAAGCTATGCTCCCAGCACCTGGCACACAGTAGGTAGCTATAATAAGCACTTATTGACTGACTAAAGGTAACTGCCTGCTCCCCAGCACCCACTCTGGGCTCCATAATATTCCTTCTTTTCTGCATTAAAGGTCTGTGGGAAGAGTCTGAGCAGCTCATTCACACTAAGGTGTGAATGACTGAAAGGCAATCAAATTTTAGATAGCACTGACCCTCACATCTGTCTCCTCCCTGAACCCCTATCCAAATCTTGCAAGGAGCCTATGATCACCCTGATTATCCCTCCTATACAAGTGCAAGATTCCAAGATTCAGTCATACAGTCACTCAAACCTTCAACAGACTTGGGTGGCAAAGCGGGCCCTGATGCTTGGCCCTCAGATGTAGTGAACCAGGAGAACTGGTGTCACCTCTCTGAGCCTTAGTTTCATCTGCTGGGGAACCAGCTGGAGAACAGTGCCTCCCTCCTGGGGTTGGGGACAGAACACACTGCCCCTGGTACATAGCTGGCACTCAGTCAAGTTCGGTTCTTCTGTCCCTCCACCCCTTTGTCTGTTCTGTTCAGTATCCAGGGCTCTAATGGTGGACTCTCAGGCTTGGGCGCATGTGTGTTCAGAGGGAGGAGCTTTCTGACCAGCTGAGCTGGGTGTGGGGAGGGTCCCTGAGGTCACAGCCAGGCAGTTCAGACTGATTCAGCCAGGAAGGCCCTGAGCGGGGTGGGAACCCAGCACCTGTCTCGAGCAAGTCCTTGGGCAACAGCTCAAGTTCTGGCCTCGCCTCGGAGCCACCTGTCAGATGGGGGACCTTCCTGGCCGACGATGAACATGGAATTTCCCCAACGTGGCCTCAGTGTAGACTGCAGCGGCATTTTATGGAGAGGTAAACTGAGGCCCGGAGAGGTGACGTCACCAGCTCAGGGAGCGCCGGGGCAGGTCCGCGCCCTGCCCCCGCCCGCTGTCACTCACCTCCAGGGGTGCAGGCCTAGAGAGGGGCTGCAGGGGCTGCTGGGGCTCAACAGGGCCGGGCTCTGGCTGCTCGGAGACAGACTGTAAAGAAAGAGGCCGGGGACGGTGAGCCCGAGGGTGTCCCGCGCGCGACCAGACCCGGAGGGGAGGGAGAAGGGGCCCACGTCCGGAATCCCGGGTCTCGAGCAGGACGCGAGAGCAGGGCCAGACCGATGACCTGGGAGGGCTTCCCGGAGGAGGCAGTGCGTGAACAGCGACGCAGGGTAGGCCCGCTGTCATACTGTTCCCCGCACCCGCCCAGCCCGGAACTCACTCGAGGGTCAGCGCCGGGATATGCAGCTTGTCTCTGCGGGATTTCATGCTGAGGCCGGGGCCGCGTCTACACGGCCGGGAACTGACGCTCCCTTCGCGGCTCGTCAGCACTGGCCGCGGCGCGTACAGACCGACTGACCGATGCGGACGCGGGCACTGCACGCCTGGCGGGCGGGGCGGACACGGCGCGGAGGCTGGGCCCCCAGGGGCGCGGGGAACGGGTGTTCTCCGTCTTGGGGCGGGGCTCGATGCCCGCACCTGCGCGCAGGCCCGGCCGGCGGGAGGGATGGGGGGTGGGGACGCCGAGGCCGCGGGATCCCGAGACGCAGGGCTGCGCGTCCGGAAAGGAAGGGCGGCCACCGCCTACTCCGCCAGCATTATTGCTCCATCCCCTGGCCCCGCCCCCCAGTCTCGCCCCTGCCCTGCCCTAGAAAGCTTTCGATCCGGATCTGCGATCGTCACGCCCCTATCCCTCCCCCAGTCCCTCGGCGAGGCATTCAGGGTCCACCACGGCGGGTCTCCTCATATACCCGCGCATACCAAAGGTCCAGAGAGGACTCAGTTGGGCATAGAGCAAATGGCAAGGAGTGGACAACCCTCAGGGAGCCTTTGGTCCCGCTCAGTCCCATGGCCCGGGACTTTGCCCCTGCGGTCCAACTGATTCACTGTCCACCACCACCACTCCAGCCTGAGGAAAGGCCGAGGGCAGGGCCGGCCCCCAGGGCAATGTCCGAGCACCGCGGGGACTGGGGGCCCTTAGGGCCCTCCCCACCAGTTGCGCCATCCCCACTCCATCGATGAGCATATGGCCTGGGCTTGGGGCCAACTCTGACCCCAGCCCCGCCATAGGATCTCAAACCTTCATCTGACTCCCAGGACTTCACGTTCTCCTCTCTCTCCATCTCCCCGTTGCTCACTCTGCTCCAGCTACCCTGGCCGCCATACTCCTCCCCACCAAGCTTGTTCCCGCCTCCTACCTTTGCCTATGCTGTTCCCTCTGCTGGAATGCTATTCACCCCAGACATTCCCCCTGGCGAGCTCCTCTTCGTCTTCCAGATTTTGGAGCAAACATCACCTCCTCCAAGAGGCTCCCAGATCACCCAGGCTAAAACCAACCCCCTTCCCTTGTCTCTCCCTCTTAATTTTTTCCCCATAAGACCCAGAGTTCCAAGGGCAGGGTCTGGGACTAACTGACTAACTAGTCTCCGTGACTCCAGTGCCTGGAACAGGGCCCAGGAAACAATAGGTGCTCGAAAAATGTTTGTTGAGAGAATGATTTTATTGAAGGGCAGTGGAATTCCCACCCCCAGCTTAAGAAACCATGACTCCCAAGGAGCGGGTGTCCATACTCACACACCTCCAAGACCACCAAACTCGTTGCTGTTGAGTCAATTCTGAATCATGGTGACCCCACAGAGTAGAACTGTGCTCCATAGGCTTTTCAATGGCTGTACTCTTACACGGAAGTAGAACACCAGGCCTTTCTTCCATGTCACCACTGGGTGGATTATGAACCATCAACCTTTCAGTTAGCGGTTGAGCACAAACCGTTCACAGCACCCAGGGACCAAGACCACTAGCCAGCACAAGGCAGTTCTCTCCCCATCCCTGGACCTTCATTTCCTCATCTGCAAATGGGCAAAGGCACTGAACAAAATGTTCTCTGTGCTTTTGGGATCTGAAAATGCCAACCTACAGGAACACTGATGTGGTTCCTGAAGGAGACGAATTTCATACCCTTGTTCCCCATGAAGGAGCCCTGGTAGCGCAGTGGTTAAGCACTCAGCTGCTAACCGAAAGGTTGGCTGTTTGAACTCACCAGCTGCTCTGTGGGAGAAAGATGTAGCAGTCTGCTTCCATAAAGATTTATAGCTTGGAAACCCTATGGGGAAGTTCTACTCCGTCTTATAGGGTCGCTATGAGTTGGAATTGACTAGACAGCAATAGGTTTTGAGTTTGGGTTGCCCATGAGGAAGTGAGTTCCTCATCACAGGAGGCGTGCAAGCTGGTTCTAGGATACTGGGGTTGGAATTCTACAGTCTAGACTCTGGATTCCAGACAAGTTCCCTCCCTTCCCAAGCTGGATGCTCTTTAGCTGGTGACACAGCCCCTTTGTGCCTCAGTTTCCTCATCTGCAAACTGGCATTGGCCTCCCATGGGAGGGCCTAGTGAGGCACTTTGCAAACACCAAGGCAGGATCAAGGTGAGTGGCAAAGCTGTAATCATTAAATAAATCCACAGTTTGATGGCTGCTGCTGAAATATCTGCACCCAGAACCACAGAACCCCACCCAGTCCACCAGCCCACCAGGCCTAAGGTGAACTCACCCACGTCCCCGGCGTGGCAGGCTCAGCTCCTTCTGAAATGAGATGAAAATAAGGGTTATTCCCAGGGAAACAAGCCCTTTGTGCCCCCTCACCTGCCTCACCGACCACTCAGGCCCCAGTTCACCCAGCTTCAGACAAAGCCTTCTTCCTGCTCTCTCCACATGTTGGGCTGAGCCCTGCCCCAGAGCCTTTGCCAGGACCTCCTTCCTTCCCTTCTGCTCCTAGTTAACTGCAGCTGATCCCTCTGCTCAAGTGTCTCCTCTTCCTGGAAGCCTTCCCAGACTCCCAGTCTACCTCCCCACCCAGTTCTTACCCTA
Source organism: Dugong dugon (assembly GCA_030035585.1). Lineage (NCBI taxonomy): Eukaryota > Metazoa > Chordata > Mammalia > Sirenia > Dugongidae > Dugong > Dugong dugon. The sequence continues at coordinate 22,474,823 of CM057462.1, read as the reverse complement.
CTTGCACTAAAAATAATTTTGTTATTTAAAATAACAAATTGTCCCTGGGTGGTACAAATGTTTAAGCACTCAACTATTAGCCGAAAGGTTGGCAGTCCAAACCCATCCAGAAGTGCCTCAGAAGTCAGGCCAGGTGATCTGATTCCATAAGGTCACAGCCTTGACAACCCTATGGAGCAGTTTTATTCTGCACAAACTGGGTTGCCATGAGTCAACTCCATGGCCACTAACAAGAACAAAATAACAAATTAGTTGTATTTATAAAGAAGTTTGTCAATAGTGGCTAAATCCTAATAATCTGTTGAGCAAAGGTAGATTACAGAGTTGGCTCTCCCTTCTTAGATCTGAAAGCCACTCTCTCCCTACCCTCTGCAGAAACTATGCAGATTTGGGGCCTCGGTGAACTGTAGGGGGGAGGGTACTAACCTGTCACCCCCTTTTGAAGACCCTGTTAGAGCTCAGTGAGCTAGCCCATACCTCCCTTGGGTGCCCTCACCACATGCAGAGCAGAAAGCCCTGGGCATGGGGTCCACTCTGACCCTGAGTCCACCCTCAGACAACTTGCCCAAGAGGGTTTCTAAATTCTCTAAGGCTGTGTAGCACAAGTTTAGAGTCAGGATCAATTCTATTATCTGTCCCCTCCTGGCTGTGCAATCTTGAGCAAGTAACTTGTACTCTCTGTGCCTCAGCTTCCCCATTAGTAATTTGGAGGTGAGGAGCCCTGGTGCCACAGTGGTTAAGTGCTTGGCTGCTAACCAAAAGGTCAGTGGTTGCAACCCACCACCCGGTCCAGGGAGAAAGATGTGGCAATCTGCTTCCATAAAGATTTACAGCTTGGAGACCCTTTGGGGCAGTTTTACTCAGCACTATAGCATTGCTGCAGTGGCCTAGCAGTTAAGAGTTTGGCTGCTAACCAAAGGAGCAACAGTTCAAATCCACCAGGTGCTCCTTGGAAACACTATGGAGCAGTTCTACTCTGTTCTGTAGGGTCACTATGGGTCGGAATTGACTTGACGGCAAAGGCTTTTGGTTTATAGGGTTGCTGTGAGTAGAAACTGATTCTAGGGCAGTAGGTTGGAATTTGGAGGTAACATAGGCAGGGTTCCGGGGTAAGAATGATCAGCCATTACTATTGTTGTTGTGGAACCCAGCAAGGGCCTACGCGGAAACCATCCTGGTATCTGGGATATTTTGATCACCTTCGTTTTACAGGCCGGGGAAACTGAGGCCTGGAGGGAAGCCTGCTGCCCACGTCTCTCAGCGGAGGGAGGGCCGGGAATCCGAGTCTCTGGCCACCCCCACCCCCACCAGGGTGGCGGCGACGGGACTATTTTTACCTCTGTGGGCCCGGGGCTGCCCACATCCCAAGCCGGGCGTTCACCATGGCAACCCGTGACGTCAACGGCCCCCGCAGCCAATCGGAGGGGGGCCGGCAGCCGCCGGGCAAGGGACGACTTGGCTGGAGGGGTTGGTGGGGGTCTGGGAAAGAGGGGAGGGGTTGACAGGGACTGGGCGTACACTCCAAGACCTGTCCCCAGCTACCGTGCATTCAGAAAACCGAGCCATTCAGGGTGAGAGGAGGTTGATCTGCCACCCTGAGGTCGCCCTGTCTGCTTGAATACTTCTGAAGAGGGAGAGCTCACTACCTACAGTACACAGCAAGAAACCACAGACTCAGGAACCACCACCACCACTGCTGTTAGGGTCTCCTTCTGCCCCCTCCAATCACTGTGGGATCTTATACCAACTCCCATCCCCCCCATATACACACCCCATGTGAAATACGGTGGAGCTGGGATTGGAACCCAGTGGTCCAGCCATTTCCTTCCAAAGACCCCACAGTCCTGGGTTCCCAGTCTGAATCCCCCACATCTGGGCTGTGTGACTCTGTGCCAAGTGACTTAACTCCTCTGTGCCTCAGTTTCCTCATTAAGGAAGAGGATAAGTTACATAGGGTCCTGGGAGAAATTGAGCATCAGGCTCAGGACCTGGCATCGGGGAGGCCTCGACAAATCAGAGCCAAGACTATGATTTTGTGAGTTTAATAATAACCACCAGTTTAGATTTGCTTCCAACTTACAAGATGATGTAAAGTAGCAGAGGGAGGCGAGAGAAAGCCATGGATGTTGGACCCCACCCCCGGACCCTCTGCTCCCGGAACCATCTGCTTCCGCCCCCAAACCCCTCCTCATCAGCTGTTCCCAGGGGGAGGCACCCGCTCAGACTGGGGTGGAGTGGATTGGGCACCGACCCCCTGGAACCACCCATTAAAAATAATATTTAAGGCATCTCCATCTGTGCTCAGCCAGGCTGGGCAATGCTATCCCCCCTCCCAAAGCCTCAGCCAAACCCCAAAGATCCCCAGTCTGGAGGAAACAGAGCAGAGCATGGATCCCCCATACTGAAGGAGTTAGGGGAGGGCAGAGGAAGAGAGGGGGCTAGAGGCATCCAAGGAGCTTCCTGGAGGAGGGGGGCATCGGACTGGGGCAGCAGGCAAGTGTCCAGGCCCAGCCAGCAGAAGCAGAGGTGTGGCAGTGCAACTCAGCCCCTGGGATACAGAGCCCCATAGGAGATTGGGTGCAGCTGGAGAGAAGGGAGGGAGAAGTAAGCAGGGGCCACATTAGACCAGTCAGAGGGCTTCCTGGAGGAGGAAAAGTGGAACTGAGCCATGAGGGAACAGGGCCTCCTCAAAGTATGGCTCTTCTAGGGAGCCTCCTCAGTAGCAGGTGACAAAGTCCAGGCCCCAATAAGACACAAACTCTGGCTGCTTTCTCTATCCCTGGATGCTGTTTGGGATCTGGTTTTTAAAAATTTTTGTCCTGTGCCTTTCTTAAGCCAAACTAGGAAGAACCAGTCCCCACCTCTTTCCCTGACCCAGGCCAATGAAAACTGGGTCCTGCCGGCCAGGATGTGCCCTGTATGCCTCACACTGCCATGCCCTAATTGGCCAGGTCATCAAGACCTATTGTCTTCATCAGCACTGGGCTTGAGTCCACTGAGCTTTCTCGGGCTTTTATGAATTGACTCTTAGACTTTCGGCAAAGTTTAGCAGTCAGGATATCTGACTGGCTCCATCTGATTTGCTGGGGTGCTACCAGGGCAGTTAACTGGGGTGCCAGTTTTGGGAAGCCCAAGTCTGCAGCTTCTGCTTCAAAGATTAAGGCCCTCAATATCTGTGCACCCTCAAGCACCTGGTGGGGTTCCAATTCCAGCTTCCTGACTTCCTGGCTGTTACTTTTCTTCTCTGAGTCTCAGTATCCTCCTCTGTAAAATGGGGCTAATAATGACACCAACCTCACAGGTTGTTAGAATGATTATATGCATATACAGTGCTTAGCATTTGTAGACACTAGTTAAGGTAATCAGTTATTATTACTTTGGTGGTTGTTGTTGTTAGCTACTGTCCATTCGGCCCCCAACTCATCACGACCCATACTTTTATTATTTTCATCACCTCCCACTTGGTCCTCTGTTCCAGGCTTCTCCATTGCCTTCAAGACTCCCATTTTCCCCCTTATACTAGCTCCAAAGTAGTCTTTCCGGCCTCCAGATCTGAGCGTGTCATCCCTTGCTCCAGAACCTTCTGTAGCTCCCCATCACCTTAGAAACAAAGTCTAGTCTCCTCAGTGGGTGCTGGAGACCTCAAAGCAGATGGTCCCTGCCACCCACCAGAGTCACCCCATTTACAGACTCAGCTCTAAGGTTAGGAAAGAGCTCCTAGCTTCCACATACAAGTTCTTTCCTCTAGGCTGTTGCAAGTGCCATGCCCTCTGCCTGGAATGCTTTCACCCATCTGGCCAATCCCTTCGAGTCCCTCTCCACCCTGCAGCAGTCCCCCCTCCCCATGGAGGCCAGAGCAGGCTTGGTCTGGAGGGGCACAGAACCAACCTGGGTTCAATCTCGACTCTGTCACCTACATGCTGTGACACCCGGCCAAGTGATTATGCTTCTCTGAGCCTCAGTTTTCCCTTTTGTAATGTGGGATTCATCATCAAAGAACGACCCCCCCCCCCCCCCCCGCCATGTGCCAGGCCCCGCTTCCTGACGTCAATAGCGCCCCCACTCGCTTCCCTGGAGGCGGTTTCGTTATTTTAAGAGGCCGGGGGCGGGGCTCGAGTCTAATTGGGGCTCCACCAGGCCTGGGCCCCCCCTCAACACCCCGTTGCTCACCAGTCCTGCCCCGCCCCCTCCTTCCCATCCAGGATCCCCATCCCCACCTCCACCTCTGGCCACGGCCGCTCTAGTCTGATCCCCTCCCCGGGTCCGCCCAGCCCATGCCCTCCCCAGCTTCCCCCACCCCCCATGGTTCTCCACCGTCTTGGCCGAGTTTGTAGCCCCACAGCCAGCGAAGGCTCCAGGCCCGTCCGTCCCCCCAACCCACTGCCAACCTCATTCTGCCCCGTCCTCTAAACCCCAGCCTCCCTCAGCTTCTTTCATTTCCCCAAATGCACACCCCGCCCTTCGCCCCGCTATCCGTGGCCGCCTCCTCTGCCCCACATGCCTGGGTCAGGCGTCTCCTCCGACTGTCACAGCGCCTCAGCGACCCCCGTCACAGCTGACCTCTCCATGGGGTCGCTGCTGCTCGTGCGTCCGCCTCCCCCCTCCAGGCTGGAAACCCCAGAAAACCTAGAACATCTCGCAGTCTCTCCCAGACCGGGACACAACAGGAGTCTAATAAATGCTTGTTGGGTAAACGATGAATCCTAGACTCCCCACCCGCAAACCGAGTAGCTTCTGAGGGGTATGGTTCAAGCCAGAGCTTTTTAATTCCCATTTCCCGGTAGGGGAAATTGAGGCCGAGAGAGGCCAAAGGAATCGCCACCCTGGGGCGACCCCAAACAGGGGTTTGAACCTACGTCCCCTCAGGCCTCAGCGCCCACGTTCTTACCTCCGGGCGACGCAGACTCCCAAACACAAACCCGAGAGGCCTGTGTCAGAAAGTAGGGGTCTTTTGGCAAATGGAGAAATTGAGGCCCGAGAAGCAAGAGTGCCTCCTTTCCAGGTCACACGGCCAGTCGGCAGCGTCTTGTGCCCTGAGGCGGCTGGTTAAGGACGTAGGATTGAATCCCGGCTGGCTGCAAGACCTCTGGCTACTAGCCTCCACACTCGAGCCTCAGTTTCTTTATCTGACAAACGAGTGTCTGAATGCACAGTACCAACCTCCTCGGGTCGCCTTAAAGGTGGGCTGAGGCGGGGACCGCGGCGGCGCAGCGAAGGCACAAGGCAGGGATTAATACATATTAATCAATATCAATATGTCATTAATAATAGTATTAATACAGCGATGAACATATGATGTGTGCTCAGGCTGTTGTTGATTTTATTATTAGCAGCTTTGGCCAGAAGGGGGGTGGGGAGCCAAAACCCTTAGCCCCTTCTTCCCTCGCTATGTTCCGAGCCTCAGTTTCCCTATATGTCAAATAGGGACACCTCTCCCGCCTCCCATAAGAAAAGCACTTTGAGAAGCGAGCGGGCTGAGGGAGCGACCAAAGCGCCCCACATCCCGGCCTCAGTTTCCCCGCGTCCCGTGGAGGCCCCGCCCCCGGCGCCTAGGCTGCGTCCAGGCGGTCGTGCCCTCTGCCCTCCCGCCCACGGGCACAGGGCCTCACCTGGAGCCCGCGGCGTCGCAGGAGGCTCGGCTCGTCCATGGCCTTGAAATCCAAGCAGCCGCTCGCCTCCGGCCCCGCCCCGCCCGGCAGACCCCGCCCCTTGGCGCCATTGGCCACGGTCAGCTGACGCGGTCTGACTCTGTCCCTCCCCGTGAGCCTGGCCCCGCCCCGCCCCCACAGCACAGAAGTAAACAGTTTGCAATTCATCCTCCTAGAGATAGAGAGCATCATCATCTCGATTCTGCAGATGAGGAAACTGAGGTTCGCATAGGTTAAGCAGTGCCTTAATCAGGAGTGTAGTCTAACTCCAGAGGGAAACAGCCAGAACTTCTCATTTCACAGATGGGGAAACTGAGGCCCAGACAGATCAAAGGAGTTGCCGCCTAGAGTCATGCGGCCCCTACCTGAGTTTGAACCTAGGCCTCTGCTGGCCTCAGCGCGACAGAACTGCCAGACTGTTTTCCAAAGCAGCCACCCAGTTAAATTTGAATTTCAGATAAAATAGTAGAGTCGCTATGAGTCGGAATCCACTGAAGGCACACACCACCACCACCACCAACCTAGGTGGCACAGACAGGTAAGTGCTCAACTACTAGCTGAAAGGTGGGTGGTTGGAACCCACCCACAGGCACAGAGGAAGACAGGGTGCTTCCAAAAGGTCACAGCCTTGAAACCCTGTGGAGCAGTTTTCTGCACACATCAGGTCACCATGAGTTGGAATCGACTGGATGGCAACTAACAACAACAACCCAAACTAGCAACTGATATAAATAATAATTTAATGCAGTATTTAAAAAAATCAAAATTAATGCCAAAATTCAGGATGTGCTAAATATCAAAATTTTAAATAGTCGTGATCCTACCCTGCTCTTGCACAACCATGCCTCACTCACTCACCTCACCCCCAGCCCTGGTCCCAATAAAACTTTATTTATAAAAACAGGCAGTGGCTGTAGTTGCTGGTTTGTGTTTTGAGGATGGCAGAGTGCTTCATGAGCACCATCTCTCACAGGTGTCCAATGATTGTGCAGCCCTGCTTTGCAGAAGGGGAAACTGAGGCTGGGAAAAGCCCAAAGTCACATGATGGTACCCACCTTCTCTCTTCCACTGGGACTCCCACGCTCTCTGCCTCTGCAGGTTTTCTCGGCAGCCCCACTGTTCACTTGGACATTGGGGTTTGTACTCAGGTGACAGGGACCCTAGGGAGGGTCACTGGGCCCAATCCACTAAGTGGTGCAGTAGGATCCCACCAATTTAGGTTTGCCTGATTAAAATACAGCATGCCCACTTAATTTTTTTTTCTCATACGATTTTTTTAATTGAGATGTAATTCACATACCATAAAATTCATCCATTTAAGCGTACAATTCAGTGGTTTTTAGTGCATTCACAGAGTTGTGCAACCATCAATACTATCTAATTTCAGAACATTTTCATCATCCCCAAAAGAAAGCCTGTACCTATTAGTAGTCACTCCCCAGCCCCCGGCTCCTGACAATCACCAATCTGTTTTCTGACTCTATGGATTTGCCTGTTCTGGACATTTCGTATAAATGGAATCATACACAGTCTTTTGTGTCTGGCTTCTGTCACTAAGCATAATGTTTTCAAAGTTCATCCATGTTGTAGCAGGCATCAGTGCTCCTGCTCTTGGTGACCTTATGTATAACAGAATGAAACATTGCCTGGTTCTGTGCCATCTTATTGATCGCTAGTATGTTTGAGCACTTCATTCCTTTTTATGTCTAAGTAATATTCCATTGTATGGATAGACTACTATCATAGATTGAATTGTGTCCCCCAAAATATGTGTATCGATATGGCTAGACCATGATTCCCAGTATTGTGTGATTGTCCACCATTTTGTCATTCGACGTGATTTTCCTATGTGTTATAAATCCTGTCTATATGGTGTTAAAGAGATGGGAATAGTGACAGTTATGTTAATGAGGCAGAACTCAATCTACTAGATTAAATTGTGTCTTAAGCCAATCTCTTTTGAGATATAAAAGAGAGGAGCAAGCAGAGAGACATGGAGACCTCATACTACTAAGAAAGCAGCACCGGGAGTAGAGCACATCCTTTGGATCTGAGGTTCCTGCGCTGAGAAGCTCCTAGTCCAGGGAAAGATTGATGACAAGGACCTTCCTCCAGAGCCGACAGAGAGAGAACGCCTTCCCCTGGAGCTGATGCCCTGAATTTGGACTTCTAGCCTACTTGACTGTGAGAGAATAAGCTTCTGTTTGTTGAAACCATCCACTTGTGGTATTTCTGTTATAGCAGCAGTAGATAGCTAAGACAACTATATTGTATTTGTCCATTCATCAGTTGATGGATGTTTGAGTTGTTTCCACTTTTTGGCTTTTATGAATTGTGAACATTCTCCCATGGGTCTGTCAGTTTTTTGTACTGTGGGGGCTTGCCTGTTGCTGTGATGCTGGAAGCTATGCCACTGGTATTCAAATACCAGCAGGGCCACCCATGGTGGACAGGTTTCAGCTGAGCTTCCAGACTAAGACAGACTAAAAAGAAGGACCTGGTGGTCTACTTCTGAAAAGAGTTAGCCAGTGAAAACCTTATGAATAGCAGTGGAACACTGTCTGATACAGTGTTGGAAGAGGAGCCCCTCAGGTTGGAAGACAGTCAAAATATGACTGGGGAAGAGCTGCCTCCTCCAAGTAGAGTTGACCTTAATGACATGGATGGAGTCAAGCTTTTGGGACCTTCATCTGCTGATGTGGCATGACTCAAAATGAGAAGAAACAGCTGCAAACATCCATTAATAATTGGAACGTGGAATGCACGAACTACGAATCTAGGAAAATTGTAAGTTGCCAAAAATGAAATAGAACACTTGAAGATAGATATCCTAGGCATTAGTGAGCTGAAATGGACTGGTATTGGCCGTTTTGAATTGGAGAGTCATATAGTCTACTATGCCAGGAATGACAACTTGAAGAGGAATGGCGTTGCGTTCATCATCAAAAAGTACATTTCAAGATCTATACTGAAGTACAGTGCTGTCAGTGATAGGATGATATCCATATGCCTTGGCGTACAAGTATTTTTGTGGACATGTTTTCAGTTCTCTTGGGTATATCACTAGGAGTGGAATTGTTGGGTCATATGGTAATTCTGTGTTTAACTTTTTGAAGAACTGCCAGTCTGTGTTCCAAAGCTGCCACTGAGTTATATTTGAATTTCAAATAAATAATGAATAATTTTTTTTTTAGTATAAGTTTGTCCCATGCAATACTTGGAACATATTTATGCTAAAAAATATATGTTATTTATATGAAATTCCAATTTAACTGGATGTCCTCTGTTTTATCTGGCAATCCTACACCAAGTGAACTTCAGGTTCTAGCTCACATACTCTAGGTGATGGTGAGCTCACCCCTTGTCATGGTTGACTGTCCTGCTCTGGCTGGTTCTGCCTAAAAGTTCTTTTTTAGCCCAGGCTGGGGTGAACATGTGACGCAGGGCTGACTAATCAGAGTTTTCCACCTACTTCAGCCACTGTGCTTGGTTCAGGGTGGACATATGAACCAAGCTTAGCCAATCAGAGCCTTTTCTGGGACTTTGGCTGAAAGAGTGGCTCTCTGTACTGGGGTGGCTCATTTGGGCAGATGAGGAGCTGTTGGAGGGAGAATGACCAGAGAGATCTGAAATGCCCCTGCTCCACCTGGACGCTCCTACACAGTCTCCAAAACTCCCAGATGACCTCTCAATGAACAAGAGTGTTTATTGAATGAACAAATAAATTTTTTCTTACAAGCTTCTACATACCCATCAAAACCCTCCTTAGACGTCTCTGTGAGGATCATCAGGGAGAGTGGTTGTTGAATGAACAAATGATATTTTCCCCCTGGTGAACTTCTACATATGTTTTAAAACCCACTTCAAATGACCCTCTGGGAGCATCAGAAATTGAATGAATTAATGAAAAATGTTCTTATTGGTGCCCGATGTTTATAAATGTGATTGTTGTATGAACTAATAGATTTTCTCCTTGCAAACTCCTCCTTATCCTTCAATACCCTCCTTCGATGCCCCTCAGGCATCAGGTCTCTTGGCCACATGGAGGGAAGCCTGGCCCTCCTCAAGGTGAAAGTCACTCTCCCTGGAGAGGAGGCAGAAGCTACGAGGGTGGGGGAAGTTCTGCGGTTCCTCCTGTCACGATTTCCGGGCCCCTGTGACCTGCTGCAACCTGTCTTCCTCCCTTCCCCCAGTCTGTGGGGCCACGGAAAGTGGGGCAGCCTGGGGGCATATTCCAGCTGTACTTCTGGGGCAACTGGGAGGGGCCGCTAAGGGGCCCCACATGGCTTCCTGGAGGAGGTGGCCAGGGAAGTCAGAGGGACGTGGGATGTGGTGAATCTCAGTATAAGCCTAGGACTGTGACCCCAATAAAGATGGAAACGCTACCTCACATGTGGCTGTGGTTTCCCCCGCTCCCACACCCACCATGGCTCCCCAGCACCCTTCGGAGAAATCTGAGCCCCTCAGCCCAGCATTTAGAGGCCTTTGCCCACCATACCAGCTTCCTCTCCCTCACAGAGCCCCAGACCAGCCACATTCATCCTGCTCCACCTTTGCCTCGGCTGTGCCCTCTACCCAGAATTCCCTTGAATTCTCGAAATCCCATCTAAAGTGCCCCATCCTCCAGGCAGCCCTACCTGTTCCCACTGAGGGCACCCCCAGCCCACATCCCTCCTCACCCCTAGCCCTGACCCAAGGTGCTGGGGGTGTCGGTGCCTGGCACTGGCCCTCCTCCTTCATCCCTCCTGCCCTCCCTCCATGTTTTTCCAGTGACTTCTCCACCGGGAAAGTGGTGTGGCAAGGGCAGAGGTTCCTGTGGGGAGGAGAGGGGCAACAACAATGATGGCAATAATCATACCGGCTTTCCACTGGGCAGCACCCACCTCAAGCCAAGCCCTCTGTGCCTCCCTCCTTCATCTTCACCAACAACCCATTTTGCAGGGGGGCAGACTGAGGGAAGCGCCATGTGGGGACATCCCTGGGGTGTGGACCTTACTACCGCAGGGCAAAGCTCAGCCCCCTGGGGGTGCTGTGGCTCAGAGTTCGAGTCTATCTCTCCACCTCCAGCCAGGTCCTCGGGGCATCTCTGGGCTCGGTTTCCACATCTGTGAAATAAGGCAGTCGATGGCATCTCCCCGGGTAGGGGTAATCAGGATGGCCAGTAGGGGGATCCCAAGTGTTCCCACCTCTGACTCTCTCTTCTGTCTTTCTTTATGTCTCTCTCCATCTCTGTCTGTCTCTCTGCATCTTTGCCCATCTGTCTGTCTCCATCTCTGTCTCTCTGCTTCTCTGCATCTCTGTCTGTCTGTCTCTCTCCATCTCTTTCTGTCTGACTGCCTCTCTCCATCTCTGCCTGTCTCTCTGTCTCTCCCTATCTCTGTCTGTCTGTCTCTCTCCATCTCAGTCCATCTGTCTGTCTCTCTCCATCTCTGTCTGTGTGTGTCTCTCTCCATCTTTGTCTGCCTCTCTCTCTGTCTCTCTCCATCTCTCTGCCCCTTCCCCCAGCCTCACACAGCAGCCACCCACCCACCCACTTGCACTGGCCTGAGCCACGCGGCCCATGAAGGCTGCCCTGTGTAGGGTCACGGGTCCCTGTTCCCACTGTGCCAGGCTGGGGACATTGCCTCTTTGTCCCTGTGGCGCTGACCTCACGATCTGCTGGGCGCCTGACCCTGCCTGGCTCAGCTGCCACTCGGCTGGGCTCCTTGGAGGAAGAGCCTCCTCACCATAGGCTGGGCCACATGCAGGCCCCTGCCTGCCTGGGCCTCAGTTTCCCCACATGCCCTCCCCCAGGAGAGACCCTCACCCCTTTCCTTAATCCCCCTGGGTTCTGTGGACATTTTTTAAATTGAGGTGAAATTCCCGTAACATAAAGTTTGCCATTTAAAGCGCACAATTCAGTGACATTTCGTGCATTCACCATGCTGTGCAACCATCACCTCTGTCTAGTTCCAGAACATTCTCATCATCCCAAACAGAAACTCTGTACCCATTAGTTGTCACTCCCCATTCCCCTTCCCCAAGTCATGTTGTTGTTAGTTGCTGACAAGTCTATTTCGACTCCTGGTGACCCCATGTGTGCAGAGTAGAGCCGCTGCATAGGGTTTTCAAGGCTGTGTCCTTTCAGAAGAAGATCACCAGGCCTTTCTTCCAAGGAGTTTCTGGATGGGTTCGAAATGCCAGCCTTTCAACTAGTAGTTGAGTACTTAACCATTTGCACTACCCAGGGACTGTCTCAAGCCATAGCAACCGCTAATTCACTTGCTGTCTCTATGCATTTTCCTGTTCTGGACGTTTCATTTAAGTGGAATCAGACAGTATGTGGTTTTATCTGACTTTCTTCACTCAGCATAATGTTTTGTAGGTTCGTCCACATCGTGGTGTGAATCATGGCTTCTCCACACACATTTTGGAGCATTTGCTGGTTGGGGAAGGGATTCTCTGAGAGGTGAGAATCCAGGGTCAGGAGCCAGGGTCCAGGGTGCTGTAAGGCTGGAGTTTGGGAAACAGGGTGTCAGGCATCTTCTTGGCTCCCAACACAAAGTAGGCACTTCCTAGAGACTTGTTGGATGAAGGAATTTAGACCTCCAGGACGCTGGCCTCTGTTTCAGGTCCAGAGAGGGCTGGAGACCAGCCCACACAGTCGTCAACAGCTCACGGGGCTAGTTTGGGGTTTCCAGGCTGGGTGGGTTTGTGGTGGAGGGAGGCCCCCACCTCCGAGCCGACTTCCTGGGTTTTTCTTTCGCTTTGACTCCTCACCAGGAGGGGCTGTCACACCTTACACTCTTTTGTCTTCTTTCTTACTCAGCTTCAGTGTGTTCCGGGGCGGGGACGGGGTAGCTGGGGCCTTGCCGGTGGTGCAAGAGCTTTCCTGGGCTGCAGGCTCCGCGTGGACCTGATGGAGTGGCTGGTGGCTAGGCTGGTCCTCCCGGTCCTCCTCCTCCTCTTCCCCAGGCAGACCGGTGAGTACCCCTATGCTGGAGCCAGGCTTCTCTCACTGACCTCATGGAATCAGGTGTGTGTGAATGTGTGGAGAGCTGTGGGCCCAGGCTTGGTTTGGTTCTGTCTCTCTGTGCCTCAGTCTTTCTCTCTGCCAAATGGGAACATCATTGATGGCCACATTACTGAGCTCTGGGATCAGACTTGGACAACTCTCCTCTGGGTCTTGGTTTTCTCGTCTATGGAATGGACTGAATTTTTCCCACTTCCCAGAGGACGATGAGAAAACAGCCAATGAAGGGCTGGAGGACAACTGCGTATATAACAGATATGGTGTTGTTGTCCTTGTTAGTTGCCATTGAATCGGCCCTGACTCATGGTGACCCCACAAACAACAGAACAAAACGCTGCCTGATCCTGCCCAATCCCCACGATCAGTTGTGGATCGGACCCTTGTGATCCGTAGGGTTTTCATTGGCTGATTTTTGGAAGCTGATCACCAGGCCTTTCTTCCCAGTCTGTCTTAGTCTTGAAGCTCCATTGAAACCTGTTCAGCATCCTAGCAACACACAAAGCCCCACTGATAGATGGGTGGTGGCTATATATGAGGTGCACCGGCCAGGAGTCGAACGCTGGTCTCCCGCTTGTTGTTGTTGTTAGATGCCGTCGAGTCAGTTTCGACTCATAACAACTCCATGTGTAACAGAACGAAGCATTGCCCAGTCCTGTGCTATCCTCATAATCTTTGTTATACTTGAGCCCATTGTTGCAGCCACTGCGTCAATCCATCTTGTTGAGGGTCTTCCACTTTTTCGCTGACCCTCTACGTTACCAAGCATGACGTCCTTCTCCAGGGACTGATTCCTCCTGATAACGTGTCCAAAGTATGTGAGATGCAGTCTCGCCGTCCTTGCTTCTAAGGAGCATTCTGGTTGTACTTCTTCCAGGACAGATTTGCTCCTTCTTTTGGCAGTCCATGGTATATTCAGTATTCTTTGACAACACCATAATTCAAAGGCATCAATTCTTCTTAGGTCTTCCTTATTCATTGTCCAGCTTTCACATGCTTATGAGGCGATTGAAAACATCGTGGCTTGGGTCAGGCATGCCTTAGTCTTTAAAGTGAAATCTTTGCTTTTTAACACTTTAAAGAGGTCTTTTGCGGCAGATTTGTCCAATGCAATATGTTGTTTGATTTCTTGACTGCTGCTTCCATGGGTGTTGATTGCAGATCCGAGTAAAATGTAATCGCTGACAACTTCAATCTTTTCTCTGTTTTTCATGTTGTTGCTTACTGGTCCAGTTGTGAGGATTTTTGTTTTCTTTGTGTTGAGGTGTAATCCATACTGAAGGCTGTGGTCTTGGATCTTCATCAGTAAGTGCTTTAAGTCCTCTTCACTTTCAGCAAGGAAGGTTGTGTCATCTGCATAACGCAGATTGTTAATGAGTCTTCTTCCAATCCTGATGCCCCGTTCTTCTTCATATAGTCCATCTTCTCTGATAGTTGCTCAGCATACAGATTGGATAAGTATGGTGAAAGGATACGGCCCTGATGCACACCTTTCCTGACTTTAAACCATACGGTATCCTTTTGTCCTGTTTGAAAGGCTGCCTTTTGTTCTATGTACAGGTTCCTCATGAGCACAATTAAGTATTCTGGAATTCCCATTCTTCACAATGTTATCCATAATTTGTTATGATCCACACAGTCAAATGCCTTTACATAATCAATAAAACACAGGTAAACATCTCTCTAGTATTCTCTGCTTTCAGCCAGGATCCATCTGACATCAGCAATGATATCCCTCGTTGCACGTCCTCTTCTGAATCCGGCTTGAATTTCTGCCAGTTCCCTGTTGATATACTGCTGCAGCCACCTTTGAATGATCTTTAGCAAAATTTTACTTGTATGTGATATTAACGATATTGTTAGATAATTTCCACATTCTGTTGGATCACCTTTCTTTAGAATAGGCGTAAATTTGGATCTCGACCAGTGGATTGGCCAGGTACCTGTCTTCCAAATTTCTTGGCATAGACAAGTGAGCACTTCCAGTGATGCATCCATTTGTTGAAACGTCTTAATTGGTATTCCATCAATTCCTGGAGCCCTGTTTTTTGCCAGTGTCTTCAGTGCAGCTTCGACCTCTTCCTTTAGTACCATTGGTTCCTGATCATATGCTACCTCCTGAAATGGTTGAATGTTGACCAATTCTTTCTGGGATACTGACTCTGTGTATTCCTTCCATCTTCTTTTGATGCTTTCTGCATCATTTCATATTTTTCCTGTAGAATCCTTCAATATTGCAACTTGAAGCTTGAATTTTTCTTCAGTTCTTTCAGCTTGAGAAATGCTGAGCGTGTTCTTCCCTTTTGGTTTTTTAACTCCAGGTCCCTGCACATGTCATGATAATACTTTGTCTTAAGCTGCCCTTTGAAATCTTCTGTTCAGCTCTTTTACTTCATCATTTCTTCCGTTTGCTTTAGCTACTTGACGTTCAAGAGCTGGCTTCAGAGTCTCTTCTGACATACATTTTGACCTTTTCTTTCCTTCCTGTCTTTTTAATGACCTCTTGCTTTCTTCATGGATGATGTCCTTGATGCCATTCCACAACTCGTCTGGTCTTCAGTCATTAGTGTTCAAGGCATCAAATCTATTCTTGAGATGGTCTCTAAATTCAGGTGAGATATACTCAAGCTTGTACTTTGGCTCTTGTTCTAATTTTCTTCAGCTTCAACTTGAATTTGCATATGAGCAATTGGTGGTCTGTTTCACAGTCAGCTGCCGGCCTTATTCTGACTGATGATATTGAGCTTTTCCATCATCTCTTTCCATAGATGTAGTCGATTTGATTCCTGTGTATTCCATCTGGTGAGGTCACGTGTAGAGTTGCTGTTTATGTTGGTGAAAAAAGGTATTTGCAATGAAGAAGTCGTTGGTCTTGCAAAATTCTATCATGCGATCTCCGGCATCATTTCTATCACCAAGGCCATGTTTACCAACTACCGATCCTTCTGTTTCCAACTTTTGCGTTCCAGTCACCAGTAATTATCAATGCATCCTGATTGCATGTTCAGTCAATTTCGGACTGCAGAAGTTGGTAAAAATCATCAGTTTCTTCATCTTTGGCCTTTAGTGGTTGGCGCGTAAACTCGAATAATAGTCATATTAACTGGTCTTCCTTGTAGGCATGTGGATATTATCCTGTCCCTGTCAGCATTGTACTTCAGGATAGATCTTGAAGTGTTCTTTTTGATGATGAATGCAACACCATTCCTCTTCAAGTTGTCATTCCTGGCAGAGTAGACCATATGATTGTCTGATTCAAAATGGCCAGTACCAGTCCATTTCAGCTCACTAATGCCTAGAATATTGATGTCTATGTGTTCCATTTCATTTTTGACAATTTCCAATTTTTCTAGATTCATAGTTTGTACATTCTACGTTCCGATTATTAATGGATGTTTGCAGCTGTTTCTTCTCATTTTGAGTTGTGCCACATCAACAAATGAAGGTCCTGAAAGCTTGACTCCGTCTACGTCATTAAGGTTGACTCTACTTTGAGGAGGCAGCTCTGCCCCAGTCATATTTTGAGTACCTTCCAACCTGAGGGGCTCATCTTCCAACACTGTATCTGACAATGTTCTGCTGCTACTCATAAGGTTTTCACTGGCTAATTCTTTTCAGAAGTAGACTACCAGGTCCATCTTCCTAATCTGTCTTAGTCTGGAAGCTCAGCTGACCTGTCCACCATGGGTGGCCCTGCTGGTATTTGAATACCGGTGGCATAGCTTCCAGCATCACAGCAACAGGCAAGCCCCTACAGTAGGACAAGCTGACAGATGCGTAGGGGGGCCTCCCACAGGGAAGGTGTGAATTCTACCACTGCCCTCATTATAACAGATATACATAATATATACGTGTATAGATATATATATAGTAAACTCTAGTATATATATACTCTCTCCATCTTGTGGAATCAGGTGGAGAGGGAGGCACTGGTCCCCTGTGGAGGGGAAGCTTTGGACTCCAGTCCCAGTTCTCCCATTACTGCTATGTGACTTTGGGCAACTTCCTCACCTCTCTGTGCCTCAGTTTCCCTCTCTGTAGTCTGGGGATCAGCAGGGCACAGTCTCACCAGATGGCTCAATAAGTTGAACTCAGTCAAAGTGCTTGGAAGAGGGCTGGCCAGCTGCAAGGCAAAGCATGTGTGAGCCACGGTGCTGGGGTCTGTGAGAGCCAGGTGAGGCCGGAAGACCAACAACAGAGGGGAAGGGGACCCCAGATTTCTCTGGAGAAGCAGCCCAGGGGGCAGCTTGCTGCTGGTGGCAGTGAGTGGCCAGCCCAGGAGGAAAGAAGGGGGTGGATTCAGGCCATGGGGGGCTGTTATGCCACAGAGGGAAATGGGGGGATGGAGAGCGCGCTGTCCTTCCTCACAGTAGGACCACAAGGGCCTGCTTCTTTGGGTGTTGCCTCTCCCCAAGGATTCTAACCCTTCCAGCAGGAGCCCCTCACCCAGGTCAGCACCTGGAAGACTCTGGCGCTCCTAGCGGGTAGGGCTGACCCCTGGCTGAGGGACGTCAAATCCCCCCACCCCCAGGACTGTCCAGAGCTGCCCATTTCTGTGGCCCCAGTTCGCTTGCTCAGACACCACACCGGCTCCAGATGGTATTGATGCCCCAGGCACACCCCATGTCTCTCAGCCTCCACAAGGCTGTCCGTCTTCCTGTGTTTTTCCTTCTGGGGTGACCTCCCCAGAGGAACCCAACTATGCATCTCAGCCTCCACATGGGGAGTTTATATACAGAGGCCAAGGGCTGATGGGTGGTGGGTAGACTGAAGGGCAAATGGATGGATGTGTGATTGGGTGGATGGACAGAGGGCATGTGGATGGATGGCTGAATGGTGGATGGATGGATGGATGTAAGGGTGGATGGGTGGCTGCCTGGCTGGCTGGAAGCCTGACTAGCTGAATGGATAGATTGCTGAATGGGTAGGTGAATGGATGGATGGATGGTTAGGTGGCCAGATGGACAGATGGGTGGATGGATAGATAGATGAGTGGGTGGATGGATGAACAGATGGATAGATGGGTGAGTTGGTGGATGGATGAATGGATAGATAGATGGTCAAATGGGTGGGTGAATGGATGGATGAATGAGTGGGTTGATGGATAGACGGATGGGTAGATGAGTAGGTGGGTGGATGGATGGATAAATGGATAGATGGATGGGAAGATGGGTGGGTGGATGGATGGATGGGTGGATAAATGGATAGATGGATGGGTAGATGAGTGGGTAGGTGGATGGCAGGTAGGTGCACAGATGGGTGGGTATACAGGTGGGTGGATGGTCAGTTGGGCAGATGGTCCGTTGGGCGCAATCCCACAGGCTGAGCCCCTCTACCCATGCTATGTGAGACCGGGAATATCATCATCTTTTTGTTGCCTTTACAGCCGGAACCTGTGGAGCCAGCAGGTGCTGTTTTCAGGACCCACCATACTCGCACACAGACTCAGGTTTGGGACAGTCCCTGGGGGGTGTTCACACTGGGCTCAGAATGATCCCATCCCCAGCAGCCCACTTCCTTAGCCTCCTCCCACGTGGCCAAAGCCCCAGCCCTGCCTAGGTTCTTGCGCATGCAGACACATAGCCTGCTGACTCATCCTCAGCAAGGCTCAAGGTGTCCCGCAGCAGTCACTGCCCTCTCCGAGCCTGAGTCTCCTTCACAAGGGTGATGGGCTGGTGTCTGAATCTGTTCAGATGGGTCAGCACGTGGGGCAAAGCAGCTAATTGAAGTTCCCCCTCCTCCCTAGACAGCCATTGCTGGAACATTTATGCTTATAATGCATCCCACAAAGGGTCTGGCACTGAGCAGGTGCTTCATCCATTCTGTTATTCAGTAAAGATTTACCCAGCACCTACTACGTGCAGACACGGTTCTAGACATGACAGAATCCACTGTGAGCCTGGCTGACCACCTGGGATCTCAGCCTGGATGAATAGGTGGATAGACAGACAGATGGAAGATGGATGGGAGGCGGGGTGGATAGACAGATGGATGACAGATGGTGGGGGGGGGGTGTAGATGGACACCGGCACATGAATTTGTAGACTGCATACAATGAGTAGTCGCATGTGCTAGGTAAAAAACTGAGCAGGGTAGTTGGAGAGGAAGGGCTGCTTTGGGCTGGTGGGTAGTGGAGGAAGAGACACTGAAGGAGAAACTGGAATGTCAAAATCAGAGGGTGCTTCCTGGTTGGTGAAATACATCATTGCATGTAGGAGGGTAGCACTCCCTTTTTGGGACATGGAAGCTCCACACTGGGAGCCCTTCCAGACCATACCCTATGTGTTTCTTCCTTAGTGTCCTTTTTGCTGTAATAAAATTGTAATCATAAACAAACAAGCAAACAAAAAGATCAGGGGGATGTGTGTTTCAGGCAGCGGGAATAGCACGTGCAAAGGCCCTGAGGTAGGAAGAAGCCTGGTGTGTTTTGGGACCAGCGAGGAGGCTGGAGCAGAGTGAGCAGGGAGATGGGGGAGAGAGGTGGGGAGGGGCAGGGAGGATCCTGGGAACCACTGCAGGCTTAAGCTGAGGTGACACCAGATTACTTAAGTATTGCAAAGATTCATCCTGGGGGTATGTTGGTGCTGAGCCTCACAGTGCTCCCCGTATCCTGGTCTATTCTCTAACCTCTGCAATCTTCTTTAGGCTCAGCCTTGGGCCCCCGGGACCTGAGCTGCTACCGGATATTCAGCGCCGGCAGCTATGAGTGTTCCTGGCGGTACGAGGGCCCTGCAACTGGGGTCAGCCACTTCCTGAGGTGTTGGTGAGGACCCCACTCTGGTCCCTAGACCCTCTTCCACCACCCCGCCCTCACTTCTACTCCCCAGTGCCCGTACTCTCAGATGCATGACCTGGGCCTAGTCATTCTTTCTTCCCATGCCTCAGTTTCTCATCTGAGAAGGCAGGGCTGGGCCTCTGTGATGTGAGCATCCCAGAGTGGGTGGCACTGAGGGTCCCTCTAGTCCTTCCTTCATCGTCACCCTCGCACTCATTCATTCATCTATCCATTCAATCCATTTCTTTCTCCTCTCTGTGGCTGCCCATGCTGGGAGATTCTGGGGTCCCCTCAACTCCCTATGTCCTGGACCAACCTCCAAGGAGCCCCAGGCGGTAGTAGGGGAGAAATAGAAGGGGCAGAAAAGGATGCTGGGAGGTGATACACAGCATCTGCCATAGCCACTGACATTCTGGGGTCCAGTAGGACTCTGGGCTAATCATCAACACTCTCTTTTCCTGCAGTGTCAGCCCTGGGCGCTGCTGCTACTTCTCTGTGGGCTCAGCCACCAGACTGCAGTTCTCTGATCAGGACGGTGTGCCTGTGCTCCATGCTGTCACGCTCTGGGTGGAGTCCCGGGTGACAAACAGGACCGAGAAGTCATCGGAGATTTCGCTGCAGCTCTACAGCTTGGGTCAGCACCCTATCAGGACCCCTGTTTTCCTCCTTTCCGTGCTGTCGTCACCCTGAGAAGCCTCGGGTTCCCCGGCCTGGACCCGGGGGATTCCGTCACCTGCCAAAGGGCTCTATACTGCAAGCTGTTGTCATATCAATCACTGTGCGTAACACAGCAGAGTCTTCCACGATCCCTTCACGAATCCTCCACTCCTGGGCACTTAGGTTGCTTCTGATATCTCCCTGACATCCCTCATGCTGCCAGGACCCAACAACATGCGTTCAGTATATAGTTTTTG
This sequence comes from Dugong dugon, assembly GCA_030035585.1. NCBI lineage: Eukaryota > Metazoa > Chordata > Mammalia > Sirenia > Dugongidae > Dugong > Dugong dugon. The sequence continues at coordinate 22,454,477 of CM057462.1, read as the reverse complement.
AGCTCCTACAGTCACCACAAGGAACCCTGGTGACACAATGGTTAAAGCACTAAGCTGCTAATCAAAAGGTCAGCAGTTCAAACCCACCAGTGGCTCCTCAGGAGATAAGACCTGGCAATCTGCTCCCACAAACATTATAGCCTGGAAACCCTATAGGGCAGTTCTACTCTGTCATATAGGGTTGCGGTGAATCAAAATCAGCTTGACGCACGCAACAACAACTGTTGCCACAATTAGGCGTAGGGGATGTGGGCAAGGCCAGCACAGTTGCTGCCCAGGGCTGGTCCTAGGGTGAGGCGAGTGAGGCATCCATCTTGGGTACCATCTTAGTCATCTAGTGCTGCTATAACAGAAATACCACAAGTGGACGGCTTTAACAAACAGAAATTTATTTTCTCACAGTTTAGGAGGCTAGAAGTCCAAATTCAGGGTGCCGACTCTCTGAGAATGCTTTTTTTCTCTGACGGCTCTGGAGGGTCCTTGTCTCTTCAACTTCTGCTTCCTGATTCCTTAGAGATCTCCGTGTGGCTTGGCATCTATCTTACCTCATCTCTGCTCCTCTAGATTAAACTTGTTGATCTCTTTTATATCTCAAAAAAGATTGATTTAAGACACAACCTACACTAATCCTGTCTCGTTAACATAAAGAAGACAACTCATTCCCAAATGGGATTACAACCACAGGCATAGAGGTTAGGATTTACAACACATATTTTTGGGTGACACAATTCAATCCATAACAGGCACAAATACTGAAAAACTCAGTAGTCAACATAAATTCTGTTTTAACGTGATATTAAAAAAATTCAATTTAATGCAAAAAAAAAAATCCATGATGATCAAAATTTTAAACTAAGACAAGATCCTATCCTGCACTTGCATGACCTTACCTCACGTGCCTAACCCTAATCTTGGTCCTGTCTCTGCCCTCATGGAGCCCAAATTCAAGTGGGGGCAAAGGACAAGGCATGATAATTCCACGTGGTGAGGGAATAAAGCTGGGAGGTCAGAGAGGTGACACCTGAGCTGAGCCTCAAAGGATAAAAAAGATCTAGCATCTAGGAATTAAAGTGAGGAAGAGTGTTGCAGGCAGAGGGTACAGCAAGTGCAAAGGCCCCGGGGTGGGATCAGGTATCGTTTGATCAAGGTTCAGAAAGGACAATAGATGTCTCTCCTTAGGCCAGCCTCCTTGAAATGGGTCTAAAAAATTGCCAAATTCTTAATAGCCCTCCAGAGAAACAGAGGTTAATGATACCCTATCACCAGCTATTTATAAAAGTGCCTGTCTTGCCATAGTCTTGCTAGGAATGGGTATTAATATTTTAAAGATATCTTTGCTAATGGGATCCTGCACATACATTTTGACTATTGAAATCATAGAATCCCAGGATGCAGGGGTGTCCCTGATTCATACCTGGGGGACTTGGTCAGCTACCCTGGCCCAAGTAGGGCCCACCAACTCACACACATCCTGGTTGACTCCCCTACCCCTACATCTGCTTCCAGCTAAATACGACCCTCCTCCTAGAGACATCAAGGTGTCCAAGGCAGCAGGGCAGCTGCTCATGGAGTGGAAGACCCCAGATGGCCAGGATAATGCTGATGTGCAGTTCCGACACCGGACGCCTGGCAGCCCCTGGAAGTTGGTGAGTTTATTTTCCAGCTCAGGGATAGGCACAGACCCCTCCCCAGTGCATCCTCACCAGCTCAAATAATTCTCACCATCTCTGCATTGTCATTCCCCACACCTGACCTCCACTCTTGCCCCCTGCCCTGCCCCTTGGGGACTCTCTGACATCTGGATCTGACCATGGCCTCTCCTGCTCACACACCCTCCGTGACTCCCCATTACCCTCAGGAGGGTATGCTCGTTCTCAGCCAGGCTGAACTGGCCGTAGCCACCTCACCTCTCTCGTGCTTCCTCTGAGCCCCTCCTGAATGGCTGCCAGGCTCACCTGCATCCTTGATTTCCAGCCTTCTTGCCTTTATCCATGCCGTCCCCTCCCCAGAAAGGTATCATCTCCATCTCAGCACACGCAAACCCAGCCCAGCCTGCAGGGCCCAGTGCGAAGGCTGCCTCTCCCAGGAAGCTGCTCTGCTACTCATTCATTCATCCATTCATTCTTCAGCTACCCTCTGTTACTCCCTGCTGTGTAGGATTTTATTTTAAAAAAGTTAAATACTCAGGTTCACCATGCATAAACTCGTTCAATTTATTGCAAGGTAGTCATGGCAAGGCACACAAGTAAGAAGACCTCAAGACATTCATTTGGAACTGGACAATCAGAATTAACAATTACAATGTTTATTCAATGGTTAGAGTCCCAATCTTTCGACTTCAGACATTTACCTTTCACAAGTGGTCTCGGGAGGAAGGCTTGGCCACAGCTCGAACTTGGCAGACGTCCATCATAGCTAGCATTCAAGGTTGGGGTAGCTGGCAGAACTCCAATACAGAGTCTCAGTCTTCAGAGAGAGTCAGACTCTAGAGGGAGGTTCCAGCTCTGCCTTCTCTCAGCGAGTGAGCAGAAATTCAGGGTTTATATGTGAATTCCTTAACTTGGCCTCGCACAATAAGGGCCAGTGTGATGTTTAAGACTAGTTAGTATGCTATGTCTTCTCTCCAGGGTTAGAGATTAGCCAAATGTCTCGTTTTTTTCTTCAAAGTTAGAGATTAGGGAGGTTGTTTAGATTTGTGTCTCTAGGCTAGTTTATGATAATTAACTACGTTACATTTTCTTTTATCACAGCATGCAGGGACAAGGTCAACTTCAGGGTTAGTTTACCACATTCTTCACATAATTCTATATTTCTATGTCTAAATTCAGAAATTTTCTACTTCTAAATCACATTATAAGTAGTTTATGTATCTGTGGCTTAAGTTCATTACAGAAGCGACTTTACAGAGTCATGTATGATTTAACAGCAGCACAGAATCATATATAATTTGAGAACATTACAAAAAGTATACATAATGTCCCCTTTGTGCCGCCAAGGCAGAATAAAGCCGAGCCTCCAAGTAGTCCCCAGTTTAGGGGAAGACAGACACCCCCAGTCTCTGAATTGCAGCCAGTCTCCTCCTCCCTCAGACTGGCAGCTTCTTGAGGTCAATGACAGACATTGTGCCCCTCGCTGAGCCTCAGTTTCCCCATCAGGAAAATGGGCATGAGATCATCAGGGCCAGGTGATAGGGAGGAGCGTTTCTTTATATTTCAGTTCCAGGTCCCTAACGACACTGTGTGGTAGACCCTCTCAGTTCCTTTTGCAGATGAGGAAACTGATGGCCAGGACAGTAGGGACCTCCCCAGGGACCCACAGGGAGTAGGTACCGGACTGGGACTGAAACTGGGCTTGCCTGATCCCCAACACCAAGAACAGGCACACTTCAAAGTCACCATTTTGCCTCCTAAAATAATGTTTTAAATAAACTTTTTATTTTGAAATAATTTTAGATTTTCTGAAAAGTTGCAAAGATAATACAGAGGGTTCCCATGTATCCCTCACCCAGCTTCCCCCGATGTTAACATCTTACATGACCACAGTACATTGGTTACGACTAGAAATTAACACTGGCACACCACTATTAATGAAGCTCCAGATTGCATTCAGATTTCACCCGTTTTTCTATGAAAGTCCTTTTTCTGTTCCTGGATCCAGTCCAGTGTTCCACATTGCGTTTAGCAAAATTATTTGTTTTTTGTTATTTTTTAAAATTATACTGTAGTAAAATATATACCATGTGTAATTTGCTATTTAACCTTTTCTTTGATTTCAACTTGATCCTTTTATCTCATCTGCTATATCTATCTATCTATCTATCTATATATATATAGTGCTTTAAGTGAAAGTTTACAATTCAAGTTAGTTTCTCATACAAAAACTTATTCACGTATTGTTATGTGACCCTAGTTGCTATCCCTATACTGTGACAGCATACTCCTCTTTTCCACCCCAGATTTCCCAAGTCCATTCAACCAGCTCCTGACCCTCTCTATCTTCTCATCTTGCCTCCTGACATGAGCTGCCCATTTAGTCTCATGTATCTGCTTGAGCTAAGAAGCACACTCTTTACGAGTATCATTTTATGTCCCATAGTCCAGTCTAACCTTTGTCTGAAGAGTTGGCCTCGGGGATGGTTTTAGTTTTGAGCTAAGAGAGAGTCCGGGGGCTGTTTTTTCCAGGGCTCCTCCAGCCTCAGTCAAACCATTAAGTCTGGTCTTTTTACTAGAATTGAGTCCTGCACCCCACTTTTCTCCTGCTCCATCCATCAGGGACTGTCTGTTGTGTTCCCTGTCAGGGAGGTCATTGATGGTAGCCAGGCACCATCTATTTCTTCTGGTCTCAGGCTGATGGAGTCTCTGGTTTATGTGGCCCTTTCTGTCTCTTGGGCTAATATCTTCCCTGTGTCTTTGGTGTTCTTCATTCTCCTTTACTCCAGGTGGGTTGGGACCAATTGATGTATCTTAGATGGCCACTCGCTAGCTTTTAAGACCCCAGTGGCCATTCACCAAAGTGGGATGCAGAACGTTTTCTTAATAAACTTTGTTATGCCAGTTGACCTAGATGTCCCCTGAAACCATGGTCCCCAGACCCTGCCCCTGATACTCTGTCCCTCCAAGTGTTTGGTTATATTCAGGAAATATCTTAGCTTTTGTATTTAACCATATTTTTTAAATTTTATTGTGATAAAATATATATAACAAAACGTTTGTCATTTCAACAATTTAGACACGTACAATTCAGTGACATTAATTACATTTGCCATGTTGTGCAAGCGTCACCAATATCTGTTTCCAAAACTTTTTCATCGGCCCCAAACAGAAACTCAGTGCCCCTCAAGCAATAACTCCGCGTTTTCTCCTCTCCCAGCCCATGGTAACCACTGATCTACTTCTGCCTCTACGCATTTGCCTCCTCTAGATATTTCATATAAGTGAGGTCATACAGTAGTTGTCCTTTTGTGTCTGGCTTATTTTACTCAGAATAATGTTTTCGAGGTTCATCACCAGTGTAGCATGTATCAAAACATCATTTCTCTTATTGGCTAAGTAATATCCCATGGTAGGCATAGACCACAGAATTCATCTGTTGGTGGACATTTGAGTTGTTTCCACCTTTTGACTATTGTGAATAATGCTTCAATGAACATTGGTGTAAAGAGCAAAATAATGTTTAAAATTCCAGAACAGCTAATATTTTTCAACACAAAAGTATAAAACAGTATATAAATGTGATCTCGTCCTAGGGCCACTGTGGACTTCAGGATGATACTGGCTTAGGTGAGAATAATAATAATAATGACAACAACAGCTGTAGCAAGTCACCATCAATTGAGTGCCTACTGTATGCCTGGCCCAATGCTAAGCTCTTTGCATGCCTGTTGCTCTGCTTTGTGGTTAAGTATTGGATTATTCCCATTCCACAGGTAAGGAAACCAATGCTTACAGGCCAGAAGACATTGGCCAAGATCATATCCCCAGGAGGTGGCCTGGCAGGGATTCGAACCTGGGGCAGGAGCAGAAGTGGATGTACCTGGAGAGCCCACAAGGGCAGAGCCTCCTCTGTCCCCTCTATGTCCCCGGTGCCCAGCACATGGTCCTGCATACAGTTGGCACCCAATAAGTGCGCAATGGCTAAATGACCAGTGCCAAGCCCTGGGCATCCTGGGGGTGGAGCAGCCCTGCAGCCTAATGTTTGATCTACCTCTCCTCAGAGTCCTGCCTCTGCCCCCTGGAGAAGGATGCTGCTCAGGAATTTCAGCTGCGGAGGCAGCAGTCGCTCAAGTCTCAGGCCCCAGGAGGTCCCTGGAGCAACTGGAGCAGCCCTGTGTGTGTCCCTGCAGGTGAGAGTGCCCGGGCCCCGGGAATAGGAGTAGGCTTTGGAAATAAGGCAGCAGGTACTAGAAATATGGTATCGGGGTTAGACATAGGTGGTGGGATTAGAAATAAGGTGGCAGGTGTTAGAAATAAGGAGGTGGGTGTTAGAAATAAGTAGGTGTTAGAAGCAAGGTTGCAATTGTCAGAGATAAAGCATGGGGCATTAGAAATAAGACAACCGGAGAAACGAGCGCTGTTTTTTAGAGATGGGATTGGGCTGTAGACCCTCAAACCCTCAGGACATGGTGCTTGGGCCCTGCTGCGCCCACTTTAGGGCTCTGTCAAGTGGGAACCATCAGGCCGAGCTTCACAGGTGCCATGTGCCTGAGATAGTTAAATGGGCTGCTGCCCCCAGCCCTGGGCAACGGGGAACTGAGAAAGAGAGTTTCAAACTGTGTCAAAGAAAAAGTTGGGACGATCTGAAATCACGGATAATGGTTATTCCTGAGGGCAGGGAAGTGGCCCAGGAGGGGGGTACTGGAGAGACTCCCAGCCTTTGCCTCTGGCCCTCATGAACTCTTGCCTCCTGCCCCAAGTGCTGGGAAACGGCCCCCAGGGTGGTTTTTACTGATTTTGGAAACTCCTTAACAACCCACACAAATCCTGTGTTTCCTGGGAAAGAAGGAGACAGTCCCAGCTTTGTTGTCTCACACTGTCTCATTGTAGAAACCCCCCCACCGAAGTTCGAGATGAATTGCTCAGTGGAGCTGCTCCGCCCAGATGGAAGGAGGCTGCTGACCCTGCAGGGGCAGGTATTGGGATCATTGTAGGATTGTGGTGTGGCCTGGGGTGGGGGAGCAGGGAGCAAGTGGGAGATGGAGGGAGATGAGACATGAGGATCCCAGGGACCAGGTGTATGGTGGGTTTTACTGTGAAGGTAATAGGGAGCCATGTAGGGTGTGTGAGCTGGGGATGGCCATAATTGGACTTAGGCTCCCTTTGGCCACTGTGCGAGGGACAGACTATAGGGGGTGAGGGTGGAAGGTGGGAGACAAGAAGGGAGGTGACTGGTCCAGCTAGGCAGTGATGGTAGGCTGGGTCGGGGGGAGGAAGTAAGATTTCTCTGAGTACCAAAATAACTCATTAAGTACAGTCTTTTACAGAGGAGGAAACTGAGGCATGGAGGAAAACTCTTGCCTGAGTCAGGGGCAAAATAGCCAAATATTCTACCCAATGGCTTCACCACAATTGACTTAGCAGGTGTGGTCCAACTCACAGTGACTCCACGTGTGTCAGAGTAAAGCTGTGCTCCCTAGAGCACATATGGATCAGTTTTACTTTGCACACGTAGGGTCACCATGAGTTGGAATCAACTAGACGGCAACTAACAACAACAAAAACCAAAGGTCAGTGGAAGTGAATGCCAGTTTCCCAGCAGCCTTGCCAGCAGTGGGGTTTATAATTTTTTAAAACTTTTTAAACTTTTGGCACATGTAATTCGCTGTGACCTGTGGGTGAGTCTGTCCTCACAGCCTGTGTCCTGGCATCTGTCCATGAGACCAAGAGTGTATTCAGGCCCTGACAAACCATCTCTTGTGCTCACAGCAGCCGCCTCAGCTGGAGCTTCCGGAAGGCTGCCACAGAACCACACCTGGTGCGGAGGCGACATACAGCATCCACCTGCACATGCTGTCTTGCCCGTGCCAGGCCAAGGCCACCAAGACTCTGTCCTTGAGGAAAACGCTCAGACTCTCAGGAGCTGCCTACAGTGTGACTGTCATTTCTCGGAATCGCTTTGGTCCTGGCCTCAACCAGACATGTCTCATTGCTCCTGACAACCGCACAGGTACCTCTGCAGGTGGATGGGGAGAGCAGCAGGGAGGGCCCCTAGCAGCTAAGCACCCACTCTGAGCCACAGGCACAAAAATTTAAGGGAATGTTTAATTTAAGGGAGTGTCCAAACACTCAGTAATCAAGATACATAAAGGCAATGTTATAATGCTGTATAATGCAGTCTCATCAGCAAAATACAGCCTGCTAGGCCAGATACTTGTTTTTGTCAATAAAGTTTTATTGAGACCAGGGCAGAGATCAGGGTGAGGTGAGTGAGGCAGGGGGTTCGTGAAAGGCTAGGGTCAGATTCTGTCTTTATTTAAAATCTTAGTATTTTGTAAATTTTATGTATTTATATATATTTTTTAATTGAGGTAAAATTCACATAACACAATTTTAAAATGTGCAACTTAGTGGCTTTTAGTCCATTCACCGTATTGTGCAACCACCACCTCTATCTAGTTCCAGAACATTCTCATCACCCCAAATGAAAACCTCGTACCCATTAAAAATCACTCCTCATCCCTCCTCCTTCCCCAGCCCCTAATCCTCTTTCTGTCTCTCTGGATTTGCCTGTTCTAGGCATTGCATGTAAACGGAACCATACACTCTGTGTTCCTTTGTGTCTAGCTTCTTTCACTTAGCATCATGTTGTCAAGGTAAATCCACGTAGTAGCAGGTATCAGAGCTTCATTCCTTTTTATGGCTGAGTAATATTCCATTGTATGGCTGCACCACACTGTTTTCCTATCATCGGTTGATGGACATTTGGGTTGTTTCCACCTTTTGGCTATTGTGAATAGTGCTCAACATATTTTTTTTGTATTAATTTTTATTTTTTTGAAGATAGCATGTTAAAATATCGCTTATTTTATGTAACTGAGTTTTTTAGTGCCTCCTTAAATTTTGTGCCTGTGCCTAGTGTCTCACTCTGCTCACCCTACTCCTGGCCCTGCTGTGCCCCCAGCAGCCCTCTGAGGCTGGGGCTGTTATGTGATGCCCATTTTAGAGACAAGAAAACTGAGACTCAGAGAGATGAAGCCCAGTGCTCTCCCTTTCTGAGCCTCAGTTTCCCCATCTATAAAATGGGGTAATCGCAGTCCCACTTTATAGTGAAGTGGCGCCTATAAAGCACTTGGCACTGGCCTGGTGTATACAACAGGTGCTCAATAAACGATGGCTGTTGTCCCCAGTGTCGGAAGCAGCTCCCACCTCTCCGAGACTGCTGTCAGATGCCCTGGCTGTAGCAGGTGGAAGAGATGAGCCCAAGGCACTTGATGGCCTTGTCCTTGTGCTTCTGAGCCCGGGGTTCTGGCCCCAGGGGGTGTGATCTAGTTGCAGAGGTCTGGTCCTGTGGCCACGCCCTCTGCTGGGTGAGGCGGTGGTGGGTGACAGGCATCTGGAAGAGCAGCCCGCTGGCTGGCAGTGGGAGTCAGGGTGGTACAGGGAGCCCTAGTGGGGAACATGGTGGCAGGGAGCCCATGATCAGCCGGGGGCAGCAACTCAGCACATTCCAACTCCCTCCTGTGGCCTCCTCTGCGCCCAGCCCCCAAGCGGTCCCCAGTGTGGGGAAGACAAAACCAGACACAGACACTCTGGGCCAGAGGATGGGCTGAGGCAGCCCCTAAAGTGCTTCCCTCCCATGTCCCCCCTCTCTTTCCAGAACCCAGGACTCTGAATATCAGTGTCGGAGCCAAGGGGACCACAATGCGCTGGGCAGGCCAGGCCCAGGCCACGACATACTGCATTGAGTGGCAGTCCCATGACCAGGACAGAAGCCGTGCCACCTGCACCCTAACGGTGCCCCAGGCCCTGGACGCGGCTGGAATGGGTACAGGAGTGTCAGGGGCCCTGCCTCTGCGTCTGCTCAAACCTTCCGGGATGGTCCATACAGGGTATCTGAGGCCCAGAGAGATATTGCCACTTGATCAGTGTCACACAGCAGTGAGGATAGGCCGAGATTCGAATGAACCCTTCCACCTATGCCGGTCTTGAGACTCCTGGGAGTCTCAGGGCTCAGCCCTGGGCAGGTTGCACTCTAGCAGGTAATGAGTCTCACGTCCCAGGGTGTTTGTTAAACACTTACCTGCACCAGGGAAGGTGGCAGCTTGCAAGACACAGGTGCCAAATTGATGAGGCCACTGGAGGGAAAGGGGGGCTGCTGTGCAGTCCAAGTAGCCTCCAGCTCTCCCATCTCTCCTGGGCCCAGCCGGGGCCCCAAGAAGCCTCAGCCTGGCTCTTGAGAAGCCCCCAGCCTGGAGGGGACAGAGTTGGACACAAACACCTAGCCCAATGGAGCAAAGGCTGGGCTGGAGAAGGGGGACAGGCTGAGGGAGAGCCACATGGAAGGGGTCCTGGAGGTGGGGACATTGGTGCAAGGGCTTTGGAGCATGAATAGGAGTTCTCTAGGGCATCTGTGCAGATGGCACAGCCAGTGCACAGGTGCAGAGGTGGGAAGACAGTCTACTCACCCAGCCTTTACTCATCCTTCCAGTGACCCACAGCTGGAGCCCAGCATCAGGGGTAATGGAGCAGGAGGGGTGTTATCACATCACCATTTTTGCCTCCACACACCCGAAGAAGCCCACCTCGTGGTCCACGGTCCTGTCCACCTACCACTTCTGGGGCAATGGTGAGTAGTCCAAACCTGTCGGATCATATCCCTGGAGGAGTCAGGAGCACTTAGAGGCACCTACGGTGGTTCAGGCCAGTGGTCAGTGGTGGTTCAGTGGTAGAATTCCTGCCTCCCAGGCAGGAGACCTGGGTTCAATTCCCGGCCAATGCACCTCATACACGGCCACCACCTGACTGTCAGTGGAGGCTTGCATGTTGGTAGGATGCTCAGCAGGTTTCAGTGGAGCTTCTAGACTAAGATGAACTAGAAAGAAAGGCCTGCCTGTCTATTTCCAAAACTTGGCCCATGAAAACCCTGTGGATCACAGTGGTCCAGTCCACGACTGATCGTGGGAATGGCACAGAACCGGGCAGCATTTTGTTCTGTAGTGCGTGGGGTCACCGTGAGTCAGAGGCTGACTCAATGGCAGGTAACAACAATTGTGTTAGGCCCTGGCCAGAAGTCAGCTCAGTCGACTCCTAAGCTACACTGAGTAGCATTGCCCCATTTTATAGGTAAAAAATACTGAGGCTCAGAGAGGGGAAGTGACAACGACTAAGTGGTGGGGCCAGGATTCAAACCCATGAAGTAAGGGCTAGGCTAGAGAGGGGAGGATGGGTTGAGGAGGCATCACAGTGAAGAGGGCCCAGCAGAATGGACATTGGTGCAGAGGCTTTGAAGCATGAATGAGTTCTCTAGGGGATCCCTGTCTGAGTCTCAGTTTTCTTTTCTATGAAATGGGACAAAGCTGCTCAGGGTAACTTAGGAGTTGCCTGGCTGACTTCTGGCCACCCGTCTCTGAGGCCAAGGTTACCCTCCCTGTCCTTGGATGGTGCTAGGGCTAGATATACAGAAAATGCTCGTCCAGTGCTCCTGGTGTTAAGATTGTGGTGACGGTGCTGGTTGCAGCCTCGCGGGCCGGGACCCCACGGCTGGTCTCAGTGAAGAATCATAGCGCAAACTCGGTGTCAGTGCACTGGGCAGAGTCACCGCTGAGTTCCTGCCCCGGCGTCCTGAAGGGGCACGTTGTGCGCTTTTGGGATGAGGACAGCAGCCAAGTGTCAGGTACGAGAAGGCACGAAGGAGTGGGCTGGGGGAGGAGCGGTCTGCGCTCGAGTTCCGCCTGGCTCTGCAACCCTGGGCACCTCACTGTCCTTCTCTGGGCCTCTGTGGTGCCAGCTGTGAAATGAGAGAACTGGGCTCAAGGGCCAGGATGGCCCCTTCCAGACCCCTAGAGAAGGTGGAGTCGGAATGTGAACCCAGGTCTACCTGACTCTGTGGCCAGGGTTACCCCATCCTTGGACGTTGCTGGAGCTGGGTATATAGGAAATGTTCAACCAGTGCTCTTGATGTCGAGTGTGGTGGCTGCATAGCTGGCAACCCCTCACGTGTATCAGCAACTGACTCCCATTAGGTGGACAACGTTGTCTCCTCGTCACAGATGACCAGACTAAGGCTTAGAGAGGGGACTTCACCTGCTCAATGATCGAACAAGCCCGGACTCTTCCACTGCCCCTTCCTGCCCCTTCCCAATCGCCATTGAGTTGATTCTGACTTGTGGCAACCCTGTGTGTTACAGAGCAGAACTGGGTTCCACAGGGTTTTCTTGGCTCTAATCTTTATGTAAGCAGATCGCCAAGACTTTCTCTTGCGCTGCTGCTGTGTGGGTTCAAACTGCCAACCTTTTGGTTTAATAAAAGTGTGCAAACCTTTTGCACCACCCAGGAACCCTTCTCTCGTCCCTTAGGGAAAGAAATGAAAACTTAACAGGGAAGATTCCTATTATGGATTGAATTGTGTCCCCCAAAAAGATAAGTTGAAGTTCTAACCGCTGTACCTGTGAATGTGACCTTGTTTGGTAACAGAGTCTTTGCAGATGTTATCAGTTAAGTTGGAATCCCTAGGCGGTGCAAATAATTAACGTGCTTAGGTTGGCAGTGTGAGTCCACCCAGAGGTACCTCAGAAGAAAGGCCTGGCAATTTACTTCTGAAAAATGAGCCACTGAAAACCCTATCGAGCACAGCTCTATTCTGACACACATAGGGTCACCAGGAATCAGAATGTACTCTGGTTTTTATCAGTTACATTAACATGAGGTCACACTGGGGTATGTGGATCCTGATCACATATGACTGGTGCCCTTATGCAAGAGGAGAAGAGACACAGAGAGACAGACAGAGGGAAGACAGCCTTATGAAGATGCGTCTACAAGCCAAGGAATGGCCAGGGCCACCAAAAGCTGGAAGAGACAAGGAATGATCCTCCTCTAGAGCTTTCTGGAGGGAGAACAGCCCTGCTGACACCTTGGTTTCAGACTTCTGGCCTCCAGAATGGCGAGCGAATAGATTTCTGTTCTTATAGATCATCCACTTTGTGGTGTTTTGTTTCAGCAGCCCCAAGGAAACTCAGGCAGTCCCACTTCCTGCCCTACCTGAGACGGGGCTGACCAGGGCTGGAGCCTTCTCGTTATCTCACAGTTTGCCCCTCACCCTGCCTCCCTGACCGGTTACACAGCCTTGCAGATAAGGCCTCACCTGTCCATCTCCAGCAGCCACAGGCCCGGTCTGCAACACCGTGGGTTCATGTCCTGCCTCCCACCACAGCACCCAGCACGGGGACAGGCATGAATGAAGGGGAGTGCTCCAGCACCAGAGACTCTTAGACACGCTGGCATCAGCTTGGCCACCCCCAACATTGTCTGGAGGGGAAACGGAGGCCACGTGGGGACGGGTGGCTATATTGGTTTCCTGGGACTGCTGTAACAAAGTACCACAAACTGGGTGGCTTTAGAACAGCAGAGATTTAAGCTCTCACAGTTGTGGAGGCCAGAAGTCTGAAATCAAGGGGTCACAGGGCTGTGCTCCTCCAGAGGCTGTAGGAGAGGATCCTTTCTTGCCTCTTCCAGCTTCTGGTGGCTCCAGGAGGTCCTGGGCTTGTGGCTCACTGTTCCAATCTCCACCTCCGTCATCACATGGCCCTGTCCCCCATGTGTCTCTGTTTCTGTCTCCTCTTTTATAAGAACACCACTTAGATGGGATTAGGACCCACGCTACTCCATTGTGACCTCATGTTAACCTAACTGACACATCTTTAAAGATCCTATTTCCAAACAAGGTCAGGTTCACAGACACAGAGCTAGGACTTTAGCTTATCCTTTTCGGGGACACAATCCAACCCCTAACAGTGTCTTATTCAGGGTTGCTGGAAGCAGCCCATCTGCAGAAAACTAATCTGCCAAAAGCCATTTTGTTGAAAGTCAAATTTATCAATTCCCAAAAAACTTCTTTTGAGGAATAGGAATATTCCTCCTGAATAGGGTCAAAGAATATGAATTTAGGTTTCTAGGAATATTTTCTTCTAGATGACAGGTAGCAGCTATATTCTCATTTTAAGGGTTTTTAAGGAGTGTTTTATTTGTTAAATTCGTTCAATTCCACCAACACTTTCTGAGAACCTTCTGTGTTTGGGTCCTGTCTGAGGCTCTGGGGATGCCTGGGAACAAGAGAGACAAAGCTTACTCTAACCCTAAAGGCCTGAAGGAGGTGAGGGAGGAAACCATGTGGGTATCTGGGGAAAGAGTGTATGTGGTAGCCGGTACCACCAGTGCAAAGGCCGAGGGGTAGGACCGAGCCTGCTGCCGTTAAGGAGTAGGGAGTAGGCGTGGCAGCCCAGCCAGGACTCCACCCAGGTCCGGGGGGGGGGCACCCCACAGCTGAGCATGACCTCTGGGGAGCAGAAGGGTTCGGGGGACCCATGACTGCCTCCCTTTGTCCCTCCGCAGAGCGCGCAGTGAATGCCACGGAGACGCAGGTCACCCTTCGCGGCCTGCGGCCTGGCACGACCTACACTGTGCAGGTCCGAGCAGACACGGCGGCAGGGCAAGGCGCCTGGAGCAAGCCACAGCAGTTTAGCACTGGTGAGCATCAGGGGCAGGGCTGGTCCTTCCCTCCCATTGTTTATCCAGCAGGCACTGCCCCAACCCCACCCCAGTCCACAAAGGAGCCTCCCATCAGTCTGACCACCACGCTCTGGGATCTCCCTCTGTCTCCCTACCTCCCTTCTCTAGCCTTGTCTTCTGTGGCTGTCCATGGTGAAACTTCTCTGACACTCGGGGGTGGGGGACCCCTGTCATGCAGGAGCTTCTGCCTGGAATGTCTCCCCTTTCCCTGTTGTCAAACTCCTATTCATCCTTCAAAACCCAGCCCCAAAGCCCCCTCCTCCAGGAAGTCTTACCTGCCTCCCTGTGGACACCCCCCAGCGCTGCCACCCCATTGCCCTGCCCTGACCCTTTGGGGATTGGGGGTGACTGTGTCTCACTCTGCCCTTCACCAGCCTGGGGCTCCTGGGGAATTTTAGGTGGGGCTGTGTAATGAATGAATGAATAAATAAATGAGTGTCTCTCCCATCACAAAGATAGGCAAACAGGCTCCGTTATCTTGGGATTCATAGTCATAAGAGATTCGGAGCCCAAATGATCCCTGTTCTTGTCGTAGTCCCCACCCATTGTCCTAGCAGTGAATTCCAGCCCCAAGAGAACCAAAATCAGAATCGGAGTTGGGCTGGGGGGTGGGGGGTGGGGATGGGGAAGGAGCCCACAGGGAGAAGCCACAGGGGCCCAGTCTGTAGGCACCTGGAGATACAATGTCTTGAGCACTTTATCACCCCAGCCACCTGGGCAAGAGGGTTCCATGGTCCCCACAATACAGATGAGGAAACCGAGGCACGGGGGGGCCCATGGCATGCCATGGTCAGCAGTGAGTCGATGGAGGGCCTGGCCCAGCCTTGCTCCAGCCCCCTCTTCCCAGCTCCCACCCTTCAAGTGTCACAAGTTACCACCCCCCAAACCCAAGCTCTCCTGCCTCCAGAAGTTCAGGTTTCACCTTTGGTCATCTTCCTGGTGTCGCTGGGCAGCTTCGTGAGCATCCTTATCCTGGGCATCCTTGGGTACTTCAGCCTGAACAGGTAACTTGCAACCCTCACCCCTGAGGGGACCAGTAATAGTGACAGTAATAATAGCAATAACCACACACACTGGAGTAGGTATTTTATCATAGCCATTTTACAGATGAGGAAACTGAGGCTTAGCTGGGCAGGGTTTCACCCAGAAGTGGGGACAGAGCTGGGATTTGAACCCCTCCCCAAATCTACGTCTTCAGTGGCTTTTATAACCTAACAGCAACGAAAAAAATTAAGTCAGAACAATTAATAAGTAAGCATGAAAAATTAAGTCAGAACAATTAACGAGTAAGAACAGATGGAAGCATGATTCCTCTGATCGGCTTCCCTCTTCCCTGCCTAGGGCTGCACGGCACCTGTGCCCGCCCCTGCCCACGCCCTTTGCCAGCACCGCTGTCGAGTTCCCTGGCAGCCAGGGGAAACAGGTAAAAGCTCCTTTTCTAATTCCAGGTTCTGCTTATTGGATCCATACTCTGAGCTGGGCTCTGCTAAGCAATGGTCATGCATTAGCTCATTTTATTCTCCCTCAACTGATTGCACTATGGACTCTGAAACTAGTGCTCCAAACCCCTTCCCATTTCACAGACAGGCAGGCAGGCAGAGGCCCAGAGAGGAACTGCCTGTCAATCATTTCCAAGTGGCAGATACAGGACTCAGCATGGCTTCAACAAAAAGGAAAGCTAGTGGGAAATCCCAGGGTGATGGATTTAAGGCACAGCTAGATCCAGGGACTAAGCCTCTATCTCTTTTTGCTGCTGTCCTCCTTGCTGTCCTCTCTCGCCAGCAGCACCCCTATGGTGGAAAAGAGGCTCCTGGAGCTCCAGGCCTTCCTCTGCCCAATGGAAACACGGTGGTCCTTTTTTTCCCATTAACTTGAGCAAAAGTCCCAGGGCCATCTCTGGTTGGTCAGCTTGGGTCACATGCCCATCGCTGAGCCTATCACTGGAACCAGGAGGCTAGGATGCTCTGATTGGCAGGGCTATGGTTACTCACCCATCCCAAGCAGGGGTGGGGGCAGGAAGCGCACCAACTGAAGAGGAAGGACAATTCCCCAAAGAGAAATGAGGATGCTCTTTCTAAGAGGCCGCTGAATGGAGGCAGAGTCCAGACCTAGACTTGGTTTCAGAATCTTAAGAAAATTTAGCCAGCAGGGACCTTGTGTGGATGGGAAACAGGGCCCTGCCCACAGCCTTGGCCCCACCCTCCCTTTCCAGGTTTGGCAGTGGACCAAGCAGGAGGGCTTCCTGGAAGAGGTGCCTCCACAGGAGGCCCTGGTGGTGGAGACGTTCTGGGACAAAGGCGAGGGGACTGGACTGGACACGGCAGGGCCTCTCGAGGAGTCGCAGCTAGCCCCCGAGGCCCAGGCTGAGGCTCTGGGGCCCGGGGGACAGGACTGTCTGGTGGAGGGACGCCCACTGCTCTTGGGAGACCTAATGCAGAGTCCCAGGCTTGGGGACCCTCAGTACATCAAGGCCTGAGGGACAGGAATACTAATACCCTTGTCTTACAGACAGCAAGATGCACTGACAGACGATGATCACAGTCATGAAGCCTGGTTGTTAAGCACCTACTGCATATCTGGCCCGGATCCAGCCAGACTCTCTCAGGGTCCCTGACCCCACAGCCACCCAGTGAGGGGTACTGTGGTTATCCTATTTTACAGATGGGACCACTGAAGCTCAGAGAGGAAGGCCACATAGCCAGGGCAGGAGTCAAACGTGGGCCGACTGACCAGAGCCCCCACACAGGCTCAGGCTCCCCCACCCCTTTGGCCTTCTCCGTGCAGCCCCTGCTGAGACACATCCTGGGGCAAGAAACCCAAGACACCACCCTAAAACGGAAGCTGTCGCAAGGGGCCCGGCCTGACATCCGGGGGCGGGGACGGGCGCCGTCATTGGTCCGCGTGGGGGCCGCCTGCTCAGTGTGGCAGGCAAAGCCGGGCTCGGGAGCACTGGAACGGGAGTCCAGGCTCAGGGCTCCCACCGCATTGCGGGGTCTTGAGCCTCGAAGGATCCAGGTGTGGGGAATAGGTGGGCTGTGCACTCTCTGGGGGAAGCGACAGACCCTCCCCTGCCTCAGTCTCCTCCCTGATGAAATGGGGGTAATAGCGCAATAAACGAGTCCCCCCTAACGTGTCTACACCCTGGCTGAACCTTGACTGTCTGCTCAAAAAACAAAATAGGAGCTGTGTTTATTAATTAATTCGTTTCTTCATGCCACAAACATTTATGCAGCTCCCTTCTGGGCGCAGCCGAGTGGCTCCTAGCCTTGGGGAGCCGGAGCCGGACACACTGCCGCTCCCCCTACACACCCCGAATCCATCTGCTTCCCTGTCCCCAACCGCCTGGCCTCCTGCCTCCACCGCCCCTGCCTCTGACACTCACCATGGATCCCCCCCGGCGGCCACTGGGATCCTCTAAAACCTCGTGGTCGCCGATACCCGCTGTGGCCACCAGGTGGCAACAGCTGCGCGTGTCTCCCTAGCCAAGTAGCCACGCCCCCTCCACCTACTACAGCTTTTGCAAAAGACTTTCCGAATTCCAAACTGTTACCGTTGTCGGTCAAGGCATCTCCATGCACAGTGAAACTAAACGCTGCCTGGTCCTACACCACCCCTATAATCAGTTGGGGATCGGACTGTTGTGATCTATAGAGTTTTCACTGGCTGATTTTTGGACGTCGATAGCCAGGCCTTTCTTCCTAGTCTGTATTGGTCTGGAAGCTCCACTGAAACCTGTTCGACATCCTAGCAACATGCAAGCCACCACTGATAGACAGGTGGTGGCTGTGCATGAGGTACATTGGATGAAATCGAACCCAAGCAGGGGCGGATTATCCAACAGGTTTACCAGATCGTCTGTAGTGAACAATTTCACATTTTTCACCACATCAACGATTCTGCTTCTACGTATGGCTGGCATCTGTCCCTCCCAACCCCACAGCACCTTCCTACAAAATCAAAGCCTCTTTTCAAATTTACAGTCCCTAACAGGGTTGGATTACCTGGTCAACGAGGTAAACATAGGCTGTGGAATTGTTCAGTACAGATTTGAAAGTAAGCACAAGTAAACCCGTGCTTACTTTGCTGGCTGGGTAATCTGCCCCTGAAACCAGGTCACCCTCAACGTCAGGTAAAAATTCTGCCATTGAACCACCAATGCCTCTCAATGGGGGGAGAAGGAGATTAAAACTCAGAAGCACTAAATTGGTGGGGCAACAGGAGATGAGGCTTCTAGGGGAGAGCAGGCTGGGAAAAGGGAAGGCTGGGAGGGCTAGGAGGTGAAGCGTCCAGTTCCCTCACCTCTCAGGGCCTCAATTTCTCCAGGCCCCGGTGCTCCGGTTGCCATGTGGCTGCTCACTGTTCTGAAAACGCTCTCCCTGGATCTGCTGCCTCCTGGCTTTTGCTCAGGCCTCACCGTCCTCCACACAAGCCTTTCCTGAGGCTCCTCCTCTTCCTTCGGTAGGGCTAACTCTGGCCTGAGGAGAAGGCAGGCAGGGATGGGGCTAAGTGGTCGGAGAGGAGGACCACACAGCTAGACCTGAACCTCAGGACTTGAAGCTACACTGTCATGACCCCACCCATCAACGGATCACCAGGCAGCTAAATGTCCCCCTGCTCAGCTATCTCAGTCCTGGGCCTGCCGACTGGTGAAGGATCCCACTTGGGAACCTCCCTGGAGTTGATGGAGCTCCATCCCTCCCAGCCAAAGCCCCAGGACCAAGAAGGGGGAAACCAGGTGCTGTGGAGTGGATTCTGACTCATGGCAACCCCATGTGTGTCAGAGTAGAACTGTGCTACACAGGATTTTCAGTGGCTGATCTTTCAGAATTAGATCGCCAGGCCTTTCTTCGGAGACACCTCTGGGTGAACTGGAACTGCCAACCCTTTGGTTAGCAATTGAGCACATTAACCATTTCCATGACCCAGGGACTCCAAAGGGGAGACAGGCAACGGTTATTGGGCTCCCACTGGGATTTTACCTCCAGGTATTGTAAAAGATGGAAACCCTGCTTCCACCAAAGGGAAGGCTGAGCTAGGTGGAAGGAGACCTGGAGCTCCAGGAGCCTCTTTTCCACCACGGGGTGGGGGTGGGGGGCTGCCTGGGAGAGAAACCTGCAGGATGGACAACCGCACAGAGAGATGGGGCCTTCATGCCTGGATCCAGCCATGCCTGAAACCTATAGCCCTGGGATTTTCCATCAGGTTCCCTTTGGAAACGACTCTGTGGACCTCTGCCTGCCCATGTGTAAAGTGGAAAGGGGTTTGGGGCACTGATTTTTCTTTTTTTTTACTTCATTTCTCTATATGGCTGAATAATATTCCATTGTATGGATGGACCATTCTTATGAGTGCTTATCCCATGAATGCTTATCCCTTCACCTGTTGATGGACATTTGGGTTGTTTCCACCTTTTGGCTATTGTGGAACTGCTGCAATGAACTTTGGTGAACAGGTTTCTGTGTGTATGTATGTTTTCATTTCTCTTGGGTATACACCCAGGAGGAGCCATGGTGGCAAAATGGTAAGCTCTCAGCTGCTAACACCAAGGTCAGCATTTCGAACCCACGGTCTGCAGGAGAAAGATGTGGCAGTGTGTTCCCATAAAGACTACAGCCTTGGAAACCCTATGGGGCAGTTCTATTCTGTCCCACAGGGTCGCTATAAGTCTGAATTGACTCGACGGTAGTGGGTTTATTTTTGTTTTGTTTTATACACTTAGGTGTGGAATTGCAGGGTCATATGGTAATTCTATGTTTAACCCTTTGAGGAACCACCAGACTGTTTTCCAAAGTGGACGCACCGTTTTACATTCCCACCAGCAATGCACAAGGGCTCCGATTTCTCTGTATCTCCACCAACACTTGTTCCTTTTTTTTTTTTAAATTGTAGCCATCCTAGTAGGTGTGAGGAAGGCCCCTGGGTGGTGCAAATGGTCTACGATTGACTACTAACCTAAAGGTCGGTGGTTTGTACCCATCCAGTGGTGATGCAAAAGAAAGGCCTGGCGATCTGATCCCGTAAAGATTACAGCCAAGAAAATGCTATGAGGTAATTCTACTCTGTAACCCATATGGTCGCCATGAATCCAAATCGACTCCACAGCAAAGGGTTTGGTTTTTGGTTAGTGGGTGTGAAGTGGTATCTCATTGCGGTTTCGATTTGCATTTTCCTGATGGCTAATGATGTTGAACATCTTTTTTTTTTTAGCATCTTTTCATGAACTTGTTGGTCGTTTGCATAGCTTCTTTGGAGAAATGTATGTTCAGATCCTTTGCCCGTTTTTAATTGGGTTGTTTGTCTTTTTATTATTGAGTTGTCAGAGTTCTTCATATGTTTTAGATACTGGTCTCTTATCAGGCAGGTGTATGATTTGCAAATATTTTCTCCCATTCTGTGGATGTCTTTTCCCTTTCTTGTCCTTTGCATAAAAGCATTTAATTTTGATGAAGTCCCATTTATCTATTTTATTATTTTTAAGTTGCTTATGCTTTGGGTGTCATACCTAAGAATCCTCCTCATCTTTGATGCCCCCAGCCCGAGTCCTAACCCCCCTCCCCGGGTGTCTGCATCCAGCTGCGTTTCCCCACTGGGGGGCCTCTTGGTCCGGCCCCCGCCAGCAACGCTCCACAAAGCGGCACCTAGCAGCCTCGATGAATGTTTAATAATGGAACGGACGGAACCTTGGCTGGGGACGCTGGACATCCCGCCTGGCCCCTCCTGCCCCACCCCAGCCAGCCCGGGCCTGCTGTGGGGGTGGGGGGGCAAGGTCTCCCTTTCCAGGCGGGGAAACTGAGACACCGGGGCAAGGCAACGGCCGAAGTTATACATGGTCCCCGACTTCCACCCTCCACCACCTAGCCCCACCCAGTCCGTCTCTATCCTCACCTCGCCTCCCCACCCCTGTCCCCACCTCTCACACACGCTCCCCTCCACTCCGGAGCCGCTAGCAGTTTGTCCAGCTGACCCTGCCTGGCGGGAACCACCTGCTCCGGCGCACAGCAGCTCCTGCCAAAACCAAAACACCAAGGAGGAAGGAAAACACAGGCCAAGTGGCTGGGGCGGCTCCCCCTCCTCCGGCAGTCCCCGGAGGCAAACATCTCTCAGACCCTGCTGAGTCCCTCTCTGTCTCCAACCGGACCGTGCCTCGGTTTCGCCAGGGCTGAAATGGGCATAGTGAACCCCCCTCCAGATCTGAGCAGTGAGGGGGCTGGAGACGCTGCGATCACCCTCGGTAATGTGAACATCACAGAGAGGTGTGCTCCACGCAGGGACCTGTGGCCTCGGTTCCCGTCCCACACACACACCAGGCTGAGTCCCGCACCCCCAGCTTTGCTCATTTGCTGCGTGGGGAGCCTGTGTCTCCTCGCCTTCCCCGTTTTCTCCCTGTTCCTCTTCCTGTCTCCCTCTCTCTGTCTCTCTCCCTATCTCTGTGTCTGACTCATCTGTTAAAGAAAATACACCCCCCCCCCCCCACCACACACACACTTAGCTCTCACAGAAACTAAAAACTAGTGACAAAGACAGCTCTGGGAGAGTTTTAAATATGAGATAACGCCATAGCTAGATTATAGAACGCAGACAGGGCAAATTTAATAAACCAGTCCAAGCTGCCTTCTGCTGATTAAGTGAATGACAACCAATCATTTTAAATTTCCTTTTTGGGACGTCCTCTAACAGTTTGTACTGCGTATAAGCTGATCAAGATTGTAATGTGACGAGCTTCTCTCTCCCGTCTCTCTGGAGGGCTGCTCCCTGTTCTCTGCCCAATAAAACCTTTGAACTCTAATTGATTTAGTGATCAAGAGTTTTTTCTTTCGATACGTCTCTTCTTGTATCTGTCTTTTCTGTCTCCCTCCATCTCTCTCTGCCTCCCTCTATCTCTTTCAGTCTCTCTGTTTCTCTCCATCTCTCTCTGTGTCTCTGTTTCTCTCAGCCTGTCTCTCCCTCAACTCTGCCCCAGAATCTTCCAGGCCCAGCCTGCCCCAGCTGGGTCAGCCAAGGTGTGGCCAGTGTTCCCCACCTAGGCCTCCTCCAACAAGCCCAGATCCTAATCTGCCCGCCGGCCCTGCCCTACCCCCTGCCCTAGCCCCCGGCAGGTTCTCTCGGCCCCTCAAGTGCTGCTGGAACAGCAACCCACACCGCTTAGGAGTCCCTCTCTAACCCTCAAGCCCTCAGTTCAACACTCACAGCTCCGGGACTCAGGAGCCTCCCTCCTCCCCATTTTTGTGATGGGAAAACTGAGGACTTGTCCAGAGCTCCAGCTCCGATCATCCCTGGGGTGGCTTTCAGATGGTCCCAGGTCAGTGGGGCAGGCCGGGTGGGACACCTCCCCTCCCAAGCTGGCTTCCCAGCAGGCCAGCTGGTCTGGTGGGTGGCTCAGGCCACACTCATCCCAGCCGTGCTATCGGCTGCTGGTGCCAATGGGAACAGGGGCACTGGGGACAGGGCCCTGGGCCTGGCGAGACTGGGGGGCACCAAGCTCAGATTTTGGAACAGGAAGCTTTGCAGCCACCCCCCAACCCCCTATCACCCAGGGGTGGGAATGGGACTGGGGAGTGCCAAGGTCTGGGTCTAACACTTCGCACTTCAGGAAGGCCCCCACTTCTAGACTCCAGGGGAACCCCAGCCCTGGGTACCTCCCTCCAGCCTAGCCCTTGACCCTATGAGCTTGGGGGTGCCTGTGTCCAACTTGGACTCCCAAGCTGGGGCCTCTTGGGTTCTGGTCATCATCCAGTGCAAGGTGGGGCCCCAGGGGAGGCCGACAATGAATGAATAAATGATACAGATTCCTAGAATCACAGAAATTCGTTAGTGTTGGTAATTGCTGAAGAGTTGATTCCAACCAATAGTGACCTTATGTGTGCAGAGTAGAACTATGCTCCATACCATTTTCAAGGCTGTGACCTTTCAGAAGCAGATTGCCAGGCCTTTCTTCCCCATTGCCTCTGGATGGGTTCAAACTGCTAGCCTTTCAGCTAGCAGTTGAGCGCTTAACCGTTTGCATTGCCAAGGGGCTCCCACAGAAATGGAGGGCCATCACAATCTAAAACCTGAGTTCTCAGCACACCTGGTCGCTCTCCACCTAGTCCTCATCTGGAGCCAGAGCTGAACAACGTCCCAGGGTGGACGAGAGATCTGGAGCTCAATGCCCTGGGTTCGAATCCTGGATCTGCCACTCGCAGACATGCCCTACCACTTCACCTCTCTGAGCCTCAGTTTCCCCCTCTGTACAGTGTGGGTGGTGCCTGCATCTTGGGGTTGGTTGCGGGGAGTGAATGAAGATGGGTGGAGCTGGAGATCAAGGCGCGTCTGACGTGAATCAAAGGTGGTGGCACCTCCTCCCTCTGACAACGCTGGGAATTACAGAGATAAAATCACAGACAGAGTAGGCGAACAGAAACCTATCCACCAATGTTCACTACAACACTTTTCACAATAGCTGAAAAGTGGAAACCACCAAAATGTCCATCAACAGATGAATGGATAAACAAAATGTGGTCTAGACACACAATGGAATACCACTCAGCCATAAAGAGAACGAAGTCCTGACGCATGCCACTACCTGGAGGAAACTTGAAAACATCATGCTGAGTGAAATGAGTCAGTCGTAAAAGGACAAATACGGTGTGATCTCACTTATATGAAATAAGCAGATAGATATAAACTAAAGATTATTAGTGGTCACCGGGGGCGGCAGGGGGAAAGAGGAGATTTTGCTTAGGGGGCAGTGAGTTTATGTCAATGGTGGCGGAATGATTTGGAAAAGAGTAGTGAGAACAGCAGCCTGACTTGAAGAACATAATCAATGTCACTGAATTGTACATGTAGAAATTGTTGAGATGGCATGTGTTTTGATGTGTATATTTTCACCACAATTTAAAAAAAAAAAAAGACATGATTATAAGTGAAAAAAAAAATCACACAGAAGGACAGAAGGATGGGGCAGGGCTGACTCAGGGGCCTGGGGCTCCCTTCTGGACCCTGGCTGCCTCTGAGCTTCCCACCTGTTCCTTGCAGCCTCTCCTTTACCCATCCCACACCCCATCCACCAGCAAAATGTATCCTCAATCCCCAATGCCTTCTCACCACCTTATCCAGCCTGCATGAGTGCTCCCTGGTTGTCAAGGATTGAATTGTGTCCCCCCAAAATATCTGTCAACTTGGCTAGGCCATGATTCCCAGTATTGTGTGATTGTCCACCATTTTGTCATCTGATGTGATTTCCCTAAGTGTTGTAAATGCTGCCTCTATGATGTTAATGAGGTGGGATTAGCAGCAGTTATGTTAATGAGTCAGGATAAGATTTTGTCTAAATTCAATCTCTTTTGAGATATAAAAAAGAGAATTGAGCAGAGAGACAGAGGGACCTCAAGAAAGCAACGCCCCGGGAGCACAGCGTGTCCTTTGGATCCGAAGTTCCCATGAGGAGAAGCTCCTAGACCATGGGAAGATTGATAACTAGGACCTTCCTCCAGGGTTGACAGAGAGAACACCTTCCCCTGGATATGAAGCCCTGAATTTGGACTTCTAGCCTACTAGACTGTGAGAGAATAAATGTCTGTTTGTTAAAGCCATCCACTTGTGGTATTTCTGTTATAACAGCACTAGATAACTAGGACACTGGTCTCTTGACATCCACCCTCGCTCCTCACATACTGTTCCCCCACAGCAACCTGAATCAGAACTGTCCCTCCTCTGCATAGAACCCTCCATGCTCCTACTTACCCAAGAGTAAAAGCCAAAGTCTTCCCATTGCTGTCTCCATTATCTCTCCCTTTGTCTCCCCCCACAACCCCCTCTGCTCCAGCTTCACTGGCCTCCTTGACACTCCTGCAACAAACCAGGCTTGTGCCACCCACCACAGGGCCTTTGCATGGGCTGTGCCCTCTGCCTGGGACCATCTTTCCCCTACACACTGAATGGCTCCCTTCCGCCTCCTTCAGTTCTCAGCTCAAATGTCACCATGCCTCCCACACTCCCTTCCTCCCTCCTACACCACCAAAAGTCTGCGTTTTGTTCTCAGTTGTGTTCCTGCCTCCTGGCTCCCCACCAGGGCTCAATTAATGTGCTCACAAACATGCTGATGTAAGAGTCATATACCAGAGGCCCACGGTGCACCAGGCCCTGGGCTATGGGCTGGGGACACAGCCAGGGACCATTCCGACAAATCCCTGCTCTTGGGGGGCTCATGGAATGGGGAAGGTGAGGTAGATAGGTGAATCCACCTAGAGGTGCCACAGAAGAAAGACCTGGTGATCTTCAGTTAAGAGTACAGCCAAGAAAACTCTATGGTGCACAGTTCTACTCAGCACGCATGGGGTCGCCATGAGTAGGAATCGACTGGATGGCAGCTAAGGACAACAGCATGTAACACAGGTAGCAAAAAATGTTATGAATAAAATGAGATGGGGCCGTGGCAGAGAGAGGGCTTCCTGGAAGAGGTGGCATTGGAGCTGAGGCCTGAGTGAGGGAAGGGAGGGAGAAGGAGATGGTGGATGATGAGGGCACAGCCTGTGCAAAGGCCCTGGGGTGGAAATGAGCTTGTGTGTTCGCGAGGAGGCTGGAGAGAGACAATATGCGGAGATGGGGGGTGCTGGACCTCACAATGCTTTAGGGGCCACAGGGAGGAGGTTGGTCTTTACCTCAAGAGCAACTGGGCGCCCTGGGAGAGTGTTGAGAGGGGAACTGGATTTGATTCCTGTCTCCCAAAGGTACTTTGATCCCACAGAGCAGCCCTGGTGGCTGTGTGATTCTCAGAAGCTCACAGATGGGCAAGTTGAGGCTCAGAGCAATCATGACCCTTACCCAGCAACCCCAAGTCCAACATCCTCAGCCAGGAGCCTGTGATCCTCTGCCCTGCACCGCCCCAGTTACAGGAGGGGAAACCGAGGCACAGAGCGGAGCTGTCCCTCCCCATGGTGTTCTGGGAGCGGAGTCTGTCCCCTACGCCTCCTGCCCCTCCCCTACACCACTTTAATGGGGTGACTTTCTCACGAGGAGGAAACAGCAAGTTTTCCAAATAGAACGCCAGAGCTACAGGTCTGAGTTTCCATTTGCAAACAGCATCTGGCTCCCGCCGCCTGGCGCAGCCCCTGCAGGTTTGCTCGGTATCTGGGACTGGTATCTGTACGTAAGAAACAAGGAAACGACCTGTGCTCAGGGGAGGGAGGGAGGCCGGGGCCTGGGGATCGTGGGCAGCGTGATCAGGGCCTGGGGTGCACTGAGCCCTGGTCATCCATTCACACATTCAACAGCGGGCGCTGACTGCATGCTTCTCTGTAGTAATGCATTTTATCCACCCAGTGAGCATGCATTAAGCCCTTACTGTATACCAGGAACTTGCAGTTTGTTGTTAGTTGCCCTTGAATCAATTTCAGACTCATTGTGACCCCATGTGTGCAGAGTAGAACTGCTCCATAAGATTTTCTTTGCAGTAATCATAACAGAAACAGATTGCCAGGCCTTTCTTCTGCAGTGTCTCCGGGTGAGTTAGAACCGCCAACCTCACAGCTGGTAGTTGAGTGCTTAAGCATTTGTGCCACCCAGAGATCCAGGGGCTTACTAGTATGGGGCACTGAATCATCTCAACAGTCTGGCAAGGCTCTGTGTTCGCGTCCCAGGGCTGCCCTAGCAAATGACTACACACCCGGTGCCCTAAACAACAGACACTTATTCTCTCACAGTTCTGGAGGCCAGAAGTCCGAAATCAAGGTGTTGTTAGGCTTGGTTCCTTCTGGAGGCTCTGAGGGAGAATCTCTTCTGTGATTCCCAGCTTCTAGTGGCTCCTGGCAATCCTTGGCTTACAGCCGCATCACTCCAATCACTTCCTCCACCGTTAAGTGGTGTTCTTTCTGTCTCTTCTTATAAGCACACCAGTTTTTGGATTTAGGGCCCACTCTAAACCAGGAATGGTCTCTGGGTGGTGCAAACAGTTGGTGCTCAACTACTAACCTACACCCAGCAGCATGTAGGGAAGAAAGGCCTGGCAATCGGCTTCCATGAAGATTATAGCCAAGGAGACCCTATGGAGCTCAGTTCTACTCTGTAACACATGCGGTCACCATGAGCAGGAATCGACTCCACCACAACACATTTGTTTCTTTGTTTGGGGTTTTTCTCGTCTAATACAGGATGATCGCATCTTGAGATCCTTCTTAAGTATATCTACAAAGACTCTATTTCCGAACAAGGTCACATTCTGAGGTTCCAGGTGGACATATCTCTTGGGGCCACATTTCAGCCCACTACAGGAAGATCTTATCAACTCCTCTTTGAAGGCCAGGAAAACTGAGGCACAGAGAAGTTAAGGCACGGGCTTCAGCAGCTGGGAATTGAACCTCAGCCATTGGGTGGCTGGGTCAACTCACTCCACTGCTCAGCCATCCCCTTGAGCCTACTGTTTGCCAGACCCTTGCTGGGAGCTGTGGATGCAGTAGGAATGAGAATCACAACGTCAGGGACCTGACCTCTGAACCTTGGGCTGATGGGTGGTCAGTGCATTAGGGTGTGACCTTAGGATCAAAAGTCTCCCCTGTAGTAGGTTGAAATGTGGTCCCCCAAAAGTTATGTCCACCAGGAACCTCAGAATGTGACCTTATTTGAACAAAGGGTTTTTATAGATGTAACTAAGGCAAGGATCTCCAGATAAGATCACCCTGGATTTGAGTGGATCCTAGATCCAATGACAAGTGTTCTTATAAGAAATAGAAAATGGAAAGACATAGACATGCACAGGGAGAAGGCCATGTGAAGACAGGCAGAGACTGGAGTGAAGCTTCAGCAAGTCAAGGAATACCAAGGATTGCCGGGAGCCACCAGAGGCTGGAGAGAGGCATGGAACAAATAGTTCCCTAGAGCCTCCAGAAGGAACCAACCCTGCCAACACTTTATTTCAGATTTTTGGCCTCCAGAACTGTGAGAAAATAAATTTCATACCACCCATTTAACACCACCCTGCCCTTCCTGAGATGTTAATATCCGGGACTCAGGCTGGGAGAAGGGAGGCATAGAACTTTGGAAGAAGGTGGACTGTGGATTCTGACATTCTCAGAAACACTAGGCACTTTTCCAAAGTGTCAAAACTATTCACCTGCCCCCAGCTGTGTGTGAGTCCCTGTGAATCTGCCAACAATCGGTATTGTTGGACTTTGTAGCTTTTGCCAATGAATGGCTTCTCCTAACTGATGTATTGATTTTCATGTGACTGATCCCTAATGTTGTTAAACATCCTGTACTTTTACTGACCACGTGTTTCTTCTTCCATGAAATCCTGGTGGGATTGTTTGTGTTCTTTGTGATGAGTTACAGGAATTCTTTATATATGTTTGATACTATTCATCTGTCAATTAAGTATATTGCAAATATCTTCCTCTAGTTTGTAACTTGTCTTTTTACTTTCTGTAAGGTTCCTTTTGATCAACAAAAAGTCTTAATCCATTGACATATTAAGATGTGCAAATGGATCAATCTTTTTTTATATAGCCAATGCCTATTGGTTCTTGCTTAGAAGATCTTTCCTTACCCCAAGAGCTAAAATATATTCACTTTTTAAAAAAACCGTGGTGAAAATAATACACACCAAAGCATTCACCGTTACAACAACTTCCACATTTACAATTCAATGACACTGATTACATTTTTCATGTTGTGCCACCCTTATCACTATCCTTTTCCAAAATGTTCCACCACGATTGGCATAAACTCAATGCCCCCAAACAAAAACTCCCCCTCTCCCCCTCCCTGCCACCCTTGGTAACAACTAATAATCTTCAGTTTCTATATATTTGCTTATTTTCATATAAGTGATATCATACAGTATTTGTCCTTTTGCAACTGACTTATTTCACTCAGCATGTGTTTCCAAGGTTCATCCATGTTGGGGACTTCATTTCTCTTTATGGCTGAGTAATATTCCATTGTATGTATAGGCCATATTTTGTTTATCTGTTTATCTGTTGATGGATATTTCTGTTGTTTTCACTTTTTGGCTATTGTGAAAAGTGCTGCAATGAACATTGATGTACGGGTCCAGCTATATTTTTTACCAACACATTTAAAGCGTTGTTTTATTATATTTTTACATTTAAGTCCTTAATCCATGTGGAGTCGACTTTTGCGCATGGTCTGAAGTAGGGATCCAGTCTCATTGTTTTCAGCACAGACTTCCATTTTTGAGATCCTTTTGTGGAATAGTCTCCCGTCCCCACCCACTACTAGGACAGGCTTCCTCCATCTCGGAGCAAAATTCTTGGCATATACGGGATTGTCCATGAGTACTTCATTCCAATTCCTCGGTCAGTATTTTTCTTCTTGTGCCAAATTCTCCCTGCCTTAATTATAGGCTTTGTCATTGGTCCTGATATCTTGTAGGACAGGTAATGTCAACCCTGTTCTTCTGAAACAGTGTCCCAACTATTTGCAACCCTCTGCTCTTCCAGGTAATTTTTAAAATTATCTCATCAGGTTCCAGGGAGAGCTCTTGACTGGGATTGGGTTGAAACTACAGATAGATTTGGAAAACCAATGTTTTTATGAGGCTCAGTATTCCTGTCCATGAACATGGTACACCCACCATCTCCATAGCCTCGTAAGTGTCTCTTAATAAAGCTGTGTCAGTTTCCCTGATGGGTTGGGGACAACTTTTGTCTCCTTTATTCCTCTTTTCTCAGCTGAGCCCATCCTGCTTCCTTCCCCATCATGTTCCTGATTCAACTATGAGATTTTTTTTACACCTGGTATTTCTGCCTGGTTCTCCTTCTCCTCCCTCCTCTCCTACCTCTTCCCCTTCTCCTTCTTTTTTTAAATTTTATTGTGGTAAAATACATATAACAAAAGATTTGTCATTTCAACAATTTTTACATGTATAATTCAGTGACATTAATTACATTCACCATGTTGTGCAAACCAAAACCAAACCAAATCCACTGCTGTCGCTTTGATTCCGACTCATGGTGACCCCATGTGTTGCAACCATCACCATTACTTGTTTCCAAATTTTTCATCATCTTAAGCAGAAACTCAGTACCCCTTAGGTAATAACACCCCATCCCCCCCCCCCCACCTGCCCCTGGTAACCACTAATAAACTTCAGTCTCTATGAATTTGCCTGTTCTGGATATTTTATATAAGTGAAATCATGCAGTATTTGTCCTTTTGTACCTGACATTTCGCTGAGCATAATGTTTTCAAGGTTCATCCATGTTGTATCAGTGCTTCATTCCTTTTCAAGGCTGAGTAATATTCCATTGTATGAATGGACCGTATTGTGTTTACCCATCATCTGTTGATGGACCCTTGGGTTGTTTCTACTTTTTGACTGTCGTGAGTAGTGCTGTTTGAACATTGTGTACAAGTATCTATTTGAGTCCCATTTTTTGTTTGTTTGTTTGTTCAGTTTTGTTTTGATGGACCCACTTTACCACTGCCCGCATCTTCCCTGCCTGCTTTGGGGTATGAATCAGGGTCATTTTAAACTCTCTGCCCATCCATTCTCCTGTTCCTGCTCCTCGTGGTTTGGGGCTTGTTTTTCCTGGTGAACTGATGTGTCTCTCCAGGTCCGGTCATTTGGGTCCCAAGCCTGTCTCCTCAAGGGCATCAAAGGTGGGGCCAGCCCCAGGCTGCTGGAAGGGGTGAGATCCCAGGTCCCATAAAATCTCCCCCATCACCCCTCACCCCCACTTACCGTCTCCCAGTCTGGGGTTTCCCGCGTCCCCCAGGGAGGCAACTTGTAGGCGGGTGTCACTCTATGGATTGCAAGTCCCCCCAACAATTCCCCCCAGCCTGGGATGGGGTGGGGAGGGCGGTCACTGCCTTTCATTCCAGCCCTGTGGCCACAGGTATGAGGGTGGCAATGACAGGAAACGCCAGGACCTGAATTTCCAGCTGGAGCCACAGTCCCTGCCAGGCCCCATTGTTGCCCTGGGGCGTCTCTGGTTTTCCCTGCTATCCCTCCGGCGCCTCTGGCTGTTGTCGGCAAGGCGCCCAGATGACCCAGTTTGGGACACTAAGCCTGGGATCAGCCCCAGGAGCCCAGGGGTCATTTGAAAATGCTTTGTGTCATGGAAAATTTCAAACATGCCCCAGAGCTGTGGACGGACAGTGACCTGGGCGGTGCTGACCCGTTTCTGCGACATCCCCCACCCCTTGTTCAGTTCAGGCGGCTCCCTGTCATGTTCCTCCACCCGCCTGCAACTCGGGGGTTTCCCACAGGACAAGCCTGGCCTGAACCAAAATCACCCCAGAAACCGGTCCTAGCTTCGGGCTGTCTCACTCCCCAAAGTCCCTCCACACAGCCCCGCCCAGAGTCACTGGGGGTGGGAGGTGGCATCTCTGGGCCTCAGTTTCCCCATCCGTGTATACAATGGGGAACAGGAGAGGTAGGTGCTGGGCCTGGTTGGGCGCTGGGAGGGGCCCGGCCTGGGGGTTAGAATCCATGGCGCCGGGGCTCTGTCTCTCACTGTCTGTCTCTGGCTCTCCCTGACTCTTTCCCTGTCTGGCTCTCCTTGTATCTCTGTCACTGTCTCCATGTCTCTCTCTGTGTGTCTCTCCCTATCTTTCCCTCTCTCTCTGTGTCTCTTCTTGTCTCTCCCTGTATTTCTCTCTGTCTTTCACTGTCTCTGCCTTTCTCTGTCTCTGCCTCTCTCCATGTCTCTGTCTCTCTCCCTCTCTCTGTCTCTCCCTGTCTCTCAATCTCTGTCTCTCCACGTCTGTCTTTCTCTCTGTCACTCCCTGTCTGTCTTTCTGTCTCTCTCTGTCTGTCTCTCTCTCCCTTTCTGTCACTCTCTGTCTCTGTTTCTGTCTGCCTCTCCCTGTCTCTCTGTCTCTCTCTCCTACTCCCTGTCTCTGTCACTGGTGGGTCAGGCCTGCTGTTCTAACCTGTCCTCCTGGCCCCACTGAGACTGGCCATGGTTAAACCTTCCTGAACGATTATCAGGCTGGACTTTCCACTGAGGCCAGAATGGCACAGGGTTCCCATGGGTTCCCAACCCGGGTGGACTGCCTTGCCCTAACCCTGCTAATCTCCCCACCCCAGGGGCTACATTTGCCTTGTCCCCCGAAGTAGGTCCCACAGTGGGGCATCCCTAGTGGTCACCCTGAGTCCAACCCCCTGATGACCAGGCACTCCAAGGTCTCAGGAACAAGACATGGGGTACTTGCCTGGGCTCCTCACCCCAAAACTGTTCTAGAAAGAAGTGACCCAGGGCTGGACTTTGTAAAGCATGTTGCAGTGTTGCTGCTGGTGGTTCCGGGAGGAGGGGGAGACTCTCTTTCCATAGGGCAGCAACAGGAACGTTTGGATGATGGCAAAATGCCACTTATGTCAGCAGAAAACCAATCAACACAGTTGAAAGAACCAAAGATACTAAAACCAACGCAGGACTTACTGATCCCATTCTGAGAGCACTACTGCACCAGACCCAACCACCCAGTCTTCACAATGACCCCATGTGGCAGGGTGCTTATTACTCCCATTGTACAGATGAGGAAACTGTAACAGCTGTGTTGTTGGTGTTGCCATAGAGTCAATTCTGGTGCAGTGGTTAAGCATTCAGCTGCGAACCAAAAGGACAGAAGTTTGAATCCACCAGCTGCTCCTTGGAAACTCTATGGAGCAGTTCTACTCTGTCTTATAGGGTCCCTATGAGTCAGAATTGACTTGACAGAAATGGGTTTGGGGTTTTTTTTTTTTTTTGGTTATTGTCTTAGTCATCTAGTGCTGCTCTAACAGAAATACCACAAGTAGATGGCTTTACAAAGAGAAGTTTATTCTCTCACAGTCCAGTAGGCTACAAGTCCAAATTCAGGGCATCAGCTCCAGGAGAAGGCTTTTTCTCTGTCGGCTCTGGAGAGAGGTCTGTGTCATCAATCTTCCCTTGGTCTGGAAGGTCCTTGTGATGCATCAGTCTTCCCTTGGTCTGGGAGCATCTCAGCGCAGGAACCTCAGGTCCAAAGGACACGCTCTGCTCCTGGTACTGCTTTCTTGATGGTATGAGGTTCCCATGTGTCTCTGCTCGCTTCTCTCTTTCATATCTCAGAAGAGATTGCATTAAGACGCTATCTAATCTTGTAAACCTCATCAGTATAACCTCATCACAGTGATAGAGTTTACAACACATAAGGAAATCACATCAGATTACACAATCATACAACACTGGGAATCATGACCCAGCCAAGCTGACAGATATTTTTGGGGGACACAACTCAATCCATGACAGTTATATAATGGTATACTCCCAGCTACTTCATGAATGCATTGCACATACTATGTTCATATTTACCCAATTCCAAATAGACGCATTTTTTTGTAATAGACTTTATTTTTAAAGCAGTTTTCGTCATATAGGAAATACAGAGAGCTCCCGTATCCCAGCTCTTTCCCCTGCACGCTGTGTTCTTCTGTTATTAACATCTGTCATGACTGTGGTTCATTTGTTGCAATTGATGAACCAATATTGATACATTATTATTGACTAACCACCACCCTTCTGTCAAGGAGCCCTGGTGGGTCAGTGGTTAAGAACTCAGCTGCTAAGTGAAAGATTGGGGATTTGAACCCACCGGCCACTCCACGGGAGAAAGATGTGACAGTTGGCTTTCATCTTGCTGTGATGCTAGAAGCTATGCCACTGGCATTTCAAATACCGGCAGGGTCGCCAAAGGTGGACAGGTTTCAGTGAAGCTTCCAGACTAAGACAGGCTAGGAAGAAAGGCCTGGCCATCTACTTCCAAAAATCAGCCAATGAAAAGCTTACGGATCACAAGGAACATTGTTTGAGTCGCTTGCTTTGGGCATGTCATCAGAAGGGAACATTTGCTGGAAGAGAACTTGATGTTTGGTGAAGTAGAGGGCCAGCAAGGGTGACGGAGACCCTCGGTGAGATAGATTGGCACAATAGCTGCACTGATGGACTCGAACATGCCAGCGATTGTGAGGATGACATTGGACTAGGCAGCATTTTGTTCTGTTGTACATGGAGTGGCGATGAGTCAGAGTCAACTCAATGGCAGCGAACAACATTAT
Organism: Dugong dugon; assembly: GCA_030035585.1. NCBI lineage: Eukaryota > Metazoa > Chordata > Mammalia > Sirenia > Dugongidae > Dugong > Dugong dugon. Next base: position 22,420,235 of record CM057462.1, on the reverse strand, counting down.
TGATTGAAGTCCGTAGTTTACATTACAGTTCATTCTGCATTGTACAGTCCTATGGGTTTGGACAAATGCATAATGTCACATGTCCACAATTACAGTGTCATACAGAATAGTTTCCTTGCCCTAAAAATGTCCTGTGTCCCACCTATTCATCCCTCCCTCTTCCCCCTGAACCCCTGGCAACCACTGGTCTTTTTACTGCCTCCATAGTTTTGCCTTGATGTGCTTTATTTGGAAGGAGAAAAAAGAACATTACCAGGCACATCTGTACAGCTAGAGCAGATAGTCATGTATCACTGGTCGCCATCCTGAGCTCCAGCCCGTAACTTGAGTTTCCGAAACAGGAGGCTTTGCATGGAGCATTTGGTTTTTGTTCTTCTGTTGCTTTTTATCAACAGTCTTAGAATAAATTGTTGTATAAAGATTTTTGAAAGTCATTGAAGATGTAACTTACATACAATAAGGTAAGTTGAGTGGGTTTTGACAAATGCTCGCAGTTCTAGAATCATCAGCCTAGATATCATATCTCCATCACCCCAAGAGTTTCACTGGACCCCTTTGCTGCTGAGCCCCCTCCCCACCCCCAGGCACACAGTAGGTATTAAATATTTGATGAGCACATTTTTAGTTACCTACAGGCTACAGTTGTGGTCCAGTCATTCTCTACTCCTGGCAACCCTCTGTGTTGCAAGAGTCTCAGTTTCCTGGACTGTCTGCTGGGGCCTGCAGGTTGTCAAGATGCTGGGGGTTCCCTTGAAGATAGCCACTTGGGCTTTTGGTTCATTCCCAAAATTTTCAAGGTCTCTCTATCTCAGGACATTTGCACATGCTGTATGCTCTCCCTGGGACTCTGTCTTGTTTGTACCAACAAATCTCCTCCTCCTCCTCCTCCAGGTCTCAGTTGGCATTACCTCCTCCAGAAAGCCCTCCTGGACTCCACCTGTGGTGTCCTGGCACTGGGTGTCTCTCTTTGGCAAGTCTTGTCCAGGTTATAGTTTTACATTTATGGTGATTATTGGATCAACATCTGTCTCCTTTTGTGATGGAGAGCCCCGGGTGGGCAGGGACTGGGGTGTTCACTCCACAATTGTGTCCTCAGAGCCTGCATACAGTAAGTGCTCAACAAGTAGGTACATACAGTGGTGGAAGCAATCATTGGATTCAATAACTAGTTATTGAACCCCGTCTTTCATTCAACAACTCTTTACTGAGCCCTCCAGGGCCCTAGGCTCTGGGCGCTGGGGACACTGACAGGAATCAAGAGCTGCAGATGCCTGGGCCCCCTGCCCTCCCTTGGGTCCCTTCTGATTTCTGCTTAAACCCTTCTTGTCATCCAGGCTATTCCCTGGAGATATATGATGCATCCATGAACCAACCATCAAACCTTACTCCCTGTGAGTTTCTGGGAACAGCAGTGACTGTGGACAGTGAACAGTGCTTCAACGCCTCCCTGACACTTTCTGTGTGCCTGGCTTGGGCTCCCCTTCAGGATCGTCACAACGTCCTATGAGGGAGGCTTCATTGTAGGGCGGCTAGATTTAGCAAATAAACATATAGGATGCCCAGTTGACTTTGAATTTCAGATAAATAATGAATAAATTTTAGTGTAAGTATATCCCATGTAATATTTGGGCTATAAAAAAACCAGTTGCCGTCTAGTCAATTCTGAGTAAGGAAGATTCATGTGTGTCAGAGTAGAACTGTGCTCCACAGGGTTTTCAATGACTGATTTTTTGGAAGTAGGTCATCAGGCCTTTTTTCTGAGGTGCCTCTGGGTAGACTCGAATCCCCACCCTTTCAGTTAGCAGCTGAGTGCGTTCATCATTTGCCTCACCGAAGGACTCTATTTGAGATATACTTACACTAAAAAAGTTATGAATTTTTAATGAAATTCTTACAAATAATTTCTAGTACAAGTGTACCCTATGTGATATTTGGAATGTTAAAAACAACAACAACAAAAAAAAAAACCTGTTGCTGTGGAGTCAATTCTGACTCATAGCGACCCTATAGGACAGAGCAGAACTGCCCCATAGGGTTTCCAAGGAGGGGCGGGTGGATTTGAACTGCTGACCTTTTGGTTAACAGCCAAGCTTTTAACTAGTGTGCCACCAGGGCTCCAGTATATTTGAAATATGTTGTTGTTAGGTGCTGTCAAGTTGGTTCTGGCTCATAGCAAACCTATGCGCCACAGAACGAATCACTGCCGGGTCTGCGCCATGCTCACAATCATTGTTGTGCTTGAGCCCATTGTTGAAGCCACTGTGTCAATCCATTCAATCCATCTGTTGAGGGTCTTCCTCTTTTTTGCTGACCCTGTACTTCACCAAGCATGATGTCCCCTCTCCAGGAAATGATCCCTCCTGACAACAAGTCCAAAGTATGTAAGACGTAGTCTCTCCATCCTTCCTTCTAAGGAGCTTTCTGTTTGTACTTCTTCCAAGACGATTTGGAATATACTTATACTCAAAAACATTATTTTTTATCTGAAATTCAATTAACAGGGTGTCTTGGATTTTATCTGTCCTATATTTAATGTTATCTCTCCCATTTTACAGATGAGAAAGCAGAGACTCAGAGAGGCTAAGAGACGTGCCCAAGGCAACCCAGCCTGGGAGAATCCAAGCCAGGTCCATTGAACCCGGTGCCTTCAGCACGCAGTTCCTGCTTCAAATAGCCCAGCACAGGTAAGATGTGTAGAGTGACCAAAAGGCCAGCCTCACCATCCATTGCTGGTCTTACTTTGCTCATTTCTGACCCTGGTGCTGGAGGCGGCCGTGGGACCAGGGCCCCCTGCAAACACCCGCCAGAATCCCCTCCCACTGGCATCCGGAAACTGGCCGGCCACTCCGCTGTAAACAGCTGGTCTTGTGTCTCTGTAAACAGCCGGCGACCAGAGACGTTGTCTGTCACAGTGCCCAACTCGCAGTGTGACTTCCTTGTGATCTGATACTCTGCAGCCGGCTCCTGCCACTCGATACGTGATAAACAGTGTCTGATAATGGTGGCGGTGCCCACCATGGCCGTCTCTGCTGTACACAGCAGGGGGCAGGGTCGGGCGATGTCAACCCAGGCCAGCATGACTGTGCTTTATTCTGATACTTTGTAAACAACGAGTCCCCATACTTGTTGCTTGTCAATATCAAACCCGGTTGGCCATCCAGAGTCCTAGTATGTTCTTAGCTGGCACTGAGGAGGCACTTTAAACAGAATTCCTGATACTTTGTAAACACAAATCTTGATACTTTATTACCATTGAGTGCCTAATCCTGGGTTGGCAAACTTCAGCTCTGGTCCCTGGGCGGTAAGAATGAGCTGCAGGAAAGGGTGTGCAAAGGGAAGGGTCCAAGCCTTATTTTTGCAGCAACCTTGCAGCTGCCCAGGGCTGGGGGCACTGAGACACAGCCTGTATCCCACCGCCATGCCAAGCGGGGGTTGGATGGTCTCTAGTCCTCTTCACAGGTGAACCAGCCAGGTGTGGGCTAATGAAGCTGAGGCCAGAGGGGCTGCAGCCCTGGGCAGTGGGTACCTCAGAGCCAGCAGAGGCCTGGCCTGGGGAGACTCTGGAGCTCATGGGCTTCTGGGTTGAGTGGAAACATTCAGCCCACCCTTTTAAGCTGTGGAGTTTGGCAGGTCCTGAGGATTATTCAGCAGCCAGGAGGTACCTCCTGGGGATCAGGCATGTCAGGAGGACCTGGGCCAGCTCCAGAAAGACAGCATGTGGAGCTGGGTGATGCTGGGTCCCTGAGAGGCAAGAGGGGACAGTGCCAGACACAAATGTCCTCAGTCCATGGGGTCAGGACTTTGACTGGATGGAGGGATGAGGGTCGGGGGCAGTAGAGAGGGAGTCAGGTTCAGCCTGGAGAAAGGGGGCACAGGAGGTGGGGTTTTGAAGAATGAGTAGGAATTTGCCAGCAAGAGAGTTTGCCAGTCATCCTGAGTCATCCTACTCAGCCCCATCTGGCGCCTGTGACTGAATGACCTTCAACCGGCCTGGCCTTCCAGGTGTTTCCCCCTCTATGTGGGTAAGGACAAAGGCCCTGAGGCCAGGTCAGCCTGGGTTTGAATCCAGGCTTTTCCACTTTCTGGGTGACCCTGGACAAGTGAGGCCACATCAAGTGTGGCCCAGATTACAGGAGAGGGAACAGGCTCAGACACGGGGCCAGCTATGCCAGTACAAGGAAGGAAGTGGTCAGATTGGAAGCTGGGGCCTAAGGCAGTGGTCAGGACTGGGGGGGGGATGGGTGAAGGGGGTGAGGATAGAAACGTAGGCGAAGTCACTCTCCTAAGGTCACTCTCCTGAGGCCTCAGAGACAGAGAGAAGGAGAGGGAAGAGCAGCCTGGGTGGAACGGGCATAGCATGTGCAAAGGCCCTGAGGGGTTACTGTGCTGGGTGGGTTCCAGGATCACTGAGGAGGTGACTGGGATTGGCAAGCAGTGAACCAGGGCCAGATGGAGGAGAGGAGGGTGGGAGGTCATGTGGAGCCTCGGGAACCAGGAGGAGCCCTAGGCAGTTACGGAGCAACTCTAAGAGAGACCATCAGCTGCTGAATCCTGGCTTCCCCGGGGATTCAGAGGCCTGGGGGCCATGACACAGGCTACCTCCTGCCAGCCCACACCTGCACAGACCACCACATGCTAGAACACCAACACATGCTTGCAATGCCAGCACACATCTGCATATGTCAGCACATGCCAGCCTATGCCTGCACACGCCAGTGTACCAATACATACTAGCACACAGCAGTAAATGCCAGCACATACCTGCACACACTGCTGACAGACACATCTGTCCAACACCAGACCCAGGTCCCGGCTTGCAAACGGACTGACCAGCCTACTTGTTTGCTGAGCTGCTTAAATGCACATTCAAGTGCATGTAACATGTGTGCACACACCTCCAGGCATGAAGACACCTCACAGACAGCCCTGCCCTGCACACACACATCTGCACACTTGGACAGCTCTGCCTCATCCCCAGGCAGCTGCAGACACACACGTGTGCACACAATCTGCCCTAGCCCACGCATCACACGGAGGCTCCGGAAGTGCAGCTGGGGGGTCCCTTGAGAGCTGGCTTCCTGTTTTCCCAGAGGCTGGGAACTGCTGACAGGGGTTCTGAACAGGCCGATCTGCTCCATGCCCCAGCAACCCCATCTGACCCCCCCCCATGGCCTCAGCGCCCCCATTCAGCTCCCCTGCCTCAGTAACCCCTACTCTGCCCAGTACCGACCCTGTCCCACAGTGAGATCAGGCTTCTGAGACCCATTTCAGATGGGGAAACAGACTCAGAGAGGTAAGCTGCTGCCCAGGATCATACCAGGCAAAAGAGGCTGTGCAGGTGTCCAGACCCTGAGCTCTTATTTGCTTCCCTCTTGAGCCCCGTGCCCTGGGGTGGGGTTCACTCATGAGGAGATGCCCCCTTCTGGCTGGATCCTGCTCTGGCCCCTCCCAGCTCCCAGGCTCCAGGGGCCAACCCCAGGCAGTCCCAAGACCTGCCCCACTGGTCCAACCTGCCCTTGCTCACTGCACCCCACCCACCTGCCCACCTGTGTCTCCCCTTGCTCCAGGAGTGGGGCCTGGCTCCCAGCCAAGGTTTGAGGTCCCACACGGCCTGGCCCACCTGCATCACCTATAGCACTAGCAACCAGATTTGGTCCTGTCCTTGGGTGGGGTGACTGGGTTGTGAGGTGGGAGAACCAAGCCCAGGAGGAAATAAACAAACCCACCTATGGTGGCTAAGGACAGGCCTGGTTCTTTCCTGCCTGCTGTGGTTTGTACAGGCTGTTCCCTCTGCCTAGAATGCCCTTTCCTAGCTCCCTGGTGAACTTCTCTTCCTCTGTTAAAGCCCCCGTTCCAATGTCCTCTCTTCCTGAAAGCCCTTCCAGGATTCTTTAGTCCCAGTCCCTCCCTCTGGCTTTATCTTGACCCCAAGGGGCTAGGGGGTGTCTGTGTTCCTTTCTGTCCCCAGCACAATGTCCTTGAGATTCTCTGTTCTGCTGTCCTATCACCTCTAGGCCTTCCTCCACTGAGCTGCCAAACTCCCAGAGCCGTTGACCCAACAGTCTTATGCCCATCCCTGAACAAATCCCTGTGGCCACAGTGACAAAAGGTTCTAATTGGCCAGATCTGGTCACATGTCCACATCTGGAGCCAGAAAGTGAACTTGGCTTCTCCTAAATCACCAAAAAGGAGCCCTGTTGGCTCAACGGTTAAGTGCTCAGCTGCTAACCCAAAGTGGTTTGAACCCACCAGTGGTTCAGCAGAAGAAAGGCCTGGCGATCTGCATCTGTAAAGATTACAGCCAAGAAAATCCTATGAAGAACAGTTCTACTCTGACACACATGGGGTCGCCATGAGTTGGGTCAACTTGATGGCAACTAACAATATCACTACATCACCAAAAGGCAGATGAATTGTAGTTTGGCAGACAGGGTTAGGGTTAGAGCAGATGCCCCCTGCAGACCCTATTGCTAAGGACTTAGGGGTCGCCCACCTGTCCCTTCCCAGCTGGGGGTCTTGGACAAGTCACTCAGTCTCTGTGCCTCATTTTCTCCACCTATGAATAGGGCCTGAGGAGGTGTGTTGCACCCCCTCCCCCATCCAGCCTTGCTGGGCCCTGCTTACCCCGCTCCCATCCCCCCGCCCCGCCAGATTCTTAATTGTTGTTCTCTGTGGACCCATGAGCCCAGGTCCCCAGCACAGCTCACAGATCCCCGCTGGCTGGGTCACTGCTTCTGCTGTGTTGCCTGCCCAGCCCGTGGCTCTCTGGGGACTTTCCCAGCCTCCTTAGAACCCCAGAAACAAGGTGGGGCTGACTCCTCAGAGGGGAATATGCACGCACCGGTGGGGACACAGGACAGGGAGTGTGTGGACACTTGTGCACATAGAAGTCATGGGTTCCAATCCCACGCACCTTGTCCTACCTGCAAGACTGAGGCTGTAACTGCATCCCAGAGTTGTGGGGACTCCACCCATTAGTGCCCTGAAAGCCCTTGGCACCCAGTGCACGTGGCTGGGTGTGAGCACATTGCTGGCGTTTGGACACACTTTAGCACATTTTTTGCACGTGTGTGCAGATGGGTCTGGCTGCTTGAGGTCTTGGCTATATGAACCCACGTTTGCCTGTATTCACCTGTGTTCCTGGCATGCTTGCGGATGCGTGCCTGCACGTGTGTTCACATGTGTGCATGTGCTTATATGTGTCTGCTTTTGTGTGCATGAACACGTGTATGCTGGCCTCTGTGTTCATGCATGTGTGTGCGTGTGTGCATGCTCACGTGTGTGGGCATATGTCTCTGTGTGTGCGTGTGTGTGTATGTCTGCTCACATCTGTGTCTCTGTGTGTGTGCATGTGTGTGTATGTGCTCACATGTGGACATCATGGCTGCCCTGAGTGTGGAGCTCAGTGGGCCTAAAAGATGGACAGTCGGAGACCAGCCCTTTCCTGGAGATGCCTGTGGCTCTTGAGGATATGAAGGGTGTGTGTGGTGGAGGAACCATCAGGGCAAAGGTGGGAGGACTGAGAGGTCGCCAGGGTGTCCAGAGCAGGGGACAGCTGGGTGGCAGTGTCGAAGGCAGGGGATGGGCTGAGGGCTGGGAGCTCAGCGTGAGCCTGGGCAGGATGGCCAGAGCTGAGCATGGGCAGAAATGTCGCCAACTCTAAAAGAGTCACTGAGCATCTACTGTGTGTGCCAGGCGCTGGGGACACAGCAGGGACTCGGTGACACAGACACCACATCAAAAAGGAAGCCAGGATATAACTCCAGGTGTGGGGAGGAGGGCCAGGGAGGCCAATGAAGCCAGGCTGGGCAGAGGCAGGGGTGTCTTGAGGCAGTGATACAGGATCTGAGAGAGCTAGAGGGGGACGGCTTGGCCGATGCAAAGGCCCTGCGGTGGGGTGGGCTGACTGAGTGGCCACGGCCCCCTTCATAAATGTCTAAGCCCAGAGCAGGGAGGGGAGGGTGTCAGGGGCATCCGGACGGCATGTCCTGTAACCAGAGTTGGGCAAGAACAAGGCTCCTTTCCGCCGCCCCCAGTGCTCCCTGCTTGGGACAGAATGTGCCGGGAGGAGAGGCTGGTGGCTGCTGCGCCTGGTGGCTGGAGCGGCAATGGGAGGATTCCTGAACGGCAGCCTGCCTGGGCCCCTAGCCAGCGCATGTGGGCAGAAAACAGGCAGTGGTGCCCCACTCACCTGTCACCCCACACCCTGGATGGTGGGCCAGGGCAGGAGACAGACAGTGAGTGAGAGAGACATAGAGGTGGAGACTGGGAGACAGAGACAGTGAGAGACGGAGAGAGAGAGGCAGTGATAGAGACATGGAGAGATAGAGACAGAGACAAAGACAGTGAGAGAGAGTCAGCAAGAGACACAGGAAAAGAGAAAGAGATGGAGAGAGAGATAATGAGAGATGCAGAGAGACAGTGAGACAGTGAGAGAGACAAAGAAAACCAAAGAGACCGAGACAGTGAGAGACATAGAGAGATAGAGACAGAGCAACAGACATGGAGAGATAGAAAGTGAGAGTCAGAGAGAGACAGAGAGACAAAATAGAGAGAGACCTGGCTGACTTGAATCAGCTGGCACCAAGTGCACTTGGTCCACACCAAAGAGGGTGGGGGCCCCTAGTCACTCGTCAGTCAACCACCCCATCATGCCTGCTGTGTGCCGGGAACACAGCCCTGACATGGCCCCAACGTCACAGGCTCATGGTTCTTGTGGGGGCTAGAGACAAACAAGGGAACACCTAAGTAGGAATTTCAGAGTGATGGGAGCTATGAGGACAGTAGAACAGGGGGATTGGAGAGAGAGTGAGGGGGAATTTTAGCCAGGAGGTTAGGTGTCCCTGAAAAGGGACACCGGGGGCAAGGAGGAGCTGGCCAGGGAGGAAGAAGAACAGCACTTGCAAAGGCCCTCAGGTGGCAATCAGTTTGGGGTGTCTGAGTACTAACCAATGAGTGAAGGGGCGATGGAGAGAGGTAGGTGGGAGGTTTCAGGGACCTGGGAGGGGGCGAGGTTTTATTTTAGGAGAAGAATTGGCCCTTCTCCTCTGGGCATCCAGGGCCCCTTCCTGCCTTCCCAGGGAGTTTCCTGAATCCTGATTCACTGAGACAGCTCATCCCGGTTGTCATTTATCTGAACCAGAAAATCTGCCTCATCTAGGGATCAGGTTCCCAATGTTTGCAGACAAAGGAGTTCCAGGGACATGGGTGTCTTGTCCTCCCAAACCCTCTGGAGGGAACCTTTTGTAGAACTGTGTACACATCCATTGTTGGAATAAACACTTTAGACTCTTAGCTTGGGAACATGGATCTGGAAACTGGGATCTTTCCTCTTGTATACCCCAGTTGATTGGGAACTCACCCCTCCTGAGACAGTCAATTTGGACTCTGGGCAGCTGTGCTGTGGGGATATCCTCCTTCAGCCTGGGCCCCTCCAAGGACCACCAAGTCTGTCATGATCTGGGCTCAGTGCCAGCTCAATCACCAGGGCCAGACAAGGAGGGCTGAGGGGAACCCATGGCCAGGGGCAGCTAGAAATCAAGACCCAATCTCAGGCTGGAGTAGTGGAGTTGAGTGCAGACAATTAAGGGAGGGTCATCCCAGAGTTTCAGATGGGGAAACTGAGGCTCAGAGGCCAAAAGATCTGTGTGCCCTCACATATTGAGCAAAACTCAAACCTGGGTCTCCCAGCGGCCAGCCCCAAGGCCCCCCCAGTCTTCACTCCTGCCCCTTGGCCCTGACAGTGACCATCCTGGGATGCGAGTTAATTTTCACCACCTGAGGTGGGGCTGATAGGCACATCCTGGGCTCTCAGACCTAGGACTGAAGGAAGGGGGTGGTGCTCAGAGGTCTGGGGCAGGGCCTGAGCCCTAGCAGCCACGTGTGGGCTCTGGAGTCAGAGGTGTAAGTTCGAGTCCTGGCTCCATTGTGTCCTGCCTGTGGGACCCTGGGTGGGCCATCTCACTCTCTCAGTCTCAGTTTCCCCACCTGCAACTCCAGAATGTTCTCAGGCCATGCCCAGAGGAGGGCAGGAAATTCTTCTAAAACAAAACCCCACCAAATCCCTCAGGCCCCAAATCCCCCTGCACACCTCTCCCCCCAGGTGCCCACCCACCCCCTGCTAACTGGCTGCTACTTAAACACCCCAAGCTGATTGGTACCTCAGGGTCTTTGCACATGCATGTCAAAGCCCAGGGAGCATTCAGACAAGAAAGTGTACACACATGTTATCAGCAGCACAATTCACAATAGCCAAAAGGTGGAAAAAAACCCAAATGTTCATTAATAGATGAATGGATAAACAAAATGTGTCCCATCCATGCAATGGAATATTATTCAGCCATAAAGAGGAATGAAGGTCTGATACACACTACAATGTGGATGAACCTTGAAAACATAATGCTCAGTGAAGCCAGACACAAAAGGCCACATATTGTGTGATTCCATTGATATGAAATGTTCAGAATAGGCAAATCCACAGAAACAGAAAGTAGATTGGTGGTTGCCTAGGGCTTGAGGAAGGGAGTGACAGCTAGTGGGCACAGGGTTTCCTTACGGTGATGAAAATGTCCTGGAACTAAATAGAGGTGGTGGTTGTACAACATTGTGAATGGACTGAATGTCACTGAATTGTTCACTTTAAAATGGTGAATTCTATGCGAATTTCACCTCAATTAAAAAAAAAAAAGCCCAATGAGTCAGTGACTCATGTAGGTGGAGATACTCATCCATCTGGGAGCCCCCTGCCCAGCCCCAATGAGCCCAGCCCCTCCTCATTTCCTGGTCCATAGATGAGGTTTCCAGCTGTCCTCCATCATTCACACTCCCAGCATCTGAGTCTGCTCTGACTTGTGGCTGACACAGTAAGATCCACCATGTCCCATTCAACCCCAGGGCAGTGAATTACTTCATATGGCCATTCTAGCCATCGTCTTTAACTTCTACCAAATGACTGGGTGGTTCTATGCAAATGAAGTACTTGTGGCCCACCAAGGGGATTAGATAGCTTGCCAATAATGTAAATAAGGTGTATGGAGCCCTAACAAGGGGATTGGTCGATTTTGCCATCCTGCTAGGCTTAAAGGAGACACGGAGAGAGAGAAGAGCCATAACAAAGAAGACAGAGAGAGGCAGCAGAACCAGGAGAGCTTAACACCAGAGATGACCTGAAGCAGTGGCAGAGAAATAGTGGCAGCAGAATCAGGAGACTAGCAGGAGACCAGCAGGAGATGACATGGTGGGCTTCTGGCCCATGGAACTAGAAAGCTGAGTGTCTTCAGGCAGGAGGCTTGCTGGTGGAGTAGGGTACCTTTGGGCACTCGGTGGAGCTAGGTTTGCCGGCCCACAGAGCTAGAGCTGCTTGCCTTCAGGCTGAAGCTTACTGGCAGAGTGGGGTGCCTCTGAGCACTTATTGACAGAGCTGAGCTTTGTAACACTAGGTGAGTAGGGCAGAGACCAGGCTGAGGGGCCAAGAGCCAGAGAGAGACCTGCCTGTGGTCACAGTCGAGGGGAGTCTGTCCTGATTGAAGAACTGTATCCTGAACCTGAACTGTCCTGTTACTTCCTTAATAAACCCCATAACTGTGAGTATGGTCTGTGAGCATTGCAATGAATTATCGAACCCAGAAGAGGCACCTAACAACAACAGCAGAGAGGTAAAGGGTGCCATGGGAGGGATGATTGGTGTCAGAATTGGTAAAGATGGCAGAGAGAGGAGGTGTGTCTGACCTCTGCCTCAGAGGAATCAGCCTTGGGCTGTTGATCTTGATTCTCCTTCCCCTTTGTAAAGGTAGAGGAAGCTAGACAATGCCCTCACCATGCTATTTTTACAGGTGGTGTCAGAAGTGGGATTTGTTGCAATGGCTCCAGACTCATGGAAGCACAGGACTTTGTAAGAGAAAGAATGAATGGGCGTGGGAAGTGAAACTTGATTTTTAGATGGTTACTTTGGTTGTTGTTACCTGTAATGGCTGAAAAGAAATTAAGAGATGTTATGCTGCAGCTGAGGGGAGAAAAGCAGCATCTGGAGGGTTCTGGGGCAAAAGCCAGGTTGATTAAACAAGATGATTGATAGGGGGCCAGGGTCTGTGGTACCACCCAGCCAGAGACCCAAGGCCATAAGCATATGAATAAGAAGATAGTCAGGAGGTGGAAAAGATGAAACTGGAATGTTTTAAAAAGGGTTATGTCTTTATTTGAATGTGCTATGGATACTGAATGTTTCTCCTACCTAGTGTTGTAAAGCACACCTAAATGTATGATAACAAACCACACAAAACCTGTTGCCGTTGAGTTGATTCCGACTCATAGCGACCCTATAGAACAGAGTAGAATTTTCCCCTAGGGTTTCCAAGGAATGGCTGGTGGATTCTAACTGCCAACCTTTTGATTAGCAGATGAGCTGTTAACCACTAGGCCACCAGGGCTCCAAATGTATGATAGAAATGAGTATTAGGTATTATAGATAACAGAGAGCATGTTGGCCTTCAGCCAAGACTTGATTGGATATGCTAAAAGGGAAACTAACATTTGCTGGAAAGAAACCCAGGCTGTTGGTTTGAATGCAGCTGTTGTTGTTAGGTGCTGTTGAGTCAGTTCTGACTCATAGCGATCCTATATACAATAGAACAAAACACTGCCTGGTCCTGTGCTATCCTCATAATCTTTACCATGCTTGAGCCCATTGTTACAGCCTCTGTGTCAATCCATCTCTTTGAGGGTCTTCCTCTTTTTCACCTACCTTCCACTTTACCAAGCATGATGCCCTGATAACATGTCCAAAATATGTGAGACGAAGTTTTGCCATCCTTGCTTCTAAGGAGTATTCTGCATATACTTCTTCCAAGACACATTTGTTTGTTCTTCTGGCAGTACATGGCATATTCAACATTCTTTGCCAACACCATAATTCAAAGGCACCAATTCTTCTTCGGTCTTCCTTATTCATTGTCCAGCTTTCACATGCATATGAGGCGATTGAAAACACCATGGCTTGGGTCATGTGCACCTTAGTCCTTAAAGTGACGTCTTTACTTCTTAACATTTTGAAGAGGTCTTTTACAGCAGATTTGCCCAATGCAATGCATCGTTTGATTTCTTGACTGCTGCTTCCAAGGGCGTTGATTGTAGAGCCAAGTAAAATGAAATCCTTGACAACTTCGATATTTCTCCATTTACCATGATGTTGCCTACTGGACCAATTGTGAGGATTTTTGTTCCCGTTATACTGATGTGTAATCCATACCAAAGGCTGTAGTCTTTGATATTCATCAGTAAGTGCTTTAAGTCCTCTTCACTTTTCAGCATTCAAGGTTGTGTCATCTGCATGATGCAGGCTGTTAATGAGTCTTCCTCTTATCCTGATATAGTCCAGTGTCACGGATTGAATTATGTCTTCCCAAAATATGTCAGCTTGGCTAGGTCATTATTCCCAGTATTGTATGATTGTCTACCATTTTGTCATCTGATATGATTTTCCTATGTGTTGTAAATCCTATGTCGATGATGTTGATGAAATGAGATCAGTGGCAGTTATGTTAATGAGGAAGGACTCAATCTACATGACTGGGTTGTGTCTTGAGCCAATCTTTTGAGATATAAAAGAAAGAAGTGAGCAGAGAGACATGGGGACCTCATACCAGCAAGAAACAAGAGCCAGGAGAATAGCTTGTCCCTTGGACCTGGGGTCCTTGCACTGAGAAGCTCCTAGTCCAGGGGAAGACTGATGGCAAGGACCTTCCTCCAGAGCTGACAGAGAGAGAAAGCCTTCCCCTGGAGCTAATGCCCTGAATTTGGACTTCTAGCCTACTAGACTGTGAGAGAATACACTTTTATCTGTTGAAGCCATCCACTTGTGGTTATTTCTGTTATAGCAGCACTAGATAACCAAGACATCCAGCTTCATGGATTATTTGCTCAGCATACCGATTGAATGAGTATGGTGAAAGAATACAACCCTAACACCTTTCCTCACTTTAGATCACTCAGTATCCCCTTGTTCTGTTCGAATGCCTGCCTCTTGGTCTATGTACAGGTTTCCCATGATCACAATTGAGTGTTCTGGAATTCCCATTCTTTGCAATGCTATCCATAATTTGTTATGATCCACACAGTTGAAGGCCTTTGCATAGTCAATAAAACACAGGTAAACATCTTTCTGGTATTCTCTGCTTTCAGCCAGGATCCATCCAACTTCAGCAGTGATATCCCTTGTTTCATGTCCTCGTCTGAATTTGGCTTAAAATTCTGGCATTTCAGTGTCAATGTACTGCTGCAACCACTTTTGAATGATCTTAAAAATTTTACTTGTGAGTGATATTAATGATACTGCTCAATAATTTCCACATTCTTTTGGATCACCTTTCTTTGGAATAGACATAAATATGGATCTCTTCTAGTCAGTTGGCCAGGTCGCTGCTTTCCAAATTTCTTGGCATAGAAGACTGAGTGCTTCCAGTGCTGCACCCATTTGTTGAAACATCTCAACTGGTATTCCTTCAGTTCCTGGAGCCTTGTTTTTAGCCAGTGTCTTCAGTGCAGCTTGGACTTCTTCCTTCAGTACCATTGGTTCTTGATCATATGCTGCCTCCTGAAATGGTTGAATGTCGACCAATTCTTATTGGTACAGTGACTCTGTGTATTCCTTCCGTCTTCTTTTGATGCTTCCTGCGTTGTTCAATGTTTTGCCCATAGAATCGTTCAATATTGCAACTCGAGGCTTGGATTTTTTTCTTCGGTTCTTTCAGCCTCAGAAATGCCCAGCGTGTTCTTCCCTTTTGGTTTTCTAACTCTAGGTCTTTTGTATATTTCATTACAATACTTTACTTTGTCTTCTCGAGCCACCGTTTTAAATCTTCTGTACAGCTCTTTTACTTCATCACTTCTTCCTTTCACTTTAGCTACTCTACGTTCAAGAGCAAGTTTCAGAGTCTCTTCTAACATCCATTTTGGTCTTTTCTTTCTTTCCTGTCTTTTTAATGACCTCTTGCTTTCTTCATGTATGATGTCCTTGATGTCATTCCACAACTCTTCTGGTCTTTGATCATTAGTGTTCAATGTATCAAATCTATTCTTGAGGTGGTCTCTAAGTTCAGGTGACATACACTCAAGGTTGTACTTTGGCTCTCGTGGACTTGTTCTAATTTTCTTCAGCTTCAACTTGAACTTGCATATGAGCAATTGGTCTGTTCTGCAGTCGACCCCTGGCCTTGTTATGACTGATGATATTGAGCTTTTCCATCGTCTCTTCCCACAGATGTAGTCGATTTTATTCCTATGTATTCCACCTGGCAAGGTCCACATGTATAATTGCTGTTTATGTTGTTGAAAAAAGGTATTTGCAATGAAGAAGTCGTTGGTCTTGCAAAATTTTATCGTATGATCTCCAATGTTGTTTCTATCACCAAGGCCATATTTTCCAGCTACTGATCCTTCTTCTTTGCTTCCAACTTTCCCATTCCAATCTCCAGTAATTATCGATGCATCCTGATTGCGTGTTTGATCAATTTCAGACTGCAGACGTTGGTAAAAATCTTCAATTTCCTCATCTTTAGCCTTTGTGATTGGTGTGTAAATTTGAATCATTCTTATATTAACTGGTTGTCCTTGTAGGTGTATGGATATTACCCTATCACTGACAGCATTGTACTTCAGGATAGATCTTGAAATGTTCTTTTTAATGAAGCATGTGATGCCACTCCTCTTCAATTTGGCATTCCGGCATAGTAGACCATATGATTGTCCGATTCAAAATGGCCAATACCAGTCCATTTCAGTTCACTAATGCCTAGGATATTGATGTTTATGTGTTCCATTTCATTTTTGACGATTTCCAATTTTCCTAGATTCCTAGTTTGTACATTCCATGTTCGGATTTTTAATTTTAATTTTTATTAAATTATATTTTTATCAAATTATATAAATTTTCACTATGAATTTGCAGCCGTTTCTTCCCCTTTTGAGTTTTGCCACACCAGCAAACGCAGTAGCCCTGTGTATGTACACCTGAGCCCCACCTTAACTCTTCAGAGTCAGGAAATTTGCATTTAGAAGGACATACAGACCCACCCAGAACTGCTGAGAGAGTAGATTTTCATTTGAAGGAAGGACCTGCAGAGGAAAAAATAATTACTGTTTTGCCTTTTGAATTTCAAACAAGCAGTTTGCTGCTGCTGGATGCATCAAGGCAGGAAGTCAGTGCCCATCAGAAGAATCCCCATCCAGGACGGGTAGTTAAAAAGAGCTAGCAAGTAGCCTGTTATCCTCACCTGGGTGACCACGTGGAACCACCCAATGAGTGGAAGTGAGTGGAGTGCAACAATGAAGAGACCGGCTGAGTTTGGACATGTTCCATTGGCACCTGTTGACCTAGCCCATCAAGGCTAGGGATGAGAGAGAGAAAGGGTTGGTTGGTCTGAAGTGCAAGGAGTTGTGTGGACTCTTGAGCTCACAGATGGTGCCCATTGACCTAGTCCACGGGGAGTAGGGATGAGAGTGAGAGAGAAGGGGCTGGCTGGTCTGAAGTGTGGGGAGGTGTATGGACTCCCAAGCCAATGGCTGGTTCCCACTGACCTAGCCCACAGGGGCTGGGGATGACCTGACCACAACCTGACCAAATGAAGAGAAAGATGTTTGACACCACGAGCTGGTGTAGATTGCTGCAGTTTGATGGCTTGCTCTGTACTGGACCTTGCTTATGCATGCAGATATTCAAAGTTCCAACCAGAACAGAAGGTTCATCAGATCAGGGAACAGGCTTGTCTCCTCAGAGTACTGGTTTGATAAGGATAGGAAATGTAATCACTGACTATCTAAAATGGGGGAGATAAAAGCATGAAGTGGATGTGCTTATGCTCAAAATGAAGGCGACAGGGAAGACCTCCACTCAATCGATTCCTCTTTTCCTGATGGTTCTGGGGAAGAGAGGATGGGAAAAGATGCTGATAGGATTATGCGATTCAGTTTCAAGTGTTGTTAACAAGGTTAATTGTGATTATAAAAATGGTAATTATAGAAGCTGTGGCAAAGAGTAGACTAAGGGGGAGGCACTGCTGGTCTGGAGTATAATGGTTGAACCTAAAGTCCCTAAAAGGTTTTGCTGTGCTGATACCTCATGAGGCTCAGAGCAAGGAAATAATCTTCTCTCTATTAAATTTTACCAGACACCAGAAAGTATGAAGAGAAGATGAACTTTTGGAGAACCTCACCACATCAGATGGACACCTGCAGCAAACCTGAATGGCTGGCACTAAGTAATTCACCCTGAGGACTCTCTGCCCTCCTGAAAGACTAATTCTTAACAACTGGTAACTAATTACTAAAACTAATTGGACTGGTAAAATTATTGGGAGAGGGGGATTAATCCTCCAAGTATGAACAGGCCAGTGGCTGGAAGAACCAGGGGGTGGCCTATGGTGCAATGAATTACTTAAAATATGGCCCTTCTAGCCATAGTCTTTGTAACTCCCACCAAATGACTGGGTGATACTATGCAAATAAGGTACAGCCACCAAGGGGATAACTTGCTAATTATGTAAATTAGGTATATGGAACCCTAACAAGGGGATTGGTCAGTTTTACCATCCCACTAGGTTTATAAGCAGACACAGAGATAGAGAGGCGCTGTAACAAGAAGATAGAGAGGCAGCAGAGGAAGCAGAACCAGGACGTAGAGAGAGAGCTGTAACACCAGAGATGGCAAGAAGCAGCAGCAGCAGAAATGGCGGCAGCAGAACCAGGACATGGAGGGAGACCAACAGGAGATGGCGTGAGGGCTTCCTGGCCCACAGAGTGAGAAAGCTGAGCACCTTCAGTCAGGAGGCTTGATGGTGGAGTAGGGTGCCTCCGGGCACTTGGAGGTAGGTTTGCCGACCCACAGAGCTAGAACTGTTGCCAAGGCCGTGGCTTACTGGAGGAATGAGGTGCCTCTGAGCACTTATCAGCAGAGCTAAGAGAGCTTTGTAACACTTGCTGAGCAGGGCAGACGTCAGGCTGAGGGACTGAGGGCCAGGGAGAGACCTACCTGCAGGCACAGCTAAGAGGCTGTCCTGATCAAAGAACTGTATCCTTATCATTTCTGAACCTAAACTGTAACCTGTTACCTCCCTAATAAACCCCCGTAACTGTATGGTCTGTGAGTTCTGTGTGACCATTGCAATGAATTATCGAATCAGCAGAGAAGCAGAGTGCCGTGAGAGGGATGGTTGGTGTCAGAATTGGTAAAGTTGGCGGAGAGAGGAGGCATGTCTGACCCCCACCTCATAGGAATCAGCCTTGGGCTGTTGATCATGATTCTCCTTCCCCCCTTTAGAGGAGGTCAGATGATGCCCTCACCATGCCATTTTTACACCCAGCTCAGTCTCCCTGTTTGCCCCGAGCCAGTGACCTCTCAGCCCCCGCGCCTGTTTCCCCTTCTGAACAACAGGCCCCTCCACATTCCTTGGCCTGGAATTCACTCCCCGAGCTAGTGGCCCAGGAGGGACTGTACCAGCAGTCAAGGCCAGCCCATCTCCCTTGGAAATTTTGGGAAAAATAAACCAATGAGCCCCATCTATCTCCTCCTCCACACTTTTATTTTAAAAAAATAATTGTACAAAAGAGTACAGTTTTAAAAGGTTTATCAAAAATGCTGAGTCCCAGGCAAAGGCCCTGCCCCAGCCAGGACTGGGACTCTGCAGTTGGAGGACTGATCCAGCTGCCCCTTCATGCTTTGTGCTGTCAGG
Source organism: Dugong dugon (assembly GCA_030035585.1). Classification (NCBI taxonomy): domain Eukaryota; kingdom Metazoa; phylum Chordata; class Mammalia; order Sirenia; family Dugongidae; genus Dugong; species Dugong dugon. Next base: position 22,401,516 of record CM057462.1, on the reverse strand, counting down.
ACAAAAGGGGCCCCAGGCTGGCCTTTGTCCCCAGGGTGTGTGGCCTGAGCAGTCCCATGGGGGCCCTGCACCAGAGTTAATGCTCTGTAGTCCCCTTCTCGAAATGCATCAGACTCTTTGAACAGGAGGTCCCTGCAGTTTCATTTTGCAAGTTATGCCATCAGTCTTGTCTGTCCCCCTGAGCCTTGGTTTCCTGCTTAGGTGGCCCTGATATACTGGGGTACTCAGAGGAGCCCCTGGGCAGTCGCAGCCCAGGCCTGGAAACTCTGACTTTCAAAGGCTGAAGCTGCTACCCCTCCCACTCACAGTCCCCACATCACCCCAAAAACCTACTCCCCTAAACACCTCACTCCTGGGCCTTCTCTCCCACCAGAACTCACTGAGTGGCCTCAACTGAGGCACTTGCCTCTGAGCCCCTAGTTCTCTCCCCTAAAATGAAGGGACTGGGCTTTAAACTTCGCTCAGCTCTGACCTTCTCTGATTTCTCCTCCCTTTCACTTGCCTGCCTGTTAAGCTCCCATTCATATGCCAAAGTCTTAGCTAAAACATCTTTTCTTCCAGGAAGCCTTCCCTGATCCCCCCCCCTGGACTTCCCCAGTCCTGGGGTCCTTTCGTCTGGTCCCATGAGGCTGGAAGTGTCTGTGTCTGATTCCTGGGTCCACCCTCAGGGAACTCTCAGACTGGAGGCTTCTTGGGGTCCCCAGCACTGCCCACAGACTGGGCATAGACACATTAAACAATCACTCAGATCTTGCACTTCGTGTTAAGATGCCTCACGAGGACAGCAAGTCCAGATATGTTAGATTCCGGCCCAGCTCTTCCTCTGTCCTGTGTGATCTCAGAACAGCCTGTGCCCAACCTGAGACTCCGTTTCCCCAACTTCAAAGCAGTCAGGTTGGTTTGTCCTTGCTCCAGGTGCTCCCCATGTCTGTGGTGGCTGGAAACAGTGTGCAGCTTTGTCCCTCAAGGTGTCCACTTGCTGCTCAGCAGGTCATACAGCGGGGTCTGATGGCCTCCGTGGGTGGGTGAGGGTCCTCCTGAGAGAGGAGTTCCCATCAGGTCTTGGAGGAAACTGGAGGCTCAGAAGCACCCCCTCCCTGCCCCACATATCTCCCAAATCTGACCTTCTCTGACTTCTCCCTCTCATTTGCCTGTTGGTTGATCTCCTATTCATATGTCAAAGCCTCAGCTAAAATACCCTTTCCCCAAATCCCACACTTGTCCAGGGACGAGGCAACCAAAGGGTGACACCCAGAGAAAACTGGGACACCATGGGAGTTTGGGCGCTAAGATATATATAGGAGTTCTTCCGTTAACATTTAAAACCTGTCTCCTACGCCTCCCACCCCAAGGCCCAGAGAGGCGTACGGGGTTCCCGGACCCCCCAGCTCACCTCAGAGTACAGGGGCGGTGGGCGGTAGCGGAACTCCTGGATGTAGGCGTAGAAGGGGCCCTCGGGGCCTAGGTTGATGTCTGGCAGTAGTGGAAAGAGATTCTCTCCTGCAGTGGACACTTCCTCATCTGCCACCACCTCCGAGTACTCAGGAGGGGCTGGAAATGAGAGACAGGGTGGGTGAGGCTGGCAGAGGTGGGAGGGGGTCTGGGGTAAGTGCCTACTCTGGGGGGGAGCACTCGTGACTGTCATCATGATCAATGAGGGGACTAAGACTGGGGGGATTGAGCTGGCATCCACCCTTCTGTCCCCCATCCCCTGCAGCAGGACTTGGCGCTTACCCTCAGGCTGCTCCGGCAGGGCGCCCAGCCCCCAGTCCACCAGGAAGCTGGCGTGGCTGCTCACACTGGATGAGCGGCTGCTGAAAGCGTGCAGGGGCACGGTGCCAATGACCAGCGGGAGCTCTAGGAGCAGCTTGGATGTGCCTGGGATGTCCACGCAGACCTAGGAGAGAGCCATGATGGAGGGTGTCCAGGCAGCCTCTGCTATGCCTGTTCCGCCTCCCTCCTTCTACACAAGAGGTACTTCCTGACCCCTCATCCTTGCTCCCAAAGAGACCAAGGCCCCCAGGTCCACCCTCAAGAAACTCCAGTCTGGGGACAGACAGACACAGACCTGAGGAGTGAGCTGCAATGGAGGAGCCCAGGCAGCCTCTGCCATGCCCACTCCTCTCCCTTTCTTCTACAGAAAATACTTCCTGACCCCCCTCTCTATGCCCAGGGAGACTGAAGCCTGGGTCCACCCTTGGGAATCCCAGTCCAGGGACAGAGAGGATGCAGCCCCCCTGCTGCTACGACCAGCAAAATGCACTAACCTTGAGGGCATAGTCGACATTTAGCACACGGCAGTGCAGGATGGAGGGGCCCACGGGTGGGATCCGCAGTGCCCGGCCCTGCCACAGTGTCCGCCGCCCAGGGCCCACGGGCTCACCCACCAGGCTGGCCACCACAGCCCGCTTCTGCTTGCGGGCTCCTCGCGCCATGAAGGTCTGTGTCTGGACCACTGCTGCCCTTGGTAGTACGGGGCGTGTGGTGCCGTTGTCGATCTCGGCGAAGACGGGGATCACCTCGCCTACAGCAGAGAGTGGGCTGCCTCAGTTTCCACATCACAGCCCCAACCCTGGCCCTCCTGCTGATCCTACCTGCCCACCTGCTACCCAGCTACCTGGTGTGTAGCCCTTTCGGTTGATCTTAGCCGAGAGGGAGACGAGGCCACGGTTACAGTACCAGGTCCGGGCGACCTTCTCCCGTGTGCCCGCCTGGGGTGCCTGCCAGGGTGGAGGAGCAAGACACGAATGGATCACCGTGCAAACTCCACAGAGCTCCCAAACCCCCGTCACTGAGGGACGACTTTGGGGGTGGAGGGGAGGGCCAGCTGCTTTTTAACAATCCTGGGACTAACTGTAAAATGGATCCAGGGATGTTGCTAGTTGCCGCTGAGTCGATTCTGACTTGCGGTGACCCCATGTATGGCGGAAAGAACTTGTTTTCTTGGCTGTAATCTTAATGGAAGCAATTCGCCAGGCCTTTCTTCCACAGTGCTGCTGGGTGGGTTTGAACTACCAAACTTTGTTAGCCGCTGAATGCAAACTATTTGCACTACCCAGGGACCTTTACTCAGGAGTACAGTCCACCTTATGAGGCTGAAAATGACATAAACAAGCCAAATGCTTAGTGCATAATTAGCGCTTAGTAAGCCGTTATTGGAGTCCCTGAGCGGCACAAACAGTTAAGCTTCCGAAAGGTCACAGTTATTGAAAACCCTATGGAACAGCTCTGCACATGTGGGGTTGCCATGAGTCAGAATCAACTCGATGGCAACTAACAAGCCCTGGCCTATGCATTATTTTGCAGACAGGGCAAAGGAGGCTCAGAGAGAATGAGACACTTGCCCAGAGCTACACAGCAAATTAGTACAAAGGTGGGATTTGCACCTGGTCCCACTGGACTCCAAATGCTTTCCTACACCTGCCTGCCTCCCTCCTGAAGCCAAGCCGTCACCCCCAATTTGTGCAGGGGGTGACTGGGTGAGGAGCCAGCTGGGGTCCCCCAGCAGCCAGGTCCCTGCCTACAGCATCACAGCTGCTGGGATGGCTACATACCAGCAGGGCGGGAGTGCTGATATCCACAGGCTCGATGACAGTGAACACTTTCCTTGCCCGGCGTGCCGGGGCCCAGGGCCGGTGTAAGGTGGCCTTGATGCTGTAGCGGACGCTGCCGTGTCTGCCCTCAAAGGACGTCACTAGGGTCCTGGGAGTAAGAGGGAGGGGGCCTCAGGGGCAAGATACAGAGACACACAGTAGGGTCCAGAGACTGGGGCACTAGCTAGACACTCAGAGACACCCTCGGGGATCCCCCAGGGAGACAGTCTTGAGACTCAGAAGTCCCCTTTAAAAAAAAGAAACAAACAAACCCGTTGCCTTCGAGTCGATTCCGACTCATAGCGACCCTGGACACCTCCAAACCTGGAAGGGCTGCAGACTTAGGACTTACGGGGGCAGCTGGAAGCTGAATGGGAACTCATGGCGCCCTGGAGGCAGAGTCGTCATAGTCTCTCCGGTGTCTGCGGGTAGAAGAGTGGGACTCAGGTGCTGCAAGGAGGTCCTGCTGTCGGGTGGGCGGTGCTCAGCCCCCCTCGTCCTCGGTCTTACCTGGCGCAAGCAGTGTGGCGCGGTGGTTCACCACCTCCACGCGCTCGCTGTAGCTCTGCGTGTATGCGGTGCTCGAGCCCGCGCTGCGCGATTCGGTCCAGTGCACGTGAGCACGGCCCCGCGCGCACAACCTAAGGGCGCCCACGCGCGCCGCACCCGCCAGCTCCAGCAGCACCCGGCCCGCCACGACCTGGCCGCCGCCGAACACCGGCTCCGTGCCCGCGCTCGCCCCATCTAGCTGCACCACAAACGCCTTCACCTTGTCGAACAGCATCGCGCCCGGGACGCGAACCTGCTACGTGCGGACGTTGGCTTCGAACCCACGGTGCTGCGGCGGCGGCGCAAATTATGGACGCCGCAGTTTAGGGTCGAGAGTCCGTCCGGCACGCGCAGGCGTACTGACCAGGCCCGTGAGCTACAACCCGCGCCGCGCGCTCGCTGAGCGTTTATATGGCGAGGCGGGGGCGGGGCGAAAAGCAGTCCCCGCCCCTGGAACGAGCTCCTCCAATGGCGTGGCAAAGGGCGTGGCTCCGACCAGGCTTGGAGGAAAACACCTGCCTGCTCCTGCGCCTGGGCTCAGGGCCTCGCCTTCTCCCCTGGCGGGCCCGGGGGAAACTGAGGCGTGGAGTGCCGAGAGCCGGTCTCTCATGCACCCCGGCGGTCAAGCGAGGAAACTGAGACTAGAGGCGGAGCCCCGACCTGAGGTCACCCAGATGAGCGAGCACCTTGCCCCTCCGGCTTAATCGTCAATCTGCTGCCACCTGCAGATGTGACTGGGGGACTGGCCCCCACTCCCCGGCCTGAGAGTCTGGGCCGCGCCGGGCCTCAGTTTCCCCATTTGAGAAATGAGGGTAGGAGGAGAAAATGGGTAAGGTCTCCCTCTACTCGGGGCGCCTGCTTGGCCAACCCACTCTTACTCAGGACTCGAACCCCCTTTCAGCTGGGTGACCCAGGCAAGTGACAGTCTTTGGGGCCGCAGTTTCCACATGTGTAGAACTGGGAGAAAATCATTCGCGAACACAAAGCCGTGAAGTCATCGGTCATCAACCTGCCCCCAACACGCCTCTAGGCCTCGCCGGGCGCCTTTGCCCACCCTGTTCCTACTTCCTGACGTGCCGTTCCCAGCTTTCAGCGATTGGCAAATTCACGCATCCCCTAGGCAGAGCCCGCGCGCCGCTCCACACACACCCAGCCCCGGTCTTCCCTCCCTCGTCCTCCCAGAGCCAGGAGCAAAGGACGCTACAGGCCTGTGGTGCGCCCTCGGGGCGATGCGCCGCCTCTCTGGGCCTCAGTTTTCCCGAGGGAGACCCGGGTGGGTAGTTCCCTGGCAGCCCAGGGCTGCCTCTGGGCCGTTTGCAGGGCGTCGGCGCCCCCTAGTGGCGGTGAATGCACTGCTCCTCAAACCCACTCCCCTACCCTGGGCCGTCGGATCTGGGCTAGGCTTAGGCAACACTAGGACCCCGAGACCTTGGCACTACCGTTGGGGTGGAGCACAGCTGAACACGGTTTACCCACAGCCCGGGGTGAGGGAAGTCCGGGCAGGACCGAAGGGAGGAGCGGGGGCTGGCGGCGTTCAGGGAGGCGCAGGGTTCAGACTAGGGGACTGCCAGGAGGAAGGGGCGTTGGGACCTTCTTCCAGGACCAAGTGGACCCGAGGGGGGACAGGAAGCCGGAAGCCCAGGAGGAGGCGGGGACGAGTTTACCTGCTACCCCCTGGGGAGGAGGGGACCGGGAGCGGGGAGGCTTGGACTCAGCCGGGCCTCCCTCGACCCATTTCATAGATGGGCCCCAGAGAGGGGCAAGACCTACCCGGGATCACGCAGTAGTTCTGTGGGTTAGGCCCTCCAGCATTTTAAGGAAATCGCCGGTGCATGTCTGGGGCCCGGGGGACAGTAGGACCAGCGTGGCCCCAATGTTTCCCATGAGCCTCCCCAGAAGGGAACTGCCCCTGGTGCCCCTTCCTGCCCCATCCCCCGCTGCCCGCGCCTGGGTTTCCACAGCTGGTCAGGGAAGGGTCCCAAGGCTTCACGGTTGTGGGCAAAGTGCTGGGAGAAGGGAACTTTGAGAGGTCGGAGCTGCTGCCCCCCACTGCCCCGCTCATTTTGTGGATGGGAATAGGGAGGTCCGGCTTAGGCTAAGGCGGCTCAGAGAGGCCAAGGTCTCCCTGGCAGCCACACAGCATGAGCTGCAGCCCCTGACCCACTCCTGATGAGCTGCGTGGCCTGGGGTTGGAGATGAAAGACTGAGGCTCAGAGGGCAGGTAGGGACAGACCTAAGGCCCTGCCATGCTGGGCATAACTCCCAGACTGATGGTTCTCACCCCAAGTTTCTTCCCCTTAGACAAGTATTGAATTTACCATGGACTACCTAAAGAAGGAACAAATCTGTCTTGGAAGAAGTACAACCAGAATGCTTCTTAGAAGCAAAGATGGCGAGACTACTCTCACATGCTTTGGATACGTTATCAGGGGGCATCAGTCCCTGGAGGACATCATGCTTGGTAAAGTAGAGGGTCAGCAAAAAAGAGGAAGACCCTTAATGAGATGGATTGACACGGTGGCTGCAACAATGGGCTCAAGCATAACCATTGTGAGGTTGGTGCAGAACCGGGCAGTGTTTCGTTCTGTTGTACATAGAGTTGCTGTGAGTTGGAACCGACTCCAGGGCACCTAACAACAGAGGAGCATTCCCACCCTCTCCCTCTAACACCACCAGAGCTCTCTCCCCAGGGATGACCCCATAGCTACAGACAGTTCTGGGTCAACTGGGGAGGGGGAGACACTGGCAGGGCCTTCTTTGGGGATCAGGGGCTGGGGCTAAAAGGGGGTTCCTGGAGTCCAGGGCCCCCACCCAAGGGTTCCCCGAACCCTGGATAGGGGGTCCCCACACATTGAGAGGGGTCTCCCTACCAGACAACCTCTAAATGGAAGTTCTCCCAGCCCTGGGGGGAGTGTACCCACATGGGGAGGGGGTCTCAGCCGAGATGGTCTCAGCTCTGCTCTGGAGGGGGCTGCCCAGACCCTTGGAAGGGGATCCGGGAAAGGGGGTCCTGACCGACGGGGGTGTCCTAGTAGGGTGTTCAGACCCTGGATAAGGAGTCCTTATGTATGGAGAGGAGTCACCTGGCCGCACAACCTCTAAGTCGAAGTGGCTCTGGAGGAGAGGGGGCGCCCAGGCCCAGAGCAAGGGGGTCCTGGCCGAAGTAGTCCTGGCTGGGGAGCGGCTTACCTTGAAGTAGCAGCTGCTGCCGCCGCCGCAGGTACGTCTCAGCGGCCGCGTAGTCGCTGGACACCGCGTTGATGCCCACGCTGCGGCCTTCGAGCCAGTGCGCCGCCGCCCCGCCGCGCGCCGCCACCTCGAGCGCTCGCACCCGCAGTGGCGCCGCCGCCTCCAGCAGCACCCGGCCACACAGCCGCTCCCCGCCACGGTACGCGCCTCCTGGGCCCCTGGCCAGCTCCAGCGCGAAGCTGCGCACGCCCCAGGGGTGCATGGCGCGGGCGGCGCGCACAGCAGGGACGGTGAACCGGCTGGGGGCCAGGCCGGGGATGCAGCTAGGACGTTGCGCCCTGAGGGTGGCACTGCCGGGCAAGGAGCTTGGCGGCGCACCGCTGGGCGCGTCTGCAAACCGCCGGGCTCGGCGCTCCTTCTCTCCGCCACGGTGCCTCCAGTTTCCTCCGGCCTCGGCACACTACTGCAGGCGCCCAGGGCCCTCCGCCGACTTCCTGGTCCCCGCCCCCGCCCCTTGACGCGCCCGGGCCGCGCGCCCGCCTAGTTGACTTTGCAACCCCCTAGTGGGGCGGGAACTGTTTGTGCAGGGTCGGCACTGTTGAGTCAGAGGCAGGCAGGGACGGATGTGGCGGCGCGGCGCGGCGTGGGCGGCCGCCACGGGGCTCCATCTTGTGGTCGTGCGCGTCCCTCACCCATTTTACCACCCCAGCCGCCTCCCTTCAGTTCCGCTCGTCTCCCGCCTGGTCCTCATCCGCAAATACACAACGCTCGCGTCGTGCCTCTTGGCCTTTGCACTGGCTGTTCTGCTGCCCGGAACGCCCTTCCCCTGATCCACTCTCCCGGCTCCACCCAAGCGCTCCCTCCTGAGCCCCCCAGTCCCTCAGTGGCCTTGTTTATTTACGACTGTTTTTTTCACAGTGTTCTGTGCTTACTGGGGCTCCTCCGTCAGACTGGGCTGTTCTCAAGGGTGGGGGCGCGCCCCACCCCGCCTACCCCAACCCTAGGTCCAGGAGCCAGTCCAGCTCTGGGCTGAATGGTGCCCTCCCACCCTGTAGGGCAGCCCCCTTCCTTCTCCGGACCTCAGTTTCCCCAGCCAGTCAGTCATTCACTGGGCACATAATGAGTGCCTGCTGTATACAGGGAACAGGATGTAAATGACCACACAGACTTTTCACCAGAACCCGACCAGGTTAGGATGAGGAAACTGAGGCACAGGGAGGTGACACTGCCTGCCCAGGGCCACCCAGTGGGGAGCGTTGCAGCTAGGATTCAGTGGGGCTGGTATAAAGCTCTGGATGAGGCTTGTCAACGACTTAATGCCCCCCTCCCCCCATGTTAGGTGATCAGGAGGGAGGGAGCATCTACTGAGTACCAACTGTGTGCCTGACACTTTTTAGAGTTTCCTAGTTTAATGTATTGTCATCTCCGACCTTACAGATGAGGAAACTGAGGCCCCAAGAGGGGCAGCCTTTGTCCAGTAGCACCTCCCCAGTGGCAGAGCCAGGACTTGAACCCAGGTCTGGCCTGCATCAGTCACCTCCCAGACCCTTCTCGAGCTGCTTCTTAGTGCCTCGTGCTGCCTGGCTGCTGTATCTCCTTGAGCCAGATGGTCAATGACCTTATTGGGGGCTGCCAGGCCTGAGCTCCCCAGCTGGACCCAGATTCGCCCCTCTGGAGCACCCCCCCCCCCCGCCTGCCCTCCCCCCACAGGACCCAGCGTCAGCCACTGCTGGGCCTGCCCCCTCCAGGCCTGCCTCCCTCCCTCCTCTGCCTGGCCACTCTGGTGAGGTCCCTCCCTCCTTGGCCTTGGCCTCCACCTCAATCTGCCTGTTCCCTGCCTAGGTCTGCCCCTTGCTTGTGCCTCCCACCTCAGCCTGCCCTTCCCTGCCCTGGTCTGCCCCCTCCTCACCTCAGGCTCGCCCCACCTGCCCCCCTTCACCTGGTCTGTGCCCCCCTCTCACCTTGGCCTGGCCCCACTCCCACCTTGGTCCCCATCTCAGCCCCCACCTTGGCCTTCCCCTCCACCATGCCCCCACCCTGCCTCAGCCTGCACCTCCCTGCCCTGCCCCCTACCTCAGCCTGGTCCCCTTAGCCCCAGCCTGTTCCCCACATTCGCCTTTCCCCCTGCCTTACTCCCACCTCAGCCTGGCACCAGCACCCCACATCCAAGGTCTGGAGGGACCTTTCTGATTCCACGTATGTTAGGAGCCCTCCTGCTTGCCTGCCCCAGAGGGTATCTCTAATCCCAGGATCCCCCCAAGTCCCTCTGCTCGCAAACCTCTCCAAGGGGTGCCCACCAACAAGTCTGTATTCTTGACTTTGATTCGTGGTCTGTCAGTTTGAACCCTGGTTCCAACACTCTCCACTGGGTGGCCCCAGGCAGGCAGCTTCATGGCCCTGTGCCTCAGTTTCCCTATCCCAACCTGGGCAAGTTCTGGTGAAGACCATGTGGTCCTTTACATCCTGTTCCCTGTATATAGCAGGCACTCAATATGTGTCCAGAGAATGGCCAAATGTCCCCTCACCTTTCCCACTGGACCCTGAGTCACCAGTGGGGGCTCCATCAATGATGGTAGGGCAAAGGGAGAGAAGGAGGGGTGTTCCAATTATCGGGCACCTCCTGGGAGCCCGGCTGGCACACCCATCCTCAGGGAGCTGTCCCCAACTGAGCCCGGGCCTGGGGCCGCCAGGGCTGGGATGGTGACGGGGACAGGCTTAGGGGCCTCCCTGGACTCCCACGCCTGTTCTGGGCCTCTGGGTCAGGACGTCCACCTCTTGGGGGGTAATTGCGCTCCCCCCACTCCACCACATACAATAGGCAGCAACTTGGGGTCCTGCTTTATTCAGAATTGACAAGGACCCACCCCAACTGCTTCTAGCCCACTGGGGGCCAGGGGACCGGGGAAGCTCCCAGCCTCCCCCCTGTCCCAGCAGGGTGGAAGTGGGTGAGCCTGGGGGTGTGAGGGACCCCAGGCCACACAGCCTGACTCAGCTGCGGCTTCTTGCTCTCCTGGAGGTGCCACTGGACAGGGCCCCTGGGCAGTGTGGAGGCAGCGGCCACACGATGGCCAAGATTTGGGGTCTGGTGGCGGGCAGGTCCGTCACCCGCAGTCCGAGGAGGTCGCAGGTGGCCACCAGCTCGAGGGACTCCAGGCAGCCGGGGCTGGGGGCCCAGGGCCAGGCCGGGGTGGCAGGGGTGGCGGTGGCGGGTGTATGGCTTGGGCGACAAGGTCAGGCAGGGCCTGCAGGGAGGCGGCCAGCGCGTCCAGGCGGCTCTCCAAAGCGGCCAGCCGGGTCTCCAGGTCCTCATGCTGGGCATGCAGCTCGGCCACTAGGTCATACATGACACTCTGGGTCTGCAAGAGGTGGACGGGAGATGGAGAGTGAGGGAGGCAGACACAGAGATGGGTGGAAGGCCTTGGTTGGGTTGGGGGATCCTAAGGGTGACTGTGAGGCTGGGCTAACCCTAGCCCTAACCCCAACTCTAGCCCTAGATCTAACACTAACTGAGCTAACTCTAATCCTAGCCCAAACCCTAACCCTAGCCCTTACTGGGAAACCCTAACCCTAACCCTGCAGGTCTGAAGTCCAGGGAACGGCGAGAGAAAGGGCAAGGGGAGAAAGGGGCCTTGAATGCCAGGGTCAGGGCCAGCAGGTCTGGGGGAGGCCAAAAGGGGTCTGGGGGGTGGACGTGGCCAGAGTCGCCTGGGGGGATGGACTGGTCACACGGCGTACCCCAGTCAAGGGTTCACCAGATCCTGGATGGGGGGGTCCCCACACATTGAGAGGGGTCTCCCTACCGCACAACCTCTAAATGGAAAGTCCCCAGACTGCAGCAGGGAGCTCCCACATCCTGGGAAGGGGGTCATGGCCCTGTAGGTGACACCCAGATCCTGGGAGGAGGGTCCCAGATGAGGGGTCCTGGCCAAGGGGCTGGTCCTGGTGGGGCGATGTCTTCACCTCCAGCCCCTGGGGTAGGTTCTGGGCTGATGTGGCTCCAGGAGGGGAATAGCAGGGGATAGCAGGGGCTCGGGGGCATGGTTGAGTGGGAGGAGGTCAGGGGACCCTGGCTCAGTTGTGAGTTGTCCCCCTATCCTACATTTGGCTGAGGCGGGGACAGGGAGTCTAACTGGGGAGGTGGCAGCCCTGAGGCCCAGCCCCAAGCACAGACCAGGGGCTTGGCCCAGCCCCATTAACCACCACCATCACCACAATTACTCCTGCGGCTGTGGTTAGGATGTCCCCACCACCTCCACTGTCCCCATGACCCAACAAGTAGGGGCCTGTTGTGGGGGTGGGGAGGCAGAGGGAGAGACCCGGAGCAGGGAGAAGCCCTTGGAGATGCCATTCACTGCCACCAGGTGGCAGTAGAATGACACTCCAGGTCTCCGGCCAACTGATCCAGCCCTGTAGGCTGAAGGGGTGGGCAGGGCTCAGATTAGCGGAAACCCCTCAACAGTCACCTTGAAAAAGGGGTTCAGGAAACCTCTCCCTATCCTGACACCTCATGGACCCAGGAAATCACCCTCTCAACACCCCACTGGGTGGGAGGGAACTTGGACAGGGACTAGACTCCCCACTCCACACAGCTCCTTCCCCTGCCGCTCGGGCAGGTGCCATGCCTTTGCCTGGCCGTGACCCCACCTCCCACTTCCCAACTGACCCCAACTCGGGTGGGCACTCGCTGAGGTACCGTGCAAGCCCCTCACAGGCTGCTGGCCCTCAGCCCAGCCTGTGACATGTGACACAGACCTGAGGGCCCGAGGGTGACTTCTGGAGGCCTGGGGCGGCATCCAGCATCCGACGGCTCTGTTAGGCCCTCTCTGAGGTTTAACTTTTTGAAAAAGCAGCTGCTAATGTTAAAAAAAAATAATACACACAGGTAGATTTCTGGAGTCGCTGGAGTCACAGGGGACCCCTGCAGAGAGAGCCTGTGTTCCCGGGTGGCCCATCCCCACCTGTGTCACCTGCCTGCTCTGTGGGTGCCAGCATTGCCCCTCCCTCATCACCTACTGGCCCCTGAGGCACCTGCTTCACCTGCCTGCCGGCTCACCTTGGCCAGGTCAGTGAGCGTGTTGGCCTGGTCATTCAGCTTCCGCTGTTCCATCTTCACGCTCCGCAGCCTGGCAACACGTGGGTGGGTGGGGTCAGAGGGAACCCACAGCTGGGGGATGGGGGTCCTTCATGCACCCACCCGGGGTCACTTTGTGGAACATGCAGGGAGGGATGAGGTGGAGTCAGGGACCAGGCCCCCTGTGGCCCTTTCCCTCCACCCAGTAAGGCACGCTGTGGGCAGCCGGGCCTGGGGGCCGCTACAAGACCCTCAGGCCCAGCCCAACACATGAACTTGGATCCCCAGCCACAAGGGGGAGCTCATGCTGACCTCCAGGGTGGGCATGAGCCTGCTTGCTCTGGGGGCCAGAGGGTGCCCCCGAACTGCCCGATGTGCCCCCTGATCACCATGCACCCCCAGCTCCCTGCCTGAGCCCCTGGAGGACACTTACTTCTGAGCTCTGACATGTCCCGGCAGAGCAGAGAGAAACCGCAAGGCAATTTTAGTCTCAGTGCAGCCAGCAGCACGTGCCAGACCCCTGCCCACCTCCCGCCTGAGCCCCGAGGGCAGGGCTGGGCCCTGGATGGTGTGAGGGTGCCACCCTGCTCTGGAGAGGGGCCTGGCCTTTGAGGGTGCCAGTCCCTTGGGGACACAGCTGTCCTCTGTTCCCTCCCTTTAGCTATCGTGCCCCCCACCCCAGTCCTGACTGGGACAACTGCAGCTGCCCTCAGCTCTGTGTCCCCAGATGGGACAAGATGGGGGAGCTGGAACCTTGAGAGCTCCCACGGGGTGATGGACACCTGGTCCTCAAGGTGGGAACATTTAGTCCAGAAAACTCTGCCCATGCTGCTTACTGAGGGGGAAACCGAAGCTCAGAGGCGTGAAGGCAGTGGCAGGATTTGAACCCGCACCTGCCACTCTGGCCTCGGCCCTGGACAGCTGCCCATGGGGGAAGGTGATGTGTCCTGCCCCTCCTGCCATCTCTTCTGTAGCTAAAGTGGCCTGGGGGACCATTTCAAGCAGGACTTGTCCCACATGTCCCAACCCTCACCCATCCAAGCTCAACCCCTGTGCTACCATGTGTGACAGGCACCCAGAATGGCCCCTAGGTACCCACCCCTGAGATGATCCAGCACTCAGCCTAGCCTTTGGGGATCCCCAGTCTAGAGAGACATAGCAATACACAGACACCCCCAGCCCCATGGTTCAGAGCTGGGCGGGAGGAAGGGTTGGGGGCTGAGGGCTGGGGGTGCCCTGGAGGGGAGGGGAGGCCTGCTAGGAACCCTGATATGTCCTTCCCTGGGGAAATTCTTCTTGGCTTGTCTGGAAATCCCAAACCCATGCTGTGCCCCTCAATCTACCCTCTCGACCCCCCAAACCCATGCTGTGCCCCTCGATCCACCCTCTTGGGGACCACTTCTTCACGGGCTGTTTATACAGTGTTCCCATCATGGAGACTCTCCAACTCGAGAACCTACCATGGCTCCCTGGCACTATGCCCATTACCACCTTCCCGCCTTTGCCCTGATCATGACCCAGACTACTTGGTATGCCTTTGCATCCCTCAGTTTTCAACACAAATACTATCTACCCCTCAGGCCCTGCATCAAATTTGCTTCATTTTGTCAGCTGTTCTTATGGGGTTACTTTGGGGGAGGGCAGCAAAGGGACCTAAAGATGAGTGAGACAGTCTCTGCCCCAGGTCAAAGGGTTACAGGTAACCCAGAGCAGGAGACTCTCCCCAGATTCACCTCATCTCCTCAATTCCCACCCTCCCACCTCCCTCAGGGAACCTTCCAGAAACATCTCTTGGGGTGAGGTTCAGGGCAGGAAATGTCTGTGTCCCCCATGACCGGCATACTGGCCAGTATAGGCAATGCTTGTGAAAATGACCAAATGAGCATATCAAGGGGGAAACCAAGGCCCATTCTTATTTTCAGAAAATACTATGCAGCAGGTATAGGTGAGGCACCTAGTTACCCCAATCCTATTGGAAACACATCCTACTTCTAGAGAGGAGACATGTTACTGCCTTGGGGTCTGGTGAGGTAGGACCGATACCTGGGCACAAAGAAGTCAGATAAGTGGGATGCCAGTCTCTCCTTGCTTTTTAGGGGATTGTAGAAACAAAGACAGGGAGTAGGGGTTTGGGGTGCTGCTTTACCAAGCAATTGTTATGTGCTGGGGACCATGAGAGGCATATTCTACATTATCATTTTTAAACCTCCTCACAGTCCTATGAAGTAGGTATTATTATCATTAGAAATAAATCCAATTATAACAGCAAATACAATAAATGTAAATGGACTAAACTCTCCATTTAAAAGACAAACATGGTAAGGGGTGATGGATCTATTTATTATCTTGACTGTGGTGATAGTTTTACAGGTCTCATATGTGCAGTTTACTGTATGTCAATTATACCTTGATAAAGCTGATTTCTTAAAGACAAAGATGATTAAACAGGATTAAAAAAATATGCAGCTAGCTGAGCGTCCTTTCCCCATGGCCCATTCTCCGCTGTGGTCAGGCTGCTTTACCCTCTGATGCCCCAAGAGCCAGGGACCCTAGGCCTCTGTCCCAGCTGCTCTCTTCCAACCCAGTCTCCTACCTCCACCACTTGCATAGGGTCCTCCTTGCATCCCAGCATCTACTATAACTGGTGTTGGGTGTGGCCCAGACAGTAGGATTTTAAAAAGCTCCCCAAGTTATCCTAATGAACAATCAAAGGGGAGACCCACTTGATTACATGATACTCAAGACAAAGGGACAACAGAGGAAATTAGTAATTTCTAATTACCCCACATGGTGACATGGATCAGGTCACAAATTTAATTCTAGCTCCCTGACAACCAAAGCAAAAAGGGGAAGTTACTTTATAGTCTAAGAGCTAAAAACCATTCTGGTTACTCCAGAGGATAAAATATGCTTCCTGTCACTACAGGATCGCTATGAGTCGGAATCAACTTTGATGACAATAGGTTTGGTCCCTTAGATTGGGTGACTTCCATGACTTATTTGGGGCAATTATTCTAGGCCTCCCTCTGACCAGAAACCTGGCCAGCCTGATCCCTGGCCCCATCATTCTACCCAGCACAGAAGCTACAGGTCCCACCCAACTGACCACCTAGCCTAGGGGGGCCGTGACAGGGCCACAGTGAGTTGCCTGGCCTGGCCCAAGGCCTCCTCCCAGGGGCCAAGGCTGCCTCCATTCTGGGTGGGCACAGAAACGTGAGTGGGAAGGGGCAAAACTTACTGATGGATGGCTTGGAGGAACTTACGCTGGTGTTTCCGAACCCGGGCATGATCTGGCTTCTTCATCAGCCTGGTGTGTTTGTAGATGAGCCATGTCTCCCTGAGAACGTTAGCAGCGGCGTTTTTCACCTGAGACCGGAAAAGAAAAGTTTTCCAGGATAAGCGTTGTACTGGGTTAGTGCTCCCCAAAAATTCATGTCCACCCAGAATCTTAGAATGTGACCTTAGTTGGAAGCAGGGTCTTTGTAGATGTAATTAGTTAAGATGAGGCTATAGTGGATTAGGGTGGGCCCAAGGTCCCTGAGTGGCAAAAATGGTTTGTGCTTGACTACTTACCTAAAAGTTGGCATTTCGAACGCACCCAGTGGCACTTTGGAAGAAAGACTTGGCAATCTGCTTCTGTAAAGATCACAGCCCAGAAAACCTATGGAGCAGTTCTACTCTATAACACATGGGGTCACCATGAGTCGGAATCGACTCAACAGAAACGGGTTTTGTTTTGTTTTTTTGGTTCTAAGTCCAATGACTGATGTGCTTATAAGACAGCCATGTGATGATGGAGGCAGAGACTGGAGTGATGCTGCCACAAACTGACAGCAAGGATTGCGAGAAGCCACCAGGATCAAGGAGAGAGGCACGGAATGGATTCTCCCTCAGAGCCTCCAGAAGGAACCAACATTTCTGATACCTTGTGTATGAGTTTCCAGGGGCTGTTGTAAAGAAGTATCACAAGCTGGGTGGCTTATAAGAACAGAAATTTATTCTCTCATGGTTCTGGAGACCAGAAGTCCAAATTCAGGGTGTCAGCAGAGCCATGCTCTGAAGGATCTAAGGGAAGATCCTTTCTTGTCTCTCCCAGCTTCTGGTACTCCAGGCATTCCTTGGCTTGTAGCTGCAGCATAACTCGAACTTCACATAGAGGGGTTTCCCTCTGTCTCCCTGCGTCTGTTCTCTTTTATAAGGACCCACTCAGATGGGATTAGGAGCCCCTCTCCTCCAGTATGACCTCATGTTAACCTAACTGATAACATCTTCAAAGACTCTATTTCCAAACAAGGTCACGTTCACAGGGACCAGGGTTTAGAACTTCATATCTTGTTAGGGGACACAATTCAATCCATACCCTACTGCCATCTGGTCGATTCCAACTCATAGCAAAGGATGGAGTAAAACTGCTTCATAGGGTTTCCAAGGCTGTAATCTTTACGGAAGCAGACTGCCATATCTTTCTCCCGTGGATTGGCTGGTGAGTTCAAACTGCCAACCTTTCGGTTAGCAGCCGATCGCTTAACCACTGCACCACCAGTGTTCAGTATTCAATCCATCACATCTTGATTTTGAATTCCCAGCCTCCAGAACAATAAGAGAAGAAATTTCTGTTGTTTTAAGCCACCCAGTATGTGTGATAATTTGTTATAGCAGCTCAAGTAAACTAATATATGCATGAAACTCCAGAAAGCACCAGAAATTTCCAGAAAGCTCTGGAAACTCCTGGAAAGCTCCAAGACTGTGCAGGCTGGGATGTGTTTGAACGTCTACATCCTTGTGGTGGGTGTGTTCCTAACACACTTATGTCTGCTCACCATGGGCCAGGCCTCCTCCATGCCACACACACATGAATTCTATGAATCTGCACACATTGCTGTCACCATCACTTTCTACATGGGTAAACTGAGGCACAGAGCAGTCAGCTTGCCCCCTCCATACCTTACACACAAGAATTCTGTGAATCTGCACACACTGCTGTCACCCTCGTTTTGTACATGGGGAAACTGAGGCAGTGGCCCTAGAGTCTATACCCCTTGCTATGTGGCCACACTTCAGCATTTCTGGGCCACTGGAGGGCACCTGGCCATCTCTGAGTCTCTCTGTGCACCACACAGGCATGCCCAGCGTGTGCAGAGGAAGGCAGCAGGGTTCGCCCCTGCAGGTGAGGAGACAGGGTCCTTACCCGCTTGTTGAGCTGTGTGTCCATCATGAAGTTGTGGACATGTTTCTCGGCCTTGGTGAGCTCCAGCTTCCGGGCCACCACGGCCACCACGAGCGCCGTGCAGCCGGCCCCCTGCATGCAGAGGGTGGGTGCACATCAATGTCCTGCCCTGACTTGAGGTCCTCCCAGGCCGAAGGTAGGACATCCCCTCCTCCAGGAAGCCTGCCCTGATTCCACCCTGCACCTGGTGTCTGTTATGAATTAAATTGTGTCCCCCAAAAATATGTGTTGTGAATGCTAACCTCTATACTCACCTGTGAAAAAGGAGCCCTGGTGGCACAGTGGTTAAGCATAGAGCTGCTAATCAAAAGGTCAGTGGTTCAACTCCACCAGTCACTCCACGGAAGAAAGATGTGGCAGTCTGCTTCCATAAAGATTATAGCCTTGGAAACCATATGGGGCAGTTCTACTCTGTCCTACAGGGTCGCTATGAGTCAGAATCAACTCAATAGCAACAGGTTTATACCTGTGGATAAGGAGCTCTGGTGTGCAATGGTTGAGTGCTTGGTTGCTGACCAAAAGGCTGGTGGTTCAAAGGATAAGGAAGGACACTATATAATGATTAAAGGGTCAGTACACCAGGAGGACATAACCATAATAAATATTTACATACCCAGGGCTCCAAAATACAGAAGACAAACTATAACAGCAGTGAAAAGAGAGACAGACAGCTCCACAATAATAGTAGGAGACTTCAACACACTACTTTCAGTGAAGGCCAGAACATCCAGAAAGAAGCTCAATAAAGACAAGGAAGATCTAAATGCCACAGTCAACCAACTTGATCTCACAGACATATACAAAAGGTTGGTGGTTCAAACCCACCCAATAGCTCTGAGGGAGAAAAGCCCTGGTGATCTGCTCCCATGAAAATTAAACCAAAAACCTAACCCACTGCTGTTGCCTTGGAAGCAGATTGCCAGGCCTGTCTTCCGAGGTGTCTCTGGGTGAACTTTGAACCACCAACCTTCTGGCTAGTAGTCGCGCATTTAACTGTTTGTGCCACATGGGCTTGCCATGAGTCAGAACTGAGTCAATGGCAACTAACAACAACTATATAGACGTGGAAGCAAGTGAGAACAAATGGGGGAAAGATAGGTGCCACGCAGAGATTGCTAAGAAACCAAGGAACACTGGGGTTACAGAAGCTGAGATAAGGATCTTCCCCCAGAGCCGACAGAGAGAGCTTTTCCCTAGAGCCAGTGCCCTGAATTGGGATTTCTAGCTTCCTAAACTGTGAGAAAATAAATGTCTGTTACAGCCGCCCACTCGTGGTGTTTCTGTTACAGCAGCTCTATAAGACTAAGACCCCTCCATACCCACTGCGTTGGTGGCTCCCCTCCACTGAGTTCCCATAATCCCGGCCACACCTAGTGTCCTCGAGCACCCTCACCATGATGCCAGTGAGCAGGCAGACGCCCTTCCCGCAGTAGGTGTGGGGCACCATGTCGCCATAGCCAATGGAGAGGAAGGTGATGGAGATGAGCCACATGGCGCCTAGGAAGTTGCTGGTGACCTCCTGCTTGTCGTGGTACCTGGGGGAGACAAGGAGAGTGCAGTCAGTCCACGCTGGGCCCTGTCTTCATCACGACCCCCAGGGCTGGGGCCAGGACAGTAGAGACCCCAAGTCTGCCTCACACGGTAGGGGCTAAGACTGTGGGGAGGGACCAGTCTGGGGGTCAAGGTGAGGAAGGGCACTGCAGGGTGGGGTGGCTGGTCCCAAGACAGCCTTCTCTAGGGCAGCCCCACAGTCCTGGGTCACCCACACCCTCCTCTCCAACATCCCTCCCACCCTCTCCCTCTGTCTGACCCCCAAGATGCTGCCCAGGATTATCTGCCCTCCCCAGGGCCCAGATTATGGGGCAGAGAGGGGTCTGGGTGCAGGTACCTATGATCCTTCCTGCACAGACACACACAGACAGATGGGGACATGGGTGGCCAGAGGCGCCAGAAGCAGCAGGGAGTAAGGCGTGAAGGTGAGGATGATTCTGGTCAGACACCAGGAAGTACTTCCCTAGCCAGGGAGGCCCAGAGAACAGAGGAGGACATGGGGAGGCAGAGGCTGGAGGATCACGTCCAGGACTTGGGGAAGGAGGGAAGCCAGGATGCGCCACACTCCCAGTGCCTCAACCTTGGCCTGAGGGTTGGATGGGGGGGCAGTTCCCCTGGCACCAGGAAAGAACCCGGGCTCCATTTCTGGGATCGAGGTAGGAAGGCCCCAAAGCCTTGAGGGGAAGTGACTTTTTCCCGACCACAGAGGGACCTGGACTGGCCTCCTGGGACCCGCCTAGTCTGAATCGGGTCTGGGAGTGGCTGGAGGAGATGCTTCAGCCTGGCCCCCATTCCGCAAAGGCCCCTCGGAGCCATCCGGGGAGGCTGGCGAGTCTGGCTGGGGAAGGTCAGGGAGTGGGTGACCCCTTGGCCAGCAGAGACCACCTTTGGGGAGTCAGGGTCAGAGATCAATGGTGGGGGACACAAAAGAGGCAGGGGGAGTGGGAGTGGGGGAGGGTTGTGCCAACAGGTGATGGCTACACCTATGGCCCCTGGGGCCAGGCTGGAGCCAGGGCTCAAGTTGGGACAGAGACTGCCGGCCCCAGTGGGGGTGGAAGCCCCCTCAGCAGGTTTGCTATTTGAGGGGATCCCCACCTCTGGGGGAGTCAAATGTCATTACCAGCACCCCAGCCTGGGCTTCTAGGCCGCTCGCTGAGTGGGGGCCAGGGGCTGAACGCTGTTTCACACCAAGGCATCCAAGGTTGGCTGGAGCTCTGGTGGGTGGTGCCTAGGGGCAGGAGGGGGGCATGCAGGAGGCAGGGGTGGCATGGGACAAGAACTGCAGGGGCGGAGCGAGGCAGGTGGGGCTTAATGCATTACAGGGCTCAGAATTTAGGATTGGCTGCCCGCCATCCCTGCTTATGCCCACCAACGCAATGGCCTGGCCTGGAACCACAGGGATGCCTTACAAGTATGGCCCCAAACCCGACCTGTCCTGGCAGGAGGGTGGTGACTCCCAGACCCTAAGCCTTCATCCTGGGAGGAGCCAGGTCCTCTGCCTGTGAGTCCAACATCAGGTGGTAGGGGAGCTTTCAGGAGGGGCTGAAGGGGTGCTGGGGCAGGGCCAGTCCAGGGACCCCCAGGAAGCTCAGTCCCAACACCACCTGCCTCAGGCCCTTGCCGAGTGAGACCCTCTCTCCACAAGCTGCTTCTGCACCCTGTGAGGCCAGCTGGGCCCCTGCCTCTCCTGAAGCTCTTAGGGGTCTCTGGAAAAAGCTCTCAGGGAAGGCACCTTGCTTCTCTCTCTGAGCCTCAGTTTTCTCATCTGTAAGCTGGGTCTGCTCAGAACCAACTCCAAGGAGTCCTGAAGACAGGGCCAGTCTTATTCACCCTCGACCCTTTTCATTTGCAGGAGAAGGCCCTGGACCCCGGAGTCAGGTGCCCCAACAAAGCCCTAAGCCCTTCCGGAAAGGCCGACTCTGTCCTCCTCCGGCCCTGTCTCCCTTTGAAGCTTAGCGGGATACATAGCACCCAGGGAGGCCTGCCTCCCACCATCCAGGCCAAGACCCCAGACCTGGGCCCAGCGTGCTGGGGGTCCCCCTCAGCCCCTAGCCTCAGGTAGCTCCTGGCCCAGCTCTGCTTGTGACCCTGTCCCCCTCTGTGGCAGCTGATCTTAAATTCCTGGCAGGCAGGTGGGCAGTGGTGGCAACTCTGCACGTGGCTGAGGTGGGACTCACATGTTTTCCCTATGTCCGCGGCGGGCAGGGGAGAAGGACAGCAGGTTACACGTGGGGGCGGGGAGGGCACGTCCCAGTTCCCGCCACTGCCCAGGCAAGAGGTCAGGGGTCAGGGGTTGACCCACAGAGTGGAGGGGCCAGAGAAGGAGGGGCATGAGACCCAGGGGGTGGGGGAGGAAGGACAGGGGTCCCAGAGGGTGGTAGGCCACAGGACATAGGCCAGGGGTGGGGGTGGCCAGGGACATAGGGCTGGAGGCCCAGGGGAACGGAAGTGATGGCCCCAGGGTCCCCAAGGTCATGGGCTAGGCAGGGGGGTCACAGGGGTCATGGGATCAGAGACATGGAAGTGATGGCCAGGGGAGCCCCAGCACAGGGTTACCAAGGTCATGAACTAGGTGGGGGAGTCACAGAGGGTCTTGGGGTCAGCGACATGGAAGCAATGTTTGGGAGCCCCAGGTCTCCAAGGTCATGGGCTGGGCGGGGGAGGGGGTCACAGAGGGTTGTGAGTCAGGGAGATAGAAGCAATGGTTGGGGTTACCCCAGGGTCCCCGAGGTTATGAGCTGGGCAGGGGGTCACATGGTTCTTGGGGTCAGGAAGGCAGAAGTGATGGCCCTAGATTCCCTGAGGTCACAGGTGGACACGAGGGTCACTGGAGTTCTAGGGTGATGGCCAGGAAGTCCCAGAGTCACACAGGTCATTGGGGTCAGGGGCATGGAAGTGATGGCCCCAGGGTTCCCAAGGTCATGGGCAGGTTAAGGAGGTCCCAGAAGGTCCTAGGGTCAGGGAGATGGAGCCCCGGACATGGAGCCCCACCCAGGGTCCCTGAGGTCATGGGCTGCACATGGGTCTCTGGGGCCCCAGGCCAGGGAGACAATGTAGTGGCCAGGAAGCTTCACGTCCTCAAGGACATGGGCTGGACACAGGGTCACAGGGGTCCTGGGTTAGGGAGATGGACGATGGCTGGGGCAGCCCTGGGACCCCGAGGTCACAGTTGCATATGAGATCCCCAGGGCCCAGGGCCAGGGAGCCGGAGCGGCGGTGGCACACCTCTCACAGATGCGCACGGTCCAGGCGGCAACGACCCAGGATGAGATGCTGAAGACAAGCAGCACAGTGCCGGGGCAGATGGTCATGAGTGTTTTCATGACAAAGCGTGTGTTGAAGGTGACCTTGTTGAGTGCACCGATGCTGCGGCTTGAGGCATCTGTGAAGATTTTGCTGTGCAGCAGCATGACGCGGCCCAGCAGGTAGAGGCGCAGGAACATGGGGATGGACAGCAGCACGTCCACGTCTGCCTCAGCCTCCGACGGCGCGTACGTGAAGGCCAGCCGTGCCGTCCACGTGAAGCGGTAGTGGCCGGGCACTGGGTGCACAGCACACACCACCAGCTCCAGAGAGATAAGCAGCACCCGTTCGCATGTCATCGCAATGCGCCAGTCGTCCGCCCCGTTGTCCACCATGAACAGCTGTGGGGGCCAGGCAGGTGGCAGGTGGCAGGTGGGTCTCAGCCCTGCTTCCCCCGAGCGCAAATCCCTCCCAGCCCAGCTTTTTCAAGAGAATTCTCATATGTGAAACTCCCTAGTTCTCAACATTGTCCACAATTCGAACTTAAAAGCATTGGGTGGATTGTCCTCAAACCATTAAACATAGAGGCACCATGTGACCCAGTAATTCTGCTCCTGGGTATGTGCCCAAGAAAAATGAAAACATGCATTCACACAGAAACATGTGTATGCATGTTCAGTGCAGCACTATTCACAATAGCCACAGCCTCAAGCCCCCCTGTAATGGGTTGAATTGTGTCCCTCCAAAATAGGTGTTGTAAATCCTAACCCCTATATCTGCGGGGAGTCCCTGGATGATGCAAGCAGTTAAGCACTTGGGTGCTAACTAAAAGGTTGGGGATTCGAACCTACCCAGAGATGCCTCGAAAGACAGGCCTGGCGATCTGCTTCTGAAAGGTCACAGCCTTGAAAACCCTATGGAGCAGTTCTACTCTGCACACATGGGGTCGCCATGCTTTGGAATCCACTCAACAGCAAACTAACAAAACCAACAATACCTGTGAATGTAATCGTAATCCCACTTGGAATACGGTTTTCTTTGTTATGTTAATTAAGACATATCAGAGTAAGGTATGTCCTAAACCTAACCCTTCTGAGATATAAAAGGAGCAGATTAGGCACAGAGACAAGGATGCACAAATGAGGGAAAGATAAACGCCATGTGGAGATTGCCAAGGAATCCAGGAAGAGAAGCTGAAAAGAGACAACCTTTCCCCAGAGCCAATAGAGAAAGCCTTCTCCTACAGCTGGTGCCTTGAATTCAGACTTCTCGACTCCTGAACCGTGAGAAAATAAATTTCTATTTGTTACTGCCACCCACTTGTGGTATTTCTGTTGTAGCAGCACCAGAGAACTAAGACACCTGATAACACAAGATAATTTGAAAGACTGACTTTTATAAGAGAAATCAGAAACCAGGTCTCCTTTGGGAAATTCCCTAGTTCTCAACATCAGCCACAATTCAAACTTAAAAGCACTAGGTAGCATGCCCTCAAATGGTTAAACATAGAGTCACCATGTGACCCAGCAATTCTCCTCCTGGGTTTATGCCCAAGAGAAAAGAAAACATGTATCCACACAAAGACTTGTATACATGTTTACAGGAGCACTATTCACACTAGCCAAAAGGTGGAAACAACCAAGTATCCATCAGTAGATGAATGGATAAACACAATGTGGTCCATCCACACACTGGAATATTATTCATC
The DNA here is from genome assembly GCA_030035585.1 of Dugong dugon. Lineage (NCBI taxonomy): Eukaryota > Metazoa > Chordata > Mammalia > Sirenia > Dugongidae > Dugong > Dugong dugon. The sequence continues at coordinate 22,377,385 of CM057462.1, read as the reverse complement.
CATAAAGAGAAATGAGGTCTTTATCATGCTACAACATGGATGAACCTTGAAAACATTATGCTCAGTGAAAGAAACCAGACACCAAAAGACAAAAATCGTCTGATACCACTTATATGAAATATCTAGAAGAGGCAAATGCATATACATAGAAAGTAGATTAGTGGTTGCCTAGGGCTTGGGAAGAGGGCCGGTGGTGGTGTAGAGGTAGAATTCTCACTTTCCATGCCGGAGACCTGGGTTTGATTCCCGGCCAATGCATCTTATGCACAGCGACTACCCATCTGTCAGTGTGTGTTGTTATGATGCTGAACAGGTTTCAGCAGAGCTTCCAGACTAAGACAGATAAGGAGGAAAGGCCTGGTGATTGATTTCTGAAACTCTGCCAGTGAAAACCCCATGGGTCACAGCAGTCTGGTCCGTAACTGATCGTGGGGATGGTGCAGGACTTGGCAGCTTTTTGTTCTGTTGTGCATGGGGTCCCCACGAGCCAGGGGCCAACTCCACTGCAGCTAACAATGGCTTGAGAGAGGGGAAATGACGAGTGACTGTTAATGGGTACAGGGTTTCCTTTTAAGGTGATGAGAATGTTCTGGAACTAGATAGTGGTGGTGGTTGCACAACACTTTGAATATACTAAACGCCACTGAACTGTATGTACACTTCAAAATGGTTAATTTTGTTATCTGAATTTTACCATAGTTTAAAAAAAAAGCGACTGGGCAGGGTAAACTGAGGCCTGGGTGGGATCTCTGAAATATCCACACTGAAAGATGCCTGAGACAATGTCCCCTCCCGAAAGTGATCATTGCTTCTTGGTGCGGAACTCAGGGAATATTTACTGCTTTCCCTGGACTTTTCCATTCTGCCTGAATGTGTGTATGATGTTGCTGTTGTTGTTAGTTGCCATCGAGTCAACTCCGACTCATGGCAATCCCGTGTGTGCAGAGTAGAATTGCTCTGTAAGATTTTCAAGCCTGTTACCTTTCGGAAGCAGATCTCCAGGCTTTTCTTTCGAGGGACCTCTTGGCGGGTTCGAACAGCCAACCTTTCGGCTAGTAGTCGAGTGCTTAACTGTTTGTACCACCTAGGGACTAGGGCACATTTGTCAATTTTTTCATTTTCATGCGTCATGTTTAAACGATTAATAATAAAGGAATTCTAAAGTAAGAAAACGGGGAAAAAAACACTTCCTTAAAATGTCGTGACTACAAAAGATTAGTGGTTACCATGGGATGGGGGAGTGGGAAACGGAGAGTGAAAAAAAAAATGTCGTGACAGCCGCTTATTATACAGGCAAGTTCTGCCCACGCATCTGTGCGGTCTGAAGATGGGCAGCCTGCCCGCAGGCCCCTATTCCCCTTGGGTGTTGACAGGGGTGCCCCAGAGGTGTCTGGGGCTGGGATAAAAAAAAAAAATAAAGCAAGTGAGGTATCAGGAGAAATCATATTTATCAGTAACAGTGCCTAACTCAGACATGTTAGAGACTAAGGCAAAAGGAAGAATCAAGAATTTGAAGCTGTCTTTATTTAAAATGTTGATATTTTGGCTCACTGTGGATTTTTCTGCATTTGTTTCGATTTGTTAAAATATCACGTTTAAATAGTATTTATCTTGATGACTGAGTTCTTGGCGCCCCCAGGTATTTTGTGCCTGTAGTAAGTGCCTTACTTGCTTACTTTAGTTCAGGGTCCTGATGCTCAAAAAGGCTGAGGGGCTCATGCGTCTGCCCGAGAGGGGGCTTTCCAGGTCCTTAGAAGGACTGGTGTTTTTTTTAAATAGGTTTATTGAGATATAATTCACTTACCATATGGTTCACCCATTTAAAGTGAACAATTCAGTGGCATTTAGTCCATTCACAATGTTGTACAATCACCACCTCTATCTAGTTCCAGAACATTCTCATCACCCCAAACAGAAACGCTGTACCCATTAGAAGTCACCCCCATTTTCCCCTTCCCTGAGCCCTGTTGTTGGTAGGTGCCGTCCGGTCGAATCTGACTCATAGCAACCCAATATGACAGAGCAGAACTGCCCCATAGGGTTTCCTAGGCTGTAATCTTTATGGAAGCAGATCACCAGGTCTTTTCTCCCACGGAGCCCCTGGTGGATTTGAACTGCCAACCTTTCGGTTATCAGCTGAGCACCCCAAGCCCTAGGCAACCACTGATCTACTTACTGTCTTTATAGATTTGCCTCTTCTGGGAATTTTATGTAATAGAATCACACAATATGTGGCCTTTTGTGTCTGGCTTCTCTCACTGAGCATGTTTTCCAGGTTCATCTATACTGTAGCATGTATCAGTGCTTCATTTCTTTTTGCGGCTTGTTATGGATTGAATCGTGTACCCCAAAACATATGGTGAAGTCCTAACTCCCATACCTGTGAATGTGACCTTGTTTGGAAATAACGTCTTTGTCAAAAGATGTTAGCAGTTAATTTAACAAGGTCATACCAAGTATCTGAAATACCAAAACCTGTTGCCATCTAATTGATTCCAACTCATAGTGACCCTATAGGACGGAGTAGAACTGTCCCATAGGGTTTCCAAGGAGCAGATGGTAGATTCGAACTGCTGACCTTTTGGCTAGCAGCTGAGCTCTTAACCACTGTGCCACCAGGGCTCCATACCGAGCACAGTGGGTCCTAATCCCTTTGGAGTGGTGCCTTATAAACAGGGAGAACAGAGGCAGAAACAGAGTCACACACAGAGGGAAGAAAACACTATGTGACTACCAAAAACTCCAGTTACCATTGAGTCAATTCCAGTTCATAGCAACCCCATGTGCACAGAATAGAACTGCTCACAGGGTTTTCAGAAGCATATCGCCAGGCCTTTCTTTCGAGGCACCTCGGGGTAGATTCAAACCTCCAAACTTTCGGTTAGTAGTCGAGCACATAACCATCTAGGCCACCCTGGGACTGGTACAGCATGTGAAATGCACATAAAAGCAGCCAAGGAACCCAAGAAATGCTTGGGATTGACTCAATGGCAACTGGATTTTTGGTTTTTCACATGGTATTACACATCTGAGTAATAATATTCCATTGTGTGGATGGACCACATTGTGTTTATCCATTCATCCGTTAATGGATACTTGGGTTGTTTCTACCTTTGGACTATTGTGAACAGGGTTGCTATGAACATGTGTGTACAAGTTTCAATGTGGACTTATGTCCTTAGCTTTTTTGGGTCGATACACAGGAGTGGAATTGTTGGATCACATGGTAACTCTGTGCTTTATCGGCTGAGGAACGACCAGGCTATTTTCCACAGCAGCCACCCCCTTCAAAATAGCGACCATTCCTTCTAGCTCATGGTCACTGCTCCCTTCCACCCAAACCCATGGTCCCCTCCTGCACGTCAGGCCCCCAATGGCCCTGCAGACACCTGCACAGGGTACAACCCCCAGGCACGACTCTTCTACATCCTGTCTCCCACCAGACTGCTGTTCCTCAAGGTTAGGGGCCAGAGGCCAGAGGTCAGGAGCCAGCTCTGACACGCCGTGGCCTCCCCAACACTGAGCTGGCACTAGGTGACGTCTTGTTAATGGTGGGCAACAACCTGAGCTGACATCTCCCTGCAGCCTGACCTGACTTTCATTAACCCCAAAAACAGCAGGACAAACTTCCTGGTGTGCACTAAACCCTTCAAACCACGGGGTCTGATCAAACATGAAAAGGAAGCTGGCTGCCACGAACACTGGTTTTCACGGCTGCAAAGCCTTGGAAGACCCTGGGGTTTTGAAAACAACTGCTCTGTGTTCCCCTAAGGGGCCCGGCTGTAGTCAGAACTAAGCAAACTCTGCTGCTGGCCAGGTGAGCCAGCCCAAGCTCGGGGCTCTCCCATCACCTGTTCTCTTCTTTAAATAATCAATGAAAATTAAAACACGAACATGCATCCCAAGGAAACTTGTTGTTGTTCTTAGTTGCTGTTGAGTCAGTTCCAACTCATGGCAACCCCACATGTGCAGAGTAGAACTGTGTGCTCCACAGGGTTTTCAGAAGCAGATCACCAGGTCTTTCTTTTGAGGCTCCTCTGAGTGGGTTCAAACCGTCAACCTTTTGGCTAGTAGTAGAGCGCTTAACCATTTGTGCCACCCAGGGATCCCCCAAGGAAATTTAAAGGGACCCAAAGCGTGTCTTCATGAGTTTTTTTTTGTTTTGTTTTGTATAAAGGGCCAATTGGTTGTTTTGTGTTTTGGAGGCTGGGCCCAGGGGTCTGGGGGCACTGGATCCCACCCCGCGGTACTGACCTGGATTTCACGGGCGTGGTACAGGACGACGAGGCCCAGTAGGATGACAGTGGAGAAGCTGATGAGGCATTTCAGTGCAAACGAGTACAGGGACTCCTGGACAGAGAGAGCAGATGGACAGATGGACAGACGCTGGATGGGGTGGGTGGCCCTCTGCCCCCTGTCTATCTGGGCTCCCTGTTGGCTGTCAGGGAAGGGGCACCAAGTCACCCAAACAAGCTGGGGTCACAGAGCCCCCTCCTTGCTAGGGGTCCCCCCGACACTGAGCCCCGACTTCTTCCCCTGCCAAGTGATGGGGGCTGGGAGGGAGTGCTAGTTCCTGCATTCCAGGGCTGCTGTGTGGAAAGAGCTTCGCCAGGGCTGGCACATGGAGGAAGCTCAGAAGCAATACTGCGTCCTTACTCCATGGGGCTGGGTGGATGGCAAGGTGGACTGCACTTCACAGTAAGGCCTGGCCTCCTGCGGCGCTGGCACTTCAGTTTGTAAGGCCTGGCCTGTTGTGAACTTAGCACTTCACAGTTTATATAGCCTGGCCTCCTGCAGGACCAGTACTCCACAGTTTACACAGCCTAGCCTCTGTGGGTTCAGCACTTCAGTTTATACGGCCTTGACTCCTGCAGCTCTGTGGCACTTCACAGTTTACAAGGCCTAGCCTCATGTGGCCCTGGCACTTAACAGTTTATATGACCTGGCTGCCTGAGGCCACAGCACTTCATAGTGCCTCATGAAGATCCAGCGTGCCACAATTTTATAAGGCTGACTTGGCCCTGATCTCTCCACCCTCACACACCCTGGGTGACCAGTATCCTCCTGGCTCCAACCCCAGGCCCGAATGCTCTTGGAAGGGCACAGAAGCCCTTCCCCTGCCCCCTGCCTTCCAGGGGACCCCTGTCCTGCACCTACCCTGGCAAGCCTCTCCTGGGGGCAGCCCCTCCTGCAGGGCAGAGGGAATGGCTGGGGCCTCCCTCTCTGTCACAGCCTCCCTGCTGGCCCAGGAGGTGGCATGGCGGCTGCTCAGGACCCCCATCCACGGCCCCACGGCCCGCCACTTGCCTCTCTACTGGGCTACCTGGGACCCCAACCCTGAGTCCAAGGGGCTGCAGGGGAGTCAGGCAGGCCTACAGGGCATCCTTGGGGCACCCTGGGACATGGGGAGGTGGATAGGGCTGTGCCTACCTTGGTGTAGACCCCCCAGGACAGCTCCGTCTCGGTCACCATGACGACGATGCCAAACATGCCAAAGATGAGTGCGTAGTCGCTGAGCCGCTTCCGCTTCTCAAAGAGAGCCCGCCGGTGGCCCAGGCGGTGGCCTGCGTTCAGCGGCTTCCCTGAGCGCCCCCGCCTGCCTGCCTCATCCTCCTCATCCTTGTCTTCCTCCTTGTCCTCATCTTGGGGCTGTCCCCGGGGGCTGCTGGGCGAGGGCTGGGCCGGCTCACTCTTGGCCACGACCACCTGCAGGCCTGGGCTGTGCAGGGGCTGGGGGTCATGGCTGGCCTCGGGGTCTGTGGGGTCACGGCCCAGGGCCCCTGGCCCGCTGCCCAGCAGCTGCCCCAAACCACCATTGTGGCTATGGCTGTTCATGACTATCTGGGGGCAGGCGTTGGGCTTGCTGCAGGCCGCCTGGGGCCCGGCATGGCGCAGCGGCTGGGCTCCTGCACTGACCTGCAGGGTCACAGAGAGACATGTTACACCCAGAGGCTAGCCAGGGTCTCACCAACTGACCAGAGGGGCAGAGACCATCACTGAAACTCTAGAACTTTCTAAGGCTCAGAAACCGTGGGGCTCAAACACAGAGACTTCCGTGTAGTACGCCCAGAGCACTCAGCACATGAGTTTGCCATCCCAGAGATACCTAAGTCAGCCTCCCCTGCTCAAAACCCTCCTATGGCTCCCGAACACCTCAAGCAAAAGCCAAACTCCTCACAGTGGCCAAGAGGCTCTCTGCAGTCTGCCTTCCACCCACCTCACCCTCTCACTCTCCCCAAACTCACACGGCCCCCACCATGCTGGCCTCCCTGCAGTCAGAACTGACAAGCTCAGATCTGCCTCAGGGACTTTGCACGTGCTGTTCCCGCTGCCTGGAACACCCTCCCAACGATGCCTGAAGTCCCACCTCCTTGAAACCTGACTTGCCAGACCCTCCCTTGCCACACTCAACACCACCCCACCAGCCCACCATCTCCCACCCTCTCACACACCACCAGCTGCCACCCAGATGTTTACTGAGCACCTACTACATGCCAGTCCCTGGGTGGTGTAAATAGTTAACGTGTTTGGCTGCTAACCGAAAGGTTAGAAGTTTGAGTCTACCCAGAGGAGCCTTAGAAGAAAGGCCTGGTGATCTACTGAAAAATCAGCCATTGAAAACCTATGGAGCCCAGTTTTATTCTGACACACATGGGGTCGCCATGAGTCAGGGTCAATTCAATGGCAATTGGTTTGGTTTACTACGTGCGAGGCTTAGTTCTTTACACAAATTTTCTCTGTAATCTTCACGACACCCCCAAGGGGGGGTCCTAGGATCTCTCAGCTTTACAGACAGGGAAACTGAGGTCCAGCACTGTGAAGGGACTTGCCAAAGGTATCATCATCCCCTTACAGGGAAAATTCTGGAATTTTCCTGACAAGCCAGATGGGATAAGCAGTGGGCTAAGTGTTGCTCTCTTGGAAAAGGCCCGGCCAGCATCCTGGGACAGGGGGGATATGATGGCTGTGAGCACAGACCAAGGTACCGCTTGAAACCCTAAAAGCATACCCTGGGGGCAATGGATGCAGAAACCGTCATTGAAGGACACACCAGGGGAGGTACACTGACCAGCAGGGTGACGGGTGGCCTTGACTGGGGCCACCACCCACATAGCAGGACCGCCTGTGCTCTTGTCCGGCGTCCCCTCTGGACTGTCTGTCTTGTTCACTGTGTGTCCCCAGACGCTAGTGCTGGTGCATATTAGGAGCACAAAACAGTCTTTCCATGGCTGAGTGACCTGATACCTCTTACACCCTGACCGCTATCCAACCCCCACCTACCACACTGACCGCCCATGGCCTCCTACCCCAGCCCCTGCCCAACCCCCAAAAGGCTCCAACTACCAGGCAGGAATGGAAATCTGCCCCAGCCCCTGCCCACACAGGGGGACGAGAAAACCCCAGGCACCCCTCCCACTGTCCCCCTCGAAGACACAGAAGGTCCCTGCCTGGGGCTGGGGGTGTGCGGACAGGAGAGGCGGATGTCCTGGCAGACAGGACCAGGGAGAAGGGGGGCCGAGGGCCGCTGCAAACGACCTTCTGAAATGCACCGATGAGGATGCAGGATGCAATTTGGGGTGACTCAGCTGGCAGACGCACGGGCCAAATGCAGCTGCCACGTGTCTGCCATGTTCCTCTCTATCTGCTGGCCATGTCCTAAGGTGCCTTGGACAGGGAGGGATTGGGAAGGGGGATGGCCAGCAGGTGGCTTCTGAGAGGGCAGACGGGTGACCACAACCTAAATGCATACTGAGCGCTTCCTATATGCAGAATTATCGCATTTTAATCCCTACTGCAGCCCAGTGAGGCAGCCACACTCCTGTCCCCTTTTTACAGTAGGGAGACAAGCTCAGAGAGGTTCAGCAACTTGCCCAAGGACACAGAGCCAGGGAGGGCAGGGACTAAGTTAGTGTTGCCATGGGGGATGGGGGCATCTGGAGAGGGAGGCAGCCTGGCACTACCCATGAGGGGTGGTAGGTGCCCCAAAAGGGCTGAGGTGCACCAGGGCCCCAGAAGGACGTGTCTAAGGCCCCACAGGAAAAATAGCAGCTAAAGGCTGGGAGGGACCAGAGGGCCCTGGAGACAAGGGGAGACCCTTCCCCTCCCCACTGCACCCTGGGCCTAAAGCTGGGGTTCCTGAGACCCTCAGGGGTCCCCGGAGGCCCAGGAGCCCCTCTGAAATCACAGCCAAGATCTGGCTACCCATAAAGGGGGTATTTTTCTGGGTGAAAGCCCCCAGATTCACCAAGATGTTTCTCCAAAAGGTTAAGTGGATGGGTCTGTGTTTGGTTCTGAGTGTTCCTGGAGCTGCCAAAGGAGTCCCTGGGTTGCCCAAATGGTTAAGTGCTCGGCTACTAACTGAAAGATTGGTGGTTTGAATCTACCCAGAAGCACTGAGGAAGAAAGGCCTGGCAATCTACTTCCGAAAAATCAGCCATGGAAAATCCTGTGGAGCACAGTTCTACTATGACACACATGGGGTTGCCTTGAGTCTGAATTGACTGGAAGGCAACTTGTTTGGGTTTTGTTTGTTTGTTTGGAACTGCCAAAATTGTCTAAAGTTTCTGGGGCGCATGACCTCCATTCCCTGAAACTTGGAGTCGGGGACTGAGCCCCCTCTCCACCCCATCCCAGAAGGCATGAAGTTTTGCATGAATCCTGAGATCCTGGCAGGGGCAGGGGGAACCCCAGAGGGCTCTGGCAGGAAGAAAGGGCGGGAGCAGGGCAGCTGGCTTCTCCCCACCCCACAAGACATTGGAGGAGGAAGAAAGCCAACCAGGGCCCCTCGCCTTGTTACACATGAAGGGTTGAAGCTGCTGACCTGAAACAGACCCTGGTAGGGAACTATGCCACCTCTGGAAGGGGGTGACACTGGATAGGGTTCATAGCCAGATGTCATGGGATCTCACATGGAAGTATTTGCTCAATAGGACACGCTCCTATAGGTTTCACAGCTGTTCCTTTCTGTGCCAGACGAAGAAGTCTTCCCATCCTCCCTGCTCCTATTCGGTGCCAGAGGAAGCTCCCTCTATTGGGTGAAATGCCCAGCCCCTCACTCCCAGGAAAGCGGCACTGTGGTAGACCCTTCCCTGGACATATGGGCCATGTGTCCCTGTACAGGGTGGGCGAGGTCCCCGAGACCCCCCAGCAATCTCGGGGCCTGGGGGCACCAGGCAGACAGGCTCCCCTCTCCCCTCCCCCCATGGGCTGCTGCCCTGGTGTGGAGGGGGTGCAGGAGGCGCTGGTTGCTCCCCCCCACCCCCCCGCATCACGAATCTGCCAGTGGGTGCAAGGGTCGCTAAGAGTCGGAATCGACTCAACGACAACGGGTTTGGTTTTTGGTTTTTTGGTCCCCCCACTGCCCATCCAATCCCATCTCCGGGACTCACACCTGCTGCCCTGTCCCCAGGACAAAGTCCTGGCCTCTTTGGGTCCAGGAGGGCTGGGAGACCGGGTCCCTGAGCCCTGCCCTTTCAGGGCGCCCCTAACCCCCCTATTCGAGGTCAGTGGTGCGGGTCTCTGCCCCGACTCCCCTCTCTCTCTGCAAATCAGTCCCGGCACTGTTCCTGTCCTGACAGCCCCCCCGCCCCGCCCCGTTTCTGTGGAGTTTGGAGACTCGCTGCTCGGTCCCCACTCAGTGAACCCTGTTATATCCCCATCCTGCGAGGGTCCCCAAATCCTTACGCAGGCAGGGTCCCCCCTACACCCCACTGTTCCCTGGGGTTCCTACCTCATGGAGAACCCCCCTCCTGCCCCGGACCCCTCCCCGGGCGCCGCGGGCAGCGGCCCAGGACCCCCGCGTCCACACTCCTTACCTGCCGGGCTCGGCCCGGGCGGGCGAACGAGGTTGGCGGGCACAGGGTCCCTCGCGGCCGGGGACCCCTGGGCCGGGGTTGGGGTCGAAGCCGGGGCGGGCCGAGCGCCGGACTCGGGAGCCGCCCCCCGCCGCCGGACTCCGGGCCGGGCGCTCGCGCGGGGGTCCCCGGCGGGCCCCGGCCCGGGGGCGGCGGGGACCCAGCGCGCATCCCCCGGCGCCGCGTCAACCCGCCGGGGGTGGCGGGGTGGAGGGGGAGGCGCGAGCGCCTGCCCGGCCCGGAGAGGAGGGGGCGGTGCTCGGCGTGCGGCGCCGCGGATTGGCTGAGCGCGGGTTGGTCCCGCCCCTGGCGACCCCACAAGCCCCGCCTATATTTAAAGACCCTGCGTTCCCGGGCAACCTTGGCGCCCCCGCCTCTCCTCGAACGCGGCGGGTCCTCGAACTCACGCTCTAGTCCTGCGCGACTGAGGGGAGCTTAGCGAAACGACCCCTGCCTACAACAGCCCTCGGGTTCCCCTAGTCACCGCCTCTTCCAAATTGGGTCATCAACCTTCTCGCGACTCGTGCACCATCCGATGGGACAACTTTGCAAAGCGATTCACCATCCCCTCAAAATGACCTCCTCAGCCGTCTGCTCTGCGTGGGGGACCCTTCTTTGGCGGGGATGTTGGCAGGTGGGGTGCCTGGGAGCAGTGCTGGGGGCTTCCAGGGGTGGGAGGGAAACGGGTTGGAGGCCACCTTCCCTGGTGGGGAGATGCCAGCTCAGATTCAGGCCCCTAGTCCTGACCTGAACGCCATGGCCAGGAGAGCAGGCCAGCGGAAGCCTGGGGAGCTGGGACTGCCAGGGCTGGGGGGTCCCAAAACCGAGGTCACTGAGGGTGACCTTGGGCAACTCATTTATTCACCATTAACAGCGCCTCCAGGGAGCCCTGCGACGGGAGGTTGCCAAGACTTTCCTCCTTGGCCCACCCCCTGCAGCCTCACTGCCTTAGCCTTACCTTGTCCCTTGTCTCCTAAAGCTGGGGGTGACGGTGTCTGGCTCTGTCCCCCCGGGCTGGGGGCTCCTAGAGCCCTGAGACTGAACCTGGGTGGGGCATCTCCCCCATCCCTCTCCCTGCCCCCATCTGCTTCCTTCCCTGCCCAAGCCTTGGACCAGGTTGGGCTCATCTGATCACTGTCACCGCCCGAGGGCGGCTGGCCTGTCTTGTTCCCGCTGCTGGGAAAATAGATGGACCTGAACCGAAGAAATGAATGAGGGGATGGTTGGGCAGGAAATGGGGCCAAGGGGCCCTGGAGGCAGCCAGGCTGGGCAGGGCAGAGCTTAAGCCTGGGGTGAGCAGATAGGGCTCCTGGCCCCTCTCTTCCAACCTGTTCCTCATCCCAGTTCCTCGGGTCGGGCTGCCTGGGGACCAGCCAGGCCCTGCTGTGTCCTCAGGGGCCTGAGCAGACACGAGCAGCTTCTAGGAGACATGGGGAGTAGGAGGGGGCTGTGGGTCTCTGAAGGGATGTATTCTCAGCCCCACCCCAGGAGCAGCCTACCCCTCCTGCTCCCCCTCGCAGCCCTCCTCATGCCTCTGGCCAGGCCCAGCCACTCTGTCCCCTCTGTCCCAGAGCTTTGGGGGCTCCTTCTAAAGCACAGCTGTGATAGAGCCACTCACACCTCCTGCAGAGTCCCGTAAGCAGCTGCCCATGGACTGACCCCAGCCTGCGCTATGGGGTTGCCGCCGTGTTTAACGCTGTTTGAATTTGGGTCCCACATGCACAAGTCCAGGAGCCTGGGTGGCGCAAATGGTTTGAGCTCGACTGCTAACCTAAATGTTGGTAGTTTGAACGCAGCCGGCAGTGTTGCGGAAGAAAGGCCTGGCAATCTGCTTCCGTAAAGATTATAGCCAGGAAAAACCGATAGAGCTCAGTTTTACTCTGTAACACAGGGGGTTGCTGTGGGGCCGGGGCAGCTAACAACAACAACAAAGCACAAGTCCAGACGTGGACAGAAGCCTTGGCCATAGCCCCACCCCACCCCCTAGGCCCTGAAGTTTCTGTACCCGCAGCCTCCCTCTGGAAAGGGCCCTCTTCCCCTCCAGCCCTCTGCCCTGAGGAATTTCCCCCATTGCCCTGCTCAGAAGATGGCGTGGGGGTGGGGGTGGGGGGTGGACAGAGGTGGGAATCTGGGTGGAAGCTGCCTGGGTTCCCCATCTGTCATGGATTGAATTGTGCTCCCCAAAAATATCTGTCAACTTGGCTAGGTCATGATTCCCAGTATCGTATGATTGTCCACCATTTTGTCATCTGATGTGATTTTCTTATGTGTTGTAAATCCTAATCTCTGCTCGTGGTTAATGAGGCAAAATTAGATTATGTTAAGGAGGATTAGGGTGGGATGCAACATCCTTGCTCAGGTTGCAACCCTGATCCAATGTAAGGGGAGTTTCCCTGGGGTGTGGCCTACACCACCTTTTATCTTACAAGAGATAAAAGGAGAAGGAAGCGAGCAGAGAGGAGGGGAGCTCATACCACCAAGAGAGCAGCGCTGGGTCCTCTGGACCCGGGGTTCCTGTGCCGAGAAGCTCCTAGTCCAGGGGAAGATTGATGACAAGGACCTTCCTCCAGAGCCAACAGAGAAAGCCTTTCCCTGGAGCTGACGCCCTGAATTTGGACTTCTATGCTACTAGACTGTGAGAGAATAAACTTCTGTTGTTAAATCCATTCACTTGTGGTATTTCTGTTACAGCAGCACTAGATAACTAAGACACCATTCGAGAATGAGGAGCCTGCCAACGAGCCCTGGTGATTCACAGCCTGAGCCACCTGGGCTGCTGGTGTCCTCTTTGGCCATGGGCAGGCCAGGTGGGGGCGGCCCATCAGGAGGTGCCACCACCAGGGGCCTGAGGGTGGCGGCCGAGTCTAGGTGCAGGAGACCTAGGAGAAGCTCAGAGCACTGGTGCTGAGGGACCCAGGCCACCTGGCCTCCCCCCAGCTGTGCATCTACAAAAGTCAGTCACCTGAGCCCCAAACCCAGGCCCAACGTCTGGGTGTCTGGATGGAGGCCCGACCAGGGCACCCAGTGAGTGTCAGGATGGCAGGGGGAGGGGCAGCTATTCACTCATTCACCCATTCATTCATTCATTTATTCACATATCCACAGAGCCCCTTCTCTGAGCCTGGTGCTGGGGATGCGGCGCCAGAGACAGACATAACCCCTGCCCCTCGTGGATAAGTTTTTAGCAAAGGAGTCTCTGGGTGGCACAAGCAGTTAAGCACTCAACTAGTAGCCAAAAGTTTGGCAGTTCAAACTCACTCAGAGGCACCTTGAAAGAAAGACCTGGAGATCTGCTTCCAAAAAAGATCACAGCCTTGAAAACCCTATGGAGCACAGTTCTACTCAGCACACATGGGGTTGCTGTAAGTCAGCGTCAACTTAACAGGAACTAACAACAACAAAGGAGGCCAGCCCTCTCCAAGTGAATAAATAAAACATTAAGAATTCCAGATACATACCCCGGAAAGCATGGCCCCCGGATTCTCTGTCAGCCCAGAACTAAAACAATTCCCGAGGCCAACTCTTCAGACAGGGATTGGACTGGACTGTGGGACATAAAGTGATACTCGTGAGGGGTGTGCCTCTTAGCTCAAGTAGATACAAGAGACTAAACGGGCAGCTTCTGTCCGGAGGTAAGATGGGAAGGCAGAGAGGGTTAGGAGCTGGCTGAATGGACATGGGGAATCAGGGGTGGAAAGGGGGAGTGTGCTGTCACAGTATGGGGAGAGCAATTAGGGTCACATAACAATGTATGTATAAAATTTTGTATGGGAGGCTAACTTGAAATGTAAACTTCATTTAAACTACAACAATTTAAAAAAAAATTTCAGAGAAACAAAAAAATTGGAAAAAGATCCAATGAAATAATGAAGTTGAGAGAAAAGGCTGCGGAGATGGGAAGACTTGGTGGGGTAAGGGGAGGCCTCTTAGAGGAGGGGACCTTCAAAAGGGGCCGCGGAGCTGGCATGGGAAGAGCTGGGAGAACAATGTGTCAGGCGAGGGAACTGCCAGTGCAAAGGTCCTGGGGTAGAACCTGGGAAGGTGAATTTAAGGAAGAGAGAGGAGACCAGTGTAGGGACAAAAAGGGTGAGGCAAAGTCAGAGAGGTGGGCAGTGGTCTTGCCCCAGGTCTGTGGAGGTGGGGGGTGGGGTGATGATTCTGAGCAGAGGGGAAGCCGCTGAGGGTTAAGCTCCTTGGGGCTCCTGTGAATTGTTGAAGGGAACAGGGTGAGCAGGGAGACACGGGGAGACTACAGCAGCTGCCCCAGAGGGCTTGTTCCTGAGGGGGGATCCAGAGAAGCTTTTTTTTATTCCGCCAGCATTTATTGAGCCTCCTGTATGCAGGGCCAGCATTTATTGAGTGCCTCCTGCGTGCAGGGCCTGTAGCCTGAGGTGGTGACTGTGCAGTGATGAAGACACACAAAATCCCCCAGGCCAGCGAGTGAGACAGACCTTCAGATGATAAATAAATCCACGAGAACCCTGCAGACTGTTCTCAGAGGAAATGAGGCTAGGGAGGGCTGGGAAAGGCCATGCCTGGTACCCCACCCCTCATTCTCCTCAACCAAAAAGCGTTATCTCAGTCTTTGGCCTGGAGGAGGTGGTGGAAGTGGAAGGGGGTCCCCACAAAGCATCTGAGGCCGTTGGAGAGCCCCTTCCATGCCCACCATGTGACCCACCTGGGACTGTCCTATTCATTTAGCTGCAGCAGTGGCAGCCACAAGCCCAAGAACACCTGGGGCCACCAGAAGCTGGAAGAGAAAAGGAAGCATCCTTCCCTAGAGCCTTTGGAAAGAGCGGGATCCTGCTGACACCCTGAATTCAGACTTTCGGCCTCCAGAACTGAGAGACAATACGTTCCTGTTGTTAAAGCCACCCCCACCACCCATCTGTCAGTGTGTCGTACTGTGGTGGCTTTCATGTTGCTGTGATGCTGAAAGCTATGCCACCAGTATTTCAAGTACCAGCAGGGTTACCCGTGGTGCACAGGGTTCAGCAGAGCTTTTAGATTAAGTAGGACTAGGAAGAGAGGCCTGGCGGTCAACTTCCAAAAATTAGCCAATGAAAACCTTATGGATCACAGAACAGAACCTTGTCCGACTTGCTTGCTTTGGACATGTCATCAGGAGGGATCAGTTGCTGGAGAAGGACATCATGTTTGGGGCAGCAGAGGGCGAGCAAGGGTGAGGGAGACCCTTAGGTGGATTGGCACAGTAGCCACAACAATGGACTCGAACATGGCAGCAGTCATG
The DNA here is from genome assembly GCA_030035585.1 of Dugong dugon. Lineage (NCBI taxonomy): Eukaryota > Metazoa > Chordata > Mammalia > Sirenia > Dugongidae > Dugong > Dugong dugon. Next base: position 22,362,280 of record CM057462.1, on the reverse strand, counting down.
AGAATGACGCAAGACCAGGCAACGTTTTGTTCTATTGTCTACGGGGTTGCCATGAGCCAGAGTCAACTCGATGGCAGCTATCCATCTATCTACCTACCTACCTACCTATCTACCTGCCTACACCTACCTACCTACCTGTCTATCGCCACCCAGTTTGTGGAACTTTGTTACAGCAGTCACAGGAGACTCATACAGTGGCTGTGGTGGGCAGGACACTGTATCTCTCCGTGACTCAGCTTCCTCAGCAGCACAGTGATGTCCCTTGGAGGGCAGGGGTGAGGGAGCTAATCCCCGACAAATGTGCTTGGCATACAACAAGTGCTCAATGGATGCTCATGCAGATACTGTTCTAATCACGACCCAGACTATTTCAAAAATGCCTTCCTGGACTCTCTGCCTCAGGTTGGACACCACCACCCCGTGCCCCACCACCGCCCCCTGGCAGCCTGGCCCCTGGAGGATCTTTCCTTGTTACAAATCTGATTACATCACCCTGAATTCTGAGTGTTCAGGGCCCCTCGTGGCCCACATGGCATCTTCACTCCACACAACTAGACCCCAGGCACTGTTCCGTCAGCAAACTCCTATTCACCCTTCCTGACGACTCAAAGGGTACCTCCTCCAGGACGCCTTCCCAGATTTCCCCCAAGCAGAACCCACCTCTCCCGCCCTCCCCTCATTGTGTGCAGAAATCTGGTCACACAGAGTCCCTCCTCAGTCCTCAGCTCAGTCCCAGAATCTGCCCACTTCTCTCAATCTACACTGGTCCTTGCTCTGCCAATACCACACCCCTCCTCCACTCTGGACACTGCCCCGCCCTGTGCCCTGATCTCCTGCTGCCTTCACTTCTGCCCTGACAGCCCCTGCTCTCCACAGCAGCCACAGAGACTTCTGAAAGTCAGGTCAGTCCATAGCCTTCTCCTGCTCACACATCCTCCGTGGCTCCTCATTGCTTTATAGTCCCCTCCCCCACCATGTCCCCCACCCCTGAGATTCAGCATGGACAGGCCTCTAGCTGCCGACCTCCCTGCCTTCAGCTCCCTCCTCTCTCCCCCTGACTCATTCTGTTCCAGCCACAGCAGCCTCCTCACTGTTCCTCAAGCACACCACCTGGTTCCTGCCTCAGGACCTGTGCGCTGGCTGTTCCTTCTGCTGGGTACGCTGTTCCCAGCTCTCCCCAGCTGGCTCCTTCCTTTCTTTCAGAGCTCAGCTCATGTGTTACCTTCCCAGAGAGGCCCTTCTGCCCACCTACAGGAGCCACCCCTACCCCACCCCAGGCCGCATCACCAGCTTGTAACAGTATATCACTTTCCTAAGTGACACCCCACGAGACTCCACAAGAGCTGACCTGGGCCTGCTTGGGTCCCCGCTGTGTCCCCAGAGCCCAGCCTGGGGCCGGACACACGGTCCTGCTCAGCACGTGTTTGCTGATGTGCACCCTACCCCAGAGGTCTGGGACCACATGCCTCTGATTTCATACTCCACCAGTTAGCTCACTGCCAAGCCCAAATGCCAGTCAGTATTCCCAGGGGAAAAACCGGCAAGTGAGCCGCCTGTGCCCAAGTGCTTCCTGGAAGCTGTCTTCATGGAGTGAGGCCCCTGGGAGGTGGAGAGGAGCCTGTGGGGGTGGGGACCCTTCTCACCCATTTCATCTCCCCCCTCTGGCTATGTGACATCAGGCAGGTCAAGCAGCTTCTCTGAGCAAGTTCCCCACCACTAGCAATCAGAGAAGGTAGGCAGTGACTCCCTGAGAAAGTGAAGTCATCATTGTTATTACTATTGTTAGCTGCCATAGAATCAGCCTCTAACTCAAGGTGACCCCACGAAGAACAGAACGAAACGTTACTAGTCCTGTGCCAGCCCCATGATTGGTTGCGATCGAACTGCTGTAATCCACAGGGTTTTCACTGGCTGATTTTTGGAAGTTGAAAGTCGGGCCTTTCTTCCTAGTCTGTCTTAGTCTAGAAGCTCTGCAGAAATCTGTTCAGCATCACAACAACATGCAAGCCTCCACTGATGGGTGGGTGGGTGGTGGCTGCACAGAGGTGTATTGGCTGGGAATCAAATCCAGGTCTCCTGCATGGGAGGCAAGAATTCAACCACAGAACCACCGCTGCTTCATGTTATTATTGCTACTATATTGTTATTATTGTTTCAATGGCTGGCACTATTTCCTTAAATCACCAGATTTTCTAGTCAATCCACCCTGGCTGCCCTGCTCAGCCCCTGGGCCACCCCCGCCTCCACAGAACATTGGGAGTCACTCACCCTGGGGTGCAGGGGTCTCCCCGCTGAGCCTCCACGAAGGACCCTGCCTCTTTTAGAGCAGCTGTGTTACCACTTGCCGGGTGAGGGGCTGCCAGCTGCCTTTTTTTTCCTGCCGGAGAGACCTGTGAAGATGAGACCTGTGCGTGGGGTGGAGGCAGGGCCACAAGAGACTTGGGTGTGGACTGCCCCCAGACCTCAAGGGTCTTCAGACCAGATTTGCAGTCTGACTTTGCATTGATGAGCTGGGTCACCTTGTACTTGGTAAGGAAACTTAAGATCAGCGGCCTCTTCTGTCCAGTGGGGCCCTGTCTCCTCCCTCTGAGGCCTCAGTGAACCCCTGTGGATACCTTGATGCCCCTTCCCCTAACCAGCCTGAAAGCTCCCTTCCAGTGTTCTTGCCTCCTTGCACTGGCCACTGAACTCCATCTGCTCTTCCCCATGCTGTTCCCTGTCCTCCCCCATGTTATTGCTTTGCCATCCAGTCAATTCTGACTCACGCCTACCACACATGTGTAGAGTAGCACTGCTCCATAAGGCTTTTTTGGCTGTAATCTTTACAGAAGCAGATTACCAGGCTTTTCTTCCATGGTGCTGCTGAGTGGGTTTGAACCACCAACCTTTAGGTTAATAGATGAGCACAAATGAATTGCACCACCTAACCAAAAAAAAACCATTGCTGTCGAGTTGATTCCGACTCATAGCAATCCTATAGGACAGAGTAGAACAGCCATATAGAGCTTCCAAGGAGCGGCTGGTGGATTTGAACTGCCGATCTTTGGTTAGCAACCATAGCTCGCTGTAGCTCTTAACCACTGTGCCATCAGGGCTTCCTCACACCACCTGTTATCATTGTTGCAGGTGCCGTTGAGTTGGTTCCAACTCATAGCAACCATGTAGGACAGAGTAGAACTGCCCCATAGGCTTTCCACCTAGGGATCTAGAATTCCCACTTTGTTGTTGTTAGTTGCCATTGAGTTGACTGACTTATGACCCCGTGTTTGCAGAGTAGAACTGCTCCACAGGGTTTTCAAGGCTGTGACCTTTCAGAAGCAGATTGCCAAGCCTGTCTACTGAGGCACCTCTGGGTGGGTTCAAACCACCAACTTTTCAGCTAGCAGCTGAGCTCTTAACCATTTGTGCCATCCAGGGACTCCTGTCCTCCCCCCACGATCCTCCCGATTCCTTCACCTTGGGGAGATCTGGGTGGACAAGGTGGGGAGGGCTGGTTGGAGGATGAAACCCACTGCCATCGAGTCGATTCTGACTCATAGCAACCCTATAGGACAGAGTAGAGCTGTCCCATAGGGTTTCCAAGGCCATAATCTTTACAGAGGCAGACTGCCACATCTTTCTCCCGTGGAGTGGCTGGCAGATGAAGGAGGCAGAAATAAAGGCTGGCAAGATCTACTCTACTCTCAGCCCCCCTCCCACAGTTGCCCTAGGGTCTGTAGGTCCTCCTCGTATTCACCTTATCTCTACAGGGCTGTCTCCAGAGGTCCCATGTGGGCACCAGGACCCAGGTACCACCCTAGAGGAGGGGGCAGAAGGGGACACAGGATAGCCTTTATGCGGAATGAGAGGGTGGCTGGCCAGACCCCAGAATGGGGCTGAAGGGGAAACACAGTGTGAACAAACATCCCAGTTGCCCCTTCTCCCTCCAGACTACTGGAGGGTATGGGGTTGGGGGGAGGGGCAACCCCCTGAATGGCTCAGGGGCCTCCTGTTCTGGCCAGGAGGATCTTGGAGCTGATCCCGAGTCCTGGGAGGGCAGGGGGCTTGTCCAAGGTCACCATCAAGCCAGTGGCATCGGAGAGGTAATTCTGACGCTCCTCCCTGCTCCTCCGCATCCCACCCTATGGCTCTGTCTCACAGTTCTAGAACTCCCAGAGATTTCCTGCAGGGTTGTGGACAGCCTGAGAAGGCTGAGGGAGGGTGCAGAGAGGAGAGGTGGGTCAGTTGAGGGGAGACGGAGCTCCTGGAGCCCCTGGGAGGGAAGCAGGCCAGGGCTTCTCAACTCAGTCCTGTCTGGCTTCCCACAGGGCAGAAAGACTCAGAGAGAGGGAAGACACCCCCAGTCCCTAGCCCTCCAGACACAGACATGCCACATTCTACTCCAGGGGTTAAACACTGGAAGCAGAGGACGCCAGGATGGACCCCACCAGCTGAGTCAGAGGGTCTGGCTGCAAACCCCACCTCTGTCCCTGCTTGGCTGGTTGACCTTGGGCCAGTGCTAACCCTCTTTGGGCTTCACCCCCTTTCCCTGTCAATGGGGATTGGCGGTGGGGGCGGGGAGCTGAAGCTTAGGGAAGAGATAACACACAGTAGGGGATGGGGGTTCCCTCCCAATCTTCAGTGAGGGGAATCCCCGCACCCGCTGGTTGGGAAGAGAAAGGCCTGGGGAGGGTAGAGGAAAAGCTAGGAGGGGGAGAAAAGGGGAGACCGGTGGGGGCTATCTCCACCCCCCACCCCGCCACTGAGGATGATGCCCACCCTGAAGGTCCTCATGCCCCTACCCCTGCCCAGTCCTGCGTCTCCGAGATCCCACTCGGAGACCCCCGTTACTTGGATATGTTGGGGGTCTGGGGCTGACTCCCTGTTCAGTTGGGGGGAAGGGGTGCCCCTCCCTCCTGCAGCTCTCTTTCGGATTCCCCAAGTAGGCAAACCCGGACCTTCGCCCATAGAAGAGAAGGGGAGCGCCGCCGCTGGAGCCCTGATACCCCTCCCTGTCGCCCACTCACCGGCCGTCGCTGGCCGCAGCTGCTGGAGCCGGAGCCGGACCGGTAGGGACAGCAAAGCCAAGCGCACCGGGCGGGCAAGGGCGTGCGGGCTTGGAGTGCGAGCGCCGCCGCAGAGCTGCCCCCTCCCGGCCGCCCGGCCCCGCCCGCCACAGTCGCCGCCCGGGTAGGGGGCGCTGACCTGCCAAGGGAGGAAGGGAGGCGCTGCCTGCGTTCCTCCCCACTCCCCCGCGGCGCTTCTCCGGAAAGGGGGAGAAAAGGGGGAATCCCCTTCCGTGTCTTCCTCCATCCCACTCCCCCAAGGCGTGGAAGAAAATCCAGACCACACTCAAAGAGACGGGGCGGGGGACCCTCCGCGGCCGCTGGCCCAAGGCGCTCGTTTTACAGATGAGGAAACTGAGGCCCGGAGAAGGGGAGCCCCAGGCCTGGCCCAGCGCCCCAGCAATACACAACGCGGCTGCCCCTCTCACTCTGGGGGCTGCTTTCCCGGGTGCAGAGTGAGAGAGAGAGAGAATACGACAAGCAGTGAAGCTCCCCGCCCTGAGATGGCTCTGAGGCCTGGGGGACCCGGGGGACCGGGGAGGCTGGGGCAACTGGTTACGCTGCCCTGGCGGAAAGGTCCCAGCGACGGAGGGGAACCTCGGTAGCCTGAAAGCAAACCACCGAAACTTCTCTACCTCGTCGGCGGGCCGGTGACGCCCCCGCCAAGCCTGCACGAATCGGGGACCCCGCGGTCCTGGACCTCGCTGGACGCGAACGGCGGAGGCAGCGGGATTGTGAAGGTCACTCTGCGAAATTAGAACAATGCGGCTCGCGGGGTCTGGGTCACTAGGGAATGGTTGGGGGGAGAGAAAAGCCCAGGACTCGGCCCCACCGGTGACCTCGTCCCCGTCCGGACCCTCTCTGAGGCTCAGTTTCCCTCTAGTAGATGAGCAACGCCGATCTCCGGGGTCCCTTCCGCTCTCCGAGTTCGTAGGGCTTTGCTCTTCTCGCTCCAACGTTTTTCTCCTCCTTCAGCCCCCCAGAAAGGGGAATGTCGTCCCAGCCACCTTCACCGCCCCGTCCCCCTCCTGCCCCGCCAGCCCTGGAACCCCCACCCACCTTCTGCGGTTGCCTGGGGCGAGTAGGGTTTCCTTCTGGAAGCCGGGAGGCTTTTACGAGGCTCCATCCTTTTTTATACGAATTTTTTCTTTTCTTCCATTCATTCTAAAAATAGCCGCCCCCCCACCCCCACCCCGGGCCGGGAGCTTCTCTTGAAAGGTGATGAGCTCCCGTGAGGGGTCCAGAGGCCGGGATTCCGCGCGCGGGCGGGGCGGGGGAAGCCGGACCAGGGAGGGGCTGAGAGCGCCCCCCCACCTTTGTGTGTGTGAGAGGCGCTTGAAGGGCGCCGCCAGCCTGACCGTGACAGTGTGTGGAGCGAAAGAGAACAAAGGGGCGAGGGTTTAGGGGGTCTGCATTATGGAGGCGCAAGGGTCGCGGGGACGCGATAGGCTAGGGGCGCCGCCTTGCACCCCTGTGGGGGTGACTCCCCGCTCGGTGGGCTTGGGGGTGGTGCCTTGTCGCATACAGTGAGGGAGAGAGGCAGGGATCGGCGGTGACAAGGGCGCGCAGAAATGGTCCCCGCCCCTTGGGCCCCTCACAATCGCTCTGTGGAGCCCCCCACGCCCAGTCCCGCAACTCCTCCTGTCACCGCCATCTCCCCACAGTCCCTTCTCTGCGAGGCAGCCACAGATCGCCCGTGCGGTGTGACAGGTCACGTTCCTACCCAGCTTAAACCCGCGCTACCTTACCCCGCCCCCCTCTTCCCTTGAACCGAAAGTGAATCTTGACTCGGCTTCCCTCGCAGACCTTGTCTGGTCTGGCCCCACCCACCCTTTGTCCAAGCTCCTCCGCGTCCCTCTGAACCGCCCACCACATTCCAGCCACGCCCGACGACTCTCCTAACGCGTCCGGCCTCAGGACCTTTGCATCTGCGGTTCTGCTGGGCCAACGGGACCCCAGACCCCCCAGTCCCTCTTGTCTTTCAGTGCTGGGTCCAATGTCATCTTCTGCCTGGTGTACTGTCCTTGCTAATCCTCAGCCCCTGGTGGGGTCTGTTCTTTCATTCACCTTGGGTGCCGTTCTGACTTGGACCTGGCTGCTGGAAGGATGGGGGGACTCCTGACCCTCCCCAACCCCAGGCTGTACCCAGAGCCAGATTAGAGGAGGTAGCTACCCTCTGCCCAGGTATCCACCCTGGGAAGCGCCCCCAAGATATGGCACCAGACATTCAGGACCGTTTCTGCAGGGCGTCGCCTACTACAGAGACGCTAAAAACCTAGCCAGGCGCCCCAGCGTTCCGAACGCGGGAGGCTTAACCCGTTTCCGGAATAACACGCGGCTGCAAAAAGAATGTGTCCCGGGTCTGCTGAGTGTGGGGCCTGGGGCAGCCAGGGCCAGGGGCCCTCAGGGCTGACCTTCCTCCTTTTATTCGCTTTTCCATCACGTTTTATTGTTTTATAATTTTTGGAACCAAAGGGATGGATAAAGGAAAAGTGCTTTGTTGGAGGATGTAAATACATATAGAGGGGTGCTCCCCCGTGCGACGGAGAAGGCAGCGGTTGAGAAATCAACTCCCACATAAGTGCTCCGTAAAATCGCTTCAAATGTTTTTCAGCAGCTACTATGTGCCCAGAAAGCGAGGGGAGCTCGGCGGGTGGAGGTGCCGGGAGCGCAGATTGAGAGAAGCCCCTCCCGTTTTGGAAGAGGAAGGGAGTGCGGGCGTCAGGATGGGCAAGGACAGGTCGCCTCAGTAGGACCAGGTCCATGGCGGAGGGTTTGGGGTCCGTGTGGGGTGCAAGTGTGCGCGTCTTTGCGCATTTCCCTGCATGTCGGGACCAGCCCCACGTGTGCACGTGGGCGCGGGTTCAAGGCCAGCAGGGTGGGGGAGGACGCCTGGCGGGGGAACCCTGCGTACAGGGCTGAGGGGCGTCAGAGAAACGGGAGGTTGAACCAGGGGAGGAAGCCATCGTCGGAAAGGGTACCCGCGGCTTCAGTAAAGGGCGCAAGGGACAGATGGTGTGTGAGTTTGGCGGGGGGCCTGAACTGGGGTTGCCAGATAAAACACATAACACTAATAATTTACTAGTGGTTTATCCGAAATTCAAATTTAACCAGGCGTCTTGTGTTTTTATTTTTTTTGCTAAAATCTGGAAACTTTGGGTCCGCATCCAGGGCTCCTAGCTGTCTGGAAGCTCCAGCTTCAGGGGTTGAAGGTGTCCGGCCCCCAATCCTCCCTCCCTGCACCCCTTACCCCCAGTGTCCCCCTCTCAAGCCCCTTATAAGTCTCCCATTGTTCCCGCCACACCTCCAGGGGCCCTAATTGTCCCTGTGTCCTCGCTGCTCCTCCTCTCCTTTGTCGTCCCCCGGGCTCTCCCCACCACCCCTCCCTCGAAGTCCCCGGGGGCGCGCGAGGGGGAACCCCAGACGCGGAGCCCGACGCTGGCGCAGAGCCGCATGGCTTTCCCAAGCCCCGCCGTCGACCCCCGCACTGCAGCCCGCCCGCGGTTGCCATGGCGATGTCGAAGGCCTAGCAGGGAACCTCGGGAAGACCCGGCGGGCGCTCCCTCCCCCACCGCCTCCGTGCGAGCCCACTCCGGTTTGAGCCAGTTTCCCCGCCCTGCCCCCCTTCGCACTGCAGCGTCGAGGATTCCCAGGCCCGGAGGATGGGGAAAACGGGCGGGGGCCTGCGCATGTGCACGAGACGCGGCGTTTTCCTCCCATCTCCGCGGCGGGAGCGCCCGGGGAAAGCCCTGGCGCTCCAGGCGAGCGACCCGCGCAGGCGCAGTGCACGCCCGGCATCTCCGCAGCTTCACCCGGGAGCTGCCTGGTCGTCCTGGCAACAACGCAAGGGGCGGGCTGGGAGGCTGCGGGACTCCCCTTGCACGCCCCTTCCCGCGTGCTGCGCGAGGCCGGGGATTCCCTGTCGTAGGCGCGCATGCGCACGCCCGGGATTCCGGTAGCGAGGCTGAGCGAAAAGGGGCTTTTCTGTAAAAGGAATCAGACGTTGTTACCATCCTGTCCTTATGTCGCGGGGGTTGAAGGTGCCACTCTCAGCTCGCGTCCTGGGTTCTAGCCGCAGTCTCTGGTCCACCAGCTGTCCTCCTAAAGTCCCCGGCAGAGGTGGTCACGCGCCACTCAGACACCCTCCCCTGTTGTAACACCTGCTGCGGCTCCCCATGCTCTGGTGACACCCTGGCCTCGGCACCATTACCAACCCCAACTTGTAAGTAAAGTATCATGAGCCACCTCCCCCTCTAACTGGTTTCTCCAGATGTTTTCTTTTCAGGTAATTGGCCAACTTCCAGCCCAAGATAAGAAAAATAAGAGGCTGGGGTCTGCAGACCACAGACCACCACCAGATCTGGCGCGCCTGACATGCGTAGAACCATGAACCACCACCCTCTGGGTGATTCCAGAAATCTTCTCCCACCAGACGGAACCAAACTTCAGCGGCCCAAGATTGGGGAAGACTTTCAGAAGGGAAGGGTCCAAGCCTACGATCCGGTTTGACAGACCCCCTTTTTTTGGACTGAGCAAGTGCAGATGCCCTACAAAGCACTCCCTCCCCGGGACCCTCACTGGAAGCCAAACAAGGCAGACGAGTACCGGTAGGCTCACTCAGTATCAGGATTGTTTACTCATGGTACTTAAGAACGGGGTCCCAAAGCAAAAGAGTTTAAATAGAGTTTAGGAAGTCAGACAGAAATCAGATGAGGACCCCTCTGCCTTCTTAGAATCTTTTCCACCATCAGACAGTATACTGACTTAGACGCAGAACAGCTTGAAAATACCAGGATGGTTAATGCTATCTTTATTGGACAAAGCACCCCAGATACTAGGAAACTTCAGAAAACAGAAGGAAGCATTACTATGAGTATGCGACACCTAGCTGAATTGGCCTTTCGAGTTTATAACCATAGAGAGAAGGAGAAACAGAAGGCACAAGGTGCCAAAGAAGATCAAAGGGCCAAAAGACAGGCAGCCTTGCTGGCGGCAGCCCTACCAAAACAAAAAACCAAACCCATTGCCGATAAGTCAATTCCAACTCACAGCGACCCTATAGGACAGAGTAGAATTTCCAGGGAGCGCCTGGTGGATTCAAACTGCCGACCTTTTGCTTAGCAGCGGTAGCACTTAACCACTAAGCCACCAGGGTTTCCCTACAGGGAGGAAGGGCCTCCAGTAGGGGGAGCTCCTAACAAGATACCCTCGGGCAAAGACCAGTGCGCCTACTGCAAGGAAGAAGGCCACTGGAAGAAAGAGTGCCCAAAGCTGCCGAGGTCAAACACAGGGGTCATTCAGGTGCCAGCCCTGAGTTTAGAGGAAGACTCTAATTAGAGGGCACCAGAGGCAAGCCCACCACCCAAACCTCTGGTTATAATGAATGTGGAGGGAAAACCGACTGTTTTTGGTAGATACTGGTGCCACCCACTTGGTTTTAACCCACCCAGCAGGTCCAGCCTCTAAGAAAAAGATTTCTGTGGTGGGAGTATCAGGAAAGGAAGATACCCAACTTTTTGTCCAACCTTCAACCTGCTCTCTCCGGGGAAAGGCAAAAACCCTAACTCACTCCTTTTTGTATATGCCTGAATGCCCTGTTCCGTTGCTGGGGAGGGATCTGCTCTGTAAATTACAGGCTGAAATCTATTTGAGCAAGGACAGATGCATGTTGATGTTACCGCTGAACATGGTTGGTAGGGCCCATCTCCTGTTCTGCCAAGAGACAGAGCCTTGCCATCGGGAGGTGATCTTCCCAAACCAGTGCCTAGAAAAGGAAATTAACCCTATTGTTTGGGCCACTCAGCGGCCAGGACATGCCCACAATGCAGTACCAATCAAGGTCCAGCTGCTACCCAGCATCACACCACCATGGGTCACGCAGTACCTACTAAACCGAGAAGCTCAGGTGGCCATTTATCAGCTCATCGGTAAGTACCTGGATTTTGGACTTTTCTGAACCTGTCGTCATTCAGCTTTTAACACCCACATTTTGCCAGTCAGAAAGAAGGATGGGACGTATCATTTTGTCCAGGACCTGCGAGCCATTAATCAGGTAACAGTCACTGTACATCCAGTGGTGGCTAACCCCTACACTTCGCTTTCAACCCTGTCAACCACTTGGACTTGGTTCTTGGTTTTAGATCTTAAGGATGCATTTTTCTTTGTTTCCCTGGACTCAGCCAAGAGAGATTTGCATTTGAGTGGGAGGATCCAAATTCCAGACAAAAACAGCAATACTCCTGGACCGTTCTCCCACAAAAGTTTAAAAATTCCCTGAATTTGTCTGGGACCACCTTGGCGAGAGAACCTCAGAGACTAATACTGACTAATGGGGTCCTTCTGCAGCATGTGGACGATCTCCTTATTGCAAGTAATAACGAACTTGATTGCAGTATTAACACAGTGACTGTTCAAAGCTTTCTGGCCGAGGCTGGATACCGAGCATCCAAGGATACGGCCCAGGTTGTGCGACAAAGGGTTACTGATTTAGAATTCATCATCAGTGCAGGGCAACAAGAGTTACAGCCTGAAAGGAAACAGGCCATTTGCAGGCTTGCCCCACCTGAAAACCGCAAGCAACTGCGCAGGCTTTTAGGAATGGCGAGATTCTGTAGAATTTGGATCCCAAATTTTGGCATGCTAACCAAACCTTTATATGCCTGTTTGGAAGGCAAGGAGGCAAATCAATTTGCCTGGACTAGCCACAAGCAAAAAGCATGTGAACAAGTCAAAAACGCCTTACTAGAGTCCCCGGCCCTAGGTTTGCCCAATTTATACAAGCCTTTTGTTTGTGCATGAACACCAAGGAATTGCAGTGGGAGTACTCACCCGACACCTAGGGTCCTGGAGACGCCCTGTGGCTTATTTTTCTAAGACTTTAGACCCAGTAACTCAAGGATGGCCAGCTTGCCTGAAGGCAGTAGTGGCCAACTGTCAGAGTGCTATAAGCTGCGGAGAAACTCACTCTGGGACAGCCAGTGCGAGCGTATACTGCTCTCAGTCCTGACTGTCTTAGAACAGAGAGGCAGCCACTAGTTATCTCGAAACCAGATGACCCAGTACCAAGCTGCCCTTGTGGACAATCCAAATGTCCAAATTCAACCGGCGACCACTCTGAATCCAGCCACTCTCCTCCCTACCTTACCCCTTGGTGACCCTGTGCATCACAACTGTGTTCAAACTGTTGATCTAGTGTATGTCCTCATTTATTGGACTGGCCCCTGGCCCAAGCTGATCTGGAACTCTTCACTGATGGGGGCAGCTTTGTAGAAGGTGGACAGTGGAAGGCAGGCTACACAATCATCAGTCTTATCGCAGTCCTGGAAGCGAATACTCTCCCTAGTGGTACCTCTGCCCAGAAGGCTGAGTTGATTGCCATGATCCAAGCGCTGAGACTGGCCAAGGCGAAGCAGGCAAACATCTACATGGATTCAAAGTATGTATTTTCAGTTTCACATGCATGTGGGGCACTCTGGAGGCAGAGGGGGCTGTTGACTTCAGCAGGGAAAGAGATTAAGCATAGCCAGCAAATACAGCTACTCCTTCAAGCAGTCTTGCTACCAGAGGCTGTGGCTGTAGTCCTTTGCAAAGGACACCATCAAGGTGAGTCTCTTGCTGCCCAGGGCAATAGGAAAGCAGACCTAGAGGCGAAACGAGCTGCATGAACTTTTACACCTGTAGTAATAGCAGCCCTGATTCCCCAACTCCCGAAACTAAGTGACAACCCAGGATATACAGAAAGAGATGTATAGATAATGAATGGTAACTCCAAAAGCAGGAAAAGTGGTATTGTACAACATACAGATGGTTATTCCTCCCAAAAGAAAACATCCCACCAGTCTTAAAAGGATTGCATGAAGCTGCTTTCAGGGGACATCTAGGTCAATTGGCATAACAAAGCTTATTAAGAAATGTTCTGCATCCTACTTTGGTGAGTGGTGTCTGGGGTCTTAAAAACTTGCAAGCAGCCATCTAAGATGCATCAATTGGTCCCAACCACCTGGAGCAAAGGAGAATGAAGGACACCAAAGACACAAGGGAAGTATTAGCCCAAGAGACAGAAAGGGCCACATAAACCAGAGACTTCATCAGCCTGAGACCAGAAGAACTAGATGGTGCCCGGCTACCACCAATGACCGCCCTGACAGGGAATACAACAGAGAGTCCCTGATGGAGCAAGAGAAAGGTGGGGTGCAGAACTCAAATTCTAGTAAGAAGACCAGACTTAATGGTCTGACTGAGACTGGAGGTACCCTGGAAAGCATGGCCCCTGGATTCTCTATCAGCCCAGAACTAAAATAATTTCCAAGGCCAACTCTTCAGACAGGGATTGGACTGGACTGTGGGACATAAGTGTTACTCGTGAGGAGTGTGCCTCTTAGCTCAAGTAGATATAAGAGACTGACCGGGCAGCTTCTGTCCAGAGGTGAGATGGGAAGGCAGGGAGGGTTAGGAGCTGGTTGAATGGACATGTGGAATGAGGGGTGGAAAGGAAGAGTGTGCTGTCACAGTATGGAAAGCAATTAGGGTCACTTAACAATGTAAGTATAAATTTTTGTATGGGAGACTAACTTGAAATGTAAATTTGATTTAAATTATAACAATAAAAAAAAAAAAAAAAAGAGGCTACCCACTATGGGAGAGAAGCCATGTATGATTGGGTGTGATGACACCTAGCGGGCAAAGGTACCCAAGCAACAATAAAATCCATTACCCGGCAGTGTGTTATTTGCCAGAAAAATAATCCAAAAGCATTTGTCGAAGCTCCACCTGGAACACAGTATCGGGGACGAATCACCGGAAGAGACTGGTGAGCAGACTTCACAGAGATGCCACGAGCACGAGGTAATTACAAACATTTGTTAGTCTTTGTAGATACTTTTTCTACTGGGTAGAAGCGTATCCCTGCAGGACAGAAAGAGCTACAGAGTTAGCAAAGCGTTTACTAAGAAGAAATCATTCCTAGATTTGGCCTACCACAGTTGATTGGAAGTGACAACAGACCTCACTTCACTGCCATGGTAACTCAACTTGTGGCTACGCATCTTGGCATCAAACGGCATTTCCATAGTGCCTGGAGACCACAGTCCAGCGGACAGGTAGAAAGAATGAACAGGACACTGGAAACACATATAGCCAAAATACATCAAGAAACTAAGTTAGTTTGGAGAAAAACTCTCCCTATGGCTCTGTTCAGGGTAAGAGGTGCTCCCAGAACTAAGCTAAAGGTAAGTCCCTTTGAGCTTACATGTGGACACCCCTTGCTCCATAACTATAATAATTTATAATCTGATTTAAGTGCCATGGATATAACTAAAGACCTGGGAACTGACTGTATTCATGAACAAGGTAAATTATTTGCAAAACAGTATCTACGCTTAGCAGGAGAAACTCTTGAATCTCTCCACAGGTATGCCAGCACCACCTGGCAGACTGTCCCACCAGCTGATGTGCTACTGCACGTCACCAAGCCTGGAAGTCAGGTATTTGTTAAAGCCTGGGACGCTAGGACCTTGGCCGAGAAATGGAACGGTCCCTATAAAGTGCTGTGAAGGTCAGTGGGAAGGGCGCCTGGATCCACCACACCAGAATCAAGTCAGCTCCTACACCTGACCTTGAACGACAGATCTTGCAGAGTAACAGCAACTGGGAGGCTGAACCAATCACAGGGTTGCAGTGGCTGTTCAAGAAAAGGAAAGATCTTCCAACATGATTGTGCTCCTAATGTTTACATTGCCTTTACTGTCTTGGCAATCATTGTGTTCTTTCTCTTTTTACAGAAGCTCCAGATGATTCCTTGCCTTCCTGTATTTTGACTCCACGTTGAGCATATTTTGGACAATTTTTATCTGAAACTAATCCAATCAGTAGCCACTGGAGGCAATCTCACTATTGGGTATGTCAGCCTCTGCCCACCACTGTGGAAAGTCTCCATGTCCCTTGGGTGGTTCCAATACCTGATGTTACACACCTAAAGAAGGTACCACCTCCCACCTATAATGACTCTTTAGATAGTCCTGGGTTAGAGGTAAGAGCCAAAAAAGCAAATGCTACCACTCCTTGCTTTAAAATCAAAAGCATATTTTATTGGCCTTCAAGGTCTTCAGATTCAGACAATGTAAGAAATTTTACTTGGTCTAATTACGACACCTTCATAGAAGGCATCAAACACCTACAGAATCTAACTGGCCTTGTTAACCTAGAACTTACCCAGGTTGTGTCATTAACGACTACAGCGTTAACACAAGGCTGGGAAAATTGGTTCGGTCACACTGCACACCCCTGGAATTATTTAGAAAAGACCAGCTCGAAAGTTGCAAACCGTACGTGTGTTTGCCTGCCACCTGGATATTCATTTCTTTGTGGTCATACTAAACCTGGGAGTCAAACATTCCACTCTGCTGCTTACAAATGCTTCTTGTCCCAAGCTGTGCTGGGTACTTGCACCCTTGGAAAGAAGAGAAACACATACCTCAGATGACTATGACTCTGACGAAACTGGGTGGTGGGACTTAACTGGAACCAGGTTTAATCCCACAGCCGAGACTGGCGATGGCTGGTTTATCATTTGAACACTTACAGTTTTCCCTCAGCTCTTCAAGACGCCGTGAAAAACCGATCAGAAACTATTCACATACTTTCCAAAACTACCAGCTGAGCCATAAAAGCCCAGCAAACTTCCCTAAATTCCCTGGCTGGGGTCGTGATGGACCACCGTATTGCCCGTGACTACATTTTAGCCAAAAAAGGGGGCACCTGCACCATAGCCAACACCTCCTGCTGCACCTGGATAAACACCAGCCATGAAGCAGAAGTCAATCTCCACAAATTAGAACAAATCGCCAGTTGGACCCGTCCCCTTTGCCCATCCCGATGGAGAAACACTGTCTAATTGCTGGTCACGGATAACTTCCCTGTTTCCCAGCTTCCACTGGCTCTGGCCTCTTGTTACTCTGTTGACTATTCTTTTTGCTAATCTGTCTTTGTTTTTGCCCTGCCTCTTAAACTGTCTTACCAGGTTCATTCAAAATCGCCTAGCCACTGTGAACATTGTGATGCTTCAGACGTCGGACTGTGTTCCCCTTAACAAACCTCAGCCAACAAGGATACAAACCCATCCCTCCTGAACCCACGCAGGCCATACTTCAGTTCTATGCCAGCGCCCCTGTCCAGCTTGAAGTAGCTACAGAAGAATGACCTTCACCCCTACTCCCCGTGGAAGGATGTGGACTGAGCACTCGAATCCTGAAAAGACAAGGAGGTAATGAGACCCTGGCCTCTGGGCACCATTACCAACCCCAACTTGTAAGTAAAGTAGCATGAGCCACCTCCACCTCTAACTGGTGTCTCCAGATATTTTCAAGTGACTGGCCAACTTCCTGTCCGTAAGAAAAACAAGCTGGGGTCTGCAGACCACAGAACCAGTTAAGACCAGATCTGTCCTGCCTAACATGCACAGAACCATCAACCCCGTCCTCTGGGTAACCCTGGAACTTTTCTCCCACCTGATGGAACTAAACCTTAGCGGCCCAAGACTGGGGGAAGACTTTCAGAAGCAAAGGGTCTGAGCCTAAGATCCACTTTGTGAGACCCCCTTTTTTTGGACTGAGCCAAGTGCAGACAATGGAACCACTCCGGGAACGCCTTTTTCTGGGCCAGACCAATCACTGACCTTGCTCCTTCCTGCTAGAACCCTTCCTCTCATAAATACTGTTTGGGCCATTGTTCAGGGAGCCACCTTGGCAACATGAGTCCAGTGTGCTCCTTTACTTGGCCAACTAAATAAAGCTTCTTTCACTTTCGTCCTCTTCTTGCCTTTATAGCCGTGCTGAGCAGACCGAGAACAGCCCGGTCACACTGGGGGCAAGCCCACTCTTCAGCACGGCATCCGGTGCTTCCCCCCTGGCTTCCTCCCTCGGGTTAATGGCTGTCAGCCCAACCTTCCCTCAGCTGGGGCCACAAAGACCTCAACGTGTCCCCTTTGCCAAGTCCTTTTCTGGGACGTGTCCTTCCAGGGCACCATCTCGTTGGTTCTCGAGACAGCTTCGGGGTGGGCACTGTTTCTACACCTGTTTTACAGAGAGGGAAACTGAGGCTCGGACCCGTAAAGGCCTTTGCCCAAGCTCCTAGGAGTAAAGGGCAGAGACAGGACTCGAACCCAAGCCTCCATTTATGGGGGAAACATTGGGCTCCTCGTATCTAGCAGATGCGCCGTCAGCCCCAATTCCTGGCCCCACGCCACCCCTGCTACGTCCCCGGCTGCTCCGGGCGGAGTACCCTGATGGCCGCTTCTGGGCTGTGTGACTTGTTTCTGCATCTGTAAAGAGAATCGCTTCTCATGGGGGCTGTCCTGGGGCTCCGTGAGATGCTGCCTCGCGCTTAGGTGGGGCCTAGCACCCTGTAGGGGTTTTCTCGCTGTTGGCCCAGTCTCCCCAAGTCACTGAGGGGCCTCTGCTTGTTGGTGCCCCCATAGGCTCCTCCCCTCCTTCACTTCCCCACCCACAGAAGGACTTTCTGGGTTTCCTCCCGGATAGTCATACGCCCTCCTCACAGCGTTGGCTCCTCCTCGGTAAGTGGAGCCATTTTTATGCCATTATTGCCATTTTTGTGTAAACTTCTATTGCTTCCGGCACCCTCCAGCCCCCTGCACACTACACTTGAGTTATACCCAATTATCAACTGCACCCCCTCCCTGAAGGGGAGAGCTGACATCTCCAGGCCTTTCCACATGTGGCTCCTTCGGCCTTTTCAGTTTCTCATCTGCATGGAGAACTCCTATCCATCCTTAAAAGCCCTGCCTCAGTGAAGACCCCTACCTCCCCTTGCCCCCATCCCACCTCTAAGCAGACCCTGGCTCTCTCTGGTCCAGCCCTAACCCCACGGGACTGGGGGCCTCAGTGGGTATCTGCATCTGAAACTTCAGATCTAGAGAGGTGCCTTCTGGGCAGGAGGAACCCAGGACAAACTCCCCAGCTGGGACAAGCCTGGTGTCTAAGAAGCTGAGAGCCAGGAAGGGGGATTGGGAATGGGTGTGAGAGGGTGCAGGGAGGGTGTTGCCTGGGTGGGGAGGCAGGGTGTAGAGCTCAGTAAATCCTTCACCCCATCCTCCCACTCAGTGCCTCAGTTCCCTCCTCTGTTGTAGGTGACCCTGATTTGCGGCAGGGCTGTCCAAGGCCTGGCACACAGCATGCACTGAAAACATCTTTCCCTCACCATGTTGTTGACTCCCAGTGCCAGCAGCTGCTCTGCCCTCGGTCCAAGTCTACCCGGAAATGCTGCTGACGATCTGACTGCTGTACTTGAGGGCACCTTGTTCCCCTCCTGGCCCTCGTGAGCCAGGTGCTGGGCCTCGACTAAAGCCGGCTTCTTGCAAGTTGTGTCCCAGCAATTGTCACCCACCCGCCACCTCAATCCACCTCTTCCCCAGCCTTGTGGGCCGTCTCCCAGCCGCCCCTCCCTCCCTGCTCTTCAGGTTCACTGAAGCTGTAGGCTGCCAAACCCAGGTTCAGATCCCTCCCTATGTGGCTTCCCAGATGGGCAGCTCTGGATGGTCCCACTGATCCACTAGGACTGGGCTGGATGTCTCCAGTTTGGGAGCAACAAACAGCAGCAGCAGCCAGCACTTCTACCAGTCAAGTCCTCAGGTTGACTTTGAAATGCAGGCTCAGGAGGCCGACTACTTGCCTCCGATGTGCTGTGTGACCTTGGTCAGTGGTTCGACCTCTGGGCCGGCCGCTCACAGCAGCCCCGGTGAGGCTGAGTGGATGACTGATTGTACAGGTCACTCACTGCACAACCAGTCCAGCTCAGGAGGGGGTGCCTTTTGCTAATCTACACCGAGGCAGGGCAGGAGCCGGAGGGGTCTGACGGCCAGGGCTGTAGGGGCTGGAGGGGACTGGGGGAGATGCATCAGCCCAGCCCTGTACGGCTCAATACAGTCCCATGATCATCCGCCCCCACTGAGCGTCTGGGCCCTTATCTTTTCTAGGCAGTGGTCCCAGTATCATATCACAGGAGGTACTGTAGGTACCAACAACATTTTCGCCCCAGAGGCCCCCTTTCCTGCTCCCGTTCCCTCCCACCTGCCCACTCAACCTGCTCCCTCACCCCTCCCATCCACCTCCCAGCCCCCCACCTCCTCGCCACTCCAAGTCCACACGTGCTCATTGCAGCCAGACCTGCCTTTATTGGGAGCCCAGCCCTGAGCTCTGTGTGCCCCTGGGTCACCTGGAGCAGGGACCCTCCGCGGGAGGAGGGGGCGTGATGTCATGGAGCCCTCGGCCCACGACGTGTGCCTGGCCTCCCCAGTCTCCCATGTACTCCTTGGTACAGCCGACTGCAGGCAGCTCCCAGTCCGGGGGTAGGTGTCTCACTTCGGGGCATTGAAAGGCATGGTCCGCTGGTTCATGGGGTTGTCGGGTGAGCGCATCCACTCCTTCTTGAGCAGCTGCTTCAGCTGTGACAGCCGCATGTTGGGGTTCTCTAGCTTAAGCCGTGGCAGCTGCACCTCCTCGAAGGCTGTGAAGGCTGCCCGCATGCGCCGCTCAGGGTGTCGGTCAGCTGCCTCCTCAGCCATGCTGTGGGGACATGGGTGTCAGGGGGCCGGGGGTACCGATGGGGTCCAGGGAGCCCCCACCTTACCTGAGCCCCTTACCTGAGCACAGCGATGGCATCCTCCACGGTGCGTGCCTCCACGCTGCCCTCCTCCAGCATGCGACGGTTCACATTCTCCTCCAGCGGCACCTCCAGGTGGCTCCGGGCCTTCTCAGCTGGGGACCCAGAGATAGACGGACAGAGACCGAGAGACAGAGATATATGAAAAGACCAAGCGATACACAGAGATGCAAAGAGAGACGTTCATAGAAACAGAGACACGAAGAGATACACAGAGATGCAGAGATGTACACCGAGAGAGATATGCAGAGACAGAGAAACAGAAAGATACAGAGGTGCAAAGACAGAAATGTACAGAGAGAGACACGAAGAGATGAAAAGAAGGAAGACAGGAGGGATGGAAAGGAAGAGGCAAGGAAAGAACGATGGGAAGAGGGGAAACGGGCCGCGAGTGGGGCGGCCACCCCAGCAGGCTCCACCCAGGCCCTACTGCCCTCCTGACCACCCTGCTGCACCTGGCACACAGGAAGTGCCAACATGTGGCTGCCTCCTCTTCCTCTTGGTGCCCCATTAACACTCCCTGGGACCGTGAGGGACGTAAGCTGAGGGTGTTGGGGACACCCTATGTGGTTTGTGCTTTGAGCCAGGCCGGTGGGGATGCCCCCCACCTACCCACCTCCACCCTGGGGGCCCGGTGGCTTTGCTGAGGGCAAGGAGGGGCTCTTGAACTGGGTCAGTCTGGGTCAGGGTCCTGTGGCCACAACCCCTTAGTGATGAAAGCGCAGCTCCAGTGGACACACCCCTGCCCCCTACCCACCTGGCTCTGGGGCCTCCCGGTGCTGGAGGTCGCGGCGTAGCGTCTCTTCGATCTGGGCGCGAGTGACCTTGCCGGGCGCAGCCGCCCGGGGGGCCTTGCCACCCTTGAGCTTTGAGTCTTCCTCCTCAAGCAGCCGCTGCGTCTCCTTCTTGCGCTCTAGCTGCTCCAGGCGCCGCTTCTCCTTCTCCTCCTGAGGGGACAGCTGGTCATGCTGGGCACCCCCACCACTGGGGTCTGGGCTCAAGATGGACCTGGGCCCAGCCCTGCCCTGCTGGGGTAGGGGTGCCCATCCTGAACAAGTACAGGAACAGCAGGGGGACCTCAGCCAGGGCGGGGACCTCTCAGAAAAGGGACGCTAGGCTGAGGCATGAAAGAGGGGGAGGAGCTGGTCAAGAGAGACCAGGCAGAGGGAATGGCAGATGCCAAGGCCCTGGGGCAGGAACTACCTGGCATGACAGAGAAACAAGGGAGGCTGGTGTGGCTGGAGCTGCATCCAGGTGGTGATGGGGGTGAAGCGTACAAGGGGAAGCAAGGAGGGGTGAACCTGGAAGGGGAAGGGGCATGGAGGGTGGAAGGGCCTCAAGGGCACAGAGAGGGCTTGGATTGGATCTCAAGGGTGATGAGATCCACAGGAAGGTCTGGACCTGTCTGCTGTCAGGGCAAGGGCTCTGGAGCAAGGCAGCCCAAATGGGAATGACCAGAAGGCCTTGTCTGTGTGTCCAGCTGTGAGTCATGGGGGCCAGCCCCTCAAGGAAGCTCTGATGGCAGACAGCCGGGCAGTGTGAGGGGACATCTGGCTTGCACGGCTGATGGCAGACAGCTGGGCAGTGTGAGGGGACATCTGGCTTGCAGGGCTGATGGCAAACAGCCAGGCAGTGTGAGGGGACATCTGGCTTGCAGAGCTCATCTTGGCTACTGCCCCCACTGCCCCAAAGACAGTGCAATGTTCTGGGTTATTTATGGTACAGCCACAGGCTTAGAATATTCCACTGTTTCAGGCTGGGCCTGCATCCCAACCCCACGAATCCTCCATCTGTTGCCCTTGTCTGGCAGCTCCTGGGGAGGGGTCCCTATACTCACAGGACCCACGTGACTGGCCCCTGCATCTCCAGGCAGACCTAAACCAAAAACCAAACCCACTGCTCTCAAGCTGACTCTGACTCATGGCGACCCCATGTGTGTCAGAGTAGAACTGAGCTCCATGGGGTTTTCTTGGCTGTGATCTCTCAGAAGCAGACTGCCAGGCCTTTCTTCTGAGGTGCCTCTGGGTAGGTTTGAACCGCTAGCCTTTCAGCTAGTAGTCAAGCACTTAACTGTTTGTGCCACTCAGGGACTCTAATAAAGATTACCCATTGCCGTCAGGTTGATTCTGACTCACAGTAACCCTACAGAACAGAGAACTGCCTCATAGGGTTTCCAAGGCTGTACATCTTTTTCTTTTTCATAAAAGAAAATTTAATGATCAGAAAACAAATATTACAACAAATTACCATGTTTTATTTTTAGATAGATCTTTCATCCAGAGGCGTAACTAGGGTATGGCGAGTATGGCAGGTATTGCCCTGGCGCTGGGTACATGGTGCCACTGAGGAGTTACATTAACCCGGAACGGCCAACCAAGGCTGTAAATCTTTTTTTTTTAATTTTATTTTATTGTACTTTAAGTGAAAGTTTACAATTCAAGTTAATCTCTCATACAAAAATTTATACATTGTTATGTGACCCTAGTTGCTCTCCCTATACTGTGACAGCACATTCCTCCTTTCCACCCCGGATTTCCTGTGTCCATTCAACCAGCTCCTGACCCTCACTGCCTTCTTAACCCACCTCCGGACAGGAGCTGCCCATTTAGTCTCATGTATCTACTTGAGCTAAGAAGCACACTCTTCACGAGTACCATTTTATGTCCCATAGTCCAGTCTAATCTTTGACTGAAGAGTTGGCCTTGGGAATGGTTTTAGTGCCGGGCTGACAGAGAGTCCGGAGGCCATGCTCTCTGGGGTTCCTCCAGTCTCAGTCAGACCATTAAGTCTGGTGTTTTCACTAGAATTTGCACCCCACTTTCAAGGCTGTAAATCTTTACTGAAGCTGACTGCCGCATCTTTCTCCTGCAGAGTAGCAGGTAGGTTTGAACAGCTGAACTTTTTGGTTAACAACCAAGTGCTAGACCACTGTGCCACCTGGGCTCCCAATAAAGATGACAGCCAAGAAAACCCTATGGAGCTCAGTTCTACTCTGTAACACATGGGGTCACCGTGAGTCGGATTCGGCCTGACAGCACTGTTGTTTTTTTTTTGTCCCAGGCAGAAGACCCTCCATGCATACCATAGGACAAGTGAGCTCAGGGGAGTGGGACTTGTGTGGCCCTCTCTCTCCCCTGGCTCCTGGGATGCTGAACCTCCCTCCCCCACCAGCAGGATCAAGGCGACCATGTGCTGAATGAATGAACTAATGAATGAATGAATGCTGGGAGGCTCCAATCACTCAGGAAGGACATGAACCATGTGGCCACAGCGTTTGTCTCCACAGAGCCAGACCTGACCGTGGGCTTTTGTTCCCAACCCTTCCACATGACTTCATCTTCCACATGCATTTATACTTTGACATTCAGCAAAATTAAAAGAGAAAACAGGAGAGACACTTCCAGTTTCTAAAAGAGGACAATTAACCATTGGCAGTGTCTGGGGATGGCTGAAGGATGAGTGTACTTGATGGAATATTCCAGAACCATCCTGACTGAGCCTTATGAATAACTGAGCTGGAACCACAGTCGGCAGTCAGGTGCTCATCAATGAGCTGCTTAACGGGGAGCAAGCGAAGACAAAATGTTGACCGCTCGACAACTGCCAGGCCAGCCAGGAGAAATCTGGCTGCGGGACAGTGTTTCATCAAGGACGCAAGCCTCAAGGTGCAGTGTTGGTGAGAAAGGCCTGTGTGTCACGTGTAGGCAGGTGTATTAGTAAGTGCACTGTCTATGAGTGTTCCGGAGCAAGCATGAGTCTTTTTTTTCATGAAAACAATAGATTTCAATGTAACTCTGAAAAAATACATATATCTTAAAAGTGGCTCTCATGTGAGGAAAACACAAGGGACGAGGTGTGCTTCAGAGAGGCAGTGGGGACTTTGGCTTCTGTGTGCCTTTACGGGGGCGGGGGGCGGGGGGGGGGGCAGGATAAGCGAGCAGAGGAATGCATGATGGAGAAGACCTAACAGCAGCCCCACGCAGAACGGAGCATGTCTGAGCAAAAGGTGCTGGACACAGAAGGAGATGCCCTGAGTTCATGTATGTGATGTTCAAGAAAAGTGTTGACTCATGGGGTTCAAAGTCAGGAGGGGGGTTGCCTAGGGGAAGGAATTGCTGGGGAGGGGGTAGGAGGGAGCCCCCAAGGACTAGGAATGTTATAGATCAGGGGTTGGCAAAGTAAGGCCCACCACGTTTCTGTAAATAAAGTTTTATCAAAACACAGCCACATCTATTAGAGCATGTATTATCTGTGGCTGCTTTTGAGACAAAGGCAGTGATGGTTCAGTGGTAGAATTCTTGCGTTCCACGTGAGAGACCTAGGTTCAATTCCCACCCAGTGCACCTCATGGGCAGCCCCCACCCATCTGTTCGTGGAGGTTTGTGTGGTGCTGTGCTGCTGAACAGGTTTCAGTGGAACTTCCATACTAAGATGGATTAGGAAGAAAGGCGTGGTGATCTATTTCTGAAAATCAGCTAATGAAAACTCTATGGATCACAATTGACCGAGCGCAACCAATTACGGTGACGGCACAGAACCAGGCAGCATTTCATCCCACTGTGCATAGGGTTGCTATGAGTTGGGGGCTGACTCAGCAACTAACGATAACAGCATCACCTGTTCTTCCAGGTGAGCAGAAAGATAAATACTCACTGATCTACACACCCAGGATATGCACAATTTCCTGTCTGTTAGTTGAACCTCATAACAAACAAGAAGAAGGAAGGCCCACGGCTTTGGCTTCCGCCCGCCCAGGCCCTCTGTGTAGCCCCATAACCTGGGCTCCTGCTTTCTGCCCTCTCTGTGCCTGAGTTTCTCATCTGGAGGATAAGACGATCCCAGTGCCCAAGACAGAGGCCACAGGGAGGGCTCCCCTCTGCCCTGGGCCACTGCTCCCGACACCAAAGGTCTCCAATGTCTCTCTGGCTGCATATCCGATCTTTGGCCCACTTTGCTTTTCGTTTTGGATTTTCAACTGTCCTGTAGTGTCAAAGAGGAACCCTTGTGGTACAGTGGTTAAGCACTTGGCTGCTAACTGAAAGGTCGGCGGTTCAAACCCACTCAGTGGCTCTGCAGGAGAAAGGCCTGATAATCTGCTTCTATAAAGTTTACAGCCAGTGGAGCGAGAGAGGAAGGAGTTAGGAATAGGAGGGGGAAATGGAATGTGTGGCTAATTGCCTCGATGAACAACTGCCTCCTTTGCCATGAGATCAGAAGAACTGGATGGTGCCCAGCTACCATTACTGAATGTTATGATTGAAGATTCTATAGAAGAATCCTGATCAAACCAGGGAAGTGTGGAACAGAATTTAAAATTCTCATGGAATTCAGACTTTCTAGAGCCACTGAGGCTGAATGAACCCCCATAAATGAGTAATTTATAAGGATCAGCACAAAGCTGGTACCTATGAGGTGGAGGTTAAAGGTGTTCCAAATGTCCAACTCTTCCAGGCTGCTGTACCACTCCATCATCTCTAACATCAACTACTCTCTCTCCCCTCAATACTCTCTCTCCCGTCTTTGGGTTCCCTAATTCACTGCAACATCTCACAGAACTCACGAACCATATAAAGGAAATGGCTCACGTGGTTGTGGAGGCTGGCAAGTCCCAAATCCATGGGTCAGGCGTAGGCTTCTCCCGACCCACATGGCTGCAGGGGCTGAGGAACCCAAACCGGCAGTTCAGACCACAAACTGCTGGCTCACAAAGCTGTGGAAGCTGGCGAATTAAGTCAGACAATAGGCCTCCAGCCCACAGGGCTGTGGAGGCCAGTAAATCCCAGAATCAGCAGGTCAGACAGAAGGCCTCTGGCTCAAGTCCCCAGAACCAGAGGTCAACTGATCACTAATCAGATGCGGGATTCAGATATAGGCAGAGAGAGCCCAGCCGTGTCACACACACATATATCTTAGACACGGGCCCCACCCAGGGAAGGGCTTAACTTGAGTAAGGGTAGGACTTGAGTCACACCCTCCGGCAAGGCTGCAACCCAAGATACATCCTACACCAGTCCTGCCTCATCAACACGTAGAGGTCAGGATCGACAATACATAAAATGGAAAACAATCATACAATATTGGGAATCACAGCCTAGCCAAGTTGACACATAACCCCAACGATCACAGGTTCCATATATCTTATTTGCGCAGTCCACTCAATCTGAGAAGCTGGACTATATAAAGAAGAAGGGGGCAACAGGATTGGAGGAAGACTCATTAACAACCTTGCTTGCTGAAAGTGAAGACAGCTTGAAGCACTTACTGATGAAGATCAAAGACCACAGCCTTCAGTATGGATTGCACCGCAAAGAGAAAACAAAAATCCTCACAAGTGGACCAATATGCAACATCATGAATTTAGAAAAGACTGACATTGTCAAGGATTTCATTTTACTTGGATCCACAATCAACACCCATGGCAACAGCAGTCAAGAAATCAAAAGATGTATTGCACTGGGCAAATCTGCTGCAAGAGACCTCTTTAAAGCATTGAAAAGCAAAGATGTCACCTTGAGGACTAAGGTGTGCCTGACCCAAGCCGTGGTGTTTTCAATCACCTCACATGCATGTGAAAGCCGGACAATGAATAAGGAAGACCGAATAAGAAGGATTGAGGCCTTTGAATTGTGATGTTGATGAAGAATACTGAATATATCATGGACTGCCAAAAGAACAAATAGGTCTGTCTTGGAAGAAGTATAATCAGAAAGCTCCTTAGAAGCAAGGATGGCAAGACTATGTCTTACATACTTTGGACATGTTGTCAGGAGAGATCAGTCCCCGGAGAAGGACATCACATTTGGTTAAGTACAGGGTCAGCGAAAAAGAGGAAGACCCTCAATGAGAGATGGATTGACACAGTGGCTGCAACAATGGGCTCAAGCATAACAATGATTGTGAGGATGGCACAGGACCAAGGAGTGTTTTGTTCTGTTGTACATGGGGTCTCTGAGTTGGAACCAACTCTATGGCACCTAACAACAACTCAATCACTGTGTGTGAGTTACAAAGACCAGGGTAGAAGGGCCGTATTAAGTAATTCATTATACCACACCCCAAAACTACTGCCCTGAGATAATCTATAAACCTTAAATCAAAACTACTCCCTGAAGTCTTCTTAAAACCCAACTATAGTGTAGCTTTACTAGTAAAGAATGTTTGCCTTGAGCATTGTGCTCTTTTAAGAACTATCTTATGGGATCAAACTTACAACAGCAACCGGAGAAACTACGTAGGAAACTTAGGGCGCAGTGAGTTTATGTTAATGGAGGAAGAACAATTAGAAAAAGCAGGGTGAGAACAGTTGCCCAATTTGAAGAATGTTTAATGTCACTCAATCGTACATGTAGAAATTGCTGAACTGATGTATGTTCAGCTGTATATATTTTCAACAACAACAAAGATAAAATATTACCAAAAAAAAAAAAAAAAGACAGCCAAGAAAATCCCACAGAGCAGTTCTACTCTATCATATGGGGTTGCTATGAGTTGAAAATCAACTTGATGGCAACTAACAACAAAAGCAAACCCATTGCTGTCGATTCTGACTCATAGCAGCCCTATAGGACAGAGCAGAACAGCCCCATAGGGTTTCCAAGGCTGTAAATCTTTACAGAAGCAGACTGCCACATCTTTCTCCCGCAGAGCAGCTGGTGGGTTCAAAACACTGACCTTTTGGTTAGCAGCCAAGTGCTTAACCACTGCACCACCAGGGCTCCTTAATATAGTATCAAAGGTCCCCCAGTGGCGTAAATGGTTTGCACTTGCCTAGCAACAAAAAGGGTGGTGGTTTGAATCTACCCATGGCCTGGCAATCTGCTTCCATAAAGACTACACCCAAGAAAACCCTATGGAGCTCACTTCTAATCTGAAACACACGGGGTTGCCATGAGTCAGAACTGACTCAAAGACAATGCTTTTGATTTTTTTTAACTGTGTCAAAATTTTGACAATAAAAAAAAAAAGAGTTTAGGATTGCTAAGAATCTGATGTAGCCGGGGGGAGCATGAGGGCAAGTGGGACCCAGGGACATTCCACGTGCACCAAATACAAGGCTCAGAAAGACTACAGAAAACCATGCAGAAGCTCCTGGGGCCCAGGGATGTTGCCTGCAGGGACAGTTGCGCCACAATCTGGTTCAGCGGCTTTTATCAGATCCAGTGGAAAACACCGGCTGTTTTTTCTGCCCTTGGTCTGAAGGGGTACGAGGGCTCGGGGCAGGGGTATCTGGCCAGCCCAGGGGAACACAGAACCTAACGCTAAAGATGGGTTGCTGGCACCATCTACTAGGCAGGGCAGGTCAGCACGATCCCCAAATCACTCCCCAGACACCAATTAAGCACCTAGTGTGTTGGAGCCCCGGTGGTGCAATGGGTAAGTGATACGACTGCTAACCAAAGGTCAGCAGTTCAAATCCACCAGCCGCTCACTCCTTGGAAACCCTGTGGGGCAGTTCTACCCTGTCCTCTAGGGTTGCTATGGGTCAGAATCAACTTGACGGCAATGGGTTTTTTTGCTATATGTCTGGTAGTGGAGCCCTGGTGGCACAGTGGTTTAAGCGTTTGGCTGCTCACCAAAAAGTTAGCAGTTCGAATCGACCAGGTGCTCCTTGGAAACCCTATAAGCCCCACAAAAAAACCCTACTGCCATCGAGTCGGTTCCGACTCATAGGGACCCTATAGGACACAGTAGAACTGCCCCATAGGGTTTCCAAGGAGCGGCTGGTAGATTCAAACTACTGACCTTTTGGTTAGCAGCCAAGTTCTTAACCACTGTGCCACCAGGGCTCCTGAAAACCCTATGGGGCAGTTCTGCTCTGTCCTACAGGGTCACTATGAGTTGGAATCGACTCAATGGCAACAGGTTTGTTTGTTTGTTTTTAAATTGTGTCTGGCAAGGACTCCTGGTGGCATTAAAGCACCTGGCTGCTAATGGAAAGGTTGGCAGTTTGAACCTATCAGCTGCTCCACGGGAGAAAGATGTGGCAGTCTACTTCCATAAAGATCACAGCCTTGGAAATCCTATGGGGCAGTTCTACTGTCCTGTAAGGTCGCTATGAGTTGGAAGCAACTGGACGGCAGCAGCTTGGTTTGGTTTTTGGTGTGCCTGGCAGAATCCCTGGGTGTCGCCAATGGTGAACACACGTAGCTGCTAACTGAAAGGCTGGGAATTCTGAGTCCACCCAGAGGCACCATGGAAGAAAGACCTGATGATCTACTTCCATAGATTCCTGCCTTCTCCACCCAGATATTAAGAAAACCCTAAGGAGCTCAGTTCTACTCTGTAACACAGAGTCGCCATGAGTCAGAATTGACTCCACGGCAATAGGTTTGGTTTTGGTTTGATGTGCCCGACAAGAGTTCTTGGGTAGTGCCAAGGGTTAACGTACTCGGTTGCTAACTGAAAGACTGGTGGTTCGAGTTCCCCCAGAGGTGCCTCAGAAGAAAGGCATGGTGATCTACTTCTAAAAGATCAATCACTGAAAACTCTACGGAGCACAGTTCTACTCAGACGCCCACGGGGCAACCTTGAGTTGGGTCAACTGATGGCACCTGTGTGCTGGTACCAGTCTCTTCAGGGATCAGACAGATGGGCCTGCCCTCTTGGAGTTCCCGTGTGTTTATAAACAGTTGGAGAAACCTGTGGGCCCAGGGTCAGCAGGTTGGAAACAGGGATCTATGACCATTTAGCAGCACTGACCTTCGGGCTGAAACATCCTTTATTGTGATGGGCTGACCTGTGCCTTGTAGGGTATTGAACAGCATCCCTGGTCTCCACCCACTTGATGCCGGTAGCACCCCTCCCCCAGTTGTGACAACCACAAATGTCTCTAGACATGGCACAGGGTCCCCTGGGGGCAGAATCGCCCTGGGTTCTAGCCTGACCCCGGCATTACAGAGTAGAGAAAGGAGACCACAGAAGGGTGCTGGCTCCACTCCAGCCACTGGCCCAAAACGGGCCGCATCCTTACCACCTCAGGGCCTTTGCATGTGCCATCTCTGTGCCTGGAACTCCTCCCCACCCTTGCCCCATATCCAGCACCCTCTCGCCCTCCACCAGCCGGGCCCTGGGTGTGTGGGCAGTGGGGCCACAGGTGCCACCCACCTTGCGCTGTTCCTTCCTCATGACGTGTTTGTCCTCATCCCTCCAGTAGGCATCCTCCAGCTCCTTCTGCTTCCTGGCATCGGCTGCTGCCTTGGCCTCTGCCTTCCGTGCCCGGGCTGCTGCCGCCTTGGTGTTCTCGCCCTGGAACTTCTTGGGCATCCCTTGGCAGGCTGGGGGTGAGAGGAAGCATGGTGAGCAGGGCCTGGGCACCTGATCGCAGCACCCTCAGCCTCACTCTGCTGCCTGTGAGCTGAAACCCTCCTGGGGCCTCAATGGACAGAAAACAAAAACTTCAGACTTAGTCTTCTCTCTCCTTGTCTCTCTCCCTCCTCCTCTCCCCCTCTGTGTCTCTGTCGCTCCGTCTCTCTTTCTTTTTCTCTCTCTCCTTCACTCCCCCCTCTTTTGTCTTCCCTCCGTCTTTCTCTTTTCCTCTTTTTCATATTTTATTGTGTTTTTGATGAAGGTTTACACAGTAACTTAGGTTTCCATTTCACAATTTCTATACATATTGTTTGGAGCCCTGGTGGTGCAGTGGTTAAGAGCTTGGCTGTTAACCAAAAGGTCGGCAGTTCAAATACACCAGCTGCTCCTTGGAAACCCTATGGGGCAGTTCTACTCTGTCCTATAGGGTCGCTATGAGTCAGAATTGACTCGACGAGTTTGGGTTTTTGGTTTTGATATACATATTGTTCAGTGATATTGGTTACATTTTTCATAATGTCAACATTCTCATCATTTCCATTCTGGTTGCTCTGTTTCATTAATCTAGCTCCCCTGACCACCCCCCTTACCTTCTTATCTTTGCTTTAAAGTAGATGTTGACCATTTGGTCTCATGCAGATGATTTTTTAAAGGACCGAAGTATTCACAGCTGATAGTATTTATTTTATGAGCCAATCTGTTACTTAGCTGAAGGGGTGACCTCCAGGAGTGGTTGTAGTAGCAAGTTTAAAGGTTATCTTGGGGGTTTCCTCCAGTCTCTACCAGTCCAGTAGTTCTGGCCTTTTTTAAGAATTTGAGTTTTGTTCTACATTTCTGTCCCACATTTCTGTCCCACTCTATCTGGGACCATCTATTTGTGTCCCTGGTCAGAACAGCTGGTAGTAGAAGCCAGGCACCATCTCCTCTTTTAACTGCTTTATTGAGATATAGTTTATGTCATAAGAAATTTACTCCTTCCAAGTGCACAATTCAATGACTTTTTGTAACTTTACCAACTGGTACAATCATCACCATAAATCTCTTCCAGAACATTCTCATCACTCTTGTTCCATTAGCAGTTATTCCCTACTCCCCTTCCCCCAGCCCCTGGCAACCATGAATCTACTTCCTGTCTCTATGGATTTGCCTGTTCTAGGCATTTCATGTAAATGGAATCACACAGTTTATGTGGTCCTTTGGGTCTAGCTTCTCTCAATATCATGCTTTCAAGGCTCATCCGTGTTGTAGCCTGTATCAGGGCTTCATTCCTCTTCATGGCTGAGTAATATTCCCTTGTGTGGATGGACCACACTGTGTTTATCCATTCATCTACTGATGCAAATTTGGGTTGTTTCCACCTTTTGGCTGTTGTGAAAGTGCTGCTCTGGACATCCGTGTCTGAGTCTGTGTGTGGCCTGGACTTAATTCTTAGGCCCCCCTCGCTCTGCCACCTGTAAGGCCTCTGTCTCCCGGTCCCACAGACCCGAGGCCAAGTCCTTGTCACCCTGGACCAGCAGCCACCATGAGCTACATCTGATGGCTGGCCCAGGCTCACCATGCTGGGAGAGGTTATGATCATAAATGGAAAACTGCCATCCGCTGGGCACCTGGTCTGGGCCAGGTCTCTGCTGGGATCTGGGGAGCCGTGACAGACATAAACCCCATCCTGTGGCCGGCCCTCAGCTAAGTGCTTTAACTAAACCAATCGAGTCCCCCCAAGACGTCAAACAAGGGACTGTCATTACTCCCACTTCAAGGTCACGCGGCATGGCAGTGGGAAACTGGGGTCTGACTTCTCAGGTGAAGGGGGTGGCCATGACACCGAGAAATTAAGAGCACTCCCTCCAGAATACTGAGTAGTCTAGGATAAGTGCCTTCAGTTCTCTGGGCTTCAGTTTTCCTCATCCTGGAAATGGGCAGATGCTTCTCCCTCGGGGTCATTCTCCTCTGCCCCTGAACATTTCTAGCTCAGTCATTTACTGAACCTTGGAGAAACGGGCCCACCCACTGAGAATGAAGGGGAGGCTGCGGGGGGTGGGGGGGAGAGCCCATGCTCACCCAGGACTGCCAGGCGGCCCTCACCCGTCTGCAAGCCCCATCAAAAACCCTGACATTTCCTGTTTGCGGCAGGCACCTGTGCAGGCTTAGTGCTTCACGTGCACCATCTTAGTTCATTCTCATGACAACCCAGAGGTCTGAGGACTAGTGGGAGCCGGCCCTGAAAGGGGAGGGGAAGCATTCTAGGCAGAGGGCACAGAACATGCAAAGACCCTGTGGCATGAACTCCGCTGTTTGCTCCAGGAACAGCAGTGTCAGCCACTGAGGCAGAAGTGGGTGAGCGAGGGGGAGGGGGAACAGGTGCTGACAGCGCAGGCTCTCATGGGCTGAAGAAGGGCATGCATTTTCCTCTAAGAGTAACGGGAAGCAGAGACAGCTTCAAGCAAGTCATGGACACATTCCAGTTTAAGTGGTTCCAAACCCCCTCCCTTAAACCTAAAGGTTGGCAGTTCCAAGCCACCCAGAGATGCCTCGGAAGACAGGCCTGGTGATCTGCTTCCAAAAGGTCACAGCCTTGAAAACCCTATCAAGTTCTACTCTGACATAGATGGGGTCGCCATGAGTTAGAATCGACTCATTGACAACTGGTTTGGTTTTGGTTTAAGCCTCCTCCCTGGATGGTGCAAATGGTTAATGTGATCAGCTGTCAACCAAAAAGTTGAAGGTCTGAGTCCACCCAGAGGTGCCTAAGAAGAAAGACCTGGCAATCTACATCTGAAAAATCAGCCACTGAAAACCCTATGGAGCTCAGTTCTACCCTGACACACACGGAGTCACCATGAGTCATGGTCAACTGGACAGCAACTGGTAAGTCCCTTCCAGCTGCTGTATCCCCCAGACCCCCATGAAGCAGGTGAGCGGCTGGGCTGGCGGGCCAAACACTGACAAATCATGATGGTACTGGGGGAGGAGCTGGAGCTCTGAGGTCAGACAAGACCGGGCTGTGCAGTAATAACCAAAATGCGGACCAACCCTTCTGTGCCAGGTACACACTAAACCATTTCATTCCCCTAGCAGCCCCAAAGCAGGTA
Organism: Dugong dugon; assembly: GCA_030035585.1. Taxonomy (NCBI): domain Eukaryota; kingdom Metazoa; phylum Chordata; class Mammalia; order Sirenia; family Dugongidae; genus Dugong; species Dugong dugon. The sequence continues at coordinate 22,329,168 of CM057462.1, read as the reverse complement.
CTTTTACTCCCATTTCACAGATGAGGAACCTGAGGCTCAGAGAAGGTAATGGACCAAAAGCCACATGCTAGTTAGTGGAGGTGCCAGGATTTGAACCCAGGTCCATGCTGCTGGGTCCCAACTCCATGCTCCTAACCAGGGTCCCATCTAGCCCCTCAGGGAACATCAAGGCAGATCGGGGCTCTGAGACCACTGGGGCCCCTCACTCCATGTGAAGGGGTGGCCCCCGCCCCATGGTTCTGGCTGAGAATGGGGAGAGAGCTCCACAAGCAGAGAGGGCAGCAATGGGGAAGGTCAGTGTGGATCCAGGAGACTCAGGTTTGAGTTCTGGCTCTGTAGCTGTGGCCAAGGTGCTTCCCTGAGCCTCAGTTTCCTTATCTGAGACGGCGTAATTCTAGTCCCTCCCCTCATAGGCTTCAAGAGCTGCTACAAAGACCAGGGTACACCAGCCCAATTCCACACTGCTGCCAGCTGCTCCTTGGCCCCCTAAACCAAGTGCTCATTACTAAGTGCCTATGATGTACCTGACACAAAACCCCCGGCCCCCTCCTCTCCCTCTCCTTCCCCCTCACTCACTCAGAGGCAGCCACACTACTCTCCTCCAAACACACCAAACAGGACCTTTGCGCGTGCTGTGCCATCTGCCTGGATAGTTTTTGCTCCCCTTTTATCCAGTTAGGAGTCCCTAGCTGGCACAAATGATTAAGCGCTTGGCTACTAACTAACTGAAAGGTTAGTAGGGGTGCCTAGGAAGAAAGACTGGTGATCTGCTTCTGAAACGTCACAGCCTTGAAAAACCCTATAGAACAATTCTACTCTGACACACGGGGTTGCCATGAGTTGGAAACTGACTGAGGGCAATTTTTTTTTAAATCTCATTGACTCCTATTTAAGCTTCAGGATCCAGCTCAGGTGTCGCCATCTCCAGGAAGCTTTCTAAGACCCACCCCCCGAAACACACTCCCTCTTCCAGACCACAAACTTCTCTTTGAGGCACCTATACAGTTTGCTCTTTTATGCTTATTTAACAAATGTCTGGCTTCCCCACCAGGCTGTGAGTTCTGTGACGGCAGGGCCAGGACTGCCTTTTCACTGCCATGTCACTGAGCCCTGCAGAACAGGAGCTCAATAAACATTTTGAGCAAATGCATAAAGCATCTGTTTCCAGGGTTCCCTCAGTATTTAATACTTCACACACTGTGTTGTGTCCAAACTCAACTCCTCCCTGCTCTTCCTACTCCCCTCCCTTCTCCAGCCTCGGAGCCTTCACACTTGTGCTCTCGCCTTATATACCCTTCCCTGCCCCCTCATCCTGTGAAAACCCTACCAGCCCTGGAGGACAAGTTCCCCAACGCCATCCCCAAGGCTGAAAGGCGTCTGAACCCCCTCTTCATGCTAGGACACCCTCACCCTTTCCTTTTCGTATGGAAAACACTCACACATACACACACTCTTTTTCACTCAACAAATGTGTACTGAGCACCTATGTGTGGGCTGCTGGGGAAACAGTTGTTTCAGCTGGGCTTCCACTTGCCTGGGTGGGTGGAGAGATAGAAAGGTAAGGGAAGAGGAGTTACAACTGATTGAAGCTGTGATGGGGGCGGTGGGTTCTGACCCAGCCTGAGGAATCAAAGGGTTTCCTGGAGGAGCCATCTGGAAAGAGGCAGGCTGGGAAAGAGTGACTCTGTATTCAAGTTGTGATGGAAGACATAAACTCAGGAGGCCCACCCATGTGCGTGTCACACAGAGCCTCTGGGGTTGGTGAGGAGCGGACTCGGGGAAATTAGGGAATGGCCCAGGCTGGACCAGGGGACATTTAGCGGGAAAATCATTACCCGTCCAAGTGACTGACTGAATGTGGAGGTAAGAAATAACAAGAGGATGAAGCTCAACGCCGCCTCCTCCAAGACTCCCTCCCGCCTATCCCAGCTGGGCTCCCCCAGCCCCTCCTGCTACCCAGCCCTGACCTCAGTGCAACAAGCTGGCGTCGTCCCTACCCAGCTCGGTCCCTCCCAGACTGGGAGCTGCTTGGGGGGCGGGGCCAGGGCCCGGGCCAGGCGACCTCGAACACCACGCTGCCCCTCTGGGCCTAAGTTGCCCGCTCCTGGGAATGGGCACAGCCCCCGCGGGGGCAGTTGGAACTGCGCGCTGGAAGTACCCTCGTCTCCGAGCACCCCGCCTCCAGCCCCAAGGGGGAGGGGGTTCCCTGGCCGAGCCGCCGCCGCCGCCGCCGCGGGCCCGCCCCCTTGCCCCCCTGCCGCCCGCCTCCGCTAGCGCCGCGGCCGCTCCTACCTCCTTCTCGCAGCGCGGGCCCGGTCGCGTCTCCGTTACGTCACCACTACGAGAGCCAACGCGCCGACCTCCCAGCGGCGCGCAGCGCGTCCTGATGACGTTTCGGCGGCGTTGCCATCTTGGTAAAGGAAAAGGTGCCCTGGCCTCAGATCCAAACTAAAGTCGTCACATATTTCTTTTTCCGCTTCAGTAAGCGGAAATTTTATAAATTTCCAGCCTCGGAGCTCATTTTAGATATTGATGAGCCAGCAGGGGCAAACAAGGGCAACCGACTACAGCAATACCTTTACAAAGATGGCCACTGCCCGAATGAAATATGACGACGACGACTTCACACGTGCTCTGGCGGTGTCAGCCAGGAGGTGCGTGGCCAGCAGGGCTCGCAGGTGATCCGTGCCGGGAGGCCGACCCGGCTGCGCTCAAGGAAGTTTCCGAATAGAATGGCTTCCCAATAGCCCTTCGCAATCGCGTTGCGCTTTGAAAGTCTTATCCAGTCCCACGGCGCTGAGGGGAGAAGGGGAGGGAAAGGGATGGTCAAAATGGGGTGGGGAAACTGGGCTCAGGGCGGCCAGGAATTGAATGTAGCCAATCTAACCACAACGGCTGAATTCCTCATTTTTTGCTCCTGCCAGTCCCTCCACCTGAATTGTTCTCCCCACCCTCCCTTGATTGCAATATTATTTATTATTTTATTCAACGGTTAGGTTTGGGACGCAAATGCGCCCTAGGTACCTATACCTAAGGTTTTCTGCAATTACTGAGCCTCAGTGTCACATCTGTAAAAATGAGGGTATTAGGATGGTTACCCTGGGCCCGGCTGTGGGGAAGGAGAGACGGCAGAGATTTCCTCTGGGCTGCTAACCAGATGGTTGATAGTTCAAACCCACCCAGTGGCATCTAGGAAGAAACACCTGGCAACCTGCTTCCATAAAAATTACAGTCAAGAAAGCCCTATGAAGCAGCTCTACTTTGTAACACGTGGAATTGTCATGAGTTGGAGTTGATTCAAAGGCAATGGTTTTTGGTTTTTTAACGTCAAAGTCCATTCTCCAAAAGGCAGCCCCATGGCTGCACTGTTGGGACCTAGATTAGCCCATGTACCTCCTATACTCCAAAGCCTCCCATGACTCCCCACTGTCCTGCAAGACTCCTCCCACCTCCCCACCTCATAGCACTTCTCACCCATTTTCCCTCTCATCTCCAGCCATGCCAGCCTGCTTTTTCCAAATTGCCAAGTATGGTCCTGTCTCAGGGCCTTTGCTCCTGTTGTTCCCTCTGCAAGAATGCTCTGCCCCCAGATTTTCCCATAACCAGCTCCCTCAATTCCTTCAGGCCTTGGTCAAATGTCCCTTCCTCAAAAACAATACTATTTATGATAGCCCCTAAAAAGATAAAATACTTTAAGAATAAATCTAACCAGGGACTTAAAAGACCTATACAAAGAAAACTGCAAAATGTTACAGCAAGAAACCAAAAGAGACCTACATAAATGGAAAAACATACCATGCTCATGGATAGGAAGACTCAATATTGTGAAAATGTTTATTCTACCCAAAGCAATCTACAGATATAATGCAATCTCAGTCCAAATATCAACAGCGTTGTTTAATGAGATGCAAAAACTAATCACCAATTTTATATGGAATGGAAAGAGGCCCCGGATAAGCAAAGCATTATTTAAGAAAAAGAATAGGAGGCCTCACACTACCAGATCTCAGAACCTACTATACAGCCACAGTAGTCAGAACAGCCTGATACTGGTACAATGACAGACAAATAGAACAGAATCAAAAACCCAGATGTAAATCCCTCCACCTATGGTCAGCTGATCTTTGACAAAGGACCAAAGCCCACCAAATGAGGAAAAGATAATCTTTTTATCAAATGGTGCTAGCAAAACTCGATGTCCATCTGTAAAAAAAAATGAAACAAGACCCATACCTCACACCATACACAAAAAATAACTCAAAATGGATCAAAGACCTAAATATGAAACCTATAATGATAAAAATCATGGAAGAAAAAACAGGGACAACACTAGGGGCCATAACACATGGCATAAATACAATACAAACCATAACTAACAATGCACAAACACCAGAAGATAAACTAGATAACCGGGAACTCCTACACATTAAACACTTACGCTCCTCAAAAAACTTCACCAAAAGAGTAAAAAGAGAACCTACAGAACTCTGGGGAAAAAAAATTTGACTATGACAAGGGTCTAATCTCTGAAATCTATAAAATACTTCAATACCTCAACAACAAAAAGACAAACAATCCAATTTAAAAATGGGCAAAGGATATGAACAGACAAGTCACCAAAGAAGACATTCAGGTGGCTAACACACATGAGGAAAAGTGGCAACGATAGAGAAATGCAAATCTAAACTACAATGAGATACCATCTCAACCTCGGCATTACTGGCACAAATCAAAAAAACAGAAAATAACAAATGCTGGAGAGGTTGCAGGGAGACTTCTGGTGGGAATGTAAAATGGTACAACCACTATGGCAAACGATGTGACACCTCCTTAAAAAGCTAGAAATAGAAATACCATATGATCCAGCAATCCCACTCCTAGGAATATACCCTAGAGAAATAAGAGCTGTCACATGAATAGACATAAGCACACCCATAATCACTGCAACATTATTCACAATAGCAAAAAGATGGAAACAACTAAGTGCCCATCAACAGACGAACAGATAAACTATGGTATAGACACACAATGGAACACTATACGACAATATAGAACAATGACGAATCTGTGAAACATCTCACAACATGGATGAATCTGGAGGGCATTATGATGAGCGAATTAAGTCAGTCACAAAAGGACAAACACCGTATGAGACCACTATTATAAAAACTCATGAAAAGGTTTACACACAGAAAGAAACAATCTTTGATGATTATGAGGAAGGGTAATGGTGGGGAAGGAAAAACACCACCTAGATAGTAAATGGAGCCCTGGTGGCATAGTGTTTAAGAGCTCAGCTGCTAACCCAAATAGTGGCAGTTCAAACCCACCAGCTACTCCTTGGAAAACCTATGGGCCAGTTCTACTCTGTCCTATAGGGTGGCTATGAGACGGCCCCTAAAACAACAGATAGTAGATTAGCGGTAACTTTGGTGAAGGGTGAGACAGTACACAATACTGGGGAAGGCAGCACAACCTGACCAAGGAAAAGTTATAGAAGCTTCACAGACACATCCAAACTTCCTGAGGAACTGAGTCTCTGGGCTGAGGGCTGGGGACTATGGTCTTGGGGGACATCTAGCTCAATTGGTATAACGTGATGGTTAAGACTGTGTGTCAACTTGGCTGGGCCATGATTCTCAGTACTTAAATGTGATCGCTCCCATGATTGAATATACTCTGAGTAGCCAACCAGATGAAAGGGAGTTTCCTCGGGGGTGTGGCCTGCATCTGAATATAAGCAGACCATCTGGCTTTTTGCTCTCTCTGGATCCTGCGGCTGCCTGTGAGCGGAGCCCTGCTCTCTGACCTGCTGATCTTGGGTTTGCTAGCCCCTGCAGCTACATGAATCAGGAGAAACCTTGTGGTCTTGCCTGCCAATCTTGGAATTCATCAACCTTCACAGCCTGTGAGCGGGAGCTCTCCTCTCCAACCTGCCGATCTTGGGCTCGCCAGCTTCTGTGGCTGCCTGTCTTGGGAGAAGCCTCTACCCTGATCCAAGGACTTGGGATGTTCTAGCCTCTACAATTGCATGAGCTGTTTCCTTGATATAAATCTCTCTATATATATATATTTATACACTTTACTAGTTTTGCTTCTCTAGACAACCCAGCCTAAGACAACATAGTTTATAAAGAAAATATCCTACATCTGACTGTAGTGAGTAGTGTCTGGGGTCTTAAAAGCCTGCAAGTGGCCATTTAAGATACATCTACTAGTCCTATCTAGGCTGGAGCAAAGGAAAATGAAGAAAACCAAAGACACAAGAGAAAGATTAGTCCAAAGGACTAAGGGACCACATCTACCACAACCTCCACCAGACTGAGCCCAGAACAACTAGATAATGCCTGGCTACCACCACCGACTGCTCTGACAAGGATCATAATAGAGAGTCCCAGACAGTGCGGGGAGAAAAATGTGGAACAAACTTCAAATTCACACATACACACACACACAAAGACCAGATTTGCTGGTCTGACAGAGACTGGAGAAATCCCAAGAGTGTGGCCCCTGGACACTCTTTTAACTCAGTACTTTAGTCACTCCCAAGGTTCACCCTTCAGCCAAAGATTAGACAAGTCTGTGGGGCCAGCAATAACACATGTGAGGAACATGCCTCATAGTTCAATCATGTAAATGAGACTAAATGGGCACACTAGCCCAAAAGCAAGGATAAGATGGCAGGAAGGGATAGGAAAACTGGACGAATGGAAACAGGGAACCTGGGGTGGAGAAGGAGAGAGTGTTGATACATCATGAGGTTGGCAACCAATGTCACAAAACAATTTATGTGTTGTTTAATTAGAAACTAATTTGCTCTGTAAACTTTCTCCTAAAGCATAATGAAAATTTTAAAAAAAGGAAAGCTTTAAACCCAGAAAAAAACAAATCTTTGATGGTTACAAGGAAGGGGAAGGGTGGGGATGGGAAATCACTAGATAGTCAAGTGTTAACTTTGGTAGAGGGAAAGACAACACACAATACAAGGATAGTCAGCACTACTTGACCAAGACAAAGTCATAGAAGCTTCCTAGATGCATCCAAACACCTTGAGGGACCAAGTTACTGGGGCTGAGGGCTGGGGACCATGGTCTCAGGGCACATTTAGGTCAATCTGCATAACATAGTTCATAAAGAAAATGTTCTACACCCTACTTTGGTGAGCAGTGTCTGGGGTCTTAAAAACTTGCAAACAGCCATCTAAGATACATCTGTGTCCCATCCTGTCCAGAACAAAGGAGAATGAAGAAAGCAAAAGACACAAGGAAAATATTAGTCCAAAGGACTAACGGACCACATGAACCACAACCTCCATCAGCCTGAGCCCAGAAGAACTAGGTGGTGCCCTGCTACCACCGCTGACGGCTCTGGTAGGGATCACAATAGAGGGTCCCAGATAGAGTGGGAGGAAAATGTAGAACAAAATTCAAATTCACAAAAAAAGACTGAGACTATGGCCACTAGGCAGTCTGCTAACTCAGAACCGAAGCCGCTCCTGAAGTCCCCATTTCAGCCAAAGATTAGAAAAGCCTATAAAACAAACAATAACATACATGAGGAACGTGATTCTTAGTTCAATCAAGGATGCAAGACCAAATGGTTAACACCTGCACAAAAGCAAAGACGAGAAGGCAGGAAGGAACAGGAAAACTGGATGAATGGACACAGGGAACCCAGGGTGGAAAGCGGCGAGTGTTGACACATTGCGGGGACTGCAACCAATGTTGCAAAACACTTTGTGTATAAATTGTTGAATGAGTAACTCATTTGCACTGTAAACTTTCACCTAAAACCAGAACCAAAACTAAACCTATTGCCATTGAGTCAATTTCGACTCACAGTGACCCTATAGGACAGAGTAGAACTGCCCCATAGGGTTTCTGAGGAGCAGTTGGCGGATTCGAACTGCTGACTTCTTGGTTAGGCCAGCAGCCATAGCTTTTAACCACTATGCCTAAAGCACAATAAAAATTTTTAAAAATTTAAAAAGTCCCTTTCTCAGTAATACCCCCAGACTGACCTATCCAGGAAACATTGATGCTCCCACCCCCAGCCTTCTTTTTATTTCAGTCGTAGTATAAATATGATTTATCTGTTTGTTTTTGCTCTCCTCCAAGACCATGACCTTCTGAGGGTGAAGACCATGCACCTGAAATGGTGTTTGGCACAGGGAAGGGATTCTTGCCTTGTCCTGCGCCATTTTCATGACTGTTGGTATGCTTGAGCCCATTGTTGTGACCACTGTGTATTTTGAGTGTCTTCTGACCTGGGGAGCTCATCTTCCAGCACTTAATTGGACCTTGTTCTGTTGTGATCCATAGGGCTGTCATTGGCTAATTTTTAGAGGTAAATTGTGAGGCCTTTCTTCTGAGTCTGTGTTAGTCTGGAAACTCCATTGAAACTTGTCCATCACGGGTGACACTGATGGTGTTTGAAATACTGGTGGCATAGCTTCCAGCATCACAGCAATATGCAAGCCACCATAGTATGACAAATTGACAGATGGGTGATAGGGAAAACAGAAGAGGGAACTCAAAATGAGGGGAGATGATGGGAGAGAGTCAAGGGTTGCAAAGAACCTTGACATAGGTTTCCATGAATTGATCATGTGATATTAATTATTTGTATATTATTTATGGAGTTCCTCAGTGGTGCAAATGGTTAAGCACTGGACTATTAACCGAAGGTTGATGGTTCAAACCCACCCAGAGGCTCCTTGGAAGACAGGCCTGGTGATCTGCTTCTGAAAGGTCACAGCCTTGGAAACCCTATGGAGTACAGTTCTACTCTGCACACGTGGGGTCGCCATGAGTTGGAATCAACTTGATGGCAACTAGCAACAACTTTATTATGTATATATTTATTAAACATTTATTAAATAAAAGAAATTAAACCAAAGTGACTGCTATTTCTCACCAATTCCAGCGTTAGCCCCACTTGGCTCCTCCTGGGTTAAAGTTATTACCATATTTAGAGAATTGATCCTACTTCCTGTTTTTGCTCAGCCCACAGCAAACCGCCACTCCCTTGAGCCCTCCTCAGAATCACCATACACAGCCCCAATTTTATACCCAGCCTCACCTAATTTCATATTCCTGAGATACCCCACAGAGTCCCACAGAGTCTGGGGGTGGGTGTTCTCCCACATTACAATGAGCCAATAAACCCAACTTTGCTTGATGGCAGGTGTAGTGGGTTCCTGGTGGTGTGTGGTTGGAGGGCACCAACCAAGATGGAGGTCCCACCAAGATTTAAGACCCTCAACTCAGCAAAGTTATCCACATCTGAGACCCCTGGTGTCTCTACCTGCTCAAGGTCACCTGCCTGTGGCTGGGAGATAATTTCATACTGAATTGAGCTCTGAGTATTATTTCATTGGCCCCCTTCAGCACTGGATTGATTTGGTTTGTTCTTCTAGGAATAAGTTCCCCGGAGACTTGTTTTTTGTTTTTTGTGGTGAAACTATACACAACAGAACATACGCCATCTCAACCGTTTGTACGTGTGCAACAGTGACATTGATTATGTTCTTCAAGTTGCAATCCTTTTCCAAATCATTCCACCACCATTAACATAAACTCACTGTCCTCTAAGCAAAAACGCTCCCCCATTCCCTTCCCTCCCACCTCTGGTAACCACTAAAAATCTTCGGTTTCTATATATTTGCTTACTTCATGTAAGTGAGATCATACAGTATTTGTCCTTTTGTGACTGACTTATTTCTCTCAGTACGATGTTTTTAAGGTTCAGCCACATCGTAACATGTATTAGAACTTCATTTCTCTCTATGGCTGAGTAATAGTCCATTGTGGGGATGGATCACGCTGTGTTTATCCATCATCTGTTGATAGACACTTGGGTTGTTTTCTACCTTTTGGCTATCATGAATAGTGCTGCAATGATGTCCTCTGGGACTTTTTGGTTATCTGCTCAGGCTTACTGTTCCTTGGTGAAGTTGCTTTCTGTCCTAATACTTCCTGCTCTTGTCTGTCTCTGGTTTAGTGCTATATGAGCAGCCTGGGGAAGCTGTAACAAAGTACAACAAACTGGATGGCTTAAAACAACACAAATGTATTCTCTTACAGGGCTGGAGGCCAGAAGTCTGAAATCAGTGTGTCATCAGGGCTGAACTCCCCTCAGAGGCTCTAGGGGAGGATCCTTCTTTGCCTCTTCCAGCTTCTGCTGGCTCCAGGTGGTCCTGGGCTTGTGGCATCACTCCAACCCCTACCTCTGTCATCACATGACCATCTTCCCCCTGTGTCACTGTGTCCTCTCTTCTTCTTGTAAAGACACCTGTCATTGGATTCAGGGCCCACTTTAAATCTGGAGGAGCTCTGGTGGCTCAGTGGTTAAGAGCTCGGCTGCTAACCAAAAGGCCAGCAGTTCAAATCCACCAGCTGCTCCTTGGAAACCCCAGGGGGAAGTTCTGCTCTGTCCTATAGGGTCGCTATGAGTCAGAATTGACTTGAAGGCAATAGGTTAAATCCAGGATGATCTCATCCCAAGATTCTCAACTTGATCACATCTACAAAGACCCTGTTTCCAAATAAGGTCCCATTCACAGGTTCTGGGGGTTGGGACATGAACATGTCTTTTGGGGGAGACACCATTCTACGCACTACCAGTGTCTTCAGTGCTGTGTGTCTATAAGAGGAAACATCTATAGGGAGAGGACAGAGACCCAATAAGTCATCCTTGAGTCAGTGTTGGGGGCTGAGGGGCTCATGATCTTACACTGGGATCCTTTGAACATACTTATTACCACTTCAAAATCTTATAAAAAAAAAAAATAAAGACAAATCCTGTAAGAGCTTTGTTATAGATTGAATTGTGTCCCCCTCCAAAATATGTATGGAAATCCTGGCCCCTATACTCGTGGGTAGAGGTCTTCGGGTGGTGCAAATAGTTTTCACTCAAATACTAACCTAAGTTGGCTGTTTGAGCTCATCTGGTGGCACCATGGAAGAGAGACCTAGCGATCTGCTTCTGTAAAGATAATAGCATGCCAAGAAAACCCTATGGAGCTCAGTTCTACTCTGTTACATGGGGTTGCCAGAAATCTGTATCGACTGGATGGCAGCAGCTTTGATATCTATGGGTGTAACAGGTTAATGTAATATAATCAATCAGTTGAGGTCATACAAGTGTAGGGAGGATCCTAAACCTAATCACTTCTGAATTATAGAAAGAGCAAATTAGACACACACACACACACACACACACACACACACACAGAAAGACAGACACCATACAGGGATCATTTACAAGCCAAGGAGCCCAGGAATGTCCAGGGCTGCCAACAAGGAAGGAATCCATACAGCTGAGACCCTGATTTGGCCTCCAGAACTGTGAGACAATAAATTTCTGTTCTTTAAAGCCACCCACATGTGGTATTTGTGTTACAGAAGCTTTAGAAAACCAAGACTGACTTCTCCGATCATGTCTTTGTGTCTCTGAGAAGTGCCTTGTTTAGCTTCTTCGGCTTGGAACCAGGCAGTGGGTCCAGCTTCTGATCCACTGGCCTTTGTCAAAGTTCTGGAGACCTGAGTTTACACAGGCACCATGACAACGGACCGTTGCTATTTTCACGGAGTCTTCTCCATCAAACACTGTGTTTCTAAGATCACATATGAGATACCACTTCACCCCCACTAGAATAGCTATTGTTATGGATTGAATTGTATCGCCCCAAAATATATGTTGTAAATCCTAACCTCTATGCCTATGATTATAATCCCATTTGGGAATGAATTTTCTGTTATGTTAACGAGGCAGGATTAGTGTAGGGTGTGTCTTGAGTTAATCTCTTACAAGAGATGAAAAGAGCAGATTAGATGGGGGAAGATAGATGCCAAGGCACGTGAAGATTGCCCAGCAGCAGAAGCTCAGAAGAGACAAGGACCTTCTTTCAGAGCTGACAGAGAGAGAAAGTCTTCCCGTAGAGCAGGCACCCTGAATTAGGACATCTAGCCTCCTGAACAGTGAGAAAATAAATTTCTGTTTATTAAAGCCACCCACTTGTGGTGTTTCTGTTATAGCAGCACTAGATAACTAAGACAGAATTTGGTACTGGGAGTGGGGTGCTGCTCTAACAAATACCTACAATGTGGAAGTGGTTTTGGAATTGGGTAACGGATAGAGGCTGGAGGAGTTTTAAGGTGACTAATAGTGAAATATGAATCACAGCAAATTATGGATAACACTGCAAAGAATGGGGATTCCAGAACACTTAATTGGGCTCTTGAGGAACCTGTACATAGACCAAGAGGTATTCGGCTCGAACAGAACAAGGGGACACTGCGTGGTTTGAAATCAGGAAAGGTGTGCATCAGTGTTGTATCCTTTCACCATACTTATTCAATCTGTATGCTGGGCAAATAATCTGAGAAGTTGGACTATATGAAGAAGAACATGGCATCAGGATTTGAGGAAGACAAGTTAACAACCTGTGATATGCAGATGAAACAACCTTGCTTGCTAAAAGTGAAGAGGAATTGAAGCACTTACTATGAAGATCAAAGACTAAAGCCTTCAATATAGATTACAGCTCAATGTAAAGAGAATAAAAATCCTCACAACTGGACCAATAAGCAACATCATGATAAACCGAGAAAAGATTGAAGTTGTCAAGGATTTCATTTTACTTGGATCCACAATGCCCATGGAAGCAGCAGTCAAGAAATCAAATGATGCATTGCATTGGGCAAATCTGCTATAAAAGACCTCTTCATAGTGTTAAGAAACGAAGATGTCACTTTGAGGACTAAGGTGTGCCTGACCCAAGTGTGGTATTGTCAATTGACTCATACGCTTGAGAAAGCTGGACAATGAATAACGAAGACCAAAGAAGAATTGATGCCTTTGAATTATGGTGTTGGCGAAGAATATTGAATATACCATGGACTACCAGAAGAACAAACAAATCTGTCTTGGAAGAAGTACAGCCAGAGTGCTCCTTGGAAGTGAGGATGGCGAGACTTCATCTCAAGTACTTTGAACATGTTATCAGGAGGAACCAGTCCCTGGAGAACATCTTGCTTGGTAAAGTAGAGGGTCAGGGAAAAATAGAAAGACCCTCAACGAGATGGATTGACACAGTGACTGCAACAATGGGCTCAAACATAACTAGGATTGTGAGGATGATGCAGGACTAGGCAGTGTTTTGGTCTGTTGTACACAGGGTCGCTATGAGTAGGAATGGACTCACCATTCCCACTAGCAGCAACAATAGTAAAAGCCTAGGTTGCCCTAAAGAGACTGTTGGTGGAATTATGGATGTCAAAGGCAATTTTGGTGAGGACTCAGAAGGAAGTGACGAGAGCCATAGAGGAAGTCTCTACCATCTTAGAGAATACATATGGAGCCAGCAACAGAATGTTGCTAGAAATGTGGACATTAAATGTGCTTCTGGTGAGGCTTTAAAAGAACATGTGATTGGACAATGGAGGAAAGGCAATGTTTTTTATGTAGTGGCAAAGAACTTGTCTGAACTATGTTCAAATGTTTGGTGGAAGATAGAACTTGTAAGTGATGAACTTGGATATTTAGCAGAGAAGATTTCTAAGCAATATCTTAAAGGGGCTTCCAGAACTGTGAGACAAAAAATTCCTGTTCTTTAAAGTAGCCCACTTGAAGAATAAGACACCAATATTCATTGCAGAGTTATTCACTACAGTTGTGAAAACAACCCGAATGTCCATCAACAGATGGATGGATAAACACAATGTGGTCCATCCACACAATGGAATATTGCTAAATAAAAAGAATGAAGCACTGATTCATGCTACAGAGCAGATGAACCTCAAAAACATGATGTTCCGTGAGAGAAGCCAGACACAAAAGACCACATATTGTATGATTCCATTTATATGAAATGTCCATAGAGACGGAAAGCAGATTAGTGACTGTCAGGGGCTGGGGAAGAGGGAATAGGAAGTGAAATTGTACACCATGTGACCTTTTGTGTCTGGCTTCTGTTACTTAGCATAATTTTTTGTTTGTTTGTTTCTTTTAATAGCACTTTTATTGAGATATAATTCACATGCCATGAAATTCACCTTCTAAAGTGTATGACTCAGTGGTTTTTATTATATTCACAAAGTTGTACAATCATCACCACTACCAAATCTAGAACATCCTCATTACCCCAAAAAGGAAACCCCATCCTCATTAGTAGTCACTCCTCATTCCCCTTCCCTACAAGCTCTAGGCAACCACTAATCTACTTTCTGTCTCTATGCATTTGCCTGGACATTTCATATCAATAGAATCATACACTGTGTGATCTTTTGTGTCTGGCTGCTTTCACTCAACATATTTTCAAGGTTCATCCGTGTTGTAGCATGTATCAGTGCTTCATTTCTCTTTATGGCTGAGTAATATTCCCTTGTGTGGATGGACCACATTGTTCGTCCATTCATCTGCTGATGGACATTTGAGTTGTTTCCACCTTTTGGCTCTTATGAATAATTCTGCTATGAACATTGGTGCACAAATGTCTGTTTGCATCCCTGTATTCAGGGTTAACTCATTTTATCTCCCAACAATGCTGAGGAGTGGGCTCAGCTATTGTACAGTGTGTATGGGCACTTCATTCTTTGTTACTTTTTATGGTAAAGGCTGCAGATTCTTTTTGTTTAGGATTCTTTTTTAAAAAGATTTTTTCCTTGTGCATTAGGTGAAAGTTTACAGAGCAAATTAGATTCCATTCGATAGTTTGATACCATGTTGATAGTTTGATAAAGTGTTCCATGACTTTGATTTCATTCCCCACAATGTGTCAGCACTCTCCTGTTTCCATCCTAGTTTCCCCATTTCCTTTCATCCTAATTTCCTATCCCCTCCTTCCTTCTTATCTTCGCTTTCGGACAAATACTGCCCTTTTGATCTTGTATAATGATTGTTCTAAGAAGCACATTCCACTAGGGTGTTATTGTTTATTTTATGGGCTTGTTTATGGTTTGGCTGACAGGTGGCCTCTGGGAATGGCTTCAGTTCCAGTTCAGAAGGGTGTCTTAGGGCCACTGTCTCGGGAGTTCCTCCAGTCTCTGTCAGACCAGTAAGTCTGATCTTTTTAGTGAATTCCATTTTTTGTTCTACAATTTTTCTCCCACTCTGTCTGAAACCCTCTTTTGTGATTCCAGTCAGAGTGGTTGGTAGTGGTAGTTGGGCACCATCTAGTTCTTCTGGTGTCAGGGTCGTGTAGGCTGTGGTTCATTGGTCCATTAGTCCTTTGGACTAATTGCTCCCTTGAGTCTTGGTTTTCTTCACTCTCCTTTACTCTGGACGGTAAGAGTCCAGTAGATGTGTTTTAGATGGCCACTCACAAGCTTTTAAGACCCTAGACGCTAAATCACCAAAGTAGGATGCAGAACTTTGTCTTCATGAACTATGTTGTGCCAATTGACATAGATATCTCCTGAGTCTATAGTCAGGAACTTTGTCCCATGAGGTGTTTGGTTATGTCTAAGAAGTTGCCCTGACTGTGGCCCTTGTATGATCTATCGTATATATTAATATATAAGCAGAACCCACAGTTATGTATGTAGAAATATCCACCACCAAACCTATATCTGCAGGTGACTGTGTTCCCTTATACCCTCCCAACACCTCTTGGCATACCTATTTACTTATGTATCCATTTGTAAATGAGTACTTGTTAATACTATCGTTGCAGGATTCTCTGTGCTGTAGTAATTACCATTGTTGCTCTTTGTTCTTGTGTTCCTCTCAGTGTCCTCCCTTGCCTTGGTCATGTTTTCCTGACTTCTCTCACATTGTGTATTGAAAGGCTGCGGATTCTTGAGAACATTCCCCGCAAACTCTGAGAGGTGTGAATTCTCCCACCCCAGGGTTCCTGGCCTAACATCCTGCCTGTAGAGAACCCTATGGCCCTCCAGCCACACCCAGCCCTGGAGGTGTGCCTCTTCCATCCCTGGTGCCCTGCATTGGCTGGGACCTGACTAAAGTGCATAAGACACCACCGGTGTCTTGTCTTGGAAACAAATGTTTGAGCAAGGACTAAACTCAGCAAACACCATGCAGCTTTGTGCAGGAAGGCGGGTGGGTCCTTGGGTGTTAACGTCAGACCACAGCTGGCCCCTTGGGGACACAAAGCCGCTGTTTGCTTTCTCCCCATAGTCTGCAATCTAATGGCTCCCCATGCCCTCTTGCCTGGGGCATGTTTTCACTTTGCTCAGATAGAGGACATCTGGTGGCTTTTTTTCTAAATCAAATACATGCTGCGGTCACCCTGGCAATGCCCTCCCTTCCTCAGCAAGGGCAGCGCCTTTCCTGGTCCCAGGACCACCCACATCACCCACGTTTTGGGGCCCGGATACTCGTGTGAGCCTCAAAGTTTACGGAAGGGGAAACTGAAGCTCTGAGTGCTGGAGTTGTTCAGATGTAGCTGGTATGCGGCAAGGGCAGGATTTGAGCCCTGTTCTGTCTGCTTCTTAATTCCAGTGTCTTGGCCACCTTGTTGGAGGGGATGAAAATGGGAGGGATGAGAAGGGACAGGGAATCAGAGTCAGGGTCTGTGTATTAGTCTTCTAGGGCTGCTGTAACAAAATACCACATACCACAGGGCTTATAAAGGTCCCCGGGTAGCCCAAATGGTTTGCAATCAGCTACTAACCTAAAGTTGGAGGTTCAAATGTATCCAGTGGCACTGTAGAAGAAAGGCCTGGCAACCTGCTTCCGTAAACATTACAGCCAAGAAAACCCTATGGAGCTCAGTTCTACTCTGTAACACATGGGGTCACCATGAGTTGGGGGCTGACTCGACGGCAGCTAACAACATAATGGGGAACTTATAAGAACAGAAATTTATTTTCTCACAGTTGTGGATGTTAGAAGTCCAAACCAGGTGTCTGTGCATCTCTCTCAGCTTCTGGGGCTCCAGGCATTTCTTGGCTTGCGGCTGTAGCATCACATGGGGTCCTCCCTTTGCCTCCCTGTCTCTGTGTTTCTTCTCTTTTACAAGGTCAGCAGTCAGATAAGATTAGGACACACTCTGCTCCAGTATGACCTCATGTGGTTGTTGTTAGTTTCCTTTGAGTCCGCCCCAACTCATGGCAACGCTATGTACAACGGAACAAAGTGCTGGCTGGTCCTGTGCCATCTCCACAATCAGTTGTGCAGATTGGAGTGTTGTGATCCACAGGGTTTCCATGGACTGATTTTCCGAAGTTGCTCACCAGGCTTTTCTTCCTAGTCTATCTTAGTCTGACAGCTCCACTGAAACCTGTTCAGCATCATAGCAACACACAAGCCTCCACTGACAGACAGGTGGTGGCTGCTCACGAAGAGCATTGGCCAGGAATTGAACCTTGTTCCTTATGGCTCTTGCATCCACTTCCCTCCTCATATGTGCTTCAAAGTAAAACCAATACTCAGTTACAACGCAAGTACAGGCACCAGCGACACCGTTCATATTTCTCCCATGATGTGTCAAGGTTTTTCTTGAGCTCATTGAACATCAAAGCTTTTCCCTCTCTAGATTTTTTTTTTTTAAATATTTGGGGTTTCTGCTTTGCTTGACCAGCCCCTTGAGTGTCCCGTTGCCTGGTCAGGACTTGAGAGAAAGCAACACAGACAGCCCAGAGAGGGGCAGAGACTGAATGCAGGTTGCACAGCCATTTCATCAGAATTTCATATGGCTGCTGGTTAGGGGTGAAGTGAGCTGTCTCCTGAAAAGACATCAGCTTTGTGGGGGAAAATCCTAGACCTCAGCCCCAGCCTGAGACTTGACCTTGGGGAGGACAGGGCATAGGGTGGATCCTCCATCCTTGTACTGCCACCCCAAGTGCACCTGGATCCAGTTGAGCCTGAAGCTGACTCAGCTGTGGTGCTGGGGAGGAGGCAGGTGGGGCTATACCAGTGGAAACTTACCAGCTCCTGCTTGGTCTTGCCTCCTGCTCAGCCTGGCTTCTTTGTAATCCTCCAGACACCCTGGAATGAACAAGAATTTGAAGCCCTGGTCTTGGCCTTAGCTGTGAATGCCAAGATCAGCGGGGGGAAGCCTGCAGGCCTGGAGAGAGCTTTATGCGGTGGGTTCCCCCCCTCACCCCCTGTTCCAGCCATTTAGGGAAGTGAGTCAACAGGACTAGGAGGCGGGGCATGGAGGCCACTGCCCAGGTTGCTGAGTGGAGCAGCAGGGTCACCTGGAGGAGAAGAAGGTCTGGGAGTCTGGGAGAGGGTCTGGGGAGCAGAGTTGAGTTCACCCCATTGAACTCATGCAGATATTCCTGACAAACACCCACACATATACTCACAGTGGAAATCAGCTCAGCTGTAGAGTATGGAGATGCCAGGAAGGGGTCAGGAATTTGGTGTATGCAAAAGTGCTAAATAAAATATTAGCAAATTGAGTCCAGCTGAGTTCTCAAAGGACAACATGCCAGGAGCATGCCGGGCTCTGTTCCAGGGAGGCAAAGGAAGTTCAGCCTCAGAAAGCCTCTGCACATCACTGACTCAAAGAGGAGATGAAAGGAGAAACATAGCCATCACCTCAAATGATCATCTCAACTGTGCTGGAAAAACATCAGATAACTTTCAGCAACCACTTCAGATTTTTTTTTTAAGTTCTTAGTAAATAAGGAAGAATAAACTTCCTTAATCCGATCAAGGATGGTGACTAGAAAGGAACTGCTCATCCCTGTTGATGGTGGGACAGGAGGGGAAAGGTGGGACAGGAGGGGAAAGGTGTTTGGGGACAAGGCAGGGATGCCCACATTCATGGCTAATGTGAAATGCTGGTGCGGAATGTGGAGATGCTGGATGACGCAATAAGATAAGAAAAAGAACTAAGAGACCAGATGATACAATCATCTATGCTGTTGTTGTTGGGTGCCGTCAAATGGATTTCCAACTCATGGTGACCCCTTGTGTGACAGAATAGACCTGCTCCGTAGGATTTTCTAGGCTGTAATCTTTATGGGAGTAGATCAGCAGTGGAAAGCAAGACCAACATACAAACAGCCTTAGCTCTGCCCCAGTTATAACTGTTTGGGGTAAAAATGGTTCCATCCTGAACGAATAGTTTTATAAAGATCAGCACAAAGCTTATTCCTATGAGGTGGAGGTTAAAGATGTCCCAAATGTCCAACTTTTCCAAACTGCTGTACCACTCCATCATCTCTAATGCCAACTACTCACCCTCCCCTCAGTACTCTCCCTCCCATGTTTGGGTTCCATAATTCACTGCAACGTCTCACAGAACTCACAAACACATTAAGGAAATGGATCACGCAGTTGTGGAAGCTGGCAAGTTCCTAGTCCCTGGGTCGGGTATAGGCTTCTACTGACTCACGTGGCTGCAGGGGCCGACAAACCCAGATCGGCAGGCCGGACGACAGGCTGCTGGCTTACAAGGCTGTGAAAGCTGGTAAATCAGGTCAGATGATAGGCTGCTGGCCTACGGGACCGTGGAAGCTGGTGAATCCCAGAATCGGCAGGTCAGATGGCAAGCTGTTGGCTCAAGTCCCAAGAACTGGAGGTCAGCCAGTGATGAGCTGAATGCAGGATCCAGATGCAGAGAGAGAACCCTGCCAGAGCACCCACATATATACATTGGATGCAGGCCACATCCCAGGGAAGCATGTGACTTGAGTAAGGTGAGACTTGAGTCACGCCCACCTACAAGGCTGTGACTCAAGATATACCCCACGCTGCTCCTGCCTCATTAGCATATAGAGGTTAGGATTTACAACACAAAAAATGGAAGATAATTAAGATAATTACATCAGATCACAAAAGGAGGACAGCTACGCAATCCTGGGAATCATGGCCTAGCCAAGCCAACACACAACCCCAATCATCACAGGTTCTGTATACCTTATTTGTATAGCTCCATTCAATCACTGTGTGTGAGTCACAAAGACTATGGCTAGAAGGGCCCTATTCAGTAATCTATTGCACCTCACATCCCAATAGCCACAACATGTAGAAAACACTCAGCAATAAATCCAATCAGAAACACAGAAGAACTTCATGAAGAAAATTTCACTGAAGGACACAGGAGGGAATCTAAGGGGGATGTTTCTAGAAGGGTGGACTCAGATGACTATATCATTTCTCCCTGAATTAATCTACAAATCCAATGCAATGCCATTCACAAGGCAAGCATGATTGTTTTTTTAATCCTGACAAACTGCAAGGAAAAGTTTTTCCTTTCCTAATCTGGAAAACGTTGGAAAATAATAATAATAGGGGCAAGGAATAATTACCCTATTGGATATCAAAACATGTTATCAAAGGGGAGTTATAACAGCATGGTTCAGGCACGGGAAAGGACAAATGGGTCCCCTGAACAGAATCTACAAGCCCATGTTGATTATATATAAAACTAAACCATTTACCATTGAGTGGACTCCGACTCTTGGTGACCCCATGTATGTTAGAGTAGAACTATGATTCATAGGGTATTCAGTGATGATTTTTCAGAAGTAGATCACCAGGTCTTTCTTCCAAGGTGCACCTGGGTGGACTCTAACCTCCAACTTTTCAGCTAGCAGTCTAGCATGTTCACCATTTGCATCACCTGGGTTGCCTTCTTTTTCTTCCTGCCCTGCTCTGTTCCCTACACACATTTGACTTTTTCAGAATCCTGTCTCCATTGATCCTGGGGAGCATCTGTCCCCCATTTCCTGCTAGCAACCAGAGCCTGCGCCTGTGTGGCTGACACCACCTGAGCCATCACCCCAAAAACAGATGCCAAAAGGGGAACAGTGGGGCAAATCCAGACCCAATTTGCATATGGACCCAGATTTGTATTTCATTTGCACACAATGCCTGTAATCTCCCAGCCCCACCCTGCTTCCCACACTTGGGTTTGCATAATGATGAGGAACTTGGGGTTTCCACACTAAGTTACTGAGTCCTGGGGGCTGTGAGTACCAGCTGGGGCTGAACCCACACCAAAGATTCCAGGGCTCCGCACTTCCATTCTCTGTTCCACAAGGGCCCCTGGCCACAGCCAACCCTGACCCGCATGTCCATGCACAAAGACACAGGGAACCACCCAATGCACACTGCATCCCTCCAGCAGTGACACTTCCACGTGGACCTGCCTTTGGGAGCAAGGACTCTCATCATTTGTCATTGTCCACGATAAAAACACATGAAGCACCCACTCAGGGGACGTCCACTAATTCCTCCCCACATGATACTGAGTCCCCTCACAGCACTTTCAAATATGACATTTGTTTGGTTAAAAATTGAACACAACACACCAAAGCATGTACATGAACGTTCACATTAGCATGATTCACAATAGACAAAAGGTGGAAACAACCCAAGTGTTCATCCACAGATGAATGGATAAACACAATGTGGTCCATACATATAATGGAATATTACTCAGCCATAAAAAAGAAGGAAGCACTGATACATGCTACAACTTGAATGAACCCAGAAAACATTATGCTGAGTGAATGAAGCCAAACACCAAAGACCACTACTATGTGATTTTGCTTACATGAAATGTCCAGAAGAGGCAAATCCATAAGAGACAGGAAGTAGATTAGTGGTTGCCTAGGGCTTAGGGAAGCTGTGGAATGAGGAGTGACTACTAGTGAGTATGAGGTCTCCTTTTGGGTGATGGAAATGTTCTGTAACTAAATAGAGGTGATGGTTGTACAACTCTATAAATATACTGAAACCCCTTGAATTGTACACTTTAAATGGGTAAATTGTATGGTATGTGAATTACATCTCAATGACACTGTTTTTAAAAAGTGAACCTTAAAACCCATGAACAAAACAAAAATAAGAAAGTGTCCTTTGACCCAAGGTGGGGGGGTGAAAGAAGGAGAGGAATGACAAGAATAAGTGTGGGCTTTGTGACCACCTTCCTGCCACCCCACTGCCAGGCTGGTCCTCCCAGTCAGTGGAAACTGGATGCTGGAGCAGAGTATAATGAAGATTAACTGCAGGGAAAGTGCCAGGCAGCTGACTGTGGACCTGACCTGCTCGGAGGTGAATTCTGTTTCCAAATCACATTTGAAACAGTGACCCAGCGTTGGTCTGATCTCCACATTCTTCTAAAGTACAACTTTGGCATCGGAATGGTCTGAGATGGATCCAAGGATTCTAAGGGTTAAACTGCCAGTTTTCCACCAAACTTCCTCTCCACTCAGTACCATCCTCACCAAAATCTCAGCTGGCTGCTTCTAAAATTCATCTGGGACTGCAGAAAACCAAGAATAGCCCAAACAACCTTGAAAAAGAATAAAGTTGAAATTCAAGTCTTACTATACCAGTTACCATTTAGTGGGGTCTGACTCATGGTGACGCCATGTGTGCACAGTAGAACCGATTGCTCCAAAGGGTTTTCAAGGCTGTGATCATTTGGAAGCAGATTGCCAGGCATTTCTTCCAAGGTGTCCCTGGGAGGGTCTGAACTGTCAATGTTTTGATTACCATTTCTACCACCCAGGGACTCAAAATTCTTACTATAAAGCTCAGAAGTCTTACTATAAAGCAATCAGTGTGGTAGTGGCAGAGGGATAGACCAATAGTTCTCAAAGGAGCAATTTTGCCCCCAGGGGACACTTGGAGTATCTGTAAGTATTTTTGGTTGTCATAACTTGAGGAGAGGGTGCCTCTGGCATCAAGTAAGTGAAGACCAGGGATGCTGCTCAACACCCTGCAGTGCCCATTACGCCCCCACCACAGAGAATGATCCATCCCCAAACGTCGACCGTGCCCAGATTGAGAAGCTCTCGGATAGAGAAATAGATAAAAAAAAACCCATTCCTGTCACAGATTAAAATAGAGAGTCCAGAAATAAAGCCAAGCAGCCTTGAAAAAGAATAAAGTTACACTGGCCACTTGATTTTTTGACAAAGATGCCAAAGTAATTTCATGGGAAAAGGAAAATCTTTTCAACAAATGGGAGACTCTCTCACCATACAAAAAGTTTAACTTGTAAACAATAAAGCTTGTAGAAGAAAACAAAGGAGAATGTATTTGTGAACTTGGGAGAGACCTGCCTGCGGGCACAGCTGAGAATAGGCCATCTTGATCGAAGAACTGTGTCCTGAGCATTCCTGAACCTGAATTGTAACCTGTTACCTCCCTGACATTCAACCATTTCAGGAGGTAGCATATGATCAAGAACCAATAGTACTGAAGGAAGAAGTCCAAGCTACACTGAAGGCATTGGTGAAAAACAAGGCTTCAGGAATTGACAGAATACCAGTTGAGATGTTTCAACAAACTGATGCAGCACTGGAGGTGCTCACTTGTCTATGTCAAGAAATTTGGAAGACAGCTACCTGACCAATGGACTGGAAGAGATCCATATTTGTGCCCATTTCAAACAAAAGTGATCCAACAGAATGCAGAAATTATCGAAGAATATCAATATCACTCGCAAGTAAAATTTTATAGAAGATAATTCAAAAGCAGTTGCAGAAGTACATCGACAGAGAACTGCCAGAAATTCAGGATGGATTCAGAAGAGGATGTGGAATGAGGCATATCATTGCTGATGTCAGATGGATCCTGGCTGAAAGCAGAGAATACCGGAAAGATGTTTACCTGTGTTTTATTGACTGTGCAAAGGCATTTGACTGTATGAATCATAACATACTATGGATAACATTGCAAAGAATGGGAAGTCCAGAACACTTAACTGTGCTCATGAGGAATCTGTACAGAGACCAAGAGGTGGCCATTCGAACAGAACAAGGGGATACTGCATGGTGGTTTGAAATCAGGAAAGGTATGCGTCAGCATTGTATCCTTTCACCATACTTATTCAATTTGTATACTGAGAAAATACTCTGAGAAGCTGGACTATATGAAAAAGAACACAGCATCAGGATTGGAGGAAGATTCATTAACAATCTGCGCTATGCAGATGACACAATCTTGCTTACTGAGAGCAAAGAGGACTTGAAGCACTTACTGATGAAGATCAAAGAACAGAGCCTTCAGTATGGATTACATCTGAACATAAAGAAAACAAAAATCCTCACAACTGGACCAATAAGCAACATCATGATAAACAGAGAAAGATTGAAGTTGTCAAGGATTTCATTTTACTTGGATCCACAATCAACACCCACGGAAGCAGCAGTCAAGAAGTCAAACGATGTATTGCATTGGGCAAATCTGCTGCAAAAGACCACTTTAAAGTGTTGAAAACCAAAGATGTCACATTGAGGAGTAAGGTGTGCTTGACCAAAGCCATGATATTTTCAGTTGCCTCAAGTGCATGCAAAAGCTGGACAACGAATAAGGCAGACCAAAGAAGAACTGATGCCTTTGAATTACAGTGTTGGTGAAGAATATTGAATATACCATGGACTGCCAGAAGAATGAACAAGCCTGTCTTGGAAGAAGTACAGCCAGAGTGCTCCTTGGAAGCAAGGGTGGCAAGACTTCATCTTATGTACTTTGGACATGTAATCAGGAGGCACTGGTCTCTGGAGAAGGACATCATGCTTGGTAAGGTAGAGAGGGTCAGCAAAAAAAGAGGAAGACTCTTGATGGGATGGATTGGCACAATTGCTACAACAATGGACTCAAACACAGCAATGATTGTGAGGATGGTACAGAACCAGGCAGTGTTTCGTTCTGTTGTACATAAGGTCACTGTGAGTTGGAATTGACTCAATGGCATCTAACAACCACTTTCCTAATAAACCCCATTAACATGAGTGTTGTCTATGAATTCTGTGTGACCATTGCAATGAATTACAGAACTCAGCAGAGAAGTACAGTGTACCACGGGAGGGACAGATGATGTCAGAATTGGTGGAAAAAAAAAAAAAAAAAAAAGGCTGGCGAGAGGAAGTATACCTGACCTCTGCCTCATAGGAATCTTCTCATAGAAGTGAGAAGGGGACCTCGCTAGCATCAAGAAAGAAGAGCCAGGAGTGGAGCGTGTCTTTTGGCCCGGGGTCTCTGAGCTGAGAACCTCCTAGATCCAGGAGACAGAGAGCTGTAACACCAGAGACAGTGTGAGATGGCGAGACGTGGAGACAAGCACAGTAGAGTCCAGCAGTAGAGAAATGGTGGCAGCAGAACCAAGACACCACAGCGGACCTGCAGGAGACGGTGTGGTGGTCTTGCCAGCCCACGGAGGGAGAAAGCTGAGTGCATTCAGGCTGGAGGCTTGCTAGTGGAGTAGGGTGCCTCTGGGCAGTTGGTGGAGCTAGGATTGCTGTCCTATGGGGCTAGAGCTTAGCGCCTTTCAGACCAAGGCTTACTGGTGGAGTGGGTGCCTCTGGGCACTTATCAGCAGAGCTAAAAGAGCTTTGTAATACTTGCCCAAGCAGGGCAGAGGGGCCAAGGGCCAGGGGAGAGACCTGCCTGCAAGTACAGCTGTGAAGAGGCTGTCCTGATCTAAGAACTGTGACTTGAGCATTCCTGAACCTGAATTGTAACCTGTTACTACCCTAATGAACCCCATTAATGTGAGTATTGTCTGTGAGTCCTGTGTAGCCATTGCAACAAATTATAGAAGTCAGCAGAGAAGTAGAGTGCACTGTGGGAGGGAGAGATGATGTCAGAATAGGCAAAAAAGGTTGGTGAGAGGAGGTATGTCTGACCTCTGCCCCATAGGAATCAGCCTTGGGCTGTTGATCTTGATTCTCCTTCTCCCTTGTGACGTTCGAGGAGGTCAGATGCCCCCACTGCAACGCCATTCTTGCAACAAAGAACACTTAAAAGTCAATGATAAGAGAACAAACGATCTAATTTAAAAATGGGCAAAAGTTCTGAACAGACAACTCACCAAAGAAGATTTACAGCAGATATTGTTGTTGTTGTAGTTAGGTGCTGTTGAATTGGCTCCAACTCACAGCAACCTTATGCACAACAGAGAAATATTGCCCAGACCTGTACCATCCTCACTATCGTTGCTATGTTTGAGCCCATTTTTTGCAGCCATTGTGTCAATCTATCTCTTTGAGGGTCTCTGTAAAAACGGCATGGGGGAGGTGTCTAACCTCTAACTTCACAAGGGGGAAGGAGAATCAAGATCAACAGCCCAAGGCTGATTCCTATGTCGCAGAGGTCAGACATACCTCCTCTCTCTGCCATCTTTACCAATTCTGACACCAAATGTCCCCTCCCACGGCACTCTCTACTTCTCTGCTGGATTCGATAGTTCATGACAATGGCCATACAGAACTCTCAGAAAATACTCACGATTATAGGGTTTATTAGGGAAGTAACATCTACAATTCAGGCTCAAGAACACTCATGATACAGTTCTTCCATCAGGATAGCCTCTTCGCAGCCATGCTCGCAGGCACGCCTCTCTCTGGCCCTCAGCCTCAGCCAAAAGGCACTCAGCTTTCTCTCTCCATGGGCCGGGAAGCCCACCACACAATCTCCTGCTGCTGGGTCTCTGCTGCTAGGTCTCTGCCACCGCTTCTCACTGTCTTCAGTGTTACAGCTCTACCTTTCTCTGTCTCCTTGTTCCAGGAGCTTCTCAGCACAGGGATCCCAGGTCCAAAGGGCGTGCTGGCTCCTGGCTGTTCTTCCTTGGTGGTGGTGGGACCCTCTCTCTCCTGCCTCTGGGATGGCTCACCTCAAGCCCAGTGGAACGGCAAAGTTGACTAATCTGTCGGTGGGCCACAATTACCTTATCACACAGTTCCGCCCAACCACTTGGGTGGGAGTTGGAAGACTATTGCTAGAAAGGCCACACAAAAGTGATCCATTGCACCATAATCTCTGTCTTTTTTATTGATCCTCTACTCTACTAATCATGATGTCCTTCTCCATTGATTGGTCCCTCCTGATGATGTATCCAAAGTAAGCAAGATAAAGTCTAACCACCCTCACTTCTAAGTATTCTGGCTGTACTTCCTCCAAGACTGACATACAGATGACAAATGAAAATATGAAAAGATTCTCAACATTGTATATCATTAGGGAATTGCAAGTTAAAATAATGATGAGTTAACATTACACACTTACTAAACCAAACTGTGCTGTAGCGAATTACCTAGTATGACCTTTTAGCCAAGCATAGTCTTGTGACTCCCACACAATGATTGAGTGGGACTATGCCAGTAAGGTACTTGTGGCCTACCAAGGGGATTGGACAGCTTGCTAACAATGCAAATAAGGTGCATAGAACCCTTGCAGGGGAATGGCACCATGAAAATAAGGTGTATAACTGCTGCATGAAACCCAAAGGGATCTACATAAATGGAAAAACATACCATGCTCATGGATAGGCAGACTCAACATTGTGAAAATGGCAATTCTACCTAAAGCAATTTACAAATACAATGCAATTCCGATACAAATACCAACAACATTCTTCAAAGAGATGGAAAAACTAATTATTAACTTTATATGGAAAGGGAAGAAACCCCGAATAAGTAAAGCACTACTGAAGAAGAAGAATAAAGTTGGAGGACTCACACTACCTGACTTGAGAACCTACTATACAGCTACAGTACTCAAAACAGCCTGGTACTGGTACAACAACAGAGACATTGACCAATGGAACAGAATTGAGAACTCAGATGTAAATCCATCCACCTACGGTCACCTGATTTTTGACAAGGGCCCAAAATACATCAAATGGGGAAAAGACAGTCTTTTTAACAAATGGTGCTGGCAAAACTGGATATCCATTTGTAGAAAAATGAAACAGGACCCATACCTCACACCATATACAAAAACTACTTCAAAATGGATCAAAGACCTGAATATAAAGCCTCAAACTATAAAATTCATAGAAGAAAAAATAGGACCAACACTTCAGACCTTAATACATGGCATTAACAGGATACAAACCATAAACATCAACACAAAAAACCCAACAGATAAACTAGATAATTGGGATCTTCTAAAAATCAAACATCTATGCTCTTCAAAAGATTTCACCAAAAGAGTTAAAAGAGAACCTACAGACTGGGAAAAAATTTTTGGACAGTACAAGTCAGACAAAGGTCTAATCTCCATAATCTACAAGAAAATCCAACACCTCTACAACAAAAAGACAACCAATCCTATCAAAAAATGGGCAAAGGAAATGAACAGACACTTCACCAAGGAAGACATTCAAATGGCCAACAGACACATGAGGAAATGCTCGCGATCACTAGCCATTAGAGAAATGCAAATTAAAACCACAATGAGATACCATCTCACCCCGGCATTACTGGCACGAATCAAAAACACTGGAAATAACAAATGTTGGAGGGGCTGCGGGGAGACGGGAACTCTTATACACTGCTGGTGGGAATGCAAAATGATACAGCCATTTTGGAAAATGATATGGCGTTTCCTCAGAAAGCTAGAAATAGACGTACCATTCGATCCAGCAATCCCACTCCTAGGAATATATCCTAGAGAAATAAGAGTCATCACTCGAATAGACATATGCACACCTATGTTCATGGCAGCATTATTCACAATAGCAAAACGATGGAAACAACCTCGATGTCCATCAACAGACGAATGGATACACAAACTATGGTACATACACACAATGGAGTACTATGCAACGAGAAAGAACAATGAATCGGTGAACCATCTCATAACATGGATGAAACTGGAGGACATCATGCTGAGTGAAATAAGTCAATCACAAAAGGACAAATATTGTATGAGACCTCTATTGTAAAAACCCATGAAAAAATTCACATGCAAAATGTAACAATCCTTGTTGGTTACCAGGGATGGGGGGGGGGGGAATACTAAATAGGTAATAGGTAAGTGGTAACTTGGGTGAGATATGAGATAGTACATAGTACAGGGGAAACTAACACAACCTGCACAAGGAAAGGTCATGGAGGCCCTATAGAGACATCCAAACCCCCCGAGGGACTGAGTTGTTGGACGGAGGGCTCTGGGGACCATGATCTCGGGGAACATCTAGCTCAATTGGCATGACACTACTTATAAAGATAATGCTCTACATTCTACCTTGGTGAGTAGTGTCTGGGGTCTTAAAAGCCTATGCGCGGCCATCTAAGATACTCCACTGATCTCATCCCTTCGGGAACAAGGGAGAACGAAGAGAACAGGATACAAGGAAAAGATTAGTCCGAAGGACTAATGGTCCACAGCTACCAAGGCCTCCACGGGACTGAGCCCAGTACAGCTGGATGGTGCCCGGCTACCACCAATGACTCCTCTGACCAGGATCACAACAGAGGGTTCTGGGCAGAGCTGGAGTAGGATGTAGAGTATAATTTTAACTCCCCCAAAAAAAAAAAAAAAAAAAAGAAGACCAGATATACTGGCCTAAAGAATACTAGAGAAACCTCGAGAGTGTGGCCCCCAGACACCCTTTCAGCTCAGAGGGGAAGTTACCTTCAAGGTTCGATGTTAAGCCTGGGAATGGACACCCAGTAAAACTAAATGGGACTAACGATGTACAGGAGTCCGGTGACAAGGGCCAGAAGGCAGAGGGAGAGTAGGAAACTGATGATAAGGAACACAAATTGAATAAGGACACTGTCGATGTATTGTGAGATTGTTGACCACTGCTATAGGGCAACATTTGTAGTAACTATTAAATGGGAGGCTGTTTTGTCCTGTAAGCCTTCATCTTGGGCGAGAATGGCAGCACAATTGGAAGAGCATAGTCAATATCACTTAAATGTGTAAGTAAAAAGTTTTGAAATGGTGTTTAAATAAAATAAAAATAAATAAATAAACAAATGAGACTAAAGAGGTACAATAGTCCACTGACAAGGTCCAGAAGACAGAAGGGGACAAGGAAGCCCCCTGGTGATAGGGAACACAAGGTGGAGTAAGGATATTCTTGATGTGCTGTGAGATTGTTAACCATTGTCATAGGGCAACATGTGTAGTAACTGTTAAATGAAAAACTATTTTTTCTGTAAGCCTTCATCTTAAGTGAGAATAACAGCACAGTTGGAAGAGCGTAGTCAATGTCACTGAACTGTGAATGTAGAAATTTTTGAAACGGTGTATCTTTGGCCATCTGTAATTTTCATCAAAAAAAAAGGTTGAGAATTTAGAGGCTTAATACGTTGTGGGGTTGTTAACCAATGTCAAAAAACAACATGTGTACTACTATTTCATGAGAAACTATTTGCTCTGTAAGCTTTCACCTGAAGTACAATAAAATATATATTAAAAAAAAAAAAAAAAAGAAAATAAGGTGTATAGAACCCTAACAAAGGGATTGGTCAATTTTGCCAGCCCACTAGGCTTAAAGGGAGCCAGTCTCAGAAGTGAGAAGGGGACCTCACTGTCATCAAGAAAGAAAAGCCAGGAGTGGAGTGCATCCTTTGGAATCAGGATCTCTGAGCTGAGAATCTCCTAGATCCAGGAGACAGAGAGCTGTAACACCAGAGACAGTGTGAGACAATGAAGAGAGGTGGCAAGCACAGCAGAGTCCAGTGTGAGATGGCGTGGTGGGCTTCCCAGCCCACGGAGCTAGGCAGCTACAATGCGTGTGTCCATTCACTGCGTGAGAAAGCTGATTTACTGGCGGAAGGGTGTCTCCGGGCATTTATTGGCAGATCTAGAGAGCTTTGTAACACTTGACGGAGCAGGACAGAGGCCAGGCCGAGCAGGGTCAAGGGCTGAGAGAGGAGGCCTGTCCTCAGGGGACCGAGAGGAGCTCAGAGGTCTATCCTGCGCTGAAGAAGGGAGACTTTGCTTACATGCCTTCTGATTCTGATCCTGAGTTGTAGCCTGTTACTTCCCTAATAAACCTCATAATTGTGGGTATTGTCTGTGAGTTCTATGTGGCCTTTGCAATGAATTGTCGAACCCAGTAGAGAAGTAGAGAGTGCCATGAGAGGGCTGGTTGGTGTCAGAATTCGTAAAAAAGTCTGGAGAGAGGAGAGACATCTGACTTATACCTCACAGGGCTCAGCTTTGGGATGATGCTGATTTTGATTCACTGTCTTCCTCCTAACGTCAGATGAAGAGGTCTGATCCCACCACACCATTTTTACACAAACCGAAACCTGTTGCTGTGGAGTTGATTCTGTCTCATAGCGACCCTATAGGACAGAGGAGAACTGCCCTATAGGGTTTCCAAGGCTATAATCTTTATGAAAGCAGTTTGCCCCATCTTTCTCCCACAGAGGACCTGGTGGATTCAAACCACTGAACTTTTTGTTAGCAGTCAAGCGCTTTAAACACTGCACTACCAGGACTCCTTACACATCTACTAGAATGGCTAAAATCCCAAACACTGACAACATCAAGTGCTGATGAGGCTGTGGAGCAACAGGAACTCTCATTCATGGCTGGCAGTTTCTTACAAAGCCACACGTAGGTTTACCATATGATCCAGCAATCACACTCCTAGGTATTTACCCAAGTGAGATGAAAATGTGTGTCCACATAAAAACCTGCACGTGAATGTTTATAGTAGCTTTATTCATAATTGCCCAATGTTGGAAGCAAGCAAGATGTCCTTCAATAGGCGAATCAATAAACTGTGGTACATCCATACAATGGAGTATTAGTCAGCATAAAAAAGAATGAGCTATCAAGCCACAAAAAGACATGGAGGAACCTTAAATGCATACTGCTAGGTGAAAGAAGCCCATCTGAAAAGGCTACATACCACTTGATTCCAATTCTAGGGCATTCTGGAAAAAGGCAAAACTATAGAGACACTGAAAAAATCAGCGGTTGCCAGGGGTTGCTGGGGAGAAGGGATGACTAGGTGGAGAACTGGGCATTTTTAGGGCTTTGAAACTATTCTGTGTGTTATTGTAGTGGTGGACACAGGACATGACACATTTGTCAAAACCCACAGGTCTGTCTAACACAAAGTGTGAAACTTCATGAAACTATGGACTTGAGTGAATAATAATGTATTCATATTGGTTCATCAATTGTAAGAAATGTACCACATAAATTCAAGATGTTAATAATAGGAGAAACTGTGGGGGTGGGCAGTGAGGAGGGGACAGATTCAGGAGCTATGTGTCCGAGAGGGCAGTGAGATACACCCCTGCACTGAAGTAATCACCTGACTTACTCTCTGTGAATACTGAGTTTATTTACTTGCAGGCCGAGGGTCGGGAGTCGGGGCGGTATTAGTCTCCTGTGGCTGCTGTAACAAAGTACCACAAAGTGGATGGCCTACAAGAACGGGAATTTATTGTCTCAATTCCAGAGGCCAGAAGTCTAGATCAGGGTGTTGGCCATGTTGGTTCCTTCTGAGACTCTGTGGGACAATCTGTTCCAAGCCTCTCTCTTAGCTTCTGGTGGCTTCTGGCATTCCTTGGCTTACAGGTGCAGTATCACGTGCTGTCTTAGCTAGTGCTGCTGTACTAGAAATACCACAAATAGATGGCTTTAAAGAACAGAAATTTATTTTCTCGCAGTTCAGGAGGCTAGAAGTCTGAATTCAGGGCACCAGCTCCAGGGGAAGGCTCTATCTCTGTTGGCTCTGGGGGAATAATCTCTTTCAGTTTCTGTAGACTTGGCATTTCTTGATTTCTTGGCAAACTCCACCTGGCATCTATCTTTCCCTCCATTTGTGTTTGCTTGCCTCTGTGCCTAATCTGCTCTTTTTATATCTCAAAAGTGGTTAGGTTTAAGACGCACCCCATACTGATATGACCTCATTAACATAACAAAGAAAACCCTGTTCCCAAGTGGGATCACATCCACAGGTATAGGGCTTAGGATTTCATCACATAATTTTGGGGGACACAATTCAATCCAGAATTGTGTCTCTCTGTGTCTCTTCTCCTCTTATAAGGACGTCAGTCATATAGGATTAGGACCCACTCTACTCCAGTATGACCTCATGTTAACTAACTGATAACATCCACGAAGACCTTACTTCCAAACAAGATCACAGGTACTGGGGGTTAGTCAAATCTCTTAAAGGGACACAATTCAATTCACAACAGAGGGACAGAGATTTGCACTCAGATCTTGCTGAGGAGCTCTGAGGCGGCAGCAGGGTAATTTTTCAGAGAGCACGGAACACCAAGCCCCAGCACCCAAGTTCTTGATGCCTCAAGTGTGTCACAGGGACAAGAGCGTGCCCCTACCCTGACCCTTTATGCCGCTGATGGGAAAACAGTGGGGCTTTATCATTCTGCAGCCCCGGACCCATCCCTGCCCAGACCCTCTCACTGTGTGACCTCAGAC
Source organism: Dugong dugon (assembly GCA_030035585.1). Taxonomy (NCBI): domain Eukaryota; kingdom Metazoa; phylum Chordata; class Mammalia; order Sirenia; family Dugongidae; genus Dugong; species Dugong dugon. Next base: position 22,296,084 of record CM057462.1, on the reverse strand, counting down.
AATCTCAGCCTCAATTTCATCCTGCCTAAAATAGGTTCAGGGTTTTTGATGGAGGAGATGGCTGAAGTGCCCAGCCTGGATCAGGTTCAAGGAGGAAAGCAAAAAAAAAGTCATCCCCCCTTCCTCCTTCCCTCCTGCTTCCAAGGTTTGAGATGGAGGGGCTTCAGATCACCCAAGGGAGGAAAACAGGGAGGGGGGGTCAAGGTGGGAGAGACTCTCCATGAGCTCCTGGTGTGTTGCGTGACCCTGGCCAAGTTGCTGCCCCTCCCTGGGCCTCAGTTTCTCTGCCTGTGAAATGGGGTGCAAGGGGTTGGATATGAGAACCTCCCAAATCTTCTCTAAGATCCAGATGTATCCCAGGGAAGAGTTGGGGTCTTTCTGAGACCCTGATGTTGGGCCTGGGGGTTTTCCATGTTGTCCAGAGGAAACACGTCTGTGTTCTAAACAAGAGAAACATCTGGCACTGTTTTGAGAGGAGCAGCAGGGGTGCAGCATCTAAGACTAGAGGTGGCTGGAGGCAGGGGGTTGGACAAAAGGACCTGGAGGTGGGGTTTCTCCTCTGCTTGCAGGGCAGGGTCTCTCAGACTAATTTGCAGACAATATGGGTTCAACCAGTTGGAGGCCAGCCCATTAGCCCCAGCCTGGCATTGGCCAATACGGAGATCCCCTCCCTGGCAGTCAGTCCTGCTGGTCCCACCCTCAGAGAGTCGACTCCCGCAGGTCAGGGCCATCATCCTGGCCACTGCCGATGGTGAATGAGCCAGCCACCTCCACCTCTTTCTGCCCCATGCACAGTAGGCGGTCCTCATGGATGGGCAGGAAATCAGGGGGCCTCTTGTCTCCGAGGGGTAGTTCCTCGGGACCCTGGGGGGATGGGAGAAGAAAGACCGCATGTCAGCTCATCTCAAATGGGAGCCTGGGAAGGGAGCCAGCCAGGGTTCCACAATACCCCTTTCCAGTCTTTACCCCTCCCAGAAAAATCAGTTGCTGTGGAGTCCACGCTGACCCGTTGAGTCCCCGTGTGTATCAGAGTAGACCTGTGTTTCATAGAGTTTTCAATGGCTGACTTTGGATGTAGATTGCCAGGAGTTTCTTCCGAGGCACCACTGGGAGGACTCAAACCTCCAACCTTTTGGCGAGCAGCTAACCACATTAACCATTTGCACCGGCCAGGGACTCCCTGTCTCCAAAACCTCTATCCACTTCTTCACCTTGTGCCCATGATGCCTACAAATCCAGGCCATCAACCTTGTATAGATTGTTGCAGTAACTGCCTCCCTCCTACCTCTCCTTTTTCTGCCTCTCTGCCTGTCTCCTTTTGAGAAAATCAAGGAAATATTTCCCCACAGCAGCTGGAGGGAGCTTTAAAAAGCTTCAATGAAATTCTTTCCCTTCCTAGTCCTCAACTCTCCTCTGCCAAGACTCTTCTGGCCTCAGGGCCTTTGCACCTGCTGTGCCCTCCCTTGGGAATGCCTTCCCCCCTAGATCTCTTGATAGCTGGCTCTTTCGCCTCCTTCAGAGCTCAACATCGTCTCCTCCAACAGGCTGCTGCTGATTTTCCTGACTAACCAGTTGTCGTCAAGTCATTCAAAGCTATGAATGTCAGAGTAGAACTGTGCTCCACAGGGTTTTCTTGGCAGTAATCTTTACAGAAGCAGATCACCAGAACTTTCTTCTGCAGTGCCAGTGAGTGGGTTGGAACCAACAACCTTTCACTTAGTCGTCGAACACAAACAGTTTTGCCACACAGGAACCTCAATTTATTTTTGGGAAGGCCTAATCTCTAAGGCAGCATCCCTGGGTGGTGCAAATGGTTAACACATTCAGCTGTTAACTGAAAGGCTGGAGGTTTGAGTCTACCCAAAGGTGCCTCAGAAGAAAGGCCTGGCACTCTACTTCCGAAAAATCAGCCATTGAAAATCCTGTGGAGCACAGTTCTACTCTGACACACATCGGGTGGCTGTTAGTCAGGGCCGAATAGATGGAAACTAGTAACTGGTTATTTTATTTTGAAAGAAGACTTTATATCAATACCCTAAGAGTAGACCAGCTTCACTTGCCATAAACTGCAAGTAACTGTAAAAACAGATATAAGGAAAATGAAAAGTATTAAACTCTGCTCACTCTTTGTTAAGCCAGTTACCATTGAGGCAACTCTAACTCATGGTGACTCCATGTATTACAGAATAGAACTGTGCTCCATAGGGTTTTCTGGGCTGTAATCTTTATGGAAGCAGATGGCAAGGCCTTCTGTGGTGCTGCTGGGTGGGTTCAAACCACCAACTGTTAGGTTAATAGCCGAGTGTAAACCATTTGTACCACCCAGGGACCTTTGGGGTAATAAAAAGTATGAAAGACGCATTAGCTCCCAACTGAGTCTTTCAACTGGAGGCAAAGAGAGATGGGAAAAATCCATGACTCCCACCATGTCCCTCCCCTGAGTTATGGCCCTGCGCAGAGCATCCAAAGCCACTTCACTGGCTCTCTCCCCGTTCTGGAAACCCGGCCCTGGGACTCACCTTAGCCAAGTTGTCATCCAGAGGGGTCTCTTCCTCTCTGGGGGCCACTGACGCTGTCTGCTTCTTGAGGTCCCACCACAGCAGTCCGGGGCCCACAGCACTGCGCTTGGTGGGGCCTGAGGGTCAAGGAGGAAGGGAGATATTTAATGATGGGGTAGTGGGGGCTAGAAATGGGGCCCTGGTGGGGGACAGGGAAGCCTGGGCTCTGGAGTCTGATGTGTTAAAATATCAGCTCTGATAGCAACCCTGGCAAGACTCTGCCCCTCTCTGAGCTTCAGTTTCCTCATCTGCACAGTGAGAGACTGAAAGACGTCAATGGATGTCCTGGGGGTCCAATGAGTTGTTCCACTCACAGCTGTGTCCCCAGCACTGAGAACAGTGTCTGGCACAGAGGAGGTGCTGAATAAAGGCTTGGTAACCTAGTGCACGCAAGACCTGAGACTCGAGAGGTGAGAACAGGTACTGCTATTACTGGCTTTCTGTCTACTTGCTCCGTTGGAGTCAAAAGTTATTTCAGCACCAGGGACAGCACCACCATGGCCCTGAGTAGCCACGTCTTGGTGTTAGTGTTGGTGGGGGTGGGGTGCCTCTGTTTCTCCCCCTGCAAAATGGGACAAGGGACTGCCATCCCATAGGGTTGTCAGGAGCATTAAGGGCCCAGATGTGTCCATCACAGAGTGGGCACTTGGCCAATGGAGTGTCCTTTCTCCCCTTCCAGGTGACCTTGAGGCAGAGGGATGAATGGGGTGACCTCTGAGGAGGTCGCCCACTGTGCTCACCGGTCAGATAGCTGATCAGGGCTCCACACAGCACGGAGCTCAGCGTGCCCAGGGTGCCGTAGTACAGGTAGGAGATGGCATAGAAGCTGTCAGCCAAGGCAGGTCGGTCGGGGTCCATCCTGGAGCTGGGAGTGGGAGACATGGGCAATAGGCCTCCTCCTTCACCCCTTCTGTATCCAAAAGCCATCCCCAACCCATCCACTTCCTCTTGTCTCCACAGACTTAGCCTAGTGAGCCCTCCATCAGCGCCTGCTAGGTTGGGTGCGGTAGCCTGTCTTCCTCCTCTCCATTCCCTGGGTGTTCTCCACATGCAGCCAGAGGGAGCCTTCCTAAAATGTAGCTCAGATCACCTCCTGCCCCTTCTTATCACCCTCGATGGCTCCCCGTTGCCCTCAGAATCAAACCAAATCAAACTCTTAGAAGAAAACAAAGGTGTGAATCTTCATGACCTTGAGTTAGGCAATCATTTCTTGGATATGACACCAGAAGCACAAGTGACCAAAGAAAAAATAAAGCAGACTTCATCAAAATTAAAAATTTTTATATACCAAAGGACATTATCAACTATAGAAGAATTTCAAGAAAAGGGGAAAAATGCAGACCAGATTTCAAATTCTCATGGAATCCAAGCTTTCTGGAGCCATGGAGGCTGGATGAACCCCTAAGACTATTGCCCTGAGATAATCTTTAAACTTTAAACCAAAAATATCCCCTGAAGTCTTCTTAAAGCCAAACTATAGTTTAGCTTAACTAGTAAAGAATGCTGGCCTTAATTAGAAAGGAAATATAGGGAGCAGTCAGTTTATGTTAATGGGGGAGAAACAACTCAGAAAAGGATGGTGAGAATGGTTGCGCAACTCAAAGTATATAATCAATGTCACTGAATTGTACAGTAGAAACTGTTGAATTGGTGTATGTTCCGGTGCATATATTCTCAACAACAACAAAAGATAAAATAAAATAAATTATTTTTAAAAAATGGGCAAAACACTTGAACAGACATTTTACAAAGGAAGATATATAGATGCCCAATAACCAAAACCAAACCCGTTGCCATCAAGTGGATTCTGACTCATAGTGGCCCTAAACATATGAAAAACATTAAACATCCTTAGACATCAAGGAAGTGAACATTAAAAGCCCTGTGAGAAATCACCACAGACCCATTAGAAGGGCTAAAATTAAAAATACCAGTGACAATATTGGTTAGGATCTAAAGCAAACAGAACTCTCATACACTTCTAATTGAAATGTAAAATGGTACAATCGCTTTGGAAGATTTGGCAATTTCCTAGAAAGTTTGGCAATTTCCTAGAAAGTTAAATATATACCAACCCGTTAACTCTGCTATTCCATCCTAAATACTTTACTTAAGAGAAATGAAAACATGTCCACAAAAATACTTGTACGAGGATGTTCATAACAGCCTTCTTTAAAATAGCAAAAAACTAGAAACAATCAAATGTCCATCAGCTGGAGACTGAATAAATACATTTCAATATATTCATACCATGGAATAAAAAGGAATGAATTATGGATACATGCAACAAGATTAATGAAGCTCACAGACATAATGCTGAGTAAAAGAAGCCTAGCACAAAAGAGTGCATATCTGATGGTTCCATGTATATGAAATTCTAGAACTGGCAAAACTAATCCATAGTGAAAAAAAATCAGAACTGTGGTTGCCTAGAGGGTGGAGAGTGGAAGAATAACTGACTGGGAAGAGACAGGAAGAAACTTTCTGGGGTGATGTAAATGTTCTATATCTTCATTGTGATATGGGTCACAAAGATGTACCCATTTTCAAAGCTGAACAGTTAATATTTGGGCATTTTAATATATGCAAATTTTAACCTTAAAAAATAATCAAGTGGCAGATGCAGAGTGGGTGGAGGTGTAGCTTAAACAAAGTGGTAGAATGTTGATCATTGTCAAACCCGAGTGATAGGTAAAAGGATATTCATTATACTACTCTGTTTACTTTGTAAATGTCTGAAATTTTTGACAATAAAACGTTTTTTTAACTCAAAAAAAAAAAAAAAAAGGACACCATCAAGAGAGTGAAAAGACAACCCACAGGATAGGAGAATATATTTGTCAATCATATATCTGATAGGAATCTACACAGAATACATAAAGAACTCTTACAATTCAACAACAAGAAGACTAATAGCTCAATTTAAAAATGCGCAGAGAATTTGAAATAGACAAGTCTCCAAAGAAGATAAGCAAATGGTCAACAAGCTCCTGAAAAGATGATCGACATCAGTAGACATCAGAGAGATGCAAATCAAAACCACATTAAGATACCACTTCATACCGACCTGGATGGCTAGAATCAAAATGACAATAACAAGTGTTGGCAAGGAGATGGGGAAGTTGAAACCCTTGTGCATGGTTGGTGGGAATGTAAAATGGTGCAGCTGCTGTGGAAAACAGTTTGGTGGTTCCTTAAAAAGTTAAACAAAATTACCATATGACCCAGCAATTCCACTCCTAGATATATACCAAAGAGAAATGAAAACATATGTTCACATAAAAGCTAATACATAAATGTTCATAACAGCATTATTTACCATAGCCCAAAAGGTAGAAACAACCCAAATGTCCATCAGCAGATGAATGGATAAACACAATGTGGTCCCTCCATGCAGTGGAATATTATTCAGCCATAAAAAGGAATGAAGTTCTGATACATGCTACGATATGGATGAACGTCAAAAACATCATGCTGAGTGAGAGAAGCCAGACACAAAAGGCCACATAGTGTTTGATTCCATTTATATGAAATGTCCAGAACAGGCAAATCCACAGAGACAGAAGCAGACTAGTGGTTGCAGGAGCGAAGGGAGTGGCATTGAGAGTGACTGCTAATGGGTGTGGGGTTTCCTTTGGGGTGATGAAAATGTTCTTGAGTTAGATAGTGATTATGGCACAAACTTGTGAAAAAACCACTGAGTCGTACACTTTCAAATGGTTAATTTTATGGTACGTGAATTATATCTCAATTAAAAAAAATAAAATAAAAACACGTTCCTCCAGCTGGATCTCCGCTCCTATTCTCCCCTCATCCCATTAAATCTACCCCAACCTCACTGTAGCTGGTATCCAAACTTAATCCTGCCTTCAGCTTTGAACTTGCTGTTCCCTCTGCCAGAAGTGCCTTTCCCTCACCTCGTCCCAAGTTACACTCCTCATTCAAGGCTCAGTTAACAGCCCGCCCTGACCACACCCTCTCAGGCCACGCCCCAGCCCCACCAGCCGGCTCACCTGGGCGCCCCGCTGGAGGCGTTAGAGGCGAGCAACCGACCCAGGAGGCCAGAGGCGTTGGCTGGCGACGCCGCGCACCCTGCGGCCGATGTGGGCAGGACCCCCATGCTCTGCTCGATGGGCGGGTACAGGGTGGCACCCACGGCTACCCACAGTGAGAGCGCCGCGCCCGCGCCAAGCCCGGAGAAGGCTCCCTAGAGGCGGGGCTGGCTTCAGGGCGGGGTTTGTCAAGCCACGCCCCCAGTCCCTCTCTGAGCGCCCCCCTACTCACCGCCGTGTTGCAGGCAGGGAGAAACATTCCCAGGATGAAGACCCCCAGCAGGGGGCCGCTGATGACGCCCATGACAGTGAAGGAACCCTGGGTATGGGGGGAAAATGTGACTGAGGAATTCACTGTGGGGCTTGGGTGCCCCAAGAGGCGCCTCCGTGCCTCAGTTTCTCTACGAGAAGGGGGTCACCCTGTTCCTGCCTCTCTCCCCTGGACTGGAGGCAAAGATGCTGATTCTGAGTCATGATCTGAGCACAAATGACGGTCTTGATATTAATAATAATAATGACCAGCTCCCATGTCCCAAGTGCCTACTCTAATCCTCCTGTTGTTTCCTGCACAAGCAGTCAATTTCCCATCAAATCCTCCAAGTGCTGATGAGGCCAAGGCAGTCCCACCCCTGAGCCACTGCAGAGCCCTTCCTGCCCGCCCCCTGCCCTCCGTCCCCACCCCACCCCCAGCCCAGTGAGTGTCAATACCAACGCGTGTGACACCCTCTGAGCCTCAGTTTCATGGGGACAAAGCCCCCACCCCGCAGGGAGACCCGGACGGGGAGGGGCGGGGAGGGGCGGGGAGGGGCGGGGCTCACCTGGAGGACGCCACCTCCCAGCAGCGAGGACAGAGCTGCCACGGTCAGACAGGACAAGCCATAGATGAGAGCTGTGGGAGTCGGATGGGGCTGTCAAGGGGGAGATGCTGCCCCCGACCCCCACCCGGGTCCCCCCTAACTCACAGAGCCCCTTGGAGATGATCACGAGCCTCTGGGGCGCCAGGTTCGGCAGCCGCGGCTTAATGAGGTCCTCGACCGTGACGGCGGCCATGGCGTTGATGCTGGTGGACGCCGTACTGGGACGGGCAGGTGGGGGTCAGGTCACATCTGGGGACTGGCCACACCCACTCCTGGGTCCACCTGCTCCCGGCGCCCCCACCCACATGCACCATCTGGCCTGCCAGACCCCCCTCCAACCCGAGAGCAGAGGCGAGGGTGAGTGAGTCCCCAGGAGAGTTGTCCAAACCCCCCGCCCTAAGACCTTAGATGCCCCTATTGCCGCCGCTGTCGCTGCGGCTGGGGGCAGGGGCCAAGGATTCTCGGGCAAGTAGGACGAGCGAGAGCGATTTCTCATTTCAGGGCAATAAGGAGGCGCAGGGAAGGGCAGAGAGGTGCTACACGGGACCCAGGTCACATTTGGGGCCTCTCCAAGGAGGGAGCGCCAGCGTCGTGGAGGATTTGAAACCTCTGCAGCGTGGGGGCTGAGGGCAGGGTGGGAGCTGTTTGGTCACGCCTTTACACCAGGGTTTAGAAAAGCAATACCTGCCAGGTAGTAGGTGCTAAATAAACATTGGTTGGAAGGAGGGAAGGGAGGGAGAGAGGGAGGGAAGGAGGGAGAGGGAGGGAGGAAGGAAGAAAGAAAGGAAAGAAGGAAGGGGGGAAGGAGGGAGGGACAAAGAAAAGACGGGAGGGAGGGGAGTCATTTGTGACCCTGCCAGGTGATAAGGAGGCAAAGCCCCCACGGCCAGGGTCCATGTGCTCAAGTTCACCCAGCCAGAGCCCACCTGAGCTGACCACTGAGCAAAGAGCAGGAAATGTTACCGGCGGGCATGCCCAGAACATTCCGTCCCCTGATGGGCTGCAGTGGGGGCAAGGAGACCCCAAGGGACGTGGACATGGCCAGGCAAGCAGACGGGGCAGCTCACCTGAGTGTGCCACTGTAGGCACAGGCCAGGAAGAGGCCTGGGATGCCAGGCAGGTCCTCAAAGATGTCCAACACCAGCAGGGGCATGTACTGGGGGGAGCCGGGGGCCAGGCTCTAGAACAGCCACTCCTCAAGGGTGGGGTTCTGTATGTCCTGACCTCAGGGGGGTCACTTCCTCTCCCCCCCAGCCTCAGTTTCCTCCTCTGCAAAGTGGGTCATGACAGCTTGACTCATCAGCTCTTGGAGTATTTGATGGGAAGCTAACTGCTTGTGCAGAGAACAGCATGAGGAAAAGAGTAGGCACTCGGGACACGGGAGATAGTCATTATTAATACCAACACTTTGTGCCCAGACTACAGCCCATCTCCTCCTTGCCCTCCCCCAGGGGGCCTCTCTGACTCCAGATCTGAACGTGCGCCACCCCTGCTTATAACCCACCGGTGCTCTTCAATGCCTCTCAGCCTCTTCGTCCCCACTCCTCCCAGATCTTCCTCCAAGCCAAGCTCTTTCCTGCCTCTGGACCTCTGCACAGGCTGTTCCTTCTACTAAGAATGCCTTTCCACCCCACCCCCAAGGCTCAGAGAAAGGGTACACAACCAGGCAGGGCTCACCTGGTCAGCGGCAGAGATGCGACCAGCGAGGAGAGGGTCACAGTCGCTGTAAAGTGTGAACATGATGACGCCACAGCCAACAGCACTCCCCACAATCAGGAACAGGCCCAGCTGGTTGATGAGCATGGCCCTGGGGGAGGGGCAATCTCAGCTGGAGGGCGTAAGGGTTGTCATCTCCCAGAAGACCCCACTCTGCCCCTCCTGAACACTCACAGCTTAGCCTGCCTCTCTGTGCGGCAGGCCACATAGCGCTGCACCTGCGCCTGGTTCACGCCGTACATGGAGAGCCATACCAACGTGCCACCCACCACAAAAGTCCAGAATGTGTAGCGGCTCCGTGGGTCAGGGTTAAAGCTGGAGTAGGGAAGGCACGTCAGTCATGTGGGGCCACACTGACCTCACCCTCCTGAGGGTCCCAGTGGCCATTCCAGGCTTTATGGGTGTTCAGGGGTCATTTGGGGTGGGTTTTGAACGGTGAGTAGATGTTCACCAGACTGAAAATTCATTTATTTGTTCATGGAGTCATTCTTGTATGCATTCAAAACCATTCTTTCTGTACCCAGCTGGGACCTCAAAGAGGCTTCAACTTCCAGCCTGGGCAAAGAACGAAGGGGAGCAGAGGTGGACACAGACCCCCCCCACCCAGCCTGGTGGGGGTCAAGGCTAGGGCAGATGGAGGCTGGGGGAGCTTAGAGAGGAGGAGCCATTGCTCTGTCTGAGGGTCAGAGAGGGCTTCTCAGAGGAGACAGCATCTGCTGGCTTCCCCCAGGGCACGAAGGGATGCCAGCTCCATCCCTTTGTGGCGTCTCCCTCCACATTGGCACTCACTCCATCAGGTTGACCCGGGAGTGGTTCTGGGCAACCTCAAACACTCGCTGAAGCCCGCCCATGATCATAGTGCCGCGGGCCAGGACCACCCCGAAGCCCATAAGCATCACCAGAACTTGGAACACATCAGTCCAGACCACAGCCTTCATGCCACCCTGCAAAATGGGGCAGAGACAAGCGGAGAAGGTCAGATGGGGCATTTGACTGGGACCAACTGGGCCTGGCCTCCGGCGGTGGCTGGGACCAATGCTCTGCTCTGCCTCAGTTTCCGCATCTGTAAAATGGAGCTAATAATAGTACCACCCTCGTAGTGAGTGGTGTGAAGATTAAATAAGTAAGTGAAAAATACTTGGAACAGTACCTGGCACATTCAAGTGCTTTTTGAGTGATTGTTGCCATTATTATTATTACGATTATTATTATTGTTACTACTGCTATTACTGCTATTATTATTAGCTGTTGTTTTTTTCTCATCCAGACTCCATGCTTTTGTCTTCTGAAGGAAACAAAACAAAACAGTTGCCCTCAAGTCAATTTCAACTCACGAAAACCCCACGTGTGTCAAACTAGAACTGTGCTCCACAGGGTTTTCAAGGCTGTGATCTTTCAGAAGTAGATCACCAGGCCTTTCTTCTAAGGCACCTCTGGGTAGATTCAAGCTGTCGACCTTTCGGTTAGCAGGGGAGCTATTAACCATTTTCGCCACCCAGGGACTCCCTTCCCAAGACAGCCCCTAGATTTTCCTATGGAGAAGCCTCTTCTCCCCTCACAGTCCATTTAGGTGAGGCTGGCCCAGCCCCAGCTCCAGGAATGGCCAATCAGAGCATCCTAGCCCCTTAAACTGCCTTGAATAGCTCAACCGGGACACAAGGGAACCAGCCAGAGCCCTCCCTGGGACTTTAGGCAGCCCCATCCTGAAACAGAAGCTCATTTTCTCACCAGAAGGGATGGAAGGAAGCCTAAAGCTGATGGGGCCCCAGAGACAGAAGAAGGATCCAGAGGAGCCCCTGGATCCAGCCATGCCTGAAGCCAGTGATCCCTGGACTCAGCAATAACACAGGGCCATAGAGAAGCCTTTCAGATCACTTCTCATTATACAGATGAGGAAACTGAGTTCCAGCTGGGACATGGGCTTCCCTGGGTAGCAAGGAGATAGGGGTTAGGCAGCCCACTCAGGGTCTCCTCCCACTCAGAGACCCTGCAGACCTTAGTAAGGGTTGGGTGGGTTCACCGGGCCACTCACCACAGTCGTGTAGAAGGTGCAGATGGCTCCGGTGGACAGGAGTGATGCCCAAATATCCAGCCCGGTCACTGTGCCGGGAGACCCCTACGTTAGGCTGCACTGTGCCTCCCCTTGGGCGCTCCTTTCTCCAGGAGAATTCTTCCCTCTTTACCCTTTCCCAGAGTCGCGCTGGGCGCACCTGCAGCCCCTTCACCTCCTCCCTGCTTAAGTCCAGCCGCTAAGCCTTTAACTCCTTTGTGTCCACCCTCCTGACCCCCTCTCCTTGTCCCCAGAGCCAAACCTTGGTTAAGGATGAGCGCGGGGGCGTAGATCACGATGCCAGTGTACAGAAGCTGCAGTTAGGGGGCGGGGCTGGTAAGGGGATTGAGGGGGGCGTCCTGCTTGGAGGGGCGAGGAGGGGGGCCCGGGCGAATGGGGAAGGCTTGCGGGGTGGGGACCAGGCATTGCAGGCTGGGGCCAGGCCGGGCTGTAGGCGGGGCCTACGGGGCAGGGGTGGGGCTGTGCAGGATGCGGGTAGGTTCAGGTCTGGCTGTGTGGTCTGGGCCAAGGAAGGTGGGGCAGGGAGAGGACAGGGCCAGGGCCGCTCACGGTGGCCGCTAGGTACTGGACTGTCCCGCAGAGCCGTACTGCACGGCCGAAGCGCAGCTCCAGGTACTGCAAGAAGGCGCCGAGGGCTCGTGATCACATAGACCGGCCCTGTCCGGGGACCTGAGGCCTCCCGGAACCCTCGTTCGCCACCTTGGTCTCTGCCCACTGGAAGCCAACTGCGCTCGCCTCAGTTGCAGGCGGTGGCCCCCATCACGCGAACACACCGACATGTCTGCACACACTTGTGCATATGCGCCATCCCCGCATCTGTGCACACAGCGTGGGCGCAGGACAGGTCACCCCTGCGCACACGGTCCCCACTCGCGTCTGACCCGCCCGGACTTCGCCGGCTCCTCCACTCTGTGTACACTGACGGGTCTGCAGGCGCCCCATACAGACAGTGTCCGTGGCCAACGGTTATTGGGCGCCTACTGTATACCCCTCACGATTTTAATCTTTTTACCCCATGCTGTGGAGGAGACCTGTAATTAGCCCTGTTCGACCATTGAAGAAGGAGCCCTCGGGGCAGTGGTTAAGCGCTGGGCTGCTAACTGGAAGGTCCACCAGCCGCTCCTTGGGAGAAAGACTTGGCAATCTGCTTCCGCCATGATTTACAGCCTAGGAAACTCTATGGGGCAGTTCTGCTCTGTCCTATAGGGTTGCTATGCGTAGTAGGAATTCGACTTGACAGCAATTGGTTTGCTTTTTTTTTTTTTTTTGGGGGGGGGGGGTTGGACTATTGGAGAAACCCAAGATGGCGACTCCCAGTCAGAATCGACTGGACGGCAACGGGGTTTAAGATGGTGAAGTCGAGTGTCGAATCCCCAACAGTGGTTGCCTTGCTGGCGCGCACTCCTGCGGACGCACACTCGAGAGTAGGGGGTGCAGCTGTGTACCCGCCGCCAAGCGTGCCCAGCTCCTGGCCGCGCCTGGCTCCGCCCTGCCTGGGAACTAGGCCACCCGCAGCTCTTCCTCCTTTCTGCCCCTCGCCCCACAGCCTCGGGCTGCTTCCCAGCACCCTCCCACCTGTCAGCCTCGAAGCCCCTCATTAAAGTTCCTAGGAGCCGCCGACTTCAGAGCAGCGCTTCGAAGCCCTGGGGCCTCCCGACTCCGCGTTTCCCGCCAGGCAGCGTCTGCCCCCACCCCTGCCCTACCTGGTAGGTGCTGGTGAGGCCCAGGCGGTAGAAGACCGGCAGGAACAGCGTGGCGGTGAGCAGCGAGTTGAGCGCCTGGCCCAGGCACATCCACAGGAACTTGAGGCCGTAGCGGTAGGCTTCGGCAGGCACGCCCAGCACCTGCACCGCTGACATGAAACTGGCGGCCAGGGACAGACCCACGGGCAGGGCCTCCAGACGCCGGCCGCCGGTGAAGAAGTCCTCCGCGCTGCGCTGCCCGCCGCGTGCCAGCCCGACCCCCAGCCCGATGCCTGTGGACACCAGCAGCATGAGCGCAAAGACCCCGTAGTCCCAGGCCCCGAAGGTGGTCTGCGCCCCAGCGGTGACGCCTGCCATCAGTGCTGGCGGGGGCGCCAAGCCTCTCTGCGTCCCTGCGCGCGCGTCCAGTGTGCCGCCCTCCACCCCACGCGAGGGAAGCTAGCAACGACCGAACAGGAGGAACAGGCCACAGCGAATCCCCCGCCTGTCCCCGTCTGTCTGGTGCGGGGGACGGGGAGGGGCCGGGGCAAGGGATTCCTTGGGCAACGATCTGTGGGTCCTCGCTGCCGCTGCCTGCTTCCCTGTCCCTCCTCTCGGTCTACGCGTCTGCCTCTGCCTCTGCCGTCTGTCCGTTCACTCGGAGTCCGACTGCGTCGTGTAGCCGTCTGTCCGGCCGCCCGCTGTCAGGAGCTACAGTTCTAGGTGGCTGTGGGGCTTAAAGGAGGAATCGGCTGCAGCAGGCTGCAGGTTTATTGGCACACTGGGGTCATCGCAGCTCCACCCCCAAAGCTGAAAGAGACCGCACCCTTTCTTCCCTGGACTAGCGCAGACAGGCCCAGGCGGGCCAAGTGGGCCGTTGTTGGGGGGTGGGGGCAGGGAGGCTCCTAGATGCCCCGCTTGCTGCAGCTAGCACTGCTCTGACACAGGCTGTTAATATGTCCCACTGACAGGTGGGGAATTTGAGGCTCAGAGCGGGCATGTCACTGGCCCAAGGCTACACAACCGGGAGCAGCGGCTTTAGGATTCACATCCAGGCTTGTCTCCCCGTAGCGCTTGTGTACCTCTAGCTAGGGGGAGCGCATTCTTCCACAGGACTGGGGTTTGCTTTCAGGGCTGAGGAACCCTATAAGGAACACTTGCCTAGCTTGAGCACCCACAACCAGCACCTGGACCCACCCTGTTTCTCTAGAGCCCAGATGGAGGACATCCCCAAACCCCACCCTCAGGCTGAGTGGGTGGGTAACACTCTGGGTTCAAGTTTTGGTTCTGGCTACATCCTTGGGGTGTCTGTTTTTCTCTGGGCCACAGTTTCCCATCTGTAAATGAGGATAAAATAGCCCCGCCTCAGCGACTACTAATCGAAAGGTTGGCAGTTCAAACTCACCCAGCGGTGCTGCAGAAGAAAGGCCTGGCAATCTACTTCTATTAAGATTACAGCCAAGAAAACCCTATGGAGCAGTTCTACTCTGAAGCACATGGGGTCACCATAAGTCAGAACTGACTCTATGGCAACAGGTATGATTTTTTTTTTTCCCACAGTAATACCTCGGACCTTTGTAATTCAAAGCTGGCTTGTCGTAAGCACCTCATTCATCATTCTTTCCTTCATTTATTACTTCAGCCAACATGCACGGAGCCAGGCAGGGTAGATGCTGATGGAGGTCACGGGGGGAGGGGGAGGGCAGTATCAAGGGCCATGAATCTGAATCAGTGGACACTCCTAACTTCCCCCAGAGGTTGAGTCTGGTGTGTCCCCATCACTCAGAGGCATGGGAAGGGGAAGTTCTTAGCCTGGGGTCACCAGCTAAGGGACCCAGTGCCATCATCTCAGGGCCCTTCCCTGAGGGACCCAGAGGGGGACTCAGGCAGTTGGGATTGGGGACTGATTGTTTGAACCAGAGAAAGGCAGTGGAGACTTGGCCTTTGACCCTGCCCCACCCTTTTAGAGAAAGTGGAAGACCCTTCTGGAAAACTTGGAGGGAAAGGGGAGATCCTGGCAGGGATCCCCTGCCTGAAGAGTCATGCAGATATATGCAAATTGGCCCTGTATCCCCCGGGAGGCTCTCCTCTTGCCAGCTCCGCCACTTGTCAGCTCCGTGTCCCCTCACAGTCCCCCCTTCTGTGGGAGTCTCAACTGCAGATGGATACCTGGGCTGAGAGTCCTGTTCCTTCAGCCTACACATAGATTGAGTGTCTACTGTGTACAGGGCCCCATGCTGGGAGCTGGGGACAAAGTGGGACAGGTAGAGCTATTCTGCATGTCAGCTCAGGGCACTGACTTAGCCTGCAGCTGAATACCCAATTCAGAAGGTAAAGGATGACAACAGTGAGGCCAGGAGAAAGATGGAGGTGAACTGGATGGGGGGGCGACTCTGGAGGGGGGACTCTGGGAGCAGGCCGCTGGAGGCGGTGAGCAGAGACTAGTAGCAGAAGGGTAGCCAAGCATGGAGAGAGCTGGCAGCAGGGGGCTCCAGGGAGGGGGAACGGAAGGTGCAGAGGCTCTCAGATGGGTAAAGCTTGTGAGTTTGAAGAAGAGCCAGGAGGCCAGGGTGGCTGAAGCTGACAAATGAAGGGTCAGCAAGGGGGAGGGAGGGGCACAAGGACCTGATTCTAAGGGTGCTGGGAAAACACAGGAGAGTTTGGAGTAGACCAGGGGCCTGAAAAGCCCCTTAGGACAAGAGCTGAGGGGTGGGGAGAAGTGGGCAGATCCAGAACATTCTGGAATTCAATGTGCAGAATGGGGACAGGTGCAGGAAAAATCCTGAAGAAGCAGCCACTGTAGACAGCCTGGTTAGAAGGGGCAGAATTGGAGGATGCCATGGTGTAGTGGTTAAGAGCTATGGCTCATAACAAAAAGGTTGGCAGTTTGAATCCACCAGGTGCTCCTTGGAAACTCTGTAGGGCAGTTCTACTCTGTCCTATAGGGTTGCTATGAGTTGGAATCCACTCAACAGCAATGGGTTTGGTTTTTTGTTTTTTTTTCTTGGTGGCAGTGTCAGGGTGCTGTGTGGGTGAGTGGTGGCACCCGGGAGATACAGCAAGGGTCAGGGGTGGGGGATCGTGAGCTCTGCAGGCTCCACCACTGAACTGTGGGTGGACCTGGTGGTTCATGTGCCACCTGTGGACTAAGAGCTAACCCATTCCCCACAGCCAGCATTTGAACCCAGGCCACATGGCTCTGAACTTTAGCCCTCGGCTCAGTAAATGTTCCTCTTGTCTATAAGATTCTACGATTCTAAGTTCTGAAGATCCCAAGACTATCGTTCCCAATTCCATATTTCCCAGATAGTCCCTCTGGTTTCAGATTGGGGTCTCAGGTCTCCACCCTGGAACCCACTGCTCCTGACTCAGGAGTAGAGGTGCAGAGTGAGACAGGAGGTGGTTGCCGGTCTCTGCTCCAGGGCTCCCAGTCCTGCCCACGCCTAACACCTGGCCATGCCCAGGAACAGGACGTGGGGAAGGACCCACTGGGGTGCACCCAGAGTTCCCAGGTTAATGCTGTGGCTCATCCTTGGGCAGGCAGGGTGAGCCAAGTAGAATATCACCTCCATAGGCCACAGCCAGTGATAGATGGGAATACCTCAGAATCATCGAGCAAGGCCTCCCAGCCATGTGGAAATGCTACCTAGAAGATTCCTCCCACCTCCTTGCCTTCAGTCCGACTGGTCCTGGCACCTGGGAACCCCAACTCCTTCTCAACAGCCAAGGCTCAGCTCAGCAGGCCTTGTTGCCTCCAGCAAGCTCTGAGCAGGGTCTGTGGCTGCTCTTCTCCCTGTGAGGCAGAGCCAGGGTCTCTGTCCCGTCAGACCTAGCATAGGCCCCGGTATGAAGTAGGGTTCAAGGATGAAAGACACTGGAACACAGGGATGGGATGATGGGTGAGTTAGGGGTTAGGTAGAGGATGGGTAAACGAGTGGTGGATGGACAGATGGATGAGTGAGTGGACAGATAAATGGGTGAGTGGGTGGCTAGTTGCATGGGTAGGTGGTGGATGGGTGAGTTGTCTGATAGTGGAAGGATCCAACACCGAATGGAAGGATGGGGAGCTGGCACCGGGTGGTGGAGGGATTTGTGGGCAGATTCATGAAAGACTGAGCAGATGGCAGGGTGGATGGCTGGGTGGAAGGTTAGGGAGCTGAGGGTTCACTCGTCTTTGTTTCAAGGGTTGGCTCCAGCCCTTGACCAATTAGGACAGAGACTTTGTACTTGTTCCCAGGCTGTGGCATACAGGTGGAGCCCTGGCAGAGGTCCAAGGCACAGGGAAGGGCCTGAGGTGAGGATGGGGGTGACCTGGTCCATCCCCAACTTTCCAGACTCCTACTGGTGCATCCTACAGGATAAGCCTCCTGGTCTCTCAACCTCTAGCTCACCTGATGCACCTCCAGACCTGAGGAGTCATCACTCCCACTTAACACTGGAAAATAGTAGGACTCAGAATGGGCAGTGATTTACCCCAGGCACAGCCATCAGGGCCTGAGTCCAGACCATGGTGCCCCACCTCAAGGTCATCATGGGTAACAGAGGAGCCCCAGGTAACAGCTTAAAGACGACTGGTTTTTCCTTCTCCCTTGTGTTCTAGACATGCAGGGGTAGATGGTTCAAGCTGGGACAGGGTGGGAGGGAAGAGGAACACTCAACAGGTGGCTCCAAAGTCAAGGACACATCTCCTTCCACCTTGTTGCTCTGCCGTGGATGGCTTCCTTGTGGTCCAAGATGTCTGCTGGTGTGCCAGCCATCATGCTCACATTCCAGCCAGCTACACATACTGGCAAACATCTCTTCTGTTTTTATCACATGGCCATCCCTAACTGAAAGGAAGGATGGGAAATGTGGGGGTTTTTTTCTGGGTGGCATTCTACTCAAACGTAGAAGGGGGAGGAAAGGCTACTGGAGCAAGTTAGTTGTTTCTCCCAGAAACCACAAAATGAGAGACATAAAAAAAATCAACTAAGCAAAAATTAAAAATTTCAACCTTGTTTCCCAAAATATATTCTAAGGGACGTGAAAAGATGGACGATACTGGAAAAAAGTATTTGCAATTATGTTGCTGTTAGGTGCCTTCAAGTCGATTCCAACTCATAGCGACCCTATGTACAACAAAACAAAACACTGCCCAGTCCTGTACCATCCTCACAATTGTTGCTGTTTGAGCCCATTGTTGCAGCCACTGTGTCAGTCCACTCGTTGAGGGTCTTCATCTTTTTTGCTGACGCTCTACTTTACCAAGCATGATGTCCTTCTCCTGGTCCCTCCTGATAATACGTCCAAAGTACATGAGACAAAGTCTCACCATCCTTACTTCTAAGGAGCATTTTGGCTGTACCTCTTCCAAGACAGATTTGTTTGTTCTTCTGGCAGTCCATGGTATATTCAATATTCTTTGCCAACACCATAATTCAAAGGTGTAAATTCTTCTTTGGTTTTCCTTATTCATTGTCCAGCTTTCGCATGCAAATGAGGTGACTGAAAATACCTTGGCTGGGGTCAGGCGCACCTTAGTCCTCAAAGTGACATCTTTGGTTTTCAACACTTTAAAGAGGTCTTTTGCAGATTTGCCCAATGCAGTGCGTTGTTTGATTTCTTGACTGCTGCTTCCGTGGGCATTGATTGTGGATCCAAGTAAAATGAAATCCTTGACAACTTCAGTCTTTTCTCTGTTTATCATGATGTTGCTTATGGGTCTAGTTGTGAGGATTTTTGTTCTCTTTATGTTGAGGTGTAATCCATACTGAAGGCTGTAGTCTTGGATCTTCATCAATAAGTGTTTCAAGTCCTCTTTGCTTTCAGCAAGCAAGGTTGAGTCATCTGTGTAGCTCACCTACAGAACAGATTTTTGCAGGCCTTGCCCTGCATATGTAAAGAGGGATTACAAAAAAAAAAAAAAAAAAACAGCAGCCACGAGGACCTGAGTCTGAGGGTGCTGAGGTGTCACAGGAGAGTTTGGAGTCGGTGAGGGGCCTGAATAGCCCCAGGACAGGAAATACAGGGTACTTAGAAGTGACTAGATCCAGAACTTTCTAAGAGTTGAGATGCAGGATAGGGAGAGAGATAGAGCAAATCCTGAAGGCGCAGCCACTGCAGATAGCCTGAGTAGAAGCGGCAGGATTGGAGGATGCAGTGACAGTGTGTGGGTGGATGGCAACACCCTGGAGACACAGCAGAGGTGAGGGGTGAGGGGTGAGGGGTTGTGAGTTCCACAGGCTCCAGCACTGACCTGTGGGTGGCCCTGGTCACTCATGTGCTGGCTGTGGACTAGAAGTGACCATGCTCCCTCAGCCAGGATTTGAATCCAGGCTACCTGGCTCCAGAGCCTGTCTCTGAACTTTGGCGTGGGCTCAATAGAAGTTACTCTGGTAAGATTCCACGATTCTAAGTTCCAAAGGTCCCAAGACTATGGTTCCCAGCTCCGTGTTTCCCAAATAGTCCCTCCTGGTTTTGGATCAGGGTCTTGGGTCTCCACCCTGGAACTCAGTGGTCCTGCCCCAGGAGGAGAGGTGCAGAGTGAGGCAGGAAGAGGTCGAGGCTCCCAGCCCTGCTCATGCCCAACACCTGGCACCTGGCCATGCCCAAGAACAGGACCTTGGGGCTCTCCATAGCTGAGGAGGTGGGGAGGGTCTGCTGGGGTGTGCCTTGAGTTCTCCGGTAAATGCCCTGGCTCATCCTTGGGCAGGCAGGGTGAGCCGGGCAGAACTCACTGCCATGGCCCCCAGCCAACAAGAGAGAGCAGTACTGCAGAATCAGTGAGCAAGCCCCCCCAGCCACATGGAAATGTTACCTAGAAGAGTCCTCCCACTTCCGTGCCTCTGATCTGGCTGGTCCTGGCACCTAGGAACCCCACCTCCTCAACAGCCAAGGCTTGACTCAGCAGGCCTTGTTGCCTCCAGCAAGCTCTGAGCAGGGTCTGTGGCTGCTCTTCTCCCTGTGAGGCAGATCCAGGCTCTCTCTGTCCTGTCAGGTTCCGGAGCCGACCTAGCATAGGTGCCGGTATGAAGTAGGGTTTAAGGTTAAAAGACTGGATCAAAGGCATGGTGGATGGATGGGGATTAGGTAGAAGTTGGACAAATGAGTGGTGGGTGGATGGAATGAGTCAGTGAATAGACAAATGGGTTGGTGGGTGTATGGATGGGCAGACGATGAGATGGTAAAAGGCTCCAACACTGGATGGAAGGATGGGGAGCTCACAGCGGGTAGAAGGGTTATAGGCAGATTCATAAAAGGCAGAATTGATGGCAGGGTGGATGGTTTAGGGAGCTGGGGGTTCACTCATCTTTGTTTCAAGTTTTGGTCAATCCCTTGGCCAGTTGGGGCAGAGCCCCTGTACCTGGTTTCAGGCTGTGCTATGTGAATGAAGCCCTGGCAGAGGTCCAAGGCATAGGGAGTGGCCTAAAGTTGGGATGGGGGTGTCCTGGTCCACCTCCCAACTTCCCAGACTCCTTCTGGTGCATCCTACAGGATAAGCCTCCTGGTCTCTCAACCTCTAGCTCACCTGATGCACTTCCAGACCTGTGGGGTATTAACACTAGAAGATACCATGGCTCAGAATGGGCAATGACTTGCCCCAGGCGCAGACATCAGGGCCATGGTGCCCCAACGCAACATCATCATGGGTAACAGAGGAGCCCCAGATAATACCCTAATGAAGACTGGTTTTTCCTTCTTGCTAGTGTTCTAGACATGCAGGGGTAGATGGCTCAAGCTGGGACAGGGATGGGAGGAAGAGAAACACTCCACAGGTGGCTCCACACTCAAGGACCCAGCTCTTTCCAGCTTGTTGCTCTGCCATGGATGGCTTCCACGTGGTCCAAGATGCCTGCTGTTGCACCAAGCATACTCACTTTCCAGCCAGGTACGTAACGGAGATACCTGCAGGCTTTGTTCTGCGTACGTAGAGTTCTTACAAAACAGTAAATTATCAGCAGCCCACTAGAGGAATGAGCTAATGTAAAATAGGGAACCATAAATGTCCATAAACTTAGGAAAAGGTGCTCAGCTTCCTCAAGAAAGCTGAAAACCCAAGTTAAAATCAAGATGTGATTTTTCACCCATCCAAGTTGATAACCCTGTGTTGGTTACGCTGAAAACGGGGCCTGTCTTTGAATGCGGCTAGGTGGTTGGCACACCTGAGGGTTATCTGGCACCGTGAGGACCAGGAGTCGGAGTTTCTTCCTCTAGGTTCCACTCGCCCTCTCAAGGCTTAACGAAACTTTCTTGTGTACAGAGCTCAGCGCTCTGTCCAATGGGGACACAAGGTCCCTGCCCTCCTACACTCATAGTTTGATAGCAGCAGAACAAAATCAAGTCATGCCAGCAGACGTGAATGCCTTCCGTGATAGGTCAAATGGGGTGACAATCTCGGAGCGTTCCAGGTAGAGAGCTCAGCAGGTGCAAAGGATGAAGTGGGAAGGTGTCAGTTGTGCTGGAGGAACAGGTTTATGAGGTTCCAATAAGAATAACCGCTGCCACGTGCACACCAAGACTGCCCAGCATGTGGTTTGAAGTGGCCTAATTCTGGCACCCACCCAGGCTGATCTTGTCTTCCCCAAGGGTACAGTGGTGGGGAGGTAGGACAGTGTCTGTAGGCAGGCAATGTTCTGTCCTGCCCCCGCCCCCACCCCCTGTACCTCAGTTTCCTCCTGACTTGTGTGATCACTGGAAAGCAAGCCTCAGAAAGCCGGGGCTATCCAAGGTCAGAGAGACCAGAACTCTGAACTAGGCCTCTATGCCCCATCTGTGCTGGCTCAGGCAGGACGGGATTAGTTTGTCCCCGGAATTCTGCGGCCTAAAGTGGTTTCCTGGAGACAAATACCCAAGGTGAGGACCTGGCTGCCTCCTGGGACAGGATTAAGGCAGCCTGAAGGATCCCCAACAGGGGGAAGGGAGTAACTCTTGGCACAGCAAGTTTGTGCCCCTCAGGGGGCCCCTTGTGTCAGCCTGGAGGTTTCTCCAGGTTCTAGGTGAGGGTTCGTAGAGAGGGAGGCCCTGGTTGGGATGGAAGAAAGGGAGTCCATCGGAACCCCACCATCTTGGTTTTCTCCCCCAAGCTATCACCAGCAGAAATGGAGGGAGCTGAAGCCTCTGTTCCATGAAGCAAGAAGGAAAGATTAGGGCCCTAGTGTACTCCAAATTACACATCCCCTTACAATCCCCACTCAGTCTGGCCCGGGCCCCACCACAGAGAAGCCAGAGTTGGAACCTGGGCAGCCGGACTCCAGGACCCCTACTTGGGGCCCCAGGAGTTGAGGAGGCAGGAGGGAGCTGGCAGGATCCGGCCCTGGATGCCCCCTCTGGGGTGGTGGCTCTGGGCCCCACTGAAGGAGCAGACACGCGGCTTGCTGGAATGCACAGGAGCTAGAACCGGCAGTATAGCCGAGAAGAGCCCAGGCTCACATCCAACACTCTGCCCTTCCGATTTCTGCATGGCAGGCAAAGAAAACACCATTTGGGCCCCCATCATGAGTCCCCAAGGAGTTTATTGAGCAGACCAGGGTGGGGGAGGGGCTGTAGCTAGAAGAAGGTGTTGGGCCGCTTGGTGGTGAAGCGTGGCTTGTGCTGGCGACGTAGGACCCGGTGAGGCAGTGGGAACTTGATCTTGGAATCCTAGAGGAAAAGAAGGAGCAGGCGAGGTGAGTAGCCAGTGAGAGGTCTCTGAACCTCTTCCAAGGCTACTGAGGTGTGGCTGCCCCCATCAGCCTCTCTAAAGGAACCATCCCCTCCCTCCTCCAGCCCCCAGGGGATCTGGACACTCACGTGGAACTGCTTGACTGCAGGCCTGCGGCACTTGCTGGCTGCAATTTCCTCTACCTTCATGATCTGGATAGAGTGGGCGCGGGCTCGGTGTCTAGCGCCCATGTCGCGGTCTGTGGGGAAAGTTGAACACAAACCTCCCACCTTGTACTGCTCAGTCCCGAGTGACCCCACATGGCCCTGCAGCCCAGCCACCAGGGGTGTAGAACCTCCATATTCACTCTGGGGGGCATGAGACGGCCCCACAAAGGCGACAAGGTCCACTTGCTGTGTGCACCACTGTTTAAACCGCTGCTATGAGAAACCGCGGTTCTTGGGTTTAGGTGCAAACAGAAAGGCCTGCTGATGAGCCACACTGGTAGGTACCAGAGAACAGGTACTGGGAACACACAACCTCCAGATGGGAAATGGCACAGGCTCCCAACTGGACAGCGGGCTGAACTGGGCTCTGGGAAGCAGGGCTCGGACAGGGAGCTAAGCAGACCCCAACCCCCTCCCCAACAATCCTCAAGGTCTGCTTGTTGCCAGTTTCCAGAGAAAGGCACAACAGAGGCTTCAAGGGTCCTCTGCAAACCTGCCCCCAACCCCCTTCCTGATGTCTTCTGTATCTGGCCTGCCCAGGTCTAGGGGAACGAGGTGGGGTGCTTACAACACTGGGTGACAGCGCCTGCGGTGGTCAGGTCCCTGTATTCCCGGTACATGTTGTGGGTCCCACTGCGGGAGTCATAGCGCAGCCAGATGCCGAAGTTCTTCACCCGCAGGGGGGACTTCTCGAATACCTGCCAAGGCAAGGGCTGGGCTGAAAAGATGCAGCAAGGGGGCCTCTGCCAGGGCCCAGTTCTCAGTGCCTCAGTCTTCCAGTCCC
Organism: Dugong dugon; assembly: GCA_030035585.1. Taxonomy (NCBI): domain Eukaryota; kingdom Metazoa; phylum Chordata; class Mammalia; order Sirenia; family Dugongidae; genus Dugong; species Dugong dugon. Next base: position 22,272,518 of record CM057462.1, on the reverse strand, counting down.
TGCACCATCTGGGAACTAGGAAGCCTGCAACCTAAGGGAAATCTCACAGAAACAGCCCACGGCAGGACCAGGTAGGGTTGCTTCCCCTGTGTGGACCAACAGGGCTGATCCCCAGATAGTTCCCCCTGGTCTGGGCCTGGCCTTACGCACTGAGCCAGTGCCTACACAACACAAGTACCCAGGTGACAGCACCAGCCCTTGTGCTTTCTCTTCCTGCACGAACCTCAGGGACCCAGCACCATCTCCTCTGCTTTACAGTTAAGGCCTGGGGAGGATCAACTGCCTCAGCAAAGTGTTGCCCCTTCCAGCCACACCCCTCCTTGGGCTCAAGCTTTGTCACCAGGGGCTGGGCACACCGTCTCATGGAGCATGACCAGGCTCTGTGAACTGTGTAACTTTGCAGGGATGCTGGCTGACCCCCAGGAAGGCAAAGCCGCACCCAGACCCCGCTCTGCTTCACGCCCCACCGCCATACCTGCCCACAGTACACAATCTCCCCCGAAGACTTCTTCATCTTCTTCAGCTGCGACACAAAGTACCAGAAGCGGGACTTGGCGACAACATGGTTGGGGGCAAAGATGCGCATGCGGTAAAGTGGTGGCGTTTTACACTTGGGGGTGGGCAGGCAGCGCCCTACCACTTTGTACTCACGAAGCTGAGGGGAACAGGGGGCAAGAGATGGGATCAGCACCCAGAAGCCTCAAGGGTGACTGTAGAGACACACCCACCCTTTCCCAACACAGGGTGTCACCCCAGGGCCTCCATGGGGAATTTGGGTTCAAGAGCTCCAGAGAGGATTAACAGAGATGCTGTTACCCCTTTGTCCTGCTTGTCAGCAAGGCTGGGTGGGGCTTTCTGAGAGAGCTCAACACTACCCTCCTTCCCTTCTTTTTCCTTCAATAACAACTTTTAACATAACAAAAAAAAGATACAGAAAAAAGACACAAACAGAAATAAAAGATATGCATACAGCAAGGTCTGGGAGGGGTCCCATGGCAGAGGTCCGAGCATGGGGACTCAGCCTCTCAAGAGGACATGCTGAAGAGGTTCACCCTCATCAACCAGGAAACTCTTCAACATCGCCCTTCCCTTTAGATACATAGCAAAGCTGAGGCCTCCCTGGGTGGCTCAAGTTAGATTAAGTGCTTGACTACTAGCTGAAAGATCTGCAGTTCAAACCTACCCAGAGGAACCTCAGAAGAAAGGGTCATAGCCATAAAAACCCTATGGAGCAGAATTATACTCCATGGCAATTAACAAAAGCTGACACTTATACCCAAAGTCTCCCAGCAACAATCTCTGTCACACAGTCACTCTGCAGCTCATTGGGCTGACAGCCTCCTCCTCCAACTTCGAGCTACTGTCCTTCCACGCGGAGGCCCAGAGACAGGAGGTGACAACCCTGGGACCTCACAGCCCGCTCGGGGCAGAGACAAAGACAGGAAAACACGGACATTCCCAGCCCTGGGCTCCCTGCCACTGCTGTCATGCTTCCGGCACCTGCCTCAGTTTCTCCAACCGCAGCCTGCGCGTTCGGAACAGTTACGCTCCCGGTTTACAGTCAAAGGTGAGAATCTTTTGTCAAATTCAAGCCCAATCCGCGTAAGACGGCAGAAAAGAGCTACCTCAGTAAACGATCCGCCAGGTTTTTTTATTAGTATTAATGAAAGCTGGCCACAAATACCACAAACTCAGCTACTACTTCCAGCTCTGGACCTGACCGGTCGGCCTTGCTGCTCTTCCCAACTATTCCTTCCCCTACGACGTTCGCTTTTCAGGTGGGGAAACTGAGGTTTGGCGGCCCCACGAGGTCCTGCAACGTACGCCTCCATGCCGCGCTGACTGTCCCCTCCTCCGGAGTGGGGACCCGACCTCCTCAGACCCCCATCCCCGAGCAGGGCCGGGGCCGCCAACGCGGGCCTCTCCACGCGGCTCCGCCATGTTGGCTTGGCCAAGAGAAAGGAAGCGCGCGGGCGCTTAGGACCCAAGAAGCATTGACCGCACAGACCTGGTCTGCGACGCTTCCCGGAAACCCCGAACCAAGCTGCACCCTGCCCCACGGCCCCCGGCCCCGCCGCGGCCAGCTTACCGTGCCCGAGGCCTTCATACCGGTCCCTCAACACTCGCGGCCACCCGCAAAAGGAAGTGGCTGTCCTCGCGCAGACGCTCACCACGGCTTCGCTGCCGGATGTCCCGCCCCCCCGAGGCCGCACTCTCATTGCCTCCTCTGCCCCGCGCTCAACCAGATGCGCTACGTCATTGGCTCTAGGTCCATATACCGCTCACAGGCTTGCCCCTATCAGGAGCAAGACTATACATCCCAGGAGGAAGCGAAGCGATTCGCCTCCTGGTCCACCCGGGGCCGTAAAGGAACGCCGGCGCGCGGGGCACGCTGGAAGTTGTAGGCCCTCTGGGGACCTTTTCGGGCTGGCTGGAAGTTCCGCTTCCCCTGGACGCTAATAATGTTAACCGGACATTTGGGGCCTTGAGACCCGCGTGTTTATGATGAGACCCCGGTGTGTCTCCCCACTCGGAGCCTCTTCTCCCAGGAAGTGTCCCAGGGAGGTCCCGAGCCATGGACCTGAGAGTCCTCATCTGTAAAAAGGGATAACGTTAGTATCTTTCTCTTAAACATGTTTCAAGAACTAAAGGAGAAAACCCGCATAAAGCACTGGGCACAGAGCAGTCAACCATTAACCCGCGTGCACGTTCATTAAGCGGTTGAGTGCTAGTTGTTACTGTTACTGGGCTCTGAATTGTGTTTCATCGTTGTTGTTTTTGTTAGTTGCCTTCAAGTCGCCCCAAATCATGGAGACCCCCAAGCACAATGGAAAGAAACTCTGATGAGTCTTGCATTATCCCCGTAATCTGTGGCAGATCGAACCCTGTAATCCATAGGGTTTTCAGAAGCAGATCATCAGGACTTTCTTCCTAGTCTTAGTCTGAAAGCACCACTGAAACCTCTTCAGCATCATAGCAACACAGAAGCTTACAGGGATGGATCGGAGGTGGCTGTGCATGAGGTACACTGGGCGGAAATGGAACCCAGGTCTCCCTCATGGAAAGCGAGAATTCTGCCACGGAACCGCCACCGTCCGTATTTCTGTTTCATAGCAGCTGATATTCAAACCAGGACCCACCTGCTTCCTGTTCACGGAGGGAGGTGGCTAATTGACCAAGACGGAGCCCCCACCTTTCAGGCGCTCCCAAGTTTAGTAACTTGCTCAGGCAAAAGGAGGCCCTGGTAGGGAAGACCAAAGACGTAAAAGGAAACGGCTCACGTGACGTGATGTCAGCCCTATGAAGAACATGTTACAATGAATATTACATTTAACATTTGCGTTTATAACAACCTGGATTGAATTGATACCAACTCAACTTCAGTAACATACAAAAACTCTATACTTACACCATCCCTCCTCTCCTTTAAGTTGCTGCTATAACCAATTATATCTTTATATATAATGTGTCCTGTAGCATACTTTCTTTGTCACTGAAGAACATGTTATATATGTTATATAAAGACACAACATTACAAACTCAACGAATTGTTACGATGATCGCATAATTTTATGTCTAAAGGAACTGAGAAAAGAAAGAAGAATGAGTATGTATTGATAGAGCATAGACTTTATTAACCTTCCTATTACCATTTCAGGCTTCTTCATTTGTTCCTGTGGATTTGAGTTACTATCTGGGATCATTTCCTTACTCCAGTACAGCTTTGCTCCCACCCACCTCCTTTGTGCTATTATGAAGTACATTGCCCCTTGCATCTGTCATTTTGTTGTACTGGGGTGTCTTGCATGTTGCTGTGATGCTGGAAGCTATGCCACCAGTATTTCAAATACCTGCCGGGTCGCCCGTGGTGGACAGATTTCAGAGGAGCTTCTAGACTAGGAATAAGGACCTGGCGGTCTACTTATGAAAAAATTAGTCAGTGAAAACTTTATGAATAGCAGCAGAACATTGTCTGATATAGTGCCGGAAGATGAGCTCCTCAGGTTGAAAGGCACTCAAATACAACTGGGGAAGAGTTGACCTTAATGACGTGGATACAGTAAAGCTTTTTGGACCTTCATTTGCTGATGTGGCACGACTCAAAATGAGAAGAAACAGCTGCAGACATCCATTAATAATCTGAACATGGACTGTACAAAGTCTGAATCTAGGAAAATTGGAACTCGTCAAAAATGAAATGGACTGCATAAAGATCGGTATCCTAGGCATTAGTGAGCTGAAATGGACTGGTATTGGCCATTTTGAATCCAACATCCATATGGTCTACTATGCCAAAATGACAAATTGAAGAGGAATGGCATAACATGCATCATTAAAAAGAACATTTCCAGATCTATCCTGAAGTACAACACTGTCAGTGATAGGGTAATATCCAGATGCCTGCAAGGAAGATCAGTTAATACGACTGTTATTCAAATTTACTCACCAACCACTAATGCCAAAGATGAGGAAATTGAAGATTTTTACCAACTTATGCAGTCTGAAATTGACCAAACATGCAATCAAGATGCATTGATAATTACTGGTGATTGGAATGTGAAAGTTGAAAACAAAGAAAAAGGAAAAGTAATTGGAAAATATAGCCTTGGTGACAGAAATGATGCCAGAAATCGAATGATAGAATTTTGCAAGACCAATGACTTCTTCATTGCAAATACCTTATTTCAACAACATTAACAGTGACTATACACGTGGACCTTGATGGATGGAATACGCAGGGATCAAATCGACTACCGCTGGGGAAAGAGACAATGGAAAAAGCTCAATATCATCAGTGACAACAAAGCCAGGGGCTGACTGCGGAACAGACCATCAATTGCTTGTATGCGAGTTCAAGCTGAAGCTGAAGAAAATTAGAACAAGTCCACGAGAGCCAAAGTACGACCTTGAGTATATCCTGCCTGAATTTAAAGTCCATCTCAGGAATAGATTTGATGGATTGAATGCTAATGACCAAAGACCGGACCAGCTGTGGAATGATATCAAAGACATCATACGTGAAGAGAGCAAAAGGTCATTAAAAAGTCAGGAAAGAAAGAAAAGACCAAAATGGATGTCAGGAGAGACTCTCAAACTTGCTCTTAAATGTAGAGTGGCTAAGGTGAAAGGAAGGAAAGATGACGTCAAAGAGCTGAACAGAAGATTTCTAAGGATGGCTCAAGAAGATAAAGTAAAGTATTATAAAGAAATGTAAAAAGACCTGGAGTTAGAAAACCAAAAGGGAAGAACAGGCTCAGCATTGCTCAAGCTGAAAGAACTGAAGAAAAAATTCAAGCCACGAATTGCAGTACTGAAGGAGTCTACAGGGAAAATACTGAACAACTCAGGAAACATCAAAAGAAGATGGAAGGAATACACAGAGTCACTATACCGAATAGACTTGGTCGACGTTCAACCATTTCAGGAGGTAGCATATGATCAGGAACCAATGGTACTAAAGGAAGAGGTCGAAGCTTCAGTAAAGGGGAACGGTGAAAAACAAGGCTCCAGGAATTGACAGAATACCAGCTGAGATGTTTCAACAAATGGATGCAGTATTGGAGGTGCTCACTCATCTATGTCAAGAAGTTTGGAAGACAGCTTCCTGGCCAGCTGACCGGAAGAGATCCATATTTGTGCCCATGCCAAAGAAAAGTGATTAAATAGAATGCAGAAATTATTTAAGAATGTCACTAATATCACACACAAGTAAAATTTTGCAGAAGATAATTCAAAAGTGGTCGCAGCAGTACCTCGACAGGGAACTGGCAGAAGTTCAAGGTGGATTCAGAAGAGGACGTGGAAAAGGGATATCATTGCTGATGTCAGATGGATCTGGGCTGAAAGCAGAGAATACCAGAAAGATGTTTACTTGTGTTTTATTGACTATGCAAAGGTATTTGATTGTGTAGATCATAACAAATTATGGATAACATTGTGAAAAAATGGGATTCCAGAACACTTACTGTGCTCATGAGGAACCTGTGCATAGACCAAGAGGCAGTCGTTTGAACAGAACAAGGGGATACTGCATGGTTCAAAGTCAGGAGAGGTGTGCATCAGGGTTGTATCCTTTCACCATATTTATTCAATATGTATGCTGAGCAAATCATCTGAGAAGCCGGACTATATGAAGAAGAACACAGCATCAGGATTGGAGGAAGACTTATTAACAACCTGAGATGTGCAGATGATAAAACCTTGCTTGCACAAAAGTGAAGAGGACTTAAAGCACTTACTGATGAAGATCAAAGACCACGGCCTTCCCTATGGATTACACCTTAATATAAAGAAAACAAAAATCCTTACATCTGGACCAATAAGCAACATCATGATAAATGGAAAAAGATTGCAGTCGTCAAGGATTTCATTTTACTTGAATCTACAATCAGTGCCCGTGGAAGTAGCGGTCAGGAAATGAAAGGACATGTTGCATTGGGCAAATCTGCTGCACAAGACCTCCTTAAAGTGTTGAAAACCAAAGATGTCACTTTGAGGACTAAGGTGTGCCTGACCCAAGCCATTGTGTTTTCAGTCGCCTCATATGCTTGTGAAAGCTGGACAATGAATAAGAAGACCGAAGAAGATTGACATCTTTGAATTACGGTGTTGGTGAAGAATATTGAATATACCATGAACCACCAAAAGAACAAACAAATCTGTCTTGGAAGAAGTACAGTCAGAGTGCTCCTTGGAAGCGAGGAGGGTGAGACTTCATCTCAGGTACTTTGGACATGTTACCAGGAGGGACCAGTCCCTGGAGAAGGACATAGGCTTGATGAAGAAGATGGTCAGTGAAAAAGAGGCTGACTCTCGAGGAGGTGGACTGACACAGTGGTTGCAACAATGGGCTCAAGCTTAACAACTATTGTGAGGATGACACAGGACCTGACAGTGTTTCATTCTGTTGTACGTAAGGTGACTATGAGTGGGAACCAACTAGATGATACGTAACAACATACGTAATAGGCCCAATGATACAAATATGTACACTTCTAAAATACAAGTGCTTTTTTAATCAGCTAAGAAAAGTTATTGCGTGCCTGTTGAGTTGGTTCTGACTTACAGCGATCCTGTATAACAGAGTAGAACTGGCCCGTGGAGTTTCCTAGGCCGTCATCTTTACAGGAGCGGATAGCCAGGTTTTTTTTTCACCAGAGGAGCAGCTCGTGGGTTCAAACCACTGATCTTCCATTTTAGCAGTTGAGTGCTTAACCACTGTACCACCGGGACTCCTTGTTAAGAAAAGAAAGAGGAAGAAATGTGCTGTTTTTTTACAATTACTTGATTAACTTTGCTGTTGTTAGTTGCCCTAGAGTCAATTCTGTATTCGGAGGACCCCGTGTGTTACAGAGTAGAACTGCTCCATAGAGTTTTCTTGGCCATAATCTTTACAGAGGAGCCCTAGTGGCACAGTGGTTAAGAGCTTGGCTGCTAACCAAAAGGTCTGCAGTTTGAATCCACTAGCTGCTCTTTGGAAACCCTATAGGGCAGTTCGTCTCTGTTCTAAAGGCTCGCTGTGAGTTGGCATCGACTGGACGGAAACGAGTTTGGGTGTTTTTTTAATCTTTGTGGAAGGAGTTCTGGTGGTGCAATGGTTAAAGCCCTCAGCTGCTAACCAAAAGGTCAACGGTTTGAACCCACCATCCACTCCGCAGGAGAAAGATCTGATAGTCTGCTTCCGTAAAAGATTTACAGCTTTGGAAACCCTAGGCAGAAGCCCAGTTCCACTCTGTCCCATAGAGTGTCTATGAGTTGGAATCGACTTGACGACGGAAGTGGGTTTGGTTTTGGGATCTGTAAGCCTAATACGGGCGGGAGTGGTGGTGGTAAAGAAGCCAGTGCCTTCCTGGGGGACACTTAGGTTGTGGTAATTCGAATATTGGCAGGACAGGAGCATAAGCCGGGTCAGGGGACCAGAACAGCCCCTCGCTGGCTCAGCCCTCCTCCCTGGGCGGAACGCCAGGCGAGACGTAACCCCATTCAGACGGCGTTGTCGCGAGTATCCACCAGGTGGCAGCAGAGTTCTTCTCTGTCTCTGCCGGGCAGACGCCAAGTTCCAAGACGACCCCCTTGCCCCTCGTGAGGTAGCCGCGGGTTCGAATCGCACCTAGTGTTTCCTGCCTTGTTGCGGCTCTGGGCCTCAGTTTCCCCATCCGTAATAAAATCCACTTGCGGTGACTCGATTCGGACTCATAGCGACCCTGTAGTTCTTCTCCCCCATTGCGGGACCTCCTGGCTCTGGAGCTCAGGCTGCCCAGAGGGAGCCAAAACTTGACTCATAGCAACCCTGGAAGACAGAGCAGAACTGGCCCATAGAATTTCCAAAGAGCAGCTGGGGGATTCGAACTGCTGGCCATTTGGTTAGTAGAGGAGCTCTTAACCAGTGCTCCACCAGGGGAGGGAGCAGGTGAGTGGAAAGAGGTCCTGATATTCGCAGGGCAGGGTCTGGGGGGGCAATTCAGGGCCTGGGAAGATGGGGAGGAGGGGGGAGGGGTGAGGGAAGGGGAGGAGGGGGGAGGAGAAAGGGGTAACCTGAGGCCCAGCCCCAGCGTTGGGCCTCGCGCTTCTATCTCCAAGGCCTGGGTCGAGGTAATCCGTCAGTTGGAGGGAGAGAGAGGTACGGGGGCGGCGGGGTGGGGGGTGCGGGGTGTGGAGCGGGCATGGTTCTAAAACCAAAAAACCGGACCCACTGCCATCGAGTTGATTCCGACTCAGCGACCCTACAGAACGAAGTAGAACTGCCCTATAGGGTTTCCTAGGCTGTAAATCTCTGCGGAAGTAGACTGCCGCACCTTTCTCCGGAGAGGGTGATCTGCCCAATGTTTTTTAAAAGCTGTGTTTTTGACGTTGGGGCAATCGCAGAGCCCAAGACCCTTCGCCCCTCCCGCCTGCCCCCTCCCCCCAACCTCCCCACGTAGGAATCCGAGCAAGTAAGCTGGTTGAGACCGAAAGCTACGCCTTCTTTTTCCTCTATCATAGCCATTCAGTCAGTTCCTGGTTGAGGAGGCCGTTCGTGCGGCCCTCCCTGCCTTTCTCCTACCGCGGGACCTGTTGGCCAGTTGGCCAGACCCCAGCCTGGGTGACTGCACGTGCGCGGGCGGATCCGCTCTTCCGGCTGACGTCACGGGGCAGGGGTACAGAGGTTGGCACTTGTCTCTAAAGCCACCCACTTCCGGTACCCGGGTCCCGTCGCCACCCAAGCCCTGACCTCCCGCCCCCTCCTCCCCTACCCTCTTCAGTCCCTGTTTCCAACCCTCCAAATTCGTTAATTCATTCATCCCCTTTGCTGGGCATCAAGAACACAGCTGTGACCGAGCAGACAAAAACCCTTGCCCTGGGGAAGTTGGCCTTCTAATGCGGAAATGGACAAGCGCAAAATAAAAAAGAGTTGTTGGGTGCCGTTGAGTCGTTTTAAACTCATAGTGACCCCGTGTGACAGAGTAGAACTGCCCCATAGGGTTTTTTAGGCTGTAATCTTTAAGGAAGCAGATAGCCATATCTTTTCTCCCACATTGCTGCTGGGTGGGTTTGAACCGCTGACCTTTAAATCTTGCGATACCAGGGCTCCTTTTAAACAAGAGTAATATTCCTGAATGTAAAATGGCACAGCCACTGTGGAAAACAGTTTGGCAGTTCCTCAAAAAGTTGGACATAGAACTACCATATGACCCAGTAATCCCAGTCTTAGGTGTGTACCCAGAAGAAATGAAGGCAGAAACATAAGCAGCAACCTGTCCACCAATGTTCATTGCAGTCCTTTTCACGATAGCGAAAGGTGGACACAACTGGAATGTGCATCAACAGACGAATGGATAAACACAATGTGGTCCATCCATACCACAGAATATTACTCAGCCATAAAGAGAAACAACGTCCAGATGCCCACCACAACATGGATGAACCCTGAAAACATCATGCTAGGCAAAATACGTCAGTCTCAAAAGGACAAATATTGTATGATCTCGCTTACGTGAAATAAGCAAACACACAGAAATCGAAGATTATTAGTAGTTACTGGGGGAGGGCAGAGGGGGAGAGGGGGAGTTTTGCTTCGGGGGCAGTAAATTTATGTTAATGGTGGTGGAATGATTTGGAAAAGGATAGCAACAATGGGTGTACAGCTTGAAGGATGTAATCAACGTCACTGAATTGTATATATAGAAATGGTTGAGATGATGTATGATTTGTTATGTATATTTTCACCACAATAATAATTTTGAAAAAGTAATAGACCCCATGGCAGAGCATGATGGGTGCTGGGGAGAAAAATAGAGTTAGGAAAGAATTGGTCTCTGCTGGCTCCCAGCAGCTACCCTTGCCTCCACTGTCCCCAGTCAGTGTGACTGCATCTCCCTTTTCTCAGCCTGGGGAGGGTTCTTGGGACATTGCGAGCAGGGGAAGTTTCTCTCCTATAGCCTCCAGGGAAGTGTGACTTTGTGACATTCTGAATTCAGACTTCTGGCCTCCAGAACTGTGAGAGAATAAATCACTGTTCTTATAAGGTGCCCCGTTTGTGGTACTTTGTTACAGCGACCCCAGGACCCTGGTACAGGCCAACTCTGGACTCGGCTGAACCTCCTTATGGAGCCCCCACTCAACCCTGTCTGGGGCTGGAGGTGCCTCCTCTGTCCCAGTCACGTTCCCCTCCTGCTTATTTTCAAACCTCCTAGTTGTCAGTGGCCTAGAAGCCTGCCCTCCTTCCTAGACAGCAGGAGCCTAATAATACCTGATACTAAAAATAAAACAAGAGAGGAAAAAAAGCTATTAATAATGGTGACAAGTAACTGTCACCAGTAACTTGAGCAGACAGACCTTCATATTCCTGTCTGTTGAAGCCACCCAGGAAGTGAAAGAAAAACACTCTGGCTGAGCCCCTGCTCACACTTCCGCCAAGGCCAACACCCTAACCCCTTCCCTCCTCCCACGCAGCCCTGCTAATGCCTCCACAGTAATCTCAGTTTACCCATCCCTATCACCTCGCCCTTCTTACTGACACTTTGAGCCTGTGATTCTGTCCAGCTTCCTGTCCTTGGCCGGGGCCGTTATGTCTGCCAGAACTTTCCACACACCCCCTGTTACGGATTGAATTGTGTCCCCCTGTCTTAGTTCCCTAGTGCCGCTCCAACAGAAATACCGCAGATGGGTGGCTTTAACGAACAGAAATTTGTTTTCTTACAGTCAGGAGGCTGGAAGTCTGAATCCAGGGCTCTGACTCTACCAAACTGAAAACCACGGCTGTCCAGTCGATTCGGACTCACAGAGACTCTATAGGACAAAATGGAACTGCCCCATAGGGTTTCCAAGGCTGTAAATCTTTACAGAAGCAGATTGCCACATCTTTCTCCTGTGAAGCAGCTGGCGGGTCTGACCCACCGACCTTTCAGTTAGACCTTCCCAATAGCAGCTGAGCGCTTAACCACTGTGCCACCAGGGCTCCAGTGCTGGCTCTAGGTGAAGGCTTTTTTCTGTCAGCTCTGGGGGAAGGTTCTTGTCTTTTTTCAGCTTCTGTTCCTCGGTTCCTTGGTGATTTCCACTTGGCATCTTCCCCCGTCTGTACTTCCTGCTTCTGTGTCTAATCTGCTTTTTTTTATGTCTCAGAGGTGATTGGTTTAAGACACATCCTGCACTGCTATAGCTTCACTTACATAACAAAGAAAACCTTATCCCCAAATGCAGTCACATCCACAAGGATGTTGGTGTGTGCTGTAATTCAGTCAATTCTGACTCATTGCAGCCTATAAGACAGAGTAGAACGGCCCTGTAGGGTTTTTTAGGCTGCAATCTTTACGGGAGCAGGTTGCCAAGTTTTTTGTTCCGTGGAGCTGCTGGTGGGTTTGAACCCCAGACCTTTCAGTTAGCAGCCTAGCGCTTAACCATTGTGCCGCCGGGACTCCTTATCCACATGTATAGGGTTAGGATTTATCACACTTTAAGAAAAATATTTATTGTACTTTAGGTGAAAGTTTACAGTGCAAACTAGTTTCTCGTTCAAACATTTATACACAAATTGCTTTGTGATATTGGTTGCAGTCCCTGCAGTGTGTCTGCACTCTCGCCCTTTCCCTTTCCACCCCAGGCTCCCTGTGTGCATTCATCCAATTTTTCTGTCCCTTCCTGCCTTCTTGTCTTTCCTTTTGGGAGGTGTTGCCCACTTGGTCTCATACGCTTGATTGAACTGAGACGCAATTTCCTCACATGTGTTATTGTTTATTTTATGGGCTTGTCTAATCTTTGGCTGAAAAGTGGACTTCGGGAGTGGCTTCAGTTCTGAGTTGGCAAGGTGTCCGGGGGTCATGGTCTCGGGGGTTCCTCCAGTCTCTGTCAGACCATTAAGTCTGCTCTTTTGTGTGTGTGTGAATTTGAATTTTGTTCTACATTTTTCTCCTGCTCCATCCAGGACCCTCTATTGTAATCCTTGTCAGAGTGGTGGGCAGAGGTAGCTGGGCACCATCTAGTTCCTCTGGGTTCAGGCTGATGGAGGCTGTGGTTCATGTGGTCCATTAGTCCTTTGGACTAATAGTTTGTGTCTTTGGTTTTCTTCATTCTCCTTTGCTCTGGACAGAGTGGGACCAATCAATGTATCTTAGATGGCCGCTCACAAACTTTTAAGACTCCAGATGCTGCTCACCGAGGTACGATGTGGAATATTTTCTTTATGAACTACGTTATGCCAATTGACCTCAATATCCCCCAAGACCATTGTATCCAACCCTCAGCCCCAGTAACTTGGTCCCTCAAGGTGTTTGGATGTTTCTAGGAAGCTTCTATGACTTTGCCTTGGTCAAGTTGTGCTGACTTCCCCTATATTGTGTGTTGTCTTTCCCTTCACCAAAGTTGACTCTTGTTGACTATTTTATTAGTGATTTCTCCTCCCTGCCTTTCTGTCCTTGTAACCATCAAAGATTGCTTTTTTGTGTGTGTAAACTTTTTCTTGGGTTTTATAATAGTGGTCTCATACAATATTTGTCGTTTTGTGATTGACTTATTTCACTCAGCATAATGCTCTCCAGATTCACCCATGCTGTGAGATGTTTCACGGATTCATCATTGTTCTTTATTGTTGTGTGGTATTACAACACATATTTTTTGGGAATACAATTCAATCAATAACATCTCCCAAAAATATATGTTGAAGTCCTAGCCACTGTGGATGGGACCCTGTTTGGAATTAGGGTTTTATTTGTTATGTTAATGAGGCCATACCATAATATCACACACAAGTAAAATTTTGCTGAAGATCATTCAAAAGCTGTTGCAGCAGTACATCGAAAGAGAACTGCTGGAAATTCAAGCTGGATTCAGAAAAAAAAAAAAACCAAACCTGTTGTGGTCAGGTCAAGTCCAACTCATAGTGACCCTATAGGACAGAGCAGAACTGCCCCATAGGGTTTCCAAGGAGCAGCTGGTGGATTTGAACTGCCGACCTTTTAGGTTAGCAGCTGAGCTCTTAACCACTTCACCACCAGGGCTCCTGGATTCAGGAGAGGAAGTGGAAAAACGGATATCATTGCTTATGTCAGATGGAAACCAAACTCAAACCCATTGCCATCCAGTCAATTCCCACTCATATAAAAGCAGAGAATACCAGGAAGATGTTTACCTGTGTTTTATTGACTATGCAAAGACATTCAACTGTGTGGAGCATAACAAATTATGGAGAACATTGCGAAAAATGAGAATTCCAGGACACTTAGTTGTGCTCGTAAGGAACCTGTTCTTAGACCAAGAGGAAGTCTTTGGAACAGAACAAGGGGATACTGCGTGGTATGAAGTCAAGAAAGGTGTGCTATCAGAGTTGTATCCTTTTGCCATACTTATTCAATCTGTATGCTGAGCAAATAATCCGAGAACCTGGACTATATGAAGAAGAACGGGGCATCAGGATTGGAGAAAGACTCATTAACAACCTTCATTATGCAGATGACACAACCTTGCTTGCTGAAAGTGAAGAGGGTTTGATCTTACTGATGAAGATCAAAGACCACAGCCTTCAGTATAAAGAACCTCAACATAAAGAAAACAAAAATCCTCACAACTGGACCACTAAGCAACATCATGATAAATGGAGAAAAGATTGAATTTGTCAAGGATTTCGTTTTACTTGGATCCACAGTCAACATCCATGGAAGCAGCAGTCAAGAAATCAAAGGACACATTGCATTGAGCACATCTGCTGCAAAAGATCTCTTTAAAGTGTTAAAAAGCAAAGATGTCACTCTGAGGACTAAGGTGCACCTGACCCAAGCCATAGTGTTTTCGATTGCCTCATATGCATGTGAAAGCTGGGCAATGAAGAAGAATTGATGCCTTTGAATTACGGTGTTGGCAAAGAATATTGAATATACCGTGAACTGCTAGAAGAATGAACAAATCTGTCTTGGAAGACGTACAGCCAGAATGCTCCTTAGAAGCAAGGATGGCGAGACTTCATCTCATATACTTTGGACATGTTATCAGGAGGGACCAGTCCCTGGAGAAGGACATCATGCTTGGCAAAGTAGAGGGTCAGTGAAAAAGAGAAAGACCCTCAACCAGATGGATTGACACAGTGGCTACAACAATGGGCTCAAGCATAACAAGGATTGTGAGAATGGCAAAGGACTGGGCAGTGTTTCGTTCTGTTGTGCATAGGGCCTCTGTGAGTCACAACCGACTCGAGGGCACCTAACAACAACAACAACCAGAGTAGGATGGGTCCTAAACCTAATCACCTCTGAGCTGTAAAGAGAGCAGAATATGTACACCAGTGTTTGTTGTAACACCTTTCACAATAGCTAAAAGGTGAATGGATAAACAAACTTTGATATAGCGTACGGATACAGCATACAGATACTCAGTATCAATACTATTCATACAATGGAATATTACCAACAATTAAATGAAACAAGTTATTGATATAGGCAACTACTTAGATGAATCTCAAAGGCTGACGACCCAGCGATCCTAACCCTAGGCATCTACCCAGAAGAAGTGAAGGCAGGAATGCAAACAGAAACCTACACACCAATGTTCATGGCAGCACTTTTCACAATAGCCAAAAGGTGGACACAACTGAAATGTCCATCAACAGAAGAATGGATAAACACAAAGTGGTCCATCCATATAATGGTATACAGTATGTCTTAGTCATTTAGTGCTGCTATAACAGAAATACCACAAGTGGATGGCTTTAACAAAGAGAAAGTTTATTCTCTCACAGTCTAGCAGGCTAGAAGTCCAAATTCAGGGTGTCAGCTCCAGGGGAATGCTTTCCCTTCTCTGTTGGCTCTGGTGGAAGGTCCTTGTCATCAATCTTCCCCTGGATTAGGAGCTTCTCTGTGCAGGAACCCTGGGTCCAATGGATGTGCTCTGCTCCCAGCACTGCTTTCTTAGTGGTATGAGGTCCCCAACTCTCTGCTTGCTTTCCTTTTCTTTTATCTCTTGTAAGATAAAAGGTTGTACAGGCCACACCCCAGGGAAACTTGCTTTACATTGGATCAGGGATGTGACCTTAGTAAGGGTGTTACAATTCTACCCTAATACTGTTTCACATAAAATTACAATCACAAGATGGAAGACCACACAGTAGTGGGGATCATGGCCCAGTCAAATTGATACACACATTTATAGGGGAACATAATTCAATCCATGACACCATATTACTCAGCCATAAAGAGAAATGAAGTTCTAACACATACTACAGGGTGGATGAACCTTGAAAACATCATGCTGAATGAAGTAAGTCAGTCACAAAAGGACAAATACTGTATAATCTCATTTGTAGGAAACAATCAAATCTATAGAAACCAAAGACTACTAGTGGTTACCAAGGACGGGGGAGGAGGGGAAGTTTTTGCTTAAGGAACAATGAGTTTTTGTTAATGGTGGTGGAATGGTTTGGAAAAGGATAGCGCCAATGGTTGCACAACATGAAGGATGTAATCAATGTCACTGAATTGTACACGTGGAAATTGTTAAATTGGTAAAGGTCTTGTGTATACTTTCACCTTAAAAAAAAAAAAAGAGTAGAATAGACACAAACAAACACATGCATAGGGGAAGACAGATGCCATGTGAGGACTACCAGCAAATGATCACCAAGGAGCGCCAGCAGACATCAGAAACTAGGAGAGAGGCTAACAGAAGGAATTTACACGGCTGAGACCCTGATTTGGACTTTTAGCCTCCAGAACTGTGAGTAAATAAATGTCTGTTTTTTAAAACCACTCACTTTTGGTATTTGTGTTATAGCAGTGCTAGGAGACTAAGACACCCTTCACACACACAGATCACCCTCCAAATAATCCATTTGTCCTTGTATTTCAGGATCAAAATCACCTCCTCCAGGAGGTCCCTGCAGACCCTGCACCTCTCCTTGGCAGCCCGGCCTCACTGAACAGAGAAATTACCATCAGGTAATAGTGTACTTAAGAAGTCCCTGGGTGGTGCAAACAGTTAAGCGTTCCACTACTAGTTAAAGGTTGGTGGTTCACACCCACCCAGAGGTGACCTGGCAGTAAGGCCTGATGACAGGTTACAGCCTTGAAAAGCCAATGGAGCAGTTCTACACTGCACATATGGGGTCACCGTGAGTCAGAGTCAACTCCACAGCAACTAACAACAACAGTAGTGTGCTTATTGTCATCTCCTCCACTAGACTGTCAGCACCATGGGACAGGGGCTGGGCCTGTCTTGTCCCCTGCTATGTCGCCAGTGCCCCCCACATAGTTGTTGTTAGCAGCCATCGAGTTGGCCCCGACTCATGGTGACATAATGCACAATGGAACAAAACTCTTCCTCGTCCTATGCCATTCCCATGATCAGCTGTAGACTGGACCACTGTGACCTACAAGGATTTCATTGGCTGATTTTCAGAAGTTGATTGCCAGGCATTTCTTCCTAGTCCATCTCGGTCTAGAAGCTTTATTGAAATCTGTCCATCATTAGTGACCCTGTTGGTATTTGAAACATTGGGGGCATAGCTTCCAGCATCATAGCAACACACAAGCCACCACGGTATGACAGACTGACAGATGGGTGGTGGATACTAGAGTAAGTGGGTCCTAATCCCATCTGAGTGGTATCCTTATAAAAGGGATGCAGAGACAGACAGACAGAGGGAAGATGGCCATGTGGCAACAGAGGAAGAGATTGGAGTGATGCTTCTACAAGCCAAGGAATGCCAAGGATCACCAGATGTCACCAGATGCCGGGAGAGAGGCATGGGACAGATTTTCCTTCAGAGCCTCAGAAAGAATCAACACAGCCAACACCCTGAAATCAGACTCCCAGCCTCCAGAACTGTGGAAGAATACATTTGTGTTCTTATAAGTCACCCACTTGTGGCACTTCATTATGGCAGCCCTAGGAAGCTGATACGGTTGTCATTATTGCTCCCAGAGTCTTGTGTGTGTGTGTGTGTGATATATATATATATATTTAAGGAGCCCTGGTGGTGCAATCGTTAAGTCCTCAGCTGCTAACCGAAAGGTTGGCAATTCAAACCCACCCAACCGCTCTGTGGGAGAAAGATCTGGCAATCTGCTTCTCTAAATATTACAGTCTAAAAAACCCTATGGGGCAGTTCTACTCTGTCACATGGGGTCGCTATGAGTTGGAAATCTACTTGATAGCACCTAACGACAACAAATATATATGTAACAAAACATTTGACATTTCAACAATCTTTACATGTACAGTTTAGTGACATTAATTATGTTCATCACATTGTTCAACTGTCACCATTATCCATTCCCAATTACACCATCATTCTTAACAGAAGCTCAGTGTCCCCTAAACACTGAGTCCTCTTTTCCCCCTCCCTCCTGCCTACCCCTTTACCAGTTACCAGGCCTTTCTTCCAAGCCACCTCTGGGTGAACGCAAACCTCCAACCTTTTGGTTAGAAGCCAAGCACGTTCACCATCTGGGTCACCCAGGGACTTTACGCTCACCCCTGGTAACCACTAATAAACTTTAGACTCTATACATGTTCTGATCCTTCTAGAGTCTCCAAGGAGAACTTGACCTTTTTCTGGGGTAACTTCCCCTCCTCCTTCTTGGGCAAATCCAGCCCAAGGTGCAAAATTAATTCCACTGGATGCCCAACCCATACATTCCACAGATGGGTAAACTCAGGCCTAAGAGGCTGGGGCACCACCAGGGCCCCACAGCAAGCAGGTGTGGGCCTTGCTAAGACCCCCATGTAACCTGGGCCCCTCTCTAACTGTCCAGGCTCCCCTCAGGGGTCGGTGTCTCCTGAAGCCTGGCCAAACAGGACTGCTGCTGCAGAGGCTTCTGGAACATTCTGCCCCTCCCTGGCCAAGCCCTCTTTCTCCCCCCGCCCCCGTCCCCCACACGGCCCAGACTTTCAGTAAGTGACAGCGGTTCAGGAAGCCCAGGGGCCCACACAGGAAGGAGCCTGATGGGACTTTCCTCCTGCTACTGCCCGACTCCAGAATCAACCACGGTCGGCACATGCCAGGTAATTGCTGCGTGCCTGGCTCTGGCCAGGCACTGGGGCTGGATGGTGGGGGCTGGGGATGGCTGCGGTGGAGGGTGCCGCAGAGACAAAGGGAGCCCCCTCCCCAGGCTTCTGCGGGCAGCTCCCAGACACATGTGCACTGTTTCTGCTGGGTGGTTTCTGACAATTCTCAATCTGGGCAGCAGCTTTGTCTTGCATAACTTCAGGCCCCGAATTCCCACCCCGTGGGCCCTGGATAAGTCATCTAGAGTATGACAGCCTCTAGGAGGCAGCTCTCAGCCCTGGACCTCCTGGGCCTTGGGTCACAGCTCAGAATGACCAACAGTCCCCTTTGTCCAGTTCTGATGGGTTTTCTGGGATGCCAGACTTTGAGTGTTAAAGTAGGGGTGTCTTCTGGATCCCAATGCCACCTCTGACTTTTTGCTTTCTATATTTAAATAGTCACATTAATTTAAGATTTAAAAAAAAAAATCTTTTGGAGTCCCTGGGTGACATAAATGGTTAAGCCCTCCACTACCAGCCAAAACGTTGTTGATTCGAACCCACCCAGAGTCTCCTAGGAAGACAGGCCTAGTGATCTGCTTCTGAAAGGTTACTACCTTGAAGGCTCTATGGAGCAGTTCTACTCTGCACACATGGAGTCGGAATTGACTCAACAGCATCTGACAACAACAATCACAATGCTGACGCTAAAAAGGAGGGTTTTTTTTTTTTTATGGTGCCAATTTTAAGCACAGTTTTATTTAAGACATTGCATTTTCCACTTACAATGCAGTGCTGATAGAGTTGCTGCCATTAAGTCGATTCCGACTCATAATGACCCCATAGGACAGAGTAGAGCTGCCCCATAGGGTTTCTGAGGCTATAAATCTTTATAGAAGCACACTGCCACATCTTTCTCCCACGGAGTGGCAGGTGGTTCCGAACTGGCAACCTTTCACTTAGCAGTCGAGTGCTTAACCACTGTGCCACCAGGGCTTCTGGTCCTAATAAAGTACAGTGCTATTTTCTTTTTCCTCTTCACGTATTCCATATTCAAGCATTGAGAATGTCCAGGACATGGCAGTTTAACTTTAAAACTGCTGCTGTAGTTTGCTACAAATTCAGGTCCCTCAGTTTCTTACTGTGGAACAATGCTAAGCTATTGATGCTAAGGTTGGCTGTAATTTTATAGCGTTGAGGGGGAGACAAAGAGGACATGCAGCGTGAGTCCACTGACGCAAAGCACAAACAGGGGCAGAACCCACCTGGTTGTTAGAATCAGGACAGTGGTCACTGCTGTGGGGTGGCTGGGGGAACTCGGGGTTTCTGGGACTGTTTTGATTCCTGGTCTGGGTGCGGGGGACATTCCTTCTGGAGAGTTCTCCATTCCCGGGGTCTTTCTTGGCAGGTTTAGCTGGCATTTGTCCAGGGCTCACTGGGCACATGGGCAAGGACAACAGGAGTTAATGCTATTAAACAGTTGACACTTTGGGCCAGGGCTGGACTCAGCAAACCACCTCACTGGGGCTGTGAGAGTCAGCCCATCTCATAGCCAAGGAAGCTGAGGCCCGGGGTGGGGGGTCACAGGCGAGGGATATGGTGTTGTTGTTATCTGCCATCAAGTCAGCTCTGACTCCTGGCAACCCCATGTACAACAGAACAAAACATTGCCAGGTCCTGTGTCATCCCCACGATCACTGGTATGTTTGAATCCATTGCTGTGGCCACTGTATCAGTTCATCTCATTGAGTTTTCCCCTTGTTTTTGCTGACCCTCTACTTTACCAACCACGATGTCCTTTTCTATTGATTGGTCTTTCCTCACAATGCATCCAAAGTAAGCAAGTTGAAGTCTCACCATCCTTGCTTCTAAGGAGCATTCTGGTTGTATTTCTTCTAAGACTGATTTGTTTGTTCTTCTGGCAGTCCATGGTATATTCAGTATTCTTCCCCAGCACCACAAGAGAAAATCCTATGGGATATGGTGGGGCAGAGATTTGAACCTGGAGCCTGGGGTCTTCACCTGCCCCCGGCACCGGGTAAATATTCTGGGTATTAAAACCCTACGAATGCTATCCCCTGGGGTCTCGTTGGAGCCCTGGGGATGCAATGGTTAAGTGCTCGGCTGCTAACCAAATGGTTGGCTGTTCAAACCCACCAGCCGCTCCATGGGAGAAAGATGTGGCAGTCTGCTTCCGCAAAGATTACAGCCTTGAAAACCCTGTGGGGCAGTTCTATTCTGTCCTATACAGTCACTATCAGTCAGAATCAACTTGACAGCAACGGGTTTGGTTTTTGGTTCTTGGGGTCTCGTTGTGGAATGTAGATTTTTATGCAGATTCTCTTTGGAGCCTCATGCTGGTCAGTTCCAATGAATCTTATCCACTTTCCCCTCTTTTCTCATTGGGCTTGAAGCCCAGCCCCTCATCCTACCTAATGGGGGCCTCGAGCTCTGAGGTCCCCCGAGGCTGACAGAGCTGGAGGTTGGAAGGTGTTGGGGCCTGACAGGGGGAAAAGGAAGATGCTTGGAGGGCTAAATGGGAGGTTGATCAATGAGACAGACAAGAGACAGAGAGACAGACACAGAGATTTTCCCCCATTGGCTGAGTCCACAGACTGGACCCTCCCCCAGACCCAGCCCCCAGGGCAGGCATCACGCCAGGCCCATGAGCCTCTAGCCCCAGATGTGCTTGAGCCCCCCATCCACAGAGGGTGACAGCTGCCCTGTCCCCACACTCCCCCCCTGCCCCCATGCACTCATGCATACACCAAGCCAGCAACTATCTGCTCCCTGGTTGGGCAAAGCTGTACATTTGTGATCGATTGCTCATGCCTGCCTGGGGCACAGGTTGGGCTAGGGGGAATAGATGCTGCAGGTGAATTGGTGATGTCTGCCCCAGCACTCACAAGAATGCTGAGTGTTAGTTTATAAAAATCTGGATGCAGAATGCCCTCCAGCCCCCAGCTCAGCCTTCATGTGTGGGTTACGGCTCCTTGCACGCTCAGCTCCACCTCTCCCTCCCTCTCTTTGATTCTCTCTTTGTCTATCTCCATCTCTGTCTTTCTCCCTCTTTCTATGTGTGTCTCTGTTGCTCCCTCCCTCTCCAGCCACCCACCCCCACCTTGGCTCCATCCCTACCCCCACCCTGCAGCATTTCTGCTCACCTGTTCACCCTCACCTGCAAAGAAACCCTGTCCTCTCTGCTCATGGATGTGTGTCCTCTCTCTGTGTCCCAGGCAGGCTGCATTCATGGCACCTCCGAGCGAGGAGACGCCCTTGATCTCTCAGCGCTCCTGCAGCCTCTCGTCCTCAGAGGCTGGTGCCCTGCATGTGCTACTCCCACCTAGGGGCCCAGGGCCCCCTCAGCGACTCTCCTTCTCCTTTGGGGACCACTCTGCTGAGGAGTTGTGTGTGCGGGCTGCCAAGGCCAGCGGTGAGTGGGTTGGGCCAGAGGGAGGGCCAGGGATGGGGTGGGGAGGGCGGTGATGGGAAGCTTCAGGAGACAGATTGGAGCTGGAGTTTTGAGGGATGAGTAGGAGTTTGGTAAGGGAGGAGGAGGAGCCCTGGTGGCACAGTGGTTAAGTGTTTGGTTGCTAACTGAAAGGTCAGCAGTTCGAAACCACCAGTGGCTCCATGGGAGAAAGATGTGGCAGTCTGCTTCTGTAAAGACTGACAGCCTTGGAAACCCTGAGGCAGCTCAGCTCTGTCCTATAGGGTCACTATGAGTCAGAATCGACTCGACAGCAATAGGTTTGGTTTTCATGGAGGAGGATACATAGGGTGGGCAATTGAGGCAAAAGGAATGGGATGTGCGAAGTGTCAGAGGTGTGATGGCAAGAGAGATCAACAGCTGGTCATCCCTTGAGGAAAGTGTGGAGAGGAAAGTGTAGAGAGGAAGGGGGTAGATGGGCAGGGAGACTTGAAAAACAGGCTGAGTGAATGGCTTCTCTCCTGAGGGCAACAGGGAGCCCCAGAGTGTGTGTGAAAGGGGGTGGGACATGGTGGGACAAGAAGAGCCCTGTGGGACTGCATGAGGATGATCCTGGCAGCCAAGCAAGGGGTCAGGTGGGGCAATTCAAGAGGGAGCTGACAGGACTGTCCCTGCAGGAATACTGCCCGTGTACCATTCCCTCTTTGCCCTGGCCACTGAGGACCTGTCCTGCTGGTTCCCACCGAGTCACGTGTTCTCCGTGGAGGATGCAGGCACCCAAGTCCTGGTCTACAGGCTCCGGTAGGAAATGCCCTGCCTTCCCCAAGGTGTGGACTAAAATGATATACAGAGCAGAAGGCTTTTGCCGAGGGCTTAGGAGATCGGAGTTTCAAACAAAAGCAATCCTACAAATTTATCATTTCCCTGTACTTCCTGGTGCCGCTGGGGTGGGTGTGATCACTAAGCCCATTTTACAGATGAGGAAACTGAGGCCAGAGAGGGTGGGTCGCTTGCCTAAGGTCACACAGAAAGTCAATGGCACAACCCAGGCTCCAGAAGGCCTCCACAGTCCCCACTATACCCCTACCCATGCTGAGGCCAGGGCACCGCCCCCGGCTCAAGGTCTCTCCTGCTGTCTGCAGGTTTTACTTCCCCAACTGGTTTGGGCTGGAGAAATGCCACCGCTTTGGGCTACGCAAGGACTTGGCCAGCGCCATCCTTGACCTGCCGGTCCTGGAGCACCTCTTTGCACAGGTGACGGTCTGTGGGGGTTTGGCCCAGGGTTGGGGTTGGCAGGCAACATCAAGGCTTGCAGTTGGGTGGCCTCTGCTGACCCTCCCTGTGACAGCCCAGGGTTGGGGCTCAGCCCAGGGCTGAGGCTTGCTTAGCCCCGGGTTGGGGATCAACCAAGGGTTGGGGGTCAGCCCTGTAATGGGAGAGAGCCCTGGGTTGAAGGTCAGCAGAGCAACACCAGGGCTCATGTTTGGACGGTCTCTTCCCCTTGCAGCCTAGGGTTTGGGGCCAGTCCAGGGTTGGGAGTCAGCCCTGGGTTGGGGATTAGCAGGCCAACATCAGAGCTCATGACTGGGTGGCCTCAGCTGACCCTCCTGGTGGAAGCTGAGGGTTGGAGGTCAGCAGGGCCACACCAGGGCTCCTGGTTGAGCAGCCTCAGCTGACCCTCCCTGTGGTCGGCACCCAGCATCGCAGTGACCTGGTAAGCGGGCACCTCTCCCTGGGGCTTAGCCTCAAGGAGCAAGGCGAGTGCCTCAGCTTGGCTGTGCTGGACCTGACTCGGATGGCGCAGGAGCAGGCCCAGCGGCCAGAGAAGCTGCTGAAGAAAGTCAGGTGAGGGCCCAAGCACGTGTGGGTTCCACTCTGGGCTTCTCCAGCGGCCCCCATGTGGATCATCACCCACAAGCCTGCACATGTGTCTGCGTAGCCCAGGGCCCGCCCCCACCCCCCACGGAGGCGTGGGCTGGACGGAAACCCTGCCTCCTGCAGTTAAAAGCCCTGCGTGTGCCCCTGTCCATCCCGGTGGCTCCTGCCCCCACGCCTATCCCTGCGTCGCTTTGGGTCTCTGAGTTCCCCCACTGAGCTCCCCCACGGGGCCCCTCAGCTACGAGGCCTGGATTTATGAGTGTACCCTCCATCCCTGAGGGGATGCCCCACACACCGAGGCCACCCCTGCCCCGCAGCTACAAAGCCTGCCTGCCACCTGGCCTGCGCGACCTCATCCAGGGCCTGAGCTTCGTGACGCGGAGGCGCATCCGGAGGACGGTGCTCCTGGCCCTGCGCCGTGTGGCTGCCTGCCAAGCCGACCGGCAATCGCTCATGGCCAAGTACATCATGGACCTGGAGCGGCTGAACCCTGCCGGGACCACCGAGACCTTCCGCGTGGGCCTCCCGGGGGCCTCCGGTGGCCAGGGCCAGGACCCGCAGGGGCTGCTTCGTGTGGCGGGAGACAGCGGCATCGCTTGGAGCCCCAGAGACCACGAGGTAGGGCGTGGCGCGGGACGGGACTAACGGAGGGGCGGAGTAAACGAGAGAGTGGAATTGAGCGGAGGGAGATTGAAAAAGGGAGGGGCCGAGCGGCAGGGGACTGATTGAATGGGCAGGGCTCGGGGAGAGGAGGGCCAACGAAGGAGGAGGGGCCTGGATGAATAGGTAGGGCGGAGTGAGGGGCGGAGCTAAGCGAGAGGGTGGGGCTGAAAAACCGACGGGGCTGAGAGCCAGGGAACAGGTTGAGAGGAGCTTTGGGGGGGCGGGGCTACGGGGGGCGGGCCAGAGAGGTGGGTACTAAGAAGGGGAGGGACTCCTGGCTGGGTTAATAGGGGTAAGATAACAGGTGCCGTGGTTAAGAGCTGGGCAGCTATCTAAAAGATTGGCAGTTTGAATCCACCAGCCGCTCCTCGGAAACCCTATGGAGTAGTTCTACTCTGTCTATAGGGTCATTATGAGTCGGAATTGACTCTACTGCAAAGGGTTTGGGTTTTTTTTTAGTTTGTATATGGGGTGCAACTAAGCCGGGGAAGGGCTCAGGGAGCCTTGGAGAGGGGCAGGACTCAGAGGGGCGGGGCTTCGAAAGGAGACGGCTTCTGGAAGAAAGAGGGGATTGGAGAGGTGGGGTTGGGAGAGGGTGCATAACTTGGGACCGGGCAGGGGCTCAGAGGGGCATCTTTCAGTGGTCTGTGGGATTCAGCGGTGGGTGTGTGATCAGAGGAGTGGGACTTGTGAGGAGGTGGAGTTTAGAGGGGAAAGGAACTCAGGGAGAGGACAGGCGGTAGGACCTGGGTCTCAGCAGGGGTGGGATTGAGAGAGAGGTGGGGAGTGAGTGGGGCGGTCTGGGAGGGATAAGGGGGATGGGAGGGTCAGGGCCACGGGGTGGGACTTATAGAAGGGGCGGGATGAAAAGGGGCGGGGCTGAAAGGAGTAGGGGTTCAGGATGGGATGGGGTTCAGGTTTCCAAGAGAGACTGGGGGCTCAGCTCTCTCCCTCCCTACCAGACCCTCCAGCCCTTCTGCGACTTTCCTGAAATCGTAGACATAAGTATCAAGCAGGCCCCGCGCGTGGGCCCGGCCGGAGAGCACCGTCTGGTCACCGTCACCAGGACAGACAACCAGATCCTGGTGGGTGCAGGACCCCCTCCCCTCCCTCCTTCCCCTGGAGGCGAGGCCGTGGGACCGACCCCCTCTAGCCACGGTAGGCGCTGATGCGGTTCCTGCGCAGGAGGCGGAGTTCCCGGGGCTGCCCGAGGCGCTGTCCTTTGTGGCGCTTGTGGATGGCTACTTCCGGTTGACCACCGACTCACGACACTTCTTCTGCAAGGAGGTGGCGCCCCCGCGGCTGTTGGAAGAGGCAGCCGAGCAGTGCCACGGCCCCATCACGTAAGGGCCCCGTCCCTCTCTGCTACCACCAGGTCCACCTGGGTCCCCGTCCCAGCCACTGCGAGTCACTTCCCTTCTCAGCGCACTGGTCCTCGTCTCCCGGGCTTGCCCCAGGAACGCTGGACAAGGAGTTAGGCTCTTGGAACTGTGCCTGGTGCTTAGTTGGCGCTCAGTGAAGCTGAGGTCTCCCATTCCCTGACCCAGCGCTGCTCCCCTCTCTTACCCCTGGGTCCCAGAGCCATTTCTAGGAAAGACAGGGCACCTGGCTTCAGCTGCCCCCACTTTTTCAATACCAGGCAGAGGCCGTGATTTTTGTCTCATTTTATAGACAAGGGAGGAGTTGTTAGCTGGGTAGCGTCCCAGAGCCCCAGAGTGATCTGAATTTGAACCCAGGTCTGGCTTCCTTTCTCTGTTTCTGTCTCTTATCCTTGATCCCCCCTCCTCCCTTCTACTGCTAACTCACCTGTCCCCACAGACTGGATTTTGCCATTGACAAACTCAAGATGGGGGGCTCACTCTCTGGCTCCTACCTTCTCCGCCGCAGCCCCCAGGACTTTGACAGCTTCCTCCTTACAGTCTGCATCCAGGTTGGTCCCTCTGGTCTCCCTCCCCAACCCTGGGAGGGTGCTTGGCTCAGAGTGGGGTCTACCGCTAGGGGCCAGGAGGACAGGGAAGGCTTCCTGGGGGAGGTAACCTTTGAGTTGAGACCTGAAAGATGGGTCTATAATTCCCTAGTGAAGAAGGGGAGGGAACAGCATTCTCAGTGGAGGGAACAGCGTATGAAAAGGCCTGGAGACTGAAATGAGCTCATGATACCTGAGGAGGAGGGAGTCAGGGGGAGGGTGATGGTCACTCTCACTCACGGACCACTCCCCTTTGCAGACCCCTCTTGGTCCCGATTACAAGGGCTGCCTCATCCGGCGAGACCCCACTGGAACCTTCTCCCTGGCTGGCCTCGGTCGGCCCCACAGCAGCCTTCAAGAGCTCCTGGCAGCCTATAGGGATGGTGGGCTGCATGTGGATGGGGTCGCTCTGAACCTTACCTCCTGCTGCCCCCCCAGATCCAAAGGTGAGCCCACTTCCTTCCCAGAGGTGAGAGATCTGGGGCCCTGACTTTCTGTGTTTGTCACAACTGTGTGTGGCAAGTGGCAAAAACTTCAGGTCAAGGTAGTTTAGGCGGAAAAGAAAAAGGTGATTTATTGGCACATGGGATTAAGGGCTTCCTTCAGGCACAGTTGGATCCAGGTGCAGCTGGATCCTAGCGATGTTACTAGAGTTTAGTCTCTCTCCATCTCTTGCCTCTTCTGGGTGAATTTCACACTTGAACTCCTCGGATAGGATAACTCTGAGATGTGAGCTGTCCAAAGTTTCCGAGAAATGAGTCCTGGTTGTCGCAGAGTCCTCTGCTTATTGTTGCTGCCTGTGGGGCTCCTTCCCTCCCTGTCTCACTTCCCCAGCACCCACCAGGGTTTCTAGGGTCATCTTCCAAATAAATCATGTGCCCCTGAGTCCTTGGCTCAGAGTTAACTTCTGGGGGGGACCCCTGAATTAATACAGGCAGTAAACTTTGGGGATCTTTCACCTCTGACCTCTGGACCCCCCGCCCATTCCCGTAGAAAAGTCCAACCTGATTGTGGTCCGAGGAGGCTGCAGCCTGCCCACGTCGTCCCCCATTCAGCCCCAATCCCAGTGCCAGCTGAGCCAGATGACGTTTCACAAGATCCCCTCTGACAGCCTGGAGTGGGTAAGTGGTCCTGGGAAGTAGGGGTGGGGGGTACGACCTCATAGTCTGGGGTCCCAAGCAGTCGTGCCACTAGGGTTGGTGTCACCCAGTGCGGTAACTCATAGTGTCACCCCTCCACTCCCATAGCGCATTAGAAGGTTCAAAAAGTAAATTAGCATAGTCTTGTAGGTATATTGATATATGTAAGCTGGGCTTACAAAAAATGTTTTTGTTGTTATAACTAACTACAGGGCTATTTTTATAAATAATAATAAATTTCTGCTGAAACACTGCACAAAAATTTTATAGACAGTCATTTGGTGTCACCCCCTTTGACAGTGTCACCCAGTGTGGTCTATACTCCCTGCACCCCCCCTAGTGATGCCACTGGTCCCAAGACCCAGGTCTGCACCCATCTCTGCTGTGTGGCCTCGGCCGCATGATGTAACCTGTCTATGCCTCAGTTTCTCCATCTGTAAAATAAGACCAGTGCCTGTGCTTTGCTCAGGCCAGGGGCTGTGGGCTGGGAACCCGTGGGAACCCTCTCACGGGCCCCTCCTGTTGCCACTCTCCTTCCAGCATGAGAACCTGGGCCATGGGTCCTTCACCAAGATTTACCGGGGTGGTCGCCGTGAGGCTGTGGATGGGGAGATCTGGGAGACCGAGGTGCTGCTCAAGGTTATGGACGCCAAGCACAAGAACTGCATGGAGGTGAGGGAGAGGGACAGGGCAAGCCTTTGGGGCCACTGTTGGGGACTCAGAGAAGCCTGAAAACTCAGGCCCTTAAAACAACAGAAGTGTAGCCAGGTTATTTCCAAACCAGGCAATATGGAAGAGTCATGGATTTTAGAAGCAGACAGAAAGAGTGCACCAGGAAGTGGAAACAACCAGAACAAAGGCCTGGGGGCAGGACTAAGCCTGACAAGTTTAAGGAACAGCAAGGAGGCCCAGTGGGCTGGAAAGGAGCTATGGAGGGAAAGGAGCGGGGAGACATGGGGAGACATCTGCAGGGTCTGGACCCTGAATTTCCCACTTCTGTGTGAGAGACTCAAGGTAGACTATAGGGGTGTTGTACACTAATGATGCATGCTCTATTTAAAATAAAATCAAGAGAGATTTATTGAAAGGAAAGACAATTGGAGCTTGGCAGGCCCCTGCATCTCACAAAGTGAAATTCAGCAGACCCCACTGTGCTAGAGTATCATGGTCATATTTATACAGTAAAACCAGGAACTTTAAGGGGCAATATTCTGATTGGTGCTTGGTGAGGTAAGATAGTTGAAGGTGGGATATCTAGAAGTGAAGATATCATCTTTGTGATTTGTTTAAAGATTACATGTGGGTTTAGTTGATAGACTGGGTACTACGTGGTTTCTCTGGGAACATGCTGACAACCTTCTTTTTTAACTTGATTACAAAGACAAATATTATTAAGAACAGAAGTCTTGCTAAGATAATGGCAAGATCAGTGAGCCATGACTGTAAGACCTGAAGAGTCTTAGAAACAGGACGTGTTCGTTAATCTTCTACTGTTTTCTGAAAGAACAAGTTTCAAGTGTCTCAGGGAGCCTGATCACCTAAATATAATACAGTTCTGTAAACAAGCTGCTTCTAAAGGTTAGCTACAGTTTAAGGCATAAGTACAAGCTTAAAAAATATATATGTATATATATGAGAAAGAGTGGCGCAGTCTTCAAAATGAAGGTTAAGTTCAGGACCGAAAGCGGCCATCTTTTAATTACGTCAAATGCCTTAAATAGTTTAATTTTCGGGTACTAAGACAAAAGCAGAAGTCACAAAATGGAGTTGGGTCCATAACCTGAACCAACCATTTCAGATATGCCAGACAACTCAATTTTCAAAGCCGCTACAAGGGAAGAGAGAGCTCTGGTGGCACAGTGGTTAAAAGCTCCGCTGCTAACCAAAAGGTCAGCGGTTCGAATCCACCAGCTGCTCCTTGGAACCCTATGGGGCAGTTCTACTCTGTCCTGTAGGGTTGCTAGGAGTCAGAATCGACTCAACGGCAACCGGTTACACAGGGGAACTTACATCCCTCCACAGAAGATCATGAAACAGTGTTGTGGGCACAAATGATGGGCCCCAGGGGCCAAAGGAAGCTGTGGCTGGGTTCTTTCCTGAGGCAGGTTTGTAAGCAGCCAAGTTTGGGGTCCTGGGTTGAGGGAACCATGCATCTTCTCTCTCCCTCCCTCCTCCCAGTCATTTCTGGAAGCAGCGAGCTTGATGAGCCAGGTGTCATATCAGCATCTCGTGTTGCTCCATGGCGTGTGCATGGCTGGAGACAGTGAGAGACCGCCCTACCCCCACCTCCTGGCCCCACCAGAGCCCAGGGCTTCTCCTCCCGCACTCCCCCACTGAACCCATACAGGCAGCACCATCAACACACGAGCCTGCCCTGGATGGCGCCCCTGACCACCAGTGAATGTCACCCTGTACTCATTCCTCCTTGGGCAGCAGCTCCAGCTCCCACTCATACCCACCCCCCGAGTTGTCTTATCATCGGTTCAGTTCAGCTGCTATTTAGCAAGAGCCTAGGATGTGCCAGGAACTGGGGAGAAGACAAACCGAGGGGAGTAGTAGAGAGAGCTGGGGCCTTGAAGATTGAGCAGGAGTTCACTAAGAGGAGAAAGGAAGGAGGGCATATGAGCGTAGAATGTGATAGATTGGGGGTGTGTGATAAATAATCAGTGCATGATGGGGGCAGCTCGGGGAATTGCCAGAGGTCAGAAGCAGCCTCTGACTCATCATCAAGTTTGGCACAGCTTGCTTCTGGGTGTGCCAGGTAGGCGGTCAGGTCAGCATAGGGACTGGACTACAGAGGACCAAACAGGGTGCCGGGAGTCTAGGGAGGATGCTGGGGCGTGGTCTGAGCAGTACCAAGCGGGCTTTGAAGGATGTGTAGGAGTTGGTTAGGTGGTAGTGGGGTTGTAAGTGGGAAGGCAAGAACAAGTAGGATTTAGGGAAAGGGAGTGTTCTGGGCATAGGGTCAAGCCCACGAAAATGACTGGAAGTAAGGTAGAGAGAGAGAGCTCCGCACCTTGCAGGCATTTCAGGCAAATATGTTAGAGAGATGGAAGGCAGCAAGGGGGATAGGGATTAGGATGGAGATGCTGGTGGGAAGAATCAGAGCTGAAGTTCAAGAGACTCCTGAGCCTGGGGTCGGGACAGAGTGTGCTAAACACAAGTCCAGTCTAGCCTTCCACCCCCATCCTCCCTGCCGCCACCAGGCATCATGGTGCAGGAGTTTGTGCACCTGGGGGCGCTAGACACATACCTGCGAAAGCGTGGCCACCTGGTGCCAGCCAGCTGGAAGCTGCAAGTGGTCAAGCAGCTGGCCTATGCTCTCAACTACCTGGTGAGTGTCCATTCACAGAGAAGCCTTCCTCTGGGTGGAGGGGGCATTATGGGTGTGCTCTGAAGTATAGATAGGAGTTTGGTAAGGATGCCAGAAGGCATTTTAGGCTGAGGGAACAGCATGTGTACAGGCTGAAAGGTGTGAGAGCACAAGAAGGGAACAGCTGGTCATCCATGGTGCCTAAAGCTGGGGGGAGTAGTAGAGGGGATATTGGAGCTGGGGCCTTGAAAACTGAGTAGGAGATCACCAAGAGGAGAAAGGAAGGAGTGCGTGTCAGGCTGAGAGAACAGCCTGGGCAAATACCTGCCAGCTAGAAGATGTGTTTCATGTTCTGGGACCCATCAGGCAGTTCATTTGGCAAGAGACCAGAGAAGGGGGTGTGGGAGAGAGAGAAGCTCATGGAAAGAGTGGGCGAGGTCTGAATCTGAATGCCCTTAAATGCCAAGCTGAGGAGCTTTGGCTTTGTCCTGAAGGCAGTGGGGAGCCACAGGGGGTTGTTTGAGGAGGAAAGGGACACAATCAGGTCAGCATGGGGGCTGGACTACAGGGGGCCAGACAGCATGCCGAGAGCCTAGGGAGGATGCTGGAGCATGGTCTGAGCAGTACCAGGTGGGCTTTGAAGGATGTATAGGAGTTTTCCAGGCAGAATATTCATTCATCAAACCCTCCTTGGCACTCTCCTATGTCCAATCCACTTAGGAGGACAAAGGCCTCCCCCATGGCAATGTCTCAGCACGGAAGGTGCTCCTGGCTCGAGAGGGAGCTGATGGAAACCCACCCTTCATCAAGCTGAGTGACCCTGGGGTCAGCCCCACAGTGCTAAGTCTGGAGAGTAAGTGCCAGGGGGCAGCAAACAGAGGGCAGGGCCTGGTGGGGTGAGGAGGTGGAGCCCTGACCATCTCCTCCACCCCCAGTGCTCACCGACAGGATCCCCTGGGTGGCCCCCGAGTGTCTCCAGGATGCCCGGACGCTTGGCTTGGAGGCCGACAAGTGGGGCTTTGGTGCCACGGTCTGGGAGGTGTTCAATGGGGTCCCCATGCCCATCAGTGCCCTGGATCCTGCCAAGGTCAGAGCCCCCCACCCGGCATTAGCCCTTGAGAGCCCCCATTTGACAGAAGGGTAAACTGAGGTCCTGCTTGGGCAGGTTGGGTGGGTCTGGCACCAGGTGTGACCAGCCTCACCTCCTGTCCCCAGAAACTCCAGTTCTACCAGGACCGGCAGCAGCTGCCAGCCCCGAAGTGGACAGAGCTGGCCCTGCTGATCCAGCAGTGCATGGCCTATGAGCCCAGACACAGGCCCTCCTTCCGCGCTGTCATCCGAGACCTCAACAGCCTAATCACTTCAGGTGCCCACAGGGTGGGCAGGGTGGGCAAGGCCAGCAAGGGCACCCATCAGCCTGACCTTGGTCTTGTGACTATGACTCACTGCAGTGGAGGCTGGCAGATGGAGTCTCGCTGTGTTTCTCCAGCTCCACAGGCATGGACAGTTGCACAGGATGTGCACTGCACAAGCGGGTTGCACAGAGGTGCTTTTGGCTTGCAGTGGCCCTGTCATAATGCACAGAGAGGGTGAGAGTGCAGATGGAAGTCACACAGCAGGTCAGGTCAGGAACGGGATCTGGGGCAGGATGCGTAGCTTACCTCCTGCTGGTGCCCCCAGATTATGAGCTCCTCTCAGACCCCACACCTGGTGCCCTGGCACCCCGTGATGGCCTGTGGAATGGCACCCAGCTGTACGCCTGCCAGGACCCCACAATCTTTGAGGAGAGGCACCTCAAGTACATCTCACAGTTGGGCAAGGTGAGGTGGGCCGGGAAGGGTGGGCGGGGCTTTCTGGGGTGGGCGAAACCTCTCCGGTGAGCCGGGCAGAGCCCCTGGCATGCGGACACCAGCTGAGTCTTCTCCCAGGGAAACTTTGGCAGTGTTGAGCTGTGCCGCTATGACCCCCTGGGCGACAACACGGGCGCCCTGGTCGCCGTGAAGCAGCTGCAGCACAGCGGGCCAGACCAGCAGAGGGACTTCCAGCGGGAGATCCAGATCCTCAAAGCCCTCCACAGCGACTTCATCGTCAAGTACCGCGGTGTCAGCTATGGCCCCGGTGAGCCACGTCCCGGATGGGCAAACTGAGGCCCAAGGGTACCCTTCCAATTCTATATCCTTAGTGGAGTGGGAACACCATCAGGGTAGCCAGTTCGAATCCAGGCTCCACCCCTTACTAGCTTGGGCAGACTATTTAACCTCTCTGAGCCTCAGTTTCCCCACTTGATAAATAGGTCCTCATGAGGTTTAAACGAATCAGTGTATGTTGTCTAAGGTGCTCAAGAGATATTAGCCATAAATGTCATTGTCGCCATCACCATTTAACAGCGACACTGAGGCTGGGTGGGTACCCCGGTCCCACTGTGAGGGGGAGAATGGAGGGGCAGGAGACAGGGATGGGCCCTGCGGTGACCCTGTCCCGCCCCAGGCCGCCAGAGCCTGCGCCTAGTCATGGAGTACCTGCCCAGCGGCTGCCTGCGCGACTACCTGCAGAGGTACCGCGCCCGCCTAGACTCCAGCCGCCTGCTCCTGTATGCCTCGCAGATCTGCAAGGTGCGGTGAGAGAGGGGTGCCCAGGACCTGTGGGGGATCAGCCGGCTTGGCCTGAGTAGGGGTCTGCGTGACATGTGGTTAAAGTTGAGGGTGGAAATTTGGGGTTCAGGTCGTGTTTGGGGGTTCCAGCTGGAATTAGGGCTCGGGATCAGGATGGGAGCTGATGGGTCAGGGCTGGAGTCTGGGTTGGGGTCTGGGTGGGGATTGGGGTCGGATTCCAGGTCAGGCTCGGGTCCGCGCCAGGTCATCCTGGGGTGCATCCCCCGTTCCCCACCCTGGCGCCCTCAGGGCATGGAGTACCTGGGGTCTCGCCGCTGCGTGCACCGCGACCTGGCGGCCCGAAACATCCTAGTGGAGAGCGAGGCGCATGTCAAGATCGCCGACTTCGGCCTTGCGAAGCTGCTGCCGCTGGACAAAGAATATTACGTGGTCCGCGAGCCAGGCCAGAGCCCCATCTTCTGGTGGGGACCCTACCAGGGCACTGTCCGCCTCTGCGTTGCCCTGGTCTCGCCCCTCCTTCCCAAGCCCCACCCCTCGTCCCTGGTTTCGCACCCCCCCCACTCCTCCCATCCACAGCCCTGTCCCCGCCCCTCCTACGCATCGCTCTGGCTCCGCCCCTCAGCCTTGTCCCCGCCTCCTCACCACGCCAACCCTGGCCCCGACCTCCACAGTCCTAGCTCCGCGTATCCAGCGTTCCGTCCTCGCCGATCCTGGAACCGCCCCCTCCTCTCCCACAGAACTGGAGAATCTCCCCATCCCGCAGCCAAGGAAACTGAGACCCCTGGGGCGGGGAATGACCTCACTGACCAGCTCCCCCAGGCCAAGGCTGCCCCCTTTCCGTTCTCTGCCCTGCCCTTGCAAGCTGAGGCCTCTCTGTCCCCTCAGGTACGCCCCAGAATCCCTCTCGGACAACGTCTTCTCCCGCCAATCTGACGTCTGGAGCTTTGGGGTTGTCCTGTACGAGCTCTTCACCTACAGCGACCGGAGCTGCAGTCCCTCGGCTGTGAGTGGCTCCTGGCCGGCCTCCTCCCCCCGGCCCCTCCTGCTAATCACCCGTCTGCCCCTAGTGTCCCTCTGCTCAGGGTCACCCGTGTCCCAGCATTGTAGGCCCCAGTGGGGAAGAACCCCTTCACAATGGCTGACCTCCCCCCAACCACTAGCAGCCCCCTCCCCCTCAATCGCGGACGACACCTCCCCCATCGTGGGTGCTCCTCCTCCCTCCAGGAGTTCCTACGGATGATGGGGTGTGAGCGAGAGGCCCCAGTCCTTTTCTGCCTACTGGAGCTGCTCGCCGAGGGCCAGAGGCTGCCGGCGCCTGCCGGCTGCCCAGCTGAGGTGAGCACAGCAGGGCCTGCCTCAGTTTCCCGGATTGGCTCAGGGGTCTCCGGCAAGCAAGCTGGCCCCTTGGGCTTCTCCCCTCTCTGTCTCTTGGGCGTGAGGCAGAAGGGGATTCTGGCCGCCACTTTGCTGCTGGCTCACTGTACATACAGCACGTCTCAAACACTTTCAGAGCCTCAGTTTACCCATCTCCAAAATGGAAATGGTAACACCCTATTGGTGCAGGAGGATCAGAGCAGCTAACACCTGTCATCAAGTGCTCAACTCTGAGCTGGCACACAGTCAGTGCTTAATAAATGGTGGTGACCAATGGTATACACTCACAACTTGGATGGAAGTGTCTCACATGTGGTTGGTCATTCATAAATGAATTCATCCAGTCTAGAAACATTTACCGAGCACCAGCTGTGTACCAGGCTCTGTGCTGGGTGCCAGGGACCCAGCAGGGGCCAGAACAGATACTACCTCGTCCTCCTGGTAACCAGCAAACAACAGGAGCTCGAAAGAACTTTCCAGTGACAATAAGTGCCTTGAAGGGGGTGAACAGGGAGAAGTGACAGGAAGGGGGCTTCTCAGAGGGGATAACACCTGATGTGAGACCTGAAGGAGAAGGAGAGAGCTGGGAGAGGGCATTCCCAGCGGCGGGGACAGCAGGTGCAAAGGCCCTGGGATGGGAACATGTTTGGTGTATTTAAGTAACAGACAGAGGCGAGTGTGTCTGCAGTGTTACCAGTGAAAAGGGGATTGAGGGAGATGATGTTGGGAGGGCAGCAGAGAGGGTTGGGATTTTGTTCCAAGAGCCATAGGGACCCATGGGAGAGTTTCTAGCAGGGGAGGGATGGGGTCTTATTTATGTTTTAAAACTGCAGATGGGACTTGCCTTCCTACTGCTTGCATGTGACCCCTTTGCCTCCCCCTCTAGGTTCACGAGCTCATGAAGCTGTGCTGGGCCCCTAGCCCACAGGACCGGCCACCCTTCAGCACCCTGGGCCCCCAGCTGGACTTGCTGTGGAGTGCAAGCAGGGGGTAGTGGCCAGGGGCATGAGATCTCAGCTTCCTGGCTTATCCCAAGGGCGAACCCCATGCCCTGTTCTTTTCAGATCTCCTGCACACAGATCTCTGGGGTCCAGTTTCCATGCCTGGCTTTGTGACTTCAGGCAGGGAGCCACCCTCTCTGGGCTTTAAAGGCTTCATGAGCAGCCCCTGCTTCACAGAGACCCTCATGGAGCAAATAGCATTGCATTTTGGAGGTGCCCCTGGCTTGAGGAGCAACGGGGGCCTTATGAGCTTTGGAACTTGTAAAGATTCAAGATGGATCCTTGGTGGGGCCCCCTGAGCCCACTCAGCACAGAAGCAATGATCCAAATTTAAGACCCTCCTGTCTTTCAGTCCCCCACAACCTGGCTCTGAGTTTCCAGTCTCATTGCTAATGGGGACATTAATGTAGCTTTAAATATGCGATTCCAGGCTTTTGCTCCCCCATCTGATTTGCTGGAGGAAGCCAAGAAGAGCACCTGCCTCAGTTGGAAATTTGCTTTTTTGGGGGGCCTGTATGTCTGTCTGGGTTGGTGTAAGGGGGCTAGGAGGCTGGGGTTCAGATGTGTTGCTGACTGTACCTGAGGGATCCAGGCTTCAGCTCTCCCACCTATGCAGCCCTTTTTGTCCCGAGCCTCAGGGTCACATGGAAGCCCGGTGGGAGCTTTCCAGGCAGTCAAGGGAGGGAAAGGCTTATCTAGCAGAGGGAACAGCATGATGAGGGTGAGCACTCAGAGTATAGAGGTTAAGCACTCAGGTGATAGAGCCCACTGTTCTGCCACTCATGCACTGTGCAACTGTAGGGAAGTTTCTTCCCCTCTCTGAGCCTCTGTTCTACCTCCTGTAAAATGGGCAGAATGACGTGCTGGCCCCCTGGCTGTGCAGAACCCACCACCTGAGGCTTCTGAGGTTTCTTGTGCAGAGCCAGTCCTCGGACCAGGTTAAGTCTCCACTGCTCCTCCTCACCTGCCTGCAAGGACTTTCTGCCACTTTGGTCTCCCCGGAAAACCCGTATTCATCCTTCCAAACCCCAGCGATCACCTCCGTGCAGCCTTCCTTGGTCTCGTAAATTCCTCCAGCCCAGCCCTGATACTAGCTCTGGAGGTGTTTGTGTCCAGCTCTTTCTCCCCCAACCTGGGGGCTCCTTGAGGGCAGGGTGGGCACAGAGGGGGTGCAGGGAGTGTTTGTTGAATGAATAAAGGAGTTCAATGGAAAAGACGGTTTGTTGGACCTGGAGGGTGTGTGAGCTGGGAAGCGTCGTGGTTAGGCCTTCGGGTTTAGAGACTCCTCTGGGCTGCCATGAGAGCCTCTGGGCGGACTGATGGAGGAGGCTCCTGGGAACAGCTGGGCAGGGCATGGCTGGGACCCTGAGGACAGACTCCCCTCCCAGTCCCAGCTGCTGGCCTTGGCTCAGTCCTGGGGGAGCTGACTAAAAGCCCTTGGTGGGTGGAGGGAACGGGCTGCTCTGGGGGGTCAGAGGGCAAGGTCTGGGGTGGGGGTGAGGCTGTGGGGAGGGGACCAACGTCAGCAGGGACTGGGCCAGGTCCCCCTCAGCCATGTCCACCCCAGGACTGCTGGCATCTGGAAAGGCATGGAAAGTAACAAGGATGGGAAGAGAGAAAGAAAGACAGAGACCTAAAGAGCAGAGAGGGGGGGAGAAGAGGGATGGGAGACAGATGAGAGAGAGACCCAGAGACAGAGACAAAGACAGAGAGATAGAGACCCCGAGAGAGAGTGAGAAATTGAGAGAGAGACTCAGAGAGCATATGGAAAGAAAGAGATAGTGAGACAAACTCAGAGAGAGAAGTGGAGGTAGAGAGGGAGACAGAAAAACTGAGAGATGGAGAGAGAGAGAAATAGAGACCAGAGAGAGAGATGGAGAGAGGCAGAGACGAGAGAGAGAGAAAGAAAGAGAGAGAGGCATCCAGAGACAGAGAGAAGGGGGGAGGGATGGAGCCATAGAGACAGACACGGATCTCTATGGAAAGGCCAACTGATTTGGTGGAAGGGTCCTGCCTTCAGTTGACTTTCCTTCTGTCTCCCAGCCTCAGTTTCCCTGTTTGGTAAAACATGGTCATAAGGCCCCCTGGGCCCAGGCCTGGCACCAAGCAGATGCTGAGCAAACTGTGGGCTTTATTCTGGACCCCACCGGCCCCCCACAAGCCCCAGGAGCCCCTAGTTCTGGGGAGGCAGAGCTGCCAGGACCACACAGCCAGAGGTCAGGGCCCGGGGCCTTAGAGGAACTGGGCTCTGTCTCAGCTCTCGGTGACCTTGGGCACACCTGGGGCCCCCTGTCTGAGCCTCGGTTTCCTTAGCTATAAAATCATAGGCACCACAGGGTTTTGTCTGTCTATTTCACCTCTGTAAAATGCTTCAAAAATAAAGACTCCTCACCCACTGCCTCCCAGGGAGGTACAGCCAAGGTCCTGGCCCAGAGCGAGGGCTCCTTCATCTGACCTCACTCTTAACCTTCTGGAATGCTCTGTCCCTCCTCCAAGGCCCCCAGCTGGGGCGTCCAGGCGCCTATAACGGGTCCAGCCACCCCGGCGCTCTCACCACCATGGATCCTAGCCCACCGACCTGGGCACTGGTGCTACTGGGCCCCGTGCTGGTGCTGGTGCTGGGCCCTGCGCCCGACCCCGAGGCGTCACCGGAGAAGCCGTGTGGTGCCCACTTCGTGCGCACGCTGGTGCGAGTGTGCGGGGGCCCGCGCTGGTCCCCTGAGGCCGGCGGCCCGCGGCCCGTGGAGACTGTGAGTGGGGGTGCTCGGTGATAGGGCACGCAGGCGCACGCGCCCACACCGGGTTGTGGTCCCTGGAGAATGAATGGGGTCGCTTGGGCTCCAGACAGGCTCCCACCAGGCGGGGCTCAGAGTGAGGCTAGCAAGGCAGGGTTGTGTTTGTTGGGACTCTGTCTTTATTTAAAAGGCTCATATTTTGATCTTCCTAGATGTTATGGATTGTATTATTCCCCCAAAATACGTGTTGTAAATCCTAACCCCTATAAGCCATTGCCACCGAGTTGATTCTGACTCATACTGACCTTATAGAACAGAGTAGAACTACCCTATAGGGTTTCCAAGGCTGTAACAATCTTTATGGACGCAGACTGCCACATCTTTCTCCCGTGGAGCTGCTGGTGGGTTGGAACCACCAACCTTTTGGTTATCAGCTGAGCACTTAACCACTGCGCCACCAGGGCTCCCCAACCCCTATACCTGTGGTATAATTCTATTTGGGCATGGGTTATCTTTGTTATGTTAATGAGGCATATTAGTGTGGGGTGTGTCTTAAGCCAATCACCTTCAAGATTAAAGCAAGCAGATTAGGCACAGAGAAGGAAGCAGAGATGGGGGTAGATGTCAGGCCACAAAAAGACCATCAAAGAGCCAAGAAATAGAAGCTGAAAAGAGACAGGTTCCTTCCCCCACAGCAGACAGAGAGCGAGCCTTCTCGCTAGAGCCAGTGCTCTGAATTTGGACTTCCAGCCTCCTGTGAGAAAATACATTTCTGTTCATTCAATCCATCCACTTGTGGTATTTCTGTGATAGCAGCACTAGATAACTAAAACAGTGGATTTTTGCAGTCTGTTAGATTTTTTAAAATATCGCATTAAAATAGTACTTATCTTAATGACACACCCTTAATTTTTGCTCCAGCCTCACTTTTCTCCCCCTCCTCCCAGCCCCGGTGCTCAGCATATGCAACAGGCTTGTGTGCACGCTGTGACACACTTTTGTCCGTGTGCGTCTGTGTGACACCAGGCAAGTGAGTCTTCAGAGGGGCACGTGAGGGTAGGGGGGACAAGAAGGGGCTGTGAGGCTGTGTACTTAGAACAGTATATGTCACATGCCACCCCTGCTGTGTCCCGCACTGTGGGGCATCTGTGGGTCTGTCTCTGATGGGGTCTGGGCGCTTTGGACCTGCTGCGGGCACCCCCACTGCCTGCAGCTCCAGGACCACCAATCCTCTCAGGACTTGGGGTGTCAGGGTGTATACAGCTGGGGATGTGCGTCAGCAATGAGGGCACTGAATGGATGCCTGGAATACAATAAGTGCTTAATACATTCTCACTGCTTATATTTGTGTGCATGGTGGGTGTGTTTGGTGGGTCACCTGGCAGGACGGGAGTGTGCAGGTGTGTTCACACAAAGGGGGAGGGGATCCTCTGGGGTCCCCCCCCCCCCACACTGAGTCCCGCTCTGGCCCCAGGTGAGCTGCTGAAGTGGCTGGAGGGACATGCCCTCCATGGGCTGGTGGCCAACAGGGACCTGTATGGGATCAAATTGACAACAGCAACTTGAAGATTAGATAGGAACCTTAGGGGCAGTGAATCTCTGTTAACGGGGGAGGAACAACTCAGAAAAGCAGAATGAGAATGGTTGCACAACTCCAAGAATGTAATCAATGTCACTGAATTGCACGTGTAGAAACTGTTGAATTGGTGTATGTTTTGCTGTTTTCTTCTCAACAACACAATAAATAAATCATAAAAAATAAACAAAAATAAAAAAATAATGCTTTTCTCAAAAAAAAAAAAAAAAACAACCCTATGGAGCACAGTTCTAATGCACATGGGGTCGCTCCAAATCAGAGCTGATTTGATGGCAATGGGTTAACTGGTTATATTTTCTACTGGAAAGGAAATTTTTAGGGATGAATGTAGACTGGTTGTATTAAAACTTGTAAGTTGCTTTTTTAAAAAAAAAAAAGGCATCTAGGTCTTCAAGAAATATTTTATTCCCTGAGGACTCACGAGGTTCCCCCTACAACCGCCATGAAGCCCGAGCCCCACACACTTGCCTGAGACCAGTGGGGCTGGGGGTTGCCAGCTCTCTTGGACCTCCCTAGTCTGTGAGACATGCTGGGCGAGGGGCTAGTCCTGGCATTTCAAAGAGCTCAGGGCCACCTAAGGACTTGAACGTCCTTTTCTCTGGGCACTCGTGTTACTGTAATAACGCGGATTGCAGCCGCCTGCAGCAATAGCCAATTCTGAGACGGGGTGAGGTGAGCAGCAAGAGTTTTATTATATATCGATATATAGGAGACAGAGGGGAATAGATTCCTCCAAAAAACCCATCTCCCCCACTGGGGATCAGCTGAAGGCTTTTATAGGGACAGGATTATGGGTCTTAGAAGTTTGGGTTAGTACCCCCTTGAGGTGGTCATGTCTCAGATGAGTTAATCTTCTACTGGTATTCTTGGGGGTTACTTGGTGATATTCAATCACTTTATATGCATGCGAAAGCTGGGCTATGAATAAGGAAGACCGGAGAAGAATTGATTCCTTTGAATTATGGTATTGGCAAAGAATATTGAATATACCATAGACTGGCAGAAGAACAAACAAATCAGTCTTGGAATAAGTATAGCCAGAATGCTCCTTAGAAGCGAGGATGGCGAGACTTTGTCTCATGTACTTTGGACATGTTATCAGACAGGACCAGTCCCTGGAGAAGGACATCATGCTTGGGAGAGTAGAGAGTAAGCGAAAAAGAGGAAGACCCTCAATGAGATGGATGGTGGTTGCAAAAATGGGCTCAAGCATAACAGCGATCATGAGGATGGGGTAGAACCGGGCAGTGTTTCGTTTTGTTGTACATAGGGTCACTATGAGTTGGAATCAATTCGAAGGCTGCTAACAACAACAACCCCCACAATGGTGCCATGCACCTTATTTGCATTATTAGCATGCTGTCCAATCCCTTTGTGGACCACAAACACCTCATTTGCATAGCCCCACCCAGTCATTTGGTCAGAGTTACAAGACCATGGTGGAAGAGGCCATATAAAAGCAATCCATCGCACCACACCACCATTCTGGCCCGTGTTCTCTGCTGATACCCACAGGTGACATTCAAGCCCTTGTCCCAGGTGTCTGTGGCTTTGGGCACCTTCTGTCCCCCTCAATCCTGTTCTTGTCACCATCTGCCAGGAGGCTGGGGAGACTGGCAGAGCTGAGAGGGACACAGAGGATCCAAATGGCAAGACCCCCTCATCGTCACTGGCACTGTCCAACACAGACCTGCCTCTTTGTGCCCTGCTATATTCCGTGACACAGGGGCCCTTCTGACACTGATTTGGAGACCTCCATTATGTCAAGGTGAT
This sequence comes from Dugong dugon, assembly GCA_030035585.1. Classification (NCBI taxonomy): domain Eukaryota; kingdom Metazoa; phylum Chordata; class Mammalia; order Sirenia; family Dugongidae; genus Dugong; species Dugong dugon. The sequence goes on along the minus strand of CM057462.1, from coordinate 22,230,590 downwards.
CCGCCACACAATGCCCCCACTTTTCAGATGAGAAAACAGGCTCAGAGGCAGCAAGCATCGGTATCCCGCCAGGCCTGGGTTCCTCCAGCTGGCTGGGTGGCTCAGAGGCAGCAAGCATCGGTATCCCGCCAGGCCTGGGTTCCTCCAGCTGGCTGGGTGACCCTGGCCAACCCAATCACTGGGTCTCAGTTTCCTCATTGGGAAATAAGGGCTCATTGCCTGCTCGTTCAACAGAGAAAGTGGCCGTGGTGGCACCAGGCATGGCTGAGGAAGGACATCCTGGGCCTCAGTACCACCAACCTGGCCACTGACCAGACGCTGGGCCCATGGATCTCTCACCCTCACTGTAAGGCAGGGGCAGGGCCAGAGGTGAAAACCAGTATTGTTGTGGTTGTTGTTATCGCTCCAAGGCTTCCCACAAACCCTCAGCTGGGATCTAGATCCAGGCCTGGAACACTCCAAGGCTGTTGGAAAGGCAAGGCTGAGGGGCAGGGGTGACAGAAGCATCTAGAAGGCCCCCATTGCTGGGTATAAAGCCAGAAAAAGGCTGGAGGACCAAGGGCCAGCTCCCAGCAGGAGTCACCATTTACGAAGTTCCAACGTATTGTTTTTAGTTGCAGCTGAGTCAATTCTGACTCACGAGGACCCCAGGGATGCAGAGTAGAATTGCTCCGTGGGGTTTTTAACAGCTAAGTTTTTGGAGGCAGATGGCCAGGCTTTTCTTCCAAGGCACATCTGGGTGGGTTCTGTGGGTTCGAACCGACAACGTTTCAGCTAGTAGTAGAGTGCTTAACTGTTTGTGCCCCCCAGCAGCAGCCGTGTTCCCACTTGCTCATGCCTGACTGCTCTGAGCACACACTGAGCACCTAATGTATGCCAGGTGACAGTCTAGGTTCTGGGAGCACAGTGAAAAAATCACAGTGTTCAAGGAATTGGTGTGTTAACGAGGAACAGAGAGGTAGCGGACAAGACAAACCGCCAGAGAAGAGCGTGGGTGAAGAATCACTCAGCAGGAAGTTGGGGTGCTGACACGGAAGCATGTGAGCCCCTTGCCCATGGGTGAGGCCCTGTGACGCTCACTGAGCCTTGTGGGGGGGGGGGCTATTTCTAGTTCTCAGGTGGGTGGGAGGCACAGAGAAGGTGCCTACCTGCCTGAGGACACACAGCCCACAGAACCCCTACAGAGGCCAGGAGGGCTGGTGGAATTTGAACCTGGAGGACAGGTCCCACAAGTTCAGTTCAGCCTAGCCTCCCATAATGGCAGGCTGGTGCTTTATCACAAGGGACATGAGTTGCCTTTGTAAACAGACAAAAAGCCTCATTAAATACAAAGGTCAGAAAGGTCAGCATCTAATTTAGGAAAACCATATGCCCAGTTGACTTATGTAAATATACACCCAGTATGCATGTGTGTAAAGGCCTAAACCAAAAACCAAACCCATTGCCACAGAGATGATTCCGACTCATAGCGACCCTATAGGACAGAGTAGAACTGCTCCATAGAGTTTCCAAGGCTGTAATCTGTGGGTTCAAGTCACCACCTTTCAGTTAGCAGCCCAGCGCTTAACGGCTGCACCTGGTAGATTCTAACTGCCGATCTTTTGGTTAGCAGCGAATCCCTTAACCACTCTGGAAGAAGCCCAGCTGGTGATAAAATGGGGAAATGAGATGGAGCCAGGCTGGGCAGGGCTTTAGACCTTCTTGCTGTGGGTTTCCAGGTCCCCAGGCCTCACCAGGGGTGACTCATAAGATAAGCAGGAACTCCCGGAAGGGAAGAACTGCCTGGGGGCATCTGGGGTGGAACCAGGAAGGGATCTGCAGCAGCACAGAAGCCCCAGAACAGATGCCAGCTGGGTCTCAAAGGGCAGCTCTGGGCTCATTTCCTAGGCAGGAAAACTGAGGCTCAGAGAGGCACGCCCTGTCTCCCAGTTCCCCTCGGACCCTCCTCTGATCCAGGGCTGAGGCAGGGACTGTGGTCTCAGGTGACAGTCCAGGTTCTGGGGACACCATGAAGACAGTGTTGAAAGCCCCCCTGCTTGTGGAGCTGGTGTGCTAATGGGGGACAGAGAGGCAATGGACAAGACAGATTTCCTCCTCCAGGAACTTCCAGGGCCCTCAGCCCCTCAGGCTGGTCAGCCCCCCACCCCCACCAGTCCCCCTACTCAGGGCCCCACGATATTCACATTATTATTATTTATAGTCAGTGACATTGAGGACATTCTTTAAGCTATTCACATTATATTTGTCATGCAAAAATGTCATGAATGAGAATGTATGGAGCCACATAATTAGGATTAGAGTTAACAGCCAGGTCCTGTGTGCAGTGTTTCTACCACCTGCTCATCTAAACTCCACAACTGCACTAGGAGGGAGGGCTGTGTAAGCCCCACATTACAGATAGCAAAACTGAGGCACAGAGTGGTCGAGGAACTCATCTGAGGAAGCCCGGCTGGAGGCCAGTCCCTGCCCTGAACCACACTGTGACAGGGGTTTCCCTTAGTTTGCTATGCTGGTAGTGAGCTCCCCATCATGGGAGACAATCAAGTCAAGCGAGACCCCTAGTAGGAGGAGGGACAGCAATGGGTGTGCTCTCTAGCTTATGGGGGCCTGAGAGGTCAGTGGCAGGAGGAGAAGTTGGCTGGTGAGACCTCACCTGCTCCTCCTGGGCTGGCTCTGCCCAGCCACCCAGGGTCCCTGGCTCAGCAGAGAAGCTCCAAGGCCCTCCTCGTAGTTCCCCTACACGCAGAGTGCCTACAAGAGGCACCACACACTACAGGTGAGGGGGAGCGGAAGGGAGGGTGCCTGGGCTGGGCAAACACAGAGCTGCCCGCTCAGCCAGGTGGGGGCCCAGTTGCCTGACGCAGGGACCACACCTCTTCCTCCTGACTCCAGGACTTGGGTTGCCTGGGAACCCACAGGACAGTGCAAGGAAGGAGGGGGCCCAGGACCTGCCCAGACCTGGGGTGGCTCTTGCTGGGCCCTGAGTCCCAAATCGGGGCTACTGGGGGCCCTGGTCCAGATGAGGGGGCCTCAGTTTCCCCATCTGAAAATGAGCATTAAAAAAAAAAAATCTGACCCAAAGGGAAAGGTGATCAAGAACCTGGGAAGTGGAAGGGGATGGAATGGTAGCTAAGGATGTAATTACTATTAGTACTGGGGTCCCTGGGTGGAGCAAATGGTTAAGTGCTCCACTATAAGCTGAAAGGTTGGCAGTTCAACATACCCCTTTCTTCTTTCGGAAGAAAGTCCGGCTGATCTGCTTCCGAAAGGTCACAGCCTTGAAAACCCTACGGAGCACAGTTCTGCTGTGCACGCATGGGGTCACCATGCATTGGAATCAACTCAGTGGCAACTAACAGCAACAACAAATTACGATTATTATTAATATAATTATGACAAGGCTCTGAGTGGCTGCGGTGCTTATTGACTCAATTTACCCTCACCGCAGTCCTGTGCCATGAGCCCACTTGACACATGGGGAAAATGAGGCTCAGAGACCTAAAGCTACTTGCCTGAGGTGCCCCAGTGGCCAGAAGTTAAAAGGTTTCTTTGGCAGAATGACGCAAACATCCTATGGCAACCAGGTCACTGTTCCACCTCAAGGCAGGAAAACTGAAGGCACGCAAGGAGACCTGGAACAACCTACCCAAGCCACACAGCCAGGCGCTGGCTGACCTGGGACCTGAACCCTGGCCTCAGCCCCTGGCTAAGGTCTGGAACTCAGACAGTGTCCCCACACGTGGCAGCCACAGGAGATGCAGAGAGGCTGGGGGTCAGCCGAGGCCCTCTCCAAAAACAATAATCCTACCTGGGGGGACCCAGGCGCTGGTCTTGCCCAGACCCTCCTAAGTCCCCACATGCCAACCTCAACAACAAAGAAGGCAGTACGGACAACGCATACTGAGAGCCCTAGGCGCCTGCGTTCGGGCCTTGGACGCCCAGGGTCGTCCTACTGGGCCCGGCTGCCCCAGGGGCTGGGTTGGGGGGTGATGTCTCAGCCCAGCCCTGCCGGGTGAAAGGGCGCCGAGGAGCTCCCAGCTGGATCCGTGCCGGCTCCGCCAGCCCCGACCTTCTCCATAGGCCCCGGTTCCCTCCCACTACCCAGGCGTGCAGGAGGGTTTCGAGCCGTCTTGGAAATGCTGGAGACTAATATTATATTCTGCTGTACATAGGGTCGCTGTGAGTCGGCACCGACTGGACGGCACCTAACAACGACAATTTTTACCGATGAGGGAAGCCATCGAAGTTACTGAGACTTGGGAAAACAAGGGGAGGCGACCCCAGGGACCCGCCGAGACTTCCCTGGAGCCCCGATTCCCCCCCTCAAGTGACCCTCAAGACCATCCCCACAGGCCCCCAACACTCACCCCCGGACAGCGGTCCACCCTTCGTGCCAGTATGCAGGCTCCTCTTGCCCCACGAGCTGGAGGAAGTTTTCACTTGAGCAGAGATGCGGCCTCAGCCCTTCCTCCCGCCGGCCCTCGGGCCCCCAGCTGAGCCTGGTTTTCCAAGGGAGAAGTTCCCCCTCGCCGGCCCCTCCCTTCGTCCCGGCCCCGCCCCTTCCCCTCCCTCGGCCCAGCGCCTCTCAAGCCCTCCCCCGGCGGCTCTCTCTGGGCTCTTGAGTCCCACCTGGGTCGGGCTCACAGCCAGAGAGTGAGCTCCTCGCAACGGGGGGTATTCAAGTTCAGAGCGCGCCATCCTCAAGCACCCACTTCCCAGTCCCCGGCCCGGGGCCTGTCGCAGCAACTGGCCCAACGTGAGCTTAAGGGAGAAATGATTGAATGGAGGGGCTGGGAGGCAGTTTGAACCAGTGGCGCTTCAGGTCTCCACAGGGGTTGCAAAGATTCCAGAACTGAAAAACCTATCCTGAGTTCCCCCAGACTTTTAGCTGCTGGCATTCGAAGTTGAAAGTCAGAGTTGAAAATTCGTGGGTTGGGGCTGGCGGGGATTGAACCCTGCTTAGTGGTCGCGGCATCTGGGTCTCAGAGGCGTCCAGCCTTGAGCCTGACTGAGGTTGGGGAGCTCTGGGTTGCATGTGGAGCCCTGGTGGCGCAGGGATTAAGAGCTCGGCTGGTAACCAAGAAGTTGGCAGTTCAAATCAAAAAGCCGCTCCTTGGAAACCCAAAGGGGCAGTTGTCCTCTGTCCTATAGAGTTGCTATGAGTCAGCTTCCACGGCAAAGGGGAAAGGGATGCATGTGAGCCTGTGGATGGTTCCACTCGCAGCTCCTTTCCTTCCTTCCTACCCCCTCTCTGTTTCTTCCCGGGGTCGGGGGTGGGGTCTGGCTGTGCCTCAGTTTCCTTGTATGCAGTAAAATGGGGAAAACAGCCCTGTCTGTTCGAATTAGGAAAGGGCTGAGAAGCTTGTCCTCAGCTCAGAGCAAGTGCACGATTCACATGGTTTTATGAAGGATCATTGATTCTGGGAGTCACTTGAGTCAAATGGAGGCCCTTCAGACAGCATGTGTTCTATATAGGTACTTTTCCCCCTTGTGGGGCCCTCAACTCCTCCCTGTAAGTTCAAAGCTCAACCCACCCCATCACCTTATTGGGGTTCCCTGAACTACTGGGCCTTAGGAGAAAGCTTTTGCCCTACAAAGGAGCTGGAATCCTAGGTCTGATCTTATGGGCACGTCTGATCTTAATGTGGGGCTCCTTCCTGTGTTGCCCCTAATCCCAGATTTAGGGCTCTGGGAGCCGACTGGCCAGTGGAGAAGTGAACTTGGGGAAACTGAGGCCCTCTCCAGTTTCCCACCCTCAGATGTGCAGTGCAGACCCCTGGTGCACTGGATCCCTCTAAACTCGGTGTGTAGGCACAACAGCCACGGTCTGGCACCAGAGGGCCCAGGTTCAAATCCCAACTGGTAGAATTCCTGTAAACCCGTTGCCCTTGATTCCAACTCATGGAGGCCTCGTGTGTCAGAATAGAACTTCTCTATAGGGTTTTCTTGGCTGTGATCTTTACAGAAGCAGATTGCCACGCCTTTCTTCCTCGATGCTGCTGCATGAGTTCACACTGCCAATCTTTAGGTTAGTTGTCGTGTGCAAACCATTTGTGTTACCTAGGGACCTTAGAAGGAGCCCTGGTGGTGCAGTGGTTAAAGCACTCAGCTGTTATCTGAAAGGTTGGTGGTTCAAACCCACCAGCCACTACAGGCGAGAAAGATGTAGTAGTCGGCTTCCTAAAAATTTACAGCCTTGGAAACCCTATGGGACAGTTCTACTCTCTCCTATAGGGTTACTATGAGTTGGAATTGACTTGATGGCAGTGGGTTTTTTTGGGGGGGGGAGGGGACCTCAGAGTTACCATCCACCACTCGTCTGTCAGTTTGTCTGATATAGTGCTGAAAGATGAGCCTCTCAGGTTAGAAGGCACTCAAAATATGACTAGGGAAGAGCTGCCTCCTCAAAGTAGAGTCAACCTTAATGACGTGGATGCAGTCAAGCTTTCAGGGCCTTCATTTGCTGATGTGGCACAACTCAACAGGAGAAGAAACAGCTGCAAACATCCATTAATAATCTGAACATGGAATGTACAAAGTATGAATCTAGGAATATTAGAAGTCGTCAAAAATGAAATGGAATGCATAAACATTGATACCCTAAGCATTAGTGAGCTGAAATGGACTGGTATTGGCCATTTTGAATTGGACAACCATATGATCTGCAACCATATGATCTACTATGCCAGGAATAACAATTTTAAGAGGAATGTCATTGCATTCATCATCAAAAAGAACATTTCAAGATCCATCCTGAAGTCCAACACTGTCAGTGATAGGATAATATCCATATGCCTGCAAGGAAGACCAGTTAATACGACTAATATTCAAATTTACCCACCAACCAATAAGGCCAAAGATGAGGAAATTGAAGATTTTTACCAATTTCTTCAGTCTGAAACTGATCAAACATACAATCAAGATGCATTGATAATTGAAGGGAATGGAATATGAAAGTTGGAAACGAAGAAGAAGGATCAGTAGTTGGAAAATATGGCCTCGATGATAGAAACCACATCAGAGATTGCATGATAGAATTTTGCAAAACCAATGACTTATTCATTACAAATAGCTATTTTCAGCAACATAAACAGCTATACATGTGGACCTCGCCAGACGGAATACATAGGAATCAAATCAACTACATCTGTGGGAAGAGACGATGAAGAAGCTCAGTATCATCAATCAGAACAAGAACAGGGGCTGACTGTGCAAGTTCCAGTTGAAGCTGAAGAAAATTAGAATAAGTCCATGAGAGCCAAAGTACGACCTCGAGTATATACCATTTGAATTTAGAGACCATCTCAAGAATAAATTTGACTCATTAAACACTAATGACCAAAGACCAGACGAGTTGTGGGATGACATCAAGGACATTGTCATGGATTGAATTGTGTCCCCCCAAAATAGTATCAACTTGGTTAGGCCATGATTCCCAGTATTGTGTGATTGTCCTCCATTTTGTGATTGACGTAATTTTCCTATGTGTTATAAATCGTAACCTCTGTCTGTGGTTAATGAGGCAAGATTAGATTATGTTAAAGAGGATTAGGGTGGGACATAACACCCTTACCTAGGTCACATCCCTGAAGCAATGTAAAGGGAGTTTCCTTGGGGTGTGGCCTGCACTACCTTTTATCTCCGAGATAAAAGGAAAGGGAAGTGAGCAGAGAGTTGGGCACCTCACACTAAGAAGAAAGCAGCACAGCGCCGGGAGCAGAACACATTCTTTGGACCTGAGTTTCCTGCATGGAGAAGCTCCTAGACCAGGGCAAGATTGATGACAAGGACCTTCTTCCAGAGCCGACAGATTGAGAAAGCCTTCCCCTGGAGCTGACTCCCTGAATTTGGACTTCCAGACTACTTGACTGTGAGAGAATAAACTTCTGTTTGTTAAAGCCATCCACTTGTGGTATTTCTGTTACAGCAGCACTGGATGACTAAGACAGACATCATACTTGAAGAAAGCAAAAGGTCATTAAAAAGACAGGAAAGAAAGAAAAGACCAAAGTGGATGTCAGAAGACACTAAACTTGCTCTTGAACGTAGAACAGCTAAAGCAAATGGAAGAAATGACTCAGTAAAAGAGCTGAACAGAAGATTTCAAAGGGCGGCCCGAGAAGACAAAGTATTGTAATGAAATACGCAAAGACCTGGAGTTAGAAAACCAAAAGGGCATCTCTCAAGCTGAAAAAAACTGAATAAAAAATTCAAGCCTCAAGTTGCAGTATTGAAGGATTCTATGGGCAAAATATTGAACAACGCAGGAAGCATCAGAAGAAGAACATACGAAGTCACTGTACCAAAAAGAACTGGTCGACATTCGATCATTTCAGAAGATCAAGAACTGATGGTATTGAAGGAAGAAGTCCAAGCTGCACTGAAGGCACTGACAAAAAACAAGGCTTCAGGAATTGACAGAATACCAACTGAGATGTTTCAACAAACAGATGCAGTGCTGGAAGTGCTCATTGGTCTATGCCAAGAAATTTGGAAGACAGCTATCGGGCTAACCAACTGGAAGAGATCCATATCTGTGCGCATTCCAAAGAAAGGTAATCCAGCAGAATGCCGAAATTATTGAACAATATCATTAATATCACGTGCAAATAAAAATTTGTTGAAGATCATTCAAAGCGGTTGCAGCAGTACATTGACAGGGAACTGCCAGAAATTCAAGCCAGATTCGGAAGAGGACATGGAAGGATTGCTGATGTCAGACGATCTTGGCTGAGAGCAGAGAATACCAGAAAGATGTTTACTTGTGTTTTATTGACTATGCAAAGGCATTTGACTGTGTGCATCATAAAAAATTATGGATAACATTGCAAAGAATGGGAATTCCAGAACAGTTCACTGTGCTCATGCAGAACTTGTACATAGACGAAGAGGCAGTGGTTTGACCATAACAAGGGGATACTGCGTGGTTTAAAATCAGGAAAGGTGTGCATCAGGGTTGTATTATTTTTTCTTTTTTTGTGCTTCAGGTGGAAGTTTACAGCTCAAGTTAGTTTCTCATACAAAAATTTATACACATTTTGTTATGTGACCCTAGTTGCAATCCCTATAATGTGACAGCACACTCCCCTTTTCCACCCTGGGTTTCCCATGTCCATTCAACCAGCTCCTACCCTTTCTGCCTTTTCATCCCGCCTCCGGACAGGAGCTGCCTACTGAGTCTCGAGTATCTACTTGAACTAAGAAGCACACTCTTCACGAGTATTATTTTATGTTTTATAGTCCAGTCTAATCTTTGTCTGAAGAATTGGTTTTGGGAATGGTTTTACTTCTGGGGCCATGTCTTCTGGGGTTCCTCTAGTCTCAGTCGGATCATTAAGTCTGGTCTTTTTACATGAAGAGTTGTATTCTTTCACCATACTTACTCAATCTGTATGCTGAGCAAATAATCTGAGAACCTGGACTATATGAAGAAGAATGGGGCATCAGGATTGGAGGGAGACTCATTAACAACCTGCAATATGCAGATCACACAGCCTTGCTTGCTGAAAGTGAAGAGGTCTTGAAGCATTTACTGATGAAGATCAAAGACTACAGCCTTCAGTATGCATTACACCTCAACATAAAGAAAACAAAAATCCTTACAACTGGACCTATAAACAACATTTTGATAAATGGAGAAAATATTGTTGTCAAGGATTTCATTTTACTGGGATCCACAGTCAATGCCCATGGACACAACAGTCAAGAAATCCAATGATGTACTGCATTGGGCAAATCTACTGCCAAACAGCTCTTAAAAGTGTTGAAAAGCAAAGATGTGACTTTGAGGATTCAGGTTAGCCTGATCCAAGCCATGGTGTTTTCAGTCACCTCATATGCATGCAAAAGCTGGACAGTGAATAGGGAAGACTGAAGAAGAATTGATGCATTTAAATTATGACGTTGGCAAAGAGTATTGAATATACCATGGACTGCCAAAAGAACGAACAAATCTGTCTTGGAAGAAATACAGCCAGAATGCTCATTAGAAGTGAGGATGGCGAGCCTTTGGACATTTGTACTTTTGACATGTTATCAGGAGGGACCGGTCCCTGGAGAAGGACATCATGCTTGGTGTCTTAGTCATCTAGGGCTGCTATAACAAAAATACCACAAGTGGATAGCTTTAACAAAGAGAAATTTATTTTCTCACAGTCTAGTAGGCTAGAAGTCCAAATTTAGGGTGTCAGCTCCAGGGGGAGGCTTTCTGTCTCTGTCAGCTCTGGAGGAAGGTCCTTCTCATCAATCTTCCCTTGGTCTAGGAGCTTCTCTGCACAGGAACCCTGGGTCCAAAGGATGTGCTGTGCTCCTGATGCTGCTTTCTTGGTGGTATGAAGTCCCCCCCCCCCATCTCTCTGTTCACTTCTCTCTTTCATATCTCAAAAGAGATTGGCTTAAGACATAATCTAATCTTGTAGATTGAGTCCTGTCTCATTAACACAACTGCCGCTAATCCCATCTCATCAACATCATAGAGACAGGATTTACAACATATAGGAAAATAACATCAGATGACAAAATGGGGGACAGTCACACAATACTGGGAATCATGACCTAGCCAAATTGATACACATATTTTTGGGGGACACAATTCAATCTATGACACTTGGTAAAGTAGTTGTTGTTGTCAGGTGCCGTTGAGTCAGTTCTGACTCACAGCGACCCTGTGTACAACAGAATGAAACACTGGTTGGTCCTGCACCATCCTCACAATTGTTATGTGTGTGTTATGCTTGAACCCATTGTTGCAGCCACTGTGTCAGTCCATCCTATTGAGGGTCTTCGTCTTTTAAGCTGACCCTCTACTTTACCAAATATGACGTCCTTCTCCAGGTACTGGTTCCTTGCCATCCTCCCTTCTAAGGAGCATTCAGGCTGTACTTCTTCCAAGACAGATTTGTTCGTTCTTCTGGCAGTCCATGGTATGTTCAATATTGTTTGCCAACACCATAATTCAAAGGCATCAGTTCTTCTTTGGTCTTCCTTATTCATTGTCTGGCTTTCACATGCAGATGAGGTGATTGAAAATACCGTGGCTTGGATCAGGCACACCTTAGTCCTCAAAGTGACATCTTTGGTTTTTAACACTTGAAAGGGGTCTTTTGCAGCAGATTTGCCCAATGCAGTACATCATTCGATTTCTTGACTGCTGCTTCCATGGGCGTTGATAAAGTAGACCCACCCATTGCCATCGCGTCTATTCTGACTCATAGAGACCCTATACGACAGAGTAGAACTGCCCCGTAGGGTTTCCTAGGCTGTAATCTTTTTTTTTTTTTTTTAAATTGTGCTTTAGGTGAAAGTTTACAGAGCAAATCAGTTTCCATTAAACAATGAATACACAAATTCTTTTGCGATATTGGTTGCCAACCCTGTGATGTGTCAACACTCTCCTCTTCTCGACCTTGGGTTCCCCATTTCCATTTATCCAGTTTTCCTTTCCCTTCCTGCCTTCTCGTCTTTGTTTTTGGGCTGCTGTGCCCATTTAATCTCATATACATGGTTAAACTACCTGTTCTATTGTTTGTTTTATAGGCCTGTCTAATCTTTGGCTGAAGGGTGAACTTCAGGAGTGACTTCAATACTGAGTTAAAAGAGGGTCCAGGGGCCATACTCTCGGGGTTTCTCCAGTCTCTGTCAGACCAGTAAGTCTGGTCTTTTTTTGTGAGTTTGAATTTTATACTACATTTTTCTCCCACTCTGTCCAGGACCCTCTGTTGTGATCCTTGTCAGAGCAGTAAGTGGTGGTAGCCGGGGACCATCTAGTTGTTCTGGACTCAGTCAGGTGGAGGCTGTAGGAGTTGTGGTCCATTAGTCCTTTGGACGAATCTTTCCCTGTGTCTTTGGTTTTCTTCATTCTCCCTTGCTCCAGACAGGGTGGGAGAAGTTGAGTATCTTAGATGGCCACTCACAAGCTTTTAAGATCCCAGACGCTACTCACCAAAGTAGGATGTAGAAGATTTTCTTTATAAACTATATTATGCCAGTTGAGCTAGATGTCCCCCAAGACTATGGTCCCCAACCATCAGGCAAGTAACTTGGTCCGTCAGGAAATTTGGATGTGTCTGTGAATCTATGACTTTGTTTTAGTCAAGTTGTGCTGACTTCCCCAGTATTGTGTATTGTCTTACCCTTCTCCAAAGTTACCACTTATCTATTGTCAAGCTAGTGTTTTTCCCTCCCCACCTCTTCCGTCCCTCGTAACCATCGAAGATTGTTTCTTTCTGTGTGTACACCTTTTCATGTGTTTTTGTAATAGTGGTCTTATACGATATTTGTCCTTCTGTGATTGACTTATTTCACTCAGCATAATGCCCTCTGATTCATCTATGTTGTGAGATGTTTCACAGATTCATCAGGGTTCCTTATCTTTGTGTAGTATTCCTTGTGTGTATTTACCATAGTTTGTTTATCCGTTCATCTGTTGATGAGCACTTAGGTTGTTTCTATCTTTTTGCTATTGTGAATAATGCTGCAATGAACATGAGTGTGCATATGTCTATTCTTGTTATGACTCTTATTTCTCTAGGATATATTCCTAGGCATGGGATTGCTAGATCATATAGTATTTCTAGTTCTAGCTTTTTAAGGAAGCGCCATATTGTTTACCAAAATGTTTGTACCATTTTGCATTCCCACCAGCAGTGCATAAGAGTTCCAACCTCCTCCTAGCTTTTCCAACATTTGTTATTTTCTGTTTTTTTTTATTAGCGCCAGTAATGCCAGGGTGAGATGGTACGTGGTTGTAGTTTTGATTTTTTAGGCTGTAATCTTTACTGAAGCAGACTGACGGGTCTTTTCTGCCATGCCTCGGCTGGTGGGTTCAAACTGCTGACCTTTCTGTTAGTAGCCAAGCGCTTAACCATTTAGCCAAGGACTACTTTAGGACTCAACAATGCCACCCTTGGGTATATACCCAAAAGAACTGAAAACCGGTTTTCAAATTTATATATGATGGTTCATAGCCGACTTACCGCATTTTTCGCAAATAACGCTTCCATGTAGATAACATGCCCACATATATAATGCACACAGCATGGCGCCTAGGAAAATAATGTGCCAAGGGGTTGTGGTTGGCAAAAAATGTATAAAGTGTGCATTATTTGTGTAAAAATATGGTAGTCACAATAACCAAAAGGTGGGAACAACCCAAGTGTCCATCCATAGATGAATGGATAAACACAATGTGGTCTGTCCATAAAATGGAATATTACTCAGCCATACAAAGGAATGAAGTTCTGATACCTGCTGGCCAGGTTCTGATACAATGCAGATAAAACTTGAAAATATACTCAGTGAAATAAGCCAGACACAAATGACCACATATTATAGGTTCCATTTATATGAAATGTACAAAACAGAGACAGGAAGTAAATTAGTGGTTGCCAGGGACAGGGGGAGGTTCCTGGGTGTTGCAAATGGTTTGCACTCAACTACTAACCTAGAGGTTGGCAGTTCGAACCCACCCTGCACTCTGCAGGGGAAGAAAGGCCTGGTGATCTGCTTCCGTAAAGACGATAACCAAGAAAACCCTATGCAGCGCAGTTCTACTCTGGCACACGTAAGGTTACCATGAGTTGAAATTGACTCTACCGTGTAGGGTTTTTTTTTTTTTTTTTTTTTTTTAGGTGGGGAGAATGGGGAATTATTGCTAATGGGTATGGAGTGTTCTTCTGGGGTGATGAGAATGTTCAGGAACTAGACAGAGGTGGTGGTGGCACAACATGGTGAATGCACGAAATGCCGTGGTGAATTGTATGCTATGTGAATTTCACCTCAGTTAAAACACTATATTCTCTCTAGTCACTTGCCAGCTGTGCTGCCCTCAGATGACCTGCTGCTAGGTGCTTCCATGTCCCCAGTGGTCCAGAGCTGAGGTTTCAGTAACTCCTAGGAAGGGGATCATAAACCACCTAATGAAACCCTTCTGGCCAGTTGACAAGGTCCACCCACCCTGCCTGCCCTCCTGGAACTTGCCCCATGTGACAGATATGTGTCACACCTGGAAGAAGTGAGGGGATTGAGGAGCCACACCTGGAAATGCCTGGAGTGTTTGATAAGATGCCTGGCCTCACTCGTGCCCAAAGAAAGCAAATAAAAATCAGCAGGAGATGATAACTCCTCCTGCACTTATCAGATTGGCACCAACCCAAATGCTAATAGAAGCTGTAAGCAAACAAGCCAACAGACAGTGTTCCCTCTCGCAGCAATGGCACCCCAGCCACTCAGCCACATGAAAGCAACAAAGGGTCCAGCCTGGAGGGACCCAGGTACCCCGAGTGCCCAAGCTCATAAGTGCCAAGACTCGAATGGGCAGGACATGCAATTTTTGGCTCCTTTATGGTGTGACAACTCCCTCCCTGATGCTCATGAACTCAGTGAACCCTGATAGGGCAGGGTGAGCTTTGAACTTTCAGCTGGGGGTGAGGTCCTGCAGAGGGGTGGGGCGGAGCATTGCACTGGAGCTGACCCTGCCTTACAGGTCCCCATTTGACCCAGTGACTCTGTAATCAGTCATCCTTCATAAAGCCAGGCGGCTGATTGTCCTGAGTGTGTTTGATTCTGACTCAGCTGTCACCCCAAGGGTGAGGGTAGACAGGAGAGATCTCCTTCAGCCCAGGTTATGTAAATTGTCCCGGATGGAAAGCCACACTTCAACCAAAAAACAAACCAACCAACCCATTGCGGTCGAGTCAATTCCTACTCACAGCAGCCCTATGGGACAGAGTAGAACCTCCCCATAGTCTCCAAGGAGCGCCTGATGGATTCGAACTGCTGATCTTTTGGTTAGCAGACGTAGCACTTAACCACTACGCCACCAGGGCTTCCACACTTCAACCATAAGACACAAAAATGGAAACAAAGAGCTTTATTACTCACAGGTCCCGGGTGTACATGGCCAGCCCTTAGGCCATGGCACTCGTGTGGAGGGCAGGGAGGTCGAGGGAGGGTGGAAAGAGAGAGCACACTTGAGGGGATTTCTGAGGGGTAAGTGACCTTTGGTCCTTTTGAAACTAAAGAGCCCGAAGGAAGGGAGCGTGGAAACAGAGTGGAGCAGCTGTGGGGAGTTGAGGTGTGGAGAATCTGGTGTTCTCGGTAGCGGGATTATCTGGGGCAGCTAGCTGCAACAGGGTGTGGTGCACCGGCCTACAGGGTGAGGAGGTGGTGGTGGGGCCAACATGGGTACAGGTGGAAGCTGTTTATCATTACAATCCGTCCGAAAGGAGATAGCGTGTACGGCACACATGGATGGCGGAAATGTTCCACGGCTTGGGGAAGGTTGGTTGCAGCCAGGAAAGCACACATTTGATGACAGCTGTCACAAGCGCAAGTGCAATCAAAATGCAGTGCTTAAGCGCTTGGCTGCTAACTGAAAGAAAGGTCGGCGGTTCGAACCTACCCAGTTGCTCTGCGGGAGAAAAGACCTGGCAATCTGCTCCTGTAAATATTTCAGCTTTGGGAAACTAATTTGCTCTGTAAACTTTCACCTAAGGCACAATTAAAAAAAAAAAAAAAAGAGAGAGAGACAGACCACAGAGTCAAAGCTTTTTCCTCAACCAGAAATGAGGAAACATAACAAACTCATTGCCGTGGAGTTGATTCCAAGGGTTTCCAAGGAGCAGCTGGTGGATTCGAACTGCTGACCTTTTGGTTAGCAGCCAAGCTCTTAACCACCGCACCACCAGGGCTCCAAGGAAACACACACCAAACCAAACTCATTGCCATTGAGTCGATTCCGACTTATAGCGACCCTACAGGACGGAGTAGAACTGCCCCATTGGGTTTCCACGGAGCGGCTGGTGGATTCTAACTGCTGACCTTTTGATTAGTAGCCGAGCTCTTAACCACTGCACCACCAGGGTTTCCATAAGAAGCATGGAAGGAAGTATTACATTGCATCTGTTTCTCACTGCTTTCTGGGGCTTCATTATGAAACAAAGAGGAAAAACTTAACCACGGTGGCTAATAAACAATTTTTAACTCTTGAAGGAACTATCACCATCATCAGCAACAAATATTTGCACCCACTTTTCAAAGTACCACAATGGATGCTGTGGGGGGATAAGCAGCATAAAGGCCATCTCCTTTATGAAAATTTTTCTGGTCTTCCCTGTTAACCTTTTTTAAACTTTTTACCTTTCTATGGCATGTGTCACATACTATATTTGAAAAGAAAAAAAAGCTCTCAGCCTAGGAAACCCTATGGGGCCATTCTACTCCGTCCTGTAGGGTTGCTGTGAGTCTGAATTGACATAATGGTACACAACAGACGGATCAAGCCAGGAGAGTAAGTCAGAGATTTCAGGGGTAACAGGTGTCTGTTAGAAGAGTTTGGTTATATTATTAAGTATTTGAACATCTTGGTCACTTACCTGTGAAAATTTCCTCACCCGACCCTCAGATCCTAATAAGGGTCCACTCTCTCTTCCTCCACCGCTGACCTCCCCATGTGTGCTGTGGCCTATGACTGTGCTGTATACCCCTGGGGCCTGTGAGCAATAGACTTCTTTATTTTTGTGTCTTGTGGTTGAAGTGAGACTTTCCTTTTGGGACAATGTACATAACCTGGGCTGGGGAAGGTCACTCCCTGTCGTCCCCACCTCGGGGTGACAACTGAGAGAGCTGAGGATGGCTCCCCAGATCTCTCCCAACATGAGGAGCCAGGGCTGTTTCTCCTATTTTACAGATGAGGAAACTGAGGCACAGGCAGACTCCCTCCCTCCTTGGAGGCCTGGGGGAGAGGATCAGAAACATAGAGAGGCAGATGTCTTAGTTATCTAGTGCTGCTATAACAGAAATACTACAAGTGGATGGCTTTAACAAAGAGAAATTTATTGTCACAATCTAGGAAGCTAGAAGTCCGAATTCAGGGTGCCAGCTCTAGGGGAAGGCTTTCTCTCTCTGTCAGCTCTGGGGGCAAGTCCTTGTCATCAATCTTCCCAGGTCGAGGAGCTTCTCAGTTGCGGGGACCCCGAGTCCAAAGGATGTGCTATTCTCTTGGCTCTTCTTAGTGGTATGAGGTCCCCATGTCTCTCTGCTCACTTCTCTCTTTTATATCTCCAAAGAGATTGATTTAAGACACAACCTAATCTTGTAGATTGAGTCTTGCCTCATTAACATAACTGCCACTAATCCCACCTCATTAACATCACAGACGTACGATTTACAACACATAGGAAAATCACATCAGGCGACAAAATGGACAATCAGACAACACTGAGATTCATGGCCTAGCCAAGTTTACACACATTCTGGGGAGACACAATTCAATCCATAACTGGGTCTCAGGCCCAGTTCGGCTTGCTGCTTTCCAGGCTCCATCCAGGCCTGGCTCTGTCCCTGGGGTCTGCAACGCCTCAGGTTGGGTGTCCAAGGTCCTCACACGCCCAGGAGGATACAGGACTGTCTGCCGAGCCCAGAATTGCCCCCTCCCCAGCCTGCTGATCACCATACCTGTCCCAGGCCCTAGCCCAGGCCACCCCTCTGCCCTGGGCTCTCCACAGAAAAAAGCCGGCAGCCAGAACTGCTCGTGTTCTTACTCGATACCAAGCACCCTTCTAAATACCCAACCTCCTCTGGCCACACGTGATGTGGGTCTCAGACAAGGACTCTGAGGCTCTGGAAGTCAAGTCACATGCTCAAAGTCACCAGTCACCACTTGTGGTCAAACAGGCTCCAAGCCCAGACTGCCTGGCTCCACAGCCTCCAAGAACTTTGTCTTGCTCCAGCCTGGCACAGAGTAGGCACTCAGTCAACACTTGTGGATTGATTGTGTCATGGATTGAACTGTGTCCCCTAAAAATACCTGTCAACTTGGCTAGGTCATGAATCCCAGTATTTTATGATTGTCTACTATTTTGTGATTGATATCCTTTTCCTTTGTGTTGTAAATCCTAATCTCTGCCTGTGGTTAAAGAGGATTAGGGCGAGGATGTAAAACACTTGCTCAGGTCACATCCCTGATCCAATTAAGGGAGTTTCTCTGGGGTGTGGCCTGCACCACCTTTTATCTTACAAGAAATGAAAGGGAAGCCAGCAGAGGGCTGGGAACCTCATACCACCAAGCAAGCAGCGCTGGGAGCAGAGCATGCCCGTGGTACCCGGGGTTCCTGCACGGAGAAGCTCCTAGTCCAGGGGAAGACTGATGAGAAAGACCTTCCTCCAGAGCCGACAGAGAAAGCCTTTCCCTGGAGCTGATGCCCTGAATTTGAACTTCTAGCCTACTAGACTGTGAGAGAACAAATTTCTGTTTGTTAAAGCCATCCACTTGTGGTATTTCTGTTATAGCAGCATTAGATGACTAAGACAATTGTTTCCTCATTGTCTGAGTTATCTAGTGCTGCTGTAACAAAAATACTTCAAGCGGATGGCTTTAACAAACAAATTCAGAGCACAGGCTCTAGGGGAGGGCTTTCTCTCTTTGTTGGCTTTGGAGGAAAGTCCTTATCTCTTCCGAGCTTCTGTTCCTGGGTGATCTTCACGTGGCTTGGCATCTCTCTTCCCCCCATCTCTTCTAGCTTCTCTCTCCCTAATCAGCTTGGTTTATATCTCTTTCATTATGTTGAAAGAGATGGACTCAAGATATACCCTAAACTAATCCTGCCTCATCAACAGAAGGAAGGTAACCAAGATAACCCATTCCAAAATGGGATTAGAACCACAGGCGTAAAACCCAGAAAACCAGACTTGTTGCTGTGGAGTCCATTCCGACTCACACTGACCCTACAGGACAGAGTAGAACTGCCCCATAGGGTTTCCAAGGCGCACCTGCTGGATTTGAACTGCTGACCTTTTGGTTAGCAGCTGTAGCTCATAACCAGTATGCCACCAGCGTTTCCAACCACAGACATAGAGGTTAGGATTTACAACACATATTTTTGGGGGACACAATTCAATCTATAATGCTCATGGAACTCACCACTCACCATCCCTCTGCCCCGGATGCCCTTCTCCATTGGCAAACTACTCATTCTTCAAAACCTCACTTATAATGCCCCTTCTTTAGGAAGTTTTCCTGACTCCCCCTTCTGGGCTTCCTCAGCCCGTTCCTCCCTCCAGCCCAGATCTGACCCTGTGGGGCTGGGAATGTCCTCTGGAGGTGTGTCTCCCCCAGCACTGCCCTGCACAGCTGGCTATGACAGAGAAGAGAGGGCATTAGGGATATTGGACATCCTCCACCCATCCATCTCTCCTCCCCTCTCTGGCACTGTGAAGGAAACCTCTCTGGCACTGAGAAGGAAACTTCCTGGAGCAGGAAAAAGTTTTTTTTTGCTTTTATTAGAAAATAGAGTGTTTATTCAAAGAACATTAAAAGACTAGGGCCTGCGCAGGGTTGCATGAGGAGGAGCAAGTCTGGGGCTCCTCTCCACAGGGTCTGGACCTCGGGGATGCTGGGGTGGGGGACCCCAGGGTCCACGGAAGGTGGGAGCAGGCGGCGAGCACCAGGACACAGTGCAGAGCTCAGCAGCTCACCAGGTACATCCCTGGGGGTTGGGGGAGGGCAGTCAGGACGTGGGCAGGGTGGTCCTGGACTCCCACCCCTCACCCCTACCCCTGGGATCCCCCAGTCGTCCTCCTCCTCCTCCAAGCACCCCATAACATCCTGTTCCCACTCCCTGATGTGAGGGCAGGAGCTTGGGGCTGGGGAGGGGGGGTCCAGTGAGACTTCCGGGTCTTCCTTCTTGACCCCTCCCATTTTAGGGCTCTGACCTCCCTCCGTCCCCCTCCTGGATCCCCAACATTACTTGTCCTTTCCAAACATGCCCGTAGTCAAATGCCCCTGCTGCTGTTAGCTGCACTTAATAGAAGCAGGAATGGGGTGGCCCTGGCTTCCAGGGAGGTGTACCTGTAGCGAACCTCCTCTTCACCAGTGACATGCGGTAGCCACTGCCCACAAGCTCCAGATCCACACCCGACAGGGTGGTCCCCTCACTGGTGAACTGCGCGGCCACGGGGCTGGGCGTGCTGGGCCCTGAGCATGGCTCCCAACTGGCAGACAGGTGGCCAGAGCCTGGGAAGGCCTGAGGGTCAGCTGTGCCCCAGCCTCAGTCAAGCCCTGCTGTGACCGGGGCTGCTTGGTCCCCCAGTCTGTGGCCTCTATCTGTCCCCTCCAATCTTATCTGTGCCCCCACACCCTTCTCCTCAGCCTCACTGAGCTGTTTGTGGTTTGCAGACCAGTCCTGCCACAGAACCTTTGCATACGCTATGCTCTCCTTTCCAGCTTTGTGAAAACTCTTTCAAGCCTTCCTTGATGCCCACACTTCCCCATCCCCAGCACACCCTTGATTCTCCCCCAGTTTTAATAAGCCCCTCCTACCTGAGTCCCCCAAGGCCTCACACAGAACTGGAACTCACCCCCGGCCTCGGACACATCCGGAAGCCTCCACAGGAGCCGCTTCTCCTCCAGGTTCCTGGGAGCAAGAGGAGCAGAGTTAGGTCTTCTCCAGAGAGGATGCTGGGAACCTGGGGTCTGCAGCCCAGCTCGGCCACCTCCCTACTGCAGGACCCCAGCAAGTCAGCTTCCCTCCCTCGCCTCAGTTTCCCTATCCGTGAAATGGGAGTGAGGTATGGAGCAGCTGTTCCCTGAGAGCCCAAGCTTTGCAGTATTTTGAGATGATACATTTAGGTCCTATAAAATTTGGCTTCTTTGTGGCAAGTTCTACATTTTGTACAAAATACAGGCAACATTGTGCAGCCAAGAGTGGTGTATTGGGTTCAAATCTTGATGTGGTCTTGGACAAATGCCTCAATGCCCTCCTCTGTAAATGGGGATGATGGCGGTCCATGCCTCATAGGATTGCTAAGGAACTATACCAGGTAGCATGTGTAAAGTGTATGGAACATGCCAGACATGTAGGAAACAGTGAGCATTAGGTATTATTATCAACAATATCACTCTTAACTTTAAGCAAGGTGAGCTCATGATGTCTGGGCCTGGGGTAGACCCTTTAGTTGCTGCATCAAGGGGAGATGTGGTGGGTTCTGGGGCACATTGCTGAGCTTCCCGCATGCCCTCACCAGGTGGCAGCAGGCTGCAGGCGAACGTTGGTCACAGGCTCCCCCACAGGCAGCAGGATCTGGACGTTGGTGAGTGGCGTGGGCACGGCTGTGGCGCCAGGCCGGTAGCTGTACTCCACTGAGACCTGGGTGAGGGTCGTGCTGCACTGCCAGTGGGCACTCAGCTGCAGTGGCACTGATTGGGCACCAGGGCGGGAGAACTAGGAGGGAGGATAAGCAGGAGGACACGGCTTGGGCAACCCTGTCCTGCCACACCACGCACCATTCAACTGTCCTGTCCCTGCCTCACCACCCACCATTCCTCCACCCACACCCTGCACCGCACACCACCTCCTCCCCCCACCAAAAAAATCCATTGCCTTCCAGTAGGTTTCAACTCATCGCAACCCCATGTGTTACAGAATAGAACTGCTCCACAGGGTTTTCTTGGCTGTAATCTTTATGGAGGCAGATTGCCAGCCTTTCTTCCGCAGCACTGCTGGGTAGGTTTAAACCACCAACCTTTAGGTTATTAGCAGAGCGCAAACCTTTTGCACCACCCAGGAACTTACACACCAGCCAAAGGGCGCCATTCCCGGGGAGACTTTAGAAATCAGACCCTGTATTACACCATTCTTTCAGCAGAGGGCAGGAGAGTGCCTCATTCTAACAAATCCTGCTGACAGATGGAAGTCCACCTTCTTGGGGAAGGGCAGCTTTTAATTTGCACAGTGGTGCTGCCTGCACTAGCAGAGGCTCCGCCCTCCTACACTGCCCAGCGGTTGCCCATTCACTGCTTGCCCACCCGGCTTACCTCCCCGCAGCTGCAACCTGCTCGTGTGGCCAGCCTTCATGCCCACTACCAGCCTGCCCTGCCCACAGCCCACCTGATAGCGCAGGAGCACCACATTATAGTAGGAGGCAGCCGGGTTCTGCTCCGCCTGGCGCTGCAGGGCCTCGGTCAGAGCCGCCATGTTGAGCCAGAAGTCTTTGGCCTCAGGGTCGCTCTGGGAGGGGTCACTACAAAGACCGGGAGTAATCACCACCACCCTCAGGAGACACCTCCAGCATCTGATCTGCTTCCTAAAGATGCAGATTCCCTGGCCCAGCAAAGTATGACCTCATGCAGTGAGAGGTTGAAGGGGGGAAGGAAAGCGAGGTTCAGAGAGAGTGAACAACTTGCCCAGGGCCACACAGCAAATCCCTAGAGGTAGAGCAAGAACTCAGACTGGGAAGCTCCTGCCCCATGACCCTCTGGGACCCCCATACTACCTGAAGAGCAGGTCTGAGTTGGGTTGGAAGTGCTCAATGGGGGCGGTGTGCACAAGGCGGAAGCTGAGGACGGGTGGGGGTGGAGTCCCACTGAACACACGCACAATGCCAGCCGGGAAAGTCATGGTCAGCTCCCCAGTTACTCGCGCCAGACAGCTGTTGGGAGAGAGAGAACTGGGTGTTGGCCAGTGCATGGCACCCCTGGCCCCTCGAATGCAGCAAGGCCCTGACAACACCCAGCATCCTTTCCCCAAACCTCCTCCACTTACATCCTTGCCTGGGTGCACTAGAGAGAATCCACACTGGGCTGAAATAAGCAGGATTACCCCCTTTCTTATTTCCCTTTTCCCCTAGGCCACCAGGAAGGTCAAAGCAAAATGTTCAGTTCTGCAGCTGTCTTCAGCTTGGGTTTCAGGTCTAACGCTCTCCTCTTTGTGGCTTTATTTTAGTCTGTTCTGCTGGATACAGCCCCTAGATTATCCCCAGTTCCTCCACTTGCCCCTAACCCACCCGCTCCCTGGGCTTGGCCTTCTGTCTTGCTCCCTTCAGCTGAATTCCCATGGCAGAGTCAAAGGAGTCTAAACTTTGGCTACAACCATGCCTGGCCCTGCTTAAACACTGTCCATGGCTGTCGTCACTCTCAGGACAGGGGCCCGGACCCTTGGCTTGGCGTTCAACGCCCTTCCACCCTAGAGCAGGTCAAGAAGCACATCTTAAGACTGTCCCTGCTGGAATCTTGACACAGAGCCTCAAGAAAACCCTGCTGATGATGCCAACACATCTTCTGTTTGTCCCCATCATTATCCCTGTCACAGCATACCTGGGGCTGTGGCCACGGAAGTAGGCATGGACATACTCTGTGAAGGCTGTGGCCACAGGCAGAGCATCCTGGGAGCCTAGGACCACGGGGCTTGGACCCCGTGAGACTCCTGAGACGGTGGGGAAGGAATGGGGGACACGGAGTGAGCACATACCCCACTCTCTGCCAACATCACCTCCATCATATCATTCACACCACCCAGATCAAGAAAGGAGAAACCAAGGCCCAGAAGGGGATCCCAGGGCTGCCCCACGTACCGTGTCCTGTCTGGGTTGAGAAGCTGGCCCGTTCTGGGGCGACGCCCAGTGGGGATGGGCTCAGGGAACGAGACTGGAAGGGAAGGAGGTGGGCTGGGCTGTGAATACCCCAGAAGCAGTACCCTAAACTGCCCCCTGGAAATGACCCCCAGCCCAGCTCCCATCACACCCCTCACCCTACCAGGTCTCCATTGCTGTGGGTGAGGGGACAGGACACCTTCCTAGAGTGGGGTTTCCGGGGTGGGGCTGCCAGGCCCTCTTGGGCTGCAAGGTCAGCAGAAGCGGACATCAGGTCTGGGGAGCAAACGCGGAGAGCAGGCATCAGTGAACCACTGCCCTGGGCCTCGGGCCTCCCCAGGGGCAGGCACTCAACTGAGGACTGGGAGTTGGGGATATTTTGGAGACATCCCCTAAGGGTCTGGATGGAAAGGAGCTGCACAGAAGGCACCAGACCGGACTGCAAACGCATCCACAGCCTTGAGCTTCCCAGGCACCAGACAGGTGGACAAGCAAGGGTGAACTCCTCATTACTGGACATATGCAAGCAAAGACTGGATGCCTAGGAGACAGGCACACTACAGAGAATTTTCATCCAACATTCAGCAACGCTATGACCTCTATCTTCTCCGAGAGTAAAAGCAGCCGCCTACCCTGGCCCGTGTCTAACACTTCTAGGGTAACTAGCATGCCATCGTGTAACACCCAGGCTCCCCTGGTCTCCCACCTCCCCAGTGCCCCCTGCAGTTCCATCCACACATGCTGGCCTCCCCGCTCCCCCGTCCCCCCTCCCCCAGTCTGTGTCCCCTTTACCCCAGGGTTCTCACTCCCAGCTCTGCTGGCCTTTACGGTGGGGGCTGTCCTGTGCATTGTAGGGTGCTGAGCAGCATTCCCGGCCTCCACCCACTAGATGCCAGTAGCAACAGCCCCCTCCTTCAAGTCATCACAATCAAAAATGTCTCCCGACACTGCCAAGTGTCCCCTGGGGTCTGAACTGGCCCCGTTGAGAACCATTGCTTTGCATGAGCTCAGCCAACGTGCCTTCATTTGACTTCTCTACACTCATGGTCTACACTCGCTCCCCAGCCCTCCTCTGAACCCACTGCAACCAGGCCCTTCTCCAACCATGGCGCCAACCACCCTTGTCACCGTCTGTGGTCACAGCAACTGCCCCTCTGACTCGGGGACCTCACTCTCCCACTCCCGGGGATCCCCTCCCACCTCCCTGACTACTCCTCCAAGGCCCTCTGCCTGTTCCTTCTCCCCTTTCAATGACATCTTCCTGCAGCAGCTGCCCAAGGGGCCTCCACCCAGTTTCTTCCTCCCTGGCCCTCTGCCCCTCCACCCCCTCCACCTCCTCTCTCTCCATCCCCCCTCAACTCCTCCCAGCCACACCGGCCTGCTCCTCAATATGCCCCACTTGCTCCGACCACAGGGCCTTTGCACGGGTGTGCCCTCTGCCCAGGATGCCCTTCCCCCTATACCTGCATGGCTCCTCCCTCACCTACTTCAAATCTCGGCCCAGATGTCACCCCCTCAGGGAAGCCCCCCTTCCCCCCAGCCCTCACCCTGCACCTGCTGCATCCTTAACTGTTAAACAATGACCTCATTTTCGCCCCTCGAAAGAGTGGGGTTTTCTGCCCGTTTCGGTCTCGGCTGTGTCCCCAGCACCCCATAGGTGCTCAATCTCGCCTCCCCAACAGGGATCCGACCACTCAGACTCAGGGTCACTGGACTCACCTCCTCCTGCCTCGGCCTCTAGCCCCCAGGGGCCTGGAGACGCCGCGAGGGATTGTGGCGAATTAGGAGTCGGGGCCCGCGCCCCCCTGCACTCTGTGGGCAGCGCCCTCTGGCCTGGTGGGCTCTGCGGGGTGCCTGGGCGGGGTACCCAGGAGTCTGGCGAGGGACCAGGCACCGCGTGGGAAGGGGAGTCGAGGCCCGAGTCCTCCACATTCTCGGGTGACGAGGAGGAGAAGGGGGAAGGGCTGGAGGTGAAGCCGAGGCTGCTGGACCCTGGGAAGAGAAAAGGGTCGGTCAGCGCCAGGCCTCGACCACCTTCCACCTTCCTGCAGGGGCGCTTATCTCCATGAAGGGCCTGCCCCCATTCGAAACCCCTGCCCAACCCCCCCAGACCACCCACCCCCTCTGGTCTCTTCCATCTCCAGTAATGCCCCACCCCAGTCAGCGTCCCTTCACACGCAGGCACCACCCTCCTAGTGGCCACACCCATTGCAATATGGCCCCGTCCACTCTCCCTGCAACCCCGCCCATCCTCCAGCGGGCCACGTGCCCTTGCCCCAAAGCCCCCATCACCTGTAAAATCTTCGTGGTCAAAGGCCGACTCCAGAGGCGGCCCAAAGAGGCTCTTGGAAAACTGCTCATCCGACTGTGGCTTTTCTGTACAGCTGGAGGACAGGATAGCCATGAGCGGCCTCCATCCCACCTCAGGGCCTTTGCATGTGCTGTTCCCCCGTCTGGAACTCCGTTCTTGGCTCTCCTCACTGCCACTCCCTGTTTCTCTTCAAGGCCAAGCTCAAACGTCACCCCTACAGAGTGGTCCCCCACTCCTGCCCCAACTAAAGTCATCCCCTACCCTTAATTCCACTGCCGGCTTTATTTGCTTCACAGCACTTAGCAGTATCAAATAGCCTCTAATTTATTTGCTAGTTTTAAAATCTGAACCACTAGAATGTGACTCTGGGAAGGGGGACCTGTCTTGGTCACCCCACTATATCCCTAGAGCCTAGAACAGCACAAGTATACTGCAGGTGCTCGATAAATGTTCACCAAATCAATGATACGTGTTCCCTCAAAAATGGTGCAACCCCAACTCCTCACCAGGGTGAGAGAAGGGGAGGCAGAGATGTGGGAGGCAGTGGGGGACAAGGTGGGAGGAGGTGAGGGTGGGCCCCATCTGCTCACCTGTGTTGATCTCATATCCCTTCCCCATGGAACCCACCTGCTGACCCTTGGGGCGGATCGAGGCCTCTGTGGTTTCCCAGCAGCGTCCCCTATGACAGATGTGCCTTGCTGAGCCTTCCTATCACCCTGACCCTGGTGCTCCCCACTCCATAGACCAGGGAACAAGGCGTGGGGCTGTCTGGCCAGCTGCCCAAGATGACCAGCAAATTCAGCAGAGAGGAATTCGTACCCAAGCCAGCCTGCCTCCAGGCTTTGGCTCTTTCCCTGGCCCCGGCTGCCCACTTTACAGTTCAGCTCTCACTTAATTTTCACAATAATCCAATTTCACAGAAGAGGAGACTGAGGGTCACAATAGTAAAGCAACCTGCCCCAAATCACATAACAGAGCTGGGATTTGAACCCACACCTACACTGCAGGCTCTTTTTCCTCCCCAGATAGAGGGTCCTGAACAGGCTACTCACGTGAAGAGTGGCGTTTCATGGTGCCCTGTGGACAAAGGGGTGGCATCAGGCACGGCTGCATCCAGCTGGCCCCCCAGCCCCGCCCTAGAGCACCTCTCCCATGCCTCACCCCTGGGCCAGGAGGAAGGATGAGGCTGCCTGCCGTGGCCCTGAGCTGTGCCACAGCTGCCTCCGGGCTGCAGGCCGGGGCCCGGGCCAGGGCAGGCTTGATGTGCACGTAGAACTTTCGGGGCTCCTCATCGTCAAAGTCGGAGTCACTGGACGAGAAGCAGGAGGGCTCAACTGTGCGTGCACTGCAGTCAAGGGGCCAAGCGGATTCCAACACGGGGCCTCCCACTGGCCAGCTCTCAGGTCCAAGTGTGCTCCCCCCAAGGACCTGCACAATTCTCTCTCTCACGACTTGCCACCCTCGATCCTGACATCATGTTTTTGGCACCTATCCAAACCTTCACATAAGTCATGCCTGCCCTTAACTGGCGAACTCCTATTCAGCTGCTAAACCCCAACTCTGATGCCTCCTCCTCCATGAAGTACTTCTGGTTCCCCTACTGGGATAACCCAGTTCCCTTTGCTCCCTCTTATCAAAAACTGTCTGCATCTGGATCTGCCTCCTCAACACTGGGGTCTCCAGCAGGGCCCACCCTAGGGCATACACAAAGGGGGCTGCTAATGGTAGACTGATCGTTGTAGACAAAGCTTTGTCCTTAAGTGCCAACAATCGCCCCCAGGGGGCAGTAGAAGGATATTGTTCTGGGTCACATCTGACCGGACAGTGAAGCCTTCTTCATCCACCTCTGGACATGTCTGGGGGAGAACGAGTGGGTCAGCCCCACCGCACACCACCCATCTCCCTCTGCAACATCCCCACTTCTAGGCCCCAATTCAGACTTAAAAACAACTCCAGTGGCAATTACTGTATTCCCCCAGTATAGGGGCAGGTTCCTGGGGAATAGAAAGTGTTCCATCCTAAGAGGGTGGAACTGAGGGGTAAACTGAGGCTAGCATGGGATGTCAGTCTCTCCCACATGGTCCACAGGTGTCCGCAGCCGAGGGAGGATTAGAAACCAGTCCCTAAACTGTGCCACCTCTCTAGCCCCTCAAGCTTAGGGCTCTGGCCTCCAACTTGGGCTCCAGGGGTGGGGCCCAAGGGTGAGATTAGATGCCTCCCACTCAAAGCCCAGCTCAACCCCTCACTTGGCACTCACCCCTGAATCAGGTTCCCCGGAGTCTCTGGGGATGGAGAAAGAGATGCAGGTGTCAGCTCCATTCACCTCATAATGCCTCCCCCCACCCCACAACACTGGACATGGCACCTGGGGGAGGCCCCTGGGCTGCAATATTGTCCTGAGCTAGCTCTGGAGGAGGTGGGACTCTGGGGCTCTCTAGGATGGGTGAATCTGGAGATAGCCCAAGCAGGAGGTATCCTAGACGGCTGGCCTAAGAAGGTAGGGAGTGTGTGGGCTAGCCTTGGCAAAGAGTGGAATCCTAGGCTAGACTGGGCAGGGGTAAATCTGGGCTAGTATGGACAACGGACTTCTGGGCTAGCCTGAGAAAACATGGGCATAGAGAAGTATTTGGTACTAGTTTGGGCAGGGAGACTCTTGGGCTTCCTTAGTCAAGTAATGATTGCTGGTGGAGAAATAGCAGAGCTAGCCCTGGCAAAGGGAAGAACTGTGCAGGGGCAATCCTGGGGTAGTCTGGAACAGGTAGTTCCTGGCCTAGCCTTAGCTAAAGGAATTCCAGACTAGCCTGGGCAGAGGTAATTTGAGCTAGCCTGGGACAGTGGTACTCCTGGGCTAAGCAAGAGACTTCTGGGATAGCCTGGGCAGAAGAGGTGATCCCAGGCTAGCCTGGGCCGGGCTAGGCCAGAGCACTTCCTCACACAGCTGCACGTGGCTCCCGCCGGCTCAGTCCTGGAAGGCGAAAGGCCTTGGCTCCCCGCAAACGTTTCACTGCTGTAAGTCAGATGGGGAGGGGCAGCTGAGCCCTGGGAGGTGCCTCCTTTCCATTGCAGACCCACCTCCCTCACCACCAGTCTATCCAGCCTGGGCACCCATGCCCAGACGTACTTGCCTTCCTGCAGGGCAGCTGCACTGTATGTCTCAAAGTCCAAGGGCCCTGGGGCAGAGGAGATTAAGAAACACAATCAGGCAGACAGACTGAGGCCTGGGAAGGGCGGCAATACACCCATGGCCACACAATAGTAGCTGGGGCCTAGGAACGGTAGCAATACACCCTTGGCCACACATGGCACAAGGACCTGAGCTCAAGGCCAGTTGTGTTCAAGAACAACAGCCAAGATGCTGAACCAGCCTGAGATGGTCATTATGAGTGGGATGGACCAAAGTGGCTGGTGCCAGTTCCAGTTGGATGGGTTGGAGGGAGTGACACCTGAGCTACATCCCACCATCTTATTGATTCAGGAAATGAAAATGCCTTTTTTTCCTATAGCTCCAGCAAAAGTCCCAGGGCAGATTCTCATTGACTCTTCTCCAAACCAATCACTGAGGCCAGTAACTTCCAACTATTTCTAGCATCTCTGGCTGGAACTTGGGTGGGTGGGGGGATGGACGATAAGTCTGTGCAGTTAAGCTGGGTCTTGAGTGCAAGCTAAGAACCTGGGACTCTCTCCTGAGGGCAATGGGGAGCCATGGAGGATGTGTGAGCAGGGACAGGACATGAGAGATCTGAGCCACTGAAGAACAAGAGTGGGGGCAGGGGTGCTGCCTACACAGGGAGGAGTGGCCTAAGCCAGGGCTAAGCCATAGAGACAGAGGGAGAAAGGATAAACCCTGGCAACAGGCTTGACTTGGGAACATATACTGTGTACCAGCACTTACTGAATGCCTACTGTGTGCCAGCATTTATTGAGTGCCTACTGTGTGACTAGCACATGCTTTGCCCTTCACCTGCATCTAATTACTGAATGTTCACAATACCATTAGCTGGGGATTTATTATAACCCCCACTTCACAGTGGAGGAAACTGAGGTTCAAAGAGATCACGACACTTGCCCACAGTCACACAGTGAGTGGTGAAGACAGGAACCCAAGTCTGATTCCAAAACTTTTGTTCTCAACGCTTCCCCAACCCTGTATCTGGGCCTCTTCCTCAAACTGGCCTTTTGTTCAACAACCCTCAATGGCTCCCTTGGACACCTGGGGTAAAGTCTGAAAAGCTGAGCCTGGCACTCAAGGCCCCTCTGGGATCTGGTTCTAAAAGATTTACACATAAGACCAGGCATCAAATCCTCTTCTTAGGTGGGCTGTTGAGTTGGACTTGTCATGAACCCATTCTGCTGATGAGGAAACTGAGGCACAGGGAAGTTCAGTCTTCTGTCTCTTGAGCCCTGGACTCACCTGGCTTCTCTTGGCCTGTGCCTTTGGTCTCTGCAAACTTCCTGAGCAGCATCTCCACACTGACATTCTCTATGTTCTGCTTAAACTCCTCGTGGACCTGGGCCAGGTGGATGGAGTGTGTGACCAGGCAGGGCCCCGTTGCCCAGCATCCCAGCCTCATCCCCCACCCCTGGCCCAACTCACCTGCCCAATCTGCACGTGGGTGTCCTCCACTGAGTGGGTGTAGGAGCCCAGCAGTGCCTTCATATGCTTTAGGTGGGTCTCCTCCATGGCTTGGAAGCGCTAAAGCAAGAGGGGAGGGGCAAATGGGAAGGTCAGGTAGGCCTCAGGCCATGTGAACCAGCCTAACCAATCAGAATGTTGTAAGTCCCTGGCCTTCGTGACTGATTTAGGGAACAGCCAGTGAGAGTCTGCCCTGGGACTTTTGCTGGAGTTATGGGAAAAGAAACATTTTTATTCCCTGAGTCAATGAGTTGGTGGGATGTAAGCTGGAGTACTGGTGGCCATTTTGCTGCATGTGGCTGCACACACACACACCCCCCACACAAACACTCAGGAGGGCATGTCTGCCTGGGAGTGCAGTCCCCAGGGAGGAAAACACATCTGAGAAGCAGAGGCATAGCTTCCTGCCAACACCATTTGAACCCCTGGGTCCAGCTGTGCCTGAAGCCCACTCCAAACTTTTCAGTCCCCTGAGACTATAAATCTCCTTGTCAGTTTGAATGAAGATTTCTATCACTTGTGACTTAAAAAAATTCTGATTGCTACTCCCCAGATTCCGAACTGCTCATGGTACATGTGGGTGGGCAGAGACCCGAAAAGGTGTGGAGCTTTGTAAAAGTTCATACAGCTGGTGAGGGATGGAGGCTGGAATAGAACCTAGGCCTTCCAGCCACCATGAAAGGTCAGGAGACTCTCCATTTCTAAACCCTGCCCTGTTTTGTTCAAAGCCCTCATCAGTAATAACAGAAATAATAATAATAGCTAGGATTAATGAAGCAGTTTCTCTGTATCTGGTACTGATCTGAAAACTTCACATAAAATACCAGCTGCTGTCAAGTCAATTCTGACTCATGGTGACCCCATGTGTGTCAGAGTGGAACTGTGCTCCACAGAGTTTTCAATGGCTAATTTTTTGAAAATAGATCACCAAGCCCTTCTTGCGAGGCACTTCGTGGGGGACTAGCACCTCCAACTTTGTTAGCAGCTAAACAGCCACACATTTAATCTTTACAACAACCCTCTGAAGTAGGTGCTACTTCTGTCTCTTTTACAGGTGGGGAAACTGAGGCACAACATGATTTGGCTTTGGAAATAATTATAACAACAACGAACACAATAGCTAACTGATTCTAGAAGTTGGTGGCTTTGAGCTGGTTATTCTAAGGTTCCTGGGAGTCAAGAGTTTCGGAGGTTCTGAGATTCCGAGGCCCACAGCATCCTGGGCCGAGGAATGTATACATCTCAAAGGCTCCCATGCCTGGTTCTTACCAGAGCCGAGTCCATCATCTTCTGCTCGAAGTCTGCCCGGGCTGAGTTGTACTTCTCCACGGAGCGCCGCAGGCTCTCTGCCGCCTTCTTGGTCTTGGCCTCTGCCTAGGAGGCACAAGGAGGGGTCAGGGCTGGGACGGGGACACTCACGGGCCTGTCACCTGGCAGGTGGGCACCTGGGGCACCCAGGGTGTGGTGACCACACACAGGTCCTATGACTATCGCTTTGTGATATGTTTTCACCTCCCATCTGGCAGCCCCCCACCCCTCTGTCAATCCCTGAGACCCCCTCCGCGGAGGGGTCGGGGGGGGGGGGGAGGCTGGGGACCGTACGTCCAAGTCCCACCTTGTCCATCTCCTTCTGGCTGGTGCTCTCTCTGCGCAGGCGCTCCTGGTCCATGCAGCGGTTCAGGTAGTTCTCGCGAGACTTGGGCAGCAGCTGGTTGACGCCTGCAAAGACCTGTACCGCATCCAGCGTGCCCACCACCTCTTCTTTGCACTGCCGGAGTGGGGAGCGGGTGTTGCTTCCACCAGAAGTGTCTGCCCCCTGGGGCTCTGAGCCTGAGTGCCCCCAGGCGACAACCGTGAAATTCCCAGCTTCCCAAACACTCACTCTGGAATTCCAGGTCCACAAAGTCATTTTCTGAGTGTTTTATTTAATTAAAAATTTTTTAAAACTTGTTAATAGGTAGCATCTTCACATGGTTCATATTTCTTAAAGTGCTCAGGGGTAAGCCGAGGAAAAAGCCTGCCCCACCCTTACCTCCCCTAGCTCCCCCTAGACACTGACTAAGGCACTCTACCACAAGGCTAGGAGGCAGGCCTGTGACAGATGGAGAAACCGAGGCACTGGCGGCTCTATAACTTACCCAAAGCCCCTCAGCACGTGAGCGTCAGAGCTGGGCTGTAAACCCAGGCCCTGAGGCTCCTCACTCGAGACTCAGCCCGCCATCACCCTGACCACCACCCCTCCACTACCCCTACCTGTGCTTCTCAGGCCTCTGCCTGGGAGCCCCCCTCATTACCGCGTTCCTTCTCTAGAAATAATCAGTACTCGGGCAAGCAAATGTATTAGTTCTTTTATCTCTCTCTCTTTTTTTTAATCGCACGTGCTGTTTTACGCATTGCCTTTTCAACTTAATAACCCATCCCGAAATTGTTTCATATCAGCCCACAGAAAACGTCCTCATCCCCTTACTCCTCTCTCCCCCTCCCCCCCTTTTTCCGGAAGCAGATCGCCACACCTTTCTTCCCAGGCGCCACTAGATGGACTCAACCCTCCAACCTTTCAGTCAGCAGCCAAGTGTATGAACCATTTGCACCACGCAGGGACTTCCCCACCCGCTTTTTAAATGACTGCCAACCTTCAGAACATAAATGCAAAGCGTCTATGATGCTAGAATGCTAAGATTTGAATATTGTGGAATCCTTAGAGGAGCCCTGGTGCCGCAATGGTTAAGCGCTCAGCTATTAACCACAGCCATCTTGTGGGAGAAAAGACCTGGCGAGCTGCTCCTGTAAAGATTTACAGCCTAGGAAACCCTATGGGGCAGTTCTACTCTGTCCTATCAGGCTGCTATAAGTCAGAATCCACTCCAGGGCACCCAACAAGGGTCTAAGGCTTGAATATTCAGCGATTCTAGGCTTGAAAGAGTACAGAAATGTGGACTATCAAGATTTGAACTTCCAATGGTCTAGATCAAGGGCCGGCAAACATTCTGCAAAGGGTCATTTTTGGCTTTTCAGGCAGTACTGTCTCTATCCCAACTGCTCCACTCTGGGTTGTAGTGCAGATCAGCCATGGACTACATGTACATGGGTGTGGCTGTGTGTTCAAACTTTATTTACAGACCCTGAAATTTGAATGTTGTATAATCTTCGGGTGTCTCAAAGGATTCTTCTTCTTTTTGATTTTTTTTATTTTCCCCAAACACTTAAAAATGTAAAGTCCATTCTTAACGGGAGAGCCCTTGCCGAAACACGCGGCAGGTCAGATTTGGCCTGCAGCCGGCAGTATGCTGAAGCCCTAGTCTAGAATTTAAGGGTCTGGAATTCTACCACGTTCAGTTTGTGAGTTTCTGGGTTCGATGTTCCAGGATTCACAGAATTCTCAGACACATACCAGGCGCTGGAAGTTCAAAGGCCCCAGAATCCTGAGCAGCTGGTGGTGTTCCCGCCCACCTGCTGGAGTCCCTGCCCACCCGCCAGAGTCTCCACAAGCTCCCTCGGAGTCCCTGCCACCCCCCAGTGTCCCGCCCACCTGCCACTGCCCACCCTCGCACCTTCTTGTGTGTTTTGAGCTGCTCCTCGCCATAGCGCAGCACGTCCTTGATGAGGTCCTGCAGCTTCCGCGTCAGCTCCAGGTGGCAGAGCGCCAGCTTGTCCGAGGAGACCCGAAAAACCTCCCAGAGTGGGGCGAAAGTCCTGGGGGCGGGCAGGGTCACACCCAGGGCTCAGGAGGCGACCTTCCCCCAGCTCCCCCAGGCCTCCGCCTGGGCATCTCCTACGCACCAAACCAAACCAAACCTGTTGCTGTCGAGTCGATTCCGACTCATAGTGACCCTCCCGGACGGAGTAGAACTGCCCCAAAGGGTTTCTAAGGAGCGGCTGGTGCATTCAAACTGCCGACCTTTCCGTTAGCAGCCAAGCTCTCAACCCCTAAGCCACCAAGTGTCACACCCAGAGCTCAGGGGGTGACCTTCCCCCCAGTTCCCCCAGGCATCCACCCAGGCATCTCCAATGCACCTATGCATCAAGCCCTGCTATTAAAGCTACGTTTAAAGTCCTGAGTCCCTATCAAAACGGTAGGAGGCAGGCCTGTGACAGATGGAGAATCTGAGGCACCTGGGGTGGGGGTGGGGGGCTCCATAACTTATCCTAGGCCCTGAGGCCCCCAGTCCTCACTCTAGACCCAATGTCACCTCCGGGCTCCAGGACCCACCATGATGTTTGTGGAGGGGGGTGGGGGCTCAGACTCAACCTGGCCACAGAGCTCACATCCGCCCCCCAGACTGAGTCAGCTGGATCTTCCCAGCTCAGCAGAATCCCCCTCTGACTCCCTGCCCCATGCCTTCTCTCCCTGCGGCCTCCACTCATCTCGGAGAAAACTCTGCCCCACAGTAGCCACAGAATGCCAAGGAGGCCCTCCCCTCGTCTCCCCCTCCCCCTCCCCAGGCCCTGCAGCCACACCAGCCTCCTCTCCAATGACCCCATTAGCTAGTGGGGGGCAACACCTTTGTCCACATGTTCACAGTGTGGAGAGATGTCCACAGCCCAGGAGGTGCCCTACGCACCCAGGCCCATGGCCACCTTGATGACCCCGCCCCACCTGCAGCCTACTCACCCCACCGGGGTCCCATTGCTGGCCAGCTTGGAGAGTTTTGCCATTGCCTTTGAGTAGGTCTCTTCGATGGTGGCCCTGGGTGGAAGGACCAGGAAAAGGATGGAGGAGGTTCTGAGCACTCTTAGGAGAAGTACCATCCCCCAGCCTCAGTTTTCCCAGCGTAAACACAAGGAGGGAGTCCATCTGACCAGAGACAGTACAAGTCCTTGGGGGCTGGGAGGACATTTCAAAAATTCATGGAAGTATTCCCCCTGACCCAGTAACACATTTTATTAACAACCGTAGTGTGGTAGCGGCAGCACCAGCTCCCTTTTTTTCTGAGCACATATTATAAGGTGCTTCATATGGTTTGTCTTATTTAATTAAAGGAGACAAGTTCCTATTTCTGTTTTCGCCTCTGTGGCCAAAGATAAACCAGCTGCCCTTGAATCGACTCGAACTCACGGCGACCCCATGTGTGTCAGAGTAGAACTGTGCTCCATGGGTTTTCAATGGCTGATTTTCTTCGGGGAGCCTCTGGGTGGACTCAAACCTCCAACCTTTCAGTTCGCAGCTGAGCACATTAACCATGTGCACCATCCAGGGACTCCCTTGGATTTCATAACCAACCAGTTACCATCCAGTCGATTCCGACTCATGGCAACCCCAAGTGTGTCAGAGTAAAACTACTCCATTGGGTTTTCAGTGGCTGATGTTTCGGAAGCAGATCGCCTGGTCTTTCTTCTGAGGTGCCTCTGGGTGGACTCGAACCTCCAACCTTTTGGTTAGCAGCCGAGTGCGTTAACTGTTTGCACCACCCAGGGACTCTGGCGGATGTAATAGACATGGGATATTTTCCAGGCATTCAGCCACTGGGAGAAGGGGGAGCGGAGGCTGCTTTTGCGACTAGTTTATGATATTTTCTGGGATAAAGGTGCCTGAGCCACTTTTTACACGCTGAAGTGTAGATTTTTTTTAATCATACATGTGTTTTCCTTTATCATAGCCAGGACATAAGACTGACTTTTTTTTTTTTTTTTTAAATATTCCCCGTGTAGGTACATTACATTATCTATGAATTTCTTTTCGGCAGGAGGGGTTAGAAACCTGCTGGTTGAGTTATAAAAACACTAGAACAGACACTGGGTCTGACAAGGTTGAGAATTGCTGTTTTTAAGGGTCTTCAATTCCCTTTGGTTCCTTGGGGTGGGCGTGACTGCCTGGGTGGAACCAGCATGGGGATAGGTGGGCGGGTTCATGGGCGGGGCCATGGGTGAGCGTGGCTGGACAGGCTGGTTTGTGGGGTGGCCAGGGTGGGGCTGTGTGAGTGGGTGTGGCCATGGGGTGGGCGGGACATGAGGGCTCACCTCTCCCGGATGAAGTCTGCCAATTCTTTGGTGGAGACAGGCCCCTGCTTCACGCTGTGGTACAGAACCTCAAAGCCGTGATTTTTCTCGCCCTGCAGAGGATGGACGCGGATATTGAGAAAGCGAATGGAGAGGATATTGGGGTTGCCTAGCAACAGGGCATGGGTGGAGGAATCACTAAGCAGCTCAACCCCTTGACTGTAGGGATTGGTTCTGGCTTGAGCCAGTCAGCATGTTGCCTCTCCCTCTGCTCATAGTGATTGGTTCACGTGCCTTAAATTGGTTCAATCAGAGAGGAGCCTGGGATTTTTCTTCTGTAGTTGAGAGAGAGAGAGACGTTCTCATTTGCTCCTTCTTTATCTCTGTCTTTGTATCACTGTGTCTCTCTGTCTGTCTCCATCAGTCTCTTCCCCTGTTTTTGTCTCTGTGTCTCTTCACAAATGAGAAAATTATTGTGGTCACACAGGAGATAGTGGAAGCCAAATGGAAACCATGAACCTTGAAAAGAAGCTAAACCCAAGAAGTCTGAATTTATTTTTAAAAGTGTTCTGAGTTGAGCTGCTGGATCAAACTAACCCTGAAAGTCACATTATACCACATTTCAATTTTGTAAGCCAATGCAATCCCTATTGAGTCACGATGAGTCAGAGGGTAATGTGTTTGGTCTGTACCTGTGAATGTGATCCTATTTGGAAATAGGGTTTTTCTTTTGTTATGCTGATGAATTCATACCAACATAGCGTGGGTCCTAAACCTAATCCTTTCTGAGTTATAAAAGGACTAGAATAGACACAGAGACACACACATGGGGGAAGAAAGATGCCATGTGAGGATCATCTGCACACCAAGGAATGCCACAGAATGCCCAGGGCTACTGACAAGGAAGAAATCGACATGGCCGAGACCTTGATTTGGACTTTTTGCCTCCAGAACTGTGAGAAAATAAATTTCTGTTCTTAAAAGCTACCCACTTGTAGCATTCGTGCTACAGCAGCACTAGGTAACTAAGATGATCCCTCAAACACCCAAAGGTGACTCCTGTTTTTGCTAATTCGTGGTATTATTTGCTTAACATGTTGCTTTAAATCACTCATGTTTCTTTCCCTAATACATTTACTTTAGAGGGCAACTTTTCCCACTACTCTAAATAGAAAACCAGGACCCCCAGCCATAATGAAAGCAACAGGGAAAAATAATCAACAGCTATGTTTTACGACTGGCCAGATCCTGTCACCTGCACAAGATGTCATGTCTGAATCCTGAGCTGTTTGTTAAAAAGGGAGAAGATGCAAATCAAAACCACATTGAATACCATCTGTTTTGGTCAACTAGTGCTGCTATAGCAGAAATACCACAAGTGGATGGCTTTAACAAAGAGAAATTTATTCTCTCACAGTTTAGGAGGCCAGAAGTCTGAATTCAGGGCACCAGCTCCAGGGGAAGGCTTTCTCTTTCTGTTGGCTCTGGGGGAAGGTCCTTGTTATCAATCTTCCCCTGGTTGAGGAGCTTCTCAGCACAGGGACCCTGGGTCCAAAGGACATGCTATTCTCCTGGCTCTTGTTTCTTGGTGGTATGAGGTCCCCCTGTCTCTCTGCTTGTTTCTCTCTTTTATATCTCACAAGAGATTGACTCAAGACACACTCTAATCCTGTAGATTGAGTCCTGCCTCATTAACATAACTGCCGCTAATCCCATCTCATCAACATCATAGAGATAGGATTTACAAGACATAGGAAAATCACATCAGATGACAGAATGGTGGGCAATCAAACAATACTGGGAATCATGGCCTAGCCAAATTGACACACATATTTTTGGGGGACACAGTTCAATCCATGACACCATCTCAGCTCCATTAGAATGACAATGATTAAGACAAAAAAGAAAAACAACAAGTGTCGGCAAGGTTGCGGAGAAATTGGGTCCCTCAGCCACTGCTGGCAGGAATGTAAAATGGTAGAGCCACTGTGGAAAACAGCTTGGCAGTTCTTCAAAAAGTTGAACATAGAATTACCATATGACCCAGCAATCCCAATCCTAGGTATATACCCAGAAGAAGTGAAGGCAGGAACACAAACAGAAACTCATATACCAATGTTCATTACAGCACTTTTCACAGTAGCCAAAAGATGGAAAAAAAACGAAATGTCCATTAACAGATGGATAAACACAATGTGGTCCATCCATACAATGGAACACTACTCAGCCATAACGAGAAATGAAGTCCCGATGTATGCCACAACACGGATGAACCTTGAAACATCATGCTGAGTGAAGTAAGCCATAAAAGAATAAGTATTGTACAATTGCACTTACATGAAATGGCTAGAATAGACCTATAGAGACCAAAGTTACCAGGGGTGCAAGGGAGAGGGGAAGGCAGAGCCGTTGTTTAGGAAGCATTGAGTTTCTGTTTATGGTGATGGGAATTTGGCAACGATTATGGGTGATGGTTGCACAACATGATTCATGTAATTGATTAACGTAACTTATGTCAATAAATTGTACACATAAAGTATATTAAATTAGCAAATGTTATGTTACATATATTTTTACAATAAGAAAAGGGAGATGAGCTAGGGTCTTTGGGAAGTAGAGAGATTTTAGCACCAAACGGGGCCTTGTAATTAGGACTGGAAGAGAAGGCTTACGGAAGGATCTGTGGATATTTAATTCCCAGCACAAATCACTGAAGCAGTCCCTTTGGCAACAGTGATGGGCATAAGGCACTCAGCATTTAGCAAGTCTCCCATAAATGACAGTTTCCTCCATCCTCCTCCAACCTGTGGGGTTCACCCTCCTAGTTATCTAGAAGCTTGAAGGCCAAAAGCCAGAAGCCACTACCAGATAACTCCTCTAGCTGCATAAATGGAGAAAATGAGGCTCAGACTGGGGCAGATCCAGGACTCAGGTGTCACCCCTCATTCTGTAATCATCGATGGCTCCCTATTGCCCACCAGCTGAAGTCCTAAGTCCTTAGCCTGGAATTGCTTGTCCAACCTCATTTCCCAACTTCCTCATGGTCTAGCCAACAAAACAGCAAGCAGTGCAAAGACGTGTGTACCTTTCAGGCACTGCAACTCTGCTCAAGCCATTTCCACGCACGCAAATCTTTCTGCTTCTCAGGGATCACTGCCTGGCCCACCTCTTCCAGGAACTTTCCCTGACCCTCCTAGACTCCCATGACCCCCGAGCTTTCACTGTTGCTCCCTCTAGCTCCCTGAGAATTCACTTTCTCTCTTCTTGTGTCAGGAGTTACATTTTTAAGATTCAAATGTCAAATCCCTCTTTTATTCACTGGTCACTTTGGGCCTGTGATATCACCTTTCAGTTTCCTTGCCCAGCAAAAGGGGATGATGACAGCACCCACCTCCCAAGAGTCTTGGTGAGATGAGGTTGGCCAAGTGCTGGACCTCCAGGGGTGGTGGTGAGGGCTCCCCAAACAGCCCTAGCAGCCCCTGCCTGCCTACTACCCAGGGGATCCTCGGGTGAGGCCGCGCCAGGCACTGCCGCCCAGGCCAGCATCTGGGGCTGACTCAGAGCCAACTGCTGGCCTGTTTCCCAGGCCTGGCAAAGCCCCCAGGGCGTCTACCTCCCTCTGGCTGGGTTGGCAGACAGGGGTCCTAGGATTGGCTGGCTTGGGCCTGTGTCTCCACCCAGAACCTCCGCACACCAGCTTGCCTCCCATACCAGCCCCAGCAAGATCCTTCAGATATAGCTTGAGCATGTTCCTCTCCTGCTCACACCTTCCCCATGGCTCCCCAGTACCCTATGCCTCGGGCCCTGCCCTGGGCCCATTGAGCTGGGGCATCTCTTTCCAGCTTGACCTCCCCTGACTGAGACCTCCTTGGGGCTGGCCAGGGCCCCAGCATCTCCCAGCACAAAGCCAGGCATGTATGGGGGTGCCCATATAAACAATTGATTAAAAAAAGTACTGTAAAAAAAAAAAAAAAAAAGGGAAGGTCGAGAAGGGAGAGGTTGACATGTTGTGGGGTTGTTGGCCAATGTCATGGAACAATATGTGTACTACTGCTTCATGAGAAACTGTTTGTTCTGTAAGCCTTCACCTGAAGTACAATAAAAAAAAAAAAAAAAAAAGTACTGTCAAAGATACAGCGTCCCTAGGGCCCTCCCTGAGTCCTGCAGAGGTGGGAATTTCAAACTCCTTTCCAAAATGGGGAAACTGAGGCTCAGGGAGGCAAAGTCACCTGCTCAAGAGCTCCCAGTGAGTCTGAATTCGAAATCAAACCCTGAACCCAAAGCTCTTAACCACTCAGCACCCAGCTGTCTTTAGGGGGAAGAGAAAAGGGATGGCTTCTATTTTCTGTTGATCTGTATTTTCTGCAGCAAGCTCGCAAGCCTTGTGCAATTAAAAGAAATTTAAAATAAATGTAGGTGCTCCTGCCAGGGTTCCAAAATGTGGGCAAGGATTGATCCCCAAAAGGTCAACCTGCTTACACAGAGGCGGGAACAGGGGCTGAGTGAGGGCAGCCTCTCCCCAAGGTCACTCAGCCCTTCAGAGGCAAACCAGGGGAGTATGACCCTTGGGGAAGGGGGCTGAGGTAACAAGGGGGTGCGGCTCCTTTAAGAAAGCAGGAGCCAGTAAAAAGAGCCCAAGCTGGGGAGGGAGAGAGGGAAGGAGCAGGCTTGTTGCCAGGGGCAACCAGTCCCTAGCAACAGGCTTCCTCTCTGCAAGCTCAGTGCCTGCAACTGTTGGGAGGGGGGGCTTTCACCCCATCCCTCCCTGGCTCCTGGGCCCTCCCCTGCTCACATGCCCTCTGTGGCTCCCTAGTGCCAGGCCCTACACGAGGAGTCCTGTTCCCGGAAGTTGCCACCAGTGCCATACACCTGGGCTTTTGTCCAGGCTGTTCCTCCAGCCTGGAATGCCTTTCTCCCATCCTGAAAAATCTCTCAAGCCTTCAAATCCCACTGCAAATATGCTCTGGGCCCTGGTTCCTCCTCTGGGTGCCCCCAAGGTGGACTCTGTGAGGCTGGGGCGACCTGTCCTGGGGGCAGGGCCAGGGTCAGGACAGATGCTGTCAGACACCCCAGCATCTCCCAGTGTGGCAGGGAGTGAGTGAATGAATGAATGAGTGAATGAAAATAAGCCTATGCCACCTGCCCCCCCAAACTAGGTCACAGCATGCCGTCCCCAGCCCAGAGGGTGGAAAGTCGAGGGGGCCGCAAAGGGTCAAAAGCAAGAAAACCCCCCAACTCTCCAGGGTGGGAAGGATGTGGAAATTCCCTGGCTGGAATGTCCTCGGATCCTGAGGCTGGGATCGTGTTTTGGCCCTGGGTTCAAGCCTAGACTCTACGCTTTCTCACTGGGCCTCAGTGTCGTTGTTGTTCAAGCTGTAACCTGCCCAAGATCGAGCGGCCCGTGAGGGCTGGGGATGCAGATTCAAACACAGCCTGACTCTCAACTTCAACTCCCACTCCCTGCAGACCTCCACCTGCCTATGGCTCTGCCTGTGAGGTGCTGATTCCCCCCACCTTCATAAAAGCCCCACAGCCTTGCCAGGGGCCCCCACTAAAATAAGAGTAGATCTTACCCAAAAATGCTCCCCAAAATACGACATCCTGATGGCTGCTGTGGAGACTCCTGCAGGCTCCTGTCCAGTGTCTGCCCAAAGAGAGAAGCAAGTGTGAGCTGCAGAGTCACAGCCAGCGTAGTGTGGGCCTGAGGAGGGGAAACTCCAACTGTCCTCCCTGTGGAGGAAGGAGAGGGAAGGTGGAGGAGGAACTGAAAGCCCAAGGCTGGGAGCGTGCCAGGGCCTCTGAGATGATTCTGGAGGAGCCTCATCCCAGGGGGACAGACCTGGACACGGACACCGCCAGACATGTGGGGTCAGGCCTGGGCTGGATACAGGGACAAGGACTAGGATAGCCCAGACTGGAGGAA
Organism: Dugong dugon; assembly: GCA_030035585.1. Taxonomy (NCBI): domain Eukaryota; kingdom Metazoa; phylum Chordata; class Mammalia; order Sirenia; family Dugongidae; genus Dugong; species Dugong dugon. Next base: position 22,188,422 of record CM057462.1, on the reverse strand, counting down.
GGGGCATGGGAGTTGGGGTTTTAAAGCATGAACAGGAGTTCACAAGTGGGAAAATGAGCCCCAGCCTGGGCAGAAAAGATCTGGGCCATTTCACAGATAGGGAAACTGAGGCTCCCAGAGGGAAAGCCACTTGCCAAGGTCACACAGCCAGGAAGTGACAGTAGATTTGCCCTCTGGATCAGCTGAGCCCAGACCCACTCTCAGCTCCACGCTGGGCAGTTCCTGCAAGAAAAGGGTGCGGTGAGAGATGGAGGCTGAGGACTGTGACTCCTTATGTGGGGTTTGGGTCCCTGGAGTGTCCCGGAGGATCCCTTGGGAGTTTCTTGAGTCCCTCTACCACAACCCACATCTCATGCACAACTCACCCTTCACCAAGGCGACTGAGCTGGCATCAGTCCCCCACAAGTCCAGACCCAGTGTTCACCTGGTGGCTGAGTCACCACTGACCAGCTCCATGCCTCAGTTTCCCCATCTGCAAAATAAGAGGGAATGGCTAGAAGGGGCTCTCTCAGGGGACCCCAGACCTCCCTTCAGAGGGGGCTGGGCTGGGCTGCCCATCAGGGAAGGGACATGTAGTGTCCTTGGCACGTTAGCGAGGCCAGGCTTGTCACCGGAGCCTGCAGGCCTCATCCATAATTCATGACCCCACAGGCAGCATGGCAGCAGCTGGGAGCTTGGGAGGCGCAGTAGAGGCAGGGACAGGGACAGGGACAGTGACCGCAGGATGTGGAAGACGGAGGAGCAGGCAAGATCTCAGGCAAGGCTGCCCCTCTCTGAGCCTCAGTTTACCTAATCTTGAAAATGAGTTTCATTTGACTCATCGCCACTCAGCCCTCATTTCCTGGGCTTCTGTGATTCATCCAATGCCTACCGTGCACAATGCCAGGGCCTCTGAGATGATCTAGCCCTGGGCCTGGCCCCCACAGAACCCCCAGTCTAGGGGACACAGCCAGACACAGACACCTCCAGTCCCATGAAGTCAGGACCAGGCTGCATGGGCAGACAAGGACTGGTAGAGCCCAGACTGAAGGAGGGAGTTGGGGTTTTAAAGCATGAATAGAAATTCACCAGGCAAAAAATTAATTCTTTGATTCAACAAACTCTCCCGACCACCACCCTGTGCTGGGCAAAGCTGTAGTCCCTGAGAAAATTCAGCCCCTGGTGTGACCCCCTTGGAAACCCAGTCTGAGAGGAGGCGTTGCTTGGCTGACATCCCAAGTGGGAGAAGACCTAAATTCCTGTTTCTTTTCTTAGTTTCTGGCCATGACCCGAACGCCAAGTACCCCCAAATCCCTCAGAGCTGTGCTGACTGATACGGGAACCACTGGCCACATGTGGCTACTTAATTTTAAGCTAAATAAATTTATACAGTTAAATCCCCAGTCCCTTGGCTGCACCAGCAGGTGCTCCGAAGCCCCACAGGGCTGGATGGCGGACAATGCAGACTGATTGAGAAAGTGCTGTTCTAGAGGATCCCAGGGGCCCCAGGCTCAAGTTCCCCAGACAGCAAGCATGTCACTACTGTTTTTACAGCTCTGAATCAATTATTCCATCCCCCACCACACACACACACACACACACACACACACACACACACACAGAGACACACACACAGACACACACACGAGCACACACTGACCTCTAAGCTATGTGGTGCTGGGCCCAGCTCCTCACACAAATCAGCTCACTCAACCCTCACAACCACACCAGGAGACTTAGTCCCAACTTTCCAGACCAGGAAATTGAGGCACAGAGAGCCCCGCCCCCCCATCTCTGGCCCGGGGTCACTGTGATCTTGACCCCAGCCTGTCTGCCAAAAGAACACCTGTTTGGAACCACCAAGTGTGGCTCAGGGTTTCAGTGTCCCCTCTACTGCCCCCTTCCACCCACCTCACCACTTGGAGCCATAATAGGGGACAGGGTGGCATAACGTAGGGTGGCCCAGCCCAGGAAGTGACACCTGTTGCCTCTCCCGAAACCTGGGGCAGGCGGAGGGGCTCCTTTCTGTTCCCAAGGGGGACAAGGAGGAGCAATGGCGGCCTACTGACCAGGGCTCGAACTCACCGGATCGCGTGGTGAGAGGGGTTGGGGCCCCTCTTCTCCAACGGGGCGGGTGCCAGGGGAGGCCACGCAGCCACTGCTACTTCCGTCAGCACCAAGCGCAGGCTCATGTGCGTAGGGGGACAGGAAGCACGCCCCGCCCCACCCACCACCCAACCAGCAGGCTACCTCTCCCCAGGGGGGCGCCCTGGGACCTGCCTGGCATCTCACAGGGCATGGGTGGGTAAACTGAGGCCCCTGAATCTGGGGCCCCCAGCCTGGGGCTATTATTACTGAATAAATAATAATAATGACGACCAACAATAATCATAATGACAATAATAAGTGTTGTTGTTAGCTGCCGTTTAGTAGGCTATTGACTCATGGAAACCCCACGTGAAATGGAACAAAATGCTGCCCGTCCTGCACCATCCCCGTGATTGGTTGTAGATTGGACCCCTGTGATCCACAGGGTTTTCATGGGCTGATTTCTCGAAGTTAATCACCAGGTCTTTCTTCCTAGTCTTAGTCTGGAAGCTCCACGGAAACCTGTTTAGCATCACAGCAACACACAAGCCTTCACTGACAGATGTGTGGTGGCTGCACATGGGGTGCATTGGCCAGGAATTAAACCCGGGTCTCCCGCATGACAGGCAAGACTTCTACCACTGAACCAAAATAATAACACTTACAAATCAAGCACCAACTCCGGGCTAAGGGTTCTACGTCTCACCCTCCCGAGGTGGGCCAATTATGCCCACTTCACTGAAGGGAAAACTGAGGCCCAGACTGGTATAGCCAGTGAGAGGCAGAGCTGAGACTCGAACCCAAGACCTAATGGACTTTCACAGGCCTGAGGCGCTTTTGCCTTCGTGGGTGACTTTCTCCATTAAAAAAGATTTATTATATTTTATGACTGTGTTGATATAAAGACAAATACATTAATGCTATTAAACATTTTTTTCAATCCTGAAGTAATTTTTTCCCTTCTGTTTTTAAAAGAAATTAAAACATGTTCATGGACCCTCAAAGTCATGTGGCCCAAAGCACAGTGCCTCCTATACCTAATAGATAGGTAGGTCAGCCCTGCTCCAACAGGGTTCCCTGGGTTCCACAGCCCCAGGGCAAGCCCAGAGACTACAGAGACCTGCCCAAGATCACACAGCAGGCCTGGCTGACAGGGACGCTCCATCTTCTGGTGGCTGGCCTTAGGGGGCTGAGTCCCACTGGGAGTGTCTGACCCGAGCCCCCAGCACCACTTCCCGAAAACCTGTGGCTCTGAGAGGTGGCCCAGCATCCAGGCAGGCCTAGGCGTTGATAAGAACAGGACAGGAACCAAGTCAGCATACGGAGGCTCCTGTTCTGCCGTGGGAATGGGGTGGGGGGAGCTGGCCGGACATCCGGAGCCACTGACCCCTCACTGGGTAACCTTGGGCCGCCTGAACCTCTCTGGGCCTCCAGGGTCCTAAGAAGGGGGATCTGAAGTTTTGCCTCCTCCTGGACTTGAGTTAGTGCACAGTAGGGCCAGTTTGGAGAGGAGGGGTCCTTCCCTTTCTTTCCAGTGACTGGCGGTGTTTTTCTCCCCTTTCAACCCAGCCACCAGAGCTGGGACGGTGTACAAAATCTGGCTTGACTGTGACAATGGCGCCATGAGGCAGTTTCTCATCTTGGCCATATCCCAATGGGGAAACTGAGGCACCTGCCCCATGTATCACAGAGACTCAGCTGCCAACTGAACAGCATCTGGGCACACTCCAGACAGATACCTATTGCACACCGAATGTGTACCTGACACATCGGGGCGCTGGGAACACAACAGGCAACAACCTTTGGTGACTCCCTGCTTTCCTCCCCCACCCTGTCGGCTGTGACCTCATCTAATGACCACAGATATTGTCATTAATATTCTAATGATCACATCTGCATTAAAACACTTCCCACCTCCCACAAGCTCCTCTGATCTTTCCAGAGGGAATCAGCCCAATTCAAAGAAAAACAAACTGAGGTGTGGGGGAGCAAAACCACCTGGATTCCCACCCTGCGCTCACTCCTCTGCCCACCCGCAGGGGTGGAGATCAGAATGACAGCAGACGGGGCTGGCTCAGTGACTCCCACCTCCCCCTGCCCAGCAGGAGTAGGCTCACCCCAGTGTAGGTGATGGTATGCGGGTCAGGGTGTGCCCCAAGTGGCCCTGCCGGTGCAGCCAGGGTAGAGGGGCCCCATCCCAATGACTGCAGCTTTGTTCTGTGTTTTACTGTCTGGAAGAGCACCCCCTCCCTCAGCCCCTGTTCTCTCCGGACCCTTCCAGCAATACCAGGTGTGACTACCAAATCATTTTGCAGAGCAGTAAACTGAGGCTCCAAGGCCAGCAACGCACATGACATGGGATCTCCAAACCCATTGCTCTCTGCCCCCCAAGTCACCAACATCTTAAACAAAAAAGTGAAATCACAGTCTCACAAAAGGTGGGGTTGGGGTGTTCGAAATCTTTAGAAGGCAAGGTCTGAAGCCCCGCCTCCAATTTTCAAAAGAGGAAACTGAGGCTCAGAGAGGTCCTGTCACCTGCCCAAGGTCACCAGTGAGGCAGGACCGTCTGAAGCCGCCACCTGGTCCCTGATGCGGCTGGGGCGACTCCCAGCATGAGACCTGAAGCAGATGGAGGGGCTGCCCAACCCCCCCACCCCACCCCAGCTCTCCTCCACGCCCCACTCCGAGCCGCCTCCGGAAAGAGCCTAATTTACCTCGATGTATTTTAATCCCCCGAGAACAGATGCTGGCGGCCCCCACCCCCACCCCACCCCACACTGAGGCAGAGACACCTCCAAGTCTACACACCAGGCCCTTCCAGGCCCAAATGGACCAGTACCTGCCGGGCAGGGGACCCACACCCCCTTCTCCCCAGAATCCCAAGCTTGAGGTTGGGATGGCAGTCAATCCCCTCGCCTACTGCTGGGGGCTGGGAAGGGGCCGTCTAGAGAAGAGGTCAGGGGATCCCCAGCTCCTTGGAAACCCACGAGGCCTGGACTGGGGTTCACAGTGGAGAAAACGAGAAGGGGTCCCTCATCTTGTCCTCTGAGGCCTGCAGGTCAGAGCTTTGAAGAGCGGAATTGATGGGTGGTCTTCACCTGGGTATCCCTGGGTGGAAGGGGCTAGTGCCCCCATTTTAGCAGCTCCGGAACCTGGACTCCGATCGAGGCTTAGAATAAAGGATTTGGGGAGGGGTCTCGCATCGCAACCGCCCTCCTGCACGCCACGTGTCGAGGCCAGGGGATGGGGGGCTTGGGGAGGGGTCCCCACTTCGGCCCGCGAATCCGCAACCACCGCTAGGAGGAGGCCGGGGCGTCCCCCGCCAGCCCCCTACCCTGTTCGCCGTCCCCCGCGCCGCCGCTGCCGCGTCTTCGCCCACCAGAATTGCCCGGTGCGGGTGCGTGAGAGTACCGGCCTAGGTGGGGGTCCCGGAGGCACACTCACCTCGGATCTCTGCTGAGCCCGCGCCCGCCGCCACCTGCGGCTCCGTCGCTGACACCCGAGCCCGCCCCGCCCCTCCCCTCCCTTCCCTTCGCGGCTGCGGCTCGGCGGCCGACTGGCCCCGCCCGAGGGGCGTGGCCTAAAAGTCCCCGCCCCCTCGACACCGCCCGGAGGCAGGGGCGGGCTCGGAGGCAAAGTGGCCCTCTACTGGGCCGTTTGGGCGGCCGGCTCTGCCAGCCTGGCACACTGATTGGCTGATCCCAAGAGGCAGCTCCTCTTTTATTGCCCTCCAGTCATTTGCATATTTTAAAGAGACAGGCGCAGCTCCTGCCACCTGAAACCCAGGGGAAAGAGGTGACCTGCATTTATTGATTGCCCACTGTGTGCCAGACACTGTGCAGGACACACCTGATACTCCCAATAAGCCTGTGAGCTACATATTGATCCTCATTGTGTAGACTGGGAAATTAATGCTCAGAGAGGGCAAGGATTTGTCCCAAGGTTGCACAGCGAGTCTCGCAGACAGTTGCGGGCAACCCGGAGATCTAGCCCCAGGACTGGGAGCACCATCCCTACTGATGCCATCAGGACACAGGCACCCAAATGAGGGACTCCAGTGCCCCTCGCCTGGTCTTCATGAAGTAAGACATCCAATGCCTGCTGGTTCTCCATTCAACAGTCAACTGGAGGACAGAACACCCCATGATCTCAGCGCTCCAGGTCTGCACCTCCACCAGCCTCCCGGCTCAGTAAGGGTAGCCCAGGAGGTCCCTGAGATTTTTCTCTTCTCTTCCTCATCCACATTTGAAACTGTGGGCTCAGCATCTCTGAACATTCCCAGTCTGCACCCTGGTCCAGGCCTGGTCACCTCCAGCTTGGCTGCTGCCCAGCGTCCTACCTGGTGTCCACCCCCAGTCCTGGGCAATCTCTGTTCCCCTGGCAACCGCATTATTATTATTATTTTTATTGTGGTAAATATATAGGTAACAAAACACTTGGCGTTTCTACGATCTCCACATGTACACTTCAGTGACATTAATTACATTCATCATGTTCAACCATCACTATAATCTATTCCTAAATTTTTCCATCACCTTTAACAGAAGCCCAGTGTCCCCTAAGTTTTGTGTCTTCCTTTCCTCTTCCCTCCCACTCAGTCTTGGAAACCACTAATAAACTTTATCTCTGTACACTTGCCTAGTCTCGGTATTTTATATAAGTAGGATCATACAATATTTGTCCTTTTATGACTGACTTCTTTCACTCAGCATAATGTTTTTAAGGCTTTTTCATATGGTAGCGTGCATCAGGACTTCACTTCTCTTTATGGCTGAGTGATATTTCATTGTATGGATGGACCACATTGTGTTTATCCATCATCTGTTGATGGAGACTTGGGTAGTGTCCACCTTTTGGCTATTGTGAGTAATGAATGCTACTATGAATATTGGTGTACAAGTATCTGCATTCCTGTTTTTAATTCTTTCAGGCAACTACATTATCTTTTAAGTAAACTTTTTTAGATGAGTTTTAGACTTACAGAATGGCTGTAATAATAGTAGATAGAGTTCCCATATCCCCACACCCAGTTTCCTCTATTATTAATGTCTTACATTAGTGTGGTCCATTTGTCACAACGAATGAACCAATGTTGACACTTTGTTATTTATGAAAACTCATACTTTATTCATAGTTGCTCAATTTTCCCCTCATATCCGTTTTCTGTCCCAGGAGCCCATCCAGGACTCACAGGGCATTGAGTTGTCACGTCTCCTTAGGCTCCTCTGGCTGTGACAGTTTCTCACTCTCTTTGTTTTTGAGATTTTGATGGTTTTGAGGGGTGTTGGTCAGGTCTTTTGCAGGCCGCCCCTCAACTGGGATTTGTCAGACGTTTTTCTCATGGTTGGACTGGGGTGAAAGGTTTTGGAAGGAAGACCAGGGAGGCGAGGAACTCTCATCCCATAATATACAGGGTACATACTATCAACATGACTTATCACTGATGATGTTGACCTTGCTCACCCGGCTGAGGTGTGTTTGTCAGGTGTCTCCACTGTAAAGTTACTCTTTACTTCCCCTTTCCATACCACACTCTTTGAAAGCAAGTCACCATGCACAGCCCAAACCTAAGGGGTGAGAGCTATGCTTTCTCCTTCCTTGAAAGTAGAGTAGCTACATAAATTATTTGAAATTCTTCTGCGTGGGAGATTTGTCTCTTCTCCCCCACTTATGTATGTGTTGAATCATTTATACTAATTCATTTATTTGTTCAGTCAGTTATATCAGTCTTGAATCATGGGTATTTATTTTATACTTTGTGTTATAATCCAATGCTACTTTATTCTGTTGCTCAAATTGCTCCAGCTTTGGCCATTGGAAGCCCTTTCAAATGGCTCCTGTGTGCAATGGACATACAGCCATCGTGTGTGTGTGTGTGTGTTGTTGTTGTTTTAGTATGTCCTTACTTTCTGGAACTACAAGATGCTCCAGGCTCATCTTGTATATTCCCTGCCCTATCCTAGAATCAGACAGCTCTCCTTTGATTGCAGAATGGTATTAGAAACCAACATCTGGAAACTAGGTGGGCTCAGTGCTACTGGGGTGTTGTTGCTTCCAGCCCCTCTCAGCTGAGTATACATATGTGTGTACTAACCTGTGTATGTATACCATACCTGTTGCCATTGAGTCAGTTTCAACCTGCAGCTACCCCATGTGTTACAGAATAGAACTACTTCATAGGATTTTCCTGGTTGTAATCTTTACCGAAGCAGATTGCCAGGCCTTTCTTCTGTGGAGCCACTGGATGGATTCAAACTCGTCAACCTTTAGGTTAGCAGCAGATCACAATGTATATATATGGATGTATATATAATACTGTATGTATACATGTCTGTATGTATACATATATTATTATATATCATACATATAGACACATTATAGGAGTCCCTGGGTGGTGCAAACAGTTAAGCTCTCAACTTAGCCTCAAAGCTGGCAGTTCAAACCCACCCAAAAGCACTTTGGAAGACAGGCCTGGCAATCTTCTTGAAAACCCTGGGAAGCATAGTTCTACTCTGCACACTTGGAGTTGCCCTGAGTCAAGGAATCTACTTAACAGAAACTAACAAAAACACATATCTATAAATATTTCTATATGTAACCATCTGTATCTATAGTAAGCTAAACATGAGTTCGCACTGATGTCTTCCACTCCAATTCTATTACCACAGGGATCCTTCTAGTCTCCTCCCTTTGCTTATCTGTAACCTCCCACTTCAACAATGAGTAAGCTGGCTCCTGCCTTCCACCTCCCATTTACTTAGTTGTTCAATTCCAAAATCATGTCCCAAACCAAACAACCAAATCTGTTGCCATCGAGTTGATTCCGACTGACAGTGACCCTATACTGGTTTCAAAACTGTACCCACAGAGGAGATTTTTAAGCAGAAACTGGATCACTTCTCTCCCTGGCTCCAAATCCTGCCATGATTTCCTAGCACCCTTAATAAAACCCCAAACCTCTGCTTGTGTCCCTGCTTTCATCTCTCTGCACCCCTCTCACTGTCCTACTCCAGGAAGCCCTACTCTGGCTTCCCAGGGCTCTCTGAGTCCCCATCTGCCCCTCCTTCCAGCCGAGCCATGATCCTGCAGCTGGAATGTTGGGCTCTGCCGCCATTCCCCAGCCCCGCTAGGAGCTCCTTGGGGGTCTTGGTGTCATCCACACCTGTCAGATCAGCCCAGGCCTAAGGTAGCAGTGGGGTCATGTAAGAAGGCACATCAGAGGCAGGACTCAAACCCAGTGCAGCTGGTGCCAAAGATCTTTCCTGGCTTGCTTTCACCTGCCCTGGCCTCAGGTCCTGCCATGGATGTCCCAGAGGGTGGGGAGGACAGGGTGAAGGGCTGACCTGTCTGCAGTATCTCAGTATATCAGGGTAAGCAGGCAGGCAGGAAACTCAGGGCCAGCCCCCCACCCCAATACAGCCCGAGACCCCCAGATGTTTGGGCCAATTTTCTTATTCCTGAGCTGGGGGTGGGGGTGGGGGGGTGGGGTGGGGAAAGCCCAGAGAGGTTAAGTGAAGTTCACAAGGTTGTTCAGCAAGTGGTGCCAAGCTGGGACACCACCACCGCTTCCTGAACACCTACTATGTGCAGGACCCTACTGTGTGCAGGCCCCTACTGTGTGCAGGCATCTACTGAGCACCTCTGTGTTTGGGTGGGTATTGTCACTTAATGTATGCAGAAACCTACTGTGTGTGGGGCTGTACTGTGTGTGGGCACCTACTGTGTACAGGACCCTACTGTGTGCGGGACCCCACTGTGTGTAGGCACCTACTCTGTGCAGGCACCTATTGTGTGTGGGCACCTACTGTTTGTGGTTGGATATGACCTATTTTGTGCAGGACCCTACTTGTGTGCAAGCAGTGTAGGTTCCTACTGTGTGGGGTCACCTACTGTGTGGGTGCACCTACTGTATGTGGGATCCTACTATAGCAGGTGGGTCTTGGAAAATGAGTCCCTGCACCACCCTTCCTGGGGAGAGGTCACCTGGTCTGCCCACCCCCGTCACTGCCTCCCACAGATAAAGACCTCCAGCGGGGTCACTGCGTCCTTCCTGCTCCCTCTGAAAGCCCTCCCCACCCCGCGCCCAAAGCCCAGCCTCCTCCCTGCCCTGTTCTAGGCCCCTCCCCACGGCTCCCCTGCCCCCTGGGAGGTCCGAATCCCTCCTGGCCCCATCTGCCATCTCCTCTGCCACCAGTGTCCGTCCTTCTTCCCACACACCAAGCCTCTGCCTCGGCCGATCCCTGAACCGAGAGTGTCCCCTTCTGCTCGGCATCCTTGGGTGGCGTCATCCTCCTCTGGGCTCCCGCACCCTGGGGCCTCCCTGTAGCACTGGGCACTGGATAGTTGCCTCCTGGTGTCCGCTGACTGCGGGGTGCCTGGGTGAGGAAGCGATCCGGGCGAGTGCGGCTCTGGGTGAGTATGGGGAGGGGCGGCTGAGGAGCAGAGGGTGGGTGCTCAGCCAGGGTTGCATGGCTGCTCCTACCCCCTTCTCCCTGCTCCCCAGGTGCTTCCGCAGCAGCAGCAGCCGCCGGGGATATTTTTAGTGCTTGCTCCACTGAGGGTGGCAAGGGCTGGGCCAGACAGCTGCTGGGAGGGAGGGCCAGAGGGAGAGAGGGGAGGAGGGAGGAAAAAGGAGAGGAGAGAGACAGACAGAGAAAGAGAAAGACAGACAGAGAAAGGGAGAGAAAAGTAGGCAAAGAGAGACACACACAGATGTAGAGAGAAGGATATAGAGAAAGAGACAGAGAGGAGACAGAGAAAGGGAGACAGAGAGAGAGAGGGAGAGAGAAGGAGACAGAGACAGACACGCAGAGAGACAGGATGAGACAGACAGAGACACACAGAGAGATAGAGAAAGATGGAGAGAGACAGAGAGCCACACACAAAGAGACAGACAGATGAAAGTATCTCTCCGAGAAGACAGGAACAAAGAAATACAGAGCCTGGGCAGGGACCAGGATTAGCGTCAGGGGTCAGAGGGGAAGAAGGGGTCAGGGTCAGGTGTAAATGTGGGAGTCAGGAAGGGCTGGTGTCAGGTGGGGCAGGGGCAGGTGGGGCAGGCAGAAGGGGCCCTGCCCAGGGGGCTACAGAGACTGAGGGATCTGGAGGGTCAGGAAGGCCCCTAAACTGCCCAACCCCACCCTATGGGCAGAATTGGGGCAGTGTACCCCAGAGACAGAGCTCCGAGGGATCCAGGGAGCACACTGCTGCTGGCAGAGTCGCGCCTGGGGCCAGAGTGGCCTGGTTCAAATCCAGCCGTTGAGCCTGGGCTTCCCAGAGTCTTAGTCTCCCCATCTGTGCACTGGGCACAATGGCTACCAAATGCATGTTGTGGGAGATGATCTCCCATCCCTGTCCACTTTCAGGGCTCCAAGCTTGGCACCTAACTCATGTGTGACCAATCAGAAAGTCTCTGCCCATTCATTAGTTCAGGGAAAGGCACATGGCCCAGTTAGGCCAATGAAAACTAGCCCAGAGACTTTTGTCAGTAACTATAGGGAAAATGAGCTCCCCTTCCGCTGAGAGCTGCCTGATGCCTGCATGGGAGTGAGCCCCCCCACAGAAAAAAAACAGGGTAGAGAAATGGAGAGAGGTGTGATATGTGGCTCTAGATCCAGCTGTGCCTGAAGCCAGACCCTCCTAGACTTAAGGGAGCCAATAAATTCTCTCTTTTGCTTCATTTGCTCAAAAGACAATGGATTCTTTTCTTTCTTTTTTAATATTTTATTGTGTTTTCAGTGAAAGCGTACACAGCAAATTAGATTCCCATCTGACAACTTCTATACAAGTTGTTCAATTACATTAGTTACATTTTTCACAATGTGTCAACATTCTCATTGACTGCGTTCTGGTTGTTCCATTTCCAGTTTCTCTGCCCCGCCCCCCCTTGTCTTTTCATCTTTGCTTTACAGTAATTATTGACCTTTTGGTCTCATATAGATGTTTTTTTTAATGGAGCCCTGTACTTGTGGATAATATATTTTATTTTGTGTGCTAATCTGTTATTTTGCTAAAAGGTGACCTCAGGGGATAGTTTCAGTTCAAGGCTTAAAGAGTATCTCTGGGCAATAGTCTCAGGGAGTCCTCCAGTCTCGAATGGTCCAGTAAGTCTGAATTTTTTAAAAATTTGAGTTCTGTTCTGCATTTTTCTCCCATTCTCTCCAGGTCCATGTATTGTGGCCCGATCAGAATGGTTGGTAATGGTAGCTGGGCACCATCTAGTTCTTCTGGTCTCAGGGTAGATGAGGTTGTGACTTGTGCAGGCTATTAGCCCTGTAGACTAGTTTCTTCGCTGATGCTTTGGTGGGTTTGTTTCTTGTACCTGAAAGTACTCTAACTAATTCATGCTGAAAACATGAGGGCTCTTTCCTTCCCCAGGAACACACAGTCTCTCAGGCCCCAAACTTGCTAGCATGTTGATGCCCTAGACCAGGGGTCAGCAAATTATGGCTGGCAGGCCAAATACAGCTCACCACCTGTTTTTTAGTAACATTTTACTGTATTTTTGGTGAAAGTATACACAGTAAAACAGGCTCCCGTTCAATAATTTCTACACATAATGTTCAGTGACATTGGTTATAGTCTTCAGTTTGTGTCAATATTCTCGTTATTTCCATTCTAATTGTTCCCTTCCTATTAGTCTCACTGCCCCTCAAACATCTTACATCTGCTTTACAGTATCTATTGTCCATTTGGTCTCATATGAATAATTTTTATTTTTTAAATTATTTATTTTCTTGTTGTTGAGAATATACACAGCAAAACATACACCAATTCAACAGTTTCTACATTAAACGAATAATTTCTTTTATAAGGATCAGCACAAAGCTGGTTCCTACGAGGCAGAGGTTAAAGATGTTCCAAATGTCCAACTTTTCCAAACTGCTGTACCACTCCATCACCTCTACCATCAACTACTCCCTCTCCCTTCAGTACTCTCCCTCCCGTCTTTGGGTTCCCTAATTCGCTGCAATGTCTCACACACTGTATAAAGGAAATGGCTCATGCAGTCATGGAAGCTGGCAAGTCTCAAATATGTGGGTCAGGCTTAGGCTTCTCCCAACCCACGTGGCTGCAGGGGTGATGAACCCCAACCAGCAGTTCAGACCACAGGCTGCTGGCTCACAAGACTGAGGAAGCTGTTGAATCGGGTCAGGTGACGGAGGCCGGCGAATTCCAGAATCTGCAGGTCAGATAGCAGGCCTCTGGCTCAAGTCCCAAGAACAGAAGGTCAGTCGATCACAAACCAGACACAGGATCCAGATGCAGAGAGACAGAGAGCCTCACCAGAACACACACAGATATCTTAGATGCAGGCCACACCCCAGGGAAGGGCGTCACTTTACTAAACGTAGGACTTGAGTCATGTCTTCTTGCAAGGCTGTGAGCCAACACACACCCTACACCAATCCTGCCTCATCAGCATGTGCAGATCAGGATCCACAACATATAAAATGGAAGACAACCATAGACAATATTGGGAATCATGGCTGTAATCATTAAGGTTATGTGTCAACTTGGCTGGGCCATGATTCTCAGTGGTTTGGCAGTTATGATGCTGTTTGGCGGTTGTATGATGATGTGATCACTTCCATGATGAGATTTGATATAATGTGATCACCTCCATGATGGTGTCTGTTTTGAGTAGCCAATCAGTTGAAAGGGAATTTCCTTGGGGGTGTGGCTTGCATCAAATGTATAAGCAGACTTTTTGGCAAGACTCCTGGGTTTTTGCTGACTCTAGATCCTGCAACTGGCTCCTGTTCGTCTGATCTTCAGTTCTTGGGACTTGAGCTAACAATTTACCTGTGGTCTTGCTTGCCCTGAGGTCACCTTTTAGCGAAATAACAGATTAGCACACAAAATAAAAGATATTATCCATGATCTTGGGTTCGCCAGCCCCTGCAGCTACGTGAATCAGAAGAAGCCTCTATCCTGACCCACAGAGGATGTTCCAGCCTCTACAACCACGTGAGCCATTTCCTTGATATAAATCTCTGTCTCTATATATTTATAACATTTAGTGACATTGGTTATGTTCTTCGAGTTGTGCAACCATTCTCATCCTCCTTTTCTGAGTTGTTCCTCCCCCATTGACATAAATTCACTGCCCCCTAAGGTTCCTATCTAATCTTTCAGGTTGCTGTTGTCAATTTAATCCCATATAGATACTTCTTAAAAGAGCTTAATGCTCAAGGCAGACCATTTTTACTAGTTAAGCTAAACTATTGTTTGGTTTTAAGAAGACTTCAGGAGATATTTTTGGTTTAAGGTTTAAAGGTTACCTCAGGGCAACAGTTTCAGGGATTCATCCAACATTCATGGCTCCAGGAAGTCTATAGAGTCCATGATAATTTGAAATTCTGTTCTGCATTTTCACCGTTTTGATCAGGATTTTTCTATAGAATCTTTCCATATCCTCCTTCTCTTCCTGACATTCCTTCTTCCTCTATTGCTCCAGGCAAATAGAGACCAATTGTTGTGCCTTCGATGGCCACTTGCAAGCTTTTAAGACTCCAGGCACTATGCAGTAAACTAGGAGGTAGAACAGAAGCCCTAAACATGTTGTTAGGACAATTAACTGGGCTGTTCAGTGTAACTATGACCCTAACCCACTGAATAAAGAAACCAAATCCTATTAGGTTTTTGGTTGTACATAAGCAGCTTCAGCAGCTACTGTTTTTGTTGTTGCTGTTGTTGTAAATATGTCTATCACACAACTTTCGCCAATTGAACTTTTTACAGGTGTGCAACTTATTGACAGCAATTATAATCATCAGCTGTGCAACCCTACCCTTAATTAATGCAATATTTCCATCACCATTAACCCCTACTTTTCCCTTCCTTCCCACCCCTAGTAACTACTAATAAACTTTGCTCTCTATATATTTGCATTTTCTTATCTTTTTATATAGCGAGGTCATACAGTATTTGACCTTTTCTGACTTATTTCACTCAGGATAATGTCTTCCAGCTCCATCCATATTACAGCATGTATCAGGACTTCATTTCTTCTACCAGCTGAGTACTATTTCATTGTATGCATGTACCACATTTTGTTTATCCACTCGTCTGTTGATGGACATTTAGGTTGTTTCCACCTTTTGGCTGTTGTGAATAGAGCTGTAATGAACATTGGTGTGCAGGTCTGAGTCTCTGCTTTCAAGTCTTTTGAGTATCTACCTAGAAGTGGAGGTGCTGGGTCATATTGTAGTTCTATTTTTAGTGTTTTAAGGAACCACCACACTGTTTTCCACGACAGCTGCGTCATTTTACATTCCCACTAGCAATGGGTAAGGGTTCCACTTTCCCTTCATCCTCGCCAACATTTGTTATTTTCAGTGTTTTGTTTTTCCTTTCTAATCTTAGCCATCCTACACACATCTTTCTCCTGTGGAGCAGCTGGTGGGTTCCAACTGCCAACCTTTAGGTTAGCAGCTGAGTGCTTAACCACTGTGCCACCACGGTTCCTTTTAGCCATCCAGTAGGAGTGAAATAGCATCTCACTGTGGTTTTGATTTGCATCTGTCTGATGGCTAATGACGCTGAGCATCTTTTCATGTGTTTGGTGGCCATTTGAATGTCCTCTTTGGTGAAATGTCTATTCAAGTCCTTTGCCCATTTTATGATTGGGTTATTTGTCTTTTTGTTCTTGTCAAAGTTTTATATATATTTTGGTTATTAGATTCCTGTCGGATATGTGGTTTCTGAAGATATTCTGCAAGTCAGTCGCTTATCTTTTCACTTTTTTGGTAAAGTCTTCTGACAAACAAAAGTTTTAAATTTTTGTGAGGTCCCATTTATTTGTCTTTTTGCTGTTTGTGCTTTTGTTCTTATATTAGATAATCCATTGTTAAAAGCTAGGCCTGACAGTGTTGTCCCTGCTTTTTCTTCTAAGAATTTTATGGTTTTTGTTTGCACACTTAGGTCCTTAATGCATTTTGAATTTGTTTTTGTGTATGGTATGAGGCATGGATCCTGTTTCATTTTTCTGCATGTGGAAATCCGATTTTCCGAGCACCATCTATTGAAGAGATTCTTCTTTCCCCATCGAAGGACTTACTTAGCACCCTTGTCAAAAATCAGTTGACCATAGATGTGTGGGTTTATTTCTAGACTGTTGATTCTATCCCACTGGTCTTTTTGTCTATTGTTATATCAGGCTGTTTTGATTACTGTAGCTGTATATAGTATGTTTTAAAATGAGGAAGTGTGAGTCCTCCTACTTTGCTCCTCTGTTTCAACGTTGCTTTAGCTATTCAGGACCTCTTGCCATTCCATATAAAGTTGACGATTGGATCTTCTATTTCTGAAAAGAAGAATTTTGGAATTTTGATTGGAATTCAGTTGAATCTATAGATCGCTTTGAGTAGTATTGACATCTTATCAATATTAAGTCTCCCAATCCATGAACATGGAACATCTTTCCACTTATTTTAAGTCTTCTTTAATCTCTTTCAGTAGTGTTTTATAGTTTTGATTGTGTAAGTCCTTCACATCCCTGGTTAGATTTATTCCTAGGCATTTTAGTCTCTTAGATGCTATTGTAAGTGGAATTGTTTATCTAATTTCCCTTTCAGATTTCTCACTGCTGGTGTATAGAAACACAACTGATTTTTGTTTTTTGATCGTACACCCTGCAACTTTGCTAAATTCCTCTATTAGCTCTAGAATTTTTCTTGCGGCCTCTTTGGGATTTTGTGTATATAGGATCATTGTTGTTGTTGTTAGGTGCTGTCGAGTCGATTCCAACTCATTGCGACCCTATGCACAACAGAACTAAACACTGCCCAGTTCTGCGCCATCCTCACGGTCGTTATGCTTGAGCCCATTGTAGCATCAATTCATTTCATTAACGGTCTTCCTCTTTTTTGCCGACCCTCTACTTTATCAAGCATGATGTCCTTCTCCAGGGAATGATCCCTCCTGATAACATGTCCAAAGTATGTGAGACAAGTCTCGCCATCCTTGCTTCTAAGGAGCATTCTGGCTGTATTTCTTCCAAGGCAGATTTGTTTGTTCTTTTGGCAGCCCATGGTATAGTCAATATTCTTCACCAACACCATAATTCAAAGACGTCAATTCTTCTTCAGTCTTCCTTATTCATTGCCTAGCTTTCGCGTGCATATGAGGCGATTGAAAACACCACGGCTTCAGTCAGGCACAACTTAGTCTTCAAGGTGACATCTTTGTTTTTTAACACTTTAAAGAGGGTCTCTTGCAGCAGAATTGCCCAATGCAATGCATTGTTTAATTTCTTGACTGCTGCTTCCATGGGGGTTGATTGTGGATCCAAGTAAAATGAAATCCTTGACAACTTCAATCTTTTCTCCATTTATCATGATGTTGCTTATTGGTCTAGTTGTGAGGATTTTTATTTTCTTTTTGCTGAGATTGAGTCCATACTGGAGGCTGTAGTCTTGGATCTTCATCAGTAAGTGCTTCAAGTCCTTTTCATTTTCAGTAAGCAAGGTTGTGTCATCTGCATATCGCCTTAGTGTTCAACATGTCAAATGTATTCTTGAGATGGTCTCTAAATTCAGGTGGGATATATTCAAGGTCATACGTTGGCTCTCGTGGACTTGTTCTAATTTTCTTCAGCTTCAGCTTGAATTTGCATACGGGCAGTTGATGGTCTGTTCCACAGTCAGCCCCTGGCCTTGTTCTGACTGATGGTATTGAGCTTTCCCATCATCTCTTTCCACAGATGTAGTCGATTTGATTCTTGTGTATTCCATCTGGCAAGGTCTCTGTGTATAGTTGCCATTTGTGTTGGTGAAAAAATGTATTTGCAATGAAGAAGTCGTTGGTCTTGCAAAATTCTATCATGCAATCTCTGGCATCCTTCCTATCACCAAGGCCACATTTTCCAACTACCAATCCTTCTTCTTTGTTTTCCAACTTTCGCATTCCAATCACCAGTAATTATCAGTGCATCCTGATTGGATGTTCGATCAATTTCAGACTGCAGAAGTTGGTAAAAGTGTTCAGTTTCTTCATCTTTGGCCTCAGTGGTTGGTGGGTAAATTTGAATAATAGTGGTATTAACTGATCTTCCTTGTAGGCGTATGGATATCATCCTATCACTGGCAACATTGTACTTCAGGATGGATCTTGAAATGTTCTTTTTGAAGATGAATGCAACGCCATTTTTCTTCAAGTTATCATTCCCGGCATAATAGACCATATGATTTTTCAATTCAAAATGGCCAATACCAGTCCATTTCAGCTCACTAATGCCTCAGATATTGATGGTTATGTGTTCCATTTCATTTTTGACGATTTCCAATTTTCCTAGATTCATACTTTGTTATGATTATTAATGGATGTTTGCAGCTGTTTCTTCTCATTTTGAGTCATGCCACATCCGCAAATGAAGGCCCCGAAAGCTTGACTCCATCCACATCATTAAGGTTGACTCCACTTTGAGGAGGCAGTCCTTCCGCAATCGTCTTTTGACTGCCATCCAACCTGAGGGGCTCATTTTCTGGCACTACATCATATCATCCCTGAATAGAGATAATTTTACTTCTTCTTTTCCAATTTGGATACCTTTTTTCTTGTCTTATTGCTCATGTGGACAATTTTTAAAAGAATGCAGTTCTCTAGGACAGAATTCTTTACTTTTTGAGCAATGTGCTATTTAGTTAAAAGGTGATTTCAGGGGATAATTTCTGTTCAAGGTTTAAAGGGTATCTCAGGCAATAGTCTTGGATATTCCTCCAGTCTCAATGGGTCCAGTAAGTCTGGATTCTTTAAGAATTTGAAGTTCTGTTCCATATTCTTCTCCCTTTCTATCAGAATTCATCTACTGTGACCCTGATCTGTGGTAGCCAGGCACCATTTAGTCTTTTGGTCTCAAGGTAGAGGAGGCTATCATGGAGACAATTACTTCTATATTCCAGTTCCTTCTCTGATTCTTGGATTTTCTTCATTCTCTTTTTCTTCACATGAAGAGAGAGACCAATAGTTGTATCTAAGAGGGGCGCTTGCTAGCTTTTAAGGCCCCAGACAGTACTTACCAAACTAGGATGTAGAACATGAACTTTATAAACTATGTTATGCCAATTGACTGACTGACCCGCAAGACCATGATCCTAAGTCTTCAAACCAAGAATACTAATCCCATAAAGTGACTGGTTATGTCTAAGAAGTATCTGCATCTGTAGCTCCTATATGATTTATTATATACTACCACTTGTTTTCTTAAATAATATTTTATTGTGTTTTAAGTGAAAGTTTACACAGCAAATTAGGTTCCCATTTAACAATTTTTATACAAATTGTTCTGTGCCATTGGTTACAGTTTTTACAATGTGTCAGCATTCTCATTATTTCCATTGTGTATGTTCTTTTTCCATTGATCTAGCTTGTCTTCCTCTCCTTGCCTTCTCATCTTTGCTTTTGGGTTAATGGTGGCTGTTTGATCTCATATAGTTAATTGTTTAAGGAAGCCCATTACTCACACGTGATATTTTTTATTTGATAAGCCAATCTATTAATTGGCTAAAAGGTGACCAACAGAAATAGCTTCAAATTCAAGTTCAAAGGTTTTCTTAGGACGATAGTCTCCGGGGGTTCCTGTAGTCTCTCGGTCCAGTAGGTCAGCTCTTTTTTTTTAGGAATTTGAGTTTTGTTCTGCATTTTTCTCCCATTCTATTAGGGACCCACCACTTGTTTTTGTAAATAAAATTCTATTGACACATAGCCATGCCCATTCGTTATGTATTGCCTATGTTTGCTTTTACAACGGTTGCAGTTACAAGCAGTTGCAACAGACTGTATGGGCCACAAAGCTGAAAATAATTACTATCTTGTTCTTTACAGAAAAAGATTTTTAAAAACAAGTTTTGTTGACCATTCCCCAAGAAAAAACTGACTCTTTTGGGGGCAATTATTTTTAGTGATTTTTCACCAATATTTCTGATTCTCTTCCTACAAGAGAGGAGTATACTTCACCACTCAGGAAGTTAGGCAGGGTCATGTAACTTGTTTTGGCCAATGAAAGGAGAATGGATGTGGTATCACTTCCAGCTGGAAGACTTTAAGAGCTGGTGCATAACTCACCGTGTCCTCCTCCCCTATCTCGAGACCTACGATGTTCTAGATGTTGGAAGTTCTGTTAGACTGGGCTCTTGTGTGAGGGTGATGAGGAATGCAGCAACATCACAAGCCTGAAGGACAGGGTAATATCCACCAAATATTGAGGTCAAAAGCCAGAACTCAATAGCTGATTAAAATAAAAGGAAAGCCTGAAAAAGTGGGGTTCTTTCTAGGAATGTAAGGATGGATCAATGTTGGGAAATTAACACTTTTTTTTTTTTAAAGATAAACTTGTGACTCCCTCCAGTGGTTCTTAACTTTATATATTTTAAGGCTCTGTTACTAGCTGCTTACAAGTTTGGAACAGGTATATCTTCTGGGTGAATTAAAACCTCTGATTTGATACTTTTTATTTTTATTAACACCCTAAACAATAACATTATCTATTATTAATGTGGCTACATCAGCTTTAAATAATTTTTTTTTGTATTTGCCAGATTTCTTCTTCCATCTTCTGCTTTCAAAATTTCAGCATCTTTATGATTATTAAACGTGTCTTGTAAACAGCATAAGCTTGCATTTAAAAAAAAAAAATTTTGTCTTTTAACTGGAGTTTTTTGTCCATTTACATTTATTGTAATTACTGGACATTTTTATCTTATTTGGACTTTCTATCTGTACCACTTTCTCTATGAATCTTCCTTTGGATTATTTCTTTTTCATTCTAATCCCCTCTCCCCTGACTAGTTTGGAAGTTATAGACTATTTTTCTCCTAGTGCTTACCCTAAAAAATTTAATATTCCTCCTCTGCTTACTCAAGTTAATGTTACCCTCCCCCAAACAATGCAAGGATTTTAGGACTTCACTCAGCTCTTCCTTGTTTCCTACTGTTGTCTAAATTTAACTTGTTTTTAATCCTACACAACTGGACATGATAATATTGTGAATAAAGGCAACATTTTAGATTCACCCACGTTTCCCACCATTTTCCTCATTGTTTCTTCCTGCATCTGAGCCCTTCCACCACCTACTTTCCACCTGAAAAATATTTCCTCTCAATGTCCTTTGATGAGTGTTCTGCAGGTGGAAAATCCCTGGCCACTGTCTTTATTTCACACTCACCCTCCGAAGATATTTTTGCTGTTGAGCAATTCTGGGTTGCTAGTGATTTTCTCTCAGCATCTTGAAGATGCTACTCCACTGTGTTCTGGTTTCTGGGTTGTGGGACTGAGATGACCCTTGGTCCATTTCATTTTTCTCACTGATTTAGGTTCACTGCACTTTCACTGAGTTGTGTCTTCATGTAGCTCGCTTGGGATGCGTTTGGCGTTCTGAATCTGCAAATCGTTTTCTTTCATGAGTTTCAGAAAATTCTCAGCCATCATCCCTCAGACTTTGCCTCTGGGTGGCACAAAACAGTTAATGCATTTGGCTGTTAACCAAAAGGTTGGAGGTTCAAGTCCACCTAGAGGCACCTCAGAATAGAGGCCTGGAGATCTTTTTCTGAAAAATCAGCCATTGAAAACCCTATGGAGTGCAGTTCTACTCTGACACACATGGAGGCGCCATGAGTTGGGGTAGACTCAATGGTTGTTTTATTCTTTTTTTTTTTTTAACTCCTCCTCTGCCTCATAACCTCTCTTTTCTCCTTGTTCTTGTCTATCTGTGCTGTGCTCTGGGATATTTATTCAGCTCCTCCTTCCAGTTTGCCAGTTCTCTCTCCAGCTATCTCAAATCCACCATTACACCCATCCCAAAACACCAAAACATGTAGCCATCTAACTGATTCTGACTCATGGCGACCCCATGTGTTACAGAGTAGAGTTGCTCCATAGGGTCTTCATGGCTGGCTTTCTTTCGCCACCAGGTCTTTCTTTCGTGGTGCTGCTGTGTGGGTTTGAACTGCTAACCTTTAGATTAGCAGTCAAGCAAACCACTTGTGCCACTGAGGGACCTGTGCACCTGTCCAGTGAGTTTTCAACCTTGATGACTATCTTTTTAATGTCTTTTAGCTCTATTCGGTTCTTATTCAAATGGGACTCTCTCTCCCTTTGTTCACATTTCGGAGTTAAGCACATCAATTCGTTTCTGATGCTGATATTGGAAGTCTCTGCTGCTGTCTATAGCTACAGCTCGGGATGTTTGATGCTGACTCCTATTTCCTGGGATGCGATCAGGGGCATTCTTTGAGGACAGAGTCAGGGTCACTACCATCCTGGGCCACTTTAAGCCATGTTATTGACTCGAGGCCTTTTGAACACCCAGATAATGTGACTAGAGTTGCCAACTCATATGAGGTTACGAGTTACCAGATGAGAATTTTCCCCCCTCCTTTTCCCTGGTGGTGCAGTGGTTAAGAGCCTGGCTGCTAACCAAAAGCAGCAGTTTGAATCCACCAGGCTGCTCCTTGGAAACCCTATGGGGCAGTTCTACCCTACAGGGTCACTACAAGTCAGAATCGACTCAATGGCAATGGGTTTTTTTGTGTTTCCCAAAAGCAAGGTCTGAGAGACTTAACTTTCCTTTCCCTGTGGGGTGTGCAGGTAGGGAGAGCTTTTATTTCTATTTCACCTTTATGTTGCCAGCAGCCCTTTGAGGCCTTGAGCAGACAGAGCATGGCCCTGTGGATGCTCTGAATTCAGGCTTCCAGCCTCCAGAACTGTGAGACAATAAATTCCTGTTATTGAAAGCCACCCAGTTCGTGGTATCTTATTATGGCTGCCCTAAGAGACTAAGACAGGCCCCATCCCCAGAGATTCTAGGATTTCAAGAGGAACGAGCATGTGAAAAGCAAATTCAAGGAGGAAGCACATGCCTGACAAGATATCAAGACACACACCAAAAAAACCCATTCACAGTTGAGTCACCTCCCACTCATGGTGACTCTATGTGTGTCAGAGTAGAACTACACTCCATAGGGTTTTCAATAGCTTATTTTTCAGATCTCCAGGCCTTTCTTCCAAGGTACCTCTGCGTGGACTCAAACCGCCAACACTTTGGTTAGCAGCTGAGAGCCTTCACCATTTGCACCATCCAGGGACTCCAAAGGTACGCTGATTAAAACAGCAAGGTCACGGTCAGCAAAGTTGGAGGTGGATCCGAGAGAGATGGATTCAGAAACAAATGTCGATATACCCTGGGCTTTTTATTCAAGGGGCAGGGGGCGTTTCAAATTAGCAAATGGCATCTGGACAATTGATTAGGCCTCTGAGGTGGAGAAAGCCCCCACCCCTCTCCTCATCCCAAAATAAGTCCTAAATGGATAAAACATTCAAAAGCAAAAGGTGAAATTACAAACAAAACAGCCTGAAATTTTATGAACTGTGGGAAGAAAAAACTAAGTATAAAGAAGAATTTTCTAATTTAAAGCCTGGGGATTAAAAACCATAAAAATAAAGTGTTTTGCATAGCAAAGCCTTCTGTAAACAATACGGAAAGATAAATTTGGAAAAAAAATTTACATAGGAAGAGTTTATTGTTGTTGTTTAATTGCCATAAAGTTGGTTCTGACTCACAGCGACCCCACGTGTGCAGAGTAGAACAGCTCCATTAAGGTGTTCAAGGCTGTGACCTTTCGAAAGCAGAGCACCAGGCCTGTCTTCCGAGGCACCCTGGGTGAGTTCAAACCGCTAACCTGTTGGCTAGTAGTTGAGCACTGTGCCACGCAGAGTCCTTAATTTACTGTATACGAACGTGTTATCCCGATTTAAAAAAATAAATCATTATATATGAAAGAAAAAAGCAAATGACCCAATCTGAAAAAATGGAAACATCTAGATTAAAAACAAAAAAAGAGCAATAAATGTAAGAAAACCTCAGCAAAGATGAACAAAATGAAGTAAGAACAAGGAGACAGCAGTTATTACTCAACAGTATGGCCAGAATGAAAAGTAAGGTGCTCAGGCCTCAAGCAAGAACAGGTCCCACCCTGTATCTCCGGGGGTGGGTGGGAGGGATGGAGGCAGGGGGCGTGGTGTCAGGCAGTGGGGGCCAGGCTTCCCAGAATCCCCTTCCCCGTGGGTGTCTGCTAGAAGTGACCTTGGACGTCAGGCCTGGAGGTAGACTTGAGCAGCGTGGCCTGTTCAGTCTAGAAGGGTGGTTGGGGGCTCCGCAGGCCTGCTGGCTCACCTCGTGGCTGCCCCACCCTCCCCAGGACCCTCCTCCAGCTTCTGCGAGGCCTGGGGCAAAGCTTCACGGCACCCTCCCTGTCTGTCATTGTGGACTCTGGCTTGTTGCCCTTCCTGTCTGCCCACCTGAGAGGCTTCAAGTTCAAGATCCCCCACGAAGCTAGCTCCACAGCCCCTTCAAACCAGCCCCCAGCCATGGGCAGTCAGGTCCCCAGGAATCAGGCCGCAGCACACATCTCTCTCCAGCTGGTCCAAAATCAAGGCATCCGCAGGGCCGTGCTCCCTCCAGAGGCTCTAGCGGAGAATCTTTCCTTGTCTCTTCCAGCTTCTAGTGGATCCAGGTGTCCTGCGCTTGTGGCCGCATCACTCCAGGCTGCCTGTCATCATATGATGCCTTCCTATGTGTGCCTTTGTCTCTCCTAGTCTTACAAGGACACTTGTTATTGGATTCAGGGCCCACCAAGGTCTCTAGATGGTGCAAGAGGTTTGTGCTCAACTACTAACCTAAAGGTTGGCAGTTTGAACTTACCCAGTGGTAATGTGGAAGATAGGCCTGGCAATATGCCTCCAAAAAGATCACAGCCAATAAAACCCTATAGAGCAGTTCCAGTCTGGAACACACGGGGTCACCACCATGCAATGGAATCAGCTCGATGGCAACAAGAGTGTAATCCAGGATGATCTCATCTCAAGAGCCTCAATCACACAGGCAAAGACCCTTTTCCCAAATGAGGTCCCACTCACAGGTCCCAGGTTAGGAAGTAGATACATCTTTGTGGTGGTCGCCACTGAACGCACTACAAATGGCCTCTCACTTACTATTACATCTGAGTATTTCTGCACATCAGGAGGTGGGTAACCAGAACATTGTAACCTTTAGATTCTAGCTGGTTTTTAAATTCTATGGAGTTTGACTTTTTCTGCCTCAAGCACCGATTATACCTATGAACAGAAGGGTAACTTTTGTCTTATGGCTTTGGAGATGCAGAGATAAGGGATCAAACCTCACCTCAGCCACTGGCTGGCTTGTAATTGGGGTCAAGACACTGTGGGGAGGAGGCAACCGAGTCAGCCTCAGGGCTTCACAGAGAAGCGAACTCACCTGCCCATGGGTTCTAAGCTCTGAAAGACACCGCCCCGCCAGGCCTCAGTTCTTCCCATCTGTGAAATGGGCGTGGGCCAGCACTTCAAAGGAATGGAGGCCACAGTGGAGTGAGCACGTGGTTTATTGGTGACAGGTGAGTTCTTGGGCAGCAGCAGAGCCAGGGACCGTGGGAGTGCCGGGGATGGGGCTGAGGGTGGTGGGGTGGGCTAGAACTCCACCTTGCAGGCAGGGAAGGTCTCATCCTGCATGGCCACAGTGCTGTTGCTGCCCAGCACCGTCAGGCCCAGCGCCTGCTGCCTCGCGTGTGTCTCCTGGTACCACTCGTGCATGGCCACCGACTCAAAGGTAGGGATCAGAGTCACCTGTGGGGGACAGACGGTGATGATGAGGGGGACCTGCTGCCCCTGCCCAGAGGCCCCATGTGCCCTTTCCCGACATTCGAGGCCCTTCTGGCCTCTTCTCTGACCTTGGAGCTTGGCATTTGGCTCCCTTCTCACCTGCATGGACATCTGAGCGGTGGCCACCCCTGTCCTCAAAGCCCCTTCCTTCCCCACAGCATCACCCTCCCCCACTTAGGACACACCACATTCATCCCACCTTTGACCTTTATCCTGTCTTGTTCCCGCTCGGAGCCCTCCTCCTGAGGCAGAACACGCTGCATACAAGCAAGGCTCTGCAAGGCTCTGCGCGCCCCATTCAACACTGTGCAGCTCCACCCGGAACTCGAGACTCCCCCGTGCCCTGCGTGCTGCACCTCTTAGTCCCAGCCCTGGTCTCCCTGTGGCCTCCGGGGACGACTGCAGCCCCTCAACCCTGTGGTCACTCTCCACCTCTCCAGACCCGCAGACACTGCACACCCCACTGACTCCCCAGCTCTCTTTGTGGAGGGGTTGGTGGGGCACCACGGGGACAAGGGCTAGCCCCCTTCCACTCCAGGTTTCCCTCAGATCCTGTATCTGCCCTTCATAGGCCATGTGCCCTCAAGAACACAGCCTGACCGCTCTGAGCCCCGTGCCTGTTTCTGAGGGGTGAGTGACGACCACGCCAACCTCGTGTGGGTTCAACCTGAAGAGGCTGTGGAGCATGTACCCTGCCTCCCCTCCCAGGGTTCCATAAACTACACCGACCATGTTATTGTCACTCTCAGAGGTGCTATGGGTTGAGCTGCGGCCCCTGGATAGAATGACGTCCTAATCTCCGTACCTGTGAGTGCCACCTTATTTGGAAATAGTTTTTCTTTTGTTATCAGTTAAGTCAGAGGAAATCATCCTGGAATAGGGTGGGTCCTAAACCTAACCTCTCCTGAGCAGTGCCTTATAAAAGCAAAGGATAGACAGACACACACAGGAGGTTAAATGCCACACGAGGACCCCTCTATAAGCCAACACTGGAGACCAGAAACTAAAGGAGACAAGGAGGACCCTCCCCCAGAGCCTTCACAAGGAAGGCAGCCTTGCCGACGCCCAGATTTGGACTCTGGGCCTTCAGAGCTGTGCGTAAACGCCTGTTCTCCAAAGCCTCCGGTTGTGGCACTCTGTTTCAGCCACCCCAGTGACTGAGAGGGGCACCCAGAACCTGTGACCGTGTGCTTCAGCACCCCAGCCGATCCTTCCCCTGGAGCCCTCGGCCCCACCCCTCCTGGCTCCTCACCTGCAGCTCGCGGTCCCACTGCTGCTTTCCAGCCAGCAGTGCATCCAGCAGGGCCCGCATGCCCTCCTCCTTGCCTTGGTCCTGGCCGCTGATGACATAGCACAGGGCGCGCACTCGCCGGAAGAACTCGGCGTCCACCAGGCGGGCGCTGCTCCCGCTGGGCAGGTAGGCCAGATCCAGGTAGATGGGATTGCCTGGGGGGGCCGCCGACCTACCCAGACGACTGCCAGCTGTGCCTGCAAGCAAGAGAGACTGGTCAGCATGGTGGGGGGGAAGAGGGGGAGTGGGACCTGGCCAAGAAAGGGGGCGGGTCCAGAATGGTGGGGAGGGAAGGAGGTGGCCTGAGACAGGGTTGGGCCAAGATGGGCTCCCCACCTGACCACCCACTCGCCGGCCCTGCCTACCTCACAGCAGACACGGCCCTCTCCTAAGTGACACTTGCCCCCCCCGAAACTCTACTCATTCTGCAGACACCTTCAGCTGCCCCTCTGTGCCCGGACCCCAAGCTATGCTTTCAGATGAATCACCCCCAGCCAGATAGCCCCCGAGACAGAGGGTGAGGCAATCAGAGAGGACTTCCTGAACAAAGAAGTCTGGGAGATACAGCCGGGTCCTGGAACACTGCTGCTTCCACAGTCAGCAGTTCACTCAGTGGAGGAATGTTTACTGAGCCCGACTGGACACCATGCCCCGGGAGCACAGGCTGACCTCAGCAAATGGAATCCCAGCCTGCCTGTGGCATGGGGTTTCCTCCCAAGGGCTGGCGATGGGGGGGCCAGGTGGCCATGAGAGGGACCAGGCTCAGATGGGGGGGTGGGGCTAGGCTTGGATGGGCTGCATGGAGACAGGTAGCTGTCCCCTTGAGCCCCCAACAGCCACCCAAGGCTGGGCCAGGCCTTCAGCTCAAGGCCTATGTGAGGTGGACAGGCCACCAAGCCTCCAGACCACCAGGTCCCACCATCCCTGGGCCAACAAATCAATTATCAACAGCTGGAAGAGTGCAGCTGGGTCTCCAGCACACAAAGCCACCCAGCTCAGGTGTGGACACGGGCAGATGCAGGTGCTTGCAGAACAAACCGACCCCGGCTCTAGGAAAGTGCCGTCTCCCTCTGCCTCAGCTGCCTGCACTGTCCTGGGACAATGTCAAGGATTTGGAAGGGAGTCGCAGAAGAAAGCCGTGCAACGATGCCATTGAGAGTGAGGGTAGACTGGCCATCTACTTGTGGCAAAAGCTGACCGGTGACAGGAGGGAGGTGGGCATTAGCCCCAGGACCAGAAGGACAGTGTGGACCTGGAATCGGAAACCATGGCCTGCAGCCAAATCTGCTCCCGGTTGTTTATGTAAATAAAGTTTTATTGGCACAAAGCCATGCCCACTTGTTGACATGACTGTGGCTGCTTTTGTACTGTAACAGCTAGGTTAAATACTGACTCTGGTCCTTTCCAGAACAGTCTGCCAGTCTCTGGCTAGAGGGTCAGGTGATCTGAGGTGGGGGGGCAGGGGCAAGAGCCTAAGCAGCTGAGACCATAGCCCTAGTGGCCCCTCCCTACGTCCAGGGCAGCTGCCCTCTTCCCCCACCGTGCTGGGCACCCCCAATCCCGATGCCCTGGAAGCCCATGGGTGCCCCCTCAGAACCTGCCTGAGAAACACAAGAGGCGGCAGCTCAGGTAGAGACCAGGACAGGTCATGGGGACGAGAGCCAGGA
This sequence comes from Dugong dugon, assembly GCA_030035585.1. Lineage (NCBI taxonomy): Eukaryota > Metazoa > Chordata > Mammalia > Sirenia > Dugongidae > Dugong > Dugong dugon. The sequence goes on along the minus strand of CM057462.1, from coordinate 22,159,724 downwards.
GACACCTGCCAGCTGAGAGACGCCCACCTGGCCAGTCTGTTCTTTTCTCAGGGTCACCCCCTGGGCACTGGGAGGAGGACCCGGCCAGAGCTAACGCTTATTAGTTGCAAACCACGTTATTGTTATTGCTGCCATTGGTGTTACTGCTCTCGCCAGCCTTCCTCTGGAGCTGAATGGACTAGCGGCACCACCGAGCGGCTGAGATGAGGCAGATGAGCGTGCACTTTTGGTGCAACACACACACTAGGTCCCTGAGACTCAGCCAGAAAAAGCAATGTGACATGTCTCACTAATGATGTTTTGTGTTGACTGCATGGGGAAGTGATGTTATTTAGGGTATTATGGTGAGTAGAAGGGAGTCCCTGGGTGGTGCAAATGGTGAATGCACTTGGCTGCAAGCCAAAGGGTTAGAGGTTCATGTCCACCCAGAGGTGCCTTGGAAGAAAGGCACGGTGACCTACTGCCAAAAAGATCAGCCACAGAAAACGTCACGGAGCACAGTTCTATTCTGACACACATTGGGTCTCCATGAGTCGGAGTCAACTTGGCAGCAACTGTTTTCTTTTTTGGACAACAGAAGAGTTTGCACAGCTAAGGCTGCTGGCCTTGGAAAGGCTGCTGGCCAGGCCGGCCCACGTCTGGAGTCTGGGAGTGCAGACCTCGGGAGGGTTCCCGCCTTTCCCTGAACTGGTAAGGGTGGCTCTCTGGGCCTAGACTGTGCACACAGTGTGGTTTACGCTCATCACTCACGTTCCTTCTGGGGGTCTGGGATTCCGGAAAAGGGCCAGGCAGAGTTGCCTACGTGACCGTGGGAGCTGGGTCTCTAACAAACGTCCCTGGCAGACAACACTTCCCATGAGTTATCACAGCTCGCTGCTGGCCAGTCAGCAGTGCCATGGTAGAAAGGCCTGGTGATCTGTCTCCGTAAAGATGACAGCCAAGAAAACCCTATAGAGTATATGGAGCACAATTCTACTCTGACATGTACGGGGTCGCCATGAGTCGGAACAAACTTGATGGCAATGAGTTTTGGTTTTGGTGTGACTCTGTGGGAAGAGGAGGCCTGAAGCTTGCAGTTGGTTCCCCCAGATTCTGCACCATGTGCATTTGTCCTTTGCTAATATGTCCCTTCTGTAAGAAAGCACAGCTCTGAGTACAACTATCTACTCAGTTCTCCCAGCAAATCACCAGACCTAGGGGTGGAGTCAGGGACCCTGGCACAAATAGGTTAAAGAAAATACAGTTGCTCCTCCTTATATTCATGATTCAGTATTTCCAAATTCACCCACTTCCTAAAACTTACTTATAACCCCCAAATCAGCATGGCAGTATGTTTGGGGTCACTCGAGGACATGAACATTCCCAGCTGCGGTCCAACGAGGCTGGTCTGTATTCACTAAACCAGCGTTCATGGGGACTTTCTAGAACACTGTTGTTAGCTACTGTCAAACTGGCCACAAATCATAGTAACCCCACGCACAACGAAACGAAACACTGCCCGGTCCTGCACCATCCCCACGATGGGTTGCAGATCTCACCATTGTGATCCGTAGGGTTTTCACTGGCTGACTTTCAGAAGTAGATGGCCAGGCTTTTCTTTCTAGTCCATCCTAGTCTGAAAGCTCTGCTGAAACCTGTTTGGCATCATAGTAACATGCAAGCCTCCACTGACAGACGGGTAGTGGCTGCACATGAGGTGCACTGGCCAGGAATCGAACCTGGGTCTCACCCACGGAAGGCGAAGATTCTACTATTGAACCACCACTGCCCCACTCCTAGAGTATAACTTCCGCGACTAATGAGAATCAACTACATACTATTAAAATTAGTTTCTTTAGTTTCTTATTTCCTAACAGAGTTAATGACGACAGATGTGCCTCATGTTACGTTTCTACTGGGCAGCGCAGCTCAAAGACATGAAGAGGGCACCTGCTTAAATACCGAGGCCACCACTGCCACTTCAGGGGAGAAACTGAGGCCCAGACAGGGTGGGGCGTGGCTGAGGTCGCACAGCAGACAGGACTGGGAGGACATGACTCACGCCCCCTCCCAGTACTCACCTGGTGGGCCTCGAGTGGTCGTCTTGGGGATGGAGGCCTTTCTGGACAGGGGCGCCCGGGCTGCCTTGTCACCCGGCTCGCACCGGCTGCTGACTGACCGGTTGGCCCGGTCCCCACTAGCCAGCCCCTTGGTTTTGGCAGCGCCAATTGTTGCGGCTTTGGGGCCAGCAGTACCAGGGCCAGTGCGGGCCAGGGGCTTCCGGGCACGGCCGAGGCTCTCCGGGCGCCGCGCCTGTTCGGGGTCCACCATGCAGACACCAGGCGGGGCAGGCAGTGGTTGGGGGTCCTTGAGCGGGGCAGGCAGTGGGTCACGGCGGCGATGGGGCACGCCCAGGCTCTCGGTATCATCATCTGAGTCCATGGGGCCAAGGACAGCAGGCAGGGGCTCCGAGTCGGACAAGGTAGGTAGGGACTCACTGAGGGAGGTGGGCGGTGTCTCCTCAGCCCCCAGGCTACCTGGGCCACGCTCCTGGGACCTGGCACTGCTATCATTGGAGCCGCCACCGGGGGAGGCTGCGGTGGTGGGGGGCACGGCCTTGCGGTGCTCAAACTCACAGGGTGACACCAGACACAGGTCCACGTCATGTGGGGAGGCTGAACGCCGTGCCCGGGGGCCACGCAGTGGGAGGCTCAGCCCAGGCTCGCCGGCGGCGGGGGGTGGTGGCAGCGCCTGCTCAAAGGACACAGACAGGGACTCATCCACTTCGGTGGAGTGCGGCGAGCCCACCTCTGCGGGCAGTGAAGGTGTGGTCACGGTGGGCGACGCATCGGGTGCTGCCTCCCCGGATCGCAGCGGGCTCAGCGACAGCTGCCCACAACTCTCAGTGGGGCCTCCGTGGTGCAGCCCAGTGGGCGACGGTGTGCGTGGCCGTGGCGTGCTGGCTGCCGACAGCAACTCCAGGGTCTGCTCCTCCGAGCTGCAGCCCTCATCCCCAGCGGCTAGGCTCAGGCCCAGTTCCAGGCTGCGCTCTAGGCTGGGCGTAGCTGCCAGGTGGGGAGCCGGGGACATGCATGCCACCAGCGGGGGGCTGGCCTCACCGCAGCGGAAGCTGGTAGGACTGCAGGGCCCATTCTCCACAGCTGGATGTGGCATATCAGGCACTCTCCGTGCCTTGGCTGACCCTGGGACCACCGCCTTCTTGACATCAGGGGCAGTAGAGGCCCCGCGGCGCGCCTCCCGGGGCTGGGTCCTCAGGGCGCTGGGTCTGGGGTCCTTCTTGACCTCGCGCAGGGGCAGCCGGGTGTCCTTCTCGGCACGGAGGGGCTCTTTGCGGGCTGTCCCAGGACGCTCCTTGCCCCGCACACTGTCCCGGGAGCCCACGCTCTCCTTGCTCCCGGCACGCCGGGGCCCCTCTAGGTCCTGGGGCATCACTATGGGCTCACGCAGGAAGCCCAGGTGCTGCAGGCGGGCTAAGCCCTCAAGCAGGCGCACGGGAGGCGTGCAGCCTGGGAAGAGCACCCGCACCACCTTCTCAGTGGGGGTGGCCGGCTGCCACACCAGCAAGACACAGGCCGAGGCCAGTGTGCGGTCTGCATTGCGCCCAGCGGCCTCAGAGAGTGGGTGTAGCACGTACATGTCCAGTCGGCCCACACCCATCTTCTGGAATAGTACAGTGGGTTGGGTGGGCAATGGCCCACGGCTCAGGGGTAGCGGTGGAATGCCCAGGCGGGCCAGCAGGCCCAGTGCAAGCCCCGCCTCGTCTGCACTGCGCACCAGCTGCGCCTCATTGACCACCGAGTCCCCAGCTGCACCTGCGTTCAGGAACACAACACCCAGCTCGGGCGAGATGAGGTTGCGCAGCCCCTCATCGCCTCCGCCGCTGGCCGTTGCTGCCTCACGCTCAGCCAGCTTACGCCGCAGCAGGCTGTTGAGGCCTGGCAGGCTGTCGGCACCGGCATGAGTCACCAGCACTGCGTCCACGCGGTCCAGGTGCCGCACTAGCTTCCAGAAGCTTGACTTGGGGCTCGAGCCACCATTGACCAAGATGGTGAAGCCATTGACAGCAAAGAAGGCGGCATCACCCAGGCCACCAGGGAAAACATAGCAGCAGGGCCGGGCGATCTTGAGGAAGCCCACAGCAGCTGGCGGCTCCAGGAGCTCGAAGGGCGACGGCGGCTCCAGCGACTCAGCCACGTACTCCAGGAACTCACGCAGACCCTCGGAGGCTGGCAGCCGCACCGGCGGGTTCAGCCGCAGCTGGAGTGTGCCCGGCAGGCTTGGCACATTGGGTGCCAGCTGGGCCCAGTTGCCGAAGGTCGGGCAGGTGATGGTGAGTGTGGGCAGGGTGGACGGTGGGGGCGCTGAGGCCAGGAGCTCCCCTATCTGCAGGGACACCTGGAGTCAGGGGACCTCCAGCTGGCCCCTCACCTGCTCCCTACTCCCTTGAGACCAAACTCAGCCTCCTCCACCTGATCTGCCCTCCCCTCCTCCCTTTCTCCCCATTGCTCCTCAGAAGCCTCCCTGCTCCAGGGCAGCTGTTCTGCTCCCTGGGACAAAGCTCCTTTTGTGGAGCCCTTCTAGACCTCCCACTTCTCTTCACTGGTATTAACCTCTGACTTCCCCATCTTTACAGCACCCACTACGACCTGCAATGTGGAGACGTGGTCTGCCAGTTTATTTTTGCCCATTTTTGCCGGACCAGACTGAGGATCCTTCCCAGCTCCATCCCTCTGGGACTCCACCTCGAGTGCCCCTTTAGGCTTCTGGGAAGTTCACTAAGTTACAGCTCAGCTTCCTGCAACACACTTAAGTGAATGAGGGGACTGAACCCTGACAACTAAGAGGCGCCTGTTCCTGCCCAACCTGGACAGGATAAGCCAGGAATGGGGCGGGGGGGGGGGGGGGGGGCGCGGCGGCGGCGGAATCATGAGGGAGGCAGAAGGGGGAAGATACATCTCACCTCCTTGTCCGCCAGGACCTGGAGGAAGTGGCGGGACGAGAAGCCCCCTGTCTGGAGCAGCAGCTCCCCTGTCTCCTCTAGGCATGGCCCGGCCAGCACCACCAGCTTGTGAGGGGCAGGATCCAGCAGAAAGTTCCGGAGCTGGAGAAGGGGGAGAGTATTAAGGGTCCTACTCCCTGTAGCGGGGAAGCCCCCAGCTGTAAACCTACATGTAATTCCCTTCCCTTGTCCCCACCACATGGCCAGGTCAGTGTTTGACCAGGAGCTGGGATGGCAGCCCCTCAAGGAACACAGGGTCACATACTGATTGAAGGAGTCAGCCTGTAAGAGGGTCTCTAATGGGGCACGCCAATGCTCTGTCCTGCTCCTCTCTGACGAATAATGGGGAGAAGAATTCAGACCTCACCAAGGCAGGAGCATTAACAAGTCAGTTCAGGCACTGACTGGGGCCATGGAGGGAACCTTCTGGACGCCAACATCACTGTGGCCTGTGCCCCTCCAGACCTCTGCACCTGCTGGGCCTAAGCCGGGAGTCCTCCCCAGCTCTTTCACCACCACCCCACCCCACCGTCACCCTGGAGGAAGGGAGAAGGGGAGGCTTCCTGGGGAGGAGGTACTGTCGCTGCGGGTCAAGAAGAGGATTTTAGGCAGCGTGACATTGGGGTCCCGCCACCCATCCCCCTAGACGCCAACACCCTGTACCTCATCACACAGTGACTTGTCCGACGGGTTGAGGAGGACCAGGGTGTCCAGGGCATCCCCGCGGTGGTGCAGGCTCCGCTGGCCTGTGGGTGCCGGGCCGTGAGCCAGGGCTGGATCCTGCCTCCCCGCATGAGCCTCCCAGCCCAGGACAGAATGAGGAAGAATGGGGGTGCCCCTGATCCTCCCTGCCCAGCCTCACGCTGAGACCACGGTGATCCTGAGTTCCCACTGCGTGGTGCTCCGTGCCCTTCAGGGCTGCTTTCTCTGAACACTCCCAACAGCCCTGGTAGGGGGGGCATCACCATCATCCCATCTTACAAACAGGAACACTGAGCCCAAGGAGGGCCAACAAAGAAAGACCAATGAGGGTGTGCCAGGTGGGGGCACAGCGCCAGGGAGAGGCAGCATGGGGAGCAGAGAGCAGGGAGGATGGAGGCAGACCACGTGGAGCAGCAGGGCTGAATCTGAAACTCAAACCCTGGCCTGTCCCCCAAGAGCCCAGGCCCAGCCATCCTGCACCAGGCCCTCAGGCTTTGGAGGCCACCAAAGCCGGTCTCTGATTATTAAACCCCTAGCCAAGCACAGGTATCACCAGTTCACAGGTGGGGAAACCAAGGCACCGAGAGTCACATGTGGCCACCGAAGTCACATGGAGCAAATGGGATTTTCAGGCTCTTCACTCCCTATGAGGGGTCAGGAAGCCACCAGGACCTGCTAGGACAATGAGGCGACAGGCACTTCCTTCCCCTCCTGCGGTGGCCAGGGGTGACTTAACTACTGGTCTCCAGTGCAGGGGGGGCTAGGGTGATACCAAGTGTGCTCTGCTTACACTGGTCACCCCTGGATCCCCAGGGGCTGCGATCCCCTCTCCTCCCCCATCTCACTGCTTTCGGGTTCCCCATCTATTGAGCACCTACTGTGTACAAGGCCCTGTGGAGAGCCCACATGGGGTTCCATCTCCCAAATTAGCTGCTTCTCTCCTCAAAATACCCTCTCCTTGGAAGGCTCTTGGTCTTGCCCCCATGCCTTGGTTTCCTCATCTGTAAAATGGGGATGAATAAACCAGCTCCTGCCTGTGGGTTGCTGAGAATGGGTGAGCTAGCACTGGCCTCACCTTTCACGATGCTGGAGAAGGTGGCTGAGTGCCGTGACACAAAGACCTTGAGCTGCTCATCGAGGCTGCAGACACTGGGGTCCACGTCCCAGGACCGGACACCTGGTGGGCGGCAGAAGAGAGGTCAGCAGCCCCTGTTCCCGGGATAGTTCAGTAACTAGCACCCAGGTTGTTGCTGTCAAGTTGACACCAACTCCTGGCAACCCCTCGTGTGTGTCAGAGTTGAACTGTGCTCCATGGGGTTTTCAAGGCTGTGGCCTATCAGAAGCAGATCACCAGGCCTTTCTTCCAAAGTGCCTCCAGGTAGCTTCAAACCACCGATCTCTCAGTTAGTACTTAAGCACTTAACCGTTTGCAAAAGGCAGCTGGGTGGTGCAAACAGTTAAGCACTCAACTACTAACTAAGACGTTAAAAGTTTGAACGAACACAGAGGCACCTTAGAAGAAAGGCCTGGTGATGTGCTTCTGAAAGGTCACAGCTTTGAAAACCTCATGGAGCAGTTCTACTCTGCACACACATCAGAACTGACTCGATGGCAAGCAACAAGCACCCAAGAGAGCCATCCCCAGTCCCTCCCCTTGAACTGCCCCTGTGCCCTGCTGCAGGCCTGGGGGGTCAGAGCCGAGCCTGTGTCTCAGGACCCAGGGTGCACCTCAGCAAATTACAGACAAGACTCAGAATCCCTGGATGCCATCTTATCACTTCCCCCTCCTCCCTCCCCTCCTGCCACCAGCCTCCTCCTGCTCCTCTACTGTGCAGGCCTCTTCCCAGCTCTGGGCCTAAGCACCAGCTGTTCCCACTGCCCTCCCCCAGTCCTTCAGGTCTCATCTTTCAACTGCGCCCCCCCCCCACACCCGCCCCGAGAAGCCCCCACCCAGCCCTGCCGTCCTTGAAGCCTTTTTCGTCCTTCCCCACACTCCTTACAACAAGCCATGTTAACACTTGTTCCTCTCTTCATTAGCTTTTGCCTCAGCCCTGGACCACATGGTAAGCCAGGGCTGAGGCAAAGGGACCAGGGTGTGCCCTGCCCACCCCATTTTATACGCGATGGGACAGAGGCTTGGGATGTGTCCAAGGGTCAGGGGAAGAAGGCCCTTCAGAATCAGTGTGTGGTGGACGATGCCCACCATCCCACTGTGCCAGGCAGATGCAGCTGCACCTGTATGACTCACCTCACCTGGGGAGGCCGCCTGCCCACGCCCCAATTAGCATCGTGTGGAGCAATGGAAAAAGTGGAAAATGGGCCCTAGGGGCCCGGGCCTGGCCTCTCATTCCTGCCTCCCCAAGGTGCCCTTCCTGCCCCCGCCTGCCTCAAGGCTGTCCCCTCCTGCTCCCTAAGCCCCTTCCCATCTCCCCAACACCGCCCACCCCCCACCACCAGCATGTAGCAGACAGCCTTGCCTTGTCCCCACCCCTTTGCAGGGACAGGACCTCGCCTCTCCCGCCTCCCCCACCCCCTCCCGTCAGCCCTAGGAGGGTCCTGAGATCCAGGGCGGGGATTTCTGGCCCGGGGTGCACACCCAGAGACCAGGGCGTGGCGCCATCTGTACGCGGGGACTCAGGGACCCCAAGATGGGGTTACATGAGGTCGCGGACTCCGCTTATAACGGATTCTGGGGTCCCGGGAGCGGCGATTCCGGAACCCGGGACTCCTCGAGGCGCCACGGCCCGGGATGGGGGAGACGTGCTGAGATCCGCGGGTTTGGGGCGACCTCAGCCCTCCATCCTCTTCCTCCCAGGGAAGGCCCTGAGGGCGGGAAGCAGGACCGTTGCCCAATCGCGCGGGTAGCCGGCCGGGTAGTGTCCCCGCCCGTGTCCACTACCCGGACCGCGCCGTGTGGGGGCGGGGCAGCCGAGCCGGGGCTCCGTTCTTCCGCTGGGCCTCCGCCGCCTGCCTTGGCCCGCGCCGTGGCCTAGCGGGGAAGGCCCCGGGGCCCCGAGATCGCCGCGCCCGCCCGGCGGCCCCCAGCGGCCCCCGGAACACCCCCCCTCGGCCCCGGCCGCGCTCGCCCTCGGGGCCCCCAGCTTTCCCCGGCGCCCGACCTCGCTCCAGCTCCTCCAGTACGTAGGACAGCAGTCCCGGGCGCCCGCACTCGCCGCCCACCACGAGCAGCAGCGCGCACGGAACCTCCACCGCCCCCAGGCCCACCGCAGCCGCCGCCGCCATCTTCGCACCGCCCGCCGCCCGGAGCGCTGCCTGACCCGCCCGCGGGCGCCGCGCTGACGTCACCAGCGGCCAATTCGGGCGCGGCGGGCGGGGCGCTGGCCCCACCCCCTAAGGGGGTCGGGCCTAACGGGCTAAAGACCCCGCCCGGAAGCCGTCTCTTGCAGCTCTCACTCCCCAGGCCCTTTGAGGTCGTAGTGAGCTGGGGAGGGGGGCGGCTGACTCCTGGGTCTCTCTGCCTGGGGCTCCCCAACTGACCATTCATTCATTCAGCAAGCACTGACCGCGTACCTACCGGGGACCAGTGTCCCTCCATTCATGTAACTCACATTTTATGACCCAGATGCTCCTAGCCTCCTGGGTGAGGACTTGACCAGAAAAAAGAAATTAATTTTTGTATGTAGGGCTTTGAGGGATGCGTAGGAGTTTGCCAGGTGTGGGTGGTGCAGCAAGAACAGCAGTTGCAACATGGAGAAATGTTAGAGATAGGAAAAGTACATGTGGTTTGGGACACATTCAGAGCACTCTGGGTCTGCAGTGGGACAGCGCACTTATTCTGAACCTACTGTGCGCCAGGCATTTTATTCCATTAGCTGATTTAAATTTGTGCGCAAACCTATGAGGTAGGTCTTGTCATTACGACCATTTTAGAGGAGAGGAAACTGAGGCTTCAAGTGATAAAGTCACCAGGCCCTTAAGTGGTGGAGCTAAGATTTGAACCCAGGTCTGTCTGACTCCGGATCCAGCCCGTGGTGGGGACTGACTGTCTGACTCACATGAGCATCCCTCCCCTCCCTCACCCATGCCCACTACTCGAGAAATCATGTTGCATCAAACTTGGACAGTCGTCCATGTCCAGGAAAGTCTGGGCTGTCTCTCTTGGGAGTGAGCTCTCTGTCTCCAGAGGTATCCAAAGCAAATGAAAGCAGAGATGGGAAGCAGGATCAGCCTCCAGCTGCTCTGCTTATCTGGATTGTTCAGCCTAACTTCCTCCCTGGCCAGTGTTTAACGGGCCTCTGGCCACATGGGCCTGACCAACGTATTCGCAGTCCACTTCCTCTCTCTCCTTGGCCCCGCATCCTTCCGCTATCCCCGTCACTCCCCCTTGGCTCCCTTTCCTATGTCCAGGCAGCCTGTGATTTTCTCTGTTATGGATCTGAGCAATAATGGGGGCAGACGTGTCTGTGTCAGGCTCTGTCTCCCTGACCAGGCTGGAAGCTTGTTGGGGGCCAGATCACCAGGCTGAAGTCTCTCTAGGGCCCTGGCTATGTGCAGGACAAGGCTGGCCATTTGGGAAGGGCACAATAAAGGCATATGGAACCGGGTCAAAAGCCCATTTGTCAACTATTCGTTTACGATTCCTTCTTGTATTTTTTTATTGGGTGTCTTAGTTCTCTATTGCTCCTGTAACAGAAATACCACAAGTGGGTGCCTTTTACAAATTTATTTTCTCACAGTTCAGGAAGCTAGAAGTCTGAATTCAGGGCACCAGCTCTAGGGGAAGGCTCTTTCTGTAGGCTCTGGGGGAAGATCTCTTTCAATTTCTGTAGACCTGACATTCCTTGGGAAACCTGGTGGCATAGTGGTTAAAAGCTATGGCTGCTAACCAAAAGGTTGGCAGTTCAAATCCACCAGGCGCTCCTTGGAAACCCTATGGGGCAGTTCTCTGTCCTGTAAGGTCACTATGAGTCAGAATCAACTCGACAGCAATGGGTTTGTTTTTTGTTTTGTTTTTTTTTAACATTCCTTGAATCCTTGGTGATGTCCACATGTCACATATCTTCACCTCCATTTGTACTTAATTTTCTGTTCCTAATCTGCTGTTTTTATGTCTCAAAAGTGAGTAAGTCTAAGGTACACCCTACACTGATGTGGCCTCATTAACATAACAAAGGAAATCCTGTTCCTAAATAAGATCACATCCACAGGTACAGGGCTTAGGATTCCAACACATATTTTGGGGAGACACAATTCAGTTCGTAACATTGGGTCAGAATTTGAACCCAGGACCTTTTAACTGGGATCCATGTTCTTCCCTCTGCTCAAGGCTGTGAGTTATGATTTTTGGTATTAATTCTAGTCGGTCATAAAGGGGCCTGAGTCACCAAAATGTGTCTCCAGCAGGGATCTAACTTGGGGCCTTTGGGGGCTGATGTGCTGGGAGTTCAGGAGCCCTGGGATCTTCCTGTCTCAGAGCATCCCCCATCTGGGTGTCCTGGTGTGGGAAGTGTGGGGGGATTCTCTCTAGAGATGGAGAGGCAACTGGGGACCATTTACAAAATCACAGACATTGAACTCGGGTCCCTGCCCAGGTGCCTTTGTCCACTCTGAGGTCTGTGCCATCTCCAGATCGTCCATCCCCAGAGAAGTCAGGTGCTGGCATTTGCTGGGAAAATGGAGCCCTGGGCCCTCAGGACTGCCAGACACTCTCATCTTCTTCTGCGTATTCCTTTTCTGTGGCCACTGTAACAAAGTACACACACTGGGGAGCTTAAGCTGTCCCTGGGTGACACAAATGGTTAAGTGGTTAAGCCCTCAACTACTAGCTGAAAGGTTGGAGGTTAAAACCCACCCACAGGCACCTTGGAAGAAAGGCCTGGCGATCTGCTTCTGAAAAGTCACAGCCTTGAAAGTCCTTCTCAGCACACATGGGGTCGCCATGAGTCGGCATCAAATCAACGGCAATTGGTTTGTTTTCTGGGGGGAGGTGAGGGAGGCGTGCTTAAGACAACAGGAATTTATTGTCACTCAGTAGCGGACACCAGAAGTCTGAATTCAGGATGTTGGTAGGGCCTCCTCCCTCCGGAGTCTCTAGGGGAGGGTCCTTCCTTACCTCCTCCAGCTTCTGGTGGCTCCAGGTGTTCCTGGGCTTGTGTCTGCATCACTCCAAACTCTGCCTCCATCTTCACGTAGCTATCTTCCCTATACGTGTCTGTCTCTCTGTGTCCAAATCTCTCTCTTTTAATAAGGACAGCAGTCATTGGATTTAGGGTCCACCCTAATCTAGTACTTCTTTCAGTACTGGAAGTACAGCCAGAGTACTCCTTAGAACCGAGGATGGCGAGACTTCGTCTCACGTACTTTGGACATGTTATCAGGAGGAACCAGTCGCTGGGGAAGGACATCATGCTTGGTAAATTAGAGAGTCAGCAAAAAAGAGGAGGCCGTCCAACGAGATGGATTGACACAGCAGCTGCAATAATTGGCTCAAACATAGCAACAATTGTGAGGATGGCGCAGGACCGGGCAGTGTTTCTTTCTGTTATATGCAGGGTTGCTATGAGTCGGAACTGACTCGAGGGCTCCTAACAACAACTAATCTAATATGATCTCAACTTAATTATGTCTGTGAAGACCCTATTTCAAAATAAAGTCGCATTACAGGTATTAAAGGTTAGGACTTCAACACATATTTTTGGAGAACACACTATAACCCACCACACCCTGGAAATTCTGGATTCTTTTTCATGTGTGTGTGGAGATTTAATATGGGCATGACATGGTCAAGTTCCTGAAAGTCAGGAGTGGGGCTTGACAAAGGCAGTGGCCCTTGGGTTGGGATCTAGAACATTCCCAGCCCCTGATGGCTCCTGAAACCCTCCTACTTGACACTCCCCTCCCCCGAGGTGACCCCTGTCTTGTTCTCTGTCTCCACAGGTGAGTTTTACCTGGTTTTGAACTTCATATGAGTGGGATTGCTCTCAGGGCTGGCTCCTGTGAGGGTCACTCATGTCATGGTGAGAAGCAGGCACATATTTCTTTTCATGACTGTATAGTATTCCTGGGTACCACATTATCCCCCTTTTATCTATTGTGGTAAAATATAAGTAATATAAAATTTGCCATTGTAACCATTTAAAGTACACCATTCAGTACCATTTTGTCCGTTCACAATGTTGTACAACCTCTACCGCCATCTACTTCCAGAACGTTCTTATCACCCCAGAGGAGACCCCGCACCCATTAGCAGTCACTCCCCATCTTCCCTCCCCAAGCCCCTGGCAACCACTAATCTACTTTCCGTCTCTGGATTTCCTGTTTTGAACATTGCATATAAATGGAATCAGACATTACGTGGCCTTTTGTGTCTGTCTCCTTTCATTCAGTAAGTTTTCAAGGTTCATCCATGTTGTACCGTGTATCAGGACTTCATTCCTTTTTGCAGCTGAGTAACATTCCACACACTGCCTGTCAGTTTGTCATACTGTGGTGGCTTGTGTATTGCTGTGATACTGGAAGCCATGCCACCAATATTTCAAATACCAGCAGGGTCACGCAGGGTGGACAGGTTTCAGCGGAGCTTCTAGGCTAAGATAGACTAGGAAGAAAGGCCTGGTGATCTACTTCTGAAAATTAGCCAATGAAAACCCTATGGATCACAATGTTGTTTGAGACTTCGGCTCACTTACTTTGGACACATCATCAGAAGGGACTGATCTCTGGAGAAGGACATCATGTTTGGTGAAGGAGAGAGTCAAGAAAAATGAAGGAAACCCCCAATGCGACGGATTGACACCATAGCCACAACAACAGACCAAACATACCAATGATCATGAACATGGTGCAGGACCGGACAACGTTTTGTTCTGTTATACATGGGGTCACTATGAGTCGGAGACAACTCAACGGCAGCTAACAACAACAAAATATTCTATTGTTGACATACATTTTTTTGAGCACCTACAACTCGCTAGGTGCTGGGCAAGCAACGTTCTTTGGGATCCAATCCTAGCTTCTCAGGAGCTTGCCCCCTGGTGAGGAGTTAGGTAAGGTCAAGTTACTTCCGACTTAACAGAAGGAAGCACTGCCCGGTCCTGCGCCATCACAGTCGTTGCTGTGTTTGAGCCCATTGTTGCAGCCACCGTGTCAGTCGATCTCATCGAGGGTCTTCCTCTTTTTTGCTGACCCTCTACCAAGCATGATGTCCTTCTCTAGGGACTAGTCCCTCCTGATAACATGTCCGGAGTAAGACGAAATCTCGCCCATTCTCCCTTCCAGGGAGTATTCTGGCTGTACTTTTCTTCCACGACAGATTTGTTCTTTCTTCTGGCAGTCCGTGGTATATTCAATATTCTTCACCAACACCATAATTCAAAGGCAGCAATTCTTCTTCAGCCTTCCTTATTCATAGTCCAGACAATAAAACTGCTGTGTTGAGGACACACACGGCGCTGAGATCCAAAAAGGGGTGTCAGCCTGGGTGAGGGGTATCAGGAAGGCTTCCCAGAGGAGGGTTATTTCAGCTGGGAGTGGGAGAGAAAGCCTTTTATGCATAAGAGCCAGGAAGCGGGTGTTTCAGGCAGAGCAAAGGACTGGCAAGGGAAGAAAGATGGAGGAATTGAAGACCCTCAGGGAAGCAGTGTTAAGAAGGCTGAGGTGTGGCTGTCGGAGGGGCCGATCAACGTGCAAGAAGGACCCTGAGGGCGGAGCTTTTGAGGCACATCCTTTCATTCGCCATCAGCTGTCCTATTAAGGGCTACCCTTGAGGTTACACCTCCCTGGTCCAATCAGAGGCGGCGTCAGGGCTGGGCGTCTAGGCCAAGGAATTGGGGTAGGCGGACGTTGACAGGCAAGTGACTTGCAGCGTCTGGGTCCCCAGGCAGGGCATGTCCCCAGAGCCCAACTCGCATTAAGTCAAAAGGGCACTTATGTACCCATATTTCCCATCTCATTAAGGATGCCAGCATGAAGCTGCAAGGTTGAGGGTAGCACAGTGGCCCATTGCTCAGATCCCAAGCCTCCCGGTGCCTCAGTTTCCCTGTCTCTTAAATGGGTACAGTAACAGCCCCCAGTTTATAGGATCATTGTGGGGACTAAACCAATTAAAACATGCCATTGCAGAGCCCATCACAGCATGTGCTAAGCTCAGTGTTATTCTTTTTGTTTTTTTTTTAATTGTGGTAAAATATATAGAACAAAATGTACCACTTCAACCATTTTTAAGTGTACAGTTCAGGGGTGTTAGTACATTCACATTGTTGCATAACTGTCACCACTGTTTCTAGAACTTTTTCATCACCTCAAGCAGAAACTCCATACCCCTGAAGCAATAACTTCCCACTTCCCCACTCCCCCTAAAGACCCTGGTAACCACTTATCTACTTTTGTCTCTATGCCTATTCTAAAAACCAAAACCAAACCTGTTGCCTTGGAGTCAATTCCGACTCATAGTGACTCTATAGGACACAGTAGAACTGCCCCATAGAATTTCCAAGGAGCAGCTGGTGGATTCGAATTGCTGACCTTTTGGTTAGCAGCCAAGCTCTTAACCACTGCGCCAGCCACTAGGGCTCCCTATTCTAGATGTTTCATATAAGTGAGATCGTAACAATATTTGTCCCTTTGTGCCTGGCTTCTTTCAGTGACCACAATGTTTTCAAGGGTCATTCATGTTGTAGCATCTTTCAGGACTTCATTTCTCTTTGTGACTGAGTAATAGTCCATTGTATGGATGGAGCACATTGTATTTATTCATTCGTCTGTTGACGGACACTTGGATTGATTCCACCTTTTGGCTATTGTGAATAATGCTGCAGTGAACATTGGTGTATAAGTATCTGCTTGAGTCCTTGCTTTCAGTTCTTTTGAGTGTATACTGTACCCAAAAGTGAACATAGTCAGCATTCCTAAAACTGAAAGAACTGAAGAAAAAATTTAAGCCTCAAGTTGCAATTTTGAAGGATTCTATGGGCAAAATATTGAACGACATAGGAAGCATCACAAGAAGATGGAAGGTTAAAACGAAACGAGACTAAATGGGCACACCAGCTCGGGGGCAGAGACAAGAAGGCAGGAGGGGACAGGAAAGCTGGTAACCAGGAACCCAAGGTTGAGAGGGAGAGAGTGTTGACGTCATAGGGTTGGCAACCAATGTCACAAAACAATATATGTATTAATTACTTAATCAGAAACTAATTAGCTCTGTGAACCTTCATCTAAAGTACAAAAAAAAAAAAAAAGAAGAAGAAGAAGAAGAAGATGATGGAAGGAATACACAGGGTGACTCTACCAGAAAGAATTGGTCAACATTCAACCATTTCAGGAGGCAGCATATGATCAAGAACCAACGGTACTGAAGGAAGAAGTCCAAGCTGCACCGAAGGCATTGGTGACAAACAAGGCTCCAGCAACTGACGGAATACCAATTGAGATGTTTCAAAAATGGATGCAGTGCTGGTGGTGCTCACTCATCTATGCTAAGAAATTTGGAAGACAGCTACCTGGCCAACTGACTGGAAGAGATCCATATCTGTGCCCATTCCAAAGAAACCTGATCCAACAGAATGTGGAAACTATCAAACAGTATCATGAATATCACACACAAGTAAAATTTTGCTGAAGATCATTCAAAAACGGTTGCAGCAGTGCATCGACAGGGAACTGCTGGAAATTCAAGCCGGATTCAGAAGAGGACGTGGAATGAGGGATATCATTGCTGATGTCAGATAGATCTTGGCTGAAAGCAGAAAACACCAGAAAGATGTTTACCTGTGTTTTATTGACTATGCAAAAGCTTTCAACTGTGTGGATCATAATAAATTATGGGTAACATTGGGAAGAATGGGAATTCCAGAACACTTAATTGAGCTCCTGAGGTACCTGTGCATAGACCAAGAGGCAGTTGTTCAAACAGAACAAGGGGATGCTTCATGGTTTAAAATCAGGAAAGGTGTGCATCAGGGTTGTATCCTTTCACCATACTTATTTAGTCTGTATGCCGAGCAAAGTAGCTGAGACACTGGATTATATGAAGAAGAACATGGCATCAGGATTGGTGGAAGACTCATTAACAACCTGCCATATGCAGATGACACAAACTGCTTGCAGAAAGTGAAGAGGACTTGAAGCACACACTGATGAAGATCAAAGTCAATATAGCCTTCAGTATGGATCACACCTCAACATAAAGAAAACAAAAATCCTCACAACTGACCCAATAAGAAACATCATAATAAACAGAGAAAAGATTCAAGTTATCAAGGATTTCATTCTACCTGGATCCACAATCAACACCTATGGAAGCAGCAGTCAAGAAGTCAAACGACTTATTGCATCAGGCGGATCTACTGCAAAAGACCTCTTTAAAGTGTTGAAAAGCGAAGATGTCACTTTGAGAACTAAAGTGTGCCTGACCCAAACCATGGTGTTTTCAATCACCTCATATGCATGCAAAAGCCGGACAACGAATAAGGAAGACCAAAGAAGATTTGATGCCTTTGAACTATGGTGTTGGTGAAGAATATTCAATACACCATGGACTGCCAGAAGAACATCTTGGAAAAAGTACAGCCAGTGTGCTCCTTGGAAGCGTGGATGGCGAGACTTCGTCTCACATACCTTGGACATGTTATCAGGAGGGACCGGTCCCTGGAGAAGGACATCATGCTTGGTAAAGTAGAGAGGGTCAGCAAAAAAGAGGAAGACCCTCGATGAGATCGATTGACACAGTGGCTGCAACAATGGGCTCAAACATAGCAACGATTATGAGTATGGCGCAGGACCAGGCAGTGTTTCATTCTGTTGTACATAGGGTTGCTATGAGTCAGAACCGACTCAACAGAACCTAACAACAACAGCAAGGAGTGAAATTGCTGAATCATAGGATAATTCTGTGTTCAACTTTTTAAGGAAACACTAAACAGTTTTCCACAACGGCTGCAACATTTTCCATTCCCACCAGCATTGCTCATGCTAGGTGCTCACTCAGGGTTAGTTATCCTTGTAATTTATCGTTTTGCTTTGGAAATTGACTGGCCAGAAATAAATAGCACTCTGAATCAACAGCTGGCTGTGGTCTGTCTGGGGTCTTCCTAGAGAGAGCACGTCAAATTCTAGCCTGTTCCAGATGCACCAGATTGAACCCCAAATAACGTTGATATCTTTCTCCTGAACATAATTAAACATTGATTCCTTCGGACTCCCCTTTTGCATTTGGGAGACACTGTGTGTGTGTGTGTGTGTGTGTGTGTGTGTGTGTGTGTGTGTGTGTATTTCCCGGCCTCAAACATTTTCATAGGCCTCTGGAGCGCTTGCCAGCCCAGCGCACTGGGGGGCTTAGTCAGCCCTGCCTGACAGTGCCCCAGTGGTGGTCATAGAGGCATGGGAGGCTGAAGCTCTGGGTTCGAGTTTTGGCTATGCCTCATGCCTGGGAGGCTTTGGGAAAATGCCTTGGAGTCTCTGATCCACTGTCTGCCCACCTGGGATATGTCTGTCAGAGGTAACAGCATAGATGCCCTGTGTTGAGTATTCTTAGCCTTCCCCTCAGGCTGAGGTGTGAGTCTGCGGGTCTCCAGCCAGTCTAAAACCCCAGGCATAGGGAAGCAGGATGCATGAATCCAGGTGTAACCCTGGGCTGGGCCATGTGGCGGGGCTTTGCATAGGGCAGAGGCTGCAGAGGGCAGGTGCTCGTTGTCCCCAGGCCCCAGCACCCCTGAGCTGGCCCCAGACCCCACTGCGGACGAGCTCCTGGGAGTCTTGTGTTGGAAGTAACATCACCCGGGCTCTCAGCTTCACTCCTTCGTGCCGCAGTTTCCACATATGTAAAATGGACACATGTTCATACCCACCTGGGAAACCTGGCTTTTTTTTTTTTTGTCTTATTAAGGCTGTCATTTTAGGGTACTGGGGAGAACAAGAGGTAATAGAGTGTAGGGGTTAATGGCTTCAGCTGGGCTACCTGGGTTTGAACCCCAGCTCTGCCACTTGCTCATTGCGTGACCCTGGGTAAGTGACTTAACGTTTCTGTGCCTCAGTTTCCCTATCTGTAAAATCGATTACAGGGATTAAACAAGTGAACATTTGTAGAGGTCTGCGGTAGCGCCTGGCACACTGAAAGAATTGGTTAAATAAATTCCCCTCCAAAGTGGCCCTGGCCCCAGACGGCCCCCAGTCCAGGGATCTCCCATTGTCCCAGTGCTGCCCCCTGCTGGTTACTCTAGCCTCTGCCTGTAAGCTCATAGCCCCGCCCTTTGTCCTGCCTGGACCTATCCCATTGCTCTGCCTCCTTTTATGACCCGCCCCTGTCTCATCCTCTTGACCAATCAAATCACTCTCTTTGCATTAGCCACGGGCTGCTCTGTCCAATATCTGGCGTCCTTTCTTAGTCAGCCTCGCCCCAGACCCGCTCTGCAGCCCAGCCCACCTCAGCGCTTGGTTGGAGCCCCTTGCCCGCCCAGCAGGAACAGAATGGAACATACCAGAGGTTGGGACCGCCCCTGCCACGTTTAGTTTCCTGGGGAACAATTTTTTTTTAATAGGTGCTCAATTAGTGTTGATTGACTTAAGTTCAGTTACACTAAGGGCAGTGAGGTTTAAGGAGGAAACACAATGGAACCGGAAACAATAAAACCTGAGATAGTGTTCACCATTACTTAGCATTCATTGAGTGTGTAAAGCAAACAGGCACCATGCTAGGTCTTTTACTTGAATATTCTCAATCTTCAAAACAATTCTATAAAGTCGGTAATATTTTTATCCCTATTTTACAGATGAAGAAGCTGGAGCTCAGACAGGTTAACTAATTTGTCCAAAACTAGCTAGGTAGTGTCTCGATTCCTAGAGCTATTGTAACAAAATACCACAAATTGGGCAGCTTATAAATCCAAATCAGGGTATCAGCCATGTCAATTCCTTCTGAGGGCTCTAAGATAGAGAGACAGAGAAGCTGCTCCATCCCTATCTCTTAGCTTCTGGTAGTTTCGGGCATTCCTTGGCTTGTAGCTGCAGCATCACATGACATCCTTTCTTTGTCTCTACGTATCTTCTCCTGTTTCATAAGGACTCCAGTCATATAGGATTAAGACCTACCCTACTTCAGTATGACCTCATGTTAACATGATTACAGGTGCAAAGACCCTATTTCCAAACGGGCACATTCACAGGTACAGAAGTTAAGACGTCGACATATCTTTCTGGAGGACACTATTCAATCTGTAACAGGTGGAGATAATGTTTCCAGCCCAGGTGTGTCTAACTCCAAAGCCCATGCTCCAAACACTGGGGTTGCTTTAGGTAATAGGGTTTGGATGATTTTATTTTCTTCTATTATTTGTTTCTTATATACATTTGAATTTTTATAAGAGTATAATTTTTATAATCAGAAAAAAACGACGTTTTTATTTTGAAAAAATAAAAAAGTGGGGCATCTAGCAATGTAAGATTAACTCATCTTATTCCAGGCATCTGTAATATTTTCCTGATTTGAGATGTAAAAGGCAAATCTCCAAAAAGGAATAGTACCATCATTCCGACATACACCTATAAATGCTGCTTCCTTAAAAAAACAAAACAAAACAAAACACCTCACTCCCTCTTCCTTGAGGATGAGACTTGACATCAGTGCCCAATGTTGAGATCAAAAGCAGTTCTCTGGAAACTAGAACAATCAACCAACCAAAGCATCTGCTATCCAAAGGAGGCCAGAGAAAACCGGGGATGCCAGCGTCAGGTGATGCCAGCAGTGGGAGCCAGAGAATCAAAACTCTACAGTGTCTGAGTCTTAAAGAAAGAACCTAAGGTTGGTATTAGAAATAGAAGGCTGGACATCCTTTTTCTTTCTCTCCATCCCCACTTTATTCTAGAAATTATTGGCATCAGAGAGTCTAATGATCCGGACAGGGCCAAACCAAACACCCATTGCCACTGAGTCGATTCTGACTCATAGAGACCCTGTAGGTCAGAGTAGAACTGTCCCATAGGGTTTCCAAGGAGTGGCTGGTGGATTTGAACTGCCAGTCTTTTGGTTAGCAGCCAAGTGCTTAACCACAGCGCCACCAGGGCTCTCCTGACAGGGCATGGGGTGGAAAATCTAGATGGGGCTCAATGTTAGAGTGGGGATGAAGAGTGGTCAAGCTACACGCAGGCAGGATCCCCAAACTCAGGGTAGGGGAAGGGGCCCAGGCCTCTGACTGAAAAGGGTGACCTGTGGGAGCAACCCAGGATTCCCACCAGCTCCTGGGCTTTAGGGCTGCCGTAGTTCTCTGGCAGGTAGCATTTCAGGCAGGAGAACAGGTCAGAACCAAGGAGTACAAGATTAAGGGTTATGACTCAGGGGTCACAGAACTATGCAAGGGTCATTCCAGAGGCCCAGGACTTACTGACATCAAGGAACTTAGTCATGTCATCATTCATTCATTCAACAAACATTACTAAAGGGCTGCTGCATACCAGGCCCTGTGTGACTAATGGGAACATATCATGGTCTTCATCTCTGGAAGTTTACAGTCTATGGGGAGTCAACAACAATACAGTGTGAGGGAAGCCATGAGGACCTGGAGGAGGCACCTAACCCAGCCTGGGGAGCAGAGGAAATACAGGGACAGCTTTGGACTTGGGTATCCAGGCTAGATACTGTGTAACCCCTCTGCTTACTTTTTGTGTGTGTGTGTGTGCTGTAGGTGAAGATTTACAGAGCAAATTAGTTTCCCATTCAATAGTTTATACACAAATTGTTCCATGACATTGGTTGCAATCCCTGCAATGTCTCAGCAGTCTCCCCGTTACTACCCTGAGTTCCCCATTTCCATTCGTATGGTTTCCCTGCCCCTTCCTGCCTTCTCATCTTTGCTTTTGGGCAGATGTTGCTCTTTTGGTCTCATGTAGATGATTGTCCTATGGAACACCTTCCTCACAGGTGTTATTGTTTATTTTATAGACCTGTCTATTATTTGACTGAAAGGTCTGGAAACAGCTTTAGTTCCAGGTTAGAAGGGTGTCTAAGGGCCATAGTCTCAGGGGTTCCTCCAGTCTCTCTTGGATCAGTAATCTGGTGGGGTTTTTTTTTTTTTTTTTCTTAATCAATTTGAATTTTGTTCTACATTTTTTTCCCACTCTAACTGGGGCCTTCTGTTGTGATCCTGGTCAGAGCAGTTGGTAGTGGTAGCCAGGCTGGGGAACAATTTTGTATCCCCATTTTATAGGTGACAAATCGAGGTTAAGCATTGCTGTCATTGATTTCTCTTGTCACAGCTGGCCTGAACTTGTTCCAGCGGGAGGTCCAGCCTCCAAGAACTTTGCACACACCATGCCCCCAGCCAGGACTGTCCTTTCCTCCAATTCCCACTTCTCCTCACTCTCCAGGGTCCCCTCATCCAGGAAGCCCTCCAAGACACCACTATCAGAACCTTCCTGCCCCCCAGTCTGTCTCCCTTCCTTTGTCCCAGCCCTCACCTACAAGGTTGGATTCTATTGCCTCCCATCTCCCAAATTCCAGGCAGGATCCCCGACCCTGCACGGCCTGGGCACTGACTTGGAACTGAGACAAAACTGGGCTGTGCTCAGTGAATGAATGAATGATTATATAGACATCTATGTTGCAGTAACAGCCAATTCTAAAAGACCAGCAACCTCACTTCACATCCTAGCCTCGCCCCTCCAACTTCCCTGGACCTCAGTTTTGACAGCTATAAAATGGGCATGATATTCACCCCTCTCCAGGTTGCAGAGGCATCCCTGGGTGGTGCAAATGGTTAAGTACTCGACTACTAGCCAAAAGGTTGGTGATTTGAATCCATCAAGAGGTGCCTCAGAAGAAAGACCTGGTGATCTGCTTCCAAAAAATCACAGCCTTGAAAACCCTACGGAGCAGTTGTACTCTGCACACATGGGGTCACCATGAATTTGAATCGACTTGATGACATCTAATAACAACGACCAGGTTTCTGAGGATTAAGGGAAATAGCATATGACATTGCCAAACTGTGGTGAAATGAGTTTCTTTACGTGGCCTTTTGCCTTGGTTCTTTGGAAAAGCAGCTTGGGAAAATTTCCCCTAAGCCCTGAAGAGTTACCTTTGCCCTAGTTTTCTACCCCTGAGAGTTTGTTACTTTTGTCCAGGTTGTTTGACGTTTCCTGGGCAGGCTGTAAGCAACTTGGTTTGATACTTTTTGTCTGGTCCTGGGCTGCAGCCTGCCCTGTGATTGGTATGAATCTTGCAGGGATTGGTCAATAGACTATGCAAATGAAGTGACTATAGCTTACTATGCAAATGAAGTGACTGTGGCCTACCAAGAGGCGATTGGTCAGTTCATGGCCCTGGTGGGAGGGCCATGCCTTGAAACTGACCAGGAGTTTGCTTATATATGCAACCAACTGCACAGAGGTTGGCAGACAGAAGAACAAAGAAGCAGGAAAGGAGAAAAGGCAAAGAGAGGTAAGAAGAGAGAAGTGGAGAGAGAGAAGAGGAAGGAACCTTCTAAAAGAGCTGTAACAAAGCTCAAGGGCTGTAACATTGAAGACCGGGAGAGGCCTAGAAGAGGAGCTGTGGAAGAGTCAGTGGAGAGGGGACATGCACAGCCAAAAGGAAACTTGTCCTGAGGGGGCTGAGAGGAGGGAAACTTGTCCTGAGGGGGCTGAGAGGAGGCCTGTATGGCTGAGAGGGGGTGTGCAGGGCAGAGAGAAGGGCCTGCTTGCTTGCATGGCTGAGAGGAGCTAAGAGAGCTGTCCTGCACTGAAGAAGACAGGGATGTGCTCTACACTTCAGGGAATCTTCCAGACTTTGCCTGCATACTTCCTGATCCTGATCTTGAGTTGTACCCTCTTTAATAAACCACTTGAGTATGGTCTGTGAGTTCTGTGTGGCCATTACAATGAATTATTGAACCCAGCAGAGAAGTAAGAGAGTCCTGTGGTGAGGATGGCTGGTGTCAGAATTGGTAAAAAAGGTTGGAAAATGGAGGTATGTCTGAACTCCACCTCTTAGGAATCAGCTTTGGGCTGATGGTGACTCTCATCATACCCCCTGATGCTAGACAAGTTCTAATCCTACTACTACCATTATACAGAGCACACAGTAGGTCCTCAGGAAACAGTTGTGCTCCTTTCTCCTCTCCATCCATGAGAACCTCAAGCTCAGGACTCACGTGCTATTCCTCCCTTTCTCCCTCAGTACGTAGGACAGTATCATGGACAACAGAACTGTTGGGGGAAGAAGATGAGAGTGTATCACAGTCTTGGGACCCTGAATTCCACATTTCCCACACATACCATCACTGTTGACCTGTAACAGTGACTAGAGTTGGGGGTGGACGAAGGTGTGGAGGATAGACTTCTAGGTCTGATGCCTTGGATTTTGGCCTGGAAGCCAGGGTGGCTCTGTCTACACTCTCACCCCAAGCAGCCACACCCCATCTCACGTTGATGACTCTCACCGAGTCCAGAGTCAAATATACAGCTGCATTGGATACTCTCACCAGGTACCTCAGAGACATCTCAAACTCACCACATCCAAAACAGGGCTTCTAGTTTCTCTCCCTGAGATCTTCTGCTTCATCACCTCTTAGCAGCTCCATCATCACCCGGCTGCCCAGGCCTCAAACCCTGGACTCATCCTTGTCACTTCCCTTTCCACCAGCAGAAGAAACCAATAATCACATAAAAAATTCAACTTCACTAGCAATCAGAGAGCAAATCAAAACCAAAATGAGATGTCACTTCACTTTCACCAGATTAGCACAATTCAACAACCTGAACAATTCCAAGCATTGGCGAGAACCTGAAACAACTGAAGTCCTATGATGCAGCCATTTCTTACCTGTGTGTACCTGCAGACATGCCTGAGAACATTCATAAAAGCTTTGCTTGTAATAAACCTGTATTAGTTTCCTGGGGCTACCATAACAAATTACCACAAACAGGGTGGCTTATAAGAATTGAAACGTATTCTGTCAAGGTTCCGGACAAGTCTGCATTTAGGGTGTTGGCAGGGCTATGGTCCCTCTGAAGACTCTAAGGGAGGATCGTTTCTTGCTTCTCCCAGATTCTGGTAGCCCCAGGAGTTCCTTGGCTTGTAGGTGCAGCGTTTTATGGTGTCCTTCCCTCTGTGTGTCCATTTATGTCTGTTCTGTTTTATAAGGACACCAGTCATATTGGGTCCCACTCTACGCCAATTATGGCCTCATGTTAACTGATAGCATCTTCAAAGACCTGATTTCCAAAAACCATCACATTCACAGGTACTGGGGGTTAGAATTTCAACATCTTTTTGGGGGACACAATTCAATCAATAAAAAAACCCAAACTGGAAACAACCCAGATGTCCACCAACTGGAGAATGGATAAGTAACTGATAATATACTCCTACGGAGAAATACTATAAAGCAGTGAAAAATAAATGAATTACATCCACCTGCAACAACATGGATGAATATCAACAGAATAACATTGAAAAGGCAAAACAAGTTAGTAAGTAAACAATGTGAACATTTGTGAACAAGTGAAGTTCAGAAACATGTAAAACTAAACCACGTAACAACAAAAAGACAAACAATTAAAAAATGGGCAAAGGACACACTACAGAGGAAGTCAGCATAACTGGATGAAACCAAAGCTAAGAAGTATCCTGAATACAACCAAACACTTCGAGGGACAGAGTAGCAGGGACAGAGGTCTGGGGACCATGCTTTCAGGAGGCATCTAGGTCAACTCGCATAACAAAGTTTATTATGAAATGTTCTGCATCCTACTTTGGTGAGTGGCGTCTGGGGTATTAAAAGCTAGCAAGTGACCATCTAGGATGCATCAACTGGTCCCAACCCACCTGGAGTAAAGGAGAATGAAGAACACCAAAGTCACGAGGAAAGCATTAGCCCAAGAGACAGAAAGGGCCACATAAACCAGAGACTGCAACAGCCTGAGACCAGAAGAACTAGATGGTGCCCGGCTACCACCAATGACCGCCCTGACAGGGAACAAACAGAGAGTCCCTGATGGAGCAAGAGAAAGATGGGGTACAGAACTCAAATTCTAGTAAGAAGACCAGACCTAATGGTCTGACTGAGACTGGAGGAGCCCCAGAAAGCATGGCCCCCAGACTCTCTGTTAGCCCAAAACTAAAACCATTCCCGAGGCCAACTCTTCAGTCAAAGATTAGACTGATTATGGAACATAAAATGATACCTGTGAAGAGTGTGCTTCTTAGCTCAAGTAGATACATGAAACTAAATGGGCAGCTCCTGTCCGGAGGTGAGATGAGAAGGCAGAGAGAGTCAGGAGCTGGTTGAATGGACACGGGAAATCCGGGGTGGAAAGGAGGAGTGTGCTGTCACAATACAGGGAGAGCAATTAGGGTCACCTAACAATGTATGTATAAATTTTTGTATGAGAGACTAACTTGAACTGTAAACTTTCACTTAAAGTACAACAATAAATTTTTTTTAAAAAATGGGCAAAGGACTTGAATAGACATTTCTCCAAAGAAGATATGCAAACAGCCAACTATCAAATGAAAAGATGCTCAAAACCACAATGAGATTCCATTTCACACCCACTAAGATGGTTGTGATCGGGGAAAAAAAAAAAAAAAAAGGACAGTAACAACTGTGGGGAGAAGGTGGAGAAATTGGAACCCTCATTCTTTGCTTGTGGATTGTAAAATGGTGCAGCCACTGCAGAAAAGAGTTTGGCAGTTCCTCAAAAAGTTAAACATAGAATTACCATATGCCCCAGTGTTATGGATTGAATTGTGTCCCCAAAAAATGTGTGTCAACTTGGCTAGGCTGTGATTCTCAGTATTGTGTGATTGTCCACCATTTTGTCATCTGATGCAATTTTCCTATGCCTTATAAATCCTGCCTCTATGATGTTAATGAGGTAGGATTAGAGGAAATTATGTTAATGAGGCAGGACTCAATCTATAAGATTAGGTTTTAAGTCAATCTCTTTTGAGATATAAAAAAGAAAAGTGAGCAGACAGACAGGGGGACCTCATATCACCAAGAAAGCAGTGCTGGGAGCAGAGCACATCCTTTTGACCCAGGGTTCCTGTGCGGAGAAACTCCTAGACCAAGGGAAGACTGATGACAAGGACCTTCCTGCAGAGCCAACAGAGAAAGAAAACATTCCCCTGGCGCTGATGCCCTGAATTTGGGCTTCTAGCCTCCTAAACTGTGAGAGAATAAATTTCTTTTTGTTAAAGCCATCAGCCTGTGATATTTCTGTTATAGCAGCACTAGGTAACTAAGACACCCAGTAATTCCATTCCTAGGTGTACACCCAAAAGAACTGAAAGCAGGAACTCAAACAAGTACTTGTACATCAACGGTCATCACAGCATTTTTCACAATAGCCAAAAGGTGGGAACAACACAAGTGTCCATCAACAGACGAATGGATAAACACAACGTGGTCTATCTATACGATGGACTATTACTCAGCCATAAAAAGGAATGAAGCACTGATACATGCTACAACGTGGATGAACTTGAAAAACATTATGCTGACTGAAGTAAGTCAAGCAGAAAAGGGCACATATTGTATGATTGGATTTATATGAAATGTCTAGAATAGACAAATGCATAGAGACAGAAAGTAAATTCAAGGTTAACAGGGGCTGGGGGAATAAGGAGTGACTACTAATGGGTATGGGATTTCTGTTTTGGAAATAAATAGTGGCAATGTTGCAAAAGACAAAAGCAAAAACTCAACCATGTATTTTTTGCTGATAAACATGTGGGGAAACTATAAGGAAAAGCAAAGGAATGAAAAACAAAGTTGGGATTGTTCTTCCTTCTGAGGGCGGTGTCTTAGTTATCTAGTGCTACTGTAACAGAAATACCATAAATGGGTGGCTTTAATAAACAAAAATTTATTTTCTCACAGTTTAGGAGGCTGAAAGTCCAAATTCAGAGTGCCAGCTCTAGAAGAAGACTTTCTCTGTCTATTGGCTCTGGCAGAAAGTCCTTGTCTCTTTTGAGTCTCTGCTTCTGGGCGAGCTTCATGTGGCTTGGCATCTCTCTTTCCTCATTCGCTTGCTTATTTAATCTCTTTTATATCTCAGAAGAGATGAGTCAAGATACACCCTAATCCTGCCTCACCAACATAACAAATGTAACCTAATCCTCAATAACATAACCTATTCCTGCTTCACTAATATAACAAACACAACCCATTCACAAATGGGATTATAACCACAGGCAGAGGTTAGGATTTACAACACATGCTTTTGGAGGACACAATTCAATACATAGCAGGAGGGAAGATGTCACTGGGAGAGGCATGCAGGAGTCCTCCACTCTGATGGTAATATTCTTCATCCCAGCCTGACGCTGCTGTTACTTATTCCTCAGATAGCTAGACAGCTAGATCCAAAAACCCGTAGTCGTTGAGTCATTCCGTTGAGTCGATTAGCGACTCTATAGGACAGAGTAGAACTGCCCCATAGGGTTTCCAAGGAGCGGCTGGTGGATTCAAACTACCAACCTTTTGGTTAGCAGCTGTATCTGTTAACCACTGAGCCAACAGCGCTATAGATAGACAGACAGATAGTTAAGAGAGATAGGTAGGTAGGTAGATAGATAAACAGATACATAGACAGACGAATAGACAGAGATAGATAGTAGTTGCTGTCCACCCAAACTCATGACAACTCCATGTACAACAGAATGAAACATTGATTGCCTGTTCCTGCATCCTCCTCACAATCGCTGGTATGTTTAGTCCATCATTGCTGCTATCGTGCCAATCCATCTCACTGAGGGTCTCCTTTGCCCCAGCTGACCCTCTGCAAGATCATTCACTTCCATTGAATGATCCTGTCTGATGACATGTCCAAAGCAAGCGAGTCACACAATGTTCTGTTGTGATCTGTAGAGTTTTCATTGGCTATTTTTCAGAATCAGATTGCCAGACCTTTCTTCCCAGTCTGTCTTAGTCTGTAAGCTCCACTGAAACCTGTCTACCATGGGTTCTTCCAGCATCAAAGCAACACAAGCCACCACACTACGACAAACTGACAGACGGGTAGTGGAAAACTAGTTGCTGTGGAGTCCATTCTGATTCATGGCAGCCCCCTTCCATATAGCTACTGATATTTAACAAAAATTTAAAAAGCAGTGGAAGATGTAACGATGGTTAACATTATGCATTACTATTCCACCTACTATCAGATGTTAACTCATATACTATCTCCTGCAGCCCTGTGAGGCAGGTCCTGTTATCCCCATTCTACAGGTAAGGAAACTGAGGAAACAGTGGTTACATGACTTGCCTAAGGTTATGCCGGTGATTAGAGGCAGAGTTTGGTTTTCAACGCAAGCCTCTCACAACCACCCCCATGCCCATTTCACCCTTTACAAAGTTCCTTCTTGTCTGAGGGAGGGCAGCGGACCGAGATGGCTCAGCCTCTGGGTCTGCACTAGACACTGGGGACCCACAGTGAAGGGTCTTCAGGGAGCTTCCCAGCTAGATGGAGGGACTGTATTAAGTTTGACCCAAAGGGAGTCTGTGGGGGTCTTGAATAGTCAGTCACGCGTGGCCCAAGGAAGTGAGACTTACTCAAAACCAAACCTGTTGCCATTGAGTCAGTTCTGACTCATGATGACCCCATGTGTTACAGAATACAGCTGAGCCCCATAGGGTTTTCTTGGCTGTAATCTTTATGGAAGGAGATCATCAGGCCTTTTTTCTGTGGTGCCACTGGGTGAGTTTGAACTGCCAACCTTTAGGTTAGTAGCCGAGCACAAACCATTTGCACTCAAGGACCTTGAGACTCACACAGGAAGGCCAGAAAACAGATACCAGGTCCCAGAGAGGAAACAACAGCACACTTCCATGCAGGGCCACATGGGGTTGCACCCCGGGACAAAGGCAACAACAAGCTGGAATTGTAGGAGAGGGCTTACGTATGGAAAGCAGGTTGGTGTCTTGGGACTAGCATGCACTGAAGTCTTACTGGTCGGTTTAAAGGTTTCCAGGGCACTAGTACGGGAAAAGGGAGATGTTTTAATCACCCATAGGGGCCACAGCCAGGAGGGATAAGGAGTAACTATGGCCTTTGAGGGACTCGGTTACAAGATAATAACAGGTTCCTGTCACAGGAGACCATATGGGACATGCCTGGGAGGGTCAGTTAAAGACTTTAACTGTTGAGAGGTAGTGCGACAAAATAAGAATGGCTGTGTCCAGAATTGTGTGAAAGGACAACTATGAGGAATTAGTGGATGCTTAGGCAGCAAACAGGTCCCTGGGTAGCATTAATGGTTTGCACTGGGCTACCAACTGAACGGTTGGAGATTTGAACCTACCCAGTGGTGCTGTGAAAGAAGCACTGGTGATCTGCTTTGGTAAATGTTACAGCCAAGAAAACCCTATGGAGCTCAGTTCTACTCTGTAATACATGGGGTCACTATGAGTCGGAATCAACTAGACAGCAATGGGTTTGGTTGTTCAGTAGGGAGCAAACTATGTAGGTATAAACTGGCCTTCTGAGGTTGGGGGAGGGCAGGGTGGGCAGAGCTGCCTTGGGGCCAGGGTCAAAGGCCTAGAATTGGGGGGGGGGGGAGTGGTCTGTGACAGGGGAGTCCAGAAAGGTAAAGTCTTGGCTTGGGGAAGCCAAGGAAGACTTCCTGGAGGAAGAGATGTTCAAACTGGGCATTGATGGATGAATGGGAGAGTTTGCCAGTTGCGTAAGGGGGTGAAGGGTGGGATCCAGTTAGAGCGTGTGCAAAGATCCACAGGCTGAGTAGCGTGGAGAGAATGAGACAGAGACACAGGGGACACCTAGACGGGAGAAGGCAGAGACAGAGATAGCCTGGATACAGAGAGGCTCAGAGGGAGATAGGTGACAGAGACCGGAGAAACGAAGAGTCAGAAGAACAGAAAGACCCTGGGAGAGAGAAATAGAGAAACAGAGGCAGAGATAGAAACGTGGAGACAGAGGAAAAGAAATACTTAGGGAGAACAGAAAGGCAGCATATCCACAGAGCGGCTCAAGGAGAGACAAAATACGCAGAATCAGAGGGAACTCTGCGCGACGGCCGCCCTCTGTGCCCCTGGGGGGCAGTCTGGGGACGGGGAGCCCCTGCCCCGGCGCTGGGCCCTTTAACGGCTCCCCCAGTTAGCGGCACCCCCTCCCCATCAGGAGTCCCCGGACTCCGCCTTCTGGCCCTGCATCAGCACCACGTCAGGAGCTGTCCGCTCCCCCAGTGCTGAACCAAGATGGCCGGCGGCGGCGGCGATCCGGCCCCGGCGTGAGCCGAGCGCGCGCGGGCTGAAGCCCCGGCGATGCCCCAGGCCCTTGGTCACTGAGCCCGACCCCCGACACAGCCGGCCCGGCCCCTTCGGGCCGGCCGGCGACCCCGGAGACATGTCTCTGCTGTGTGTTGGAGGTAGGAGGCGAGGCTGGGGGGCGGCGGGCCGTGCGGATGAGGCCGGGCTCCTGACGGGGTGGCCCGAGCACACGCGGCTGGACTTTTGAGGCGGTAGCCCTTGTAGATTCGGCTAGGCTCTCAGGGGATCTTGGTGGCCGCTGCTGGGGGTCGTGCGGACTTGGCTGAACGCGGAGGCCCGCGTGGATGCGGAGGCTCGCGTGGACGCGGGCAGGGATCTAGGGCTCCATCTAGAAACGGTCTAGACGGGGGCATCTGTGTAGACTGGGCTGTTTGGGGTCCATGTGGAAGGCGCCGAGCCGGGAGTTCCAGGGAATGCTTGCAGGGTTCTTAAAAGGAGGCTATGAGCCGGGCTGCCGGCTTCCTGCGGGCGGACGGGGTTCGGAATTCGGGGGGAAAGTGCAGCGGGAGGGTCTCCCAGCCCCGGGGACACAAAATGTGGGCGAAGGTCTTGGCCATCGGGACAACCGGAAGATCTAGGAAGCCCCAAGCACTGGATGTGGAAAGGACTGGGCGGCCGGGGAGACCCCTCCCAACATCCAGAGACGCCAGTGATTGTCTGGGGGCGCTTTTCCGGTTAACTCTTCCGCCTCCCGAATGGGGTGCTGAGAGAATGGTCTGAGGGCCTCCCCCTCCACCCACCCACCCTCTCCAGCACCCCCCCCAGACGTGTATGCGGCCTTCTCGACGGGGAGCAGACCCCTTGTAGGGGCAGTGCCCCTTACCCCCGCCCAGTCCATCCTCACCTCACCCACTCTGCGCGGGAAGGAAGAGGGAGGGACCCGTTGGCGGGGAGCTATTTTGGGGCCAGAACGCCATATGCACCGAGGCCCACGCCCAGACCCACGCTTAGCGTTGGGGGGAGGGGGAGAGACGCGGGAGGGGCATGACCCCCCTCCGCTTCTGAGTTTAGGGTGGGGAAGAAGCCAGCCCACCAGAACTCAGGCTCCTGGGCATGCCTGCTGCGAACTCAGGCTCTCGAGAGACCTTGGGCGGCGGGGCTGGCAGTGGTCCGGGGTCAAGGCCTCCTGAGGTCTGACCCTTGGGTCTTAAGGACTGGGGTCCGTCTCCCTCACCCTGACCCCCTTCAGGAAGCCTAGGCTGGGGGAGGGGGTGTGTCGGCCAAGCCTGAGATGTCAGGCTCCGGGAGAACTTGGGTGTGCGGGTGTGTGTGGGAGTCGAACCCTGGCAGCCGCCTAGGTCCGGGGAGGGCAGGCCCGGGAGCCGCCCCCGCCGCCCTTCCCCCCCTTCCCCTCCCCCTCCCCCTCGGCCTCTCCATTCACAAACCCTGCCCCGCCCGTCTGCACCCCGCAGAGGCTGCTGCTCCGGTGCAAGCCGGCGACGCCCGCGTAGACGCTGGTGTTCTTAAAGCTACAGGGGACCCATTTCCCCGAGCTCACTAGGGCGGCCGGGGGTGGGGGCGGTGGGAGATGGGCCCTTGGGATCAAAGGTTGACCTCGAGTTAGGGCCTCGAGGCTTCTGGAGTTAGGGTAGCGCGGAGGCAGAGGCGACCCCGGGCCAGCCCCCGAGGCTGGGTCCGAGGGGAAGAAGGGGAGGAGGTGGTGAACCTTCTGACCCCTACCGGCCCCTCCTCTAAGTCTCGAAACAGCCTAGCCCCTGGGTGAGGGGTAGTACTAAGGGGAAGGGCCAACGTGGGGTTCCAGCCCGACTCCTCCAGCCTCCTCCCTCTGCCCCCACCCCGCCTGCCTCGCTTCACCGGAAGGTTTGCCTGGTGTGGGGGCGGGATCTCACCCTTCACTCTGACGCAAACGGGAGGCTCGGCTGCGGGGGTGGTGTGAAGAGGGGCAGGAGGGGTGAGGCTTCCAGAAACGGAGGGCTGGAGGAAGGATGCGCTGGAGGCTGGTGACGGGAGGGGTGAAGTGGGAGGGGGAGAGTGGGAGGGGCAAGACTGGGAGGAGTGGGGTGAAGCCCAGGGGGGTAAGGGGAGTGAGTGAGGCTGAGAGGGGCAGAGGAGGAAGCTGGGGGGTGGGAGGTGGAGGGGATGGATGGAAGGGGTAGGAAGAGAGGTCGGCTTGGAAGGGGACAAGGCTGGGAGGGTGAGGCCAAAACCCAAGGTGGTAAGGGGAGTGGGTGAGGCTGGGAGGCGTGGAAAGAGGTGGTCGCTGGGAGAAGGAAGGCTGGGAGGATGGAGGTGCAGCCCAGGGGGCTGAGAGAGGCGGTGTGAGGCCCACAAGGGTGAGGCTGGGAGGTCTAGGGGGAGAGAGGCTGGGAGGGGTGGGGTGGGCAGGGCTGAGCGGAGCTAGGCTGAGAGGGGTTTCCACGGGGTCTGAGATCACCTTTGGCATTGAGGATAAACCTGGGTACCCCACTTAATCCCCTCCACTCCTACACCCAGGAGTTCCCACATTACATGCCCCAACTTGTCCCTAGGTGAACATGATGCACACGGGTACATGGGACAGAGTCTCTGCTGCCACAGGCATGGTCCCAGCACAGACATGTGTGTCCACACACAGATGTGTACATCCACGCACACGTGGAGGTGCGTGTCCACCAGCACTTGCTGTGTGCTCACAATGTGCCTGTCATGTAAGGATCCCTCACGTCCGGACACTCAGACACCTTCCCAAATGCCAAGAAACACACGCGCACAATGTCAATCAATCGCATCAGACAATGTTAAAACATGGCAAAGCCAACAAAGAAAGAATCCATTGCCATCGAGTCAATTTCTGCTCAGGGCAACACCACGCATTACAAAATAGAACTGCTCCATGGTGTTTTCTTCGCTGTGGTCTTTACCAAAGCAGACGCCAGGCCTTTCTTTTGCAGTGCTGCTGGGTTGGCTCAATTAACCAACCTTTAGGTTAGAAGTTGAGGCCAAACTGTTGGCACCACCCAGGGACCTGAAAACATGGCAAGGATGGCTCTTATTCAAAAAGAAGTTGCAAGGGAGGGGAAAGGAAGGAACTGTAAGCGGGGAGGACCAGGACAGTGGGGAGAAAGAGACACCAGAACAGTGTCTGAGCTCCACTCTGGGGAGACACAGGACTGTGAACTTCTAAAAAGAGAGTAAAATGGGGGCAGGGTGAGTGATGTAGCAAGGTTGCAATTAGGGCCAATTTGCTCGGAATGTTTTCTGGTTTTTGATAAGGAGTCCCTGGAGGGTGCAGAGGGTTACCACACTTGGCTGCTCACCAAAAGGTAAATGGTTCAAATCCACCCAGAGATACCACTGAAGAAAGGCCTGGTGATCTACTTCTGAAAAATCAGCCCCTGAAAACCCTACAGAGCACAGTTCTACTCTGACACACTTGGGGTCACTATGAGTCAGGGTCAACTCCACAGCAGCTCGTTTGGTTTTGGTTACGTGGATCCTGGGAGCCCCGGGAGGAAGGAGAGGGAGGGGCTAAGGAAGAAGAAACTAGTTACTCAAACACAGCCGATCATGAAGTCTTGGTCAGTTCCTTGCAGAAAGCCCTGCTGGTTTCCAGAACATGAAAGGGTCAGGGATGAGGGGGTTTCTCTCACAAAGGGCTGGGGTGGGGGGGAATTTCAACTTTTCTCAGTACACATAAGCACACGTCGCGGGCGTGTATATGCAGACACAATGCTTGCCTAAACATTCAAAGCAGCCCCTTCCAGGTCTATGTGAGCTGATTAGGTGACCAGGCACATAAACCCATGCTTACTTGTATAGCTGCACACATGTGTATGAGCTGCCAGGGGCTGCCATAACGAAGCACCGCAAGGGGTGGCTTATAAGAACAGGAATTTGTTTTCTCATAGTTCTGCAGGCTGGGAGTCCAAATCAGTGTGTCAGCTGCGTTAATTCCTCCTGAGGCTCTGAGGCAGAATCCATGCTTCTCTCCTGGCTTCTAGTAACAGCCGGCAATCCTTGGCGTTCTTTGGCTTGTAGATGCCTCTTCATATGGCATCCTTCCTCTGTCTGTCTCTCTGTGTCTGTCGCTTCTCATCTTTTATAAGGGCACCACTCATGGGATTAGGACCCACCCCACTCATGTTAACTTAACTGATAACACCTTCAAAGACCCTGTTTCCAAACAAGATCATGTTCACAGGTACCAGGGTTAGGACTTCAACATATCTTTTTGGGGATATAATTCAATCCATAATAACATAGGTATGTAAACAAACATGCATGCCATATAACTGCATAACACACACACAAAACTCGTGTGTATGTGTATTTCTACCTAACACAGCTTCCACAAGCCCACACATACCTGAGCTCACAAATACCAGCATGTCCCACACATGGTCACCCCCTATTCCCCTGCACACACACATCCATGTACACACACTTGCATGCCCTGGTAACACAAGCACACTCCCGCAAATACACGAGATCCTATGCAAATGCAAGGTGTCATGTGCACATGCTGTCACTGACACATGGCTGACCCCCTGAACAGACCTTACATCTGCCTCTTGTTTCTCCATTTCTGGGGGTCTGTATTGCCCCCTTAATCCACTTTGGGGTTTGATGCTGTGAACAGCAAGTACTTTGTGAATTCATGTATTTACTCAAGTATTAATTGAGCATCTACTGTGTGCCAGGTACTGTTTCTGGCTCTGGGGACTCAGCCCCGGTCCTGGTCCCCACCTGGTAGGGTCAAAGTGGGGGGCATAGGACAGGGCTGAGGGAGCTGAATGTGGGGGGTGTTCCAGGGCTTTCTTTCTCTGAGAAGCCTTCCCTGAGTCCCCTGCACTTGCTGGAATCTCAGAAGGTGAGGAAGAGTTGGCTAAGCAGAAGGGAGAGGGTGCTTCCGGTGGAAGGATTTGCATCTGCAAGCAAGTGGGGGACTCAGTTCAGAGCTTCTTACCTGCCTCATAGCATTTTGCACTGGTCACTCAATGTTTTAAAGGCCCAGTAACTATCTGATGAATGAATAAATTGAATAAGTCAATAAATGCATTCGAGGGTGGTCTCAAGTGGCTGCCTCAATCCCTGGCATTCCTTTGCTGCTTGTAATGCATCTGCCTTTGTCATTGCATGGCATCTTTCTGCACCCTGTGTGTGTATCTCTGTGTCTGTTTTCTCCTTTTATAAGACACCAGTCAGGTTTAGGCTTAGGACCCACCTGAATCTGGAATGACCTCCTAAACATAACAAAAAGCCTTTATTTCCAAACAGGGTCCTATTTACAGATACAGAGGTTAGAACTTCCACATCTCTTTGTGGGACACATTTAACCCATAACAGGTGGTTTGCATCACAACGAATATCAACGACAAGCCCCATTTATCCAGCTTTCCACAGGCACAGTCTTGAGGACTTGTAGGCCTATTAACCTCTTTAATCCTTACAGCAGCCCCATCTTACAGATGAGGAAAACTGAGTCCCAGGGAGGTTCAACAACTTGCCTGGTGTCACAGAGTCAGAGGGTAGAGCTGCCTGACTCCACAATCAGCTCCAGGGATGGAATTGAACCATCGCTCAAACCCATAATAGTTGCCATTGAGTTGATTCTGACTCATGGCAACCCCATGTGTGTCAGAGTAGAACTGTGCTCCATAGAATTTCCACTGACCAATTTTTCAGAAGTAGATCACCAGGCTTTTCTTCCAAGGCACCTCTGGCTGGGCTCCAACTTCCAACCTTT
Source organism: Dugong dugon (assembly GCA_030035585.1). NCBI lineage: Eukaryota > Metazoa > Chordata > Mammalia > Sirenia > Dugongidae > Dugong > Dugong dugon. The sequence goes on along the minus strand of CM057462.1, from coordinate 22,123,096 downwards.
CAGTTAGCAGCCTGGCACATTCACTGTTTGTCCACCCAGGGACTCCTGAGCCTCCTCTGAGCCCACAGGATCTTGGAGACACCCAAGCCCCTTCCATGGGATGAGAGTGTGATGCTGGCTTGAGAAATCATTTTCCTTCTTCATCCACTCAGTAACAGACATGTCATGAATCCTCCACTTATCACGGCTGTCCCCCTGTCCCTCTCTCAGGAAACCTTCACAAATCCCTCTGCCCCCCACTGCCCCGACCCTGATACGACCAAGCCAGGGGGAGGTCTATATCTAGGGCTTTGCTCTCGACATTCTCGTGAGAGCTAGTCCTCCAGGGTCAGCTCTCATTCTTCTTCAGGGTTGCAACCTCAGCCTCTTCCCCAGTGTGGGCCTCACTTCTCTCCCACAAACAATGAGCTTCCTCTGTGAGATGTCAATGAGGGCATCCTGAGTTCAGCAAGCCTGAGTTTTAATCCCTAAGTCCCTCACTTCCTGGCAAATCTCATACCTTCTTCATTCCTCAGTTTGTCCATCTGTAGAATGGGTAGACTAATAGCTCCCGCCACCTAAGTCTGCTAGAACCATCCAGCGTGTTGAGACACAGAGAGCCCTTGGCACGCCGCCAAACCTCAGTAAGGGTGAACCAGAAACCTTAAAAATCAATGGTGGTGTTTTCATTAATGATATTAAAAGCTTTGTGGAAGGAGGTCTGTAGATGTAGGATATTTACTGAGTGTCCACTGCGTTCTCAGGCCTGAGGAGGGCTCTAGGGTACCCAGGGGGCAAGAGAAGTCCTCAGGTCCATGGGCAGGAGGAGGCCAAGCTCATTGGAGGTGCTTGGGGCAGAGGCCGAGAGTTCAGCACCGTGGACAGCCCTTGCGCTGCGGGGCGCCGGCAGCGGGGGATAAAAATGCTGGCGTTTCTTTGATGAACCACTGTTTAATGAGCGCGTACTGTGTGGCAGTGGTTAAGAGCTAAGGCTGCTCAACAAAGGGTCGGCAGTTCGCATCCACCAGCCGCTCCTTGGAAACCCTATGGGGCAGTTCTACTCTGTCCTATAGAGTCGCTGAGTCGGAATCGACTCGACATCAACGGGTTTGGTTTTGGTACTGTATTCAAGGCCTCGCTCTAAGTGCCACATGGTAAACAACGCAAACAAAAATCCCTGCTCCCTGGAGCTGCCTGGAGCTCTAGGTCCTTGGTGTTACTGTATATACACGGAAGGATGAGTCTCCGTTTATCCTCCCAGATGCAAAGCCAGCGGGGCCAAGGTCCTTCATGACTAAGCCCAGCCGTCTCCCGCTGAAAGGTCCGCCACCAGCATCACATACGGAACGCTCAAATATCCTAGAGTCTATTTCTGGATTCTCTATGCCTCTCTACCCCCCGCATGCCAAAGCCATGCTGATTGGGTTATGGGCTTCGAGGATGTTCCGACATTCTCGTTGAGCAGGTCCCGTGGGTGGGCTTGCTTCCCTTGATGGCTGGATGCCCCTCAAAAAACAGGCAGGTTCAGGACCAGGTGCCCCAAGACAGGAGTCCACCTCCAGGGTCGTTCAGATCAAATGAGAAAAATAATGATAATAATTACCGCGATAATGATATCAGCAGTGTTAATAATAATAGTAACGAACGTAATAATGGTGAAGAAGAGAAAACGGAAGGGGAGGGGACCGAGGCGAGACCTGTCGGATTTCCCAGAAGCGGAAACTGAGGCCCAGCTGGAGGCAGCGCCTTCGGGGTCGCGCAGTGCGCCCCCACGCCGTCTCTGGCTCTGCTGACAGGGGCCCAGTGAGAGCGGAGGCCGAGCAGGCGATGGCCGGGCGTGACGCTGTGTGTCCGCGTGGGCTCCAGAGACGCCCCCCCAACCCCGCCTCGCCACTCCCCGCCCCCCTCCCCGCCGTCACGTCACTCACGTCCGCTGCGCCCACGTTATACATAGTCCGGCTCCTGTGACCGCCCGCGGCGGACGGGGGAGGCGCTTCCGCCCCGGTAACCCCGATACCGCAACTGGAGGGGGCGGGGAAGGGGGAGGGATGTGACGACGACGGTGATGAAGGTGACGAGGACTCGACGACTGGGGCGTTTACAGACCAGCGAAGACCGAGGGGGAGAGGGCCGACCCCGCCCTGAGCCCTCTTCTGCCTCCGCACCCCCTCCTCCCATGAGACCACCCGCCCCTCGGTTTCCACTTCCATAGTCCCCTCCCCCACCATGAGCCTCCTCCGGTTCTCAGAGCCTTTCTTCCCCACACCCATCCCTTCTCTTGGTTCACTAACCTTAGCCCCCTCCCTCACCTGAGTTCCATCCCCGAGGACCTCCCTTGAGTCCCTGTCCCCGCTCTGAGCCCCTCCCCGTTTCTAAGTCCCATTCCCTCACCGTGACCCATCCCTTCCGGTCTGCCTCCCATTTCTGAGCTCCCTTCCCTGGTTTCCCCCCACCCCTCCGCAACTCCCACCCCCACCCCCAGCCTCCCCACCCCCCTTCATACCCCCCAGTGGTGCACAAACATTAATGTCCTCCCCTGAGTCTCTGAAGGGGGCTGAGACCTTGAGCCCTGGCCTTAGCTCTCAAAGGATCACACCCTCCACAAGCTCCCCACTGCGGGTGCCCCACAGAGCTGATACCACCAGAGAAGCTGAGGCAGCAGGTGGTCAGTGGCTGAACCCAGGGGCAGAAGGTGTGGTATGGGGAGGAGTGAAGGGAAGAGGGGGCAAAGAGAGACAGGGACAAAGAGAGGTGGAGAGACCGGGAGACAGGGACAGAGAGACAGGGAATGAGGGAAAAGGAAGGAAGAGAGGCACGGAACAGAGAGGAGGGGGAGAGAGACAGGGTAAGATCCCCAGAGAAGAGAGGACAGACTTAGGACTACTGGCCTTCCTGCTGAGCCCCAGGGTCTGGTCAGACCCAGTCACTCCTCCTCTGACCTAAAGTGAGGGTCTTCTTCACCTCTTCACCCCCAGGACCCTTCACTTTCCTCCCCTAATTCTCCCCGGTTTGCCCCTCCTAGTGGGAATCTGTCTCTGTCTCTCTCTTTCACTTCTCTGTCCCTGTCCGTCTCAGACTCTCATTTCCTTTTATTCCCTCTTTCCCTGTATCTTACTCTCCCTGCCCCTGCCTCCCCTCTCTCTACCCCTTCGGATCATGAGGTCTGCGAACTGGCTCTCCCCTAGAAGGGGGCCTGGGGCTCTTGCTGGGCACATCATGGGGCTGGGAAGGAGGAGGCCCAGGCAGGCAATGATTCCCCACCCCACCCCACCACCACCACACACTCCAGGGCCAGAAGACCTGAAGACCCTGAGCCTCCCTTGGCCCAGTGGTGAGGGGCTGGGTGGGGCTGAGGGTGGGCAAGAGGATCACGAGCGGTGGGGGTGAGTGTGCTTTCATGTGCCTAGAGTGGGAAGGTGAGGAAGACAGGTCATGGTGACTGATTTGGGGTGTGGGAGAAAGACAGAGGAAAAAAAAAAACTGGGAGAGGTAGATGGAGAGAAAGAAAGCCAGATCCAGAAAAAACAGGAAGGGACAGAGCAATTCAGAGACAGAATGGGACAGAGGTGGGGGCTCAGAGGGGGAGATTAACTTGCCCAGGGTCACACAGCACCAGTATTTGAACCTGGCTCCACACTGAATCAATGCTCAGCTTTCCCAACCTCTTGCCAAGGGCTCCATCCAGATCCACCTCCCAAATTCAAGCCCAAGCCCAAGTGGGTAGCCGTGTGGTGGGCAGGATGTCTAATTTATTTTCATCTAAAATCTGGGTGGTTTTTGTTTGTTTGTTTTTGCGGGGGCACTGGCATAGGAAGAAGCTCTAGCAAGCTCACTGATGCCTCTGGATGGCCGTCCCCCTGTCTGTCCGCAAGGAAAACAAACAGCCTTTACTGACATGTGTTTGGAGGTGCCCCACATCTCCCAGCTCAGTGGGAATTCTCTGTTCACTGACTCCATTCAAGGGCTTTTGTGAGACAGAAGTTCAAGTGATGGGGACAGAGATATAAACCAGAGATGGGGGGCTCCTTCGACTTTTGCCCAGGAAAAGGCTGAACTTGACTCTCAGAAGAGAAGAAAGAATAGGCACCAAATTCCCTTTCTAGGAATCTAGCCTTTGTCTTCCTTGCACCCACCTTGAAGATATACTGAAAAACATCAAGGCTCAGAACAGAGGGTATAGAAGGCTGGCATTTGTGTGGGAAATGAAATAATGTTCACGAGCACGTGATCCTAGATGCATGGGTCTCTCCAGAAAGGCTCATGAGGAACGAGTAACCTTGCTTGCGTCTGGGAGGGACAGTGGGGCTGGGGTAGAAAGAGCCTTATTTTCATTGTATACTCTTTTGTATGTTCTGGATTTTGTAAAATGGGCATAGAAGTCCCTGGGTGGTGCAAATGGTTAACACACTAGGCTGGTGACTGGAAAGCTGGTGGTTCAAGTTCACCCAGAGGCACCTCAGAAGAAAGCCTTGGTGATCCACTTCCAAAAAACCAGCCATTGAAAATTCTACGGAGCACAGCCCTGCTCTGACACAAATGGGATGGCCTGGAGTCTGGTTTGACGCAATGGCAATTTATTTGGTTTTTAGTTTTAAAGTGGGGATGTTTTGCCTACACACACAGAAATTTAATTTGCAAAGCAAAGAGGCAGCAGAAAAAAGAGGTGAGCAAGAGAAGAGTGGCATAGGCATGGTTTCGAGGCAGGGTTTGGGTGAGGATGGAGAATGAGTGGTGGGAAAAGATGTTGGGGGAAGCCTCAGGGTTCCAGGATATTGAAAGTCAACATTAGTATCGTGCGGGAAAAGCTGTACTGTAAAGATTGGAATTGCTTTTAATTCCTTGGGGCTGTGGGAGCTTGTGCAATATGAAGGGACCGGACAACATGGAGGCCTGCATATATTTGGGTTACACCTTCCACAGGCAAGTGGGGCCAGACGATCTCTCACAGCCTTCCAGCCCAGACTGAGGTGTCTCTATGTGCATTATTGGAGTCAGCTCTCTGGACTGTTTTATCCCACCTCACTCAGCCCTCTTTTGAGTCTGGGACCCCAAACTCTAGGAGTGTGTGGTAAAAGGACAGACTGAGCTGAACAACTCGGGGAGATGCCTCTCTGGTCTGATAGGGCCAAGGGGTCATCTCTTCCATCCCCCACCCCTTAACTTCTACTTTTCTGGCAGTCCTGGAGGACTTCTTGTGGGAGGCCTCTCCTGCCACCTGCCCCAACTCTTTCTTTTGAATCTTATTCAATTGTGGGTGGAGGCATAGCTGGGGAAGGGGGCTTTGGGGGAATCTGATGGGGATAGGGGGGTGCAGGAGGGGCGAGGATGGCTCCAAGCATCCAAATTTCCTTCCACCTGTAGATCTGCCTGTGCTAAACTGTCTGATGTCTTCTCTCTCTCCCCCTCTCATCCCTGCCTCCCTCCTCTCCCTAACTCTCCTCCTCTCCTTGTCTCTGTTTCTGAATCGGCCTCCGTCTTTATCTCGATTTCTCTCTGTCTCATCTCTCTATTTGTTTCTGTGTTTTATCTCCTTGTCTGTCTCTTTTCTCTCTCTTTGCCTTTCTCATCTGTCTCTTTCTCTTGGTGTCTCTCCCCTCTCTCCGTCTCGTTATGTCTCGCTTGTGGTGTATCTCTCCACATCTCTCTGTCTCCTCTCCGGCATCTCCTTCTCCCCCGCTCCTTCCCTTCCCTATCTCTGTCTCCCCTTTCTCTCTCTCTCTCTCTCTCTCACATTACGTCTCTATTTTGGCGTGTTTCTCTGTATCTCTCTGCATCTCTGTCTCTCTCTGCTTTCCACCTCTCTTCCCCCTCTTCCTTCCCTATCTCTGTCTCTCTTCACAGTCAAAAAAGCCACGTTTGATAGTACCCAAGGTAAGTGACCATTCTTGCTGCCCTGTCCTGTGCTGTCTGTCTGTCTGTCTCTTGGAGAAACTGAGGAGGGGGTCTGAGCTAGTGATGGTGGGCTTGGGCTTTATGACTGCAGAGCATCAGAGGGGGAACTTGAAGGGTTCAACAGGGGAGGGGGCAGATCTAAGCTTGGGTTCCCCCACTCCCCGAGTGTGGGAGCTTCCCCAGGCTCCCACCAGGAGACACCTGAGCCCACAGCACTTCCCAGGATTCTGAGAGGCAGGGAAGGTACTCTTCCGCTGTGGCTACAGATGGGAAAAGCGAGGCCCAGACTGGTCAATTTTGCCCCCCTTTCTGAGGCCTCAGTTCCCCAGATGAAAACCAAAGCGATTGGACAATGCTATTTCCAAACAGCAGGATTAAGCATCCTACAATTCCACTTTTCTGCAACCGCGCCCCTTCCTTGTGCTTCGGGGCTCTGAAGAGAGCTGGGGGATGGCCTAAGGGTGGGAGGTACAGAGCCACACGGTTATGGCGGAGCTGGGGTGCCCTGAGCCCATGGAGCATGCAGGGACCTGACGGGGTTGTGTGGAGGTTGGGAAGGGGCATCAGAGGGTTGTGGAGCTCTGCGCTGTCTCTGACCCTGTTCTTGTCACCACAGAGAAATTCAACACATACGTGACCTTGAAGGTGCAGAACGTCAAGAGTACGACCATTGCTGTCCGGGGCAACCAGCCCAGCTGGGAGCAGGACTTTATGTTGTGAGTCCGCTGGGCTCCCTTCCCTCTGTGTTGAATTCAACCGTTTCTCCCATCTCTGAGGCTGCCAGCCAAGTCCCTGCTGCCGCCTAGCCTCTGTCCTGGCCTCCTGTGCCAACCACCTCCTGCAATCTGTTCTCCACCAGGAAGCCAGGGGAATATTTTTAAAACTGCAAATCACATCCGGTCGCTCCCAGGTTCCACGCTTGCCCGTGGACCTCGGAATAAAACCCTCTTTTCTCCCCACGGCCCCTGAGACCTCCTTCCCGCCAGTATCTCCCTCCATAGCCCCCTTTGCTCACTGGCCCAGCCCCACATGCCTCTGCACCACCCTCCAAATCACCCAACCCTTCTGTCTTCAGGGCCTTTGCACACACAGTTCTTGCCCCCCAGCTGGCTCCTTCTTGTTCTTGGGTCTCAGCTTGTAACACCTCCTAAAGAAAGCCTTCCCTGACCACCACCCCCAAGCAGTGATTTAAGAGCATCCCGTCCTTCTCAGGCCTGACCACAATTTGTTGTTTGAGCCATTTGTGTGATTTTTGGACACACATTTCTGTACCCCACCCGTACCTCTAGACTCTGAGTTCCAGGAGGGTGGGATCAGGTCTGTCTCAGTCCCTGCTGTCTCCCTTCCCAAGCACAGGACCTGGCACACAGTAGCTGCTCAGTAAGGATTTTTGTCTAATCCCTGAATGAATGAATGACCTGAACTCTTGCCCTAGCCTGGAGCCCCCCAGGACTTCATATCCCCCTACTTATAAAACAACCTTGCACCCCGTCTACGCTGATGATTTGGAACAACTTGTGCCAGGTCCTGTTCTAATGCTTTGCACACATTAATTGAGTCAATTCTGCCCAAAACCCTGGGAGGGGGTTGCTATCATCATTCCCATTTTATAGATGAGGAAAGAGAGGCTCAGAGAGACAGAGCCACCTGCCAATATCACACAGCTTATAAGTGGCATGGCTGGAATTTGAACCCAGTCACCTTTAACCTCTGGGCCGTTCCCTGAGCAGGGCCTGGCTGGGAATGCTCAGTGGTGGAGGCCAGCAGAAGCTCCAGAGTTGGAGTCTCCTGGTAGAGTAACATTCCAGGAAGGAAGGAAGGAGCTGGACCCCCAGTTGTAGGGCAGACTTGAAGGGGAGGGACAGCATGATCCCAACTCGCTCACAGCCAGTTATTGACTGGCCAGGTCATGGTCAACAGATGTATTCAAAGACAGCATTCCTTAGGCTAAATCTTTGATAAATTGATTCAGTCAGTGAACTGGACATTCACCAAGATTTTCCCACCAAAATCAACAGATTTTGGGGGCGGATCCTGTGCGGAAAGTGCTTAGAGATGGGATCGTGCTTATGTGAAGGGGTGTCCCCGTGTGATTGGAGGGAGACAATGCTAGGAAGGATGGAGGCGCCCCAAATGCCCTTATCCTGGGGTAATAGGGAGCCACTGAAGAAGCTTGAGTCTCTTGCTGGCTAACCCAGCATTTTCAGGTCTGAGCGCACAAGGCAGGGCCAGGTGTTGGGAGTGCAGGAGACATGTGACATCCTAGTTTTACTGTGAGATGCTGAGCTGGTAATCCTGCTCTGGGCCTCAGTTTCCCCTCTGTGAAATGAGGACCACTGTGTTATCTTGTTTCATCTTCTGGCTTAGCTTGAAGAGAGGTTTGAATTCCAGTCTGCTGGGTGTCCTCAAGTGAGTGAACTGACCTCCCTTAGCCTCCATTACTTCACCTGTGTCCCTTAGTGCCCCTCCGTTCTCTCCACAGTGAAATTAACCGCTTGGACTTGGGGCTGACAGTAGAGGTGTGGAACAAGGGGCTAATCTGGGACACGATGGTGGGCACCGTGTGGATCCCCCTGCGGACCATCCGCCAGTCCAACGAGGTGAGTGGTAGGCCAAGGCGGGGGAGGAGGAGCACCTGTGGCCTCAACAGAATGAATGTTTATCCCCCATCCCATAGTAACCTCTGCACAGACAGACATCTGGGGCTGCCATGGAGGCTGCAAAGTCCTCAGGGTCTAGGCTGCTTGCATCTAGTTGCTCTGCTTCCACCTAGTGGCACAAGGTGACTTCACAAGACTCAATATTGCATCTGCATTCCTGACAGAGAAAGGCAAGATGTCAGGAGAGGGGGCTTGCCCTCATATTTAAGCTGCTCATGGCACTTCCCTCACATCCCATTGGCCAAACTTAACCATGTGGCCATACCTAGCTGCAAGGGAGTCTGGGAAATGGAGTCTTAGTCTGTGCACCCACGGCCTGGCTAGAAACGTGTTACTATGGAAAGAGAAGGGAAATGGTGGGCACTAGCATTTGGTGCCCGAGGTGGGCATGATGGAAGGTCACATCAGCCCCAGGGAGAGAGGTGGACAAGAACTCAGGCCTCTCAGTCTTCCTGAGGGGTGGCCCATGTCTATTAATCCCTCTCTGTCCCCACAGCCCAGCCCCCACCCCAGACTCCTGCCTGCCCCCCTGGCAGTCCTGTCCCCCTCCAGTCAGCCCCTCCATGGTGTCGGCTCCAGGAGGATCTTACTCTTAAGGGCTCTGTCCTGCCTTCCCCTAAGGAAGAAAACCCAACTTTGAATTCACACATGATTGTACCTGCCCCCTTTGTTGGCCTCATCTTCCACCACACCCAACCTCTACTACTCTCAGTCCCCAAGGATGATCTTGGAATCTTCCTGCATGTTTGCTGTTGCCTTGGCTTCCAGTGTCCTCCCATCCATCACCCTCTAGGTCTCAACTCTGATGCTTCCTCCTCCAGGAAGCCCTCTCTAACACTCCCCAGGTCCCTCAGCCCCCTCCCTTCCTTTGACCCAATGCTGACCCCCTGGGACTGGAGGTGTCTGTGTCCACTCTGCCCATCTCTTGGGGATCTCAGCACCCCCAGCATGGACTAGGCAGTGGAGACACCAGGGAAGGTTTATTATTTAATGAATGAATGAACAGAGAGGGAGGAAACGAGTGCAATAATCTAGGCAAGTGAGGCCAAAAAGAAGCCTTGAGGGGGACCCAAATTTTCCTCAGTGGCCCCCAAGTAGGAGGAAAGCTGGACCAACACCCCCGACCCCAACATCTTCCTGGAGCTTCAGAAAGCAGATTCCACAGATCATTCTCATTTAAGAGACGAAGACACTGAGATCAGAGTGGACCCCACTTGGTCAATGGCTCATGTCTCTAAACCAGGGGACACTGGCCCTCAGGAGGATGTTGGCTCATTCACTTAGGGGTGTTTCAGGATGGTGAATGGATCAGGGCTTTCCTCTGAAATCAAGTTCCCATAGCCCGCTGTTGGGGGTGGGGGTTGGGCATACAAGGCTGATACCATCCCTGCCTGGCCTCACGGGGCGCTCTCTCTGAGTTCCTCAGACCCACCATTGGCCCTTGAACGGGGACCTCCCCTTTCTGAGCCTCAGTTTCCTTATTTGTAAAGTGGGGGTGCAGTCATTGCTCTCAGGGTAGGGGTGAGATAGGGTGAGATGGATGCCTCATGTGTGAAAGGATGGAGCCTGCTGGCTGAGACCCTGATCCTGTTCCCACCCCCCCACCCTAGGAGGGCCCTGGAGAGTGGCTGACACTGGACTCCCAAGTCATCATGGCAGACAACGAGATCTGCGGCACCAAAGACCCCACCTTCCACCGCATTCTCCTCGATACCCGCTTCGAGCTGCCTTTAGGTGAGTATGGAGCCTGAGCTCCTTGCCCAGCCCTGCATCACTTCCTGGGCTCACCCAGAAAGGCCAGGAGAATGGCTGGACCCAGGTGGAGGGGGCCATCCCTTCAGACGAGGGTCCCACCCCCAGAGGAGAGTTTCCTGGCTTGCAGGCATCAGCTGGTGACGTGCCTGCTGTGTGCAGAGCACGTCCCAGCCCTGCCTGTGCTGTGGGGGAACCACGAGGCTCAAGTCTGAGCTGTGGTGGTGCTTGGTGAGGCCTTAGACTGCAGGAGGGAGCTGCGGGTGGGGGGAGAGGCAGAGACAGAGAGACACAGAGACAGAGACAGACATAGAGGGAAAAGCAGAGACAGAGAGGCACTGAGACAAAGAGACAGAAATAGAAAGATATAAAGACAGAGAGACATAGGGAGAACAACAGACAGAGGTAGAGAGACAAACACAAAGCGGGAGAGACACAGACAGAGGCAGAGATGAAAGAGCCCTGTCCGCCTTTCCTGGAGGCAGCTCCTGTCTCTCCACACTGTCCTTCCAACAACCCATGATTCCCCCACCCTTGTAAGGCTAGGACACATCTCCCCTTCCACTCTCCATCCATTCCCAAGGTAGCTTTTGGGGGTTCGGGTGTGTGAGGGGGACCGTCTTGTCCTCCCCTCCTCTCCCCCACCCATTCAAGACCAAACCAGCCCCACCCAGACTTTGCCAATGACCCCAGAGGCCGGGCCAGAGCCCTGTAGGCAGGCACAGGATGCTCCGGAGGAGGCTGAGGGGCAGCGGGGCTTCCCGGCTCACAGCCTCGGCTCTGCTTCCAGACATTCCTGAGGAGGAGGCACGCTACTGGGCCAAGAAGCTGGAGCAGCTGAATGCCATGAGGGACCAGGATGAGGTGAGCACTGGGGAGGGGAGAGACTCTTTTTCCTTGTCTCCTCTGTCTCTCTTTGCCTCCTCATATCCTCCTCTCTTTGTTTCTCAGCTTGTCTTGCTCTATGTCTGCGTCTCTCTTTGTAACCCAGTTAAATCAGTGGTCCATGTGGTCCAGTCTCACAGCAATTATGGGATTCCAGGAGCATACAGTCCACCAATCACATCACAATTTCAGACAACTCAAATTCTGCATTTTACAAATGCCCTTCAGGGGATTCATGATCCTTGAAAGCACTTCTTACACCCTCTTTCTGTCCACACACCCCTCAGGTCCTCAAGTGACACTCAGACTTTCCTAAAAGTCCTCCCTCCCACTAGTCCTAGCCCTTGTGCCTCTTCTTCCATGCCATCCCCTTTCTTCTTGGCCCTGCATCATCACAGTTCAGAGACCCAAAGTAGCCCTGGAAGACAGTCTTCAGAGAGTAACAGCAGGAAAGAAATAGAAGGTGAGGCCAGAACATTTTTTTACTGGGAGGCAGAGGGCAAAGGAGCAACCAAACCAAACCAAATCAGTTGCCAAGTCAACCCTAAATCATAGAGGTCCCATGTGTGTCAGGGTAGGACTGTGTTCCATAGGGTTTTCGATGGCTGATTTTTGAGGCACCTCTTGGTGAACTCAAACCTCCAAACTTTTGGTTAGCAGCCAAGGATATTAACCATTTATATCACCCAGTGTCTTAGTTATTTAGGGCTGCTATAAAAGAAATACCCGAAGTGGATGGCTTTAATAAGTAGAAATTTATTTTCTCGCGGTTTAGAAGACCAGAGCACTGGCTCTAGAAGAAGGCTTTTTCTCTCTGTTGGCTCTGGAAGGTCCTTGTCTCTTTTTAGCCTGTTTCGTGGTTCCTTGGTGATCCTCATGTGGCTTGGCATCTGTCTTCCCCCATCTCTCTGTTGTTGTTGTTTTTTGCTGCTTGCTTAATCTGCTCTTTTATACCTCAAAAGAGATCGACTTAAGGCACGCCCTACACTAATACTGCCTCACTGACATAACAAACAAAACCCTTTCCTGAATGGGATTGTAACCACAGGTATAAACCCATTACTGTCAAGTCAATTTCCGACTCACAGTGACCCTACAGGACAGAGTAAAACTGCACCATACGGTTTACAAGGAGCTCCTGGTGGATTTGAACTGCCGACCTTTTGGTTAGCTGCTGAGCTCTTTAACCACTGCACCACCAGGGCCCCAACCACAGGTATAGGGGGTTAGGATTTACACTACATGTTTTTGGGGAACACAACTCAATCCATAACACCCAGGGACTCCAAAGGACCCACACTCTTGTGTTAATAACTTTTGTCCAAACTAATTTTCTTCCTCTTTGTTTAGCTTCCTGCCTTCAACTTTTCTGTCACGTGTTTCTTTCCTTACCTGTCTTTCTTTTTTCTTTTTCTCCGTCTCTGTTTCCCACTGTCTGTGTCTGGGTCTCTCTCTTTCCCTCTTTCTCTCTGTCTCTCTTTTTGCTTTTTCTGTCTCTGTTTCTTGCTGTCTCTCTGTCTCTTGATGTCTCTTCCTTTTTTCTCTTTTCTTACTGCCTGTCTGTCTCTGGGTATCTCTCGCTTCCTCTTTCTCTCTTTGTCTCTATGGACACCTGTGTCCTTCTCCTCCAGAGGGAGGGGGCTGGGGAGACAGGGAGGAGTCAAATGGGACCGGACAGAGAACCACCCTGATTCTCTGGCTTCTGCTGCCCTGTGACGAGCCCTCTCTCCTTCCCTCCCCCTCAGTACGCCTTTCAAGATGAGCAAGAGAAGCCTCTTCCTGTCCCCAGCAACCAGTGTTGTAAGTACCTCTCACTTCCTCTCTGGAAGGAGCCCTCATCCCTCCTCACGCTGACTGTCCTAACAGGTCACTCCCAAGAGAGATGCGTCCTGAGTGTGACCACAGTGTCTGCTCATAGTGTAGTGGGAAGAAGAAGAGATCTGGGATTTGGTTTGAATCCTGCCTTGTTATGCGATCACAGGCAGGCAAGTGCCCCTCTCTGATCCGTGGGGTCCCTGTCTTTGAAATGGGCATCTGATAGCCCCCTTACTCTGAGGGTTGTTGGAAGGACCCAAGGCATCTAAAGGCACAGAAACATTTTGTGGACTCTTCAGTTGCATTCTTAAGATCCTGGATGAGGGCCTATAATTCCTTCAAAAAACTATTCATAGGGCCAACACATCTGTGTCTGATGGCACAGACAGACATTAATCAAATGAGTCCGCCAACATACATACAATGGACAAAGGCTGTTTCATGTGCCCATTTTCACAGATGAAGAAACTGAGGTCTGAGAGAAGTGACTTGGTCACACAGCCAGCAAGTGGCAGAGCCAGGATTTGAACTCAAATCTGAGGGACTCCCATTCTGCTTTTCTTTCCACTTTGCCACATCTATTAATTATTATGATCGTCATGTTCCTCTGCCTACTGACCCCGCATTAAGGCTGGAGTTGTCAATGTTGTTTATCTTCCTTGGCCCTTGGCTGGGGACAGTCACCCCCAGACCAGGTCTCTATGGGTCAAAGAGATGTTCCCCCTCCTAAAAGCGTCCTCCAAATCCTCATGGTAGGGAGGAAGTGGCAAATCATACAGCCTCAAAGCAGAACCCCCACCCACCTGTCCCATGGGCCACTGATACCTGGCCCCCCAATCCTGTTCTGCAACCTCCTTCTCCTTTTCCATCTGCTTTCCCATTCTCTTTCCCTCCCCTCTCACAGTCTCCCCTGTATCCGTTGTCCCCCCTATGTGCCTAGGATGGTGGTAATGAAGCTTGGAGGGAAGGGCTAGAGTTCTGCAGTTGGGGAACCTCATTTCCACCCTGCCCTGGGATGTGATATTGAGTGGGTCCCTTGACTTCTCTTGGAGGAATTACAAACCCCCTTCCTAGTGAATGGAGTGGGGGCAGGGAAGGTGGGAGCAGGAACAGAGCAACAAACAGTACCTGGAGGTGGAGTGAAGCTGAGGGGTGGTTTGATATGGAAAATGGAACCCATTGCCCACCATTTACCTCTGAGTCCTTTTGAAAGTGTTTCATCACCCCCATTTCGTAGAGGAGGCAGCCAACAGTCAAAGGAGTCAGGGTTCAGTTCCAGGGTATTTTCTGAGATGCCAGACATTGGGAATGAGGGGGTGGAGACGTGGTTCTCTCTCTGGCCCTGATGCTCAGAGGCTGTGTGACTTCGAGCCACTCACTCCACCTCTCTGAGCTTCGTTTCTTCATCTGTAAAGTGAAGAGAATGATAAAACCTACCCAACAGGGGTGTTTTGAAGCTTAGGGCTTCCGGTTCAATGTTTCTTTCTTTATCCTCAAGTCGAGAGGGAGGCCCAGTACCCCCTTTGTGACTCTCCGGCTGAGCCTATGGCCTCAGTGAAAAATGGGGATATACCGCCTTCCTCTCAAGATGCTGAGGGCTCGGTGAGAGACAGTGTGACTACCGTCAGCAATTAAAATGATACTCGGGGAAGAGGGGCAGGAAAGCATTGGAGTCCTGGGGTGGGGGAAAAGAGGAGAATGGGGGCACCCTCCTGCCCCCCATGCCCACCCTCTGCCTGCTCCCCTTTATTATCTCTGCCCCTTCTCTTTGTAGGCAACTGGAATTATTTTGGCTGGGGTGAGCAGCAGAGTAAGTACTCAGCTATTCGTTCTGGGTAGTCATGGGGAGGTGGGTGCCTTGGTGACCCCGAGGCCCCCACCCCACTGCACAGGGAAGTGGGGAGCTGTCACAACCCCTCCTGTGCCCTCCTGCCCCCGTCTGGGGGTTCCTGCCCTGCCTGATGGGCAGGGGGAACTGCCGCTGGGGTGGGGGATTCAGCTGGGAGGGGTGGGCATTTAGAATGGAGACCTGCCCTTTCTCCAGCTGGGCACTGTGTCCCCCCACCCCTGCTCCCCATGTATAACTTCATCTCCCCTCCTGTACCCTTGCCTTTTTTGTCTCCCATCTTCCTCCTCTACCAGGAAATGGCTCCAGTGTCACTCATATGGCGGTGGGTGAGGAGGAGCAGGGTGAGGGTCTCAAACAGAAGGGCTGGGCAGGGACCCTCAGGCAGCTATCACTCCAGAAACCTCAGCCCCCAAAGCGCGCCACCACACACACCGCATTCCTTCCCTTTGCCCCCAGGAGAAGGAAGCAAGACCTTTCCAGTTGGATGCTTATTTTTCTCCCTAAGGAATAGCTCCCTTTTCCCGTTTACCTGCCCTTTCAAGAGAAATTCAGTCCTTCTAATCTAAGTCAGGAAACCGAAGCGCTGCAGCTGCTAACCAACGGGTCGGCAGTTCGAATCTGCCAGGCACTCCTTGGAAACCCTATGGGGCAGTTCTACTCTGTCCTATGGTCGCTATGGTAACAATCAATTTGCCACAAAACAGGTGATACAGTCAAAATCAAAGGCATTTTTGGTTAAAACCCATTTGGCTAAAGCTGATAATTGGGTCAAAAGCGAAGACAACTTGGCGAAAAGCAGAACATTTTGTTAAAAAGTGGCCAAAAATAGCTTAGCCAGAAACAGGCAATTTGGTCAAAAACAATTTGATGAAAGGCAGAATCTGGGCAAAAGCAAAGACAATCCAATCAAAGACAATTTGTCCTGCCAAAAGGCAATTTGTCAGGAAAAAAAAAAAAAAATTGGTGAACACACATACAAACGGCTTCATGTGATTTGGTTGGAAACATCTTGGCAAACTCAAGGACAACTTGGTAGAAAAATAGTGATTTGGCTAAAGACTGTAAACCCAGACAATTGGGTAGAAATGAAGTTGGTCGGAAGAGAAATTTGGTTACATCGACAAAATGTCCACAGTTTTGTGGGGGATCGTTGACAGCATTGCTGTTTCATCCCGATGCACACAAATCTAAATCGCAGGAATTTGTGGCAAGTTTGCCTTGGCTTTTGCCTGTAACGTCAGAGCTAACACACAGCACATCAAATGATGGTCATGTATCACAGGTTCAGAAAGAAAAGCTTGTAGGTCATAGTGGCCCAAGTCAAATGGTAGATCAGAAAACCAAAGATACCTTGGTAAAGATGGCTTTGCTAGCTGAAAATGAATTTAAGATTTTTCTAAAAGCAAAATAACTTTAGGGAACAATCTGAACTTTATCCATGAAGTATAAGATTAATTTTTGAACAATTCACCACATTTAAAAAATGTTTGTAACTATTTTTCAAATGTACAGAAATAGACATGATTAACTAAAAAATAGAGAGTTCATAGACAAACATCTGGGAAATTAGCAAAAACAGTTAAAGACATAAAAAAGGTGCAAACCACCTTCTTGGTATGTAAAATCACCAGTAAATTCACGTGATGGCTGAGTGTACCATGGGCCACCAAATCAGGATTTCAATTTTCCTTCTTAGCTGACTAGTTTTCAACCAAATTGTTGCTTTCTAACTAAATTGAGTTTCTCCCTTCCCATCACAATGTAATGTCTCCTTTGACACTGTTCTATGACGTTCACACACACACACACACACACACACACACACACACACACACATTAAACTCAGTAAAAGTCCACAGTCCCTCTCGCTGGTCTGAGATTTGGGGATCTGGGATGTCCTCTGCTTTTTTTTTTTTTTTTTTCTTTTTCTGTACTCTTCGGCCTTTCTACATGAACTCTGTTTTGCTCTACTTTCCAAATAAAGATAACCAAATCATTCTTTTTTCATTATAAAAGTAACATGTGCGTTGTCAAAACTCAGAAGTTAGAATACATACAATGGCATATTACTCAGCCATAAAGAGAAACGAAGTCCTAATGCATGCCACAGCATGGACGGACCTAGAAACCATTACGCTGAACGAAATAAGTCAGTCTTAAAAGGACAAATATTGTATGCTAGCACTTATAGGAAACAAGCAGATACACGTTGTTGTTGTTAGTTGCCATTAAGTCAATTCCTACTCCTGGCGACCCCATGTGTGCGGAGTAGAACTGCTTCATAGGGTTTTCAAGGCTGTGAGCTTTTGGAAGCAGATCGCCAGGCCTGTCTTCCAAGATGCCTCTGAGTGGGTTTGAACTGCCAACCTTCCAGCTACTAGTCAAGTGCTTAACTATTTGCGCCACTCAGGAACTCAAGCAAATATATAGAAACTAAAGTGGTTACCAGGGGTGGGCGGGAGGAGGAAGTGGGGGTAGTTTTTGGTTAGGGGGCACTGAGTTTATCCTAACGGTGGTGGAATGATTTGGAGAAGGATGGTAATATCGATTGCACAACTTAAAGAATGTCATCAGTGTCACTGAATTATACATGTAGAAATTGTTGAATTGGTGCCTGTTTCGCTGTGTATGTTTTCACCACAATTAAAAAAAAAAAACAAAAACAGAAGGTAGAGAAAAGGAATAGACAGGAAAGCTGACAATCCCTGATTATCTTGCTACCCAGACACGTTGCTTTTAGAATTAGGTTTTTTTTTTTTAAGATTCAGAAAAAAAAATTTTTTTAAATCTATTTTACTAAGAAAATCAAACCAAAACATCCCTTCGTTTTTATTACACACTTGAGGTTTGACAACATCGCTGAGGTTCCACGTTGGTGATAGATTCGGGGTTTGTGGCAGTCTCACCGAATTAAAACATCTAGTCCTATTTACCACCACTTGTCTGTCAGTTTATCGTATGGTGGTGGCTTGCGTGTTGCTGTGATGCTGGAAGCTATGTCGTCAGTATTTCAAATACCAGCAGCGTCACCCATGGCGGACACATTTCAGTGGAGATTCCAGACTAAGACAGATTGGGAAGAAGGGCCTGGTGGTCTACTTCTGGAAAAACTGGACAGTGAAGACCTTATGGATAACAGTGGAACATTCTCTGATACAGTGCTAGAAGATGAGCCCCTCAGGTTGGAGGGCACTCAAAATGTGATTGGGAAGAGCTGCCTCCTCAAAGTAGAGTCAACCTTGATGACCTAGATGGAGTAAAGCTTTAGGGGCCTTCATTTGCTGATGTGGTATGACTTAAAATGAGAAGAAACAGCTGCAAATAGCCATTAATAATCGGAACAAGGAACATACCAAGTATAAAGTAAGGAAAACTGGAACTCGTCAAAAATGAAATGGAATGTATAAACATAGATATCCTAGGCATTAGTGAGCTGCAATGGACTGGTATTGGCCATTTTGAATCGGGCAATCATGTGGTCTACTATGCCGGGAACGACAAATTGAAGAGGAATGGCGTCGTAGTCATTGTCAAAAAGAACACTTCAACCCCGCACATCCTTTTAACTCAGTACTGAAGTCACTCCTGAGGTTCACCCTTCAGCCAAAGGCCCGTACAACAGTAATACACAAAGCTCAACCATGTATACAAGACTAAATGGTCACACCAGCCCAGGGCCAAGGATGAGAAGGCAGGAGGGGACGGGGAAGCTAGAGAATGGAAATGGGGAACCCAAGGTTGACGTGTTGCAGAGTTGGCAACAAATGTCACAAAACAGTATGTGTATTAATTGTTTAATGAAAAACTAATTTGCTCTGTAAACCTTCATCTAAAGCACACACACACACAAAAGTACAAACTGTAAGGCTAAAATAATGGGCGGGGGGGCGGGGAAGAAAGAACATTTCAAGATCTATCCTGAAGTACAATGCAGTCAGTGACAGGACACTATCCATACGCCTACAAGGAAGACCGGTTAATACAACTATTACTCAAATTTACATACCAACCACTAATGCCAGAGATGAAAAAGTTGAAGATTTTTACCAGCTTCTGCTGTCTGAAATTGATTGCACATACAATCAAAGTGCATTGATAGTTACCGGTGATTGGAACGTGAAAGTTGGAAACAAAGGATTGGTAGTTGACATTATGGCCTTTAGTGATAGACATGAAGCCAGCGGTGATTGAATTTTGCAAGACCAACAGCTTATTCACAGCAAATACCTTTTTTCAACAACATAAACAGTGACTAGACACAGGGACCTTGAAGGGTGGAATACACAGGAATCAAATCGACTACATCTGTGCAAAGATACAAAGGAGAAGCTCAGTACCATCAGTCAGAACAAGGCCAGGGGCCAGTTGTGGAACAGACCATCAATTGCTCATACGCAAGTTCAAGTTGAAGCTGAAGAAAATTAGAACAAGCCCACGAGAGCCAAAGTACGACTTTGAGTATATCCCACCTGAATTTAGAGACTATCTCAAGTATCACCTCATATGACTGCAAAAGCTGGACAATGGGTGAGTAAGAAAGACCAAAGAAGAACTGATGCCTTTGAATTATGGTGTTGGCGAAGAATATTGAATATACCATGGACTGCCAGAAGAATGAACAAATCTGTCTTGGAAGAAGTACAAACAGAATGCTCATTGGAAGCAAAGATGGCGAGACTTCGTCTCACATACTTTGAACATGTTATCAGGAGGGACCAGTCCCTGGAGAAGGACAGCATGCTTGGTAGAGTAGAGGGTGAGCGAAAAAGAGGAAGATCTTCAACAAGATGGACTGACACAGTGGCGCAATGATGGGCTCAAGTGTAGCATCAATTGTGAGGATGGCGCAGGACCAGGCAGTGTTTTGTTCTGTTATGCAGGGGGTCACTATAAGTTGGAAACTACTTGATGGCACCTAACAATAACAACAGTCCTTTTTGAGGGAGACAGTATCTTTCACAGCCTTTTTCTTTGTTTCTGCACCTTTGAGTTTGGGTCTCCGGTCCCCACCTTTCGGATAATCAGGAAATCTCTTTGAATTAAAGAGCATTCATTCCACCTGGTCCACCTGGTAGCCCTCTAGCTTCCCCTAAGTGCTTGCATGTGTGCCTCCTCTTATGGGGAGCTCACTGCCGGATGGAAAAATCCATCTCATTTTCAGAGTCCCAAATTTGGCAAAGTCCCTCCTTACGTTTAGCAGAAAGCCACCTCGTAATTTGTCCTTGTCCTCTTCACATTGTAGGACCCACCTTGCACCCCAGACTTCAGGTCCAGTTTGGTCTACATGAGGCAAAGCAAGGTTTTCACCTCCCTTACTCTAAAGCTTATGCCTTTATTAACATGACTCAAGAGCCTTCATCTATTCTGAGCAAAGTTCCTCTTCTTGGATTAGCAGCCAGTGAGGACCCTCTAAGTTGGGAGACTGCATTGGCCCCTGTTGTGTGCTCTCATTCTCTCTTCCCTCCTCACCTTCTTCCCTACCTCCTTTCTTTTCCAGACGATGACCCAGACAGTGCGGTGGATGATCGTGACAGTGACTACCGCAGTGAGACCAGCAATAGCATCCCACCACCCTATTACACCACGTCACAGCCCAATGCCTCCGTCCACCAGTATTCCGTCCGCCCACTGCCCCTGGGCTCCCGGGAATCCTACAGTGACTCCAGGCACAGTTATGAGGAGTTCTCGGAGCCACAGGCCCTCAGGTAGCCACTGTGGGGTGGGGTGTGAGTGAGGGCCCTTCTTTGTCCCCTGGAGAGGAGACAGCAGTGTAGGGCAGTAGGTAGCTGGAAGAGGAGGGGAGGCAGATCTTGGAGACCAGCATCCATTCCTTTCTTGTGGGAAACAGAGCTGTTTCTTTGCTCAGACTCTTGCAACAAAATTCCAAGAGTTCGACACAAGTGGGTCTGCTTTGGCAGAAGAAAGGGGAGGAAGTTAAGAGGCCCCTGAGTGGTTCCCCTGAAATATGGGGGCTCCTTGGCACTGCTTTTAAAAGCCACTGTTCCCCGTGTACTCTCTAACTGGGCTGGGAGGCAAAAAACAGATGAGGATTAATGAGGGTGGGGGGAGGTGGTGCAGTGAGGCATAGTGATATTGGAAAGACTCTCAAGGGAGCAGCTGGTTGGTGGTCCTGGGTGGACCTGCCCAGCCTTCCCTGGGGGCCCCCTGTCCTCGTGTCCCCACCTGGCAGGTGTGGGCCCTGCTCAGTCCAACTGCCATCACTCCTTCCTTGAAAGCAGGCTATCCCCACAAAAATCCATGATGGGAAAAAATCCACCAAAACACACCCTTAAAAATGTGGATTTTATTGTGTGTCGGATAGGTGGGTCCCCAGCCTGTGTGGGCCACCCACTGACCAGTGCTGTGTGCTGATCCTTGAGCCTCAGAGGCTGAAGTCCACACCTGCCGTCCCTCCTCACCACCCCCTGATCACCCCAGCCCTGGTTTCTAAAGCAAACAATGACAAACAGGACACTAAACAAATTAAATATGTGTAAAGCACTTAGGGCGGTGTCTGGAAGTGCTACATAGTGATTGTTAGGTGAATAATTGCACAAATAATGGTATCAGGAGCTGACTAGATGCCCAGGGCTGGTCCAGAACCTTCTCTGCACCATCTTATTTCATTCTCTGGGTGGGAATACTATTGATCCCATTTGGCCTATGGGGAATCGAAGCACAGAGAGGTTAAGTAAGTTGCCTGAGGTCACACAGCTGGCAAATCATTGTAAGAAATAACATTTATGGTGGATCTGCTGAGTGTCAGGCAGTGATGTGGTGTGATTTTTGGTAGTGAGTCCTCTTCCCTGATGGTTGTCCCCCCGTCACCTCCCAGGAGTACATTTCCTCCATTGAAGGGTGAGCAGGAAGGAAATTTTGAGTACTTGGTACTCCTCTGGTGTTGACTCTATACTTCTATTAATATGGCCCCAGTAATGTAGAACCTATGTTGTTGTTATGTGCCGTCGAGTTGGTTCCGACTCATAGCGACCCTACGCACCACAGAATGAAACACTGCCCGGTCCTGCGCCATCCTCCCAATTGTTGCTATAGTTGAGCCCATTGTTGCAGCCACTGTGCCAGTCCCTCTCGTTGAGTGTCTTCGTCTCTTTCGCTGACCTTGTACTTTACCAAGCATGATCTCCTTCTCCAGGGACTGATCCCTCCTGACAACATGTCCAAAGTATGTGAGACGCTGTCTCGCTGTCCTTACTTCTAGGACACATTCTGGCTGTACTTCTTCCAAGACAGATTTGTTTGTTCTTTTGGCAGTCCATGATATATTCAATATTCTTCACCAACACCACGATTCAAAGACGTCAATTCTTCGGTCTTCCTTATTCATTGTCCAGCTTTTGCACGCATATGAGGCAATTGAAAATACCTTGGCTTGGGTCAGGCGCACCTTAGTCCTCAATGTGACATCTTGGCTTTTGAACACTTTAAAGAAGTCTTTTGTAGCCGACTTGCCCAACGCAATGCGTCTTTTGATTTCTTGACTGCTGCTTCCATGGGCATTGATTGTGGATCCAAGTAAAATGAAATCCTTGACAACCTCAGTCTTTTCTCCATTTATCATGATGTAGGTTATTGGTCCAGTTGTGAGGATTTTTGTTTTCTTTATGTTGAGGTGTCACGCGTACTGAAGGCTGTGGTCTTTGATCTTCATCAGTAAGTGCTTCAAGTCCTCTTCACTTTCAGCAAGTAAGGCTGTGTCATCTGCATAATGCAGTTTATTAATTAGTCTTCCTCCAATCCCAATGCCCCGTTCTTCTTCATATAGTCCAGCTTCTCTGATTATTTGCTCAGCATACAGATTGAATAGGTATGGCGAAAGGATACAACCCTGACGCACGCCTTTCCGGAGTTTAAACCATACAGTATCCCCTCGTTCTGTTCGAACAACTGCCTCTTGATCCATGTACAGATTCCTCATGAGCACAATTAAGTGTTCTGGAATTCCCATTCTCTGCAATGTTATCCATAATTTGTTATGATCCACACAGTCAAATGCCTTAGCATAGTCTGCAAAACACAGGTAAACATCATTCTGGTATTCTCTGCTTTCAGCCAGGATCCATCTGACATCAGCAATGATATCCCTGGTTCCACACCCTCTTCTAAATACAGGTTGAATTTCTGGCAGTTCCCTGTTGATATACTGCTACAGGCTCTTTTGAATGATCTTCAGCACAATTTTGCTTGCATGTGATATTAATGATATTGTTCAATCATTTCCACATTCAGTTGGATCACCTTTCTTGGGAATAGGCATAAATATGGATCTCTTCCAATCAGTTGGCCAGGTAGCTGTCTTCCAAATTTCTTGGCATAGACAAATGAGCACTTCTAGAGCTGCATCCACTTGTTGAAACATCGTAGAACCTATATTTCTATTAATATGGCCCAAAAATGTACTCCCTTGGGTTGAATCTATACTTCTATTAATATAGCCCAAAAATATACTCCCTTGTGTTGAACATATACTTCTATTAGTATGGCCAAAAAATGTACTCCCATAGTGTAGAACATATACTTCTATTAATATAGCCAAAAAAATATACTCCCTTGGTGTTGAACCTATACTTCTATTAATATAGCAAAAAAAAAAAAATCACTTTAAGATTTTAGGCTCCGTTCATACAAACCCCAGGGCCTGTTACTGTGAGAACCTGACAGATATCTCAGGTATCTCAGATTTAGGATTAGGGTGAGGCGTGTGAGGCAGTTGTCTCCGGTGCGAAATTTAAGGGAGTGCCAAAATACTCTATCCAAGGTAAATAATATTTAATGCAGTGTTTTTAAAAATCAAAACGAATGCACAAAAATCCATGATGGGAAAAAAGTCACCAAAATATAAGGTGGACTTTATTGTGTGTGAATTATACTTCAATAAAAATGTTAAAATTCCTGATGAACAAAATATCAAAATTTTAAATAAAGACAGAATTCCACCTTGTACTTGCACGACTCAGCCTCACCCACTTCACCCAAGTCCTGGCCCTGCTGTACTCATCTCTAAGCAAGAAAATGAGTCCCTGGATGGTGCAAATGGTTAAGTGCTCAACTACTATTAAAAGGCTGGTGGTTCAAACACACCCAGAGGCACCTCGGAAGACAGACCTGGCGATCTGCTTCCAAAAGGTCACACAGCTTTGAAGACTCTATGGAGCAATTCTACTCTGCACACATGAGTCGGAAGAGACTTGACTGAAACTAGCAACAATAAGAAGCAAGAAAAAATGATGATGGTTAATCGAGCGCTCACTATATCCTAGGGATTCTAATGAGTCCTAACTAATTCATCTATGAGGTGGGGACTAATATCATTTCCCCACAAGTTTGTATATGTGGGAAGTGAGGCACAGAGAGGTTAAGTGACTTTCTCAGTGGCACAAAGCTAGTAAGTGGCTGAGCCAGGATTTGAACCCCGGCAAGCAGACTACAGGATCCACATCTGTAGCTACACCACCACACTGCCTCTCAGCCCTAAGAGGGGCACATGGGAACGCACAAGGGTAATCTCCCAAGGTCCCACAGCTGGACAAGGATGATTTTCCCTTTGCATCATGGGGCAGAAATGTAGGTGAAGAGGAAGTCCCTCCTTTCCCTGTGTTCCCCACAGCACTTTCAGTGTTGGATCCCTCAAAACCACCCCGCAAGGAACAAGTGGCTCCACATGAAACAAATCAGAGTCAACACCCAGTTAACACAAAATCGCATAGCCTCCTGAATTGCGGACCTTCTCAGAGCCTTGGTGAAGATGTTAATTACACAAACAAACAAACAAACATTGACATCATGGCTGAGGAACCCTCAGAATCATTTTATTTCACAAACTGTTTGCACTTGACTGCTATCCTAAAGGTTGGCAGTTTGAACTCACCCAGCGGTGCTGCGGAAGAGGGCCCTGGCAATCTGCTTCCGTTAAGAGTACAGTCAAGAAAACCTTATGAAGCACAATTCTACTCTGCACACACGGGGTCACCATGAGTCGGAATCGACTTGATGGCAGCTGACAACAAAGTGCAGTAAGAAAGCAAATTATAAGTTGCTCATGTTTATGTCATCAGGGGAAACTGAGCTTTGAGCACTGTGCTGTCCAATATGGTAGCTGTTATCTGCATTTGGCTTCTTCAAGTTAAACTTAAATTAATTAAAATAAAATAAAAATTCAGTTCCTCAGTTGTACTAGACACATTTCAAGCGCTCCGTAGCTGCACGTGGCTCATGGTGACCGAATTGGACAGCACGAATAGAAAACCTTCTCATCTTCTCAGAATGTTCTATGGGATACAGCTGTCAAGGGTTTGGGGAATGAGCAATTTGAAGAAAATCTTCCTAAATTTCCTACTCCATCTTCAGCATCAGCTGATACAATGTTTAAAGCATCATTAATTCTGCCCCACATGACTCAGACTTAAGCTATTATTGGAACCAAGTTTCAGCCATTGGACACGGCTGAAGGACGAGGAAGATATTAAATATAATACAATATTAACTCTTAGAAGAAGAGAAAGTCTTCTCTTAGAGAAAGAGTGCAGGAGAGCAGAAAACCCATCAAAGCACTTTTCATTTTGAGGGGAAACAATTCGCTGACCCTTTTCTCCGTGAGTGTCTGGGCAGGGGCTCCCCACCATCTCTGAGTGCCCGTGAGACCGGGCAGTGCAGGGTGGATAGTGCCCATGTGAAACCGAGGCTCACAAGGCAGGAGTGAGTTGCCTGAGTCACAAGCTGGGTGTGCACCAAGACTCTCTGGGTGTGTTTATCTGCCCCTGGTGGAGTCTGTCTGTTGTGAGCATTCCTGGGAGGAGATGGAGGAATAGAAAGGAGAAGCCCCACCCCTTGTGCCATGGGCAGGCCACGCAGGGGTGAGGTGAGACTTTCCAGAGTTGAGTTTTGCAAGTGGGGAGGGGGTTGTTGTTAGTTGCCACTGAGTTGATTCTGACTTATGGCAACCCTATATGTTACAGAGTAGAACTGCTCCATAGGGTTTTCTTGGCTGTAATCTTAACAAAAGCAGATCACCAGGACTTTCTTTCATGGCACCACGGGGTGGGTTCAAACCAACAACCTTTAGGTTTGCAGTCAAGCACCAACCATTTGCACCACCCAGGGAACTGTAGAAATAGAAACCACCTGGGTTCTCCTGACAGTGCCTCGAGCCCCTCGCCCCAGCTGCCCCTCCAGCGGTGCCGCCCAGAGCTACCCCGAACGACTAGGGGAAACAGTCAGACACAGACATTCCCAGCCCTCGAGGTCAGGGCTTAATCAGAGGGAGGAGTGGGGCTGGACACTCTAGGAGGAAGGCAGGGAGGGCTTCCTGGAGGAGGGTGCATGGGAGGGGGATCTTGAAGGACAAACAAGGTGGCTGCGGAGGGAAAGGGAATTCCAGGCAGAGGAAATAGCTTGGCTAAAGGCTGGAGGGGTGGAGGGGCCAGTTCATGCAGGAAGCCCTTGGGTGCCAAACTCAAGAGTGTGGACTTGATCCAGAGACCACTGGGAAGCAGGGGAGGTGCTGAGTGGGGCCAGAGCTGTGCTGAGACCCTGGATGTCTGAGCCCAGGTTGAGGAGTCTCCAGGTCCCACGCCTCAGTTTGAGAAGCAGCCGCAAAGCCTCACCAGGGACCCTAGGATGTCCTGGGGTGGACTTCACCCTACTGGTGAGCCCGGGGTCCTTTGTTACAGCAAAAAAGAAAAAAACTTGCTCACTACCCCCATTCCGTCTCCTGCCTGAAACAATTGTTGTTAGTCACCCTCTAGTCAATTCCAAATCATGTGCGCAGAGTAGAACTGCTCCATAGGGTTTTCAAGGCTGTGACCTTTTGGAAGCAGATCACAAGATCTGTCTTTCTAGGCGTCCCTGGGTAGGTTCGAACTGGCAGCCATTTGGCTAGTAGTTCAGCGCTTTACCATTTGTGTCACCCAGGGGCTCCTGCCACAATAACCAAAAACCAAACTTGTTACTGTCAAGTCGATTCTGACTCATAGTGACCCTATAGGACAGAGTAGAACTGCTCCGTAGTGTTTCCAAGAAGCAGCTGGTGGGTTTGAACTGCCAACCTTTTGATTTGCAGCCTGAGCTCTTAACCGCTGTGCCACCAGGTCTCCCCTGCTACAATGACAGGAACTAAATATGTAAACTAATAAGAACTGGAAGGAGAAACCCCCGTTTTGTTTCTTACAGCGTCTCCGGGACTGGCCAGGGAAGGGGGGCCCAGGCAATGAGAATGGACAGAGTATTTAAGATAGGAAGTGAGAATTTTGTTGAGTGACTACATGGGTGCTTGGAAAAGGGATGAATGGTGGCCCATAAGTCACGGTGCCTGCCTGTCCCTGGGCAGAGATAGATATTTCTTCCTGGTTTAGGGGGCTCTAGGAGCTGATAATGGTGACCCTGACTCAGCGGGGCTAGGGGAGGCTTACCCAAAGAAGTGACATTTTAGTGGGCAATGGAAGGCTGAGTAGGAGTTTGCCAGATAAAGCAGGCGAGGAAGGGTGATCCAGGCAGAGGGCACAGCACGTGCAAAGGTCCAAGGGTGGGAACAAGTTTAGGTTGTTGGAGGAACAGTGAAGAAGGAAGTGAGGGGGAGATGGAAGGAAAGGAAGGTTGGGAGGTTGGAGGGTTTGGGCCACACGGGGGAGAAAGGACGTGGCATGTGTTTTGTTCCAAGGTACAATAGAGAACCATGGTAGAATCTGGAGTAGGGGAGGGATACGATTGGGTTGTAATTTTAAGAAGCCCCCCTACGGCTGCCGTGGGAAGCAGGGCCTCTCAGGGATATGGTGGAGCCTGGATCAGAGAGAGACACAGGACACAGAGAAGTGGTTTGACTTGGGCTATATTTTTGTGGGAGAGCTACGAGGACTTGCTGCAGGATGAGCTGTGAAGGGAGGTTGAAGCAAGGAGAGGAGGCAGGGAAGACCCAGTCCCTGGCCTGGGAGGCCTAGGTTGAGACCAAGGGGCATCAAGAGCCGAGTGTGGCCACGTTTAAGTTTCAGGAGCTCTAGGTGTCCCGGGGAGCCCTGGTGGCGCAGAGATTAAGAGCTCGGCTGCTAACCAGAAGGCCAGCAGTTTGAATACACCCAGCAGCTCCACGGAAGAAAGGCCTGGTGATCTGCTTCCATAAAGATTACAGCCACGACAACCCTATGGGGCAGTTCTACTCTGTAACACACGGGGTTGCCATGAGTTGGAGTCAACTCGATGGTAGCAGGTTTGTGTTTTTCATTGTAGACAGCAGGGGAAAGGATGCGGGCGGTGGAGTGAGGAGGTATTTTTCTTCCCCAGACCATAAACTCCATGAGGGCAAGGAATTTTGTCTCTTCTGTTCACGGCTGCATGTCCCTGGGCAGGGTCTGGCACACAGCAGCAAAAAAAAAAAAAAACAAAAAAAACAGAAAACCAAGCCCCTTGCCACTGAGTCAATTCTGACTTATAACAACCCCATGTGTTACAGAGTAGAACTGCTTCACAGGGTAAGTTTGAACTGCCAACCTTTTGGTTGGTAGCCAGGTGCAAACCACTTGTGGCACCCAGGGACTTAGCACTGGCACACGGTAGGTGCTCAATAAATGACTGGCCCCGCTGTCCCCGCAGCCCCACCGGCAGCAGCCGCTATGCCTCCTCAGGAGAGCTGAGCCAGGGCAGCTCACAGCTCAGCGAGGACTTCGACCCAGATGAGCAGAGCCTGCAGGGCTCTGAGCTGGAGGACGAGAGGGACCGGGACTCCTACCACTCATGCCACAGCTCAGTGAGCTACCACAAGGACTCACCGCACTGGGACCAGGACGAGGAGGAGCTGGACGAGGACTTGGAGGAGGATCTGGAGGACTTCCTGGAGGAGGAGCTGCCTGAAGACGAGGAGGAGCTGGAGGAGGAGGAGGAAGAGGAGGTGCCAGACGATGTTGATCTGGCACGGGGTGGCTACTCCAGGCGTGAGGAGCCGCCCGTGTCTGAGCCCAAGGACTTCAAGCGTATCAGCCTCCCACCAGCCATCCCCGAAAAGGAGGACAAGGCTCCGGCTGCACCCGCCGAGGCCCCCGATGTGGCCAAGGTGGCCCCCAAGCCAACTGTGCCTGAGGAGGGACCGCTGGCTGAGCGGATGACCAAGCTGGAGTCCCCCAAGGCAGAGGAGAGGTAAGAGGGGGTCACAGGAGCCCGGGGTCCTGATGGGGTCAGAGTGGACCTGGGTAGGAGCCAGAGGTTGTCATGGAGTCACGGGGTTTATAGAAGGGATTGGAGGTGACAGGATGGATTATGGAGGTCAAAGGGGTTTTAGGGGTCTCGAAGGGGTGTTAGGAGTTGGGAGGGTGCCGGAGGGCCTGTCAGAGTTGGAGAGGTCACAGAGAGTCAGAAGGACTCTGGGAGCATAAGAGGTGACAAAGGGTCAGGGGCAGGGGAGTTGAGGAGGGAGCCAGGGGTCTTAAAGGTGTCAGAGAGGTGCTAGTGGGAGGGAGAGGGGTGAAGGGGCTCGTCAGAGAGGTCAGATGTGGACCAGGGTGGCTCTGAAGGGCCAGAGACGCCACGGAGGGCTGGTGTCGCCCTGAGAGTAGAGGGAAGATCAGGAGTCATGGAGAGCCAGCCCTAGAGACTCACAACACCTCTGCTTTAGTTTCAGGCCGCGGGAGGATGAGGAGGGTCAGGAGGGTCAGGACTCCGTGTCCAGGGCCAAAGCCAACTGGCTGCGAGTCTTCAACAAGGTGCGGATGCAGCTGCAGGAGGTGAGTGAGAGCCCCAGCCACCCGCCCGCGCCCCGCCCGCGCCCAGCACATAACCACGCCTCCATCTACCTTACAACAGGTCCAAGCCCCGCCCACACTCAGCTTGGCCACATCCCCATCAGCCTCGCCTTTGTCCAGCCTGGCCACGCCCCCACCCAGTCCACAGCTAGTCCGTGTCCCGCCCACACAGTCTGACCACGTCCTCGTCTGACCACACCTAGCCCAGGCCCGGCCCACATACAGCCTGGTCTTGCCGGCACGGAGCCCATACGCCACCTTATTTACCACGCGACTCATGTTTACCCTTTAGTTGTGAGACAGTGGGGGAGATGGGGATGTCGCCTGGACCCTGGGTCTCAGCGGAGATCCAAGTGATGAACAGAGGCTGGTTGGGCCCAGAAGGCAGGAAAGGTGTACAGGCAGGTGGCACAGTTCAAGCAAAGGTCCTGGGGCATGAGAGCAGGTCAAGCAAGTGAGGCTGCAAGGAATTTAGGGAATGTCAGGATCTTAAGAGTGTAGCCCCTGAGAATTCCCTGGTTACAGAGCATGATGCTGTTGTTGGAGTTGATGTTAACGAATTCCCAGGTTTGAAAGATGAGACTGAGGTAGCTGGCAGAGAGGAGCTCCTCTCTCCCCGAGCCCATTTTAAAGATGAACAAACTAAGGCCCAGAGAAAGCCAGTGAGCTCCCCAAGGGCACACAGCGAGGACTAGGACTCAGGCCTCTGACCCCCAGTCCAAAGGGGACACAGAAGTGGGTGTGGAGGCTGCCCTGCCCTGGGAAGAGGAAGGGCGGCCACACTGACCACGTCTGTCTGTCCATCCCACAGGCCCGGGGAGAAGGAGAGATGTCAAAATCCCTGTGGTTCAAAGACGGGTGAGTAACAGGGCTGTGGGGAGAGCTTTTGAAATGCAAAGCTGAAGGCTGGTTTGCCCCCAGGGCCTCAACGCAGCAAAGATGGGCAGAGGTTCCATTTATGAGGGAGACAGACCGTGCTTGAGTCACTCTCACGTGGCGCTTACCAAGTCCAGGAGCTGAAGATAGTAACACATTAATCGTTACAGCAAACCCATTTCACAGATGGGGAGACTGAGTACAGAGAGGTTCATGGCTAGCCAAAGCCACTTGCATAATTCAAGATCATTTTCCCCTAGAAATAAATGTAAGATAAAGGAGAAACCCATTTCTTTCTCCGTATGTACACTACGCTGGAGTGAATTGTTTGCTTTGATTCTACTTTTAATTTCTTAGATTATTGCTAAAGTTGCTGGCTCTTTAATTAATGATAGTGTTTGGCCTTAAGGTCCCTGGGTAGCACCAGTGATTTGTGCAAAAAGTTGACAGTTCGAGTTCACCCAGAGGCACCTTGGAAGAAAGACCAAGCGATCTGCTTCCATTAAGATTACAGCCCAACAAAAGTTATGAACAGGCACTTCGCCCAAAGAAGATATTCAGGCGGCTAACAGACATATGAAGAAATGCTCACGATCATTAGCCATTAGAGAAATGCAGATCAAAACTACTATGAGATATCATCTCAGCACAACAAGGCTAGCATTCATCCAAAAAACACAAAATAATAAATGCTGGAGAGGTTGTGGAGAGACTGGAACACTTATACACTGTTGGTGGGAACGTAAAATGGTACAACCACTTTGGAAATCAATTTGGCACTTCCTTAAAAAGCTAGAAGTACCATACGATCCAGCTATCCCGCTCCTTGGAATATATCCTAGAGAAATAAGAGCCGTCACACAAATAGATACATGCACACCCATGTTCATTGCAGCGCTGTTCACAGTAGCAAAAAGATGGACGCAAACTAAGTGCCCATCAACGGACGAATGGATAAACAAATCATGGTATATCCACACAATGGAATACTACGCAACTATAAAGAACAACGATGAAGCCGTGAAACATCCTATAACATGGAGGAAGCTGGAGGTCATTATGCTGAGTGAATTTAGTCAGTCACAGAAGGACAAATATTGTGTAAGACCACTATTATAAGAACTCAAGAAAAGGTTTAAACACAGAAGAAAACATTCTTTGATGGTTACGAGGGTGGGAAGGGAGGAAGAGGGTTATTTACTAACTAGACAGTAGATAAGAATTATCTTAGGTGAAGGGAAGGACAGCACACACTACGGGGGAAGTCAGCACAACTGGACTAAACCAAAGCTAAGAAGTTTCCTGAATACAGTCAAACACTTTGAGGGACAGAGTAGCAGGGGTAGGGGTCTGGGGACCATGCTTTCAGGGGACATCTAGGTCAATTGACATAACAAAGCTTATTAAGAAAATGTTCTGCATCCTACTTTGGTGAGTGGCATCTGGGGTCTTAAAAGCTTGCAAGCAGCCACCTAAGATGCATTAATTGGCCCCAACCACCTGGAGTAAAGGAGAATGAAGAACACCAAAGACACAAGGAAAGTATTAGCCCAAGAGACAGAAAGGGCCACATAAACCATCAGCCTGAGACCAGAAGAACTAGATGGTGCCCGGCTACCACCAATGACCACCCTGTCAGGAAACAGAATAGAGAGTCCCGGATGGAGGAGGAGAAACATGGGGTGCAGAACTCAAATTCTAGTAAAAAGACCAGACTTAATGGTCCGACCAAGACTGGAGGAACCCCAGAAAGCATGGCCCCTGGATTCTCTATCAGCCCAGAACTAAAACAATTTCTGAGGCCAACTCTTCAGACAGGGATTGGACTGGACTGTGGGACATAAAGTGATACTCGTGAGGAGTGTGCCTCTTAGCTTCAGTAGATACAAGAGACTAAATGAGCAGCTTCTGTCCGGAGGTGAGATGGGAAGTCAGAGAAGGTTAGGAGCTGGTTGAATGGACATGGGGAATCAGGGGTGGAAAAGAGGAGTGTGCTGTCACAGTATGGGGAGAGCAATTCGAGTCACATAACAGTGTATGTATAAATTTTTGTATGGGAAAAAAATAATTAAAAAAAAAAATTACAGCCAAAAAAACCCTGTGGAGTTCGGTTCTACTCTGACACACATGGGGTTGCCATGAGTCAGAATTGACTCGACAGCAGCAGGTTCAGTCTGGCCTTAAATGGAGCATTTTGTGACATCTAACTTCCGTTTTTAAGTTACTGATTTTCAAAGGTGCTTTTCAGCATTACTGGCCCCCAGGGTGGTGTAAACGGTTAAGCACTTGACTATTAGCCGAAAGGTTGGCAGTTCAAACCCACCCAGAGGTGCTTCAGAAGAAAGGCCTGTCGATCTGCTTACAAAAGGTCACAACCTTGAAGACCCTGTGGAACAGTTCTACTCTGACACACATAGGTTGCCATGAGTCGGGGTTGACTCAAAGGCAACTTTTTTTTTTTTTTCCCAGTGCTTAGGTGGTGAGGTTAGAGGTGTAAAAGAGATTTTAAAATTACACTGTTTTGAAGGGGAGTTCCTGGGTGGCACAAGGTGCTGAACTACTAACCAAAAGGTTGGCTATTCAAATCCACCCAGGGACACCTCTGAAGTAAGGCCTGGCGACCTGCTTTTGAAAGGTCGCAGCCTTGAAAACCTCATGAAGCAGTTCTACTCTGCATATACGGGGCTGCCATGAGTCAGAATTGACTCAATGACAACTAACAACAAGAACAACAATGTTTTAAAACAGTAGCAGCATAGTGACCTCCTTTGCTGGTAGGTCCTTTGTAAACAGAGGCAGGGAAGACAGCAGCTGTGACTCCCAGGATGCTGGGTGGGTGTCCTGGCTGGGGCTCCCTGGAAGCAGAGGCTGAGATTGGGGGTCCTGTGCACAGGATTTATGGAGGAGGAGCTCTCAGGAGAAACCTAAGAAGCATGGGGAAAGCAGCTGAACAAAGAAGCATTCAGGAGTTACCCAGCCTCAGCCTGATCTCACGGGGAGCTGTGGAGTGTGACCAGCACCACAGGGTCTGTCCGGAGTCATGGCTGTCAGGCATCTCTCTCACTGGCCAATGGGAACCCTCTAGGGAGGAGCCACCTCTGAATCCCCCAGAGGATGGGTGCCCCTCTCCCTAAACGGGATCCAGATGGGCCACTGCAGCATCCACCACAGAGTCCACTTCAACTCACCAGCTAAGCAAAGCCTCCAAGAGACAGTAAACACAATCCCAGTTTCCAGTAACCTTATCCACATCATGACGACCCCATGTGTTATAGAGGAGAACTGCCCCATAGGGTTTTCTTGGCTGTAATCTTTATGAGAATCAAATCACCAGATCTTTCTTCTTCCATGGTGCCACTGGGTGGGTTCAAACTGCCAGCCTTTAGGTTAGCTGTTAGTTGTCATCAAGTTAATGTGTGCAGAGTAGAACTGTGGTCCATAGGGTTTTCATGGCTGTGACCTCTCAGAAGTAGACTGCCAGGCCTTTCTTCCGAGATTCCTCTGGGTAGGTTCAAACCGCCAACCTTTGGGCTAGTAGTTGAGCGCTTGCTTAACCATTTACACCACCCAGGGACCCATGGGGTTGCCATGAGTCAGAATTTATTTGATGGCAGTTGTTTTGGGTTTTTTGGTCCCCGTCAGCTTTGAAATCACCTGCCAGGACAGACTTAAAACATGCATATGTATTTCCAATTTTGAGCCTAAAGAAGTGTTTTATTAATATTTATATTATTTGTTGTTTGTTAGTTGCTGTTGAGTTGGCTCTGGCTCACGATGACCTTCTATATAACATAACAAAACAATCCCGCACCATCTTCATAATCTTTGATATGTTTGAGCTCATTATTGTGTCGATTTGTGCCATTCTATTATGTAGATAAAACTTATATTATTTAGATTTGCCTTAATTCAAATGTTCATTCAGTGTTGGCGACTACACCATTTCCCAGATGAGGAAGTTGAGGCCCAGGGAGGTTGAGTGACCTGCCCAGGCCCCAGGTGATGTCTGTGTGAGGACAGGGTGGGGGGAGCCTGAGCCTTCTACAGCCCTATGTGTGTCTTGCAGCCCCGGTGGTGGCCTCATCATCATTGACAGCATGCCTGACATCCGCAAGCGGAAGCCCATTCCCCTCGTGAGCGACCTGGTGAGCGCCTGCACCCTCCTCTCCCCGGGCTGAGCAGGCTAGCTTGGAGCAGTGCGCAACCTGCGCTACTACCCATGGCAGCCCTGGGGCTGGGGGCCAGGAAGGTGTTCTCTGGGACTAATGTAGTCTGATTTCTACCCCACTTGCTGCATGGACATGCAGGCCATGGTGAGTAACAGTGACTAGGGCCCCTGAGTCTCCGTTCGCAGACCCTCCGCTATGATCTTCCAACCCACCCACAATCCATGGGTTCTGGGGGAACTTACCCATAAAATATCATATACGTCTGCCATGGTTTTTTAAAGAAATAATGCATCATCTATCAAAGAGATGGTCAGTAGTACCATAATAAAAATATGTTCCATTGTTCTATATTATTTTGTATGTATTTTGCCATGTCCCATTGTTCATGGGTGGGGGAGAGAGCTGGTGACTTTTCCCCTCTGAGCTACCTTGGCCCATGGCATGGCTGACGGTTTTGCTCTGTGGCCATCACCACAGAGCGATGCCAGTGGCACCCAAATCTGGTCCACAGTGGGGTGTGAGAGTCAGAGGTGTGGGTCTGCCCACCTACCATGATCCCTTCTAACCCAGAGTCCATGTTATTTCCGAATTCTTTGTTGCTCCTGGCTTCTATTGGTGACCTGCTTCCAATTCGTGGCTGTGGCTGGAATCCGTGGCTGACTGACCCCATCCGTGGCTGTGGTTTCTGCTGGGGTGATGATCCTGCGGGTGTCTACGGCTCCTCCCCACCACAGTCCCTCGTCCAGTCCCGGAAAGCGGGCATTACCTCTGCCTTGGCCTCCAGCACGTTGAACAACGAGGAGCTGGTACGTGAGCGCCTCCCTGGCCCTGGGTGGGATGGACTGGGCTAGGGGCTCCCGGGAGTGGCGCAGCCCCCTGGGCCTGGGGGGAGACGTGAGGGAGGTGGGCGAGGACGTGGGCATGCCTCGCTATGGGGAATCGGGTAACGCAGCTTCCCAGGTGAGCCTCTGGCAGCGCGGGACTGGGGTTTCTTTGCGTCCCCTGTGAGGCCGCTGCGCCCATGGCCGTGCCCACTCCCCGCAGAAAAACCACGTTTACAAGAAGACCCTGCAAGCCTTAATCTACCCCATCTCGTGCACTACACCGCACAACTTCGAGGTGTGGACGGCCACCACGCCCACCTACTGCTACGAGTGTGAGGGGCTGCTGTGGGGCATCGCGCGGCAGGGCATGCGCTGCACCGAGTGCGGCGTCAAGTGCCATGAGAAGTGCCAGGACCTGCTCAACGCCGACTGCCTGCAGCGTGAGGGCGGGGACAGGGGCGGGGCGGGGCGGGGGCAGAGAAGGGGGCGGGGCTCCATGCAAGACGGGGGCTGTGACAAGGGAGGGGCTTGAGGAGGCGGAGCCAGAGGGGCGGGGTTTTGCGGGGCAAGACTGTGAGGGGCGGGGTTCTGCAGGGATAGGGCAAGCACAGGAGCGTTTGGGACTTAGGGGCGGGGCTCGGGTGGGGCTCCATGCTGGGCTGGGCTTAGCGGCCGAGCTCTCTGTGGGGCAAGGTGGGGACAGAGGGGCGGGGCTATGCAGGGGTGAATTGAGGACGAAGGTGCTGGATTCTGCCGGGTGGGAACAGGGCAGGGGCAGAGGGGCGGGGACAGAGGGGCGGGCCTGAGATAGGGGCGTTTCTCGAGATGGGGCTAAAAGCGTGGCGAGACCGGAGGGCTTGGAGAAACAGGGCTGGGGCTGGGGCTGGGCCTATGGGCTGCGCGGGGAAAGGACGAGCAAGAGTCCTTGGGAGATGCTAGGGGACGAGGGGAGGAGAAGGGACAGGGGAGGGGTTCTGATAGAAGCGGGGCGGGGCTCAGGGACGAGTAAGACCTTCTAGGGGCGGGCTTAATGAGAAAAGACGGTTCCCCTGGAGGAGACTGGGTTAGAGTTAGCTCCTACAGGGGAGGGGGCTCAGAGTGGTAGGGGACTCAGAGAGGGCAGGGGCTCAGGCAGGGAGAAGGCCAGTACCGGTGGGGCGGGAGCTATGAAATGCGTTGGGCGCTCGAAGCAGATGTCTCCGGGCGATGGCAGCCCTAGCTTATCAGGGGTGACCCACCTGAAGCCCCACAGGTTAAAGTGTCACCGCAGCTCCTAGTGCGGTCCCATCGGGCACCGAAGAAGCGCTGGGTGGGGGCAGGCCCGGTGACCAGCCTGGTACGATCTCGCAGGGGCGGCGGAGAAGAGCTCAAAGCACGGGGCGGAGGACCGCACGCAGAACATCATCATGGTGCTCAAGGACCGCATGAAGATCCGGGAGCGCAACAAGCCCGAGATCTTCGAGCTCATTCAGGAGATCTTCGCCGTGACCAAGACGGCGCACACGCAGCAGATGAAGGCGGTCAAGCAGAGCGTGCTGGACGGGACGTCCAAATGGTCGGCCAAGATCAGCATCACCGGTGAGGCCAGGGGCTGCCACGGTCGGCCCAGCGTTCTCGCTCCTCCCCTGCGTTGCATGAGCCTGGGCGTGTCCATGTGTATCCATGTCCACGAATGGGCGTTCGTCTTCGTGGGGTGAACCCTTATGCGTCTACGGATGTGTTCTGGTTGGTGCCCCGGAACCAGGCTCCAAGGAGAGGACATGAGCAATAAACGCTGTTTATCGGAGGGATGACCCAAGACAGCCCCAGCTGGGTGGGAGTGGAGAACTGAGACGGGGGGGGGGGGGGGGGGAGTAGCCCTCCAGGGGGAGCCAAAGAGCAGATGATGCTGTGGGCAATTGGGGCTCAGTGTGGCTAGGGAGGGAGCCCTGGTGGTGCAGTGGTTAAGCGCTGACTGCTAACTGGAAGGTCGGCGGTCAGGACACTCTGCAGGAGAAGTGACAGTCTTCTTCCGTAAAGATTACAGCCTTGGAAACACTATGGGGGCAGTTCTACTCTGTCCTATAGGGTCGCTATGAGTTGGAATCGATTGGTCGGTGGGTTGGCTTAGTTTTGGGGTTTCTGGTGGCTAGGGACTTCAGGGAGACAGAGTGCAGCACACACCTCAGGGTGATCTCCACCCCGGAGCGCGGGGGCTGGGGTGTCTTCCCATCTTTCATTAGCGATGAGCTCCCCTGGTGTTAAACTCTTCTAGAACAAAGCCCACAGGCAGGGTCTCACGTGTCCCCATTGAGCAGTGTGTGACTGTGACTGTCAGGATGATGCCACCCGCGGCTTGCCTTGTCTGTGAGTGCACATTTGTGTATTTGTCTTTTGTGTGTCTTCCAGTGGTCTGTGCCCAGGGCTTGCAGGCAAAGGACAAGACAGGTTCCAGTGACCCCTATGTCACTGTCCAGGTCGGGAAGACCAAGAAACGGACAAAAACCATCTACGGGAACCTGAACCCCGTGTGGGAGGAGAACTTCCATTTGTAAGTGCCTGGCTGTCCCCCTCCCCCCACCACGACCCTACATGGAGCACCCTGCTGGGACAGCACACAGGGGCTGCAAGAGGCTCAAGTGGGCACCCCGCCCAGCTGACCCTGCCTCGTGCCCCTCCCATCCCACCCGCAGTGAATGTCACAATTCCTCAGACCGCATCAAGGTGCGAGTCTGGGACGAGGATGATGACATCAAATCCCGTGTGAAGCAGCGATTCAAGAGGGAGTCTGATGACTTCCTGGGGCAGACGATTATCGAGGTGCGGACACTCAGCGGAGAGATGGACGTGTGGTACAACCTGGGTGAGTGTGGGCAGGTCCTGCAGGGGTACAGGGAGGGGGCCCACAGAGCCAGCCAGGTGACAGAGACAGTCTTGGGAGGAATAGGGTCCAAGGAGCCCAATCTGTTGGGGGAGGCAGGGTCTATGAGCCAGATCTGATGGGGGAGGCAGGGCCTGGGAGCTCAGTCTGAGGGAGAAGTGGGGCCGAGGGCTCCTAGTCTAAGGAGGGAGACACAGACCCAGGAACTTAATCTGAATGAGGAAGCAAAGGCTGGGATGTAGTTTAGGAGAAACAGGGTCTAAGAAATTCTAGTCCAAGGAGTAGTCTAGGTAAGCCTAGGGAGCCAATTCGAGGCGAGACACCAGGCCTTAACTTCAGGGAGTCTGGATGGGAGACAAGACACACACATACATTAAAATACCAGTGCCAGTTGCCATTGAGTCAACTCTGACTTATGGTGATTCTGTGTGTCGGAGTAGAACTATGCTCCTTAGGGTTTTCAATGGCTATGGTCTTTCAGAAGTAGATTGCTAGGGCTTTCTTCCAAGGTGCCTCTGGGTGGACTCGAACTCCAACCTTTTGGCTAGCAGCCAAGCGCATTCACCATTCACACCACCCAGGGACACGTTAAAATAACCCAGGGCATATCAGGGAGTTCTGCCTTTCATACTGCCATCGTCTCTGCACTGCAGACAAGCGGACTGACAAGTCGGCCGTGTCGGGCGCCATCCGTTTGCACATCAGTGTGGAGATCAAAGGCGAGGAGAAGGTGGCCCCCTATCACGTCCAGTACACCTGTCTGCATGAGGTGAGGCCCACTGCTCAGTCCAGGCTTCAAGGCCCGTTGTGGTCTCCCATACTGCCCCCCACTCACCATTCTTCGCTGCCTTAACTCCACCTTCCTCTCTCTGCCCACACCGTCCACACCCTCCTGGGCACCTTTGACTGTTCTTCACACCATTCCCTCTGTCTGGAAAACTTCTCCCCATCCATCAAGATCCAGCTTCAAGACGCACTCCTCTGGGAAGCCCTCCTTGACCATATAGGCAGATTCTCATTGCCCAAAGCCAGGTCCTCCCATCTGTTCCAGTCCTGAGCCCTCGGGGCAGGCCATTTGTGTCTGCATCTGTCTCTTCCAGCTCCTTAGGGGCTCCTGGGGGAAAACTCAATCCCCCAAGACTCAGTTTGTTCAATTATGGAATGATTTAATGGATTAATGAATGAATGACAAGTAGGTAAAAGAATAAATGGATGGATGGATGAGTCTGTGGGTGGATAGATAAATGAGTTGATGAGTAGATGCAGGAATAGATGGATGATGGATGGATGCAAGATAGATGAATGAACAGATAGATGTGTAGTTGAACTATTGGAGGGACAGATGAGTGGACAGGTTAATCTTGGGGTAGATGGATGGATGGATGAACAGGTAGACAGACAGATAATGCATGAATGGATAAATTGATGTATGAATTGATAGGTGGGTGGATGGATGGCTGAATGGGTGGAAAGATGGACTGTTGGACGGACAGATTAAGTAGTGGGTAGATGGTTGGGATGAATGGATGTATGGTTGAGTTACTGGAAGAATGAGCAGGTGGGTGAATTTTTGGGTAGTTGGATGGGTGGGTGGGTGGATTATGGATGGACAGGGAGACAGATAGATGGGTGGGTAGATGGGTGGATGGATGGACAGAAGGATGGATGGATGGATGGATGGATGGACGGACAGGTGGGCGGGCGGACGGAAGGATGGATGGGTGGGTGCGTCGATGGGTGGGTCGGTGGGTGGGTAGATGGATGATGGATGAACAGGCAGACAGATGGGTGAGTAGATAGGTAGATGGATGAATGGATAGATGGATGTGTGGTTGAATTATTGGAAGGATAGATGAGGTGAATTTTGGGGCAGTTGAATGGATGGGTGACTGAGTGAGTGGATGAATGCAAAGGTAGATGAACTAATGAATAAATGAATTAGTAAAATGATAGATGAACGATGTAAGTTCCCCCACACCCGAGAGCTCTGACCCCCTCTTGCCACCTTACACTCTCCATGACAACACCTCATCACCCGCAACCCCGTGGCAGAACTTGTTCCACTTCGTGACGGACGTGCAGAACAATGGGGTCGTGAAGATCCCGGATGCCAAGGGTGACGATGCCTGGAAGGTTTACTACGACGAGACAGCCCAGGAGATCGTGGATGAGTTTGCCATGCGCTACGGCGTTGAGTCCATCTACCAAGCCATGACGTGAGGCTGCAGGCTGGGGTGGGCATGAGAGGGCGGTTCAAAAATTGGAGGGGGGTAGTCACCAAGTGGACACTGGCCAGATCTAGGGTGAGGGCTTCTTGGGAGGAGGAGCCATAGATGAAGTGGGTGTAGGAGAATATGTAATTCCCCTGTTGATTAGAGAGTGCTGGGGGCTGGAGTGACAGGGAAGAGAGAGCAGAGTTAGAGGCAAGATAAGGCAACCAAGGTGGATAGAAAGAAAGACAGAGACAGAAAGAAACTCAGAAGACAGAACTGGGCAGGGGGAAGAGGAATGGCTGGGGGATCAGGGGGTCTCTCACAGATGGTGTCTTGGGAATACTTGGGGGGATGCGGCCCATCCTGGCTGGACACTGGGCCCAGTGCTTCCCACTCCCTCCTGCCAGGCACTTTGCCTGCCTCTCCTCCAAGTACATGTGCCCTGGGGTGCCTGCCGTCATGAGCACCCTGCTCGCCAACATCAACGCCTACTACGCACACACCACCGCCTCCACCAACGTGTCTGCCTCTGACCGCTTCGCTGCCTCCAACTTTGGGGTCAGTTTCAGGGGCCAGGACTGGGGGAGGAGGGAGAGCCCAACCCCATGCTGGTCGGACCCTATGTGACACCCAGGTCCCCAGTCTGGACCTGACTTACTGTGTGACTTTGCACCAGTCACTTTCCCTCTATGAGTCTCAATTTACCCCTCTGTAGAATGGAAACAAATGTCATGAGGGCTCAATTCAATGGTGGAAGTAGTGCGTTTAGTATATAGAATGCTCAGCCAATATGGCAGCCACCATTAGCTTCTTCTGCATCCGTCCTCCTCCCTCCCCTGCCTCCTCAGAAAGAACGATTTGTGAAACTCCTGGACCAACTACATAACTCACTGAGGATCGACCTCTCCATGTACCGGGTAAGAAGCCTGCGCATGATGACAGGCTCACCCCTACAGGTGTATGTACTTTGAGGGGTCAGCTACCAGCAGGTGCACACGTGGGAGGAGCCATGTGAACAAGTGGAGTGCCTTCCTCAGACACATGGACACATACATGGGCAGTACCTGCCCCAAAGTGCTTGGTGCAGCTGTTTCAGGGTGCTCTCATTGACCCCTAACCAACCTCCTGAAACTTGGGGACTCTTGTGTTATTGTTGTTAGTTGCCAATGAGTCAACTCCAACTCATAGTGACCTTAGGTATAACAGAAAAAAATGTTGTTTGGCCATGTGCCATTTTCATGATCATTGGTATGTTTGAATCTACTGTGACCACTGTGTTTTTTGAGCACCTTCCAACCCGTGGGCCTCATCTTCTAACACTATATTGGACAATATTCTGTTGTGATTCCTAAGGTTTTTATTGGCTAATTTTCAGAAGTAGATCACCAGGCCTTTCTTCTTAGTCTGGAAGCTCTGCTAAAACCTGTCACCATGGATGACCCTGCTGCTATTAAAAATACCAGTGGTATAGCTTCCATCATTACAGCAACATGCCAGCCACCACAGGACAACAAACT
Source organism: Dugong dugon (assembly GCA_030035585.1). Classification (NCBI taxonomy): domain Eukaryota; kingdom Metazoa; phylum Chordata; class Mammalia; order Sirenia; family Dugongidae; genus Dugong; species Dugong dugon. The sequence continues at coordinate 22,081,064 of CM057462.1, read as the reverse complement.
GACAGACTGTCTCCCATCCTATCCCAGCCTTCTTCCATAACCCCACTTCTCTCATTACCAACAGAATAACTTCCCAGCCAGCAGCCCAGAGAGACTTCAGGACCTCAAATCCACCGTGGACCTTCTCACCAGCATAACCTTCTTTCGGATGAAGGTAGGACAGGGGACCCAGTCCCATTAGCTCTACAAGGAGGCTTCTGGATTCTCCAGGACTCCCAGCTCCCAGAACAAGTAGCGTTTCTCCTGAAGAGTAGTGCATTTTCCAAGTAACTTCAGACTGCAGAACCCCTTGTAGCCACTTCCTGGGCACCTACTGTCCCAGCTGTGTCCACCTATGCCTGTTTCCCTACCTCCAGGTACAAGAACTCCAGAGTCCGCCCCGAGCCAGCCAGGTGGTGAAGGATTGTGTGAAAGCATGCCTCAACTCTACCTACGAGTACATCTTCAACAACTGTCATGAACTCTACAGCCGGGAGTATCAGACAGACCCGGTGAGGACCCTGGATGGGGCAGAAGGGACTAGTGGATGCCAACCAGACCCTGGCCCATGTCCTAGCTCTGCCCCTTCCCAATTGATTTAACTACCCTAGACCTCAGTTTCTTCCTCTGTAAAATGAGGGTCATAAACACACATCTCAGTATTAGGGAGAAGATTTAATGAGATATAAGTTTTAGGTAAAATATAGTTAAATGCTTAGCACCTGGCATACAGTAGGTGCAGAGTAAATTCTCTTTGAGTTAAGCTCAGTTGAGTTTGGCATCATATAGTGTACCTGACATAGAGTTACTACTGTTCAGTAAATGTTGAGTTGAATTGAGTTTCTTGAATATACTTCAACTCAGTTTATTTGAGATCTTTCAGCAGACATTTATCTACACATACAATGTCCCAGGGCTGTAAATAAGGTTTCAAGGAGCTAGTAAGAGGGAAGGATATGCAAATTGGAAATTTACAACCCAGGGTGATTAGTGTAGGCATGGGGAAGCACAGGAAACTGTGGGAGCCAGAGATGGCCCCTACTCCAACTCAGGCTTTCAATAGGTGACAACATAAAAAATGAATTCAGATCAATTTGATTTCATGCTGTTCATTTACATTCAGTTGACCTGAATTGACATTAGTCATTTTTTGTTTAACTGAGTTGAGGTGAACCAAATTAAATTGGGTTGAATTTAGTTCAGCCGTAACCAGTTCAGTGTCACTTATTTCCATTTGGTTCACTTAAGTTAATATGCTAGTTAGAGAGCAGAACTGAGTTGAGTTGAATTAAACTGAATGAAAATTCAGTCGTTTTCATTCATTTGCCTTGAGTTGAAGTTTGCTCTTCACTGGGTTCAGCTGGCTTGAGTTAGGATGAACTGGATTGATGAGTTAGTTAGGTACAGTTAAGTTCAGTTGAGTTGGGTTGAGTCGCACTCATTTCAGTTGAGTTTTATTGTTGTTAGGTGCCATCGAGTCAGTTCTAACTCATAGTGACCCTATCTACAACAGAACAAAACACTGCCCGGTCCTGTGCCATCCTTGTGATCATTGTTATGCTTGAGCCCATTGTTGCAGCCGCTGTGTCAATCCATCCCATTTTAGGGTCTTCCTCTTTTTCGCTGACCCTCTACTTTACCAAGCATGATGTCCTTCTCCAGGGACTAATCCCTCCTGATAACATGTTCAAAGTATGTGAGATGAAGTCCCGCCATCCTTTCTTCTAAGGAACATTCTGGCTGTACTTTTTCCAGGACAGATTTGTTCATTCTTTTGGAAGTCCATGGTATATTCAACATTCTTCGCCAACACCATAATTCAAAGGCATCCGTTCTTTTTTGGTCTTCCTTATTCGTTGCCCAGCTTTTGCATGCATATGAGGTGATTGAAAACACCATGGCTTGGGTCAGGCGCAACTTAGTCCTTAAAGTGATGTCTTTGCTTTTTAACGCTCCAAAGAGCTGAGTTTAGCTGCACTTATTTCCACTGATTGACTAAAGTTAGGTTGAGCTGGCTTGAGTATGTTTAGTTGGGTTGAGATAGGGAGGGCTGGGTTGGGCTGAGTTAGATTGAGTTGGGTTGGATTGAGTTAGGATGGGTTGAGTTAGATTGAGTTGAGTTGGGTTGAGTTTAGTTGGGTTCAGTTCAGTTCAGTTTCTTTCCATTACTTTGATTTAGGTTGATGTTGATCTTGGACAGATTGATTACATTCAATCCAATTGAGTTAATTGAGTTGAATTCAATCTACTAAACTTTAATTCTACTCCATTCGGTAGAATTGGCCCCAAGTCCATTTCCACTGAATTGACTCTGAAGAAAGTTAACTTCTTTTAAGCTAAGTGAGCTTGATTTGAATTCATTTCAGTTCCATTTGGTTTAGTGGGATGGGGTCTATTTAACTAATTTAAATTCCATTAATTTCCATTCAGTTTTAAGAGTTAAGCCGAATTAACCTTTACTGAGCTGCTTTAGTATGGGTTGTGTTTGGGCCAATTTACATGAGTTCACTTCCTTTCCATGCAGACCTGAAACACACACCTGTTAATAGAGCTCCTTCCTTATCAACCTCCTGCCCCTCTCTAAAGAACTGACTGAGGCACCCTCCCCTACACCCCATGTGACCAGTGTCTCCACTTCCTCTTTCAGGCCAAGAAGGGGGAGGTTCCCCCGGAGGAACAGGGCCCCAGCATCAAGAACCTTGACTTCTGGTCCAAGTTAATCACCCTCATAGTGTCCATCATTGAGGAAGACAAGAATTCTTACACTCCGTGCCTCAACCAGTGAGTAGTGTGTCTGCGCATTTAATTATCTAAAGGTCATCGTATGAATGTCCATATAACTTTGTGTCTTGTATGTAAAGGTGACGTATCTAACTGCATTATATCTTATACGTGTGTGTATGTGATTTTGTGTATAGTTGTGGCCTAGGGGGTTAAGTGTGCATATGTGTATAATTGTGAAATACACTTAAATATATAGTATTTTGTATTGTGTAATTGTATGTGAGTTGTGTATACAATTTTGGTTTGTGGGTTAATAGATTAATTTTCATCTGTGTATAGCTAAGTGCGCTATTGTGTTTTCTTATATCTCTCCACGGTGAGTACTAGAGGGACCCCTAACTCTGTGGTGATAACATCTTCTGGTTGCTTAGATATGAAGTTATGGCCAAGGATTTTGAATGGATGGACTGAAGAATGGATAAATGAATGGACAGATGGACAGACGGATGGATGGATGGATGGATGGATGGATGAATGGATAGATGGATGGATGAGTGGGTGGGTGGGGTGTATGGATGGATGGATGGATGGATAGATAGGTGGATAGACCAATGGATAGATAGATGAATGGACAGATAGGTGGATGGATAGATGGATGGGTGAACGGATGGATGGGTAAATGGATAGGTGGTGGATGGATGAATGGGTAACAAATGGATAACTAGATGGAGGGAGGGAGGGAGCGATGGATGGATGGGTGGATGGATGAGTTAGTAGATGGATAGGTGGGAGAATGGATGGAGGAATGAATGAATGACTGGATAGTTGGTGTACAAATGGCGTGGCGTCAGGCCTCATCTAACTTCAAGGTAATAGAAGAGAATCAACAACATCATCAGCCCAGAGCTAATTCCTATGAGATGGAAGTCAGAAATACCTCCATTCTCCAAACTTTTTTTTTTTTTTTTTTTTAACCAATTCTGACACCAGCTGTCCCTCCCATAGCACTCTCTACTTCTCTGCTGGGTTCAATAATTCTTTGCAATGACCACACAAAACTTACAGACCATACTCACAGTTATGGGTTTTATTAGGGAAGCAACAGGTTACAATTCAGGATGAGGATCAACTTGCAAGTAACAGGAATGACTCAGGATACAGTTCTTCGATCAGGACAGCTTCTTCTCGGCAATGCCCACAGGCAACCTCTCTCGTCTCTGGGCTCTTACTCTCGACTCTTGGCTCCCAGCCCTCGGCCCTCGCCCTTGGCCCTCAGCCTTTCTCTATGCCCTGCTTGGGCAAGTGTTACAAAGCTCTTTAGCTCTGCTGATAAGTGACCGAAGGCACCCTACTCCACCAGGAAGCCTCCTTCTCGAAGGTGCTCAGCTCTCTCACTCCATGGGTCAGTGAGACTAGCCTGCTGGTCCCATGCTGCTGCCATCTTGTGCTGTTTTCAGTGTTACAGCTCTCTGTCTCCTGGGTTTAAGGTTCTCAGCACAGGGATCCTGGGTCCAAAGGATGCACTCCGCTCCTGGCTCTTCTTCTTAGTGATAGTGAGGTTTCCCCCTTCAACTTCTGGGATGGGCTCCCTTTAAGCCTAGCAGGATGGCAAAACTGACCAATCCCCTACAAGGGTTCCATGCACCTTATTTCCATGCTCCTCCCCCCACAGGGTTCCATGCACCTTATTTGCATTAGCAAAAACTGTCCAATCTCCTTGGTGGGCCACAAGTACCTTATTTGCATAGTCCACCCAATCATTTTGTGGTAGTTACAAGATCAGGGCTAGAGGGCCGTACAGAAGAAATTCACTGCACTGCAGTTGGACAAATGGGTGAATGGACGGGTGGCTGGATGGACAGATGATGAGTAGGTGATGAATGGATGTATAGATGGTTGTAGAGATGGATGGATGGGTGGGTGGAGGCTCAGGGAGAAGTAGAATCTTCATGTAGAATCCCTCAGCAAGTCAGTGGCTGTGAGAGAACTTGAATACAGATTCCACTCCCCTGCCCTGCCCTACACTGCCCTCTGGGACAGGTAAAGGCAAAGCAGCCCATACCATCTGACTTCTGTCTGCCAAGGTTTCACACACCTCTGACCTTCACCAGGTTTCCCCAGGAGCTGAACGTGGGTAAAATCAGCGCTGAAGTGATGTGGAATCTGTTTGCTCAGGACATGAAGTATGCCATGGAAGGTGAGCCCCCCACCCTCATGTCTTCCAGCCTGACTGTGGTGGGTACTTGTGCCTCAGTGTCCTCTCCAAGGCTGTGAGTATTCTGGATCCGCCTACCTGAGGTCAGACACTAGTGATGATCAGAGGGGACAGGATGAAGCTGGCAGACCCTCCTGGCTGAGCTTCCCCCTTCTTGCACCACCCCCCACCCTCACCAGAGCATGACAAGCATCGCCTGTGCAAGAGTGCTGACTACATGAACCTCCACTTCAAGGTTAAGTGGCTCTACAATGAGTATGTGGCAGAGCTTCCTGCCTTCAGGGACCGCGTGCCCGAGTACCCCGCGTAAGTACCCTGCCTCAAGCCCAAGCCCAAGCCAGGACTGTAGAACCAATAGCTAGGATGAGGTCCAGAGAGGAGGGCTGACCTACTTGGGTTACCTGGGAGCCAGGGGAACAAGTGGGGCTCAAACTCTGTTCTCTTGACTCCCAGCCATTAGATTGTGGACTCCTATAGCCCCAAAAATTAATAATCATAACAGGAACTGTAACCATGCTGAGTAGTCCCTTCCGCTTTTTCTCATTTAATATTTTTGATAATTCTATGAGATGGGAAGATGGGATCATTATAATTCCCATTGTGTGGGTGAGGAAACCATTTATGCATCATTCATCACCCACTCATCACTCATCTGTCCATATACTCATTCATTCTTCCACCTGTCCAGCCATCCAACCATCTATCCATCCATCCACCCATCATCCATCCAACCAAGAGGCTGAACAACAGGTCCAAGGTGAGGTCCAGTAAGTGACAGAGGCAGGATTTGAATTTGGAATGTCTCACTCCATGCTGTGTTGGAGAATGGGAGAGTGGCCGCCATTTACTGAAGACCTACTATGTGCTTTCGTTCACTGCTCACAGCTGTGTTATGGGATAGATGCTCTTCTAATGTATAGGAAAGGGGATCTCAGAGAGCAAACCTGCTTGCCCAAGGTTGGGTTTGGGTTTATCTGAACCAGGATTCCCATAAGGCTGGGTCCTGCTCTTACAGTGGCTGCTCCATCCTTTTCATGGGTGAATAAACCGAGGCCTGGCTGGGGAGGGGATCAGGGGAGAAGCCACTCAAGGCGACAGGGTAAGTTCAAGGGAGAGCAGGACAGGAATGGACCCTGCCACCAGTACAATCCAGTGCTGGATTGAAACCAGGCGGAGCAGAGGGTGAGGGGGGCAAGAGGCGGCAAGGCCCCACCCTGATTCTTCTGTTCCAGGTGGTTTGAGCCCTTTGTCATCCAGTGGCTCGATGAGAATGAGGAGGTGTCCCGGGATTTCCTGCACGGGGCCCTGGAACGAGACAAAAAGGATGGGGTGAGAGACAGGCCCATAACCAAGCTCAGGATCTACCCACAGTAGCCTCACTCCCTCTAGGATCCAATGGGGGCAAAAATTACCTTTGGGATGGGGCCAGTTTCTGAAACTGGGCTGCCATCTTTGTCTCATTCAGGGTTTTCGAAGTCTTTTGTTCATTCAACAAATACGGAATTTGAGTTCATCAAGCCCAACCCCAGTCCCCCACCCCCACCCCATGGTCTTTGTGTCCACCTCTAGAGGTCGGCCCTGAGTCAGTCTTGCCCTCTGCATCTCACTCCAGAGCAGTGGGGCTTCAACAGCCTGGTCAGGCACACCTTCAGTCCTGCAGACACTGCAGTCCTTGACCCTTGTTTCTGGATCTCCCAGAGAAGAATGGGAGGGATGGGCTCTGGAGCCTATTGGCTCTGACCTTTCTCCTCCCTCCTGGCCTCTTTCCCACTGTAGTTCCAGCAAACCTCGGAGCATGCACTGTTCTCCTGCTCCGTGGTGGATGTCTTCTCCCAGCTCAACCAGAGCTTTGAGATCATCAAGAAACTTGAGTGCCCCGACCCCCAGATTGTGGGGCACTACATGAGGCGCTTTGCCAAGGTGCGGGAGTGGGAGTGGGGGATGGCGTCAGGGTTGGGGCTGAGGTTGGAGTCGGCCAGGGTTGGGGTTGAGGCCAGGGTTAGAGTTGAGACTGGGATTGAGGATGAGGTTAGGGTTGGGGTTAGCAATGTCATTGAAGTCGGAGTTGAGGTTGGGGTTGGGGTTTGAGTTGAGGTTGGAGTTAAGGTTGAGTTTAGGTTGAGACTGATGAGTTTAGGGTTGGGACTGATGATGTCATTGAGCTTTGAGTTGAGATTGAAGTTGGTGATGTCATTGAAGTTGGAGTTGAGCTGGGGGTTGAGGTTGGGGTTGAAATCAGGGTTGGGGCTGGAATTGAGACTAGGATTGGGGTTGAGGTTGAGATTGAGGTTGGGGTTGAGGTTGGGATTGACAGTGTCATTGAAGTTGGGCTTGGGGCTTTGGTTGAGGTTGGAGTTGAGGTTGAGGTTGAGGTTAGAATTGAGGTTGGTGACGTCATCGAGATTGCAGTTGAGATTTCGTTTGGTGACGTCATTGAGGTTGGAGTTGAGGTTGCATTTGAGGTAGTTGTGGTTAAGGTTAGAGCTGAATTTGAGGCTAGGGTTTAGAGTTACTATTAGGGTAGAGATTTGGTTTGGCATTGAAGTTGGAATGAGTGTTGGGATTTATGTGGAATTTGGGTGGACCTTGGGGTGAGTTTGGGGATTGGAGTCATTGGACTGGGTTGGGGTTGGGGTTTGATTGGATTGGCTGTAGGCTGGATTGAAGATGGGGATTGTAACTAGGAATTGGGATTAGATTAGGGATCAGGTCAGGTTTATGGCTGGGGCTGGGCTAATATGATGGTTAACTACTCTGAAAAAGAGCTGGATTCACATGCAATAATTGTCCTCATCTGGTGGTGTCTCCTCATGAGAGCCAGCCTGGGTCTCAATGGTCATCCTGGGTAGAGAATTTGCCCAGGCCAATAGGCTATCTTAGGTGCTAATGGGAGTTCAGGTTGAGCCCTGGTCTCACCAGCAGCTCGTGGCGGGATCTTGTGACCTGGGGCCACACTGGCCACAGTCTTTCCTCTCACCCACCCTCTGCCCGACCTACTCTGTGTCCTTTCCAGACCATCAGCAACGTGCTCCTCCAGTACGCGGACATCATCTCCAAGGACTTTGCCTCCTACTGCTCCAAGGAGAAGGAGAAAGTGGTGACCTGGGGGGGGGCCCGTCCTTCCCTCTCCCTGCCTCAGCACCCCCAGAGCTCCATCTTTCCCAGGGCACTGACCCTGGGTTGATGTTGGTGTGTGTGTCTGACTGTATTGATGATATGGTGTGAATGTGTGTGTGTGATCTGAGTGTGTGTCCAGCTCTGTGTGTCTGGGTATGTGGAATCTCAGTGCATGTGTCTGACTGTGTGTTGTATCACTGTATTGATTGATTGGGTATAGTGTATGTGTAACTGCATGTCTGATTCTTCATGTCTGGGGTGTTCTGTGTGCGTGTATCTGGATGTAAGAGAATATGCTTTTGATTTGTCCACCCCAACCTCAACTCCAACCTCAATGACATTACCAACACCAACCCTAACCCAAACCTCAACCTCAATCCAGCCTCAACCCTAGCCGTGATTCCAACACTGATCCCATTGCCAACTCTGACCTCAACCCCAACCCTGACCCTGACTCCATCCCCCACCTCAACTCCAATCCCAGCCTCAATTCTAACCCCAAACTTGACCACAACCTCAATGACATCACCAATGCCAAGCCTAAACCCAACCTCATTCCCAACCTCAACCTCAATCCCAGCCTCAACCCTAACCCTGATCCTAACCCCAGCTCTGACCATTTTTGTGAGTGAAGCCTTCAGGGTGTATGTGAATGTGCAAAGCTTTGGGTCTGAGTAGGAGATTGTGGGTATGTGACAATGAATCCCCTTCCTGTTACTCCCAGAAAACCAGTCTCTCTCCCATACCCACCAGGTCCAGCTGAGACCCTGGTGGAAGTTATTTGAGTCCTTCTCCCTGCCTCCCCATCCCTAGAATTTCCCCCAGCAGCCCCAGGAACCTGGGCCCAAATGCTGTCTTCCATTCTCAGACCCCACTGTGAGACCCAGCTTCCTCTAGACCCAGACCCTGAAACCATCTCCAAGGTCCCTGGAAGTGGGTGGGGAGGCTCTGGGGGAGGGCTCCCGAGATCTAACTCCGCCTCTGTTCCCATCTCCAGCCCTGCATCCTCATGAACAACACTCAACAGCTACGAGTTCAGCTTGAAAAGATGTTTGAAGCCATGGGAGGGAAGGAGGTGAGGTGGAGTCCAGGCAGGGCCGCACATGGGGCAGGATCACCACCACCCCTCTGTCCCTGCAAGTCCCAGAGCTACTCCCTCAGACCCAAGCAAGCTGCTTGACCATCTGTGCCTCAGTTTCCTCTCCAGCCCCTCGAGATCCTTTCCCCTGGGTTAAATGAGAAAATGCCCAGGAATATGGATACTCCATAAACCAGACCTGACATGCCTCCTCCCTCCTCAGCTGGATGCTGAGGCCAGTGACATTTTGAAGGAGCTTCAGGTGAAACTCAACAACGTCTTGGATGAGCTCAGCCACGTGTTTGCTGCCAGGTGGGGGCATCTCCAGGGCTAGGGGCAGGGGAAGTTGGCAGCCCCCAGTCCTCTGAGCCTGAGGCTTAGTAGATGTAATGGTGAAGACCTCAGGCTCAGAGTTGGATGGCGCTGAGTTCAAATCCTGGCTTCATCACTAACTAGCTTTGTGGCCTAGGGTGGATCACTTAATCTCTCTGAACCTTAGATTATATATCTGTAAAGTGGGGATGATGATAATAATAGTACCTGAGTAGGATTGTAAGAATTAAATAAACAACACAGGTGAATGGCTTAGCAGAGTGCCCAAGTCATAGTAAAAATGATGGCTGAGACTGCTGATATTATGCCCTCACCCCCTTACTCTGATATCAGCCATGGCTCCCTAGTGTTGTTGATACAAGGTCAAGGTCCGGAGGAGAGGTTCTGTGGTCTTCATCTGGTCCCCCTCTGGGAAGCCAGAAGAATCTGTCTAACTCACTCCTCTCTTTGTCCCCAGCTTCCAGCCGCACATTGAGGAGTGTGTCAAGCAGATGGGTGACATCCTTAGCCAGGTGAAGGGCACAGGAAATGTGCCAGCCAGTGCCTGCAGCAGTGTGGCCCAGGATGCCGACAACGTGCTGCAACCCATCATGGACCTGTTAGACAGCAAGTGAGCCAGGCTAGTGGACGGGGCTGGAAAGGGAGGGACTAGGGTGCTGGGGCCACAGAAACCTAGGGGCTGACCTGGAGAGTCCTTTGTCTTGCTGGGCGGTAATTGGATGGTTTGATGGGTGGGTGGGTGGAGGCATGAAGGGATGAATGGCTAAAGGGTTGAAGGAAGGGTGGATAAATAATTGGAAGGATAGATGGATAAACATTTCTATGGTTGGACGGATAGATGACATGAGATGAGTGGGTGGATTAAAAAATAAATGCTTAGGAGGATAGATGGATAAAAAGAATGGATGAGTAGGTGGGTAGATGGATGGATGGATCGGGAGAAGGATAAATTCTTGCAAGGATGGTGGATGGATGGATGGAAGGAAGATGAATGTGTTGAGGGGAAGAGGCTCCACGGGCTGGGACCAGTCAGACCCTCTCTCAGACCTACCCCTTGTCCGCAGCTTGACTCTCTTTGCCAAAATCTGTGAGAAGACGGTGCTGAAGCGGGTGCTGAAGGAGTTATGGAAGTTGGTCATGAACACCATGGAAAAGACCATCGTCCTGCCACCCCTCACTGACCAAACGGTGAGGCCCAGCAGGAGGCCAGAGGGGACACCTGGGCCACCTCCCCTATGGGAGTCCAGAGACCTTGGTGCCTAGAGACTTCAGGGACCAGACCAAAGGCACTGGGGGTCAAAGAGGTCAGCCAGGCACAAGGGTCATCCAAGGTTCTTAGAGTCCACCAGAAGTCAGTGGGGCCATTCAAAGATCAGAGAGATCACACATGGATCAAGGGTCATCAGCAGCTCAAGGAGGTCATTCAGAAGTCAGTCAGGGCTATTCAAAGATTAGAGAAGTCAACTAGAATCAAGAGATGTCTAAGGGACGTAGAGGTCACACATGGGGTCAAGGAAATCATTTGAAGGTCAGAGATCACCCAGTAAACAAAGACGTTGGTCTGGGAGCAGAGGGGTCACCTTGGGGGTCAAGGGCATTTATGAGTCATAGAGGTCTTCTAGGGGTCAGCAGGCTTATCAAAGGGCTTTGGGGTCAGTCAAGAGAGAAGGAGGAGAGAGATTATGGACTTCAAAGATCAGAGACCAATAGACCAGGGGGCTCCAGGAGGTCAGCCAGAGGTCACGGAGAGTGTCCAAGGTCCGAGAGGTCAAGCAGAGGTCAGGGGTCATCCAGAGACCAGGCATGTGCATTTGAGACCCTTCAGAAACAGAGACCAAGATCCCCAAAGATCAGGTCGCCAAGTGGAGGCTGGGGAAACCCGCTGATGGTTGGTGGTGGGGGACTGCAACATCATCAGAGGGGTGTGTCTGGGCTGGGGTCCCCAGGTCCTGGCCTGGAGGATCTGGGGAGGGTGGAGGCATAGGGGGCCTGAGGACAGCGATGGCACACGGGTTGAAACCACAGTGTCTTGAGCAGGAGAACATTCTCGGGTGGATGGGGAAGACTCCAGAGGGCAGGAGTCACAGAGAGGTGACCATGGAGGGGAGACTCAGACCTCCCGCCACCACCGCCTCCTGTGGGCTGCTGCCCTGGGGCCCTCGGTGCCGTCGCCGCCCCCTCCCTGGCCTTCCTGGGAGACTCATGGTGCCTTATTCCCCCCCTCCCCCACCGCCCTGCCCCCACCACGGCTGACAGATGATCGTAAGTAGAGGTCCGTCTGTCCGTCTGTCTGTCCGTCCGCTCTATGTTCTGGACTCAGCCCGCTGCGCGGCTGCACCCCCCTCACCCAGCGCCCCCTTCTCACCCACCGTCCCACCTCTTGCCTAGATGTGCCTGTGTCTGTCTCAGGGCGGGGCATGGGGAGGGGCGGGGCCGGGAGGGAGGGATGCCCTGCCCACCCGCCCCGCCCCCTGATAAGTCGCGCGAGGAGGCGGGACCAGTTCCCCTTCTCAAAACCAGGAGCCCAGCTTCCCATTCGCCTGTCTCGCCCTTTAGTCGGTTTCACCCTCATCCTGGGCTTAGATGCCCCCAGGATACCGGGGTCTCTCCCCCAAGCTAAAAGGAGGTGCAGAGTCAAGAGGGCTCCTCTGACCTCCCCTTCAGGCTCTGAACAGTTTGCAGCCCCCCAAAATGCAGGCCCTCACCAAGCTGATCCTTGCTCCCACTTCTGACTCCCCCAAAGTCCCACGGTCCAGCCTCTGTTCCTCTGTTGTCCCTCACCACCTCTGCTTCCCCTGCACCTCCCACCCCCCCACCCCCCACCCCACAGACACACAGAAATCCCAGACACACACCCAGGTGCTCAGATGGAGACATTGTGGCTTTGGTGTCAGGCCAACTTGGAGTCAAATTTTGGCCCAGCCACTCTCTCTCTCTGTGACACTGGGCAGGTCACTCCACCTCCCAGCCTCAGTGTCTTTTTCTGGAAAAGGGGGTTACTTGCAGCGACTACTCTTGAGTGTTGTAGGGACTAAATGAGATGATGCATTAAAGTGCTTATCCCAGTGACTGGCCCAGAGGCAGTGCTCACTAAATCAGAGCTAATGCTATTGGTGGTGGTGGTAGGGTGGTAATATACAGACACACACAAGGGTAGAGACACGTCAGTAAAAGCATTTGAGTCCCCTTTTATGCATGAAACAAAGATGTTGAAAGATTTCATCTTGTCCAGAGGTTTCTAGTACTCAGCCCACTTCTTGGTGGCTGCAACCTGGGACTTCATCTTTAACCACCTGGTGGCAGCGTACCCAGCCACAGGCAATGCACTCGTAGGCAGGAAGATGAGGGGATTCGCATTTATTGATGGCTTCCTGTGTGCCAGACCTTCTCATAGCTGCTGTTTCAGCTCACCTTCATGACAACCCTTTGAATGAGGTGGATACAATATCCAATTCTAATTTTGAGGATGAGGAAAGTGAGGGTTAGAGAGGAGGAGTCACTTGCTCAAGGTCACGTAGTAAATAAAAGCCAAAGTCAAGATTCATATTCAGTTCTCTGTGAATATGGAGCCCATTTGATTTCCTGTTAACCCAAGAACCAAGGGCCTCATATGTACAGTAAATGTAAATGCATTATATTTTGGCAGTGACTTTTCTCCTTTCTCTCTGGCTCTGTATTTCTGTATTTATCTTTGCTGCTTTTCTCTCTCTCTCTTCCTTTCTTTTCTCTCGCACACCTTTTAAGAGTCGGTCAGTAAGGCATACACATGTTCCCTCATGCAGCCCAGTCACCAGCTCCCTGTATGGTGCAGATGCCCCTTAGGCCCCTATCCCTGTGAGTACACGTGAGCCCCCCCCCCCCCCCCCCCCCCCGTGTCCTACCCAACATGAATTGCCAGGTTGATCACCCTATGATGTTGTCTCTGCAGGGGACCCTCTTGAGAAAACATGGCAAGGGATTAGAAAAGGTAATGAGGGCCTCGCCCCCACTGAGGCCCCAAGCTCTGGTGTCTGCTCGTGTGTGTGTGTGTGTGTGTGTGTGTGTGTGTGTGTGTGTGTGTGTGTGTATGTCTGTGTGTGCATGGGCAGAAAGGCCAGTGGAGGGTGTGGGTAGGAGGCGGGCATCCTAACCAAGTCCCACAAAACCAGAAATCAGAGACAAGGTGATTCCCCAAGGACACAACTTGGAGTGTGAGTGCTGGTGTGAGCAAAGAAATGTGCAGAGACAGCTCCCACCCTCTCATAACAATACCCAAGGGGCTCATCCCAGCCTGGGGCTGAGCCAAAACTCTCTGGCTTTGCAAAGCTCCCAGACACTGGGCCACTGCCCCGAGCTGGGGCATGTGTTGTTTTATGTTGACTTTGTTTTAATGGCTGTAAGGTGATGGGAGCTGTGGCAGCACCCAGGAAGCTGCCCTATTGAGCACTTGTGCAAAAACTGTCATGTCTGTGTGCACACGAATGAGATCTCAGCTTCATGATCTTGGGCTATAGGGCTTCCCCACTCACTTAGCCAGCTCCATTGGGGGCACGTCTATGTGCCAGGCACCATATACACATATGTGAATGCATGGGGGGTAGAAGTGTGTGGGTTTGTGTGTGTGTGATTGTGCACACACGTGCAAGTGTTTAGGAGTTCACATGTGTATTTTAGCGTGAGTTTTTCTGCATATGTGTATGTATGTGTATGTTGACCTGGCTATATGCATGCATGAACTTTCTGAATATGCATGTGGACTTGCCTGGGTGTATCGTCTGTTGCGTGTACTGGAAATACCTGTTGGTATGTTTCTTTTTGAGTCAGGCTGGGGTAAGACATTGAACGTTGGGGGAGGAGAGACCCCAAGTTCCCTCTCTCCTCTCCCCAGCCCCAAGGGCCCTCATCCCAGAGTGGATTGACTGTGGGATCAGGCCACTTGTCCCCAGGTGAGGGGCTCATTCCCACCTCCTTGGCACCCCTAGAGTGCCCTGGCAATCCAGGAGTCTTTCCCTTGGCCCCCACTGAGGGGCAAGGGAAAATACCCACCTGGGGAGGGGACCCGGGACCCAGGAGGGAGCTCATGGGCTGGAGAGTGGGACTGTGCTTTGAGGGAGTAGGGAAGTCTCATTGAATATCCCCCCAGCAACCACGGAAATTCTGACCTCCGCCTGATTCTCTCCACAGGGCAGGGTGAAATTGCCAAGCCACTCAGACGTAAGACCGGCCTCTCACTGTCTGTCTGGCTCCCATCCCCACCTCCACCCCCACCCACCCCGTGCCCCTTGCCTCTGTGGTCCGTGCCGTGTGGGGGCCCACTGTGAACTTGTCTGTCGGTCTCTTCTTCCTTTGTCTGTCTGGCTTACTCGTGAGGGATGTTGGGCAGGGAGTGGTGGGTGGGGAGGAAGGTGTTCTCACCGGACTGCAGATGGAAGTAGCAGGGGAAATGGAGGCTCAGATAGCTGGGCTCCTGAGTAGCTGTGCCTTGTGAGAACCTCAAGGAACTGCAGACAAGAAATAAGAATAGTAATATCATAATACCAGTAGCAGCGGCAGAGTGGCTAACTCTTAGCCTATCAACGTAATTCCAAATGTCCCAGCTGTAAAAGCACCCCTCCTTGCCTAGCCCAGCCTAGGACCCCCAGGTTGCAGAAATGCAGGGCTTCTGACCTTGCCTATACTCAGCCCCACCACAAGCCCAAACTAGCCTCATATCCCAATTATCCAGGCCCAGAGAGGATCAGCTCACGGACATGCCAAGGTCATACAGGATGGTGATAGAGGAAACAGGGAGGGGGCAGGAGATGTGACTGCCAGGCTGGGACCTTATCTTCTCCAGCACCACCCATGACCTTCAGAAGGTTACACCAAGTGATAACAACAAACACTGAGCGAAGACATTTAGTCCCAACTGAGTGAGGAAGTGGACATGATTTCACCCATCTAGGTGGCAAAAGTGAGGCTCAGAGAGGTTAAGTGACTTGCCCAGGGCCACACAGCAGGACTGGAATTTGAACCCAGGCCCCCCTGGGCCATAATCACTATACCATGTTTGTGATGCCTGTTTTGGGGAGTGATGGGGGATGGGTCCTGAGGTGTGTGTTTGGTGGAGGGGATAGTCTTCCTCAAAAAGGTCAGACTAACAGTGCCACCAGCTTCCCCAGGGTAATTCCCCTCCCCAAAGGGAGGGTGGTCCCATGGGAGGGGGAAGCGTTTCACCAGAGTCATTTCCCAAGACCCTGGCCCATCCTGTGGTTTTCCCAAGGCCCCTGACCTGGGACAGGCAAACTCAACTCCCTACACCCCACCCCAATATCTGGGACTCCATCTCACCCACTGTCCCTCAAAGCCCACTCCCTGCCCATTTCTCTTCTCTGATCCCACAAACCTAGGGTCATGGTAGGGATGGGAGGGTTGGCAGAGTCCCCACGGGTCTTGGGTTTTGAGGGATGAGGTCATCACCTCCTTTACAGCACTTCCTGGGGAACTTCAGACTTCTGTCCCCTCTGGGGACACTGCCCTGCCCAGAGCCTTTGGACAAGGACCAAGATGGCATTCAGGGCTGGGGTGTCAGCAGGGTGCTTGGGGACTGGGCTGGCAGGATCCCTGCCCTCATCCCAGCTATGTCTGTTGTTACCTGCAGGGAACCCAGATGATCTTCAATGCGGCCAAGGAGCTGGGTCAACTGTCCAAACTCAAGGTGAGGCCAGAGGTGGGGATGGGGAATTTAGGGGAGGGGAGATGTCCCAGGATGATGACATGCTTTGTAGGCTCCAGGGACAAAAACCCAGTGTAGACTGACTCAGGCACAATTTATTGGCTCTAATGTGTTAGGAAGATGTGCAAGGACCAGCTTCAGATACAGCCCCATCAAAGTGTCTGTCTTAGTTACCTAGTGCTGCTGTAACAGCAATACCACAAGCAGGTGGCTTTAAAGAGCAGAAATTTATTTTCTCACAGTTCATGAGACTGCAAGTCCAAATTCAGGGCACTAGCTCTAGGGGAAGATCCTTGTCTTTTTCAGCTTCTGTAGCCCCAGCGTTCCTGGGTTCCTTGGTGATCTCCCGGTGGCATCTGTCTTCCCCCATTTGTGCTCCCTCCTGTGTCTGATCTGCCCTTTTTATAAATCAGAAGCAATTAGATTTAAGACCCACCCTACACTGATAATGACCTAGTTAACATAACCAGGAAAACTCTATTCCCCAAAAGGATCACATCCACAGGCACAGCGGTTAGGTTCCAACACATATTTGGGGAGGATACAATTCAATCCATAACAGGGTGCACATCATTTTTTCAACAAATATTTATTGAGTGCTTGCTGTGTACCAGTTACATGCTGGGCACTGAGGAGACAGTAATGAAAAGACAGACCCAATCTCCAACTCCTCCAAAGCGTAAAAGGGACGAGACCCTAGGCAGGCAGATCCCCAAGGTGGTGCCTGCTCTGCCCACCTGGCCCTTTCTCCATCCATCCAGGACCACATGGTGCGAGAAGAAGCCAAGAGCTTGACCCCAAAGCAGTGTGCCGTTGTCGAGCTAGCTCTGGACACCATCAAGGTGAGATTCCCCACCCCTGCCCCTACCACGTGCAGCAGGCAGAGGGTGTGACTGGTGTGGACATGGACCTAGGCTCAGACCCACATGGATTCATTCCATTTATAAACACTCCCTGATGCCCCTTCTGTGCCAGAGCCATTCTGGGTGATGTCAGGGCCCTGAGGAGCCCCAGTCTGAGGGAGACACCTGGATACAGACATCTCTAGCCCTGTGGGGTCAAGGGCTGGGGTAAAGGGGAGGATGGGAACTGGGGGACCCCAGGGAGGGAGCAGTGAGAACTTCCTGGAGGAGGGATATGAAAGATGGGTTTTGAGGAATGCATAGGAGTTCACCAGGCAAAGCAGGACATGTACAAAGGCTCTGAGACAAGAATGAGAGGAGAGCAGCAGAGCCTAACTTGAGTGTTTTGAATCCCCCACGGCTGGCCTTCGAATGGGTGGCCATTGAGTGCCATTCTCACCTTCCCACCCTTCTTCCAGCAATACTTCCACGCGGGTGGCGTGGGCCTCAAGAAGACCTTCCTGGAGAAGAGCCCGGACCTGCAGTCCCTGCGCTATGCGCTGTCTCTCTACACACAGGCCACCGACCTGCTCATCAAGACTTTCGTGCAGACGCAGGCGGCCCAGGGTAAGTGCGCCGCCTCGCCCGCGGGACACACCCCCGCCCGCAGGGCCAGCCCAGTCTCTGAGCCTCAAGGAGCCTGTGCGGCCGCCATTGGCTCACCTCTCTGTCCTCTGTGACGTCATGGGCCGGGCAGTAATTGATAATTCCAGGGCACGCGGGAGCTCTGTAATGCCAGGGGGCCATTGAGAAGTGGACAGGCCCTGGAGTCGGAACCTATGACGTCATAGGACCAGGAGGTGATCGTTATCTCCTGGGAGGACCTTGACGTCAGGGACTAGGGAGTAACTGACAACTTTTGGGGGGCGAGACCTCGACGTCAGTGTGTTAGGGAGTGATTGACAGCTCTGCAGCAGGACCACTTTGACGACAGGGACCAGGGAGTGATTGACAACTCCTGGGGGCGGGACCCTGGTGGTGGTGTGGTTCAGAGGTCAGCTGCTAACCGTAAGGTCGGCAGTTCGGATCCACCAGCCGCTCCTTGGAAACCCTATGAAGCAGTTCTACTCTGTCTTATAGGGTCTCTATGAGTCGGAGTCGACAGCAACAGGTTTGGGTTTGGTTTAGGGGCAGGACCTAGAGGTCATAGGATCAGGGAGTGATTGATAGATCCGGGGGCCGGAGGGACCTCTAACATCCCTGTGCCAGGAAGTGATTGACAGCTCTGGTATAGGTGGGACCTGTGACGTTTTGGAGCCAGGAATGATAGACAGCTCTGGGCGGGACCTCTGACCTGGGACCAAGGAATAATTGACAGCCCCAGGGGGTGTGAGGGACCCCAACCTAGAGGGTGGATGAAGAGAGAGACCCGCTTTCTCAAAATCTGTCTCCTATTGCCTCTGTCTCCTGTCCCTCTCGGAGCTCACTCCCAGTAGCTGGAGCTGGGGGGCAGGACTCCCGGGTCTTCTTTCCCCTCCCTGAGGGCGCTCTTTTCGCAATTGGCCCTGAGGGCATTGATCGCGGGGAAGGAGGGGTGCTCTGCAGCCCGGAGATAGGGGAGAGACTTCGGGGGAGCCCCGCAGCCTCGGGCGCCCCCCACTCCGTCACGCGGGACCCTCCGGGCGCCTTGCTCCCGCGCTCAGCTCCCCGCCCCCAGCCCTCGCTGCTTTTAGTGTCACTGGCGTCGCCCCCGGAGCGGGAGGCCGTCTGTCCGTCCGTCTGCCGCTGACGTTTCTCTCTCTCTTGTTTCTCCTCCCTCTCACTCGCCGACCCTCCGCGCCTCCCCCGCTCCCCGCCACGCACTCGCCCCTCCATCCTCTCGCTCGTCTCCGTCTGTCTGCCCTCTCCCCCTCCCCGCCTCTCTCCTCCGCCCCTGATTAGTCCATGGTGGCAAAGGGACTAGGTTTACCCTTAGTGAAGAAATTTATCCTGAGAAGGGTACGTGCCTCCGCCTCCCGCCCGCCGCGCCCGGTGCCCGGTGCCTGCGCCCCTCCCGGCCCCCGGCTAGTAAAAAGCTCGTCCTTCCGCCTCCCAGGCCCGCGGGCCAGGACCAGCGCTGCGAGGGCCACAGCTGGAGGCGGAAGGACGGGGTGCTGGTTCCACCAGGGGAAGGAGAAGCGACTGGAGTTGATCCAGTTCTCCCTAGGCGCACGTCTTAATCCAGGTCCCAGGTCCCCGGACAAGCCACCTGTGTCGTCAAGAGTGGGGCTCAGATCTGGGGCCAGTGGCTGCCTGCCTGAGCCTCAGTTTTCTCATCTGTAAAATGGGGACAGTCATGGATCCTACTTCGTGGGATTATTTTTAGGATTAGATGAGTTCGATTGAGAGACTTCTTGGCATGTAACAAGCTCGAAACAATTATTAGGTGTTATTATTACCATAGGAGTCCCTGAGTGGCACAAATGGCTAAGCTCTGGACTACTAACAGAAAGATTGGTGGTTCAGACCCACCCAGAGGTGCCTCGGAAGAAAGGCCTGATGATCTGCTTCCTTGAAAACCCTATGGAGCACAGTTCTACTCTGCACATGTGTCGCCATGAGTTGGAATCCGCTCCACAGCAGCTAACAACAGCATAATTATTATACTTGATGTCACTTTTCCCAGAATAGAAAATAATGAAAATTTCTGTCAGGCACTAACTCTCAGCCAGCCCCTGTGCTGGCTAAGAACTGTCTCAAAGGTTAGTCACATCTGCCTCATGAAGGGGTTCATCCCCGACAGATGAGGACGTTGAGTCTCAGTGGAGCTTAAGCCACTTGCCCAAGGAGCCCTTTCTGTGGGGGACCTGGGAATTGGGGAGCAGGGAGTGGGGTTGGGGAAGCACAGAGAGACCCACGGAGGACCCTTCCCCTTGGAGCCAGCAAAGAATGGGACTGGGGCGCCCAGCACTGCCCCCCTCCCACCTTCTTACTAGCTTTGGCCTTGGTCTGACCCCTCACCTGACCCACCACTGTCCAACTCCACCCTGGCACCCCCAGTCTGGCCCGGATTGAGCTTGCTGCAAAGCATCAGCCTGGGGGGCAGTGAGGCTGAGCATGTGACTGGTGGGGGTGGGTGGGCGCCTGAGATGACCAGGAAGGTGGCTGGGGGTAGGCAGTGAAGATGGGGGACATGCATCCCAGCACTGAGATGATGGGGGTCTCCAGGCCTCCTCTGCCACTAGCCTCAGTCACTTCCAGTCCAGCGCGAGGTAACCCGGATCAACCTTGGACCAACCCAATCCCCACCCCGACATACCCCTTGTTCCTCTCCCCATGCATGTGGGGCTCCAGGTGTGGGAAGCTGCCTGGGGGGCTGGGGAGGGGCTGGGTGGAGGTGCTGGCGGTCACAGGTCCCCAGGCCCAGCAGGACACCTTTCCTGGAGTCACAGAGGGAGGGATAGGGACAGAAACCTTTAAGCTGCCCCTTTAATCCCAATCCCCATACAGACCAAACAGGAAGCTTGTGGTGGTCAGAAAATAGGACACCCCACCCTGGCTCAGGCAAACAAGTGAATTTATTGGCCCTAGAACTGAAGACTAAATGTAGGGTTGGCATCAGGAATAGCTTGATCCAGAGCCTGTGAAAATACCATTGGTCATTGGTCTTAACAGTTAAATGACAGATTCTGGGCCAAGTTATACAAATCTTAAGATTTTATTTGGGAGTAAACCAAATTGCTGCAGTAAGGAAGCTTGGCACTTAAGAGGAGATGACAAGGAAACTTCAATTTGAGAAAGAGCAGTCTTTTTTTATAGAAACTTTGAGGAAGTTAGTTGGACAAAATGGGATAGGATCTGGAATGTTGTCATTTAAATAAAGGCAGGTCCTTTCAAAGTGGGAACCCACCAGCCGCTCTTCAGCAGAAAGATAAGGCAGTTTGCTTCCAGAAAGTTTTACAGCTTTGGAAACGCTATGGGCAGTTCTACTCTGTCCTGTAGGGTCACTGTGAGTTGGAATTGACTCGAGGCCAATGGGTTTGGTTTTGCTTTGGTTTCAAAGAAGGAGCAAGTTTGTGATTGAGCTACATGTCCTTTTTTTCAGTTGTAATAGATGCAAGTGTTCTTAGTTTTACTGTGAGGAAGTCTCAAGAGAACATGAGTTTAGAAAATACCAGTTAAGTAAGGTTTATAGGTGGAAGTACCTAACGCTGGTCTAGCCTGGTTATGTTCATTTCTGGTTGGCACTACTGACTCACTTTTCACCCTTGTTGGGAAGAGAAAGCCCTGGAAGTTCCACCATTGTCCCTGCCAGCTTAGCACCCACCCCCCTGCCCAAAGATGGAGACTCTTAACTACCAGTTCCAGCCAGAAGTTCCAGGGACAAGTCCGGTTGGTTCAGCTTGGGTCACATGACCATCCCTGGGCCAATCACTGCAGCTGTGCACAGGGAATGCTCTGATTTGGCACTTGTGGCTTATTTAGCCATACCTGAAGCTGGGATGGACCCCGCCCTACCTGAACTCCAGATCTGAGGTGAGGGTGGGGCATTCCTCAACAGAAAGTGGAGAATCTATATTGGAAGGGCAATGGTGTGGGGGCAAGGAAAATAATAGAGGTTCCTACAAGCTATCACT
The DNA here is from genome assembly GCA_030035585.1 of Dugong dugon. Taxonomy (NCBI): domain Eukaryota; kingdom Metazoa; phylum Chordata; class Mammalia; order Sirenia; family Dugongidae; genus Dugong; species Dugong dugon. Next base: position 22,059,466 of record CM057462.1, on the reverse strand, counting down.
TCAGGAGGGATGAGGATTCTGGGTCTGCAGCAGAGTCAGCAAGGGCAAGTGGAGGGAGATGTATCAGGAGGGACACTGTAGTCACAAAAAGGACTTTGATTATTACAGAGTGAGATGGGAGATATGGGAGGGTTTTGAGCAGAGAAGAGATGTTATCTGCCTTAATAATATTCCACTGGTGCATTGAGAGCGTCTGAGATGGGCAAGGGTGGAGGCAGGGAGATGAGGAAGAGGCTGTCTTAGTTCCCTATTCTTCTGTAATATAAATACCACAAGTGGGTGGCTTTAAAGAAAGGAAATTTATTTTCTCACAGTTCTGGAGGCTGAAAGTCCATATCAGGGTCTCGGCCGTATCGATTCCTTCCCTGTTGGTAGCCCAGGGTGGTCCTTGGTTCCTTGGTATTCCTTGGCTTGTAGATGATCCTCACACTAGTGTTTGTCTTCTCCCATGTGTGTGTCTGTGTCTATTCTGCCCTTTATAGAACTCAGAAGTAATTAGGTTTAGGATGCTCCCAACACTGGTATGATCTCAACTAACCGATGGATTACCTTACATTAGATTGCATTATGGAAAGTGATTACATTACATTATGGAAAGTGATTATGTTACATTACATTATATTTACATTACTGTATTATGTACTGAAGGTGATTACAAAGGCTACTGCAGTAGTCCAGGTGAGTGGTGGTGGGAGCTAGAGCAAGATGGAGGCCAAGCAGGTGCATCAAATTTGGATATATTTGGAAGGGAGAACCATCAGGTTTAGCCAATGTACTAGCACATGGGGGAGAATGAAACCAAAGAATGGGGTCAGGACTGAAGTGTGGGGCACCCCAATGCTTTTAGGACCTATGACAGAGGAGGAACTGACAAAGGAAGTTGAGAACAAGCAACTAGTATAGTAGGTTGAGAACCTGAAGAATGTGGCATCAAAGCCAAGAGAAGAAACTGAGGCACAGGAGGTCAGGGTGTCAGAGGCTGCCAAGATGGTGTGTAAGATAAGGGCTGAGTTTTGACAACATGGCAGTCATTGGAACTACAGAAATGGAGGCAGATGGGTTAGACCCAGAGAAGTTAAGACATCTGCCCAATATCACATAGGAAGGTGGTAAAAGGCCAGAACCCAGGATTCTTGGCTCCCCAAGAGCACCTACCTTCCCCGCCCCCCTCAGTGCCACTCTGTTGGGACTGATGACCTGGTGCCGCCAGCACATGGTGGGTGGGAGGCAGTCATGGTCCCTCCTGAAGGGTGGGGAAGAATGGAGCTCACACCAAGCATCCTCCCCTGCACCACCCAGGTTCGGGTGTGGAAGACCCTGTGGGTGAAGTCTCTGTCCACGTTGAGCTTTTCACTCATCCTGGAACTGGAGAACAGAAGGTCACAGTAAAAGGTGAGTGGCCTGAGGTAGGGGTAGGGATTGGGGGGTTACCTCAGCCAGAACTTCTTAAATTCTGAGACAGAAACTCAATTCGAACTGGTTTAAGCAAGAAAAAAAAATCTTGTGTAAGGGTTCATAAAACTGAAAAGTTCAGAGGCAAACCACTTTCAGGCATGGCTACATCCAGACTCAATCCCACTTGTCTCAATTCTGCTTACCTTTTTTTTTTTTTTTTTTTTTTGGTTTTTATTCTGTGAATTAGAATACAAGCTGGGCTGTTGTGACCAAGTCCTAAAATAACAGTTGCTTAAACAAGATAGAATATCTTCTTCTCTGAGTGGTGCAAATGGTTAATGCACTTAGTTGCTAATTGAAAGGTTGAGGTTCAAGTTCACCCAGGGGCACCTCGCAAGAAAGGCCTGGCAATCTACTTCTGAAAAATCACCCATTGGAAATCCTGTGGAGCCCAGTTATACTCTGACACACATGGGGTCACCAGGAGTTGGGAGTCACCTCTATGGGCACTGGTTTATTTTCTTCTGAGGTAACAATACAAGTGCAATCAGTCGAGAGCGGATGTGGAAGCTTTGCAGTATTGGAAATCCAGACCACTTCCATCTTTTGTTGCACTATCATCCCGAATGTGTTTTCCGTCTCTATAGGGTCTCAAAGAGCTCAGCCCCGCCCACTATTCCACCCCGCAGCTAGGAAAATGACGTTTAGGGTACACGCCCTGCTTTTCAAAGCCACAACCAGAAAGCAGATACATCCCTTCCTCTCACACCTCATTGGCCAGAACTCACACGACCGTGCTTAGCTGCAGGAGTTGCTGGGAAATGTAGTCTTTATATCAGACAGGATTTGAAAACCACAGATGTCTACTAGGTCCTATTCAGGGACCCTGACTAGCCTTATCCTCTACTTTCCTGAACAGTGGTGGCTGCCAATGACCTCAAGTGGCAGACTTCTGGCATCTTCCGGCCGTTCATCGAGGTCAACATTATTGGGCCCCACCTCAGCGACAAGAAGCGCAAGTTTGCCACCAAATCCAAGAACAACAGTTGGGCCCCCAAGTACAACGAGAGCTTCCAGTTGTGAGTTTGGGATGCTTTGGGAGAGCATGGGGGAGCGGAAGGGAGGGGGTACTTGCCAGGAGAACCTCAGGGGCAAACAGGCAGAAGGAATTTCTGAGGGGCAGGAATGGGAGGGGCACATCCTGGGAGGGTGCAACAGTGAAGTCTGAAGTAACACTGGGATGGAGGTCACCTGGGGGGGCAGACAGGTCCCAAGGAGGCAGTGAGTATGATAAGGGGAATGGGGTGGGGAAGGTGGGGATCATGTGGTGATATGGGTTTCTGCAGGTGAAAGGGAAAGTCTGGGCAGAGGGGTGTGTGGGTGGAGCCATTTCCGGGGACTCTGGTCTTGTTAAGGAGCATTGGTGGTCACAGTGGGGTGTGAGAGGGGTTCAGGGGCACGGGGTAGGACTGGGATCACATGGGGACAGGGACTTCTGGAGTCAGGAGTGGACCTTGCCAAGGCTGTTGGGATTTGGGATAGGCCACCTGAGGGAGTTGACTCTTGGGGAAAGAGTGTGCCTTGGTTGGGAGTTTAGGTATGTCATGTGGGGTGGGGTGGGGTCACATCCAAATGGGAGGTCCTGGAGTCAAGAGTGGATCTGGAAAGGGGGCACTGGGGAGAAGCAGTGTCACCTGGAGGGATCTTAAAGAGTCAAGAGTGAGTGTGGTGGGGGTTGAGGTGGAGTCACCTGGGGAAGTGAGGTTCCTGACGAGCAGGAGTGAGCTTGGGTCTAGGGGGGGTTCTGAGGACCTGAGGGGCATAAATAGGTCAGGGTGTACTGGGAGTGGGTTACTTGGGCTGGGGTGGGGTCTTATGGGTGGTTCTTTGGGTCAGGTGTGAACCTCATGGGACATTAGGGCAGGGCAATGTTGGGAGTGCTCTTAGGGGAAACGAGTAATGAAGGGTACAGGGCATCACGGTGGGGATCACCTGGGAGTGGTGGTGTCTCCTAGGATCCAAGAGTGTGAACAGGCGAGAATGATGTCATATTAGAGGGGTTTCTTGGTCAGAGGACTTTGGGGGGAAGGTCACCTGAGATAAATCTCGGGAGAAGGAGCTCAGCTTAGACAGGGGCCAGGGGACCAGGTGTCACGTGGAGTGGGGCGGAGTAAGTTCAGGGCTAGGAGTGCAACCTGCTTTGGGGGGAGGAACAGCAGGAAGCAGTGTGGGTGTGGCCTGAAGGGAGGGGGCTCTTGAGCAGGGAGCTTCAGGGCAGGTCACCTAGGGAGTGCTTGAGGGCAGGAGCCCAGAGTCATGGGAGAGGTGGCCCAGAGTGGGTGTCACCTCTGCTGAGACACTATGACAGATCATGTCAGGAGAGGGTCATGGGGGAAGGAGGGGCAAACTAGGGGACACATGGGGGATGCTTTGGGTTCAGGTGGGAGTTTGGTCAGGGCTTCTGTTTGGGCCATCTGGGGTGAGGTGGGGGAGCCAGAGGTTTGGCCAGCCAAGGGTTTGTGAGCAGGCATCTTGGGGTGTGGGCATGGCCTGGTATGGGGATAATGAGGGAAGAGTCACTTAGGGTGGAGAACTTGGTTCAGCAGGGGTTGGGTGTAGGCCAGCATCATTGCGTGGGGGTGGGCCCAGCCAGAGTCCCAGTGTGGTGGGAGTGTGGCCTGTCCTGGGGGATTTAGGGACAGGAATCATCAGGATTATGAGTGCCACTCCTTGAGGGCTGGGCTGGCCCACAGCAGAGGCCAAAGGGTGGAGTCTGTAAGTGTGGTCTAGAGTGGACGTTGTGGGTTGGAGTCACCTGGGTTGGTGTAGGGCCCTCTGGAGTGCTGGCCGTCACGGGGCAGGGATGTGGTTTAGTGTGGAAGGTCATAGGGATGAGGAGGTGTCAGCAGGTGTGAGCACAGCCCAGCGCAGGCCAAAAGTGGGCAGTCATGAGGGTGGGGCGCCACCTGGTGTGGGCGTGGCAAGCATAGGGTTGCAGGCGCGGAGTCACCTGGAGCAGGACATAACCTAGTGTGGGCAATCATGGGAGTGGAATCACCTGGTATGGGCATGGCCTGGGTTTTGGGGGGCCTCCGGGGCACATGTCATCATTTGGGCAGGAATGCGTTTCAGCATGGGAGGTCACGGGGTTGGGGAGCTGTCACATGGTGTGAGTGTGGCCTAGCGGGGGAGGGAGGAGGTCACCTGAGGAGGGGGCGATCTAGCGTCGGAAGTCATGAGAATGAGTGAGTGGGTCACCTGGTGTGGGCGTGACCCAGAGCATTTTCCGGATGTGGTCACCTGGGGCAGGGCATCACCTAATGGAGTGCAGGATTCACTGGGAGTATGGGTCGGCCAAGAGTGGTAGATCATGAGGATGGGGAAGGCAGGTCACCTGGTGTGGGTGTGGCCTGGCGAGTTTGCAGGTGCATGGTCGCCTGGAATGGGGCATCACCAGGTGGGGCACTGGGGTCAGCCTAGAGTGGGAGGCCATATTGCTGGGGGACAGGGATGAGGGTGTCACCTGGTATAGGTGTGGCCCAGCGCAGGGTTGTGGGGGCGTGATAACCTGGGCCGGGGCCAGGGCACACCTAGTGTGGAAGATCACAGGGTGGAGTTATCTGGCCTAATGTGGGCAGTCATGGGCTGGTGGGGGGGAGGGTATCACCTGGTGTGGGCGTGGCCCAGCGCGTGTTCAGGGGCCCCTCACGCCCCTCCCCCTGCAGCACACTGAGCGCCGACGCGGGCCCGGAGTGCTACGAACTGCAGGTGTGCGTCAAGGACTACTGCTTTGCGCGCGAGGACCGCACCGTGGGGCTGGCCGTGCTGCAGCTACGCGAGCTGGCCCAGCGCGGGAGCGCCGCCTGCTGGCTGCCGCTCGGCCGCCGCATCCACATGGACGACACCGGCCTTACGGTGCTGCGCATCCTATCGCAGCGCAGCAACGACGAGGTGGCCAAGGAGTTCGTCAAGCTCAAGTCGGACACGCGCTCCGCCGAGGAGGGCGGTGCTGCGCCTGCGCCCTAGCGCGGGCCGGGCGGGCGGCACTGCGCCTGCGAGGGGGTGGGCGGGCGGCACTGTGCCTGCGCGGCGTCCTGGAACCGAGGTGGTGCTTGCCCGCTGGGACTTCGTGGAGGCCACGCCCCCAGCCTCCACGCCGAGAGCGCGCTGCGCCTGCGCCCTTAACTTAGTTTTCCCTCTGGGGAATTTTGAGCGGTCGTCGCCCCGCCCTCTCGTAGTAGCCGCGCCCTAGAGTGCGAGGAAGAAAGAAGCCACATCCCCTACTTGAGGCCACGCCCCCAGCGTCTAGGGGCCTCTGGAGCTGGGAAGGGAGTAAGTCCGGTCCCCTTGGAGAAGGCCACTCCCTCTTGGAGGAAGCCCCGCCCCTTGGAGGAAGCCCCGCCTCTGCCCCTGGAAAAGCCATAAAAACGGGTATAAAAGCCCTCGGGGCCCCAGACCAATTGCCAAGTATGGAACTCTCGGCTCCCTGGGGGCGGGGCCTGGGCAAGGGACAGGGCTTCCTGGAACGCCCCCTGGAATGTCTAGGGGCTGGAGGGCCTAAGAGGCAGATTGGGGGCTCCCTGGGAGGACTGGAGTTCATTTGTATGTTTGTGCAGAAAATAAAAGGGGGGAGGGGGAACGAGAGGGTTTCAAAAGCACATGCGCCCTCGGGCGTCCACACCCTGGGGTCAGAGGGGACGACCCTGGGGCACCCGCGCAGCTCCCACTCCTTTATGCGGGTTCACCTTCCCTTCTCCCCCACATACCCAGCCCTTCCACATCATAGAATTCAACCTACCCATTGGACAGATGGCGAAACTGAGGCCCAGAGAGCTGCTGGAGACTGGCTGGAGGATCCCAGTGCCACGCCCCCTCCCCACCCTCATCTGCCTCCATGCCTCATTGAAGGGTGGGCTGAGGCCAGGAAACCCACCTCAGCTCCTCATTGCTGCTAACTCCCCCTCGGGAGACCTCCCCCCATCCTTACAAGGAGTGGGGGTCCTGGGCCAAGGCCCCCACGGCCTCCTCCCCCCTCTGACTGTCAAACAAGACCCCTCTCCTCTGTCCTTTACCTAGGACCCCAGGGGGAATGCCCTGAGAAATCTTGACCTCTGCCCAAGAAAGAGGGAGGATCGGGGTCCCCTCGTCCCAGCCTCCCTTCCAACCCCTTCTTTCTCTCCCAGAGCCCTCCAGTCAGGAAAAAAACCGGAAAGCGACCAGAAATTCTAGGTGTGTGTGTGTGTGTGCATGTGAGAGTGAATAGTCAAGCATGTTTGGAGCTTATTCTCGAAAATCTCATTTGTTCATTCAAATGCCTAGGGGCCCCTCCCTGCCTGATGCTCTTCCTCCAGATGGTAATATTGGGGAAACTTCACTGGAGAGCTGAAGGTCCCCACCTTTCAGCAGAATCTTTCAGGAAAGTTTTCCATCTACTCATTTTGCAAGGAGCCCTGGTTGTGCAATGGTTAAGTGCTCAGCTGCTAACTAAAAGGTCAGTGGTTTGAGCCCACCAGCTGCCCCTTGAGAGAAAGAACTGGCAATCTGCTCCTGTAAAGATTTCCGCGTAGGAAACTCTGTAGGGCAGTTCTACTCTGTCCTATAGGGTCGCCGAGTTGTAATCAACTCAACAGCACACAACAAAATAGTTTTGTAAGGTTTATGTTTGGCTCCAGGTCCTCTTTTTGCACTGGACCTCCTGGATTGTGCTGAATGCTAGAGAGAAATTAAATGGGGGGCTGAGATGCAGAGTGGCTGGGTTCGTGTGGAGGGGAGGGGGATACCTTAGATGGGGGGAGTGAACAGTGAGAAGGAACCCCCACTGGAGAGACAAAAGCACCAGGCAGAGGGACGAGCAAGTGCAAAGGCCCACGGGTTGGGAGGTTTGAGGCACAGCGTGACCAGTGTGGCTGGAGCAGAGTGAGTGAGGAGGAGTAGGGGGCGATTGGGACAGGGAGATCTGCAGAGATCAGACCAGGCAGGGCCTCATATGCAGCACCGAAGAGTTTAAGTTTGTCCCTAAGATCCCGGGGAGTCACACAAGATTGTAAAGCTAGGGAAAGACATGATTGGATTTCACGTTTCAAAAGCTCCCTCTGGTTGCGTGTAGGAGAGTGGACCATTTGGGAGCAGGGGGAAGGGGACAGGAGAGGCAGCAGTGCTTTCAGGACACTGAAATGAATTCTTGGAAAGATTTTGGAGGATATTAACCCCCCCAAAAAAAATCAGCCCTCAGATGAGCCCCAGGGCTGCTAAGTACATCCCCAGTTGTGCACTGTCCAAGGGGTCCAGCATCTCTGAGGAGGCCACACACAAATCCTAGATATTATAGGGTTGTATGTTTATGGTGATGGCTTCCTGACACATGGACAAGTGTCTGAGATCCCTGGGTGGTACAGACAGTTAAGTGCTCAGCTACTCACTGAAAGGTTGGCAGTTGGAACCCACCCAGAGGTGCCTTGGAAGAAAGGCATGGCAATCTGCTTCCAAAGGTCACAGCCATGAAAACCCTATGGAGCACGTTCTACTCTGACACACATGGGGTTGCCATGAGTTGGGAGCAACTCAACGGCAACTGATTTGTTTTCGTTTAGTTTTGCACAAGTATCTAGAGGAAGTAGCACCATTTTCTAATTTAGGTGGAGGAGCTGTGCGTCCCCAAAGTCCCCTAAATTCAGGCAAGATTGAGTGACTCGAGGTTCTGATCCAGAGTTTAGGACGCAAGTTCTTACATGGGACAGTGGTCTCCAGCCAGGGGCGAGAGACAGGCTGGGTAGTGGTGAGGGGGGAGCTTGCAATCAGTCACATAAACTGAAGGGCAGAAGATTTAAAATCCCAACCAAGAGGATGGGGGGAATTCAAGATTGAGAGCACCAGCAACGCCCAAAGGGAAAGGGGAAGTGATCTGTGGTGGGCCCTGAAAGATTTTTTTGGATAGGTGGCAGGAGAAAGGGAGTCTGGGGGAGCCAAGATCTTTCTCAAAAAGTTCCTTAGGACTCTCTCTTTCTCTCTCTCTCTCTCTCTCTGTGTGTGTGTGTGTGGTGTGTATGAGGAGGGTTCCCATCAGCACCCCAGTCACACAGGTGGAGCCTGAGGGAGTATTTGTTGAATGACTTTTTCTGACTCCCAGGCTAGAACTGTTTTAGAAATTTCCTCCCTTTTTTCTTTCCCTAGAGAACTCCTATTCATCGTTCAAAACCCATCACAAATATCCCTTCCTGTAGGAAGCCCTCCCTGTTCTCCCTTAGCCTCTGTCTTCGTTCTGGCCCAGCTCTGACCTCATGGGACTGGGGGTGTCTGTGTCCAGCTTTGTTTTCACAAGACTGGGGGCTGAGGCCTCTCGGGACTCCTGACTTAACCCAGCACAGGGTGAGCAGAGAAGGGTAGCAGGGAGGGTTTCTCTAATTGAATTACGTCGGCGGGGAGTGGGGTGGTGGTGGTCTGTGTGTGCCCATGCACCCACACTCACAGCTATCTGTACCAACCTTCCTCTCCCACGCAGACCTGGGCACTTAGTAGGATTCACGCCTGACAGGCTGAACACGGGACACAGAACAGAGAGAGAGGGTGAGAGAGGAGGAAGGAGGAGGAGGACAGGAAGGAGCCCAAGAGGCTGGAAGGGGCTTCAACATCAGGCAGCTCCTGTACAGGGACTACAGGTTCCAGCAAGGAGCAGGGGTTCCCCAAGGCCCTGGGTGCCTTGTCTGGGCTTGACCACCTTGCCCTGGGTTCCGGGGGGGGGGGGTCTCAGGAGGGCCTGAGCCTAGTGGGTGCTCAGGGCTTTATTTAGACCTTGCTTCACGCAGGGAGCCAGCCCCAGATTTCCAGGGATCAGGGATGAGGATGCAGTGGGGTTGACCCGTGGGAGGGGGTGATATGAAAGGACTCCTGGGACAGAGACGCAGAGGGAATACACAGAGGCAACGAGGAGAAAGAAGGTAAGAATCGAGAGGGGGAGATAGTGCCCAGAGGGGGCCTGAGAAAGCCTGAAGAGATGGAGAGGGAGACAGAGATAGGGAGGGTAGAGAAATCCAGAGACACAAAGGGAAGAGACAGACACGGGAGGGAGGGAGACAGAGAAAAAGCACTAGGGGTCCATAGGGAGGAGGGCCGCTGCTCACCCACGGCTCCAGCAGTCTGCCCTCCAAGAAAAACCGCCAAGGCCTCAAGCCCCGGATTTCCATAAACGCAGCGGTGCCGGTGCCGGCTGCGCCTCCAAATCCCTCACTCTCTCAGGCTCCCGCGCTCCCCTCAGAGATGCAAAAAACTCCACACCCAGCCAGAAATCCTTGGGACCTCCGGCTGGGGACCTAGGAGATCTTTATGCCCATCCTCCTTGCCCCATCCCCTTTGCACAAGGGGACACTGAGGGACGGGGCAAAGTGGGGACAGCCCCGACTTGCCCCAACTCTGCGGCCAGAAGGGGAGGAGGAGGCGCGGGGTTGGGGCTCGGTTCTATCTCGAAACCCCGCCCCGCCGCCTGCCTCCTGGGCACCTCCCCTTTCCCTAAGAATCGTCAAGGACCAAAGTCGTCACGCTGACACGTGTTGCTTTTCTCTTTGCCTTTTCTTTGTTTAAAGAGAGAAATTAAGTTGACGGTGTCAAATAAGACCCCTATTCTTCCCCCATCCCCCAGCCATAGGGGCCTCCTCGCGGTACAGGTCTGGCGGAGGGTCCCCCGTGCTTCCCGGCCACACAGGCAGGGGGACCCGGACTCACCCCTGTCCCCTCCAGTCCCTCATCCCGGCCTGCGGTCCAGGGAGGCAGCCCATCCACGCACCTTCTTAGCATGTGATTGCCAATGTGAACTCTGAAATGTCGGGTTGTTTTTTGTTTTTGTTTTTTTAATTCCACTCTGTCAGTCTGGCGTCCACACAGACGCCCCATTTCTCTGTAAATATGTGACTTGGAACAAATGTTTAAAACAAACCAGAAGTGGTAATGGGTGCATGGTGTTGAGATGTTTTGCACTACTCTGACTTTTTGGTCTCTGTAAAAATATTTTATTAACAGCCGACATTAAAAAAAGATAAAGCACACAGCCACATGAGTCTGGTGGCCTCGTGGTCTCATATTGCAGGGGTGGAGGAGAAGTACCTACTACGTGCAGGCATTGTTGTAAATGTTGGCTAACACAGCTTATCCACAACTAGCATCATCCCCATTTCACAGAGCAGAAAACTGAGGCCCAAGAGGTCAAGATCTCTTACCTACCTCATACAGCCAGGTAAAGGCAGAGCCAGAATCTGAACCCAAAACTTGGGCAGCCATTGTTCTTGACTACTATGCCTTGGCTACTTCATAAAAAGTGCTCTCCAAAACCCAAGCCCCTTAGGAATACAAATACCAGGGGACACACTCGCCCATTCCACCCACACCCCGTGTTCATCTGTTTTCTGTGTTGTTGTTGTTAGCTGCCGTTGAGTACGCTCCAACTCATGACAACTCCACGAGCAAGAGAACGAAATGTTGCCTGGTCCTGCGCCATCTTCCCAACAGCTGGTTTGCTCATTACAGCCATTGCACATTATGAGTGCCTTCCAACCTAGGGGGCTCATCTTCCAGCACTGTATCAGACTGTGTTTTGCTGTGATCTCTAGGGTTTTCATGGCTAATTTTTGGAAGTCAGTTGGCAGGCCTTTTTTCCTAGTCCGTCTTAAGTCTGGAAGCTCTGCTGAAACTTGTCTACCATGCGTGACCCTGCTGGTATCTGAAATACTGATAGCATATCTTCCAGCATCACAGCAACATACAAACCTCCACTGACAGATGGGTGGTGGCTGCACACGAGGTGCATTGACAGGGAATCAAACCCAGATCTCTTGCATGGCAGGCAAGGATTCTACCACTGAACCACCAATGCCTCTCACCTCTCTTCACCTCCCTCTAGTCCTAACCTCATTTGAGCCCCGCCTCCTCATCACTCCACCTGACAACAGAGCTGAATTGCCCAGGGAACTTTACAAAGAGGCACATTCAATTTCTTGGTGGGTGGAACACAATTATGTAATTCCCAATCTACGTACAATTACATTTCATTATACAATTATGTTGCATTATAATTACTCCATGCCTAATCCTTCAATTACATGCAATTGTTCCCATAATTATATGCCCTACGACTATACAATCATTCTTACCGTAACAATGATGTATGATAAGAAACGGGGGGAAGTCGTGGGTTGACAGCAGCAGCTGCCTCAACCTCATTCCAGGCAGAGGCAGGAAGCTCAAGCTATGCCTCCCAGAGTCCCCTGCAGCCTGGCACACTGGAGGCACACACTCGGGTCCACCAGTCAGAGGCACTGCAGGAATTTGGAAGGCAGAAGTCACCAGTGCCATCTTGGTTTTGCTTCCCTCTCACTCTGCCAGCAGCCAGGTGTGGAAACACTTGGTGTTTCAGAACTAGCATTGCCATGTCCAGAGTCCCTGGGTGGTACAAATGGTTTATGTACTCAGCTGCTAACTGAAAGGTTGGAGGTTCGAGTCCACCCAGAGTTACCTCAGAAGAAAGTCCTGGTGATGGACTCCCAAGATATCAGCCCATTGAAAACTCTATGGAGCACAGTGCTACACTGACACACATGGGGTCACCATCAGTAGGGGTCGACTCAACGGCAACTGGTTTTGGTTTTTTATTTCATGGGTGTAAAAAGGCAATTGTGGTGGAGGGGTGAGGGAACTCGGGACTGATCAAGGAAAAAGATATGAGCACTGTCTTATGTATAGCGATATCATATATGACCAACCCATGGAAGCAGCAGTCAAGAAATCAAATGATGTATTGCTTTGGGCGAATCTACTGCAAAAGAGCTCTTCAAAGTTTTAAAAAGCAAAGATGTCACTTTGATGACTAAGGTGTGTCTGACTCAAGCCATGGTCTTTTGAATTGCCTTATCTGCATGTGGAAGTTGAAAAATGGAAGCGGAAGACAGAGGAACTGATGCGTTTGAACTGCGGTGTTGGAGAAGAATACCCACTACACTGTGGACTGCCAGAAGAACAAACAAATCAGTCTTCGAAGGCATACAACCAGACTGCTGCTTAGACATGAGATGGCAGGACTTCGTCTTGCTTACTGTGGACACATCATCAAGAAAGACCAGTTACTAGAAAAGGACATCATGGTTGGTATTATGGATTGAATCGTGTCCCCCCAAAATATGTATCAACTTAGCTAGGCCTTAATTTCCCAGTAATGTATGGTTGTCCACCATCTTGTGATCTGACATGATTATCCTATGTGTTGTAAATCCTAACCTCTGTGATGTTAATGAGGCGGGATTAGAGGCAGTTAGGTTAATGAGGCAGGACTCAATCTACAGGATTAGGTTGTATCTTGAGTCAATCTCTTTTGAGATGTAGAAGAGAGAATTGAGCAGAAAGGAGAGGGACCTCATACCGCCAAGCAAGAAGCACCAGGAGTGGAGCTCGTCCTTTGGACCTGGGGTCCCTGCGCTGAGAACTTCTAGACCAGGGGATCTTCCACCAGAGCCAACAGAGAAAGACTTCCCCTGGAGCTGCCATCCTGAATTTGGACTTCCAGTCAGCCTTCCCCTGGAGGTGGCACCCTGAATTTGGACTTCTAGCCTCCTAAACTGTGAGAGCATAAATTTCTCTTTGTTAAAGCCATCCACTTGTGGTATTTCTGTTATAGCAGCACTAGATGACTAAGACAGTTGGTAAAGTAGAGGGCTAGTGAAAATCAGGGAAACCCTCATAAAATGGATTGACACAATAACCTCAGCAAGAGACTCAGACATACCAATGATCATGAAGATGGCACAGGACCAGGCAACATTTCATTATTATACATAAGGTCACCAAGAGTTGGAGCCAACTCAATGGCAATAACAACATCAGCCAACCACACTCATGCTTTATACGGCTGCAATTGTGTCCAACTGTACGAATGTATCATAATTTATCATGTGTCATATGCAGTGTATCAGTCAGGGATCCAGGCAGGAAATGAACCACTTGAGGTATTTTAACAGAAACGGATTTAATATAGGACGACTCAGCTCTGCTGTTGCATCGTGAAAGCAGCCACAGACCATACGTAAATGAATGAGCATGGCTGTGTGCCAATAAAATTTTATTTACAAAAACAGGCAGAGAAGTTAATAAAATTTTGAAACATCATATAGAACTATAAATCATTAGAAACTTATTAAGTGTCCTACAGAGGAGACTGGGAAATAAACATTGGTGACTAAATGATGAGTAGTTAGGATTTAACAAGGAAGACCAAAATGGCAGCCTCAACTGAAATCCCACCTGTATCAACTTACCCAACTGAAATAAAAACTCCAATATGAAGGACGTATTGTATAATGACATTTACTGCAGGGTTTCAATGTCCTTCTATCAGGAATAGTCAAGTGAGTGATAGTTGTTATAGACTGAACTGTGTCCATCTAAAATATGTGTTGAAATTCTAACCCAAGTACCTGTGAATTTGACTCTGTTTAGAAATAGGGGTTTTCTTTCATTATAGTAATGAGATCATATCAGAGTACGGTGGGTCCTAAACCTAATCACTTCTGACTTATAAAAAGAGCAGAATAGATGCAGACACACACACAGGGGAAGACAGACGCATCTGAGGACTCATCTACAGACAAAGAAACTTGAAGGATCACAGGCATTTCTTGGAGAGAGGTTCATGGAAGGAATTAACATGGCCAAGACCCTGATTTGGACTTTTAGCCTCCAGAACTGTGAGAAAATAAATTTCTGTTCTTTAAGGCCATCCACTTTTGGTATTTCTGCTACAGCAGTCCTAGGAGACTAAGACAATGACCCATCCCTACCACGGAATATTATGCAACGACCCAAAAAGAACAGGAAGAACTGTTCGTTTAATCAGGATGTCCACAGGACACAAATTTAAAAAGCAAGTTGCTGACAAGTAGGTACAGTTTGCTGCCAAGTTTGTGAAATAAAAATGTGTTGCATGAAAAAAAAAAAAAAGCAGTCTATAGCAGGGTTTACATAACACGATTCTCTTGTTTAAAATGCGTATATGTTCACACCATGCAAATGGGCAAGGCGTGCAGGTTTTACACCAAAATATTAGGAATAGTTGTCTCTGAGGAAGTGAGATTTAATTTTGCTTTTTCAGTTTGCTTAGCTCTATGTTCTAATTTTTCTGCAATGATCACACACCATCAGTGCTATTTTGTAAAAGCCTTTGGTATACTCCTCCACTGCATCAACTCTGACTCATGGAGGCTCCATGTGTGTCAGAGTAGAACTCTGCTCCATCGGGTTTTCAATGGCTGATTTTTTGGAAGTAGGTTACCAGGTCTTTCTTCGAAGGTGCCTCTGGGTGGACTCGAACCTCCAACCTTTTGGTTAGCAGTTAAACGGGTTAACCATTTGCACCACCCAGGGACTCCGGGTATAATTCTAGGTACCTTGTATTAGTTTCCTGGGTCTGCTATAACCGCTCACCAAACAGGGTAGCTTAAAACAACAGACATTTAGGCTTTCACAGTTTTGGGGCCAGAAGTCCAAAATCTAGATGTCAGTTGTGTTTGGTTTCTTCCAGTGGCTCCACGCATTCCTTGGCTTGTGGCGGCATTACTCCAATCTCTGCCTCTGTCACCACATGGCCTTCTCCCTGTGTGTTTCTGTGTCCAAATCTGCCTCTTCTTGTAAGGACAGCAGTCATTGAGTTATGGTGGGCCCTAGTGACCTCATTTTAACTTAATTACATGTGCGAATATCCTATTTCTAAATAAGGTCACATTCACAGGTATGGAAACCTGGGTGGCTTTGTGGTTAAGAGTTCAGCTGCTAACCAAAAGGTCAGCAGTTTGAATCCACCAGGTGCTCCTTGGAAACCCTGTGGGGCAGTTCTACTCTGTCCTATAGGGTTGCTATGAATCAGAATCGACTGGATGGCAATGGGTCTTTTTTTGGTGGGGGTGGTTTGGACTTCAACATATCGCAGTGGTTAAAAGTTTGGCCGCCAATCAAAAGGTCAGCAGTTCGAATCCGCTCCTTGGAAACCCTATGGGGCAGTTCTATTCTGTCCTATAGGATTGTTATGAGTCGAAATCGACTTGACAGCAGCGGATTTATTCAACCCAGAACACATCCTAAGGAGTTAGGAATCGTAAGAACCCTTAAACGTTTGAAAGGTCCCTGAGTGGTGCAAACGGTTTGCTCTCAGCTACTAACTGAAAGGTTGGTGGTTTGAACCCAACCAGTGGTGCCTCAGAAGTTCTGGCGATCTGCTTCTGTAAAGAATACAGCCAAGAAAACCCTATGGAGCTTAGTTCTACTCTGTAACACACTGGGTTGCCATGAGTCAGAATTGACTCAACAGCAATGGTTTTTTTTTGCCTTTGCCTCTGGGGTGAAGCCACTCTGAGGTGTGTGCTCTATGTCTCCCTCAGTTCCCCACCAGGACTGAACTCTGGTTGCCCACAAAGTGTATCACTTGCTTTGGTACCCCTGAAGGGCTCCTTCCCTCCCTGTCTCAATTCCCCACCCACAACAGGGCTTCCTGCAGTCGATTCCCAGATACCCTACGTGCTCTGAAATCCTCATCTTGGAGTCTCTTTTCTGGGAAATCCAAAGGAGGTTGAGTGCAGATAAACACCTTGGTGCCCTCACCCCTGGGTAGGACCACTTTGAGGTGTGTGCTCTATGCTGTCTGCCTGAACTCCCCAGTGGTTGCCCATGATCCATCTGCTCCTGGGCGTCCCCTCCCTGTCTTTGGTCTCTACCTCCCACCAGGGCTTCCTGGGGTCACCTCCAAGACAACCTACCTGTCCTCAAACCCTCATCTTAAGGTCTGTTTTCTGGAAACCCCAAACCAGGACAGCCCCTCTCCCCATTCTCAGTCATCTGAGACACTCCTGCAGTGGGCCCCACAAGATAGAACAAGGTCTGCAGTCTGTCCCTGGGCTATTTCCGGGTCATTTTATTGAGCAGTTGGGACATCAAGTTCTCACTACATTCTCACCCCACACTCGCTCCACCAATTGGCTTCTCAACAGCACCTGCTTGGTTTTCTTATCTCAACCGGCAATGCGGGACGGGAGCGGGGAAGGCGAAGGGGCAGCGAGCAGAGCAATGGACCAAGAATGGACCAACAGACTTGAGTGAAAACCAACTAGAAAATTTATTTAAAAAATAAGCAAGTTACCCAGGAGCCAACCTGGCAAGTAACGTTACCCTCAAGAGGATGATGCACCGCTGGCTGGCTCTGACATTCAATTCAGGCTGAAGTCATGGCAACCCCACCAGAATGTTGCTAGAAATATTTTGCCCCAGGACCCCTCCCCACCCGTACAGCTGCACCCGCAGAAGGCCCCCAAACACATGATCCCCCCGAAGGCTTGAATGGAAAATCTCATCAAGCAGGCAGAGATCACACCTGAGACGCAAGGGCAGGGAGGCCAAGCAAATGGGGCCAGGGTGGGCAAGGGAGACCCAGTCCCCCACCCATCCTGCACCCCGCCCACGGGGGGCTGAGCCATAGGTGGGGAAGAGTCACCCTTCCCCCCGGGGGGTGAAAGGTGTTGTCTGCAACACAGCTTGGGTCATGGGGGATACAAAGAACAATCAAACTCAGTCTCCCACCCAACTGGGAGTCCACAAGGCATGGCACACAGAAGGGGCTCAATAAACGCTTGCCCCATGAAGAAATGAAGGAACTCATATTGTTCATTTGAGTCCCAGCAGGTGATAAAAAACAGGACCAGACAAAGGTCACGTGCACTTTAGTGTCTTTCATGCCTGGCACGTAGTAGGTGTTCTTTGGACATATGGGGAAGAAACCAGCAAAAGAATCAAAAGCACCTTGTTTACTGCCAGCCCCAGCACCTAGCTCAGCTCTTGCACACAGCAGGCACTTAATAAACGCCACTGAATCAATAAGAACAACTTTGTGTCACCAAGTACATAGTAATACCCATCTGCAAAGAAGAATGAGTTTATCTCAATATTCCCAGCATCTGGGATGGAGCCCAACACACAGTAGGTGCTCAATAAATACTTGAACGAGTTTAAAATCTGAATGTGTATCGCTAGTGCCCGATTCCTGGTTGTTATAAGTTGCTATTCAGTCTATTCCAACTCATACTGACCCCATGTGACAGAGTAAACCTGCCCTGTAGGGTTTTCTTGGCTGTAATCTTTACAGGAGCAGATTGCCAGGTCTTTTCTCTTATGGAACTGCTGGGTGGGTTTGAATAGCAGCTGAGCGCGGAACCACTGCACCACCAGGGCTGGTTCTTGGTAGGGGATCAATATATGTTTGACAACTCAATCGACAGTTGATTGAAGGGATAATTATGCCTTATTCATTGCCATAGCACAGGAACTGGTGCTTCATAAATGCTGTGCATGTGAACAAACAGATGAATGCAGAGGTCTAGTTTCCGCCCAATGCCCGGTGCCCAGCCCTACACTTGGCATAAAGTAGGCAATCCACTATGAGGTGTTGCTGAGTAGACGCATCCTGCGTTGAGAAGAGATGCCACAGCCTGCTGTGGGGTGTCTGATACGGCCTGAGCTGCCCCTGGTGATGCCTGCTGTATTTTTTGGTTATTTTGTTATTTTTGCACTGACCCCTCAGAGCTCATCGCGGGCCGCACTGTCCAGCGGGGACTGCAGCACATCAGAGTTCTTGGCCTCGCGGCTCAGCGCCTGCTGCTCCCGCATCTTCTGGGACTTGGCGCGGTCCCAGTCGGTCTTGACATGCTCGTTGTTCCACACAACTGACGTCTCCGTGTCACTCACGTAGCCATCGTCCCCTGTGTAGTGCGTGGGGTAGACGAGCAGCGGCTCCACTGAGAAGGCGCGGAGGTTGCGGGGGGAGAAGTGGGCCTTGTACTCGGACCTGCGGGGGAGAGGAGGGACAAACGGAGGCAGAAGTGGGCACAGGGAGCAAGGGTATATCGGAGGGAGCAGTAGACAGAGGAGGGATGGAGGGAGCAGAGGCAGAGGAGGGACAGATGGAGGGACAGATGGAACAGAGGACAGAGGGAGGGACAGATGGAGGGAGCAGAGGACAGAGGGAAGGAGGATACTCCCTGGGGCCCCTAAGCCTGATGCACTACCTCCCCACCAGTGAGCCTGCTCTCCCACCAACCCGTCTGCCCACCCACTCACACCGGGTGCTTGTCAAACATGACGGGCAGAAACTCATCCACAGGCAGCATCTTGCTGAGTGGCCTGGCAGACAGCAGCTTGCGGGCGCCTTGCAGGGACAGCACGTAAGCCAGTGTCCAGTAAGAGTAGTCAGCCTCCACCAGGTTCCTCACGTGGGGCACAGCCTTCTCAGGGTGCTCCACCTGCATGCGCTTTCGGCCCACGTAGCTGGCGCACAGATAAGAGTGTTACTCGGCTGCACCGCAGCCCTCCTCTGCACCCCTCCCCCCCGAGAGCACTGTCAAGGCCTGGGGTGGGCGCAGGCCTGGTGGGTGTGGGGTGCAAGGAGGATGGAGGGCAAGGAGGCTGCAGGGCCAAACCCCATGGGGCCTGGAGGTCCAGAGTGGAAAACAGGCTTTTGTCTGAGGGTACCTTGACCACACCCCTACACCAGCCCCTACTAGAGTCCTGGCCACACCCCCAAGCCCCAGTACCACTCAGTCCCAGGTCCACCATACCTCTCAGGCCCCCCTACTCACATGAGGTCCCAGTCCAGGCCCTCCTGCTCCACATCCCGCATGAGGTTCATCAGGCGCCTCTTGAAGAAGATCTCGAAGCGCAGATCATCCTCAAACACCAGTGACTTCTGCAGTCCCCGGTCCACTACCTGAGGGGGATGCCCCGCCCATGTCACAGGGAGACCAAGGCTGAGCCCGGCCCTGGAGGCAGCGGCTCATGAGAGAAGCAAACATATACCCTTCCCCGTGGCTGCAGGAACCTTCCAGCCACCACCTACCCTCCCCCTTGCTGCTCCTCCCACCCACCCAGGTGGCTCCCACTTCAGGGCTTTTGCCTATGCTGTGCCTTTCACCCAGAGCACCTTCCCCCAGAAAGCAGCAGGGCCAGTTCCCCCTCACCTTTCATGTCTCAATTCAAATGTCACCTAGCCAGCAGGCCCAAAGCCACCTCACTGAGGACAATTCACAGTCTTCTCCCGTGGGCATACACTTATTTCTTCATTATTTATCTCTCTGTGGTTTATAACATTAGTCTCCCACCTCCCTAGGCTGCAAGCCCCTGAGGAGGGCCAGGCCTATCTTGGAAGCTGCTACGTCCCCAGTATCAGCTCAGGGCACATTGTAGATGCTTGGCAGATACTCCCTGAATGAATGAGCCTGACAATCCCCTGAACTCATGACTCAGTCATTTGGGAAAACTGAGGCTCATCGCAGGCTGTGAAGCACCTTCCTTGCTCATAGAGCTCACCCCACTCATCCTTTACCCTCTCCAGCCTCAGCTTTCACATTTGCACAATGGAAGGACAGCGGCCACTCCACCCAGGGGTGCTGGAGGCCAAAATGAGACAGTTCAGGGGAAGCAATCGCCAAGGAGGGACCGTGATTGTTTTTGCTGTGTAAAGCCAGCATGGGCTATGGGCAGCTCCCTCCTTGACCCTCTGGTCCCTCCCAAACTCCGTAAGGAGTCCCAGCCCGGCCCTCTCACTGGAATCCACCTCCTTCCAGATGGAGTAGTGGCTGAGGAAGCAGCCCAGCTCGCCCTTGGTGAGGGGCCGCCCGTGGTAGGGATCCCGGTATCCTGGTAACATTTGAATGCCCAGCGCCTCCACCTGGCTGGTGTTCATGGCTCTGCAAGGAAGGAGGGGAGTCACACAGGAGACCACCTCTGCCTGCAAGTCCACCACCAGCACTCCCCCGCAGCTGAGCACTCTGCCTTACTCTTCCGCAGTCAGCCCCGCTCCTGGACACCATGGGTCCAGCCTTCCAGGGTATGGTGGCTTAGACCTGTGTCTGGACTTGACACCCCACCCAGGGTGGGAACTCACTTGCCGTCCACCACCTCCGTCAGTGTGGTCTACACCGGTGTCTGGCCCTGCCTCTGCCCCTCCCCTACAAGTCAAGACTCACTTGCAGTCTACAGCCTCTACCAGCATGGTCTACATGCGTGTCCTCACTCTCCCCCAGCCCCTCCCCGGGGATCAGGACTCACTTGCTGCTTAGGGCCTCCACCAATACCGTCTACGCCCACGCCCTCCTTCCCCCAGGGTTGGGACTGACTTGCCGTCTGTGGCCTCCACCAGCCGACAGGCGATTCCCTGCAGCCGCAGTGCCCACAGCATGCGCTCACGCCGGTCCTGCCGCCGCTTCAGGTTGATCATGAAGACCTGCAGCCGGATCCTCCAGTTGGACCACAGAGCCCAGGCCTCACCCCACCCTCAGGGAGGCCCCACCCACCTCATCAAAGCCCATCTTGTCAGGCATCTGGTCCGGCACAGAGATAAACTGGGATGGCTCAGCCGGCGGGTGCTTCACTGCAGGGAGAGAGAGGCTACAGGGTCACTGGGACCCCAGATCACAGGAGGGGGCAGTTGCTGGTGCTCCTTCCAGGATGACTGGGCGGATCACTGGGTTCCTGAGTCACAGGGGTGGGGACGAAGGCCTCCAGCCTCTTCCCAACACCCTGTTCCCACCCCCTCCATGGCTTCCTATTACCCAGAGCCCCGCAGCCTGGCATTGGAAGCCATGCCCTACCAGGCCCCATCTATAGTGTCCCACCTACAATGTCAGAGCTCATCTCTCTCTACACAACCTCCCCCTGACCAGTCTCTCCAGCTGTTTCACGGCCCCCAACTCACCCCCTCCCACCTCCCAACCTCTGCACAGGCTGGGCTTCTGCCTGGGACACCCTGCCCTCCCCCTCCTTAGCCATCAGTTCTCCACTACCATGCATTCTCCCTGGGGACCCCTGACCTCTCCAGGCTGGGTCAGGGCCTCCTCTGGACCCTGACAGCACCTGGGCTTCAGCCATCAAAGCCCTGGTACTGCTGTGCTAATGCCCTAGCCATGTGCCTGTCTCCCTGTGAGCCCATGGGGCCAGGCACTGGTCTGCCTGTTTACACGGGGTCCTGAAGCATGGGGCTGGTACACAGCAGGCACTCAATAACTACTCCTGGAAGGAACAAGTGAATGGTCACAAGCTGTGTGCCCTTGACTTGTCCAGGTCTCAGCTTTCCTCACCTATAAAATGGGGACCATAAATTTCGCAGGAGTTTCATGAGAAAGGCAAGGAGATCACACACATCAAAGAGGTTTTTAAAAGTAATCAGGACCTACAACTTAACAACAAAGATATAAACAATCCAATCAAAAAATGGGCAGAGGACTCGAACAGACATTTCACCAAAGAGGATATTCAACTGGCCAACAAGCACATGGGAGGATGCTCAGTGTCATCAGCCACTAGGGAGAAGCCAATCAAAGCCACAACGAGATAGCACCTTACCCCATCAGAATGGTAATAATCAAAAAAAAAAAAAAGGAAAACAACAGGTGTTGGTGAGGCGGTAGAGAAACTGGAACCCTCATCCATTGCTGGTAGTAATGTAAAATGGTGAAGCCACTGTGGGAATCAGTTTGGCAGTTCCTCAGAATGTTGAACACAGAATTACCATATGACCCAGCCATCCCAATCCTAGGTATCTACCCAGGAGAAGTGAAGGCAGCAACGCAAACAGCAACCTGTGCACCAATGTTCACTGCAGCACTTTTCACAAAAGCTGGAAACAACGCAAGGTCCACCGACACATGAACGGATAAACACAATGTGGTTCATCCATACAATGGAAGACCACTCAGCCATAAAGAGAACGAAGTCCTGAAGCACACCACACATGGATGAACCCTGAAAACATCATGCTAAGTGAAATAAGTCAGTCACAAAAGGACAAATACCATATGGCCTCACTTACACGAGATTAGCAAACATACAGAAACCAAAAACGGTTAGTGGTTACCAGGGGTGGGAGGGACGGGATGGGGTCAGTTTTTGCTTAGGGGGCAGTGACTTTACGTTAATGGTGGTGGAACGATTTGGAAAAGGATAGCGAGAACAACTGCCCAACTTGAAGAATGTAAACAATGTCACTGAATTGTACATGAGGAAAAAAGTAATCACAACCCCTTCACACCCACCAGGACAGCTGTGATAAAAACTAAGAAAAAATGGAGAATAATAAGTGGTGGGGAGAAGGCAAGAGACTGGAGCCCTCATCCACTGGTAAGGGCTCATAAGGCAAGGTGGGGCTGTCACGGCGGCTTAGACCTGGGTTTCAGCACAGGAATAGGGATGGCTGATTTTGGGTAGAGATCCGGCATGAGACAGAATGGAAAGGTAAGGGGTGTATATAAAAAGCTGCTGTATTCTGATATATGAACATGAGAAAACTTGACAATAAGCAAATATGGGAGTGTGTGTCTGTCTGTCTGTCTGTCTAGGTACGTGTTGTTAGTTGACGCCAACTCATGGCAACCCCAAGTGTGCAGAGTAGAACTGCTCCATAGGGTTTTCAAGGCTGTGGCCTTTCAGAAGCAGACCGCTAGGCCTGTCTTCCAAGGTGCCTGTAGGTAGGTTCAAAGCGCCAACCTTTCAGCCACTAGTCAAGTACTTAACTGTTTGCAACACCCAGGGATTCCTGTCAAGGTCTGACACATACCAAACTGTTGGAGAGAAACCAGGAGAGCCTTTCTCTTTTGATCCCACACACTTTTAACAAGTATATTTTCTCCGCCAATAAAAAGAGGCAGAAGAAGAACTAGATGGTGCCCAGCTACCACCAATGATGTAACAAAGAGTCCCTGACCGAGCAGGAGAAAAGTGGGGTGCAGAACTCAAGTTCTAGTGAAAAGATCAGACTTAATGGTTTGATTGAGACTGGAGGGAACCCGGAAGACGTGGCCCCCAGACTCTCTGTCAACCCGGAACTAAAACCATTCCTGAGGCCAACTCTTCAGACAAAGATTAGACTGGACTACGGGACATAAAATGATACTCGTGAAGAATGTGCTTCTTAGCTCAAGTAAATACATGACACTAAATGGGCAGCTCCTGTCCGGAAGTGAGATGAGAAGGCAGAGAGGGTCAGGAGCTGGCTGAATGGACACAGGAAATCCGGGTGGAAAGGAGGAGTGTGCTGTCACAGTAAAGGGACAGCAATTAGGATCACCTAACAATGTATGTATAAATTTTGGTATGAGCGACTAACTTGAATTGTAAACTTTCACTTATAGCAAAATTAAAAAAAAAAAAAAAAAAGGCAGAAATGTTTCTTAAAGGCATCAAATATTACATAAAGGCTCAGAACACACAGAAAATTTACACGTGGAAGAAACTCTTATTTTGGAAGTACGGTTTAATTAGAAAAAAGACAAGTTTGATGAACCCTGAACACATTACCAAACCAACTGTCACTGAAGTGATTCTAACTCACAGTGACCCCATGTGTGTCAGAGTAGAACCGGGCTCCACAGGGTTTTCAGTGGCTGATTTTTCTGAGTTAGATTGCCAGGCCTTCCTTACAAGGCACCTCTGGGTGGACCTCAGTCTCCGACTTTTTGCTTTGCACCACCCAGGGACTGTTTTAACGCTTGGAAAGACCCAAAAATATTAAGGTGCCATTCCATGTCCACCTACCAAGGGGAGTCACAGACAGAAGCTTCTAGAAGCAGGTGGTGTTGTTAGTTGCCATCGAGTGCATTCCGACTCATGGTGACCTCATGTGTGCAGAGCAGAACTGCTCCATAGGGTTTTCAAGGCTACAGCTTTTCGGAAGTCACTTGCCAGGCCTCTCTTCCTAGTCTTAGTCTGGAAGCTCTGCTGAAATCTGTTTCACATCCTAGCCACATGCAAGCCTCCACTGACAGATAGGTAGTTGTTGTACATGAGGTACACCGGTTGGGAATCAAACCTGGGTTTCCCAAGTGGGAGGCGAGAATTCCACCACTGAACCACCACTGCCCCATACATCTGCCTATTCTAGGTATTTATACTACCCCTCATTTTCTTTTAAAAGCTCACAATTCTCTGATTGAGTCAGCTGCATCTCAGACTGAGTTCTAGTGTCTCTCTCTCTCCCCACTGTTGTGGTCCCCTACCCCTACAACAATGTCCTCCCATCCCTTATCCTTTCTCTTCCTTTACTACCTTGCTGTCAGTTGCCAAGAAGTTAACTCCGACTAATGGTGACCCCCTGTGTGCAGAGTAGAACCGCTCCATAGGATTGTCAATGGATGTGATCTTTTGGAAGGAGACTGCCAGGTGTTTCTCTCAAGGTGCCTCTGGGTGGGTTTGAACCACCAACCTTTCAGTTAGTAGCTGAGAGCTTAACCGTTTGTGCCACCCAGGACTCCTACTCCCTTACTATAATTCTTTTGAATAAAAGTCACCCTGGCCTGGTTTAAAATTAACCAATTGCTGTCGAGTTGACTCAGACTCATGGCAACCCCATGTATGTCATGGTTTTCGGTGGCTGAATTTTAGGAAGTAGATCACCAGGACTTTCTTCTGAGGCACCTCTGTGTGGACTCAAACCTCCAATCTTTCAGTTAGGAGCTGAGTGCGTTCATTGTCTGCACCACCTAGAGACTCCGTTTTAACAGTGACCAGCACAAATTTCTCTTTGATCGACTTAGTCAGTGTGCATGGGGTGGCACAGGATGGAAGAGGGGGTGGATCGCCTGGACTCACCCATGACCTCCAGCTGTACGTGCATGAAGCTCTCAGCCTCGTCCTGGAGCGTGCTGTGTGCCCGCAGCGGTACCGGCAGGAAGCCGTACACCTCCTTGTTACAGACGTACATTTGCACCTCTGGGGCCAAGAAAACAATAAGCAAAAATTAGAACAAAGAGACAGCCAGAGACCAAGGAGGCAGCAGGGGCAGGGATGGCATCATAGTCTAGCAAAGGGTAGGGGGCAGGGGTCCGGTGGTGCCCATCAGCTGGCAGAGACCCCTCGGCGTTCTACCAGGGATTGTGACCAGAACAGAGCCTCGCATGCAAGTGGACAGCCAGGCACACCGGATGCTACCCATTGTCCATTCAGAGGGTGAGAAACCAGAAACATCTGAAATGCCACTGGAAAACTCCAGAGCCAATGTTGAAATGACATATGTTTTGTTATGCACATATTTACCACAATGAAAAAAAATACTAAAAACAACAAAAAAAATCCCACAGGCGGAGTGTGTCATTCCATCTCCCACCAACAGGGGGAGCCACAGACAGAAACGTCTAGAGGCAGGTAAGGTGGGGAGGGTGTGGGACAGGACTGAGCATCAGGCTAACCCCTGGTTTAGAATAAATGTCAAGTCAGCATACCTTTAATGTCTTTAAAACACTCTTTTCCTGATTATACAATAAATACATGCTCAACTACACAAAACCTGGAGAATACAGACAAGTATGGATTTGAAGTCAACTTTCAATCAACGAAAAAGGTTTTCATGGAGTTGATTTGGACTCACAGTGACTCCACATGTTACAGAATAGAACTGCTCCACAGGGTTTTCTTGGCTACAATCTTTATGGAAGCAGATCGCTAGGCCTTTCTTCCACGGTGCCACCGGGTGTGTTTGAACTGCCAACCTTTATGTTAGTAGTCGAGCCAAACCATTTGCTCCATCCAGGGTCCTTAACCTTCAATAAAGGGGTCTTAAAGAGCTGGAAAGTAAAGCAAACCCACAAAGGCAGGGCTAGAGACAGCCTGGATCCTGGCGACATCATCTGAACACCTGTGTACAGCCATGCCTGAAGGCACTGCTGTACCCCACACTTTTGGTTCTGTTAGCCTTCTGTGAGCTGTCTGGACTTGCTCCACGAGGACCCCAGGGAACCAGCCAGATGCCCCTACCCCATCGGCTCACCTGCCTGCTTGCAGGAGAAGGCGAAGACGATGATGTCATCAAAGGACCAGGTGTAGTCTGGATGGGGCGGGTAAAAGGCCAGGCTCCTGGAGGCTGCCTTCCGCAGGTCGATCAGGAAGGTCGAGTGCACCATGGGCACCGGGAAGCAGCCCTGGCGGTCCCGTTTGCGGATAGGGATGTAGGCGGGTGTGCGCTTGTAGTAGCCCTAGGGGGATGGAGGTAGAGACCTGAATGGGGGTCCCCAGAGGGGAGGCTAGAATCTGGGAAGTAAGACCTATGGAATAGCCCAGAAAGACAGACCCAGCTCCAGGAAGGGTCAGGTCTGGTCTCTTCCCCCAGAGCCTCAGTCAGCAGGGCAATCACAGAAAAAGGGAAATGGTCACCAATCTGCAGCCCCGGCTGTTATGGATTGAATTGTGTCCCCCAAAATACGTGCTGGAATCCTAACCCCTATACCTGTGGAGGAGTCCCCAGGTGGCGCAAACGGTTAAGCAACTGGCTACTAGCCAAAAGGCTGGCAGTTCAAACACACCTAGAGGCACCTTGGGAGACAGGCCTGGTGATCTGCTTTCGAAAGGTCACAGCCTTGAAAATCGTATGGAGCAGTTCTACTCTGCACATGTCGGGTCACCATGAGTTGTAATCGACTCGACGGCAACTAAACAGTAACAACATATCTGTGGGTGTGATCCTATTTAGGAATAGGGTTTACTCTGTTAATGAGGCCATATGAGTGTAGGGTGTGTTTTAAGTCAATCACTTTTGAATTATAAAGAGCAGATGGGGCACAGAAGAAGGCAGACACGGGGGGCAGACCGACGCCAAGTGAAGATACATCTCCAAGCAGCCAAGGAATGCCAAGAGACGCCTGCGGTACAGAAGCAGAAAAAGACAAAGATCTTCCCCCAGAGCTGACAGAGAAAGAGAGAGAAAGCATGGTCCTGCTGATGCCCTGAATTCAGACTCCCAGCCTCCAAAACTGTGAAAATGAATTTCTGTTTTCAAAGCCACCCATGTGTGGTATTTTGCTAAGGTGGCCCCAGGAGACTAACACGCCAGGACGATTACAGACTTGTCCTTACAGGGCTGTGTCAGGATTGCTGTTGTCAGCTGCCATTTAGTCGGCCCCCAACTCAGGGCGACCTCAAGCACAACAGAGTGAAAGGCTGCCGGGTTCTGCATTATCCCCATGATTGGTTACAGACGGGACCGTTGTGATCCATAGGGTTTTCACTGGCTGACGTTCAGAAGTAGATTTCCAGGCCTTTCTTCCTAGTCTCTTAACTGGAAGCTCTGCTGAAACCTGTTCAGCATCCTAGCAACATGCAAGCCTCCACTGACAGAAGGGTGGTGGCTGCGCATGAGGTGCACTGGACAGGAATCGAACCCAGGTCTCCTGCATGGAAGGTGAGAATTCTACCAGTGAGTCACTATTGCCTCATGGTTAAGGCGATGGTGTTTGTGAACTGCTTACCACGAGGTGGTGTGCTAATTTGTGAGACTCCAGCCACGGCCCCCAGCCCCGCTCCCTGACCCAACAGCCCCCTGACCTGGGAAGTCATGCCACACCAGAAGTTGGAGTACGCAGCCCGTGAGTCCAGCATGGGGGCCACCACCGTCTTGTTCTCAGCCATGAGTAGTGTCAGCGTGTCAGGGTTGAGGATGAGGTTATCTGCGTCCACAAACTGCAAAACAACCAACACGGCATCAGTGTGGGCTGCCAGTGTGACCCTGGGGTCGGGCCACAACTAGAAATGGCTCAGGCAAAGGCCTGGCCTCCAGGGGATTAAGGGGGGGGGGGGGCTGGACAACCTGGAGAAGCAGATGTGACCTGGGAGCCCCTGGTCCTCACCGAGGGCAGTGCATCTCTGCCCTTAATAACAAGCTGTGTTATTATATTCACACTACAGGCAAAAAGCACAAACCACAACCACACACACCTACATAAACGAGAGAATTTGTTGTTGTTGGCTGTCATTGAGTGGGCCCCCAGACACCGGGCAACCCAATGCACAATGGAAAAAAATGGTCTTACATTATCTCGATGACTGATTATGGGTAAGACCATTGTGATCCACAGGATTTTCACTGGCTGCATTTTGGAAGTCGACCACCAGGCCTTTCTTCCCAGTCTGTCTTAGTCTGGAAGCTCCGATGAAACATGTTCAGTGTCACAGCAACACGTAAGCCTCCACTGATAAGACAGGTAGTGGCCGTGAATGAGGTGCACTGGCCAGGAACTGAACCTGGGTCTCCTGCACAAAAGGCAAGAACCCTACCACTGAACTGCCACTGCCTCTAGCAACACAAATGAACTGCACAGGCCTGACACTGATAAGACATGCTGGACACAGAAGCAAATGCAGCATGTGACTCCACTTATGTGACATTTGAAAACAGGCAGCCAACAACCTACTGACTAGGAGACAAGATGTGGGAACCAAATATCTGATGAGGGTTTAGTATAGAGAATATATAAAGAGCTCCTACAACTCAACAGGAAAAAGACAAACAATGCCATCAAAAACCGGGCAGAGGGCTTGAAGAGATATTTCCCCAAAGAAGATCTGCAAATGGCCAAGAAGCACATGAAAAGATGCTCGTCATCATTAGTCATTAGGGAGCTGCCAATCAAAATCACAATGAGACACCACATCTACTAGGATAACTAGGATCAGAAAAACAGAAAATAACAGGTATTGGCAAGAATGTGGATACAGCGAAACCCTCGCATATTGCTGGTGAGAATATAAAATGGTACAACTGTTGTCAAAACTGTGGTGGTTCCTCAAAAAGTTAAACATAGAATTACCATATGACCCAAGAGATTTGAAAGCAGAAGCTGAGACAGATACGTGTCTACCAATGTTCACTGCAATACTATTCACAACAGCCAAAAGGGGGAAACAACCCAAGTGTCCATGAGCAGATGACGGATAAACAATGCGGCCCATCCACACAATAGAATATTACTCAGTATAAAATGGAACGAAGCACCGGCTACCACCAATGACCGCCCTGACAGGCAACACAACCGAGAGCAGGAGAAAAGTAGGGTGCAAAACTCAAATTCTTAATGGTTTGATTGAGACTGGAGGGACCCCGGAAGACATGGCTCCTGGACTCTCTGTTAGCACAAAACTAAAACCATTCCCGAGGCCAACTCTTCAGACAAAGATTAGACTGATTATGGGACATAAAATGATACTCATGAAGAGTGTGCTTCTTAGCTCAAGCAGATACATAAGACTAAATGGGCAGCTCCTGTCCAGAGGCGAGACAAGAAGGCAGAGCGGGTCAGGAGCTGGTTGAATGGACACGGGAAATCCGGGGTGGAAAGGAGGTGTGTGCTGTCACAGTATAGGGAGAGCAACGAGGATCATGTAACAATGTGTGTATAAATTTTTATATGAGAGACTAACTTGAATTGTAAACTTTCACTTAAAGCACAATTAAAAAAACAAAAAATGAAGCACTGAGACAGACTATAACATGGATGAACCTTGAAAACATGATGTTGAGTGAAATCAGTCAGTCACAAAAGGACAAATACTGTATGATCCCACTTACATGAAATATCTAGAATAAACAAACCCATAGAGACTAAATGAAGTATATTAGAGGTTAAGCGGGGCAGGGGAGTGGGAAAGGGGAAGTTATTGCTGAAGGGGACAGAGTTTCCACTAAGCCTGATGAAAAACTTTTGGAAATAGTGGTGACGGTTGCACAAGATGGTGAATGTAATTAATGTCGCTGAATTGTACACTTAAAAACAGTGAAAATGGCAAACTTTTTTTTTTTTTAATTGTACTTTAGATGAAGGTTTACAGAACAAATAGTTTCTCATTAGTTAGTACACATATTATTTTATGACAATGGTTAACAACCCCACAACGTGTCAACACTGTCCCTTCTCAACCTTGGGTTCCCTATTACCAGCTTTCCTGTCCTCTCCTGCTTTCTAGTCCTGGTCCCTGGACTGTTGTGCCCCATTAGTCTCGTTTTGTTTTATGGGGTTGTCTAATCTTTGGCTGAAGGGTGAACCTCGGAAGTGACTTGATTACTGAGCTAAGCGAGTGTTTGGGGGCCATACTCTCAGGGTTTCTCCAGTCTCTGTCAGGCCAGTAAGTGTGGTCTTTTTTTGCGAGTTAGAATTTTGTTCTACGTTTTTCTCCGGCTCCATCCGGGATCCTCTGTTGTGATCCTGGTCAGAGCAGTCAGTGGTTGTAGCCAGGCACCATCTAGTTGTACTGGACTCAGTCTGGTGGAGGCCGTGGTAATTGTGGTCCATTAGTCATTTGGACTAATCTTTTCCTTGTATCTTGTTTTCTTCATTCTCCCTTGCTCCCGAAGGGGTGAGACCAGTGGAGTATCTTAGATGGCTGCTCACAGGCTTTTAAGACCCCAGGTGCTATTTACCAAGGTAGAATGTAGAACATTTTCTTTATAAACTGTGTTATGCCAGTTATTAATGATCTGACTGGGACTGGAGGAACCCCGGAAAGCATGGCCCCTGGATTCTCTATCAGCCCAGAAATAAAATAATTTCCGCGGCCAACTCTTCAGACAGGGATTGGACTGGACTGTGGGACATAAAGTGATACTCGTGAGGAGTGTGCCTCTTAGCTCAAGTAGATACAAGAGACCAAATGGGCAGCTTCTGTCCAGAGGTGAGATGGGAAGGCAGAGAGGGTTAGGAGCTGGTTGAATGGACATGGGGAACCAGGGGTGGAAAGGAGGAGTGTGCTGTCACAGTATGGGGAGAGCAATTAGGGTCACATAACAATGTATGTATAAATTTTTGTACAGGAGACTAACTTGAAATGTAAGCTTCGTTTAAACTACAACAATAAAATAAATAAATAAACTGCGTTGTGCCAATTAAAATGGAAATCTTTTTGTTATGTATATTTTACCACAATAAAGAAGAATGGGCAGCACTGCCAGATACCGAGAAGACGGCCATGTGCAGACAGAGGGAGAGACTACAGTGATGTGCTCACAGCCCAGGAACGTCTGGAGCCACCAGAAGCTGGAAGAAACAATGAAAGATCCTCCCCTAGAGCCTCCAGAGGGAACTGATCCTGCCAACACCTTGATTTCAGACTTCTGGCCTCCAGAGCTGTATTTATGCTCAGTGAAAGAAGCCAGTCACAAAAGACCACACAATGTATGATCCCATGTACATGAAATATCCAGAACAGGCAAATCCATAGAGACAGAAAGTAGATTTGTGGTTGCCTAGAGCTTGGGGGCAGACGGGATGGGGAGTGACTGCTAATGGGCATAGAGTCTCCTATCGTGTGATGAGAATGTTCTGGAACTAGGCAAAGGTGGTTGTTATACAACCTTGTAAATGGACTAAATGCCACTGAATTGTTCACTTTCAAACAGTTAATTTTGTTATATAAATTGCACCTAAAAAACAAGACAAAAACACAGCCAAAAAGTAGGTCTCTCTGGGAGACAAGATCGTAAGGCTTGGTTTGTTTCTTTCTTAAGCTTCTTATTTGTCTTATAATTTTTATATTTTCTCTTATATTTTTTCCCACAATACTATTTCTTATGTTTTTTCCCTAAAATTAACATCTATAATTTTTTTGTAAAAAGGAGGAAAAAAGCCTTTTTCATAAAAATTTTAAAACTTTAGACAAATGATTCGCATTGCAACGTAAATTTTCGAAGTCCCCACTTACAAAAATATCATTTTGTGTCAAAGGCAGCTTTGAGTTTTGAACCAAGACCTTGAGTTCCACCCACGTTTGCAGGGGGAAGGACGTGAAAACCAGCCAACCTCAAACCACGAAAGGAAAACCCAGGGAAGTGGGACAAGGCGGCCCTGTGCAGATGGTCCAGGGTGGTCCCTGCCCCACCTCTGTGCCTTGCTGGCTCTGTGACTCCCACTAGGTAACCTGTCACCCCCTACCCAAGCCTCAGCTTCCTCCTCTGTAAATGGTCTGATACATTGCTGTTATGGATTGTGTGAGGTGTGTGACCCCTTTTACAGTAAGCCATTTGGCCTTTGGCCCTGGTTCCTGAAGGAGGACCATGCCTGAGGCCAATAAGTAGAGGCTGACTAGAACAGGACAGATCACCCGGGGGCGCAGTGCTGACTAAGCCTCAGGAAGCACGATGCAATCTGTCATGGCCACCTGGTGAGGCCTTGGGACACAGAGGCTTAGCAGAGCTTCCTAGGTGGAGGGAATGACATCCGCTCTGCTTTCCGGAGGGTAAGCGTGTCCCCTGGGGACATGGAAGCTCTGCCCAGATCCTTCCCAGACCTCACCCTGTGTGTATCCTTTTATCTACTAGACAAAAGATGCACCTTTCCCTGGAGTTTGTGAGTCCTTCCAACTGATTATGGAACCTAAGAAATATGGAAGCCAGTGTCCCCTGGCCCCAGGGGAATGGAGATGAGACAGAGAAGGACTAGTACCCGCTGACCAGGCGCTGGGTGAGTGAGGGTGAGGGACAAAGCCAGTACCTGCTGACCTGGCCCCAGGTGAATGAGGATGACAGAGAAAGGGCCGCGTAGAGCAGCTGGGGTCTGGCCTGACCAGGGAAGGGAAGCTGAGATTTCCCTGACTGCTGCGATACAATTGGCACAGTGATGGGCGTGGATTATCCATTAGGCAAGGCAAGCGCGGTGCTTACCTTGCTTACCAGATCGTCTGTAGTGAACAATTTCACATTTTTTCACCACATCAAGATTCTGCTTCTAGGTATGGCTGGCATCTGTCTCTCACCCAACCCCACTGCACCTTCCTACAGATTCAAAGCCTCTTTTCAAATGCATAGTCCCTAATAGGGGCAGATTTTGTTCGCTACAGATTAGTAAGTAAGCACAAGTAAGCCTGTGCTTACCTTGCTTACTGGGTTATCCACCCCTGCACTTCGAGCAGGGTTATCTAGAGAGAACTTGTTTGGAAACAGGGTCTTTCCAGATGTTACCAGTTAGTTTAACATGAGGTCACACTGGAGTAGGGTGGGTCCTAATCCTGTATGACTGGTGTCCTTATGAAAAAGAAGAGACATAGAGAGACAGAGGGAAGACAGCAGAGACTCGAGTAGTGCATCTACAAGGCAAGGAATGTCAAGGAACGCAGGCCATCACCAGAAGCTAGGAGAGAGGCATGGGACAGATTCTCCCTCAGAGGGAATCAACACAACCAATATCCCGGCCTGCTGTCATTCCACCCCTAACCCCACGAGTCCCTGCTCCTACAGCAGCCACCGTGGACTTCTAAAAATCATAAATCCAACCACAGCCCTCCCCTGCTCAAACACCCTCTCTGGCTCCCCAGTCCCCTGAGTATAAAAGCCAAATCTCTCCCTCAGCCTGCACAGTCTGGCCCCTAACCACCACTTCAACCTCACTGCTTCCATCCCCCACACCTTGCTCACTCTGCTCCAGCCACTCTGGCCTCCTCGCCATTCCTGGAATGCCCCAAGCCTGCTCCCACCTCTGTTCCTTCTGCCCAGAACACTGTTCCCCCAGCTTCCCCGGGCTACTCCTTCTCTCCTACGGGTCTCAGCTTGCATCCCCTCCTTGGAGAGGCCCCTGGCCCTGGTCATGCCAACTCATCACCTTTTTACTATGGCCTCCCAGCGCTGGCTGCCTTCGGATATTCTCTCACATGGCTTTGTTCGCTTTCTGGTCACGTCTACCTTTCCTTGTGGCTGAGCAGTGCTCGCCCTCGCTGTGTCCCCAGGGCCCAGCACAGGACCCGCACACAGTAGGGGCTTATAGACGCATGTTGAATAATAAACAAAGAAGGTTCCGACCACAGCTCAAGGCCTAGCCAGGCACTGTCAGGTTGCTTTATTGTGTTCAACTGCCGTGGAGAGCCAGGCCCAGCCGTCACCGCCCTCCCCATCTACACTGGGGGAGAGAATCAGGCAGCATCAAACCCAGGTCAAGGGGACCAGGTTAAGGGCCCACAGGAGGCCCATGACATATGGACACTGATTGCGACATTACTGTGCTCAAGACTCAACAGCTCCCTTTCCTTCCGGAAGACGCTGCGGACCCAGGAGGAAGAAGTGAAAGTCAGGCCTCAGCAACTAAGTGTCTCTAACAACCCCTGCCCCACCCTGTCCTCGTGCTTCTCAGAAGTGACCCAAGTGGCATCGGGGGAGGAGGGTGTCAAAAGGTTTGGTATCATTTATAGAGGTGCTAAAAGTGGCGACAACGCAAGGGTCCAACCATGGGGGGCAGTCCAGGATCAAACCCCAGCTGGGCTAACTCAGGCAACTCACTCCCTCTCTCGGAGCCTGTTTCCCCCTCTGTAAAATGGGGTTAAGGATGGCCCCTGTACCCCACTGCAGAGTTTTCATCTGGGAACCTCCCAGACCTCTGGTGACCTGCGGGCTGCCTGGCGTAGAAACTCACCAGGATGTAGTCGGCCCACATGTCCCGCGCTGATTTCAAGGCTGCCTGGCGCAACTTCATGACGTGTTCATAGCGCAAGTCAGACCAGTGTTTGGGGCCCTCCTCACCTGGGTAGAGCCTGTGGAGAGGCAGCCATAATGTGGGAGGGATGGGGTGCTGATGGAGCCCAGAGAGTGCCTGAGCCAGCCTTGCGGGCAGTCAGAGAGGGCTTCCCAGAGGAGGAGACGTGTTAGCTGGAGTTGGTGGATGGAGGATGGGAAGGAGTGAGCAAGGAGAAAAGAGGAGGGGAGGGGTGTATCCTAGGCAGAAGCACTGATAAAAACCCAGGTGTCGTCGAGTCCACCCCGACTCCTGGCAACTCCATGTGTGTCAGAGAACTGTACTCCATGGGGTTTTCGATGGCTGTTCACAGATCGCCAGGCCTTTCTCCTGAGTGCCTCTGAGTGGACCTGAACCTCTAACCTTTCGGTTAGTAGCCGAGCGCTTAACTGTTTGTGCTACCCAGGGACTCCAAAAAGGGGCACAGCACATGCAAAGGCCTGAAGGGGAGAAAGCCACGTGGTGATATGGAGGACAGAGAAAGCTCAGTGTGGCTGGGGGTGTGGAGGGAGAAGGGGCCTCGGATGCCAAACAAGCACGTTCTCCAGAGGTGAGGGGAGCCACTGGGACAGGAAAAGAACACAGAGCAGGAAGACACTTGGAGCCCAATTCAGTGGCGTCACTAGGGAGGTGCGGACTGTACTGGGTGACACTGCTGGAGGGGTGACACCGAAATGACTATCGATAGAAATATCCCTGCAGTGAGTTACAACAACAAAAGCATCTTTCATCAGCCCAGCCTGCATGCATCAGTGTGCCTACAAGGCTCAAACCCTGTGCTAATTTACTTTTGGAACCTTCTAACGCTCGCTGGTCAGAGCTGTCATCATTGCCCAATTACAACGATGCTTCGGATCACGTGGTTTTGTCCGCACGCTACAGGCGTGCACTGTTGTTTTCGTTGCTGTCTTAGAGTCTCTGATTTTGTCAAATTTTCTGGTGTTTTAACTACAATATTGTGGTAATCAGTATTTGTGAACCTTATCGATAACTTTTTTGAGAATGAAGTAGTAATTTAAGGAAAAGAAGGAGTGATATACAGGAAGTACGAGTTACGAGTAAGATTAGCATAAAAATCATTACTAAGGATTCTGTATGGGCTGGTATGGGAGGAGGTCCATTGTGGGGGTGACACTATGAGTTACTGCATTGGGTGACACCAGCCCGAGGGACACCACTGACCTGAGTGTGTCTGAGCAGTGGGTGGGGTTGTTAGCTGCCCTCGACTCATGGCGACCTCATACACAATGGAATGAAATGCTGCCTGGTCCTACGCCATCGCCAGGATCGGCTGCGGATCAGACCATTGTGATCCACAGGGTTTTTGCTGGCTGAGTTTTGGAAGTCAATCACCAGGTCTTTTTCCTAACTCGTCGTAGTCTGGAAGCTCCGCTGAAACCTGTTCAGCATCACAGCAACACACAAGCCTCCCCTGACAGACAGGTGGTGGCTGCACATGAGGTGCAGTGGCTGGGAGTTGAACCCAGGTCTCCTGTATGGAAGGCGAGAATATGCTACTCCTGAATCACCACTGTCTCCAATGGGTGAGGAGGGGAAGGGAAAAGGAGAAAGGAAAGGAGGAAGAGAGAGAGAGAAAGAAAGAAACTGAAAGGTGAGAGGAGGCAGGGGCCCGGGCTGCCCAGGGGGTTAGGGAAGCTAAATAGCACAGCCATCCTAGGGTTGAGACTGAGACAGGAACAAAGCCACGGGCATTCTCCAGAAAGACAATGAGTGAGGGAATTCTAGGCAGAGAGAACGGCTGGGGCAAAGTTCTGGAGGGAGATTATGACCCACTGTTGAAGCTAAGAATTGGTAAGAGTAGCCAGAGCTTAAGGCAGCAGAGTTGGGCTGAGGGGCTGGTGTTTCATCCCGGAGCAACAGGGAGTCGTGGAGGGTGTGTGAGCAGGGACAGGGCCCATCTGCTCACCTAGGCTCCTCAGCTGGCCGCCACTCCACAGAGTGGTACAGGCTCTTCACAGCCACCAGCCACTCCCGCAGCACAGCTGATGTGTTGTCTGCGTTGTGGTCAGTGGCCACCCTGTAGTCAGAAAAGGGCAGTCAGTGTAGGCAGGGAGACTAAGGCAGGACCAGACAGCGGCGAATCCATATCCCGGCTCGGTCCCCACCAGCTGTGTGGCCCTGGGCAAGATGCTTCCCCTCCCCTGCCTCAGTTTCCTCATCTGTAACCAGGGCATGATGAAAGGACCCACCTCACAGGGCTATGGAGAGGACTGAATGAGCTAACTTTGGACAAATACATTAGAAATTGTGGGTTTTAAAGCATCTAGGGTCTTATAACCATGTCTTGGGACTCAGCATGTACAAGTTAATAAAAAATTAACTTCCACCCAGCCTTCCCTGATTCACTCCTAAGAGCAACATCTCCTCAGAGCAGGCTGTGGTCATGCATTCATTCAACAAACATCTGCTCAGCACCAACTGTGTGCCTGGAGTATCAGGGGCTGGGGAACCTGAGGTGGAAGAAAGAGAGTACATTTGGAAGTCCAGCTTGATCATGCAGCCCAGAGCTAATTCTTCCAAATGCATTCTTACTGAGTCAACAATAACCACAGCAGCAATGACAGTAATAATAACTGGGACCACAGACAAGAATAATGCTAACCGCAGCTCTGGTCCCTGTACAAAGCACTAAAGGCCTCACACACACTAACTGGTTAATCCTAAGAGACAAATCCAAGAAGAGGTATAATAATATCCCCATTTTCCGGATGAGGAAACAGAAGTAGGAGGTGCTAAGTCCCCAGTCTGAGGCTTCCCTCTTGGCTCTGCCGGATTCCAACAGGCACACGCATCCCCTTCTAGGCAGGATCAACTTCCACCCTACCCCCCCACCATCCTCGGGTCCCATCTCCCCACCCATGCTTGTCGGTGGGGAGTGCCAGGGTCTGATGGAGTCCTCAAACTTGGACAAGGCAGACGGGGTGTAGGTGGCAACAGGAGCAGGGCAAGACTCTTAGTGCAAAGGCGATGGGGTCACGGTAATACCCCAACGTGGTGGAGGCCACAGACTCTGGGTCCCCTGGGCAGCCACATGCACACGGGGAGGAGTTAGGGAGTTAGTCCTCGGCAGCACAGTCCAGATCTGCCCTAATGGGGGGCCAGCAGGCAGGGCAGTGGCCTCAACCTCTCTACTGGGGACAAGAGGCATAAAGCTGGTCCTCCCACACTAATGGATTGAAGGGTAGGGTGAGGACAGCAAGCAGCGGGCACGCGTGGGGCAGCAGGCAGGGCAGGACCTGGGCCCTCCTAATGCGGGTTCAGTAGGCAGGGCGCAGCGTGGACCGGTCCTGCATGAGGGACAGCAGGCAGGGTTAAGGTCTGGGCCAGCCCAATGGGGAACAGCACGCAGAGCAAGGCCTGGTCCACCCTAACGTGAGGAAGGGAGTTAGGACAAAAAGCAGAGGGAACGTGGGGGCCCAGCCCGGCCCAATGCAGGACAGCAGGCAGGGCGCGCGCGGTATAGACCCGCTCTTATGGACTACCGCAGGCAGGGTTCGGGCCGGGCCGCACCAAAGGGGAGCAGCAGGCAGGGTTAGGGCATGGCCCGACCCACTGGGGTCACCGGCAGGGTGCGGTGTAGATCTGCTCTAATAGGGGATCAGCCAGCAGGTTAGGGCCTGGCCCAATGAAGGGTCAGCCGGTAGAGTGCGGTGTAGACCTGCTGTACAATGTGGGGGGGGCGGGGGGGGAGACGGGCAGGCGGCAGGGTCAGCGTCGGGCCCGCCCCTAAGAGTGCCCCAGAGGGCGGCTCACCACAGCGCCGTGCGCTCCCGCGGGTGCCGCAGCCGCTCCAGCGCGCCCAGCGTGGCGGGCAGGGCGGGGGCCGCGTTGCGCGCCAGCAGCGCGATGAGCACGCGCGGCGCCTGTAGCGGGGACTCGGGGCTCCAGCGCTCCTCGGGGAAGTAGGCGGCAGCGCCTGACGGGCCACCCAGGGGCGGCGACGCCAGCAGCAGCAGCAGCAGCGCCGGGAGCAGCCGCCCGCGTCGCCGGGCCACCCGTGGGGCCGCCGCCATCGCGCCAAGCGTCGCCTTTAAGCCGCTTTTCCGCCGGCCGACGGGCAGCGCCTTAAAGGACTCGTCGGAGCCTCCCAGGGGAATGGGTGACGTCATCCCTCAGGCCCGCCCTCAAGCCCCGCCCCTCTCCCGCCTTAAAGGCAGAGAGCGCTTCAAAGCCGTCGACCGGACGCGGCCGCGGGCCTTAAAGCGACCCGCATCCCAGACCGTTTCTGTCCAGCGCAGACTTTCCCTCCAGGCTCTTGCTGCCGCGGGGACCCCCGCCCGATGGGCCATCCAACTTGAATAAGTCCCAGGCTAGGCCACCAGGCGGACCTGGCTAGTTACCACCCGGTTTGGGGCCCGAAAGATCTGTGCCTTAGTTTCCTTGGCTGTGATAGGGGTTTTAACCATCCCTGTTCCCATGACATTGGGGGTCTTTGGGCATTAAGTGGCTGGGCCCTGGCATCCGTAAACCCAGGTTCAAATGCAGCCTCCGCTGTGGGCTCACTGTGTTAGCCTCAAGGTTATAACGGACCCACGCAGGGTGGTCTTGAAGATGGAGCCCAACGATGCTAGAATTGCTAGAATGGGCCGGGCGCGCGCTCCGTAGGTGAAGCCTGAGTTTGGATGGAAATGTTACCAGGGGATTGCTTTCCAATACTCAAATGTATTTTCTAATTCATCTAGACAGATCATATTTTGTGTCATTCCTAAGCATTAAGTTTTAGGAACAATGCTCAGATGTGTATATTTATTGATGTAAAAAAAAGGGCAATTTCTTAAATAAACTTAGAACACAGGGAATGTGTCCCCGTTCCCGTGGGGAACAGTGGGGCCTAGAGCTTAAGGAAGTAAAAGTGGGGGTGGCCAGGAGTCCCTGGGTGGTGCAAATGGTTCAACGCTCAGCTGCTAATCCACCAAGTTGGCAGTTCAAGGTTGATGGTTGAGTCTATCCAGAGGCATCCTGGAAAAAAGGCCTGGGGATCTACTTCTGAAAAATCAGCCATTGAAAACCCTGTGGAGCATAATTCTACTCTGACACATACTGAGTCGACTGGACGGCAACTGATTTGACCAGGAGAGTCCCTGAGGCAAGGCTGGTGGGGTCATGTGACACTCACCCCATTTCTATCCCTCCTTTCTTCCCTTTCCTTTGCTTCTTTTTCCAATTTTTTTCTACACTAATCATTTGTGCAAGTTAACATTTGGGCTGAACATTTCAGGAAGGCAGCACATTTTTTGCTGGTGAAATGATAGGGTGACAGATTGACTCAGACATGGGGGAGGGGGCGGAGGGACAGGGGTGCCCCCCTCCCCCCAAGTAGGTCCTTACTGAGCCTGGTTGTGGGGGTATGGGGTCTCTGCTTTGGGGTATTGTTACGGATACAATTGTGCGGTGTAATGAATTACTTAATATGGACCTTTTAGCCATGGTCTTACAACTCCCACCCAGGTGAGTGGGCAGAACTGTGTGATAGGGTAATTGTGGCCCACCAAAGGGGCTGGTCAGTTTTGCCATCCTGCTAGGTTTGAAATGAGCCACCCCAGAGGCGGGAAAGAGAGGATCCCACCACCACCAAGGAAGAAGAGCCAGGGTGTCCTTTGGAGCTGGGATCCCAGCACTGAGAAGCTCCTGGTATCAGGAGACCGAAAGAGATAGAGAGAGAAAGAGAATGAGCTATAACCCTGAAGGCAGCGAGAAGTGGTGGCAGAGATCCGGCAGCAGAGACCTGGCAGCAGGAGATGGCAAGGTGGGCTTCCCGACCCACAGAGAGATAAAGCTGAGTGCCTTTGGGCAGAGACCCAGGGCCGGGGAGAGGCATACTTGCGAGCACAGTTGGGAGAAGGCTGTCCTGATAGAACTGTATCCTGAGTGTTCCTGAGCCTGAACTGTAACCTGTTACTTCCCTAATAAACCCCATAACCATGAGTATTGTCTGTGAGTTCTCTGTGGCCACTGCAATGAATTATGGAGCCCAGCAGAGAAGTAGAGAGTGCTGTGGAAGGGACGGTAGGTGTCAAAATTGCTAAAGATAGCAGAGAGAGGAGGCATGTCTGAGCTCGGCCTCATAAGAATCAGCCTTGGGCTGTTGATCTTGATTCTCCTTCCCCCTTGTGAAGTTAGAGAAGGTCAGACACCATCCCCACGCCATTTTTACAAATTGTGTCTCCCAAAAAGATATGTCGAAGTCCTGCCCCCTGCGTGGGTGAATGTGACCTTGCTTGGGAAAATAGGCTTTTTCTTTGCAGACGTTATCAGTTAAAATCATACTGGGGTGGTGGTGGTTGTTGTTAGGTGCCGTTGAGTTGGTTCTGACTCACAGTGACCCTGTGTACAACAGAACAAAACACTGCCTGGTCCTGCGCCGTCCTCACAATTGTTATGTTTGAGCCCATTGTTGCAGTCACTGTGTCAATCCATCTCACTGAGAGTCTTTCTCTTTTTCACTGACCCTCTACCTTACCAAAAATGACATCCTTCTCCAGGAACTGGTCCCCCCGATAATATGGCCAAAGTACGTGAGACGAAGTCTCGCCATCCTCACTTCCAAGGAGCAATTCTGGCTGTACTTCTTCTAAGCCAGACTTGTTCGTTCTTCTGGCAGCCCGTGGTATATGCAATAGTATTCCCCAACACCATAATTCGAAGGCAGCGATTCTTCTCTGTGGTGTTTTATAAAAGAAAAGGACAGACATAGAAACAGTCACACATAGGAGCAAGACTGTGTGAGGATCCACCTGCAAGCCGAGAAACTCCAGGGACTGCCCAAAACTGAAAGAGACAGAGAGGGCATGGCCCTGCTGACGCCCTGAATTCAGATGCCCGGCCTCCAGAACTGTGAGACAATAAATTTCTGTTCTTGGCACCCACTTTGTGGTACTTTGTTATGGCACACTTAGGAGACTGAG
The DNA here is from genome assembly GCA_030035585.1 of Dugong dugon. Lineage (NCBI taxonomy): Eukaryota > Metazoa > Chordata > Mammalia > Sirenia > Dugongidae > Dugong > Dugong dugon. Next base: position 22,017,831 of record CM057462.1, on the reverse strand, counting down.
ACAAGTATGTTTGGAACTTCCCATAATAAAAAGTTAAACTTACACTCTATGGATCTGGTGGGTAAATATCTTTCTTTCATATTGAAACAAACAAAAAAAAAAGTTGACTCTGACTCATGGCGACTCCATGAGTGCAGAGTAGAACTGCTCCGTAGGGTTTCGAGGCTGTGACCTTTTGAAAGCAGATCGCCAAGCTTGTCTCCCGAGGTGCCTCTGGGTGGCTTCAAACCACCAAGCTTTCGGTTAGTAGCTGAGCTCTTAACTATTTGCACCACCCAGGGACTCCTTCTTTCATATTAAGTAAGAAAAAAAAGAGACAAGCCCTGCCCCACCCACCTGGTCGTGTGTGTCTGTTCCTCACACACACACAATGAGAAAAGACTAGAAGAATTTATAGCAGACGGCAAACTGGTCTTCTCAAAAGAGGCAAGATGACAAGTTCTTTTTTGCTGCGGTATGTCCAGAACAAAATGTCTTGGGTAAAAAGAAGACCTAGTTGAATGAGGCTGTGGAGTGCAAAAGTATTTCAGAATAGGGGAAGGAAAAGTCAGGAGAATCTCATTCCCTTGGGAGAGGTTGTAAACTCCAGAACAGAATGGAAGGAAACCAGCTCCTCTGAAAGCTGAACTGAGAGGAACATCAGGAGAAATCCCTCCGGAACCCGCTCCGGAAGCAGCTGTAAAGCTTATGAAAGAGGAGAAGCTGCCAACCTCTGTGAACTGATACTTTTCAGGCAAACAGAGTTAGTCAGTAAAAGCCTGTCAGCTGGGAATCTCAATTCCAAGTCAAAAAATATAGCAAGTAAGCAAACCCAAAAGGCCCACAGCAAGCTGAGAAAACAATATTTTAAATTGTATAACAAAGCATTAAAATCCTTAATATATAAAGAGTTATTAGACATCAATAAGAAAATGGGGAAAAGCCAAGAACAGGCAATTAACTAAATATATATATAAATGGCCAAAAAATGTATTTTTAAGTTCAATTCAGTCATCAAAGAAATAAAAATAAATTTATTTTGAAATTTTGAAAAGAAAATTGAGCTTTATTTTGTTTTTTTAGTCAACTTGACTCATAGAAGAGTTTTTTATTTTATGAAAATTCCTGGTGTTTGGAAAGGATATGAAGAAAACTTACAAATGCTGCTGGTGGGGGGAATGAGGCTGGGGAGTCACAAAAGCTTTAAAATGTTGCATATGCTTTGGCCCAAAAATTCCAGTTGCAGACATTTATCCAATGGAAACAAGGGTGGATGCGGGCAAAGATTCAGCTCTGGAATGTTCTCTCAGGAGGCAGTGGGCAGAGTGGCTGGACCTCAGTGCTGGAGCATGGCTGCCTGGGGTAAGTCCATCCCCCTCTCTGAGTCTCAGTTTCCTCATCTGTAAAATGGAAAATGTCATGAGGATGATGTAAATCAGACATGTCTAATATTTGGCATGTAATAAGTGCTCGAATTCTCGACTTCCATGTGGGAAACCCAGGGTTGATTCAGTTCAATGCACCTCATGCACAGCCACCACCTATCTTGCATGTTGCTAGGATGCTTAACAAGTTTCAATGAAGCTTCCAGACTAAGATGGACCAGGAAGAAAGGCCTGGCAATCTACTTCCAAAAATCAGCCAATGAAAACCCTCTAGATCACAATGTCCCAATCCACAACCAATCATGCGGATGAGCAGAACCAGGCAGCGTTTCATTCTGTTGTGTATGGGGCTGCCATGAGTTGGGGACGGCTAGTAAAAACAACAATGCAATGTAATCAACCAGTCAGTTGAGGCCATACCAGCATGTGGTGGATGCCTTGTAATGATTGTCTACAAGCTAATGAACCAAGGAAAACCTGAGACTACCGACAAGGAGACAAGGAAGGAATCAACACAGCCAAGACCCTGATTTGGACTTCTAGCCTCCAGAATTGTGAGACACTAAATTTCTGTTCTTTAAAGCCACCCACATGTAGTATTTCTGTTACAGCAGCCCTAGGAGACAGACAGAGACGGAGTTATGAGCCCTTCCGGAGTCCTGTCTCTGCCCCTGATTCTAAGCACCAGATTATGGACATCCTGCCCACGGGTCTGGCTTCCAGCTGGACCAGTTGTTTCTGCCCGTTTCTGCACGACGTCCATCTCCAGAGCTGGAGCCTAGAAGCCCAGCCCAGCCTCCCTCAACCTCTTCAACAGGGAGCTCCCTGCAGGCCAGGAGCCAGTAAGACCACCCAGGCCCTGAGCTTTTGCCAACTGCAAACCAAAGGCTTCCATCCCTACTCTCTCCCCTTAATGTTGGGAACAGGAAGGAGCTGCTGGTAGAAGCCCCATCCAGTCCTAGCAAGACAAGACAGGATACAAATTCATCACCACCTCAGCTCCCGACAGGTGAGCTCTCATGAATATCAGACCTGGGTTTACAAGGTGCCTCCCTAGCTCAAACACACTCCATAGCTCCCCATTGCCCTTGTTTGCCACAAGCTTGGGCAGCCCAGCTAGGGCAGGAAACAAGATACATGTTGTTCCATCCTTGAACCTATACCCACAACCACCCCATACACCCACACAAGCCCCCCACCCCCCAGAGATTCACTGGCACAGCCCATGGACATTGGGGCCCTCACCTGCTCCGTCCTGGTCCCATGGAGCATCTAAGAAGCCATCTGGAGTGCAGGACACGTAACTTGCACCGAGGGCCTTTTTCAGTTCTGAAACAAGACATAAGCCCATGGACCCGCTTGAGAAAGCCCAGGCATCAAAGTGGCGAGTGGTTAAGAGCTTGGCTGCCAACCAAAAGGTTGGCAGTTTGAATCCACCAGCTGCTCCTTGGAAACCCTATGGCACAACTTCTACTCTATCTTATAAGGTCGCTATGAGTTGGAATCTCCTCCTCTGCAACTGGTTTTTTTTTTTTTTTTTTTTTTTGGTTAGGCATCAAAAGGCATACTTGCATTTCCCCAGAGAGGCCACTAGAGGGCAGAGAAAACCAAAACCAAACCCGTTGTCCCCGAGTCATTCTGACTCATAGTGACCCTATGGACAGATTGAACTGCCCCATAGGGTTTCCACGGAGCAGCTGGTGGATTCCAACTGCGGATCTTTTGGTTAGCAGCCTAGCTTTTTACCACTGCGCCACCAGGGCTCTAGAGGGCAGAGGGTGGCAAGAAATGTCTCAACCATGAATCCTAAAGAAATGCACTCTCCCCCACACCTGTGCCCATGGCAGACATTGCAAGTCAATCCTCACACTCTTCACTGAGCCTGGACACCACCAGGCCCCTCTTCCAACACAGTGCTAGGGGAAGACATCACAAGTCAATTGAAGATGGCGACCCTTAGGGATACATCAAATCTCTAGGGACAGCAGCACATTCGGATTACCTGTTTTTGGATTTTACTTTCTCAATCAGAGGATAGGCTTTTTCCATTTAAAATTTCCCCTATTCCGGAGCATTGAGTTTATGTTAATGGTGGTGTAATGATTTGGAAAAGGATAGCAAGAATGAGGGCACAATTTGAAGAAAGTAAGAAATGTCACTGAACTGTACATGTAGAAATAGTTGAGAGGGCATATGTCTCGTTATGTATATTTTCACCACAATAAAATTAAAAAATATATTTTAAAAAATAAAATAAAATTCCCTCAATCCTAAGGGAACTTACTTCTCGTTTGCTTCCCTCCTGCCCCTACAGACCAAAGACACCCTCACCCTTAGCTCCCTGTCTCTGCGGACCCTTCCATCTCCCGCTTCCTCCTACCTCTCCGACTGCTCCTTTTACGCCCCTTGTTCCTCGTATGTCCTTCAAATATGGGCTCTTTGGGACCCCTCCTAGTGTTCCCTCTCCTTTCTCTACACTCTCCCTTGGTTGTGGCCCCCTCTGTGACACCCCTACGCCAACAACTCCGGCACTCACCTCAGCCTTACTCCTGGGCTCCATCCCCGTGGCAGCTGCCCCTGCTCAGTCCTGTCCTTTGCCCCCAGGACCCTGCCCTCAGCCTCCTCCCTGGCTTCCAGTCTAGCCATGGTTGCCCTCTGCTCACACACCCTCCATGGCTCTCCAGTGCCTGCAAGATAAAGTCTAAACTCTTCTTCCTCTCCCCCACCTTCGCCCAGTTATTCGAGTCCTTACACACCCACCCTGGGTGGCTTCCAGCCTCCTTTCCGCCCGTGGCCCTTCACACCATCTGCACCCACTACAGTGTGACGGATTGAATTTTTCCCCAAAAAATATGTGTTTGATTCCTAATCCCTATACCTGTGGAAGGGAGCCTTGGCAGCACAGTGGTTGAGTGCTTCGCTGCAAACTGAAAGGTTGGCAGTTCCAATCCACCAGCCACTCCATGGGAGAAAGATGTGGTAGTTTGCTTCCACAATACTGGGGAAGCCAGCACAACTTGTCCAAGGCAAGGTCATGAAAGCTCCACAGACACATCCAAACTCCCTGAGGGACCAAATTACTGGGCTGAGGGCTGTAGAGATTGTGGTCTTGGGGAACATCTAGCTCAACTGGTATAACATTTTATAAAGAAAATGTTCTACATTCTCCTTTGGTAAGTAGCGTCTAGGGTCTTAAAAGCCTGTGAGCAGCCATAGAAGATACTCCACTAGTCCTACGCCATCTGGAGCAAGAGAGAATAAAGAAAACCAAAGACACAAGGGAAAGATTAGTCCAAAGGACTAATGGACCACAACTACCCATAGCCTCTACCAGACTGAATCCAGCACAAGATGGTGTCCAGGTACCACCACTGACTGCTCTGACAGGGACCACAATCGAGGGTCCTGGACAGAGCTGGAGAAAAATGTAGAACAAAATTCTAACTCACAAAAAAAGACCAGACTTACTGGCCTGACAGTGACCAGAGAAACCCCGAGAGTATGGCCCCCGGATGCCCTCTTAGCTCAGTAATGAAGCCACGCCTGAGGTTCACCCTTTAGCCAAAGATTAGACAGGCCCATAAAACAAAACTAGATTAAAGGGGCATACCAGCCCCAGGGGCAAGGACTAGGAGGCAGGAGGGGACAAGAAAGCTGGTAATAGGGAACCCAAAGTCGGGAAGCGGAGAGTGTTGACATGTCGTGGGGTTGGTAACCAATGCCACAAAACATTATATGCTCTAATTATTCAATGAGAAGCCATCTAAAGTACAATTAAAAAAAAAAAAAGCATAAAAAGATTCCAAATCCATTGCCATCAAGTCAATGCTGACTCATAGCGACCCCATGGGACAGAGTAGAACTGCCTCATAGAGTTTCCAAGGCTGAAATCTTTACAGAAGCAGACTGCCATATCTTTCCCTCTCAGAGCTGCTGGTGGATTTGCACCGCCGACCTTTCGGTTAGCAGCCGAGCACTTTAACAACTGCACCACCAGGGCTCCTCTGCACCACCAGGGATCTCCCATAAAGACTTCAGCCTTGGAAACCCTATAGAGCAGATCTACTCTGTCCTATAGAGTTGCTTTGGGTTGGAATCAACTTGAGGGTAACAGGATACCTGTGGATGTGATCGCTTTTGGGATTAGGGTTTTATTTGTTATGTTAATGAGGCCATCTCAGTGTAGGGTCTGTCATAAACCAATCACTTTTGAGACATAAAAGGAACAGATTAGGAAAAGAAGCAAGGTAGCACAGATGGGAGAAGAAAGATTCCATGTGAAGATCTCCAAGGAACCGAGGAACAGAGCAGAAAGAGATAAGGATCTTCCCCCACAGCAGACAGAGAAAACCCTCCCCTAGAGCCGGTGCCCTGAATTCAGACTTCTAGCTTCCTAAACTGTGAGAAAATAAATTTCTGTTCTTTAAAACCATCCACTTATGGTATTTCTGTTACAGCAGCATTAAGGAACTGAGGCACACAGGGACACACTTAGCATTCCCTGAATCACCATAGCACGCTGTTAGTCCCTTCCCTAGGGCACACATCACGGGGCTGCAATTATTTATTCATTCGAACAACCTGGCATGGCCAGGAAAGAGGAGAGGCATCGTGGGATCCTCTTCCTAGACTAGGAGCTCCTCCAAGAGGTGTGACCCCCCAAGTCTGAAAACTCTCAGGGGGTTTTGCCAGCCCTGAGAAAAGCAATGACTAAATGTACATTTCAAGCCACATTCTATTTTTCTCTACTTTTTAAACTTGTTCATTTAATTTCAGTTTAAGTAATTCACTTTGGCATCAGCAGTTGATTTAGACTGTTCCTAAGTATCTCACCAGAGAGCAATATTTACAAGGAGAAATCAAAACACCTTATAGTTTTTCTTTCCATCCACCTTTTACATGTCTTATTAATATTGTTGGCCTTAACAAATATTGTTTTCAAGATTTTAAGCTTCTTAAAAGGAGGTGGCCCCAGTTTTGTAATTCCACCTCCTTCTTGTGATCCTGAGAACTCCTACGCATCCCTCATGGCCTCACTCAAATGCTCCCTCCTTCAGGACTTCATCACTGCCCCTCTGGGATCCCCCACTCTGGGGGTCAAAGGGCAAGTGTTAACAGGAAGTGAGAAGTGATAAGAGCCTTGGTGGGGCTCGGGGGACACAAAGTTCCTCTGAGCCATGGGGGCCCCAGAACTCACCTTGGTCAATCCTCTGCAGCAAGACACCCTGGACAACGTCCTCATAAATGCCCTCGACAGTCAGGGCCTGGCCACACCCAGAAAGGATGTTCTCCTCATCTTCAGGCAGCTCCTGGAACAGAGGCTGTGAGGGCTGGGCTGCAGGGTGGGGCTCTGGAGGCCCAAGACACAGGTTCAAGCCCCAGTCCTGCCCAGATTCACTGGGGGCCTCGGACAATGGTCTTAACTGCTCTCTCTGAGCCTTGGTTTCCTCATACATAAAATGGACTCCATGATCCATATTTCATAGGCTTGTTGTGGGCTGTGAGAGTTCATTTATGTGTCCACTTGGCCAGGCAGTGGTGCCCAGGTGTTTTGTCAAACACTTGTCTAGATGTCGCTGTGAAGGTGTTTTATAGATGTGATAGACATCTACAATCAGTTGACTCTAAGGAGATGACCCTCAAGAATGTGGTGGGCCTCATCCAATCAGTTGAAGGCCTTAACAGCAAAATGAATATTTCCTGAAGAGAAGGAATTCTGCCTCAAGACTGTACCATAGAAATCCTGCTGGAGTTTCTAGCCTGCTGCCTGACCTACAAATTTTGGACTTGCGAACCGTCACAATTGTGTGAGCCAATTCCTTAAAATAAATCTCTCTCTCTCTTTCTATCTATCGAGTATAAAACCAAAAAAACCAAACGCGCTGCCTTCAAGTTGACTCCAACTCATAGCAACCCTATAGGACAGAGTAGAACTGCTCCACAGGGTTTCCAAGGAGAGCCTGGTGAATTTGCACTGCCGACCTTTTGGTTAGCAGCTGAACTCTTAACCACTACACCACCAGGGTTTCCTCTAAAGTATATATATTTTAAAAAAAAAAAGTTGATATTGAGTCAACTCCAACTCATGGTGACCTAGAATTGTGCTCCATAGGGTTTTCAATGGCTGATTTTTCAGAAGTAGATCTCCAGGCCTTCCTTCCTAGGCACCTCTGGGTGGACTTGAACCTCAACTTTTCCATTAGCAGCTGAGGACACAAACCCCTTGCATCACCAAGAGACTCCACATTACATATATATATGTACATTATGGATAACATTTTGCAAAGAATGGGAATTCCAGAACACTTAATTGTGCTCATGAGGAACCTGTACATAGACCAAGAGGGAGTCATTCAGACAGAACAAGGGGATACTGCGTGGTTTAAAGCGAGGAAAGGTGTGCTTCAGGTTGTACTCTTTCACCACGCTTATTCAATCCGTGTGCTGAGCAAATAATCTGAGAAGCTGGACTGTATGAAGAAGAACAGGGCACCAGGATTGGAGGAAGACTCATAGCAACCTGCGATATGCAGATGACACAACTTTGCTTGCTGAAAGCGAAGAGGACTTGAAGCGCTTACTGACAAAGATCAAGGACTACAGCCTTCAGTAGGGATTACACGTCAATATCAAGAAAACAAAAATCTTCACAACTAGACCAATAAGCAACATCATGATAAATGGAGAAAAGATTGAAGTTTGTCAAGGATTTCATTTTATTGGATCCACAATCAACACCCATGGAAGCAGCAGTCAAGAAATCAAACGACGCATTGCCTTGGGCAAATCTGCTGCAAAAGACTTTAAAGTGTTAAATCGCAAAGACGTCACTATGAGGACTAAAGTGAGCCTGACCCACACCATGGTGTTCTCAATCGCCTCATATGCATGTGAAAGCTGGACAACGAACAAGGAAGATCAGAGAAGAATTGATGCCTTTAAATTATGATGTTAACAAAGAATATTTAGTATACTGTGGACTGTCAAAAGGACGAACAAATCTGTCTTGGAAGAAGTATAGCCAGATGCTCCTTGGAGGCAAGGATGGTGAGACTTTGTCTCACATACTTTGGACATGTTATCAGAAGGGACCAGTCCCTGCAGAAGGACATCATGCTTGGTAAAGTAGAGGGGCAGGGAAAGAGAGGAAGACCCTCAGCGAGATGAATTGACACAGTAGCTACAATGATGGGCTCAAGGATAACGATTGTGAGGATGATGCAGGACCAGGAAGTGTTTCGTTCTGTTGTACACAGGGTCACTATGAGTTGGAACCAATTCGACGGCACCTAACAACAACACAACAATATACAAATATATACATCAGGGATGGATTATCTAATAGGTTAAGGTAATCATGCTGTTTACCTTGCTTACTAGATCATCCGTAGTGAACAATTTCAGTTTTTCACCATATTAAAATTTCTGCTAGGTATGGCTGGCATCTGTTTCTCTCCCAACCTTACAGCACTTTCCTATAGAATCAAAGCCTCTTTTCAAATCTGTAATCCCTGACAGGGACGGAATATCCAGTAAGCAAGGTAAGCACAGATTTACTTGTGCTTACTTACTAATCTATAGTGAACAATTTCATGTATTTTCGCAATGAAAAACATGTGAAATTGTTCACTACAGATTAGTAAGTAAGCCCGTGCTTATCTTGCTTATTGGGTAATCCACGCCTGATGTACTTACAATATATGTACTGCATATGCGTACGTATCCTGGTGGCGTAGTGGTTAAGAGCTCAGCTGCTAACCAAAACATCGGCATTCAAATCCACCAGCCACTCCTTGGAAACACTATGGGGCAGTTCTACTCTGTCGTATAGAGTTGCTATGAGTTGGAACCGGCTTAACGGCACCTAACAACAATGACTACATATATAACACACACACACGCACCGTGCACACACACACACACATACACACATATTCTATTGGTTCTGTTTCTTGTAACCTGACTGATCCATGGTGTAAAATAACGAGAAAAAGCAAATCCCCCCTCATTGGGACTAGGGTGGTTGTCTCCACTGTGACACCACCCCCCCATCACTTCCTCCGTGTCTACAGAGTTCTATGAATACCTAAGTCAGACTTCCCCCCATCCCTGAGCCCCATGTGGCCGAGCCCCTGTGATCTCCCTCCTCCTCGATCACTCTGCTCCAGCCACATCCCCTTCCTCACTGTTCCTCCAACACACCAGGGACAGCCCCGCCTCAGGGCCTTTGCACACACTGTGCCTGCTCCCTGAACGCCCTTTCCCCCTTCCCAGACGTGGCTCATGCCTTCAGTTCCCTTCTCAAGTGTCATCTTCTCACTGAGACCCTCCCTAACCACTCAGCACCCCCCAGCCACTCACACAACCCCCATCTGCCTCCTCAATTGTCTCCAAAGCCCATGTCACCCGCTGACACATGGTGTATAAGACCCCACCCCAGGTGTCACATGGCAGATGCAGGGTAACAAGTGCACTCACGGGGGAAGCAGAGGGATTGTGGGAGCCCAGAAGAGCCACCAGACCCAGCCCAAGAGCTCAGGAAACAAAAGTCTGTAATGGTCTGTTATAGATTGAATTGTGTCCTCCAAAAATAATGTGTTGTAAATCCTAATTCAAATACCTGTGGATAAGAAGTCCCTGGGAGGCACAATTACGCGATCGACTACTAGCCAAAAGGCTGGCGGTTCAAACTCATTCAGAGGTGCCTCAGAAGACAGGCCTGGCAATCTGCTTCTGAAGGTCACCGCCATTGGACAACCTATAGATCAGTTCTACTCTGACACACAGGGGTCGCCATGGGTTGGAATTGACTCTATGACAACTAACAGCAACATACTTGTGGATGTAATAATCCCACTTGGAAAGAGAATTTTCTTTGTTATGTGAATGGGACCATATCGGTGTAGGGTGTGTTTTAAACCTAATCACATTTGAGCTACACAGCCAGAATGCTCCTTAGAAGCAAAGATGGCAAGACTACATCTCACATACTTTGGACGTGTTATCAGGAGAGACCAGGCCCTGGAGAAGGACATCATACTTGGTAAAGTAGAGGGTCAGTGGAAAAGAGGAAGACCCTCAACGAGATGGACTGACACAGTGGCTGCAACAATGGGCTCAAACAGAGCAACGATTGTGAGGATGGCGCGGGACTGGGCAGCGTTTCGCTGTTGTACACGGGGTCGCTGTGAGTCGGAACCAACTTGATGGCACCTGACAACAACAACTTTTGAGATGCCAAAGGAACAGATTAGGCACAAAGACAAGCAAGTTCAAATGGGGGAAGATAGACGCCACGTGGGGATCTCCAAGGAATTCCGAGAAGAGAGCTAAAGAAACTGAGGCAAGGATTTCCCCCTAGAGTGGACAGAGACAGAGCCTTCCCCTAGAGCCAGCACCCTGAATTCAGACGTCTGGTCTCCTAAACTCTGAGAAGGGGGCAGCGGTGGTTCAGCGGTAGAACTCCTGCCTTCCATGTGGGAGACCCGTCTGCCAGTGGAGGCTTGCATGTTGCTATGGTGAGTGTTGCTGGAGCTTCCAGCTTAAGACAGACTAGGAAGAAAGGGCTGGTGATCTACTTCCAAAAAATTAGCCAGGGAAAACCCTACAGCTTACATCCGTCCAATCCCGTTGTGCATGGGGGTCACCATGAGTCAGAGGCTGACTTGACAACAATAAGCAACAACAACAAACTAAGAAAATAAATTTGTGTTTTTTAAAAGCAACCACATGTGGTAATTCTGTTACAGCAGCTCTAGATGACTAAGACAGGGCCCCTGAGCTCGGTCATGCTTGAGGAACTGCCTGCGCAGGCCGTCTTTAGCTCACCAGTTTGCGGCATGGCTCCAGCTGGCCCAACACAAAGGGCAGGAAAATGCGCACCAGCCACTCACAGACAAACTGCCTCTTCGAAGAGCCACAGTCCGACTCGAACTTCTGCAGGATACACCAGAGCAGCCCTCCAGCCACCGTTGGGCCCCCAGGCCCCACCAGTGTGCCCTGTGGGCCTTACCTTCAGTACGCGCCCCCTGACTTTCTCCAGCTGCTTGGCAGCCTGCTGGCAGTCCAGGGCTGCCGTCAGACACTGGTCAGCCAGCTGCAGGAAGGTGGTTGTAGCATCCGCCATGAGCTGCGGGAGGAGGGGCTGGGTGACCCCAGAATCCATGCTCTGGCATTGGGGGGGCATTCAGTCCAGCCGGTGGGTATCTGTGCACACTGGTAGAAAGCACCCTCCCTCTAAGGGATTCAGGGTCAGGGTGCCTGGCCCGGTGAGTGTAGAGCTGGCTGGAGTCCAGCCGCCTCAGACCATGTCATTGTGCAGTGTGCAAACTGAACAACTGTGCCGGGCAGCCCTGGACATTCCTAGATCCCCATCTCCCTCACCTACCTCATCCATCAAAATGTCCCTCCCCTTGGCCTCCAAAACACATCCTACTTGTTCCCTACCAGCAACCCCACCTGGTTCAGTCCCTGCCATCTCTCTTCTAGATGCTGCCCTGGCCTTTCTGCCACTTCCACTCCTGCCCCCATCAGCCCCTGCTCCTCATGACAGGTGGAGGTTCCTAAGCCATGAATCAGGTCATAGAGCCAGCCCTGCTCACACATCTGCTGTGGCTCCCTATTGCCACAGGACAGAGCTGGCTCCTTAGCCCAGTGCTCAAGGCCCTGTGGGATCCGCCCTGCTCAGCTCACCAGCCCATCCCCCACTACTCCAAAAAAAAAAAAAAACTAAACCCATTGCCATGGAATTCATTCCGACTCATGGCAACCCCATGTGTTACAGAGTAGAACTGAGCCCCTAGGGTTTTCTTGGCTGTAACCTTTACAGAAGCAAATCGTCAGGACTTTCTTTTGAAGCATCACTAGGTGGGTTCAAACCACCAACCTTTAGATTAGTAGCCCGGCTCAAACCATTTGCGCCACCTGGGGACCAAAACCTGCAATCCATCCTCTCTAAATTATTTCCAAATGCAGCCAAGCTCTCTCACCTCCCAGCACTTAATCCATGATGTTCCCTTTCCCCAGAACCTGCCCCACCCCCATTCCTCCCATCGCTGTTCCAGTGTGAAAGGCCCCTCCTCAGGAAGCTCGTCTGTCGCTGGAGATGGACTAGGTGTCTCCTTGGGGCACATCCTGTTTGTGTGTCCCCCCACCACAGCCCTGCCCACTCGGCGTGGTCACTGCTTGGTCACGAGCTCATGATCCTAGGGGCTGGAGGGAGGGCCAGGTCTCTCTTGGTCATCTTGGTGTCCTGATGTCCCCAGCACACACCTGGCACTCGCTCCCACCCATCCACACCTGCTGAGCGAGATCTTGGACCCTAAACACCAGGCTCTGAGTCCCGAGGAAACCAAAGGGTGTAGCCAGCTTCTGCAGGCGTTCCTGCTTCCTCTGGGCCTCGCGGTAGCACGTCTGCATCAGTTCTGGGTCCCATGGCATCTCCCCGAACGAGGAGACCTGTGTGCCAGAGAAAGCCGGTGAGAAAAACACTGTCAGCAGATGGAAGAGTGGGGCCAAGGACCCCACCGCCGATTCACAGAAGTAGAAACCTAAACGAACACACGGCACCCCAGGTCATCACCAAAGAATGCAAAATCAAGTAAGTGCAAGGGGCCATTGTTGCTGTTGTTGTTAGGTGCCATCAAGTGGATTTTTGACTCATAGAGACCCCATGTGACAGTAGAACTGCCCCATAGGGTTTTCATGACCATAATCTTTACAGAAGCAGATCACCAGGCCTTTCTCCTGTGGAGCTGCTGGGTGGGTTTAAACTGCCAACCTTTTGCTTAGCAGTCGAGTGCGCCACCAGGGGCCATTCTAAAAACTGAACCAAACCCACTGCCAGTCTGACTCCCAGTGACCCTATAGGACAGAGTAGAATTGCCACATGGGGTTTCCAAGGTTGTAATCTTTACAGGAGCAGACTGCCACATATTTCTCCTGCGGAGCAACTGGTGGGTTCTAACTGTCAGCCTTTTGGCTAGCAGCCAAGCACTTTAACCACTGTGCCACCAGAGCTCCTGGGGCCATTAGGTGGCTATAAAAAGGCAAACACTGGAACACAAACAGAAAGCTGTCCAGCAGGGTTCACTGCAGCATTTTTCACAACAGCCAAAAGGTGAAAACAACCAAATGTCCATCAGCACATGAATAGATAAACACAGTGTGGTCTGTCGATGGAATGTTACTCAGCCATAAAGAGAATGAAGTTCTGGTGCAGGCTGCAACATGAATGAACCTTGAAAATACGCTGAGCAAAGTAAGTTGCAAAAGGACACATACTGTATGATCTCACCTATATGAGATAAGCAAATATATAGAAAGTAAAGATTCTTCACGGTTACCAGAGATGGGCGGGAGGGGGAAAAGGGGAGTTTCTGTTTGGCGGGCCCTGAGTTTATGTTAATGGTGGTAGAATGTTTCCGATGTGGCGGGCCCTGAGTTTATGTTAATGGTGGTAGAATGTTTCCGATGAGGATAGTAATAATGGTAGCACAATATGAAACGTGTAATCAATGTCACTGAGTTGTAAATGTGGAAGTTGTTGTGCTGGCAGATGTTTTGGTGTGTATGTTTTCACCACAGTAAAAAGAGAAAAAATAAAAATAAAAAATGATAAGATGCAGTGCTGGTTCCACTGAGGGAAACACACTGAGTCCCTCTGGGACCTACACCGATGGCCTGATACCCACTCTGTGCTGGGCCCTAGGGCTACAGAAATGTAGTCATCCGACCCAGTTTTTGCCTACAAGGAGCTCAGGGTCATGTTGGAGGAGACAGACTGCAGACAGACAACCACAGAAGTATGTGAACACTGCTGTGATGTGGGAAGCACTGGCAGCTGGGGTAGCAAAGTGATTCAAGGAAAGCTCCTAGAGAAGGTGATTATCAAATGGAGGTCTAATAATGAATTGAAGGTTGCCTGGCACATTGCTGTTACTGTTGTCAGGTGCCGTGGAGTCAGTTCCGACTCACAGAGACACTGTGTACGACAGAACGAAACACTGCTGGGTCTTGCGTCAACCTCACAATCCTTGCTACGTTTGAGCCCACTGGTGCAGCCACCGTGTCTGTGCATCTACTTGAGGGTCTTCCTTTTTTTCGCTGACCCTCTGCTTTAGCAAGCATGAGGTTCTTCTCCAGGGACTGGTTTCTCCTGATAACATGTACTCTACTTTGAGGAGGCAGCTCTTCCCCAGTCGTATTTTGAGTGCCTTCCAACGTGAGGGGCTCATCTTCTGGCACTATATCAGACAATGTCCTGCTGTTATGCATAAGGTTTTCACTGGCCAATTTTTTCAGAAGTAGACGGCCAGGTCCTTCTTCCTAGTCTGTCTTAGTCTGGAAGCTTTGCTGAAACCTATCCACCACAGGTGACCCTGCTAGTATTTGAAATACCAGTGGCATAGCCTCCAACATCATAGCAACAGGCAAGCTACCACAGTACCACAAACTGATAGATGCGTGGTGGTGCCTGGCACATAGAAGAGGCCCGTTGAATATCAGATGAACTGAGTTTACTTGCATTGGGCAGAATTTCATGGCTTTGGGTGTAGCCCCATAGCTGAACCTGGGGACTGGGAGGAGGAGGAGTTTGAGAGAAAGATGATCCCAGAGTGGTTTTGCTAAAATGCCTCTCCTTCCCCGCCCCACTGCGTTTAAACGGTGCCCAATGACCATAATAAATATGAACAAGGGGACTGCACCAAGGTCCTCTAAAAGTAAAAAGCAGCCTAAAACAAATTTCAGAAGTTTTTAAACAGAAAAAAATGTAAAACTCCTGCAACTTTTCTGTCAAGGTAACACACTGCCCCCGCTCGCTGAACCTCACCTCCCTGCGCAACCGCGCGCCGGAGGGGCTCCCACGCAGGTGGCGAAACAGGCGGTCCATGCCCTGTGCGAGGAGGGTCTGAACCGCCGCCAGAGCGGCCCCCATGGTGCTCAGCAGCGTCTGCGTGACCCGGGCCAGCTGTGCATCCACCTCTTGGCGCAGGCACGACTCTAGGGGGCCCTGGACTTCGGCTGGGGACAGAATACACTGGCCTGGGGTCCCCTCCGTGAGGTGCCCCGCAAATGGCGGGGGCGGGGCCGCCTGGGCTCAGCAGGCCAATGTGGACGGGAACGCAGACTCTGAGTACCCGTCTCCGTCTCGTTTTACAGTTGAGGAAACTGAGGACCGGCCCAAAGGCTCACAGGTCCTGGGCACAGAGCCAGGATTCAACCAAGGGGGTACCTCCACTGCCTTGACCAGACAGCCCAGGGCAGGCCCCACCCCTATCTGCGCTCCCTCCCTCAGCCCCTCACCCGCCCGGCCTCACCCCCTCCTTTAGCCCGCCCCCTTCCCACAGCCCCGCCCCCAGCTCTGACTCCGCCCCTAGCCTCGTCGCCTGTTTCTCAGCTCCCGGCCAGATCCATTTCCCATTCAGGCCTCACCCTCCTGCCCCGCCCTTTCTCTTCTTTCGCTCCCCCATCCCCTCCTCCATACTGTGTTCCCTTTCTTCGCCTCAAGTTCTCGCAAGATTCTGTCCCTCCTTTTCCCGCAGATTCGCCCCTTTCCCTTTCTTTCTCGGCCCCGCCTCTGCCCTGCCTCACCCTCCCGCCCCTTCCCAGACCCATCCTTTTTCTGGCCCCGCCCCCCATCCAGGTCCCTCCTCTTTCGTCCACTTACCCCGCCCCGCCCTCCCGGCCTCCCCCAGCCTCACCCCGCAGCCTCCTCGCCACCCGCGCCCGCAGCCGGAGCGTCTGGTCCACATCGGGACGGATCGTCCTCTCCAGGGTGGCCAGCAGCTCCTCCTTTTCGGGCTGGAAGGCGCGGAGCTCTGCGGAGACCCAAGCTAGGACGGCGGCGTGAACTGCGTCCAGAAGCTGCGGGACCGGATGCGAGGACCCACACGGCGCAGGGGCGCGGCAGACAGCCGAAGAGAGGGGACACAGAGACAGAGACAGGGAGATGGAGAGACAGGGTGCAAGTTAAGGGGGGACAGTCGCGGATAGGAGATCCTGGGAGGCCCCGCCTGCCTCTCCCCCACCAGCAACCCCTCCGCACGCGTCCCCCACCCCGCCTCACCTCGGTCCAGGCCCAGGCGCGGGCGCGGGCGCGGCCGACCCCCCTCAGGCCGGGCGGGGTCTGGGGGCACAACACGGGCAGCAGCTCCTGCATCAGCACCGCGGTCAGCACCTGCGGAAGAGAGGGTCGCTGGGGCCTGGCGGGCCAAGTGGAGCCTGGGTGTCCCGGGTGCAGGCGCGCAAGGTGGTACTTACCTCGGCGTCCGAGCCCAGGTTCACGTCGTCGTCGCCAAAGTGGCCTTGGTGCTGCCGGTACAGCCGCACGGCCTCCAGGAAGGCCCGGGCAGCGGGGGCCGAGCTGCGCTGCAGGACTGAGGGCGCTCCCTAGTACCCGGAGGGGCCGCCTACCTCCGCCCCGCCTCCCTCTTCTCCCCACCAGGTCCCTGAACACTCGAGTCTCGTCCACCTCCGGGACTTGTACAGTCTTCTGCTGGGACACAGGCCCCCAGGACCACCACCGGCTCATAAGACGCCTTTTTACCAGGTAGGAAAAGGCGCCCCCTGTGGGCAGCTGCAGGTGGGGCAAGAGAAAGGGGCGGGGCCTGGGGTGGGCGGGACCTTCCAAGGAGTGGCCTGGTGGGGTGGGGTGGGGTGGGGCCTAGAAAGAGTGGGGCCCCAGCTGCCTCTCCAATTGGGCATGTTTATGCAGTGTAGATCCTGTTTCCGTTCTTCACCTGGCTGGCCCCTCATCTTTTTCAGGCCCCAGCTTCAACCCCTGGGAAACCCTCCCTGACCCCTAGGCTGGGCTTCCACAGCACTGTCCCCATTACAGTCCTGGTCACTCTTAACTAACTGCCTGGTGCCCCTTCTGCTGTCCCTAACAACCCATTTGACAGATAAGGAAGCCGAGGTTTGGAGAAGTTCCCACAGCCAGCAGGGGCACGTGCGATCCCAGAGCCTGAGCCGCACCACTGCCTGGGCTTCCCAGGACCCACCAGTGCCCCGAAGCCGGATGCCACCCTGGAGAGCCAGTTTCCAGGCACGCTGCGCCTCCCTGGTGGTTGTGAAGAAACAGAGATGCTGGCGAAAGGGGTGCTGCAGGAAGACGGGGAAACTCTCGGGCATGTCCAGGAGGGGGTCAGGCTCTTCCTGTGCAGGATCTCCTGAAAGCAGACAGAAAATTAGCACGCCTTCATTCATTCACTTTACAATCCATCATTCATTCACTAGGAGAAAATGTCCATGAAATGCTTATAGCAGCCCCTGGCATGGACCATTGCTCCTGGCATGGCATGAGCCACAGTGATTATTGCTGCCACTATCCTTATTCCTGCAGTACCAGGCTTGGGCACAGTCCTGGAGAACTGTGGGCTGTCTTCCTCATGTGCCCAGAGCAGACATCCCTAATCCATGCCTGCATTGTATCCCAACCTCAGCATCCTCCTCAACACAGCTCCCTGGGCAGACATCACCAATCAATCCAAGTTGGGATGTGAGCCCTGATTGTTGTCCCCACCTGATGGCTCAAAGGAGTCAGCCAGGCCTGGGTTTGAGCCAGCACACCACTTACTAGCTCTATGCTTAGAAAAAGATAGACAGCTGCCATTGTGTTAACTCTGACTCGTGGTGACCTTACGTACAACAGAGCGAAATGTTGCCCCATGTTGTGTGTCATCATTAGGTCACCAGCATGTTTGAGTCCATCTTTGTGGCGACTGTGCCGGTCCATGTCACCAAGGATCTCCCTCATCCTCACTGACCCTCTACTTCACCAAACGTGATATACTTCTCCAGTGATTGGTCCCTCCTAATAATATGTCTGTCTTAGGCTGGATTTCTAGAGAAGCAAAATCAGTAAAGTGTATAAATATAGAGAGAGATTTATATCAAAGAAATGGCTCAAGCAGTTGTAGAGGCTGGAAAGTCCTAAGTCCCTAGGTCAGGCTGCAAGCGCCTCCCGACTCACGTAGCTGCAGGGACTGGAGAACCCAAGATCCACTGGTTAGATGATGACTACTGGCCCACGGCTGTGAAGGCTGCTGAATCCAAGATTGGCAGGTAAGACTGCAGGCTACGGGCCCAAGTCCCAAGAACTAGAGGTCAAATGTTGACAAGCTGAATGCAGGGTCCAGAGTAGAGCAAAAACCCATGAGCCTTGCCAGAAAGTCCACCTATATTGGATGCAGGCCACACCCCCACAGAAACAGCCTTTCAACTGATTGGCTACTCACAACAGATCCCGTCATGGAGGTGATCACATTATATCCGATCTCATCATGGAGGTGATTACATCATTATATGACTACTAAACTACATCATAACTGCCAAACTACTGAGAATCATGGCCCAGCCAAGTTGGTACACAAACTTAACAATCACAATGTGCAAAGCAAGTGAGTTGGATGATGTTCTATTGAGATGTATAAGGTTTTCATTGGCTGATTTTTGGAAGTAGATAGCCAGGCCTTTCTAGTCTGTCTTAGTTTGGAAGCTCTGCTGAAACCTGTCCACCATGGATGTCCCTGCTGGTATTTGAAATACCAGTGGCATAGCTTCCAGCATCACAGCAACACAAAAACCACCACAGTACCACAAACTTACAGATGGGTTGGAGCTCTATGCCTAGGGCACACTTTTTCATCTCATGTCTCTGCCTTCAATTTTCCTGCCAGTAAAATGGGGTGTCTTAGTTACCTAATGCTGCTATAACAGAAATACCACAAGCGAATGGCTTTAAAAAACAGAAATTTATTCTCTCACAGTTTAGGAGGCTAGAAGTCCAAATTCAGTGTGCCAGCTCTAGGGGAAGGCTTTCCCTCTCTATCAGCTCTGGGGGAGGTCCTTGTCTCCTTTCAACATCTGTGGGCCCGGCATTCCTTGGAGATCTCCATGTGTCTTGGCATCAATCTTCCCCTGGGTCTAGGAGGTTCTTAGCACAGGGACCCTGGGCCCAAAGAACATGCCCTGCTCCCAGCTCTTCTTTCTTGGTGGTAGTGAGGTCCCTCCCCTCTCTGCTCACTTCTCTCTCCTTTCATCTCTTGCAAGATAAAAGGTGTGACTCAAGCAAGGGTGTGACTTGAGTCACACCCTCTTGTAAGGTTGTGACTCAAAATACACCCCACACTGATCCTGCCTCATTAACACAGGGAGGCTCGAATGTACAACACATCACAAAATGGAGGATAATTACATCAGATCACAAAATGGAGGACCATCACACAATACCGGGAATCATAGCATAGCCAAGCTGATACATACTTTTGGGAGACACAGTGCAATCCATGACATGGGGTTAACAGTGATAGGAACCACCTAAAGCAGTTGGGAGGACAACACCAGTGAATTTGTTTTTGGTTACTTTATTTGGGGTCCCCTATATCGAAAGCAGGATGATGAATAAGGAACACCGAAGATGAATCGATGCCTTTGAATTGTGGTGTTGGCGAAGAATACTGAATACACCATGGACGGCCAAAAGAACCAACAAATCCGTCTTGGAAGAAGAACAGCCAGAATGCTCCGTAGAAGCAAGGATGGTGAGACTATGTCTCACGTACTTTGGACGTGTCGTCAGGGGGGATCAGTCTGTGGAGAAGGACATCACGCTTGGTAAAGTAGAGGGTCAGTGGAAAAGAAGAAGATCCTTGACGAGATGGATTGACGCAGTGGCTACGACAAAGGGTCAAGCATAGCAACAACGGTGAGGATGGCGCAGGACCAGGCAGTGTTTCTCGTTCTGTTGTACGTAGAGTCGCTATGAGTCAGAACACACTCAACGGCACCTAATAACAACAAATCCTTGGTCCACCATCTGTCAGTTTGTCATACTGCACTGGCTTGTTTGTTGCTGTGATGCTGGAAGCTATGCCACTGGTATTTCAAGCACCAGCAGTGTCACCTATGGTAGACAAGTTTCAGTGGACCTTCCAGACTAAGACAGACTAGGAAGAAAGATCTGGTGATGTATTCCCGAAATGAGCCAATGAAAACCCTACGGATCACAACAGAATATTGTCTGATATAGTGCTGGAAGACGAGCCCCTTGGGTTGGAAGACACCTGAAATATGACCAGCTATGCCTACATGAACGACTCCCAGTAAAAACTCGGGTCACCAGGGCTCAGGGAACATCCCTGGTGGGCAATATCTCGTGCATGTTGTTACACATCGATGCTGGGAGAAGTAAGTGCTGCTCACCACCCCATGTCATAAGAAACTCAAACTCCATGTTTTGATGTTTCAGCATCCCTTTTCTTCCAGCCTCTGCTTAAATATTACTTATTTCAAGATAGCAGACCTGCTTGCCTGCTAATCAGCTCATACTCTCATGCAAAATCCTAGACAACAGTCCAGAGGCAGCTTTTACCCTAGCTGGTTCTCCCTTCTCCCACCCACACGTCACATCTGGGAATTCAGATGAGGACTCCCTGACCTCCCTGCTAAATTCGCACCCCTACACCCCCAGTTTCCCACTGACTACTTTAAAGTAGCCAGTACTTCTAAGTCCACAAAATAAGGTGTGCACACCCCCAGACCTTATTGAAGGCTGAGCTTCTCTCCCTGATTCTCCCCTTCATTGGCACCCACGTGAACTTTGGATGCAGTGCTGGAGGTGCTCACTCATCTATGCCAAGAAATTTGGAAGACGGCTGCCCGGCCAATAGACTGGAAGAGATCCATATTTGTGCCCATTCCAAAGAAAGGTGATCCAACAGAATGTAGAAATTATCAAACAATATCATTAATATCACATGCAAGTAAAATTTGGTTGAAGATCATTCAAAAGCTGTTGCAGCAGTACAAAGACAGGGAACTGAAGAAACTCAAGCTGGATTCAGAAGAGGACGTGGAACAAGGGATATCATTGCTAATGTCAGATGGATCTTGGCTGAAAGCAGCAAATACCAGAAAGATGTTCACCTGTGTTTTATTGACTATGGAAAGGTATTCAATTGTGTAGATCATAACAAATTATGGATAACGTTGTGAAGAATGGGAATTCCAGACACTTAATTGTGCTCAGGCAGAACCTGTACGTAGACCGAGAGTCAGTATCTCAAGCAGAACCCCGGGATAGTTCATGGTTTAAAATCAGGAAAGGTGTGCATCAGGGTTGTATCCTTTCACCATACTTATTCAGTCTGCATGCTGAGCAAATAATCTGAGAAGCTGGACTATATGAAGAAGAATGTGGCATCAGGATTGAAGGAAGACTCATTAACAACCTGTGATATGCAGATGACACAAGCTTGTTACTGAAAGTGAAGAGGACTTGAAGCGCTTACTGATGAAGGCCAAAGACTACAGCCTTCAGTATAGATTACACGTCAACATAAAGAAAACAAAAATCCTCACAACTGGACCGATAAGCAACATCATGATAAATGGAGAAACTATTGAAGTTGTCAAGGATTTGATTTTACTTGGGTCCACAATCGAAGCCCATGGAAGCAGCAGTGAAGAAATCAAACTATGCATCGCACTGGGCCAGTCTGCTGCAAAAGACCTCTTTCAAGTGTTAAAAAGCAAAGACATCACTTTGAGCACTAAGGTGCACCTGACCCAAGCCATGGTATTTTCAATCACCTCGTATGCATGCAAAAGCTGGACAATGAATAAAGAAGACTAAAGAAGAAGAATTGATGCCTTTGAATTATGGTGTTGGTAAAGAATATTGGATATACCGTGAACTGCCAAAAGAATGAACAAATTTGTCTTGGAAGAAGTACAGCCAGAATGCTCCTTAGAAGTGAGGATGATGAGACTTCGTCTCACATACTTTGGACTTGTTATCAGGAGGCATTGGTCCCTGGAGAAGGACATCATGCTTGGTAAAGTAGAGGGTCAGTGAAAAAGAGGAAGACCCTCAATGAGATGGACTGACACAGTGGTTGCAACAATGGGCTCAGACATAGCAATGATTGTGAGGATGGTGCAGGACCAGGCAGTATTTCATTTCTGTTGTACGTAGGTCGCTATGAGTCAAAATCAACTCGACAGCATCTAACAACAACAACTTTTGATTCTGGTCAGGTGACCTACCTCTCCTCACCCTGGCAAGAGTGGCCATGGGTGTTTCTAGAGCAGTGTCCTCACCCAGGGGCAGTTTTGCCGCCAGGGGACACTTGGCTATGTCTGAGGACATTTTTGGTTATCACAACTTGAGGAAGTGGGTGGAGGCCAGGGATGCTGCTCAACACCCTACAGTGTACAGGAGGGCCCCACCACGGAGAAGGAGCCTCCAAACATCAGCAGTGCTGCGGTGGGAGCCTCCCCTCATGTGGTCCCGGGAGACTAACCCGAGGGGTCTGGGCAGAGAGCATCCAACAGGCAGAGGTACTCGGGACGTGAGGTCAGGACTGTGTACCCCGTCAGAGCTGCAGAGCCAAGAGGCTTGCGCCCATTTTCATATTCCTACAAAAGGCATCCAAAGAACAGGTTTAGGATGAAGCTAACCTGCGGCTTCCATGACCCAACTTTAGACCCCAGGGAAGGTTTTGGGAAACTGGGGAAGTTCTCCCTCCTACCTCCTCCCAACTCTCATGCCTCCAGCACCTCCTATGTGCCCAGCTGATCCCAGGTGTGTATGAGATTATCTCATCGAATCCCCAAAGCCCCATGGCATGGGCCATCAGTGTCCCATTCCACAGAGGGGGAAACTGAGTCCAAGGGAGGCAAGTGACCCACCTGAGCTCTCTGACTGGGAAGCAGCACTGCAGTAATGAGCAAAGGCCTCCACGTGGTTTCACCAGTGACTAGGAGTGAGTCCCTGCCCTCCCCGCCTGAGCCTCAGTTTACCCACCCGGGCCACGGGGCATGCAGCAAGATGGTCGCCCATCCTCGGCCAAGCACTCAAGTCGGGAGGGGACTGAATTCACACTAAACGATGGAGAAAAGGGATCTGGAGGGCGGTGAGGGCTCGCTATGCTGGGAGCTGGGACCCCACAACCGTGCTGGGGAGGGGTAGGATGGAGAGGTGCAGAGGTGGAGGACCCGGGCGGCGCACTCACCTCCCTGCGGCTAAACCACTCCAGCCGGCCGTCCCCACGCAGGACGCAGAAGCTCGGCTGCCATCGGGGCGGGCTGCCCCGCAGGTGGGTCAGAGGGCCTCGGTGCTCGCGAACTTGGGGCAGCTTCTGCCAGGAAGGACGGGCGAGCGTCGGGGCGCGGACGGTGCCCCTGGATCCCTACAGCGCGGAGAGCGCCCGCCTGCCCTGGCGCCACCAGATGCGGGGCTGGGGTCGCTACGTCGTGTGATTCTTCGTTTCTTAAGCACTTTACGGCGGGCCCTGGTTTGAGAGCTTGCAGATGTTACCGGGTGTCACCTGCACCGCGGCCCCGCCCCGGGAAGCGGGGCACACATAGGAGCGGTCCTATGAGTCTGGGTCAATAAATACACAGCATGTTCGGGAAAACAAACACTTAAGAGACCTGCCCCGCAATGGAAGTGGCCTCAGAGGCCGCCTAAGAGGATGGGGCGGTCACCGGGCTGAGAACCGGGAGCCCGAGCTCCCATCACGAACCCCACTGCACCTCCAACCGGGAACGTCAGCAGGTGGTGAAAGCGGCTCCCGGGAGAGCCCGGAGGGGACAGACGGCCAGTCCCTCCGTGGGTGCAGCTTGTCCACTGAGCAGCGCCAGGCACAGGCCCACAAGGCTTCCACCCTGCACCGCCTGCCCGAGAGCCCCCACAGCACTGATACCCGCTACAACCTGGATGAAATTTGAAACATTAGGCTCAGTGAAAGAAGCCAGACTCAGAAGGGCAAATATTGTACCCTCCAACGTAGATGAAACAGGCAATGTACAGAGATCAAAACTTATTCGTGGTGACCAGTGCGGCAGGGAAGGGAAAAGTGGAGCCCTTGTATGGGAAGCAGTAAGTTTGTTTACGGTGATGGGAAATTTGGCAACGATTGTTCGTGATGGTTTGCATATGATTCGTGTCATTGGTGTCACTAAGTAGCATACGTGAAAAACGTTGAATAGGCCAAAAAAAGAAGAAGAAGAAGAAGAAAAATGAATGAATGAATGTTTTAAGTTGCCCCACCAGCGAGGGCAAAGGTCTGGACGTTGGAGCGTGGCCAGTGGGGAGCCTGGCACTAGCGGTTTCACCCCAGCCTCGCCCACGATCCAGCCACGCCCACGATCCAGCCACGCCCACCACCCCGTTACGCCCACTCACCTTACTGCGCAACAGATGGCAACCGGCGGGTTCCTGGGGGCCCAGCTCGCGGGAGATCTGCCACAGGACCGAGGCCGCCAGCTGCCCGCGATAGCACGGCAGGAAGTTCTTCAGTAGAGCGTCCACCTGATCTGAGGGGACAGGGGAACAGGAGGATGGTGAGGCCGCCGGATGGGCCCGCAGGCCTGCCTGGGAGAGGGCAGGATAACAGGAAAGCCACCGTGGGCTCCTACCTGCACCTAAAAATGCCCAACAAGACGCGCCCCGAATGCTATTCACCTAGAAGCCTCCGCTGCACTTTTCCCTGCACGTGGGTGGCAACAGGGTGGGGGGGGGGGCGGGGTGTTAAGGCGTCTCATGTCTAACTTGTAACTTATGCACAACAACCAATCGAACCAGTGACCATCAAGAGGCTTCTGACTCATGGCGACCCCATGTGTGTCATAGGGTTTTCAATGGCTGATTTTTCAGGAGTGGATCGCCAGGCCTTTCTTTCAAAGTGACTCTGGGTGGATTCAAACTACTAGCAAGCGCTTAACCGTTTGCACCACCCCCCAAACAAAAAAACTAAACCCGTTGCTGTCCAATTGATTCTGACTCTTAGCGACCCTATAGAACTGCCCCACAGGGTTTCCAGGGAGCAGCTGGTGGATTTGAACTGCCCACCTTTTGGTTAACAGCTGAACGCTTATCCACTGCACCACCAGGGCTCCTTGTACCACCCAGGGACTCCTTAATGCACAATAGACATCATTTAATTGTGTTTAAAGTGCACAATGTTATGAACTTTGATGCGATTATGCACCCGTGAAACCATTGCCGCAACTGAGATCATGAACAGATCCGTTGCCCCTGAAAGTTTCCTTATGCCACTTACCTGGGGAGATTTTCAAGCTTTCTTTTTTCACTTGTGGTAAAATATATATATAACAAAACATTTGCCATTTAAACTAGTTTTACATGTACAATTCAGCGACATTAATTACATTCATCATGTGCAATCATCACTACTATCTGTTTCTAGATTTCAAAAGCTTTTGAACACCCCACCCCAGCAAAAGGGAACTTTCTAGAGTGATGAAGTGTACTGTATCCTGATGTAAAAGGTGATTATCCAGGTGTTAAAGTTCTTTAAGATGTCCCCTTCAGATATATGCACTTGACTGTATATTACTTCTATTCTGCTGCCTGGAATATGGACCCGATGCCTGGAGTCACAGCAGCCGTCATGCACCACAAAGTGACCTTGAAACCATCCGAGGCAGAGCCTCGTGATGGAAGGAGCTCAGGCTCTAACTTTACCAGCCTGCCTGCCTCAGCACATCTCTGAGAGAGAAACAAATCATTATGTTGTTTAAGCTACTAAAGGCAAAACAAGTCCTGACACAGGGTAAAGTAACTCATTGAATTCTTACAATGGCCATGTGAG
Organism: Dugong dugon; assembly: GCA_030035585.1. NCBI lineage: Eukaryota > Metazoa > Chordata > Mammalia > Sirenia > Dugongidae > Dugong > Dugong dugon. Next base: position 21,991,847 of record CM057462.1, on the reverse strand, counting down.
GTAGGTATTGTTGCTATCTCATTATGGGAGAATGAGGCCCAGAGAGGGGCAGTCACTTGCCCACAGTCACAGAGTAGGGGCAGGGCCAGGGTGCAAACTTCAGCAGTCTGACTGTTCTTTGCACATGCTGTTCCTCCTGAAGGGAATGCTGTTCCCACATGTCCTACGTGCTGACTCCATTGCACCCCTCCAGCCCCAGCTTGACTACCGTCTCCTGGATTATGACCCCCTGAGGGTGGGGGGCGCCTAGCAGGTGCTCAATCCACATGCAGGGGCTGGGAGGGGGGCGGAGGGAATCATTAGGCACTGAATCCTTCCTAGCCACATCTCAAATTGGGAACTGAGCCTCAGTCCCTGGGGACCATGTGGAGGGGCCTGCTTGTCCCTGCCTCTCTAGAGGACCACATTGCTGGGCCTGACTGGGCCTGGGACACCCCCACCCAGGTTTATGCCCCAACCCCATCCCAAACCCCTGAATAGGGTCATTAGGTTAAAAACCAAAAGACAAGAACCAGTTAAATTTGAATTTCAGATAAATAATAAATATTTTAGCATAAGTGTGCCCTATACAATATTTGGGATATGCTTACACTAAAACATTATTCATTGCTTATCTGGAGTTCACACTGACAGAGCCAGGTTGGTGCAAATGGTTAAGCACTTGACTACTAGCCAGAAGGTTGGTGGTTCAAACCTACCCAGAGATGCCTTGGAAGAAAAGCCTAGTGATCCACTTCTGAAAGGTCACAGCCTTGAAAACCCTAGGGAGCAGTTCTACTCTGCACAGCGGGGTTGCCATGAGACAGAGTGGACGCAACAACTTACATCAACCTGTACTGTGTCTGACAACCTGTGCCCTGACCCTGCATGCCCAGCTCCCACCCCATCACCTGCCCGGCTCACCCTTCAGGTGCTGCTGCTGCTGCTTATCCAGGGGGCTCGAGGGCCGCCCCCCCATCCTGGCCCAAGGTCTCTGGGCTCGCCTGTGAGTAAAGGCCAATACCCCTGCGACTCCCTTGGCCACAGGTCCCTCGGCTCAGGGGCCGCCAGGAGCAGGGCGCTGGGGAGGCCCGGACGCTGCGGAGACCAGCGTGGTCTAGAGGCAGAGCAGGCCCAGGTGTGGGGCTGCCCCTCTTTCCTCTCTCCTCTTCTCCCTCCTCCCCCTGCACCTGCACCTCCTTGCTCCCTGAGGGCCAAGGCTGCCCCGAGCTGGTGGTTTCTGCCTTCTGCCGGGGCCCAGGGTGGGGTTGGGGAGATGAAGTGCTGGCCATCTGGCCTCGTAGGAGGGATGCCTGAGGGATGCAGGGCAGACATCTGGCAGGACAAGCCGGCAGTCATTGGTGTGTAGGAACAAGAAAGGGGGTTGGGAGGGACACACACACACACACACACACACACACAAAATCCACTGCAATGGAGTCGATTCCTACTCATGGCCACCACATGTGTGACAGAGTAGAACTGCTACATAGGGTTTTCTTGACTATAATTTTAATGGAAGAAGATTGCCAGACCTTTCTTCTGCAGCACTGATGGGTGGTTTCCAACTTTCAGTTAGCAGCTGAGCGCTTAACTGTTGTACCAACAGAGCTCCTTTTCTGCCTGGAGGTGCGGAATCTAATTCCTGGTGCCCTTCCCCACTGTGCTCACCTCTTGCTGGACAATGCCAGGGATGAGGACCCAGCTCTGGACCAGCCCCCAGGAGTCCCAGCCCCCGGGGTCAGTGCTGGCATAGAGGGAATGGGAACTGGGGTCCTGGATGATGGGTGGGGCTGGAGGGCCCTGAGAGGGAGCGGGGACTAGGGGACACTTGACGCTTTGCCTGAATTCCTTCCTGCCCCCTGAACAACCAACCAGTCACCTCTTCTTCATTTCACTTTGTGTCTCTTGGGGGTCCCTTCTCCACAACCCAACACCCCCATCTCCATTGTACCCCCCACCCTCCAAACCGAAGTTCTGACCACAGCCCTGACTTCAAGCACCCCTGCAGCTCCCCCTCAGCCTCAGGGAAACACCAGCCTCCTCGCTCCACATCCCCTCCTTCTGCGCCCCTCAGCCGCCTGCAGCTCCCTGCAGACCCCATCGTCTGCCCCGTGTCCCCTCCAGGCATTCGCCCTGACTGGGCAAGCAGGCACCTGGACCACACCCCAACTCCCTTGAGTACCTGGTCTCCCGTCTTCACCTCTCAGGCTTTAGCTGGGATGCCAGCCCCTTGGGGAGCATCCCTGCACCCCTGGGCCAGTAGGGTATGCCCTTTGTGCTCCGACTGTGCCAGTGCATCCTCCATCACAGTGGCTACCTCCGGACTGGGGCTGGTAAGTCCTATCTCCCACCCGGTCACCTGCTTTTCCAGTCCCTAGTCTTTGCTGAATGAATGAATGAGTGAATGGGACGGAGTCTGCTCTCCAGGCTGCAACGTGAGCCAGTGGGGGTCTCTCAGGCCTTGTGGAGCCATAAGCAGCACAGGCCCGCTGCCCACCAAAGACCATGAGACAGATGAGACAACAACGCTCCTTGTAGTATCAGGGTCACCCTAGAGCCAGGGCCTGTCAGCTGAGCCCCCAACTCTGGCTGAGAGTAGGACGGGGCTCCTAAGACCCTCCCCAAGGTATAGCCAATTCCTGGGGCGGGCTCAGGGCTGGGGGAAGCCTCAGTGGGGGCCAATGGTGACGTTGCACCAAGACCTGAAGGAAGTGAGGGGCCACGCCAAGCCAAGAGCTGGAGGAGAGAGAACTCCAGGCAGTGGGCACGGCAGGTGCAAAGGCCCTGAGGTGGGAATGAAGGTGACTGGTTCCAGGAACAGCAAGGAGGCGGGTGGGCTGGACCAGGGCGAGTGAGGGGCAGATGGAAAGGGAAGTGAGTGGAAGGTCAAAGGGGCCACACAAGGCCTCCTGGGCCGGATGTGGAGGGGAGTGGGTTTCACCCTCAGGGCTATGGGGAGAAGGGTACAGGAAACAGGAACACTGTCAGTGGGATCCCCCTGTGTAGAGAACTCTCCCTGGTGTCCCAGTGTCCCATCTCAATTTCCCTCTTTTCAGCCCTCTGCTCTGCCTCTGCCCATGGTGGGGGGTCACGGCCACCTGTTACCCACCCCCATGCTGCTTTCCTTCCTACCCCCTCACCCCTGCCCACTGTTTCTCAACCTGTTTTCGGTCCTACTTCCTCACTTTCACTTCTGGGCCCGGTGAGACTGTTGGCGGAAACTTGGCTTTCGGTGGTTTCAGCTTCACTCCCCATCTGGGGAGCCACACCCCTCTGCGGTTTCAATTCCCCCCTATGGCTCAGGGCAGTTACTTGCTGCGTGTGGGGCATCCCCCAGACCCCACACGCAGCACTGCGGGGGCCACTGAGCCCACTGTGGGCCTGACTTTGAGGTCCTGGCGTCCATCAGCTGCTAGAGAGGTACCTTTGGTATATTCAGGGCTCTGAAAAGGCCCACAGCTCAGCAGGACGCAGCAGTCTCTACCAACCTCGTGCGTGCAGTAGAAGCTCGGCCAAGGGGGCGTGCAGGGGGTGTAGTTGTGTCCCCTAAAAAGATATATCCATGTCCTAATCCCTGGGACGTGTGAACATGACCTTGTTTGGACATAGGGTTTGTGCAGGTGGGATTAAGTTAAGGATCTCAAGGTGAGATCATCTTGTGTTTAGGGTGAGCCCTAAATCCAATGGCCAGTGTTCTTGTAAATGAGACAGAAGAGGAAAAGATACAGAGAGGAGACGGCCATGTGAGGACGGAGGGAGACACTGGAGTGATGCGGCCACAGGCCCAGGGCCGCCTGGAGCCACCAGAGGCTGGAAGAGACAAGGAAGGATCCTCCCCCGAAGCCTCCAGAGGGAGTGTGGCCCTGCTGACACCTGGTTTCCAATTTGTGAGAGAATAAATCTCTGCCGTTGTAAGCCCCCTGGTTTGTGGTACTCTGTTCCGGCGGCCCCAGGACACTCACAGGAGGTGCCCACCCCCAGCGAGGGAGGGCAGGCTGAGACCTGCCCAGGCTGGGACAAGACATGCTGGTCAAGGGTCAGCGCTTCAACCCAGGCACCCCCAGGCCTATCGCCCACCAAGGACCACAAGACAGATGAGACTCCAATCAATGTTTCTTTTAATATCCAGTTTGCTCAAAGCCACGGCCCATGGGCTGAGCCACAGCGGGGCCCTCGTGGCTTCTGGAAGTGCCAAGAGGCTTTGTTCAGACAGTCAGGAGCGTGGCGGCAAGTGGGGCCCAGCCCCAGAAGGCCCTAGCCACTAGGGTACACGTGGTCCCAAACCGTGGTGTCTGCCCAGTGGGCTACAATGTGGAGTGCTTCTCGAAGGGCACAGTCAGCAGGCGGGCGGCCGCCTCATCCAGGAACCAGCACAGCTTCCCCGTGTGTGGCTGGACCAGAGCAGCGGGGAGCGGGTTCTCCTCGTGGTCTTCCAGGATGCGCTGTGGTGAGAGGAGCGGGGTCAGAAGTGGGAGCCAGTGGCAGCCCCTTACCCGGTGCCCCCAGAGCTCCCAGGACCCCGACGGACATGATTCTCAAACCCTGGAGACTGGACACCACCCTTTCCAGCTGCCCTTGCTGTTGTTAGGTGCCATCACGTTGATTCTGACTCATGGCAACCCTGTGTGTGTGGATTAAAACTGCTCCATAGGGTTTTCAAAGCTGTGACCTTTTGGAAGCAGATTGCCAGACCTGTCTTCTGAGGCGTCTCTGGGCAAGTTTAAACCAAGCTTCTGGCTAGCAGTCGAGTGCTTGACCATTTGTACCACCCAGGGACTCCCCAGCTGCCCTAGCAGGGACACAACACTTTAACTCTAAACCAAAACCCAAATCTGTTGCTGTTGAGTCGATTCTGACTCCTGGTGGCCCCATGTGTTACGGACTAGAACTGTTTCATAGGGTTTTCTTGGCTGCAGCCTTTACAGAAGATTGCCAGGTTCTTCTTCCGTGGTGCCTCGGAGGACTCGAACTACCAACCTTATGGCTAGTGGTCGAGCACAAAGTAGCTGTGCCACCCCGGGACCTCTCAGTTTAATTCAGGGGTCGGCCAACCTTTCCTTCAAAGGACCAGATAGTATTTTCGGCTCTGCGGACTAGCTGGTCTCTGTTACAACCACTCAGCGCTGCCGTTGTGGCCAAAAGCAGCTGTAGGCAACATGTGAACAAATGGTCTTGGCTGTGTGTCAACGGAACTTTGTTTATCGACACTGCATTTGTCTCTGAGGGCAGCTCTGGCCCCATCCATTTTCATCTCATAATCGTTAATTCCTAAATAGCCTGTAATTGCACCTCTGATCTTCCCTTTGACCCAAGAATTACTGAATTATCTCGAGATCCGATGCTTCCAGCACAATGATACCCAGGGTCATATTCTACCCTGAGGCCCTGGGCCAGGGCCCACGTGCCCATGGCTGTCTTAGAAACAGGGCCCTCGGCCATTACCTTCAGAACAGCTGCCTTGCCTTCTCCAGTTGCCACGAAGATGACAGTTCGGGCTGCGTTCAGCACAGGAAGTGTGAGGGTGACACGCTGAGGTGGTGGCTTTGGGGAGTCGCTGATGGGGGCCACAATCTTCTCCTTCTCCTGGGGGAGGGAACCCCGGATGGAGACAGAAGCACAGTCTCTTCTGCTCTCAACCGCTTTCTCCATGCCAGGCATGGTCCATAAATCATCCCAATCAGCCCCCAACCCAATCAGCCATGGTAGCTGATTCAAAGCTCCCGTTTTAAGACCGGTGAACAACGGAGGCTCAGGAGGGTTCAGCCTCTTGTCCTGGGTGGCCCAGTGTGGTTGGTGGTTGGCAGAGGCTGACTCAGACTCTGGCTCTAGGTACCACCCAGCAGGCAGCCCTCCCTCCAGCAGCCACAGGAGAATGAGCTGAGGTTTGGGACTCCAAGGGGTCTGTGTCACACTCACCTGCAGGAGCGGGTGGTCTGGGAAGAGTGAGCACGTGTGGCCATCAGGTCCGATCCCTAGGATGAGCAAGTCGAAGACTGGGATGGAGTCCCCTTGGAAGGCCTGGGTGGGGGAGAGGACGATGCAGAGAGGGTGTGAGAGAGGGGCTCAGAGGGCTCCAAGGGACAGTTGTCAGAAAGAGAAACGCAAGTGGCTTTAACCCAGTGCTATGGATTGAACTGTCTCCCCTCAAAATATGTGCTGGAATCCTAACCCTATACATGTGGATGTGATCCCATTTGGGAATACGGTTTTGCTGCATCAGTGAGGCCATATCAGTATAGGGTATATCTTAAACCAATCCCTTTTGAGACATAAAAGGAGGAGATTAGGCACAGAAGCAAGGAAGCACAGATGGGGGAAGATAGATGCCATGTGGAGATCACCAAGGAAATGAGGAACAGAAGCTGAAAAGTGACAAAGACCTTCCCCCACAGCAGACAGAAAAAGCCTTCCCCTAGAGCCAGTGCTGAATTCAGACTTCCAGCCTCCTGAACTGTGAGAACATAAATTTCTATTCCTTGATGCCACCCACTTGTGGCATTTCTGTCACAGCAGCACTAGATAACTAAGACACCCAGGAAGGAACACTCAGCCTCACCTGTGATGACAGACACTCTAATCTACGAAGTTCTGTCGGGCTAGCCAGGCGCCACAGATCTGGTGACCCAACTGTTGCGAAGGTGGGGACCCAGGCCCACCACCAGGTCATCAGTCCCGCTCGGACTCCCCAGGGTAGGGCTGTGGCCTCTGGGAAGGCAGAGGCTTTCCAAGAGAGGAAGACTCAAAGGGGGCGAGGCCTGCCAACGGCCCCCAGGGGAGTTACTGTGGGTGACCCCCATGCAATGCCACGTACAGGTAATCAACACCCTGGGCGTGGCTGGTGCGTGGGCGTGGCCTCCGTTGGTCTCCTCGGAACTCACCTGTCTCAGCTTCTTGGCATAGTCCTCCGCTGCCTCCTCCACGGACAGTGAGGGGTTAATTGTGATCACCTGGCCTTCGGGGATAGGCAGCCTGGACAGCAGCTGGGCCTGCACAGACAGAGGGACAAAATCACAGCCATCACCCACTCTCTGCTCAGGAGGCCCCACAAAGGAGCCGCTGGACTCCGCCAGGCGCGACCTCGTGGACAGCCCCCCCATTACACCTTTCCACGTGGCTTTGTGTTAATGCGCCGAGTTTTCCTTATTTATTAACTTTATTATCTGGCGTCTCCCCTCTTTGAGCCCCGTGAGGGCGAGGCCAGCTCTGCCAAGCTCCCCACTGCGTCCCCAGTGCCCAGCACGGGGTCCCACCTACAGGGGTGCTCAACATCTGAGCAACTTTCTCTTTTACTGGCTTTTTTTCCCCTCTCCGGGACCAATTGATGCATCTTAGACGGCCGCTCGCAGGCTTTTAAGACCCCAGACGAGGTCTGAAAAGCTTGCAAGTGGCCATCTAATAGGCATCAATTGGTCCCAACCACCTGGAGTAAAGGAGAATGAAGAACACCAAAGACACAAGGGAAGTATTAGCCCAAGAGACAGAAAAGACCCCATAAACCAGAAACTTCATCAGCCTGAGACCAGAAGAACTAGATGGTACCCAGCTACCACCAATGACTGCCCTGACAGGGAACAGAATAGAGAGTCCCGGATGGAGCAGGAGAAAGGTGGGGTGCAGAACTCAAATTCTAGTAAGACCAGACTTAATGGTCTGACTGAGACTGGAGGTACCCCGGAAAGCATGGCCCCTGGATTCTCTATCAGCCTAGAAATACAACAATTTCCAAGGCCAACTCTTCAGACAGGGATTGGACTGTGGGACATAAAGTGATACTCGTGAGGAGTGTGCCTCTTAGCTCAAGTAGATACAAGAGACTAAACAGGCAGCTTCTGTCCGGAGGTGAGATGAGAAGGCAGAGAGGGTTAGGAGCTGGCTGAATGGACATGGGGAATCAGGGGTGGAAAGGAGGAGTGTGCTGTCACAGTATGGGGAGAGCAATTAGGGTCACTAACAATGTATGTACAAATTTTTGTACGGGAAAAATTAAAAAAAAAAAAAAAAAAAAGACCCCAGACGCCACACACCAAAATGGGATGCAGAACATTTTCTTAATAAACTTTGTTATGCCAGTTGACCTAGATGTCCCCTGAAACCACGGTCCCCAGAACCCAGTCCCTGCTACTCTGTCCCTCAAAGTGTTTGGCTGTGTGCAGGAAACTTCTCAGCTCTTGGTTTAGTCCAGTTGTGTTGCCTTCCCCTATATTGTGTGCTGTCCTGCCCTTCACCTAAGATGATTCTTGTCTACTATCTAGTTAGTGAATAACCCTCTCCCTCCCTCCCCACCCTCCTAACCATCAAAGAATGTTTTCTTCTATGTTAAACCTTTTCTTGAGTTCTTAGAATGGTGGCCACCCATGTGCACCCATGTGCATTGCAGCATTGTTCACAATAGCAAAAAGATGGAAAAAACATAGGTGTCCATCAAGACAAATGGATAAAGAAATTATGGTACATACACACAATGCAATACTATGCAACGATAAAGAACGATAGTGAATCTGCGAAACATCTCACAACACGGATGAATCTGGAGGGCATTAGGCTGAGTGAAATTAGTCAGTTGTAAAAGGACAAATATGAGATCACTATTCTAAGAACTCTTTTACTGTTTTGTTAGCTTTTTGTTTTTCAACCTAAGCAAGTACATTTTTCTTAAAGTATTCTAAAAAAAGTTTTAAAGTCACACAAAGTAAAAAGAAAGAACAAAATCCCGCTTTTTAATTTAGCCCTTAGGGAGGACGTCCAGGAAATAGGATCCGAGCATGGCCCATCTTGATGTGTCCCCAGGTGCAGGTAGGATGGGTTCCAGCCCTGACTCAGTTGTGACTCATTGAGTGACTCAGGCAGGCGAGTGCTCCTCTCTCAACTTCAGTGTCCCCTTCTCTAAAAATGGCTTGGTGGTGGCATCTGACCTCCTCTAACATCACAAGGGGAAAGGACAATCAATATCAACAACCCAAGGCTGACTCCTATGAGACGGAGGTCAGACACACTTCCTCTCTCCAACCTTTTTACCAGTACTGACACCAACCGTCCCTCCTACGCACTCTACTTTTCTGCTGGGTTTGATAATTCATTGCAATGGCCACACAGAACCCAGACAATACTCATGATTATGGGGTTTATTAAGGAAGTAACAGGTTACAGTTCAGGATCAGAAACTCAGATACAGTTCTTTGATCAGGATAGCCTCTTCTCAGCCGTGCCTGCAGGCAGGCCTCTCTCTGGCCCTTGGCCCCTCGGCCTGCCCTCTGCCCTGATTGGGCAAGTGTTACAAAGCTTTTTAGCTCCGCCAATAAGTGCCCACAGGCATCCTACTCTGCCAAAGCCCTCAGCTCTCTAGCTCTGTGGGTCAGCAAGCCTAGCTCCACCATCAAGTGCCCAGAGGCACCCCAGACTGCTAGCAAGCCTCCTGCCCGAAGGCATTCAGCTCTCTCACTCTGCAGGCCGGGAAGCCCACCGCATCATCTCTTGCCAGTCTCCTGGTTCTGCTGCCTCTACTGCCACCATTTCTCTGCTGTTGCTCCTTGCCGCCTCTTGCCGTTTGCTGTGTTACAGCTCTGTCTCCTGGGTCTAGGAGGTTCTCAGCACAGGAACCCCGGGTCCAAAGAATGTGCTCCACCTAGCTCTTCTTTCTTGGTGGTAATGAGTTCCCTTCCTTCCTGCCTCTGGGATGGCTCATTTTAACCCTAGCAGGATGGCAAAACTAACCAATCTCCTCATTAGGGTTCCATATACCTTATTTGCATGTTTTCACCCCACACAAGGGTACCATGCACCTTATTTGCATTATTAGCAAGCTGGCCAATCCCCTTGGTGGGCCACAAGCACCTTATTTGCATAGTCTCACCCAATCATTTGGTGGGAGTTAAGAAGACCATGGAGAAAGGCCATATAAAAGCCATCGATCACACTGCACCATCTGTGAAATAGGAGTAACAGCAGCCCTACTTCATAGGCTGCAGGGGGTATTTATTCATGAGATGACATGGATGAAGTGGTCAGCACTGGGCTGGCACTTGACAAATGTTCCTTCTTGTGAAAAACAAGAGCGTCATCAGCTCACACCTACAGCAGGGCAAACCCTTGTGGAACCTAGAACCGTTTCACTACACAAACACCCGATGTTGCTTCTCTGCTACTTTGCTGGACTCTGAGCTCCTGCCTGCCTTGCTCTCCCAGGACCTTGGGTCCCCCTGTATCTACCTGCCTGCTTGCCCCTGAGGGTCCCCTCCATCCTGTCCCCATTTCCTTGCTAGGCTCATCCCTGCTGCCAGGAGCACCAGTGCCCCTTCCTCAAGGTCAGTACCAGGGATGGGGCCCACACCTGGCTCAGGTGACCTGTGGCTCCTGGCCAAGCTCACCCCTTCCTGCCTTCCCCAGGTTATTCTCCTCCCCAACAGGAGGGGGGCTGACCCAGATATAGCCAGGCACCCAGGGCAGGCCACTGCTCCTCCCAGCCTATTTCCCTGCTTGTAAAACGTGGCAGGTCCCTGACTATATGTTGCTGTAGTAAGGTGCCATCGAGTTGGTTCTGACTCATGGCAACCTTCTATACAACACAACGAAACACTGCTCTGTCCTGCGCCACCCTCACAATCCTTGCTATGCTTGAGCCCATCGTTGCAGCCACTGTGTCAATCCATCTGACTCTACAGAGGCCAAGCTAGCCAGACTGGAGGCCCTAAGAACCGCAGGCAACTTGAACACCACAGAGAACTCAGGGAAACAGAGGCCCAGGCTGCACGGGGAGGCAGGGCCAGTGGTACACCCGACCCTCCCTGCCCCTAACTCTGCGCTGTGCATACTACAAGGCTGCAACAAGACGCCGAACCAACTTCTCGAGGTCGCTGGACCGGCCAATCTGTTTCACCGCCAGCCCTTTCCCACGCCATGCCCTCTTCCTACACACAGGATGAAACAAAGAAGGGATCTGAAAGCCCCCACGGCTCTCCCAGGGAAAAGAAGAGGGTGGCGTAGCTCAGGTAGGACCTCAGGGCAGCCAGACGACCACTCCCGGCCTTCCAGCGAGATAAAAACAGAAGTTATGCTTTGACCCTAGGCAGCCCCCGTAGCCAGGATTTAGGCGGTGGCCAGAGATCTCTCAGCACGACCGCTGGCAGTCCGCGTACCTAGCATTTAGGGAGAGGGCAAAGTCCAACGCTATCGCGGCATAGGCAGAGTATAGACGGTTGCCGTGGTCCACCTCGGTATAACCCCCGAAGGTCCCCGTAACCTAGGTTTAGTGGTGGGTGCGGTCCGCCCTGACATGACCCCTGGCGGTCGCCGTAGCCAGGGTTTACGCATGGGCGGGGACCGCTTGGCATGATCCCCGGCGGCCCCCGTAGCCCTCACCCGGTAGAGGCCGTACGTGCTCTCGGGGTGCTCGAAGGGCACGAGGCGCTCATCGCAGAAGCCCAGCGTCCACCGAGCGAGACTGGCGGGCCCGGCGGGGGCGGCGGCGACGGGCAGCTCGCGGGCCAGCATCGAGACAAGGCTGCCGCCTGACAGGCCGAGCGCGAAGCGGGCGCGGGCTCCTGCTAGGCAGCACTCTGCTCGCTGAACCACCAGCTGCGCCAGCGACACGCCCAGCTCCTGCGGGCTCGAGAAGACCGAAATGAGGCCCGGGGCCGGGGCGGCCATGGCGACGGCGGCGGAGGAGAGGCGGAAGCGCTTCTGGAGGCCGCCAGTGCGCCTGCGTGAGGGTCGGACCTGTCGCAGGGCTTTCGGTACGCCGACCTGACCGCCCGTTGCGCATGCGCATTCCAGGGTGTGAAGCGCTGCCGGTGCCGGGCCGCCGGTCATCTTACTCTATTCTTATGGGGTTTTTTTTTTTCATTCTGCTGTGTCCGACCCGAATTCTGGGCTGGGCAGGCGGAACCGGACACAAACGCTCTCAACCTTGTGGCGTCAGTGTCGGGCCAGAGAGGAGGACCTCGAGCTGGGGGAGCCGAAGCGTGGGTCGCGGAATGAGGGAGGGAGGTGGGGTAGGCTTTGAAATTCCCGCACCTTCTAACATATTTGTCTTGTTTATAATTTGTCGTCTTTCGATTTCTTGGAAGATATAAGTTCGAGTCGTACACAACTTGAACAGTGTCACTGAATTGTACCTGCAGAAATTATTGAGATGGTACGTTTTGTTACGTCTATTTTCACCACAATAAGTCAGTTCTGTGAGGGCAGGGAGATTTGTTTTGTTCACTGATGCGTCCCAAGCCCCCTTAGCTGAGCTTTTGATGAGAGATCAAAACCTACTTGTTGAAATTCTTCAGCCAGTGCTTCCTGGGGCTTACTGTGTCCATCTGAGGACCTGCAGAGGCCACCAGCCTGGCTCTTGCTTTCAGGAGCTCCCAGGCTGGCAGTGAGTGGGCCTTGGTGTATTAAGAGTATTCTGGGGGAGTAGCATAGGCAGAGGGCTGAAAGGGGGAGAAGGCATGCTGGGCCTGGACAATTCAGGGAATATAGTAAGTAGAACCACCACCCTTCTGTTAGTTTTTTGTACCGTGGTGGGTTGCATGTTGCTGTGATGCTGGAAACTATGCCACTAACATATAGCAGCAGGGTCAACCATGATGGACAGGTTTCAGTGAAGCTTGCAGACTAAGATGGATTAGGAAGCAAGGCCTGGCGATTTACTTCTGAAAAGTGGACGATGAAAACCTTATGGATCACAGCAGAATGTTGCCCAGTATAGTGCTGGAAGATGAGCCCAAACATAACCAGCAATCATGAAGATGGCACAGGACCGGGCACTGTTCTGCAGTGTTAAAGACAGGTTGCTGTGAGTCAGAGTCAACTTGACAGCAACAACCGTAAATGCAAACAGATCTTTGCATCTTTAAAATCAGTAGCAAATTATGAAAAAATCCATCTACAATAGCATCAAAAAGAATAAAATACTTAGGAATACATTTAACAAGACAAATACAAAATTTATACGTTGAAAGCTATAAAACACTGTTGAGTTTAAACATGATCTAAATAAATAGGAAGCCATCCCATGTTCATCCATTGGAAGACTTAATGTTGTTAAAGTGGTAGTACTCCCCAAATTCATCTACAGATTCAGCACAATCTCCATCAGAATTCCAACTGCCCCTTTTTTGCAGAAATTGACAAGCTGATTGTAAAATTGACAAAGAAATGCAAGGGACCTAATACAGGTAAATAATCTTTAAAAAGAAGAACAAAGCTGGAGAACTCATACTTCTGATTTCAAATTTACCACAAGGCTTTAGTAATCCATACTGTGGTACTGGCATAAGGATATATAAAATCAGTGGAATAGAAAGGACAGTGCAGAAATAAGCCTTCACGTTTGTGGTCAGTTCATTTTTGACAAGTGTGCCAAGACAAACAGGGGAAAGAGTAGTCACTTTAACAATTGATGCTGGAACAACTGATAACCACATACAAAGAATGGTGTTGGTGCCTGTGGTAAGCAGAATTATGTCCCCTCCCGCCACCGCAGTATGTCCACACACTCACGCGTGGAACCTGTTAAGGTTGCAGATGGAATTAGATTGCTGATCAGTTGACTTTAAAATAAAGAGATTATCATGGATTATCACAATGGAGTCCTGGTGGCACAATGGCTAAGCACTCAGCTGCTAACTGAAAGGTTGGCAGTTGAAACCCACCTTGTAGCTCCGAGGGAGAAAAGATCTGGTGATCTGCTCCTCTAAAGATTACAGCCTAGGAAACCCTGTGGGGCAGTTCTATTCTGTCCTACAGGGTCACTATGAGGCAGCATCAACTTGACAGCAAACAATAACAACAGAATGGCTGTCAGAAAAAAGGTAAGTGTTGACAGGATGTTGGAGAAATTGGAACCCTTCTCCGTTACTGGTGGAGATGTAAAATGGTATAGCTATTTTGGAAAACAGTTTGGCTGTTCTTCAAAAGGTTAAACATAGAATTATATGAGCCAGAAATTCCACTCCTAGGTATATACCCAAGAGAACTGAAAACGTTCACACAAAAACTTGTACGTGAATGTCCACAGAAGCCTTATTTATAATAACCAAAAGGTGTGTCCGTCAGCTGGTGAGTGAATAAAATGTGGTGTATCCACACAAGGACCAATATTGTATGGTCCCATTTGTATGACAGGTAGAATAGGCAAATGTATAGAGACCAAAGTTTATTAGTGGTTACTAGAGGGGATGGGGTGTTATTGCTCAGTGGTGGAAGAATTTGGAAAGGGATAGTGGTGATTAGTGGCATAACATGATAAATGTAATCAGTGTCACTGAATGCACATATAAAAATGTTGAACTGACCAATGTTGTATTTTTACCACAGTAAAACAGGTGGTGTAACCATACAATGGGATGATATTCAGCCATAAAAAGGAAGGACGCATTGATAACATGCAATGATGTGTGTGAACCTCGAAAGTACGCTGAGTGAAAGACGCCAGACACAGAAGACCGTGCACTGTGATTCTGTTTGTGTGAAATGTCCCGAACAGGCGAGACGGCAGATTATCGGCTGCCAGGGGGAAGGGGGAGTGGGGAGTAACTACTAAGAAAAACCAAACACCAAACCCACTACCATTGAGTCAATTCCGACTCATGGCAGTTCCATGTACATCAGAGTAGAACTGCTCCACAGGGTTTTCTAGGCTGTAATCTTTATGGAATCAGATAGCCAAGCCTTTCTTCCATGGCATCACTGGGTGGGTTTGAACCACCAACATTTAAGTTAGTAGCCGAGAGCAAATCCTTTGTGCTATCCAGGGACACCAGCCAGGAGGGACCTTCTTAAACTGTTTCAGCTAGTCCCAGGTTATGGGACAAGTGAGATACCCACTGGGCCACATTCTCACCAGGAGACCCTGGCAACACCTTCACTCCCCTCCCTGTGCCTCAGCTTTCCCATATGTACAGGGGTAGGAGGGGATGATGACCACCTCCTGGGGTGACCATGGCATCTAAAAGAGATGTTACCCAGAAGGCACGCCTGAGGCTCTCCATCCACACTGGCCACAGATCCTCCTCCCACCCTCGCATCTTGAAGGCTCCGCCCTGCATCCCTCTCCTTGCAGACCATGGAGTCCAGGACAAGAACCACAGGCCATTCACCCATCGCCTGGGCTAGCCGAGGCCTTGTCCGTCCCACCCCCTCTGTCCTCTGGGTACCCCCTCCCCGCAAATGCTCTGTTTTCACAGCCTGTTTCCCTCTGTTAAGCTGTACCTTGAGGTGGGGACAGAATAAAGCAGCCATGATAAACAACGTGCCAAGATTGGTACATCAGTTGTTAACATACACAGAAGGCAAGATGTTAATAGGAGAAACCCTGTACTGGGAGAGAGGGTGGCTATGGGAACTCTCATACCATGGAGGCAGCAATACGTGGGAACTGACCGTAAGGACTTTGGAGCTGGGTGTCCTGGGTTCGAATCCCACTAGGATGGCCGCCCTTGCCGGCCCAGCCATTCTCATCCAGAGCTATGACCACACCAGATGGCCCCGTATGCAGAGGGGTGCACTTCCAGGGTGGCTGGGCATTTCAGGACACATCTCTGTTACGGACCAGCCTGCTGCACCTGCCAGAACCCACAGGTAGTCTAGTCATTTCTCCCTTGGGGCCATCAAAGCAGATGTGAGGCTTTCTGAGGCCCCAGAGGCTGCTAGGGGGCTGCTCCCACCCTTGGCAGAGTGGAGAGAACCCTAGCCCGCATGCCTCCCATCCTAAGTCCCCCCAGTAGCCCTTGCACATGGGTGAGGGGGCAACAGGCAGTGCAGGAAACAGCAGTATCTGTCTTGTGTCTGGCAAGCACGTGTCCCCATGAGGGCCACAAGCCCCTACCTTTTGACATCCAGAAATTAGCCTGTGCCGAGTAAGGACAGTGTGAATGACTGGGCTCCACTGGAGCCCATGCTCTGCAGGTTTATTTCTTGAATTCAACTAGGAAACACAATCTCAGTGCATGTGGGGCCGGCAGGGGTCTGGGTGCTTGGCTCCCAACAAGGCTGGTGTGGGTGTCCGAGATCAGCCCCCAACGAGGCTGGGAGGTGTCTGAGCTGTCCTCAGGGTCACCTGTGATGTCAGTACTGACAGTGAGTTGTCTATAGTGAGGTCAGGGGGACGTCTACAGGGTCACCGCCATGGGAACCCTCGGGTCTGTGAGGTTGTCTCAGACGTTACCCCGCGGTGCAGGAGGCCTCTCCCACTCCAGGGGGTTCCTCCAGCAGCAACTCTGAAAGGGGACACCCAAGAGGCCTCCTCACCAGAAAGTACGTCTGAGCAGTCACACAACCAGACCTTCGTGGCCGCCAAGCAGCCAGCCACGCCACTTCCGAACCCTCAGGCAGGAGCTCCATGGAGATGCCTGATGGGGACAACTGGGTACGGGGGGCAGTGGCGAAGTCCAGGCAGTCACAGTCCATTCCGGAAGCTTCGGAACATCAGGAGGGGCAGGCGGAGCCAGGGACCCGGCAGGGATGGGGACATACAAAAGAGCCCTAGGCGAGACTTCCAGTTGACATGGGCTCCCCTACCAATGTTGCCACTCCCTCATTCTCTCTCTCACTCACACCCACACCCACGCACCGACACACCCACACCCACACCCACACACACCCACACACACACCCACACACACACACGGACTGGGCAGACCACCCCGGCTGCTCTGCTCAGTAGGGGTGGGTGGGGCGAGCCTGGAGTTCAGCCTGGAGTTCAGAAGAGCAATCTTGTTCTGGAACCGCAGCTGAGGGTGACCTGGACAGGGATCCTTAAGGCACAGCTGGGAGGGAGAAGGGGAGGCCGTGGAGGGAGGCTACAGGGGAGGCAGGGAGGATGCATGGGAGGCCACAGGAAAGAAGAGAGGAGGCCATGGGAAAGGGAGGACAGGAGGCCTGGGGGGGAGCACGGGGGGGGGGGGCAGGGAGGCAGGATGGTCCACAGAGGCCCCGAGGGTAGATAGGCCCCGCACAGGACACAGCTCCCAGGTAACATTCCTTCTGCTCTTGGTAGGAGAGAGGAGAGAACAAGAGAGGAGAAGTGGAGGAGAAAGAGGGAGGAAAGAAGGGGGACTGAACACAGAGGGAGACAGAGGCCAAGACCCAAGGAGGACAGAGAAAAGACGAGGCAGGGTGCAGAGGAGGAGAGATGACAGGGAGAGGCCGGGAGAGATGCAGGCCAAGGGGCAGTGGGGAGGGGATCCAGGACAGGTGGTGGAAGGGCCCAGGTGGGACTTGCCAGGAGCAGGGTCAGAGCGCAAAGGCCCCTGAGCAGATGCGGCCATAGATGTCTTCGTCCAGAGGCAGGTAGTGGCCTTGCTTCAGATCCAGGAAGAAGAGCTGGTCTGAGGTCTGGCGTGGGTCGAAGCCCTCACGCTGCAGCCGTGTCTTCTGGATCTTGAAGGTGCCTGTGGAGGGACCAGGGCTGGGAAGGGGGCTTCCAGGAGCCCCCCAGCATACCATCTTCTCCTGCGCCTCCTCCAGGCCTCTCCACAGGCCAGCGCCTAGGCAGGAACATCCGTCCCCATTTGCCAGCCTAATTACCCCCTCATGCTCCCTCCTCCCGGGAGAACTTCCTGACTACCCTCATCACAGCAAGAGACTGAGTACTCCGAGCCTGGTCACATGTCCACCCCATGCAGCTGCCACAAAGTGGATGAGGGTTCAGCAGACTATGGCCCTTTGGCCAAATCCAGCCCACCATCTACATTTGTAAATAAAGGTTTATTGGCCCACAGCCACGTCCATTTGTGTATGCATCACTGTGGTGAAATGAGTTCCTTTATGTGGCCTTTTGCTTTGGTTCTTCTGAAAAACAGCTTGAGAAGTTTTTCCCCTAAGCCCTGAGGAGTTCCCTTTGTGCTAGTTTTCTACCTCAGAGAGAGTTTGTTATTTTTGTTCAGGTTAACTGACATTTCCTGGGTAAACTGTAAACGTCTTGAAGTTTGATACTTTTTGTCTGGTCCTGGGTTACAGCCTACCCTGTGATTGGTATGCATCTTGCAGGGATTGGTCAACATACCATGCAAATGAAGTGTCTGTGACCTACTACGCAAATGAAGTACCTGTGGCCTACTATGCAAATGAAGTGTCTATGGCTTACTGAGAGGGGACTGGTCAGTTGGTGGCCCCTGCTGGGAGAGACCATGCCTTGAAATTGACAAGGAGTTGTATATATATGCAGCCAGCTCCACTGAAGTTTTTCAGACAGAAACAAGCAGAAGAAAGAGGAAGCAGAGAGAGAGAGAGAGAGAGAGGAGGCAAGGAACCTCCTAAAGAGCCATAACACAGGTCAAGGTCTGTAACACTGAAGACAGTAAGAAGCCCAGAAGGGGCCCAGCAGCATAGTCAGTAGTGACAGACGGCCAACAGGAGGTGAACAAGCCGTCCTGCACTGAAGAAGGCAGACTGCCTACATGCCTCTGGATCCTGAGTTGTAGCCTGTTGATCCTGATCCTGAGCTGTACCCTGCTACCTCCTTAACAAACCACTTAACTGTAAATATGTTCTGTGAGTTCTGTGTGGCCATTACAGAGCATTATCAAGCCCAGAAGAGAAGCAGAGAGTGCTGTGGGAGGGACGGCTTGTTTCAGAATTGGTACAAAGGTGGGAGAGCAGAGATATGTCTGACCTCCACCTCATGGGAATCAGCTTTGGGCTGCTCCTGGTCATTACCCTCCCTGAAGTTAAATGGGTTCTAATGATGCTATTACTGCTACCACCATTTTACAACCATGGTGGCCCAGTGGTTAAGTGTTGGGCTGCTAACCAAAAGGTTGGCAGTTCAAATCCACCAGCTGCTCCTTGGAAACCCTATGGGGCAGTTCTACTCTGTCCTGTAGGGTCACTATGAGTCAGAATTGACTCAACGGCAAGGGGCTTGGTTTCCTTTTGGTTTATGGCTGCTTTCGTGCTACAGGGAGAGAGTTAAGTCATTGTGACAGACCATATGGCCTACAAAGCTGAAAACATTTACTACCTGGCCATTTATGAAAAAGTTTTCTAACCCCTTGTGGTAAATAAAATCAGTTGCCCTTGAGTCTATTCCAACTCCCGGCGACCCTGTGTGTGTCAGGGTAGAACTGTGCTCCATGGAGTTTTCAGTGACTGACTTTTCACAAGTAGATCACCAGCCCTTTCTTGCCAGGTGTCTCTGGGCGGACTCAAAACTCCAACCTTTTGGTTAGCAGCCAAGTTTGTTCACCATTTTGCACCGCCCAGGGAACTCGAGCCCTGCAGTAGATGATTAAAGAATAGTTCTTAGAAAGATAACACTGAGGATTAGCATCAATAGATGTAAACAACGGAGAATACCTCTGTGATCTAGAGTTAGAAAGGTTTTCTAGAACAAAACTTCAAAAGCACAAATCATAAGATTTTTTAAAAAGGACAAATTTTTTCATGTTGAAATTAAGGGCTTCTCTTCCACAAGGAACACTGTGAACAAAGTTAAAAGTCAGATACAGAGTAGGAAAAGAGAGCTTCCATGTCTGAAGCTGCTAAGGAATTAATGTGCAGATTGTTGCAAAGAACTCCTCCAAATCACAAAGAAACACACAGCAACACCAAGGCACAGATGGACGAAAGACACAAACAGGCAATTTGCAGAGGAGGAAATACAAAAGGCACAAGATTTGCTCAAACTTCCCAGCAATTAGGGAAAATGCAAAAAAATGAAGAGATATACCACTCTTTTAGGAATCCTAGTGGGGGAAGGGGAGGCCCTGGGCAGTGCAAATGGTGAATGTGCTTAGCTGTTAACCAAAAAGTTGGAGGTTTGAGTCCACCCAGAGGAGTGTCGGAAGAGAGGCCTGGTGATTACTTCTGAAAAATCAGCCATTGAAAATCCTACAGAGCACAGTTCTACTCTGACCCACAAGGGGCCATTACAAGTCGCAGTCGACTTGGTGGCAACTGGTTAGCTGGGTGGGAATGAGAAATGGAAACATAACCACAAAAGTAGAACCATTATGCCAGCCTTGGCATGGAAGCTGAAGTAGGAAAAATGAGTGAATTGTTGTGAATGAACAGAGGGAGGGACTGACAGATGGACAGACAGAGGAGTCAGGGCCCCACCTGTGGTGTCCATCTGAGGCAGGAGGCGTAGGAAAATAGGCCTGGCGTAGGGAGCCAGCACCTTCTGCAGCTCCTGGTACAGTGCGTTGGGGCTCAGCTGGCCCTGGGGGTCCACGATGGCTGCCATGCCAGCTTTGCCCTCCACTCCTGAGAAGGAGGCTTGGCTGAGGATGTGCCCCTTGCCCCACCTCAAACAGGTGCCCCCCTCCACTTAGCACGGCACTGGCCAAAGCCTTGAACATTTTATCTAGCATTCCCTGCACTCCCGGCAGCCCTCAGAGGCACTACTTTAGTGATCCATTTTGCGGATGAGGAAATAGGTTCAACACCACGCATGAGGGTGGCTTCAAAGCCAGGGGTCCCAACCAAGCCTCCATGAGCAGTTGTCCCGGTTGTGCACTTCCCAAGGGCACTTGGATCTCTGGGCCACTCCCTCCTCCACTCTGGGACTCCCACACACCGGGGTATGGCCCCTCCACACACACCGCAGGACCACCCCTGCCTGCAGTCCGACTTACCTGGCACAGCCACTCCATACACAGCCACGTCTGTCTGGCCTAGCAGGCGGCTCAGCACGCCTTCCACCTCAGTGGTGGACACGTTCTCCCCGCGCCAGCGGAAGGTGTCCCCGCTGCGGTCCCTGAAGTACATGTAGCCCAGCTCATCCATCACCAGCACGTCACCTGGCAGGGACAGAGAGAGCGGTGGAGTGGTGGGTCCCCCTGACCCCGACTCCCTGCCAGCCCCTGGTCAGGCAGGCGGGCCCACACCTGAGATGTAAGCGCTGTCGCCCTTGCGGAAGACGTTGTAGGCGATCTTCTTGCTGGTGGCGTTCTCGTTCACGTAGCCGTCGAATCGGCGCAGTGGGTCGCGCTGATTGATCTGACCCACGAGGAGGCCAGGCTCGCCTGGGGAGGCGCCAAGCTCAGACTGTGAGGGGGCGAGACATGGGGCACGGGGTGGGCGGGGCAAGGGAGCAGGGTGGGCAGGGCGGGAAAGGGGAATGAGGTGGGCGGGGCAGAAGAGTGGCAAGGGTGGCTGGAGTTAGGGGAGTGGGGAAGAAGCAGGGGGGGTGTGAGCTGTGGCAGGGTGTGCAAGGGGACCGGGGGCAGTGGAGGCACAGGGGAGGGTGGACGGGAGAGGCAAGGATTGGGGGGCAGAGGGAGGGGCCGCTCACCGGCCTGGCACGGGATACACAGACCCTGAGCATCACGCAGCAGCTCCATCATGTCTTCGTTGACCTTTACTAGCCGTATGGGGTACACGTTGGGCAGGATGCGGCTGTTGAAGCCGCAGGAGCCGACCTAGATGGGCAAATGATGTCAAGAGGAGTGGGTTGGGGATGGCGTGGAGTCTTCTCCCCTGACACTGCCTCCCCCGTCCCAGGCCCTGGAAAGAGCACCCCCATTGTCACCCAGCTGTGACCAGCTTGGGCCATCTGCAAAAAGGGGATAGTGTGACATCCCCCACAAATAAACTCACATCCTGCCTCCCACATTCCTGGCTCATGAAACCTGCCCAAAGTTCCTCCACGCTGGCAGAAGAGGACTCTGGAGGGATGTGGGGACACTGGCAGGGCCTGTCACCCTGCCCTGTCCTATGATAGGAAATGCTGTTGGGTGCGTTGGTGCCACTACACACTGTTGGACATGTTTGTTACAGTGGTGACCCGTGCCAGCAGCACGAGGGAACTTTCAGGCCGTTCATTCTACATAGAAGCACGAGCTGGGGGTGGGGCATGCCCACCTGTGGGCACTGGGGACCCAGCAGCACTAGACACAGGAAAGGACCCTGCCTGGGGTGACGAGCTTTATTATTATCATTGTTCTTCGCCTTGGGTTAAAGAAGCCCAGGAAAGAGAAGTGAGCACCCCCACTAAAACAGGAGTAATAATCATTGCTACTCATAAAAGTGTCCCTTTATAGATGCCTACTCCGTGGTGGGCGCTGCTGCAGAGCTCGGGGTGTTGGGGGGTTAGAATAAACCCAATGAGCTGTTGTCTCCATTTACAAAGGAGGAAACAAGCCGAAGAGGGCACTCAGCCAGCCGGAGGGAGCCAGCCTGCACCCAACCCTGGCTCTGGGTCCCCAGACCTTTGCTCGTACTGTCGCCCCACATGTGTGGACACCAAGACTCAGAGAGGCTCCAGCACCTGCCTGGGACACACAGCCGCGGCGTGGCCTGGACCCGGGGTCTGTGCATCCATCTGGCTAAGAGCCTGACCTGAAACCCTTCCCACTTGGGGGAACAGTCATGTGATTAACTGTGCACGCCGTGGGGAGGGGTCTAGAGCCCTCGTGCCGGCATTCACCCCACCCTGGTGTCGCACGGGGGAGGGGGATCCTGGGTCAGGCGGGGGGTCCAGGGCAGCCTCTATTACCCCCACCCTAGTGCACAAGAGCTGAACCCACGTGACACTCCAAGCTTTTCTATGGGAACGCAGGGCCCAGCCCGGGGATACTGAGGCAGCACTGTGTAGGGGGAGGGAGTCCCAGAATCTACCTGTCAGGCCCTGCTCCCACCTGGAACCTCAGTTCTGCCCGTCAGGCCCTGCCCCTGCGATCTGCCCCCTGGCACTGCCCACCCCTCTGGTCTCGCACCCACGCCTGCCCTCACCGCCCAAGCCCCGACCCTGGAGCCCACCTTGAAGCCAAGATCTGCCCCAAGCCTCGCCATCGCGATCTGGGCCCCCCTGGACGCCCCACCCCTCCCCACCCTCCCTACCAGTAACCTGAATCCCCCCCCCGCCCTGCCCCCATTTTTCCACTGGGCCCCGCCCCTGGAGCCCGCCTTGGACTCTAAAAGCCCCCGCTGGCCCCGCCCACCTTGCCGTCCAAGTTGGCGATGCTGCAGTTGCACTCGGTGGCCCCGTAGAACTCGCCAATCTGGCGCACGCCGAAACGCTGCGTGAACTCCTCCCAGATGGCCGGCCGCAGCCCGTTACCCACGGCCAGGCGCACGCGGTGCCGCCCCTCGGCCTCGCGCACCGGCTGCTTCAGCAGGTAGCGGCAGATCTCCCCAATGTACTGGATCACCTGGGGGGCAGCCGCAGGTGGGGGTGTGGCTGGGTTTGGAGGGCCACCAGGCGCGGCCGGGCCTGCTGGGGGGTGGGGGTGGGGACTACCAACGACCCGAGACCCAGACGCCATCCCACTTGGGAGCTAGCTATGAGCGGAAACCTAATCAAACAGCCCGCACTTGGTGGCGCCGGCTCTGAGCAGAGCCCTCACCTGTGCAGTTTCTGCCTCTCCGCTCACTGTCCCCCCTATGCCCCAACGCTGCTTTCTGGGGACTCAATATCGCTGTCGAAGGAGCCTGTGCCACATGCAGGATAGGTGTGGGAGAGAGAACGCCCCACAAGGCAGCCCTCAGATCACAATGGAGGAGGAGGGCAGAACCCTGGGGTGGGACCAAGGTACGCACCGGTTTAGTTACTAATCTGTAGTGCACGACTTCACCTCATTAAAAAACAAGTAAAATTGTGCACTACAGATTACTCAATAAGCACAAGTCAGCCCGTGTGTACCTGATTTATAGGGTAATCTGTCCCTGGGTGGGACCACTCTGCGGTGTGTGCTGTACACTGTCTCCCTGAGCTCCCCAGCTGGACTGAGCCCAGGTTGCCTACCGCGTTGCCTGCTCTTTGGCGCCCCCTGTCGCAATTTCCCACCCTACACAGGGGCTACCTAGGGCCACCTCCCAGATACCCCATGTGCTCTGAAATCTTCATCCTGGGGTCTGTTTTCCAGGAAATCCAAATAAGGTTGGGCACAAATAAACACTCCAGCTACAATGCCCCTGGGGTGGCATAACTGAGGCATGTGCTCTACACTGTCCCCCTGAGGTCCCAGCTGGACTGAGGCCCCCCGCCCCTTGCCCATGGCATTGCCAGCTCTTTAGCACCCCCTGTAGGGCTCCTTCCTTCCCTGTCTCAATTCCCTACTCTCCCACCCAGCTTTCTAGGGTCACCTCCTGGATACCCCACATGCCCTGGAGCGTTCCTCTCAGGGTTGGCTTCTGAATGATTACTCCTACTTTGTGGATGGGAAAACTGAAGCACTGAGCTGGTCAGTGGCACAATCTGACTTGAATATAATGTAATCACCTTCCATTGTTGTTATGTTGTTGTTAGGTGCTGTCAAGTCGGTTCTGACTCACAGCGACCCCATGTACAACAGAATGGAACACTGCCTCATCCTGTGCCATCCTCACAATCCTTGTTACATTACCAAGCATGATGTCCTTCTCCAGGGACTGCTCCCTCCTGATGACATGTCCAAAGTACCTGAGACAAAGTCTTTCCACCCTTGCTTCCAAGGAGTACTCTGGCTGTATTTCTTCCAAGAAATACATCACCTTCCATAATGTAATCTAATCTACCCAAGGCACCTCAGAAGAAAGGCCTGGTGATCTATGTCCAAAAAATCAGCCATTGAAAACCCTATGGAGCACAGTTCTACTCTGACACACACAGGGTCACCAGGAGTCAGAGTCAGCTGAAAGGCAATTGGTTTAATGTAATGTAATCACCTAAGTGCAATCTGATGTAATCTATCAGCTGAGGGCACACCACTGTAAGGGAGATCCTAAACCTAATCACTTCTGAGTTATGAAAAAGACCAGAATAGACTCAGAGACACCCACACACATGGGGAAGACAGACACCATGTGAGGACTGTCCACATGCCAAGGAACCCAGGAACACCCAGGGCTAGTAACAGGAAGGAACTGACACAGCTGAGACCTTGATTCGGACTGTGAGAACATGAATTTCTGTTCTGTTCTTTAAAGCCACCCGTTTGTGATATTTGTGTTACAGCAGCCCTAAGTAAGACGAGTCCCTGGGTGGCTAAGAGGAGTCCCTGGGTGGCACAATGGTTAAGCGCTTGACTACTAGCCGAAAAGTTAACAGTTTGAATCCACCCAGAGGCACCTCAGAAGAAAGGTCTGGCAATTTGCTTCCAATGGATCACAGCCTTGAAAACCCCATGAGGTAGTTCTATTCTGCACACATAGGGTCGCCATGAGTCAGCGCTGACTCAGTGGCAACTAACAACAACAGTAAGGTAACACACCAAGCCTCAGTTTCCCCACCTGCAAAATGGGTCTGAAGTCTTTGCCCACTCCCAAGCAGTTAGGAGGATCCAGGATCCACTGAGGGGCCACATCAAGGGTGCAGCCTGAGTTAGACTCAGAACTGGCTGCTGTCCCTGTCCCCAGCCAGGGCAGCTGATCCTGGGGCCCCAGGTGAGTGGGAATGCGGCGCCAGGGTGGGAGCTGACCGTGCAGTTGTACTTGACGCAGTCATCCCAGAAGCGGCTGGCTGAGAACTTCTTGCGGATGACAACCGTAAGCCCGTAGATAAGACACTGCCCAATGCCTATGATGTTCCCTGGGGGGAAGGGGAGATTGGTGAGGGGTCCATGCCAACCGCCCACCCACCCACTGCCCGCCTGGCCCCGCGCTACCGGCTGAGTGGTACAGGGGCAGGCAGTCATACAGCACATCCTGGGCCTCCATGCGGTAGGCGTGGTGGCTAAAGGCTGCGATGCGGTAGTACCTGCGGGGGCAGGGAGGGTGCAGGCTGGGATCTTCCTCCCTGAGGGGTGAGAGGGTGTGCTGGATGCTGGGGACATAGTCGGTGAGGTCGAGGAGCCAATCTGGGGAGCAAGAGCCAGCTGGGGCGAGCTGAGGAAAGGGCACCCAGATGGGGGCACAGCACGTGCAAAGGTCCTTTGGCTAGACTAGGGCTAGTGGCTCAAGGAAGAGTGTGGGGCTGAGGAGTAAGTGGGCAAGAGAGGAGGAGGACCAGGACATAGAGGAAGTGGTCACGCAGGCTCAGGACTCAGCGGGAACGTGGATTTTATCTTGAGGTCTGGGGGCAGGGGAGGGCTGTGGTCTGAAAGAGATTTAAATTCCCCAGTGGCTGCTGTGGGGAGCAGGGGGTGTTAGGGGCCAGTGTGGAGGTGGCTGGGGAGGAGCCAGGGCAGAGCTGGGTGGGGAGAGAAGTGGACGGTTCAGGACAGAATTGGAAACTGGGATAGGCCCTGCCGATGGGCTGGACATGGGGGTAGGAAGTGGGACTAGGGGCCCAGGGCACTGGGTGGGGTGGCACCATCTCCTGAGCCAGCTACAGGAGAGCCGTGGGTTTTGCTGGGTTGGTGTCAGGGGTTGGGAGCCCGGGGTGGCCAGGCTGGGGGCTCACCTGCTGTGCACAACAATGGCAGCCTTGGGCAGCCCTGTGGTCCCCGACGTGTAGATGTAGAAGAGCCGGTCTGCAGGTGAGGAGGGACGGGGATGGGGGACGATGGGGTGGCATCAGGGACGGCACAGGGGTTGGGGACAGAGAAATGGGTATCATCAGGGATGGAAACGGGGATCTGCATTGGGTGTTTGGGGATGGGTGTCAGGGATAAGGGGATGGGTGGCAGTGGAGACAGGGATAGGGTGGGAGTCAGGGACTGGAGGACGGGGCAGACAATTAGGAAAGGAGAGCAGGTGGGCAGCAGGGAGAGGGGCTGGGGTGGGACACGGACAGTGTCAGAGACAAAGACGGGTCTGGGGTAGGTGTTTGGGGCAGGCATTGAGAACAAGAGGATGGGGCAAGCATCAGGGACAAGGGGGCAGGTGGCACTGGGGACAGGACAGGGTGGGAGTCAGGGACATGGTGACAGGATGGGGTTTGGGAACAGGGTGCGCGCTGGGGATGGGGGGATGGTGGAGGCAAGAACAACAAGGAGACTGGGTGGGCATCGGGGACAGGGCGGTGTTGGGGATAAAAATGAAGTTATGGGGTGGGCATTTGGTGCAGGTATTGGGGACATGGGGACAGGCAGGCAAGAAGGACAAGGGGATGGGGCAAGCATCGGGGTGGGGCAATGTCAGGGATGAAGACGGGAGTCTGGGGCGGGCACTGAGAACAAGGGGGACACGGTATGTATAGGGAACAGGGGCAGATGTCGGCGATGGGGTGGGGGGACGGGGGCTCAGGGTGGCGCCCCTGCCGACTCACCATCCATGCCCTTGCTGGGGGGCTGCTCAAGAGGTGCAGTGGAGGCCTCCTGCAGCAGTGGGTCTAGGAGGTGGGTGTCGGCGGGCAGGACGCCCTCAGGTGCCAGGTCCCCAGAGCAGTACTTGAGCAGTCTCTTCCCCAACTGCCCACTCACCTCGGCCACCGCTGCAGCCAGACATGGGTATCACAGTCAGTGCTGGGTGACCCCTTGCCCACGCCTGGAGCCCACCATCTCCCTACCCTGGGCAGCCCCAGATCCAGGACAACCCCATACCCATACCCGCCCTAGCCCCTGCCCAGCCTCACCAGCTGCCAGCTCCCCTCCAAAGACCAGGGCCTTGGCTCCTGAGGTGCCCAGGCAGAAGGCCAGGGGCTCACGCCGCAGGTTGATGTTGAGCAGTGCAGCCTCCACACCGGCCTTGGCCAGGCCCAGCCACAGCCCCACAAACTCGGGCCGGCCCTCCAGGAACAGGGCCACCACATCACCTGGCGCAAAGCCCAGCTTCAGGAACACGTTGGCCACAGCATTGGAGTAGGCGTCCAGCTGCCCGAAGGTCCAGCACGCGCCGCTGCCTGCGTCCACCAGGGCTAGGCGCTCAGGCTGCCTTCGCACTACCTCCTGGAATATGCGCGGGATGGTGTGGCCGGCGCGCTGGTGCTGGCGCAGCTCGTGGCGCACGTGGATCAGCACGAAGAGGCCGCTGACGAGGGAGGGGACGGTGTCACTAGGCAGCTCTGCCTGACACCCTGGGGGCTTCTGGCTCCATCCCAGTGGCCCTTGGGCTCCGGGCGCCTCCCAGAGCCCAGCACCTCCATCTGGACCAGACCTACCCCTCTGAGGATACTGGGGTTCAGTGACATTTAGGATGAAACCTTCCATCGCTGGATCTCTAGGGGAACTCAGGGCAGGGGTCACTGATGATACCAAAGTCAGCTGGAGTTATGGATTAAGTTGTGTCCCCCCCTAAAATATGTGTTGGAATCCTAACCCCCATACCTGTGGATAAGGAACCCTAGTGGTACAACGGTTAAGTGCTCAGCTGCTAACCAAAAGGTTGGCAGTTTGAACCCAGCTAGCAGCTCTTTGAGACAAAGACCTGGTGATCTGCTCCCCTAAAGATTACAGCCTAGAAAACCCTACGGGGCAGTTCTACTCCATACACAGGGGTCAACACGAGTTGGAATGGACTTGATGGCAACTAACAACAACAAAATTGGAATCCTAGCGCCTATACCAGGGGACATGACTCTGTTTGGAAATAAGGTTTTCTTTGTTCTGTTGATTAGATCATACCCGAGTAGGGTGGGTTCTAAATCTAATCACTTCTGGGTTATATAAACAGCAGGTTAGTTAAAGAGACACACACATATGAGAGAAGATAGACACCATGTGAGGACTGTCTACAAGCCAAGGAACCAAGAAACGCCCAGGCTACCAACAAGGAAGAAATCAACACAGCTGAGACCCTGATTTGGATTTCCAGCCTCCAGCACTGTGAGAAAATAAATTCCTGTTCTTTAAAGCCATCCACTTGCGGTATTTGTGTTACAGCAGCACTAGGGAACTCAGGAAGCCAGCATTCTCAAAGCCAGCCCTGTCCTCCTCAAGCCCAGTTTGCTCTATCCTGGGAAATTCTGAGTGCCCAACTCTGACCCTCCACTGCCCCCTGCCTGGCCCTCAGACGCCTCACATTCCAGGCCCAGGCCTGACCTAGGTCCATCAGTTTGGTCCATCAATGACACTGGGTGTGTGCCAGGGATGGCTGAAGCATCCATCAGCACATGGACCCCCCCATCCAGGGGAGGGCCTGCCCCTACTCCCAGAAGAGGCCAGGAGCTGCCAGGAGCCATGTGGGCAGGTGGGTAAAGAGGGAAGGGACTCATTGCATCTATCTGCCAGGCCTAGGCAGCAGGATGGAAGTGGGTGTGTCTCTGCTCCTTCTTCCCCACAAGCTCCCCTGACAGAAGGAGCTGGATCCCTGTGTGACCATGTGGAAGAGAATGGCCACCACCCTGGCCAGGCTGTGAGATGAGTGGGAAGTGAACTTTTTTTTTTTTTTAGTGAAATAAAAATTGCTTTTGTGATTCTACAGAAAAACCCTGATCAAAAGAGGGGAGTAAGTAGAACAGAATTTCAAATTCTCACTGGAATCCAGAGTTTATATAGCCACTGAGGCTGAATGATCCCCCTGAAGCTACTGCCCTGAGATAATCTTTAAACCTTAAACCAAAACTATCCCCTTAAGTCATCTTTAAACCAAGCAACAGTTTAGCTTTATTTAATAAAGAAAGCATTATGCTATTTTAAAGAATTACTTAAATGGGATCAAACTGACAACAGTAACTTTAAAGGTTAGGCAACTTGAAAGGTTACATGAGAACCCAGGGGGCAGTGAGTTTATGTTAATGGTAGTGGAATAATTTGGAAAAGGACAGCAAGAATGATTGCATAACTTGAAGAATGTACTTAAAGCCACCAAATTGCACATGTAGAAATTATTGAGATGGCATATGTTTTGCTGTGTATATTTTCACCAGAAAAAATATAAAATTAAAAAAAAAAAAAGAGTTGCTTTTGTAATCCCAAAATCCAGAATTTTCTCATTGTTGGAGCTTGGAGAAAGAGTGGTCCCCCACACTCCTCCTGGCTCCTGCTCCAGCACCCTGAGCCCTGGGCTGAGAGGGAACCCTGAGTTGGGTTCAGCCACTGCAATGTGGGGGTGTTGTCACAGCAGCTTGCAGCACCCTGATACAGGGGCTAGTCTTGACTCCATCTGCCTCTTCTTTGCCGCACTGGCGATCGGTCATGAGTCCATCCCCCCATGGGTCGTGAGCACCCAGGGGAAGTGACACCCTCCATGTATGCTGAGGAGCTGACACATGTAGGCGTGCAGTACATGGCAGCCGAGTGACTGCATCTGAGTCCCGGTATCTGTGACCCAGTCAACCTCCCCTTCCTGGCCACCAGGACAGAGGGCCTGGTCTCCATGCATCTCCAGATGCTGAACACCTACTGTGTGTAGGCTGTACTGGGCATGACTCCAGTGGGAATTGAGACAGACCCGCGCTCAGGGGCTCCCAGTCATGGGGGAAGGCAAGCCAAGGTCAAATAAATCTAAGAATCTAACAGCGATGATAGGGAAGAGGAAGGAGGGGCAGAAGAAGGGGTAGGGCTCAGCCTGGGCGGGGGCTTACACTGAAAATTTACAATACCCAGGCCCTCCACTTTCTGGGTCCCAGCTCCCCTTGCACCTCTCCCTCCATGTTCCCCTCTGCTCTTCTCCCCCTCTCCCTCCCTCTCCTTCTCTTCCACCTCTCCCTACCCTTTTCCCTTCCCTTCCCTCTCCCTTTCCACCTCCCCCTTCTTCTCCTCCTCCCTCTCCCCTTCCTTTTACCTTCCCCCCTCCCTATCCCCCACTTCTCCATTTTCCTGTCCATCTCCCCTCCCCTCCATCTCCCGCTGTCCCTCCCTCTCCTCCTTCCCTTCCACCTCCCCCTCCTCCTCCGTCTTCCCCTCCCCCCTCCCCCCTACTCCTCTCCCTCCCCCTCTATCTCCTGCCCCACTTGCCCTCCATCTCCTCCCCCTCAATTTCCCCCATACTCACTCACTCCACCCATATGACCTTCTCACTGTTCTCTGACCATAGCTGGCTTGGACCCACCTCAGGGCCTTTGCACAGGCTGTTCCTTCTGCCTGGAATGCTGTTCCTCCACACTCCCATGGCTCCTCCATCACATCTGGGCTCAAATGTCCCCTCTCAGGGGGCCATCCCTGGATTCCTGTTACTCCACCTACCATCTATACCCCCTCCTCTCGTCCCTGCTTTATTTTTTACTCCTTGGCACACACCACCTTCAAGCACCATCATATACGGCACCAGTGGTTTGCACTTGGCTGCTAACCTAAACGTTGGTGGTTCCATGGAAGAAAGTGGTGCCATGGAAGAAAGTTTGTTTCCATAAACATTACAGTTAAGAAAACCCTAAGGCAGTTCTACTCTATAACATCCGGGGTCACCATAAGTCAGAACAGACTTGATGGCAATGTTTTTTTGTTTTTGTTTTTTTCCTTGGTGTGAACCTCCCTGCCCCAGGTGGGCGAGAGCTTGCATCTGGTTTATTGTGGGCGTTGGGGAGACAGAGTGGAGACAGACCAAGGCCCTGCCCTACCGGAGCAGCAGAGGACCTGCCACAAGGATACTCACGGGAGGGAGGGAAAGACTACTGAGGCTCTAGGGCCAGGTCTGAACACCACAACCCGACTCTCAGGGCAAGGCTGCTCCACAGATGGGCCTGACATGGGGGACAGAAGTGGTACCGGAGGATGTGGCAGAGGGGTCCTGGGCTGGTAGGCCACCACCAGGTCCCTCTGGGTGCCTATCCTGTTGCTCTTGGGGCAACTTACAGGCTCCTTGTTAGTAAACATCCCCAAATCCCCTATTTAAGGGGCAAACTTTCTAAAATGTCAGTTAGAGTGTATCAGCCTAGCCCTTTTGTTATGGACTGAATTGTGCCCTCCTAAAATATGTACTGGAGTCCTGACCCCTGTACCTGTGAATGTGATCACATTTGAGAATAAGGTTTTCTTTGTTATGTTAATGAGGCCATATCAGTGTAGGCTGGGTCCTAAACCTAATCACTTCTGAGTGATATACCCGTACCTGTTGCCATCGAGTTGATTCCAACTATAGCAATCCTATAGGACAGATTAGAACTGCCCCACAGGATTTCCAAGGAGCGGCTAGTGAATTTGAACTGCCAGCCTTGGTTAGCAGCCAAGTTATTAACCACTGTGCCACCAGGACTCCTTGTCTGAGTGATGTAAAGAGTAGCAAAATTCCCTGGATGGCACAAGGGGTTTGTGATCGGCTACTAACCTAAAGGTTGGTGGTTAGAACCCACCCAGTGGCATGATGGAAGAAAGGCCTGGCAATCTGTGTCCATAACAATTACAGCCAAGAAAACCCTATGGAGCACCTCTACTCTATAACACGTGGGGCTGCCATGAGTCGGAATCAGCTCTACCTCAACAGGTAAGGGTACAGACACAGAAACAAGCAGACATGGGGTGGCAGGGGGAGACAGATGATATCGGAAGACCACAGAGGCAGATCAATCTACAGGCCCAGGAGATCCAAGGACTGCACTGCTAGGAGCTGAAATAGACAAGGAAGGACCACCCCCTAGAGCCACACTGTGAATTCAGATTTCTAGCCTCCTAAACAATGAGAAAATAAATCTCTGTTCTTTAAAGCCACCCACTTGTGGTGTTTCTGTTACAGCAGCTCTAGGAGACCAAGACACCGTTCCATAAAAAGAATCTTGAAAAGTCTGCACGCTGCGAAAGCAGCCAGATGAAAGGGTATGTATTGTATGATTCCGTTTACATGAAGTTCTAGAAGCTTCCACTTACATGAAGTTCTTGAAGATTCCATTTACATGCAGTTCTAGAAAAAGCAAAGCTACTTTGCAGTGTGAGAAACCAGATCAGTGGTTGCATGGAGCCAGGGGTGGGTGGGAGGCATACTGAAGGCCAAGGGGCACAAGGAAACTCCTGGAGAGATGGAGACGTTTGCTCTCTTGACTGTGGCGGGTGCCTACGTGTATACCTCTGTCAAAACTCCAACTGTATATTTTGAACAGGCATATTTTATTGTATGTAAATTATACATCGATAAAGCTGTTTACCGAGTCCCTGGGTAGTGCAAACAGTTAAGCACTTGACTACTAGTCCAAAGGCTGGCAGTTCAAACCCACAGAGAGATGTCTCAGACCACAGGCCTGGCAATCTGTTTCTGAATGGTCACAGCCTTGAAAATCCTATGGAGTAGTGCTACTCTGCACACATGGGATCGCCCTGAGTCGGAATCGACTGGACAGCAGCTAACAGCAACAAAAAAGCGGCTTAGAAACAACCTGTGAAGACCACATCCTGGTTATGTTAAAAAGGGGTGTCCTCATCTTCCAGAGATACATCCCAAAATGTTAGCAGATGAAAGGGTATAAAAATGGCGTGGGAGTGGCGTCTGGCCTCCTCTAACTTCACAAGGAAGGAGAATCAAGATCAACAACTCAAGGCTGATTTCCATGAGGACATGACTCGTCTCAGCCATCTTTACCAATTCTGACACCACCTGGCCCTCCCACAGCACTATTTCTCTGCTGGGCTCGATAATTCATTATAATGGCCACACAGAACTCACAGACCATACTCACGATTATGGGGTTTATTAGGGAAATATCAGGTTACAATTCAGGCTTAGGAATACACAAGGACACAGTTCTTCCATCAGGACAGCTGTTCTCAGCCGTGCTCACAGGCACTCATCTCTCTGGCCCCTCGGCCTCTGCCCTGCTCGGGCAAGTGTTACAAAGCTCTTTCAGCTCTGCCGATAAGTGCACGGAGGCACGCCACTCCACCAGTAAGCCTCTGCTGGAAGGCACTCAGCTCTAGTTCCGTGGGTCAGAAATCCTAGCTCCACCAAGTGCCCGGAGGCACCCTACTCCTCCAGCAAGCATTCTGCCCAAAGGCACTTAGCTTGCTTGCTCCACAGGCTGGGAAACCCACCATGCTGTCTCCTGCCGGTCTCCTGGTTCTGTTGCCTCTGCTGCTGCCATTTCTCTGCACCACTTCTCACTGTCTTCAGTGTTACAGCTCTCGCCGTCTCCTGGTTCCAGGGCTTCTCAGTGCAGGGATCCCAGGTCCAAAGGACAAGCTCCGGTCTTGGCCCTTCTTCCTTAGTGGTGGTGAGATTCTCTCTGCTCTGGGATTGGCTCTCTTTTAAGCCTACCAGGATGGCAAAACTGACCAATCCCCTTGGTGGACCACAATTACCTTATCTGCACAGTCCCACTCAATCAAGAAAGGCCATATAAAGGTGATCCACCAATGACCGCCCGGACAGGGAACACAACAGAGTCCCTGACGGAGCAGGAGAAAAGTAGGGTGCAGAACTCAAATTCTAGTAAAAAGACCAGACTTAATGGTTTGATTGAGACTGGAGGGACCCCGGAAGGCAGGGCCCCCCGACTCTCTGTTAGCCTAGCACTAAAAACACTCCTGAGGCCAACTCTTCAAAGATTAGACTGGACTACGGGACATTAAATGATACTCGTGAAGACTGTGCTTCTTAGCTCAAGTAGATCCATGAGACTAAATGGGCAGCTCCCATCCCGAGGCAAGATGACAAGGCAGAGAGGGTCAGGAGCTGGCTGAATGGACACGGGAAATCTGGGGTGGAAAGGAGGAATGTGCTGTCACAGTATAGGGAGAGTAATTAGGGTCACATAACAATGTATGTATACATTTTTGTATGCGAGACTAACTTGAATTGTGAACTTTCACTTAAAGCACAATTAAATAAAAAAAAGTGAAGCACTGCACGGCGAAGAGCGTGCTGCTGGGATTCAGAGGGAAGGACAGAAGTGAAGGGGCAGGCAAGGAAATGAGGGCGGTCAGAGATGACGATCATGGAAGCTGCGGTAAGGGAACACAGGCTTATACTGTACTCTCCACTTCTGTACACAGTAAAGGGTTAACTCAGCAGGCCTGGGCTGTCCAAACCCTGCACACTCCAAAGAAAGGTCTGGTCCTTAATGGACTCCTAGAAAGTGACCTCTGAGCCCTTGGAATGTCCTCCCTGATAAAAGTATCTTTCTTAACCTGGGGCCATGAGCCACCCCACACAGTCTATGCCAAGAATTGGATTTACGGTGGGGCGATGAGCCACCCCAGATAGTCTATGCTTAACAGTGTGATTTGTGGTGGGGCCCTGGCCTGTGGCAGATGGTCTGTGCCAATAACGGGCATGGCAGGGGCCTTGAGCCACCCGAGATGGTCTATGCCAACAATGGGATTCATGGCGGGGACCTTGGGCCACCCTAGATGGTCTATATCAATAATGGGATTCATGACCGGGGACCTGGGCTATGCAAGATAGTCTATGACAATGGGATTCATGGTGGGGATCCTGGGCATGTGGTATCAACTCAACCTCTGAAGGGGCTAGAGACTGAGGTCAGCCATGTGAGTGGTCATCCATGCACAGGTGACTGACCCCCAGTAAAAACTTTGGACACCAGGGCTCAGGGGAGCTTCCCCAGTGGGCAATATCCTGTGTTTGTGGTCACACATGGATGCTATAGAAGCACCTGTTCTATCCTGGACCCTGCCCCAGGTGCCTCCTCCCTTTGCTGATTTTAGTCTTTGTCCTTTCTCTAGTAAACTGTAACCATGAATATAATGGCTTTGCTGAGTTCTGTTGAGTCCCAGTGCATCATCAAACCTGAGGTGGTCTTGGGGACCCCAACACAGCATGTTTGAAATTTTCTATAATAAAGTGTTTTAAAAAGCAATTTTTAACCCTTTAAAGGTTCCCTGTTGTATTTTTTTATCAAACATTGTCCCTGTGACCCAATCCACGAGGCCCCACATCCACCTCTCACCTCACCGCCCTCCACACACCCCTACTCGCTCTGCTCCAGCCTCCTGCATCTCCTTTCCCACTCATCAAGAGCCAGTTCCTGCCTCAGCGCCTTTGCATATACAGTTCTGCCTGGGAACACTCTGCCCCAGACCTCACCTCCTCAATGTAGAGGTTTTTTCTCACCCTGCACATCTCAGCTCAGAGGCCCTCCCTGCCCTGCCCAGTTTCAATCACTAAGTTGTTGTTACTGTTAGTTGCCATCAAGATGGCTCTGACTCAGGGCAACTCCATGGAAAACAGAACGAAATATGCCCTGTCCTGCACCATCCTCATGATCATTAGTATGTTTCAGTCCATTGTAGGGGCTATTGTGTCAATCCATCTCATCAGGGCTTCCCTCCTTTTCACCCCCCTGTGACCCCCAAAACAGTCAGTAAAGGGATTTTTTTTTAAAGGCATGACCTCACAGGGACAGGGAAAATGATGGTGGAGACAAAAATAACCCACTTTTGGAAGCTGGAGAGCAACTGGATGAGAGGTAAGAGACACAGGAGGTGGGAGAAAGCTGAGTCATGGGTGGTGCAAATAGTTTGCACTCAACTACTAACCTAAAGGTTAGTGATTTGAACCCACCCAGCAGCACTGAGGAAGAAAGCCCTGGCGATCTGCTTTCGTAATGATCACAGCCAAGAAAACCCTATGAAGTAGTTTTAGTCTGTAACACATGGAGTCTCCATGAGTCGGGACCAACACCACAGCAATGGGTTTAGTTTTTCAGTTTGGGGCTGCGGAGGGAAAGGAAGGTAAGGTACCCCCCTTGCCACTCCAACCAAAGACTGGAGGTCCATTCTCTGGAAGACGTCAGGGCGGGGCACCTCCCTGAAAATGGGTGTTAAGTAAATGTTTACCCTACAGATGCTGAGCCCCCAGCCCTCCTTCCCTGTGGGCTCTGGGAAGGCTGCTGGTCTCCCCCTCTAGGCGGGAGACTGGAAGAGCCTTCTCCATGTAATCTCACCAGCCCAAGAGGAAAGATCTAAAGATGTTGCAAGTGGGGATTTCAAAAAAAAAAAAAAATTTCTTGGTCAGCATGAAGTCCACAGTTGACAAGAGCTCCCCTCTCACATGTGCTGAAAGCTTCTAATTGGCTTTATAAACAAGGAAAATACCTGGGAATTTCCTCTAACAGGGATAATGGAGACTAAAATAAACGCAGTGGGAAATCTCTGAGGAAACAGGTTGTGCAAGGACAAAAAAAATAACAATAGTAAAGTCATTAATAGCCTTGCAGATGTAAAAAGGCATGTATTATAGATTGAAATGTGTCCTCCAAAAATGTGTATCAACTTGGCTAGGCCATGATTCCCAGCACTGTATGGTTGTCCACCATTTTGTGATCTGGTGTGATTATCTTATGTGTTGTAAATCCTAACTTCTATAATGTTAATGAGGCAAGATTAAAAGCAGTTATGTTGATGAGACAGGACTCAATCTACAAGATTAGGTTGTATCTTGAGTCAATCTTCTTTTGAGATATAAAAGAGAGAAGCAAACAGAGAAGAGAGGGAACTCATACCACCAAGAAAGAAGTGGCAGGAGTGGAATGCATCCTTTGGACCTGGAGTCCCAGTGCTGAGAAGCTAATAGACCAGGGAAAGATTGATGACAAGGACCCTCCCCCAGAACTGACAGAGACAGAATGCCTTCCCCTGGAGCTGGCGCCCTGAATTCAGACTTCTAGCTTCCTAGACCGTGGGAGAATAAGCTTCCGTTTGTTAAAACCATTCACTTGTAGTATTTCTGTTATAGCAACACTAGATAATTAAAACAGCATATTGCATCCATGAAACAAGAATAGAATGCTATTAAAAAGGAGTTTTCAGGGAATGCTACTGTCTGTCAGTTTGTCATACTGTGGTGATTTGTACATTGTGCTGATGCTGTAAGCTGTATCACTGACATTTGAAATACTAGCAGGGTTACCCCCGGTGGACAGGTTTCAGTGAAGCTTCCAGGCTAAGACAGACTAGGAAGAAACACCTGGTGATCTACTTCTGAAAGTTAGCCAATGAAAACCTTATGGATCACATGAATATTGTCCAACTAGCTTGTCTGGATACATCATCAGGAGGGATCAACCACTGGAGGAAGACATCATGTTTGGTGAAACAGAGGGCCAGTGAGGGCGAGGGAGACCCTTGGTGAGATGGACTGGCAAAATAGCCACAGTGATGGACTTGAATATGCCAGCAATCTGAGGATGACGCAGGACCAGGCTTACTGTTATAAGTAAGGTCACCATGATCTGGAGTCAGCTCAACGGCAGCTATCTATCTTCATCTATCTTAAGGGAATGAAAACAAAAGATTCTGGAAAATTAAAATGTGAGTACGCTATGTAGAGTTTATCATGTCAAAGTCAACTTAATTTTTAAAGGTTGTTTACCACTTTCTTCCCACACATCTCTGTCAGTTTGTTGTACTGTAGTGGCTTGTGTGTAGCTGTGATGCTGGAAGCTATGCCATCGATATTCGAATACCAGCAGGGTCACCCATGGTGGACAGGTTTCAGCTGAGCTTCCAGACTAAGTCAGACTAAGAAGAAGGACCCGGCAGTCTACTTCTGAAAAGAATTAGCCACTGAAAACCTTATGAATAGCAGCAGAACATTGACACAGTGCCGGAAGATGAGCCCTTCAAGGTTGGAAGGCACTCAAAATAGGAATGGAGAAGAGCTGCCTCCTCAAAGTAGAGTCGACCTTAATGACGTGGATGGAATCGAGCTTTCGGGACCTTCATTTGCTGATGTGGCACAACTCAAAATGAGAAGAAGAAACAGCTGTAAACATCCATTAACAATCATAACATGGAATGTACAAAGAGTGAATCTATGAAAATTGGAAGTCGTCAAAAATGAAATGGAATGCATAAAGATTGATGTCGTAGGCATTAGTGATCTGAAATGGACTGGTACTGGCCATTTTTAATCAGACAATGATATGGTCTAAATGCTGGGAATGACAAATTGAAGTGGAATGGCGTCCCATTCATCACCAAAAAGAACATTTCAAGATCTATCCTGAGCACAACCGTGTCAGTGATAGGATAATATCCATACACCTATAAGGAAGACCAGTTAATACGACCATCATTCAAATTTACACACCAACGACTGAGGCCAAAGTTGAAGAAATTGAAGATTTTCACCAACTTCTGCAATCTGAAATTGATCGAACACATAATTAGGATGCATTGATAATTACTGGTGATTAGAATGCAAAAGCTGGAAATAAAGACAAAGGAGCAGTAGTTGGAGAATATGGGCTTGGCGATAAAAATGATGCTGGAGATTACATGCTAGAATTTTGCAAGACCAACGACTTCTTCATTGCAAATACTTTTTTTCACCAACATAAACGACGACTATATATGTGGACCTCACCGGATGGAATACACAGGAATCAAATCAACTATATCTGTGGAAAGAGATGATGGAAAGGCTCAATATCATCAGTCAGAACAAGGCCAGGGGCCTACTGCGGAACAGACCATCAGATGCTCATATGCCAAGTTCAAACTGAAGCTGAAGAAAATTAGAACAAATCCACGGAACAGAAGTACAACCTTGAGAATATCCCACCTGAATTTAGAGACCATCTCAAGAACAGACATTTGACATGTTGAACACTAATGACCAAAGACCAGACAAGTTGTGGGATGACATCAAGGACATCCTACATCAAGAAAGCAAGAGGTCATTAAAAAGACAACAAAGAAAAATGGATGTCAGAAGAAACTCTGAAACTTGCTCTTGAACAAAGAGTAGCTAAAGCAAAAGGAAAAAATGATGAAGTAAAAGAGATGAACAGAAGATTTCAAAGGGTGGCTCAAGAAGACAAAGTAAAGTATTATAATGATATGTGCAAAGACCTGGAGTTAGAAAACCAAAAGGGAAGAACACGCTCAGCATTTCTCAACCTGAAAGAACTGAAGAAAAAAATTCAAGCCTCGAGTTGCAATAGTGAAAGATTCCATGGGGAAAATATTAATGCAGGAAGCACCAAAAGAAGATGGAAGGAATACACAGAGTCACTGTACCAAAAAGAATTGGTCGATGTTCAATCATTTCAGGAGGCAGCATATGATCAAGAACCAATGGTACTGAAAGAGGAAGTCCAAGCTGCACTGAAGACATTGGTAAAAAAAACAAGGCTCCAAGAATTGATAGAATACCAATTGAGATGTTTCAACAAACAGAAGCAGCACGGGAAGTACACACTTGTCTATGCCAAAAAATGTGGAAGACAACTGCCTGGCCAACCAACTGGAAGAGATCTATACGTGTATTCCAAAGAAGGGGATCCAACTGAATGTGGAAATTATCGAACAATATCATTAATATTACACCCAAGTAAAATTTTGCTGAAGATCATTCAAAAGCAGCTGCAGCAGTACATCAACAGGGAACTGCCAGAAATTCAAGCCAGATTCGGAAAAGGATGTGGAACAAGGGATATCGTTGCTGATGTCAGATGGATCCTGGCTAAAAGCAGAGAATACCAGAAATGTTTACCTATGTTTTATTGATTATGCAAAGGCATTCAACTGCATGGATCATAACAAACTATGGATAACACTGCGAAGAATGGGAATTCCGGAACACTTAATTGTGATCCTGAGGAACCTGTACATAGATCAAGAGGCAGTCATTTGAACAAAATAAGGGGATACTGCGTGGTTTAAAGTCAGGAAAGGTATGTGTCCAGGTTGTATCCTTTCACCATACTTATTCAATCTGTATGCTGAGCAAATAATCCAAGACGCTGGACTATATGAAGAACAGGACATCAAGACTGGAGGAAGACTCATTAACAACCTGTGTTATGCAGATGACACAATCTTGCTTGCTGAAAGTGAAAAGGACTTGAAGCACTTACTGATAAAAATCAAAGACTACAGCCTTCAATATGGATTACAGCTCAACATAAAGAAAATAAAAATCCTCACAACTGGACAAATAAGCAACATCATGATAAATGGAGAAAATATTGAAGTTGTCAAGGATTTCATTTTACTTGGATACACGATCAACACCCACGGAAGCAGCAGTCAAGAAATCAAACAACGCATTCCATCGGGCAAATCTGCTGCAAAACACCTCTTTAAAGGTTAAAAAGCAAAGATGTCACTCTGAGGACTAAGGTGCGCCTGACCCAAGCCATGGTGTTTTCAATCGCCTCATATGCATGGGAAAGCTGGACAATGAACAAGCAAGGCTGAAGAACTGACACCTCTGAATTATGGTGTTGGTGAAGAATACTGAATATACCATGGGCTACCAAAAGAACGAACAAATCTATCTTGGAAGAAGTACAGCCAGAATGCTCCTTAGAAGCGAGGATGGTGAGACTTCTCATATACTTTGGACATGTTACCAAGAAGGATCAGTCCCTGGAGAAGGACATCATGCTTGGTAAAGTAGAAGGTCATTGAGAAAGATAAAGACCTTCAACAAGATGGACTGACAGTGGCTGCAACAATGGGCTCAAGCATAACAACCATCATGAGGATGCACAGGACCAGGCGGTGTTTCATTCTGCTATGCATACAGTCGCCATGAGTCAGAACCAACTTGACGGCACCTAACACCACCACCATATTCTTCATGTACTTTGATGTTTCTATGTCTAAGTTCAGAAATTTTCTAAATAACTTTCTTGTAACTTACAGATTTCTAATGATTTATATAGTTAATTTTATAGAGCCTCCCAAAGGTAGACATATTTCTATTTCTAAATTCATATTATGACGGTTTATACATACGTATTTTGAAAGCATAATAGTGACTTATATCTTATGGGATTTGAGATCATTACGGAAACATACAAAACAAAGGGCAAACATGAAACTGTTAATTGTAGAGTTAGAAGATACATTTGTAGAACTATCCTGGGAAGCAGAACAAAAAGA
The DNA here is from genome assembly GCA_030035585.1 of Dugong dugon. NCBI lineage: Eukaryota > Metazoa > Chordata > Mammalia > Sirenia > Dugongidae > Dugong > Dugong dugon. The sequence goes on along the minus strand of CM057462.1, from coordinate 21,950,415 downwards.
CGGAGATGAAAAATGGGAGAGAAAAGGTAAAAAAATGAGAGAACAAGAACAGTAAGTCCAAAACCAAATTCATTCAACAAATGAAGCTAGACACTGTACCAGGCACTCAATAATAAGAGTTCCCAGAAGAACAACGGAAACGTTGTTGTTAGCTGCCATCAAGTCGGTTCCAACTCATAGCAACTCATATGTACAACAGAATGAAACACTGCCCAGTCCTGTGCCATCCTCACAATCGTTGCTATGTTTGAGCCCATTGTTGCAGCCACTGTGTCAATCCATCTCACTGAGTCTTCTTTTTTGCTGACCCTCTACTTTACCAAGCATGTCCTTCTCCAGGGACTGGTCCCTCCTGATAACATGTCCAAAGTATGTGAGATGAAGTCTCACCACCCTTGCTTGTAAGTAGCATTCTGGATGTTCTACTTCCAAAACAGATTTGTTCATTCTTTTGGCAGTCCATGGTATAGTCAATATTCTTTGCCAACACCATAATTCAAAAGCATCAATTCCTCTTCAATCTTCCTTATTCATTGTTCCAGCTTTTGCATGTATATGAGGTGACTGAAAATATCATGGCTTAGGTCAGGTGCACCTTAGTTCTCAAAGTGATATATTTGCTTTTTAACACTTTAAAGAGGTCTTTTGTAGCAGATTTTCCCAATGCAATACATAGTCCGATTTCTTGATTGCTGCTTCCATGGACGTTGATTGTGAATTCAATAAAATGAAATCCTTGACAACCTCAATGTTTCCTCTGTTTATCATGATGTTGCTTATTGATCCAGTTGTGATAATGTTTGTTTTCTTGATGTTGAGGCATAATCCATTCTGAAGGCTGTAGCCTTTGATCTTCATCAGTAAGTGTGTCAAGTCCTCTTCACTTTCAGGAAGCAAGGTTGTGTCATCTGCATAACACAGGATGTTAATGAGTCTTCCTCCAATCCTGATGCTGCCTTCTTCTTCATATAGTCCAGCATCTTGGATTATTTGCTCAGCATACGGATTGAGTAAGTATGGTGAGCGGATACAACCCTTACACACTCCTTTCCACCACTCATTTGTCCGTTTGTCGTACTGTGGTGGCTCGCCTATTGCTGTGATACTGGAAGCTATGCCACAGGTATTTCAAATGCCAGCAGGGTCATCCATTGTAGACAGGTTTCAGCAGAGTTTCCAGACTAAGACTGACTAGGAAGAAAGACTTGGCAGTCTACTTCTAAAAAATTGGCCAGTGAAAACCTTAATGAATAGCAGCAGAACACGACCTGATACAGTGCCTGAAGATCTCCTCCACAGGTTGGAAGGCACTCAAAATATGACTGGGGAAGAGCTGCCTCCTCAAAGTCGAGTTGACCTTAATGACATGGATGGAGTAAAGCTGTCAGGCCTTTCATTTGCTGATGCGGCATGACTCAAAATGAGAAGAAACAGCCGCAAATGTCCATTAATAATCATAATGTGTATGTACAAAGAGTGAATCTAGAAAAACTGGAAATTGTCAAAAATGAAATGGAACACATAAAGATCAATATCCTAGGCATTAGTGAGCTGAAATGGGCTGGAATTGGACAATCATATGGTCTACTATGCTGGGAATGACAAATTGAAGAGAAATGGCATCACATTCATCATCAAAAAGAACATGCCAAGATCTATCCTGAGTGACAGGATAATATCCATACACTTACAAGGAAGACCAGTTAATACGACTATTATTCAAATTTATGCACCAACCACTAATGCCAAAAATGACAAAGAAAATAAAAGTGAGGAAATCAATAATGATATCATTCAAGACAACTTTCCCAACCTGGACCCCAGCAAAGGACCACACTACAACCACCATCATGACACACCTCGTAAGCTTCCAAAAAGGAAAAAACAGGTCACTACAAAGGATATGAAATCATAAGGTTTTCAGGCTTCTCAACAACAAACTTGGCGTGAAAAGAAAATAGAAAAGTGCCTTCGAATTCTGAAGGAAAATAATTGCCAACCTAGAAGTCTACATCTACACAGTCATGTGTGAGGGTGGAAGTGAAGACATTTTTATACAAGAAAAGTCTCAAAAAGTTAACTTCCCATGCAAGCTTTTTGCAAAAGCTAATGAGGATGTGCTCTACAAATTGATGGAGTAAATCAAGGAAGGAGACAACGAGGGATCCAGGAAACAAGGGATCCAACTCAAGAAGGAAGTGAGGCTAATCCTCGACAGGATGGCTAGGGACAAGCCCTGACTGACTAATGTCTGTATACCAGGTACAGAGAGCAACTAGCCAAGCCTGAACAAGTTTACAGGCTATAAGAGAATAAGAGAGACTTCTCCAGAAAGATGAAACTGATAGCCCATCTGATGGTCTGAACATCATGAGAAGAGAGAGACAACTTTTTTTTTTTTAATTGTACTTCAGGTGAAGGCTTACAGAACAAATAGTTTCTCAAGAAACAGTAGTACACATACTGTTTTATGACATTGGTTAACAATCCCACATGTCAACCCTCTCCCTTCTCGACCTTTTTTTTTTCTTTTTTTGTGGTGAAAATATACATACCCAAAGATACACCATTTCAAAAATTTCTACACGCACAGTTCAGTGACATCGACTACGCTCTTCCAATTGTGCTGCTATTCTCACTTTAGATGAAGGTTTATAGAACAAAATAGTTTCTCATTTAACAGTTACTACACATGCTGCCCTATGACAATGGTTAACAACCTCACAACACATCAACACTATCTTTACTCAACCTTGGGTTCCCTAACACCAGCTATCCTGTCCCCTTCTGCCTTCTGACCCTTGTCCCTGGACTGCTGCGCCTCATTAGTCCCATTTGGTTTTATGGGGCTGTCCACTCCCCAGCTGAACAGTGAACCTCGGAACAGACTTCACCACTGAGCTAAAAGGGTGTCTGGGGGCCATACTCTGGGGGTTTCTCCAGTCTCCTTTAGGCCAGTAAATCTGGTCTTTTTTTTTTTTTTTTGTGAGTTAGAATTTTGTTCTACATCCTTCTCCAGCTCTGTCCAGAACCCTCTGTTGTGATCCCGGTCAGAGCAGTCAGTGGTGGTAGCCAGGCACCATCTAGTTGTACTGGACTCAGTCTGGTGGAGGCCTTGGTAATTGTGGTCCATTAGTCCTTCAGACTAATCTTTTCCTTGTATCCTGTTCTCTTCATTCTCCTTTGCTCCCAAAGGGATGAGACCAGTGGAGTATCTTAGATGGCTGCTCACAGGCTTTTAAGACCCCAGACGCTACTCACCAAGGTAGAATGTAGAACATTGTCTTTATAAACTGTGTTATGCCAATTGAGCTAGATGTTCCCCGAGACCATGGTCCCCACAGCCCTCGACCCAGCAATTCGGTCCCTCAGGGAGTTTGGATGTGTCTAGGAAGCTTCCATGACCTTTCCTTGTACAAGTTGTGCTGGTTTCCCCAGTATTGTGTACTGTCTCACCCTTCGCCCAAGATACCACTTATCTATTGCCTATTTAGTATTACCCCCCCACCCCTCCCATCACTGGTAACCAACAAAGATTGCTACATTTTGTGTGTGAACTTTTTCATGGGTTTTTACAATAGAGGGAGAGAGACAACTTTTGAGGAGCTTAGGCTTGAAGTGGAGATAAACACTGAAACTTAGTATAAAGGTAACCAATGACCCCAGAGAAAACATAAAGATTGCTCAGAAAATGAAACATAGCAATAGTATACTAGATGGTTCAATTGAAAATACTGTTACAGTCAAAATAACATAAACGCTGATTACTGACCTAACCTAGATTATGACATGATAATGTTTGGAGAATGAAGAGATGGAAGAATGTGTGTGTGTACGTGCGCGTGCGCACACGCACAGGTTAAGGACCGACAGATAAAAAGATACCAAATCCTCATCTTCCACAGAAGGAGATGAACAGATCAGGCCTCAAAATAAAAAAAAATAAAATAAAAAAAAGGCAACAATTCAGAAAGAGGTGAGAGTAGTTCCCACCAGGGAAAGGAAAATGTGAATGAAAGGTGGGCAGGCAGTTGCCACTTTAGGTCATAAGCCTTGTAGAAGGCTTTGAGTCTTTCATTTTGATGCCTTATGACTGATAAAAATAAATATGAAAACTAGAGTTCAACTGGGAAAAAGAAAAAGTCAGAAGAGGAATATGCTGGAGAATGTGTGACTTTGTGGGCACAGAAAATGAAGAGATCTGCAAATACTTTTGTAAATATATCTTGGGAAGGAGACATGAGACACCTCTGAGGATGGGAACTGCGTGGCTGGGCAGCAGAGAGAGGGTGACTTTTACTTCAAACCTCTCCATAACTTTTGAATTTTGTACCACGTGTTACGTATATACGTATGTATATTATAAAACAATAAGTTAAAAATGCACATTAAAAAGTTGGCTAATTATACATTCATCTCCCTGATTAGACCCCAATGGCCTTGGGCACAAAGACTATGTCTTGTAGGGTGTTGGTAAAAGCAGGATCTAGGCCACAGATGCTCCCCCTATAAATTCCAGGGTGAGTCATGGGACTATCCACAGAGGGCTGGGACAAATTGACAAGGCTACTTCTCACTCATTTAATTCATAATGTAGCAAAGATGATTATCCTCAGTGTTTATCCAACACCTACTAAGTGCCAAGCACTGTGCTAACCTCACAGCCACTCTCCAAAGGAGGGCGCTAAGATCTCTATTCGAGTCCCTGGGGGGTGCAAATGGTTAACACGCCTGGCTGCTAACCAAAAAGCTGGAGGCTCAAGTCCACCCAGAGGAGACTTGGAAGAAAGCCTTGACAATTTACTTCTGCGGGAAAAAAAAATAAAAAACAACGGCCATTGAAAACCCTATGGAGCACAGTTCTACTCTGACACACATGGGGTCGCCATGAGTTGGAATCAACTTGAGGGCAACTAGTTGTTTTAAAATTCCCATGTAAAGATAAGCAGTGGGAGGCTCAGAGAGGTGAATGAACACATCCAAGCAAGGTGAATGAACCACACACTGCATGGCAGGAGCAGAACCCAGAACCAAGGCCCCCTTACAGGACAGCTCTGCTCCGTCAAAGCATTTATCAAGCACTCACCATGTTTCAGGTGATGAGCCAAGTGCCTGGATTCACACAGCAGGCACTCAATGCACACTTCTCCAAGGAGGGGCCCTGAGGGGCTCAATGGGTGATATCCCACAGGTCAGCAAGAGGCAGAGCCGTGGTTCCCCACCAGACCCTCTGGCTCTTGCAGCTGAATTCCTGACCACCAGCCTACACCAACACAGAGCATCCACTGCCACTGGTGCCAACACATCTGAGCCCTGCCCAAGGGCCCTGCTCCAAGGGCCCCCTGTGAGTAAATTCCATAGAGCACCTCAAGAACCCCTTGAGGAGGCACTAGTGTTCCAGGAACGGTACATCAAGGTGCTTGGCCTGCCACCTGCAACATGATGAGTACTTGATAAACCCTTTGAGCAGGAGCACAGCAGCTCTGAGGATGGACGGGCCTTGATTCTGGATTGTTCTGCTCCTGACTCATTTGGATGTGTTAATTTACCCGTTTGAGCCTCCAGCGCTCCTCATTTGACAAATGAGAATCTTAGAATCCTCCTTTGGAGAGTGGCTGTGAGGTTAGCATAGTGCTTGGCACACAGCAGGTGTTCAATAAATGCTGAAGACAGGACCATGAGGGAGGGCCGGAACCTACAGGAAGCAGCCCCTGCAAGAAGCCTCCCTGTTATAGCTTGAATTGTGTTCCCTAAAATATGTGATGGAGTTCTAACCCCTATACCTGTAGATTGTAATCCCATTTGGGAACAGAGTTTCCTTCTTTATGTTAATGGGGCCATGTCAATGAAGGATGTGTCTTAAGCCAATCACATCTGAGATACAAGGAACAGATTAGGCAGAGAAGCAAGGAAGCACAGACAGGGGAAGATAGATGCTACCTGGAGATCTCCAAGGAACGGAGGAAGAGAAGCTGAAAGAAACAAGGGCCTTCCACCAGAGCCAACAGAGAGAGCCTTCCCCTAGAGCCGGTGCCCTGAATTCAGACTTCTCGCTCCCTGAACTGTGAGAAAATAGTTTGTTACAGCTGCCCATTTGCGGTATTTCTGTTACAGCAGCATTAGCTAATTAAGAAAGAAAACTTGTGGCGTGATAGTCAAGCACTAAACTACTAACTGAAAGGCTGGTGGTTTGAACTCACCCAATGCTCCGCAGGAGAAAGGCCTAGAAATAGGAACGGAGCACGTAGCTGACCATGCTCAGGATGAACATCAGAGGAGGATGGAGTGGTTACAAAAGTACCCCTGGGGGCCCCACAGCCTGATCTGTCCTGTCCCTGTCCCCACCCCCACCCCGCCCTGGCCCCCTCAAAGGATCCGGCAGGAGTTCTCCCACATGGCCAGGCAGGCAGCGGGGCTCCCGTGCCCAATTCCGGCCACGTGTCAGGGTGGCCTGCCTGGCAGCAGCTTCAAGCCACCCCCACCCTACAGACAAAGAGGCCACTGTCCAGTTCCAGGCCCTTCCAGGGCCTCTCCTCACCCCTCCATTCCTCCAGCCCCCCTCTGTTTTACTTGCCAGCCCCAGGGCTCTGGGGCAGGGAGGAATCACGGGGACAAATGTGACTGGATTTCATTCCACAAACACACAAGTTAGGAGAACTGGGGTGGGCTGCTTAAATATTTTCTGAGTCTAGGGTCTAAAGGCAGCTCCCCAGCACCACCCTACCCCAGCATGGCACACAGGCTAAGAGTATCGATTCCATAGTCCTGTCCCCCTTGGCTGTGTGTCTCTGGGCATACGGCCTCACCTATCTGTGCCTCAGTTCACTCACCGGTAAAATGGAATTAGTAAGTACTGTCCCATCCTGGGTGGTACAGTTAACATGCTCAATAACCAAAAGGTTGGAGGTTTGAGTCCACCCAGAGGCACCTCGGATTTACTTCCAAAAAATCAGCGATTGAAAACCCTATGGAGCACAGTCCTACTCTGACACACAAGGGGCCGCTATGTGTCAGAGTCCACTTGACAATAACTGGTTTACTTTGGTCCCTTTCTCACAGGAGTGTGAAAGGTTTAGAAGAGCTCCTGGCATGCAAAGAAAGCTATGCAAGGTGCATTAGTTAGCTATTGCTATGTAACATATTATCCTGAAATTATAGGCTGAAAACAAAAAACGTTTACTATTTCACAGTTTCTGTGGGTCAGAATTTGAGGGCAGTTCAGCTGGGGGGGCTCTGGCTCCGGGTCTTGCATGAGGCTGCAGTCAAGGTGTTGGCCAGGACTGTGGGCATCTCAAAGCTTTGCTGGTGAGAATCCGCTCTGAGCTCATTCTCGTGGGCCTCTGCACAGGGCTTCCTCACAACATAGTGGCTAGCTTCCTGCACAGCAAGTGATCCGAGAGAGAGAGGCAGAGTGAGCACCTGGGCGTGGAAGCCAGTCTTTTTATGACCTAATCTCAGAAGTGCCATTCCTTCACCTTTGCTGTGCACTATTAGAAGCAAGTCCCTAGGGCCTGCCTATACACAAGGGAAGGGGGTTGCACAAGGGTGTGAATTACAGCAGGTGGGGTCATTAGGGGCCATCGCCAAGGGGGCCTACTGCAGAACCTTTTGTTATTGAGATTTGTTTTTTTGTTCCATCCCTGGGTGGTGCAAACAGTGGCTCAGCTGCTAAGCAAAATGTTGGAGGTTCTAGTCCACCCAGAGGCAACTTGGAAGAAAGGCCTGGTGATCTACTTCCAAAAATCAGCCATTGAAAACTCTATGGAACACAGTTCTACTCTGACACACACGGGGTCACTGTGAGTTGGAATCAACTTAAAGACAACTGATAGTGGTTACTATGTGCTAAGCCCTATGTCAGGGACTCTGAGTAAACCCAGCTCCTGGCCCAGGTGCCATGGGAGACAAAGCTGGGCACAGATACACCTAGGTGTATGGAGGCAGAGCCAGGTGGAGGGAGCGACGGGGCAAGGGGCAGCCCAAAGAGGTAGGGAAGGCCTTCTCTCCACCCAATAAACATACCCTGTGCCCTGCTGGGGTGCCTACCCTGCACTGGGAGCAGGGCCACCGTAATGCCAAAAGCAACAAAGTCTCTGTCTGTGTCCTCACAGGGCCCAAAGTCTAGGGGCGAAAAGACCCAAAAATTGAAAGGCAAGAAAGAAGACACATAAATCTAATGGCTACAAGCCAAGCTTTGGAGCCATGCTGCCTCGGTTCAAATCCCACACCTGGGGAATCTGGGACAAGTTATACAACCATGCTGTGCCTCAGTTTGCTCATCTGTGAATTGGGGACAGAAGAGTACCCATCTGTGGTGAAATGAGTTCCTTTACGTGGTTTTTTTTGCCTTGGTTCTTTGAAAAAACAGCTTGAGAGATTTTTCCTCTAACCCCCAAGGAGTTACCTTTGCCCTAGTTTTCTACTCCAAAGGGTTTGTTACTTTTGTCCAAGTTGATTGACATTTCTTGGGTAAGCTGTAAACAACTTGATAGTTTAATACTTTTTGTCTGGCCCTGGGCTGCAGCCTGGACTCACCTTACAGGGACTGGTCAATATACTATGCAAATGAAGTGACTATAAACTATGCAAATACAATGACCATAATCCACCAATGGGATTGGCCAGTTTGTGGCCCTGCTGGGAGAGCCAAGCATTGAAATTGACAAGGAGCATATATATACAGCTAACCCCACAGAGTTTTCAGATAAAAAGAAACAAGAGGCAGGAGAGCTGGGGAACCTCCTAGAAAAGCTGTAACACTGGTCAAGGGCTGTAACACTGAAGATAAGAAGAAGCCTGGAAGAGGCCCTGTGCCAAAGCCAGTGGCAACAGGCCCAGAAGAGGCCCTGTAGCAGAGCCAGTGGTGATAGGCCCAGAAGGAGCCCTGTAGCAGAGCCAGTGGTGATAGGCCCAGAAGGAGCCCTGTAGCAGAGCCAGTGGTGACAGTGCTAGGAAGGGGCCCTGCAGCAGAGTTGGTGGTGATGGCAGAAATCTGTTAGGAATGTAGTTAAGGGAGCAGAGCAAGCTGCTACACTGGCTATGTCCTGGATAAGCAAGCAATGGAGAGGCCAACAGCAGTGAGGCTGAAGGCAGAGAGGCCTGCACAATTGAAAGGGGGTGTGCATGGCCAAAAGGCCTATCCAGCTGTAACAGGACATGCATGGCCAAGAGGAGGCCTGTCCTGAGGGGGCTGAAAGTAGGCCTACATGGCTGAGAGGGGGTATGCATGGCAGAGAGAAGGGCCTGCTTGCTTGCATGGCTGAGAGAACTGTCTTGCACTGAAGAAGTGGGGGATGTGCTCTCCACTTAGGGGGAGCCTCCTAGACTTTGCCTACATGTTTCCTGATCCTATGTTGTAGAGTCTGTTGATCTGCATCCCGAATTATACTGTTACTTCCTTAGTAAACCACTTAAGACTTAAGTGTAAGTACGGTCTGTGAGTTCTGTGCGGCCACTACAATGAATTATCAAATCCAGCAGAAAAATAGAGAGTGCTGTCGGGGGAATGGCTGGTGTCAGAAATGGTAAAGAAGCTGGCAAGTGAAGCTATGTCTGACCTCTACCTTGTGGGTACCACCTTTATGCTGATTCTGGTTCTTATCTGTAAGGAATCTAGACAAGTCTGGCATTCCTAGAACACACTACCCCTGGGGTTGCTGGGTGGGCTTGATTAGGTCACATGTGTAAAACACTTAGCAGGGCACCTAGCATGAAGGGAGCTCTTGGTATATGTTAGCCATTGTCAGAGAGTGAGTGACAGGAAAAGGGTCTACACAGGAGTCAGGGGAAGGCTCTCTGAAGGTGGCGTGATATTTAAGCCAAGGAAAATGAAGAGCAGAAGGAAGAGAGATCCAGGAAGAGGGAATAAATAGGTACAAAGGCCCTGAGGCAGGAAGAGAGACCAAGTGTGTTTCCGGAACAGTGAGGAGGTGTGCATGGAAGAGTGACTGAGGGGGAAGGGGAGGGAGATGAGTCTGAGGATGTGGCCAGGGGCCTGGGGGACCATGGGGGGTAATGTGGTCTAGATTTTAAGGGGACCAGGAGCCATGGGAGGGTCCTGAGCAGGAAAGTTCAGGAGCAGTTCCCTGAGGGAGACGACATCACGGAGAAGGAGACCTGAGTGGATGTCACCAGGCAGAAGGATCAGTGTGTCCTAGGCAGAGGGAACAGCCTGTGCTTGAAACCAGAAATTGACTTTGGGTCAGATGGAAGTATGGCAGTGGGGAGTGAGAAGTGGACAGAGATGAGCCAGCAGGGCCCGGAACACCAACCTGAAAGGCTGTCTTTCTCCTGCAGGAGATAGGAGGTCATGGGGGTGGGGGAGGGGGTTGTGAACAGAGGACAAGATAAGATTTGAATGTCAGAAAGATCTCCGGAGGGTCAGGGGAAACAGGAGGGGAAGGGGCTGGAGCCACTGGCTCCAGAAGATTCAGATGGGTCAACCTGCAGAGGGACTCAGTGCTCCTGCCCCACAGTGCTCCTGGCCCTCCCAGAGACTTGGTTTCCTCACCCTTAAATCAGGTTCAGTGCCACCACTTCCCACAAGGACAGGGTGCCCCAGAGAGTGCCGGGGGAGTGCTCACACACGGAGCTGTTATGAGATCTGCTATGATGGGGATCCCCAGCAACCCTACTTCCCCCAAGGTTCCTGCCCCCACACCAGCAGAAGGACTCTAACAGCTCCTTTGAGAAAGCCCCTCATAGACACCCCAGAGGGTCTCCAAGTATCCTGGCATACAACATCAGAGTGCCCCAGAGAACCCAGCCTGCAGAGACCCCTCAAAAAGGTCCTGGAATACAGAGACCCCCAAAGTCCCCCCACAGACCCCAAGTTCTCCAACGGTGCCCCGGCCATGCAAAAAACTCAAACCCACTGCTGTTAAGTCAACTCAGACTCTTTGCAACCCTGTGTGTTACAAAGTAGAATTGCTCCATACGGTTTTCTTGACTGTAATCTTTACTGAAGCAGATAGCCAGAACTTTCTTCTGCAGCGCTGCTGGGTGGGTTCAAACCACCAACCTTTACATTAGTGGTTAATCGCAAACCAGCTGTGCCACCAAGGGCCCTATCAGACACCTGTAAATGGCCCGGAAGAGACACACATCCTTCAGAGACTCTAAAAGTCCTTACAGACCCCCCAGACAGCCCCTTTCCAGAAACCCCTAAATAGAGGATTGGCAGCCAACCAGAGTCCCTGAAGAGACCTCAAAGACCTCCCACATTCACTACGGCCCCACTGGGACACCCAATCCCCCAAGGCTTCCCAAGCAGCCCCAACTCCCTGGAGCCCCCACCACCTGCCCAAAGACCTCCAAGTTGCCCCCTAGAGCCTGCCCCCCAAACCACTGAGGTCTCTCAAGCAGCCCCAACAGCCCCCAGCAAGCTGGAACCTACTAATCTCCCTCCAGAGACTCCCCCTATACTGTCTCCTGCAAACCCCACAAAGAGCCCCAAAGCCCCGCCCCAGCCCCAGAGCGACGTCCCAGACACGCCCCCAGACCCTCAGAGCCCTCCAAGTCACCCTCCGCCCGCACGCAGCGCGCACTCCCACTCCCGACCCCCATCCCCACCGCACTCACGAGAGGTCCCGCCTCGCCGTCTTGCAGACGATGCGCAGGTAGCGCCAGCCGCCACCGCCCACGTACACGCCGAGCGCCGCCGCCGTGCTCCAGGTCCACGGGAGCCCCAGCAGCCTCAGTAGCGCCAGCGAGACCACGGAGGCCACGCCCGCACCCGGAGCCCGCATCCTGCGGAGCGGAGTAGTCCTCAGGCCGCAGTAGCCGGGATCCCAGGTCCCGCCCCCAGGCGGACTCCGCCCACGGACCCTCCCTAGATGGCCCCGCCCCAGGCCTGAGACTGGTTACTTTTTCAGGCTAGGCTCCGCCCCCAGGCTCCGGCTCCACCCGCAAGCTCTAACTCCAGGCTGATCCTAGGCGCCCAGGTTTGAGCCAGCTCCGCCCCCAGCCCTAGGATTGGCCACATCCCCAGGCGAGGCCCCGCCCCTAGGCCCGGGTCCCTCCCCACGTTGGCAAGAGCTTCCTAGCTCCTAGCCAGGCCCACGCTTCCCTGACAATCATTGGAACAGGCCCTGCCCTCACACCCAGCCCTTCCACCTCGTTAGTCACTATACCAGGCCCCGCCCCTTGCCTTGATTTAGATGTTGTTCCGGGTCCCAAGCTGCAACCTCACGACTTGGCTCCGCCCCTGTGCCAACCCCGACCCCGACCCCTTCCCACTTCCACGCCGGGACCTCCTCACCGCTCACTGGACTCCGCCCCAAGGTTCGGCCTCTGGCCACGCCCACAATCAAAGCCCCACCCTTCTCTATGCCTGGCCCCGCCCCCCATCGCGGGCTCCGCCCCCAAACCGGGCCTAGCCGCGTTCCCAGGCCCAGGTTCCACCCTAGCCACGGCCCCGCCCATCGGCTTCGGCCTGGTCACCAAACTCCGAGCTTAGCTCCGGCCCACCTGACGCCTAAGCCCCGCCCTACCGGCCCGCCCGGGCCCGCCCGGGCCCGCCCCAAGACCCTCCTGCGACCTGTGTGGCTGACAACCCCTCAGGCGCATCTTCGTGGCGCGCCCACCCTTTCCCGGAGGCTGCGACCATAGAGACGCCCTCGGGCCAGAGAGACGATGGCCAACGAGACCCGGGGGCTAGAACGGCCAGCTGGGGGAAACGGCCGCTGTCTCCATGGCAACAAAGCCTCTCCCGCCCCCGGATCTCACAGACAGGTGTGCCCCGCAGCCGGTGGACGTGGCTCGCGAGCGCGCCTGGCGCGAGCTCCAGATGACAGTCGGGATCCTTGCCCCGAGGGACTAGTATATCCCAGTCCAGACCCAGGATCCGCCTGTGCTGGATTCTTGTGCCAGCTTGTCCCAAATCCAAACCTCAAGGCTTCTCTCTCTTAAACACACATTCCAGGGGCCTGGGGAGTCCTACACTCATGACCTGGGGCCCCCAAACCAAAATGTCTCGAACTCTTTGCTTTCCTTCCGCTCGATTCCGACCCATAGCGACCCTATAAGACAGAGTAGACCTGCCCCATAGGCATTCCAAGGAGCGGCTGGTGGATTCGAACTGCTGACCTTTTGGTTAGCAGCCAAGCTCTTAATCACTGCGCCACACTCACACCCTGGGGCCCCAGTCCTAAATCCCAACCCCAAACCTCCCTCAGGTAATATCCTATAGGAGGGCGGGCTGTCTGCTTCTTCCTATGTTTCAGGGCCCCAGCTAATCCTAAATTCATATCCCCAAATTTACCCTTAGCTAAATGCACTTACAGGAGCCCAACGAATTTTGTACCCTATCATTCTAAACTCTCACCCAGAGTCCCCGAAAGCCCTCGTCGAGACCCTGGTTCCAGCTGCCCACGTCCCTGGTCCCTGGCTGACCTGGAGGCGCCCACAGACCCTCGCCGGTTCCCAGAGGCTCGGGCAGGTGGCAGGCAAGGACTGGTTGGTCCACTCAGACTTCAGCAGCCAAGACGGGGGCCCCAAACGCAGCTTTGCAGCGAGGCTTCAGGCTAGCCGCCTCTGGGGCCTCGTCTCCGCAGACTCCTGGGCCCTGCTCCCAGCCGTGCCCACGCACCGCTCTGTCCCTCCTTCCAGGTCCCCTCCTTTAACCCTCTGCCCACCCCACCCCCACTTGTTTTCTCCCCTGCTTCACCGACCTTCCCAGCGTTCTCCTTGGGAGGCAGCCAGGGCCAGCTTCCAGCGCTACTTGGAGGCTACTTGGAGGACAGGGCTGGGCAGGCACGCAGCCCTCACGCTGCCATTGGTTCTGCGGGCAGCCCAGGAATGGAGGAATAAGGGCTGGGGCAGCAGGTCCAGAGGCCAGGCCCAGAGCCAGCCCCTGGCCCGCGGCTTTCTGGGCCAGGGGTCAGCTGAGTCTGCAATGACCCCTTAGGACGGCTGCAATCTCATCCTGCTAGCTACCGCTATTGCAGTGACCCCATTTTACAGGTAAAGAAACCAAGGACTGGCAGTTCTTGCTCAAAGGCACAGTGGAGCACAGTTGGGATTCATTCATTCACAGATGTCAGCTGATTGCTGCCCCTCCTTCCTCTTCCACTCCCCCTCTTCCCCCGCCTTTGTTCACTCCCCAATCCCCCATCTCCTCCTCCTTCCCCTGCTCTCCCTGCCTTCTTCCCTTGTCTTTCTCTCCTCTCCCACCTCCCCTTCCCCTCCCCTACTCTTTCCCATCTTTTGCACTCCTACTTCCCTCCCTCCCCTCCCCCCCGTATCACCCAGCCCTCTTCTCCTGACCCCTTCCTCCTTCCCTTCTCCCCTGCTATTCCTCCTCCTCTTCCCCTTCCCTCCCCTTTCTGCTCCCCTTTCCTGCCCGCTCTTTATTATCTTCCTTCTCTTTCATCCTACCTACTCCTCCCCCTTCTGCCTTCCTCTTTCTCTCCTCCTCCTACTCACTTTTGTCCCCTCTACCTCTTTCCTCCTCCCCTTCCTCCTTCCCCTTCTCCCTTTTCCTACTCCTCTTCCTCCCTTGGCTACTCGCCCCTCCTCCCCTCCCTCCCTTCTTCTGTCCTCCTGCCACTCCTCCTCTCCAGCTTCCCTCCTCCTCCCCTCCCCCCCCCCACAGCACAAATGGTTTGCAAGGTTGGTGGTTCAAACCCACCCATGCAAAAGGTACTGCAGAAGAAAAGCCTGGTGATCTGCTTCCGTTGAGATTACAGCCAAGAAAACACTACGGAGCACAGTTCTACTCTGTAACACATGGGGTCACCATGAGTAGGAATCCATTCCACAGCAACTAACAACAGCAACACTCCTCCCCCCTTTACTGCCTTCTCCCTACTGCCTCCCTCCTCAGTCATCAGAGTTCACTGAGCCCCTAAGTGTGCTTGTCAAAATCTCTTCCAACCCTCCACACAGCTCTGGCGAAGGTGTTTTCCAGCTCCTCAGTCCCACATCCAAAATTCCAAAATCCAAAACTTTCTGGAAACACAGCTTTTCCTAACGCTGTAGAGAAAAACTTGAACGCTGTTTTAAGTTAAAACGGAGACGTTTGTTGAGGGTTTAAAACACTTGCAATTGGGGAACTACATAGCCCACTGCAGTAGTCCCAGGTCGGTTTCCTTATATTAGTATTCTTATGGGGTAAGAAGCAGAACCAAACCAAAGGGGGCAACTACAGAAAAATCAGTGAATATTGTGATAATCACAGTCTGATTGGTTACTGATTATTAATAGTATGGTGATTACAGATAGGTTCACAGGATCCTTAGATCATAGTCACAAGATGCTTACACGTATTTCCTTTGTCTATCTTGCCAGAATAGCTTGTTGGCAACGGTACCGAGACAGCCCCTCTTCCTGAGTGCATATATTTTGAGGGGTGCAGATGGTCACTTGGTCAAGACCCTTGGGGCATATGGTTTCACATCCTGGTTTTGATCATTGAGGAAAACCATGTTTTTCTCAACAAGCATAGCTGTTAGACTAAAAATCCAGGTTCAAATTACACAGCATGTCAGCATATCTCCTCTGTCTCACTGACTGCACTGACAGTTGTCTTTTCCCGAGACACTAAGTTGGTCCCAGAACTCAGGCAGAGGCCCCCTCACCCGCTTGGCCAAGCTGTTCTGTGGTCACTTGTTCCTTTGCTGACAGGGCTGCCTGGACCCCCGGGGGCATCTCCCGCTATACAGCAGCATTCACCCTCCGTCACCTACAAGATCCCTGGTTTGTGCTTGGCTGCTGACCTGAAGGTTCAAACCCACCCAGCTAGACCACCATGGGTCGGAATTGACTGGACAGCAATGGGTTTTGGGTTTGGCCTTCCTAAGCTCCGAAAAATTCCAAATTCCCAAATGCGACACAGTTGTTCCCAGGGAGTTCGGGTGAGGGATTGAGGACCTTTCCTATCCCCATTTCACAGAAGCAGAAACTGAGGCCCAGAGAGAAAGACAAAACTGAGGCTTGGGGGTTAAACCAGGCTCTGCCCCTCTCCACATGGGGGCCTTGGACGGCCGCCTCTGCACCTTGGCTACCCTCTGGGTGACAAGACCTCCTTCCAGGGGTGCTGTGCATGAAATGTGTATTGATTACCCACTGTGCACCGGACCTAGGGCACAGAGAACAAGAGAGACCAGCCTGGCCCCTGTGGGCTTCTCATTCTGAGAGTGGACCTTTTCTTGGGCCAGGTGCACAGTAATATGGCCTCAACCTGACCCAGGTGACCGCAGGGGCCTCCAGGAAGACCTCAGACCCCAGCAAAAGGAGTTTGTGGAACTTTCCAGAAGAACAGCAGAAATGAAGCACATATTGAAATAAAATAGTGAAAAATTATAGATACCATGAGGAGTTCACTGTAAGAAGAATAGGAACAGTGGGTGGAGTGAACTACTTCTCACGGCCAAATTTAGATGTCCAAGTGTCTGAGTGTCCTGTGACAGCCATAACAAATGACCACAAGCTAGATGGGTTAGAACAACAGGAGTTCATGCTCTCACAGCTTGGAGACCAGAAGTCTGAAATGCAGGAATCAGCAGGGCTGCCAGGGCTCCAGCCCTCTGGAGGATCTAGGGAAGGATCCTTCCTTGTCTCTTCCAGCTTCTGGTGGCTCCAGGCGTTCCTGGGCTTGTGGCTGCATCACTCTGATCTCTGCCTCCACTTTCACATGGCCATCTTCCCTCTGTGTGTCTCTGTCTTCTCTTCTTCTGTCTCTTATAATGACACTGGTCATTGGATTTAGGGCCTGCATGAATAATCCAGGATGATCTCCTCATCTCAAGGTCCTTCACTTAATCACATCTGCAAAGAACTTTTTACCAAATAAGGTCACCTTCACAAGGAGCCCTGGTGGCGCAGTGGTTAAGCACTCAGCTGCTAACTGAAAGCTCAGTGGTTTGAACCCACCAGCAGCTCCACAAGAGAAAGATACGGCAGTTTGCTTCCAAAGTTTACAAACTTGGAAACCCTATGAGGCAGTTCTGCTCTGTCCTGTAGGGTCGTTATGAGTTGGAATCGACTTGATGGCAATGGGTATGGTTTGGTTTTGGTATTCAACCCACTACAGTAGGGGAAAGAGGGCAGGGGTTCTAACGCTGGGTGATTCTGCCGCACATGGGATGCTGGGCGATGTCTGGAGTGTTACAAAAGGAGGATGTTACTGGCATTGAGTGGGTAGAGACCAGAGATGCTGCTCAACACCCTACAGTGCACAGAACATCCCCACTGCAGAGAACGATCCAGCTCCAAACGTTGCCAGTGCCTCAGCAGTGAAACCTTGCATTAATTATTTGGGAATATATTGAGTTCGATCCCTAGCTCACACCATTGTTGTTGTTGTTAGGTGCCATGGAGTTGGTTCCAAGTCATGGCAATCCTGTGTACAACAGGACAAAATACCACCCAGTCCTGTGCCATCCTCGCAATTGTTGCTGTGTTTCAGCCCATTGTTGCAGCCACTGTGTCAATCCAGCTCGTTGAAGGTCTTCCTCTTTTTTCGCTGACCCTCTACTTTACCAAGCATGATGTCTTTCTCCAGGAATTGGTCCCTCCTGATAACATGCCCAAGGTACGTGAGACAGAGTCTCGCCGTCCTCGCTCCTAAGGAGCATTCTGGCGGGACTTCTTTCCTCCATACAGCAGAATAAATTCCCAGTGGGTTAGACGGCATAAACCCAGGTGATTCCTCAAGCTTCTGTGATTTCCCGCCTCTCTCCCTTCCCACTCAGTGTGTGTATTTAAATGTGTGCAGTGTGCTAAGACTTTGGTAGCTCAGATGATTATGGACGCCGGGTGTCTTGGAGGTGGATGGAATCCCCTAACCAAGGAGTTCTTATCTGGGAGGAATCCTGTCCCCCACCCCAGGGGACACTGGTGATGTCTGGGGGACATCTTTGGTTGTCAGACTGAGGAGGTGCTACTGGGTAGACCAGGGATGCTGCTCAGCACTCTGCAGTGCACAGGATGCCCCCACCATAGAGAACAATCCGGAACCAAACAACAACGTCGTTTTGATCCTCAACGCAACAGTGTTGAGGCCAAGAAGCCTTGCCTTGGCATAAGAGATCTTACCTTGTCTGTCTGTCTATTCATCCATCCAGCCATCCCAGCGGTCTCAACTGGGGATGATTCTGCCCACCCCCCCAAGGGGACACTTGGTGATACATGGAGAATTTTGTGGTTGTAACAACTGGGGTGGGGGTGGGGTGCTACTGGTATGAAGTAGGTGGAGGCCAAGTATGCCACTCAACCCCCTACCGCAGAGAACAGCCCCACCATAGAAAATATTCTGGAACCAAATGTCAGCAATGCTGTGGTTTGGAAACCCTGGGGTAGACTGAAGCCCTGGTCAGGTTCAAACCGTCTCTGCGTCCCAACAGATGCCTTTTGTTGTGGTGATTTGGCCACAGGAATCATTCTCTTTGAGGTAGGGCTTCCCTAGAGAATTGGACCAGATTTCACTGACCCTGTAGGGCTGCTCTGAGGACAGGAAGCCCTGCCTCATGAACGCTGAAGCAGATGGAGATCACTTTGAATTCACAACTGACTGGGACTTTGCAGGGTTCTGGTGACATGAGAAGAATCCGGCTAGGACATTGGTTCTGAACAGAATGAAATGGGGTGTGTCAGGAAAGGTCCCCTTCCTGAGGCCTTGACGACGTGAATGAAACTCTTGGGTGGGATTTTGCAGTTTTCCTTTTATTGTTTAAAACCAGCGCGGAGTTTCTTCAGGGCCTCCTGTGTTTCCCCAAAAACAAACAAACAAAAACCACTTGCCTTCAAGTCGACCCTGACTCATGATGACCCCACATGTGTCAGAGTAGAACTCTGCTCCACTGGGTTTTCAATGGCTGATTTACGGAAGTAGATCACCAGGCCTTTCTTTCGAGGTGCCCCTGGGTGGTCTAGAACCTCCAAAGTTTCAGTTAGTAGCCAAGCGCCGCCCAGGGACTCCTCTATGTTTTCCTACCTGTTGCCTGTTGCTGTCAAGTTGATTCCGACTCATAGCGACCCTATAGGACAGAGTAGAACTGCCCCATAGAGTTTCCAAGGAACTGCTGGTGGATTCAAACTGCCAACCTTTTGGTTAGGAACTGTAGCTCTTAACCACTGTGCCACCAAGGCTCCTTGTGTTTTCCTAGGGCCTGAAGAATCCTCTAGACCAGGTGTTCTGGTTAGCTATCACTGCATAACAAATCACCCCAAACTACCAATAGCTATCAACAACCCAAGTGTCCATCAACAGATGTATGGTTAAGCACAATGTGGTCCACTGATGCAATGGAATATTATTCATCCATAAAGAGAAATGAACTCCTTAGTCTTGTGGGGAAACTCAATCAATTAGCACAATATAGTCCATAAAGACAATGTTCTACATCCTAGTTTGGTGAGTAGCATCTAGGGTCTTAAAAGCTTGCAAGTGACCATCTAAGATACAACTATTGGTCTCTACTCGTCTGGAGCAAAAGAGAAAGAAGGAAACCAAAATGCAAAGAAGAAATTAGTCTACAGAACTAATAGTCTACACAAACAATGGACTCACTTACCTTGAGACCAGAAGAACTAGATGGTGCCTGGCTACCACTACCAACTTTTCTGACCAGGGACTCAAATAGATTGTCCTGGATACAATGGGAGAAAAATGTAGAACAAAACTCTAATTCCTTAAAGAAAAAAAAAAAAAAAAAGCCAGACTTAATGGACTGGTAGAGACTAGATGAATCCCCTGGCATACCCTTTAAATCTGGAACTCAAACCACTCCCAGAGGTCACCTTTCAGTCAAATGACAGATTGGCCCATAAAATAAATAGTATCGTTCATGAGTACTGTGCTCCTCTAAATAATCATCTAAATGAAAACAAACAGTAAACATTTCTCCTAGACCAAAGATGAGAAAGTAAGGGGGACAGGGAAGCTAGATTAAGGGAAATAGAACAACCAGAATGGAAATAATAAGATTGCTGATATATTGTGAAAAATGTAACCAATATCACTAAACAATATGTATAGAAATTGTTAAATGAGAACCTAATTTCCTGTGTAAACTTTCACCAAAAACACAATATTAAAAAAAAGACAGACAGAGAGAAATGAAGTCCTGATACAAGCTACAACATGGAGAAAACTTGAAAACATTATGCTGAGTGAAAAAAGCCAGACACTAAAGGCCACATATTTTGATTCAATTTACATTAAATGTCCAGAACTGGCAAATCCATAGAGACCAACGTTCATTAGTGGCTACTAGGGACTGGGAGAAGGGGAAAACAAAAAACAAAAAACACCTCATTGCTGTGGAGCCCATTCAACTCATATGACTCCATAGGGTTTCCAAGGCTGTGTATCTCTACAGAAGCAAACTGCCACAGACTGCCTCATCATTCTCCCGAGGAGCCGCTAGTGGTTTCAAACCACCAACCTTTCTGTTAGCAACTGAATGCTTTAACCACTGCGACACAAGAGCTCCTTTGCAGGAAGAGGAAGTGGGGAGTTATAGCATAAGGGATACTGAGTTTCTCCCCGGGGTGATGAAAACATTTGGAAATAGACAGTGGTGATCTTTCAACAAAAGGATGCGGTACTAGAAGCACTCACTCATCTAACCCAAGAAGTCTGGCACCTAACACCAAGTAGTGACGGTTGCACTACATGGTGAATGTAATTAATGCCACTGAATTGTACCTGGAAAAAACGGTAAAAAAACAAACCAAACCCACTGCCATTAAGTCGATTCCAACTCATAGCCACTCCATAGGACAGAGTAGAACTGCCCCACAGCGTTTCCAAGGAGCAGCTGGTGGATTCAGACTGCCAACCTTTTGGTTAGCAGCCATGCTCTTAACCACTTTGCCACCAGGGCTTCAAAAAAAGGTAAAAGTTTTGTTATATATACATGTTGGTGTTGTCAGGTGCTGTCAAGTCTGTTCCGACTCATAGCGATCCTGTGTACAACAGAACGAAACACTGCCCGGTCTCGTGCCGGCCACTGCGTCAATCCATCTCATTGAGCGTCCTTTTTTCTTTTGCTGACCCTCTACTTCACCAGGCATAATATCCTTCTCCAGGGACTTGTCCCTCATGATAACATGTCCAAAGTGTGTGAGACGAAGTCTTGCCATCATTGCTTCTAAGAAGCATTCTGGCTGTACTTTTTCCAAGACAGACTTGTTTGTTCTTTTGGCAGTCCATGGTATATGGACAGTTCATGGGAAGAACACGCATAGCATTTCCCAAGCTAAAAGAACTGAAGAAAAAAATTCAAGCCTCAAGTTGCAATATTGCAGGATTCTATGGGGAAAATATTAAACCACGCAGGAAGCATCAAAAGAAGGTGGAAGGAATACACAGAGTTACTATACCAAAAAGAATTGGTCGATGTTCAACCATTTCAGGAGGTAGCATATGATCAGGAACCAATGGTACTGAAAGAGGTCCAAGCTGCACAGAAGGCATTGGCAAGAAGCAAGCCTCCAGGAATTGACGGAAGACCACTTCAGGCGTTTCAGTAAACAGATGCAGTGCTGGACTGTGGATCCAAGTAAAATGAAATTCTTGACAACTTCAATCTTTTCTCCGTTTATCATAATGTCACTTATTGGTCCAGTTGTGAGGAATTTTGTTTTCTTTATGTTGAGATGTAATCCATACTGAAGGCTGTAGTCCTGGATCTCCATCAGTAAGCGCTTCAAGTCCTCTTCACTTTCAGCAAGCAAGGTTGTGTTATCTGCATATCTCAGGTTGTTAATGAGTCTTCCTCCAATCCTGATGCCTGGTTCTTCTTCATATAGTCCAGCTTCTCAGATTATTTGCTCAGCACACAGATTGAACAGGTATGGCGAAAGGATGCAACCCTGACGCACGCCTTTCCTGACTTTAAACCATGCAGTACCCCCTTGTTCTGTTCAAACGACTCCCTCTTGGTCTATGTACAAGTTCCTCATGAGCACAATGAAGTGTCCTGGAATTCCCATTCTTCGCAATGTTATCCCTAATTTGTTATGATCCACACAGTCGAATGCCTTTGCATACTCAGCGAAACACAGGTAAACATCTTTCTGGTATTCTCTGCTTTTAGCCAGGATCCATCTGACATCAGCAATGATATCGCTGGTTCCACATCCTCTTCTAAATCTGGCTTGAATTTCAGGCAGTTCCTTGTCGATATACTGCTGCAGCCACTCTTGGATGATCTTCAGCAAAATTCTACTTGCGTGTGATATTAATAATATTGTTCAATACTTTCCACATTAAGTTGGATCACCTTTATTGGGAATGGGCATAAATATGGATCTCTCCCGGACTGTTGGCCAATTTCTTGGCATAGATGAGTGAGCAACTCCAGCACCGCATCTATTTGTTGAAATATCTCCGTTGGTATTCCGTCAATTCCTGGGGACTTGTTCTTTTGCCAATGTCTATATTTTACTGCAACAAAATTTTTTTCTTAAATAAAGTGAAAAAAAAACCAAACAAACCAGAGATCTTTATTTCTCAGGCTCCCCTGAGCACATGGGGTGCCTGAGAGGTTCCTCTCCTGATCTCTCGGCAGGCTCAGTACCCGTAAAAATGATTGACATGGCAATGTTTTTATTGCGATGGGAAATCACAGTACTGGTGGTACATGACTTACGACGCAGTTCCAGTCCGACAGCTCCGTCGTCAGTCAGTTCCGATGTAACTTGAATACCTTTTTTGGTTTTTAGTCTCCATTACTATTGCCTTTTATTATTGTCGGTATCTTTATAAATCCAATCTTTATTTGTCTTTGGAGGTTGCAAATACACAAACATCTGCAAGTGAACGTCTGAGAATGATGACATCAACTAATTACCCTGCAACATTGTATGTAGCACAAAACAATAGACATTCCTAAAGTGGTTCCTCCTAACTCAAATATGTTGTAAGTCAGGGACTACCGTAATTACTAGACCCTCTGCTACTCAGGATTACTTAACGCGCTGGGGAAGAAGCACGTGTATTTCTGTATCATAATTACTAAAAGATAGGGACAAATGTATGTCCATTTAAAGGAGTCCCTGGGTGGCGAGACAGTTAAGCACTGGATTACGAGGCAAAAGGTTGGCAGTTCTACCCCACTCAGAGGTGCCTTGAAAGACCTGGCCATCTACTTCTGAAAGGTCACAGCCTCGAAAACCCTACAGAGCAAACAGAACCACCAGAACAGAAGTAATGAGAATGTTTACGCGTTGTGAAGAATGTAACCAATGTCACTGAACAACTTGTGTAGAAACCGTTGAATGGGAATCTAAACTACTGTGTAAACCTTCACCAAAAACACAATAAAATATTATTTTTTAAAAAAACCCTATGGAGCACAGTTCTACTCTGCACACATGAGGTCACCACGAGTGGGAATCAGAATCCACTGGACAGCAACTAATATACAGGTATAATTGTATTCCTTTGCAATCCTGTGATTTTATTTTTAATGCACTAGCAGCACTGCCCTGAGAAGGGGGTCACAGGCACAGCCTGGGGTGGGAGCTGCTCCCTGTCCTTGGAGGCCCCAGAACCAAGTCAGAGTTTAAGCAGATTAGTGAGTTCCTAAGCTGGCCTCATAGATTCTTAGTCCCAGGAGAGAAGCCAGCTGGCCCGGGCCAGGATGAGTCCCTCCGCCCCGTCGTTTGCGCCTGTCATGGCTGCCCTGTTCTCCGGCCGTGTCCTGATCCGCAACAACAGCGACCAGGACGAGCTGGACACGGAGGAGGAACTCAGCCGCCGGCTGGAGAACCGGCTGGTACTGCTGTTCTTTGGTGCAGGGGGCTGCCCGGAGTGTCAGGCCTTCGTGCCGACGCTCAAGGACTTCTTCGTGCGGCTCACGGACGAGTTCTACGTACTGCGGGCGGCCCAGCTGGCCCTGGTGTACGTGTCCCAGGATCCCACAGAGGAGCAGCAGGACCAGTTCCTCAGGGACATGCCCAAGAAATGGCTCTTCCTGCCCTTCCAGGATGACCTGAGGATGTGAGGCTGTGGGGAAATCTGGGAGGGCTTCCCGGGCGGGGAAGACTGCCGGAAGTGGCTCTTCCTGCCCTTCTAGGATTACCTGGTATCTTAGTTTGTTACTGCTGCTGTAACAGAAAAACCACAAGTGGGTGACTTTAGCAAACAGAAATTTATTTCCTCACAGTTTAGGAGGCTAGAAGTTTGAATTCTAAGGGAAGGTTTTCTGTGTCTACTCTGGGGGAAAATCCTTGTCTCAGTTTCCCTAGCGTTCTTCCCCGTGTTCCTTGGAGAGCTCCAAGTGGCATCCATCTTTCCCCCATTTCTACTTGTTTGCTTGTGTGCCTAATCGACTCCTTTTATATCTCAAAAGAGATGGGTTTACGATATATCCTTCATTGTGGCCTCATTAACCTAACAAAGAAAACCTTTTTCCCAAATGGGATCACATCTATAGGTATGGGGGTTAGGATTGCAACACATATTTTTTGGGGGGGGACACAATTCAATCCCTAACACCTGGGTAGGTAGGTGGGCAGGGAGATCTAGGAGGCCTTTCTGGAGGAGGAGCCATCTCTGCTGAGAGTGAGATGTTTATTTTTGTTTATTGGTTCATCTGTTTCATGTTAACGAGTACCCCTGTGTGCCAGCCTTTGTGCCAGGAACTGGAGGTACGGTCGGGGGTGCGGGGGGGTGTGAACTTGCTTCCATCTCCACCCTCTGGGGAGCTTACAGAGGGTGGTGCTAGCTACAATAGAAAGACTTAAATATATAATGAACTTGCTTTGGAGGACAAGACATAAGATGCCACATGGAACTATAATGGGGAGGCCTGGCTGAGACTGGCGGGTCAGGGGACACTTCCCTAAGGATATGGCTTTAAGCAGAGACCCCCAGGAGAAGGGAAGATGGGAGGAGCCTATCTTGAGGAACTGTTTGAGAGTTAGTTGCAGACAGTGAGGAAAGGGAAGATTCCAGGCAGGCCCTGAGATCAGAGAAAGAACAGCCAGTTCAGGCAACTGTAATTCCTGGTATGAGAGTGTGGACACCTCAGCCAGTGTGGGCTTGAGCCTCATAGCAGTGGGGAACCATGGAGTGCGGCAGAGCGGAGAAGGAGGTGATATGACTCAAACTTTACAAGGAAATGCCCAATAACCAGTATTTGTCTTCGTCCCTAAGTTTGCCCCAACAAAATACCACAATGTGGATAGCTTCAAAGAGCAGAAATTTAGCTTCTCATAGTTCAGGAGGCTAGAAGTCTGAATTTAGAGTGCCGGCTTTAGGGGGAGTCCATCTTTGTCTATCTCAACTTCTAGTAGCTGCCAACGTTCCCCAACTTGTAGATGAACCTGTCTCTGTCATCTGTCTTCCTCTTCCCCTGTGTGTGTGTGTCTTTGTGTCTATTAGGCTCTGTTTATAACTCGGAAGGGATTAGATTTAG
The DNA here is from genome assembly GCA_030035585.1 of Dugong dugon. NCBI lineage: Eukaryota > Metazoa > Chordata > Mammalia > Sirenia > Dugongidae > Dugong > Dugong dugon. The sequence continues at coordinate 21,925,045 of CM057462.1, read as the reverse complement.
GACCCACCCTACACGGGTAAGGTCGCTGGTGTCACAGAGGGTTTGTGCTTAACTACTAACCTGAAGATTGGTAGTTTGGATACACCCATTGGCACTGTGGAAGAAAGGCCTCATAACCTGCTTCCATAAAGATTATAGCCAAGAAAACTCTATGGAGCAGCCGTATTCGTGGTAACCACGCATAGGAATCGACTTGACGGCAGGTTTTGGTTTGGTCTACACTGGTATGACCCCAGAAAAAACCTATTTCCAAACAGGATCATATTTGTGTGTACAGGAGTTAGGACTTCAACACATATTTGGGGTGGGGGGACACAGTTCAATCCATAATAGTGTTATAGTTTACGGCTGTTTTAGAACTTTCCCCCTTTCTGTGGCAGGACCTACTTCCATTCTTCTTTTCTCCCCACCATTTTATTATGGGAAGTCGCAAACATGGGAAAATTGAAGGAGGAGTACACTGATTCAGGGATGGTTAACTTGTCTTGCTCTACTTGCTTTATCTACATGTGTGATTCCTGCAGAGCCGTTTGAAAGTTAGTTGCAGACTTCCTGTCATTTTATCACCTTGGTTAATTTTGTTACACAACAAATTGGACGTTTTGGGTAGTCAGTTTGAACACTCACTCCCTCACTCCTTCTGCCCTCTGCAGCTGAGGGGGTTCTTTCCCCCTAAACAGGCACATTTCCCATCCTGGGACAGAAATGCCAGCTACAATGGCATCAAAGCCTAACGCTGACGCCATTTGAGGCAGGGTCCTCTCAACAAAACATTCACCCAGACTAGTATTGAACAGAGTGAGCGAGTGAGTCCCCTCCGCACACACACTCCTGTGTAGTGTTGCCAGATAAAATACAGGACACCTTGTGAAATGTGAATGTCAGATAAACAATGAATACTTTTTTTAGTATAAGTATATCCCAAATATTGCATGGGATACACTTACATTCCACCCATCTGTCAGCTTGTCATATTGTGGTGGCTTGCCTGTTGCTGCGATGCTGGAAGCTCTGCCACTGGTATTCCCGATATCAGCAGGGTCACTTATGGTGGACAGGTTTCAGCAGAGCTTCCAGACTAAGACAGACTAGAAAGAAGGTCTGGTAAGCCACTTCTGAAAATCAGCCAGTGAAAACTCTGTGGATCACAACAGAATATTGCCTGATATCGTACTGGAAGATGAGCCCCCTAGGTTGGAGGCACTCAAACATTGAGCGTCGCACACTGAGCGTACCAGTGTTCATGAAGATGGAGCAAGACGAGGCAGCATTTTGTTCTGCTGTACATGGGGGTCATCATGAGTCAGAGCCAACTCAACAGAAATGAATAACAGCAAAAACATAAACCAACCAAATACCACTAGTTGTCATCGAGTCAACCCTGACTCGTGGCAACCCCGTGTGTGTGTCAGAGTAGAACTGTGTTCCATAGGGTTTTGTTTTGTTTTGTTTTTAATATGTTATTGAGATCTTGGTGAAAGTTTACACAGCGGATTAGGTTCCCATTTGACAACGTCTACACATACTGTTCAGTGACATTGGTTACATTTTCCACATTGCATCAACGTTCTCATTACAGTATTTCCATTCTGGTTGTTCCATTTCCATTATTCTTTCTTCCCTGCTCCTCTGATCTTTTCATCTTTGCTCTAAGGTAAATGTTGACCGTTTGGTATCATAGAGATGATTTTTCGTTTGTTTGTTTGTTTATAAAAGGAGCACAGTACTCACAGGTGATATTATTTTATGAGCCAGTTTGTTATTTAGTTGAAAGGTGACCTCCTGGAGAAGTTTCAGTTCAAAGTTTAAAGGGTATCTCAGGGCGATAGTCTCGGGGGTTCCCTAGGTCTTTGCCAGTCCAGTAGGTCTGGCCTTTTTTTAAGATTTTGAGTTTTGTTCTGCAATTTTATCCCATTCTATCTGGGACCGTCTGTTGTGTCCCTGGTCAGAAGAGTCAATAGCAGTATCTAGGCACCATCCAGTTCTTCTGGCCTCTGGATAGGTGAGGCCATAGTTGATGTAGGCAGTTGGTCCTATAGACTGGGTTCTTCTCTGAGTCTTTGGTTTCCTTCTTTCCCTTTTGCTCCAGATGAGTAGTAGAGACCAGTAGTTGTATCTTAGATGGTCACTCACAAGCTTTCAAGACCCCAGATGCTAGTTATCAAACTAGGATGTAGAACATAAACTTTATAGACTACTTTGTTTGAATTGACCAAGATGTCCCACGAGACTATGGTTCTAAGCCTTCAAACCCAGTAAACCAATCCTATGAGGTGTTTGGTTATGTCTAGGAGGTATCCGTAACTGTGCCCCCTGCTCCATAGGGTTTTCAGTGGCTGATTTTTCAGAAGTTGATTGTCAAGCTTTCTAACAATATACTTATACTAAAAAATCATTTGTTTTTTTATTTGAAATTCAAATTTCACTGGGTATCTTAGTTTCTTAGTGCTGTTGTAACAGAAATACCACAAGTGACAGGCTTTAAAGAGCAGAATTTATTTTCTCACAGTCCAAGAGGCTAGAAGTCTGAATTCAGGGCACTCACTCTAGGGGAGGCGTGCTCTCTGTCAGCTCTGGGGGAAAATTCTCGTCTCAGCTTCTGTAACCCTGGTGTTCCTTGGTTTCTTGGTGATCTCCACATGGCATCCCTCTTTCCTCCACTTGTGCTTGCTTCTCTCTCTTGCCTAATCTGCTCTTTTTATATCGCAAAGTGATTAAGTTTAGTACACACCCTACACTGATATGGCCTCATTAACATAATCAAGAAAACCCAATTCCCAAACAGGATCACATCTACAAGTATAGGAGTTAGGATTTCAACACGTATTTTGGGGGACACAGTTCAATCCATCACGACCTCTTATCCGGCTCAGTTTCTTTATGAAGTTCATCAGTATTCATTCATTCATCCATCCCACAAACATTTCCTGAGTGCTTACTCTGTGCCCCACGCTGTTCCAGGCACTGGGGACACCAGTGAACAGAGATGGAAATCCATGCCCTTGTGGAGCTGATAGTCTATTAAGGAGAAAATGATAAATACGAGAAGCAAATAAACTATGCCGTGTGTTGGATTATGAGGAGCGCCAGGAAGGAACAAGCAGCATAGTAGAGGAAAAAGGAAGGGTTGGGATTGGAGGTTGCGTGGTGTCTGCCTGGGTCTTTACCTGCGCTTGTCTGGGGAGCACATTCCAGGCGAGGGCACAGCACGTGTAAAGACCCGAGGGTGGAGCTGTGCCCTGGGTGTTGGAAAACAATGGGGAGACCAGCGTGGCTGCGCCTATCCTGGTCCCCGCATGTCCTCAGCACTGCCCGGGGCCGGTACACTGAAAGCGCTCCGTTAGTGCTCAGAGGAGGTTTGGGTCGGGCGCTGCCTGGGCCCACGTCCTAACCCCGCGCCCCCGCAGGGACCTGGGGCGCCGGTTCTCCGTGGAGCGCCTGCCCGCAGTCGTGGTGCTCAAGCCGGGCGGAGAGGTGCTCACGCGCGATGCTGCCGATGAGATCCGCCGCCTGGGCCCCGCTTGTTTCGCCAACTGGCAAGAAGCGGCCGAGTTGCTGGACCGCAGCTTTCTGCAACCCGAGGACTTGGACGACCAAGCGCCGCGCAGCTTGACAGATCCGCTGCGCCGCCGCAAGTACCGCGTGGACGCGGCGCCGCGGGGAGGCCCTGGGGACGGGGCCGGGGGGGCCGGGGCCGGGGGGCTGTTCTGAGCACCCGGGAAGAACGGACCGGTAGGAGGGGTCGGAGTCGCAACTGAGAACCCCTGGGAGTGGGCGGGACCGGAGGCTGTTCTGAGCCCCCGGAATGTCAGGGCTGGTGACTGTGATGAGATCCCCGCGGAGGGGCGGGGTGGGGGTAGGGGTCTGTTCTAAATAAAGGTCGCCGGACTCAGGTCGCAACCAGTGACCGGGTGGAAGGAGGTATCGGTTTTGAACCGACTCCCAGGAGCGGACCGGGCCGGGGGAGTGTTCCGAATCCCTGAAGGTGGAGGGAGGGATGGGGGGAATCTGTAATGAAACCGCCTTCAGAGGGGCCCCCGGAGGGGAAGAGCTGGGTGGGAGGGGATCTGTAATGAGATACCCTATCTCTCTTCTGAGCCCACTCCCGGGGCAGCGGGGGGCAGGGGCGGGGGAGGCTAGGGGCTCCACGGCGCGTCATAACCCCTGGGCCAGGGCGGAGAAGCCTGGAGAGCTTTTCAGGCTTCTCTGGAAATATTTGAGACCTTGAGGACGGGGGTAATTAATGGTTTCAAAGCCGTAAAATGTGAATATAAACGTGAAATTCAATCTTTGTGTCAGCGTCTTTGTTTGTGAAATTTAGTGTCTGATGAATTTGCACTGGATGCCGGGTTCAAATCCCAGCCCCCCACTCTCGCTGTGTGACTCAGGCAGGTGACTTAACCTCTCTGTGCCTCAGTTTCCCCTTCCATAAAATAGGATCATCCCAGATCCACCTCTTCCGGTTGTTTAGACGATTTAACCAGTGAATGCGTGCCGTGTGTTCAGGACAGTATTCAGCACGTAATACCCAGCACGGAAAGGCTGGCTATTATTACCTTAACAAAAAGTCCTTTTCCTTTAGAATAATTGGCCCGTTTCAATTTTTCTCATTTCCCAAGAATTCCCAAGTACACTCCTTGAGTGTTGGAAAGGCTCACCAATCATACAGAAATGCACTACTCACGTATTTCATGCGCAAAATTACAAAAATCTTTTCCGAAACTATTTTGACAACACATTTATATTTAATACGGATTGTATTTTAATGTTTGGCCCCATTGTGTGTTGGAGCCCTGGTGTCGCAGTGATTGAGAACTTGGCTGCTAACCAAAAGGTCAGCAGTTTGAATCCACCAGCAGCTCCTTGGAAACCCTATAGGGCGGTTCTACTCTGTCGGAATCGACTCAAGGGAAAGGGTTTTTAGTTTTTGTGTGGGTGTGTGTGCTGGGGCACCTGACTGCCAGCGAGGACAGAGTCTCCCAGATGGGCGTCAATCTGGTATTCCAGGTTCCTGTCCCAAGGGTCCCTGTCAACCTGTCCAGGTGCGTCTCGGGTATCCCCGGGGGGAGGCGGCAAAATATAGAAATTAAAAGCTCTGGTCTAGAGCCACTTCCTGGCTGTGCGACCCTCGGAGCCTCATTTCTCTCACCTGGAAATAGGAATGAGGTGGGGCTCAGTGGTTACAGTGCTCGGCTGCGAACCAAAATGTCGGCGGTTGGAACCCATCAGCCGCTCAATGGGAGACACATGTGGCAGTCCGCTTCCGTAAAGATTTACAGCGTTGGGAACCCAAGGAGGCAGTTCTACTCGGTCCTATAGGGTCGCTATGAGTCAGAATCAACTCAAGACAGGAGGTTTTCGGTAGTACCTTGCAAGTTAAGCCGAAAAGCCTCCACTCACGAACCGCTTCGCTTTGCCTGTACCACCTCCTGGCGGCGGAACGGGTCACCAGCAACCTTCAAAGGAAGACATTTAGAAACGTCTGAGCAAACTGCAGGACATAACTTCCTATCAACATCATTACTGTTATTTCGGCCATCACCCAGTGCCCAGCCTTCCTCATCTGGGGCGGTGAGACCAGGGGAGTCCACTTCCTGCACCTGCCTGGCCCTGGAATATTATTCAGACATAAATTCAGCCATAAGTATTATTCAGCCATAAAAAGAAATGAAGCACTGATTCATACTATAACATGGACGTACCTCGAAAACATTATGGTCAGTGAAAGAAGCCAGACACAAAAAGACAAATATCGTCTGATACCACTTAGATGAAATGTCCAGAAGAGACAAATCCGTGGAGACAGAAAGCAGATTCATGACCCTCCACCATAGTGACTGCTGATGGATTTCCTGGGGGGGGGGGATGAGAATGTTCTGGAATTAGATAGAGGTGATGGCTGCACAGCAGTGTGATACGCTAAATGTCCCTGAATAGTTCACTTTAAAATGGTGAAATTTATGTTATCTGAACTTTATCTTAATTGAAGGGGGGAGGGGGAAGAGGAAGGAGGGAGGGAGGGAGGGAAGGTGAGGGGGAAGAAGGAAAGGAAGGCAGACAAACAGACAGGAAGGAAGGAGGAACTAAAGCCGAGCAGGGAAGGGCTGGGGTGAGGGTTGGGGAGGGGTGCCGGAGGGCCTCATCAGATGTCATTTACGCACAGGCCTGAAGGTGGGGCGCACAGAGGGGAAATCAGCCAGTTGCCGGGTCCCTGGGATGACACCAACGGGGCCCTGGTGGCATAGTGGTTAACGGCTACGGCTGCTAACCAAAAGGTGGACAGTTCGAATCCTCCAGGTGCTCCCTGGAAACCTGTGGAAGCAGGTCTACTCTGTCCTATAGGGTCGCTGTGAGTCGGAATCGAGTCGATGGCAACTGGTTTTTCTTTCGGCGGGGCGGGGGCTGACACCAAATAAAACAATGAATTTTTTAAAAAATTCGTTCAAGTTAAAAAAGAAAGAAAAACAACGACCACCACAATGAAGTTGGCCCTTCCACGGCGGCGGAGGCCGGCGCACCTGTAGCGCTTGGGGGAGCTGCGGGGCGGGGCTTAGACCCTCAGCCTCCTCAGGGCCCGGAGGCCGGGAGAGGGCGCCCGTGGCGGGCTCGGCGCCCGGAGGCAGAAGACACTTTGAACCAAGTTTTCTCCGAGCTTCCGTGTCCCCGCCGTGCCCCAGAGCCCCGTCTGGCGCCCTCCTGTGTGTAGCTCCCATAGCACTGAATCTTGGGACGCCTTCCTTGCGCGCGACACGAGGACGCCTCAAACCTCCGGACACCCGCACCCCCAGCCACCTGCTCCCTTCGGAACCCTCTCGGGGAACCTCGGATACCTCTAACTCTTCTGCCTCCTTTTTGCGTTCTCGACTGCCTCCTCAAACCCTCGGACTTCCCCCTGCACCCCCTGGAGTCCCGGCCCCCGGCCCCCATGGCCCGGTCGTACGGCGGCCGGGTGCTGGCCGCAATGACCTTGCTGGGCATCCCGGCGGCGGTGCTGGCTGCCCTGGGTGCGCAGCTGCTGTTCCAGCTGCAGGCGGGCCGCGCCGAGCTGCGAGGACCCCGCGCTGAAGGCCTGGCCCCGGGGCTGGGCGTCGGACCCGGACTGCCCGAGGACGCGGCCGGGGCGCTGCTGCCGCTGGCCGCCGCGCTGGCCGCGCTTGCCCTCGTGCTGGCCCTCACCTGCCTGCTGCTCGCCGCGCTCTGCGGCCACCTGGGCGCCGAGATGGCGCGGGGGCCTGGCCCCGGCAGGTAGGAGCTATTGGCGCACAGCCCTGAGGGGAGGCCGGCTGGATGTTGGGGAAAAAACCCTCCACTTTACCTCCCTCCCTCCCTCTTTCTTTCCTTCCCTCTACTCACTCCCTCCATTCTTTCATTCCTTCCTTCCTCCCTCTCTCCCTCCTGCCTTTACTCCCTCCTTCTAACCATCCATCCATCCCTCCTTCTCTCCCTCCCTGCCTTCCTCCTCGATCCTTCCTTCTCTCTCTCCCTCCCTCTGACTATCCCATCCATCCACTCATCCATCCACCATCCATCCACTCATCCTTCTTTCATTCCCTCCCTCCCTCTCTTTACCCACCTACCCACCTTTCCAGTCATGAATCCATCCATCCATCCCTCCTTCATTCCCTCCCTCCCTCTCTCTACCCACCCACTCATCCATTCATCCGTCTATTCATCTATCCATCCATCCACTCACGAATCCAACAATCCACACATCCTTCTATCCACCGATCCCTTCTTCTTTCTCTCCCTCCCTCTCGCCATGCACCCATCCATCCCTTCCTCTTTCTCCCTTCCTCCCTCCATCCATCCCCCCTCTTTATTCCTCCATCTCTTCCTCCCTCCCTCCATCTATCCCTCCCTTTCTTCAGTGCTTCCTTCCTCCCTCCATCTCTTTCTCCCTCCACCTATCCCTCCCTGCCTCTATCCTTCCACCCCATCCATCCTATATTTGTTGAAAATTTTCAGCAGGTGCCTCTCCTGCTGCGACCTCATTTACAGATAAGGAATCTGGGATCAGGCAGTGTTATGGTCTGTGAAATGAGGGCAGTCAGGTGCTGAGCAAGTGTCTGGCACAGAGTAGCTCCCTTGTGAGAACTGGATATTTGAGTGGACCGGTGTAGATGCATGGGTTATGGGGGTGGGGGTGGGTGGATGGGAGATGGATAAGTGGGTGGGTGGGTAGAGGATGCTGGATGGATGGGTGATGAATACGGGGTAGATGGGTGGGTGGGTAGAGGATGATGGATGGATGGGTGATGAATAGGGGGTAGATGGGTGGGTGGGTAGAGGATGCTGGATGGATGGGTGATGAATAGGGGGTAGATGGGTGGGTGGGTAGAGGATGATGGATGGATGGGTGATGAATAGGGGGTAGATGGGTGGGTGGGTAGAGGATGATGGATGGATGGGTGATGAATAGGGGGTAGATGGGTGGGTGGGTAGAGGATGATGGATAAATGTTTTCTTAGTCTCTTAGTGCTGCTGTAACACAAATACCACAAGTGGGTGGCTTTAAAGAACAGACTTTTATCTTCTCACAGTTCTGGAAGCTAAAAGTTCAAATGATTCCTTCCTTGTTGGTAGCCCTGGTTGTTCCTTGGTTCCTTAGCTTGTAGACAATCCTCATGTGGCGTCTGTCATCCTCTCTGTGTGTGTCTCAGTGTTTAATCTGCTCTTTTTAAAACTCAGAAGTATTAGATTTAGAACCCAGCCTACTCAGATATGATCTAGTAACATAACAAAGAAAACCCTATTTCTAAACAGGATCACATCCACAGGTACAGGATACAGGATTCCAACACATATTTTGAGGAGAGGGACACAATTTAATCCATAAAAGATGGTAATTGTTTAAATGAATGGATGGATGGATTCACAGGGTATGTTTAAATGGATGGATGGATGGTGGGTAATGGTTGAATATTCGGTGAGGATGGAAGAATGGATAGCTAGTAAATGGATGTGGCCGCTTAAATGAGTGAATAGACAGCTGGATGGATGGATGGATATGCAGGTGAATTATCAGAAATACATCTTTCGGTAGCTGGATGGATGGGTAGGTGGGTAGACAGATGAATGGATAGATGGATGGGTGGGTAGATGGGTGGTTAGACAGACAGAAGGATGGATGGATGATACATGGATGGATACCAGATGGATGGGTGGTAGATGGATGAATGGTGAATGGGTGGGATGATGTATCAGTGGTGTCTGGATGGTGGATGGTTAAATAATTGGGTAGACGGATGGGTGGATGGATGGATGGATGGATGGATGGGTGGTTGGATGGATGGACGGATGGTGGATAAGCGAATGGATGTAAAATGGGTGTGTGGGTGGCAGTTGGATCGTAACATGGATCCCAGGTCCCTGAAAGCTGACTCTTCTCATTCAGGCCACTCCCCCACCCTACCCTCACTGTCCTCCCCCACCAGCTCCACCTCCTGAGGACTTTTCTTCCTTCTCCATGCCCCTCTGCCAGGTCCGACTGGTTTCTGTATGACTGTCGCCTCCTCAGGCATGTGGCCCTCGGCCTCTTCTGCTGCGGAGTCTCTGTCTACTTAGCAGGTGTGTGCTGAGGGGTGGGGAGGATTTGGGGTGCAGAGCCTTGGGTTGGGGTGGCCAGAGGTAATGACGGGGGCCCACTCTGGAGCCAGCCTGCCTGGGTTCATATCATGGCTCTGACATTTTCTTGAGCTAGCACCTTGGGCAAATTCCCTCTGTGCCTCAGTTTGCCTGTCAGTACAATGGGGATGATAACCGTCATGCCTCACAAAATTGTTGAGGGAATTCTGAGTTAATCCATAAAACTTTGTGGGTGTCATCGGGCCCTGGCTGGGTTTCCAAAAACATCAGATGTTGTTGGAACATTTTACTTTCTTTAATTTTATACATGTAGTTGAACAGAAGTTTCCAAGTCCTGGGTGGTTCCTAGACAGTGTTTCACAGGTGTTAGCGAAAGCTGTTTGGGTTACAAGTAGCAGATATTCCAGCCCAAAATGGTTTAAGAGAAAAAAAAATTACTCTTTATAAAATGAATTTTATTAGGTTTTTACTTTTTTTGTTGCAGTTAAAATATTATAACAAAACATATGGCATCTCAACCATTTCTACATGTACAATTCAGTGACATTGATTACCTTCTTCAAGTTGTATAACCATCTTCCCTATTCTTTCCCAAATCATTCCACCATCTTTAACATAAACTCAATGCCCCCTAAGCAAAAACTCCTTTCTCCCTCCCTCCCACCCCTGGTAACCAGTAATAATCTTCAGTTTCGATTTACATATTTCTGTTTCTAAGTGGGATCATACAGTATTTGTCCTTCTGTGACTAACCTATTTCACTCAGCATGATGTTTTCAAGGCTCATCCATGTAGAGGCTTTCATAGGGGCTTCATTTCTCTTTATGGTTGCGTAGTATTCCACTATACAGACAGACCACGTTTTGCTTATCCATTCATCTGTGGATGGACTAGAAATGAAATTTTAAATCCCAAAATATGAAGCAGTGTAAAAAAAATATCTCAGGTGCTAGAAAGGACACATTCATACTATCTTTCCTTTCCCAACTTGAAATGACTTTTTTATACCAGCTTTCTCTTACCCAGATGTGCTAGTAAAAGAATCAAATCATCATGATTCTTTAAAAAGACTGAACATCTTATATTTTGTTTTAATCTTGAAAAAATGTGTTGATGATGCTGCAGACTCAGTTCTGAATCATACATGGGTCTCTGCCAGCCCTAAAACAACCTGTTTTCCCAGAAGAAAAAAATACTCAGTTGAATGATAAACCAGAAGTGTGCTATTACTGTATTTTTTTTTTCTTATTTCCATGAAAGATAACTAAAGGTGAAAAGATATATTTAAAATATGTGTTTAGGTGACAAGAGCCTGGGGTTCATTATGGGAATTTTGTATAAAGGGCAGGGAACTCTGCATAACTTTTGTTTTGACTTAATAAAATGCTCACAATGTGGATTTTTTTTAAAAAAGGAGAGTGAGGGTGGGGCTCATGGCTCTGAAAAGATTAGGAGTGGTTGGCTTCAGGTGTGGCTGGAGCCAGGTGTTCAAATGAAGGTAATTAGAAATGCCTCTCACTTCACTTCTCCATCTGAGAAAGATGCCTGTATCCATAAATGTTTTTGGCACAATGCCTAGAAACTCAAACCTTTTCATGGGCCAACAAAAATGTTGGCTATCTAAGAATAAAATATCCTAGTTCTAAAGAACGAGAAAAATCACAAAGGGCAAAAAAAGGTAACATTATGTCAGTCTCATTAAGCATTAAATTTGGAATTCATTCACCTCCCACTTAGATTCTTTGTGAGATTAAGTAACCTCACTCAGCAAGAATTCTCCAGCCAAACATTCATTCACCATCAGCCAGGGCCAAAAGAATGACTATAGAAGTCCTTTCAACTAGAGCAAAAATAAGGCCTTGACCTGGTTTTGATATGCCTGACATGATGCAGTGTGGCATCTGCAAAAGTGAGAGTGTGTAGAGCCAGAGAAAGTATCAAAACAGCCCACATGGGGCCACAAGTTCCCCATCAGCTCTGGGCTTCTATTAGCAGTGGCTGCAGAAAGAGAATTCCTCTAGCCTGTGTAGTTCAAGCAAAAGTCTCAGGGCTGACTCTGATTGGTTGAGTTTGAGTCATGTGATATCCCTGCACCAATCATAATGAGTGGGGGAAAGCAATGCTGTGATTGGCCGAGCAAGGTCCTATGCACATCACTGATGCCAAAGAAGTGGGTCAGTACTTTCTAGACCCAGTGACCGGCGTAGGGATGGGGACTGGACCAGGAGGATCTCAACAGGGGCCAATTCTGCCCCCTCCCAGGGGACATTCACCACTGTATGGAGACTTTTTTGGTTGTCACAAATGGGCAGGGGGATGCTGCTAGCACTGAGTGAGTAGAATCCAGGGATGCTGCTAAACATCCCACCATACACAGGACAGGTGCCCACAACAAAGGATAGTGCCAACTGGACACCAGACAGGGTGACAGAGGGATAGGATGAGTCCTCGAGGTCACCTTGCTGACCATCTTATTGTTAGATCAACAAACTCAGGCCAGAGAGGAGCTGTGATCTACCCGAAGTCACCCACGCCTGGGGCAGAGTGAACTGCGTGCCCTGTCAGGAGAGGGTCCAGGGTGGAGAGTGGGCATCCAAGAATAGGGCAGCAGGGTGGCTGCCTGCTCAGGGCAGAACTAGGGTGCAGGGGGAGGGCAAGGAGGGTCATAGAGGCAGGGCAGGCATGCCCTAGGCCATGAGTCATGGAGGCCAAAGCCAGGGGCTCCAGAACTGGAAGACCAGCTGTGTGTGTGTGTGTGTGTGTGTGTGTTATAATACATATAACATAAAACTTACCATTTTAACCATTTTTTAATTTTTTTCCTTTCTGTCTACTTCTGGGCTCACTATTCTGTTCCACTGATCAGTTTTTCTATTCCTGCATCGATACTACACTTTTTAAATCACATAGTTTTGTAATAAGCCTTGATACCAAGGGCAGCAAGTCTCCCATCTTTTCTTCTGTAATACTATGGTCTTATAAATATACTATGCTCTTACAAATGAATTTTAGAACCAACTTCTCAGCTTCAATGAAAAAATTCTCTTAAGATTTTGATCGCAAATTCATTGAATTTATTTGGAAAGAATTAACATCTTTACAATATCGAGTTATCCTATTTACGGACTACCTCACCATTTATCTAGTTTTCTTTTGTGCTTTTTTTTTTTCCTTTCTTGTTGTTGTTTTTATTGTGTATCTTAGTTACCTAGTGCTGCTATAACAGAAATACCACAAGTGGATGACTTTAACAAAGAGAAGTTTATTCTCTCGCAGTCCCGTAGGCTACAAGTCCGAATTCAGGGCGCCAGCTCCAGGAGAAAGCGCTCTCTGTCAGCTCTGGAGAAAGGCCCTTGTGATGAGTCAGTCTTTCCTTGGTCTGGGAGCATCTCAGTGCAGGAATCTCAGGTCCAAAAGACACGCTCTGCTCCCGGCACTGCTTTCTTGGTGGTATGAAGTCCCCATGTCTCTCTGCTTGCTTCTCTCTTTTGTATCTTGGAAGAGATTGACTTAAGACACTATCTAATCTTGTAGATCTCACTAGTATAACTGCCACTAATCCATCTCATTACATCGTAGTGATAGGATTTACAACACACAGGGAAATCACATCAGATGACAAAATGGCAGACAATCATACAATACTGGGAATCATGACCTAGCCAAGTTGACCAGATATTTTTGAGGGACACAATTCAATCCATGACATTGTGCTTTAGGTGAAAGTTTACCGCTCAAGTTAATTTCTCATACAAAAATTCACACACATATTGTTATGTGACACTAGTTGCAATCCCTATAATGTGACAGCACACTCCGCCTTTTCACTCTGGGTTTCTTGTGTCCATTCAACCAGCTCCTATCCCTTCCTGCGTTCTCATCCCACCTCCGGACAGGAGCTGCCAAATTGGTCTCGTGTATCTGCTTGAACTAAGAAGCACACTCTTCACGATTATTATTTTATGTTTTATAGTCCAGTCTAATCTTTGCCTGAAGAGAGAGTTTTGGGAATAGTTTTAGTTCCGGGTTAACAGAGCATCCGGGGGCCGTGGCTTCTGGGGTTCCTCCAATCTCAGTCAGACAATTAAGTCTGGTCTTTTTACATGAATTTGAGTTCTGCTCCACACTTTTCTCCCGCTCTGTCAGGGACTCTCTGTTGTGTTCCATCAGAGCGGTCATTGGTGGTAGCCAGACACCGTCTGGTTCTTCTGGTCTCAGGCTGACGGAATTCCTGGTTTATGTGGCCCTTTTGTCTCTTGGGCTAATATTTTTCTTGCGTCTTTGGTGTTCGTTACTCTCCTTTGCTCCAAGTGGGTTAGGAACAATTGATGCATCTCCATTTTAACCATCTTAAAGTGCACAACTGAGTGGCATTTAGTCCATTCACAATGTTGTGCAGCCAGCACCTCTATCTAATTCCAGAACACTCTCATCACCCCAAAAGGAAGGCCCACACCCATTAGTAGTCAGTCTCCACTCTCCTCTCCCCCAGCCTCTGACAATCACTGATCTGCTTTCTTTCTCTATAGATTTGCCTGTTCCGGACACTTCATATTAATGGAATCATACACTATGTGGCCTTTTGTGTCTGGCTTCTTTCACGCAATATAATGTTTTCAAGGTTCATCCACGTTGTAGCGTGTATCAGTGCTTTAATCCTTTTAATGACTGAGTAATATCCCATTATGTGGACGGGGCACATTGTGTTTATCCATTCATCTGTTGATGGACACTTGGGTTGTTTCCACTTTTTGGCTATCGTGAATAACGCTGCAATGAACACTGGTGTACAAGTATCTGTTTGAGTCCCTGCTTTCAGTTCTCTTGTGTAGATACGTAGGCATGGAATTGCTGGATCATATGGTAATTCCATGCTTAACTTTTTGAGGAACCGCAAACTGTTTTCTAAAGCAGCTACACCCTTTTACATTCCCACCAGCAACAGACGAGTATTCCAATTTTTCCACATTCTTGCCAACACTTGTTATTGTCCAGTTGTTTGATTTTAGCCATTCTAGATTTCTGGGTGGCATGAACAATTTGCACTTGACTACTAACCTAAAGGTTGGCATTCGAACCCACCCAGCAGTACTGCGGAAGAAAGGGCTGGTGCTCTGCTTCTGAAAAGATTACAGCCTAGAAAATCCTATGGAGCAGTTCTGCTCTGTAACACACGGGTCACCTTGAGTCAAAATCAACTGGATGGCAACAGGTTTTTGGTTTTAGTGGGTAGGAAGTGGTATTTCATTTTGGTTTTGATTTGCATTTCCTGAATAACTAAGGACGTTGAGCATCTTTTCATAAGACCTGGGTTTTTAAGGCAGCTCTGAGCCCATGGCTGGTGACCTTGGGCCAGGGATTTCCCCTCCCAGCCTCAGTTTCTATGTCTGTGAAGTGGGATCACCTCTGTGGTCTCCTAGTTGTGCAGCTTTGGAGGAGTCCCCTAACCTCTCTGAGCCTCAGTTTCCTTATTTGTAAAATGGAGGTGATGAATAAGGGATAAGAGGACCAAATGAGTTCATATACGTGCCTGGGTTTTCTGTGCTGACTCCCTATTTGGGGGAGCCCCCTGAGGGCTTGAGAACTGATGTTTGTTGAATGAATAAATGAGCGTAATTTCCCTCCCCAGCACTGTCCATCTACGCTCTGCTGCTCTTTGAGATTGAGACGGGCGCGGCGGCTGCCTCCATCCTCGGCTCAGGCGCCCTGACCCTGGTGGCCATGCTGACTCACACTCTCCTCCGTGCCGCCCGGGCTACTCGCCGTGGCCTCCACGAGCTGTCCACGCCAACCTTTGAGGACGATCCCACCCGCCCCACCGAGGTCTCCAAGGCCAGCCCCAGGGCTCAGCCCCAGCAGGGTACCCACCACCATTTCCCCTACTTGTCCTGCCCAGAGCCTGGGATCCCCCTTGGGCCCATGGCCACCACCACGGCACCTGTGGCCTTTGGGGGAGGTCGGGAGGGGAGCCTGCCTGCATCCCGCACGCACCGGACACTGCCGGCCGGCACAGGGCCCTGGGATGGAGTCACCCACGAGATGCGCAGCATGCTGGGCCACAGGCCAGGGGCCATGGGGAAAGACTCCACGCTGGTGTGAGCCCAGAGGTCAGGGATAGGGGCCTGGTGTCAGGGAGCAGGAAGGGGACTCTGTAGGGATAGGTCCAGGCTTAACCGCAGTAGCAGTAGAACTTGATTCCCTCTCAGTTCTCAGCATCTCAGGATCTCAGGCTTTTGTCCTCAAGGAGAGGAGCCCTGGTGGCACAGTGGTTAAACATTTGGCTGCTAACTGAAAGGTTGGAGGCTTGAACCCACCAGTTGCTTCGTGGGAGAAGATGCGGCAGTCTGCTTCCGTAAAGATTTACAGCCTTGGAAACTCTATGAGGCAGTTTTACTCTGTCCTATAGGGTTGCTGTGAGTTGGAATTGACTCAACAGCAATGTTTTTTTTGGTGGATCCTCAAGGATGCCTCATGGTACAAAATAGCTGCCAGGGATCCAGCCTTCACCTCCTCACTTGGAGGGAAGAGCAGAGGCCAAGGCTGGGTCAGTGCCTTCAGAAAGCCTTCCTGGGAGGCCTTGGGACCTTCCTGCTCATATCTAATTGGCGAGCACCAAGTCCCATGGTCACACTTCCCTGCAGAGGGAGGGCTGGGAAACAGAATGCATGAGGTTTTGTTATAGGTAGGAGGGAAGGCCGGGGCTCAGGTGGCAGTTCTCTGAATGCCTCCGTCTATTTTACAGATGAGGAAACCGAGGTTCCGAGAGAGGCAATGACTCATCAGGGGGCCCACGGCCAGTACTGAGCATCAGAGCCAGGATTCGCACCTGGGTCCTGTAGTCCCCATGCTGCAGACCACGCAAGTTTCAGACTCTGCAATTCCCTGCTGCACCCCCTGGGCTGGGAGCGTCTAAAACCCATGTGCCGAGTTCAGGGCAGCCCAGGGCCAGAGACTCGCCTGCAGGTGAGGGGTTCCCCTCTCTGTGCCTCGGTTTCCTCATCTGTATAATAGGACAGGAAGTGGTTCCCCCTCGGTACTCCCATAAGGGAGACTTGCGTGGCTGACTCAATGTGAGTCCCTCTAGTGCTCAGGATTGAGTAGGTCTTCAATCCTGTCACCTGACCCTGTTCCACTATCTTGGGCAAGTGGGGAGTTGCTGGTGGCTGGGCTCCCACTGCCTTCAGGAAAAGGGGGGATGACGGGCAGTTTCTGGGTCTCATGGAGCTGACGGGACTAAGCATAGATAAGGATGGAGACCCAGGGGTCTCCAGAGACCCCCACCCACCCTTGTGCCACACAACCCACAAATAAACTCAGACTGTCTACTGTCTCTGTGTCATTTGAGGGGTGGGGTGCAGGAGTTGGGTGGGGCAGGGTGTGCCCCTTGCAGACTCCAGTCTGGAACCCGAATCCCACCAATGCTCATATGTAGGAACTCCCCCTAGAGGTAGGGATGGCCCAGCCCCCATTCCATTGCCTTCAAGTTGATTCCAACTCATAGCAACCCTATCTACAGGACAGTGTAGAACTGCCGATAGGGTTTCCAAGGCTATAAATCTTTACGGAAGCAGACTGCCACGTCTTTCTCCCAGGGAGAGGCTGGTGAGTTCAAACCACCAGCCTCCTGGTTGGCAGACAAGCGCTTAACCACTGCACCACCGAGGCTCCTTGCCTGGTCCCCCATTCCCACCCAAATGGACAAATGTCCCCAGAAGTCTCCCAGCTTATCCCTTCTGAGCCATGGGGGCTCCAGAGCCCAGGAAAGGGAGAAGGCCGCACTGAGGCCCCACTCAGTGGGCAGAGAGGCTCAGCGAGGTGATAACACCCAACAGGGGGGTGCTCTCTGAGCAGACCCGAGCTGATGAGACACACAAAAAACTGATTCCCCACCAGCCTTGGCGCCTCCTCCCTGAGTCCCAGGAAGCTGTGCAGACCTCCCAGAGCCTCCGTTTCCTCCCTCATGGGGTGAGATCAAGAGATAATAAGCGTCTGATCTCTAAAAATCTACAAGATACTGCAAAACCTCAACAACAAAAAGACAAATAACCCAATTTAAAAATGGGCAAAGGATATGAACGGCCACTTCGCCAAAGAAGACATTCAGGCAGCTAACAGACAGACACATGAGGTCATGCTCACGATCATTAGCCATTAGAGAAATGCAAATCAAAACTACAATGGGATACCATCTCACCCCAACAAGGCCAGCATTAATCCAAAAAACACAAAATAATAAACGTTGGAGAGGTTGTGGAGAGACTGGAACACTTATACACTGTTAGTGGGAATGTAAAATGGTACAACCACTTTGGAAATCTATTTGGTGCTTCCTTAAAAAGCTAGGAATAGAAGTACTACACGATCCAGCAATCTCGCTCCTTGGAATATATCCTAGAGAAATAAGAGCCATCACACGAATAGATATATGCATACCCATGTTCACTGCAGCACTGTTCACGATAGCAAAAAGATGGATACAACCTAGGTGCCCATCGATGGATGAATAGATAAACAAATTATGGTATATTCACACAATGGAATACTATGCAACAATAAAGAACAACGATGAATCCGTGAAACACCTTATAACATGGAGGAATCTGGAAGGCATTATGCTGAGCGAATTTAGTCAGTCGCAAAAGGATAAATATTGTATAAGACCACTATTATAAGAACTCAAGAAAAGGTTTAAACACAGAAGAAAACATTCTTTGATGGTTACGAGGGTGGGGAGGGAGGGAAAGAGTTATTCACTAACTATATAGTAGACAAGAATTATCTTAGGTGAAGGGAAGGACAGCACACGCCACAGGGAAAGTCAGCACAACAGAACTAAACCAAAGTTAAGTATCCTGAATACAACCAAACACTTTGAGGGACAGAGTAGCAGGGGCGGAGGTCTGGGGACCATGCTTTCAGGGGACATCTAGGTCAACTGGCATAACAAAGTTTATTAAGAAAATGTTCTGCATCCTACTTTGGTGAGTGGCGTCTGGGGTCTTAAAAGCTAGCAAGCAGCCATCTAAGATGCATCAATTGGTCCCAACCCACCTGAAGTAAAGGAGAAGGAAGAACACCAAAGTCACAAGGAAAGCATTAGCCCAAGAGACAGAAAGGGTCACATAAACCGGAGACCACAATAGCCTGAGACCAGAAGAACTAGATGGTGCCCGGCTACCTCCAAAGACCGCCCTGACAGGAAACACAACAGAGAGTCCCTGTTGGAGCAGGAGAAGAGTGGGGTGCAGAGCTCAAATTCCAGTGAGAAGACCAGACTTAATGGTCTGACTGAGACTGGAGGATCCCCAGAGAGCATAGCCCCTGGACTCTCTGTCAACCCAGAACAAAAACCACTCCAGAGGCCAATTCTTCAGTCATAGATTAGACTGGACTGTGGGACATAAAATGATACCCGTGAAGACTGTGCTTCTTAGCTCAAGTAGATACATGGGACTAAATGGGCAGCTCCTGTCTGGAGGTGAGATGAGAAGGCAGAGAGGGTCAGGAGCTGGTTGAATGGACACGGGAAATCAGGGGTGGAAAGGAGGAATGTGCTGTCATAGTATAGGGAGAGAAACTAGGGGTCACATAACAATGTATGTATAAATTTTTGTATCAGAGACTAACTTGAATTGTAAACTTTCACTTAAAGTACAACAATAAAATTAAATTTAAAAAAAAGCGATAGTTTATGAAGACAATGTTCTACATTCTACCTTGGTCAGTAGTATCTGGGGTCTTAAAAGCCTGTGAGTAGCCATCTAAGATACTCCACTGGTCTCACCCCTTCGGGAGCAAGGGAGACTGAAGAGAACAGGATACAAGGAAAAGATTAGTCCGGAGGACTAATGGACCACAGCTACCAAGGCCTCCACCAGACGGAGTCCAGTACAGCTAGATGGTGCCCAGCTACCACCACTGACTGCTCTGACCGGGATCACAACAGAGGGTCCTGGACAGAGCTGGAAAAGGATGTAGAACAAAATTCTAACACACACACACCAAAAAAAAAGATTTACTGGCCTGAGAGAGACTGGAGAAACCCCAAGAGTATGGCCCCCAGATATCCTTTTAGCTCAGTGGTGAAGTCACTTCCGAGGTTCACCGTTCAGCCGTGGAGTGGACAGCCCCATAAAACAAAATGGGACTAATGAGGCACAGCAGTCCAGGGACAAGGACTAGAAGGCAGAAGGGGACAGGAAAGCTGGTGATAGGAAACCCAGGGTTGAGTAAGGACAGTGTTGACATGTAGTGGGGTCGTTAACCATTGTCATAGGGCAACACGTGTACTAACAGTTTAATGAGAAACTATTTTGTTCTGTAAACCTTCATCTAAAGTGAGAATAGCAGCACAACTGGAAGAACATAAATCGATGTCACTGAACTGTGCATGTAGAAACTTTTGAAATGGTGTATCTTTGGCTATGTATATTTTCACCAAAAAAAAAAAAGGTCGAGAAGGAAGAGAGTTGAAATGTCATAAAACAATATGTGTACTGACTGTTTAATGAGAAACTATTTGTTCTGTAAACTTCACCTGAAGTACAATAAAAAAAAAAAAAAGTACAAAAAAAAAAGAGATAACAAACGTGAGCGTCTTGCTTGGCACGCAGTATGTTGGGGGGATGCAGTAAGCATTGGCTCTTAGAGCAGATGAAATAAGAATAAACAGCATGTCCTTGTGTATGTCTGGTACTGCAGGAACGCGCCAAACACTGTACTGGCCTCAGTGAATTCTCAGGAAAGCCCCTTTCACAGATGCGGAAACTGAGGCCCGAGAAATGAGGCCACTTGTTCACGTGAGATCACGTGGTGGCGGTGGCTGGAACCCCGCCATGCAGGGCTCCTGGGACAGAGCAGGTGCCTGGTTTCTAGAACACTCTGGAAATGGGGCAGGGTCCTGGGGTTTCAGGGAGGGTAGGGATAGGAGGGGAGAGAGAGGCCGAGAGCCCCCCTGCTGATTGCCTTCAAGGAGTGCCTCATCTCCTCGACCTGTCAGGGGAGCTAAAAGCTAAATCCTGGGGTCTCAGAAGACCCTGACCCCAGCTCGGGAGCAGAAGGTGCTGGCCTCATCCTCAGGGCCAGAAAGAGGTGGGGGCACAAAATTTATGAAGGTGCAGTCCTTGTACACGCATGTTTTTTGCAGCATTATTCACAACAGCCAAAAGGTGGAAACAACCCAAGCATCCATCAACAGGTGAATGGACAAACACAATGTGGTCCATCCATACAATGCAACATTACTCAGCCATAAAGAGAGATAAAGTCCTGATTCACACCGCATCGGGAATGAACCTCAAAAACACAATGCTCAGTGAGAGAAGCCAGACACAATAGGCCACATAGTGTAAGATTCCATATATATGAAATATCTGGAACAGACAAATCCATAGAGATAGAAAGTGGATTAGTGGTTGCCTAGAGTCTGGGGAGGAGCCCTGGTGGCTCAATGGTTAAGTGCTCAGCTGCTTACTGAAAGGTTGATGGTTGGAACCTACCAGAGGCTCTGTGGGAGAAAGACCTGGTGATCTACTCCCATAAAGGTTACAGCCTAGAAAACTCTATGAGGCAGTTCTACTCTGTAACATAGGGTCTCTATGAGTTGGAATCAACTCTAAGGCACATAACAAGAGCTTGGGGGAGGGGGAATGGGGAGTGACTACTAATGGGTACAGGGTTTCCTTTTGGGGTGATGAGAATGTTCTGGAACAAGATAGAAGTGGTGGTTGCACGACATGGTGAATGGACTAAACGCCACTGAATTGTGAACTTTAAAATAGTTAATTCTATGTTATGTGAAATTTGCCTCGATTTTGAAAAGGTAAGGATGTGCTCACTCTTGGGCTGGTGCTGGTGCTGGCTCAGCCTCTGCTGGGAAGTGAGCACCTCCTTAAATTCTGTGCCCTGGGCACCTCATTTGCCTTACCCTAGTCCAGTTTCTGCTCCTTTCCCTGAGGACTCAAGCCAGAGTCCAGGAAACTCTGAAAGGTTTCGGGAGGCTGCTGGGAGTGTTGCCCACAGCCCGGCCGAAACCTGGCCCCGTTCGGCCTGCCCTGGATGGGGAGCTGAGCATCTTCGTATCTTGAGCAAAATCAGGTGAGGAGGGATGAGGTAGGCCCGTGACTGGAGCCAAGTGTTCAGGTCTCTGGTCTCAGAGGAGACACGTGATCAGGGTTTGGCATGTTCCAGGACAGCCCTGGCTCAGCGAGAGTCATGGGACCTGCACCTCGGTTTTATTTCAAAAGACAAGAATAACACCCCACCCGCAAAGCACAGCCAGGAGGACCAAATAGGAGAGGGTATCAGGAGGTCCCTGGGTGGGGCAAATGGTTTTCGCACAAATACTAACCTACAGTTTGGTGGTTCAAACCCACCCAGCGATGCCATGGAGGAAAGGTCTGACAATCTGCTTCTGTGAAAAACCCTATGGCACAGTTCTACTCCGTAACACATGGGGTCGCCACGAGTCGGAATCAACTCGATGGCAAGGGGTTTGTTTTCGATTAGATCATCTCAGTTATTCCAGAGTGGCTATTAGCATCCTGGTGCCTTTTAGGGCGAAGTCAACATCTTTCAAGGTTGTTGTCTTGGTTCAGGGTCCCCAGGATCAGACCCTGAGATGATTTGCGAGCATGTGCTTTATCTGGCAACCCCAGGAATCCATCCTGGGTAGGGGGGAGGTGAGACAGGGAGGAAAGGAGCCCTGTACGGGGTGCCAAAGACCAGGTGACACTAGGCAGCCAGGGCTCAGTTTGGCTGGGGAACCTCAGGGAGACAGCGTAGAGCACACAGCTCAGAGTTGTCCCACCTTAGAAGGAAGGCAGCCGGGGCATTTACCCTCTGACTCCCATCAGGTATTGGTGAGAGCTGCTTCGGGGGCTGTTAACGCTTTCCCTGTGCTTGGGTGAATACGCTGCTGCAGCCAGAGGAGGCCCTAGGCAGAGTTGCAGGTGTTTGTCCTGAGTGATCATCGCCACACAGAGAGGGATGCAGAGGGAATGGGGGGGGGGGGGGGGGAGGACACATACAGCATCAGTACTCCAGATAC
This sequence comes from Dugong dugon, assembly GCA_030035585.1. Classification (NCBI taxonomy): domain Eukaryota; kingdom Metazoa; phylum Chordata; class Mammalia; order Sirenia; family Dugongidae; genus Dugong; species Dugong dugon. Next base: position 21,902,412 of record CM057462.1, on the reverse strand, counting down.
TTTGTATTTTTGCAACAGTAGGCTTAAGTGGAATATTGAAAGCACTTAACCACACTATGTACTGATTTTTGGAGCTATTGGGTTTTGGATGCCGACCATGTGCCAAGCACCATGCCTGACGCACACACGCATCATCTCTAGGTGTTACCATTATTGACCATGACACAACAACCAGTATCAACTCAGAATGTAAACGGAATGGAACGTAAATGCTCGAGGCAGGCACTGATTTGGGGGCAGAGAGTGGTGGGGGCCACAGCTGGGCTCCGCAACATTTGAATACCGGAAGTGTGAGGTTTACTGGGATTCACGCCATTCACCCTGCTTGGACCTCATGCTGCAGAAACCTCCCAGCTGCAAAGCCCTTTCAGAGCTGGGAATCGTTATTTCACAATGGTCAGCCAAGACACAGCCCCAGGGCCCCAGGATATGAGGGCTGTGGTGATTTCCATCGTAAAGCTGGGGAAACTGAGACACAGAGAGGTTAAGCCACTTGCCCAGCGTCACCAGTTAGTGAGCAGTAAAGAAGAGAGAGGGAATTTCTGCAGAAAGGCCTGTTTGGTACCCAGCCCCCCAGAGATGCCTCACTCTTGGCACCAGGCGCCAGCAAAAGGCAGGAAGGACAAACACCCTTCTTGGACAGAGGGCTGTGGCAGCCAGAAGCTTGATTCATCCTATGTTAGCTCAGCCCAGAGCATGGTGCCCCAAACCACCCAGCGCTGGGGGGTCTAGGACCAATGTGGCCTCAGTCAGGGCCAGTGAGCAGCTCCCTAGAGGGGGTGGCTGCACGAAGGTGGGGATGTTGCAGTGCTGAGTGGCAGTGCCAGGACGGTCCTCTGGGGGCCCGGTCACATGTGGCCACCCTGGAAAATGATCTGGGCCTGTTTTGGGGCAGCCAGGATGGTGACAGGGAGAACAAACGGTCTTTGCTTCCCAGCCGGTCAGATCAGGTTCTGCAGTGGCGCCGGGCAGGTGGGGAGGGGCCCAGGGGGAACACACACGGACGGGGGCAGGAAAGTGGGGGTCCACGCACCCACCTACGTCAGAGCTAAACGGGTGGCTTTTCTAAGACAGCTGAAGTTCGGAGGAGGGTACATTTTATACTGTCTCCCCCACCCCAGACTCCCAGAGTGGGGCTATGAGCCCCCTCAGACCCTCTGTCTCCCACCTCAGACCCCCAAGGCAGGGCCATGTCTCCTCCCCCGAAGCCCCCAGGGTAGGATCACATCTCCCTCAGGCCCCCAGGGCAGGGCCCTGTCTCCCCCACCTCAGAACCCTAGCATGGGCTGTGCCTCCCTGCTCAGACCCAAAGACAGGGCCATATCTCCCCCCTCAGCCCCCAGGATAGGTCTGTTGGACACAAGTTCCTCAGTTTCCACTCCTGAGGAGGACACACACACATGCATACACACCCCGCAAAGGAAAAGAAATGTGCAGAACAGCCTGACGGTCAAGCGTGCGGGCTGTGGGTTGAAATCCCAGTTGTGATCTTCACTTGCCCTGCCATAGTTTCCCTATCTGTGAAATGGTGACAAAAACAAGGCTTTCCTCCAGGCTGTGGGAGGACCAACGTGACACGTGTATTGTGTGTTCGGCGTGCAGTCAATGTGATATGAATTGTGGCTGTTTATATGGCTTGAACTGTGTATCCCCCCCCAAAGGATATGTTCAAGTCCTGACCCTGGTAGTTATGAATATGACCTTGCTTGGAAATAGGGTCTTTCAAGATGTTATCAGTTAACATAAGATCGTCCTATAGCGGGGTGGGTCCTTATACAAGAGAAGAGAGACACAGGGGAGAAGGCCATGTGACAATGGAGGCAGAGATTGGAGTGATGTGGCCACAAGCCCAGGAATGCCTACAGTTACCAGAAGCTGGAAAGAGGCAAGGAAGGATCTTCCCCTAGACCTCCAGAAGCAGCACAGCCCTGCGGACACCCTCAATTTGAACTGCAGGTCTGCAGGGCTGTGAGAGAATAAATCTTTGTTGTTCTAAGCCACCCAATGTATGGCCATTTGTTACAGCAGCCCCAGGAGACTAATATACCATTACTCTTAGTCACTGGGAAACGCTGGTGGTGTAATGGTTAAGAGTTACAACTGCTAATCAAAACGTTGGCAATTCAAGTCCACCAGGCGCTCCCTGGAAACTCTACGGGACAGTTCTACTCTGTCCTATAGGGTCGCTATGAGTTGGAATCAACTTAACAGCAACAGGTTTTTTGGTTTTATCATTCCCAAAGGCGGACGAGGACTGGGTCATCTCTGCCATCTGGAAATGCTGCCCAGTCACTCTCAGAGCCTCAAATTCCCCTTTGTGCAGCAGTGCGGCTGCAGGGGCTCTGTGACCCGCTTCCCCCTCCCGCCCACCATCAGGGTCCTGCTGTGTGTGGAGGCGGAGGAGGCGGTGTGGTCCAGGCCAGGATCAGGACTCTGGATGGCAGGGAGGCAGTGTTTATTGCCGGAGGACACTCCTCCTCCCGGGGCACACCGTAGAGTTTGACACAAATGACTCAAAGGCACTGGTTTCTGTCCAACCCCACCCCTGCCCACGGGGGCTCAAGGACAGAAGACCCCCTCTCCCCCAGTAGCTTCGCCCCACCCCCTCCTCCAGGGCTGGGTTGACCACGGGGCTCTCTGAGCTCTGAGACACCGAGGTTCCCATGACAGAGCGGAAGCAGAGGAGATGGCTCCGTGGCCCAGGCAGGGGGCGCTGGCTGCAGTGACAGCCAGGGGCTCCCAGGCAGGTGAGGGGCTATGAGACGCTGGGGGGCAGACGGGCAGCTGCTGTCTTCTCCACCACAAAGCCATAGTTGTACTGTGGGGGCGGGGGTGTCACGGAGTGAGGGAGGGGCTGGGGATGAAGGGAGGGCCATGGGGGGGTAACCAAGGAATGGCAGGTAATGGGGGACACTTAGGGGGAAGAAAAGGGGCCAGGGAGAGATTAGGGTCGGGGGGGAGCATCCCAGCACCTGGCTCTCTCCTGCCCTGGCACCCACCTCCTCCTCGATGTCCGCCAGTGACTTGATGGTCAGGTCAGCAAAGGCAGAGAAGGCCTGAGGGGCGGGGGTGGGTCAGTCTTACGTCCAGAACACCCCCTGCCACGCGCTATCCCCTACTCGCCAAGGAAGCCCCCCACCCAACAACTGCCCCTCCTTGGCCTCCACACTACCTCACCCATTCCCCCAACCCAAGCAAATGTTCCAGAACTTTTTTGTGGAATTATGTTTCTCAAATACCCTGTGTGGCCCCAGGTGCGGAGGGCCGTGCGTGTGTGCCGGGGGCTGCTGAACATGGGGTGTGGCTCCTGCTGGGTCCCCTGTGCCCAGGACAGGAACGGGGGAGTAGACTCACCAGGGGGCCACAGCTCTTGCCCTCGAATCTGGGGTGCAGCGTGAAGGGAACCCCATCCATGGCTGAGGAAAGTATGGGGAGGGGAGGACACTGAAGTGCCTGTTGTCCACCTGGCCTGGGGGGCCAGCAAGGCATCAAACAGGCATCATTTAAATCCTGGCTCTGTCCCTTCCTGGTATGTGACCCCCAGACCTCAGTTTCCCTTCCTGTACTTACCTGAGATGCCGTAGAGGCTGGAGGCCTCATAGATGGAATCGCTCCTCCGCAGGGTAGACGCCCGTGAGCCTAGCCGTGATAGCGTCCGCTCCGGGAAGCTGCCCTTGCTGTGGAAAGGGGGTGGCCCTGGTCAGGCCTGATGCACCCCCATCCATGGCAGCCCCCACCCTCACACCCTGAGGCTCACCTGGGCTGGCCTGGAGGGTCCAAGGAGAGGCCCCGCATGTCCCGGCTGAGCCCACGGGGCTTGGGCACTGGCCGCGGGGCCTTGGCCTTTTTGCACCAGATGGCGAAGCCACCCATATCCCTGGAAGGGGAGGAAGGAGGGAGGGAGTGTGGCTGGCCCAGGTGGAAAGGCCTGGAAGAGATGGACCTGGACTGGGGGCTGAAGCCTGACATTCCACCATGCTGTCAGGGTTGGGGTCACCAGGCAGGAGAAACCCAGGCCTCTGGGTGATTCGTTATTCTGGGGATTTTTGTTTCAGCATCTCAACCCACACCCTAAGCACATACAATTATTGTTGTTAGTTGCTACTGGGCTGACTCTGACTCATGATGAAGTGATCCCATGTGTGTCAGAGTAGAACTACTCCATACGGTTTTCAAGGCTGTGACCTTTCAGAAGCAAATCACCAGGTCTTTGCTGCGGTGGAGCCGCTGGGTGGGTTCAAACTGCCAACTTCTGGCTAGTAGTCAAGCGCTTAGTGATTTGAGCCACCCAGGGATTCCTAGCAACACAGTAACTGATGCTTAATGCCGGTGCCCATCACCATTCTACAACACACCAGCTCATATACTCCTCACAATGGCATTATGAGACTGGGACAATGGTCTCATTTTTAAGATGCAGAAACTAAGTCCCTGAGAGATGACAGAAGGGATAGCAACTTAGGGGAATACCTGATGGTCAGAGGGGCCCATACAGGAGTTTGGAAGGGAGGGAAGGAGACCGGCGACTGGGGCAGCCCTACCCTACTCGCAGGTATCCAGGCACCGTCTTGGTCTTCCCGCTCAGCCGGACGTCAAATACAGCCGTGTCCGCAGCCCCCAGGGGTACCAGCTTCACACACATTCGTTTCTTCTTGGACACAGGGGCCCCTGGGGGTGGGGGAAGGAAAGTGAGAGATGGAAGCAGGAAGGGCAGGAGAGCCCAAAGAGGGCTCCAGACGGAGCTCGAGCCTGCATGGCTATTGGAGGAGATGGGTTAAATCATGAGTGGTATAGGTGTAGGAGGAGGCACCATGAAGCCATTAGGAGTCATTACCATTTTTTGGTGAGTTGACTCCAACTCATGACAACCCCCTGCGTGTCAGGGTACGACTGTGCTTATAGGGTTTTCAGTGGCTGATTTTTTCAGAAGTAGATCACCAGGCCTTTCTTCCAAGGTACCTCTGGGTGAACTCAAAACTCCAACCCTTTAGTGAGCAGCCGAGTGCATTAACTATCCTACCGAAGGACTCCTTAGGGCAGGCTGATCTTTGGTGATGTGGACAGGCATTCATGGGGCAGCTGTGGACACCAGTGAAGGTGTCCAGCCAGGTGCCCATCCTGGCACTCCAAGCCTCACTTTCCCTGGTCCTCTAACACAGAGGTTGGCCAGCTATGGCCCACAAGCCAAATCTGGCCCAAGACCTGCTTTTCGATGTCTCAGAAGCTCAGATGGTTTTTATATTTTTGTGTCGTTGGTGTTAGCTGCTGTCAGATCAGCCCCTGACTCCTGGTGACCCCATGTACAATGGAATAAAATGCTGCCTGGTCCTACCCCATCCCCATGATCAGCTGTGGATTGGACCACTGTGATCCACAGGGTTTTCACTGGCTGATTTTCAGAAGGAGATCTCCAGGTCTTTCTTTCTAGACCTTCTTAGTCTGGAAGCTCTGCTGAAACCTGTTCAGAATCATAGCAACACACAAGTCTCCACTGACAGGCAGTGGCTGAGCATGCAGAACATCGGCCAGCAATCAAACCCGGGTCTCCCACATGGAAGTATTAATTTTACTACGGAACCACCACTACCCCCTTTACATTTTTAAAGGGTTGTGTCTTAGTTACCTAGTGCTGCTCTAACAAATACCACAAGTGAATGGCTTTAACAAACAGAAATTTATTTTCTCACAGTTTAGGAGGCTAGAAGTACAAATTCAGAGCACCAGGTGGAGGGGAAGCCTTTCTCTCCCTGGCAGCTCTGGAGGAAGGTCCTTGTCTCTTCAGCTTCTGCTACCTGGTTTCTTAGAGATCTCCATGTGGCTTGGCATCTATCTTACCCCACTTCTGCTCTTTTGCTTGCTTGTTTAATCTCTTTTCTATCTCAAAAGAGATAGACTCAACATACACCCTACACTAATCCTCCCTCATTAACATAACAAAGACAAGCCATTCCCAAGTGGGATTATAACCACAGGCATAGAGGTTAAAATTTACAACACATATTTCTGGGGGACATAATTCAATCCACAACAGGCTGTAGAAGAAAAATCTCATGGCAACCCCAGATGCGCAGAACAGAACTGCTCCCTAGGGTTTTCAAGGCTATGACCTTTGGGAAGCAGAGTGCCAGGTCTGCCTTCTGAGGCACTTATGGGTGGGTTACAACCACCAGCCTTTTGGTAAGTAGTTGAGCACTTAACCGTTTGCACCACCCAGCTGCCTGGTCACAACCTGGAAAACCCTACCCACCACAGTTTTACTAGGTAACACATGGGGTCTCCAGGAGTCAGAATCGACTCAATGGCAACGAATAATAACAATAACAAAAGAAAGATAAATGTGCAATTGAGACCATCTAACCCACGAAGACTAAAAAAGGGCCATTATCTAGCTCTTCACAAAAAAAGTGTGTCAACTTCAGTATCAATAAATATATCCTAAGGAATCAAACAAAAATGACAGGACCAGCTGGGAGAGATGAGGTGGTCAGAAAGAGGAGTGATCAGTGCTGGGACAGGCATGGGGATCTAGAGGAGGAGAAATGAGCTACATGAACAGGAGAGAAAGCGCGTTTCAGGCAGAGGGAACGGCGCATGCAAAGGCCTGAAAACGAAAAAAAGAACTGTGCTGGGGTTCCGTTCGGCCACGGGACAAGGAGACTAGAGGTAGCACTTACTGACCCTTACTGTGGGCCAGAGACTGCGACAGTTGCACATTTTATACCAGGGCAGGTGACATCGCGCCGCCCAAGAACACGATTCAGCCAATCCCATCATCATCCCACGCACCGAAGGGGCCCCCAGCCTGGGCGTAGAAAACTCGCGGCTGTCACCCCTTCCTTCCTCCACCCTGCTCCTGACCAGAGGGACGCGGACGCCCTGCCCCCGACGCGGGTCTTACTGGAGTCCTGGGGGTCGCAGACCGGGGAAAAGCCGGGCGGGAGGGGGCTTTTGTCCACCAGGACCTGGATTTCGGCCACCACGTTCTCCTGCGGGTTCTGGGGGACACGGCGAAGGTCACAGGCGGCGGGGACAAAGCGCCCGCATCAGGCCTCGCGAACAGACAGGGGCGGCGGGCGGACCCCGGAACCCTCGAGCGTGGGCGCCCCCTACCTCGAGGCTGCCCAGGGAGCTGAGGCACAGGAAGTAGCCAGATTTCTGGGCGAAGCTCTTGCCGAAGCTGGCGGGAGCCCCCTCGACGGTGCAAGAGATCTGCGGGGTGGGCAGAGGTCAGCTCCAGTTTCCCACCCGGAACTCCGCCGCCTCCACTCCCATTCAGCCCGGTTCCCCGACGCTGCCCCCTCAGCCCCCATTCAACCCCTGCCCCCCGACGCCGCTCACCGAGCTGAATCCTCGCGGCGGAGGCGCCGAGGCCGATGACCAGGCCAAGCCGGTCAGCGGCACCGAGTCGTTCCCGGGCCCGGGATCCATCCTCCGAGCCGAGCGCCGAAGGCGAGGGCCGGCCTCGGACCTCAGAGCAGCCGCCCGACGACCTAAGTCCAGCGAGAGTCCGAACTACATCTCCCAGAGGGCCCTGCGAGAGTGGCGGACCCAGAGGCTGCATGTGCACATGCTCAGGGAGACGCTGGCCAATCGCGTAGGCACACGGAGCCCTGCCCCTCATACGGAACCCAAGTGCGCCCGTGAGGGACGTTTACGGAAAAAAAAATCTCTGTCTTTATTCGCCGCTAGCAACTTTCGCCGAACGCATCATCACAGCAGAGCGCGAAGGGACGCGCTCCCTGAAAACCTGGACTATGTTCCCCAGAGTTCCTTGGGGCAAGCTTGGTGTTTCCTAGTGAAGTTGTCATAAATGAGGAAACCTCTAGTTGTAGGAGGCCTATCCAAAGGCAATCGTCATTGGTTATACAGCTATTATTTTAAGTAACAAAAAATATAGATCACCACGAGGCACGAATCCTTGAGTATAACTTGAGGACTTGTTCACAAATACATTAAAACTAACTCATTGCCATGGAATCAATCCCAACTCATGGCGACCCCATGTGTGTCTGAGTGGAACTGTGCTCTATAGGGTTTTCAGTGGCTGATTTTTCAGAAGTAGATTTCTGGGCCTTTCTTTTGCGGTACCTCCGGCTCCTCCCTATGGACTTTAACCTCCAACCTTTTGGTTAGCAGCTGAGCGCATTCACCTTTTGCACCCCCCAGGGACTTTTGTGAGTCTTAAAAAGTGAGATTTAAAAGTATTTAGTGGTAACACGTTTTCACAATCCTGGGGGGGGGGGGGGCGGGGGATATGGAAAATTAGGAAACAATATTTTCTACTCTTTGATATTTTCCAGTTTTTTAATATTAGGGTTTGGAAGCTGCCTGGTTTTTGTACAACCTGTGAGCTAAGAATAGTTTTTACATTTGCAGATGGTGGAAGAATCCAAAGAAGAACTTTCTGTGACACCTGAAAATTATATGGAATTCATGAAATGAATTTTGTTATTATGAAGTGAACGTCAGTGCCAATAATACACAAAAACAAAAACCAGTTGCCATCAAGTTGACCCCAATTCCTGGTGACTCCGGGTGTGTTAGAGTAGAACTGTTCTCCATAAGATTTTCAATGGCTGAGTTTTTTAAAAAGTAAACGGCCAGGGGTTTCTTCTGAGGCGCCTCTAGGAGGACTCAAACTTGAAAACTCTTGGTTAGCAGCAGAGCATCTTAGCCCTTTGCACTACCAGAGACTGCAAAATTATACACAAGTAATACACGAGCATTCCGGAAAAGCTGAATCTGGTCATGAGTTACAGAGGCAGACACTCTGTGGGCTCCCCTTGAAGTACTTGTTATTCCTGCTGACTCAGTGGAATGTGCTCTGAACAACAACCCTCTACCCTGGCTGGTAAAGAGACCAGAGACTAAGTAAGTAATGCTGACTGAACTGGGGGACCGGGACATATCTGCAGCAAATCAAGGACACCCTGTAGCTGTAATGCCTTACAGAAGAGGGATGAACTATACTGCCTAAGAAACTAGTGCCTCTGAAACCCGAGAAACCAAAAAAGGAGTTGGAAAGAAAGCAAGAGTGTCTGTGGTACACCCAGAGAAACAGCGGCCCAGTCGACACTCCCGGCAGGAGGCAGGAAACGGATTAAAGTCTGGACTCATCTCTTTTGGGAGAGTGAGAGCCAGGGAGACATGCCTTTCCTTGGACCCAAGAACCCCTTCTGGGAATCCATCCTAAGGGAAGAATGCGATTGAATCCAACACCTAAAAAAAAAAACAACAAAAAATCCATTGCCGTCGAGTTGATTCTGACTCATGGCAACCCAATATGTTACAGAATAGAACTGCTCCATTGGGTTTTCTTGGCTGTAATTTTTAAGGAAGCAGATCACCAGGCCTTTCTTCTGTGGCGCTGCCAGGCGGGTTTGAACTGCCAATCTTTAGGTTAGTAAAACCAAAACCAAACCCGTCGCTATCGAGTCGATGCTGACTCATAGCGACCCTACAGAACAGAGTAGAACTGCCCCATAGAGTTTCCAAGGAGCGCCTGGTGGATTCAAACTGCCGACCTTTTTGTTAGCAGTCATAGCTCTTAACCACTATGCCACCAGGGTTTCCGTTTTTAAGTTAGTAGTCAAGTGCAAACCATTTTTGCCATCCAGGGACCTATATCCAACATCTACCAAGGAGCCCAGGTGGCACAATGGTGAAGCATTCAGCTGCTAACCAAAAGGTGGGCAGCTTGAACCCACCAGTGGCTCCGTGGGAGAAAAGACTTGGCAATCTGTTCCAGTAAAGATTACAGCCTAGGGGCAGTTCTACCCTGTTCTGTAGGGTTTCTATGAGTCAGAATTGACTCCACAGCACACAACAATGATAACGAGGAGCGCTGGTAGGTAGTTGAAATGTGCTTGACACTGACACATGATTTTATCTAATCCTGAGGACCACCCAGAGGGAGCTATGATCACATACATCCTATGATGAAAACAGAGCCTTAGGGGTGAAGAACTGACCCAGGGCCAAGATGGGGTCTGAACCCAGGTCGGCTCCAAACCTGTGCTCAGGTCCCTCCAGGACAGGGTCCTCACCCTTGGCACTGCTGACATTTGGGGCTGGGTCATTCCCTGGGGTGGGGGTTGTGTCCTATGCACTGTAGGGTGTTGAGCAGTGACAACCACAAATGTCTCCAGATATTGCCGCGTGTCCCCTGGGTCAAAATCACCCAGGTGAGAACCACTGGAATAGACAGACAGGCACAGCTAAAGTAGGATTTCCCCACTGTGATACTGCTGATTTTTGAAGTTTGGTTTGGAACATTTTCTGTGGTGGGGGCCATCCTGTGCACTGTAGGGTGTGAAGCAGGATCCCTGGTCTCCACCCAGTAGATGCCAGTAGCAACCCCTATTGATACAACCAAGAATGTCTCCAGACATCACCAAATGTTCCCTGGTGGGGAGAATCTTCCCCCTTCCTCCCTGTGAGAAATCCTGGCCTAGAGCCTTTCTACAAGGTCCCCAGGTGGCACAAACGGTTTGCGCTCAGCTGGTAACCAAAAGGTTGGTGATCTGAATCCACCCAGTGGTGCTGCAGAAGAAAGGCCTGTCGATCTGCTTCTGTAAAAATAACAGCCAAGCAAATCCTACGGAGCAGTTCTACTCTGTAACACACAGGATCGCCATGAGTTGGAATCGACTTGATGGCACAAGGCAACAACCACAACGGAGCCTCCCTACAAGCAGGAAAATGTCCTCCGTGGCCAACTGGAAACAGCTGTTAAAAAATCTTCCGTCAAAGTTAATTTTATAGAGTTTATTTGGTTTAGAAAAGATCCAGGATGGAAGCCCATCTCTGTACTAAAGTGATTTCCTTTAAGTGGCTTTTTATTTATTTATTTTGTGAAGCCTTATTACACAAAAAGAGCTGCAATATTTTTATGTGTTCCAGATATAGGTATTTCATCATTATGTATATATGTGGCTTTTTGCCTTGGTTCTTTGGAAAAACATCTTGAGAAATTTTCCCCCTAAACCATGAGGAATTACCTTTGCCCTAGTTTTCTACCCCAGAGGGTTTGTTCCATTTCCTGGGTAAGTGGCAAAAAACTTGGTTTGATATTTTTATCTGGTCCTGCGCTGCAGCCTACCCTATGATTGGTATGCAACTTGCAGGGATTGGTCAATAAACTCTGCAGATGAAGTGACTATAAACTATGGAAATGAAGTGTCTATAGCCCACTTTGCAAATGAAGTGCCTGTGGCCTACTAAGAGGGGATTGGTCAGTTCATGGCCCTAGTGAGAGAGCCATGCCTTGAAATCGACGAGGAGTTTGTGTATATATGCAGCCAGCCCCATAGGTTTTTCAGACAGGAAGTTGACAGAAGCAGAAGGAAGAAAGGAGAGAGAATGAGAGAAGAAGCAGAGAGAGACGAGGCAAGGAATGTCCTGAAAGAGCTGTAATATGAGTCAAGGGCTCTAACACTGAAGATAGTGACAGGCCGGGAAGGGGCCAGTGGCAGAGCTGTGGTGACAGGCCCAGAAGGGGCCAAGCAGCAGAGTCAGTGGCGACAGACAGCAGGGCTGAGAAGAGGCCTGTCCTCAGGGTGTGTGCACAGCAGAGAAAATGGCCTGCTTGCTTGCATGGCTGAGCGGAGCTAAGCCAGTTGTCCTGCACTGAAGAAGGGAGGGATGTGCTCTTACCTTCAGGGGAGCCTTCCAGACTTTGCCTGTGTGCTTCTTGATCCTGAGTTTTAGCCTGTTACTTCCTTAATAAACCACTTAACTGTAAGTATGATCCGTGAGTTCTGTGTGACCACTGCAATGGATCATTGAACCCAGGAGAGAAGTAGAGTGTGCTGTAGGAGGAATGGATGATGTCAGAATTGATAAAAAGTTTGGAGGGTGGAGGTATGTCTGACTTCCACCTCACAGGGATCAGCCTTGTGCTGATCTTGATTTTCATTATCCCTCCTGAAGTTAGGTAGGTTCTGATGCTATACTACTTCCGCCATTTTATAATCTCCCAGCAAAACTTGGAGGTACTTCCTGAAACAAAAGCAAGCTGGGAGTTTCTACAGGAAACAAAGAGCAGAGAGAAAGAAAAAAATGGGGGGGGGGGGGGAGGAAAAAGGGGGCAAACAAAGCACTCTTCATATGTTTTGACATATCAGGTCATGTAGAGCAAACTGTGTTGTTAGTTGCTGTCAAGTCAATTCTGACTCATGGCGACCCCATGTGTGCAGAGTAGAACTGTGCTCCACAGGGTTCTCAAGGCTGTGACCTTTCACAAGCAAATCACCAGGCCTTTCTTCTGAGGCACCTCTGGGTGGGTTCAAACTGCCAACTTTTTGGTTGTGCCACCCAGGGACTCCAGAGCAAAAGGTACAAAAACCTAAACATTTAAACGTATCTATTCAGCGAAGTCTGTTTCATGTCTGAACACAAATTTTGGAGCAAGCAGACAAATCAAAACATGTATGCAGCAGAAACATTTTTGTGCATACCAATGAAGCCAGAGGAGATAAGGATTTCAACAGGGGAGCTTGAGGTGGAAGCATCCAAACCTCTTTAACTCTTTTCAAAAAGCCTCCTTAACTCCATCAAGTCTGGAGAATAAAATAAAATTTTAACACACCTCAATATCCCACCACCACGTGTCTATCAGTTTGTCAGACTGTGGTGGCTAGTGTGTTGCTGTGATGCTGGAAGCTGTGCCACCAGTATTTCAAACACCAGTGGGGTCACCCATTGTAGACAGCTTTCAGTAGAGCTTCCAGACTAAGACAGACTAGGAAGAAGGACTTGGTGGTCTACTTCTGAAAAAATTGGCCAGTGAAAACCTTATGAATAGCAGCAGAACATTGTCTGATATAGTGCCAGAAAATGAGCCCCTCGGGTTGGAAGGCACTCAAAATATGACTAGGGAAGAGCTGCTTCCTCAAAGTAGAGTACATGTTATCAAGAGGGACCAGTCCCTGGAGAAGGACATCATGCTTCGTAAGGTAGAGAGAGTCAGCACAAAAGAGGAAGACCCTCATGGAGATAGAATGACACAGTGGCTGCAACAATGGGCTCAGGCATAACAAGGTCTGTGAGGATGGAGCAGGACCAAGCAGTGTTTCGTTCTGTTGTACACGGGGTTGCTATGAGTCGGTGTGAACTCGATGGCACTTAACAACAACAATATCCCCAAATAAGGTATTATGTCAGTACAATTAAATATATGCCATAGGTTAATGAACAGAAATAAGACGGCTGAGTCAGGAAAGCATAATTTTTGTCCTTTAAAAAAATGTTTTCTTTAATGTCCCTATATTATCATCTCAAGGAATTCCTGACTGGTACACACATCTAAGTACTAGACTACTAGCCACGATGTTGGCGGTTCAAACCCATCCAGAGATGCCTCAAAAGACAGGACTGGCGATCTGCTTCCAAAAGGTCACAGCCTTGAAAACCGTACAGAGCAGTTCCGTTCTGACACACACGGGGCACTATGAGTCGGAATGGACTCGATCACAGCTAACAACAACGTTATCATCTCAGCGTTAACCATAAGAAGAAAAATAGGTGCTCCCTGTTCCTAAGCTAGCCTCTCTACCCCACCTCACTTCCCTACAAAGAATGTTCTAGAAGGTCTTTGTGGAATTAAGTTTGTCAAAGCTAACAAAGAGCCAAAGCTGGAACAATCTGAGCCAGAAAATAAGTAACAAAGTGTAAAGTAAGTCCATACTGATACAAATAAGTGATTGAAAAAAATAAATAAATGGAAGAGAAAGGTCTTCCAGTGCAGAAGAATTCCAAATCATGTATGTAGCTATTCTACCCTCCACCACCCATCTGTCAGTGTGTTGTACTGTTGTGGCTTGTTTGTTGCTGTGCTGTGACACTGGAAGCTATGCCACAGGTATTTCAGACACCAGCAGGTTTTGAAATACGGTGGACAGGTTTCAGCGGAGCCTCCAGACTAAGACTAGGAGGAAAGACCTGGGAATCTACTTCTGAAAATTAGCCAATGAAGACCATATGGATCACCACAGAATATTCCCCAACTGGACTCAAACATGCAAACAATCGTGAAGAAGGCACAGGACTGGGCAATGTTTCATTCTGCTGCACATTGGGGCCAACCAGACAGCAAATAACAATAGCAACACGCCGCCATCGAGGAGGGCTCTGCTTGGTGAATTCCTTCCTGAGACTACAGTATGGAAAGCTGGGGAAAGAGTAACTTTATAGTAGAGAAACCTGACAAACACACCTCAACCAGGTCATTGGGGTCAACATCGACAGTGATAAGTCATGTTGGTAGTATGTACCCTGAATACGGAGTTAAGCCCTTGACTACTAGCCAAAAGGTTCATGGTTCCAGCCCATCCAGAGGCACCTCAGAAGAAAGGTCTGGCAATCTACTTCTGAAAGGTCACAGCCTTGAAAATTCAATGGAGCACAGTTCTATTCTGCACATATGAGGTCGCCATGAGTTATAAGTGACTGATGGCAGCTAACAACGACAACCTTTGGTAAGATGTGATGAGAACAAACTCCGTGGTTTCCTCACCAAAACCCATCACCTCAGACTACTCATGAGAAAAACATCAGGCAAATCCCAATAGAAGAACATCCTACAAAATTCCTGACCAGCACCCCTCAAAACTGCCAACAGCATTAAAAACAAGACAGTCTGGTAAAAGACCTATGCAATGAAAACTACAAGACACTACTGCAAGAAACCAAAAGAGACCTGCATAAGTGGAAAAACATACCTTGCTCATGGACAGGTAGACTCAACATTGTAAAAATGTCAATTCTACCCAAAGCGATCTACAGATACAATGCAATCTTGATCCAGATTCCACCGGCAATGCGATGGACAAACAAATCACCAACTTCATACGGAAAGGGAAGAGGCCCTGGATAAGCAAAGCATTACTCAAGAAGAGCAACAAAGTGGGAGGCCTCACACTACCTGATTTTAGAACATATGATACTGCCACAGTAGTCAAAACAAACTGGTACTGGTAAAACAACAGATACATAGACCAAGGAACAGAATTGAGAATCTGGATGTAAATTCATCACCTATGAGCAGCTGATATTTGACAAAAACCCAAAGACTGTTAATTGCGGAAAAGACAGACTCTTTAACAAATGGTGCTGGCATAACTGGATATCCATTTGCAAAAAACTGAAAGAAGAGTCATACCTCACATCGTGCACAAAAACTAACTCAAAATGGATCAAAGACCTAAATATAAAATCAAAAACGACAAAGATCCTGGAAGAAAAAATAGGGACAACACTAGAAGCCCTAAAATATGGCATAAACAGAATACAAACCGTAAGTAGCAATGCACAAACACCAGAAGAGAAACTACATAACTGGGAGCTCCTAAAAATCAAACTTATGCTCATCAAAAGACTTTACCAAAAGGTAAAAAGACAACCTACAGACTGGGAAAAAAATTTTGACTATGACAAATCCGATCAGCATCTAATCTCTAAAATCTACAAGATACTGCAAAACCTCAACAACAAAAAGATAAACAGACAAAAATAGACAAAAAAAAAAAAAGACAAATGGGGAAAGGGGAGGCGGGGCCAAGATGGCAGAGTAGTCAGATGCTTGCCGTGGACCCTCTTACAAAAAGACCCAAAAAAACAAGTGAATTGATTATATATGGCAATCTGGGAGCCCTGCACATCAAAGGCAGAGCTGAGGAACCGGACTGAGTAGCAGGGGGAGGGAGAGACCATTTGGAAGCAGTGAGGAGTTGCCAGACCTGACCCGGCGAGAGCCTGAGCCCTCCAGGCCTGATCAGCTCAGGGGTGAGCAGTGAGGCAGGTGAGCGGCAGTGCTCAGAAAGCGCGTTTTCCACACCAGGAGAGACCCAGCACCAGAGAGTCTACACAGCCACCCAGAACCAGTGAGAAGCAGCCCTGGATCGGCAAAAAATAAGTAATTGCGTACGGCCTACTGCGTGGATCAAAAACACCCCCCTTGAAGCCAGCACAATTTGTACAAGGAAAGGTCATGGAAGCTCCATAGACACTTCCAAACTCCCTGAGTGACTGAATTACTCGGCGGAGGGCCGTGGGGACCATGGTCTCGGGGAACATCTAGCTCAACTGGCATAACACAGTTTATAAAGACTAAGTTCTACATTCTACCTTGGTGAGGACAATCTGGGTTCTTAAAAGCCTGTGAGCAGCCATCTAAGATACTCCAGTGGTCTCACTCCTTCAGGAGCAAGGGAGAATGAAGAGAACAAGATACAAGGAAAAGATTAGTCCAAAGGACTAATGGACCACAGCTACCAAGGCCTCCACCAGACTGAGTCCAGTACAGCTAGATGGTGCCCAGCTACCACCACTGACTGCTCTGACCAGGATCACAATAGAGGGTCCTGGACAGAGCTGGAAAAGGATGTAGAATAAAATTCTAATTCACAAAAAAACAGGATCAGATTTACTGGCCTGACAGACTGGAGAAACCCCGAGAGTATGGCCCCTGGACACCCTTTTAGCTTAGTGGTGAAGTCACTCTCGAAGTTCATCGTTTAGCCAGGGATTGGACAGCCTCATAAAACAAAATGGGACTAATGAATCACAGCAGTCCAGGGACAAGGACTAGAAGGCAGGAGGGGACAGGAAAGGTGGTGATAGGGAACCCAAGCGTCTTAGTCATCCAGTGCTGCTACAACATAAATACCACAAGTGGATAGCTTTAACAAAGAGAAATTTATTTCCTCACAGTTAAAGTAGGCTAAAAGTCCAGATTCAGGGCATCAGCTCCAGGGGAAGGCTTTTTCTGTCTGTTGGCCTTCTTCTCTTCGGTGTTCCCCCGGACTAGGAGCTTCTCTGCGCAGGAACCCCGGTCCAAAGGAAGCACGCTGCTCCCGGCACTGCATTCTTGATAGTATGAGGTCCCCAACTCTCTGCTTGCTTCCCTTTCCTTTTATCTCTTGAGAGATAAAGGTGGTACAGGCCACACCCCAGAGAAACTCCCTTTACGTTGGATCAGAATGTAATCGATGTCACTGAACTGTACATGTAGAAACTTTTGAAATGGTGTATATGTATGGCTATGTATATTTTCACCAAAGAAAAGGTCCTCCAAGTTTGAGAAGGGAGAGTGTTGGCATGTCGTGGGGTTGTTAACCAATGTCATAAAACAATATGTCTACTGACTGTTTAATGAGAAAGTGTTTGCTCTGTAAACCTTCATCTAAAGTACAATAAAAAATAAAAATAAAAATAAAATACCCCTTAGGGAAAAACCTTTCTCCCATTTACCTACCCACTCCCTGCTCTGCACTGGGTCCCGGACCAGCTACAGCAATTGCCAAGACGCCTGGGCCGGAAGTAGGATCTGTCACACTCACGGAGCCATTCTCCCTGCCTTGGAGAGTGAACAAATTAGCAAATAGAGGAAAAAATAAACTGCCGGCCCCCCTAAGCCAGGAATCCAGGATAGGCACAGCTCTTTTGCCTAGGCACAGGCATAAGGGATCCACGGACTTTGAGTACCCTTCCCCTTGCATAGACTTGTGTGGGCCCATTTCAACAGTGTAGGCCCTCATTACCACAGTACAACAGGGTATATACCAGAAGTCTAACTTCAATTGTTTCAGCTGTGAAGTGGCAGGTTCTTGACATTTGACACTGCTCTGTCCATTAAGCAGGGTCTTCACCTACCCACATCAGGGGCCTGAGGACTGGTGGCTCCACCCATGCCACCTAGCCACCTGTGAGAGGAGCCCACAAATAAGAGGTGCCCCCCAGTCCTTACAACCAACAGCATTAGGTGCTTATACTCCGGCTGCAAAACCCACCCACCTACGTGCTCTAGGGAACAGGCACACGCCTTCCTCTTGGACACTCAGGTAGCCGTCAGTCCCCTGCCTTGCTCAGAGTGTGTCCCCCTGATGCAGCCAGATGCCTGTGCCTACACCAATCACCCATGCCTGTCTAGGACTGTAAGTGAGAGCCTACACCACACACTTGCTGGCTATCTACCTGGGCACCTGAGCTGAATCCATACAGGAGGAGTGGGCGGACTCCTGAGCTCACATATCTAGTAACAGATCTAACCACCTGGTGACAGGACATTAGAGCTTCAAAGGCGCCAATAATCAAACTAGCTCATATGAGCAGCCTATTTGGGCATATCACAACAAAACAAGAAGCTAGGACACAGTAAGCAAACATAAAATAAATAAACATAATAACTTACTGATGGCTTGGAGACAACAGTCAATATCAAATCACATAAAGAGGCAATCCATGATGGCTTCAGCAATCTCCCAAAATAAAGAACCTAGAAATCTTCCAGAGGAGGAAAATTTCTTGGAATTACCGGAGGCAGAATACAAAAGATTAATATACAGAACTCTTCAAGAAATTAGGAAGGAAATTAAGCAAAATGCAGAACATGTAATAGAGGAAATTTAAAAAATTAGAGAAGAGCATAATGATAAATTTAACAGGCTGCAAGCATCCATAGAGAGACAGCAATCAGAAATCCAGAAGATTAACAATAAAATTTCAGAATTAGACAACTCAATAGAAAGTCATAGGAGCAGAACTGAGGCAATGGAAGTCAGAAGTAGTCAGATTGCAGATAAAGTACTTGACACCAATTTATTTGAGGAAAAATCAGATAAAAGGATTTAAAAAAATGAAGAAACCCTAAGAACTATGTGGGACTCTATCAAAAGGAATAACCTAAGAGTGATTGGAATACCAGAACGGGGGGGATAACATAAAATACAGAGAGAATTGTTGAAGATTTGTTAGCAGAAAACTTCCCTGATATCGTGAAAGATGACAAGGTATCTATCCAAGATGCTCATCGAACCCCACATAAGGTAGATCCCAAAAGAAAGTCATCAAGACATATTGTAATCAAACTTGCCAAAACCAAAGATAAAGAGAGAATTCTAAGAGTGGCTAGGGATAAAAAAAAAAGTCATCTACAAAGGAGAGTCAATAAGAATAAGCTCGGACTACTCAGCAGAAACCATGCAGGCAAGAAGGCAATGGGATGACATGCATAAAGCCTTGAAGCAAAAAAACTGCCAGCCAAGAATTATATATCCAGCAAAACTGTTTCTCAAATATGATGGTGAAATTAGGGCATTTCCAGATAAACAGAAGTTTAGGGAATTTGCAAAAACGAAACCAAAATTACAAGAAATACTAAAGGGAGTCCTCAAGTTAGAAAATCAGTAACATCAGATAACAACCCAAGACTACAACACAGCACAGAGCAACCAGATATCAACCCAGATAGAGAAGTCACAAAAGTAAATCAAAGCTAAAACACTGAAAATAGGGAAACAGATGTCAATATGTAAAAGATAACAACATTAAAACAAAAAAGAGGGACTTAAAAATCTAGACAGAGATTTTTCATATGGACAGGAAGTCAAAGCAAAATAAAGAAATAAAAGACTTGTATAAACTTAGAAAAATAGGGGTAAATATTAAGGTAACCACAAAGGAAACTAACAATCCAACAAGTCAAAATAAAAAATAGAAAAATATAAAGACTCAGCAAAGACAAAATCAAAAACAATGAAAAAGATGAAAAGAAAATACATAAAGAAAAACGACTCAGCACAGAAAATTAAGTGGAACAAAGAAACTGTGAACAACACCTAAAAACAGAAATGAAAATGACAGCACTAAACTCATACCTATCAATAATTACGCTGAATGTAAATGGACTAAATGCACCAATAAAGAGACAGAGAGTGGCAGATTGGATAAAAAAACATGATCCGTCTATACGCTGCCTACAAGGGACACACATTAGACCTAAAGACTCAAGCAAATTAAACTCAAAGGATGGAATAAAATATATCAAGCAAACAACACTCAAAAAAAAGAGCAGGAGTGGCAATATTAATCTCTGACAAAATAGACTTTAAAGTAAAATCCACCATAAAGGATAAGGAAGGACACTATATAATGATTAAAGGGTCAATACAGCAGGAGGACATAACTATAATAAATATTTACACACCCAACGACAGGGCTCCAAAATACATAAACTCTGACAGCACTGAAAAGAGAGAGAGACAGCTCCACAATAGTAGTAGCACACTTCAACACACCACTTTTGGTGAAGGACAGAACATCCAGAAAGAAGGTCAACAAAGACACGGAAGAGCTAAATGCTACAATCAACCAACTTGATCTCACAGACTTATACGGAACAGCCCACCCAACAGCAGCCAAGTATACTTTCTTTTCCAAACCACATAGAACATTCTCCAGAATAGACCACATATTAGGCCATAAAGCAAGCCTTAACAAAATCCAAAGCATCGAAATATTACAAAGCCTCTTTTCTGACCATAAAGCCATAAAAGTAGTTATCAACAACACAAAAAGCAAGGGGAAAAAAAATCAAACACATGGTAACTGAATAACATCTTACTCAAAAACTACTGGGTTATAGAAGAAATTAAGGATGGAATAAAGGAATTCATAGAATCAAATGAAAATGAAAACACATCTTACCAGAACCTTTGGGACACAGCAAAAGCAGTGCTCAGAAGTCAGCTTATAGCAATAAATGCACACATCCAAATAGAAGAAAGGGCCATAATCAAAACATTAACCCTACATCTGGAACAAGTAGAAAGAGAGCAGCAAAAGAAGGCCTCAGGTGCCAGAAGAAAGGAAATAAGAATTAGAGCAGAATTGAATGAAATAGAGAATAGGAAAACAGTTGAAAGAGTTAACAAGACCAAAAGCTGGTTCTTTGAAGAGATCAACAAAATTGATAAACCGTTGGCCAAACTGACAAAAGAAAAACAGGAGAGGAAGCAAATAACCCATATAAGAAATGAGATGGATGATATCACAACAGACCCAACTGAAATTAAAAGAATCATAACAGAATACTATGAAAAATTGTACTCTAAAAATTTGAAAACCTACAGGAAATGGACAAATTTCTAGAATCTCACTACCTACCTAAACTAACACAAACAGAGGTAGAACAACTAAATAAACCCATAACAAAAGAAGAGATTGAAAAGGTAATTTAAAAACTCTCAACAACAACAAAAAAAACCCTGGAGGATGGCTTCCCTAGAGAATTCTACCAAACTTTCAGAGAAGAGTTAACACCACTTCTACTAAAGTTATTTCAGAGCACAGAAAAGGATGCAATACTCCCAAACTCATTCTATGAAGCCAGCATAACCCTGATACCAAAACCTGGTAAAGGCACCACAATAAAAGAAAATTACAGACCAATATCCCTCATGAACATTGACGCAAAAATCCTCAACAAAATTCTAGCCCATAGAATTCAGCAACATATCAAAAAAATAATTCACCATGATCAAGTGGGATTCATATCAGGTATTAACAGGATACAAACCATAAACATCAACACAAAAAACCCAACAGATAAACTAGATAATTGGGATCTTCTAAAAATCAAACATCTATGCTCTTCAAAAGATTTCACCAAAAGAGTTAAAAGAGAACCTACAGACTGGGAAAAAATTTTTGGACAGTACAAGTCAGACAAAGGTCTAATCTCCATAATCTACAAGAAAATCCAACACCTCTACAACAAAAAGACAACCAATCCTATCAAAAAATGGGCAAAGGAAATGAACAGACACTTCACCAAGGAAGACATTCAAATGGCCAACAGACACATGAGGAAATGCTCGCGATCACTAGCCATTAGAGAAATGCAAATTAAAACCACAATGAGATACCATCTCACCCCGGCATTACTGGCACGAATCAAAAACACTGGAAATAACAAATGTTGGAGGGGCTGCGGGGAGACGGGAACTCTTATACACTGCTGGTGGGAATGCAAAATGATACAGCCATTTTGGAAAATGATATGGCGTTTCCTCAGAAAGCTAGAAATAGACGTACCATTCGATCCAGCAATCCCACTCCTAGGAATATATCCTAGAGAAATAAGAGTCATCACTCGAATAGACATATGCACACCTATGTTCATGGCAGCATTATTCACAATAGCAAAACGATGGAAACAACCTCGATGTCCATCAACAGACGAATGGATACACAAACTATGGTACATACACACAATGGAGTACTATGCAACGAGAAAGAACAATGAATCGGTGAACCATCTCATAACATGGATGAAACTGGAGGACATCATGCTGAGTGAAATAAGTCAATCACAAAAGGACAAATATTGTATGAGACCTCTATTGTAAAAACCCATGAAAAAATTCACATGCAAAATGTAACAATCCTTGTTGGTTACCAGGGATGGGAGGGGGGGGGATACTAAATAGGTAATAGGTAAGTGGTAACTTGGGTGAGAGATGAGATAGTACATAGTACAGCGGAAACTAACACAACCTGCACAAGGAAAGGTCATGAAGGCCCTATAGACACATCCAAACCCCCCGAGGGACTGAGTTGTTGGACGGAGGGCTCTGGGGACCATGATCTCGGGGAACATCTAGCTCAATTGGCATGACACTACTTATAAAGATAATGCTCTACATTCTACCTTGGTGAGTAGTGTCTGGGGTCTTAAAAGCCTATGAGCGGCCATCTAAGATACTCCACTGATCTCATCCCTTCGGGAACAAGGGAGAATGAAGAGAACAGGATACAAGGAAAAGATTAGTCCGAAGGACTAATGGTCCACAGCTACCAAGGCCTCCACGGGACTGAGCCCAGTACAGCTGGATGGTGCCCGGCTACCACCAATGACTCCTTTGACCAGGATCACAACAGAGGGTTCTGGGCAGAGCTGGAGTAGGATGTAGAGCATAATTTTAACTCCCAAAAAAAAAAAAAAAAAAGAAGACCAGATATACTGGCCTAAAGAATACTAGAGAAACCTCGAGAGTGTGGCCCCCAGACACCCTTTCAGCTCAGAGGGGAAGTTACCTTCAAGGTTCGATGTTAAGCCTGGGAATGGACACCCCAGTAAAACTAAATGGGACTAACGATGTACAGGAGTCCGGTGACAAGGGCCAGAAGGCAGAGGGAGAGTAGGAAACTGATGATAAGGAACACAAATTGAATAAGGACACTGTCGATGTATTGTGAGATTGTTGACCACTGCTATAGGGCAACATTTGTAGTAACTATTAAATGGGAGGCTGTTTTGTCCTGTAAGCCTTCATCTTGGGAGAGAATGGCAGCACAATTGGAAGAGCATAGTCAATATCACTTAAATGTGTAAGTAAAAAGTTTTGAAATGGTGTTTAAATAAAATAAAAATAAATAAATAAATAAACAAACAAAGGAGACTAAAGAGGTACAATAATCCACTGACAAGGTCCAGAAGACAGAAGGGGACAAGGAAGCCCCCTGGTGATAGGGAACACAAGGTGGAGTAAGGATATTCTTGATGTGCTGTGAGATTGTTAACCATTGTCATAGGGCAACATGTGTAGTAACTGTTAAATGAAAAACTATTTTGTTCTGTAAGCCTTCATCTTAAGTGAGAATAACAGCACAGTTGGAAGAGCGTAGTCAATGTCACTGAACTGTGAATGTAGAAAATTTTGAAACGGTGTATCTTTGGCCATCTGTAATTTTCATCAAAAAAAAAGGTTGAGAATTTAGAGGCTTAATACGTTGTGGGGTTGTTAACCATTGTCAAAAAAAACAACATGTGTACTACTATTTCATGAGAAACTATTTGCTCTGTAAGCTTTCACCTGAAGTACAATAAAATATATATAAAAAAAAAAAAAAAAATTCACCATGATCAAGTGGGATTCATATCAGGTAAGCAGGGATGGTTCAACATTAGAAAAACAATCGATGTAATCCATCACATATATAAAACAAAAGACAAAAAAAACAAGAACCACACGATCTTATCAATCGACGCAGAAAAGGTATTTGACAAAGTCCAACACCCATTCATGATAAAGACTCTCAACAAAATAGGAGTAGAAGGGAAATTCCTCAATATACTTAAGGGCATTTCTACAAAGCCAACAGCCACCATCATCCTAAATTAAGAGACTTTGACGGCATTCCCTCTGAGAAAGGGAACCAGACAAGGATGCCCTCTGTCACCACTCTTATTCAACACTGCGCTGGAGGTCCTATCCAGAGCAATTAGGCTAGAAAAAGAAATAAAGGGCATCCAAATTGGTGGGGAAGAAGTCAAAGTATCTCTATTTGCAGATGATATGATCTTATACACAGAAAACCCCAAAGAATCCACAAGAAAACTACTGGAACTAATAGAAGATTTCAGCAAAGTTTCAGGATACAAGATAAACATACAAAAATCAGCTGGATTCCTTTACACCAACAAAGAGAACCTCGAAGAGGAAATCGCCAAATCTATACCATTTACAATAGCCTCCAAGAAGATAAAATACTTAGGAATAAATCTAACCAGACACGTAAAAGATCTGTACAAGGAAAACTACAAGACACTACTGCAAGAAACCAAAAGAAACCTGAATAAGTGGAAGAATATACCTTGCTCATGGATAGGTAGACTGAACATTGTGAAAATGTCAATTCTATCCAAAGCGATCTACAGATACAATGCAATCCCAGTCCAAATTCCACCAGCACTTTTTAATGAGATGGAGAAACAAATCACCAACTTCATATGGAAAGGGAAGAGACCCCGAATAAATCAAGCATTACTCAAGAAGAAGAACAAAGTGGGAGGCCTCACACTACCTGATTTTAGAACCTATTATACTGCCATGGAAGTGAAAACAGCCTGGTACTGGTACAACAACAGATACATAGACCAAGGAACAGAAATGAGAATCTAGATGTAAATTCATCCACCTATGAGCAGCTGATATTTGACAAAGGCCTAAAGTCCGTTGACTGGGGAAAAGACAGTCTCTCTAACAAATGGTGCTGGCATGACTGGATATCCATCTGCAAAAAACTGAAAGAAGACCCATACCTCACACCATGCACAAAAACTAATTCAAAACGGATCAAAGACTTAAATATAAAACAAAAAATGATAAAGATCATGGAAGAAAAAACAGGGACAATGCTAGGAGCCCTAATACATGGCATAAACACAATATGAACCCTAAGTAGCAATGCACAAGCACCAGAAGACAGACTAGATAACTGGGAGCTCCTCAAAATCAGACACTTACGCTCATCAAAAGACTTCACCAAAAGAGTCAAAAGACAACCTACAGAAGGGGAAAAAATTTTTGGCTACGACAAATCTGATCAGCATCTCATCTCTAAAATCTACAAGATACTGCAAAACCTCAACAACAAAAAGACAAATAACCCAGTTAAAAAATGGGCAAAGGATATGAACAGGCACTTTGCCAAAGAAGATACTCAGGTGGCCAACAGACGCATGAAGAAATGCTCACAATCATTAGCCATTAGAGAAATGCAGATCAAAACTACAATGAGATATCATCTCACCCCAACAAGGCTAGCATTCATCCAAAAAACACAAAATAATAAATGCTGGAGAGGTTGTGTAGAGACTGGAACACTTATACTCTGTTGGTGGGAATGTAAAGTGGTACAACCACTTTGGAAATCAATTTGGCACTTCCTTAAAAAGCTAGAAATAAAAGTACCACACCGTCCAGCTATCCTGCTCCTTGGAATATATCCTAGAGAAATAAGAGCTGTCACACAAATAGATACATGCACACCCATGTTCACTGCAGCACTGTTCACAATAGCAAAAAGATGGAAACAACCTAGATGCCCATCAACAGACGAATGGATAAACAAATTATGCTATATCCACAAATAGAATACTACGCAACAATAAAGAACAATGATAAAGTTGTGAAACATCTTATAACTTGGAGGAAGCTGGAGCTTATTGTGCTGAGTGAATTTGGTCAGTCACAGAAGGACAAATATTGTATAAGACCACTATTATAAGAACTCAAGAAAAGGTTTAAACACAGAAGAAAACATTCTTTGATCGTTACGAGGGTGAAGAGGGAGGGTGAGGGTTATTTACTAACCAGACAGTAGATAAGAATTATCTTATGTGAAGGGAAGGACAGCACACACGACAGGGGAAGTCAGCACAGCTGGACTAAACCAAAGCTAAGAAGTTTCCTGAATACTACCAAACATTTTGAGGGACAAAGTAGCAGGGGCAGGGTTCTCGCGAACATGCTTTCAGGGGACATCTAGGTCAATTGGCATAACACAGTTTATTAAGAAAATGTTCTGCATCCCACTTTGGTGAGTGGCTTCTGAGGTCTTAAAAGCTAGCAAGTGGCCATCTAAGATGCATCAATTGGTCCCAGCCCACTTGGAGTAAAGGAGAATGAAGAACACCAAAGACACAAGGAAAATATTAGCCCAAGAGACAGAAAGGGCTCCATAAACCAGAGACTTCATCAGCCTGAGACCAGAAGAACTAGACGGTGCCCAGCCACCACCAATGACCACCCTGACAGGGAACACAACAGAGAGTCCCTGGCAGAGCAGGAGAAAAGTGGGGTGCAGAACTCAAATTCTAGTAAAAAGACCAGACTTAATTGTTTGATTGAGACTGGCGGGACCCTGGAAGACATGGCCCATGGACTCTCTGTTAGCTCAAAACTAAAACCATTCCCAAGGCCCACTCTTCAGACAAAGATTAGACTGGACTATGGGACATAAAATGATACTTGTGAAGAGGTTCTTCTTAGCTCAAGTAGATACATAAGACTAAATGGGCAGCTCCTGTCCAGAGGTGAGATGAGACGGTAGAGAGGGTCAGGAGCTGGTTGAATGCACACGGGAAATCCGGGGTGGAAAGGAGGAGTGTGCTGTCACAGTATAAGGAGAGAAACTAGGGTCACATAACAACGTATGTATAAATTTTTGTATGAGAGAATAACTTGAAATGTAAACTTTCACTTAAAGCACAACAATTAAAAAAAAAAAAAAGACAGTCTGAGAAAATTTCAGAGGCTCCTGAGGAAACATGATAACTAAATGTCATGTAAATCCTGGGTGGGACCTTGGAAGAGAAAAAGGACATTAGGGGAAAACTGAGGAAACCTGAATAAAGTGTGGACTTTAGTCACTAATAGGTCCCAGGCTGGCGCAAAAGGTTTGTGCTCAACTAACCTAAAGGTTGGTGGTTCTCATAATGCCATAAAAGTAGAAATCAATAACAGAAACAACAAAGAAAAAAAATCAAATACATGGAAACTGAACAACACCTTGCTTAAAAACTACTGGGTTATAGAAGAAATAAGGATGGAATAAAGAAAGTCATAGAATCAAATGAGAATGAAGACACATCTTACCAAAACCTTTCGGATACAGCAAAAGCAGTGCTTAGAAGTCAAATTACAGCAGTAAATGCACACTTCCAAAAAGAAGAAAGGGCCATAATCAAAACATAACCCTATGACTTGAACAAATAGAAAGAGAGCAGCAAAAGAAGCCCTCAGTTACCAGAAAAAGGAAATAATAAACATTAGAGCAGAAATAAATGAAGTATAGAACAGAAAAACAATTGAAAGAGTCAACAAGACCAAAAACTGGTTCTTTGAAAAGATCAGCAAAATTGACAAAGCACTGGCCAAACTGATAAAAGAAAAACAGGAGAGGAAGCAAATAACCTGAATAAGAAATGAGATGGGTGATATCACAACAGACCCAACTGAAATTAAAAGAACCATAACAGAGTATTATGAGAAACTATACTCCAACAAATCTGAAAACCTAGAGGAAATGGACAAATTTCTAGAAACGCACTACCTACCTAAACTAGCACAAACTGAGGTAAAAAAAACTAAACAAACCCACAACAAAAGAGGAGAATGAAGAGGTTAAAAAAAGCAAAAACAAAAAACTCCCAACCAAAAAACACCCGGGCCCAAATGGCTTCACTGGAGAATTCTACCAAACTTCAGAGAAGAGTTAACACCAGTACTACTAAAGGTATTTCAGAGCATAGAAAAGGAAACAATACTCCTGAACTCTTTGATGAAGCCAGCATAACCCTGATACCAAAGCCAGGCAATGACACCACACCAAAAAAAAAAAAAGTTACAGACCTGTATCCCTCATGAACATAGGCACAAAAATCCTCAACTAAATTCTAGCCAATAGAATTCAACAGCATATCAAAAAAATAATTCACTATGACCAAGTGGGATTCATACCAGGTATGCAAGGATGGTTCAACATTAAAAAATCGATCAGCATAATCCATCAAATAAATAAAACAAAAGATAAGAACCACATGATCTTATCAATCAATGCAGAAAAGGCATTTGACAAAGTCCAACACCCATTCCTAATAAAAACCTTCAGCAAAATAGGAATAGAAGGGAAATTCCTCAACATAATAAAGGGCATTTATACAAAGCCAACAGCCAACATCATTTTAAACACTGAGAGACTGGTAAGCACTCCCCTTGAGAACTGGAACCATACAAGGATGCCCTTTATCACCACTCTAATTCAGCATTGTGCTTGAGTCCTAGCCAGAGCAATAAGGCAAGAAAAAGAAATCAAGGACATCCACGTTGGTAAGGAAGAAGAAAAGTATTCCTATTCACAGATGATATGATTTTATACACAGAAAACCCTAAAGAAGCCACAAGAAAACTACTGAAACTGACAGAAGATTTCAGCAAAGTTTCAGGATACAAGATAAACATACAAAAATCAGTTGGATTCCTCTACACCAGCAAAGAGAATTTCAAAAAGGAAATCACCAAATCAGTATCATTTACAATAGCCCCCAAGAAGATAAAGTACTTAGGAATAAATCTAACCAGAGACGTAAAAGACCTATACAATGAAAAGTACAAAACACTACTGCAAGAAACCAAAAGAGACCTACCTAAGTGGAAAAACATACCTTGCTCATAGATAAGAAGACTCAACTTTGTGAAAATGTCAATTCTACCCAAAGCGCTCTACAGATATAATGCAATCTCGATCCAAATTCCAATGGTATTTTTTAATGAGGTGGAGAAACAAATCACCAACTTCATATGGAAAGGGAAGAGGCCCCAGATAAGTAAAGCATTGCTCAATAAGAACAAAGTGGGAGGCCTCACACTACCTGATTTTAGAACCTATTATACCGCCACGGTAGTTAAAATTGTCTGGTACTGGTACAACAACAGACGTATAGACCAATGGAACAGAACTGAGAACCCAGAAGTGAATCCATGCACCTATAAGCAGCTGATATTTGAAAAAGGCTCAAAGTCTGTTACATGGGGAAAAGACAGTCTTTTTAACAAATGGTGGTTGTCATAACTGGATATCCATCTGTACAAAAAATGAAACCTCACACCACACACAAAAACTAACTCAAAATGGATCAAAGACCTAAATATAAACTCTAAAACAATACAGACCATGGAAGAAAAAATAGGGACAACACTAGGGGCCCTAATACATAGCATAAATAGTATACAAACCATAACCAACAATGCACAAGCACCAGAAGAGAAACTAGATAACTGGGAGCTCCTAAAAATCAAACACTTATGCTCATCAAGTGAAAAAAGAGAACCTATAGACTGGGAAAAAAAACTTGGCTATGACATATCCAATAAGGGTCTAATCTCTAAAATCTGTAAGATACTGCAACACCTCAACAATAAAAAGACAAATAATCCAATTAAAACACGGGCAAAGGATTTGAACAGACACTTCACCAAAGAAGACATTCAGGCAGCTAACAGACACATGAGGAAACGCTCATGATCATTAGCCATTAGAGAAATGCAAATCAAAACTACAGTGTGATACCATCTCACCCCAACAAGGCTGATACTAACCAAAAACATACAAAACAACAAATGCTGGAGAGCTTGTGGAGAGATTGGAACTCTAATGCACGGCTGGTGGGAATGTAAAATGGTACAACCATTTTGGAAATCAATTTGGCACTTCCTTAAAAAGCTAGAAATAGAAATACCATACAGTGCAGCAATCCCACTCCTAGGAATGTACCCAAGAGAAATAAGAGCCATCACAGGAATAGACACACCTATGTTCACTGCAGCACTATTCACAATAGCAAAAAGATGGAAACAACTGTCTTAGGCTGGGTTCTCTACAGAAGCAAAACCAATAAAGTGTATAAATATATATATAGAGAGAGATTTATATCAAGGAAACAGCTCACACAATTGCAGAGGTTCAAACATCCCAAGTCCGTGGATCAGGGGAGAGGCCTCTCCCAAGTCATGCAGCCACAGAAGCTGGCAAGCCCAGGATTGGCAGGTTGGAGAGCAGGGCTCCCACTCACAGGCTGTGAAGGTTGATGATTTCCAAGATCAGCAGGCAAGACCACAAGGCTTCTCCTGATTCACGTAGCTACAGGGGCTGGCGAACCCAAGATTGGCAGGTCAGAGAGCAGGACTCCACTCACAGGCTGTGCAGAATCCCAAGTTCGGCAGATAAAATGACAGCTGAAGTCCCAAGAACCAGAGATGAGACGACAGGAGGCAGCCGCAGGATCCAGAGAGAGCAAAAAGCCAGAAAGTCTGCTTATGTACAGATGTGGGCCACACCCCCAAGGAGACTCCCTTTCATCTGATCGGCTACTCACAGTATATTCAATCATGGGAGTGATCACATTAAAACACTGAGAATCATGGCCCACCCAAGGTGACACACAATCTTAACCATCACAACAACCTATCAACAGACAAATGGATAAACAAATTATGACATATACACACAATGGAATACTATGCAATGATAACGAACAGTGATGAATTCCTGAAACATCGCACAACATGGATGAATCTGGAAGACATTATGCTGAGTGAAATAAGTCAGTCACAAAAGGACAAATATTGTATGAGACCACTATTAAAAGAACTCAAGAAAAGGTTTAAACACAGAAAAAAGCATTCTTTGATGGTTATCAGGGTGGGGAGGGAGGGAGAGGGGGAATCACTAACTAGATAGTACAAGAATCAACTTTGGTGAAGGGAAGGACAACACACAATACAGGGGAAGTCAGCACAACTGGACCAAAACAAAAGCAAAGAAGTTTCCTGAACACATCCAAACACTTTGAGGGACAAAGTAGCAGGGGCTGGGGCCTGGGAACCATAGTTTGGGGAGACATCTAGGTCAAATGGCATAACATAGTTTATAAAGCAAATGTTCTACATCCCACTTTGGTGAGTGGTGTCTGGGGTCTTAAAAGCTATAGAGTGGCCATCTAAGATACATCAATTGGTCCATCCCACTAGGAGCAAAGGAGAATGAAGAAAACCAAAGACATAAGGAAAATACTAGCCCAAAGGACTAAAGGACCAAATGAACCAGAAACTCCATCAGCCTGAGAGCAGAAGAACTAGATAGTGCCCAGCTACCACCAATGACCGCCCTGATAAGGAACACAACAGAGAGTCCCAGACAGCAGGAGAAAAATGTAGAACAGAATTGAAATTCACATGAAAAGACCAGACTTAATGGTCAGACAGAGACTGGAGGAACCGCCAAAACTACAGCCCCCAGATGCACTGTTAACCCAGAACTGAAACTGTTCCCGAAGCCCACTCTTCAGACAAAATTAGACAGGCCTATAAAACAAAAAATAATACGTGTGAGGAATGTGCCTCTTAGTTCAACCTGATATACAAGACCAAATGGGCAGCTCCCGACCAAAAGAAGTATGAGAAGGCAGGAAGGGGCAGAAACTGGTCAAATGAACACAAGAAACCCAGGGTGGAAAGCGGGAGTCACACTGTGGGGATTGCAACTAATGTCACAAAACATGTATAAATTGACTGAGAAATAAACTTCAGCTGTAAACTTTCACCTAAGGCACAATTAAAAAAAAAAAAAAGGTTAGTGGTTCAAACCAACCCAGTGGTGCCGAGGAAGAAAGGCCTAGCGACATGCTTCCATAAAGATTACAGCCAAGAAAACCTTTTGCAACAGTTCTACTCTGTAACACATGGGGTCACCATGAGTCAGAATCAATTCCAAGGCAATGGGTTGGGTTTGGATTTTAGTTCACAATAATGTATCAGTTTTGGTTCATTAATTGTAACAAATGTACCATCCAAATGCAAGATGTTAATAACAGGAGAAACTTGAGTGTGGGCTTTATGGGAACTCTCTGTACTATCTTCACAATTTTTCTGTAAATGTAAAACTTCTCTAACACGAAAAGCTGATTTTAAAATAACTAACACACAGACATATACCGAACACTGCACCCAACGACAGCGAAGTATTCTTTGTTTTCCAACGCACATGGAACATTCTCCAGAATAGACCACATATTAGGCCATAAAGCAAGTCTTAACAAAATCCAAAGCATCGAAATATTACAAAGCCTCTTTTCTGAACGTAAAGCCATAAAAGTAGCAATCAATAACACAAAAAGCAAGGAAAAAAATCAAACACATGGAAACTGAACAACACCTTGCTCAAAAACTACTGGGTTATAGAAGAAATTAAGGATGGAATAAAGAAATTCATAGAATCAAACGAGAATGAAAACACATCCTACCAGAACCTTTGGGACACAGCAAAAGCAGTGCTCAAAAGTCAGCTTATAGCAATAAATGCATGCATCCAAATAGAAGAAAGGGCCATAATCAAAACATTAACCCTACAACTGGAACAAGTAGAAAGAGAGCAGCAAAAGAAGGCCTCAGGTGCCAGAAGAAAGGAAATAATAAGAATTAGAGCAGAATTGAATGAAATAGAGAATAGGAAAACAGTTGAAAGAGTTAACAAGACCAAAAGCTGGTTCTTTGAAAAGATCAACAAAATTGATAAACCATTGGCCAAACTGACAAAAGAAAAACAGGAGAGGAAATAGATAACCTGTATAAGAAATGAGACGGGTGATATCACAACAGACCCAACTGAAATTAAAAGAATCATAACAGAATACTATGAAAAATTGTACTCTAAAAATTTGAAAACCTACAGGAAATGGACACATTTCTAGAAACTCACTACCTACCTAAACTAACACAGAGGTAGAACAACTAAATAAACCCATAACAAAAGAAGAGATTGAAAAGGTAATTTAAAAACTCCTGACGAAAAAAGCCCTGGCCCAGACAGCTTCACTGGAGAATTCTACCAAACTTTCAGAGGAGAGTTAACACCACTTCTACTAAAGGTATTTCAGAGCACAGAAAAGGATGCAATACTCCCAAACTCACTCTATGAAGCCAGCTTAACCCTGATACCAAAACCTGGTAAAGGCACCACAATAAAAGAAAATTACAGACCAATATCCCTCATGAATATTGACGGAAAAATCCTCAACAAAATTCTAGCCCATAGAATTCAGCAACATATCAAAAAAATAATCCACCATGATCAAGTGGGATTTATACCAGGTATGCAGGGATGGTTCAACATTAGAAAAACAATCGATGTAATCCATCACATAAATAAAACAAAAGACAAGAATCACACGATCTTATCAATCGATGCAGAAAAGGCGTTTGACAAAGACCAACACCCATTCATGAGAAAAACTCTCAACAAAATAGGAATAGAAGGGAAATTCCTCAATACACTTAAGGGCATTTCTACAAAGCCAACAGCCACCATCATCCTAAATTAAGAGACTTTGACGGCATTCCCTCTGAGAAAGGGAACCAGACAAGGATGCCCTCTGTCACCACTCTTATTCAACACTGCGCTGGAGGTCCTATCCAGAGCAATTAGGCTAGAAAAAGAAATAAAGGGCATCCAAATTGGTGGGGAAGAAGTCAAAGTATCTCTATTTGCAGATGATATGATCTTATACACAGAAAACCCCAAAGAATCCACAAGAAAACTACTGGAACTAATAGAAGATTTCAGCAAAGTTTCAGGATACAAGATAAACATACAAAAATCAGCTGGATTCCTTTACACCAACAAAGAGAACCTCGAAGAGGAAATCGCCAAATCTATACCATTTACAATAGCCTCCAAGAAGATAAAATACTTAGGAATAAATCTAACCAGACACGTAAAAGATCTGTACAAGGAAAACTACAAGACACTACTGCAAGAAACCAAAAGAGACCTGAATAAGTGGAAGAATATACCTTGCTCATGGATAGGTAGACTGAACATTGTGAAAATGTCAATTCTATCCAAAGCGATCTACAGATACAATGCAATCCCGGTCCAAATTCCACCAGCACTTTTTAATGAGATGGAGAAACAAATCACCAACTTCATATGGAAAGGGAAGAGACCCCGAATAAATCAAGCATTACTCAAGAAGAAGAACAAAGTGGGAGGCCTCACACTACCTGATTTTAGAACCTATTATACTGCCATGGTAGTGAAAACAGCCTGGTACTGGTACAACAACAGATACATAGACAGGAACAGAGCTGAGAATCCAGACATAAATTCATCCACCTATGAGCCACTGACTGCGCTGTCAGGCAACATAACAGAGAGTCCCTGATGGGCCAGCAGAAAGATGGAGTGCAGAACTCAAATTCTAGTAAGAAGACCAGACTTAATGGTCTGATTGAGACCGGAGGAACCCTGGAAAGCATGACCCCCGGAATCTCTATCAGCCCAGAACTAAAACAATTTCCGAGGCCACCTCTTCAGACAGGGATTGGACTGGATTGTGGGACATAAAGTGATACTCGTGAGGAGTGTGCCTCTTAGCCAAGTAGATACTAGAGACTAAATGGGCAGCTTCTGTCCGGAGGTGAGATGGGAAGGCAGAGAGGGTTAGGAGCTGGTTGAATTGACATGGGGAACCAGGGGTGGAAAGGAGGAGTGTGCTGTCGCAGTATGGGGAGAGCAATTAGGGCCAGATAACAATGTATGTATAAATTTTTGTATGGGAGACTAACTTGAAATGTAAACTTCATTTAAACTACAACAAGAAAAATTAAAATTAAAAAAAAAAAACTAAGAAACCTAAAATCAGAAGAATGGCGGCAAAACAGTTTCCATTTGGAATTTTAGAGGGAAAAGTCACAAACTTTCTATTTGCAGATGAGTTGGAATCGACTGGACGGCAACAGGTTTGGGTTTTTTTGCAGTGCAATCACAGGGCTGAAGAACCCAGCCAGGGGACAGAGGAGACCTCAGGTTTGCTAAGCATCTACGACCCTTAAAGGCAGGTTCTATTATTATCTTCAAGTTACAACTGGGGAAACCAAGGCTGAGAGAAGTAAGTTACTGGCCCGGAGTCCCACAGGGAGGCAAGGCTGTCTACCTACAACTCTGACCCACAGTTGTGGCCGTTGACAGGTCTCAAGGAGACCTTAAAGTTTGAAGAGCAGACTGTGGCTCAGATAAGTCAGCCTTGTCTTGTGCACCCAGGGTCCTGGCCCAGGAAGAGAGACCCCTCCCGTGGGACACACAAGTTCCCCTTGGGGCTTTCCAGCAAGATCACTCCCCTTCCCTTGTTATTTGGTTGCTGAGTGCTTTAATGGGGGACTTACAGACAAAGGGATGTCCAACTGGGGGCCTCAGGACGCTTTGCCAGACCTTCTGGGAGGCCTGGGCCCCTGCTTGCCTGCCCTCTGGCCCAGCTGAACACAAACACTTGGAAGTTGCCGACCCAGTGGAATCTGGTTTGCGGTCAGCCCATGACTGAAGGAGCCACTTGAAAAACGCACAGCCCACGGGGCCAGGCCCAGCTTACAGTTCACCAGGAGAGAGCAGCCCGCCTGGCGCCCAGAGCTGAGGAATGTCCTTTCTCTAGCCCTTTGGAACCTGTTGTCAGAGGAGGGGGTTCTGGCCGCCAGCATGCCACCCTCAGTGCTCTCCCATCAGGCTATGACCTGCCTCCTGGTGTGCCCCCCCAGAATCAGACCTCTCAGCTTGGTCCTCCGGCCCAGCAGCTGTTGGAGAGCCCTTGTTTGCTTGCATGCGCCTGATGATGGGGAACTCACCCCCTTACAGCCATCACACTGAGGAGACAGGAGCCTGTAATTGGGCTGATTTCTCACAGGAAGCTCTGGCTCCCTTGGCCATGTGGCCAGGCAGTCATTGTGACCTGACCAGCCACACCCCCAACCCTGTGGGTCCAGCCACCTCCTGGTCTCTCTCCTGGATGTCTCCCAGGCCCGAGCATCTTTCCCCAAAACGTACTCCTTGCCTTGTGGCCCTGTCTCAGCACTATCCATCTGTCCATCCACCTCAAGCCACTGGCTGGTCAGGTGGCTGCACACCCATTAAGCGCCTACTTGATGCCCAAGCATTTCACTCACATCTTCCCATCGACCCCTTCTGGCAAGATTGGTCCGTTATTGCCCCACTTTACAGACAGGGAAGCTCAGGGTCAGAGGGTTGCTTGGCGTCCTGGGATCATCGTTGGGGCAAGAAGGACGAGCCCGTTCCACCTCCAGCCAGGCTAGTTCCCGCCTCCACCCCTTTGAGGTCTGGGGCGGTCCCTGGTGGCCAAAAGAGGAGCTGCAGTCTCTTCTCAAGCCTTCTGTCCAGAGCGCTTCCTAAGCCTCCCGCCGGCTCAGGTTCCTCCCCTGCTCACTCACCCTCCATGGCTCCCCAAGGCCACCCTCTGCGGAGGCAGGGGCGCTGGGTGAACCCCTTCTGAGTCACCACGGAAACCCCTGAAAACAAACCCCAGCCTTTTGGGTCAGCCCCAGGCTCTGCACCACCAGTCCACCATTCATTGACCCTCGCAGCCTCAGTTTCTGCTGCTAGATCAATGAAGGCCTCTGCTTCTTGATAGCGTGCAGTAGGCGCTCAGTAATTGCAATTTTGGCCCTCAGAAACTCTCATGAAAGGGGCCGGGACGCGAGCTGCCTCGTCCCAGGCGGCTCCAGCTCCCCTCCCACAAACTCCCACGGACCAGAAGTCTTAATGCGGAAGAAGCACACCTACTCCTTTCCAGGAAAATGAAACCGAAATTCTCAGCGGTCATCCGGCAGCAGATACCCCATTCTAAGGCCGCCGCCTGCAACCTGTCATTGATCAGGGTGGCTCCTATGCTAATAAGGGGGCAGCCCTAGAAGGTTCAAGCGCTGCCTCTACTGCCCAGTTCCCTAATTCAGAGGAGATCTGAATTGCCCTAACTTTTTACCACCATTTTCCCGTGCTCATGGATGACAAATGGGGAAAAGCCAAAGTCGGGGGCGTGCTGCTTCTGGTAATGGCCCTTGTGGTGCCCCTGATCATCATCGTCAACAGCAAGACCTGCAAGGATGGCCTGGAGGTCCAGAAAGAATGTCAAAACGCCACCCACCTGAAACGCCAGCTGACCCAAGCCCAGG
Source organism: Dugong dugon (assembly GCA_030035585.1). Classification (NCBI taxonomy): domain Eukaryota; kingdom Metazoa; phylum Chordata; class Mammalia; order Sirenia; family Dugongidae; genus Dugong; species Dugong dugon. The sequence continues at coordinate 21,865,273 of CM057462.1, read as the reverse complement.
AGGGCTTCTGGGAGGCCCAGGCCCAGGCGGATGCCTGCAACCACACCGTGGTAAGTGGCAGAAGCTCCTACTAGGGCCCTGTGCTTGCAGGGGTGGGGCTAGAAACTCTCCACAAAAATCCCCACAGCAGCAGTGTGGAGATGAAGGGCTTGAAACTGCCCCTGGGCACCCACATCAGGGGCTTGGGGAATCTCCAAATTCTCTCCAGGGCACTGGTGTGTGGCGAGGCCTTAAAACTCCCCCAAAACACCCAAATCAGGAGCCTCAGTTTCCCACTAGGACTTGGGGAATCTACAAAGTCTGTCTAGGAAGCTAGTGTGGGGGAGCTTGAAACTCCCAGTAGGCATCAATCTTGGGGGAACAGAAATCCCCGCTAAAGACTGGGTCTCCGGGCCTCACCAGGGCCCGAAGAAGGTGGCCTTGAAACTTCCACTGCATCCCTGGGAGATGAAACTTTCACCCAGGTCGTGATATGGGGGACCTTGAAACTCCCATTAGACTCAAACTTGGGCTTGGAAATCTCCCCTTTGGAGGGGATCTCTAAATCTTGGCCACTAGCCCAGTGCATCTGGCAGTTTCTATTAGGGTTCGGGCATGAGGTTGCGGGGGGTGGGGGCAGCAAGGGGGGCTCAAAACTCCTTTTCAAGTATCACATCTTTACTGGTGACCCTGGAAGGGTGGAGAGTTGTAACCATTGTTTGGAGTTGGAGGCTGAGGTACAGAGAAGGTTGGAGGGGAACTGAAAGGGGATTTAGTCCTAAGCCCCTCTGTCTCCAGACGCTCGTGAGCAGGTCCAGGGACCAGGGACAGTGGCCAATGTTCCTAGGACTCGGACCCCAATTTCCTTTCTTTTCCCCATTTTTTAAATTGTGGTAAAATATACATAACACGAATCTTACCATTTTAACCATTTTTAAGTGTACAGTTGAGTGGCAATAAGTACATGCATAATGTTGTGTAACCATCACTACGTCTATTTCTGGAACTTTTTAATCATCTCAAACAGAAACTCAGCACCCATTACCCACTAACTCCCCATTCTCCCCTCCTCCCCCCAGCCCCTGGCAACCGCTAATCTTTCTGTTTCTATGGATTTCCCTGTTCTGGACATTTCATATACATGTAGTCATACAACATGTGACCTTTCGTGTTTGGCTTACTTCACTGAGCATAATATTTTCAAGGTACATCTGTGTTGTAGCATATGTCAGAACTTCATTTCTTTTTATAACTAAATAATATTCCATGGTATGTATATATCATTTTGCTTATCCGCTCATCTGTTGATGGACACTTAGGTTTTTTCCATCTTTTGGCTATTGTGAATAATGTTGCAATGAATATTGGTGTACAAGTATCTATTCACATTTCTGCTTTCAATTCTTTGAGGTATATACTTGGGAGTGGAATTGCAGGCTCATATGATAATTCTGTGTTTAACTTTTTGAGGAACCATTATACTGTTTTCCACAGTGGCTGCACCGTTTTACATTTCCATCAGCAATGCATGAGGGTTCCAGTTTCTCCATATCTTCACCAACACTTGTATATTCTGTATATATAATAGCCATCTGTCTTGGTTATCTAGTAACAGAAATACCACAGGTGGATGGTTTTAACAAAGAAAAATTTATTCTCCACAGTCTAGTAGGCTAGAAGTCCGAATTCAGGGTGCAAGCTCCAGAGGAAAGCTTTCTTTCTCTGTTGGTTCTGCAGGAAGGTCCTTGTCATCAATCTCCCGCTGGTCTAGGAGCTTCTCAGCACAGGAACCCCAGGTCCAAAGGACTCACTCTGCTCCCAGTGATGCTCTCTTGGTGGTACGAGGTCCCCCGTCTCTCTGCTCGTTTCTCTCTTTTATATCTCCAAAGAGATTGACTTAAGATGCAACCTAATCTTGTAGATTGAGTCCAGCCTCATTTACATAACTGCAACTAATCTCACCTCATTAACATCATGGAAGTAGGATTTATAGCACATAGGATAATCACATCAGATGACAAAATGGCGGACAGTCACATAATACTGGGAATCATGGACTAGCCAAGTTGACATACATCTTTAGGGGAACACAATTCAATCCATAGCACCATCCTAGTGGGTGTGAAGTGATATCTCCTTGTGGTTTTTTGATTTGCATTTCCCCAATGACTGACGATGTTTAGTATCTTTTCATGTGCTTATGGGCCATTGTATTTCTTCTTTGAAGAAATGTGTATTCAAGTCCTTTGCCCATTTTTTAATTGGATTATATGTAGTTTTTTAAATTGTTGAGTTGTAGGAGTTCTTTATATATTCTGGGTATTAATCCCTTATCAGATAGATGATTTGCAAATATTTCCTCCCATTCTGTGGGTTGTCTTTTTACTCTTCATGTACAAAAGTTTTTAATTTTGATGAAGTCCCATTTACCTATGTTTCCTTTTGTTGCTTGTGCTTTTGGTGTCATAGCTAAGAATCCACTGCCAAATCCAAGGTCCTAAAAATTTCTCCCTATGTTCTTCTAAGAGTTTTATGGTTTTAGCTCTTAGATTTGGGTCTTTGAACGATTTTGAGGTAATTTTTTTTATATGGTGTGAGGTAGGGCTCCAACTTCATTTGCATGTAGATGTCCAGTTTTCCCAGTACCATTTGTTGAAAAGACTGTTCTTTCCCCCATTAAATAGTCTTGGCACCCTTAGTAAAATTTTCTAGAATAAATGCAAAATAATATTTTCCAGTATGAGATTGATGAATTTTGTGGGTGTGGAGTTTACATTAACTTTATCCAAAGAATTTTGTCTTTGCCCTCAGTTCCTGAGAGATGATCTCCAAAAAGCCTTGGAATTTAACTGTTTTCAATAAGGACTCCAGACCACACTTAACTAACAGGCTAGGTGAGGTGACTCCAGGATAATGGGGGTGGGGGTGTGCCGGGGCGGTGCTGGTCAGGCCAGAAGGACCACCTTGTCATATGGGCTAACTTCAGGGGAAAGGAACTGGAGATTATGTTATGTAATGAGACTGTCAATAAAAGCTGTGGACACAGAAGCTCCATGGGCTTCTGGTTGGTGAAAGACAACCATGCACACAAGAGGGTAGCACATCCCTTTTTTGGAACATGGAAACTCCGTGTTGGGAACCCTCCTAGACCTCACCCTATGCGTCTCTTCATTTGTATCGGTTTTTTTTTCCTACAATAAAACTAATTGTAAAAAGAAAAAAAAGTCTTTGTACCCTTGTCTAAATCAATTGACCATATACGTGAGAGTTTTTTTCTGGGCCATCTATTCTATTCCATTGGTCTGTATGTCTGTCCATATGCCAGTATCATATTGTTTTGATTACCAGAGCTTAGCACTAAGTTTTGAAATTGGGAATTGTGAGTCCTCCAACTTTTTCTTTTTCAATATTGTTTTGACTATTTGAAGTCCCTTGGAATTCTGTGTGAAACTTTGGATGCGTTTTTCTATTTCTGCAAAAAATGCCATTGGGATCTTGATAGAGATTGCATTGAATCTGCATAGTAGTATTGCCATGTTAATATTAAGGCTTCCAGACCAAGAACACAGGTATCTTTCCATTTATTTAGGTCTTCTTTGATTTCTTTCAGCAATGTTTTATAGTTTTCAATGTACAAGTCTTTCACCTCCTTGGCTAAATTTATTCTAAGTATTTTTTGTGCTATTGTAAATGGAATTGTTTCTTAATTTCCTTTTTTAATTGTTCATTGCTAGTGTATAGACATATATAGTGTATAACTGATGTGCTGATTTTGAATCCTGCAACTGTCCTGAATTTGTTTATTTGATATAACAATTTTCTCTATTTCATTTATCTCTACTCTAACCTTTATTATTTCCTTCCTTCTGCCAGCTTTGGGTTTAGCTTGCTCTTCTGTTTCTAGTTCCTTAAGGACAATTAGATTATTGATTTGGGATCTTTCTTCTTTTTTAATGTAAGTGTTTACAGCTAGGAATTTCCCTCAGAGCACTGCTTTTGCTGCATCCCATAAATTTTGGTACATTGTGTTTCTATGTTCATTTGTCTCAAAGTATTTTCTAATTTTCTCCTTTGACCCATTGGTTGTTTAAGAGTGTGTTATTTAATGTCCACGTATTTGTAAATTTTCCAGTTTTCTTCTGTTACTGATTTCTCATTTCATTCCATTGTGACTGGAAAAGATATTTTGAATGATATCAATCTATTTAAATTTATTAAGATCTATCTTGTGGCCTAACATATGGTCAGTCCTGGAGAATGTTCCGTGTGCACTTGAGAAGACTGTGTGGCGTTTCTGACCTGTCCCTTCTGTCCCAGGTGAACCTGACTGCTTCCCTGGAGGTAGAGAAGGCTCAGGGCCAGAAGAAGCAGGCACTTGTTGAGGAGCTTAAGGGTAAGAAGGGGAGATGGGGCCAGTGTTCCAGGCAGGGGGTGGAGGGTGGGCCAGGGCCCTAATGAGAGGTGGAGCCAGATGGGGCTGGCAAGGTCCTGGAGTGGTAGAGGTGAGGGGTGGGGCCAGGGCCAGGGCCATATGAGAGAAGGGTCCATATAACAGTAGGGGTCAGAGTGTGGGCCCGCTCAAGCACTGGAAAAGGGCCTGGAGCAGGGTTCCAGGGTTGGGGTCGTACAGTTGGAAAGTGGAAAAGGAGCATACTGTGGTTCCAAGGTGGGGTCAGGTGGGGGCTGGGCCAAAGTCCCCTGAAGGGGCAGGGCAAGATGCAGTCCGGGGTGGGCCCAGGTCAGGGGCATGGCCACAGCACGGACTTGCCCCTGTCCTGTCCCACCCCCCAGAAGAGATCAAGAAACTGAACCAGACGCTGCAGGAAAAGATGGCGGAGGTGGAGCAGCTAAGGTCAGAGAGCCCCCAGACCACGCTCTTGTCACCCCCACCATCCTTCCTCAAGACCCAGGACCCCCTTCGGCCCCAAATTCCCCATTGCCCAGGGGGTAAAGTTGAGGCCCATACTGGGGCAGCCGCAAGCCTAGGATCACACAGCCCGTGGGTGGCCGGTGCCGCGGCACACTCCCTACCCCCGTGAGTCTGGGTGGGGGACACAGGCCTAGAGCTGCTGCCTGAGCAACCCCCATCTCTGCCCCAGAAAAGAGGAGGAGGCCCGTGGAAATTCCCACACCTCCAGCTCCTCGACCACCCTCAGCCCCTCGGTGGCTGCTGGGCTCCTCCAGCTCCTGGGCCTCATCACGGCTGTGCTGCTCTGAATCCCGGAACTCCACACTTACGGTAAGGAGGGAAGGGCCCTTGGAGAAGAAAGGTGGGGAGGGGCGGTACTTGGAGTCGGGATCTGGCAAGAGGAGCGGAGCGGGGGCGGGAGCGCAGTGAGGGGGCGTGGCCTGCGGGGCGGGGCTTGTGGGAGCGGGTCGTGTTCTGTCTGCCTCGAGTTGGGCCTGAGTCTCTTATTGTGCACCTTAGGTCACAGCCTGGACGGGTCCGTTTCGCCTCTGCTCCATGGTTCGACGCTCTCTTTGACGTGGTTGGCCTTCAGGGGCCATGCGGCAGCATTATGGGGGGCACGGGGTAGTATTAGAGGGGCACAGGGCAGCGCTGGGGGTGAGAGGGAGCAGGGAATGAGCAGGGCAGGGAATGAGCCCCCTGAGGGCTTGAGCATGGAGCGAGGACACCTGTTCTTTGCTGTCACAGTATCTGGAAGGGTCACCGTCTTCTATGCCTTTGGGCTACAAAAAGTAATAAAATCCCCTTTTGAGGGGAAAAAATGTTACTCGGCAGTTTGTGTCACTGCATCACCCACAAGCATCTGAGGCCTCCCCTGGGGATGAGGTAGACATCTCCGTTATCTAGAATGTTCCCAGGAACCCCCCTGGGCCCAGGCAAGTAGCCACCTCAATGCTTTCCTTAGCCTTCTGCTCCTTCGTCATATGGGCTCTGCGTGCGCATGCTGAGCATCGTACTCCTCCTCATCCTCTTGTGATGCCCATGGTTCAGATGAGGAAACTGAGGCTGTGTGACTAGGGCCACCCTGGTTTCCATCCTCTCACAGAAAGAGGGGGCTGGGATTCAAACCTGGATCTGTGGACACACAGACCAGGCCTTGATCAGACTGTTACCCTCCTCCTCTGTCCCCTGAACTCTTACTCATCCTGCAGCATCCAGCCCCAGCAACCCCTCTGTAAAAATGGCGTGGGTGTGGTGTCTGACCTCTAACTTCACAAGGGGAAGGAGAATCAAGATCGACAGCCCAAGGATGATTCCTACGAGGCGGAGGTCAGACATGCTATCTCTCTCCACCATCTTTACCAACTCTGACAACAACCATCCCTCTGACAGCACTCTACTTCTCTGGTGGGTTTGATAATTCATTGCAATGGCCACGCAGACCATACTCACAATTATAGGGTTTATTAGGGAAGTAATAGGTTTCAATTCAGGTTCAGGAAGGCTTAGAATACAATTCTTCCATCAGGACAGCCTCTTCCCAGCGGTGCTCTCGGGCATGCCTCTTCCTGGCCCACCACCCTTGCCCAAAGGCACTCAGCTTTCTCCCTCCACAGGCCAGGAATCCCAGTGCACCATCTCTCCTGCTGGTCTCGGCTGCCGCCACTTCTTGCTGTCTTCAGGGTTACAGTTCACTCTCTCTCCTGGGTCCAGGAGCTTCTCAGTGCAGGGATCCCAGGTCCACGGTATGCGCTCTCCACTCCTGGCTGTTCTTCCTTGGTGGTGGTAGGATCCTCCCTTTCCCACCTATTGGGTAGCTTATTTCAAGCCCAGCGGGACAGCAAAACTAACCCTTGGTGGGCTACAATTACCCTATCTGCACAGTCCTGCCCAATCACCTGGGTGGGAGTTAAATGAGGTGCATGAGGTACACTAACCATGAATCAAACCTGGGACTCCAGTATGGGAGGCAAACCTTCTGCCACCGAACCACCACCGCCTCAAATCCAGTGACTGATGTTCTTACAAGCAGAGAGAGATTTGCAGACACAGAGGAGACACAGGAGAGAAAGTCCACACAAAATGATCCATCGCACTGCACCCCCCTCCAGAGAGCATCCCTGCTTCTTCAAAACTGAGAGCTCAAGACCTTTCACCACTTTCCTGGATTCTCCCAGGCGTCCTAGTACCTTTCTTCTTGGTTATCTTCCTACCTCTGAGTTCTGGAATCCCAACTGTTGTCCAACTTCCTATCTGTGGCTCTGGGGTCAGGACCCTGAATTCCCGAAATTCCACACTGTCCTCAAGTCCCATGGCCCCCCGCTGAGATGGTCAGTGGAATAACAGTGCCTCCCCCCATGGCTCCTTTGGCTGTCGCCTAGTGCCACCCCCATGACCTCCCCCACTGCAGGGTCCCCCACCGTGGCCCTCTCATTTCCCCTTGCCCACACTCCACCCTCCCTGACCTTTTCTCTGTTTACCAACCTTGCCACGCTTCTTCCTGCTGCCTGGCCTTTGCCTGAGCGCAACCTGCTGCCAGGAGCACTCACTTCCCTCTGAAATTTCTCAACTGCAACAATGTTGATGTCTCAGCAGAAAAATTCTTTGCTGTGGGGGACTGTACGAGTGACCTAGAGCTGAGCTGAGAACAAAAGAAGAAAAGAGGCAGAGGTCTGGAGAACTGTGATGCAGGCAGAGGAAACAGCCACTGCAAAGGTCCTGCGGCAGAAATGAGCAAGCTTGGGTGTTAGAGGGACAGCGAAGGGAAGTGGATGTCTGAGCTTCCTGGGGCTGTCACAACAAAGCACCACAAGCTGGGTGGCTTAAACAACGCAGATTTATTCTCAGTTCTAGAAGGCAGAAGTCTGAAATCAAGGTGTCGACAGGGCGCCTCTCCCTCGGGAGGCTCTTCCAGCTTCTTGTGACTCCAGGCGTTCCTGGAGCTGTGTCGTTAGTTACCATCAAGTCGATTCTGATTCGTGCAACCCCGTATGTGCAGAGCAGAAATGTGCTCTGTAGGGTTTTCATGGCTGTGACCTTTTGGAAGCAGATCGCCAGGCCTGTCTTCAGAGATGGCTCTGGGTGGGTTTTGATTGCCAACCTTTTGGATAGTAGTTGAGCGCTTAACCGTCTGTGCCACCCAGGCTTGTGGCTTCATCATTCCAATCTCCGCCTCCATCTTCACGGGGACTTCTCTCCTGTGTCTCTGTGTCTTCAAATCTCTCTCGCCTCGTAAGGACGTCAGTCACTGGATTTGAGGCGGTGGTGGTTTGGTGGTAGAAGGTTCGCCTTCCATACTGGAGTCTGGGTTTGATTCCTGGCCAGTGCACCTCATGCACAGCCACCACCCATCTGTCAGTGGAGGCTTGCGTGTTGCTATGATGCTGAACAGATTTTAGCAGAGCTTTCAGACTAGGAAGAAAGGCCTGGCCACTGACTTCCAAAAATCAACCAATGAAAACCCTATGGATCATACCACTCTGATCTGCAACTGATCATGGGGATGGCGCAGGACCTGGCAACATTTCATTCTGTTGTGTATGACTCCATGGCAACTAACAACAGCAACAACATTGGCCACCCTAATCCAGTATGATCTCTTCTTAACTTGATTATACTACGTCTGCAAAGATCCTGTTTCCAAACAAGGTCACGATCACAGGCACTAGGGGTTAGGATTTCAACGTATTTTTGGGGGGGACAAAATTCTGTCCACAGCAGCAGTCTTCCTGTGCACCGTGGGGAGTTGAGCAGCATCTCTGGCCTCTGCCCACTAGATGCCAGTAGCACCACCATCCCCAAGTGTGACAACCAAAAATGCCTCCAGACATTGCTAATGTCCCCTGGGGGCAGAAACACCACCCTCTCCCCCCTCGCAAACTTCTGCTCTAAAGAGTAGTTCTCATCTGCCCCCCTCATTTCCCGGCCCCCGGCCCACAGGAGGGCTCAGGAAGTTACAGTACTAAGTCATTTCACCCTCACCAACAGCCCCATCTAACGGATGAGAAAACTGAGGCCCAAGAAGCCATTTTCCAGGTTTCACAGCTGGTCAGAGGCAGAGCTGTCAATCAAACCCTCCGGTTTCTACCAGGTTCTCTTTCACCCAGGAAGCATACACTTCCCAGGAGACCTCGGCCCCACCCCCATTCACCCTCCCCTACTTCCCACTTCCAGTTTGTCTCCCCCACCCCCATGTCCCAAAACAGCGCTGCCGCCTCCTCTTCGTCCTGGGCTGTGTTTAGTTGGTGGAGGCTTTGCCCAATATAATGAATTCACCTGTTCAATTTCTCTCCCAGATCCCCTCACAACAGTCCCAGTATAAACTTCTTTCCTTCCTAAAAATCCCCCCTTGCAATTTTGTCCCCTTTCAACGACATCTGACTCCACTAGCTGTGACCCACCCCATGATCCGGAAGGCGAGGCTGGGGGGGTTGTGGCTGCCTGAGTGAGTGCCAGCTCCTGCAGGCATCCAGCCACACCAGAGGCCACTGTGTCCCTGGCCTGGGACTGGGCCTCTCTGGGCTCCGGTTTCTTTTCCTGGAATGAGTGGGGGAGGGAGAGCTGAGTTTCTAGGTCACAGTCAGCTGCCCATTGGCTCATATTTACTGCGCACCTACTGTGTGCCTGGCCCCGGCAGGTCACAGGGGAAATGGGGCAGATGCAGGCTTTGCTTTTAGGGGCTCATCCAGTCTGATGGCGGGAATTAGTCACACACAGAAATGTAACATCACAGCGGAGCCGTCAAAAGGGACTTGAGCGCAATGGAATACCTACTGCTCAGCCATAAAGAGAAATGAAGTTTTGATACATGCCTCGACATGGATGAACCTTGAAAACATCATGCTGAGTGAAATCAGTCGCAAAGGGACAAATACTGTATGATCTCACTTACATGTAATAAACAAATATATAGAAGCTAAAGCTTGTTAGTGGTTGTTGGTGGTAGGAGGGGCCGTGGTGGCACAACAGTTAAGCACTCAGCTGCTAACCAAAACGTTGGTAATTTGAACCCACCCAGCAGCTCTGCAGGAGAAAGACCTGGCGAGCTGCTCCCTCACAGATGACAGCGTAGAAAATCCTATTGGTCAGTTCTGCTCTATAACACATGGGTCACTATGAATCAGAAATTGACTGGATGGCATCTATCAACACAACAATCAGGGGTGGGCAGGAGGGGGGAAGGGGCCTTTTTGCTTAGGGGGCAGTGAGTTTATGTTCGTGGTGGTGGACTGATTTGTAAAAGGATGGCAAGAATGGTTGCACAACTTGAAGAAGGTAATCAATGTCCCTGAATTGTACAGGTGGAAATGGTTAAGATGGTGTATCTTTTGTTATGTATTTTTTTCACCACAATAAAATGTTTTCAAAAGAGTGGGCTGAGCTAGTGGTGAAGGGGTGCTTCCTGGAGGAGGTGACATGTGGGTGAAAGCCGGGAGGTAAAGGGCAGTTCGGCAGGAGAGAGAGGAGAACAAGACACTCAGGCAGGGAACCAGCCATGCAAAGGCCCTAGGGTAGGAATGTGCTTGCCAGAGGGGCACTGAGGGGGCTAGTGAAGAGGGAAGTGATGTCAAAGATGTCCTTGTTAGTTGCCAAGTCAACTTTGACTCATGGTGACCCCATGTGTGCAGAGTAGAACTGCTCCATAGGGTTTTCAAGGCAGATCACCAGGCCTTTCTTCCGAGGTGCCTCTGGATGAGTGGGTTTGAACCGCCAACCTTTTGGCTAGTAGCTGAGTGCTTAACCATTTGCAACATCCAGAGACATGATAGGGATCTTGCAAGGAGACCAAAAAAAAAAAAAAAAAACCACTGCCTGCCATCAAGCAGATTCCAACGATCTGATAGGACAGAGTAGAACTGCCCCATAGGGTTTCCAAGGAGCGGCTGGTGGATTTGAACTCGCAACCTTTCGTGTAGCAGACGAACTATTAACCACTGCACCACCAGGACTCCCTTGTAAGGAAGAGGAAGAGGAAAAAGAGAAGGGGAAGGGGACCGGGAAGGACAAGGAAGGGGAGAGGGAGATGGAGGGCTGAGGTTGAGATAGAAGGGCTGGCGGAGGGAAGGTCAGGGAAGGCAAGGACGAAGACGGGAGGAGGAGGAGGGGAAGTTGGAGGGATAGAAAGGCAGAAGGTGAGATAGAGGGAGCGATGGAGGAGGAAGGAGATTGAATTCGGAGGGAAGGAAAGCCAGGGAGTGATCGTTAACAGACCCGGATCCGATTTGCGTTCCAAGATCGCCCCCTGGCGGCCCAGTGTGGAAAGGCGGGGAGATGAGGCCGGTCCACCCTGCAGCCCTCACAGTGGGTCACAGGAAACCGAGGTCAGTCGTGTGACCCCCCGCCAACAACCTCCTCCCAGCCTCTGTGTCCCCATCGGCAGAATGAGGACAACATAACCCCAGAATCTCTTCGACAGCCGCTTGCACTTGCGTGGATGTGCTCGTGATTGACACCAAGCCCCAAAGGCGGAAACTGAGACTCAGAGGGCAGTACGTGGGAGGCAGAGGCAGGACTCCAACCCGGGACCCACAGTCCAGTCTTGCCCTCAGACAGGCTGTACTGGTTCCTAGCGGTGGTGCAGCCCCTCCCTAAGGATCAGGAAGCCTCAGCCGGGTGGGGCGGAACCGTGGGTGTCCCTGGTGCCCCAAGGTGCCAATTAAATGCTCGTGGTCGTCTGGGGAGGAAGCTGGGGACCGCAGCATGGCCGAGCCGGGGCCTGAGCCGAGCCGAGCATGGCGGCTGTTCGCCCTGTGCGGAGCTGCAGTGTTCCTGGCAGCCGTGGCAGCTGGCGCAGCCCTGCTAGCCTGGAATCTGGCTGCCTCGGCTGCCCAGGGGCCTCGCTGCCCGGAGCCTGGGGCCAACACCACCGTTCCACCTGGGGACCCATCTAGGGACCCACCCGGGGACCCTCCTGAGGTCGAGGAGCTGCGACGCCAGCTGGCCGAGGCTGCCCAGCGCCAGGAGGCCGTAGCCGGGCGGCTGGACCAGGCCGAGCGTGTCCGCAGGGAGCTGGCGGAGGCACTGAGGGCCTGCGAGGGCCGCCGGGTAGGTGGGCAGGTTGAGAGGCCTGGGAATAATCTGGAAGGTGGGGGTAGAGGACCTGCACATACATCTCAGGGCTACAGCTTGGAGTCCCTGCCTCAGTTTTCCCAATTCTTCAATAGAGGGAGGCAAGTGCCAATAGCCCCATAATCCTTTCCAGCTTCTACAAAGTCAGTTCATCCTTGAGTAAACCTTCTGGCCAAGAGGGTCCTCTTCTGCTATTTGGGGGTTGAATGGTGGCTGAGGACAGCCTAAGGAGCCTGGGTGGTACAAGCGGCTTGCAATTGGCTGCTAACCTGAAGGTTGGCAGTTTGAACCCACCAGCAGCACCTCGGAAGAAAGGCCTGTCGATCTGCTTCTGTAAAGACTGCTAGGTTGTTGCTGACTGCCATAGAGTAGATTCTGACTCATACTGACGCCATGTAACAGAGTAGAACTGCTCCATAGGGTTTTCTTGGCTGTAGTCTTTACAGAAAGGAGTCCTGGTGTGCAGTGGTTAAACCCTCAGCAGCTAACCAAAAGATTGGTGGTTTGAACCCACCAGACCCTCTACGGTAGAAAGATGTAGCAGTCTGCTTCCATAAAAATTATAGCCTAGGAAACCCCATGGGGCAGTTGTACTCTGTCCTATAGGGTTACAATGAGTTGGAATCAACTCGATGGCAACAGGTTTTGTTTTGGTTTTTGTAATCTTTACAGAAGCAGATCACCAAGTCTTTTTCAGGTGGAGCCGCTGGGTGGGTTTGAACTGCCAACTTTTCAGTTGGCAGCCGAACACTTAACTGTTGTGCCACCAGGGTTCTTTTTCTGAAAACCCTATGGAGCTTAGTCCTACTCTGTAACACACGGGGTCACCATGAGCCAGAATTGACTCGAAGGCAATGGGTTTTAATGGGAGGAAGTCTTAGACCCCAAGCCAACTTGGAGTGGCCCGGTGACTCCCTCCCACCCACCAGCAAATGTCCAGCAGCCCTATTCCAAGAGAGTGACTCATACCACCTGTAATTAGGAGGCTAAAGTTGGTGGTTTGAGGGAGGTACCCACCAGGCCCTCCCTTTCTTCCAGCCACCCCGCTTCAGACTCTTTCCTACCCCTTCTTAGCCTTGAGTCTCCTAGAAGTTGTTGTTAGTTGCCATTAAGTCGATTCCAGCTCATGGTGACCTCATGTGTGCAGAGCAGACCTGTGCTCCATAGGGTTATCAAGGTTGGGATTGTTTGGAAGCAGATCACCAGGCCTGCCTTCCAAGGTACCTCTGGGTGGATTAGAACTGCCAATATTTTGGCTAGTAGTTGAGCACTTAACTGTTTGCACTACCCAGGGGCTCCTCTCACAAAGGACCTGTCCTCAAAATTCCAACCACTTACATTTATTGAGTGACTAGTATGTACCCTGCTCGGCAAAGAGGTTGGGCAGCATCTGAGTTTTAAACATCTAAATGGACCCCTTTTCTGTCTGCCCAAGGGAAAAGGCTGGAGCGACTGAGGTTAAGAGCACCACCATGGGTTCAAGTCCATCTCTGCCCCTTTCTGGAAGATTCTCTGAAGAGGCCGGCCCAATTGAGTCACAAAATATCCCACAGAGGCAGCCGACACGCGCATCAGAAGCCCAATTATTATCAGCCACCAAATTGGCTTGGGTTGGCTTGAAACCCCAAGCTCGGACAAATCTAAGCCTGAGCTGGGGTTTGAACCGGGATCTGTTTGACCACAAAGATAAGCCATTTCCACTGCCTGGTGGCTTGTGATGGGGAGAGTGGGCCTGGGTGGAGACTACCTCCAGACAGGCAGCTATCACCACTCCTTACCCTGGGTTTCAGTGACCACTTCTGTGTTTTACAACTACCAAAAAAAAAAAAACCACATTGCCATGGAGTCAGATCTCATTCAAAGAGATCTCAAGTGTTACAGAGTAGAACTGCTCCATAGGGTTTTCTTGGCTGTAATCTTAACAGAAGCAGATCTCCTGGCCTTTCTTCCATGGCATTGCTGGGTGGGTTTGAACCTTTAAGTGAGTCGTCGAGCACAAACTGTTGTGCCACTTAGGAACCTACTTACTACTATGTTGTTAGATGCCGTTGAGTCGCTTCCAACTCATAGCGACCCTATGTACAACAGAACGAAACACTGCCGACCCTGCGCCACCCTCACAAACGTTGTTATACTTGAGCCCTTTGTTGCAGCCACTGTGTCAGTCCATCTTGTTGAGGGTCTTCCTCTTTTTTGCTGACCCTCTACTTTAACAAGCATGATGTCTTTCTCCACAGACTGGTCCCTCCTGATAACATGTCCAGAGTACGTGAGATGCAGTCTCTCGCCATCTTTGCTTCTAAGGAGCATTCTGGCTGTATTTCTTCCAAGACAGATTTGTTCATTCTTATGGCTGTCTGTAGTATATTCAGTATACTTCACCGCCACCGTAATTCAAAGGCATTGATTCTTCCTGGGTCTTCCTTATTTGTATGCATATGAGGCGATTGAAAATACCACGGCTTGGGTTAGGCACACCTTAGTCCTCAAAGTGAAATCTTTGCTTTTGAACACATTTGCCCAGTGCAATCCGTCGTTTGATTTCCTGACTGCTGCTTCCACGGACGTTGACTGTGGATTCAAGTAAAATGAAATCCTTGACAACGTCAGTCTTTCTCCACATTTGTACAGCTGTGAGGATTTTTGTTTTCTTTATGTTGAGGCGTATGTAATCCATACTACTATAAACCCATTGCCGTGGTGTTGACTCACAGCAACCCTATAGGACAGAGTAGAACTGCCCCATTGGGTTTCCAAGGAGCAGGTGGTGGATTTGAAGTGCCAACCTTTTGATTAACAGCCTTAGTTCTTAACCATTGCGCCACGAGGGCTCCAATCCCTACTACTATAAGGAATCCAAACGACTTTCCAACAAAAATCTCAGGTTCCCCCGGAAAGGGCGGAGCCAGCTTACTCCCTCTCCCCCTCTTCAGTCTCTCCCTTCTTCCGTTCTCTCTGCAGAGCCGGCTTCAGACCCAACTGAAGACGCTGAAGACTGAGATGGACGAGGCCAGGGCACAGGGGACCCAGATGGGGGAGGAGAACGGGGCGCTGACAGGTGTGTTGGGGCTGAAAGGGCTGGGAAGGGCTAGAAGTGGGGGTGCCCAGAAGGTTCCTGGGTATGCAAATGAAATGCAAACTAAATGTAAATGACCACGAAAACTTATGGAAAGAATGCAAACGACATGCAAAGACCATGCAAATATCACAAAATCAACCCAAGTGTAACAAAATATTCAAACGTCAGGTAAAAGGCTCACAAAAGCAACACAAAAACTATGCAAATACCACATATATTTAATGCAAATAAAGTAAGGCGTGCAAATTGTATGCAGACACTAAATCCCTGGCCTGCTCCCACCCGCAGAAGCCCTGGCGCGCTGGGAGGAGGCTGCAGCCGAGACCAGTCTGCGGCTGGAAGAGGCGCGGCAGCGCGCAAGCGCGGCCGAGGCCGAGGGTGGAGCCTGCGCGGCCCGGGAGGCGACACTGAGACAGCGCGTGTGAGTTAGGGGCGGGCCCGGGGTGAATGGGCTGGGCGCGCGGCAAATGGCTCTGCAGGGCTTGCTTCTTTCAGCCAAGATGCAAGGGGCGGGACCGGGAACGGGACCCTGCGGGAGGGAGTGTGGGCGTGGCCGTAAGGGCGCGACACTGGGGAGGCAGTAGGGGGAAGGCCAAAGTGAGGGTCCTAGAGTAGGAAACCAGAGATGGTGAAGAAGGTTGAGCTCTCTGGGGCAGGGGTCCCCAGGTAGGGCAGGCACTCTGGGAGGCAAGGGCTCCTGGGATCGGGCGCTGATAGGAGGGGTCCCAGGAAGGGTCAGGGAGCCGAAGGGAAGGGGCCAAGAAAAAGGAAGTATCGAGGGAGTGGTCAGTGCTTTAGGTTTTGGGAGCCGAGCTTCCGTGGGAACGGGCGAGGCCGGAGCGTGGAAGGGAGGGGATCTTTGGGGACAGCGTCCCTGGGGGAAGGGATTCCCAGATGTGGCCATGGCTGGGAGAGGGATGGAGGAATCTGGGGTGGGAGTCCTGGGGAAGGGACAGGGTGAAGGGATCCATGGAGGAAGGGGGATTGGGGGCGCAGTAGAGGTGGATCCAGGGAAGAGACAGGAGTTTTGGAGGGCCTGCCTGAGGTATCTGGGGGTCGGTGTGTATGGGAGGGGTCTTCCAGGGAAAGGCCGGGGTTTGCATGGGGGACCCTGGGGGTGGAGGGCTGGGAGAAGGGGAGGTGGAGATCCCTGGAAGACGAGGAGAAGTGGTGGGGCAGGGGATGGCAGTCCCTGGGGGGTAGAGATCTCTGAGAAGTGGGGTTCCCTGTGAAGAGGCACTCAGGCGGAGGATGGCAGGGGTCTCTGGGGACAGAGGTCCCGCTACTGACCAGCCCCTTCCTATCCCGGCAGCAACGCCCTAGAGATCGAGATGAGCCCCCAACGCAGAGTGTTACGCCCCCAACCCCGATCGGGGTCCCGGCCCCGGCCCAGTCCCCGCTCAAGAGCCCGCCCTGGATCCTCCGGGGGCTGCCGGCGGACTGCGCGGCGTGTGCAGGGGTGACTCGATCCCCAGCAGAATGGGGCTCAAGATCAGGAGGGCAAGCACTGCGAGGGCCTTGCGGGGACATGCTGGATGAGACACCCAGTTGACCCCATCAAGGCTCAGCTTCAGACCCAGGAGTCTCCTCGGATAGAAACTATACACAAAGGGACTCAGACCCATTCCCTGACCATCTACTGCTTATTCTACAGATGGGGAAACTGAGACCCATTTGGTCACTTTAAGTCCCATTTGGGACTTGAGGGCCCCGTTGACTTCAGAACCTCCCTCATACCACAGACATGAGAACTTGGAGACCAGCCCTGGCTCCAGAGTGACCTGGAAGGGTCACTTACCCTCTCTGTGCCTCAGTTTACCCTGTCTGTAAAATGGGTGATTCAACTCATGTTGAGGGAGCTGGCACATTCTTGACACCAAAAGCAGACAAAGATGGCACAAGGGGAAAACTACAAACCCCTCTCCTGGTGAGGAGGATAAAACTCCCAGACAGAATTTTAGCAAACCAGTGGCAGGTTTTTAAAATATACCACAACACAGAGGACTCACACCTGAGATGGAGGGATGGTTCAATATTCAGAAGCCTGTTAATGTAATCCACCATATTAGTGAATCAAAGGTTATAAGTTCTGAAAAAGCCATCAAAACCAGGGCCAAGGTGAGGTATTTAGTATTGTTCTGGAGGTACTGGCCAATGCAATTAGACAAGAAAAAAAAAATGAGGTATGTATATTAGAAAAGAGGAAGAGAATTTATACACCAAATCATATAAAAGTGCTGTTTATATAGTCAAAAATTGTTGAAATAGCAACAATTTCATTTGGATCAATGTCACATTGTCTTTGAGCTTTGTATTTCACACAACTTCAGAAAAATTGCAAGAATAGGACAAAGAATTCCTGGATATCCTACACCCAGATTCTTCAGATATTAGTATTTTACTATCTTTATTTTATCCTTTCTCTCTCTCTCTCTCTCCACACACACATACATACACATGCACACACACATAAGATCCCTGGTGGCGCAATGGTTAAGTGCTCAGCTGCTAACTGAAAGGTTGGCAGTTGGAACCCACCAGCTGTTCTGTAGGAGAAAAGACCTGGCGATCTGCTCCTGTAAAGGTTTCAGTCTAGGAAACCCTATGGGGCAGGTCTGCTCTGTCCTATAGGGTCACTATGAGTCAGAATCGACTCAATGGCACACAACA
This sequence comes from Dugong dugon, assembly GCA_030035585.1. Lineage (NCBI taxonomy): Eukaryota > Metazoa > Chordata > Mammalia > Sirenia > Dugongidae > Dugong > Dugong dugon. The sequence continues at coordinate 21,847,568 of CM057462.1, read as the reverse complement.
ACAACACACACACACTAAGGAGTCCCTGAGTTGTGCAAATGGTTAACACACTCGGCTACTAAGATTAGAGTTTCAAGTACACCCAGAGACACCTCGGAAGAAAGGCCTGGCAATCTACTTCCCAAAAATCAGCCATTGAAAACCCTAAGGAGCACGGTTCTATTGTGACACTCGTGGGGTCGCCATGAGTCAAAATCGACAGCAACTTGTTATATATATTTTAAAACCGAACCTTTGAGAGAAAGTTGCAGAAATGATGTCTCTCTACCCATAAATACTTGAATATGCGTTTCCTAAAAACAAAGACATCTTCTCACATAATCCTGGTACAATGATGAAGATCAGGAAATGAACATTGATAAAATACTGTTATCTAATCTACAGACCTTAATCAGATTTTGCCAACTGTCCTGATAACGTCCTTTATAACAAAAGAACATCCTGTCTCACACATTGCATTTGTCAAGTCTTTTTCATCTCTTTAAACCTGAAACATTCCCCAGTCTGTCTCTGCCTTCTTGACATTGGTTTTTTTTTATGCCCAGGCCAGTTATTTTGCGGAGTCCCTCAATTTGGGTTTGTCTGATGTTTCCTCATGATTAAGCTCAGGTTGGCATTTTTGGCAGGAATACCCTAGAAGTGATTCACTGTAAAATATCATTTGCCAATAGTATGATTTTATATATAGAAAACCCCAGAGAATTGACAGAAGCTTTCCTGTATGTAAACAACTAACTAGAAAATCCTTTGGAAGGAAACAAAGATCCCAGTTTGGATAGTTTTTTATACCTGAGAATAAACTAATTTCTTTGTTATATAAGGCATTCTTATAAATTAATAATTTTAAAAAATTTGGTAGAAAAGTGGACAAAGGACATAAACAGCCAGTTCACAGAAACATACAAAAAGGTGCTCAACCTTATTCATAGAAAAGAAATGCAAATTGAAAGTACAATGTGGTACCACTTTCCACCCAAGTAAGTTTAGAAACGATAAAAACAAAAACAAAAAACACTGTTAATACACTGAGCTGGCACTGCTGTGGGAAAACAGACATTCCCACGCAGTGCGGGTGGAACTGTTTGTTGGTACAGCCACTTGGGAGGGCAGTTTTCTAGAATCTGTCAAAATTTACAATGCACATACCCTGTGACCTATAAATTCCCTTCTAGTAATTTTTCTACAACCATATTTACATGTGTGTGAAATGATGGACTAAATGCGGTATGGAATCCTGAATTGGATTTTGGGACAGAAAAAGAATATTAGTGAAAAAGACGGGAAATCAAATAAAGTTTCGAGTTTAGTAAATAGTAATGTACTAAGGTTAATTTCTTAACTTTGACAAATATATTGGCTCTGGGTGGTGCAAGCAGTTTGCTATTGGCTGCTAAGCTAAATGTTGGCAGTTTGAACCCACCCAGCGGTGCTGCAGAAGAAAGGCCTGGCCATTTGCTTCCATAAAGATTACAGCCAAGAAAACTCTATGGAGCAGTTCTACTCTGTCACACATGGGGTCACCATGAGTCAGAATTGCCTTGACGGCAACTTTGGGAGAAGCTGGGTGAGAGCTATTCAGGAGCTCTCTGTACTGTCTTTGCAACTTTTCTATGAATCTAAAATTATTCCAAAATAAAAAGTTTATTTTGAAAAAGGAGAAAAAAGAAAAAAATAATGGAGACATTTATTGTCATATTTTTGGTGACTACAAAAAATTGGCAACAACCTAAGTGTCCATTAATTGGGGATTGTTTAAATAAGATATTTATCTATACAGATGTATACCGTTGCCATCAAGTCGATTCCAATTCATAGCAACCCTATAGGACAGAGTAGAACTGCCCCATAGGGTTTCCAAGGAGCAGTTGGTAGATTCGAACAGCTGACCTTTTGGTTAGCAGCCTTAGCTCTTAAGCACTGCACCACCAGGGCTCCTGTTTATCTATACAGTGGAATATTATATAACTGTTAAATATGCTAAGGAGAGCTTCTCCAAGGATATGTTAGTGTAAAAAGCAGGGAGGGCAATAATTTTTTTTAACTGGGGAAGGGTTTTTCATCCAAATATTATGGAAGGAAACACTGGTAAGAGCTGTGGCCCCAGGGGAGAGGACCAAGGGGTTGGGGCTGGCAGGGGAGGCAGTCTCATGTTTCTCTGTATACCTTTTGTACAGTTTGCATTTTTAAAAATCATGTGCATTTATTGCCTTTAAAACATTAAACTTTGTTTATAAAAATAACTAAGAGGCTGGTGTGCCACCCCCTCCCCCATCTGTCAGTTCATTGTACTGTGGTTGCTGTGACGCTGGAAGCTATGCCAATGGTATTTCAAATACCAGCAAGGTCACCCATGGTGCACAGGTTTCAGCGGAGCTTCCAGACTAAGATAGAGTAAGAAGAAAGGCCTGGCAATCTATTTCCAAAAATCAGTCAATGAATGAAAACCCTGTGGATCACAACAGAATGGTATCTAACTGGCTTACTTTGGACATATCATCAAGAGGATCAATTGCTGGAGGAAGACATAGTGTTTGGTGAAGTAGAGGGCCAGCGAGGGTGAAGGAGACCCTCGGTGACATGGATTGACACAGTAGCCACAGCGATGGACTCGAACATCCAGTCAGTCATGAGGATGACACAGGACCAGGCAATGTTCCTTCTGCTGTGCCTCAGGTCTCCATGCGTTGGAGTCGGCAGCTAACAAGATGTGGTGCAGGGAGGGGAGTGGGAGTCCTTGGAACTCTGACCTCCCCCCTGAACTAGTCCTGCTTATTATCCCCCCACCCACCTGGGGCTTGGAGGTGCCTGATCAGGGGCTTCACCTAAGAGGGGGCCCACTGGAGGAAGCACTGGAGGCCACCACGCAGAGAAGAGGGGTGGGGTGTCCATCGTGGCCACCAGGGGTCGCCCCAGCCTGCAGACCTGGCTGCCACCCATAGATGGCCCAGAGCTTGGGAGGCTGGGGTGAGGGGAGGTCAGAGACCCAGGCAAACCTGTCCTAAATCCGGAAGCCAGCAGGAAAAGGCCCCTCCTTCTGGAGTTAGCCAGAGCTGGGGGCCTTGGATCCTCGCCTGGGACTGGGAATGTGCCCTGGAAACCACCTCACCACATGGCTGTGGGGTCCAAGGGCTGATCTGTGTAAAGAGCCTGGGTCAGGCAGGAAATGGGCCCTGTATCGTTATTATTATTAATAATAATAATATTATTATTAATGTACTGATTTATTCTGCTGGCTTAATTTTATCCATACCCACCACACCCCTGAAAATCAGTGCTGGGGATGGAGGGTACTAGGGAGCCATAGTAGGTGTGCAGGCAGGAAGGGCACAGTCAGATCTGGTGTCAGAGAGAGTTAGGAATAGAGTGAGGGCAAAGGCTGGAGGCTGCGAGCCCGTAGGGAGGTCAATGGGCAGGGAATAGATGAGAGAGGATTCTGGGCTACTGTGGGGAGAACCAGCCCAGGTCCTGGGTTGCCCCAAAGCTCCCTAGCTGTCCAAGGTTGCAGATCACATTCTTCGGTGGGACCTGCCTCTTGGACTCCACAGTCAGTCCCTGGCCTCTCCTTACTCTGCTCTGTCTCCCAGTCTCTGCCTAATTCTCTGTGTCCATTTGCCTCTGAGCTTGTGTCTCTTATCTCTGCCCTGGCTGCCCCCATCCATGATCACCCTAGGGCCCTCCTCTGGGCAGGGACAGGGGCGGGGCAGAGAAGAGAAGCTCCAGAGCTGCCATTGGGGTGAGAGGGCACCTGAGATGGCAGCAGCCTGACCCCACCAGCCTCCCAGTTCCAGGCAAGAACATAGACTTATTTTTCAGCTGGGAACACAGAGGCCCAAACAGGACAGATTGCCTCCCCAGAAGACTCTCTTTGTCTCCTCTGTCACCTCCGTAAACACAAAACTTAATTTCACTTAAATTTAATCAAAAACCAAACACATTGACGTAAAAGCAGACAGCTTTCTGAACTTCACCAAAATTTTTCTTCACCAGAAATACCACTTCCTCAAGCATGAGATTTCTTTCAAGACCTCATGTCTCCATGGGCTTTGGTTTCCGTTTCCAGGTAGTGACAAAGTCGACTCCTTCACGACAGTTTTTCCTTCTCTGTCCAAACAAACAAATAAAACTAAATTGATTTTTTTTAATTAAAAAAAAAAAAAGTTTAAAACTGAGGCATGATTTTGTGATGACCCTTCAAAGGAATTCAGAGGGATTAATGTGCAAAATTTCCTGTGAACGTGACAAATTGTTTTCAGGAAAAAACCAAATGTGCACACCAGGGGGAACTGACCAGGGCCAACGCTAACTTCAAGTGAATCACGGACCAGTCACTTGCCCCACCCTCTGGAGTTATCTGGCCAGGGACATGGACAGATTGTTTACAGAATGCCTGATTTTAGACACGGTTGGCAAGGTGTCAATGGGGACAATTTCTTTGGAAGACAAATTGGTGATAGCTGGGACTCAGCGATATTATTTCTGTGGATTTAATTTAAAATTGGAAACAATCTAAATGCTCATTGATAGATATTATGGTAAATGTGCATGGAGAAAACCTAAACATCAGGTAGAAGGAATCAACAGAGATCAAAGATGTAATGTTGAGCAAAAAAGTGCAAACTTCATAATTGCCTTTTCCATTAAAAAAAAAAAAATCTAGCTAATAAAACCAAACCAAAACCAAACTTGTTGCAGTCAAGTCGATTCCGACTCATAACAACCCTGTAGGACAGAGTAGAACTACCCAAGAGGGTTTCCAAGAAGCAGCTGGTGGATTTGAACTGCCAACTTTTTGGATTAAAAAAAGAAACATTACAAATCAGAGATGTGAGATCGAATTGGCAAAAAAGAAACCGAACAATGTTTTTGAGCTTGAAACAAACTACTTTAGTATGCATATTTAAGACTCTGATTCGTATACTCTCACAATTGCTCAAAATTGTACCACATCATAATGATCAGGTCTAGGGTAGCTTTTTGGTTTTCTGGGAGTTCATGATTGCCTTTCTTTTTCCTCGTCAACAGGCATTGCATTCATACATATATGCAATACCGTCAATATATCACGGAAGATAGTGTGTTACTTTATTAGAATAGTGTATTAGTGCCATAACAAAGTATCAAAAACTAGGCAGCTTAAAACAACAGAAATTTATTTTTTCACGGTTCTGGAGGCCAGAAGTCTGAAATCACGATTTTGGTGGTTTGGTTCCTTCTGGAGTCTCTGAGGAAGAATCTGTTCCATGCCTCTTTGCTAGCTTCTGATGATGGTCAGCAATCCTTGGCATTCCTTGGCTTGTAGATTACTACAGTATCTGCCTCTGTCTTCACATGGCCATCCTTTCTCTGTCCCTCTCTCTGTGTCTATTCTCCTCTTTTATAAGGGCACCATTCATATTGGATTAAGAGCCCTGGTGGCACAAATGGTTAAACGCTCACCTGCTAACTGAAAGGTTGACAGTTTGAACCCACCCAGTAGCTCCAGGGGAGAAAGATCTGGCAATCTACCTCCATAAATATTATGGTCAAGAAAACTCGATGGAACAGTTCTGCTTTTGGAAGAGGCTGCATAGGTCCAGCTCACTGTTATTACTCCCCATTGCTAACCCCCACATTGTCTCATGATCTTGTTTTTCCCTCCTGTTCCAGTCTCTATAAAAAGTTTAAGATTAATTGATGTTCCTCCTTGGAGGGTGGAAAATAAGTGACAATGATCTAGGAATGACAAACCAAACAAAGCACCTGTCTTGGGGCAAGAAAACCAGGATGTCACTAGATAAACCCCAAGACAAGATTAACTCATCTGGGACGTGACCATCTCAAGGGGGAAAGAACACAAATTTCTAAGACCCATAATCCTGTCCCTATAAAAGCCTTCAGCCGATCTCCAGTGGGGTAGACGGGTTTTTGAAGGAATCTACTCCCCTCTGTCTCTTATATATCAATATATAATAAAACTCTTGCTACTCACCTCACCCCTGTCTCAGAATTGGCTATTGTGGCAGGGGGCTCCAATCCGTGTTACTGTGGTAACAAATTTGGCGGCCCCTATGGGGAGCTCCAGCTGCTTGAGACATGGTGGCCCCAGGGCAGGGCCTGGGGCTGATCGATGGCTCTCCCAACAAGGGGCCTTGAGAGGTTTCATTTGCCTCTGGGGAGACTATCAGCCAGACCTGGATCTGCCATGGCACCGCCAGTCCCCAACCGCGCCAAAAGAGGTGAGTGAAAGAAAGCAAGACCTGCATAGAAGGGATCCCAAGGTGAGTCTGCGACTCCTCTCCCTGTTGCGCTCAGGGCCGCCGGGGCGGTTAGGGCAGGCCTGAGGGTTCTGGAGCGAGAACTGAGCCCTTGGTTTCTGAGGCAGGAGGCACCTAAGATGAATGACCCTGTGAGTAGACTCGCAAGAAGCGACTCCTGGTGACTCTAGAGTCCTGGTTCAGGGTGTGTGAATGCTCCTGGGATTGTCTGGGAGATTGAGGCTGCCAAGACCACCTCTGTCCCTCAAAAAGGTTGTCTGAGAGGTGGGGGCTGAGGATTTTTGTCTATTTGTAGCGTGTAACATGCAAATTCTTTGGGGATCGTCTGGGAGGTTGAGGCTGCCAAGATCACTTTTGTCATGTTAGTGGGATCACATTTTGTGTTTGTTTATTGTTGTTTATGTGTACTTGTCCCTGTGAAGCCCCAGTGTTCTTGTGTTGTCACGTTAACCCTTACCTGTAAAAAACCTGTCAGCAGATTCACGAATATTTTTGGTTCCAGTTTTTTGGTTTTTTTTTTAGTTTTGAGAAAAATGTCTCCAAGGAGGTTGGGGGCCCAGAATAGGAAGTAACCTAAGCTAAATATTATATGAAATGTGTTTTATTAGAGGAAAAAGAATAATTTTGTCTTAAAGTAAAAGTAACAGTTCCAGAATAGTAAAAAAGAAAGAAATTAGTTACATTTTGCCTTTCAAAATGCCTAGGTCAACTTAAATGTATATAAATGTCTTCCATGAATCAAGAGAGTGAGGGCAGGGCAAGATCAGGCCTCCTCAGCCCCCAGCCCCCAGTCTCCCAGGTCGTGTAGCTCCAGGGAAGCTTTTAAAAGACCTTTTCCAACTAGGTGGAGACTCTTAAGACAAAAATTTAGAAAAATTGCTGCTTTGCTGTAGTTATCTGAAACTGGGTGGATCCCAGTCATAAAAGAACTGTAAACAAGTTCTCTCTATTATAGGGAAACTCTAAGAACTCAAAAAAAAAAAAAGAAAGAAGAAATCACAATGAGACACTCCTGAAATGGCCTACAATAATGTTTCCAGCAGTAGCCAGGGACTTAAGGTTATATCCATATCAATGAATTGGTCAATTGAGCCGAGACCTTGCGATTTCCAAAGCCAGTGAATAAAATCTTCAAGGGCTAAAATTAGATTGGTAAAAATATGAGAACTAGTAAAAGTTAAATGAAAATTAGAATATCTAAACAGACTTTCTTTCAACAACAGTTATATTTTATTATATACAGCCTTAAAATAATTCCCAAGACATTTTATGTAACTTATTGATATTAAATTGAGTTCATAGATATTTGTCATAATTTAAGCTTATATACTTTGGCTTTTTATGCCACAAGAAGAAGAATGTATATATATAGTTAAGTCTGCAAATGAGTGTGTTCATTTTTGCCATTTTAAAAGAATGTACTATAAGAGGTAAGCAACAAAGACAACATTTAAGAGATTTATTGAAAAAGAAATTTATTTGATGGATGGTCAAAGGTTTTATCTGTCTGACTAAAGTTTAATGGTTTAATTTATAATTTATGAGATTTTTATGAGCTTTAATGTTAAATAGCATGTAAAACAAAGAATTGAGTTTCTTGCTGTTAAAATAACAAAATTTTATTTGATTTCTGAGGTGAAATGTTAATTTATTCTTTGTGTAATGCGCCTCGAAGACAAAGGTTTGGTTTCTAATTAGAATAAAATTCCTGAGTAGAAAACCAAGCCACATGGCTTTAGAAGAAAAAAAAAAAGCTAAGCTTTTTTGTTTTTTTTTTTACTTTTAAGATCTTTGGTTAAATAACTTAAGTACTGTTTCACGGTGACCTATAATCAACTCCTGACAACTCTGAAACTCCATGGAAAGCCACACAAAAAAGTTTTCATAAAGGAAAAGTGCTAAAAAGGTTTATTTAACATGTTATATGGAAAGTGTTGTGAAAATCAAGAGACATGCCTGATTCTTGTTGAGTTAAAATTTATATGTTAGTATTTCCTCTTATGTTTTTGCCTGGTATTAGACAGCAAATACATACTATTATGTCATCATTTTATCACTGTATCTTTATTGTTAACTTGGTCACAAATTTATTTTTGAATCTAGCATAATCAAAGCCAATAGTTTAACTGAAGAATCACATCATTTATCTATGAAGCTTTTTTTTATTGCTACTCTGGTATTTAGAGACTTGGTATATTCTTAACATATCATGACTATATGGTATTTTGTCTTGAGATTATTTTGTATTACATCTAAAGCTCTTTAAAAATACGGTTAATAATGTAGAACATAATTCTAACTCACAGAAAGAAGACCAGATTTACTGGCCTACAGGAGACTGGAGAAACCCCGAGAGTATGGCCCCCCAGACACCCTTTTAGCTCAGTGGTGAAGGTATCTCCGAGGTTCACCGTTCAGCCTGGGAGTGGACAGCCCCATAAAACCAGATGGGACTAATAAAGTACAGTAGTCCAGTGACAAGGGCCAGAAGGCAGAAGGGGACAAGGAAGCTGGTGATAGGGAACCCAAGGTTGAGTAAGGATATTGCTGATGTGTTGTGAGATTGTTAACCATTGTCATAGGGCAACATGTGTAGTAACTGTTAAATGAGAAACTATTTTGTTCTGTAAGCCTTCATCTTAAGTGAGAATAGCAGCACAATTGGAAGAGCGTAGTCAATGTCACTGAACTGTGCATGTAGAAATTTTTGAAATGGTGTATCTTTGGCTATGTGTATTTTCACCAAAAAAAAGGGTTGAGAAGTTAGAGGGTTGACATGTTGTTGGGTTGTTAACCAATGTCATAAAACAATATGTGTACTACTGTTTCATGAGAAACTATTTGTTCTGTAAGCCTTCACCTGAAGTAAATAAAAAAAAATTTTTTTTCAAACAAGTACAGTTAATAGTTATATTTAGAAATATTTTTATCTAAAGTTTTTTTTTTTAACTGGTTTTATTTGGCCTTTATGTTGTGCTTGTAATTAACTTCTATCAGGTCTTTCACTATTAAGAGTATTATTTTTTATAAGTTAATCATGGCCATATTAAGTTTTGTCATCTGCAGATAAGTTTTTTTCTTCACTGATTTGCTGAAAACATTTGACCAAAATATCTCAAAAAAAGGATGAACTATATTGGACTTATGAAAAGGACTGTGACTAGACTCAATCAAGATTTCCAGAACTTTTACGTAGAAGCTGATGGGTTCGCACACTGCTGCTGATCCAGAATCACGTGGAACAAAAATTAACTACATAAGACTGAGTAAACAAAAGGAAACTATGGGTTTTATGTGGGAATATTGCTGATGTTTTAAGGTCCTATTTTCTGGATATAAGAAACCATTTTCCTTTCTCCTAAACTATCTAACCAATGGGTTTAGATATTGTAACTCTTGAATTAGAAGTTCTGTTGGTAAACTTAGCAAAGTTGTAACTATCATAACCAGAGAAGTGTCTGAAATTTGGGCTATGATTTTTACAAAATAGAATAGTATTACCCTTCCTGTTAGTCTCTCAAGAAACAGTTTGTGCCTTAATAGGTAAATGTTGCTGTATTTATATTGATACTCAATCTGAGGTTTTGCAGAATGTAGTTGCTGTTGAGGCACATGAAAAGCAGTTACTGATGCTGCTTATGCATAAACAAACACCTGTTTTGGGGGGAGGCCCATCTGTCCCAGACAAATCTCCTCTAGGCTGCATTCTAACAAACTGAAGGAGGTATAGCTATGAGCCTATGACAAGAAAGAAAATGATATGCTTATGTAACAATGCATGGCCCCAATACCAGCTGGGTGACCAGGAACATTGGCTCCAAAATGGGTCTTTGGCTTACGGCACGATTTTTCAACTTGACTTGTTTTGTAGGAAAAAATGGGACAAAGTTCCCTATATTCAAGCTTTCATGTCTCTCTGTCAAACTTTGAATCCCTCTAACCAAGTTCTTTTCCAGGGAAAGCCGAAGGCAAAAGTGCTTCCTGAATCCTCACTGAAGAGTCCCCTCTTAGAAAGAATAGCCCCGATAACTGCTTCGCTCCCCCAACCCCCACCACACCGTATAGGGAAGGTGCAATAGAAGCCGACAGGTCGTGTCAAGGAATGACGGCGGCAGAGTCCCCCACAGAAAGGGCTGAGCCTGATTCTAGTCCGGCCACTTTGAAAGGAACTGACGAAGGAAGGGAATTGGAAAGTAAGAGTCCAGCTTCATCAGGTATGGTCTCCCCACTACACACGCCTGTCAGGGTACTGTTTTCGGTGAGGGGACTGCCAGGGCTCGGGCAGGGCAATTTCCTCTGAGAAAAATTCCAACTGAAGGAGGAACAATGTTAGTACATACTTCTTTCTCTACCTCCGACTCGTATAATTGGAAGAATCACAATCCTCCTTATCGGAGTAACCCAAATAGGATGGCGGAGTTGTTCCTTGCCATTTTCTATAGATCCCACCTGAAAATGCATGTGCCTTGCAGGCGACACTGTCGCAAGAAGAAATAGTGACACTTAGTGACATTCCTTTCCACATTCAACAAAAGGTGAATCCGGAGGTCTGGGCATCAGAAAGGCCTGGGCGAGCCAAGTCAGCTGCACCGGTTAAAATTACTTTAAAACCCGGAGCACCTATTATAAACCAGAGACAATATCCCCTCCGCAAGGAAGCTTTGGAAGGGATCGCACCATTGGTGCATCGATACATAAAAATTGGACTTTTGAAATTTGTCAGTTTTTGTATAACACCTCTATCTTACCGGTGTTGAAACCAGGGACAAAGGAATATCAGTCTGTTTAAGACCTAAGGGAAATCAACCAAATAGTAGAGGACATTCATCAAATTGTGCCAAACCCATATACCCTCTTGGTTACTATACCCAGTCAACGTGCTTGGTTTTCAGTACTGGGCTTGAAAGATGCCTTCTTTTGTATTCCTCTACACCCTGAGTCTCAGCCTCTATTTGCCATTGAATGGACTGATACTAAGACAGGGAATTGCTGTGGGGGTACTAACTCAAACCCTGGGACCAGCTGGGTGACCGGTGTCCTACTTTTCAAAACAGATGGACAACATGGCCCGGGGATGGCCTCCTTGTCTTCGAGCCGTGGCTGCAACATATGACCTGTTACAGGAAGCCAAGAAATTCACCCTTGGACAAAAGGTAACGGTAAACACACCACATACAGTTCTGCCTCTTTTGGAACCAAAGCGGGGGGTTTTGGCTCACGGCAGGACGGATGGGAAAATATCAGGCAATCCTGTTAGACAACTCAAACATGGTTTTGAAGGCTGTCTCCTCCCTTAATCCCACCACATTGTTTTCTGTTTCGGAAGATGCCCCCGTACATGACTGCCTAGAGATAATTGAGGAAGTTTATTCTAGCAGACCAGATCTCTCAGATGTTCCCTTGACCGACCCAGAGATAGAAATGTAAACGGATGGCAGTAACTTTCTATATGAAGGAAGCCACAAGGCAGGATATGCGGTGGTGACACAAACTGAGGTCTTAGAGGCAGCTCCACTTCCTGCCGGCACTTCAGCTCAAAAGGCTGAACTCATAGCCCTTGGGCGGGCCCTGCGACTAGGAGCAGGAAGACGCATAACTGTGTATGATGATAATAAATATGCCCATCTGGTCCTTCACTCACACGGTGCCTTGTGGAAAGAAAAGGGACTTCTGACATCTGCCAACAAAGAAATAAAACATGTACCAGAAATCCTGGAACTCCTGAAGGTAATCAATGATCCTCTTCAGGTGGCAGTGGTATAATGCCCAGACACCTGGAAATTTTAAATATCTGCTGGTTTTTGTGGACACCTACTCAAGGTCGGTGGAGGCTTTCCTTTGTGGAACAAAACGAGCCCAAGAGGTGACCAAGGCATTACTCAAAGAAATCATACCCCATTTTGATCTTCCAATCTCAGTCCAGAGTGACAGCAGGAAAGCTTTTATGGCAACAGTCACCCAAGAAGTCAATAAAGTTTCAGATATAAATTGGAAATTACACTCAGCCTGGAGACCACAATCGACTGGGAAGACTGAAAAGATGAACCATACTCTGAAAAAGTCCTTGACGGAACTTTGCCAAGAGACAAGCTCCACTTAGATACAAGTTCTCCCCCTTGCCCTGCTCAGAATCTGGGTAACCCCTGGAAGCGGGCCCAAATTGAGCCCTTACAAATTAATATATGGGAGACCATTCCTGAAAAAGTCTAGTTTCCCCCACCTCAGTGATGACCGAGGTAGAGAAAAGGGACTGGGTCTGTTCTCTGAGAGCTGTCATAAACACTGTTAATCAGTATGCTTCTTCTCGGTTGTCTTTTCCTTCTGACACTCCCTCCACAGGTTCCAACCCCAGAGATTGGAGATCAGGTCCTGATGAAAACCTGGAAGCAACAACTCCCGGAAGATCAAGTGGCCCCTCAGTGGGAGGGACCTTTTGAAGTTCTCCTGACCACCCACTCGTCTCTGAAATTAGCAAGAGTAGCCACATGGGTGCATCACTTGAGAGTAAAAGCAGCCCCACCAGAAGAAGAGAAAGCAGCAGAAAACAAAGAGCCACCATATTCCTGTACTCCGTTCAGGGCCTGAAGTACAAGTTCAAGAAGCTTACGGTACAATGATTTTGTCCTTGTTTCCCTCTATCTTTCTATTTTTCCAGGAGACCTGGACAGAAAAGGTGCCAGTGACCCTAGAGGCAAAGGGGACACTGACCCTGCAAGCTGGGGACACTCTCAACCCTAACTACGGTAGGTCCAGTTAAGTGGGCCATAGAAGAGCCTGAAAGAGGAACCTTAAGAATAGTGATTATTCTAGTTTGTTTTTGTGTTCCCTGTTTTATGGGAATATTAACAAAAAGAATGACAAATACTTTCAAGACTAGAAAAATTTTTACCCTGGTAAATCGGGATGCCCTTTTTTCAAGCTCTGAGGACGAATGTCATCTAATTCACCAAGATGCAGCCAATTTCCACTCTAACTCACCCCCCACCTATGGCCCCTAATCGAGAGGTTTCTCACCCAGCCGACGCACCCAGCCAGCAGAAAGTAGTCATAAAAGAAGCAACAACACCTTGTTTCCCAAGATTAAGAAACTTCCAATAAAAGGGGGGATTGGAAGAGGCTGCATAGGTCTGGCTCACTATTGTTACTCCCCATTGCTAACCCCTGCATTGTCTCATGATTTTGTTTTTCCCTCCTGTTCCAGTCTCTATAAAAAAGTTTAAGATTAATCAATGTCCCTCCTTGGAGGGTGGAAAACAAGTGATAATGATCTAGGAATGACAAACCAAACAAAGCACCCATCTTGGGACAAGAAAACCAAGATGTCGCCAGGTAAACCCCAAGACAAGATTAACTCATCTGGAATGTGACCATCTCAAGGGAGAACTAACACAAATTTCTAAGACCCATAATCCTGTCCCTATAAAAGCCTTCGGCCAATCTCCAGTGGGGTAGACGGGTTTTGGGAGGAATCTATTCCCCTCTGTCTCCTATATATCGATATATAACAAAACTCTTGCTGCTCACCTCACCCCTGTCTCAGAATTGGCTATTGTGGCAGGTGGCTCCAATCCGCGTTATTGCGGTAACACTTTGTCACATGGGGTTACGATAAATTGAAAGCGACTCCACGGCACGTAAGTATAACAACAATATATTGGATTAGGACCCACCCTACTCCAGTTTGTCCTCAGTTAATCTAAATGATAACACCTTCATGTTCGCAGGTACCAGGGGTTAGAACTTCAACATATCTTTTTTGGGGACACAATTCAACCCATAACAAATATCCAGCATCTTAAAGTACACACCAAGATTATTACACCTTCCAGCGTTTGTCCAGGCACTGCCCCTGCCTAAGTTCCTCTGGTGGACTCTTGTCACCCAGGCCTCCTCCACCCCTGTCATGTCCCCCTTACCCTGGTGCTCCTAGTCCCAGCCCTTCCTATCTTAAAAAAAAAAAAAAAAAATCACCATTTGTTACCGCTGAGTGTGTGCCAAGCACTGTTAAGTGCTTCATAACCAGCTACATTGCCTCCATTTTAGACAGGGGAAAGCTGGACTCAGAGAGGGGAAGTCACATGGCTGGTAGATGGCACCGCCAGAATTTAACTCCAGCGCTCTAAATTGTAACCCGCTCTGCACTCTGCCTACATGCCCCCGTTAGCGCACACGCACACCTCCTCCTTCTACCCTGCTCTGGGGGCTCTGGGTGGGCCTGGCCAGCCTGGATAAACAGCTGGTTGGGCACCAGCTGCAGCCCCCGACCCTTCTCACCCGCCCCACCACCCTGAGCTGCCAGGGGTCCGGAATCAGGAACCACCGGGGTAGCTACAAAGGCCAAAGGTCAGACAGTGGTTTCCTGACTCCCCCTGGGAACTTCCTCCTTCTCAACTCAATCCCCCTCCTCTTCCCACCTTGTGGAGCACCACCCTGGAGGACCCCTCCCCTGTCAAGTAGCCCCCCACTACATCACCCTGGCTACCAGAGTGCCCTGGCCTTCGCTCTACTGTCTCCCATAGTGGACAGCAATTGTGTTATTGTTATCCAGGGTCCAGCTTCCTCCTCAGCCCTGACCATCTCCCCCCTACCCAGCCCTGACCCCCCCGGGACTAGGGGTGTCTATCTCATGCTCTGTCTCCCCAGGACTGGAGGTCAGTGTGGGTTCGAGAGTCAGGAGGTCAGGAGGCAGGAAGTTGGTCCCCAACCTAGCCGGACACTTCTCAAATTCACCATCTCACTGAGCCCCCGGTCCTGCTGCTGAGTAATAATAATAGTAACAATAATAACAGCAAATAGTAATAATAATAGCAGCCAATCCTTTCTCGTGAGCCTCACCACAGCCCTGTATCTTACAGAGGGGGAAACTGAGGCACAGACTGAGCTCCAAATCCAGGGCTCCTTCTGCTCGCCTGAAGCACTTATTGAGCACCGACTTGAACAGGACATTAGGCAGTTGACAGAATTTAGGGAACTTAGCACTGCTGCCATCCATAGTCTAGCTCTCCACAAGGAGCTCTCGAGTGCCATCATTGAACACCTACTGTGTACCCAGCTCTGGGCTAAGCCCTTCCTAAGTTTTGCCTCGTTTAACAATGCTGTGAAGTGGGTACACATTCAACCAGCCTGCAGGGGTTAAATTCCAGGTCTGCGAACCAGGAGACCCAGGGCAAGTCCTTCCTCCTCCCTGTGCCTCAGTTTCCTTCTTTGCATAATAAGGATAGCAACAGACCTGGACCGATTGCTGTCAAGTTGACCCTGACTCATGGCGACCCCATGTGTGTCAGAGTAGAACTGTGCTCCACAGAGTTTCTAATGGCTGACTTTTCAGAAGGAGATTGTCAGGGCTTTCTTCTGAGGTGCCTCTGGGTAGACTTGAATGCTTCAGTTAGGAGCTGAGCGTGTGAACTGTTTGCACCACCCAGGGACTCCACCAGGCCTAGGGGTGTTAAATGAGATCATACACATCTTGTGCTGAGAACAGTGTCACAGAGCAAGGGCGAGGGAGGGGAGAAACTGAGGCTCAGAGAGGCAGGTCACCCCGCCCAGCTGCGCCTGGCCCCCCTCAATAGCCCGGGTGGGAGTGTTGTGATAACCTGCATGGGAGTGTTGTGATAACCCGCAGCCCCCGTTTCCTCCTGGCCAGGAAGGAGCCAGGCAGAGGAAGTATTAAAAGAAGTAATATAAACACTCCTCCTGTGACGATATCCAGGAGGGGCCGCCGCCGTGTGCAGAGCAGACCAGCCAGCCGAGGGTTGCACATGGGCCTGGTCATGGAGCGCGGGGGGCCATACTCACGGGGGCTGCACAACGCAGGGGGTGGTGAACGGGGCTGCTGGTACTACTTCCGCTACTTCTTCCTCTTCATCTCCCTCATCCAGTTCCTCATCATCCTGGGCCTCGTGCTTTTCATGGTTTATGGCAATGTGCATGGTGGCACCGAGTCCAACCTGCAGGCCACGGAGCGCCGGGCTGAAGGCCTCTATGGCCAGGTCGTGGGGCTCACGGCCTCCCAGGCCAACCTGACCAAGGAGCTCAACCTTACCACCCGTGCCAAGGAGACCATCATGCAGCTACTGCTGAATGCCCGCCGTGACCTGGACCGCATCAACGCCAGCTTCCGCCAGTGCCAGGGTGACCGGGTAAGGACTCAGGCCCCTTGAGACCCTGGGTGGCCTCATACCGCCTCTCTGAGCCCCCGTGTCCTCATCTGTGAGACAGGGCCTGTCACAGAACCTACATTTTACCTGAGGAGCCCATGTCGATAAACGATGAAGGATTTTTTTTTTTTAGGATAAGTATATCCCATGCAATTTTGGGGCTATATTTATCCTAGAAAAGTGATTCATTGTTTACCTGAAATCCACCTTTACCTGGGTGTCCTGTATGTGAACTGGCAGCCCAAACCCATGACATAATATGTGTAAAGAGCTCTCAATGAGCCCGCATACACTAGATGCAAAGTGGTGTTGTTGCTATTTGCCCTGGAGTTGATTCTGACTCATGGCCACCTCATGTGTGCAGAGTCAAATTGCTTCATAGGTTTTTCAAGACCTTTTGGAAGCAGATTGCCAGCCTGTTTTTGGTTAAATAAAAGCTCTCAGCATTTGGTTCTTAGTCAGTCATAATAACTATAACCAACCTGTTGCCGTCAAATTGATTCTGACTCATGGTGACCCCATGTGTGTCAGAGTAGAACTGTGCTCATAGGGTTTTCAGTATCTGATTTTTCACAAGTAGATTGCCAGAACTTTCTTCCAAGATACCTCTGGGTGGACTTGAACTGCCAACCTTCTGGTTAACAGCTGAGCACACTCACTGTTGGCACCACCCAGACTCCGTAAGAGCTATGTTGTTGGATGCCGTTGAGTCAATTCCGACTCATAGCAACCCTATGGGATGGAGTACAGCTGCTCCACAGGGTTTCCTAGGTTGTAATTTTTAAGGGAGCAGATCACCAGGTCTTTTGTCCCTTGGAGCCACTGGTGGGTTGGAACCACTGACGTTTCAGTTAGCAGCCATGCACTTAACCACTGTACCACCAGGGCTCCTCATAACAACTGTATTTCCCTTGTGTGCTGTGTCCACCTTATAAATATTACCAGTGAGGTAGTGAGACTCTGTAAACCCTTTTGTGGACCAGGAAATGGAGGCCCGAGAGGAGGAACTTTCCTGGGTGGGTTTGGAGGGGAGGGCGGAAAGGATGTCCTGGGGGACAGTCGCAGCTGCACACTTGGGGGTCATGTGGAGACCCCGTCACCCCCTTGCATCTCCAGCTCGTGCACAACATACTTGATGGTCACCCATGTCCTCTCACATACATCTTTTCCGGGAAGGGCCTGCTAGCCTAGCAATAGTGAGGGGAGGGGACGGTGACAGCCTCCCCTCAGGCTGGGGCTGGGAAGGGGGAGACGGGGAGGGCGGGGGTGAGAGGACGCTGGGTGGGGGGCAGCGGTGGTTTCTCCCGCAGGAGGAAAGGTCTACACTGGGGTCTCAGACCACCCAGCCCTCCCCACTGGGCAGGGAGGATGTGGAGGGTGCCATTCAGACACCCAAGGCAGGGTTCTATATCCCCCCTCAGTCCCCCAGGGCAGGGTCCTCTCTCCCCCTTTAGACTCTCAGGACAGGGCCGTGCCGCCCCTACTCAGACCCCCAGGGTGGGCCCTTGTCTCCCCACTCAGGCCCCCAGAGCAGGGCCCCATCTCCCCCTCAGACTCCTGGGATCCCATCTCCTACCTCAGCCTTGACACTGGCCGGTTTCCATCTCCCAGAACAATCAGCCGTCCAGTCCAGGAGCTGTTGAAAATCCCAGAATCATAAAGTCTTAGACTCACACATTCATCCTAGATTCCCAGACCCTCCCCTAAACCCCATCATGAAATATTTAAAAATCTAAGAATCTTAGATGGTTAAAACTTTAAATTTGAAAATTACAGCCTCTTTTCCCCCTTCAAGTTGACAAATTCCTCTTACCTGGAACCCCTTAGGTTTTTTCCAACAACTCTGGGGTCCTCAGAGTCCCGTGGTGCCCCCCAGAGTGACTTCCCTCCCTCCGAGCTGCAGCAGCCCCACTTGTCTCTGATCTTAAAAACCCAGTTGCTGTGGAATCGACTTGGACTCATGGAGACCCTGTGTGTGTCAGTGTAGAACTGCGCTCCATAGGGTTCTTAATAGCTGAGCTTTCGAAAGTCAGTGGCCAGGCCTTTCTTCCGAGGCACCTTGGAGTGGACTCAAACCTCCAACCTTTCAGGTAGCAGCTTAGCACAAATCACCGTGTGTGCCACCCAGGGACTGATCAGAGCGGGTCTGAATCTTGGTCTCTCCGCAGTCCTCGTTGTGCTAGAAATATGATTTTTCTTAAATATTCTACAAATGCAACTGAATTTCTGGCCCTGCACCCCTGCAGAGGGCAGGGGGCTTAACTCCATAATCTTCAGGGTCTCCGCACCCCAGTCTTTGCCAACTTGCCAATACCCCAGCCAGTGGACCAGGCGGTATTTCTTGCTGGGGTGTGGCAGAGAAGCAGGGTCCTGAGTTCCTCTTGCCACTTGCTCTGGCCCAATGGAAATCTCTTTTTCAATTCACATTTGAAGCCAGCTGACTCCATCCTCACCCGCATATCTCCCCTCCGTGGCTAAGACTTTGGAAAAAAGCCAGGAGCTTCACAAGCTATTTCTGTCCTCCACCTCCTACCCCAGAGTATAGCAACAGAGGTTCAGCTCGGAAAGGAAGAAAGGACACAGGTGTTGCAGAAAGATAAACCCTCCTTGCTTGCATCTTGACTTATTATGTTTCTGCAGAGGGTTCTCTTGGAAAGTTTTCTGTATGGAACTCTGGTGGCACAGTGGTTAAGCATTTGGCTGCTAACGAAAAGGTCAGCAGTTCGAATCCACTAGCTACACTTTGGAAATACTATGGCGCAGTTTACCCTGTCCTATAGGATTGCTATGAGTCTGTATATATACATATAGATAGATAGATACACTCATATATACATATATATACACACACTCATATATATATATATATATATATATATATATATACACACTCTGGATACTCGTCCCTTATGATTTGCAAATATTCTCTCCCATTCTGTGAGCTATATTTTCACATTCTTGGTGGTGTCTTTTGATGCACAAAACTTTTTACTTTTCATGAAGTCCCATCCATTTTTTTCTCTTGTTGCCTATGCTTTTGGTGCCATATCTATGAAGCCATTTCCAAGTTCAAGGTCATGAAGATTCACCAATACGTTTTCGTCTAAGAATTTTATGTTTTTAGTTGTTACATTTAGGGCTCTCATCCATTTTGAGTTCATCTTTATATATGATGTGAGCTAAGCGTCCAACTTCTTTCCTTTGCACATGGAGATCCAGTTGTACCAGCACCATTTGCTGAAGAGACTATTCTGCCATTGAATTATCTTGGCACCTGTCTCAGGTTATCTAGTGCTGCTACAACAGAAATACAACAGGTGGGTGGCTTTAACAAAGAGAAATTTATTCTCTCACCTAGGAGGTTGGAAGTCCAAATTCAGGGTGACAGCTTCAGGGAAGGCTTTCTCTCTCTTTTGGCTCTGGGGGAAGGTCCTTGTCATCAATCTTCCCCTGGTCTAAGAGCTTCTCAGCACAGGGACCCTGGGTCCAAAGGATGCACTCTGCTCCTGGTTCTTCATTGTTAGTGGCATGAGGTTCCTCTCCTCTGCTTCCTTCTCTCTTTTATATCTCAAAAGAGATTTACTCAAGATACAACTTAATCTTGTAGATTGAGTCCTGTCTCATTAACATATCTGCCTCTAATCCTGCCTCATTAACATCATAGAGGCAGGATTTACAACACATAGGATAATCACATCACATCAGATGACAAAATGGTGGACAAACACACAATACTGGGAATCGTAGCCTAGCCGAGTTGACACACATTTTTGGGGGACACAAGTCAATCCATAACAGCAACTTTATCAAAGATCAGTTGACCTCAACTATGCACACAATGTTTTTAAGGTTCATCCATGTTGTGGCATGTATTGGTACTTCATTCGTTTTTATTGCTGAGTAGTATTAATTGTAAAAACTTTGAAGACTGTCTCCGTTTCCCAGGACTGCCATAACAAAATACCACAAAGTTGGTGACTCAGGAATCTCTGGGTGGCATAAAAGATCAATGCACTAGGCTGCTCACTGAAAGGTTGGAGATTTGAGTCTACCCAGAGGCATCTCAGAAGAAAGGCCTGGCGATCCACTTCTGAAAAATCAGCCATTGAAAACCCTGTGGAGTGCAGTTCTACTCTGACACACATGGGGCATGAGGTCACCATGAACCAGAATTGACTTGATGGCAGTTGGTTTGGTTTTTTGAGGTGGGGGGGTGACTTTAAAGAACAGAAATTTATTGTCTCACAGTTGTAGAGGCTAGAAGTCTGAATTTAGGGCGTTGGCAGGGTTGCATTCCCTATGAAGTCCCTTGGGAGCATCCTTCCGCGTCTCTTTCCTCTTCCGGCAGCCCAGGCATTCCTTGGCTTTTAGATGCATCGTTACATGGCGTCTGTCTTCTCACCCATGTGTGATTCTGTCTCTGTGTTTGTCCTTTTCTTTTATTAGACACTAGTCAGAAAGGATTTGGATTAGGACCCACCCTACTCTGGTATGAGTCCCAAACCCAAAAAAAACCAAACCCGTTGCCATTGAGTTGATTCCAACTCATAGTAACCCTACGGGACAGAGTAGAACTGCCCCATAGGGTTTCCAAGGAGCAGCTGGTGGATTTGAACTGCTGACCTTCTGAGTAGCAGCCGAGCTCTTAACCACTCTGGTATGAGTCCCTGAGTGGTGAAATGGTTAAGCACTGGACTAATAACCAAGATTGGCAGTTCAAACCCACCCTGAGGCACCTTGGAGGTTAAGGCCTAGCGACCTGCTTCCAAAAGGTTAAACAAACAAAAAAAAAAACCAAACCAAACACGTTGCCATGGAGTCAATTCCAACTCATAGCAACTCTATAGGTCACAGCCTTGAAAACCCTATGGAGCAATTTTACTCTGCACACAGGGGGTTGCCAAGAGTCAGAATTGACTTGACAGCAACTAACAACAACTACTCTGATACGACTATTAATTTAACTGATAACATTTGCAAAGAAAATCTCTATTTCCAAACAAGGTGACATTCACCACTGTGGGGGTTAGGACTTCAACATAACTTTTTGGGGGACACCATCCAATCCATAACAAAGATCAGACCTACACCCTTTGTGAATGCAGCCAGCCAGGCCATATGGGTGCTCAGCCTGGGACCCAAACAATGAGACTGGACAGCCCAGGGCAGGGAGCCCACAGTGGCTGCTCACTGCCCTCCATCTTGTGTCCTCCATGCTCCCAGGCCATCTATTTGAACAACGAGCGATACATGGCTGCCATCATCTTGAGTGAGAAGCAATGCAAGGAGCATCTCAATGAGAACAACAAGAGCTGCAACTGTGAGTAGGGTGGGAGGTGGGGCACTGGGGTGGTAGACCCCAAGCCCCAGGCTTTCTCATGTCTGAATCTCCTGTGTCCTTAGCTTTGCTCTTCATGCTGGGCCAGAAGGCCAAGACGCTGGAGTTGGAACTGGAAAAGGAGAAGGCTGTGTGCACCAAAGACAAGGAGGCCCTGGTGTTGGGCAAGCGGCAGGTGGAGGAGCAGCTGGTTGATTGCAGGAAGATACAGGGGCAGCTGCAGCAAGAAAAGCGCATTGCTGAGGAGCGGCTGCGCAAAGTGGAAACCCTCTGCCTCCAGTGGGACAAGGATAAGTTTGAGACGGACATGCACAACCTCTGGAGGGATTCCATAATCCCACGCACCCTGGACTCCCTGAGTTATGGCCCCTACCACTCCTTTGGTGGGGAGTTAGCCTCCATCCGCAGGAGCTGTGACCGCATGCCTGAACTCATGAACGCCAAGGTGGCAGAGCTGGCCCGCAGCCTGCGAGTGGACATCGATCGTGTGGCCCGTGAGAACGCGGACCTCCAGCGCCAGAAGCTGGAGGCTGAGCGTGGCCTGCAGGCCAGTCAGGAGGCCAAGGAGAAAGTGGAGAAGGAGGCCCAGGCCCGAGAGGCCAAGTTCCAAGCCGAATGTGCCCGGCAGACCCAGCTAGCTCTGGAGGAGAAGGCGACTCTGCGAAAGGAAAGAGACAGCTTGGCCAAGGAGCTGGAAGAGAAGAAGAAGGAGGCAGAGCAGCTCAAGATGCAGTTGGCCATCAGCAACTCAGCCTTGGACACCTGCATCAAGGCCAAGGTGGGCCGGCGGCCCCAGAATAGGGTTGTGTTGGGCTTGGGTCTGGAGGCCAAGGTGGTGGTGATGTTGAACTTGGGTTTAGAGTTGGGTTTGAGGTTGGCTTCCATGTCTATATTGGGTTAGTTAGGACTCGATTGAGGGTTTCACTGGCATTAGGTTGGGGTGGAGTTTGGAATGAGAATTGGCATTGAAAATGGGATCGTGTAGGATTAAGACTGGAGTTGAGGGTATGGTGGCTGCTGGGTCTAGAGTTGGGTGAAGCAGTGAATGTAGGGTTTTGGTTGCTTTAGAACTGGTTTGAGTTTAGGCATTGAGGGTGGATTTAAAATTGAGTCCAGGGTGGCTGTTGCGTCTTGAGTTGGCTTTAAGGTTATGGTCAAGTGTTAATTTAGGGTTTTGCTGGCATTAGGATTGGGGTGGAGTTTGGAATTAGGAACCTAATTGAGAAAGAGGGAAAGGAGAAGAGTTGAGGCTGGGGTTGAGTTTAAGGTGGCTGGTGGTCCTCAAATTTGTTTAGGGTTAGGGCTAGGGATTCATCTAGGGTTGAGGTTAGGATTGGGGTTAAGATTATGATTGGGGTTGGAGTCAGAGTTGGGATGTATTTGTGTTGAAGGTTTTGGGGGCATTGGGTTAGGGTTGGGTGAGACATCAGGTTAAGGAAGGGGGTTAATCAGTTCTAGAGTAAGAGTCAGGTCCCTAGCTGTCACGAATGGTTAAGCACTGGACTACTAGCTGAAAGATTGGCAGTGTGAACCCACCAGAGGCTCCTTGGAAGACAAGCCTGGAGATCTGGTTCCAAAAGGTCATAGCCTTGAAAACCCTATAACCAAAAACAACCAAATCCACTGCCATTGAGTCGATTCTGAATTAAAAACCCTATGGAGCAGTTCCATTCTGCACACATGGGGTCACTATGAGTTGGAATCAACTCGATGGCAACTAACAACAACAAGAGTATAAGTTAGTGTGGACATTGAACTGATAGAGTTCAATTATAGTATAGTTGGGCTGAGGTGAGTTTTTGGTGATTGCTGTGTCTGGAATTGGTTTGGGTTAAGATTAGAGCTCCATCTGGAATTTCATTAGTCTTAAAATTTGGGTTGAGTTGGAGTTTGGAGAGTGAGAAAATGTTAAAAGTGGAGTCAGGGTTGCATGTAGGGTGGCAGGCCTAGGGTTGGATGATAAATGAATCTAGGATTTTCCTTGCTGTGGGACTGGATTGAGTTTAGGCATTTAGACTGGAGTTGAGTCTCTGGTAGGTGTAGGTGGCTGGTGGGTCTAGAGGTGGTTAAAGATTTGCGGCTAAAGGTGAATTTAGGATTTTATTGGCATTAGGATTGGGACTGGCATTGACAATGCCATTTTCATGAAACTCCCAGACAATTGGGAGAGACAGACAATAAATAAGTCGTGATTTTAAGAATAGCCAAGAGCCCACAGTTATTAGGCTCTTACTCTGATCTTGGCACAGTTCAAAGTGCTTCCTCGATGACTTAAGAGTAGAGATTGAGTTGGGTTTAGGGTGGCTGGTGGGTCTAGGGTTGGAGTTGGTATATATTTGAGTTGAAGGATTGGGGAACACTGGGTTAGGGTTGAGGGATATTGGGATTGGGGTGAGGGTCAGGGCTGGGCCTAGAGTAGAATCCTGTGGAGCTGGGTTAAGGGCTGCTTTGGGGTTAAGGTCAGGGGTCCGTGGAGCTTTGTCTTTTAAGATTGAGGAGCTTTTGAGAGTTGAGTTGGGACTGAGGATGGGTTTAGGGTGTGGGCTGCATTGGGATTAAGGTCAGGGCTCCATGGAGCATCGGCTTTAGGATTGGGGTAGATTTGGGGGTTGAGTTGGGACTGAGGATGGGTTTAGGGTAGGGGCTGTTTTGGGGTTAAGTTTCAGGTAGAGGTTGGGGTATAACATGGGAGTTGGGGTTGATTAGGGTTTTGGGAAGCTGTCTGCAGGTGGGCATGCTGCAGCCTAGGGCTGGGGCTAAGGGTTTGAAGTTGGGAGTTAGACTTTTCATGTTGGATGAGTCTACAAGATGTGGTTGGAGTTGGAGTTAGATCTAAAGGTATGGTCAGACCAGGTTTGGGATTGGGTTTAGATGGGGGCTTTATTCTAAGGGAGGTTTAGCTTTTAAGTTGAGATCAGATTTTAGGGCTACAGTTGGGTTCAGAATTGGCTTGGATTTTAGTTTGGAAGGATTTGACTCAAGATTTTGGGGGGATGGCATTGAAGATCAAGGTGGAGTTGGTTTCAGAGTGGGTTGGCTTCAGTTTGGAAGGGCCAGGCTGGGTGGGTTGACACCACTGGGGGTTGTGGATTGGGGATGGGTTAGAGCTGAGGTCGAGACACAGACCAAGGCAGGGCTAGCCCTGAAGAGTGAAGTCTCTTGAGGGCAGCCAAGGGGAGCCAGTCCCTAGAGTCCCCAAGTCATCTGAGGGCTCATGGTGGGTGTGGGTGATTATATGCCTACCATTGGTGTATGTCGTCTGTTACTATCTGTCTGTCTCTCTGCCCTGGAAGGATCAGACCCAGGTGTGTAGGGGCAGAAGTCTCCTGGTTTTTGAGCTCAGTGGCCCCCACCACCCCCCCTGACAACTTCTCTGCATCCTTCTTCCCACAGTCGCAGCCGATGCCCTTTCCCTTGCCAAGACCCGTGGGCTCTCTCCCCAACCACCAGCCCATCGGTGAGTGACAGAGGGTAGAGCCAGAGGGAGGGAGATCTTTTCCACCCTGCACCCTACCCTAGCCCCACTATCCTAGGCTGCCAGCCCATCCCCCAACCCAGGGGCAGGGGCTACTGGGGCAACAGGTCAGGCCAGACCCTTCCCTCTCTCCACAGACTCAGCTACTCTGGAGGAATTCAAGAGGAAGATCCTGGAGTCCCAGAGGCACTCTGCAAGCAACGTGGCAGCCCCATACAGGTGAGGTGTTGGGCAGCCTTCGGGGCTGCAGGCGAGGCTGGGACCAGGGCTGGGGATGGAGGGAGGCTCATCTCACACTTGCTGCTTCCCTAATCGAGTGTCTGCTGCACACCAGGCCCTGTGCTGGGTCCAGGAACACAGAAGCAACCGAGACACATTAGGTTCCATCCTCACAAAAGTCCCAGAGTATCAGGTGAGACAGCGGTGAACAAGTCATGATGACAAGACTGTCCAAGAGCCCACAATTATTAGGCTGACTGTGAGCTTGGCACAGTTCTAAGCTCTTTGCATGATAAACTCATTTAGTCTTCACAACCCTAACAGGTGGGGAAACTGACACACAGAGAGGGTGTGCATCATGCCTGTAGTGAGTTCGAGGGAGTATAGGGGCTGATAAAGGAAAAAGATATGACCACAAGATAGCAGTGTTGCACAACAAGCTATTTATTGGGGCCGACACATTGACGGTCCCATGCTGGGGACAGTCCCCTGCAGCAGAAGGTCTGCCAGGAAGGTCTGGCACAGGAAGCCACCAGAAGGAGAAGAGGGCAAGGAAACCTTTGGGGAAGAGGAGAAGGTGAGGGCTTATGTGTGCCTAGGTGATGTCTTCTGCAGCAAGGTGGGGAGGCTCTGAGTCAGAGAGTGCCGAAGGCAGCAGCACTTTGCCGTCGAGTCACCCCGACTCATGGCGACCCCATGCACAGTATAACAAAATGCTGCCTGGTCCCGTGCCATCCCCATGATGGGTTTTGGATTGCACCATTGTGATCCATAGGGTTTTCATTGGCTGATGTTCAGAAGCAGATTTCCAGGCCTTTCGTCTTAATCCATCTTAGTCTGCAAGCTCTGCCAAAACCTGTTCAGCAACACAGCAACACACAAGTCCCCACAGACAGATGAGTGGTGGCTATGCATGAGGTGCATTGGCCAGGAATCAAACTGGGTCTCCCACGTGGAAGGTGAGAATCCTACCACTGAACCACCACCTTAAGGTCTTTATCACTTCAGGATTTTATTGTATCTAGGGCCAGCAGGTGTTGGGCACAGTTTTGCAGGGTATATAAAGCAGGTCGGCCCTAACTGGCTAAAAATCTGCTTATTTTGGACCATTTTTATTTTTTTTTTATTGTACTTTAGATGAAGGTTTACAGAACAAATAGTTTCTCATTAAACAGTCAGTACACATATTGTTTTATGACATTGGTTAACAACCCCATGACATGTCAACACTCTCCCTTCTTAACCTTGGAGGACCTTTTCTTTTTTTTGGTGAAAATATACATAGCCAAAGTTACACCATTTCAAAAGTTTCTACATGTATAATTCAATGACATCGATTACATTCTTCCAGTTGTGCTGCTATTTTCACTGTCCTTTTTCAAACTATTCCATCACCATTACCTTCAACTCACTGCCCCCTAGGCTTCCCATCAAACCTTTTGAGTTGCTGTTGTCAATTTGATCTCACACAGCTAATTCTTTTCGTACCTTAGATGAAGGTTTACAGAACAAATAGTTTCTCATTAAACAGTTAGTACATATATTGCCCTATGACAATGGTTAACAACCCACGACATGTCAACACTGTCCCTTCTCAACCTTGGGTTCCCTATCACTAGCTTTCTTGTCCCCTCCTGCCTTCTAGTCCTTGTCTTTGGACCATTTTTAAAACAATTTGATGTGTACAAATTTGAATTTGGCACTGGCAGGTTTTTTTTTTGGGGGGGTGGGGAGTTCCCGGGTGGCACAAACAGTGAACGCACTTGGGTACTCACCAAAAGGTGGGAGGTTTGGGGCTACCCAGAGGCACCTCAGAAGGCCTGGCTATCTACTTCCAAAAAAACAGCCATTGAAAACTCTACGGAGCACAGTTCTACTCTGATATACACGGAGTCACCATGAGTCAGAGCCAACTATATGGCAACTGCTTTATTTTTTTGGGGGGAGGGGGCGGGGGAAGCTAAAGGGCTTCAGCTTGCTATGAAGAAGTAGGTAACCTGGGGCTGATACACAGAGGCTGTCTTTGGCTCATTGATGTAACAGGGGCCCAGGTAACACGGCCAGGAAATGCAGAGTTCGTACAGGAGCCCGGGCTCTCAAACACCAGACAAGCAAGAGAGGGTCTGGAGCTGAAGGGTGAGGAGGATCTGGCTACAGCGAGAGTAGAGGGAACAGTGCTCCAGGCAGCAGGAAGAGCACATGCAAAAGCCTTGAGGCTGCACTGGGGTGGGGAGGGTTTGAAGACCCGCCAGAAGGGGATGTAGCTGGAGCTGAGGGAGCAACATCCACGAGTGACTCTGGGTCTCTCACCCAGGCCTCTGCTCCTCGGTTTCCACCTCCACAAAAGCGAAGAGGCCTGAGGTCAAGGGTATGGAAATGCTTTGCCTGTAAAAACCAAGGCTGGGGGCCTCAGCAGGCGTATCAAGGGCTCCTGGCACGCGCTCAGGTCATGGCCCGACGCCGGTGCACCCCTCCCCAACGCAGGGCTGGTCATGTGTTGGGACACCCTGTGCGTCATAGGGAAGGTGACTCAGACTCCCTGAGAACGCCCAGTGCTCCTCCAGGGTGGCGGCTACTCCTGTTCAGGATGCTGCTGCTGACTGAGGGGCCAGGGACAGTGTTCCCATTTTAGCTTGGCACCCAAGCTCAAGGAGGTGCTGGGACTTTAAGTCAGATACCTTGGATCCCAAAACCTGTGCCTTTGACCATTTCGCCTCCAGACTATTGTCAGGTTGGCTCTGTTGCAGCCGCAGGGAGATAAATGCAGGTGCGCCTGGGCCAAACAGACTCAAAACTTTGCTGTTGTAAAAACGGCGTGGGGGTAGTGTCTGACCTCCTCTAACTTCACAAGGAGGAAGAAGAATCAAGACCAACAGCCCAAGGCTGATTCCTATGAGGCAGAGGTCAGACATGCTTCCTCTCTCCACCATCTTTACCAACTCTGACACCAACCGTCCTTCCCACAGCACTTTCTACCGGGTTCAATAATTCATTGCAATGGCCACACAGAACTCAGTCAATAGTCATAATTATATGGTTTATTAGGGAAGTAACAGTTACAATTCAGGCTCAGAAACATTCAAGGATACAGTTCTTTCATTAGGACAGCCTTTTACCAGCCTTGCTCACAGGCACGCCTCTCCCTGGCCCTAGGCCTCTGCCCAAAGGCACACAGCTTTTTCTTTCTGTGGGCCAGGACCCACCACACCATCTCCAGCTGTGGGGTCTCTGCTGCCAGGTCTCTCCTGCCACCACTTCTTGCCATCTTCAGGGTTACAGCTCACTCCTTTCTCGGTCTCCTACTTCCAGGAGCTTCTTAGCACAGGGATCCTGGGTCAAAAGATGTCTGGCTCCTGGCTGTTCTTTCTTGGTGGTGGTGGGATCTTCTTTCTTCTTTCCCTCCTCTGGGGTGGCTCATTTCAAGCTCAGCAGGATGGCAAAATTAACCAATCCCCTTGGTGGGCCACAATTACCCTATCACACAGTCCTGCCCAATCACTTGGGTGAAACTTACAAGGCTATGGCTAGAAAGATCACACAAAAGCAATCTATGGTACCGCAGCCTTCAACTTCCCAGGGGGCTCCACGTCCAGCTCCACCATGCTTTTTCTTACACAACCATGAGCTGGGAAGCTCACTTCCTTACAGAACTGTTCTCCAGCTCTCTGGAGGGCTCCGCGTCTATCCCAACCACACTTCCTCTCACATACACCCTGTGATGGGGAGCTCACCTTCTTACAGAACTGTCTTCCAGCTCTGAATAGCTCTGCTTCCCACAGGGAGGGAAGCAAGAGGGTCCGGAAAAGAACTTGCTCCAGACAAACACGACTTTTCTCCCTCTGTCTTGGCCCAAAGCCCTCACAGCAAGGAAGGAGTTTCTATTATTATCCCCATTTCTCAGAGGAGGAAACTGAGGCCCCAGGGAAGTGACCAGTCCGAGGTCATGTGGCGGTGGCGGCGGAGAGTCAGACAGGGCTCCCAGCCCAGGCCTGTCCAGGCCCCAGCTGAGAACCGGGGAAACACTTGACATTGTTTACCCCAAATAACGTCCCCCTGCTGAGAAAACAATGCCCACTCAGGCCTGGGCCCCGCCTGGCTTTCTCTGCAGGGTCGAAGGAAGGGCCTCTGGCCCGCTAAGCTCCAGCTGCGATCGCCAGCCACCCAGGGTGCAGGGGTGTGTGTGCGTCAGCTCTGGGTTCAAGTTCCAGCTCAGCCAGCTGGGATACCTGGGCTGAGTCACTGCCTTAGACTCACAATAGCCAAATTTTAGAGGCATCTTATCAGGGCCCAGTCCGAGGCCCGGTGCCAGCCATCCTGCCCCAGCATAGGAGGTAGGTGGGGAGCTCACTCCATTTCCATTTTCTGAACTTCAAGAAAATCTCCACTGGTGCTCCCTCACCCTTAACTCTTCCTGGACATTTGCAAATCTCCTGTGTTTGCAAAGCAAGAGCAGATGCAGCTCAGTCTCTAGCCCAACTGGAGGACAAAGTCTTACTGCTTATTGAACATTTCTAAGTTATTTGCTCTTGATGGCAAGTGCACTAGTGTTCGTGCACTTGGTGAGGCTGGGTGTCCTTTGCAGAGAAATCTGTTTAAGTTAAAAAAGACCACTGATATAGAGGCAAATATTAAGTAAATATTGGTGCAGGGCTATGTGGCCGGAGATGGCAAAAATCTCCAGGGGGGTTCACAAAAGATTAAAGATGTGAGTTCAGCCCTTGCTGGCTTTGAGCCGAGCTCAAGTTCATGACTATTATGATTCTTTGGTTCATGAGTGGAGTTCACTGTGGATTCATTGCGCAACCCATATTTATTGAGCAGCTGCTCGTCCCTGGATAGTGCAAACGGTGAACGCACTCAGTTGCTAATCAAAAGGCTGGAGGTTGGAGTCTATCCAGAGGCATCTTGGAAGAAAGGCCTGGTGATCTATTTCTGAAAAATCAGCCGTTGAAAACCCTGTAGAGCTCAGTTTTACTCTGAAGCACATGGGGACACCTTGAGTTGGAATCAATCTGACGGCAATGGGTTTGGTTTGTTTGGGGTTTTTTTGGTGATGGGTGAGATGGGAAAAGGATGAGGGGGTGTGAGGAGGCTGGCGCGGTGGATGGGGGTCAGGGAGGGCTTCACAAGGAGGTGACATTATCTGAACAAAGAGCTGAAGGAGGTGAGGG
Source organism: Dugong dugon (assembly GCA_030035585.1). Lineage (NCBI taxonomy): Eukaryota > Metazoa > Chordata > Mammalia > Sirenia > Dugongidae > Dugong > Dugong dugon. The sequence continues at coordinate 21,816,954 of CM057462.1, read as the reverse complement.
AAGAGCCATGGGGGGATCCCCACAAGGGTGCACCAGGCAGAGGGCAAGCCTGTGCAAAAGTCCTGGGGTAGGATCATGCCTGGTGAGGAGGCTGGTGTCGCCAGAATGCAGCAATCGAGGGGGTGAGTGGGAGAAGGTGAGGGCCAGGAGGTGACGGGGAAGGGCAGGCAGGGCCCGGTGGCTGCAAGGAGGACTTTGGGAGCCCAGGGAGGGCTGTGAGCAGAGGAGGGAACAGACTATGGGGGGCAAGGGGGTGGCAGCCAGGGGAGCAGGGCAGAGGTGACTGCACTGGTGATGATGGAGGCTTCAGAGCCCCATTCTCCTTGTCTGAAACACAGGGACCACCATTTCTTGGAGGCAAGAAAGCAGGAGTGGGACCCTGGCCTCAAACAGGGAGAATCCTGGTCCGGGGGGCAGGTAGAGCCAGGGAAGAGGACAGACCCAGCCAAGGAACGTGAGGCCCTGGGGCCCCAGGGAAGAGACAGGGAAGGAAGGGAGGGGGCCAGCGGAAGCAGGACTTGGCCACAGCCCCCTCCTTCCCCCACCAGGAAACAGCCTCCTGCCAACCCCTGACCCCTCACAAGAACCTCTGCCAGGCCCAGGAGGGGGAAGGGCTCTCCAGACAGCAGCAATGAGCTGGAAGTCGTGCAAGAGAATCTTGGAATTTTGCATCATTTGGGACTTCCGTAGGGGTCTGAGTCCCTGAGGGTGGCTGGGCAGGGCCAGCCAAGGAGGAGCCCTGGATACCAGGTCCAGAGGTTCAGGCTTTCTCTTGAGGGCACTGGGGAGCCATAGCAGGTGTGTGAGCAGGGGCAGGCTCACTAGAAAAATGCTCCTGAAGAAAGATGGGGTGCAGAACTCAAATTCTAGTAAAAAGACCAGACTTAATGATCTGAGACTGGAGGAACCCCAGAAAGCATGGGCCCCACACTATCAGCCCAGAACTAAAACAATTTCCAAGGCCAGCTCTTCAGACAAAGATTGGACTGGACTGTGGGACATAAACTGATACTTGTGTAGAGTGTGCTTCTTAGCTCAAGTAGATACATGAGACTAAACCAGCTGCTTCTGTCCGGAGGTGAGATGAGAAGGCAGAGAGGGTTAGGAGCTGGGAAATCAGGAGTGGAAAGGAGGAGTGTGCTGTCACAGTACAGGGAGAGCAGTTAGGGTCACATAACAATGTAAGTATAAATTTTTGTATAAGAGACTAACTTGAAATGTAAACTTTCACTTAAACTACAACAATGAACAACAACAACAAAAATGCTCCTGGGAGTGAGGTGCCAGCATCTGGTCAATTCTGTGTGGACAAAAGAAGGAGACTGCGGCTGGCCTCAGGTCCCAAGGGGGGAGTGGGGCAAAGACTACTGAGCAAACTCCCAGAATCCCCAGGACTCTGAGTAGTGTTGGGAGAGCCAGACAGGCTGCAACAGTGGCCTGGAGCACATGAGGGGGCCTCTCTGAGCCTCAGTCTCTTCATCTGCACAATGGGGAGGTGTGTTCCTCCACAGTCTGGGGAGGTTCAAAGAGTGGAAGTTGAAGGAGGAGCCTGAACCCCAAAGTAGGCTGGGGGTCCTTGGGAGCAAGGAGGAGCCCAGGGCAGGAGGAGGCAGGGCCAGTTTCTCAGGACATCTTGCAGATGAGCCTCCAGGGCTGGTGAGTTCTGTCTGTCCATCTGTCTGTCTGACGGACTGTTGTGTGTTTGTTCCCACCCCCTTTCTGCTCCAGTGGCTGAGAAGACTCCAGGCCTCGAGGACCGAGGAGGCCCCCGACTCAATGATGCATGCAGCAAGATGCGTGCGGTGCCGACACAGCCCTCCCGCCGTCCCCCAGCACAGGCCGCAGGTGGACAAGCTTCCCACTCACTGCACCAAAAGTCCTCCCCACCCCCACAGACACCTCCAGTGCTGGCTCCCATCCCCACCCCCACACCACGCGACCACAGCCATGTGACGTCCCCACACAGTGTCAATGTCACTCACAGGCACAGTGACAATATCACACAGAGTGATACTGTCACCTCCAGACACATGATAACATCACCTACAGACACTGATGACAATGTCACATAGAGACACAGTGATAACATCACATGCAGTGACAATGTCACATACACAACATCACACATGGTGATGACATCACACATGGCAACATTACACACAGACACAGTGACAATGTCACCCACAGACATGGCAATGATGTCACACACAGACATGACAATGTCACACACGATGACATCACATACATAGTGACAACATCACACACACAGTGATAACACTACACAGAGACATGGTGTCAACAGTGCACACACAGTAACAATGTTACACACAGATCTGGTGTCAATGTAATAGACACAGCATCAGTGTCACACACAGTGATAATGTCCCTTCACACTCACTTTCTTTATTCACCCAGTGTCACCTCCCCCTGCATATGGCCAAGCCCCCCCCATGGCCCCCACCTCATCTGCACACTTCATCCCCCACACCCACACCCTGCTGCCTTATCTCCCGAAGCTTCCTCACACCCGCAGGGCCGGGCAGTGAGAACAGGAAGACATTCGCTGCCATCCCCCCTTGATGGTTTCCAGGCCCCTTCGCGGGAGGGGGCGCCTATCCAGGGGTGGGAGGAGTCCCCCCTCCCCACCCCTAAATGCCCGAGGAGGGGAGCTGTCCCTGTCACTCCCTCTAACCCCAGCCCTGCCCGGGGCCCATATAAATGTTATTGGCACTTAATAAATGTTAGCAATCCCTTTAAAGACTTCAGAGCCGTGATTTCTTCTTTGAAAAGAGACCACATGGCTGTGAGCCAGAAAAAACTAGAAAGGAGATGAGAACTGAACAGAACCTCCCCCTCAACTTCCCCAGGCCACTAGACCCCTTACCAAGAACAAATGTGGGGGGAACACCAGGATCCCCCAAGATCCTCTGCTGGCAAAATAATAGCCAATAAGCATTTAATGAAATGCCTACAAAGCATAGCCTTGGGACAGCTCTGATTGCTGCTAAATGGAGAATTTCTTTTCAAAAGTAGGTTTCCATTTGAAAGCAATCTGTAGCTTTGGTTTTTCTAGGATTGCAAAGAGTTTTCCAGGTACTGACAAAGATTACGGAACTACAATAGACTGCAGAGAATTGCAGGAACTCCTTCTCTCCAAAATCATTCCAGGAGCAATATCACAAAAGTCCCTGGCCATTGTTTTGTCTTGTTTGTTTGTTTGTTTTGTTTTTGCAGCAAGACAAAGGCAGCCAGTCTTAGGGGCACTTTAACTCACCTATATCACTAAATTAGCCAGAGCTGTTATTGTCGTTTGCTGCCGTCGAGTCAGCCCCCAACTAAGGCCAACTCCATGCACAACGGAATGAAACACTGTCTGGTTCTGCACCATCTCCCTGATTGGTGTAGATCAGACCGTTAATATCCACAGGGTTTTCATTGGCTGATTTTCAGAAGTTGATCACTAGTCTTTCTTCCTAGTCTGTCCTAGTCTGGAAGCTCACTGAAACCTGTTCAGCATCATATCAACACGCAAGCCTCTGCTGACAGGCGGGCGATGGCTGTGCACGACGTGCACTGGCCGGAAATCAAACCCCAGTCTCCCACATGGGATGCAAGGATTCTACAACTGAACCACCACTGCCTCATAAATTAGCCAGTAGCCAGGGAAATACAAATGAAAGGAACACAGAGAATCACAATGCACCCAGCAGACTCTAGGAAAAAAATTGTAAAAAGCCATAACACCTATTGCTGGTGAAGTTGCAGAGAAAAGGGCATTTTCCTACAGGACTGCTAGATATGCAAATTTTATCATGGTCCTTCTAGAAATTATTCAATATTTACTAAAAGTAAAGCTGTACAAACCCTTTGACTTGGCAACCCCATTCCTAGGACTTTATCCCTGAGAAATAAAATCTCCAGGACATAAGAATGAATATTCCTGCTTGTAACTGAAAAATAAAACTTCAGGAAACAAAGCAAATGGCCATTCATGGAAAAACTGCTTAAAAATTGTGATCTAAAATCTCGGCTTGTCAGAGATGGAGGTACCTCTCCCCTCCCCTCATCCTCCCAAGCCCATCCCCTGGGACCTGGACAGGGAAGGTGTGAGTCAGGAGGAGCCGGGGCCGGCAGCGCCACGCTTAGGACAGGCCAGTCTGCAGGGACAAAGGAGCGATATTTCCTGGATGCGGAAGCAAGGGAAGCACTCGGCTGGGGCTCAGCCAAGCCAGGCCAGGGCAGTCAGCCAGGACAGCCTCCCAGACAGACGGGCTTGCTGCCCCAAGGAAGCAGGGATGTCCCTGACCCTGAGCCTACTGCCCTGGAAGCCCAGAGTCAGGGGGACACTGATACAGGCCAGCCCCAGCGACCACAGGGGCCTGATTTCGGGTTCCCGGGCCAGACATCCCTGGATTTGAATGACGGCTCAGTTTTCTCATCTGAGAAATGGGCATAATAACAATTCTAAACTCTCAGGATAAACAGGCACAGGTCTCTAATGCTTCTTTGGTCTCTGCCATCTAGAACATTCCAGGATATCATCCCATTCTGCTGGCTCTATGGCTGGGCCCTGGCTCAGCCCTCCTACACCTGGACCTCAGCTTCCACCTTCAGTACAACCCCCATGATGGCGCCAGAGGATCTTTCTGCCACAAAGATCTGACTCTATCCCTCCCCTGCTCACACACCCTCCATGGCTCCTTATTTCCCCGGAGACAAAATCCAGCTCCCCAGCACTCTTGTGGCCCTGCACAGTTCAACGTTTGCCTTCAGCTGTCCTGGACATTTAGTTCTCCAATTAAAGACTTATCAAGCCTTTATTTATGCTGTGCTTTCTGACTAAAATAACCTTTTCTGGCCTGGAAAACTCCTCTTCTTCCTGCAAAGCCCAACTCCAGAGTCCCCTCCTCTAGGCAGGCTCCCAGGTTTAGCCCTTGTCCCCTGGGGGCAGGAGGTGTTTGAGTCTGACTCTGGAGGCTCCTTGGAGGCTGAGCAGGGTCTGAGCACTGAAAAGGGAACAACTGGCCTGCCAGCCGCCTCCCTGACCCTTCATCCAGCCACTGGGTGAGGTTCAGACTCTTTGGGGATTTCCTGTGACCTCTATAAATAACCCCCTGGCTGCTTCCCACAAACTGCCTCACCCTTCTTGGAAAAAAGGAATTGTAGCCAAGGACCTCGGTCCAGCCTCCTGCCAAGGCAGCGGGGGAAGGGGAGCAAGGACGGGGCAGCCTTCCCAAAGAGCATCTCCCTCCCCACCGAGACCCTGACCCAGCTCGCCCCCTCCGGGGAGCCCTCCCCACTCTGAGGATGTAGGGACGCCCACCCCCATTTGATCCACTTTTTAACTTTTCTTCCCTGGGCCTCAGTTTATTTTTATGCAAAGTGGTTAACACAGTAATATCCAAGGACTCAACTCACGGAGGGGCCCTTAAATTTCAAGAACCGCCCCCACCCCAGCTGTTAAACAAGTAAACAAATCAACGAAAAGTGGTACAGCACAAAAAAGTCTGTGAAAAAACGGAATCGAAGGTCCCTTCTAGTGGTTATGCTAGGGGAATTCCGGACGTCTCCGGAAGACCTCCTTCATCTCGGCCAGCCTCTGCTCATGCGCCCCCTGAAACCTGAGAGCTTGTATCTCTCATCACGCGGGTGATCATTCTAGACCTTGACCTAATGTGAGACTGTTCCTCTATCTGTTGGTCGACGAGAGTTAACCCACCGTTCTCACCTGGTGGGCAGGGAGAGCGCAGGCGCTTTGAGGAAGGACTGCCAGGCACCGCCTTTGTGAGGACAAGGCGCCCTCTGCTGGTCGGTCACCCCCACATCATCCCCCGTCGCCTCCCCCGCCAAAAAACCAAAACCACTGTCCTCGAGTAGCAACCCTACAGGACAGGGTAGAACTGCCGCATAGGGTTTCCAAGGCTGTAAATCTTTACGGAAGCAGACTGCCACATCTTTCTCCCGCACAGCGACTGGTGGGTTCTAATCTCTGACCTTTTTGGTTAGCAGCCCAGCGCTTTAACCACTGCACCACCAGGGCTCCATTCATGCCCCCAGAATTCTCAGAATCAAACCGATGCCAAGCTATCATGCCTCCCCCCTTTACTTTCGGGCCTCACCCGCTCTTCTGTCCCTCTCGCTCACTCTGCTCCAACTACACGGCCACCTCGCTCTTTCTTGAACACACCAGTCCTGCTCCCATCTCAGGGCCTTTGCATGTGCTGTGACCCTGCATTGTCCAGCCTTTGCCTCCAGCTGTCCTGGACGCTTAACTCTCCGATTAAAGACTCAGTGAGCCTTTATTCATGCTGTGCTCTCCGACTAAAATACCCTTTTCTTGCCTGGAAAACTCCTCTTCTTGCAAAGCCCAACTCCAGAGACCCCTCCTCCAGGCAACCTCCCAGGTTTAGCCCTTGCTCCCTCTTGGGGCTAGAGGTGTCTGAGTCTGGCTCTGATTCCTCCAGGCTGGGAGGCTCTCACAAGCCTCCTCCATTTGGCTTGCTTCTTCTTACAATCAGATCTCAGCACAAGCGCCACCTCTGCAGGGCAGCCTGCCCTGAAGTCCCCCGCCAGGTCAAGTTTCATCTTGAGCTCACGCAGCAGCCACCAGGCTCACTGTAGTGTGCCTGTTCTGTAACAAGGGCAGGGACCATGCTGGTCTCCAGCACCCTGAGCACTGCCTGCCATACGGGAGATCCTCAGTGAGCTCAAATTTGAAATTAAACAGACCTGTATTCAAACCCCAAAGCTGGGGGAACTCCAGCAAACAACTTTACTTCTCTGAGCCTCAGCTTCCTCAGTCTGTAAGACTAGAACAAAATATACACTTCATTGTGCTGCTATGGATTCAATAAAACAATGTGTACAGTCCTGGCACAGACTAGCTGCTTGGTAAAAATTTACTGAGTAAGTGAATGAGTGAATAAAGAGTAAGCATGGAAAGGGAGTGGGCACCTGGAGTTTGCAAGTGGCTTCAAAGATGCAAGAGGCAAAGTTTACATGCAAGGGCTGGAGACAAGGTAGCAATGGCCACTTTATCTTTTTGCTCTTAACTATGTCGATCTAATTAAAATTCCCTATATCTAAAATATTGCCTTTTAACTAACAAAAGGTGTTTCAGTGTGGTTTGCGTATGATATCAAATAAAGAATATTTAACACTTCTCACATTTTATACATGATCTATCAGGTCAGATGCTTTTAAAAGTCAGCTTGATGAGATACAGTAGCAAGTTGAACTTTGCTTTTAAATTCCTTACTATCTAAGACTAAGTTGTAGTTCAGGATTGTCTTTAAACAGATATTTAAAGACACATAAAACTGCTGAATTATTGTATATGTGTAATTGTTAATGGTGCTTTTACTCACTCATTAGAAGGATGAAGGTAGCAGAGAGAGATTATCAGCGCAAATTTGTAAATTACATGATTATAAGGCTTAAGATAATTAAAAAATAAGATTATGATTTTTTTGGAAAAAAAAAAACACTAAAAAGAAATGACACTGAAAAACAAAAAAGTATTGGCGAGGATGTGGAGAAACTGGAACCCTCATGCATTGCTGGTGGGAATGTACAATGGTGCAGCCACTGTGGAAAACAGTTTAGCGGTTCCTCAAAAAGTTGATCATACAACTACCATATGACCCAGCAGTCCCAATCCTAGGTATCTACCCAGAAGTGAAGGCAGGAACGCAAACAGAAACCTGTCCACCAACGTTCATGGTAGCACTTTTTTATAATAGCCAAAAGACAGAAACCATCCGAGTGTCCAACCATATAATGGCATACTACTCAGCCATAAAGAGAAATGAAGCACTGATATAGGCTATGGATGAACCTTGAAAACCTCATGCTGAGCAAAATGTTAGTCACAAAAGGGCAAATATTGTATGATCCCACTTATATGAAATATCTAGAAAAGGCAAATGCATAGAGACCAGAGTTTGTTAGTGGTTATCAGGGGCTGGAAGAAAGGAGGATTGGGAAGCTGCTTAACGGGCTGCAGTGCAGTGAATTACTTAATATAGCCCTTCTAGCAATAGTCTTTGTGACTGCTACACAATGACTGGGTGGGATTATGCAAATAAGGTATATGAACCTGTGATGGTTATGGGTCACCTTGGCCGGGCCATGATTTTCAGTGGTTTGGCAGTTATGTAATGATGTAATTTGGCAGTTTGTATAATGATATATTCATCTTCCGTTTTGTGATCTGATGCAATTATCCTCCATTTTGTAATGCGCTGTAAATTCTAGCATCTATGCCTGTGGTTATGGTCCCATTTGGGAATGAGTTGTCCATTATGTTAATGAGGCAGGATTAGGGTTGGATGTATCTTGAGTCACTGCCCTACTAGAGGGTGTGACTCAAATCACCACCCTTACCACCCTTATTCAAGTCATGCCCTTACTTGAGTCACACCTTATCTTACAAGAGATAAAAGGAGAGAGAAGCAAGCGGGGGCGGGGGGGTGAAGACCCCCTACCATCAAGAAGAGCTAGGAGTCTAATGAGGTACAGCAGTCCAGGGACAAGGGCCAGAGGGCAGAAGGGGACAGGGAAGCTGGTGATAGGGAACCCAAGGTTGAGTAAGGGTAGTGTTGATGTGTTGTGAGGTTGTTAACCTTGTCATAGGGCAACATGTGTACTAACTGTTAAATGAGAAACTATTTTGTTCTGTAAGCCTTCATCTAAAGTGAGAATAGCAGCACAATTGGAAGAGCGTAGTCGATGTCACTGAACTGTGCATGTAGAAATTTTTGAAATGGTGTATCTTTGGCTAGATATATTTTCACCAAAAAAAAGTCGAGAAGGGAGAGGGTTGACATGTTGTGGGGTTGTTAACCAATGTCATAAAACAATATGTGTACTACTGTTTCACGAGAAACTATTTGTTCTGTAAGCCTTCACCTGAAGTACAATAAAAATAAATAAATAAATAAAGGCCTAGAACTGCATTGTCCAAAAAAAAAAAAAAGAAGAGCTACGAGTGAAGAATGTCCTTTGTTGGACCCAGGATCCCTGTGCTGAGAACCTCCTAGACCCAGGAGACAGAGAGCTATAACACCGGAGACAGCACAAGATGGCAAGAAGTGGCAGCAAGTGCAACAGAGAACCAGCAGTAGGAGAACCAGGGGACCGATGCAAGACAGAACAGCTACAGTGGGTGTGCTGACCCAGGAGCAAGAGAGCTGAGTGCCTTCAGGCCAAGGCTTACTGGCAGAGTAGGGTTCCCCAGGGAACTTATTGGTGGAACCAAAGAGATTTGTAACCCTTGCCCCAGCAAGGCAGAGACAGGGCCAAGGGACCGAGGGCTGGAGAGAGAGGCCTACCTGCGGGCATGGCTGAGAAGCAGCTGTCCTGATCAAAGAACTGTATCCTGAGTCGTTTCTGACCCTGAATTGTAACCTGCTACTTCCCTAATCATCCCCATAATTGTGAGTACAGGAGCCCCTATTATTCTCAGGGGATACGTTCCAAGACCCCCAGTGGATGCCTGAAACCGTGGATAATACCAAACCCTGTATATACTATGTTTTTTTCCTATACATACATGCCTATGATAAAGTTTAACTTATAAATTAGGCACAGTAAAAGATGAACAATAATAATAAAATAGAACAATTATAACAATGTACACTAATAAAAGTTATGTGAACGTGGTCTTTCTCTCTCAAAATATCTTACTGTACTGTAGTCACGCTTCTTCCTGTGATGATGTAAGGTGATAAAATGCCTACATGGTGAGATGAAGTGAGGTCGATGATGTAGCCATTGTGACACAGCGTTAAGCTATTATTGACCTTCTGACGATACACAGGCGGATCATCCAGCCATGCTGATGGTGATGATTGGGGACCCTCGATGGTTGAAGATTTTTTTTTTGCTGAAACCTTTTGGAAGAACATTGTAATCAGAAGTTTTCAGACCGCGGTTAACTGTGGGTAACTGAAATCACAGAAAGCGAAACTGCCAGTAAGGGGAGACCACTGTATTTTCTGTGAGCCGTGTGTGGCCATTGCAACAAGTGACAGAACCTAGCAGAGAAGCAAACAGCACCATGGGAAGGGACGGCTGGTGTCAGAATTGATGAAAAGGTTGGAGGGTGGAGGTATGTTTGATCTCAGCCTCAAAGGAATCAGCCTGGGGCTGTTCATCTTGATTCTTCTTCTCCCTTGTGAAGTTAGAGGAGGTCAGCCACCTCTGCCACGGCCATTTTTACAGGGGAACTGAGTCTCTGGTGTGATGGAAAACTTTTGGAAATAGTGGTGGTGGTTGTACAACATGTTGACTGTAATTAATGTCACTGAAGTGTACACTTAAAATAGGTAAAATGGCAAACTTTTGTTATATATAATCACAATAAAAAATAAGAATTTTTGAAGTTTACAAAGGGATGACTACTTGTACAGTAATAAACACTATGCAATTTATGTACAAAACACAAGACAAAACATATTTGAAAGGTGCATCCGCAAATGTGCAAACGTGCAGAGAAAGTTCTGGAAAGACACATTAAGCTGTGACCCCTAGAAAGGGGATGAGGGAATTTTCCATGTTTAAACATTTCTGGATCACCTGAGTTTTTTACTGTGGTGAAATGCGTTCCTTTATGTGGCCTTTTGCCTTGGTTCTTTGGAAAAATGATTTGAGAGATTTTTTTTCCCCTAAGCACTGAGGCGTTACATTTGCCCTAGTTTTCTATCCCAGAGGGTTTATTACTTTTTATCTAGTCCTGGGCTGCAGCCTGCCCTGTGGTTGGTATGCACCTTGCAGGGATCGGTCAATATACTATGCAAATGAAGTAAGTGTAGCCTATTATGCAAATGAAGTCTCTGTGGCCTACGGAGAGGGGCTTGGTTAGTTCGTGGCCCTGGTGGGAGGGCTATGCCTTGAAATTGATGAGGAGCTGGCTTGTATATGCAGCCAACCCCACAGCGGTGGGCAAACCGAAGCAGAAGGAGGAAGAGAGAAGCAGAGAGAGAGGAGGTAAGGAAGCTACTGAAGGAGCTGTAGCCCTGAAGAGAGCAGCCTGGAAGGGCCCCCGGGGTGGAAACCTGCCGCTAGGAATGCAGCTAAGAGAGCTCAACGAAAGGGCTACACTGGTTATGAGCGAGGTCAGTTAACTAGCGGACAAGCTGATGACAGGGAGGCCGAGGGCGGAGAGGCCTGTCCTCAGAGGGTTGAGAGGGGGTGTGCACGGCAGAAAGAATGACCTGCTTGCTTGCATGGCCGAGAGAAGCTAAGAGAGTTGTCCTGTACCGAAGAAGGAAGGAATGTGCTTCTCCACTTCAGAGGAGCCTTCCAGACTTTGCCTGCAGGCTTCCTGATCCTCATTCTGAGTTGTAGCCTATTGATCCTGATCCCAGGTTGTACCCTGTTGCTTCCTTAATAAACTACTTAACTGTAAGTATGGTCTGTGAGTTCTGTGTGGCCATGGCAATGGATAAACGAACCCAGAAGTAGAGACTGCTGTGGGAGGGACGACTGGTGTCAGAAATGGTAAAAAGTTTGCAGAGTGGAGGTATGTCTGTGGGCTGATCCTGGTCATTACTCCCATGAAGTTAGATAGGTTCTGATGCTACTCCCACCCTTTTACATTTACATTCCTTTGGTATTTGCAAAATAAATTAACAACTACAAAACCCTGAGATTCCCCCCTCCCCACAATCCCAACCCTCCACTCCTACTCCCCCAGCATCTGGCACCCAAAAGGGACTTCCATTCAGCCCCACTCCAGGGCCCGAACCCCCAGCTCGTCCCTGTGAGGGGACTGGCTGGCCGCAGCTTGGTTATCACCAGCAACATGGAGCTTGCTACCTATGAAGGCAGCTGTTTGCTTCTCTGTTTTGGGATCAAGCTCTTCCTCGGGTGAATGAGAATTCCACTTGTCTTAAGCTATTCCCAGACCTCTCAAGCCTTCTGGGCATCTGCCCAGCCTGGGTCCGAGCCTTGGTCTCCCCCGAGCAGTGCCCACAGCATTCGCTGTCCCTCACTTGCCCACACAGAAGTCCCGGAAGATGACGTCCAGGATCTCTTCGGTGCCCCCTCCCCCCGTGAGGCGGGCCAGGTGCCCCCGGGCGACCCGCAGTGCCTCAGCTTCCAGGACCAGGTCTCTTGCCTCCTTGTAGTGGCCTAGGGCATCCAGGCAGCTCTGGAGGTGATACTGGTGCCTTGCGCGTGTCAAGAGCGGCGGGCCTGTGGAGGGGTCCCCACACCTGGAAGAGACAAAGGATGTGGTCACTCTCAATCTTCTCAGCCACCCTTCCAGACTGAAGGGTGGGGATGGTTGGGGATGGCTGTACCCATTTCACAGATACAGTAACTGAGTATGAGGCAGGTATGTGCCCAAGGCCAGTGGCTCAGCACCCACTTGAACTCAGGTCCGGAGTTAGGCAAGGGGACTCACACTGTAGCTAGCTCCTTCCTCAGTGCTTCCAGGAGGCTGTCCAGCCCCTCCCCAGTCACACAGGACAGCAGCAGGTAGGGGGGCAGGTCAGGATTGGGGCCTAGACCCTCAGAGGGCAGTAGGTCCAATTTGTTCAGCACCAGCAGGAGGCGCTGGCTGCTCCCATTAGGGCTCCGGGCTCCTACATGAGCCACAACTGTGTCCAGGAAGTTGCAGCTAGAGGGAGAGGCCAGGTCACAGGCATCCAGTACAGCCAGAATGAGATCAGCCTGCTCCAGCCTGGGGGAGCAGGAAGAACCAACTTAGCATGATACCAGAACTCAGCTCTTAAGGGCACTGGGCGAGGCAGAGCCTGAGGGGGACTGGGCAGAGCATAAGAGGGAGGGGCGAGCAGGAGCAGAGGCAGAACTTAAAGGGCTGCCTTCCTCAAACCACTGAGGTTCCCCACTTAAGGGAGTCTAGCAGTCTCTTCTCATTCAAGAAGAATGAAAAATAAACCCAATAGGGAGAAAACACAGAAGAAGGGGCCCAGCCACACCCACTGCATGGCCCTGCCCACTATCTGGCCCCACCTACCTCGCGCGGGCACGCCGTACACCCTCCTGCTCCACTGGCCCCACACCCTCACGCAGCCCTGCGGTATCGCTCAGCAGGGCTGGGAACCCAGCCAGGTCCACAGGGGTCTCCAGCACATCACGGGTGGTCCCTGGTTCAGGGGACACGATGGACACAGGCTTCCGGCCTGGGAGGGGGTTAGAGGAAGGGGTAGGGTGGAGGTAAGGGAGCCTGCCCTTCCCCCACTTCACCATGTCACTGGACAGAGCCTTGGTCCACCCAGCCCTCAGCTCTAGCCCCCATCTCCCACACAGGCCCAGCCTCCGGCCTGCCTCCCACGCACTGAGCAAGTTCACCAGGCTGCTCTTGCCGGCGTTGGGAGGTCCTGCAACCACCACGTGAGCCCCAGAGCGGAGCCTCTGCCCTCGCCGTGCATCTCGTAGATGTGCGCCCAGAGCGGCCTGCAGTCCCCTCACTGAGCTGTCCACTGGGGGGAGGCAGAAGGGCGGGAGTAAGGGAAGCTCAGAGGGCTGAGATGCCAGGGTGTCCCCAGCCCCCACACTCCAGTAGGCTCTACCTCGCTCCAGGACATCTTCCTCCAGATTGTCATCTTCACCGAAGTCTATATAGGCCTCCACGTGGGCCAGAGCCTGGGGGAGGGGGAGTGTGAGCACCAGGGGCCCCCCATCTTATCAGGCTGCCCAACATAAGGGGCCTGATTGGGGGCTGCAGGCAGGAGGCTTTCAGACAGGGGAGGGGCAGGTGGGGTCGTCCTGCAGCGGAGGGACAGGTGGGGGGTTCTATCACGCAGGTGATTGACAGGTGGGAACTCTCGCACAGGGAATGAGTGGAAGAATGATCCTGTCCCCCGCACTCGCCGTGGTGAGGGTCTCGGCCCAGTCGTGGCACAGGCGGCCCAACTCCCCATCCAGCTGCCGCAGGGCCTGCCGCCGCTGCGCCTCTGTCTCCGCGTGGATCAGATCCGCCAGCCCTTCCACCTCTGTCAGGCTCAGCTTCCCGTGGGTGAACGCTCGCCTGGTGAACTCGCCAGCCTCTGCTGGCCGCAGCCCTGGCACACCACCTGTGTGAAGGCCCCAGTCCTGAGCCCCTGGGTCAGGGGGACGTGCCCCACTCAGGCCTCCAGGCGACCCTGGCCTCAATCTCGTTGCTGCTTACTCACTCAGAGCCTGGAGGACCCCGCTCACCACGGCAGGGCCTCCATGCACGTGGAACTCCGCGCAATCCTCACCCGTGAAACTCTGGGGACCTAGATGGGAGAGAGTGGGGAGTCCAGGGACGCCACAGCCTGGGCATACACCTGGAGGGGGGACCCCGGGCAATAGGGAGCTACAGGGGCTTCGGGAGCCAGTCTCCTCACCTGGGAACCACAGCACCAGTGCACGGTCCAGCGGCTCCCCGGAGCGCGGGTCGCTGAGCAGGCGCAGGCGGGCGCTACGGGCCGGGGGCAGGTCCCGGCCTGCCGTGAGGCTCCGGAGGGCAGGGCCGCTGGCCGGGCCGCTGGTCCGGATCACGGCGACGCCGCAGCGGCCTTGGCCAGAGCTCAGCGCGAAGATGGTGGCTCCGGAGCTGGGAGCAGGGGCGCCGCTGCCCTGGCGCGAGCACGGTCTGCGGCGGGAAAGGAGCGGTCAGCACGTCAGGGAGGCCCTGCCGCAGGGTGGCAGGCGGGTTGAAGACCCTCAGGCCGGGAGATGTCCCAGTTGGGGGCTCTTGAGGCTCAGGGTGGGCAGATTGGAGGGTCTGAGGCCAGAGTGTGACTTGATTGGGACTGACCCCAGAAAGTGACCGGGGGTGGGCAAATGGGGGCTTGGACGCCTGGGAAGGAAGCTAAGAGTAACTTTGCGGCAGGGAATTGGACCCTAGGCCCCAGGGGTGAGTTCGAGGCCCAAGCAGCACCCCCCTACTGTCATACTTTCTCCCCGGGGTCCCCCACCCGCCCCACCTGAGAAGCCCACGTGCCGCCAGGGCGGGGAGGGTCCACAACCCACGCCACATAGATTCACAACCTGCAACCCCGCCGGCGCTCCGGAGGGGCTTCAAGTACCGGCAGGATGCCCCGCCCCTTCGCGGCATGACTGGCGGAGCGCTGAGGGACGCTCGACTACCATTGGGCTCCTTCCATTGGGCTCTTTCGGAGACATCCCGCCCACAGACTGCAGATTTTCATTCCTACTGGTTGGTTTAAGCCGCCCGAGGGGCGGGGAGTGCAGTAAAATGGCGTTCCCCGGCAACCGGAGACCCAGGTTTTAGGGTCCTAGAGCAGACGGGATCCGAGACAACGGAAATGACTGGCTGGAAGAAGGGCAGGGCACAGCACAGGGCAGTGGAAATGACAGCGAGGCAAGGGTTCCTATTTTCCCTCGGGCCACTGTGTAGCTTTAGACTAGGCAAGGACCTATTTGTGTTCAGTTTTCCTGTCCGAGAAAGAGGGGCCTACACCTCTCTGCAAAAATACTGAGTAGTGCAAACGGTAAACGACCTCGGCTGCTCACAGAAAGGCTGGAGGTTCCAGTCCACCCAGAGGCGCCTGGTAAGAAAGACCTGGCGATCTACTTCGGGAAAATCAGCCATCGAAAACTCTATGGGGTACAGTTCTACTCTGACACACATGGGGTTGCCATCTACTCTACGGCAACTGGTTTGGTTTTTACACTTTTCTAAGGCCAGGTTAGGAGTCCTGGTTGCGCAGTGGTTAAAGCCCTCCGCTACTAATGGAAAGGTCGGCGGTTAGAACACATCAGCCCCTCCATGGGAGAAAGATGTGGCAGTCTGCTTCCGTAAAGATTTACAGTCTTGGAAACCCTATGGGGCTGTTCTACCCTGTCCTATAAGGTTGCTATGAGTCGAAATCCACTAGAGGGCAGTGGATTTGGTTTTTGGTAAGGCCAGGTTGACATCTGAAGCTCAGAGCATCTCACACCCTGGACCAGGGAATATCTTACCTGAACTTCTTGGCAAGAATTCTACTGGCTTTTCCCCAAACTCTCCAACTTCCTCGCCCCTCCCAAGCCTTTCCTCCCGCAGTTCCCTCGGCTTCGGGCTTTCTTCTTTTGACAAACATCCTCACGGCCTAGTTCCAATGGCTCCTCCTCCACGAAGCCCACCGGAGGTGCTCCAGCACAGCTCTCTCTGGGCTTCCCTGACCCTCTCTCTGTCCCAGTCCTAATCCTGCAGTGCTGTGAGTGTCTGGTTTGTCTCGGGCTCACCGAAGGCCAGAAAGGGAAGTCCTGAAGATTACTTTCAGGTTAACCGAGGACAGCGCCTATACCGAGGAATAAAGCGCGGACGATGGAACTCCAGGCACTTGGCTGGGCGGGGTCTTCCAGGGCTCTTTCGTGCAGTCAGTTCTCTGGTTCTTGAACAAACGGGGGGGCGGGCGGCGCAGCGGCGCTTTGGGAAAACTTCGAATCCCCCACCCCTCACCCTGCCCAGCCTCAATTTTGGAATAAATGGAATAAATGACAACATTCGCTGTCCCCGAGTTGTCCTATTTGTCACAAATATACATCAGGTGCCTACTGTGTGACAAGCACTGATACCCAGACAGGGTCCCTGCCCTCGCTGAGCTCCCAGTTTAACGGTGGCGGCTACTCTCTGAGTGGTCCAGGGGTAGGGATGGGAGACAAAATACAGGATACCCAGTTAAATTTGAATTTCAGATAAACAAGGAATAACTTTTTTAGGATAACTATATCTTGTGTAATTTTGGGAACCTATCAAAAAATTAGGAGTCCCTGGGTGGCGCAAACCGTTAGACACTTGACTACTAACCGAGAGGCTGACTGTTTGAACCCAGCCAGAACTGCCTTGGAAACCCTGGTGGTGTAGTAGTTAAGAGCTACGGCTGCTAACCAAAAGGTCGGCAGTTC
This sequence comes from Dugong dugon, assembly GCA_030035585.1. Classification (NCBI taxonomy): domain Eukaryota; kingdom Metazoa; phylum Chordata; class Mammalia; order Sirenia; family Dugongidae; genus Dugong; species Dugong dugon. The sequence goes on along the minus strand of CM057462.1, from coordinate 21,800,103 downwards.
GAATCCACCAGGTGCTCCTTGGAAACTCTATGGGGCAGTTCTACTCTGTCCTTTAGGGTGGCTATGAGTCGGAATCGACTCGACGGCAATGAGTCTATAGAAGTGCCTTGTAAGAAAGGCCTGGCGATCTGCTTCCAAAAAGTCACAACCTTGAAAATCCTATGGAAGCACAGTTCTACTCTGCACACGTGGGGTCGCCATGAGTTGGGATCTACTCGACAGCAACTAACATCAACAACAACCAAAAAAATTATTCCTTTATGTGGAATTCAAATTTAATCGAGAGACCTGTATTTTGGTTTCCTAAATCTGGGGGGGTCCTCTCTGAGGAGGTTACATCCTTAAGGGAGTAAGGGTTAATTGGGTGACGGTGGTGGGTGAAGAGTGTCCTAGGAAGTGAGAACTGCATTGCAAAACTCCTGAGGCCTGACCTGCTATAATTATATTCACATCTCTGCTATGGTAGTTGTCATTATGATGCATACCAGGCCCACCCCTCTCCCACGTCCTCCCTTAGCCAAATCACGCCTATCCAAGATTTCAAACCGCGCCTCTGGGCTGCTGGGTTTGCAAATAGGGAAATTAAGGCGACGAGGCGGAGATTCCGGGCCCAGAGACACAGAATGCGGGACGGGCGGGGACACAGAGGAGAATGAAGCTTCGGTGCGGGCGGGGACGTGAACCAGAGAGCGCGGTGGGCGGGGGAGCAGGGAAACCAGAAAACAACACGGGCGGGGACGAAAACCAGAGAGTGAGGCAGGCGGGAGCTGTGGAGAACCAGAGAGCTACGCGCTAGGTGCCCGAGAAGGAGAATCGAGGTTTGGCGCGGTCGGGGACGAAAAGCAGCGCTCGGGCGCGCGGGGACGGTGGCCCGCGCGGGCGGGTGCAGCCTTTGTCTCTTCCTCTGGCACGCTTGGCGGCGGCGTCAGCCCCATGAGCCCGCGGCCCCCAGGCGTCCCGGTCGCCCGCAACCCCTGACCAGCCCCTGCCTCGCCATGGCCGAGGCCGCCTCCGCCGCCGGGGGAACATCCCTGGAGGGCGAGCGCGGCAAGAGGCCCCCACCTGAGGGCGAGCCTGCAGCCCCAGCGTCCGGGGTTCTGGGTAGGTGCGCGGCAGCGGGACCCCAATAGGGTTGACAGGCGCCTGGGTTGCGCGCGGCGGCTGGACCTGGGAGGAGGGGCTGGGGTCAGCTGTCCTGGGCCTGAAGTCCGGCCGAGTGACAGGGGGGCAGCCCCTCCCAGCACTGCGGCTGCGGCCCGGCGGGTAGGGCTGGACAGTGGGGCGGGCTGGGGTCCAGGTGTGGAGACCTCGACACGCCCCTCCCTCTCTCCCTCCCTCCCTCCGAGAGCCCCAGGCGGGGGGCTGAGCCCCGCCACCCTTGGTGGTACCCGGTCGGCCCGGCAGGGACGTACTTGAGAAATCCTCCCCTCAGAGGACACGGACTGGTCCTGGGTTCGAATCCCAGCATAGCTGTGTGACCTTGGGCAAGTGGCTTAACCGCTCTGGGCCTCAGTTTCTCACCTGTGAAATGGGGATAAGAGCCGCACCCAGTGCAGACACTCCCGGCTGCTAGTGAATGAGCGCCCCTGGACTGTGGCTTTGGAGGCGGAGCTGGGCCTGAGAATGAGTAGGGTTTGTAAGGGAGGACCTGAGGGAAGGGCATCCTGGCGGAGGCTGGTGCAAAAGCGTGGAGGGAGGAAAACAAACCAAGGCCTTGAATGCTGGCCTGAGAGTGCTGGGGAGCCCTGGCAGGTGTGTGAGGAGGGACCGGGTTCGGTCCGGAGTGGCCTGACCCAACGCCCTGCCCTCCCTTCAGATAAGCTTTTTGGGAAGCGGCTGCTGCAGGCGGGGCGTTACCTGGTGTCCCACAAGGCTTGGATGAAGACGGTGCCCACTGAAAACTGCGACGTGCTGATGACCTTCCCAGGTACCCTACCCGTCCACTGGTACCCACACGGGGTGAGCTCGGGCAAGAGTCTGTAGGAGGCCTCTGCCTCTCGTGGCAAGAGACATCGGACCCTGTGCCCCTTGCCAGACACGACTGATGACCACACGCTGCTGTGGCTGCTGAACCACATCCGCGTGGGCATCCCGGAGCTCATCGTGCAAGTCCGCCACCACCGCCACACACGCGCTTATGCCTTCTTCGTCACTGCCACCTATGAGAGGCAAGTCCCCCGGGACCAGGCCTCCCGCCGACCCTGCCACCCAGCTCCCTGCCTTTCCACGCTCCAAGCACTCTGTCCAGCTGCCCCACGTGTGTCCCCGCCAAGTGCACGATCCCATCTCCCGGATGGAAGCTGGGGCCGCCAGGTGAGCCACCTCCATTTTCCTCTGCACAGCCTGCTCCGAGGGGCCGATGAGCTGGGGCTGCGAAAGGCGGTGAAGGCAGAGTTCGGCGGGGGTACACGCGGCTTCTCCTGCGAGGAGGACTTCATCTACGAGAACGTAGAGAGCGAACTGCGCTTCTTCACCTCCCAGGTGCAGCCGGCTGGGCCCCTGCGCCCTGTCTTCAGCCCGCTGCCCCACCCCATGCCTGTGTCCCCCCACTGACGTCTTCGGCACCCCGCCTGTGTCTCCCGCCCGCCTCCCCCCGCCCCTGCCCCAATCCCCAGCCCGCTGTCCCCCGGCCTATGCCCATATACCCCCTACACGTGTCCCCGACCCACACCCGTGTCCAAGTCTCCCACTTGTGTCCTTGTGCCCTACTTGTGTCTCCAGCCCAGTGAGTCACCCTCACCCCCATGTCCCCCCCACGTCCCCGGCCCCCTTTATCTGTGTTCCCCCCTTACGCTCGTGTCCCTTGCCCCCTCCCCTGTGTCCTCCGTCCCACACGCTCGTATCCCCAGCCCCCCACCCGCGTACCCGACCCGCTGTCCCCTGAGCTCACACCCTCTCCCCGATAGGAACGCCAGAGCATCATCCGCTTCTGGCTGCAGAACCTCCGTGCCAAGCAGGGCGAGGCACTGCACAATGTGCGCTTCCTGGAGGACCAGCCAATCAGTGAGCAGGGCGGGGCCAGTTCTCCAATCCCGGTGGGAAGTTAGGACTGGATCTTAGAGCAGCAGCCTATCGGTGCAGGAGGGCGGGACCTAAAGCCAATCAGCTAGTGAAGAATTGGGCGGAGCCTTGGTTCTGACCAATAGATCAGCAGGGGGCGGGGCCTTGGTGAAAAGGTGGGGCTTGTCCCCTGGGGGCGTGGCCAGTGGAGTTTATCTGGGCAGGATAAGAGACGGGGTAGGACCATGGACAGCGCTCCCAGAGGTGCGTGGCTGGGGTCTTGGGCCTCAGCTTCCCCTCCAAGAAACAAGCCACGTCAAGTTCACCTTCCAATGCCAACTTTGCACCCCACTTCAGGCTTCAGAATGACAGACTGAGGCCTCTGAAAATTTCCAAGCGGCTTTATTTAAAACCATAGTTCCCTACTGGGATCCCACCCTCTCGAGTCCCTCACTCCCTCCCACGCCAGCCCCTGCAGCCCCCAAATTCTTCAGGAGAATCAGATATTCTGTCCATCTAGAATTCCTCCCCAGGGAATAGCCTCTGCAGTTTAAGAGCAGGCAAAAAACTGTGATTCAGCTTTCAGCTAAGCGGGGTGAGCCGGGCTGGGCGGGGTGCACGGTGGAGGGCGGGGATGGGCGGTGGAGAGGCAGGGGTCACTGGCGCTCGTCCCCCCACAGTCCCCGAGCTGGTGGCCCGCGGAATCATCCAGCAGGTGTTCCCGGTGCATGAGCAGCGCATCCTGAACCGCCTCATGAAATCGTGGGTGCAGGCAGTGTGTGAGAACCAGCCTCTCGGTACGGCCCGGGCCCAGGAGCGGGTGGACGGGGTGTTTGGGGAGGTGGGCAGGGCTGACTGGGACCTTTTCCTCTGCAGATGAGATCTGCGACTACTTTGGCGTGAAGATCGCCATGTACTTCGCCTGGCTGGGCTTTTACACGTCGGCGATGGTGTACCCAGCTGTCTTCGGCTCAGTGCTGTACACATTCACCGAGGCTGATCAGGTGCACACAGGGATCGGTGGGTGGGGCCTGGGGAATAGAGACACAGTCCCTGGGGCCCCCTGCCAATGCCTGACCCTCTACCACCCCTGCAGACAAGCCGAGATGTGTCCTGTGTGGTCTTCGCCCTCTTCAATGTGGTGTGGTCCACGCTGTTCCTGGAGGAGTGGAAGCGGAGGGGGGCAGAGCTGGCCTACAAGTGGGGGACGCTGGACTCCCCAGGGGAAGCCGTGGAGGAGCCTCGACCCCAGTTCAGGGTCAGTCAGGGTCTGCATCCAAGGGTAATGGAGAGACCACACAGGTTGGGGGCACTGCAGGAACAAGGGCAGAGAGGAGGGAAACTGAGGCTGAGGACCAGGAAGGGTGAGGGGGTCTCATACCCCGCCTTCTGGCCTCCTGCCGCCCATCCCACCCCACCCTAGGGCATCCGGCGCATCAGTCCCGTGACAAGGGCCGAAGAATTCTACTACCCACCCTGGAAGCGGCTGCTCTTCCAGCTGCTTGTCAGCCTGCCACTGTGCCTGGCCTGCCTGGCCTGTGTCTTCTTGCTCATGCTTGGCTGCTTCCAGCTGCAGGTGACCAATGGGGACCCCTGCCCCGCCCACCACTGAGCTGACATAGACAACCCCCTGATCAGCCCTCCCTAGCCTTGACCCTGAATGACCATGAACCCCCTACTCAAACCCCTTACCCACAAATCGAGCCCTGACCCCAGGGAACTGTGAACCCCCTGCCCACTGCCCACCCCCGAGCCCTGACACCAAGTGACTATGACCCCCTGCCCACCTAAGCCCTGCCCCTGGGTGACTGTGAGCCCTGCTGACCCCCTACCCTGAGCCTTAACACAAGTAATCGTGCCCTGCCTGCAGGAGCTGGTGCTGAACATGAAGGGGCTGCCCCGCCTCGCCCGCTTCCTGCCCAAGGTTGTGCTGGCCCTGCTGGTCAGCGTCAGTGCAGAGGGCTACAAGAAGCTCGCCATCTGGCTCAATGACATGGGTATGCCCCATGAGGGGAGATCCCATCACCCAACCCACCACCCACCCCTGGAGAAAGTCTCCACCACCTCTTCGGGTCCCACTGCCCCCTGACCTTCCCACTTGGCCCCCAGAAAACTATCGGCTGGAGAGCGCCTATGAGAAGCACCTCATCATCAAGGTGGTCCTGGTGAGCAGCGATCTTGGGCAGGTGGGTGGGTGGGCAGCAGGAGGCTAGCGGCTGGCGCGGGGTGACTGCTGCCTGTTCCCACAGTTCCAGTTTGTCAACTCATACCTGAGCCTCTTCTACATTGGCTTCTACCTCAAGGACATGGAGCGCCTGAAAGAGGTAAGCGCCAGGCCAGGTAGCGGCCCTGGGGACCCACAGCATGGGGGGGGAGAGGGGTGTGGTGGCCCGGGCCCCAGCTCCTTCCCCCCTCCTCCATCCTTCTCTCCTCTCTGTCCGTGCGTCCGTGTGTCCTCTCTCTGCCTGTCTCTGCCCCCATCTGTCCATCCACCTGTCCGTTGGTCCCTCCACAGCTCCTGCTCGTCCTGTCCCTGTCCCAGAGCCTCGAGCAGCAGCTGCAGGTGATGCTGGTCCTGCTCGTGGCCCTGCAGTTCTGCCTGCTCCTCCTCTCCCTCCAGGGCCTCCTGCTGGTGGCCCCGGTCAAAGTATGGGTGGGCATCAAGGAGGCTGAGCAAAGGGCCTGGCCAGTGTGGCCATGTTGCTGCCAGGGCTCAAAGAGGGGGTGGGGCAGACAGCAGGGCATGCAAAGGCCCTGGGGTTACTCAGATACAAGGCTGTGTCTGGCAGCTTCGTTGCCTGAATCTGGAGCCTCTAGTCCGGGGGCACCTGAGTGGACAGGGGTAGAGCCAACAGGCAGGTCTGGGCATATGCTGAGGGCTTCCCAACTCCTGTCCCCCATGCAGCCGCTCTTGCCCCCTTCCCACCCCTAGATGCTGGCCACCCTGCTCATCACCCGCCAGTTCCTCCAGAACGTGCGTGAGGTCCTCCAGCCTCACCTGTACCGGCGGCTGGGCCACGGCGAGCTGGGCCTCCGGACCGTCTTGGAGTTGGCCAGCATCCTGCTGGGCCTGCTGGGCCCCTGGCGCCCTGCACCTCGCCATCTTGAACCCCAGGCTGAGGAGGGGGGCAGCAGTGGTGGTATGGGGGGCCGCAGGTGTCTCCGTGGGGGCTGCGGGGCACCCGAGGAGGAGGAGGAGGCGATGGTGGAGCGGCGGCCTGCTGGCGAAGGTGGGGAGGAGGGGGATGGGCTGCAGGGGTGCCCAGAGGAGATAGAGGAGGAGGAGGAGGAAGAGGAGGAGGAGGACAAGGAAGAACAGGAAGAGGGGGAGGAAGGCAGCCTCCTAGACTGCGGGCTGCGACTGAAGAAGGTCAGCTTCGCAGAGCGGGGCACTGAGCGGCGCCGGGGCCTGAACCCTGAGGCCCTGCTGGAGGAGGGCAGCCCCACCATGGTGGAGAAGGGCTTGGAGCCTGGTGTGTTCACGTTGACCGAGGACGATGATGAGGCTGAGGGCACCCCCAGCAGCCCCGAGCATGATTCTGCCTCCGTGCTGCCGCACCGGGCTGGGGGCGAGGGCCGTGACCAGTGCCCCGATGGCAGCCCAGAATCCGAGCCAGGTGTGGGTGACTCAGCCCACCGGCAGCGGCGGCAGAACCGGACATCCTGGATTGACCCACCTGAGGAGGAGCATTCGCCCCAGCTCACGCAGGCCGAGCTGGAGAGCTGCATGAAGAAGTACGAGGTGAGGCGGGTGAGGCTAGAGGGGCACAGCTGGAGGGCAGAGGCAGGGCAGGACAGGCAGTCTGAGGGCAGGTGTCAGGGCAAATGTGGGGGTAGTCTGAGGGAGGAGGCGGGATGGGGCACACAGTCTGAGAGAAGAGGCAGGATGGGGTCATACAGTCTGAGGGTGGGAGGTGGGGGGAGGGGGCAGTCTGAAGGTAGAGGTGGGAAGGGGGGCACACAGTCTGAGGGCACAGGCAGGTTCTCTAGGGGATGGGCACACTGTTTGAGGGCAGGGATGGACACATAGTCTAAGAGTGGAGGCAAAATAGGGATGGGCACATAGTCGGAGGGTGGAGGCAGGACCTGGTGTGTGTGTGTGCACAGTCTGAGGGCAGAATAGGAACGGGGGCACAGTCTGAGGGTGGAGGCAGGGCTGGGAATGGGCGTACAGTCAGAGGATGGAGGTGGTTGGGGTGGTACCAGGCCTCCTAAGGTGGTGTGAGCCTGCAGGAGGGGACAGCTTGCACAATCCCAAGGCATGGTCAGATGGAGGAGGCCGAGGGCAAGGAGGGCTCTGGGTCTGTGGAGGATAATCCAGTGGGAGAGAGCGTAAACCCAGGGTTTGATGAGAGGAAGATGGTCTAAGAAAGAAGGTATGCTGGTCTGACGGCGGGCCGCCTTCCCAACCGCCGCAGGACACGTTTCAGGACTACCAAGAGATGTTCGTACAGTTCGGCTATGTCGTGCTTTTCTCCTCTGCCTTCCCTCTGGCCGCGCTCTGCGCCCTCATCAACAATCTCATCGAGATCCGTAGTGATGCCTTCAAGCTGTGCACGGGCCTGCAGCGGCCTTTTGGGCAGCGTGTTGAGAGCATTGGCCAGTGGCAGGTGGGGAGGGAGGGTGAGGACAGCTTGTGGAGAGGGGTGGGGCCTGCCCGGGAGGGGCGGGGCCAGCAGGAGAGGGTCCTGGAACCGCCCTGCCTGAAGCCCCGCCTCCCCCACCACCCCACAGAAGGTGATGGAGGCCATGGGTATCCTGGCCATCGTGGTCAACTGCTACCTAATCGGCCAGTGCGGGCAGCTGCAACGCCTCTTCCCCTGGCTCGGGCCGGAGGCGGCCATCGTGTCCCTGGTGGTGCTGGAGGTGGGGCTGGCCGCCAGGCTAGGGCCCGAGGGGTGGGTAGGTGGGAGTCCCCCGAGCCTGCAGCCCCTGTCTCTCTTTCCCCGCAGCACTTCGCTCTGCTGCTCAAGTACCTTATCCACGTGGCCATCCCAGACATCCCAGGCTGGGTGGCCGAGGAGATGGCCAAGCTCCAGTACCAGCGCCGGGAGGCCTTCAAGGTACTGTGGGCCAGGCTGGATTCGGTTTCCTTCTCTGCACTCAGTAGGGCTTCTCCTCCTTCCCTGCTGACGGGTGGCAAAGACAGACGGATCTTGGTGGCTGAGCCCTTGACCCCATGGCAAACGTGTAGCCAGCGCGGATTGAGGTGTCACAGTTAGTGCTACAAATGTGCGGGTCCCTTCCGGAATCCTGGTGACATCCAGTGCCGGGCTAGCAGAGAGCTGGTCCTCCGTGAGTATCCAGTCATCCGCCAGCTGCCCGTCAGCATCCGGTTTGGGTTCCGGGCCAGGGGACACGGCTGATCCTTGCAGAAGCCAAGCCTTTCCTCCTTCCTCAGAAAGCCTACAGGTGGGCCAAAGAGCTTGCCAGCGCCACCCAAAGGAACTTTCCACCTGGATAAAATGTTCTGTAGCTTTGCTGTCCAGTTTGGTAGCCCCAGGCTACATTTGGTGGAGGAGAGCTTTCTGCCCTTAACAGTCCCACCTCATGGGAACAGTTGAGGCCCAATATTTGGTTATTTTCTCCCAGTTCTCAAGTCAGTGTCTTGCTCATGGCCAGGGACAGAGTTGGAGGCCAGTAAATGCTCACTCTCTTCTCGATTCCTGGAAGACATCCAGTGTGGGTCCAGGGATCCAGCTGGCACCCAATAAGTGCTTAAATCTCCCCCACTTCCGCACAGAAAGGGCCCTGTGCGGGCCAGGTGAGCCAGTAAGTGCTCAAATCGCTCCCGCTTCAGCAGATAGTGACAGGTGTGGGTCTGGGAATTCAGCTGGTGCCCAACAAGTGTTTAAATATCTCCTACATCCACAGAAACTGCCCATTAATTAATTAATTAATGGTGCCCATTAAGTGTTTAAACTTCTCCCACTTCTGCAGAGCGCACCCATGTGGGCCCGGGGCCGTGGGTGGCGCCCTGTTCAGGTGCCTGTCCCTTAACTGCGCGCTCTGCCCGCAGAAGCATGAGCGTCAGGCGCAGCAGCACTACCAGCAGCAGCAGAGGCGGCGGCGGGAGGAGGAGGAGCGGCAGCGGCACGCGGAGCATCACGCTCGCCGGGAGCGCGATGCCGGCGCCGGCGGCCGGGAGGAGGCGCGGCCCGAGGGCTCCGGGCTGGACCCCGCTGCGCCCGAGAAAGCCTCGGCCAAGGCCAAGAGCAGCGGGGCAGGCGGCCACGGCGCGGAGCGGCCCAAGCGCCCAGGCTCGCTGCTAGCCCCCAACAACGTCATGAAGCTGAAGCAGATCATTCCGCTGCAGGGCAAGTTCCTGTCTTCAGGGGCCATAGCCTCGCCGGCTGGGGCGACCGCAGGCCCAACCGCCCGGCCGGCCGCCGCCCAGTCGCCCACGGGCAGCGACACCCGCCTGCCCGCTTTCCTCAGCTTCAAATTCCTCAAGTCGCCCGAGACCCGGCGGGACCCAGAGCAGCGCAGCCACTCGCCGCCCAAAGCCTTCCACGCCGGCAAGCTCTTCCCCTTTGGCGGGGCACGGGCCGAGGCCGGGGCCAACGGGGCGGGCGGGCAGGCCCAGCCAGATGGGATCCCCGGAGTCAGTGGCGGTGGCCGGGCCCAGCGGAGTGGGCCGGCGGACGAGGCTGCGGCAGAGGAGCCGGAAGCCGCCCGGCCCGAGGAGGAAGGCTCAGGTCATAAGCTTTAACTCGGGGGTGGGGATGCCAGGCCTGCCTTTGGGCTTGGGCCGGGGTGGGGGTGGGGAGGGGGAGGCGGGTCTGGGGACAGAAGCGCCCCTGTCTGTGGTGCCGGTTGGGGACCTGGAGACGTGGTGTGTGGAGTCTCTCTGGGGACCCTCGAGAGCTGGGAGCCACGTGCCTGACCCTCTTCACCCCAGGGAGGGATGCCAAACCCCGTCAAAGCACCGCTCTTGGGGAGTCCCCTCACCCCCACAAGACCCTACACCCAGCTCACTCTGGGGGGCCTAGACCCCCGGCCTCTATGCAAATCCTCTCCACACAGCCTTTCCTCAGAGGCCGTGCTGGCGCTGCCCCACCAGGGCCTGGGGAGCTCAGCTGCAGGTTATACCCACATTTGCACCGAGTGGAGGCACATCCCTCACAGCACCACCCCCAGCCCTACCTCCTCTCCTGCCTCAACCCCAGCCCTTAGAAGCCCAAGAGGTGGCAGCTACAGCACAAGGGATTTAGGTCAGATATCAGGGAGAACTTCCCCAGACTGCCCTTAGTGCCCAGAGGCAGGGGGTGCTACGAAGACGCCCCACCCAGCCTCCAACTAGAAGCAATAAGGCCTTGATGTGCCTGTGCACCCGGGAGGGAGAGTGGGCAGGGTCCTGGGTCTGGTGGCACAGGCAGCACCCCCCGGAATGGCCCCTCTCCCCTCCGCAGGGACAGCACTGGCCCCAGTGGGTGCCCCTGCCCTCCGCGCCCGCCACAGCCGGAGCCCTGCGCTGCCATCACCGCCACCACCACCGCTGTTGCCCCGGCCTCTGACACCGCCGCCCACCAGCTGCTGGCAGTGGGACGGGCCGTGGGGCTGCGGGGGCGAGGGTGCCGTCCCCCGCCAGGTGCCTGCCACTGCTGCCACTGCTGAGTGCCCACCCTGTGCCCATGCTGGGGTCCCGTTCGCCCCGCAGCCCCTGCCAGGGGATGCCAGCTTCTACAGCCTCCCACCCCCACCGCCCACCTCTGGGCACCCTCAGTCTCCGGAGCCCACACCCAGCCCCAGCCCCCAGGCTGTGTGCTGGCCCAGTGGCTGGCACTAGCCCGCTGCCTGCCGAGCTCATATGCAATACACACCCAGGGCCAGCTGCCCTTCTGAGGGCCAGGGCCACTCTATCTGCCGTTGTCCTTTAGGAGGAGGGTAAATGAAAGGAAACCCCCAAAGCCAACAGAAAACACACACACAGAATAGGCAATTATTTATGTTTTTGATTTATTTTGTCATATTTTTGTAAAACGGCAGAAATGCAATAAAAAGTATATTTCAACAGTGCCCAAGGTCAGCGCTACGGAAGAGGCTAGGGTAGGTACCCCTTTCTCGCATGTGCCGGGCCACACTTGGGCCTCCCCCTGGAACTGGGACTCAGGGCCACAATTAGAAAGTTCGAGGCCCTTGTTGCATACGTGGTGGCCCAGATTTGGGGGCCAACCTCAAGTCTTAGGCCCTCCGGGAGCAGCTGCAGTGCCTCCAGGCCTGGGTTCAGCAACCCAGACAAGAAGCCAAGTTGCCAACATGAGGAGGAAGTTTGGGGGCCAGGGCCTGGGGTCAGCAGGGGAGGGGCTGCATGGTCCTCTCTGGCTATGTGGGGGACGGGAGATTTGGAAGAGGTGGCATTTCCTGGCACACCACCCCCCTGGGTCACCCTCTGAGAACCCAGGACAGTGGGAAGAACATGGGGTATAGTCAGAAGGCACCAGGCAGGATGGGGAAGGGATGACGTGACAGGGGTACCAGGGACAGACACGAGCTCCCCTCCCCTCACCCAGTGTCTTGAACTGGCAACATGACCTCCAACCCTGTCATCTGGAAGAAGTGGACAAGTCCACACCCAAAGGCAAAGGACTCTGAGTCTGCTGTAGCCACTGCCAAGGGCTGGGCTGGAGGGACTGGCCAGAGGGTTAGGGCATGAGGAAGGGGCACTCTAGAGAGGACCGTCAGGAGGAGTTCACTGGAGGCAGAGCACAGCCTGTGCGAAGGCACAGAGGTGTGGGAGGCAGAGTGGTGGGGGGAGAACAAGGTGACGGGGGAACAAGAGGCAGGGAGATGGGCAGAGGCCAGCACAGGCTCTATCCTGAGGGCAGCGAGAGCCACGGATGGTGTGTGAGTAAAGGCAGGCTCAGATCCAAGGGTTAGCTCCCTAGCAGTGAGGTCTGGGAGGGCACCACTCCATGGCATCAGCCCCAGGAGTGGCTGAGCCATGGACAGATGGCAGCAGGAGACCTCAAACAGAGATGCAGGGCTTGCGGGGCACAGGGCAGCTGAGAGGAAGAACAGAGTGCCCCTGCTCCTCTGGCCCCCGTCTTCTCAATCACTAACAAGCAGCAAGGCCATGCGCCTGCCAGGGTCAGACTGATCTGGAACTGGTGGTTCCAGTCTAAGCACCTCCAGTAAGCTTGAGCCCTCTTGGCTAACGGAGGCCAGGGTCGCCGTCTCTACACACACCCTGGAGCCGCCAGTGGGACTGCAGGACCCAGGCATCATACCTGGGCCTGAAGGGAGCCCTTGGGGGTGGGTGCACCTGGCCAGGTCAGCCTTGGGGGACCTGGGACCACCTACTCCCAGAGAGCTGGCACTCCAGGCCGACAGTGATAACGCAGGGTAGGTGCCCCTCCCAGCCAGGGGTCCTCCGCTTCATGGAGCAGCCCCTCACCCTCTCCACTGTCCACACTGCTTGGCTCCCTGCATCCCCTACTGGGGTGGGTGGGCAGGCAGAAAAACTGGCACTGCCCCCATGCTTGCAGGTGCCTTCTCCCCAGACCCTGGGGCCCAAATGCCCCCATACCCCACACCCAACCCTTCCAGCTGAGGAGGGGTCACCATGACACCGTCAGTCACATCCATGACAAGCAGCTCCACTGGACGGGCCTTTGTTCTGACCTGGGGCCTGGGGGCCGAACACCGTCTGCAGTCATCACACCGTGGGGGACTGGTGGGGTCCTGAGACCCCAGAGGCCCTGCACAGGCAGGCACACAGGTATGGCCAGTTGTCTCCATCCACGCAACCCTGCTTAGCAGTGTCCTGGGAACCGTGTCCAGCCACAGCTTTGTCCTCAGCAGTATCCACTCTTTCTAGAGTGCCCTGGTCCATGGGGACACCTGGGCAGGTGAGAAAAAGGAGCAGGTCCAGCAGATCTTGGCTCTGAGTGAGGCGGCTGCAGCAGGCCCATGGGAGAGTCCAGCTGGTCCCCGACACTGGTGAAGGTCCCCTCACAGTTCCTCCTGGTGGCAATCAGATGCCTCCCAAAGACTCAAGTTCGGACAGGAAAGATCCTTTTATTGGGGTGGACACGGAGCACGCACTAGTCCATGATAAAATGACTGAAGAGAAAATTCCAGAAAGGCCTCCTTCGCCCCCTCTCGCACGCTCAGAGCGAGGTCTGGGCCCAGAAGAGTTCCCAGTGGAACGCTAGACCAGGCCGCATCTTAAAGGCCTGGGCTGGCAGCCCGGCGGGGTGGGGGAGAAGGCTGCTTGGCTGTCCCTGCAAGCCAGGAGGCCGGGACCCCTGGCCCCCACCCTCTCGGCTACACTCTCATTTGTGAGAAGAACTGGGGGGCGGGGAGAGGGGGCTGGGTGGTGAAAATAACAACTGTTTTTTGTTTTTTTTAAAAAGCATCTACCAACATCACGCTATGGGGTCTGACGTCCGCTTTAACCATCGCTGGGTACACTTTACAGCATAAATAAAAACTCAAGGAAAATAAATACATCAGCTCCTAGGAGGGCGGACGCAGTGTGGATGGCACGGTGTGGGCTGGGCGGGTGGGGCGGGGCGGGCACAGACGCATGGCGCAGAGCAGACACGACAGGAGGCGCGGTGAGGGCAGTGCAAGTCTTAAGTGTCCTCGTGCATGTCCTGGCTGTCGGTCCGTGCGATCTTGCGAGGGGGCGCTGAGCTCTCACCCTCCAGGTCCACTTGCTCCTGGTCTCGCTTCTTGGCGGCGTTCTGGGGGACACGGGGGAGGGGTTATGAGTTGGGACAGCCCCTGAAATCCTGACCCGAGCCCAGGCACCAGCCCTGTGTGCAGATGGGGAAATGGGAGGCTCTCTCAGACACAGGGGGCCCAGCTGGGGTCACGTGGTTGGGCAGTGAGCAGGGCCATCAAGACCAGGTCTGGCTGGGCAGCCATGAACCTTCCCCCTGGACCCAACAGTCCCCTCCAGCTCCCCAAGGCTTGCAGCCTGCAACAGGTGTTTCACATGCTCAGCACGGCTTGCCATAACCCACCCCCACACCGTGGGCCTACTGCTCCGCTGGTCTGAGGACACCCAGGGGCTGCCTTCTCCCCGCTGTGGGAGTTGAGGTCTGCGGGGCACAAGGGGGCCAGGGTGTCTACTGAGCAGTCTCTTCGTCGTGGGGCCACTGAACAGCCTCACCTGGAGGTCACTGTCCCATGTGCACTGTTAGGGGGAAACACAGGCTAACCACATTGCAGAAACACATGGAGACTTCAATTTAAAAAAGAAAAATCCCGGGTCTCAGAAAGGCCTGCTCTGTGGGGTCGGGTGGGGAGAGGCACCAGAAGTTGCACAAAGGGGAGACTTTTCATTGCAACTGCACCTCCTTGTGTGGACTGAAGTTGCCATCACGTGCTCTCTGTGGGCCTCCAGCCTGGTCACCCAGCACACTGCACACCACCCTTCCCAAAGCACCAGAGCCTGGTTAGCTTAGCATAGCTCTTCCCTAAGCTGGGATGGATGATCCTTCCACTCCCTAAGCACCTGGAGAACTCCTACTCAACTCTCAAAGCCCCACTCAAGCACCCAGTCCTCCCAGTCCCGACACCCGGACCTTGTGGCCTCACCTTTTTATCCCATTGCTGATGTAGGTAGCGCAAGAGAATATTTGTCTTTTCTGTCACGATGACTGAGAAGGAAAGACAGCAAGTCAAAGGAAAGGCAGCAAGGGAGCAGCTGAGGCAGCCCTTTGCCATCCCTGTACCAGCCCTCCCAGGATGGGTGCTTGGCAAGGAGGACATGCCCTCCGCAACTGGCAAGGATCCAGCCCTCTGTGGCTGTACCCCCTGCTCAGGGTAGCCTCCCTGGAGGAGATTTCCAGAAAACCCAGAGTTGCCACCACAAGGGGCCTGAGCTGGCTGCCCTGCCCGCCCTAAATGCTGTGGGTAGGGTCCCATCCCCAGGTGGGGAAGTGGGACCACTGTTCACAGGCCCCATGCCAATGGGACTGCTAATCTACATGGCTGCCATAGAGACCATAATGCCCAAGGCACAAGGTCTGCATGGATTCTTATTCAAATTTAAAAGAAAAAGACACCACCATGACAAACCACCTTGGGGCCATTCTGCCCTGTGGGCTCAGGCCTTCCCTGTGGCTCTCCACCTTGCAGCTCTGTCCCCTGGCTGCCCGCCTCCAGCCATCCTCTGCTCCTGCCCTGCTCACAGCACCCATCTCCCCAGTGGGGATGAGTGATCCTGTGTCCTGGGCATGGAGCCGGCACAGGGGACACCAGACATGAAGGGAGGCGAAGGGGTGTGTGTGAAACAGGAGGCAACAGGTCAAGGTCAGTGAGGGCAGAGCAGACTTGCAGGGCATTAGGGCATTGCAGGTGTCATATGGAGCTAGGTCTGACATCAGCATGTGGAAACCAGGAGGGTCCCAGTGAGTCCAGGTGTTCCCAAGGGCGGGAGCAGAACGAGTCTTCCGCATGCACGCCAGCCCAGTGCCCCTCACGGAGGCTCTTCAGTCACCTCCTTTACCGCCCCTGCCCACTAGGCACCCAGATGCAGTCACCCCAGTGTGAACCGGAACCAAGTCCATAGCCTAGGCAGAGGCTTGAGTGTCCCATGCCTGTGCAGCCTCTGAGCCTCACCCCTGGGCAGCCAGGCCAGAACAGATGGATGGACGGAGAACACTTACTTTGTTCGGATGGATACTCCCGCGTGGGCAGGTAGACTGAGGGACGTCGGTTCTGTGGGAGGGCAGAAGGGGTCTGTTAAGAGCATGGCAGAGCTGGGTCCTCACACCCTTCATACAGAGTAGGCGGCCCAGAAGGAACTCAGGAGAGGCTGGGCTTGCAGAGTGGCCCCCATTTCTGCCAAGACCCTGCTCAGGGGGTGCATGCCCCACCCCAAGCCTACCTCCCACCTGGTAGCCCCCCAACCCCTGCAGCCCCCAGACACACACTCACAGAGGCTTTGCACACAGAGTCAGCATGGAATCGGCTAAAATTGCTTTTGTTGTAGACGGGCAATCCTTTCAGAAAATCGGCCTAGAAGACGGGGGAAAGGCATATGAGAAACTAGGCCCTCAGCAACCAAGCAGCAGCCAGGCTTCTCTCTCCTGTTCTCTCCTGCATGAGTTCTCCAGAATGTACCCTGGAGCTGCCACCTGCTGTGCAGTGAATTACTTAATACAGCTCTTCTAGCCATCGTCTTTGTGAGTCCCATATAATGACTTGGTGAGGATTATGCAAATGAGATGCTTGTAGCCCTGGAAGAAAATTGAACAGCTTGCTAATAATGTAAACAACGTGCATAGCACCCTTGTAGGGGTGACACCATGCAAATAAGGTATATGGAACCCTGATGAGGGGATTGATCAGTTTTGCCATCCTACTAGGTTTAAAGGGAGACATGCAAAGAGGGAGAGGAGCTATTACACAGAAGGCGAAGAGGGAGAGCTGTAACACCAGAGACGGCAAGAAGTGGCAAAGAAAAGGTGGCAGCAGAACCAGCAGACTGGCAGGAGATGGCGCGTTGGGCTTTCCAGCCCACAGAGAAAACTGAGTGACTTCTGGCACGAGGCTTCCTGGTGGAGTGAGGTGCCTCCAGGCACTTGGCAGCAGAGATAAGTGGCTAGGCTCATCAACCCTTGGGGCAAGAGAACTGAGCGCCTTTGGGCTGAAGCTTACTGGTGGAGTGGGGTGCCTCCAGGCACTTATCGGCAGAGCTAAAAGAGCTTTGCAACACTTGCCTGAGCAGGGCAGAGGCCAAGCGGCCAAAGCTTGCTGAGAAAAGGCTGTCCTGACTGAATGAAGAACTGTATCCTGAGCATTCCTGAACCTGAACTGTAACCTGTTACTTCCCTAATAAACCCCATATTTGTGAGTATTGTCTGTGAGTTCTGCGTGGCCACTGCAATGAATTATCGAACCCAGCAGAGAAGTGGAGGGTGCCGTGGGAGGGACAGTTGGTGTCAGAACTGGTAAAAAGGTTGGAGGGTGGAGGTACATCTGACCTCCGCCACACAGGAATCAGCCTGGGCCTGCTGATGTTGATCTTGATTTTACTTCCTCCTCATGAAGTTACAGGAGCTCAGATGCTGCCTCCACACCATTTTTACATCACCCAGCATGGACATGTCACAACCCCCAAAAAACAACCAACGGGGCGGTAAGTGCTTCACATGGCCTCTCCCATGGGGTCCTCACGATAGTCTGTTACCACGAGAGAGGTGAGGACACCAAGGCTCAGAGAGGGTGGGCCACTTGCTTATGGTCACACAGTGAGTTAACAGCAGGAGGCAGACTCAGACCCAGAAGAGTCAGACCCCACCTACCTACCTCAAAAGCCCCGGGGCCCTGGCAGACAGGGCTGTGTATGAGCAGAGAAGCCCCTGGCTGCCCTAAACACAGTCACAGTGTTAAAATATTAACCCTACCTCTAGGAAAGCATGGCTGTCTTGGTTCAAGTTTCCATTAATCCATCTTCAATAGAGACTTGGGGATGGAGAAAGACTTATCAATTGTAAAAGAAGTCCCTGGGTTGTGCAAATGGTTAACTGTTGCACTACTAGCTAAAAGGTTGGCAGTTTGCCCCAATGCCTGGCAAGCCTCAGCCCACAAGGGACCCTGGAGTGGAAAGGCCCTTGACTCTGTGTAGAAGTGTCTGCCTCTCACAGAGCCTCAACACAAAGTGGGAGGAATTAAGGCCATCTCTGGGAAACTGAGGCAGGCAAGCCAGGGGATGGGTCCTCAGGGAGGAACAGAGCCAGAGAGCTCAGGGCTGTAGGTCAGGCCGGGCTGTGCAGGCCAGGGGAGGGGTGTGTCTGTGTGGGGTTCCCTGCATGCCCCGCTCTGGACAGGGGGCTTCCTGAATACCTCCCCATACAGGGTCTGAACCCGACAAGGCAGGAGCTAGTGTCACCCATCACGCATACAAGGAAACTGAGGCACAGCAGTCACGTGTCACTCATCCAAGGTTACCTGCTTTGAGGCCAGGCTGCTCCCATTGTGTGACCCACCAGTGCCTCAGTTTCCCTGCCTGCAAACCAAGGGCTGCAGAGCCCTGCAGGCTGCATCAACACTCTAGGACTCAGCTAGAGGAAGGGCTGGCACCCTCGGGGGTGCACCTCCACCCTGAGGCCCAGAAACTCATCCACAGAGAGATGCTGTGCAGGGGAAGGTGGGGGCAGTGATGTCCTGCCTCCAAGAGACCCAGGCAGGGATGCCATGGCTGGAATGTGGACAGTAACTGCCACCATGCAGCAGCTCACTCCTGAACCTGAGGCCACCTTGAACACGCCTCCCCCTCTTAGGACCCCAGCCCTAGCTCAGCCCTGGATGAGAAGCGAGCTTCACCCAATTAGCAAGTTCTTCTCAGGCCCCATCCACATGGCAGGGTGCTGGGGAGCCACCACAGACCTCTGGGCTTCAGGGGCCCCCACTGGGTGGGGCACAGATGTGAGCCAGAGACCACACAGGTAAGCGTAAGTGGCCTCAAGGACACAGTGCCAGGAGGGGGATCCCAGGTCAGCAGGGGGCAGAGGCCTGGCCAGCCTGGGGGTACATAAGCTGATACCTGAAAGATAAGGAGAAGTCCCTGTCCCAGTCTGCCCTGCTTAGACTCCTCCATAGCCCCTAGGGCCCTGAGGACCCAGTTCAGCCCTTGGCCTGGCTTGGCCCTGCTGGCCTCTGGCCACAACTCCGGCACCATGCCACCTCCAGGAATGCTCCTTTCTCCACATAGGAACACCCACCAACCACCCCTCAACTCCAGCTCAAAACGGCTCATACCCCTCCCCCTGCCCTCTCCCCACACCTTGGGAACCCCTTGGGAACCTCAGCCACAGCGGCTCACACCCCAGTGTGGTCATCTGCAGACATGTCCCCCTTTCTTCCTGGTACCCCCTGAGGGCAGAAGGCAGAAGGCAGGGCAGAGCTGACTCAACCCAGGCCCCTGGCCAGGCTAGAGTGGAGCTGGAGCCTACAGCCACGCTCAGCCCTTGCTCAGCCCCTTCCTGGCTGTGTGACCGGGATGAGGGACCTTCTAGACTTGCTGTCCCCCATGACACAGGGCCCACTTCCTAGGGTTGTTCTGAGTCTCCAGATACAACCTACGGACAGAGCCAGCACAGAGCTCCCTGGAAGGCAGCCACCAGTGCCCCATGTTTGTGTGGAAGGCGTTAATGGAGTTGGCTTACAGGGTAACCTGGAGAACAAGGTCCCGAGATGGGGGACATCCTCACTGCAGCCAGTCAAATCCCAACCATCATTTCCTCAACAAATTCCACGAACATCTGTGTACCAGTCCCTGCCGTGTGGGCCACCCACCATTGACCGAGCCAGACTCAGTGCCATCAGAGTGGAATGAGAAGCAACAGTGGGCCAGGAGAGGAAGGGTGTGGGTGCCCTTGGTCAGGATGGGCATCCCTGAGGTGACATCACAGGAGGAACATTCCAGGCTGGATGAGCAGCAGGTGCAAAGACCCTGGGGTGGCAAGGACTTGGCAGGTGAGTAGAGAAGAAAGGCCAGTGTGGCTGGTGCTCCCAGAGGGAGGGGATACAGAGGGGAAGATGAGGTCACAGACGCAGCAAGGGCTGGGCCACACAGGGCCCTGTGGGCCCAGGGGGAGCTGGGGTTTCATCCAGGTTACAATAGGAAGCCCCAGGAGTGTTTTATTTGAGAAAGCGGTATAATCTCATTTGTCTTTAAAAACTCCCTCTGGTCCGCGGGTGAATTATGGACTGCCAGTCTTTGAGTGGCTCAAATGGTTAACTGCTTGATTATTAGCTGAAAGGTCAGCAGTTTGAACCCACCCAGGGGTGCCTCAGAAGAAAGCCCTGGTGATCTGCTTCTGAAAGGTCACAGCCTTGAAAACTCTATGGGGTACAGATCTACTCTGTACACATGGGGTCGCATGAGTCAAAATCGATTTAATGGCAACTAACTATGGGCGAGACCAAGACAAGGAGGCCAGGGAGGAGGCTGGGGCAGGCAGCCAGGTGGGAGGTGGCCCTGCTGGACCAGGGTCGGGGGACGTGGCCAGATCCAGGGTGCGTCCTGGAGACAAAGCCAACAGAAACTTTTTGTGGCTTGGGCGTGGAGGAGAGGAATCGAGGCTGGCCCATGTTTGGAGGACCCACCTTTCCATCTTCTCCTCCTCTGCCCGCTCCCCAACATGCTGAGGGATGTGGGCTGGGGCCCTAGGACAGGGGCAACAGGGCCTTCACTTGTCCTGAGAAACTCCCTGCCACCCCTGTAGGCCATGGGGATGCCCAACAGTGCCAAATGGAGGGCTTCTGCACAACTTTGGAGCCAGGTTCCTGTTTCCCTTTACAGATGGTGATCCCAAACCTCAAACAGCCTCCAGACCCAAATCGTGGGGCATTCAAGAGGCATAGAGAGCATTTACACCTCCCAACGACCAGTCAGCACTATTCTTACCCCCACTTCAGGATGAGAAGACAGCTGAGGAGGGTGTCACCAACCCCAAGTCACCCAGACTATTGAACAGTCGCGGTCGTGAGCCCTTTACGACGTCAGTTCTCTAAATGGTGACAACCCTGAGGTGTGGACCATAGCGGTCTCCGTTTAACAGGACTGGGCCTGGGAATCCGGGAGATGAAGCCGTTCCCTCTTAGAGGATGATGGGCCCGGAATGGCGGGGGCGGGGTCTGGCCATGGAGGACCGAAGCGGCACGCAATGTCGCACTTCCTTTGGCTACACTGCCCTACCATGTCGTGATGCCAAGACCCCTCCCCCACCGCTACCACCGGGCCGGCCCCCCAGACCCTCCTGAACTGGAGAGGCCCAGGCCCGGCGCGCCGGGAACAAGGCCCGAGCCAGGGGTCTCAGTAGACCCCATCCTCATCCCAGGCGACTTCCGGAGGGGGCCGCGACCCGGAAATGAATGAGTTGTCAAGGCCTGAAAGCCTAGAAAAGGGTCAGGGGTCTAGAAGGGAGCTGGGGCAGGGTCAGCAGGAAGCGTGCGGCAGGGTCTGGGGTGGAAGGTCAGAGGTGAGTGCGACGGGCGGGGTCGGCCCGAGGGGGTTGGGCCTGAGGGGGCCGGGCCGAGCAATGAGGGGGCCTCAGGGGTTACTGGGGGGGGGGGGGGGGGGGTTGGCTCGCGGCGCCATTTTGTCGGGCGGAGGAGGGGTACAGGCCCGACGGCTGCACTCACCATCTTCTGTTGCCGCCGTCGCCACCGCCGTCGCCGCCTCCTCAGCCGCCGCCGCCGCCGCCGCCGCCGCCGCCACTACAGCTGCCTTCTTCAGCCACCGCCGCACAGTAACTTCCAGCCACGGCACAGCCCAGTCTGATGGCGCCGCTGGACCCCCGTCATTGGTCCGCTCTCTAGCCCCACCCCCGCGATATGGCGCTCTGCACGCTCCCATTGGCCAGATACGGCGAAGTCATGCGCCCATTGGTCGCCACGCCTCCTCCCTTCGCGTCAGGTTCGGTTGAGGGCGCAAAACCCCGCCCGAGTCCTGAAAGCAAAGGCAAAATCCGGAAGTGGGCGGAGGCTGCGCCGCGAAGCCTCTTGGGAGTTGTAGTCCCGGAAGTTCGCAGGCCCCGTTCTGTTTTGAGTCCTTGCTACGCGAGAGCCCTATTTCCAAAGATGTTATTGGGGTCTCACAGACCTACAGACGACTGGGACCGTAACCCTTTCAGCCTGCTCCCCGGGGTCCCAACCTTGGCTTTCGGCCCCTCTAGCTATGGCTACTGAGCAAAAGGTCGGCAGTTCGAATCCACCAGCTGCTCTTTCGAAACCCTATGGAGCACTTCTACTATCCTATAGTGTTGGTTTTTTGGTGAGATTGCTCCTGCAGCAGCTGCTTGAAGATCTTCCAGCTGACCACTCAGACAATCGCTCAGACACCTCCCATGGTTCCCCAATGCCCTGAGGGTCAAATCAGACCCCTTGGACTCCCTCTCCCCAGAGCCCCAACAATCCCACTTCCCAGCCTTGACCCTCTATGTCCAAACTGCCTGGGTAGGAATCCACTCCCCCACCAGACTGATAGCCCCGTGAAAAAAAGAATCTGTCAAATTCCCAGCATCTAGGATAAATTACTAAGTGGGAGCTGCCATTCATAGTATTACTACTCCAACAAAACAGCAAAGGAGAGATAAGCACCTCATTTTACAGGCTCCAAATGAGCCTCAGAGGGCCAAGGCCTTGTTCAAGGTCTCACAGTCCATCCTCCGGGACAGATAGAGTACTCAATCCTCCCCTCACCGGCATTCCCCCCGCTTCCCAGAGCTATACGAGTTATATATAAAACAAGTGGAAATTTGAACATTAGATGTTTAATGACATTAAGGAATTACAGCTAATTTTTTAAGTGTGGTAAGTGTTGGGATTATGAGTCCTTATCGTCAAGGGATACGTTCTGAATTATTTACAGAACAAATTAAAGGATGCTGAGATCCGTATGAAATTAACACAGAAGGGATTAGGATGAGTCGTGAGCTGCTGGTGGTCAGGGCTGCGTACCATTCATTCATTGTACTGTTCTGTGGACTGTTGTGTATGTTCGAAGTTCTTCCTAATTCAAAAGCAAAAAAAGGGATTTGGCAAGGTCTGACCCCGACCCTCTTCCAGTCTCACCCTAAATCTTCTTCCTGGACCAGCCCCGGAATTTGGAGAGCATTCATGTCCGAGTCGTCCCTTCTCCCCGCAAAAAAATAAGCTCCAAACGAGGTCTAAGGCGAGGGAAACGCTTTCATGGGGCGGGGGGTGGGGGTGGGGCCGCGGGTGGTGTCGCGCTCTTCAATGGCTCAGTGACTTGCGACCCTTGTGCATACGGCGAAGGATGACCTGGACACCGGCCGGCGTGCTCAGGCGCCGGATCCAGCCGTGCTTGTGTTTGCGCTTGATGTTGCTCGGCTGATACTCGTTCCCGCGCGCCTTGCCCCGGGCCGGCTGCGGAGTAGGGAGTCCCCAGGCGTCCGGGAGCCCCAGCCAGGCCCGGGGCTGGAGCCACCTACGAGAGCAGAGAAACAGGGGAAAAGGTCAGAGAAGGCGCTGTGTGACGTCGGGCGCTGCGCTCAACCTCTCTGGGCCTCGGCTTCCCGATCCGCGCCACGACAGTGCCTGGATGCGAAAGGCGCACCATAAATGCGCAAGGGGTTGGCAGTCACGTGGGGGGTTAACAGTAGGCGCCAGTCCCCGACTCCGCTCTCACTCCCAGATTTGGAGAGAGATCCCCCTGAAGACTCACCTGCCCCCCAGCAGCGCCGCCGACCTGCCGGCAGGGCCCCACAGGCTCCTCAAAGACCTGGCTGATGAAGCCATATCCAGCCGCGGGTCACACCGACTCCGCCGCCAGCGATTTCGCAGCCCATAGGCTCCGCCGCGGCAGAACAAAGGCTTCTGGGAAATGTAGTTTTTCCCACAGCAAAACCTGCATTGCCGCGAGGGCCTCTGGGAGTTGTAGTTCCACTTCTGCGAACTATGAGCCTGAGCTTCCGTGCCGGCATGGGAATGTAGTTCTTCACCGGTACCAGCAGGTGGAAGCGAGCGGCGCCTCCTCGGCATGCGCATGCGTACAAGGCATTTTGTCCCGCGTTCCGCTGTGAGTTGTAGTTCCTTCTTCTGTTCACCAGCAGAGGGTGTCCCGGGGTGGCTGTGGCGCAGCTGGTGGCAGCCGCTGGAAATGGCTGGTAGATCCCCGCCCCATCCCCAGCAGCAGCCGGGCAGATGGCACACAGCTGGCTGGCAACTATTTCTGGCCCCTGCCAAGTCTCCGCCCCTTGGCGGGGAGCCCAGGAGGCCTGAGTTCGCACTGGCTGGATGTCCTTGGGGTGGTCCCCCATCCTCTCTTGCCTTCTGTTTCTCAATTTGTAAGCCTTATGGGCTCCAAACTTGCCCCTGCCGGTCTTGCCCCCATTCAGGCCTAGAATTTTTCTAATGCACAGATCTGAGCCCCTCTCTCGCTCACATACCCTCCATGGCTCCCCACTGCCCCAGGAAAAATGTCCAGTTTCTCCGGCAGGCATGCTAGGCCTTCTACACACACATACACACCCTACCTTTCACCACACCATACCACACCACACCGTCCTTTCTGCCTGGTGTTTTCTTATTCATCCTTTAAAATCATCCTCGTATGTCCCCCTCTGACCTCTCCCCACCCCTCCCCACCCTCACCCCCCACCCCCCCATCCCCGCAAGCCCTGTCCCTCCCTCTGGCCCAACCCTGATTCCATGTGGTTGGGAGTGCCTGCAGCCCAGGGGCCTCTCAAGGGCCTGGCCTGGAGCTGAGTCCCTGTGGGCGACTCAGTAGCTCCCAGCTTGAGGTGGGAGTGTTTGCTGAATGAATAAATGTATAGTCCCTGAGTGGGCAACTGTGGGTGGTTGGACCTAATTTAGCTTTGGAAGCAACTTACTGGGGCAGGGAGTCAGCCAGGAGCAAGGGAACATTTAACCCTTTGGTCCCTGCCACCTGCACCACCTGCAGCACGGTAATAATAATACCAGTGAGTGATTTACCAATTTATTGAGCATTTATTATAGGCAAGCCCCTTTAACCTGCATAGCAAACTCATGATGGGATTAATTTTACAGAGAAATGAACGGACTTCTCAGAGAAGTGAAGTGACCTATCCAAGGCTACACTTCCAGCAAAGCTGGATTTGAACGCTGGGCTCTCTGATTCGCACTCTCCTGGGGGCCTACCTTGGCCCAGCCTGGACCACTGAGTTGGGGGTGCCTGCCTCTGGCCACTGCCCTCCTCAGCTCCATTAGTACCAAAAAACCCAAACCCATAGCTGTCAAGTAGATTCTAACTCAAAGTGACCCTCTAGGACAGAGAACAGCTGTCCCATAGGGTTTCCAAAGAGCAGCTGGTGGATTCAAACGGCTGACCTCTTGGCTAGCAGCTGTAGCTCTTAAGCACTGCGCCACCAGGAGTCTGCTCCATTAACAGTCCGCCGTTAAAGAGGCAGAGTTGTGAAACTCGGATTCCGTAATTACCCACAGCTCTAAGACTTTTAAGGTTTAGCAAATGACAATTATCGCGCCTTGGAATCACATAGCCTTGTGTTCAAGTCCCAGCCCTGCCCCCTGCTTGCCTTCTGACCTTGGGACCTTGGGCAAGTGACTTACCCTTTATGCGCCTCAGTTTCCCCACCTGAAATTGAAAAGATCTGAGTCTCAATTTAAAGTAGAGAAGGGTAATCACACACACAGAGGCTATAGGGGCAAGGGGGCTCCGTTTGGCGGGGGCAGGGCAGTTCGGAGAAGGGGCTGGCCAGGGAGACCCCCATGTGCATGGAAAAGATCCCGGCTGCCCCTTACGGGGAGCCCCGTGGCCCGACCCCAGTATCGGCCCGGGGCCAGGCCCAATCCCTCCCCCAACCTCCGCAAGCCCCTGGAAGGGGCGGGGCCTTTGTCACCAGAGCCCGCCTCTATCTTACCGCCGCAGTCTCTGATTGGCCACCTAACTAGGCCGGTTCAGCTCACAGCTGCGATTGGCCTAGGCGCCAGCCCGTCCGCACATGGTCCTGCCCTCTCGGGGAGGGACTTAAAGGGCCGCCTTGCTCAGCGGCGGTGGGATGCCCATGCGCTGACCGCTGGGGGTCCGTGTCTGCAGCTGCTGTCCGCGTAAACGCGCCCGGCCGGACCCCGCGCCACCATGTAAACGGCGCCCGCAGACAGACGCTGGCTCCTCGGCCCGGGACCCCTCCGCCCCGCCCCGGGCCCCAGGGCCCTCGATGAGGTGAGCGGGGAGCGGGCCGGGACGGGGGACCGAGGCCGGTGTCCGAGGGGTGCCCTCCAGGCAGGGCTCCTAGGAAGCCGCGGAGCTCCGGCTGCCCCAGCCCCGCCGCAGGGCTGATAGCCCCCGAGGGGTGGGGTGGGGGGGCTGGTGCGGCGCATCTGCTCCCCACTCCGCAATCCGTGTGGGGGCCCTTCCTGGGCTGGGGGCGCGGCTGCCTCCCCTCCATCACAGCGGCCGGGGCCCCTGAGGCCGGGCCTTCGGCAAGCGTGACCCCCGCGGCGCCCAGGCTGGGGGCCCTGGGCCCTAGACAATGGAGGGGGGGGCGCTGCGTGGGGCTCACCTCGCGTTATGTAACCGCCTAAGGTTGCCATGGACACGAGGTGGAGGGGGGGCCAGGAGCAGAATAGAATCATGGAGGTCCCCAACCAGAGCCGTGGCGCCTCCGTTCTCATCTCCACCATTAGGGCTTGGCTTGGTCAATCCTAGAAGTCAGGGTACAGAGAGCAGCTTCCTCCTAGTGCCCCCCTGCAAAACGGCGGATTCGACGCCCCTGGGCCTTAACTTGCCTATCTGTGAGATAGACCCACCTCACCTGTCTTGGGCAGAGGTGGGAACTCAGGGAAGCCAGGGTCCTCCAGCTCTGCTCTGTCAATATGAGTGTTAATTTTAATCAGAATGGGCCCACTCAAAATGGGGAGCTGGGCAGGACCTTCTGGAGCTCAAACCTCCTCCCCTAGGGCCTCACCTTTCAGGGGCCAGGTGCCTAGCCAGAGGCCTGGGGTGGGGCTCAGTGGGGGTCTGCACCTTTGAAGATGCCTTTAGAGGCCCTCAAGAAATGCCGGTTTAGCCACAATAGATGGATCCTGATAGAACGGGAGAAAAATGTGGAACAGAACTCAAATTCTTAAAACATCCAGACTTACTGGACCAGTTGAGACTAGAGGACTCCCTGAGACTGTCGCCCTGAGATACTCTTTAAACTTTAAACTAAAACTGTCCCATGAGGTCACCTTTTAGCTAAATAACAGATTGGCTCATAAAGAATATCAAGTGTCAGTAATGAGCTTCTTTAAAAAATCAGCCGAGCTCTTAACCACTGTGCCACCAAGGCTTCAAAAATCATCTGTAGGAGACTAATGGTCAAACATGACTCTGAAACAAAGATGAGAAGGTAAGCGGGCAGTGAAACCAGAGTACGGCACCGGAAATGGTACAACCAGAACGGAATGAATGAGAATGATGACACACTGAAAAATGTAACCAATGTTACTGAATAATCTGTGTAGAAATTGTTAAATGGGAGCCTACTTTGCTATGTAAACTTTCACCTTAAACACAATAAAATATTTTTTAAAAAAGAAATGCTAGTTTAGTGAAAGTAAGTGAATGAGAGTGCATGAATGAATGAATACATGGGTTTAGGCAGCCATGTTGTTGTAGTTGTTATTAGTTGCCATCAAGTTGATTCTGACCCATGGAGGCCCCATGTGTGTCAGCATAGAACTGCTCCATAGAGTTTTCAAGGCTGTGACCTTTCAGAAGCAGATTGTCAGGGTTGTCTTCTGAGGTGCCTCTGGGTGGATTCAAATGGCCAACATTTCCACTAGTAGTTGAACATTTTACCGTTTGCGCCACCCTGGGACGCCTTTGGGTAGCCATAACTGCTGTAAACTGGAGCTAGGCCAAATTTGCCACAATGTTTCCTCATCCAGGAAGCCCCGCCTGACTCCACTGCCTCCCCTATAGACGCCTCTTGGGGGCAGCCATAGCCAGGTCCCTCTCGGAGGCTACCTTGGGATGGTGGCCAGCCACCAAGCTGGCACTGCCCATACAAAGCCTCTTTCTGGTACCTTGGCTGGCTCCGGCCCTCCCCAAGCTGGAGCCTCTTAGAAGGAGCTCTCAGTCAGGTTCCTCGACCCAGGTGCCGGGAGTGGGTGTTGTAGGGGTGGAGGGCTCCTCCTTTTTAGATAGCTCCTGAGCTGGCTGGCAACTGTCCCCACTCACAGGACGCACCATGCTGACCGGGGTGACTGATGGGATCTTCTGCTGCCTGCTAGGCGCGCCACCCAACACCGTGGGACCCCTGGAGAGCGTTGAGTCCAGCGATGGCTACACCTTTGTGGAGGTCAAGCCAGGTCGCGTACTTCGGGTGAAACACGCCGGGCCTACCCCAGCTCCTACCCCACCGCCACCACCTGCCCCCGACGCCGCCCAGGGGGACCGTTCTGGCCTGGTCCGCTGCCAGCGCCGGATCACCGTGTACCGCAACGGGCGGTTGTTGGTAGAGAACCTGGGCCGGGCGCCACGAGCTGACCTCCTGCACTGGCAGAACAGCTCTGGGGAGCCGCCGACTGCCCTGGAAGTGGAGCTGGCCGAGCCAGCAGGCAGTGAGGGCCGCTCCGGCCCAGGCAGCGCGGGCAGCAGTGGGCGGCGGCGGCGCGCTCGGCGCCCCAAGCGGACCATCCATATTGACTGTGAGAAACGCATCACCAGCTGCAAGGGTGCCCAGGCTGACGTGGTGCTCTTTTTCATCCACGGGGTTGGTGGCTCCCTGGCCATCTGGAAGGAACAGCTGGACTTCTTTGTGCGCCTGGGCTACGAGGTGGTGGCACCTGACCTGGCAGGCCACGGGGCCAGCTCAGCACCCCAGGTGGCCGCTGCCTATACCTTTTATGCGTTGGCCGAGGACATGCGCGCTATCTTCAAGCGCTATGCCAAGAAGCGCAACGTGCTTATCGGGCATTCGTATGGGTAAGTATGGGTAAGTCGGTGCTGGTGTGGGGCTGGGGCCAGGGGTGGGAATTGTCAGGACGAGACGTCAGCCATAAAATGCTGACTTGCTCCACAAAATGAAACCCCATGAAAATCTGCAACAAGACAGACAGTTCCCGTCACTACTGCTATTGCTTTACATTGTTTTAAGGCAGTTTTTCAACCTCAGCACTATGACATTTTGGTATATTCAGTGGTGGAATTCTCATCTTCCACGTGGGAGACTCAGGCTTAATTCCTGGCCAATGCGCCTCATGCGCCACCCCCAGTCTGTCAGTGGAGGCTTGCATATTGCTATGATGCTGAACCAGTTTCAGCAGAGCTTCCAGACTAAGACAGACTGGGAAGAAAGGCCTGGTGATCTACTTCCAAAAATCAGCCAGCGAAAACCCTATAAACTACAATGGTCTGATTCTGTTGTGCATGGGGTTGCCATGAGCCAGGGCTGACTGGTCGGTAGGTAACAGCAACAATAACAATTCTTTGCTGTGGGGACAGTTTTGTGTACTGTAGTATGTTCGGCAACATCCCTGACCTCAACACTCCCCACCTAGTCATGTCAAAAATGTCTCCAGCATTGTCCAAGGTCTCCTGGGAGCACAGTCACTCTGGGTGAGACCTGCTGTCTTAGACTAAATTTAAAAATCAGCAGCTCAGGCTATCCACATGTGGTAAGGAAGCACTGGTCAGAATCCCGTAAATTCTATTTACAAAGGCATTTGTCAAGAGCCCATTCCATAGAAGGCTTTGGGCCAGGCACCTGACCACTGAGAAGTAGTACCATTCTCTACTTCATCCAGGAGGAAGTGCAGGACCTGATAAGCCAGCCAGGTTGAGAACCACTGTTTTAGTGATTGTAGCCCATGCAATAATACAAGAAAAAGAAGTAAGTTACGTAAGTATCCAAAAGAAAGGAATCCAGTCTGGGAGGTAGCACAGTTATTATTTGCTAAAGATGATAATGGAAACCCTGGTAGCATAGTGGTTAAGAGCTATGGCTGCTAATCAAAAGGTCGGCAGTGTGAATCCACCTGGTGCTCCTTGGAAACTCTATGGGGCAGTTCTAGTCTGTCTTATAGGGTCACTATGAATCGGAATCGACTTGAAGTAATGTGTTTCTTAAAGATGATAACACCTAAAAAAGTCATTATTTGTGGCAAGTGACTTCTCCAATTAAATGAACACCTGTCTGGTAAGTTCCTGTTGCACCTTTATGTGCATCAGCTCATAATAAGGCTATGAGGTCAGCACCTTTACCATTTCACAGATGTGAAGACTGAAGGTGAAATAGGTTAAGCAACCTGCTCAAGGGCACATAGCGAGTCACTAGTACAGTCAGGTCAGCCTGACTCCTGCCTATATCCTGTCCCACCTTACAAAAATGCTCTATGATGGAAGCTTGTTAAAACAAACCCAGAGCCTTTGCTTTACAAATGAAAGGGCCAGGAACGGAGTATTTTAGGCTTGTGGCCATATAGTCTCTGTTGCAACTTCTCAACTCTGCTGTTGTAGAGTGAAAGCAACCATAAACAAATGGGTGTTGCTGTCCTACCAGTGAAACTTATTTACAAAACATTGTAAATTTTTTAAAAAACATAAGTGACCATCCCACAGGCCATAGTTTGCCTACTCCTGCTTTAGAGGGAATGAGGAACTGGACTTTGGGGGCCCCTGAGGCAGTGGCCTTCTGCCTGGCAGAAACCATGCCCAGAGCGGGAGAGATCCTTAAAGGGAACAGATACATAGGCAACAGTGGCCTTCTCTGGGCACCCAAAGGGTCTGTTTAATCAGATTGCTTTCCTGACATTTGTTGGTTGTTGTCAGTTCCAACTCCTGGTAACCCCATGTGTGCAGAGTAGACCTGCTCCATAGGATTTTCAAGGCTGTGACCTTTCAGAAGCAGATCTCCAGGCCTATCTTCTGAGGCTCCTGTGGGTGGGTTTGAACCACCAACCTTTCAGCTAGTAGTTAAACGCTTAACCAGAGACATCCTTTTGGGGTTATGGAGCATTTGAGAATCAGATGAGAGTTCTGGGTTTGGATCCCCTCTCTGGAAAAATCTGCCCTCAACACACACACACACACACACACACAGTCACACAATTTTCGAGCATTCAAGATGTCCCACCCCACCACATCAGGTGTCACACACACACACACACACACACACACACAGTCACACAATTTTCGAGCATTCAAGATGTCCCACCCCACCACATCAGGTGTCCATGGACCCTAGGGGAAAAATCTTGGCCTTCAAGGACTTGCCTGCCTCCTGGATGAGGGGAGGGCATTAACCCCTTCCCTGCCTCTCTCCTGCTGACGTTCAACCCTCCCCACCCCTGGCAGCGTCTCCTTCTGCACGTTCCTGGCCCACGAGTACCCAGATCTGGTGCACAAGGTGATCATGATCAATGGTGGGGGCCCCACGGCGCTGGAGCCCAGCATCTGCTCCATCTTCAACATGCCAACGTGCGTCCTGCACTGCCTGTCCCCCTGCCTGGCCTGGAGCTTCCTCAAGTGAGTGCCCACACCCCAGGACAAGGACCCTGGCCCCAGAATCTCCAGAGTCGGGTGGAGGGAAGGCTGTTCAGCTGGGGCTGGCGTCGGGGGCACCCCTGGTGGTGGGGCTGGCACGATGAGCTCCAGCGGTGCTTCCCCCACCAGGGCTGGCTTTGCCCGCCAAGGGGCCAAGGAAAAGCAGCTGCTGAAAGAGGGCAACGCGTTCAACGTGTCGTCCTTTGTGCTGCGCGCCATGATGAGCGGTCAGTACTGGCCCGAGGGCGACGAGGTGTACCATGCCGAGCTCACCGTGCCAGTCCTCCTTGTCCACGGCATGCACGACAAGTTTGTCCCTGTGGAGGAGGACCAGCGCATGGCCGAGGTAGGGGGTGAGGTCGGAGAGGGGCGGGCACCTCAAGGGGCATGGCTATACAGAGGGCGGGGTCTCTGGAAGCACCGCCTCTGCCTTCTGCGTGCAGGCGGAAGCAAAAGAGTTCCTCTATTGTAAAATGTGGAATCCTGGAAGCGCAGCTGCCCTGGATAGGTGTTAAGATTACCCCCGTCCCCAGCCACCGCCCCTCAGGCGTGAAT
Source organism: Dugong dugon (assembly GCA_030035585.1). Taxonomy (NCBI): domain Eukaryota; kingdom Metazoa; phylum Chordata; class Mammalia; order Sirenia; family Dugongidae; genus Dugong; species Dugong dugon. The sequence goes on along the minus strand of CM057462.1, from coordinate 21,768,587 downwards.
GCTCGGTGCACTGGGTCTGCGCTGTGTGTTTGTGGGAGACCAGTGAAGGGCTGTGTGATTCTGGGAGAGCAGGGCCAGGGAGTGTCAGACTCGATTAGAGACGTCCAGGAAAGGGACTTGGGGCCCTTAGCATTTAGAATAGCTCTGGAGGAGCAGTGCTCACCAGGGGCGACTCTGTCCCCCGGGGATAGTGGGCAACTTCTGGGGATATGTTTGGTTGTCATGCCAGGGGGTAGGTGCTACTGGCATCTAGCAGGTGGAGACCAAGGATGCTGCTTAACATCCTACAGTGTACAGGACGGCCCCCACCACAGAGAATGATCCAGATCCAAATGTCAGCAGAGCCAAGGTGGGAAACCCTGCTCTGCACATTCTGTAGACACTTAATAAATGAGGAAGGACATGAGTTGGGCTATCGCATCCTGCTCCAGCAGGGCGACAGGCCATCTTCTGGCTCCCCATTGGGTGGAAGAGTAGGATGAAGGGTTGACTGCATGAGGGACTTCTGGTGTTTCCCAGTAGAGGATTTCCAGGACAGGTTCCCCACCACCTCCGGCCCCCCACCCCCCCCACCCCGCTTCCCACCAGATGGAAGGGGAGGGGTAAGGGTAGACTGCAGGAGGGACTTCCTGGTGTTTTTTTAGTAGTCTCAGGACAAGCCATCCTCCGACTCCCCACTGGGTGGACTGGGAGGGATGAAAGGTAGACTGCAGGAGGGACTGCCAGGTGCTGAGGGCCGTGAGTGGATGGTGAGGGTGGTGCAGGGGTGAAGGGTAGACTGCAGGTGGGACTTCCTGGTGTTTTTTTAGTAGTCTCAGGACAAGCCATCCTCCGACTCCCCACTGGGTGGACTGGGAAGGATGAAAGGTAGACTGCAGGAGGGACTTCCTGGTGCTGAGGGCCATGAGTGAATGGCGGGGATGCCCAGGGATGAAGGGTAGACTGCAAGAGGGACTTCCCGGTGCTGAGGGCTGCCAGTGGATAGTTAGGGAGTTCAGGGCGGTCTGCCCGCCCACTGCCCCGCGTCCCCACAGATCCTGCTCCTGGCCTTCCTGAAACTCATCCAAGAGGGCAGCCACATGGTGATGCTCGAGTGCCCAGAAACCGTGAACACCCTGCTCCACGAGTTCCTGCTGTGGGAGCCTGAGCCCATGCCGCAGGCCCTGCCTGCGCCCCAGGAGGAGAAAAAGTAGCCGCGGGCGGCGGGCATCACTTGGTGAGTGGAGGAGCCGGAGGACCTGTAGCCAGAGCAATTTCTGCAGCACGGCAACCTGGGCGGCCGCTCGTCCCACCTCCCCGTGGGCGGGGCCAGGTCAGGGAGACGCCCCTGAGGTGGGGCATTGGGGAGCCAGGTGAACGCCCTGCTCTCTGCTTGCGTCCTGCGGACCCATACAGTATGGGGGCCGCTGTCGGGACCCTGCGGAGGTGACCTTGTACAGAAGTCCCCCACCCCCCACTCCATGGCCCAGGCAGGCCCACGACCCCGCTCTCTGTCTTCGTGTCAGCGTGCTTTATCCTGGGACCCGCGAGCCCCTTGTGGACACCCCCTCCTCAGTACCTCCTTTCCACAGCACTGGGAGATATTATCACCCAAGGTGGGTGGGTTGGGGGGGAGGGTCTGTCACCATAGAACCTGCACATCTCAACTTATAACTCAATAAAAAGAAATGACAATCGGGGCCTCTGAACCCGTGTTGCGGGACCCCAGGGCAGAGTCCTCACCCTCTGAGCCTATTTCCCCATCTGCAGACTGGCCTGATGCTGGTGGCAGCCCCCTCTGGGCTGACCTGCAGACTTGAAAATGTCTGTGGTCCAGGTTGCAGAACTGTTAAGGATGCCTGTGGTCCAGCTCCAGAACGCAGGGGCTGCTTGGGCAAAATTCCCGTAGAAGGCAAAATTCCCGTAGAGGGAGCCAGCCATTCAGGGAATGAGCTCCCATCCATCCCTGGCAGAGAAGAGGAGGTCCACGTGGAGGTTGTGAGGATCAGGGGACAGGGTACTGGACTGTTGTTAGCTGCCATCAAGTTGGCCCCGACTTATGATAACCCCATGCACGATGGAATGAAATACTGCCTGGTCCTGCACCATCCCTGTGACGGGTTACAGATCAGACCATTGTGATCCTTAGGGTTTTTGTTGGCTGATTTTTCAGAAGCAGCTTGCCAGGCCTTCCTTCCTAACCCGTCTTAGTTTAGAAGCTCCACTGAAACTTGTTCAGCATCATAGCAAGAAGCAAGCCTCCACTGACAGATGGGTGGTGGCTGTAAATGAGGTGCATTGGGTGAGAATTGAACCCAGAACTCCTGTGTGGAAGACAGCTGCCATAATTGAGTGCTCACTATACACCAGGCCCTGTGCTGAGTGCCACTGAGTTGAAATTGACTCGATGGCACCTAACATATTTTACTCTAATATGTGCCTATTTAGGTACAATTTGCACTCAACTAACTGAAAGGCTGGGGCCCTGGTGGCGAAGTAGTTAAGAGCTCAGCTGCTAACTGAAAGGCTGGTGGTTCAGATCAACCCAGCATCACCACAGGAGAAAGGCTTAGCTATCTGTTTTTGTAAAGGTGGTGGGTGGTAGTTCCCATGGAGTCAATTCTGACTCATGGTGACCCCATGTGATACAAAGTAGAACTGCTCCACAGGGTTTTCTTGGCTGTAATCTTAATGGAAGCAGATCACTAGGCCTTTCTTCCACAGTGCCACTGGGTGCATTTGAACTGCCAACCTTTATGTTAGCAGCCAAGCACGGTTTGCACCACCCAGGGACCCTCCGTAAAAATTACAGCCATCGAAAACCCTTTGACACACAGTTCTACTCTAAAACACATCGGGATCGACTCAACAAAGGTTTGTTTTGACATCTATCTCAGTTCCCTAGTGCTGCTGTAACACAAATACCACCAGTGGACGGCTTTAAAGAACAGAAGTTTATTCTCACAGTTTAGAAGGCTAGAAGTCCAAATTCAGGGCACTGGCTCTAAGGGAAGGCTCTGTGTCAGCTCTGGGGGAAGGTCCTCTTCTCTTCCAGCATTCCTTGGTTCTTTGGTGATCCTCACGTGCTTATCTCCCCCCGTTTGCACTCACTTGTCTCTGTATCTATGCTGCTCTTTAAATCACACTGATACAACCTCATCAACATGATGAAAACCCTATTCCCAACCAGAATCACATCCACAGGTATAGCAGTTAGGATTCCAACACATATTTTTGGGAGACGTACCCGACTTATTCAGTCCATTACAGTGTCTGTCCAGGTCTATCTGTGGTTTGTGTGAATGGTGGTGGTGGTGGGGATTGTCCCCTTGGTTTCTGAATCTTCTGTCCTTAACTCCACTGGTTGGTGAACCCATCTTTAGTTTCCACCAGTGGTCTCAGCCAGGGGTGACTTTATCCCTCAGGGGACATTGTGATGTCTGAGACTTTTTTGCATGTCATCACTGGGAGTGGGTGCTACTGGCATCTAGTGGGTAGAAGCCAGGGATGCTGCTCAACACCTTATAGTGCATGGGACAGCCCCCCACCACAGAGAATGATCCAGAACGAAATGTCAGTAGGGCTGAGGGTGATAAACCCTGGGTTAGACTAAATCCCATCTCTTCATAGGTCTTTTGGGACCTCTGCATTCTTTTCTGATGACCTGTTTGTGCATTTCTGGGCCAATGCCATACTATTTTAGTTGCCATTGCTTTATAAGACTTGATGTCTGGGAAGCCTCCCTGTGTTACACACAAGGAAAACAGAAGCTCAAAGGCCTCTTAAGCTCTGTACAAGTGGTAAATTCTAGGCCTACTCCAGAGACTGTGTCCTTAATTCCAATACCAGCTGTCCTTCCCGGAGCTCAGTAATGGGGGAATGTGAGGCGAGTGGAACCTCAACCCAGGTTACAGACTGCTCCCTGTGGGCCCTGGTTCACTGAGCCATGATGAGATCGTGAACCCCGTGAGGCAGCAGATCACCTTAGGTCCCTAAGAAAACCCACTAGTCGATCCTGACTCATGGCAAGCCCATGTGTTACAGAGTAGAATCATGCTCCACTGGATTTTCTTGGCTGTGATCTTTACAGAAGCAAATTGCCAGGCCTTTCTTCCATAGTGCTTCTGGGTGGGTTCAAACCACTAGCCTTTAGGTTAGCAGCTGATTGCAAATCGTTCGCACCACCCAGGCTCCTCCAAGTCTGTAAACCCACTTCGAAGAAGCAAATTCTAGAAAATTGCAACTATCCCCCACAAACTAGGCTGTCAACATCATAGCAGCAATAGCTCAGATGGACAGTGGCTTGGTGTTTATGGAAGCTCTTTGTACATGTGACTAGTCTGCAATTGGTAACACAGCTGGAGTTGCGGTTATTTACCCCATTTTACAGTAGAAGAGACAGGCTCAGAGAAGCCATGCTGTGAGGCCCAGGTAGCACAGTGATTCTTCCAGCCGCTGGAGGTAGTATGGTCAGGTAAAGGGTGTGGCAGGGCCGGGACTCTCTGTGCGCTTGACCTCCCATAGAGGGAGATAATCAGGGAGAGAGCTCCTGTCCCTGGTGGGGAAGAGGAGGTCCAACTGAGGTCCACATGGGTGTTGTGAGGACCAGTGGACAGGGTACTGGACTGTCATTAGCTGCCATTGAGTTGGCCCCAACTTATGATGACCCCATGCGCAAGAGAACCAAATCTTCCTCTGGAGATTTTCCACCTGGGCTTCGGGGCCACCTCTGCCCAGTGCTGGGCTCTGAGCCAGAGTTTTACCTGCATGACCTCATTTAATCCCCTGAGGTAAGGCCTCTCACTGCCCGTGTTGTACAACTGAGAAAACAGGCTCAGACAGATAAGTAACTGGTCCGGAAACGGAGTCCCTGAGTGTATCTCTGAGGAGCCCCCAGCCTGCCCCACAAGGGGGTCCAGCAGCTCCTGTCTGTGACTGGCAAATAAAAGTGGACTCTGTACACATAGCAAGGTCCAAACTGCAAAAGCACCAGAAGGTTCTGAAGCACCTTTAGATCCCTGCTTGTCTACCTCTCGTGATGGGAAGCTCACTCCCTCCCTGGCAGTTCCACCTCTAACAGAGTTCTCCTTCAGCCTGTTGGGGGAGCCCACCCTGCTAGCCCCACCTTCTGGAGGCAGAGAAAGGGGCTAGTATCTGCACATGGTAGCCAGGATGTTTAAACACTCCACTCTCTGCCCAGGCCAGATGGCTGGTTCCCCAGTGCTCAGCCACGGGCCTGGATGTCCTGAGGCCGCAGTTCTCGCTCTCCCTCAGCAAGGAAGACTAGGAGGGCGCGGTGTAGCAGGTGCACCCCTAGGCGGCGGCGCCGGGCGGGGGGCCAGCCCGCCACCACTCCGTAGCAATGCCCTTGTTTCTGGTTGGTCAGCATCCGGATCCCTGGGGAGATTAGGGGTATGGTGAGTGGGCAACTCAGGGACTGCCCCCGCAGCACAAGTATGTGACAATGAACCCACTGTGTATTGTCCTCCAGTGGGGATAAAACGACAGAGCAAAATATGCGCACATGCAGGTACAGAGTTGGTGCTCAGTCATTGCTCATTAAACAAATGAACAGCCCTGAGGGAGGGATTGAGTGAATTGGTAGGCCAAGCACCCCCCACGCACCATGCGCCGGGCACCCACCTAGAGCATCCACAAGACATGCCTCTCGCGTGTAGGCCTCCACAGCGACCATGTGCTGGAAGCAATGCAGGGAGACGACACCACGGCCACTGGCCCAGATGTCCAGGATCCGGCGTACCTTGGCGCAGGCCTGGGGACCCAGAGTGGGGGCGGGGTCACAGGTCGGCCTCCCAATTCTCTCCTTCCTCTGTCTACCTGTGCACAGCTGCCCCTGCCGGAACCCTGATGCTCATCATCATACCTGTTTTCCTGGCAGCCCATAGTGGCCAAGGGCTTCCCAGAGATGGGCATCTGGCCGGGCCCGTGTACCCTTGCCCACATAGAAGATGGCACGGACGAATGTCTGGAGGCGTTCAGCCGGAGTCAGCAAGAAGGCTCGGCTTGGCAGGTCTTGAGTTTCCCTGGACAAAGGGAGCAGCTCAGAGAGGGAAAAGTGAAAAGAGCCCAGAGACAGTCCCCAAGGTCACAGAGCAGCTCCAACCCATGTGTAGTGACTTCACCTTATAGGATCAGAGAGAAGTAGCTATTTCCGGTGGCCACTTGGCATCTTGAATTGGATCCACCCACCTTTACAGATAAAGAAGTGGGAGACCAGAGAGGGCCAGATGCTTCCCTAAGGTCACACAGCAAGGAAGACCCAATCCCAGGAAGTTCCAGCTCCCACTCTTGAGTCTCACCTCGGGTCCAGCAGCAGATACGTGAAGCTAGACTTCACGATCCCCTCACGCCACCTCCTGGCAAGGTCAGGCCGCTCAAACTGCTGGGCCAATGTGTCCTCTTCTGCCTGGGCATCTGGGATCCACCCTGTCCGCAGGGCTTTGGCCAGCTCTGGGCTGTGCCCTGCAAAGTTTGGGCCTAGAAAGGGAAACTGAGTCAAGGGAGAGGGAGGAAGGGGAAGTTCCCAGAGAGGCAGAAAGTGGGGCTGGAGATGCCATGGGCTTAGAAGGGACTAACCAGGCCCAGCCTTGGCTTCTTCCAGCCGCTGGAGGTAGTGTGGTCGGGTAAAGGGTGTGATGGGGCCGGGACTCATTCCGTGAGCTCGGAGTTGCCGCAGCAGCTCCAGGTCAGACACCGCAGGGACCGGTGGGTACCAGCAAGTGGGGATGAGGTTCCTCACGTCTGTAGACCACTCTTCATCCTCTGTCAGCCAGAGAGCAGCCACGTCGCTGTCGAGGGATGTCTGGTCATCAGTCAGGAAGTGGGGGTCGGGGAGTCCCAGTGGCGTTTGCCATGGAGGATTCTGGGCTGGACAAGGAGTGGAGGAGGTAGAGGAGGAGGAAATGGAATCGACGGCATCTGCCGAGGACAGAGTCAGGGCCTGCAGGCAGGCGTTGAGTTCTGCCTCTCTGTTCCCCATTACAGCTCCATGCACCAGTGGTGGGGCACCCAGGGACCTTGGCACCCTCTGGGGGGGACGGACACCAGGCAGGAGTCCTTGCATGGTGTGGGGCAATGACCTAGTCCAGGGGGGGCTGTCGGGGGCTGAGTCCTCAGCTCCAGAGGCCTCCACTGCAGTGACAAAGGAGGCATCAGAGCTGCCATCCAAAAGCCCCAGGGGGGCCTCCAAGCTCCCATCCTTGTCAGCAGCCTCTGGGGTTTTAGGGAGGTTGGGCTGTCCAGGAGCAGCCTCCAGGCCCATGTGCCTGCTGTCACCTATGCCCAGCTGGGCCTGGAGTATTGTGGAGTCCAAGATCACGTCTGGAAGGCCAGAGAGGCTGGTGCCCAGTTCATTTTCTTCAGGGCCTGGAGTAGGGGAGAGACGGGATCAGAGAGGAAGGGGATTAGAGTGGGAGAGACAGAAACATCCGAGTTGGACTCAGACAGAAAGAGGCAGTTGGGGTTGCAGAAAGGAGGAAGAGTTGGAGGTGGAGAGAGCCAGTGGGAGACAGCCAGGAACAGCTGGAGACAGAAACAGCCAGAGACAGCTGGAGACCATGGGAACACAGAAATGGCCGGAGACCACTGGAAACAGCTGGAGATGATTGGAAACTGCCAGGCAGCTGAAGACAGTGGAAACAACTGGAAGCATTCCAAGATGGTCGGGAAACTCAGGAGACAGTAGGGACGAGCCAGAAGCCGTCAAAGCCGGCCTGAAACAGTTGGATACATTCTGAGATAGTTGGGAATAGTCGTAGATGGTCAGAAACAGCCGGAGATAGAGCCAGAGACTGGATGCCAAGGCAGCTGGAAACAGAAACAGCTTGAGACAGGCGGAAACAAAATGCCCCAGACACTCAAAGCTGGTGGAAGAAGCCCCGAAGCCCCGCTGTCCACACTCACCTCTGGGCTTGGGCTCGAGCTCCTGGGTCGGTGAGGGGGTCCGGGTTCGCATCCCCAGCTTCCCCAGGACGCGCGCGCAGTCCCAGTGTCCCTGCTGCTCGGCTAGGTCCAGCGCGCGGAGACCGTCCTGCGGCGGCACAGTCAGCAGGGGGCGCCCTAGGCCCTCTGTCCACCCTCCCGCCCGCTCGCGCTCTCCGCCGGCCCCGGCAGGGTCCCCACCTGGTCGCGCAACGCGGGGTCCGCTCCCTGGCTCAGCAGCAGCTCCAGGCCGCGGAGACAGCCCCAGGCGGCAGCCACATGCAGCGGGGTCAGCGCTTCGGATGAGCTGGGTAGGGGCCGGAGAAGGGTCAGCATCAGTCCTAGTTTCCCATTGCCGCCCTTCAGCCTGGGGTCAGGATGTAAGCCTCTCCCCTCTGACCCCGGAGCCTCCGCCCTCAGATAGGAACCCTTGATCCCCACCCTTTGGCCCCAGCGCAACTCAGTACCCCGCCCTCGATCTGGGACTCCAGTCACCCCCTTCGGACCCTGGTCCCCGCCCTTGGGCCCCAAGCGCCACCCCCGGACTGTGCGGCCACTCCCTGGGCCTCCAGGCCTCGCCCCCGATCTCTGACAGCCTGCCCCGTCACGGGCCGCCTCACCGGGCGTTGGGGTCCCCGCCACGCCGCAGGAGCGCTCCGAGGCAGCGGAGGCCGCGCGGACGCCGCGCCCCGGCCGCCAGATGCATGGCCGCTGCACCGTCCGGGAGCACCAGGTTGGGGTCGGCGCCGCGTCGCAGCAGCTCCTCCACTTCCCTGCGGACAGGGGACAGCGGCGTCAGACTGGCCCCGGCCCTGGCCCAGCCTGTACCTGCGTGGGCCCCAAGCTCACCATGGCTCCTCCGCCCGCAGCGCCGCCCGCAGCAATTGCGCCAGTCGGGCCGCGGAGCCCATAGCCAGGCAGTACCGACGCGCCGCCTGCCTCCGGCTTCCCGCGCAATTCCCGCGCGCATGCGCCGCGACATCACTCCGCCCGGAAATCCCCACTTGGGGTCCCCCGCCAGGCCGAGCTGCGCCACATCGCTACCGCGTCCACATCTGGCTCGGGGTTCGCGTCAGTGCCGCCCGGATCCGGGAGCCTGTGTAGCGCTCAGGCGGGAGCTTGGAGCCGCTGTTAAGAGCCCGGGTGTGTCAGTATCTCAGTTCAAAATTGGGGAGATGCGCCCTGCTGGAAGGGGTGGAGCTACGATCGGGGAACCGGGGTTCCTACAGTCTTGAAGTCTACCGGAACCCTCTACTGAGGAGACGTCCATTAGTGTGTTGTTTTTGCTTGCCATGGGGTCGATTCTGACTCATGACGACCCCGTGTGTGCAGAGTAGAACTGCTCCATTGGCTTTTCAAGGCTGTGACCTTTCAGTAGCAGATCGCCAGGCCTTACTCTCGAGGCGCCTCTAGGTGGTTTTGAACCACCAACCTTTTCATTAGCAGTCAACTACTTAACCATTTGCACCACCCAGCGGCTCGCCATTAGTGCACACAGCCCCAATGCTACAGGCGGTCTCCCTGTCCAACCCCCACCTCCAGAAGTTCAGTGCAGCAGTTTTCAACCCCGCGGGGGTGGGAGTCCATTACTTTGGTCACTGACACTAGACCTCTGCTGCCCTCAGTCTCCTATGTAAAATGGAGAAGAACCCCCCGGAGGCTGGTGTGAGGATTGAACTAGCAGCCATGGTACACAGTAGATGTTCAGTAAATGCTCACAGGGAGGAAGAGTAGTTGTTCAATAAAACTATTTTCATTTCATATGGAGCTAAGAAAATCTTGCTATTAAACTTCTTTCACAATTGCACATTATCCAAACAAGTGGTTGAATGGTGAACCTGTAGTGTCTCCCCATCCCCTTCCTCTGTGGAACACCCACACTTCCCTGATACAACTGTCAATCTTCCAACCCCTGGGTAGAGGTGTGATCTGTGGCCCATGACTGCCCTAATGGGAGCTCACATGACCCAGGCAGGGCAAGTCACACAGGGGTGCTGGGCAAGCCTTCACTTCACCTGGTTTGGGTTTTGGGGAATGGTGGGACCATTTCATCCCTCTTCAGGGTTGGGAGAAGGCAGGGCACATTGGACATCAACCATACAGGGCATTACACATGTTGTCCAAGCACGTGGATACAGCCTGGCCGGAAGCCAACAAACTTCTCAGCCAAAAGAACCAACCCTTTTGGCTCAGTGGATGGGTTTTTCTGTCATTTGCAACCAAGAAGATCCCAATTAACACAAGTGGACTGGGGTGAGGGATTCTCACATTTTTATTTTGATGACAAAATCCCATGGGGAAGATCAAAAGCTACAACTGACATCAACCAGGGGTGGGGGATCAGCTGGGGAACATGGAGGATGGGTGCCCACAGCCTCTGGGATGCCTCCTGGAGCCCCCTCAGGTTTCCAGAGGCCAGTTTAAGAACTACCACTCCAGGTCAAGGCTGTCACTGTACAGGAAAGCTGAGGTGCTCAGGGCTGGCTCAGACAGTGGCCTCCACCTCAGTGGCCTCATCCTCCTCCTCTAGCAGGCTGTAGGAAGCATGGCTCTGGCAGGGGCGCTGCAGTGGATGAGCCAACAGCTTGGCCATGCAGTTGTGCAGCTCAAGAGCCGGCCCAGCCAGCGCCACCTCATACTTGTAGCTTGTGCCCTTGGTGTCCAGGCTGCCCATGAAAGCAAACATGTCCTGGGGAGGCCGGGGAGGGGGGTCTGCTCAGCCAGGGCTTCCCCTGGACAGGCCCTCCCTGCCCCTGGAGGGCTTCCCAGAGGGGGCATCTGGGGTGGGTTTGGAAAGGTGAAGAGGAGTTTTCCAAGCAGCAAATACTTTCAGCATTCAGCAACCATTCCCTGCCACCTGCACAGTCCTGCCCCTCTAGGTAGAGGCACAGTCAGATACAGACACCCCCAGCCCTCATGCTGCTCTTCCTTGAGGAGCAGGAAAGGCTTGCCAGAGGATGGCCTTTTGAGTATTGAGGGGTGAGACGAAGCTGGTCTCCACTTTGTAGTTGGGAAAATTGAGGCTCAGAGAGATAAGGGGCCCAATCGAGGTCCCACAGCTACTCGCATCTAAGATTGGAAGGACCAGGAGAGCCTGGGGAGGGCCCAGCGAAGGCACAGGCAGGAAGGGCAAGAAGTGGGGGAAGTTGGGGAGGAGGTAGGTGGGACCCAGACATGCTCCCTGGGTCAATGTCCCAGTGACCCCCAGCCACCCCAGCACGTGGCCCCTGCCTTATTTGGTCACCACGGGCTCACATCATACATGTAAGCAATGGGTGTTGAATGACTGAATGACCATGATCCAACTGGGCCAGGGATCCAGGGCTGACAAATGGAGGTGGGGGCCGATCCCCCAGGCCCTGGGCAGTCACCTATACCTGCCGCCCACACTCACTGTGGCTTCTCACCTTCCAGCTCATTTCCTCCTCCTTCTCGTCGGCACCATTGTGGATGTAAACAACGTCAAAGAAGAAATACGGGCACTGGAACATTTTCTGCAGGGAAAGAACACCAGCCATGGGGGCTCAAGTCACCCCCTGCCTCCATGGCCATGATTCTGAATTCTCCTTCAGACCCTGAAACCCACCCCCAGGTGCCCCATCCACTGCTGATGGCAAGTCCCTCCTGATGTCTAACTACCATCCCACGGGCTGCAAGTATCACTCCCTCTCCTTGGCCTCACCCACCTTCATGGGCTCTGTCAGGGAGAACTGGGGCTGGCAGGGTGGACGGCTGTAGACGAGGATGGTGCGGACCACATATGGGGGCGGGATCGTCTGCACATTCTCTGTGACTGGCAGTTCGGTCTTCTGCTGGCTGCAGAGCCAGAAGGCAGGATCAGGTCAGAGCACATTCTAGGGGTCTGCCTTACCATCACCCTCAGAGAGCCTGGCTCCTCACCATGTGTGCAAGGCCCTTCCTGAGTTCACTGCTGCCTCTGAGTCTCCCCACCCCACTGTTCTTCTGCCTGGAGCAACTCCCCTGCCTCACCTGCTCCTCCAGTGAGCCTTCGCAGATCCTTGGGGCTGGAGCCTGTTCTGTCCACCCTCAGAGCCCTAAGTGTCCCCCATCACAGCTGAGCTGGAACTGCCTAGTGACATGTGCCTTCCCTACCAGGCCAGGAGCCCCTGATGCAAGGACCAGATCTTCTTTGCAAAGTCAGTGTCCCAGGTGGACCCCATTCTGGCCTCCAGGATAGGGTAATGGTTGGGCAAACACCACTAGGCAAATGGAGGGTCCTTAATATATAAAAAGCAAACCTTATCATTAACAAGAAAAAAGCCAACATCCCCACAGAAAAAAAGGAAAAGGCCACAAATAGACAAATCGCTGGGAGAATATTCAACAGCTTAAAATGAACAAAAAGAAAAAATGTTGAATTGGGACATATTGTGTTATACACAATTTTTTAACGATGAACAAAGAGGCTCAAAGAAAAGCATAGCAAAGTAATGTGCTGCCTTTCCCCACCTATCAGATGAGCAGCATTTTCAGCAGCAGGATCAACCCCAGTGTTGGGGAGGTTGTGGAGAGACAGACCATCTCAGGCATTGATGCTCAGAGGTAAGTTAATTTCTTGAGAAAATTCTTTGGCAAAGTCTAGCAAAATCAGAAGCATGCTGCTCTTTGATCCAGCATGCCCTTGGGAATTTACCCAACAGACTCATTTGCAAAACTGGCTGAGATGGTTGTACCAAGCTAATAATGATGAGAAAGGCAAAACCAGGGAGTTACTTAAAACAGGGGTTGGCAAGCAAAAAGTAGTTTTTACGTTTTTAAAGTGTTGAAAAAAATAAAAAGTAGAATATTTCAAGACAGGTGAAAAGTCTACGAAAATTCAGATGTCAGTGAAGTGAATGTCAATGAAGGTTTGTTGACACCCATCCACACCCATCCATTATGTACTGTCTACGGCTGCTTTCTCAATGCAACGGCAGAGTTGAGTAGTTGCAACAGAGACCCTAAAACCTGCAGAGCCTGAATTATTTACTATTTGGCCCTGTAGGGAAAAAGTTTGCCAACCCCTGGGTAAAAAAAAAAAATGGGAGTGGAGAAGCATGGGGCATTTATGAACTAATGTAAGACTCAGGGAAGGGCCTCTTTTCAGAAAAACACTTCCAGACAGAGAAGTGAACGATTGTTCCAATGGGAGAGGCTGGGAGTAGGGAGGCCTTGGGGCTCCGCTGATTATGTCTGTGCTGTTTGAGGCTTTTGCCCACAAGGGATCCTTCCTTCTAAAGGTGAAACATTTTTCCCCAGGGACTTACATGAGGCTGAAGAGGCCTTCAAGATCTGGAGGGGGTGCTAAGGAGAAGGCAGGCAGCAAAGCATGGCTGGGCAGGGGCAGACAGGTCCCCTGACCCTGACACTGGGAGTGCCCATTTCCTACAGCTCTGCCAGAGACATGCTGTATGACCCTGGCCAAGTGGCTTGACCTCTCTGAGCCTTGGTTTCCCCTCAGCATGGATCAGGAGATAGGGGACTAGCACTGAATGCCCTGAAAACTCCTGGGGACTCAAAAATCCCTTTCTTTCAGGGTGGGTGATGCCATCCTCACAAAGCATGAGCCTAAGGTCCCAACCCGCTCCCCTACCACTCCCAGTCCGGGCCATCCTCCCCCTTCACTTCCAACTGAATACTTTTTTTAACTTGCAGGGACCAGGGATCATATTCTATTTTTTACTTTTAACGTTCAGCTAGAGTCTCTCGGTAGTGCAAATGATGAATATGCTTGACTGCTAACCAAAACGTTGGAGACTCAAGTCCACCCAGAGGTGCCTCGAAAGAAAGCCCTGGCTATCTGCTTCTGAAAAACTACCCACTGAAAACCCTACGGAACACAGTTCTACTCTGACACACATGGGGTCGCCACGAATCAGAGTCAACTCGATGGCAACTGGCTTTTATTAATGTTCAACTTGGCGTAAAATGTGCTATGCCCAGGTTGAAGGGACCATAGGAATAATTGCAACTTTTGGGTCACGTGCTTCCATTTATTGAACCCTTACTGTGTACCTGGCCCTGCATGAAGTGCTCCCCATGTGGGTACAGTTTAGAAATCCTAAGTTAGAATTTGCAAAGTGCTTCTGGCGGTGGCTGGTGTTGAAGACAAGCTGTTTTTGCTATTTGTACTATGACTTTATCTTCCCAGGAACTCTATGGGTTAGGCGGTTTGCTGCCCCGTTTGGTTGTTGCTTTTGTTAGCTGTCATCCAGTTGGCCCCCAGCACATGGTGCCCCCATGTGTTACAGAATAGAATTGTGCTCCGTAGGGTTTTCTTAGCTATAATCTTTATGGAAGCAGATCACCAGAACTTTCTCCCGTGGCACCACTGGGTGGGTTTGAACTGCCAACGTTTAGGTTAGTAGACAAGTGCAAACCATTTACGCCACCCAGAGACCTTTGTGCACACAGTAGGTGCTCAATAAAAACCAGCTGCTGAGTCTACCCCTACTCCTGGTGACCCTATGTGTTACAGAGTATAACTGCCCCATAGGGTTTTCTTGACTGTAATCTTTACCAAAGAGTTTCACCAGGCCTTTCTTCCATGACACCACTGGGTCGGTTCGAACTGCCGACCTTTGGGCTAGCAGCCAAGCACAAGCCGCTTGTGCCACACAGTATCTTTGCCTCATTTTAAAGATGGGAAAACTGAAGTTCAGAGCTGGGATCTGAACCCAAGCAAACCTGAGCTAGCCAGCCCTCTCCCTGGCTCAGGCGACAGGAAGGGCCACTCCCCCGCCACATGGGGTACCCCCCAGGAAGGATACTGAAAGTGGAGCAGGAGGCGGTCTCCAGGTCGTAGAGGCAGCTGCACAGTTCGCGGGGGTCGGAGGTCAGGCCTGACAGCTGCAGGAAGCAGAGGGCTCAGTGGGAGGGGCCAGGCCTCACCGCTAGGGTACCCGGCACTCCCGCCCCACCTCACCCAGGCCGTGTCATCGTTCACCACCACTAGGGCAAACTCGTGGCTCTTGTCAATCTTGTGTTTGGTCCGAACGAACATCTCAATCATCTTCTGGGAAACGTTGAGGGCATTGGTTTTAGAGCTGTGGAGGGAGGCAGGCAGTGGGGAGGACTTAGGCAGGGGCTCCTGGACCAAGGAACCCTGGGACCCCTTGCCCACCCAACTAGGAAACCCTCCACCAGCCCCAAGATGATGTCCAGAGGCACAGGTTGAACACCAAGTCTGGGCCACCTCTGAGCTCCCACCCTCTCCAAGTAGTGCCCTCTGGCCAGCCCAGGTCTCACGTCCGCTCCTCTTGAGCCCACGCCTGAACTTGGTTTGGCCAGGACAGTTGTGCGCAGGCACCAGTGAGGGGAGGGCAGGCTCATCCACAAGACCCAACAGAAGCCCCCCGGGCCTTGCCGCTCAAACCTGCGGAGACCCAGATGGCTCAGAGCAGGGGCTTTGGGGTTAGCCAGGCCTGACCTGAATCCTGGCTCTGCTCACTGGCTGTGAGACCTCTGCTTCTCAGAGCCTGTTAGGGATTGAATTGTGTCTCCCCCAAAATATGTGTTATCAATCCTAACCCCCTATACCTGTGGATGGAGCCCTGGTGGTGTAGTGGCTAAGAGCTCAGCTGCTACCAAAAGGTGGGCAGTACGAATCCACTAGCTGCTCCTTGGAAACCCTATGGGGCAGTTCTACTCTGTTCTATAGAGTTGCTATGAGTTGGAATTGACTGTTTTTTATAAATACCTGTGGACATGATCCCATTTGGGAACAGGTCTCTCCTTGTTATGTTAATGAGGCCATAACAGTGTAGGGTGTGTCTTAAGCCAATCACTTTTGAGATATAAGAAGAACAAATTAAGCACAGAAGCAAGCAAGCACAGATGGGGAAAGACAGATGACACCTGGAGATCCCCATGGAGTTGACTCTGACTCATGGTGACCCTATACGTGATCCCATGCATGCAGAATAGAACAAGGTTTTTCAAGGCTGTAACCTTTTGGAAGCAGATCGCCAGGCCTTTCTTCTAAGGCACGTTTGGGTGAGTTCAAACCACTAACCCTTAGGTTAGCAGTCAAGCGCTAAACCATTTGCGTCACCCAGGGACTCCAGAATGCTAGAGAAGCTGAAGACAAGGATTTTCCCCCTAGAGCTCACAGAAGGAGAAAGCCTTCCCCTAGAGCTGGCACCCTGAATTTGGACTAGCCTTCTGAACTGTGAGAAAATAAATTTCTGATCTTTAAAGCAGGTATACTGAATCAGAATCTACAGTTTAACAAGATCCTCAGGTGATTCTTATGTATAATAAATTTTGAGAACCACTGCTCTACTAGTGGTTCTCAGAAT
This sequence comes from Dugong dugon, assembly GCA_030035585.1. Lineage (NCBI taxonomy): Eukaryota > Metazoa > Chordata > Mammalia > Sirenia > Dugongidae > Dugong > Dugong dugon. The sequence continues at coordinate 21,752,367 of CM057462.1, read as the reverse complement.
GGGTCCCTAACCACCTGCATTAGCATCACCTGGAAACTTGTTAGAAATGCACATTTTCAGCAGGGGTTCAAACCAGAACAAACCCGTTCAAAGCCCTGCTTTAAAGCCACCCACTTATGGTATTTCTGTTACAGCAACTCTAGGACATTGAGATGGTGGTGGGGGGAGAGAAAGGATCATATGAATTTTCTAGAAGTTGCTTCTTCAGACTGAGTTTAGGGACCTGGGGAGATCAGCTGTCTCATTATCATGACCTGCGAACCAGGGCCCACAGCGGGCAGGCTCTAACCTGGGTGGAAGTTCCACCTGCCTCAGAATTCCGTATTGGTGAACATCCAGCTGCTCTGGGGAACAGCTGGTACTGGAAGTCTCTGCCCCTCCCTAGCCACAGTCAGGTGTTCGAGCCCCAAGACGTCCGTCTCACCCATTGAATGACTCCAGCTTTGGCAGTGACATTTCCTCTGACAGGTCTAGGCAGATGATCTGCAAAGGATGTTGGGGGCTGGTGAGAGGCCCTGGGTCCAGCAGCAACTGGTTGTGAACACCAGTCCCCACACAGCCCCACTGCCCAAGCCTTCCCTCCCCAAGCAGCCCCTCTGACAAGGGAATGTTTTTGTTAGTTACTGTCGAGTCAGCTCCAATTCATGCTGACCTTATATATAACAGGGCCCCAGTGGCTGCTAACCAAAAGGCCAGCAGTTGAAATACACCAGGTGCTCCTTGGAAACCCCATGAAGCAGTTCTACTCTGTCCTATAGGGTCCCTATGAGTCCGAATCGACTCGATGGCAATGGATTTTTTGGTTTTATATATAACAGAATGAAATGCTGCCTGGTCTTGTGCCATCTTCACAATCCTTGGTATCTTTGTGGGACTATTGTGTCAACTCATCCCATGGAGGGTTTTCCTCATTTTTGCTGACCCTCCACTTTACCAACCATGATGGTCTTTTCTAGTGATTGGTCTTTCCTGCTGATGTGTCCAAAGTAAGTGAGCCAAAGTCTCATCATCTTTGCTTCTAAGGAGCATTCTAGTTGCATTTCTTCTAAGACTGAATTGTTCGTTCTTTTGGCAGTCCATGGTATATTCCATATTCTTTGCCAACACCACAATTCAAGTGCATCAATTTTTCTTCTGTCTTTCTTTTTCACTGTCCAGGTTTCACATACATGTAAAGTGACTGAAAAGACCACGGCTTGGGTCAGGTGCACCTTGGTCATCAAAGTGACATCTTTTGCTTTTTAACACTTCAAAGAGGTCTTTTGACAAGGCGATGTAGTGAACCCCCCATTCCCAACCAACACTTACCACCTTCTCTGGACAGTTGACCCTCGGTGTTCGAACCTGGACCTCAGGGGCTGGCGGGGGTACCTGCCAGGGCTTGGGGCCGGCACCAGGCGGGTTGGGAGTCCCATCGTCAGCACTGGCTGCCTCACCCTCACCCTCGCTACGGCTGCCCACGCTGGCCTGGATCCCCAGCGCCCGATCCTCGGCCCCCTCTGGGTTGGAGCGCGTGCGGGGCCGAGGCTCAGCCGACTGCTCTTCCTCCTCCTCTTCCTCCTCGGTGGGGCTGCTGGGCTCTGCAACTTCCATAGTTCCCGTGTGGCTGGATACAGCAGGGATGGAGGACGCCAGGATCCTCCCCCTTTGGGGTTTAAAGAATATTTGATTAATAATAACAGTGACATTTCCTCCAAAAGGTCAAGGCAGATAAGGAAAGGGCATTATCTGCTTCCTGACCGTGAGAGTCACCCCTTTCAGGGCCTCAGTCTCCTCAACTGTAAAATGGACGACTTTTACACCTGTCAGCCCAGCATCATCCACTCTGACTTCAAGTAATAACCTCCCACTTTTCTGTAGGGCTAACCTTGTCCCCCACCCCACCTCCTTGACCAATGAGCACATTCCAGCACCCTGGCCACTGTGACAGGCTCAGTGATGGGCACATAACCCAACACAGGCTAGTAAGAGGCAGCTCTGGGACTTCCAGTGCTGCTATTAAAGAAGAGGGGCTCCCGTTGGGGGTGCAGGGCTGGCATGCCCACCCAGAAAATGACATAAACAGACTTCTGAGCACCTGGATCCAGCTATGCCTGAAGCTTACCAGTTCTATAAGCCAGCAACTTGCCTTTCTTGCTTAAGCCAGATTGAGTTGGGTTTTCTGTTACCTGAAACTGAAAGTGTCTTAGCGAAAAAAGTCATAATAACCTCTAGGATTCTCCTCCGAGGGTGCTGGGATGCCTGGAGAGTATCTGTGCAGGGGAGAGGCACAGATCTGGGTGCTACAGGACCCTTTGCGGGAAGATACAACGCTAGTGGGACAGTTTGACTATCTGGGCAATGGGCTGCCCGGGATGGCCTCTGAGCGCCCTGCAGCTCCGGGATGGCCTCTGAGGGCCCTGCAGCTCCCACAGCCTCTAAGGAAAACAAAGCTTTAACTGCAGCAAGTAGGATGGAGGCTAGACTGCAGAAGAAAACAGAGCTGAAGGCGGCAGCCTCCGAGCAGGGGAGGAGCTGGATATCTGGGGTCAAAGCTAGTGGAGTTGGGCCTCTAGGGATGGGCCCCTTACGTTTTCACCACCCAGCTTCTGCTCACCGAAGCCTGAGCCTCCCTCCAGCTCAGCCGACGAATGCCTAGGACGCCGCCATCTTCCTGGCCGGAAGTGACTCTACCACGCCTCAAGGCCCCCTGGGAAATGTAGTTCTCAGTGCCAGCGGATAGATAAGCCTGCCGAGGCCTGTGAGGACTTGGAAGCTTATAGGCTGGGACTGTGCTAAATGCGTTGAATTTAGAATGTGATAGGCTGGAGTGGGGTTTAGAGGCGCCATCTGAAACATGATTGGCTAAAGCAAGATTAGCCGGAGTTTCTAACGTTCCTGGAGGAACCAGATTAAACTGGTCAATTCTTCTACGGTGATAGGCTGGGGCGACCAGGGTGGGTGGGGCTTTCAAGGTAATAGGCTCAGAGAGATAGAGGAGTTCTAGCTTGCAATGTGATAGGCTGGGTGGGCGGGATTTAGGGTGAGGAGGAGGGGCTTGTGAGGTGATTGACAGAGCTGTCCTGGACCTCAGAGGGGGTGGATTTTCCAGACGGCGATGGGCGGGGCCTGGCCCCCAAACCACCCCCAATTATTAAATCTTTCTCCTTACATACATTTGCATAAACCAAAAATACTAAGGCAGAACAGTTTCAAATTACCTTTTTAATTTTTTTTTTTTTCAAATTGTGGCCGTCGCACAGTGGTTAAGCCCTGTTAACCGAAAAGTTAGCCACTGGAACCCACCAGCTGCCCCAGGGGAGAAAGATGCAGCAGTCTGCTTCCAAAGATTTACAGCCTTGGATACCCTATGGGGCAGTTCTGTTGTTGTTAGGTGCCACGGAGTCCGACTCATAGCGACCCTATGTACAACAGAACGAAACACTGCCTGGTCCTGTGCCATCCTCACAATCGTCATGCTTGAGCCCATTGTTGTATCCACTGTGTCAATCCATCTGTTGAGGGTCTTCCTCTTTTTCACTGACCGTCTACCTTACTAAGCATGATGTCCTTCTCCAGGCACCGGTCCCTCCTGATAACATGTCCAAAGTAGATGAAACGAAGTCTCACCATCCTCGCTTTAAGGAGTATTCTGGCTGTACTTCTTCCAAGACAAGTTTGTTCCTTCTGGGAGTCTGTGGTATATTCAATATTTTCGCCAACACCATAATTCAAAGGCATCAATTCTTCCTCACTCTTGCTTATTCATTGTCCAGCTTTCTCATGCATATGAGGCAACTGAAAATACCATGGCTTGAGTCAGGTACATCTTAGTCCTCAAAGTGACATTTTTGCTTTTTAACACTTTGAAGAAGTCTTTTGCAGCAGATTTGCCCGATGCAATAAATCGTTTGATTTCTTGACGGCTGCTTCCATGATCTTCCAGGGTCACTATGAGTCAGAATTGACTCGAAGGCAGTGGGTTTATATAGGTAACAGAACACTTGCCATTTCCTGAATTTTTCCATCATCCTTATCAGAAGCTCTTCATGCACACTTCTCCCTTGAGCCCCAGAACCACTTTGAGACTCAGTTTCTTTATTTGTAAAAGGATCGGTTAAACCTCCCCTAAACCAGTTGCCATTGAGTCGACGCCAACTCATGGTGACCCCAGAGGGTTTTCAATGTCTGATTTTTCAGAAGTAGACCACCAGGCCTTTCTTCCAAGGCACCTCTGGTTGGACTTAAACCTCCAACCTTTTGGTTAGCAACTGAGCATGTCAACCATTTGCACCACCCAGGGACTTTAAGCCTGCCCAGCCAAGAAGCCAAACCCATTGCCTCTGTTAGTGACCCTGTAGGACAGAGTAGAACTGCCCCCATAGAGTTTCCAAGGCTGTACATCCTTACAGAAGCAGACCGCCACATCTTTCTCCTGTGGAGCAGTGCGTGGGTTCCAACCGCTGACCTTTCGGTTAGCAGCCGAGCACTTTAACCACTCCACCATGAGGGCTCCTTAAGCCTGCCCACATCTGCCAGATTCTGATTCAATGACACAGCCTGAAGGGGCTGTTTAAGCTGAGCCTTGAAGGATGAAGAATTTGTCAAAGAAACAAGAAGGGAAAAGGCATTTCAGGCAGAAGGAACAGCTGAGGCAAAGGCCAGGAGGTTTGGAAGAGGCTTGAAGTGGTCGTGGAGCCTCTAACAGGTTAATACATCTGGAGCAGAGGTTAGGAGGGAGGCATTAGACCTCCTGGTCACCCTCCAGTCAGAGAACTGTTACTTTTCTACCCACAACCCTTAGCTTTTCATTCCTGGGAGACACAGAGGCAGGAAGACCCAGCCCTCTGGGAGACACAGAGGCAGGAAGATCCCTGTCAGTGGGATCAGACCCCAGCCTTTTATAGGAGTTTAAACCAAGTGCAGAAGGAAGAATATCTCAGGCAGCAGTTATAGGATCGTCAAAGGCCCTGGGGTATGAGAGAGTTGAGAACCTTCAGCTGTCTTTGGAGGATGTCATTATGGCTAGAACATGGAGTACACCTGGGAGTAGGCAGCAGGTATAATTTTTAAGGGCCTTGAAGAGCTTGAAATTTCTCCTAAGGGCAATGGGGAGCCATAGAGGGTGTGTGAGCAGGAGAGGGACAGTGAGATCTCTGCCTGGGTGGGGAAGATAGTGGAGGGGGCCCGGAAGCCCATGAAGCCCAGAAGGGAGCTGACATCCAAGTGGGAGGGGAGAAGCTTGGGCTCTAACTATGGGACGGAAACTAGGAGGCCCATTTAAATTGGATTCAGGAAAAATGGGCAGAATATAGTGACCATGCAGACTCTGGGGAATCCAGCTAAATGGAAGAGAAACAGGAGCTGGCAGAGAAGCAGAGGTGGGACAGCCAGAGAGGTAGGAGAGAACAAAGAGCAGGACATGTTATGATTTGGCTCCCTAATGTGCCTAGCCCTGTGCAAAGGGCTTGTTAAAACTCCATGACACTATGAGAAAAATTTGATAATTATCCCCAATTTACAGATAACGGGGCTGAGGCTCAAAGGGAAGCATCACTTGCTCAAGATTACTAAACCTGTGCCTGTCTGTGACCAAAGAGGAATGAGAACTGTGACCCCCAGCACGGAAGGAATGTGCACAGAAGAGGAGCTCACAGGGGAACCAGACGAAGAGCGTCAGCCTGGGGGATCATTCCACATCCCAGGAAATAAAATCCAAGTTTCAGAGGTGAAAGAGCCGCAGGCTTGGAGGCGACATGAGGAAGGGCTGACATTTCAGGAGCTGCACACGTGTCCCACGCTGGGGCTGGAGGAAGCCTGTGTCCTCAAGGAGGAAATAGTACAATAAGAGGTCACATGACCGGGGGAGGGGGCTTCCTGTTTCCCCTGCCTCTCCCAGGCCAGCCTTGGTCAGCTCAGGCCTGAGCAAGCAGTGGCTCGAGTGACCCCCGAGAGTGTTCAGCAACTTAGGCTTCTAATCAAGGTCCCCCCAGAGGAACAGAGAGGTAGAGGGGAGTAAGAGGGCCGAATGCATGGTTGGGACCTCTGGTTCAGAAGGAACTTAGGGAGGAGTGGGGACTTTGAGGTCCTGGTCCCAGCCCAGAGATGGGAGAAAAGAGACAGGAGAAGGGCATAGATTTGATAAAAAATTAAGGAGGCAAAAGAAAAGGGGAGGTCAGAGGACCCTTGTGAGGTAGTGAGGTGCTCATCAAGAGCAGTATTCAAATATGCCAAATCAACATTGATAACTCAAGAGCCCTTCCAGAGAGGAAAATCAATGCCCCATTTCACAAGAGAGAAAATTGAAGCCACCATTTGCCCAGGACAGCAGGGCAGGAGCTGAGGACAGGCTGTGTTTTTAGGGGGTGAGGAAGGAGAAGAATCCAGAGGGCGCTGATCTCTGGACAATAATGAGTGCCCGGGCCATGCGGCCCCGAAGTCGGCGAGGGAGACATCCTCCACCCGTGAGTGTCCGCCCCCTCCCCACTGTGCCCAGCCTCTCAGGAGCCCAGGGCCCAGCCCTGCCTAGCTCAGAGCAAGGACTTGGGGGATCATTTGCAGGGTGAGTTGGACCCTGTCGCTGAGAGTTCAGAGGAGGCGGAGGCGGCCACCGGGAACCTTCAGCCAGGCCCTGTACCACCCCGGGAGAGTCAAGGCGAGTCAGAGCTGCTGGGACCTGCAGCAGAGGCTGGTGGGCAGGACATGGGGAGCAGGTAAAGGCCCCTCACACCAGCCAAGGCACCTATTTCCCACTTGCCATCCTGCCTATGCCCCTTCCCTACTCAAACACCCACCATGGCTCCCTATTGCTCTCCTCAACCTGACTTTCAAAGCCCTGCACGATGCTGACAGTTCCTGTCTGCCAGCCACCCCAGACAACCCTTCCTTTTCTAGAACCTTTTGTCCCTCACCTCCAGGCCTTTGGCTGGGCTGTGCCCTTTGCTAAAATGCCTTTGCAAAGGCCAACTCCTTCTTCTCTTGCGAGTCCCCACTCTGTTTTCCCAGCCCCAGGCACCCCCACCTCCATCTGGTCTCTTCCCTGGACTCCCAGCCTCCCCTGGGCTGCCAGCGCCAGAGCACACAGCTCTTGGCAGCTCCCTACCCTGCTCACACCTCCCAGGGTCCCCGACATTTAAGCCCCCAGAATTCCCTGCCAAGTTCCCAGTGACTCAGCCTCCTGGCTTGGTCTCCTCAGGACAGACAAGGAACGTGATGCAAACTCTGGCTGGGGAGTGGCCTCAGCCATTGAGGGCTCCCAGGAGCCTACAGAAGAAGCCCACCAAGCCCCAGAGGTCTCCCCACAGGATGGGGAGACTGTCCTCCCTAGGCCTGGATTCCCCGACGTGTTCCAGACCCTCCAGCACGCTCTGAGCTCCTTGGAGGCAGCGGCTGCTGCATGGCGCCAGCAGCCCCCCAGCTGTCCTGGCCCAATGGAGGCAGACAGTGGGAGCGAGGGGGCAGCAGGGCCCCTCAGGGGGCAGGAGGAGGCAGGGGGCTGCCAGCGGGAGGCAGCCCGCCTGACCGAGAGGAACGCCTGGCTGCAGCTGGCCCTGGACAGCCGTGAGGACGAGCTGGCCCGCACACAGGCCTCCCTGCAAGCCATGCGGGCGGAGAAGGAGATGCTGCAGAGAGAGGTGAGTGGTTGATTCTGTCTGAGGGGGGAGGGAGGCCCTACTTAGGCAATGTTTGTTCATTTGTTCATTCCACACACATTTCTGGAACATCGAGTGTGTGCCAGACACTGCTGAGTCCAATAACCAGAATAAAGATCCCTTGCAAACTTAGTAAGGTGGTCAGGGAAGGCCTTAGTAAGGTGGTCAGAGGAGGTGACACTTGAATAAAGACCAGAAGGAGATGAGGTAGGAGCCATGCCAGGAACTGGGGGAAGAGTGTTCCAGGTAGAGAGAATAGCATGTGCAAAGGCCCTGAGGCAGGAGTGTGCCAGGCATGTTCAAGGAACAGCAAGGAGGCCAGTGTGGCTGGAGTGAGCAAGATTAGAGCAGGAGGTGACAGGACAGAGCTTGCAGGGGGGCCTGGTGGGCTGCATAGCGCTTTGGCTTTTGTTCTGAATGAGGTGGGAACCATGGAGGGTTCTGAGCACAGGAGGGACATGACCTGACTCAGGTGTTCACAGGTGGCCTCTGGATGCTGGGGTGAGGACAGACTGTGGGGGGCAAGGGCAGGAGACCAGGGAGAAGGTGACTGCAATGATCTAGGTGAGCAGTGAAGGAAGTTGTGGAGGTGGTGAACAGTGGAAAAATTCTGGATGATGTTGAAGGTGGAGCTGACAGGAGTGGGCGTGAAAGCTAGAGAGGAGTTGAGGACAACTCCAGAGTTTGGGGCTGGAGGGATTGGAAGAGAAAGATGGGCAGGCTGTGGGAGGGGATGGGCTGGGGGCGGGCTTCCTGGTGGAAGGAGATAGGAGCAACCCAGCTCCAACTGAGGGATGAATAGGAGTTTGCCTTCTGGAGAATACTAGATTTGTTTGGGCCCTGATCAGTTCAAGATGCCCATGAGACACCCACGTGGAGCCATCAAGGAAGCAGGTGTATGTCTGAGTCCAGAGCTCAGGGGAGATTTCAGGGCAAGAGGAAGACATTTGGGCATCTTCGCATGTGGATGAAATCTAAAACCATGTGACTGGGCTATATCTATGGGAAGGGAGCTCCCCAACTTCGAGCTGGACTAACGGAGAGACCCAGAGCTTCAGGAACCCAGAACAAGGAGTGAGACCCATTTTCCTGCTGGGAAAGATAAGTCTTGGGTGGCTAAGTGACTTCCCTAAGGTCGCATAATGAGGGATTTGGTGGGGTGAGTATCTAGAGCTTCTGCCTTCCAGCTGGGGTTCTCCTCACTGTCCCCAGGAACAGGCTTTGGGGAGGGACGGTGGGCGGTTGGAACCCCAGGACTCACATTTCCACTGCCCCTCCCAGGTCCAGGAGCTGCAGGGTTCCCTGCTGAGACTCGAGCACTTCCCATCTCCCACCCACAACCAAGTGGGCAGCTCAGGCAGTGGTTCCAGCAGCCCCGGGGCAGAGGGAGAGGCCTGGGGGACTCAGGTAAATGTGGGAATCAAGAGCCCATGATCCTGAGATAGTTCAGAGGAGTGAGATTCATATCCAATTGCTTCTGGGGTTGGAAAAGACCTAAAGTCATGATCCTGGCCGTCAGTGACCATCAGGGTTAATCAAATCACCTTCTCTTGGCAGGACCACTTGCCTCTGGCTCACCCCCTGCTCCTGCGCCTCCGGAGTGATTCCAGCACCCGGATTCTTGGACTTCTCCCCACCCAGTCCCTTGCCCCTGAGATGCACATCATGGAAGGCCAGATTGACCAGCTTCGGGGGTAAGGGTCACAAATGCTGAGCTGGGAAGGGCACCACCACCTCCTCCAGCTGGGGTATGAACCCAGGAGTCTGGAGTTGGAGCAGGTGAAGGGGAGGGATGGAAATCGGATCCTGACTGCCCCGGGAGGCCTCTAAATTTTCCTTTTCCACACCTTCGGAGGCAGGAGCATCGAGAAGCTCAAATGCTTCAACCGTCTGCTATCGGCCGTGCTCCAGGGGTACAAGGGCCGGTGTGAAGGTCTCAGCATGCAGCTGGGCCAGCGGGAGGCTGAGGCCACAGCCCTGCACCTGGCCTTGCAGTACAGGTCAGTACACGCCACCAATGATGCCCCTGGCTGGAGAGGAGGTGGGCACCCAGGCAATGGCCCCATTTGAAGAGGGAGGCAAGGCCCTCACAAAAAGCAGTTTCACCCACCACAGGAATTAATTAAAGGCAGTCTTAGTCCAAAGGTGCTAGGGAATCTGAGTTCTGTAAGGGGTGGGGAGTGGGGAAGAAACTGAGGGTCCCAGAAGCAGTAGAGACTGGAACTCACACAGGAAAGTGGGGGCAGGCTTCCTGGTGGAAAAAGATTGGAGCTGGGGTTTTGAGCGATGAATAGGAGTTTGGTCTCTGGGAGGAGACTAGGAGATCTGGGCGTCCTGGAGCACTCAGGACCGATGTCCTGCAGTGAAAGCTGTGAGGAGGCATATGGGGCCCTGCTTGCTCTGCGGAAGGCCGACTTGGGAGCAGGCGAAGGAGCCTCGGTGGGTGACCTGCAGGCAGCTGAGAAGGAAGCATGGAGGCTGCTGGCACAAGAGGAGGCTGCCACAGATGGAGGAGCACCACGGGATGCCCAGCCAAGGTACCCCTGGGGACCCTAGGAACTGGGCTCACCAGTGAGTAAGGCCCTGATTGAGGGGTGGAGTTCCCAAAGATGGCCCTGACTTGGGGTTTGGCATGGTTGTGTCCAGCAAGGACTGGAGTTGGCCTGTTGCTGCTCAACAAGGTTGGCATGGTGGTTGATTGGATTGGCATAGGACCCACCATGGCTGGCAGAAAGGTAGATGGATGATGGTGATTAACAAGGTTGACCTGATGATACTTATTGGGATTGGCATGATGCTGCCAAACAGGGTTGGCATGCTGGGTGATGGTGCTCACTGGTGTGAAATGGTGGAGTAGTATCAGAACCTGTCTAACTTCAGGGGTAATAATGCGAATCAAGATTAGCATCAGCTCAAGGCTGATTCCTGTGAGGTAGAGGTCAGACATATCTCCTCCTTCCAACATTTTACCAATTCTGACACCAGCTGCCCCTCCCACGGCACTCTCTACTTCTCTTCTGGATTCGAGAATCCTTTGCGATGGCCACACAAAACTCACGACCATACTTACAGTTAAGTGGTTTAATAAGGAACTAACAGGGTACAATTCAGGATCAGGCTCAGGAAGCATGTAGGTAAAGTCACCCTTCTTCAGGACAGCTCTCTCAGCTCCTCCTGGCCATGCAGGCCTCCTCTCGGCCCCCTCAGAACAGGCTTCTCTTAGCCCTGATGTCTATCACCACTAATTCCACAGGGCCCTTTCCAAGCCTGTCACTGCCAGCTCCGCTGCTGAGCCCCCTTCTGGGCCTCTCACTGTCTTCAGTGTTAAAGCCCTTGTTACAGCTCTATTTAGGAGGTTCCTTGTCTCCTCTCCTTCTCTCTCTCTGTTTATCTCTTCTTTCGTACTTTTGCTTCTTCCTATTGCTTTTCTTCCTGCTTCTTTCTGTCTGAAAAACCTCTGTGGGGGTGGCTGCTTATATACACAAACTCCTTGTCAATTTCAATGCATGGCCCTCCCCCCAGGGCCACAGATTTACCAATTCCCTCTTGGTAGGCCACAGACACTTCATTTGCACAGTCTATTGACCAATCCCTGCAAGGTGCATACCAATCCCAGGGCAGGCTGCAGCTCAGGGCCAGAAAAAAGGTATCGAACCAAGTTGTTTACAGCTTTCCCAGGAAATGTCCATCAACCTGGACAAAAGTAACAAACCTTCTTGGGTAGAAAACTAGGGCAAAAGTAACTTCTCAGGGTGTAGCGGAAAACTCTCCCAGGCTGTTTTTCCAAAGAACCAAGGCAAAAGGCCACATAAAGGAACTCATTTCACCACACTTGGGTTGCTGTGATGGTGACCACCATGTTGCCTTGATTGATGGTGGTGCCCATTGGATGGTCATGATGTCTTGGTGAATCCTGGTGCCTGTCTTAGTTATCTAGTGCTGCTGTAACAGAAATACTACAAATGGATCGCTTTAACAAACAGAAATTTATTTTCTCACATTTTAGGAGGCTAGAAGTCTGAATACAGGGTGCTAGCTATAGGAGAAGGCTTTCTTTCTCTGTCACCTCCAGAGGAAGGTCCTTGTCTCTTTGAGCTTCTGCTCCTGGGCAGTTTTCATGTGGCTTGGCATCTCTCTTCCTCCATCTCTGCTTGTTAGCGTGTATTTAATCTCTTTTACATCTCAAGAGAGATTGACTCAGGATACATCCTACACTAATCCTGCCTCATTAACATAAGAAAGACAACCCATTCCCAAATGGGGTTATAACCACAGGCACAGAGGTTAGGATTTACAACACATATTCTGGGGGGACACAATTCAATCCATAACAGTACCCACTGGGTTAGTGTGATGGTCCACCATATTATCTTGATCAATGGTGGTGCCCATTGGTTTGGCATGATTCTTAATGGATGATGGTGCTTATTGGGGTTTACTTTATGGTGACCACCATGTTGGTATAAGAGGGTCCACCACAGATGGCATAAGATCCATTGTAGCCAGTAAAATGGAGGATGATGGTGCACCAGGGTTGGCATGAGGTTAGCACAACCATGCCCACCGGTGTTGACATAGACCCCTCTTCTGTTTCCCGTAGCCCTGAGGGCAGCAGTGTGGACAGGCCCACACTACAGGAGGTGGCTACCCAGCTCCGCAGCTACATCCAGCGGCTCCAGGAGCACAGTGCTCTGGTGAAGATTCCCCTGGAGCCCGGTCCCACCCTGGCACCCATGTCCAATGTGCCCCAGGCAGAAGCCATGCTGCAGGCCATGTTGGAGACCCAGCCTGGTCCAGCTCTACCCCGACTGGAAAAGATGCAGATCCAGCAGGACCTAGCAACCACACGGGTACTTGTGGGCTGTGGTCACCCTGTCAATCATTCCTGCCAAGAAGAAGCTTTTTCTGCTAAGGCAGAGAGGGGAGGGGCTGGGGGGACTAAGGAGCAAGGGAGGGATCCTCGGGCTGGGAGCAGGCTTCCTGGAGGAAGGAGAATTACAGCTGTGGTTTTGAGGGGTGAATAGCAGTTTGTCCTCTGAGTTTCAGTTCCTCATTAGATTCCCAATCTGGCTTTCAAAAATGTCCTTCCTATGGGAAAGAGGGGAGCCCTGGTGGCGCAGTGGTTAAGAGATCGGCTGCTAACCAAAAGGTTAGCAGTCTGAATCCACCAGCTGCTCCTTGGAAACCCTATGGTGCAGTTCTACTCTGTCCTATAAGGTTGCTATGAGTCTGAATTGGCTCAACGGCAACAGGTTTTTTTTGGTTTATGGGAAAGAGATGGGGGCAGAGGACATTACCTTGGGTTTGTAGCCTTGCATGAAAGACTCCAGGTTCTGGAGTTGAAGAAACTCAGATGCTCCCAATGAACTGGTACTTAACCTTGTCTAAGATACTTGCCTTCTCTGAACTGCCTTTCTACAGCCATATATATATATGTGTATGTGTGTATTTACATATATATACATATGTATATGTCAAACTTTTATTTATATATTGTGGTAAATATATAAAAGACAACATAGTGGACACCATCACACTAACCCAATGGGCACCATCATCCACCAATCCAAAACAAAACATTTGACATTTCAACAATCTTCACACAGCCAGAGCTTTTCTGTTGTTGTTAGGTGCCATCAAGTCGATTTTCGACTCATAGCGACCCCATGTGACAGAGTATAACTGCCCCAAAGAGTATCCTCGGCTGTGAACTTTATGGGAGCAGGTGGCCAGGTCTTTCTCCTGTGGAGTCACTGGGTGGGTTCAAACTACCACCTTTCAGTTAGTAGCCAAGAGCTTAACCGTTGCTCCATCAGGGCTCTTTAATAGAGTGATGGTATTTTCCACCTCACAAGATCATGGTGAGGGTCAGACTTCTTGCCTGCCCAGCCCTAATGAATGCGTGCCTCAGCTTCCTTAATGGTCGACCCTGTTGTTATTGTTGTTGTTAGGTGCCGTTGAGTTGGTTCTGACTCATAGTGACCCTATGTACAACAGAATGAAACACTGTCTGGTCCTGCACCATCCTCACAATTGTTGTTATGCTTGAGCCCATTGTTGCAGCCACTGTGTCAATCCATCTCGTTGAGGGTCTTGTTGTTATTAGCTGCTGTCAATTCAGCCCCCCATTCATGGCAACCCCATGCACAAAGATTGGACTGTTATGATTCATAGGGTTTTCATTGGCTGATTTTTGCAAGTCAATCTCCAGGACTTTCTTCCTAGTCCATCTTAGTCTGGAAACTCCACTGAAACCTGTTGAGTATCATAGCAATATGCAAGCCTCCACTGACTGTTAGTGGTGGCTGCGCATAAGGTACATTGACTAGGAATCAAATCATACGGAAGGCGAGGGTTCTACCACTGAATCACCATTGCCCTCCGTGGTTGGACCTTAAGGCACAAATTCTCTGCCCTCTCCTTGGCTCCTCAGGAGACCCTGGCGGACCTGACGCTACGGCTACAGCTGGCACGCCGGGAGAAGCGGGGCCTGGAGCTACGGGAGGCTGCCCTTCGTGTCCTGGGCCCAGTCCACTTGCTCCTGCTGGAGCAGCTGCGGTGGGAGCGGGCCCAGCTCCAGGCTGGCGAGGAGGACAGCAGTGGTGGAGACGGCAGTGGAGGCGGGAGCAGCGGGAGCGAGGAGGAATGGGCCCAAGTGAGGGCTAGTCTGGACCTGGGAGGGATAGCAGTATACTACCAGCTGTGTGGCCCCAGAGACTCATGGGCCCCTCTGAGCTTTGGTTTCCATTTCTGCACGGAGAGGCACGTATAATAGTTAAGCTGAGTGTCAAGGTTCACACTTATACTTTGGGATTTCTTTCTTTGAGGGTATTGAGCCCAACAAGCCCCAAGGGGTTTAATATCTTCTCCTCAAACCTATTCCTTGCCTTTCATCCCACCTCCAGGCCTGTCCATGCTCTCCCTCTCCACCCCTGCTGCCCCAGCCTTTGCCTCATCTCCTAAATCTTAGCTCCAGCTTCCTCCCTGAGGCCTCCCCTTTTGCTCCTTCCTGTCTGATCTTGCCTATCCTCTGCTTAAAGCCTTCCGTGGCTTTCTGGAACTTTCAGAGTCCAGGCTCTTTGAATAGCTCTCCCACCTCCAAGCCTTTGCACATGCCAGGTAACACCATTTTCTCTTTGTCTAATTTGATCCGTGACCTTCTGCAGGTCTCAGCTCAGACATCACCTCCTCAAGGAAGCCCTCCTGGGTCACTTTCAGATGAGGTTCCCATTTCTTATTTCCCTTGTCAGGGAATAATTTTATCTTTATCAGGGGCTCTGTGAGGGCAGAGACATGGCTCCCACCATCTGGGTGTTTTAGGTTTCCACCTTAGGCTTAGCACACTTGGACAATGTCACTTCCCTTCCTTCTGCCCCCCCTTAGGGCCCTCCTGCTGTCCCTGGCGGCACTGGTGGCATTGATGGAGGCCAGGTGGGCAGGGTGCGGGACCCAGAGGCACTAGCCCAGGAGTTGGAGGCATCGCTCACCCGGTGTGTGCCTGGGTTCTGGCCTGGGAAGTGGGAGTGCTTGGGGAGGCCAGGGTGCACACCTGTGTACAGGTGTGTTCACCTGGAAACACTACGTGCAGGTAGGTGGGAGGAGGGGAGGCACAGTGATTGGCCATGGCTGTGAACCCCTCTCTCCACCCCTGCACTAGGGCTCTGGACCTGCAGGGGCAGCTGCAGAGTCTTAGGAAAGAGCTGGAACAGGTGGCTCAGAAGTCTCGAGCCAGACGCACTCAGAGTGCCAAGCTGAACAGTGACTTATGCAAAGCTCACAGGTGGGCCCACTGCTCTGTGTCCTAGTCCTGCCTCCCTGGTCACTTCAGCAGTGACCTGGCTCTCTCTGGGCCTCAATTTCCCCTCTGTGAGGTGGGCAGTGCATTCATTCCATCCCATAGCTCCCTGATGCCCAGTGGGACCCCAGGAGGACCCAATCCCAGGGAGTTCCTGTCTGGGGATGAGGGAGGGGCTGTTTCCTGGCTCAGCCCCCACCCCCTCCAGTGCCCTGGTCCTGGCCTTCCGAGGAGCACAAAGGAAGCAGGAGCAGCAGCAGCGGAAGCTGGAGCAGCAGGTGGCACTAATGGAAGCCCAACAGGCAGAGGAGCTGGCTGTCCTGGAAACCGCTTTGAGGGCTTCAGGAAGGCCCCAGCCGCCCCACCTGCCACCCCGGCTGGGGGAGACCCTTCTGTAGACCCCGCAATGGGTTGTGTCTGGATGCGCCACAGAGTCGTGGCTGGTGATGTCATAAACTCCCTGGAATGACTATGTGCCTTGGCTTGTTGGGGCGTGCTTGGCGTGTGGTGGCCTGGGGCAGGGTGACTGGGTGTTTGAGAAAGACTTAATGCCTTAGAGGTCGCTGGGTGGTGCAAACAGTTTGCACTCAACTACTGAGAAGTTGGTGGTTCAAAGCCATCCAGTGGTACTGCAGAAGAAAGGCCTAGCAAACTGCTTCCTGAAAGATTACAGCCATGAATACCCTATGAAGCAGTTCTACTCTGTAACACATGGTGGCGCCATAAGTTGGAATTGACTAGACAGCAGTGGTTTTTTTTTTTTTTTTTTTTTTTTTTAAAGCTTTAGGGTCTGGCCTGGCACCTTCTGGAGTATAAGCCTGGCATATCATCAGGGTTGGGCAGGAAGCAGACTGGGCTGGGGGGACAGTCCCCAGGGAACGAGATACAAAGCTCTCCCACTCAAGCTGGGGGCCAAGGGGACAAAAAAGGAAACTGAGGCCCAGCCAGTTTCCGAACTTAAGTAGCCAGAGCTATAGTTCCAGCTCCTATCTGGGAGGGGTCCGTGGGGAGAAGAGGGGGCAGACACACCTTCCCTGCCCATCCCTTCACAAGGAGATGCTGGGTTTGGCCCGGGAGATGCTCATGAGGAGGATGAGGCCCATATCACAGAAGGGAAACTGAGGCCAGAACAGTTCAGGGTGTGCAAAGAGGAACGTTAGCTCAAAAGAGCATTTGTTTCCAGGGTAGAGATGGGGGAGAGAGGGGACCAGGGAGGTCTTTGGAATTTGACTTCGAAGAATTTACAACTAAGGTAGAGGGCTTCTGGGTGAAGTGCGGACTTTGGCGCTTTGGGCTGCGGACAGATGAGTTCAGAGTATGCGCTAATGGTGGGCAAAGAGGCAGATTTTTTAATATATATATATATTTTTTTTATTGTACTTTAGATGAAGTTTTACAGAACAAATAATTTCTCATTAAACAGTCAGTACACATATTTTTTTTAAGACATCGTTAACAACACCACGACATGTCAACACTCTCCCTTCTCAACCTTGGAGGACCTTTTTTTTGGTGAAAATATACATAGCCAAGGTTACACCATTTCAAAAATTTCTACATGTACAATTCAGTGACATCAATTACATCCTTCTGGTTGTGCTGCTATTCTCACTATCCTTTTCCCAATTATTCCATCACCATTATCTTCAACTCACTGCCCCCTAGGCTTCCCATCAAACCTTTTGAGTAGCTGTTGTCAATTTGATCTCATATAGATAATTTTTGTTTTTTGTACCTTAGATGAAGGTTTGCAAAACAAATACTTTTTCATTAAATAGTACACATATTGCCCTATGACAGTGGTTAACAACATGTCAACACTGTCCCTTCTCAACCTTGGGTTCCCTACCACCGGCTTTCTTGTCCCCTCCTGCCTACTAGTCCTTGTCCCTGGACTGCTGTGAATGAGGCAGATTTTTGACCTCCAGGGCGGGGAGTGCCCCTGGCCAGGCTGAGAAGTTCAGGCTCTTCCTGAGGCTGATGGGAGCTATGGGAGGTGTTTATGCCTGGTTAAATAGTTTGCACTCGACTACAAACCTAAAGATTGGTGGCTGGAAACCACCCAGTGGTATCACAGAAGAAAGACCTGGCAATCTGCTTCCACAAAGAATACAGCCAAGAAAACCCTATGGAGCAGTTCTACTCTGACACACGTGGGGTCACCACAGATCAGAGACTCCATGGCAATGGGTTTGGTTTTTTAACAGCAGGCAACTGATTAGTGTACATTTGCATAGGCCACACCTCCTGGCCCCTCTTGGAATGGCCTAGCTGGGCCTAGAAAGCTGGGGTAGGCTTTGCCCCAGCCTGGTGGGATTAGTGGCCAGCTGTCCTCTCCTGGGTGGTCACTGAAACCCAAGACAGGGATTAGAAAGCATTTTGTGTCCAGCCTAGAGGAGGAGGGGTCCGGGTCACACCTGTGCAGGTGTGTGTAGGGTGCTGCCTCTTTCAAGAGGGGGGCCGTATGCCTGTGGTCAGTGCTGGTCAGTGGCCGAGCCTGGACTTCAGTCTGGTCCACCTGAGTCGAGAGGCAAGAGAAGGGGGAAACAGCCACCTCTAACTTCTGGGGCTGGTCACTTTTGGGCGTCCCTCAATGTCTTTGGACCCAGCTGATTTTGAAGAAAGCAGGGAAGCTGAGGCAGGCGAGGCTGCCAGTGGGAGGGAGGGGCAGAAGAGCTGACCTTGCCCTCCTCCCCAAGAGTCCAAGAGCAACCTAATCCCCCCAGGTTGCCCGTGGGGGAAAGGGGAGCCAAGATCATCCGTTGGAGAGTGGGGTAAGACTTGTAGGGTGGGGGGAGTGGGGAGGGGGTGGAAGGGCCTGTGGACGTCCGTTGTGGGGTGGGGGCCTGTTCCCAGGCTGCCCAGGAGCATGGACTGGTTGTTCCCACGGGTACCCTCTCAGCAGATGGGCCTAGGACGCTTTGTCCTAGCTTTGCAGCCCCTGTGAGGTCGAATGTCACTGTGGGGCCACAGGCAGGGGTCGGGGCAGCGGGGTCAGGCCTGAACTCACCCCCAGGTGGGCCCCAAGCGGAGAGGGGTGCTACTGGGAGGGGGCAGGGTGGCCACCAGGGGCTGGAACAATTGGACGCTCTAGGGTTTGTCCCTCAACCCCGCCCAGCCTCTCCCTTCTGATCCCCCATCCCCACTCTCTCAGGCTAGTCCCCCTCAGTTCCTCACCTCCTGCCCAGACCCATTCTGAACACCCTCCCTGAGACTTGTCTCCCTTCTAAGTGCCTCTTTTGCGTCACTTCTCTGAGACCCCCCTACCTGTGTCCCTGAGCAACGATCCAGCAGGTCCAGGCCACAGGCCTAGGACCCCCTGGCTTCTCCCCAAATAACCAGTCAGCCCCCACTCACTCCCAGGCAGCCCAGAACCAAAGGGTCCTCTCTGCCCACCCATGCCTCTCTCCCCCAGCAGGGCTTTTATCAGGCTGCGGTCAAAACTCAACCCCAGTCAGACCTGGGGATACTATCTGTGTGGCTCAAATGGTTAAGAGCTCATCAGCTAACTGGAAAGTTGGAAGTTGGAACCCACCCAGAGGTGCCTCTGAAGAAAGGCTTGGTGATCTGCTTCCAAAAGTTCACAGCCTTGAAAACCCTATGGGGCACAGTTCTACTCTGCAATACAGGGACTGGGAATCAACTTAAAGGCAACTGGTTTTTGGTTTAAGGCTTCCCTCACCAGGAACCCAGCCAGGCCCTCGCTGGGAGGCTAAGAGGCTCAGGGCTGGGTGGGCTTGACTCTCCCTGAGCCTCAGTTTCCTTCAAAGTGTTGCACGATCTCCAAACACCTTTGCCGCAGGGAGGGCACCTCCTTAGGTCTCATCTGCAGAGGTGGGGGGGGGGGGAAGGCTCTTTCCCAAGGCCCCCTCCTTAGGAGCAGCAGGGGAAGAGGGCACTGCTTCCATCCAGCCTGAAGCCCTCAGAGGCCCAGCCCATGTGCCCTGGTGTCAGGCTGGGCCCAGAGCAGGGACGGAGATAAGGCCGGGCGCGGGACCTGTGGGGCTGCAGAGGGGAAAGGTCAGCGCAGGAAGGGCTCCAATAGCCAGTTAAATGTTAACAGGTCCAGTGGGAGAGACTCGCCTTCTCCTGCCCGGGGTTGTCCGGACTCCTCTCAAACCAACGGTGCCTAATAAATGCGGGGGCTGGCAGGGGCTGCAGGCCGGAAGACATCTGCAGTCCAGCTGGCCAACCAGCCCAGCCCTTTCTGTAAAGCACAAAAAGAAAAGTAAATTAAAGGGGAAAGGGGGAGGCTCCGGAAGGGTCGGTGGGTGGGCCGTGCCTTGCCGTGCCCCCAGCCTCGCCAGGCGGGTGGGCGCCCTGCCCCTGATTAGGGGCCCCCTCTGACCTCGCGCTCCCAGCCTTGCGCAAACTACAACCTCCCTTCCCTTTGGAGATCCCAGCCACCGAGCAAAGAAAGGGTGGGGTGGGGGACCAGTCGTGGTGACTTTCTTGAAGTGGCAGCTAGCAGTCAATTCATCATGGAACTGTGCAAAGAAATGCCCCAGGGTGTGCGTGCATCCGTGTGTGTGTGTGTGTGTGTGTGTGTGTGCGCGTGTGCGTGAGCGTGAGTGCGTGCGCCTGTGTGTGTGTGTGTGTGTGTGTGTGTGTGTGTACGTGTGTGTATGGAGAGATCTTTAGCGCAGGGACATGTCCACCCTGCTCCCGTGGAACCGGCCCCCCATTATTGCTCTGCTGGGAAGACCAGAGGGGGTTTGCGAGGGGAGCCTCGAGGGCGGAGAGCGATGCAGCGTCCAAGGCCGGCGGCAGAGGGGAGGACGTGGGCGAGACTTCTAGGCTAGGCTGCGGAGGGCAGAGGGCGCCGCGGGCCGGCAGGGGTTAAGGCCTGCGCTGGCCGCCATCAGGGGCGGAGCAGGGGGAGAGGGGGGAAGGGAGGGTCAGGCCGCTCGGCCGCGCCCCACCCCCCCCCCCCGCCGGCCAGGGCGCAGCGCGCGGCCACCCATGCCCTTATAAGGGCGGCCGTCACCGGGGCAACGAGCGCCCGCCCCCAGCCCGCGGCGCGCGCCCGGCGCCCGCCCCCCGCCCCGCGGATGGAACGTTGTGTGTCAAACCGGCCGCAGCGCGAGGCCGGGCGCGGGGGCGGCGGCGGCTGCGGCGAGGCCAGCGCGAGAACGAGGCTCGGGCCCAGGCGCAGGCCCAGGTCGGGCAGCGGCTGGGCGGGCGGTGGCCCGCGGCCCTGCAGGCCCCGAGCGGCGGCTGCAGGCGCGGGGGATCCGGGGGGGCGCCGCGTCCGGCCCCGGCGCGCGCCCGCCGCCCCTCCCCCGCGCCGCGGCCGTCCTCGCAACTTGCGGCCAAACTTTGGCCGCGACCTCCGGCGCGCGCGGGGCGGACCGCGAAGTTGGCTGCGGCCCCCGGCGCAGCGGCGGCCGCCCCCCGCGCAGCCCGGGCCGGCCCATGGCCCGCGCGCTCCCGCCGGGGCCCCAGGGCGGCCCGACGCCTGCCCCCGGGGCCCCCGAGCCTCGCCGCTAGTGCGCACTCCCCGGCCCCGGGCTCGGGCCCGCGCACGCGTGGGAAAGTTGGCCTGGAACCGGCCCGACCAGTTCCGCCCGGGCGCGCGGACCGGCCGCAGGAAGTTGCTGCTGCAAAACTTTTTTGGGGGGTGCAGCTGGGGCCCCCAGTGCGCCGGGGCCGGATGCGCGCCGCATAGCGCCCCCCGGGCCGAAAGGGGTGCCCGCAGGCAGGCGCGCAGCGGGGGCGCCCCGGCCCCGCTGCCCGGGGGCTATGGCCATGGTGGCCGGCGGCTGGGGCGGCCCCGGCGGCGGCGACACGAATGGTGTGGACAAGGCGGGAGGTTACGCGCGGGCGGCCGAGGACGACTCGGCCTCCCCCCCCGGCGCCGCCAGCGACGCCGAGCCGGGCGACGAGGAGCGGCCGGGGCTGCAGGTGGACTGCGTGGTGTGCGGGGACAAGTCGAGCGGCAAGCATTACGGCGTATTCACCTGCGAGGGCTGCAAGAGCTTCTTCAAGCGGAGCATCCGCCGCAACCTCAGCTACACCTGCCGGTGAGCCCCCCATTAGCACGGCCGCACCAGTGCGCCCGGCCCCGGCCTGGGCGGGCCTCTGACCCAATCGGTCACCTTGGGCCTGGCACTGACCTTCTCTGGGCCTCCACTCCCCGTTTGAGATAGGGTCATGGCCCCCCTTTTTCGTTTCTGGGATTGTGTATACAGTTGGCGCTGCATCGTTGCAGGTCCCCTATCAGGTGGTCCCTTGCGGCTTCCGCCCCAGTTTTTTGCTCTTCCTCCTTTCCTTTTTCCCGGGAGGGGCCGTCTCCGCACGGGGTCGGGGGCTGGGAGGGTTAGGGGTGCTGTCAGGGGTGGGAGCCTAAACCCAGCGCACCCCAGGCCCTTTCTCTTGGGGAATCCCGGCGCGCGGGGGATCCCGCGGGAATCGAACGTGGAACTTAGACCGTGGCGCTTGCAGCGTCCAGGGACCATTGTCTGCGGCCTCGCGGATCAATACGGCGCGCCCTTGGGGTCAAATATCACTTCCAAAGTCGCTCTGGCGGCCGAGCACAGCCACAGCGTAAGGGAGGCTGGAGTGGCGCAGAGCGGCCCCCTTAGCTTGGGGGCCCTGCTTGGGGGGTGGAACAGGGCCTGCTTCATCAGGGAGGGGTACCCCCGGGCTCACCCAGGGCATCGGGTCTCCGGAAACCACCGCTGCTGAGACAGTGGCAGGATTTGACCCCACACACCCGTAGCCAGGAGTGGGTGCAGACCTGGGGCCCCAGAAAATCTCTGAAACTTCAGGGTGGTTCTGAGACAGGGTGGGAGTGGTGTGTTTCAAGAGGGAGTCCTGGGCTGTCCCAGGTTGGAGTGCCGGTGGCAGGGTGTGGTCTGGCTTTTCTGGTTGTTGTTGGGGGCAGAAGGTCTTCTGGGAGAAGGCACTTGGCTGGGGTGTCCAGCCCAGGGTACCCTTGTGTTATCCTCAATGATGAAGGTGACCCCCCCCACCCCCCGCCCCGTGTCAGGCAGAACTGGCATGGTCTCCAAAGAGCGTCTCTGGAGAATTCCATTTCCCAGGAACAGAAAACTGAGGCTAGGGAGATCGTGGCATCTGCCCTGGGTCACTCAGTGAGGGACGTACCCTCAACCTCTGCTCCCCAGTTGGGCCTTAGCAAGCGGAGCCAAGCCGTGGGGTTAGGAAGGGGACAGCTGAGTTGGGATCACGATGTCCCCAGGGAGTGCTGCTGGTGGAGGGCTTGTTGGCAGAGGCCATTGGTTGGAGCTAGGCTGGGGCACCCAAGGTTGGAGTTTGGCCTCAGGTCCGAGGTCAGGGCTTGCCTAGGGCTGGTAGGGGGCAGAGGGAGCTGGTCCCTCCTCCTGCGTTAACTGGGCCACTAGACTTTGGCCTCATTCTTGCTGCTGGAATAGCTGCCTACTCTCTGGCTGGGCCTTTGGGGAGGGCAAGGGGGTGGGGGTTCAGGCAGTTTTGGGGTCCCGGGGGATTCCCTGAGGCCAGGGCAGGGAGCACCAAGGGGGAGGGTGTTGTTTGGGGCTGGTAGGTTCTCCAACTGCTCTGTGCTGTGTGACCTGGTGAGGTCATACACTACTTCCTGAGCTTTAGTTTGAGTCAGGACCCCAGGGAGACCCCAGCCCCAAGCCTGGCCCTCAGGGAACCCCCAGTCTGGGGAGGCAAAACTGGAAACACATACCCGCAGCCTGCGGGGTCAGTGGTGGGCCAGAAGGAGGGATGGATCTGGGGTCCCAGAGGGGACCAAGGGGCTTTGTGTATGGTCAGGGAGGGCCTCGTGGAGGAGGGGCATGGGAGAATTAGAGCCCAGCGGGCCTGAAATGCCAGGCTGAGGGTGATGGGGAGCCATGGAGGTTGTGTGAGCAGGAGAGGGCCATGGTCAGAATCTGTGGGTAGGAGGAGCCCAGGGAGGAGGCAGGGTTGGGCTCCAGGGTAGGGCAAAGCATGCATTCTTCAGGTGGGATAACAGGCAGAACTTAAAGTATTTCTCCATCTTGGGAACCCAGCCTGGGTTGGACAGGACATCTGTCCCAATTCCATAGTTGGAGGAATTGAGGCAGAAGGTGGCAGGGCCTCTCCTGAGGTCAGGGCGCCCTGAGCAGGGCCCCCACCTGCTCTCCTGCCTGGGCCTGGCTGTTTCCACCCGGCTGCCCCGGGCCCTCCCACCGCCCGCTGGGCTTTGTTCTGGTTCTGCCTGAGCTGCCTCTGCCCTAGCAGGGCCTCTTCCCAGGACTCAGTTGGGTGGGCGGGGAGCGCTGCAGAGCCCCACCCCCACCCCCTGCCGCCCCACCTCAGCTTCCCCAACCCTGTCCCTGGGACTCCTGGCTAGCACCTGTGTGTTGACTCCCTACCCCAGAACCCCCCAGCCCCAGTACATCCCATATAGGGTTGGCACGTTTCCTCCCCTTTCCAAATGAGGAAACTGAGGCTGGGGGTGGGGTGGTGGGAAGAGAGTTGCCTGGGAAACGCGTTTGATTTATTCCTTTGTTGAGTGTTTGTTTTACTCCTTGACTGTCTCGGGTAGCTGGTCTGTGATAGGATCCCAGGCCTCAGAGAGCCCCACCCCAGGTGGAGAGAGGCAGAGGGCAGCCCAGGGGCAGGGCCCGAGGGCAGAAGGTGCTGGGGACTGGGACGGGCATGTTTGAAGAAGGAGCACATGACCCTTCCTGCTTGGGGCCATCCCTGGATGGGGAGCTCATTACCTCATGGGAACATCTGTTCCATCCCTAGGAGAGGCAAGAATGACCCCCAGGGACTGCCTAGAGGAAGAATCTTGGGCTTGGTCGGAGGAGGGGATGCAGGTATGGGTGTGGGGCCTTAAAGGAGAGATAGGAATTTGTTCATTCATTCATTCATGCATTGGTACCAGTCTCCTGTGGGGCAGTGCTAGGGCCCCATAGAGACTGGCGCTTCATCAGCTCACACGGCCCAACCCCCTGACTGTGTCTGTCTCCTGTTCTCACATTACTCTTGGGACCAAGGCCTTGTTCTTTAGCATGACAGTAACCAAATGGACTAAAACTGTTGAGGCGTCTGTACTTCTCTTTGCCAGGCTTTTGCTGTCATCGTGCCCCCTCCCGGGAACGGTCTCTCCGTTCACCTCAGGAACGTCTATTCATCCCTCAAAACCCAATTCTAATATACCCTCCCTAGAGTGCTACTCTCCTGCTTCTCCATGGACTCTTATTCATCTGTCACCACTCCACCCCAATTGTCCTTGCCTCTTTGCAGAGCTGCAGGTTGAGCCCTGGCCATCCCCCAGCCCTAGGGGCCCCCCCTGGTGTTTCTCAGGTGCTGCCTTCAAAGGCAGCTCATGGAGTGGTTCAAGATGCCATGGTGACCCCTGACCTCTGTGCCCCCAGGTCCAACCGTGACTGCCAGATTGACCAGCACCACCGGAACCAGTGTCAGTACTGCCGCCTCAAGAAGTGCTTCCGCGTTGGCATGCGCAAAGAGGGTGAGTGCCTCTGGGTGGGTGGGGTCTGGCACTTGCTAACCTGGCTACCACCAATCCTGTGGTCCCGCTGGCTGCACTGCAGGCTGGAGGAAGCCACTTATGACCCAGGGATGCAAGGGGCCCACTTTAAGACTGTTCTCCAGCCACCCCGTCTCTACTCTTTGCCAGCAGTACCCCCACCCCACCCTGGCCTCAGTGGCAGCTTCCTCAGCTCCAGGCCCCTTGGTGACCTTCTGGTCCCCAGGCCTGGCCTCCCATTTCTGAACAAGGACATTTTTCTTATTTGATTTGCTTTCCTTCCACCCTCCACCACTGCTTCGTGTTTGCCCAAGGCAGGGAACTCAGCCTGATTAAGGCAAAGGGCAGTTCACCCTTCCTTCTGACCCCGGGCAGCTGGGAGGGCAGCTGGGAGGGCAGCTGGGAGGGCAGCTGGGAGGCCGAGGGAGGGGAACCCGGTGGATGTGTGATGGGCGGCTGGGCCTGGAACTCTGCCGATGACCTTAGGACCCAGAGAGCCCTGGGGTTTGGGAGCAGAAGAATGTGGCAGGTTGGAGAGTCCCCTGCTCGGCTTTCTCAAGGGCCAGTTTGGCAGTTCTTTCCTGTGTCTAGCCTTACTGTCTCCTGCTCTGAAGTTGATTTCTAATCCGTCAGGCCTCTGTGGAAGAAGCTGGGGACAGCTGCTTAGGGTTTGTTTCTTAAAACTGTCTGTTCACCCCTCAGTTGGAAGATGATCCTCCTGTTTGCCCTCTCCTGACCCAGATTTTGCCTCCATTTGTCCATTTGACCTAAAAAACCTGAGGTGCCTTTTATCAGGGCTTCAGCTCTCTAAAGTCTCAGGGGTGGAAATAATCATGATCATAGTTTGAACCCCAAACCCGGTCCTACCTCAGGGCTTGTGCAGGGGCTGTTTGTTCTGCTTGAAACTCTTTCCCCCAGGATACCTGCATGGCTCCTCTCCCACTTCCAAGGTTTGCTCAAATGCCGCCACCTCAGAGAAGTCCTCCTAATCCCCTGCCTTCACCAAACCAAAAAGCCTTTTGCCGTCGAGTCGATTCCGACTCCTAGCAACCCTATGGGACAGAATAGAACTGCCCCATAGGGTTTTCAAGGCTGTAATCTTTACAGAAGCCGACTGCTGCATCTTTCTCGCAGAGCGGCTGGGGGATTCCAACTGCCGACCTTTTGGTTCACAGCTCTGTACTTAACCATTGGGCCATCAGGGCTCCTGTCTTCATCATCTCTCTTTATTTCCACATGAATCAGAATCAACTTGAGGGCAACTGATTTTACCCTGCTCTGTAATTAACTCTTCCACCAGAAAACCTGCTCCCTGCGGGCAGGGATTTTGTCTGTCTTGTTGCCTACTGTATATCCCCAGCACCTAGACCAGAGTCTGGCACACAGTAGGTACTCAGTAAATGTTTTGTGGCCTGAATTACCATTCACTTAGCACCTCTATGTGCCAGGTGCTGTTCTAAGAAACTTATACAGATTCTCGTTTAAGGCAGTGATTAGTATTTTATAATTACTGCTATTATCATGTACATTTTATACATGAAAATACTGAGGCACAGAGAGCAGAGTGGTGAGGCCACTTGCCCAGGGTCGGAGAGCAAAAGAGTTGTGGCTGGGATTGAACCTGCACGCTTTGGGCTGAATGATTAGTAGAAGGAGGTGGGGGAAAGGGTTCCAGGAGGAAGGAACAGCCAGTGCAAAGGTCCTGGGGTAGGAGCTTGCCAGGGTGAGGGAGGAACAATGAGGGCAGGGGGTGGGTTAGAACCAAGTAAGCAAAGAGGGCTGGTGAAGTTCCCTTGGAGGGTCAAGGATCCGCTGAGATTTACTCTCGAGGTTTGTCCAGGTACCCCCATTGGACAGATGACTTGACTTACTTGGAAACTACTTGAGGTAGCCTCAAACCTAGGCCTCTGCTTTCTGCTGGGCTCTGTCAGCCCTCGGTTCCTGCCTGGGGTCCCCCTCCCCCATCTGCTCCATGGCATGTTGACCAGAAGTTCACAAGAGGTGCTGAGACAGCTCGTGCCAGCTCATTAACACTCATTAATTAGTCCCCACCTGGCACCCAGCCCAGTGTGCCCTTTTCCCCCTTCCCGCCCCACGTGGCTTGTTGTATGCAGCCCAGACTGGGCAGGCATGTGGCCACTTTCTCCTCTTTGTGCCTCAGTTTCCTTCTTCTTCCCCACCTGTTGTTGAGACCTGGGCCCTTCTTGGGGTCCAGGCCAGCAAGCGGGGGGCAGACTGTCTCTGGCACCTCTACTTCTGGATCCCCCCCAGCCCCGCCCTGAGAAGGCTAATGATGCCAGCTAATGTCTGAGCAGCTGCCAGCTCTAGGCATTGGGATCACCACAGAGATCCAGACAGATCTGCCCTTGAGGGACCACAGTCTGGGGGGATGGGACATAAACAAATGGTCATGTCCATAGGAAGAGTAGCTGGTGTCCCTCCTGGCTTCATCCTCAGCTCTGGGACCCACAGTGATTGGCAGACAGGTCGGGGGTGATTGATCCTCATCACCCCTGAACAGAGTCCAGTCAGATCACCCCCACCCAGGGGTCCAATCCCTACCTGTGAAGGTGCCCCAAGTGGGATGGGGGGCTGGGGGGAGCTGGGGGCAGGAGGGCACAGAGTAGAACGGGGTGGGGGGGGGGCCTGCAGGAACTCACCCTGACTTCCCAGCATGCTGTGAGCCCAGGGGGTAGGGATGGGCAGCCTGAGAGGTTTGCAGAGGAGGCAGCTAGTGACTCTCTGGTGACTTGTCTCCCCCCCCCCCCCCCCCCCCCCCCCCCCCGGTGTCTCTCTCTGTTTCTCCTCCCTGCCCCTTCCCTTTTCTCTGTCTCTCACATTTTCTTCCCCCTTCCTCTCCCCTCCCTCCCCTTTCTCCCTGTCTTACCTCTCTCTCCCCTCCCTGGTCTCCCTACGCCCCTCATTCCCTTCTGGTTTTCCATTCCCTGCCTCCATCTTCTGTCCACCCCATCTCTTCCCACCTCCTGTCCGCTTGTCTCCCCTTCCCCATACCCTGTCCCTTCCCCATCTCTGACCTCCCCTATTTCCTGGGGGGGCATCTTCTGTCGCCTCTCCCTTCCGCTGTCCCTGCTTCCCACTCCCTCGTTTTCCTTCTCCTTTCCCCCATCTGCTCCCCCCTCATTCCCTTTCCTTGTCCCCGGTCTCCCTCTCCCTCCCTGCTACGCAGCGGTGCAGCGAGGTCGCATCCCACACTCGCTGCCGGGCGCCGGCGCCACATCGTCGGGCAGCCCCCCGGGCTCGGCGCTGGCAGCGGCGGCGGGCGGCGACCTCTTCCCAGGCCAGCCAGTGTCGGAGCTGATCGCGCAGCTGCTGCGTGCTGAGCCCTACCCGGCTGCGGGCCGCTTTAGCGCGGGGGCGGCGGGCGCATTCGGCCCGGGCGGCACAGGCGCGGTGCTGGGCATCGACAATGTGTGCGAGCTGGCGGCGCGCCTGCTCTTCAGCACCGTGGAGTGGGCGCGCCACGCGCCCTTCTTCCCTGAGCTGCCGGTGGCCGACCAAGTGGCGTTGCTGCGGCTCAGCTGGAGCGAGCTGTTCGTACTGAACGCGGCGCAGGCGGCGCTGCCCCTGCACACGGCTCCGCTGCTGGCCGCCGCGGGGCTGCACGCCGCGCCCATGGCCGCCGAGCGCGCTGTGGCCTTCATGGACCAGGTGCGCGCCTTCCAGGAGCAGGTGGACAAGCTGGGCCGCCTGCAGGTGGACTCGGCCGAGTACGGCTGCCTCAAGGCCATCGCGCTCTTTACACCCGGTGAGAGCCTGCAGGGGGTGCAGAGGGGCGGGAGGGATTCCGGGCCCCCACGGACCGCCAACCCCTGGCCCCAAAGCCAGTCAAACTGGGGGCCTGCATGCCCTGTGATCGCTGATGGGTGTAGCAGGCGAAGTAATGCCTCCAAAGTGGGGCCTGGTGTAGCCCCACCTTTTCGGGCCCCATACCTGCTGCCCTGCACACAGTGAGCACTGATGGGGGACAGTGAGGTGATGGAAGCAGAAGGAGCGATACCTTGAGCCCCCACTCCCCGACCCCAGGACTCCCTAAGAACTCTGAGCCTAGCCCCCCAGACCTGAGGACCCAGCTGGTTCCACTGACTCTACCTGATCTCCAGCCCCCTAAGACCTTTCCCTGCCCCTCCCCCCAGATCAAGGTGCTTTTGGAGGGACGCGGGAGGGGAGGTCCCTGACTCCTGGCTGTGACTCCCCTTGCACACCTCTCCCTCCCTCCGTCTCTGGTCTCCCTAAGCCTTTTGACCCTGGATTAAAGCCCTCTTCACACTTTGTGAGCTCTTACGAAGGGTTACCAGGCAGGGTGTGCCCCGACGCCTGGTTCTGGGCTCCCCTAAGTCTCCCTGATTCTTTGGTCCCCGGTCTTGTGGCCCGGGCCGGGAACTGCCCGCCCTGTGGTGGGGCGTGGTCTGAGGTCCCTCCCACCTGGGGCGTGGCCAGATGACTGGTGTCGGGGGGTCGGTACCGTCCCTGCCCGTTGCCTAGTAACGTTGCTGCGGCTCTTACCACCGCGTTACCGTATTCCTCCAACTGACGGCGCTGCGAGCTCTTCAGTCTCGAGACATATCTCCCCAGACTGCCCCCAGGAATACTTTCACTCTCTGGAAGGCTCCACACCCCACCAGGTGTCTCTTTGGGGCGGGAGGCCTAGGAACCACCCACTCTGGGAGGTGGCTTTCATTTGATGAACATAGCTTTCATCAATATAAATAGTTGTTAATGCCCCATGCTTCTCCCGGTGGTCTGGGCTCTGTCTCCCAAAACCTCCTCAGCCCCACCTTCCCCTCGAGCTTCCTTAGAACCTGTCCCCCTGCAAAGGGGGGGGGGCGTCCACCATCAAGAGATCACTGCCTGCACCCCTGTCCTCACCCTCAAAAATCGACACTGCCTTAGAAACTCCAATTTGTGCCCCAGGAACCCATCACCAATGCCCCTGAGTGCCCTGAGCGATGTCTGATGTCTGCCCCCCACCCCACCCGGTGTGTGGCCCCTGGATCCTTCCACCACCCCTGCCACACCTAACCTCGCCCTCATCCCCCCAGATGCCTGCGGCCTCTCGGACCCAGCACACGTGGAGAGCCTGCAGGAGAAGGCGCAGGTGGCCCTGACCGAGTATGTACGGGCCCAGTACCCAGCCCAGCCCCAGCGCTTCGGGCGCCTGCTGCTGCGGCTTCCAGCCCTGCGCGCTGTCCCTGCCTCACTCATCTCTCAGCTGTTCTTCATGCGCCTGGTGGGCAAGACGCCCATCGAGACGCTGATCCGTGACATGCTGCTCTCGGGGAGTACTTTCAACTGGCCTTACGGCTCCAGCCAGTGACCTCCAGGGACACCGATGCTCGGGGCTCCTGGGGGCCCCCAGGCTGAGGACCCCGGCTCCTTCTCAGACTCCTGTTTTTTAAAGACTGTGAAATTGTCTTTTCTGTTTTTTAAATGATCATGAAACCAAAAAGGAGATGGATTGTCCGAACTCCAGCCACGTCTTCCAGTCCCCTCGCCAGGATGGATGGAGGGACGGAGGATCGAATCCCTCGACAGCCTTGGACAGCCAGTGAACTCATGGGACGGCAGGGTGGGATAGAGGCCTGGTGGCTGGACTAGGGGGCGGCCCCAGCCCGGCAAGAGTAAGCATGGGCCAGGTGGACTCTCTGGACACATGATCCACGTCTGACACTACATGAGGAATGAATCAAGGGGACACAGTAATAAACACGTTTCCCATCTGCACGGCTGCCCTGACTGCCTTTCTATGGGGAGGGTGTGTGACAGGGAGGGCACCGCCCCCAATCCTGGTACCCTCTACCAGCCATGTGGCACATGCACAGTCTCAAATACCTAACCACAGCCTCCTGTGTGTGACTAGGTGGATGCTGTTATTTTTGGACAGGTGGGGAAACAAGCTGAGGGCAGGGGGCAGAGGACCCGAGGTCAGCCAGTGAGTCCATAGGTGTTGTACCCAGCGAATGGTAGTTAGATTCAAGCCCTGGACCAAACACCTTATTATTAATAATTAAATTAATTAAAGGTCACCTCTTAATATCTGGGCTCCAGGGTCCTTAGGAGAACGTCTCTTTTCAACTCTCAGTCCATGTGGTCTGGGTGAGGCCCTAGGCCTGTCATCTGACCCTAGACCAGGCAATCATCCCTCCGTTCCCCTGGCCACAGTGAATGGTTCAGGGAGGATATGCTACCCAAAGCAGATCAGTGAGATTTGATGGCAAGATTTATAACCCAGAGGATATTATCAGTGAGACAGAGCCTATACAGGAAGACCAATTTCCTAGAATGCCTTTGGAGCCCCTGAATCAAGCCATACCTGAAGACTTCGTACATTTAAGTTCTGTGAAGCCAAATTTCCCCTTTTGTGCCTGAGGCAGTTTGAGTTGGGTTTCTTCTCCTATGTAACTAATAAACTGACCACTTTGGGATTGGCATCTGGAGGGTGGGCACCACTGTAAGAACAGATTCTGAAATGTGGACTTAGCCAAATTGAGATGGGATATGGGTGTTGCAGGGCATGAAGGACCCTGCCATCCGGGCTTCAGAAGTTTGAGCCCTGCTCTGTGGTGGGAAAGGCACCTGTGGGGGTGTATTGTCAGGGCTGTGGCTCTAAGGGGTGGGTAGAAAGGGCTTGGATTTTGGGGGGAGGGTGACACCTCTCAGGCCCTCACTGAGGCCCTGCTAGGCAGAAAAAATGAACAAACCTCCATCAAAAATGCTTCCTCTGAGAACAGCGAGGGTAGAACTTAGGTCTGTCACCCTGACACACCCTATGTCCATCTTGGAGGTCTGGTAAGATGGGGGACAAGGCCACTTTCTATGGAATGAATGAGGGTTTTGTGCGTGTGTTCTGTTCCCTGAAGGGGACTGAGGTAGAGTGGAGTGGGAAGGACACTGGGCCCACACCGGAGGCTGAACTGGGCAATGCGCTGGATCAGGGTCTCCAGAGTTGCCTCTAAGGGTAAGTGGGTGCAAGTCCACTCTAGGAGGGCTGGACAACAATCGCCCATTTCTCAGATTCACAAATCGAGGACATCTGAGGACTGAGTGATACCATGAGGGTCTATCCTGCCATCTGGTCCCCAGGCCAGAGATTTGGATGTCTGTCTGTACCTGACTACTGAAGTCTTACTTCTATAGAACCCCACCCATATGGTCCCTCCTGCAGGAAGACATCTCCAGCCTCCCTGGTTGTCAAGGCTGCCATCCACCCCTCCATTATTGCGCTGTCATACTGGGACCAGGGCTGTCTCCCCCAGACTAGGGCTCCTCAAGGGCTGAGCCTGGGGCTGAGGCCTCTCTCTGGCTACGGTCGCACTCAGTCACTGGCACTATCTTCTCTGCACGCCAGTTTGACTCCCTGATTGCTCTAGTCCCCTGTGACTTCCCTGGGAGACCAGAGAGGGCAGCTGCCAGTCCAAGGTCACAAAGTCCATCAGGGAGGCTGGCCCTGTCGCTGCCCCAAACACCCCACCCAGAGCCTGGGAGACCCTCCCCTGGGCAGGCATGTGAGTGCAGTCTATATAGCGCTTTGTGTCAATCACTGTCCAGCTTAAAGGGCCCAGGGGTAAGTGAAGAATGAAGGGACCCATTTGTCTGGGGGGGGGGGTAGGGTCAGGACCTCCTGTGTCCCTGGGCTCAGTCCTCCCCCTTCAGGCGTTCTCCAGTGTTGTACCCACAAGACTTCTCCAGCAAGACTCCCGGGGCCTCTACCACTCTTTCCTCCATTATGGAAGGTGCAGAAACTCGAGGTCCCTGGGACTCCCCCCAAGGAACTGAAGCCAGATGTTAACCCTCAAATTTTCAATCAGAGGTCATCTGAGGCTCTTGAGGGGGAGGGAGCTCTCTGGACATATGAGGGTTTGAACTCTACCCAGAAGACCCTGGGCAAGTACCTTTCTTGGAAACTCAGGTTGTTTTTTATTCCCTCTTGAAAATGGGGAGAACAATTTTTGGGTGACAACTGAAATTAGGAGTGTTAAGCAGCCACACACAGTAAGTGTTTAAAAGATGTTTATTCCATTGGGATGGCGTGCAGGACCTGCTTCTGGGAGACAGGGCTGAGTTCTGGGTCCCCATGGGTCAGGGCTGGGGGTCCCAGAGGAAGTCCTGGGAAGACATCCTGGAAGAGGGGCCATCAGAGCTGAGCCACAAAGGATGAGGCATCTGCAGTCAGGGGAAGCTATCCCAAGCAGAGGAAGAGCAGAGGAAACCTCAAGAGCAAAGCTCAGAGGCAGGAGACTGGAGGGGCTGAAGAGAAGCAACGGCAGGGCAGGATCCCACCCCAGCTCATCCTTCTGCCTGTCTGCTGGGATATTCAGAAGTACACGGAGCCCTCGCTGTCCCCTTGGTCATCGAATTTCTGAATCTGGGTCTTGAGGTGCCTCAATTTGCCCTTCAGGTAGCAGTAGCGAGCCTGCTTGTCCAGAAAGCTGGGGTCCTGGGCAGGGCAAGAGCCAGGGAAGTCCTTACGGCAGTCTAGCCTACAGCTCTCATGCTATTTGAGCCTTTTCCTCTCTGAGCCTCAGTTTTCTCCTCGAAAATGGGCACAAGTGTCGGGGGCACAAAGGCCAAGATGGGGGACCCAAGAGTCATGACTCACCATCTGCTTCTTCTCAAATTCCCTCCAGACACGGGCAGTGACACAGGCCTCCTTCTATGAAGGGAGGAAGATGGGACTCAAGATGTCAGACCCAGGGAGGGATGGGGAAACAGGCTCAGAGAGACAAAGTGACTGGCCTAGGGAAGACCTTGAGGGCTGACCTTAGCCCCACGTGTTGTAGTACTCACCCAGCCTGGAGAAGGAAGGGGTCCCGAGATCTGGCTTGAAAAGGCTGCAGGGCAGGGGTTTCTGCCCAACACTGACCTGGCTGTGGGGCGGGGGCAGTGAGTTCAGCAGGGTCTGCAGCTGCTCTAGCTTTGCCTGCGCAGAGGCCACCTCCTGCTGCAGCTCCAAGAACTCAGAGTACTGGTCCTGGAACACAGCTGCATATCGGCTCCGCTCCTTCTTAGTGCTCACTGGTGGGTACTTACTGCCAGGGTGAGGAGGGTCAGAGTGTGAGTGTAAACATGCCTCTCCCCTTCCTTCAATTCATGTATGTAGTTTGATTCTTCTCCACTCAGTCTTCATCCCTTTGCAGGTGCTGAAATACGCTTCTTCCGTTTTGACTACTTGGTAAATTCCTATTTACCCGTCAAAGCCCTAACCCCAGTGCCCCTCAAAGGTGTCGGGGCGGGGGGCGGGGGCAGAGGGGAGCACTTGCCCCCGGGTCAAAGTCTAAGGGGGCGCCAGACTAGGCGTGGAATGTAATGACATTCTGAGTCGCCACAAATATGAAAGGCGCCTGACTGAGGCAGCCAGACAAGAGAGGGTAAGGCGTTTCTGCTGACTTGTCGCTGCTATTACCGTCTATTCATCTTGAAATTGGGGGCCGGGGGCAATCGAACTGGGGGGAGGGGATGCAATTTAGAGATTGCCTCTGGTCGCCCGTTACCCTCGCTATGCCCCTGGTGCCACTTCCCGTTTCCCAGGCTTCAGGAACCACATGGAGGACACTCACAGCTCATAGTCGGGCACTGAGTAGGGCCTGGGCGTATATCCCCCAGGGATGGCTCCAATAGGCCTCTTGGTGCCCAGGAGGGCCTGCGCAGGCAGCTCATCCTCAAACACAATCTTCTTGGGCCTCACCCTGTGGGCTCGGGGTTGGGGTAGGCACAGACTGTGTGGAGAGCTGGTTTCCAGGCCTCGGGGGTCCTGTCGCTGCAGACGCTGCAGGAATCAAGGTTTGGGGTTAAGGAGTGAGGGAGGGAGTAGGGGGTTGTAGGGAAATCGAAATCTCTCAACCTGGGGGGACTGAATTCTTTGCATAGGTCCCGGCCTGGGGACACCCTCCCCATTCAGACTCACCGGAGGCCCAGGGCCAGGTGGGCGGAGCCGGGGGTCCCCCCAGGAGCTGCGGGTCTGGAGGGTGGCCCGGGTGGGCATCGGCATCTGGGTGGCGCCGCTTGGGCGTCCCCGGGGCGGGGGCCGAGTCCTGCCGGTGGCGTCTTGGCCCGCGCGCGGCGGGTGTGGTCGGCAGGCCGCCTGCGGACACGGCGGGAGGGCGTGCATGGAGGCGGGCACAGCGGGAGGACCCGCGAGAAGCGGCCCCGGAGCCCCCACCTCTTCGCCGCGAGCACCGCCCTTGGACCCGCCTCTATTTGTATAGACGCACATGATTGGTCTCGAGCACAAATCAGACCCCGCCCCTGAATGCGTATTCCAGAACAGCTCCATGCAAATCATCCTGACGTCATCGCGCAGCCTGAGCCGGGCTCGGGTTAACCCCTGCACTGACTGAGTCTCGCTCGCCTCAGCGCGCGGAGTCCCCGGGTCACAGCCCCCGGGAAGCCCCCGGAACCCCCCGGTGCAGTTGCTGGCCACACGGGCCGCTCCCGCCCGGGGTTACCTGTCCCAGCGTTTGGGGCTCCGAGCCTGGGTCGGCTCCTGGAGAGAACGCCTAGCCGTTCCTGTTGTGCATTCACTGGAGTTTGCACTGGGAGGTCGGGGTCGCTCGGCAGGAGCGTGGCCTGTAAGGGGCGTGGCCTGACTGAGCGTGGGCGTAGCTTGGTAATGACTGGGCGAGGCCTGGAAGGGCTGGTGCTCCACCCCCCGCCCTTGAGACGCAGGTTCGAGTCCAACCTCTATCGTGACCCTTTGTGTGTCGGGGTTAGTGATTTACCTTCTCTGACCCTCAGTTTATTTGTCGGAAAACGGGATGTTTTCGGCGAATTTGCGCTGATTTATTTATTCAACAATTATACTTTTTTTAGATGGTGTTATTCTTTTTTTTAAAATTGTACTTTAGATGAAGGTTTACAGAACAAATAATTTCTCATTAAACAGTTAGTACACATATTGTTTTATGACAATGGTTAACAACCCCACGACATGTCAACACTGTCCCTTCTCGACCCTGAGTTCCCTGCTATCAGCTTTCCTGTCCTCTCCTTGCCTTCTAGTCCTTGTGCCTGGACTGTTGTGCCCCGTTAGTCTCATTTTGTTTTATGGGGCTGTCTAATCTTCGGCTGAAGGGTGAACCTCGGGAGTGACTTCATTACTGAGTTAAAACGGTGTCCGGGGGCCATACTCTCGGGATTTCTCCAGTCTCTGTCAGGCCAGTAAATCTAGTCTTTGTTTTTTTGTGAGTTAGAATTTGGTTCTACATTTTTCTCCAGCTCTGTCCAGGACCCTCTGTTGTGATCCTGGTCAGAGCAGTCAGTAGTGGTAGCCGGGCACCATCTTGTTGTACTGGAGTCAGTCTGGTGGAGGCCGTGGTAGTTGTGGTCCATTAGTCCTTTGGACTAATCTTTTCCTTGTATCTTGTTCTCTTCATTCTCCCTTGCTCCCGAAGGGATGAGACCAGTGGAGTATCTTAGATGGCAACTCACAGGCTTTTAGGACCCCAGATGCTACTCGATGGTATTATTCTTGAAGCTGATCACTACAGAACTCTGTTGTTAGGCGCCATTGAGTCTATTTCAACTCATAGAGACCCCATGCAACAGAGTAGAACTGCCCTATAGCATTTTCTAGGCTGTAATTTTTTTTTCTAAATTTTTTTCCCATACAAAAATTTATACTTACATTGTTATGTGACTCTAATTGCTCTCCCCATACTGTGACAGCACACTTCTCCTTTCCACCTCTGGTTCCCCATGTCCATTCAACCAGCTCCTAACCCTCTCTGCCTTGCCCACCTCACCTCTGGACAGAAGCTGCCGGTTTAGTCTCTTGTACCTATTTGAGCTAAGAGGCACACTCCTCACAAGTATCACTTTATGTCCCACAGTCCAGTCCAATCCCTGTCTGAAGAGCTGGCCTCAGAAATTGTTTTAGTTCTGGGCTGGTAGAGAATCCAGGGGCCATGCTTTCTGGGGTTCCTCCAGTCTCAGACCGTTAAGTCTGGTCTTCTTACTAGAATTTGAGTTCTGCACCCCACCTTTCTCCTGCTCCATCAGGGACTCTCTGTTGTGTTCCCTGTCAGGACAGTCTCAACAATTATACTTTAAAAATACTTTCAAAAATAATCAGTGGATTAAAAATAATACTAATAATCAGTGGAGGCAGAAAATTCAAACACTAGAAAAGACACCCAGCCCTTTCCCAGTGCTGTCAGCAGTTGTGCCTCCTTCCGGAGAGATCCTAATTCAATGGCAATAGAGATATTCTTCTCACTACAAATGATACTGCAGAAAACATCCGTTTACAGATTTCTTTGGGCATACGAGGAAGGAGTATCTGTTGGATAAATTCCTAGACGTGGCATCACTGGGCAAAGGAACTGGTGCATTTTATTTTATTGTGTTTTAGGTGAAAATTTACAGCTCAAGTTAATTTCTCATACTAAAATTTATACACCTATTGTGTGACATTAGTTGCAATCTCTATAATGTGACAGCACACTTCATGCCGTCTCATCCTGCCTCCAGACAGGAACCACCTATTTGGTCTCATGTATCTGCTTGAACTAAGAAGCACACTCTTCACGAGTATTATTTTATGTTTTATAATCCAGTCTAATCTTTGTCTGAAGAGTGGGCTTCGGGTATGGTTTTAGTTCTGGGTTAAAAGAGCATCCAGAGGCCATGGTTTCGGGAGTTCCTCCAGCGTCAGTCAGACCATTAAGTCTGGTCTTTTTACGTAAATTTGAGTTTTGCTCCGCACTTTTCCCCTGCTCTGTCAGGGACTGGAAACTGTGCGTTTTAAATTTGAAAAGATATTGCCAAATTTTTCCTCAACAAGGTTGCACCATTTACGCTCCCACCAGCAGTGGGAGAAAGCTGGTTTTCCCACAACCTTGCTGGCACCACTGTCCTCATAGACTCCCCTCAAGTGTATTTTCAGGTTTTATATCCTCGCTAATCTGATGAGTGACAAAGTTTAAAAACCATCTGTACTTCTTTTCCTGTTCATATTCTGCCAACCTTTTTTTTTTATTTTTTTAGGAGTTCTTCATATAGCAAAGAAATTAGTTTAACAAGATACTGTATCTTTTGTTTTGCTGGTATAAATGAGATCTCCCAATATATTTTGCAGGGTTTTTTTCATATATAAAATTATTTTTTAAATATCCATTATGCTTCTTGCTAGGTTCCTGAATTCTCTTATTGAAATGGCTTTTTATTCAATTTGTTTCTTCTCTCATTTTTACAGCTCATTTCTTTTTCTTGTCTAATTGCATTGACTAGTACTTCCAGGTAGAGGGTCAGAGAAAAAGAGGAAGACCCTCAACAAGATGGATTGACACAATGGCTACAACGGTGGACTCAAACATAGCAAGGACTGGGAGGATGGTGCAGTACCAGGCAACATTTTGTTCTGTTGTACACAGGGTCGCTATGAGTTGGAATTGACTTGACGGCACCTAACAACAACAAGAGTACCTCCAGAACAATCTTAAATCATGAGCATGGGGGACCATCGGCCAAACTTCAGTATTTGCCTGTTAAAGTCAATGCTGCTGTTGGCTTGATATTTCTCAATTAAGTTAGGAAAATATCCACCTTTATGATTATTATTTTTTTAACTAAGAGCAGTGGTGGCTCAGTGGTAGAATTTTCACCTTCTGTGCTGGAGAAGGACAGCCAGAATGCTCCTTAGAAGCAAGGATGGCAAGACTACAGTCTCACATACTTTGGACATGTCATTAGGAGGGACCAGTCCCTGGAGAAGGACATCATGCTTGGTAAAGTAGAGGGTCAGCGGAAAACAGGAAGACCCTCAGCAAATGGATTCAACAGTGGCTGCAACAATAGGCTCCAGCATAACGATTGTGAGGATGGTGCAGGACCGGGCAGTGTTTTGTTTTGTTGTGCAAAGGGTCGCTATGAGTCAGAACTGACTCGATGGCACCTAACAACAATATGAAGGAGACCTAGGTTTGATTCCCAGCCAGTGCACCTCATGTGCATCCACTGCCCATCTATCAGTGGAGGCTTAGTTGTTGCTAGAATGCTGAACAGGTTTCAGGGGAGCTTCCAGACTCAGATGGACTAAGAAGAAAGGCCTAGCAATCAACTTCTGAAAATCAGCCCATGAAAACCCTATGGATCCCGATGGTCCAAGCTGCAGTCAATCATGGTGATGGTGCAGGACCGGGCAGCGTTTCATTCCATTGTGCACGGGGTCTCCGTGAGTTGGGGCCAACTCGATGGCAGCTAACAACAATTACAATATTCTGTTTTTATTAGAAAACTTTGAGTCATGGACGCCGAACCGTATAAATGCCATTTCAGCACTTGGGATATTTTCCTCTGATGCATTTATGTGTTAAATTCTATTAACAGACTTCCTGATGTTGAAACACCCCAGTACTGCAGGTGCAAGCCTCCTTTCTTATGACTGACTTTTAAAAAGCTGCCACTGGTGCTTTCAGAAAGTTCTACCTGAGGGATTTGCACTCCTGTTGATGGGGTCACCTCCATCAAAAGTACCTGTCTCCACAAGACCTGCCCACGCTCCCACAGGTCTGGGTCAGACACCTCTATGAACATGGTGCATGCCTACCCCCCTCACCAAGCTTCGTCATTCGCCTCACAGGCTGTGCCCAACATCTACAGTGCAAGTGGGATGAACCCTGCCCCCCCCCCCACTTCCCAACCTTCCCCCAAGGCTCCCCACTCCCACATTCTCTGACCTCCTTCTTCAGTTCAACTCCAGTCCCCACTCAGTTCTCCTCTGAAATGGTCAGATGATGACCTGGGGAGGGGAGGATCTCTACTGAGCCCCTGTGCCCAGCACTAGGCATGACCCATGAGTGTTTGCTGACTGTGTAAAGGACCTGGTACAATGAGAGCTTAGGCTGTGGCTGATGCTGGGCTGAACTCTTTCCCTAAATTACCACCTTTAATCCAAGGAGGGCCCCACACAGATGCCCTCTCCTCCAGGCAGACCTCCAGGCACAGCCCTACTCTCCCTAACCCCCCCAGGTCCCCTGGACCCTGTCCCATCCTCCTGCCCCACTAACCCCACAAGGTTCA
This sequence comes from Dugong dugon, assembly GCA_030035585.1. Lineage (NCBI taxonomy): Eukaryota > Metazoa > Chordata > Mammalia > Sirenia > Dugongidae > Dugong > Dugong dugon. Next base: position 21,712,436 of record CM057462.1, on the reverse strand, counting down.
AAGTATCATGTCTGACTATGACTCTCCAAGACTGAGGGTTCCCTAGGGTCTCACGGGGCCCAGTCTTGTTTGGCGTGGGGCAGGCACCAAGAGTGGTTCTTCTGGGGGGACTGACCTCCCTCGCCTGCTCACACACTCTCTGTGGCTCCCACAGACCTCTCAAGACGATCCCACCTTGTAGCTCACCCCAAAGGGGACTCTGGGGCAGGGGTCAGAGAGAGGGCAGACAAGGTGGGCCAGGCCAGGCTTTATTTGCGTTTGGGCATTATACGGATGAAGAGGATTGTGCTGATGAAGATAAAACAGACGATGATGAGCATGGCCCAGAGCAGCCAGTTGACCGACTTCTGTGTGTGCTGCTCCAGTCGTTCCGACTCTGTCTTCAGCTTCTCCAGGTTCTGGTCAGCCATTTTGAGAGAGTGTGACAGGGTCTGTGTGCATAGGGTGGAGAGGATGTCAAAAGGATGGGGACCACATGTAGCCTCCCTCTACTGCCCTGAGCCAGGCATGTACCTCTTGGTGCTCTGTGCCCCACTGGGAATGCCATTTTTGTCTTCTACCTGACTCCTATCCATCCACCAAAGCTCCAGCCACAATGCCCCTCTGCTGGGAAGCCTTCTGTGAGACCCTAGGACAGTGGTGGGAGGGTCCCCAGAGTCCCCGCACCTGGTTATCCTTCTTTATCACGCTCTGAGCGGCCAGTGTGTTGGTCTTGAGGCTCCGGGCTAGCCCTAGCATCTCCTCCGCCAGTTTCTCCTGGAGATTCTGGTGTCGTTGGAGGACAAGGTCTAGCTCAGCTGCCGACTGCTTCTCATCCACTGGCCTGGGCCCTGTCACCCCGCTGGCACCACACATGGGTGGACAGGTGGGCATAAGAGGTGGGGTGGGAGAGGGGAAGAGACTGCCATGTTTGCAGGGAGCCCAGAGGCCACAGCTCCAGCCACTGCCCCATACTTGGGGCCTTAGTTTCCCCTTCTTAGCTTCAGCTTCTGGGAAAAGCATCTCCAGAAAGTGGCTTCTGATGGGTTGTTTAGAGCCCTGAGGTGCCTCAGTGGCCCCCAGTTTGCCCATCTCCCTCTACCCATACATATACTGCTGGGGGTCCAGAGACACTCACGTTCGTTTCCTTATGTCCAGCCTGGGCTCTGCAAGCAGAACAGGACATGCAGGAAGAAGGGAGAGGATTGGTTTCCAGCTTTCAAGCCCCCCGGCCTTTGCCTGTTACTATCCCTCCTACTCAGGATGCCATTCTCTATCTTGTCTGCTGCCTAGTGGGCTCCTGACAATGCTTCAAAGCCCCAGCTTGAATGCTCCTCGTCTTGGAAGCATTTCCCACTGCCATCTGGGCTTCCCAGGACCCTCCTAGACAAGCCCTGTCTCCTCCAGGGCCACCTCCTCTGCCTCAGACCCTCACTCCAGGCCTGACTTAATGATACCCCCAGGGACACCCTCCCTGGGCTGTGGAAGTCCCTGTGGGAAACAGGCTGGGCCCCAAGGACGTGGAGCAGTAGGGTCTTGTCCCAGGCATTTGGGCCTTGAATCCTGTTCTGTTCAGGGTAACTCACCCTCAGCAGAGTCCTGCAGGGAAAAAAGAGAGACATAAAATCAACTACTCTATCCTGCCCCCAAACTTGTCCTTTCTGCTCTCAGACCCTCCCCATCTCAGTCGGGGCGCTGGGCAAGCCCTGTGACCTCTGAGTCCCAATTTCCTCATCTATAAGCTAGCAACAACTACAGATCCTACTTTGTAGGATCGAGCTGACTGACATAAAATGCTCAGAAAAGCACTTGTCATTCCATTTTATAGGAGGAATGAACTTGCCCATCCTGTGGTAAGTGGCAAGCCAGCAGTTGAACTCTGCTCTGGCCAGCTCTGGGACATAACTGGGTGTGGGCCTTCTACCTCGAACTATTCATCCAGCAAAGCCCCGTCCACAGTACCTCTCGCCTGGCACCAGGGAAAAGGCTGTTGGGCCTCCTAAGGTCCCTGTACCTGACAGTATTTGTCATTCTGGAACCCCCAGCCCGAGAGGGTTCCAGGGACTTGGAAAGGGCCCTACCGTGCCTAGCAGCTCACTCCGCATCTCGCCGGTGTACCTCGCCCTCGACTGTAGATGTACTGTCTTCGTGGCAGGCACCCGTTCCCGGGCTGTGGTTGGCACACGGCCAGGAGCTAGGAACTGGTTGGCTAGTGCCTTCTCTGAGGATGAGGTCTGAAGAGACATAGGAAGAGGGATCACAGAAGGGGTGGGTCCCAGAGACGGGGGGAGCATAATAGGGACGGCAGAGGCGTCCGGCTCACCAGCTTCTCTGCCTGCAGCATCCCCTTCAGAAAGTCCACCTTTCGAGAGTATTCATTGATCACCTCGGAGGCTGGTTTACTGGGAGGCGACAAGAGGAAAAAGAAAACCTGTCCACCGTCCCCAGCCCCAGGGGTGGGTCCCAGCCAGCTCTCCTGTGCCCCCAACCCCTGTGTTTGAAACCTCTGAGGGTCGCCTTCACTCACCTCGCCTGGGCCTTCAAGGCCTGTAACATGTCCTCCAGGGCCCCCACGTACTGGGAAGAGAAAGTGGGATGTCAGCTGTCCCCCCAACCAGGTCCCACTTGTAGGAGTCAGAGCCAGGGTAAGGGGCAGGACCAGGGAGGAGCCAAACGTCAACGAGGCGTGGCGAGAGGGAGGGGCGGAGTCTCAGGAAAGGAGGCGGGGCTACAGGTGGACGTGGAGGCCGACCGGAAGGGGCGAGGCCAGGGAGGCTGTTGGGGCGGGGGAGTCGGGCAAGGTGGCCGCTAGCTCCGGAGACCAGCCTCTGGGAGTTGGGATTTATGTGGCGGCAGCGCGGGCCTCTCTCACCTTCTCCAGACGCCACTCGTCCGGGTCCCGCTTCTCCGCCGCCATCGCCTCGCAGCGGCACAGCAGCCGCACCAGATTCAGCTCTAGCCTCGACGCCGCCATCACCACCGAGCGATGCTCCGCCTTTTCCGCCTGGGCCATCTTAAGGAAGGGCGGAAGTGCCTTCTTTTATTTTTTTCTGTCGGTCTTTTCTGGTCCATGTTTGTTTAGGGCGGAAGTAATCCCTTGTTTCGAGGAGAGGCGCCGTCCCGTCCACGTTTATTCAGAGCTGAATTGCTTGCTTGGCTTCGCGAGGGTCTAAGCCTTTCCTGAAGAGTTGGAGGGAACTGGTCAGCTGGTGTCAGCACCGCCTGCAACGCTCTTTTATGCTCATTCCGTTCCTCCCTGCTCAAAATGTTTCCCCAACACCCACTCTTGCCTGGGTTGTTACCCTGCTGAGCTCCTCCGCCTCCAGGCAGCCTTCCTTGCTTTCTAGTGGGGGAGAGGCCCTGGCCCGGGTCTTTGGAATCTGAGGATTCCTCCTCCCTGGTTTTATTGTAAGAGGAGCCCATCTGTACTTCTGCACACTTTGTCCTGCCAGCTCCCCAGGCCTGCAGAACAACCTCCTGGAATGGACGGGGTGAGCAGGGTACTCCGCAACACTGATGGGACCGGTGTCCTTGCAAAATACCGAGGGGGAGACCAAACCCAGGGCAGGTAAAGAAAAGGGCTTTAGAGCCGGGCTCCAGAGCCAGACAGGGCAGCTTCTGCCCCCACCCTCTCTTCGTCCTCTCCTTCCTGCTGGGTGGCCTTGGCTGAGGCCTGGACCACTGGGGTGTGTCTTTCCCATCTGGAATGAAAGGGATCAGGAACCTCCACCTTACGGAGCCACTGGGAGGAGCCGAGGGCCTAAGCCTGGCACACAGCAGCGGTGGCTAGTTGCAGAGTTTTCCTCTCCGTCTGGGCCCAGAGAAACTTGGACTTCGGTCCACACCATCCCCCACCCCAGCCCACCAGCCCCACCTACCGGCTTGTAGCCTGCAAACCCCTCTGCAGGGCAGTTGCTTCTGGCTCTGCGGGGTTGCGGGACCCTGCAGGTGACATTTAGGGTGACAAGCCCCAGCTAGGCAGACGCCTAGGCAGTGAGCTTCAGTTTGGTGAGCTTCAGTTTCCCCACTGGTAAAGTGGGGCAACAGGAGACGGCCCCTGCTGGATGAGGCTCTGCAGGTGCTCCCCGCTCCCCACCCTCTTTCCCGATCGATAACCATCCCCTTGAGCCGTTGAGCAAGTCACCCAAACAGCATCTGCTGACGGATCAAGCGTGTCCTCCCACCACTACGGGCCACGAAGCACCATCCACCGCCCGGCATTCCTCTTTGACCCCACCCTCCCGCAGCCCCCTCCCCTCCAGCCCAGTCCTGAAGACGGGAGTCACACACAAACATGTCTCAGGCACTTTTTCTTTATTTCACGTGTCAAGGTAACTGGCAGAGGGGGCTGAGCCTGGGAGAAGGAGCCCCACTCCCCGAATCCCCCAAGTTGCCACTGTTGACTGCCAGGGATGTGAAACCACAGGCCTCACCTGGAGAAGTCCCGAGGCAGGCCACTCCTGTTGTGCTACAGGGGCCAGGAGCAAGAGGGAGCTGTGTCCAGAGCACAGTAGACAGAGAGGGCCTGGCCACGCTTGTCCCGCCGCTTGTCCCGCCGGGACCTGACTCCGGGGGAGGTGAGGTCTGGTGGTGCCACGGGCAGAGGCCACCCCTGCCTGGCGTTGTGGATCGTGCGGAGACCCCTGACCCCACAGACGGCTCCAACGCTCCACGACGACTGTGCGGTGCCTGTGGAGCCAGGCACATCTGCAAGGACCTCAGCACTGCCAGATGCTCCAAGTGTCCACATCCTCCAAAGGCCCGATGGCCCAATGACCCCAATCCGGCCATAGCGCCGGCCTGCGATTCCGGAGCGTGGCTTTGTGTCGGCACCCGTCTACCCCACTGGCGACTCGCATCCAAGTTCAAGGAAGATGCGCGGGGTTAACATACAGGTTTTTATATATACATATATTTATAAAAACAAAACACAACAAAAAACGATTTGGTCTCCCGTTAAGACTGTTACAGTTTCAAGTTATGTAAACCATGTACAAAGAAAGTTACCATCAAAACGTACAAAGCGGAGGTGGCCACGGTGGGGCCTCCCGCAGGGACTGGGCGGGACAGCCATAGGGAGGCAGAGGTGACCTGATTCGCTGCTCCCTGCTGGGCTCCGCACTGTGCCAGTGCGCATCTTGGACCACACGCGCGCGCGGCACTCTTCTGGATCCTTCTAGAAAACCGACGCTGGCGCTGCAGCGAGGCACCTGGACCTGGCTCCAGCACGTCCTGCACGCTCAGTGGATCCACTCTCTCCGCACTGGGCTGTCCTTAGACGCCTGGGCTTGGCCAGCTGCAGCCCTCAGCTGTTCGCCTGGTCTGGGGCGGGGGGCAGGCAGTATGTCGGGGGGTCTGAGTACCTCCGCTTGGCGCCGGGGGGACGTTCCTCCTCATCCAGGGCCTGGCGGGCAGCCTGCGCGGGCAGCTCAGCGCCGGGCGCCATGTACACTGAGTGCACCAGGTCTGGGCGGTGGGCTGGTGGCTCACGGCGCCGCACAGAGACCCAGGACTCGCGGGTCTGGGTTGCCTGGCCAGGCAGGTAGGCGGGCAGGCCGGGAGGCAACTTGATATTGGCCATAGGCATGATGGGCGTGCGCCGGGGGGTCTTCACTCGGACCGTCGCGAAGGACGACAGCCTGCGTTGTGGAGGGGCTGCCGCCGCGGCCACCACGGGGAGGGGGCTCGGGGCAGGTGCACCGGGGCAGGGGAGAGCAGGCGCGAGGGGCCCTTGGGAGACAGATGGCAGGGTCAGCGCAGCTCCACACTACAGCCCCACCTTGCTTGGGCGGACGGGAAGGAAGAAAGTGCACACTACCTTAATACTGACCTTCCGCGGCCCCCCGTCCTGCCCGCTCCTCCAGCAGGCTCTCTGTGCTAGCTGATGTCTCAGAGTCCAGGTTCTCCTCATCTGAGCCGCGCGGGTCAAGCTCAGGCAGCCGGTAGGTGATGTCCTCCCTGGGAACGGGGTGAGGGGGTCAAGGTCGCTCCGTGGAATGCCGCGGCCCCTCCCAGTTCTGAGCCCAAACCTGAGCCGACACCACAGGGCCTTTGCATGCACTGTTAGCTCTCCACCTTCCCAAGACCAGAGTTTCCACCTGTTCTGACATCACGTTTGTGTATTTTCTTTTTTAAATCAAGTCACATAGAAGTAGATACTGTGCCTGAGCATTTAAATGGTTTATGCTGAACTCGGGAAAGCCAGAAACCAAACCAGTTGCTGTTATGTTGACTCCAACCCACCACAACCCCACGTGTGCCAGTTATGTCCCTCTGGGACATGCTAGAGCCAGCTCCATAGGGTTTTTATGGCTGTGACCTTTAGAAAGCTGATCACCAGGCCTTTCTTCCAAGGTGCCTGCTGCCTGGGTTCGAGCTGCCACCCAGGGGCTCTGATGGTAGCAGGTCTGAATCTTGGTCTCCCAGATCCTAGATGTGCTAGGAACATGACTTTTCTTGAAGCTTCCCTCCTCCCCTGTTCTTTCAGAATTCACTTTAGATAACTTGCCATTGTAAATTCTTTCTTTGTCTGTGAAAACTAATGCAAACCTAAGGTGTTAACTCAAGGACCTGGAAGCTTCCTCTTTGAATGTAATTTCAGGTTACCCTCCCCTAGAGGATTTTTGGCTGTAGTCTTAATGGAAGTACACTGCCTGGCCTTTCTTCCAAAGTGCGTCTGGGTGGGTTTAAACCCCAATCTTCTCATTAGCAGCTGAGCACTTAACTGTTTGCCCCACCCAGGGACTCTGCAGTATCACTTTTAACAGCATCCCCTTGCCCTTTGATTGGGCGACAATCGACTGCCCTAGCAGACACCAACTTAAAGAAAAAGTTGGGCACTGCCCCTGCCCTCCTTGTGAGCTACCCTGGGGCCTTGTGGGCAGGCACAGGGTTTAGGCAGTGAGGACAGTGGGGACTACAGGGATCCCCTTCCCCCAGGATGGAGCCCACCACCAGCCACCCTGGCGACCACAGGACACTTGCTTCTCCTCCTTGATGGACTGGATGCGCTCCATGAGGATCTCCTTCTCGCGGTCCTCATCGTCCCCAGCTGCCACGGCTGCCTCCTCCTCAGGCAACACACCCAGCTCCTCTGGGCAAGCTTTGGGGCTCTTGTTCTGGAAGAGTTATTGTTGTTAGTTGCCATCAAGTTGATTCTGACTCACGGCGAACCCATGTGTGCAGAGTATAACTGCTCCATAGGGCTTTCAAGGCTGTGACCTTTTGGAAGATTGCCAGGCATTTCTTCCATGGCACCACTGGGTGGGTTTGAATTGTTAACCTTTTGGGTAGCAGTTGAGTGCTTAACCATTTTTAAACCGGCCAGTGCCTCGGTTGGTGGGGTTAATGCCTGAGGTGGCTAAAGGGGGATGTAAGCGGCTTGTGGGGTTAGTTGTGATGTGGAGGCGTGAGTGCCCCTTCTCCAGGGGTGGCAAGGGGCTGCCCCCAGCATGCACTTCTGGAAGGTTAGGGTGCAGTCTAGCCTACGAGGACCCCAGGGTCGAGGGGAGCTCAGCTTGCACCGAAGTAGGGGAGGCATGCACTGTGGTCCCCCATGCGTACATACCAGGACCCCCTCGTAGGGAGATGAGAACCCCAGTTTGAGAGGCCATGGCTGGGGGAAAGATGAAGGAAGGGTGACCACAGGGCACCAGGCGGGGGACTGAGTCGGCTGCCTGGACAGGCAGAGCATTCTTACCCCACCCCCGCCCTGCTGCTGCGGGGGTGTTTCCCCTGTGGGCGAGGCCAGGCCGGCAAAAATAGGCTGATGACGAACCCAGCCACAAATAGGGGTCGCTGCACCCCCTTGCCCTAGACAGGGAGTCAACCTAGCGCTGCCTGGGGATGGACGGGGACTGATGGATAGAAGCCTGGAGTTGAGGTTCCCAGCCAGGCAGCCCCAGGCGGAGCATGCCCTCCTTCCCCAGCCTAGCCCTGGCTCTCTAGCCCCCTGACCTGGTTCCCTGGTCCTGCCCAGCCCTGACTCAGTCCCCATGCCCCTGGCAAAGCCCAGCACTCTGACACTCAGATGGACCCCTGGCTTCCCCACTTAGTCTTTCCCCAGCACCAGCTTCCCCTATCCCTTGGCCCACCCCCAGACTCCCATGTCACCCACCCCTCCAACCCCAGACCCTCCATCAGGCCCTACTCCCAGCCCCTGCCCACCCCTGCCCGCCTTGCTCACAGTGTTCTGCCGCAGCAGCGAGAGCCTGCGGAAGGCGAGACTCTCAGCAGCCTCTAGCTGGCTAATCTCATCCATCTTCACCCTGTACTTTCGCAACTGCTCCTTGATCAGCATCTCCACACACCTGTGCGTGAGGCCAGAAGGGGACTCAGACACAGCCAGGTGGCAAGAAGGGGGCCCAGAGACCCCCGAGCTCCCCCCTAAGCCCTGCAAGTGCTGTGGACAACCTCACAGCTACAGCTCTGCAGCTCTGCGACCACTCCTGGGTGTCTGCATGTGCCGGGACTTTTCCCTGTACGGTGGGTCACGTTCAGCAGGGAAGGACTGTGATCTGCGTCCCCGGGGCCATGGAATCCAGGGTGGGCAGGCACTCACGTGGTGATCTTCAGCACATCCTTCATGCTGGTCAGCGGGTCAGAGGTGTCAGGGCAGCGCAGCAGGCAGGGCGCGAAGATGATGGCCAGGGCACTAGGTGACATGCGGTTCACATCCTCGAGCAGAGCCACCCTGCGGGGGTGGGTGGCATGAAGGTGGCACCCCCAGGCCCAGGGAGCTGTGCCCAGACACGAACCCTGAAGTCACCCTCAGGAAAGGACTGCTCTCGGCCCAGCGGTGGAGAATGTTCGAAGGACACAGGCACCCCCTCCCCAATACGGCCCTGTCCTGACGAGGCAGGAAGGTGGAAGGGGCCCCAAACCGCCCAGGGCGAGGGTAGGGGGCACTTGCTTGACAAGGTGGAAGATAAGCCGCTCTAGGGAGTTGTGGTTGGCCTCAGGCAGGTGGTCCAGGACAGCGTAGATGGCAGCCAGCTGCTCCTGTCGCTCAGGCAGCTCTACAGGAAGTAGGGCAGTAAGGGTCAGCGCCCTGAAGCCCCTCACAAGCCTCCCTCAATCCCACGCAGCTGCCGCCTCCCAAGCTCAGCTAGAACGGGGAGCACTCTGCCCTGGTCCCGCCCACCTCCCAGCCCTTCCCGGCTCTGCCCCCTCGCCTCCCCAGCCGAGCCCCACCTGCTGCCCTGCCCATCCCCCAGCGAGTCCCTAGTTCAGGCTTGCAGCTCCAGCCCGGGGACTCACCAACAGCGTGGAGGAAGTCGTTATACTGGGCAAAAGTCATGAGGGGCTCAGGCAGCTCGCGTAGCCATTGCTTCAGGACTCCTGTGATAGCGTGGATGGGGTAGTTCTCCAGCTTGACCGCAACGGGGTCTGCAGGGGAGGGAGGCAGGGCAGGTGAGTGGGAGGTCAGGTGACTACCTGTCCACACCTACCTGTTCGCAAGCCTAGCTGTCCACAGTGCCCACCTGTCTGCAGTGGCTATTGTCCACAAGTCCTATTCATCTGTGGTGCCTAGCTGCTCGCAGCACGCACCTGCCCGCATTATTTACCTGTCCACAGTGCCCACCTGTCTGCAGTGCCTACTGTCCACAAGTCCTATTCATCTGTGGTGCCTAGCTGCTCGCAGCACCCACCTGCCCGCATTATTTACCTGTCTGCAGGGCCCACCTGTCTGTAGCGCCTGTCGTAGCTCCCGTGTGCGGTTGGCAGCGCCCGACTTGCGGTAGAGGCCCTCGGTGTACAGGCCGTGCATCTCCACATGTTCCAGAAGTTTCTCCAGCACGACGGGCACCGAGACCTTGTCGCTGGTCAGGCTGTCTACGCACACGCCGAAGTGACCCGGTTCTGCGCCCGGCTCCACCTGCAGCGTGGAAGCAGGGCAGGGCAAGATCGGGCTCAGGGCCTATTCTCCACAGCCACCTCCTGACCTCCCTCTCTGCAGGCTGCAGCCACCACTATAAACTCCATCCCTCATCCATCTCATGCAGCTGCCCCATGGTCCTGCAGGAGCTCCTAGAGCATCCCTGGGTGGCTCTTCCTGGGGAGGGGGCTCCCGGCACCCACAGCAGTGACCCAGCTCTTGCGCTGTGAGGGCTTCCCCCACCGCAGGGTCCCCTGGAGGAGGAAGGAACAGTGGCGGGGTCTGAGACGCACATAAGGGCAGGCCTGTTCTGGGAGAGGCAGATGGATGTGGGGGCAGACAAAGGTGGAGGTACAGCCAGTCGTGAGGATGGCAGCTACAGGAGCAGCCCTAGCCCTCCGCAGCAGCCCTGCTCCCGCCCTCACTTGCCCCTGCTGAGCACACCCACTCCTTCACATCTCTTTCCACAGGCTTCCCCCAGGCACCTGGTTCTGGATGGAATGGGCATCATTCTGGAAGGTTCTAAGCCCCTGCTGCCCTCACCTCCTGCCTGCACGTGTAGTAGCAGTAGGTCTGGATCTTGTGCCCACACTTCTTGTGGCAGGTCATCTTGCATGCTAGGAGGCCAGAGAGTAGGTCAAAGGCAGTCTGGGGGGCCAGGGGTGTGTGGCAGGGTGGTCAGTGGTGGGCTGGGGGCAAGTGGTGGGGGCCATATGGTAGAGATTATGGGGCATGCAGTGAGGGTCAGAGGGGCGATGTGAGGGCTGGGGAGTACTGTGTCTGGGCAGGAGCAGCACATGGTGGGGTTTGGGGACATATTGGGGGGGTAGGGGACATGCATGGGGGATTGGGAGTTATATGGTGGGGTGTCTATTGGGAGGCATGGCAGGGGACTGGGGATCCAGTGGGGGGTTAAGGTGCACAATGGCAGTTGGGGGTATGATGGGGAGTCTGGAGGTATGTAGTGGGGAGCTCTGGTGGTGTGGTAGGGGTCCGGGGTACACAGCTGGGGGGTCTGGGTTACATGTGGTAGAAGGGTTAGGAGGCATACAGTAAGGGTGGGGAGTGTGTGATGGGGGCGTGGGGTACATGGATGGGATCGGGATGTGCAGTGGGAAGTTCAGGGATGCACAGGGGGTGGTTTGGCTACATGTAATGGGGGGTGTCTGGGAGTGTGTGGTGGGGTGCTGCATGGGGGGTGCTCACCGGTGCACAGCAGGGCCTTGTCCATGAGCCAGATGTAGGAGAGGCAATGCTCGCACGACTGGGGGATGCTCACCTGGTAGCTGGCGAACACATGCCCGTTGTGCTGCTGCACCTGGGGGGCAGGCAGGGGAAGGTGGCTGAGTGGGGCCCCTTCTTCCCGCTCCTCCCAGCCCCCCACTCTGGCTTGTGGCCTCAGGACCAAGCCTTTAGGACTCGGGGCTAAGGCTGTCTGGGGCGGACACACACTCACAGCACGCTCCTGCTTCCGCTTCTTCTGAGACTTGCTCTGCTGTGGGAGGGGGAGGAGGGGCAGAGAGGCTCGTCCACAGGGGCCAGAGGGACAGAGTGTCCCGACCTGCCCCTCAGTACCCCCGACCACATCTAGAGACCTTGACTCCCCCTAGGATGTGGGCCAGAGGACAGCAGCTCGATTCCCATCCCTGTCCCCATTCCCCCCTCTGGAGATCCTGACTTGGGACAGCAGCCACCCAGGGCGCTGGGGGGTGGTGATGGGCCTGCCCTGGGGCCCACCTTAGGGGCCTCAAAGTCGCTCTTGGAATGCCCGCGGGTGAACTCGTCCAGCAGGGTCTGGAAGAGGTTGAGCACTGGGTTGGTGTCCTTCTCGCCGCGCTCATCCGCCATGTTGCTCACCACTATCTGGTAGTTCTCCATCAGGTCCTTGTAACCCACGTGGATCTTCCCGTTCTGGAAGGAGGCACCACGGGCTTGTGAGCCGCCTCGTGTGCGTGAACCTTGTGGCCTTGATGCGCAGCAGGGAAGGGGGCCGGGCAATGTGAAGGGGGCTGGGCAATGTGGAGGGCTGCTCACCGGCACGGAGTACATGGTTTTGAGGTTGCTGCGGAACTTCTCGGTTGCCTCGATGAACAAGCTTTCAATGGGTGTCTTCTGGGAGCGTAGGTCGTTGATCTGAGAGGAGGGGACAAGCTGGTCATGCATCACTGCTTGCTCAAGGGGACCCAGACTGGTCTTGGCTTTGTCTTATCCTGAGTCCCGCCCTGGATAAAAATCTAGTCCTGCTGGCCTGCCACGCCCAGTGCTGCCGATCTTGTACGTTTGGGATTTGAACTATCAATGGAGTCCCTGAGTGGTGCAAATGGTCAACATGCTCGGCTACTAACTGGAAGTTTGGCAGTTTGAGTCCACCCAGAGGTGCCTTGAAAGAAAGGCCTGGCGAGCTACTTCCAAAAAATCAGCCACTGAGAACCCTGTGGAGCACAGTTCTACTCTGATACACATGGGGTCACCAGGAATTGGAATCAACTCAATGGCAACTGGTTTTGTTTTGTTTTTTTAATGATTACTGATGCTGATGTGCTTGTTGGCCATTTGCATATCCTCTTTGGTGAAATGTCTATTCAAGTCTTTTGCCCATTTTTTGACTGGGTCATTTGTCTTTTTGTTGTTCAGTTGTAGTTCTTTATATATTCTGGCTATTAAACTGTTATTAGATATATGGAGTCCCTGGGTGGTGCAAACAGTTAAGTGCTTGGCTGCTAACTGCAAGGCTGCAGTTCGAGACCACCCAGAGGTGCCTCAGATGAAAGGCTTGGCAATCTACTTCTGAAAAATCAGCCACTGAAAACCCTATGGAGCCCAGTTCTACCTTGACACACACGGGGTCGCTGTGAGTCAGAGTGGACTCGATGACAAGTGGTTAAAACTACTGACATCGTGGCCCGGATCCTTCTCTGTGGTGATGGCTGTCCTGTGCACTGTAGGGTGTTGAGCACCATCCCTGGCCTCCACCCATTTGATGCCAGTAGCACCGCCCCTCTCCCAGCTGAGACAACCAAAACGTCCCCAGATGTTGCACAGAATCCCCTGGGGTCAGAATCACCCTCTCTGAGAACTGCAGCTTCACCTGTGCCCTTGCTGCAGCCCACGCAGGCATTTGATGCTCCAGCTGTGCCCAGGACCGGGGTTGCATCAAATAGGCTAGGTCTTTTCATGGTGTCTCTGCTCTCTGTGGGGCCCCCAACCCTTTAGCCTCCCCATGAGTGCACCGCTGACCTGGCAAGCTCTCCAATGCTGCGCCATCTGTAGGAATCACCCCGAGTGTCTACCTCCAGCCCAGGTGGGGGACACCCCCAAGTGCCAGCCATGCTTGTTTACGTGGGATATGCTTGTTATGGGTTTAACTGTGTCCCACAAAAGGATATGTTCAAGTCCTAACCCCAGTACCTGTGAACATGAACTCGTTTGGAAATAATGTCTCTGAAGATGTTATTATTTAGGTTAACATGAGGTCATACTGGAGTAGGGTGGATCCTAAACCTAATCCCTTCTGAGTGGTGTTTTATAAAAAGGGAGAACAGACACAGAAACAGAGTCACACAAGGGGAAGACATCATGTGAGGATATATCTACAGGCAAAGAACGGCCGGGGCTACAGAAGCTGGAAGAGAAAAGCAAGGACCCTCCCCTAGAGCTGGCAGAGAGAGATGACCCCGCCAATGTCCTGAATTCGTACTTCCAGCCTCCAGAACTGTGAGACAATAAATGTCTATTCTTTAAAGCCACCTGCTGGTAGTATTTGTGTTAGAGCATCTCTAGGTAACTGAGACACTCACTCACTGATATTTTGCAGGGAAATAGAAAAGCTCACATTGGGAGAAACGCAGACTATAAACTGTCTCGCATGAACCCCGGTTAGGCTTTGTCAAAAGACTAAACCAGCTGCTGTCAAGTCGATTCCGACTCATGTCGACCCCATGTGTGTTAGAGTAGAACTGTGCTCTGGAGGGTTTTCAATGGCTGATGTTTTAGAAGTTTTCTTCTGAGGCTCTCCTGGGTGGACTAGAACTGCCAACCTTTTGGTTAGCAGCTAAGTGTGTTGCACTACCCAGGGTTGCCAAAAGAAGTTTGTGCCAAACTTTAGAATAAGTGCTTGGCTTCCAGAACCTTCTGTGTGTTGGAATTTTGGATCTGGATTTTCTATGCCTGATGCACTAAGTCTGGTGGAGTACCCGGCCTGGTGTCTGTCCCTCCCCGCCACCCTGCCCAGGCCCACCTTGTTGAGCAGGAACTCATCCAGGTACTTGAGCTCATTGGCGTTAGTGATCTGGCGGAACACCGACTCCCGCCACTTCTCAGACACCGTGATTTTGCCGATCTTGAGGTTTCGGTTCTTCTTCCCTTTGCCTCCTGGCTCTTTGGTGGGCTTCTCTCCTGCCGGGTGGCGGTGCTGGGAGCTGGAGGGGGCTGTGGGAGGGGAGGACAGCAGGTTAGGGTGGGATCTGGGTGAAGAATGCAGCCAGCCCCCTGGGGGATGAGCAGAACAAAGAGAGGTTACCAGCTGCACAGAACCAGGACCTCAAAGGAGCACCCTGTACCCTTGACCCATGGCCCCTGGTCAATGTCCCCACAGTCCCTGGAGGTTCTGTCCCTGGCCCGAGGCTGTGGCACCTGACCTTCTAGACTCTTTTTCGAAGTGGCAGCTTCCAGTACAGCGGGCCCAGATCCTGTGTTCTCCACCTCCTCCACACCCTCCAGACTATACTTCTTATCCTTGTTCTTATATAGGAAGAGCCTCTTGAATGCAGACCTGCAGGAGAAGGTGAGAGGTCCGGTTTATGTCTCAGGAGATGGAAGTGGACACAAGGCCTGGTCTTTCTCTGACTGGCACAGCATGGATAGGTGATTTGTTGTTGTTCTGAGCTGCCATCGAGTCAGCCCCAACTCACGGTGTACCCACGTACAACAGAAAGAAATGCTGCCTGGTCCTGCACCATCCCCATGATAGGTTGCATACTGGACCATTGGGATCCATAGAGTTTTTGCTGGCTGATTTTTAAAAGCAGATCACCAGGCCTTTCTTCCTAGTCCATCTCAGTCTGGAAGCTCCGCTGAAACCTGCTCAGCACCACAGCCAACACATAAGCCTCTACTGACAGACAGGTCGTGGCTGCTCATGAACTGCATTCACCAGGAACTGAAGCTGGGTCTCCCACATGGAAGGAGAGAATTCTACTACTTCACCACTGCCCACAAAAATGCTCGATACAAAAAAAAACCCCAAACCCGTTGCCGCTGAGTTGATTCCAACTCATAGCAACCCTATAGGGCAGAAGAGAACTGCCCCATAGGGTTTCCAAGGCTGTAAATCTTTACGGAAGCAGATTGCCATATCTTTCTCCCATGGAGTGGCTAGTAGGTTTGAACTGATGGGTGTTTAACCACTGTGCCACCAGGGATCCTTGAATGCTCAACAGTTTGAGAAAACAAAGGGCCACCTTACTAAAGAGAGAACAAGTCCTTGTCTTCATTACCGATGAGATGGAAATGCTACTAAAAATAAGGCAGATTTGTAGGAACTGACAGGAGTTACCTGAAAAAGCAAGATGTTAAATCTTAATGGAAGTTACAGCATGACTTCATTTTCATATAAACATAATAAAACTATAAGCTGCCCCCTCACATGTTCATAAAGGTACATGGCTAGAATGGACAATGAAAAGGGAAGACAGAAGAACTGATGCATTATGGTGTTGGCAAAGAATACTGACTATAAAGGAAACCAAAGTCTCAGAGAAGAAACTAGTCCACAGAGCTCAGTCTACATGAGCCACGGTCTCATCTACCCTGAGACCGAAGGACTAGATGGTACCCAGCTACTGCTACCGACTGTTCTGATCAGGGCCACAACAGATGGACCCTGACAGAATGGGAGAAAAACGAGGAATAGAATTCAAATTGTTAAAAAGTCCAGACTTACTGGACCAGTTGAGACTAGAGGAGTCCCTGAGACTACTGCCCTGAAATACTTTTTTCTCCCCCCTCAAGATACGAAAGTTAATTTTACATAGGATGCTAAACACTGACTTATTGCATATAAGAGAATAATGACATTCATTTACAAGAGGGAAATACATTTTTAAATGTTAGGGCTTATAGAGTCTTCGAGGAAAACATGGTACATAAGGATCTTAATATTGTGTTTAGAATAAGATACTACAATGAGCATAAACTACGTAAGAATTGAGCAGAATCTAGCAATACCCTTTACTGTATACATTTTCAAAGACAAAACCTGGTCCAGGTCAGCTGCATTCTGTACAAATTCCAATAATGATAATTGTGTATGTGTGGTTCTTTTAATTGCCTCATAAGTACAGACTGCAATTAATAGTACGTTTTTAAGGTAGTTAAAGGCACAGTGTGAAGATAAAGACTATTTTGGTATGCAAACTCAAGTCAAATTACATTTATGCTTGCCTTGATATCCTTGCTATAGCCTAAGGAGATATACTGTATTATGACATATGATAAGACCATCCTATCTGAGATACTCTTTAACCTTTGAACTGTAAGTATCCCGAGGTCACCTTTTAGCGAAATAACAGAGTGGCACACAAAATAAAGAATATTACCTGTGAGTATGGTGCTCCATTAAAAAACCATCTATGAGACCAAAAGGCCAACAATTACTTTAAAGCAAAGATGAGAAGATAAGGAGGACAGGCAAACTAGAGTACTGGAAACGGAACAATCAGAACACAAAAAGAATGTTAATACATTGTGAAAAATGTAACTAATGTCACTGAACAACTTGTGTAGAAATTGTCAAATGGGAACATAATCTTTAACGGAAAACAAAATAAAATATTAAAAAAAAAAAGAATATTGAATATGCTGTGGACTGCCAGAAGACTGAATGAATTTGTCTTAAAAGAGATACAACAGAATGCTCCTTAGAAGGGAAGATGGTAAGACTCACTTACTTTGGACACGTTTAAATTAGAGGGTCAGTGAAAACGAGGGAAACCTCAATGAGATGGATTAGCACAACAGCCATATCAATGGACTCAAATGTACCAATGACCGTGAAGATGGGACAGGAGTGGACAACGTTTTGTTCTGTTGTACTTAAGGCTGCCAAGAGTCAGAGCTGACTCAATGGCAACTAACAAGAAGCCTAGAAAAAAATCAGGAAGAAAAAACACCCAATAATGAACCGTGGCTACTGGGTATAGTGGGTTGAATGGTGGCTGCCCCCCAATATGTCTATATCCTAGCCCCCAAAACCTGTGAATGTGACCTTGTTTGGTGTTATGGATTAAACTGTGTCCCCTAAAAAGATACATAAAAGTCCTTACTCCTGTACCTGTGAAAGTAACCCTGTTTGGACATATGGGTTTTCTCTGTTATGTTAATGAGGCCATATGGGACCCATTAGGGTGGGTCCTAAACCTAATCCCTTTTGAGTGGTGTCTTATAAAAAGGGAAACACACACACACACACACACACACACACACACACACACACGCACACACACGGGGGAAGACACATGTCATGTGAGGACCTGTCTACAAGCAAAGGAACACCAAGGATTGCCAGAAACCAGGAGAGTGGCTCACAGAAAGAATCGACAAGGCTGTGACCCTGATTTGGAGTTTTAGCTTCTAAAACTGTTAGACAATAAACTTCTGTTCTTTAAAGCACCTACTTGTGGTATTTTTTGCTATGGCTGCCCTAGGAGACTAAGACATTTGGTAAAAGGGTCTTTGTAGATATAGTTAGTTAAGAATCTCAAGATAAGATCATTCTGGATTATCTGGTGGACCATAAGTCCGATGGCAAGTGTCCTTATAAGGGGAGAAGACATAGACACACACAGAGGAGAAGCCCATGTGACGATGGAGGCAGAGATCTGGGTGATGCAGCCACAAGCCCCGGACAGTCTGGAGCCACCATAAGCTGAGACAGACAAGTAAGGATCCTCCCCTGGAGCTTCCGGAGAGAGTGCAGCCCTGCCGATACCCTGATTTTGGACTTCTGGTCTCCAGGACTGAGAGGATGAATGAATGTTGTTTTCAGCCACCCAATTTGTGGTCATTTGTTACGGTGGCCCAAGGACACTCACCAGGGAAGTGGGGGAGACGGTGGGGACTCTCAATTTCCTAGCACACAAGTTCCCCATGTCTGAATTTTCTTCAGTGAACCAGTGTCACTTTTATGATCAGAAGAAAAGAAGAAAGTGACCCTGGTGCAAGGCTTCTGTGGACGCTCTGCTGCATTGGGGGGCAGACACTGTGTACCCCTGGCACATGGGACTGCTTCCGGGGGTTCAGCTGCTGGCACTGGGGCTGGGGAGGGATGAGCCTGGTCGTGGGGGGTGGCCAGGACCATGGCTGGGGATAGCTCTCGCGACAAGGATGGGCCTGTCTCATGGCTAATTAATGACTGATTTGAGGAGGAGCCGGGGTGCCCTGACGAGCTGCCTCCTGTGTCTCCGCTTCCCCATCTGGAAGGCAGCCTGGCTCCTTGTGAGCCTGGGGTAAGGAGGCCACCTCTGGGGTGGATGCTACCACCCTGGGCATTGCCGTCATGGCCAATTGAGTGCTGACCACATGTGACCATCCTTCTTCTTGAGATTGCCCCAGGAGCAGCACCCAGGATGGCCTCCTCCCTACTCCCTAGGGTCTCTAGCCCTGACCCCAGGCAAGATCTGAAGAGGGGCTGGCCCCCTCTACATGTTGCCAACTTTTGTGTCCTTAGTGAAGGCGATGGATGTTCTCCCCATGGCTGGGGCCCTTCCCCCTTCACCTCCCTCCTTGCCAGCCTGTCACTCCCCGGATGAGGAGTCTGGGGTCTCTCCGTGGTGGGGAGCCCCCACGCACCACCCTTCCTTAGCCCCCCCATTACTCGTGTTCTGGATCAGAGCTCATCAGTTCCACGTCCCATTCTCTGCTCTGTGACGGAACCCATATGAAACATCTTCACAGGGCCTTCCAGGGGACCAGGCCTCAACCCAGCATTTTCTATCTGAGGGCCCAGAAAGGGTCCCCAGGGGTAGAGACGGGTGGACTGGGAGCTGGTTTTGATTCCAGAAAGAGCCAAATAGAATCCATCTGTCTGGTTCCTGCATACGGTGAATGTGCTTGCTGCTAACTGAAAGGTTGGAGGTTCAAGTCTACCCAGAGGTGCCCAGAGGTATCTACTTCTGAAAAATTAGCCATTGTAAAGCCTATGGATTGGGGAAGTCAGCACACCTTGAACAAAGCAAAGTTACAGAAGCTTCTTAGACACATCCAAACACCTTGAAGGACTGAGGACCATGGTCTCGGGGGACAGCTAGGTCAACTGGCATAGCATAGTTCATAAAGAAAATGTTCTGCATCTTACTTTCGTGAGTAGTGTCTGCAGTCTTAAAAGCTTGCCAGTGGCCATCTAAGATGAAATACATGTATTGGTCCCATCCCCTCTGGAGCAAAGGAGAATGAAGAAAACCAAAGACACAAGGAAAATACTGGTCCAAAGGACTAATGGACCACATAAACCACAGCCTCACCAGCCTGAGCCCAAAGAACTAGATGGTGTCCGGCTATCACCACCAATAGCTCTGACAGGGATCACAACAGAGGGTCCAGGACAGAGTGGCAGAAAAGTGAACAAAATTCAAATTCACAAAAAAGAAAGACCAGACTTACTGGTCTGACACAGACTGGAGGAACCCCCAAGACTATGGCCCCAGGACACCCTGCCAACTCAGAACTGAAGCCATTCCTGAAGTCTACCTTTTAGCCAAAAATTAGATAGGCCTATAAAACAATCACACACATGAGGAACGTGCTTCTTAGTTCAATCAAGTATATGAGACCAAATGAGCAACACCTGCCCAAAACCAAAGCTGAGAAGGCAGGAAGGGACAGGAAAGCTGGATGAATGGACACGGAGAACCAGGGTGGAAAGGGAAAGGGTGAGAGAGCTGACATGTTGCGGGGATTGCAACCAATGTCAAAAAACAATTTGTGTATAAATTTTTGAATGAAAAACTAATTTGCGTTGTAAACTTTCAGCTAAAACACAATAAAATTAAAAAAAAAAAAAAAAAAGACAACCCAGGAAGCATAGTTCTACTATTACACACCTGGGGTTGCCAGGAATTAGGGGTTGACTTGATCCGGCAACGGTTTTTAATCAATCACAGTGGCTATGTGAGATAAAAATTAACCATTCCTATACTTATTGGTAAAAAAACAAAGTTGAAATCGACACAGTGGCAATGGGTTTGGTTTTATACCTATTGATTAGGAGGCCTGGTGGTGCACTGGTTAAGTGCTCAGCTGCTAACTGAAAGGTTGGTGGTTTGAACCCAACAGCCACTATCTGGGAGAAATAGGTGGCAGTCTGCTTCTGTAAAGACTACAGCCTTGGACTCCTATGGGGCAGTTTCTACTCTGTCCTATACGGTCACTGTAAGTTAGAATCGACTTGACGGCCAGAGGTTTGGTTTTTGGTTTGGTATGCCTATTGGTAGTTCCCGGATAGTGCAAATAATTAAGTGCTTGTCTGCTAACCGAAAGGCTGGGGGTTCAAATCCACCCAGAGGCACCTCAGTAGAAAGGCCTGGCGATCTACTTCTGAAAAATCACCATTTGAAAACCCTGTGTAGCACAGTTGTTCTCCTGATACTCATCGGGTCACCGTGAGTCACAGCTGACTTGACAGCAATAGCTTTGGTTTTGGTCATCTGTGGGCCCTGAGGAGGTGGTCCCCACCGGAACTAGGTCTCAGCTGCGTACTTCGCTGGATATGGCCATGCTGCAGCTCCAGGCACTGGTGGCCGGTTGCAAGCCACCGTGGGGACGTGTAGCAAAAACACCTGCCCAATCATGCTTAGTCCACATGAGTGGTGAGGGAGAGCAGGCTGCCCTGCCGGAGGCCCAGAGCACCCTGCCCATCCCTTCCCCCGCTGCCTTCCGCACTCACTTGGAGTCGGCCTGGGGACTAGGCGACAGCCTCGCATCTGTGATGGAGGCCGAGTCACCCGACTTTTTCTTCTGGACCACCGGCTTCTTAGAGCTGGGCTCCCCGTCCACTGTTTCTGACAAGGACTGCAAGGAGATGGCTGGGTCAGTGAAGGGAGAGCAAGATCCTACCACGTACCCCAACCCTTGGCTCCCAAACGGCCCTCCCTGCAGGGCTGTGCGGGCTGGGAGGGGCTGTGAAAGAGACCCCAGAGTGCACGCCACACTGGACACCGTACCTGGGTCTTGGCTGGAGATGGGAGGAGGCCAGAGACGTCACTTGTGGATAAGGAGATGCGTCTCTCTCTGTAAAACCACAGAAACAGGCTACTGTTTGTAGAAGTCAGCCCTAGGGTGGCAGTTCTCACCTGGAGTGACTCTACTCCCAGGGGATACTGGCAACGTCTGGGGACATTTTGGAGCATCATGTCTAGGAGGTGCTGCAGGCACTGAGTGGGAAGAGGCCACGGATGTTGCTCACCACCCTACTGTGCACAGGATGGCCACCACCAGAGAATGTTCAGGAATCAAATGTCAACAGTGCTGAGACAGAGAATTCCTGCATCAGTTATTTGGAAAAAACTTGAGTTCAATTCCTACCTTACACTGTACAACAGAAAAATTTCGTGATGGATTAGACGGTATAAACCGGGGTGCTCCTCCAGCCTCTGATTTCTCTCCTCCTCACTCAGTGTGTGGATTTAAATGTGCGCAGCGTCATTCAGAAGGTCAGATGATCATGGAACACAGAGTCCCTTGGAGATCAGTGGGATCCCCGAACCTAGGGGTGCTTACTGAGGGTGATTCTGACCCCTGGGGACACTTGGCAATGTCTGGAAACATTTGTGGTTGTCATGACTAAGGGTGGGTGCTACGAGCATCAAGTGGGTGGAGGCCAGGGATGCTGCTCAACAATCTATAGTACACAGGATGGTCCTCAGCACAGAGAATGATCTAGAACCACATGTCAGCTGTGCTGAGGGAGAGAAACCCTGTTTTCCTACAAGGCCTAAGTAGTTCCTCCAACTATTCTTTTCTTTGCCCAAGCAGGCACTCTGGAAACTTGGAGCTGGAAACTCTAAGGGGCTGGAAAGCTAGAGTCAATGATATTTTCCTTACTATGTGTGAGGCAGAGTGAGCTGACAGCTGTGCCCCCTTCTCAGTGCAACGAGCCCCCATTCATTGGCTGGGGGAGTCCCTCGGGGTACAAATGGTGAATGTGCTCAGCTGCTAACTGAAAGGCTGGTGTTTTGGGTCCACCCATAGGTGCCTTGAAAGAAAGGCCTGGCGATCTATTTCCAAAAAATCAGCCATTAAAAACCCTCTGGAACACAGTTCTCCTGACACACATGGGGTCACTGTGTCAGCAATTGGTTCATTGGTGAGGAAGGTGAGGCCCAGACAGAGGGTGGCGGGTCTGCGGACCCAGGACCTTGCCGAGAGGCCTCTCGATGGGCTAGGGGATTCCTGTGTGAGCACAGCCTACCGTTTCTGCAAGGGCTCAGGGTCCTGGGTTGGGGCCTCATTTTCTCTGAGCCTCTCACCTGTCCCCTCCAACCCTCTGCTTCCTTGGGGCATCCACACTTCTGGTGGTGTTCCTGAGTGTGGACCTGCTTGACGGTTTTTGGGCCAGGCCTGGCTACAGCCCCCACTGCCCCTTACCCTGACTGAAGGTCCCCAGGGCTTAGACACAAGCAGGTGCTGGGCTTACTCTGTGGGTGTGAGGGCATCCCGGCGGTGCTCGCTGAGGTCCAGCGACTGGCTGAGCATGGCGCAGGGCCTGGTGTTCATGAGATTCTTGCCGCGCCACAGCTCCACGGCACTGGCCAGCCGATCCAAGTCAGCCTCACGGTACCGCTGGATCTGGGCTGAGGTGCTAGGGCTGTCAGGCTGGTCCCGGGGGCTGGCGTCTGGCCTGCTCTGGTCCTTGGGGGTCTCTGGGGCACCAGTTCTGCTGTCCAGGGCCAGGCTACTGGGCCGCTCTGTGCGGTCAGGCCTTGGGCTCCCCTCCTGGGCGTCCACAGGGGTCTCATTGGCTGCTACAGCCTGTGAAACCTCCAGGGGCTGCTCTGCAGGGGATATGGGTTCAGCCTCCAGTTCTGCATTCAAGGGGGTACCCTCTTCCCTGCTGTCCTTCTGGTCTTCCAGAAGGTTTTCCCCTTGCTCTGGGCCTGCCCTTCCAGAAGCTTCTCGGAGAGCACTCTCTTCCTTATAGGACTGGATGTGCTTGTTCTGGAATTTCACATGCTCCAGGCCCCTCTGCCGTCTCGACTCGCGCTTCTCGCGGCTGCTAGGGGCTTTCTCGTGATTTTCAGCTGGCAGTTTCTGGGAAGGGGTGGGCTTCTCTGGAATTGGGGTTTCTGTCTCTGGGTGAGAGATCACTGTGGGGGGCCCATCACTGGGCTGTGGCTCAGGCTCCGACACGGCCAGGGGCTCAGGGACCTCAGACGGCATCTGCCCAAGCTCCTGCTCCCCACTGGCCTCCTTAGTGGCTTCCCCTGCGGCAAGATGTGCCTCTCTTTCCTTTTCTTCTGCCTTCCGCTTCTCCAAGACCATCTGGCTGAAGCTGCAGGGAAGAGGGAAAGGGAAGACCCCAAGTCAGACACAGGTGTCTACCCTGCAAGACTGGCCTTGGTGGTGGTCAGCTAGGTTGGAAGGGAACTGGGGGTAACCTCAACCAGGACAGAGGACATGGCACTACCCCTCATTGCTGCTCTGGGTCTGGCCTGGCTCATCGTCCGGGAGAGGGACCCTCATTAGTGCTGCTCTGGGGTGGGATCCTACAGGCAGACCCCCGGGGTTCCTTCAGGGGCTGTTTGGGGCTATATCCTTGGTGAACTCCCTGGGAGAGTCTTTGCGTGTGTGGTCAGTGCCAGACCGGTGCCTTAGTTTGCAGTGGAGATCTGGGTCTGAATGTTAGCAGGGGCTGTGGGGTGAGGGGTCACAGGATGGCCAGGAGGGGAGCACGGTTGGAGGGGAGGGCTGGTCTTGGAGCTGTGGATGCCTGCACAGCAGCAGGAGCCCCAGTGTCAACGTAGTGAATGCCCGGAGCTCTGTGAGTATGAGTATGTGGGGAATCTGGGCAGCTCTTCCCTCAACCCTGAATCCAGGTGTTCTGCTGACTGGCAAGAATGGGTTGGTGGAGGGAGTCCCTGACCAACCTGAGGCTTCCTCAGCAGATGTCTGGTTCCTGCTACCTGATGTCCCCTGGCCCTGCCAGCTTCCTGAATGGCCTCCTAGTATTTCAAGCAGCTCTCTGGTCCCAGCTTCCAGAACATTCTGGAATGTTCCAGAATGTTCTGCTCACCTTTTGCGCTGCAGGTGGCCCCGGCAGAGGCTCTGTAGGCGGATGATGCTCTGTCTCCGGCGCCGGTAGGCCCTCCGCTGCAAGTAGCCCCTCCATGCGGCCTGAAGGAACACGGCTGCCTGTGTCCTCTCCAATGCCCGCCGGACTCGGTAGGAACGCCAGCAGGCCTGGGAGGGCAGAGGGTCTAGTCAGGGCTGAGTGTGGGTGACCCTGGACATCCCCCCACATACCCCGGGGTCCTATGGTACTTGGATGGTGACGGCTGCCCGTTTCATCTGTAGGAAGTGCCGGCGTTCCAGAACCATCCGGAACCAGCTCTGCAGCAGCAGGATCTTGCGCATGACTTCCCTGTGCAGCGTCTCCTGTAGGGCCTGCCGTTCCAACTCTTTCAGGAACACCTGGCCAGAGGTGGGCAGGAAGGCAGAGACAGTCAGCTGTACGGCACCCCCACCCCAAATCCCTTTGCACAGCCCACCCCAGGAAGGAGACCCAGGCAGCTGGCACACTGACTGGCCAAGGAAGACTTATGTTTGTTTTAATCTATGGAGGTGAAATTCACATAAGACAAAAATTAACCATTTTAAAGAGCACAATTCAGTGGCATTTAGTCCATTCACCATGTTGTGCAACCATCACCTTTATCTAGTTCCAGAATAGTCTCATCACCCCAAATGGAAACCCTATACCCGTTAACAGTCACTCCCCCTCCCACCAAGTCCTGTTGTTAGCTGCTGTTGAGTCAGCCCCAAGCCCTAGGCAACCACTAACCTGCTTTCTGTCTCTGTACATTTGCCTATTCTAGATATTTCATGTAAGTGGGAACACAGGATACAGGACCTTTTATGATTGGTTTATTTCACACATCATAATGTTTTTGAGGTTTAATCCATGTTGTAACAGGTTTAATCCATGTTTTTGAGGTTTAATCCACATATCAGTACTTCATTCCTTTTTATGGCTGAATAATATTCCATCGTATGGATGGACTAAATTGTGTTTCTCCATAGATAGACATTTGGGTCGTGTCCACCTTTTGACTATTGTGACTATGTCTACTATAATCTTTGTGTACAATTTTTTGTTTGGACACCCGTTTTTAATTCTTTCGGGAAGATACACAGGAGCAGAATTGCTGGGTTAGGCGGTAATTCTATGTTCAACTTTTTTTAGGAACTGTAGGGGATTCTGAAAACTCCGGTGAAGCCCTAATGGGACTAGGAAGCAAGGCCTGGTGCTCGACTTCTGAAAATCAGCCAGTGAAAACCCTATGGGTCACAATGGTCTGATCTGGAACTGATCATGGGAATGGTGCAGGACTGGGCAGTATTTTGTGCCACTATGCTCAGGGTCGCCATGAGTCAGGGCTGATTCAGCAGCAGCTAACAACAAACACCCTATGAGATCAGTACGATGGTCCCTGTCCCATGTGTGAGGAGACGGGAAACAGGGCAGTCCAGCAGCTTCTCCAAGCCCTGCTGGAGAATCTGGCCAGGGCCACCAGAAGTCTGAACCCCTGCCCTGTAGTCCCACAGCTCTGCCTTCTATAAGGGAGTAAAGTGCTGGGCCCCAGGAAACCCACTTCCTACACGAAGCCCCTTATTTTTAAGAGTGGCCTTGTGGCTTGGGGCCAGGAGGAGACCTCCGTGTGGCTGAGAGGGCTGCGTGAGGTGTGGGCGCTGACCTTGGTTTTCCCGATCTGGTAGTTCTTTTTGTCCACGGCCATCTTCTCTAGCAGGGTGGAGATGATCTCCCTGCAGGGTAGGGCGTTCTTGGGCAAAAGCACCTGGAACTGCTCCGTGAAGTCCTGGGGGTTTGGACAAGAGGTAAGAACATTTTCAGCAACTACAAGGAGGCTAGCTCCAGCGATTCCCTGGCCAGGCCTCGTTTCCAAGGTCATGGCTTCGTTGAATGTGACCGCTCTTTTAACAAATCTAACAGTTTGGGCTTTCTAAAAGAGTCAAAATCTTAAGGTAGCTGTAGGCACAGAGTTCCGGAATTTTCTTTCCATCAGCAAATATCCACTGGGGTCTGTTTAGAGCCAGCACTATTCTGGGGTGTCTAGGAGACGGGCTGCTTGGGAGCTCACAATCTATGGTTTATTCAAGGTTTCAACCACAATTGAGGGTATCTGCCCTTTTTTTAAAAAAAAAAATAAGAAAAATCCTAATTGAGATTGTATCATACACATGGTTCCCTGCCTTTCTTTCTTTCTTGACCAATTCAACATTTTTCAGGTATATAATTTAGCACTATCAATTACATTAATCACGTTGTATACTATCATGCATCATTGCTGCCACATTCCCTATCACCATAAACACAACCTCACTGCTTCTTCAACGATGGCTTCCTCTTCCCCCTCCCTCCTGCCCCTGGTAACCAGGAATTAACTTTGGTCTCTGTTTGCCTCTATTTGCCATTCTAGATATTTCACAGAAGGGGAATCATACAATGTGACCTTTTGTGTCTGACTTATTTCACTCAGCATGACGTTTTCAAGGTTCATCCATGTTGTAGCATGTATCAGGACTTTAGGTCCCTTTATGGTAGAGAAATATTCCATTGTCTGGATGGACCACATTGTGCTTCTCCATTCACCTGCTGATGGACGTTTGGGTTGTTTCCATCTTTTGGCTACTGTGAACAGTAATGCTATGAACACTGGTGGACAAGTCTCAGTTTGAGTCCTTGTTTTCAAGTCTTTTGGGTACAGACCCAGGAGAGGAATTGCTGGGTCATATGGTAAGTCTATGTTTAACTTTTTGAGGAACTGCTAAACAGGATGTGCCTTTTAAGTGAAGAGACATTTCAAATACTTAAAAGCCACGATTCCAACTCATAGTGACCCTACAGCACAGAGTAGAACTGCCCCATAGGGTTTCCAAGGGCAGCTGGTGGATTTGAACTGCCGACCTTGTGGTTAGCGACTGAATGCTTAACCACTGCACCCCCAGGGCTCCCTTAAGAGCCATGCGTTAGTAAAACACCCCCGTGTTTCCCCCTTCCTATAGTTTTCCCTTTCATATCTGCCAGGGTTAGAAGGATGGGGTTTCCACTCTGTGGATGAGAAGAGGATGATTCAGTGAGGTCTCCAAGGCTGCCCTGATCATGATGCCATCATCTCTGGCCCTGGCCCTGCGCTCACCAGCTTGCACTGGAATGCAGGGCCCTCACCGCAGCCATTTCAACCGTGTGGGGGGTGGGCATTTAGTGAGGTGTGGGGGCATTGGTGGTTGTCAAGACTCGGGGCAGGGGTGCTACTGGCATCGAGTGTGTGGAGGGCACGGATGCTGCTCCACACCCTACAGCGCACAGGATGGCCTCTCTTGTGGATTGAACTGTGTCCCCCAGAGAGATATGCTGAAGTCCTAATCCTGGTACCCGTGAACGTGACCTTGTTTGGAAACATAGTCTTTGCAGATGTGATCAGTTAGGTTAACATGAGGTCATGTTGGAGCAGGGTGGGTCCTAATCCTATATGAGTGGTGTCCTTGTACAAGAGGAGAAGACACACATACAGAGGAAGGATGCCATGGGACGTTTCAGTTGCAAGCCAAGGAATGCTTGGAGCCACTAAGAGCCAGGAGAGAGGCCTGGAACAGATTCTCCCTCAGAGCCTCAGAAAGAATCCACACGGCCGACACCCTGATTTGGACTTCCAGCCTCCAGAATTGTGAGAGAATAGATTTCTGTTTTTTAAAGCCACTCACTTTGTGGTAATTTGTTACGGAAGTCCTCGGAGACCAGTATAGTGTGTGTACCTGCGTGTGCAAGTATGCATGTGTCTGCATGTGTCCGTGTGTGTACCTGCGTGAGTGCCTATGTACGCCTACATGCATGCATGTGTGCACCTGAGTATAAATGTGTGCACATCTGCACGTGTTCCTGTGTGCACCTGCATGTGTGCACACATGCGTGCAGTACCTGGAAGGTGTACTTGGCGCTGTAGCCCGACCTCCGGATGCGCACAGTCTCCAGCATGCCCGTGTAGCGCAGCTGCTGCAGCACCAGCTCCTCGTCGAAGCACAGCTCCTTCTGAAATGGCACGGAGAGCAGTCAGGGAGTGTGGCCTTGAGTGTGCATGTGAGCCATCAATGGCACGGAGACGAGGTGCTAGTTTCTATGTAGCCGCCATTATGGAGGATCCCAGTACGACTGGACACATGCAGTGCTGGGGTCTTGGAGGGCCTCCTGCATCCACCTTTCCTTCACTCCGAGTGTTCTCTCTGCATCTGTTGTCCCTCCTTGGTCCTTTACACTCAGAAAACACCCCGCCGACCCTCTGTCTGCTCCCCTTTTGGGCCGTGACCAGCTGCAGCGCCCTGTGTGCAGCTCCTAGAATCCCATCCCGACTTGGCCTTTCCCTCAAGCTGGCTGCAGCCATGACACCCATACTCAGGATATAAAGACTCTCCCTGTCCTCCCTGGGGGCCACCAGAGGTGGGAACACCTCAGGAGCCTGGCCATTGCCAGGCCTCAGTTTCCCAATGATGCTCACCTTCTCAGCGTTAGAGCGGATGCAGCGGATGAAGAAGGGCTCTGCCTTGCCCAGTGCTTCCAGGAGCTTGTTAAGGGATGTCTAGGGAAAGACAGAGAAGGTTCAGTGCTGAGCTGGGCCTAGACACCCCCAAGAGTGTACCACTTGCTGAAGGGGACACGGGTCACCCTGTGCTGTCGACAGGAGGGGACACAGGTCACATTGCAGGTCCCAGGTGGTAGGACATGGCAGTTGAAGCCACATGTTCCGATCAGAGGCTATGATACCCTGGGGAGCCTAAGGGGTCTGTGGCACCCCCATGGCTAAGAGCTGCCACCTCCCACAGGCTCTCGCCTGGACCTCAGGTGGAAGGGGGAGGGTG
This sequence comes from Dugong dugon, assembly GCA_030035585.1. NCBI lineage: Eukaryota > Metazoa > Chordata > Mammalia > Sirenia > Dugongidae > Dugong > Dugong dugon. Next base: position 21,683,437 of record CM057462.1, on the reverse strand, counting down.
TGGGCCCAACTCCTTCTGGGGAATTAAAACAAGTCAACAAGTTTTGGCTCCTGAAGTTATCTTTAAACCAAACAACAGTTTAACTTAATTAGTAAAGTATATCTGCCTCAAGCATTGCACTTTTCAAGAATTATCTATGTGAGATCAAATTGACAACAGTACTTGAAAGATCAGATGAAAAGCATAGTGGGCAGTGAGGCTATGTTAATGGTGGTGGAATGATTCAGGAAAGGATAGCGAGAATGGCCGCACAACTTGAGGAATATAATCAACGGCGTAGAATTGTACATGTGGAAATTGTTGGATTAGCCTATGTTTTACTGTGTATATTTTCACCAAAAAAAAAAAAAAAGTCTTGGACCCAGAAGGGACCACACTCTCTTTCCTAAAGGGTTGCAGGAGGTCCCTCAAAGGATGTGTACCCTGAGGTCTGATAACACGTCAGAGTGGGGACAGAACTCAGATGGAGGAAAGCAGGAAGGACCGAAAAAGCAAATGGTGAGGCTGACAGCTGCTGTCCCCCTAAAAATCTGTCCCCATGCTTCCTGGCAGTCAGGGAAAAAGGGAGATGTGACTGCATGGCTCAGCTCAACAGTTCTGTTAACCAACGTGCTGGCCCATGAGGCTTGTGACCCAGTGGTTCTCACCCAGGGTGATTCTACCCCCCGAGGACACTGGGCGATGTCTGCAGAAGTTTATGGTTGTCACAATTAAGGGTGTGTGCGTGCGCTACTGGCATCTAATGGATGGAGACCAGGGTAACTGCTCAATACACTACAGTGCACAGGACAGCCCCCACCACAGAGAATGATCCGGAACCAAACATCAACCATGCTGAGGTGGGGAAATGTTGCGTTAATTACTTGGGGAAAAAAAAGTGAGTTTGATCCCTACCTCACACCATACACAAAAATAAATTCCCGATGAGTTAGATGGTTTAAACCAGGGTGACCCCTCCAGCTTCTGTGACTTCCCTCCTCTCTCCCTCCCGACTCAGTGTGTGGATTTAAATGTGTGCAGCATTTGAGGACTTCAGCAGGTCAGATAATTATAGAACGCAGAGTCTCTTGGAGTTCAGTGGAATTCCGTAACCCGGGGGTTCTCACCCGGGGTGATTCTGCCCCAGGGAGGAGGTCAGGGATGCTGCTCAACACCCTTCAGTGCATAGCATGCCCTACCCCAAAGAATGATCCAGCCCCAAACGTCAACAGAGCTGAGGTGGGGAAATGCTGTTTTAATTATTTGGGGGAGAAAAACTGAGTTCGATCCCTACCTTACACAATACACCAGAATAAACTCCTGGTGGGTTAGACAATATAAACCAGTGGGATCCTCCAGCTTCTGTGATTTCCCTCCTTCCTCCCTCCCACTCAGTTTGTGTATTTAAATGTATGCAGCATCCTAGGACTTCAGTAGGTCGGACAATCACCGAACACAGAGTGTATTAGGGGTCGGTGGAATCCCCTAACCAGTGTGCTGACCACAAGGCTTGTAACCAGTGGTTCTCACCTGCGGGCAATTCTGTACCTCCCCCCCGGGGGATACTGGTGATGTCTGGGGACCTTTTTGGTTGTCACAACTGGGAGAGTGGGTGTTACTGGCATTGAGTGGGTGGGGACCAGGGATGCTGTTGCACATCCCAACAGTGCACAGGATGACCCCCACCACAGAAAATGTTCTGGAACCAAATGTTAGCAGTGCTGCCATGGGGCACCTGGGATAATGGATAAGCTGCCTGTATTGGAGTTTGTCTTTAGTGAGGCACATGGGTCCCAGGCTGAGCTGAGTGCCACCCTGGCTTGGTTTCCCCCCGTCCTGCCTCGGTTTCCCCTGCTGCCGCCCACCTGGAACTGTGCGCTGATGCTGGGTGGTTTCTTCTTCTTGTGCAGGTGCAGGAGCGATTTGGTGGTACGGTCGTGCAGGGTCATGCTAATGATGAGCTTCAGGGACTTGGAGTCCAGTAGGTTCTAGGACAGATGCATGGGGTCTAGAGTCTGGCCTGCCCTCCAACTCCCACTGGGCACTGGGGGGCACATTCCTGAGCCAGCACCCCACTGCAGACGCTAAGATTCATGGTCTCAGCTGCTCAGATTGGATGGGGGAGGCCTGTTGGGGTGACCTTCAGCTGTGGCGTCTGAGGGGGCTGGCTAAAGCCTCTTGCATGGCCCAGAAGATGCCCTGTTTTCTTTTTCTTGGGGTTACTAGAGAAAACTCACAGGTACCAAGGGCCGCATTTCAGCAGCATGCTCGTCACCATTTATCTCAGGCAAGTCAGGGAGGACCAAGCCCTTTTGTGCTGCCCAGATGCCAACCCAGCTGAACACAGGAGCCAGAACTACCTCACTTGCTGACCGGAATGAAACTGTCCTCGTGTTTCTAGAAACTTCCTGAAGTTTCTAGAGGGTTAAGAAGCTAGACAAGAGCACCCAGCTGCAGGGCTGTGGCCCCTTTGCCTCCTCCTGGTATGACTGCCCTGGCTGAGGGGCTTCCTCTCCCAGAGATGCCTGGAAGGGGCTATGCCCTCTTTCGCCCCCACTTAGGGGTGACCTGTAGCCAATTACTGATCGATAAGGGGATATAACAGCTAGGCCCCTTGCCACTGGGTAAGGCAAGCTCTGAGGTACTATTCACACTCCAGGGCTCCCGGTGGGACCAGGCTGAGCTGGGCTCCAGCTGAGTCTGCGCCCTTGCTTAGCATCCCCCCTACCCCCTTTGCTCCCCACAGCCCCCCCTCAGGTCCAGGAGTTCCCTTCCATCCATCACTTGTGCACATATCCCTGTCTCAGGCTCTGCTTCCAAGAAGCCCAAAGACAGCTCCAAATCATTTCAACATGAGAAATTAAAAAAAAAAAAAAAAAGAATTGGGCGGGGGGCACACTTGTAAAGAAGAAAACACCCGAGAAGCTTAAGAAGTTACAAGTGCCTTCCCCCCATTTTCAGAAAAACAACTCCAGCCAGGTGTTCTCTAGAACAAACAAGAGCAAGATATCATCTTTCACCGTGCCACGCGTGTTTACCTTGGGAATGATCTGCTTTTGTTTGATACCTTTACTTTTCCTGTCAAAATATTAAAAATTGTTTCATGAACATGAGGAACACGGTGTCAGTATCTGGGTTAGTTGAGCCAGCCACGGCTTGCGAGTTAGACCAAGCGAGAGCAGAGAGTGGAAGAAAGAGGACAAGTGCAACAAGGCCACTGCCAGACCCTTGGGGACCCTGAGGGCCACTGCCTGTGGGCATGGGGAAGAGGGTCTCTCAGGGCTGATCTGTGGACACCAGCTTCACCTGGCAGGCAGCTGCTGGACTCTGCTTCCGGCTGACCCTGAGTAGACTTATGCATGACCTAGGGGGAGGTCACTCGGATATCTGGGGAGGAACGGCCCACTCCATTAAAGGGGTGGAACGTTCATCCTCGCATACAAAAAAAACCCAAACACGTAGTTGAGTCGATTCCAACTCATGGCGACGCCATGTTTGTCAGAGTAGAACTACTCCATAAGATTTTCTTGGCTGTGATCTTTACACAGGGAGTCCTTGAGTAGTGCAAATGGCTAAATGCTTGGCTACTAGCTGAAAGGTTAGCGGTTTGAGTCCATTCAGCAGCACTATGGAAGAAAGGCCTGGCGACCTGCTTCTGAAAATCCTATAGAGTGCAGTTCTACTCTGCACACACAAGGTAGTCATCAGTCAGAATCGACTTGATGGCAGCTAACTATCTTTATGGCGGCAGATTGCCAGGCCTTTCTTCTGCAGTGCCACTGGGTGGTTCAAACTGACCACCTTTAGGTTAGTAGTAGAGTGAAAACCATCTGTGCCACCCGGGACTGTTCCTCTACACAGGGGTGGCTAAAGAGGAGCTGACAGATCCCCAAAGTCTGCTGATAGGATGCACTGACTGGAGCATCAAGAGACCACGAACTGAGAAACAAACAGTGGTGATGGTTGTACAACATGGTGAAAGTAATTAACGTTACTGAATTGTACATGTAAAAAAAAGGCTGAAATGGCAAATGTTTTGTTAGACAGGTAGTCCTCGACTTACGAGGTGTTCAAGTTATGACGAACTGCACTTACAACCATCTTTTTTTGTTTGTACACCTTATCGTTAGTAACACATACTACATACAATGCTGCAGTGCGTAAAAGGACCATACAAACAACTCTCACTGATTTTCTGACTGGAAATGCCATCCTCATTCTGGGGATAATCCAGATGATCCAGAACCTTCCACAAGTGGAGTTATTATCACAACTGACAAAATGCCAAGATCGTCTATTTTTTTAATAGATGTATTTATTTATGTATTAAAATGTATCTGTAAGTTCATGTGCAATGTTTCCAACCCCTAAAGACAAAGATTGGATTTATAAAGATACTGGTAATAAAAAGCAGTAATAATGAAAACTAAAAGTCAGAACTGACTCATGATGGAGTCGTCAGAACGGAATCCCATCATAAGTTGGGGACTACTGGTATATAATTTTGCCACAGTAAAAACAAACAAACAAACAAACAAACAAAAAAAACAAGAGAGCAGTTTGTACACCCACTAGGCGTTCTAGTTCCATTTGCTATACGTTGGCAAAAGCCCAGTGAGCCGCCAGAGCTCTTTTTTATGAGGCAATAGTAGTTCAGGGGTAGAATTCTCGCCTTCCATGCAGGAGACCCGGGTTCAATTTCCGGCCAATGCACCTCATGTGCAGCATCACCTGTCTGTGGAGGCTTGTGTGTTGCTATGATGCTGAAAAGGTTTCAGTGGCGCTTCCAGGCTAAGACAGACTAGGAAGAAAGGCCTGGAGATCTCCTTCTGAAAATCAGCTAATGAAAATGCTGTGGATCACAACAGTTTGATCCATAACCGATCATGGGGATGGTGCAGGACCAGGCACTGTTTTGTTCTGTTATGCATGGGGTCTCCATGAGTCGGGGCCAACTTGATGGCAGCTAGCATGACAATAAGTTCTTTGGACTCACACTGGTGAAACTGAAGCACAAAAGCCGATCCTCTGGCTGGGGGTGGGGGACAGTCCCCTTTGCCTCCTGCTGCCTCCCCAACATTCTCAGACATGTCACTGAACCTTGTAGACAAAACAAAAATACAAAAGAGAGCAGCTTGGCTTGTTTTTACAACTGGCTAAGGAAATGGTAGCCTGCAGATGTGCAAAATGCCAGTGTTACATGTGTGGCCTGTGAATTCTAATGGCATTAGGTTTCACTGTAATCCTTGTGGGGTCAAGTACCTAACAGCTGCCATCAAATCAACCCCATGTGAGTCAGAGCAGAACTGAGCTCTACTGGGTTTCCAGTGGTTGATTTTTTCAGAAGTAGATTGCCAAGCCTTTCTTCTGAGGCACCTCTGGATGGACCTGAACGTCCAATCTTTTGGTTAGGAGCACAGCATGTTTACTGTTTGTGCTACCCAGAGACTTTGGAGTTGAATAAGGCACAACAAAACAAATTTCAAAACTGCCTCCCTGGCTGGGACAAGCTTTGCTCCTGGCTGGCCTGAACCCAGAGTGGCCCCTGACGATTGGATACAGTCATCGCACGAGTGCATCGGCTGAGCTGTCTCCTGCCTGGCACTGGGTTCGTACCACAGAGGCATGAGAACCATCACCCCTGTTTTGCAGATGGAGGAGTAATGCTACTAGCCCTCTAGCCACTTCTAATTCATGCCACTGGGTGAGTTAGTGGTAGGAAGTTAGGACCAAACCTGGGCTGTGTGACTTCTACACCCTTCCAAACATATCCCACTGCAGTTCACAAAACTGGAGCCATGCATGGCTCAGGTGGAGGCACACAAACCCTCCCTCCCCCAGATGGGCTTCTTTAGATGCTAACAACTGTCAAGGCGGGTAAGATGGTTAATGTGTCCACTTAGCTAGGACATGGTTCTCAATGGTTTGGCCAAATGCTACTCTAGTTGCTGTTTTGCAATGTAATGTAATCACCTTCCATAATGTCATCTAATGTAATCAATCTATCAGTTCAAAAGGAAGTTTCCCTAGGGTATGCTTTGCCTTCAGACTACAAATAGTTATTTTGGCAGGACTTGCTCTCTTTTGACCCTGTACTCTTCCTGTTGCCTAACCTCTGGATCTTGGGACCCATGCCTGCAGGACTCTCCAGCCTACTGCCTGTCCCATGGATTTTGAACTTGCCAGCCCTCACAATAGTATGAGCCAATCCGTTGAAGTAAATCTCTCTCTCTCTGTAAATATACCCCACTGGTTCTGCTTCTCTAGAGAACCCTGACTCAGACAGAGGGAGAAGCAAGCTTTGCTCTACATGTTGACAGGACACGTTTGGGGTGGAGCGGGCAGACAATTAGATGCACATTCTGGCCAAGCTGCCCAGCGGGGTACTGAGGCTGCAGTGCAGACACTGAGGCTTGTTACGAAGGCAGTTTAGCCACGGCTGGCTTGCAGACACAGCTGCGAAAGAGCTCAGCATAGCTTTTAGCAGCTAGTGAGGAATGCTGGGGAACCCAGCCACAGAGGGAGGGCGGGCTGGCTGGAGCCCCAGAGGTGGCGGGGGCAGTTGTTGCACTTTGGAGGAGGGGCCGTATGGCCGCAGGAGGGACTCACAGGATGAAGGCTGGGGGTTTCTGGAGCCGGCTGAGGGACTGGAGAAGCCGCCGGGGGTCCTCGCCCTGCCAGGGCAGCCCCTTGATGGTCCTGATGATTTGGTCATGCAAGTCTCTGGGGAGCCGGGGGTGGTGGGAGGGGGCGCAGTGACAGAGAGAAGATGGAGTTAGAGCAGCAGGCCCGCCACCTCGGGGTCCCAGTGCTGTTGGAACTGTTCCCCGGCCGCCAGAGCCAAAACATGCAAGTGTGTGTGGTCAGTGCACAAAACCCCGTCGGGGATCCGCTTGCCGCTGCCTTTCCTCCTGTGCCTGGAAGGGGCTTTGGCCAGGGGCAGTCTCCCTCTGAGGGGCGTCAAGCAGAGTGGATTTTGTAGCATGGCACCTCAGATCATTGAAAAAAGCAGCAAGGGGCCATGTAAGAAGTAAGACCAAAGAATCTCCACGGGAAGAAGTAAACTGCTCTCCGATTACCATTCTGGGACCAAATGTCAACCTCCTGTTAGCCTCCTAAAAAGTCCTGGGAGAGATGACTTTGAGTAGACAAGCCAGAGTTTAATATGGTGATCCTCAGTGAGGGCCATTCTGCCCCCAGGAGACACTGGCCAGGTCTGGGGATGTTTGTGGTTGTCACACCTGACGGAGGGGGTGCTACTGGCATCGAGTGGGTGGAGACTAGGGATGCTGCTCAACACTGTACAGTGCACAGGGCGGCCCCCTCCCCAGAGAATGATTTGGAACCAAACATCAGCAGTCCCGAGGGGAAAAAACCCAATTTAAGGGGATCTTCACCCTGAAGAATCCAATCTTATCAGCTTCATTTTGTTCAACTGCTGTTGGTCGGGCCTGAGCTGTCTTTCCAGGCCCAAGACTCTGGCACTAAGGGCTTTTAAAATGAATAATTAACGAAGAATGTAGAAAGAATGTATGTCTTGATAGAATTTTCTGGAATGATTCTAGGACCAAATGGGACATTTGGTCTTGTTTGTTTCACATGCATGTTTAAGCTCAAGGCAGTGGGTGGAAGGACTCAAGCAGCACCCCCTCATTCATGTTCCATGCACCAGACCGTGTGAACCAGACCAGAGGCCGCACTTACCTCCGCGCCCTTGTTCTCCAGGGAGGCACAGAGCAAAGATAACAGAGGCATCACATTTTGCACCTGCGCTCGGACAATGCCTACTCTGTGCCCAGAGCTGCTCCGTGCGACTGCCACAGCCCACACCCCCTGCCCCGGCCAAATCTGGCGAGCATGTCCTCCTGTAGGCCCTGGTGCCCCCTCATCTGCTGTCTCCCTGCCCTGACACTACATGGCGTGCCGGGGCAGACGACTCCTCTCATGTGCCTCCCTGGTCTCGGGTTTGAAGGCTCTTGCTTCCACTTACTTCTTGCTTTCATAGAAAGCAATGATGTCCTCAAAAGCGTTAATATCGAACTCCTCAGAGCCGTCAAATGAGAAATCTAGCATTGAGCAGCTGAAAGGGAGAAGCTGTATAAACTGAACGCACTCCCTGGTAGGATCTGCGGCCAGGAGCTAGGCCCTGGGGAGATCAATGGGTCAAAGTCCCCTTTGGGAAAAAATAAACCTCAAAACACAAGCAATAGAGGGACACATTCACCTTTCACCCATTTTGAGTGAAAAAGTTGATTTAGAAATACATACTGTTAAAAGCAGGAAAATTATACACTGTGCTTTCAGAGGAATGCATCATAGTCATTTACCCAGGTGCTAGCTCTACCTTCATGGACACAGTTTATCTCTTGAAAAAGTATTATTAAAAAGGACTAAAAAAAAAAATTAAAAATGACTTATTCACACTCAAAAATTTCGAGACTCACTGTCTATGGGATTTGTGGATCTTGAGAAAGAAAGCAGGGACAGGGCTGCCCCAAGGCCTTTGCACATAATATTCCCATGGCTGGCAGGGAAATTGCTCTCCTCATCTGGCTCAGTTGGTCCCTTCTCAGCTCAGTCCACCTAGTTCTGCAGGGATGCAAGGCAGTGCCCCTCCCCTGGCTTTGTCACCACTTGGACATCTGTCCAGCGTGGCCTTGACTGCACTGTACTGGGGTCTCTCACCCCATCTGCTGGTCAGTTTTATCCCCCAGCACTACTATGTTCTGGGGTATATGGGGACCCTCGGTCGTTGCAAAAACCAGTTGCTGTCTAGTCGACTTTGACTCTTGGTGACCCCATGTGTGTCAGAGTAGAACTGTGCTCTATTGGGTTTTCAATGGCTGATTTTTCTGAGATGCCTCTGCATAGACTTGAACCTCCAACCTTTCGGTCAGCAGCTGAGTGTCTTCACCATTGGCACCACCCAGGGACTCGCAGTCACTGCTAGTTGACCACAACATACCCGGTGCCATCTCACATGCAGCAGCGAGGTGTCTGTGTTTGCTAGGAAAGTCACTTAGCAGATTCTTGTTCAGGACACCCCGGCCCAGGCTAAGAGGACCCAAAAAACCCAGCTGCCATTGAGTCGATTCTGACTCACGGTGACCCCATGTGTAAGAGTAGAACTGCTCCATAGGGTCTTCTTGGTTGTAAACTTAATGGAAGCAGACTGCTAGTCCTTTCTTCCGTGGCACTGCTGGGTGGATTCAAACTGCCAGCCTTTAGATTAGTAGTTGAGTACAAACTGTTTGTGCCACCCAGGGACCTTGGACTAAAGGGAGGACTCTCTGGCCCTTGGCCCACCCACTGGCAGCCCTTCTTGGCCACGGGAAGGATCCCCTGTGAATGGAGCCCACACCACCCATGCTGTGCTGTGTGGAGAAGGACACCGTTCAAATGCCACCGGTCACTCATAAGGGGCAGCGGCCACACCTTGGTGTGGAAGGTGGGGTTTCTGGGGCTATTTTAAATAGTACTGCTGTCTAGAGGCTGTGATTTGGAAATGTGTTATTGTTGCTCTTATTAGCTGCTGTCGAGTCAATTTGAACTTGTGGTGAGCCCATGACTCCAGAGCAGAACTGCTTCACAGGGTTTTCAAGGCTGTGGCCTTTTAGAAGCAGATCACCAGGCCTGTCTTCCAAGGTGCCTCCGGGTAAGTCTGAACCACCAACTTTTCTGCTAGTGTTTGAATGCTTAACCATTTGTGCCACCCAGGGACTCTTTCTAGAGGCTCTGATTTGGATGGACTAAGGTCTTGCTCACCGGTACAGTTTCTCCGATGGGGTGCTGGCTGTTCTCTGAGGCTCTCCCGGGTGATTTCGGATGCCAGAGCCATCTGTACCTGCCGGGGAGAGAGTGGGCATGGTAGGGTGGGTCGCCTGGAGCCTGTGAACCTCGTCTTCCCCATAGAGGCTATGAGCCTTAACCAGTTACCACTGAGTTGACATTGACTCATGGTGACCCCATGTATGCTGAGTAGAACTGTTCCATAGGGTTTCTAATGACTAATATTTCAGAAGTAGATTGCTAGGCCTTTCTTCTGAGGAGCGTCTGAGGGGCTTCCAACCTCTAATCTGCCGGTTAGCAGTCACGCCATTCACCATTTATACCACAGAGGGACTCTAGCTGCAAGCCTTATGCTAGTCAATCTCAAAAAACAATCTGTGATATTAAAACCGAACAACAGTTTAGCTTAACTAGTAAAGAACGTCTATCTTGAGCACTGTGCTCTTTTAAGATCTGTCTGTATGGGATCAAACTGACAACAGAAACTCGAAAGTCTGAATACGAACTTTAGGAAGCAGTGAGTTTCTGTTAATGGGACAACAACCCAGAAAAGGAGGGTGAGGATGGTTGCACAACTCACTCGAAGAATGTAATCAATGTCACTGAACTGTACATGAAGAAACGAATTGGTATGTATGTTTTTGCTAGGTACAGTCTCAACAACAAAATAAATAAAAACAAAAACATATGACTCAAATTTGGGCAGAGAATTATGAAGAGGTTGATGCCCTTCAAAAAGAGCACCATTTATCTTCTATTTCTGGTAAAGGTTTTATCCTTTTTTGAGTTCCTTTTAATCAACAACCTCCATGAAATAGAGCACTGTGGGGAACAGAAGGCCAGCACCATGCAACCCTGGGTGAGAGTCACTCAGCCCTTCTAGAAGGTTCCTTATTGGAAAAATGGGGACATGCATTCCCACCTTCTAGGGATGGGCAAGGGTAAACCATACACCTCACGTGAAGGACATGACCACAACAGGTCCCAAACATACTCTAGCTCACAGTAAGAGCATTTTAGCTGAAAACAATCCAGTCTTGATTGTGTTTTCAGGAAAAAACAAAGGTCAAAACCAAAACAAGACAATCATCAAAAGGAGGAAGCGACTCAAATGTCTGTCTAGACAATGGAATACTACTTAGCCATGAAAAGGAATAAAGCAGCAATACACGCTACGTTTATGAACTTTGAAAACATTATGTTCGGTGAGAGAAGCCAGACACAAAAGGCCACATACTGTCTGATTCCATTATATGGAATGTCCAGGACAGGCAAATGCAGAAACACAAACAACACTATGGTTGCCGGTATGGGGGAGGGAAAGATGGGGGTGAGCCTGGGTTCCATTCCCAGCCAATGCACCTCACATGCAACCACCACTCATCTGTCAGTGGAGGCTTGTGTGTTACTATGATGCTCAGCAGGTTTCAGGGGAGTGTCCAGATTAAGATGGACTATGAAGAAAGACTTGGTGACCTACTTCTGAAAAGCAGCCTGCAAAAATTCTATGGATCATAATGGTCTGATCCGAAGCCGATCATGGGGATAGCTTGGGACTAGGCAGCATTTCGTTCCGTTGCATGTGGGGTCGCCATGAGTCAGGGCTGACTAGACTGCAGCAAACAACTCTCAACAAGAGCTGGGCAGCGGCTCCCTCCTTCTGCTTACCTGCAGCCTTCTCGGCCCTCTCAGCCCGCAGCCGTCCAGCCTCCCGCAGCACAGCCATAGCATGCACAGCGGCCCGCAGCACGGCCCAGCGGAACACGGCCACGGGGTCCATGCCAATGAGCTCGCGTACATAGGAGCTATCGCTGCCTCGCAGGAGAGCCACGATGTCAGGCCGCATGTAGTCCATATTCTTCTCCCGGAAGTCCTGTAGGGAGAGGAGAGGAACGAAGTGGGTACAGAGAGGGGTGGTGGTGGGGGTATCTCAATCACACAGAACAGTTCCCACTCAGGGGGCCTCTGACCATGAAGACGAGGGTTTGGGGCAGGGTTAGAGGCCCTGGAGCCCGTCCAGCATCTAGCACAGGACCAAAAAAAAAAAAAAAACAATAAAACAAAAACAAAAACAAAACAGTTGCCGTTGACTTAACTCTGATTCATGGTGACCCCATGTATGTCAGAGCAGAACTGTGCTTCATAGCGTTTTTTCAATGACTGGTGTTTCTTGGAAGCAGATTGCCAAGCCTTTCTTCCAAGGCACCTCTGGGTGGATTTGGATCTTCAACTCTTGGGTTTAGCAACCAAGTGAGTTCAATGTTTGCACCACCCAGTGGACTAACAACAGGTATTAAAAAAAAAAAAAAAAAAAAAACCTGTTGCCAGCGAATTTATTCTGACTCACAGCGACCCCATATGGATGGTTAAGTTCTATATGTCATTTCCACTGTGACTGATTAAAACCAGTTGCCGTTGAGCTGACTACAACTCATGGCTACCCCATGTGTGTCAGAGTAGAACTGTGCTCCACAGGGTTTTCAATGGCTGATTTTTCAGAAGCAGATCACTAGGCCTTTCTTCCAAGACACCTCTGGGTGGACTCAAACCTCCGACCTTTTGGTTAGTAGGCAAGCATGTTTACTGTCTGAACCACCCAGGGACTCCATGACGGTAATAATAAAAAAAACCAAACCAGTTGCCGACAAGTTGACTCTGACTCATGGCTACCCCAGGTGTGTCAGAATAGAACTGTGCACCACAGGGTTTTCAATGATAGAGTTTTCAGAAACAGATCACCAGGCCTTTCTTCTGAGGTTCCTCTGGGTGGACTCGAACGGCCAACCTTTCGGTTAGCTGCCAAGCATGTGAACCATCTGCGCACCCAGGAACTCCTAGGTAAATGTGCCTGGCCTGAGAAAGCCCCAGGCACAGAGGTTTCTGCCCTGGGCTTGGCTGCCTCTGTGGGGGCCCCACAGTGGACACGTACCTTGATCTGGTACTTGACCCTCCCTGCGAAGTGCTGGATGATGAAGGCAGGCTCCATTACAGGCGTGCCCAGGAAGTACTTGTTGTCCTCATATTGCTGCTTGAACTTGGCCAGCAGGGTCTGGCTCGTGGCATGGGGGAAGCTGGGGAGAGAATGTAGGCCCTTTAGCAGCAGAAAAGCAGCCAGTCATGCGCTCCAGACTCCATGCTCAAGAGCCTCGACATGCAGGCCAGGCAGGTGCCAGAATATTCTCTGCAGGCAGGTGTTCCTGGGAACACTTGTGGCATAGGCTGCCGTTGGCCAAGCTGTGGACGATGGGCATGGAAACGAAGCAGTGGATGAGCACTGCTGTCACACGCTGAGTATGCCGGGAGCCTGCTACTGCTGCCAGCAGCTGCGTTTGCAGCCTGGTGGAAAGAGGCTGAGGGTGAGGATGCTGAGAAACGGGAACCCCCTTCCACTGCTGGTGGGAATGCAAAATGGTGCAGCTGCTGAGGAGAACAGTCTGGTAGTTCCTCAAAAAGTTGAACACAAAACTACCATGTGACCCAGCAATCCCAGTCCTAGGTATATCCCCAAAAGAATTGAAAGCAGGGACTCAAACAGACAACTTGTGCACCAATGTTCCCTGCAACATTATTCACAACAGCCAAAAGGTGGAAATAACCCAAGTGTCCATCAACAGATGAATGGATAAACACAATGCAGTCCATCCATACAGTGGAATATACTCAGTGACACAAAGGAGTGAAGCACTGATACACGCTACGACACGGATGAACCCTGAAAACGTGATGCTCAGTGAGAGAAGCCAGATACAAAAGTCCACATGTTGTATGATCCCACTTACATGAAAATGTCCAGACGGGGCAAATGCAAAGAGACAGAAAGTGCATCAGTGGTTGCCAGGGGCTGGAGGCAGAGGGGATAGATGGGGAGTGACTGCTGATGGGTATAGGGCCCTCTTTTGGGGTGATAAAAAACAGCTGGAAATGGATAGCGGTGATGGTTGCACACCATGCTGAAGGGATGTGGTTGGGGATGCAAGGCTATGGAGAAGCTGTGCAGACGAACACCTGGTCCGTGGGGCCCCCCGTTGTTTTCTGGGGACTATTGACCAGGCCTGCAATATCTGTGAACACTAGCCTGGGCAAGGCCTGAACCCGGCTGACCATGGGGTGGGCATGGGGCAACTTCTGGCCCCAGGGCCATCTGTACCTGGACGCCGCATCCTGGAGGGGGCTGTCTGGCTCCCAGAAGAGGGAGAGGCCGGGATGAAGCAGAGCTCTGTTCTGTCTGGGGAGGGATGGCAGGGGCAGGATAAAGGGCTCCTTGTACCTAGCTATTCCTGCCTCCCAGGAAGGAAATGCCACAGCAGACTCGGCGCACCCGCCTCTGCCAAGCTCACCACAGATGCAGGGGGTGCGTGAAAGCCTCTGGACCCTGATGCGGCTCAGCGGGGTGTGCGACGGGTGAGGGGGTGGAGGCTCTGCAGCTATGAAGGTCATCGTTTCCAGGGCTGGGACACCAGTGGTGTTAGAAAGACGCTTGCCTGGAGCATGCATTGAAGGGGGCGCCACAAAACTCCGTTGTCAAGACAATTACAAAAACAAACCATAATACCAGTTGCCAATGAGTAGACCCCGACTCCTGGCAGTGACCCCATGTGTGCAGAACTGTGTTCCGCAGGGTTTTCAATGGCTGATTTTCCGGAAGCAGATCACCAGGTCTTTTTTCTGAGGCACTGTGGGATGGCTTTGAACCTCCAACGTTTCGGTTAGTGGCTGAGTGCATTCACCATGCGCACCACCCAGGGATTCCTTTTATCACAATGGCCACCGTTTACTGAGTGTGTGTTCTATGTGACAGCCATTCTACAAGCCTTATCTTAAATTCAATCTCACAACAACCCTACAAGTAGGTATTATTATTACTTTATAGATGAGCAAAGTGAAATTTAGAGATGGTAAGTCGAGTCTTCAACATCTCTCTTGTCCTAGGATTCTCCCAGCTTTACAGACACAATGAACAAAAATAGCAAGGCTCTAAATAAAACCAGGCCCAATCGTGGCCACACACACCTGGCCTACCCCAGCCCTACCTGTGTCCCAGCCACAAATGGAGGTGCTGCTTCCTGCCCTGGATGGGGACATGGTTGGAGGTGGGAGCTGTGTCTGATTCACTTGAGATTCCCCCTAGCCTTGTGGGGACCTTATCAGCGTGACCCCGATATCAGGCCTGCAGCTGGTGACCATGAGTAAGGCACTTCATAAATACCTGTTGCCCTCACCCCTTGCAGCCAGGTGAGGCTCATGACCCCACATTGCGAATGAGGGACCCAAGGCTCGGCGGTGAGTTCCGAGCCAGGGAATGCACTATGGATTGAATCGTGTCCCCCAAAATACGTGCTGTAAATCCTACACCTACACCAATGGATGTGATCCCATTTAGGAAAAGGGTTCTCTTTGTTATGTTAATGATGCCATATCAGTGTAGGGTGGGTCCTAAACCTTTTTTATTATCATTTATTCCTTTGTTGAGAATATACACAGCAGAACATACACTAAGTCAACAGTTTTTACGTGTACAATTCAGTGACAGTGACTATATTCTTCAAGTTGTGCAACCCTTCTCACCCTCCTTTTCTGAATTGTTCCTCCGCCACTGACATAAACTCACTGCCCACCCCACCCCAGCTTCCTATCTGAACTTTCCAGTTGCTGTTGTCAGTTTGATCGCATATAGGGAGTTCTTAAAAGAGCATGATGTTCAAGGCAGACATTGTTTACCAGCTAAGCTAAATTGCTGTTTGATTTTAAGAAGACATCAGGGGATATTTTTGGTTTGAGGTTTAACGATTATCTCAGGGCAATAGTTCTGGGGGTTCATCCAGCCTCCATGGCTCCAGGAAGTCCCATTTGGGAATAGGGTTTTGCTATGTCCATGAGGCCCTATCAGTGTAGGGTGGGCCCTAAACCAACCACTTCTGAGATACAAAAAGAGTGGATGAGGCACCGAGAGAAGCAGAAATGGGGGAAAGAGATGCCACATGGAGATCACCAATGGGTGCCAAGAAGAACACTAGAGAAGTTGAGACAAGAAACTTCCTCCAGAGCTGACAGAGAGAGACCTCCCCCAGAGCTGGTGCCCTGAATGTGGACTTCTAGCCTCCTGAACCGTGAGAAAATAAATTCCTGTTCGGTAAAGCCACACTTGTGGTATGTCTGTTACAGCAGCTCTAGGAGATGAAGACAGGCACTCACCTGCTCTCCTCGTCCAGCAGGTAGAAGAGGCCGGTGGGCTTCCTGCTGATGAGGTGAATACAGCCCACATTGTCTGTGTAGTCGATGTTGTGCCAAGTGATGCCTTCGCTCTGATACTCCTCCTGCGGGACAGATGTGGTGACAATTACTGACAGGAAAGAGAAGCAAGGCTCTCTGACACCTATCAAAGCAGGGTGCTGAAAACCACAATCTAGCCTACCAGCTGCTGCTGAGTCAACCCCGACTCATGGTGACCCCATGTGTGTCAGAGCAGAACTGTGCTCCATAGGGTCTTCAGTGGCTAATTTTTTGGAAGTAGATTGCCAGGCCTTTCTTCTGAGGTGCCTCTGGGTGGACTCGAACCTCCAACCTTTCAGCTAGCAGCCAAGTTTGCTCACTGGTTGCACCACCCAGGGACTAGGGGTCAGCAAACTTTCTCTGTAAAGGGCCAGAGAGTTGATATTTTTGGCTTCACAGATCACATGGTTTCTGTTGCCATGACTCATCTCTGCAGTTGTAGTGCGAAAGCAGCTGCAGACAATACACTGTATAAGGGCACTCCAAAATCTAGGGTGCTTGGCAAGACTAAAATGGCTTATACAAGGTCTGACTCGGACTCCATTTTGTCCTAGGTTCTGTCTGTTTCTGAGAAGGTGTAAGGTGGGTAAGCAAGGGAGGGGTAGCTTGTCCTCAGGAAGAATGTGGTTGAAAGTAGATTGACTAGTATGCAGAAAGGTGCTTACACAGGAAACTTGCCTGGGTATGTCTTTAATGATTTACTGAAAACAGCCAATCAGAAAAACTTACTTTAGCTAGCCAATCAGAGTATTTTTTACTGTTAGTTCCTCATATTTTAATATTTAAACCCTCCGTGGTCTCTAGTGGAGTACTGTGTTGATAGCCTCCTGACCCTGTATTTCCCACTATGTGACTTGTTTTCTTCCTTAATAAACCTCTTTGCTTTAATTTCTGCTCGTTAACAACGTCAATTAACAGGCGTGGCTGTATGCTGATAAAATTTTGTAGACAAAACCAGGAGTTGGGGCTGGATTTGGTCTTTGAGTCATAGTTTGCTGACCCCTGATTCAGAAAGGCGCTGTCCAATGGAAATATAATGCAAGTTACCTATATGATTTAAAACTTTTTAACATCATTATTAGCCGGCATGGATTTGGCCCTCAACTCATGGCTACCCCAAGCATATTAGAATAAAGTACTGCCCAGTTTGGTGCCACCCCCATGATCAGTTGCGAATTGGACCACAGGGATCCATAGGGTTTTCACTGGTTGATTTTGGAAGTCAATCGCCAGGCCTTTCTTTATAGTCTGTCATAGTTTGGAAGCTCTGTGGAAGTCTGCTCAGCATCACAGCAACACACAAGGCTCCACTGATAGATGTGTGGTGGCTGTGATGAGGTGCATTGGCCAGGAATTGAACCTGGGTCTCCCGCATGGGAGGCAAGAATTCTACTACTGAACCAAGACTGCCCCACAAATTTTCTGGGGACCATGGTTTCGGGGAACATCTAGCTCAATTGGCATGACACTACTTATAAAGATAATACTCTACATTCTACCTTGGTGAGTAGTGTCTGGGGTCTTAAAAGCCTATGAGCGGCCATCTAAGATACTCCACTGGTCTCATCCCTTCGGGAGCAAGGGAGAATGAAGAGAACAGGATACAACGAAAAGATTAGTCCAAAGGACTAATTGTCCACAGCTACCATGGCCTCCACCGGACTGAGTCTAGTACAGCTAGATGGTGCCCGGCTACCACCGCTGACTGCTCTGACCAGGATCACAACAGAGGGTTCTGGACAGAGCTGGAGAAGGATGTAGAGCATAATTTTAAGCCCCCCCCCCCCCCAAAAGACCAGATTTACTGGCCTAAAGAATACTGGAGAAACCTCAAGAGTGTGGCCCTCAGACACCCTTTCAGCCCAGAGGTGAAGTTACCTTCGAGGTTCGATGTTAAACCTGCGAGTGGACAGCCCAGTAAAACTAAATGGGACTAACAAGGTACAGGAGTCCGGTGACAAGGGCCAGAAGGCAGAGGGGGAGTAGGAAACTGATGATAAGGAACACAAATTGAGTAAGGACACTGTCGATGTGTTGTGAGATTGTTGACCACTGTTATAGGGCAACATTTGTAGTAACTATTAAATGGGAGGCTGTTTTGTCCTGTAAGCCTTCATCTTGGGCGAGAATGGCAGCACAATTGGAAGAGCATAGTCAATATCACTTAAATGTGTAAGTAAAAAGTTTTGAAATGGTGTAAAAAAAACCCAAACCAAATGAGACTAATGAGGTACAGTAGTCCAGTGACAAGGGCCAGAAGACAGAAGGGGACAAGGAAGTCCCCTGATGATAGGGAACACAAGGTGGAGTAAGGATATTGTTGATGTGTTGTGAGATTGTTAACCATTGTCATAGGGCAACATGTGTAGTAACTGTTAAATGAGAAACTATTTTGTTTTGTAAGCCTTCATCTTAAGTGAGAATAAGAGCACAGTTGGAAGAGCGTAGTCAATGTCACTGAACTGTGTATGTAGAAGTTTTTGAAACGGTGTATCTTTGGCTATCTGTATTTTCATCAAAAAAAAAAAAAAAAAAAAAAGAAAAGGTTGAGAATTTAGAGGCTTAATATGTTGTGGGGTTGTTAACCAATGTCATAAAACAACATGTGCACTACTGTTTCATGAGAAACTATCTGTTCTGTAAGCCTTCACCTGAAATACAATAAAATATATATATATAAAAAAAAAAGGAAACAATTTTTAGCCGTTAATTAATTTTAAAAATTAATTTTAATAATATATTTAATTTAACCCAAAATAGCCAAAGTATTACCATTTCAACATGCAATCAATATAAAAAAATTATCAATGAGACGTTTCACGCACGTTCTTTTCTCCCCCAGATTAAGTCTTCGAACCACCAGCCATCTGTCACACTGTGGTGGCTTCTGTGTTGCTGTGATGCTGGAATCTATGCCACTGGTATTTCAAATACCAGCAGGGCCACCCATGATGGATAGGTTTTAGTAGAGCTTCTAGACTAAGACAGACTAGGAAGAAAGGCCTGGTGATCCACTTCTGAAAATGAGCCAATGAAAACCCTATGAATATTGTCTGATACAGTGCTGAAAGATGAGACCCCTAGGTTGGAAGGCACTCAAAATACACAGTGGCTGTGAAAATGAACTTGACTACACCAATGATCTGAAGATGGTGCAGGATGGTCAATGTTTTGTTCTTTTGTGTATGGGGTCGCCATGAGCCAGAGCTGACTTGATGGCAGCTAACAACAAGAACAAGTTTACTAAATCTGGTGTTTTTTTTAACGGTTTCTGCACATCTCAATTTAGACAGTTATACTTTAAGGCTTAATTGTAAAATCAGCTAAACATTTACATAAATCCATCAGCTTTTTTCCTGTCAGAATTATCACTGTGAAGGATAAGAAATGAGTAAAGATGCCTGCATATTTAGCACAGAAAGGACATGTAAAATAGATAATCGTTATCATCATCCAAAGCAAATCCCTCAAATGCCCCTCTGGTCTGTCCAGTTGAAATGACTTGCACATTTGAGCAAAGTTGTTGTTGTTAGTTGACCCTGAACTGCTCCCTAGGGTTTTCAACACTGTGACCTTTCAGAAGCAGATCACCAGGCCTGTCTGCTGAGGTGCCTCTGGGTGGGTTTAAACTGCCAACCTTTCTGTTAGTAGTTGAGCACTTAACCATTTCTGCCACCCAGGGACTCTTGAGCAAAGATAATGTTGAGGACTCATCTGTGGCCGAAGACATACCCATCGGTTGCCCCAACCTGGGCTGGGTGGGGTTTTCCCAAATTCCTTTTTTGTGGAGAGAATGCAGCAGCAAGAGGGAAATTCTGGGGCAAGTTCACCAATGGGCCCTGAGGGAATTCCCTGTTCCAGAACATTCCATTTCCCCTGGGGCTAGGTAGGTACCTAGATCATGCTTTCTTACCTGCTCCAGTTTGAAAATGTGCTGATTAAAGTAATACTGAAGCTGCTCATTGGCGTAGTTGATGCAGAACTGTTCAAAGCTGTTCCTCTCGAAGTCTTCAAACCCGAAGATGTCGAGTACCCCAATGGAGAGGCACTGTGGAAACAGAGATGGTGGGGATTACTGGAAGGTTCTTCTGTGGGAGTGGGCGGTGACCTGAGCAGTTGTGAGACCCCCATGTTCATTTGAGCCAGGTCCCCCAAATCATGAAGCAGGGGCTATTTCCTGGGCCTGATGGTAGGAGGTAGTGGACCCTGGCCTGATGTCACAGGAGGTGCACCTGTCTGGCTCTGCAGCAGGTGGGGGCACTCACCGACACAGACTCCTCCATGTCCTTCTTGTTGAGGAGGGCGTGGTTGATCCGTAGCACGATCCAGTCAAACAGGGCACTATACAGAGACTTGGCCATGGAGTCACGGGCAGTTATGGCCTGGGGACACAAGAAGGGGGATGTCACATGGAAGGGAGGGAGCGTCACATGCAAGGGCAGGGGTGTCACACTGGAAGGGAGGGCATCACACAGAAAGGGGGGGCATCACATGGTGGCCCTGAACCTCCAACCTTTTGGTTAGCAGCCAAGCACGTTCATGGTTTGCACCACTCAGGGACCCAACCAGCTGCTGTCAAGTTGACCCTGACTCATGGTGACCCCTTGCGTGTCAGAGTAGAACTGTACTCCACAGGGTTTTCAATGGCTAATTTTTCAGAAGCTGATGATCGCCAAGCCTTTCTTCCAGGGTGTCCCTGGGTGGACTCAAACCACCACCTTTTTTTTTTAAAATTTTATTGTATTTCAGGTGAAGGCTTACAGAACAGATAGTTTCTCATGAAACAGTAGTACACATGTTGTTTTATGACATTGGTTAACAACCCCACAACATATTAACCCTCTAAATTCTCAACCTTTTCTTTTTGGTGAAAATACACATAGCCAAAGATACACCGTTTCAAAAATTTCTACATACACAGTTCAGTGACATTGACTATGCTCTTCCAATTGTGCTGTTATTCTCACTTAAGATGAAGGCTTACAGAACAAAATAGTTTCTCATTTAACAGTTACTACAAATGTTGCCCTATGACAATGGTTAACAATCTCATAACACATCAACACTATCCTTACTCAATCTTAGGTTCCCTATCATCAGCTTCCTTGTCCCCTTCTGCTTTCTGGCCCTTGTCACTGGACTGCTGTACCTCGTTAGTCTCATTTGGTTTTACGGGGCTGTCCACTCCCAGGCTGAACAGTGAACCTCGGAGGTAACTTCACCACTGAGCTAAAAGGGTGTCTGGGGGCCATACTCACGAGGTTTCTCCAGTCTCCTTTAGGCCAGTAAATCTGAAACCACCACCTTTTTAGTTAGCAGCCAAGTGTGTTAACTGTTTGCATTACCCAGTTGCCATTGTCGACCTCAACTCATGGCGACCCCATGTGTGTCAAAGTAGCACTATGCTCCACACAGCTTTCAAGGCTGTGACCTTTTAGAAGTAAATTGCCAGCCCTTTCTTCCAAGGTGTCTCTGGGTGGACTCAAACCTCCAACCTTTCTGTTTGCAGCTGAGCGCATTCACCATCTGCACCACCCAACGACTCTAGGCTATCTACAGAGACCATTTAAAACGCCCAAACAGCTTCCCAACAAGGAAGGGGCCTCTGTCGACTAGGAACTCCTCTGGTCAGGTAGATCCTGCTGCAATCCAAACTACATGCTGTTGGCCACATTGACTCTTGAAATATAGAACTGCAAGAAAGATATCCTAGAAAGAATACTTCCCGGCTAGGGCCAAGGCCAGAGGGAAGCACCTTATCAAGATTTAGGGGTCTGGCCCGAGACCCACAAGCTAGAAGTCCACGAAATGGTCTTAAAGGTCATCCTCAAGCCCAAGGGTTGGCAAACTTTTCTTGAAAATGGTCAAATAGTAAATATCTGCAGCTTTGCAAGCCAGACTCTGTTCCAACAACTCAACCCTGCTGTGGTAACATGAAGGTAGCTGTATCAGTACCAGGTGCCATGGAGTCAATCCCGACTTATGGTGACTCCACTTGTATCAGAGCAGCATTGTGCTCTATAGGGGCTTCAATGGCTGATTTTTTGGAAGACTGCCAGGCCTTTCTTCCAAGGCACCTCTGGTGACTCGAACTTCCAACCTTTAGTCAGCAGCTGAGCATATGGACATTTGCACCAAGCAGGGACTCCAAAAGCAGCCACTGACAATATGTAAATGAATGTGTGTGGCTGTATACCAAGGAAACTTTATTTACAAACACAAATAGGGGGCCATATTTGGCCCCCACTGTAATTTGCCATCTAAACAGGCTGGTGCCATACCTGCACACACATGAAGGCCGGAGGCACTGCCACGGTCTACTCTATCACCCTGCAGACGTGAAATGGCCACCTGTGCCCGCTCTTTCTGACGGGCTGGCCCACCCATCTTTCCGGGAAAGGCCCCAGGGCTGTGCTCACCTCGCTGAAACTGTAGGGCAGGATGAGCTTGTCATTGACAGTCACCGTTTTTCTCTTGGTGAGGACCTCCACTAGGATCTCTCGCTTCACCTGTTTTGATGTCCAGGGGGAGAGAAGAAAGGGTGGTGAGGAGCTTGCTGGGCACGGCCAGCCTTCCCACTGGGCCTAGGAAGAAGGGGGATGGAACCCAAAGCGGCTGTGCCAGGAGGGGTACCAAAGCCCATGCCCAGGGCAGCTAATCCGTGACGTGCTCTATGCTGGTGGGTCACAGAATTCTCATTCTGTAGGCTAGCTCCAGGTTCACTGTTGACAGCCCAGGATGTGGCCACGCAGGCTTGGGTGTGAGGGCAGCCATGGGGCCAGACAGTGCTTGATGACCTGCACTTAGAGCCATCACTGCCTGAGCCTGGGCTTGGACCTCCTCCTAGGATGGCCCACTGGAGACCCACCACCTCTCCCTGCTTGCAGCAGAAGTGGGAGGAGGGAGAGTCTGGAGTCACATCCCAGCAGACATGCACCCACTCGTCCTGCTGATGAACGTTTCTGCAGCCATGGCATCTGCCTGCAGGTACGCTGTGCTTCAGAGGGGCCGCAGGGGAGAAGGTACACTTAGGAAACAACTATTGGGCCATAGCTTCCCAATTTGAGTACTATGACATTTGGTTCTAGATCATTTGCTGTGGTGGGGTCATCCTAGGCACTGTAGGGTGCTGAGTAGCCTTCCTGGCCTCCACTCACTCAGTGCCAGTAGCACTCCCCAAGTCGTGACAACCAAAAATATCCCCAGACATTACTGAGCGTACTTGGAGGGCAAAATCACTATTGGCTAAGAACCAGTGGAATACAGACAGACAGACAGGCTGATAGTGAGCAGGCAGGTATGTAGGTAGGTAGATATAGACAGGTAGGTAAGTAGACAGGTAAGTAGATACGTAGATAGGTGGATAGGTAGGTAGATAGATAAGTAGGTGGGTGGATAAGTAGGTAGACAGATAGGCAGATAAATAGACAGACAGGGTCTCTCATGCTAAAGCAGGGTTTTTCCACCTCGGCACTGCTGACGTTTGGTTCCGGATCATTCTCTGTGGTGGGGCCGTCCTGTGCACTGTAGGGTGTTGAGCAGCTTCCCTGGCTTCCACACACTTGATGCCAGTGGCACCCCTCCCCTAGTCATGACAACCACAAATGTCGCCTAGGGGGCAGAATCGTCCCAGGTGAGGCCCCTGGACCACGGGCTGGCAGGTTCCACAATAAGATGACCTTGCTGATCACATTATCATTTAAGAGTCTTTCCCCTGAGAACTGTGGGGTATAGTGTGGGAAGCCCCCACCCAAGGAGGTCACCAGAAGTGAGGAAGGGACATGGCGGAGAGGCAGGAAGAAAGCAGTGCGCAGGCCCTGGTTTCAAAAGTGGAGGCAAGCAGGAAGTCCTGGGTCCTGGCAGGCCAGCACGCCTTGTCCAGGCTCGGGGTGGGGCACAGGGTCAGGACAGTGGGCGCTACCTTGAGGAGCTGGGAGAGCGTATCCAGCACCTCTGGGGGCCCGACCTCCAGCCCTTCATCGCGGCCCGTGGCCTTCTTCTTGTAGATGACGTTGCCCAGGTACAGGATGGCTGAGAGGATGGAGAAAATCCTTGGGAAGAAAACAGACCCTGTTAGGACTGTTCCTGACACTGCTAGGCTGTGGAAACTTCCAGAAAATCAGCCTTTCGTTAGTAAAACCAGCAAGCGCCCATCAGAAAAAAATCTGAGAAAGGCTGGGTCCTTCTCTCCAGGACTCACTCCCTCTGTGGAATGCAGCTTGCAGAAGGTCCTTTTGACTTTTTTTTTGGATGGGGAGCTTTTAATAACATTTTTTTATAAATTCTGGAAGAACACATACCAAAACATTACACAGTGATTACTGTCAAAAATTGGAAGCACGGGTGATTTTTTTCTTCTTTTCCATTAAGTAAAACCTGCGAAAGCCGGAAACTGTGTAAGGTGGAAACCTATCAGATAAGGAAAACACAAATATTTTCCACTAAAATGAGTGACAGAAAACTGGTAAGACTGCACCCTGTCAAAGGCAGAAAACTTGCAAGACCTGAAAAAACACAGCAGTCCCATCGAGTTCCAGCCCTCACAGGTTTCACTGTTATTTTACCGACCCCATGTGTGCAGAATGGAACTGCACCTCTGGGTATGTTAGAGCCACCAACTTTTCTGTTGGCAGACGAGCACTTAATCGTTTGTATCACCCAGGGACTCCAATTTTATAATTTTTCTCAAATTAACATGCATTATTTTTATTATAAAGAAACAATAATTTTTATAATCATAGAAAAATAAATTAAAAACTTTTTTTTATGGAAGGATTGCAGAAATACAGAAAAGCATTCAATTCCTAGGTGTGAACACAGTGTACAGATCCCTGTACTTAGTATTCAGACCAAGAAATAGAATATGCTGGCCCCAGGGACCCTTTAGTCCCTACCTGCAGAGGAACCCCTATCCACACTTCTAACCACCTGTAAACTTGATGTCAGTGAGGTTTATGTACCTGTGTCAAACCTGTCACTGAGAAACTGTATCTGGGGTTGCAGTGGGGTGGGGGTGTCATTGATGTTACTGCAGGTAGCGATACAACCTCTTGTTGTCAAATTGATTTGGACTCACGGTGACCCCATGTGTTACGGAGCAGAACTAAGCTCCACAGGGTTTTCTTGGCTGTGATCTTTATGGAAGTGGATTGCCAGGCCTTTCTTCCACAGCACCACTGGGTGGATTCCAACCACCAACTTTTCGGTTAGCAGACAAGCATAAAACATTTGCGTCATCAAGGGACCCCCAAGTACCAATACTTTGTTAATTCTCATCATTGCAGACCAGTTGTTCTCACCTTAGCATTACTGACATTCGGTTCTGAACATTCTTGTGGTGGCAGCCACCCTGTGCATTCTAGGATGTTGAGCAGCATCCCTGGTCTCCACCCATCCCCCTCCCAAGTTTGACAATCAAAAATGTCTCCAGACATCGCAGAGTTGCCCCTGGGTGAGAAATGCTGATATAGAATATTTTGGTGGTTTGCAAACTAAGGCCTGGGGGTCAAATTCGGCCCACAGCCTGTTTCTGTATCGTCGCAGAGCTAAGAATGGTTCTTAAGCTTTCAAAAGATTATTAAAAAACAAAACATAAAGAAGAAAATGTAAGAGACTGCCTGGTTCGCAAAGCCTAAAACCTTTACTCTCTGACCCTTTACAGAGAAAGCATGCCACCCTACTATATAGATATATCACAGTTTGTGTACAGGTTTAATCCCCTGTTGATGAACATCTGGAGATATTAGGGACTGAACTTTGGCCCCAAAAAAGTTATGTGGAAATCCTAACCCCTACACCTCTGAATATGACCCTGTTTGGAAATAGGGTGTTATGGATTGAACTGTATCCCCCGAAATACGTGTTGGGAATCCTAACTTCTGTACCGGTGTGTGAGACCATTTGGAAATAGGGGTTTCTTTGTTACGTTCATCAGGTCATGCCAGAGTAGCGTGGGTCCTAAACCTAGTCACTTCTGAGAAGTGTCTTATAAAAAAACAGACTAGACACAGTGAGATACACAGAGGGAAGTCAGATCTACAAGTCAAGGAATGCCTGGGGCTACCAAAGGTGAAAGAGACAAAGAATGACCTTCTCCTACAGCTGATAGAGCTCAGGCCCTGTTGATACCCTGAATTCGGGCTTCTAGCCTCCATAACTGTGGGACAATAAACACCTGTTCTTTATAGCCACCCACGTGTGGTATTTTGTGACAGCTGCCTAGGAGACCAAGATGGGGTGTTTGCAGTTTTTTAAAATTGCTGTAGAGTCGACTTTGATTCAAGGCGACCCCATGTGTTTCAGAATAGAACTGCTGCACAGAGTTTTTAATGGCTGATTTTTTAGAAGTAGATCACAAGGCCTTTCTTCCGAGGTGCCTCTGGGTGAACTGGAACTGTCAACCTTGCAGTTAGTAGCTGAGCGCTTAACGCTCTGCGCCTCTCAGAGACTCCTGGCAGCTTTCTGCTGATTATAGACAAGGCTGCTGTGGGCATTCACAGTCATCTCTGGTGAAGAGATGTGAGTATTTAATTTTGTATACCCAGCTGTAATAGAGACTGCCACACTGCTTCCCAAAGTGTGGTGCCCACCTGTGCTCTCCTGGCAGGTGTGGGGGAACCCTGGGGTGGTTTTAACGCTCACTCCTGGGGACTTCTGACTCATGGTGTGAGCTCCTTTCCTGTGTTTATTGTCACAGGCTGGCCCATTCGCTGCCTGTCTCCGATTAGTGACATGGAAGGGGGAGTGAACGCGGGTGTGGACGACACTCACTGTTTCTTGGTGGCCGGCAGGAAGCCCACCATCTCCATGGCCTGCTTGAGCCGCTCAAAGTCGTGCTTCAGGTCCTCCCCGTCCTCAATCTTCAAGTTGTGCTGAAACACAGGGTGGTGAGTGTGGGTGTTAGGGTGGAGTGGTGTCCCTCACAAAGGCAGGCTGGAGTCCTCACCCCTGCACTGGTGACTGTGACCTTGTTTGGGGAAATGGGGTTTTTCTGTGCAGATGTTATCAGTTAGGTTAATGAGGCTGCACTGGAGTAGGGAGGGTCCTAAATTTAATCCCTTTTGTATTATAAACAGGGCTTCCAACTGAGAATTCCCATGCTGAGAATTTGCATTTCTATCCCAGATACACTGAATCAAAATCTACATTACAACAAGATCCCCTTATGTATAACAAATTTTGAGAACCACAGTTCTACCAGTGGTTCTCAGAATTGGTCCCTACCCAACAGCATTAGCATCGCCTGGGAACTTGTTAGAAAGGCAAATTTTCAGCAGGGGTTCCAACCAGAAGGAACCAGTTTGAAGCCCTGCTTGTAAGAAGAGCAGAACAGAAAGAGACACACAAATGGGGGAGCTAGACATCATGAGAAGATCGTCTACAAGCCAAAGAACCAAGGAATGCCCAGGGGTACTGACAAGGAAGGAATCAGCACAGCCCAGACCCTAATTTGGACTTGTAGCCTCCAGAACTGTGAGAAAATAAATTTGTTTTTTAGAGCCACTCACTTGTGGTGTTTATGTTACTGTAGCTCTAGGAAACTAAGGGGAAACACAAAACAAAACATAACCAAAACAAACAGAAAAAGGGAAAAAAGACAGGGAGAGACACACACAGGGGAAGACAGACACCACCATGTGAGGATTTGTCTACAAACTAAGAAACGCCCAGGGGTTATGGAAGGTGGAAGAGATGAGGAAGGATCTTTCCCTGGAGCTCATAGAGAAAGCACAGACCTGTTGATACCCTGAATTCAGACGTCTAGCCCTGGAACTGTGAGGCAGTAAATTCCTGTTCTTTCAAGCCACCCACTTGTGGTATTTCTGCTATGACAGCCCCAGGAGACTAAGACACTAGTGAAGAATTAGCTTGGCCCAAATCGAGCTCTGGTTGTGGCCCTCGGCTCCTGGGACGTGACCTCCAGGCCCCTGGAAGGTTCTGCCTGATTTGAGTATCTCTACTTGGGGGCTCTGGCCACTGGACAAATATCATGGACTGAATTGTGTCCCCCAAAATATGTGGTGCTGTCCTAACCCCTACACCTGTGGATGTGATCCTGTTTGGGAAGAGGGTTTTCTTTGTTATGTTAATGAGGCCATATAGGTGAAGCGTGAGTCCTAAACCTAATCACTTTTGAGTTATGAGGAGATTAGACACAGATGCAGATACTGGGGGAAGATATGCTCTGTCTGAGGACAAGGGAGACAGGTGCATGGACGAGCCCAGGAACACCAAGGAATGCTGGCAGCTACTAGAAGCTGAAATAGACAAGGAAGGACCTCCCCCTAGAGCCACGTCCTAAATTCGGACTATGAGAAAATAAACCTTTGTTCTTTAAAGCCACCCATTTGTGGCATTTCTGTTACAGTAGCATTAGGAAAGTAGGATAACAGTCTACCATGAGTTATGATGGGGGCTCTGGGCCACACAGGATCAGTTCTGAGCTCTCTAGGGAATGGAGACTAATGGTCAGCCACGCAGGTGGCCAACCATGTCACTGTGACTGCAATCCAATAAAAACCCTGAACACCAAGGCTCGGGGAAGCTCCCTGGTCATCAATATTCCGTGCATGTGGCCACACACGAGGCCTAGAGAAGGTCACCTCATCCAGGCTTCCAGGGTAAGGGAAGCCTGGAAGTTCTGTATAGGGACCCTCCCGGACCCTGCTCATGTGCCTCTTCCTTCGGCTAATTTCAACCTGCACTCTTTCACTGAAATAAAACTGTCATCGTATGGATAGTGCTTCCCTGGGTTCCATGAGTCATCCTACCGAATGACTGAGCCTGGGGGTGACTGTAGAGACCCCTGAGTTTGTAACCAGCTGGTAGGAAATGGGAGCGGTCCTGGTGGGGTTCCGAACCTATGGCTGGTGTCTGGGGTGAGGACAGCTTTGTGGGAACTGTCCCTCGGCCTTTGAAACTTGGCAATTTTTTTGTACATCAGGACTCTGAGTGTTTCTGGAGGGGAGAGGGTGGCGTGTGCAAGATTCCAGCTAGAGCCGGTGGGTGTGGCTGGAACTCGGGAATCAATAGGTCTTTTGTGCCACCTCCTCTGGCTCCTTGGAGCCGACTTGGGAGCCAAGGACAGCCAGATCAGATGACCTACAGGCTCCTGGCTGCCCAAAAACAGCAGGCAGGGAACAGAGAGGGTGTTTGTGGCTGTGCTCGGGGCTGTTTACCTGGTTGAGGTAGAAGTAATCTTCTGGTTGCCTGAACTGGAATTCCTGGCGTTCTTCCTCGCTGACCCCGAGCAACAAGTAATAGAACACGTGGTAGTTCCTGTGGGCCACAGTGAGGGGAGAAAAGGCATTTCTGGGGGTTGAGCAACAGCTGCTCTTCAAACCACCTCTAACGCTGCTTTACAGACCATTCTTGGGCAGAAAAAACCAAAAACCCAAGCCCTTTGCTGTTGAGTCGATTACGACTCATGACGATCCCATTTGTTGCAGAGTAGAACTGTGCTCCATCGGGTTTTCTTGACTGTAATTTCGGAAGCAGATGGCCAGGCATTTATTCTGCAGTGTCTCTGGGTGGACTCAAACCACTTAACTTGTAGATTAGTAGTTGAGCACAATGCATCTGTGCCACTCAGGGACTATGCCAGGGATGAAAAAGGACCTCAAATACGTACAAATTTAAAACAGTAAGTCGGTCCTTATTTTGTCTTAAAAACACGTTTCTTGGCATAAAGACAAATGAAGTCCTGATATACACAACATGGAAAAACCTCGAAAACATCATGCTGAGTGAAGTCAGTTGCAAAAGGGCAAATATTGTATGGTTCCACTTACACAAAATATCTAGAATAGGCAAATGAATAGAGACCGAAGATTATTAGTGGTTACCGGGAGTGGGATTGAGGGGGAAGGGGTAGTTTGCTTAGGGGCATTGAATTTATGTCAATGGTGGTAGAATAACTGACAAAAGGACAGGGAGAATGGTTACACAGCTGGAAGAATGTAATTCATGTCACTGAATTGGACATATGGAAATTGCGGAATTGGTATATGCTCTGTTATGTAGATTTCTGATGGTTTAAAAGTGGGAAGAAAAAAGGGCTTCTTGGGTAAGCAGATTTCTCCACAGCATGTTTGTCTTCTGACCTCGCCAGGTTTGGCAAGGATCTGGGCACCTACTCTGCTGAGCAAAAGCCTGGGGCTGATATGAAAAGGTAGCATAGCTAGTATGAGCACAAAGCTGGTGGCTATTACAGTCGGCCTGGCAAAGATGTCGGAAGAGCAGGCCCCCTCCTTGAAAGGGGGTCATGGTCCAAAAAAGACCAGCTGCGGCCTCTTGGGACGTTCTCCGGATCTCAGAACACAAGCTTCTACCCTCGCTGTTGTGGATGTTAGCTGCTGTCAAGTCAACCTCAACTGATGGCGACCCCATGTGTGTCAGAGTAGAACTGTGTTCCACAGGGGTTTCAGTGGTTGATTTTTTAGATGATGATTACCAGGCCCTTCTTCCGAGGCACCTCTGGGGGCAGGGGCGTCACTAGAAAGGTGCGGGTTGCACCAGGTGACACTGTCAGGGGGTGACACCAAAATGACTGTCTATAAAATTATCCCTGTAGTTAGTTATAGCTTATACATATCAATATACTTACAAGGCTAAAATTCTGCTAATTTACTTTTTGAACCTTCTAATGCACTCTGATCAGAACTGCCATTATTACCCAATTACAATGACGCTTCGAATTACGTGGTTTCATCTGTACACGCTACGAGCACACGCCATTGTTGTTGGTGTTTTAAGAGTCACTGAGTTTGTCATATTTTCTGGTGTCTTAGCTCCAATATTGTTGTGATTAGTATTTGTGAACCTAGATCAATAACTTTTTTGAGAATGAAGTAGTAATTAAAGGAAAGAAGGAGTGATATATGGAAACTACAATTTACGAGTAACGTTTGTACAAAAAAACATTACTAAGGATGCTGTATGGTCTGGTACGGGAGGAGGTCCATGAGGGGAGGTGACACCATGAACTGCTGCACTGAGTGACATCAACCCTAGTTACGCCACTGTCTGGGGGGACTCCAACCTCGAACCTACCCGTTAGTAGCCGAACGTGTTCACCATGTGTACCACCCAGGGACCCCAAAATAACTAATCCCCAAGCCATTAACCAAACCAGCTGCTGCAGAATCGATTCAAACTCATGGCGCCACCGTGTATGCAGAGCGGAACTATGCTCCATAGCGTTTTCAAGGTTGTGACCCTTTGGATCGCCAAGCCTGTCTTCCAAGACACCTCTGGGTGGGTTTGAACCTCCAACCTTTCGGCTAGTAGTACAGCACTTAACCGTTTGCACCATCCAAGCTTACTCTCTCCTTGGAACTGACAAAGGCAGATGTGGGTGCAGTGTTCAAAGATCAGTGAGGGAAATGTCCCCTTCCTACCTCTCGTCCTTCTCCTGGGAGACGAGACGAGATTTTTCTAGCAGATATTTTTCGACAACAGCTCTGTAAAAAGAAAAAGGAATAAAATGTTAAATTTTTATTTCATAAAAAATTTTACTGTGCTTTAGACACTACAGGGGAAGTCAGCACAACTGGACTAAACCAAAGCTAAGAAGTATCCTGAATACAACCAAACACTTGGAGGGACACAGTAGCAGGGACAGGAGTCTGGGGACCACGGTTTCAGGGGACATCTAGGTCAACTGACATAACAAAGTTTATTAAGAAAATGTTCTGCATCCTACTTTGGTTAGTAGCATCTGGGGTCTTAAAAGCTAGCGAGTGGCCATCTAAGATGCACCAGTTGGTCCCAACTCACCTGGAGTAAAGGAGAATGAAGAACACCAAAGTCACAAGGAAAGTATTAGCCCAAAAGACAGGTCCACATAAACCAGAGACTTCATCAGCCTGAGACCAGAAAAACTAGATGGTGCCTGGCTACCGCTAATGACCACCCTGATAGGGAACATAACAGAGTGTCCCTGATGGAGCATGAGAAAAGTGGAGTGCAGAACTCAAATTCTAGTAAAAAGACCAGACTTAATGGTCTGAGACTGGAGGAACTCCAGAAAGCAAGGCCCCTGGACTCTCAGTCAACCCAGAACTAAAATCATTCCTGAGGCCAACTCTTCAGACAAAGATTAGACTGGATTATGGGACATAAAATGATACTCATGAAGAGTGTGCTTATTAGCTCAAGTAGATACAAGAGACTAAATGGGCAGCTCCTGTCAGGAGGTGAGATGAGAAGGCAGAGAGGGTCAGGAGCTGGTTGAATGGACACGGGAAATCCAGGGTGAAAAGGAGGAGTGTGCTGTCACAGTACAGGGAGAGCAATTAGGGCTGCATAACGATGTATGTATAAATTTTTGTATGAGAGTAACTTGAATTGTAAACTTTTACTTAAAGCACAATTAAAAAAAATTTACTGTGCTTTAGATGAAAGTTTACAGCACAAGTTAGTTTCTCATTCAAACATTTATACATCAATTGTTCTGCGACATTGGTTGCAATCCCTGCAGTGTGTCAGCACTACACTCTCCCCTCTCCTACCCCAGGTTCCCTTGGCCACTTGTCCAGTTTTCCTGTCCCTTCCCACCTTCTCGTCTTTGCTTCTGAGCAGGTGTTGCCCATTTGGTCTCATCGACTTGACTGAACTAAGAAGCATGTTCCTCACATGTGTTACTGTTTGTTGTAAAGGCCTGTTTGATCTTTGGCTGAAAGGTGGACTTTGGGAGTGGCTTCAGTTCTGAGTTAGCAGGGTGTCTAGGGGCCATAGTCTCAGGGGTTCCTGCAGTCTCTGTCAGACCAGTAAGTCTGGTCTTTCTTTATGAATTTGAATTTTGTTCTACATTTTTTCCCCACTCTTTGTGGGACCCTCTATTGTGATCCCTGAGAT
Organism: Dugong dugon; assembly: GCA_030035585.1. Lineage (NCBI taxonomy): Eukaryota > Metazoa > Chordata > Mammalia > Sirenia > Dugongidae > Dugong > Dugong dugon. Next base: position 21,650,542 of record CM057462.1, on the reverse strand, counting down.
TTTAATACTTTTTGTTGAATAAATAACCGTTACCATGTTATGGATTTAATTGTGTCCCCTAAAATTATGTGTTGGTATCTCCTGACCCTTAATACCTGTGGATGTGATCCCATTTGGGAATAGGGTTTTCTCTGTTATGTTAATGAGGCCCTATCAGTGCAGCATCAGACAAAGATGTCACTTTAAGGACAAGGTGCGCCTGACCCAAGTCATGGTGTTTTTAATCGCCTCCTATGCATGTGAAAGCTGGACAATGAATAAGGAAGTCTAAAGAATCGATGGCTTTGAATATGGTGTTGGCAAAGAATATTGAATACACCCTGGACTGCCAGAAGAACGAACAAACCTGTCTTGGAAGAAGTACAGCCAGAATGCTCATTAGAAGCAAGGATGGCGAGACTTCATCTCACATACTTTGGACATGTTATCAGGAGGGATCAGACCCTGAGAAGGACATCATGCTTAGTAGAGTAGACGATCAGCAAAAAAGAGGAAGACCCTCCATGAGATGGTTTGACACAGTGGCCGCAACAATGGTCTCAAACATAGCAATGATTGTGAGGATGGTGCAGGACCAGGCACTGTTTTGTTCTGTTTTATACAGGGTCGCTATGAGCTGGAACCGACTGGATGGCACCTAACAACAACAATAATCAGTGTAGGGTGTGTTTTAAGCCAATCACTTTTGAGTTATAAAGAGCAGACTGGGCACAGAAGAAGGCAGACCCAGGGGGCAGACCGACACTGTGTGAAGATGAGGGAGGCAGACCAGTCTAGAAGCCCAGGAACTCCAAGGTGGTGGGCTAGAGAAGCTGAGACAGGACCTTCCCCCAGAGAAAGAGCCTTCCCCAAGAGCCAGCGCCCTGAGTTAGCACTTCTAGCCTGCTGAACTGTGAAAAAATAAATTTCTGTTAATTAAAGTCACCCACTTGTGGTATTTCTGTTACAGTAGCTCTAAGAAATTAAGATCTCTGTGGTACGACTAGCTACAAGATAACTTCCTTTAATACAATGTAAATAACTATAAAAAAGAAAAAACCCAGCTGTTAGACTGACACATAGCGACCCCATGTGTGTAAGAGCAGAACTGTGCTCCACATGGATTTCAATAGCTGGTTTTTCGGAAGTAGACCACCAGGGCTTTCTTCCAAAGCGCTTCTGGGTGGACTCCAAACTCCAACTTTTCGGTTAGCAGCCAAGACAGGGGCTACGAGGAAAAGGCGGGAGCTAGGGGGAGGAGAGAGTCCCTGGGTGATGTGAACAGGGAATGTGCTTGGCTGCTAGCTGAAAGGTTGGAGGTTCGAGTTGAACCAAAGGCACCTGGAAAGAAAGGCCTGGTGATCTACTTTGAAAAATCAGCCAGTGAAAAATCTATGGAGCTCAGTTCTCCTTTGACACATGGCTTCACCAAACATGATGTTTTCCTCCAGCAATTAATCCCTCCTGAAGACATGTCCAAAGCAAGTGAGTGGACAATGTTCTGTTGTGATCCATAGTTTTCACGGGCTGATTTTCAGAAGTAGATCGCCAGGCCTTTATTCTAGTCTGTCTTAGTCTGAGCTCTGCTGATACCTGTCCACCATGGGTGACCCTGCTGGTATTTGAAATACCAGTAGCATAACTTCCATCATCACAGCAACACACAAGTCACACAGCACAACAAGCTGACCATCGGGTGGTAGCCAGAGGCTGAAGGACTCAGGAAATAAACTTCCTGTCACGCAGTGAATATGAATAGTCTGTTGAAACAGCCTTTGAGAGGGAGAAGAATCTTGACGCTCTGGATCAATCCTCAGTCTCTGTCTGTCATCCTCGATGGCCTCCTCCTTCCTGAAGGGCTGCTGCCTTCTCTGTTTCTGAAGTCGGCACCTGGGCCTCCCCAACTGCTGAAAGGCCACAGCTTCTCACCCTCCTGCTCATGGTCTTGTCTGGATCTTTAAAAGTCCCATGGCTGCCACTAGAATCTGGGGAGCTGGATATGAGGTATTCCTGCATGCAGCCAGGCTGTGGAACCTTCCAGAATGCCTGACTTGGACCCCAGACTCCTCTCCAGCTGTCACTCTCCTGGGGGATGCCAGGAAGCTTCATGGTTCTAAATACAATTAATATGCCGATGGCCCCACTTTTTGTCTTTGTGCCTGACTGGCTGGAGGGTGCCCCAAATGCAGCAAGTGTGAGCCTGACTCTTGATTCCCATATCCTGTTGCCTCAGTCAAGTGTGGTGGCATTATTGGCTATGCCGAGTCCTTCTGAATTGTCTTGTCCTCTCAGACCCTCGGCTGGTTAGTGAAAAACTCCTGCGGGCTCTAACCCCCAACTTCATCAGAATACTAGCCCCACCGGGCCTAGCCTGTCTTCAGAGGTTTCCCCATGCCATCGTGGGCCATCCATCCATCATCCACCCACTCACGAATCCATCTATCCATCCATCCACCACCCACTTATGGATCCATCCATCCATTCATTCCTCCACACAGTGGCCAGAGGACCCTCAATGTCAGTGGAGGCAGACTTCCCAAGCCTGGACCTTGGCCCATGGGCCTCTGTGGCCTCACCTATCCTCCCCGACCTGGACTGGCAAGCCCCAGCCCCAATCTAGCCTTGTCTGTCCTGCCATTTGTGGGCAGTCCAGGGCTGCTTTGAGAGGCAATGGCAGAGCTGAGTCATGTGGAAGTATTTCCTGTCTTGCCTTTTTTCAGGAGAAGTGTGCCGTTCCCCAGCTGCACCCTTCCTCTCCCCACCGCCCTCACGCCATGGCATGTTCCTGTCCTGCTGTCAGCTTGCACCCTTGTGGCATGTGGGTGGTGGCTCAAGGGCCACCTTGACACCGGGTCTCCCTTGCCACTCGTGGGCCAGGACCTCCTCATGCACCTGTTGCGAGTGTCTTCCCTCACCCCGAGAACAGGGATTCTCGTGGAGCCTAAAGAGCTCCTGACAAGCAGTGGATCCTTGGCTGACATAAGCAGATATAACTCTTCTCCTCCAGCCTCTGCACTCCCTGGGGGTGCACTCCCTGGGGGTTGATATATATGTCCTTCTGGAGACAATGTTCATTTAACCAAGAACTACCACCCTTGGGAACACCCTGCAGGGGCTCTTGTCACCAAGGTCTTTTGTCACTGGGAACCCATCACTCCCAGATGGTACCAGTCGGTTGAGATCCTGGGGGATACTGCCTCAGAAACACAGTATATTTCTTAGTCTTCCAAGTCTGGCCACTTGTAAAATCTGATCACTAGCCTTTGTCCAAAGCCTATCTCTTGGCCAAGGCATGGATGAGAGCAGAGCTGTTGATTGGGACAGTGGCCTTTCTCCTGGGTGATCCCACCTAGTCATCTATCAATCTACCCACTTGCCTGCTCAAGCACACATCTACCCACCTGTCCACTTACCCATCCACTCATAAATCCAAACATCCACCCACTCGCCTATCCATGCAGTCATGAATCAATACCTCTATCCATCCACTCATGAATCCATCCATCCACACACCCACACCCACCCATCCATCCATCCATCTACCCACCCACCCATCCACCCATCCATGCATCCATCCACATATGAATCCATCATCCATCCATCCACCAGCCCACCCCACCCACTCATCCATCCATCCACTCATGAATCCACCCACCCTCTCATCCTTCAGTACCTCCCTGGACGCCTGTCTCACTTTGCTACCTAGGGTCACGTCTCCTTCTGGCTGAAAGGACACATGCTTGGTAAGAGGCTATAGTCTACACCAACGATGTCTGTGGCACCCCAGACCAACCAGATCAGAAATCTCACTGAGACCAGGAGATAAGGGTGATCATCATTGCCTGTTGATGGCGAACCCTGATACATGAGCATCTCAAGCTCATCATACCTATTCCTTCAGTGCCCAGGCCCCCCAGTCTCACAATGCCCTGATGACCTCACTGTCAGGTTAACCGAGACACCGCCCCACCCATCAAGTATCTCACACCATCACATCAATGACCTAACATCACACTCATTTCACTGTATGATTCATTAACTTTCACATGGTGACAGTCTCAGCACTGAGCTCCCATAAAGGGCTGGCTCCCACCTGTAGGGAACCCTACGACTCCAAACTGATGCTGAGTGCCCATCTACAACTGCCATTCACCTCCTCCCACCTGTGAGGATCCTCAAGACCTCAACGGATGTCAGGTGCCCAGGGCCGCTGCAATTCCTCCCACCCACAGGGACCCCAAGACACTAGATCAGTGCCTGAAATGGCTGCACTCACCCCCCTCCCACTGAGGGGACCCCAAGGCCCCAAATTGACACTGGGGCTTGTGGTGGCTGCACTCACACCCCCCCCCCCACTGCAGGGACCCCTGAGACCCTAAACTGATGCTGGCACCCACAGCTGCTGCACTCCTCCCCTCCTGCCCTTGGGGATGGAGACCCTGGACTGACACCTGTGGTGGCAGCACTCACACCTTCCCACCACAGGGACCCTGAGACCCCAGACTGACCCCCACAGCACCACACTTACCCGCGCACAATACCGCTCTCCAGGTAGTTGACTTGGATGAACTTCCCAAAGCGGCTGGAGTTGTTGTTGTGGGCTGTCTTGGCATTGCCGAAAGCCTGTGGGGAAACAGAAGCTGGTGTTCAGATCGTTCTGCCTCACAGAGGCAGATACCACGTATCCCCAACAGCTGCTACCCATCACTCAGGGTGCAGGGAAGGGCCAGAAACACCCTGGGTGCTGCAGAGGTCTGCCTGCAAAACCCTGTGCGCCTCTCGCGTGGGGCTGGGTTCAGTGCTGTGTGGCCTATGGGCCAGGAACGCTTTTGTTTGAAATTTTTATCGTGGTAAAATATATACACAACATAAAATCTGCAGTTTTAATAATTTTTAAGTGTACGGTTCAGCGGCATTACTTATATTCACTATACTGTGTGGCTACCACCCCATCTGGAACATTCTCTTCACTCCAAAAGGAGACTTCACACCCATTAGCAGTCACTCCCCTCCTCCATCCCCAGGCAACTACTCTACTTGTCTCTATGGATTTGCTTGTTCTGGACAATTCATATAAATGGAATCACACACTATTTGTCTTTTTGTGTCTGGCTTCTTTGACTCAACATGATGTTTTCAAGGTTTATCTACACTGTAGCATGTATCAAGACTTCACTTCTTATTATGGCTGAGTAATACTCAATTGTATGGATAGACCGTATTGTGTTTATCCATCCGTCTGTTGATAGACACTTGGGTCGTGTCCACCTTTTGGCTGTTGTGAAAAGTGCTGCAATGAACATTAGTGTAGGTATGTGCCTCAGCCCCTGCTTTCAACAGTCAAGAATGGCTTCTACCGTTTGTAAATGATATAAAAAAAAAAAAATACAAAGAATAATATTTCATGACTCAATGAAAATTCCATTCAAATTTCAGTGTCTATCAATAAAGTTTTATTGGTACACAGCCATGCCCATTTATTTACATATCACCTGGGCTGCTTTCACGCTACAATGGCTGAGGAGAGTTACTGCGACAGAGGCTACCTAGCCCACAGAGCCTGACATGTTTATCATCGGGCTCTTTACAGAAGAAATTGGCTGCCCCTGGTCTGATACAAGCTCAGGACTTGGCTGGCCCCAGCTGGATGTGAAGATGCAGAAGTGAAGATAGTGTGCTCTCAAGGAGTCCTGTGATTTGGGGGAAAGACAAGTGGGGAGGTTTTTCACCTTTTCCAGGTGTCAGATGCAGAGTGCAGCAAGTGTGCAGCTCGGGGGTTTCCCCTCAGGGCCTCCCAGGTAACCAACCAACCTGCACCCAGATTACGACAGAGAACATTCCCACCCCCCAGGTTCCCTGGTGGACCTCTTCCCAGCCAGCACCCACTACCCCAGGAGCTTTAACAGACAAGGGGCAAGGGTGTGAGGGGGCCTTGGGGCGACTTGAGCAGGGAAGGAGCTGGGATGGATAGAGAAGCCGAGAGGAGATGGGGCTGGGGGTGGGTTCCCCTCTGAGTGGCCCCCAGATGCAAGGGTCCACAGGTGAGAGACCTCAGGTGAGAGGTCCTCCGGCCACACCAGGAGAGACGAATCTAGGACCACGTTAAAAAACAAACAACAACAAAACAATTGTAGCCGAGTCGAGTCCAACTCATGGTGACCCCGTGTGTGCAGAGCAGAATTGCTCCAGAGGGTTTTCAATGTCTGTGACCTTTTGGAAGTAGATCACCAGGAATTCGAGCCTCCTGCACTGTGAGGAGAGCCCTGGTGGTGCAGCGGTTAACTGCTCAGCTGCTAACCAAAAGGTCAGCAGTTCGAATCAACCAGCTGCTCACCAAAAGGTCGGCAGTTCGAATCTACCAGCTGCTCCTTGAAAATCCTATACAGCAGTACTACTCTGTTCTACAGGGTCTCTATGAGTCAGAATCGACTCGACGGCAATGGGTTTGGTTTTTTTTTTTTTTTTTGAACTGTGAGGAAATACATTTCTGTTCTTTAAAGCCACCCACTCATGAGATTTCTGTTTCAGCGGCTCTTGGACACTAAGATACAGCACCTCTGGGTGGATTCAAGCCTCCAATCTTTCTTGGCTAGTAGTCGATCATTTGTACCACTCAGAGACTCCTGGGGACGAGTCTATACAGCGATTTCTGATTTCTAGAGAAACAGCCAAGACTGGGGCTCTGGGGACACAGAGTTAGGTTGCAGGGGAGCATGGCCACCATCCTGAGCTCTGGCTCTGCATTCACTGACTGCTCCCAGGCCGGGTGACCTCATGCGTCTGGTATGCGGTCCCAGCACACAGCATGTCTTAACAGCCTGTCTAAAAATATCCGGTTTGTGTAATTACTCATCTGAGCCAATGATGAAATGCTGGCCTGGTGCTCACAGCAAGGGGTGCTATTGTCTTTCCCATGCAGGTCATAGGGTTGCAACCTGCCCCTGGATGGAGCAAGTGGGGTCAGGTGAGAGGAGGGAGGATAAGGCCCCAGAAGGTGAGGCTGGGGAGGGCCAGGTGCCAAGGCCATCTTCCCACAGGCCAGAAAAACCTCACGGTTCTGGCAAAATGCTCCCAAAGAAGGCTTCCACATAACCAACTTTTCCTCCTCCAAAATGTAAAGTATATTTTTCTTTTTTAGTATTAGTTGTACTCTTTGGAAGAAAAATACATAACCTTACTAGAGGCTTTGGGAGCCCCTGGGTGGTCCAAACAGTTAAGCTGAGTGCTTAACCAAAAGGTTGGAGGTTTGCGTCCCCCGAGAAGTGCCTCAGAAGAAAGGTCTGGTGATGTGCTTTTGCAAAAGCAGCCACTGAAAACCCTACAGAGCACAGTTCTACTCTGACACACGAGGTTGCCTTGAGATGGAGTCAACTCAACAGCAACTAGTAAAGCTATGCCACCGGCATTTCAAATAACAGCACGGTCACCCACGGTAGACAGGTTTTGGTGGAACTTTGACACTAAGACAGACTAGGAAGAAATACCCGGCAACCTACTTCCACAAAACCAGCCACTGAAAACCCTACGGAGCACAGTTCTACTCTGACACATGTACCGTTGCTATGAGTCGGGGATGACTTGACAGCAACTGGTGTTTTGGTTACTAAAAGTTTACAAAACAGAAGGAACAAGGAACAGAAACGACCCTATAACTGAACCCTCTGGTCATGGTTTCTAGGAAAAATAAGGCCCAGGTGCAGACTGGGCCTGTGGCTCAGAGGGCCACTGGGCCCCTGCTGGGCTGCCCCCAACCCTGTGCCAGGGATGCCCATAACTGGAAGGTATCCAGATACTTTTGAATGGTCTTTGTCTTCTGAATTCTTTTGGGCAGTTTAAGAAAGGTTTCTATAATGCTGGAAGCTCTATCACTGATATTTCAACCATCAGCAGGGTCACTCATGGTGGACAGGTTTTAGCAGAGCTTCCAGACTAAGACAGACTAGGAAGAAGAGCCTAGTGATCTACCTTCAAAAAACTAGGCATTGAAAATCCTACAGATCACAGCAGAACATTGTCCGATAGAGGGCTGAAAGATGAGCCCCTTAGGTTGGAATGTACTAAAAATACACAGTGGCCTCAACAATGAACTTGGATAAATCAATGATTGTGGAGATGGTACGGAGCTGGGCAGTGTTTCATTCTGTTGTACGTGGGGACGCCCATGAGTTGGAGCTGACCTGACAGCAACTAACAACAAAAGAAAGTTTTCTTAAATCAGAGATATCCACGGTTAAACACCCTATCCAGCTCATAATATCCAAGGATACATTTTCCTCTCAAGACAGGATGGCCCTTCTCCTGGTTGGAACGAACATCTTTGTGGTTTAGGAAGAATGAAGGTGCAGTGCTATGGGTTTTTACGGCCTTTCTGGTCCTGCATTTATAATTCTGCCAAGATGATTTCCTAGGTGACAATCTTGTGAAGGGATTGGACAGTTTACTATGTAAATAAGGTACATAAAAACCCTTGCGGGTACTGAACAGTTTACTGTGCAAACAAGGTGAATAAAACCCTTGGGACTGGTCAATTACTAAGCAAATTAGGTGACTGTAGTCTACCAAGGGGATAGGTCAGCTCATGATTTTGTTGGGAGGAATAGGCTTATACAAGAACTAATCCTACAGAGGTCAAGGGGGACCTCAATACCATCAAGAAGAGCCAGGAGCAGAGTGAGTCCTTTGAATCTGGGGTCCCTGTGCTGAGAGCCTCCTAGACCCAGAAGACAGAAAGCTGTAACACTTCAGATGGCATGAGATGGCTCAAGATGGCACGAGATGGCAGTAGCAGTACGAGCAGCGAACCAGGAGACTGGCACAAGATGGCTGTGGTGGGCTTCCTAGCCCACAGGGCAACATGGCTACAGTGGTCCTGCCAACCCATGGAGGGAAAGAACTGAGCGTCTTAGGGCAGGAGGCTTGCTGGCGGAGTGGAGTACCTCAGAGTACTTGTCAGCTGAGCCAAAGAGCTGTAACACTTGCTGAAGCAGGGCAGAGGTCAAGAGGAGGCTAGCATGGCCAAGAGAAGGGCCTGCTAGACTGGCTAAGAGTGAGGCCTGGCACTGGAGGTCAGGGTGAGAGGAAGGCCTGCTGGCGGGCATGGCCAAGAAAAAGCTGAGAGCTGTCTAGCTTGGAAGCTGTCTTGACTGAAGAACTGTATCCTGTCTCCTGAGTTGCATCCTGTTACCTCCAAGCTGATCCTGATCCTGAGTTGTAACCTGTTACTTCTTTAATAAACCACAAAATCATGAGTATCGTCTGTGAGTTCTGTGTGGCCACTGTAATGAATTATTGAACCCAGCAGAGAAATAAAGAGTGCCATGGGGAGGACGGCTGGTATTAGAATTGGTAAAAAAGTTGGAGAATGGAGGCATGTCTGACTTTTACCTCATAGGAATCAGCTTTGGGCTGATATTGACTCCTCTCATCCCTCCTTCTGAAGTTAAGTAGCTTCTGATGCTACCTTACAGGAGGTAACACTGCCAGGTAAGGACACGTTGTCCACACCAACCTCACACCAGTCTCTATGATGCTCTCCCTTGTTTATGCTCTGCTAAGGGACACACTCACTGTTTCCATTTTTAGGTGAGGAAACTGAGGCAACTTCCCCCAAAGTCTCAGACTGGGCAGATGGCATGGTACCAGGCTTGAACCCAGGTGTTGCTGGGTGGTGCAAACGGTTAACATATCCAGGTGCTAATAAAAAGGTTGGAGGTTCGAGCCCACCCAAAGTCACCTTGGAAGAAAGGTCTGGCGATCTACTTCTGAAAAATCAGCCATTAAGAACCCTATGGAGCAGAGTTCAACTTGGACACACATAGGGTTGCTGTGAGTCGGAGTCAACTTGATGGTGACTGGTTTGGTCTCTCGAGGCCAGGGCAGGTGCACGGGCTGGCGGAAGACTCAGATACAGTGCCAGAGTGAGGTGCAAGCACGAGGGGGTGGTGAGTCCCATCTGGGTTCAGTAGGGATGCAGAGAAGCATGAGCAGGAGGCATGGAGGGAGGGTCAGGTCAGCAAGTCACATGCCTGGGGAGCCAAGTAAGACGATAGAAAAACCTACTAGCCGGGGTGTGATGGTTCATTTTATGTGTCAATTTGCCTAAACTAGGATTCCCAGTGGTTTGGCCAAATGCTAGTCTAGTTACTGCTCTGTAATATAATGTAATTAGCTTTCATAATATAATCTAATGCAATCAATCAGTTAAAAGGGGGAGTTTCCTTAGGATGTGATTGTCTTCAGACTATAAATAGATATTTTGGCAGAACTTGCTCGCTCTCTCTCTCTGACTCTGCTCTCTTCCTGTTACCTGACCTGTGGATCTTCTGCAGTAAGCCTGCAGAGATCTCCAGTCTGTCTCCTGACCTACAACCATGTGATCCAATTCCCGGAAGTAAATCCCTCTGTATCTTTATATATCTCATTAGTTTTGTTTCTTTAAAGAACACTGACTAAGACATGGGGGCTTACAAAAGGGGGCTGGGAGCAGACAGTGGGGATGGAGGAGGGAGGGGAGGAAGTGAAAACAGCCGACTGCATTTTGACTGAGCTGCTGTACAGGGAAGTTGGTCAGAGTTCACGCAGAGGCAGAACCAGAAGGGATCCCTCCCCCTCTAGCCTGCACCGCTGGCAGCTGCAGACAACTGCAGGGCAGGAAGTGGAGGAGTCACCCCCACCCCCATCACTCCCCATTTCACAGATGAGGAGGTGGAGGCGCCCAGGGCCCTGGCCAAAACCCAGCCTCCCAGTTCTGTTTTCTTCCTGTTGCCTGGTGCTTCCGGCAGGCTCTCAACAGTCAGTGGCTGGCCAGACGGATGAGAAGCAGGCATACACAGAGAGTGGAATGAGGACAGGATATAGAGCTTCCTCCCCTTTGCAGTGCCCCTGTTCACAAGAGGTACCATCACTCGGATCCGGAACGACACCAACTGTCAGCCCCGGATGTGGAGGAAACATGGTAAATGCAGTGAGGACTTCCAGGGACTGGACAAAACCAGAACCAAACCCATTCCATTGAGCTGACTCCGACTCATGGTGACTCCATGTGTGTCAGAGCAGAACTGTGCTCTACAGGGCTTTCTTTGCTATAATCTTTACGGGAGCAGTTAACCAGGCCTTTCTTCCGTGGAGCTGCCAGGTGGATTTGAACCACCAACCTTTAGGTTAGTAGACAAGAGCAAACTGCATGCACTACCCAGGCTCTTTTAGGGCCAGGACAAGTCCCTCTGAAACAGACAGATGTCCGCCACAGGCCAGAGTCTTGGAATAACCTGGGGGGCAGAGAGGGGGTCTAAAAAAATTAAAACAAAAGCATTATAAAACAAGTGATTTTATCTCATATTTTCACCAAATTCTAGTTTAGGTTATTAGGAAATCATGTGATAGCTCATAAAAAGAATAAAGAACAAATCAAGTTTTAATGGGAGGGAGGGGGTTTGCTTGATTCTTATTGCGTAGAAAATACTGGAGGAATTCATCGGTTTCCCAGGGGCTTTTCTTATCTGGTTCATACTTGAATCATTCTCTTTTGGATTTACACTATTCTTTTTCTCAGTCTTTCTATTATAATTTTTTTGAGTTGGAAATTTAATTCCCTTACCTGCATATTAATGGATAGAAAGTGTTTACAGCTAAAAATTTTCCTATGATTACTGCTTTAAATGCATCCCATAGGTTCTTATATAGTTTTTGCTACTAATTTTTTTTTTTTAATCTGTAATTTTAGTTTGTATATTCCCCTTAATGGAGAAATTGTTTAGAAGTTTTCTTTTCCTTTAAAAAAAAAATTCTCCATGTAGAAGGGCCTTTGAAGAATTTTCTAGATTTACTGTGTTCTCAGCGTGTTGCTTGTAATATTCCTGCTTCTGGAACTGATAGATACTTTTTCTGTGATTGGATATATGAATTTTTATGAATGTCTGCTGCAGAAACTTAAGGAAGTTTATTCTCTAATCCGAGCGAAAGGCTCACCAAATGACCACAGGTGCCTTAAGTATGTGGTTTGGATATCTCATATCCTGGCCTATTTAATGTCCACTAGACCAGCCTTGTACTGTGTGTTTGTATCTATTTCTTCTCGTATCTTCTACAGTTTTTGTTTTCTAAGGGCAGTGGCTGTGTTGTTTGATGCACAGATATTCACAATTATCATACCTTCATTGTAAACCGAGGCTCTGGCATAACAAAGAAACTTCTCTGTCACATGTAATACTCAGCAGCCTGAATCCCACCTTCTCTGATGTCAGAATTGCAGCCCTGACCCGTCAGTTCAGATTCATAGCAACCCCGTGTACAACAGAATAAAAACACTGCCCAGTCCTGCGCCATCCTCACAACGTTGCTGTGTTTGAGCCCATTGTTGCAACCACTGTGTCAGTCCATCTCATTGAGGGCCTTCTTCTTTTTCGCTGACCCTCTACTTTACTTAGCATGATTTCCTTCTCCAGGGACTGTTCCCTCCTGATAACATGTCCAAAGCACATGAGACACAGTCTCACCACTCTGGCTTCTAAGGAGCATTCTGGCTGTACTTCTTCCAAGACAGATTTGTTCTTTCTTCTGGGAGTCCATGGTAATTCAATATTATTCACCAATACCATATTTCAAAGGATCAAGTCTTCTTCACTCTTCCTTATTCATTGTCCAGCTTATGCATGCATATGAGGTGACTGAAAATACCATGGCTTAGGTCAGGCACATCTTAGTCCTCAAAGTGACATCTTTGCTTTTTAACACTTTAAAGCAGTCTTTTACAGCAGATCTGCTCAATGCAATACATCATTTGATTTCTTGACTGCTGCGTCCAAGGAAGTTGATTGTGGACCACAGGAAAATGAAATCCTTGACAACTTCAATATTTTCTGTTTATCATGATGTTGCTTATTGCTACAGTTGTGAGGATTTTTGTTTTATGCTGAGGTGTAATCCACACTGAAGGCTGTAGTCTTTGAGTTTCATGAGTAAGTGCTTCAAATCTTCTTCCCTTTCAGCACGCAAAGTTATGTCATCTGCGTATCGCAGGCTGTTAATGAGTCTTCCTCCAATCCTGATGTCATGTTCTTCTTCATACAGTCTGGCTTCTAGGATTATTTGCTCAGCATACAGACTGAATAAGCATGGTGAAAGGATACAACTCTAATGCACACGTTTTCTGATTTTAAACCACTCAGTGTCCCCTTGTTCTGTTTGAACTCCTCTTGGTCTATGAACAGGTTCCTCATCAGCACAATTAAGTTCTGGAATTCCCATTCTTCACAAGGTTATCCATAATTTGTCATGATCCACACAATCAAATGCCTTTGCAGTCAATAAAAAACAGGTAAACATCTTTCATGTATTCTCTGCTTTCTGCCATGATCCATCTGACATCAGCAATGATATCTCTCATTCCACGTTCTCTTCTGAATCCGGCTTGAATTTCTGGCAGCTCCCTGTCGATGTACTGTTGCACTGTTTTTTAAATCATCATCAGCAAAACTTCACTTGCGTGTGATCTTATTTGATAACTTCCGCATTCTGTTGGATCACCTTTCTTTGGAATGGGCACAAATATGGATCTCTTCCAGTCAGTTGGCCAGGTAGCTGTCTTCCAAATTTCCTGGCATAGACCAGTGAGCACTTACAGCCTTACATCTGTTTGTTGAAACATCTCAGTTGCTATTCTCTCAACTCCTGGAGGCTTGTGTTTCACCAATACCTTCAGTGCAGCTTGGACTTCTTCCTTCAATATCATTGGTTCTTGATTATATGCTACCACCTGAAATGGCAGAACATCGACCATTTCTTTTTCGTACCGTGACTCTGTGTATTCTTTCCATCTTCTTTTCGTGCTTCCAGTGTCTTTCAGCTTGAGAAATGCCCAGCGTGCTCCTCCCTTTTGGTTTTCTAACTCCAGGTCTTTGCATGTCATTGTATTATTTTACTTTGTCTTCTCAAGCCACCCTTTGAAATTTTGTTCAGCTGTTTTACTTCCTCATTTCCTCCATTTGCTTTAGCTACTCTTTGCTCAAGAGCAAGTTTCAGAGTCTCTTCTGACATCCATTTTGGTCTTTTCTTCCTCTCCTGTTTTTTTAAATAACCTTTTGCTTTCTTCATGTTTGATATCCTTGATCTCATCCCACAACTCATCTGGTGTTCAGTCATTAGTGTTCAATGCATCAAATCTATTCTTGAGATGGTCTCTAAATTCAGCTGGAATACACTCAAGGTGGTACTTTTGCTCTCACGGGCTTGTTTTAATTTTCTTCAGCTTCAACTTGAACTGGCATATGAACAACTGATGGGCTGTTCCACAGTCAGCCCATGGCCTTGTTCTGACTGATGTTATTGAGCTTCTCCATTGTCTCTTTCCACAGATGTAGTCGACTGATTCTTGAGTATTCTATCTGGCGAGGTCCACGTGTATAGTCGCCTTTTGTGTTGCCGAAAAGGTATTTGCAATGAATAGGTCATCGAAAAAGAGGAAAACCCTCAATGAGATAGACTGACACAGTGGCTGCAACAATGGGCTCAAATATAGCAACGACTGTGAGGATGGTGCAGGACCAGGCAGTGTTTCATTCTATTGGACACAGGATCGCTATGAGTCAGAACAAACTTGACGGCACGTAACAACAAGTCGTTCGTCTTGCAAAGTTCTATCATGTGATCTCCAGTGTCGTTTCTATCACCAAGGCCATATTTTCCAACTACTGACCCTTCTTCATTTCCAACTTTCACATTCCAATCACCAGTAATTATCAACGCATCTCGATTGCATGTTTGATCAATTTCAGACTGCAGAAGTTGGCAAAAATCTTCAATTTCTTCATCTTTGGCTTTAGTGGTTGGTGCGTAAATTTGAAGGATAGTCATATTAACTGGTCTTCCTTGTAGGCTTTACAGGTATTATCCTATCACTGACAGCGTTGTACTTCAGGTAGATCTTGAAATGTTCTTTCTGACAATGAATGTGACACCATTCCTCTTCCATTTGTAATTGCCGGCAGAGTTGTTGTTGTTAGGTGCCGCAGGAGTTGGTTCCAGCTCACAGTGACCCTATGTACCACAGAATGAAACAATGCCCGGTCCTTTGCCATGTCCACAAACATTGTTATGCTTGAGCCCATTTGTTGTAGCCACTGTGTCAATCCATCTCGATGAGGTCTTCCTCTTTTTCACTGACCCTGTACTTTACCTGGCAGAGGAGACCACATTATTGTCCAATTTAAAATGGCCAATACCAGTCCATTTCAGCTCACTAACGCCTAGGATTATCGATCTTTCTGCGTTCCATTTCATTTCTGATGACTTCTAATCTTCCCAGATTCATACTTCGTACATTCCACGTTCCGATTATTAATGGATGTTTGCAGCTGTTTCTTCTTATTTTGAGTTGTGCCACAAATGCAAATGAAGGCCCTGAAAGCTTGACTCCATCTATGTCACTGAGGTCGACTCTACTTTGAGGAGGTAGCTCTTCCTCAGTCATCTTTTGAGCAACTTCAAACCTGAGGGGTTCATCTTCTGGCACTGTATCAGACAATATTCTGCTGCTATTCATAAGGTTTTCACTGGCCAATTTTTTTTTAGAAGTAGACTGCCAGGTCCTTCTTCCTAGTCTATCTTAGTCTGGAAGCTCAGCTGAAACCTGTCCACCATAGGTGACCCTGCTAGTATTTGAAATACCAGTGGTATAGCTTCTAGCATCACAGCAACATGTAAGTCACCACAGTACGACAAACCGACAGATGAGTGTATTTTCTACACCTGGTGTACCCTTTATTTTTCGTTATCTGAACACTTTGCTTTAAGCCGAGTCTCAAGTATACAGCATGTAGTCAACTATGCTTTGTGGGCCAAGCTGAAAATCTTGTTCTTTTAATTGGCCAATTACACCTTTTTAAATCTTGTAGACTCACTGCCTTCCGAACCTCAGGCCGTCACCAACCTTCCTCTACCCACTTGCTGACCTCTCATCCTGAACCAGGTTCACCTCCAAGTCTGACCAAGGGTGAGTGTAGCAAACAGGTCACTTTCGATGACGTCCTGAAATCCTGCATCTTGTGCAAGACGTTCAGCCTCACTTTGCAACTGATCTGCATAGCACTGGCATGGTGGGATGAATCCAGGAAAGAGGGCTGACCACTGGGTGGGAAGGAGCCAGCCTTATGCCAAGCGGGAGGGGAGTTTAAGTGGAGACTTGTTTTGTAAGTGGTCAGCTCATTATGAATGGTCCCATCTTGGGATGTCATTTGCTTCCCTACATAATTCCCAAACTGCACGGACTCAAATACCAATGACGAGAACCGTAAGGATGTCTGGTATTTTTTATGCAGCAAAGCTGAACATCTATACAGGTAAGGAAAGACTCCATGTGGTTGGCAGGAGGGAGGGTCACCCCCACATCTGAGTGAGCCAATCCTTAAATAAAAGTCAATCTCTCCCCTACTTCCCCTGCCATATTATATACGGAGCCCTAGTGGCATAACGGTTAAGCGTTCGGTTGCTAACCAAAGGGTTGGTGGTTCAAACCCACCAGCCACTCTGAGAGAGAAAGACCTGGCAATCTGCTCCCATAAAGATTACAGCCTAGAAAACACTATGGGGTAGCACTATTCTGTCACATGGTGTTGCCATGAGGCAAATAACAACAACACACACATATATCTTACTAGTTCTGTTTCTCTAGAGAACTCTGACTAAAACAAGACCCCTGAGCTTCACCTAGAGTTGGCCACTCCCCACCAGCACAGTAACCCCAGGTGGGTCTAACCCTCATCCCTGCTATCATTTGACTGCCTTGTCCTGCCAGGTGCAGTAAAGTCAAAGGGTAAAGGAAGAGAGATAAGCCCCAATGCTGGTGACTGAAGGGGCACAGAAAAGGAAATCATTGTTGACAGGCACCTCCTCATATAGGGTACCCAGGTAGCGCAAATGGTTTGTGCTCAACTACTAACCTAAAGGTTGGTGGTTCTAATCCGCTCAGTGGTGCCACAGAAGAAATGCCTGGCAATCTGCTTCCATATAGATTCCTGTTGTTATTGTGTGCCACTGAGTTGATTCTGATGTATAGCGACCCCATGTGACAGAGCAGAACTGCCCCATAGCGTTTCCTCAGCTGGAATCTTTATGGGAGCAAATTGCCAGGTCTTTACAGTCAAGAAAATCCTATGGAACAGTTCTACTCTGTACCACATGAGATCTCTATGAGTTGGAATTGACTCAATAGCAGTGAGGTATACCTCATCGCATTGTATCCTCCCAGCCCTAAGAAGCAAGGGCTTGCCTGCCTGTTGAACAGATGGGGAAACTGAGCCCTGGCAAGGGACGGCACTGTGTTCCAACGTGGAAGTCGGTGCTCTAACTGCCAACTGGGCTGCCAGATGCTGCACACCTCCCTGCCGGGTCTTGGGCAATGTCCACGATGCACCAGCTGGTGTGGGTGGTGCAGGGGCGAGGAGGTGGTGGGAAACCTTTCAAAGGAAGAGATGACAGGATATGGTGACAGTGAGCACACAGATGAGGAGGAAAGCACCCAAGAGCACTCGCCATGGTGTGCTGACCAAAATGGGGAAGTGGGGGCTGGGTGGCAGGTGGGAAGGTGACCCTGCCAAGAAGAGTGGACCTAACATTAGGGCCCGGGATCTGTTTCCAAACACTTCATCAAGGTGGTGGGAGTTTGTGCACATTAGTGTGTTTTTTAAATAGACCTTTTTTCTTTTTTCTTCCACTTTAAAAATCTGAATTTTTCTCCTTTACCAAATTGTGGTAAACGTTGTTGCCGTTAGTTGCCGTTAAGTCGATCCTGACTTGTGGTGACCTCATGTGTGCAGAGTAGAACTGTGCTCCACAGGGTTTTCAAGACTGTGACCTTTTGGAAGTAGATGGCCAGGCCTGTCTGCCGAGGAGCCTCTGGGTGGGTTTGAATTGCCAACTTTTCAGTCAACAGGCAAGTGCATACACCACTTGTGCCACCCAGAGACTGCCCTGCTTCAGACATGCGACAGAAATACCAGGCAGATGGATGAACACTCTCTCTCCCTCAACATAGGCTAGTGAAATGCCAGAGCATTTGGAAAAGGTGGCCAGCGCGGCCTTTAGCTTTTAATCAGCTTTCTCCAAAGCCTGATGACGGCTTCTTGGTGCTTAAAATACACCCTGTAATTTCACTCTTCCCTTAGACCCAGCGTTCCCAAAAATACAACTTCCCCGTGATCTGAAATAGCCTGAAGTCATTGCAGGGCTTCACGGCTCTGCATGCTGATGCCACGAGCCTGGGAGGCAGCCATGGGGTCTCTGGGGAAAAGCAGTATGACCACGAGGACCCGGGAAGGCACTGGGAGGTGCGTCCTCTGCCCAGGCCGGCCACCCTTCCCTCCAGGTGACTGTCCCCTCCCTGGTGCCCCACGGTCTCTCAGTTACTCTCTGATCTCCTGTTCCCCCTTCTTGTCCCTGGCACCCCCTGTCGCCGTGGTCTGGCCCTAGTTTTCCACCTGGTGCAGTCTTGTGGTCATCACCCCTGTTGAGTTCCTCTTGTAGGGAGCGGCCCCAGGCTGGCTTGTCCTTGGTGTCGCAGACGGGCACTTCTGGCACCCTTTGTTCATCATCACACTGTTCCCCTGCTGGGCAGGGGCTGGGAACACTGCTGCCCCCACCACTGTGAGCTCCTGGTCACCCCACACACCCTACTCCGCACATGCACAGTGGCCTCTCCCCCGCGGCTCGTGGAGAACCCTGAGCTGAGCTCTGGTAAGGGAGGTCACGGGTCGGGGGTCGGGGAGCATGTGGGGCCTTGCCTGCCGTCTCCTTACTCTGCTGTGCCCTTGGCTGACACTGTGCCCGACAGGCAGGGCACAGGTGGCCCCTGTGCCTGAGGCATGGCTGGAAACCTTCTGAGGGTTGAGCCTGGGGACATCCACCCCATGACAGTGCAATACAGGCAAGTGTGGGCCACCATCCTGCTGAGCCAAGCCAGCTGTAAAACCACTTCCTGGCTGCCTGTGGGCACAGACAACTAACAAGAGAGAGCGAACCCTACACAGAGCCGCAGGCAAACGGCCCTGCAGTGCCTCCTGGGACCTGTATATCCAAGTCCTGCTCTGCCAACACCCTAAACAGATGTCTTGTGGGTGGACGTGTGCTTGTGAAGATATATGTGTCTGTCAGTGTGTCGTACTGTGTACTGATGTGACGCTGGAAGCTATACCACTGGTATTTCAAACACCAGCAGGGTGACCCATGGTGGACAGTTTTCAGCAGAGCTTCCAGACTAAGACAGACTAGGAAGAAAGGCCTGGCAATCTACTTCCCAAACTCAGCCACCGAAAAGCCTATGGATCACACAGAATATTGTCTGATATAGCGCTGGAAGATGGTGCAGGACCAGGTAATGCTTCATTCTGTTGTGCATGGGGTCCCATGAGTTGGAGGCCGACGAGATGGCAGCTAACAACAACATCCATGTCATGGCCACAAATGCAGAAAGATAGACAATGGCAATCTGGGTGGACCAGACCAAGGATGGTAACCTGGTTTTGTTAGATTTGGGAAGAAGGAAGCCCTGGTGGTGCAGTGGTTAAGAACTCGGTTGCTACTGAAGAGGCTGGTGGTTCAAATCCACCAGACACTCCACAGGAGAAAGATGTGGCAGTCTGCTTCTGTAAAGATTTATAGCCTTGGAAACCCTGTGGGGCAGTTCTACTCTGTCCTGTAGGATCACTGTGAGTCAGCATCAACTCAACGGCAATGGGTTTGGGTATTCTGGGTTGGAAAGGGGAGTCAGGCAGAAAATGAGAGGGGCATTTGGAGAGGGTACCCATGAAACATTTGCCTTTATAGGGTTTCTGTAACATTATACAGAACACTGGCAGTTCAAGGCCACCCAGAGGCACCTTGGAAGAAAGGCCTGGTGGTCTCCTTCTAAAAAATTAGCCACTAAAAGCACTACGGAGCACAGTTCTACTCTAACACATATGAGGTCGCCATGAGCTGCTCAATGGCAGCTGGCGGTGGGGGTAGATATATGGTGGACAAAAGATCAAGATTTTAAATAAAGTAGGTTAGTAGTTGTCTAGGGCTGAGAGGGGTTGAGAGATAATGGCTAAGGAGTGAGGGTTTCTTTCCAGGGTGTTGAAAATATTCTAATGTTAACTGGTGGTGATTGTACAACTCTGTAACGTACTAAAAACCACAGAAATGTTCCCTTTAAATAGGTGAACTGTATGTTATGTGCACGGTATCTCGATAAAGCTGTTAAAAAAACTCAGCTGTAGAGACTGAGACACGAAAGCAGCACACCTCTGGTTCTAGAACCTTGTTTCTGTCACTCTGGCTAGTGGTTTCACCATCTGTGCACCTTGGTTTCCTCGTGGGTCAGGTGGGTGTGGTCAGTCTATGCACATGAGGGCATGTCCCACCCCTCAGACTCAGGAGGGAAAGATGTGGCCTTGGCAGGTGGCCCTGAGGGGGCAGTCCAGGTGGGCACCACGGTTCAGGGTAAACTGCCCAGTTGGGGCTGACTCTGTGCTGACTGAGGGTAGCAGGAACAGACTCGCCAGCCCGGAGGTAGAGGAGGGGTGCTATGGGTTGAATTATGCTCCCTAAAAAGGTATGCTGAAGGCCTAATCCCGGTACATATGAAGGCGACCTTGTTCGGAAATAGAGTCTTTAAAGACATTATCAGTTAAGTTCACGGGAGGTCGTACTGAAGCAGAAAAACCAAAACCAAACCCATTGCCATAGAGTTGATTCTGACTCATGGCAACCCCATGTGTTACGGAGTAGAACTGCTCCATAGGGTTTTCCTGGCTATAATCTTTACAGAAGTAGATTGCCAGGCTTTTCTTCCACGACACCACTGGGTGGGTCTGAACTGCCAACCTTTGGGTTAGTAATGGAGTACACACTGTGCCACCAGGGAGTAGGGTGGGTCCTAATCTAATCTGAGTGGCATCCTTATAAAGAGTGGGAGAAGAGACTCAGAGACAGAGACACAGGGGAAGGCAGATGCCATGAGAAGATGCATCTACAAGCCAAGGAATGCCAAGGATGACGGGAAGCCACAGGAAGCTAGAAGAAAGGAATGGAACAGTTCTTGTCTCAGAGCCTCAGAAGGAATTAACAAGCTCAATGCTCTGATTTGGAATCTCAGCCTCCAAAATAATGAAAAAATAAATTCCTATTCTTTACAACCCCCATACTTTGTAGTATTTTGTTACGGCCACCCCAGGAGACTGAGACAAAGGGTCTGGGGTAGAGATGAGGGTCCCATGGGGCCCTGAGGAGGCTGAGACTCAGGCTGGGGTCTGTGTGGGGTCAAAGTACAGGTTTTGACCGGGCCACAGGACACGCTCCCTCTGGGCCCCCAAGGTGGGCTAGGCAGCAGCAAGCACCAGGCCCCTTCCCCTGGACCCTGCTGGTCTTGAGTGGGTTAGTCTGAGCGACCTTGGCTACACCGAGCTGAGGTCCCCGGCCTCCCTCCCCCTGGGAAAATAGCCCAGCAAGACAGACACCTGTTTCACTTCTGCTTTCAAAATGAAACCCCATGTGGGAATATGAACACCATGGGGTTTGAGTCACGGCTCAGGAGCACCCCAGCCCAGCCTCTTTCTGTGAGGAGCTCAGGTCTACAGGGCCATGGAGAAGAATGTGCTCTGTGGGGGGCTGTGTGGCAAGTCCCCTCAGAGTGGCCAATGACTCAGGCTGCTCTGTTGATAGAGTTTCCAGGTTCTTGGGGGGTCGGGGGTAGGGAGTGCCCTGGGGAACCTGTTTTCTGGACCCCTGGCGCTTCAGGAGTCAAACAACCAAACCCACTGCCATGGAATCGACCTGACTCAGCAACCCTGTGTGTATCAGAGTAGAACTGTGCTCCACAGGGTTTTCAACGTATGTTTCTTCCGAGGTGCCTCTGGGTGGACTCAAACCTCCAACCTTTCAGTTAGTAGTGAAGCACTTAACAGACTGTACCACCAACAGACTCTAGCTAAACAACAGTCCCTCAAAACAATTTGTTTCTGGGGTGGCAAGCAGTAGGGAGCAAGGCAGCTCTCTCGGGTGTCATGGATCGAACTATGTCCTCCAAAAATATGCGTGGAATCCTAACCCCTGTACCTGTGAGATAAGGAGCCCTGGTGGCACAGTGGTTAAAGTGCTTGGCTGCTAACCGAAAGGTCGGTGGTCTGAATCCATCAGCTGCTCCATGGGAAAAAGATGAGGCAATCTGCTTCTGTAAAGATTCACAGCCTTGGAAACCCTATGGGACAGTTCTACTCTGTCCTCTAGGGTCACTATGAGTCAGAATCCACTAGACAGCACAAAACAACACCACACCTATGAGAGAAGCCTCTGGGTGGCGTAAACGGTTAAGTGCTTGGCTGCTAACTGAAAGGTTGGTGGTTTGAACTCACCCAGAGGCACTGCAGAAGACAGGCCTGTTGGTCTGCTTCTGAAAGAGCACAGCTTTGAAAACCCTATGGAGCAGTTCTATTCTGCGCATATGGGGTCGCCATGAGTAGAAACCGACTCAATGGCAACTAACAACAGCAACATACCTGTGGATGTGATCCCATATGGGCTTTGTTATGATAATCGGGTCATATCAGTGTAAGGTGTGTCTCAGGCCAATCACTTCTGAGATATGTAAGAGCAGATGAGGCACGGAAGCAAGCAAGCACAAATGGGGGAAGACAGATGCCATATGGCGATCACTAAGGAACAGTTGCTAAAAAGAGACAAGGACCTTCCCCTAGAGCCAAAAAAGAGCCTTCCCCTACAGCTGGTGTCCTAAATTCGGACTTCTAGTCTCCTAAACTGTGATGAAATAAATTTCTGTTCTTTTAAGCCACCCACTTGTGGTAATTCTGTTATAAAACCAAACCCACTGTCATCGAGTCAATTCCGACTCATAGCAACCCTGTTTGACAGAGGAGAACTGCCCCATTGAGTTTCTAAGGAGCAGCTGGTGGATTCGAACTGCTGACCTTTTTGGTTAGCAGCCGAGCTCTTACCCACTGCCCACTGCTCCACTAGTGCTCCAATTCTGTTATAACAGCACTAAGAAACTAAGACATGGAGTGCCCATTGGTGGACAGCCCCAGCCCGGTGCCCCAACCCTGGGAGCTGGGGACCAGCTCCATTGCTGTCAGCTGACCCTAACAGCCTCTGTGCGGTACCCCTTCCTGTTTTCTGGTGAGGGTTGCACACAGAGGCTGTAGTCCCCGCTGAGGCGTCCACTGTGCCTGGGCCTCACCACAACGTGACTTCTTCTTTTGGGAGCTGAAAAAAGTCCCGGACGCTGGGGGCTGTGCAGAGCTCCATGGAAACTTCCACAAAGACATGGGGGGAGGCAGTGGGGTGCACCGGGTCCAAATGCTGATTCTGCCACCGCTGCCTGTGGCGTGGCCTGGGCTGTCCAGCTGTAGTAGTGGAACTGTATTCCCCAAAAGGACGTGTCCACGTCCAAACCCCCAGAACCTGTGAGTGGGACCTTTTTTGGAGAGAGGGTCTTTGTGTGCAATCAAGTTAAGATGAGGTCATAGTGGATTAGAAACCTGTTGCTGTCAAGTCGAGTGTCACTGAAGGCGAGACAAAGTAGAACTGCTCCATAGGGTTTTCTTGGCTATAATCGTTAACGGCAGTAGATTGCCAGGCCTTTCTTCTGCAGTGCCACTGCGCTGGTTCAAATTGTCAACCTTTAGGTTAGTAGTCAAGCACCAACTGTTTGCACCACCCAGGGACCTTACTGGAGTAGGGTGGGCCCTAAATCCAAAGACCAATGTCCTTATAAAAGACAGAAGAAGAGAAGACACAGATGCAGAGAAGAAGGCCATGTAAAGATGGAGCCAGAGACTGCAGTGATGTGACCCCGAGCCCAGGAACGCCTGGAGCTACCAGAAGCTGGGAGAGGCAAGGAAGGATCTTCCCCTAGAGTCTCTGGAGGGACTGTGGCCCTGCTGACTGACACCTTGATTTCAGACTTCTCGTGTCTAGAACCGTGAGAGAATGAATTCCTGTTGTCGTAAGCCACCTGGTTTGTGGTCATTTGCTACAGCAGCCACAGGAAGCTAACATGCCAGCACACCTCTGGGGCCTGGTTTTCTCATTTGTATAATGAGTAGGGCTGCTGTGAGGCTCAGAGAAGATGGGTCAAGACTGTGGGACTCAAAGTCTGACTCCCAGTGAGACTGAGGGCACGAGAACTAATAATTCTCATTGTCAGAAAGCGAAGCTTGGGCCATCTCAGAATTGCTGGAGCTTACTTATGACAACATCTAAATAATGTGCACCCAAGATAAACAACAACTGGGTCTTGTGGGGGCTATGAGCTATGATGCTAAGGCAGAGGTTCTCACTGGGGGCGATTCTGCCTCCAGCGGACCTTGGGCAATGTTTGGAGACATTTTTTCTGTCATAGTTGGGTGGTGGTGGTGGTGGTGGGGGTGCTTCTGGCACTGAGTGGGTAGAGGCCAGGGATGTTGCTCAACACCCTACAGTTCACACGACAACCCCCACCACAGAGACTATTTCGGAACCAAATATCAACAGTGCCAATGCTGAGAAACCCTGCTTTAAGCTAAAACCGCTTTAGCTGTTTCAAACTTGTTACCCCACGAGGTATGTTCATTGTACTGGGTTTGGAATCTGGTGTGGGCGCCGCCCCCCAAGTAGGCCATGAAATGCGGGGAATAGTGGCCATGCCTTATCCTCCTGGAGAGCCCCAAGAATGCCTGGTGAGCACACCCCTCTGACTCATGGGTGCAGACGCCCTCCTCGGGGTGACTAACAGTCCTCAATGGTGATCAGGAGAATGTGCCAGAATCCCTGAGGGCAGCTTTATATGGAGGGAGGGGAAGGGAAGCTGCGCCCGCGTCACTGGAGTAATCACAAGCCCCATGTGGGGTGACAACACCTAAACCCACCAGCTGTTACTCTGTGGGTGCTGCCGAGGGCAGAATGGCTCCCCTCAAAGATACATTCATGTCCTGATCCCTGGAACCTGTGATGGTGAACTTGTTTGAAAAAAGGGTCTCTGGAGGCATGGTCAACATGGCGGACTACTTAGACGCTTCCTATATCCCTCTTACAACAAAGACTTGGAAAAATAAGTGATTCGATTCTATGTGAACATCTGGCAGCCCTGAACAAGGCAAGGTTAAGAAATCCATCTGAGTCATACTGGAGAGGAAGACCGTTTGGAAGAGGTGAGGCGCGCTAGAGCCGTGGCGGCGACATAGCAGAGATACAGCCATGCTGAGCCGCGGTGAAGGAGGCAAACAGCTGTGCTATGCGTGCACTCGAGAAGCAGTTTCCACATCGAGAGAGACCTGGCAGCAGAGATTCTGCTTGGACACTCCGAACCAGTGAAGAGCAGCTCCCAAAAGGCTAGGATAAGTACATGTGCGCACCCTTTCACGGCGAGTTAAAAAAAAAAAAAAAAAAAAGCCCATTTGGGAAAAACCTCTCTTCCTTTTACCTCCTACCTCCGCGCGCCACACTGGATTTGGGAAAAACCTCTCTCCCTTTTACCTCCTACCTCCGCGCTCTCCACTGGATTTGGGTAAAACCTCTCTTCCTTTTACCGCCTCCCTCCCAGCTCTGCACTGGGAGTCCACTGGGCCGGAAATAGATCCCAAAAGGCGCCCTGACCCATTCTCCTGGCCTTGGAGAGGAAACAAATAAGCTGCTGGCTCCCCTAGGTCAGGAACACAGGGTTGGCACAACTCCTTTGCTGGCCATAGAAATCAGGGTTCCGCAGACTCTGAGTGCCATACACCCCTGTATAGACTTGTGGGGACCCATCTCAACAGCATTAGCCCTCACTACCACAGTACAACAGGACAAACATCTGAAGTTTAACTTCAACTGCTTCAGCTGTGAACGGGCAGATCTGTGATCCTCGAAACAGCCCTGCCCCCCAAGTAGGTACTTTTATCGACCTGCAGCAGGGTCTTGAGGACTGGTGATAGTTCCTAAAGTGCCTAGTCACATGTTTCAGGAGTTCAAGAAAAAGTGGTGCCCTTGAGTCTTTGCAGCCAACATAGTGGGGTGCTCTTAGCCCGGCTGCAAAACTCACCTATCTATTCATTCTAGAGAATAGGGACACGCTTTTCTTTCACACTCTCAGGGGCAGCCGTCAGCCCCCTGCCTGGCTTAGCGCGTGATCCCCTACCACAGCCAGAGTCCAGTGCCTGCACCAATCACCCATGCCTCTCTAGGACTGGGGGTGAGAGCCTGCATCACACACTTGGTGATCGACTGCCTGCACACCTGAGCTGATCCCATATAGGAAATTTTAACGAACTCCGGCGTGCACATACTTAGTTACAGAACCAACTACCTGGTGACAGGATATTGGAGATCAAAAGGTGTCAAAAATCAAACTAGTGCACATGAGCAGCCTATTTGGGCCTATCCAAACAAAACAAAATAAGAAGCTAGGTCTCACTAAGCAAACACAAAATAAAATTATAATAAATTATTGATGGCTCGGAGACAACAGTCAATATCAAGTTACACAGAGGCAGTCCATGATGGCTTCAGCAAGCTCCCAGAATAAAGAATCGATAAATTCTCTGGAGGAAGAGAACTTCTTGGAATTACCAGAGACAGAATACAAAAGATTAATATACAGAATTCTTCTAGAAATAAGAAAGGAAATTCGACAGAATGCAGAAACAGCCAGGCAACATACAGACACAGTAGTAGTGGAACTTAAAAAAGTTATTCAAGAACATAATGCCAAATTTAATAGGCTGCAAGAATCCATAGAGAGACAGCAATCAGAAATCCAGAAGATTAACAGTAAAAGTTCAGAATTAGATAACTCTATAGAGAGCAGAATTGAGGCAGTAGAAGTTAGAATTAGTGACATTGAAGAGAAAGCTCTTGACGCCAACTTATTTGAGGAAAAATCAGATAAAAGAATTAAAAAGAATGAAGAAACTCTATGAGTCATGTGGGACTCTATCAAGAGAAATACCCTACAAGTGACTGGAGTACCAGAACGGGGGGGATAACAGAAAATACAGAGAAAATTGTTGAAGATTTGTTCATAGAAAACTTCCCTGATATCATGAAAGATGAGAAGGTATCTATCCAAGATGCTCATTGAACCCCACATAAGGTAGATCCCAAAAGAAAGTCACCAAGACATATTATAATCAAACTTACCAAAACCAAAGTAAAGAGAATTTTAAGAGCGGCTAGGGATAAAAGAAAAGTCATCTACAAAGGAGAGTCAATTAGAATAAGCTCAGACTACTCAGCAGAAACCATGCAGGCCAGAAGGCAATGAGATGACATATTTAAAGCCTTTAAGAAAAATAACTGTCAGCCAAAAGTTATATATCCAGCAAAACTGTCTCTCAAATATGATGGCGAAATTAGGGCATTTCTAGATAAACAGAAGTTCAGGGAATTTGCAAAAACCAAACCAAAATTACAAGAAATACTAAAGGGAGTCCTACAGTTAGATAATCAATAACACCAGCTAACAACACAAGACTAGAACACAGGATAGAGCAACCAGATACTGACTCAGATACGGAAATCGAAATTACATTGAAGCTAAACATTGAAAATAGGGAAACAGATATCAATATGTAAATAAAAAAAGAGGACAGTATTAAAACAAAAAAAGAGGGACTTAAAGAATGGAGACATTGACTTTCTATATGGACGAGAAGTTAAGGCAATATAAAGTAATAAAAGACTGCTATAAACTTCGAAAATTAGGGGTAAAAATTAAGATAACCACAAAGGAATCTAACAATCCTACAAATCAAAATAAAAAAGTAGAAAAACATAAAGACCCAACAAACACAAAATCTACAACAAAGAAAACAAAACAACAAAAAAAAAATACATAAAGAAAAATGACTCAGCACAGAAAATTGAGGAGAACAAAGAAACTGTGAACACACAAAAAGAGATATCAGAATGACAGCACTAAACTCATACCTATTAATAATTACACTGAATGTAAACAGACTTAATGCACCAATAAAGAGACAGAGAGTGGCAGATTGTATAAAAAAGCATGATGCATCTATACGCTGCCTATAAGAGACACACCTTAGACTTAAAGACACAAACCGGCTAAAAACTCAAAGGATGGAAAAAAATATATCAAGCAAACAACACTCAAAAAAGAGCAGGAGTGGCAATAATGATCTCTGACAAAACAGACTTTAAAGTAAAATTCACCACAAAAGATAAGGAAGGGCACTATGTAATGATTAAAGGGTCAATACACCAGAAGGACATAACTATAATAAGTATTTATGCACCCAATAACAGGGCTCCAAAATACATAAAACAAACTCTAACAGCTCTGAAGAGAGAGATAAACAGCTCCACAATAGTAGTAGGAGACTTCAACACACCACTTTCGGTGGAGGACAGAACATCCAGAAAGAAGCTCAACAAAGACACAGAAGAGCTAAATGCTACAATCAACCAACTTGATCTCATAGACGTATACCGAACTCTGCCCCCAACAGCAGCCAAGTATACTTTCTTTTCCAATGCACATGGAACATTCTCCAGAATAGACCACATATTAGGCCATAAAGCAAGCCTTAACAAAATCCAAAACATCAAAATACTACAAAGCATCTTTTCTGACCATAAAGCCATAAAAGTGGAAATCAACAACACAAAAAACAAGGAAAAAAAAATCAAACACATAGAAACTGAACAATACCTTGCTCAAAAATTAGTGGGTTATAGAAGAAATTAAGGATGGAATAAAGAAATTCATAGAATCAAACGAGAATGAAAACGCATCCTACCAGAACCTTTGGGACACAGCAAAAGCACTGCTCACAGGTCAGTTTATAGCAATAAATGCGCACATCCAAAAACAAGAAAGGCTCATAATCAAAGCACTAACCCTACAACTGGAACAAGTAGAAAGAGAGCAGCAAAAGAAGCCTACAGGTGCCAGAAGGAAGGAAATAATAAGAATAGAGCAGAATTACATGAAATAGAGAACAGAAAAACAACTGAAAGAGTTAACAAGTCCAAAAGCTGGTTCTTTGAAAAGATCAACAAAATTGATAAACCATTGGCCAAACTGACAAAAGAAAAACTGGAGACGAAGCAGATAACCCGTATAAGAAATGAGATGGGTGATATTACAACAGACCCAACTGAAATTAAAAGAATCATAACAGAATACTATGAAAAATTGTACTCTGACAAATTTGAAAACCTAGAGGAAATGGACAAATTTCTAGAAACTCACTACCTACCTAAATTAACACAAACAGAGGTAGAACAACTAAATAAACCCATAACAAAAGAAGAGATTGAAAAGGTTATTAAAAAACTGCCAACAAAAAAAAGCCCTGGCCCAGATGGCTTCACTGGAGAATTCTACCAAACTTTCAGAGAAGAGTTAACACCACTTTTACTAAAGGTATTTCAGAGCATAGAAACGGATGGAATACTCCCAAACTCATTCTATGAAGCCAGCATAACCCTGATACCAAAACCAGGTAAAGACACCACAAAAAAAGAAAATTACAGACCGATATCCCTCATGAACATTGATGCAAAAATCCTCAACAAAATTTCAGCCAATAGAATTCAGCAACATATCAAAAAAATTATTCACCTCGACCAGGTAGGATTTACACCAGGTATGCAGGGATGGTTCAACATTAGAAAAACAATCAACGTAATCCATCACATAAATAAAACAAAAGACAAGAACCACATGATCTTATCAATCGATGCAGAAAAGGCATTTGACAAAGTCCAACACCACTCATGATAAAAACTCTCAAAAAAATAGGAATAGAAGGGAAATTCCTCAGTATAATTAAGGGCATTTATACAAAACCAATAGCCAACATCATCCTGAATGGAGAGACTTTGAAAGCATTCCCCTCGAGAACAGGAACCAGACAAGGATGCCCTTTATCACCATTTTTATTCAACATTGTGCTTGAGGTCCTAGCCAGAGCAGTTAGGCTAGAAAAAGAAATAAAGGGCATCCAAATAGGTAGGGAAGAAGTCAAACTATCTCTATTCGCAGATGATATGATCTTATACACGGAAAACCCCAAGGAATCCACAAGAAAACTACTGGATCTAATATAAGATTTCAGCAAAGTTTCAGGATACAAGATAAACATACAAAAATCAATTGGATTCCTTTACACCAACTAAGAGAACCTCGAAGAGGAAATCGCCAAATCAACACCATTTACAATAGCCCCCAAAAAGATAAAATACTTAGGAATAAATCTAACCAGAGATGTAAAAGATCTTTACAGAGAAAACTACAAGACACTACTGCAAGAAACTAAAAGAGACCTGCATAAGTGGAAAAATGTACCTTGCTCATGATTAGGTAGACTCAACATAGTGAAAATGTCAATTCTACGCAAAGCCATCTAC
The DNA here is from genome assembly GCA_030035585.1 of Dugong dugon. Lineage (NCBI taxonomy): Eukaryota > Metazoa > Chordata > Mammalia > Sirenia > Dugongidae > Dugong > Dugong dugon. Next base: position 21,620,182 of record CM057462.1, on the reverse strand, counting down.
AGATACAATGCAATCCCGATCCAAATTCCAGCAGCGTTTTTTAATGAGATGGAGAAACAAATCACCAACTTCATATGGAAAGGGAAGAGGCCCCGGATAAATAAAGCACTACTCAAGAAGAAGAACAAAGTGGGAGGCCTTACACTACCTGATTTTAGGACCTATTATACTGCCACGGTAGTCAAGACAGCCTGGTACTGGTACAATAACAGATACATAGACCAATGGAACAGAGTTGAGAATTAAGATATAAGTTCATCCACCTATGAGCAGCTAATATTTGACAAAGGCCCAAAATCCATTAATTGGGGAAAAGACCGTCTCTTCAACAAATGGTGCTGGCATAACTGGATATCTATATGCAAAAAACTGAAACAAGACCCATATCTCATACCAGTACAAAAACTAACTCAAAATGGATCAAAGACTTAAATATAAAATCGAAATCGATAAAGATCATGGAAGAAAAATAGGAACAATGCCAGGAGCCCTAATACATGGCATAAATACAATACAAACCCTAAGGAACAATGTACAAGCACCAGAAGAGAGACTAGATAAATGGGAGCTCCTAAAAATCAAACACTTATGCTCATCCAAAGACTTCACCAAAAGAGTGAAAAGACAACCTACCAACTGGGAAGAAATTTTTGGCTACAACAAATCCGATCAGTGTTTAATCTCTAAAATCTACAAGATACTCCAAAACCTCAACAGTAAAAAGACAAATAATCCAATTAAAAAATGGGCAAAGGATATGAACAGGCACTTCACCAAAGAAGATATTCAGGCAGCTAACAGACATATGAAGAAATGCGCACGATCATCAGCCATCAGAGAAATGCAGATCAAAACTACAATGAGATAGCATCTCACCCCAACAAGGCTAGCATTAATCCATAAAACACAAAATGACAAATACTGGAGAGGTTGTGGAGAGACTGGAACACTTATACACTGTTGGTGGGAATGTAAAATGGTACAACCACTTTGGAAATCGATTTGGCGCTTCCTTAAAAAGCTAGAAATAGAAGCACCATACGATCCAGCTATCCCGCTCCTTGGAATACATCCTAGAGAAACAAGAGCCGTCACATGAGTAGATATATGCACACCCATGTTCATCGCAGCACTGTTCACAATAGCCAAAGGATGGAAGCAACCTAAGTGCCCATAGATGGATGAATGGATAAACAAACTAAGGTATATCCACACAATGGAATATTATGCAACGATAAAGAACAATGATGAAGCTGTGAAACATCGTATAACTTGGTGGAAGCTAGAACTTATTATGCTGAGTGAATTTAGTCAGGCACAGAAGGACAAATACTGTATAAGACCAGTATTATAAGAACTCAAGAAAAGGTTTAAACACAGAAGAAAACATTCTTTGATGGTTACGGGGGTGGGGAGGGAGGGTGAGGGTTATTCACTAACTAGATAGTAGATAAGAATGATCTTAGGTGAAGGGAAGGACAGCACACACTACAGGGGAAGCCAGCACAACTGGACTAAACCAAAGCTAAGAAGTTTCCTCAATACAATCAAATACTTTGAGAGACAGAGAAGCAGGGATGTGGGGTCTGGGGACCAAGCTTTCAGGGGACATCTATGTCAACTGGCATAACAAACCTTATTAAGAAAATGTTCTGCATCCTACTTTGGTGAGTGGCGTTTGGGGTCTTAAAAGCTTGCAAGCGGCCATCTAAGATGCATCAATTGGTCCCAACCACTTGGAGTAAAGGAGAACGAAGAACACCAAAGACACAAGGAAAGTATTGGCCCAAGAGACAGAACAGGCCACATAAACCAGAGACTTCATCAGCCTGAGACCAGAAGAACTAGATGGTGCCCAGCCACCACCAATGAACGTCATGACAGGGAACACAACAGAGGGTCCCTGATGGGGCAGTAGAATGATGGGATGCAGAACTCAAATACTAGTAAGAAGACCAGACTTAATGGTCTAAGACTGGAGGAACCCCGGAAGGCATGGCCCCTGGTCTCTCCATCACTGCAGAACTAAAACAATTTCTGAGGCCAACTCTTCAGACAGGGAATGGACTGGACTGTGGGACATAAAGTCATACTCCTGCAGAATGTGCCTCTCAGACAAGAAGATATAAGAGACCAAAGGGGAGGCTTGTGTCCAGAAGTGAGAGGGGAAGGCAGAGAGGGTTAGGAGCTGGTTGAATGTTCATGAGGAATCAGGGGCAGAGGGGAGGAGTGTGCTGTTGCAGAATGGGGTGAGCGGCTGGGGTCTCATAACAATGTATGTTAAAAAAAAAATTCTGTATGGGAGACTAACTTGAAATGTAAACTTCATTTAATTACATCAATAAAAAAAAAGGAAAAAAAAAATAAAAAAGGGTCTCTGCAGGTGTGATCAAGTCGAAGATCTTTAGATGACATCATTCTGGGATCACTGGACATGACTGAGCCCTAAACCCAATGACAAGCGTTCTTATAAAAGAGAACAGGAAAAGACACAGACACAGAAGAGGAAGCCATGTGACGATGGAGACAGAGACTAGAGTGATGTGGCCACAAGCCCAGGAACTCCTGGAGCCACCAGAAGATGGGAGAGACAAGGATCATCCTCTAGAGCCTAGTCCGGGAAAGTACGTCCCTACCGGCACCTTGATTTTGGACTTTTGGCCTCTAGAACTGAGAGTAAATTTCTGTTCTTATAACCAGTGGCCACTGAGTTGACTGATTCATGGAGACCTCATCTGTTCTTATAAGTCACCCCATTTGTGGTAACAAGCAAATGAAAAAACAAAACAAAAAACAAATCCATTGTTGTCAACTCCAACTCAGAGACCCTGCAGAACAGAGAACTGCCCCACAGAGTTTCCAAGGCTGTAATCTTTACAGAAGCAGGCAGCCACATCTTTCTCCTGCAAAGCTACTGGTAGGTTCAAACCGCTGACCTTTTGGTTAGCAGCCAAGCCCCTCACCACTGAGCCGCCAGGGCTCCTCCCCGCTTGTGATACCTGGGTTCAATTCCCAGCCAGTGCACCTCATGCGGAGCCACCCGTCTTTAAGTGGAGGATTGTGTGTTGCTGTGATGCTGAACAGGTTTCAGTGGAGCTTCCAGACTAAGACAGATTAAGAAGAAAGGCGTGACGATCAACTTCTGAAAACCAGACAATGAAAACCTCATGGATCGCAATGGTCTGATCTGCAACTAATCATGGGGATGGTGCAGGACCAGACAGCACTTTGTAACATTGTGCATAGCGTCGCCGTGAGTTGGGGGCCGACTTGATGGCAGCTAACAACAACAACAACATATAGAAGAGAAAAATAGGCTCCAAATCTTGGCACAGGGCCAAGTTCTACATTCCCCATTTATTTCTTGATGATGACTTCAGAGACGCAGAGAAATAGAAAAGTATACAGCAGGTATACCAGCTGCCTGGACGTAGTTTCAGTGAACTCCTATGGCAGCCCTCTGAGGCAGCTACATAGTCCTGAACCCAGGGATAAGGGCAGGTAGTTGGGGGTCCAGGTGGTCAGGGAGTGGTGTGCCACTCCACATCCACCTTACCCACTCTGCTGAGGGTCTCAGACCATCTGGGGAGTTTTATGCTTTTTTTTTTTTTTTTTTTAAAAAAAAAAAAAAAAAAAAAAGCAGAGTGTGAGACTGGGACCACAAACCCAGAGTCGCAGACCCCTGAACCAGCACATCACCCCTGGCCCTCATCCAGTGATGGCACACAGTGCTATTCTCAAATATGCAATCACTCTTGTTCTAAAACCTATGAGTGAGAGCTGCTGCGCAGACTCTTTCAGCCCCACATCCAGAAGGCTCACCCACAAAGATACACCGATGGCTCCTATGGGGTTGGGCCAACACAACACCTGCAGCCCTCACCAGGTGACAGTATACCACGCTGTTCTCAAACACGCAACACACCCTGGCCTAAAACATCCGCTCAGTAAGGGATGCTGAGTGGTCTCTTCCAGGCCCACATCCAGAAGGCTCACCCACAAAGACACAGCCACAGAGCTCATGGAGTTTTGCCAATGGGGACATGAGCTGGAGAGCTCGGGATGCTGGGGAGTTTGTCCCCCGCTGCCTCTACGGAATCCATGACCCCTCCTGGGCAGCCCCATCCAAACGACAACCATCTGCAGGCCCACTCCCACCTGTCTACTGCCCCTCTAGCCCCCTGCAGTGCAGTGAATTACTTAATATGGCCCTTTTAGCCACAGTCTTTGTGACTTCCACCAAATGACTGCGTGGGACTTGGCAAATGAGGGACTTGTGGCCTACCAAGAAGATTGGATAGCTTGTTAATAATGTAAATAAGATGCATGGTATTCTTACAGGGATGGGACCATGCAAATAAGGTATATGGAACCCTAACAAAGGGATTGGTCAGTTTTGCCATCCTACTAGGCTTAAAGGGAGACATGGAGAGAGAGACGGAGCTGTAACATGGAGAACAGCGAGAGACAGAGGCGCAGTGGTAGCAAGGGTGATGGTGCAAGATGGCAGGAACCAGGGGACTGGTGCAAGACAGCTCCGGTGGGGTTTGCTGACCCATGGAGCTAAGAGTTGTAACATTTGCCCGATAAGGCCCCCAGCAGGGCCCGGCAGCAGAAGATGAATAAAAGCTGTCCTAATCGAAGAACTGCATCCTGAGTTATTCTTGTTACTTCCAAGTTGATACCAATCCCAAGTTGTACCCTGTTACTTCCCTAATAAACCACTTAACTCTAAGTACAGTTGGTGAGTTCTGTGAGATGTTGCAGTGAATTATGGGACCCAAAGACGGGAGGGACAGTACTGAGGAGAGAGGGAGTCGTTGATGTTAGAGATGATGGAGTACAGCAGCTTGGAAAAGTTGGACATTTGGGATGTCTTTAACCTCTGCCTCATAGGAACCAGCTTTCTGTTGATCCTTTTAAAAGAAATTATTCATTTACCCCTAACACTGCCCTACGCCTTGTCCATTTTCTTCCACCCCCCTACACAGTGCTCCTCGATTTGCTCGGCCCGAACGCTCCCCCTTCTCCTTTTAGCCCTTGGGTGTCTGCAGTCCCCCAACGTCCCGTTACCTCAAGCACAGGCCCAGCGCCCAGGATGGTGCGCTCAACGCCGCAGGCGTAGCCCTTCTGGCTGAGCGCGGTGAGGCAGTGGATGAGGAAGTTGGTGCTCTGCGTCTTGCCCGAGCCGCTCTCGCCGGAGATGACGATGCACTGGTTGAGGTGCTTGTGCAGCATGGCATGGTAGGCTGCGTCAGCGATAGCGAAGATGTGGGGCTCCAGCCGGCCCAGCTGCTGGTTCTCGTACATCTTCACGTACTTGGGGTTGTAGATGGGCAGGAACTTAAAGGGGTTGATGGCCACGAGGATGCTGCCGGCGTAGGTGTAGATCTTCTGCTGCAGGAAGCGCCGCTTGAGGTTGCGCAGCAGGTTAGCCTCGGTCAGCTCAGGCAGGTCGCACAGGTCGTCAAAGTCGGCCTGCTGCCAGGGCAGGAAGCCGCGCTGTGCCAGGCGCCGGGCAGCTGCCGTCTGTGCCACCAGCTGCATGTGCAGGTACTTGATGGTGCCGTCAGCATTGCGCTCCTGCAGCAGGAAGTAGTAGCCATCACAGCGTGGGTGCTCGTCCTGGGCGCGGCGTGGCCACAGCAGTACACGGTGCACAGGTGAGTCATTGGCATCCAGCACCCACTCCTCGCCACCCGACTCCTTCACCTCCACCAGTACGTAGCGCTTGGAGCCGTCCAGGTGCAAGATGGCGATGGCATCACGGATGACGTCGGATGTGGTGGTATCCTTGGTGGCTGTCACGCGGCAGGAGGCCTGGCTCTCGGCAGACAGCTGCGGGTAGATGTGCAGGTGGTAGGCCGCCTGCTCGGGGCTGGCCCGGCTGCCCGCCTCGCTGGCACTCATCCTGCTGCTGCTGCCGCCGCCGGCCCGGGCTCCGCATGCCTCAGGGCTCAGGGTGAGCGTCCGCGGGATCTGCAAGGGAGGGGGGACACGGTTAGGGCTGCAGAGAGCGGGGTGCTGTGTATTGAACTGTGTCCCCCCAAAATATATGTTGTAAATCCTAACCCCTAAACCTGTATGTTGTGGACTGAACTGTATTCCCTCAAAATATGTGTAGGAATCCTAACCCCAATGCTTGCGTGTGAGCATTGAACTGTGTCCCCCCAAATAGGGGCAGAATTCCGTGGAAGATTCTGGGATGGAGCAAATGGTTTGTGCTCAGCTGCTAACCTAACGGCTGGCAGTTTGAACCCACTGGGTAGCACTGTGGAAGAAAGGCCTGGCGACCTGCTTCCATAAACACTGTCGTTACTGTGTGCTGTCGATTCAATTCTGACTCATGGAAAATCTTATAGGCAGTTCCACTCTGTGACACGTGGGGCTGCCATGAGTCAGAATCCAATCCATGGTAACTAACAACAACAACAAAATATATGTAGGCATCTTAACCCCTATACTTGTGTGTTGTGGATTGAACTGTGTCCCCCAAAATACGTGTAGGAATCCTAACCCCTAGGCCTGTGTGTTGTAGATTGCATTATGTCTCCACAAAACATATGTAGGAATCTTAATCCCTATACCTGTGGAACCGGAGCCCTGGTGGTGCAGTGATTAAGAGCTCAGCTGCTAATCAAACAGTTAGCAGTTTGAATCCAGCAGCCACTCCTTGGAAACGCTACGGGGGTAGCTCTGCTGTGTCCTAAAGGGTTGTTATGAGTAGGAATTGACTCGACGGCAACCAGTATACCTGTGGAAGGTCCTGGGGCAGAACAAATGGTTTGCTCCTGACTACTAACCAAAAGGTTGGCAGTTTGAACCCACCCAGCAGCACTGCGGACGAAAGGCCTGGAAACCTGCTCTCGTAAAGATTACAGCCAAGAAAACCCTAAGAAGACAGTTCTACTCTGTAATACATGGAGTCACCATAAGTCAGACTGACTTGACAGCAACGGGTACTAACCTAAAGGCTGGCAGTTCAAACCCACCCAGTGGTGCTGTGGAAGAAAGGCCTGGCAATCTGCTTCTGTAAAGATGGTAGCCAAGAAAACCCTACAGAGTCAGTTCTACTCTGTAACACATGGGGTTGCCATGAGCTGAAATCAACTTGATAGCAGAGGGTTTGGTTTCGATATCTGTGAACACAATTCTGTTTGGAAATAGGGTTTTATTTGTTATGCTAATGAGACCATTATCCATGCAGACTGCATCTTAAACCAATCGCTTCTGAGATACAGGCAGCCCCTGGATTATGAACTAAGGATTATGAACCAATTCCATCCCTAAATCTGTCTTTAAGTCAAATGTGTACATAAATTGGAATAGTTACGTACAGTTCGTATCTAATGCCAGTTAGTCAAATGTTTTGTCTTAGTGTATAGTACACAGTGTACCTTTCAATGCGTAAAAACATTAAAGAAACACTTCCAGATACACTAAAACATGTTTAACATAATAATACAGTAATAATAACTATGGTTTGATGTGCGTTGCAAAGCAGTGTCATTTGTTATCAATGTATATGCCTCAAATTTTTAATATAATAGGCTTTACAGGGGTTGGTTCATAACTACCGGTTGTACATAAGTTGGACATTTGTAATCTGGGGATTGCCTGTATAAAAAGAGCAAATTAGGCACAGAGAAGCAAGTACCAATGGAGGGGAAGATACCGGCCACGTGGAGATTGACAAGGAACTGAGGAAGCCAGGGCTACGGAAGCTGAGACAAAGATTTTCCCCCAGAGTTGACGGCAAGAGAGCCTTCCCCTAGAGCTGGTACCCTGAATTCAGGCTTCTAGCCTCCTGAACTGTGAGAAAATAAATTTTTCTTTGTTAAAGCCAGCCACTTGTGGTATCTGTGTTACAGCAACTTCAGGAGAGTAAGACATTGTGGATACAATGCTATTGGGAAATAAGGCTTTCTTTGTGATGTTACTGAGGCCGTATCAGTGTAGGGTGGGTCCTAAACCTCATCACTTCTGAATTATAAAAAAACAGATTAGACACAAATACACGCAAGTACAAAGGGGGGAAGATAGATACCACGTGAAGATCACCGAGGAGCCAAGGAATGCCAGCAGCTACTAGAAGCTGAAATAGACAAGGAAGGACTCCCCGCTACAGCCATATCCTGAATTCGTACTTCTAGCCTCCAGGATGGTGAGACAATAAACATCTGTTCTTTAAAGCTACCCATTGGTGGGATTTCTGTTACAGCAGCACTAGGAGACTTAGACAAGGGGTGACCCTGACGCCAGCCCCCAGGAAGACTGTGGGTCCTGTGGGCACTGGACCCCTAGCTGGAAACCCCTGCCCTGACCGGACGCTGCCCCGAGGTCTGACATGACCAGCCAAGGCTCCTAGGGAGGGCAAAAGAGCCTCCAGCCCTTAAATGGGATCTTTGACCCACAGGTCATGGCTCTGATGGTCCTAGTATTGCCAGCCAGACCGAATCTTGCCCTGAGACTAGGAGTCCCAAGACGCCAGAGGAGGACTGTGTCGGGGAGAACCTGAGACCCCTGGGGGGAGGACTGGAGTGGTGAGAACCACCGAGACCTCCAGGGACGAGGGCCAGATTGGGGGAACTGCTAAGACCCCTGGGGAAGGAGACTGAGTTGGGGAGAACCCTTGAGACCCTTGGGGAAGAAGGCCAGGTTGAGAGGAACCCCTGAGACCCCCAAGTAGGAAGGCGAGGTCGGGAGACTCATCAAAATCCCTGGAGTGGAGGGCTAGGTTGGGAGAACCACCAAGACCCCCTAGGAGGGGGACTGGGGAGGGAGAACCGCCAAGACCTCCAGGGAGGAGGGCTGGGTTGGGAGAATCGCTGAGACCCCCAGGGAAGTGGACCGGGTCAAGAAGAACTTCTGAGACCCCTGACAGAATCGTTCAAAGGTCTGCTGCTGAAACCCACCACCCCATCTACTTGTGAGAAACACATCCTGATGAGGTGGGTGGGCTTCTGCAGGATCCCCAGCCCATCCTCCTCGTGATGGCCAACACTGTCACTGACAAGGAAAGACCGAGGGGCCGGAGACTGGGGAACTGGGCCAGCTAAATGTGACGGGGTCCTGGACCAGGAAGGGAACATTATGGAAAAAGTGGTGAAATCTGAAAAAAGTCCAGAGAGTAGTCAACAGAAACGAGCCAGGATCACTTCTTAGTTGGGACAAATGCACTGTGGAAAGGTGGGGAACTGTTAGGGGAAGTGGGGTGTCGGGTAGGCAGGAACTCTCTATCTTTGCAACTCTCCTTCTCCATACCAACTTTCCAGAAAATCTAAAATTATTGTCAACAAAAAAGTTTATTAAAAAAAGAGCCAGTCTGGATGAGCCCTTGAAACTACTGCCCTGAGATAATCTTTAAACCTTAAACCAAAAATATTTCCTGAAGCCTTCTTTAAACCAAACAATAGTTTAGCTTAACTACTAAACAATATCTGCCTTGAACATTATACTCTTAAGAACTACCTATATGGGATCCATTTGACAACAGCAACTAGAAAGGTCAGATAGGAAGCTTATGGGGCAGTGAGTTTATGTTAATGAGGGATGAACAACTCAGAAAAGGAGGGTGAGAATGGCTGCACAACTTGAATAATGTAGCCAACGTCACTGAATTGTACACGTAGAAATGACTGAATTGGTGTGTGTTTTGCTGTGTATATTCTCAACAGCAACAACAAAAAAAGATGCATGTGCTTCTGAAGAGGTTGTAGGGAAAAAAAGAAAAGGCAGCTGATGCTCATGCAACTCGTTTGGCGTTACCTAGCAAGAAGCATAAATACGGCAGGGGTCACGTGTGCAGGCCCACTGTGCATCAGCCAGGACGGCAAAGGAGACAAGACAAACCAGACCTTGGCTCAAAGCCCAGCGCGAAAGTGTATCAAGTACAACAATAAACGATGCGCGAGAGGGGTGATTATCCTGGAGAGCTGGAAAAGGTTTCAGGGGAGCAGGTAACATCTAAGAGGGGTTCTGAAGGATGAAGAGGAGATCGTGCAACAGGTGGGCAAAAGGAGAGGAGAAGGGTGTGGTAGGCCCACCACCTGTTTTTATAAATAATGTTTTATTCGAATGTAGCCAGGCCCATTCATTTACATATTATCTATTCCCTACTACTGTAGAGTTGAACAGCTCCAACTGAGACCATATGCCCTGCAGAGTCTGAAATATTAACTATTGGCCTTTTATGGAAAACATGTACCCAAGACTTGAAAATAGAGACTCAGATGTGTGTACACCAACGTTCACAAGCATCACAATTGCCAAAAGGTGGAAATAACTAAAGTGTTCATCAACAGATATACATGCAATGGCATATTACCAAAAAAAAAAAAAAAAAAAAAAAACCAAACCCATTGCCGTCGAGTCTATTCCGACTCATAGCGACCCTACAGGGCAGAGTAGAACTGCTCCATAGGGTTTCCAAGGCTGTAAATCTTTAAGGAAGCAGACTGCCACATCCTTCTCCTGCAGTGCAGTGGGTTCGAACTGATCACCTTTCATTTAGCAGCCAAGTGCTTTAACCTCTGTGCCACCAGGGCTCCTAATGGCGTATTACTCAGTCCTCAAAAGGAATGAAGCACTGATATATGCTATAATGTGGATGAACTCTGAAAACATGATGCTGAGTGAGAGAACCAGACACAAAAGGTCACATAGTATCTGATTCCACTGAAATGAAGTGTCCAGAACACGCAAATATACAGAGACAGGAAGTAGATTAGTGGTTGCCAGGGGCTGGGGAAGAAGGAGGGAGAGTGACTGCTAATGGGTATGGGGCTTCCTTTTGGGGTGATAAGAATGTTCTGGAACTAGATAGAGGTGGTGGCTGCACAACACAGTGAATGGACTAAATGCCACTTAATTGTTCACTTTATAACAATTAATTCTGTTATGTGAATTTCACCTCAATACAATTTTTAAAAACAGTACAGTCTGGTCCCATGTATGTAAAATTTTAGAAAATGCAAACTCAGCTATACACTGCTGACCAGTGGATGCTTGGTGGGGAGGGGGTGAGGGGTGGAGGAGAGGGGAACAAGGCAGGAGGGAGGGGCTGCACAGGGGCAAGGGGAAGCTTTCTGGGGGGATGGCTTTCCGGGTGTTTACAGGTATCAAAACTCACCAAACTGCACATTAAAGAGGCAGCTTACTGTACCTCAACTGTTATTGTTGTTAGGTGCCATTGAGTCGATTTCGACTCATAGTGACCCCATGTGACAGAACATATCTGCTCCATAGGGTTTTATAACTTGTAATCTTTGCAGAAACAGCTCACCAGGCCTTTCTTCCTCGGCACCACTGGGTAGGTTCAAACTGCTGACCTTTCGGTTACCAGCTGAGTGCTTAACTGTTGTGCCACCAGGGCTCCTGTACATTGATTACACCTCCTTAAAGCTGTTTAAAAACATCTGGCTCTATTTTAAAATGATAAACCCTCGGCCCAGTAACCCTGTGGCTAGAACACCTCCCTGAGGAAATGGTTTGAAATCTGTGGTGTCAGCAGTACAAGGTGCCACATGACACTGTTTACCTGGCTGTCTCAGGTAGCATGAGAGTTAACTGCAGAACTTGTGGGGAAACCTGTATGGCCCTGAGATGTTTACAAGGACCCACGGACTCCTTAGCCACGTGGGAAATGTGGGAGTCAGACTCGGAGAGATGCAACATGGTTACAGCCACATAAATGCATATGTGCACACAGGGATTGCACATATGCATGCAGGCACATGCCAAGCACATACATACTTGTGTGCATATGAACACATACATGATACACTTGTACAAGGGCATACATGTGCATACACACATAACTCACAAATGCACAAGCAATGGGAACATATGGTCTCATGCTAGTACACACATGTACACACTTGCGCACATACAGACACATGTGCACACACACACACACTGACACACAGTCACACAGACTGCAATACATACAGGCATGCATACATGTCATGGATTGAACTGTGTCCCCCCCAAAATATCTGTCAACTTGGTTAGGTCATGATTCCCAGTATTATATAACTGTGTACCATTTTGTAATCTGACGTGATTTCCTCATGTGTTGTAAATTCAATCTCTAGGATCTAATAAGATGGATTAGTAGCAGTTATACTGATGAGGTATACAAAATTGGATAGCGTCTTAAGCCAATCTCTTTTGAGATACAGAAGAGAAAAGCGAGCAGACACAGATGGGAAGCTCATACCACCAAGAAAGTACTGCCGGGAGCAGAGCGTGTCCTTTGGACCTGAGGCTTCTGCACTGAGTTGCTCCCAGACCAAGGGAAGACGGATGAATCATAAGGACCTCCCTCCAGAGCCGACAGAGAGCGAGCCTTCCCCTAGAGCTGATGCCTTTAATTTGGACTTGTAACCTACTAGACTGTGAGAGAATAAATTTCTCTTTGTTAAAGCCGTCCACTTGTGGTATTTCTGTTCAGCAGCACTAGATGGCTGAGACAATACATGTGTGAACACACTGGAGCACAGACTTGCGCACCGGGGACACACATGCCCACGAACATGCACACACACAGACACACAAAAGCACATGCTTTGTGCACACACAAACATACGTGTACATACGCACACATGCACAACACACACAGCAACATGCATACACAAACATGCACACACATGTGCATAGATGCACACATGTTCACACATGCATACATACACTGGAACACGCATGCAAGCACAGACACACATGCACACTCACGCCCAGAGCTAGGGCTTCAGGTGGAGTCCCCCCTGACCTGAGTCCTTGAGGTGGCAGTGGGCACGCACCACAGCTTCCAGAGCTGCGGTCCGGCTCAGCCTGCAGGCTTCACTGTCTTGTGTCCAAACAGCCCTGACATGGGCAGAGGGCTGCTCGGCCAACACGCCTGCTCACACCCCTGCCCCACGCTGACCTGCTCTGACCACAGAGTGGTTACTTGCTGATCATCTGGACCGCATGGGCTCCCGCGGCGCCCCCATGCACTCTCACTGGCTAGACAGGCCGAGGGTAGCATGGTCACTGTGCTTTGATGCCTCCCCTGTGAACAGAGGCCTGCATGTGATTTTGGGGGGCCCGGGGCAGTCATAGGACCAGCTGATGCATGCCCAGCCCCCATGGGCCCACAGCCCGACCCACCCCAAGGCCAGGAGGAAGTCGATAAGGCTTGCTCAATACGGTGCTGACCTTCAGGGCTGGGGGGGGGGGGGGGGGGGGCGGGGGGGGCGGGGTGAAGAGCAGGCACTTCCCCCATCATGGTTGGGTGGCTGGAATCAGCTGGAAGCCACATGCAGGAGCCCCCAGGGGTCTGGTCTGTGGGTCCCCAGAACTACCAGCTGCAGCTTCCCCTCCACTGGCCACACCCCCTGACCCCCTGCAGGACTCTCAAGCCCTGGACTACCAGTGGCCCTTACCCCACCCCCCTACTGAGACCCCAGAGAAAAAGTTCCACAGTGTCCCCTTGCCTTCCGCTTGGGCTACTGAGCACGACGCCCGGACTCCTGTGGGAGACGTGCCCTCCTGGAAATAGCTCCTGTGCCCCTTGCCTTAAAACCAGAGATAACTGAAGGTGTCTGGGTAGCGCACACGGTTTGCTAACCTAAAAGCTGGGAGTTCAAACTCACCCAGCGGTGCTGCAGAAGAAGGCTCTGGTGATCTACTTCCGTAAGGATTACGGCCAAGAAAACCCTATAGAACAGTTCAACTCAGTAACATGTGGGGTTCCCAAAACTCACAAACCAACAAAAAAAGAGATAACTGGTCAACCCATGCCCACCTTGAAGCTCCCCTGGTTTACCTAGGTCCAGGAAAAGTCACATTCTCTCCCCACACTTCCACCTTGCCCAAAGCGTGCGCTTCCCTCCGCTAACCACCCTGTGAACAACTGCATCCCCCTACTGCTCCCCAAAAATGCCCACCAAGGACCTGCCGCAGCCGGGCCAACCTGCTGGCCAGAGCCTCTCCCAGCCTGCCTGGCCCTCCTCACTGTGGACTGTGTGGCCCTGGACACATGGGACCCATCCTGGGTCAGTCTGCTGCTCTGTTCCAGGGCTGTCTACTCCGCAGCCACGTGTCTGCTCCCTGTCCTGCCCAGAACCTCTCAGCAGAGAGCAGCCCTCCCACTGACCTCATCCCACCTGCCCTCACTGTGTCCCCAGCACAGCCCATCCTATCACCGCTGGTCAGCAGGGCCTCTCACCTCCATCCTCTTGAAATGTTCTAGATATGGGCATCCCAGCACAAAAACACCCAGAGGTGCCCTACTGCCAATCCCATCCCTCCAGGCCTTGGAGCCCTTGGCTGTCTGGCCTGAGCCATGGTGGCTACCCCATGGACCCTACACTGGCAGAGTGGATTTGCTTGGGCCACTCTCTGCCAGACCTGCAAGGGCTGCTGACCAGCCTGAGCAGGAAGCAGCCTCCCCAAAGCACCCAACACACAGCAGAGTGGCAGCTCTCCTGGGCATGGGCTATTCCCCATGAGACACCAACTGGGTCTCCGCCCACCCCACCAGGCTGCCCAGCTCTGCAGAGAGGCCCACTGCATGCACATGGGCAGCCACACCCCCACCAGCCCACCTCCAAGCACTTAGGCCTGCCCTGTGCCTTGTCCACGTCTCACTGGGGACCTGGCCCTGGGCCACGCTGTCTTCACCTGGTGCTGCTCCTTGAATTCTCAGGGCCAGGACACTCTTGGCCACCCTGTGGTCAGCTCCCTGAACACACTGCTCCCAACACAAAAACTGGGGCGTACCATCCCCCCAAGAGCCCAAGTATTGTCTCATTCTGCAAACGGCACCCACTGCAATGTGCATCACTGCACCTACAACAACAGCCTGGCTCCCCATGTCTAGGCCAAACCCACCCTCACTCTGAAGACTCGATTCATCTGCCAAACTGATTTCCAGATTGGCCTGTCTGATCAGGAGGTCCACCTGGAATGGCAAGAATGACTGCTGCCTGTCTCACAGCATCTTCACCAGCACCATGATTACTATTTTCTCAATCCACGTCCATGGGTTAGGCAAAAAACGTTCACACACTTACATTTCACTGACTACAATGTTGGATTTGAAAAAAACTATTTCTAGAGAAGAAAGAGAACTGGCAAAATCTGTTTGATATATTTACAACAACAACAACAACAAAAGCAGCTCCTGAGGCAACTTATGCACAGCCAAACATCTCATGTATTTGGTTTCTTGGTTTGGAGGTTTAGGGTCCTGTTTTCATGGGACATCCTAGTTAACTGGTCTAATAATGTGTTTAGTGCCTCTGTCTACTTCCTAGTTTATTGCGCAGTGCCTGGGGGTCTTAAAAGCTTGTAACAGCTATCCCAGGTACGACAATTGGTCTCTGTTTGCCTGATGCAACAGAGAAAGAAGAAGGAACAGGAGGAGGAAATGGAATGTGTGGCTAACTGCTTCCATGAACAACTGCCTCCTTTGCATGCGACCAAAAGAACTGGACGGTGCCTGACTATCATTACTGAATGTTTTGCAAAGATTCTATAGAAGAATTCTGATCAAAAGGGAAAAAATGCAGAACAGAATTTCAAATTCTCATGGAACCCAGACCTTCTGGAGCCATGGAGGCTAGATGAACCTCTGAAACTACTGCCCTGAGAGAATCTTTAAACTTTAAACCAAAAATATCCTCTGAAGTCTTCTTAAAACCGAACAATAGTTTAGCTTAACTAGTAAAGAACATCTGCCTTGAGCATTGTGCTCTTTTAAAAACTATCTATAAAGGATCAACTATCTATATGACAACAGCAACCTGAAAGATCAGATAGAGAACTTACAGTACAGTGAGTTTATGTTAACAGGGGAGGAACAATTTGGAAAAGGATAGCAAGAATGGTTGCACAACTTGATGTGAGCAATGTCACTGAATTGTATACGGAGAAATTACTGAATTGGTGTATGTTCTGCTGTGTATATTCTCAACAAAAAAATTATTAAAGAAACTATTTATTGAGGATCTATATCTCATTTTTTTATAAACTGTTCATTTCGTTGCCCATTTTTTCCTACTGAACCACTGACTATTTCTCTTATTGTTTCAGAAGAGCTCTTTATATATGAAGGAAATTAACGCTTTGGTGTCTTTGCTAAAATGAATCCATACCGATGTACTTTGGCTTATGGTATTTTTTGATGCAAATGTTACATTTCAGGCAGTCAGATTTGTGAGTCGTTTCTTTTATGGTGTCTATTCCTTCTTCCTATCCCATATCTGACAAACACCAATGTATACAGTACTTTCCCCCCCGTTTTCTTTCTTTTTACTGTGGTGAAAACACACACACCAAAATATTCACTACCAATCTATACTTTTTGTTTGCATCCCCCACCCCAATTTATTCTTTATATTTAAGCCTTTATCCATCAGGAAAGTATTTTGGTGTGTGCAGTAGTTTCCTGTGGCTGCTGTAACAAATTACCACAAACTGGGTGGCTAAAAAAACACACACACAGAAATTTGCTGTGTAAACTTTCACCTAAAGCACAATAATAAACTAAAACAAAAAAACCGAGATTTATTCTCTCTCAGTTCGAAATCAAGGGTCATGCTCCCTCAGGAGGCTCTAGCGCAGGATCCTTCCTGGTCTCTTCCAGCTTCTGGTGGCCCCAAGCATTCCTGGGTTTGTGGCTGCATCACTCTGATGTCTGCCTCCATTGTTATGGGCCTCCTCTTTGCCTGTCTCTTCTGTTCTTCTTATAAAGACATTGATATTGGACTTAGGGCCCTCCCCAATCCAGGATGATCTCACCTGGAAATTCTTACCTTAGTTACATCTATAAAGACTTGATTTCCAAATAAAATTGCATTCTGAGGTTACAGGTAGACATGAATTTTGGGGAACACTATCTAACTCACTGTGGAGTTCCTGGGTGGTACAAACGGGAAAGTGCTTGACTACCAGTTGAAAGGCTGGAGGTTTGAGTCCACTCAGGGGTGCCCTGGAAGAAAGGCCTGGTGATCTGCTTCCAAACAACCAACCACTGAAAACCTTATGGAGCACAGTTCTATTCTGACACACATGGGGTTGCCATGAGTTGTAGCAGACTCAATGGCAACTAACAACAACATTCAACTCACTAAGCATAGGAGGTGAAATAAATTATCTTCTTCAAAGAAGGAAATCAACTGTTATAATACGCTTTATTTAAAAATCCTTCTTCTCCACACTGATTGCTAAGCCCCTTTTTGCTTGTTAAATATTGAGCACTAAATTATTCCACACTTGGGGGTCTGCTGCTTGTACCTGGCCGTGCTGTTTGGATAATTATAGCTTCAGATAACATTCTTAAACAAGGGCCTCTCTCTCAGAGGGGTGCGGACGTTTTCTTCTCTGGCTCCCAAACACACCTTTCTCATGAAGCCTCATCTTCGTTGGAAGTCCCTGGGTGGTGCAAACAGTTAATGTGTCCGGCTACTAACTGAAAGTCTGGTGGTTCGAATCCACCCAGGGGTACCTCAGAAGAAAGGCCTGGCGATCTATTCCCAAAAAGTCATCCACTGAAAATTCTATGCAGCACAGATTTATTCTGACACGTGTAGGGTCGTCAGAAATTGGGGTCGACTTAACGGCAACTGGTTGCATCTTCACGGAGTCCGAAACCCGGGAGTTGGCCAAGTTGTGACCGGTTCCTTGGTTCAAGATCCTGGTTCCATGTGGATGTGAAACCTGTGCCCCAAAACCCCTGAATGCCTAGGTGGAGAGAGCCGCCCCGGAGGCAGACTCCTAAGTGGCTGGCTGAGAAGAAGGAAGGAGGAAGATCTTGGGCTGAGGAGCTGGGTCCATGGGTTCCTGGGGGCAAGCTGGGGGAAGCAGAAATCGCAGGCCTGCGAGAGGGTGTTGAAGCAGCAGGTCTGAAAACCACATGTGTCCTTCCTCAATCGTAACTGTCCCACCAAATGCCCTGGAGTGTACACACCTGGCCTGCCCTCCGTGTATTGTGAACAGGAAGCAAAGAACTTCCCAGGCCAACACAATCCGCCCACCCAGGGCTTGTGTAAGGTCGACCTCTCTCACTGCCGAGAAAGCAAATTGGCAGATGCTGAAAATCCCCACCAAAATAGCTCAAAGGCAGAAACAACCCAAGTATCCATCAACAGATGAATGGGTAAACACAATGTGGTCCATCCACGCAATGGAATACTACCATAAAGAGAAATTAAGTCCTGATACTTGCTACCACTGGGATGAATAATGAAAACATTATGCTCAGTAAAAGAAGCCAGACACAAAAGGTTATACAGTAAAACCTGTAAAAGCCGGAACCTATGTAGGGCAGAAACCTGTCAGAGAAGGAAAACTCAAATATTTTCCACTCATAAAGAGTAATGGAAAACGAGCCCCCTAGATTAGAAGGCACTCAAAATATACAGGGGCTGCAGCCATGGACTCAAGCATACCAACGATCACAAAGATGGTACACGCGGGGTTGCCATTAAGTCAGGGCTGACTTGACAGCAACTAGCAACCACCTCAGTTCAGAGCCTTTATCTCAGGCTTTCACAGAAGGGAAGTATGGGGAAAAGAGAGGCAACAAGAAATTAGGTCCTAGCATGAGTAGACAAATTTGTAGTCAGCCCTGCTCAAGGCCTGGTGGAGGCTTTGTGAGGGAAGGAAACGCAGTGCTCTGTGTATCAGTTTGGTGAGTGATTTGGAATTTATAGGAACATGAAGCAAGTGGGGCCTCCAGAGAGTGCAATGTAGCCCTTCCATTTATGCAAGGCCATAATTTGAAGCCACGTGTTTATCAGATGAAATCATTCCCCAGCTAAAAAGAGAAGGCTAGCATTATGGCGGCATTGTTGGGCAAGTGCCGTCTGTAATTTAGTGCGATGCCACTTTCCATGCATGCCTCCTGGAACCGGTTGGGTTTTTTTTTTTTTAAGCAGGAATGATCCTGTGAAGCTATTGGAAAGACTGTCAGCCAGTCAGCTGCCATCGAGTTGACCCCCACTCATGGTGACCCCATGTGCATCAGAACAGAAGTGGGCTCCACAGGGTTTTCAATGACTGATTTTTTGCAAGCAGATCACCAGGTCTTTCTTCTGAGGCACCTGAGTGAACTCAAACCTCCAACTTTTCAGTTAGCAGCTGAGCAGGTTCACCATTTGCACCACCCAAGGAGCCCACCAGAAAGACAGAGAGGTAGACAGATTACTCCAAAATGAACAAACTTGGGGCTCACAGTAGTGCAGACCTGGGGGACAGAGTTAGAGCTTGCCCTCACCAGTTTTCTGCACTTCAAACTTGAATGTAAGGTGTCCACACAAGTGGGGCTGTCAGGGGGAAGGAGTGTGTACCTAAGAAAAGAAAACTGCCGTGCCTCAACTCCTCAAGGGCAGTTCAGGGTAGGGGCAGGCTGCGTTTTTTTTTTTTTTTTTTTTTTTTGGCATTTCAAGAAGTCCAACAGGACTGGATCCCTATATCCAAGCCAGGGTCTGAAGGACCTGTGTAAATGTCAGGAGCTGGATGTCAAGTGGACTGGTGGCTCTGGGGTGACATCCTAGGACATGGCCAAGGGGTGGGATGGAGCAGGAATTGGCAACCCCTGGTGGGCAAAGCTGGACGAGTCGCTCTTCAGCAAATAGTGTCCATGGGGAAAAGTGAGAAAAGGGGGTCTGTGCTGGGTTGAAAGTCCCTGGATGGCACAAACAGTTTGCGCTCCACTACTAACCTAAAGGTTGGCAGTTTGAACTTACCAGTGGCGCTGTTGAAGAAAGGCCTGGCAATTGCTCCCACAAAGATTACAGCCAAGAAAACACCAGGGAGCTCAGTTCTACTCTGTAACACATGGGGTAGCCATGAGTTGGAGTCGACTCAATGGCAATGGGTTTTTAAACGTTTGTGCTGGGTTGAAGAGTATACCCTGAAAATGATGCTCATTTGGAACCTCAGGGTGGGACCTGAGTTGGAAATCGGGTCTTTGTAAGTGTAATGATTTAAGATGAGGTCATACTGTTGTAGGGTGGGGCCTAAATCTGATGATGAGTATCCTTATGAGAAGGCAAGAGGCACACAGACACAGGGGAGAAGGCCATGTGATGACAGGCAGAGACTGGAGTGATATGGTCACAAGTCCAGGGATGCACGATGCCACCAGAAGCTGGCAGAGACAAGGAAGGATCCTCCCCTAGAGCTTCCAGAGGGAGTGTGGCCCTGTCGACACCATGATTTCAGACTTCTGGCCTCCAGAGCTGTGAGAATAAATGTCTGTTGTTCTAAGCCCCCCCAGTGTGTGGTACTTTGTTGCAGTGGCCCCAGGACATTTGTACAGGGGCCCAGGGACCCAATATTGGCTGTGCACAGGAAGGTTCTGGAAGAGTCCTTGGATCACCACAGACTTTTCTCTGCCTTATTTGAGCATCACTGAAAAGCTCATAAAGTCCCTGGGTGGGGCAAATGGTCTGCTCTTAGCATCTAACCGAACCCACAGCAGTACCACAGAAGAAAGGCCTGGCGATCTGCTTTCATAGATTATAGCCAAGAAAACCCCACAGAGCATGGTTCTACTCTGACACATCTGCATTTGTCATGAGTTGGAATTGACTCAATGGCAATGGGTCTGTTTTCTGTTTTTTTTTAGAAGCCCATCCCCAGGCCTGTGCTCATGTCCATGGTAGCAATGAACACGTCCCTTTCTTCCCCACCATCTCCCCTAGACCCCCTACTCTGATCCCAATGCCTTGGAGAAAGCCCTTTCTCCACAGGCTTGCTGGGACTAAAACTCTTCTGGCATGGTCTGTTAAAGTTCCAGGTCCAGGGGGGCCAACATCTCCTCCCAGGCACAGAGCTTCACCAGGCGGCCAGTCACTCTCCCTGGGTCTGTGGTCATGCCCTGGACGAGACTGTCTTCATTTGTGTGACTGCTCTGGGCAAGGCACAGGACAGGGAGCGAATGTGGAAAGGGAGGAGACTATTAAAGCTGGGTCACTGGGGACTAGATTCCGGGAAAGAGATGGACAACAACCTGACAACAAGCAGGGTGGTATTTTCAAGAGCGGCAGTGCTTCGGAGAAGGAAACCCAGTACAGTGTGTTAGGGCAGCGGTTCTCACTGGGGGCGATTGTGGAAATGTCTGGAGATGTTTTTAGTTGCCATAACAGGGGTAGGGGGTTGGGAGGAAGGGCTGCTACTGGCATCTGGTGGGTGGAAGCCAGGGATGCTGCTCAACACCCTACAGTGCACAGGACCACCCCCACCCCAGCAAAGAATGTTCTGGAATCAAAAGTCAGCAGGGCCACAGTGGGGAAGCCAGGACAGAACCAGAGCTGGGTGTACGGAGAGTCTGGGTACAGTGGTCCCGGTGAGAGGTGGCCAGTGCAGGGAACAGGCACTGTCTGGGCTGGTCTAAGAAAGGGAGAGCAGTGTGTCTGGGCCAGCTGGTGGCATGAGGGGGGGACAAGGAGGAGCTGGGGTCCGGAAGATCAGATCCACCAGGCCGTGCAAACGTGTAACCGAGTGTGGATTTTCATGCAAGGAGAGTGGCTGCCATGGGGTTTGAAACAGGGACTCCAGACCTGGTGTGTTTGAGAAACATCACCCTGGCAGTGGGGTCTGGTGGACGTGGGGGTCCCATCCAACGCCTCTGGCAGAGGTCCAGGGAAAACGCGGGCGGTTCAGACCAGGCCTGTGAGATGCACTTGAGTTCTGGTTACAGTTGGGAGGGAAAGAAGACCTGGAACATGCTGCTGGTGGCCAGGTTCTGGAACCTTCCAAACTGATGGGTAGGCATGTCAACAAAGATGGGTTAGACAGTTGGGATGGGGGCTCTGGATGGTGAGAGATAAACCCTTCACGATGCTCCCTCCAAATAAAACAGCCCATGAGTCACCGCGCTCAGGTGCAAAGCCACCTTGCAAAGCCCCATCTGCTAAACTGACAAGGAGCACACTCTGGTGCTCATCACATAAGCGTGGCCTCTGTGGGAACACGGGGAACGTATTCTGGGCTGGCTCCACCCTTAAGGGCACTTTGAGTTACTGCTGAGAAGAGAGGTGAAATGCTAGTTCGAAGAGGCCATACTTGGTGGGTGGTGGGTTAATGGGGACCCTGGGCTGGGCTCCAGGGGGACATCTGTGCTGTCTGGGTCACTGGCGCAACCTGGGCACTCAGTGCTCCAGTTGCTCTGATCTAGAGACCCCAGGGATGTGTTCCCGAGGGGCCTTCCCCTCCCTGTGACTGTCCTCAGGACACCTCGCCTGGGAGTAGGTCCTGCCTCGTGGCTGGTGTGCAGGATTTGGGGCAAATGTCCCACAGAGCTTTCAGCCAAGTCTTCGGAACAAAGTATTGCTGGCTGCTGTCGAGTAGACCCTGGACTCATGGCAACCCCAAACACAATGGAACAAAATGCTGCCCGGTCCCGCGCCATCCCCAAGATCGGGTGTGGATCAGACTGTTGTGATCCATAGGGTTTTCACCAGCTGATTTTCAGAAGCTGATCGTCAGGCCTTTCTTCCTAGTCTGTCTCAGTCTGGAAGCTCTGCTGAAACCTGTTCACCATCACAGCAACAAGTGGCTGAAGGTCCTGGGAGTTTGCCCGGTCAGTGCCTCTGTGGACAGCCCGTGCCCTGCTCCACGGCATCCTCCTCTAGCACCAATCCAGGTGCAGTGGGCTTGGCAGCCCATGGAGGTTGTTGGGGGTTGAATGGGGCTCCAAAAAAGATATGTTGAAATGTTAACCCCCCAGTGCCTATGAACGTGACCTTGTTTAGTTAGAAATAGGGTCTTTGTGGATGTAATTAAGATGAGGTCATAACGGGAGTAGGCTGGGCCCTGAATCCAATGACACGTTTCTTTATAAGACACAGAAGAGAAGACACAGACACAGGGGAGACGGCCATGTGAAGACGGAGGCAGAGGCTGGAGAAATGTGACCACAAGCCCAAGAATGCCTAAAGCCACCAGAAGTAGAAGGGACAAGGTCGGGAGGTAGCGTGGCCCTGGTGACACCTTGATTTCAGACTTTTTGTCTCCAGAATGGTGAGAGAATACATCTCTGCTGTTTTCATCCCCCCAGCTCGGAGTACTTTGTCACAGCAGCCACAGGACAGTGAGACAGAGGTGTAGGAACAAAGCAACCCTGCGCACGGCATCTAATTCCTCTTCCTGCACGCTGAAGAGCCTGGCACTCTTCTATACCATCGAGGCGATTCTACCCTCAGGGGCACTTGGAAATATCTGGAGACATTTTCGGTCATCACACCTGGCGGGGGGGGGGGGGGGGGTGCTACTGGCACCAAGTGGGTGGAGACCGGATGTTGCTCAATACCCTACAGTGCACAGGACACCCCCACCCAGAGAATGATCCAGAACCAAATGTCAGCAGTGCCAAACAGGAGAAACCCTGCATTAATTATTTGGGAAAAAACTGAGTTTGATCCCTGCTCACACGGTACACCAGAATAAATTCCTGATGGGTTAGATGATGTAAACCAGGGTGACCCTCCAGCTTCTGTGATTTCCCTCCTCTGTCCCTCCCCACTCAGTGTGTGGATTTAAATGTGTACAGCATCCTAGGACTTCAATAGGACAGATGACTCTAGCAACCAGGGTCTCTTGGGGGTCAGTGGAATCCCCTAACCCAGGGGGTCTTCACCTGGGGAGATTCTGCCCCCTGGTGACAGTGGCAATGTCTGGGGACAGTTTTGTCTGTTACAACCGAGAGGGAGTACTATTGGTATCGAGTGGAGGCCAGGGATGCTGCTCAACACCCTACAGTACACAGGATGGCCCCCACCACAGACAACTATCTGGAACCAAACGTCAGCAGTGCCAAGTGGAGAGACTTTCAACAAATAAGAAAACCAACGTTTGAAGACTTGAGGGTCTCCCCACTACATGAGTCTTTAGGAAGGTTCCAGCCCAAGTTCATTTGGCTGCACAGTATTTGGGGATGAGCAGGAGCATATTTGGGACCTGGAGGTGTCTGGTCCCATTACAACAACCTGTCCCTCACCTCCTCTGCCCGTCGTTTTCTCCCCTCCCCCTAAAACCAGAAGGCAGACTCCACAGGACCACCACTTGGAAGGGGCCGGCTCCAGAGCATCTCTGCATCCTGCCTGTCCACACACTCACCCTCAATAAAGAGCATCACCTGTCAGAGACAAGAAGTTGGCCATCTTCCTGTGTCCCCCCGAGTCCGAGAGCTTGCCAGGAAATTAGCCTACCCCAGGGGGTTGAGAAATGGGGTGCACTTTTAGGGGCTGGGTCTGAAAACCCAAATGCAACCTCCCAGCCCCCCGGTTTCACCCACCCTAAAAGGGGGCCCAGGGTCCCTTGGTGCTGCAAACATGCTCGGCTGCTAACTGAAAGGTTGGAGGTTCAAGTCCAGAGGCACCCTGGAAGAAAGGCCTGGCAATCTACTTGTGAAAAACGTGCCACCGAAAACCCTATGGAGCACAGTTCTACTCTGACACACATGGGGTCACTATGAGTCAGAATGGACTCCATGGTAACTGGTTTAGTTTACTGATTTTGGCCCTTGATCAGGCCTCTGACAGACGCTCCCTGCACACCCCATTTTAAAATTCACCAGCTCCCACGAGATCCCTTACTCTCCAAGCTGGATGCCAGTCCCTCTCCAAGCAGGCAGGCACCTGGAAAGTTACCTGGCAGGGCGCTTCCAAAGTCTGCATGGCCAACTCGCTCACCCCTTAGAGTGTTTATTTAAATGAGTAAGAGATGAAGCAAAATGAACTACTGTTTTTTTCTAGTCTATTAGTCTGACTATAACGTCCTTGGGTGATGCAAACAGTTTGAGCTTGGCTGGTAACCAAAAGTTCGTGGTTCAAGTCTGCCCAGTAGTGCTGTGGAAGAAAGCTCTGGTGATCTGCTTCTGTAAAGATTACAGCCAAGAAAACTCTATGCAGTGCAGTTCTACTCTGTAACACATGGGGTTGCCAAGAGTTGTAATGGCACAAGACAACAGCAGTCTGACTGACGTTGTTGGGTGCCACTGCGTTGATTCAGACTCACAGTGACCCCATGTGCCAGAGGAGAACTGCCCCATCGGGTTTTCTTGGCTGTAATCTTTCTGGAAGCAGACTGCCAGGAATTTTCCCCGCCGGACCATTCCTTTAAAATTCCTTTACAATGTAAAACCGAAATCTGTCCCACGCCCAGCAATAGCAGTACTAGAACACCCTAACTGTGCTTGCTCTCTCTCTCTCACACACACACACACACCCCCCTGTGAAGTCGGGCAGAGCGGCAGAGCTAGGATACAATGTATGAGTCAGATGAGGACAGTTTATTCAGTTCCAAGTAACCCACAAGCCTAACTAACCCTGAATCACTACCTTCTTTCTCATCAGGCTGGGGCTCAAAACATCTCGACTAGGAAGTGATAAAACCCAAACTCATCAGCCGCGTTTTTAGATCATGCCTAATCTCCGAAGTCCTCCGTGCACCAAAACAAAAAGGAGAAAGAGATAAAGATGTGGCCCCCATGCTGCAGGGGTGGGCGGCTCGGGCCAAGCGGGGTGCAGACTGGGCCCTTTGTTCTGTGTCTTGGTCAGGACAAGGGCAGAGAGCAGGGATGTGGAAAGGCTGCGCCGGGAAAGGGGCTGCCTGGTACAGTGGGTTGGGGACTCACGGTGCACAGAGCGGTCCCCTAGTAACACGGCCCAGGAACGTGGTGTTTGCTCACATCGGGGTAAGTAGCAATGTCACAGGGAGGACCGGGGGAGCAGACACGAAACAGTACGTGCTTGCGGGTAAACGGGCATCTCCTGCGCATGGGATGAGATAACCCGGCAGACAAAGCCACGTTTATCCAGGGCACTCTCCAGGGCAGCTCTGGCGAAAAGAATCCAATACCTCTAATCTTGAAGGAAAAAGCAACAACTCATTTTAAGATGGGCAAGGACAGTTCCTCCCAAAATCCAGGTCAGTCCCAACACAAAGATGCAAGACACAATGGTCCCCACTGTCCCTGTGGAGGAAGGCACAGCCCCACTCCCCCCAGTTCCTCCTCATTCATCTGTTCTCTGAGCCCACTGCCTAACTCCACCTCAGTCTGCTCTTAACGGTTTCTTTTTATCAGACACACTCCCTGAAGATTGAAAATTGACTGGAGAGCAGAATTCAGCGGCTGGTACATTCTCTCATGGCTCCTGGTTTTTAGAAGCATTTTGTCAGGAGCTCAGTGTACACCATTGCCAGTTGCTGTTGCGTTAACTCCAATTCATGGTGACCCCAAGTGTGCAGAGTAGAACTGCTCCACAGGGTTTTTGAGGCTGTGATCTTTCAGAAGCAAATTGCCAGGACTTTCTTCTGAAGTGCCTCTGGGTGGGCTCAAATTGCCAACCTTTAGATTAGCAGCCAAGCACTTAACCATCTGTGGGACTCCCAAGGATGCCCCAGAGACCCACTAAGCAATGGTGGGGCCTGGATAAGAACCAGCATTTACTATGGAGCAGTGGTTCTCAAAGGGGCAATTCTGTACCCAGCAGACACGGGGCAAATGTCTGAGACATTTTTGGTTGTCATGATGGGGGACAGATGCTACTGGCATCGAGTAGGTGGAGACCAGGAATGCTGCTCAACACCATACAGTGCACAGGAAGGCCTCTACCACAGAGAATGTTCTGGAACTAAATGTCAATGGTACCTTGGTTGATACACCCTGCTCTAGAGATTTAGTCTTCACTAATTTAAGGAGGAAGTACAGTCAGAATGCTCCTTAGAAGCAAGAACGGCAAGACTATGTCTTGCTTACTTGGACACGTCATCAGGAGAGACCAATCACTAGAAAAAGACATCATGTTTGGTAAAGTGGAGAGTCAGCAAAAATGAGGGAAACCCTCCATGAGATGAACTGACTTAGCTGCAACAATGGGTTCATATATACCAAAGATTGTGGGGATGGCCCAGAACTGGGCAGTGTTTCATTCTATTATACATAAGCTTGCTTGAGTTGGAGCTGACTTGACGGTAGCTAACCACAATAACAATAATCCTTCAAGAGTCCCTGGGTTGTGCAAATGGTTAAGCACTTGGCTGTTAACCTTAAAGGTTGGTGGTTTGAACCTACCCAGAGGCACCTCAGAAGAAAGGTCGGCGATCTACTTCCAAAAGGCAACAGCCATTGAAAACCCTATAGAGCAGTTCTACTCGGACACACATTGGGTTGTCATGACTTGGAATCAACTCGATGACAGCTGGTTAACAATCCTTCATGTTTCTAAAAAGCCCAGGTAGCCATCTCTGAAGCCATCACCTCCCTGGGCCTCAGTTTCTATATCAGTAAAATAGGAACACATACCCCCTTACTGGGTGGTTGGCAGGATAAACGAGCTGGGTGTATAATAGTATCTATCACAGAAGCTGCTCAATAAAAGGCAGTGCTTTGAAGGTATTTGCTCCTCCAATTTCCTTCCTCTAATGGTTCCTTTTTATCAAGATGCACTCCCTACAGATTAAGAATTGACTGAAGCTACCCTTGAGAGGGAGCCCTGGTGGCACAGCGGTTAAGAGCCTGGCTGCTAACCGAAAGGCTGGCACTTCGAATCCACCAGTCGCTCCTTGGAAACCCTATGGGGCAGTTTTACTCTGTCCTATAGGCTTGCTATGAGTCGGAATCGACTTGATGGCAATGGCTTTGGTTTTTTGTTTTTACCCTAGAGAGCCCCCTGGATAAATGTGGCTTTGTAAGCTAGGTTATCTCCTCTCATTGTTTAATATCTCTTTATCCTTCAAGGTGGTGCAAATGGTTTGTCTCAACTACTAACCTAAAGATCGGAGATTCAAATTCACCCAGAGGGACCTCAGAAGACAGTCCTGGTGATCTA
This sequence comes from Dugong dugon, assembly GCA_030035585.1. Lineage (NCBI taxonomy): Eukaryota > Metazoa > Chordata > Mammalia > Sirenia > Dugongidae > Dugong > Dugong dugon. The sequence goes on along the minus strand of CM057462.1, from coordinate 21,592,358 downwards.
CTTCCATCAAGATTATAGCCAAGAAAACCCTATGGAGCTCAGTTCTACTCTGTAACACACAGGGTCACCAAGAGTCAGAATGGACTCGATGGCAACAGGTTATCCTTCAAGGCTGGGCTTGGGGCCAGCCACCCCTTCCGAGGAAACTTGCTGGAATCCCCCTTGCCCCAAAGCTTGCGCTGGGTGTCCTGACTGCCCTCACATCTTGAGCCATCACTGTGAACGTGATTATTTCCAAGGGGGTCTCCACCAGAATGTCCCTCCTCAGGAGGACTCGTCTGCATCCTGGGGACTCAGCCCAGGGCCTGGCACAACCAGCCCTTGCTTCACTGAACTCTGGGCCCATCCAAGGCATACCACGGCCCTTTGGTGAGATGAGGAAAGGAAAGCTGCAGGTTAACAAACCCCGCTGGGGAGAAAACCACCTCCTACAGTCAAAGGGAAAGGGGAGATTCCCTAGTCCCAACCTGCTTCACCATATCACAGAAAGTTGAGGCTGGAAAGGACCTCTGAGAGGGTCTGGCCCAGGGATTTCCAGCCAGAAGGATGTGGCAAGCTTGGGAACAAGCACGATTTGTGAAAGCACACTCAACACTGCGATTTTCTATTTGGGAGATGAAGAAGCAATAAAAAAATTTTTTTGTAATATCAGCTATAGAATAGGAAGCTGAACAAAATCAGGATAATTTAACGGTGATTTGGCGATTTGTGTGTCAGGGGCAACATAAAATCTGAGAAGGAGTGGACGAGAGACACTATGGCTACCAGGAATGGTTGAGTTTCAAAGGGGAGAAACACGGATCAAGGCCAACCCACCAATTTTACAGGTGAAGAAACAGCCAAACAGAACTGTCCAAGGCCCAGACCCCTAAAAGGAGCCCTGGTGCACAATGGTTAAGCGTTTAGCTACTAACTGAAAGGTCAGTGGTTTGAACCCACCCAGTGGGTTCGAAAAGACCCTGTGATCTGCTCCTGTAAAGACTGTTGTTGTTCTTGTTAGGTGTCGCTGAGTGGGTTCCAACTCATAGTGACCCCATGTACAACAAAACGAAACACTGTCCAGTCCTGCGCCATCCTCACAATCATGGGTTAGGCTTGAACCTATTGTTGCAGCCACTGTGTCCGTCCATCTTGTTGAGGGTCTTCCTCTTTTTCACTGACCCTCTACTTTACCAAGCATGATATCCTTCTCCAGGGACTGGTCCCTGTAAAGATTACAGCCTGAGAAACCCTACGGACTAGTTCTACTTTACCATTGTACAGGGTCACTTTGAGTCAGAACCGACTTGACAGCACACAACAACAACAACAAGACCTCCAACATGGTGGTTTCCCCAGGATCCTCCACCTGGCCGCACTCCTAATACAGGGAGAAGGCAATGGGGCAGGGAGGGAGTCTGTGGAATGGGAAGATGAGCTTGGTTGAGGGCAGGGACCTTGCCTGCCATGTTTGTCACTGCGTTCTGGCCCACACTCAATGTCTGCAGAAGGCAAGATTGGGGGCTCCAATCGTGCACCCCAGGGCCAGCAAGACAGGAAGCTACCTTCTGTGTGAGCTAGAAGATTCTGGAAAGAAAGGAGGTGATTATCTCCCAGGGGCCCTCTTTACATTCAAATGATCCAGATTCATGTCCTAAATGGGCTACAAAACCAGGCTCTTCAGTTCTGCTGGTTATTGTTAGTTGCCTTCGAGTCTATTCCAACTGATGGGGACCCCATGTGTGCAGAGTAGAGCTGCTTCATAGGGTTTTCAAGGCTGTGACCTTTCAGGAGCAGATCGCTAGGCTTGTCTTCCTGGGTGGGTTCTAACTGCCAACCTTAGAGCTAGCAGCCAAACACTTAACCATTTGTGCCACTCAAGGTATCCACAGACAGGGAAGGAGGAAAATTAATGCTGATTGAAACCACTGAGCCTATGAGGCCAGAGATGAGCCAGGCCCCAGCAAGGAAAATCTGAGGATGTCTTCAAACCCACAAGGTTAATCAGATGCTGAAACAACTTTAGAGTTGTCCAGGCTACTTCCTGCTCCCCCTGGGCTCCTTAAGACAACGTGTGGAAGGTGGGAGCTGGGACCCTCCCACTTGAACGTACAGCGCCTCTACCTGCTCCCACCCCAGCTGCCTTTCCTGGTGACAAAGAGAGTTGGAGAGGCCTTGCCTCAGTAGACCCCTTGTGTATGGGCGCCCGGGAAGGCAGGGTTGGCCGCTGAGCCTCTCTGAGAGATCAGCCCCCATGCCGGGGACAGATTTCCTGTCTGTCGTTTTACCCATTTAAGTCCAAGGATGCAACCCCACGGAGGTAAACTCACAATTGCTCCCCCCATCCTGAAACCCAGTTCTGGCCCTAGTGCGGGGCCTGGCAGCTCCTCCCCCGCTGCAGCCAGGCTGGGACCCCAGAGCTCCTTCCTCACCCCACAGCCAGGCTGAGACCCCAGACTCCAGCAGACATGTCTTAGGAGAAGAGTGGCATTGTGGCACAAGTTTTCACAACTGGGAGATGGGCCCAGTCACCCAGGGATTGGGGATGTATTAAAAGAGTAGGGGTCTGATCCTCCGGGGCTGCACATCAAACTCTCTGGGGGCACCCTGGCCCTTTCCTTCTTTCTCCTTCCTCTCCGGGCCCTTCCCTTAGCTCCTGCCAGGGCTTCTATACTCTTTTCTTCTCTCCCACCCCCCCAACTTGCCCCTTCCCCAGAAACAGGCAGTCACCCCAGTTGGCTCAGACCTCCCGCATTTGCCCACCCCGGGGTGCCAGGCGCTGCTCTAAGCCTCGTACACCCTGCCTCTAGTCCTTGAACCGCAGCGGCGCCCCCAGGCTGTTTCTGTAGTCCTTCCCCTCCACCCGCACCCCGGCTGTCCCCCTCACCAGCCGCCTAGCACCTCTTCCCCAGCCCGGGCCTCTCCACTCCGCCTCCATGCCTCCCCCACCCAGTCCCATTTCCTGCGACCCCCCAACTCCCCCCTCAAGCCACGTCCTCCTCGAGAAGCTGCTCAAAGCCACAAGCCCTCCCCACCCCAAAACTCCCTCCCCAGCCCCATCGGGGCCACCCTGGTCCCCATCAACTTCCTCCTTTTTAGCCCCCGTCCGACCGCGAACCCCGCAGCCCCTCCACGACTCCCAGTCTCGTTCCCGCCCCCAGACTCTGCTTCCACGTCCCCCATTAACGCGCAGCCCGATCCCCCTCCCCAGACGTTTCCCCCACTCCGGCGCGCGCCCCAAGCCAGAGTCCCGGTTCCTCGCGCGCGCAGGGCACTCACCTGGGCCTCGGCCGCCGCGCGCCGTGGTCCCGGGCCCGCTCCCAGCCCGCCGGCCGCCGCCGGCCGCCCGCCACTCCTCCACGGCTCCGCCCCGCCGCGCCCACCTCTCCCCCCTCTCCCCCCTCTCCCCCCTCTCCCCCCTCTCCCTCGCGCGCGCCGCTTCCGGGTTCCGGAGGGGCAGAGCCGGAGGCGTGACGCCAGCGGCCCTCGGGGGCGGGGCGAAACGAACCTCGCCCCCCCCCCCCCGGCCCCGCCTTCCGCCTCTGCCTCCGCCCGCTTGTGGGCGAGACCAAGTATGAGGGATGGCGGGGGAGGTGCACGTCCAGAGGACGCAACCTGCCCTGCAGCCTGGGCTTCCCGGGGTTGGCGATACGCGGCCTCCCCTCCTCAGGCTCCGGAATGGGGCGTGGGGGCGTGTCCGGCTTCGAGGAGCCGGCCTTCGAGCTGAAGGCGGGAAAATGGCGGATTCCTCAGGGCGCGGCGGCGGGTAAGTTGGGGCTTTGCGGGGTTGGATTTGGGCGTCCGGCGGGACGGCCGCGACCAAGGGCTGGGGGCGGGGGGCTGTAGAGTCGGATGGCGGGGGTCCTCGGGTCGAGGCAGCTGCGGCCTGGTCAGGGACCGTCTGGTATGCGCAAGGCCCCCGGCCGGCGCGCGGCTTCTGCGCATGCTCGGGGGGCGCGGAGCTGACACCCCCCCCCCCCCCCCCCCCACGGTACCGCGAGTTCGACTCCCGAGACTTCTGGTTGGAATCCCGGGCCATGAATTCGTATCCTGGGTTCATGAATTCGAATACTCCAGCCGCGAGTTAGAATTTCGGGGCCTCATGCTCCTTCAGGGGTGACGTTGGACCAAAGGCCTCCTCTGTGCCTCGCTTTCCTCAGCTCCGAAAGGGGGCTGATAACGCCACTCAATTTCGCAGGGCTCGTGCCAAGAGCGTCTGACCATCAAATGCGACTGTGTTGTTATTAGTAAAATTATTTTATGGACAATTGGTGGGTTACACATTTACTTTGATTTTCCCAACCCTGTTATTGTATTCTCTCCATTTACAGATGAGATGATCCAGGCTCAGGGAGGGGAAGTCATTTGCAAACAAGACAGACAACAGATGTTGAACGCTTGTCAGGGTCCAGGCACGATTCTGCGGCTGCGTTTGTCTTGCTTGTTCATTCTGCCAGTGCTTATTGAGCATCTGAGGTGTGCCAGATGCTGGGGGTACAACAGAGTATTAAAATAGAAAATTCCTGCCCTCCTGTAGCCTAAAGCCAAAAAAAACCAAACCCGTCGCTGTCGGATTGATTCTGACTCATAATGACTCTATATGACAGGGTAGAACTGCCCCATAGGGTTTCCCGGGAGCGGTTAGTGGATTCGAACTGCTGACCTTTTGGTTAGCAGCCAAGTTCTTAACCAGTGGAGCTTACATTGTTAAAAAAAAAAATCAGTTTCCGGGGAGCGGTTAGTAGATTCAAACTGCTGACCTTTTGGTTAGCAGCCAAGTTCTTAACCAGTGGAGCTTACATTATTTAAAAAAAAAATCAGTTGCAGTGGATTCGACTCAGACTCCCAGTGATGCCATGTGTGTCGGAGTAGAACTCTGACCCCACTGGTGTCGGAGTAGAACTAGGCCCCCTAGGGTTTTCAGTGGGTCATTTTCTGGAAACATATCACCAGGGCTTTCTTCTGAGGCACCTTGGGGGTGGACTTGAGCCTCCAGCCGGTTGGTTAGCAGCCAAATGCTTAACCGTTTGCACCACCCAGGGACTCCCCTGCCCGGTGATCTTACTGACTCCAGTTTAGTGAAATCGCTCAGGTTTCCTCCACCCACCCTTGTCCTAATCTTGTGAGATTTGAACTAGCAACTTTAAGTCACAGGTGAGGTACCTGAGGTGCACAGAGGTGCAGTGACTCCCCCCATAGGTCAATAGGTGTGGTGGGAACCTGTTTGGTTTGATTCTAGTGCCCTGGCTCAGACCCAGAACTCTTGCTCTGTTCCATTCCAGCTCTGACACTTGCCAGGGTGACCTGTTCAAGCCTTGGTTTCTTGTCTGAAAAACGAGACTAAAGCGAGATAAAAACCAGTTACAATGTCAGCCCTGACTCTTGGCGACCTCGTGTGTCAGGGTAGAACTGTGCTCCACGGGGTTTTCAATGGCCTTTCTTATGAGGTGCCTTGGGTGGAGTCAAACCTCCAACTTCTCGGCCAGCAGGCGAGCGCATTCACCATTTGCACCACCCAGGGTGTCCCGGCACAAAGTAAGTGTTCAGTAACATGTCAGATGAGTGATTGTGCAGCCGCAACTGCTGTACCTACTCGTTGTGCTCTAGAGTCTGGCCGGCAGGAGGTACTCAGTATATATTTGTTGGATGAATAACCCAGAGGTACTAACCCAGATTTTGCCCTGCTAGGAGCTTTTACAAAACACTGCCTGGTCCTGGGCCATCCTCTCAGTGTTTTGTTCTGTTGTACATGGGGTCGCTATGAATCTGAACCGACTCGATGACATTTAACAATATCTGGAGACATTTTTGATTGTCACAGCTGGGTGGAGGAGTGCCACTGGCATCGAGTGGGTGGAGGCCAGGGATGCTGCTAACATCCTACAGTGGACAGGACTGCTCTCACCACAGAGAATGATCTGGAACTAAGTATCAGCAGTGCGAAGCTGAGAACCCCTGACATAATGAATGGATGGGTAGAAGCATGGGTCTGAAGATAGAGGGATAACTTAGAAGGCTGCTGTAAAACTCCTGTCATGAAATAACAGAGCCTGAATATTACTCAACCCTGAAAAGGAATTAAGTCCTGATACATGCTACTATGTGGATGAACCTTGAAAACATGATGCTTAGTGAAAGAAGCCAGACGCAAAAAGCCACATAATGTATGATTCCATTTATATGAAATGTCCAAAGCAGGCAAATTCAGAGACAGAAAGTGTATTAGTGGTTGCCTAGGGCTTGGGAGTAGGGGAGATGGGGAGTAACTGCTAATGGGTATGGCATTTCTGTTTGGGGTGATGAGAATGTCCTGGAACTAAATAGGGGTGGTGGTGACACAATATTATGAATGTACTAAATGCCACTGAATTTAAGATGGTTATTTTTTTCTTTTAGTTGTGAAAATATACACAACAAAACATATATGAGCTCAACAATTTTCCACATGTCCAATTCAGTAACATTGATTATGTTCTTCAAGTTATACAACCATTCTTGCTATCCTTTTCCAAATAGTTCCACCATAAAATGGTTAATTTTACATTAAGTGAATCTCATCTCAGTTAAAACAAAACAAAACAAAACAAAAGGAGGCCTGATGTAACAGAGGAGAGAGGGGACCATGAGGCCAGAACCACTGACTCACCAGTGATGGGTGCGGAAGAGTCCAGGATGATTCCCAGGTTTCCAGTCTGGGTGAGCGGGCAGAGGAGGATGTCAGGAACAGGCACCAGCAGTGCAGGGTGGGGGAAGCCCAGGGGCGGGGACCAGGCCTCACGACTTTCACTTGGCCAACTTTACTTGATGCAGCTGGATGCAGCTGCTGTTGTCATAGCAGCAGGATTCCCCTTGCTCAGCTCACTGCGGATGGCCACCTCTTCTGTGGGGCTCCGAGGACCTCCAAAGTGAGACGCAGTCATGCTCAAGAACACCCCAGCGGAGAGGTGACCTTGACAGATGCCCCATGGGTGTTCACAGACCCCTCCCAACTCCCGCAAATACCCAACTGCTGTCCTGCTTTGAGAAAAAAGGTCTGGCGATCTACTTCTGAAAAAGTCAGCTATTGAAAATCCCTGTGGAGCCCAGTTCTACTCTGACACACGTGGAGTCAGCATGAGTCAGAGTTGACTCAATGGCAACTGGTTGAAGAACCCCTGGATGGTGCAGATGATTAACATGCTTGGCTGCTAACTGAGAGGCTGGAGGTTTGAGTCCCCCTGAGGCACCTCAGAAGAAAGGCCTGGCCATTTACTTCCAAAAAATCAGATGCTGAAAACCCTGTGGAGCATAGTTCTACTATGACACACATGACATCACCAGGAGTCGGAATTGACTTGACAGCAACTGGTTTTCTACTCTGTGCCAGGTGGTGGGAATGGAGTGGTGAGCAGAACAGACAAAAAGGTCCCCACCCTTCCAGAACTTTAGAGCCCATCTTCCTGCTGGCTGCCACTGGTCTTCATGAAACGTAGTTCACCTTGTCCATCTCCTGCTTCAAGCCCTTCCTTGTCCCTCGTTGCCTGTAGCAAGGGTCTGCAAACTACAATGTGCAGGCCAAGCCAGCTGGTCTCCTGTATGACCACCAAGCTAAGAACAGTGTTTGCATTTTTATGTGGCTGTAATAAAATCAAAAGAATAGTATTTCATGACATATAAAACTTCTATGAAATTTCAGATGTCAGTGTCTGTGAATAAAGTTTTATTGGCACACAGCCACACCCATTTCTTTCTGTACCATCTGACTGCTTTTGTGCTATAATGGCAGAGTTGAGTAGTCATGACAGAGACTGTGTGGTCTGCAAAGCAGACAATATTTACTCTCTGGCCCCTTACAGAAAAAGGTTGCTGACTCCTGGGCTATAGAAACAGGTCCAAGCCCTTAAGCTCTTCAGAACTATTTTGGCCTAGTCCAGCTTCCCTCTTCCTCCCTTACCCCGTACCCCTGTCCACCTTCTTCATCCAAACCATTTTTGTTGTTAGCTACCATCAAGTTGGCACTGACTCATCGTGTCACGGTGCACACCAGACTGAAATGCCGCTCGGTTCTGTGCCATCCCTGTGATCAGTTGTGGATCGGACCGATGTGATCCATAGGGTTTTCATGGGCTGATTTTTGGAAGTAGATTGCCAGGCCTTTCTTCCTAGTCCATCTTAGTCAGGAAGTTCCACTGAAAACTGTCCAGCATCACAGCAGCATGCAAGCCTCCACTGACAGATGTGTGGTGGCTGCACATGAGGTGCGTTGGGAAAGAACTGAACCCGGATCTCCCACATAAAGGCGAGAACTCTACCACTGAGCCACGAGTGACCACTTTAAAGGGCTGATTAATTTCTATTTCTGCATCATTTTCTTCTGCCCCTGCGCCTGTGCCCTTGCTGAACTCTCCTCTCAGCGTGCCCCTTCCCGTCACTGTGTGTCTGAGATAACTTTATCCTACACCTCCCACCCCTTTCTGGGTCTGGAGCCCTCATCTTCGCATGTGTCCGAGGAGGAAAATGCTGGTCTTCCCTTTCTCAGAAGGAGCTGTCTTTTGCTTGTTGCTGTATCCCCAGTGGCATCCAGTAGGCCCATAAACTTTGATGTCAGTGCACTCATGACGAAGTTGAGGTCTTCTTTGACGCTCGGCAGTAATACTCTCACTTCACAGAGCTTTTCTCCTTCTGGTCCCTTTTCAAGCTCAGATGTTCAGCCATGCCTGTAGATCAGTGTCCTGGAGCTGCTGTAACAAAATACCACACACTGGGTGGCTTATAACAATAGGAATTCTCTCACCGTTCTGGAGTCCATACGTCTGAAATCAAGGTGTCTGCAGGGCTGTGCTCCCTTGCCTTTTCCAGCTTCTGGTGGCTCCAGGTGTCCTGGGCTTGTGGTGCATCACTGCAGTCTCTGCCTCTGTCATCACATGGCCTTCTCTTCTGTGTCTGTGCCTCTCTTCCTCTCTTATAAGGACACCACTCACATTGGATTAAGATTTAGTCCCTGGTTTGCTCAAATGGTTTGGGCTCAACTACTCACCTAAATGTTGGCAGTTTGAACCCTCCCACCAGTGCCATGGTAGAAAGACCTGGCAGTCTGTTTCCGTAAAGATTACAGCCTAGAAAACCCCATGGAGCAGTTCTACTCTGTAATATATGGGGTCATCATGAGTCAGAATTGACTCAACAACAATAGGTTTGGTTTGGTTTGGTTACTCCAGTGTCACCTCATGTTAACTGATAACAACTAGACTGTTTCCAAACAGGGTTATGTTCACAGGTAACAGGAGTTAAAATGCGGACATATCTTTTTGGGGGACACAGTTTAACTTGTGACATTCATGTTGCCCCATGTGACCAGGCTGGGGGCCCCCTAGTGGGGCTGTTCCTGTTGGTGTGGCCCTGACCTGAAGAGATCAGCATAGGCGGAGATTGGGGATACTGGGCCTGGGCTCCCTGAGAAGCCCAAGCTTTGGGCTGGCAAAGGTACCTCACTTGCTTCCTCATGGCTCCAACAAGATGTGCCTTAGTCTCTTAGGGCTGCTGTGACAAACACCACACGTTTGTTGCTTTTAAAGAACAGTGTTCATTTCCTCACAGTCCTGGAGGCTAGAAGTCCAAATTCAGGGCATGGCTCTAGGAGGAGGTCTTCCTTGTCTCTTTTAGCTTCTAGTAGCTACTGGCAATTGGTGGAGTTCCTGGGCTTGTACATGCATCTGCTTCCGTCTGCATATGGCCTTTTCTGTGTCTGTGTCTCTGTGTCTATTCTGTTCTTCTAAGACACCACTCAGAAGTGATTAGGTTGAGGACCCACCCTACTTTGGTATGACCTCGATAATGTAACAGAAGAAAACCCGTATTTCCAAATAGGGTCATATTTACATGTATAGGGGTTTGGACGTCAACATATCTGTTTGGGGACATGCAATTCAATCCATAATGAGATGCAAGGACCTTCCTCTCTTCTAGGAAGCCGTCAGCAGCAGGTTCCAATACCCCCGGTGGCGCCAAACCAAAAGGAAAAAGAGTACAAGGTGAGCAAAGCCAGGATCTGCCTCACAATCCAGTTTTTTTGTGAAGGTGGCTTTTCTTCCCTTAAGTGCTGCCAGGTGGGTGTTCCAGGTAGACATGCAGGTGAAGCTGAGTGGGCTCGCTGGTGGGAAGGGTGAGAAGGACAGAGCAACTGTGTGTGGAGTCAGAGGGTGGCAGGTGTAGGAGGGAAGTGGGCAAGGCTGGGCGAGGGAAAGTGAAAGGTGTCAGGCGAGTGGCCAAGGGGCTCCTGGAGTCTTGGCACCACAGGGAGTGAGCTAGGGAGGGAGGAGCGGCAAACGAAGGCACTGAGGGGAGTTGATGTTTCCTGTCCGCCCCTCCTACCCCAAGTCCACTTTCTCATCTGACCTCCAGCAAATATTCTTTGATCAGAGATCCCTCTTGAACTCTTATTCCGCCCCTAGCTCAGGGTCTTGCATGTACTATATGTTCCATGAAAGTTCTTTACATATATATATGTGTGTGTGTGTGTGTGTGTATATATATATACATATATATACACGCACGTATACGTATACGCACACACAAAACCCAAACCCATTGCTGTCGAATCAATTCCAACTCATGGCCACCCAGTGTGTGCAGAGTAGAACTGTACTCCATAGGGTTTCAAGGCTGTTACCTTTTGGAAGCAGATCGCCAGGCCTGTCTCCTGTGGCGCTCCTGGATAGGTTCGAACTACTGACCTTTTGGTTAGTAGCTGAGTGCTTAACTATTTGTGCCACCCAGGGACTCCTTTGTGTATACCTGGTGTTCCATTTGTGCTCTTACATATAGTAGGTGTCCCATAAATGCTCGAGGCTGCTAAAGGACACATTTGATAGTGTCATGGAGGAGCAGTTCCTTCTGTTCCTGTTGTTTGCGCGGGTTCCCAGCAGTTGGGGATCCTGGGCCCATTGGGTCTTCACGGTCTTTTTTTTATAGTTCATGTTATAAATGGATTGTGTGTCTCCCCACAGGTGGAAGAATGGTTGAACCCAGATATTTGCAGTATGAGAAGAAAACAACCAAAAAGGTAACCCTCAATTTATGTTGAAAATCATTCTCAAAGTAGATCTGAGAAAAGTCCACTGGGCTGGTCCCAGTGTGGGCTGGACAGAAGCATCATGAAATCTTTGTCCAGTTACCTTTGAGGTCATCAGCCCTTAATACTGAGTTGTGAGTGACTGATAGCTGTACGAATTCATTTTGCAAAGCTGGGATCCCTACTGAAACATAAAATTGATCCTGGTTTTCACCCCAGTAATTCAGTTTCTGGATTCTGTTCAAAAGAAATTCTACTAGGTTACCAGCACATTGTCCTTGGCATGAGTTGGTATTTTAAAAATGCCTGCAGGTTTTTAACGGAAGGCTATGGAAAAAATATGGTCGACTAGTCCATATTAGAGGAATAGTTAAGTAAACTGAAGTGTGGCCACCCTGTGAAATATTATGCAACCATTAAAAACAACAACAGGATTCTCAAACATTGTTCTAGGAATGTTGTTGGTTGCCATTGAGTTGGCTCTGACTCATGGCGACCTTATGTACAACAGAATGAAACAGTGCCCGTTCCTGCACTGTCTTCATGATCGTTAAGATGTTTGAGTCCGTTGTTGCGGCTGTTGTGTCAATCCATCTTACGGAGGGTTTCCCTCATTTTCATTTGCCCCCCACTTTGCTGAACATGACGTTCTTTTCTAGCAATTGGTCTTTCCTGGTGATGTGTCTAAAGTGAGTCGAAGTCTCGCCACCCTTGCTTCTAAGGAGCATTCTGATTCTGAGACTGATTTATTTGTTCTTTTGGCAGTCCACAGAAACTCTGGTGGCATAGTGGTTAAGTGTTCTGCTGCTGACTGAAAGGTTGGCAGTTTGAATCCACCGGCCACTCCTTGGAAACCCTATGAGGCAGTTCTACTCTGTCCTGTAGGGTCGCTATGGGTCAGAATCGACTCAACAGCAACGGGTTTGGCAGCCCACGGTGTAGTCAGTATTTTTTACCAATGCAATGGCGACTAGCAGTTTGAGTGCATCATTCTTCTCTTGTCTTCCTGTCTCGTTGTCTAACTTTCCACGCGTATGAGGTGATTGAAAAGACCATGGCTTAGGTCAGGTGTACCTTGGTCACGTATTTGGGAATGTAAAATGCTAAGAACCACTTTGGAAAATAGCCTGGCAGTTTCTAACTAAACATTCATTTACCCTACAACTCAGACGTTCCACACATGTCCACAAACAAGACTTGTTCAAGAATGTCTGTATCTGCTTCGTCCATAATAGCCTAAAACTGAAAACAGCATATGTGTCCATCACCAGTAAAGTGAATAAACAAATGGTAGTATACTCATATGGTAGAATATTCTTTAGTAATAAAACGAACTTTAAAAGTGAGGATGGTGAGACTTTGGACATGTCATCAAAAAAGACCGATCACTAATAAAAGGACATCATGGTTGGTAAAGTAGACGGTCAGCAAAAACAAGGGAAACCCTGCATGAGATGGATTGACACAGTAGCCGCAACAATAGACTCAAACATACCAACGATCATGAAGATGGTGCAGGGGTGGGTGATGTTTCCTTCTGTTGTAGGTGAAGTTGGAGCTGACTTGACAGCATCAAATAACAACAACAGATAAATGCAAACTACACGGATGAATCTCAAAAATACGCTGCTAAGTCAGAAAGCCTTAGATGAGAGTACATAGTGTAGGGTTTCGTTCATGTGAAGTTCCAGAAAAGGAAACCAAACTGGTGAAAAGGAAATCAGAGTAGTTTTTGCCTTTCAAGGGGGGTGCTGGGGATTGACTGGGAAGAGGCATGAGGGAGCTTTCTGGAGTGATGGTAAACTTTTAAGTAAGGTCCCTGGGTGGCGCAAAGGGTTTGTGCTCAAATCCTAACCTAAAGGTTGGTGTTTCAAACCCACCCAGTGGCACTGTGGAAGAAAAGCCTGGCAATCTGCCTCTGTAAAGGTGACAGCCAAAAAACCCTATGGAGCAATTGTATTCTGTAACACATGGTGTCATCATGAGCTGGAATTGACCTGGTAGTAACTGGGTTTTTTTGTTGTAATATTCTATATCTTGATGACAGTGTGGTTTGCACAAGTGTATGCATTTGTCAAAACTCAAAATGGCACATCTAAAAAAAAAAAAACTTGAAAGATCCTTAATGACATGAGAAAATGCTTCATGTGATAATTAATGGGAGCAATTGATAAATTACCCAGTGGTGTGTTTTGTTTCCATGTTTACATCCTGAGAATAGGGGAAGACAAAACTCAGGTTTTCCCCCTCGGTTTCCCAAATCTTTGTTTATGGTTAATGAAACTTAATGAAGTATTCATTTCTGCTACTAATCTTTCCTCATCTTCCAAGTTAGGGTGGGCTGCGGGTTCTTGAGAGTGCGACTCGAGATTCGGCTTGAGGAAAAGGACTCCTTTGCACCAACTGTTGGATTCACTTCTTGGGCTGATCTTCAATCAAGGATCGCAGTACACACTCCACAGTTGTAACATAGCTGTGAAGTCTTGGCAACAGTGCCCCCTTGTGGCTGCACATTGTAATATTTCAGATTTTTAAAAGCTTTCTCTTTTTTTGCAATATACATTAAAACCTGCTAAAGTCGGAAACTGTGTAAGGTGGAAACCTATCAAAGAAGAAAAATTTAAATATTTTCCACTAGTAGAGAGCAATAGAAAAGTGGTTAAGACTGAACCCTGTCCCACTGTGTGTGTGACATACATAGTAGAAAACTGCTTTCTGGGTCTCACAAGTTTTCTGCCTTTGACAGGATATAGAATGTGGAAATTATCGAACAATATTGTTAATATCACACACAAGTAAAATTTTGCTGAAGATCATTCAAAAGCCATTTCAGCAGTACATCGACAAGGAACTGCCAGAAATTCAAGCTGGATTCAGAAGAGGATGTGGAACCAGAGATATTGCTGATGTCAGATGGATCTTGGCTGAAAGTAGAGAATACTATAAAGGGGTTTACTTGTGTTTTATTGACTATACAAAGACATTCAACTGTGTGGATCTTAACAAACTATGGATAACATTGCAAAGAATGGGAATTCCAGGACATTAATTGTGCTCACGAGGAACCTGTACATAGACCGAGAGACAGTTGTTTGAACAGAAAAAAAAAATACCGCATGGTTTAAAATCAGGAAAGGTGTGCTTCAGGGTTGTATCCTTTCACCATACTTATTCAGTCTGTATGCAGAGCAAGTAATCTGAGAAGCTGGACTATATGAAGAAGAAGATGGCATCAGAGTTGGAGGAAGACTCATTAACAGTCTGCACTATGCAGATGACACAACCTTGCTTGCTGAGAGCAAAGAGGACTTAAAGTACTTACTGATGAAGATCAAAGACTTCAGCCTTCAGTATGGATTGCACCTCAACATAAAACAAAAATCCTCACAACTGGACCAATAAGGAACATCATGATAAACAGAAAAGATTGAAGTTGTCACGGATTTCTTTTTACTTGGGTCCATAATCAACACCCATGGAAGCAGCAGTCAAGAAATTAAAAGATGCACTGCGTTGGGAAAATCTACAAAAGGCCTCTTTAAAGTGTTAAAAAGCAAAGATGTCACTTTGAAGACTAAGGTGCGCCTGACCCAAGCCATGGTATTTTCAGTGGCCTCATATGCATGTGAAAGTTGAACAGTGGTTAAGGAAGACCGAAGAAGAATTGATTCCTTTGAATTATGGTATTGGCAAAGAATATTGAATATACCATAGACTGGCAGAAGAACAAACAAATCAGTCTTGGAAGAAGTACAGCCAGAATGCTCCTTAGAAGCAAGGATGGCAAGATTCCGTCTCACATACTTCTGACGTGTTATCAGGAGGGTCCAGTCCCTGGAGAAGGACATCATGCTTGGTAAGGTAGAGGATCAGAGAAAAAGAGGAAGACCCTCAACAAGATGGATTGACACAGTGCCTGCAACAATGGGCTCAAGCATAACGATTGTAAGGATGGTACAGGACTGGGCAGTGTTTTGTTCTGTTGTACATAGGATTGCTATGAGTTGGAACCCACTTGACAGAACCTAACGACAACAGTTTTGCCTTTTCCAGAAGGTAAAGTCAAATTACACAGTATGTAATCTCCTGCATCTGACTTTTTTGATTTGTTGTTAGCTGCTGTTGGGTCACCTGACTCGTGGCAACAGTATGTACAAGAAAACGAAACATTGCCTGATCCTGTGTCATCCTTATCATCGCTGGCATTTGTAAGTCCATCATTGCAGCTATTGTGCCAGTCCATCTCACTGGTTCCCCTCACCCTGCTTAGCCCTCTGCTTCACCAAGCATGATGTCCTCCTGCAGCAATTGATCCCTCCTGATGATGTGTCCAAAGCAAGCCAGTCAGACAGTGCTCTGTTGCAATCCATAGGGTTTTTGCTGGCCAATTTTCAGAAGCACATTGCCAGGCCTTTCTTCCTAGTCTGTCTTAGTCTGGACTCTCCACTGAAACCTGTCCACCATGGGTGACCCTGTTGGTATTTGAAATACTGGTGGTGTGATGGTTAATGTTATGTGTCAACTTGGCTAGGCCATGATTCTCAGTGATCTGTAATTATCCTCCATTTTGTGATCTCAGTTAAGGGGATTTTCCTTGGGGGTGTGGCCTGCATCCAGTATATATGGACGTTCTGGCAAAACTCGCTCGCTTTGGATCCTGCATCCGACTTGTCATCATCTGACTTCTGGTTCTTGGGATGTGAGCCAGCAGCCTTGGGTTCACCAGCCCCTGCAACCATGTGAGACAGGAAAAGCCTCCAGCGTGACATCTGACCCATGGATTTGGGACTTGCCAGCCTTCACGATTGCCTGTGTGACTTTGAAATAAACGTATCTGTATACGTTTATTTGTATGTATGTATGTATGCTTCACTGGTTTTGCTCCTGTAGAGAACCCAACCTAAGACAGGTGGCATAGCTTCCAGCATCACAGCAACATGCAAACCGCCATAGTACTGCAAACTGTTAAGACAGGTGGTGGTTTTTTACTACACGGTACATTTGAGGTTCATCCATGTTGTTGCGTGTCACTGGCTCATCCCTGTTTCTTACTGAGTAATGTTCGATATGGGTGGAGCACATTTTGTTCATACATTCAGTGGTGGAAGCACATTTGGTTTGTTTCATGTCTTTGGCAATTATGAACAAAGCTACCATAAACATTCATGTCCAGGTTGTTGCGTGGACATGTGTTTTCTTTTGTCTTGTGTAAATAAGTACCCAGGAGTCAGATTGCTATGTCATATGGTAGGTGTACGTTTAACTTTATAAGAAACTGCCAAACTGTTATCCGAAGTGGCTATACCAATTTAACGTTCCCACCAGCGGTATATGAAAGTTGCAGTTGGCATTTAAAATTTTTACCTATTGTACTAGGGTAAAGTGCTGTCTCATTGTGGTTTTAATTTTCCTGTGTCTTTGGATGTCTCTATTGAAATCTTTGGCCCATATTTTTCCCCCCACTGGATTATTTGTTTTCTTATTACTGGGAAGTCTTTCTGTATTTTTTATACCAAGCTTTATGTTGATCTGCAAATATTTACTCCTAGTCTGTGGCCTATCTTTCCATCCTCTTATGTATCTTTTGAAGAACAGAATGTCTTGATTTTGATAAAGTGCAGTTTATCCATTTGTTCTTTTATAAATTGTGCTTTTGTGTTTTATCCAAGAAATCTTTGCCTAGCCCAAAATCACAAAGATTCTCTCCTAGGAGGTTATTATAGTTTTTTGTTTTACATTTAGGTTGGTGATCCATTATAAGTTAATTTTTATGTCTTGTGTGAGGTAGGAATTGAAGTTCATATGGACTTTTAATTGTTCCAACACCATTTGTTGAATTGACTTTGTTTTCCTCATTGTATTGTGTTTGCACCTTCTTTGAAAATCAGTTGATTATATCTATGTGCATCCATTTCTTTCCATTTTATATGTCTATCCTTACGCCCCTTACTGCTTCCATGGGTGTTGATTATGGATCCAAGTAAAATGAAATCCTTGACAACTTCAATCTTTTCTCTGTTTATCGTGATGTTGCTTACTGGTGTAGTTGTGAGGATTTTTGTTCCCTTTATGTTGAGGTGTAATCCATACTGAAGGCTGTGGTCTTTGAGCTTCATCAGTAAGTGTTTCAAGTCCTCTTCGCTTTCAGCAAGCAAGGTCGTGTCATCTGCATATCACAGCTTGTTAGTGAATCTTCCTCCAATCTTCATGCCGCGTTGTTCTTCACATAGTCCAGTTTCTCTGATTATTTGCTCAGCACACAGATTGAGTAAATATGGTGAAATGATACAACCCTGACACACACCTTTGCTGATTTTAAACCATGCAGTATCCACGTGTTCTGTTTGAATGACGACCTCTTGGTCTATGTACAAGTTCCACATGTGCACAATGAAGTGTTATGGAATTCCCATTCTTTGCATTCTAATATTGACCTAGTATTCTTGCTAAAGGAGCCCTGGTGGCACAGTGCTTAAGCACTTGGCTGCTAACCGAAAGGTTGGTGGCTTAAACCCACCAGCCACTCTGTGGAGGAAAGATATGACAGTTTGCTACTATATAGATACAGCCTTGGAAATCCTATGGGACAGTTCTACTCTGTTCTATAGAGTCACTGCGAGTTGGAATCAACTTGATGGCAGCAGGTTTAGTTTTGTTTGTTTTTGCTTTATTCTTGCTAAACTCAGTTACAGCTGTGTTTTTAAAGATGTTTTGGGATTTTCTATGTAGAGAATCATGTCTGTAAGTAGAGACAGTTTTATTTCTTCTTCTCTAACCTGCATGGCTTTTATTTCTTATTCTAGGAGCTACAGTACAATGTTGAGTAGGACTGGTATCTGTACATTCTGGTATTTTAGTTCTTTATAAGGTTTTCTTTTTTTTTAGTTGTTCTATTTATAACAGCAGTGCTAGGTCTACAGGTCACTTACCTTTTGTAAGTTCTGAAGATTGATGCCTATATAAAAACTTTGTTTTTTCTGACAAAGTTATATGTTCTCTTTAGTAAACTGGCAAATACTAAAATGCGTACGTAAAATCCATTGCCTATAATCTACCATCTCAGAGGTCATCACTGGGAAAATGTTTGGCATGTTTCCTACACTCTGTGCACGTGTGTGTATCCTTTTTAACAAAATTAGCTTCATTCTGCCTATATGAGATTAAATCACAGAACTTCTTAAATCTGGACCTTGTCTCAAAGTGGTGCCTCGGTGGCGCAAATAGTTTGCCCTTGACTGCTGACCTAAAGGTTGGTGGTTCAACAACGATGAATCAGTGAAACATCTTATAACATGGAGGAATCTGGAAGGCATTATACTGAGTGAAGTTTTAGTCAGTCACAAAAGGACAAATATTGTACAAGACCACTATTACAAGAACTCAAGAAAAGGTTTAAACACAGAAGAAAACACTCTTTGATGGTTACAAGGGTGGGGAGGGAGGGAGAGGGTTATTCCCTAACTGGGTAGTAGACAAGAATTATCTTAGGTGAAGGGAAGGACAACACACTACAGGGGAGGTCAGCACAACTGAACTAAACCAAAGCTAAGAAGTATCCTGAATACAACCAAACACTTCGAGGGACAGAGTAGCAGGGGCGGGGGTCTGGGGACCATGCTTTCAGGGGCCATCTGGGTCAACTGGCATAACAAATTTTATTAAGAAAATGTTCTGCATCCTATTTTGGTTAGTGGCGTCTGGGGTCTTAAAAGCTAGCAAACGGCCATCTAAGATGCATCAATTGGTTCCAGGTTACCTGGAGTAAAGGAGAACGAAGAACACCAAAGTCACAAGGAAAGTATTAGCCCAAGAGACAGAAAGGGCAACATAAACCAGAGACTTCATCAGCCTGAGACCAGAAGAAATAGATGGTGCCCGGCTACCACCAATGACTGCCTTGACAGGGAACACAACAGAGAGTCCCTGATGTAGCATGAGAAAAGTGGGGTGCAGAACTCAAATTCTAAGAAAAAGACCAGATTTAATGGCCTGCCTGAGACTGGAGGATCCCCAGAAAGCATGGCCCCTGGACTCTCGTCAACCCAGAACTAAAACCATTCCCAAGGCCAACTCTTCAGACAAAGATTAGACTGGACGATGGGACATAAAATGATACTTGTGTAGAGTGCCCTTCTTAGCTCAAGTAGATACATGAGACTAAATGAGCAGCTCCTGTCTGGAAGTGAGATGGGAAGGCAGAGAGGGTCAGGAGCTGGTTGAATGGACTCGGGAAATCTGGGGTGGAAAGGAGGAGTGTGCCGTCACAGTATAGGGAGAGCGGTTAGGGTCACATAACAATGTATGTATAAATCTTTGTATGAGAGACTAACTTGAATTGTAAACTTTCACTTAAAGTACAATTTAAAAAAAAAAAAGTTGGCAGTTCAATCCCACCCACTGGCGCCAGAGAAGAAAGCTGGCAACTGCTCCCATAAAGTTTACAGCCAAGGAAATCCTATGAAGCACTTCTACTCTGTAACACAGGGTCACCAGGAGTCAGAATTAACTTGATAGCAATGGGTTTGGTTTGGGTTTTTTTTTCCCCTCAAAGTAACAGCAGACTAGAAACTGCACAGATAACATCAGGGCCCTATGACAAAGGGATGGTGTCTTGTTCCCTGATTCTCACGTGTTCCCATAACAGGTTCCTGCAGCAGATGCATTAAAAGCCAGTGGGAAAATGCCAGAAGTTGGAAAGAAGCCCAACCTGCTCCAGAAAAGCAGAGGCACTTCAGGTGTGTAATGATTAAGGGAGGATGTGAAACAGGTTATGGTTGTAAGATGGTGATGAACATGGAGGTCAGTTTTGTTTTCGACTACATCAGGCTGACATTCCCTTTCCTTTCGGGGGAGAGTCCGATGAGGCAGCAATCCTAACCCAAATGTCAGTAATGCCATGGTTGAGAAACCACACTTCAACGTAAGCACGATCATTTAGAAAGACTGCTTGTTGGAGTCCCATTGTGTGGCTGGATAGAAAATTTATTTCCTTAATGGGAATGCAGTACACTCAGGCGACAGAACGTTTCGCTATTGCAAAAGAAGTAACAATAGAAACTCACCATCTGTCCACCTGAGGTTCCCTGTGCCCTACCCTGGAGGCAGCTACTCTCAACAGCTTATTGTTTATCTTTCCAGATTTTTCAGAAAATTGTAACAAATGGTACCGTAACTGTCTTAGTCTCCTGGGACTCCCATAACAAAATACCACACGGGGTGGCTTCGGAGAACAGAAATTTATTTTCTCACAGTTCTGGAGGCCAGAAGCCTGAATTCAGGGCATTGGCAGGGCCATGCTCTCTGCCTGTCGACTCTAGGGGAAGATTCTTCCCTGCGTTTTTCAGTTTGGTAGTCCAGGTGTACCTTGGCTTGTAGACAGAGCCTCACATGCTGTCTTCCCACTGTGTGTGTGTCCTTCTATTTTCTAACATGCCTCAGAAGGGATTAGATTAGGACCTACAGTACTCTGATTAAAAAAAAAACAACCTATTTCTCCAAATAAGGTCACATTCACACGTACAGGAGTTAGTCTTGTTTGGAGACACAATTCAGACCATACCACTAGCAAAAAGTTTAGTTCTTGGTTGTTGTTAGGTGCCATCGAGTTGGTTCTGACTCACAGTGACCCCTAGTGCAACAGAATGAAACAGCGCCCAGACCTCCGCCATCCTCACAGTCCTTGCTATGTTTGAGCCCATTGTTGTAGCCACTGTGTCAGTCCATCTCGTTGAGGGTCTTCCTCTTTTTTGCTGACCCTCTATTTTACCAAGCATGATGTCCTTTTCCAGGGACTGATCCCTCCTGATAACATGTCCAGAGTACGTAAGACAAAGTCTCACCATCCTTGCTTCTAAGGAGTATTCTGGATGTACTTTTTCCAAGACAGATTTGTTTGTTCTTCTGGCAGTCCACGGTATATTCTTCCTAGTCTATGTGAGTCTGGAAGCTCAGCTGAAACCTCTCCACCAAGGGTGACCCTGCTGGGATTTGAAATACCGGTGGCAAAGCTTTCAGTATCACAGCAACACACAAGCCACCACAGTACAACAAACTGATAGATACATTGCTAAGTGTAGGGGATTGAATTCTTGGAAGTAAGTAGTATAGTGTAAAAAATATGTGTTTCTTCGAAAATTGTTAGGAGTTTTTCAGGCGTTGTTGTTGTTAGGTGCCATCGAGTTGATTACGACTCATAGTGACCCTATGTGCTACAGAACGAAACACTGCCCGGTCCTGCACCATGCTCACAATCATTGTTATGCTTGAGCCCGTTGGTGCAGCCACTGTGTTAGTGCATCTCGTTGAGGGTCTCTGCCTCTTTTTCGCTGACCCTGTACTTTACCAAGCATGATGTCCTTCTCCAGGGACTGATCCCTTCTGATAACATGTCCGAAGTACGTAAGACATAATCTTTCCATCCTTGCTTCTAAGGAGCATTCTGGTTGTACTTCTTCCAGGGCAGATTTGTTCATTCTTTTGGCAGTCCACGGTATGTATAGTCAGTATTTTTCACCAACACCACAGTTTAAAGGCATCAGTTCTTCAGTCTTCCTTATTCGTTGTCCAGCTTTCATATGCATATGATGCGATTGAAAATACTATGGCTTGGGTCAGGCGCACCTTAGCCTTCAAGGTGACATCTTTATTTTTCAGCACTTTAAAGAGGTCTTTTGCAGCAGATTTGTCCAATGCAATGTGTCTTGATTTCTTGACTGCTACTTCCGTGGGTGTTGATTGTGGATCCAAGTAAAATGAAATCCTTCACAACTTCAGTCTTTTCACTGTTTATCGTGATGTTGCTTATTGGTCCAGTTGTGAGGATTTTTGTTTTCTTTATGTTGAAGTGTAATCCATACTGAAGGCTGTGGTCTTTGCTTTGATCTTCATCAGTAAGTGCTTCAAGTCCTCTTCACTTTCAGCAAGCAAGGTTGTATCATCTGCATATCACAGGTTGTTAATGTGTCTTCCACCAATCCTGATGCCCTGGTCTTCTTCATATAAGTCCAGTTTCTCTGATTATCTGCTCAGCATACAGATTGAATAGGTATGTTGAAGGACACAACTTTGACACACACCTTTCTTGACTTTAAACCACACAGTATCCCCTTGTTCTGTTTGAACAACTGCCTCTTGATCTATGTACAGGTTCCTCATGAGCACAATTAAATGTTCTGGAATTCCTATTCTTTGCAGTGTTATCCATAATTTGTTATGATCCACAGTCAAATGCCTTTGCATAGTCAGTAAAACACAGGAGAACATCTTTCTGGTATTCTGTGCTTTCAGCCAGGATCCATCTGACATCGGCAATGATATCCCTGGTTCCATGTCCTCTTCTGAATCTGGCCTGAATTTCTGGCAGTTCCTTGTTGATATACTGCTGCAGCCGCTTTTGAATGATCTTCAGCAAAATTTTACTTGTGTTTGATATTAATGATATTGTTCGATAATTTCTGCATTCAGCTGGATCACCTTTCTTGGGAATAGGCATAAATATGGATCTCTTCCAGTCGGTTGGCTAGGTAGTTGTTTTTCAAATTTCTTGGCATAGACAAGTGAGCACTTCCAGCACTTCATCAGTTTGTTGAAACATTTCAGTTGATATTCTGTCAATTCCTGGAGGCTTGTTTTTCGCCAATGCCTTCAGTGCAGCTTAGACTTCTTCCTTCAGTACCATTGGTTCCTGATCATATGCTACCTCTTGAAATGGTTGAATGTCAGCAGCTCTTTTTGGTATAATGACTGTGTGTATTCCGTCCATCTTTTGATGCTTTCTGCATCATTTAATATTTTCCCCATAGAATCTTTCACTATTGCAACTTGAGGCTTGAATTTTTTCTTCAGTTCTTTCAGCTTGAGAAATGCCTAGTGTGTTCTTCCCTTTTGGTTTTCTATCTCCAGCTCTTTGCGTATGCCATCATAATACTTTATCTTCTCAAGCCACCCTTAGAAATCTTCTCTTCAGTTCTTTTACTTCATCATTTCTTCCTTTTGCTTTAGCTACTTGATGTTCAAGAGCAAGTTTCAGAGTCTCTTCTGACATCCATTTTGGTCTTTTCTTTCTTTCCTGTCTTTTTAACGACCTTTTGCTTTCTTCATGTATGATGTCCTTGATGTTATTCCACAACTCGTCTGGTCTTCAGTCATTAGTGTTCAACAAGTCAAATCTATTCTTGAGATGGTCTGTAAATCCAGGTGGAATATACTCAAGGTCGTACTTTGGCTCTCCTGAACTTGTTCTAATTTTCTTCAGCTTCAACTTGAACTTGCATAGGAGCAATTGATGGTCTGTTCCACAGTCAGCTCCTGGCCTTGTTCTAACTGATGATTTTGAGCTTTTCCATTGTCTCTTTCCACAGATGTAGCAGTCCGTTTGATTCCTGTGTATTCCACCTGGCAAGGTCATGTGTATAGTCGCCGTTTATTATGGTAAAAAAACGTATTTGCAATGAAGAAGTTGTTGGTCTTGCAAAATTCAATCATGCTATCTCCAACATCATTTCTATCACCAAGGCCATATTTTTGAACTACTGATCCTTCTTTGCTTCCAACTTTCATGTTCCAATCACCAGTAATTATCAATGCATCCTGATTGCATGTTCGATCAATTTCAGACCGCAGAAGCCCGCAAAAATCTTCAGTTTCTTCATCTTTGGCATTAGTGATTGGTGCATAAATTTGAATAATAGTCATATTAACTGGTCTTCCTTGTAGGTGTATGAGTATTAACCTATCACTGACAGCATGGTACTTCAGGATAGATCTTGAAATGTTGTTTTTGACATTGAATGCAATGCCATTTATCTTCAAGTTGTCCTTCCCAGCATAGTAGACCATTTGATTGTCTGATTCAAAATGGCCAATACCAGTCCATTTCAGCTCACTAATGCCTAAGATATTGATGTTTATACGTTCCATTTCATTTTTGACGATTTCCAATTTTCCTAGGTTCATACTTTGTACATTCCAGGTTCTGGTTTTTAATGGATGTTTGCAGCTGTTTCTTGAGTCATGCCACATCAGCAGATGAAGGTCCCGAAAGCTTGACTCCATCCAAGTCATTAAGGTCTACTCTACTTTGAGGAGGCAGCTCTTCCCCAGTCATCTTTTGAGTGCCTTCCAGCCTGGGGGGCTCATCTTCTGGCACTGTATCAGACAGTTTTCCACCGCTATTCACAAGGTTTTCACTTGCTAATTTTTTCAGAAGTAGACTTCTAGGTCCTTCTTCCTAGTCTGTCTTAGTCTGGAAGCTCAGCTGAAACCTATCTGCCATCGGTGAACCTGCTGCTAGTTGACTATCAGTGGTATAGATTCCAGCATCACAGCAACATGCAAGCCCCCACAGTAGGACAAACTGACAGACACGTAAGAGGAAAATCAGGGTAAAGGAAGCATCGTTTTCAGTGGATATATGGGTGTATAAAGAGAACATGGCTTGCACAGGGAAATGTGAATGATTCTTTGTTGTTGACACGTGGAGGGTACTATCAATTTTTCTTAGAATTTGTATTCAGTAAAATACACTCCGAAAAAAAAAAAGTGCATGTTTCTTGGCTACCTGTAAAGTCTCTCATTGCCTAATGTGCTGACGTGCGGGAATTCTTGCTCGGCCCACAGATTTGAGTGGGGTTGGCAAGAGTGACCTACAGTCCACCATGCTGGAAGGACACGGGACTGCCCCACCGGATCTGGATCTTTCTGCTATCAATGGTAAGTGATTAGCCTTACCCCTCCTTTTATGAGCTGGGCATTGAAGTAAATCACAGTGGGCTTCCAAAGTTTGCTGTTCTTGCCATTAAAACACTTTTCTTTATCACAGATAAAAGTATGATCAAAAAGACTCCACAGTTAGAAAAAACGATGTCACAGAAAAATGATTCAAGTTCGTTTTCTTCCTCGCGGAAGAAGAGCCCAGTAAGTGTCTGAAATGGGGACAGTAGTGACTCAGTGGTAGAATTCTCACCTCCCATGTGAGAAACCTGGGTTCGATTACTGGCCAGTGCATCTCATGTGCAGCTACCACCTGTCAGTGGAGGCTTGTGTGTTGCTATGATGCTGAACAGTTTCAGTTGAGCTTCCAGACTAAGATATACTGGGGAGAAAGGCCTGTCCACTGAATTCCAAAAATCATGAAAGTCTTATGGATCCCAATGTTCCAATCGCAACTGATCTTGGGGATGGTGCAGAACCACGGCGTGTTTTATTCCATTGTACATGGGGTTGCCATGAGTCAGGGGCCAAATCGACGGTAGCTAACAACAAGAAGTGTCTGAAAAGAAAAGGGAAGTTACTAATTGGTTGCCCTTTGCCTGGTGCCATCTGAGGCCCTGGGTCTACGAGAGCAAGCAAGACAGCATAGGGCAATAGCCAAGAACACAAACATTCCTAGATCGTACTTGGAGTTTAAATTTGTCCAAGTACACCTGCGAGAGTAGATGCAAACAACAAAAAGCAAAAGTGAAGTAGAAGGTTATTGAAAAAGAGGAGGACGGTCAATGAGATGGATTGACAGAGTGGCTGCAACAGCGGGCTCAGGCATAACAGTTGTGACAATGGCAAAGGACCGGGCACTGTTTCGTTCTGTTGTACATGGGGTCACTATGAGTTGGAACCAACTCGACGGCACATAACAACAACAACAACACAAACCTGTTGCCGTCAAGTCAACTCTGAGTAATGGTGACCCCATGTGTTATAGAGTAGAACTACCCCATAGAGTTTCCTTGGCTGTAATTTTTACAGATGCAGATTGCCAGGCGTTTCGTCCATGGCGTCACTGGGAGGGGTTCAGACTGCCAACCTTTAGGTTAGAAGTGAGCGCAAACGATTTGCGCCACCCAGGGTCCTTTATGTGCAAAAAGGGAATTACATAAAGCATGAAATTGGGGCTTTCTAAAGGTCAGTGTCATCCTAAGTGAGGCATCTGGCCCAGCCCTGTCCCTGGCAGGGGTGGCTGTGGTCTCACCAGGATGAGGCAGATATGGCACTGGGAGGGCTAAAGTCTGGTTCAGCACTGACTTCCCAGGCACCCCTGCCCTTGACCTGCACACTGCCACCTCTTCACCTGCCCAAGGAAGGGATGAGGTCAGGTCACCCCTTCCTCCTCTGACAGCATCAGAAAAGAAGTGAGAACATAGAAGCAGTAGGCCCATGGGCAGTAGTGAATTACTGAGTTTTTGAATTGAGGAGAGAAAGTCCATACAGGTTAGGGGTGACCCTCCCAAGAGGAGAGAGCTGGGTTCACAGCAGCTCACTGAGAACTGAGAGTCTCTCTGTTTTTCAGGATTTATCCGAATCGATGGAAATGATGGAGTCACAGACGTTGCTCCTTACATTGCTGACCATCAAGGTGAAAACATCAGCGTCCCTGTGTGAGGGGTCAGAGAGGGGACTGTGGTGCACGCTAGCAGCCACAACTCCCCAGCTTGAGCGTTGGCTTTGCATTTCACAGATGGAGAACAGTCTCGCCCGGCTGGAGGACAAAGCGGAAAACAATCTTTTGACCATGTGCCGAGAGCAGGAGAAGCTCCAGAAAAAGG
The DNA here is from genome assembly GCA_030035585.1 of Dugong dugon. Classification (NCBI taxonomy): domain Eukaryota; kingdom Metazoa; phylum Chordata; class Mammalia; order Sirenia; family Dugongidae; genus Dugong; species Dugong dugon. The sequence goes on along the minus strand of CM057462.1, from coordinate 21,565,790 downwards.
TGCAGGAGCTGAGGCGCAGATGGCTGCTTGGGCAGAGGACAAGGGAGCTGGTGGGCACGCTGGATGCACAGGTTGGTGAGGGCAGTGCGTGAGGATGCGGCCTACAGAGCAGCAACCGCTGGCATTTTCTCCTGGGGAAGGAGTGGCTGCTTTATGGGGGCAGCACTTGTAGTGGGTGTCCTCCACATTTGTGCACACACTGCCGGGTCTTGATACTACACGTTTCTTAGGGGGTCTGCAGAAAACATTGCCAGTGAGAGAGAGACAGACAATTAGGTAGATAGATAAATGATCGATTGATTGATTGATAGACGGATGGATTGATGATAGATGATAGATAAATGACAGGCATATATAGATAGGTGACAGATAAATAGATGACAGATAAGATACAGATAGGTGATAGACAGATGACAGATACATGGATAGACAGATACAGAGTCCCTGGGTGGTACAGACAGTTAAGTGCTGAGCATATGCTTTGAGGTCTCCCTGACCACTGCAGGAGCCTCCCAGTCCCTTCTGTCTCTGGCTTTCCCACCATCCCCCACCAGTTAAACCAGTTGCCATCGAGTCAACTCCAACTCATGGCAGCCTCATGTGCGTCAGAGTAGAACTGCTCCACGGGGTTTTAGTGGCTAATTTTTCAGAAGCAGATTGCCAGGCCTTTTTTTCAAAGGCACCTCTGGGTGGGTTTTAATTGCCAGCCTTCCTGTTATCAGCTAAGCGTGTTCACCATTTGCACTGCCCAGGGACTCTAGTGAATAAATACATGATTTCAAATTCCCACAAGTGATGGGACAGCTTGCCTGCAGGAAAGGTGTGGGCGTGGGGGGCAGTGTGGGCCGGAGGGAGCAGCCTGGCACACACCTGGGGCAGCATGATCCCAGGTAGGGCCTGGTCACAGAACATGCTAGAAGGCAGCCAAGTGTTCATGGTGAGCAGGCCTCAGCCACTGTAATGCTGGCTGGGCTGTCATGGGCAGGTGGCAGGGAGGGAAGGGAGAGCTTGGCACGACAGGCGTCTGAGGATGGGGGTGTGGTCATCCATGGTGTGATAATGGTGGCATCCACGGAGCCTTGCCTTATAAGTCCCTCTCCCTCCTGCTGCAGGCTGAGCTGCTCAGCCCCTTTGAGGCAGTGGCTGGAAGCTTTAAGGAGCATTACAAGACCTTTGCAACAGCCCTTGACTCCACACGGCACGAGCTGCCTGTGACAGCAATCCACCTGGAGGGCGGCTGCCAGCAGTTCCTGGGTAGGAGATGGTGCTTAGCCCTGCACTTTTTTTTTATTGTGGTAAAAATACATATGAGTAGTTCTCATCTTAAGATGTATTCAAGTTATGATGAACCACACTTACAACTGTATTGTTTTTTTTTTGTACATTTTATTGTTAGTAAGTGTATTGCATACAGTGTCGCAGTGCATAATTTGCTAATATTATCATCCTCATGATTAATGGAGACAATATTGAAGTTCTCAAGGCTTCCTTTTACTTGGATCCACAATCAACGCCTACGGAAGCAGCAGTCAGGAAATCAAATGACGTATTGCATTGGGCAAATCTGCTGCCAAAGACCTCTTTAAAGTGTTGAAAAATAAAAATACCACTTTGAGGACTAAGGTGTGCCTAACCCAGACGGTGGTATTTTCTGTCGCCTCATATACATATGCAAGTTGGACAATGAATAAGGAAGACCAAAGAAGAAGAAATGATGCATTTGAATTTTGGTGTTGGTGAAGAATATTGAATATACCATGGACTGCCAAAAGAATGAACAAATCTATCTTAGAAGAAGTATAGCCAGAATGCTCCTTGGATGTGAGGATGACGAGACTTCGTCTACCATACTTCAGACGTGTGATCAGGAAGGACTAGTCCCCTGGAAAAGGACATCATGCTTGGTAAAGTAGAGCTCAGCGGAAAGGAGGAGACCATCAACGAGATCGATTGACACAGTGGCTGCAACGATGGGTTCAAGCATAGCAACGATTGTGAGAATGGCACAGAACTGGGCAGTATTTCATTCTGTTGTACATGGGGTCACTATGAATCAAAACCAGCTCAATGGTATCTAATAACAACATTCTCAGATGTTAACTTGGAGATGTTCAATGTTATGGTTTACAAAGATACTGATAATAGAAAGGAGTAATAATGAAAACTCAAAAAAAATGAGGTAGTCAACTTATATCAGAACCGCCTTATGACAGAGTTGTAGGAACAGACCCTGTCATAAGTCAGGCACTACCTGTGTAACAAAAGCATTTGCCATTGCAACATTTTCACATGTATGATTCAGTGATGTTAATTACCTTCATCATGTGCAGGCATCACCACTATCCATTCCCAAATTTTTCCATCCCCCCAAACAGAAACTCCTCTTTTCCCCTCCCCTAAGCCCTGGTAACCACTAATCTGATTCCCATCTCAAAAAAAAAAAAAAAAACCAAGCCTATTGCTGTTGAGTTGATTCCGACTCATAGTCACCCCATGTGACAGAGTAGAACTGCTCCATAGGGTTTTCTTGGCTGTAGTCTTTATACAGAAGCAGATTGCCAGGCCTTTTTTCCTCATTGCCACGGGTTTAAATGTCCAACCTTTTGATTGGTAGCTGAGTGCAAATTATTTGTGCTACCCAGTAACCTTATACTTGCCTATTCTAGGTAATTCCTAGGGCTGCTGTTAACAGAAATACCACAAGTGAGTGGCTGCAAAGAACAGAAATCTATTTTCTCACAGTTCTGGAGGATAAAAGTACAAATCAGGGCATAGGTTGTGATGATTCCTTCCTTGTTCGTAGCCCTGGGTGTTCCTTGGTTCCTTGGCTTGTAGAGGATCCTCTCATGGCATCTGTCTTTCTCCTGTGTGTGTCTGTTCTGGTCTTTCTATAACTCAGAAGTGATTAAGTTTAGGACCCACCCTCCTCTGGTATGACCTCATTAATGTAACAAAAGAAAATCCTATTTCCAAACAGGGTCACATCCACAGGAATAGGGATTAGGATTCCAGCACATATTTTGGGGTACACATTCGGTTCATAAGATTGGAAAAATGGTTTCCACCAAGTGTATAACTCATCATGTGGGTGTTAAATGAACAATTTCTTTTATGAGAATCAGCACAAAGCTGGTTCCTGTGAGGTGGAGGTTAAAGATGTTCCAAATGTTCAGCTTTTCCACAATGCTATACCACTCCATCATCTCTAACACCAACTACTCCCTCTCCCCTCAGTACTCTCCCTCCCGTCTTTGGGTTCTGTGATTTGCTGCAACGTCTCACAGAACTCACGAACCATCAAGGAGATGGCTCATGCTGTTGTGATAGCTGGCAAGTCCCAAACCCATGGCTAAGGCATAGGCTTCTTCCGACACACATGGCTGCAGAGGCTAACGAACCCAAACCGGCAGGTCAGACCACAGGCTATTGGCTCACAAGGCTGCGGAAGCTGGCGAATCAGGTCAGATGATAGGCCACAGCCCACATGGCTGTGGAGGCTGGTGAATTCAGCAAGTCAGACGGCAGTCCTCTTGGCTCATACCCCAAGAACCAGAGGTTAGGTGATCACAAACCCACACGACCCATATGCAGACAGAGAGCCTTGTTAGGGCATCTACATACATACCTTGGATGCAGGCCACACCCTAGGGAATGGCATAATTTGAGTAAGGATAGGACTTGAGTCACGCCCTTTTGCAAGGCTGTGACTCAAGATACACCCCACACCAGTCCTGCCTCATTAACATCTACAGGTTAGGATTTACAAAACATAAAATGGAGGACAACTATACGATACTGAGAATCATGGCCCACCCAAGTTGACACATAACCCCAACCATCACAGGTTCCATATACCTTATTTGCATAGTCCCACTCAGTCATTGTGTGTGAGTCACAAAGACCATGGCTAGAAGGGCCATATTACTTAATTGTACTGCAGGTGTATATAATTTAGCCCTTCCCTTGTTGAATGGCTTTCTGATTCATAACTGTCACAGTGAACCTCATGTCTGTATAAGTCTTGGGTTCCATCTCTGACAACTTCCTCACGTTAGTTGCCGTGAGTTGGAATTAGAGGGTGTATGAGTGGCTTGCGTGGCTGCTGTAACAAAGTACCACAAACTGAGTGGCTTAAAGGAGCAGGAATTTATCCTCTCACAGTTCTGAAGGTCAGGAATCCAAAAGCAGGATGTTGACAGGGCCGTGTTCCCTAAGGAGGCTCTAGGGGAGGATCCTTCCTGTCTCTTCCAGCTTCTCATGGCTCCAGGCATTCCTGGGCTTGTGGCTGCATCACTCCAGTCTCTGCCTCCCTCCTTACATGGCCGTCTTCCCTGTGTCTCTCTCTCTCTCCTGTTCTCGTAAGGACACTAGTCATTGGATTCAGGGCCCACCCTAAATCCGGGATGATCTCATCCCAAGATCCTTAACTCAATTCTGTCTGCATGTTGTTAGGTGCTGTTGAGTTGATTTTGACTCATAGTGACCCCATGTGACAAAGTAGAACTGTCCCATAGGGTTTTCTAGTCTGTAATCTTTATGGGAGTAGATTGCCAGGTTTTTCTCCTGCCAGGTGGGTTCAAACCACTGACCTTTCGGTTAGCGGCAGAGTGCTTAACCGTAGTGCCACCAGGACTCCTTTACATCCATGCAGATGCTATTTTCAAATAAGTTCACACTCGTGGGTGCTGGGAGTTAGGATGTGTGTATGTCTTTTTTGGGGGATGTTATGGATTGAATTGTGTCCTCCCAAAATATGTGTTGTAAATCCTAACATCTATGCCTGTGGTTATAATCCCATTTAGGGATGGGTTGTCTTTGTTATGTTGATGAGGCAGGATTAGTGTAGGGTGTATGTTTAGTCGATCTTTTGAGATATAAAAGAGATTAAACAAGTGAGCAGAGGAGAGATGGGGTAAGATAGATGCCAAGACACATGGAGATCTCCAAGGAACCAGCAAGCAGAAGTTGCAGAGATAAGGACCTTCCTTTAGAGCTGAGGGAAAGAGAAAAGCTGGGGCCCTGAATTTGGACTTCTAGCCTCCTAAACAGTGAGAAAATAAATTTGTTTGTTAAAGCCACCCACTTGTGGTATTTCTGTTATAGGAGCAGTAGTTAACTAAGACAAGGGACAACATGCAACAGTCAACTGGGAGTAAAAGGCTGCACATTTGTAAGGCTCTTGTCACATTTCCAAAACCAAACCAGTAGCCATGGAGTCAAGTCCAACTCATGACGACCACAAGTATGTCAGCATAGAACTGTGCTCCATAGAGTTTTCAATGGCTGATTTTTCAGAAGCAGATCGCCAGGCCTTTCTTCCAAGGTGCCTCTGGGTGGGTTTGAACTGCTAGCCTTTCAGTTAGCAGCTGAGCACTTAACTATTTGCACCACCCAGGTTCTCCAAGGTTCCCAAAATGTTACCCTAATTTATAGTTGGCACCAATGTGCCAGGTGCTGGAAGGGGAGAGATGCTTATGATGAGAGCAGGTGGGGAGCACAGCAAAGTTGCAGGTGCCTCTGCTCAGGATGTAGAGATGCCAGTGATGGAGTATGAACAACGGGTTTGTTCTCAAGTTGGTGTGGTTGGGCTGGGAGCCCCCTGGCTGGGCGGAGGCATCATGGTCACACCCCTAGTCCTTTCTCAGCTTTTTGCCTGTTTCCACTGAGTATGCCAAGTGGCACTCTGTGTCTATACTGATGACCGCATGGATAGTGGACATACCTGTCCCACGAGCTTAACCATACTTATCCCAGTCCACGCAGGAACTTCTCCCCTCAGTATCTGAACGTTCCAGTTGAACATGTACTGTCTAGGCAGCCCCTAGCCCGTGTGCCCACTGTGTCCAGTGTCCCAAAGCCCACTGCTCACGGTCCTCTTGTCCCCCAGATGACCTGCAGAAGGAGCTGGCCACCACACACTATCTGCTGGGTGAACTCGGAGCCAACCACTCGGAGGAGAGTGTGAAGGTGCTAGACTTCCTGAGTGAACTCAAGGACGTGACTGCAAAGAAGGACCTGGAGCTCCGAAGGTATTTCAGAAAAGGAGCCCTGTTTTGGCCAAGCTAGGCTGTTGGAACGTAGCTCTGGGCCCTAAGGCACTGTAAGTTCTGGCAGTTCAGGGGGCACGGGGTGAGTCCCCTCAGGATGCAGACCCCAGGCAAGCCACTGTCCTCTCAGACACCTGAGACCAGAGGAAGACTGGCTGGTGTGGTTATGGTGGATTTTTGTCGTTGCTGTCAGCAGAATTGTGCTCTGTAGGGTTTTCCGTGGCTAACTTTTCAGAAGTAGATTGCCAGGCCTTTATTCCGAGGCTCTTCTGGGTGAACTCAAACCTCCAACCTTTCAGTTAGCACAGATGAGTGCAAGAACTGCTTGCCCCATCCAGGGCCTCTGAGTAAGCCTTGGTGTTCCCTAAATGTCTGTTGAACCAATGAATTCTTTGCTTTCCTGACTGCCTTGTCCTGTTCTCAAGGGCTCCCCTGTTTGACATTGGGGTTCTGTTTGGACACAGCTTTGCTTACTGATGTCCCCTCACTGGGCACATAGGTTGTTGTCAGGTCGGTTCCAACTCATGGCCATCTTAGGTACAACAGAATGGAACGTTGCCCAGTCATGCTCTATCTTCATGACCATTAGTATGTTCGAGTCCACGGTTGGAGCCCCCATGTCCATCTCATTGAGGGTCTCCCTCATGACCCTCTACTTTACCAATCATGATGTCTTTCTCTAGTGATTGGTCTTTCCTGATGAGTGTCCAAAGTGAGTTGAAGTCTTGTCATTCTCACTTCAAAGGAACATTCTGGTTGTATTTCTTCAAAGACTGATTTGTTTGTTCTTCTGGCAGTCCATGGTTTTCTTCGCCAACACCACCGTTTGAAAGCATCAGTTCTTCTTCAGTCTTCCTTTTTTACTGTCTAACGTTTGCATAATTGTGAGGTGATTGAAAAGACCATGGCTTGGTGGGTGTGCATGCCCCCCCGCCCCCTCAAGCAGGGCACCCCCTCTTGTGGCAGAGAGGTTCTGGTGTTAAGCTCTTGACAGTGGAGGGCGGCAGTCCTCATTGGTTCTGTTGTGTTCACAGGAGCTTCGCCCAGGTGTTGGAACTTTCTGCAGAAGCGAGCAAAGAGGCTGCCTTAATCAACCAGGATGTCTGGGAAGAGGCCCAGGGCCCTGTGGCCGTGAGCCGGTGGTACTTCTACCATGAGGGTGCCGGCGGGGAGCCCCATGGAGGAGACCTTCAGAACAGGCCCCTCCTGGTCAACAATGAACCATGTGCACCGTGACCTCACACACTAGGCAGCAGCGCTAACCCAGGGGTCGCTGGGAAGAAAGGCATCCTGTGCTGCTCACCTGGGGAGATTCATGAAGTTGTCCAGCAAACTTGAGCACTTTATCCACTTGTTGTAGCTACTGTTGTATGATTGTTTTGTTGTATATTTAAAAATAAAGCTATTTTGTAATTGCAGCCTTGGTCTCCCTCCACACGGGACAGCTGGAGGTTCTGGTTGTTTGATGTTTGGGACAGCAGATCCAGAACCTCGGTTTAGAGGCTTGAAGGTGGCTGCTGTGCTCTATAGTGATTTTTGCACACAGAAAATCCTCGTATTGAAGTGAAGGAGGCAGAAAACCTCGCATAGACTGGCAGGGTGACCTCATCTGCCGTCTTCTTTCACTCCCAGACATCGCCAGGCTGAGAGGAAAGAAAGACATGATTCGCTACACTCAAGGAAGAAGGCAGGAGAAAAAACAATGCCAGATGGGATTGTTCAAAACTTGTGTGTAATGAAGAATTAACCCTGCCCAAAGCAAGGTCTGACCTTGTCCCCGGCTCCTGGGAGGTGATCTCTGAGCCTTTGGAATGTCCTGTGCGATGGGAGTGCCTTTGTTTACCTGGGGCTTTGGGCCACCCCAGATGGTATCTGCCAGCAATGGGATTCATGGTGGGGGCCTTTGGCCACCCCAGATGTTCTATGCCAACAGTAGGATTCATGATGGGGCCTTGGGGTGTGCAGTAGTCTATGCCATCTATGGAGCTCATGGTGGGGGTCTTAGGCCATGCCAGATGGTCTATGCCAACAGTGGGATTAACGGAGGGGGTGCTAGGCCATATGGTACCAGCTCAACCCCTGAAGGGCTGGAGACTGAGGTCAGCCACACAGGTGGTCAGCCATGCCCACGTGACTGCAGGAAAAACCCTGGACACCAGGGTTTGGGGGAGTGTCCCTGGTGATGGCTATAGTGGGCTTCCTGGCTCATGGAGTGAGAGCTGAGCAGTGTTAGGCAGGAGGCTTCATGATGGAGTGAGGTGCTTCCGGGCATTTACTGGCAGATCTAAAGAGCTTCTAATACTTTCCTGAGCAGGGCAGAGGCCAGGCCAAGGGCTGAGGGTTGAGGGCTTAGGGCCAGGGAGAGACCTGCCTGTGGGCGTGGCTGAGAAGAAGCTGTCCTGATTGGAAGAACGGTATGCTGAGTTGTTCCTGTTACGTCCAAGTTGATCCTGAGTTGTAACCTGTTGCTTCCCTAATAAACCCCATAATTGTGGGTATGGTCTGTGAGTTCTGTGTGGCCATTGCAACAAATTATTAAAAACAGCAGAGAAGCAGAGAGTGCTGTGGGAGGGACTGCTGATGTCAGAATTGGTAAAAAGTTTGGAGAGTGGACGTATGTCTGACCTCCATCTCAGGTATCATCAGCCTTGGGCTAATGCTGCTGATCTTGATTTTCTTTTCTCCTCTGACACCATGCCATTTTTACAGCCCTGTAGTTGGCTGAACTCTGCTTCCCCCCACCCCCCACCCCCAGTCTCCCCTATGAGAATCGAGGCTCCTCATCCAGAAAAGCTTCACTGGAAAAGCTCTGGACCAAAAACCATAGAAGTCAGGCGAGGACACATAGGACGAAGTCGGGCTCAGTTAAAATCCACCTCTGCCCCCGGAAAGCATGGCCCCTGGATTCTCTGTCAGCCCAGAACTAAAACAATTTCCGAGGCCAACTCTTCAGACAGGGATTGGACTGGACTGTGGGACATAAAGTGATACTCGTGAGGAGTGTGCCTCTTAGCTCAAGCAGACACAAGAGACCAAACGGGCAGCTTCTGTCCGGAGGTGAGATGGGAAGGCAGAGGGTTAGGAACTGGTTGAATAGACATGGGAATCAGAAGTGGAAAGGAGGAGTGTGCTGTCACAGTATGGGGAGAGCAATTACAATCACACAACAATGTATGTATAATTATAATTTTTGTATGGAAAAAAAAGTTAAAAAAAATTCCACCCCTTCTGTGTGGGCCACAGCCCCTCTGTCTCCCTGCTCCCAGATCGCTAACCATTGTCTTTCTGTCCCATCCTAGAGTAGGAGTGGGGCGTTTGCTCTTGAGGAGGTGGCCCCGGAGCAAAGACCTTCACCTACTGACATGTGAGGGGTTCTCAACTGAAACACTGAGGGGTGTGCTGTTGCAGGCACCCTTACTTTGTGCACACATGCACATATGTACACATGCATGCAAAAAGCATACACGTGTACACATATGCACTCATGCACACACGGACACACACAGACACACAAATATGCATTGTACCCAAGCATTCACGCATGCACAGAAGGCACATGTACACATAGGGACATAAACAACACACTTGCAATGCACACATATACACATATACAGGTACATATACACATAAACACAGCTTCCCATCAGCATTTTAGTGTCTCACCCTCAAATACAGAAGGTGCACAGTGTGGTCTCCACTGTAGTGAATGATTTGGTCTCAAATCTCCAAGGTGGAGAAACTCTGATTGAAGGTACTTCCAACCGAGTAAGGCTTTTTTCAGGCCTAATAAGTGACATGGAGCCCCTGGGTGGCACAAATGGTTAAGCATTCAGTTCATAACTGAAAAGTTGATGGTTCAAACCAACCCAGGGGCACCATGGGAGACAGGCCTGGCCTGGCAATCTGCTTCTGAAAGGTCACAGCCTTTAAAAAACCCTATGGAGCAGTTCTACTCTGCACATGTGGGGTCACCATGAGTCACAATGGACTTGATGGCAAAGGGTTTTTTTTTTTCCACCCTGCCTTCCCCATTTCCATCCCTCCAGTTTACCCGCCCCTCCTTGACTTCTCATCTTTGATTTTGGACAAATGTTTCCTGTTCAGTCTCGTATAGTTGATTGTTCTAAGGAGCACATTCCTCACAGGTGTTATTGTTTATTTTATAAGCCAATCTTATTTGGCTGAAAGGTGACCTCTGGGAATGGCTTCAGTTCCAGGTTAAAAGGATGTCTTAGGGTGATAGGCCTGGGGTTTCCTCCAGCCTCTATCAGTCCACTAAGTCTGGTCTTTTTTATGAATTTGAGTTTTGTTCTACATTTTTCTCCTATTCTAACCAGGACCTTCTATTGTGTCCCTGGTCAGAGTGGTAGTGGTAGCCAGGCACCATCTAGTTCTTCTGGTCTCAGGCTAGAAGAGGCTGTGGTTCATGTGGGCCATTAGTCCTGTGGACTATTTGCTTACTTGAGTCTTTGGTTTTCTTCACTCTCCTTTGCTCCAGTCAGGAAGAGACCGATCATTGTATCTTAGATGGCCACTTGCAAGCTTTTAAGGCCCCAGATGCTACTCACCAAACTAGGATGTGGAGCATTATCTTTATGAACTATTTTATGCCAAGACCAGTAGGCAGTACAGCAGGCAGCTGCTCAGGTCCCAAGAACCCGGGAACAGATGATGACATATCAGATGCAGGCTCAGAGCAAGAGAGCAAGCTTTGCCAGAACGTCCATATATATATACATATATATATATTGTATGCAGGCCATAAGCCCGAAACACTCCCCTTACAATTGATTGGCTGATCACATCAGATCATGTCATGGAAGATGACTACGTCATTACATAACTTCTAAACTACATCATTATATAACTGCCAAACTGCATCATTACATAACTGCCAAACCACTGAGAATCCATGGCCCAGCCAAGTTGACACATAACCTTAATCATCACACAAGACAAATTCATAACAGGCATTGCAGCTTCCGCCTTGCTATCTCTTGCATTGCTTACTCTGAGGGTAAGCTAGCCACCATGTTGTGAGGATACTCAATCAGCCTGATGGAAGGCCCAGGTGGTGAGGACCTGAGGCCTCCCGCCAACCGCCAGAAGCAGATCCTCCAGCCTCAGTCAAGTTTGCAGATGACTATAGCACTGGCCAGCATCCTCATCAGGGACTTCAAATCAGTACGTCCAACTAAGTCACTCCTGCATTCATGACCCACAGAAGCTATGTGAGATAATAAATGTTGAGTATTGTTTTAAACCACTAAAGTTTTGGGCTTATTTTTTTTATAAAGCATAGAAAACTAATAATGACGTGTAATTCTCAAAATCTTCTTTGTCCACAAATAATCATCATATCTTTTTCTAGACTGTTGTTATTAGGGGCTGTTGAGTCGCTTTTGACTCACAGGGACCCCACATGACAGAGTACACCTGCCCCATAGAGTTTTCTTGGCTGTACTCTTTATGGAAGCAGGTCACCAGGTCTTTCTCCTGCAGAGACGCTGTGTTGCTTCAAACTGCTTACCTTCTGTTAGCAGCCAAGTGCTTAACCATTTGTGCCAACAGGGTTTCTTTTTTTCTAGACTGTTATTAGATGCCATCAAGTCACTTTTGACTCATAGTGACCCTATGTACACAGAACAAAACACTGCCTGGTCCTGTGCCATCCTCACAATCGTTGCTGTTTGAGCCCACTGTTGCAGCCACTGTGTCAATCCATCTCGAGGCTCTTCCTCTTTTTCGCTGACCCTCCACTTTACCAAGCATGATGTCCTTCTCCAGGGCATGGTTCCTCCTAATAATATGTCCAAAGTACATCAGACTAAGTCTTGCCATCCTCGCTTCTAAGGAGCATTCTGGCTGTACTTCTTTCAAGACAGATTTGTTCATTCTTCTGGCAATGCATGGTATATTCAGTATTCTTTGCCAGCACCATAATTCATTGTCTTATTCACTGTCCAAATTTTGCATGCATATGAGGCAATTGAAAATACTGTTGCTTCGATCAGGCGCACCTTAATCTTCAAAGTGACATCTTTGCTTTTTAACACTTTAAAGAGGTCTTCTGCAGCAGATTTGCTCAGTGCAATACGTTGTTTGATTTCTTGAGTGCCACTTCCATAAGCACTGTCTTAGTCACCTAGCGCTGCTCTAACAGAAATACCACAAGTGGATGGCTTTAACAAAGAGAAATTTATTTCCTCACAGTAAAGTAGGCTAACGGTCCAAATTCAGGACGTCAGCTCCAGGCGAAGGCTTTCTCTCTCTGTTGGCTCTAGAGGAAGATCCTTCTCACCAATATTCTCCTGGTCGAGGAGCTTCTCAGGCGCAGGGACCCCGGGTCCAAAGGATGAGCTGTGCTCCTGGTGCTGCCTTCTTGGTGGTATGAGGTCCTCCCATTCTACTTGCTTCCCTTTCATCTCTTGTTAGATAAAAGGTGGTGCAGACCACACCCTAGGGAAACTCCCTTTACATTGGATCAGGGATGTTACCTTAGTAGGGGTGTTACAATCCCACCCTAATCCTCTTTAACATAAAATTACAATCACAAAATGGAGGACAACCACATAATACTGGGAATCATGGCCCAGCCAAATTGATACACACATTTTTTTGGAGGGGACATAATTCAGTCCATGACAGGTACTGACTGTGGATCCAAGTAAAATTAAATCCTTGACAACTTCAACCTTTTCTCCATTTATCATGATGTTGCTTACTGGTCTAGTTGTGTAGATTTTTATTTATGTTAAGGTGTACTCCATACTGAAGGCTATAGTCACTGATCTTCATCAGTAAGTGCTTCAAGTCCTCTTTGCTTTCTGCAAGCAAGGTTGTGTCATCTGCATATCACAGGTTGTTAACGAGTCTTTCTCTAACCCTGATGCCACGTTCTTCTTCATGTAGTCCAGTTTCTCTGATTATTTGCTCAGCATACAGATTGAATAAGTACGGTGACAGGATACAACCCTAACACACACATTTCTTGATTTTAAACCATCTCGTATTTCCCTTGTTTTGTTCAAACAACTACGTCTCAACCTATGTACAGGTTTCTCATGAGCACAATTAAGTGTTCTGGAATTCCCATCCTTCACAATGTTATGCATAATTTGTTATGATCCACAGAGTTGAATGCCTTTGCATAGCCAATAAAACACAAACATCTCTCTGGTATTCTCTGCTTTTGGCCAAGATCCATTGACATCAGCAGTGTTATTCCTCATTCCAAGTCCTCTTCTGAATCCAGCTTGAATTTCTGGCAGTTCCCTGTCCATGTACTGCTATAACCATTTTTCAAATATCTTCAGTATAATTTTACTTGCATATGATATGAATGATACTGTTTGATAATTTCTGCATTCCATTGGATCACACTTGTTTGGAATAGGCACATATATGAATCTATTCCAGTTGGTTGGCCAGGTAGCTGTCTTCCAAATTTCTTGGCATAGATAAGTGAGCGCTTCCAGCATTGCATCCATGTGTTGAAACATCTCAACTAGTATTCCATCAATTCCTGGAAACTTGTTTTTCGCCAGTGCCTTCAGTGCAGCTTGGACTTCTTTAGTACCATCAGTTCTTGATCATATGCTGTCTCCTAAAATGACTGAACATTGACCAGTTATTTTTGCTACAATGACTCTGTGTATTCCTTCCATCTTCTTTGGATGCTTCCTGCGTCATTCAGTTTTTTGCCCACAGAATCCTTCAACTTGAGGGTTGAATTTTTTCTTCAGTTCTTTCACTTTGAGAAATGCCAAGCTTGTTCTTACCTTTTGATTTTTTAATTACAGGTCTTTGCACATTTCATCTTAATACTTTGTCTTCTCAAGCCACCCTTTGAAATCTTCTGTTCAGCTCTTTCACTTCATCATTTCTTCCTTTTGCTTTAGTTACTCTACTTCTAAGAGTAAGTTTCAGAGTCTCTTCTGATATCCATTTTGGTCTCTTTTTCCCTTTTCTTTTTGATGACCTAACAACCTTTGGCTTTGTTCATGTACGATGTCGTTGATGTCACTCCACAACTCGTCTGGTCTGCAGTCATTAGTGTTCAGTGCATCGAATCTATTCTTCAGATGGTCTCTAAATTCAGGTGGGATATACTCAAGGTTAAGTCTTTGCAAAGGTGAATATATAGCCTGCAAAGCCTGAAATGTTTACTATCTAGCATTTTACAAAAGTGTTTGCTGAACCCTGCTCTCTTAAGTCACTGTCTGGAATGGATTTTATTTACAAAATAGACTTCTTATTAGAAAGGAATGAATACCCTACCTGTGTACGTAGCCAAAAAATTGTTGTCAGTTTAAATATGTGAATGTGCTTACCCCATTACACCTAATGAATAAGTGGACATGAGGCAATGTGTACCATGAAAACACTTTGTCAAAATGAGCCTTTCTTACCTCACCCTTCCATTTCTTCTATCATCTGTCTGCATGGTTCAAAACAGAAGTCAGGAGGAGGGACAAGATTGTGGCACAGATAATAGCACCCTCACAACATTGAGAAAGAATACAAAAAACAATCTGTGCAACCAGCGATCTCAGCACTCTGGACACCAAGTGAAAGATTGGAGGACCAGGCTGAGCATCAAATCAGGGGAGTTGAAGCAAGGAGGGCAGGAAGGCGGAGAGTCTCAGACCCTCCACACCCTACTAGCTGCCCAACTCAATGTCGCGATTTTGATATGGCCATAGGCGAGAGCAAATTTATTCATAATTACCAAAGAGCCCAGGGTGGGAACAAAACAGAGGACTCAGACTGAGACAGGCCTGAAGGAGCAACAAGGTGGGCAAAGCATGTACTGGGACTAGGCAGACCTGAGAGAGAGTAGTGCAGGAGTGCAGCAGAGATTGAGTCCCGGGAACCCCAGGAAAATACAGCTAGAGTAAAAGGGTGTGCACTGGCCTGGGGGAACTCACAGGCAGAGGGCAGGAGGGATGGAGTATGCACCCCTGGGGAGGGACACAGGGTAGGTGTAACTGTAGGCATGAGCAGTGGTAGGAGAGTGCCTGAATAGGACCCGGGATAACTTAGCAGCCACAGGACAGCAACCCACTGGGAAACACCCAGCCCAGTCCTCCACTGCCACCTGAGAAATGGCCCAATGACTTGCCGCTGGCCAGGGCCCTGCCCCAAGTGGCCCAGCGCCACTACCATAGGTTTTTATTAGATAAACTCTTCTTTTCTGTCAAGATTCTTACCTATTTCTCCTTGAATTAATCTCCAGATAAGTCTTAGAAACAAAGGGCCATTAATGTTTTAAAAGGAAAAAGTTGTGTTTTAAAGATTAATTTAGAGATATTTCATTTCCTTCAATTTTGACTCTTCCCTTTGAAATACATGTTTTGTCTCCCCAATTATATAAAGTTTGGTAGGTTTCTTCACATGTCTTACACATTTACGTATGTAGATACAGATATATACATGTATATACATCTACCTATCTGAAGGAGCCTTTGTGATGAAGTGTTTAAGTGCTTGGCTGCTAACTGAAAGGTCAGCAGTTGGAGCCCACCAGCCACTCTGCGGGAGAAAGATGTGGTAGTCTGCTTCGGTAAAGATTACAGCCTTGGAAACCCTATAGGGCAGTTCTGCTCTGTCCTACAGGGTTGCTATGAGTTGGAATCGACTTGAGGGCCATGAGTTTTGGTTTTAATGAATATAATGTCTATCACAGAACAACAAATTATCAGGCACACAGGAAATGAACAACCCTAGACAACAGAAACAGATAGACATAAAACACACCATGAGGTCATGAGGATAACAGGCAGAAACAATAACAAATGTTACTACAGATTTGAAAGGAACCGGCCAGAAATTCTGTACTGAAACATACAGTTACAAAATTAGAGGTGGTAGAGGGGTTTAATATCATTTGATACACAACAGGGGGTAGATTTCACAAACTTAAAGGTAAGTACAAAAAACCAAGCAGAATGAAGTAGAGGTATAAAAGTTGGAACACACTGAACGGATGGTAAGCAAAAGGCAATAAAGAACTCATGGTAAGGAAAATAGAGGTGGGCTGAAGTGAGCAACCCGTTCTTCTAGTAATTCCCAGCTCTTGTTTGTGGACAATCTACTTGTGTGAAAAAGTCGTCTTTCTCTAGATCATTTCTGGATTTTAAAAAATACACTCAACACTTTGAATTCTATCTCACACCCTTTGTACCTCTGTTTCCAGGAGTGATATCAGAATTGTTCTCAGTCCCTAGTACCATTTGGGGGCTGACCTTCCTCCACTCATGCGTAAAATCCCTTGTTCTTTTTACTTCCTTTTGACTACACCAGCTTCTTTCCATTCTCATTACTGTTGTCTGCCCCCCTTCCCAGTCATTTACTCGACTAATTAATGACTTTGGAAGCTGGCTCATCCTTACCCTCTCTCCTAATTTCTGCATCACTTCTGAGGGCCTCAGTGTCTGCATGGATTTTTATCTACTACGTTGGCCTCTAGTTTCATTGACCTCATTGCTGGATATTTTCCATTCCATTCCACTTCAGATAATCAATTCCACACACCTGTGGTCATCCAGAAGTGCTCTGTGCCTCTAAAATCTATGATTCTCTCTTCAAAACATCCATTCACCACCCTAGAGCTTGACCCACATCTATTCTGTGATTAAATAAAACCTACAGTCGTGCAGTTCTTCCATATCTTCCTTCTCAGGGTACTCCTGATTCTCCTACTTTCAGACACCATGACTATAATGATTCATGTATCCAATGATTTTCTGAAATCAAGACACATTGTCTCCCAGCAAATCCCATAAAATGCTCCCTTCCACTCACCAGTGAAGTTTGTTTAAAAGACAAAGAAATCAAGTTTACTGTGAATGCGTTCTTCTTAGGGAATCTCTGTTCAATTTTTTTTAATCACTTTTTTTTATAAATTAAAAAAATGGCAGAACATTTGTTTCACCTGGTTATCAATTCAGCATCATTGTAGATCACATGAGCTTGGTCTATATCCACAGAACTACACTGTTCTGAAAACCAGTATGACTAATTTGCATTATTAAATGATCATATCCTAATCTTGAGTATTGGCTTTAATCCGTCAGGGACATTGTCCACAAAGTGTAGAGAAAAAGCTGAGGGACCAGAAGGCCAAATCCTTACAGGTACAGAAATGGGGATATTTAGCCTACAAAGTGTCTACCCAGGAGAGTATTTATTTGTCAGAATATTTGACTTTTTAAGAATTCCATATGGAAAATGGATTATATTTATTTTTATGTGTCCAGGAGGCAGATATAGATTTGATGGGGGAGATTTCTAGATAAGGAAGTCTGCTCTAAGCATATAATATTTAAAAAACAGGAAGACCTACTATGCAGAATTACTTGCTTTTAGAAAATAAATGTCAGCGATTTGACAAGTTTCAGCCATGTTAAGAACAAGGATCCCGCCATCGCCCTCCTCGGCTTCTTTTTATCCAAAAGACAGCTTTCAACTTTTACTCTGATCCCGGCTGGATCCACATTCATCTAGTGGTCCCTGTCTCTGAATCTATTCTGGAGTTGTGGTGCAGATGAGGGCACCATGTGTAATAAAAAAAGAAAACAAAAACAAAAAAAGACATTCTATTTCTGAGAAATACCTCTAGCGGTTATCTGCAGGCCTGCTCTACTTTCATTCCACTTATCAGTCATCTGAAAATTCCATTTCTTCATCCTACATTCATTAAAAGACTGCCTGCTGTGTGATAGGCCATTCTTGGTGCTGGTGATACAAGATGAACCTGATGTGTCATAAGTAATTAGTTCACCCATCTACTCTCTGCTTCAGGTGACAGGCACAGACAGCAGCAGAGACAAGTATACGAAGTACCCCAAGAAGCTCTCTTTAAAGTGAGACAGAGCATAATCAGTGCTATCCCAGGGGCCAAAGAAGAATACCAGGATAGTACAGAGAAAGGACAGTTGAGGTGATAGAAGAGTTTCCAGAAGTGGTGACCTTACGAAGGAGGCTTGATATAAAACTAAAGAAACAGAGAAGGAAATGAATTTTAGACTGGGGAGGTGGAAATATAGAAGTTAAGCAGTTGAGTGACATAATTAGATGCTGTGTTTAAAAACCAGCATTATGCTGGCAGTAGTGCAATAGCTAAGGATACGATTATGACAAGAGAAACTCTTTGGAGCCTATAGTAATGATTATAGGATATTTGAGGCTTTAGCCTGGGAAGGACATCTGTGGATATGTGGGATTTGATTGGATTGGTGGTTGAAGCCAAGAACATGGGTGGCTATAGCACCTTTTTAAAGAAGCTTAAACATGATGATTGTGAAAAGAGCTGAAACATAGCCAGAAGAGGGTTCAATTAGGTTGAAGAGATTTGATACTCAGGGCAAATAGGAGACAGGAGATACCAAAGATGCTGGAATCAGAGTAAATGATGGATGGTGTGATGCACCTGAAAAGAAGGGACGGGACCCAGAGTTGATGGAGAGGGCCAAATTTTTCACAGAGATGCAGAGTATGGAGGTGTGGATGGATGTGGAAGCAGAAGCTTTTGTAAGGAGAGGCAGGAAATCGAGGAAGTCCCTGCTTGATTGCCTTTAGATGTATCCATTTATTCATTCACTCATTAAAAATTATTGAGTTCTTACTATGTACAGGCATCAGGTGCACTGACAACAGTCTAGTTCGACCCATTTTCCAACCCTCACTAAAATTCCACCTATCATGTAATACAGTAGTTGAGACATCAGTTTTAGGGTCAGATGGAGTTTAATGGCTTCAGCTTCTTACTATCAATGCCAACGAGACTAAGAAATCCGACTTCATATGCCAACTGTGTCACATGGAAATATCAGATTCCTGTCTTTGTATAGCTATGACAGCAGCCACCCATGTAGGATTCTCCCTCTGACTCTAGCCACCCAGGGCTAGGCCAGACCTCACAAGTTAAAATGACACTGTGGTGCAGTGAATTACTTATATGGCCTTTCTAGCCATATACCCTTTGTGACTCTCACACAGTGACTGGGTGGAACTATGCAAATAAGGTGCTTGTGGCTTACCAAGGGTATTCTACAACTTGCTGCTAATGTAAATAAGGTGTATGAACCTGCAATGGTTAAGGTTATGTGTCAACTTGGCTGGACCATGATTGTCAGTGGGTTGGCAGTTATGTAATGATGTAATTTGGCAGTTGTATAATGATTTAATTGTCCTACATTTTGTGATGTGTTGTAAATCCTAGCGTCTATGCCTGTGGTTAGATATAATTATTGATGTCAGATGGATCCTGACTGAAAGCAGATAATACCAGAAAGATGTTTACTTGTCTTTTATTGACTATGCAAAGGCATTCGACTGTGTGGATCATAACAAATTATGGATAACACTGCAAAGAATGGGAATTCTAGAACACCTAATTGTGCTTATGAGGAACCTGTACATAGATCAAGAGGTAGTCGTCCAAACAGAGCATGGTTTAAAGTCAGGAAAGGTGTGTAACGGGGTTGTATCCTTTCACCAAATTTATTCAATCTGTATGTTGAGCAAATAACCTGAGGAGATGGACTATATGAAGAAAAATGGGGCATCAGGATTTGAGGAAGACTCATTGACAACCTACCTCGCTTGCTGAAAGTGAAAAGGACTTGAAGCGCTTACTAATGAAGATCAAAGACCACAGCCTTCAGGATGGATTATACCTCAACATAAAACAAAAATCCTCAAAACTGGACCAATAAACAACATCATGATAAATGGAGAAAAGATTGAAGTTGTCAAAGGTTTCATTTTACTTGGATCCACAATCAATGCCCATGGAAGCAGCAGTGAAGAAATCAAAGGACGCATTGCATTGGGAAAATCTGCTGCAAAAGACCTCTTTAAAGTGTTAGAAATCAAAGATGTCACGTTGAAGACTAAGGTGTGCCTGACCCAAGCCATGGTGTTTTCAATCACCTCATATGCATTCAAAAGCTGGATGATGAATAAGGAAGACTGAAGAATCGACACCTTTGAATTGTCGTGTCAGTGAATACTACTGAATATACTATGGACGGCCAAAAGAATGAACAAATCTGTCTTGGAAGAAGTACAACAAGAATGCTCCTCAGAAGCAAGGATGGCGAGACTACATCTTGCATACTTTGGATATATTATCAGGAGGGATCAATTCCTGCAGAAGGACATCATGCTTGGTAAAGTAGAGGGTCAGTGAAAAAGAGGAAGACCCTCAATGAGATATATTGACACAGTGGCTGCAACAATGGGCTCAAGCATAACAACAATTTTGAGGATGGCGCAGGATGGGGCGGTGTTTCGTTCTATTGTATATAAGGTCACTGAGTCGGAAAGACTCGATGGCACCTAACAACAACATGCCTGTGGTTTAGGTCCCATCTGGGAATAAGTTGTATGTTATGCTAATGAGACAAGATCAAGGTGGGATGTATCTTGAATCACCGCCTTACTATAGTGTGAGAGTCAAGTCACCACCCTTAGTCCAGTCATTACCTTTACCACCCTTATTCACATCACACCCTTGTACCATCTTGCTCAAGGAAGGGGCATTTCCTTGAGGGTATGGTCTGCATTCAATATATATGAATGCTCTCATAAAGATCTCTTGCTCTAGATCCTGCATCTGGCTCGTTATCATCTGACCTCCAGTTCTTGGAAATTGAGCCAGCAGCCTATTGTTAGACCTGATTCACCACCTTCCACAGCTTTGTGGGCCAGCAGCCTGTCATGTGACCTGCTGATTTGGGATCACTAGCCCTTGCAACCACTTGAGTCAGGAGAAGTCTCCAGCCTGATGCCTGACCCATGGACTTGGGATTTGCCAGCCTCCTCAACCGTGTTAGCCATTTCCTCGACTGTTAGTGAGTTCTGTGCAACATTGCAGCAAATTACAGAACCCAAACAGGGAGGGAGAGTATGAAGGGGGAGGAGTCGATGTTAGAGATGATGGAGTAGTACAGCAGTTTGGAAAAGCTGGACATTTGGGAACCAGCTTTGTGTTGGTCCTTCTAAAAGAAATTATTCATTTAGATAACATGCTTCAGACTGTTAAACAGGCAAAAATCAGCTGCAAGTTTGGCAGTCTGAACAACTCCCAATTTCTGACCTTTTGGCTACAAGTCTGGGGATTGAGTCTAACCCCTTTATTTACCAACCTCAAGATCAGAGGTCTCCAGCCCTCTTCTGAGCCTTTCAGTTTAATGACAGGATTGACTCAGACTTTTCAAAAAAAGGCCATTCTTACAAAACCAGCTTTAATATAACAAAAAAAGGATACAAATGAAGACATGCACAGGGTGAGGTCTGGGAGGATCCCAGTGCACAGCTTCCATGTCCCCAGGACATGCTACCCTCCACATGGATGGATGTTTATCACCAACCAGGAAGCTCCTTTAAGCCTCTGGCTTCTGGGTTTTTATTGGCCAGTCCTACAAGACAAGCACATTATACCTCAAGAGGCTAGCATCAGGTCACCAGGTGGACCCTCTGATCTTACCTACCCTCATGCACTAGTCTCAGCTGCAGTTCAACTCTCAGGAACCTCTAACAAAGTCCAGATTGCTTTCTGTAAGGTGGTTCATCACTTCAGGTTAGCAATTCTGAAACTATATTCAGTATATTTGTTTTAGGCTGGGTTCTCTAGAAAAGCAAAAGCAGTAAAGTGTATAAATACACATATACAGAGATGTATATCAAAGAAACAGCTCGTGTGATTGTAGAGGCTGGAATGTCCCAAGTCCATGGATTAGGATAGAGGCTTCTCCCAATTTATGTAGTTGCAGGGGCTGGCATACCCAAGATCGGCAGGTTAGAAAGCAGGGCTCTTGCTCAAGGGCCGTGAATATCGATGAATCCCAAGATTGGCAAGCAAGACCACAAGGCTTCTCCTGATTCACGTAGCTGCAGGAGCTGGCAAAGCCAAGATTGGCAGACAGCTGATAGCTCAAGTTCCAAGAACCAGAGGTTAGATGAACAGGAGGCAGCCGGAGGATCCATAACAAGCAAACAGCCAGAATGTCTGCTTATATTTGGATGCAGTCCACACCCCCAAGGAAACTCCCTTTCAACTGACTGGCTATTCACAGCAGATTCAATCATGGCAGTAATCACATATAAACACTATCATGGCCTAGCCAAGTAGACAAACTATCTTAATCATCACAATATTTTAAGAGTCAGTAAATAGTGTACTCTCGAAATTAAGAGCCAGGAATATTACTATTAGAGAAAGAAGTAACATAAAAGTATGGGAAAAGGCTAAAATGAACCCTGTGGTGTTGGACTGGAATCAGAAATATGGGTATGATCTTGTGGTTTTCAAAATACATAGATACATATAGAAATAGGTATAAACGTGTCTTTGTACGTGTATACTCACACAGATATATTTTCTAGCTCTTTCTACTTTGAGGGCCCAGTAGCAATAAGCATAACTAATGCCTAGATCTTTGTTTCTAAATATTGCATCAGTTTATCATGCTGTGGTGGCCTGTATGTTGCTGTGATGCTGGAAGCTATGCCACCGGTATTTCAAATACCAGCAGGGTCACCCATGGTGGACAGGTTTCAGTTGAGCTTCCAGACTAAGATGGACTAGGAAGAAGGACCTGGCAGACTACTTCTGAAAAAATTAGCCAGTGAAAACCTCATGAATAGCAGAACACTGTCTGATATACTGCCGGAATATGAGCCCCTCAGGTTGGAAGGCACTCAAAATATGACTGGGGAAGAGCTGTCTCCTCAAAGTAGAGTCAACTTTAATGATGTGGATGGAGTCAATCTTTCAGGATCCTCGTGCTGATATGACAAGATGCAAAATGAGAAGACACAGCTGCAAACATCCATTAATAATAGGAACGTGGAATGTATGAAGTATGAATCTAGGAAAATTGGAAATCATCAAAAATGAAATAGAATGCATAACCACTGATATCCTAGGCATTTGTGAGCTGAAGTGGACTGGTATTGGCCATTCTGAATCAGACTATCATATGCTCTAAACGCCAGGAATGACAACTTGAAGAGGAATGGTGTTGCATTCATAGTCAGAAAGAATATTTCAAGATCTGTCCTAAAGTACAACACTGTCAGTGATAGACCAGTGAATACGACTATTATTCAAATTTACGGACAAACCACTAAGAACAAAGATGAAGAAATTGAAGATTTTTATCAACTTCTGCAGTCTGAAATTGATCAAACATGTAATGAAGATTCATTGATAATTACTGGTTGTTGGAATGCGAAAGCTGGAAACAGAAGAAGGATGGGTAGTTGGAAAACATGGCCTTGGTGATAGAAATGATGCTGGAGATCGCATGATAGAATTTTGCAAGACCAACGACTTCTTCACTGCAAATACCTTTTTCAACAATATAAATGGTAACTATACACGTAGACCTCACTGGTTGGAATATATAGAAATCAAATCGACTATATCTGTGGAGAGAAATGATGGAAAAACTCAGTATCATCAGTCAGAGCAAGGCCAGGGGCCGACTGTGGAACAGACCATCAATTGCTCATCTGCAAGTTCAGGTTGAAGCTGAAGAAAATTAGGTCCACAAAAGCAAAAGTACAACCTTGAGTATATCTCACCTGAATTTAGAGACCATCTAAAAAACAGATTTGACACATTGAACACTAATGACTGAAGACCAGATAAGTTGTGGAACGATGTCTTAGTCATCTAGTGATGCTATAACAGAAATACCACAAGTGGATGGCTTTAACAAAGGGAAATTTATTTTCTCACAGTCTAGTAGGCTACAAGTCCAAATTCAAGGCATCAGCTCCAGGGGAAGGCTTTCTCTCTCTGTTGTCTCTGGAGGAAGGTCCTTGTGATGCATCAGTCTTCCCTTGGTATGGGAGCATCTCAGTGCAGGAACCTCAAGTCCAAAGGACGAGCTCTGCTCCCAGAACTGCTTTCTTGGTGGCTATGAGGTTCCCATGTGTCTCTGCTTGCTTCTGTCTTTTATATCTCAAAAGAGTTTGGCTTAAGACACCATCCAATCTTGTATACCTCATCGGTATAATTGCCGCTAAGCCATCTTATTACATCATAGTGATTGAATTTACAACACATAAAGAAATTACATCAGATTACAAAATGGTACACAATTATACAATACTGGGAATCAAGACTCAGCCAAGTTGACAGATATTTTTTGGGGACACAATTCAATCCATGACAACATCATACATGAAGAAAGCAAGTGGTCATTAAAAAGACAGGAAAGAAAGCAAAGATGTAAATGGATGTCAGAAGAGACTCTGAAACTTGCTCTTGAAGGTCAAGTAACTACAGCAAATGGAAGAAATGATGAAGTAAAAGAGGTGAACGGAAGATTTCAAAGGGCAGCTCAGGAAGACAAAGTAAGGTATTATAATGACACATGAAAAGACCTACAGTTAGAAAACTAAAAGGGAATAACATGCTCAGCATTTCTCAAGCTGAAAGAACTGAAGAAAAAATTCAAGCCTCGAGCTGCAATATTGAAGGATTCTATGGGAAAAATACTGAACACAGGAAGCAACAAAAGAAGATGGAAGTAATACAATTATTGTACCAAAAAGAATTGGTCGACATTCAACCATTTTAGGAGGTAGCATATGATCAAGAACTGATGGAACTGAAGAAAGAAGTCCAAGCTGTACTGAAGACACTGGCGAATAACAAGGCTCTGGGAATTGACAGAACACCAATTCAGATGTTTCAACAAATGGATGCAGTGCTGCAAGTGCTCACTTGTCTATGCCAAATAATTTGGAAGACAGCTAGCTGGCCAACTGACTGGAAGAGATCCATATTTATGCCTATTCCCAAGAAAGGTGATGGAAACAAATGCAAAAATTATTGAACAATATCATTAAAATCACACAAATAAAATTTTGCTGAAGATCATTGAAAAGTGGTTTCAGCAGTACCTGGACAGGGATATGGCACAAGGGATATCACTGCAGATGTCATTATGTATCCTGGCTGACAGCAGACAATAGCAGTGTCATGGTACCGAGACAGTGGGGTGCTGCTCTAACACATACCTAAAATGTGGAAGTGATTTTGAAACTGTGAACGTATAGATGAGCAGCAGCAGAGCAGCAGCAGCAGCAGAGAACCTACATCGGTAGAGAAGTGGCAACAGCAGAGAACTGACAGCAACAGAACGAGGAGACCGGTCTGAGACGGCACTGGAGCTGACCCACGGAGCAAGAGAGCTGAGTACCTGTGTGCAGGAGGCTCCCTGGCGGAGTGGGGTGCCTC
This sequence comes from Dugong dugon, assembly GCA_030035585.1. Taxonomy (NCBI): domain Eukaryota; kingdom Metazoa; phylum Chordata; class Mammalia; order Sirenia; family Dugongidae; genus Dugong; species Dugong dugon. The sequence continues at coordinate 21,540,479 of CM057462.1, read as the reverse complement.
CAAGTACTTACTGGCGGAGCTAGGCTTGCCAACCCACAGAGCAAGGGAGCTGAGTGCCTGTGCGCAGGAGGCTTCTTGGTGGAGTGGGGTGCCTCCGGGCACTTACCGGTGGAGCTACAGAGCTTTGGAACACTTGCCCCAGCAGGGCAGATGCGGGTGTGAGGCCCAAGGAGCCAAGAGGCTAAGAAACCAGGAAACAAGCTGAAATGACTAAGGACACAAGAAGCCGAGCTGCCTCAGTCTCAAAAGGTATGGCCATGACCTCAGGGGTTTCAAAGGGTTGAGCCATGGCCGCTGGTACTTCTAAGGGTGGAGTCGTCACTCGAATGGACTGGGAGAATGGTGCACCTAAAGCTGAGGGAGCAGAGTTGCTGTCCCAGTGGGCCTGGAAGGCAGAGCTGAAGCCCAGGGCCAAGAGGCCTCCACTCAGAATCTGGAGACCATGGCCAATACCTAGAGTCTGGAGGGCAGGCCAATTGTGTAAATTGTCTCAGAGGACAGAAGATTATTTTCAAAGCCTTGAGGGCTAATGTAATGCATTCTGTTGACTTGCTTGGTGCCAGTTATCCCTTCTTTCCCTCCAGTTTCTCCCATTTGTAATGGAAATATCTAACTTGTGCCTGTTCTGCCATTGTACCTTTGGAAACAGATTAACTCGTATTCTAAATCTCACAGATGAAGAGGAATTTTTGAATTTTGGACTAAGAGGACTTTTGCTATGATATGGGATGGATACATTTTGTTTTTGCAAGGATGTGATTTTTTGGGGGCCAAAGAGTGGAATGTCATGGATTGAATTATGTCCCCCCAAAAATATGTGTATCAATTTGGCTGGGCCATGATTCCCAGTATTGTGTAGTTTTCCTATATGTTATAAACCCCACCTCTATGATGTTAATGAGGGAGGATGAGTGGCAGTTGTATTAGTAAGGCAGGACTCAATCTACAAGATTGGATTGTGTCTTGAGGCAATCTCGAGATATAAAAGAGAAAAGTGAGCAAAAAGACGGGGGCGGTGGGGGGACTTCATACCACCAAGAAAGCAGTGCCAGAAGCAGAGCGTGTCCTTTGGATCTGGGGTCCCTGCGTGGAGAAGCTCCTAGTCCGGGGGAACACTGTTGAGAAGGCTGACAGACAGAGAGTCTTCCCCTGGGGCTGATGCCCTGAATTTGGACTTTTAGCCTACTTTACTGTGAAGAAATAAATTTCTCTTTGTTAAAGCCATGCACTTGTGGTATTTCTGTTATAACAGCATTAAATGACTAAGACACCCAGAAAGATGTTTACCTGTGTTTTAATGACTATGCAAAGTCATTCAACTATGTGGATCAGAAAAAATTATGGATAACATGGCGAAGAGTGGGAATTCCAGAACACTTAATTGTGCTCATAAGGAACTTGTACACAGACCAAGAGGCAGTCGTTCGAACAGAACATAGGGAAACTGTGTTTTAAAGTCAGGAAAGGTGTGTATCAGGTTTATATCCCTTCACCATACTTATTCAATCTACATGATGAGCAAATAATCTGAGAAGCTGGACTATATGAAGAAAAATGTGACATCAGGATTAGAGAAAGACTCATTAAAAACCTGCATTATGCAGATGACACAACCTTGCTTACTGAAAGTAAGGAAGACTTGAAGCACTTGCTGATGAAGATCAAAGACTACAGCCTTCAGTATGGATTGGACCTCAACATAAAATAATTCTCACAACTGGACCAATAAGGGATATCATGATAAACAGCAAAAAGTTTGCAGGTGTCTAAGATTTCATTTTACTTGCAACCACAATCAATGGCCATGGAAGCAGCAGTAATGAAATCAAATGACACATTGCACTGGGCAAATCTCCTGCAGAAGACCTCTTTAAAGTGTTAAAAAGCAAAGATGTCACTTTAAGGATTAAGGGGCCCCTGACCCCAAGCCATGGTGTTTTTAATCTCCTTATATGTATCCGAAAGCTGGACAAAGAATAAGGAAGACCAAAGTAGACCTGATGCCTTTGAATTATGGTATTTGTAAAGAATACTGAATATACCATGGACAGCCAAAGAAGAAACAAATCTGTCTTGGAATAAGTACAGCCAGAATGCATCTTAGAAGCAAGGATGACGAGACTGTCTCACATACTTTGGACATGTTATCAGGAAGCACCAGTCCCTAGAGACACACATCATGCTTGGTAAAGTAAAGGATCAATGAAAAAGGAAGACACTCAACGAGGTGGACTGACACCATGGCTGCAACAATGGATTCAAGCATAAGAACGATTATGACGATGTTGCTAGACCAGGCAGTGTTTCATTCTGTTGTAGATAGGGTTGCTGTGAGTCTAAGTGTCGACAATAAACTTACAAACAACAACAAAAGGAACCAGGGCTTCCAGGAGAAAAGTTTGATTCCAGGGCTCAGGCAGGAAAAGACAAGATAAGCCTCGAATACTGGCAGAAAGTAATGCCAAAATTATAACTGGGCATGTGAAAAAATACAGGAACCTACCGAACGGAGCTCCTAATAACCAAATCTGGGACAATTTGTGCAAGGGAATAAAAAGTAATCTGGGATTAGCCTATACTGTTTTATACAATTTAATAATAAAAAAGGGGAGAGAAGAGAAAGCTATTCCTTGCAGAATTCCAATTAAGAAACACAGAAGAAATGATGGAAACAGAAAATACCATTTGGTAACCACCACAGTAATAACAATAATAGATAATAATTATCAATGGGTACTAAAATTAGTGGCCAGAGGATGATGAAAAACAGAATATTTGCACAGTCTCAAAGTATCACCCTATGAGAAACTTACTATAAGGCAAAATGGTTGACTTTGCAAAACGAAAGAATGGAATAAAATGCAATAAATATGGAAACAAAACAATACACTCTTAAACCAAATACAAGATCAGTGGATTTTACTGTGAGAAAAATAACATCAATGAAACATTAGAAAATATAAAACCATATTTGCTCAAGGCTATTCTCTGCAGCTTTATTTGTAATAGGCAAAGACTTTAACACACGTAAAATTTAGTGTGGGCTGAGATAGTAACAAACACTGATAAGGAAAGTCCTGCAGTTACAATGACACTGTCATTTCTCCCAAAGACACAAAGTAGCTCTAATGACCCCTTTCTTTGAGTTACTTTTGACAGAGTAGTCTCTCCACTGTGCGTTCTTATATATGAAGTGAGGCATGAGGAACAACTAAAGGCTTTCCCACATTCTTTACATTCATAACGCCTCTCCACTGTGAGTTCTTCTATGTCTAGTGAGGTGTGAGGAAGAACTAAAGGGTTTCTCACATTCCTTACATTCATAAGGCCTCCCTCCACTGTGAGTTTTTCTATGTCTAGTGAGGTGTGAGGAACGATTAAAGGCTTTCCCACATTCCTTACATTCATCAGGCCTCTCTCCATTGTGAGTTCTTACATGTCGAGTGAGGGCTGAGGAATAACTAAAGGCTTTCCCACATTCCTTACACTCATAAGGTCTCTTTCCACTGTGAGTTCTCATATGTGTAGTGAGGACTGAGGAACGAATAAAAGCTTTCCCACCTTCCTTACATTCATAAGGCCTCTCTCCACTGTGAGATCTTATATGCTGAGTAAGAAGTGAGGAATGACTAAAGGCTTTCCCACATTCCTTACGCTCATAAGGCCTCTCTCCACTGTGAGTTCTTATATGTCGAGTGAGGGCTGTGAAATAACTGAAGGCTTTCCCACATTCCTTACATTCGTAAGGCCTCTCTCCACTGTGAGTTCTCATATGCGTAGTGAGAACTGAGGAACGACTAAAGGATTTCCAACATTCCTTACATTCATAAGGCCTCTCTCCACTGTGAGCTCTTATATGTTGAGTGAGGTATGAGGAACAACTAAAGGCTTTCCCACATTCCTTACATTCAGAAGGCATATCTCTGTTATAAAATTTTTTTATGTAAAATTAGGGATGAAGGAAGACTACAGGTTTTACAACATCTTCTGCATTTCTGTTTATGACCTCTCACGTGTATCCAAAAGGATAAGGAACTACAGAAATGTTTCCCACATTCATTACATTTACAGAATTTGTCATCAGTGAGTGTTGTCACAGAATTCTTAAGTGCTGAGATACAAATAAAATCCTTCCCACATACCTTACATTTTTGAAGTTTCTTTCCAGTAAGACTTTTCATAGGAGAGTTTAGGTAAGAGGGACAACTGCAGGCGTCTCCACTGCACACACTGGCAGGTACTGCATCCAGTATGAGATCTGGTAGGATGGTTCTGTGATGAGTGATCCATGAAGGCTTTTCCACACTCTCAACATTCAAAAGGACTTAATTCTAGGGGATTTCTTTTTAGCACAGTAAGATCTGGAACCTGGCTGAAGGTTTTCCCATATTGATTGCCTTCATTAGTTTCACAGAGGTGCTCTACTGTATAACTTCTGTTAAAAAAAGGCAACATGCAGTTGGAAATAAATTTGTTCCCATTTCACCATTACTAAACACAGTGAAAGTGCATGGTTTTTGCCCTGACTTATCTCATGTTTCATAGGTCACTGTCACTGTTTTTCTGAAATATGTGGCTTTCTGATAATTGCGTCCAAGTAAAATATCTTTCAAATATCTGGTATCTAACTCATATTTATGAAACCGTTACATTGCAAAAATTGTCCAAACACCAATTTTACAGCTAGGCTTATATATATTGTTGTTAGGGCTGTGGAGTCGGTTCCAACACACAGCAGCCCCATGTACAACAAAATGAAACAATGCCTGGTCCTACGCCATCCTCAAAATCATTGCTGTGTTTGACACCGTTGTTGCAGCCACTTTGTCAATCCATCTCATTGAGGATCTTCCTTTTTTTCACTGACCCTCTACTTTACCAAGCATTGTATATAAAATCATATATATGTGTATCTATAAGCATATAATGTCATGACACCTTAGGAGTTTCTCCTGAGGCACTGTTTTCTCTTGTATGAATGATACTCACCTCAAGTGTCTCCTCTGGTTTTTATGCTGATCTTTATTGCCAGAGGTTCGAAGATTTCTCCTAACATGGAGGACCAGGTGTTATTCTTAATGAATCGCACTATTATATGTTCACTGGATAACTTTTCTCCATCAATACGATTTTGAGAAACTGATCCAATCATTCAAGGTGAGGTTCACAGTATGAAACAAAAAGGAAAGGAATTAGGGAAAAAAGCACTTCTGTGAACAAAGAAAGGAACAAAGATTTAGCCACATTTCACTGTTTCAGTACTTTGGCTATGGTTAAAACACAATTTACTAGGACATACTTCCATGAAGATTGAGAGTGACAGTGACACAAATAGCTATAATTAGGAGAGCTAACTAGAAAGATATTGGACACAATACACATGTAATACTCAAAGAAGAAAAGGGTCTCCTTGACCATGGTGTAAGAGAAGTGCTAAAGTCAGAAAAGTTAAGCTCAGGTATCTGTGAAGTTGTGTTCTCAGCTCAAAAGAGACTTTTTCTAGCTGAAAAAGAATAACAAGTACCCAAGGGCAATTTCTAAGTTGTGCCCCACCCAATTTCAAGATGAATAGATGCTGACAGTGGCAATGCATCAGCAGAAACACCTTCCCTCTTGTCCAGCTGCCTCAGTCATGCACCTTTCATATTTGTGGCTACCTGGAATGTCATTCTGCATCTCATCTGGCAACCCCTTGGATTTATGCTCAGGTGCGAGTGCCCCACCCTGCCTGCCATTGCTATGCCCCTGCTCCATGCAGAGCTGGTCCTTCAAAAAATTCTTGCTTTCCTGGTACTCCCCAACACAGTGGGCCTGAATGAGTCCTATTTCCATTGTGCTTACTTCTCTGGGAAAACAAATGGGTAGAGTTGACATGGTGCTTATGGAGAAATGCATATCATGAGGGAAGACGGCAGCACAGTGAATATTTCCCTGACACGGACTTTATTCTTCAGGGTCTCTGAAGACGGATAGGTGTTGATTTTATGTGCAGCAAAATAAACACGTCAAACTTGTAATGAACACAAGTAAAACTCTCTACAAGGTCCCAAAACACAAATCTCTCAGTACCCCAAAGTGATCCCTGAAGCCAATGCTTACATTTACAATATTTAAATCACAAGAGAAATTAAAACTCACTTTAATACATAGAGTTTTATGTTCATGGGGTAGCCAGCATATGTCAGCTGCAAAGACCAAGGGACCATGCCTGTTTTATTTAACAATTTAGTTCCATTCCCTCTTTTAACTGTTAAAAAGCAAAGATATTACTTTAAGGACTAAGGTATGCCTGACCTAAGCCATTTTTGTGTTCAACTGATTCATATGCATGTAAAAACTGGACAATGAATAACGAAGACTGAAAAGAGTTGATGCCTTTGGATTACGGTGTTGGCAAAGAATATTAAAGATACCATAGACTGTCAGAAGAATAAATCTGACTCGGAAGAAGTACAGCCAGATGCTCCTTAGAAGCAAGGATGGGGAAACTTTGTCTCACATACTTTGTACATGTTATCAGGAGGGACCAGTCCCTGGAGAAAGAGATCATGCTTGGTAAAGCAAAGGGTTAGCAAAAAAGAGGAAGACCCTCAAAGAGATACATTGAGATAGTGCCTGCAACAATGGGCTGAAGCATAACAACTGTGAAGAAGGTGCAGGACCTGGCAGCGTTTCGTTTGGTTGTACATACTTTCACGATGAGTCAGAACCAACTAGATGGCACCTAACAACAACATTCCCATTCCTAAGCCCAAATACTGGAGCAAAGTCAACGAGTAAACTATTTTTTTCACTAAAGGAATAAATTTAAAAAAAAGAAAATGTCGCCATTCCTACCTACAGAAGCCAGGTTTCTGAAGGTTTCCATCATCACCTCTCTGTAGAGTTTCCTATGAGCAAGATCCAGCAAAGTCAACTCTTCCTGGCTAAAGACCACGGCCACATCCTCAATGATCACTGGGCCCTAAAACATCCCACACATTCTGGATCAGCAAGATACCATGTACTCCGATGTGTACTAGAACAAAGGGTGAGAGTGACAGTCCTGAGGAACTGAGAATTCTTAGGGATTTTTTAAAATCGTACTTTAGATAAGGGTTTACAGAACTAGCTTCTCATTAAACAATTAGTACACATACTGTTTTATGACATTGGTTACCAACACTGCAACATGTCAACACTCTCCCCTTCTTGACCTTGGGTTCCTTATTATCAGCTTTCCTGGCTCCTCCTGCCTTCTAGTCCTTGCCTCTGGGCTTATGTGCCTAACATTTGGCTGAAGGGGGAACCTCAGGAGTAAATTCATTACTGAGCTAAAAGGGTGTCCGAGAGCCATACTCTTGGGGTTTCTCCAGCCTCTGTCAGGCCAGTAAGTCTGGTCTTTTTTTGTGAATTAGAATTTTATTCTGTATTTTTCTCCAGCTCTGTCTGGGACCATGTCTCGTGATCCCTGTCAGAGCAGTCGGTGCTGGTAGCTGGGAGCCATCTAGTTGTGCTGGAAGAGAATTCATAGGGATTTGACACAAGGTTCTGTGTTCTACCAAGGTCTATTGTAGGGTATAGCCATCAGCCTCGGTCCCCTCACTAACTGCATTCACTTTGTCACTGACTACATCTTGTCTTGCAGTCTTCCAACATACAAATAATCTCTACAAAGTTTGCAGCCAATTGCAGTCTTATTCCTCTCTCTTTAAGGTCTAGAACAGTTAGAAAACAGCAGAAATTAGAGAAAAGCTCTAATTCAGATCATCACTCCCTTGTGAACAATTTCACTTCCTTCCATAATACCCACTAGAACAGTCAACAAAACACAAAGCAAAGATGAAGACAGGATGAGGTATTAACAAGTGGGAAACACCACACAATAGCAGTGTTTTCTTTTGCCCCTCTGCCATGGGAGGACCAGGGGCCTGCACAAACTGGAAAATGTGAGCTAATCATATTTTCTTGAACAACTCTAGGAGATCAGGAGGTGGCAGGGACATCTGCTGAAAAAAGAACACTCTTAGAGAATTCTGATTTTTTACATGCCAGTCACCTATTTTTCAAAAACTCAGTTGTTCTGCCATCCTTTCTGTCCCTTTCACAGAGACATGCAAAGGTAAGTAAAAGTTAAAAAGAGCTCAAATGAGACAGTAAACATCAGAATCAGATCTCCCTAAATTCTCAAATTTCTAGACCTGGCCAACATTATACCAATTATTAGTGTCTGCTCCCCGAACAAACATAAACCCATGCGTCCTCAAACACAGTCTAATGTTATGACAAAGAGCACTACCTATGCAGAAGCAAGAATAGCATGCCCTTGTGTTTGCTGACCAAGAGGTTATGATGCCCATTTTGTAATGACTGCACATGATGAACATGTCAATACATGTAAATATTATTGAATTAGCAATGTTTTCTTACTTATTTTTTTACCACAAGAGTAAAAAAAAAATCAAATTTCTAAGTTGAAGTGTAGATGGTTTACTTGTTAAATTGCCTGTGAAGCCTAGGAAACAGAAAATACCACCCCTCTAGAAGCTCCACTCCAAAACTATCTCACGTTTGCAGCCCCTGGAAGGCACACAATCATGATTACCTGAACCCTGACCAATGGAATTGGTCTCCTAGTTCTGCTGCCGTTTCTCTGCTGCTGCTTCTCACCATCCCTGGCCGTCTCCAGTGTTACAGCTCTCGTCTCCTGGGTCTAGAAGGTTCCCAGTGCAGGGACCCCGGGCCCAAAGGATGCACTCTGTTCCCATCTCTTCTTGTGGTGTGAGGTTCCCCCTTTTTGCCTCTGATATGGCTCCTTTTAAGCCTAGCAGGATGGCAAAACTGACCAATCCTCTTGTTAGGGTTCCATACACATTTCCATGGTACCATCCCCGCAAGTGTGCCATGCACCTATTTGCAATATTAGCACACAATCAGATCTCCTTGGTGGGCCACAAGCACCTCATTTGCAGTGTCCCACCCAGTCATTTGGTGGGAGTTACAAAGAGTATGGCTAGAAGGGCCATATTAAGTAATTCATTGCAGTGCCCGGCTACCACCAATGATTGCCCTGACAGAGACCACAACAGGGTCCCTGACAGAGCAGGAGAAAAGTGGGGTGCAGAACTCAAATTCTAGTAAAAAGACCAGACTTAATGGTCTGAGACTGGAGGGACCCCAGAAACATGCCCCCTGGACTCTCTGTTAGCCCAAAAGTAAAACTATTCCCAAAGCCAACTCCTCAAAGCTTAGACTGGACTATAAGACATAAAATGATACTCGAGTAGAGTGTGTTTCTTAGCTCAAGTAGATACATGAATCTAAATGGGAAGCTCCAATCCAGAGGTGACATGAGAAGGCAGAAAGGGACAGAAGCTGGCTAAATGGACTTGGGAAATCCTGGGTGGAAAGGAGGAGTATGCTGTCGCAATATGGGGAGAGCAACTTGGGTCACATAGCAGCACGTGTACAAATTTTTGTATGAAAAACTAACTTGATTTGTAAACTTTCATTTAAAGCACACTTAAAAAACTGACAGCTCCTGGGGGGGGGGGAGTAATTCACTGCAACACAGGCCACACCCTGGCCCTTCTAGCCAATGTCCCTTTCATACTTTAAGTATTTACTTCCCCATCTCAATCATTTTACCAGTCCATAGCAGTCAGTAAAAATTAGTCCTTAAGTAGGGCAAAGAGTCCTCAGGGTGAGGTTACTCAGGTAAAATTTAACAAGGAGAAGATTATTCCCTTACTCTGAGAGCCCCTGAGCCTCATGAGGTATCAGCATAGCAAAACCTTTAAGGGACTTTAGGTTCAGCCACTGTCCTCCAGTCCAGCAGTGCCTCTCATTTAGTCTGCTTTCAGTTACTACTTCTACCATTACAGTTTTACAGTTACCATTAACCTTGTTAACAATCAACACTCACAACTGAATCATATAATCCTATCAGCATCTTCCCCTGCCCCCTCTTCCTATCAGGAAAAAAGGATTCTATTCAGTGTGGATCCTTCCTTGTCCCCTCATTTTGAGTCTAAGTACACCCACGAGTGTGTGTAAGCCAGCCACTTCATGCTTTATCTCCCCTCCTCCAGCATTTTAAATAGCCAACTTCTAAATTGCCCTTCCTTACCAAACCAGTACTCTGAGGAGACAAGTGCGTTCCTTGGTCTGTCGAATCTTCTGTTCCTGTTGGAACTTTGAGCATCTGGGTCCATAAGCAAAGTCCAGTCCAGAGCAAGCCATTAAATTGCAGTAATTCACACCAGCTCATAGTATCAAACATCTTTCCCTTCACTTGGCTGGGTTCGGATCAGCTCATCCCTAGCCCATGGACTATGTCAATGGGTATCAGCCCTAGGATCAGGAGTCCACACATCTCCCCACACTTCAGACCAGACAGCCCTTATTCTCATCCCTAGCTTCTGTGGGCTAGGTCAACAGGTGCCAATGGAACATGTCCAAACTCAGCCCATCACTTCATTGCTGTACCTCCCCCGCTTTCACTCATTAAGAGACCCAGGTGGTCATCACAAGTGAGCACAACAGGCTGTCTACACACCTGCTCCTTTTAACTTCCAGTTCGGGAAAAGGGTTCTTCTGATGGGCACTGACTTCCTCACTCAAAGTACCCAATGGCAAACGACTTGCTCAAAATTCAAAAAGCAAAACAGCCATTTTTTTTCTTGCAGATCCTTCCTTCTAATGCAAATCTCCTGCTCTCCCAACAGTTCTTTGTAGCTCTGCACTCTTTTGAAATGCAAATTCCCTGAATCTAAAGGCTTTGGGATGGGCTCTGGTTTTTGACCTAAGCCCAAAATACTATATACACAGGGCTACTGCATCAAACTAACAGCCTGTGTTTCCCTCAGGCAAATCCTAGGTACTCTTTTAGAATATTCAATCAAGTATTGGCTGAAGGCGGAGTTACATGCTCGGTTATCTATAATACCTAATATTCATTTCTATCATACTATTATCTACAATACCTATATGTTCATTTCTATCATATCCTTAATGAGATGGATTGACACAGTGGCTGCAACAATGGGCTCAAGCATAACAACAATTGTTAGGATGGCATAGGATCCGGCAGTGTTTTGTTCTGTTGTACATAAAGTCACGAGTTGGAACTGACTCAACGGCACCTGACAACAACAACAGTCATATTTTTAGGTCTGTTTTAAAACACTAGGTTGGAGAAATATTCATTAGCCATAGTACAGTCATATAAACACATAACTCTTTTTGGAACACTCTAGTTTCGTCTTCTCTACAAGTAACTATCTCCTCGTTCATATGCATATCACCTTGGCCTCTGGCTGGGTGGAATCAGATGTCCTTGGCCCCCTATCAATCATACCGTTTCACTGGCCTGGCCCTTGCTCCAAACCATTCCAGATGCAGCTTTTCTTCTCTCAGCTGTAGCATAACATCTTTCTTTCCTTTCAGCCAATACAGATAACAATGAAAGTAACCATCTAAGAATCAAAAGTTTCACTCTCACGCCCTTTCATTCTTTCCCTTACAAACTCCCAGGCTTCCATAACTCTGGAGCCGGGCAATGAATTCCATTTTTGATGTCAACTGTAAAAATGATGTGGCAGAGGCATCTGACTTCCTCTGACTTCAAAAGGGGGAAGACGAATCATGATCAGCATCAACAGCCCAAGGCTGATTCCTAGGAGGCAGAGGTCAGACATGCCTCTTCTCTCCAACTTTTTACCAATTCTGACACCAAGACATTCCTCCCACAGCACTCTCCACTGGGTTTGATAATTTGTTGCAATGGCTACACAAAATTCACAGACAATACTCACGATTATGGGGTTTCCTAGGGCTGTGACAGGTTCGAATTCAGGATCGGGAAGGACTCAGGAAAGTTTTTCGGTTAGGACAGCTTCTCCACTATGTCCACTGGCAGGCCTCTCCACGGCCCTTGTGCCCTCAGGCATCTTGGGCTGGCCCAGCCTCTGTCCTGCTCAGTCAAGGGTTACAAAGCTCTTTATATGTGCTGATAAATGCCCTGAGGCACTCCACTCTGCCCGTAAGCTTTGGCCCGAAGGTGCTCAGTCTCTAGCTCTATGGGATGGCAAGCCTAGCTCTGCCAATAACTTGATGGAAGTACTTGAATCTGCCAACAAGCCTACTGCCAAAAGGTGTTCACATTTCTCACTTTGTCTACTGGGAAGCACACTGAGCTATCTCCTGACGGTCTCCTGGTTCTGATGCCTGTGCTGCTGCCATTTCTCGGCCAGTGCTTCTTGCTGTCTCTGTCTCTGGTGTTACAGCTCTGTCTCCTGGGTCTAGAAGGTTCCCAGGCAGGGACACCTGGCCCAAAGAACTCCTGTCTCTTCTTTCCTGGTGGTAGACATGTCTCTTTTTTACCTCTGGGATGGCTCATTTGAATCCAAGGATGGCAAAACTTGCTAATGCCATTGTTAGGGTTCCATACACCTTATTTGCATGGTACCACTGCCACAAGGGTCCCATGCACTGTATCTGCATTATTAGCAAGCTATCAGATCTCCTTAGTGGGCCACAAGCACCTTATTTGAGTAGTCCCACCAAGTCATTTGGTGGAAGTTACAATTATGGCCATATTAAGTAATTCACTGCACCTCACAGGATCATAATGTAGGTCAATTTACCTTTGAAGCCTAAATTCCTGACTGCTACATTTCTGTTCATATGTGTATAGTTTTATTATTATTCTGGCTGTTACTCCCCAATAACACAGTCTTAGTAATCTAGTGCTGCTTTACAACAAATACCACAAGGTATTTAATAAATTTAACAAACAGAAATTTATTCTTTCATAGTCTAGGAGGTTACGAGTCCAAATTCAGGGCATCAGCTCCAGGGGGAAGGCTTTCTCTCTCTGTTGACTCTGGAGGAAGGTCCTTGTCATCAATCTTCCCTTGGTCTAGGAGCCTCTCTGTGCAGGAACTCTGGGTCCAAAGGATGTGCTCTGCTCCCTGCACTGCTTTCTTGGTGGTATGAGGTTCCCAATTCTCTGCTCACTTCCCTTTCATCTCTTGTAAGATAAAAGGATGCAGGCCACACCCCAGGGAAACTCCCTTTACATTAGATCAGGGATGTGACCTGAGTAAGGGTGTTACTTCCCACCCTAATCCTCTTTAACACAATCAAATCTTGCCTCATTAACCACAGACAGGAATTAGGGTTTACAACACATAGGAAAATTACATCAACCACAAAATGGAAGACAACTACACAAGACTGGGAATCATGGCTTAACCAAGCTGACATGTATTTATGGGGGACACAATTCAATCCATGACAAACATCATGGATAATCTAGAGCCCTGCTGGATACTAGGCAGAGAAGACAAAGGAAATATCCAATTCAATTCACACTACCTGGAACTACTTCTCCAGGCAAAACCCTGTGTCTCACACACGGCTTCCTTCCTTTAGGCTCTTACCTGTGGCTACATTCATTTATTAAAACTGATTTAGATAATACTAACAGAGTCTACTTCATGTTAGCAAAGCAGATATAGCAGTGAACAAAACATATATCCAGATGAACATGGTTCGTAAGTTTTTTGGATGTGAGCAGTAAATTTAAACATATATCTAATTTTGTCAGTTTGTTGTACTGTGGTGGCTTGCATGTTGTTGTGATACTAGAAGTTTTGCCACCAGTATTTCAAATACCAGTAGGGTCACCACTGGCAGACAAGTTTCAGCTGAGCTTCCAAACTGAGACAGACAACGAAGAAGCTCCTGGCAGTCTACTTCTGAAAAAAACTGGCCAGTGAAAACCTTATGAATAGCAGTGTAACACTGTCTGATATAGCACTGGAAGATGAACCCCTCAGGTTGGAAGGCACTCAAAAGACCACTGGGGAAGAGTTGCCTCTTCAAAGTAGAATCAACTTTAATAACATGGATAGAGTCAAGCCTTTGGGACTTTTATCTGCTGATGTAGCACAACTCAAAATGAGAAGAAACAGCTGCAAACATCCATTAAAAATCAGAATGTGAAATGTATGAAGCATGAATCTAGGAAAACTGGAAATCGTCAAAAATGAAATGAATACATCGATATCCTATGCATTCGTGAGCTGAAATGGACTGATATTGGCCGTTTTGAATCAGACAATGATACGGTCTAATGCCGGGAATGAGAAATTGAAAAGGAATGGCGTAGTGTTCATCATGATCAAGAACATTCATGATCTATCCTGAAGTACAATGCTGTGATAGGATAATATCCATACACCTACAAGAAGACCGGTTAACATGACTATTATTCAAATTTATTCACCAACTACTAAGGACAAAGATGAAGAAATTGAAATTTACCAACTTTTGCAGTTTGAAATTTATCAAACATGCAATCAAGATGCACTGATAATTACTGGTGATTGGAATGCAAAAGCTGGAAACAAAGAGGGATTGGTAGTTGGAAACAATGGCCTTGGTGATAAGAGCGACCTCAAAGATCACATGACAGACTTTTGCAAGACCAATGACTTCTTCATTGCAAATACCTTTTTTCAATAACACGAATGGCAGCTATACACATGGACCTCACCAGATGGAACATACAGGAGTCAAATCTACTACATCTGTGGAAAGAGATGATGGAAAAGCTCAATATCATCAGTCAGAAGGCCAGGGGCTGACTGCGGAACAGACCATCAACTGCTTATATGAAAGTTCAAATTGAAGAAAAAGAAAATTAGCACAAGTCCGTGAGAGCCAAAGTACGACTCCGAGAATATTCTACATGAATTTAGCGACCATCTTGAGAATAGATTTGACGCACTGAACACTAATGACAAAACACGAGCTGTGGAATGGCATCAAGGACATCATACATGAAGAAAGCAGGAGGTCATTAAAAAGACAGGAAAGAAAAAAAAGACCAAAATGGATGTCGGAAGAGACTCCGAAACTTGCTCTTGAACGTAGACTAGCTAAATCAAAAAGAAAAAACGATGAAGTAAAACAACCGAAGAGAAGATTTCAAAGGGTGACTTGAGAAGAGAAAGTAAAGTAATATAATGCCATATGCAGAGACCTGGAGTTAGAAAACCAATAAGGAAGAATGCACTTAGCATTTCTGAAGAAGGAAGAACTGAAGAAAAAATTCAAGCTTCGAGTTGCAATACTGAAGGATTCCACGGAAAAAATATTAAATGACACAGGAAGCATCAAAAGATGGAAGGAATACAGAGTCAATGTACCAAAAAGAATTGGTAGATGTTCAACCATATCAGGGGGCAGCATATGATCAAGAACTGATGATACTGAAGGAAGCAGTCCAAGCTGCACTGAAGGCACTAGTGAAAAACAAGGCTCCAGGAATTGATGGAATACCAACTGAGATGTTTCAACAAATGAATACAGCACTAGAAGTGCTCACTCGTCTATGCCAAGAAATTTGGAAGACAGCTACCTGACCAACAAACTGGAAGAAATCCACATTTATGCCTATTTCAAGGAAAGGTGATCCAACCAAATGTGTAAATTATCAAACAGTATCATTAATATCACAAGTAAAATTTGGTGAAGATCATTCAAGCAGGTGAAGCAGTACATTGACAAGGAAGTGCCAGATAATCAAGCCAGATTCAGACGAGGCTGTGGAACAAGGGATATCATTTCCGATGACAGATGGATCCTGGCTAAAAGCAGAAAACACCAGAAAGATGTTTACCTGTGTTTTACTGACTATGCAAGTGCAATCGACTGTATAGATTGTAAAAAACTACGCATGATATTTTGAAGAATGGGAATTCCAATACACTTAATTGCGCTCATAACTAACCTGTATTTAGATCTAAAAGCAGTCGTTCAAACATAAGAAAGGGATACTGCGTGGCTTAAAATTAAGAAAAGTGTGCGTCAGGGTTGTATGCTTTAACCATACTTATTCAATCTATATGCTGAGCAAATAATCCGAGAAGCTGAATGATATGAAGAAGAATGAGGCATCAGGATTGGAGGAACACTCATTAACAACCCGCAATTTGCAGATGACAGAATCTTGCTTGCTGAAAGTGAAGAGGCCTTGAAGCACTTACTGATGAAGATCAAAGACCACAGCCTTCAGTATGGATTGCACCTCAACACAAAGAAAACAAAAATCCTCCCTGATGGACCAATAAGCAATATCATGATAAACAGATGAAAAATTGGAGTTGTGAAGGATTTCATTTTACTTGGATCCACAATCAACACACGTGGAAGCAGCAGTCAAGAAATAATAGGACACATTTCATTGGGCAAATCTGCTGCAAAAAGACCTGTTTAAGGTGTTAAAAAGCAAAGATGTCTCTTTAAAGACTAAGGTGCTCCTGACCCAAGCCATGATGTTTTCAATTGCCTCATATGTGAAAGCTGGACACTGAATAAGAAAGATCGAAGAAGAATTGATGCCTTTATAATTATGGTGTTTGCAAAGAATACTGAATATACCATAGAATGGCCGAAGAATGAACAAATCTGTCTTGTAAGAAGTACAGAAAGAATGCTCATTAGAAGGAGGGCGACACTTCATCTGAAGTACTTTGGACATGTTATCAGGAAGGACCAGTCCCTGGAAAAGAACATCATGTTCAGTACATTAGAGAGTCAGTGAAAAAGAGGAGGACTTTCAGTGTGATGGACTGACAGAGACAGCAACAATTGGCTCAAGCATAACAAGGATTGTGAGGATGGCGCAGAACCTGGCAGTGTTTTGTTCTGTTGTACATAGTCACTATTAGTCAGAATGGATTCAACAGCACCTAATAACTACAACACTAAAGTTTGTAGGCAGTAGTACAATGAAAAAGAGAATATTTACAGTCCCAAAATATCACCCTATGAGAAACTTACTAATTATAAAGGGTTAAACAGTTAACTTTATGAAAGAAAAAATATGGTAAATATGGAAATAAAAGTCTTAAACCAACAAGATCACTATATTTTATTGTATACAAAATAACATCAATAAAACGTTAAAAAATATAAAACCACATTTGTTCAAGGCTATTCTCTGCAGCCTTATTTGTAATAGCCAAACATTTAAGAAAGGTAAAATTCAGCTTGGACTGAGAAAGTAAACACTGATGAACACAGTCCCAGTTACAATGACACTGTCATTTCTTGCAAAGATACAAAGTAGCTCTAACGACCCTTCTTTGAGTTAGAATTGCCTCCTTACTCACTGAGAAACTGTTCTTTAATCCCAGATGTTGGGAAATTTTTGAAACATCTCACTTTTGACACAGCAGAGTAGCCTGTCCATGGAACCCTGGTGGGGCAGTGGTTCAGAGTTCAGCTGCTAATCAAAAGGTTGGCAGTTTGAATCCACCAGCCGCTCCTTGGAAACTGTATGAGGCAGTTCCTCCCTGTCCAATAGGGTCACTATGAGTCAGAATTGACATGACAGCGATGGGTTTGTTTGGTTAGTTTCTCCACTGTGAGTTCTTACATATGAAGTGACGTGTAAGGAACTGAAGGCTTTCTCAGATACGTTACATTCATAAAGCCTCTCAACTGTGAGCTCTTCCATGTGTATTGAGGTGTGAGGAATGACTGAAGGCTTTCCCACATTCCTTACATTTATAAGGCTTCTCTCCACTGTGAGCTCTTACGCATTGCATTAGGTTTGAGGAACTAATGGCTTTCCCACATTGCTTACATTCATAAGGTCTTTCACCACTGTGAATTCTTTTATGTCTAGTGAGCTGTGAGGAATGATTGAAGGCTTTCCTAGATTCTTTACATTTATAAGGCCTCTCTCCACTGTGAGTTCTCATATGTTGAGCAAGGTTTGAGGAACTAGAGGTTTTCAAAAATTCCTTACATTCAAAACACTTCTCTTCACTGTAAGTTCTTATATGTTGAGTGAGGGAAAAGGACTAAAGGCTTTCCAACATTCCTTACATTCACAAGGCTTCTCTCCACTGAGAGTTCTTACATGTTCAGTGAGGATTGAGGAACAACTAAAGGCTTTTCCACATTCCTTACATTCATAAGACTTCTTTCCACTGTGTGTTCTATTATGTCTAGCGAGGGCTGAGGTCTGACTAAAGGCTTTCTTGCATTCCTTACATTCATAAGGCTTCTCTCCACTTTGAGTTCTTCTATGTCTAGTGAGGGATAAGGCCTCACAAAAGGCTTTCCCACATTCCTTACATTCATAAGGCTTCTCTCCACTGTGAGTTTTTATATGTTGAGTGAAGGATGAGGCCTCACTAAAGGCTTTCCAATGTTGCTTACAGTCATACGGTACATCTCTGTTATAAAACATTTTATGTAAAATTAGGAATGAAGGAAGACTACAGGTTTTACAACATTCTTTACATTCACGATTATGACCTGTCACATGTCCAAAAGGATGAGAACTACGGAAATGCTTCCCACATTCATTACATTCATAGCATTTGTCACCAGTGAATGTTGTCACA
This sequence comes from Dugong dugon, assembly GCA_030035585.1. Classification (NCBI taxonomy): domain Eukaryota; kingdom Metazoa; phylum Chordata; class Mammalia; order Sirenia; family Dugongidae; genus Dugong; species Dugong dugon. The sequence continues at coordinate 21,522,069 of CM057462.1, read as the reverse complement.
GAATTCTTTTTTTTAATATATATTTTATCGTACTTCAGGTGAAGGCTTACAGAACAAATAGTTTCTCATGAAACAGTAGTACACATGTTGTTTTATGACATTGGTTAACAACCCCACAACATATTAACCCTCTAACTTCTCAACCTTTTTTTTTTTTTTTGGTGAAAATACACATAGCCAAAGATACACCATTTCAAAAATTTCTACATGCACAGTTCAGTGACATTGACTACACTCTTCCAATTGTGCCATTATTCTCACTTAAGATGAAGGCTTACAGAACAAAATAGTTTCTCATTTAACAGTTACTACAAATGTTGCCCTATGACAATGGTTAACAATCTCACAACACATCAACACTATCCTTACTCAAACTTGGGTTCCCTATCACCAGCTTCCTTGTCCCCTTCTGCCTTCTGGCCCTTGTCACTGGACTCCTGTACCTTGTTAGTCTCTTTTGGTTTTACGGGGCTGTCCACTACCCAGCTGAACAGTGAACCTCGGAGGTAGCTTCACCACTGAGCTAAAAGGGTGTCTGGGGGCCATACTCTCGAGGTTTCTCCAGTCTCCTTTAGGCCAGTAAATCTGGTCTTTTTTTTGTGAGTTAGAATTATGCTCTACATCCTTCTCCAGCTCTGTCCAGAACCCTCTGTTGTGATCCTGGTCAGAGCAGTCAGTGGCAGTAGCCAGGCACTATCTAGCTGTACTGGACTCGGTCCGGTGGAAGCCTTGGTAGCTGTGGACAATTAGTCCTTTGGACTAATCTTTTCCTTGTATCCTGTTCTCTTCATTCTCCCTTGCTCCCAAAGGGATGAGACCAATAGAGTGTCTTAGATGGCCACTCACAGGCTTTTAAGACCCCAGACACTACTCACCAAGGTAGAATGTAGAGCATTGTCTTTATAAGCTGTGTCATGCCAATTGAGCTAGATGTTCCCCAAGACCATGGTCCCCACAGCCCTCCGGCCAGCAATTCAGTCCCTCAGGGAGTTTGGATGTGTCTATGGGGCTTCCATGACCTTTCCTTGTACAGGTTGTGCTAGTTACCCCTGTATTGTGTACTGTCTCACCCTTCACCCAAGATACCACTTATCTATTGCCTATTTAGTATTTTCCCCCCCCCCACCCCTCCCATCCCTGGTAACCAACAAAGATTGTTACATTTTGCGTGTGAACTTTACATGGGTTTTTACAATAGAGGTCTCATACAATATTTGTCCTTTTGTGATTGACTTATTTCAGTCAGCATAATGTCCTCAAGTTTCATCCATGTTATGAGATGGTTCACAGATTCATTGTTGTTCTTTCTCGTTGCATAGTACTCCATTGTGTGTATGTACCATACTTTGTTTATCCATTCATCTGTTGATGGGCACCTACGTTGTTTCCATCATTTTGCTACTTTGAACAATGCTGCCATGAACATAGGTGTGCATATGTCTATTCGAGTGACGACTTATTTCTCTAGGATATATTCCTAGGAGTGGGATTGCTGGATCGAATGGTATGTCTATTTCTAGGTTTCTGAGGAAGCGCCATATCGTTTTCCAAAATGGTTGTATCATTTTGCATTCCCACCAGCAGTGCATAAGAGTTCCCATCTCCCCGCAGCCCCTCCAACATTTGTTATTTCCAGTGTTTTTGATTCGTGCCAGTAATGCCGGGGTGAGATGGTATCTCATTGTGGTTTTAATTTGCATTTCTCTAATGGCTAGTGATTGCGAGCATTCCCTCATGTGTCTGTTGGCCATTTGAATGTCTTCTTTGGTGAAGTGTCTGTTCATTTCCTTTGCCCATTTTTTAATAGGATTATTTGTCTCTTTGTTGTAGAGGTGTTGGATTTTCTTGTAGATTATGGAGATTAGACCTTTGTCTGACTTGTACTGTCCAAAAAATTTTTCCCAGTCTGTAGGTTCTCTTTTTACTCTTTTGGTGAAGTCTTTTGAAGAGCATAGGTGTTTGATTTTTAGAAGATCCCAGTTATCTAGCTTATCTGTTGGGTTTTGTGCATTGATGGTTATGGTTTGTATCCTATTAATGCCATGTATTAAGGTCTGAAGTGTTGGTCCTATTTTTCTTCTATGAACTTTATAGTTTTAGGCTTTATATTCAGGTCTTTGATCCATTTTGAAGTAGTTTTTGTATACGGTGTGAGGTATGGGTCCTGTTTCATTTTTTTGCAGATGGATATCCAGTTTTGCCAGCACCATTTGTTAAAAAGACTGTCTTTTCCCCATTTGATGGGCTTTGGGCCCTTGTTGAAGATCAGGTGACCATAGGTGGATGGATTTACATCTGGGTTCTCAATTCTGCTCCATTGGTCAATGTATCTGTTGTTGTACCAGTACCAGGCTGTTTTGACTACTGTAGCTGTATAGTAGGTTCTGAAGTCAGGTAGTGGGAGTCCTCCAACTTTATTCTTCTTCTTCAGTAGTGCTTATTAGGGGCTTCTTCCCTTTCCATATAAAGTTAATGATTAGTTTTTCCATCTCTTTGAACAATGTTGTTGGTATTTGGATCGGGATTGCATTGTATTTGTAAATTGCTTTGGGTAGAATTGACATTTTCACAATGTTGAGTCTGCCTATCCACGAGCATGATATGTTCTTCCATTTATGTAGATGCCTTTGGATTTCATGCAGTAGTGTTCTGTAGTAAAACCTACAATTTTTAAGGACAGAGATGAGTGGGAATGACTGAGGGTACAGCAGGGGCACTCTCCGAGAAGGTGACATTTGAAGTGAGATCTGATTTATAAGAATTACCAAATTCCTACGGTTAAAAACTTTTCCTCTAATCAGAAGAAATAACCGGAGCAAAGGCTGAAAGGCAGGGAAAATCTTGATGTCTTTGAAAAAGTTTTTAAAACATATTTCAAGACCTTATATAACATGAGAGTGTTATAAATTTAAATCAGAGGGCTGTACATAAGCCTCAACGTGCAGGACCTTGTTGGCTAACAAAAAATATGTGGATTATATTGTATATGTGATTGATAGCTTAGCTGGTTTACATTGTTTAAATACACCTCTTGCTGCTGGGTAAAGTTTATGCCTTCCTGTGATAAGAAAAAAGCAGAAGTTCAGAGGCTGCTTTTATAAGGTAAATCTCTCAGAGTAGTTTGGACTGTTTCCCGCAATATAGTGAAAGTATCCTCCACGTGTCTGTCAGGTGGCTAGCATGTTGCTGTGATGCTGGAAGCTATGCCACTGGTATTTCAAATGCCACCAGGATGAAACATGGTGGACAGGTTTCAACAGAGCTCCCGACAAAGACTCGGAAGAAGGACCTGGAGTGCTACTTCTGAAAAAATTGGCCAGTGAAAACCTTATGGACAGTGAAGAAAAACAAGGGTCCAGGAATAGACAGAATAACGATTCCTTTCAACAAATGGATGCGGCCCTCAAAGTGCTCGCTTGTCTATGCCAAGAAATTTGGAAGACAGCTACCTGGCCCACCGACTGGAAGAGATCCATATTTGTGCCCATTTGAAAGAAAAGTGATCCAACAGAATGTGGAAATTACTGAACAATATCATTAATATCACACACAAGTAAAATTTTGCTGAACATCATTCAAAAACAGCTGCAGAAGTACATCAACAGGGAACCGCCAGAAGTTCAGCCAGATTCAGAAGAGGACATGGAACAAGGGATATCACTGCTGATGTCAGATGGATCTTGGATGAAAGCAGATAATGCCAGAAAGATGTTTACCTGTGAGTTACTGACTATGCAAAGGAATTCAACTGTGTGGATCACAACAAATTATGGCTAACATTGCAAAGAATAGGAATTCCAGACTACTTAATTGTGCTCATGAGGAACCTGCACATAAACCATTTGAACAGAATAAGGGGATGCTGCATGATTTAAAATCAGAAAAGTTGTGCGTCATGGTTGCTTCCTTTCACCATACTTATTCAGTCTGTATGCTAAGTAAGTATTCAGAGAAGCTGAACTATATGAAGAAAAATGGGGCATCAGGATTGGCAGAAGATTCATTCATAACCTGAGCAATGCAGATGATACAATCTTGCTTGCTAAACACAAAGAGGACTTGAAACACTGGTGAAGATCAAAGACTACAGCCTTCGGTATGGATTACTCCTCGATGTAAAGAAAACAAACATCCTCACAACTAGACCAATAACACCATCATGATAAACACAGTAAATACTGAAGCTGTCAAGGAGTTCATTTTACATGGATCCACAATCAACACCCATTGAAGCAGTAGTCAAGAAATCTATCGACCTACTGCATTGGACAAATCTGCTGCAAAAGACCTCTTTAAAGTGCTGAAAGGAAAAGTAGTCACTTTGAGGACTCAGGTGTGCCTGACAAAAGGCATGACATTTTCAATCACCTCCTACACATGCAAGAGCTGGACAATGAATAAGAAGGCAAAATAAGAAGTGATGTCTTTGAATCATGGTGTTGGCGAAGAACACTGAACATACAATGGACTGTCAAAAGAACGAACAAATCTGTCTTGGAAGCACAGCCAGAGTGTACCTTGGAATTGAGGATGGCAAAACTTTGGTTCACGTACTTTGGATATGTTATTAGGAGGGACCAGTCCCTGAGATGGACATCATGCTTGGTAAGGCAGAGGGTCAGCAAAAAAGAAGACCCTCAACAAGACTGATTGACCCAGTGGCTGCAACAATGGGCTTAAACATAGCTAAGATTGTGAGGATGGAGCAGGACTACACAGTATTTCCTTCTGTTGTACACAGGGTCGGTATAAGTCAGAACTGACTCACCGGCAACTAACAACAATAGTGAATGGATAATGATAACAGCTATTGTATGGGCAAGCCAGGTGAGATTTGTTCAGGTGACCTTTTAAAAGCTCTGTCTTGGACATGTTAGGTTCAGAGCCATATAGTCCTTAGTGCCCCAGGTGGACTATGGGAAGGATTTGGTGTCTGACCCCAGTGGTACCCCAGAGTATGTATCTCAACCTATAAGATGTCTTCTGGCCACAAAGAATCAAACTGTGACCTCTGAAACAGGCTCCATTACCACTTCTGAAGCTTCAAGCTAAAGTTCTGGCATGTATTAGGCTTTTAGGAAAGCCATGTTGATACGGTGGTGTTATCTGCAGGGTAATTCTTAGATTCTGAACGAGGGAAATGCAGTAGTTTTGAATGAAGGTTTGAATTTGACATGAAGTGACTACATTACCAGTCATGTCTCCAAGGGGAACTCCAGTCCAAAAAGGAAGTACTTTTAGAATATCTATGAATCCTGGTGGCGCAGTGGTTAAGTGCTCATCTGCCAACCAAAAGGTCAACAGTTCAAACCCACCAACCATTCCATGGGAGAAAAATGTGGCAGTCCACTTCTTTAAAGACTTACAAACCTAGAAACCCTATGGGGCAGTTCTACTCTGTCCTACAGGGTTGCTATAAATCAGAATCAACTCAGTCGCAATGGCTTTTTTGGTTCAGAGTATCTATGTCTAGGGAAGGAAAGGAAAAAACAAAAGGCACCACATTTTTCTACTGATGTTGAGATTACAAGTGGTGTTTAATGATCATTTTTACTCTATGCATTTTTGAACTTTTGGACACAGGCAACATTTTCACGATCAAAAAAATAAGAACATTTACTTTCTCCACACACCAGTTTTCAACAATGGATTCTGAGATATGATACCAAAAGCAAGAGCAATAAAAAACAAAACAGATAAATTAAAAATCTTGTGGATCAAAGGACTTTGTCAACAAAGTGAAGGACATCTACAAAATGGGAGAAAATATCTTGAAACCTGTGAGAGCAAGAACTCAACAGGACTGCCTTGTATTTTTGGGTATTGCAAGTTTTCCACCTTTCACAAGGTGCAGTCTTACCAATGTTCTATCACTTGTTTCAGTGGAAAATATTTGCATTTTCCTTCTCTGACAGATTTCTACTTTATGCAGGTTCCGGCTTTCACAGGTTTTGCTGCATTTGGGAATCATATCTTGTAAGTCTCACCATCCTTGCTTCAAGGAGCACTCTGGCTGTACTCTTCTTCCAAGACATGTTCATTCTTCTGGCAGTCCACGGCATACTCAATGCGATCTCATAAATCCCTCATCACCTATATTAAGTTTATTCAGCAACATCGCATTTTACATCAGCAGAACTAGGGCTGGTTCTCTTGTTTCTCACACAATCATGATGAAAATTTCTGCTTTCCAGCCAAAGAAATTCCTCAAAACATGCCTCTTACTAAATATTTTCCTCCTGAGATTGGGATAAACATGCTTCTAAATGCACATACTAGTTCCAACTCATGTTTAATTCTTCATCTGTCTTAAATATCAATAACAATTAAAGGAGGGGGGATTTATTCCTCACCATAACCTTGATTTTTGTATGACCAGCAACACTCAACAGAAGTCCCACCTAAGAAAGCACAGAAAATATACAGGAACCATTTTCCGCAGGGAAATTGCGATCAAGAATATGCCTCTTGAAGTAGGAACAGACCTGAATTTGAGTTTAGACACTGCCACTTACTAGATTTTTGTCCATGAGCAAACTAATTTCTCTAAGTTATTACTTCAGTAAAATGCCAAAAATATTCCCTACCTCAGTGTTGTTTTATGAATAAAATGAGGTGCAGTACATAAAGTGCTTAGCAAAATGCCCAGCCCTTTTGAAATAGCTCAGTAAGTGGTAAATATACAGGTCGAGGGATGACTGAGGCCTGATGAGGAGCTCAAGGTAACTGTACAGTGTACATGTGTGTTAGGGAGTGGTGGCAGATGACGCCGAAGAATGTTGCTGAGAGCAGAGTGCAAAAAAAACAAAGGAAAACAAAGGGGAGCACGGTGAGCGGCAGAATGGAGGGTTGTGAGCAAGACATTTAGACTCAGGCTAACTTCCCTGGGCATCCATGAGGCCCGTGACTCTGCTTTTCTTTCTTTTTTTTTTTTTTCCTTCACAAACTCCCCTGGGGAAGATGACGCTGCTGGTCTGAGTACTACACTTTTGCTTACTAAGGATTCACACGATTTTTACCTGTTAATGCCCCAAGAGGCACAGGTCCACCCCACCTATTCTGCCGTCCAGAAAGCAGCTGTGACCCGGTGGGCCGAGTTTTCGGAGGAAGAGCAAAGCGGCGGCTGCTCCCCGGGCTAGAGAAAAGTCCTGACGCTCTGGGAGGGCGCAGAGACCAGGACAGCGCAGGAGAGCAGACTCAAAGTTCTTAGACCCCAGGACAGGAACCAGCGAGGTCACCTGGTAATGGAACAGGCCGACTGGCGACACGAGCAAAACCTATCTCACACACGAGCAAGAGAACGACCAAACGCGGCTGCCGACTGGAGGACACACACTTCCGCTTCCGATTTCTGGGACATTTGGTGTCTCAGGGGAGGAGTTCCTTGCGCGAACCTAAAGGGCTCTACCTAGTAACCGTGGAGTTCAGTGCCCCGCCCCCCCCCCCAACTTGTATTTGGAATCTGGCCGCTGCTATCTTTATTTCCTCTATAGAGAAAAGCCTAGATTTTGTTAAGTGCATACATGAACTAAAAGGCGGGTTTCAGTAATCAAAGATACCCGTAGAGAGCTGAGAAAGTTGGTAGTTACGTATTTGGAATATTGAAAAAATTTACCATGTTCTTTAAAGAAATAATTTGTTTGCTTCTCATAAATATTTCCTCATCTTTAGAATTGTTCAAGTCTCTAGTTCGGCTTCTGTTCCGTGGTTTGTCGTCTCTTGCATGTAAGGTATCTCTGTAAAGTCCCTATGAGTCGGAATTTACTGGACCGCAACTGGTTTGGGTTTGGTTCCCTAGGAGCAGGGTACAGATTGTGCAAACCCAGTCTGATCTCTCCAAGTACTGAGGACCCTGGAGAGAGGAGTTTTCCAGGGTGAGAGACAAGAAGCTACCAGTCGTTCTGAGTGCCAGTAGGTAAAACGTTAAGTACCTTTGAAAATGACAATTACAAACTTTTTACTTTTTCCTCATATATACACACATATAACACAGTGGTGCATAATGTGTACTAATCTTAAGTGTACAACACAGTGAATTTTTACTTCTGGATATGCACTCATATAAACCTGTGAGATCAAGTTAGGGAAATTCCCCAGCACACAAGGAAATTCCCTCCTGACCTTTTTCCAGCTGACATCCACCTTAGGATTAATCAGTGTTTTTTTTTTTGTTTTTTTTTTTAATTTTTAAAAAATTGTACTTTAGATGAAGGTTTACAGAGCAAATAGTTTCTCATTAAACAGTCAGTACACATATTGTTTTATGACACTGGTTGAGAATCCCACGACATGTCTACACTTTCCCTTCTCGACCTTGGAGGATCTTTTTTTTTTTTTTCTTTGTGAAAATATGCGTAGCCAAAGTTACACCATTTTAAAAAATTTCTACATGTACAATTCAGTGACATTGAAGGAGTAATCAGTGTTCTGACTGTTGTTATTGCCAGAGATAAAATTTGCTCATTCTCGGATTTCATATAATCAGAATAATACTGTATGAAGCATATTATATCTGACTTCATCTAGTCAACTTAATGTCTGTGAGATTTTATCTATGTTGTTGCACATAGCAGTGATTTCTTGTTTTTTTGTCACTGCGTTTTATTCCAATGAATGAATACCACAATTTTTCTTTTTCATTTATTCATTCATTTTATTCTGTTAAGTTTGTATTATAACCTAGCATATGGTCTATCATGCTAAATAATTCAATGAGCACTTAGAAATAATGTGTCTTGTGCTATTGCTGGGTAGAGTGTTCAATAAATGTCAGTTAGATCAAGTTGGTTGGCAGTGTTTGTCTTAGTTATCTAGTGCTGCTATTACAGAAATACCACAACTGAGTGGCTTTAACACACAGCAATTTATTTTGTCACAGTGTAGCAGGCTTGTCGTTGTTGTTACGTGCCGTCGAGTCATTTCCAACTAATAGTGACCCTATGTACAACTGAAGGAAACATTGCCCAGTCCTGCATCATCATCACAATCGTTGTTATGCTTGAGCCCATTATTGCAGCCACTGTGTTAATCCATCTTCTTGAGAGTCTTCCTCTGTTTAGCTGACCCTCTACTTTATCAAGCATGATGTCCTTCTCCAGTGTTTGGTCCCTCCCGACAACACATCCAAAGTATGTGAGATGCAGTCTCACCATCCTCACTTCTAAGTAGCACTATGGCTGTATTTCTTCTAAGACAGTTGTGTTTGTTATTCTGGCAGTCCATGGTATATTCAATATTATTCACCAACACCATAATTCAAAGGCATCAGTTCTTCTTTGGTCTTTCTTATTCATAGTCCAGCTTACGCATGCATATGAGGCAATTGAAAATATGATGACTTGGGTCAGGTGCACCTTACTCCTCAAAGTGACATCTTTACTTTTTAAGACTTGAAAGAACTCTTTTGCAGCAGATTTTCCCAGTGCAACATTTCGCTTGATGTCTTGACAACTGCTTCCATAGGCACTGATTGTCGATCCAAGTAAAATGAAATCCTTGACAACTTCAATCTTTTCTCTGTTTATCATAAGGTTGCTTATTGGTTCAGTTGTGAGGATTTTTGTTTTCTTTATATTGAGGTGTAATCCATACTGAAGGCTGTGGTCTTTGATCTTCATCAGTAAGTGCTTCAAGTCCTCTTCACTTTCAGCAAGCAAGGTTGTGTCATCTGTATAATGCAGGTTGTTAATGAGTCTTCCTCCAATCCTGATGCCAAATTCTTCTTCACGTAGTCCAGCTTCTCAGAGTATTGGCTAAGCGTACAGATTCAATAAGTATGGTGAAAGGGTACAACCCTGATGCACACATTTCTTGACTTTAAACCATGAAGTATCCCCTTGTTCTGTTCGAACAACTGCTTCTTGGTCTACGTATAGGTTCCTCATGAGCACAATTAAGTGTTCTGGAATTCCCATTCTTCCCAGTGTTATCCATAATTTGTTATGATCCACACAGTCAAATGTCTTTGCATAGTCAGTAAAACACAGGCAAACATCTTTCTGATATTTCAACCAAGATCCATCTGACATCAACAGTGATATCACTCATTCCATGTCCTCTTCTGAATCTGGCTTGAATGTCTGGCTGGCACTTTCCAGTCGATTGCACTGCAGAAATCAGTTTTGAATTATCTTCAGCAAAATTTTACTTGCATATAATATTGATATTGTTCGATAATTTCTGCATTCTGTTGGGCCACCTTTCTTTGGAAAGAGCACATATATAGATCTCTTCCAGGCGGTTGGACAGGTAGCTGCTTTCCAAATTTCTTGGCAAAGACAAGTGAGTGTTTTCAGTATTGCATTTATTTGTTGAAACATCTTGATTGGGATTCTCTTAATTCTTGGAGCCTTGCTTTTAGCCAATGCCTTCAGTGAAGCTTGGACTTCTTCCTTCAATACCATCGGATATTGATCATACGTACAAAACACATTCACCCCATCACATCATCCCCGAAATCTTAAATCAATCCAACTCCAAAATCTCATCTTCTGAATCATCTAAATCAAATATGGGTGAAACTTTAGGCATATTCCATTCTGGGGCATAATTCCTCTTCATCTGTGAACCTGTGAAATCTTGACTACAAGGTATCTGTTTCCAAAGTACAACGGTGGAAGAGGCACAAGGTAGACATTTCCATTACAAAACGGGAGAAAGTTGAGAGAAAGAAGGGATAACAGACACCAAGCAAGTCCAAAACTCAGCAGAGCAAACTACAATAGCTCCCAAGCCTTGAAAATAACCTCTGTTCTCTGAGACTATCTAGTAATGGCCCTGCACTCCAGATTCTGGGTGTTGGCCAAGCTATTTGGATTCTGGGTGGAGGATTCTTGTTCCTGGGATTCAGCTCAGCCTTCCAGACCCACTGGGATGGCAACTCTGCTCCCTTGGCTTTAGGCAGCCACATTCTCCTAGTCCATCTGAGTGGCGACCTCACTTCCTAGTCCCTGACAGGCCCCCTTCTTCTGCCCCTTGGGCACGTAGCCCCGCCCCTTCAGGTTTGGCAGTGGGGGGCCTCTTGGCCAAACCAAACTGCATCCCCACACTCCAGGACTGAGTTGGTGAAGTTGTGACTCTGAAACATAAGAGGTTGTGGCTCTACCCTTTGACACCCCAGAAGCAATGGTCCCACCTTTGTAACTGAGAAAGCCCTGCTTCTAGTGCTCCTTCCAACAGTACTGTTGATCTCTGAGCTGCTCCGGGGATGATCCTTTCCTTTTCTTGGAAGACAACAGATGTAGCTCCTTTGGCCTGCTTCCTGCCTGTAGAATTCCAAGAGGCAGACAGCGTTCTCTCCTTTCCTTCTTTGTCCCCTTCAGTCTAAGCTGAAAGGTTTTCTGCTATGGTACTTAGTTAGATCAATCATAGGCTTAATCTCTTTAACAAAAGATTGTGTAGCCACGTCCTTGATGAAAATTCTAGGACACGTGTCCTTAGTTTGTACAACAGATTTTTCTAAATCTTTAACTTCTGTTTTCATTTTGCACAGTTCATTTTTAGGTCCATCTCTTTCCTCTCACATTTTACTATAAGGGGCAAGGAGAAACCACACAGCCCCTTTAGCATCTTGTTTAGAAATGTCATCAACCAGGTATCCAAGTTCATCATTTACAAGTTCTACCTTCCACCAGACATTTCAACATAATTCAGACAAGTTCTTTGTCACTGCATAAAAAGCATTGCCCTTCTTCCATTGTCCAATTATGTGTTCATCGTTTTCTTTTAGAGCCTCACCAGAAGCACATTTAAAGTCCACATGTGTCTTTTCTGAGCTTCTGCTCCTGGGCAATCTTCACGTGACTTGGCTTGTGTCTTCCCCCATCTCTGTTTCTCTAGCTTGCTTGTTTAATCTCTTTTAGATCTCGAAAGAGATTGACTCAAGAGGCACTCTACACTAATCCTACTTCATTAACGTAACAAAGACAACTCATTCCCAAATGGGATTATAACCACAGGCACAGAGGTTAGGATATACGACACATATTTTGGAGGGACTCAGTTCAATCCATAACAGTGTTGTTCAGGTCTTCTATATGCTTGCTGATTTTCATATCCTTGTAAAGGTGGGAGGAGGTTGGTAAGAACATAGTCTAGAAAACTAATAGAAATATGATGAGATAAAAATGTTTTGATGTATTCATGGATAAAAGAGCCATGATTAAGGGGGCCTCAAATGCTTGGGAAATGTTTCATGCTTATATTATAATCAGGGGCAAATCACACTCCAATGTGTTGTTGAAGATGCCGGTGGGCCAAATGGACCACTGATCCAATAAAGAATTTATCACTTCTTGGGTTTGATTTACTGGGAAGTTTTGTTTTTATAATTTTAATAAAGATTATAGAAAAGGGGACATTTTACATATTCATCATCCAGCTAACTTTTCCTATGATAAAGGGCATCGAGGCAAGTTGGCAATGAAGAGAGCTCCAACATCATAATACACCAACAATGGTCTAAGGTTATTATTGTCAAGAAAGCTGAATAGTGCAGACTCTCAAAGTTCAAACTTGAGAGTTTAAATACCAGCTCTGCCATGTACCAACCATGAATTCTTTTTGTCAAGGTACTTCACCTCCCTCAGCCCTCAGTTACCTCTTACATGAAACTGGTGATGTAACAGTACCTTCTCCATAGGGTGTATGAGATTATCTACTCTTGTCGTGCTTTTCTTTCACCTCTTCCTCCTATTTTTGGTAATGTTATTGTGATTTTCCTTTGGGGAGTTGCCGCTCCTTTAGTTTGGACCAAATAGTTCTAAGGCTGACCTCACTTCCCAGCTGTAAGGATCATGGGTGACCCATACGTGGTGCTAAGAGAACCCTGGCCACAGTGCTTGGTTCAGCAGTTAGCATGTAACTTGCACAAGGCCAATCAGCATCCATTCTGGTACTTTTGCTGAGGCAGTTAAGGAGGCCCTCTAGGGTTGTTACCTTGATAGAATGTAAGCATGGAGTTGATGGCATTCACCTCATAATAATATGAGGATAGTCTAAGGATGAAGCAACTTAGAGGGAAGTAGAGCACAAAGAAAGAAACTGCCCTGATGATATTTTTGAGCCCGTGGATACAGCCATGTCTTTAGCCAGCTGTCCCAAAGACTTCTATGCATATGAGCCAATGTTTTAAATCTTTTTTTTTTTTTTTTTTTACCTATGCCCCATTTTAGTTTTCATTCAACCCACTGCAAACAATGACAAAAATGGAATCCCCTAGGAGAAAAAATGTAGAGCTATGAAATATGTTCTACGTGTTCATGATAGAAAACATAGAAAATTAAGTTAAGTATACAGAGGAAAATGGAATCACCTTGTCTTTCCTTCTAGATCCTTCTGCACCCTGCTGAGTGCCTGGAGAGGTTGACCTACATCCAAAGGCTTCCGGGCCCTCTGACTCCCCACTGACTTTGGCCAATGTGTTGCACCATCAGGAGAGTTAGGTTGGGCTGTTTTTCATTCTCCCAACTTCTTCCCTGTGGGGTTGCTGCCAGCTGTCTGTGTTCATTGACTGAAGGTCATAGCTTCTGTCAAGTGGTACTCTCCATATAGCTCTCTCTCTACAGGTTATGGAGATCCTCCTTCCCCTTGTCCCTACTGGCCTAGATGTGTCTACCCTGGGAAACTGCATATCCCTGTACACTGCCCAAACTTAGTAAATAGTCCCTTAAATAAACTTTTCTCAAATTTTATGTTTTCTTTTTAAAAATCTTTTTTGTACTTTAGATGGTTTACAGAACAAATAGTTTCTCATTAGTCAGTACACATACTATTTTATGACATTGGTTAACAACCTCACAACATGTTAACACTCTCCCTTCTCAACTTTATGTTCCCTATCACCAGCTTTCCTGTCCCCTTCTGCCTTCTGGTCCTTGTCCCTGGACTGCTGTGCCTCATTAATCCCTTTTTGTTTTATGAGGCTGTCCAGTCTCAGGCTGAATAGTGAACTTCGGGAGTGACTTCACCACTGAGCTAAAAGGGTGTCTGGGGGCCATAATCTTGGGGTTTCTCCAGTCTCTTTCAGGCCAGTAAATCTGGTCATTTTTGTATGTGTTTTAGAATTTTGTTCTCCATCCTTCTCCAGCTCTGTCTAGAACTCTCTATTGTGATCTCGGTCAGAGCAGTCAGTGGTGGTAGCCGGGCACCATCTAGCTGTACTGGACTCAGTCTGGTGGAGGCCATGGTAGCTGTGGTCCATTAATCCTTTGGACCAATCTTTTCCTTGTATCTTGTTTTTTTCATTCTCCCTTGCTCCCGAAGGAGTGAGACCAGTGGCGTATCTTAGATGGCCGCTCATAGGCTTTTAAGACCCCAGACACTACTCACCAAGGTAGAATGTAGAACATTGTCTTTATAAACTGTGTTATGCCAATCGAGCTAGATGTTCCCCAAGACCATGGTCCCCACAGCCCTCCACCCAGCAGTTCAGTCCTTCAGGGAGTTTGGAAGTGTCTATGGAGCTTCCATGACCTTTCCTTGTACAAGTTATGCTGGCTTCCCCAGTATTGTGTACTGTCTTACCCTTCACCAAAGTTACCACTTGTCTATTGTCTATTTAGTATTTCCCCCTCCCACCCCTCCCATCCCTCGTAACCATCAAAAATTGTTTCTTTTTGTGTGTAAACCTTTTCATGAGGTTTTACAGTAGTGGTCTCATATAATGTTTGTCCTTTTGTGACTGACTTATTTCATTCAGCATAATGTCCTCCAGTTTCATCCATGTTATGAGATACTTTGCAGATTCATCATTGTTCTTTATCATTGTGTAATACTCCGTTGTGTGTATGTACCATAGTTTGTTTATCCATTCATCTGTTGATGGGCATCTAGGTTGTTTCCATCTTTTTGCTATTGTGAACAGTGCTGCAATGAATATGGGTGTGCATATGTCTATTACTGTGACGGCTCTTATTTTTCTAGGATATAGTCCTAGGAGTGGGATTGCAGTTTGTAGTGCTTTTTTTTGTGTGTGTGTTGCTGACGTTTTCTTTGTTCCTCTTACTCTCCTGTGCTGAGTTCCTTTTGTTTGTGGATTTTTTAAAATTTCTTTTGTTTTTGTAGGTTTTGTTTTTACTGAGACTTATGTTTTTCTTTATTTTGATGAATAGGTTTGTTAACTTTCTTTGTGGTTACCTTGAAATTTATCCCTATCTTCCTAGATTTGAACCAGTCTATTACTTGATATCGCTTTGCCTTCCTCTCCATTAGAAGGTTCTATGCCTACACCATTTTTCCCTCTTTTATTGTTCTGATGCTGTTGTCATTTACAGATTAACCTCTCTGGGTCCCTGTTGTAATTCTTTTGGTTTTGCATAGTCCTTAAGAGTTCATTTCCTAGGTTCGTATCTGGTTAGTACAATCCTGTGTCCTATATTCAGCCTGTGGTCTGATATTGTTTGTTCTCAGATCGAAGGACTCCTTTTAATAAATCTTGTAAGTTGGGTTTGGTTCTTACATAGTCCCTTACTATCTGTTTATCTGGAAATGACCTAATTTCACCATCATACTTGAAAGAGAGTTTTGCAGGATATAATTATTCTTGGCTGGCAATTTTTTTCTTTCATAGTTTTATATATGTCATCCCATTGCCTTCTTGCCTGCATGGCTTCTGCTGAATAATCCGAGCTTAGTCTTATTGTTTCTCCTCTGTATGTGACTTTTTGTTTTTCTTGAGCTGCTCTCAGGATTCTTTGTTTGTCTTTGGTTTTAGTGAGTGTGATTACGATATGCCTTGGTGATTTTCCTTTGGGGTCTATCCTATAAGAGTTTCGTTGAGCTTCTTGGATGGTCAGTTTTTCATCTTTCATGATATTGGGCAAGTTTTCTGTCAGCAATTCTTCAATGATGCTCTCTGTGTTTTCTGTTTTCTCCCCATTCTGGAACTCCGATCACTTGCAGATTTTTGCTTTTGATTGTATCCCACATAATTCTGAGGGTTTCTTCATTTTTCTTTGTTCTTTTTTCCGATTTTTCCTCAGAGTTGTAGTCTAGTGTTTGTTTTCAATTTCACTGATCCTGTCTTCCATCATTTCAAACCTGCTTCTCAGTCATTCTATGACGCTGTCCATTTCTGAAATCTTGTTGTTTATCTTTTGGATTTCTAATTGTTGTTTTTGTATGATTTCTAGTTGTGAATTTATTTTAGCATTTTGTTCCTGTATTATTTTCTTGAATTCTTCCACTTTTTTGTCTGTATTTTCCATGAATTTGTTTATTTTTCCTCATTTTTGTCTGTTTTTTGCTTCAACTCTTGGATAATTCTAAATATTAGAGATTTGAATTCCCTATCAGTTAGGTCTAATGCGTTTTCTTCTACTGGAAGGTCATATGGTTTATTTTGGATGCCTACTGGAACCATCCTGTCCTGTTTTTGTAAACGTTTTGGTATTGTCTGCTGTATTCGGGGCATTCAATGGTTATTTTCCTTGTTTATTGATTGTAGATTTGTTTGTTTCTTCCTGCTCTTTTGTTTTATTTGGTTATGTCTGAGCAGGTGCGCTGTGCATTCTTTGTTGTTTGCTTGTCTGTGGGCATGATACTTTTCACCTCCTTCTCCAATGGACAGGGTCAGTCACTCAGGTATGGCACAGCACGGCAGGTCCAGCTGAAGGGGAGTTGCTGAGATGGGTTGTTTGTGGCACGTACAAGGGTTGACTGTGCAGACTGGGAATCAGTGCAGGGCAGGTTCCAGTAGGTCATGCCTGTGCTGCTTGGGAGTGTGATGATCAGTGCACGGTGCAGGTAGGCAGGAAGGAGGGGGTAGATTGTGAAGTGTGGAGTTAAGATGGGTATGGGAAAGAAGAGAGAGAGGAGAGAGGAAGAGGAGCCAAAAACATACACACAAACAGAGAAGAGTGCTAAGGGAGGTTGTTTTTGGCGTGAAGAGATGAGAGACTGAGAAATGGGGGAAAAACAAAAATGAAAAAAAGGAAAAGGGTAAAATAAAAAAATGAATAAATCGAGAAACGAAATTAAGAAATACAAAAAGGGAATAAGAGAATAAAACAAAACAAGGAAACAAACAAAAAAATCCAAAAGCAAAAAAAAAAAAAAAAAAGAAAAAAAAAATAAATGACCCCGGGAAGGTCCCTGTGCATCTGCGCAGAGTAAAGGAGTAGCTTCCAAGCTGCACAGTACTGCCTGGCTAGAAGGGGCTCCCAAGCCAAGAAAATAAAAAGAAAACAAACAAATCAAAACAGAACAAATCAGAGCAAACAAACAAAGAAAGCCCTGGGGGTCCCACCAGCTTGGCGGCACAGGTCCGGAAGCAGTTTCACAGTCAAGCGGTGTTTCACAGCCTTTCAGGAAGAAGCAAAGGTGGCACACGGAGCCAGGTATTTGAGAGAAAGGAGGAGGAGGTGGTGAGAGGTAAGGAAGAAATCTAAAGAAGCAGAAAAAACAACAGCAGCCAACCAAACGCACTCAGGGAGCTGGCCAGAGCGGGCAGGTGGAATCCAAGCAACACCAGGGTGAAGCTTGTGCTTTCTGGCCAAGAGACTGTGGCTGCAGTAAGCAGAGGAGACTAAGTGGAGATGAAGAAGGGTGGGGAGTGGGAAAGCCTATATCGCTGGTTACCAGTTGTTCTGTCTCCTGCTGGAAGCTCCATGAAGCTGCTTTATCATACCCCCTGTTTGCTGATCTCCGATAGGAGTCCAAGATGGCGGATCCATGCTGTGATAGCTGATAGAGGACCTTTGCATGTATCTCTCCTGGCTCTCTGTTCTCGGTCAGTTTCTTATTCCATTCAGTGCTTGGCTGAGTTCTTTATCTCTTCATTTGATGCTTAGGGTTTCAGGACTGACGTGTGACTCTATTTGACTTAGTTTTTCTGATCTTTGCTCTGGAGGGACGGCATGTTGCTTCTGACTATAGTGCCATGTTGCCCAGAAATCTGAGCCAATTTTCTTAACCTAAAACCTTTGATCTGTGTTTTTACTAATTGCAACAAAAAATTCTTCACTAATTTTGGGTTATTGGGATGATAAATGAGATTATACATTTCAAATGCTTAACGCAACAGCTGGTGGAGAATAAGCGCTCAATAAAAAATATCTACTATTACTACTACTATTATGGCTGAGTCAAAAGTACTGGGATTTTCTGCGCCCTCTAATGAAAATGAAAAGACGGAACAATTTACCCTCTGAACCACTGAGAGGGTAATACAGAGAACTTTAGAGTTTTGTTAAAACTTTTTATTTGAAGACACCAGGTCTTTGGAAAGATTTCTCTCAGAAAAAAAACAACAGCAGCACATAATTTGTGTCTTTTATACACAATGTGATTTGTCTTTCCAATGAGTTGATAGAAAGGTCAACGCCGATATTTTAGATGGAGAGCTGAAATTACAGAATGTCATTGCTTTTGGTGTTCAAATCAATTTAACAAAGTATGATGAGTAGAAGGGAGAGGAAGCAAAAATAGGAATATATATCATGTTGCAGCCAACCATTCAGCTTTTTGTACAAACATAGAATAAAACTTGTGGTCTGATATTTTGGTTTTCATACTTGATGAGACATTATACTGATGAAAATAAAAAAAACCCTGGACATCAGTTCTGTCAAATTTATGATGGATTTTCACAAACATCAGTGATATTTACTTCATTTTAATGCAAAAACTAATATTCTTACTATTCAGGTTATGGAAAAAATTTTTCATCCACATTTCTTTCTAATACTGTTGGTGTAGTGGAATAACCATCAGCCTGTTTCAATTTAAAAACAGAGTTTTATTAAGCTAAATAACAATTTGCAAAACGGGAAGACACTGTATGAGAATAATCTGAACAAAGTGCTTTAGGGGACTGCAGTAATACAGAAGCTTATTTAAAAAACCCACTAACAGTAGGGTACAGCTAAAACATTTTTGATTGGTTAACATTTACAGAGTTGCAGGTGGTAGTCTCCATTAACACCTTTGCAGGAGTTGGCCCCTTTGCAAGAATGGCTCCAGGTGACAGGATCTGGATGACCATGAGTTTCCTGGAATATTTAAAATACAAGTATACAGAACATTGTAAAGGGATCAGAAAAACAACTTTTTTATGGGATTTAAAGGAAACTTGGCTCAGCCACTGAGTCACATGTTTAACATCTTGTCTAACACTTGTATAGGTCTGAATTATCGTTTTCTAACATCAGCCATTTCTAAATGCTAGCTCTTCCTTTAGCAGAGTAAGGTACTGCATTTATGTAGGTCAGGGTACAGTGGAAAGTTTTACAGAAAGGACAAGCTGCATTTTAGGATAAAAACTGTCTTTAAAAACACAGAATGGAGTCATTTAGGACAAGAATAGATTTAGCCTAGACATTAGGCTAGAAATCTTAGTGTGTCAATAAGTTTCATTTTGTACTGCTCTTCCTCACTCCCCCCTTTTGATCTAGAATTCTGGGAATTCAATGATCACATTTAAGAGTACTTTCTTCTGCATGGACTTACTCCTTTCATTTGGGATTTTTATCTTGCTGTACGTAGGGTTTTATTTTTAGGGTGAACTGGTCTCATGTTATTCACAAAGGAGTAACTTGCCTTCTACAAAGTTTAAGTGGGAGGCCACTTACCTTGGAAGCTGTTTAACACCCTTAGATGCTACCAGATGGATGATGAGGCTCAGATGTCATCAGACAGATTGGCAGCCACCACAGCAGGCACTTCTGTCAGTCATTGCATCAGTCTATTAAATAGACTTTAAAACAAAATCCACTATAAAAGACTCAGCATTGTGAAATGACAAAGGAATAACTTGACAGACTGAAGACTCCCAACCAAGGTGTGAGCTCAAATTATTTTGAATAAGTATTTTAAAAAACAGTAAGCAATAAAGGTAACTGGTTTTTAGTTAGAATTATAAAGTGTAGTTAAAAGTTAATACCTTTTGGATATTATTTATTTATTTATTATTATTTAAAAATATTAGAGGAAGAGTTATCTTGTTTTGTACTGGAGAAGCTAATGGCTCTGAAAAATTATTTACTATGGTTGGAGAGGGATGGCATATTTAATATTGTGTTGAATTGGTGCCGTCAGCTACTGATTGGGCTATTTTTCACAAAAGTATTTTTTTTCTGCCTGATAAAAGATGTTCTTGAGAAACTATTTGTTCTGTAAACCTTCACCTGAAGTACAATAAAAAGAGGGAGAGAGAGTAAGATGTTCTTGAAACTATATAAACAGCAATGATACTGGCTTCTTGTTTACTTATGTTGGTAGATAAGTATAATGGAATAAACAAACCTTATTCTGGGTAAATAAGTAATAGTTTTAGAATGAAATTGTTTTAGAAGCAGTAAGTACTATCATTAAGAAAATAAATAGACTAGAATAGTATAATAAACGTTATAATAAAGTAAATCTTATCTATATAAATGAAACATTACTAAGTTATAAATTCTAACTGCTTAAACAAAACTATTTCAAATGTAGTAATAGGCATAGAGTAATGACTTCAATAACTTGCATTAAAAATGAGAAGTTTTAGGTTCACAAAGAAAAAATAAAGTGTTAAAGTAAGGAATAATACTCATTTGACACAATATTATAATCAAAAGGAGGATGGGAAAAATGTAATCAAATTACGAGGATGTCCATTGACTGCATGATGAACAAGTAATAATAAAGTTGGTTTAAGCAAAGTTAAGCTTGTTTAGGAGCCGTTGTGAATTGATTATATTCTTATTAGTAAAACATTTACGTTAACTTCTACTAAGTGTATCAAACAGGCCTATTTTAAATATAAAATTGTAAAGATACTAAAATAAAGAATTAGGGTTAATAACATAACAATGCATTAAGGCAAACAAAGAGATAATGATTATAAGTACGAAGCAAATGTCAAAGATATCAATTGTAATTCTTACAAGTCCTAACTGATCAAACAGTAATTTTAAAGGCAAAAAGAACTATAACTTATTGTTATAACAAAATTGTCTTTAGAGAATAACAAGCATTACTATTAAGATTATGATTATTTACATGGAAAAGCAGGGAATTATATGATAATAATGTAGTAGAGTACCTAATATTTAAATAACAATGACGTTTTTCATCTAAAGAAGAGGAAACGAAAAACATTTTTTAAAGAAAGACTAAAACCCAGTTCAAAGATTTCAGATTAGTAGATTTAGTTGCAGGTCTGGTGCTGGAATCTTGGAACTGTAAGCAGTCTACCCAGGTGCTGGCTTCTCCTTGCCCTTGGGTTCAGCTGTTTTCTTCTAAGGTTGTCTGCTTATGATCAATCTGGTCCTTTAATTTTGGTTTTAGTCCTTTAGCAGACTAGTAAATCCAAAAAGATTTGCCCTTTTTCAATAAGCATACTCCCCATACTAAATAAAAGGTAATTTAGATATACTTAGCTTTTGAGTGTTGAAGTGCCGTTGATTACTTTTGTGTGTGGCCTTTCTAGACTTGGACTTGTAACTCCCACCCAGATGATTGGGCAGAATTGTGTGATAGGGGAATTGTGGCCTACAAAGGGGATTAGTCAGTTTTGCCTTAAAAGGGAGCCAATTCCAGAGCAGAGAGGAGGATCCTACCACCCAAAGAAGAACAACCAGGAGTGGAGAGCACATCCTTTGGACACAGGATCCCTGAGCTAAGAAGCTCCTGGAAACAGGAAACAGAGAGAGAGCAAGCTGGAACCCCGAAGCCAATGAGAAGAGGTGGCAGGAGAGACCAGACAGCAGAGAGCCACAGCAGGAGACAGCGTGGTGGGCTTCCACGCCCATGGAGTGAGAAAGCTGAGTGCCTTTGGGGAGAGGCCTAGGGCCAGGGAGAGGCGTGTCTGTAAGCACAGCTGGGAAGAGGCTGTCCTGATGGAAGAACGGTATTCTGAGTGTTCCTGAGCCTAAATTGTAACTGTTACTTCTCTTCTAATAAACCCCACAATCCTAAGTATGGTCTGTGAGTTCTGTGTGGCCATTACAATGAATAATCAAACCCTCTCCAGAAATGGAGAGGGCTATGGCAGGGATGGTTGGTGTCAGAATTGGTAAAGACGGTGGAGAGAGAAGGCATGTCTGACCTCCACCACATAGGAATCATCCTTGGGCTGTTGATCTTGATTCTTCTTCCCCCTTGAGGGCTTGGAGGAGGTCAGACACTGCCCCTACGCCATTTTTGCAAGCGTCAAATGTATCTGTGATCTGGCAAGCTGTGTAGAATGCTTTTTTAAAGTAAAAGTAAGTATGGCCGTTATCACATTTATAATCATAGAAATGATGAGGAAGATTCCAAGCAAACTAGTGGCAATTAAATTTAAAAGGAAAACTAAAAATTTACAAAATTATTTAAGAAGGAAGAGGATTGCTAAGATTCAGCATCATCATCAATCAGTTTTAGTAATGGAATAGGTGCCTTTTTGTGCAGTAGTAGGGACGTTGAGGGTCATTCTACTTTTTTTTTAATTGTTATAGTTTAAATGAAGTTTACATTTCAAATTAGTCTCCCATACAAAAATTTGTACCTACGTTGTTATGTGACCCGAATTGCTCTCCCCATACTGCGACAGCACACTCCTCCTTTCCACTCCTGATTTCCCATGGTCCATTTAACCAGCTTCTAACCCTCTCTGCCTTCCCATCTCACCTCCTGACAAAAGCTGCCCATTTAGTCTCTTGTATCTACTTGAGCTAAGAGGCACACTCCTCACGAGTATAATTTTATGTCCCACAGTCCAGTCCAATTCCTGTCTGAAGAGCTGGCCTCAGAAATTGTTTTAGTTCTGGGCTGATAGAGAATCCGGGGGCCATGCTTTCCGGGGTTCCTCCAGTCTCAGTCAGACCATTAAGTCTGGTCTTCTTACTAGAATTTGAGTTCTGCACCCCACTTTTCTCCTGCTCCATCAGGGACTCTCTGTTGTGTTCCCTGACAGGGCTGTCATTGGTGGTAGGCAGGCATCATCTAGTTCTTCTGGTCTCAGGCTGATGAAGCTTCTGGTTTATGGGGCCCTTGCTGTCTCTTGGGCTGATACTTCCCTTGTGTCTTTGGTGTTCTTCATTCTCCTTCACTCCAGGTGGATGGGACCAATTGATGCATCTCAGATGGCCGCTTGCAAGCTTTAAGACCCCAGAAGCCACTCACCAAAGTAGTATGCAGAACATTTTCTTAATAAGTTTGTTATGCTAATTGACCTAGATGTCTCCTGAAAGCATGGTCCCTAGACCCCTACCCCTGTTACTCTGTCCCTCAAAGAGTTTGATTATATTCAGGAAAATTCTTAGCTTTGGTTTAGTCCAGTTGTGCTGACTTCCCCTGTAGTGTGTGCTGTCCTTCTCTTCACCTAAGATAATTCTTATCTACTATCTAGTTAGTAACTAACCCTCACCCTCCCTCCTCACCCTCGTAACCATCAAAGAATCTTTTCTTCTGTGTTTAAACCTTTTCTTGAGTTCTTGTAATAGTGGTCTTATACAATATTTGTCCTTCTGTGACTGACTAAATTCACTCGGCATAATGACCTCCAGCTTCCTCCATGTTATGTTTCACGGCTTCATCGTTGTTCTCCATCGTTGCGTAGTATTTCATTGTGTGGATATACCATAATTTGTTTATCCGTTCGTCGGTTGATGGGCATATAGGTTGTTTCCATCTTTTTGCTATTGCGAACAGCGCTGCATTCAACAAGGGTGTGCATATATCCATTCGTGTGACGGTTCTTATTTCTCTAGGATATATTCCAAGGAGCGGGATAGCTGGATCATATGGTACTTCTATTTCTAGCTTTTTAAGGAAGCATCAAATCAATTTCCAAAGTGACTGTACAATTTTACATTCCCACCAACAGTGTATAAGTGTTCCAGTCTCTCCACAACCTATCCAGCATTTATTATTTTATGTTTTTTGGATTAATGCTAGCCTCGTTGGGGTGAGATGATATCTTATTGTAGTTTTGATTTGCATTTCTCTGATGGCTAAGGATTGTGAGCATTTCTTCATGTGTCTGTTAGCCGCCTGAATATCTTCTTTGGTGAAGTGCCTGTTCATATCCTTTGCCCATTTTTTAATTGGGTTATTTGTCTTTTTGTTGTTGAGGTTTTGCAGTATCTTGTAGATTTTAGAGATTAAACTCTGATTGAATTTTTCATAGCCAAAATTTTTTTCCCCAGTATGTAGTTTGTCTTTTTACTCTTTTGGTGAAGTCTTTTGATGAGCATAAGTGTTTGATTTTTAGAAGCTCCCATTTATCTAGTATCTCTTCTGGTGCTTGTGCATTGTTACTTATGGTTCATATTGTGTTTATGCCATGTATTAGGGCTCCTAGCATTGTCCCTATTTTTTCTTCCCTGTTCTTTATCGTTTTTGATTTTGTATTTAGGTCTTTGACCCATTTTGAGTTAGTTTTTGTGCATAGTGTGAGGTATGGGTCTTGTTTCACCTTTTTGCAGATGGATATCCAGTTATGCCAGGCACAATTGGTTAAAGAGACTGTCTTTTCCCCAATTAATGGACTTTGGGCCTTGTCAAATATCAGCTGCTCATAGGTAAATGAATTTATGTCTAGATTTTCAATTCTGTTCCATTGCTGTATGTATTTGTTGTTGTACCAGTACCAGGCTGTTTTGACTACCGCAGCGGTATAATAGGTTCTAAAATCAGGTAGTGTGAGGCCTCCCACTTTGTTCTTCTTCTTCAATAATGCTTTACTTATCCGGGGCCTCTTCCCTTTCCATAAGAAGTTGGTGATTTGCTTCTCCATCTCATTAAAAAATGCTGTTGGAATTTGGATCGGGATTGCATTGTATCTGTAGATCGCTTTGGGTAGAATTGACATTTTCACAATGTTTAGTCTTCGTATTCATGAGCAAGGTATATTTTTCCACTTATGCAAGTCTTTTTTGGTTTCTTGCACTAATGTCTTGTAGTTTTCATTGAATAGGTCTTTTAGGTCTCCGGTTAGATTTATTTCTAAGTATTTTGTCTTCTTGGGGGCTATTGTAAATTGTATTGATTTGGTGATTTCCTCTTCAAGGTTCTCTTTGTTGGTGTAGAGGAATCCAACTGATTTTTGTATGTTTATCTTGTATCCTGAAACTTTGCTGAAATCTTCTGTTAGTTCTAGCAGTTTTCTTGTGGATTCTTTGGGGTTTCCTGGGTAAAAGGTAATATCATCTGCAAATAGAGATACTTTGACTTCTTCCCTACCAATTTGGATGCACTTTATTTCTTTTTCTAGCCAAATTGCTCTGGCTAGGATCTCCAGCACAATGTTGAATAAGAGTGATGATAAAGGGCATCTTTGTCTGGTTCCCTTTCTCAAGGGGAATGCTTTCAAAGTCTCTTCATTTAGGATGATGTTGGCTGCTGGTTTTGTATAAATGCCCTTAATTATATTGAGGAATTTCCCTTCTATTCCTATTTTGTTTAGAGTTTTTATCATGAATGGGTGATGGACTTTGTCGAATGCCTTTTCTGCATTGATTGATAAGATCATGTGGTTCTTGTCTTTTGTTTTATTTATATGATGGATTACATTGATTGTTTTTCTAATGTTGAACCATCCCTGCATACTTCATATGAATTCCATTTGATCATGGTGAATTATTTTTTTGTATGTTATTGAATTCTATTGGCTAGAATTTTGTTGAGGTTTTTGCGTCAATGTTCATGAGGGATATTAGTCTGTAATTTTCTTTTTTTGTGGTGTCTTTACCTGGTTTTGGTATCAGGGTTATGCTGGCTTCACAGAGTATGAGTCTGGGAGTATTCCATCCTTGTCTATGCTCTGAAATACCTTTAGTACTAGTGGTGTTAACTCTCCTCTGAAAGTTTGGTAGAATTCTCCAGTGAAGCCATCAGGGCCAGGGTTTTTTTGTTGTTGTTGTTGGGAATTTTAAAATTACCTTTTCAATCTCTTCTTTTGTTATGGGTTTATTTAGTTGTTCTACCTCTGTTTGTGTTAGTTTAGGTAGGTAGTGAGTTTCTAGAAATTTGTCCATTTCCTCTAGGTTTTCAAATTTGTTAGAGTACAATTTTTCATAGTATTCTGTTATGATTCTTTTAATTTCTGTTGGGTCTGTTGTGATATCACCCATCTCATTTCTTATATGGGTTATTTGTTTCATTTTCTGTTTTTCTTTTGTCGGTTTGGCCAGTGGCTTATCAGTTTTGATGATCTTTTCAAAGAACCAGCTTTTGGTTTTGTTAACTCTTTCAATTGTTTTTCTATTCTCTATTTCGTTTACTTCTACTGTAATTCTTATTATTTCCTTTCTTCTGGCACCTGAGGGCTTTTTTGCTGCTCTCTTTCTACTTGTTCCAGTTGTAGGGTTAATGTTTTGATTCTGGCCCTTTCTTCATTTTGGATTGTGCATTTATTGCTATAAACTGACCTCTGAGCACTGCTTTTGCTGTGTCCCAAAGGTTCTGGTAGGATGTTTTCATGCTCGTTTGATTCTATGAATTTTTTTATTCCATACTTAATTTATTCTATAACCCGGTAGTTTTTGAACAAGGTGTTGTTCTGTTTCCATGTGTTTGATTTGTTTCCCTTGCTTTTTCTGTTGTTGATTTCTACTTTTATGGCTTTATGGTCAGAAAAGAGGCTTTGTAATATTTTGATGCTTTGGATTTTGTTAAGGCTTGCTTTATGGCCTAATATGTGGTCTATTCTGGAGAATGTTCCATGTGCATTGGAAAAGAAAGTATACTTGGCTGCCGTTGGATGGAGTGTTCTGTATATGTCTATGAGATCAAGGTGGTTGATTGTGGCATTTAGATCTTCCATGTCTTTGCTGAGCTTTCTGGATGTTCTGTCCTTCACCGAAAGTGATGTGTTGAAGTCTCCTACTACTACTGTGGAGCTGTCTATCTTTCTTTTCAGTGATGCTAGAGTTTATGTATTTTGGAGCCTTGCCATTGGGTGCGTAAATATTTATTATAGTTAAGTCCTCCTAGTGTATTGACCCTTTAATCATTATATACTGTCCTTCCTTACCCTTTTCAGTGGATTTTACTTTAAAGTCTATTTTGTCAGAGATTAATATTGCCACTCCTGCTCTTTTTTTGAGTGTCGTTTGCTTGATATTTTTTTTTCCATCCTTTGAGTTTTAGTTTGTGTCCTTAAGTCTAAGGTGTGTCTCTTGTTGGCAGCATATAGACGGATTTTTTTTTTTTTTATCCAATCTGCCACTCTCTGTCTATTTATCGGTGCATTTAGTCCATTTACATTCAGTGTTAAGTATTGATAGGTATGAGTTTAGTGCTGTCATTTCGATGTCTTTTTTTGTGTGTTCTTCACAGTTCCTTTGTTCCACTTAATTTTCTGTGCTGAGTCGTTTTTATGTATTTTCTTTTCACCTTTTCATTGTTGTTGATTTTGTGTTTGCTGAGTCTTTATATTTTTCTAGTTTTTTTTATTTTGACTGGTAGGATTGTTAGTTTCTTTTGTGGTTACCTTAATATTTACCCCTATTTTTCTAAGTTTATACCAGTCTTTTATTTCTTTATATCTTCTCGACTTCCTCTCCATATGAAAAATTTATGTCTACATTTTTTAAGTCCCTCTTTTTTGTTTTAATATTGTCATCTTTTACATATTGACATCTGTTTCCTTATTTTCAGTGTTTTAGCTTTGATTTACTTTTGTGACTTCCCTATCTGGGTTGATACCTGGGTGCTCTGTCTTATGTTCTAGTCTTGGGTTGTTATCTGATGTTACTGTTTTTCTAACCTGAGGACTCCCTTTAGTATTTCTTGTAATTTCGGTTTGGTTTTTGCAAATTCCCTCAACTTCTGTTTATCTGGAAATGCCCTAATTTTGCCATCATATTTTAGAGACAATTTTTCTGAATATATAATTCTTGACTCACAGATTTTTTCTTTCTTCAAGGCTTTATATATGTCATCCCATTGCCTTCTTGACTACATGGTTTCTGCTGAGTAGTCTGAGCTTAGTCTTATTGACTCTCCTTTGTAGATGACTTTTCATTTATCCCTAGCTGCTCTTAAAATTCTCTCTTTATCTTTGGTTTTGGCAAGTTTGATTATAATATGTCTTGGTGACTTTCTTTTGGGATCTACCTTATGTGGGGTTTGATGAGCATCTTGGATGGATATCTTGTCGTCTTTCACAATATCAGGGAAATTTTCTGCCGACAAATCTTCAACAATTCTCTCTGTATTTTCTATTATCCCCCGTGTTCTGGTACTCCAGTCACTCATAGGTTATTCCTCTTGATAGAGTTCCACCTAATTCTTAGGGTTTCTTCATTTTTTCAAATCCTTTTATCTGATTTTTCCTTAAATAAGTTTGTGTCAAGTGCTTTATCTTCAGTCTCACTAATTCTGACTTCCATTGCCTCAATTCTGCTCCTTTCTGCTGACTTTCTATTGAGTTGTCTAATTCTGAAATTTTATTGTTAACCTTCTGGATTTCTGATTGCTGTCTCTCTATGGATTCTTGCACCCTGTTGAATTTGTCATCATGCTCTTTGCTAATCTTTTTAATTTCCTCTATTGCGTGTTCTGCATTTTGCTTAATTTCCTTCCTAATTTCTTGAAGAGTTCTGTATATTAATCTTTTGTATTCTGCCTCTGGTTATTCCAAGAAATTTTCCTCCTCTGGAAAATTTCTAGATTCTTTTTTTGGGAGCTTGCTGAAGCCATAATGGATTGCCTCTTTATGTGATTTGATATTGACTGTTGTCTCTGAGTCATCAGTAAGTTATTATATTTATTTATTTCCTGTTTGCTTACTGTATCCTAGCTTCTTGTTTTGTTTTTATGTGCCCAAATAGGCTGTTTGTATGAGCTAGTTTGATTATTGGCCCCTTTGAAGCTCCAATGTCCTGTCACCAGGTGGTTAGATTTGTTACTAGGTATGTGAGCTGAGGAATCTGCCCACTCTTCCTGTATGGATTCAGCTCAGGTGCCAAGGTAGATAGCCACCAAGTGTGTGGTGTAGGCTCTCACTTAAAGTCCTCGATAGGCATGGGTGATTGGTGTAGGCACAGGCATGTGGCTGCAGCAAGGGGACACACTCTGAGCAAGGCAGGGGGCTGATGGCCACTTCCGAGTGTCCAAGAGAAAGGCATGCCCCTGTTCCCTACAGCGTGCACATTGGTGGGTTTTGAAGCTGGACTATGAGCACCTAATGCTGCTGGCTGTAAGGACTTGGGGGCACCTCTTATTCATGGGCCCCTATCACAGGTGGCTAGGTGGCGTGGGTGGAGCCACCAGTCTCCAGGCCCCTGAAGTGGGTAGGTGAAGACCCTGTTTAATGGGCAGAGCAGTGTCCAATGTCAAGAACCTGCCACTTCACAGCTGAAATGGTTGAATTTAGACTTCTGGTATATATGCTGTTGTACTGTGGTAATGAGGGCCTGTGCTGTTGAGATGGGCCCACACAAGTCTATGCAGTAGGAAAGCCACTCAAAGTCCATGGATCCCTTATGCCTGTGGCTAGGCAAAGGAGCCGTGCCTACCCTGGGTTCCGGGCTTAGGGGAGCCGACTGTTTATTTTTTCCTCTGTTTGTTAATTTGTTCACTCTCCAAGGCAGGGAGAATGGTTCTGGGTGTGTGACGGATCCTACTTCTGGCCCAGGGCACTCAACAATTGCTGAAGTCAGTCCGGGACCCAGTGCAGAGCAGGAAGTGGGTAAGTAAATGGGAGAGAGGTTTTTCCCTAAGGGGGGTGTTTTGATCTGCGTGGTAGGCTGTATGCAATTACTTATCTTTCACCAATCCAGGGTTGCTTCTCACTGGTTCTGGCTGTCTGCGTAGACTCTCTGGCGCTGACTCTCTCCCAGTGTGGAAACGGCTCCTCCCAAGCACCACTGCTTGCCTGCCTCACTGCTCAACCCCGAGCTGATCAGGCCTGAAGGGCTCAGGCTCTCACCGGCTCAGGTCTGGCAACTCCTCACTGCTTCCTAACCGTCTCTCCCTCCCCCTGCCACTCAGTCTGGTTCCTCATCTCTGCCTTTGATATTCAGGGCTCCCAGATTGCCATATATAATCAATTCACTTGCTTTTTTGGGCCTTTGTTTTAAAAGTGTGAACTGGAAGTGTCTGACTATTCCGCCATCTTGGTCCCGCCTCTGAACATTTTCTTTATAAACAATGTTATGCTAACAGAGCTAGATGTTTCCTGAGATCATGGTCCCCACAACCCTCCACCCAGTAATTTGGTACCTAAGGGAGTTTGGATTTGCCCATGGAGCTTCCATGACCTTACTTGAACAAGTTGTGCTGGCTTCCCCAGTATTGTGTACTGTCACCACTTATCTATTGTCTATTTAGGGTTTTTCCACCCTCACCCCTCCCCTCCTTCATAACTATCAAAGATTGTTTCTTTGTGTAAACTTTTCATGAGTTTTTTTAAAAAAATTTTATTGTACTTTAGATGAAGGTTTACAGAAAAATAGTTTCTCATTAAACAGTTAGTACACATATGGTTTTATGACGTTGGTTAACAACCCCACGACATGTCAACACTCTTCCTTCTCGACCTTGGGTCCCCTATTACCAGCTTTCCTGTCCCCTCCTGACTTCTAGTCCTTGTCCCTGGACTGTTGTACCCCATTAGTCTGTTTTGTTTTATGGGCCTGTCTAATCTTTGGCTGAAGGGTGAACCTCAGGTGTGACTTCATTAATGAGCTAAAAGGGTGTCTGGGGGCCACATTCTCAGGGTTTCTCCAGTCTCTGTCAGGCTAGTAAGTCTGGTCTTTTTTGTAAGTTAGAATTTTGGTCTACATTTTTCTCCAGCTCTGTCCAGGACCCTCTCTTTTGCTTCCTGTCAGAGGAGTTGGTGGTGGTAGCTGGACACCATCTAGTTGTACTGGACTTAGTCTGGTGGAGGCCATGGTAGTTGTGGTCCATTCGTCCTTTGGATTGACCTTTCCCTTGTGTCTTTGGTTTTCTTCTTTCTCCCTTTCTCTTGAAGGGGTGAGACCAGTGGAATATCTTAGATGGCTGCTGTTAGGCTTTTTTTTTTTTTTTTAGGGTGTCTTTTGACTCTTTTGGTGAAGTCTTTTTTTATTGTACTTCAGGTGAAGGCTTACAGTACAAATAGTTTCTCATTAAACAGTCAGTACACGTATTGTTTTATGACATTGGTTAACAACTCCATGACATGTCAACCCTCTCCCTTCTCGACCTTTTTTTTTTTTTTTTTTGGTGAAAATATACATAGCCAAAGATACACCATTTCAAAAATATCTACATGCACAGTTCGGGGACATCGATTACATTCTTCCAGTTGTGCTGTTATTCTCACTTTAGATGAAGGTTTACAGAACAAAATAGTTTCTCATTAAACAGTTAGTACACATGTTGTATGACAATGGTTAACAACCACATTACATGTCAACACTGTCCTTACTCAACCTTGGGTTCCCTATCACCAGCTTTCCTGTCCCCTTCTGCCTTCTAGTCCTTGTCCCTGGACTGCTGTGCCTCATTAGTCCCGTTTAGTTTTATGGGTCTGTCCGATCCCTGGCTGAACAGTAAACCTCGGAAGTGACTTCACCACTGAGCTGAAAGGGTGTCTGGGGGCCATACTCTTGGGGTTTCTCCAGTCTCTTTCAGGCCAGTAAATTTGGTCATTTTTGTATGTGTTTTAGAATTTTGTTCTCCATCCTTCTCCAGCTCTGTCTAGAACTCTCTATTGTGATCCTGGCCAGAGCAGTCAGTGGTGGTAGCTGGGCACCATCTAGCTGTACTGGACTCAGTCTGGTGGAGGCCTTGGTAGCTGTGATCCATTAGTCCTTTGGACTAATCTTTTCCTTGTATCCTGTTCTCTTCATTCTCCCTTGCTCCCGAAGAGGTGAGACCAGTGGAGTATCTTAGATGGATGCTCACAGGCTTTTAAGATCCCAGGCGCTACTCACCAAGGTAGAACGTAGAACATTGTCTTTATAAACTGTGTTATGCCAATCGAGCTAGATGTTCCCCAAGACCATGGTCCCCACAGCCCTCCACCCAGCAGTTCAGTCCTTCAGGGAGTTTGGAAGTGTCTATGGAGCTTCCATGACCTTTCCTTGTACAAGTTATGCTGGCTTCCCCAGTATTGTGTACTGTCTTACCCTTCACCAAAGTTACCACTTGTCTATTGTCTATTTAGTATTTCCCCCTCCCACCCCTCCCATCCCTCGTAACCATCAAAAATTGTTTCTTTTTGTGTGTAAACCTTTTCATGAGGTTTTACAGTAGTGGTCTCATATAATATTTGTCCTTTTGTGACTGACTTATTTCACTCAGCATAATGTCCTCCAGTTTCATCCATGTTATGAGATACTTTGCAGATTCATCATTGTTCTTTATCATTGTGTAATACTCTGTTGTGTGTATGTACCATAGTTTGTTTATCCATTCATCTGTTGATGGGCATCTAGGTTATTTCCATCTTTTTGCTATTGTGAATAATGTTGCAAAGAACATGGGTTGCACCCCACTTTTCTCCTGCTCCATGAGGGACTTTCTGTTGTGTTCCCTGTCAGGGCGATCATTGGTGGTAGCCGGGCACATCTAGTTCTTCTGGTCTAAGGCTGATGAAGTCTCTGGTTTATGTGGCCCTTTCTGTCTCTTGGGCTAATATTTTCCTTGTGTCTTTGGTGTTCTTCATTTTCCTCTGCTCCAGATAGGTTGGGACAAATTGACCTATCTTAGATGGCCACTTGCTAGCTTTTAAGACCCACATGGGTTTTTTTAATCTTTAGTATGCCTATATATTAGTATGAATATACTACGAATTGCCAGAAGAACCAAAAAATCTGTCTTGAAAGAAGTACAGGCACAATGATCCGTAGAAACAAGGATGGAGAGACTTTTTCTCACATACTTTGGATATGTTACCAGGAGGGACCAGTTCCTGGAGAAGGACATCATGCTTGGTAAAGTAGTAGCTTGGCATAAAAGGGGAAGATCCTGAAGGAGATGGAGTGACACAGTGGCTGCAACAATGGGCTGAAGCATAACAATAATTGTGAGGATGGTGCAGGACCAGTCAGTGTTTCGTTCTGTTGTACATGGGGTTGCTATGAATCAGAACTGACTCGATGGCACCTAACAATAACAACAACAACAACAACAGTTTTTTCTTTGTTGTTGTGGAAACCTGGAGACTATGTTCTAAGTAAAAGGAAAAGAAATTAATAAATAGGCCTTTTGCATGAGGTTTTATCTTTATCTGCCTAGAAGTTTGGTTGTGTTTACACTTTTCTGTCATTGTCAGTTGCTCTGACGTTCTCGTTTTTTTCTTCCCTATTGTGTTTGAGTTTTCTGGTGACTTCTTAAATCAAGTCTGAGACTTGGAGTTCTTTCTGTTGTAATCCTGTTATTATATATAAGCCCTATTGATACAGTGGTAAGATGTGAACAAAGGCGAAGGTTGGTATAGTCCAATGATTCTCAGTCTTTTAGTCAGCCTGTACACCTGGGCAGTGACCATACAAGCTCTTCTCTGTTTCTCCTCTCACCCACTTGGGTGAGACAGGAAGCCTAGATGGGGCTGGAGCTAAGTATTTCACTACTGTAGGTCAGTTAGACTCTAGCATAATAGGCTCTTTTTAAAAAAATTTTTTTGGTTTTTTTTTTTAATATTTTGTTGTACTTCAGGTGAAGTCTTACAGAACAAATAGTTTCTCATGAAACAGTAGTACACATGTTGTTTTATGACATTGGTTAACAACCCCACAACATATTAACCCTCTAAATTCTCAACCTTTTTTTTTTGGTGAAAATACACATAGCCAAAGATACACCGTTTCAAAAATTTCTACATACACAGTTCAGTGACATTGACTATGCTCTTCCAATTGTGCTGTTATTCTCACTTAAGATGAAGGCTTACAGAACAAAATAGTTTCTCATTTAACAGTTAGTACAAATGTTGCCCTATGACAATGGTTAACAATCTCACAACACATCGACAATATCCTTACTCAACCTTGTGTTCCCTATCACCAGCTTCCTTGTCCCCTTCTGCCTTCTGGCCCTTGTCACTGGACTCCTGTACCTCGTTAGTCTCATTTGGTTTTACGGGGCTGTCCACTCCCAGGCTGAACAGTGAACCTCGGAGGTAACTTCATCACTGAGCTAAAAAGGTGTCTGGGGGTAACAGGTTCTTTTGACAGCAGGCTTTGTCAGGGTGAGCAGAATCCTCTGGGAAATTTTCCAAATGGTTGCTTTTCTTCTTCCCCCTACTAGAAGGAAGCACAGGGAGATTTTTCTCTGATGGTCACACTGAGGTCCTTATAGGGTTCCTGCAGGTAAAAAGCACAAAACTCTGGGTTCCCCTAAGACTGGGCCCCCTGGCATTTTTAACGCTCAAGTTCAAGCTTGCAGAAATCATCAATTGCATTTTAAGTTTTCTTGATCCTAGACGTGGTTTCTGCTGCTAGGTTTTTGCTCTGGTGTGATTCTCTGTAGCTGCTTATGTGTCCCTCCAGTTTGGGGGTAGCAATTTGCCCTGTGACCTCAATTTTCTGAGTTTAGTAGGTTCAGATTTTTTCTTGTGAGAATGGGAGTGATGACTTTCAAGTTCCGTATATATCTGCAGTACAATGGATCGCTTTTATATGGTCTTTCTGGCCATGGTCTTGTAACTCCCACCCAAGTGATTGAGTAGGACTGTACAAATAAGGTAATTGTGGCCCAGTAAGGGAATGGTATAGCTTGCTAGTAATGCAGATAAAGTTCATGGCACTCGTGTGTGGGTGGGAGCATGCTAACAAATTCTATGGAGCCCTAACGAAAGGATTGGTTAATTTTGCCGTCCCATTAAGCTTAAAATGAGCTATCCTAGAAATGAGAGAAGAGGATCTCACCACCACCATGGAAGAAAAACAAGGAGCAGAGCTTGTCCTTTGAACCCGGGATCCCTGCTCTCAGAAGCTCTTGGAACCAGGAGAATAAGACAGAGAGCTGTAACACTGAAGACAGGGGCAGACAAATGGCAGCAATAGGGCCAGGAAATTGTCAGGAGACCCGGGAGGAGACAACGCGGTGGGCTGGGAGTCCACGAAGCCAGAAAGCTGAGAGCCTTCAGGCAGGAGTGTTGCTGGCGGAGTAGTGTGCCTCCGGGCACTTGGAGGAGCTAGGTTTGCCAACACATGGAGCTAGAGCTATGTGCCTTTGGGCCTAGGCTTATTGGCAGAGTGCGGTGTCTTGGGACACTTATTTGCAGAGCTAAAAAGGGCTTTGTAACACATACCTGAGTAAGGCAGAAGCCAATGGCCAGAGAAAGGCATACCTGCAGGCACGGCTGAGAAGAGGCTATCCTGATGGAATAATTGCATCCTGAGCATTCCTGAACCTGAACTGTAACCTGTTACTACCCTAATAATCCCCATAATAATGAGTATTGTCTGTGAGCTCTCTGTGGCCATTGCAGTGAGTTATCAAACTCAGCAGAGAAGTAGAGAGTGTGATGGGAGGGATGATTGGTGTCAGAATTGGTAAAAAGGAGAGGAGGAATCAGCCTTGGGCTGTTTATCCTGATTCTCTTTCCTGCTTGTGAAATTAGAGGAGGTCAGACTCTATCGGACCAGAAAATGGAAGTCTTCATTTGTGTTTTGTGACATCACTGTTGTCTTTATTTTCACATTACATCCTTTTTACTTTTCATTTATGCTGCTTTTGTTTTTCCAGTTTACCAGATTTATATGTTTAGCCCACTGCTAATGACTTTTCTGGGTATAAGCAATGTATCTTCTCTTTCCTGGGCATGAAGGTCAGTGGAGCCCTTTTACTCCTGTGCCTCTACACTGGAAGTGGAAATAGACGAGCATGTGAAATGTATATGAGTGTCTGCAAAATCATCATGGTCTGCTTCGAATTTTTTAGAATTTAAAGTGCAATCTTTTTTCCCTTATCAAGTCAGGTTTCTGTAGTTAATGTTTTCTAAAGTGGTTATTTTTGTTCCTGAGCTAACTTACTAAAGATAAATACGCTTGTGTTATTTGGTGCTTATCCCCTTACTGTGCTGCATTTTCCGTAGAATGTATTGCCACTTGACATGGTATATCTGTATATATATATGTTTACTGTTCACATTCAAAAAACTTATGATCCATTTTCATCCAGATATTTCTCTTTATTGCTGTAT
Source organism: Dugong dugon (assembly GCA_030035585.1). Lineage (NCBI taxonomy): Eukaryota > Metazoa > Chordata > Mammalia > Sirenia > Dugongidae > Dugong > Dugong dugon. Next base: position 21,486,023 of record CM057462.1, on the reverse strand, counting down.
CTGCTTTGCCAACATGTAGTAGGCTCTGTGTTAATATCACCTAAATCAATTTTAATAAATACATTTAGCCACAGTTTAGAGTCTGAAGGAAAGGAGCTTTGTCTGAGACACAGCACTTTGCGAGGAGAAGTAGCTTTGGGTTGTATGAATTGAATCGGATATTGCCTTTGTCTTCTCTCCCTAGTATCCCGCAGTGCTCTATATATATAAAATCCATGATGTTATTGGAGAGTAACAGCCAGAATAACAACAAAACTGTATGCATATGAACAGAAGTTTAGTTGTCAGGAATTTAGGCTTCAAGGACAAATTAACCTACATTGTGATCCTCTGAGGTTCAGTGAATTACTTAATATGGTGGCGCAGTGGTTAAGAGCTCGGCTGCTAACCAAAAGGTCTGCAGTTCGAATCCACTAGCCGTTCCTTGGAAATCTATGGGGCAGTTCTACTCTGTCCTATAGTGTCATTATGAGTTGGAATCGACTTGACAGCAACAGGGATTTTTTTAGCCATGGTTTTTATGACTCCCACCGAATGACTGTGTGGGATTATGCAAATAAAGTGCTTGTGGCCCACCAAGGAGATTGGATAGCTTGCTAATAATGCAAATTGGCACCATGTAAATAAGGTGTAGGGAACCCTAAGGGGTTGGTCATTTTTACCATCCCGTAAGGCTTCAAATGAGCCATCTCAGAGGCAGAAAGGGGGTGCCTCACACCACCAAGAAAGAAGAGATGGGAGCGGAGCACATCATTTGGGTCCTGGGTTCCCTTTACTGGGAATCTCCTAGACCCAGGAGATGGAACTGTAACACTGGAGACGGTGAGAGATGGTGAGAAGCGCCCGCCGGGGAAACGGCAGTAGCAGAGACAGCAGAACCAGGAGACTGGCAAGAGTCAGTGCATTAAGCTTCCCTGCCCACGGAGCAAGAAAATTTTTTTGTAAGGAGGCTTGCTGGCAGATTCGGGTGCCTCTGAGGACTTCTCAGAGCTAGGCTTGCCAACCCAGGGAGTGACAGAGCTGAGCACCTTTGGACAGGAGGCTTGCTGGCACAGTAGGACGCCTCTGGGCACTCAGTGGTAGAGCTAGACTTATAGACCCATGGAGCTAGAAATCTGAGCACCTTTGGCCAGAAGCTTCCTGGCAGAGTAGGGTACCTCAGGGCATTTATCACCACAGCTAAAGGGTTTTGTAACTCTTGCCCAAGAAGGGCAGAGACTGGGCCGGCCCAAGATTCCTGAGGGCACAAGGGCCAGGTAGAGGCCTGCCAGTGGACATGGCTGAGAAGCTGTCCTGATCGAAGAACTGTTTCCTGAGCCCTTCTTGATCTTGAATTGTAAGCTGTTAATTCCCTAAGGAACCCCATAATCGTGAGTATTGGCTGTGAATTCTGTGTGGCCATTGCAAGGAATTATCGAACCTGGCAGAGAAGTAGAGAGTGCTGTGGGAAGGATGGTTTGGTGTCAGAATTGGTAAAAAGTTGAAGAAAGGAGGCATGTCTCAACTTTGTCTTGTAGGAATCAACTTTGGGCTATTGATGCCTATAATGATTCTTCTTCACCCTTGTAAAATTAGAGGAGGCCAGACACCTCTGCCACAGCATTTTTACAGTTTGTGTCAGAAACAGGATTCTTTGTAGTGGCTCCAGACTCATCGGGGCGTGAGACTTTGTAAAAGAAAGAATGAAGGGGAGTCGGAAGTGAAATTTTGAGTCTTACTTTGGTTGTCTGTAATGGCTGAAAGGAAAGTGAGAGATATTATGCTACAGCTGAGAGAAGAAAAGACGTATCTGGAATGCTTTGGAGCAAGGACCTGGCTGGTGAAATGGGATGATTGATAGGGGCTAGAGTCTGTGGTTCCACAAGCCAGAGGTCCAAGGCCTTATACATATGAATGGAGAGATAGTTAAGTTGTGAAGAGATGATGAAACTGTAACCTGATAAAGGTAGGTCCTGCCCACGTGATCCCTCCAGCCAGTTGAGAGACACCAGGCCTTTGAGAAAGGGAAAGTAGACTTTATTGCAAGCTAGTCAAGCAAGGAGCTTGGAAACGAAGTCTCAAATCAAGCTCCCTGAGACTGGGTATTCTAGGGCCGTTTGTAGAGTCTGGGTAGGGAACGTGAGCATAATTCATGATGTTTCTGGGAATAGGCACGTAATTCCAGATTTAATTAACATGTATGAGGGTGTAGTGGGGGTGCAGTATGGCGGCTAGGGAGCGTGTGTTTTTTGGGGGGTATGACGCATGAAGTTTATCTGACAGCTCTGTGACTTATTGCTCTTGTCTGAATGGAAGGGGACGATTAGTGAAGCAGCCTTAAGCAGAGGAGCAGTAGAATGGCCTGGACTGTTACTCAGGATGCCTTATCAGGAACTTACAAAACCTGGGTATGATGGGAGGAGGGGGAACAGTTTAACCCTGTCAGTTACAAAATTGGAATGTTTTAAAAAGGGTCATGTGTTATTTGAATGTACTATGGGTATTGAATATTTCTCCTAACTAGTGTAAAACAGACCTAAAAGTATGATAGAAATGAACGTAGCTATTATAGATAACAGACAGCAAGTAACTTCGCTTTCAGTCAATATTTGATTGAATATGCTGACAGGGGAACTAGGACACAGGTGTTGGTTTGAACGCAGTAGCCCTGTCTATAGAGTATTATCGGCTTTCTTCAAAAACATGAGCCCCTCCTAAAACCTTCAGATTCAGGAAATTTGCATTTGAAAAGAATGCAGACCTACCCAGAACTGTTGGTAGAGCAAGAGATTTGCTTTTGAAAGTAGAATCTGCAGGGGAAAAAAAAGACTTTTGCTTTTTATATTTTGAGCAAGCAGTTGTCATTGGGTGCTTTGAGGTAGGAAAAGTCAACGCCCTTTAGAAGAACCCCATTGCAGGAGTGGAAGTTAACAGGAGCTGATGAGTAGGCAGCCTGTTATGCTTGCTTGTAGTGACCGCCTGGTTCCACTCAATGAGTGAAAGTCCAGGAGGTGCAGCAATGAAGAGATGGGCTGAGTTTGGACATGTTCCATTGCCACCTATTGACCTAGCCCACGGAAGCTAGAGATGAAAGAGAGAAAGGACTGGCTGGTGTGAAGTGCAGGGAGGCGTGTGGACTCCTGAGCCTATGGATGGTGCCTATTAAACTAGCCCATGGGGACTAGGGATGAGAGAGAAAGAGAAAGGGCTGGCTGGTCTCAAGTGTGGGGAGATGTGTGGACTCCAGAGCCTAGGGCTGATACCCATTAACGTAGCCCACAGGGGCTAGGGATGAGCTGACAAGAACCCTACTGAATGAAGAGGAAGATGTTTGATACTATGGGCTGGTGTAAATTGCTTCAATTTGATGGCTTGCTCTGGACTGGACTTGGCTGATGGATGCAGAGGCCCAGTGTTCCTGCTGGAACAGAAGATTTGACAGACCAAGGAAGGTGCTTGTCTCCTCAGAGTACTGTTTTTGTAGGGACAGGCAATTTAGAAATTGGCTGTTTAAAACAGGTTGTCTTATGCTGGGTTCTCTAGAGAAGCAAAACCAGTAAAGTATGAAAAAATATATATATAAATTTGTATTAAGGAAATGGCTTACGTAGTTGTAGAGGCTGGTACGTGAATCAGGCTGGAGGCTTCTCCTGGTTCATCTAGCCCCAAGGGATCATAGGCTGCAAAGACTGATGAATCCCAAGATCGGTAGGCAAGATGGAAGGTAACCTGCTAGCTCAGATCCCAAGAACTGGAAGTCAGATGAACAGGAGCCAGCTGCAGGATCCAGTGCAAGCAAAATCCTGCAAGCCTTGCCAGAAAGTCCACTTACAATCGATACAGTCCACACTCCCAGGGAAACTCCCTTTCAACTGATTGGCTACTCACAGAACATGTCATCATGGAGGTGATTAAATTATATCAAATCTCATTATGGAAGAGATCACATCATCATAAGACTGTCAAACTACACCATAGTTGCATACTGGGAGATGGAAGGTAATGTGACAGGAGTGGCGACCATGGGCATTTGGGCCACTTCCTCATGCAACTTACTTATGCCTTCAGGTTCTGCTCAGGCCTAATCTTGTATATACGAATTCCATTTAATGATGGAGTGCTGCTGTACATGTCCGACTTTAAAACTCTGTGGGTCAGACAACACCCAGTTCATGAATGGGCAGCTCAGGCCACATGTTGACTTGGTGGCCCATGGTTAAGGGTTCAGTCTCTTCTAAGGCTCAGTAACAAGCCAAAAGCTGTTTCTCAGAAGGAGAATAGTTATCTGCAGACAATGGCTGGGCTTTGCTCCAAGATTCTAAGGATCTGTGATGTGATTCACCAGTAGGGGCCTGTGAAAAACCCCATACAGCATCTCTATCTGCCACTGACACTTCAAGCACCATTGGATCAGAAGGATCATATGGCCCAAGTGGCAGAGTGGCTTGTAAGTCACCCTGAACCTGTTACAGAGCCTTCTCTTGTTCTGAGCCCCACTTAAAACTAGCAGGTTTTCGAGTCACTTGATAAATAAGCCAGAGTAGCACAGCCAAATAAGGAATATGTTGCCTCCAAACTCCAAAGAGGCCCACTAAGTGTTGTACCTTCTTTTTAGTTGTAAAAGGGCCAGATGCAATAACTTATCCTTCACTTTAGGTGAAATATCTCAACACGCTCCACACCACTGGACCCCTAGAAATTTCACTGAGATGGAAGGCATCTAAGTTTTTGTCAGATTAATCGCCCACCCTCAAGCATGCTATGCCACCAGTATTCAAATACGAGCAGGGTCACCCATGGCAGACGAGTTTCAGCTGATCTTCCAGACTAAGAGAGACTAGAAAGAAGGACCTGGTGGTTTATTTCTGAAAAGACTTAGTGAAAACCTTATGAATAGCAGCAGACCATTGTCTGATACTGCTGGAAGATGAGCCCCTCAGGTATGAAGGCACTCAAAGGACAACTGGGGAAGAGCTGCCTCCTCAAAGTAGAGTTGACCTTGATGACATGGATGGAGTCAAGCTTTCGGGACCTTCATTTGTTGATGTGGTGTGACTCAAAATGAGAAAAAACAGCTGCAAACATCTATTAATAATCAGAATGTGGAATGTGTGAAGTATGAATCTAGGAAAATTGGAAATCGTCAAAAATGAAATGGAACACCTAAACATCAATATCCTAGACTTTAGTGAGACCTCACCGTATGGAATACACAGGAATCAAATCGACTACATCTGTGGAAAGAAACAATGGAAAAGCTCAGTATCATCAGTCAGAACAGTGCCAAGGGCTGACTGCAGAACAGTCCATTCACTGCTCATATACAAGTTCAAGTTGAAGCTGAAGAAAATTAAAACAACTCCATGAGAAAATTAGAACAACTATACTCAAAATATGGCTCTGAGTATATCCCACCTGAATTTAGAGATCATCTCAGGAATAGATTTGGTGTGTTGCACATTAATGACCGAAGACCAGATGAGTTGTGGAATGACGTCAAGAACATCATACATAAAAAAAGCAAGAAGTCATGAAAAAGAGGAATGAAAAAAAGACCAAAATGGATGTCAGAAGAGACTCTGAAACTCGCTCTAGAATGTTGACTAGCTTAAGCACATGGAAGAAATGATGAAGTAAAAGAGCTGAACAGAAGATTACAAAGGGCGGCTAACGAAGACAGAGTGAAGAATTATAATGACATGTGCAAAGACCTGAAGTTAGAAAACCAAAAGAGAAGAACATGCTCAGCATTTCTTATACTGAAAGAACTGAAGAAAAAATTCAAGCCTCTAGTTGCAATATTGAAGAATTCTACAGGGAAAATATTAAAAGACTCAGGAAGCATCAAAAGAAGATGGAAGGAATACACCGAGTCACTCTACGAAAAAGAATTGGTCGATGTTCAACTATTTCAGGAGGTAGCATATGATCAAGAACCGACGGTACTGAAGGAAGTGGTCCAAGCTGCACAGAAGGCATTACAAAAAAAAGGCTCCAGGAATTAACAAGACATCAACTGAGATGTACCAACAAACGGATGCAGTGCTGGAAGTGCTCACTCGCCTATGCCAAGAAATTGGAAGACAGCTACCTGGCCAACCGACTGGAAGAGATCCATATTTATGTCTATTCCAAAGTAAGGTGATCCAACTGAATGCGGAAATTATAAAACAATATCATTAATATCAAAGCAACTAAAATGTTGACATAGATCATCCATAACAATGATTGTGAAGATGGCGCAGGACCAGGCAGTGTTTTGTTCTGTTGTACATGGGGTCACTATGAATCGGAACCGACCCAGTGACACCTACCAGCAACAAAACAGCATGCAAATGTTTTACCAATAAGTCCAGAGTCTTTGACACTTCTACCTTACTAGGTCCAGTCGCCATAATGTCATCAGTATAATGGACAGGTGTGATGTTTTGTGGAAGGGAAAGGCAATCAAGGTCTCTGCAGGCTTAATTATGACATAGGGCTGGAGAGTTGATGTTGCCCTGAGGTAGGATACTGAAGTCGTTTAGCTGGCAAGGCAGCTTCTGGTGGTCCTTCGAAATAGGTATGGAGAAAAAGGCATCAGCCAGATCAATAGCTACATACCAGCTTCCAGGAGTGTATTAATTTACTCAAGCAATGAAACTACACCTGGAACAGCGGCTGCAATTGGAGTCACCACTGGTTAAGTTTTTGATAATCCACTGTCATTCTCCAAGATTCATCTGTTTTTTGCACAAGCTAAATGGCGAGTTGAATGGGGATGTGGTGGGCATCACCTCCCCCTGCATCCTTCAAGTCCTTGACGGTGGCAGTAATCTCTGCAGTCCCTCCAGGAATGCTGTGTTGCTTTTGGTTTACTATTAGGTAGGGGCAGTTCCAATGGCTTCTACTTGGCTTTTCCTACCATAATAGTCCTTACTCCACTTGTCAGGGATCCATTGTTGGGGTTCTGTTGGTTGCTGAGTACATCTGTTCCAATTATTCATTCTGGAACTGGGGAAGTCACTACAGGATGGGATCGGGGACCCACTGGACCTATTGTGAAATGGTCATGAGCTAAGACTTCCTTAATAACCTGACCTCCATATGCCACTACTCTGACTGGTGGGTCACAGTCACGTTTGGGGTCTCCTGCAATTAGTGTCAGTTCAAAGCCAGTATCCAGTAATCCCCCAAAAGTCTGATTATTTCCCTTTCCCCAATGAACATTCACTCTAGTAAAAGGCCGTAAGTGGATCCCTTTGGGGAAGGCTGGGAGAAAGATTAACAGTGTAAGTTTTTGGCAGTGTATTGGATTCCTTCCTGAAGGCGACCCTACCTTTCCTTCATTCAAGGATTTGTAGGTCTGTAAACTTGCTGTAGTCTGGGAATTGATTGAGGGGCCATGATTCTGTATTTTGGCAATTCAAGTTAGACGGCTGTTTACTTGACCTAGAATTCTTCCGCTTGTACAGATCAAGTAAATATTTAGCAGATTTCCCGTCTGTTTCACTTCTATGGACACCATTACTAAGTAGCCAATACCATAAGTCCATAGGATTCAGACTCTTCTGATTATTGCTTTGACTCCTCTGTCCATTATGGTAACCACACCCACCTTTGTCGATTGAGTGCCGCCATTTGGCTCCTACCACCATGGAGTTCAGTCAGCCCCATTGTATAAATTCAGTTAGCGCAGTTACCACTGTTAAATCTGACTTACATAAAATAGCAATCACAGCAGTCTTCAAGGATGATGGGGCTGCCTTCACAAATTTTTTCCTCACCATTGTGGTAAAAGATATGTCCTCTGGGTACTCCACTTGTGGGTCTGTGGCTCTAACCTGATAAATACACTCTAGCATGCCAATTTCTCTAATTCCTTGGATACCTTCTCTGCAGTATACCAAGGCGGGTCTGGTACTTCAACCTGATTTAGTGCAGGCACCAATTAATCCATGCTTCAGCAACCCAACCAAATAAACCATTAGACATTTTCCTAACCTCTCGAGCTAAAACATTGAATGAAAAAATTGTGCTTAGTGGGCCCATATCAGTAAACTCAAACTGATCCATCTTTTTGTTCCTTGCACGATTATCCCACATCCTTAATAGCCATTCCCACACATATTCCCCAGATTTCTGTTTGTACGTATTAGAGAAGTCAAGCATTTCTTCTGGTTGTAGCGTACTTCGTCTGGGGTCACACTTTGTACTTCACCTTTTGGGGCTCACTGGGACTTAAGTCTAGTTATAGGTCTAGAAATTAAGGAAATGGCTCATGCAGTTGTAGAGGCTGGAATGTCAATCATGCTGGAGGATTCTCCTGATTCATGTAGCAACAGGGGATGGCGAACCCATGATCAGCAAGTCAGACAGCAGTGCTCTGGCTCACAGGCTGTGAAGACCGACGAATTCCAAGGTTGTCAGGCAAGACAGCAGGTAAGCTGTTAGCTCAAGTCCCAGAAACTGGAGGTCAGAAGAACAGGAGCCAGCTGCAGGATCCAGTGCAAGAAAAAGCATGTGAGCCTTGAGAGAAAGTCCACTTATATTCAATGCAGGCCACACCCCAAGGAAACTTTCTTTCAACTCATTGGCTCGTCACAGCAGATCCCGTCATAGAGTTGATCACATTATATCAAATCTCATGGAAGTGATCACATCATCATACTACTGCCAAACTACATCATAACTGCCAAACCATTGAGAGTCATGGCCCAGCCAACCTTAATGATCACACAACCTTAATGATCACACGGGGAGATAAAGGCATCAAGTGGCTGGCTTACACACTTTCATGGATGTGCTTAGACTCAAAATGAGGGGGACAAGGAAGGATCCCCACTGAACAGATGCCTCTTTTTCCTGATAGGTCTGGGGAAGAGAGGGTACGGGGAGATGTTGATAGCATTATACGATTCAGTTGTGAGTGTTGATTGTTAATAGGGTTAATTGTGATTGTAAAAACTGAAATTGTAGAAGCAGTAACTAAAATAGTGGATAATGGGGAGGCACTGCTGGACTGGAGGACAGTGCCAAATTTCAAGCAAGCAGTATGCCATTGGGTGCTTCAAGGCAGGACAAGTCTATGCCCATCAGAAGAACCCTTTTCCAGGACTAGAAGTCAAAGGGAGCTGGAGTGTAGACAGCCTGGTGTACTCACTTGTGACCACCTGGGTCACTCAATGAGTGAAAGTGGGGGAGGTGAGGCAATGAAGAGACGGGCTGAGTTTGGACATGTTCCATTGACATATTTTGACTTAGCCCACGGAAAATAGGGATGAGAGAAAATAGGTCTGGTGAGTGTGAGTTGCAGAGAGGTGTGTGGACTCCTGAGCCTGCTGATAGTACCCATTGGCCTACCCCATAGGGGCTAGGGATGATAGAGAGAGAAGGGGTTGGCTGGTCTCCAGTGCGGAGACATGTGTCGACTCCTGAGCCTAGGGCTGATACCCATTGATGTAGCCCTCAGGGGCTAGGGAAGAACTGACTAGGACCCTACCAAATGAAGACAAAGAAGTTTGATACCATAAGCTGATGTAAATTGCTGCAGTTTGATGTCTTGCTCTGGACCAGACTTTGCTTATGAATGCAGATGATCAAAGTTCCAGCTGGAACAGAAGATTCGACAGACCAAGGTATATGCTTGCCTCCTCAGAGTACTGGTTTGGTAGGGAAGGGCAATTTAGAAGTTGGCTATTTAAAATGGGGGGTGGGGGGATAAAGACATGAACTGGCCCGCTTACATGTTTTCGTGGGTGTGGTTAGGCTCAAAATGAGGTGGACAAGGATCTCCACTGAATAGATTCCTCTTTTCTCTAATATGTTTGGGAAGAGAGGGCATGGTTACATGCTAATAGGATTATATGATTCAGGTGTGAGTGTTGCTTGTTAATAGGGTTAATCGTGATTGTAAAAACTGTAATTGTAGAAGTAGTAACTATGAATGAGTGGACTAAACGGGAGGCACTGCTGTACTGGAGGACAGTGGCCAAACCTAAACTACCTTAAAGGTTTTGCTCTACTGATACCTCGTGAGGCTCACAGGCTCTCAGAGTAAAGGAATAATCTCTCTGTTAAAATTTACCTGAGTAACCTCACCTTGAGGACTCTTTGCCCTATTTAAGGACTGATTATTACTAACTGCTATGGGATGGTGAAATGATTGGGATGGGGAAATAAATACTCCAAGTATGAAAGTAACATTAGTTAGAGGGGCCAGGGTGTGGCCTGTGTTGCAGTGAATTACTTAATACGGCCTTTCTAGCCATATTCTTTGTAACTCTCATCAAATATCTGGGTGGAACTATGCAAATAAGGTGCTTGTGGCCCATCAAGGAGATATCGTGGCTTGCTAATAATGCAATAATGCACGTAGGTGCATGGCACCATTGTGGGGGTGGTACCATGCAAATAAGTTGTATGGATCCCTAACAAGGGGGTTGGTCAGTTTTGCCATCCTGCTGGGCTTGAAAGGAACCCTTCCAGAGGCAGAAAATGTGGACCTCACACCACCAAGAAAGAAGAGATGGGAGCTGACTGCATCCTTTGGGCCCGGGGTCTATGCACTGGGAATCTCCTAGACCCAGAAGACAGAGAGCTGTAACAAGGGAGATGGTGAGGGACGACAAGAAGCAACACCAGAGAAACAGAAGCAGCAGCAGCAGCAAAATCAGGAGACCAATTCCATTGGTCAGGGTTCAAGTAATCATGATTGTCTGCCTTCCAGGGGCTTCAAATGTGAGAGGATTTTTGAGTGGAACCTCTTAGAGAGTTGGTGTGAAATTCTTTGTTTCCTAGGCTTCACGGGCAATTTAACAGGTAAACCTTCTGCCCTTCAGTTTACTAACTAAATTAATAGTTTTGTGTGGTAAAAATTATATGTAAGAAAACATTTACCAATTCACTAATGTTTACATGTATAACTTGACCCATTACCTTGTTGTCGATTCCAACTCATAGTGACCCTATCGTACAGAGTACAAATTGGGTTTCTAAGGAGCCGCTTGTGGACTCAAACTACAGACGTTTTGGTTAGCAGATGAGCTCTTAACCACTACACCATCAGGACTCCATCAGGGATCAATGACCACAGCCTTCAGTATGGATTACACCTTAACATAAAGAAAACAAAAATCTTTACATCATGATAAACGGAGAAAAGATTGAAGTTGTCAGGAGTTTCATTTTACTTGAATCCACTATCAACACCCATGAAAGCAGCAGTCAAGAAATCATTGCATTGGGCAAATCTGCTGCAAAAGACTTCTTTAAAGTGTTGAAAAGCAGAGATGTCACTTTAAGGACTGAGGTGTGACCCAAGCCGTAGTATTTTCAGTCGCCTCATATGCATGCGAAAGCTGGACTATGAATAAAGAAGACCAAAGAAGATTTCACGCCTTTGAATTGTGGTGTTGGTGAAGAAAATTGAATATACCATGGACTGCCAAAAGAACAAACAAATCTGTCTTGGAAGAAGTACAACTAGAATGCTCCTTAGAAGCAGGGATGCTGAAACTTCATCTCGCATACTTTGGACATGTTATTAGGAGGGATCAGTCCCTGGAAAAGGACATCATACTTGGTAAAGTAGAGGGTCAGAGAAAAAGAGCAAGACGCTCAACGAGACGGATTGACAGAGTGGCCGCAACCATGAGCTCTAGAATAACAGTGATTGTGAGCATGGGCAGGACCTGGCAGTGTTTCGTTCTGTTGTACGTAGGGTCTCTATGAGATGGAACCAACTTAACGACACCTAACAACAACATAACTTGGTGATGTTGATTATGTTCATCAAGTGCAGTCATTACAAAATGGGCATTGTAAACTCTTCTTGGCCAGAAAACACAAGGGCATGCTATATTTGTTTCTGCAGAGGTAGTGCTCTTTGTCATCTTATAACTTTAGATTGTGTCTGTGTAAGAATGTATGGGTTTATGTTTGTCCAGGGGAGCAGTCGCTATTAAATGATGTACAGTTGCATCAGGTCTCGAAATTTGAGAATTGTGGGGAAATCGGATTCTCATGTTTCTTATCTCTCAATGGAACTCTTTTTAACTTTTATTTACCTTTACCTGTCTCTATGAGAAGGGACAGGGAAGATGACAGAACAACCGGGTTTTTAAAAAATAGGTGACTGACATGTAAAAATTCAGAATTCTCTAAGAGAATACTCTTTTTTCATCAGGTGGTCTGTCACCTCCTGATCTCCTAGAATTGCTCAAGAAAATATGCTCAGCTTAGGGGTTTGGGTTGTCAGTTTGTGCGGCCCCCTGCTCCTCCCATGGCTGTGAGTGTCAAAAGGAAACACTATTCTGCAGTGTTTCCCAGTTGTTAATACCTCATCCTGCCTTCACCCTTTGCTTTGTGTTTTGTTGAGTGTTCTTGTGGGTCTTATGGAAGGAGGTGAAATCAAGAAAGTGATGATCTGAATTAGAGCTTTTCTCTAGTTTCTGCTGTTTTCTAACTGTTCTAGACTACAATGAGAGTAATAAGACTGCAACTGGTCGCCGTCAATCTGTGGAAAGATTATTTCAGTGTGTTGGAAGTCTGTAAGATAGGATGCAATCAGTGAAGAAGTGAATGTAATTAGTGAATGGATGAGGTTGATGGCTATACCCTAGAGTAGATCTTGGTAGAACCACAGAACCTTGAGTCAAGCCCCTATGAATTCTCAGTTCCCCAGGACTGTCAGCCTCACCTTTCATTCGTAAACACAATGGAGTACATGATAACTTGCTGATCCAGAATGTGTGGGACGTTTTAGGACTCAGTGGTCATTGAGGATGTGGCTGTGGTCTTTAGCCAGGAAGAAAGGACTTTGTTGGATCTTGATGAGAGAAAAATCTACAGAGATGTGATGATGGAAACCTTCAGAAACTTGGCCTCAATAGGTAAGAATGATACCTTTTTCTTGTTTTTATTAATTCACTTAGTGAGCAGAAATATTTTACTCATCGACTTTGCTGCAATATTTGGGCTAAGGAATGAGAATACATTGTTAAATAAAACAGGCATGACCCCTTGGTCTATGGAGCTAACATAGCTGGCTTCCCCACGAACATATAACTCTGTGTATTAAAGTGAATTTTAATTTCCCTTGTGATTAAAAGCTCTAAGGCTCTTTATGTGTTGTAAGCGTAAGCTTTAGCTTCAAAAGTCACTTTGGGGGCACCGAGAGATTTGTGTTTTGGGACCTTGTAGAGAGTTTTACTGTGTTTATTACAAATTTGACATGATTATTTTACTGCACCTAAACTCACACTTAGTATCTTGAGAGATCCTGAAGAACAAAGTATTGGCTCAGTGTCAGGGAAATGTTCTTGCTCTGCACTGTCTTCCCTCGTGATGTACATTTCTTCGTGAGCACCATGTCAGCTATTCCTATTTTCCCAGAGATACAAGGACAATGGAGGTAGGACTCATCCAGGGCCAGCCACTGTGTCGAGGATCTCCAGGAAAGCAAGAATTTTTTGAAGGACCAGGCGTGCATGGAGCAGAGCCATAGTGAATGGAGGTAGAGGACATCACTTGCTCCCAGGCAAGGGGGCACCAGACGAGATACAGAATGACATTACGAGGCTCCATAAATATGAAAAGCTCCTAACTGAGGCAGCCAGACAAGAGGGGGAAGGCGTTCATCGCCACTATCAAAGTCTGCTCATATGGAAATTGGTGAGGGCTGCAACTAAGAGATTGCCCCGGGCACTGTTACCCCCGCTCCCCACCCCCACCCCCACCATAGAGCGAATTACTTTTGAGTCAGTCAGCTACAGTCTCTTTTAGGTTGAGGACACAACTTCACAGATATCTGAGATTACTTCTCTGACTTTAGGAATCCTCCCGCACCTGTGGTCATGGAGGCCCTTTGTCTTCTTTTCATATTACATATGTAGTGTGCCCAATATCTTTCTACTTCGCTCTCCTGATTACACCTATTTATGTCACTGTCACTCTTAATCTTCATGGAAGAATGTCCTCGTAAATTGCTTTTTGACCGTTGCCAAAGTACTGAAAACAGTGAAATGTGGCTAAGTCTTTCTTTGTTTGCAGCAACATTTTTTCCCCAGTAATTCCTTTCCGTGTTGTTTCATGTTTTGAACCTCAACTTGAATTATTACGTCAGTCTTTTGAAACCTTAATGATAGAGAAAAGTTATCCAGTGAACATATCGTAGTGCAATTCATGAAGAATAATTCCTGGTCCTCTATATGTTAGGAGAAATCTTGGAATTGCATAGCAATGAAGATCAGCATGAAAACCAGAGGGTACATTTGAGGTGAGTTGCATTCCTACTAGAGAAAATAGTGACATGAGAAAGTCCTAAGGTGTCATGACTTTGTTGTTCTTAGGCACCGTCGAGTCGATTCCAAATCAGCGACTCTATGTACAACAGAACAAAGCACTGCCCGGTTCTGTGACATCTTCACAATTGTTGTTATGCTTGAGCCTATTCTTGCAGCTACTCTGTCAATCCATCTCACTGAGGGTCTTCTTTTTTGCTGACCCTCTACTTTACCAAGCATGATGTTCTTCTCCAGAGACAGGTCCTTCCTGATAACTTGTCCAAAGTATATGTGATGAGGTCTCGCCATCCTTGCTTCTGAGTAGCATTATCCCTGTACTTCTTCCAAGTCATACTTGTTCATTCTTTTGGCTGTCCATGGTATAGTCAATATTATACAACGCCATAATTCAAAGGCGTCAATTCTTCTTCAGTCTTCCTTGTTCATTGTGCAGCTTTCACATGCATATGAGACAATTGGAAACACCATGGCTTGGATCAGGGGCACATTAGTCCTTAAAGTGACATCTTTACTTTTCAGCACTTTAAAGAGGTCTTTTGCAGGAGATTTGCCCAGTGCAATGTGCCATTTGACGTCTTGACTGCTGCTTCCATGGGTGTTGATTGTGGATCCAAGTAAAATGAAATCCTTGACAACTTCAATCTTTTCTCTGTTTATCATGATGTGCGTTATAAATCCTGTTGAGAGGATTTTTGTTTTCTTTGTGTTGAGGTGTAATCCATTCTAAAGGCTGTGTGACCTTTGATCTTCATCAGTAAGTGCCTCAAGTCCTCTTCACTTTCAGCAAGCAAGGTTGTGTGTGATGTTAATGATATTATTTGATAATTTCCACATTCTGTTAGATCACCTTTCTTGGAAATGGGCACACTATGGATCTTTTCCAGTCTGTTTGCCAGGTAGCTGTCTTCCAAACTTCTTGGCACAGACAAATGAGTGCTTCGATGTTGCATACGTTTGATGAAACATCTCAATTGGTATTCTGTCAATTACTGGAGCTTTGTTTTTAGCCATTGCCTTTAATGCAGCTTGGACCACTTCCTTCAGTACCATCGGTTCTTGATCAAATGTGACCTCCTGAAATGGTTGAATGTCAACCAATTCTTTTAGGTACAGTGACACTGTGTATTCCTTCCATATTCTTTTGATTCTTCCTGTGTTGTTTAATATATTCATGATACAATCCCTCAGTATT
The DNA here is from genome assembly GCA_030035585.1 of Dugong dugon. Lineage (NCBI taxonomy): Eukaryota > Metazoa > Chordata > Mammalia > Sirenia > Dugongidae > Dugong > Dugong dugon. Next base: position 21,470,567 of record CM057462.1, on the reverse strand, counting down.
GCAACTCGGGGCTTGAATTTTTTCTTCAGTTCTTTCAGCTTATAAATGCCTAGCGTTTTCTTCCCTTTTGGTTTTCTAACTCCAGTTCTTTGCAAGTTTCATATAATACTTTGCTTTGTCTTTTTGAGATGCCCTTTGAAATCTTCTGTTCAGCCTTTTTACTTCACCATTTCTTCCTTTCTCTATAGCTACTCTATGTTCAAGAGCAACTTTCAGAGTCTCTTCTGACATTCATTTTGGTCTTTTTTCTTTCCTGTCTTTTTAATGACCCCTTCCTTTCTTCAGGTATGATGTCCTTGATGTCATTCCACAACTCGTCTGGTCTTCAGTCATTAGAGTACAAATCTCTTCTTGAGATAATCTCTAAATTCAGGTGGGATGTACTCAAGGTCATACTTTGCCTCTCATGGACTTCTAATTTTCTTCAGCTTCAACTTGAAGTTGCATATGGGCAATTGATGATCTGTTCCACAGTCAGCCTCTAGCTTTGTTCTGACAGATGATATTGAGCTTTTCACTTGTCTGGTTCCACAGATGTAGTCAGTCTGATTCCTGTGTATTCCATCTGGTGAGATTCATGTATATAGTTGCCGTTTATGTTGTTGAAGAAATGTATTTGCAATAAAGAAGTTGTCCTTCATGCAAAATTTTATACTTTATTTGGTGTCATTTCTATCACCAAGACCATATTTTCCAACTACCAGTCCTTCTTCTTTGTTTCCAACTTTCGCTTTCCAATCACCAGTAGTTATCAATGCATCTTGATTACATGTTTAATCAATTTCAGACTGCAGAAGTTTGTAAAAATCTTCTATTTCTTCATCTTTGGCCTTAGTGCTTGGTGTGTAAATTTGAACAATAAGCATATCAACTGGTCTTCCTTGTAGGTATATGGATAGTGTCTTATCACTGACAGTGTTGTATGTCAAGATGTATCTTGAAATATTCTTTTTGAAGATGAATGCAATGCCATTCCTCTTCAATTTCTCATTCCTGGCATAGTAGACCATATGATTGCCTCATTCAAAATCGCCAGTATCAGCCCGTTTCAGCTCAATAATGCCTAGGATATTGATGTTATTCATTCCATTTCATTTTTTGATGACATACAATTCATGGCATTATATACTTACGTATATACATATACATATATATGTAAATGCTATATATATTCTTATTTATGTACTTACTGGAAAAGTAGAGGATCATCAAAAAAGGAGGAATCTCAGTGAGATGGATTGATGCAGTGGATGCAACAATGGGTTCAAACATAGTAACAATTTTGAGGTTGATGTAGGAGCAGTGTTTTGTTTTATTGTACATGGTGTTGCTATGAGTTGAAACCAACTCAATGGCATCAACAGTATATATAAGCCTAAGAGTAAGGTTAGGTATTCAGAGAATTTTTACAATATTTTCATTAATGAGAGTCAGATATCAAGTACTTGGAACATATTCTGCTTGAACATAATTATCAGAAGGCCACATATTTTAGAGAAACTGACGGTAATTGTATTATTTCTGCTAAATGATTTAACCCATGAAACATGAGACAAGTCAGGGCAAAAACCATGCACATTCACTGTGTTTAGTAATGGTGAAATGGGAACAGATTTATTTCCAACAGTATGTTGATTTTCTTAACGTAAGTCATACAGTAGACAACCTCTGTGAAAATAATGAAGGGCATCAATGTGGGAAAATCTTCAACCAGATTCCATATCTTACTGTGCTGAAAAGAAATCTCCCAGAAGTAAATCCTTTTGAATGCTGTGACTGTGGAAAAGCCTTCATGGGTCACTCATCACACAACCATCATACCAGGTTTCACATTGGATGCAATTCCTGTCACTGTAAGGAAAGTGTAGAAGCCTGCAGTTGTCCCTCTCACCTAACCTCTCCCATGAGAACACCTACTGGAAAGAAAGTTTAAAAATGTAAGCTATGTGGGAAGGACTTCATTTGTGTCTCAACACATAAGAATTCTGTGACAGTACTCACTGGTGAAAAATGCTATGACTATAACGAATGTGGGAAACATTTCTTTAGTTTCTCACCCTTTTGGACACACGTGAGAGGTTATAAGCATGAATGTAAAGAATGCTATAAAACCTGTAGTCTTCCTTCATTCCTCAATTTACATAAAAATTTTTATAACAGACATGTCTTATAAATATAAGGAATGTGGGAAATTCTTTAGTAAGGCCTCATCCCTCACTCAACAGGTAAAAACTCACAGTGGAGAGAGACGTTATGAAAGTAAGGAATGTGGGAAAGCCTTTAGTGAGGCCACATCCCTCAGTGGATGTAGAAGAACTCACAGTGGAGGAAGTCTTATGAATGCAAGGAACATGGGAAAGCCTTTAGTCTTTCCTCACACCCAACTCTACCTGTAAGAACTCACAGTGGAAAGCGGCCATATGAATGTGAGGAATGTGAGAAAGCCTTTAGTCATTCCTTGTCTCTCCCTGTACATATGATAACTCATAGTGGAGAGACACCTTATAAATGTAAGGAATGTGGGAAAGCCTTTCTTTCTGCTTCACATTTCATTCAACATAAGAGAACTGACAGTGGAGAGAAGCCTTATGAATGTATCGAATGTGGGAAAGCCTTTAATCATTCCTCAGACATCACTAAACATATAAGAACTCACCTGGACAGTGGCCTTATGAATGTCTGAAATGTGGGAAATCCTTCAGTCATTCTTCATCCCTCACTCTACATATGAGAACTCACAGTGGAGAGAGGCCTTATGAATGTAAGCAATGTGGGAAAGCCTTTAGTCGTTCTTCAAACCTCAATAGAAGTAAGAGAACTCACAGTGGAGAGAAGCCTTACGAACGTAAGGAATGTGCGAAAACCTTTAGTATTTCCTCACACCTCAGTAGACATAAAAGATCTCACAGTGGAGAGGCATTTTTAATGTCAGGAATGTGAGATAGACTTTAGTCTTTCTCACACCTCAGTTCATATATAATAACTCACAGTAGAGAGACTATATCAAAAGTGGGATACTTCGTTCTTACTGCTGTAATTTCAGACAACAAATTTCCCAAATTCTGAGCTTAAAGAACAAAATTTATCAGTGAGTAAAAAGACAGTACTAAGTCAAAGGAAGGTTATTAGAGCTCCTTTTTGTCTTTGGGAGATATGAATGATTCGTTGTAACTAGGGGACTGTCCTCATCAGTGTTTGTTACTTTCTCAGTCCAAACTAAATTTTACCTATCTTAAAGTCTTTGGCTGCAGAGACTAGCCTTGATCAAATGTGGTTTTCTAGTTTTTAATGTTTTATTGATGTTATTTTGCATACAATAAAATATGCTGATCTTGTATTTGTTTTAAGAGTTTTGTTTTTTTCCACATTCATTGCATTTTCTTGCATTGTTTCCTACTGTAAAGTTAACTGTTTTACCATTTATAATTAGTAAGTTTATCGTAGGATGATACTTTGAGACTCGGCAAATACTGTGCTTTTCATCATACTTTGGCGTACTAATTTTAGTGTTGTTAGGTGCCGTTGAGTCAGTTATGACTATTAGTAACCCCATTTACAACTGAACCAAAGACTGCCAGGTCCTGCACAATCCTCACAATCATTGTTATTCTTGAGCCCATTGTTGACCCCACTGTGTCGCTACATCTTGTTGAGTGTCTTCCTCTTTTTCACTGAACTTCTACATTACCAAGCATGATGTCCTTCTCCAGGGACTAGTCCTTCCTGATAACACATCCAAAGTACTTTAGAGCAGTTCTCACCATTCTTGCTTCTAAGGAGCATTCTGTCTGTGCTTCTTGCAAGACAGATATGTTCATTTTTCTGGCAGTCCACAGTATATTCAATACTGTTTGCCTATACCATAAATCAAAGACATCAGTTCTTCACTATTCATTATTCCTTGTCTAGCTTTTGCATACACATGAGGTAATTGAAAATACCATGGCTTGGATCAGGTGTATCTTAGTTCTCAAAGAGACATATTTGCTTTTTAACGCTTGAAAGAGGTCTTTTCAGCAGATTTGTCCAATGTAGTATGTTGTTTGATTTGTTGACTGCTGCTTCCATAGGCATTAATTGTGGATCCAAATAAAATTAAATCCTTGACAACTTCAGTCTTTTCTCTGTTTATCATGATGTTGCTTATTGGTCCAGTTGTGAGGATTTTTGTTTTCTATATGTTAAGGTGTAATCCACACTGAAAGTTGTAGTCTTTGATCTTCAGCAGTAATTGCTTCAAGCCCTCTTCACTTTCAGCAAGCAAGTTTGTGACATCTGCATATAGCGGTTTGCTAATGAGTCTTCCTCCAATTCTGATTCTGCATTCTTTTTTATTTTTTAAATTTTTTTATTGTACTTTACATGAAGGTTTACAGAATAGTTTCTCATTCAACAGTCAGTACAGATATTGTTTTATGACATTGGTTAACAATCCCAACACATGTCAACACTCTCCCTTCTCGACCTTGAGGATCTTTTTTTGGTGAAAATATACATAGCCAAAGTTACACCATTTCAAAAGTTTATACAAGTACAATTCAATGACATCAATTACATTCTTCCAGTTGTGCTGCTATTCTCACTATCCTTTTCCAAATTATTCTATCACCATTATCTTAAACTCACTGTTCCCTAGTCTTCCCATCAAACCTTTTGAGTTGCTGTTGTCAATTTGATCTCACATAGATAATTCTTTTTTGTACCTTAGATGAAGGTTTGCAGAACAAATAGTTTCTCATTAGTTAGTACACATATTGCCCTATGACAATGGTTAACAACCCCATGACATGTCAACACTGTCCCTTATCAACCTTGAGTTCCCTATTACCAGCTTTCCTGTCCCCTTCTGCCTTCTAGTCCTTGTCCCTGGACTGCTGTGCCTCATTAGTCCTGTTTTTCTTATCAGGCTGTCCAATCCCCAGCTGAACAGTGAACGTCAGGAGGGGCTTCACCACTGAGCTAAAAGGGTGTCTGGGGGCCATACTCTCAGGGTTTCTCCAGTCTGTCAGGCAAGTAAATCTGGTCTTTTTTGTGAGTTAGAATTGTGTTCTACATCTTTTTCCAGCTCTGTCCAGGACCCTCTATTGTGATCCTGGTCAGAGTAGTCAGTGGTGGTAGCTGGGCACCATCTAGCTGTACTGGACTCAGTCTGGTGGAGGCCATGATAGTTGTGGTCTGTTAGTCCTTTGGACTAGTCTTTTCCTTGTATCTTGTTCTCTTCATTCTCCCTTGCTCCTGAAGGGGTGAGACCAGTGGAGTATCTTTGATGGATGCTCACAGGCTTTTTAAGACCCCAGGCGCTACTTATCAAGGTAGAATGTAGAACACTGTCTTTATAAACTGTGTTATGCCAATTGAGCTAGATGTTCCCCAAGACCATGGTCCCCACAGCCCTCCACCCAGCAATTCAGTCCCTCGGAGTTGGGAAGTGTCTATAGAGCTTCCATGACCTTTCCTTGTACAAGTTGTGCTGGCTTCTCTAGTAATGTGTACTGTCTTACCCTTCACCAAAGTTACCACTTATCTATTGTCTATTTAGTTTCCCCCCACCCCTCCCATTCCTTGTAACCAACAAAGATTGTTTCTTTTTTGTCTGAACTTTTACATGAGTTTTTACAGTAGAGGTCTCATACAATATTTGTCCTTTTGTGATTGACTTATTTCATTCAGCATAATGTCCTCCAATTTCATCCACGTTATGAGATGCTTCACAGATTCTTCATTGTTCTTTATCTTTGCATAATACCCCATTGTATGTACCATAGATTTTTTTATCCATTCATCTGTTGATGGGCAGCTAGGTTGTTTCTGTATTTTTGCTATTGTGAACAGTGCTGCAATGAATATGGGTGTGCATATGTCTATTAGTGTGACGGCTCTTATTTCTCTAGGATATAGTCCTAGGAGTGGGATTGCACTTTGTAGTGCTTTTTTTTTTGTGTGTGTGGTGCTGACGTTATCTTTGTTCCTTTTACTCTCCTGTGCTGAGTTCCTTTTGTTTGTGGATTTTTTTTTCATTTCTTTCATTTTTGCAGCTTTTATTTTTACTGAGACTTTATGTTTTTCTTCTTTATTTTGATGAGTAGGTTTGTTAACTTTCTTTGTGGTTACCTTGAAATTTATCCCTATCTTCCTAGATTTGAACCAGTCTATTATTACTTGGTATCACTTGACTTCCTCTCCATTAGAAGGTTCTATACCTACACTGTTTATTCCCTCTTTTATTGTTCTGATGCTGTTGTCATTTACAGATTAACGTCTCTGGTTCCCTTTTGTAATTTTTTTGGTTTTGCATAGTCCTTTAGGGTTCATTTCCTCGGTTGGTATGTGGCTAGTACAACCCTGTGTCTTATATTCAGCCTGTGGTCTGATATTGTTTGTTCTCAGATCAAAGGACTTCCTTTAATAAGTCTTGTAAGTTTGGTTTGGTTTTTACATAGTCCCTTAATTTCTGTTTATCTGTAAAGGACCTAATTTCACCATCATATCTAAATGAGAGTTTTGCAGGATATGTTATTCTTGGCTGGTAATTTTTTTCTTTCAAGGTTTTACGTATGTCATCTCATTGCCTTCTTGCCTGCATGGTTTCTGATGAATAATCCGAGCTTAGTCTTATTGTTTCTCCTCTGTATGTGACTTTTGTTTTTCTCAAGCTGCTCTCAAGAGTCTTTGTCTTTGGTTTTAACGATTGTGATTATGATATGCCTTGGTGATTTTCTTTTGGGGTCTATCCTTTATGGGGTTCGTTGAGCTTCTTGGATGGTCAGGTTTTCATCTTTCATGATACTGGGGAAGCTTTCTGTCAGCAATTCTTCAATGATCCTGTCTGTGTTTTCCATTTTCTCCCTCTGTTCTGGAACTCTGATCACTTGCAGACTTTTGCTGTTGATTGTATCCCACATAATTATCAGGGTTTCTTCATTTCCTTCTTTCTTTTTTCTGATTTTTCCTCAAACAGAGTTGTATCCAAATGGTTGTCTTCAATTTCACTGATCCTATCTTCCATCATTTCAAACCTGCTCCTCAGCCCTTCTATGACACTGTCCATTTCTGAAATCTTGTTGTTTATCTTTTGGATTTCTAATTTTTGCTTTTGTATGATTTCTAGTTGTGAATTTATTTTAGCATTTTGTTCCTGTATTATTTTCTTGAATTCTTCCTTTTTTTGTCTGTATTTTCCATGAATTTGTCTACATTTTCCATGAATTTGTTTATTTTTCCTCATTTTTGTCTGTTTTTTTGCTTCAACTCTTGGATAATTCTGAATATTAGAGATTTGAATTCCCTATCAGTTAGGTTTAGTGCCTTTTCTTCTACTGGCAGGTCATCTGGTGTTTTATTTTGGATGCCTACTGGAACCATCCTGTCCTGTTTTTGTAAATGTTTTAATATTGTCTGCTGTATTCCTGGCATTCAGTGGTTATTTTCCTTGCTTATTGATTGTAGATTTGTTTGTTTCATCCTGCTCTTTTGTTTTATTTGGTTATGTCTGAGCAGGCGGCTGTGCATTCTTTGCTGTTTGCTCATCTGTGGGCATGATACTTTTCACCTCCTTCTCCAGTGGGCAAGGCCAGTAACTCAGGTATGGTACAGCAGGGCAAGTCCAGCTGAAAGGGAGTTGCTGGTATAGTTTTTTTTGGCACGTACCAGGGCTGACAGTGCAGACCTGGAATCAGTGCAGGACAGGTTCCTGTAGGCTGTGCCTATGCTGCTTGGGAGAGTGATGTTCAGTGCACAGTGCAGGTAGGCAGGAAGGAGGGGGTAGACTGTGATGTGTAGAGATAAGATGGGTATGGGAAAGATGAGAGAGAGGAGAGAGGAACGTGAGCCAAAAACGTACACACAAACAAAAAAGAGTGCTGAGCGAGCTTGCTATTGAAGTAGAGAGATGAGAGACTGAAAAATGGGGAAAAACAAAAAGGAAAAGGGTAATTGAAAAAAATGAATAAATGGAGAAACTGGAAATGAAGAAAGATAAAAACGGAATAAGAGAGAGAAGAAAACTAAACAAAGAAATAAAAAAAATCCAAAAACAAAAACAAAAACAGGAAAAAACAAATGCCCCCAGGGTGGTCCCTGTGCATCTGCGCAGAGTAAGGGACTATCTTCCTAGCCGCAGGGTACTGCCTGGCTAGAAGGGGCTCCCAAGCTGAGGGAAAAAAAAGGAAACAAACAAATCAAAACAGAACAAATCAGAGTAAACAAACAAACAAAAACCCCCAGGAGTCCCATCAGCGTGGTGGCACGGGCCAGGAAGCAGTTTCACAGTTGAGCAGTGTTTCGCAGCCTTTCAGGAAGAAGCAAAAATGGTGCACGGAGCCAGGTATTTGAGAGAAAGGAGGGGGAGGTGGTGAGAAGGAAGGAAGAAATCTAAAGAAGTGGAAAACAGTAACACCAGCAGCCTATAAATGGCACCAGGGAGCTGGTCAGTGTGGGCAGGTGAAATCCAAGCAGCTCTGGGGGGAAGCTAGTGCTTCCTGGCCAGTAGATGTGGCTGCAGGAGGCAGAGGAGGCTAAGTGGGACTGAAGAATTGGGGGGGGGGGAGCCTATATCATGGGTTACCAGTTGTTCTGTCTCATGCTGGAAGCTCTGTGAAGCTGCTTTCTTGTACCTCCTGTTTGCTGATCTCTGATAGGAGTCCAAGATTGCGGATCCATGCTGTGGTAGCTGATAGGGGACCTCTGCATGTATCTCTCCTTGTGCTCTGTTCTCAGTCACTTTCTTATTCTGTTTGGTGTTTGGCTGAGTAGTTTATCTCTTCATTTGATACTTAGGGTTTCAGGATTTACATGTGACTCTGTTTGACTTAGTTTTCTGATCTTTGCTGCAGAGGGACGGCTTGGTGCTTCTGACTATAGCGCCATGTTGTCTGGAAGTCCTTGTTCTTTTTTATATAGTCCAGCTGCTTCACTTATTTGCTCAGCATACAGACTGAATGAGTATGGTGAAAGGATACAACCCTGATGCACACCTTTTCTGACTTTAAAACCAGGCAGTATCTCCTCGCTCTGTTCCAAATAATTTTAGTACCCATTGATAATTATTGCCTATGATTATTATTAGTGTGGTGTTTACCAAATGGTATTTTCTGTTCCAATAATTTTTTCTATGTTTAGTAATTGGAATTCTGTAAGAAATACCTTTCCCTTCTCTCCTTTTTATTGACAACTATTCTGGTATTAAATTGTTTATACTGGTATTAAATTGTTTATACTGGTATTAAGTTGTTTATACCTGTTTATTAAATTCTTTATTACCAATAGTGGTATTAAATTATTTATATCAGTATAGAGTTCCTTTTATTAGTGAATGATATTTAGAAAGATCTGGGCATTAGATATGCTTAATGCTAGTAGGTCCTCAAAGTAAAAAGTGATAGGACATATGTGTGTAAGTATCCACATACAAAGACACATGCTTATAACTATTTATATATGAATCTGTATGTATTTTAAAAACCACATCATATGCATATCTCTGATTACAGTCCAACATCACAGGGTTCATTTTAGCCTTTCCTCTTACTTTATATGTTACTCCGTTCTCTACTAGTAATACTCCTGGCTATGATTACTGACAATACATTAATTTCTGAATATTAGAATGTGCATAAAGTAGTTTCAGAATTGCTGTGAGGTGATGAACCACCTTGGAAAAAAAATTTTTCCTTTGTTTGAGGTTCCTGAGAGTTGGATTGCAGCTAAGGCTAATGAGTGAGGACAGGTAAGATCAGAGTGACCACCTGGTGGCCTGATGCTAATTCTTGAGGCATAATTTAGCCTATCACACAGGACTGGCCAATAAAAACCCAGAAGCCAGAGGCTTAAAGGAGCTTCCTGGTTGGTGAGAAACATCCATCCATAGGGAGAGTAGCATGTCCTGGATACATAGAAGCTCTCTGCACTGGGATCCTCCTAGACATGACCCCATGCATCTTGTCATTTCTATCCTTTTTTTGTTATTTTAAAACTGGTATTGTAAGGATGGCCTTTTTGTGAACTCTTGTGTCGTTTCTGAGAATTGAACTGAATGGAGGCTCAGAAGTATTCTAAGGGGTTAGAGGGAACCCTCAGACTTTTAGCCAGCAAATCAGAAATTGGGAGTTGTTTAGACTCCCAAACTTGCAGCTGTTGTGTGCCTATTTGGCAATCTGAAAGATGGTATCTAAATGAATTATTTCTCTTAGAAGGATTAGCACAAAGCTTGTTCCTATAAAGCGGAGGTTAAAGATGTCTCAAATGTTCAGCTTTTCCTAACTGCTGTACCACTCTATCATCTCTAACATCAACTATTCTTCCTCCCCTCAGTATGCTCCCTCCTGTCTTTGTGTTCTGTAATTCACTGCAATGTCTCAGAACTTACCAACCATCAAAAAAATGGCTAATGCAGCTGCAGAGGCTGGCAAGTTCCAAATTCGTGGGTCAGTGTCAGGCTGGAGGCTTCTCCTAACTCACGTGTTTCCAGGGGCTGATGAACGCAAATCGGCAGGTCATGTGACAGGCTGCTGGCCCACAAGGCTACAGGACCTGGTGAATCAGGTAAGGCAATAGGCTGCTGGCTGAAGCTCCAAGTACCAGAGGTACTCCATGGGATCTTAACCACAGGAATTGAGGCTAGGATTTACAACACATCACAAAATGGAGGACAATTAAATCACTGCATAACTGCCAAATTACATCATTACACATCTGCCAAACCACTGAAAACTATGGCCCAGCCAAGTTAACACATAACCTTAACCATCACAGGCTCCATACACCTTATTTGCATTAGCAACAAGCTGTGGAATCCCCTTGGTGGGCCACAATCACCTTATTTGCATAGTCTCACCTAATCATTGTGTGGGAGTCACAAAGAATATGGCTAGAAGGGTCATATTAAGTAATTCACTACACTGCAGTGTCCTTTTAACTTGTGACGTCTGGCCTAGCCCTGGGTGGCTAGAATCAGAGGGTGAATCCTGCATTGGTGGCTGGTGTCACAGCTACGTGAGGACGGGAGTCTGAGATTTCATATGATGCAGTTGGCCTGTGAAGTGGGATTTCTTAGTCTCCTTGGTATAGATAGTAAGATGTTGAAGACATTAAGCTCCATTAGACCCTAAAACTGACGTCTCAATTACTGTATTACATGATTGGTAGAATTTTGGTGATGACTGGAAAATGGGTTGACCAGACTGATGTCAGTGCACTTGATGTCTGTACGTAGTAAGTACTTAGTAATTTTTAATCAGTGAGTGAATGAAAAAAGTGAATATATTTAGAGGCAGTCAGGGAGTTGCTCAATTTGCTGCCTCTCCTTACAAAAGTTTCTGCTTCCATGTCAGTCCACACTTTCATGCTCTGCATCTCAGTGAAAAATTTGGCTGTCTTCATCAGCTCTGGGTCCCCTCCCTTCTTTTCTGATACATGACACCATCAATCATTTACTCTCTCCAGTGTCTTCATTATCTCCTGTCTCTTGATTATTTGCCCTTGGTGAAAGGATACAACCCTGACACACACCTTTCCTGACTTTAAACCACACAGTATCTTCTTGTTCTGTTTGAACAACTGCCTCTTGATCGATGTGCAGTTTCCTCATGAACACGATTAAGTGTTCTGCAATTCTCACTCTTTGCAATGTTATCCATAATTTGTTATGATCCACACAGTTGTATGCCTTTGCATGCTCAATAAAACACAGGTAAACATATTTCTGGTATTCTCTGCTTATAGCCAGGATCCATCTGACAACAGCTATGATATCCCCTGTTTCACAGCCTCTTTATGAATTCAGCTTAAATTTCTGGCGGTTCCCTGTCGATATACTGCTGCAGCCGTTTTTAAAAGTTTTTCAGCAAAATTTTACCCGTAAGTGATATTAATGATACTGTTCCATAACTTCTGCATTCGGTTGGATCGCCTTTCTTGGGAATAAGCATAAATATGAATCTCTTCCAGTCGGTTGGCTAGGTAGCTGTCTTCCAAATTTCATGGCATAGACGGGTGAACACTTCCAACGCTGCATCCGTTTGTTGAAACATCTCAGTGGGTATTCTGTCAATTCTTGGAGCCTTATTTTTCACCAATGACTCTAATGCAGCTTGGACCTCTTCCTTCAGTACCATAGCTCCTGATCATATGCTAGCTCCTGAAATGATTGAACGTCGACCAATTCATTTTGGAATAGTGACTCTTTGTATTCTTTCTATCTTCATTTGGGGCTTCCTGTCTTTTAATATTTTCCCTATGTTGTTGTTAGATGCCATTGAGTCAGTTCCGACTTACAGCAACCCTACGTACAACAGAATGAAACACTGCCCGGTCCTGTGTCATCCTCACAATCATTGTTAAGCTTGAGTCTGTTGTTGTAGCCACTGTGTCAATCCACCTTGTTGAAGGTCTTCCTCTTTTTGTCTTTTTGAAAAATTTACTTTTGCTCTTTTAATAGTTTTTCTACTCGACATTCAAGAGCAAGTTTCAGAATCTCTTCTGACATCCATTTGGGCCTTTTCTTTCTTTCTTGTCTTCTTAATGACCTCTTTCTTTATATATGATGCCCTTGATGTCATTCCACAAGTCGTCTGGTCTTTGTCCATTAGTGTTCAATGCATCAGCTGTATTCTTGAGATGGTCTCTAAATTCAGGTGGGATATACTCAAGGAATCTGGAACTTGCTTTTCAATGTCAAGTAGCTAAAGCAAAAGGAAGAAATGATGAAGTAAAACAACTGAACAGAAGATTTCAAAGGGCGGCTTAAGAAGACAAAATAAAGTATTATAATGACATGTACAAAGACTTGGATGTAGAAAACCAAAAGGGTAGAATAAGCTCAGCATTTCTCAAGCTGAAAGAACTGAAGAAAAATTCAAGCCTTGAGTTGCATGAAGGATTCTACAGGGAAAATATTAAGCGATGCAAAGCATCAAAAGAAGATGAAAGGAATACAAAGAGTCACTATTCCAAAAAGAATTTGTCGGTGTTCAACCGTTTCAGGAGGTAATATATTATCAGGAACCTATGGTGCTAAAGGAAGAAGTCCAAGCTGCACGGAAGACACTGGCGATAAACAAGGCTCCAGGAATTGACAGAATACCCATTGAGATGTTTTAACAAACAGATGCAGGGCTGGAGTGCTCACTTGTCTATGTCAAGAAATTTGGAAGACAGCTACCTGGCCAACCGACTGGAAGAGATTCATATTTATGCCTATTCCCAAGAAAGGTGATCCAACCGAGTGTGGAAATTATGGAACAATATCATTGATATCACATGCCTATAAAAATTTGCTGAAGATCATTCAAAAGGGGCTGAAGCAGTATATCTACAGGGAACTGCTAGAAATTCAAGCTAGATTCAGAAGAGGGCATAGAACCAGGGATATCATAGCTGATATCAGATGGATCCTGGCTAAAACATACCTGTCTTGGAAGAAGTATAACCAGAATGCTCCTTAGAAGCCAGGATGGCGAGATTACGTCTCACATACTGTGGACATTTTACCAGGAGGAATCAGTTCCTGGAGAAGGACATCCTGCTTGGTAAAATGGAGGCTCACTGAAAAAGAGGAAAACCCTCAATGATGGATTGACCCAGTGGCTGCAACAATGGACTCAAGCAAGACAATGATTGTGAGGATGGCACAGGACTGGGCAGTGTTTAATTCTGTTGTACATAGGGTCACTATTAGTCGGAAACGACTCGAGGACACCTAACAACAAACAATGACAATAGTTTTTCTGGGAATATAACCCGTTTGAGCCCTGCCAGAACTAAGTAAGTTTTCTCTACATCACAGTCTCTCAGAGACTATCTAAACTTACATATTACCCCTGTCCATTATATTACTTTCTCCTATTTACTGAGCAGATTCTTAGTGTTTCTTTAAACACAATGTAGAAAATAACCATATCAAAATGATCCCAAGTTTACATGTCCACACGAGGTTTCCCAACTGGAATAGCTGGACACCACTTCTACATTCTTTAAGGGAAAGACAATCTGATATTTTCAGCTTGAGATGTGTCCAATCTGGCCCAGTCTGCTAGCTGGAGGTGAGAAGAGCATGGAATTAACAGCTCCAGGAGGCTATGTTGTGCTGGGGGTGTGTGAGCACTATGTTCAGCATGAGTAGGTTTAAGAGAAAGGGAACCTGTGTCCATATATCCTAAAAGATGTCTCCTATAATATAGAAACTCAAATGAACCAAATGGAAATAAGGAGAGGACGTAGCTCAATTCATGGTACACGTTTGTAACCAAGTTACTAAAGTGCAAGAGGTACAACTAGTGGGTGAGGGACAAACAGCGTCTTGAAGTTTCAGCAGCTGCAAGGCCATCTTGTTCTTCAACATTCTCTAACACTATCTCTTATCTCTCTCTCTTCTGCACATTCTCTCACCACACTGGCTTCCTTGATGGCCTTGAACATTCAGACAAGCCCCTTTCTCAGGGACTTTGCACTGTCTGTTCTCTCTGGGGCACACACTTCCCTAGATATCTTCAAGTCTCCCACAGCCTCATCCTTGAAGCCTCTGGTCACATTTTGCCTTGTCTGCTGATCTTGCGTAAACATTCAGTAAAAAATAGTAACCCCTATTCATTGTCTTCTATTTATCTGCTTTCTTTTTCTTCAGAGCACTTGTCACCATCTGGTACGTCAGATGATTATGTTGTTATTTGATTGTATTCTGTCTCCATCTTTGGACTGTAGGAAGTTCTGCTTTTCAGCATTGCCTAGACGGTGCCTGGAACATAGTTAGCACTCAATATATATTCCTCAGATGCATTTCTCACAGAAAAGATAGAATACATGAGTTCTTGGGGGAAAGTCTGGAAGAGGGCACGAATTCGCTAATCAGAAATTGCACTCGGGATTCCCTAAAGAGGACCAAACCCATGAACAAAATAGAGAATATAATTAATAAATCTACTGCTATACCATTACTGCTAGGCTGGTAATGTTTGTTTGTGTGGAAATAAGTTATGTTCTTTTTCTGTTTCCTGGTATTCACTACAGCCACATGAAACCAGAAAATGATACATGAATTTCAAATTTTCTTCTTCTGGGATTTTCAGAGGAACCAGAATTGCAACCCTTCCTATTCAGGCCCTTCTTGTCCATGTACCTGGTCGCCTTCACTGGGAACCTAATAATCATCCTAGGCATCATCTCAGACTCCCACCTCCACACCCATGTACTTCTTCCTCTCCAACCTGTCCTTTGCTGACATCAGTTACACCTCCACCACTGTCCCAAAGATGCTGCTCAACATCCACACACAGAACAAAATCATAACTTATAAAGGCTGCCTTGGTCACATGTAATTTTTATGCTGTCTGTGGGACTAGACAACTTTCTTCTGATCATGATTGCTATGACCGGTTCCTGGCCATCTGTCACCCGCACTACATGGTTATCATGAACCTTAGCTCTTCAGATTGCAAAAATTACTTGTCAAATAAATGTCTGTAATAGTGGAGTCTACACAGAAGACAGATATATCTCAATAGATCGAATTAATATGGGTAGAGTCAGAGATGACTTTAAATACGATGGAGTAAAATTCTAAATACATTGTATCACTATGGAAAAGATTTCTTTTTGATGATGTAAATTTATGTGTTGAAGTGAGGAAGCTTGCTGTCCATCAGTAAGGGGTTTACTTGGGGGTAAAGGACTGGGTTGTACATTACATGTGTAAAGGACTGGGTTGTATGTTACGTATTTGTCTTAGTCATCTAGTGCTGCTGTAACAGAAATACCACAAGTTATGGTTTTAACAAACAGAAATGTATTCTCTCACAGTCCAGTAGGCTACAAGTCCAAATTCAGGGCATCAGCTCCAAGGGAACTCTTTCTCTGTCGGCTCTGGCGGAAGGTCCGTGTCATCAATCTTTCCTTGGTCTAGGCTTCTCTGTGCAGGAACCTCAGGTCTAAACGACACGCTCTCCTCCCGGCACTGCTTTCTTGGTGGTCTGAGGTACCCATGTGTCTCTGCTCGCTTCTCTCTTTTATATCTCAAAAGAGATTGGCTTAATACACTATCCAATCTTGTATACCTCATCAGTATAACTGCCACTAATACATCTTATTAGATCATAATGATTGAATTTACAACACACAAGGAAATCACCTCAGATTACAAAATGGTACACAGTTATACAATACTGGGAATCATGACCCAGCCAAGGTGACAAATATTTTGTGGAGACACATTTCAATCCATGACATTATTTTATTAATTCATGTTCCCAGTAGTTTTTTCTGTTTCCTTAGCTGGAGCTGTCTTCTCTTAGTTCTATACTTGCTCTGTCTTGCCATTCTCGGCTCTATTATTTCTTATTTCATTGCAACAAAACCGTTTTGATTCAAATGGAATCTATATTTCTAGGTTCATGGAATTGGGGTTACCCACCCAGGCCATCAGCTGTTAGGTGTCCTTTTGAACCAGGAAGGAATTTGTTCCTTGGAGTCATCTTCAGGTAAAAAAATAGCCTAGTAACCAGCTTAGCAGAGATGGTTTTGCCTTAAGCATTGGGTTCTTTTGGAAAATTATCTATATGTAGTCAGTTCCGGGAAGCAGATTCCAAAGATCAAACTGTGAGCTATGTTTTAGGGTAAATCAGTAATTATTTTAATTGTTCTTCAAGACAATGCTGTATGAAAATCATACCTGACCACAAATTTGTTTATCAGTATAACCCTTTTTTCTATGGCAGTGCCGATAAGATTTGGTATAAGAGTGCTTAGAGTTTCTCTTATCTTTTGAATGTTTTTGACATTCTAGTCTAAATCTAAGCCTGATTTGTAAATCGTATATGAAGTAAACTTCAATCCATTTCTATTATTAGCTTAATACAATTTTTTTTAAACAGAAAATGGTGTCAGAAGTGGGACCTTGAAAACGTCTTCCCACTTCCCTGAATCCTTGAGGAAATCAGGAACTGGACCCATACCATAGAGAATTCTTTCTGCTTCCTGCTTCTCTCCAGTTTCTTTGGGGCTGTGGTAAGAATTCTCAGGCCTCCAGCTTTGCATTTTGTGTTGCAGCTTGCCTGCTTGATTGAAAATGATTGTAAGTTGTAAGATACTGTGTGTCTAGCTAGCAGAATGAACTGGTTCAGAAAGAATGAAATCAGGTTTCTTATGGTTACTACAAAGGAATACTAGAGTTTTTAAGCCACAAAAATGTGTGGACCTGAGTTTAAGCACCTTAAAAGCCTCTAGGGTGCTCACCACCAACAGAAAGACACTCGCGCTAGGATAGGCTAGGGACATGAGATAGGCCAGAGTATTAGGCTGCCCACCAGCCACAAGAATGCTTTCATGCAATAGAGGTACACTAAAACAAAACACTGACAAAAACCCCATGGCAGACTCTCTGTTAGGAATTTTATTTGAGTTTGGGAGACGGAAGTCTCAACCTAAGGGAATAGGGCCCTTAACTAGTGAAACCCATGTGAAATTGTTTACTACAGATTAGTAAGTATGCACAAGTAAGCCTGTGCTCACCTTGCTTACTGGGTAATCCACCCCTGATCTTACCAAAGAATTGCTGTGTACATTTTAAGAAACTGGGTTCCCTATTTGCTTTGTTTTCTGTTATGATGCTTAAAAGTAAAAGCTTGGTTTTTGAGCTGGCCTTACAGACTAGTGAGTTTATGTGGTTTTTCTATTTCATTTTGTTCTGAGAGCTTGACTCTTATCTAGTAATAATAATCATAGTAATCTTTTAGTCCACTCAGTCCTGTAGTAGTTAATTCTGGCTCAATGCAATTCTGGATCAGCAGTCTGTAAACCCATCATCCTCTACACAAGAGCTCTGGAAATCTTGATTCAGTCAATTTGTACCCATGTTCAAAATATCACCGTTCTTTCCATAAGTCCAATGTAGTCCATCTTTTGTTAAAATGGAGCCCTGGTGGCACAATGGTTAAGAGCCTGACTGCTAATCAGAAGTTGGCAGTTCACATCCACCAGCCTCTCTTTGAAAATCCTATGGGGTAGTTCTACTCTGTCCTATAATCGAAATGGTTGCTATGAGTTGGAATCTATTCAATGGCAACAGGTTTGGTTTTTGGGTTTTTTGGTTGAAATGTTTTGGTCAAACTTTTTCAGTGAGTCCACAAAGTTAAAAATTATCTGTAGATGGCAAACTTAAAATTGCCATGATTAACTTATAGTAAAAATTCTTAAAAGTGAAAGACCTGATGAGAATTAATTACAAAAGTAATGCAAAGTCAAATAAAGTCAATTCAAAAACTTCAGACAAAAATATCTATAAACATAATGAACAGCCTTATTTTCAAAGATCTTCAGATCACATAATAATCTTGAGATGTAATACCATATAGTCAGGATACACCAAGATTGTCAAGTCTCTAAACATCAGAATAGTTAAAAACAAACAAACAAACAAACAAGCTCCATTAGTAAACTATGTGAATTCCCCAGTTCAAACCACAGGCTCTGATGTTGCTAGATTCAACAGAAATAACCTTGCAACCAAGCTAGGAATTTAAAAAATTATGACATAATATTATGCTCTTGTTGTCTAATATCAGACACAGTAACACGTACATTTTTAATCCAAATAAAACTTGGCACGTGTCCTGATTTGACAACACATTTTAAGTAACTACTAACACATTAAATAAACCTTTTAAACTTTCTTTCTTATATATTTCTTATAGTACAACTTTTAAGTGGCAAAAATGAACATATTTATTATCTGTATACCTGTTGCTGTCAAATCAATTCCAACTCATAGCTACCCTATAGGACAGCGTAGAACTTCCCCATAGGGTTTCCAACGAGCTGCTGGTGGATTTGAATTGCCAAACTTTTGGTTAGCAGCTATAGCTCTTAACTGTTTGACCACCAGTGCACCACTTAAATTATAATGAGTATCTTCTATCTACTTAACTTAGTATCAGTTACTGCCAAAACCTTCCCTCTCTCTATACTCCTGGGCCAGTGTTTGTCAACTTTTCTTTCTTTATTGACCAAAGAAGTTTTTTCAGATGGTTTTCCCCCTAATCACCCATTAAATTAATACCCCGGATATACTGTTTATTGGCTTATGTACTCTTTGTCTTTACAGGGTCACAATTCATTGTAAATATCCAGTGTATTTATGGTCCCCCAAACCCTATTTTTGCTTCTACCTTCCATTGCTTCAGAGTAATTCTGGCTTTATTTATTATTCAGTTAGTTAGACAAGTGGTTCTCAAACATTGCACAAACAAATTACCTGTAGATCTTGTTGAAATGCAGATTCTGATTCTGTATGTCTGGGGTGGGGCCACAGAAACTGCATTTCTGATAAGCTCCCAGGTGATGCTTGAGCTGCTGCTCCATGGATCACACTTGTAATATCAAGGCATTAGATGGTGATTAGAGTCATACCATCTAATTGTTTTATTAATGGAGAAGACACTTTCCCGATGGTGCTAGAATACACAGTGCACAAATTTTTTGGTGGATAAGCTGATGTGCATCCCTAACACCAGTTAGTAGCAGGCAAGTTAAAACCCCTCAACACCCCATTGTCTCTAACATGTATGCTCTTTTTTTTTTTATTGTGCTTTAAGCGAAAGTTTACAGTTCAGGTTGGTTTCTCATACAAAAAGTTACACACATTTTGTTATGTGACCCTAGTTGCTCTCTCTATAATGTGAGAGCACACTCCTCCTTTCCACCCCAGATTTCCCGTGTCCATTCAACCAGCTCCTTTCCTTTCCTGCCTTCTCATCTCACCTGAGGACAGGAGCTGCCCATTTAGTCTCATGTAGCTACTTGAACTAAGAAGCACACTCTTCACGAATATCATTCTATGTCTTATAGTCCAGTCTAATCTTTGTCTGAATAGTTGGCTTTGGGAATGGTTTTAGTTCTGGGTTAACAGAGAGTCTGGGGGCTAAGTCTTCCGGGTTTCTTCCAGTCTCAGTCAGACTATAAAGTCTGGTCTTTTTCCTAGAATTTGAGTTCTGCGCCCTACTTTTATCCTGCTCTGTCAGGGACTCTGTTGTGTTCCCTGTCAGGGTGGTCAGTGGTGGTAGCCAGGCACCGTCTAGTTCTTCTGGTCTCAGGCTGATGGAGTCTGATTTATGTGGCCTTTTCTGTCTCTTGGGCTAATATTTTCCTTGTGACTTTGTTCTTCATTATCCTTTGCTCCAGGTTTGTTGGGACCAATTGATACATCTTAGATGGCCACTTGCTAGCTTTTAACACCCCAGACGCCACTCAACAAAATGGGATGCAGAACATTTTCTTAATTAACTTTGTTATGCCAACTGACCTAGATGTCCCCTGAAAGCATGTTCCCGAGACCCCTGACCCTACTTCTCTGTCCCTTGAAGTGTTGGGTTGTATTCAGGAAACTTCTCAGCTTTTGGTTTAGTCCAATTGTGCTGACTTCCTTTGCGTGTGTTGTCCTTCCCTTCACCTAAGATAATTCTTGTCTACTCTCTAGTTAGTGAATAATCCTGTCCCTCCCTCCCCACCATCAAAGAATGTTTTCTTCTGTTTTTAAACCTTTTCTTGAGTTCTTGTAATAGTGGTCTTATACAATATTGCTCCTTTTGTGACTAATTTCACTCAGCATAATGCCTTCCAGATTCATTCACATTATGAGATTTTTTACAGATTCGTTGTTCTTTATCATTGCATAGTATTCTATTGTGTGAATATACCAGAATTTGTTGATCCATGTGTCCATCGATGGGCATCTAGGTTGTTTCCATCTTTTTGCTCTTGTAAACAGTGCTGCAATGAACATAGGCATGCGTGTATCTATTCGTGTGATGGTTCTTATTTCTCTAGGATATATACCAAGGAATGGGATTACTGGATAGTATGGTACTCTTATTTCTAGCTCTTTAAGGAAGCACCAAATCGATTTCCAAAGTGGTTGTGCCATTTTACTTTCCCACCAGCAGTGTGTAAGTGTTCTAGTCTCTCCACAACTTCTCCAATATTTATTATTTTGTGTTTTTTGGATTAATGCTAGCTTTGTTAGGGTGAGATGGTATCTCATTGTAGTTTTTATTTGCAGTTCTTTAATGGCTAATGATCATGAGCTTTTCCTCATGTATCTGTTAGCCACCTGTCTCAGTCATCTAGTGCTGCTCCAACAGAAATACCATAAGTGGATGGCTTTACAAAGAGAAATTTATTCTCTCACAGTCCAGTAGGCTACAAGTCCAAATTCAGGGCATCAGCTCCAGGGGAAAGCTTTCTCCATCGGCTCTGGAGGAAAGTCTATGTCATCAGTCTTCCTTTGGTCTGGGAGCTTCTCTGCGCAGGAACCTCAGGTCCAAGTGGTGCGCTCTGCTCCCAGC
The DNA here is from genome assembly GCA_030035585.1 of Dugong dugon. Taxonomy (NCBI): domain Eukaryota; kingdom Metazoa; phylum Chordata; class Mammalia; order Sirenia; family Dugongidae; genus Dugong; species Dugong dugon. Next base: position 21,449,241 of record CM057462.1, on the reverse strand, counting down.
ACTGCTTTCTTGGTGGTATGAGGTTCCCAGCACTGCTTTCTTGGTGGTATGAGGTTCCCATGTGTCTCTGCTCGCTTCTCTCTTTTATATCTTGAAAGAGATTGCATTAAGACACTGATCTTGTCAACCTCATCAGTATAACCTCATCACAGTGATAGAATTTCCAACACGTGAGGAGATCACATATAATCTTATCATAGTGGTAGAGTTTACAACACATAAGGACATCACATCAGATAACACAAACATACAATACTAGGAATCATGACCTAGCCAAGTTGCTACACACATTTTTGGGGGGACATAATTCAGTCCATGACACTGTATGAAAGGCTTCCTTGGTGAAGTGTCTGTTCATATCCTTTACCCATTTTTTAACTGGGCTGTCTTTTTGTTGTTGAGGTTTTGCAGTATCTTGTAGATTTTAGAGATTAGACCCTAATCAGATATGTCATAGCCAGAAGTTTTTTCCAAGTCTGTAGGTTGTCTTTTTACTCTTTTGGTAAAGTCTTTTGATGAGCATAAGTGTTTGATTTTTAGGAGCTCCCAGTTACCTAGCTTCTCTTCTGGTGTTTGTGCATTGTTAGTAACATTTTGTATTCTTTTTATGCCATGTATTAGGGCTCCTAGTTTTGTCCGTATTTTTTCTTCCATGATCTTTGTCATTTTAAAATTTATATTTAGGTCTTTGATCCATTTTGAGTTATTTTTTGTGCATGGTGTGAGGTATGGGTCTTGTTTTGTTTTTTTCCAGATGGATATCCAGCTATGCCAGCACCATTTGTTAAAGAGACTGCCTTTTCCCTATTTAACGGACTCTGGGCCTTTGTCAAATATCAGCTGCTCTTACGTGGTGAATTTACATCTGGATTCTCAATTCTGTTCCTTTGGTTTATGTATCTGTTTTTGTACCAGTACCAGGCTGTTTTGACTACTGCGGTGGTATAATAGGTTAAAAAATCTGGTAGTGTGAGGTATCCCACTTTGTTCTTTTTCTCCAGTAATGTTTTGTTTATCTGGGGCCGCTTCCCTTTCCATATGAAGTTGGTGATTTGCTTCTCCATCTCATTAAAAAATGCCATTGGAATTTGGATCGGGATTACATTGTATCAGTAGATCACTTTGTGTAGAATAGACATTTTAACAACGTTGAGTCTTCCTATCAATGAGCAAGGTATGTTTTTCCACTTATTTAGGTCTCTTTTCGTTTCTTGTGGTAGTGTATTGTAGTTTTCTTTGTATAGGTCTTTAAGTATCTCTGGTTAGATTTATTCCTAAGTATTTTATCTTCTTGGGGGCTATTGTAAATGGTATTGATTTGGTGATCTCCTCTTCGAAGTTCTCTTTGTTGGTTTAGGGGAATCCAACAGATTTTTGTATGTTTAGCTTGTATCTTGATACTTTGCCAAAATCTTCTATCATTTCCAGTAGTTTTCTTGTGGATTCTTTGGGGTTTACTGTGTATAAGATCATATCATCTGCAAATAGAGATACTTTGACTTCTTCCCTATCAATTTGGATGCCCTTTATTTCTTTTTCTAGCTTAATTGCTCTGGCTAGGACCTCCAGCACAATGTTGAATAAGAATGGTGATAAAGGGCATCCTTGTCTGGTTCCTGTTGTCAAGGGGAATCTTTTCAGACTCCATTTAGGATGATGTTGGCTGTTGGCTTTGTATAAATGCCCTTAATTATGTTGAGGAATTTCTCTTCTATTCCTATTTTGCTGAGAGTTTTTATCATGAATGGGTGTTGGACTTTGTCAGATGCCTTTTCTGCATCAATTGATAAGATCATGTGGTTCTTGTCTTTTATTTTATTTATGTGATGGGTTACATTGATTGTTTTTCTAATGTTTAACCATCCCTGCATACTTGGTATGAGTTCCACTTTGTCATGGTGAATTATATTTTATGTTATTGAATTGTATTGGCTAGAATTTTGAGGATCTTTGTGTCTATGTTCATGAGGGATATTCTTCTGAAATTTTCTTTTTTTTGTGGTGTCTTTACCTGGTTTTGGTGTCAGGGTTATGCAGGCTTCATAGAATGAGTTTGGGAGTATTCCTTCTTTTTCTGTGCTCTGAAATACCTTTAGTAATAGTGATGTTAACTCTTCTCTGAAAGTTTGGTAGAATTCTCCAGTAAAGCTGTCAGGGCCAAGGATTTTTTTTGTTGTTATTGGGAGTTTTCTAATTACCTTTTCAATCTCTTCTTTTGTTATAGGTTTATTTAGTGGTTCTGCTCTGTGTTAGTTTAGGTAGGTAGTATGTTTCTAGAAATTTGTCCATTTCCTCTAGGTTTTCAAATTTGTTAGAGTACCATTTTTCATAGTTCTGTTATGATTCTCTTTATTTCAGTTGGGTCTGTTGTGATATTGCCCATCTCATTCTGGTTATTTGCTTCTTCTTTTGTCAGTTTTGTTGATCTTTTCAAAGAACCAGCTTTTGGTCTTGTTAACTCTTTCAATTGTTTTTCTATTCTCTATTTCATTTGATTCTGCTTTAATTTTTATTATTTCCTTTCTTCTGATGCCTGAGGGATTCTTTTGCTGCTCTCTATTTGTTCGAGTAGTAGGGTTAATGCTTTGCTTCTTTTTGGATGTGTGCATTTATTGCTATAAATTGACCTTTGAGCACTGCTTTTGCTGTGTCCCAAAGGTTCTGGTAGGGTGTTGTCATGGATTGAATTGTGTCCCCCCAAAATATCTGTCAGCTTAGCTGAGTCTTGATTCCCAGTATTGTATGATTGTGTACCATTTTGTAATCTGATGTGATTTCCTTATGTTCTGTAAATTCTATCACTATGATGTAATACGATGGATTAGTGGCAGTTATACTGATGAGGTATACAAGATCGGATAGTGTCTTAAGCCAATCTCTTTTGAGATATAAAAGAAAGAAGCAAGCAGACACATGGGAAACTCAGACCATGAAGAAGGCAGAGCAGGGAGCGAGAGTGTCCTTTGGACCAGAGGTTCCTGCACAGAGAAGTTCCTAGACCAAGGGAAGATTGATGACATGGACCTTCTTCCAGAGCTGACGGAGAAAGCATTCCCCTGGAGCTGATGCCCTGAAGTTGGACTTGGAGCCTACTGGGAATAAACTTCTGTTAGTTAAAGCCATCTACTTGTGGTATTTCTGTGATAGCAGCACTAGATGACTAAGATGTGCTTTCATTCTCATTAGATTCTGCATATTCCTTTATTCTATCCTTAATTTCTTCTATAACCCAGTAGTTTTTGATTAAGGTGTCGTTCAGTTTCCATGTGTTTGATTTTTTTTCCTCGCTATTTCTGTTATTGATTTCTACTTTTATGGCTTTATGGTCAGAAAAGATGCTTTATAATATTTTGATGCTTTTGATTCTGTTAATGCTTGCTTTATGGCCTAATATGTGGTCTATTCTTGAGAATGTTCCATGTGCGTTGGAAAAGAAAGTATACTTGGCTGCTGTTGGGTGCAGTGTTTGGTATATGTCCATGAGATGAAGTTGGTTGATTGTGGCATTTAGATCTTCCGTGTCTTTATTGAGCTTCTTTCTGGATGTTGTGTCCTTCACTGAAAATGGTGTGTTGAAGACTCCAACTATTATTGTGGAGCTGTCTCTTTTCAATGCTGTTAGAGTTTGTTTTCTGTATCTTGGAGCCCTGTCTTTGGGTGCATAAATATTTATTATGGTTATGTTCTCCTGGTGTGTTGACACTTTAATCATTATATAGTGTCCTTCCTTATCCTTTGTGGTGGATTTTACTTTAAAGTCTATTTTGTCAGAGATTAACACTGCCACTTCTGCTCTTTTTTGATTGTCATTTGCTTGATATATTTTTTTCCATCCTTTGAGCTTTAGTTTGTTTGTGTCTTTAAGGCTAAGGTGTGTCTCTTGTAGGGAGCATATAGACGGATCTTTTTTTTAATCCAATCTGACACTCTCTGTCTCTTTATTGGTGCATTTAGTCCATTTACATTCAGCGTAATTATTGATAGGTATGAGTTTAGTGCTGTCATTTTGATGTCTTTTTTTGTGTGCTGTTCACAGTTTCTCTGTTCCACATAATTTTCTGTGCTTAGTCGTTTTTCTTTATGTATTTTTTTCATCTTTTTCATTGTTGTTGATTTTGTATTTGCTGAGTCTTTATGTTTTTCTTCTTTTTTATTTTGATGTGTAGGATTGTTAATTTCCTTTCTGGTTACCTTAATATTTACTCCTATTTTGCTAAGTTTAAACCAGTCTTTTTTTCTATATATATCCTTGTCTTCCTCTCCTTATGAACGATCTATGACTACATTTTTTAGTCCTTTTTTGTTTTAATGTTTTCATCTTTTACATATTGATATCACTGTTTCCCTCTTTTTAGCAGTTAAACTTTGATTTGTTTTTGTGTCTTCCCTATCTGGGTTAATATCTGGTTGCTCTGTCTTATGTTCTAGTCTTGGGTTGTTATCTGTTGTTATTGATTTTCTAACTGGAGGACTCCCTTTAGTATTTCTTGTAATTTTGGTTTAGTTTTTGCAAATTCCCTCAACTTCTGTTTATCTGGAAATGCCCTCATTTTGCCATCATATTTGAGAGTTTTACTGGATATATAATTCTTGGCTGGTAATTTTTTTTCTTCAAGTCTTTATATATGTCATCCCATTGCCTTCTTGACTGCATGGTTTCTGCTGAGTAGTCTGAGTTTAGTCTTATTGACTCTCCTTTGTGGATGGCTTTTGGTTTATCCCTAGCTGCTCTTAAAATTCTCTCTTTATGTTTGGTTTTTGTCAAGGTTGTTTATAATATGTCTTTGTGACTTTCTTTTGGGATCTACCTCATGGGGGATTCGATGAACTTCTTGGATAGATATCTTGTCATCTTTCACGATATCAGGGAAGTTTTCTACTAACAAACCTTCAACAATTCTCTGTGTATTTTCTGTTATCCCCCTCCTGTTCTTGTACTCCAATCACTCATAGGTTATTTCTCTTGAAAGACTCCCACATAATTCTTAGGATTTATTCTTTTTTCAGATTCTTTTATCTGATTTTTCATCAAATAAGTTGGTATCAAGTGCTTTATCTTCACTCTAATTCTGACTTTCCTTGCCTCAATTCTGCTCCTATGACTTTCTGTTGAGTTGTCTAATTCTGAAATTTTTGTGTCAATCTTTTGGTTTCTGTTTACCGTCTCTATGGATTCTTGCAGCCTGTTAAATTTGTCATTATGCTCTTGTATAACCTTCTTAAGTTCCTCTATTGCTTTGTCTGTGTGTTCCTTGACTTATTCTGCATTTTGCATTGTCTCCTTCCTGGTCTCTTGAAGAGCTCTGTATGTTAGTCTTTTAAATTCTACCTCTGGTAATTCCAACAAGTTTTCTTCCTCTGGAAGGTTTCTCAATTCTTTGTTTCAGGCACTTGCTGAAGCTATCATGGCCTGCCTCTGTATGTGAATTTATTGACTGTTGTCTCTGAGCCATCAATAAGTTATTATATTTACTTATTTTATGTTTGCTTACTGTGTCCTAGCTTCTTGTTTTGTTTTGTTTTGATATACCCAAACAGGCTGCTCACATGTGCTAGTTTGATTATTGGCACCTTTGAAGCTTTCACGTCCTGTCCCCAGGTGGTTAGAAGTGTTACTAGGTATGTAAGCTCAGGAATCTGTTTATTTTTCTTGTATGGATTCAACTCAGGTGTCCAGTAGTTGATCACCAAGTGTGTGGTGCAAGCTCTCACCTGCAGTTCTAGATGGGCAGGAGTGATTGGAGTAGGCACAGGTATCTGGCTGCAGTAGGGTGTCACATACTGAGGAAGGCAGGGGGCTGATTGCTGCCTCTGAGTGTCTAGGAGGAAAGCATGTTCCTGTTGCCTAGAGCATGTAGGTGGATGAATTTTGCATCCAGATTATGGGCATCCAGTGCTGTTGGCTGTAAGGACTGGGAGGCTCCACTTATTCTTGGACCCATGTCATGGGTGGCTAGGTGGCATTGGTGGATTCAGCAGTCCTCAAGCTCCTTATATGGGTCAGTAAAGACCCTGCTTACTGGACAGAGCAGTGTCAAGTGTCACAAATATGCCACTCTACCTTATAGCTGATACAGTTGAAAATAGGCTTCAGGTATATACCCTGTTGTACTGAGCTAATGAGGGCCTACACTGTTGAAATGGGCCCACACAGGTCTTTGCAGGGGTGAAAGGTATTCAAAGTCAGTGAACCCCTTATGCCTGTGCCTAGGCAAAGGGGCTGTGCCTGCCCAGAGTTCCCAGCTTTGGGGAGCTGGCAGATTATTTTTTCCTGTTCGTTAATTTATTCCATCTCCAAAGCTAGGAGAATGGCACCAGGCACATGACAGGTCCTACTTCTGGCCCAGGGTGGTGGCAGTCACTGAAGCTGACCTGGGACCCGGTACAGAGCAGGGAGGGGGCAAGTAAATGACAGAGAGGTTCTTCCCAAAAGGGGTGTTGTTTGATCCACGTGATCAGTTAGATGCATTTATCTTTTGCCAATTGGACGCCACTTTTCACTGGTTCTAAAGGCTTGAGTAGACTCTCCATCACTTGGTCTCTCCAAATGTGAAAAATGCACCCCGAGTGCCACTGCTTGCCTCATTGCACACAGAAACCAGTCCAGCCTGCAGGGGGCTGGTTCCCACTGGGTCAGGTCTGGCAACTCCTCGCTGCTTCTGAACCATCTCTTCTTCCCTTTGTCACTCACTCCTATTCCTCAACTTTATCTTTGATGTTCAGGGCTCCTAGATTGTCATATGTAATCGAGTCACTTGTTTTTTCAGGTGTTTATTGTAAGAGGGACCACAGGAAGCATCTGAATACTCTGCCATCTTGGCCCTGCGTCTCACATGTATGCTGTTAATCAGTGTAAAGATGACAAATTCAGTGGAGACTTGCCCTCACAACAGCTGGGATAAGTGAACATCCACACCTACATATTTCTTTTTCTCTTTTTTCTTGGATTAACTTGTTCTCTGTAATATATTTGTAAGGGTTTCCAGCCCGGGATTAGCAGCTGGCGGGATGCACATGGGACAATTTTTTACCTTCCTTGCAGGAAATTAGAGGGAGGGGCATGTAAAATGCAAATAGACAACAGAAAGCTAGCACAGACTCCAGATGTTCCTGGGCGGCTTAAGCAGTTAGTGCTTAACTAATAACCTAAAGGATAGTAGTTGAAACTCACTCAGTGGCACTGCAGAAGAAAGTCCTGGTGATCTGATTCCATAAAGATGACAGCCTTGAAAACCGTATGGACCTCTAAAAACTCTCCGAGATAATCTTTAAACCTTAAACCAAAAATATCTCCTGACGTCTTAAGACGAAACAATAGTTTAGCTTAACTAGTAAAAAAAATGTCTGCTTTAAGTATTATGCTCTTTTAAGTCTACGTATAAGGTATCAAATTCACAACAGCAACTTAAAAGATTGGAAAGGAACCTTAGGGGGCAGTGAGTTTATGTTAATGGAGGACGAACAACTCAGAAAAAGAGGGTAAGAATGGTTGCACAATTTGAAGAATGTAATCAGTGGTCACTGAATTGTACTTATGAAAACTGTTGAATTGGTGTATGTTGAGCTGTGTGTATTCTCAACAATAACAATAAAATTGAAAATAAAACAAAAACCTATGGAGCACAGTTCTATCCTGTAACACATGGGGTCACCATGAGTCGGAACTGACACAATGACAATGGATTTGTTTTGTTTCTTGGTTTAGCAGAGACTCTAAGCCTGAGAAGAGAGGAAAAGAGAGAGGGCAGATAGGAGAGAGAGAGAGAAGAGGGAGGAGGGGAGGGGAGAAAAGCGAGCATTTCTGGGCAAAGGCCCAGTCTCGTCTGCAGGTGCCTAAGGTGATCCTAGAGCAGGGCTGACGGAAAATTTTTACAGGGGGTCAAGCCCAGTGAAGGCAATCCAGAACCAGGGAAGCATCAGTCTGGGCACATCTAGGAGAGAGGCTAACATAGGCATGAATCAAAGCAGAGATTCCATTGCAACATTAGCATGAGGGATGCTGAGTTTTGCCTCCCCTCCCCACCTCGACTTGTAACAGAGCAACCTCCAGCCCCAGTGGCCAATGTGTGTGTGACCTCTTTCCAGCTGCCTTTAACTCCCAGCATGGCCTGCTTCAGCGGCCTGTTGGCTTTCTATGTCAGAAAGGATGGAGAAGTGGTGGCTGACAGCGTTTGCCATCGAAGCCTTCCTTGAGAACGAGGCAGGGGAGCGTGATCTGAAGCAGGGAAACTGAGGGAGTGTTGTCAAGGGCGGCTTGCTCAGGGCTGGGACTCAGAGTCCACGTGGTGTCATGGGCAGAAGTCATAGGGGCTGCCTTGCCACCCAAAAACATCAGAACATAATTTGCACCTTGCCTGAGTTCCCTAGTTCTGCTGTAACAGAAATACCCCAGATGGATGGCTTTAAAAAACAGAAATTCATTGTCTCACAGTTCAGGAGGCTAGAAGTCCAAATTGAGGGCACTTTCAGCTCTGGGAGAAGGTCTTTGTCTCTTTCAGCTTCTCTTCCTCACTTCCTTAGCCATCTCCACATGGCATCAATCTTCCCCCATTTGTCCTTTATTGCTTCTGTGCTTAGATCTGTTCTTTTCCTAGCTCAAAAGTGGTTTAAGACACATCCTACAGTGATAGTACCTCATTAACATAACAAAGGAACCCCTGTTCCCAAATGGGATCACTTCCGTAGGTGTAGGGGTTAGGAGTCCAACACCTGTTTTGGTGGGACACAATTCAATCCATAACACACTTTGAGTGCGGTCCCGCCAAAGGAGGAACTGAGCCATTCCAATGTTGATGACATTTATAGCACAGGGAAAGCTGTCAGCTGTTCTCTGCCCTCTGGGTTCCGAGTGAAGGGAGATATCCTTAGTGTCCCCAACAGCAGATTCAGCCTCCCTCTCTCTCCCTTTCTCATCCCCTCTACAGAGTAACCTCTGCCCTTCACAAAATAGACTGGTTGCTTCAGCCTAGTGCCTGTGACTTCGAGTCTGTTCCCTTGTCCTGCTCTGGGTGGCAAGGACGAGGCCCTTGCTGAGCTGGTAATGATTGAGTACCCCTGGGTTGGCAGTAGGTGGGTGGGGAGTGGGTTGGGAGAGAGGCCATGGATTGACCTGGCTCTCATTCTGCATGTTGTAGTGACATATTCATTGAAAGAGATCTGGCCCAGGGAGGCTGTTGACCTCGTCAGAGCTGCACTGGCCAGCTGTGTGTGTGTGTTGGTGTGGTTAATAAGAGAATCCACCTGCTCAGGTAAGCAGGGCCCTTGGGTGTGGGTCTCTATGGTAGCCTTTCCTTCCCTCATGGTCCTGTTCCAAGAAGTGAAGGGGCTCTACGTGAATCCAGATTCAAGTTCTCATTGAGAGCCCAGTCCTTCTTGCTGCTTTGGGGCAGTTGAAAGAACTCAGCCTCACTATGTATCCCAAAACCAGTTGCCACTGAGTTGACCCTGACTCCTGATGACTCCATGTGTGTAAGAGTAGAACTGTGCTCCGCAGGGTTTTCAAAGGCCAATTTTTTTGGACATAGGTCACCAAGCCTTTCTTCCAAGGCACATGTGGGTGGACTTGAACTGCCAAACTTTCAGTTTTCAGCTGAGCAAATTAACTGTCTATACCACCCAGGGACTCTTCACTATATATCAAACTCTGGAATATGACCTTGGCCATGTTCCATCCCTGCAGCCCCTGTTGGCCCATCTTAAAATGGACTGATAACACCAATTTCCTACCTACTAGGACTATCACTGTGAGGTGATGGTTCAGTGGTAGAATACTCACCTTCCGGGGGGACACCCCAGTTTTATTCTCGACCAATTCACCTCATGCACAGCCACCCCTAGTCTGTCAGTGAAGTTTTGCCTGTTGCTGTGAAGCTGAACAAGTTTCAGAGGAGCTTCCAGACTAAGGACTAGGAAGAAGCCTGGAGATTGACTTTTCAAAATCAACCAGTAAAAACCCTATGGATCACAACAGTCTGATCTGCAACTGATCATTGGGATGGTGTAGGACTGAGAGGTGTCTTGTTCTGTTCTGGATGGGATGAGAGCTGACTTGACAGCAGCTAACAACAATAACAACAGGACTGTTGCACACTGGTGTATAGGAAAGAAGGTTGCTAGGTAGTGTGCTAGACCCATGAAAGAAAACCACAGCTAACCAGCCTCCCTTCCCCATTCACCTGCAGGTTTTACAGGAGCGGGAGGAGTATATTTCTGATGCCTTTGGGGCATCCAGGGACCCAGAGGACCACTCTGGTAGACCAGGACGACAGCACAAAGACCTCAGCGTTCCTCCAACTTCCCGTGGCCACCCTGGGGGGGGGCGGTCACAAGGAAGCCCAGTTTGCCTTCCCCATAAGGAGACGCTGCTGTCTGGAACACCAGCGTTTCTTTTCTAAGTTCCTTTTGCTTTGAAACAAAGGATATTGGAGACAGAGAGATGGTTGGAGCATAAATTCTAGAGTTTTATTGCCACAGAACTCTGTTTCTTTCTTGAATGAAAGCTCACAAACCTTCCTGGGTTGCAGGAAGCCCCTGGGTGGTGAAAATGGTGAATGCACTTGGCTGCTAACCAAACGGTTGGAGGTTCCAGTCCACTCAGGGGTGCCCCAGAAGAAAGTCCTGGCAATCTACTTCTGAAAAATCAGCTATTGAAAACCCCATGGGGAGCAGTTCTACTCTTAATACATGTGGGGTCGTTAGGAGTCAACTCAGCTTCTGCTCCATATGCCCTACATGCCCATGTCAAGGGGGGTGGCAGACAGGATTACTGTGATGATGGATGCCACTTTTGAGCTCCCAAAGACCTCTCCTCCAACTTCATCCTCCCAAGACACTGAGGCTCAGAGGAGGACACAGCCCCCCACTGTCACACAGCTCAGGGGGCTGAGCAGGAGGCTGACAAGGCTGTCACAGGAGCACTCCCGACGGACCGAGTTATCACAGGCCAGTGGCCACAGGCAATGAAGACTGTTATTCATGTGCATTTGCTCCCCCAAGGCCATCAGTGTCCACTTACTCACGGTGGGTCAAGGTGTCTGTTGCTTAGGACGTAGGACTTGGGGTGATCACTGACCAGGTGAGCCTGCCCCACTGTTTGGAGGGTTGCTTGTACACATACCTGGCAGTCCCTGCCTTCCAGCCCCTCACGGGGATCCTGGTGACAGCAGCGGCCTCCAGGTAACCTCCAGGTAATTGGCCTGCACCTTGAGCAGTGTCTCTTTACCTTATACTGTTAGTATTTAGGGCTGGATCATTCTCTGGGGTGGGGCCATCCTGTTGAGCAGCATGCCTGCTCTCCACCCACTCGATGCTAGTAACACCCCCTAGTGGTAGAACCAGGAATATCTCCAGACATAGCTCTGTGTGTGTGTGTGAGAGAGAGAGAGAGAGAGAATCACCCCTGGGTGGGACTCCCTGTGTTAGTGGAGTCCACTGACCCCTAAGACACCGTGTTGCATGATCATCTGACCTACTTAAGTCCAAAGGTGCTGCACACATTTAAATCCACACACTGAGTGGGGAGGAGAGAGGAAGGAAATCAAAGAAGCAGGAGGATCACCCTGGTTTATATCATCTAATCTGTTGGGAATTTATTCTGGTGTCTGGCGTGAGCAGGGACTGAACTCAATATGTTTCCAAATAATTAATGCCAGGTTTCTCCAGCATGCCACTGTGGACATTTGGTTCAGGATTATTCTCAGGGGAGGGGGCCATCCTGTGCACTGTAGGGTGTTGAGCTGTATCCCTGGCGTCCACCCACTCGATACCAGTGGCACTCACTGTCCAGTAGTGACAACCAAACTCGTCCTCAAACTTTGCCCAACTTCCCCTGGGGGCAAAATCACTACTGACCAGGGGGAAAGGCATTGAGCACCTTGACCTTACCCTTTCCCATTACTGGTCCTGCCCCAGCACACAGGGGTTGAGATTGGACAGGGGAGGGAGGATGATGCATCAGGGGAGGAGAAATTCCTGGGAACAGAGGAACCCAGGCAGGTGGGAGGTCTAGGCCCCATCTTCCCACTCACCAAGGTTCTGCTTAGAAAATTTATTCTGTTGCCCTTTCACCTTTCTCCCAGCCCTCTCTCCTCTTCCTTCTTTTATTCTTTCTCCTTCCCCTCCAACTCTCTGTGTTCTTGAGTTAGACAAGTGATTACTTTTTAGTCTTTATTATTTTAAATATAAACCTTTGAAGTCTTTGCCTTCAAAGCAAACCTTAAGCCTTTGAAGACTATGAATTTCTGTCTGAGTACTGCTTTAGCTGCACCCCACAAGTTGTACTCTAAAGTAGTTCCATTATTTCCTGATTCCTGATACACTGTTGTTAGGTGCCCTCGAATCAGTTCTGACTCATAGCAACCCTATGTACGACAGAACGAAACACTGCCCGGTCATGCACCATCCTCATAATCGTTCTGCTTGAGCTCATTGTTGCAGTCACTGTGTCAATCCATCTCGTTGAGGGTCTTCCTCTTTTTCATTGATTCCTGATATAAAGACCTTAAAAACTATAAAGAAGTGTCTGATCAGAGTAAATTAAACTAGGTTAGGGTTCAGGTTCGAAATCCATTCTCAGTAAGAAAATCTGGGGAACCAGTTCTGCCTAAGAAAATCTGTTTTCCTTGTAACTAAGCCAAAACCTAACGTTACCTGTTTATTTCCAAGGGGCTTTTATGCAACTGTAACTGCCCTGCGAACTCTTTATGGTAACTAAGTGGCAACTAACCAACAAAACAACCATATCATTAAAGAGTAGCTATTTCACTTCACCAAGCACCAGTTGGAATTTTGTTAGCTTGTTTCCAAAGGAACTTTAATCGAAAGAGCTCGTCTCTATGGTTTGTTCCCAAGGAGTCTTAAAACAAAATTTGTAAGCTACCAATCAATGTAATGTCACCAAGTAGGTAACTAGTCAACAAAAGTTCTGTAACTAATCGTTATTAAGGTCCCACTGTTATTCCACCTTTGACAATGATGTCTCTTTATTTCCTTCTTTAACAGTATATTAGCTGCTCCCTAACTGTAATTCAGTGGAGTCAGCTAGTCTCTTGGTGCATGGTGCACACTAGTAGACCCACGTTACAGTGACTGTCTTTGTCTTGACTTTATAAAAGTCTCTTTTGAGTCTGATTTTTTTTTACCCTATGACATTTTGACAATGAGCATTTTGTTGCGTTTTTCTGTCTGGCTTTTCTTGGATGTTTCAGCAAGTTTTCACTTGTGTTTTTCTCTCTGACTTTTCTGAGATCAGCAAGATTTCACTTATTTTTCTGTTCAGATTTTCTCAGAAGTCTCAGCAAGCTTTTACTTATTTTTCTGTTTGTATTCCCTAGGACTTTTGGTAAGCTTTCACTTGTTTGTGTTGTCTAAATTTGAACAGCCCAGTCAATACAGAGATAAATATACTTTCAAAGAATATTTTCTTTATGGTTTGTGATAAGCTGAAGGTAATTATCTGTACAAGTGTTTTTTTTTTTTTTTTTTTTTTTGGTGGGAATGCTCAAAGGTGAAGTTTGCGCACCATCTAGTGACGTGTGGCTGTATCTGCAGATTTCTGAATCTTGAGTTGCAAGTGCTGAAGCTCTGGTAAGATGGGGGTACGCCACTTATGGGCCACATTAAAATGGCATGCACCTCCCAGAAATAGAATTTCAGACCACTTGACACGTTGGGAACATTTTGTGCTCAGTAAAAACTAACTTTTCTGCACAGTGGATTGAAAAAAAAAGAGACTCTAAAATTATTGCAAAGTTAAGGTTTCAGGTGCCTACTAAGAGTTCCCCTTTGTGTCTTTACTGTCCTTTGTTTTTTTCTACCTCTCTACTGAAAAATCACTCCTCCTGCTAAGACTAACAGGCTTGACTCGTAAATTAACTCCAACCAAAGAAACTCCTTGACAAATAAATTAATTTCTTATACTCGTGTGACAATTACAAACTCAGCCAAGCAAGAAACTACACACAGGCTGGAAAGATGCCCAAGCCAGTCTTGCTTTAAAACAAGACGGCTGAAGAAGTACTTAAAGAAGTTCTAGAAATAGCAATAAGTTCTGTTTAAACTCTAAATCTGATTGCCCTGTTAAGAAAGTTCAAACGACTGCCTCTCAGACTATGGGCAGGTTCCACTTGGGCACAATTAAGGGTTCTGGAATTCCCATTCTTTGAACTGTAATACTGACTTTGTATTTTTGCTAAAGGAGCCCTCGTGGCACAGTGATAGAGTGCTTGGCTGATAACTGAAAGATTGGTGTTTTAAACTCACCAGCCACTCAGTGGGAGAAAGATGTGGCAGGCAGTCTGTGTCTGCAAAGATTAAAGCCTTGAAAACCCTGTGGGGCTGTTCTACTCTGACCTATAGGTTTGCTACCAGTTGGAATCAACGCCACAGCAATGGGTTTGATTGGTTTTTGTTTTATTTTTGGTTTATCCTTGCTAAATTCTTATAGTAGTGTTTTTAAAAGATGAATTCAAATTTTCTGCATAGAGAATCATGTCTATAAGTAGAGATAGTTTCATTTCTTCTTCTTCAACCTGCATGCCTTTTATTTCTTATTCCAGGACCTCCAGTACAATGTTGAGTAGGAGTGGTATCTGTACATTTTAATATTTTATTCTTTACGAGGTTTTCTTTTTTGCTTTTATTCTATTTATAACAGCAGTGCTAGATCCACGGGTTGCTTACCTTTTCTAAGTTTTGATGATTGATGCCTGTATAAAAACTTTGTTTTTTCTGACAACCAAAGTAATATGTTCTCTGTATTAACTGGCAAATACTAAAACATATACATAAAATCCATCGCCTGTAATCTGCCATCTCAGAGGTCATCACTGGGAAAATGGTATGTTTCCTACGCTCTGTGCACATGTGGGTGTATCCTTTTTGACAAAATTAGCTTCATCCTGCATATATAAGATTAAATCGTAGAACTCCTTAAATCTATCCCTTGCCTCAAAGTGGTCCCTGAGTGGTGCAGTTTGCCCTTGACTACTAACCTAAAGGTTGGTGGTTTGAACTCACCAGCGGCACCACAGAAGGCTGGCAATCTGTTTCTGTAGAGACTCCAGCCACGAAAACCATATGAAGCAATTCTACTCTGCAACACATGTGGTCACCATGAGTTAGAATTAACTCAATGGCAACTTTTTTTTTGCGTCAGAATAACAGCAGAATGCAAACTGCACAGATAACATCGAGGACCTTCTCACAAAGGGATGGTGTCATGTTCCCTGATTCTCACTTGTTCCCCTAACAGGTTCCTGCAGCAGATGCGTTAGAAACCAATGGGAAAGTGCCGTAAGTTAGAAAGAAACCCAACATATTCTGTAAAAACAGAGGTGTTTCATGCGTGTAACCATTGAGGGAGGATGCAAAACAGCTTGTAGGAAAGGCCTACATGTTACTTTGGTATTTCAGATGGTGCTAGAACGTGGAGGCCAATTTTGTTTTCAACTACATCAAGCTGACATTCCCTCTTTCCTTTCTGGGGGGGGGTCCTATAAGGAAATGATCCTACTGCAAATGTCAGCAGTGCCATGGTCGAGAAACCACACTTTAAACATGAGTACGATCATTTAGAAAGACTGCTTGTTGGAGTTCCATTGTGTGGTTAGATAGAAAATTCGTTTCCTTAATGGAAACACAGTACATGTAGACAACAGAACATTTCACCATTGCAAAAGAAATAACAATAGGAAGTCACCATTTTTCCACATGAGGTTCCCTATCTCCCACCCTGGAGCCAGCTGCTCTCAACAGATGTTGTCTTTCCAGATTTTTTAAAAAATTGTAACACAAATGGCATTATACCAGTCTTATTCTTCTGGGCTGATATAACAAAATACTACAAATAGATGGCTTCAGAGAACAGAAATTTGTTTTCTCACACTTCTGGCAGCCAGAAGCCTGATTTCAGGGCATTGGCAGGGCCATGCTCTCTGCCTGATGGCTCTAGGAGAAGATTCTTCCTTGTGTTTTTCAGTTTTGTAGCCAAGGTGTTCCTTGGCTTATAGACAGATTCTCACACTCTGTCTTCCCCTGTGCATGTCCTTCTATTTTATAGCATGCCTCAGAAGAGATTAGATTATGACTTACAGTATTGTGGCACAATCTCGTTAACATTAAAAAAAAAAAAAGAAAACTATTTCCCCAAACAAGGTCACATTCATAGGTACAGGGGTCAATCTTGTTTGAGGACACAATTCAGTCCATACCACTGGTAAAAAGTTGAGTTCTTGGAAGCAAGTAGTATTGTGTAAAAAATATGTTTCTTTGAAAACTTTTAGGAGTTCCTCAAGCATATAAGAGCAAAATCAGGGTAAAAGAAAGATCCTGTTCAATGGATATATGAGTGTATAAAGAGAGCATGGCTTGCACAGGGAAATGTGAATCAATAGTTCTTTGTTGTTGACACGTGGAGGGTACTATCAATGTTTCTTAATGTTTGTATTCAATAAAATATACTCAAAGCAAAAAAAAGTACATGTTTCTTGGTTACCTGTAGTCTCTCATTGCATAATTGTGCTGACTTGCAGGAATTCTGGCTCAGCCCATAGATTTCGGTGGGGTTGCTAAAAGCGACCGACAGCCCACCATGCTGGAAGGACACAGGACAGCCCCATTGGACCTGGATTTTTCTGCCATCAATTGTAAATCATTAGTCTTACCCCTCCTTTTATGAGCTGGGCTTTCAAATAAATCACAATGGGCTTCCGAAGTTTGTTCTTCTTAACATCAAAACATTTTTTTTTAATCTCAGATAAAAGTATGTTCAAAAACATGGTCTCGGGGAACATCTAGCTCAATTGGCATAACAGTTTATTAAGACAATGTTTTACATTCAAGCTTGGCGAGTAGCGTTTGGGTTCTTAAAAGGCTATGAGCAGCCATCTAAGATACTCCACTGGTCTCACCCCTTCGGGAGCAAGGGAGAATGAAGAGAACAGGATACAAGGAAAAGATTAGTCCTAAGGACTAATGGACCACAGCTATCAAGGCCTCCACCAGACTGAGTCCAGTACAGCTAGATGGTGCCCGCCTACCACCACTGACTGCTCTGACCGGGATCAAAACAGAGAGTTCTGGACAGAGCGGGAGAAGAATGTACAGCAAAATTCTAACTCACACACAAGAAAAGACCAGATTTACTGGCCTAAAGGAGACTGGAGAAACCCCGAGAGTATGGCCCCCAGGCACCCTTTTAGCTCAGTGGTGAAGTCACTTCTGAGGCTCACCGTTCAGCCGGGGAGTGGACAGCCCCATAAAACCGAATGGGACTAATGAGGCACAGCAGTCCAGGGACAAGGGCTAGAAAGCAGAAGGGGACAGGAAAGCTGGTGATAGGAAACCCAAGTCTGAGTAAGGATAGTGTTGATGTGTTGTGAGGTTGTTAACCATTGTCATAGGGCAACATGTGCACTGTTTAATGAGAAACTATTTTGATCTGTAAACCTTCATCTAAAGTGAGAATAGCAGCACAATTGCAAGAGCGTAGTCGATGTCACTGAACTGTGCATGTAGAAACTTTTGAAATGGTGTCTCTTTGGCTATGTATATTTTCACCAAAACAAAAAAAGTTCGAGAAGGGAGAGGGTTGACATGTGATGGGGTTGTTAACCAATGTCATAAAACAATGCGTACTACCATTTAATGAGAAACTGTTCTGTAAACCTTCACCTGAAGTACAATTAAAAAAAACAAAAAAACAAAAAAAAGAATTTCTATAAAGTTTTAGTAAATAAGAAAGTATTGATACAAGAATAGAAATAGATGAGCAAGCCTAAAATCTGATCCACACATGCATGGCAGCTTGGTATATATAGAGGTAACATTGCTGTTGTTGTTTGCTGCCTGTCCAGTTGGCCCCAGACTTATGGTGATTCTACACATAAGGATGGAAAACTGTCTCGTCCTATGCCATCCCCATGATCAGGCAGTGGATCAGACCATCGTGATCTATAGGATTTTCATTGGTTGATATTTGTAAATAGATCATCAAACCATTCTTCCTAGTCTGTCTTAGCCTGGAATCTCTGCTGAAATACGTTCAGCATTATGGCAACATACAAACCACCACTGACAGATGAGAAGTGGCTGTGCTTGAGGTGTATTGGCTGGGAATGGAACATGAGTCTCCTGCATGGAAGGCGAGAATTTTACCATTGAACCACCATCACCTCCTTGGAGGTTTCATTACAGATGAGTTAATAAATCAACTGTTGTTTTTGTTCGGGTGCCATCGAGTCAGCTCAGACTTATAGCTGCCCCTATGTATAACAGAACGAAACGTTGCTCAGTCCTGTATCATCCTCACTACTTTTGCTTTGTTTGAACCCATTGTTGCAGCCACTGTGTCACTCCATCTCATTGAGGGTCTTCCTCTTTTTAGCTGACCTTCTACTATACTGACCATGATATCCTTCTCTAGGGGATTGGTCCCTCCTGACGACATGTCCAAAGTAGGCGAGACAAAGTCTTGTCATTGTTGCTTCTAAGGAGCATTCTGGCTGTACTTCCTCCAAGACTCATTTGTTTGTTCTTCTTGCAGTCCATTGTATATTCAATATTCTTCACCAGCACCACAATTCAAATGCATCCATTTTTCTTCCGTCTTCTTTTTTCATTGTTTATTTTTCACAAGGGTATGAGGTGGTTGAAAATACCATATATCTTAGGCTGGGTTCTCTAGAGAAGCAAAACCAGCAAAGCATACAAATATATATATAGAGAGATTTATATCAAGGAAATGGCTCACGCAGTTGTATAGGCTGGAAGGTTCCAAGTCCATGGATCAGGATAGAGGCTTCTCCTGATTCACATAACTGCAGGGGCTGGTGAATTCAAGATTGGCAGGTCCGAAAGCATGGCTCTTGCTCACAGGCTGTGAAGATCCAGGAATTCCAAGATCGGTAGATTAGCTGTTAGCTCAAGTCCTAAAAACCAGTGGTCGGACGAACAGGAGGCAGCTGCAGAATCCACTGCTGGCAAAAGCCAGAATATCCACTTATATTCAAATGCAGGACACATGCCCAAGAAAACTCCCTTTCAACTGATTGCCTACTCACAGCAGATCCCATCATGGGGATAAACACATATAAAGACTGAGAATCATGGCCCAACCAAGTTGACGCACAATCTTAACCATCACACCATGGCTTGGGTCAGGCACACCTTAGTCCTCAAAGTGGTATCTTTGCTCTTTAGCACTTTAAAGGGGTTTTTTTTTGCAGCAGATTTGCCCAATGTAATTTGTCCTATGATTTCTAGACTGCTTCTTCCATGGGCATTGATTGTGGATCATAGTAAATGAAATCATTTACAACGTCAATATTTTCTTTGTTTACAATGATGTTGCTTATTGGTCCAGTTGTGAGACTTTGTTTTCTTTGTGTCGAGGTTTATCCATACTGAAGGCTGTAGTCTTTGATCTTCATCAGGAATTGCTTCAAGTCATCTTCCTTTTCAGCATTCAAGGTTGTGTCATCTGCATATCACAAGTTGTTAATAAGTCTTCATCAAAAAAAATTATGGTCAAAAAGACTCCACAGTTAGAAAAAACGATGTCATAGAAATATGATTCAATTCATTTTCTTCCTCACGGAAAAAGTGCCCAGTAAGTGCCTGAAATGGGGACAGTTTGTATCTCAGTGGTACAATTCTCTCCTCCCATTGTGTTTGATTCCTGGTCAGTTCACCTCATGTACAGCCACCACCCGTCTGTTAGTGGAGGCTTGTGTGTTGCTATGATGTTAAAAAGGTTTCAGTGGAGCTTCCAGACTAAGAAGGACTAGGAAAGGCCTGGCCACTGAATTCCAAAAATCAGCCCATGAAATTCCTATGGATCTCAATGGTCCAGTCTGCAACCGATCATGGGGATGGTGCAGGACCAGGAAGTGTTTAATTCCATTGTGTATGGGGTCGCCATGAGTCGGCAGCTGAATCGACGGCAGTTAACAAGTGTCTGAAAAGAAAGATAAGTTACTAATTGTTTGGTTCAGTCTGATTTGCTCTAACCAAAGGTCGGCAGTTGGAATCCAGAGATGCTTCTTGGAAACCTTATGGGGCAGTTCTACCCTGTCCTATAGGGTTGCGATGAGTGGGAATCGACTCCACTGCAGTGAGTTTGGTTTTAGTTTGGGTTTGCCTGATGCCATCTGAGGCCCTGGGTCTATGAGAGCAAACAAGACAACCAAGACTTTTAAGGCAAAAGTCAAGAAAGTAAACATCCCTAGATCATACTTGGAGTTTAAGTTTGCTGAAGCACACCGGCAACAGTAGATTCAAACACCCAAAAACCAAAACCAAATCTGATGCCATCAAATCAATTCTGAGTAATGGTGACCTCATGTGTTACAGAGTAGGACTGCACCATAGGGTTTTCTTGGCTGTAATTTTTACAGAAGCAGATTGCCAGGTCTTCCATGGTGTCCTAGTCATCTAGTGCTGCTATAACAGAAATACCACAAGTGGATGGCTTTAACAAAGAGAAGTTTATTCTCTCATAGTCCAGTAGGCTACAAGTCCAAATTCAGGGCATCAACTCCAGGGGAACGCTTTCTCCGTCCGCTCTGGAGGAAGGTCCGTGTCATCAATCTTTTCTTGGTCTGGGAGCTTCTCTGTACAGGAACCTCAGGTCCAAAGGACATGCTCTCTTGGTGGCACTGCTTTCTTGGTGGTATGAGGTTCCCATGTGTCTCTGCTCGTTTCTCTCTTTTATATGTCAAAAAGAGATTGGCTTAAGACACTACCCAATCTTGTATATCTATCTCATCAGTATAGCTGCCGCTAATCCATCTTATTACATCATAGTGATTGAATTTACAACACATACGGAAATCACATCAGATTACAAAACGGTACACAATTATACAATACTGAGAATCATGACCCAGCCAAGTTGACAGATTTTGGGGGGACACAATTCAATCCATGACACCTGGTGTCACTGGGAGGGTTCAAACTGTCAACCTTTATATTAGTACTTGAGTGCAAACCATTTGCGTCACCCAGGAGCTTTAGATGCAAACACGGAATTATGTTAAACATGAAATTGGGGCTTTCTATTGGCTGGTGTTGTCCTAGGTGAGGCGTCTGGCCCAGCCTGTCCCCAGCAGGGGTGGCTGTGGTCTCAGCAGGGAGAGGCAGAACCAGTACCGGGAGGGCTAAGGTCTGGTTCAGCACTGACTTCCCGGGCACCCCTGGCTGGTCCTTGACCTGCACACTGCCACTTCTTCACCTGTCTAATTAAGGGATGAGGTCAGGTCACCCGCTCCTCCTCAGACAGCATCAGAAAAGAAGTGAGAACATCGAAGCATCAGGCCCATGGGCAGTAGTGAATTGAGTTTGAGGAGATTGAATTTTTGAATTGAGGAAAGAAAGTACATGCAGGTTAGGCATCTGACCACCCCCACCCCCCCCAAGGGGAGAGAGCTGGGTTCAAACCAGCTCACTGAGAAATGAGTCTGTCTGTTTTTCCCCACACAACTGTCAGTTTCTCATACTGTAGTGCTTGTGTGTTTCTGTGCTGCTGGAAACTATGCCACCAGTATTCAAATACTGCAGGGTCACCCATGGTGGATAGGTTTCAGCAGAGCTTCCAGACTAAGACCAGGAAGAAGGACCTGATGCTCTACTTCTGAAAAAACTTAGTCAATGAAAACCTTATGAATAGCTGCGAAACACTGATGTACTGCCAGAAGATGAGCCCCTCAGGTTGGAAGACACTCAAAATATCACTAAGGAAGAGCTGCCTCGTCAAAGTGAAGTCGACCTTAATGACATGAACGGAGTCAAACTTTCGAGACCTTCATTCGCTGAGACGGCACTACTCGAAATGAGAAGAAACAGCTGCAAACATCCATTAATATAGAAACGTGGAATGTATGAAGTATGAATCCAGGAAAATTGGAATTCGTAAAAAAAAAAAGAAAAAATACTGCATAAAGATCGATATCCTAGCCATTAGTGAGCTGCAACAGACCAGCGTTGGCCATTTTGAATTGGACAAACATATGGTCTACTATGCTGGGAATGACAAATTGAAGAGGAATGGAGTTGCATTCATCATAAAAAAAAAAATTTCAAGAGTTATCCTGAAGTACAATGCTGTCAGTGATAGGATAATATCCATAAGCCTATAAAGCAGACCAGTTAATATGACTATCATTCAAATTTACGCACCAACCACTAAGGTCAAAGATGAGGAAATTGAAGATTTTTACCAACTTCTGAGGTCTGAAATTGATCAAACATGTGATCACGATGCATTGATAATTACTGGTGATTGGAATGGGAAAGCTGGAAACAAAGAAGAAGGATTGGTAGTTGGAAAATATGGCCTTGGTGATAGAAGTGCCACGGGAGGTGGAAGGAATACACAGAGCCACTGTATGAAAAAGAATTGGTTGACCGTCAGTCTTTTCAGGGGGTAGCATATTATCAAGAAATGATGGTACTGAAGGAAGAAGCCCAAGCTCACTGAAGACATTGGCAAAAAACAAGGTGCCAGAAATTGATGGAATACCAATGGAGATGTTTCAGCAAACGAATGCAGAGCTGGAAGTGCACACTCATCTATGCCAAGAAATTTGGAAGACAGCTATCTGGCCAAACAACTGGAAGCGATCCATATTTATGCTTATTCCAAAGAAAAGTGATCTAACAGAATGCAGAAATTATTGAACAATATCATACACAAGTAAAACTTTGCTAAAGATCACTTAAAAGTGTTTGCAGCAGTACATAGACAGGGAACTGCAAGAGGACATGGAATGAGGGATATCATTGCTGACGTCAGAAAGATCCTGGCTGAAAGCAGAGAATACCAGAAAGATGGTTACCTGTGTTTTACCGACTATGCAAAGGCATTCGACTGTGTGGATCATTACAAATTATAGCTAACATTGCGAAGAATGGGAATTCCAGAACACTTAATTGTGCTTAATGAGGAACCTGTACATAGACCAACAGGCAGTTGTTCGAACAGAAAAAAGGGGATATTGCGTGGTTTAAAGTCACGAACAGCGTGCATTAGGGTTGTATCCTTCCACCATACTTATTCAATCTGTATGCTGAGCAAATAATCTGAGAACCTGGACTATATAAAGAAGAACGGGGCATCAGGATTGGAGGAAGACTCATTAACAACCTGCGTTATGCAGATGACACAACCTTGTTTGCTGAAAGAGGACTTGAAGCATCTACTGATGAAGATCAGAGACTACAGCCTTCAGCATAGATTACACCTCAACATAAATAAAACATAAATCCTCACAACTGGATCAATAAGCAACATCATGATAAATGGAGAAAAGATTGAGGTTGTCAAGGATTTCATTTTATTTGAATCCACAATCAGCACCCACGGAAGCATCAGTCAAAAAATCAAAGGATGCATTGCATTTGTCAAATCTGCTGCAAAAGACCTCTTTAAAGTGTTAAAAAGCAAAGATGTCACCTTGAAGACTAAGGTGAGCCTGACCCAAGCCATGGTGTTCTAAATCGCCTCGTATACATGCAAAAGCTGGAAAATGAATAAGAAAGAAGAAAAAGAACTGATGCCTTTGAATTTTGATGTTGGCAAAGAATAGTGAATATACTATGGACATCCAGAAGAATGAACAAATCTGTCTTGGAAGAAGTACAGCCAGAATGCTCCTTGGAAGCGAGGATAGTGAAACTGTCTCATGTACTCTGGATATATTATCAGAAGGACCAGTCCCTGGAGAAGGACATCATGCTTGGTAAAGTAGAAGGTCAGCAAAAAAGAGGAAGACCCTCAACAATGTGGGCTGACACAGTAGCTGCAACAATGGGCTCAAGCATAGCAACAATTGTGAGGATGGCGCAGAACCAGGCAGTGTTCCATTCTGTTGTACATAGGGTCACTATGAGTCAGAACTGACTCGACCACAGCTAACAACAACAGATGTTCACTTGCAAGTGTTTAATGTTATGGTTTATAAAAATACTGAAAATAAAAGGGAATAATAGTGAAAACTAAAAAAAAAAAAAAGAGGTATTCGACTTACATCAGAATACCTTAAGACGGAGTCATCGGAACAGAATCCTGTCGTTAAGTCAGGAACTACCCACCTGTATAACGAAGCATTTGTTATTTCAACATTTTTACTTGTGCGATTCAGTGATAATTATGTTCATCATATTGTGCAACCATCACTACTATCCATTTCCAAATTTTTCCACCCCCCCAAACAGAAACTCAGTGCCCCTAAGCAGGGACTTCCTTTTTCCTCTCCCCCAGCCCCTGGTAATCACTTATCCACTTCCTGTCTCTTAAAAATAAAAAATAAAAACAAAAAAACAATTGCTATTGAGTTGATTTCTACTTAAAGCGATGTCATGTGATAGGGTAGAACTGCCTCATAGGGTTTTCTTGGCTGTAATCTTTATGGAAGCAGATCACCAGGCCTTTCTTTCTCACTGCCACTTGGTGGGCTCAAACCTCCAACCTTTTGATTGGTAGCTGAGTGCAAACTGTTTGCCCCACCCAGGGATCTTACACTTGCCTACTCTTGATAGTTCATATAAGGGGGATTAGACAATATTTGTCTTTTTGTATCTGGCTTCTTTCACTCACCATGATGTTTTCAAGGTTCATCCATGTTATAGCATGTGTCAAGAATTCATTCCTTTTTATGACTAGTATTTCATTGTATGGATGGACCACATTGTGTTTATCCAACATCTGCTGATGGACACTTAGGTTGTGTCCACCTTTTGGCTATTGTGAATAGTGCTGCTATGAACACTGGTGGACAGGTAGATGTTTGAGTCCTTGCTTTTGGTTCCTTTGGGTCTCTATCTAGGAGCATAATTGTCGGGTCATGTGGTGATTCTGTGTTTATCTTACTGAGAAACCAGCCCCAGTCTCAGTGTGCTAGGACTTCCTGTGTGCCAGCACATCTGTTTTCTCATGCCATTGTAATGAGTAAACTCTAGGGTCAGCACCTTTGCCTTAGAGTGGGATAGATGTCGGGGCTGGTGAGGCTGTGGACTGTCCAGTATCGTGCCCTGAGTGGCAGTGTTGGGGGTGAATCCAGGTTGTGGGGCTCCACGGTAGTGTCTTGTCTACTGAGATGCCCTCCCTGGGCGTGGCTGGGTCCCTTGAGCCCTGCTTTGCATAGAGGCCTTCAATGGTAGGGGCAAGGGGGATCCAGACCCAACTACAGGCTGCCCTCCAGGTGGAACTGATGTCCCTGTAGTGCACAGGGCTCCATCTGACACCTTACTTAAACAAAACTGGCAGCTGTGACCGTGCTGTACTCCATCTTTAAGGTCCACCTCGAGCAGGGGATGCCCCAGCAGGTGTTCTGCTGCCCAGCTTGGGTCGTTTCTGAGAAACGCTCTCATGAGCCACCTGGATACATCTGCTGCAGTCTGTTACAGAGAAACGTCATTGCCTTAAACGAGGCAGGCTCATCTCCAGACTTCCCCACCTCCCCAAATTCCTCTAAAACAGAATAGAAATGCAGTTGAAAGACTGTTGCTGTAATTGGCAGTCTTGGATAAAAACAGCTTTTTACAAAGTTGGGCTTTTTCCAGTGTAACATAGTATATGATATTGTTTTTGTTGTTAGGTGCTGTGAAGCTGATTCTAACTCTTAGTGACCCTATGTGTTATAGAATACAGCTGTGCCCCATAGGTTTTCTTAGGCTGTAATCTTAAGGGGGCAGATCACCAGGCCTTTCTTCCATGGTGCTGTTGGGCAGATTTGAACCATGAACCTTATGGTTAGCAGTCGAGTGTTTAACCATTGTGCCACCAGGGCTCCTGTTGAAAAAATTAACAAAGTTTTAAAGAAAAAGTAAAACTTATGGGTCATCTTGGGTTGAAAGAGGAGCACTGTGTCCATGTTGGTGGGTTTTCTTCTGGTCTTTTGCTTTTCTGCAGTGTCGTGTATATTTTAATAGACTTTATATCAAGATATAGATCAGTTTTTATCCTGTTTTTTCACTTGTTTCATGAGCATTTTCCTTTGTTAGTAATTGTCTTAGTCTCCTAGGGCTGCTGTAACAGAAATATCACAAGTGGGTGGCTTCAAAGAGCAGGAATTTATTTTCTCACAGCTCTAGAGCTATAACTCCAAATCAAGGCATCGACTGTGTTGATTCCTTCCCTGTAGGTAGCCCTGGGTGTTCCTTGGTTCCTTGGCTTGTAAAGGATCCTCACATAGCATCTGTCTTCTCTCCTGAGTGTGTGTCTGTGCCTATTCTGGTCTTTTTATAACTCAGAAGTGATTAGGTTTAGGACCCACCCTATTCTGGTATGACATCATTAACATAACCAAAGAAAAACGCTATTTGCAAACAGGGTCACAACCACAGAGAGAGAGGTTAGGATTCCAAAACATAATTTGGAGTACACATTCAGTTTATAACAGTAATAATGGTTGGAAAAGTGGTTTGTATCTCTGCAAAACTCATTGTATGGGTGTATATAATTTAGCCCTTCCTTTCTTGAATGGTTTTCTGATTTATAATTGTCACAGTGCAATCCCGTAAAGATTACAGCCTAGGGTTTTTAGGCTGTAATCTTCCAGGAGCAGACTGCCAAATTTTTCTCCTGTGGAACTGCTGGGTGGGTCGAACCGCCTTTCGGTTAGCATCAGAGTGCTTAACCATAGTGCCACCAGGACTCCTTTCCATCTGCATAGACTGTATTTTCAAATAAGTACACACTCATGGGTACCACGAGTTAGGATGTGGACATGTCTTTTTTGAGGGGTGTTGTGGATTGAATTGTGTCCCCCCAAAATATGTGTTGTAAATCCTAACTTCTATGCCTAATTTATAATCCCATTTGGGAATAGGTTGTCTTTGTTATGTTAATGAGGCAGTATTAGTGTAAGGTGTATCTTGAGTCAATCTCTTGAGATATAAAAGAGATTAAACAAGCGAGCAGAAGAAAGATGGGGTAAGATAGATGGGACGACACGTGGAGATCTCTCAGGAACCAGGAAACAGACGCTGAAGAGACAAGGACTTTCTTCCAGAGCTTACAGAAAGAGAAAGCCTTCCCCTAGAGCCAGAGCTCTGAATTTAGACTTCTAGCCTCCTAAACTATGAGAAAATAAATTTCTGTTTGTTAAAGCCACCCACATGTGGTATTTCTGTTATAGCAGCAGTAGATAACTAAGACACGGGACAACATGCAACAGTCGACTGGGAGTAAAAGAGGCTGCACATTTGTAAGGCTCCTGTAAGATCTCCAAAACCAAACCAGTTGCCATGGTGTCAACTCTGACTCATGACGACCCTGTGTGTGTCAGAGTAGAACTGTGCTCCACAGGGTTTTTAATGGCTGATTTTTCAGAAGCAGATCACCAAGTCTTTCTTCCAAGGTGCTGCTGGGTGGGTTTGAAACATCAACCTTTCAGTTAACAGCTGAGCACCTAACCACTTGTACCACCCAGAGTCTCCACGGTTCCTAAAAAGTTATTCTAAATTACAGTTGGTTCTCACAAGCCACGTGTTGGAAGGGGAAAGATGCTAATGATCTGAGAGCAGGTAGGGAGCTCAGGGAAATTGCAAGTGCCTCTTCTCAGGGTATAGAGATGTCAGGAATGGAGTGCGAACGAGTTTGTTCTCGAGTTGGTGTGGTCAGACCGGAAGCCCCCTGGCCGGGCAGAGACATCGAGGTCACCCTCCCAGTCCTTTCTCAGATTTTTGCCTGTTTCCACTGAGGATGCCAAGTGGTACACAGTGTCTGTACTGATGACTGTGTAGACATGCCTGTCCCACGACCTTAGCCATACTCCTATGAGTCAAGGGACACGTATGGTGCCCACAAGGGAATTTCTACCCTCAGTATCTGAACGTTCTAGAGAAACACGGACCTCCTAGGCAGTCCCTGCATCCCTAAGGACACAAGATAGGTGTAACAGTACAGGCGTGGGCAGTGGTGGCAGAGTCCCAGGAATAGGACCCGTGATAACTGAGCAGCCTCAGGACAGCAACCCACCAGGAAACACTGAGCACCCCACAATGTCACCTGAGAAATGGCCTAATGCCACGCCACTGGCCAGGGTCCTGCCCCAGGAGGCCCAGCGCCACTGCCATAGGCTTTTATTAGATACACTCTTTTTTATTATAAGTCTCATCTATTTCTCCTTGAATTAATCTCAAGATAACTCAGAAAAAAAGTACCATAAATGTTTTAAAAGGAAAAACTTGTGTTTTAAAGATTAGTGAGATTTCATTTCCTTCACTTTTGACTCTTCTCTTTGAAATACATATTTTGTCTCCCTCATTATATAAAGTTTGGTAGATGTCTTAGTTATCTAGTGCTGTTATAACAGAAATGCCACAAGTGGATGGCTTCAACAAAGAGAAATTTATTCTCTCACAGTCTAGGAGTCTAGAAGTCTGAATTCAGGGTGCCAGCTCCAGGGGAAGGCTTTCTCTCTCTGTTGGCTCTGGGAGAAGGTCCTTGTTATCAGTCTTCTCCTGGTCTAGGAAATTCTCAGCACAGAGACCCTGGGTCCAAATGATGCACTCCCCTCCCAGTTCTTCATTCTTGGTGGCATGAGTTCCCTCTCTTCTCTGCTCATTTCTCTCTTTTATATCTCAAAAGAGATTACTCAAGACACAACCTCATCCTGTAGATTGAGTCTTGCCTCATTAACATAAATACCTCTAATCCTGCCTCATTACCATCATAGAGTAGCAGTTACAACACATAGGAAAATCACATCAAATCACAAAATGGCAGACAACCACACAATACTGGGAATCATGGCCTAACCAAGTTGACACAGGTTTTGGGGGGACACAGTTCAATCTAGTTGGCTCCCTCAGGTGGCTCCACTGATAAGTGCCTGGAGGCAACCCACTCCGCCAGTAAATTCCAACCAGAAGGCACTCAGTTTTGCTCCGTGGGTTGGCAAGCCTAGCTTCAGCGGTAAGTGCCTTGAGGCATCCTATTCCACCAGAAGTCTCCCGCGCAAAGGTACTCAACTCTCTAGAACCATCCGTCGGCTCCCATGTACTGTCTCGTGCTTGTCTCCTGGTTCTGCTGCTGCTGTTTCTCTGCTGCTGCTTCTCGCCATCTGTGAAGTCTCTGGTGTTAAAGCTCTCCTCACTTCCTTATGAGTCCCCACCAGAATTGACTTTGATGTCCATAATTCCACAATAGTCTCTTCAAGGCAATCTAGGCTTTTACTATTAGGCAGTTTGAAACTCTTCCAGCCTCTACCTATTCACCATTTCAAGACTGGTTCCACACGGTAGGTCTCTCTTAGAGCAGCACCCCACTCTCTCAGTAGCAATTGTCTTAGGCTGACTTCTCTGGAGAAGCAAAGCCAGTAAACTGTTTGAATATGTATATAAAGAGATTTATATCAAGGATATGGCTCACAAGGTTGTAGAGACTGGAACGTCCCAAGTCTGTGGGTCAGGCTGGTGGTTTCTCCTGATTGACGTAGCCACAGGGGCTGGTGAACCCAAGATCACCAAGTCAGGCAGTAGAGCTCTGGCTCAAAGGCTGCAAAGATCCACTAATCCCAAGATTGGCAGGTGACAGGTAAGCTGCTAGCAAAGCCCATGATACTGGTCAGAAAGTCCACCTATATTGGATGCAGGCCACACCCCCAAGGAAACTCCCTTTCAACTGACTGGCTACTCACAGCAGATCCATCATGGAGGTGACCACATTATATCAGATCTCATCATGGAAGTGATTATACCATTATACCACTTCCAAGCTACACCATAATTGCCAAAAAACTGAGAATCATGGCCCAGCCAAGTTAACACACAACCTTAGCTATTACAGTAGGTTTATTCACATATCTTATAAATGTATATATGTGGATACAAGTATATACATATATATATATATACATCTATCTGAAGGAAACTGTGATGCCGTGGTTAAACACTTGGCTGCTAACTGAAAGGTCAGCAGTTGAAACCCACAAGCTGATGTGGCAGTCTGCTTCCTAAAAAATTTACAGCCTTGAAAACTCTATGGGACAGTTCTATTCTGTCCTACAGGGTGGCTATGAGTCGGAATCAGCTCGACAACAGTGAGTTTTGGTTTTAATGAATGTGATGCCTATCACAGGACAACAAATTACCAGGCACAGAGGAAATGAACAAACATAGACAACAGAAACAGACACACAGATATATAACACCCATGCTAACCATGGTCATGAGGAAAAAAGGCAGAAACTGGAAACAATAACAAAAGACACTGTAAGTTTGAAAGGGACCAGCCAGAAATTTTGAACTGAAACATATAGTTACAAAATTAGAGGTGATAGATGGGTTTAATATCATTTAGATACACAGCAGGAGGTAGATTTCACAAACTTAAAGATAGGTACAAAAAACCAAATAGAATAAAGCAGAGGTATAGAAGATGGAACACAATGAACAGTAAGGAAAACAGAGGTGGGTTGAAGTGGGCAGCCCTTTCTTCCAGTAATGCCCGGCTCTCCTGTTTGTGGTCAATATACTTTGTGTGAAAAAGTCTCCTTTCTCCAGATCACTTCTGGATTTTTAAAAATCTATTCCATACTTTGAATTCTATCTCACACCCTTTGTACCTCTGTTTCCAAGAGTGAGATCAGAATTGTTTTCAATCTCTAGTACCGTTTGGGGGCTGACCTTCCTCCACTCACATGTAAAATCCCTTGTTCTTTTTACTTCCTTTTGACTACACCAGCTTCTCTCCATCCTCATTACTGTTGTATGCCCCCCTCCCAGTCATTTACTCGACTGATTAATGACTTTGGAAGCTGGCTCATTCTTACCCTCTCTCTTAATTTCTGCATCACTTCTGAGGGCCTCAGTGTCTGCATGGATTTTTATCTATTACTTTGGCCTCTGGTTTCATTGACTTCATTGCTGGGTACTTTCCATTCCATTCCACTTCAGATAATCAATCCCATGCACCTGTTGTTATCCAGAAGTGCTCTGTGCCTCTAAAATCTATGACTCTCTCTTCAAAACATCCGTTCACCACCCTAGAGTTTGACCCACATCTATTCTTTGATTAAATAAAACTTAGTCATCTGGAGAAAAATGCAGAAACTCTAACTCACAAAAAAAGACCAGACTTACTGGCCTGACAGAGACTGGAGAAACCCCAAGACAAGGGCCCCTGGACACCCTTTTAGCTCAGTAATAAAGTCACTCCTGAGGTTCACCCTTCACCCGAAGATTAGACAGGACCATAAAACAAAGAGACTAAAGGGGCACACTAGCCCAGGGGCAAGGACGAGAAGGCAGGAGGGGACAGGAAAGCTGGTAATAGGGAACCCAAGGTCGAGAAGAGAGTGTGTTGGCATGTGGTGAGGTTGGTAACCAATATCATAAAACAATATGTATACTAATTGTTTAATGAGAAGCTAGTTCTGTAAAACTTCATCTAAAGAAAATAATTTAAAAAAAAAACCTACAGTCATGCAGCTCTTCCATCTCTTCCTTCTCAGGGAACTCCTGATTCTCTCACTTTCAGACACCATGAATATAATGATTCATGTATCCAGTGATTTTCTGAAATCAAGACACATTATCTCCCGGCAAATCCCATGAAATGCTCCCTGCTACTCACCAGTGAACTTTGTTTAAAAGACAAAGAAATCAAGTTTACTGTGAATGCATTCTTCTTAGGGAAATCTCTGTTCAATTTTTTATGACTATTTTTCTAAATTAATAAAAAGCAGAATATTTAAAATATTTCATTTTCTTATGAATTCAGCATCATTGTAGATCACATGAGGTTGGTCTGTATCCACAGAACTACATTGTTCTGAAAACCGGTAGGCCTAGTTTGACTGTATTATTTAATGAGCACATCCTAATCTGGAATACTGGCTTTAATCCTTCAAGGACACTGTTCACAAAAGGTGCAGAGAAAAAGCTGAGGTAACCAGAAGGCCAAACCTTACAGGTACAGAAATGGGGCTATTTAGCCCAGAAAGTATAAGACTGGAGAATATTTGACTATTTTAAGAGTTCCATATGGAAAAGGGATTATATTTATTTTTTGTGTGCCCAGGAGGAAGATATAGATTTGATGGGGAAGATGTCTAGATAAGGAAATCTGCTCTGAGTATATAATATTTAAGGAAAAATAAGCCCTACCATGCTGAATTACTTGCTTTTAGAAAATAAACGTCAGCGATTTGACAAGTTTCAGCCATGATAAGCATCAAGGATCCCACCATTGCCCTCTTCGGATTCTCTTCATCCAAAAGACAGCTTCAAGCTTTTACTCTGATCCAGGCCAGATCCACATTCATCTAGTGACCCCTGTCTCTGAATCTATTCAGGAATTGTGGTGCAGATGAGGGCACCAAATGTAACAAAAAAAGAAAACAAAAAAAGACACATTCTATTTCTGAGAAAAACCTCTAGCGGTTACCTGCAGGGCTGCTCTATTTTCATTCTACTTATCAGTCATCCGAAAATTCCATTTCTTCATCCTACATTCATTAAAAGACTGTCTGCTGTGCGATAGGCCATTCTTGGTGCTGGTGATACAAGATGAACCTGATGTGTCGTAAGTAATTAGTTCACCCATCTACTCTCTGCTTCAGGTGTTTGAGGCCTTCTGTGTAACAGGCAAAGGCAGTAGCAGAGACAAACATAAGCTCTATCCCAAGAAGCTTTATTTAGAGTGAGTGAGACAGAGCATAATCAAAGAAGAGTACCAGGATAGTACAGAGAAAGGGCAGCTGAGGTGATGATAGAAGGTTCTTAGAAGTGGTGACCTTACGGAGGAGACTTGATGTAAAACTAAAGAAACAGAGAGGGAAATGAATTTTAGACAGGTGAGGTGGAAATACAGATGTTAAGCAAGAGGGTGGTATAATTAGATGCTACTTCAAAAACCAACATTCTGCTGGCAGTAGTGCAATAGCTAAAGGATACAATTATGACAAGATAAACTCTTTGGAGCCTATTACAATGATTATAGGGTATTTGGGGCTTGTCTTAGTCATCTAGTGCTGATCTAACAGAAATACCACAAGGGGATGGCTTTACAAAGAGAAGTTTATTCTCTCACAGTCCAGAAGGCTGCAAGTCCAAATTCAGGGCATTAGCTCCAGGAGAAGGCTTTCTCTCTCTGTCAGCTCTGGAGAAAGGTCCTCGTGATGCATCAGTCTTCCCTTGGTCTGGGAGCATCTCAGCGCAGGAACCTCAGGTCCAAAGGACGCGCTCTGCTCCCAGCACTTCTTTCTTGGTGGTATGAGGTTCCCATATGTCTCTGCTTGCTTCTCTCTTTTATATCTCAAAAGAGACTGGATTAAGACACTATCTAATTTTGTAAACCTCATCAGCATAACCTCATCACAGTGATAGAAATTACAATGCATAAGATCACATATAATCTCATCATAGTGATAGGAAATCACATCAGATTACACAATCATATAATACTGGGAATCATGACCCAGCCAAGTTGACAGATATTTTTGGGGGACACAATTCAATCCATGACAGGGCTTTAGCCTGGGAAAGAGACTTCTGCTGGAGATGTGGACATATGAGAGTTGATTGGGTTGGTGGTTGAAGCCAAGAACATGTGTGGCTGTATAGCAGCTTTTCCAAGAAGCTTAAACATGATATCATGAAAAAGGCTGAAACATAGCTACAAGAGGGTTCAGTTAGGTTGGAAAGATTTGATGTTGTTGTTGTTAGGTGTCATTGAGTGGTTCCGACTCATAGCGACCCTATGTACAACAGAATGAAATGCTGCCCTTGAGGGGACAGGAAAGCTGGAGATAGGGAACCCAAGGTTGAGAAGGGACAACGTTGACAGGTCGTGGGTTTGTTAAACATTGTCATAGGGCAATATGTGTAGTAACAACTTAATGAGAAACTATTTGTTCTGTAAACCTCCATCTAAAATACAAAAAAAAAAAAAAAAAAAAGAATTATCTATGTGAGACCATATTGACAACAGCAACTCAAAGGGTTTGATGGGAAGCCCAGGGGGCAGTAAATTGAAGATAATGGTGATGGAATAATTTGGAAAAGGATAGTGAGAATAACAGCACAACTGAAAGAATGTCATCAATGTCACTGAACTGTACATATAGAAATTTTTGAAATGGTGTACCTTTGGCTAAGTATATTTTCACCAAAAAAAAAAATAAAAAATAGGTCCTCCAAGGTTGAGAAGGGAGAGTGTTGACATGTCGTGGGGTTGTTAACCAACGTCATAAAACAATATGTGTACTGTTTAATGAGAAACCTTTTGTTCTGTAAACCTTCATCTAAATTACAATAAAAATTTTTTTTAAAAAAGAATGAAACAATGCCTGGTCCAGCGCCATCACAATCGTTCTGCTTAAGCCCATTGTTGCAGCCACTGTGTCAATGCATCTCATCAGGGGTCTTCCCCTTTTTCACTGACCCTCTACTTTACCAAGCACGACGATATCCGGACTCATTCCTCCTGACAACATGTCCAAAGTAAGTAAGACGTAGTCTAGCCATCCTTGCTTCTAAGGAGCATTCTGGTTGTACTTCTTCCAAGACAGACCTGTTCGCTCTTTTGGCAGTCCGTTGTATAGTCAATATTCTTCACCAACACCACAATTCAAATGCGTCAATTCTTCGGTCTTCTTTATTCATCGTCCAGCTTTCACACGCATAGGAGGCCACCGAAAACACCGTGGCTTGGATCAGGCGCACCCTAGTCTTCAAGGTGACATCTTTGCTTTGCAACACTTTAAAGATGTCTTTTGCAGATATGACCAATGCAATGCGTCTTTTGATTTCTTGACTGCTGCTTCCATGGGTATTGATTGTGGATCCAAGTAAAATGAAATCCTTGACAACTTCAATCTTTTCCCCGTTTATCACGATGTTGCTTACTGGTCCACTTGTGAGGATTTTTGTTTTCTTTATGTTGAGATGTAATCCATACTGAAGGCTGTGGTCTTTGATCTTCATCAGTAAGTGCTTCAAGTCATCTTCACTTTCAGCAAGCAAGGTTGTGTCATCTGCATAATGCAGGGTGTTAATGAGTCTTCCTGCAATCCTCATGCCCCGTTCTTCTTCATATAGTCCAGCTTCTTGACTTATTTGCTCAGCATACAGACTGAATACGTATGGTGAAAGGATACAACCCGGACACACACCATTCCTGACTTTAAACCATGCAGTATCCCCTTGTTCTGTTCCAGCGACTGCCTCTTGGTCTACGTACAGATTCCTCATGAGCACAATTAAGTGTTCTGGAATTCCCAATCCGTCGCAATTTATCCATAATTTGTTATGATCCATGTAGTCGAATGTCTTTGCATAGTCAATAAAACGCAGGTAAACATCTTTCTAGTATTCTCTGCTTTCAGCCAGGATCCATCTGACATCAGCAACGATATCCCTGGTACAGTGTCCTCTTCTGAATCCGGCTTGAATTTCTGGCAGTTCCCTGTCGATATACTGCTGCAGCTGCTTTTGATACTAACGGCAAAGAGTGAGGAGGCAGGAGATAATGAAGACGCTGGAGAGAGTGTAAATGATTGATGGCGCAATGCATCGGAAAAGAAGGGAGGGGACCCGGAGCTGATGGAGAGGGCCAAATTTTTCACTGAGATACAGAGTATGGAGGTGTGGATGGATGTGGAAGCAAAAACTTTTGTTAAGGAGAAGCAGGAAATTGAGGAAGTCCCTGTCTGACTGCCTCTAAATATATCTATTCATTCACACACTCATTAAAAATTACTTACTGAGTCCTTACTATGTACAGACATCAGGTCCACTGACAACAGTCTGGTTCAACCCATTTTCCAACCCTCACTAAAATTCCACTGATCACGTAATACAGTAGTTGAGATATCGGTTTTAAGGTCAGATGGAGCTTAACGACTTCAATTTCTTACTATCAAGGCTAAGGAGACTAAGAAATCCCATTTCACATGTCAACTGTGTTATGTGGCCAGATTCCTGTCCTTGTATAGCTGTGACACCAGCCACCCATGCAGGGTTCTCCGTCTGACTCTAGCCACCCAGGGCTAGGCCAGACCTCACAAGTTTAAAGGACAGTGCGGTGCAGTGAGTTACTTAATATGGTCCTTCTAACCGTAAGTTTTTGTAACTCCCACAAAATAACTGGATGGAACTATGCAAATAAAATGCTTGTGGCCCACCAAGGGAATTCTATAGCTTGCTGCTAACGCAAATAAGGTATATGGACCTGTGATGGTTAAGGTTATGTGTCAACTTGGCTGGGCCAGGATTTTCAGTGGTTTGGCAGTTATGTAATGATAAAATCTGGCAGTGAGGTAATGATTTAATTGTCCCTTATTTTGTGATGTGTTGTAAATCCTAGCCTCTATGCCTGTAGTTAATGACCCATTTGGGAGTGAATTTTTTGTTATGCTAATAAGGCAGGATTAGGGTGGACTGTATCCTGAGTCACTGCCTTACTAGAGGGTGTGAGTCAGGTCACCACCCTTAGTCTAGTAATCACCTTTACCACCCTTATTCAAATCACACCCTTGCACCGTCTTGCTCAAGGAAGGGGGGTCTCCTTGAGGGTATGGTGTGCATACCATATATATGAATGCTCTGGCAAAGTTCTCTTTCTTGTTCTGGATCCTGCATCTGGCTCATCATCATCTGACCTCCAGTTCTTGGAACTTGAGCCAGCAGCCTATTGTCAGACCTGATTCGCTAGCTTCCACAGCCTGGTCGGCCAGCAGCCTGTTGTGTGCCCTGCTGATTTGGGACTGCCAGCCCTTGCAACCACTTCAGTCAGGAGAAACCTCCAGCCCGGTGCCTGACTCACTGATTTGGAACTTGCCTACCTCCACAGCCAAGTTAGCCATTTCCTTTACTGTTTGTGAGTTCTATGAGACGTTGCAGTGAATTACAGAATCCAAACATGGGAAGAAGAGTACTGAGAGGTGGAGGAGTAGTTGATGTTAGAGGTGATGGAGTGGTACAGCAGTTTGGAAAAGCTAGACATTTGGGAACTAGCTTTGTACTGGTCCTTCTAAAGGAATTATTCATTTAGACACCATCCTTCAAACTGTCAAACAGGTACAAACCAGCTGCAAGACTGGAAGTCTAAACAACTCCCAATTTCTGATCTGCTGGCTGCGAATCTGGGGGATCGATCTAACCCCCTTATTATTATTATGTTTTATTGTTGAATTTTAAGTGAAAGTTTACAATTCAAGTTAGTCTCTTATACAAAAATTTATACATAGTTATGTGAGCCTAATTGCTCTCCCTATACTGTAACAGCACACTCTTCCTTTCCATCCCTGATTTCCTGTGTCCATTCAACCAGCTCCTGACCCTTTCTGCCTTCTCATCTCACCTCTGGACAGAAGCTGCCCATTTACTCTCATGTATCTACTTGAGCTAAGAAGCATACTCTTCATGAGTATCATTTTATATCCCCTAGTCCAATCTAATCTTTGAAGACTTGGCCTAGGGAATGGTTTTAGTTCTGGGTTGACAGTCCAGGGACCATGCTTTCTGGGGTTCCTCCAGTCTCAGTCAGACCACTAAGTCGGTCTTTTTACAAGAATTTGAGTTCTGCACCCCACCTTTCCCCTGCTCCACCACAACTCTCTGTTGTGTTCCCTGTCAGGGCGGTCACTGGCAGTAGCCCAGCACCATCTAGTTCTTCTGGTCTCAGGCTGATGGAAGCTATGGTTTATGTGGCCCTTTCTGTCTCTTGGGCTAATACTTTCCTTGTGTCTTTGGTGTTCTTCATTCTCCTTTACTCCAGGTAAGTTGAGACCAACTGATGCATCTTAGATGGCCGCTCGCTAGCTTTTAAGACCCCAGATGCCACTCGCCAAAGTAGGATGTACAACATTTTCTTAATAAACTTTGTTATGCCAATTGACCTAGATGTCCCCTGAAACCATGGTCCCCAGACCCCCACCCCTGCTACTCTGTCCCTCGAAGCATTTGATTGTATTCAGGAAACTTAGCTTTGGTTTAGTCCAGTTGTTCTGACTTCCCCTGTATTGTGTAATGTCCTTCCCTTCACCTAAGATAATTCTTGTCTACTATCTAGTTAGTGAATAACCCTCCCCCTCTGTCCCCACCCTCCTATCAAAGAATGTTTTCTTCTGTGTTTAAACCTTTTCTTGAGTTCTTATAATAGTGGTCTTATACAATATTTGTCCTTCTGTGACTGACTGAATTCACTCAGCATAATGTCCTCCAGATTCCTCCATGTTACAAGATGTTTCACGGATTCATCATTGTTCTTTATCGTTGTGTAGTATTCCATTGTGTGAATATGCCATAATTTGTTTATGCATTCATCTGTTGATGGGCACCTGGGTTGTTTCCATCTTTTTGCTATCTTGAACAGTGCTGCAATGAACATGGGTGTGCATACATCAGTTTGTGTGCCGTCTTCTTATTTCTCTAGGATGTATTCCAAAGAGCAGGATTGCTGGATCATATGGTACTTCTATTTCTAGTTTTAAGGAAGTGCCAAATCGATTTCCAAAGTGGTTGTACCATTTTACATTCCCACCAACAGTGTATAACTGTTCCAGTCTCTCCATAACCTCTCCAACATTATTTTGTGTTTTTTGGATTAATGCTAGCCTTGTTGGGGTGAGATGACACTCATTGCAGTTTTGTGTTTCTCTAATGGCTAATGATCCTGAGCATTTCTTCATGTGTCTGTTAGCCACTTGAATGTCTTCTTTGGCAAAGTGTTTGTTCATACCCTTTGCCCATATTTCAGTTGGGTTATTTATCTTTTTGTTGTTGAGGTTTTCGCAGTATCTTATAGATTTTAGAGATTAGACACTGATCGGATTTGTCATGGCCAAAATTTTTTTCCCAGTATGTAGGTTGTTTTTTGACTCTTTTGGTGAAGTCTTTTGATGAGCATAAGTGTTTGATTTTTAGGACCTCCCAGTTATCTAGTTTCTCTTCTTGTGTTTGTGCATTGTTACTTATGGTTCATATTCTGTTTATGCCATGTATTAGGGCTCCTAGCACTGTCCCTATTTTTTCTTCCTTTGTCGCAGTGGTGGCGAACGTCGGGACGGTGGAGACAGTAACCAAACACAACTCTCATAGAGAAGTGGGGCCAGGAGGGTCACTCTAAGGAGTCGACCCCGGCTTCAGTCCCAGTTTATTTATAGTCAATACAGCAAGCAGTGAAGCAAATAACAGAACAATGGGCTTTGGGTGTGGGCAAGGGAGAAGGAATTCAGGTAAACAAGACAATCAGTACAGGGACAATAGGTTTGGAAAAACAAGTTGTGACAAGCCTCAATATGTTGGGGACAAGTCTCAACATGCTATGCAGCACAGAGGCCTGTGGGGGCTGCAGTTGTCAATAGTGCAGCCATGTTTAAATGGCATATATCCCCACATTCCTTGATTTCTATCGTTTTAGATTTTGTATTTAGGTCTTTGATCCATTTTGAGTTAGTTTTTGTGTATAGTGTGAGGTATGGGTCTTGTTTCAGCTTTTTGCAGATGGATATCCAGTTATGCCAGCACCATTTGTTAAATAGACTGTCTTTTCCTCCAATTAATGGACTTTGGGCCTTTGTCAAATATCAGCTGCTCAAAGGTGGATGAATTTATGTCTGGATGCTCAATTTTGTTCTATTGCTCTATGTATCTGTTGTTGTACCACTACCAGGCTGTTTTGACTACCATGGCAGTATAATAGGTTCTAAAATCAGGTAGTGTTAGGCCTCCCACTTTGTTCTTCTTCAATAATGCTTTACTTATCTGGGGTCTCTTCCCTTTCCATATGAAGTTGGTGATTTGTTTCTCCATCTCATTAAAAATGCCATTGGAATTTGGATCGGGATTGCATTGTATCTGTAGATTGCTTTGTGCAGAATTGACATTTTCACGTTTAGTCTCTCTATCCACGAGCAAGGTATGTTTTCCCACTTATGCCGGTCTCTTTTGGTTTCTTGCAGTAATGTCTTCTAGTTTTCATTGTTTAGGCCTATACGTCTCTGGTTAGATTTATTCCTAAGTATTTTATCTTCTTGGGGGCTACTGTAAATGGTACTGATTGCATGATTTCCTCTTTGAAGTTCTCTTTGTTGGTCTAAAGGAATCCAACTGATTTTTGTATATTTATCTTGTATCCTGATACTTTGCTGAAATCTTCTATTGGTTCCAATAGTTTCCTTGTGGATTTTTTGGGATTTACTGTGTATAAGATCATATCATCTGCAAACAGAGATACTTTTAATTCTTCCCTACCAATTTGGATGCCCTTTATTTCTTTTTCTAGCCAAATTGGTCTGGCTAGGACCTCCAGCACAATGTTGAATAAGAGTGGTGGTAAAAGACATCCTTGTTGTATTCCCATTCTCAAGGGGAATGCTTTCAAACTCTCTCCTTTTAGGATGATGTTGGCTGTTGGCTTTGTATAAATGCTCTTAATTATGTTGAGGAAATTCCCTTTTATTCCTATTTTGTTGAGAGTTTTTATCATGAATGGGTGTTGGACTTTGTCAGATGCCTTTTCTGCATCAATTGATAAGATCATGTGGTTCTTGTCTTTTGCTTTATTTATGTGATGGATTACATTGATTGTTTTTCTAATGTTGAACCACCCCTGCATACCTGGTATAAATCCCACTTGATCATGGTGAAATTTTTTTTTTTTTTTGATATGTTGCTGAATTCTATTGGCTAGAATTTTGTTGAGGATTTTTGCGTCAATGCTCATGAAGGCTATTGGTCTGAAATTTTCTTTTTTTGTGGTGTCTTTACTTGGTATTGGTATCAGGGTTATACTGGCTTCATAGAATGAGTTTGGGAGTATTCCATCCTTTTCTATGCTCTGAAATATCTTTAGTAGTAGTGGTGTTAACTCTTCTCTGAAAGTTTGGTAGAATTCTCCAGTGAAGTTGTTCGGGCCGGGCTTTTTTTTTTAATTGTACTTCAGGTGAAGGTTTACAGAACAAATAGTTTCTCTTAAACGGTCAGTACACATATTGTTTTATGACATTGGTTAACAACCCCACGACATGTCAACCCTCTCCCTTCTCGACCTTTATTTTTGGTGAAAATATACATAGCCAAAGATACACCATTTCAAAAATTTCTACATGCACAGTTCAGTGACATCAATTAAGTTCTTCCGGTTGTGCTGCTATTCTCACTTTAGATGAAGGTTTACAGAAAATAATTTCTCACTAAAGAGTTAGCACACATGTTGCCCTATGACAACGGTTAACAACCCCACTACATGTCAACAGTGTCCTTACTCAACCTTGGGTTCCCTATCACCAGCTTTCCTGTCCCCTTCTGCCTTCTAGTCTTTGTCCCTGGACTGCTATGCTTCATTAGTTCCGTTTTGTTTTATGGGTCTGTCCAATCCTCGGCTGAACAGTAAACCTCAGAAGTGACTTCACCACTGGGTTAAAAGGGTGTCTGGGGGCCATACTCTTGGGGTTTCTCCAGTCTCTTCAGGCCAGTAAATCTGGTCTTTTGTGTGTGTGTGTTACAATTCTGTTCTCCATCCTTCTCCAGCTCTGTCTAGAACTCTCTATTGTGATCCCGGTCAGAGCAGTAAGTGGTGGCAGCTGGGCACCATCTAACTGTACTGGACTCAGTCTGGTGGAGGCCTTGGTATCTGTGGTCCATTAGTCCTTTGGACTAATCTTTTCCTTGTATCCTGTTCTCTTCATTCTCCCTTGATCCCAAAGGGGTGAGACCAGTGGGGTATCTTAGATGGCTGCTCACAGGCTTTTAAGACCCCAGACGCTACTCACCAAGGTAGAATATAGAACATTGTCTTTATAAACTGTGTGTTATGCCAATTGAGCGAGATGTTCCATGAGACCATGGTCCCCACAGCCCTCCGCCCAGCAATTCAGTCCTTCAAGGAGTTTGGATGTGTCTAGGGAGTTTCCATGACCTTTCCTTGTACAAGTTGTGCTGGTTTCCCCCTATTGTGTACTGCCTCACCCTTCACCAAAGATGCCACTTATCTATTGCCTATTTAGTATTCCCCCCCACCCCCCATAACCAACTAAGATTGTTACTTTTTGTGTGTAAACTTTTTCATGGTTTTTACAATAGAGGTCGGGCCAGGTTTTTTTGTTGGGAGATTTTTAATTACCTTTTCAATCTCTTCTTTTGTTATGGGTTTATTCAGTTGTTCTATCTCTGTGTTAGTTTAGGTAAGTAGTGAGTTTCTAGAAATTTGTCTATTTCCTCTAG
Source organism: Dugong dugon (assembly GCA_030035585.1). Classification (NCBI taxonomy): domain Eukaryota; kingdom Metazoa; phylum Chordata; class Mammalia; order Sirenia; family Dugongidae; genus Dugong; species Dugong dugon. Next base: position 21,407,070 of record CM057462.1, on the reverse strand, counting down.
GTTTTCAAATTTGTTAGAGTATAATTTTTCATAGTATTCAGTTATGATTCTTTTAATTTCAGTTGGGTCTGTTGTGATATCACCCATCTCATTTCTTATATGGGTTATTTGCTTCCTCTTCTGTTTTTCTTTCGTCAGTTTGGCCAAAGGTTTATCAATTTTGTTGATCTCTTCAAAGAACCAACTTTTGGTCTTATTAACTCTTCCAATTGTTTTTCTATTCTCTTTCATTTAATTCTGCTCTAATTCTTATTATTTCTTTTCTTCTGGTGCCCGAGGGCTTCTTTTGCTGCTCTCTTTCTACTTGTTCGAGTTGTAAGGTTAATGTTTGGATTCTGGCCCTTTCTTGTTTTTGGATGTGTGCATTTATTGCTATAAACTGACCTCTGAGCACTGCTTTTGCTGTGTCCCAGAGGTTCTGGTAGGATGTGTTTTCATTCTCGTTTGATTCTATGAATTTCTTTATTCCATACTTAATTTCTGCTATTACCCAGTAGTTTTTGACCAAGGTGTCGTTCAGTTTCCATGTGATTGATTGTTTTCCATGCTTCTTATGTTACTGATTTCTACTTTCATGGCTTTATGGTCAGAAAAGATGCTTTGCAATATTTCGATGCTTTGGATTTTGTTAAGGCTTGCTTTATGGCCTAATATGTGGTCTATTCTGGAGAATGTTCCATGTGCATTGGAAAAGAAAGTATACTTGGCTGCTGTTGGGTGAGATCATGTTGGTTAATGGTAGGATTTAGATCTTACATGTCTTTGTTGAGCTTCTTTCTGTATGTTCTGTCCTACACTGAAAGTGGTGTGTTGAAATCTACTATTATTGTGGAGCTCTCTTTTCAATGCTGTTAGAGTTTGTTTTATGTATTTTGGAGCCCTGTCATTGAGTGAGTAAATATTTATTATAGTTATGTCCTCCTGGTGTATTGACCCTTTAATCATTATATAGTGTCCTTACTTATCGTCTGTGGTGAATCTTAAAGTCTATTTTGTCAGCGATTAATATTGCCACTCCTGCTCTTTTTGAGTGTTGTTTGCTTGGTATATTTTTTCCAACCTTTGAGTTTCAGTTTGTATCTTTAAGGTGTGTCTCTTGTAGGCAGCATATAGATGGATCATGTTTTTTCATCCAATCTGCCACTCTCTGTCTCTTTATTGGTGCATTTAGTCCATTTACATTCAGCTTTATTATTGATAGGTATGTTTAGTGCTGCCATTTTGATGTCTTTTTTGTGTGTTGTCGACAGTTTCTTTGTTCCACTTAATTTTCTGTGCTGAGTCTTTTTTCTTTATGTATTTTCTGGTCATCTTTTTCATTGTTGCTGATTTTATATTTGCTGAATCTTTATATTTTTGTTGCTTTTTATTTTGACTTGTAGAATTGTTAGTTTCCTTTGTGGTACCTTGATATTACCCCTATTTTTCTAAGTTTAAACCAGCCTTTTATTTCTTTATTTTGCTTTGACTTCCTCTCCATATGAAAAATCTGTGTCTACTCTTTTTGTCCCTCTTCTAACTCCCTTATTTACCATCCTGTAGCTCAGATGTCCCCAGCCTTCTTCCTTTTGACCCTTTAGGTTCAATAATTCACTGGAATGACCAGAGTTTTCACAAAAAGGTCTTTCTTACAATATCAGCCTTAATATAAAAAAAGGAATAGAAATGAAGACATGCACAAGGTGAGTCTTATAGGATTCCAGTGTAGGTTCCATGTCCTCAGTACATGCTACTTTCCACTAGGATGGATATTTCTCAGCAACCAGGAAGCTCACTTAACCCTCCAATTTCTGGGTTTTTATTGGTCAGTCCTGCACGATAAGCCAAATTATGACTCAAGAGGCTAGCATCAGGCCACCAGGTGGTCACTCTATTCTTACCCTCACTCATTAGCTCTCAGGAACCTCTAACAAAGGCCAGATTACTTTCTGCATGGTAGTTCATCACCTCACAGTTAACAATTCTAAAACTACTTTATGTATAATCTAAGATTCAGCAAATAATGTATTGTCGATAATGAGAGCCAGGAGTATTACTATTAGAAAAATAAGTAACATATAAAGTATGATAAAAGGCTAAAATGAACCTTGTGGACTGGAATGAGAGATATGGGTATGATCTTGTGATTTCTAAAATATATATAGATCCATATAAAAATAGGTATGACCATGTGTCTTTGTATGTGTATACTAACACATATACATTTCCTAGCTCTTACCACTTTGAGGGCCCAGTAGCCATAAGCGTAACTAATGCCCAGATCTTTGCTTCTAAATATCATGTCAGTATGTCGTGCTGTGGTGGACTATGTGTTGCTGTGACATAGGAAGCTGTGCCACCAGTATTCAAATATCAGCAGGGTCACCCACGGTGGACAGGTTTCAGCTGAGCTTTCAGACTAACACAAACTAGGGAGAAGGACCTAGTGGTCTAATTCTCATAAAAATTAGCCAGTGAAAACCTTATGAATAGCAGTGGAACACTGATATAGTACTGGAAGATGAGCCCCTCAGCTTGGAAGGCACTCAGTATATGACAAGAGCTGCCTCCTCAAAGCAGAGTTGACATTAATGACATGGATGCAGTCAAGCTTTCAGGACACTCATTTACTGATGTGGCAAGACTCAAAATAAGAAGAAACAGTTGCAAATATCCAATAACAATAGGAACATGGAATGTACAAAATATGAATCTAGGAAAATTGGAAATCACCAAAAACTAAATGGAATGCAGAAAGATCGATATCCTAGGCATTAGTGAGTTGAAATGGACCAGTATTGGCCATTCTGAATAGGACAATCATATGGTCTACTATGCTGGGAATGACAAACTGAAGAGGAATGGTGTTGCATTCATCATCAAAAAGAACATTTCAAGATCTATCCTGAAGTACAACACTGTAAATGATAGGATAATATCCATATGCCTACAAGGAAGACCAGTAAATACAACTATTATTCAAATTTACGCACCAACCACTAAGACCAAAGATAAAGAAACTGAAGATTTCTGTCCACTTGTGCAGTCTGAAACTGATCAAACATGCAATCAAGATGCATTGATAATTACTGGTTATTGGAATGCAAAAGTTGGAAACGAACAAGGATTGGTAATTGAAAAGTATGTTCTTGGAGGCAGGGCCAAGATGGTGGAGTAGTCAGACGCTGACTGTGGTCCCTCTTACAACAAAGACTGGAAAAAAACAAGTGAATCAATTATATATGACAATCTAAGGGCCCTGAACATCAAAGGCAAAGTTGAGGAATCGGACTGAGTGGCAGGGGAAGGGAGAGACGGTTTGGAAGCAGCGAGGAATTGCCAGACCTGACCCGGAGGGAGACAGCACCCTTCAGCCTGGATAGGCTGGTATGCGCAGTGAGGCAAGCACTGGCACTTGGGAGGCATTTTCCACATTGGGAGAGACCAAGAGGCAGAGAGTCTACTCGGGTCTCCAGAACCAGTAAAATGCAGTGCTCAGTTGGCAAAAGATAAGTACATGCGTCTAACTTACTGTGTGGATCAAAAAACACCCCCTTGGGAAAAACTTCTCTTTCATTTACCTGCCCCCTCCCTGCTCTGCACCGGGTCCTGGGTCTGCTTCGGTGATTGCCGAGTCCCTGCACCCTGAGCTATTCTCCTGGCCTTGGAGAGGGAACAAATTAACAAACAGGAAAAAATTAATCTGCCAGCTCTCTTAAATGGGGAACTAAGGGTAGGAACAGCTCCTTTGCCTAGGCTAAAGCATAAGGGGTCCACAGACTTTGATTGCCTTTCTCCCCTGCATAGATATGTGTGGGCCTATTTCAACAGTGTAGTCCCTCATTACGACAGTACAATAGGGTATATATCTGAGGTCTAACTTCAACTGTATCAGCTATACAGTGAAGTGGCAGATTCGTGATATTTGACACTGCTCTGCCCATTAAGCAGGGCCCTCAACTACCCATATCAGGGGCCTTAGGACTGCTGGCTCCACCCACACCACCTAGCCACTTGTGACAAGGGTCTAAGAATAAGTGGTGCCTCCTAGTCCTTACAGCCAACAGCATTGGGTGCCTATAATCTGGCTCCAAAACCCACCCATGTGCTCTAGGGAACAGGGACACGCTTTCCTCCCAGACACTCAGGGGCAGCTGTCAGCCCCTTGCCTTGCTCAGCACGTGACCCCCTACTACAGCCAGATACCTGTGCCTACACCAATCACCCTTGCCCATCTAGGACTGTAGGTGAGAGCCTGCACCACACACTTGGTGACTACCTGGACACCTGAGTTGAATCCATACTGGAAAAGTAAATGGACTCTTGGGCTCACATACTTAGTAACAGATCTAACCACCTGGTGACAGGACATTAAATCTACAAAGGTGTCAATAATCAAACTAGCTCACAGGAGCAGCCTATTTGGGCATATCAGAACAAAACAAAAAACTAGGACACAGTAAGCAAACATAAAATAAATATATTAACTTACTGAATACCAACTGAGACGTTTCAACAAATGGATGCAGTGCTGGAAGTGCTTTCTCATCTATGCCAAGAAATTTGGAAGACAATTACCTGGCCAACCGACTAGAAGAGATCCATATTTATGCCTATTAAATGAAAGATGATCCAATAGAATTCAAAAATTATTCAGCAATAATAATATCACACACTAGTAAATTTTTGCTTAAGAAAAGTGGTTACAATAGTACGTCCACAGGGAACTGCCAGAAATTCAAGCCAGATTCAGAAGAGGAGAGGATGTGGAACATGGGATATCAGTGCTTATGTCAGATGTATCCTAGCTGAAAGCAGAGAATACTAGAAAGATGTTTACCTGTGTTTTATTGACTATGCAAAGGCGTCCAACTGTGTGGATTCTAACAAATTATGGGTAACATTGTGAAGAATGGGAATTCCAGAACACTTAATTGTGCTCGTGAGGAACCTGTACATAGACCAATAGGAAGTTGTTCAAACAGCAAGGGGATACTGCATGGTTTAAAGTCAGGAAATGTGTGTGTCAGGGTTGTATCCTTTCACCATACTTGTTCAATCTGCAAATAATTCAAGAATCTGGACTATGTGAAGAACAGGGTATGAAGATTGGAAGAATACTCATTAACAACATGCAATACCTGGATGACACATCCTTGCTTGGTGAAAGCAAAGAGGACTTTAAGTACTTACTGATGAAGATCAAAGACTACAGCCTTCACTAAGAATTACACTTCAATATAAAGAAAACAAAAATCCTACCAAGTGGACCAATAAGCAACATCATGATAAATGGAAAAAAACAGTTGTCAAGGACTTCATTTTACTTGGATCCACAATTAACACCCACAGAAGCAACACTCAGGAAATCAAAGGACACATTGCATTGGGCAAATCTGCTGTAAAAGATCTCTTTGAAGTGATAAAAAGCAAAGATGTCACTTTAAGAACTAAGCTGTGGCTGACCCATCAAAGCTGAACGTTGAATAAGGAAGACCAAGAATTGATGCCTCTGAATTATGGTGTTGGTAAAGAATAATGAATATACCATGGACTGCCAGAAGAACAAATAAATCTGTCTTGAAAGAAATACAGACAATGCTCAGAAGCATGGATGGCAAGACTTCAAGGATTTTGGATATGTTATCAGGAGAGACCATTCATTGGAGAAGGGCAGAATGTTTGGCAAAGTAGAGGGTCAGCAAAAAAGAGGAAGACCCTCGACAAAATGGATTGATGCAGTGTCTGCAACAATGGGCTCAAATATAGCAACAATTCAGAGAATGGTGCAGGACTGGGCAGTGTTTCATTCTGTTGTACATAGAGTCGTTATAAGTCGGATTTGATTAGAAGGTGCCTAAAAACACCACAAGGAAGAGCAGTTAATATGACTACTATTCAAATTTACTCACCAACCACTAAGGCCAAAGATGAAGAAACTGAAGATTTTTACAAACTTCTACAGTCTGAAATTGATCAAACACATGATCAAGATGCATTGATAATTACTGGCAATTGGAATGTGAAAGTTGGAAACAAAGAAGGATTGGTAGTTGTAAAATATGGCTTTGGTGATAGAAACAATGCTGGAGATTGTATTATAGAATTTAGCAAGACCAACAACTTCTTTGTACCCATGGAAGCAGCAGTCAAGAAATCAAAAGACACATTTCATTGGGCAAATCTGCTGCAAAAGACCTCTTTAAAGTGTTGAAAAGCAAAGATGTCACCTTAAAGACTAAGTTGTGCATGACCCAAGCCATGGTATTTTCAATCGCCTCATATGCATGCAAAAGCTGGACCATGAATAAGGAAGACAGAAGAATTGACGTTTTTGAATTGAGGTGTTGGAGAAGAATACTGAATATACCATGGACTGCCAAAAGAACGAACAAATCTGTCTTGAAAGAAGTACAGCCAGAATGCTCTTTGGAAGCCAGAATAGTGAGACTACATCTTACATATTTTGGACATGTTATCAGGAGGGATCAGTCCCTGGAGAAGGACATTATGCTTGGTAAAGAGTCAGCAAAAGAGAGGAAGCCCCTCAACGAGATGGACTGACACAGTGGCTGTGGGATCAAGCATAACAATGACTGTGAGGATGGTGCAAGACTGGACAGTGTTTTGTTCTGTAATACATGGGGTTGCTATGACTCAGAACTGAGTCGATGACACCTAACAACTTCTTCATTGCAAATACCTTTTTCCAACAACATAAACAGTGACTACATGTGACATCACCAGATGTAATAAACAGGAATCAAATCGACTACATTTGTGGAAAAAGACAATAGAAAAGCTCAATATCATCAGTCAGAACAAGGCCAGAGTTGACTGTGGAACAGACCACCAATTGCTCATATGCAAGTTCAGGTTGAAGTTGAAAAAAATTACAACTCCAAAAGATCCAAAATATGAATTTTAGTATATCCCACCTGAATTTACAAGAATAGATTTCATTTCAAGAATTAGAATAGATTTCAAGAATAGATTTGCTGCATAGAACACTAATGACCGAAGACCAGACGATTTGTGAAATGACATCAAGGATGTCATACATGAAGAAAGCAAGAGGTCATTAAAGACATGAAAGAAAGACCAAAATGCATGCCAGAATAGATTGTGAAACTTGTTCTTGAACGTTGAGAATCTAAAGCAAAGGAAGAAAAGATGAAGTAAAAAAGAGTTGAACAGAAGATTTCAAAGGGCAGCTCGAGAAGACAAGGTAAAGTATCACAATGAAATGTGCAAAGACCTACAGATAGAAAATCAAAGTGAAGAACACACTTTGCATTTCTCAATCTGAAAGAAAAAAATTCAAGCCTTGAATTGCAATACTGAAGGATTCTATGGGGAAAATATTAAACAATGCAGGAAGCATCAAAAGAAGATGGAAGGATACACACCGTACCAAAAAGAATTGGTCTATGTTCAGTCATTTCAAGAAGTAGCATCTGATCAAGTATTGAAGGTAGTGAAGAGGTCCAAGCTGCACTAAAGGCATTGATGAAAAACAAGGCTCCAAGAATTGATGGAATACCAATTGAGATGTTTCAAAAAACGAATGCAGCTCTGTGAGTGCTCATTCGTCTATGCAAACAAATTTGGAAGGCAACTACCTGGCCAACTGACTGGAAGAGATCCATATTTGTACCCATTCCAAAGGTTATCCAACAGAATGTGGAAATTAATTAATATCATTAATATCACACAAGTAAAATTTTGCTGAAGATCATTCAAAAGTGGTTGTAGCAGTACATCAAAAGGGAACTTACACAGAAATTCAAGCCAGGTTCAGAAAAAGACGTGCAGAAGGGATATCATTTCTGATGTCAGATGGTTATGGCTGAAAGCAGAGAATACCAGAAAGATGTTTACCTGTGTTTTATTTAGTTATTGTACTTTAGATGAAAGATTACAGAGCAAATCAGTTTCTCATCAAACAATTAATACACATAATTTTGTGATCTTGGTTGCCAACCCTATGACAACACACTCCCCTGGCCAATTTTGGGTTCCCCATTACCAGCTTTCCTGTCTCCTCCTGCCTTCTCATCCTTGCCCCTGGGCTGGTGTGCCCCTTTAGTCCATTTTGGTTTATGGGCCTAATCTTTGGCTGATGGGTGAACCTCAGAAGTGACTTCCATACTGAGTTAAAAGGGTGTCCAGAGGCCATACTCTGGAGGCTTCTCCAGTCTCTGTCAGACCAGTAACTCTGGGCTTTTTTTGTTAGAATTTTATTCTACAGTTTTCTCCAGCTGTGTCCGGGACCCTCTATAGTGATTCCTGTCAGAGCAGTGGGTGGTGGTAGCCGGGCATCATCTAGTTGTGCTGGATTGAGTCTGGTGGAAGCTGTGGTAGTTGTGGTCCATTAGTCCTTTGGACTAATCTTTCCCTTGTGTATTTGGTTTTCTTCACTCACACTTGCTCCAGATGGGGTGGGACCAGTGGAGTATCTTAAAGATCGCCACTCACAAGCTTTTAAGACCCCAGATGTTTCTCACCAAAGTAGGATGTAGAACATTTTCTTCATAAACTATGTTATGCCAATTGAACTAGGTGTCCCAAAGACCATGGTCCCAAGCCCTCAGCCCAGTAATTTGGTCCCTCAGGATGTTTCAATGTGTCTATGAAGCTTCCATGACCTTGTCTTGGTTAAGGTGTGCTGACTTCCCCAGTACTGTGTACTGTCTTACCTTTCACCAAAGTTACTAGTTATCTATTGTCTAGTGTTTTTCCCTCTCCACCCCTCCCCTGCCTAGTAACCATCAAAGCTTGTTTCTGTGTGTAAACCTTTTTGAGTTTTTGTAACAATGGTCTCATACAGTATTTGTCCTTTTGTGATTATCTCACTCAGCATAATGCCCTGAAAAGTCATCCATGTTGTAGATGTTTCATGGTTTGAATTATGCCCCCCCCCCCAAATTGTGTCTATTTGGCTGGGCCATGGTTCCGAGAATTGTGTGGCTGGCCTCCATTTTGTGATTGTAATTTTAAAGAGGTTAGGGTGGGATTGTAACACCACCCTTACCCAGGTCACATCCCTGATCCAATATAAAGGGAGTTTCCCTAGGGTGTGGCCTACACCCCCTTTTACAAGAGATAGAAGGGAAGCAAGCAGAGTTGGGGACCTCATACAATCATGAAAGCAGTGCCAGCAGCAGAGCATGTCCTTTGGACCCGGGGTCCCTGCGCGGAGAAGCTCCTAGTCCAGGGGAAGATAGATGACGAGAGAGAGAAAAGCCTTCCCCTGGAGCTGACGGCCTGAATTTGGACTTGTAACCTACTAGACTGTGAGAGAATAAATTTCTCTTTGTTGAAGCTACCCACTTGTGGTATTTGTTAGAGCAGCACTAGATGACTAAGATGTTTCACAGATTCATCACTGTTTATTGTTCCTTAGTATTCCATTGTGTGTATGTACCAGTTTATCCATTCATCTGTTGATGGGCACTTAGTTGTTTCTACCTTTTTGCTATTGCGAATAATGCTGTAATGAACATGGGTATGCATATGTCTATTCGTGTGATGGCTCTTATTTCTCTAGAATATATCCTTAGGAGTGGGATTGCTAGATCGTATGGTATTTCTATTTCTAGCTTTTTAAGGATGCGCCGTATGGTTTTCCTAAATGGCTGTACCATTTTGCATTCCCATCAGTGTGCATAAGAATTCCATTCTCCCTGCAGCTTCTCCAATATTTGTTATTTTGTTTTATTTTTCTTTTTAATTCGTGCAAGTAATGTTGGGGTAAGATGATATCTCATGGTAGTTTTCATTTGCATTTCTCTAACGGCTAGTGATTGTAAGCATTTCCTCATATGTCTCTTAGCCATCTGAATGTCTTCTCTGGAGAAGTCTGTTCATATCCTTTGTCCATTTTTCAACTGGATTGTCTTCTTGTTGCTAAGGTTTTGGATTTTCCTACAGATTTTGGAGATTAGAGCTTTGTCAGATTTTTCATAGCCAAAATTTTTTTCCCAGTGTGTAGGTTCTCTTTTTATTATTTTGGTGATGTCTTTTGATGAGATTAAGTGTTTAATTTTTAGAAGATATCAGTTATCTAGCTTATCTTCTGGTGTTTGTGTACTGTTAGTTATACCTTCTACCTTGTTCAAGTCATGTATTAGGGCCTCTAGTGTTGACTTCTTCTTCTATGATCTTTATAGGTTTTGGTTTTATATTTAGGTCTTTGAGCCATTTTGAATTAGATTTTGTGTACAGTGTGAATATGGGTCCTGTTTGACTTTTATACAAATGGACATCCAGTTTTTCCAGCACCATTTGTTAAAAAGACTGTCTTTTCCCCATTTAATGGGCTTTGGGCCTTTGCTGAAGATTAGGTGACTGTAGGTGGATGGATTTACATCTGGGTTCTTGATTCTTTTCTATTGGTCAATTTGTCTGTCAACTGTATAAAAGTACCAGGTGTTTCAACTACCATAGCTGTATAATAGGTTCCGAGGTCAGGTACTGCAAATCCTACTTTATTCTTTTTCTTCAATAGTGCTTTATTTATCTGGACACTTTCCTTTCCATAGAAAGTTAATGATTAGTTTTTCCATCTCATTAAAGAATGCTGTTGGTATTTAGATCGGGATTCCACTGCATTTATAGATTGCTTTGGGTAGAATTGACATTTTCATAATCTTAACTCTATTTATCCATGAACATGGTATGTCTTCCCATTCATGTAGGTCTCATTTGGTTTCTTGCAGTAATGTTTTGTAGTTTTTTTTCCATAGGTCTTTTATGTCCCTAGATTTATTCCCATTTCTTCAGGAGCTATTATAAATAGTATTGCTTTCCTGATTTCTTTTTCGTACTTCTCTTTATTGGTGTATATGAATCCGACTGATTTGTGTATGTTTATCCTGTATCTTGCTACTCTGCTGAATCTATTAGTTCCAATAGCTTTCTTGTGGAGTCCTTTGGATTCTCTCTGTGTAGTATCATATCATCTGCAAGTAGAGATAGTTTTACTTCTTCCTTACCAATCTGGATGCCCCTTCTTTTTTTGCCTTAATGCTCTATCTAGGACTTCCAGCACAACGTTAAATAGGAGTGGTGATACAGGGCATCTTTGTCTTGTTCTCATTCTCAGGGCGGTTGTTTTCAGCCTCTCTCCATTAAGAATGATGTTGGCTGTTGGTTTTGTATACATGTCCTTTTTATGTTGAGGATATTTATTGGGAGTTCTTATCAGGAATGGGTGTTGGAATTTACTCAATGCCTTTTCTGCATCAATCAATATGATCATGTGATTTTCTTTTGCTTTATGCGGTGGCTTATGTTGATTTTCTAACGTTGAACCATCCTTGCATACCTGGTATGAATCCAACTTGGTCATTGTGTATTATTATTTTTTTTTAATATGGTGCTGAATTCTATTGGCTAGAATTTTGTTGAGATTTTTTGCATCTATATCCATGAAAGATATTGGGTTTTTTTTGTGTGTGTGTGTGTGGTGTCTTTGCCTGGTTCTGGTATCAGGATTATTCTGGCTTCACAAAATGCATTTGGAAGCATTTTTTCTTCTTCTATGGTATGAAATAGTTTCAGCAGTACTGGTGCAAGCTCTTCTCTGAATGTTTGGTAGAAGTCTTCAGTGAAGCCATCTGGACTATGGCTTTTAATTGGGGGGGGGGGGTTTATTACCTTTTCCATCTCTTCTCGTTATGGGTCTGTTCAGATTTTCAACCTCAGTTTGTGTTAGGCAGTGTGTTTGTAGAAATGTGCCCATTTCCAACTGGTTTTCAAATTTGTTGCATAGCATTGTGTTATCCTTGATATTTCAGTTGGGTCTGTTCTAATGTCCCCTATTTTCTTACTTGGGTTATTTGCTTCCTCTCCTATTTTTCTTTTGTCAATTTGGCCAATGGTTTGTCAATTTTGTTGATCCTTTCAAAGAATCAACTTTTGGTTTTATTCTATTGTTTTTCTATTCTCTATTTCATTTATTTCTGCTCTGATCTTTATTTCTTTTCTTTTGGTGGCGGTGAGCTTCTTTTGTTGTTCTTTATTCAAGTTGTACAGCAAATGTTTTGATTTTGTCCCTTTCTTCTTTTTGGACGTGTGCATCTATTGCTATAAACTGACCTCTAAGCACTGTCTTTGCTGTGTCCCAAAGGTTTTGTTATGATGTTTTCATTCTTGTTTTAGGAATTTTTTGATTCCATCTTTGATTTCTTCTATCACCCAGTGGTTTTTAAGGTGTTAGTTTCCACATATTTCATTTTTTCCCTTGCTTTTCCTGTTATTAATTTCTACTTTTATGGCATTGTGATCAGATAAGGTATTTTATATTACCTCAATGTTTTGCACTTTGTTGAGGACTGCTTTGTGCCCTAAGATGTGGTCTATTCTGGATAACGTTCCATGTGCATTGAAAAAGAATGTGTACTTTGTTGCTGTTGAGTGGAGTGTTCTATATATGTCTGAGGTCAAGTTGGTTGATTGTGGCCTTTAGATGGTCTGCATCTTAGCCGAGTTTCTTTCTAGATATTTTTTCCTTTACTGAGAGTGGTGTGTTGAAGTCTCCTACTATTATTATGGGACTGTCAACTTCTCTTTTCAGTGCCGTTAGAGTTTGATGTATTTTGGAGTCCTGTTGTTGACTCCGTAGATACTTATGGTTATATACTTATGGTGGACTGTCCCTTTAATCATTATATAATGTCCTTCCTCATCTTTTATGGTGGATTTTGAAATTAGTATTGCTACTCCTGCTCTTTTTGGTTGCTGTTTGTTATTTTTTTATCTTTGATTTTCAATCCGTCTTTCTAAGATGTGCTTCTTGTACACAGTTTATTGATGTGTCCTGTTTTTTAATCCATTCTGTCACTCTATGGGTACATTTAAGCCATTTACATTCATTGTGATTACTGATAGGTTGAGTTTATTGCTATCATTTTGTACTGTTTTTGTGGTGCTGATGTTTTCTTTGTTCCTCTTAACTCTTCTGTGCTAATTCCTTTTATTTGTGGCTTTTTTGTTTCATTTTTGCAGATTTTGTGTTTACTGAGACATGTTTTTCTTTATTTTGATGAGTAGGTTTGCTTTCTTTGTGGTTACCTTGAAATTTGTCCCTACCTTCCTAAGTTTAAACCTGTCTTTTATTACTTGATAGAGCCTTGACTTCCTCTTCATTTGAATATTCTATATCTACACTGTTTATTCCTTTTTCTGACATTGTTGTCATTTACAGACTGACTTCTGGTTTCCTGTTGTAAATCTTTTAGTTTTGTTTTATCCTTGAAAGTTCATTACCTAAGTTGGTATCCGGCTGATTCTGTCTTGTGTCCTAGATTAGGTTGTTGTCTGAAGTTGCTGGTTCTCTAACCAAAGGATTCCCTTTAATAATTCTTTAAGTTTGGTTTGGCTTTAACATATTCCCTTAATTTCTGTTTATCTGGAAATGTCCTAATTTTTCCATCATATTTGAGCAAGAGTTTTGCAAGATATATTATTCTTGGTTGGCAGTTTTTTTGAAGGTTTTATATTTGTCATCCAATTTATTTCTTGCCTGCATGGTTTCTGCTGAGTAATCAGAGCTTAGTCTTATTGTTTCCCCTTCGTATGTGATTTTTGGTTTTTCTCTAACTGCTCTCAAAATTCTTTGTCTTTGGTTTTAGCGAGTGTGATTATGATGTTTTGGTGATTTTCTTTTGGGGTCTATCCTATATGGGGTTTGTTGAGCTTCTTGGCTGGTCAGCTTTCATGTTTCTTGATATTAGAAAAGTTTTCTATCAGAAAATCTTCAATGATCTTCTTTGTATTTTTCTGTTTTCCCCTCGTTCTGGAACTCCAATCACACACAATTTTTTTCTTTTGATCGATCCCACCTCGTTCTCAGGGTTTCATATTTCTTCATTCTTTTCTCTAATTTTTCCTCAAACAAGGTGGTATCCAAAGGATTTGTCTTCAATTTCGCTGATCCTGTCTTCCATTGTTTCAAATTGCACCAAAAACCTTTTATTGCACTGTCCATTTCTGAAATCTTTTTATCTTTTGAATTTCTAATCGCTGGTTTTGTACGATTTCTGGTTGACATTTTGTTCCTGTATTATTTTCCTGAATTCTTCCATTGCCTTGTGTTTCCCCTCATTTCGTCTATTTTTCCTTATTTTTGTCTGCATTTTCCTTCATTTCTTTGAGAACCCTGAATATTAGAGTTTTGAATTACATATCAGGTAGTTCCAATGCCTTTTCTTCTACTTGGAGGTCGTCTGGTATTTTATTTTGGTTGTTTTCTGGAATCATCTTGTCTTAGTTTTTACGTTTTGATACTGTCTGCTGTCTCCAGGACATTCATGAATTAATCTTTTATTGACTGTAGATTTTTTTAAAGTTCATACTGCTCTTTTATTTGGTTATGTCTGGGTAGGTGAGCTGGGTGTGTTTTGTTGCTTGCTAGCCTGTGGGCACAATACTTCTCACCACCTTGTCCAGATAAGCATGGCTGGTCACTCATCTGTGGTGCAGCAGGGCAGTCTAGCTGGGTCGTAAGGGTGGGAAAGGGTGTTTTTTGGCACAAACTGGGGCCAATGGGGTGGGGCCAGGGGCAGTGCAGGGCAGGGTCTAGGGGACTGTGCTGCTCAGTGGTGCGGCACTTGGTGCATGTGCAGGTAGGCAGGAGGGAAGGGAGAGGATGCAATGTGTGGAGCTGAAAGGAAAACAAGCAAAAAGAAAATGAAGAAAAAAGTAAATAAAATGGCAAGTTAAGACTCATCAGGTGGGGACGGGGCAGATTTGGTGAGGCATGTTATTGTTGCTCTCCAGCTGAATAGTGTCACTCATCCTGTCGAGAACAGGCATGGGCAGCACATGGGGCTAGATGGGTAGAAGACAGGAAAGGGGAGAAAAAAGAAACCAAAATAAAACACATAGTAAACAAAAACATCAACTAAATAAATGTGGGGAGCCAGCACTTGGGGATGGGGCAGAACTGGGGTGGCATTAAGCTGATGTCTCTCCCCAGGCGGCACGGTACAGCCTGTCAGGAAAGGGTGGAGGCAGCACAGGATCTAGGCGGGAAAAGGAAAAGGAAGAGGAAAAATAAAAAATGCAGCACTGAGAAAACCAGCCTGTGGGGGTGGCATAGACTTGGGGAGTCTACGTGCCAGAGGCTCTCCAGCCAAGCAGTACAGCACAGGCTGCCAAGAAGGGGAGCATGGCGTATGGAGCTAGGTGGGTGAGAAAGGAAGGAAAGAAAAGAAAAAAGGAAAAACCAGAAAATATGGCGCTGAGCGAGCCAGTTTGTGAGGGTAGTGCAGACTTGGGTGGGCCATGTGCCGGTGGGCCCCCCAGCCAAGTGGGGCAGCAAGGCTCATCAAGAAGGGGCAGGGATGGCACACAGGGCCAGATGAATCAGAAAAAGGAAAGGATAGAAAAGGAAACAACAGAGAAAAAAACATGGCACCAAACGATCCAGCTGTCGGGCAGCCTGGACCTGGAGAAGCTGTGCACCAGTGCCTCTCTAGTAGAGTGGTGTAACACTGCCTGTTGAGAAGGGGCAGGGGCATCTCATGGGGCTAGGTGGCTGGAGAAAAAAAAGGAAGGGACAGAGAAAGAGAAGACACTGGGAAAGATAAGGAGAAAAAGAAAAAAATGGCACTGAGGGAGCCTGCCAGAGGGTTGCAGCATGGACTTGGGGAGGCTGTGAGCCAGTGGCTTTCTAACAGAGTGGTGTGGCACAGCCTGCAAAGAAGGGGCAGGGACATCACACAGGGCTAGGTGGGAGAAAAGAGAGGGAAACAGAAGAAACTGGAATAAAAATAATACTAAAATAAAAAACGGCGCTGAGTGAGACTGCCAGCAGGGCAGTACATACCTAACACAGCCGTGCACTGGTGGCTCTCTAGCCAAGCAGTGTGGAACTGCCCATCAAGAAGAGGAGGGGACAATACACGGGGCTAGTTGGGTGTGGAGAAAGTAAAGGAAAAAAGGGAGAGAGACAAAAGCAATAAAAAAGCTAAAGAAACAATAACAAGAAACAAACAAAAATTGCACTGAAGGGGCTATTCAGTGGAGGTGGGGCAGACCCAGGCAGCAGTAAGCTAGGGTCTCTCCAGCCGAGTGACTGTGGCCTATTGGAAACCTAATTATAAAAGATAAAATAGAAATATCATTGCTAATGTATGTCAGAGAGATCCTAGATGGTAGATTCCAAGTATATATAGGGTTCTATAAACCTTATTTGCATGGTACCACTCCCACAAGTGTCCTGTTTATTTGCATTAATTTACAAGCTATCCAATCTCCTTACTTGACCACAGACACCTCATTTGCATAGTTTCACCTAATCATTTGGTGGTAGTTACAAGACTATAACTAGAAAAGCCATATTAAGTAATTCACTGCACCTCACAGGATCACAGTGTAGGTCAATTTGCCTTTAAAACCTAAATTCCTGACCACCACATTTCCATTCATATGCACAGTTTTGTTGTTATTCCTGCTGTTATTCTCCAATAACACCATGGATGATCTAGAGCCTTGCCGGATACTAGAGAGAGGAAAAAAAGGAAACATCCTATTCAATTCACACAACCTGGAACTACTCCCGGGAAAGCCCTGTGTCTCAGACAAGACTTCTTCTCTACAGACTCTTAATTGGAGCTAGCTTCATTTATTAAAACTGACTTAGGTAATATGACAGAGCCTACTTCATGTTGGCAAAGCAGATACAGAAGTGAACAAAAGAGAAACATCCAGATGAACACAGTTCATAAAATTCTTTGAGTGTGGACAGTAAATTTAAATGTATTTAAATTTATGTATTGAATTTTGTCTGTTGTACTGTGGTGGTGTGTATGTTGCTGTGACACTGGAAGTTTTGCCACCAGTATTTCAAATATCATCAGGGTCACCCGTGGTGGACAAGTTTCAGTGAAGATTCCAGACTAGAAAGAAGGACCTGTCAGTCTATTTCTGAAAAAATCTAGTCAGTGAAAACCTTATGAATAGCAGTGGAACACTGATAGTGCTGGAAGATGAGCCCTTCAGATTGGAAGGCACTCAATATACAACTGGGGAACAGTTAACTCCTCAAACTACAGTCGACCCTAATGACATGGATGGAGTCAAGCTTTTAGGACCTTCATTTGCTGATGTGGCACGACTCAAGATTACAAGAAACAGCTGCAAACATATATTAATGATCAGAACATGGAATGTACGAACTACAAATCCAAGAAAAATGCAAGTCATCATAAATTAAATGGAATGCACAAAGATCGATATCCTAGCCATTACTGACCTGAAATGGACTGGTACTGTCCATTCTGAATCAGACAATCATATGGCCTACTATGCCAGGAATGACAACTTGAAGAGAAATGGTGTTGCATCAAAAAGAACATTTCAAAATCTATCCTGAAGTACACTGCTGGTGATAATATCCACACACCTACAAGGAAAACCAGTTATTACGAGTATTATTCAAATTTATGCACCAACCACCAAGGCCAAAGATGAAGAAATTGAAGATTTTTACCAACTTCTGCAGTCTGAAACTGGTCAAACATACAATCAAGATGTATTGATAATTACTGGTGACTGGAATGTGAAAGTTGGAAACAAAGGAGGAGGACAGGTAGCTGAAAAATATGGTCCTGATGATAGAAAAAACGCTGCAGACTGCATGACAGAATTTTGCAAGACCAACGACTTCTTTATTGCCAGTACATTTTTTCAACATAAACAGTGACTATATACACGGACCTTGCCAAATGGAATACACAGGAATCAAATCCATTACATCTGCAGAAAGAGTCCTTGGAAAAGCTCAATATCATCAGAACAAGGACAACGGCTGACTGTGGAACAGACCATCGATTGTTCATATGAAAGTTCAAGTTAAGGTTGCAGAAAATTAGAACAAGTCCACAAGAGCCAAAGTGCGACCCTGAGTACATCCTACCTGAATTTAAAGATCTTCTCAAGAATAGATTTGATGCATTGGACACTAATGACCAAATACCCTGAGTTGTGGAGTGACGTTAAGGACATCATATATGAAGAAAGCAAAAGGTCATTAAAAAGACAAGAAAAAAGACCAATGTGTACTTCAGAAGATACTCTGAAACTTGCTCTTGAAAGTAGAGTAGCTAAAGCAAAAGAAGAAATGATGAAGTAAAAGAGCTGAACAGAAGATTTCCAAGGTTGGTCAAAAAGATAAAGTATTATAATGACACCTGCAAAGACCTGGAGACAGAAAACCAAAAGGGAAGAACACTCGGCAATCTTAAGCTGAAAGAACTGAAGAAAAAATTCAAGCCTCAAATTGCAATATTGAAGGATTCTACTGGGAAACTATTAAATGACACAGGAAGTACCAAAAGACGATGGAAGAAATATACAGAGTCACTAACCAAAAAGAATTGGTCATTGTTCAACCATTTCAAGAGGCAGCATATGATCAAGAACTGATGGTACTAAATGAAGAAGTCCAAGCTGCACTGAAGACAATGGCAAGAAACAAGGTTCCAGGAATTGACAGAATACCAACTGAGACATTTCAACAAATAGATGCAGTGCTGGACACGCTCACTCATCTGTGCCAAGAAATTTGGAAGATAGCTACCTTGCCAACCGACTGGAAGAGATCCATATTTGTACCCATTCCAAAAAGAGCTGATCCAACAGAATGTGGAAATTATATGAACAATATCATTAATATCACACACAAGTAAAATTTTGTAGAAGATCATTCAAAAATAGTTACAGCAGTAAATGGATAGGGAACTGCCAGAAATTCAAGCTGGATTCAAAAGAGGACTTGGAACAAGGTATAGTATTGCTGATGACAGATGGATCATGGATCATGGATCATTGATCATGGCTGTAAGCAGAGAATACCAGGAAGATGTTTATCATGTTTTACTGACTAGGCAAGGCATTCAACTGTGTAGATCATAACAAATTATGGATAACGTTGTGAAGAATGGGAATTCCAAAACACTTAATTGTGCTCATGAGTAACTGCACATAGACCAGCAAGCAATCATTCGAGCAAAACATGGGGATACTGCACAATTTAAAATCAGGAAAGGTGTGCGTCAAGGTTGCATTCTCTCAGCGTACTTCTTCAATCTGTATGCTGAATAAATAATCCAAGAAGGTACACTATATGAAGAAAAATGTGGCATCAGGATTGGAGAAAGACTCATTAAGAACCTGCATTATGCGGATGACACAACCTGCTTGCTGAAAATGAAGAGGACTTTAAAGCGCTTATTGATGAAGATCAAAAAGCATAGCCTTCAGTATGGATTACACATCAACACAAACAAAAAACTTCACAACTGGACCAATTAAGACTATCATGATAAACAGAAAAATACTGAAGCTGTCAAGGATTTCATTTTACTTGGATCCACAATCAATGCCCATGGAAGCAGCAGTCAAAAAACCAAACGATGGATTACACTGGGCATATCTGCTTCAAAAAACCTCTTTAAGGATTTAAAAAGCAAAGATGTCATTTAAAGACTAAGGTGCGGTTGACCCAAGCCATGGTATTTTCAGCTGCCTCATATTCATGTGAAAGCTGGACAAAGAATAAGGAAAACTGAAAAATACTTGCCTTTGAATCATGTTGCAATGCAGAATATACCATGGACTTCCAGAAAAATGATCAAATCTATCTTGGAAGAAGCACAGCCAAAATGCTCATTAGAAGCAAGGATGGCAAGACTTCATCTCAAGTAGTTTGGACATGTTATGAGAAAGGAAGAATCCCTGCTTGGTAAACTAGAGGGTCAGCGAAAAACAGGAATACCCTCAACGAGGGACTGACAGAGTGGCCACCACAATGGGCTCAAGCATAAGGATTGTGAGAATGGTGCAGGACCAGACAACATTTCATTCTGTTGTCCACAGGGTGGCTATGAGTCAAAACTGACTCAACGGCACCTAACAACATTAGAATTGGTAGGCCAAAAGTACAATGAAAAAAAGAATATTTGCACAGTCTCAAAGTATCGCCCTATGAGAAACTTACTAATTATAAAGGATAAAACAGTTAACTTTACAATAGTGAATGGAAGAAACTATGAGAAATACGGAAACAAAAAACTCTTAAACCAAATTCAAGATCAGTGTATTTTATTGTATGCAAAATAACATCAATAAAGCATAAAAAAAACCCCACATTTGTTCAAGGCTATTCTCTGCAGCCTGATTTGTAACAGGCAGACTTTAAGAAAAGTAAAATTTAGCTTGGACTGAGAAAACAAACACTTACGAGGACAGTCCTGCAGTTACAAGGAAATGGTCATTCTCCCAAAGACACAAACTAACTGTAATGACCCTTTTTTGAGTTATTATTTCCTCTTTACTAAAAACTTTGTTCTTTAATCTCAGATTTTGGGAAATTTGTTGTTTGAAACTATACCAGTAAAAATGAAACATCCCACTTTTGACAGTCTCTCCACTGTGTTCTTATATAATGAAGGTGTGCGGAATGACTAAAGGCCTCCTAACGTTCCTTACATTCATAATGCCTCTCAAATGTGAGTTCTTGTATGCCTAGTGAGGTGTGAGGAACGACAAAAGGCTTTCCCACATTCCTTACATTTATAAGGCCTCTCTCCACTGTGAGTTCTTATATGTCGATTGCGGGATGAGGACTCACTAAAGGTTTTCCCACATTCCTTACATTCATAAGGCCTCTCTCCACTGTGAGTTCTTACATGTTGAGTAAGGTTTGAGGAAGAACTAAAGGCTTTCCCACATTCCCTACATTCATAAGGCCTCTCTCCACTGTGAGTTCTTATATGTGCGGTGAGATGTGAGGAACAACTAAAGGCTTTCCCACATTCCTTACATTCATAAGGTCTCTCTCCACTGTGAGATCTTATATGATGAGTGAGGACTGAGGAACAACTAAAGGTTTTCCCACATTCCTTACATTCATAAGGTTTCACTCCACTGTGAGTTCTTTCATGTCTAGTGAGGCATGAGGTCTGACTAAAGGCTTTACCACACTGCTTACATTCGTAAGGTTTCTCTCCACTGTGAGTTCTTTTATGTCCAGCGAGGCCTGAGGTCTGACTAAAGGTTTTCCCACATTCCTTACATTCATAAGGTTTCTTTCCACTGTGAGTTCTTTTATGTCTAGTGAGGCATGAGGTCTGACTAAAGGCTTTTCCACATTTCTTACATTCATAAGGTTTCTCTCCGCTGTGAGTTCTTCTATGTCTATTGAGGTATAAGGCCAGACTAAATGTTTTCCCACATTCCTTACATTCATAAGGCTTCTCTGCACTATGAGTTCTTCTATGCCTACTGAAGGATGAGGCGTCACTAAAGGCTTTCCCACATTCCTTACATTCATAAGTCGTATCTCTGTTATAAAATATTTTATGTAAAATAAGGGAGAAAGGAAGATTACAGGTTTTACAACATTCTTTACATTCACTTCTATGACCTCTCATATGTGTCCAAAAGCATGAGAAACTAAAGAGATTTTTCCCACATTCATTACATTCATAGCATTTGTCACTAGTGAGTGTTGTCACAGAATTCTTAAGCGCTAAGATACAAATGACATCCTTTCCACATACCTTACATTTTTCAAGTTTCCTTCCAGTAAGAGTTCTCATGGAAGAGGTTGGATGAGTGGGAGAATTGCAGGCTTCTCCACATTTCTTACACTGACAGGTACTGGATCTATTGTGAGATATAGTAGGCTGGCTATGTGATGAATGATCCATGAAGTCTTTCCCACACTCACAGCATTCAAAACGATGTACTTCTGGGGGATTTCTTTTCAGCACAGGAAGATTTGGAATGTGGCTGAAGGTTTTCCCACACTGATTGCCTTTATTAGCTTCGCAGAGGTTCTTTACTGTATGACTTCTGTTAAAAAAAGGCAACATGCCTTTGGAAATATGTTTGTTCTCATTCCACCATGATAAAAAAACAGGGAACATGCATGGTTTTAGTCCTGACTTGTGTCATGTTTCATAGGTTAAAACATCTCCCAGAAATACTACACTATCACTGTTTTTCTAAAATATGTGGCTTTCTGATAATTGTGTCCAAGTGAAGTATGTCTCAAATACTTGATATCTGACTCACATTTATGAAAAGGTTGTACTGTGAAAATTCTCTGAACACATAATTTTACAGTAAGGCTTACACACTCACAGCAGCCCCATGGAAAACTAAATGAAACACTGGTCCTTCACCAACCTCAGAATCGTTCCTATGTTTAACCCCATTGTTGCAGCCACTGTCAATCCATCACATTGAGGGTCTTCCTCTTTTTTGCTGACCTTATCAAGCATTATATATATGAGCATATATACATATGTGTATAAATAAGTAAATAATATCATGACACCTTAGAACTATCTCCTGAGGCACTGTTTCTCTTGTATGAATAACACTTACCTCAAATGTGTCCTCTGATTTTTATGCTGATCTTTACTGCCATGTGATTCTGAGATTTCTCCTAACATGGAAGACCAGGAGTCATTCTTCATGAATCGCACTATTATATGTTCAGCGGATAACTTCTCTCCATTATTAAGGTTTTGAGAGACTGAGTCAATAATTCAAGTTCAGTTTCACAATATGGAACAAAAAGGAAAAGAATTGTTAGGGGAAAAAAGGCTGCTGTGAACAAAGACTTAGCCACATCACTGTTTCAGTACTTTGGCAATAGTTAAAAAGCAATTTACTAGTAAATACTTCCACGAGAACTGAGAGTTACGGTGACATAAATAGGTATAATTAGGGAGCTAAGTAAAACGATACTGGACATAATACACAAATATCAAAGCGGAAAAGGTTGTCATGACCACAGATGTGAGAGGATTGCTAAAGTTAGAAAAGTAGCTCAGATATCTGTGAAGTCGTGTCCTCAACCCAAGAGACTTTTTCTAGCTAATTCAAAAGTGATTTGCGCTATGCCAAGGGCACAGCAAGGATAATGAGTACCCAGGGGAAATCTCTAAGTTGTGCACCCCCCACCCTAATTTCAAGATGAACAGATGTTGATAATGGTAATACATCAGCAGAAACACTTTTCCCCCTTATCCAGCTGCCTCAGTGAGGAGCCTTTCATATTTGTCATTCTGCATCTCATCTGACACCTTGGAACTGCACACAGGGACATGTGCCCCCCATCTCCCCTCATTACACCTCTGCTCCATGCAAGGCTGATCCTTCAAAAAAATTCTTGCTATCCTGGTGCTCTATGACACAGTGGCCCTGTATCAGTCCTATCTCCATTGTCCTTGCTTCTGTGGGAAAAGAAATGGTATAGCTGACATGATGCTTATGGAAGAAATGGATATCATGAGGGAAAGAAGTGAAGAGTAATGAACATTTCCCTGACACTGAGCCAATGGTTTGCTCTTCAGGGTCTCTGAAGATGGATAGGTGTGAGTTTATGTGCACCAAAATAAGATCATGTCAAACTTGTAATAAACATAGTCTCTATAAGGTTCCAAAACATACATCTCTCAGTGCCCCCAAAGTGACCCCTGAAGCCAATGCTTACATACAACAGTTAAAGAGTCTCAGGGCTTTTAATCACAAGAGAAATAAAAACTCACTTTACTACATACAGTTTTATGTTCATAGGGTAGCCAGCATATGTGAGCTACACAGACCAAGGGACCATGTCTGCTTTATTTAACAATTTATTTCCATTCCTGAGCCTAAACGTTGGAGCAAAGTCAATGGGTAAAATTCTGCTCACTAAAGGAATAGACAAAAAAAAGAAAATGATGCTATTCTTACCTACTGAGGCCAGGTTTCTGAAGGTTTCCATCATCACCTCTCTGTAGAGTTTCCTCTGAGCAAGATCCAGCAAAGCCCACTCTTCCTGGGTAAAGACCACGGCAACATCCTCAATTATCAGTGAGTCCTAAAACATCCCACACATTTTGAATCAGCAAGGTACCATTGTACTCCATTGCATACCAGAAAGAAGGGTGAGGCTGACAGTACCAGGAAACTGAGAATTCATAGGGATTTGACACAAAGTTCTGTGTTCTACCAAGGTCTACTCTAGGGCATAGCCATCAGCGTCGTCCCTTCACTGACAACATTCACTCCCTCACAGATTGTATCCTGTCTCATGGACTTCCAACACACTGAAATAATCTATCCACAGCTTGATGGCAACCATTTGCAGTCTTATTCCTCTCTCTTTATGGTCTAGAACAGTTAGAAAATATAGCAGAAATTAAAGAAAAGCTGTAATTCAGATCATCACTTCCTTCTGAACAAACAATTTCACCTCCTTCCATAAGACCCGCCAGAACACTCAACAAAATAAAAAGCAAAGGTTAAAGGCAGGATGAGGTATTAACAAACGGGAAACACAGAATGGCAGTGTTTCCTTTTGCCCCTCACAGTCATGGGAGGACCAAGGGCCCACACAAACTGACAACTCAAGGCCCTCAGCTTATCATATTTTCTTGAACAATTCTTGGAGATCAGGAGATGACAGATATATCTGCTGAAAAAAGAATATTCTTTTAAAGAATTCTGAATTTTTACGTCAGTCACCTGTTTTTCAAAAACTCAGTTGTTCTGTCATCCTGTCACTTTCATAGAGACATGCAACAGTCAGTAAAAGTCAAAAAGAGCTCAAGTGTGAGACAGAAAACATGAGAATCCAGATCTCCCCATAATTCTCAAATTGTAAGACCTGGCACAACTGTATACCAATTATTAGTGACTCATCCCCTGAACAAACATACACCCATACATTCTTACAGTCGAATGTTATGACAAAGAGTACTACCTCTGCAGAAACAAAAATAGCATGCCCTTGTGTTTGCTGACTGAGAAGAGGTTAATGATGCCCATTTTGTAATGACTGCACATGACGAATATAATCAATGTCACCAAGTTATACATGTAAACATTGTTGAACTGATAAACGTTTTCTTACATATGATTTTTACCACCAAAAAAAAATTCGTAAGTAACAAAATGTAGTTTACCTGTTAAATTACCTGTGAAGCCTAGGCAACAGAAAATAACATACCAGCCCTCTAGAGGCTCCACTCCAAAAATTCTCTCACATTTGCAGCCCCTGGAAGGCAATCATGATTACCTGAACCCCGACCAATGGTATTAGTCTCCTGGTTCTGTTGCCTCTGCTGCTGCCATTTCTCTGCTGCTGCTTCTCACTGCATCTCACTGTATCCAGTGTTACAGCTCTCTATCTCCAGGGTCTAGGAGGTACCAGTGCAGGGACCGTGGGCCCAAAGGACGCATTCCAGTCCCAACTCTTCTTTCTTGACGGTGTGAGGTCCCCTCTTTCTGCCTCTGGGATCATTCAAGCCTAGCAGGATGGCAAAACTGACTAATCCTCTCCTTAGGGTTCCATACACCTTATTTGCATGATACCACCCCCACAAGGGTGCCATGCACCTGTGTGTAATATTAGCAAGCTATCCTATTCCCTTGGTGGGCCACAAATACCTCACTTGCAT
Organism: Dugong dugon; assembly: GCA_030035585.1. Taxonomy (NCBI): domain Eukaryota; kingdom Metazoa; phylum Chordata; class Mammalia; order Sirenia; family Dugongidae; genus Dugong; species Dugong dugon. The sequence continues at coordinate 21,381,622 of CM057462.1, read as the reverse complement.
AGTCCCACCCAGTCATCTGGTGGGAGTTACAAAGAGTATGGGTAGAAGGGACATACTAATTCACTGCAACACAGGCCACACACTGGCCCTTCTAGCCAATGTCCCTTCCATACTTGAAGTATTTACTTCCCCCTTCCAATTATTTTACCAGTCCCTAGCAGTCACTAACAATTAGTCCTTAAGTAGGGCAGAGTCCTCAGGGTGAGATACTCAGGTACTGGCGATTCAGGTCTGTTGTAGGTATCCATCTGATCTGGTTAGGTTCTCCAAAAGTCATCTCAGCTTCACCCTTTCCGGCCTCTGATAAAATTTAACTGAGATTATTCCCTTGCTCTGAGAGCCTCTGAACCTCATGAGGTAATCAGCATAACAAAACCTTTAAGGGACTTTAGGTTCAGCCACTGTCCTCCAGTCCAGAAGTGCCTTCCCCTTAGTCCACTCTTTCAGTTACTGCTTCTACAATTACAGTATTTAAATCACAATTAATCCTGTTAACAATGGAGACTCACAACTGAATTATATAATCCTATCAGCATTTTTCCCTGCCCTCTCTTCCCCAGACCTATCAGGAAAAAGAGGCATCTATTCAGTGGGGATCCCTGCTTTATTCCTTCGTTTTGAGTCTAAGGACAACCATGAAATTGTGTAAGCCATCCACTTTATGCTTTTCTCTCTCCGTTTTAAATAGCCAATTTCTAAATTGCCTGTCCTTACCAAACCAGTAGTCTAGGGAGACAAGTATGTTGTTGGAACTTTGAGCATCTGCATCCATAAGCAAAGTCCAGTGCAGAGCAAGCCATCAAACTGCAGCAATTTACACCAGCTCATGGTATCAAACCTCTTTCTCTTCATTAGATTTGGTTCTGGTCAGCTCAACCCTAGCCCCTGTGGGCTAGATCAATGGGTACCATCCCTAGGATATGGAGTCCACACAATTCCCCACACTTGAGACCAGCCAGCCCCTTCCTCTCTCATTCTTTATTCACCATGGGCTCGGTCAGTGGGCACCATCCATAAGCTCAGAAGTCCACACAACCCCCTGCATGTCACAACAGCCAGCCCTTTGCCTCTATCTTCCCTAGCCTCCGTGGGCTAGGTCAATAGGTGCCAATGGAACATATCCAAACTCAGCCTGTCTCATCATTGCTGCACCTCCTCCATTTCCACTCACTGAATGGACCCAAATAGTCACACTCACAAGCTCTCTTTAAATTCCAGTCCTGGAAAAGTGTTCTTCTGATGGGCACTGACTTTTCCTGCCTCAAAGCACCCAGTGGCAAAACAGTTGCTCGCAATTCAAAAAACAAAACAGTCTCTTTTTCTGCATGTTCTTCCTTCTAATGCAAATCTCCTGATCTCCCAGCAGTTCAGGGTAGATCTGCATGTCTTTTCAAATGCAAATTTCCTGACTCTGAAGGTTTTGGGAGGGGCTCAGGTTTTTTACCTAAGCCCCTAGTAGGCTATACACAGGGCTACTGCATTCAAACCAACAGCCTGTGCTTCCCTCAAACAACGTCCACATACTCTTTAAGCATATTCAATCAAGTAATGGCGGAGAAAATAGCTGTAAAAATCTCTGTTATCTACAATGCCTAATGTTCATTTCTATCATACTTTTAGATCTGTTTTACAACACTAGGTTGGAGAAACATTCAGTATTCATAGTAGGTTCAAATGAACATGTAACCCTTTTTAAAACATTCTAGTTTCATGTTCTCCACACCTTATCTACCCACTCATATGCATATGACCTTGGGTCTCTGGCTGGGTGGAACCAGAAGATCCTGGCCCCCTATCAGTCATCCCGTTTCACCGGCCTTGCCCCTGCCTCAAACCATTCCAGATGTTGCTTTTCTTCCCTCAGCTGTAGCGTACCAACTCTCACTTTACTTTCAGCCATTACAGATAACTAAAGTAACCATCCAAAAATCAAAAGTTTCATTTCCCATTCTCCTTCGTTCTTTCTCTTACAAACTCCCATGCTTCCATGAGTCTGGAGCCACAGCAACAAATCTCGTTTCTGATGTCAACTGATATCTGACCTCTTCTAACTTCATAAAGGGGAAGAAGAATCATTATCAGCATCAACAGCCCAAGGCTGATTCCTAGGAGGCAGAGATCAGACGTATTTCCTCTCCAACTTTTTACCAATTCTGACACCAAGCCGTCCCTCCCACAGCACTCTCCACTTCTCTGCTGGGTTCGATAATTTGTTGTAATGGCCACACAGAATTCACAGACAATACTCTAAAAACTGTGGGATTTTTAGGGAAGTAACAGGTTACAATTCAGGACCAGGAAGGACTCAGGATACAGTTCTTCAGTCAGGACAGCTTCTTGGCCATGTTCACTGGCAAGCCTCTCCCAGGCCCCCAGTACCTCAGGCATCTTGAGCAGGCCTGGCCTCTGCTCTGTTTGGGCAAGGGTTACAAAGCTCTTTAGCTGTGCTGGTAAGTGCCCTGAGGCACCCCACTCTGCCAGCAAGCCTCGTCACAAAGGCGCTCAGCTCTCTAGCTCTGTGAGTTGCCAAGTCTAGCTCCACCATCAGGTACAGAGACACCCCACTCTGCCAGTAAGCCTCGTCCCAAAGGCACTCACCTCTCTGGCTCTGTGGGTCAGCAAGCCTAGCTCCGCCAAGTGCCCAGAGGCACACAACTCTGATAGCAAGGCTCCTTTCCAAAGGCGTTCACCTTTTTTGCTCTGTGGGCCAGGAAGCCCCAGCATGATGTCTCCTACCAGTCTCCTGGTTCTGCCGCCTCTGCTGTCATTTGTCACTGCTTCTCACCATCTCTCACCATCTCCAGTGTTAGAGTTCTGTCTCCTGGGTCTAAGAGTTTTCTAGAGCAGGGACCACGGGCCTAAAGGACGCACTCTGTTCCGGTCTCTTTTCTTGGCGGTGTGAAGTGCCCCCTTTCTGTCTCTGGATGGCTCATTTTAAGCCTACCAGGATGGCAAAACTAATTCCCTCATTAGGGTTCCATATACCTTATCTGCATGGTACTACCCCCAAAAGGCTCCCATGCACTTTCTTGCATTATTAGCAAGTTATCCAATCTTCCTGGTGGGCCACAAGTACATCATTTCCAGAGTTTCATCCAATCATTTGGTAGGAGTTAAAAAGATTATGGCTAGAAGGGCCATATGAAGTAATTCACTGCACTGCAGGATTACAACACAGGTCTATTTGCCTTTGAAGCCTAAATTCCTAACAACTACACTTCTGTTCACAGGCATACAATTCTGTTGTTATTCTGGCTGTTATTCTCCAATAACGCAATATATGATCTAGAGCCCTGCTTGATACTGAGAAGAGACAATGGAAATATCCTATTCAATTGATAAAACCTGGAGCTACTTCTCCTGGTAAAGCCCTGTATCTCATATAAGACTTCTTCCCTTCACACTCTAAACCGTGGCTACCTTTATTTATTAAAACTTATTTAGGTAATACTGACACAGAGCCTATTTCATGTTTGCAAAACAGATTCAGCAGTGAACAGAAATATCCAGATGAACATGGATTGTAAGGTTTTGAGCGTGGACAGTGAATTTATAAATACATACACATAAATGCGTTAAAACCACTGCTGTCAAGCTGATTCCGACACACAGTGACCCTATAGGACTGAGTAGGACTGCCCATAGTGTTTCCAAGGAGAAGCTGGGGGATTCAAACTGTTGACATTTTGGTTAGTAGACTGAGCTCTTAACCACTGAGCAACCAGGCCGCCTATATATATGTTGTTGTTGTTAAGTGCCGTCGAGTCGGTTCTGACTCATAGCAACACTATGTACAACAGAACGAAACACTGCCTGGTCTTGCACCATCCTCACAATCGTTGTTATGCTTAAGGCCACTGTTGTAGCCACTGTATCAATCCATCTTGTTGAGGGTCTTTCTCTTTTTCACTGACTCTACGAAGCATGATGTCCTTCTCCAGGGACTGACTGATCCCTCTTAACATGTCCAAAGTGTGTGAGATGTAGTCTCGCTATACTTGCTTCTAAGCAGCATTCTGGTCGTACTTATACACATATATAAAGACAAAGAAATAGACAAACACACATATGACATATATACATACGTACATGTATATACAATGCCAACTGGGAATATATTCTACGGAAAACATAGCACAGTAAGGAGACGAGCAGAGCCCTGGCGGCGCAGTGGTTAAGAGCTCTGCTCCTAACCAAAAGGTCAGCAGTTCGAATCTACCAGCTGCTCCTTGGAAACCCTATGGGGCAGGTCTACTCTGTCCTATAGGCTCACTATGAGTCAGAATCAACTCGATAGCAACAAGTTTGATTTGGTTTTTCAGGGGGATAATCAGCAAGTAACACAAGCATTATTCATCTTTAGTAAGTTAGCAAGAAAACAAAAATAATAATTTTAGATAACATTAACTAGTGAAACCTGGTTTGGAAAGGAACAAATACCACTTTAAATTCTAATAACTTCAAAAGTGACCATGATGATTTTGCAAACCCTCATATACATTTCATATGCTCGTGGAATTCAACAAGCCCCAACACAGAGATATAGGAGGCAAAGGGCTCCACCGACCTTCATGCCCAGGAAAGAGAAGATACACTGCTTATATGCAGAAAAGAAAAAGTCATTAGCAGTAGGCTAAACATACAAATTTGAGAAACTGGAAAAACAAAAGCAGCTTAAATTAGTACAAAGAATATAACATGAGAGGCAAGGCAAGATGGCAGGGGAGTCAGACACTTTCTGTGGTCCCTTTTACAACAAAGACCCCCAAAAAAGTGAATCAATTATGTATGACACTCTAGGAGCCCTGAACATCAAAGGCAAAGTTGAAGAATCAGACTGAGTGGCAGGGGGAGGGAGAGATGGTTTGGAAGCAGCAAGGAGTTGCCAGACCTGACCTGGCAGGAACCAGCACCCTGCAGGCCAGATCGGCTGGCATGCGCACTGAGGTGAGTAGTGGCACTCAGGATGCATTTTCCACATCAGGAGAGACCAAGTGGCAGACAGTCTACTCAAGCCTCCACAACCAGTGAAAAGCAGCACTCAATCAACAAAGATAATTACCTGTCTAACCCACCACATGGATCAAAAAATACCCAGTTTGGAAAGAACCTCTCTCCCATTTACCTGCCTCCTCCATGCTCTGCACTGGGTCCCTGGATGGCTTCAGCAACTGCTGCGTCCCCTGGGCCAGAAGTAGGACCTGTCACGCTCCCTGAGCCATTCTCCTGGCCTTGGAGAGGGAACAAATTAACAAACAGGGAAAAAATAATCTGCTAGCTCCCCTAAGCTGGGAACTCAGGGCAGGCGTAAGGGTCCACAAGGCTAAAATTTAATAAAAATTGGAGCACAATTAAATGAAACAGAAAAACAACTGAAAGGGTCAACCAGACCAAAAGCTGGTTCTTTGAAAAGATCAACAAAATCGATAAACCACTGGCCAAACTGACAAAAGAAAAAAAGGAAAGGAGGCAAATAACCCAAATAAGAAATGAGATGGGCGATATCACAACAGACCCAACTGAAATTAAAACTTACAAGGTACTGCAAAACCTCAACAACAAAGAGACAAATAACCCAATTGAAAAATGGACAAAGGATTATGAACAGGCACTTCACCAAAGAAGACATTCAGGCAGCTAACAGATACATGAGGAAATGCTCACGATCATTAGCCATTAGAGAAATGCAAATCAAAACTACAATGAGATACCATCTCACCCCAACAAGGCTCGCATTAATCCAAAAAACACAAAATAAATGTTGGAGAAGTTGTGGAGAGACTGGAACACTTACACACTGCTGGTGGGAATGTAAAACGGTACAACTAGTTTGGAAATCAATTTGGTGCTTCCTTAAGAAGCTAGAAATGCAAGTACCATACGATCTAGCAATCCCACTCCTTGGAATATATCCTAAAGAAGAGCCATCATACGAATAGATATATGCATACCCATGTTTACTGCAGCACTGTTCACAATAGCAAAAAGATGGAAACAACCTAGGTGCCCAACAACAGGCAAACGGATCAACAAATTATGGTATATTCACACACTGGAATACTATACGATGATAAAGAACTACGATGAATCCGAGAAACATCTCATAACGTGGATGAATCTGGAAGGCACTATGCTGAGTGAAATGAGCCAGTCACAAAAGGAGATATATTGTATGAGATTACTATTATAAGAGAAGAACTCAAGAAAATGTTTAAACACAGAAAAAAACATTCTTTGATGGCTATGAGGGTGGGGAAGGAGGGAGAGAAGTATTCACTAACTAGATAGCAGACAAGAATTATCTTAGGTGAAGGGAAGGACTACACACTCTACGAGGGAAGTCAGCACAACTGGACTAAATTAAAAGCTAAAAAGTTTCCTGAATACAACCTAACACTTCCAGGGTCAGAGTAGCAGGGGCGGGGGTCTGGGGACCACGGTTTCAGGGGACATCTGGGTCAACTGGCATAACAAAGTTTACTAAGAAAATGTTCTGCATCCTACTTTGGTTAGTGGCATCTGGGGTCTTAAGTTCGCGAGCAGACATCTAAAATGCATCAATTGGTCCCAACCCGTCTGGAGTAAAGGAGAATGAAGAACACCAAAGACACAAGGAAAATATTAGCCCAAGAGACAAAGGGCCACATAAACCAGAGACTCCATCAGCCTGAGACCAGAAGAACTAGATGGTGCCCGGCTACCAGCAATGACCGCTCTGACAGGGAATACAACAGAGAGTCCCTGACAGAGCAGAAGAAAAGGGGGATGGAGAACTCAAATTCTAGTAAAAAGACCAGACTTAATGGTCTGAGACTGCAGGAACCCCAGAAGACATGGCCCCCAGACTCTCTGTTAGCCTAGAACTAAAACCATTTCCGAAGCCAGCTCTTCCAAGATTAGACTGAAGTATAAGACAAAAAATGATACTCGTGAAAAGACTGCTTCTTAGCTCAAGTAGATACATGAGACTAAAGGGGCAACTCCTGTCCAAAGGCGAGATGAGAAGGCATAAAGGGACAGGAGCTGGTTGAATGGACACGGGAAATCCAGGGTGGAAAGGAGGAGTGTGCTGTCACATTATAGGGGAGTAACTAGGGCCAAATAACAATGTGTATAGATTTTTGTATGAGAAACTAACTTGAACTGTAAACTCTCAATTTAAGCATAATTAAAAAAAGGAATAAAAGACGAGGGGAAAAAAAAGAATGTAACATGAAAATAAAGACCACAGTAATAACACGAGACACAAATGAAGACTTCTGGTCCGATAATGTGAAAATGGCACAGCAGGGGCATCTGACCTCTTCTAACTTCACAAGGGGAAAGGAGAAACTAGATGAACAGCCCAAGGCTGATTCTCATGAGGCGGAAGTCAGACATACCTCCTCTCGACAGCCCTTTTTACCAGTTCTGACACCAACCATCCCTCCTACTGTACTCTCTACTTCTCTGCTGAGTTCAATAATTCACTGCAATGGCCACACAGAACTCACAGACAATACTCATGATTATGGGATTCATTAGGGAAGTAACAGGATACAATTCAGGTTCAGGAATGCTCAGGATATAGTTCCTCTATCAGGACAGCCTCTTCTCAGCCATGCCCTCTTTTAGCTTTGCTGTTAAGTGCCCCAAGGTATCCTACTCCACCAGTAAGCTTCAGCCCAAAGGTGCTCAGCCCTAGTTCCTTGAGTTGGCAGACCTAGCTCCACCAAGTGACCAGATGCACCCTATTCCACCAGCAAGGCTCCTGCCTGAAAGTGCTTAGCTTTCCTGCTCCATGGGCTGCAGCCCACTGCACTGTCTTCTGCCAGCCTCCTGCCAATCTCCTGCCTCTGCTGTAGCTGATTCTCTGCCACTGTCTTCAGTGTTACAGCTCTCTCTCTCGATCTCCTGACTGCAGGAGCTTCTCAGCACAGGGATCCTGGATCCAAAGGATGTACCCCACTCCTAGCTCTTCTTCCTTAGTGGTGGTGAGCTCCTCTCCTCCCGTCTCTCATAAGGCTCATTTTAAGCCTAACACGATGGCAAAACTGACCAATCTCTTCATTAAGGTTACACAGATCTTATTTGCATGGTCCCACCCCCTACATGGGTGCCAAGAACTTTATTTGCATTATTAGCAAGCTAGCCAATTCCCTTGGTGGGCCACAACTGCCTTATTTGTATAGTCCCATCCAATCACTTGGGTGGGAGTTACAAGACCATGGCAAGAAAAGCCATATAAAAGCAAACCATCATACTGCAGACATACAAGGAGCTTGGAAGTCATCACTACTATTCTCGCAAGAAAAGATCTGAACATACTAAACTCAGAATATTGAGGTCACAGGGCAAACTGCCACCCCAAAGCTGGAGGGACACATAAGCAGCTACAGAGAATCATATCAGAGCAAAATCCCAGCAGCAGAAACCACCTCTAGGATCAGTATCAGCACAGGAAATTTAAAATGCAATTGATGAATTGCTAGAGGCTCGATGTGGACAAACTTCTGAGGCAAAAATGCCACGGGGGCCCAATCTTAGGGAGACTCACAGAGTTTTGTGAGTTTTATCTGCAGGAAACCCTATCAAGTCCTCTGTGTGACCATCTGAGAAAAATCTCCTTGTGCTTCCTTACAGCAGGGGGAAGAGGAAAAACAGCCACTTCAAAAATTTCCCAGAGGATTCTCTTTTCCTTGATAAGGCCAGCTCTCAAGAGAACTCCAGCCCTATCTAGGCTTCCTGTCTCACCAAAGTGAGTGAGGGGAGAACTTGTATGTCACTGCCCAGGGGCACAGGCTCACTAAAAGACTAAGAAGCACTGGACTACACCAGGTTTCCCCTTTGTCCACACCTTACTACTACATCAACAAGGGTCTTATATAATAATGGTATTACAACAGAAAGAACTCCAAGTCTCAGACCTGATTTAAGAATTCTCCAGAAAACCCGAACACAAGAAAAAAAACAAGAACCTCAGGGCAATAGACAACTACAGCAAAGAGTAAACACAACCTAACTTCTAGCCAAATGAAGAGAAAACTTCATACTTAAAGGCCTATTTACTTACTTAACTTTCTTTTACTTAGTACATAATCTCTAGCTTTCAACAAAAAACCACTAGGCATACTAAAGACAAAAACACAGACTGAAGCGACAAAGCAATCATCAAAATCAGTCTAAGATACAGCAGAGATTTTGGAATTATCAGATCAAAAATTCCAAATAACGGTAATTAACATGCTAGGGGTGCTAATAAATGAAGTATATAACATGTAACAACATGACGGTAATGTAAGCACAGAGTTGGAAACTGTACGAACGAAACCAAAGGAAAATGCTAGAAATCAAAACCACTGTCACAGAAATAAAAAACATCTTTAACAAGTTCATAAAATGACAGGACAAAGCCAAGGAAAGAATGAGAGAGCTTGAAGATATGCTAATAGAAACACTCAAAACTGAAATGCCAAGAGAAAAAAGAATGAAAAAATGGAACACAATATCCAAGAACTGTGGGACAATTACTAAAGGTGGACCATCCATGTACTGAAAATACCACAAAGGAAAGACAATAGAAATGAACAGAAGAAATATTTGAAGTTAGTACTGAGAAATTTAGAAAATTAAACCAAAGATTCAGGAAGTTCAGGGAACACAAAGCAGGATAAGTACCAAAACACTATATCTAGTGATGCCATATTCAAACTGTACAAAATCAGAAAGAAAATACTGAAGGAAGCCAGAGGAGGGGTGGGGGGATTCACTTTCCTATTGAATAGCATGGTTAAGAATTACCACAGACTTGTCTTAAAAAACCATGCAACCAAAGAGAGACTGGAACAAAATATTTAGTATTGAGAGAAAAAAGGACTAAACTAGAATTCTGTACTCAGCAAAATTATCCTTCAGAAGGGAAGGAGAAAATAACAAAAGTTGACAAAGATGTGGAGAAACTGAAGCCATTATCCATTGCTGGAGGAAATGCAAAATGGTGCAGCTGCTATGGAAAAGTTTGGCAGTTCCTCAAAAAGCTGACTATAAAACACGGTATGACCCAACAATCCCACTCCTAGGAAAATACCCAAAAGAATTAAAAGCAGAAAAGCAAACAGAAATCTGTACACCAATTCACTGCAGCACTATTCACAATAGCCAAAATATGGAAACAACCTAAATGCCTGTCAACAGATGAATGGATGAACTATAGGATATCCATACAACAGAATATTGCTTAGCTAAAAAGAGAAATGTAGACCTGATAGGTGCTAGAACATGAATAAACTTTGAAGATATGCTGAGTCAAATAAGTTAGCCACAAAAAAACAAACACTATCTGATCCCACGTATATGAAATAGGCAAATGTATAGTGACTGCAATACGATGCATCACTTTTATATGGCCTTTTTTGCCATGGTCTTTTAGCTCCCTCCAAATGACTGGGTGGTACTATTCAAATGATGTACTTACGGCCCACCAAGAAGATTGGATAGCTTGCTAATAATGCAAAAAAGGTGCATGGCACTCTTGCAGGGTGGGACCATGCAAATAATGTGTATGGAACCCTAATAAGAGGATTGGTGAGTTTTACCAACCTACTAGGCTTAAAAGTTGTAAAAGATTTCATTTTGCTTGGATCCACAATCAACATCCATGGAAGCAACAGTCAATTTCATTGGGCAAATCTGCCACAAAAGGCCTCTTTAAAGTGTTAAAAAGCAAACATATCACTCTGAAGACCAAGGCCCAACCCAAGCCATGGTGTTTTCAATCACCTCATATGCATGCGAAAGCTGGATAAGGAAGACCAAAGAACTGACGTCTTTGAATTATGGTGCTGGCAAAGAATATTGAACATACCACGGACTTCTTGGTAGAAGTATAGCCACAATGCTCCTTAGAAGCAAAGATGGCAAGACTATGTCTCAGATACTTTGGACATGTTATTAGGAGGGATCAGTCCCTGGAGAAAGACATCAAGCTAGGTAAAGCAAAGGGTCAGCGAAAAAGAGGAAGACTCTCAATGAGATGGACTGACACGGTGACTGCAACAACGGGCTCAAGCGTAACAAGGATTGTGAGGATGGTGCAGGATCGGGCAATGTATCGTTCTGCTGTACACAGGCTGGCTTAAGTCGGAACCAACTCGAGGGCACCTAACAACAACAGGCTTAAAATGAGCCATCCCAGAGGTGGAAAGGTGGGACCTGACTACCAAGAAGAAAGAACCAGGAGCAGAGCACATCCTTACATCAGTAAGTAAAAACATCCAAAAACAGAAAGCACCAGTCTCAGATGGGTTCACTGACGAACTCTACCAAATATTTAATGAAAAAAGCATGCCAATTTCTCTGTTCAGTCCAGAAAATAGAAACAAATACTTTCAAACCAATGTTATGGGGCCAGTTATTACCCAAATGCCAAAAACAGAAAAAATATTACATTACAAGAAACATAAACTACACACCAATTATGAACACAGATGCAAAACTCACCAACAAAAAATTAGGAAATTGAATAAAAAAATCTGTAACAAGAATTATATACCACGACTGTCATGGATTGAATTGTGTCCCCCCAAAATATCTGTCAACTTGGCTAGGTCATGATTCCCAGTATTGTATGATTGTTTACCATTTTGTCATCTGATGTGATTTCCCTATGTGTTATAAGTGCTGTCACTGTGATGTGATAAGATGGTTTAGCGGCAGTTATATCGATGAGGTCTACAAGATTAGACTGTGTCTTAAGCCAATCTCTTTTGAGATATAAAAGAGAGAAGCGAGCAGATGGGGACCTCATACTACCAAAAAAGCAGTGTTGGGAGCAGAGCGCATCCTTTGGACCTGAGGTTCCTGCGCTAGATGCTCCCAAACCAAAGGAAGACTGAAGACAAGGACCTTCCTCCAGAGCTGACAGAGAAGAGAAAGTCTTCCCCTGGAGGTGACACCTTGAATTTGGACTTGTAGCCTACTGGACTGTGAGAGAATAAATTTCTCTTTGTTAAAGCCATCCACTTGTGGTATTTCTGTTATGGCAGCACTAGATGACTAAGACAGCATTTGGTACAAGAAGTGGGGTGCTACTTTAACAGATACCTAAAATGTGGAAGTGGTTTTGAAACTGTGAATGGATAATGAAGAGAGGAGTGAATGGAAGAGAAGATAGTGAATGGAATGGAAACGAGGAGAACTGTTAACGGAGACGGTGCAGATGGTGAGAAGCAGCAGCAGAGGACCAGCAGCAGTGGAGAACTGGCAGCAGCAGAACCAGGAGACCAGTGCAAGATGGTGCTGGAGCAAACCCACGGAGCGAGAGAGCCGAGTGCCCGTGCACAGGAGGTTTCCTGGTGAAGTAGGGTACCCCAGGCATTTATTGGTGGAGCTAGGCTTGCTGACCCATGGAGCAAGAGAGCTGAGTGCCTTCCAGCCGAATTTATTGGCAGAGTGAGGTGCCTCCAGGCACTTACCGGTGGAGCTACAGAGCTTTGGATCACTTGCCCCAACAGGGCAGATGTGGACATGAGGCCCAAGAGGCCAAGAAACCAGGAAGCAGAAGCTGAAGAGTCAAGGAACACAAGAAGCCGAGCTGCCTCAGTCTCAAAAGGTATGGCCAGGACCTCTGGGGTTTCAAAGGGTGAAGCCATGGCCTCTGATGTTTCTAAAGGTGGAGTCGCCACTCAGATGGACTAGGAGATTGGTGCGCCTAAAGCCAAGGGAGTAGAGTTGCTGCCCTTGTGGTCCTGGAAGGCAGAGGGGCCTCCATTCTGAATCCAGAGTGTAACCAATACCTAGAGTCTGGAGAGCAGGTCCATTGTGTAAATGGTCTCAGAGAACAGATTATTTTCAAGCCATGAGGGCTAATGTAATGTGTTCTGCTAACTTGCTTGGTGCCTGTTATGCCTTCTTTCCCTTCATTTTCTCCCATTTGTAATGGAAATGTCTAGCTTGTGCCTGTCTGTTGTGCTATTGTGCCTCTGGAAGCCAATAACTTGTATTCTAGATTTCACAGATAAAGAGGAATTTTTTGGATTTTGGACTTGGAGTTAAGACTTTTGTTACGATGGGGTGAATATGCTTTACATGTGGCAAGGACATGAATTTTGGGGGGCCAAAGGGTACAATGTCATGGATCGAACTGTGTCCCCCAAAAATATCTGTCAGCTTGGCTAGGTCATGTTTCCCAGTATTGTATGATTGTTTACCATTTTATCATCTGATGTGATTCTCCTATGTGTTATAAATGCTATCACTGTGATGTGATAAGATGGATTAGCAGCAGTTATATCGATAAGGTCTACAAAATTAGATACTGTCTTAAGCTGATCTCTTTTGAGATATAAAAGAGAAAAGCGAGCAGAGAGACATAGGGACCTCATACTACCAAGAAAGCAGCAACAGAAGCAGAGTGCGTCCTTTGGACCTGAGGTTCCTGCGCTGAGATGCTCCCAGACCAAAGGAAGACTGATGACAAGGACCTTCCTCCAGAGCTGACTGACAACAGAAAACCTTCCGTTGGAGCTGACGTTCTGAATTTGGACTTGTAGCTTACTGGACTGTGAGAGAATAAATTTCTCTCTGTTAAAGCCATCCACTTGTATTTCTGTTATGGCAACACTAGATGACTAAGACAACGACCAAGTGGGATTCATTCTAGATATTCAAAACTGGTTCCACACTAGAAAATCAACTGATGTAATCCATCAAATCAACAGGCTAAACAAGAAAAATCACAGGAACATGTCAATAGATGCAGAGAAAGCACTTCACAAAACCCAACACTCATTCAGAATAAAAGTTCTCAGCAAACTAGGAAAAGAAAAAAATGTCCTCAACTTGATAAAGAACATCTACAAAAAAAACCTACTAGATGCTTCCTGCTAAGATCAGGAACAAGGCAAAGATGTTCCCACTCATCACTGCTATTCAACATTGTACTAGAAGTCCTAGGTAATGCAACGAAATGAGAAAAGGAGAGAAAACTATACAGACTGTTAAGGAGGAAATAAGGAGCCTTGGTGGCATGGTGGTTAAAACACTCACCTGCTAATCAAAAGGTTGGTGACTCGAACCTACCAATGGTTCTGCGGGAGAAAAGATCTGGTAATTTGCTACAGTAAAGATCACAGCCTAGGAAACCCTATAGAGCAGTTCAATCAACTCGACAGCACACAACAACAAAGGATGCAATAACCTGTCTTTGTTTGCAGAAGAAATGATTGTCTACATAGGAAACATCAAAGAATCAAGAAAAACACTCATGAAACACCTGCAGAAACCCTTTTTTCTTTTTTCCTTTTTTTTAACTGATGTAATTAAATGAAGTTTACATTTCAGGTTAGTCTCCCATACAGAATTCTTTTTAACATACATTGTTATGAGACCCCAACCGCTCACCCCATTCTGTGACAGCACACTCCTCCCCTCCACCCCGATTCCCCATGAACATTCAACCAGCTCCTAATTCTCTCTGCCTTCCCGTCTCACCTCTGGACAGAAGCCACCCCTTTGGTCTCTTATATCTACTTGAATAAGAGGCACATTCTTCATGAGTATCACTTTACGTCCCACAGTCCAGTCCAATCCCTGTCTGAAGAGTTGGCCTCGGAAACTGTTTTAGTTCTGGGGTGATGGAGAGACCAGGTCAGAGTCGATCTTAACGACATGGATGCAGTAAAGCTTTCAGGACCTTCATCTGTGGAGGTGGCACAACTCAAAATGAGAAGAAACGGCTGCAAACTTCCGTTAATAACTGGAACATGGAATGTACAAAGTATGAATCTAGGAAAACTGCAAGTCGTAAAAAAAGAAACAGATTGCATAAAGATCAATATCCTAGCTATTAGTGAGCTGAAATGGACTAGTATTGGTCATTTTGAATTGGACAATCATATGGTCTCCATGCAGGAGGGAATGACAAACTGAAGAGGAAGGGCATTGCATTTATCATCAAAAAGAACATTTCAAGATCTATCCTGAAGTACAACGCTATCAATGACAGGATAATATCCAACGCAGAAAATACCAGAAGACATTTACCTGTGTTGTACTGACTATTCGAAGGCATTCAACTGTATTAATCATAACAAATTATGGATAACATTGCAAAGAATGGGAATTACAGAAACTTAATTGTGCTTATGCTGAACCTGTACACAGACCAAGAGGTAGTCGTTGGAACTGAACAAAGGGATACTGCGTGGTCTAAACTCAAGAAAGGTGTGGGTCAGGGTTGTATCCTTTTCACTATATTTATTCAATCTGTATGCTAAGCAAATAATCCAAGGAGTTGGACTATATGAAGAACACAGCATCAGGATAGGAGGAAGATTCATTAACAACCTTTGATATGCAGATGACACAGTCTTGCTTGCTCAAAGTGAAGAAGACTTGAAGCACTTACTGATGAAGACCAAAGACTACAGCCTTCAGTATGGACTGCACCTCAACATAAAGAAAACAAAAATCCTCACAACTGGACCAATAAGCAACATCATGATAAATGGAGAAAAGACTAAAGTTGTCAAGCACTTCATTTTACCTGGATGCAGCTGGACTCCTGTCCCCAACTACATAACTTTGGCGACATCAGGAGAGCACCACCACCACCCAGGACCCCGTAAACAGAGCCTTCATCTACAAACTCTCTCCCCCCTTTTCTAACCTACCACACAATGTGTGAAGTGGTGTTTTAGTTTTAGAGCTGCACAAAAATACTCCAGTGCCTAGGGGAAGTCAAGAAAACTATTAAGAGAGATGGGACAAGGATGGCTCTGGAAGGCCAGGTCTCAGCCACCAGAGCCAGAGCTGCTCCGTCTTCAAGGCTCTGGTCAGGACACTCTGTCATTCAACACAGAGCACCAAGGCCCAAGGTGAGAATGTTAACACCCCATGGTGCCTGCTCTCAGTGTTACATAAGGAAGGTGACACCAGGCATCCAAATCTGGAAAAGCCATGTATCTATTGAGGAAGGGCCCAGTGACAGTGGAGCAGGGCCAGACTTAGGATGCCTCCTAGGACTCAGTCCCTTGGCCTACTCTGCCATCTTTTTTCTTCATTGATGAATCACAGTCCCACAGCACACAGCTGGTCTCCCAACAATTCATATCAAGTCTCGCCCATTTACGGTAATAGCCCAGTTCTTTGTGGTACTCACCATTTCCTTGCTCCACCTTCTGGAAGTCTAAGGGAATGTCATCTCTAAGCCCAAGAATTCACTTCAGAAGAGGGATGGGAGTAGAAGCAGAGCACTGGGCAGTTAGGAAGCACGTGAAAAATGTTTGGTCCACACATCAGTCAGAGCAGTTAAAATCCGTACTTGTGATTTACGGATGTGCAAGATGGTCACGCTAGGTCCCCAGCTGCCTGGACTGGACTAGTTTCTCTGCAAAACACTGGAGACCTGAAATGGAAAAAGGATGGGGAGGAAATAGTGTTGAGGAAGCAGGGAGTGACAGGTTTTTGGCTTCCTCCCCAGGCTCAGGGCAATGCTCCACCCTGAGGGCATTTGCACTGAAGGCAGAACAGGCCCCAGCCGCTATAGCACACACCTGCATTCTTCATGCAGCTCTATGGGCTCTTCTTTCTGGCAACAAGATCACAGATGCAGGAACTTACTTATCCCAGAACATGAGAAGCAACAAGTCCTGGCCAGGCTGGAAAACTTGAGCCTGATTTCCTCCAGGAAGTCAGGGGTTCAATGCTGAACCTGTGGGTTCACCTATGTAACTCTGACCCACATAGATCAACACCAAAAACCAAATCAAACCCACTATCTTGTCGATTCCAACTCTTTTATCAACACACGCACTATTATTTGCTATTAACATGGTTAATTTTCAGGGAGAACATATTTTTCAAGTTCTGTCAATGAACCCATCATGGTTCATTCATTTTTGATTACATACAGTTAAAACTCTTCTATTGTGCTTTATTATAAAATTTCCATTTCATTTATAGCATTGTAATATATGGTATTTTTCCTGTGTCTTTCACAATGAACATTTCTTTCTTTCCCTTGAGTGTTTTTTCCCCTTCGTTTTCAAACCGTGCCACTGCCAGTCCTAAGCTTTTGAGAAATCTGGGAGGATTCCTGAACACTTTGTCTTACAATCTTATAATATAAATCGATCAACAAATAAATCAGAAAATCATTAAGTTTTCTCTAAGGAGCCATTTCTCGCCTCTGTTCCCATTTCTTTCCTTCCTATTTCCCCTCCAAGCTGACTCCTGTTCTCTCATTTGTTGGTCTCAGTGTAAATGTTCTCTCTCTAGCATGATCTTTACACCAGTGTCTCCCCCTTAAGCATAACCCTTCCTTTTATACCCACTCCTTACCTATCGACTGTATTGTTAACCAATACTTTGCATTTACAATAGTAAAAAATCTGCTAAATCTACTATTTTAAGCATTAACATTATGTCTGGCAGGAACAAATGCCAAGGTGGGACATGGGAGTAACGCTGGCTGTGATGGTTAAGGCTATGTGTCAACTAAGCTGCGCCATGACTCTCAGCAGATTGGCAGTCATGTAATGATGTAATGCAGCAATTATGTAATAAAGGAGTCGTCTTCCATTCTGTGATGTCGTCATCTTCCGTTCTGTGATCTGATGTAATCATTCGCCATTTTGTGATCTGGTAAGAACAGCCAATCAGTCAGAAAGGGATTCTCCTTGGGGGTATGGCTTGCATCCAACATAAATAAAAGTGTTCCAGCAAGGCTCACTGTTGCTCTGAATCCTGCATCTTACTTGTCATCATCTGACCTCCAGTTCTTAGGACATGAGACAGCAGCCTGATGTCTGAGCCGCTGATTATGGAGAACCCAGCCTAAGACGTTCCAGCTCCCTCAGCCCTGTGAGTCAGCAGCCTGCCACCTGACCTGCCGGTCTGGGGATCTAATTTCACATACCCATGCATCTTGTCAGTTTGTCATACTGTAGTGGCTTGAGTGTTGCTGTGATGCTGGAAGCTATGCCACTGGCAGGGTCACTCAAGGCAGACACTCATAAGCAAATACCAGCAGGGTCTCTCATGGCAGACAGGTTGCAGCTGAGCTTCCAGACTAAGACAGATGAGGAAGAAGGACCTCACAGTCTACTTCTGAAATAATCAGCCAGTGTAAACTTTACAATTAGCAGCAGAACACTGTCTGATATAGTGCTGGAAGATGAACCCCTCAGGTTAGAAGGGACTAAAAATTGACTGCCTCCTTGAAATAGAGTCGACCTTAATGACATAGATGGATTCAAGCTTTCAGGACCTTCATTTGTTGATGTGGCACAACCCAAAATGAGAAGAAACAGCTGCAAACATCCATTGATAAAGGAACGTGGAATGTACCAAGGATGAAACTAAGAAAATTGGAAATCATCTGTGATGGTTAAGATTGTGTGCTAACTTGGCTGGGGCATGATTCTCAGCATTTTGGCAGTAATACAATGTTATGATCACTTCCCTGTTGAGATATGATATGTGATCACCCCCATGATGGGATCTGCTGTGACTAGCCAATCAACTGAAAGGGAGTTTCCTTGGGCATGTGGCCTGCATCTGAATATAAGTGGACATTCTGGCTTTTGCCTGCTCCGGATTCTGCAGCTGGCTCCTGTTCGTCTGACCTCTGGTTCTTGGGACTCGAGCTAGCAGCTTACCTGTGGTCTTGCCTACCAATCTCGGGATTCATTGATCTTCACAGCCTATGAGCAAGAGCCTTGCTCTCCGACCTGCTGATCTTGGGTTCGCCAGCCCCTGCGGCTACGTGAACCAGGAGAAGTCTCTATCCTGATCTATGGACTTGGGATGTGCTAGCCTCTACAACTGTGTGAGCCATTTCCTTGATATAAATCTCTCTCTCTCTCCCTATATATATATGTATATATTTATACACTTTACTGGTTTTGCTTCTCTAGAGAACCCAGCCCAAGACATCATCAAAAATGAAATGGAAAGCATCAACATCGATATCCTAGGGATTAGTGAGCTAAAATTAACTTGCATTGGCCACTTTGAATTGGACAATCTTATGTTCTACTATGCTGGAAACAACTTGAAGAGGAATGGCATTGCATTCATCGTCAAAAAGATCACTTTAAGACCTATCCTGAAATCTTCTGTTAAAAAGATTAAGCCTGTGACTGATGGCTCTAACCACCTATCACAGCAGAAAACTCATCAGCTTAGACTGAAGGGGACAGAGAAAGAATAAAAGGAAAGAATGCTGTCTGCTTCTTGGAATTCTTCAGGCAGGAAATAGGCCAAAGTATCTACATCTCTTTTCCTCCAAGAAAAGAAAAGGACCATCCCTGGAGCAGCTTGGAGATCAGCAGAACTGTTAGAAGGAGTACGAGAAGCAGGGCCTTCTCAGTTTCAAAGGACCAAAAAAAAATCCCGAATGGTCTAAGAAAGTAAATATGAAGACCTACAATTCTGGACGTATTTGCAATATCTTTGTTTACTCTAAATTTATTTTTCTGATGGAAAAAAGCTTATCTTAATCATGTACCTGACATTTTTTAAAAATAATTAATTTAGAAGTTTACTTTAATTTAATGTTAAATTAGCATATTTTGGCATAATAATTAAAATGTACAAAATACAGTATACTATTTGGTTTTACCTATTCTGATACAGAATAAATTATACTGTGTTTATGATTTAGATTTTGGAGCTTTCCTAATTGTTCAGTACATTTTAAAGGGTGTGGCTTATAAATATGTGGTTAGATATGTATCTTCTAGACTATATAAATTAAAAGTTTAAAATGTCACTAAAAAAAAATCCATCCTGAAGTACAACGCTGTCAGTGATAATATCCATATGCCTACAAGGAAATACGACTATTGTTGTAATTTACACACTAATCACTAATGTCAAAGGTGAGGCAATTGAAGATTTTTACCAACTTCTGCTGTCTGAAGTTGATCAAACATGCAATCAAGATGCACTGGTAATTACTGGGGATTGGAGTGCGAAAGCTGGAAACGAAGGATTGGTAGTTGGAAAATGGGGCCTTGTTGATAGAAACAACACCGTAGATAGCATGATAGATTTCTGTGGACCAACGATTTATTCACTGCAAATACCTTTTTTCAACAACATAAATGGCAACTATACACATGGACCTCACTGGAGAGAAAACAGGAATCATATCAACTATATCTGTGGAGATGACTGAAAAGCTCAATATTATCAGTCAGAACAAAGCCAGGCCCTGACTAAAAAACAGACCATCAGTTGCTCATATGCAAGTTCAAGCTGAAGCTGGAGAAAATTAAAACAAGTCTACGAGAGCCAAAAAACAGCCTTGAGTATATTCCACATGAATTTAGAGACTATCTCCAGAATAGATTTGACCATTCAACATTAATGACCAAACACGAGACGAGTTGTGGGATGACATCAAGGGCACCATAAATGAAGAAAGCAAAAGGTCATTAAAAAGACAGAAAAGACCAAGATGGATGTTAGAAGAGACTCTGAAACTAGCTCTTGAACACAGAGTAGCTAAAGCGAAATGGAAGAAATAATGAAGTAACAGAACTGAACAGAAGTCTTCAAAGAGGGGCTGAAGAAGACCAAGTAACGTAGTATAAGACTACAGAGTTAGAAAACCAAAAGGGAATATCACGCTCAGTATTTCTGAAGCTGAAAGAACTGAAGAAAAAACTGAAACCTCAAGTTAAAATTTTGAATGATTCTATCAGTAAAATATTGAATGACACAGGAATCAAAAAAATTGAAGAAATACACAGAGTCACTGTACCAAAAAGAATTGGTCGATGTTCAAGCTTTTCAGGAGGCAGCATATGATCAAGAACCAATGATACTGAAGGAAGAAGTCCAAGCTGCACTGAAGGCATGGGCAAAGAGCAAGACTCCAGGAATTGATGGAATACAAAGTGAGATGTTTCAACAAATGGATGAAACACTGGAAGCACTCACTCATCTGTGCCAAGAAATTCAGAAGACAGCTACCTGGTCAACCTACTGGAGGAGATCCTATTTGTGATCATTCCAAAGAAAAGTGATCCAACAAAATACAGAAACTGTCAATATCATTAATATGACACTCAAGTAAAATTCTGTTGAAGATAATTCAAAAGTGGTTGCAGCCATTCATCGACATGGAACTGCCAGAAATTCAAGCCAGACTGAGAAGAGGACGTGAAATGAGAGATATCACTGCTGATGTCAGATGGATGTTGGCTGTAAGCAGAGAATACCAGAAAGATGTTTACCTGTGTTTTATTGACTACACAAAGGCATTTGACTGTGGATCACAACAAATTATGGATAACATATCAAAGAATGGGAATTCCAGAACACTTAATTGTGCTCATGAGGACACTGTACATAGACCAAGAAGCAGTTGTTCAAATAGAACAAGGGGACACTGTGTGGTTTAAAATTAAGAAAGGTGTGCGTCAGGGTTATATCCTTTCTCTATACTTATTCAGTCTGTATGCCGAGCAAATAATCCAAGAAGCTGGACTATATGAAGGAGAATGTGGCATAAGGATTGGTGGAAGAATCATCAATAACCTGAGCTATGCAGATGCCACAACCTTGCTTGCTGAAAGTGAAAGAGGACTTGAAGCACTTACGGATGAAGATCAAAGTATGGATTCAGTATGGATTACACCTCAACATAAAAAAATTCTCACAACTGGACCAATAGGCAACATCAAGATAAACGGAGAAAATACTGAAGTTGTCAAGGATTTCATTTTACATGGATCCAAAATGAAGACCTGTGGAAGGAGAAGTCAAAAAATCAAATGACATATTGTATTGGGCAAATCTGCTACAAAAGCCCTCTTTAAAGCGTTGAAAAGTAATGATGTTTCCTTGAAGACGAAGGTGCGCCTGACCCAGCCATGACGTTTTCAATGACCTCATTTCTTGGGAAATCAGGACAATGAACAAGGAAGACCAAAGAACCGATGCCCTGAATTACGGTGTTGGTGAAGAATACTGAACATAACATGGACTGCCAGAAGAATGAACAAGTCTGTCTTGGAAGAAGTACAGCCAGAGCGCTCATTGGAAGTGACTGGCGATGGCAAGACTTCATCTCAAGTACTTTGGACATGTGATCCAGAAGGACCTGAACAGGTAATCAGGAGACAGAGTCCCTGGAGAAGGACATCATGCTTGGTAAGGTAGCTGTTCAGCGAAAAAGAGGAAGACCCTCAACGAGATGGGTTGACCCAGTGGCTACAACAATGGGCTCAAACATAGCTAAGATTGTGAGGATATCGCAGGACCAGGCAGTATTTTGTTCCGTTATACACAGGGTCCCGAGAGTAGGAACAGACTTGACGGCCCCTAACAACAACAGTGAATGGATACTGATGACACTGCCTAGGAAACCCAAGTGAGATTTGCTCAAGTGAGATTTTAAAAGCTGTGTCTTGGACATGTTAGGTTTCAGAGCCACAGGCTCCTCAGTGTCCCAGGTGTACTATGGGAAGGGTTTGGTGTCTGAGTCCAGTGGTACCCAAGAACCGATATCACAACCTGTAGGTTGTCTCCTCCTGGCCACAAAGAATCAAACTGTGACCTCTGAAACAGGCTCCATTCCCACTTCTGGAGCTTCAAGCTAAAGGAAAGGAAGAGCACAGATTCTGGCATGTATTAGGCCTTTAGGAAATCTGTGTTGATACTGTGGTATTATCTGAGGAGCAATTCTTAGATTCTGAACTAGGACAATTCAGTAGTTTTGAATGAAGGCTTGAATTTGACATGAAGTGACCACATTACCAGTCGTGTATCCAAGGGGAACTCCAGTCCAAAGAGTACTTTTAGAATATCTATGAACCCTCATGGGGCACTGGTTAACTGTTCAGCTGCTAAACAAAAGGTTGGTGGTTTGAACTCGCCAGGTGTTCCACGGGAGAAAGATGTGGCAGTCTGCATCCATAAAGATTCACAGCCCTGGAAACACTATGGGCAGTTCTACTGTCCTACAGGGTCACTATGAGGCTGAATCAATGCAACAGCAGTGGCTTGTCTTAGAATATCTTTAGGGAAGGAATGAGAAAAACAATAGGCACCACATTTTTCTACCGATGTTGAGATTACAAGTGGTGTTTAATGATCATTTTTACTCTATGCATTTTTGAACTTTTGGACACATGCAACATTTTCACAATTAAAAAAAATAAGAACATTTATTTTCTCCACACACTAGTTTTCAACAATGGATTCTTAGGTATGATATCAAAAGCACAAGCAATAACAGATAAATTAAAAATCTTGTGTATGAAAGGCCTTTGTCAACAAAGTGAAGAGACAACCTATCAAATTTGAGACAATACAGTGAAACCTGTGAGAGCCGGAACTCAACAGGACTGTCTTGCTTTTCTGGGTCTTGCAAGTTTTCTACCTTTGACAGGATATAGTCTTACTACGATTCTATTGCTTGTTTTAGTGGAAAATATTTGAGCTTTCCTTCTCTGACAGGTTTTCACCTTATACAGGTTTTGGCTTTCGCAGATTTTACTGGTTTTGGGAATCATATATCTCATAAGGGCTTAGAATGCCAGATATATAAAAAAACTCCTACCACTCAATGAGATACAAACCACTTTAAAAATGGGCAAAATGTGTATATAAACATTTCACCAAAGATGAAATATAAATGGTCAAGAAACACATGAAAAGATGCTCGATGCCATTAGTTGCTGTTTTTGTTAGGTGCTGTCAAGTCAGTTCCACCTCATAGCCACACTACGTACAACAGAAGGAAACAATGCCTGGTGCTGCACCAGTCTCACAATCATTGCTATGTTAGCGCCCACTGATGTAGCCACTGTCAATCCATCTCGTTGAGGGTCTTCCTCTTTTTAGCTGACCCTCTACCTTACCAAGCATAATGTCGTTCTCCAGGGACTGGTCTCTCCTGATAACATGTCCAAAGAATGTGGGATGAAGTCTCACCATCCTTGCTTTCAAGGACCACTCTAGCTGTACTTCTTCCAAAATAGAGTTGTTCATTCTTCTGGTACCCTACAGCACATTCAATCTAATCTCATAAATCCCTCACTGCCTATATTAAGCTTGTTCAGTAAAATCACATTTTACATCAGAAGAACTAGTGCTGGGTGTATTGTTTCTCACAGACTCATGATGACAATTTCTGCCTTATAGCCAAAGAAATTCCTCGAACTATGCCTCCTACTAAATATTTTACTCCTGAAATTAGGATAAATATGGTCCTAGATGTACGTACTAGTTCCAACTTATGTTTCTTAATTCTTCATCTGTCTTAAATATCAATAACAATTAAAAAGGGGGGCTATATTCCTCACCAGAATATTAATTTTTATATGACCAGCAATACTCAACAAAAGTCCAACCTAAGGAAGCACAGAAAATGAGCCATTTCCGGCAGGGAAATTGTGATCAAGAATATGCCCCTTGAAGTAAGAACAGACCTGAATTTGAGCTCAGACATTGACAATTATTAAATATTTGTCCATAGACCAGCTATTTAATTTCTCCAAAATTATTACTTTTGCAAAATGCCGCAAATACTCCCTACCTCACAGTGTTCTTTTGTAAATAAAATGAAGTACAGTATATACTTAGCACAGTGCCTAGCCCTTCTGAAATGGTTCATTAAGTGGTAAATATACGTACAGACCGAGGGGTGACTGTGGCCTAATGAGGAGCTCAACGTGACCGTAGAGAGTGAGTGTGTGTGTGTGTGTGTGTGTGTGTGTGTGTGTGTGCGCGCGCGCGCGCTAAGGAGTGGTAGCAGATGAGGCTGAAGAGTGTGGCTGAGGGTAGCTTATAAAAAAAAAAAAGAACAGGAAACAAAAGGGAACACGGTGAGCGGAGCAGCAGACTGGAGAGGATGGGAGCAGGGCATTTAGACTCAACCTAACTACGCTGGGCATCCATGAGGTCCGTGACTCTGCATTTTTCACAAACTCCCAAGTGAAGCTGTCGCTACTGGTCTGAAAACCACACTTCTGCTTAACGAAAATTCACACGATTTTTACCTGTTAATGCCCCAAGAGGCACAGGTCCACCCCACCTACGCGGCCGTCCAGAAAGCAGCTCTGGCCCAGTGGGCCGGGCTATTGGAGGAAACTATAAGGCCTTGGAGGCTCCACGGACTAGAGGAAGTCCGGAGGCTCTAGGAGGGCACAGAGACCAGGAGCGCGCAGGAGAGCGGGCGCAAAATTCTTAGACTCCTGGACAGGAGCCTGCGGGTCACCTGGTAATGGATCAGGTGAACCAGCGACAGAGGCAAAACCTACCGCACACCACAGAAAGAGTGCAACCAAACGTGGCTGCCAACTGGAAGATGCACATTTCCGCTTCCGGTTTTTGGGACGTTTGGTGCTTCAGTGGAGGGGTTCCGTGCGTGAACTTAAAGGGCTCTACCTAGTGACCGTGGGGTTCAGTGGCTCCCCCTTGTATTTGGAATCTGGCCTCTACTATCCTTATTTCCTCCATAGAGAAATGCCTAGATTATCTTAAAAGCACATATGAACTGAAAGGCGGGTTTCAGTAATCAAAAATACTGTTAGGGAGCAGAGAAAGTTGGTATTTGCGTATTTAGAAAATTGAAAAAATTTTACTATGTTCTTTAAAGAAATAATTTGTTTCTCATAAATATTTCCAAATCTTTAGAATTGCTGAAGTCTCTAGTTTGACTTCTGTTTCATGGGTTGTCGTCTCTTGCATATCAGATATCTCTTTAAGGCAACTGGTTTGGGTTTGGTTCCCTAGGAGCAGGGTACAGATTGTGCAAACCCAGCCTGATCTCTCCAAGTGCAGAGGACCCTGGAGAGAGGAGTTTTCCAGGGTAAGAGGCAGAAAGATACCAGTCGTTCTGCAAGCCAGTGGGTAAAACGCAAAGTTCCTTTGAAAATGACAATTATAAACTGTTTTTACTTTTTCCTCTATATACATGCACATAATAAAGTGGTGCATAATGTGTACTAATCTTAAGTTTACAACACAATGAATTTTTACATCTGGATGTTCACTCATATAACCTCTGAGATCAAGTTAGGGAAATTTTCCAGCACACAAGAAAATTCCCTCCTGAGCTTTTCCAGTTGATATTCACCCTAGGAGTAAGCAGTGTTCTAACTGTTATTGCCAGAGAAAGATTTGTCCATGCTTGTACTTCATATAATTGGAATAATACTGTATGAAGTATATTATGTTTGAATTCATCTAGTCAACATAATATCTGTGAAATTTTATCTATGCTGTTGCACATAGCAGTAATTTCTTCTTTTTTTGTAGCTATGTTTTATTCCAGTGGATGAATATACCACAATTTTTCTTATTCATTTATTCATTCATTCTATTCTGTTGTTTAAGTTTGTATTATAACCCAGCATACAGTCTATCTTGCTGAATAATTTAATGAGCACTTAGAAATAATATGTTTTATGTGTTGTTGGGTGGACTATTCACTAAATGTCAGTTAGGTTAAGATCGTTGATGGTGTTTGTCTTACTTATCTAGTGCTGCTATAACAGAAATACCACAAGTGAGTGGCTTTAAAGAACAAATTTATTTTCTCAGAGTTTAGGAGGCCTGTTGTTGTTGTTAGGTGCCATCGAGTCCATTTCAACTAATAGTGACCCTACGTACAACAGAACTAAACACTACCCAGTCCTGTACCATCCTCACAACCGTTGCTATATTTGAGCTCATTGTTGCAGCTGCTGTGTCAATCCATCTGCTTGAAGTTCTTCCTCTTTTTCACTGACCCTCCACTTTTCCAAGCATGAAGTCCTTCTCCAGGGATTAGTCCCTCCTGATAGCATGTCCAAAGTACATGAGGCAGTCTCACCATCCTCGCTTCTAAGCAGTGCTCTGGCTGTATTCTTTTCGAGGCAGATTTTTGTTTGTTCTTCTGACAGTCCATGGTATATTCAATATTCTTCACCAATACCATTATTCAGAGTTGTCAATTCTTCTTTGGTCTTTCTTATTCATTGTCCAGCTTTCACATGCACATGTTATTGTTGTTAGGTGCCATCGAGTTAGTTCTGACTCACAGTGACTCTGTGTACAACAGAACAAAACACTGCCCGGCCCTGCACCATCCCCACAATTGTTGTTATGCTTGAGCCCATTGTTGCAGCCACTGTGTCAATCCATCTCGTTGACAGTCTTCTTCTTTTTCACTGACCCTCTACTTTACCAAGCATGGTGTCCTTCTCGATGAACGGATCCCTCCTGATAACATGTCCAAAGTATGTGAGACATAGTCCCACCATCCTTGCTTCTAAGGAGCATTCTGGCTGTACTTCTTCCAAGACATGTGTTTGTTCTTTTGGCAGTCCTTGGTATAGTCAATATTTTTCACCAACACCATAATTGAAAGGCATCAATTCTTCGGTCTTCCTTATTTGTTGTCCAGCTTTTGCATGCATATGAGGCAATTGAAAACACCATGGCTTGGGTCAGGTGCACCTTAGTCTTCAAGATGACATCTTTGCTTTTTAATACTTGAAAGAGGTCTTTTGCAGCAGATTTTCCAAGTGCAATATGTCATTTGATCTCTTCACAGCTGCTTCCATGGAGGATGATTGTGGTTCCAAGTAAAATGAAATCCTTGACAACTTGATGTTACTCATTGGTTCAGCTGTGAAAATTTTTATTTTCTTTGTGTTGAGGTGTTATCCATACTGAAGGCTGTAGTCTCTGATCTTCCTCAGTGAATGCTTCAAATCCTCTTTTTCACAAGCAAAGTTGTGCATCTGCATATAACAGGTTGTTAATGAGTCTTCCTCCAATCTTCATGCCACATCCTTCTCAGATTATTTACTCAGCATACAGATTGAATGAGTATAATGAAAGGATACAATGCTGACCCCCACTTTAACTGATTTTAAACCACACAGAATCCCCTTGCTTTGTCTGAACGATTGCCTCTTGATCAATATACAGGTTCCACGTAAGCACAATTAA
Organism: Dugong dugon; assembly: GCA_030035585.1. NCBI lineage: Eukaryota > Metazoa > Chordata > Mammalia > Sirenia > Dugongidae > Dugong > Dugong dugon. The sequence continues at coordinate 21,353,686 of CM057462.1, read as the reverse complement.
GTTTTTTGGGATTCCCATTCCTCGAAATGTTATCTTTAATTTGTTATGATCCACACAGTCAAATGCCTCTACATAGTCAATAAAACACAGGTAAACATCTTTCTGCTGTTCTCTGCTTTCAGCCAGGATTCATCTGACATCAGCAATGATATCCCTCATTCCACATCCTCTTCTGAATCTGACTTGAATTTCTGGCAGTTCCCTGTGGATGTACTGCTGCAGCTGCTTTTGAATGATCTTCAGCAAGGTTTTCCTTGTGTGTGATATTGACATTGTTAGAAAATTTCTGTATTCTGTTGGATCACCTTTCTTTGGGTTGGTCACATATATGAATTTCTTCCAGTCAGTTGGCCAGGTAGCTGTCTTCCAAATTTCTTGGCATAGAAAAGTGAGAGCTTCCAGCATTGCATTTTTAGATGTTTGTTAAAACATCTCAGTTGGTATTTCATCAATTCCTGGAGGCTTGTTTTTCACCAATGCCTTCAGTGAAGCTTGGACTTCTTCATTCAATACCATTGGATCTTGATCATATGCTACCACCTGAAACAGTTGACCATTGACCAATTCTTTTTGGTACAGTGACTCTGTGTATTTCTTCCCCTACCTCAACTTCTCTGTCTTGCTAGTTTAATCTCTTTTATATCTCAAAAGAAAGTGACTCGTGATACACCCAAAACTAATCCTGCCTCATTAACATAAAAAGACAACCCATTTCCAAATGGGATTATAGCCACAGGCATGGATATTGGAATTTATAACATATATTTTTGGGGGACACAATTAAATCCAAAACATTCCACCCTTTTTCCCCAAAAAATTCAATGTCTTTGCCACATGCAAAACACATTCACCCTGTCACATCATCCCAAAAATCTTAAATCAATCCAAATCCAAAATTTCATCTTCTGAACCATCTAAATCAAATATGGGTGAGACTTAGGCATATCCCATCCTAGGGCAAAATTCCTCTTCATGTGTGAACCTGTGCAGTCTAGACTACCTGCTATCTGTCTCAAAAGTACAATGGTGAAACTGAAGTACCCGAATGGGGGGATAACAGAAAATACAGAGAGAATTGTTGAAGATTTACTGGCAGAAAACTTCCCTGATATCATGAAAGATGAGAAGATATCTATCCAAGAGGCTCATTGAACCCCACACAAGGTAGATCTGAAAAGAAAGTCACCAAGACATATTATAATCAAACTTACCAAAACCAAAAATAAAGAATTTTAAGAGCAGCTAGGGATAAACAAAAAGTCACCTACAAAGGAGAGTCAACAAGATTAAGCTCTGACTACTCAGCAGAAACCACGCAGGCAAGAAGGCAATGCGATAACACATATAAAGCCTTGAAGGAAAAAAAATGCCAGCCAAGGATTATATATCCAGTAAAATTATCTCTCAAATATGAAGGCAAAATTAAGGCTTTTTCAGATAAACAGAAGTTAAGGGAATTTGTAAAAACCAAACCAAAATTACAAGAAATACTAATGGGAGTCCTCTGGTTAGAGACTCAATAGTATCAGATAACAACCCAAGACTAGAACACAGGACAGAACAACCAGATATCAACCCAGATAGGGAAGTCATAGAAATAAGTCAAAGCTAAACCACTGAAAATAGGGAAACATGAATGTCAATACGTAAAAGCTGACAACATTAAAACAAAAAAGAGGGACTAAATAGTGTAGTCATAGAAATTTTTTTATGGAGAGGAAGTTAAGGTGATCTCAAGAAATAAGATTGGTTTAAATGTAGAAAAATAGAGGTAAATTTTAAGGTAACCGCAAAGGAAACTAACAATCTTACACATCCAAAAAAAAAGAAGAAGAAGAAGAAAAACATAAAGACTCAGCAAATACAAAATCAACAACAATGAAAAAGATAAAAAGAAAATACATAAAGAAAAACGACTCAGCACAGAAAGTTAAGTGGAACAGAGAGACTGTCAACAACACACAAAAAAAATCAAAATTAGAGCACTATACTCATACCTATCAATAATTATACTGAATCTAAATGGACTAAATGCACCAATAAAGAGACAGAGAGTGGCAGATTGGATTAAAAAACACGATCCATCTATATGCTGCCTACAAGAAACACAACTTAGACTAAAAGGCAAAAACAAACTAAAGCTTAAAGGATGGAAAAAATATATCAAGCAAACAACAATCAAAAAAGAGCAGGAGTGGCGATATTAATCTCTGACAAAATAGACTTTAAAGCAAAATCCACTACGAAGAATAAGGAAGGACACCATATAATGATTAAAAGGTCAATACACCAGGAGGACATAACCATAATAAATACACACGTGCACAACAACAGGGCTCCAAAATACATAAAACAAACTCTAACAGCATTGCAAACAGAAATAGCTTCACAATAGCTTTCAGTGAATGACAGAATATCTAGAAAGAAGCTCAATAAAGACACAGAAGATCTAAATGCCACAAACCAACTTGACCTCAAAGGCATATACAGAACACTCCACCCAACAGCAGCCAAGTATACTTTCTTTTCCAATGCACATGGAACTTTCTCCAGTATAGACCACGTATTAGGCCACAAAGCAAACCTTAACAGAATCCAAAACATAGACATATTACAAAGCATCGTTTCTGACTATAAAGCCATAAACGTAGAAATCAATAACAGAAAAAGTAAGAAAAAAAATCAAATACATGGAAACTGAACAACACCTTGCTCAAAAACTACTTGGTTATAGAAGAAATCAAGGACGGAATAAAGGAATTCATAGAATCAAATGACAATGAACACACATCTTACCAGAAGCTTTGGAACACAGCAAAAGCAGTGCTCAGAGGTCAATTTATAGAAATAAATGCACACATCCAAAAAGAAGAAGGGGCCAAAGTCAGAACATTAACCCTACAACTTGAACAAATAGAAAGAGAGCAGCAAAAGTAGCCCTCAGGCACCAGAAGAAATAATAAAGACTAGAGCAGAAATAAATGAACTAGAGAATAGATAAACAATTGAAAGAGTTAGCAAGCCCAAAAGCTGGTTCTTTGAAAAGATCAACACACTATTGGCCAAACTGACAAAAGAAAAACAGGAGAGGAAAAAATATCTCGAATAGGAAATGAGATGGGTGATATCACAACAGAGCAAACTGAAATTAAAAGGATCATAACAGAATACTATGAAAAATTGTACTCCAACAAATTTGACAACCTACAGGAAATGGACAAATTTCTAGAAACACATGACCTACCTAAATTATTTAGGTAGAACAACTAAACAAACCTGTAACAAAAGAAGAGATTGAAAAGGTAATTTAAAAAAAAAAAAAAAAAAACTCCCAATAACGACAACAAAAAGCCCTGGCCCTGAGAGCTTCACTGGAAAATTCTAACAAACTTTCAGAGAACAGTTAACACCCCTACTACTAAAAGTATTTCAGAGCACAGAAAATTATAGAATACTCCCAAACTTATTCTATGATGTCAGCATAACTCTGATACAAAAACCAGGTAAAGACACCACAAAAAAGAGAATTACACACCAATATCCCTCATAAACATAGACACAAAAATCCTCAACAAAATTCTAGCCAATAGAATTCAACAACGTATCAAAAAAAATAATTCATTGTGACCAAGTGGGATTCATACCAGGTATGCAGGGATGGTTCAACATTTGAAAAACAATCAATGTAATCCATCACATTAATAAAACAAAAGACAAGAACCACATGATCTTATCAATTGATGCAGAAAAGGCATTTGACAAAGTCTAACACCCATTCCTGGCAAAAACTCTCAGCAAAATAGGAATAGAAGGGAAATTCCTCAACATAACTAAGGGCATTTATACAAAGCCAACAGCCAACATTATACCAAACAGAGAGAGTCTGAAAGTATTCCCTTTGAGAATGGGAACAGACAAGGATGTCCTTTATCACCACTCTTATTCAACATTGTGCTGGAGGTCCTAGCCAGAGCATTAAGGCAAAAAAAAAATAAAGGGCATCCAGATTGGTAAGGAAGGAGTAAAAATATCTCTATTTGCAGATGATATGATCTTATACAAAGAAAATCCCAAAGAATCTACAAGAAAACTACTGGAACTAATAGAAGATTTCAGCAAAGTATCAGGATGCAAGATAAACATACAAAAATCAGTTGGATTCCTCTACACCAACAAAGAGAACTTCAAAAAGGAAATCACCAAACCAATACCATTTACAATAGTCCCCAAGAAGATAAAATACTTAGGAATAAACCTAACTAGAGACATAAAAGACCTATACAATGAAAACTACAAGACACTACTGCAAGAAACCAAAAGAGACTTACATAGGTGGAAATATATACCATGCTGATGGATAGGAAGACTTAACATTGTGAAAATGTCAATTCTACCCAAAGTGATCTACAGATACAATACAATCCCGATCCAAATTCCAACAACATTTTTTAACAAGATGTAGAAACAAATCACCAACTTCATATGGAAAGGGAAGAGGCCCAGAATAAGTAAAGCATTACTCAAGAAGAAGAACAAAGTGGGAGGCCTCACACTACCTGATTTTAGAGCCTATTGTACCACCACAGTAGTCAAAACAGCCTGGTACTGGTACAACAACAGATACATAGACCAATGGAACAGAATTGAGAATCCAGACAAAAATTCATCCACCTGTGAGCAGCTGATTATTTGACAAAGGCCCAAAGTCCATTAAATGTGGACAAGACAATCTCTTTAACAAATGAGGCTGGCATAACTGGATATCCATATGCAAAAAAATGAAACAAGACCCATACCTCACACCATGTACAAAAACTACCTCAAAAAATGTATCAAAGACCTAAATATAAAATCTAAAATGATAAAGATCACGGAAGGAAAATAGGACAATGCTAGGAACCCTAATACATGGCGTAAACAGAATACACACCATAACTAACAATGCACAAACACCAGAAGAGGAACTAGATAACTGGGAGCTCCTAAAAATCAAACACTTATGCTCATCAAAAGACTTCACCAAAAGAGTAAAAAGACAATCTACAGACTGGGGAAAAAAATTTGGCTACTGTATATCCAATAAGGGTCTAATCTCTAAAATCTACAAGATACTGCAACACCTCAACAACAAAAAGACAAATAAACTAATTAAAAAATAGGCAAAAAATATTAACAGACATTTCACCAAAGAAGACATTCAGGTGGCTAACAGATACATGAGGAAATGCTCACGATCTTTAGCCATTAGGGAAATGCTACAATGAGATAAAATCTCACCCCAACAAGGCTGGCACTAATCCAAAAAACACAAAATAATAAATGTTGGAGAGTTTGTGGAGTCACTGGAACACTTATATCCTGCTGGTGGGAATGTAAAACAGTACAACCACTTTGGAAATCGATTTGGTGCTTCTTTAAAAAGCTAGAAATAGAAGTATCATACGATCCAGCAATCCCATTCCTAGGAATATATCCTTGAGAAATAAAAGACGTCACACAAATAGATATATACACACCCATGTTCATTGCAGCACTGTTCACAGTAACAAAAAGATAGAAACAACCTAGGTGCCCATTAACAGATGAATAGATAAACAGATTATGGTACATACACACAATGGAAAACTATGCAATGATAAAGAACAATGATGAATCCGAGAAACATCTCACAACATGGATAAATCTGGAGGGCATTACGCTGAGTGAAATCAGTCAATCTCAAAAGGGCAAATATTGTATGAGACCACTATTATAAGAACTCACAAAAAGGTTTAAACACAAGAAAACATTCTTTGATGGTTACGAGGGTGAGGAGGGAGAGAGAGAGAAATTCACTAACTAGGTAGTAGTTAAGAATCATCTTAGGTGAAGGGAAGGACAACACACTATATACAGGGGAAGTCAGCACAACTGAACTAAACCAAAAACTAAGAAGTTCCCTGAACACAACCAAAGACTTTGAGGGACAGGGTAGCTGAGGCTGGAGTCTGGGGACCATGATTTCAGGGGACATTTAGGTCAATTGGCATAACAAAGTTTATTAAGAAAATGTTCTGCATCCCACTTTGGTGAGTGGCATCTGGAGTCTTAAAAGCTTGCAAGTGGCCATCTAAGATGCATCTATTGGTCCCAACCCATTTGGAGCAAAGGAAAATGAAGAACACCAAAGACACAAGGAAAATATTAACCCAAGAGACAAAATGGCCACGTAAACCAGAGACTCCATCAGCCTGAGACCAGAAGAACTGGATGGTGCCCAGCTACCATCAATGACGCCCAGACAGGGAACACAAAAGAGAGTCCTTGATGGAGCAGGAGAAAAACATGGAGCAGAACTCGTATTCATGTAAAAAGACCAGACTTAATGGTCTGACTGAGACTGGAAGAACCCTCGAAGCCATGTCCCCTGGATGCTCTGTTAACCCAGAACTAAAACAATTCCCGAGGCCTACTTTTCAGACAAAGATTAGACTGGACTATAAAACATAAAATAATACTCATGAAGAGTGTGCTTCTTAGTTCAAGCAGATACACAAGACCAAATGAGCAGCTCCTGTCTGGAGGCAGGATGAGAAAGCAGGAAGGTACAGGAACTGGTTGAATGGACACAAGAAACCCCGGGGTGGAAAGGGGGAGTGTGCTGTCACATTATAGGAATTGCAACTAGTGTCACATAACAACAAGTGTATAAAATTTTGTATGAAAAATTAACTTCGGCTGTAAACTTTCACCTAAAGCACAATAAAAAAAAAAAAAAAACTACAAAGAGATACCATCTCACCCCAAAATTATTGGCATGAATCAAAAAAACAGAAAATGACAAATGCTGGAGAGGTTGCAGGGAGATTATAACACTTATGCACTGCTGGTGGGAATGCAAAAGGGGACAACCATTTTGGAAAACAATATGACACTTCCTTAAAAAGCTAGAAATGTAAATACCATATGATCCAGCAATCCCACTCCTAGGAATATATCCTAGAGAAATAAGAGCCGTCATAGAAAGAGACATATGCACACCCATGTTCATTGCAGCATTATCCACAATAGCGAAAGGATGGAAACAACCTAAGTGCCCATCAACAGATGAATGGATAAACAAACTATGATACTACATATACAAAGTGGAATACTATGCAACAATAAAGAACAACAATGAATCTGTGAAATATCTCACTGCATGGTTGAATCTGGAGGGCATTATGCTGAGTGAAATAAGTCAATCATGAAAGGACAAAAAAATGTGAGAGTACGATTATAAAAATTCATGGAAAGGTTCACACACAGAAAAAAACAAACTTTGCTGGTTATGAGGGAGGGGAGGGGTGGGGAGAGAAAAGCAGTAACTAGGCAATAGATAAGTGGTAACTTTGTTGAAGGGTAAGACAGTACACAATACTGGGGAACGTCAGCCAACCTGACCAAGGAAAGTCATAGAAGCTTCACAGACACATCCAAACTCCCTGAAGGACTGAGTTACTGGACTGAGGGCTGGACACCATGGTCTCGGGGGACATCTAGTTCAATTGGCATAACATAGTTTATAAAGAAAACGTTCTACATCCAACTGTGGTGAGTAGCGTCTGAGGTCTTAAAAGGCTGGGAGCGGCCATCTAAGATATATCTACTGGTCCTATCTCAGCTGGAGCAAAGGAGAATGAAGAAAACCAAAGCCAACAGGGAAAGATTAGTCCAAAGGAGTAATGAACCACAACTACCAGGACCTCCACCAGACTGAGCCCAGAACAACTAGATGGTGCCTGGCTACTACAACTAACTGCTCTGACAGAGATCACAATAGAGGCTTCTGGACAGAGCAAGAGAAAAATGTAGAAGAAAATTCAAATTCACCAAAAATAAAAAAAGACCAGACTTGCTGGCCTGACAGAGACTGGAGAAACCCCAAGAGTATGGCCCCTGGACACCCTTTTAATTTTGCACTGAAGTCACTCCTGAGATTCACCCTTCAGCCAAAGATCAAACAGATCTATAGGACAAACAACAACATACTTGAGGAATGTGCTTCATGGTTCAATCATGTATACGAGACTAAATGGGCACTAGCCCAAAAGCAAAGACGAGAAGGGAGGAAGGGACAGGAAAACTGGATGAATGGAAACAGGGAGGCCAGGGTGGAGAAGGGGAGAGTGATGACACATCGCAGGGTTGGCAACCAATGTCACAAAACAATCTGTGTATTGATTGTTTAATGAGAAACTAGTTTGCTCAGTAAACTTTCACCTAAAGCAAAAGAAAAAAGAAAAAGCCTTCACCAAAAAAGTAAAAAGAGAACCTACGGGCTGGGGGAAAAAAATTGGCTATGACATACCCGATAAGGACTTAATCTCTAAAATCTATAGAATACTTCAACACCTCAACAACAAAAAGACAAATAATCCAACAGACACTTCACCAAAGAAGACATTCAGGTGGCTAAAAGACACAGATGGAAATGCTTGAGATCATTATTGTCTTAGGCTGGGTTCTCTAGAGAAGCAAAACCAGTAAAGCATATAAATATATATAGATACAGATATAGCTATAGAGAGAGATTTATAGCAAGGAAACCACTCACACAGAGGCTGGAACGTCCCAAGTCCGTGGATCAGGATAGAGGTTTCTCCAGATTCACAATGCCGCAGGGGCTGACGAACCCAAGATCTGCAGGTTGGAGAGTAGGGCTCTTACTCATAGGCTGTGAAGGTTGACGAATCCCAAGATTGGCAGGCAAGACCACAAGGCTTCTCCTGATCCACATAGCTGCAGGGGCTGGTGAACCCAAGATCAGCACGTCAGAGAGCAGGAGGGCAGGTAAGCTGCTAGCTCAAGTCCCAAGAACCAGGGGTAAGACAAACAAGAGGCAGCTGCAGGATCTAGAACAAGCCAAAAACCTTGGCAAGGTGAGCAGGAAGGAAATAGGCAACAGAGGGCAGAGAGATGAAGGCTGAGGGGACAGTGAGTCACAACAGGCCCCGCCCCCACCTCTGCCAGTACAGTTCAGCAGATTCCATAATGGGGGTGATCATAGATAAAATTTCAACAGGAAAGTGATCACATTATACAACCGCCAAAACACTGAGAATCATGGCCCAGCCAAGCTGACACACAATCTTAACCATCACAATTACCCATAGTTGTTGTTGTGTTAGGTGCCATTGGGGTGGTTCCCATGCATAGCGACCCTACGTACAACAGAACTAAACACTGCCCAATCTTGTGCCATCCTCACAATCATTGTTATGCTTGACCCCATTGTAGCAGCCACTGTGTCAATCCATCTTGTTGAGGGTCTTCGTCTTTTTCGCTGGCCCTGTACTTTACCAAGCGTGATGTTCTTCTCCAGCGACTGGTCCTTCCTGATAACATGTCCAAAGTATGTGAGATGAAGTTTCGTCATCCTCCCTTCTAAGAAGCATTCTGGCTGTACTTCTTCCTAGACAGATTTGTTCGTTCTTCTGGCAGTCCATTGTATATTCAATATTCTTCTCCAATTCCATTATTCAAAGACATCAACTTTTCTTCAGTCTTCCTTATTCATCATCCAATTTTTGCATGCATATGAGGCAACTGAAAATACCATAGCTTGGATCAGGTGCATCTTAGACCTTAAAGTGACATCTTTGCTTTTTAACACCTTAAAGAGGTCTTTTGCAGCAGATTTGCCCAATGCAAAGCATTTGATTTCTTGACCACTGCTCCCATGGGTGTTGATTGTGGATCCAAGTAAAATGAAGTTTTTGACAACTTTGACATTTTCTCCATTTATCATGATGTTGCTTACTTGTCCACTTGTGAGGATTTTTGTTTTCCTTATGTTGAGGTGTAATCCATAATGAAGGCTGTGGTCTTTGATCTTCATGAATAAGCACTTTAAGTCCTCTTCACCTTCAGAAGCAAGGTTATGTCATCTGCATAATGCAGGTTGTCGATGAGTCTTCCTCCAATCTTGATGCCGCATGCTTCTTCATATAGTCCAGCTTCTTGGATTATTTGCTCAGCGTACAGACTGAATAAACGTGGTGAAAGGATACAGTCCTGATGCGCACCTATCCTGACTTTAACCCACGCAGTATCCCCTTGCTCAGTTTGAACCATTGCCTTTTGGTCTTAGTACAGATTCCTCATAAGCACAATTAAGTGTTCTGGAGTTCCCATGTTTTGCAACGTTATCCATAATTTGTCATGATCTACACAGTCTAATGCTTTTTCATAGTCAATAAAACACAGCTAACCATCTTTCTGGTAAATATTCTCTGCTTTCAGCCAAGATCCATCTGACATCAACAATGATATCTGTCATTCCAGGTCCTCTTCTGAATCCAGCTTGAACTTCCAGCAGTTCTCTGTTGATGTACTGCTGCAGCCACTTTTAAATGATCTCAGCAAAATTTTACTTGTGTGTGATATTAATAATACTGTTCAATACTTTCCAAGTTCTGTTGGATCACCTTTCTTTGGAGTGGGCACAAATATGAATCTCTTCCAGTTGATTGGCCAGGAAGCTGTCTTCCAAATTTCTTGACAAAGATGAGGGAGCACCTCCAGCACTACATATTTTTATTGAAACGTCTCAGTTGGTATTCCGTCAATTTATGGAGGCTTCTTTTTCATCATTCACTTCGGTGCAGCTTGGTCTTCTTCCTGCAATACCATTGGCTCTTGATCATATGCTACCTCCTGAAATGGTTGAATGTTGGCCAATTCTTTTTGGTACAGTGATTCTGTGTATTCCTTCCATCTTCTTTTTTATGGTATCTCCTTAAAAAGCTAGAAATAGAAATACCATACAACCCAGCAATCCCACTCCTAGGAATATATCCCAGAGAGATAAGAGCTGTCACACGAATAGACATGTTCATTACAGCACTATTCACAATAGCAAAAAGATGGAAACAACCTAAGTGCCCACCAACAGATAAATGGATAAACAAATTATGGTACATACACACAATGGAATGCTACAAAACTATAAATAACAATGATGAATCCACGAAGCTTCTCACAACATGGATGAATCTGGAGGGCAATATGCTGAGTGAAATAAGTTAATCACAAAAGGAAAAATATTGCATGAGACCACTATTATAAAAACTCATGAAAAGGTTTACACACAGAAAAAGCAATCTTTGACATTTACGAAGGAGGGAGAGGTGGGAAGGGGACATCACTAACTAGGTAGCAGACAAGTGTTAATTTTGATGAAGGGAAAGACCACACACAATATAGAGGAAGTCAGTACAACTTGACCAAGGAAAAGTCATAGCAGCTTCCTAGACACATCAAAACACCTTGAGGGATGGAATTACTGGGGCTGAGGGCCAGGGACCATGGTCTTGGGGGACATCTAGGTCAATTGGTATAACATAGTTCATAAAGAAAATGTTCTACATCCTACTTTGGGGAGTAGCGTCTGGAGTCTTAAAAGCTTGCAAGCAACCATGTAAGATACTTCTATTGGTCCTATTCCATCCAGAGCAAAGGAGAGCGAAGAAAACCAAAGGTACAAGGAAAATATTAGTTCAAAGGACTAATGGACCACATGAACCAGAGCCTCTGCCAGCCTGAGCCCAGAAGAACTAGATGATGTCCAAATACCACTACCAACCACTCTGACAAAGATCACAATAGAAGGTCCCAGACAGAGCGAGAGAAAAGTGTAGAACAAAGTTCAAGTTTGCAAAAAGGACCAGACTTACTGGTCTGACAGAGACTGGAGGAACCCCAGAAACTATGGCCCCCGGACACCCTGCTAATTCAGAACTGAAGCCATTCTCGAAGTCTGCTTCTCAACTAAAGATTAGACAGGCCTGTAAAACAAGCATAGCAATGATTGTGAGGATGGTGCAGGACTAGGCAGTGTTTCTTTCTATTGTACAGAATGAAATCTAACTCAACAACACCTAACAACATAAAACAAACAATAATACACGTGAGCAACGTGCTTCTTCGTTCAATCAAGTATATGAGACCAAAGGGGCAACACCCGCCCAAAGACAAAGACAAGGTGGGAAGGGACAGGAAAACTGAACAAATGGACAAGGAGAACCCAGGGTGGAAAGGCGGAGAGTGCTGACGCATTATGGGGATTGCAAACAATGGCACAAAACAATCTGCGTATAAATTTTTATACAAAAAACTAATTTGCACTGTAAACTTTCCCCTGAAGCAAATAAATTTTTTTAAAAAAACATATTAAAAAAAGTTATGTCCTAACTGAGAAGTCCTTGGGTAGTGCAAATGATTAAGTGCTTAGCTGCTAACCAAAATGTTGGAAGTTTGAGTCCGCCCAGAGTTGCCTTGGAAGAAAGGCTTAGTAGTCTGCTTCTGAAAAATCAGCCCTTGAAAATCCTATGGAACCAAATTCTACTCTGATACACATGGGGTCGCCATGAATCAGAGCCAACTGGGCAGCAACTTGTGGGTTGCTTGGTTCTAACTGAGCAGAATGTTAACCCTGCCAGGTTAAAGAATTAGCAAGTTCTGTCTTAATTGAGTACAGCATTAACCCTGCCAAGTTAAAGAATTAACAAGTTATATCCTAATTAAGGAGTTCCAGGTGGTGCAAACAATTAACAGGCTCAGCTGCTAGCTGGTTGGTTCTAACTGAGTATATTAAATGAAGCAGGAAGCATCAAAATAAGATGGAAGGAATACACAGAGTCACTATGCCAAAAAGAATTGGTCTACATTCAACCATTTCAGGAGGTAGCATATGATCAGGAACTGAAGGTACTGAAGGAAGAGGTCCAAGCTGCACTGAAGGCATTGGCAAAAAGCAATGCTCCAGGAATTGACGGGATATCAATTAAGATGTTTCAGCAAACGGATACAGGGCTGGAAGTGCTCACTCGTCTATGCCAAGAAATTTGGAAGACAGCTACCTGGTCAACTGACTGGAAGAGATCCATATTCATGCCTACTCCCAAGAAAGGTGATGCAAAATAATGTGGAAATTATTGAACAATCTCATTAATATCACACACAAGTAAAATTTTGCTGAAGATCATTCAACAGCAGCTGCAGCAGTACATCTACAGAGAACTGCCAGAAATTCAAGCTGGATTCAGAAGGGGATGTGGAACCAGGGATGTCATTGTTGATGTCAAATGATCCTGGCTGAAAGCAGAAAATACCAGAAAGATGGTTGCCTGTGTTTTATTGGCTATGCAAAGGCATTCGACTGTGTGGATCATGACAAGCTATGGATAACATTGCAAAGAATGGGAACTCCAGAACACTTAACTGTGCTTATGAGGAATCTGTACATAGATCAAAAGGCAGTCATTCAAACAGAACAAGGGGCTACTGCATGGTTTAAAGTCAGGAAATGTGTGCTTCAGGGTTGTATCCTTCCACCATACTTATTCAGTCTGTATGCTGAGCAAATAATCCAAGAAGCTGGACTGTATTAAGAACAGGGCATCAGGATTAGAGAAAGACTCATTAACAACCTGCATTATGCAGATGACACAACCTTGCTTGCTGAAAGTAAAGAGGACTTAAAGTGCTAATTGATGAAGAACAAAGACCACAGCCTTCAATATGGATTAAACCTCAACGTAAAGAAAACAAAAATCCTCACAACTGGACCAGTAAACAACATCATGATAAATGGAGAAAAGATGGAAGTTGTCAAGGATTTCATTTTACTTGGATGCACAATCAACACCCACGGAGGCAGCGGTCAAGAAATCAAATGATGCTTTGCGTTGGGCAAATCTGCTGCAAAAGACCTCTTTAAAGTGTTAAAAAGCAAAGATGTCACTTTAAGGACTGAGGTGTGACCCAAGCCATGGTGTTTTCAATTGCCTCATATGCATGCGAAAGCTGGACAATGAATAAGGAAGACCAAAGAACTGATGTCTTTGAATTGTGGTGTTGGTGAAGAGTATTGAATATACCATGGACTGCCAGAAGAATGAACAAATCTGTCTTGGAAGAAACACAGCCAGAATGCTCCTTAGAAGCAAGGATGGCGAGACTTCATCTCATGTACTTTGGACGTGTTATCAGGGGGCATCAGTCTCTGGAGAAGGACATCATGCTTGGTAAGGTAAGCGGTCAGCAGAAAAGAGGAAGACCCTCAACAAGACGGATTGATACAGTGGCTGCAACAATGGGCTGAAGCACCACAACAATTGTGAGGATGGCGCAGGACTGGGTAGTGTTTCGTTCTGTTGTACATAGGTCCCTATGAGTCGGAACTGACTCAACAGCACCTACCAACAACAACAATTGAGTATAATGTTAACCCTACCAGGCAAAAGAATTAATAAGTTAGGTCCACGAAACTCTGATCATCTCTCTCTCATTTTTACTTTCATAGGACTTTTTCCCAAAAATACAGGTCTGGCATTACCTCAACATCAGGTATAGCAAGGTCCCTTCCTTCAGTCTTTGCATGTTGACCCAGAGGCACTCCTGGTGTTCAGACGGGCCGTGTGGATTTGCCTGCAGATCTGACCCCTTTCCTGAGTCGGACAGGCCTCCTCTCCTAACACATCCTCCTGGAGGCCATGATGTCAGCCTTGATTCCCCCAGCAGCCCTGATTTTGCTCATGAACTATGAAACACAGGGGCCTCCTGCCTCTTACAACTCCCTGCTGGGGTAGCTCTAGCCCCTCTGTTTTCATCATGAGCTCATTAAAACGACTACAGTTCACTGGAACATGAACTCAACACCACCACCCACTCCCTCGCAGCTGCTGGCAAAACGAGCTGCTTTTCTCAGCAGATTTCGTCTCCACCTTTTTTCCCCTTTAGTACTCTTTGTAGCAGTAATGCTGGCGACAAATTTGTGTTTGATGCAATGGACTGTTTTCCTTTAATGCTCTGGCCCAGAAAACCAACGACACTAGTAGAGGTGGGGTGGCCTGTCCTGGTGACATCGGTCGGGCACAGAGCTTCCAACACTGGGCCGGTGGGTGGGCCAGTAGATGCTGAACAGGGTTCTCCTTCCAGGCGTGAGGCCCGATGGACGTTGTTGGAGCAGAATCAGGCACACAGAGGGGTTCCCCAGGCCTCTTCCACAGATAATGAGCCCTGATTGTGGAAAGGTGGAACCCCGGTCACAGCAGCTCCTGACTATTGCTTTTGTGTGTGTGTGTGGTAAAAATATATATAACAGACAGTAAATTTCCAGCCTCACATGTAAATTGATAGGTAATACAATTAAGCAAAAAATGTAGCTCTCAGTTTAACCAAATAGGAAATGTAGAGAATATTGCAGTTTTTGACAAGCCTAGAAATTATACGGTCAGTCCTAAAGGAACTGAAGTGCCAAGACCACAAGCATGGCTTATTAAAAAAAAAAAAGCGTGTCTAGCTCATTATCCTGTTTAATTTTTTTCGTATTCATCACTGTTTACAAATGTATTACTTATCAATGTGTCTCTGTTTATTATCTTCCTGCTCCACGAGGAAGTAAGGTTCGTGGAAGCAGAGCCCTTACCTGCCTTATCCGCTGCTGTAACCCCAGTTGCTAGACTAGCACCTGACAAAGAACAGGTGCTCAATAAATAATTGTGGAACAAAAGTTAAATGATTATTGTAAATTGTTAAGTGATAAAAGTCAGATATAAAAGTATGCATGTACAGTCTGATCTCAATTATGTATTACATATATGCAAAGAAAATACATGGGAAAAAAACAGAAAAAATATATATGTAACAAAACATTGTAATGTAATCAATGTCACTGAATTGTACACGTCAAAATTGTTGAATTGCTGTATGTTTTGTTGTGTATATTTTCACCACAATAAAAAAGTTTACCTATTCACCAATTTTGGCACAAACAATTCGGTGACATTGATTGCATTCATCATCTCATGCAGTCATTACTACTCTCCTTTTCCCAAATATTCCACTACCACTACCAGAAGCTCAGTGCCCGCTAAAGAACGACTCTCTTCCTCCTTCACAATCACCCCTGGTAACCACTAATAATCTTTGGTCTCTCTATATTTGCCTATTTCATATAAGTGAGAAATCATACAGTATTTGTCCTTTTGTGACTTACTTATTTCACTCACCATAATGGTTTTGGGGTTCATCCAGGTTGTGTCATGTCTCAGAACTTCATTTCTCTTTATGGCTGAGTAGCATTCCACTGCATGGATGGACGTATTGTTTCTCAGTTCATCTGTTGGTGGACACTTGGGTTGTCTCTACATTTTGGCTATTGTGAACAATGCTGCAGTGAACACTGGTGTACACTATCTGTTTGCCATCCTGCTTTCAGTTCTTTTGGGTCTATACCTAAGATCGGAATTGCTGGGTCATGTGGTAGTTCTATGTCTGACCTTTTGAGGAACCCCCAGGCTGTTTTCTACTTCATTGTGGTCTAATAGTGAGCCTAGCTGGGGGACAGTTCTCTCCTGTCCCCAGCACCTTCACTGCCTCTCTCCCAGCTCCTGGGCCCCTCCCTAGGCCCCTGGGTGATGTGGTCAAGAAAGGCCCATGGTTCCCATCTCTCCATAGTGTCCCATCCAGCGAGGAGTGGCTCTGCATGCAGGCCCAAGACTCCATCATCTTCTGGGTCGGTGAGGTCATGGACTCATTCTCCACACAGGACCCGGGAGTGGCAGAGCAGGCCCTGCTAAGAACCTTCAAGCCCTTCTTTGTGGACTTCAGCAGCCTGCCCACGTCATCTGTGGGAAGTAGGGTAAGGCCCATCTCAACATGCACAACCACCTGGGCGTCTGAGCCAAAGAAGTGAGCGTCAGGGAAAGCGCTCTGAGGACTGGAGTGGGGACATTGGTTCAGGTTCCTTCCCTCTGAAGCTTGGGGAGGGGGTGATGGAACATGTTCCCCTTAAACCTGGGGAGGGGGGTCGCTTGGGGCCAAGCAAATGGGCAGAAGCTAAAGCCCAGGCAGGGCTGCCACAACGGCCCTGAGCAGTTTGCTTTGTTAGTAAGTGAGAAGGGGCCTCTGCGAAGAGCCTGGAGGGGGCTGGGCAGGAAGCACGGTGCGTGGGTGGTGGGCCAGTCCCAACATGATGCACACATCACCCCCTGCAGGTTTATATGAAGATCTCAATCGCCAAATGCATCCAGATGGTCAGGCACCTTGGCAAATGCCACTAGACCAAGAAGACGTGCGTGAGTCCTCAGGAGAGCAGGCCCAGCTGGCTGGTCCTGGCCTTCAGTGACTTAGGCATAGACACATTACAGGTGAGATGTAGGACCCCCTCCAGGCCATCCAGGGCACAGGCACAACCTAGTTGGGGGTGAGGGGCAGGTGGGGTCAGAGGCAAGGTCAGGACCATCCAAGGGGCAGGACAGCTGGCCAGAGGGGTGGAGTTCAGCAGGGAGGTGGGAGGTAGACCTGGGGGGCAGGGCTGGGGCCTCACCTGGTGGGAGCCTGGATCTTTAGGTGCAAGTCAATTGAGCCACCCACCTGGAAAAAGGGTGGGGGAGAGTCCACTCCCAGCATCACACATATATGTATGCAATGTTGTCTTAGTTCCCTAGAGCTGCTGTAACAGAAATACCACAAGTCGGTGGCTTTAACAAACAAATTTATCTTCACAGTTTAGGAGGCTATAAGTCCAAACTCAGGGTTCCGGCTCTCGAGGACAGCCCTGTCTCTGCTAACACTGGAGGAAGGTCGTTCTATCTTTTCTGTTTCTGTTCCTCAGTTCCTCGGTGATCTTCATGTGGCGTCTATCTTTCTCCCATTTATGCTTCCTTGTGCCAAATCTACTCTTTTTATATCTCAAAAGTGATTGGCTTAAAATACACCCTACACTGATATGGCCTCATTAACACAACAAAGAAAACCCTATTCCCAGATGGGATTACTCCACAGGTACAGGGGTTAGGATTCCAGCACATATTCTGGGGGGACACGATTCAACCCATAACAAACGCACATGCAAGACACACCAGACATGTGCACACCCACGTGTACACACATATACTCACCCACATGCTCACACACAGTCATGCACATACATGCATGCTCACATGCATTCACATATACGCATCTCCCTGAGAGCCAGCACTAAGCGCCCCAACCTCCACAGCCAAGGCCCTTGCATACAGAAACACGCAGTGCCACCAGGTGGGGCCACAGCCTCCCAAGGCAGGGAGACGTCCAGAGAAGAGCCCCACTGACCAGAACATTCCCATTAGCACTGACCATGTTCCGCAATGCCCCAGGGCCTGGTTCCCTCGGCTGTGAGCTGGATCCCACTGTGGCATGTGGTCAGTGTCTGAGCCAGGACCTGGGCAGCCCCCAGGTGTCTTCCCTGAGGGCTTGGGGATGAGTGGGGCTTCCTTGATGGCAGGCCAGAGCAGACTTTGGTAACACAGCCCCAGAGTTGGGAGGGGCTGCAGGGGAGTGCACCCTGATGAGCTCCTAGTCTTACCATCTCCAAGGGGTCCCGCCTCTGTCACTGGTGTGTTGGAGACGATGGTGGGGATGTGATTCGGTGTTCTCACTGACCTCAGCTGTAAATCCAGGAGCTGTTCCTACTGTGTGTATCTTGGCCAGCTTCCTGACTTCTGACCTCACTCCACAGGATGGGGAGCTGACAGCTGATGGGGCCCGGGTAGTGCACACAGACCATCTCACAGTGCTTGGAAGCACAGGAGGGGCTCAGCTCACAGAAACTAAAATTGCTCTGTCTCTTCCAGGGTTCTCGGATGTATCGGGTCCCAGAGCCCTGGTGAGGGTCGATTCCGTTCTGCAACGAGAGCATGCAGCAGCCCCCATGAAGGTCCTAACAGGGACCGAGGGGTGCCACTCCCCAGTGGCCCACCTGCACCAAGCTGCTCGCCCTCGTGGCTGTGGTCCTAGTGGACCACAAGCACAAATATTTTCCATCAGCACCTGGAGATACATGAGCCATGCAGAACTCCTGGTGGCAAATAGATCATGGCTACAGAGTTGGTGATGTGACATTCTGGGTTCCCCTGGGACAAGTATGTCATCGGATGAAGAATGGGATGGCCCTTCTGGAAACAGAGACCCCTGATCCTGTGCTCAGCCCGAGCACATTCCGCTGGGCCCAGCCTGCCCTCTTTTGTCTCAAGGAGGAGGTGGCGAGCCCCCCAGAGAGGCCCAGGGGTGAAAGGCTGGAGTTTTTACCTCCTTCCCTTACAGAACTATATCCTGAGTTGTCTCTGTTACTTACAAGTTGATCCTGACCTGAATTGTAACCTTTTACTTCCCTAATAAACCCCGCAACCATGAGTATGGTCTGCGCTTTCTGTGTGGCCACTGCAATAAATTACTGAACCCAGCAGAGAAGTAGAGAGTGCCATGGAAGGAATGACTGGTGTCAGAATTGGCAAAAAGTGTTGGAGGGTGGATGTCTGTCTGACCTCCACCTCATAGGAGTCAGCTTTGGACTGATGTTGATGGTGATTATCCTCCCTCCTTGTGAAGTTAGATGAGGCAGTCTGATGCCACACCATTTTTACAAATCCATAGGGTTTTCATAGGCTGATTTTCAGACATAGATTATCAGGCCTTTCCTCCTAGTCTGTTTTAGTCTGGAAGCTCCACTGAAACCTGTTCAGCATCATAGCAACATGTAAGCCTTCATGGGCAGATGGGTGGTGGCTGTGCAGGAGATGCATTGGCCGTGAATCAGACTCAGATCTTCTACATTGAAGGTGAGATTTCTATCACTGAGCCACCACTGCCTCTGAATAATCTCTACCTGTGGTATTGATCTCTGGGCCCGCATCATGCAGGCAGCCCTGGGGGTCAAAGATAAGATTCAGCCCCTAGATGACTTGATGTTGATGCAAAAAAATGAAGCATCGATTGGAAAACGTGTTTGGGGAGCAGGAGGCGTTGTGTGGATTGATCAGGTAGCAAGATGCTTCTCCTCTTTGCCCCGACAGCTCTAGAGCCAGTGTCAGTTGGTTGGTCTGTTTGGTTATTAAGTGGACACCCCCTGAAGGTGCCAGCCACTGTGCTGGACTCAAAGTAGAATGGTGACTATGGCAAAGACACCTCCCTCCAAGAGGCACTACGCCAGTAGGGAAGGAGGCGAGGGGATAGCTGTACCCATTGCAGATGTTGTACCTGGATGGGGTCAGCCACCCAGGTGGACCCAGGGAGACTTCAGGGCTTCTTCCCAAGGGCTTGGGCATGGGCAGGGGCTTCCTCAATGGCAGGACTGAGTGAGCTTTGATGACATGGCCCAGGATTCACAAAGGACTGCAGGAAAGTGCCCCTGACCAGCCCAGTCGGCTGCTGTCATTCTGCCTGACTCTCAGCTGACCACCAGAAAGCTAAGTGCTTTCAAGCATCTTAATGTGTCCAAGTAAATCAGCAGGAACAAGGAGGAGAATGGGCAACATTCAGACCACAAGGAGGACAGAGTGGTGTCTGGGAAGCCTGGCTTGCTGGTCAGCGTGGATGCTGGAGTGAGTCCTCAGGTTCAAACAGTGACTGAGGCATGCCCGGGCCACAGTGCACACTAAAGGAATATAAGCTATCATCAGGCAGGCATTACAGCAGTTAGCAAGGAGACTCTGAACACAAGCCACATATGCTTCCTGTTTTAGGACATATCCACCACTGTATATGGTGCAGGCACACCAAACCCAAATCTGTTGCCTTCAGGTCGATTCTGACTCATGGCAACCCTATGTGTTACTGGGTAGAACCATGCTTCATAGGGTTTTCTTGGCTGTAATCTTTATGGAAGCAGATCACAAGGCCTTTCTTCCACATTGCTGCTGGGTGGATTTGATCTGCCAACCTTTCAGTTAGTAGTCGAGTGCAGATCTTTTGCACCACCCAGGAACCTATGCATGCACACGATGGAACATTATTCAGCCATAGAAGGAGTGAAGTGCCAAGCATACCACAAGGCTGGACGAAAGCATAGTCAGAGATGGTAATAGGAGCATCATTTGAAGACCATGTTCTGGGCCCAGGGACTGAGTAGGGCACAGAGATGAAGAGGCTGGAGCCAGGGAAGCACAAGTGCAGCTCAGATGGGCTAAGACAGTAGGAACGGGCCCTGGCCCACAGCCAGAGGAGAGGAGGAGGAGTGAAGCAGGCTAGACTCTGCTGGAGGCCTAACTGGAGCAGGAGGGAGCATGCAGGCAGCCAAGAGGAGCTCCATTGTTCACCATCCCTCAGGCTGTGCAGGGAGGTGTCCAGGAAGCCACAGACAGCAGTCAGCCAGAGCTGGAGGACAGGCTGACTCCTGCAGAGGGACCCCCTTGGCCAGGTTCCAACCAAGAGGAACAGAAGTTCCTGAGCAAACAACAGAGAAAAAGGGACGCTTCCTGCCAGGCATCAGCCTATCCTCAGAGGGGGTGTCAGATGGCTAGAGCATCCAACAAGATCTTCAGAGACACAGTGGCTTAGGCCTGGAATCATGGTCAGCAGATGTATTTGCTTGCACACTCCCTAAAGTAATTTGTAAAAACTAGGTGGTCATGGCAACAAGCACGTGCAAAAATGCTTGATGTTGTTGGTCATTAGAGAAATACAAATCATAACCACAGTGAGACACCACTTCATGCCCACTAGGATGGCCATTTAAAAAGTGTTGGTGAGAATGTGGGGAAATTGGAACCCTCATATGTTGCTGGTAGGAATGTAAAATGGTGCAGCTGCTGTGGAAAACAGTTTGGCAGTTCCTCAAAAAGTTAAACATAGAATTACTGTATGACTCGGCAATTCTGCTCCTAGGTATATACTCAAGATAAATGAAAGCAGGGACTCTAAAAGATACATAAACACGAATGTTTATAGCAGTATTACTCACAATAGCCAAAAGGTGAAAACAACTCCAGTGTCCATTTTCCAGGCATGGACCAGTAACGTGAAACTTGCCTCCAAAAACAAGAGGGTGCCGAGAGACCGAAGAAAGAGGCGAGCAAATCCAGGGTGGCAGCAAAAGAGTTTATTAGGGAGACTTACAGACAAAGCAAGTCCTGGGCAGCTGCAGGACCAAAGCAGATCTCTGCACCCCTCCGTGGGAGGGCAGAGGTTTTATAGCAGTAGCGGACAATAGTGGCTACAAGCCAGGGACCTACATAAGAATGCAAACTATAGTGAACTAGTAGACCACATGAGGGTGCTCATGTTTGACTTCACAACACCTGTTTCCCCTTCAGTCCACCCCTCGAGGCAGGATCTTACAATCTGGCACATTTTCTCTCTTGTGCCATAGTCCAAGAGACTCTGTTCCCCCGCCACAAGGAAAATACATAGAAGTGGGATCAGCCGGGTGCCATACGGTGCCCGCGCATGTATAAGAGACAAAGTTACCTTGTGTCCAGGACAGAGTAAAGGCTTCCCTGCTAAGAAATAGGAACCCGAGAGAGAGAAGGCTACCCAATTTCCTGCCTCCTTATCAGAGAATGCTCTGGGCCCAAAGCCGTTACTTAGGTAGGCCGGATGAGAGGCATAGAGACAGATCATTCCTGTAACAGTCCACCTGCCGACTCCCATCAGGGTGCCAGAAAAAAAACCAAAACAGTAACAAGTTCTGGTATGCCTGTCACCCGTTTTGGACTTTGAGCTGCATGTCCACGGTTTGGTGCATAATTTTGGTGGATGTTATAACTGTGCATCATTTGAGGCAGCTTTTAATGAAGATTACTAGCAGAGAATACCAGGAAGATGTTTGTGTTTTATTGACTATGCGAAGGCGTTCAACTATGTGGGTCATTACAAATTATGGATAACATTGCGAAGAATGGGAATTCTAGAACACTTAATTGTGCTCATGTGGAACCTGTACATAGATCAAGAGGTAGTCATTCAAACAGAACAAGAGAATACTGCATGATAGAAAAGGTGTGTGTCAGAGGTTGTATACTTTCACCATATTTATTCAATCTGTATGCTGAGCAAATAACCCGGGAAGCTGAACTATATGAAGAAGAATGGGGCATCAGGATTGGAGGAAGATGATTAACAACATTCGATATGCAGAAGGCACAACCTTGCTTGGTGAAAGTGAAGAGGACTTGAAGCACTTACTGATGAAGATCAAAGACTACAGCCTTTAGTATGATTACACCTCAACATAAGGAAAACAAAAATCCTCACAACTGGATCAATAAGCAACATTATGATAAACAGAGAAAAGATTGAAGTTGTCAAGGATTTCATTTTACTTGGATCCACAGTCAACGCCCGTGGAAGCAGCAGTCAAGAAATTAAACGATGCATTGCTTGGGCAAATTTTTTGCACGAGACCTCTTTTAAGTGTTAAAAAGCAAAGATGTCACTTTAAGGACCAGGATACGCCTGACCCAAGCCATGGTGTTTTCAACGCCTCATATGCATGTGAAAGCATAAGGAAGACAGAAGAATTGATGCCTTTGAATGCCTTTGAATTATGGTGTTGGCAAAAAATATTGAATATACCATAAACTGCCAGAAGAACAAACAAATCTGTCTTGGAAGAAGTACAGTGATAATGCTCCTTGGAAGCAAGGATGGCAAAACTTCTTCTCACATATTTTGGACATGTTATCAGGAGGGACCAGTCCCTGGAGAAAGACGTCATGCTTGGTAAAGTAGAGGATAAGTTATTGCTTCTGGCTGCTCCCACAACTAAAAAGGAAGCACACCTCACTCCAGAAGAACAGCTTGACTTTTCTAATATGTACTAACAGAAACCTGGGGAATATGTGTGGGAAAGACTATTAAGGGTATGGGATAATGGTACAAGGAACATAAAGATGGATCAGTCTGAGTTTATTGATATGGGTCCACTAAGCACAGATTCTTCATTCAGTGTTTCAGCTCGAGAAGTTAGAAAAGGATCTAATAGTTTATTTGGTTGGGTCACTGAAGCATGGATTACAAGGTGGCCTACACTAAATCGAGATGAAGTACCAGACCCGCCTTGGTATACTGTAGAAGGTATCCAAAGGCTTAGGGAAATTGGCATGCTAGAGTGGATTTATCAGGTTAGACCCACAGACCCACACATGGAATGCCCAGAGGACACATCTTTTACCACAACTGTGAGGAAGAAATTTGTGAAGGGAGCTCCAGCATCCTTGAAGACTGCTGTGATTGCTATTTTATGTAAGTCAGATCTGACAGTGGGAACTGCCCTCACTGAATTAAGACATCTAACTACAATGGGGCTGATTGGACCCCGTGGTAGTAGGAGCCAAGTGGCGGCACTCAGTCATCAAAGACAAGGTGGGCGTGGTTACAGTAAAGGACAGCGGAGTCAAAGCAGTATTCAGAATAGTCTGACTCGTGTGGACTTAAGGCATTGGCTACTTAGTCATGGTGTTCCTAGGAGTGAAATAGATAAGACTAAATATTTACTTGATCTGTACAAACGGATTAATTCTAGGTCAGGTGAACATCAGTTTAACTCGAATCGCCAGAATAGAAAATCACAGTCCCTCAATCAATTCCCAGACTTGAGGGAGTTTAAAGACCCACAACCCCTTGAATGAAGGGGAGGCCGAGTTCCCTTAAAGAAGGCTCCAATACACCACCAAAAATTTATACTGTTAATCTCTCTTCCAGCCTTCCTCAAAGGGATCTACGGCCTTTTACAAGAGTGACTGTTCATTGATGTCTTAGTCATCTAGTGCTGCTATGACAGAAATACCACAAGTGGATGACGTTAAAAAAGAGAGATTTATTTCTTCACAGTAAAGTAGGCTAAAAGTCCAAATGCAGGGCATCAGTTCCAGGGGAAGGCTTTCTCTCTCTGTTGGCCTTCTCATCAATCTTACCCCAGACTAGGAGCTTCTCCGCGCAGGGACCCTGGGTCCAAAGGATGCACTCTGCTCCCGGCACTGCTTTCTTGGTAGTATGATGTCCCCGCATTCTGCTCAATTCCCTTTCTTTTTATCTTTTGTAAGATAAAAGGTGGTGCCGGCCACACCCTAGGGAAACTCCCTTGACATTGGATCAGGGATGTGACCTTAATAAGGGTGTTACAATCCCACCCTAATCCTCTTTAACATAAAATTACAATCACAAAATTGAGGACAACCACTCAATACTGGGAATCATGGCCTAACCAAGTTGACACACATTTTCTGGGGGGGAGACATAATTCAATCTATGACAATTGTGGAAAAGTAAATAATCAGACTTTTCCCGGATTACTGGATACTGGCTCTGAACTGACACTAATTCCAGGAGACCAGCACCAGACAGCACTGGATCTGATCCATGGAGCAAGAGAGCTGAATGCCTTCTGGTCGAAGTTTACTGGGGAGTAGGGTGCCTCCAGGCACTTATCGGTGGAGCTACAGACCTTTGGAACACTTACCCCAGTAGGGTAGATGCGGGTGTGAGGCCTGAGGGGCCTGAGAGGCCAAGGAACCAAGAAGCAGAAGCTGAGAGACAAGGAACGCAGGAAGCGGAGCTGCCTCAGTCTCAAAAGGCATGGCCTCAACCTCTGAGATTTCAAAGGGTGGAGCCATGGCCTCCAGTGTTTCTGCCACTCATACGGATGAGGAGAACGGGGCTGCCTAAAGCCGAGGGAGCAAAGTTGCTATCCCAATGGGCCTGGAAGGTGGAGCTGAAGTCCAGGGCCAAGGGGTCTTCACTCAGAATCTGTAGAGTATGGCCAATACCTAGAGTCCGGAAGGCAGGGCCATTGTATAAGTTGTCTCAGAGAACAGAGGATTATTTTCAAAGCCTTGAGGGCTAATATAATGTGTTCTGCTGACTTGCTTGATACCTGTTATCCTTCTTTCCCTCCAATTTCTCCCATTTGTAATGGAAATGTCCAGCTCGTGCCTGTTCTGCCATTGTACATTGGAAGCAGGTAACTTGTGTTCTAAATTTGACAGATGAAGAGGAATTTTTGGATTTTGGACTTGGAGTTGATTCGACTTTTGCTATGATGTGATGGGGTGAATGTATCTTACATGTAGCAAGGCTATGAATTTTGGGGGGCCAAAGGGTGGAATGTCATGGATTGAATTGTATTCTCCAAAAATATGGGTCAACTTGATTAGGCTATGTTTCCCGGTATTGTATGGTTGTCCTCGATTTTGTGATTGTAACTTTATGTTAAAGAGGATTAGGGTGGGATTGTAACACCCTTATTAAGGTCACACCCCTGATCCAATATAAAGGGAGTTTCCCTGGGGTGTGGCCTGCACCACCTTTTATCTTACAAGAGGTAAAAGGAAAGGGAAGAGAACAGAGAGTAGGGGATCTCATACCCCTAAGAAAGAAGCACCGGGAGCAGAGTGCATCGTTTGGACCCAGGGTTCCTGTGCAGTGAAGCTCTAGACCAGGAGAAGATTGATGAGAAGGACCTTCCTCCAGAGCCAACAGAGACAGAACAACTTCCCCTGGAGCTGATGCCCTGAATTTGTACTTCTAGCCTACTAGACTGTGAGAAAATAAATTTCTCTTTATTTATTTTGTGGTATTTCTGTTATAGTAGCACTAGATGACTCAGACAGACATGTTATCAGGAGGGACCAGTTCCTGGAGAAGGACATCATGCTTGGTAAAGTAGAGGGTCAGCAGAAAAGAGAGAGACCCTCAGTGAAATGGATTTACACAGTGGCTGCAACAATGGGCTCAAGCATAACAAGGACTGTGAGGATGTCACAGGACTGGGCAGTGTTTCATTCTGTTGTACATAGGGTCACTATGAGTCGGAACTTGCTCGACAGCACCTAACAACAACAACATTATATGTTAGTAATTTTAAGTTTATATGTTACAAAATATTACATAAGGGCACTCATGTTCAGCCTCTCAAAGCCTGTTTCCCCTTCATCCGTCAACAGATGAATGGATAAACACAATGTTGTCCACTCATACAATGGACTACTACTCACAAAGAGAAATGAAGCTCTGATACATGCTACAATATGGATGAGCCTTGAAAACATTGTACTCAGTGAAAGAAGTCAGACACAAAAGACCACATATTGTATGATCCTATTTACATGAAATGCCCAAAACAGGCAAATCCATAGAGACAGAAAGTAGATTAGTGATTGTCTAGGGCTTGGGGGGCGACTTGACAGCAGCTAAGAACAACAACAGGGCTTGGGAGATGGGGAATAGGGAATGACTGCCAGTGAACATGAGATCTCCTTTTGGGGTGATAAGAATGTTCTGGAATTAGATAGAGGTGATGGTTGCACAACATCATGAATATACTGTCACTGAATTGTTCACGTTAAAATGATTAAGATGGTCAACTTATGTTATGTGAATTTTACCACACACACACACACACACACACACCCCCAAAAACAACCCAGGTTCTGACCTGCTGAGCTCATGGTCTGGAGTAGTGAGAGGCGATAGGAAATGACAATTAAGTAGCTACAATATGCAAAGGGCAGCAGAGATGTGCATGGAGTTAGGATATCCAAGGAGGACCCTGAGTTTGGGGGTGAGACAGCATAGGGTGGGAGTGGCAGTGGTTGGGGTCTGCAGGGCTCGGGCATCCCCAGCATAGCAGACACCTGGCACTTCCTGGGCCCTCTCCCCGTTCTCCTCACCGCTTCTGAGCAGGTGCAGGTAAGAACACAGGCTGCTCTGAGGGGCCAACTGACCTACCCCTGGTCATACAGCCAGGGAGGGGTTTGAGGTAGTGAGCCTCAGTTTCTCACTGGGAAGGACTGGGAAGGGGGCCTCCCTGTCCACTGTGCACCTGGGACCTCGGTGCCACCCTGCAGATGCCACAGTAGCATGGTTACATGGCCTGGCTGGGACAGTTGGCTGCTGTCCCACACTGGCTGCCCACCCAGCACCACATCTCTGTGTTTCTCTATTTCAGTCCAAGGGAGCACCCCACACATACACATACAGCACCTTCCTATGTCCCAATGGTGAGCCCTGCCCCGCCCCCAACCTGCCCCACTCCCATCCTGCCCTACTCCAGACCCACCTGCCCTGCCCTACTCTATCCCTGCCCAACCCCCTACTCCATCCCCATCCCACCCCAACTCTATGGAGGGCAGATTAGTGGTTGCCAGAGGTTAGGGACAAGGTGGGGGTTAGGAGGAAGGGAGGTGGATGTGGGATCCTTGTGGTGGTGGAACCGTTCAGTATCTACTGTGGTGGTAGACACACGTGATAAAATTGTATAGAACTTATACACACATAAACACACACAAGTAAATACAAATAAAACTGGGGAAATCTGAATAAGATCAGTGGATTGTAACAATATTGATATCCTGGTTGTGATATCATTCTGCAGTTTTACAAGATATTTGTACTGGGGGAAACTGGATAAAGGGTATGCAGGTGAGCTCTTTGTATATTTCTTATCTACAATGATCCGATTAACATTTTTTATTTAAAAAATGTGAATCAATACATACATATTAGAGAAAATTTGGAAAGATAGAAAGGAGAAAATTTTGTCATTACAACACAAAAATGACCTCTTTTGACACTTTGTTGTATTTGCTTTCATAGGGTGGATGATTGTTTGTTTTAGCGGTTGTGAGCTCATGACCTATATATTTTATACCCTACCTTTTTTATTTAATGCATCCTAAGCACTTTTCCTTGTTACTGCCAAGTCTTCATACACAGCACTTCCAAATAGCTTCAGTATGTTCCATCAAATGATTGTTTCATAATTTGCTCTTTTTTCTTGTTGGACATTCGTTTGATGTTTCTAATTTTTTGTTATAATAATTAACACTATGATGAACATCTTTGTATTCAAAGTAGAGCCAGTAACAATTTTAACATGATTATTATGGTATAACTGACATATAATAAATTACACACATCTTAAGTGTGCAATTTGATAAGCTTTGACATATGTGTACACCTAGGAAACCATCATCACAATTAAGATAGCAAACATTTCCATCACCCCCAAAAGTCATACTCCTTTGTAACCCCTTGCCTCTGCCCATCTTGACCCTAGGCATATAGTGATCTGCTTCCTGTCTTACAGATTAGTTTGTACTTTCTAGAAATTTATATACATGGAATCATCCCAGGCCCCATTGCTGTAGATTCGATTCTGACTCATAGTGACCCTATAGGACAGAGTAGAACTGCCCCTTATGGTTTCCAAGGCTGTAATCTTTATGGAAGCAGACTGCCACATTTTCTTCTGTGGAGCGGCTGGTGGGTTCAAACCGCTGACCTTCCCGTTAGCAGCCGAGTGCTTTAACCACTGTGCCACCAGGGCCCCTTTATGGAATCATACAGTATGCAGTTATTTTGTCTGCTTTCTTTGGCTCAGCATAATAATTTTGAAATTCATCCATGAAGTGTGTATCAGTAATTCATTCCTTTTAAAACTGGGTAGTATTTCATTGAATGGCTGGCTATATAACATTTTGTTTACCCACTCACCTGTTAGTGGACATTTGGCCTGTTTCCAATTTGGGACTATTTCAAATAAGGCTGCTATGTATATTCATGTACAAGTCTTTGTATCAATAATATGCTTTCCTTTCTCTTGGGTGATGACCTAGGAGTGGAATGGCCAAATAATATGGTAGGTGTAGGTTTAACTTTTTAATAAACTGTCAAACTGTTTTTCAAAGTAGTTGTACCATTTTGCATTTCTACCAGCAGTGAATGAGAGTCCTGGTTTCTCCCTATTGTCGTCAACACTTGCTATTGTCAGTCTTTTTTAATTTTAGCCATTCTAAC
This sequence comes from Dugong dugon, assembly GCA_030035585.1. Lineage (NCBI taxonomy): Eukaryota > Metazoa > Chordata > Mammalia > Sirenia > Dugongidae > Dugong > Dugong dugon. The sequence goes on along the minus strand of CM057462.1, from coordinate 21,324,106 downwards.
AGATGTCTAGTGGTATCTCATTGTGGTTTTAACTTACATTTCCATAATGACTAACAACATTGAGCATTTTTTCATGTGTTGTTTTTTTTTTTTTTTTACATTTTCTTTGGTGAAGAGTCTATTCAGATTTTTTTGCCCCTTTTTTTTTTAAATTGAATTGTTTATTTTTTATTATTGAGTCTTGAGAGTTTATTATGTATTCTGGATACAAGTCTTTTATCAGATACATGCTTTGCAAAGATTTTCTCCCAGCCTATGGCTCATGTTTTCATTCTCTTAATAGTGCCTTTCAAAGAGCAGAAGTTTTTAATCTTAATAAAGTCCAATTTATCAATTTTCCCTTTTATGGATTATGCTTTTATTGTCATATCTAAGAAACTTTTGCCAAACCCTATTTTCTTCTTGAAGTTTTAGGCTTTACGTTTAGGACTATGATCTATTTTGAGCTGATTTTTGGATATAGTGCAAAGTGTGGATCAGAGTTCTTTTTCTGCATACAGATAGCCATTGTTCCAGGACTATTTGTTGAAAAGACTTTCCTTTCTCCATCAATTTGCCTTGTCACCTTTGTCAAAATATCAGTTAATCATACATGTGTGGGTCCTTTTCTTGACTCTCTCTTGTTCTATTGATGTATTTGTCTATCTTTTTTTTTTAAAGCTGTAATAAACAAATTTCTTATATAAACAAATTTTTAACTGAAAAGCTACAGTAGATGGAAAAAGAAGGAAGAATATTACTTGGTAAAATCCAGTGACATCTACAATAGTTTTACAGCACGTTTAAGCATTCTAGGGTTTTATAGTTTCACCTGCCTTCCATTTCTACATTGCTGCTTATAAAAACACCAATTAAGAAGATAGGTTCAACTTAAACCTAGTACTGAATATGTGTGCCAGGAAAAATGAAACAATACTCCAAATTTATATCTTACTATTATAGCCTTAATTCAAAACCGCTTTGTTTAAAACACAATGCCCATCTAAATGGCAAAAATAAGATAAAAATTTTTAAAAAGCATGTCTTAGTTATCTAGTGTTGCTATAACAGAAATACCACAAGTGGATGACTTTAACAAACAGAGATGTATTCTCTTGTAGTCTAGCAGGCTAGAAGTACAAATTCAGGGCACCAACTCCAGGGCGTGGCTTTCTCTTTCTGTTGACTCTGGAAGAAGGTCTTTGTCATCAAACTTCACTGGTCTAGGAGCTTCTCAGTGCAGGGACCCCGAATCCAAAGAACACATGCTCCTGGCTCTGCTTGCTTGGTGGTCTGAGGTCCCCATGTCTCTCTACTCACTTCTCTCTTTTATATCTCAAAAGAGATTGGCTTAAGACGCTATCTAATCTTGTAGACCTCATCAATACAACTGTCGCTAATCCATCTCATTAACATCATAGTGGTAGGATTTACAACACACAGGGAAATCACACAGATGACCAAATGGTAGACAATCATACAATACTGGGAATCATGGCCTAGACAAGTTGACAGATATTTTGGGGGGACACAATTCACTCCATGACAAAGCAGCAATCCATAATTATAGTTAATAGTTATTCATTATATGGGAAGTGTTTTTTAGGATGATATCTAGAATGTACTTGCTCTGTTAGTCTCCTCAATAATTAAATTGACTTAGACCAATACTACCAAAAGAAAGAGCACTGTATAAGGGGCACACACTTACAATACTGCTAACCTTTAAAGCAGTAAAGCAAAAAAGAAAATATGTCAAATAACCCATGCACATCTTACAGAACTTCCAGTGAACTATCAATGGCTTCTATGCAATGTGCCTCTTTTCAATAACTGTATTAACAACTACCAAGAAAGGAAAGATGAGATTAAAATTAATGGTACTGAACTGAATTGTTCGAAGCTAGTGCCCCGCATGTGGGGAAAAGTGCATTTAGTTCTGCAGCAGTACAGCACAGTGGGAAGATATTGCACTTAGATGCAGATATTCTAGAACTGAAAGATGTACAAGGCAAGTCAAGATAGAAAAGCATAGTACACTGTTAAGTAACCTTGAAACGTACATACATTGCAGTGTTCAAAGAAAAGCCATTCGTTTCATTGTACAAGGATAGGGAGAAATCCTTAAAAATTGTCTATTGTAGTTTATGATATAATAAACACACATCTATATAGCATTGTATATACATATACAGAATGTATGTGTTTATGTGTAAATTTTTTTTTTTGCCAAACTATTAGTTTTTGTGGATCTGCAACTTCCAGGAGTGAAAACTCCTTTTCACTGCAAGTTTTTCTTCCCTAAACTTAAGAAAAAGATATTTATACTAGATATGGTCTAATAGCCTCCCTCCACTCAAAGATTCATTTCATCTATTTTGCTTCACAACTGATAAGAGAAGCACAGTTAAAGGAATTCTAGAATTTTTTACTGCATCTTTTCACTTTGCCAGTTGTCTCAACAAGCAAATATCTTTTGCTATTTAAACCAGCTGACTCAAATTCTTTAGCAAAGGATATAACTTCTAGATTTGATTGATTAAAACAGAGCAAATCAAAACTAAAAAAGAAAAAAAATCCAGTGATTGACTGTAAACAATATATAAAATTTAAATCTCAAATCTCAAAATACGTTAAAGAAAAATTCTACTTCAGGGCCTAATAATACTATAAAGATATGACAATTGATAAGGGGAAAGTGTATATGAAAAGTTGGCAACAAAATTGTCCATTATTTTTCCCAGGAGAAAGTATATCTAACTTTACTACCTCTGTTCCTTAAATTTAGTAGCATCATAATTTGTTGACAAATATTTTAAGCAAACTGGCATATCAGATTACATGAGAGAAAAATATCCATCAAGTTCAGCAAAGAAAACTTATATAAGCTTTTGTACAGAATTAAAAAAAAAATCTAAATGGCTATGATTCCTCTATTAGCAGAAACACATAATGCAGTCTTTGTAAATCTGCCATATATATCAGTATCTACATAGATACAGATAAAGATACCAAACATTAATGGCAGTCTATGTTTGAACAGTATGTGCAACCTGTGGATTTGTATCAGATCATGGCACGATATGGACCCTGCATCTTTAGGAATTGGATAATGAAAGAAGGTCCCCCAGCAACCATCTGAGGTGGAAAGTGACTGAGTGGACAGTTCTCAATACTCACGATTGAAAGCTTGCTGCAGAGATCCATCTCTAAGGGAAAGCTATGCAGGTTGGGGTTGTCCGTCAAATACAGTTCTTCTAGGTTCTCCAGTCTACCAATTTCCTCAGGAAGATGAGTAAGCAGATTCTCTCCAAGGCTTAGATGTGTGAGATTGCTAAGGCGACCAATGCCTCTGGGAAGAGTGGTCAACTTGTTGTTTGCCAAGACTAATTTCTGTAAATCCTTAAGATAAGCAATTTCATTTGGCAAGGATTCCAACTTGTTCTCCTCTAGCTCCAACTCTCTTAACTTCCTAAGGTTTCCAAGACCATGGGGAAGCTTCTTTAGAAGACTGTTTGATAATATTAGAACCTCAAGAGAAATAAAACCAGACATATCCTTAGGTATCTTTGTCCCCTGATTAGTGGCTAAATTCAACTCTACCATACTGGTTCCAAAATCCAAGGGGAGTGATGTTAACTGATTGTCCTTTATATGCAGCTTACTTAATACTTTCACTCTGGAAAAAAATTCCCAATGGGATTTTATTGATTCGATTGTGTTCCATGTTGAGGGAGTAGATGGTGGACAACTGAGATGGACCACCAATTGAATATAACTGAAAGCAGTTTCTAGCAAAAGTCAAACTATTAAGTTTCACAAGACTAGGTATAAGAGTCTCTGGTAAAGTAGAAATGTTATTGTTCTCTAAATTTAATTCTTCAAGTGCACTACATTTTGTCAATGATCTGGGTATTGCTGACAGTCTATCTAAGGCCAAGACGACTTCAACTGGACAGGTTTCCTATGGTATCTGGGAGGTCTAGCAGTTCATTGTGCTGCAGGTCAAGGTTGGTTGTCTGTATGCAGTTTCCAATCTCCTTTGGAAGGTGTTCAAGTTGATTGTGGGCTACATCCAGCGTAATGAGGTTACATAATTCCTCAATTTCATCAGGCAGTTGTTTGATTTTGTTCTCTCAAATGCTAAGCATAATGAGTTTTGACAGGTTTTTGATGTCCTTTTCCAAAGTAGTTATACAATTAAAGCGAAGGTAAGGAGTAATGAGATAATCTGGTCTGTACAACACAGAAGGAATTTCTCTCAGTTCGTTATGCCGTAAATCAAGCATCCGCAGCTTCTTCAAGTTATTGAGAGAGTCAGGCAGACTGGTAAGTGAATTTTCACTTAGAGCCATGCCATGAGATTTGCTAGACAGCCCACCTCTACTGGGAGAGACTGTAATTGTTACTGTACAAATAAAGTTCTGTTAATTGAGTCAACTCTTTGACTGATGATAGCAACATGTGTATAGACCTCTTGGATAAGTCCAAACTCATTGAATTCTCTTCCCAGTATTTGTTGAGCTCTTTTATCACCTCTGCATTGCTGGATTGTTTTTTGAGTCCCAGGTGCAGGATTTGGCCACTTGATCGTATTGTCAACTGAAAAAGCCAGCCCTGGTAGGGCAGCACTGGAGTCCTTTCCATCTTTGGCATCTTTTCCTTTGGTCTTGGGTTCTTTTTCTCTGCTCTTTCCCAAAACCTCCAGGGGCTTTTGCCTCCTTTTCTCTTTCTTTAGCTGATGGTACTTTGGAATCTTTAGTCTTTTTCTTTTCCTAAACTACTCATGGTGACTTAAGCTTGAGCAAGAACTACATGAACTCTTTTTATTTTATTTGCCAACAATAGTAATTGAAATTCAAAGATGAAGAGACAAAGACTTACACAATCAAAAAGATGTTGGCTTGAAGAAGTAATCAGCATGGAGTAGCATCCACCTGTTACATGTTGGATCTAAAGGCACTATGCCCATTTCTGAGAACTCATTCCACCGGTAAAATTGTGCTGGTCAGTCATTAGAATTCCTAGGTGTATAACAGTTTAGGTCTCCGAAAAGCCCTGTCCTGCCCGGAAGTTGCCTTTGGCACTTCCGAATAAATTCTTAGAGGAAGGGTGGCAATAGTCTGTGCCTCCCACCCCCCAGGGGCCTCCCATTCTCCACCAGAGTTGCAAAGTGAGGTGAGTGTCTTCTGGTCTCAACCTGTGGGGCAGGCCTGAGCCAGACAGTCCCTCGGAGATTGAGGGCCAAGAAGGCGAGAGAGGCTCAAGGCTGCTTCCGCTGGAAGGTTTTCTTTCCGGGCTGTCCAGGCAGCGGCCCTCTTTCCCTTCGCTCCCCTGAGACTCCCTGTGGGGAAAAGCTGCTCGACTGGTGAATCAAACTCAGCCAGGTCCTGGCGCTGCCTGGGCTAGGGCTGTGGGGCAGAGGCCGTATTTGTCTATCTTGATGCCATACCACACTGTCATGATTACTGTAGTTTCATAGTAAATCTAATGTCAAATATGGAGTCCTTGTATGGCTTCAAAGAAGCCCTGATGATTCAGTGGTTTAGAGCCTGGCTGCAAACCAAAAGTTGGGTGATTCTAACCCACCAGCTGCTTTGAGGGAGAAAGATGTGGCAGCCTGCTTTCGTAAAGATTTCAACCTTGAAAACCCTATACGGCTGCTGTCCTCTGTCCTACAGGGTCGCCGTGAGTTGGAATCAAGTAGACTGCAAGGGGTTTGGTTTGGTTTTGGTAAGGCACTAACAGTTAAGTGCTTGACTACTAGCTGAAATGTTGGCTTTCGAACCTCCCAGAGACACCTCAGAAGATAGGCCTGGTGATCTGTTTCAAAAAGTTCACAGCCTTGCAAACCCTACGGAGCAGTTCTACATGCACACATGGGGTCACCAAGAGTCAAAATCGCACTAACAGCAACTAACAACATCAGATAGCATGAGTCCTCCAGCTATGTTTTTCTTCATCAAAGTTGCTTTGACTCTTCTAGCTCCTGTGCAGGAGTCCCTGGGTGGTGCAAAAGGGAATGAGCTCAGCTGCTAAACAAAAATTTTGTGGCTTGAGTCCACCCAGAAGTGCCTTGGAAGAAAGGCCTGGCCATCTACTTCTGAAAAATCAGCCATTGAAAACACAATGGAGCCCAGTCTACTCTGACACACATGGGGTCGCCACAAGTCGGGGTCAACTCCATGGCAACTATTTTGTATTTGTTTTGTTTTTTGTCTCTACTAGTGCCTTTGCATTTTCTTATAAATTTGGAACCAGCTTGTCAATTTCTCCAAAAGAGCCTGCTGGAGTTTTGATAGGGATTGCATCAAATCTACAGATCAGTTTGGGGTGAATTAGCATTGTCACAGTATTGAGTCTTCAGACCCACACACACAGTCTCTCTTCATTAGTTCCTCTCAGTTGTGTTTTGCAGTTTGCAGTGAAAGGTCTTGCACATCTTTTTCCAGATTTACCCCTGAGAACTTCATCTTTCTGGTCTTTGGGTGGCGCAAACAGTTTGTGCTCGACTACTCAGCAAAAAGTTGGTGGTTTGAGCCTATCTAGCAGCACCACAGAAAAAAGGCCTGGTGTTCTGCTTCTGTAAAGATTGTAGCCAAGAAAACCCTGTGAAGCAGTTCTACTCTGTGAAATGGGGTGGCCAAGAGTCAGAGCTGGCTTGATGGCAACAGGTTTGGTTTTTTGTTGTTGCTGTTTTTCATCTTTCTGCTGTTGTAAACCTGGCACCATTCTGCCGTGCCTCCTCCAGCTATTGCTGAGTCACAGTGAGATCCAGCCCTGGTGATCCCTGGTGCTCACCTCTGAGCAAAGACAGAGGGAAGTGGGGTGCCTCGAGGTGGCCCCTAACTCCCCTTCCCCTCTCGGTCCAGAGCAAGTCCACATCTCCATACCCAACAAGTACAAATTCCAGTACATTCTGAGGCTGCTGGGCCTAATTCACCTGGACCTGGCTGTGCGTGCCCACAATGACGCCCTCATGGCCTTGTCCCCCGGGCCCTGGGATGTGCTGGGCATGGTCAAGATTGTCCTTAGAGGCCACCAGAACACCAGGTCATGGATCTCCACCAACAAGATGGGCAAGCCTGTGGTCAGCACAGACACGGCCAGGATCCTCTCCTGGGATGAGTTCAGGTCATTCTGGATGAGCTGGCACGATGGGCTGGTCCAGATACAGTGCAGCTGGCTGGGGCGGGCGTGGGGACTGATTCCTCCCTGGGCACTTGCTATTTTTGCTCTATGTCCACTCTGACCTGCGGCTGTGGAGCCCAGGCACACCTCAAGTTGCTGGAGTCACTTACACCCAAATATGGTGAGAGCCGTGTTAGAGGGAGCAGCCCAGGATTTGGGAGCAGAGAGGGATGGCAGGTGGTCCAGAAGAAGAAAAGAGTGGATGCGAGCAGGTGAGGTGGGAGCTGGGAGTCCATGCTGAGCCAAGCAAGGGGACTTAGAAAAGGGGTGCTTAATACAGCTTCCTGGAGGGACATAGCCGAACGAGGTTTTTGTTTTGGTTTTTAAAGGCATATGTACAAAGATGTTTATTGCAGCATTATTCAAAGTGGCAAAAATTGGAAACAAAGTGGATGCCCATAACTTATCACACATGCACACCATTATATCTAACATAGCCATTAAATATCTAGAACTCACAGAATGTCAGGAGTGTGGACGGTTCTCCTGAGATAGGGGTGAGTTAGAAAAACAACGTGAAAGAAACTGAATATAATGTGATTCTGTTCTTTTTTTTTTTTTTTTGAAACAATGATAAGAAACCCCTCTACATCCATATATGTAGAGAAAAAATATGGAAGAATGGGTTCTTTTTTTTTATTGTGGAGAAAATATACACAGAAAAACATATACCAATTCAATAATGTCTACATGTACACGTCAGCCACACTGATTACGTTCTTCAAGTTGTACTGCCATTCTTGTTATCCTTTTCCAAATAGTTCTACCACCGTCAACATAAACTCACTGCCCCCTGAGCAAAATTACCCCTTTCCCTCTTCCTCTCACCCCGGTAAACAACAACAACAAAAAAATCTGTTGCCGTGGTGTTGATTCCAACTCATAGCAACCTACCCCTGGTAACCATTAATAATCTTTGGTCTCTATATATTTGCTTATTTCATATAAGTGAGATCATACAGTATTTGTCCTTTTGTGAATGACTTATTTTGCTCAGCATAATGTTTTCAAGGTCGTCCATTCGTGGCATGCATCAAGACTTCCTTGCTCTTTATGGCCAAGTAATATTCCATTGTATGGATGGACCACACTGTGTCTATCCATATGGTGATGGACATTTCAGTTCTTCCTACATTTTGGCTATTGTGAACAGTGCTGCAGTGAACATTGTTGTACATGTGTCCGTTTGTGTGGCTGCTTTCACAAACTGGGTTTTGAAATATGAATATGCATTCACCAGGCAAAATAGGGAGTGGAGGATATTCCACTTAGAGGGAACAGTGTGTGCAAAGGCTCAGAGGTTCCAAGGAGCCTGATGACTTTGAAAACTGAAGACACTGCTTGTGTTTTCTGTTGATGGTTTAATGATGGGGTTATCTCTACTCTCCCTCACCTCTGTCTCCCTGAAAAACCCACCCTGCCTTGTGAGCATGGCTGAGACCCTGTATCTGTGTCACTGGTGAGCTTCCTGCCATCACTCACAGCTTGGCCTCTTCTTCTAGGTTGGCCACAGTGCAGAACCATCCAATGAATTTGTCACTGTGGCCTGGACCCTCCTGGGGCTACCAGAGGTCCAGTTCTAAGGATAGTTTTAAGGAACCCAAAGGTAGTGTGGGCAGTTTCAAGGACCCCAGATGTGGGTGTGGGCAGTTTCAAGGACCCCAGATGTGGGTGTGGGCAGTTTCAGGGCCTCCAGATGTGAGTATAGGTAATTTCAAGGACCCCAGATGTGTTGTGGGAAGTTTTAAGGCCCCCAGATGTGGTGTGGGCTGCTTTAACCTGTTTTACTCTTGGGTTCCTGACCAGACCTCGTTTGGAAAGAGGTCTCCAAGTAAAGGAAAGGGAGTGGGGTCTGAAAACCACAGCTTCAAATGGTGGGTAACATGGAGGGCTGCAGGGAGAGGGGCTGTCCCGAGACCTGCGGGTGGCTGGTGGGTGGCGTGCTGAGCAGCCTCCCAGCACTCCCTTCCACCCTGCAAGCAGGACGAGAGGGGCCCCATTGCCAAGGTGACGTGCTTCCTGGAACCGCACATGACCATGGCCACTGACCCCTGTGGCAGTGCCCTGACCAGCTATGCACTGACCCTGCTCATCAGCCCGGCAGCCCCCATGGCGCAAGCTCTGGAGTCTGACCATCAAGAGCGGCAGGTGCCCCTCCTGCCCACTGGACCCCTGGCCAGTGCAGCCTGGGGCACGGAAGCCCCCATAAACAGCTCAGTTGCTCACTTGTTAATTCATCCATTTGTTATGTCATGCATTTGTTCTTTCTTCCACTAATGGCTTCCTTTAATGAAGTGGTTTCTCATCTTCCTGCTCTGTGAAATGGGAGTGCCGACCCTACAAGCTGAGCCAGGCTCAGGGGTCCCTGCAGAAGGGCCTGGCTTCTGGAAGCCTCCCGTGGGGCAAGCAGTGCTGGGAGGCAGGGATGGGTTGGTCCCCACCTGCCTCCCCACTCCCTGAGTGAGTCACAGAAGCCATTTCCATCTTCAGGGCTTCAGTCTCCCCATTTACAAAATTAGCCCCACTGTGCTCGGGGAGCCCCATTTGATGAGCTGAGACTTCTCAGACTGCCCCGAAGCAGAGCCCACCCCCCAGCAGCTGCTCTGGGGTCATGTTCATTGGCCTTCCCTGCTTAGGAGGTCACCTGAAGAACGGCTTTCACTGCCTAAGAAAAAAGAAAGTGAAAAAGCAAAATTCTAACCTCCCTCCTCTGCATGATGGAGTCTCTTCAAGGCTCAGTGCTCGGGGTCTGGAGGTTGAGGGGTCTGGTTTCTTTCTGGGTTTGAGGGCTTTTTGCACCTCATATGAGCTCAGGATCCTGGTGCTCCTGCAAGTTGGAAGTGACTGCCTGGGCTGCATGGGGACAACTGAGACCACATCGGGGTCAACCATGAGAGGCATCATTGATTAGTGATGGCTGTCAGGGACACAGGAGTGCAGTCACTGATTAGCGATGTCTTCCAAGGATACAGGGGAGCAGTCAATGATTAGTGATAACTGTCAGGGATACAGGAGGGTGACCATTGGCTAGTGATGTTTGCCAGGAGTGCAGGAGAATGGTCATTGGTCAGTGAGGTCTGCCAGGGGTACAGGAGGATGGTCATTGATTAATATGTCTGCCAGGGGTGCAGAATGGGGGTCATTGATTAGTGATGTCTGCCAGAGGCACAGGAGGGACAGGAATGGCTGGGATGCACCCCTGAAGTAAGTTTCTGAGGTCCCAGTTTTCACCACCTGCCAGAGTCTAGTTCCTGACATTTCTTCTTCAAACCACATGTATTGATGTCCACTCTAGGAGCCAGCCTGGGGAGGGTTGTCTTTATGTCCTTGTGACTGACTGTTCCTGTCCTTGGAGATGGGGTTACCCACTGGAGCCTGATAGCCTCCTGGGATGTGGGTGAGGATGTGTTTCTGAGCTTCAGGGACATGGCCTCTAAGTCAGGTACTGACCACCTGGCCCCTGTGCCTGCCTTGGACACTGCCTCCCTGGGTCCTGGCCCTGGCCTCTAAAGGGCCCAGATGGCCTCTCCATTTCAGTTGTCTTGGCCAAGGTAGAGATGATGGCCTACACCTTGCTGACGTGCACCCTCTTGGGCAATGTGGCGACTGCCCCACCTGTGGTGAAGTGGCTGTCCAGGCAGCAGAATGCACTTGGAGGCTTCTTCTCCACCCAAGCAAGCTGGGCCAGGGGCAGGGGAGGGGCTCCTAAGGACAGGAGCACAGGGTTGGGCAGGGTCACCTTGGTTCATGCTCTACCAGATTCTTCAAGTCCCCTGAGATGGCACCTTCCACCTGCAGCCTCTGAGGACCTGGAGCCCCAGAGAGGGCAGGAGGGTGGGTAGGGACCCAAAGGACAGACACCCTGTCAGTCCCTGCCTCCTGTGGAGACCCAGACCCGCTGTCCCTTGTTTCCAACTCTGTGGTGTCTGCAGAGGGTGTACCGTTCCGCTGCGTGTACCCCAGAGAGGAGGGGGTGGTGCCACGTTCTGGCCAGGCTCCTCCCCCAGGCTGATGGCAGCCTCCTCTGTCCCCAGGACACCTGCGTGGTGCTGCAGGCCTTGGCTGAGTACGCCCTCCTGTCGTGCACTGGTGGCATCAACCTCACTCTCTCCCTGGCCTCCACCAACCTGGACTACCACCAGCAGACCTTCAAGTCGCACAGGGTCAATAAGAAGTTTCTGCAGACAGCAGTGGTATGTGCTCCCGCATCTGGGCAGGGTGGGGGTCTGACTCACGGTGGGGGCTGCATTGGTGGTGGTGAGGGCAGTCAGGCAGCACAGCGTCTTCTCCCACCAGATCCCCAGCCTCCCACGGGGTTGTTTGTGAACACCAAGGCCAATGGCTGCCTGATACAGGTGAGGGCTGCAGGAGAGGATGGTTCAGGTGTCAGTCCCTCCACTCCTGGTATCTGGAACTCAGGAACCCCTAGGGGGCAGCAAGGGCTCCAAGCTCAGTGTTGGGGCAGGATGTGTGTGAGAGAGATCACAGGGTCAACCCACCACCCCCAGCCAGGGATACAGGAAGGCAGCCATTGATTAGTGATGTCTACCAGGGATGCAGGAAGCCAACGCAGGAGGCCATGTGTCCCCTTGGGGTATGAGGGCTCAGGAGAATCCCCCAGTAAAATCTCCTTGGCCCAGGCCCCAGGATCTCCAGCCATAGCAGGCTCCTCCATGGGGATAGTATCTGGCTCTCAGTTATTCTCTCTGCGAGGGCCTGAACTTGGAGGCCCAGCCTGGACACACACTGCCCTCACCTCTCAGCCCCTCAGCTCCCAGGAATAAGGCCTGCACCTGACTGGGCCAGTAGTCAGAGTGCATGTTGGCCTCAGTGATCCTCGAGGGCCTTAGTTTCCCGGTCTATAACGTGGGAAACCAGACAACATAGCAGATGCAAGGGGAGTTTTGGAGCCATAGAGGCTGGGGCTGGAGCCAGCTCTGCGCCTGAGATACATAAACATGGAGGGCGGTTGTACCCACACTCAGTCCGGCTGTCTCAAGGTTAAATGGAGCAATGACAGTTTTGACATTATTGTCAATGTATTATAATCATCCTGGATGTTTCCCTCATTTCCCTCTCCCCACCTCCCCCATGCCCCATCGGGCAGGACCCCAGGCACTGGCACTGCCCAGCACACCAGCTTTGGTTCTGAGGGCCTCTTGGTTTCCCAGGAGAAGCTGGGACTGGCTGAGGAGGGTCCTCGAGAGGGCATGGCTGCTCCATGGAGGGTTCGGCTGGATTCAGAAGATGCTCATTGCCATAGGTGATGATTTCGAAGCTGAAAGATAGAAGGAGGTGGTTGCCACACAAACCACGTCCCAGTTGGAGCTCCCCAGGCACCAGGCCCTACCTTGACCCTTGGCCTGCAACCACGTGAGGTTCCATGCGAGTTCAAGCCAGAGCTTCAAATTGGTCCTTCCAGGTTCAGTCAAGGCTGAGAAAGTGAAACCAGAACAGACACGAATTTTTAAAATTTGAGTGAACCAGAACAATAACTAGAACAGGAAAAATCATGAGTCAAAGCCCTGCTAGAAATTTAATCTCCCTCTTAGAAAACAAAGGCAGCATACATGTTGCATAGCAACCAAATCTCTTGCACTTTGGATTGTGAGCAGAGTCGTCTGAAACAGCGGTGCCCCAATCAAAGATGGCAGCCAACCGCGCCCCTTTGAATATGTGTCGCTCTCCACAGTCCTGCCAATAGTCCAATCTTATGCATCAGGCTCCTGAAAGGGCTCACTTCACCTCTTCTGAGTCTCCCATTCCAGGTCTTTGACCCGTAATTTTTCCCATTCTGGTTACTGTTCCGGATTACCCAAATTGGAACAATTTCAGTGTGTTCTGGTTTCACTTAGTCAGCCATGACTGAACTGGTTCAAATCAGTTTGAAGCCCTCACTGAAGGTCTTCAGAGTGGAGGGAAACAGAGTCAGGCTGGCCTGAGCCCCTGAGGGTGAGTCCAGGAGCGAGTGGCTCCCCCTGACCCACAAGCCACGTATCCTGTGCCACGAATGGGAGTTGGGCAGGGGGTGGGGAAGCATCTGAGCCTGATCTTCTCCCCCAGGGGTTTAGAGAGACCAGCGTCTGTGTCCCTAGATGTGGGCCTGAATGCATACTCCAACCCCAACTTGCGCTGTGGCCCACCCACCCCCTCCAGCCCACAACTTCTTCTTGAATATTTCCCTTTCATGGTCCTCAGCGCCAGGCATAGGAAGGGCCTGATATGTGCCAGACCCAGAGGCCAGCCCCCCAGCCATCTCACAGAAGGGGAAACTGAGGGCAGCACTGAGGAGAGACCACCTGGAGTCTCCTACCAGGGAGATCCTGGCCCAGCACCTGGGCTCCCGCTGCCTCTTGGAGCCATGCCCAGAGCAGGGCCACGAGCTGCCTCTTGTGTGGGGACACAGTGCAGGGTGAGGGGTGCAGTTGGCCCAGGGTCGAGAGAGCTGGAGAAGGCCCTTCCCCTCTGGCCTCAGTGTCCTGGTTGCAAAACGGGCGGGATGAGTGTCCTGCTGGGGAGGCGGGGGCCGTGAGTGCTGCAGAGAGCCTGAGTGTGGCCTCTGGTCCCCTCATGGAAGGTGGCTGCACGCAGTGTCTTCCAATGTGTCCATCCTTGAAGTGCCCCTGCTGTCAGGCTTGTGGGTGGATGTGGAGAGCCTGGAGCAGGTGAGGCAGCACCTACAGCTGCAGGCAGGGCTGGGCAGGGTGTCCAAGCTGTGGCTGTTGCTGTTAGGTGCCATCAAATCGGTTCCGACTCATGAAAAACACTGGTTGCTGTCGAGCGGATTCCGACTCACAGTGACCCTATAGGACAGAATAGAACTGCCCCATAGGGTTTCCAGGGAGTGGCTGGTGGACTCAAACTGCTGACCTTTTTGGTTAACAGCCGAGCTCTTAACTACTGTGCCCCCAAGGCTCCACTCCAACTCATAGCGACCCTATGCACAACAGAACGAAACACTGCCCGGTCCTGTGCCATCCTCACAATCGTTATGCTTGAGCCCATTGTTGCAGCCACTGTCAGTCCGTGGTGTTGAGGGTCTTCCTCTTTTTCGCTGACCCTCTACTTTACCAAGCATGATGTCCTTCTCCAGGGACTGTCCAAGCTGTGGACAGGTCCCCAGTTCCCAGCCTTTTGTCAATTTTCTTTTGTGGGGCAAAGGTGTGGTTTGGGACCCGTCCCTGGCAGGGGGAGAAGCAGGGCGTGGTGGGGGCTCTCCTGACAGAAAGGCCATTGAGGTGTTCAGCAAACGTGCATGAGCTTTGACGACCCTGTGGGGTGCCCGCATCATCCCCACAATCTCAAAAGACATCTGTGTCATGTCCTCCCTCATAGTGGAGGAAGAGGGGTGAAGAGGAGAGCTCAGGTTGGGGGGAGGGAGGGGAGGAGAAGTAAAAACCCCTCGGGGGAGGAGGTGGGGGCGGGGAGGGCAGGAAAATTTTAGGAGGGTGTGAAGGGGGCTGGGACAGCGCAGAGGCCCTATTGGGGAGTGGGCTGCTGGATCAAAGACCTGAAAAGATGGCCCAGGTGAGAGTGGGGGTTGAATGGGGCAGGTGAGGCAAAGCTCAGCAGGGCGCCTCGGGGGCCACAGGGCCGCCTGACCTGTCCCGGTGCTGGACTGGAGCGGCAGGAGGGAGGGGAGGGGGCATTATGGACAGAGGAGGGGGCACCCTGGGCAGGGGCCCCCGGGGCTCTGACCGTCATCCTACGAGGCCACGCGCGTCTACAGCGTCAACGACCGCAGCCCTCTCGTCCCGGAGCTTTGCTTAGGGCCCGCGAGCAACGAGATGGAGCGCGCCCCGGGCCCGGGTGAGTGCCCCCGCTCCGGGTGACCCTGCCTCCGCTCCCGGCTCCGGCCGGGGCTCGCCCGCCCCCGCCCAGGGTGATCACCGCCCCCTACCCTGGGCGAGTGCCCCTCCCGCCTGGCTCCGCCTCGCTCCGGGCGCCCATGGCCCCCTTCCAGACCGTCCTCGGTAGTAGCGGCCTCGGCTGAGAATCGGGCAGGGATTCCAAGGGAGAAGAGGGAGCGGCCAGACAGAGAGGAAGGGACCGCATGGGCAAGAGGAGCCGGCACAGTCAAGCACCAGGCTGGGAGGACTGGGCGGAGGAGGCGGGCGGAACAGGATGGATGCGGGCAGTGGGGAGGAGGCGGGGCCGAGTCGGGTGGATGTGGGCCGTGGGGAGGGGATGGAACCGAGCGCGACGGTGGGCAATGGGGAGAGGACCCGGCCCAGGAAGGTGGTGGCGGGCAGTAGTGGGACCTTGACTCTCTTCCCCCTCTACTCAGACGTTCCCAAGATAGCGAAGGCAGGGCTGGCGGCCCGTCAGGCCCCCTTCTCTTTATTTTCCAAATTTTTCGGAATGGATTTACATTGGTTTTTATTTTCTTTAGACGTACCTTTATTTCTAATTTAGTAAACCAGCTGCTAGGCAAATACAGGATCTGTGCGGTATCCCCTCCCCACCCCTCAGGTTTCAGGCCTCCCGACATCCGTCCCACCCAGAACCTTCCCTGTGGGGGTGGCCCGGCCCCCCAGGGGCTTCTCACCTCCCTTTCTCCTCAGGCCCAGCGGGCGGCACCAGGAGGAGTCCCCGGAGCGGCCGCCGACGCCCTCGCCCGCCAGGATGGCACCCCGCGATCGCTACTCCGCGGCGGTCACCGAGGAGAGGGCGGAGATCCCGCGCTGTCACTGCGCCCGCGACTGTGGCGCCCGCGAGGACCCAGTGTGCGCCTACGACAGCGTTGTCTACGCCGGCCGCTGGGCCCTGGGTGATGAGCCCCACCAGCCCCCTCATCCACCTGCGTCGCCCCTCCTGCCTATTGCCGCCTCCTCCATCACAGCCGCCTCCTCTCCATCAGTCTCCTCCTCTACCGCCACCCTCTCCGCCATCACAGCCGCCCATCAGCCCCTTCCTCTAGCTGACCCCTCCTCTCCATTACAGCCCCAGCCTCCACCCCCCCCAACAGCCTCCTCCTCTACCACAGCCCCCTCCTTCCGATGTCTGTCTCTTTGTGTCCCCCTTACCCCCATCTTGTGATCTCTTACCTCCCATCACTGACCCTCTAGGCCAGCTGTCTCTTCCCCCAGACCACCTGCCAGTCTTTGGGAAGTTATCACCTAGATCCCTACCCCCAACTCTAAGTCCACCTCCTTACAGAGAAGCCGCTGCCAGCCCACTCCTACAGCGCCTGAGGCGGCTGAGGTGGGGGTGGTGGGCAGGCCCCTGCAGCAGGCCGAGGAGCTAAGCACAGCCAGCCTCCAGGCAGTGGACTCCGACCAGAGGAGGACAGGTGAGAGCTGGCCCCGCCTGTCCCTCACTCCCAGCTCTGGGCCCCTGGTAGGGGTGGGGAGGGACTCGAATGGAGGGGTCAGGTTTTGAATTTCTGGGCACAGAGGTGGGGGATCCAGCCTTCAACCAAGCCCATTGTGTGCAGAGTGAAGGCTTCACTCCAGGACAGATCCACCTGTAAGTCCATTGGGCTTAGGGCCCCAAGGAAGGGTGGAGAAGGGGCTGCAGGTGGTCTGGGAAGCCCTGTGGGGTCAGGCTGGGAGGGGGCATCCCGGCAGACTTCCTGGAGGAGGTGAGTTTTTGGGTGTAACTTACAGAAAACTGGACTCAAGAAATTTAAGCAAAAGGTTGATTTATCAGCTCAGATCTGTGCGAAGTCCAGTGGGGAGTGAGGCTCAGGCTCAGTCCTGGTCAGGTGAGGGTTCCTTTCGGGCAGGTTCTCTCACACCAATCTCGGTGGCAAAGACAGTTTTTTATTCCACTCAGCAAACCCAACAGGAAGAACACTTTCCCCAAAGTCGCCAAGGGTCAGGGGTGTGCCATCCTGCCCCAGGCACTGTGTTTAGTTCATGGAGGTTAACTATTGAATGGGCTGGGTTTAGGGTTGTTGTTGTCCAACTCATGGCAACCCCATGTGCTACAGAGTAGAACTGCTCCATAGGGTTTTCAAGGCTGTAATCTTTACAGAAGCAGATCACCAGACCTTTCTTCCGGGGTGCTGCTGGGTGGGTTCGAACCTCCAACCTTTAGTTTAGCAGTTGAGTGCAAACCATTTGCGCCACCCAGGAACCTTTGGGTTTAGGGCTACTGTTTAATTATTTCTCTTGTTTGTCCCCTCTGTTCCTCTTTCCATGCCCTCTTTTGGATTAATCAAATATCTTTTAGCATTGCATTTTCTTAATTTAAGCTATTGTCTTTTTGGAGCCCTGGTGGTGCAGTGGTTAAGAGCTACAGCGAGCTATGGTTGCTAATCTAAAAGTCAGCAGTTGGACTCCACCACTGCTCCTTGGAAGCCCTATAGGGCAGTTCCACTCTGTCCTATAGGGTTGCTATGAGTCAGAATTGAGTCAACGGCAACGGGTTTGGTTTTTGGTTTTTTATTGTCTTTTTAACTATATTTTTTTCCGTTATGTTTCTAGTGCTCACTCTGAGTATCAGAGCTTATTTGCCTAGGAGTGTCGTTACTAAGGAGCCCTGGTGGCTCAGTGGTTAAGAGTTTGGCTGCTAACCAAAAGGTCAGCAGTTCAAATCCACCAGCTGCTCCTTGGAAATCCTATGGGGCAGTTCTATGCCGTCCTGTAGGGTCACTATGATTTGGAAATGACTCGGTGGCAATGGATTTTATGGATACTTACTAACGGAAGCCCTGGTGGCACAGTGGTTAAGCACTCAGCTGCTAACCAGAAGGTCAGCAGTTTGAACCCACTCCATGGGAGAAAGAGGTGGCAGTCTGTATATTTACAGCCTTGGAAACCTATGGGGCAGTTCTAGTCTGTCGTATGAGGTCGCTATGAGTTGGAATCGACTCCACAGTAACAGGTTTTGGTTTTGGTTTTGGTTTTTTGTACTTACTAAATGAGTCCTTACCTTTTCACAACATACTTCACTAGGCTGCCTGCGGTCTGTGCTGTGCATGTGTAGCTCAGGGGTTAACCAGAGATTTGAGAAATTGATGGAGAATTTTGGGCTCCCTCTCTCTGAAAGGCCCTCCCCTTTCTTGGATTCCCTGGCCTCCTCCCTGCCGCCAACTCTGTCCTCTGATTCTTCAGCTAGCAAGACTGCAGGTTTCTATTGGAGTGTTAGTTTCTCCAAGGGCCACCAACTGGTGCTTGCCCTTAGACAAAAGGAGGTAAAAACAGGAAATTTACCAGGTGCCCTTCCTGCTCCCAAGTGATGCCCACCCTCCTCCGCTGTCTGCCAACTACCTCCAGTGCCCTCGGGGAGTTTTGGGTTTTCTTGAAGGAGATTCCTTTTTATTATTATTATTAAGTGTTGAGATAATCATAGATTCACATGTAGTTGTTAAGAAATAATAGAGAGACCCCAGACCCTTCACGCAATTCCCCACAGTGGTACATCTTCCAGAACTATAGTACAATCACGGCCCAGAAAATGACACCGATACGACCCCCCCCCCCCCCCCCCGAGCTTACTCAGATCTTACTGGTTTTCCAAGCACTCATTGCTGTGTGTATGTATTTAGTTCAGTCACTGGGTGGCACAAACAGTTTGTGCTCAACTACTAACCTAAGGATTGTTGGTTCGAACCCACCCAGTGGCGCCATGGAAGAAAGTCCTGGCAGTCTGCTTCCTTAAAGATTATAGCCAAGAAAACCCTATGGAACTCAGTTCTACTCTGTAACACACGGGATCACCATGAGATGGAATCAACTGGACAGCAATGGGTTTGGTTATTTTTGTTTTGTTTTTTAGTGTTTGATATCCAGGAACTGATTTAACCTTCACAACAACGCTACAGGGCAGGGATGACTGGTATCTCCAACTTGCAGGCGGAGAAACTGAGGCCACCTTGCCCGAGGTCACACAGCCAATGAGTCATGGGGTCTGAGGAACACGCAAGCTGCCCCCATGTGTGACAGAGTAGAACTGCCCCATAGGGTTTCCTAGGCTGTAATCTTTACAGAAGCAGACTGCCACATCTTTCTCCCTTAAGGCAACTGGACCTTTCGGTTAGCAGCCAAGCGCTTAACCACTGCGCCATCAGGCCTCCTTGCCTTGGTCTTAGGGAAGGCAAATTGGAGGTGATACTGTCAATAGTGATACCTGAAGAATGAGTGTGATCCACGTGAAGTGAGCAGATGGAGCAGGGGTTTCCGGGCAGAGGGAATGTCGTCATTGCTGCTAGGTGCTGTCAAGTCAGTTCCGACTCATAGCGACCCCACGTACAACAGAACGAAACACTGCCCGGTCCCTCACCACACTCACAATCGTTGCTGTGTCTGAGCTCATTGTTGCAGCCACTGGGTCAATCCATCCTTTTTTTCACTGACCCTCTACTTTACCAGGAATGACGTCCTTCTCCAGGGACTGGTCCCTCCTAATGACATGTCCGAAATATGTAAGACAAAGTCTTACCATCCTCCCTTCTAAGGAGCATTCTGGCTGTACTTTTTCCAAGACAGATTAGTTCGTTCTTTTGGAAGTCCATGATATATACAATATTCTTCGCTGACACCATAATTCAAAGGCATCAGCTCTTCTTCAGTCTTCCTTATTCATTGTCCAGCTTTCACATGCATATGAGGCCATTGAAAATACCATGGCTTGGGTCGGGGCACCTTAGTCCTCAAAGTTACATCTTTGCTTTTTAACACTTTAAAGAGGTCTTTTGCAGCAGATTTGCCCAATGCAATGTGTCATCTGATTTCTTGACTGCAGCTTCCATGGGCGTTGATTGTGGATCCAAGTAAAATGAAATCCTTAACACAACTTGAATATTTTCTCCGTTTATCATGATGTTGCTTATTGGTCCAGTTGTGAGGATTTTTGTTTCCTTTGTGTTGAGGTGTATTCCCTACTGAAGGCTGTGGTCTTTGATCTTTATCAGTAAGTGCTTCAAGTCCTGGCATAGCTTCCAGCATCACAGCAACAGGCCAGCCACCACAGTACGACAAACTGGGAGTTTGTGGGAGTAGAATTGTACAGGTGGTTTTTCCTTTGTCCAGAGTTAATCATGGTCAGCTATGGGAGGGTTCGTCCCATACAAGCTGCTGGGCTGTTACTAGAAGCTGTTTGCTCAGACCCCATCGCTATGGCCCGGGGTGGGGTGGGAAGAGCAGGGTCCTGAGGGTGGGGTCTGCTGTTCAGGGGGGAAGCGGCAGCTGGGCTTGAGCCATGTGGAGGCAGGTGTGCGGAAGGTCTGGCAGCACCACAGGCATCTTTGTCCTTCTCTCCCTGTTAGTCAGAGCAGCTTCTCCTCCTAATGGCCACCTGCTTGGAGCCTCCTCCTGTTCCAGTCAACCCTGACCTGTCCCTCGGAAAGTTCCAGCTACTGTTTGGTGGGAGGTGACACCTACTTCCAAATGAAGCTGATAAGCAGATCGGCAGAGACCTGCCCTGCCTGTTGGCGTCTACATAGGGTCTCCTGGGGCCCAGCCACCCTCACCCTCAGCAGGAGGGACAGTGGGGTGCTGAAGGCTGGTTGAGGGTGGGGCACCCCCACTCCTCCCAGCTGGAGCGCCAGGCTCCCCCAGCTGGTGCTGGGCCATCTCCTTCCTTGAGCAGGCAGCTCCCACACCCCAAATTTGCTATGGGGAGAAGGGAAATTCCTTAGAGGGGCTCCTGGCCAAAGGCCTCTCTCTGAGGGGGACAGGCACCTGGCTAAATTCAGGAGACAGCACGCATCCCTCCATCAGCAACTCTGAAATTAACATGCCGCCTCTTTCCACAACACAAAGCCCAGGCCTCCGTTTGGGGCTCCTGGCCACGGAGCCCGTGACTGGTGCCTCAGAAGCTGGAGGGCCCCAGGTTGTCCTGGGTGACCTCTCCACCTCCGCCCTCGCCCCGAGGGCCCCTACCCCACCCCACCCCCCGACTCCCTTCCCCACCCTCTCCTGGGGACCACTGAACGTTCGGCGATGCTAGCACAGGGCCTTGTGAAGCCCCAGGTCTAGGGCAACCTGCGGTCCCCCTCGCCCCAAAATCCCCGCCAGCCCCGGGTCTCCGGGCCCAAGACCGGCCCGCCGCTTCGACTCTGGAGGAGGAGGACCGTTCCCTTCCCAGCGCCGCGAGGTCGTAGGTGCCTTCCGGGAGGACTCCCAGGCCAACCCCCAGCGCCTGCTCGGGTACTCGCCAAGAGAATGCGCGAGAACGCGCGGGTATGCCCCCGGCGCGTTTGCGCCTGTTCTCCGTGGTCGTATTTATTTCAGCCAACTCTGTTGTCGCTGTTTTTCCGCCCGGAGGCAAAGCGACCCTCGCCACTTACAGCTCCCCTGCCCTCCCTGCCCTTGTGGGCCCACAGGGATAGGCCCTGCGGCTGGAGTTTTCTGCAACAAACATGGAGGCTGTGGTTTAATAAAAGCTCGTTTCCGCCGGAGTCACAGATGGCGGCGTCCTCCTGCAGGTTATGGGGGCTCAGCCACAGACGGGGACCAGAGGGCCCTCCCCCTAGCTGGGTAGGGGCCCGCAGGCCTCAGCTGGAGCTGCGACTCCCCCACAGCTGTGGACTCCCTGCCCAGGTCTTTAGAGCTCAGCGAGGGTGGTGTTTATGGAAGCCACACATTTGCACCCCAAGATAACCCTAGATTCATATGCAGGTGTAGGAAATTGCACACAGAAGGTCCGGGTCATCCCTCGCCCAGTTCACCCAATTAATTAACATCTTACAAAACTCTAGAATGTCATAGCCAGGATACTGATGTTGATAAGGATCCACCAATCTTACTCAGACTACATGTACTCATAAGAGTCTGTATGACTCTGGGAGTCCCTGGGTGGTGCAAACGGTAAACATACTCAGCTACTAACTGAAAGGTTGGCAGTTTGAACCCACCCAGAGGTGTCTTGGAAGAAAGGCCTGGCGAACTGCTTCTGGTAAGATTACAGCCAAGAAAATCCTATGGAGCGAAGTTCTACTCTGTAATACATGGGGTCGCCATGAGTCAGAGTCTACCCAATGGCAACTGGTTTAAATGAATGTGTGTGTGTAGGAGAGAGAGCACTAGTGTATGTGTGTGCAAGTGTGTGTGTGTGTGTGTGTGTGTGTATGTCTCCAGGCACCCGGATGCCCTAGCTTGGGGTCACCCTGCTCACCAGCTCACACTTTCCCAGCCCCACAAGGCTGGGCTCACTGGCAGCGTAGACTCAATGGGGAGCCAGGAAGCCCCCCCACTCCCCTCCTGGTACAGTCTGTGCCCTACAGCTCCAACACAGCGCTCCAAGTGGCTCATGGTATTGGAGTGAATGGGGCTGGGGCTTACCAGCAGACCAGGGCACTGCAGAGGGGGGTCACAGGACTACAGGTCCAAGCACCAGGCCCCCAAGAGCCAGCACGGGCCCTACCTAGTCCCTGGGGAAGTTAACATCAAGGCGAGAAGTCAAAGACAGGTTAAGAGGAGAAGGTGAAGTCTCTGGGGCCCTGGAGACAGGGAAGAAGGAGACTAGGCCCTGTCTCCCCCATGACAGAATTGATGCTTCTGGGCAGAGTCCGGGGCTCTGGTTTGTTTCGTTTCGTTTATTGTGGTGAAAGCATACACACCAAAACATTTGCCAGCACAGCTTCCACATTTACAATTCAATAACTGATTACGTTTTCATGTTGTGCCACTGTTATCCAAAACATTCCACCACCAGGAGGGCTCCGTTTTGATTGCTCAGGAGATGCCCTAAACCCTGGGTCTGGCCCACATTTGGAACCAGGGTTGCTGGGGGTGAGAGCCGCCGCCGGGGCAATGAGGGGTCAGGGGAGACGGTGGTAGCCGGCCCTCCTGAACAGGGTCCTGTAGGGGGCCAGGGGCCTCTGTCTCGGAGGGGGCTTAACTGTAGTCCGTCCCAGAGTCCACCTGGTCCGGGGATCCAGCAGGGCCAGGGGTCTGGCTAGCGTGGGGGGGGGTCCTCCTAGTCTGGAGGTTCGGCTGGCCTGGGGCTCTGCATCCCATCTGCAGGGCAGTCACACTAACGAAGTAGAGGGGGTACCGGTCCCCGCACCGCCCCCTTCTCCGGAGGCCTTGGAACTCCCGCCAGCGTCTCCAGGCGCCAGTCGGCAGAGCGCATGGCGCACCTTTTCACGGAATTCGGCCGATACATAGTAGTAGACGAAGGGGTCCACGCAGCTGTTGAGGGTGCTCAGCGCCAGGCTGGGCAGATAGGCGGCGTAGAGGTTGCCCCAGGCGCGCGGTCCGGGGTCCGAGTAGTGCAGTAGCAGCAGCACGTTGCTGGGCACGAAGAAGGCCAGGGCCGAGGCCAGCACAAGGGCTGCCAGGCGCCGCGCGTGACCATAGCGCCTACCGCCGGCGGCCAGCGCGCGCAGCGTAGCGCCGTAGCACAGCGCCATGGCCAGCAGCGGCGTAAAGCAGCCAAGCAGCGCCAGGCAGGCGAAGGCAGGCCGCCAGTGCGAGAGCTGCGCGTCTTGTGGCAGCGCGTCGTGGCATAGCAGGTGGTCCGAGCCCGCGCCGGCCAACCAGAAGGTCTGTCGCTGCAGTGCGAGAGGCAGCGACAGCGCGGCGGCCGCCAGCCAGGCGGCGGCGCAGAGCCCGGTGGCCAGACCCAGGCCGCGCAAAGCGCGGACGCGCAGCGGGTGCACCACGGCCAGGTAGCGGTCAAGGGCAACAGCAGCCAGCAGCAGCAGTGAGCCGTACATGTGGCCGTAGAGCGCGGCTGTGGCCAGGCGGCAGGCAGCCTCCCCAAAGGGCCAGCGCTGGCCGCGCAGATGGTAGATGATGCGTGGCGGCAGTGCCAGCCCCAGCAGCAGGTCGGCGGCAGCCAGATTCGCGAGCAGCAGTGTAGAGGGTAGGCGCGGCACGCGCGTGGCTAGCACCCACAGCGCCAGCCCGTTAGCCGGCACCCCGAGAGTCAAAGCCAGCGCATAGAGCACGGGCACCAGGCGCGTTGGCACCCAGCCTAGCAGGAGCGTCTGTGAGCTGCCCGGCAGTAGCAGGGTGTTGCTGTCGTTGGAGCAGAGGCGGCCGGGGAAGCTGCGCGGGCAGGGCGGGTGCGGGGCCATCACCTCTGGGGGGCCTGGGGGGAGAGCAGCGTCAGCCACCACGGAAAGGAAGGGATGGGTGCCGAGGACACAGGGGGCTACACTAGAGCCTGGCATCTGCCCCTCCTGTCCCCTTCCTTGGGGTCTGTCCCTGGTGTCCCCCCTGGTGTTACCCAACCCCCATCTGCCCGAGGCACCAGCCCCAGGCCCCTCAGCTGCCCTCGTGTTTGCCCTTTGTGGCACCCCTTGTGTCTGCTCCTCGTGACACCCTGGTGTCTGCCCCTGGTATCCATCCAGCTCCCCTCAGCTGCCCTCCTGGCGTCCTCCCTTGAGTCCCCTCTTGTGTCCATCTCTAGTTATTCCCTGGTATCTGTCCCTTGTGTTCCCCAGACTCCAGAGCCACCTCGTTGTGTCCCCCTCAGGCCCCTTGTCCGTACCCCAGTGTCCACCCCAGACCTGTCAGCTGCCCCTCCTTGTGTCCACTTCTAGTGACTCCCTAGTATCTGTAGCTCATGTCCACCCTGGACTCCTCAACTGCCCGTGTCCCCCCCGACCCCTGAGCCACTCTCGTGTGTCCCCCCTCGAATCTATTGCCCTTCTCGTGTTGCCCCCCTCACTTGCCCCCTTGTATCTGCTGGGGGAGCTGGCCTCTTGGGGACTACAGTCCAGGCCCCAGCTCTCAGGATTCAGATGAGTCAGGGCCCGGGGTGGGTGATGGGGCTGAAGGACCACTCAGTTTCCCCCTGCCCCCCACCCCCAGCTCTGGACCCCATCCCTCTCAGCCTCTTTCTGTGCCCCTCACTCACCATCGGCCATACCTGTGCTCCAGTCCTCGGCGGTCTCGTCATAGACGCTGGGGGTGTGGGTGTCGCCAGCAGGGTTGAGCCCTAGTACCAAGGCCCCGAGCAGCAGGAGCCCCAACATGTCACTGCTAACAGGCTTGGCGGTCTGGGCCCCTCAGCTTACTGCCCACAGATATCTGCCCTGGCTTCCTGCCTCTGCCCTGGAGGGTGGACAGCCAGGAGATAAACCAGGAAGACCCCTTCCTGTCCCCCACCCCAGTCCTGCCGGAGGGAGGCCTAGGACACAGCCAAGGAGGACTGAGCAGACCAAGGTCACTCCGCCCAGCTGAGGCTCCTCATGGGGCCCAGTAAGATGGGAGAGGGTCCTGCCCTGGGCTGCTCGGCCCCTCCCAAGCCAGGAAGCATCTGTGGCCCAAGTGGTCACTTCCTGCTGGTCATTCATTTCTGCAGCCCCAGTTCTCACGACAGCCTTCCTAAAGCCTCTGCTCCCCCAGTCCCCAGGCTGGAGGTCAGCAATGGGAGGGACATCCATGGCACCTGGTCCTCTATGGGGGCCTCACTCCTGCCCAGCACCATCCCCTGGACAGGAGGAAAGGGCAGTGTAGGGGTGGGGGGGCACCTGGTGAGTCTGGGGTCTGCTAAGGAGAGAGAGTGAAGAGGAGCTTGGTTCTTAGCCAGAGTTGCTGACTGACCATGTGCTGCCCCGGGATCTGTTACCCCAGCTCTTGAAGCCCCTGTCCTGGCCCCACCCTCAGCCCCAGCCCCAGCTCAAAGGAGGCCTTTCCTACTCCTGCCCCTCCACATCCCTCACCCAGGGGCCCTCCCATCCTGGCGGCCAGGCCCCTGTGGGGATGTGACATCCATTCCCTGGGCGAGGAGGGCACCCTCTGTGCTGATGAAGAAATAGAGGCTTTGAGGGTAGGCACCCTTTCTCTCTCCAGCCCACACCCCTCCTGGCCTGGGAGAGCCCTGTGGTCAGGGCCAGGCCACAAGGGAGAACTGGGGGCAGGAGAGCCAGCTTGTGGCCTTTGGGGTCTGGGGTTAGAGGGAGCTGTTTCCCCCAAGGGCAGCCGTAATCTAGTCACACACCCGGGGACTTGTTGACCAGCCAGGAAGTGATGAAGCAGAGTCCTCGGCAGCATCCAGTGCGGCGATGGCCCATGCTGGTCCAGGTGGAGATAGGAGGGCCCTGCCCCAGCTTCGGGGGAAACCAGGCCAGAGAGGTCTTTGGGCCCAGGGAGCTTGTTTGTACCACATCAAGGACAAACTCAGCCCACGCCCACATCTTACAGACACATGACCAAAGACACCTGGGACTGGGACCCCTGCCACCTTCAGTGCAGATGATGGGGGAAGTTGTTTCCACCCTCTGACTCAGGGTCCCCGGGTCTGGGAACACCCTGGACGTCCCCAGGAAGATGTTTGTACAGGACATTTCTGCAGCATAAAGTGGGGTGCACAGCCCCCCACTGGGGGTGACACTGTGCCATGGGGGGAACCCCAGACATGGCAGGGAAGACACAGAGACACTGGGAACACGGGGTCCCACTTGAGTGACTTTCGATGTCCAGGCTCCCACCCTGGGATGCTCGGTGCTGGGTGAGGCTGCCTGGGGGTGGGACTTGGGCATTGCTTCTCATTGTGAGCCCATTTGTGCTGCTGGGATTTTCTGAGCCCCAGGAAACTGTTCGTGTGAGTGTGCTAGGGCTGCTGGACAAAGCACCACATGCTGGGGGGGCTTCAAACAGAAGAAATCTAAAGCCCTCAGCTGCTCACCAAAAGGTTGATGGTTCTGAACCCAACAGCCGCTCCATGAGAGGATGTGACAGTCTGCTTCCATAAAGATTGTAGCCTTGGAAACCCTATCGGGCAGTTCTACTCTGTCTTATAGGGTCACTATGAATTGGAATCGACTCAACTGCAATGAGTTTGGATTTTTTGTTTTGTTTTAGGAAGTCATTATTGCCTTACCATGAGATCTCCAAGTGGGCCCTGAATCTCCTGGTCCTTGACTTCAGCTACTGCTGGGAAAATATCAAAACACACACACACGTGATTGTTTGACACACCCCTACCTTAAACATTCTATGCTAAAGAAGGATAGTTTGCCTTGATATTAGAACAGCTTTCCCTGGCAGTTGCAACTAGGGTACCTAATTTTTGTTAAAGCTATAAGTCACAATGTATTAATTACATTAAGAAATGTGAAGAGATCAATCAGGAGAATGCTATATTGCTCAAGGAGTTTTACGCAGTACAGAAAAGGAAGGTAGGAATTATTACTTCAACAATCTCACAAAAAAAAAAAAAAAAAAACCCTTTATATTTAACTTTTTCATCAAAAATATGAAGCCAAGATAGTGCAGGTAATGATGATGGTAGTATGATAATAATGATATAATAATACCATTATTATAATGATATTAATAATATACAATAATAATATTATTTGAAAAATAATAAGAGAAGTCAGCAATGGGGAAAACTATGGCATAAAGAATCAGAAAGTTTTGTTCATTCATACGATTGTAGGCTACAATAACATTTCAAAAAGTGAAAGGTACTATCAAAACATCAATTACAAAATACATGAAGAAAGGATACATCTTTATAGCCTGGAGGTCTTATTAAAACCCAGATTACTGGGCCTTACCCCCAGAGTTTCTCACTCAGTAGGTGTCTCAGTTACCTAGTGCTGCTGTAACAGAAATACCACAAGTGGATGGCTTTAACAAAGAGAAGTTTGTTCTCTCACAATCTAGTAGGCTAGAAGTCCAAATTCTCTCTGTGTTGGCTCTGGAGGAAGGTCCTTCTCATCAATCTTTTCCTGGTCTCAGAGTTTCTCTGCCCGGGGACCCTGGGTCCAAAGGACACACTATGGTCCCGGTGCTTCTTGGTAGTATGAGGTCTCTCTGCTCGCTTCTCTTTTATATCTCAAAAGAAATTGACTTAAGACACAACCTAATCTTGTAGACTGAGTCCTGCATCATTAACATAACTGCCTCTAATCCTGCCTCATTAACATCATAGAGGTAGGATTCACAACACATAGGAAAATCACATCAGATGACAAAATGGTGGACAATCACACAATACTGGCCTAGCCAAGCTGACACACATTTCGGGGGGACACAATTCAATCCGTAACAGTAAGTCTGGGGTAGACTCGAAAATCTGCATTTCTAACAAGTTCCCAAGAGATACTGATGCTGCTGGTCCTAAGACCTTACTTTGAGAACCACTATAATAAATTAAGTCTCAAATCCTTGGAAAGGAAAGAAATAAATACTTATTGAGAGGAAAGGGAGAGAACAATTATTGAAAAACCACCTTGATTCAGGTTTGGTTAAGTGTTTACATGGTTCCCGGCTTGGTTATGTGTTTGCGTAGTTTACCTGGCTCAGCCCTCATGTCATCCCAATGAGCAGTACTTCTCAAACGTACCGAGCAGTGGGGGATGAGCACAGCCACACAAAGCCTATGCCTAAGCAGTCCTCTAGAAATAGGAATTTTTTTGATGTATTACCTTAAAATTCCATATAAAATTTGCATTCTGTTTCAAAATACGGTTGTTTGTTTTGAAATAAAATACTTCAGAAACAAAAATAACCCAGAAGAAATCTATTCTCTCACAGTTCTGGAGACCAAAAGTCCAAAATCAAGGTTCAGCTGGGCCATGCTCCTTCTGGAGGCTCCAGGGGAAGATCCTTCCTTGTCTCTTCCAGCTTCTGGTGGCTCCAGGCGCTCCTGGGCTTGTGGCCGCATCCCTCCGATGTCTGCCTCCATCATCACATGGCTTCCTCTTCTGTGTCTGTAGCTCTGTGTCCAAATGTCCCTCTTCTTATAAGGACACAAGTCGTCGGATTTAGGGCCCACTCGACTGCCGTATGACTACGTCTGAACTTGATTACAACTGCAAAGATGACCTATTTCCAAATAAGGTCATGTTCACAGGTAGTGGGTTAAGATGTGAATGTATCCTTTTGGGGACACAGTTAAAGCCATAACACTGTTCCATAAACATTCATTAAAAAACAAAAACAGATGGGCTTATTGGCTTGTCCTGGATTTCCTTGCTCCCCAGACCCACCTGCCCTCTCCCTTCTCCCCTACCAGCCCCCAGAACCAGGGCTTCAAACTGATTCAAACCAGTTCAGTAATGGCCGATGAAGTGAAACTGAAACAGACTTCGGTTTTTAAAATTTGGGTGAAACAGAACGATAACCAGAATGGGAAAAATTACAGGTCAAAGTCCTGGAATCAGAGACTTGGAAGAGGCATAGTGAGCCCTTTCAGGATCCTGATGCATGAGATTAGGTTATTGCCAAGACTGTGGAGAGCACCTCACATTCAAAAGAGTGCAGTCAGCTGCTGCTATCTTTGAGCAGAACACGGCTGATTCCAACTCTGCTCAAAATCCAGGCAAGAGATTTGGTTGCTGTGCAACACATATGCTGCCCTTGTTTTCTAAGAGGGAGACTGTGTTTCTAGCAGGCTTCAACTGGTAATTTTTCCTGTTCCAGTTATCATTCTGATTCACCCAAATTTTTAAAATTTGTGTCTGTTTTCCAATTTTGCTTCCTCAGCCATGACTGAACTGGGCCTAACCAGTTCAAAGCTCTGCCCAGAACTGCCACTACCTCCCGGCCCCTCCGTGACCCACCCCTGCCCTGCCCCAGTCCCTCCTTCTGTCCCCCCCCCCACGCCTGCCCTTGTCCCAATCCTGCCCCTCCCCCAGCCCCAGCCTTGCCTGGGCCATCCCCAGCCCCTCCCTCCATCTAACTCTAGCCCTGCCCAGGTCCCTCCTATGCAGAGGTGGGGGGGTGGTGTGCAGAGTGGGGCACTTGCCCCCAGGTGCAAGTCCAAGGGGGGTGCCAGATGAGGCAGAGAATGACATTCCAAGTTGTCACAAATATGAAAGGCGCCTTAGTGAGGCAGCCAGACAAGAAGGGTGGAAGGCACTTCTGCTGACACAGGGCTGCTATTCATCTTGAAATCGCGGGAGAGGGTGCAACTTACAGATTACCTCTGGGTGCTGGAACTGGGGGGCACAGTTTAGAGATTGCCCCTGGGTGCTTGTTACCCTTCTATGTCCCTGCTCCTGTGACCCCTCCTCCAGCCCTGGCCCTGTCCGAGCCCCACCCCCAGCCCCTCTACCTCCAGTAGAAAGATCTAGACTTGGAGGAGGAGTTGGTGGCGCAAGTCCCTCCTGCTCTCCTGTCTTCTCCTTTCATCCCCACCCCCCACCCCACCCCCAACTCCCCATCACTGTGGAAACCGCCTCTTCCGTTCCGTTCGGTACTGTGGTTGACCCACCTTCAGCCCAGCTCCTCTAGGGGTGAGTCAGGAGGTTTCAGCTCTGGGCAGGGTCTTGACATCCTCTCAACCAACCAAGAGGAAGTGCGTGACCCTGTTTCAGTGGGGTTGGGGAACAGCCAATGGTCACAGGAGGTCTGAACTGCTGGGGGCTCCTTTCCAGAGTCTGTGTGCCCCCTGACCCCTAGGGCTCAGGACCCTCACCACAGCCCACCCCTGGCCTGGATTCCAAGGCTGAGGGCCCTGCAGCCTGTTGCCTGCAGGCTGTCACCCACACACTCCACCCATCACTGACTCAGGTGACCTTGCTTTGTAAAACCACATCATTGTATCAGGACCGATGTCCACATGACTCACCTGAGTGCCCCACCCTCCTCCCCAAGCCTCCCACAAGGGGCACATGCTCCGTGGAGGGAGGGGGCACCCACCTGGTCCTACCCGTCTGCAGTTCCAGAGCTCACCTGTGCACCAGTAATTCCTGATAGGCACAAGCCTGGGGGCTCCTGATGTCCCCAACCCTGGGGACACGGAGGTTGGGAAGGCTGGGGCCCAAGACCTCACCACCCCCAACCTGTGAAGCAGGTTAGAAGGTGTCATGGTTTGAATTATGTCCCCCCAAAAATGTGTGTGTCAATTTGGCTAGGCCATGATTCCTGGTACTGTGTGATTTTCCTATATGTTGTAAATCCTGCCTCCATGATGTTAATGAGGGAGGATGGGTGGCAGTTGTGTTAGTAAGGCAGGACTGGATCTACAAGACTGGATTGTGTCCTGAGGCAATCTCTTGAGATATAAAAGACAGAAGTGAGCAGAGAGACAGGGGGACCTCATACCATCAAGAAAGCAGTGCCGGGAGCAGAGCGCATCCTTTGGACTGGGGTCCCTGCGCAGAGAAGCTCCTAGTCCCGGGGAACACCGATGAGAAGGCTGACACAGAGAGAAAGCCTTCCCCTAGAGCTGATGCCCTGAATTTGGACTTTTAGCCTACTTTAACTGTGAGGAAATAAACTTCCCTTTGTTAAAACCATCCACTTGTGGTATTTCTGTTATAGCAGCACTAGATGACTAAGACAGAAGGGAAGGTGCAGGCGTGAGGGCAGAGGGCTGGCATGGGGCTCTCTCCCTCACTGCTGCCTAAGGAATCCTCATGGATCACAGTTCTACTCTGACCCACACGGGGTCTTATGGGTCAGAGTCAACTCAACAGAAACCGGCAGGAGACCCTAGGGGGTGCAAATGGTGAACGAGATGGCTGCTAACTGAAAAGTTCAAGTCCACCCAGAAGTGTCTCGGAAAAAAATCCTGGCGATTGACTTCCCAAAACTTAGCCATTGAAAACCCTATGGAGTAGTTCTTCTCTGACACACATGGGGTCACTGAGTTGGGGTTGACTCTACAGCAGCTGGTATAATGAATTCCCACACATTTCGTGGCATAGAGCAACACCTCTTGTTATCTTGAAGTTTCTGTGGTCAGGGGTCCTGGTGAGGCTGAGCTGGACATTCTGCTCAGGGTTCCTCCCACCCTCGGCACACTCCAAGGCCAGCGCATGCTCTCAGGGGCTGCAGTCAAGATGCCAGCTGCGCTGCTTTATACAGGTCCCTGCAGGGGCGGGGGTGAGGGGCAAGGGGAACGAGGCCCTGCTCTCATGCCTGGGTCGGCTGGGGGGGCTCGCATGGCCCAGCAGCCCTTCTTTGAGGCAGCTTCGCTCCTCCAGGCCACTAAGATGGGTCTTGTTTCCTGGGACCCCATCACATCACAGGTCCAGCCTGCCTTCAGGGGGTGGGAATCTTGGGGACCCCCTAGGAGTCCCGGCCGGCCGCATTGGCCCTGACTCACCCCTTGCCTGCTCCCTAGGCTGTGGTGCTTCCTGGGAGCTGCTGTGTCTACCCTGGAGACTCTTGAGGTGGGAGGGAACTAGGGACCAATGGTCTCTGGGGGAGATCAGGTAATAGTTCCTGGGAGTTGGGGGCTGGCACTAGGCCCTTGGGGTGGACAGGGTTGTTCGGGCAGCAAGTGGGGGCCAAAGAGGGGGCACAGGGGACACTGTGCAAGGCCCCCAGGGGTGTTTGGCTCCGAGAAGACCACAAGCTGGGCCAGGGCTCCCCCTACCAGGAGCAGGCCCAGTGAGAGGGGGGAGACCTCGGGGGAATAGGGCTCTGGAGATCAGCCTGCAAAGATGCAGGTAAGGGCAGAAGGATGGACCCCTGGTCAGGGGGTACCCAAGAGTGCTGTCATGGATTGAACTGTGTTCCCCAAAAGTATGTGTATCATTTTGGCTAGGTCATGATTCCCAGTATTGTGTGATTGTCTACCATTTTGTCATCTGATGTGATTTTCCTACGTGCTGTATATCCTATCACTATGATGTTAATGAGATGGCTTTGCGGCAATGTTGATGCGATCTACAAGATTAGATCATGTCTTAAGCCAGTCTCTTTTGAGATATAAAAGTGAGAAGCGAGCAGAGAGACATGGGGACCTCATACCACCAAGAATGAATGAAGAGCAGGAGTGCGCATCCTTTGGACCCGGGGTCCCTGTGCTGAAAAGCTCCTAGACCAGAAGATTGATGACAAGGACCTTCCTCCAAAGCTGACAGAGAAAGCCTACCCCTGGAGCTGATGCCGATTGGACTTCTAGCCCCCTAGACTGTGAAAAGAATGAACTGTTTGTTGAAGCCATTCACTTGTGGTATGTTATAGCAGCACTAGAAGACTAAGACAAGCATGGAGGCAGGTTTTGGTGGTTGGCACATGGTGTCCAGGGGCAGCTGGACACACAGGGCTGGTGCCGGAGGACATGCCCAGCCTGGATGAGCTCAACAAACCCTGCAGCGGTAAACCAGGATTCACAGGCCCAACACCTGGGCAGAAGGAACCCATGTCAGCCCTACTGGTTGCAGCAGTGTTCTAGAACACACTCCCATGTCTCCCCATGAATGCAAGGTGCGTGTGGGGTTGGACATGCCCTGGGGATGGGGGGTGCATTTGGGCCAGATCACCTTGCGGGGAAGCCGGGCTCTGCCATACGAGAGACTACTTCCATTCTTCCGAGCCTCAGGAAACAGGACCCCACCCCACCGAGCAGAGAGGGCTGTGTGGGCCACCCTGATGGGGCTTGGGGACTGTGGCACTTGCAGACTCACTGGACTTACTCGAAAAAAATCCCTGGCAGAGGCCTCTTGGCTTTACATCAATATTTAATTTTTAACTTCAATGTGCAAATAAATAGAAAAGGAAATGTACATTCAAAACAGCTGCAAAGGAAGTATAAGCCCCAGGACGGAAAGTGTCCAAGAGGAGCAGATGCCCCTCGAAGCATGCAGGGTTGGGTGCCCCACCCCCACCCGCCCGGTCCTCTCAGCTCTGTAGGAGACAGACGGACAGACAGAAGGGGAGGCACAGCAGGGGCACAGCTGGTCCAGAATTCTGGCAATAAACTCCCTTCTGATAAAACCAGAGTGCTCACAAAGTGCCTGATTACACTGGAAAACAGGGTCAAGGAGACCCCGGGCGGGAACACACTGGCCTCAGAACCACCCGGGCCTCCAGTCAAAGGCATCACAAGTTCCACAGGAAACTTCTAGAAACATGTCTCTGCTTTGCAAAACCACAAAATTTGGCACAGCTCTGCTGCAGGAGGTTGAGGGCTGGGGGAGCCAACTCCAGCATGATGGTGCGAGACGTTCACAAGGAGCTGGTGGCAACTCCATTGCTTGGCATTCTTGGCACTGAGACTTGGACGTCTGCACAAGTGTCGCTGGAGCCCTTCAGATCCACACCCTCACAGGGGGAGAACAATGAGCCCACGGGAGCAGCTGGGCGCCCCGTCCTCAGAGGGTGAGGGCTTCAGGAAGCAGATGCCAAGATGGGCACAGAGAGTCACCAGGAGCTTTCACTTCCAAGACACCGTAAGGCTGGGCTGCCACGGAAGCCATGCTGCCTGGAGAGCATGAAGGAATAAATACGTGTGTGCTTATACATGTCTTTGTAGAAGATCCACTTAAGTATACCATGGGGCAGAGATGCTGGCGGAGCCCCTGGTCTGGTTTCTCTCCTCTGGAGGGTGGAATCTTCTGGAAGTTTGGGCTGCTGGGCACAGCAGACCAGCTGCTGGGAGTCTGCATAGCTGCTCTCCCCCGTATCTTGGCGTGTGATTGGTGACTCTTGTCGCTCAGAGTCTGAAGACCCCACATGGTGACCTGCTCAGCCCCGCAGTCGCTCCGGTGTCTCATCCTCACAGGGCAGTCAACCCCGGCTTTCCCAGGATAGAGCCGCTCCAGGTGCTCAGGTGCAAGCAGGTCAGTTTGGCACAGGCCAGGCCCCAGGTCAGGGCAAGTCACTGTGGAGACACCTGTGTGGTGTGTCCCAGGGGGACGTCAGGGCGAGGCAGGGCGCCGGCTGTACTGCACGCGGTAGCGAGTCACGGGCAGCCCGTGCACGCGCACTGTTTCACACAGTGTCTTGCACGGCACCAGGTCCTCATCCTCCTCACCCATCAGCCAGTCCTGCACCAGGCTGGCTGCCTCCACCGGCACGTGGTCCTCCAGCCAGCGCCCGTGCCATGCCTCGAAATGCTGATGGTGCTGCAGCAGCACCAGGGGCTGCACCTGTTGGGGAAGGGTGGGGGTCAGGGCAGCCAGGCACCCCAACATGTGGGCAGGATCCCAGGGACCTGAGTGGGGAGGGTGGAAAAATGTGGCAGGACCCTGAGACCCCAGGAAGCAGGCAGGGGCAAGGAAGGCTGGATCCCAGGGGTCCCCAGGGGTCGGAGCACCTGCTTGGCGCGGCCGAGGGCGCCACGGCGGTACATGTAGTCCTCCGAGTTGACGATGAACATCATCTTGTGGGTGCTGAGCCGGAAGCGGCAGTCCACGCTGCAGGCGCTCTCCACGCCCACCAGCCGCTTCCATGCGCCCTTGGCCTCACCACGCAGTGCCCGAACCTGCGCACACTGCCAGCGCCGGAACTTCCTGAGGTTCCTGCAAAAGGGACATGCTCAAGAGGTGGTGCTGGGCACCTGCCCGTGTGCCCTTGCCCAGAGGAGGCACTGGGTGGCCTACGGGGAGTGAGACTGGAGCCCACAGGTGAGGGGGTCTCTTGGCCACAACATACTGAAAAATGTCCAACCCCAGGAGTGGGGGAAGACACAAACCAAAGCCACAGCCCCCAGCCTGCTGGTCCAGGCAGGACCACACCAGTACACCAGTGCCCCTACAGTTTGGTCCCCCCCACACACCCAACTGTCCCATTCCTGTGTGCCCCTGCTGTGGGCAGACCCTCCCGCCCAGCCCCATCCAGGCCCCTGCCCCACCCACCTCTACTCTGCAGGAAATTGGGCCCAGCCTTCCTCCCTCTCAGAAACCCGGGTGGCATGGTGGTTAAGACCTATGGCTGCTAACCAAAAGGTCAGCAATTCGAATCCACCAGGTGCTCCTTGGAAACCGTATGAGGCAGTTCTACTCTGTCCTGTAGGGTCACTATGAGTCAGATCAACTCGACAGCAACAGGTTTTTCCTCCCTCTCAGCACCCTTCTGCATTGTGACCCCCTCACCCCAACCCTTGTCTCAGGCACCACCCTCTCCTCGCTCATGTGAGGGGTCAGCCCCCTAGACACCCCCAGTCATCTCCCCCAGCACTCAGCCCCCACCAGATCTAAACACCCAGCCCCCATGGATCTAGGTCCCAAGTCCACCTTCTTAGCCTGGCCACAGACGCTCCAAGACCCGGCCCTGCACCTCTGGTCTGATTGCTCTACTTCCTGTAGCTTCTCCTCCAAGCCTCTGAAGGCTTGGGCTGAGCCCCCATTCCCCGGGTGCCCCGGCCCCCTCACCACCCAGGGATCACCAGGGTGGGCGGGTCCTCTCACCTCTGCAGGAATACCGGCTTCAGCAGGAAGCCCTCGCTCGGTGAGCTGGCAGTGCCCTCCGTGCCCACATACTGCTCCACGTAGCTTGACAGGTGCTGCGGGGGGGGCGCAGGGCACCATGACTCCCCACGCCCAGGCACGGCCCCTCACTGTGGACACCATCCCCCACCCTCTGGGACCTCCCCATGGAACGCTCACCCTGAGAGTGTGGTGTGACAGGGACGTTTCCGGGGACCTTACTGACCTGTACCTCCACAGGGTCATCCGTCTGGGCCTCCTCGGTGTCCAGGAGCTCGATAGTCATGATCACCTGCCCTTTGCGCTGGAGGAACATCACCTGGGGAGAAGGTCACATGAACTGCCTGAAGCCCCCAGAACAGCCCAGCATGAGGAGGGACTGTGCCCCCAGGCCTCCTCACAGCCCCACATGTGGCTGAAGCCATCATCCCAGCGACAGGGAGACCAGGGGCTAGGCACAGGGTACGTGTGGTGTCGATGCTTACCAGGTGGATCTGACTCTGGCCCTGTGCTTGGGCCCTTCCTTGCCCTCTGACCCCTGCTCCCCTTGCCTTGCCCACCTTGAAGCAGTTCTCATCAGCCATGCACCGCTCTGCCCTCCACTGGTAGCTGGTCTCACGAGAAGCACGGACACATCGTGAGGACAGGTTCCCACCAGCAGCCCCACGCTTCTTCTCATTCAGGTAGAGCTCTACCACCTTCAGACACACATCATCGCTCACCAGGTGGTGCAGCTGGCAGGGGAGGAAGGGAGTGAGGGTGAGTGCCTGCCAAGCTAGCAGGGAAGCCCACCACCCCATCTCTTGTGGGAATGGGAGACCCTGCCCTACCCAGAGGGGAGGGCGGCAGAAGCCAGAAACATCACAATGAACAGGTCTGATATGGGAATGAAGGCCAGGAGCCCAATAGAGCTGCACAGGGTGACCTTAGCACTGTGTGCAACCTGACCCAAAACCCCACCTGATACCTGACCCAACCCAACCCAACCCAACCCAACCAACCTCAACTGTTTACTCCAACCCTAATCATCTAACCCAACCCCACCCAACCTGACCCCAACCCCAACCCCAACCATCAACCCAACCCAACTCGATCCCAACTCCAACTGTCCAATCCAACCCCAACCAATCCAACCCAATCCCAACCCAACCCCACCCAACCCCAATCCAACTGGACCCCAACACTAACCCAACCCAACTTAACCCCATCCCAACCTGATCCCAATTCCAACCCACCTCAATTAATCCAACCCAACCCCATGCAAACCTGACCCCAACCCAACAATAATCCAACTCAGTTCCATCCAATTCCATCCCAGCCCTACATCTGACCCAACCCAAACCTACCAACCCCACCCTGACTCAACCCCACCCTGACCTCTCCCCAACCTCAACGTGATCCCCACTCCAACCCAACAAAGCATGTCTGTGCGTGTGAGAAGCACAGAAACCAAGCAGAAATGATGCACCAGACTGGGAACAGTAACCCTCAAGTGGTGCCATTACAGGTGCTTATCTTCCCTTCCTGTTCAGCTACAAGTGTGCCTTAATCCTATCTTTATCTTTCTGTTTACAAAGAGGTGAGCACGGACACAGCAGAGCCGGGTCAGGCTGAGCTGCTGGCCTTAGACAAATTAGTACAAACTCGGGGACTCAGCACTCCCCAGACGATGGCACCCACACAAACCCCGACCCTCCCGGGGCCATCTCAGAGCTGTGGGCTTTCTAGGGACATGCGCCAGGCTGAATGCCCAGACCAAGGGGTCCAGCTTGAGCCCGAGGTGCCAGAGCACAAGCCCAGCTTCTGACAGGTTCTTGCAATCAGAAGACACAGACCCCCACTGTCAACCAGAAACAGGCAGACAAACCAGCAAAATGAACAGAGGCTGGGACAGGCCCTTCACGTGGGGACGCCTGGGGCTCAACAGGGCTCAGCCTCGTGAGCTGCTGGGGATGTGCCACATGGGCTGCACTGTGACCTGCTCATTCCTCACTACCTACCCAGCTGTCATGGATTATGTCCCCCAAAAAATGTGTCTATCACTTTGGCTGGACTATGATTCCCAGTATTGTACGGTTGTCCTCCATTTTGTGATTGTAATTTTATGTTAAAGAGGACTAGGGTGGGATTGTAACACCCTTACTAAGGTCACATCCCTGATCCAATATAAAGGGAGTTTCCCTAGGGTGTGGCCTGCACCACCTTTTATCTTACAAGAGATAAAAGGAAAAGGAAGCAAGCAGAGAATTGGGAACCTCATACCACCAAGAAAGCAGTGCCAGAAGCAGAGCAAGTCCTTTGGACCCTGGGTCCCTGCGCGGAGAAGCTCCTAGTCCAGGGTAAGATCGATGAGAAGGCTGACAGAGAGAGAGAGAGCCTTCCCCTGGAGCTGACGCCCTGCATTTGGACTTCTATCTAGCCTACTAGACTGCGAGAAAATAAACTTCTCTTTGTTAAAGCCATTTACTTGTGGTATTTCTGTTAAAGCAGCACTAGATGACTAAGACACCAGTCTACAGGTCCCAGCAGACCCCTGCCATGAGCAGACCCATGGACCCCGAGCCACACCCCCAGCACAGCACCTGAGGTGTGCAGACCCACAGCTCTCCAGACACTCCTTGTGTCTCTGTAACCAACATCATCTTGTAACTACTCAGCTGTGCTGAATCTATGATTCCCCAGAAGAAGAGGATTAAGATGTTTGATAAATTATCAAGTACCCTCAAGAAAGGTTTGTTAACAGGGACTCAAACAGATACCTTACACCAATGTTCACAGCAGCCTCATTCACAATAGCCAAAAAGTGCAGACAACCCAAGTGTCCATCCAAAGATGATGGATAAACACAGTGTGGTCCATCCACACAATGGAACATTACTCAGCCATGAAAAGGAATGAAGCCCTGATACATGCCACAATGTGGATGAACCATGAAGACATTATGTTGAGCAAAACAAACCAGAAAAAAAAGACGCGTACTGTATGATTCTACTTCTGTGAAACATCTAGAAGAGCCAAGTGTATATACAGAGACCAAAGGTTACCAAGGGCTGGTAGGAGGGAGGGGGAGATGGGGAGTCATTGCTTAAGGGGCACTGAGTTTCTGTTTGGGGTGATGGAAAACTTTTGGAAATGGGTAGTGGTGATTGTTGTACAACATGTAATTAACATCACTGAAATGCATGTGAAAAAAGTTAAAATGGCAAGTGTTTTGTTATAATTTACACAATTAAAAAAAAAAGGAATGAAGCACTGATACAGGCTACGATACGGATGAACCTCAAAAATACCATGCTGAGTGAAAAAAGTCAGATATAAGCAGTCACGTGGTGTCTGATTCCATTTACATGAAATGTCCAGAACAGGCAAATCCACAGAGACAGGAAGTGGATTAGTGGTTACCTGGGGCTGCGACAAGGGGATGGGAGTCACGCTAATGGGTCTCATTTTGGGGGGTGTTAAGAATGTTCTGGAACTAGACAGAAGTGGTGGTTGCACAACTTGATAAATGGACTAAATGCCATTAACCTGCTCACTTTAGAATAGTTAATTTTATGTTATTGGGGAAAAAAAAAAACCCTGTTGCCATCGAGTCAATTCTGATTCCTAGTGACCCTACAGAACAGAGGAGAACTGCCCCACAGGGTTTCCAAGGAGTGGCTGGTGGATTCAAACTGCTGACCTTTTGGTTAGCAGCCGAGCTCTTAACCACTGTGCCACCAAGGCCAACCTTTAGGTTTGTAAACAAAAAACCAAACCTGCTGCCGTTGAGTCAATTCCGACTCACAGCGACCCTACAGGACAGAGGAGAACTGCCCCACAGGGTTTCCAAGGAGTGGCTGGTGGATTCAAACTGCTGACCTTTTGGTTAGCAGCCTGAGCTCTTAACCACTGTGCCAGCCGGGCCCCATATTATATGAGTTTTTACCTCTGTCAAAAAAAAAAGAGCGATAGAGAGAGAAGGTTGGGGGCCCGTGGTCCCAGCCACGCCACTCACCTGCCGTGCAATGTTCTGCACCAGCTTGTCCATGGTGAAGCCGATGTAGGCATGGATGGTGAACATCTCGCGCAAGGTGTCCTCGTACTGCGTGGGGTCAATGTTCCCTTCCAGCAGGCTCCGCACCATGTCCAGGAAGGCTGGGTAGTACTCCTCCAGCTCCACCTCACCTGGGGGAGGACAGCCGCTGCCCTTCATTGGTGTCGGGCCCCTAGGAAAGCCCGGACCTCCAACATAAGCCACATCCTGTGGGCCTGCTCAGAGCAACTGGGCCTGAGATAACCCGTCAAGCCCGCGGTCTTGCAGCCACCCTGCCCAGATGGCTGGAATCTCCGTGAGCAGCAGTAGCCCCGTCCACCCTGCTCCCTCCACCAGAGCTCAGCCACGCAACGCAGGCCTTGCTCATGGCAGTGGTGACATGCTCAACCCTGGGACGTAAGTACCCAGGCCACACCTGCTCAGGTGGAAATGGTGACATAACCAACACCTGGGACACAAGTGCCCAGGGCCGCGCCCACCCAAGGGAGGCAGCGGATGTGGACACAGCATGCACTTCGCCCACAGTAGTGCCTGAGGCCAAGTCCCTGGTCTGAACCTGCACTACAGCCAGAAGGGGCCACTGCTGGGGGCTGGGGGTGAGGGGTACCAGGGAGGCAGATGCACTTTCCTCTCTGAACTACTTCTGCAACCTCCTGGGCATTTGTAACGACCTCAGGGGGAAAGTTAGAAAAACCTGCAGCAGGACGGTTCTGATGTAAGCTATGAAGCTAATGAGGATGCCCCGGGCGACCCGCAGGCCACACCCTGCCCCAGCCATCCGTCTGGCCAGCTGTCCATCTTTGGCCCCCAGACCCCAGTCCCCTGGCTTACTGGGCTGCTTCAGCCGCAGCTCCATGGCAGGGTCGCCGCCCCGCTCGCGCCGGCCCTCGCACAGCAGCTGCTCACGCTCCTTCTCGGCCCGGTACTCTAGCAGCTGCTTCTGTGCCTGGCGGTAGAGCTTGAGCAGCCGTGCACACAGGGTCTGATGCAGGCGCAGGAAGAAGTACCAGTTGTTGTTGGCAAAGAAGAGACTGTAGACGTCGTCCAGGGGTGTGGGCGGTGGCCCAGCCGCCAGGCCGTCCCCGGGGGGCCCCTTCTCCTCTGGGGGGCTGCCAGGCGCCCCGGGCCGCTTATGCTCACCGGGCTCCGTGCCTGGGCCCCGGGCACCCTCGCAGTCCTCATCAGCCGACTCCTCAGAGGCGCCAGGGTCCAGCGGCTGCGAGAAGAAGAGGCTGGGCACAAACTGGTGCAACAGCTGCTGGATGGTGGCCTGGTCCTCCTTCTGGATGGCTGGCTGCCGCGCCACATAGTAGCTGACCAGGGCCGCTGCGTCCTCCAGGATCTGCCGGTCTTCATAGACGAAGATGAGGTGGGGCTCACTGGCGGGGGCACTGCGTCCCTCTGAGTGCTGCTCCTGGTGCTGGGGGACAGAGGAATGGGGGCGTAAAGCAGGCAGAAAGCCAGTGACTGGGAGGACCCCTGAGCACAGAACTGCCACAGGTCTGATGCCACCTCATGATGGCCACCCACACAGACCTCTACCCACAGAGAGAGAGAGAGACAGGGACAGAGAGAAATGAAGACAGACAGAAAGCAAGCTAGCAAGAGAGCACGTGCCGCTCACTGACTGTGGGGAGAGTTGCTATGGCCCTCCTGGGCATTGGCTCCGGGCTGGGAACCACATCCCTGCCCCGTCCCCCAGCCCTGCAGGAGCAATGCTACCTGCCCACACCCAGGCAGCTCAGGAAGTGGAGGCCCACCTCGTCGTAGACGCTCTCGATCTCATTGAGCAGACTCTTGGAGCGCAGGGCTTTGGTGTCATTCTGCTTGAAGTTCACAGCCTGGTGGTCGAGCGACTTGAGGTACGCCTTCTCGTACTGCTCCCGCCATACCTTGTTGAAGCCACGCTGTGCCTCCCGCCACTCCTCCTCCTTGGCTTTCAGCCTATGGGGGGGCAGGGGGGCGGGGGGCCAGGGCTCAGCGGGGGCCACACCTGTCCTCCTGCACACCCTCATTGTCGACAGCACCCACCCCCCATAACCACTGTAGTACTCGACGGTTTCTCTAATATCGTCGCCTCCTGGCCCAGCGTTGACCAATCTGTGGACCAGGTGCTAACAGGCCACTTGCCAACCAAAAACCACGTTTGCCTCGTTAGAGCCAGCCCTTAACCGACACCTGCTCCCCAGCAAGAAAAGGGCCCCAGGGTGTATGATTAAATAAAAACAACTATGGAGTGGAGAGAAAAACCGTGGCTACCCATCCAACAGAGTATCATCCAGCCATTAAAAGATCAAGCTATCAAGTCACAAAAAGATGTAGAGGAACAGTAAACGCATGTTGCTGGGTGAGGTTAGTCTGATAAACCTACATGCTCTATGACTCCAACTACAGAATGTCCTGGAAATGGCAAAACAAGAGACACTGAAAAGATCAGTGGTTGCCAGGGGTTCAGGGCGAGGGAGAAGGGATGAACAGGTGGAGCCAATGATGTTTTTAGGGCAGTGAAACTATCTTGTATGACAACATAGCAGTGGACACGTGACATTACGTATTTGTCAAAAGCCGCAGGGCTAGAAAACATCAAGAGTGAACTCTAATGTAAACTATGAACTTGACTAAATAATAACGTGTCTAGATTGGATCATCAATTGTAACAAATGTACCACAGAAACTCAAGATGTCAGTAACAGAGAAAACAGTGCGTAGGGGGAAGAGGCGGGCATATGGGAATTCTCTGTACTTTCTGCACAATTTTTCTATAAACCTGAAACTGCTCTAAAAAACGAAATCTACTAAAAAAAAAAAAAAAAGCAAGCGAGCTGTGGTACAGAACAATTCCCGCTGCACTGGAGAATAATGATCTGCCTATGTTTATGTGTGATCATGCAAACAGGGAAGGTTCTAGAAGGGCATGGACAGCTGTTAAAGGGTGCCCCCCTCCAAGAAGTGAACTTGGGAGGTAAGGGGCCAGGGCCCACAGACAATCCACCTCTTGAGGACAACGGGCACAGCGGTGGCAGGGTTCTTCTTGAGGCTCTCGATGATCTCAGGGGCCTTGTCACCATAAATGCGGTAGATGGCACGCCGCTGGATGACCTCAGAGGCTCCACCCAGGCAGTCGTCCAGACGGAACTTGTCCTGGTCCTCAGGGGCCATGCGCAACAGCTTCTTCTGCACGCTCTCCAGCACGCGGATCGTGGCCAGGTTTGTCTCCAAGACGACGTCCAGCTGTTGGCAGGAAGGTGGGGAGGGTAAACCATGCAGGGGCGTGGGGCCCTGGGGCAGGATGGAACCCCACAGCTTTGAGAGGGACACCTCATGGGCCCACAGGGGCACCCAGAGTGGGTACAGGATGGGTTCTACAGTTGGGGGGGGGGCGGGCAGAGCCTGGCCGTGGCACCACGCTGGAAGATGGGCAGAGATACACCCAGATTCTCAAGCCCCCAGACACTGACACGGACGTTGTTAACCGCCAGGCAAGCACCCAGCACAGCAAGGCACCATCAGAGGAGGATGGTCCTCAACCTGACCGTCCTCTGTGCATTTAAAGCACTGCCATGCACAGGCGTGGACAGGAACCTTCTAGCAACACACATAGTAGCCTGGGAGGGTCCCCAGGGCACTGTGCTGAGGTGGAATGCCAGTCCCCACAGCCACACACTGTGTGATCCCTTTTATGGAACTGTCCTTGAAAGGACAGAGATGTGGAGACGGAGGAGAGATTA
Source organism: Dugong dugon (assembly GCA_030035585.1). Classification (NCBI taxonomy): domain Eukaryota; kingdom Metazoa; phylum Chordata; class Mammalia; order Sirenia; family Dugongidae; genus Dugong; species Dugong dugon. Next base: position 21,280,212 of record CM057462.1, on the reverse strand, counting down.
GCAGTTGCCCTGGGCTGGGGGGAATGAGTATAAAAGGGCAGCAGGAGTCATCCTCATAGAGCTGGAACTGCTCAGTGCCCTGACTGTGGTGGTGGGCATGGACCTCCCCATGCAATAAACCTGCACAGAACCACACACACACACACAAACACACACACTCACATACACACTCATACATGAACAAATGTATTCACACGCATGCACACACACCCCACACACTCACACATACACATGGGTGTGCATACACACACCCACTCACACACACCACTCATACACACACTCACCTACACATAAAAACACATACACACACTCTCTCACATCCACATACACAAATGTGTACAACGAAAACTGGGGGAATCTAAATCACATCAGCGGATTCTAGCAACGCTGGGATCCTGGAGTTTTGCCAGACGTTCCCATGGGGGAAACTGGGTGAGAGGTGCTAGTATCTCTCTGGGTTACTTTTTACAGCTGTGTGGGAATCTAGAATTACCTCAGTAAATATCTCAGTTACAAAAAGACGCCGACAGATGAATGAAAAGAACAAGCATACCACGTGGCCAGCCCTGGGGGCAGCCTGGTTGGGCACAAGTGAGCCACTCTCAGGAGTTGCCCCAGGGGAATGGTGCCAAAATCCCATTGCTCAGGAGACTGGGGAGGCATGGGGGTTCTGGAGGGAGTCAGGAAGACACTCAGTGGGGAGGATGAGGAACGGGAAAACTGAGGCGGTGGATGAGCGTGCCCTTATGTGGACACACGCACCCAGGAGAGGTCCCAGCCCGCCCGCTGCCCCTGCAGCCCCCCAGCTGCCTCACACCAGCACCCATACCTCAAAGCGCTCATCCTCACAGCGGTGCAGCTGTTCCTCGTAGGGAGTCTTCTTGGAGCTGACGAAGGTGGAGTCCTCGGACCAGGAGGGGAAGGAGACCCAGGTGTCATTCAGCACCTGTGCCAGGGGAGACGCCATGAGCAGCCCACAGACCTCAGCTGCCAAAACCATCTACCGTCTTTTCCAGTGTAGAAGACACCAAGACAAGCCAAGAGCATCCTGATTCTCTGGGAAACTACTTTATCATACGACAGTAAAATTAGTTTTAACATTACTGTGGCCAAGTGAGCACGTTTAGTATTTCAGAGGTCGGCAGACTTTCTCTGTAAAAGGCCAGATAATGAATATTTTAGGCTTTAGGGGCCCGAAGGTTCTGTCTCAACTATTCAACTCTGCCCTTATAGCTGGAAAGTAGCCGTGGACAATAGATAAGTGGGTGTGGCTGTGTGCCAACACAGCTTTATTTATAAAAGCAGGCAGCCACCAGCATTTGGGGCTTGGGCTGTGGTCTGCAAACCCCTGGAGCACATCCTGAACGCAGCAGGCACTCCTGAATTCTGCAAATGCAGTCGAACCAGTTGTAGGTGAATTGGCCCAACTCCTGGTGACCCTGTGGACAACAGAACGAAATGCTTCCCAGTCCTGTGTTACCCCCATGAGCAGCTGTGAACAGGACCACCGATCCATAGAGCTTTCTGTGGCTGACTTTTGGAAGTTGACTGCCAGGCCTTTCTTCCTCGTTTGTCTTAGTCTGGAAGCTCTGTTGAAACCTGCTCAGCATCATAGCAACACACAAGCCTCCACTGACCAATGGGTGGCTGCACATGAGGTACACTGGCCGGGAATCGAACCAGGTCTCCCACATGTAAGGTGAATCCACCACTGAACCACCACTGCTCTGACATAGTCTGTCTGTTGTTAGGCGCTGTCGAATTGATTTCAGCTCACAGCGACCCTTTGTGTTACAGAACAGAACTGCTCCACAGTTTTCTAGGCTATAATCTTTAAGGGAGCTGAGCATCAGGCCTTTCTCCTGTAGAGCCACCGGGTGGGTTCGAACCACCAACCTTTTGGTTAGTAGCTGAGCATTTAGCCAATGTGCTACCAGGGCTCCCTCATGGTCCATCTACTAACCCTGAAAAACCTGTCACGGGTGAAGCTAAGCAGGCACACACCAAGGGCAGTGAGCACTGGACAGAGCGGAGCTCTGACGGAAATAAATCCCATTCTAAAATGCTGTGTGCTCTCAGCTCACCGTGACGACCAGCAGGGAGAGAGCTGCCATCTCTGCCCAGGTGGTCTGCCTGCCACATTCCACCCACACACAAAAGCTAGCAGGCTGTGCGCCTGGCACGCAGTCTCCTGTCCGAGGCACAGGGCAATGGACATAGGGGCCTTTTTCTTTGTAGGTGGAGATGGATGTAATATAAGAGCCAACTTTACTCCCAAGGGGCATTTTGGACTGTGGCTAGCGCAAATGGACCATGGCAGAAGTGTCCCCCTTCCCCGGGAGCACTCTTTCCTTGTAGAGGGCCGTACCGCCACCCCGCCGCCAGCACTCCCCCGTGGAGATGGCCATCTCCCCCCGGGAGCACTACCTCCTTGCAGATGGCCGTCCTCCCGCTGCACTTGGGCTGCTGGTAGGTCTTGGGCAGCGCCCGGTAACTGGATCCAATGCGCTTACAGGATGCATAGTCGATCTCTCGGCTGATCCCATCCCCGGACCGGTCACTCAAGGGCGGGGCAAATGACAGCTCCTTCACTCCCAGGAAGGACTTGAACTGGGCAAAGAGTTCTGGAAACTTCCTTCAAAGACATGATCGCAGTAAGTCAGCACCTCAGGGCCTCTGAGAGCGAGACCTCAGAGTGGCTTCTGGGTCACTAGTGGTCAGAATTCAGTGACAGGGAACAGGGCCCCACCCCCACGTTCCTGGTCAGGCCCCTTCCTGCACTCTTGTGCCTGTCACTCGCAGGACGGCCTCGAAACGTGCCACAAGGGCAAGCTAACCCAGCAGAAGCCAGGGCTCCGGAGGGGTCTGGGGTCAGCCAGTGATCTTCCTGGACTGGAAGGGGTCAGGCATGAGGCCAGGGATCAGCAAACTGTGACCCAGGGGCCAAGTCTAGCCCTTGTGTAAATAAAGTTTTACTGGCACAAAGCCACACCCATCTGTGTACATATCGCCTACGCCCGCTTTCACGTGACTTTCATGTGATGAGGCAGAGTTGAGTAGTCACAACAGAGACCATATGGCCCCCAAAACCAAGGATGTTTACTATCTGGCCCCTTGCTGCCCCTGCTCTAGAGTCTCCCCAGCCTCACAAGGGAGCCACCATCCTGGAAACCCCTTGTAGGCAAACTCTCATGAATCAAAAGTGTAACTACTATGAATGCCCACAGGGAGACCTTAATGCATCTGACCCTGGAGTAACGTGGATTTTGGGTTAAATAATGTCAAGCCCTTTGGAAGAAGGTGCAGTTCCTCTGACAGTCATGCAGCTGTCCTGCTGTGACCCAGCAAGGCGCCTCCCTCAACCACTCTGTCCCTCTGCGATATGGCCACCCTGTGCCCCACCCTGGAGGACCCCGCACCCGCTCTGTGCAAAAGGGACAAAAGTCACAACAACGCAAGTGGAGGATGCCTGTGAGTGTCCTGGGACAAATGCAGACCATGGCTCCTCTGGGGGCACTCGAGCCAACAGGTCCCATTTCAGCATAATGTCACCTGGTGGCAGTGCTCTGGCCACGCACTCAGCTGCCGATGGGGTAGGCACAGCAGGTAGAAGCTCGCAAATGGAAGAGAGGCCCATGGAGGTGACCACTGCTAAACCAGGGGCATCATCTCAGAAGAGCCCGGAGGGGCCTCCTCACAGCTGGACCCTGCCCCAAACCTTTCCCCCAATCCTCTCGCTTCCCATCTGCTCAACGCCTCTCAGGGAATGTTCCTCCCCTCTTCCTTAGGAGTGCCTGGGTGGTGCAAATAGTTTAGTGCCCGGCTGCTAACTGAAAGGCTGGAGGCTTGAGTCCACCCGGAAGTGCCTCGGAAGACAGACCTGGCTACTCTACTTCCTAAAGGTCAGTCTTGAAAACCCTGTGGAGCACAGTTCTACTCACTGTCTGCTATGGGGAAAAATTCTTATGGCATCTATCTTTCCTGTTTGCTAGCCTGTCTCTGTGTCTATGCTGCTCCTTCTATCACTCAAAAATGAGTAGGTTTAGGATCTACCACCCTACATTACTAAGACCTCGCTAACATAACAAAGAAAACTCCATCCCCAAATATGATTATATCCTCAGATACAGGAGTTAGGATTCCAACATATGTTTTGGGGGATACAATTTAACCTGTAACACTATCATATCATTTCTTATGCCTGACTGCACGTGAATCTACAACTATCTTAATACAAATTTCAATTAAAAAACAAAGCCAACAGCCAATCTCTTCAAAAACCAAACTCCAGCCCCAACAGGAGGGGGGCAGGCTCACAACGGCGGGCTGCAAGGGTCCAGGGGGTTGCTCACCCCAGGAACGGGCTGACCAGCTGCAGGAGCTCAGAACCAGACACGAGCTCCTGGTTGAAGAGCGCAATGCAGCGGAGGAAGTTCTCATAGACCTCCTGGCTCTTCAGTACCCGGCGTACCTGCAGGGAGAGCACATCAGACGGTCCCACCCTGCCCGGTCCCCACAGGGCTCGGGCGTCACTCAGCATGTGTGGCCCCACCGCCCGTCTGCTATCAGAGGGTCCTGTCCTGCCCCCATGACACTCAGATGTCACTGAGCTTGAGGGTCCCCACCACCCACCCACCGTCAACGTGACCAGCTGTGATCTGCGGACTAAGGCTGTGTGTGGGGGTGGGGGGGGGGGGTGGTCTGTGAGGTGTGCACACCAGCCATCTCCCCTGCCCCCTGCCCCCTGCACGGCTTGGGTGTCACCTGGTATGCACAGCCCTACCACCAGCCTGAGCTCTACATGACCAGCTGTGGTCTGTGGGCAACTACTGCATGTGCTGTCTATCCTGACCACTGACCCTGGGCACCATCCCCACTTGAGAAGGGGGAGGGGGGCGAAGCTCTGCACGCCTCGAGGGCAGACGTGTTCCCCACCCTGCCCTGGTTCACACTGCCCTTCCCACCTGCTCCTCTGTCTCCGTCCACCGTGCACATCCCCCCTCCCCAGACCGCCTCTGGAGCTCCCACCCGCTGCACTGTACCCATACCTCATGTAGCTGCTGTGTGGCCAGTCTGAGCCAGGCCTGGGTGGGCATGGCCCCAGGGAGCACGAGCGTAGCTGGCAGATCAAACCACCCCCAAGATGGACACCAGGGCCATGCCCCCTCACCTTGTCGAAGAAGGAGAACTCTTGCAGGGTCCCGTACTTGCCCACAGTGGCGATAGACAAGTCCTTGGTCCCGCGGAGCTTCATCTTCTTCTGCAGAGACAATCTGAGTGTTAATGTTCTGGGCGCCCTCCACCCACCTCTGATCCAGTAACAAGGACAGCAACCTGGGCTCCCCTGGCAGAACAAGGACCAGGTACGCAGCAGGCAGGGCCTGCACGGTGATCCTTACTTTGAAGACTGGGACGCCCCATGACTGCGTGGTGCCCCCTCCACTGTGAAGCGCAGGGACCCCCCCACGACTGCATGGCGCCCTCCCACTGTGAAGGGCAGGGACCCCCCCCCATGACTGTATGGTGTCCTCTGACTATGAAGGGCTAGAGCCCTCACTTTGAAGACTGGGACTCCCATGACTGCATGGTGACCTCCCCACTGTGAAGGTCAAGGACCCCCCCATGACTGCATGGCAATCCTCACTTTGAAGACTGGGACCCCCCACAACTGCACAGTACCACCCCATTGTGAAGTCAGGGCCACCCACGACTGCATGGTGTCTTCCTCGCCCATACCCCCATGGAGGTCAGTCAGGTGCCCACACGGTGATCGCCCACTCCCTCTCAGATCCTCCACCCTGCGGGGAGGAGGAAACAGGGCTGGGGGAGAGGCTGGTGCTGTCCCTACAAGCAGGTGCCCCAGGGCCAGGCGCTCAGCCACCTGGAGCTCAGCTGTAGTCCTCTGGTCTTTATGACCTGTGCCCCCCAATTAGCAGATAAATCGCCTCAATTTTCTACGGGCACCTCTGGGCATGACGGCCCCACCCAGAGCACCAGGGTGAGCCGGGCATGGCTGGAGTTGGGCACCCTGTGCAGTGACCAACCAGCACAAACGTACTCTGTGGCCGTGCTGGAATCCTGGGGCAAACTGGGTGGTACGTCTGTCTCCTCTTAACCCCTCCTCCCTGAAGCCAATCTAAGGAGAGCAGGGCAGCGAGCGGCCACCGTGAGCCACCGATCTCCCAAGGTCATTCAGCTGGGAAATTGTGTGCCAGACCAGACCAGACCCCAGGATGCCGCCACAAGGGTTCCCCAGGCCCCTGCCACAAGGGTCCCAGGCTGGTGACAGCAGGCTGGGCGGTGGGGTCTGCAGCAGGCAGCCATCTTCACATGGCTGACACCTACCTTGGCCGGCCCGGACACAGGGCGGAGCAGAGAGGGCCGGGCACGCTTCTTGCTGTGTTCTGGAATCTTCTCAGGCTCGCCCTTTGGGGCGCTGTTCATCCCACATGGCCCGTTTCCTGTGAACTGAGCACAGACATGGGGTCAGTGTCAAAGACATGCTGGGCCTGAGTGATGGTCTCGGTGCATCCGAGCATGGGGAGCGCCAGCTCACGAGACATCCATGCCCACCACAGGGTGACCAGGCTCCCCGAGCCCCCAACAACACAGTGCTAAGAGGACACAGTGGTTGGAAAAGGTTCCAAGGGGCACAGGAGAGAGAGGGCAGCCGAGGACCTCAGGTGGGCAGGGCCTCACCTATAACGAAAAAAAAAAACCCCAAACCTGTTGCCGTCGAGTCCACCCCAACTCGCGGTGACCCCATGTGTGTCAGACTAGAACTGTGCTCCACAGGGTTTTCGATGGCTGATTTTTTAGAAGTAGATTGCCAGATCTTTCTTCTGAGGGGCTTCTGGGTGGACCTGAACCTCTAGCATGTGCAAAAGCCCTTGGCATGAGCTGCCACAGATGCAGAAGCCAAGACGTTGTGCCCCTGGGGTCAACAGAGGGTCTGCAGTGGGAGGCACAGCCTTTCTGGTCAGCTTGGGCAGCCCCTGGGCCAAGCAAGGAATCTGAGACAAGCAGGGGTGGCACAGATGAGGAGGGTGGCTGAGAGGGTGGGACCTCAGAGGGCATTACTTAGGGGCAAGGGGTCAAAACAGAACATGTGGGATCCTGAACTTGAGGAAGGTAACAGAAGATCCCAGGCTAGAGAGAGGACCAGTGAAATAGGCCCTGAGGGACCGGGCTCGGCTCAGTGGGGACGCCCACTAACAGGTGACACCCAGCGCTGGAGGGGCCCCAACGAAGGACTTGGTCACCTGGGGATGGGGTGGCCTGTGGCCCCTGAAGCAGACAGCTGAGGGTGGGGGGTGAGAAGACCAGCCCCAAGACCTGTGCTGGCATTTTCTGCCCGGCAGCTACTGCCCTCTCTGGGGCACTCAGCACAGGCCAGGCACCCCCAGGGAGAGGGGATGAGGTCCATGAGGGGACGCAGCTCTGGCCATCGAGGCCTCCAGGCCTGCGAGAACGTCCAAGGCTCTAGTGGTTAGACGATGAGTGACGGCTCCTGGACTCCAGGACTCGGCCCTACAATGAGCACACAGTCTCTAGCTTTCGGTTCAGAGGTGTTTCTGGGGGAGACCCCCCTCAGGGGTGCCTAGATAACACACAAGGAAGGGCCCCCCACGGGATGACACCTTGGGGCACTGGCCTGGATGGGCTGGAAGAGGCTTGAGGCAAGGCCAACGGGGGAGAGGATTTAGGGAGGGAGAAAACCCAAGGACTGTATCCCCTAAAACATGCCCTGTAAATCCTAAACCCTATACCTATGGTTATAATCCCATTTGGGAAATGGGTTTTATTTGTTACTTTAATGAGACAGTATTAGTGTAGGGTGCGTCTTGAGCCTATCTTTTCTGAGATATAAAAGGAATAGATTAAGCAATAAAAAAGAAGGAGATATGGGGGAAAAGAGATGCCAAGTCACATGAAGACTGCCCAGGAGCAGAAGTTCAAAGGGACAAGGACCTTCCTCCAGGGCCAAAAGAGAGAGAGAAAGCCTTCCCCTAAAGCCCACACCCTGAATTCAGACTTCTAGCCTCCTAAACTGTGAGAACATACATTTCTGTTTGTTAAAGCCACCCACCCATGGTACTTCAGTTACAGCAGCGCTAAGAAACTAAGGCAGACATGCACTTGAAGTCCACTCTATCTGACCAAGAGTTCTAATGACCCCCTACCCACATCCAGATCCTCCCTTGCGCCTCCTCCACCAACTCCCCGCAGCCCCACCCACCGCCACATGGTCACTCAGAGACAGGACATGAGAAAGGCAGTGGCTCAGTGGCTCAGAAGAAGTTGGAGAAGTTCTTGCGTGCCCACACCCAAGGCCTTCACCAGGACAAAGAGGAAGAAGGAAAGAGGAAACAGAGCACTCCGCAAATAGCAACAGAAGGAAACCAGGTTGATAAAGGGTCCTGGTGGCACAGTGGTTAAGCATTTGGCTGTTAACCAAAAGGTTGTCAGTTAGGATCCACCAGCCGCTCCTTGGAAACCTTATGAGGGCAGTTCTACTCTGTCTTACTGGGTTGCTATGAGTCGGAATCGGCTTGACAGCAATGGGGTTTTTTTTTTTTTTTTAAGGAATTGGAAGGAAATGAAGTTGTCAAGGATTTCATTCTGCTTGGATCAATAATCTACACCCATGGAAGCAGCAGTTAAGAAATCAAATTACGAATTACACTGGGAAAATCTGTTGCAAAAAAGTCCTTTACAGTGGTTAAAAAGCAAAGATGTCACGTTGACGACTAAGATGAATCTGACCCCAAGCCATGGTTTTTCAATCACCTCATATGCATGTGAAAGCTGGACAATGAAAAAGCAAGACAGAAGGAGAACTGACCATCAAACTGTGGTGCTGGCCAAAAATACTGAATATACCATGAACTGCCAGAAGAATGAACACATCAGTTTTGGAGGAAGTACAGCCAGAATGTTCTGTAGAAGAGAAGGTTGCGAGATTTTGACTGCCTTACTCTGGACATGTCATCAGGAAAGACCAAGCACTAGAAAAGGACATCATGCTTGGAAAAGTAGAAGGTCAATGAAACAAGGGAAACCTTCCATTAGATGAAATGAGACATAGGGACAACAACAGACTGAAATATACCACCAATCATGAGGACGGTGCAGGACCAGGTAATATTTCGTTCTGTTATACACAAGTTCACCATGTGTCAGAGCCGATACAACAGCAACTAGCAACAACAATGGAAAATCCACAGCTCGCGTCAAACTTATCACAGCTCTCAGCAAGACTGAGAGCTTTCCCTCTTAGATCAGCAGCAAGATGGGGAGATCTGCTCTCACCAGTGCTATTCAACATAATTCTGGAAGTTCTGGCCACCAATTAGCGAAGAAAAAAATATAAAACACATCCAAGTTGGAAAGGAAGAAGTAAAACTATCTCTATTTGCAGCTAACATGACCTTATATTTAGAAAGTCCTAAAGAATCTACAAAAAACTACTAGAGCTGATAAGAAAGTTTATTAAAGTGGCAGGTTACAAGGTCAACACACAAATATCAGCTTGGTTTCTATATACCTGCAATGAACAATCCAAAAAGGAAATAATTTCTTTTACAATAGCATCAGAAAGAATAAAACACTCCAGGACAAATTTAACCAAGAATTGTACATTGAAAACTTCAAAATATTACTGAAAGAAATTAAAGACCTAAATAAATGGAAAAACATCCCATCTGTCATGGATCAAAGATCCAAAGTGATTTACAGATTCAATGCAATCCCTGTTAAAATTCCAACAGCCTTTTTGCAGAAGTGGAAAAGCCCATGCCAAAACTTTACATATAGATAGTTTCAAGGGAACGCAGTTAACCAAAACAATCTTGAAAGCAAACTACAAAGTAGGACTCACACTTCACAATTTAAAAGCTTACTACAAAGCTACAGTAATCAAACAGTATGGTACTGCCATAAGGACAGACATACAGATCAATGGAAGAAAGTTGAGAAATAAACCCCCACATCTATGGTCAACTGATTTTCAACAAGGGGGCCAAGTCCATTCAATGGGGAAAGAACAGTCTCTTCAACAAATGGAGCTGGGACAACCAGACATCCACATGCAAAAGAATCAAGTTGGATCCCTACCTCACACTGTACATGAAAATTAACTCAAAATGGATCCAACACCTCAATGTCAGTGCTAAAACTATAAAACTCTTAGAAGAAAGCATAAGAATAAATCTTCATGACACTGGATTAGGTAATGGATTCTTAGATATGACACCAAAGTATGGGCAACAACTAACAACAACAGATAAAGTAGACTTCCTCAAAATTAAAAACTCTTACATATTAAAGGAAATTATCAAGAAAATGAAGAGACAACCTACAGAATGGGAGAAAACATCTGCAAATCATGTATCTGATTGTTGTTATGTGCCGGTGACTGGATTCTGACTCATAGTGACCCTATAAGACAGGATAGAACTACTCCAAACGATTTCCTAGGCTGTAACCTTTACAAGAGCAGATCTCTATGTCTTTCCTCCTGTGGAGCCACTGGATGGGTTCAAACAGCCAACCTTTTGGTTACCAGCTGAACACTTAACCACAGTGACACCAGGGCTCCTTGATAAGGGTCTAATATCTGTGTATATAAAAAACTCTTACAACTTAATGACAAAAAAGACAAGCAACTCAATTAAAAAATGGGCAAAGGACCTGAAAAGACATTTCTCCAAAGAAGACAGGGCCAGTACGGTGCGATTTTGTGTGGTGTTTCTCACCATGGTCTTGTAACTGTCACCCAGTTGACTGGGTGAGACTGTGCGAACAGGGTAATTGTGGCCCACCAAGGGGACTGGTCAGTTTTGCCTTAAAAGAGAGCCAATTCCAGAGCAGAGAGACTCCTACTACTACCAAGGAAGAACAGCCAGGAGTAGACAGCACATTCTTTGGACCCAGAATCCCTGAGCTGAGAAGCTCCTAGAACCATGAGACCAAGATAGAGAGCTAGCTGTAACCCTGAAGATGGTGAGAAATCGTGGCAGGAGTGACTGGCAGGAAACCAAGCAGTGGTCTTCCCAGCCCACAGAGCATGAAAGCTGAGTGCCTGGGGTGCCTCTGGGGACTTATCAGCAGGGGCTAAAAGAGCTTTGTAACACTTGGCCTGCGCAGGGCAGAGGCCTAGGGCCAGGGAGAGGCATGCTTGCAAGCACAGCTGAAAAGGGGCTGTCCTGATGGAGGAACTGTATCCTGAGCGTTCCTGAGCCTAAACTGTAACCTATTACTTCCCTATGATCTTAAGTATTGTCTGTGAGTCCTGTGTGGCCATTGCAATGAAGTATCGAACCCAGCAGAGAAGTAGAGTGCTGTGGGAGGGATGGTTGGTATCAGAATTGGTAAAGATGGTGGAGAGAGGAGGCATGTCTGACCTCTGCCTCATAGGAATCAGCCTTAGGCTGTTGATCTTGATTCTCCGCTTTCCTTGTGAAGAGAGAGGTCAGACACTGTCCCCACACCATTTTTATAGCCATGAAGCACCTGAAAATACGCTCAACATCACTACAGAAATGCAAACCAAAACCACAATGAGATATCACTTCATACCTACTGGGATGGCTATAATAAAAACAATGGAAAACAACAAGTGTTGGCGAGGTTGTGGAGAAACTGGAACCCTCGTCCAATGCTGGTGGGAATGTAAAATGGCATAGTCACTGTGGAAAATAATTTGGCAGTTCCTCAAAAAGTTGAACATAGAACTACCATAAAAAGCCAAAACCAAACACATTTCCATCGAGTCAATTCCAACTCATAGCGACCCTACAGGATAGAGTAGAACTGCCCCATAGGGTTTCCAAGAAACAGCTGGTGGATTCAAACTGCTGAGCTTTTGGTTACCAGATGAGCTCTTAATCACAGTGCCACCAGGGTTCCATATCACCCAGCATTTCCACTCCTAGGTATATTCCCAAAAGAACTGAAAGCAGAGACTCAAACAGATAACTTGTACACCAATTTTCAGAGTAGCATTACTCACAATAGCCAAAGGGTGGAAACAGCCCAAGCGTCTATCAACAGATGAATAAATGAACAAAATGTGGTATATACCTGCAATGAAATATTAAACCAAAACCAAATCCATTGCCGTCAAGTCGATTCCAACTCATAGCAACCCTACAGAACAGAATAGAACTACCTCATAGGACTTCCAACGAGTGGCTGCTGGATTCAAACTGCCGACCTTTTGGTTAGCAGCCAAGCTCTTAACCATTGTGTTACCAGGACTCCAACAGAATATTACTCACCCATAAAAAAGAACAAAGCACTGACACACGCTACAATGTGGACGAACCTCAAAAACATGCTAACCGAAAGAAGCCAGACACAAGAGACCACATAGTGTATGGCTCCATGTATATCAAATGTCCAGAACAGGCAAATACAGAGACAGAAAGTAGATCAGTTTGCCAGGTGCTGGCAGCAGGGGGATGGGGAGTAACTGCTAATGAGTATGGGGTCTCCTCTGGAGGTGATGAGAACGTTCTGGAACCAGATGGTGGTTATGCAACACTGTCAATTCATTCCATACCACTGAACTATTCATTTCAAACTAGCCAATTTTATGTTACATGAATTTCAACTCAATTTTTTTAAAAACCTATATTCACAGAAAAAGAAAGATAAAAAGAGGGGAGGGGAAGGTGGCCCCTGGCCACAGCAAGGGAGGGGGAGGAGAGGAAGGACTGAGGGGCAGTACCCCCAGACACGGCCCTTCTTACCCACCTCTGTTCTCCCCCACCTACCAGTCACACCCCTAATCAGCCCACCCTCGCCCATCCCTCCAGACCCAACCTGCTGGAGCCCTGTATCAGGCCCCACCCAGCAGAGGGGGAAGGCGGGCCTGACCCCCCTCCTGCACCTTCCCGCAGAGTCACGGTCACAAGTCACCACAGGCTGGTGGCCCCAGCAGGTAGTGCTGGAGCTTGAACGGTCCAGTCGCACTGTCTCCACAGGAGGACACTCTCAGCCTCCCAAGCACCCCACACCCCAGGCTTGATCTGGACAGAGGGGCACCTGGAGTCTTTGAGGAGGTGTCCGTGGGTCTGCACCCCTGTGGCGTCGGAGGGGAGAGCTGAGGTGTCCCCACGGGCACCAAGCCTGGCCCAGCCTTCCTACCAAAGGATGGTCACTGTGCGGAGCATTCGGCCTGTGGGGTGGGTGCTGTACTCACCAGGGACCGCTTTGCCTCGGGCAGGAACTGGCCAAACTCAGAGAGCAGGTCTTCCTGGCCCCGGAAGAGGTTGGCCACTTCAGTGAAGACCTCCTCCTCAGACATGCCGCGGAATGGCCGGCCCTTTGTGCTCAGCTGCTCCTTCTGCCAGTGGGCATGAAGAAAAACAAGAAGTTAGCCCAGGACTGAGGCACCGACCATGACATGAGGGCACCCACCTTGGAGGGGGCCAAGGGGCAATTCACAGAACCTGGAAGCCTTGCAGGCTCCCCCTACGCGGACGGCCACCTACAATGGCCTGCCCACCGTCCAACGACACCTCCAACTGCCTAGGCCTTGGCCCTCGCCATGGGGAATGATCCTGGGCTGCTGTGTCTTGATTCTGCCCCACAACGTGCCTCTACTGGGGCACAGAGGGGACCTGGCCCAGCCTTGGGGGACTCATGAGCACAGGGAACAGGAATCGTGGGGCCACTGGAGTTGGGCTGTACAAACGTAGTACAAGGTCGGGGGGAACCAGGCTCTGGGATCCCAGGGGGAGAGGCACGTTCTGCCTGTGGGGGGCCTGGAGTTGGAGCTGTGCCTGGGAAGGAAGAGGTGGGGCGGGGGGAGGACAGGACCTCCAGACCACATCACCAAGACCCGAGGGCTAAATGGAAGGAGTGTAAAGGAAAAAGATGATGACCTCAAGGCTGGGCAGGAAGCAGTGAGTGGAACTTAAGTCAGCCGCTGCAACTGTCCCAGTCAACATCGCACTCAAGCATGTGACAGAGCAAGAGGTAGCAACGCCAGGGCCCTCCCAGTTCCTTATTTCACACTCCACAGCCACCAAGTGAAACCCCTGACCCACTGGCATCAAAGAATGCAGAGTCCTTGGCATCCCCTTTGCCGCCTCCTGCAGAGTGCACTGTCAGGAAATACAAGCTAGTTTTTAAATACTAACACACATAACACTCATCTAGGAAGGAAAAGATCAACTGCCCCCCCCCCCCCAAAGAGTTACTGGTATACTTGAAAACCAAATAAACAAGGGCAAAAACCACTCCATTCAGAGAATAATACAAGTGATCCATAAACCAGATGCCACTGAGTCAACCCTGACTCATGGCGACCCCATGCGTGCAGAGTAGAACTGTGCTCCATAGGGTTTTCAATGGCTGATTTTTTGGAAGTAGACTGCCAGGCCTTTCTTCCAAGGTACTTCTGGGTGGACTCGAACCTCTAACCTTCCGGTTAGTAACCAAGCACAATCAGTGGGCAACAATGAGAAGGTGTACCCAGTGCTGCTGCTTTTAGGAGCCACACCTGTCCCCATCTGGAGTTAACGATGTTTTAGTAGGTGCCTATCTTGGGCATAGGGCACAGTGGTGGTTCAGAGGTAGAACTCTTGCCTTCCATGTGGGAGACCCAGGTTTGACTCCTGACCAATGCACCTCATGCACAGTCAGCACCTGTCTGTCAGTGGAGGCTCGTGTGTTGCTATGATGCTGAACAGGTTTCAGCAGAGCTACCAGACTGAGACAGGCTAGGAAGGCCTACAGATCAGCTTATGAAAATCAGCCAATGAAAACCATGTGCAGCACAACAGTGTGATCCACAGTCGATCACGGGGATGGTGAAAGACCAGGTACCATTTTGTTCCATTGTGCACGGGGTCACCATGAGTTGGGACTGACTGGAAGGCAGCTAACAACAACCTGTGTTTCCTAATCCTGCTTCCCAATACAGAGGTGCCTCAAGGGGCAAATTAAAACAAAAGCAAAACAGAATTTCACATGACTTCATGAATCGAGACAAGAAAATCTGAACACCTTCAGTGCACGTGGTATCAAAGGATGCTTCAAACACACACACAAAAGCACACGGCACGGCCTCTTACCTGGTAAGTGTGCAGTATTTCCAGGAATGACCGGTAGATCTCTGGGTGGTCAAGGAAACGGGTCTTGATCTTGTTCACGTAGCTGATGGCATTGTTGAACTCCACGGAATCTGACTCCAGGGGTACCTGGGGTTTGTCCTCCTTATAGAGTGCCTGCTGCTTGAAGTCGTCCGCATAGTCGCTATGGTTGTGTGAGTTCTCCTGAGAACAAAGTAACAAGTTACTTTCAGGCCCAACATTGGGGACAGACTGTGAAATACACCAGCCCGGGGCCGCTGTCTGTACGAGAACAGACAAAATGTTATGCACAGCTTTTATTAGTAGCTTCTGGGAGGCCTGGTGGTGCAGTGGTTAACAGCTCAGGCTGCTAACCAAAAGGTCAGCAGTTCAAATCCAGCAGCCACTCCTTGGAAACACTATGGGGCAGTTCTACCCTATCCCATAGAGTCACTATGAGTCAGAATCAACTTGACGGCAATGGGTTTGGTTTTTTGGTTTTGCGGGCCTGGAGGTGGGGGAAGAAGGTTGGGCACGTACACAGAACACGACAACAGACTCCCCCGTCCAGCATCCTGAGCTGCTGCACGTTCCCAGGCAGCTCTCCTTATTGCCCCTCTACCAGGTCCTTCCTCAGTTATAGAAAGGACACAAACGTTTAATGAATTCTCTATACTTTCAAAAACTGGCAACTGGAACACGTACAAAAAGTGGATGTGGACTCCCTTCCAGAGCTATGTTTTGAGTGGTTTATAAAAGAAGTCTTCCGTGTTGTTTGTGATCCGATTTCAGCAGCTCTGTGTGCAGGTGTGAAACCACCTGCTTTCAGCAGCACTGGGAAGAGCTGCGACGTATTAAAATGATGGAAGTCCCTGGGTGGTACAAATGGGAACACACTCAGCTGCTAACCAAAAAGCTGGTGGTTCAAGTCCACCCAGAGCCACCTTGGTAGAAAGGCCTGGTGATCTACTCCTGAACAACCACTCATTGAAAATCCTATGGAGCACAGCTCTACTCTGACACACACACCGGGCTGCCATGAGTTGGGGTTGATGCACACCAACCAGCTTTTTACAAAATAGTCACCCTGGATGTTCGGGGACCCACTGTCCAGGTTGCCCTGGACCACGGTGGTTCCTAGGACGTGGGGCTTTAAGTGCTGATCCCGGACACACTGGGACAAGGTGGTCTTCTTAATGGAGAAAGCAGCAAAAGTCAGTCACCTGAGAGCAAAGAGATGGTCTTGAGCACCCAGGTATGTCCTTTGCCTATGCACTTTCCTATCACTTGTACTATTGTTAGTTGCTGTCAATTCTGACTTATGGTGACTCCACGTGTACAGAGTAGAACTGCTCCATAGGGTTTTCAAGGCGTGATCTTTCAGATCACCAGGCCTTTCTTCCGAGGCACCTCTAGGTGGACTCAAACCACCAACCTTTCGGCTAGTAGTTCAGCGCTTAACTGTTTGCGCGACCCAGGGACTCCTTCCTGTTACTACAAATAAAAAGTTAAGCACAAAAAGGAACCCATGCCTTTCTCCAGTGCACTTGGAACTCCACCTCAAGGCAGGACAGGACCCACCACTCCGTAGGAGGTGTCATTTGCCGTCTCGGAACTGGAATGATGGACAAGATTCTCCGAATACAGCCCCCACCCCAACCAGGCCACGGGCTGCACTGTCCTCAGTGCCCAGTGCCTGATCTGCAGCATCAGGACGCCTCCCTGCTTAGCTTTAGGTCTTCACTCGAAGCTCACCTTCTCCGTGAGCCTTCCAGAACATCCAGAAGGCACAACTACCCCACTCTCCCAGCACTCCCCACCCCACCCTTGCTCTGTTTTTCTCCAATGCACTTACTGTCTCTGTACATGTGACACGTTTTGTTCATTTAATCTGTTGTCTGTCCCCCTGATGAGAATGCAAAGCCTGCGAGGGTAGGCTGTGATATTGCTCTCTGCCTGCGATGGTGCCTGGAAGGGAGCAGGGCGTCATGCACACTGTGGGTGACCAGGTGCTGGACACACAGAGTCCTATTCTCTTTCCTCCCCGTGGCCCAGTAGAGCATCTGCTCCTTGTGCCGAGGAAGATCCACTGAGCTGGGAGACCTGCCACCTTGCTCCACCCAGACGCCAGCACGTGCCATGGCAGAGGCCAGTGTGACACAGCTGAGCTCAGTCGGGGCTGTGCGAAATTGTTGCCTAGATGGCTAAGGTGCCTCTGGACAGTCTGAGCCAAGGAAGTGGAGATTCAAAGACCCCCAAGCAGCTGAAGTCTCCATGCCAGGCATTTCTCCTCAGTGGTAGAATCCATTCTGGGACTTTTTGGAGATGCTCCTGCTAATTATCATGCCTAGCATCTTAGTCTCCTGGTGCTGCCGTAATAAAATCCCACAACGTGGGTGGCTTGTAAGAACAGAAAGTCACTGTCTCACAGTTTTGGAGGCTACAAGTCCGAACTGGGATCTCAGCTGTGGTGATTCCTTCTGGGGGCTTTGAGCAAGGAACTGTTCCAGACTCTCTCCCAGCTTTTGGTGGCTGCAGGCAATCCCTCGTGTTCCTTTTGCTGCTTGTGGATGCATCTGCCTCTGTCATCACATGGCATCTGTCTTCCCCTTGAGTGTGTGACTGTCTCCGTGTCTATTCTCTCCTTTTATAAGACACTACTCAGAAGGGATTAGGATCAGGCCTCACCTCATTCCAGGATGACCTCATGAGAACTTAACTGGTAACACTGACAAAGACCCTATGTCCAAACTAGGCCACACTCACAGGTGCAGGGGCTAGGATGTTGATGTACCTTTTTGTCACCCCATGACACTGAGGCTCCAGGGGTCTGCACTGGTGTTCCTTCAGTGCGCAAGGGTCTGGGGGGTGGGAAGCAGGGCAGGGAAGGAGGCAGCCTTGGAGCCAAGTTTGCCCCAGAGGAGGCTCTGCTGTCACAGGAGCGGTGGAGCTGGATCACTCCGAGGACGCATCTCAGAGCTCCACGTGTCCCTCCAGGTCCCCTGGGTGAGCCACGGTAACAAGACTGAGAAGCACCCCGAGACCAGGGTTTGGCACACATTTCTTAAACAGGCAGAAAGTAAAGAGCTTCAGCTTGGCAGGCTGAGAGCCAAAAGTGAGGTATCAGGTAGGTACTTATAGAACCGCTTAAGAAGTAACCATGGACAATGAGATTCTACTTCACGCCCACCAGGATGGCTATAAAAAGAAAAAAAACACAGAAACAAGTGTTGTCGAGGATGTGGAGAAACGGGAACCCTCATCCACTGCTAGTGGGAATATAAAATGCTACACTCGCTGTGGAAAAGTGTCTGGTGGTTCCTCAAAAAGTGAAACATACACTACCATATGACCTGGCAATTCCACTCCTGGGTATCCATCCAAGACTAATAAGAACAGGGACTCAAACAATACTTGCACACCAGGGTCCACTGCAGCATTAGTCACAACCAAAAGGTGGAAACAGCCCAAGTGCCCATCAATAGATAAATGGATAAATACAATGTGTTCTATCCATACAACGGGATATTATTCAGCTATAAAGAGGAATGAAGTCCTAACAGATGTTATGATGTGGCTGAACCTTGAAAACTTTATGCTCAGTGAGAGAAGCCAGTCACAAAAACACAGATACTGTATGATCCTACTTATATAAAATACCAAGAAGAGACAAATAGAGAGACAAAAAGCAGATTCATGGTTACCAAGATCTGAGGGAGAGAAGAATGAGGAACGACTGCCAATGGGTACAGTTTCCGTTTAGGGTGATGAGAATGTTCTGGAAGAGATAGTAGAGGTGGTAGCTGCAACACTGTGAAGGGACTAAAACCCACTGGATTGTGCACTTTAAAATGGCCATAATGGTGTATTTTATCTAAATTAAAAAAAATTTTTTTTAGCATAATCATTGAAAAAACAAAGCCACTGACCCTACAAAGCCAGGCAAGCATTGGCCCGTGGGCAGCAGTTTGCCTAGCTCTCTCCACCTTCTGGAACAACTGTCCTTTCTCCTCTCTTTCTGCACCCCACCCTCCCTGGACCCTGGCTTCCTCTCTGTCCCTGTTCTCGGCACAGCAGCGACAGGGGCCCTTTCCGAAACCCTCCATAGTTCCCTCCACCCTCCTCCCTGGCCCTGTGATCTCCTGGCTCATCCCCCCTAGTCCTCTGCAACCCCACAGGGATCCTCTGCCCGAGACACAGGACTGGCTTCGCCCTCCCTGCATGCCTGCCCCAGGCCCCGCCCCAGGCGCCTCCCCAGGCCCTCCCGAGTCTGTGTTTACAGGACTGAGCTCCTGCACTCCTTTCATATCTGCTCATCTGCTCCTCATCCCAGCCCCCACCTGGCTGTGCACGTCCCTGAGCAGGGAGTCTGCTTCACCCAGGGCCTGGTGCAGCACACGTGGCCGGCATGCTACGCAAGAGAACGAGACACCGATGGGAGAACAGACGTATCCAGGGAGTGACAGATTTTCCAAATGATCCTCCCCAGAGAGAAGATGTTGGGCCTCACTTTGAATGTAATCAAATCAAACCAGCTGCTGTTGAGTCGATTTCAACTCACGGCACTGAAAAGATTGGTGGTTCAAACCCAACCAGTGGCACCATGGAAGAAAGGCCTGGTGATCTGCTTCTATAAAGATTATAGGCAAGAAAACCCTATAGAGCACTTCTACTCTGTACCACCCGGGGTCACCATGAGTTTGAATATAAATGGGACCCTTTTATGCTGTGAGCTACACTCTTGTTGTTGGATGTCATGGAGTCAACTCCAATTCCCGGCGACGCCATGTGTGGAGAGTAGAATTGCGCTCCATAGGACCTTCCGGGCTGTGGCCTTTCAGAAGGCCTGTCTTCTGCAGTGCCTCTGGGTGGCTTTGAACCGCCAATCTTTGGCTAACAATTGAGCGCTTAACCAAAAAGCTCATCTGTGTCTTCACAGTGAATAAGCCAGCTCACCATCAAGGGGCGGCTCCCAGAGACAGACTGCCCTGAGGGGGATCCAGGAGCAAATGCAGCCAACACCTGGTCTCCTGTCCCACAAACGTGTGCAGCACCCTGGCACCGTCCCGGGAACAGGGACACAGCCATGAACACGACAGATGAGGGTCCTGCAGACCTGATGGACTTGCAGTCTGCTGGGAGATGGCAACAAGTGAGAAACAAGAGATTTTCATTCCTTTTCCAGCTTACAGACAGGATAGTATGAGGATGACTGAGGTGGGAAGCGGGGCTCTCTGTGGCCCAAATGACCAGATCCAAAATGACACTGACTTGCAAGGTCATGAGCAGAGCCCTTCCTCTATCAAAGGCCCAGCCAAGAGGTGGCTCCTCCCTCCACGTCCGCGATCCTCTGCTGGCAACACTGCTCACATACAACACATGTCTGTCCATCTTCCCCAATACACTAGACCACAGGTCTTCACCTGGGGGAAATTGTGCCTCAGGGAACACTGAAAACATCTGGAAACATCTGTGGTTGTCATGCCTGGGGGGTGCTACTGGCATCGAGACCAGGGATGTTGCTCAACACCCTACAATGCACAGGATGGTCCCCACTCCAGAGAATGATCCCAAACCAAATGTCTACAGTGCCACGGTCAGAAAGTTCTGCACTGAAGGCTCCTCAAAGGTGGGGATCCTCTTATTCATCTTCCCCAGCACCTAAGAGCCACTCTTTCCTCCGTAATTAACAAGATTTATAAAGAAATGAATTAAAAAAAAAAAAAATCAAAGCTCTACTTTGGAACAGCCACACTAGAAAAACCAATAAGAAAATCACACGAGCCTTTGCAAGTGGGAGCACCACAGGTGTTCGGGTGGCTGTGGACTCAGAGAGTCCCGGAAACTGGAGAGACACCTCATTGGTGCCTGTGATGAAGCCACGCGGGTGACAAGTGGGCTGCTGATATGCAGGCTAGGAAACCAGGCCGGGTCCGTACCACCACCTGCCATCGAGTGGGCTCACAGCGGAGCTGCCATGAGGGAAAGCCCCGCTCTGACTGCAGATGTAACCACCGTTGCTAGAAACGGCTGCCTCCAGGCTGGGGGAAGATTCCAGAGCCTTGCTAGAGTAGCTATCTAATCAGGACTTTCATAAAGCCTTTCTTCATGGCAATGGACTATTGTTTCAGTTCTCTACAACTGCTGTAAGAGAAATACCACAAGTGGACGGCTTTAACAAACTGAAATTTCTTTTCTCACAGCTCAGGAGACTGAAGCCTGAATTCCAGGGGCCGGCTCCAGGAGAAGCCTCTCTCTCCGTCAGGTCTTGGGGAAGATCCCTGTCTCAGCTTCTCCAGTGTTCTCGGTGTTCCTTGTCAATCCACATGGCATCTATCTTTGCCCGTTTGTGCTTGCTTGCTTCTGTCTAACCTGCTCTTTTTATAGCTCAAAGGTAATTAGGTTTAAGACTCACCCTGCACTGACATGGTCCGTTAACATAACAAAGAAAACCCGATTCCCAAATGGGATTACATCCACGAGTGTAGGGATTAGGATTCCATCACATATTTTTAGGGGACACAATTCAGTCCACAACAACCACTGTCATCTAAGCCACCTGGAGGCAGACTAGATTGCATCTGGTCTCACCTCCGTACACCAGCCCTCTGAGGTGTGGACAGGTAAGACCTGTGGCTACTAAAGGAAGTATCATCTCCCAACATCACCGTGCGTTCCTGCCAGGTCCCAGCTCCCAGCAAGTCATCCCAGCAGTCAGGAGCAAGGGAAGGTAGTTTCCGCACATGTAGATCAATTGTGGTCTTCTGACTCCTGATCTGTCTTAGCAAGTTATATGATGTTGTTGTGTGCCATTAAGTCAATTCTGACTCAGCAACCCCATGTAACAGAGTAGAACTGCCTCATAGAGTTTACTTGGCTGTAATCTTTACGACAGCAGATCGCTCGGTCTTCTCTCCATCTGCGCCACCCAGGGGCTTCTAAGCCAAACCCGTTTCCATAGATTCTGACTCATGGCAAACCCATGGGTTACAAGGTAGAACTGCTCCATAGGGTTTTCTTGACCCCAGTAACGTCTCCCTAGACATGACAACTTGAACAGTCTCCAGACATTGTCAGCTGTACCCTGGGGACAGAACTGCCCTGAATTGAGGAATCAGCGCCTCTATCCCCTGCAGTCCCCGCCCCTAGGATTTGAGGTAAAAAAAAAAAAAAAAGAAACAAAGCACCAAACCAGTTGCTGCCG
This sequence comes from Dugong dugon, assembly GCA_030035585.1. Lineage (NCBI taxonomy): Eukaryota > Metazoa > Chordata > Mammalia > Sirenia > Dugongidae > Dugong > Dugong dugon. Next base: position 21,257,925 of record CM057462.1, on the reverse strand, counting down.
AAGTCGATTCTGACTCATGGTGACCTCATGTGTTACCAAGCAGAACTGTGCTCCATAGAGGGTTCCTGGCTATAATCTTTATGGAAGCAGACCACCAGGCCTTTCTTCCATGGTGCCTCTGGGTAGGTTGGAACAGCCAGCCTTTTAGGTTAGTAGCTGAGCACTTAACTGTTTGCTCTACCCAGGAACTCCAGAGGATTTGAGCAGGGAAGGTAAAAATCAGCTGCAGGAGGCACTGCATAGGTGTTTCTTTCAATGGAGGGGCTTGCCAAATGTCCTGTGAACTGAGGAGACAGGACTCAGAAAAAGAACAGTGAGAGGCAGGCGCTGTGGCAATGGTTAGCCTCCCTCCTCAGGGCCTGGTGGGTAGATTCTGCTTTTTCTCTTCGTGAGGCAAGCCCTGCCATCAGCACATTGTCCCATAAAGCCCAGGGGGGTTCATCTCCATGTTCAAAAGAAACCCAGGAGCACATGGGTGCCAGCTCCGAAGAGCCACCATTTATGTATTCAAATGGAGTTCCTGGATCCAGCAGTGGAGCGGAGGCCTCCAGTTGCTAAAAGCCTTGTCAGGATTAATCTGCACAACAGTCAGGGCAGGGTCAAGCTCACTTGCAGTAATGTATGTGAGGGCAGTTCATCACATCTGAAGTCCTGGGTCAGTGTTGGGCAAGGCAATATCACTTCCTAAGGAACCCTGGTGGTGCAACGGTTAAGCACTTGGCTGCTAAACTAAAAGTTAGCGGTTTGATCCCACCCAGCAGCTCAAAGGAAGAAAGGCCTGGAGACCTGCTTCTGTAACGATTACAGCCAAGAACATTCTACGGAGCAGTGCTCCTCTGACACACATGGGGTCGCTCTAAGTCAGAACCGACTCGACAGCAACAGGTTTGGTTTGGTTTACTGGCATTGAGTGGGTGGAGGGCAGGAATACTGCTCAATATCACAGTGTGCTAGTTGGCCCCCACAGCAAGGAATGATGTTCTGTCATTCCTCGTCAACAGTTCCAAGGCTGAGAAACTCCGACTCAGAGAAAAATACAAGGATTACTTCACAAACATAAAGTTCAGGTAAGGTTTCTTTTTCTCAGAGGGTCTGGTGAGCTTAGGTTCCTGGGTGGCAAATGCTTTGCACTCAACTCCTAACCTAATGGTTAGCGGTTTGAACCCACCCAGTGGCACCGTGGAAGAGCTGCCTGAAGATCTGCTTCTGTAAAGATTATAGCCAAGAAAACCCTATGGAACAATTCCACTCTGTAACACATGGGGTCGTCATGAGTTGTAATTGACTTGATGGCAACTAACAACAACAACATCGTGGTGAGCTCAAACAAGAAGGGGTCACAGAAAAAGAGAGGCAGCTGCCAGTCACCAGAGAAACACCACCAGGAAGCCGCGAGCCTGGGGCAGGAGGAAAGGCTGATCTGAGCCGATGTCCTGTCAGCACTGAAATAAAACACAATGACAACAGCCCCTCACACGCTCATGTCAAGCACTTTTCTTTACTGGCAGCACCACAATCAGTCAGACACAGACAGGTACGCAGACGGGCCTACCGGAACACTCCCAGAAAAAGCATCTTGCTGATATCTTTGCTACTGCTGATGCCGTTATTTTTAATTTTTGTAAAAATTCAAGTCACACCACACTTGCCAATTTAACGTTTTCCACATGTACAATTCAGTGGCACCAACTCCATCATGCTGGGCAGCCATCACCATTATCTGTTGCCAAACTTTCTATCCTCGTAGACTGAAACTCACTGCTTCCTAAACAATGGCTCCCCTGCCTCTTCCTCCTGCCCCTGCTCACCACTATTAATCATATGCCTTGGGGGTCCCTGGGTGGCCAAAACAGTTAAGCGCTTGACTACTGGCCAAAAGGCTGGCAGTTCAAACCCACCCAGCGGTGTCTCAGAAAACAAGGATGGCAATCTGCTTCCAAAAGGTCACAGCCTTGAAAACTCTATGGAGCAGTTCTACTCTGACACACGAGGTCACCATGAGTCAGAGTCAACTGGACAGCAACTAACAATATAATACGCCTATTCTAGGTATTTCACATAAATGAGATCACAGGATGCAGTTATTCTGACTTCGAGGAAAATTCCAGGTTAGGAACAGACCTCCTTGACCCATGTGATTTAAACCCTCCAAGCAGACCCATCTGAGATGCAGGGGCTGTTGTGCAGGCATTTTCATCTACTTTGATTTGTGCCAGAAATGACTGGCAGTCTGTCTTTAAAAAGACCGGATCTCACAGGGCTTCAGGCAAAGAAATGCGCCACCCCACCCAGGTCCCAGGATGCACAGCACGAACACCACGTAACTGAACCCCAGTGGCAGCCTACCTGGCTCGTCAGCGGCGACTGTATGTTTAACTTGCCATTCTTGGGGATGTCTATCCTGTATCCGAGGGGAAGGAATGCATTGAATCCAACGATGAGGTCAGGGTGCTCGTGAAACAGCTGAGACACGCGTCTGATGACCCCGGGAGTGTCGATGCTAGGACAAAGAGGGACGCAAGTGGACAACAGGGTCTTGGGGAACAAATCAGAGGCAAAATGTATTTCTGACTCTCTTAACAGCGTCACACAATGGAGGTTTTCGACTGATAACAAAGCAACCTAAAATATACCTGTCTGCTACATGATTCTACAGCCAGCGATCTATTTTCAGAGCGGCAAGGAAAGAGCACTGGTGGCACAACGGTTAAATCCTCAGCTGCTAACTGAAAGGTGGTTAGTAGTTCAAACCCACCCAGCGGCTCCACAGGAGAAAGGCCTGGTGACCTGCTCTTGTAAAGATTACAGCCAAGAAGACCCTACGGTTTTCTACTCTGACAGTTCTACTCTGTCACCCGTTGTCGCTTAGAATTGGAATCAACTCAACAGCACCCAACAACAACAACAACCATCTCTGTCCAGAGCCGTGAGGCCTCAGCTCCCTACACCCTTCTGCTGAGAACCGCTGAATACTTAACCAGCACGGCTCCCCAAACACTCCAAGAATGTGTGCTCAGCTCTGAAAATGTCAAAACGAAAACACCCAACCAGTTGTCATCAAGTTGACTCTGACTTGCAGGGAGTAGAACTGTGCTCCATATGGTTTTCAATGTAAGTAGATCACCGGGACGTTCTCCCGAGGTGCCTCTGGGTGGATGTGAACCTCCTATCTTTTGGTTACTGGTTGAGTACTTAACCATTTGCGCCACCCAGCAACTCCTGAAAATGTCAGAAGCTCTAAATACAGGTATTGGACTCCAAAAGGTGGCAAGAAACCAATTCTCTCCAAGCAATGTGATAAAGTCCCTGGTTTTGTATGAATTAGGATCAACCATGATGCAGGTTTTGATCCAAACAACTCACTGCAATATACCAACATCACAGACCTTGCAAATATCAGGACTGCCGACAAATGGGAGAGGAAAGGGGGGGCTCTGTCATTACTGCAGTCCGGGCACAGGGCTGATGTTAACGAACACTCATGGAAGGAAAACGGGCCAAAAAACAACTCAAAGTCATTGCCACTGAGTCAATTCCAACTCACGGCGACCCCATGTCTGACAGAACAGAACTGTTCCATGGGGTTTTCTTAACTGTGATAAACACCTGACAATCTGCTCCCATAAAGGTTACAGCCTACAAGGGCAGTTCTACTGTCACATGGACAGCACCTAACACCACCACCACCAATCTTTATGGAAGCTAACTGACAACACTTTCTTCTACTGTGCCACCGGGTGAGTTCGAATTACCAAACGTTCGTTAAGTTAGTAGTCACATGCAAACAGTTTGTGCCATCCAGGGACCTTCAAAACCAGCTCTGCCATGTTTCCTAAGACGGGGAGCATGTAGATGGGCCTGTGACAAGCGAGAATTTAAGGGTTGGGGGTCTTGAGTTCTAGCTCGGTCTCTGTCCCTAAGGTGGGTGTGGGCAAGCCCCTTGCCCACTCCAAGCCTTGATCCTGAGGGCAAGATCCTAAGATTCCCCATTTATCTCAAACTTTCCTGATTCTGCCTACAAAAATAGCTAATGTCTTTAAACACTTTCCTTGTGCCAAGTCCCTCACTAAGCGCTGTATGCACATTATTTCCAAGCAGGCTAGGGTCTGGGAGAGGCAAGAGAGGCAACCAACTTGGGTGTAAAATTTAAAGGGGAAGGGCACCAAAAAACTCAGTCACCAAAATAAATACCGCTGTAATGCAATGCTTGAAAAAAAATTAATACAAAAAATTCCTTGAGGCACAAAACTTATTTTAAACCCACATTTAAATAAAGGCAGGATCCAACCCTGCATTTGCCTGACCTCACCTCCCCTTGATCCCAGCCCTGCTTCCAGGAATCCCCACCAGTTCCACAAGGTGGGTACGATCCATCCCCACGTTACAGAAGAAGAAACTGAGGTTCAGAGAGGTTCAATGACCCGGGCAAGGTCACTCAGCTGAGGGGCAGCAGCTGGGACGGGGTCTTTCACCTCGATCAGCCCGGTTCGGTCCCAGGGCGGCCCCCGGGGGTGAGGAGGGGCCCCGCGGGTACCTCTGGCTTTTGAACTCCTTCATGATCTCCAGAAAACCGTTGTAGGTGGCAGGGTCGCTGCCGAAGCGGATCTTCACCTGGTCCAGGTAGGTGAGGGCGTCCTCCACCTGCGGGGAGGGGGAGGGTCCCGGGGGGCCGGGGTTAGCGGAGGAAGGGGACCGAGGTTGGGGGTCCCTGACGCAAGGGGGCAGGCGGACCCGCGCGGAGCCGAGATGACGGGTCGGGTGTCCTGGGTCCGGGGCCGCGGAGGGGAGACCAAGGAGGGGCGGGGGCCAGGGCCGGGCGGGGCCGGGGTGAGAGGCGCCGGCCTGCGGGGGCCGGAGGACGGGGTCCCCGAGGGAGGGTGGGTGCCACTCACGTGCACCGGCAGCTTCTCGTGGCCCGCGGAGCCCGAACGGCCCCAGCGGGCGCCGCTCAGCCCCCGGCCCGCGGGGGGGCCGCTGCCGCCGCCACCACCAGCCGTGTGCGCCATGTTAGAAGTCGGAGCCGCGGCCCGCCCCGCCCCCCAGCCCCAGCCCCGGCCGCGCATGCGCACGCTCCGCCCCGGGGCGAGGGCTAGTGATGTCCGGAAAGGCGGGGCCGGGAGGAGGGGCGGGACTCTCGCTGGGGAATCTCAGCTTCGTATCCCCAAACTTGGAATAATGCCTTCCAACTGGGGTCGACAAACCGAAACCCAGCGTCTGTTTTGTACGGCCCTCAAACTAAGAAATGGTTTTTACATTTTTAACTAGTTGGGGAGAAAATCCAAAGAAGAAGTGTACTTTATGACAGGTGAAAATTCTATGAAATTAAAAATTTTAGCATCCACACAAATAAAGTTTTGTTGGAACGCTACCATGCCCATTCATTTACCTATCATATGTGGCTACAACGGCAGAGTTGAGTAGCTGCGACAAAAACCCTAAGACCTGTAGAGTCTGAAATATTTAACATCTGTCCCTTTATGGAAAAAGTTTGCTAACCGTTGGGTGATGCAAATGGTTAAGCACTGGACTACTAGCCCAAACGCTGAAGGTTCAAACCGATCCAGAGGCATCTCGGAAGAAAGGCCTGGTGATCTGCTTCTGAAAGGTCACAGCCTTGAAACCCTATGGAGCAGTTCTACTCTGCACGCATGGGGTCACCATGAGTTGGGGCTGACTAGACAGCAACTAACAACAGCTTTACAGGGTTGGTGTGACAGTCACATAAAGACATGCAGCAGCCAAATAAAAGGCCCTGTGCAGTGAATTTTTGCTAAATGGTCCTAAGCCTAGTCCCACTTCTACTATCCTCATTTCCTTTATTCTGACCCTATCACCTTCCTCTGGACCAGTTCAGAAGCCTTCTCATCAGTTTTCCCAGCCCCGTCTCTATCAAGAACCAAGATCCTTCCACTACGGCTTCCCAACCTGCGAGGTCTTCCTATTTTTCATGAGATGAAATCGAAGCGCTTATATTATACCTAACATCATCAGAATCTGGCCCCTACCCACTTTTTTTTGCAGGATTTTCCACCCAAGCAAACTGCCCTTTATGAGTGAAGAACTTCCCACCATTCTCTGACAAGCCAGGTTGCTTCCTGGCCCCATACATCAGCACACATCATTTCCTTTACCAGGAGTCATGTTTTGTGTCTTTGTCACCCAGAAAACTCCTATACCTCCTTCAAAACACATCTCAAATGTCCCCTCTCTCAGGAAGCTTCCTCTGACCCCTCCTTTGGCCTCCCACAGCCCCTTGTACATCATCTTCATTTTGTGCTTTGTCTCTAACACAAATGCCTGAAACAGAGTTTCATCAATGAGCATTTACTGAATGAATGAATATTCAATTAATGACCAAGTGCTATTTTTCTTTTAGTACGTAAAGAGGTGCAGGAAAGCTGAGAATAAATAGGTTGTGCATACATCATTTTCTGGACACTGTGTTAGGTTTTCAGGAACAGAATAGCTGTCAAAACAAGGTCTGAAGTCACCAAGAAAGATATGACTCACACACAGGCATTGGGTGGAACAACACTTTACTCACATAGAGAAGAGACAGAGGAAGGTCAGCTTCAATAGAGGGCATCAGTCCCCACAGCCATGGATCACTTCCTGTAGCAACAGATATAGGGATGATGGTCTGCATGCATCCTTCCCGCTGGGAATAAATACAAAAGTGGGGTTGGCCAGATGCCATATGACACATACACTTAAGTAGTAAGCATACTGGGTACCCAGAACAGGGAAGGAGTTTCCCTGATTAAGAAGAAGAAATTGAGACAGAGGGAGAGGCTCAGTTCCCAACCTCACTACCAGGGAATGTTCCAGGCCCAAGGACTCTGATTAGGTGGTCAAGATGAGAGTTGGAAGTCCCTATACCCAATAATAGTGAACAAAAACTAACTCGATTCTTGCCCTCACAGAGCTTCCTGTCTTTCAGGATAGGTAGATATGAATCAGATAATCACAAAAACAAATATGAAGTTTCAATTTGTAGCAAATGCTTCAAAGACAAGGTACAAGTGTAACAGTGTGTGGCAGTTACTATGGCTGCGTAACAAACCACCCTAAGACTTGTTTGTTAATTGCTCCAACCCATGATGATCTTATTATAACAGAACAAAATGTTGCCAAGTCCTGTGCTATCTTCATAATTGTTAGTATGTTTGGGCTCATCTTCCAGGAATATACTGGACAATATTCTGTTGTGTTCCATAGGGTTTTCATTGGCTAATTTTTGGTAGTAGATTGCCAGGCCTTTCCTCCTAGTCTCTTTTAGTCTGGAAACTACACTGAAATCTCTACACCATGGGGGACTCTGCTGATATCTGAAATACTGGTGGCATAGCTTCCAGTGCAGTAGCAACTTGCAAGCCACCACAGTACAACAAACTGACAGATGGGTGATGGACCCAAGACTTAGAAGCTTAACAATGACAACAGCATTTATTTTACTCACCAATCTTCAATTTGGGCAGGCTTGGCAGGGATGGCTTATCCCTGCTCCCCTTGATGTCAGCTGGGGTGGCTGGAGGCTGGCAGGTGGACCCATCTGCAGGTTTGCATACTCCGATGTGAGCTGTAGGCTGAGACCTTAGCTGGGGCTGTTGCCTGGAACTCTGACATGTGACCTCTCCACGCAGCTTGATCTTCCTCCCGATATGGTGACTGGGTTCCAAGAACAAGCATGCAAAGACAGAGAGCCAGGTAGAATTCATATTGCCTTTTATGACCTAGCCTCAGAAGTCACAGTCACTTCCATTGCATTACTTCCATAAAGGCAGTTACAGAGTCCTTCTCCGGTTCAAGAGGAGGGAAAGTGAACTCCAGAACTTAGGGAGGGGCTAGGTTTTGGAATAGCACGTGCAGTGGGAAACACTGCTGTGACCACTTATGGAAAACTGTGGCCCCAGGAGACTTAACCCAGTCTTGAGGAGGATGTGGCATCAGGATTGAAGGAAGATTCATTACCAACCTGCCTTATGCAGATGACATACCCTTGCTTGCTGAAAGTGAAAAGGACTTGAAGCACTTCCTGATGAAGCTCAAAGCCCACAGCCTTCAATATGGATTACACCTCAACATAAAGAAAACAAAAATCCTCACAACCGGACCAATAAACAACATTATGATAAATGGTGAAGAAATTGAAGTTGTTAAGGATTTCATTCTACTTAGATCAACAATCAACGTCCACTAAAGCAGCAGTCAAAAAATAAAATGATGTAATGCATTGGGGAAGTCTGTTGCAAAAGACCTCTTCAAAGTGTTTTAAAAAAGAGTCCTGGTGGTGCAATGGCTAAGCCCTCAGCTGCTAACCAAAAGGTTAGCGGTTCAAACTCACCCAGCGGCTCCGTGGGATAAAGACCTGGCAATCTGCTCCTGTAAAGATTACAGCCTAGAAAACCCTATGGGGGTCATTCTACTCTGTTACATCGGTCGCTATGAGTAAAAATTGACTCAACGGTATCTAGCAGAAACAACAAAGTGTTAAAAAAAAAAAAAAGCAAAGATGTCGTTTTGCTGACTAAGATGCACCTGCCCCAAGCCATGGTCTTTTCAATCACCTCACAGGCACGTGAAAGCTGAACAACGAAAAAGAAGGCTCAAAAGAGAACTGACACATTTGAATTGTGAAGTTGGCAAAAAATACTGAATATACTGTGGACTGCCAGACGAATGAACAAATCCAGCTTAGAAGTACAGCCAGAATGCTCCTTAAAAGTGAGGATGGTGAGGCTTTTTCTTGCTTACTTTGGACACGTCATCAGGAAAAACCAATTGCTAGAAAAAGACATCATATTTTGTAAAGTAGAGGCTCACGGACAAAGAGGGAGCCCCTCTATGAGATAGATTGACATGGTGGCTACAACAATGGGCTCAAACATACCAACAATTGTGAGGATGGCACAGGACTGGGCAATGTTTCATTCTGTTATACTTGGGATCGCCACGAGTTGGTGCTGCCTCAATGGCAACTAGCAACAGCAGCAGCAGGGGATGGGGAAGGCCTGCTGGAGGAGGTGGCATTCTAGCTGAGGTCTGAAGGATGCGTAAGTGTTAACCATAAGGAAAGTCAGAGGAAATGGCTGTGCAAAAGCCCTGAGGTAGGATGGAGCAGGGCATATTTGAAGAAATCAATTTTTTTTTAAATGGCAGTATACCTGAATTGCATAGAGGGAGGGAGGGAGGGAGGGAGAGAGGATGCTGGATAAGAGTGACAGGTGGGCAGGGGCAAATCATACAGCACCTTAGGGGATGAGTTAAGGCTTTGGTGCTAACACAGCCTCAGTGGAAACCATGTGTGGGTTAAGCAGAGGAGGTGAGTGATCAGCTTTGCACTTAGAAGTGATCGCTCTGGCTGCTCTGCAGAGAGGAGATTGGAGGGGAGCCAGGGAGGGTGCAGGGAGGATGTTGTGCATGGTTTAGCCAAAGGATGATGGTGGCTTAGCCCAGGCTGGAGGAAGTGGAGGTGGAAAGAAGGAGGTGGGAGGGAGTGATATTTAGCAGGTAAAGCTGAGAGGATGTAGTGGGTGGATGTGGGAGCAAGGGGAAAGAGGCGTCCAGGATACGTAGCTCTGAGTCCAGAATGGAATTCTGTGCCATTTCCGCATATTGCTGTATGAGCAGCAGCTCAGCAGCCAAATGATCTGTGGTCACCAGATGCCTGGACAGTCCTTTCACACCAACGACTCTCAGCAAACTGTGAGCCACTGAGCTCGAGAGCCAATGGCATGTGTGGGCTTCTGACACGCAAACGGGGTCCCTGCACACCTCACGAACTGTGAATTCTGTTCAAATTTCCAGGGTTGCTTCTAAGTTTCCATTCTTTTCAGATTTCAAATGGTCAGATGAAGCCTTCACTCATGTGGAGAACAGGCACCCAGAAGCCAGTTCCACCTCAGATGTGTGTGTGTGTGTGTGTGTGTGTGTGCACGTGAGTGTGTGTATGTATGTGTAAATGTCAATGGGTGTGTGTGTGAGTGTGTTTAGGTCTCTGGATGGTGCAAGCAGTTTGTGCTTGACTACTAACTGAAAGTTTGGAGATTTAAACCCATCCAGCAGGGCCACAGAAGGAAGGCCTGGTGATCTGCTTGCATAAAGATTATAGCCAAGAACACCCTATGGAGTACTCTTCTAGTCTGTAATACGTGGGGTCGCCATGAGTCAGAATCGACTCCACAGAACGGGTTTGGTTTTTCGGTTTTGGTGAGTGTACGTGAATGTGGTGCAATGAGTTTCTTTAGGTGGCCTTTTGCCTAGGTTCTCTGGAAAAACAGCTTGGGAGATTCTTCCCCTAAGCCCTGAGGAGTTACCTTTGCAGTAGTTCTTGGAGAAACAATGTGGGGGACCTCCCAGATTTCTTTCTATTTCAGGGGGTTGTTACTTTCGCCCAGGGAAAAAGCTGGTCTCCTCAGGCAGTAAATGTTACTTTTTGTACAAGATCCTGAATTGATTGACATCTCATGGGTAATTGAGGATTGGTTGAACTCTGGTCTGGTGAGGCAGGTCCTGCCTTGTAACTGATGATTACTGGGATATATGAACGGCTGAAACACAGAAGTTTTTAAAAAAGAATTCCAGTTGACAGGAGCCAGGAAGAGAGTGTGTCCTTTGGGACATGGAGGCTCCTCCCAGGCCTGGTAAAGAAAAGCTGCAGCTGAGAGACACACCTGGCTGTGAGCTGGCCAGTTAGCAGTGGAGAGGCCAATGGCAGAGAGGCCTGATGGTAGAGAGGCCTAATGGCAGAAACCAATTGAGAGAGATGTCCTGGTTGGAAGCTGTCCTGTACTAAAGAAGGGAGAGATGTGCTCTCCACTTCAGGGGAGACTTTCAGACCTTACCTGTGTGCTTCCTGATCTTGATCTCTAGTTGTTCCTGTTACTTCCAGGTTGATCCTGATCCTGAGTTATAGCCTGTTACTTCCCTAATAAATAACATAACTGTGAGTATAGTCTGTGAGTTCTGTGTGGCCAGTCAACAAATTACTGAACCCAGCAGAGAACTAGAGAGTGTCATGGGGTGGGGGTGTGATGGCTGGTGTTAGAAATGGTGAAGAAATTGGGGAGCAGAGGTATGTCTGACCTTCACCTCTTAGGAATCAGCTTTGTGCTGATCCTGATTGTTATCCCTTATGAATTTAGACAATTCCTTATGCTGCATTACAGTTGGTGTCAGACATGAGATTTGTTGCAATGACTCCTAACTCTTGGTAACATGGGGTTTTGGAAGAGAAATGAACAGGCATGGGATGAGAAACTTTTGATTCTTGGATGGTTATTTTGGTTATTGATATTTATAATGGATAAAAGGAAAGTAGGAGATATTATGCTACAGAAATGGGTAGGAAAGCTGCATCTGGAGTGGCCTGGGGCAAAAGCCTGGCAAGTGAAACAAGGTGATTGATAGGGGGCCAAGGTTTTCCTGGTGTAACCCAGCCAGGGACCCAAGCCCACATGCATATGAATCGATAAAATAGTCAGAGGGTGGAAAAGAGAAGATGAAACAAGAATGTTTAAAAAAATTATGTGTTTATATGAATTTATTATGAATATAGGTCTGACTCAAGGTATGTTTCCCCTAACTGCTGTCGTAAAGCAAACCTGAATGTATGATGGAAATGAACATTAAGTAGTATAAAAATACAGAGAGCATGTAACTCCACCCTTCAGACAATACTTGGTTGGTTATGCTAAAAGGAGAAATAGCAAATGGAGCCAAAAGCCTGTGAGATCAGGAGATGTGCATTTCAGACAATTACATTGGACTTTGAGAGTACCACGATTATTGAAGACTTGATTGACCAAATTGCTGCTTGGTGAATGAACAGTAAGAGGATGTTCGTGTGGGGAACAGCCCTATGGAATCTGAAGGGTGTGTTGGAATAGGACATGTCAGCAGCCATCAGAAAACCCCCCTTTTGGGACTGGAAGTTAATGGGAGCCAGTGAGTAGATAGCCTGGTATGCTCACCTGAGGTGACCACCTGCATCCACAAAATAAGTGGAAGTGGAGAAGGTGCAGCAATGAAAAGATGGCTAGTTTGGACATGTCCTCTAGCACCCATTGACCTAGCCCTGGGTGGCTGGGGATATGAGAGAGAGAAAGGGCCAGCTGGTCTGAAGGGCAGGGAGTTGTGTGGACTCCCAAGCCTACAGCTGGTACTCATTGACCTAGCCTGGACAGCTGTCATGGATTGAACTGCATCCCCTAAAAATATCTCTCAACTTGGCTAGGTCATGATTCCCAGTATTGCATGATTGTCTACCATTTTGTCATCTGATGTGATTTCCCTATGTGTTGTAAATCCTATCACTATGATGTAATGAGATGGATTAGTGGCAGCCATATTGATGAGATCTACAAAATTAGATAGTGTCTCAAGCCAATCTCTTTTGACATATAAGAGTGTTCCTATGCTGAAATGCTCTCAGACCAAGGGAAGACTGATGCATCACAAGGACCTTCCTCCAGAGCCAACAGAGAGAGAAAGCCTTCCCCTGGGGCTAGCGTCCTGAATTCGGACTTCTAGCCTCCTAGACTGTAGGAGAATAAACTTGTCTTTGTTAAAGCATCCACTTGTGATATTTCTGTTATAGCAGCACTAGATGACTAAGACAAGGGCTAAAGATGAGATGACGTGGTCCCAGTTAAAGGGGGGAGATCAGAGAGATTTTTGATGCTGCAAAATTGGCATAGGCAGGAGGATTCACTGTAATTTGGTGGCTTGTCCTGGACTTGACTTTGCTTATGGATGCAGATGCTCAGAGTTCTAACCAGAACAGAAGATTCTTCAGACCAAAGAATGTGCTTGTCTTCTCAAAGCCTGGTTTGATTAAAAACAAACAAACAAACAAAAAAAATACCTTGCCATTGAGTCAATTCCCACTCATAGAGACCCTATAAGACAGAGTAGAACTGTCCCACAGGATTTCCAAGGCTGTAATCTTTATGGAAACAGACTGCCACATTTTTCTCCCACGGAGTGGCTGGTGGATTTGAACCACCAACCTTTCAGGTAGCAGCCAAGCACTTAACCACTGCGCCATGAGGGCTTCTTCACTGGTTTAATAGGGATGGGCAATGTAAACATTGGCTGACTAAAATGGGGGGAGATAAAGGCATGAAGTGACTGGCCTGCACTCAAAATGAGGGGGACAAGGGAGGATCCCTACTGAACAGATTCCTCTTTTCTTGATGGATCTGGGGAAGAGAGAGTGGGGGAAGATGCTGATACAGCTGTGAGTAATAATTGCTAAACAGAGGTGTCTTAGGCTGGGTTCTCCAGAGAAGCAAAACCAGTGAAGTGTGTGTGTATATACATATATGTGCATATATATATAATACTATATATATTTAATATAATACAATATTATATATATGTGTGTGTGTTTGTATATGTATGGAGCCCTGGTGGTGCAGTGGTTAAGAGCTACAGCTGCTAACTAAAAGGTTGGCAGTTCAAATCCACCAGCTGCTCTTTGGAAACTCTATGGTGCAGTCCTACTCTATCATACAGGGTCACTATGAGTCGGAATCAACTTGACAGCAATGGGCTTGGTTTCAGTTTTACGTATATATATACATGTATGTATGTGTCTATATATATATATGTATATATATATGGGAGAGAGAGAGAGAGGTTTATCCCGAGGAAATGGCTCACGTGATTATAGAGGCTGGCAAGTCCCAAGTCTGTGGGTCAGGCATCAGGCTGGAGGCTTCTCCTCACATAGCTTCAGGGGCTGATGAACCCAAGATCAGCATGTCAGACAGCAGGTCGCTGGCTCACTGGTTGTGGAGGCTGACGAATCCAAGATCGGCAAGTAAGACAGCAGGCTGCTGGCTCACAGGCTACAGAGACTGATGAATCCCAAGATCGGCTCGTGATATGGGAGGACACTGGCCCAAGTTCCAAGAATGGGAGGCCAGATGATGACAAGCCAGATGCAGGATCCAGAGCAAAAGCCAATGAGCCTTGCCAGAACACCCATATATATCGGATGCAGGCCGCACTTCTGAGGAAACTCTGCTTACAACTGATTGGCTGCTCACATCATGGAGGTGATTACATGAGATCACAAAATGGAGGATGACTACATTATTACATAACTGCCAAATCACTGAGAATCATGGCCCAGCCAAGTTGACACACAACCTTAACCATCACAAGAGGCATTTGTGATTGTGAAAACTATAATTGTAGAAGCTGTATCTGTGAAAGAGTGGACTAGTCAAGTGTAATTGTGAAAACTATAGTTGTAGAAGCTATAACTGTTAAAGAGTGGACTAAGGGGGAGGCATGTGCTGGACTAGAGTACAGTGGTCAAACCTAAACCAAACCAAAGCCATTGCTGTTGAGTCAATTCTGACTCATAGTGACCCTACAGGACAGAACAGAACTGCCCCATAGGATTTCCAAGTCTGTAAATCTTTACGGGAGCAGACTGCCACATCTTTCTCCCATGGAATGGCTGGTGGGTTCGAACGGCTGACCTTTTGAAAAGCCCCTTAAAAGTTTTGGTATGCTGACACCTCGGGAAAAACTCAAAGAGTTATGGTTTCTTGGCCCAATGATCCCAGATGCAGGAAGAAGTGAAGCTGAGATTACAACCTCTTGGAGAACCTGACCAGATCAGATGGATGCTTGCAGCAGACCCATGTGGCTGGTACCTGAGTGACCTCACCCTGAGAGAAGTTTTTGCCCTATCAGTGGAGTAATTGTTAATGACCGATTTGGAATGGTAAAATGTACTGAGGAGAAAGTAACCCTTCAAATGTTAAGTATATGTAAGAACCCACAGCTGAAAGGCCAGAGGGTGGTCTGTGGTGCAGTGAGTTCCTTTATGTGGCCTTGTGCCTTAGTTCTTTGGAAGAACAGCTTGAGAGATTTTCCCCCTAAGCCCTGAGAAGTTATTATCTTTGCCCTAGTTCATTGGAGAAGCAACTTGGCTAGTGGGGAGGGGATGGGTAGCTCCCAGGTAGTTACTTTTGCCCAGGGGATTCCCCAGGTTAATTGATGTTTCCTGGGTAAGCTGTAAACAACTTGATGGTTTGATACTTCTAACTGATAATTAACAAGACCTGAGGTGAGTGACATCTCATGGGTAATTGAGCATTGGCTGAATTCTGGTCTGGTGAGGGAGGCCTCGCCTTGTAACTGACAAGGATCAGGATATATAAACAGATGTAACTCAGAAATTTTCACAGGCCTCCTGGAAAAGAGAGAGATGCTGGTTAAGAGCTGAGCTAGGGTAGAAGCAGACCACATGGGAGTCAAGTGGTCTTGAAGCTGCTACACTGGCTGTGAGCTGGGCCAGCTGGTGGTGCAGAGGCCAAAAACAGAGAGTCCTGATGGCAGAGAGGCCTGACAGCAGAGAGGTCTGCCAGCAGAGAGGTCTGCCAGCAGAGAGCAGCTAAGAGAGCTGAGCAAGCTGCTACACTGGCTTTGAATTGAGCTAGTCAGCAGTGGAGAGACCAATGGTAGAGAGGTCTGCACAGCAGATAAGGCAGTCACCTGACAGAGAAGTCAAGTCAAGACACCTGCCTGGCAGAGAAGGAAGCCACCTGGCAGACAAGCCATGGCAGCTGATCACTGAAGGCGTGTGTGCTTCCTGACGCTGATCCTGAGTTGTAGCCTGTTACATCCCTAATGACAGAATTTTGTAAGACCAATGACCCATTCATTGGAAATATATTTTTCAACAACATAAACGGCACCTAAACACGTGGACCTTGCTGGATGGAATACACAGGAATCAAATCAACTACATCTGTGGAAAGAGACGATGGAGAAGCTCAGTATCATCAGTCAGAGCAAGGCCAGGGGCTGACTGTGGAACAAACCATCAATTGCTCATATGCAAGTTCAAGTTGAAGCTGAAGAAAGTTAAAACAAGTCCATGAGAGTTAAAGTACGACCTTGAGTATATCCCACCTGAACTTAGTGACCATCTCAAGAATAGATTTGACGCATTGAACACTAATGTCTGGAGACCAGATGAATTGTGGGATGACATCAAGGTTGTTATACATGAAGAAAGCAAAAGGCCACTGAAAAAAAAGAAAAGACCAAAATGGATGTCAGAAGAGACTCTGAAACTTCAACGTAGAGTAGCTAAAGTGAACGGAAGAAATGATGAAGTAAAAGAGCTGAATAGAAGATTTCAAAGGGTGGCTCAAAAAGACGAAGTCAAGTATTATAACGAAACGTGCAAAGACCTGAAGTTAGAAAACCAAAAGGGAAGAACATGCTGTGTATTTCTCAAGCTGAAAGAACTGAAGAAAAAATTTAAGACTTGAGTTGTAATATTAAAGGATTCTATGGGCAAAATGGAGCCCTCTTGGTGTAGTGGTTAAGAGCTCAGGCAGCTAACCAAAAGGTTGGTAGTTCAAATCAACCAGCCGCTCCTTGGAAACCCTATGGGGGCAGTTCTGCTTTGTCCTATAGGGTCACTATAAGTCGGAATCAACTCGATGGCACACAACAACATCAATGGGCAAAATACTGAACAATGTAGGAAGCATCAAAAGAAGATGGAGGGAATATACAGAGTCACTGTACCAAGAAGAATTTGTTGACGTTCAACCATTTCAGGAGGTAGCATACGATCAAGAACCAATGGTATTGAAGGAAGAAGTCCAAGCTGCACTGAAGGTACTGGGGGAAAACGAGGCTCCAGGAATTAACAAAATACCAATTGAGATGTTTCCACAAACAGATGCAACACTGGAAGCATTCACTTGTGTATGTCAAGAAATTTGGAAGACAGCTACCTGGCCAACCAACTGGAATAGATCCATATTTGTGCCCATTCCAAAGAAAGATGATCCAACAGAATGCAGAAATTATTGAACATTGTTAATATCACTTGCAAGTAAAATTTTGCTGAAGATCATTCAAAAGTGGTTGAAGCAGTACATTGACAGGGAATTGCCAGAAATTCAAGCCAGATTCAGAAGAGGACGTGGAACGAAGGATATCATTGCTAATGTCAGATGGATCTTGTCTGAAACCAGAGAATACCAGAAAGATGTTTACCTGTGTTTTATTGACTATGCAGAGGCATTCAACTGTGTAGATCATAACAAATTATGAATAAAATTGCAAAGAATAGGAATTCCAGAACACTTAATTGTGCTTGTGTGGAATCTTACATAGACCAAGAGGCAGTTGTTCGTACAGAACAAGGGGATACTGAGTGGTTTAAAATCAGGAAAGGTGTGTGTCAAGGTTGTATCCTTTCACCACTATTCAATCTATATCCTGGGGAAATAATCCAAGAAGCTGAACTATATGAAGAAGAACACGGCATCAGGATTGAAGGAAGACTCATTAACAACCTGTGATACGTAGATGACACACCTTGCTTGCTGAAAGCAAAGAGAACTTGAAGCACTTACGGATGAAGATCAAAGACTATGGCTTTCGTTAGGGATTGCACCTCAATTTAAAGAAAACAAAAGTCCTCAGCCAAAGATTAGACAGGCCCATAAAACAAAAAGAGACTAAATGGGCACACAAGCTCAGGAGCAAGGACAAGAAGGCAGGAGAGGGCAGGAAAGCTGGTAACGGGGAGCCCAAGGTTGAGAAGAGGAGAGTATTGACATGTCGTAGGGTTGGCAGTCAGTGTCACAAAACAATATGTGTATTAATTGTTTAATGAGAAACTAATTTGCTCTGTAAACCTTCATCTAAAATACAATAAAAAAAAAAAAAAAAGAAAACAAAAATCCAACTGGACCAATAAGTAACATCATGATAAATGGGGAAAAGATTGATTGAAGTTGTGAAGGATTTCATTTTACTTGGATCCACAATCAACACACATGGAAGCAGCAGTCAAGAAATCAAATGATGTGTTGCACTGGGCAAATCTGCTACAAAAGACCACTTTAAAGTGTTAAAAAGCAACGATGTCACTTTGAGTACTAAGGTGCTCCTGACCCAAGCCAGGGTATTTTCAGTCACCTCAGATGCATGCCAAAGGTGGACAATGAATAAGGAAGACTGAAGAAGAATTGATGCCTTTAAATTATGGTGTTGGCAAAGAATACCGAATATACCACGGACTGCCAGAAGAAGGAACAAATCTGTCTTGGAAGAAGTACAGCCAGAATGCTCCTTAGAAGTGAGGATGGTGAGACTTCATCTCACTAACATATGATTTACACATTGGGGTAACATTTCTACCAGGGAGTCGAAAATGTTCCAAGGAGAAAAGAACTTCCAAAGATTCTTACACCCCATCTTACGGACACTGCTGTGGACATGGTGCCAGAGTAGTGTTTATATAATAGCAAAACCAAACCCATTGCTGTCAAGACAATTCTGACTCATAGCGACCCTATAGGACAGAGTTGAACCACCCTGTAGGGTTTCCAAGGAGCGGCCGGTAGATTCAAACTTCCAGCCTTTTGGTTAGCAGCCAAAGGCTTAACCACTGTGCCACTAGGGCTTCGTATAATAACCTATCCAAGCCATTGCCCAAAACCAAAAATATGGATTCCAGAAGAGTTAAAATTCCATATCTCAAGTGACTGTTCTCCTTGCTCCACAATGGCCCTTACAGACTGCTCTCCATCTTCCCTAACTGTCCGTAACCCCAACTCCGAATCAGCTTTGAATCACATACCACTAGACTGTACCTCCCACTCCCTGTCCTGGTTCCTTCCATCTGTCCAGCCACAGGTCTCTAGCACTGCGCTCACACTCATTCCTTTGAGATTTTAGCTCCTGGCTCACTGCCTCTTTCCAAATACTCCTGTCATAATTCCCAATGATCTCAACATCCGCAAAGATGATTCTGTCAACACCCTGGCTGCTCAGTTCCCTGAACTTGGCCACCACATTATTATCTACAGAGTTCAGATTTCACTAATCGTCCGAATAAAGCCCTTCACTGCAATTTGTTTTTCTGGCCCAGGCACCAGTCCAGGATCACCTGTTGTATTCATTTGACATATGTTGGGGTAAAAGTTACTAAAAACAAAATCTACCTTGAACCCTGAAAACCTCTCCACAAAAACAGAAGAGGAAGAAGAGCTTTATGATTGAATCAGCATTATACCAGAATATGAGCAATCACAGGTGAGATCCACTAAAGAGATTGCAGAGATGGAGAGGAATCTTATCCTTCATATAGCTGAGTGGATACAACTCATTACACTCATGTTCAGGATGAAATTGCTAGTTTTCCAGTATCTTTATAGCAGGATACCAAAAGTTACACTAATCTCCTTCAAGGAAACTTGGAGATTGGGGCCTGAGCTTTCTTGATGATTACATTTCAAAAGAGAGTGATCCCAGGTCCTTGAGGAAACATCCTTGATTTACAGACTTTTCAGAAAGACAAGTTATCTGAAGTGAATTCTGAAAGAACAGGGAGGAGGGGAGCCTCCTTCCTTATTTCAACAGGGGGAATTAAAACCTCTTATCTTCAATTTGTAGTTTTCCTTATTCATGTCTCTTGAAGTCTCTGTGGGGCAAAGGATTTAACTTTACGCTGAGAACCAAACCCATTGCTGTTCTGACTCAGCGACCTTATAAGACAGAGTAGAACTGCCCCCATATGGTTTTCAAGGAGCAGCTGGTGGATTTGAACTGCATACCTTCTGGTTAGTAGCCCATTTCTTAACCACTGAGCCACCAGGGTTCAAAACCTTGGGACTTCCCCAGTGATTGAGGTGTCTTGGATGAGGACTCCAGACCACACCAGAGGGTTTATGCTTATGTCTCTTTGGTGGGGGCTGGCCAGGCCAGAAAGACCCACTGCACGATATCAGCTGACTTTAGGGGTTATGGGGGGCATGACTCAATCAATCACACCTACATAATAAGGCCCTGCAGAAGGTTCTGGACTCAGACGGAAGCTTCATGGGTTTCCTGGGTGATGAGAGACATAGATGCACATCGCTTTTTGAGACGTAGAGGACGTGGAAACTCTGAGTTAGGAACCCTCCCAGGCCTCGCTCTATGCATCTCTTCATTTGAATTCTTTTTGCTATAATAAAACTGTAATCTTGAGTGTAGCACTTTTCTGATGTTAAAAATAAAATTTTCACAACATTGAAATTGTGTATGAACTTCTGTGTGGATTGTTAAAATCTAAAATACCAGCACCTCTAAATTAGGTGATTTCAGAACTAAAATTGGATACTCCACTTCTGAATTAAACCGAGAATTTCACTTCTACTCTTCAACAACGTTTTGTCAAAGTTTACCGTCTGAAAAACAAAAGACAGAACTTCTTATCTAAACAAAGATTTACCCAGGGCTTGTTAAGAACATTTACATTTCAATAACCTTCACTTACTGTCTTAACTACTCCTCTACCCCTAATTCACTGTTAGCTGAGATAAACAATATTTACATGTCAAAAGGCCTCAGATTTAAGGTTAATTCTTTCCTAATCAAACGGTTGTTTTTAGAACTTCTATTAAGTTTGACTAGGCCTACAATTCATCACTGAGCTTCTACTCAAAATGCTCATACAGTTCGTTTCAGAAATAGTACCTTAGTCAAGTTGTGTCAAGAAATAAGAAATTAACGTTAAGGTAAATGTTTATGTTAAGAAAGTTTGTAGCTTGACAACCCCGTGTAAATCTTTACCATACATTTCCCACGCTTATGCGCACAATTGCTTGTTTACCTCACCTGATAAAAAGCTCTCAGGGTCATCGCAAGGCGGAACACGCAGCATCCTGCTTGCCTGGACGTCTGTATGATTTCCCATTCCGTGGAATGTTATTTTGTCCTTCAGCAAAACTCTTTATTTTCTTCCTAAAAGTTTGTAAGTTTAGTATTTCACTATAACAGTTCTTGGCGACCACGAAGGGACCCAAAGTAGAATTTGCCTCTGCAGCTACCAAGACACCGGGGAGTTGGGCTGACCATAGTGAACTGGGTCATGTTGGGGCCCTCCATCTCCATGACAGATTCAGGAGTGCAGCAAGGTGAATCCCTCCCGGGTCCAAGGCTTCCCACTCTTTTAGCGTAGAAGCTCCTTCCTGAGTTTTATGGTAGGATTTGTTGCCTGTCTGTCTGTCTGCTTTTTTTCCCATGTGAATTTGCATATACTCACGGAGATGTCGGTTCAGGTTTGATCTGTCTGACAGGTTGAAGAAAATCAGTGGCCGTTTGGAGAATCTTTTGAAACTTGTTTTGTTTGCTTTTAGTTTAGAACAGTCAAATTAGAAGCCGAGACTGGCAGCTGCTGTTTTATTAAAGCCAAGTTTTTGGCTTATATATCTGAGCCTTTGGTGGCTGCTCTACAAAATTTTTAACATAAACTAATTGATTATAAAAAAAATTTTAATTAGTATAAAAAGCTTTAAAAAGAACAAATTATTCAAAGTTATTCTTTTCAACACTCAGAAAATAAAGTTATGAAAACGTAATAGCTATCTGCCTCTGGATGATATTATTAAAAATATTATAATATTTCTTCTAAGAACTTGCTCTAATTTAATAACTTATATAAATTAACTAGCCCTAATGTTTCCAGGAATTAATGAGATAAATTTGTTGCAGTAAAGTTTTTGTTTTACAATATGCCAACTTAAATTATGTTCCAGAATTCTTTTAAGTAACTTAAGCTGAATTGAATAATAGAATATATTTTGTTAAAAGAAAAGATAGTATTTTTGTTCTAAAATGAAAGAAACTGGTTGTTCCAAGATAAGAAAGAGAAAAAAAAATTTAGATATAGAAAATGATAGAAAGTTAGATACTAAAGAAAGGAAGCTAAACTTATACCACAGAGAAAAGATATGTGTATGTATATTTAAGTCTAACAATTAATATATTTACTGCTTAAAAATTATACTGTAAAAATATATAAAACGCCCATTGCCATCAAGTCAATTCCATATAACAAAGACAAAAAATTTAAAAGGTTTGTTAAAGACTTTTTGTTTAATATGATCGAGGTTCTTGTTTATTACAACCAAAAGTTCAATGAGTTAAATCGTAAGAATTTTTAAAAGCCTTAATATCAAATAAAATACAAAGAATTGAGTTTCTCACTGTTAAAATAACAAAATTTTCTTTAATTGCTAGGTTAAAGAGTTGAGTTAGCCCTTGTGTAACCTGCCTTAAAAACAAGGGTTCAGTCCCTCATTAAAATAAAATTCCTAAGTTAAAACCAAGCTACTAGTTTTAAAAACTAAAGTTTTTACGTTTTAAAATCTTTGATTTAAATAACTCAAGTATTGTTTCCCAGTAATCTATAATAAACTCCTAACAACTTTAAAACTTCATAGAAAGCCACAAAAGATTTGTTTCTTGTCATGGATTGAATTGGGTCCCCCCAAAAATGTGTGTATCAATTTCACTGGGCCATGATTCCCAGTATTGTGCAGTTGTCCTCCATTTTGTGACTGTAATTTTATGTTAAAGAGGATTAGGGTGGGATTGTAACACCCTTACTAAGGTCACATCCCTGATCCAATGTAAAGGGAGCTTCTCTAGGGTGGGGCCTACACCATCTTTTAAAAGGAAAGGGAAGCAAGCAGAGAGTTGGAGACCTCATACCACCAAGAAAGCAGTGCCAGGAGCAGAGCCCGTCTTTTGGACCCGAGGTTCCTGTGCAGAGAAGCTCCTGGTCCAAGGGAAGATTGATGATGACGAGGACCTTCTTCCAGAGCCGACACAGACACAAAACCTTCTCCTGGAGTTGACACCCTGAGTTTGGATTTGTAGCCTACTAGACTGTGAGAAAATAATTTTCTCTTAAAGCCATCCACTTGTGGCTGTTACAGCAACACTAGATGACTAAGACATTTCTGTTTTATAAAATAATAATAATCATAGTAATAATAATAAAAGTTTATTTAATACATTATGAATTACATAAGACGTTGTCAAAAAAAGTGCCAAATTTTCTTGGAGTTAAAAATATATATATTAGTAATATTCACATGATACTAAACAAACACATGATATTATGTCATGATTTTGTTATTTCAATTTCTAACTTAATTGCAACTTAATTTCTTTTCAATCTAGTATCATCAAGCCAATAGTTTAACTAGAAAAATTCACATCGTTTCAGGTGCTTAGAGATGTAATAATCTTGGTATATTATTAGTATATTCTAACTATATGTTATTATGTGTTATATCTAAAACATTCAGAATAAGGTTTTAGAGATATTTTTGTCTGAATTAAGTTTACATTCCTTTTGTAATTTCCAACATCACTTAAAAATATTATTATAAGTTAATCATGGCCACATTAAGTTTTGTTGTCTACAAATAAGTTTTACTTTGCTGACTTGATGACAATTCTCAAACATAATATTTCAAAAACAAGAGACTGTATCAACTTATAAAAAACTGTAACATTTCAGACGTAAATGATATTAAATTAAATCAAGATTTTTTGAACTCTTGTGTAAAAACGGACAGTATTTCAGCTTGCTGCTGATCCAGAGTAACGTAAAACCAAGATTAGCTGCATAACATTGAGCAAACTAAAAAAAATTACCATAAAGTTTTTATAAAAATATTACTGATTTTCAACGTTCTAATTGTTAATATAAAAAAGCATTTTTATTTTATTTTCCCTCTTTTAATATCAGAATCAGCTATTTCAATAACTAATAACATTATGTTAGTTACAGAATATCGTATAGATTAAAAGATGTTATAATAGTTTAAATAATTCCACCTATGGACTCCAAGAAATAAGTGTTGAAATAACCGTGATAAAAAAGTAGTTCTTCAAAACCAAACAGCCCTCTCTTACGTAGCTTATACTGACTCTAATTTTGTCAATCTTTAATTCAATAATCTAAAGATGTTTTCACAGGTTAAAAGGACCTTTAGTATTTCTTGTAATTTTGGTTTGGTTTTTACAAATTCCCTTAGCTTCTGTTTGTCTGGAAATGTCCTAATTTCACCTTCATATTTGAGAGACAGTTTTGCTGGATATATGATTCCTGGCTGGCAATTTTTTTTTTCTTCAGAGCTTTGTATATGTCATCCCATTGCCTTCTTGCCTGCATGGTTTCTGCTGAGTAGTCAGAGCTTAGTCTTACTGAGTCTCCTTTGTAGATGACTTTTCCTTTATCCCTAGCCACTCTTAAAATTCTCTTTTTATCTTTGGTTTTGGCAAGTTTGATTATAACATGTCTTGGTGATTTTCTTTTGGGATCTACCCTGTGTGGGATTCGATGAGCTTCTTGGATAAATATCTTCTCGTCTTTCACAATATCAGGGAAGTTTTCTGCCAGCCAATCTTCAACAATTCTCTCTGTATTTTCTGTTATCCCCCCCTGTTCTGGTATGCCAATCACTCATAGGTTATTCCTTTTGATAGAATCCCACATAATTCTTAGGGTTTCTTCATTTTTTTAAAATTCTTTTATCTGATTTTTCCTCAAATAAACTGGTGTTAAGTGCTTTATCTTCAACCTCACTAATTCTGACTTCCATTGCCTCAGTTCTGCTCCTATGACTTTCTATTGAGTTGTCTAATTCTGAGATTTTATTGTTAATCTTTTGATTTCTATTTGCTGTCTCTATATGGATTCTAGCAACCTACTAAATTTGTCATTCTGCTCTTGTAGAGCTTTCCTAAATTCCTCTACTGCTTTGCGTGTTCTTTGGCTTGGTCTGAGCTTTTTTTTTTTTAAATTAATTTTTTAAATTGTAGTTTAGATGAAGGTTTACAGAACAAATAGATTCTCATTAAACAGTTAGTACACATATTGTTTTACGACAATGGTTAACAACCCCGCGCCATGTCAACACTGTCCCTTCTCAACCTTGGGTTCCCTATTACCAGCTTTCCTGTCCCCTCCTGCCTTCTAGTCCTTGTCCCTGGACTGTTGTGCCCCATTAGTCTCATTTTGTTTTATGGGGCTGTCTAATCTTTGGCTGAACAGTGAGCCTCAGGAGTGACTTCATTACTGAGCTAAAAGGGTATCTGGGGGCCATACTCTCTGCGTTTTTCCATTCTCTGTCAGTCCAGTAAGTCTGGTCTTTTTTTTTTTTTTGTGAGTTAGAATTTTGTTCTACATTTTTCTCCAGCTCTGTCCGGGACGCTCTGTTGTGATCCTGGTCAGAGCAGTAAGTGGTGGTAGCTAGGCACCATCTAGTTGTACTGGACTCAGTCTGGTGGAGGCTGTGGTAGTTGTGGTCCATTAGCCCTTTGGAATAATCTTTTCCTTGTATCTTGTTTTCTTCATTCTCCCTTGCTCCTGAAGGGGTGAGATCAGTGGAGTATTTAGATGGCTGCTCACAGGCTTTTAAGACCCCAGACACTACTCACCAAGGTAGAATGTAGAACATTTTCTTTATAAACTGTGTTATGTCAACTGAGCTAGATGTTCCTTGAGACCATGGTCCCCACAGCCCTCCGCCTGGCAATTCAGTCCCTCAGGGAGTTTGGATGTGTCTGTGGAGCTTCCGTGACCTTTCCTGGTACAAGCTGTGCTGGCTTCTGCAGTATTGTGTACTGTCTTACCTTTCACCAAAGTTACCACTTATCTATTATCTGTTTAGTATTCCCCCTCAAACCCTTTGGTCTAAGTTCTGCATGATCTCCTTCCTGATCTCTTGAAGAGCTCTGTATATTAATCTTTGGAATTCTACCTCTGGTAACTCCAAGACCTTCTCTTCCTCTGGGAGGTTTCCTGGTTCTTTGTTTTGGTTGCTTGCTGAAGCCATCATGGTCTGTCTCTTTATGTGATTTGATACTGACTGTTGTCTCTGAGCCATTAATAAGTTATTATAGTTATCTATTGTATGTTTGCTCACTGTGTCTTAGCTTCTTGTTTTGTTTTGTTTTGATATGCCCAAATAGGCTGAGTGTGTGAGCTACTTTGATTATTGGTGTCTTGAAGCTCTCACATCGTGTCACCAGGTGGATAGAGCTGCTACTAGGTGTGTGAGCCCAGGAGTCTATTTACTTTTCTTGCGTGGATTCAGCTCAGGTGTCCAGGTTGTCAGTCACTGAGTGTGTGGTGCAGGCTCTCACCTACAGTCCTAGACAGGCAGGGCTACCTAGGGATGATTGAAGTGGGCACAGGTATCTGGCTGCAATAGGGGGTTATGTGCTGAGCAAAGTAGGGGGCTGACAGCTGCCCCTGAGTGCCTAGGAGGAAGGCATGTCCCTGTCCCCTAAAGCATGTAGGTGGGTGGGTTTTGCAGCTGGACTATGGGCACCCAGTGCTGTTTGGCTGTAAGGACTGAGAGGCACCACTTATTCTTGGAACTCTGTCATGGGTGGCTAGGTGGATTGGGTGAAGCTGCCAGTCCTCAGGCTCCTGATGTGGATGGGTGAGGACCCTGCTTAATGGGCAGGGCAGTGTCAAATGTCACAAATCTGCCACTCCCCCTTAGCTGTTGCAGTTGAAAATAGGCTTCAGGTATACACCCTGTTGTACTATGCTAATGAGGGCCTAAGCTGTTGAATGGGCCCACACAGGTCTAGGCAGGGGTGAAAGGCATTTGAAATCCATGAACCCCTTATGCCTGTACTTAGGCAAAGGGGCAGTGCCTGCCCTGAGTTCCTGGCTTAGGAGGCATGGTGATTTTTTTAAAGCCCGAGACTGGTTTGGGGTGTTTAGCCCTTAGCCCCCAGCTTAGGGGAGCTGGTGGCCTCCTTTTTTTGTTTGATCATTTGTTTATTTATTCCCTACCCAAAGCCAGGAGACTGTGTCCCACTTCCGGCCTAGGGGGCGCGGCAACTGCTGAACACTGCCAGACCAGCACCAGAGCAGAGTGGGGAGGGGGCAGATGAGGGGAAGAGAGGCACTTCCCAGAGTGGGAAGAGTTATTTTGATCCAGCGTGTAGTAGGTTAGACGCTTGCACTTAACTTTTACAGATCCATTGCCACTTAACCCTGGCTCTGGAGGCTCGCACAGACTCTCTGCCTCTCGGTTTCTCCCAGTGTGGCAAAACATGTCCCGAGCGCCACTGCTTGCCTCAGCCCTCATGCACCGAAGGATCCAGCCTGCAGGTTGCCCGTTAGGTCAGGTCTGGCACCTCTTCACTGCTTCTGAACTGTCTCTCCTTTCCCTTGCCGCTCAGTCTGACTCCTCAACTTTGTCTCTGATATTCAGGGCTCCTAGATTGTCATGTATAATCAATTCACTTGTTTTTTCAGGCCTTTGTTGTAAGAGGGACCACAGGAAGCCTCTGACTATTCCACTATCTTGGCCTCACCTCTGTCAGTTTAGTATTTGATATGTCTTTTGAGAACAATGTATTAAATGGATTTTTGGAGCAGGGAGATAACAAGAGGATTTGCTTCACTGGTTCCCCACATCAAGTTGTTATTGTGGTTTTCAAGAGCTCAATTATTTTTTTCTCTGGGTTCTGTTTGCTTATTTGCAATTTCATTCACACACTTAGCAACTTCCATTCCATTTTCTGCTTCTGGACCTGGCTTTGCTGTCTTTGTAAGAAGGGCAACTTCTGAAGCTAGGGGAAACTCTGCCTCCTTTGCCATCAAACTTGAAGAACTGGGTGGTATCTGGCTACCAGTATTGAACGTTTTGATCAAATGATTCTACAGAAGAATCCTGATTAAAAGGGAGAAAGGGCAGAACAGAATTCTGATGGAATCCGGACTCTCTCGAGCCATGGAGACTGATGAACCCCTGAAATTATTGCTCTGAAGTCATCTTTAAACCTTAAACCAAAAATATCTCCTGAAGTCTTTAAACCAAACAATGGTTTTGCTTAACTAGTAAAAAATGTCTGCCTTGGACATTCTGCTTTTTTAAGAACTATCTATATGGGATCAAATTGACAACAGCAACTCAAAACTTTAGATAGGAAACTTAGGGAGCAGTGTGTTTATGTTAATGGAGGAGGAACAATTCAGAAAAGGAGGATGGGAATGGTTGCACAACTCAAAGAATGTAATGTCACTGAATTGTACATGTAGAAATTATTGAGTTGGTGTAAGTTCTGCTGTGTATATTCTCAACAACAACAAAAAATAATTTTTTTTTTAAAAAAAGAAGCTAGGAGAAGGGGAGATAGTTATTCATTTACTAGGTGTGCTGGGCTCAGGAAACAGCAGGTTGGTGTGCATCTGCACTTGATTTTCTGTGACACTGAGTGGTCTCCTCCACTTCATCAATGAGAAAATTTAGGGTCTTAAGATATGGTCTGCCACTAGGAGGGCTTGCTTCTCAGAACCCCAGGGTCCTAGAGCAAGGTCATGCCCCTACAGCAGAAAAGTGTTTTACCAGTTTGGAAAGAAGCTACTCTAGTGATACTGGGCCCTAGTGGAGACTGAACATGTGTACATGGGACATCAGTGACCATTGTGACCGGAGCTCAGGGGTGGCCCTGATGATGAAGTATAGGGGAATCCACGCAGTGAACATAGCTTTGATCTGTTTTCCTAGTCATCAACTTGGGTATGGCCAATGTATTGTGAGGTGTGATACATGTAGTTATGCATACACACAAAGCATGCATATATGCCATTGTATACATACCAAAAAAAAAAAGCAAACCCATTGCCATTGAGTCGATTCTGACTCATAGTGACCCTACAGGACAGAGTAGGACTGCCCCAAAGGATTTCCAAGACTAATCTTTACAGAAGCAGATGGCACATCTTTCTCCCACAGAGTGGCTGGTGGGTTTGAACTGTGGACATTTTGGTTAGCAGCTGAGTGCTTAACCACTGTGCAACCAGGGCTCCTTTGTATACAAAGAAGGCACAAAGGACCAGAGGGGGAAATGAAAGTATTTTGTTATGAAAAGTGTCTCTAGGTGGACTAGAACCTCCAGCTTTTCGGTTTAGTAGCAGGCACTTTAAACGTTTGCACCACCCAGAGAATCCAATGAAGACACAAGCTCATACAAGAACTAAACTTGTTCATTGTAACATTACTCATAATAGCCAAAAAGTGGAAACAGTTTAAATGTCCATCAACTGATGAATGGATAAACAAAATGTGGTGTGTTTATTCAATGCAATGGTAAAGATTTTACACATGTTTTGGTAACATTGTTTTCTTTGAGGATGTTGTGAGGTTTACTTCTGCTTTTCCAATCTGTATGTCTGGGGTTTTTGTTTTTTTTTTTTTGTTTGTTTTAACTTTTCTTGCCTTGTTGCACTGGTACTCCAGCACAATGTTGAATAGACCTGGTGCAAATTGACTTTCTTGCAATATTCTTTATCTTAAGAGAAAAGCGTTCAGTCTTTCACCATGAGGTATGATGTTAATTGTAAATTTTCGTAGATATCCGTTATCAGGTGGAAGTTTCATTTTATTCCAAATTCGTTTGTTTTAAATCATGATTTGATGCTGAATTTTGTTAAATGCCTTTTCTGTACCTATTGTGATGATCCACATAGCTTTTCTTTTTCAGTCTTTTAATATAGTATAGAACATTTATTTCGAAAGTTAAAATAACCTTGGTCTGATTCTGGTTCCTGGTCTGGCTAGTAAAGAGCTTGGAAGTAATCACCCTCATCCTCACAACAAGAAAAAACTGAAAACTGAACATCACCAATTCTTTTAGATCCATCAGGGAATAGAGTTCACAGGGCAAACCCTTGTCCAGAAAACTGGAGAGACATACAGACAGTACAGAGAATCACCACGTACTGGGAGCATACACTGCTGCCGCTGGACCCATCATCAGGGCTTTATAGGGAATTACAGCTGAAAGAACGTCAGCTTCTTTTACCCAATACATGATGTCTGGCTTTCAACAAAAAAATTACAAGGCAAAAAACAAAACAAAACAAAATAAATACAGTCTGAAGAGAGATGGCAAGCACCAGAATCAGAGTCAGATATTGCAGAAATTTTGGAATTATTAGACTGAGATTTATTATTACTATGATCAATATGCTAAGGGCTCTAGTGGAAATGTAAGCAGAGAGATAGAAACTCTAAGAAAGAATCAAAAGGAAATACTAGAAATCAAAAACATTGTAACAGAATGAAGAACACTCATCAGTAGATTGGACATGACTTAGGAAAGAATCAGTGAGCTTGAAGATTTGTCAATAGAAACGTCCCAAACTAAAAAGCAAACAGAAAAAAAAACTGAATATCCAAAAATTGTGGGACAATCACAAAAGGTGTGAACATACACATAATGGGAATACCAGAAGGAGAAGAAAGAGAAAGGAACAGAAGAAATAGTTGAAGTAATAATGGCTGAGAATTTTCCAAAATTGTTGACAGGCACCAAACCACAGATCTATGAAGCTCAAAGGACATCAAGCAGGAAAAATAATTAAAAAAAAAAACAAACTACACCTAGGCACATAATAAACTGTAGAAAATCAAGGACAAAGAGAAAAACTCAAAAGAAGCCAAAAGGAAATAAATAAATAAAATCTTACCTATAAAGGAACAAGGATAAAAATTACGTCAGAATTTTGTTCAGAAACCATGCAAGCAAGAAGAGAGCAGAGTGAAATATTTAAAGTGTTGAAAGAAAAACCAGCAACCTAGAATTCTGTACCCCTTTCTCCTTTCATATGGAAATAGTTTTAGTCTCTACATTTTCCGGTGTGTGCCTTTGGTTTTTTTAATAGACTGTTTTTTCAGAGTACCTTTATGTTGTGCGGAAAGTACAGAGAGTTCCCATCTACCTCGTCCCCCTGCACGTAGTTTTACCTATTGACATCTTGCATTACAATGGTACCTTTGTTACAGGTGTGAAAGAAAAAAAAAAAACCAGACATCTTATTTTAATTTTAAGGGGTTTTTCTTACATACAAAACAAAAAATTAACCATAAAAAAGCCTGAGCCAAACTACAGATTTACTGACTCATTGTTGCTTTACCAAAAGCTGTTCTGCAGCATTGTAAAACTGTCTTTTCTGGCTAGAAAGGGTAGTCAGTAACAAACCCAATACCTTGTGATTTGATGGAGAAAACTGTGGACTTCCTCGATTTTAATTTCAAGAAGTCTCATAGCTACCAGTGAGTAAAGGGCCAAATTTTCATGAGCTACTTTTTTAATGTTAATTCAGTAACCGTTAAGTACTTGATCACCATGGAAACTTGTATTCATTAAGAAAAAAATATTTAAGCTTCTGGAGTATCTCCAATCCTTGGGAAACTTTCTTTTTCTTCAATTTCTTCATATAGAGAGAGTCTTGCTCCTCCAATTTTCAAATTGTTTATTCAATTATAAAACAATAAAATATTGTATTATTGTTTTGAGCTAATTCATACATTTCTTTTTAACAGTTGTAACTAGCCTACTTTGAGCCACTTGTTTTTAGAAATGAAATGATCTTCCTGCATGTATATAGAATGGCTGCTTGGAATGAAAGTTAGGTTTCAATTTATTTGAGTTTTGACAATTTTTTAATAGGATGCTCAAATGTCCTCTGCGGCCAATCCCCCAGTATACTAGGTTCAGACTTTGTGGCAAGAAAGAGCTGTGGAGATGAGGCTGCCAGGTAAGAGAAAGGCCAGTTGGTTATTAATGGAGTAAGGCTCCCTGGGGTGGTGGGCTAGAATTCCCATTTAAAGGAGGCAGGGTTTTTGCTTAGGGGGCACTGAGTTTATGTTCATGGTGGTGGAATGATTTGGAGAAGGATTGTAAGAATGGTTGCAAAACTTGAAGAACGTGATCCATGTCACTGAATTGTATATGTGGAAAGTGTTGAGATGGTATGTGTTTTATTATGTATTATTTTCACCACAATAAAAAAAGAAATAAAAATCATACCTGGGGGAAAAAAAAAAAACAAGATAAGCAACAATTCAGAGTAGCATTTTATTAGTAAAAATGTCTTTCCTATGTTCAAATTATTATTTACATACAAAGCAATTGATTCTCACTGAGGCTCTTCTGATGGACACACACATTTTAAGCCAGAAGTTGTCAATGAAATCTCACTCTGTTACAACATCCACTTTCTTCTGCATTGGGTTAAGCCTTGATTTACAGAGAAGTGGTGTCAGAGAGAGACAACTCTTTTCAAGGGCCCCCCAGCTTGTAACCTAAGTGAATTCTTCAGCTACATGAAGAGGGCAGGAGAATCATGTTAGTCATCTCCAGCACATTAAAACCTATGGTTCAGTGCATCTGAGCCTGCATTTTACAATTGCCGTTTTCAAATATTTTTTTTAAGAAATGGAATTTGAAGCTAACATTTGTGCAACTGCCAAAGTGTTTCTTGGAACCCTGGTTTGGGAAACCACTAAGCAAGATCATCAGTAGGGTGCCGCCTACTGCTCTAAGGTTGCCTTAGCTGAAACTGACTGGAATCCAAAGGAGGCTGGGAGGGGGAATAGCACCTTGAAGGTCTGGACTCTTCTATTGTTAGAGCAAAAGTCCCCTGAAGCAAGTGGGGCTTCTAGAAAGTGTGGGCAAATAAGGAAGAGCCATTTAAGTGGGATGGCAAGAGTTGGATGGTTGAAGTTGCAAGAGGCAGATTGTCCAAAAGCAATGCAGAAAGACGTAGGCAGCTCTTTCCATCTGTTTCCAAGAGCCTCCAGTTTTAAAGATAGAAAAGCATCTTTATTTTAAAGTTTTGGGAGCCAGGAACATTTTTTATTGTTTTAGCTCCATCTTGGGTCTTGAGGTTGACTCATGAACTAGAAATACACAGGCCCAATGTACCTGCAGATGTAAATTTAGCCAATCACCAACTTTTAAAAATAGGAACATTTCACATGAAAATCTGGACTTCCAGCTTTGTGTAAGACAATAGGGAGATCTGGCAACAGTGGGCTATTCTCCCCATGGTGACCCTGGGCTGAAGCTGGTTTGTGGCCACCCCTGCCCACTCTAGAAAGACCATGTGTCCCCACATCCCTACAGACTCCACCACTCCTTGCTGCTCACCTGGGCTCCTCATCAATTATCCAGATTACTTGCTGACCCCTGTGGGCATTTGCATCTGCTACCCATGGAAGAGATGGTTATACTTCTGAGACTAAAATTGAAGTGAGGGCACCAGCAACGATTGGGACAGGTTTCCTACTCTCGTTTCTCAGGGCTCTTATGTCTTGAGCTTATGATCAAATCACAGCTACTCCCCAGGCTCAGTTTCCTCATCTGTAAAACGGAGGCAGAAACTCATGCCCTCTCTATGGGCTGTGATGAGGATCAAATGACAGCACCTGGTGCTTTATAAACTATAAAGTTCCGTGGTCCACATCTGTTCTTTGGTCTGCCTTGCATCCATCCTCAATTTGTATGGTACCAGCACCCCAGTTTCCCTCCAGGGAATACCCTTACCATTCTCAGTCCACACAGTCGGGTGATGTTGACTCCAGTCTCAGTCCCAGTGGTGGTCACCGGGTCAGGCCAGCCAGTTAGAGTGATACATTCTCGTAGAGACAATGATCGGTTTAGGGATGGGAGTATGAGCCAATGGGGGACCAATAGAGTCAGGGCCAGGACTTTGGTTAGAACTCTTGGGAAAAGGAAGCTCTTTTTCCCACTGAACTTGGAGATGGCATGTTGGCCACAACGTTGCTAATGGGATGGCAGATCTGAGAATGGAGCCAAAAAGAAGGAAAGAGGAATGGAAATAAGGGGACAGGTAGAGTCTAGGTGACATAATCTGAGGCCCTGGGTTCAGATATACATCAGCAAATACATTCCCTTTGCTTCAGCTAGATTGGATGGGGCTAACTCATTGGAGCTCCATGCTCCCATGGGGGGCTCTACACTATTAGACAGACTTGTGAACGTTTGTTTCGTTTGGATTCATTTCCCTCAGCACTCTCTGAGTCCTGGGGTACTCCTGCCATGGTGCTCAGCTCTTCTCTCTGCCTGGATTTGACCAGCCATACTGCCTTCTTGAAGTTCTGGAGAGGGTCCTGCTGTGAGGCTCTTGATGAAGGGCACTGGAAACGCTCACGGATGAGATAACCGTGTCTAGTGGGAGCAATGAAACCGTTTGAGGTTGGGATGATTCTGTTCACCACAGCGTGGACAAACTGGACAGCCAGCAGGGTGCCTGTAGGGGTA
This sequence comes from Dugong dugon, assembly GCA_030035585.1. Lineage (NCBI taxonomy): Eukaryota > Metazoa > Chordata > Mammalia > Sirenia > Dugongidae > Dugong > Dugong dugon. Next base: position 21,223,992 of record CM057462.1, on the reverse strand, counting down.
GAAGGAGGGACACAAATGAGGAAACCAGGGAGCAAAAGTCCAATACCATACATTCTGGAGTAGGCTGCATGGGGTCAAATCCTTGCTATGCCCCTCACTAGCTTGAGCATGGCATTTAACCTCTCAGAGCCTGTCTCATTTACCTAGTGCTGCTATAACAGAAATAACACAAGCAGATGGCTTTAACAAACAGAAATTTATTCTCTCACAGTTTAGGAGGCTAGAAGTCTGAATTCAGGGCACCAGTTCTAGGGGAGGGCTTTTTCTCTCTGCCAGCTCTGCAGGAAGGTCCTTGTCTCCTTTCAACATCTGTGGGCCTGGCGTGTCTTGGCATCAGTCTTCCCCTGAGTCTAGGAGGTTCTTAGCACAGGGACCCCAGGTCAAAAGGATGTGCTCTGCTCCCAGCTCTTCTTTCCTGGTGGTAGTGAGTCCCTCCTCTCTCCACTCACTTCTCTCTCCTTTTATCTCTTGCAAGATAAAGGGTGTGACTCCCCGGTAAGGGTGTGACTTAAGTAAGGGTGTGATTTGAGTAAGGGTGTGACACCCTCTTGTAAGGCCGTAACTCAAGATATGCCCTACAGTGATCCTGCCTCATTAACATATAGAAGTTAGGATTTACAACACATCACAAAATGGAGGACAACCACACAATACTGGGAATTATGGCCTAGCCAAGTTGACATATATTTTTAGGGACACAGTCCAATCCATTACAGATCCCTACTTGCTTGATCTGTAAAATGGCAACAATAACAGAAACTACCTGCTGATGGGAATTTTGAAGATTTAAAGATATCATGTATATCACATGCTTACTATGGAGTCTGACCCAGGGTGAGCCCATTATATATGTTTATCATTGGAGGAGAACTAGGAAGAGAGGTTGTGAACCTGCCAAATACAGCCTTTTTAATACCACAATTCTCAGCTCACAGCTTCTGATCCATCTGTGACTTTTTGTTAAGCATATTTGCTACAATGTATGAGACTACAATGTACACTCACTCCTCATTTATTGACATAGGTTAGGTTCCAAAGACCAGGTTGCTATGTGAAAAGCAGCGTAATGCAAAAATGCAGGATGACCACATCAGATCACAAAATGGAGGATGACTATATGATTACATAACTGCCAAACCACTGAGAATCATGGCCTAGCCAAGCTGACACATAACATTAACCAACACAGCCAACGTTACTCTCGCCTCACACTTCAGCGTTCATTACTGCCAGACGTACGTCATTAATGGGCAAAATAGTTGGATAGTAGATTTTTTGCTATTGTTGTAAATGTGAAATGTCAGATAACGAGTGTCTTACTTATCTAGTGCTGCTATAACAGAAACTCCACAAGTGGACATCTTTAACAAAGAGAAATTATTCTCACACAGTTCGGGAGGCTAGAAGTCCAGATTCAGGGTGCCAACTCCAAAGGAAGGCTTTCTCTCTCTGTCTGCTCTGGGGGAAGGTCCTTGTCATCAATCTTCCCATGGTCGAGGAGCTTCTCAGTGCAGAGACCCCAGGTCCACAGGACGCACTATGCTCCTGGTGCTTCTTTCTTGGTAGTATGAGGTCCCTGCATCTCTCTGCTCGTTTCTGTCTTTTATATCTCAGAAGGGACTGACTTAAGACACAACCTAATCTTGTAGGTTGAATCCTGCTTCATTAACATAACTGCCTCTAATCCTGCCTCATTAACATCATAGAGGTAGGATTTACAACACATAGGAAAATCACATCGGATGACAAAATGGTAGACAATCACACAATACTGGGAATCATAGCCTAGCCACACACATTTTGGGGGGACATAATTCAATCCATGACAATGACATAGTTGATAAGTGAGGAGGGGGTGTTTTAGACTCTGCTGGAGTTAATTCAGCCATTTACTTGCTTTGAGATATTGGTTAAGCCCCAAAACTTCTCTGAACTTCAGCTTGCTCATTTGTAAAATGGGGATAGCAATGACACCTCCCTCCCTGATGGTGTTGTAAAGGTTGAGAGAGATGGTATATGATGGGTCATCTCTACAGAGGACCACGTAGGAAAGTGACAATGTGTGAGTGCAGGAGCCGGGTAGACCAGCTTTAAACCTTTGCCTACTTGTTACTGGCTGTGTGACCTTGGGCAAGTCACCCAGCCTCTCAGAGCTTCAGTTTTTGCTCTGTAAAATGAGGGTGGATGTTGAGAGAATTAAATGACACAGTGCCAGTACCCAGTACACAATTAATATTAACTGTTGTTAGTATGACCTTGGTGTAATATTGAAAAAATCAAGAGACATGGGGTTTTCAAGATAGTTGGTCTTAAATAGCCTGCCCCTAACATTTGCAGGGCCTAAATAAGAGAACAAATCTATAAGATACAATATTTAAATGTAAATCAAGCTAAACAATAACAAAAAATCAGTTGCTGTTGAGTTGGCTGACTCATGGAAACCCGATGTGTGTCCCAGTAGATCTGTGCTCTATTGAGTTTTCAATGGCTAAGTTTTTGGAAGTTAATTGCCAGCCCTTTCTTCTGAGGCATCTTTTGGTTTGAAGCCAAGCGTGTTAACCATTTGCACCACCCAGGGACTCCAAATCAAGCAAATATACTGTTAAATAAAATAAAGTTCTATCCTCCTACATTAATGAATCTCCCTTTAGAACCACCAGAAGGCCAGATTTTGATTGAGAATTCTTGGGCTCCTCATAATTACAGGCTGAAAGGTGGTAGTGTGTGGAGTTGTTTGTGGCTTGCCCAACTTCTCTTCCCACTCCCAGCTCCATCTTACATCTCTAGGGACCTCATACATATACATATGGGCCTTGTCCCAAGCCAGCCTAACATCAAAACCCCACCAACACCACTCCATGGAAACCCCCAAGTCTAGGGGCATGCACACAGGGGTGTGGTCCACTCTTGTGAGGGGAAAGAGCCCCGCGTAGGCCCTAAAGAGGGATCAAGGCCATGTGAAAAGGTCATTCTGGATGTACCCAGAGCAGGGTCTAGAAGAGGGCTGTGGGCTCCTGGTTGGAGGGCATCTCCTTGGCCTGCAAACATCTTCCCTAAACAAAGGGTCCCAGGTGGAGGAGGGCAAAGCAGGACACTCTAATGCCCAAGATCGAAGACAAGGCCCTTCTTTCCAGATAGGAAGGTCAGTCCTGCCCAGTTATAGATTGAATTATGTCCCCCCAAAATATGTGTTGTAAATCCCAACCTCTACGCCTGTGGTCATAATCCACTAGGGAATGGGTTGTCTTTGTTATGTTAATGAGGTAGGATTAGTATAGGGTATATCATGAGTCAATCTCTTTTGAGATAGAAAAGAGATTAAACAAGCAAGCAGAGGAGAGATGGGGTATGATAGATACCAAGATACTTGGAGATCTCCAAGGACCCAGGAAACAGAAGCTGAAGAGACAAGGGCTTTCCTTCAGAGTTGACACAGAAAGACTGTCCCTAGAGCTGGAGCTCTGAATTTGAATTTCTAGCTTCCTAAGCTGTGAGAGGAAACCCTGGTGGCGGTTAAGAGCTACGGCCACTAACCAAAAGGCTGGCAGTTCAAATCCACCAGGTGCTCCTTGGAAACTCTATGGGGCAGTTCTACTTTGTCCTATGGAGTCTCTATGAGTCAGAATTGACTTGATGGTGACAGTTTGGGGGTTTTTTTTGGTTTTAAACTGTGAGAAAGTAAATTTCTGTTTGTTAAAACCACCCACTTGTGTTATTTCTATTATGGCATCTCTAGATAACTAAGACATACCCTAAAGCAAAACGACTCACCAGTTGGCCAAAAAGCGTAGGAAAAGATGCTCAATGTCATTAGCCATTGTTGTTGTTAGTTGCCATGGACTTCTGACTCATGGCGACCCCATGTGTGCAGAGTAGAACTGTGTTCTAGAGGGTTTTCAGTGGCTGATTTTTCGTAAGTAGATCACCAGGTCTGTCTTCTGAGACACCTCTGGGTGGGTTAGAACCACCAACATTTTGGCTAGTAGTTGAGCACATAACTGTTTGTACCACCCAGGGACCATCAGCTATTAAACAAAAAAAAAAAAAAAAACAAAAACAAACCCGTTGCCATCGAGTCGATTTTGACTCAGGGAGATGCAAATCAAAATGACAATGACATACCACTTCACTACGAGTACAATGGTTAAGATTTTGTAAAAAACAATGGAAAATAACAAGTGTTGGCGAGGGTGTGGAGAAATTGGAACCCTTATCCATTACTGGTGAGAATACGAAATAGTGCAGCCACTGGAAAACAGTTTGGTGATTCCTCAAAAAATGAAACATAGAATTACCATTGCTGTTTTTAGATGCCATCCAGACAGTTCTAAATTATAGTGACCCTACACACAATAGAATAAAACACTGCCCAGTCCTGTGCCATTCTTACGATCGTTGTTATGCTTCAGCCCATTGTTACAGCCACTGTGTCAATCCGTCTTGTTGAGGGTCTTCTTTTTCACTGACCATCTACTTTACCAACCATGATGTCCTTCTCCAGGGACTGGTCCCTCCTGATAACATGTCCAAGGTACATGCGACGAAGTCTCACCATCCCCGCTTCTAAGGAGCACTCTGGCCGTACTTCTTCCAAGACAGACTTGTCATTCTTCTGGCAGTCCACGGTATATTCAATATTCTTCACCAACACCATAATTCAAAGACATCAATTCTTCTTTGGTTTTCCTTATTCATTATCCAGCTTTCACATGCATATGAAGCAATTGAAAATACCATGGTTTGTGTAAGGTGCACCTTAGTCCTCAAAGTGACATCTTTGCTTTTCAACTCTTTAAAGAGGTCTTTTGCGGCGGATTTGCTAAATGCAATACTTCATTTGACTTCCTTTTTTATTGTGCTTTAGGTGAAAGTTTACAGCTCAAGTTAGTTTCTCATACAAACATTTATACACACATTGTTGTGTTGATATCCCTACAATGTGACCACACATTCCTCCTTTCCACCCCGGATTTCCCGTGTCCATTCAACCAGCTCCCGTCCCTTTCTGCCTTCTCATCTCGCCTCTGGACAACAGTTGCCCATTTAGTCTCGTGTATCTACTTGAACTAAGAAGCATACTCTTCACAAGTATCATTTTATGTCTTATAGTCCAGTTTATTCTTTGTCTGAAGAGTTCCCTTTGGGAATAGTTTTAGTTCTGTGTTAACAGAGAATCCAGGGGCCATGTCATCTAGGGTTCCTCCAGTCTCAGTCAGCCCATTAAGTCTAGTTCATTGGCTTTCTTGGGAGCTGCTTCCCTGAGCATTGATTGTGGATCTAAGTAAAATAAAACCCTTGGCAACTTCAATATTTTCTCCATTTATCATGATGGTGCTTATTGGTCCAGTTGTGAGGATTTTTGTTTTCTTTATGTTGAGATGTAATCCATACTGAAGGCTGTAGTCTTTGATCGTCATCAGTAAGTGCTTCAAGTCCTTTTCACTTTCAGCAAGCAAGGTTGTGTCATCTGCATATCGCAGGTTGTTAATGAGTCTTCCTCTAATCCTGATGCCACGTTCTTCTTCGCATAGTCCGGCTTCTCAGATTATTTGCTCAGCACACAGATCGAATAAGTAGTGAAAGGATAAAACCCTGATGCACACCTTTCCTAATTTTAAACCATGCAGGATCACCTTGTTCTGTTTGAATGTCTGAGTCTTGGTCCATGTATAGGTTCCTCATGAGCACAGTTAAGTATTCTGGAATCCTCATTCTTCAAAATGTTACCCATAATTTGTTATGATCCACACAGTCGAATGCCTTTGCATAGTCAATAAAACGCACGTAAACATCTTTCTGGTATTCTCTGCTTTCAGCCAAGATCCATCTGACGTCAGCAATGATATCCCTCATTCCATGTCCTCTTCTGAACCCGGCTTGAATTTCTGGCAGTTCGCTGTCGATGTACTGCTTCAACTGCTTTTGAATTATCTTCAGCAAAATTTTACTTGTGTGTGATATTAATGATATGTTCAATAATTTCCGCAGTCTGTTGGATCATCTTTCTTTGGAATGGTCACAACTATGGATCTCTTCTGGTCGGATGGCCAGGTAGCTGTCTTCCAAGTTTCCTCGCATAGATGAGGGAACACTTCCAGTGTTGCATTCATTTGTTGAAACATCTCAGTTGATATTCCGTCCATTCCTGGGGCCTTGTTTTTTTTTGCCAGTGCCTTCACTGCAGCTTGGACTCTTCCTTCAGTACCATTGTTTCTTGATCATATGCTTCCTCCTGAAATGGTTGAATGTTGACGAATTCTTTTTGGTATAGTTGACTCTGTGTATTCCTTCCATCTTCTTTTGATGCTTCCTGCATTGTTCAATTTTTTGCCCATAGAATCCTTCAATATTGCAACTTGAGGCTTGAATTTTTATTTTAGTTCTTTCAGCTTAAAACATGCCGAGTGTATTCTTTCCTTTTGGTTTTCTAACTCCAAGTCTTTACATTTTTCATTATATTTTATTTTGTCTTCTCTAGCTGCCCTTTGAAATATTCTGTTCAACTCTTTTACTTCATCATTTCTTTCATTTGCTTTAGCTACTCTACGTTCAAGGGCAAGTTTCAGAGTCCCTTCTGCCATCTAATTTGATCTATTTTTTCTTTGTAATGATCTTTTGCTTTCTTCATGTATAATGTCCTTGATGTCATCCCACAACTCATCTGGTCTTCAGTCATCAGTGTTCAACGCGTCAAATCTATTCTTGAGGTGGTCTCTAAATTCAGGTAAGATATACTCGTACAGAATTACCATATGACCCAGCAATTCCACTCCTAGATATATACTGGGAAGAAGTGAAGGCAGGAATGCAAACACAAACCTGCACACTGATGTTCATGGCAGCACTTTTCACAATAGCCCAAAGATGGAAACAACTGAAATGTCCACCAAATAGAAGAATGGATAAACAAAAACATTGTATACAATGGAACGTTGCCCAGTCATAAAGAAAAATGAAGTCCTGATGCATGCCACAGCATGGATGAACCTCGAAAACATCATGCTGAGTGAAATAAGTCAATCATAAAACGACAAGTATTATGTGATCTCACTTATATGAAATAACAAGAACAAGCAAATGTGTAGAGACCAGCGTTCATTACTGGTGACCAGGGGTGAGAGGGAGGGTGTCAGGGGGAGCCGTTGTTTAGGAAGCATTGCGTTTCTGTTCATGGCGATGGAAAATTTGGCAACGATTATGGGTGATAGTTGCACAGCATGATTAATGTAATTGATGTCACTGAATTGTACACCTGGAAAATGTTGACTTGGCAAATGTGTATTATATATTTTTACAACAATAAAAATACGACTCACCATCCACCACACTCCAGACAATTATGGAACAATCTTTCAAGCCGGCGTACACGTACTTGTCGTCTTTGGAGAAGCAAGCGCATTGTACCCCTCGACAGGAAGAACTCTGTGGAAACAGACAAGGTAGTCTTGATTCCAGGTTGAAAGCCTCCCAGGAGACCAACCCCAAGGCATTTGTCCAAGAATCTAGCCTTTTAAGCATCCCACAGAGGATGGACCAAATGAACACCTGGGGAGATGGGTAGCAGGGATTTTCCCAGGACCAACAACATCACTTCTTAGAGATTTGATTGAGAGGTTTAGAGATATTGTGCATTGGAGAGTGAGAATGATAGGACCTAATTTCTTAAATAACCCTAGTTATGCAAATGTTAGTGAGATATTGGTAGTTCAGTGGTAGAATTCTTGCCTTCCATGTGGGAGACCCAGGTTCAATTCCCAGCCAATGCACTTCACCCACAGCCACCACCTGCCCATCAGTGGAGGCATCGGTGTTGCTATGACTTCCCTGTCCTTCTTAAACTACAGCTCTTGCCACTCTCTGTCCCCTTACCTTGCCTTAGTTTTCTTCAAAGCCCTTATCACTCCCTGACTTATTATGTACCTGCTTCTTTCTTTGATTTCACAAACATTTATTCAGTGCTGAGGACACATCTGGAGCTGTCCTGGGGTCGGGGGTAACTCAGTGAGCAAAACACAAAAAACTATGCCCACGGGAGCTCACAGTGCCTCCCACACTAAAATGTGAATCCTAGAGACAGGATGATGTCTGTCCTGGTGATGGCTGTATCCTCGGTACTTGAAAAGGGCCTGGAATCGGTTGCATAGTAGATATTAGTTGAATGAAAGAATGGCAGTGAGCTCGGACTAAGGTGAGGAAAGTGGTGGCAGTCTCATGTAAGTGTAGGGTCACATCCTGTTTTCATGTAAAATGTTGCTATTTTGTTCTGCATGGATTTTTTGGCATTAATTTTGACTTTTAAAAAATTTACATTAATTATCTCCATGAACAGCTGCTTCCTTGGCCATGAGATTGGAACAGGAAGGTGCCCAGTGACCATTACTAAATGTTTTGATCGAAGATTCTATAGAAGAATCCTGATCAAAAGAGGAAAAACATAGAACAGAACTTCAAATTCTAACAGAATCCAGACTTTCTGGAGCCATGGAGGCTGACTGAATCCCCAAAACTATTGCTCTGAGTTAATCTTTAAACCTTAAACCAAAACTATCCCTGGAAGTCTTTTTTAAACCAAACAGTAGTTTAGCTTAATTAGTATAGAATTTATTTTGCACATTGTGCTCTTTTAAAAAAGAACTATCTATATGTGATCAAATTGACAATAGCAACTTGAAAGGTTAGATTAGAAGTTCAGGGAACAGTGAGTTTATGTTAATGGTGGAGGAGTAATTTGGAAAAGAAGGGTGAGAATGGTTGCACAACTTGAAGAATGTAACCAGTGTCACTGAATTGTACGTGTAGAAATTGTTGAATTGGTGTAGGTTTTGCTATGTATATTTTCACCAAAAAATAAAATAAATTATTAAAAAATGTTATCGATCTTGGAGGGGAAAAGGTGGAATCATTGTTCAGGAATCATTGAGTGTCTGTTGATGGTGATGGAAAATTTGGCAACAGATATTGGTGATGGTTGCACAACATGATTGATGTAATTGGTGTCACTAAATTGTACACATGAAAGATGTCAACTTGGCAAATGTTGTGTTAGCTATATTTTTACAACAATAAAAAAAACATGATCTATCGTGATTGCTGAGTGTTTTGGCATCCCCTTAAATTTTGCACCCAAGGTGTGGTTTTTAAATTTATGTGTCAGCTTGGCTAGGCTAAGATTCTCAGTGGTTTGGCCAGATACTGGACTGGTTGCTGTTCCTCATTGTAACATAACGAAACATAAGGCAATGTGTTATGTAATGTAATGTAGTATAATGTAATCCTTTCCATGATGTGATATGATGTGATCAACCAGTCAGTTGAAAGGGGAGTTTCCTGCCTTCAGAACATAAACGGATAATCTGGCACAGCTCACTCCCTCTCTTTGGACCTTGCACTCTTCTCTTTGCCTGACCTATAAATCTTGGGAGGTAAATTTGCAGAAGATTCCAGCCTGCCACCAGACCTACAGATTTTGGAACTGCCAGTCCCACAATTACTTGAGTCAATCCCTTGAAGTAAATCCATCTAGATAGAGAGAGAGAGAACAGTGAGTTTATGTTAATGGTGGAACAATAATTTGGAAACGGATATTGAGAATGATTGCACAACTTGAAGAATATAATCAATGTCACTGAATTGTTCATGTAGAAATTGTTGAATTGGTGTATGTTTCGCTGTGCATATTTTCGCCAAAAAAATAAAATGAATTATTAAAAAATATTATCTATCTTAGGGAAGGGAAAACAGGAAATGATTGTAAATATATATTTACATTGCGAATATATATATATATTTACATCTTACTGGTTTTGCCCTTCTTGAGAACCCAAACTAAGATCTCATTCACCTCCCCCTATTAGTCCTGGCTCTAGTCCATGGAATTTAGTATGCACTTAATAAGTGACAGCTATCACCAGTTTTCTAAGGTGGTCCCTGGGTGGCACAAACAGTTACATGTCAATTACTAGCCGAAAGGTTGGCAGTTCAAACATACACAGAGGGGCCTTGGAAGACAGCCCTGGCAAACTGCTTCTGAAAGGTCACAGCTTTGAAAACCCTGTGAAGCATAGTTCTACTCTGCACACATGGGGTCACAGTGAGATGGAACTGACTCAACAGCAACTGACAACAACAACATCAATTTTCTAAAGCCAGGACCTGGTGGGAAAATGGTGTGGTGGACCACGCACCGTGTAGCTCATCTCGAACTTCCACTTGTACGCCTGCAGGTCCCAGAGGCACAGCAGAGCATCCTCCGACCCGCTCACGGCCAGCTGATCCTTGTGGCTGACCTCCACACAGGTGACCCGGCTCCTGTGGGCCTCCAAAGGGAACACCTTGGAGTTGGCACACTCATAGAGAAAGAGGTCGCCATTGGTCATGCCATAGACCACACGGTAGTCGGCCAGAACAGCCACACTGGAGATGGTCTCAGGCAGCTGGGTGTAAAAGATGTAGGTTGGCCCGTCAATGACAGGACAGGGGTCCCCGGGACTGATATCCAGCACAAGGACGATGTTGTCGTAGGCGATGGCCAGGCGCTCCTCACCCTTGCTCAGTGACATGCAGTTGATGGCTTTGCGGGCCTCTGGAGGGGGGATGCACATCACATCCTGCCTGGAGTTCAAGGGGAACACAAGGACTATCCCAGAAACCAGGCCAGTGAAGAGGAGCTTGGTCTGCTCAGCCACCTCCAGACACCTGACCTCACTGGAGGTGTCCAGAGCATCTTGTTCCTCACCTGCCAAGAGGAGGAGGCCACATCAAAAATTGACCACAAAGCCCTAATCTATTGCCTGAAAACTACTTAAAAAAATCTTTGTTGTTGAAAATATACACAGCAGAACATACACCAACTCAATAATTTCTACATGTACAATTCAGTGACATTGATTGCATTCAACTTGTGCAGCCACTCTCACCCTCCTTTTCCGAATTATTCCTCCCCCATTGACATAAGCTTACTGCTTCCTAAACTTCCTATCTAACCTTTTGAGTTGCTGTTGTCAGTCTGATCCCATATAGTTTTTTTAAGAGGGCACAATGCTCAAAGTAGGCATTCTTTACTACTTAATCTAAACTATTGTTTGGTTTAAAGAAGACTTCAGGGGATAATTTTGGTTTAAGGTTTAAAGATTATCTCAGGGCAATAGTTGTGGGGGTTTAATCCAGCCTCAATAACTTCAGAAAGTCTTGATTCCATGAGAATTTTAAGTTCTGTTCTGCATTCCCCTCCTCTTTTGATCAGTATTATTCTATAGAATGTTTGATCAAAATGGCCTGTAAACTACTTTTAAGCCTTGAACCAAAACTGTCCCATGAAGTCATCTTTAAACTAAACAACAATTTAGCTCATTTAATAAAGAACGTTAGCTTTGAGCATTGTGATCTTTTAAAGAATTATCTATATGAGATTAAATGGACAACAGTAACTTTAAAACACAGACAAGAACTTTAAGGGGCTGAGAGTCTAAGTTAATGGTGGTGAAACAATATGGACAGAGATAGGGAGTATGGTGACACAATGGGAAATATGCAACCATTGTCAATGAACTGTACATGTAAAAATTGCTGAATGAATATATGTTTTGTTGTGCTGATTTTCACCAAAAATAAATAAAATTGACCACAGTATGATCTCACTTACATGAAATAAGCAAATATATAGAAACCAAAGATTATTAGTGGTTACCAGGTGTCATGGATTGAGTTGTGTCCCCCCAAAATATCTGTCAACTGGGCTGGGTCATGATTCCCAGTAGTATATGATGTGTACCATTTTGTAATCTGATGTGATTTCTTTATGTGTTGTAAACTCTATCACTATGATGTAATAAGATGGGATTAGCAGCAGTTGTACTGATGAGGTCTACAAGATTTGAGAGTGTCTTAAGCCAGTCTCTTTTGAGATATAAAAGAGAGAAGCGAGCAGAGACATATGGGAACCTCATACTACCAAGAAAGCAGTGCTGGGAGCACAGAGTGTCCTTTGGACCTGAGGTTCCTGCACAGAGAAGCTCCTAGACCAAGGGAAGATTGATGACATGGACCTTCCTTCATAGCCAGCAGAGAAAGCCTTCCCCTGGAGCTGTAGCCCTGAATTTGGACTTGTGGCCTGCTAGACTGTGAGAGGATAAACTTCTCTTTGTTAAAGCCATCCACTTGTGGTATTTCTGTTAGAGCAGCACTAGATGAGTAAGACACCAGGGGTGGGAGGGAGAGAGAAAGGAGAAGTGTTTGCTTAGGGGTACTGAGTTTATGTTCATGGTAGTGAAGTAATTTGGAAAAGGATAGCAAGAATGGTTGCACAACTTGAAGAATATAATCAACGTCACTGAATTGTACATCTTGAAATTGTTGAACTGGTATATGTTTTGTTGTGTATATTTTTACCACAATTAAAAAACAAAAAACTAACCACAGAATCACCTGTTACATGGTGTTTTTTATTGTTAAGGATTTTAAAACTCTCACTACCTGTTATCTTTAACTTAAAATCCCTGGGTGGTGCCAATGGAGAACGTGCTCAGCGATAACCAAAGGGTTGGCAGCTCAAGTCCACCCACAGGCACCTTGAAAGAAAGGCCTGGTGATCTACTTCTGGAAAATTACCACTGAAAACCTTGTGGAGCAGAGTTCTACTCTGACACACATGAGGGTGCCATAAGTCGAAGTTGACTTGATGGCAACTGGTTTGCCCCTTAACTAGCAGACACACACTTTAAGAACAGGACCTTGCCAGACTTGTTTTCTGCCAATCCTCAGAGACTAGCCCAGCAACTGGCACCCAAAAACGTTTGCCAAATGAATGAGTGAACGAACTTGAGAATGAATTTATGTTCCTACACTAGTATGCTGCCGATGAGTCAATTCCGACTCACGGCAACTCCATGTGTTACAGAGTAGAACTGAGCTCCATAGGGTTTTCTTGGCTATAGTCTTTACAAAAGCAGATTGCCAGGGCTTTCTTCTGTGGTACTGCTGAGTTTGTTTGAACGACCAACCTTTTAGTTAGTAGTTAAGCACAAACCATTTGTGCCACTGAAGGACCTTTTTCCATGTTATTTTATCATTAGCAAGAGATCTGTAATGTCCCCCTCCCCCAGTGGGGATTGTGGCAGACACGGTTGGTGACACATCCAGGTCCCCTTGACTGGCCAGTGCACCCAGACCCATGTGCTGCCCTCACCTGAGAACTTCCCTGGGGGGAAGGGAAGGGAGCCCCTTGCCTGGAAATGCTGGGAGGTTGTGCCCTTGCTCCCCAAAGATGGCCCACAGACACTAACTAATGGATATGGGGGTACAAAGGGATGGCCTCCTTTCTACAAGGTGGGACAATTCTGTGGTGCTATCCGCACTCCAGAGCTCCCCACGTGTTATGGATTGAATTGGGTCCCCCATGAGACATGAAGGAGTCCCTGGGTGGCACAAATGGTTAGGCTCTCATCTACTAGCTGAAAGATTGCCAGTTCGAATCTGCCCAGAGGTGCCTCAAAATAAAGGCCTGGCAATCTGCTTCCGAAAGGTCACAGCCTTGAAATCCCTATGCAGCAGTTTCTACTCTGCACACATGGAGTCATCATGAGTTGGGGTTGACTCGATGGCAACTAACAACAACAACAACAAAATATGTGTTGGAATCCTAACCCCTATACACGTGGAGCCCTTGTGGCACAGTGGTTAAGAGCTCGGCTACTAACAAAAAGGTCGGCAATTTGAATCCATCAGCTGCTCCTTGTAAACCCTATGGGGCAGTTCTACTCTGTCCTGTGTGGTTGCTACTGAGTTGGAATTGACTCAATGGCAATCGGTTTGGTTTTTGGTTTATACCTATGGAAGTAATCTTTGGAAATATGGTTTTCTTTGTTATGTTAATAAGACCATACCCAAGTAGGGTGGGTTCTAAATCTAATCCCTTCTGAGTTATATAAAGAGCAGATTAGACAGAGACACACTCAGGGGGGAAGACAGACACTGTGTGAGGATCCTTTACAAGCCAAGAAACCAAGGAATGCCCAGGGCTACTACTGACAAGGAAAGAGCCAACACAGCCAAGACCCTGGTTTGGACCTTCAGCCCCCAGAACTGTGAGAAATAAATGTCTGTCCTTGAAAGCCACCCATTTGTGGTATTTGTGTTGCAGCAGCACTGGGAACTAAGACACCATGGAGTCGGGCTGAGGATGGACTCTAGCTGAGCCCACGTCCTTGCTTAACCCTCCCCTGGCTCTGCCTGCTCCTCTCACCCCCTCTCAGGTCTGAGAGTTCCCTTCCACACATCACTTGTGCAAATATCCCTGCCTCAAGCTCTGCTTCTAGGTAACCTGAACTAAAACAAGGATTAACAATCAGAATATTAAGCCTGGATGGCACAAGTGGTTTGCGGTGGACTGCTAACCCAAAGGTTGGTGGTTCAAACCTAACCAGCTGTGCCATGGAAGAAAGTCCTGACAAACTACTTCTATAGAAAAATTACAGCCAAGAGCAGTTCTACTCTGTAACACATGGGGCCCCCATGAGTCAGGGGCTGACTCAACAGCAACTTGCAACTAAATTTTCAGTTACCTTATGCTGGGAAATTATAAAATCAAGTCTGCTTTTCTATTAGCCTTTTTCAACCCAACTAGAGTTACTGGTGCTTCAATTCTCATCCACACAAATAATACAAGTGGTCATTCTGACCGTACTTAGATCTTACAAACCTTCTGCCAAGTCCCAGATGGAGACTCTGTTTTTGTCTCCAGTCTTGGGGAAGTAGATGTAGCTTCCATTGTGTGACACAGCAGTGAGGCCGGTGCGATCCAGAAATGGGGCAGAGACCCGGGGCTTCTGAGCATAGGTGAGATCCCAGACTTTGAAAGATGAGGACTGTTGGGAAGCAGATACCACCAAGTCCCCGCCCCGGGCCAGCAGGCTGATGGGTGCCCCAACACCTTCAAGGATGTCCAGCAGAGTCCCCTGTTCTGACAGACTCCACACCTGAAGACAGAGAACAGAAGAGCTACCACAGTGATTCTCAAAGCATGTTCTGGGGAACTCCAGAGTCTTAGTCTCCTAGTGCTGCTATAACAAAAATACCATGAATGGGTGATTTTAAAGAACAGAAATTTATTTTCTCAAAGTTTAGGAGGCTAGAAAATGAGCAGCAACTATACACGTGGACCTCGCCAGATGGAATACACAGGAATCAAATTGGCTACATCTGTGGAAAGAGATGATGGAGAAGCTCAATATCATCTGTCAGAACAAGGCCAGGGGCCTACTTCAGAACAGACCTCAATTGTTCCTACGTCAGTTCAAGCTGAAGCTGAAGAAAATTAAAACAAGTCCACGAGAGCCAAAGTACAACCTGGAGTATATCCCACTTGAATTTAGACACCATCTCAATAATAGATTTGATACATTGAACACTAATGTCTGAAGACCAGACGAGTTGTGGGATGACATCAAGGATATCATACATGAAGAAAGCAAAAGGTCCTTAAAAAGACAGGAAAGAAAGAAAAGACCAAAATGGATGTCAGAAGACACTCTGAAACTTGCTCTTGAATGTAGAGTAGCTAACGCAAAGGGAAGAGATGTTGAAGTAAAAGAGCTGAACAGCAGATTTCAAAGGGAGGCTCAAGAAGAAAAAGTAAATATAATGAAACGTACAATGATCTGGAGTTAGAAAATCAAAAGGAAAGAACACGCACGGCATTTCTTAAGCTGACAGAATTGAAGAAAAAATTCAAGCCTTGAAATGAATGATTCGACGGCAAAATATTCACATAGGGTGCATCAGAAGAAGATGGAAGGAATATACAGTCACTGTACCAAAAAGAATTGCTCGATGTTAAACCAGATGAGGAGGTAGCATGTGATCAAGAACCAAGGGTACTGAAGGAAGAAGTCCAAGCTGCACTGACGGCATTGGCAGAAAAACAAGGCTCCAGGAATTGACAGAATATTAATTGAGATGTTACAACAAACTGATGCAATGCTAGAGGTGCTCACTTTTCTCTGCCAAGAAATTTAGAAGACAGGTATCTGGCCAGCCGACCAGAAGAGATTCATATTGGTGCCCATTCCAAAGAAAGGTGATGCAACAGAATGCAGAATTATCAAACAGTGTCATTAATATCACATGAAGTAAAATTTTGCTGCAGATAATTCAAAAAATGGTTGTAGCAGTACATCAACAGAGAACTACCAGAAATTCAAGCCAGATTCAGAAGAGACATGGAACAAGGGATATCACTGCTCATGTCAGATGGATCTTGGCAGAAAGCAGAGAATACCAGAAAGATGTTTACCTGTGTTTTATTGACTATGCAAAGGCATTCGACTGTGTGGATCATAACAGATTATGGATAACATTGTGAAGAATGAAAATTCCAGAACACTTAATTATGCCATGAGGAACCTGTTAGACCAAGAGGCAGTTGGTTGAGCAGAACAAGGGGATACTGCGTGGTTTAAAATCAGGAAAGTTGTGTGTCAGGGTTGTATCCTTTCATCATACTTATTCAGTAGGTATGCTGAGCAAGTAACCCAAGAAGTTGGACTATACGAAGAAGAACGGGGCATCAGGATTGGAGGAAGACTCATTAACAACCTGAGATATGCAGATGACACAACTTTGCTTTGTGAAAGTGAAAAGGACTTGAAGCACTTACTGATGAAGACCAAAGACTACAGCCTTCAGTAGGGATTACACTTCAACATAAAGAAAACAAAAATCCTCACAACTGCTACCTCATGATAAACGGAGAAAATATTGAAGTTGCAACAGATAAGAGAGTCCAGCTGTGTCCTATTAAGCCAGACACTAAAGTGATTTGCAAAAATGTAAAACAATACCACTCTTCCCATGAATTTTTGTTGTTGTTTTTTCAGAAAATACAGTTATTTTTCACAAAATAATGTTATTTATGTTAGCATGTAATGGTTTTGTTGTAATTTTTGAATAAATCAATGAATAAATATTTCTGGGTTTTCTCAGTATTCATTTTCAATTTGGTAAATATCAATAGATGCTAAATGCAATGTGGGACCCTGTATTTGATCCTGGAATTGAAAAAAGGACATTTGTGGGAAAACTGGTGAAATCTGAGCAGTCTGTAAATCAGTTAGTAATATTGCCCAGTGTTAATTTCTTAATTTTGATAAATGTATCAAGATAATGTGAGATGTTGACATTGAGGGAAGTTGGGTAAAGGGTATATGGGAACTCTCTGTACCCTATTTGCAACTCTTCTTCTGTACATATAAAATTATTCTAAGTATTAAGTAACCAGCTGCCGTCCAAATGATTCTGACTCGTGGCAACCCCTTTTGTGCAGAGCAGAACTGCTCCATAGAGTTTTCAAGGCTGTGACATTTTGGAAGCAGATTCCTAGGCCTGTCTTCCAAGGTGCCTCCTGGATAGGTTCAAATCACCAATCTTTTGTCTAGTAGTTGAGCGCTTAACCATTTGCACTACCCAGGGACTCCTCCAAAATAAATAGTCTGTTCAAAAAGTCTATACATCTATCGATCTCCACCATTTGTCTATTAGTTTGTTGTACTGTGGTGGCTGTGTGTTGCTATGATGCTAGAATCTATGCCACTGGTATTTCAAATATCAGCAGGGTTACCCATGGCGAACAGGCTTCAGCAGAGCTTACAGACTAAGATGGACAAGGAAGAAAGACTTAGTGATCTACTTCCAAAAATTAGTCAAAGAAAACCTATGGATCACAACAGAACTTGCTTGTTTTAGCTTAGACATGTCATCAGGAGGGACAAATCACTGGAGGAGGACATCATGTTTGGTTAAGCAGAGGGCCAGTAAGGGACAGGGAGATTCTTGTTGAGATGGACTGGCACAATAGCCACAACAATGAACTCAAACATGCCGGTGATTTATGAGGATGATGCAGGACCAGACAACATTTGGTCTGTTGTACATAAGGTCGCCATGAGTGGGAGTTGACTTAATGGCAATTGCCTGTCCGTCTATCTATCTGTCTGTCTAGCTGTCTTTCAAAGAATATAACCTTCAGTATGGATCTCATCTCAACATAAAGAAAATAAAAATCCTCACAACTGGCCCAATAAGCAACATCATGATAAAATACTGTACTTGTCAAGGATTTCAATTTACTTGGATCTGCAACAACACCCATGGAAGCAGCAGTCAAGAAAACAAACAACGCATTGCATTGGGAAAATCTGCTGCAAAAGACCTATTTTAAAATGTTAAAAAAACAAAGATGTCACTTTGAAGACTAATGTGCACCTAACCCAAGCCGTGGTATTTTCAATCGCCTCATATGCATGTGAAAGCCAGACAATGAATAAGGAAGACCAAAGAAGAACTAATGCCTCTGAATGAACAAATCTGTCTTGGAAGAAGTACAGCCAGAATGGTCCTTGGAAGGGAGGATGGTGAGACTTCGTGTTATGTACCTTGGATATGTTATCAGGAGGGACCAATCCCTGGAGAAGGACATCATGCTTGGTAAAGTAGAGGGTCAGTGTGAAAGAGGAGGACCCTCAATGAGATGGACTGACACAGTGGCTGCAACAATGGGCTCAAGCATAACAATGATTGTGAGGATGGTGCAGGACCAGGTAGTGTTTTGTGCTGTTGTACATAGGGTCACTATGAGTTGGAGCTGCCTCGATGGCAACTAACAACAACAACAAGGAGACTAGAAGTTTGATTCAGGGTAGCAACTCTAAGGGAAGTCTTTCTCTCTGTCGGCTCTGTGGGAAAATCCTTGTCACAGCTTCCATAACCTTGTCATTCCTCAGTTCCTTGGCAATCTCCACATGGCATCTGTCTTCCCCTCATTTATGCTTTCTTCTCTCTGTGACAATCTGTTCTTTTTATATCTCAAAATTTATTAGGTTTAAGACACACACCCTATAGTGATATGGTCTTATTAGCATAACAAAGAAAACCCTATTCTAAATGGGATTACATCCACAGGTATAGGGACTAGGATTCCAAAACACATCTTTCAGGGACACAACTTAATCCATAACACTTGGGGATCCTGCAAAATCAAGACTATTTTCACAACAATGCTGTTATGGATTGAGTTGTGTCCCCCTGAAAATATGTATCGGACTCCTAACCCCTGTACCTGTGGATGTGATCCTGTTTGGAAATAGGGTTTTCTTTGTTATGTTGAGGAGATAAGATCTGAGTAGGGTGGGTTGTAAATCTAATCACTTCGGAGTTATAAAAAGAACAGATTAGACACAGAGACACGCACACATGGGGGAAGACAGATGCCGTGTGATGACTGTCTACAAGACAAGGAAGCCAGGAACACCCAGAGCTACTGACAAAGAAGAAATCCACACAGCTGAGACTCTGATTTAGACTGTGAGAAAATAGATTTCTGTTCTTTAAAGCCACCCACTTTTGGTATTTCTGTTATGGCAGCACTAGGTGACTAAGACAAATACTAACATGTAATTTGCCTTTTTCACTTTCTTTCTCTCATAAGTATTCAGTGGAGTTTTCCACTTGCTTTGGACGTGTTATCAGAAGGGTTTAGCCCTTGGAGAAGGACATCATGCTTGGTAAAGTAGAGGGTCAGCGAAAAAGAGGAAGACCCTCGATGAGAGGACTGACACAGTGGAATGGGCATTATTTGGTTCTGTTGTACATAAGGTCGCTATGAGTTGGTATCAACTCAATGGCACCTAACAACAACAACATCTGTCTGTCTACCTTTCTATCTCTTTCTCTCTCTCACTGGACATAACCCACATAAACAAAAGCTCTTTGGAGTCCTCAATAATCCTTAAAAGTAAACCAGAGACTTCATCAGCCTGAGACCAGAAGAACTAGATGGTGCCCGGCTACCACCAATGACTGCCCTGACAGGGAACACAACAGAGAGTCCCTGATGGAGCAGGAGAAAGGTGGGGTGCAGAACTCAAATTCTAGTAAGAAGACCAGACTTAATGGTCTGACTGAGACTGGAGGAACCCCAGAAAGCACGGCCCCTGGATTCTCTATCAACCCAGAACTAAAACAATTTCCAAGGCCAACTCTTCAGACAGGAATTAGAATGGACTGTGGGACATAAAGGGGTACTTGTGAGGAGTGTGCCTCTTAGCTCAAGTAGATACAAGAGACTAAATGGGCAGCTTCTGTCTGCAGGTGAGATGGGAAGACAGAACGGGTTAGGAGCTGGTTGAATGGACATGGGGAATCAGGGGTGGAAAGGAGGAGTGTGCTGTCACAGTATGGGGAGAGCAATTAGAGTCACAAAACAATGTATGTATAAATTTTTTGTATGGGAGACTAACTTGAAATGTAAACTTCATCTAAACTACAACAATAAAAACAAATTAAAAAAAAAAAAGTATGATGGGGTTCTGGGACCAAAACATTGGAGAACCATTATTCTACCACTTGGTTTTTACACCAGCTTCAGTAACTTTGAACTTAACTGGAATTTTCCTTCCCACACCCTGCTCTGTCCTGCAGACCACATCCTCCCAGTTTTTCAGATTCATTGGAAAGTTGTTCAGGTTCATTGGGAACACCATCTCCTTCACTGACCATTTGAGTAACCATCCCCAGTCTGCTGCTGGTCCCCAGACACATCCCCATATTCTCCTGATGATCCACCCTGTTTTTCCTGTGCTAGTTTTCATGAGTTTTTGTACCTGGAAGTCAAAAGATCCTGAAAGAATCATATTTTCTATTTCAGAGTCAGAAAGGAGGGTGCCAGCCAGGATCTCCCCCTCACCTGAATGAGTGAGTCTCGGGACCCTGTGACAATCAGATTGTTCTTGGGACCAAAGACAGCCGTCTCCACTGTGTCCTCGTGTTCCAGATCTGTGGCCATGAAGTGGTGGAAGCCCTGTGAGTCAGCCAAGAATATCCGCACAGATCTTCCAAAGCCTGAAACAGCAGTGGCAGGGTTATGCCTTCTGTTCCTTGAGTATGAGAGTCATTCAATCAACCACGATTTTTTTGAGCACCTACTATGTGCCAGTGGAAGGAACATAGTCGGGGACAAGAGAGACATGGTCCCTGTTATGGATTGAATTGTGTCCCCCCAAAATATGAGTTGAATTCCTAACCCCTATTCCTGTGGAGTGGAGCTCTAGCGGTGCAGTGGTTAAGAGCTCGACTGCTAGCCAAAAGGTCGGCAGTTGGAATCCACTAGCCACTCTTTGGAAACCCTATAGGGCAGCTCTACTATGTCCTATAGGGTTGCTATGAGTCGAAATCAACTAGACAGCAATGGATTAGGTTTTTTCCTTTTATTCCTTGGAGTAATCCCATTTGGAAATAAGGGTTTCTTTGTTGTGTTAATGAGGCCGTATCAGTGTAGGAAGTGTCTTAAACCAATCCCTTTTGAGATATACAAAGAGCAGATTAGGAGGGGTGGGGCCAAGACGGAGGAGTAGTCAGATGCTTCTGGTAGACCCTCTTACAACAAAGACCTGAAAAAACAAGTGGATCTATTATATATGGCAATCTGGGAGCCCTGAACATCAAAGGCAGAGTTGAGGAACTGGACTGAATGGCAGGGGAAGGGAGAGACAGTTTGAGGAGTTGCCAGTCCTGACCCAGTGAGAGCCTGAGCCCTTCAGGCCTGATCAGCTTGGGGGTGAGTGGTGAGGCAGGCAAGCAGCAGTGCTCGGGAGGTGCATTTTCCACACTGGGAGAGACGCAGCACCAGAGAGTCTAAATGGTCACCCAAAACCAGTGAGAAGCAGCCCTGGATTGGCGAAAGATAAGTACTTGTGTACAGCCTGCTGCACAGATCAAAAACACCCTCCTTAGGGAAAAACCTCTCTCCCTTTTGCTTTCCTGTTCCCTGCTCTGCACTGGGTCCCGGACCAGCTTCAGCAATTGCTGAGTCCCCTAGGCCAGAAGTAGGATCCATCACACACTCAGAGCCATTCTCCCTGCCTTGGAGAGTGAACAAATTAACAAACAGGGGAAAAAATAAACTGCCACCTCTCCTAGGCCATGAACCCAGGGTAGGCACAGCTCCTTTGCCTAGGCACAGGCATAAGGGATCCACGGACTCTGAGTGTCTTTCCCCCTGCATAAGCTTGTGTGGGCCCTCATTACTGCAGTACAACAGGGTATATATTGGAAGTCTAACTTCAACTGTTTCAGCAGTGAAGTGGCAGGTTCTTGACATTTGACAGTGCTCTGCCCATTAAGCAGGGTCTTCACCTACCTACATCAGAGGCCTGAGGACTGGTGGCTCCATCCATGCCACCTTGCCACCTGTGATAAGGGGCCCATGAATAAGAGGTACCCCCCAATCTTTACAGCCAACAGCATTAGGTGCTCATAGTCCAGTTGCAAAAGCCACCCACCTACATGCTCTAGGGAGCATGAACACACCTTCCTCCTGGACTCTTGGGGGCAGCCCATCAGCCACCTGCCTTGCTCAGAATGTGTGCCTCTGCTGCAGCCAGATGCTTATGCCTACACCAATCACCCATGCCTGTCTAGGACTGTAAGTGAGAACTTACACCAAACACTTGGTGGCTATCTACCTGGGCACCTGAGCTGAATCCATACAGGAGGAGTGGGTGGACTCCTGAGCTCACATACCTAGTAACAGATCTAACCACCTGGTGACAGAGCATTAGAGCTTCAAAGATGCCAATAATCAAACTAGCTCATACAAGCAGCCTATTTGGGCATATTAAAACAAAACAAGAAGCTAGAACACAGTAACCAAACATAAAATAAATAAATATAATAACTTACTGATGGCATGAAGACAACAGTCAATATCAAATCACATAAAGAGGCAATCCATGATGGCTTCAGCAAGCATCCAAAATAAAGAATCTAGAAATTTTCCAGAGGAGGAAAATTTCTTGGAATTACTGGAGGCAGAATACAAAAGATTAATATACAGAACTCTTCAAGAAATTAGGAAGGAAATTAATCAAAATGCAGAACACACAATAGAGGAAATTAAAAAGCTTAGAGAAGAGCATAATGACAAATTTAACAGGCTGCAAGAATGCACAGAGAGAAAGCAATCAGAAATCCAGAAGATTAATAATAAAATTTCAGAATTAGACAACTCAATAGAAAGTCATAGAAGCAAAGTTGAGGCAATGGAAGTCAGAATTACTGAGATTGAAGATAAAGCACTGGACACCAACTTATTTGAGGAAAAACCAGACAAAAGGATTTAAAAAAAATGAAGAAACCCCAAGGATTATGTGGGACTCTATCAAGAGGAATAACCTACAAGTGATTGGAGTACCAGAACAGGGGGGATAACAGAAAATACAGAGAGAATTGTTGACAATTGGTTGGCAGAAAACTTCCCTGATATCGTGAAAGATGACAAGATAGCTATCCAAGATGCTCATTGAACCCCACATAAGGTAGATCCCAAAAGAAAGTAACTAAGACATATTACAATCAAACTTGCAAAACCAAAGATAAAGAGAATTTTAAGAGCAGCTAGGGATAAACCAAAAGTCATCTACAAGGGAGAGTCAATAAGAATAAGCTTGGACTATTCAGCAGAAACCATGCAGGCAAGAAGGCAATGGGATGACATGTATAAAGCCTTGAAGGAAAAAAACTGCCAGCCAAGAATCATACATCCAGCAAAACTGTCTCTCAAATATGATGGCGAAATTAGGACATTTCCAGATAAACAGAAGTTTAGGGAATTTGTAAAAACCAAACCAAATTACAGGAAATACTAAAGGGAGTCCTCTGGTTAGAAAACCAGTAACATCAGAAAACAACCCAAGACTAGAACACAGGACAAAGCAACCAGATTTCAACCCAGATAGGGAAGTCACAGAAGTAAATCAAAGCTAAAACACTGAAAATAGGGAAACAGATGTCAATATGTAAAATGACAACATTGAAACAAAAAAGAGAGACTTAAAAAATGTAGACATAGATTTTTCATATGGAGAGGAAGTCAAGGAGATATAAAGAAATAAAAAACTGTATAAACCTAGAAAAATAGGGGTAAATAGTAAGGTAACCACAAAGGAAACTAACAATCCTACAAGTCAAAATAAAAAACTAGAAAAATATAAAGACTCAGCAAACACAAAATCAACAATAATGAAAAAGATGAAAAGAAAATACATCAAGAAAAATGACTTAGCACAGAAAATTAAGTGGAACAAAGAAACTGTGAACAACACACACACACACAAACATCAAAATGACAGCACTAAACTCATACCTATCAATAATTACGCTGAATGTAAATGGACTAAATGCACCAATAAAGAGACAGAGAGTGGTAAATTGGATTAAAAAAACATGATCCGTCTATATGCTGCCTACAAGAGACACACCTTAGACTTAAAGACACAAACGAACTACAATTCAAAGGATGGAAAAAAATATATCAAGCAAACACACTCAAAAAAGAGCAGGAGTGGCAATATTAATCTCTGACAAAATAGACTTTAAAGTAAAATCCACCATAAAGGATAACGAAGGACACTATATAATGATTAAAGGGTCAATACACCAGGAGGACATAACTGTAATAAATATTTACACACCCAACGACAGGGCTCCAAAATACATAAAACAAACTCTAACAGCACTGAAAAGAGAGATAGACAGTTCCACAATAGTAGTAGGAGACTTCAACACACCACTTTTGGTGAAGGACAGGAAGTCCAGAAAGAAGCTCAACAAAGACACGGAAGAGCTAAATGCCACAATCAACCAACCTGATCTCACAGACATATACTGAACACTCCACCCAACAGCAGCCAAGTACACTTTCTTTTCCAATGTGCATGGAACATGCTCCAGAATAGACCACCATAAAGTAAGCCTTAACAAAATCCAAAGCATCGAAATATTACAAAGCCTCTTTTCTGACCATAAAGCCATAAAAGTAGAAATCAACAACAGAAAAAGCAAGGAAAAAAAAAAAATCAAACACATGGAAACTGAACAACACCTTGCTCAAAAACTACCGGGTTATAGAAGAAATTAAGTATGGAATAAAGAAATTCATAGAATCAAATGAGAATGAAAACACATCCTACCACACCTTTGGGACACAGCAAAAGCAGTGCTCAGAGGTCAGTTTATAGCAATAAATGCATGCATCCAAAAAGAAGAAAGGGCCATAATCAAAACATTAACCCTACAACTCGAACAAGTAGAAAGAGAGCAGCAAAAGAAGACCTCAGGTGCCAGAAGAAAGGAAATAATAAGAATTAGAGCAGAATTAAATGAAATAGAGAATAGGAAAACAGTTGAAAGAGTTAACAAGACCAAAAGCTGGTTCTTTGAAAAGATCAACAAAATTGATAAACCACTGGCCAAACTGACAAAAGAAAAACAGGAGAGGAAGCAAATAACGTGTATAAGAAATGAGATGGGTGACATCACAACAGACCCAACTGAAATTAAAACAATCATAACAGAATATTACAAAAAACTGTACTCTGACAAATTTGAAAACTTAGAAGAAATGGACAAATTTCTAGAAACTCACTACCTACCTAAACTAACACAAACAGAGGTAGAACAACTAAATAAACCCATAACAAAAGAAGAGATTGAAAAGGTAATTTAAAAACTCCCAACAAAAAAAAAGCCCTGGCCCGGATGGCTTCACTGGAGAATTCTACCAACTCTCAGAGAAGAGTTAACACCACTACTACTAAAGATACTTCAGAGCATAGAAAAGGATGGAATACTCCCAAACTCGTTCTATGAAGCCGGCATAACCCTGATACCAAAACCAGGTAAAGACACCACAAAAAAAGAAAATTACAGACCAGTATCACCCATGAACATTGATGCAAAAATTCTCAACAAAATTCTAGCCCATAGAACTCAGCAACATATCAAAAAAATTATTCACCATGATTAAGTGGGATTTATACCAGGTATGCAGGGATGGTTCAACATTAGAAAAACAATCAACGTAATCCATCGCATAAATAAAACAAAAGACAAGAACCACATGATCTTATCAATCGATGCAGAAAAGGCATTTGACAAAGTCCAACACCCATTCATGATAAAAACTCATAACAAAATAGGAATAGAAGGGAAATTCCTCGGTATAATTAAGGGCATTTATACAAAGCCAACAGCCAACATCATCCTAAATGGAGAGAGTCTGAAATCATTCCCCTTGAGAACGGGAACCAGAAAAGGATGTGTTTTATCACCACTCTTATTCAACACTGTGCTGGAGGTCCTAGCCACAGCAATTAGGCTAGAAAAAGAAATAAAGTGCATCCAGATTGGTAGGGAAGAAGTCAAAGTGTCTCAATTTGCAGATGACATGCTCTTATTCACAGTAAACCCCAAAGAATCCACAAGAAAACTACTGGAACTAACAGAAGATTTCAGCAAAGTTTCAGGATACAAGCTACACATACAAAAATAAGTTGGATTCCTTTACACCAGCAAAGAGAACCTCGAAGAGGAAATCACCCAATCAATACCATTTACAACAGCCCCCAAGAAGATAAAATACTTAGGAATAAATCTAACCAGAGACGTAAGAGACCTGTACAATGAAAACTGCAAGACACTACCGCAAGAAACCACAACAGACCTGCGTAAGTGGAAAAACGTATCTTCCTCATGGATAGGTAGACTCAACATTGTGAAAATGTCAGTTCTACCCAAAGCGATCTACAGATACAATGCAGTCGCGGTCCAAATTCCACCAGCATGTTTTAATGAGATGGAGAAACAAATCACCAACTTCATGTGGAAAGGGAAGAGGCCCCAGATAAGTAAATCACTACTCAAGAAGAAGAAGAAAGTGAGAGGCCTCACACTACCTGATTTTAGAAACTATTATACCACCACAGTAGTCAAAGCAGCCTGGTACTGGTACAACAACAGATACATAGAGCAATGGAACAGAACTGAGAATCCAGACATAAATTCATCCGCCTATGAGCAGCTGATATTTGACAAAGGCCCAAAGTCCGTTAACTGGGGAAAAGACAGTCTCTTTAACAAACGGTGCTGGCATAACTGGATATCCATCTGCAAAAATGGAAACAAGACCTATACCTCACACCATGCACAAAAACTAACTCAAAATGGATCAAAGACTTAAATATAAAATTAAAAACAATAAAGATCATGGAAGAAAAAATAGGGACAATGCTAGGAGCCCTATACATGGCGTAAACACAATACGAACCATAAGTAAGAATGCACAAGCACCAGAAGAGAGACTAGATAACTGGGAGCTCCTAAAAATCAAACTCTTATGCTCATCAAAAGACTTCACCAAAAGAGTCAAAAGACAACCTACAGACTGGGAACAAATTTTTGGCTACAACTAATCTGATCAGCGTCTAATCTCTAAAATCTGCAAGATACTGCAAAACCTCAACAACAGAAAGACAAATAACCCAATTAAAAAATCAGCAAAGGATATGAATAGGCACTTTGCCAAAGAAGATATTCAGGCGGCTAACAGACACATGAAGAAATGCTCTCAATCATTTGCCATTAGAGAAAGGCAAATCAAAACTACAATGAGATACAAGGCTAGCATTAAGCCAAAAAACACATAATAATAAATGCTGGAGAGGTTGTGGAGAGACTGGAACACTTATACACTGTTGATGGGAGTGTAAAATGGTACAACCACTTTGGAAATCAATTTGGCGCTTCCTTAAAAAGCTAGGAGTAGAAGTACCATGCGATCTGGCTATCCCACTCCTTGAAGTATATCCTAGAGAAGTAAGAGCCGTTACATGGATAGATATATGCACACCCATGTTCATTGCAGCACTGTTCACAATAGCAAAAAGATGGAAACAACCTAGGCGCCCATCAACGGACAAATGGATAAACAAATTATGGGTATATCCATACAATGGAATACTATGCAATGATAAAGAACAATGATGAAGCCATGAAACATCTTATAACATGAAGGAATCTGGAGGTCATTATGCTGAGTGAATTTAATCAGTCACAGAAGGACAAATATTGTATAAGACCACTATTACGAGAACTCAAGAAAAGGTTTAAACACAGAAGAAAACATTCTTTGATGGTTACGAGGGTGGGGACGGAGGGAGAGGGCTATTTACTAACTAGATAGTAGATAAGAATTATCTTAGGTGAAGGGAAGGACAGCTCACACTACAGGGGAAGTCAGCACAACTGGATGAAACCAAAGCTAAGGAGTTTCCTGAATACAATCAAACACTTTGAGGGACAGAGTAGCAGGGGTAGGGGTCTGGGGACCATGCTTTCAGGGGACATCTAGGTCAATTGGCACAACAAAGCTTATTAAGAAGATGTTCTGCATCTACTTTGGTGAGTGGCATCTAGGATCTTAAAAGCTTGCAAGCAGCCATCTAAGATGCATCAATTGGTCCCAACCACCTGGAGTAAAGGAGAATGAAGAATACCAAAGACACAAGGAAAGTATTAGCCCAAGAGACAGAAAGGGCCCCATAAACCAGAAACTTCATCAGCCTGAGACCAGAAGAACTAGATGACGCCTGGCTACCACCAATGACCTCCCTGACAGGGAACACAACAGAGAGTCCCTGATAGAGCAGGAGAAAAGTGGGGTGCAGAACTCAAATTCTAGTAAGAAGACCAAACTTAATGGTCTGACTGAGACTGGAGGAACCCTGGACAGCATGGCCCCTGGATTCTCTATCAGCCCAGAACTAAAACAATTTCCAAGGCTAACTCTTCAGACAAGGATTGGACTGGACTGTGGGACATAAAGGGGTACTTGTGAGGAGTGTGCCTCTTAGCTCAAGTAGATACAAGAGACCAAAAGAGCAGCTTCTGTCCGAAGGTGAGATGGGAAGGCAGGGAGGGTTAGGAGCTGGTTGAATGGACATGGGGAATCAGGGGTGGAAAGGAGGAGTGTGCTGTCACAGTATGGGGAGAGCAATTAGGGTCACATAACAATGTATGTATAAGTTGTTTGTACGGCAGACTAACTTGAAATGTGATCTTTATTTAAACTACAACAATACAAATAAAAATAAAAAAAAGAGCAGATTAGGCACAGAAGCAAGGAAGCACAAATGGGGGAAGATAGATGCCACGTGGAGGTCTCCAAGGAATTGAGGAAAAGAAGCTGAAAGGGACACAGATCTTTCCCCAGAGCAGACAAAGAAAGCCTCCCCCTAGAGCCGGTGCCCTGAACTCAGACATCTAGCCTCCTGAACTGTGAGAAAATGAATTTCCATTTGTTAAAGCTATCCACTTGGTATTTTTGTTACAGCAGTGCTAGGAGACTAAGACAGTCCCTATCCTCACGTAGCCTGCAGTGTGTGTGTTGGAGGGGGATGGCAGGAATCAATAATCTCAGAAAATTGTATGGCTATCTATTATTACAAGACTATAGGTTTCCGGAAAGCAGGGATTGACTGTTTGGGCTCACCATTGTAACCTGATGCCCGGTACAAGGCTGAGCACAGAGTAAACTAAAAATAAAATAAAATCCGTTGTGTTGAATGGATTCCGACTCATGGATACCCCATGTGTTACGGAGTAGAACTGCTCCATATGGTTTTCTTGGCTGTAACCTTTATGGAAGCAGGTCACCAGGTCTTTTCTTCTGTGGCTCCAGTGGGTGGGGTCAAACCACCAACCTTCAGTTAGCAGCCAAGTGCAAACTGCGACGCCCAGGGACCTCTTATCCATTGATGTGTTGTCTATGGCTGCTTTCACACCAGAATGGTAGAGTTGAGTCTAGTCATTGCAAAGGAGACCATAAGGCTTGCAACCCCCGAAAGAGATCCTATCCAGTCCTTTATAGAAAAGGCTTGCCGACTTCTGGCCTAAGATCCCTCCCTTTTCCCAAGCCCCTTCTCACTTCCAGCCAAATCCTGGTTTGCCCTCCTCAAACACCCCCAGATGATAGCCAAAAGCTACCTGCAGCGAGAAGGGATTCGTCCTCGGAGATCACCAGCAACCTCACAGCTTCTGGAAGCTTCTCTAGCAGGCTGTCTCCTTCAGAGGAAACCTGTGTACAGTTAAGAATGCCTATTATTGGTTGAATTGTGTCCTCCCCAAAATATGTGTTGGAATTCTAATCCCCATCCCTGTGGATGTGATCCCATTTGGGAGGGAATAGGCTTTTCTTTGTTATATTAATGAGGTCATATCAGTGTAGGCTGTGTCTTAGACCTACTCCTTGAGATACAAAAGAGCAGAGTAGACACAGAGAGTTGTTGCCATCCAGTGGACCCCGACTATAGAGTAGAACTGCTCCATAGGGTTTTCAAGGCTGTGACTTTTCAGATGCAGATTTCCAGGCCTTTCTTCTGAGGCATCTCTGGGTGGGTTCAAACCACCAAACTTTTGACCCGGACACAGAGAGAAGCAAGCACAGATAGGGGAAGGATAGTTGCCATGTGAAGATCACCAAGGAACCAAGGAACACCAGGGCTACAGAAGCTGGGACAAGGATCTTCCCACAGAGCAGACAGAGAGAGAGCCTTCCCCTAGAGCCGGTGCCCTGAATTCAGAATTCTAGCCTCCTAAACAGGAGTCCTTGAGAGGCACAAATGGTTTAAGTGCCAGACTACTAACCAAAAGGTTTGAATCGACCCAGAGGAGCCTTGGAAGGCTTGGTGATCTGCTTCTGGAAGGTCACAGCCTCGAAAACCCTATGGAGCAGTTCTACTCTGCACATATGGGGTCGCCACAAGTCGGAATTGACTTGATGGCACCTAACAACAACGGCCTCCCAAACTGTGAGAAAATGAATTTCTGCTCTTTAAAGCCACCCGCTTGTGGTATTTGTGTTACGGCAGCACTAGGACACTGAGACAATGCCCATCAATTCATGTCAGGAGGACTAGGGTTAGAGCCTGGATTCCATGTTGGGCAGCATCACTCACCAGCTGGCTGACCCTAAGCAAGCTCCTTAACCTCTCGGGGTCCCAGTGTCCTCACCTGTCAAATGGTGATGATACTAGGACCCACCTTACTGGGTTATTGCTATCTAAGAAATGTATTGAATGCTACTCTGCACACAGTCAACCCTCCCAGAGTGACTGCTATCATCATCATTATTATTATTGCTGACATTGTTCTTGTTTGTAACCACCTAGGGACACAGAATCCTTCAATATTGCAACTTGAGGTTTGAAGTTTTCCTCAGTTCTTTTAGCCTGAGAAATGCTGAGCGTGTTCTTCCCTTTTGGTTTTCTATCTCCAGGTCTTTTTACATTTCAATACTTTACTTTGTCTTCTCGAGTTGCCCTTTGAAATCTTCTGTTCAGCTTTTTGACTTCATCATTTCTTCCTTTTGCTTTAGCTACTCTACATCCATTTTGGTCTTTTCTTTCTTTCATGTCTTTTTAATGACCTCTTGCTTTCTTCATGTATGATGTCCTTGATGTCATTCCACAACTCGTCTGGTCTCCTGTCATTAGTGTCCAATGCATCAAATCTATTCTTAAGATGTTCTTAAATTTGGGTGGGAGACACTCAAGGTTTACTTTGGCTCTTGTGGACTTGTTTTAATTTTTTCAGCTTCAACTTGAACTTGCATATGAGCAATTGATGATCTGTTCTGCAGTTGGCCACTGGCCTTGTTCTGACTGATGACCTTGAGCTTCTCCATTATCTCTTTCCACAGATGTAGTCAATTTGATTCCTGTGTATTCCATCTGGCGAGATTCATGTGTATAGTCACCATTTATGTTGTTGAAAAAAGGTATTTCCAATGAATAGGTCATTGGTCTTGCAAATTTCTATCATGTGTTCTCCAGCATTGTTTCTATCACCAAGGCCGTATTTTCAACTACTGATCCTTATTCTTCTTCTTTCTTTCCAACTTTCACATTCCAATCACCAGTAATTATCAATGCATCTTGACTGCATGTTTGATCAGTTTCAGACTGCAGAAGTTGTTAAAAAAATCTTCAATTTCTTCATCTTTGGCATTAGTGGTTGGTGCGTAAATTTGAATAATAGTCGTATTAACTGGTCTTCCTTGTAGGCGTGTGGATATTATCAGGATAGATCTTGGAATGTTATTTTTGACAATGAATGCAAAGCCATTCCTCTTCGATCTGTCATTCCTAGCATAGTAGACCATATAAGTGTCCAATTCAGAATGGCCAATACCAGTCCATTTCAGCTCACTAATGCCTAGAATATCAATCTTCAAGCACAGGAAGTATCAAAAGAAGATGGAAGGAATACACAGAATCACTGTACCAGAAAGAATTGGTCGATGTTCAACCATTTCAGGAGGTAGCATAGGATCAAGAACCCATGGTATTGAAGGAAAAACTCCAAGCCTACACTGAAGGCATTGACAAAAAACAAGGTTTCAGAAATTAACAAAATACCAATTGAGATGCTTCAACAAACCGTTGCAACACTGGAAGCACCCACTCATCTCTGCCAAGAAATCTGGAAGACAGCTACCTGGCCAACCAGCTAGGAAAGATTCATATCTGTGCCCATTCCAAAGAAAGGTGATCTAACAATGTGGAAATTAGCAAACAAATCATAAACAAGTAAAAGTTTGCTGAAGATCATTCAAAAGTGGCTGCAGCAGTACATCAACAGGGAACTGCCAGAAATTCAAGATGGATTCAGAAGAGGACGTGGTACAAGGGATATTGTTGTTCATGGCAGATGGATCTTGGCTGAAAACAGAGAACACCAGAAAGATGTTTACCTGTGTTTTATTGACTATGCAAAGGCATTCGACTGTGTGGATCATAACAAATTATGGACAACATTGTGAAGAATGGGAATTCCAGAACAGTTAATTGTGCTCATGCAGAACCTGTACATAGACCAAGAGGCAGTCGTTCAAATA
Organism: Dugong dugon; assembly: GCA_030035585.1. Taxonomy (NCBI): domain Eukaryota; kingdom Metazoa; phylum Chordata; class Mammalia; order Sirenia; family Dugongidae; genus Dugong; species Dugong dugon. The sequence goes on along the minus strand of CM057462.1, from coordinate 21,191,213 downwards.
GAACAAGGGGATACTGCATGGTTTAAAATCAGGAAAGGTATGCATCAGGGTTGTATCCTTTCACCATACTTATTCAATCTGAATGCTGAGCAAATAATCTGAGAAGCTGGACTATATGAAGAAGAATGCAGCATCAGGATTCGAGGAATACTCATTAATAACCTGCGATATGCAGATGACACAACCTTCCTTGCTGAAAGTGAAGAGAACTTGAAGCACTTACTGATGACGATCAAAGACTACAGCCTTCAGTATGGATTACGTAAAGAAAACAAAAATCCTCACAACTGGACCAATAAGCAACATCATGAAAAACGGAGAAAATATTGAAGTTGTCAAGGATTTTATTTAACTTGGATCCACAATCAACACCCATGGAAGCAGCATCCAAGAAATCAAATGAAGTACTGCATTGAGCAAATATGCTGCAAAAGACCTCTTTAAGTAAAGATGTCACTTTGAGGACTAAGGTTCACCTTACCCGAGCCATGATATATTCGATTGCCTCATATGCATGTGAAAGCTGGACAATGAATAACGAATGCCGAAGAAGAATTGATGTCTTTGAATTATGGTGTTGGTGAAGAATATTAAATATATACCATGGATTGCCAGAAGAAAGAACAAGTCTGTCATGGAAGAAATACAGCCAGAGTGCTCCTTGGAAGCAAGGATGCAAGACTTCTTCTCACATATTTGAACATGTTATCAGGAGGGACCAGTCCCTGGAGAAGGACAGCATGCTTGGTAAAGTAGAGGGTCAGCGAAAAAAAGAAAGACCTTCAAGGAGATAGATTGACACAGTGGCTGCAACAATGGGCTCAAACATAGCAATGATTGTGAGGATGGCTCGGAATGGGGCAGTGTTTCGTTGCTTTGTATATAGGGTCTGTATGAGTCAGCACTGACTCAATGGCACCTAACAACAACAAGGGACCCAGAGAAGATTCTAGAACTCCATCAGTCTCTGGAGGAGAAGTGTCCAATAAGATCAAAACATAGCCTGGATGGATAAAGAAAATGTGATACATACACACAATGGAATACTATTTAGCCATAGAGAGAGAAGACGTCCTGATGTGTGTCACAACATGAATGAACCTTGAAAATATCATACTGAGAGAAATAAGTCAATTGCAAAAGGACAAATACTGGATGACCTAAGCTTATATGAAATAAGCAAATAGATAGAAACCAAAGATTATTAGTGGTTACCCAGGGTGTAAGGGAGGGGAGTAGGGGGAACTTTTGCTTAGTAGGCATTGAGGTTATGTTAATGTTTTGGGAAAGGATAGTGATAATGGTGGCACAACATGAAAAATGTAATCAATGTCACTGAGTTGTAAATGTGGAAGTTGTATTGTCAAATGTGTTGGTGTGTAGAGTCTCGCCATAAAAAAAAAAAAAAAGACTAGAGCTAGAGGAAGGTACTGTTCTCATCATTTCTGAGTTGCAGAAATGAACTGCTCTTTTTATATTTTTTGTTATTGTGGTAAAAATGTATGTAACATAACGTTTGCCATTTCAACATTCTTCACATGTACAGTTCAACGACAATGTGTTCATCACTATGTACAACCATCACCATTATCCAGTTCCAAATTTTTCCATCACCTTAAGAGACGCTCAGTGTTCCCCCAAAAGTGAGTCTTTCTCCTTCCCTCCCATCCACCCCTGGTAATCACTAGTCAACTTTGATTTGTATACTCTTGCCTATTCTAGATAGTTCATGTAAGTGAAATCATATTTATCCTTTTGTCATGAACTTATGTCACTCAGCATGTTTTCAAGGTTCATCCATGTTGTAACATGTATCAGGGCTTCATTTCTCTTTTTGGCTGAGTAATAGTCCATTGTGTGGATGGATCACGTTGTGTTTATCCATTCGTCCGTGGATGGACACAGGAGTTGTTTCCACCTTTTAGTTATTGTGAATAGAGCTGCAATGAACATTCGTATACAAGTATCTGTTTGTGCTCCTGTTTTCAGTTCTTTTGGGTATATACTAGGAATGGAATTTCTGGGTCATATGGTAGACCTATGTTCAACTTCTTGAGGAACTGCCACACTGTTTTCCACAGCGGTATATCATTTTGCATTCCCGCAACAATGCACAAGCATTGCCATTTCTCCAAGTCCTCATCAATACTTGTTATTGTTTTTCTTTTTAATCATAGCCTGCCCAGTGGTAGTGAAGTGGTATCTCATTGTAGTTTTGACTTGTATTTCCCTAATGATGTTGAGCATCTTTTCACGCACTTGTTTGTCATTTGTATGTCTTCTCTGGTGAAGAAATGAACTAGTTTTTTTGAATGTATAAGGGAGGTTTATTCCCCAATCCCAATTCTCATTCCCAACTTGGATACTGAATTTTGAGTGCGTATTCCACTCCAGGTCTCTTCGTGTTACTCTAAGTCCTTGACAAACCCATACCCTCCCAAAGTTGTGAGTACCTTGAAGGTGGGTGTTATGTATTGAATTGTGTCCCGCGTAAAATATATGTTGTAAATTCTAATCTCTATGCCTGTAGTTACAATCCCATTTGGGAATGGGTTGTCTTTGTTATGTTAGTGAGGCAGGATTAGTGTAGGGTGTGTTTTGACTCAATCTCTTCTGAGATATAAAAGAGATTAAAACAAGCACTTGAGAGACGCACAGATGGGGGAAGAGAGATGCCAAGCCACATGAAGATTGCCCAGGAGCAGAAGCTCAGAAGAGACCTTTTTCCAGAGCCAACAGAGAAAGAAAGGCTTCCCTTAGAACAAGCAGTTTGGGTTTCTAGCCTCCTGAATAGTGAGAAAATGAATTTCTGTTTGTTAAAGCCATCTACTTCTGGTAGTTCTAGTATAATAGCACTAGATAACTAAGACTGTGGGGTTGGGAATCTTGTATTTCTATAGCCCCTCCAGGGCCTAGCACGGTGTCTGATCCCCAAGTGATACCACCAGATATTTTCTGAACTGCACCAAATTGTGTTGTTGTTGTTGTTAGGTGCCATCAAGTCAGTTCTGACTCATAGCAACCCTATGTACAACAGAACAAAGCATTGCCCTGTCTTGTGCCATTCTCACAATTGTTACTATGTTTGAGCCTATTGTTGCAGCCACAGTGTCAATCCATCTCGCTGAGGGTCTTTCTCTTTCACACCGACCCTCTATTTTACCAAGTATGATGTCCTTCTCCAGGGATTGGTCCCTCCTGATAACATGCCCAAAGTACATAACATGAAGTCTCGCCATCCTCGCCTCTAACTAAGGAGCATTCTGGCTGTACTTCTTCCACGGCAAATTTGTTCATTCTTCTGGCAGTCAATATAATAATAATAATAATAATATAATAATAATAATATATAATAATATTCAATATTATTTGCCAACACCATAATTCAAAGGCATCATTTCTTCTTTGGTCTTCCTTATTCGTTGTCCAGCTTTCACATGCATATGAGGCGACTGAAAATACCATGGCTGGGGTTAGGCGCACATTAGTCTTCAAAGTGATGTGTTTTTTTAACATTTTAAAATAGGTGTTTTGCAGCAGATTTTCCCAATGCAATGCGTTGTTTGTTTTCTTGACTGCTGCTTCCAAGGTGTTGATTGTGGATCCAAGTGAATTGAAATCCTTGACAAGTTCATTAGTTTATCATGATGTTGCTTATTGGTCCAGTTGTAAGGATTTTTATTTTCTTTATGTTGAGATGTAACCCATACTGAAGGTTATATTCACTGAAAGGTAGACAGACAGACAGATAGATAGACAGACAGGTAGTTGCCATTAAGTCAACTCCAACTCATAGCGACCTTATGTACAACAGACCAAATGTTGTCTGGTCTTGCAACATCCTCATAATCACCGGCATGTTTGAGTCCTTTGATGTGACTATTGTGCCAGTCCATCTCACCAAGAATCCCCTTCTCCCTCACTGGCCCTCTACTTAACCAAACATGATGTCCTTCTCTAGTGATTTGTCCCTCCTGACATGTCTAAACTAAAACAAGCAAGTTGGACAAGCTCTGTTGTGATCCATAGGTTTTCACTGGCTAATTTTTGGAAGTGGATCACTAGGTCTTTCTTCCTTGTCCGTCTTAGTCTGGAAGCTCTGCTGAAGCCTGTTCACCATGGGTAACCCTGTTGATATTTGCAATACCAGTGGCATAGCTTCCAGCTTCACAGCAACACACAAACCACCACAGTACAACAAACTGAGACAAACGGTGGAGACAGATAGATAGATGCATAGACTTTTTAAACAAACTATTTATTTTGGAGGAGTCCCTGGGTGGTGCAAATGGTTAAGTGCTCAACTACTAGACGAAAGGTTGGTGATTTGAACCCATCCAGAGGCTCCTCAGAAGATAGGCCTGGCGATCTGCTTCTGAAATGTCACAGCCTTGAAAATCCTGTGGAGCAGTTCTGCTCTGCACACAAGGAGTTGCCAGGAGTCAGAATCAATCGGATGGCAGCTAATTACTTATTATTATGCCAACACTGTAATTCAAAGGCATCAATTCTTTTTCAGTTTTCTTCATTCATTGTCCAGCTTTCACATGCATATGAGGCAACTGAAAATATCATGGCTTGGGTAAGGTGAACCTTAGTCCTCAAAATGGCATCTTTGCTTTTCAACTCTTTAAAGAGGTCTTTTGCAGCAGGTTTGCTCAGTGCAATATTTCAGTTGGTTTCTCGGGTGCTGCTTCCATGGGCATTGATTATGGATCCAAATAAAGTGAAATCCTTGAAACTTCAATATTTTCTCCATTTATCATTATGTGGCTTATTGGTCCAGTTGTGAGGATTTTTGTTTTCTTTATGTTGAGGTGTAATCCATACTGAAGTCTGTAGTCTTTGATCTTCATCAGTAAGTGCTTCAAGTCCTTTTCACTTTCAACAAGGAAGGTTGTGTCATCTACATATCAAAGGTTATTAATGAGTCTTCCTCCAATCTTGATGCTGCATTCATCTTCATATAGTCCAGCTTCTTGAATTATTTGCTCAGTAGACAGATTGAATAAGTATGGTGAAAGGATACAACCCTGATGCACAACTTTCCTGATTTTAAACCATGCAGTATCTCGTTCTGTTCAAACCACTGCCTCTTGGTCTATGTACAGGTTCTGCATGAGTACAATTAAGTGTTCTAGAATTCCCATTCTTTGTAATGTTATCCATAATTTGTTATGATCCACACAATCGAATACCTTTGGATAGTCAGTAAAACACAGGTAAACATCTTTCTGGTATTCTTTGGTTTCAGCCAAGATCCACCTGACATGAGCAATAACATCCCTCGTTCCACGTCCTCTTCTGAATCCAGCTTGAATTTCTGGCAGTTTCCTGTCTAAGTCAATTATATATAAATCCCTAGAATTAAGAAAAGGTCCCTGAGTGACTCGAATGGTCGTTCTCGGCTGTTAACCAGAAGGTTGGCAGGTTGAACCTACCTATCGGCACCACAGAAGAAAGACCTGGTAATCTGCTTCTGTAAAGATTACAGCCAAGAAAACCCTATGGAGCGCAGTTCCACTCCAGTTGTAATTGTCTTGACAGCACAAGACAGCACCAACAAAGAATTAAGAAGCCAAGTGTCATTTTTATAAAGATTTAAGGTGAGATTTTATTTCTCCTACTTTCTAGGACATCTGAGCCCTTAAGAGCTGAGTTAATGTCATCCTGTTCAGTAAAGTTGCTTACCAAAGAGACAGAGCCATTGCTGAACCCAGTAATCAGCTTTCCTTGTTTCGGGACTTCGATCCCACATGTCGGTGTTTCTTCTTTGACGCTGGACAGTTGTTGCTTTCCCTGCAATTTTCCTGTGGCTGAGCTCCACAGACTGACCACACCATGCACAGACACCATCAGCAGCTGGGCCTGGGAGGCAAACACTGCTGTACACACCCAGGCGTCAGAGGTATCTCCCAGGATACAGAACATAGGCTCTGCAGTTTCCAGATTCCATGCATTAACCTAATGAAGTGATAAAAAGGAAAAGACAGCTCAGTGGGAGACTGTTATGGATTGAGTTGTGTCCCCCCAAAATATGTGTTGGAATCTTAACCCCTATACCTGTGGATGTAATGTAATGTAATGTAATCACCATCCATAATGCAATCTAATGCAATGTAAGCACCTTCATAATGTAATCACTTTCCACTGTTTTTGTTAGTTGTCCTCGAGTCTATTCTAACTCATGGTGACCTCATGTGTGCAGAGCTGAACTGCTCCATAGGGTTTTCAAGGCTGTGACCTTTCAGAAGCCGACCACCAGGCTTGTCTTCCAAGGTGTCTCTGGGTGAGTTCAAACAGCCAACCTTTTGGCTATTGTTAAGTACATAACCGTTTGTGCTACCAAGGGCAATGTAATCACCATCCATAATGTAATCAATCTAATGTAATGTAGTTACCTTGTGTAATGTAATGTAATCAACCAGTTGAGGTCATACCAGTGTAGAGTGGATGCTAAACCTAATCACTTCTGAATTATACACAGAGCAGTATAGACACATATATAGGGGAAGGTAGATACCATGTGAGAATTATCTATAAGCAAAAGAACCCAGGAACAGCTGGGGCTACTGACTAGGAAGGAATCGATACAGCCAAGACTCTGATTTGAACTTTTACCTCCATAATTGTGAGAAAATACATTTCTGGTTTTTAAAAGCCACCTAGTTATGGTATTTCTGTTACAGCAGCACTAGGAAACTAAGACAGAGACCTAAACCTTTCCAGAGTCAAAAGCAAGACTCATTCTTTTTTACAGTCTCTGAATTTTCTTGTCAACAGTCTACCAGCTTAAAAAAATGTAGGATCCTGGATTGGATCCTGGAACAGAAAGAAGACGTTCATGGAAAAACTGAATATGTGAATTTGTGAAATCCAAATAAAGTCTGGAGTTTAGTTGACAATGATTACCAATGTTAATGTCTTGGTTTTGACAAATGTACCCTGGTTATGTAAGATGCTAATATTAGGGGAAGCTGGATGAAGGATATATGGGAGCTCTCTGTACTAGCTTTATGACTTTTCTGTAAACCTAAAATTGTTCCAAAATAAAAAGTTTTTAAAATATTAAAAACTCAGAAGTACCATACGCATTAATTAGTATATGTTCGTCAGAAGTGATTATTGATTAAAGCAGATTTCATATTTAACCTCACAGAAAAAAATCTTTTTATTGGCAGTAACCACCCAAATATTAAACATGTGCCCATTGTCTTTTAAAATTTACCCAAGTCTGAGTTCAGGGAGCTAGCTCTAGAGGATGGCTCTCTCTGTCTGCTCTGAAGGAAAACCCTTGTCTCAGCTTCTGTAGTTGTCTTAGTCATCTAGTGCTGCTCTAACAGAAATACCACAAGTGGATGACTTTAACAAAGGGAAGTTTATTCTCTCACAGTCCGGTAGGCTACAAGTCCAAATTCAGCTCCAGGGGAACACTTTCTGTGTCGGCTCTGGAGGAAGGTCCATGTCATCAATCTTCCTTTGGTCTGGGAGCTTCTCTGTGCAGGAACCTCAGGTCCAAAGGACGCGCTCTGCTCCTGGCACTGTTTTCTTGGTGGTATGAGGTTCCTGTGCATCTCTGCTTGCTTCTCTCTTTTATATCTCAAAAGAGATTGGATTAAGACACTATCCAATCTTGTAGACATCATCAGTATAACCTGATCATAGTGATAGAGTTTACAGCACATAAGGAGATCACATCAGATTACACAATCATACAATACTGGGAATCATGACCTAGCCAAGTTGACAGATATTTTGGGGGGACACAATTCAATCCATGACAGTAGTGTTCTTCCGGGCATTCCTCCATCGTTCATGCTTGCTTCTGTGTGCCTAATCTTCTCTTTTTATATCTCAAAAGTGAATAGGTTTAAGAAACACCCTACAGTGATATGGCCTCATTAACATAACAAAGAAAATCCTACTCCCAAATGGGATTACATCCACAGGTATAAGGGTTAGGATTGGAACACACATTCTGGAGGAGGACACAATTCAATCCATGACACCCATTAATTCTATTTCAGGAGTTTACACTAAAAAAATAAAGATGTATGGTATATATCAAACGTGCGTATACATAAAAAGATGTTCAGTTATTTGAAAGAGCAACAAACTGGAAACAACCTAGATGTCCAACAATAAGGGATTAGTTAAACAAACTATGGTGGAGCCATATAAGAGAATCTTATGAAATCACCAACCATACTGTTTTGTTTTGTTTTTTTAAAGTAAAAATAAAGTTTTATTTGGCATATATTCAAAAGGACAAAAGTGGGAAGTGGACAAGCATGCTGCCACAGCCATGTCTGCCCGAATCCAAAGAACAGTTACAGAGCCATCAGTATATATCATCACAAAATGGGTAGAATCATTGAAAGCATCACTTTTTCACTGATTGGCTAGAAATTATAATCTTACATTTTGAATCATCTTTCTTAACAATCATTGGTACGGGTTTCAGATATGAAAGTCAGGAGGGTCTTCATTGGTCCAACAAATTTCTATTCACTAAATGCTAATAGAAAAAGATAAGAGTGGAGAGTCTTTTGCGTTCTGTCTGATGGGCTTTTGTGACAACTTCCTTAAGATGTTTTCCAAGATTATCTTAGCTATTGTCTTTATACCTCAGGGCCCAGTTGAGTGTCCCTGTGAATCCTTGTGAGCCCTTGCGAGCCCAGCTTCAGCTGGGTCACATTCTGTATGCTCAAGGAGAGGGGATAATAACTCCAATATTATTTCCTAAATCAGTCCCTCCTTTTGATCCTGCCATACTGTTTTTGAAGAACGTTTAAGGTTATGGGAAAATGCACATGATGTATAAAGTGGGGAAAATAGCTTTATAAAGCTGCATGTATAGTTTTATCTCAATTTTGTTTTATGCATGCACTGGCACATGAATTCACACGTATGTACATATGCACACATGCACACACACGATATGAAGTTGTTGTTAGGTGCCGTCGAGTTGATTCCGACTCATAGCAACCCTATGTACAACAGAACGAAACACTGCCCCATCCTGGGCCATCCTCACAATCGTTGCTATGTTTGAGCCCAATGTTGCAGCTGCCTTGTCAATCTATCTTGTTGAGGCTCTTCCTCTTTTTTGCTGACCCTCTACTTTACCAAGCATGATGTTCTTCTTCAGGGACTGGTCCCTCCTGATAACATTCCAAAGTACATGAGACGAAGTCTCGCCATCCTTACTTCTAATGAGCATTCTGGCTGTACTTCTTCCAAGACAGATTTGTTCATTCTTCTGGAAGTCCATTGTATAGTCAATATTCTTCACCAGCACCGTAATTCAAAGGCATCAAGTCTACTTCGGTCTTCCTTATTCATTGTCCAGCTTTCACATGCACACGAGGGGATTGAAAATATCATGGCTTTGTTCAAGCACACCTTAGTCCTTAAAGTGACATCTTTGCTTTTTAACACTTTAAATAGATCTTTTGCAGCAGATTTGCCCAATGCAATGTGTCATCTGATTTCTTGACTGCTGCTTCCATGGGCGTTGATTGTGGATCCAAGTAAAATGAAATCCTTGATAACTTCAATGCTTTCTCCATTTACCGTGATGTTGCTTATTGGTCCAGTTGTGAGGATTTTTGTTTTCTTTATGTTGAGGTGTAATCCATACAGAAGGCTGTGGTCTTCAAGTCCTCTTCACTTTCAGCAAGCAAGGTTGTGTCACCTGCATATCACAGGTTGTTAATGAGTCTTCCTCGAATCCTCATTCCCCATTCTTCTTCATATAGTCCATGTTCTCAGAGTATTTGCTCGGCATACAGATTGAATAAATACAGTGAAAGGATACAACCCTGACGCACACTTTTCCTGATTTTAAACCACGGAGTATCCCCTTGCTCTGTTTGAATGACTGCTTCTTGGTCTAAGTACAGGTTCCTTATAAGCACAGTTAAGTGTTCTGGAATTCTCATTCTTTGCAATGTTATCCATAATTTGTTATTAAGTAAAATCAGGTAAATGTTAACAGTGATTATCTAGGAGATCATTTCTTTATACTTTACTGTATCTTCCAATTTTTTGCTACTAACCAAGATGATTTTTATAATCAATTTTGAAATCAATCAGCACCGCTGTAACATGTATGACATCACTGTTGTTGCTAGGTACCATCGAGTAGGTTCTGACTCATAGCAACCCTATGTACAATAGAATGAAACACTACCTGGTCCTGCACCATACTCACAACCATTGCTGTGTTTCAGCCCATTGTTATAGCTACCGTGTCAATCCATCTCACCGAGGGTCATCCTCTTTTTTGCTGACCCTCTACTTTACCAAGCATGATGTCCTTCTCCAGGGATTGATCCCTCCCAAAAACATGTCCAAAGTATGTGAGACGAAGTCTCACCATCCTCACTTTAAAGGAGCATTATGGCTATACTTCTCCCAGGACAGATTTGTTTTTATCATACCATTATTTTTTATCATACTAGAATTTTGAACTCCAGTGTGTGTTTTACACTTACAGCACATGTCAATTCAGAACGGTCACACCTCAAGTGCTCAAGAACCACATGTGGCTGGTGACTCCCATATAGGATAAATACAGTTTATAAGCTACCAATATTTCTAATGTTAATGACTACCAATTACTAGTATAATACAGTAATCAATAGCTACCAATTATGTAGTGCTTACTATCTGCCAAGCATAATACGAGGTGCTTTGCAGGCATTACTTCATCAAGTAGATGAGAAACTGAAACTCAGAGAGGTAAAGTGACATGACCAAGGTCACTCAACTTGTAAAGAACTCAACTAGATTGAAATACAGGTTTTCCCCCCAGCTTTAGTTACTAAGCTCTTACCTACTATCCTATTGCGTGTCTCTGTTCATAAAACTATCAAATCTTGGTTATGATAGACTAAATGGAATGACACATGGAATATGCATTAAGATGCACATGGAATGTTTACCAAGATGGACCTTTTTATTTTGGTCACAAAACAAATCAAAATAAATTTGGAAGGATTTAAATCATACAAAGTATATTCTCTGACAGCAATAGGATTAAATTTGAAAAAATAAAACTTGAGAAAGCTATCTGGAAAACCCGTAAATAGTTGAAAACTAAAAGCAGACTTCTAAATAACGCATGGATCAAAGAAGAAATCAAAAGGGAAATTTAAAAGTATTATAAACTAAATGTAAATTAAAATACAACATAGCAAAATTTGTGGGATGCAGGTAAAGCAGTACTTAAAGGGAAATTTATAGCACCAAAATGATTATATAGAAAATATAAAAGGTCTCAAACCTTAGGTTAATAAGAAACTATCAAGATCATCTAATCTAATGATGAAGTTTGAAACCTTTTATAGCACCCTCTCAAGTGGTTGTGTATCTCTGTTTACACACCCCATATGAGAGAGCCCTTCCTTATAGAAACAGCCTACTCCATCTTTGAATGCTATGGACATTGTTTTCCTTTACAAAACAAGGCATGTGTTTGTTACCTTTGAGCCAGATGTTGAATACACAACTTTGTTTGCTTCATCTATGTGAAGGTTCCAGAACTGAGGCTCAGTGGAATCTTTTGAGCCTCCATCCCAAATGATGAATTTCTCCTGGCCAGAGAGTAAGTTCCACAAGCGCAGCGTGTGGTCCCTGGAGGCAGAGATGGCAAGCGTCCCTTTGGCAAACACTTTCACACACCTCACTTCTCCTACAGCAGATTGGGTAGGGGAGATTATATTAGTTGGGAAGATTTTGACCTTCTAACTACCAGTATTCCTGTCAGCTTGCAAATACCCTTGTTTACTAAAGAAAAGATGAATGGATTCAAACATATCCAATTAAAAATGTGTTGTAGCCAACTAAATTAAGAGTGCTTTGGTTGGGATTAAACCAATTGCCTCAGATGTTGAATCTATAAGAAACAGAGATAATTGAAATTTATAAAAGTCCAGCATCCTGGGAATGTTTAAAATCAACAAACACATGAAAAACAAGGTAAAATTCTAGACAAAAATGGTAGAGGGTTAGAATATTTTCATCACCACAAAAAGCGGTCATGCCTATCCCCCTCCCAAACCCTAGGCAACCACTAATCTACTTTCCATCTCTATGGATTTACCTGTTTTGGACATTTCATATAAAAGGAATGTTATGAATTGAATTGTGTTCCTCAAAAATATATGTTGTAAATCCTAACCCCTATACATGTGAAGGGGTCCTGGTGGTGCAGTAGTTAAGAGTTCAGCTGCTAACCAAAAGATTGGCAATTGAAATCCACCTGCCACTCCTTGGAAACCCTATGGGGTAGTTCTACTCCATCCTATAGAGTCTCTATGAGTCAGAATTGACTCAAGGACAGTGAGTTATACCTGTGGATGTAATCCCATTTGGGAATAGCATTTTCTTTGTTATGTGAATGAGGCCATATCAGCATAGGGTGTGTCTTAAACCTAATCCCTTTTGAGATATTAAAAAGAAGAGATAAGGCATAAAAACAAGCAAATAGGGAAAAGATAGATACCACTTCCTTGGGAAGAATGTTATAGAAGCTGATACAAGAATTTTCCCCAGAGTGGACAGAGAGAGCCTTCACCTCAAGCTGATGCCCTGAATTGGAACTTTTAGCCTCCTAAACTGTGAGAAAATAAATCTCAGTTTGTTAGAGCCACCCATTTTTGGTATTTTTGCTACAGTAGCACTAGCAAACTAAGACATGGAATCACATGATATGTGGCCTTTTGTGACTGGCTTCTTGCATTTGATACAGTTTTTAATGCATATTAGTTCATACCTTCTCTACTACAAACCCTCCACCAGCTTCTTGTTATTTTAGAACTTCTGTACGCTGACCTGCTAGGTTCCTGACTGCCTTGCCAGCCTCATCCCTATCCACTCCCCGCTTCACTCCGAGTTCCAGTCGCATGGCCTCCTTACTGTTCTTTAGACACGCCAACCTCACTGTCCTCTCAGGGCCTTTGCACTTGACTGTTTCCTGCATCTGGAAGGCTCTCCCCTCTCCCCTGCCCTTTGCAGGCTTCATGCTTCACATCTTTTGTGTCTCAGCTGAAATGCTCTCTGTTCAGAGAAACACCTTCCACAACAGCCCTGTGATGGATTGAATCGTATCCCCCCAAAATATGTTGTGGAATCCTAACCTCTATACCTGTGGATGTAATCCCACTTGGGAATAGCGTTTTCCTTGTTGTATTAACGAGGCTGTATCAGTGTAGGGCATGTCTTCAACCAATCACTTTGAGATATAAGAGCAGATTAAGTATAGAGAAACAAGCAAACAAGCACGAATGTGAGAAAGAGAGATGCCAGGTGGAGAGCTCTAAAGAAAGCCTCCAAGAATGCTAGAGAAACTGAGACAAGGATTTTCCCCCAGAGCTGACAGACAGAGAGCCTTCTTCTGGTGCCAGTACCCTGGTTTCAGACTTCTATCCTCCTGAACAAAGAGGAAATAAATTTGTTTGTTAAAGCCACCGACTTGTGGTAGCACTAGGTAAGTAAGACAAGCCCCAAGTTGGTTATTACAGTTATTGTTGCTCACAACCTGATTTTCCTCATTACATGTACCACCGTTTGTAACTACGTTTTTGTCTGTCTCGCCTTCCCAAATACATGACTCTAACTCAGGACCAGGACTAGGGTATGGCAAGTGAGGCACTTACCTCGGGTGCAAAATTTAAGGGGTGCGAAATTACTGATTTTTCCTTTTGCCTCAAGCTTCCTTTTGGGTTATCATGGCACTGTGACTGATCTGCCTTTATTTATAAGGTCGATCTTTTGTTCATCATGGAGTTTTTGCATTCATTTCAATTTTTAAAATATTATTTACTTTGATGACTGAATTTGTTTTTGGCACCCTTTAAATTTTGCACCCAGTGCAAATGCTTCACTCTACTTGCCTTATTTCTAATCTTGGTGTGTCTCTGTTGAGTGCCTAGAACAGGCTTGGTACACAGTTGCTGTTAGCTGCCGTTGAGTTGATCCCCAATGCATGTTGACCCCATGCACAATGGAACGAAACACTGCCTGGTCCTGCGTCATCGCTACGATTGGTTCCAGATTCGACTGTTGTGATCCACAGGGTTTTCATGAGCTGATTTCTAGAAGGTTATCGCCAGGCCTTCCTAGTTCATCTTTGTCCGGAAGCACCACTGAAAACTATTCAGCATCGTAGCAACATGCAAGCGTCTACTGTGCATGAGGTACATTGGCTGGGAATTGAACCCGGCTCTCCTGCACAGTAGGCACTCAATAATTGATCAAATGAATGAACCATATCTATGATGGGACTCTGCAGAAATGAAAACCTTACTTAGGATCTGAGGGATTGTGGTTGACTAATGGCAAAAACAACCACAATTCTTTATCCTCTCTGAGCCCACTCCCTTTGCAATGTGACTCTGAAGTTCCTCTTATCAAGAGGTGGACCCTATTTCCCTATTCACTGATTCTGGACTGTCCATGTGACCTCCTTTGGCCAATAAAATGTGATAGGGTGCCCATTCTGAGACTAGGCCTCAAGAAGCTATGACAATAGATTTATGGATGAAAATTGGCATAAAGCCGATTTCTAGATGTCAGAGATCAATTATATCTCCATGTTCCCACTTTATCCATCATTTCTGACACAAGCCTCCCATATAGTACCCTCTCTCTGTCCTGGCCACCCGGGGCTAGGTCAGATCTTGCAAGTTAATAGGACACTGTCTTCACATTCATTAGTTTAGTGGAATGACTCACAGAACTCACTGAAGATAGCATACTTAGAACAATCGGTTTTATTATAGTTGTCGCTGGATGCCATGGAGTCAATTGAGACTCATGGCGACCCCATGTGTGCATGGCAGAACTGCTCCATAGGGTTTCAAAGGCTGTGAGCTTTTGGAAGTAGATCACTAGGACTGTCTTCCGAGATGCCTCTGGTGGGGTTCGAACTGCCAACCTTTTGGCTAGTATTGAGTGCTTAACCATTTACCCAGGGTAAAAGGACATAAATCAGGGTCATCATACAGAGGAGATACATGGGTGAGGTCTGGGAATACTCCCGATATGGAGCTTGCTGTGTTTCAAAGAGGGTACACCATCCTCACTTCACCAGTCAGGAAGCTCTCTGAGCCTCTGTGTTCTGGGCTGTATCCGCCAGTCCTGCATGATAGGCTAAATCATATCTCCTGAGACTAGCTGATATTAGTCTCCCAAGTGAAACTTTTCTGGTCTGTCCAGCCCCTAATCACCAGCACAAATCCTAAGGTGTGGCCTGGAAGTCTCAGACCAAGACACCCCAGTTACACCAACGGTTATTTCTCTGGAGCCAAGGACAAAGGCCACCTTACTTAACATAAAACTAGGTCCTATACCCCACAGAAGCCTTGGCATTTCTGCTCACTGTTTTGAAGCCCAGCCTCATCTCTGCTCAGGTGAGCCTGCTGGGGGATAAGAGACTATGTGGAGTGGAATTTTCTCAATCAAAATAATCTTCAATCAGCCAGATCCCAGATGTCCTCCCAACTAATTGTAGATGCATAAGCAAGCCCAGATGAGACCAGAAGAGCCACCCAACTGAGCATGGCCTGAATTGCCAACCCACAGAAGATGAATTTTAAAAATGGCTGTTTTGGGGTATTTTGTTATGCAGCTATAGCTAACTGATGCAGGAACAAACGGCCAAGGTTTCAATACAGTGAAGTGAATCAGTGGTGGAGAGGTCTAGAGAACACTAGGAAGAAGTGGATCATAAGCTCTCCTTCCCGAGCCTCACCTGTGTGCCCAGTTAGAATGTGGATCACCTGATGCTCTTTCATGTCCCACACAACTGTGGTGCCATCCTGGGTGCCAACCACCAGCAGCAGCTCTTCCAGGCTCCATGCCATAGCAGTGATGCCTGCAGTCACACAGAAAATAGTGAAACTATGAGCTCTTATGTCTGAGTTCTCAGCCATGGGGTCCTTTAATGAGCACTCACTTCATAGATAAGGAAACTGAGGCACAGAAAGTCACACAGGTTGGAAGTGGCACAGCCAGGATTTTGAAGCCAGGGCTGTTGGATGCCAAAAATCAGATGGTCAGTTGTGATGTTTTTATTGCTTTTATATAGTGCTATGGATTCACCTGTGTCCCCCTGTGAATATGACCCTGTTTGGAAATAGGGTTTTTCTTTCATTATGTTAATGAAGTCATACCAGAGCAGGGTGGGTTGTAAACCTAATCACTTCTGAGTGGTGTCTTATAAAACAAGCAGAATAAACACAGAAACACACACAGGGGAAAGACAGATGCCAAGGAATGCCAATAAACAGAGGGGAGAGGGAGGGAGAAAGGGAGGGAGGAAGGAACAAATGTACGGTGGATGGATGGGTGGAGAGATGGAATGATGGATGGAAAGAAAGGTAAGAGGATGGATGGATAGAAGCATGGAAAAAAGAAGGAAGGACGGATGGATGACTAACGGAAGGATGGATGAAAGGACAAACGGAAGGAAGGGTGAATGGACAAACGGAAGGAAGGGTGAATGGATGGATGGAGAAAGGGAGGGATAGATGGATGGATGGATGGTGAATGAGTGGGTAGATGGATGGATGGAAGGATGAATGATGATGGAAGGATGAACGCAAAGATGGGTGGAAGGATTGATAGGTGGATAGAAGCACGGAAAGAAGGAAGGAAGGAAGGAAGGGTGGGTGGGTGGGTAGGCAGATGGATGGATGAGTAGATAGATGGGGAATAAATAGATGAGTGTATGAATGGAAGATGGATGGATGGATGGCGGGTGGGTGGATGGAAGGAACGATGGATGGATAGATGTATGGGTGGGTAGATGGACGGAAGGATAAATGGATGGGTGGGTAGATAGATGGAAGGATGGATGGAAGACAAATGGATGGAGGGAACTAAACCCTCCTCTCTCTGACATTCTCATGTTCTGGGGGAGTCTACATTTCCATCAGCCTCTCAGGGGCCGGTCAGGAATCAACCCCTGGCTGCCAGAGCATACTAGTATAAGTCTGTCAATTGCAGCAACTATCTGTAAGATTGGTTCTTGGCGTCTCTGAGATGCAGTTGGTGTCCCTGCAGCCTGGGCTCATTAGCAGTATTTACACCTGTAAGCTACATCCCTTGGGAGTCAGGAAGAGCTAAGTCAGCATGAACCAGCAAGGGCTTGCCCTGATGACACCCCTGAGGCTGCTGACTGGCAGAGGGTCCCCCAGAGAGTAGCCTGAAACACTCGCCCTCAGCTGCTCCGGGCAAGCAGGGGCCTGGCGGGGTATTTGCAATGCTGGGAAGACTCACCTTTGTGGCAACCGGTGAGGGTTGCCCGGAGGGGCCCGCCAGGGGGCTGGAGGAACCCTGTGAGAGGCACCAACACTGGGTAGGGACACACCCGGAACCAGCTCTGCACCTGTTGGCACAGTTGCCCCACCAGTGCCGGGTGTGTGGTGGTGAAGAAATGGAGCCTAGCCAGGAGTTCTGTGTAGAGGATGCTTCTCTCTGGAACAAAAGGGTGTAGGTTAAGGGGGGGACACTGCTGGCTGGGTTGAGCAACCCTGCAGTTGCTGCAGAAGAGAAAAGAAGATGCAGAACCTCGGGTATAGCCCCTGTGTTCTCTCCAGCCTCATTCTCTGCCCTCGCCAGGCTGTTTCCTGCTTAGTCTCCTAGAGCTGCTGTAACACAAATACCACAAATAGGTGGCTTTAAAGAACAGAAATTTATTTTCTCACAGTTTAGAAGGCTAGAAGTTTGAATGCAGGGCATTGACTCTAGGGGAAGGCTGCAGTGCAATGAATCACTTTTATATGGTCTTTCTAGCCATGGTCTTGTAACTCCCACAAAATGGTCAGGTGGGACTATGCAAATAAGGTGTGTGGAACCCATGTGTGGATTGGACAGTCTGCTAATGCAAATTAAGGTACATGGAAACTTTGCAGGGATGGGACTATGCAAATAAGGTACATGGAATCCTTGTAGGGGATTGGTCAGTTTTGCCATTCCACTAAGCTTAAAAAGAGCCAATCCCAGATGTTGAGGGGAGAGGAGTCACACTACTGTCAAAAACAAGTGCCAGGAGTGGAGCATATCCTCTGGACCTGGGGTTCCTACACTGAGAACGTCCTAGACTCAGAAGACAGAGCCGTAACACTGGAGACTATGTGAGACAGTGAGCAGCGGTGGCAAGCACAGCAGAGTCCAGCCTCAGAAAAACGGTGGCAGCAGAACCAGGATACTGCAATGAGATGGTACAATAGGCTTCCTGGCCCATGGAGTGAGGCAGCTACAGTGGGCTTGCTGACCCACTGAGTGAGAGAGAGCTGAGCGCCTTCAGACAGGAGGCTTGCTGGCAGAGCAGGGTGCCTCTGGGCACTTATCAGTGGAGCTAAAGAGTTGTAACATTTGCCCGAGCAGGGAAGAAGCTAGGACCAAACAGAGCCCTGTGGCAGAATCCAGACCTGAGCAGGGCTCAGCAGCAGAGGCCTGCCTGCAGGCATGGCCGAGAAGGAGACTTCCTGATTGAAGAGCTGTATCCTGTGTTGTTCCTGTTGCTTCCAAGTGAATCCTGAACTGTAACCTGCTATTTCCCTAATACACTCCATAATCGCGAGTATGATGTATGAGCTCTGTGTGCCATTGCAACAAATTATCAAACCCAGGAGAGAAGTAGAAAGTGCTGTGGGAGGGACAGCTGGTGTCAGAACTGGTAAAAAGTTTGGAGAGTGGAGGTATGTCTGACCTCCACTTCACAGGGATCAGCCTTGGGCTGATGCTGATCTTGGTTCTCCTCCCCCCTCATGAAATTAGAGGACTCCAGATACTACCCTTTTACAAAGCCTCTCTCTCTCCCTCTCTCTCTCTCTCTCTCTCCCTCTCTCTCTCTCTCTCTCTCTCTCTCTCTCTCTCTCTCTCTCTCTCTCTCTCTCCCTCTCTCTCTCGGCTCTGGGGGAAGATCTCTTTCAGTTACTGTAACCCCAGCATTCCTTGGTTCCTTGGTGATCTCCACATGGCATCTATCTTCCCCTGTTTGTGCTTGCTTACCTCTGTGCCCAGTCTGTTCTTTTTATATCTCAAAAGTGATTGGCTTAAGACATACCCTACACGGATCTTGCTTCATTAACATAACAAAGAAAACCCTATTCCCAAATGAGATTACATCAACAAACACATATTTACAACATATATTTTTGGGGGACACAATTCAATCGATAACTGCCTTTGGGCCTTTGCACGTGCTGTTACATCTGCCTGGACTGCTTCCCTGCACTCCCCCTTTCTCATGCCTATCATCTCCTCATTCCCCTCTTAGCTCAAAGATCACCTCCACAAAAGAGCATTCTCTAACCCAACCCTCTAATGCCCCCCATCCCCAAGCTCACTCCTGATCAAGTCGTAATGTGACATTTCTTGGTGTGTTTGAAGTCCCTGGGTGGTATAAACAATGAACGTGCTCAGCCGGTACCAAAAGTTTGGAGGTTCAAGTCCACCAGAGGCTCCTTGGAATAGAGGCCTGCCAATCTACTTCGAAACATCAGCTGTTGAAAATCCTATGGAGCGCAGTTCTACTCTGACACACATAGGGCCGCCATGAGTTGGGGTCTACACTACCAGGGCACTTCAGTGGCTGTCAACTTTCCGCATTACGTTAGATCTTTACCTTTCAGAGAACAGTATCTGTGAGATAAATAATGATCGTTTCCCCAGCACTTGTCACTTACAGGGGGAATCGGTTTCCTGTGGCTGCTGTAACAAAACAACCTTGGTAGCTGGAAACAAGAAAACTTCATTCTCTCACAGTTCTGTGGGCCAGAAATCTGGAATCAAGGTGTTGGCAGGGCTGTGCTCCCTCCAAAGACTCTAGGGGAGAATTGTTTCTTACCCTTCCAGCTTCTAGGAGCTCCAGGCATTCTGGGCTGTGCCTGCATCACTCCAATCTCTGACTCTGTTGTCACATGGCCTTCTCCCCTGTGTGTCTCTGTGTCTTCTCGTCTGTCTCAAAATTCCCTCTGCCTCTCTCATAAGGATACATGTGATTAAATTTAGGGCCCACATGGATACTCCAGGATAGCTCCTCCTCACAGAGTTCTAAACTTAATCACAGCTTTTGCCATAAAAGGTAATATTTTCAGGTTCTGGGGATTGTTGCTAACTGCCTTCAGGTTGGTTCTGATCCATAGCAGCCTTATATAAAACAGAATAAAACTTTGCCCGGTCCTGTGTCATCCTCACAATAGGTGGCATACTTGAGTCCAGTCATTGCAGATATCGTGCTTTTCCATCTCACTTAGGGTCTCCTTCGCCCTCGCTGGCCCTCTCTTTCACCAAACGCAATATCCTTCTCCAGCGATTGGTCGCTCCTGATGATGTGTCCAAAGCAAGTGAGTAAGAAAATGTTCTGTTGCGATCCATAAGACTTACACTGGGTGATTTTTGGAATTTGATGATCAAGTCTTTCTTTCTAGTCTGTCTTAGTCTGGAAGCTCTGCTGAAACCTGTCCACTACGGGTGACCCTGCTGGTATTTAAAATTGTCTTAGCTATCTAGTGCTGCTATAAATAAACAAATACCACAAGTGGGTAGCTTTAACAAATAGAGATTTACTTTCTCACAGTTAGGAGAGTAGAAGTCGGTATGAATTCAGGGTGCCAGCTCTAGGGGAAGGCTTTCTCTCTCTGTCGGTTCTGGAGGAAGTTCCCTGTCTCTTTTAGAACTTCTGCTCCTGGGCGATCTTCAGGTGGCTTGGCATCTCACTTCCTCCATCTCTGCCTGCTCACTTGCTTGTAAAATCACTTTGACATCTCAAAAGAGATTGACTTAAGATACACCCTACATTAATACTGTCTCATTAACGTAACAAAGAAAACCATTCCCAAATGGGATTATAATCACAGGCATAGAGGTTAGGATTTACAACACATATTTTGGGGGGACACAATCCATCCATAACACTGGCATAGCTTCCAGCATCACAGCAACACCCAATCTACCACAGGATGACAAACTGACAAACTGGTGGTGATCCGAGGATTAGGAAGTGAATATATCTTTGGAGGGCCATTTTTTTTCTGCCTGCCACAAAGATGAACCATTATTATACCCCAAGTTTATTAAGGGGCAAACAGAGGCACAAAGAGGTTAAGCAACTTACATGTCACACAGACAGTAAGAAGCAAGAATCTGACCCAAAAAGTTTTATTCCAAAGCCGAGCGAGGAAGATGAGGTGCTGAAGTAGACTGTGCATTCTGACTCTTTGTTGGGGCTTCCTAACTGTGGGGTCTGGCTTGGTTTGCTGGTGCATGAAAGGGGGCAGGACCAGGGGCAAGGACTCTACTCACCAAGGGCACAAAGTATAAGGTGGTCCCAACAAACTTAATCACCAAAATAAATACTATTTTAATGCAATCTGTTCTTTTAAAATCAAAATTAGCGTAAAAACATCCATAATGAACAAAATATCAACCTACTGAAGCAAACCAGAATCAGTAATGGTGTCATGCCAAGCCTAATTGGAGCCTGAGGGAAAAGGAAAAAATTGAGAATACTGATCACATCTTTCTTTAAAACGCTCATCTTTTACGTTTGTCTATCTGTTTACTTATGTATTGAAGGTCCCTGGGTGGTGCAAACAGTCTGTGTTTCAAACCCACTCACTGGTGCCTTGGAGGAAAGGCCTGGCAATTTGCTTGTGTAAAGATTATAGTCAAGAAAACCCTATAAAACATTTCTACTTTATAACACATGGGGTCACCGTGAGTCAAAATTGACTCTACGGCAATGAGGTTTTATTTATTTCGGAGTGCTCTGGAATGGTCTGAGAGCGAACGGTGGCCCAGCAACGCCCTCTGGTGGTGACATCTGTTCCTACACCTTCTGTCTGTGCTGGAGGATGGGGGAACACGTTGTAAATCCAGGGGCTCTGCTAAGAAGAACAGGCAGTAATTTGGGCTTTTAAATCTTCCCATGACTGAGGAGTTGTGCCCAAGGCCGTTTTGGGGGGAAATTTTTCTCGGTGAGGTTTATGACCCCTGGTGAGCACCTCTCACGTGAGTTTTTCTAGTTGCCTTCAATCCCCGACTGTTCCTCTCTCTGTTCCTGTCTCTCCCTCTTGAGGGCTGGGAGGGGCGTTAATCATCCTTGGGGCTTCATTGGGCCTGACACTGCAGCTGGAACAATAATCAGGGTTGCATGCATGCATGAGAAAGGTGTTACTGATCTTCGACTTGGGTAGCATCCCAGACATGCTTTAGTCCAACTTCAGTTTCACAGATGACATAAACTGATAGGCCCAGGGCAGAAGTGGCTTCTCCCAGACCATTCACATAAACTTTCTTGATGCTACCATGTGATAGTAACAGGGTCCTCACCACAGCTGGGCGTTGCATTAATTGATTTGTATAGCCCTCCCAACAGCCCCAGGTGGAAGGGTCTATCTGTGTCCCCATCTTGCAGATGGGAAAACTGAGGATGGGAGTGTTTAAAGAACTTGCAAGGCCATACTGCTGGTAAATGGCAGAGGCAGGATTCAAATGGAGATGTGGAGCTCAAAACCCATGCTCTGGGCCAGGACTCAACACTGTATAGGTGGCAGGCATAGAAATTTGGCAGAGAGTGAGTGAACACTGCCCTTACCCTTCCAGAGCTTAGACTTCAGTGGGGCAGACAGATGATGCTAAAGGAAACCAATAGAAATAACAATAAAGAACTAATATGAACCGAAGCACAGGGCAGTGGTAGAAAATGCAGGGGTAGGAGGGGCGGGTGCCTGCTTCAGGGGAGGCTGGGCAAGGCTTCTCCCAGGAGGTGTATTTGGCTGAGCACAGAAGGGACCACAGAAGGGCTGGGGGAGGCAAGTCCCAGGGCCCCGTGACAGTAAGTGTTATAGCCAGGCCTGTGTGCATGAGCTTGAAAATTTCCCTCTCCAAAGGTCTGGGGCAACAGGAGCAAAAGGAGCATCTTCCAGGGGACTGGGTCAAGCAGGGCCCTCTAGGTTGCAGTACTAGATGGGTCTTAACCCAAAGTGAAGTGGGGGGCTATCTAGAAGATTTAGCAGCTAGCAACTCAGTGAGATTTGGGCTTTGGAAATATTTCCCTGGCTGGTGAGTGGAAAATGACCTAGGGGATGAGAAGAAGGTGGACAGATACCAGAGGAGGCTTCTGCAGTGGTCCAGGCCAGAGGAGGCCCGGTAGGTCCAGGCTGGTAGCTGTGGGGATGGAGAGATACAAATGGGTTCAAGGATCCCTTCACAGAGCCAGGACTAGAAGGCAATATTTGGAATCAGAGGCCACTCTACTTCCCACCTGTGAAGAAGAACTTTGGATAAAGTGACTTAAGCATCTGTTATGGATTAAATTGTGTCTCCCAAAAATATGTGTTGGAGTCCTGACCCCTATATCTGTGGATATAACTCAATTTGGAAATAGGGTTTTCTTTGTTATGTTAATGAGGCTGTACCCGTGTAAGATATGTCCTAAATCCAATCACTTCTGAGTGATATAAAGAGTAGATAGACACAGAGAAAAAGCAAGAACAAGTGGAGGGAAAGATATATGCCACATGGAGATTGTGAAGGGACCAAGGAATGTCAAGAAGAATGCTCAGACAAGGAGTTTAGCCCAGAGTGGACGGAGAGAGAGCCTTACCCTAGAGCCAGCTCCCTGAATTCCGACTTCTAGTCTCCTGAACTGTGACAGAATAAATTTCTGTTTGTTAAAGCCACCCACTTATGGTACTTCTGTCACAGCAGCACTAAGAAGCTAAGACAGCATCTTTATGACAAACCTCCCATCAAAAGCATCTGGGAATTGTATAAAAATGGCCCTGGGCAGAGCATCAACTGAGAGTAAGGGAAATTCTTCAAGGTCTAGATCAGGGGGCTGCAAACTCCGGCCCCTGGGCCAAATCCAGCCCATGCCTCCACCTGAGAGCTAAGAATGGATTTTAAAGATGAATATTTGCAATCAACTGGATGACAGAAACACCAGCTTGGAATCCCAATTAAGCAAAAAAAGAAGAATTCCGATCTGCTCATTAACAGAATAATTATTATTATATTATTAATATATATCTATTTATGTTATATATGTCAATATATCTTCTCAATGATTATTACTGTATTTTAAATTTTGTCAATAAAATTGTTGTTAGCTGCCGTTGAGTCAGCCCCCAACCCATGGCAACCCCATATAAAAGAAAATGAAATGCTTCCCGGTTGTGCACCGTCCCCATGATCAGTTGTGCAGCTGACTGTTGTGATCCATAGAGTTTTCACTGGCTGCTTTTTGGAAGGAGATCACCAGGTCTTTCTTCCTAGTCCATCTTAGTTTGGCAGCTCTGCTGAAACTTGTTCAGTGTCACAGCAACATGCAAGCCTCCACTGACAGATGGGTGGTGGCTGCATATTAGGTGCATTGGGGGGGAATCGAACCTGAGTCTCCCACATGGAAGGCGAGAATTCTACCACTAAACCCCCACTGTCCCCTTCTGCTCATTAGCAGACCTGTATTACAAAACAGTTGTCTTCAGTGATTATTATTATATTTTGAATTTTGTCAATAAAAAATGTATTGTTGTTATGTATGTACCACCAAAAAAAAAAAAAAAAAGTTGCTGTTGAGCTGATTCCGACTCTTGGTGACCCCATGTGTATCAGAGTAGAACTGTGCTCCATAGGGTTTTCGATGGCTGAGTTTTCAGAAGTAGATTGCCAGGGCTTTCTTCCGAGACACATCTAGATAGACTCAAACCGCCAGCCTTTTGGTTAGCAGTTGAGGGCATTCACCATTTACATCACTCAGGGTCTCTGTTGTTATATATAATTACCTACATAATATTGATTTTGCCTAAAACATTTCCTGCCTTGTGCTTTACAGGAAAAGAGGGCTGAGCCCAGGACAAAGAGCAGGTACTGCTTTGGGGCTTTCCCTCCACAGCTTGCCCCAGTGCAAGGCAAACCTCCTCAGTCCAGGAGAAAACCCACAGATTCAGACAGGAAAAGGCATGGATTAGTGAAAACCCGGCCACACTCAGTGAGCAGAGCAGGCTTCTAGAAGTACCACAGAGTCGCCCTCTGGGTGCAGGCAGCTACACTCACCTAGGCCTCGGAGCTCCACAGCAGGGCGGACAAGCTGCAGGGCCTCGTAGACCAGGCCAACCTCAGGGGAATCCAGGTGTGGGGCGCACAGGTCAAAGTCATCCAGGAGGGCCTCAAAGCCCCCGGACATGGCCCGGCAGGAGATCCAGCTCAAGCTGCCTATGGGACGAGAAGGAGGAGCTGGATGCACCTGCCCCCCTAGTCACTCTGGGCTTATGCTCCCTGCAATCTGGGGGCAGGGGTCACCTCCAAATTCTCCCAGGGGGCTCTCAGCCTCAGCCCCGCTGACATTCAGGGCCAGGTCATTCTCTGGGATGGGGCTGTCCTGTGCACTGTAGGGTGCTGAGCAGCATTCCTGGTCTCCACCTGCCCGATGCCAGTAGCAACACCCCAGTTCTGACAACCAAAAATGTCTCCAGACATTGCCAAATGTCTTCTGGGGGCAAATTACCCCTGCTTGAAAACTGCTCAGATAGATAGATAGACAGACATGTAGACAGACAGACAAATAGATCAATAGATAGTTGATTGATAGATTAGATAGATCGATAGATTGACCAATAGACTGATCAACAGATAGTTGGTTGATAGATAGAAAATGATAGATGATAGAGAGGTAGGAGATAGATAGATGGATGGATTGACAGATCGATAGACAGACAGGGTCTTTTATACTAAAACAGGGTTTTTACACCTCAGCACTACTGACACTTGGTTCCAGAACATTCTTTGAGGTGGGGCCGTCCTATGCATTGTAGGATGTTGAGCTGCATCTCTAATCTCCACCCACTCGATGCCAGTAGATCGTCTTCCCCAGTCATGACAACCTAAACTTCCCCCAGACATCATCAATGTCCACTGAAGACCAGGACAACCCCGGTGAGAATGGCTGCCTTAAGAGGAGCCGGGGTCCCCTATTCACCCTTGGCCCCCCAGGGGGAAGAGAAATGCAGCAGGTCCAGGAGGGTCTTACCTAGCACATCCTGCTTCAGCTCCTCGATGCGGCCCGCGTGGAGCAGGTGGAAGGGCAGCTCCTTCAGCTTCCGTAGGTTTGCAACTGTGTCTGAGAACCAGAGGGGCTGAGGGGCCACCTGGGGCAGGGGAGAAGGGGAGCTGGCCACCAGGTGCTAGGACACATGCTCCTCCACTCACCTGCAAACATGGGCCAGGTTGGGCACCAAGCGGTGGGGACATCATGCCAGACAGAGGCACCCCCCACTTCCCCTCAGTATCAGGCTGGGGCAAAGGGTGGGGCTTGGGGCCAGGGGAGCTGGAGTGAGGGCAGCATTTCCCAGGGAATAGAAAAGGTTTCCTGAAACAGGTGCATTGGAGCTGGGCCTCAGAGGATAAGTAGGAGTCTGCCTGGTGGTATGTGTTAGAAACCAGTGGCAGTCCAGAGCAAGAGAATAGCACCGGCTAGGGCCTGGAGGGGCAAGAAGAATGATCCTCATTTTGGGAGAACTGAATTATAAGGCAGGGTGAAGGGTCGTGGTGGGGAACGAGACTAGGGAGGTTGTGGGTGGCAAATCATGAAGGTCACTGAATACTAGGCCGGGGAGGTTGAACTTGATACTGAGGGCACTGGGGAGCTACGGGAGGTGTTAGAGAAGGAGAGGCATGATCAGATTTGCATGTCAGAAGCATCCCTTGGGATGGTGGCCTGGAGTGAGAAGGCGGTCCAGAGGCTGGGAGATCAGGAAGACCCTCAGACCAGGTTCCATAGGGAGAGGATGAAGCTGAGGGTGCAGTGCCCCTGGACACATGGAAGGGGGCTGGGTAGTTGGTGAGTTATTGGAGAGGAGAAGGGCAGCCCCCAGAAAGAATCTGGCCTGGCCCTGCCTCCAGCCTGCCCGTCAGGTGGGGGGAAAAAAAAAAATCTACAAGAAAAGACTTAGGAATCTTTAGACTTTAAACCAAAACTATCCCTTGAACTCATCTTTAAACTATAGTTTAGCTTAATTAGTAAAGAATGTCTGCCTTGAGCATTGTGCTTTTTTAAAGAACTATCTATATGGGATCAGATTGACAACAGCAGCTTGAAAGGTTAGAAGAGAAGCTCAGTGGGCAGTGAGTTTATATTAATGGTGGTGGAATGATTTGGAAAAGGATAGCGAGAATGGTTACACAATCTGAAGAATGTGATCAGTGTCACTGAATTGTACACACAGAAATTTTTGAGATCGTGTATGTTTTGTTACGTACATTTTCACCACAAGAAGTGTAAGTTCCTAGTCATGATGGTTGCACTAAAACCAAACAAACTAAACCCGTTGCCATGGAGTCGATTCCAACTCATAGCGACCCTACAGGACAGAGGAGAACTGCCCTACAGGGTTTCCAAGGAGCAGCTCATGGATTAGAACCGTCAACCTTTTGGTTAGCAGCCGAGCTCTTAACCATTGCACCACCAGGGCTCCACTACAGTTATGTAAAACGTTAACATGAGGGAAAGCTAGAGGAAAGGTCCGCAGGAACTCTCCCTACTCACTTTGCAACTCTTCTGCAAATCTAAAATTATTTCAAAATAAAAAGTTTTTAAAAACTTGTAAGTATACTATGCCGTGAGACTAGGAGAACTGGATGGTGCCCAGCTACCATTACTGAACATTTTGAACAAAGCTTCTATAGAAGAATCCTGATCAAAAGGAAGGAAAATGCAGAACAGAATATCAAATCTCAATGGAATCCAGACTTTCTGGAGCCAATTAAGCTGGATGAACCTCTGAAACTATTGCTCTAAGATGATCTTTAAACCGTAAACATCAAACCAAAACTATCCCCTGAAGTCTTCTTTGAGCCAAACAATAGTTTAGCTTAACTGGTAAAGAATGTCTGCCCCGAGCATTGTGCTCTTTTATGGGATCAAATTGACAACAGCAACTCAAAAGGTTAGACAGGAAGCTTAGGGGGCAGTGAGTTTACTATTGATGGTGGTGGAAAAATTTGGAAAAGGACTGCAAGAATGCTTGCACAATGTAATGTAATTGAAGAATGTAATCAATGTTACTGAACTGTACGTGTAGAAATTGTTGAATTTGTATGTCTTTGCTGTGTCTGTTTTCACCAAAATATAAATAAATTAAATTTTAAGAACGTGTCAGTATATCAGAAATATATGTCATGTTTGTGTGATTAATAAAATGAATATTGATTTAAATTGCTAAGTTAAAGAGAAGCATAAGGTCTGCCTCAGAGTTAAGGGAGCGTAGAGAAAAGAACAAGTAATTCAGAAGGGAGGAAATCTCAGAGGTCTTCCAGAAGGAAGAGGTGTTTGAGCTGAGCCTTGAGTATTTGAGAGGGAAAAAGGAGGTGGCCACCCAGACCTAGAGCTCCTGGACCCATGAGAAAAAAGGCTAGACGGAAATGTGTAGAATGATGAGGAGGTGGAGGAGGATGAGAAGGACTGGGGGATCATGACCCGGTGAGGAGGAGAGGTCTTCTTGAATGGGGAATTGGGGTGATTTTTATTTTATTCTTTGATCTTTGTGTGTGTTCCATAATAATCGTATACTAGGAGTCCCTGAGTAGTGCAAACAGTTAAGTGCTCAACTACCAACCAAAAGGATGGTGGTTTGAAACCTTCCAGGGGCACCTTGGAAGAAAGGACTGGCGATCTGCTTCTAAAAGGTTGCAGCTTTGAAAACCCTATGGAGCACAGTTTTACTCTGCACACATAGGGTTGCCAAGAGTCAGAACTGACTCTACAGCATTGGGTTTGTTTTTTGTTTTTTACTCTTGTAACTTGAAGCATTCTTTTTTAAGGGTGTGATGCATGAGGGGGAATTCAGGTTGGAAATCAGATTGTACCACGGAATTCACAGAGGAAGACGCCAAATGGGCAACAAGTGATGGGGGGAACTGTTTGGCCTCATGAGGAATCAGAGCTTAGCGAATTAAAACTCCAAGATGCGAGGGCGTTAGTGTTGTTCTAATATGTTCCTGGAGTTCCTGGTGGTGCAAATGGTTAATGCACTCAGCTGCTAACTGAAAGGTTGGCAGTTTGAGTCCACCCAGAGGCACCTCAGAAGAAAGGCCTGACAATCCACTTCCAGAAAATCAGCCATTGAAAACCCTATCGAGTGCAGTTCTACTCTGACGCATATGGGGTCACCATGAGTTGGAGCCAACTCAAAGGCAAATGGTTTTAATATATTTTCAAACGTTGTGGTTTATCATCCCATCTGGAAAGTTGGAGGAGGGGTTGGGTTCTTTTCATCTGCTACTTGCCATCCTCCAAATTATATTAAGGGGCTTAGAGGGGTCATGGAGGGGCTGAGGGGACATCTTGCCCTCACAGGAGAGGGAAGAGGCTGGCCACACGAGATGACTTTCGCCTTTGCCAACACAGAGAGCTAGGGTGGGTGGGCGAGGCTGGTGCCGCATGCGGGAGCCCCAGTCCTGGCCCTCACCTTGCGGTCCAGGTTCAGCGGCTTCCCCAGGAGAGGCAGGGTGATGAGCTTCTTGGTGCCCTGGCTCCAGGCCCCTGAGAAGAAGTCAGCCAGGACGCTGTGCCGCTTGACTCTCTCGGACCCAGACAGGTAGCGCTCACGGACCACCTCAGCCAGCTGTCTGTGGAGAGGGGACACAGACAGTTGGGGGAAGTTCAGAGGCAGCCACTGGCCTTCCTGGAGGTGCTTCCCCAAACACTGGTGCACTCTAAAGCACCTTTGGGAGGCTGGCAGCATCTGTACTACTTGTTTCATTTTTTAATTGTTGTAAAGATGTATATAACACAACATTTGCCAATTCAACATTTTTCGGGTATACAATTTAGTGGTATCAATTACATTAATCATGTTGTATAACTACCACCCATAATTGTTGCCAAATTTCTCATCACCATAAACAGAAGCTCATTGCTTCCTAAACAATGACTCCCCTTTCCCCCTCCCTCAGTCCCTGGTAACCACTAATAAACTTTGGTCTCTATGTGTTTGCCTATTCTTATTATTTCACGTAACTGAGATCATACAATATTTGTCCTTTTGACTTATTTCACTGAGAATAATGTTTTCAAGTTTTATCCACGTTGTAGCATGGATCAGGACTTCATTTCTCTTCATGGCTGTGTAATATTCCATTGTATGTAGGTACCACAATCTGTTTATTCATTCATCTGTTGATGGACATTCGGTGGTTTCCACCTTTTGCCATTGTGAATAGAGCTACAGTGAACATTGGTGTGTGCCACTTGTTACTTAACATCTACTTTTTAAATCAGCCAACCTTTTTTCTTCTTAAATTTACTTTGAAAATGAACTTTTGGGTTCCTCCATAAGTTAAACATAGAGTTATCATTAAAAACAAAAACAACCTTTGCTGTCAAGTTGATTCCAACTCATAGCAACCCTATACGACAGAGTAGAACTATCTTATAGGGTTTCCAAGGAGCAGTTGGTGGATCCGAACTGCCGATCTTTTGGTTAGCTGCCAAGCTCTTAACCACCGTGCCATGAGGGCTCCAGAGTTACCATATGACCTAGAAATTCCACTCCTATATGTACACCTACTCCTCATTTATCGATATGGTTAGGTTCCAAAGACTAGGTTCTTATGCAGAAATCAGCGTTATGCAAACATGGAGGATGACTACATCAAATTACAAAATATTATGTGGGACACATATGTTCCTCTGGACCTGAGAGATGGAAAATGTAGGTGGGTGCTATATGGCCCGGTGATGAAAGTATTACTGCAAGACATACATTGTTAATGCACAAAATAGTCAGATAGTAGATTTTTTACTATTGCCATAAATGTGAAACATCAGATAACAAGATAGATGATAAGTGAGGAGTAGGTGTATGCCCAAGAGAATTGAAAACAGGTGTTCAAACAAAAACCTGTACACTAATTGCCATAGCAGCATTGTTCACAACAGCCAAAAGGTAGAAACAACCCAAGTGTCCATCAACACCTGAGTGGATAAACACAATGTAGTTCATCTATACAATGGAATATTATTCAGCCATAAAAGGAACGAAGTTCTGATACATGCTCCAACATGGATAAATCCTGAAAACATCAGGTTGAATGAACAATGCCAGACACAAAAGACCACATCTTGTATGATTCCACTTATATGAAATATCTAGAATAGGTAAACCCATTGTTGTTGTTGTTGTTAGGTGTCATCCAGTTGGGTCCGACTCATAGGGACCCTACAAACAACAGAACAAAACACTGCCTAGTCCTGCGCCATCCTCAGAATTGTTGCTATGTGTTAGCCCATTGTTGCAACCACTGTGTCAATCAAGCTCACTGAGGGTCTTCCTCATTTTCGCTGACCCTCTACTTTACCAAACATGATGTCCTTCTCCAGGGACTGATCTCTTCTGACAACAGGTCCAAAGCATGTAAGATGTAGTCTCGCCATCCTTGCTTCTAAGGAGCATTCTGGTTGTACTTCTTCCAAGACAGACCTGTTTGTTCTTTTGGCAGTCCATGGTATATTCAATAGTCTTCGTCAACACCACAATTCAGAGCCGTCAATTCTTCTTCAGTCTTCCTTATTAATTGTCTGGCTTTCGCATGTATATAAGGCGATTGAAAACAGCACGGCTGGGGTCAGGTGCACCTTAGTCTTCAAGGTGACGTCTTTGCTTCTCAACATTTTAAAGAGGTCTTTTGCAGCAGATTTGCCCAATGCAATGAGCCTTTTGATTTCTTGACTGCTGCTCCATGGGTGTTAATTGTGGATCCAAGTGAAATGAAATCCCTGACAACTTCAATCTTTTTTCCATTTATCATGATGTTGCCTATTGGTCCAGTTGTGAGGTTTTTTGTCTTTTTTTATGTTGAGGTGTAATCCATACTGAAGGCTGTGGTCTTGATCTTCATCAGTAAGTGCTTCAAGTCCTCTTCACTTTCAGCCAAGTAAGGTTGTGTCATCTACATGATGCAGGTTGTTAATGAGTCTTCCTCCAATCCTGATGCCTCATTCTTCTTCATATAGTCCAGGTAAATCCATAGA
This sequence comes from Dugong dugon, assembly GCA_030035585.1. Lineage (NCBI taxonomy): Eukaryota > Metazoa > Chordata > Mammalia > Sirenia > Dugongidae > Dugong > Dugong dugon. The sequence goes on along the minus strand of CM057462.1, from coordinate 21,159,163 downwards.
GACAGAAAATAGATTAGTGGTTGCCTAGGGCACGGAGGACTGGAGCCCTTGTTAAGAGCTACGGCTGCTAACCACAAGGACGGCAGTTCGAATCCACCAGCCACTCCTTGGAAACCTTAAGGGGAAGTTCTACTCTTTCCTATAGGGTCTCTATGAGTCGGAATCGACTCAACTGCAACAGGTTAAATTTTTTTTTTTTTTTTTTTTTTGGGTTAGGGCATGGAGGAGGGAGGAATCAGGAATGATTGCTAATGGACATGGGGTTTCCTTTAGGGTGATGAGAATGTTCCAGAATTAGACAGAGGTGGTTGCTGCAGAACCTTGTGAATGAACTAAAAGCCACTGAATTGTGTACTTTGAATTGTTAATTATGTTATGTGAATTTCATCTAAATTAAAAAAAAGAGTTACTTGTGCTAGAGTTGGTGATGTGGAGACCCTGCAACGCCATGGTAAGTCCCGCAGACTGGATTCCCTGGGAAAGAGGAGCTCTGGGGTGTGGAACAGGAAGGACCCCAGTTAGTGGGTCTTCTCTCTCGCGCTCCCCCAGACCAGTGTCCTTCAGCGCTGGGCCTACCTGTAGGTGAGGGCCAGGAGCGTACAGCCGTCCATGGGCCGCCGAGCCAAGCAGGTGCCCAGATCTCGCCTGAGCCTCACCCACAGCAGGGGTGGGAAGCGGAGCAGCTCCTTGCTGGGCGGCGTCCAGTCCATGTACACGGCCTGCAGGACCTCATCGTCCAAGGACAGGATGTCCTTCAGCTCTGCCTCTGAGAGTCCATGCCTGTGGGGGGTAGACAGCACATTTGAACACAAGGAGTCGTGTGTCCTCTGCGCATGGAGGATACAGAAGCTGAGGGAGAGACCTGGCTAGCCACTCTGCATCCTTAAATAAATTTATGGTACTTTAAGAAGGAAACTTCAGAATGTCCATGGGTGGCACAAATGGTTGGCTCTTAGCTACTATCCAAAAGGTTGGCAGTTCTAACACACCTGGCGTGCCATGGAAGAAACGCCTGGCAATCTGCTTTCATAATAATTATGGTCGGGAAAAAAAGGAAAGGGAAACTTTGAGTTCTTTAGCACGTTAACATAGAATGTCATCATTGCTGTCAGTTGCCTTCAAGTTGGTTCTGACTCCTGGCAACACCATGTGTGTCAGAGCAGAACTGCCCCATAGGTTTTCGGCGGCTGATTTTTCGGAAGCAAATCACCAGGTCTGTCTTCTGAGGCACCTCTGGGTGGATTTGAACCACTAACCTTTCAGTTAGTAGTCGAGCGCTTAGCCATTTGTACCACCCAGGGACTCCAAGAACTACCATATGACCTAGCAATTCTGCTCCTGGATATATACCAAAAATAACTGAAAGCAGGGACTCAGAAACTTGTACACCAATGTTCATAGCAGTATTATTCATAACAGCCAAAAGGTGGAAACAACCCAAGTGTCCATCAAGAAGCTGAGAGAAGAAGAGATGTAGCCAGTCGCTTGATGTCCATCACACCTGGGAATCAGCATTTGGACAGTGCCCAGGTCCAGCAGGCACCAATTCCTGGTTACAATGGTACCAGTCAAGTAAAACCTTCCAGATCTTTTCTTTAGCACACACACCTGCAGGATGGTGAACCATCCCCTCCCAGCCTCATTGGGAGGGATAGGGGCTACATAGGAGGGAGGGAGGAGGTGACTCAAGGAAAATAAGGTAGAAACCCACTGTGCTGACCCACCCCAGCCCACTATGTGTTTCCTGACCTGAGAAAGGGCTGAGGTAGAGAAAGTGAATGTCTTTCAGTAGAACGAACAGCTTAGTTTCCTAGAGCTGCCGTAACAGAGATACCACAAGCAGGTGGCTTAAAGAACAGAAATTTATTATCTCACAGTACTGGAGGCTAAAAGTCCAAACCAGGGTCTCTGCCAAGCTGATTCCTTCCTTGTTAGCAGTCCCAGGCATTCCTGGGTTCCTTGGAGTGTAGAGATGATCCTTACATGGTGTCTGTCTTCCCCATGTGTGCCTGTCTCTGTGTCTAATCTGTTTTTTTTTAATAACTCAGAAGTGATTAGGTTTAGGATCCACCCTACACTGATATGGCTCCATTCACGTAAGAAAGAAAACTCTATTCCCAAACAGGATCAGATACACATAGGGGTTAGGGACACAATTCGATCCATAACAATGAGTGACTGAAGTTTGGATGTCGGACTGCAGTGAACTTTCTAATACCTATGAGTATTAAACAGGAAAATATAGAATTTGCCTGAGATTTTATCAGCGGTGGAGAACAGTTAGATGGGTCATTTCAGGGCAGGGGAAAGAGTAATGCTGTTTACAACTTGCGCCTCATGTAGCCCAACTCATTCAATAAAGTGTCAGCACATTTCCTTAACAAGTGTTTGTGGAGTGTCGTCTCTGTATGAGACATTGTGCTGACACTTGGGGACAGAGAAGCCTATCTTCTAGTGTGAAAAGTCAGGCAGGACACATCGGGAACAAAACACAAAAAGGTCTGGTTGTGCCACGTGCTAGGAAGAAAATAGATGATGTGAAAGAGAGGGGTGAGGTGAGGACCAGGGAGAGAGAAAGATTGCTCTTAGAGCAAGCGGACCTCTCGGAGAAGGTGCCGTTTGAGCTGGGATCTGACAGGAGGGAACTTGACAGCATCTAACAACATTTCTTCAGTGAGCGTGAGTGGGGTTCTGTTCCTGGCAAACAAACTAGTCACAAGAGCCCCTCATTGATCACCACCATCTTGAATGATATTTGGTAAATAGACAAAGGGCAGAAATGGCACAGACCAAAGAAGAAAAAACTGCTTCCAAACTGAGAAGAGGAGAAATGACGTTGTCCAGCATGTCTAATGACCTGCTTGAGCATTTTCACATGGCCTGTTACAGTAAAGGCAAAACTATTTTGCTTGGTGCCTCTCCTACTTGGCCTCCATCAGGCTCTCCTGGAGGATGAAGCTTGGCTGCTCCCCGGTCTGATTAATGCACTCTGCGATGCTGCTCAATTATTTCTGATTAACCATGCACACCTGGCATCTCTGAGAGATCGCTTCTTATGGTCATGGCCCAGGTTTATCGGATTTTACAGCCCTGAGATGCTCATCCCAACCCAGCACCAGTATGTAAACATTCCTTTCTTTGACTCTGTGTTGTTGCTGTTGTAAGTTGTCGTTGAGTTGGCCCCAACTCATGGCGACCCCAGGCATGATGGAACAAAATGCTGCCTGGTCCTGCGCCATCCCCATGATCCGTTGTGGATTGGATCATTGTGACCCATAGGGTTTTCACTGGCTGATATTTGGAAGTCAATTGCCAGGCCTTTCTTCCAAGTCCATCTTAATCTGGGAGCTCTGCTGAAGCCTGTTTAGCCTCACAGCAACATGCAAGCCTCCACTGACAGATGGGTGGTGGCTGCACATGAGGTGCATTGGCTGGGAATCGAACTCAGGTCTCCTACGTGGATGGTGAGAGTTCTACCCCTGAACTCTATAAACACTTTGAAATTGTCTTCTGCTTTTTGTGTTTGCTGGTTCCCATACACAAGCCTGCAGTTAAACTGATTCTTCACATAACTTTGCTTTAAAAAGATTTTCTGGGATCTCTCTGCATATTGCTTATTAATTAATCAGTTGCCAAGTCAATTTCCAGTTACGTCAACCCCATGTGTGCAAAATAGAAATGCGATCCATAGAATTTTCATGGATGTGACCTTTCAAAAGCAGATTGCCAGGCCTTTCTTCCAAGGAGCCTCTGAGTGCATTTGAACTGTCAACCTCTCAGTAGCCACCACTTAATCGTTTGCACCACCCAGGGACTCTTGTTTATTAAACACAAAGAGGAAACTTGCAACTTTACAGGGGAAAAGTCACCTGTGCCCCAAGAAGGGCAGAGCATCACTCAGGTTTAACTTGATTCTAATAACAAGGAAGCAGCAGCCCAGCCCAGACAGAGGGACACTCTGTGGTTTCGCCACCCCAGCTGTGGTCCCTGGACCGGCAGCATCAGCATCAGCAGGAACTTGGGAGGCATGCAGGATCTCAGGTGCTATCCAGGTCTCAAATCAGAATCTGCATCTTAATAAGACCTGGGATGTGTATACTCATTAGGAATTGAATTGGGTCTTCCCAAAATATGTGTTGAATTCTTGGCTCGTATGTCTGTGGATATGATCCTGTAAGGAAATAGGATTTTCTTTTGTTATATTAAGGATGTCATATCAGTGTAGGGTGGGTCCTAAACCTAATCACTTCTGAGTTATAAAAATACCAGAATAGACACAGACACAAACATACAGCGGAAGACAGAAACCAAGGAACTCCAAGGAATGCCAAGGACCACCGTCAGACACCAGAAACTAGAGGCCCATAGAAGGACTAAAGATGACCGAGATCCTGATTTGGACTTCTAGCCTCCAGAACTGTGAGAAAATACATTTCTGTTCTTTAAAGCCACCCACTTGTAGTATTTTGTTACAGCAGCCCTGGGACACTAAGAACCTGTAGGACTGGGAAGCCCTAACCTACAAAATAACTGGCTTGGCATTTTCAAGAATACAAAGACAGACTAGGGAATGTTCCAGAATCAGCAAGACCAAAGAGACTTGGCAACTAAATACAACGGGTGGTCCTGGATTGGATCCTGGATGGGAGAGAAAATAGCTATAAAGGACACTGTTGGGGCCATTGGCAAATTTTGAATATGAACAGGATTAAATGTTGAATATTCAAAACTGACAAATTTTGAATATGCTTCAATGTTACATTGCCTACATTATATAATTGTACTGTGACTTTGTGGGAATCTGACCATCCTTGTTCTTAGGAAATGCATGAAGTATTTGAGTATGTGATGATGCCCGCATGAATTCTCAAATGGTTCAGGAAAATGCTACACATATAATATGTATACCTGTGTATACATATACACACACGTATACATATTATATATGTCAAGATCCCTGAGTGGTGCAAACGGTTTGTGTTCAACCACTAACTGAAAGGTTGATGGTTCAAACCCACCCAGCGGCTCTGCGGAAGAAAGCCCTGGTGATCTGCTTCCCAAGAAAACCCTACGGGGCAGTTCTACTGTGTAACACATAGGGTTGCCATGAGTCAGAATCAACCTGACAACAATGCATTTGGCTTTGGTTTTGTGTGTGTGTGTGTGGGTGGGTGTGGGTGTGGGTATTTGTCGGGGGTGGGGTGGTGGTGAGTGGAAAACCTAATGTGGCAAAATTGCTGATTCTGGGGAAAGATGTATGTCAGGGGTTCTCAACCAAGGGCAATTCTGCCCCCGGGGGACACTGACGATGTCTGGAACTATTTGTGGTTGTCACAACTGGGGGGAGGGTTGCTTCTTGCATTCAGTGAGTAGAGGCCAGGGATGCAGCTCAACACCCTAGAGTGTACAGGACGACCCCACCACAGAGAATGCTTCAGCCCCAAATATCAACGGTGCCAGAGTTGAGAAACCCTGAGTATGGAAATTTTTTGCACTGTTCTTCCAATCTTGTACGACATTTACTTTAAAAAAACAAACAAACAACAAAAAAAAAAACCTCTTTGCTTCTGCCACTTACTTTGCCCTGTGACAAAATTAAAAAAAAAAAAAAAAAGTTTTAAACAAAACAAATACTATAGGCAAATACATAGAGAAGGAAACGCAGAGTAGTGGTTGTCTGGGGCTGGGGGTGGGGAAATGAGGAGTGAGTGCTAATGGGTGGGGTTTCCTACTGAGGTAATAAAAATGTCCTGCAGTTAGATAGTGCTGAAGGTTGAATAACTTTGTGAAAATACTAAAAACCACTGCCTTGTCTGCTTTAAAAGAATGAATTTTATGCTATATGGATAGTACTGGATTGAACAGTGTTCTCCCAAAAATGCATGTCCACGAGACCCTGAAGATGTGACCTTACTTGGAAATGTTATTTGCAGATGTAATTAAGATGAGGTCATGTTGGAGTGGGGGACCCTAAATCCTATGATTCATGTCCTTATAAGAAGAGAACAGACACAGGGGGGGACGGCCACGTGAAGATGGTGGCAGAGATCAGAGCGATGCCTCTATAAGCCAAGAAATGCGAAGGATTGCCAGGAACCACCAGAAGCTGTAAAAGGCAAGGAAAGATTCTCCTCTAGACGCTTAAGAGGGAGCATGGCCCTGCCTTGATTGTGAACTTCTAGCCTGCAGAATTTTGATAGAATAAATTGCTACTATCTTAAGTGAACCAAAAGCAGCCGCCGTCGAGTCGCTTCTGACTCATGGAGACCCCACGTGTGTCAGAGTAGAACTGTGCTTCACAGAGTTTTCAATGGCTGGTTTTTTGGAAGTAGATCACTAGGTCTTTCTTCTGAGGTGCCTTCAGATGGACTCGAATCTCCAACCTTTTGGTTAGCAGCTGAGCGCTTAACTGTTTGCACCACCCAGGGGCCTCCATTTAAGCCTCCCAGATTGCAGAGCTTTGTTACCGCGGCTGCAGGAAACTCATTCGTGAATTATATTTCGATTTTTTTTTAAAACGTGGAAATAACCAGAGACTCACCGGGAAGCCACAATATAGCCCAGCACGTGGGCCACCAGGAGCTGGCCGTGCGTCTGCTCCAGGCGGGCACACAGCTGATGTGTGGCTTCCTGGGCAGTGGAGGCCAGAGGGGCAGGCACAGAGAAGGAGGCCCACTTTCGGGCCTCCTCGAAGGCCAGCCTCAGCCGGCCCGGGTGCCCACACTCAGGGAGGCTGGCCCACAGCAGGTCCCGCTGGGCCTGGCTCAGTGTCCTCCTCGCAGCCACCAGCAGGAGCTCGATCATCTCTTGCCCCTGGTTCGCGGGGAGGTGCTTCACCTCCCAGTAGGCCCCAGGGTCCGGGAGTGTCTGCCGCACCGTGTCCAGCACCCCCTGCTTCTGCCCCGAGCATGCCGAAAGGATGAGGTGGACCCTCGGGGGGCACTGCGGGGGAAGCCAGGGGACCCTTCGGGCATGGTGGACGGTGTCCAGGTCGTCCAGGGAGTCCAAGAGGATGACGAGGGCCTCGAAGTTTCGGCGGGACACAGTGTGGAGGAGGCCGTGGAAGAACTGGACCACTCTGGTGTGGGCCTCCAGGACCTGGGCAGGGGGTAGGGGCAGCCCAAAGGCCAGGCACACCTGGAAGCAGATGCTCTGGAGCAGGCTGCGGGCGTCAGCACTCATCTGTGAGGTCCCCAGAAGCCGCAGGACTATTACTGTCTTCTGGCCAAGCAGCCCCGGCACTTGCTCTGCCAGTTTGCACATCAGCGCTGTCTTTCCAATGCCTGGGGGTCCACAGAGCACCAGTGGGCTGTGGGGGACACTGTGGCTCTGCCGGAGCCACTGCCCGAGCTGGGCCAGGAGCTCCCGACGGCCGCAGAAGGTGTGTGCCACCTCGGCGCTCCGGCCCAGGTGGTGGCGAATGTCCTGGTACAGCCAGGCCAGGTCCTGAGTGTCTGTCTTCAGCTCACGGAGACACTCCAGGACCTGGTGGTTGGCCCTGGCCACAAACTGCTCCCCTAACTCCTTCAGATACCTGGCGTGGGCCTTGTTCTTGGGGTTCACGAGGTTGTGGTTCCACGGCAGGTGGTGAGTCTTAAGGGCACTGGGGTGCTCTTCAGCCATGCGCCCCTCGAGGCTGCTGAGGAGGTTCTGGGCATCCATGTCCAGGCAGCCATCCGGCAGTCGGTCCACCAGCTGCAGGGCACAATCGTCCAGGATGTGTTTGCTGAGGTCCTGGATCTCACGCAGGAAAATGGTGGCACCCTGGTGCCCGTCCTCTGAGCTTAGCAGGCCACGCTCCATCTCCCACTCGATGACTGTAAAAGGGAGGAGGTACAATGGAAAAGATGCTCAACATCCTTAGTCATTAAAAAAAAAGAAAAAAGTTGCCATCAAGTCAACTCTGAATCATGGTGACTCAAGCGTGTTAGAACTGTGCTCCATAGGTTTTCAATGGCTGATTTTTTTAAAAGTAGATCACCAGGCCTTTCTTCTGAGGCACCTCTGGGTAGACTTGAACCGCCAACCTTTCGGTTAGCAGCCAAGCATATTTACCATTTGCACCACCCAGGGACTTCACATGAGTAATTAGGGAGATGTAAATCAAAACCACAGTGTGATTACCACTTCACCCCGACGACTATGATCAGAGAAATGAAAGATAACACAGGTTGATGAGGATGTGGAGAAACCAGGACCCTCATGCATTGCTGGTGGGAGTATAAAATGGTACAGCCACTGTGGAGAAGTTTGGTGGTTCCCCAAAAGGTTGAACACAGCAATTCCTAGCACCTACCCAAGAGACTTGAAAGCAAGAACTCAAGCAGACATGTGTACCCAAACGTTCAATGCAGCACTATTCATAATAGCCAAAAGGTGGAAACAGCCCAATGTTCATCAACAGATGAATGGATAAACACAATGTGGTCCATCCAGACAATGGAATATTATTCAGCCATAAAAAGGAATAAAGTTCTGATACATGCTACAACATGGAGGAGCCTTGAAAACATTATGCAGAGTAAAAGAATTCAGTCACAAAAGGACAGATATTGTATGATCCCATTTATATGAAATGTCTAGAATAGGCAAATCCATAGAGTCAAAAGAATGAGTCCCTGGGTGGTGCAAACCGAGGGGCTGGAGGTTCGAGCCCACCCAGAGGCACCTCAGAAGAAAGACCTAATGATCTACTTCTGAAAAATTACCATTGAAAACCCCATGGAGCATAGTTCTACTCTGACACAGATGGGGTAGCCATGAGTCGAGGTCAACTCAATGGCAACTTTTTTTTTTTAAACAAGATTAATGGTTACCTTGGGGAGGGGGAAATGGGAAGTGACTGCTTAACGGGTATGAAGTTTTCTTTTGGGGTGATGAGAATGTTCTGGAAGTAGACAGAGGTGGTGGTTGCACAACATTGTGAATGTACTAAAATCCACTGAGCGTGCACTCTTCAGTGGTTAACTTCATGCTATGTGAATGTCACCTCAATTTTAAAAAAAAAACAATACCATCAATTTTCAGTGCTCCCTCATTCATTCAACAAACGTTTCTTGAGCAACTCTTGTGCCAACCTCTGCTCTTGACATGCAGAAATCAGCAGCGACCAAAACGCACAAAGCCCCCTGCTCTCGTGCACAGTCCAGTCTAAACAAATGAACACAAAAAAGGACGGACGGGCTGACAGTTGACAAACCGTTGATGCCAGGCAGGGAAGGGCAGGCATAGGGGGCTGCAGAAAAACATCTGCAAAGGCATAGAGGCCAGGGAGGAATGAAAGCCAGAGAGAAAGATTTTTGTGAGCCTGGAGGCTGGGTTCCCGGAGGCCTGGCAACCAGCTCAGCTCTTTCCTGGAGCAGAGGTGGGTAAACTTTTTATTAAGGGCCTGACGGTCAGCATTTTTTACTTTGCGGACTACTGGGTCTCTGTCGCAACTACTTAACTCTGCCCTTGTAGCTCAAAAGCAGCCATGGACAATAGTGAACAAATGGGAGTGGCTGTGTGCCAATAAAACTTTATTTATACAAACGGGCAGAGGGCTGGATTTGGTCCCTGGGCTGTGGTTTGCTAACTCCTATCCTGGAACATGCCCCCAGCTGCCCTGTTACTGTTAGGTTCCATCGAGTTGGCTCTGACTCATAGTGACCTCATGTATAACAGAACAAAATGTTGCCTGGTCCTGTGCCATCCTCACAATCATTGTTATGCTTGAGCCCCTTGTTGCAGCCACTGTGTCAATCCATCTCATGGAGGGTTTCCCTCTTTTTCGCTGACCCTCTACTTTACCAAGCATGATGTCCTTCTGCAGGGATTGGTCCCTTCTGATAACATGTCCAAAGTCTCACCGTCCTTGCTTCTAAGGAGTATCCTGGCTGTACTTCCTCCAAGACAGATTTGTTCGTTCTTCTGGCAGCCCACGTTATATTCAATATTCTTCGCCAATACCACAATTCAAAGGCAGCAGTTCTTCTTCGGTCTTCCCCATTCACTGTCCAGCTTTCACATGCTTATGAGCGGATTGAAAAGACTTCAGCGTGGGTCAGGCACACCTTAGTCATCAGTGACACCGCTGCTTTTTAATGCTTTAAAGAGGTCTTTTGCAGCAACTCTGAGGACTCGTGTCTTCCAGAGCCTAGGGTCATAATGACCTCTCCTTGGAGGCTGTTGTTTTGAAATAGCAGTCAGACCTGAGAAGTTAGTTTTGAAGCAGCTCTGGGCTCAGTGGCAGCTCCCAGTTCTCTGTCGTGGAGCACGCTAGGCCCTTGGGGACCAGCTAAGCCTCAGAGCAAAGACAGGAGTCACTCAGCCATCCTCTTGGGAGTGGCTGTGTACCCCTTTTGACCCCGTGAATGCTGCCCCATGAAGGCAATAACAGTCCCAAGACTGGATCCTTCTGTGACCCGTCTGGGCATAAATCACTCCAAGCCCAGCCGTTCTTCCACCTATGGGCTGTGAGAACTTGGGCAAGCCACTTCACCTCTCTGAGCCCCCATCTGCTCATCTACGAACATACCAATGATCGTGAAGGTGGTACAGGGCCACGCGGTGTTTCGTTCTGTTATACATAAGGTCACTGTGAATCTGAGCCGACTCAACGGCAACTGACAACGACAACATGGTGTACAAGCTCCACCTTACGAGCTGTTGTGAGGATTTTCTACGAAACAGTGCTTGTGAAAACCTGAATAAATAAAGCCGATCTTGAAAGGTTACAGACCGTGTGATTCCACCTTACATAATATTCTACTTTTTTTTTTAATGGTGGTAAAAACATATACCGTAAAACCTGTGAAAGTCAAAATCTGTGTAAGGCAGAAACCCGTCAGAGAAGAAAAACTCAAATATTTTCCACTAATAGAGAGCAATAGAAAAATGTAAGACTGCACCCTGTCGAAGACGGAAAACTTGCAAGACCTGGAAAAACAAGCCAGTCCCATCAAGTTCCAGCTATCACAGTTTTCACTGTATAACAAAACATTTGCCATTTTAACCATTTTGTATATGTACAGTTCAGTGACATCAGTTACGTTCATCATGTTGTAAAACAATCACCACTATCCATTTCTAGATTTTTTTTCATTACCCTTGGCAGATGCTCAGGGTCCCTTCAGCAATGATTCCCCTTTTCCCTTCTCTCCCTTCCCTGGTAACTACTAACAATAAGCTGTGGTCTGTATTCGTTTGCCTGTTTCAGGTATTTCATATAACCAGGATTATACAATATTTATCCTTTTGTGTCTGACTTCTTCAACGGAACGTTAATGTTTTCGCGATTCATCCACATTGTAGCATGGATCAGAACTTTATTTCGCTTTATGGCTGAGTAATATTCCATTGCTCACTGGCACCACTGTGAAAGCAGCTGTCACATTTGACCTCGTGTCATAGTAACCGCATGCCTGGCACGTAGTAAGTGCTCCATAAACAGTAGCAGTTAATGTTATTGTTATTCACATAACCAGTGTACTCAGAATCAATATGTCATTGTTCCCTTGGGCAAGGTTAGCATCCCCAGGGATGTCATGTGGCCATCACGTACCCCCTGGTATGATGTGAGAAGGAGGGCACCTCACCTCTGGGGTCTTCTTCCCCAAAACCCACAACCGTCTAATCACAAGAAAACATCAGACAAACCCAGACTGCGGGACGTTCTGCAAAATACCTGACCGGCGCTCTTCAAAAGTGTCATAGTCATGAGAAACAAGGAAAGACCGAGATACTGTCACAAATCAGAGGAGACTTAGGAGACAGGATGACTAACTTCAGTGTGGGATCTTGGATGGGATCCTGGAACAGAAAAAACAACCTTCGTAGGAAAACGGGAAATCCTAATGAAGTCTGGAGTTTAGTTAATAGTAATGTACCAAAGTTACTTCCTTAGTTTTGAATGTGCTGTGGTCGTGTAAGATATTAACATAAGGGGCAGCTGGGTGAAGGCTACAGGGGAATCCTCTGTACTATCTTTGTAAATCTAAGGCTATAGGGGAATCCTCTGTACTATCTTTGCACTATCTTTCTGTAAATCTAAGATTATTCTAAATTCAAAATTTTACCTTTAAAAATTGATATGTCATTACTAGAATTGATATATATGTGTATAATAATCAATATATTACTAATAAAATTATTTAAATATAGTGAATTTATTGGTTTATGTTAATCAATATAAATTAATGTGTAATATAGAAATATAAATGATTTCTATTAATCAACATATTCAATTTAAATAAATCAATAGGTCTAATAACATTGCAAAGAATGGAAATTCCAGAATGCTTAATTGTGCTCATGCGGAAACTGCATAGAACAGGAGGCAATCATTCGAACAGAACAAGGGGATACTGCGTGGTTTAAAATCAGGAAATGTGTGCGTCAAAGTTGTTTTCTTTCACCATATTTATTCAATCTGTATAATCCGAGGAGCTTGACTATATGAAGAACACAGCATCAGAATTGGAGGAAGGCAGTTAACAACCTGCGATATGCAGATGACACAACCTTGCTCGCTAAAAGTGAAGAGGACTTGAAGCACTTACTGATGAAGTTCAAAGACTATGACCTTCGGTATGGATTATACCTCAACATGAAGAAAACAAAAATCCTCACAACTGGACCAATAAGCAACTTCAGGATAAGTGCAGAAAAGATTGAAGCTGTCAAGATTTCATTTTACTTGGGTCCATAATCAATGGCCACAGAAGCAGCAGTTAAGAAATCAAATATGCACTGCATTGGGCAAATCTGCTCTAAAAGACCTCTTTAAAGTGTTGAAAAGCAAAGATGTCACTTTAAAGACTAAGATGCGCCTGACCCAAGCCATGGTGTTTTCAATCACCTCACATGCATGCGAAAGCTGGACAATGAATAAGGAAGACTGAAGAAGAGTTGATGCATTTGGATTGTGGAGTTGGTGAAGAATATTGAATATACCATGGACTTCCAGAAGAACACACAAATCTATCTTGGAAGAAGTACAGCAGAATGCCCCTTAGAAACGAGGATGGCAAGACTTCATCCCACGTACATTGGACATGTTATCAGGAGGGCCCAGTCCCTGGAGAAGGACATCATGCCTGATAAAGTAGAGGGTCAGCGACAAAGAGGAAGAGCCTCAACAAGATGGATTGGCACAGCGGCTGCAACAATGGGCTCAAACATAGCAACGATTGAGAGGGTGGCACAAAGCAGGCAGCGGTATGTTCTGTTGCACGTAGGGTCGCTGTGAGTCAGAACCGATTCCATGGCGCCAAACAACAACAACAATAAATGAATTCAGAGTCCTGGATGGTGCAAACGGTTAACACACCCAGCCGCTAACCGAAGCGTTGGGGGTTTGAGTCTACCCAGAGTTGCCTCAGAAGAAAGGCCTGGCGACCTACTTAAATATCAGCCATTGAAAATACTATGGAGCACAGTTCCACTCTGACACACATGGGTCGACGTGAGTCAGAATCGACTCAATGGCAACTGGTTTAATATGAATTCATATATTTAATATGCTGAAAATGGAAATTAATATAGTTAATATTTTGGTGATATACGTCGATATATTAATCATCCATAAATTGACATTAATAATCCATAAACAATAGTAAAACCCGATTTCTCTCCTGGCAGCAGGCAGAGTGGAAATAATTTGATCCCACTGTTCTTCAGAAAGATCTTTCCGGCAGCCAGTGTGGCAGAGGGGAGGGGTGGAGGGTGAGGCTTAAGGTGAGAGGTAAGGGGCCGGCCCCAGCAGGGGAGATGGGGCACAGAGAGGTTACCGTGTGGAGGACCTCACAGAGCTGGGAGCCCCCCTTGGGAAGGTGGAGCTGAGAGCAGGGACCATGGACTCTGCCACAGGTGCCAATCCCTGCTCTGTCGAACTCCCCTTCTGTGCCTCAGTTTCCACCTCAGCAGCAGCTGCGACCAGACACCTCATACACAAAGGTGGCCAGAGGGAAGGACTCCTCAGGTAAGACCAGGTGGGGGCAAGGGGAACCACCAGTCAGGTGAAGACAGGCGAGGCCATGAGGACCCACAGGCCAGGTGAGGGCAAGTTAGATCAGATGAGGGCACAGGGGTCCACGGGCTCTTGGGCCAAAATGCAGTGTTTGCCCAGGAATTTCCCAATTTTATCATTGAAAGTCCTACATTCTGGGCACCCCTCATGCCAGGCAGCCAGGGATGGCTGGTCACCCTAGAGCATGCCCTGATGCCACAGCCTCCCTGGAAAAGGGAGGGAGCCATTGCCGGCAGAGAGGAGGGCCCAAGAGACCAAGATTCTACCTAGACATGGCTGAACTATCTCGGCTGAGTAAATCAACCTTCTTCAGAACCGGAGGAACAGGAGCTGGGGCAGCTTGGGGTTTCCAGAAATGCTGACTGTGGCATTTTGGTAGCACTGGATGTATATTTTGAATATATGGTCAATTTCACACTGACTCCTGGGGAGATCCCTGTGGCCTCACCTGTCCTCATCCGACCATGGGTCCCCTTGTCCTTACGTGGCCTAAACTGTGCTCACCTGGCCTGTGGGTCCCTGTGGCCTCACCTGGCCTCACCTGACTGGTGGGCCCCCATGATCTCACCTGATCGATGGTAGCGGTACCACTGCTCCTGGGTGATGAGTCCCAGCCTCCGGGCTTCCTGGGCCCCAGCACACAGGACAGAGGTCAGGGTGACCTCCTCAGGTACGCGGGCCTCCCCAGCACCTGCGGCCTGCAGCACATAGGCAGGAGGAATGGCGTTCTCGTCTTTCCGGAAGTGGCGTTCCACCAGCTCCAAGTCGTGTGGCCTGGTAGTCAGCTGGGCCCTCAGTGCCTCCCACTCCTTCTCCTGGATCAGCGGGGGCACAGGGCAGGGCCCGTACTGGTCACCTATGAGGGCCTGGGAGAGAGGAGCATAGGTTCAAGTCTTGGCATGGGCACTTGGTCTCCGAGCCTCCACTTTCTCCCCCTAAAAACCTCTGAGGGCAGTGGTGGTTCAGTTGTAGGATTCTCGGCTTCTGTGCAGGAGATCCGGGTTCAATTCCTGCCCAACGTACCTCATGTGCAGCTACCACCTGTCTGTCAGTGGAAGCCTGCATGTTGTTATGATGCTGAACAGGTGTCAGCAGAACTTTCATCCTAGGATGGACTAGGAAGAAAGGCCTGGCGATTGAGTTCCAAAAATCAGCCAGTGAAAACCCTATGGGTCACAGCTGTCTGATCCACAACCAATCATGGAGAAGGCACAGGACTGGGAAGCATTTTGTTTCCTTGTGCACGGGGTTGCCATGAATTGGGGGCCAACTCGACAGCAGCTAACAACAACAACAACAACAGAGTCTAGCAAAGTGCCACACCTTAGAGTTGCAGCAACAATTACATTAAGAAGTGCCATCAGAGACTGAGCAAAGCACATGTGAGCCGAGGTACCTGGAAGAATGTGACATCAGACAGGTAAGTTTTGATTCCAACTGAGTACTGAGCATCACAGAATCTTTTGAGCTGAGAAACTCCCTGTGATCAGCTGACTAATGCCCTCCACCCCCACTGCCAAAAACATCAGGTTAAGCTGTTCAAGAGATAGCCATGACCAAGACAGTCCAGGTCCTCACCTCCCTGGACCTTGGAGTCTCATGGGAGACTCAGACATTGCAGCGCAATGGATCACTTTTATATGGCCTTTCTCACCTTGCTCTTGTAACTCCCACCAAATGACGGGGTGGGACTATGCAAATGAGGCACATAGCTTGCTAATAATGCAAATAAGGTGCATGACACCTTTGTGGGTATGGGACCATGCAAATAATGTGTATGGAACCCTAAAGAGGGGATTGGTCAGTTTTGCCATCCCACTAAGCTTAAATGAACCATTCCATCCTGTTATCCACAGAATAATGTCTAAGCTCCTTAATGTGGCCCACGAGATTCTCCCCTACGTCACTCTTCCCTTCCTCTCTAACTTCCTCACTCCCTGGTCAATATGACACTCCAGGAACACCAAATTGATTATAGCTTCTTTCTTGCTACCACGTCCTCAGCAAAAACCATACTGTTTTCTATAGGTAGCTAACTCCTCATCTGCTTTGAGTATCTTTATATCTTGTCTTCGTTTGACTGACTGTACTCAGCCAGTTACTCAATGCCACTGTCCTCCAAAGCCTTCCCTATCCATATCACCACCCCATGTTGTGTCACTTGCAACTCATAAGGTCATCTCTGCACTGATCTGGTTTTATCATTATCTGTCTATGTATCTGCTCTCCTCCAAAGGCCCTCAATTCTTTGGAGACAGGAACTGTATTTGTTTTTGTTCCTTTGCTGTTGTTGTTTTTTTCATTTTGGTGCCCCCAGCACCTAACATATTGCCTAGCACAGAATAGGGCTCAAGAGGTATTTGATTAATTGTTTCATCTCCTCGGGCATCCTCTGATGTGTGTATATAGGAAATACAGCATTGCTAAGGGAGCAAGAGAATCAAGCGAGTGTTATAAATGTGTTGAAGTGACACGGAGCTAACGGCACTTTGAGAAATCTGATTATCCAGCAATCGCAAGTTGCAAACTTCCCCAGGTTAAAAGTAGAATGCAAATAAGACATTTCTGAGGACGATTATAGTGAAAAACTCACAAAATACAGTTCGGAGGATCCCTGTTTTGTTTCCTTTATATTTAGTTTCAAACGGTCATCAACTTTCAGCAGTGTGATAATACACAGGTCACACTTTGTTCCCCATGATCTGAATCTGCCGGGAACAGATAGAACAAGTCCTAATGCAGTGCATAGCTGCACAAGAGGAATCCAAGAAGTCCCGGCCTCCTGGCCCTGGCTGGGGACCCATGTGACTAGGTAGTTAATTTCTCCTCTTGGAACCTCTTTTTTCTCAGCCACAAAATGGAGATAACATCAGCCCTGCCTAACTTCCTAGATTTTATTTTAAGGATTGAATAATATACTATATTTATAAATATATTGAAAACTAAAAATCCCCACACAAATAAAAGGTAGTATTAATTTAAAAAAAAAACAAACAAAAAAAGCCACTCCAGAGGTGGACAGTGGGGACCTCACTACTACCAAGAAAGAAGAGCTGGGAATAGAGTGCGTCCTTTGGACCTGGGATCCCTGTGCTGAGAACCTCCTAGACCCAGGAGACAGAGAGACCCACCACACCAGAGACAGCACGAGATGGCAAGAAGCAGTGGCAGAGAAATGTCAGCAGAAGTGGCAGCAGAACCAGGAGACCAACAGGAGAAGGAGTGGTGGGCTTCCTGGCCCATGGAGTGAGAAAGCTGAACGACTTTGGTCCAAGGCTTACTGGCAGAGATAGGTGTCTCTGGGCACTTGGCGGAGCAAGGCTCATCAACCCACAGAGCTGAAGAGCTGAGCGCCTTTGGGCTGAGGCTTACTCGCGGAGTAGGGTGCCTCTGGACACTTATCCATGGAGCAAAAGAGCTTTGTAACACTTGCCTGAGCAGGGTAGAGGCTGGCCCAAGAGGCCCAAAAGGCTGAGGGCCGAGAGGCCGAGGACCAGAGAGAGGTCTCCTGTGGGCACTGCTGAGAAACTGTCCTGACCAAAGAACTGTATCCTGAGTCATTCTTGATCCTGAACTGTAACCTGTTACTTCCCTAATAAACCCCATAATCATGAGTACTGTCTGTGAGTTCTGTGTGGCCATTGCAATGAACTATCGAACCTAGCAGAGAAGTAGAGAGCGCGTGGGATGGACCGCCGGTGTCAGAATTGGTAAAAAGGTTGGAGGGAGGAGGTATGTCTGACCTCTGCTTCATAAGAATCAGCCTTGGGTTGATGCTGATGGTGATTCTCTCTCCCCCTTGTGAAGTTAGAGGAAGTCAGATGATGCTGACACACCATTTTTACAGACGTCAATCTGAGAATTGTACAAATGCAAAATTGCGGCTGTCATAGTACAAAATATGTGGGGCAGACTTGGGGCAGGGGAGTTAGGGAAACTCCCCTGAGGAAATGAGGATTGAGTTGTGGAATAAGACCTGAGAAGGAGTTGACTAGGCAGAGCACCTTGGGCAGAGGGAACAGCATATACAAAGGCTCTGGGGCTCACCGGCAGAGGGAATAGCATGTGCAAAAGCCTTGGGGTTCTCAGGCAGAGGGAATAGCCCATGCAAAGGCCCTAGGGCAGGAAAGAGCATGGCTAGTGCAAGAAAGCCAGTGGGGACTGAAGCACTGGCAAGGAGGGGACAGTGAAGCGGGACACGACTGTCCCCATGGGCAAGATTTTGTAAGCTGTTGTCATGATTTGAATAGTGTCCCCAAAAAATATGTGTCAACTTGGCTAGGCCATGATTCCCAGTATTGTGTGCTTGTCCTCCATTTTGTGATCTGATGTAATTTTCCTATGTGTTGTAAATCCTAATCTCTGCCTGTGGTTAATGAGGCAAGATTAGGTTATGTTAAAGAGGATTAGGGTAGGAGGCAACACCCTTACTCAGGTCACAGCCCTGATCCGAACGAGGAGTTTCCCTGGGGTGTGGCCTGCATCACCTTTTATCTTACAAGAGATAAAAGGAGAGAGAAGCCAGCAGAGAGAGAGAGGGACCTCATACCACCAAGAAGGAAGTGCCAGGAGCAGAGCGCAACCTATGGACTCAGAGTCCCTGCGCTGAGAAGCTCCTAGACCAGGGAAGATTGATGACAAGGACTTTCCTCTAGAACCAACAGAGAGAGAAAGCCTTCCCTGGGAGCTGTTGCCCTGAATTAGGACCTCTAGCCTCCTAGACTGTGAGAGAATAAATTCCTGTTTGTTAAAGCCATCCACTTATGGTATTTCTGTTACAGCAGCATTAGATAACTAAGACAGCCATGTAAGGCCCTAAGATTTTAATCTTAATGCTAAGAGCACTACCAAAAAAAAAAAAAAAACCTGTTGCCATTGAGTCGATTTCAACTCACGGTGATCCCATGTGTTCCAAACCTATAGGGTTTTCTTGGCCGTAGTCTTTACAGAATCAGATCACCAGGCCTTTCTTCCACAGCACCTCTGAGTGGGTTTGAACTGTTACTGATTAGGTTAGTAGCTCAGCGCAAACTGTTTACACTACCCAGGGACCTGAGGAGGCCCTATTTCTGCCCCTACACACTCAGAGAGCATTCAAAGTGGAAAGAAGAGTAAAGCCAGAGGAGTCCTAGGACGTTGGGCCAAGGCTAAAGCTTTGACTTTGCTCATTGTAAGATGGACGCTATCACCCCTCCCTCCTTTCATTAGGTTGTTCCAGAACATTCCAGGGGCAAACACTTGGGAAATCTGGATAAATGGAATCTGTGAGGACGGGAGTGTTGAAGAGGATGCTGCTGTCCAGGAGCCCTTCCAGTGGAACAGCTTCCAGAGGAGAAGGAAGAGGAGAAGCTGGACAAGGAGTAGCCAGCCAACCACACACCAGTCCTTGATTACAAAATGCTCCTATTCGCAGGATCTGGGCATGGGAAACAGGAAGCTCTAACAAAGGGGGGCCAGTGAACCCCCAGGAGCAGCTCTCTAGGGCTCTGGAGATGCAGGAGCTACTGGTTGCTCAAGAGTCCTGGAGTCTCTAAAAGGAGGTGCCATGGGGACCTGTCTCCTGCCGCGGCTGCCTAATGACTTATTTACCTGAGAGATGCCTCTTCAAGGCACCCAGCATACTCAGGTTTGCATGGAAAGTCCCCCAAACTGAGCTACTGACAAAGAATAATGTTGTGATTCTCAGGCCATGGGGGAAGAGGCCGGGTTTAGGAGAAAAGCAGGAAGTGGAGAGAGGTCAACCAATCGCCCAAGCAGCCATTTTGGGATGATGTTCAAGAGCTTGGCTGGCCATGCCTGGGGGAAACTTGGAGATCATTCTCCAGCCCCCATGAGACCTGGAAGCCACGCTGTGCTTTTCGCTGCCCTGCATTTGGGTTGCAAAATCAAATTCTTCCTGGAGTTATTCTTCTCTTTTTTTTTTTAACCTTAAAAAAGGTTGTTTTTCTTTTTTCTTTTGAAACTCAACAAAATGATTAGATTCATTTGGAAAATTAAATTAGAAGACTGGAAAATAGTTAGGAAGGAAATACTCAAGCAGGAGTGTAGAACCTTCTAACCATTAGAACATATTTTAAAGCAATGGTAATGAAAACAGAGCAGCACCAATGTGCAGAGAAAGTATAGAGCAAAAGAATTAAAACAGACTCACTTTATGTATTACGTATGTAAAACGATACATAATAAGGAAGTTTCTCATCACCTCTCCCTGTGTCTTAATTTCCTTAAAACCTGTCGCCATCTAATCTATTCTGACTCATGTGTTACAGAGTGAACTGCTCCATTGGATTTTCTTTCCTGTAATCTTTATGGAACCAGATTACCAAGCCTTTTTTCCATGGCGCTGCTGGGTGGGTTAGAACCGCCAACCTTTAAGTTAGCAGTCAAGTGCAAACTGTTTGCACCACACAGGGACCGCAATTTCTTTTTAGGCAGGCCTAATTTCTAATGCAAGGAGCCCTGGTGGCACAGTGGTTAAATGAACTGTGGCTGTTAACTGAAAGGTTGGTGGTTCCAACCATTCCACAGGAAAAAAGATGTGACAGTCTGCTTCTGTAAAGATTACAACCTTGGAAACCCCATGGGGGAGTTCTGCCCTGTCCTGTGGGGTCACTATGAGTTGGAACTGAGTTGACAGCAGTGGGTTTGGAATCTCTAAGAAGAGTCCCTGGGTGGTGCAAATGGTTAACACGTTCAGCTGCTAACAAAAAGGTTGGTGATTCAAGTCTACCCAGAGGCACCTTGGAAGAAAGGCCTGGCAATCTACTTCCAAAAAATCATCCATTGAAAATCCTGTGGAGCACAGTTCTATTCTGACACACATGGGGTCACCATGAGTCAGTACCGATTCAATGTCGTCTGATTAGTCTCTAAGGCAGCGCCATTCAATGGAATGTTCTACAGTGCTGGAAGTGTTCTAATCTGTACCGTCCAATACAGTGGCCACAAGCCACATGTGGCTACTGAGCCATTGAGATGTGGGTAGTGTGACTGAGGAGTTGAATTTTTAATTCTACTTGATTTTAATGAATTTAAATTTCAATATCCACACGTGGTTGGTGGCTACCATAGTGGACAGCATAGTTCTGGGACCAAACAGCTTTTCTGATGATGAACACCCTCCCCTACATTCTATCTCATGGAGAAGTTCTGGAGGCTTTTTTTTTCCCTTGGAGCTGCTCACAGCCTCTTTGTGATGAAGGTGTGCTGGGCAAAGATACCTTCTTTACTTTTTCCCTCTTTATACTCTAGGACAAGGAACCTCGGTGGTGCACCAGTTAAGTGCTCAGCTGCAAACTGAAAAGTTAGTGGTTCAAACCGACCCAGCAGCACCATGGAGGAAAGAACTGGCAATCTGCTCCCATAAAGACTACAGCCTAGAAGCTTCTATGGGGCAGTTCTACTCTGTCACATGGGGTTGCCGTGAGTGGAAAACGACTTGACAGCATCCAGCAACAACAGGATGGGAAGAAGTAGGTCCTTGAGGCAGGCTCCGTACAGGGCACAAAGCCTGCTAGTGATACCAGTGAGCACAGGGAGGAAAAAATTCCTAAGACTCTGTGGGCCGCCATCTTCTCTATGGCTTTCTGGGATCCCAAAGTGAATGGGCAGAGGAAATAAGGGAAGGTTCAGGTCAAATTCTAAGATCCCTTCCAGCTCCGACAATCCACCCTCCAACTCAAGTTCTGCTTCCAATCAACTGCTGATGACTGGACTCCAGTCAGCTCTGCAGAAAAGAGTGTTGTGATCAATTACTGATGTCTGCCAGGATCAAGCTACAGGGGCAGGGTATAATAGCAGAAATGCCACTCATGTCCTTCCAGTGGTCCGTTGGTGATGGAAACAAGAAGTAAGAGCTAATCCACCCCTCCCATGAGACTCACCACAAATGCTGGTCCGATTGATGTTTTCTGACACCGGTCTATCTCCTCCAAGCAGAGTTCCGTGGTCATGTGGTCAGTGGCCTCAGTGTTCCGAACACCCCACCTCAGATCAACAACCTGGGGATTATAAGCCATGGGTTTGTCAGGGAGGTGGGACAATGGGTGATTTTTTTCAATTCCCTTTGACAGAGGCATAAAGTTTGTTTCAACATCTTTTAACAACCTCTCCCAAATGCGGGATATCTGCATTGAAAGAAGCTGAAGAAAACCCATCTCCCCAGTGTAATCATGAGAAAAACATTAGGGAGACCCAGATTGGAGGTCATTCTGCAGGACCCCCGACCCCACCTCCTCACAATGACCAAGGTCTTGACCCACAAGGAAGAACCGGGGAACCATCACAGACAGGAGGGAACTGGAGAGTCGGGTTGGCTAAGTGCAGTGGGGTACCTTGGATGGTATTCTGGACCAGAAAGAGGATATGGATAGAAAAACTGGTGAAATCTGAATAAATCTGAATAAAGTTTAGAGTTTAGTTAATAGTAACGTACCCTGCTGTGGTGGAATGAGTTTCTTTCTGTGGCCTTTTGCCTTGGTTCTCTGGAAAACCAGTTTGAAAGATTTTTCCCCTAAGCTATGAGGAGCTATCTTTGCCCTAGTTTTCTACCCTAGATGGTTTGTTACTTTTGTCCAGGTTGATTGACATTTCCTGGGTAAACTGTAAACAATCTGTGGTTTGATACTTTTTGTCTGGTCCTAGACTGCAGCCTGCCCTGTGATTGGTAAGCACCTTGCAAGGATCGGTCAATATACTATGGAAATAAAGTGAGTATAGACTATGCAAATGAAGTTACTATGGCCTGCTATGCAAATGAAGTGTCTGTGGCCTACCTCAAGGGGATTGGTCAGTTCATGGCCCTAGTGGGTGGGCCATACCTTGAAATTGATGTGGAGTTTGTGTATATGTGCAGCCAACTCACAGAGGTTTTTCAGAGAGGAAGCAGAAGGAAAAAAGAAGAGAGAAGAAGCTGAGAAACAGAGGAGGCAAGGGACCTCCTAAAAGAGCTGTAACAAGGGTCAAGGGCTGTAACACTGAAGACAGCAACAGACTCAGAAGGGGTCCTGCAGCAGAGTCGGTGGTAACAGACAGCAGGGCCAAGAGGAGCCTGCCCTGAGGGGCTGAGAGGCGGCCTGCATGGCAGAGAGAAGGACCTGCTTGCACAGCGAAGATGAACTGAAGAGCTGTCCTGCACTGAAGAAGGGAGGGATGTGCTCTCCACTTTGGGGGAGTCTCCTAGACTTCGCCTACATGCTTCCTGATCCTGAGTTGTACCCTGTTGCTTCCTTAATAAATCACTTAACTGTAAGTATGGTCTGTGAGTTCTGTGTGGCCATGGCAAAGGATTATCGAACCCAGAAGAGAAGGAGAGAGTGCCATGGGCGGGATGGCTGGTGTCAGAAGGGGTAAAAAGTTTGGAGAGTGGAGTTATGTCTGACCTCCACTTCGTAGCTATCAGCCTTGGGCTGATGTTGGTTCACATTATCCCCCCTGAAGTTAGACAGGCTCTGACCCTGAAACTACTACCATTTTGTAACCTGATGGGGATGGGTCCTGCCTGGCACGACCCCTGGAGTAAATTGAGAGAAAAAAAAAAACAAAAACAAAAACCAAACTTGTTGCCATTAAGTTGATTCCAACTCATAGCAAGCCTATAAGACAGAGTAGAACAATAGAACTGCCCCATAGGGTTCCCAAGGAGCAGCTGGTGGATTCAAACTGCCGACCTTTTGTTTAGCAGCCTGAGCTCTTAACCACTGCGCCACCAGGGCTCCACTACCATGTTATACCCCCGAATTTTTTTTTTAATTATATTAATGTTGTTGTTGTTAGTTGCTGCCAAGCTGACTCCGACTCATGGCAACCCCATGTGTGCATGGTAGAACTATGTCCCATCAGATTTTCATGGCTGTGACCTTTCAGAAGCAGATTGCCAGAACTTTCTTCTGTGGCCCCTCTGGGTGGGTTCAAACCTTCAACCTTTTGGTTAGTAGTTGAGCACTTAACTATTTGCGCCACCCAGGGACTCCAAATAGTAATGTACCAATGTTAGTTTCTTAGTTGTCACCACTGTACTGTGGTCATCGAACATGTTCACATAAGAGGAAGCTGGGTGTTGGGTATACAGGAATTCTATCATTTGCGCAACTTTTGTGTGTATCTAAAACGATTCCCAAATAAAAAGTTTATCTAAAAACAAAATTCTAAACATTTTTTTAAAAGAGCTTGACTACTTTCAAACTGTTCCTTTTTAAATGAGGACATGTCCACACTTGTTCCCAGAGCTGTCTTTGCAAAGGGGAGTGTTTTGTTTGGCTGAGAATGGACTGAGCAACGTTTCTCTGGCAACTGCACGCTCGAAGTCCATTTCTGCCTGTTGGCTGCAGAGAGGACTGGGCAGAATGGCTTGATTCAAGAAAGCTAAGCTGACCCCGTGGAAGTTTGGGATGAAGGGGAGACAAAGAGGAACTCAGAATGGTCCCTGCCTCCCTAAATTCTTCAGCCCAGAGAGAAACACAAATGTTCCTAAACTACAGGTGGAACAAAAGGCAATAGTACTGAACGTGCGTGGAGGAAGAAAGGGGAAGGACAACTAGTTGTGACTTCAGAGAAGGAAGAAGGGTCAGGGACCAGCCTCAGGCAAGAGCTGTGGTCTCCCCATCTACACAATGAAGATGTTTACAATATCCACTGCCTCACAGCACCCATGTGGATGTGAAAGAGAGAGCGTGGCAGACATTTTCTTCGTTCTGAAGGCATTATTTTTCCTCTTTTTAAAACACCAGTTGCTATCAAGTTGACCCTGACTCAAGGCAACCCCTGTGTGTCAGAGTAGAGTTGTGCCCCATAGAGTTTTCTTAGCTGTGATCTTTATGGAAGCAGATTGCCAGGTCCTTCTTCCGTGGTTCCTCTGGGTGGGTTCAGACCACCAACCTTTTGGTTAGTAGCCAAGCACTTAACCATTTGCACCACCCAGGGAAATTTTTCCTTTTTAGGGCCTCTGAAATTGAGTTATGCCTACTGATCAGGGCCACCACCTATTTGTCAGTGTGTGGACTGTGGCGTGCGTGTTGCTGTGATGCTGGATATTATGCCACTGGTATTTCATATACCAGCAAGGTTACTCATGATGGACAAGTTTCACATAACTTTCAGACTAAGACAGACTAGGAAGATAAATTTCCAAAAATTAGCCAATGAAAACCCTATGGGTAACAACAGTCCAATCTATAACCGATCATGGGGATGGCATGGAACCCGGCAGCATTTCATTCTGTTGTACAAGGGGTTGGCATGAGCTGGAGCCCACTGGATAGCAGCTGACAACAACCATGATCAAGGGGTGTTGCATATCCAGCACAGCTGGTTTCTTAGTCCTTGTTATGGATTGAATTATGTTCCCCAAAATATGTGTTGGAGTCCTAACCCCTATACCTGTGAATGTGATCCTGTTTGGGAATAGGATTTTTCTTTGTTATATTAATGAGGCCATATAAGTGTAGGGTGAATCCTAAACCTAATCACTTCTGAGTTATAAGAATAGATTAAAGATAGGCAGACACAGGGGGTAGACACACTCTTTCTCACGACAAAAGAGGCAGATGTGTCTACAAGCCCAGGAACGAGAAGCTGAAATAGACAAGGAAGGGCCTCCTGCTAAAGCCACGTGCTGAATTCAGACGTCTAGCCTCCAGAAATATGAGGAAATGAACTTTTGTTCTTTGAAGGCATCCACTTGAGGTATTTCTATGACAGCAGCACCAGGAAACTAAGGAGAGCAGTGATGGCTCAGTGGCAAAATTCTTGCCTCGCATTTGGGAGACCCAGGTTCGATTTCCAGCCAATACACCTTACGCTCAGCCACCACCTACCTGTCTGTCAGTGGAGGCTTGTGTGTTGCTATGATGCTGAACAGGTGATGATGAAAAACCTGTGGATCACAACGGTCCTGTCTACAACCAATTATGGGGATGGTACAGAACTGGGCGACGTTTTGTTCCATTGTACATGGGGTTGCTATGAGTAAGGGGCCGACTCAATGGCAGCTAACAACAAGTACAAAAAGAAAATACAGGCCCTTTTCAAAAAATCGTCACAAATTTCAAGACGGAGAGAGCAGAGCATTAAACTGGGCGTGGGCCCTATGTATTCCTGAGGCCAGCCCTGCCTGTCATGCTCCTACTTGCATTTTGTTGCTGTTGTTGTTGTTCGGTGCTGTTGAGTAGATTTTGACTCATGGTGACCCCATGTGACAGAGTAGAACTGCTTCATAGGATTTTCTTGGCTGTAAGCTTTACGAAAGCAGATCCATAGGTCTTTCTCCTATGGAGCCACTGGGTGGGTTCGAATCACCAGCCTTTCCGTTAGCAGCTGAGCACTTAATCCTTGCACTTCCAGGGCTACTTGCTTGCATTTTAAGGCAGGGGAAGCTGAGGCAGGGAAGAGCAGACAGGCACTTACCTCAAACATCAGGCCGTGCTTCTGGCAGAAAGTTTGCACTTCGGAGTAGGCAGAGTTCTGCAGGGCTTCCCTCTCTGTGTCCATGTCTGAAGGAACAGCAAAGCACCAAGGCTGTTAGTGGGAAGAACCCAGAACTAGTCCCTGCTCATAGCTGTTTTCAGCCTCCTTCACCTCCACTGAAGCTGGGACCTTGACAATGCATCCAAAGACACTAAAAGTATGGGGTAGACCCGGGGAAACCAACTGTCCTGGTTTGCCCGGGGTTTTCCTGGTGTTAGCCTGAAAATTCTGCATCCCAGGAAACTCTTTGGTCCTGGGCCAAGCAGAGTGGTGGATGCCCTAGGTTAGGGCTGCCAGGTAAAATACTTGGTGCCCAGTTACATTTGCATGTCAGATAAACAACAAATAATTTTTTAACATGAGTATATCCCAGCCCATGCAATATCTGGATAATTTGCATTTCAGATAAACAGTTAATAATTTTTAACATAAGTATATCCCAGTCTGTGCACTATTTTGTTACATTTGCATTTCAGATAAACCAGTTAAATTTGCATTTCGGATAAACACAAATAATTTTCAGCATAAGTATATCCCAGTCTGTGCAATAAGTTTGGGTAAGTTTGCATTTCAGCTACACTCAATTAAATTTACATTTCAGATAAAATTTTTAACATAAGTATGTCCCAATCCATGCAGCATTTGGATAAGTTTGTACTTCAGACAGACCCAGTTAAATGTGCATTTCAGATAAACAACAAATAATTTTTAGCGTTAAGTGTACTATTTGGTTACATTTGCATTTCAGATAAACCCAGATAAGTTTGCATTTCGGATAAACAGCAAATAAATTTTTTAGATAAGTCTGTCCCATTCCATGCAATGTTTGGTAAGTTTCCAGCTAAACCCAGTTAAATTTACATTTCAGATCATTTTTTTAGCTTAAGTATGTCCCAGTCCATGCAGTGTTTAGGTAAGTTTGCACTTCAGGTAAACCCAGTTAAATCTGGGTTTCAGATAAACACTAATAATTTTTAGTGTAAGTATGTCCCAACCCATGCAATATTTGGGACATGCACTAAAGAATTATTCATTGTTTAACTGAAATGCAGATTTAACTGGGCAGCCTGGTTTGGTGGGGCGTTTTTGTTTTCATGTAGCTTTTATTTTTTATATTTTGGCTAAATCTGGCAGCCCTCCCCAAGGTAAACCTAGATTCCAAGATTTTCTCTACCTCTGTAGAGCGACAGGCTAACCTCAGTTTCCGCCCTCTGCAACTACGCCTCGACTTTGCAGGAGCTCTAAGCACCCTGAAGTCAAGGACCTCTGCTTGTCCTGGTCACTGCTGGATCCGTAGGACTCAACCCAGGTTCTCAGTGAATGTTGGTTGAATCATTGAATGTTGTTGGCTGTTGTTAGTTGCTGTCAAGTCGATTCTGACTCATGGCAACCTCATGTGTGCAGGGTAGAACTTCCTCTCCATAGGGTTTTCAATGCTGTGACATGACTTTCTGGAAGATCACCAGGCCTTTCTTCCTAGGCACCTCTGGGGGGGTTTGAACCTCCAACCTTTCAGCTACTAGTTGAGTGCTGAACTGTTTGCACCACTGAGGGACTGAATATTAGCAGTCAAAGTGCCTGGTGCAACATAGGTGTTGAAAAGGCACCTATTTCCTCCACATGGCCATCGGGAGGTCACTTTGATGTCCATGGCACAAAGTGTTGGAGTTCCCCAAAGCCACCGGTGCAGAGGTGCTGATCTCCCTGGCACGGAGGTCAACCTGGACACCAGTCCTGGCTCTGCCTCCTACCCACCCCCCTTCCCTGAGCCTCATTTTCCTTCTTCAGAATGTGGTATGATCACACCTGCCTCATAAACGTCACAGGCTATTTACGTTCTCCTGCAAGTATTCACCAGACAGTTACTTTGTGCCCAGACCCTAAGCAATGGGGACACAACAGCAAATAAAACATATGTCAATGGCATTGCACATTTACTGTCCTGTCTTGGCTCAGGGTAGCTGGTTGCCAAATTTCCAGGAATTTTTTAAGCCAATGGTTAACACAGCTTTTATTAAAATTAATACGATGACTAATGGACCACAACTACCACGGCCTCCACTGGACTGAGTCCAGTACAGCTAGATGGTGTCTGGCTACCACCACCGACTGCTCTGACTGGGATCACAACAGAGGGTCCCGGACAGAGCTGGAGAAAAATGTAGAACAAAATTCTAACTCACAAAAAAAGACCAGACTTACTGGCCTGACAGAGACTGGAGAAACCCCAAGAGTATGGCCCCTGGAAATCCTTTCAGCTCAGTAATGAAGTCACTCCTGAGGCTCACCGATCAGCCAAAGATTAGACAGCCCCATAAAACAAAACGAGACTAATGGGGCACAGCTGTCCAGGGACAAGGACTAGAAGGCAGGAGGGGACAGGAAAGCTGGTGACCGGGAACTCAAGGTTGAGAAGGGACAGTGTTGACATGTCATGGGGTTGTTAACCATTGTCATACGACAATATGTGTACTAACTGTTTAATGAGAAACTATTTTTTCTATAAACCTTCATCTAAGTACAATTTAAAAAAAAGAAAAAAATTAATATGATATAGACTTACAATGAATACAATATATTAAAAGCAGGGTGTTGTGGAGTGAATTGTGTCCCCCAAAATATGTGTTGGAATCCTCACCCCTATAATACCTGTGAATGTGATCCCATTTGGGAATAGGGTCTTCTTTGTTATGTTAATGATCCCTATCAGTGAAGAGTGGGTCCTAAACCTAGTCGCTTCTGAGTTATAAGCAGCAGCATAGACACAAAGAGAAGCAAGCGTAAACTGGGGAAGACAGAAGCCCATGTGAGGATTGCCAAGGAACCAAGGAACACCGGGGCTAGGGAAGCCGAGACAAGGATCTTCCTGCAGAGCTGATAGAGAGAAAGCCTTCCCCTAGAGCCAGTGCCCTGGATTCAGACTTCTAGACTCCTGAATTGTGAGAAAATAAATTTCTGTTTGTTAAAGCCAGGCACTTGTGGTATTTCTGTTACAGCAGCTCTAGGAGGCTAAGACACAGAGGTTGCAAATACTCACAACTCACTTCTGACTTTTTTTACTCCATTTGACGTGACCTCTGCTCTTGAGGTTATTCAGGACTATTAATTCTGTATGATGGAAACATTATATGTATATACAGAGAGAGAGAGTTGCTACTGTGCCATTCTGCCCAACTCCAGACTCAGCAAGGTAACATTGGCAGCTTGAAATTGACAGATAGTACAAATCAAGTGTTGTTAAGTTTTCCTAAATTTTTGGAGAGCTTATTGTTAGATATTTTCCAGCATACCATTCTATGTAGTCGTTTCCCTCATGGAATTTACAGCCTGGTCAGTGGAGCCAGGCATTAAATAGGTACAGAAACACATACATTAGATAATTACGGCTTATGGAATGTGCTATCAGAGAAGCTTAAGTGGGAAGCTTATACACCGATGTTCAAAGCAGCACTGTTCACAATAGCCAAAAGGTCTACCGGAAGTTAAGTGGGTAAACAAAATGGTGTATCCCTACAATGGCATATTACTCAGCCATAAAAAGGAATGAAGCACTGGTACAGGCTACAACATGGATAAACCTTGATAACATCATGCTGCATGGAAGAAGCCAGACACAAAAGGACTAATACTGTATGATCCCGCTTATATGAAATAGGCAAATGTATAGAGACTAAAGCTTATTAGTGGTTACCAGAGGTGGTAGGAGGGTGAAAGGGGGAATTTTAACTTAGGGAGTATTGAGCTTCTGTTAATGGTGGTAGAATAGTTTGGAAATGGATAGCAGTGATGGTTCCACAACATGATGAAGTAATTAATGTCACTGAATTGGACACATAAAGATCGTTGATTTGGCACATGTTTGTTACGTATATTTTTACCACATAAAGCAGTTTTTTTTTAAAAAAAGAAATATGTGTGGGCTGTGCTGGAGGATAACAGAGACTACTTTATATTGAGGGGCAGAGAGGGGCTCCCTGAGGAGGGGGTGTTTACGCATAGGTCCTAAAGGGTGGGAAGAGGAAGGAGGAGAGAGGACTCCAAGGTGTAGAGTCCTGAGTGGGGTCTGGGGCTTCACGGGTTCCAGGATGTGCCAGAGGCTGGTGTGGCCACCACAAGTGGTTAAGGGGAAGTTTATAGGAGATAAGGTTGGGGAGGTACATTTGATGTCTGTGAGGCAGTATGCTCATCATAAATATTAGTTGCAATGTCATTTAGCACCACCAGCACCTCTACTGAGTTGGATTCAGCCTGGCTTATCTAGGAGAAAACGGAGGTTCCAGAAGGTTCCACCACACCATGTCCCGCATGGGTCACTGGCTGAACTACATTCTCGTCCAGTCTCCCAGAGCCCCCCTGGGCCATGCCCCTGGCTCTGGCACCCCGAGAGAGCTCACCTGCCTCTAGGTCCCCAACCCTGCGCCCACCTTACCTGAGACCGTGGAGCTGATGAAGATGGCCACGCTGCTGGACAGGGGTGCCGGCAGGGGGCCTGACTGGCCCTGGAGGAGTCGCCGGCGGGTGCCCGGGCTGAGGGGACCCACGTTCATGCTGCCGCCCACCTGGAGGACCCTTACCCACCTTGGAGACCTCACGCCCTCCTGGGAGGCCAGCCGGGCAGGGCCATCTGGAGTTGGGGGGCCTGTCTCACTCTCAGAGGCCCCTTTGGTGACCTGCAGCCCTCATCACAGCTTGCGTTGGTCTGCAAGTGCTAACGGGGGGACACTGGGCAGTGGCCTTCAAGCCAAGCCCCTGGACGTGGGTCCTCCAGGCTCTGGAGCCTTTTCCCCTCAACCAAGTATCTCCTTGCCCTCACAGCTCAGCGGTCACCACAGCAACTGCGGTTTCCTGGCACTGGGCTTTGGGGCCCAGGGACCAGCCAGCCACTCCAACACCTGGGTCCCCTGGGAACTCTGTGTAAGTCGAGCTGGGCCCAGGTGTGCAGAGGGGAGGCTGCGGGATGCTGGGAGTCGTGCCCAGCCCTGGCAGGGCTGGCAAGAAGGACAAGGATCAGGTGAAGCCCCCACCACGTCCTGCTCTCACCTCCCCTTCCAAAGAAGCAAATTCCTTCCAAGCCTAGGTACCCCCAGTACTATTTAAACCAGTAATTCTCACCTGGGACCATTCTGCCCCCAGGGACACTTGGCATTGTTAGGAGGCATTTTTGGTTGTCACTATGGGGGGGAGGGGGATGCTACTGGCATTGAGTGGGTGGAGGCCAGGGATGTTGCTCAACACCCTACAGAGCACAGGACAGTCCCCACAAAAAGAATACTCTGGAACCAAATGTCAGCAGTGCCGAGGCTGAGAAACCATGCTTTCCATCAGCAAGCCAGATACTCCTGCCTGCAGGAGGCAGGAGCATTTGATAAGAAGGGAGATTAGCAAGTTTCTGAGGGACAGTTAAACACCTTTTCATAACAAACGGAGGTGTGCCCTTTGAAATAAACAAAAACATGGGTTGAGCATAGAATTACCATAACAAAACCAGTTGCTGTGGAATCCATTCTGACTCATGGCAACCCCATGTGTGTCAGAGTAGCACTGTGCTCCACAGGGTTTTCAATAGCTGATTTTTCAGAAGTAGATCGCCAAGGCTTTCTTCTGAGGTACCTCTGGGTGAATTCTCATCTCCAACCTTTAGGTTAGCAGCCGAGAGCATTAACAGTTTACACTACCCATGGACTCCTAGAACTACCATATGACCCAGCAATCCCAATCCTAGGTATATCCCCAAAAGAATTGAAAGCAGGGACTCAAACAGATACCTGTGCACCTGTGTTCATTGCAGCATTACTCACAATCGTCAAAAGGTGGAAGCAATCCAAGTGCCCATCAACAAGTGAATGGATAAACACAATGTGGGCCATCCATACAATGGAAGGTTATTCAGCCATAAAGAGAAATGTTTGATACACACCGTTATGTGGACAAACCTTGAAAACATGATGCTCAGTGAAAGAAGCCAGACAAAAAAAACCCCACATATTGCGTGATCCCACTTACATGAAATGTCCAGAATAAGCAAATGCATACAGACCAAAGTTCATTAGAGGTGACCAGGAGATGGGGTGGTGGGGATAGGGATTCATTGTTTAATGGGTACAGAGTTTCTGTATGGGGTGATGAAAAAGTTTTAGAAATAGTGGTGATGTCTGCGCAACATGGTGAATGTAATTAATGTCACTGAATTGCACACTTAAAAATGGTTAAAATGGCAGATTTTGTTACATATATTTTACCACGATAAAAAAGTTAATTTTTTAAAAAGTAGGAACCTGATAAAAGCGATAGCATGGTTTTACACGTTAAAGGAGCCCCTGGATGGCACAACTACTAACTAAAAAGTTGGCAGTTTGAATTCACCCAGAGGCACCTCGGAAGAAAGTCCTGATGATCTCTCCTGAAAGGTCACAGCCTCGAAACCCTATAGAGCACTTCTACTCTGCACACATGGGGTCACCATAAATCAGAGTTGATTCGATGATAAATAACAATTACCAACAAATGGTAAAGAAATATATAAATACTACAATAAATATAATGCTTTAGTTCAAAAAGAAAAAAGGGGGGGGGCTGTATTGACAAGGGAAAGACTTTTTCCCACTTCGACATTGTTTAAAATGTCCTTGTGGTATAAGCCCTGGCCACCTGCCTACCGACAGTAATAAACCACCATAGAGACAGAGAGAGGAATGTGTACCTCGGCGCCCATGGGCCTGGTTTGAGTCCTGGCTCCTCCATCGCTTTCCTGGATGATTTAAGCAAGTGGTCTCCCTCTTGAGGCAGCAGACACATTGTCTGTGAAACAGGCACAAGAACCATCAGGCCGGGCTAGGGTGAGAAGAGTGGGGTACTCGCCTCTGGAGCAACATTTAAGGGAGCCCAACACGCTGATGCAAATGGTGAACGTGCTCCAGCTGAAAGGTTGGAGGTTCGAGTCCACCCAGAAGCACCTCGGAAGACAGGCCTGGCGATCTACTTCTGAAAAATCAGCCATTGAAAACCCTGTGGAGCACAGTGCTACTCTGACACACGTGGGGTTGCCATGATTTGGAGTCGACTCAATGGCAACTGGTACTGGTTACGCAAAGTTTCTCCACCTCGGCACGGCTAACATTCAGGGCCAGATCATTTTCTGTGGTGGGGCTGTGCACTATAGGGTATTGAGCAGCATCCCTGGTCTCTACCCAGTAGCACCTCCTCTCCAAGTTGTGACAACCACAAATGTCTCCAGACATTGCCAAGTATCCCCTGGGGGCAAAATCACTCCTCCCAGTTGAGAGCCCCCGGGATAGATAGATAGGTAGGTAAGTAGGTAAGTAGACAGGCAGGCAAGCAAGCAGGCAGATAGGGAGGGAGGGAGGGAGATAAGGAGGGAAGGAGGCAGGCAGGCAGATAGGTAGGTAGGTAGGTAGGTAGGCAGGCAGACAGGCAGGCAGACAGGTAGGCAGGCAGGCAGATAGGCAGATAGACAGGTAGGGCAGGAGGGAGGGAGGGAGGGAGGGAGGCAGGCAGGTAGGTAGATAGGTAGGCAAGTAGGCAGGCAGGCAGGCAGGCAGGCAGGTAGGCAGTTAGGCAGATAGGCAGGTAGGCAGGTAGGCAGGTAGGCAGATAGGCAGGTAGGTAGACAGACAGATATAAATAGATCAAGATAGGTAAGTGATAGACAGACAGGGTCTCTCATGTTAAGGTAGATTTCTTAGCTTTGGCACTGTTGACATTTAGGGTCAGATCGGAGCCCGGAGGTGCAGTGGTTAAGACCAAAAGGTCAGCAGTTGGAATCCACCAGCCGCTCCTTAGAAACTCTATGGGGAAATTCTATTTTGTCCTGTAGGGTTTCTATGAGTCAGAACCAACTCGATGGCAACAGGTTTGGTGTTTTTTTTTTTGTTTTCGTTCTCTGTGGTGGAGGTCATCCTGTGCAGTGTAGGGTGTTAGTAGCATCCTTCGATTCCACCCACTAGATGTCAGTAACACCCCCTCCCCTGGTTGTGACAACCAAAATGTCTCCAGACATTGCCAATGTCCCCTAGGGGTCAAGGTTGCCCACCTACCCCCAGTTGAGAACTGCTGGGGTACACATTCAGCTTATTCCAGCCTCAGGGCCTTTGCATGTGCTCTGCTGAACTCTCCATATCAAGTACATCTCAGCTTCAGTGCCACCTCCTGAGAGCTCTCTGACCATCCCCTTGCTCAGTGCCCACCCTCTAAATCTCTCTCTAAGCCCTCACCCTATTTTAATTCTCTGCACAATACTCACCACCGGCTGATTTAGCTCTTCTTTGTATGTCTGCTGTTTGACTCTGCCACGAGAGCGCGAGTTCCATGAGCACAAGGACCTTGTCTGTGGGGTCAGTGAGCCAGGCACGTAGGAGGTGCTCAGTTGTTGTTAGCTGCCGTCCAGTCAATTCTGACTCATAGCAACCGCCTGTGTTACAGAGTAGAACTACTCCATAGGGTTTTCCTGGCTGTTATCTTAATGGAGAAAGATTGCCAGGCCTTTCTTCTGAGGTACCACTAGGTGGGTTTGAACTGCCAACCTTTTGGCTAGTAGTTGGGCCACCCAGGAGCTAGGTGCTCAGTAAATAGTTGTTAAGTCAACAAGCCCGTCTTTCTCGACTTTTCTTTGTTACCTCAGGCAACTCGGCGAGACTGCATTGCTCTGAAAATCCCAGTGCCCGCCTCGCAGTGGCCACCTTATTTTCATTGCTGCTCCGCTTCTCTCTCCACTCACTGGTGGTGAAAGGGCCAATTTAGAACCCTCTGGGGAAGTAGGTCAGAAGTAAGTTTTCCAGACCTGATGGTGCCCGGAAGACAATCCCAGCAACCAGAGTCACTTTTGTCTTAGAGACTTTGCTTGTCTCTCCCTGCCCCATTCTCCCAGCAACGGAGATAATGAAAGAAATTGTTTGGCTCACGACACTGGCTTAGCTGGGCTCCTGGCCAGACATGGCAGTTAACCAATCTGTGCTGGGTAATACAGCTTATTGTAGGAGATGCCACTTGTTGGGGGGTTTATGAGATGCCAGCAGGTCAGCAGACGTCACCAGCAACCTACACAATGACCCCAAGAGGGAATATTATGATTCTGTCCCACAGAGGAAGAAAAGGAGGTGCAGAGAGATAAAGCCCTGAGTCTTGACTTCCTGTGCCTGAGTTTTCACAACTACTTGGGTTGATGAATGGTATGATTCAATTGTGTCCCCCAAAGTCCTTGGAAATGGAATTGCCTTTGTTACGTGAATTAGATCATACCTGAGGGAGGGAGAGAGAGACGATTGATAGATGATAGATAGGTAGATAGATACATAGACAAACAGACAGACGGATAGATTATTGGTAGATAGATAGATGACAGATAGATAAACTGCCATTGAGTAGGCTCTGACTCATGGGGACTCCATGTACAACAGAACGAAATATTGCCCTGTCCTGAGTCATCCTCACAACCACCAGCACGTTTGAGTCCATTGTTGCAGCTACTGTGCCAATCAATCCATCTCATTGAGGGTCTCCCTTGCCCTTGATGGCCCTCTGCTTCATCATACCTGATATCCTCCTCCAGTGATTGAGCCCTCCTGATGACGTACCCAAAGCAAGTGAGTCAGACAATGTTCTATTGTGACCATTAAGGTTTTTACTGGCTAATTTTCAGAAGTAGATCACCAGGCTTTTCTTCCCAGCCTTAGTCTGGAAGTGCTGCAGAAACCTCTCCCACCATGAGTGACCCTTCTGCTATTTGAAATATCAGTGGCATAGCTTCCAGTGTCACAGCAACACCCAAGCCACCATTGTATGACAGACTGACAGGTAGTGGTACCTGAGTAGGGTGGGTTCTAAATCTGATTACTTCTGAGTTATAAAAAGAGCAGATTAGACACAGAGACACACATACTTAAGGGAAGACAGATGCCATGTGAGGACAGTCTTCAAGTCAAAGAACCAAGGAACACCCAGGACAAGGAAGGAATCAATATGGCCCAGACCCTGATTTGGACTTTTAGCTTCTAGAATGGTGAGACAATCAATTCCTGTTCTTTAAAGCCACCCACCTGTGGTATTTCTGTTACAGCAGCACTAGGGAACTAAGGCAGTGAGACAATAAAACACACTTATGCGTATAATGAGTCTAGCTGGCTCATGGGAAAAAAAACAAGACAAAACTCCTTGCTGTCTTGTAGACTTCATCTTATGATGACTTCACGTGCTACAGAGCAGAGCTGCTCTGTAGAGTTTTTTTGGCTATAATCTTTACAGAAGCAGATTTCCAGGCCTTTCTTCCATGGAGCATCCGGCTCGATTTGAACCGCCAAACTTTGGGTTAGTAGTTGTCATGGGTGAATTACGTCCCCCCAAAATGTGTGTATCAATTTGGCTGGGCCATGATTCCCAGTATTGTGTGGTTGTCCTCCATTTTGTGATTGTAATTTTATGTTAAAGAGAATTAGGGTGGGATTTTAACACCCTAACTAAGGTCACATCCCTGATCCAATGTAAAGGGAGTTTCCCTGGTGTGTGGCCTACACCACTTTTATCTTACAAGAGATAAAAGGAAAGGGAAGCAAGCAGGGAATTGGGGACTTCATACCACCAAGAAAGCAGTGCCCGGAGCAGAGTGCGTCCTTTGGACCTGAGGTTCCTGTGCTGAGATGCTCCCAAACCAAGGGAAGACTGATGACAAAGACCTTCCTTCATAGCTGACACAGAGAAAAAGCCTTCCCCTGGAGCCGGCACCCTGAATTCGGACTTTTAGCCTACTGGATTGTGAGAGAATAAACTTCTCTTTGTTGAAGCCGTCCGCTTGTGATATTCTGTTATAGCAGCACTAGATGACTAAGACAGAAGTCAAGCACAAACTATTTGCATCGCCCAGGGACCTTGGCTCATGGGAAGGGCCAGTGGCATCTTGGCCATTGTTAATCACTATTATTACTGCTGCAGGTTTCATCCAACAAGTGGTGGAGCCAGGAATCCAACCCAGCTCTGCCTCCAACGTCGATGTTCCAGCCAAGCTTATTTAAACCTAAATCTCTAGGGCCCGGCTTCCCAACCTCAGCACTGGTGACATTTTGTTCTGGAACATTCTCTGTGGAGGGGGACTTCCTGTGCACTGTAGGGTAGCAGCATCCCTGGCCCCCACCCACCAGGTGCCGTTAGCATGCCCCACCCAAGTATGCAACCAAAAATGTCTCCCAACATCACCAAATGCCCCCTGGGAGGGAGAATCATGTCCAGGTGAGGACTCCTGGGTTAGGGGATTCCGCTGCCTCCGCGAGACTGTTTCATCATCATCTGAGCTACTAAAGTCCTAGGATGCTGCACACATTTAAATCCACACACTGACTGGGGAGGGAGAGAGGAGGGAAATCACAGAAGCTGGAGGGTCACTCTGGTTTATACCATCTAACCCATCTGGAATTTATTCCGATGTACGGTGTGAGCAGGGACCAAACTCAATTTTTTTCCAAATAATTAATACAGGGTTTCTTCCCTTCGGCATTGCTGCCATTTGGGGCTGAGTTATTTATTCTCTGTGGTGGGGTCGCCTAGTGCACTGTAGGGTGTTGAGCAGCCATTTGATGCCAATAGGACCCCTCTCCCCACATGTGACAACCAAACATGTCCCCTGATATTGCCAAATGTCCCCTGGGGCAGAATTGTCCCCACTTGGGAACCATACCCCTAGACCTAGTAATAATAATGTTATGTTTAGGGGAACACTTAAGATTTGTTGTTGCTAGGTGCCGTCAAGTCAGTTCCGACTCATAGCGGCCCTATGCACCACAGAACGAAACACTGCCCAGTCCTGCGCCATGCTACAGTCATTGCTATGCTTGAGCCCATTGTTGCAACCACTGTTCATCTCGTTGAGGGTCTTCCTCTTTTTCGCTGACCCTCTACTTTACTAAGCACTATGTCCTTCTCCAGGGACTGATCCCCCTGATAACACGTCCAAAGTATGTAAGACGTAGTCTCGCCATCCTAGCTTCTAAGGAGCATTCTGGCTGTACTTCTTCCAAGACAGATTAGTTCATTCTTGTGGCAGTCCATGGTATATTCAATACTCTTCCCCAACACCACAACTCAAACGTGTCAATTCTTCTTCAGTCTTCCTTATTCATTGTCCAGCTTTCACATCTTTGACATCTTTGCTTTTCAACACTTTAAAGAAGTCTTTTGCAGTAGATTTGTCCAATGCAATGTGTCTTTTGATTTCTTGACTGCTGCTTCCATGGGTGTTGATTGTGGACCCGAGTAAAAGGAAATCCTTGACAACTTCAATATTTTCCCCGTTTATCATGACGTTGCTTATTGGTCCACTTGTGAGGATTTTTGTTTTCTTTATGTTGAGGTGTAATCCATACTGAAGGCTGTGGTCTTTGATCTTCATCAGTAAGTGCTTCAAGTCCTCTTCACTTTCAGCAGACAAGGTTGTGTCATCTGCATATTGCAAGTTGTTAATGAGTCTTCCTCCAATCCTGATGCCCCGTTCTTCTTCGTATAGTCCAGCTTCTCGGATTATTTTGCTCAGGATACAGATTCAGTAGGTATGGTGAAAGGATACAACCCTGACACACACCTTTCATGACTTTAAACCATGCAGTATCCCCTTGTTCTGTCTGAACAACTGACTCTTGATCCGTGTACAGGTTCCTCATGAGCACAATTAAGTGTTCTGGAGTTCCCATTCTTTGCAATGTTATCCAAAATTTGTTATGAAGCACAGAGTCGAATGCCTTTGCATAGTCAATAAAACACAGGTAAACATCTTTCTGGTATTCTCTGCTTTCAGCCAGGATCCATCCGACATCAACAATGATATCCCTGGTTCCACGTCCTCTTCTGCTTAAGTTTTGAGTGCTTATATATTGTTTCTAATTCTCCCACCAACCTGGGGGTTTCATGTTACTACCCTGGTTTACTGATGGTGAAAGTAAGCCTCAGAGAAGTTAAACAATTTCTTCAAGGTCACAGGAAGTGATGAAGCTGGCGGGGTGGGGGGGTGTCAAACTAAATTGTTATTCCAAAACCCAACAATTATTGGTTAAATTGGAATCTGTAGATATTAAAGAATTATTGGCAAAGTTTTCTAAGTGTGATAATAGTATTGTGGTTATGATTTTAAAAAGGGTTTTTTTTATTTTTTAGAGACACGTAATAAAATATTTATGGAATGATATAACACCTGCTCCTTCAGAATAATACTATGATTAGTCATTAGGGAACTACAAATCTAAACTACAATGAGATTCCATTTCACATCAGTAGGATGTTTAAGATTAAAAAAAAAAAGGCAGAAAATAACAGATGTTATTATTATTACAAGCAAAGATGTGGAGAAATTGGAGCCCTTATCCATTACTGGCGGGAATGCAAAATGGTAGCTGCTGTGGGGAACAGTTTGGTGGTTCCTCAAAAAGTTAAACATAGAATTTACTATATGCCCCAGCACTTTCACACTTAGGTATATACCCAGAAGAACTGAAAGCAAAACACAAATAGAAACCTGTACACCCATGTTCACTGAAGCATTTTTCACAATAGCCAAAAGGTGGAAACAACCCAAGTGTCCATCAATAGAAGAATCGATAAACACAATGTGGTCCATCCATGCAATGGAACATTACTCAACCATAAAGGGAAATGAAGTCCTGATACATGCTATGACATGGAGAATCTTGAAAACATCATGTTGTGTGAAATAAGTCAGACACAAAGGGACACATGTCTTAGGCTAAGTTCTCTAGAGAAGCAAAACCAGTGAAGTGTGTATGTGTATGTATATATATATAGAGAGAGAGAGAGAGAAAGAGAGAGAGATCGAGATTTGTCTCAAGGAAATGGCTCACACAGTTGTGCAGGCTGGAAAGTCCCAAGTCTGTGGGTCAGGCTGAAGGCTGAAGGCTTCTCCTGACTCACATAGCTGCAGGGGCTGGTGAACCCAAGACTGGCAGGTCAGATGGCAGGCTGCTGCCTCACAGGCTGAGGAGGCCAGTGAATCCCAAGATCGGCAGGCAATACAGCAGGCAGCTGGCTCAAGTCCCAAGAACCAGAGGTCAGATGATGACAAGCCAGATGCAAGATCCACAGCAAGGAAATGAGCTTTGTCAGAATGTCCATATATATGCTGGATGTAAGTCATACCCCTGAGGAAACTCCTCTTACAACTGATTGGCTGATCATAACACATCACATCACGGAGGATGACTACATCATTACATAACTTCCAAATTACATCATTACATAACTGCCAAACTACATAATTACGTAACTGCCAAACCGCTAAGAATCATGGCCCAGCCAAGGTGACACATAACCTTAATGATCACAGACACATATTGTATGATTCCATGTATATGAAATATCTAGAATAGGCAAATGCATAGAGCCAAAAGAAGATCGGAGTCCCTGGGTGGTGCAAACTGAACATGTCCGCTGCTAATCAAAAGCTTGGAGGTTCAAGTCCACCCACAGACTCCCTGGAAGAAAGCCCTGATGATCTACTTCCGAAAAATCAGCCACCGAAAACCCTATGGAGCACAGTTCTACTCTGACACATGTGAGGTCACCGTGAGTCAGGGTTGACTCGAGGGAAACTTTTGTTTTTTAAGAAGAAGATTAACGATTAAGAGGTACAGTGAGGGACGAATAGGGAGGTAAAAAATAACACTACAAGATGGAGAAGGGGATGAGGTGATGGTGGTCGGGGCTGGGGCTGGGGGGGTCATTGTCCCATCCTATGTACTTTTGGGAGTGTTTGGAATTCTCCAGATAAGAGTGTAAAATTTTCTTCGATCTGTGCTCTTGGAGAATAGTCATTATAATCCCAATTTTTTGAGTAGGTTTCGAGCCCCAGCTCAGCGGTTTTCAATACCTCCTCTGCCATCCCTGCACGGCTAAAGTTATTCCCACCCGACAGAAGAGGAACCCAGGCTGAGAGATGCTAAAAAGCTGAATTGAAAATCTCAGCAGGCAAAGAGGTGCCTGGGCTCAGCATTAACGGGAAAGCAGCGCCCCCGTGAGGCCAATTCGGGAACTGCCGCGTGAATGGACTGAAGAAGCTTGAACGGACCAACCTCCAGGAGGGGACTAAGCTAAGGAGAGCAGGCACTCACTCTGCCACAACATGGGAGGCAGGGCGCCAAAAAATCCAGCAATCAAGATAAATAATATTTTAATGCAATTCTTTTAAGTATTGTGGTGAAATATATATAACTAAACATTTGTCATTTCAATAATTTTTAGGTGCACAATTAAATAACATTGATAATGTTTATCATGTTGTACAACCATCCCCATCACCCATTTCCAAGTTTTTCATCATCTTTAACAGAAACTCAGTAACCTCTTCCCTCCCACTCACCCCTGATAGCCACTAATAAAATTTTGTCTCTGTGCATTTGTCTATTCTAGATAATTCATATAAATAGGATCATACAATATTTGTCCTTTTGTGACTGACTTATTTCACTCAGCATATTTTAAAGTTTGATTCTTGTCATAGCATGTATTAGAACTTCATTACTCTTTATGGCTGAATAATATTCCACTATATGTATTTTGTTGTTAGTTGCCATTGAGTCAACTCTGATTCATGGTGACACTATGTGTGCAGAATAGAACAGCTTCATAGGGTTTTCAAGGCTGCAGATCGGAAACAGATTGCCAGGCCTGTATTCAAAGGTGCCTCTGGGTGGGTTTGAACCGCCAACCCTTTGGCTAGTAGTTGAGCGCTTAACTGTTGGCACCACCCAGGACTCTGATACTCTACCAATTATGATGTGCTTTTCTAGTGATTGGTCTTCCCTGATGACGTGTCCAAAGTGAGTTGAAGACTCACCATCCTTGTTTTTAAGGAACATCTGGTTGTATCTCTTCCAAGACTGACCTGGTCCCTCTTTTGGCAGTCCATGGTACATTCTATATTCGATATTATTCGCCAAGACCACAGTTCAAATATATATACACTC
The DNA here is from genome assembly GCA_030035585.1 of Dugong dugon. Classification (NCBI taxonomy): domain Eukaryota; kingdom Metazoa; phylum Chordata; class Mammalia; order Sirenia; family Dugongidae; genus Dugong; species Dugong dugon. The sequence goes on along the minus strand of CM057462.1, from coordinate 21,116,722 downwards.
TCTCTATATATATATATACACATATATATACACATATATATGTACACATATGTATATATATATATAGAGAGAGAGTCCCTGAGTGGCACAAATGGTTAAGCACTCAACTACTAACCGAAAGCTTGGCAGTTTGAATCCACCCAGAGGTGCCTCAGAAGAAAAGGCTGGTGATCTACTTCTGAAAAATCAGCCATTGAAAACCCAGTAGAGTGCAGCTCTACTCTGACACACATGGGGTCACCAGGAGTTGGAATCGACTCAACAGCAACTGATTATATGTATGTTGTTGTTAGTTGCCGTTGAGTCTATTCTGACTGTTGGCCACCCATGTGTGCAGAGTAGAACTGTGCTCCATAGGTTTTCAAAGCTGAGACCTCTTGGAAGCTACAGTGCAATGAATCGCTTTTATATGGCCTTTCACACCATGGTCTTGAAACTCCCACCAAATGACCAGGTGAGACTATACAAATAAGGTACTTGTGGCCCTCCAAGGGGATTGGATAGCTTACTAATGATGCAAATAAGGTACATGGTACCCTTGTGGGGGTCGGACCATGCAAATAAGGCATATGGAACCCTAAGAGGGGAATGGTCAGTTTTACCATCCCGGTAGGCTTAAAATGAGCCATCCCAGAGGCAGATGGTGGGGGTTGGGGGGAACCTCACTACCACCAAGAAAGAAGGGATGGGAGTGGAGCACGTCCTTTGGACCTGGGGGCCCTGTACTGAGAGCTTCCTAGACCCAGGCGATGGAGACACAGAGCTGTAACACAGGAGACGATGCAAGACAGTGCGAAGTGGCTGCAAGCGTGGCAGAGAACTAATAGCAGCAGAACCAAGAGACCGGCAGGAGATGGTGTGTTGGGCTTCCCGGCCCACAGAGCGAGAAACCTGAGCGCCCTTGGGCAGGAGGCTTGCTGGTGGAGTGGGGTGCCTCCAGGCACTTGTCGGCAGAGTTAAAGAGCTTTGTAACACTTGCCGAAGCAGGGCAGAGGCCAGGCCAAGAGGCTGAAGGCCAAAGAGAGAGACAGGCGTGCCTGCAGGCACAGCCAAGCTGTCCTGACCAAAGAACTGTATCCTGTCGTTCCTGATCCTGAATTGTAACCTGTTACTTCCTTAATAAACCCCATAATCGTGACTACGGTCTGTGAGTCTTGTGTGGCCATTGCAACAAATTATCAAATCCAGCAGAGAAGTAAGGAGTGCTGTGGGAGGGACAGCTGGTGTCAGCATTAATAAAAGGATTGAAGCGTGGAGGTATGTTTGGCCTCCACTTCATAGGGATCAGCCTTGGGCTGATGTTGATGGTGATTTTCCCTCCCCCTTGTGAAGTTAGATGAGGAGGTCTGATGCCTCAAGCCATTTTTACAGAAGCAGATTGCCAGCCCTTACTTCCAAGGTACCTCTGGGTGGGTTTCAGTCATCAACCTTTTGGTTAGTAGTCTAGCTCTTAACTATTTGCAACACCCAGGGATGCATACATATCTAATTCCTCTGCCTGTGAATGAATATGACCCTGTTTGGAAAGAAGGGTTTTCTTTTGTGATGTTAATGAGATCACACCAGAGTAGGGTGAGTCCTAAACCTATCTCTTCTGTGTAATGTCTTACAAGAAGAGCAGAACAGACATAGAGAGACACACACGAGGGGAGACAGATATCAAGGAACACCAAGAACACCTGGGGCTACTAACAAGGAAGGAACCTCTCCTGGAGCCAATGCCCTGATTTGGACTTCTGGCCTCCAAAACCGTGAGACAATCAACTCCTATCCTTTAAAGTCATCCACTTTATGCTATTTTCTTCTGGCAACCCTAGGAGACTAAGAGACTCTGGAGTGCTCTTCCTCCATCTTCTAATCTTCCCTGTGTATTTCAAAGCCCCTCCTCCAGGAAGCCTTCCTTGATCTTTCCAGGCCACTCTGAGTCCCCATGGCACTTCTTCCCTCTCTCGGGGAACCTCTGGAGGGTGAAGAATGGGCCCTTGCATCTCTGTGCCCCCAATGCCCCACACAGGGACAGACACACTATTTGTTGAATGAATTGATGTCGATCCAGATTATGGTCTGTTTTCTCTTTTAATTGTCTTTTTAAAATTATTATTATTATATTATATTATTATTAAAATTCTTATTGTGGTCAATATATACAAGTAAAAAAATTCGACAACACAACTTCCATGTGTACAACTCAGTGACTTTGACTACATTTTTCATGTTGTGCCACCATTTGCACTATCCTTTTCCTAAATATTCCACCACCATTAACACAAACACACTGCCTCCAAACAAAAATTTCCCCTTCCCCCTCCCCTCCCACCTCTGGTAACCACTGATAAGCTTTGGTTTCTATATATTTGCTTATTTCATAGAAGTGAGATCATACAGTGTCCTTCCAAAACTGACTTACTTCACTCAGCTTGAAGTTTTCAAGATACACTTCATTTCTTCTACGAATTTTCACATTTTTTTAGAGTTAGAAAGAGACCTAAAAAGCATCTAGTCCAAAGGTTGGCAAACAATTTATGTAAAGGGCTAGAGAGGAAATATTTTCAGCTTTGCCGGCCAGATGGTCTCTGGTGCAACTACTCAGTGCTGCCATTGTGGTGAGAAAGCAGTCATAGACAATATGTCAATGAATGAGCGTGGCTGTGTACCAATAAAACTTTATTTACAAAAACAGGTAGAGGGCCAAATTTGGCCCGTGGGCCATAGTTTGCCAACCTCTGACCTAGTCCAACATTTTCATTTGACAAGGGATAGGTTTGCCTGGGGTTACACAGCAAGTTAGCGGCAGAATCAGGACTCAATGCTCAGGCCCGCCAACTGTCTCTCGTTATCGTCACTTGAACTTCTCAGCTGGCTTCTGTGGGCTCAGTTAGGATCTCGTTTCCTCTGCTAATTAAGCTGGAACTTTTCCCAGATCCTACAGGCAGGTGCTAATGAGAAGGCCCAACGTAAAGCTGGAGAGTCGCCTGGGAAACACAGAGGCAGGACAAGAACTTACCTTTGCTCAGCAATTGCTCAGCGCTGGGGGTTGTGCTTAACTTGCTCCCTGTGTGCATCTTAAACCAAAAAAATCAAACCCATTGCTGTCAAATTGATTCTGACTCATGGCGGCCCCATGTGTTACAGAGTAGAACTGCTCCATAGGGTGTTCTTAGTTATAATCACTACGGAAGCAGATCTCCAGGCATCTTCTCCGTGGTGCTGCTGGGTGGGTTTGAACCGCCAACCTTTCTTTAGTTTAGTAGCTGAGTGCAAACCATTTGTGCTACTCAGGGACTTGTGCATATCTTACTCTTCCCTAAAGAGATGCGGAGAAGCGAAGTATAAAGGAAAAAGTATAGACTCTGGAATGAGACGGGTCTGGATTTTAATTCTACTCTGCCATTAGCTCTATGCAACCGAGGCCAAATTACTTCACCACTGAGCCTCGTTTTTTTGGCCATAAAATGAGGGTAGCAACCCACCTCAAAGACATGTTATTCTTGTTGACTGGCATCAGTCCACTCCAACTCATGGTAACTTTGTGTATAGCAGAACAAAACGTTGCCAGGTCCTGCGCCATCCTCACAATTGTTGCTATGTTCAAGCCCAGTGTTGCAGCCACCCGGTCAAGCTCAAAAGACATACTGTATGCGAAAAATCTGCTTCAGAGTTTGGCATGTTGCGAGCACTTAAGAAAAATTTCTAGGCTCGGTCTTGGCCTAGATTCACTTATGAGATCGGGAGGGAGCCTTTGAGGTGGCCCCTGTTGGTTCCTGCCTCCTGACGTTCACGCCTTGTATCATCCCCTCCTATCTCAGCTCCCTGGTGCTGCCATAACAGAAATACCACGAGTGGGTGGCTTTAAAGAATACAAATTTATTCTCTCACAGTTCTGGAGGTGGAAGCCCAAATCAGGGTCTCATCTGTGTCGATTCCTTCCTTGTCGGTAGTCCTGGTCGTTCCTTGGTGCCTCACGTGACGTCTGTTTTCTCTCCTGTGCATGTCTCTGTGTCTGTTCCACTCTTTTTATAACTCAGAAGTGATGAGGTTTAGGACCCACCCTCCTCTGGTATGACCTCATTCACATCACAAAAGAAAATCTCCTTTTCCCGAACAGGGCCATATTTACGGGTACAGGGGTTAGGACCTCAGCACATATTTGGGGGTGACAGAACTCAATACATAACAGCCACGTGATGATGGAGGCAGCGATTGGAGTGATACGGCCACAAACCCAGGAACACCTGGGGCCACCAGAAGCTGGAGGAGACAAAGAAGTATCCTCCTCTGGAGACTGGGGAGGGAGCACAGCCTTGCAACACCTTGATTTTGGACTTATGGCTTCCAGCACTGTGACAGAGTAAATTTCTGTTGTTTAAGCCAAGTTTGTGGTCAATTGTTATGCAGTCCCAGGACATTCCTATACCCCTCCTTGGATTCTTGGGACAACAAGGAACATAAGACAGATTCAGTGCTCATCAAAGAGCACACGAGGAAATCCCTTGGAAGGTGGACACTACTCTCTCTTGTTGGTATTAGACCCAGGCACCCCACCTCATCTTTCACGCTACAGATTTGTTCGGAACCTTTCAGGATCTTCCTCTCCATTCAAGACCAAGCAAGCTATCGAGCCACTCCTACAGCTAAAAATCAACCTGGATCGAGAGCTAGCCTCCGAGTTCTCGCATCCTCATGAGCGCCAGAGCCAGCCAGTGGCTGCTGTCGGGGCCCGCCCCTTCCAGGAATAGACTGGGGAGCTATGTTGGTACAGTCTATGCTCGCAGACGGTGAGACCCCACAGCATTTGTGAGGGGAGGCCGGAAGCAGCTTATCTCCCCCACCTGGTGCCGAGGAGCCCAGGTAGGAGGTCTCCCGGCACTACACAGACCTGGGTCTGTAATCCCCACCAGACCTCCCGCCTGAGCCAAAGGCTTTACAGAGACTCCACCCAGTCAGAAAACCGAGGCTCAGGGAAGGGGGGGGTGTCCGCCCAACACACACCGCAGAGGGACAAGGCTAGGTTGTGATACAGCCTTGAAGGCTCCAGACCTGCACTACTCCCCCCCACCTTCCTTCTCCATCTCCTCTTCCTCCACCTCTTCTTCCTCCTCCTCCCCTCCTCCTGCTCCTCCTTCTCTTCCTCCTCCTTCTAATTAAGACATAACTTAAGCAAGGAAAAGCAAGTTGCTGTTGAGTTGATTTCAACTCATGGTGACCCCATGTGTTATAGAGTAGAAGTGTGTCCCATAGGGGTTTCTTGGCTGGTTTCTGGGTGACACAAGTGGTTTGTGCTTGACTACCATCCTAAAGGTTGGTAGTTTGAACCCACTCAGCAGCACCACAGAAGAAAGACACAGCAATCAGCTTTCATAAATATTGCAGCCAAGAAAACCCTATGAAGCAGTTCTACTCTGTTTAACACATGGAGTCGCCACACGCTGGAATTGACTCGATGGCAATGGGTTTGGTTTTTACTTTCTAGTTTAATCTTTATAGAAGCAGATCACCAGGACTTTCTTACGTGGTTCCACTGGATGAGTCAGCTAACCAGCAGTTGAGTGAAAACTGCTTGCCCTACCCAGGGACCTAAGGTATAAAACTCACCCTTTTCAGCATACAGTTCTGCAAGTTATGACAAACATACAGCTGTCGAGCCATCACCACAGTCAAGATACAGGGCAGTCCCTTCATCCCTCAAGTCCCCCTGGGCCCATTTGTAGTCAACATCTCCTCCCACTTCCAGCCCCTAGCAACACCCAATCTGTTCCCTGTCCCTGTACTTTTGTCTTTTCCAGAATGTCTTATCAATGGGACCACACAGTAGGCAGTCTTTCGAGTCTGGTTTCTGTCCCTGAAAAAATGCCTTGAGATTCATCCTCATCGTTTGGAGTGTCAGAAGCTCATTCCTTTTCATTGCTGAGTAGTGTTTCATCTCGTGGCTGGACCACAGTTGTTTATCCACTCACCTGTTGATGGACAGTTGCTTGTTGTTTCCAGTTTTGAGGGATTACAAATGCTCTGAACATTTATATCCGAGTCTTTGTATGGACACGTGTTTTCATTTATCTTGAGTGAATACCTAGCAGTAGAATGGCTGGGTCATATGGCAGGTGTGTGTTTAACTTTTTAAGAAACTGCTAAACAGTCTTCCAACGTGATTGTACCATTGTACGCTCCCCCCAGCAGTGTCTGAGAGTTAAAGTTGCCCCACATCCTCACCAACACTTAGTATGGTCAGTCTTTTCCATTTTAGCCATTCTAGTGAGGGTGAAGCGGCCCTGGTGGCACAGTGGTTAACTATTTGGCTGCTAACTAAAAGATTAGCAGTTTGAATCTACCAGCTGCTCCTTGGAAACCCTATGGGCAGTTCTACTCTGTCCTATAGGGTCGCTATGAGTCAGCATCGACTGACAGCAGTGGGTTTGGTTTTTTTGTTTTAGTGAGTGTGAAAGTAGCCCGGGTGGCATGGTGGTTAAGAGCGCAACTGCTAACTGAAAGGTCAGTGGTTCGAATCCACCAGCAGCTCCACAGGAAAAAGCTGTGGCAGTCTGCTCCCGTGAAGATTATAGCCTTGGAAACCCTAATGGTGCAGTTCCACTCTGTCCTATAGGGCCTTTATGGGTAGGAATTGACTCATGGCAATGGGTTTGGTTTGGTTTCTTTTAGTGAGTGTGAAGTGGTATCTCACTGTGTTTCAATTTGTCCTTCCCTGATGGCTAAAGATGTTGAGCACCTTCTCATACGCTTATGTATATGCCAGTCGAATATCCTCTGTGGTAAAGTGTCTGTTCAGATCTTTCCTTCATTGTTTTAATTGGGTTGAAATTCACATAACATAAAATTAACCATTTTAAAGTGGGCAATTTGGTGACATTTAGTCCATTCACAATGTTGTGCAACCACCACCTGTATCTAGTTCTAGAACATTCTCATCATCCCAAAAAGAAACCCGTGCCCATAGCAGTCACTCTCCATTTCCCCCTCCCCCAGCCCCTGGCTACCATTAATCTGCTTTCTGTCTCTATGGATTTGCCTGTTCTGGACATTTCATATCAGTGGGATTGTGCAATACGTGTCTTTTGCGTCTGACTTATTTCACTCAGCATGTTTTCAAGATTCATCCACACTGTAGCATGTACGAGGACTTCATTCCTTTTTATGGCTAAATAATACTCCATTGTATGGATAGACTACACTGTGTTTATCCATTCTCTTTTGCCCATTTTAAAATCAGGTTTGTTTTCTTATTATTGAGTTTTGAGGGTTCTTTATATATTGTGGATACTGAGTCAAAATCAACTTGATGACAGTGGGGATAGTCCTCCTGGACTGTGGCTCAGCTCTCATTCTCGTAGAAGGGTCTTCAGGAGACGAGCCTGCGCTTAGCCACAAACCCCAATCACCCATTAATTCTCCCTCCTATCCTGTGGGTGGGAGCCCTGATGACTCAGTGATTAAGCGCTTGGTTGCTAACTGAAGGGTCAGCAGTTCAAACCCACCAGCCACTCCGCAGAAGAAAGATGTGGCACTCTGCTTCTATAAAGATTTACAGCTTTGGAAACCCTGTAGGGCAGTTCTACTCTGTCCTATAGGGTCGCTATGAGTCAGAATCAACTTGAGGGCAATGGGCGGGTACCCCAACAGGCAGGGGTAACCACCACCCCTTTTTTCCCCCAAAGCAAACACTCAGAGAAGTGATCAGCCTGTTGGCGGAAGAATTGGTCGTTACAGGTTGAATTAAACCCAAACAAAATCCATTTCCGTCTAGTCAATTCCAACTCATAATGACCCTATAGGACAGAGTAGAACTGCCCCACAGCGTTTCCAAGGAGCGGTTGGTGGATTCAAACAGCCAAACTTTTGGTTAGCAGCCAAGCTCTTAACCACTGTGCCACCAGGGCTCCCTCGTTGAATCGTGTCCCTCTAAAAGATATGTTGAAGTGCTCACCCCTTCACTGGTGAAGGTGGCCTTCTTCAGGGAAATAGGGTTTTTCTTGGTAGATGTTATCAGTTAGGCTAATGAGGCCATACAGGAGTGGGGGGGGGGGTCCTAATCCTAATTCCTTCTGAATGGTGTTTTATATAAGGGCAGACATGGTAACAGTCTCACACACAGGGGGAAGACAGATGCACATGCATCTATAAGCAGTCAAGGTATGGCAGTCACTAAAAAAAACCAAAACCCATTGCCATCAAGTCAATTCTGACTCATAGCGACCCTATAGGACACAGTAAACTGCCCCAGAGGGTTTCCAGGGAGTGGCTGGTGGATCCGAACTGCCGAACGTTTGGCTAGCAGCTGAGCTCTTAACCACTGCGCCACCAGGGCTCTGTGGGAGCCACTAGAAAACTAGGAAAGAGACACGGAATTGTTCCTCTCTCTAAGTCTCCAGAAGGAATCAACCTACAGAGACCTTGATTTGGACTTCTAGCCTCTAGAACTGTGAAACAATCAATTTCTGTTCTTTAAAGCCACCCACTTTGTGGTATTTTGTTATGGCAGCTCTAGGAGACTAAACCAAGCCTATTGCCATCCAGTAGCTTCCGACTCATAGCAACCCTTTAGGACAGAGTAGAACTGCCCCATAGGGTTTCCAAGGCTGTAATCTTTATGGACGCAGTCTGCCACATCTTTCTCTCACGGAGCAGCTGGTAGGTTCAAACCACTGACCTTTTGGTTAACAGCCGAGTGCTTAACCAGTGCACCACTAAGGCTCCTTTAGGAGACAAGACAGCATCTAATTGTGGCCTTAGTTTATTTCCTTAATTACTACAAGGTTGAACATCTTTCATATTTGTTATTTTAATCTCAGCTTCTTGAAATTGCCCATTCACACATCTTGCCCATTTTTCTGTTTGCTCGCTTTCCTTTACTAATTTATTTGTAGAAATTATTCATATAATTTGTGTATGAATTATCTGCTCGTTAGCTATCACAACAGTGCAGTCTTTTCAACAGTGTCTTGTTCTAATTTGAGTCTTTCTTTGGCCTTTAATCACTTTAAGTGTATTTACTGCATATTATGTTATACATCTGATAATTCTTTTATGTGAAGTTCTTGAGGATTTGATCTTTCTCTACAATACTGGGATTCAAACTCTGGTCCACTTGACCCCAAATCCCAGAGACCTCCCCCACTGCCGCCATCTTCCCCGGCAATCAGGAGCTACCTTGAGCTTCACTCCAGTAGAAGGTCACAGCATCTGGGGATACAGACCCCACCTGTGTCACTTCGTCTTGAGGCTGAGAGCATAGGAACAAATCAGACCAGCATCAGGGTTCATTCACAATGGATTTATTTGCTGACCTCTCAAGGACATGCAAGCGGATGAACTTGGGGCGTGACAGCCTCAGAACCCACCCAGCTTTCAGGCATCACCCGGAAAAAGGCACTTTCCCAACAGCTGGGCAACTCCTGAGACCACCACCAAGCTTTGGCCAACCTCATGCTGATCTCTAGGTTGCCCCCAGCTCCTGGTGGACGCCCTGAGCATGCCCTGAGCACCTACTTATAGTCTTAAGCCCAACCCCCACCTGAGACTGGAGATGCCCAACCCCCACCCCGACATCTCATGCTATTTGACCTCTCCCGGCAGCCTAGGACCACCCACTCGCTCAACCCACAGCCAGTCCTTGGCCCTCCCAGCACAAGGCTTGGCACAGAGCAGGAATCAGGATGTTTGTTGAGTGACTAAAGGAGCCACAGTGAACGAGGCCAGAATGAAGGAGTTCTGATGCTTCCAGGGTCCACACTGAGAGCTCTGGGCTCCTGCCAGAGCTGGGTCTTAGAATACTGGCCCAGCCTGTAGCACTTCTTGGGTTCAAGGGCAGCGAAAGGTCAGAAAGAGTCTTCCCCACACCCCAGGCTCTCAAATCCAGTCTTGACATGTCTTCTGGAGGCCTCCTCCATGCTGAGTTTCTGGCGGGGTCCCCGATCTGCAAACTCAAACGATCTAAAACGCAAAGCCACTTTCAATCATAATTAATAACCCCTCCGACACCACTGAGTCTATGAGCTTATAAAGTTTTTTCATGTCCACATGAAGACCTTCTCTGGCCAGGCGGCCCACACCCCATCAGAAGCGGTGCGAGGCTTCTGCCCATTGTACAAAGGAGGAACAGGAGGCTCAGAGAAGGCAGGTAACTCCCCTGGGGATGCCCAGCAAGGGCTGGAACTTTCCAGGCACAGGGAAGTGGTCTAGGCCCTGGAGAGCCTACGCAAGAAGAGAGTTCAAAATTGTGCCAGGGCCTCTATGCTGGGAGCAGGGCATGGGTCACAGCAGGGACTCAGCAAATGTCCATCAAATAAATGACTCAGAGTTCCTTAAAATTCTTTGAGTCAAGGACACAATTTTAGGGAAAAGTAGAACCAAGAAAATGACAGCAGGGTTTTTGGTTGGAGCTGCTGCTGGGATTCTGTGTGGCCCCCTGAAAGCTAGGAGCCTGGCAGAGAGGGCGACCCCCTCATCCCTGGACCCCCATATATTACTTAATCTCATAAGCCCCAGGAGGTGGGCAGATGGCCCCAGTTTGCAGACAGGGAGTCGGGGCCCAGAGGGGATAAGCCAAGCCCAGGATGCCCCCTCCCCGGTGCCCATGGCCCCTGGGCAGCCCCCTAATCCACTTTCTTGGACTTCTTCTTCCTGGAGCCCTCACTCAGCTCCTCCTTGGACTTGGAGGGCAGGGGTGAGTGCAGAGCACCCTGGCTGTCACCATGGGATGTGCCCTGGCTCCCATGGTTGTCGTGATGGTCATCCCCACAGCCTTCCCCGAACAGCATGGGGCACATGTAGCCCTCCAGGACATCAAATGGGGATCCATGGGAGTGGGTGGCTGTTAGGAACACCTAAAGAGGAATAGAGGGGGAAGCAGGTGGGGAAGAGGGGACAGAAGGTCAGCAGAGTCAAGGGCAGAGGTAGCCTAGCCTGAACTCTGGCTGTACATGCCCCCAGGAGGGGGACCCACCATCCTGGTGGGGTCCCAGGATACGGGACTTCTAATGGTAAAACCAGGACTGGCATACCTGCCCCCCTCCCCAGTGCTTTCCACTGGGCTCAGAGAGGTACAGGGCGTGGCCTGGGGTTACACAGCAAACAAAGGACAGAACAGGACTTGGACCATCTGCTCCCCTCTCCTCCTCCCCTGAAATTGAGGCTTACGTCAGGGGAGGATATGCCTCTGTGCTGCGGCCTTCTATCTCAACTCAGGGTGGGTCCCCCCATGGGGGGCTCAAGGCTTAGCATGGACCAGCACTAGCCCTGGTCTAAGTGCCCCAGCACCTCTTCCCGCACTCTCTGCAACCCGAGGCTCCAATTCTACCCATTTCCCAAATACACCTGGCACCCCCAGGGTAGGACCTCTGCCAGAGTGCTTCTCCTTCCCCCATCCTCACCCCACCTGCTGGACCCTGCACTGAAAGCTCCCCCCTTTCTGCGCTGGCCACCCTCAGCTAGAAGTGACTGCATCCTGAGCCCCTCCCCAACCCCAGCTTACCTTGCAGGACACCATGAACATGGTGAAAATGAAGATGAGGCTGGCTTTGGAGATGGGGAGCCAGCGTGTCTGCTGGAGGGTGAAGAGCACAGCTCCATACAGGCTGGCTTTGGTGGGGCTGGAAGGGAGGGGCATGGCTGGTCAGGGCTCCGTGGAGGACCCTCCGCCCTGCTCCCACCCCAGCTTCTCCCGAGTGTGAGGTGGGAACACACACTGGTGGCTTGGATGAGGTGATGTTGCCCTGAATCCTAGCAAGTGACATAACCGCTCTGGGTCTATGTGTCCTCATCTTTGGGCTAAGGACAGGGCAGACTTCTCACAGGGAGGAAATGAGGTACCGCGTGTTTTCCAAAGAGTAAGATGGGAGAAGATTTTCATTGGTATATAGGTGAGCCCCTTAACTTTGTCACATTTATATGGCTATGGCTTTATTTATTGTGTGTTGGGGAAAATGTAAGTAGCCCAAATCTAAAAGATCTTTTAGAAGTGTGTGAGGCTAAATACAATGGAGGGTCCTGGGTTGAGTCCTGGATACTGTACCTGGCCTGCCCACTGCTCCTTACCTTGTCCTGGCCACACTCCCCACCCAACCCCATGTCCCCCACCTTGTCCCGGCCAGACTCCCCACCCCACACACCCCACCCACCCTACACTCCCACCCCATGCACCCCACTAAACCTCACGCTCCCAACCCCACTCTCACCCCATGCTCCCCCCAAAGCCTATGCTCTCCAGTACACCTCCCTTATGCTCCCCACCTTTCACTCCCCACCAAGCTGCACACTCCCTACCCAACTCTCCCACCCTAGCCCCTCTGAACTAGGCCCCATCTCTTCTCTTTCCTGACTTGCTGCTTTGCAGAGCTGGTGACCAGAGGGCTCGTTCCCTGCTGAAAGTCCTGCTCATTCTTCGAAACCCAAATCAAGTGTCAGCTCTCCTCTGCAGCTCTGCCCATCCCTGCCCAGCTCCTGGAGGGGAGAACCTCGGGCTGAGGCCTCTCCAAGTTACCCAGCCCAGGGTAAGGCCCGAGGCACTCATGAACATGGGAAGGTGGGTGGGTGGCTACTCACAAGGACATGTGCAGGATCTCGTTGGTCTCCGGCTTCCAGACGCCTCGGAGAAGCTGCTCAACGTTGGACATGAGGGTGACTCCAGAGCCTACGGGCAGAAGCGTATGAAGGAGTCACTCCAGCTCCAGATTCCCAACGGGCAGCCTCCCCGCCCCTGAGGCTTCCCCTAAGGGGCATGCAGCCTGGGTATGTGTGATCACCAGGTGCAGGTGAGGAAACTGAGGCTCAGAGGGTCACATGGCACATTCAGAGCAGAAATAGCATGAAGGAGTATTGAGGATTGAATTGTGTGCCCCCTCCCAAGATATGTGTAGGAGCCCTGGTGGTGCAGTGGTTAAGCCCTTGGCTGCTAACCTAAAGGTTGGCGGTTCAAACCCACCAACCGCTCCACGGGAGAATGATGTGGCAGACTGCTGCCGTAAAGATTTACAGCCTTGGAAACCCCATGGAACAGTTCCACTCTGTCCTATAAGGCTGCTATGAGTCGGAATCGACTTCACAGTAGTGGGTTTGGTTTTTTAAGGATATATGTGGAATCCTAACCCGTGTAACTGTAGACAGGAGTCCCTGGGTGGCACAAACAGTTAAGGGCTTGACTACTAGCCAAAAGTTTGGCGGTTCAAACCTGCCCAGAGGTGTGTCAGAAGGCTTTGAAAGACCTGCTTCTGAAAGATCACAGCCTTGAAAACCTTATGGAGCAGTTCTACTCTGACACACGTGAGTCCAAATTGAGGAGATGGAAATTAACAACAACATCCCTGTGGATGTGATCCCATATGGGAACAGGGCTTTCTTTGTTATGCTAATGAGCCCACATAGGATAACGTGGGTCCTTAGGTTCTCACTTCTGAGTTATAAGGAGCAGCACAGACACAGAGGCGAGTGAGCACAAACAAAGGAAGACAGGTGGCCCGTGGAGATAGTCAATGAATGCTGAGAAGAAGCTAGAGAAGCTGAGACAAGGACCTTCCCCTGCAGCAGAGAGAGCCTTCCCCTAGGGCCAGCACCCTGAATTTGGACGTCTAGCCCCTGAACCGTGACAAAATAAACTTCTGTTCACTAAAGCCACCCAATTGCGGCACTTCTGTTACAGCAGCACTAAGAAACTAAGACAAGGAGTAATGGTGGTATCGTCCCCCCACCCCCACCGCTGCAAAGTGGGTCTTGGACACACCTGGAGTGGCCTGCCCGGATGTCCCCAGCCCAAGCTTCCAGAACTCTCTCAGCTTCTCTCCTCCTCGGGCTCTGAGTTTTCAATCTTCCAAGCCACCCACCCTCTGGGAGGCATGCTATACCCCTGGGGAAATTGCTTTGTAGTAGAGGCTTCCTGGAGAGGGAGAATAAGGAGACCCAAGTGGAGATATAATGGTTAAATTTCTGAAAGAATCTCCCATTTATCCCAAAGGAATTGGCTAATGAGGAGGCTTAGGCACCCCCACCTAGAGGAATAGGTGAGACAACTGGGTGGGGGGTGATGATATGTACCGGAGGTTCAAACTATATCTCACATGGGTTCTCAAATGGGGGGCAGGGGACAATGGCAATGCCTGGAGACATTTTTGGTTGTCACAGTTGGGAGGGTAACTACTGGGATCTAGTAGGTAGAGGCTGGGAAAGCTGCTCAACACCCTACAATGCACAGGATGGCCCCCACCACAGAGAATGATCCAGCCCCATTATGGATTAAGTTGTGCCCCCCCAAAAAGAAATATGGAAGTTCTAACCTCTGTACCTTGAATGTATCCCTGTCTGGATATAAGGGTTTTCTTTCATTACGTTATTTCGGTCATACTAGAGTAGGGTGGGCCCTAAACTTTATGCCTTCTGAGTGGTGTCTTATAAACGGAGCAGAACAGACACAGATACACACACAGGGGGAAGACAGATGCCAAGGAAAGCACAGGGACTCTCGGCCTACTGACAAGAAAGGACCCTCCCCTAGAACAGATGCCTGGATTTGGACTTCCAGCCTCCAAAACTGTGAGACAATAAATCCCTCTTCTTTAAAGCCACCACTTGCGGTGTTTTTTGTCCCTGCAGCCCTAGGTAACTAAGACCAAACCAAAAACCAAACCCACTGTCATCTAGTTGACTCGGACTCATGGTAACCCCTTGTGTTACAGAGTAGAACTGAGCTCTATAGTGTTTTCTTGGCTGTAGTCTTTATGGAAACAGACTGCCAGAACTTTTTTCCATGGTACCACTGGGTGGATTTGAACCACCAACTTTCAAGTTAATAGTCAAGCACAAACCATTTACGCCACCTAGGGGCCTAACCAGTTGCTGTCAAGTCGACACCGACTCATGGCAACTCCACGTGTGCAAAACAGACCTGCACTCCATAGGGTTTTCAAGTTTGTGACCTTTCAAAAGCAGATTGCCAGGCCTTCCTTCCATGGCCCTGCTGGGTAGGCCAAACTGTCAACCTTTAGGTTAGTAGTCGAGTGCAAGCTGTTAGCGTCACCCAGGGACCTAACCAGTTGCCAGTGAGTAGATTCCAATTCATTGCGACCCCATGTGTGTCAGAGCAGAACAGCGCTCCATAGGGTTTTCGTGGCTGGAACATTTATGGAAGCAAATCACCAGGCCTTTCTTCTGCAGCCCCGCCAGTTGGGTTCCAACCTCCAACCTTTCAATTAGGTAACAAAAACAGGCCCCAAATATTAACATTGCTGCAGTTAAGAAACCCTGCCCTAGAGACATCAGCTATCAATGTTGTTCCAGTCATCGTCATCCTATTTACCTTTGGTGGTTAAATTTCTGGAAGAATCTTCTCATGTACCCCAAACGTATTGGCTAATAAGGAGACTGGACTCCTGCTAGACACCCCCACAACCTGGAGCAACAGCTATGCCAATGGGGGGGCCTGACATGTACCACTGGGGTGGGGGTCCTCAACTGTGGCCATTGTCATTGTTGCCGTCCTACTCACCTTTGACCCAGCCGGTGGCGATCATGACAAACCAGCCATGGTGGTAGTGATGGTGCGCGTGGTGGATGCCCACTGCGATCTTGCGGACCCTCACCACCTCCTTCATGGCCACGAAGATGAGCTTCACGGGCAGGAAGCAGACACACTTGTAGAAGAGGTCCAGGGGGCAGAAGAAGATCAGGTACCTTGGGGAGAGAACACTGTGTGTTGGAGAGTGGCTGGGGCCCCAGGAGGGGATGTGGTATCTGCAATTTCATTTTCTTTAAAGGCTGTGTTGACACAGTTTTGAGGCCCTGGCTGGATGCAGGTCTGTCCACCCCACCAACACCTTTTTTTTTCTTTTTTCTTTTGCAGAGTAGAACTGCTTCATAGTGTTTTCTTGGCTGTAATCTGTACAGAAGCAGGTCACCAGGCCTTTCTTCCTCAGTATCGCTAGGTGGGTTCGAACTGCTAACCTTTCAGCTAGCAGCCAAGTGCAAACTGTTTGCACCACCCAGGGACCTTGTATGAAAAATACCATCTTCAAACACTAGAATCATCCTCGGAAAGCTGAGACGCACACACCGTGACAGGTACACCGGAACTGAGACCAGTTTGAGGGGACAGCAGAATCACAATTTGCATCTAATGCTTATGCCATAGTTAGATGCCGTTGAGTCGATTCCAACTCATAGTGAGCCCATGTGACAGAGTAGAACTGTCCTATGGAGTTTTCTTGGCTGTAATCTTTATGGGAGCAGATCGCCAGGCCTTTCTCCCACGGTGTCACTGGGTGGGTTTGAA
The DNA here is from genome assembly GCA_030035585.1 of Dugong dugon. Lineage (NCBI taxonomy): Eukaryota > Metazoa > Chordata > Mammalia > Sirenia > Dugongidae > Dugong > Dugong dugon. Next base: position 21,100,455 of record CM057462.1, on the reverse strand, counting down.
TTGCCAACCTTTTGGCTAGCAGTTGAGCGCTTAACTGTTTGTACCACCAAGGCTCCTAGATGCTTATATACCCTGAGAACAAATACATATGCAAAAACCAGTTCCCTTCTATGGTCGCCCTGAATCCTCTTTCTTGCATCACACCTGACTTGTCATGCCATGAATTTGTTGGAGCTTGTCCAGAGCCCCCCCTCTGTGATATGCGGAGCCTGGGAAAGACCTGGGTGTGGGGCATGGTGGTCATGCTTGGTGTGCGGGGGTCCCAGTTCTTCCCGCTTCCTGGACACCCAACACAGGAGACATCTCCGCCCCCAGCCCAGCTCTCCATCCCCCATGGCCGCTCACCAGACGGCTGAAGCCAGCAGGACGCTGGAGTTGTTGCTGAAGTAGTCGATGAGGGGCTCCCCAAGCAAGAGGTCTGCCAGAATGTAGCTCCCGAAGCAGTGCAGCATGGCACAGAGCCAGGATGCAATAGGATGGCGCCGGGAGAGGTCGACCGCTCCTGGGGGGCACAGGGGAGTCCCCCACCATCAGCTGTCAGAGAACCGGGCACATGCTCTGCCCCTACGCCTGCCGGTCAGCCCAATGTCAGGGCCCCTGCCCATGCCAAGCAGTCTCACCCACTCCAGAGAATCAAAGCTCAGAGAGGTTGTGTGTGTGGCCCAAGGACACACAGCAAGCAAAGGCAGCGCTAGGTCAAGCTCTGTTCTCCACGCTCAGTGGTTTGGCTTGAATTGTGCCCTCCCACCCAAAAGATATGTTAAAGTCCTAACCTCAGTACCTGTAAACCTGACCTTGTTTGGGGAAACAGGGGTTTTGTTTGCAGATGTTAACAGTTAAGTTCCTGAAGTCAACTGGAGTAGGGTGGGTCCTAATGCAATATGACTGGTGCCTTATAAAAGAGAAGAAACAGAGAGATACACACACAGAGAAGAAGACCATGTGGAGACAGAGGTAGAGATAGAGTGATGTGGCCACGAGCCAGGAACACCTGGAGCCACCAGAAGCTGGATTAGTCAAGGAAGTATCCTCCTCCAGAGCCGTCAAAGAAAGCACAGCCGGCAGCCCTGGGCACCCTGAATTTAGATTCCCAGCCCCCAGACCTGGGAGAGAATACATTCCTGTTCTTACAAGCCACCCAGTTAGCGTACTTTGTTACAACAGCACTAAGACACTGACACAAACATTAAAAGGACAACAAAGAAAAACAATAAAACTTATTTTACAGTTTCTGCAACCAAAGATACAAAACCCAAAACCCAGTGCCCTCCAGTCGATGCTGACTCATAGGGATCCTATAGGACAGAGCAGAACTACTCCATAGGGTTTCCTAGGCTGTAATCTTTACAGAAGCAGACTGCCACATCTCTCTCCCAAGGAGCTGCTGGTGGGTTCGAACTGCCAACCTTTTGGTCAGCAGCCAAGCACTTTAACCACTGCATCATCAGGGATCCTCGCAACTAAGGATACATGCTGATAAATATTATTAAATGTACCGCTACAAACTCAAGGTGACAAAATACAAAAGAAGGGCCTTGCTGAGTGAGTAACAGGGAGCCCATCCTGAAAGCAGCAGCTCAGCATGCGTCTTGGATTGTTCATTGAAATTTTATCCCAGGTGTAGTAGCCTTCACCACAATCAGGATACAGAAGGGTTCCATGACCACAAGGAAACTCTGTTTGTGGTTAGATCCTCCTCACAACCCTAATCAAAAAAACCAAATCAGTTGCCATGGAGTCGACCCTGACTCATGGCGACCTCACATGTGTCACAGCAGAACTGTGCTCTACAGGGTTTTCAATGACTGATTTTTGATAAGTAGATCACCAGGCCTTTCTTCCAAAGTGTCTCTGGCTGGACTTGAACTTCCAACCTTTTCGTTAGCAGCCAAGCATACTCATTGTTTGCAAAACCACCCATCTGTTCTCCATCAGTATGCTTTTGTCCCTTGGAGAATGTTATGCAAATGGAATCATGCCATATGTAACCTCTGAGACTGGCCGTTTGCACACAGGATAATGCCCTGGAGATCCATCTAGATTGTGGCATATATGACTGTTGCTGTTAGATGCCATGGAGTCGGCCCCTGATTCATGATGACCCCATGCACAATGGAACAAAATGCTGCTGGGTCCTGTACCACTCCCACGATCAGTTAAGGATCGGATCATTGGGATCCATAGGGTTTTCACTGGCTGATTTTCATAAGTATATCACCAGGCCTTTCTTCCTAGTTCATTTTAGTCTGGAAGCTCTGCTTAATCCTGTTCAGCATTATAGCAACACGCAAGCCTCTACTGACAGATGGTTGGTAGCTGTGCATGAGGTGCCTTCACTGGAAATTGAACTTGGGTCTCCCACATGGGAGGTGAGGATTCTAACACTGAACCACCACAGCCCTCATCCAGTGTATGTACAAATTGCTAAAGAAGGTCTGTAGTTAATAGTATTGTACCCATATCAATGTCCTGGTTTTAATAGTGAGCTGTGGTTACATAAGATGTTGTCGTTGGGGGAAGCTGCGTGAAGGGTACATGGAACTCTTTGTACCACTTTTGCAAATTCTTGTGAGTCTTAACCTATCTCAAGATAAAAAGCATTGTTTAAAATTTCCACATTAAAGGCGGGGGGGGGGGGGGACACATTCCATACAGTCATGAAGAGAAATGAAGTTTTGATACATGCTACAACATGGATGAACCTTGAAAACATTATGCCGAGTGATATAAACCAGACATAAAAGGACAAATACTGTATGATCTCACTTATATGAAACAGGCAAACGTATAGAGACTAAAGCTTATTAGAGGTTAGGACGGGTGGGAGGAGGGCGGAGAGGGGGAGTCATCGCTCAGTGGGCACTGAGTTTCTGTTAACGGTGGTGGAATAATCCGGAAAAGGACAGTGGCGATGGTTGTACAACATGATGAATGTAATCAACGTCACTGAATTGGACGTGTAATAAATGTTAAATTTGAAAATGTTTTGTTATATATTTTTTCCACAATTAAAACAACAACAAAAAGGTGGGGGGGGCGGTGTCTGGCTTTTTATAAACTCACAAAAACACAACACTAGGGGAGCAGGAATAATGTCTCTTAATCAGTTCTTCCACTTTGTATACCCATTTAATGTCTTTATAATCTTTGTAAGCGGTTAGGTTGTACCTTCATGCTAATATTGTCACAATCTTCTAAAGCCACACCCTAGAGTCTGAACCTGGGTGTCTCCCTGGGTGCAATGACTTATTTCATCATATTGATTCCCTCCTTCTGGCACTAGTTTCATTTTCCAGAAAGTAACCTCAGGACTGAGTTGTAAAGAACACCTATTCAGCTCTCACTGCCACAGACTAGACACGTTGTTGCTGTTGTGGTTGTCAGCTGCTGTCGAGTTGGCCACAATTCATGGTGACCGCATGCACAATGGGATTGGACCACTGTGCTCCATAGGATTTTCACTGGCTGATTTTTGGAAGTAGATTACCAAGCCTTTCTTCCAAGGTGCCTCCGGATGAACACGAACTGAGTGTCTAACTGTTCGCACCACCCAGGTGTCCCCCAAAATTTATGTCTACCTGGAATCTCAGAATGTGACCTTAATTGGAATAAGGATCTTTATAGATATAATTAAGGAGCTCTGGTGGCACAGTGGTTAAAGCTCTCAGCTGCTAACCGAAAAGTTGGCAGTTCGAACTTATCAGCTACTCTGCAGGAGAAAGATGTGGCAGTCTACTTCCATAAAGATTTACAAATTGGAAACCCTACTGGCAGTTCTACCCTGTCCTACAGGGTAGCTATGAGTTGGAATGGACTAGACAGCAATGGAGCTTTTTTTGGCAGACACGATTAAGGTAAAGTTCAAGATGAGATCATCCTGGATTAGGATGTTAATGACCACTTTCCCTGTAAGTAGAGGAAAGGACACAGGGAGACACACAGAGGAGAGGACCATGTGAGGACAGAGGCAGAGACTGGAGTGATGTGGCCACAAGCCAAGGAATGCCTAGAGCCATGAGAAGCTGGAAGAGACAAGGAAGGATCCTCCCCTAGAAACTTTAGTGGGTGCACAGCCCTGCTGGCACCCTAAATTCAGACTTCTGGTCTCCAAAACAGTGAGAGAATAGATTTTTGTTGTTTCAAGCTACCCAGTTGTGGCCATTTGTTACAGCAGCCCCAGGACACTCATACACCACCTGACAGATGAAGAAACTGAGGCTCCCCAAGGTCAAGTGGCTCACCCAAGGTCATCATACATCCAACAAGTATTTTTGAGCACCAATTATATGCCAGGCCCTTGCTAGGCACTGGGGGTGCACCTGAGAGCAACAGCAGGTTCAATCATTGCCTTCGCAGGGTTCACAGTCTGGCGTGGAGGCAGCACGGTCGAGTAATCCCACAATCAAATGTCAAGTTCCATAAAGGAGAGGCACAGGATGCTGTGAATACGTCTGCCTGAGGGCTTGGCCTAGTGAAGGCAGTCAGGGAAGGTTTCATGTAGGAAGTGATACAAGTTCTTAAATGTCATAGCAAATGGTGTCATACTGAACACATCCTTCTGCAGCTTGCTTTTCATCCCACATTATGTTTTCAAGATTTATACACATTGATTCTCATCGTGGATACATGTCTGTCTATCTCCAGAGCCATCATCGAATCAACCCCGACTCATGGTGACCTCAAGTGTGTCAGAGTAGAACTGTGCTCCATAGGGTTTCCAATGGCAGAGTTTTCAGCAGTAGATCACCAGGCCTCTCTTCCGAGGCACCTCTGGGTGGACTCGAACCTCCAACCATTTAGTTAGTAGCTGAGCCTATTAACTGTTTGCAGCACCCAGGGACTATGCATTTGTACATCACGATAATTTTGACTGCCGTAGAGTATTCCACTATAGGACTAAATCTCTATTGAGCCATTCCCTTGCATATATTACATTTTATAATCAGGAAACATGGCCAATAAAAGTTGTTTTCAAGTAAATAATCAAAATACTCCCCTCTCTCTTCACCATTCCCATCATCTAACCATGTGAACTGGAGCAAACCATTTCTCCTTCCTGAGCCCTGTCATTCTTTATCAGGTGGGGACCCTAATCCTCCTTTCCTCAACTCCTCAGGAGGGCTGGAATGGAATTTTTCCTCCTCTAATCTCATCCTCATGGCGATGCCACGTGTGTCGGAGTAGAACTGCTCCGCAGGGTTTTCGAGGCTGTGACCTTTCAGGAGCAGACCACCAGGCCTTACTTCTGAGGCATCTCTGGGTAGATGTGAACCACCAATCTTCCGGTTACTAGGCAGGTGCTTAACCGTTTGCACCACCCGGGGGTTGCCATGAGTCAGAATAGACTCGACGGCAACTAACAACAATAATCTCACACTGGAGTTACAAGCTCAAGTGTATCTTCTCCCCACCCTCAAGGCTGTCTTAAGTCTCAACATATACCAAGGTCCCAGGGTATGAAGCACAAATTCTCTCTCCTCTAATGGGCTTCTATTTAAAATGCTGCACACTGAGAGTTAATCCTTTGAACAGCTGGTGGACCCTAGGAACCTGAGTTTAGCAGAAATGGATACTTCTCCATCTAAAAATAACCCCAGAGGTTGAATTCAATCCAGGGCTTTTGCTTGTGTCCTCTGGGACCGTCCCAGGAACCAACGAAGGGTGTGAGGTTGGGGACTGGGCTTGCACGCATGACACTCGTTCCAACCAGCAGGCTCTGGGATCTGCACCCTGCCTGCACCCTGCCAGCACCCTGCCAGAAAAGTCCATGCTCAGGTTCTACTCTGCCACTCCCTCAGGCCTGGGGCTAATAACCCCCACCCTCAGTTTCCTCTAAGGAGCCCTGGTGGTACAATGGGTAAGTGCTAGGCTGCTAACCAAAAAGTTGGCAGTTTGAACCCACCGGCGTATCCACAGAAGAAAGGCCTAGCAATCTGCTTCCGTAAAGATTAGAGCCAAGAAAATCTTGTAGGGCAGTTCTACTCTGTAACAAACGTGGTTACTATGAGTCAAAGTAGACTCAATGGCACTCAATAACAAATTTCCTCCATTATCAAAAGGAGAGAATGAAAGCGCACATCCTTACTTAGTTAGAATGATTCAATGAGGTTGTGCAGTATTACCATTATCCCTATTATAATAACTGACACCAGCCCAGTAAACTTGGGAAGGAGTCTCCCCGTTGCCACAGATGGAAAGACTGAGGCTGAGGAGGGGGCCTGATGGAGGTTCCACAGCATGGTGGTGGCCAAGAAACCAATTCCCGGGCTCCAAAGCCCTTTCCCTTAGCTACATTTCTTCTCAGTTCCCCCTCCTGGGTCTCGGTTTCAAACCCAGGCTTGCGTCAAATCATTGGGTGGGTGTAGGTGAGTTACCCTCCTCTATGGACCTCAGTTTGCTTATGTGTACAATGGGATGATATCTAGGGTGACCAGGCCCACAGGTGGTGCTAACAATTTGTGCTTGACTACTAATCTAAAGGTTGGAGGTTCAAATTCAGCAGCGGTGCCACAGAAGAAAGGCCTGGCCATCTGCTTCCGTAAAGAGTACGGCCAAGAAAACTCTATGGAGTTCTACTCTGTCACATACGGGGTTGCCATGAGTCACAACGGACTCGACGGCAATGGACTATCTAGGGTGACGAACCATCCTGGTTTGCCTGGGACTGAGGAGTTTTCTGGGACTTGGGACTTCTGGTGCTAAACTCAGAAAAATGTCGGCAAACCTGGAAGAGGTGGTCACCCCAGTGCAATCTTACAAGAATGAAAAGAAATTGCTTGGTGCTTAGTAATTACGCAGGAAGCATTCCTGGAACCAAAGTGAGATGGAAGTTGCTTGTGGGCAGAAATTTCTGTGGATGGATTTTTTTTTTTTTTTAAATCAGCTCTGTCTTAGGAAACGTGGGTGAGTTACTCCCCATCCCCACAGAACTCAGTTTGTTCGTACGTATAATGGGGATGCTATCTAGGGTGACCGGGTCTATGAGTGGCACAAACAGCTTGCACTCAACTACTCACCTAAAGGTTGGCAGTCTGAACTCACTAGCAGTACCATGAAAAAATGGCCTGGTAATCTGCTTCCATAAAGATTACAGCCAAGACTTTGGGTCCCTAGTTGTGGCCTGGGATGGGCTCCGTGGCTTTTCCTTGCCAGGGTCAGTGTCCCATTTGTAAATGTCAGGGCAGTGCTAGAAGATTCTCAAAGGCACTGTCAGCACCACCATTGTTTCTTGCTACTTAGTCTGAGGTCTAAATGCATGTGGTCTATTGGCAGAGTCTCCTAGCAACTCTAAGATAAGTACTATTCTCTGCACCTCCCAGCTCAGCTCTCTGCCTCGGTTTCCTCCCCCCTAAAATGGAGATGGTATCCTTGCTCACAAGGTTGGCGGGTGGGCAGCCCCTCCACCCAAGGTCACGGACCAGAGATGTTCTCTTTGGCCCTCACAGTGTTTTAAAACTGTTAGAACAGCTGACATATAAACATGCTGTTAGCTGCCATCGAGTCTGCCCCTGAGTCATGGCAACCCCATGCACAACAGAATAAAATGTTGCCTGGTCCTGCGTCATCCCCACGATCGTTGGTCTGCTTGAATCTATTGTTGCGGCCACTGTGTATTCTGAGTGCCTTGTAACCTAGGTGGCTCACCTTCCAGCACTATATCAGACAATGTTCTCTTGTGATTCATAGGGTTTTCACTGGCTAATTTTCGGAAGTTGATTGCCAGGCCTTTCTTCCTAGTCTGTCTTAGTCTGGAAGCTCTGCTGAAACCTGTTCAGCATCCTAGCAACACACAGGCTCCACTGACAGACTCGTGGTGAGTGTGTATGAGGTGTATTGGCCAGGAACAGAAGCTGGGTCTCCTGCATGGAAGGCTAGAATTCTACCATGGAACCACCACTGCTCTTGACATATAAACACAGGGACCTTCAAGTCCAGATTTCCAGCTTCTCTGGAAAAATCAGCCTTGGCAGCTCCAGCCACAACCAGGTAGAGATGCAGGTCAACTCCCCTGGGGTGTCCCTACCTGACTCATTTTACTTGTATCCTCTGCCTGGCCCCTGGAGGCATTTGAGCTTGAGACCCCTGGTCTAGTGGTTCTCAATGGGAGGTGACTGTGTCCCCCAGGGGACACTTGGCTCTTTTGAGTGTCACGACAAGGGGGATGCTCCTGGAAACGAGCAGGTGGAGACCAGGTACGCTGCTCAACAGCCTGCAATGCACAGGACAGCCCTCACCACAGAGAACAATCTGGCCCCAGATGTCAATGGCACTGCAGCCGAGAAACCATGGTGTAGAGAACTGTTCTCAAACTCAGCTGTATGAGGAAGAAGGAGAGTCAGGAACTGGAGAAGTAAATGTTGTCACCATGAACATCTGCCTCCTGTGCCATGAGACCAGAAGACCTGGATGGTCCCAGCTACCATTACTAAATGTTTTGAGCTAAAATTCTGTAAAAGAATCCTGATCAAAGGAGGTGGGGACGACAGAACAGAATTACAAATTCTCATGGAATCCAGACTGTCTGGAGCCACTGAGGCTGGATGAACACCCAAAACTACTGTCCCGAGATAATCTTTAAACCTTAAACGTCAAACAAAGACATTTCCCAGGAGTCAGCTTTGAACCAAGTAACAGTTTAGCCTAATTACTAGTAGTAAAGTATGTCTGCCTTGAGCATTGTGCTCTCTCAAAGATTTATCTATGTGGGATCAAATTGACAACAGCATCTCAAAAGGTAAGATGAGAAGCTTAGGGAACAGTGACTTTGTGTTAATGGTGGTGGAACAATTTGGAAAAGGATAGTGAGAACTGTCACACGACTTGAAGAATGTCAACACTCACCAAATTGTACATGTAGCATTTGTTGAAATGGTGTATCCTTTACTGTTTATATTTTCAAAAAAAATAAAATTAAAAAAAAAAATCAAAAAACTGGGCTACACATTGGAACCATCTGGGGAACTTTGAAAAATAGTGACTCCTGGCCCCACCCCGAGAGATCCTAATTTAAGGGGTACAGCCTGGACAGCAGGAGTTTGAAAACTTCCCCAGCTGATTCTAATGTGTAGCCAAGTTTGAGAACTACTGGTCTGGAGGATTCTTTGGCTGGGTCAGGCTTAAGGTATCCAGCATGTCAATTCATTCATTTATTCGTTCCTTCACTCAAACATATAGTTGACATCCACTGCTTCCTCTTCTCTTCCCTGTCCCAGACTAGGGGTCCCCAGGGTGAGTCAGAACCCAGAAACCAGTTCTAGGTTTACTTCTTCCTTTCCAATTTGGATACCTTCCTCTTTCTTGCCAAATTGCTCTGGTCAAAACTTCCAGAACAATATTGAACATTGTTGTTGTTAGTTGCTGTGGATTCTGACTCATGAAGACCCCATGTGTGCAGAGCAGAACTGTGCTTCATGGAGTTTTCAAGGCTGTGACCTTTTGGAAGCAGATCGCCAGGACTTTCTTCTGAGGCACATCTGGGTGGGTTCAAACCACCAACATTTTAGCACTTAACTGTTTGTGCCACCCAGGGACTCCTCAGGAGCCCCAGGTTTAATAAGCAGCTTTGTCTCTTTTGCTCCAGTATGTATGAGCGACCCTGGGATCTTCTTCAAATGCAGATTCTGATGCAGCAGCAGGTCAAGGTGGGGTCTGGGAGTCTGCATTTCTGAAGCTGCTCACCTAAGGACCACACTCCAAGTTTCATCCCTGTTCAGGATTCTCACCAAAGCCTGCCCCAGAAAACACATCTCCCAGGTAACAAATCCCTACTCAGACTTACAAATAAAGGTGCCTGTCAAGGTGCCCCAGACCTACTGCTGACAGAATTTCCAAAATGTCCTCACAATAACCAGGAAAGGGACACCAGGATTATTTTTACCAATGACCCAGTTTTACAGTTGAGCAAACTGAGACTGAGGGCGGTGAAGTCACAGGCCTGGGGTTTACCCAGTGGTGGAGGGCAGAAGGAGGTCCCTGGGTGGTGTAAATGGTTTGCGCTCAACTATTAACTGAATGGTTGGTGGTTCAAACCCACTGTCTTAGTCATCTAGTGCTGCCATAACAGAAATACCACAAGTGGATGGCTTTAACAAAGAGAAATTTATTCTCTTACAGTCTAGTAGGCTACAAGTCCAAATTCAGGGCATCAGCTCCAGAGAAAGGCTTTCTTTGTCGGCTCTGGAGGAAGGTCCGTGTCATCAATCTTCCCTTGGTCTGGGAGCTTCTCTGCGCAGGAACCTCAGGTCTGAAGGACACGCTCTGCTCCCGGCACTGCTTTCTTGGTGGTATGAAGTTTCCATGTGTCTCTGCTTGCTTCTCTCTTCTATATCTCAAAAGAGATTGGCTTAAAACGCTATCCAATCTTGTAGACCTCATCAGTATAACTGCCACTAATCCATCTTATTAGATCATAGTGATTGAATTTACAACACATAAGGAAATCACATGAGATTATAAAATGGTACACAGTTACACAACACTGGGAATCATGACCCAGCCAAGTTGACAGATATTTTTGGGGGACACAATTCAATCCATGAAACTCAAGCATCGGCGCCACAGAAGACAGGCCAGGTGATCTGCTTCCATAAACATTATAGCCAAGAAAACCATACAGAGCAGTTCTACTGTGACGCACGTGGGGTCACCACGAGTCAGAATCTACTTAATGGCAATGGATTTGGGTTTTGGTTTTTAGAGGGCAGAAGTAACTCCCAGTTCAGAGATCTTTCATTCAGGCCAGCCTGGTTCTCAGAATCAGCCAGGGCTGGTTGCCCAGGCAGTTGACCTGTGTAGACACCCAGGGCAGTGTGCTCAGAAGAACCCACACTTGGTTTAATGTTCTGCTGTTGCCATCTTGGATTTGCTGGGTGGTGCAAATATTGAATGTGTTTGACGGCTAACTGGAAGACTAGAAGTTTGAGTCCACCTAGAGGCACCTTGGAAGAAATGTCTGGCAATCTACTTCAGAAAAGTCAGCCACTGAAACACCTCATGGAGCACAGTTCTACTCTGACACACATGGGGTGGACGTGAGTTGGAGTCGACTCGACAGTAACTGGTAGTGATGGTCACCATCTTGAAATCCTTAATCTCAGAACCAGGGGCCCCACACTCATTTTGCACTGGGTCCTGCAATCAGCACGTGAATTCCAAGAAGAAACGTTGATAGTGGTTCCAATTATGTACCAAACTGGGGACTAACCGCTCAGTCCAATGCCTTGTTCTTTTACTAATCATGGTGATTTCATAAAGTCAAGCAAACTTGGGTTCAAATCCTGATGCTCTTAGCATCTACGAGCCACAGGACGTCATACTCATTGCTACTTAACCTTGCTGAGCTTCTATTTCCCCAGTTATGAAACGAGAGGATTGAACTGAGCTGGGGGTTCTCAACCTTGGCAGGCTACTGAAGTTACTGGAGGAGGAGTGCTTGGAAAATGCTCATGCCTGGGCCCTACCCCAGACATTTTGATTCAATTGGTCTGGGGTGGAGCCTGAGCCTGGGGGAAGAAGGGATTTAAAAGGCCCCAGGTGAAAGCAGAGACTCTAACAGGTACCTGTAAACCAAAGTTCATAGCAGCAATATTCACAATAACCAAAAGGTGGAAACAACCCAAATGCCCATCAACAGATGAATGGATAAACAAGATGTAGTCCACCCTCACAACGGAATTAAGCCTTAAGAAAAAATGAAGTCCTCAACGATAAAGAACAATGAAGAATCTGCAAAACATCTCACAACATGGATGAATCTGGAGGACATTATGCTAAGTGAAATAAGGCAGTCACAAAAGGACAAATATTGTATGAGACCACTATTATAAGAACACAAGAAAAGGTTTAAACACAGAAGGAAACATTCTTTGATGGCTAGGAGGGTGGGGAGGAAGGGAGAGGGAAATTCACTAACTAGATAGTAGTCAAGAATCACAATACAGGGGAAGTCAGCACAACCGGACTAAACCAAAAGCTAAGAAGTTTCCTGAATACAACCAAACACTTCAAGGGACAGAGTAGCTGGGGCTGGGGGCTGGGGACCATGGTTTCGGGGGACATCTAGGTCAATTGGCATAACAAAGTTTATTAAGAAAATGTTCTGCATCCCATTTTGGTGAGTGGCATCTGGGGTCTTAAAAGCTTGCGAGTGGCCATCTAAGATGCATCAATTGGTCCCAACCCACTTGGAGCAAAGGAGAATGAAGACCACCAAAAACACAAGGAAGACATTAGCCCAAGAGACAAATGGGCCACATAAACCAGAGACTCCATCAGCCTGAGACCAGAAGAACTAGATGGTGCCCGGCTACCACCAATGACCACCCTGACAGGGAACACAACACAGAGTTCCTGGGAGCGGGAGAAAAGTGTGGAGCAGAACTCAAATTCACATAAAAAGACCAGACTTAATAGTCTGACTGAGACTGGAGGAACCCCTGACGCCATGGCCCCCGGACACTATGTCATCCCAGAACTAAAACCATTCCTGAAGACCACTCTTCAGACAAAGATTAGACTGACTATAAAACAAAATAATACTTGTGAAGAGTGTGCTTCTTGGTTTAAGCAGATATACGAGACCAAATGGGTGGCTCCTGTCTGGAGGCAGGATGAGAAGGCAGGAGGGGACAGGGGCTGGTTGGATGGACATGGGAAACCTGGGGTGGAAAGGCGGAGTGTGCTGTCACATTGTAAGGATTGCAGCTAATGTCACATGACAATGCATGTATAAAATTTTGTATGAGAGATTAACTTGAGCTGTAAACTTTCACTTAAAGTACAGTAAAAAAAAGAAAAAATGAAGTCCTGATAGATGCTATACATGGATGAACCTCAAAAACATTATGCTCGCTGGAAGAAGCCAGGCACAAAAGGACAAATGTTGTATGATCTCACTTATATAAAATTTTTAGAATAGGCAAATGCATAGAGACAGGAAGTAGAATAGTGATTCCAGGAGGAGGAGGGAGTAGGGAAATGGGGAGTTATTGCTTAATGAATAGAGTTTCTGTCTGGGGTGATGAAAAAGCTTTAGAAATGGACAGTGGTAATGGTTGCACAACATTGTGAATGTAATTGATCCCACTAAATTGTACATTTAAAAATGGTTAACATGGTAAATTTTGTTATATATTTTTTTAACCAGAAAAAAGAAGCCCCCAGGAGCTTCAAATGTGCAGCCAAGGTTGAGAACCACTAAATCTTCTCAACCTTCAGGAATTTTCAGAAACTTTCAGGCTCCCACACTTCTAGCTCAGATGATTTACTCCTGCAGGAATCTCCTGACCCCTCATCCTGGTCTCCCGGCATTAGGACCTTCATGCCCAGGAGGCTCCTGCCTTCCACTGCTTCAGGTTCTGCAGGTCTCTGGGCAGTGTAAACAGTTTGCGTTCGGCTACTTACCTAAAGGTTATCAGTTCAAACTCAGCGGCACCGTGAAAGAAAGCCCTGGCTTTCTTTAAAGCTAAGAAATTAAAGCTAAGAAAACCCTATGGAGCTAAGATTAAAGCTAAGAAAACCCTATGGAGCTAAGATTAAAGCTAAGAAAACCCTATGGAGCAGTTCTACTCTGTAACACATGGGGTTGCCATGAGTTAGAATCCACTGGATGGCAAGGGGGTCGGTTTGGTTTTCGTGGGTTCTGCACTGGCCTGGGGGCCTTGCCTGAGCCACCAGGTCTACCCCAGACAGGAAACACAGCCCTGTGTTCACTCTAAAACAATACAAAACTTATTTTGCTTTGCAAAGTGGCTGCTTTCCCAAATAGCTTTTAAAGACACAGACTCTGGCACTTAGGTAGGCAAAAAAAAAAAAAGAACAAAAACGCATGGGAAGGAGAGTATCATCCTATTTGCTAAGACCAAGCATTATATCTATAACTACATGGGTACAGATGCGTAGGAAGCGGTCTAGAAGGGTGGCCACCTTCGATGTTAACTATACTTAATTATCTTTTTCCCTTTGTGCTTTTCAGGGTTTTTTTCTGTGAATAAACCTGAGCACCTATTTTTATCATCTGAAAAAAAAGACTATTTTTGTACAGAGAAAAGAATACAGAGATAATGTACATCTAAGATGGAGAAAGGGTCCCATAGTTGTGGGTTGACTGGTCTTTTTTCCAGGGCTAAATGTTACCATTCATTAGTCAGTGTGCTAGAAGAAGTAAAATACTATGAGATGAAGAGAAACATTTGCTCCTGGGAACCTTGCACAAAAATAGAACACAGTCTAAGGAGGTCATTAATCCTCATTTTGGAAATGTTTATAAAAATCCAGAAGCAGGGTCTCCTCTCCTGAAAGTCCCCAGTGGAGGTCTAGGGCAGGAGGAGGAGGCTGACCCCAAGTCACCCTGCCCTGGGGTGGGCTCCATTCCGTCTAAGTGTAAAGGATCCACCAGGGCTGGAGGAATTCATGCCAGGGTGCGGAGATCCAGCGGCCCGGGGGGGGGGGGGGGGGGGAGGGAAAGAAGGGGAGGGCGCCCACAGCGGGGTGGGGACACCGGTGTCACTTTCGCTGAACTGAATCGAAGCCCCCAGCGTGGCCAGACCTTATATAGACACCCAGCTGTCGCTCCCTCTCTGAGCTCCAAGGACAAGAGAAAGGAGAGAGGTCACGGCTAGGGGGGGCCAGGACATCTGCTGACCCCCCGCCCGCGCCCTTGCCAAGACATGCACCCCCAGCCCATGTGCGCGCGGTCATCCCCGCCAGGACCCCCCGACCTCTCCCCTCACCCTCAGCACCTGTTCCCCGTCTTTTGAAAACACTCCTCCATTTCCCTCCGCCCGCACCTGCTCCCCCTCCTGAAGCCCCTCTGGCCCGGGAGCTTCTCCCCTCGCCCCCTCAAAGTCTCCTCCAGCTCACACCCCGCAGGGGAGCACCCTGAGATGCCAGCGCCGCCTACTCAACCAAACCAGAACCAGTCCCTGGGCACAGGCGTAACGAGGGAGAATGGGGGTGGGGGGGTGGAGGGGGACACTTGCCCCTGGCACAAGTCCAAGGGGGCTCCTCCAGACGAGGTGCAGAATGACATTCCAAGGTGCCACAAATATGAAAGGTGCCTGACTCAGGGGACTGGACAAGAGGGGAGAAGGTGTTTCTGCTGACGTTTAACGGCTATCAACGTCTATTCATCTTGAAACTGGGGGGGGGGGGGCACAATATAGAGATTACCCCGGGCGCTGGAATTGGGGAGGCGCGACTTAGAGCTTGTCCCTGGACGCTCGTTACCCTCACTACTGCCCCTGTCCCTGGGTCTCCCCACCCCCATTCTCTCTAGACCCCCGGGTTGACCCCCAACCCTGTCCCCTCGGGTTTACTCCCGCCCTCCCCGCCTCCAGCCCACACCCGAGGGGGCGAACTCCACGATGCCAGCGCCGCCTCCTCCCCCGAACCAGCCCCTTGGTCGCCCCCCCCCCCCCGAGCCCCCTGGCAGTCCCCTATCCCATCCCCTCCCCCATGCCAGCCCCTCCACGCCCCCAGCTCAGCTCACCTGGCTCATACTTGAGGTAGAGAATCGAGACGATGAAGTAGCTGAGGTCGAAGACCGGAAAGAGCGGCACCCGCGAGAAGCTGAGCGCCAGCTCGCCTAGGCTCAGTGCCGACAGCAAATCCATGGCGCCCGCGCGCCGGGTCCGACCCCGGCACCCGGTCCGTCTCTGCGTCCCGCAGCCGCAACTGTGCCCCCGCGCAGGGCCCGCCCCACCGCCAGGCTCCGCCTCGGCCCGGCCCCCGAGAGGAGGGGCGACGGCCTGCCTTACAGCCCCGGTCCCTTGGCCACCGCGACCCCATTCAGCCCAGCGAGGCGGACTGCGGGCCCCCAGTGTTGGGTGAGTCGACCGGGGCGGCAGTCCATTCTGGGGGCCTGTCCCGCAAGGAGCCCACCCAGTCGGGACTCCTGTACCCGTGGGTTCGGTAAGGACACCTGTTCCATGTGGGACCCAATCCATCTGGATCCCCGCCTCTATGGGGCTCGGTCCCCTGTGAGACCCGCTCCGTCGGGACAACCGTCCCCGTGGGTTCTGTGGGTAAGAATCCTCGTCGTCTATGGAGCTCAGTTGGTACCATCGTCCTCCGTGGAACTCCACAAGTCAGGATCGCCGTCCCCCGAGGGACCCGCTTGGTCGAGACCCTCGTCCCTCGTGGGACTTGCTTGGTGGGGACCCCCATCCCCTGTGGGACTCACTCGGTCCGGACCCCAGTTTCCCGTGGGTCCCGCTCGGTCGGGACCCCTGCACCCACAGCGACCCTCTTGATGGATGCTCCGGTCTCCCGTGGGGCCCGCCCGTTGGAGACACCAGCCCCTGGTGGGCCTGCACGGTCGGGGACTCCTCCTTCTTTTAGAGTACAGTCAGTCGGGGCATCCTGTCGTGGGATGCCCACTGCGTCAGGACCCTCGGCCGTTGTGCAGCTCCGCGGCGAGGGCTCCATTTCTCTAGAAGCCCAACCGGGATTCCCAGCAGGGAAGAAGGAACCTCCTCCGCCCTCATTCTCCGCCCACGGGACCATCACGCATGCGCGGCTCGCTTCTAACGCGAGGCCCAACCCCGCCCCAGGTGGCTCCGCCCTTAGGTGTCTTTACATTCTAGCCCCGCCCTTCCCTTGGCGCTGCCCGTCTCCCAGCTAGGAGGGGCTTCGCTTTCGCCTAAGGAAGCCTGGCTTGCAGGGGGCGGGACCTTGCCTGTCTCTGCCTTCGATTGGACCAGCCCTCGCGAGCGTTGTTTCGAGATTGGTCGACTCCTGCCTCTCTCCCTTCCCTCCCCCGAGCGTCCGCTTCCGGTTCTGACGGACCCTTCGGCTGTAACGATGATTGGGGACATCCTGCTGTTCGGGTAATTGGGGGCCCAGGGACTGGGGAGAGAGAGCCAGACAGGGCGCGGGGCGGCTCCGGTAACTGCATTCTCCTTCCGCAGAACGCTGCTGATGAACGCCGGGGCGGTGCTCAACTTTAAGCTGTGAGTAGGCAACGCTGGGCCGGGGCCCCACTTGGGGAACCCGTAGTCCTTCCCCCGCATGCGTTAACCCGCCCCGCCCACAACCCAGGCCCCGCCCTCATCTCAGCCCCGCCCCGGGAACACGCTTTCTGGTCTTGCCTCCATCCCGTTTGTCCTCCTGTGACCCTCCCCGCGCCTCCATCTTTCCAAATCCGACTCTCCGTTCCCCAGACAGCCTCAGACTTTTCCCCCAACAGAGCCCCCTCAATTCCGCCCAGAAAACTTTTATGCCTATACCGACTCTCTGTCCACCACCTTGTCGCTTATCGGCAGCATAGATGGTCGTCTAGAGAGGGTCACTGTGCCACCCGCGGTCGCACAGGAGGTTAGCGGCTGGGCTAGAGCTGCACCTGCGTCTCCAGGGGCCCTCTGAGCCAGGTGTCCGGGCCAGGGGAGTGCACGGCCCTTATGTCCCATTGAAAGTGAACAGTATGTGCTCCTCTTTGTAGGAAAAAGAAGGACACCGCACAGGGCTTTGGGGAGGAGTCGCGGGAGCCCAGCACAGGTAAGGCCTCCTCCCTTCTAGTCCTGGTGGCTGCCAGCACTCCCACCTGGGGGCCCTGGCATTACACCGTCCATTTTGGGAAGGACAGTTCTTTCTCACCAAGTCCAGCCCTCATTTGCTTTTTAATTTGTGTGTGTGTGTGTGTGTGTGTGTGCACGCACGCGCACGTACACCTGTGAGGTCCCTGGGTGACGCAAATGGTTTGTGATTGACTGTGAATCTAAAGGTTGGTGGTTTGAACCCACCCAGCAGTGGGACAGAAGAAAGGCCTGATGGTTGGCTTCCCTGGATTAAAGCCAAGAAAACCGTATGGAGCACAGTTCTCTGTAACACGTGGGGTCACCATGAGTCACAGTTGACTTGATGGCAACAGGAAATAGGGCAGAAGACAGAGCTAACACCAGGTAGAGTTTGAGAGAGACAGAAGGGATGTTCTTGGGGGGGGGGGGGGGGGACAAGCTACTATTATTGTTAGGTGCCATCAAGTTGGTTCCATCTCTTAGCAACACTATGTACAACAGAATGAAACACTGCCTGGTCCTGCACAATCCTCAGAATTGTTGCTATTTGTGAGCCCATTGTTGCAGCCACTGTATCAGTCCATCTCATTGAGGGTCTTCCTCTTTTTCGCTGACCCTCTACTTTACCAAGTGATGTTCTTCTCCAGGGACTGCTCCTTCCTGATAGCATGTCTTCTAAGGAGCATTCTGGCTATCTTTCTTCCAAGACAGATTGGTTTGTTCTTCTGGTAGTCCATGGTATATTCAGTATTCTTCACCAGCCCCACAATTCACATGTATCAACTCTTCTTCGGTTTTCTTTATTCATTGTCCAGCTTTCACATGCGTATGAGGCGATTGAAAATACTATAGCTTGGGTCAGGCACACCTTAGTCCTCAAAGTGACATCTTTGCTTTTTAACACTGGAAAGAGGTCCTTTGCAGCAGATTTTCCCAGTGCAGTATGTCATTTGATTTCTTGACTGCTGCTTCCATGGGTGTTGATGTGGATCCAAGTAAAATGAAATCCATGAAAACTTTAGTATTTCCTCTGTTTATCACGATGTTGCTTATTAGTCAGGTTGTGAGGACCTTCGTTTTCTTTATGTGGAGGTGTAATCCATACTGAAGGCTGTAGTCTTTGATCTTCATCAGTAAGTGCTTCAATTCCTCTTCAGTTCAGCAAGCAAGGTTGTGCCATTTGCATATCCCAGGTTGTTCCTGCCTTTTAGTCTGTACAGGTTCTGCATGAGCACAATTAAGTGTTCTGGAATTCCCATTCTCCACAGTGTTATCCATAATTTGTTAATGATTCACACAGTCGAATGTCTTTGCATAATCAATAAAAACTAAGTAAACATTTTTCTGGTATTCTCTGCTTTCAGCCAAGATCTATCTGACATCAGCAGTGATAGCCCTTGTTCTATGTCCTCTTCTGAAATCTGGCAGTTCCCTGTTGATGTACTACTGCAGCTGCCTTTGAATTATCTTCAGCAAAATTTTACTTGTGTGTGATATTAACAATAGTTGATAATTTCTACATTCTGTTGGCTCACCTTTCTTTGGAATGGGCACAAATAAGGATCTCTTGCAGTCAGTTGGCCAGGCAGCTGTCTTCCAGATTTCTTGGGTTAGATGAGTAAGCATTTCCAGCGCTGCATTCATTTGTTGAAATATTTCAATTGGTATTCCATCAATTCCTGGAGCTTTGTTTTTTGCCAATGCCTTCAGTGCAGCTTGGGCTTTTTCCTTCAATACCATAGGTTTTTTATCGTGTGCTACTTCCTGAATTGGTTGAACGTGGACCAATTCTTTTTGGTGCAATGACTCTTTGTATTCCTTTCATGTTCTTTTGATGCTGTCTGAGTAATTGAATATTTTGCCCTTAGAATTCTTCAGTATTGCAACTCGAAGCTTGAATGTTTTTCTTCAGTTCTTTTAGCTTGAGAAATGCAGAGCATGTTCTTCCCTTTTGGTTTTCTAACTAGGTTTTTGCACATTGCATCATAATACTTTAGTTTGTCTTCTTTGAAATCTTCCGTTCATCTCTTTTACTTTATCAGCTATTGTGCTTGGTGCAATTTGTGGGAGATACGACTCCCTTCCATGCGGGAAACCTGCGTTCAGTTTCTGGCCAGTGTACCTCACGTGCAGCCACCACCTGTCTGTGGAGGCGTGCGTGTTGCTATGATGCTGAACAGGTTTCAGGGAAGCTTCCAGACTAAGATGAATTAGGAAGAAAGGCCTGCAGAGAAAACCAGTCCTAATGGTCTGATCCACAGCCAATCATGGGGATGGCGCAGGGCTGGACAGTGCCTGGGGTTGCCATGAGTTGGGGGTTGACTTGATGGCAGAGAGTTTAATTTCTGGTTTTGTGTTGTGTGTGCTAGGCTTGAGAATGTACTGTTCCTTCTGTCTATCCCTGTCCCCACTTTCTCCCGCCAGGTTTCCCCAGATAAGTCAGCAGTTACTTCTTATCCTACAGTTGTAATTTTCTTTCTGGATGCTGTTATCTGGCTAACGTCTGCTCTCACGCTTGACCATAAACCCAGAGAAGAGGCCTGAGACTTTCAGGCTGCCGGTCCCGGCACTCCAGCATGCGGGAATGAATGAATGAATGAACGAACGAACAGCCTCACAAGCAGCTATTGCTTTTGGTGTGATGGACTGATGGATAGATGCAGACCTGTTTTTGGCCTACGTGGTGTCATTTTTTTTATTTTTTTAATTAAAAAAAAACCAAACCTGCTGGCATCCCGTCGACTCCGAGTCATAGTGACCCCATGTGCACAGAGTAGAACTGTCCCATAGGGGTTTCTTGGCTGTAATCTTTACGGAAACAGATTGCCAGGCCTTTTCTTCTGCCTTGCTGCTGGGTGGGTTCAAACTGCCAACCTTCTGATTCGTAGACAAATGCAAACCATTTGTGCCATCCGTTAGATGTCAACATTACTAGACTTTGAATAAATTGTGACTGCCGCCCTGATTGAAAATCAGGTGTCTGGTTTTTCTTGGAAGATCGGAACATCCTGAAGGCCAGGGTTCAGGTGACCTTTTGGCAGCTGTTGAATGGGGTTGAGAAGCTGAACCCCTTCTAGCAGGTCCAGGGGCCTCTGCCTCACCCCAGGTCCCACCCCCTCATATTCATACATCTCACTGCCCGGCCCTTGGAGGCTCTGGAATTTGCACCACCTGATGAGTTGATTCCTGTGACTGTTTGGAGTCTGATGAGACCTGTTCGTGAGTGTTGTGTCTATTCACTCATTTATTCATTTGCCAAATGCTTATTGAGAACCTCCTAAATGCTGGCCACTGGGTGGGATGCTAGGGGCACAGTGGGGAATAAGACGGTGTCCCTTCCTGTGGGACTCGCCACGGAGGGGCAAACAGTTCCTGGTGGTGTAAGTGCTGATGAGGAGTAACAGGATGGTGAGGGGGTGTGCCACTCTGACTTGGGTGTGCCAAGGGAAGCCTCCTCTAAGCAGGCGGTGTCATAGCCCAGGCGTCCGTGCCACCATGAAGCATTATACAAGGGTTACTGAACCCTGAGGGGACTGTCAAACAGCAGCCGTCTCCTGGGGCCCTGCTGTGTTAGATGTCTCTTATAGGTGTTTCATCCAGTCTCCTGGCCCTGAAAGGAAAGAGTCGTTTTCCTATGCTCACGGCCACACGGCAAACCAGTAACAGTTGGGGTTCTAATATGGGTCTTCCTGGCCCAAGAGGTTGTACTCAACCACTGGACCTACTAACCAACCCTTCATTCATTAATCTGTTCATTCAGCAGCTATGTATTTTTGTTGTCAGCTGCCATTGAGTTGGCCCCGACTCAGGGTGACTCCATGCACAGTGGAATGAAGTGCTGCCCAGTCCTGTGTCATCATGATCAGTTTGGTTTGGGCCATTGTGATTCATAGGGTTTTTACTAGCTAATATTTGGATGTAGAGTGCCAGGCCTTTCTTCCTCATCTATCTGAAGCTCTGCTGAAACTGGTTTGGCATCACAGAAACATGCATTGCTATGTACTGCCTATCTACCATACTGTGTGGGAGACTCTATTCCAGGCCCTGGGGCTGCATCCTCCAGGTCTGAATCGGAGCTGTGGTGGGTGGGAGATTGAACATAAAGGCTGGGAGGCGACAGGAGCCCATTTAGTGACGGGTGGCCAGCATGGGGGCTGTGCCTTGACACTGGGCTCCGCAGGCCCCTCTGGCTAGGCCTTTTTTCAGCATGATGTGTTCTCCTGCAAGGTACTTCCTGGTATCTGGTCAGGGGAACGCTGCTTCTCCTTCTGTTCTGTCCTCTTGGTCCAACTGGCTCTTCCTGCCATAGCAGCTACATTTGTGGAGCACCCGTGTGTGTGAGTACTGTGCTGAGGTCTTCTCGGCAGCCTGGCACCCCCACTACACAGGAGAAAACCTAGGCATGCAGAGGCCAAGGCCTGGCTCAGGGCCCCTGCATGGAAGGGCAAAGCTGGGCTTTGAGCCCACATTTCAAGGTCTAGCTTGTGGGGTCCTCAGAGAGGCTTCCTCTGATTCCCACCTCTGACACGCACCCTTGATCGGATCCTGCAGTGTAGGCTGTTACAGCACCCTGAACTTTTCCATCCTAGAGGGCGTCGTGGGGAGTAACCACGTGTGTGATTTGTTGTCTAGCATTTGTCATTCCCGTGAACTCCTGAAGGGCAGGGCATCTATCTTGTTCCTCCCTGTGTCCCCAGCACTGGCTGCTGCCTGGGACTGGGGACCTCGGTTGGCATCTGTCAGTGGCAGGGGATCCCGTTTACCAACCCTGGGCCTGGGGAAGGAGTCCCTGGGTGGTGCAAGCAGTTAATGCACTCACTGGTAACCAGAAGGTTGGAGGTTTGAGTCCACCCAGAGGCACATGAGAAGAAAGGTCTGGCAAATTACTTCTGAAAAGTCAGCCTTTGAAAACCCTATGGAACACAGTTCTAATCCGACATGCAGAGGATTACCAAGAGTCAGGATCAGCTCAGTAGCAACGTATTTATTTGTGTCTCACAGAATATTTTCTTTAATAATTGAAAAATGTAAAAACCATTCTTATCTCACAGGCCATACAAAATCAGGCAGCAGGCCACATTTGGCCCATGGGCTTTGGTTTGCCAACCCTTGCTGAGAGAACTGAGCTTATATCCTCCCAGCTCAGGAAGCCTGGCAGGAAAAAAAATGCCTCTTTCATAGCGGTTGGGGCAAAAGCCCCAGGGCTGGCTCTCACTGGACAGGCTTGGGTCACATGTCCCTCCCTGAGCCAGTCAAGGGCTGGGGGCTTGGTGTTCTGTGGGTGGGTGTCAGTGGCACTCAAGGCCTGTGCACTGAGGGTGAGGATGTTGTGGAGGCCCAGAGGAGAAGCTGGGGCACTGGGCACCAGGTGGGCAGAAATCGAGGAGGCCCACAGCGGCCGTTACAGCAGAAACGCCAGCCATGTTGTAAAAGTGTCTTTTTACTTTCCAGGTGACAATGTGCGGGAGTTCTTACTGAGCCTCAGATACTTCCGGATCTTCATTGCCCTGTGGAACATTTTCATTATGTTCTGTATGATCGTGTAAGTCTGTTGTTCACTTCCTGAGTGTCTTTCTCCAGAGTGGCCTGACTGGGTGGTGGTTGTGTCACACTTCTTGTTTTCAAAGTAATGGCTCTCCCAGTGAGTGAGGAGACCAGGGGCCCGCAGGGTTAAACCACGTTGCCGCGGTCCTACAGGCCAGGCCAGAGCTCTGGCTGGGACAGGGTGTTCTCGGAGGCCTGCCTGTGTCAGGTGCCTTCTCAGGCACTGGCCAGAGACACCTTCCCTTAGTCCATGACCCGGTCACTTCACACCAGTATGGGACATGTGGCTTACACGGCCAGTGCACCGTGGTGTCCTGCTTCAGCCCTGCTGCAAAGCAGCAGAAATTATTCAGACTTTATTTTCACTCCCACACCTGTTTTCATTTACACATTAGGCAAAAAAAAAAAAAAGCCCCAGTAGATTGGTTTGGGGGCTATGGTGGTGTGGGAGACCCAGGTTCAATTCCTGGCCACTGCACCTCATGTGTAGCCCCTACCCGTCTGTCAGTGGAGGCTTGTGTGTTGCTGTGATGGTGAACAGGTTACAGTGGAGCTTCCTGGCTAAGCGGATTAGGCAGAAAGGCCTGGCAATTAGCTTCCGAAAATCAGCCAGTGAAACTGCTGTGGATCACAATGGTCTGCTCTGCAGCCAATTGAATGACACAGGATAGGGCAGCGTTATGTTCCACCATGCGTGGGGTTGCCATGACTTGGACGAAACTCAACAGCAAGTTTTTTCAGCTGGTGGATGGGGAGGAGTCCCCCAAGGAAGGCAGTGACTTGTTTTCCCAGGATGTTGAAAAACTGCAAACCACCTAAATATCCAAAAACAGGGGAAGGGTCAGGTAACTTGAAGGACACCTATTTGACCAGCTGTCATGTTACCATGACTGATGATGTTCTGGAAGGTTCTGTCTGCAGGTGAAATGTTTTGAAAGTAAAAAGGGCTGGATAACACCTGTATGCATAGCCTGAGCTCAAATGAGTCTTGCTGTCAGTAAATGTGGAACAAATATTGAATGAGTGCCTGAACGATGTGAGGGAAACACTGCTCGGTGAAGGTGTTGGATCTGCTCCAGATAGTTCATGGAGGTGACTATCCTGCCATTGTCGAGGAAGCTGGTGGAGCTTGGGGATGGTTCATTATTCCCTGCGTCCACTTCTGTGCTGTTTGACCTGAACTGCTATGGGAATTTGTTGTTGTTACCTGCCATTGAGTTGCTCCCCCCCGACCCCGACTCTTGGTGACCCCATGCACGATGGAACAAAATGCTTCCTGGTCCTGCACCAACCCCACGATTGGTTGCAGATCAAACCATTGTGATCCGTAGCAATTTCATTGGCTAATTTTTAGAAGTAGATCACCAGGGCTTTCTTCCTACTCCATTTTAGTTGGAAAGCTCCACTGAAACCTGTTCAGCGTCATAGCAACATGGACAGATGGGTGGTGGCTGCGCATGAGGTGCATTGGTTGTGAATTGACCCCAGGTCTCCCACATGGAAGGGAAGAATTCTACCACTTAACCACCAATGCCTCATTTTGGAAATTTAAAAGTCATGAAAAACTTTAAAATGAAATGCGGGGGAAAACATGTCGGAGTGTTTAAGGATGAAGTATATTGACGTCTGCAACTATTTTGAAACGCATCAGAAAATAAAGTGGAGGATGGGTGGATAGATTCATGACAAAGTGTTAGTTGCAGAATCTAGGTGGTGTGTGTATGGGTGTTCATCAAACTCTTAACTCTTCTATGTGTTGAACTTTCCGTAATAAAATATTTGGGTGGAAGGTAGGGAGAAAATGAGGGTGTCAAACCATGGAGAAGGATTTACAACCAAAAAGTGGAAGTCTGTCTTTACAATTCAATGCTTTTTAATATATAATCAAATTCCAGAATGTTCTCAACACCCCAGACAGAAACCCTGTACCCATTAGCAGTCATTGCCCATTCTTCCTTTCCCCGTCTCTGGAAGTCACTAATCTCTCTGTTCTGAATATTTCACGTAAATAGAATCACATAGTACGTGTCC
Source organism: Dugong dugon (assembly GCA_030035585.1). NCBI lineage: Eukaryota > Metazoa > Chordata > Mammalia > Sirenia > Dugongidae > Dugong > Dugong dugon. Next base: position 21,075,367 of record CM057462.1, on the reverse strand, counting down.
TTTTGTGTTTGGCTTATTTCATTCAGCATAATTTTTCTTGCTGCATCCATGTCATAGCACATATCAGGACTTCACTTTTCTTTGTGACTGAGTAATATTCCATTGTATAGATGGTCCACGTTTTGTTTATCCATTTGTCTGTCGATGGACATTGTAATGTTTCCATTTTTGGCCATTATGAATAATGCTGTTATGAATGTGTACAGGTTTTCTTGTGGTTGTATATTTTTCATTTCTCTTGGGTATACGCCTAGGAGTGGAATTCCTGTCATGGTAACTCTGTGCTTAACTTTTGGAGGGATTGCCAGGCTGTTTTCCAAAGCAGCTACATTTTAGATCACCATGAGCAATGTAGAAGGGTTCCAGCTTCTCTACAGCTTCACCAACATTTATTATTGTCCATCTTTTCCGTTATAACCATCCTAGTGGATGTGAGGTAGTATCTCATTGTGGTTTTAATTCGTGTTTCCTAAATGACTAATGTTGTTAGCATCTTTTGATGTACTGATTGGCCATTTGTGTATTTTCTTTGGAGAAATGTCTATCTAGATCATTTGCCGTTTTTCATTGGGTTATTTTTCTTCTCATTATTAAGTCAAGAGTTCTGTCTATATTCTGGATACCAGCTTCTTGTAAAATATATGACTTGCAAATATTTTCTTCCATTCTGTGGAGTATCTTTTTAGTTTCTTGATGGTGTCCTTTGAATCACACAAGTTTTTAATTTTGATGAAGTCTCATATCTATTTTTTTTCTTCTATTTCTTGTGCTTTTGGTATCATATCTAAGAAACCATTTCCAAATCCAGAGTCATGACGTCTTGCTCCTATGTTTTATTGTAAGAGTTTTATTGTTTTGGCTCTTCCATTTAGGCCTGTGATCCAGTTTGAGTTAATTTTCATATATGGTATGAGGTAAGGATTCACCTTTCTTTTGCATGTGGAGATCCAGCTGTCCCAGCATCATTTGTTGTCATTTTGGAAATAAACCTTTTATTCTGGAATGATCTTAGATTTGTAGAAAAGTGGCAGAGATAGTACAAAGATTTCCAGTACTTTCTTTTTAACAGAAATTGGCTTTCCACTGTGGAGCTGAGTCATGACTTACATACCCATTCTCTGACCTGATGGACATTTATATCATTTTCAGGTTTTTGCTCTTCCAGATTTTTCTTCAATGAGCAGAATTACCTTGAAAAAAAAATCAAGTATTTGCTTATTTAAAGTTCTTTTTTATTTATGACATCACTGTTGATTTGAGGTAATAGAAAATGGCCTAAAATGGTATAGGTTCATATGAAATGTGTACTTTTTTTTAGAATTACTTTTAAAAATCAGAAAATAAAGTAATAGTAACGTAAAATAACTTACACAAGTGTTTTTAGAGCATTAACTTCGTACCTTCACAGAACTTTCTGCCCTCTGATTTCCCCAGGCTGTTTGGCTCTTGAGCCCCCTGATACAGACCCAGGATCACACCTTCCTGGATGTTGACTCTGTGCTCCTCCGTTCCTGACTACTTCAAGAATGTTTTTGGAACATTCCAGCAACCTGCCCAGAAAGTTCAAGTTTGTGGTGGGTGGAAAAATGTTCTCCAGGATGCCATTGGTTTCCCAGCCATGCCATTTTTGTCTTTTCGTTTCGTTTCAAAGATATTCTCACTTTGGCCTCTGAATTGGAATGCTGTCCACTTGAGGAGTGTCAGGAGCTGTGATAAAATCACATCCCTTGTAGATGAAAAGAACATGTTAGATTGTTTTATCGCATTGGAATCCCTCTTCCAGCAAGCCTTCACTTGGTACCTGTTTCTGGATATTTTTTGGTTTCTTTTTAATAACCATCTTTTTGTTTATAATCGTACAGGTGTTTTTGTCATTTTTACCCGGGGATCTGAGCAGATAGCTTGGCGTGTAAGTGTGACATAGCCTTTCTTTTGGACACTGTTCATACAAAATGAGTGAGTTTGGAGTTGCTGGGTCTGACAGTGGAACTAGGACCAGTGAGGGGCCTGGTGTCCAAATTCCTTTCCTATCCTGACAGGCTCTGCTCGCTCGGCCCCTTGGTGTACCTGGGGTCATCCTCAGGACTTTAAAGAGCAGGTCACCTGTAATGGGGACACTGATTTCCTGTTTAAACACTAAACTGTTAGCGAGCAGGATGAGATGAGTACAGGTGAAGTATTAGTGATTCCCACGGGAGAGGGGGATGGGCAGGCGTGCTGTGTGAAATCTTGCTTTGCCTTGAAGCCCTTTGTGAAATAAAGTAACTTTGGGGCCATTAATTGTACAGTTGCTAGAATGAGTGATTTACATGGTGATATCAAGACTGTGTTCTGGCAGCTTGAGTTTACAGCTCTCCTTTTTCAAGTTGGTGATTTCAAGGTTGAGAAACAATTAGCCTTGTTCTAGGAAACATGGTGATTTCCACATTAAGTGTCTTTGAGAGGGGGTCCTGGTGTATTCACCAAAGTGAAACACCAGCAGTCAGTTACCCAAATCCCAGAGGCTTTTGATTTGCTTGTTGTGTTTTTTGAAATCTTGACTTGGAAGTAAACCCGGAGGGGGAAAATAAGTAAATACACAGGCTGCTAGAAATAAATAGCATTGAAAATAAAAGCTTGTTTCTAAAAAGGACCTTTTGCTTATACATTTTTTACCAAGAAGCCGACTTCAATTTGAGTTGTTTTGAATTACCCTTTGGAAAACACCTAGGATTCACTTTGGAGGTTGTCAAAAAGACAAGAGTGGAGGTTAGATTTTTTTTAATTTTGGATTTTGCTAAATAAATGGCTGATAAGATTTGTTCAAGTATGGTTTTGACCCACGCTGCTGCTAGAGGTCACGAAAGTGTCTGGGATTGCTGTGGGGTTTTGCTGAACCAGGGTCAAGCCCATTTCTACTTTTGCTTAGCTAACATAAAGGAGTCCTTGGGTGGTGTAAGCGGTTAAGCGCTCGGCTACTAACTGAAAGGTTTGAGATTTGAGTCTATCCAGAGTCACCTCGGAAGAAAGCCCTGGCAATCTACTTCCGAAAATCAGCCATTGAAAACCCTATGGGGTGCATTTCTGCTCTGACACCAGTGGGGTTGCCATGAGTTGGGGTTGACTCAACAGCAGTTGGTTTAATGTAATTCTACTTCATTGCTTCTGTAATTTATTCTCTTGTCAAGTCTGGGCCAAGTGTCACCTCATGGTCTGTGAGTAGCAGCGATTGTAGCTGCTGAATCGATCACCACTCGGGCCCGCGTTCTTGTGTGAAAGGATAGATGGGCCAAGGTCTTGGCTGGCCCCTCCTCAAGGTGTGTGAATGGTGAGAAGGAAACCTTCCAGTTATTCCCACCAGCACTGAAGTCTCATTGTAGCAATGCCATTTGTTCATTATGGGGATGAACTGTACTCTAAATAGAATCCTGTCTTGAGGATTTTGTCTCAACTGTTATATTTTTCTCCCAAGAACTATTATGTTGTTGTTCGGTTTTTATGAGCAGTGTAGCTTTTCAGGATGTAGTAGGAGACTACCAGCATCCCTCGGTGGTGCAAACAGTGCATGTGCTTGGCTGCTAACTGAAAGGTTGGAGGTCTAAGTACACCCAAAGGCACCTTGGAAGAAAGCCCTGGCGATCTACTTCTGAAACATCAGCCATTGAAAGCTCTGTGGAGCACAGTTCTACTCTGATGCACATGGGGTTGCCAGGAGTCAGAGTCAACTCCACAGCGACTGGTTTTTAAATTCATAAATGCTCTCTGCTACTCGCTCTGTGGTGTGGCGTCTCGCATATAGAGAATGAAAGGAAGGCCACAGTTTGGAGTTCCTGCCCTTGCCATGTTTTGTCTTGGGGTTCATGTTTGAAACTCACCTTAGTTCCTCTGCCCTTGCCATCTTGAGAAGTAGAGCACATTTCTCCTTTTCGTGGGTTTCTCATTGTATGTCAGTTTCAGCTGCTGTAGGACAGCGGTTGGCAAACTACAGCCCACAGGCCAAGTCTGGCCATCACTTTTTTTTATAAATAAAGTTTTATTGAAGCACACCCATGCCCATTTGTTTATATATTGTCTGTGGCTGCTTTTGTGATATACAACAGCAGAGATAAGTCATCGTGACACAGACCATTTGGCCCACAGAGCTGAAAATATTGACTACGTGGCCCTTTACAGAAAATATTTGCTGATCCCTGAGTTAGGAGATGACAGAGAATCTCAAGGTGTCCTTCCTGCTTAAAGCTACCCAGAGGTATTCGTCACCATGTCTTGTAGTCTTGATTATTTTTCTTTCCCTGCTCTATTTTTTTTTTTGGTGGTGAGAATATACACGACAAAACATGCTAATTCATCATTTTCCGCCTGTACAGTTCAGTGACACTGATTACGTTCTTCAAGTTGTGCTGCCATTCTTGCTATTCTCACTATTCGTTTCCAGATGATTCCACCACCATTAACTTAAACTCAGTGCACCCTAAGCAAAAACTCCTCCTTTATCCCCTCCCTCCCACTCCTGGTAATCACTGATAATCTTTGGTCCCAGTGCCTTTGTCTATTCTGTGTATTTCATATAACTGGGATCATACAGTATTTGCCCTTTTTGCAACTGACTGATTTCACTCAGCATGATGTTTTCAAGGTTCATCCATGTTGTGGCATGCATCAGGACTGAATAATTTTATGTTGTATGGGCAGACCACATTGTGTTTATCCATCATCTGTTGATGACATTTCAGTTGTTTCCACCTTTTGGCTATTGTGGTCTTGATTTTAACAAACAGTTTCAAACACATTCTTCAAATTTGTCGAAAATCCGGCTGGCCGTTTTCAGGTGATGTGGCTAGTAGACCAAAACCCAATTTTATTTCTCCAGATGGATGGACGGGTGGTTGGGTGGGTGGGTTGGTGGGTGGACTGGATGGATAGATTGGATGCATTAGATGGATGGGTGGGTGGATGGATGAATGGATGGGGAAAGATCCCTCTTGGGCTCCCAGTGACTCCTCACAGCAGCTCAGATGAACGTGCTAATGAGCTCAGATCTCAGGAAGTAGTTAGATTTCAAAAGCGAGCACGATCGTCATTAGTGATCATTTTCCCTTCATTTCAACCACTTCATTATCTCCTTCTTAACCAAATGTGAATTTATGAAATACTCGGCAAGCTTCCTAATGTTTTATTGTTGACAATCCCATGTTGATGAAGGACATGTGTGTTTGTGTATCAAGCAGAAGGCCTGCTATTAAACAAACAAAGACGAAAATTCTATTCGGGGCTTGTTTTCCCCATTTCCTTGATTACTAGTGCTATGCAGAGAAAGCACTTGATCTGCACTAAGCCCCTTTCTTCTCATGAGAGTTCCTAGAAATCAGAGTGTTGGTAATCCCAAGTATTCCTGGAATAGAAATCGGGCAAAAGGGTCAATACCAGTTGCTGTTGAGTGGATTTGACTCCTGGCAACTCCACGTGTGTCTGAGTAGAACTGTGTGCCATAGTTTTTGATGGCTGATTTTTCAGATGCAGATCACCAGACCTTTCTTCCAAGGCACCTCTGTGGACTCAAACCTCCAACCTTTCTGATAGCAGCTGAGTGTGTTAACCATTTGCACCCAGGGACTCCAACCAGTTGCTGTCAACTCTGACTCATGGCTGATTTTTTGGAAGTAGATCACCAGGCCTTTCTTCCTTTCTGTTAGCAACTGAGCATTTTACCATTTACCATCCAAGGACTCAGCACAGGCACCCCATAATTTTTATCAGTGTCGCTATTTTTGTTAAGAGACCTGTTCAGAAGGCTTTTGTGGGGTTGGAACAAGATAGCCAAGTGTGTGGCTTGCAGTAGATACTCAGCGTCTCCTGGGCTGATGGTACAGCTTTGAGGCTTTTAAAAAAAAAAAAAATCTGTGCAGTCTTGGAAAGTCCCTGAGAGTGCTGGGAAGGTCTTTGTTTCTGGATGCTCCATGTTAAGGTCTTTGTGTTGTAGTGGGCTAAATAATGTCCCAGGTTTTGTGGCGTCTGAAACTTAAATAATTTGCAGAGCCCTCTTCAAAAAAAAAAAAAAAAATTCCAAATATAAAATTACTACAGGACCTCAGAACGGGTTCGTGAAAGTGAGCTTCAGTTGCTTCCTGGTTTATCTGCTGCCTTTGGCAAGAAGTCTCCAGGTAGGGCAGCTCTAGTGCAGGTTTATCCAGCCACACACCATCCTCAGTATGTTGGCCCATCCTGTCACTGGCTTTTCTCGTGGTCTCAACACACATCCAGCATCCCAGTGTGGCCACATCCAGAATGAGCAGGCCATCTCTTCATTGAGTCTGTTTTTGAAAGCATGGAAACCTCCTCCAGAACCACCCCCTCCTCCAACAGGTGTCCGTTCGGGTCTCATTGGTCAGAACTAAGTGACAAGCCCACTTTTAACTGTTCCCTGGGAAGGCAGTGTTATGGCAACAATTGGATGAGACTGGCAGGATTCCCCCCTTGAGCAGGTGGCAGGGAGGTCAGGGTTTGCGTGTGCATCTCAGCCACCCAAGTAAACATGAGAATGTCTTCATTACCCGTTTGTGAGCTGAGTACAAGTGTTGATGGCTGTAACCCAGTCATTTATCTTCTGAGCATAGCCCCTAGGGACAGGGACAGTGGGAATCTTGTTTTAGTTCTTGGAAACATATATGCACAGCAATTGCCATTCTGGTATTATTTATACGAGAGAGAATTTGGAAATTATCGGAATGTCTAACCTTTGGAGGATGGTCAAGTAAACGGATGCATCCTGTGGATACCTGTGCTGTCCAGTGCCACCATGGCCACTAGCCCCACGTGGCTGTTTAAATGAACTAAATTGCCCAGTCCCTCACAGCAACTGCATTCCCAGTAGCATTTCATGGCACGAAGTTCTACGGGCAGGGCTGTGTCTAAAGCAGAGGGCCTCTAAGGGCTGTTAGGAGTTTTCAGTGGCTGCTGCAACAAAAGACCATAAACTCAGTGGTTTAACATTCTGTAAGCCAGAAGTCCAGATTAGATGTCCCTGGGCTAAAATCAAGGTGTTAGCAGGGCTGGTTCCTTTCTGGAGTCTCCAGGATAGAATCCGTTTTCTTCCCTTTTCCAACTTCTGGAGGTCATGCACGTTGCTTGGTGCGTGGCCTTGCTCTCTGTCTTCAAAGTTGCAACATTGGTGGAGTCTTTCTCATGACACCATCTCTGACCCTGACTCTTCCTGCCCTGTTTAAGGACCCTTGTGGGGACATTGGGTCTACCCAGATAACCCAGGATCTTAAGGTCAGCTGGTCAGCACCCTTAATTCCATCTGCTACCTTAATTCCCCCTTGCTGTGTGAGGTAACATACCTTCTAGGACATGGACATCTTTGTGAGGTCCTTATTCTGCCAACCACAGGAGAAGATAGTAAATGTTTTCACACACACATCACAAACATGCACCACACGTACACACACACACAGTAGGTGTGTATCACATGCCACACACGTCACACATCACACGACATGAATACAGCACATATGCTGTACGTGTCTCTTACCACATGCTATACATGTCACAGCACACATGACACACACACAGCACCTACACGCATATCACCTAGCTCAGACCTTTTTCAGATCGAAGGACATCTGCTGGCTCACTTCTCCTGGCCTCCCCTGTGGAAACTCACCGAGATAAGAGCATCTTGTAAAGCCACTTGGTGTTGATATGACACTGTAGTTCTGAGGTTATGAGATCCGCTTTTAGAGAAGTGAGCTGTAGTTGCCAGCATGGTGGAGGGAGGGAGGGAACATTGGGAGATGGTGTGGTTCCCAGTTGGATGACTTGCCATCAAAACTGCACTCTCATCTGCGAGTCTGTGACCTCGGTAACCTTGGAGAGCGAAGGACAGGGCATGGGTGGTTCAGGAAAGGCCTGGAGGAATTTTGTTAAATGGCTCTGTTCTGTTCGTGCACGGGGCGGGGGGGGGGGGGGGGGCATGTGTTTGTATGCATGTGTGGCACATGTATGCTGTGTGGCATGCATTGGTGTGTGGATGTGAGTGGCATGTGTGATGTTTGTGCTGCATGTGCAGTGTGGTGGATGTGTGTGGCACTGCGTGATGTGTGGTGCACGTGTGATAAGTGCATGTGTGGCATTGTATATGTGTGATGTGTGTGTGCTTCTGTGGTATGTGTGGTGTGTGTGATGAGTGCAATATGTGTGGTGTGCGCAACCTATTGCAGTGCCTGGCTTGCTGCTCCCTTCTCCCTCTTGAACTGCACTTTCTGTTTAATAAGCTCAGAGAAGCCACACTTACTGTGCCAGAGCTTTTATATTTGCTGCCTCTGTTCTGGAACAAAACCCAAGGCCACCGGGAGTATTGGCATCACCCCTGCTGTCCCTATATGAAATGGAGACTAGGCCCGGGGGAGCTGGTGTGGACCCCAGCCCCCTGGCCCCTCTCCTTCATCTGCTCTGCTGCCTTCCCATCTTGGGTCCTTCTGGAAAGTTGGGGGCCAGCTGTCTTTGGCTCAGCATACCACCATTTGGGCTTGCATCAGGTACTGACGAGGATTCGGTGAGCTGATGTGATGCCTAGTGCATAGTAGGTCCTCAGGAGACACCATTTGCTGCTGCAGCCCCTCCAGAACCCCTTGGCTCAAGAGGCATTTCAGAAGTTAGAACTTGCTGGGTTTCCAAGAGGTAGTGTGATGCCTGGGTCCCTGGGTGGCACAGTTTGCGCTGAACTGCTAATCGAAAGGTTGGTGGTTTGAACCCACCCAGGAGCACCATGGAAGAAGAGACCTGGTAATCTGCTTCCATAAAGATTACAGCCAAGAAAACCCTGTGGAGCTCAGTTCTACTCTGACACACATGGGGTCACCATGTGTTGGAGTCACAGCAACTGGTTTTACTATTTAGGTAGGAAAATGGAGAGGACACGGGGATGGCTTGATTCATACAGTGTCCACTGGGGCCAGGACTAAATGGGGCTTCTTGACTCACGTGTTGGCGTCTCACTCAGGTGTCTGGGGCTCCATCATCACTGTTGGATGGGTTTCTTCGTTCTCCACGGTGGCCCAGGGCCCCTCCCTCCCACTACATGGCCCCTCCAGCAAAGTCGCCAGACTTCTGACATGGCAGCTTGGTACTCCCAAGACTGCGGAATCAGAAGCTGCCAGGCATTCTCCTCCTTTTTTTTTTTTTAACCACTTTATTGAGATCTAATTCACATACCATAAAGTTCACGTGTTCAATGTGTACAATTCAGTGGGTTTTAGTATATTCGACAGGTTGTGCAACTGTCACCATAATCTAATTCCAGAACATTTTTATCACCGTAAACAGAAGCCCCATACCCATTAGCAGTCACTCCTCGTTTTCTCCTCCCCCCATTCCCTAGACAACCACTACTATACTCTCTGTCTCTGTGCATTTGCCTGTTCTGGACATTTCATTTAAATGGAATCATATAGTATGTGTCCTTTTGTGTCTGGCTTCTAGTTAGCATAAAATTTTCAAGGTTCATCCATATGTAGCATGAATCAGTACTTCATTCCTTTCTACGGCCAAATAATATTCCATTGTATGAGTAGACCACATTGTGTTTATGCATTCGTCTATTAATGGACACTTGGCTATTGTGAAGAGTGCCACTATGAACATTCATGTACAAATCTTTGTGTGCAGATATGTTTTCCATTCTTTTGGGTTGATTCCTAGGAGTGGGGTTGCTGGGTCATATGGTGACAGCCAGGCCTTCTTATGTCAGTAGCCTGGAATGGCCAGAGCCTTGCTTCCACTGCATTGTCTTGGCTGAAGTGAGTTGCAGGCCGAACACAAAGTCAGGGGAGGGAATGACACAAGGGCCTGAATATCGAGAGGTGGTGTTCATTGGGGGTCTCGTGCAAAGTTTTCAGCATGGAACCTGACACACACTAGGTGCTCAGTAAATGTTACTCCCTGTGATGCTTTTTATTACTAAGATTAGTCATACAAAACCAGGGCGTTAAGGAAAACTCAAACTGTTAAGACTCAGATCTGCATCCACCCTCAGTATTTAGGGATCATTGGCACAGTCTCAGATTGGCGTGGTACCTGATCCACATGCTGAGAACTGTGAAGGCTACTAGAGGTCAGAGACTGACCCCAGCACTTGACAAGATGCATAGGAGGCAATACATGTTCATTTTAGAAACTATGAAACTAAAGGAAAAAATGTAAGAGGAAAATAAAGTCACCTGTCCTTTTACCCACAGAGATAACTACTGTTAATATTTTGCTTTCTCCCTTTCAAGTATTTTTTCTGTCATGTATATAAGCGTATATATTTTTTGTATGCATTATATGCATAAGCATATAAACAAGACTTCCTGCAAACCCAAGTAGAACACTGAACCCCATCCCCCATCTCCAGGTACTTCTGAGATAATTGACCTGGTTGAATGAGTTTATATATGAGAAAGTGCTTTTCAAAAATCCCCACGAGACTGTTAAAATCAGGACAAACATATGGGTCAAAGTGGGGTGGTAGGTTTTGTCACATTTATTTTTCCTATTAATCACCAGAGCCCTTACATGGCTTATGAGGGGAAGCCCAGTAATCTCCTCTCCTTTAAAGTGCCCAGGACTCCTAGGGACTTACTATGGCTAGAATGACACAGTTGCTTCTGACTTCAGGCTAATATATTCCCACTGTTGCTCCTGGTGTTGCTGTTGAAGACTGATCCCACGCAGTTTTGGTAGCCAGCCTGCTCACTGCTTCCTTGTCCAGATTCTTGCATGGTCCATAGTGTTTCGTCAAGGGAGAAGGATCCCACTCCTTCAGTGCTAAACTTGACTCTGGATGTTCTGCTTATGGGCTCCTGAAACTATCTTCTAGCCACTTCCCAAAGCAAGAGCGAGTCATGGACTTAAAGCCACTTGTTCTTCCTTCCTCCTTAGGGGCTGCCTCACTAAGAGATGAGACAGCTTTTTCAGGGGTGTTCCAAGCACAGAAGGTCTTCTCCTCTCAGGACAGTGGGGCCAAAACTCTCTGTACCCAATAATTAAGGGACACGTCCTTGGGGAAGAACCATTACTGCGAGAGGACTTAACCTTGCACCTAACCTTTGTGTAACTGACAGGAGTCATTTCAAGTGTCTCTTCTTTGTAGCAGAAGGTCGGCTAGGTGAACTGCAGTGTCTGCCCTGGACCTAGGATGAACCGTTCACACTTTCAGGACTCCTGTTCACTGCCTATCTTATTTAATCTTTACCATTGCAAAGCACCCTTTTATAGACAATGTTAAGGGAATAAAATTATGGATTCATATATTATTGTGTGCACACGTGTGCCTGCATGCATATATAGTATTATATTTTATAAAATATTTCACTCATTAAAGAAACGTTTATTGAAGCCCCGTGTACCCAGTGTCCCTGGGTGGTACAAATGGTTTGCGCTCAACTAGTAACAAAGGTTGGGAGGTTCATACCCACCCAGTGGCACCATAGAAGGCCTGGAAATCTGCCTCTGTAAAGATTACAGCCCTGTGGAACAGTTCTATTCTGACACACATAGGGTCACCGTTGGGTCAGAACTGACTTGAGAGCAACCAATTTGGGTTTGTGTGTGTGCCAGATGTATGTAACTGAAATGTGTGTATATGTATGTGTGTGTGTATACAGTTGTCATGTATTTGAGAACACGTTCATTTACTTATTCCACAGATATTTAATAAGCACTTTTTGAAGTAGATCGCCAGGCCTTTCTTCCAAGGCACCTCTGAGTGGACTGGAACTGCCAACCTTTCTGTTAGTAGCCAAGCATGTGAACTATTTGTACCACCCGGGGGCTAATAAGCACTTTTCTGTCTACTGGGGATACTGAGACAAGTCAGTACCCTCATGGAGCTCATAGTTACATTAATGCTGCTGCTTAGTTTAAAAAGAGCAGGTAGGTTGAGTACTTTTCATAAAACAACCTGACCTATGCAAAACATTATTTCTGCGTAATCCTTGACTTTTCAAAAAGATGTACCTCTGAGTTGGAAATTCAGAGAGGCAGGACCGCATATGCTTGGGGAAAGGCTTGTTTATTTTGCTTATCTGAAGTGAGATAAAGAGTATCTCCAAATGGGCCAGTTTCCAACTTAGACCATATATGCAAAGCACCTCATTCTAAGAGAGAGAGAGTAAATTATTTTGCCCTTGTTTATTTTCTCCTACAAGAGAGATGTAGAACTTTTCACATGTGCAGAAGCAGCAGTTTTTGGAAATAAAAAGGCTTCCCGGAAGCATGACAAATGCAAGACTAACAGGTGTAGCACAGATTGAAGGCGCACGCGTGGTTCTTATTAGCTGCCACCCTCCTGCTTTAAACCTAGGTCTTCCTGTAACAACAACGAAAGTTACTTCTCCTGAGGCTAGGGTTAATAATCCTCCTTTCCACCCCTTCTCATAACAGCATTTCTTACAGAGGTTCCACAGAGAGGCGAGACAGCCAGCAATTAAAGAAGGCACCTGGGAGGGGTAAAAGGGAGGAGCCCTTAGACTTGACATCAGCAGTTCTGGGTTTGACCCAGAACTCTCTGGGTGACCTTGGGTCTGTTTCCTCCTTTGGTTCTGAGAATGGGAGTTTCAGTTTTCTGGCACCCCCAAGCAAAGCAGGGTGGAGGGGGCCTTTCAACCAGCAGTTAACTGCTCCCCCGGGGACATTTGGCAATGTCTGGAGACATTTGTGGTTGTCACAAGTTGGGGGCGGGGAGAAGGGGGGAAGAAGGATGCTACTGGCATCCAGTGGGTAGAGGCCAGGGATGTGGCTAAACATCCTACAAGGCACGGATGGTCCTAAATGTCAGTTGTGCCGAGGTGAGAAAACCCAGGTTTGCAACCTTGGGGTCAGCTCAAGGGGGCTGGTGTTTCAGCTTCCCGAGCTCTGGTGGCAGCTCCTCCGAGGCGCGTTGTCCTCTCCCGTTTTCGCGTCGTAAGGGACGGACCCTCGCCTCACACCCACGCCGCGCTAGGAGAGGCGGGGACGCGGCCCTATTCAAAGCCTCTCAGGTGACTCTGCTGCGCGCAAAATCGCAACGGGGACGTCTGTGGCCCCGCGCCCCCCCCCCCCCCCCCAAAATCGCCCGAAAGGCTTGAACGGCTCGCGACGCCCGTCATCTGCGCCCTGAAGCCCGGCTCTCGGCCACCTAACCTGCCCAGCACCCTCGCGGCGGCCGCCTGGCGCGCCTGGTTCAAGAACTCGGCGCGCGCGCGCAGATGGCGCGTTTCCGTCGGAAGCTGCCGGCGCGCGGCGGGGGCGGGGCCTCAGGCGGCGGCCGTTGCCCCGCCCAACCGCCTCCCAACGGCTGCCGGGGCCCGGCGACGGGGCGGAGCGGGGCGACACAGTGGCGCGGCGGCCGAGTGAGCTTGCGCGCGCTTGCGCAGAAGCAAGGGGCGGGGCGTGCGCTCGGCCCCGCCCGGGCCCGGTGTCTGCGCCCGCCCCCATCTCCCAACCTCCTCAGCGTGGCGCCGACGCTGCGTGCGGCGCGGGTTACCCAGAGTGCTCCGCGCGGGGGCAGCTCACTGGAGTTTGGTTCTCGAGGCGGCGGCTCCGGCGGCTCCTCCTCCCCCGGTGGCGGCGGCGGCCCGGCCCGAGCGCCGGCCCCGGCTCCCCTCTCCCGCCACCCCGCGCGCCCACTCCCGCCCCGGCGCCGCGGGAACATGCGGCTCCGCTCCCGGAGGCCGGCGAGTGAGTGACCCCCGTCCCCCGCCTCAGCCCGCCCGCCCGCCGGCCCGGCCGCTCCCCCCCGCCTCGCCCAGGCAATGACAGCGGCTCCGGCGTCTCCGCAGCAGATCAGGGACCGGCTGCTGCAGGCCATCGACGCCCAGAGCAACGTAAGTGCCTGCCGCGCGGGCCGGGACGGAGGCCGCGTGCGCCCGGGACCCTCCCTCTCCCCAGTGCCCCGCGCCTGCCGGGCCCCGGTAGACCTGCCCGGACCCCCCTGCCCCCGAAGGCCGCTGCCACCCCGGCCTCTCGCCCCCTTGGCCCGGACCGGGGCCAGGTCGGGCAGCTCGGCGGTACCCGGTACGTGAGGCCGAGGCTTCCGTGCGGCCTGGGTGGAGGGAGCGGACGGGGGCCGAGGTCAGAGCTTATTCTCCCCTCGACCTCCTGCTCGTGGACCCTCACTGCTCCGGACGGAGCTCGCCCGCCTCGCCCTACTTCTGGGGCTCGAGACCCCCGGGAAGCCCTCCCGGTGAGGGGGAAGGGAGGGAGAAGGGCTGTGGAGCAACTGGTGTCTCGGCCATGACTCGGGGAGCCCGTGCCTCCCTGTGTGTAGGCCTTGTGGATGACCAGGGAAGTTCTTTTTCTCTCGTCTCGCGGCTGCAAGCATCTGACTGGCTTCGGAGGGAAGCCCCCGGCCTGCTTTGCCCCCAGCTGAGTGTTCAGGGCGCATGGAGAGCCCCTCTCCGTTCTGCGACTGGACCTGCCTTTGTGGGATCTCTCTTGGGGTCGCTGCGGAGGGAAGATGATTTGGGGGATGGGGTGGGATCCTTCCTGCTCCTTGTCTGGACATAGGTGACCATTGTGGCTCTGACCAAGCCAGGGAGCCCTGCTTTTTGGTAGTGAATTAGAGGTAGTGGTTTTGTCTCCCGGTTCCCCAACAACCCTGCTTTGGCTCACTCCCATCCCCCTACCTAGGGGTCACAACCTGGTGGGTGGTTTGTGTTTCGAGATGGTCAGGGTTAACTCCAGAGTGTTGCTTTCACAGGTGCCCCTCCTCGGAGGCTACTGTTTGTAGAGGGAACACTCCTCTCCTGTGTGTGTGTAGGTGAAGACCCATCATGTTCATCTCATATTCTCTCCCAAGAGTTTATTCGCAGTAGGGATCATTTTTCTCTGTGACAGGAGCAGGTTGGGCAATGGGAAGATGCAGTGGCACCCAGGTATGGAGTGAACCCCTGCATTTGCTGGGTGGCCAGGAAGTGGACATTGAAATCAGTTTTTAATGTGCTGGGGATGGAGGAAAAAGTCGCCCTGGGCTTGGCCGGGTAACTCAGATTTCTTCCATCACAGTAGCTTTAGTTTTTCCTTTATGTAAGCTTGGCTACTTATTCTTAGCAGTATTCCTTGGTCCTGGTGATTTTGGAATGATTCACATTGGGTTATACAATTGTGGTAGAAATTGGGGGGTTATGACCTTTCTAAGGCTCTGATTTATGTGACAATTTTCTTGTCCCTGGGCTTTAGGTTCCACTAAAATTGACTAGTGGTTATCGTCTTTAACAAACGTGGTATACATTTTTGTTGTGACTTTGGGGGTGGAGTAGGCATATACTACATAAAACCTTCCAGAATATGCTCTTTGCAGTAACTGGTGCTGCTGCAGTTCCCCAGACTGAAATATTAGAGAATAAAACAAGTAGCACGAGAAATGTAGTCTTGGTGATTTTTGCATTTTTTGTCGAGCTAGAACCTGATTTACATACTTTCTTTCCTAGACTCTGAGAGGCCGCTAAGGTGTTAGCACTGATCCTTAATGCTGAGGAGAGCTTTGGGATCAGGAGGCGCTTTGACAGGTGGTCACGATGTTGTAGATGAGGTGGGGGCAGTGACCACAGAGGGGTCCAGGATCTATCAGGCTCTCACCTAAAGGGTTCTTATAAGTAGAGGAGGGGGAAGAGGAAGAGGGGCTAATAGGGATCCGGGAGGGAACAAACATTACTTTTGTGTATTTTAGCGTATGCAGAAACGTCATGTTCATTCATACTGGCCTGTGGTTACGTTGCATGGTTTGGCATTCAGATTTTGTATGGCACATTTTGGGGAGGCTCTTGTGATAGGTGTGGAGGTGTTTGGCTCTTAATCAAAAGGTTGGAGGTTCCATTCCACCCAGAGGTGCCTTGGAAGAAAGGCTTGACAGTCTCTTTCCCCAGAATCAGCCATTGAGAACCCTATGGAGCAGAATTCCGCTCTGACACACATGAGAGGCACCATGAATTGGAATTGACTCAACAGCACCTGTTAGTGATGGGTGTATGTAGAGTCCTGCTGAAATGCGGGGGATGAAATTGGGAAATTGTCTCTCTGAATATGAGGTATGACGAAAGCTCCTCTTTTAAAAGCTGCCATTATCAGTGGTCGTCTGTGAGCGTTTTTAAAAGCTATTTGACAGGAGCGTGGCTTTCAGCGACTACTGGATAGGAACCTCAGCGCTGTGGCAGAATAAGTGACCGGAGAAGATGATGTGGGCCTTGGCACGTGCGTGTGTCTCCAGTTTCCACCAAGTTGACCTGGCTCAGGTGAGAGCAAGGTGCGTCCAGCATAGGCCTTGTTGGCCCGCAGCTGCTCTCTTGCACCTTGCCCGGTCATCAATCTCAGTTCTGGATAGTTGGTTGACACATATTTAAGATGCTTATGAAAACAAAACAAAATAAACCAAGGGAAAAAAAAAAAAAACGGGCAGTGTTGAAGAGACAACACTAAAATTAAACCTTTTCTGAGAGGAGCGATAGAGAATTGTGTCACGTAATGCTTACCTTCATGGGCATTCAATTATGGTTAACAAACGTAGCTTTTGCTGGAAACAGCAGTCAGGTTGCTGACCTAATGTCCACAAGTATCTGCAAAGTTCAAGCAGCAGTGCGAAGTAACAAAATAATGTTTGCTGACACCATCCTCTTGAAGGCCCTGCAAGGGGAAAGTTGTTTCTTTGCTCTGAGTTCTAGCCTCTGGAGTGTTTGAATTTCTACAGCAGCAGGCTCCAAGTTAATAATTTCTGCCAACTCGGTGATAAAGTAAATCCTTCTCAATCCTTTCTACAAAATGGTTAACAGTTTTTCAGAGCAGAAGCCGCCTTCCTCTCTTCGTGGTGTGCATTAGCCCAGAGAGTGGAAGTTTCTCCAAGATGTAGTATGCACACTTGTTCCAGCTGAATCTTGCTTCAAGATAAGCATAGTCCAGGGCTGTGCCTTCCTTTCCTGCAGAAATCTTCATGTGTCCACCCAAGCACAGGCTCCCCAGACAGCAACTTGGCTCCTATTCGTCTCAGCACGCATTGTTTCCCCAGTGTACAGGCTCTGCCTCCTGACCAGAGTGCAGGCTGCGTGCGGACACTGCATGTCTCGCCTCCTCTCACTCGAGCAGAAGCATCTGGCGCACACCTAAAAGCTTGTTAAACAGACTTCACTCCAGGCTCCTACTCGGACCTGTGAAGGTGGAGCTCTGCTTGATCACCTTTTTACCTGAACCCGCGGGACTGCTGGCTGTCCAAAAGCTCTGTCGTGGAGTTGTCTAACGCCAAACTCGGAGAGTGGGGGAATTGCAGGCGCCTTGAGACCCTGCTCTGGAACCGGGAGGAGTTCAGACGTCAAAGAGGGCCTTGCAGTTGAGAGGCATCCGAGACAGGGAAGTATCCCCAAAAAAGTGGAATCAAGGTACGAGGCAGGGCTTGATAAATGCCAGGTGAGTGCTCTGTGTGTTCCAAGCAGAGAGAGGCTGACGAGGGTGTTCCAGAAGGAGAGGGCATTGAACTGTTGAACTAGCCCTGGACGTCTACACACATACTTCCACTGGTCAGCTTCTCCAGCAGGAGCCTTCTCAGTCGTTGCCACACACACCCCCGCCCCCCGCCCCGTCTATAGTTGTGCAGTCATTTAGATAAAGCAAGTAAAGTCATGTAGTGTCCACCTAGAAAACACAAAAGTTAGTGGCCTCTCTGGGAGACGATGACAGGCACCTGAGGGGTGGTTCTGGGTATTCCTGGTCCTTCCTTGTGTCTCAGGCTCCTCGGAACCATAAGAAGTTCATATTATGATGACTGCAGGGCCTCTGCAGACAGACATGGACAAGAAGGACGTTTTCCCACTTTGGAAATGGAAGGTAAAAACATTGCATAGCTTTTACGGCTGCAGGCCCCTCATCTGAAGGTGGGGTTGGAGATGGTTATCCTTTTGGATCCAAGGCTCCAGCTCTGGAAGGGGCCACAGGGACCGAAGTAAGTTGTGATAGAAAGTGGGTTTTTTGTTTTCTTTCTTAAATATCTGTGCGAGGTGCCTTGCGTGACCTTTCTAAAATAGCACAAGTCTAAACAGGGTGGGCACGTTACCTGTATCTGTGTAACACTTTAACAGAGTTTCCTTGTTCTGTCCAGGAGCCCTGCAGAGGGAGCTGGGGTGAGTGTCTAAACCTGTTGCCATTGAGTTGATTCCAACTCATAGCAACCCTATACCAAGAGAGCCAAACCAAACCTATTGCCATCAGGTGGATTTCAACTCATAGCGACCCTATAGGACAGAGTAGAGCTGCCCCATAGGGTTTCTAGGAAGTGGCTGGTGGATTCGAACTGATGACCTTTTGGTTGGCAGGCGAACTCTTAACCACTGTGCCACTAGGGCTCCAGCGACCCTATAGTCTCCCGTTTTCCAGTGGAGAGAGCATCATGATAATACTGTTAGCTGCTGTTGAGTCAACCGTCAACTCCTGGTGACCTCATAGGCAATGGATTGAAACACTGCCCAGTCCTGTGCCATCCCTGTGATCGGACCGTTGTGCTCCAGAGGATTTTCATTGGCTGATTTTCAGAAGTAGATCACTAGGCCTTTCTTCCTAGTTCATCTTAGTCTAGAATCTCCTCTGAAACCTCTTCAGACTCATAGCAACATGCAAACCTCCACTGACAGATGGGTGGTGGCTACGGATGAGGTGCATTGGCTGAGAATCGAACCAGGTAGTGGGGACCATTGATTGGGTGTTTCCTGTAGCCAGGTACTGGACAAGATGCTTTTGTTCCTTATTGAATTAATGTTGTGATTTACCAAAGTTAGGGGTACTGTAAGTGATAATGCTTCTGACTCAACTCCACCGCAGGAGTCCCTGGGTGGTGCAAACATTAAGCACTTGACTGCTAACTGAAAGGTTGGTGGTTAAAACCCACCTAGAGGTGCCTTGGAAGAAAGGCCGGGCAATCTGCTTCCCAAAGGTTACAGTTTTGAAAACCTTGTGGATCAGTTCTACTGTGCACACATGGGGTCGCCATGAGTCAGAATCAACTCAACGACAACTAACAACAGCAGCAAACATCGCTCACTGCTCTCAAAAGATGGAGAGGCGGCCTCAGAAGAGGCACGAGGGGCAGCTCTCTTGCTGGTGAGAAAAGGTGTGGGAGCCTCTTGTGTCCCACACGTACTTGCACAAGATTACAGCTTGGGTTAGATTTGCCAGTGACACAGCTGACAGGTTGGAGATGTTAGAAACCTGTCCCGAAACTACCTCAGATATCTGTCCTGCACAGACTCCTGGGCCCGAGGGGTGGGAACTGCAGCTGATGGGGATTTTCATATGACTCTTCTAACTTCATTGTCTGTCTCAGGACTCTGGCACTTTGCAAACAAGCTTGAAATGCCTTTAATCTTGCAGAAAAGAGGCATCTTATAAACTGAAAAATGGGAGACTATTGACTTCAATTCTCAAGTAGAAGATATAAAATCTGAACGTGCGGACCCAACCTCAGCACGTTTGCTTGCTTTCCTGCCTCGCTTATTGTAAATGTGAGCAGAACATACGAGGAGAGCTGTGTGTCATTTTATGACTTTGGGAAAAGGGCAGGGAACAAGTGTCAGTCGTGCAGCAGGTGTCATTCCTTGTTTGTGACTCACTCTTGTCACCGTGGAAAAAGGTGGACGTTGTGTTCTGTCTGCACGGAGGCCTCGAGGTGGCCCTCCACGGTGTCTTTGAGACAGAGTGTGCTGTCCTGGCTGGTGGTCACAGAGTCATAGAGGGCTGTCTGTTTGCCTGTGGGAGAGGCTTTTGTCCTCGATAAAGGTGTGAAGGGCATGCGTGGTCACCTGGTCCCTGGGTTGGAGATGCAGGGCATGTGGTAGGACACTGAGCTTGGGGTCAGGTGGAGGGGCTGCATACCCTCTCCTTGATTCTGGTGTCCACGGGGCATCTTCACAGACAGAGTACTTCTTCCTTTAGAACCGGGCCAGCCCATCTTGGGTGCCTGCACCCACTGGGTGGGCTCCCTCCTCTGAGGATGCCTTCTGGAAGGAAGCTGGTGCTTACTTCCTTTTGTAGAAATGGTGTTTTCTCCTCCATTTTTCCATTCCTGGTAGAGCTGTCTGAGTTGGCCGGACCCTCTGGAGCCCTGACACCAAGAGTCACAGGGCTGAGTGGTGGTCCAGTGGTGGCTTTGTGGGCAGTGTGTGTTCAGCCTGGCCTTGCTCACACCATGCCCATAGCAGCCTTCTGAAATGGCTACTGTCTGCTCTTGGGTACACGTCTGTGGACGCGGGACTTCCTGACCTGGCCATCCTGTGATCTCGGGTACACGTGTGTGGACACAGGGCTCCCTGACCTGGGGCATCCTGTGATCTTGGGTACACATGTGTGGACACCGGGCTCCCTGACCTGGGGCATCCTGTGATCTCGGGTACACATGTGTAGAAATGGGACTCCCTGACCTGGGGCATCCTGTGCTCTTGGGTACACGTGTGGACACAGGGCTTCCTGACCTGGGGCATTCTGTGTGTTCTGGGGTACGCACATGTGAATATGGGGCTCCCTGACCTGGGGCATCCTGTGTGTTCTGGGTACACACGTGTGGATGTGGGGCTCCCTGACCTGGGGCATCCTGTGATCTCGAGTATGTGTGTGGACACGGGGCTCCCTGACATGGGGCTCCCTGACCTGGGCATCCTGTGATCTCGGGTACAGATAATGTGGACACCGGGCTCCCTGACCTGGGGGTATTCTCCTGAGTCAGGAAGCTGCCAGTATCCTGCCTGCTGTCTCTGAAAGTGCTGTTGGGTGGTTCTAGCTTTTGGGAGGCAGTGTAGCTCCATCCCAGTCACCAGCCGATAGCGCTGTGCTTGGGGAAAGAGGGTAAACTGGGAAAGGCAGCTCTGCAGTTGAGTAAACCCTTCTAGCGAGTGCTTCTGCTGCTGGGGATGAAGGAGGTAGACCTGAATCTGCCTGGCACCTGCCCTCGTGAGTCCTGGAACCTCCAGGGAGGGAGGGCAGGGGAAGAGCCAGTCCTGGGACAGGTTCTGAGTATTCAGACAGGATGCTGTGTGAACACCTGGGCATGTGGCAGGGAGTTGGTGCAGCCTGTGGGGCTACAACTCTTCTGTCCAAATACAGCAGTTCTTCATTTGTTTTATTTCAAGATGGTTTAGAATTCTTAAGAGCCAGAAATGACTTTTTAGACTATTTTATTAGTTGAGTGTTCAGAATGAAAATTTTCACAGTCAGGTATAAGAAATCACTTTTTGGCTTATCTCCGGAGAGGGGACCAGTTGCTTATGAGTTGATTCCGATTAATGGTGACCCCATATATGTCAGAGGGGAACTGTGCACCTCAGGGTTTTCAATGGCTGATCTCTCAGATCACCAGGCTTACTGGGAGAGGTGCCTCTGAGTGGACTTGAGCCTCCAACCTTTCAGTTAGCTGAGCTCATTCACCTTTTGCACCAACCGGGGTCTAGTGGGAGGGGAAGGAAGAGCTCAAAAGAAGGAATGGCTATTGGGTCCCTGAACAGTTGTGCTCTCGGCTAGGGGACGGGAACTGAGGGGGCAGGTGTCAGGCTTTGTCTGTGAGCCAAGGGGGCCTGGGGTGGGAGCATGTGTGTGAGACTGTCTTCTGGCCTGGGTCAGGTTTGTGCTGTGTGGCTTTCCGGGGGCACAAACCTGGGTTGGGAGGTGGGGAGCTTCTGGGAGGTGGGCCCTGGCTGTCCGGAGGGAGGCTACTGATTGTAGTCGGAGCCGGCTCAAGGCAGACCAGCGGGTGCGGGGAATGTGCAGACCAGCCTGGCTCTCAGACTTGCGACCTTCACATGCCTTACGCTTCTGTGATTCTGTGTGGAGCACATTAAAGAGAAGGTACTGCGCCACATGCCCCGTGGGGAGCTGCATCCGGGGGACTACCAGGCCTTTGAAGCCCCTAGGACTGCAGCAACGTTTCTTGGGTTTATCCACTGGAGTAACGTCGGAAGGCCCCTGAATTCAGTTGGGCCCGGTTCCCAAGTGGAGCCTGGGCCTCATCCATGGACAGAGGAGGCCGGGAGGAGCGTGGACCATGAGCTGGCTCTGTGGGATGTGCTTGGTGTCCCCACATAGTTCTCTGAATCCTTCCTGGAAGTACGGGCTGCTTCCTCATTGAGGGGTATTTGTCCAGTGTCACAGAGCAGAGAGTAGTGGTAGCTCTGGATCTAAATCCAGGCCGGTC
Source organism: Dugong dugon (assembly GCA_030035585.1). Lineage (NCBI taxonomy): Eukaryota > Metazoa > Chordata > Mammalia > Sirenia > Dugongidae > Dugong > Dugong dugon. The sequence goes on along the minus strand of CM057462.1, from coordinate 21,053,214 downwards.
AGCTCTGGAGCGGCCTGTGGGTTAGTGAGGACAGTTTCCCACCTCCTGCACAAGCGGGCCCAACGGGAAAGTTAAACTCGAATGTTGCTTCTTGAATATCCACTTCCTTCTTACTTCTTACCATCTTTCCCCCTTAAATTCTTCTAGTCTGATGACTCCTAACCTTTTTTAATGTGAGGGTCTATTTTTATTATTAGAAACTTTCAGGAACTTCCAGATAATGACAGTTGTACTTGGAGTAGGTCCCTGGGTGGCACAAATGGCTTGCACTCAACTACTAACCTAAAGGTTGGCAGTTTGAACCCATCCAGCGACACTCTGTGAGAAAAAGACCTGGCAGTCTGCTTCCATAAAGATTACAGCCAAGAAAACCCTGTGGAGCAGTTCTACTTTGTCACATGGGGTTGCCATGAGTTGGAATCAACTCAGTGGTAGCGGGTACTTGGAATTACACTGTTTTTTGAGATAATTCAAGGATAAAAGCTACCCTTAACGCAGCTATGCTCTTAGATGACTTTAAATCTTGTCATCCAAGCGCCGTCTAATGAACTCGGGACTAACCTTTGCCACCTAGGATTCAAAACCCTCTGCACTCTCTCTGGGAACCCTGCCATCCCATCGCCTCTTTTCTGGAAGCCGTCTGTGGTTCACTCCAAGACAGCCTGCTCGAGGACCTCATGTATTTTAAGTGCAATCTTTCTGTTGATGATATGGGTCTTGCTGATCCTGTTGGCGACTGGGTCACAGGCATGAGCTGCTTCCTAAGAATCCAGAACTCCTCCTGCACAAGAGCTTGTTGATCTTCCATGAACAGGGCTAGCCCTTAGATCAGGTGCTCACACTTCCTGGGCAGGGGCTGGGAGTCTGCGGCACAGGACTTCATGGGCCTCAGGCAAGTTTAACGTGTACAGCCACCCTGTGAGGTCGGTGCAAGTGAGGACACTGAGGCGTGGCGGACACATGGCTGGAAGTGACCCTAGCTCCGGACACCGGCCCTCACCCACCTGCTGGGCTCCCCACACCCCATTCCCCACGTGCAGATCTGCACGCCAGGTTGGCTGTGGAACATCTTCATGCTTGACTGGAAAGGAAGCTGTACCTGGACGGTGCTGTGGCTTCCCTCCAAGATAAGGCAGGAGATTTTCTCGGCTCCCATTTATGAGCCCTGACAGAGAAGATGGCACTTTATTTCAGATCCTGCCCTTAGAGACACTGTGAGATGCCACCTTGGCCCAGGCCTGGCTGCTGGGGTCATGTGACACCCCACCGCCTGCCCCGAACATGCCTGGCTTCCCCCCTGAACTGATTTTCATTGTCATGGCCTGAAAGTAGGTGGTGTACTCTAGTCCACAAACCTGGCTGACCGGCCTCATGGTGGTGTGGAACCCCAGCCAGCTTACCCGCTGTGTGCAGAGTGATTTTATAGGGGGCTGGCCAGTGCATGGTGGCTGACGGCCCTGGTGTGGGGTCCTGAGGTGCAGATGCTGCAGTCGGCCACATCACCGACGGAATGACCATGGCTCAGATTAGAGCCCAGTAGGTAGTGGTGGTCCTGCCTCCAGCCTGGGCCCTGACCTTGTGGTCCCGTGGCCCTGCTCATACCTCCCGTAGGGGACACACACTCTTCTCCGGCCCCTACCCACGCCCTGACTTCCATCTGGCAGAGCCATAGCTCCACTGGCACACTTAGGGCCCAGTCCTCCAGCTCAGGTCTGCTCAGCCCGGCAATACCCTCTGCCCTGCACTGATCCAGCTGTCAGCAGTCTTGGTCCCCTGTCATCAGTCCCCTGGCCCAGTGTGAGTTGGGGTATGACCTGGTGGCTTCTCGGTAGCTGACTGCCCTCTTGCTCTTAGATTGGCTCCCCTGAATGCCACTCATTTACCTATCAGCCCTCCACCCTGGTGCATGGGCAGGTGACTGATGGGTAGGCATGCAGTACTGAAGAGTAAGCATGTACTGCTGACATGTAGGGTGTAGCACTGGCAGCTGGAGTGTAGTGCCAACAGCTGGCACGTAGCGCCGATGTGTAGGCACGTAGACGGGGCCCAGATGACCCCGTTCTAGGAGAAGGAGAAGGTGACTTTCCCAGAGGCCCCAGCAACACTCCCTGTGCCTTCCCGGGGCTCTATGAGACCATGTGCCAACCATGACGTCGGCACTGGAATATGCCAGTGGACCCCCCTAAATCTGGAGGTGATGTCCATTTCCCAAGACAGCCAGACTCAGAGTAGGGGATGTCCCAGGACCATCAGGGTCCTGTTAATAGGGGAAGGGGTGGTGGCTGGGGGAGAGCTGGCCAAGTCCCCTCACTGCATGCTAACTTAATGGCGCCTCTGATGTGAAATGGTCATCAAATAGTCAGGTGTCATGCTGTCCTGGGAGAGTGGGTTCCAGGAGACAAAATCAAAGGCCACCAAAACATAAGACCCAGAGGAATGGGGGATGGGCTGGGTGGCGTGTGGTCAGTGCAGAATTGTGGGCTCTTCCTCTCCTGGAAGAGCCCGCTGACTCTGACAGCCCCAGAAGGGCCCGGGCAGGGTGAGACCCTGTGGTCCAGGGGCTACCCTGTTCCCAGGCAAGAGCCAGCACTGGCCCACATTTCTCAGCTCAGGGGCGCTTGACTGAGGCCTGGGAGGGCTAGTCACATCCAGTTGCCGCCATTTCCTGCCCACTGCTGAACCTGGGTGACTGGAACCTGGTTTCCCCTTACGTTAGCTGAGAGGTAGGGTCAGGGAATGTTCAGGCCTCCTGAGGGCCCTGGATGGAACCCTGAGGCCAGCCTGCACCCCAGGTGTGGGTTCTGCTCCCACTTCTGCTGTTGCTGGCCTGGCCACATGTGAAGTTTGTGTTTTACTTATAAGGAGAGGAGGTTCCTGGGTGACATAAACAGTTTGAATGATTACTAACCTAAAGGTTGACGGTTTGAACCCACCTAGCGATACCATGGAGGAAAGACCTGACCATCTGTGTGTAAAGATCACAGCCAAGAAAACCCTGTGGGGCACTTCTGCTGTATAAAGCATGGTGTCAGAATTGACTCCATGGCAACAGGTTTGGTTTTTGGGTTTTTGTCAGGGGAGGCCTGTGAATGGGCATTTCATTTTCACTTCCACTTCCACTAAGGAGCTTCTGAAGCACTTGCGTTTCTCACTTTGAAGGTTGGTCCATGTAGATGTGCCACTGACTGTGGAGCCCACCTCTCAGTGATGGGCACATCACCCCCAGGTATGGTGGGGGCTTCCTACCTTGTTTGTAGCCTTCCTCCCCTCCACGTACTCAGTTTAAATGGCTGCTTAGGGACTGGGATTGGGGTGGGAGAACAGAGAGGGAAACTCTGTCCTGTTTTTTTGTCACTGTCCCTGGCATTGTATGTGTCTGCGTGTCTGTCTTGTGGACAGGTTCCCTCCACCCAGTGAGAAGCACAGGTGCTCCTGAAGTTGACCCGTTGAAGGTGAGACATTGAAGAGGGAGGGATGTCCTTTACTGCGTCCAGTCTGCAGATTCCTGGAGAGGCGCCGTGGCCTGGCCGGGGTGGAGAGAGGAACATAAGAGGATGACAGTGCCCACAGGAAGTAGGGGGAGGCGTTTCCAGAAGAAGTGGGTCCGTGTGCGGACAGAAGCAGTAGGTGTCCACAGAACAGTGTGGTCCCAGGTGCTGGGATGAGTACAGCGGGGACACTGGGCTGGGCAGGTGGAGGTCGTGGCAGCCTAGGTTTGCTTTGATGTTTGGCAGTTTTTATCTGCAGTGTTACTGGTCTAGCATCACCCATCTGAGTATGCTGTCAGCCCCATGTGGATTGGGGTAACTGAGGGGCAGCAGCTCGTCCATCACCCTTGGAACAGTGCTTCTGTGTGGAGAGCGAGTAGATGGGGTTCTACATCAGGGTGGCAGGGATACGTCCAGGTTGGGAGTAGGAAGTGCATCACTGCTGTGGAAACAGTGACCTTGGCCCTGTGGGGCCTTGTGTTTGTCATCCCAGGGCATCTCCTGGCCACTACACCGCCCTCCAGGCCTGCCACAGGGGCAGTGCTGAGTACAGTTATCCCATGAGTGAGTGAATAAGTGAATGAAGGAGCCCTGCAGGCACGGCCCCCCTCAGCCCTGTCCGCAGTCCCCACCCTGGCCTCTCACAGCCATTCCCCAGATGCTCGCAGAGCCCACGGGCTCTGACTCTGTGCCTGGTGCCCAGTCAGCACCTGCTGTGCTCAGCGTACTGTGCATGTAGGTCTGTGGTACCCCGACCGCTCTGAGGTCCCAGCCTGCCACTGCTTCCCCCTCCCTGTGCATGCCTTTCCTGCATTGGCCTGGAGGGATGGCATCCCCCACTGTGGAGCCATGTTGCTAATGTCCAGTCTAAGCCCTCCAGGTGGCATATGGTAGAGAAGACAGTCTTTCATCTGGTGGAAACTTGGGCCATGGAGCTGGGCTGAGCTGAGCCGGGGTCTGGACGTTGCTGCTCACCTGTTGCCTTGGGTGGAGTAGGACCTCACCTGTGTGAGTCCCCACTGCTGCGGAAACTGTTAAGCGGGGGCATGGCCAGTGCCATACGGAGGTCCTGGACATGCTTGGCGGTGGGCAGCTGTCCCCTTGAGCTACCATCTTGGTCCTGGTCTCTGCTTCCACGTTACCTTTGGAGAGTTGCTCCTCTCCCCCTGCCTCCCTCCCTCCTCCCCATTGGGCAGTGTGACCCCATCTAGCCAGTCCTGGGGCGGCATCTTTCTGGCCAGTGATTGGTTCAGGATGCACCTGTGACCCGCTCAGAGTCCAGGTGAGAACGTTCTAGGACTATGCTGGGAGCACTGGGGAGACTTGGGTGGCAGAGGGTGGAAAACTGTGTGGAGATGCCAGCCTGGGGGTGATAGTAGGACCAGGGCTGCTGGCATGAGCCTGCCCTGCACTGGTCAGTGTAGTGAGCATGGCTTGCTTTCTTGGTTGAGTCCATCTGGGTAGGCTTTTCTGTTACTTGCAACCAGAGAGCCTGGGCAGGGTCAGCTGGCACATGCTGGCAGGCCCCCCAGCTCTGCATGGTCCTGCTCCTCTCCTGTGCCTGCCCTACTCAGTGGCTCATCTTGCAGCCCCTGACCTGCTCGGACCTCCAGCCCGCCCCCCTGCCAGCTCCTACCTACCTTTTTGGGCTCAGGGCCCGGGCACCTCCTCCCAAGGCTGCTGCTAGCTGTCCCAAGAGCGCCACCAGCAGCACCCCTACACCCCCGTTGGTCTTTGCTCTTGTCGCTGGCGGTAGTGATGGGGCCTGTCTCTGCTTTCAGCTGTGTCTACGCTACAGAGCCAGGCTGGGCAATGGCAGTGCTCAGCTCGAGGAGAGTGGACATTGCACTGGCCGGACCTGACTGGGCCCCTAGGGGACATGGCCCCTGTGGTGGCTCCTTGACCCTCGTTCAGTGTCCCTCATGTGACATGGAGTATCGGGCTATACATGTCACGTGCCCTCCCAGTGCCCTGCTTAGTCCCGGAGGTCTGGGAGTGCCAGGTTCAAGGGACCAGTTCCTAGGCCTGGCTTTTGAAAAGCTACGGAGGGAGGCAAGGGAGTAGGGTGGGATCAGTAGAGGAAGTGGGCAGCTGGTTAGTTCTTCAGGCTGTGCTGCCTCCCTGGGAACCAGGCCTGGGCTGGGCACCACCTCAGTAACTGGGCTGGTAGTCAACATCACCTCGTAGTGTTGTCCTGAAGGGCATGAGACCTGTCGGGTGGGTAAGTCAGTGAGTTGGTTGCGAGGGAGACGATATTATCTCCATGTTACATAAGACGAAATTGAGGTAGGGGGTTGTCTCTGCCTGAAGTCTTGAGTTAGAAGGGCTCAGGCAGGACTCCAGCCCCATCAGTGACTGGAAATCTGCAGGGAGTGTTCTGTTGCTGAGCCCAGGGATGCTGGTGACCAGCCCCCCTTGATAAGCCAAGTGCTCCGTATCCTTTGCTGTCGATCTTCATAAGGTCTGTCTCTCCTTAGCGACTTCTCTTTGGGCCCCTACAGAAACAGCCCCGAGGACAACAGCATCAGCGCTCACTGTGTCCTTGTACATGCTGGGTTTGACCCCATTTTGTAGATGAGGACACTGAGGCTGGGTGAGATAGCTGGCCCCTGCACAGCAAGCAGATGGCCAGGAGCCTACGTCCATCTGGCCTCACGGCTGTGCTATTCACCACAGGGCCCCGATGACGGGAAGAGGGTGTGGAACTGCTGCTCCCTCCCTGGCCTCTGAGCATTGCTGTCCTGCAGAGCTCTGAGGACACGCTGCTCTCTCTGCTGGACCATGTGGCAGCGAGGACAACTGAGAAACTAATTCTGTGTCGTTTTACTGAATCTAAGCGGAGATGGCACATAGCACTAGTGTTCAAGTGACTGGGACAGTGCGGTTCTAGGGCCTTGGGTTCCACGGGGAGGTGGGGAGAGAGGCTGTGCCTGGCTGGCTGTAGATGCAGGACGGGGCTCTTGCCCTGCCCCTCCCCCTGGCCTTGGTTTCCGCAGTGTCTCCAGAGCCTCTGAGCCATGTCAGGGCCAATTCATAAGGCCAGAGGTGGACTCTGGGTGGTGCAAACAGTTAAGCACTTGGCAACTAATGGAAAAGTTGGTGGTTCAAATCTACCCACTGGCACCTTGGAGGAAAGGCCTGGCAATCTGCTTCTGAAAGGTCACAGCCTTGAAAACCTCATGGATCACAGTTCTACTCTGACATACATGGGGTTGCCATAAGTTTAGTCAACTCCATAGCAAGTGGTTTGGGTTTTTGTGGGCTTTTTTTGTCTTTTGGAAAAGAGAGCTTTCTTCTCATTCCTTAAGTGTAGGCTGACGAATAGGATTTAACCACCAGCTAGAAATCCTCTGAGCCCCACCTCCCCAAAATAAAAAAAGACAGAAAGGAGGACATTATTTAGCATGTGAGGCTTTGGGAGTCTGATCTGGCTTCAGATCCTAGCTCCATATCTTAGCTACGTGTCCTTGAACAAATTACATAAACTGTTTGCACATCATGCTGCTGTCTGTAAAGCAAGGCTCATCCTCACCCTTTTGTTGTTGTGTGTTGTCAGTTGCCACCACTTTGATTCTGACTCACAGTGTGCCTCTGTGTGTCAGAGTAAAACTGTGCTCCATAGAATTTTCAGTGGTTAATTTTTCAGAAGTAGATTGCCAGGCTTTTCTCCCAAGGCACCTCTGGATGGACTCAAACCTCCAACCTTTCAGTTAGCAGCTGAGTGCATGAACCGTTTGCACCACCTGAGGAGAGTGCTTAAACCAAAATGAAACCAGTTGCCATCTAGTCTGTTCTCACCCCTGGCAACCCCATGTGTGCAGAGTAGAACTGCTCCATAGGGTTTTCAAGGCTGCGACCTTTCAGAAGCAGATGGCCAGGCCTGTCTTCCAAGGTGCCTCTGGGTGAGTTCAAACCACCAACCTTCTCGGCTAGTGGTCATCCCACCCTACTAAAGGTGAGACTGCTGGCGCACAGTAGGCACTAAACAAATATCAGCTCCCCCCTTTGGTGTGTGTAGGAGGGCTGTTATTCCTGTGGATGAGTTTGTAGATATTTAACTTGGGTTTTCACAGATGCTGTGCTTTCTCAAAGATAGTCTTTCCTTTAGAGTTAACCATAAGACAGCATTGCATAGTCTTACACATGTCTGAAAGCTCCCTGGGGGAAAAACAGGAAGAAATTGGTTGTAGAACAGAATTCCAGAGGAGAAGGTGCTCTCTTTGGCAGAGGGGCTCTGGTTGAGACCCGTAGTCAGGGTTACAGCCTTTTTTCGGCCCACTCTGTGGTGCAGTTGCAGACAGTGTAACCAAAAACCACCTTTGTGTATGAGATTGCTCTTAGTAGTATCCTTCCCACATGGAGCCCTGGTGGCACAAATGGTTATGTGCTTGGCTGCTAACCACAAGGTTGATGGTTCACATCCGCCCAGTGCCTCTGCAGGAGAAAGACCTGGTAATCTGTTTCTTTAAAGATTACTGCCTAGAAAACCCTATGGGGCAGTTGTACTCTGTAACACGTGGGGTCGCTATGAGTTGGAATCAACTCGATGGCACCCAGCAGCAGCATCAGTCCTTCCCACATGGAGAATGAGCTCAGAATGAAGACTCGAGAGAGCTCCGTCTGCGGCATCGCTGAGCAGAGAAACACTGATATAACTGATAAAGAGAAAACACACTTTGTACTCAGACCTGTGGGAAGAATGGCGTGGGCAGGGAATTGGGACTGGCTGGAAGTGGCCTGTTTATTTTATATCTAGTAGCCCACTCCTCTCACCACCCCTAAACCCACACCACCCAGCTATTCACCATCTTGGAAACCATTTATGTAGCAAGAAGCATAGACATGTTCATGTCCTTTGACCTAGTAGTTTTAGAAATGTATTCACAGGTGTGTGATGATTTTTACTAACAACTTCAGTGGATATAACGGTATAATCATAATCATTGATATTAATTACGCAGCCTGGGAGCCACCCAGGAAACATGGCACATCCACCAAGTCAAAGAGCGGGGACTTGGAGGGTCGACACCCTGCCACAAGGAGGGAATGAGGGTTCTCAGTCAAGGACAACTAGGAAGGGGTTGTGTGGAGGACCAGAATTCCGAACTTGGGGTAAAACAGGATACACTTGTGTTGGGGTGGTGGGAACAGTTTTTTTTCCCCCTATGCTCCATTGTCTTTTCAATTAAACATGAAAAAAAAAGTCGACTGCTTTAGCCTGAAGAGCACTTGAGAGCTATCAAGAGCAATCAGATTGAGTGGATTGCAGGCCTCTGTGTCCTGCAGCCCATGGAGAGGAGAGGATTAGTCCCCTCTTATGCATTTCCGAAAGATTGCAGCAGTGGTGTGCAGCGCCTTACCGTAGTGAGTCCGCTAGCCGTGTTCTCAGAGGACTGGGACCTGTCCCACCATAGCAGAGAGGATACTGGTGGACTTCCAGGCCTTCTTGGTCATAGTGGTGCTACCTCCTGTGACGCTGTTAAGTACCGGGAATCATCATGGCTCTCCTCCCACCTTAGTAGGTCTCATCCATGTAAGTCCTAGCAGTTCCACTGCCAAAATATGTCTTCTAAATTGACCCTCTTTGTGTAGATGGTTTGTGCTGGATCATTAACCTAAAGGTTGGTGGTTCGAATGCACCCAGCAGCACCACAGAAGAAAGCCTTGGCGATCTGCTTCTGCAAAGATTATAGCCAAGAAAACCTTATGAAGCAGTTGTACTCTGTAACACACGAGGTCGGAATCGGCTTGACTTCAACAGGTTTTGTTTGTTTCGTTTATCTCTAGTCTAAGCCTGCCATCTCCCTCTCCTCTCCGATAACTTCCTCTTGCCCCTTCCAAACCCATATCAGACCTCACCGCAGTGTCCCTTAAAACCCTCCCACGGCTTTCAGAGTGAACAGCCACATTCCTGGTTGTCGAGGCTGCCGGCGCTGTGGGACCTGAGCCGTTCTCTATTTCTAACAGCAGCTTGAACCCTTTCTGTCTTGTGTTCTGATTCTGCAGCCCACTGGTCTTCTTTGCCTCCAGCCTTTCCTGTTTCTATGCCTATTCCAGGTCCCCTCCCAGACCTGGGATGATCAGCCTGTCCCCTCCCTACTGTGACACTGCCTCCTCTGGCCTCATAGGAAGCGATGATGTGGGCACAGTGCAGAGGTGACTGGAGGTGGGACGTGGTGGGGCATGTGCATGTCCTGCGTGTTCAGAGAGATTATAAGGAAAGTAAAGTTCAGATGCTAGGGGACATATTTAATACTGAGCTTTTATAGGAGTTTCCAAATAACATTGTTGATTTTAAAAATTGGAAGAGCTTGTGTCTAGGAACATAACTTTTATAAGTTAGTGTTTTTTTGTTTGTTTTTTCTTCTTCAACTTGATGCTGAAATTTTGTTTGCATGAGGAGGTGGTAAAAAACTTAGAACATTTTTGAGTAAGCATTCAGAAATTTACAAGAATTGGCATATCTAAAGAATCTAGGTTCTTCCCCTTTTGTTTTACATGTAATGTTGAAATATGATAATACAAACGGATTAGTAGTTTCATACCTTTTTCAAGTACTGTAACGTATTGAAGAAGGTATAAGTTACTTAGTGTACATATGTAGGTAGCTAAATGTTTGCCATCTGGCTGGCTCTCTGGGGAAAAATGTATGCAAATACATACATACATACCAGAAACCCCAAACGTGTTGCTGTGGAGTCATTCCAACTCATGAGGACCCCATGTGTGTCAGGGTAGATCTGTGCTCCATAGGATTATTTTCTTGGCTGTAAATCTTTATGGAAGGATCCCTGGTGGTGTAATAGTTATGTGATTGGCTGCTAACTGAAAGGTTGGTCGTTCAGACCCACCTAGCAGCTCTGTGGGAGAAAGACCTCGCAATCTGCTCCTGTAAAGATTCCAAACCCCCTGACATACCATCGAGTTGATTCTGACTCAGCAACTGTATAGGGCAGAGTAGAACTGCCCCGTAGGGTTTCCAAGGCTGTAAATCTTTATGGAAGCAGACTGCCACATCTTTCTCCCACAGAGCAGCTGGTGGGTTCAAAACGCCGACCTTTCAGTTAGCAGCCAAGCGCTTTAACTATGCACTACCAGGGCTCCCTCTTGTAAAGATTGCAGCCTAGGAAACCCTATGAGGCAGTTCTGCTCTGTCACATGGACTTGCCGTGAGTTGAAATCAACCTGAGGACACCTAACAACAACGTTTATGGAAGCAAATTGCTAGGTCTTTCTTCCCCCGTGCCACTGGGTGGGTTCAAACTGCCAGCCTTTAGGTTAGTAGTTGAACATCAACAATTTGCATCATCCAGGGACCTTACATATATACATGTGTGGTGCCATGGTTTGCTTTTATATGGCCTTTCTCACCATGGTCTTGTAACTCCTACCAAATGATTGGGTGAGACTATGCAAATAAGGTACATGATACCCTTGTTGGGATGGGACCTTGCAGATAAGTATATGGAACCCTAACAAGAGGATTGGTCAGTTTTGCCATCCCACTAGGCTTAAAATGAGCCATCCCAGAGGCGGAAGGGAGGACCTCACTACCACCAAGAAAGAAGAGCTGAGAGTGGAGCATGTCCTTTTGACCTGGGATCTCTGGGCTGAGAAAACCTCCTAGACCCAGGAGACAGAGAGAGAGAGCTGTAACACCAGAGACGGCAGGAGATGGCAAGAAGCAACAGCAGAGACCGGGCAGCAGCAGAGTCAGCACAACCAGGAGACAGCGCGGTGGGCTTCCCGTCTCAAGGAGAGAGAAGGCTGAGCCTCTTTGGGCGGGAGGCTTGCTGGCAGTAGGGTGCTTCTGGACACTTGGCAGAACTAGGGTTGCTGACCCATGGAGTGAGAGAGCTGAGCACCTTCAGGCTGAGGCTTAATGGCGGAGTGGGATGCCTCTAGGCACTTATGGGTAGAGCTAAGCCAGCCCAGGCCTGGGCCCTAGGGGCTGACGGCCAAGAGGATGAAGGCGAGGGAGAAACCTGCCTATAGGCACAGCCAAGAATCTGTCCTGACCAAAGAACTGTATCCTGAGTCGTTCCTGATCCTGAGTTGTAACCTGTTACTTCCCTAATAAACCCCATATTCGTGAGTACACTTACTCCTCACTTATTGACTGTCTTAATTATCCAAGATTTCACATTTAGGACAATATTTTAAAAATCTACTGTCTGACTGTTTTGCTCATTAATGAGGCAGCGGCCATGGCAGCAGTGGTTGTAGAGTGTCCCTTCCCTTGAGGAAGACCTCTGGGCAGCCTCTGGGAATCTGGACTGCACTGCTCCATGCTCTCCACTTCTTCCTGCCCCCTCCTGCCAGCGCTGCATCCAGCTGCTGTGCAAGTCTGGCCCCCTTTGTGGCCGTGGCCTCTGGGTAGACATGCTGGCAGCATCGAGCCAGCAGGCGCCTGTTCTGGGTTCCCAAGCTCCTGTGTGGCCTGAGGCCCTGCAGCTCAAAGTTGTTACGGGGTGGAAAGGGAGGAAAGAAAGAGACATCAGAGAGGGTGTTTGGAAGAAATGCGTACAAATTTAATAACGTTGCAAAGTGAGCCAAACTGGGCCTGAAGCCTTTGCCTTGGTGGAGCTGGGTGGGCAGCCAGGTTCCCAACACCATCACAGGAAGCCCCAGCCTTTGCCTCCGTGACTGGCCAGGCCAGGAGTGCAGAGTAGGCTCCAGGATCCTGAATGCAGGGCTTGCAGGGGTGGGAGTGGAGCCCTGGAGGTGGCTCCGCAAAGGAAACTCTGATCCAGCACGGGAGGAAGGTGAAGTGGTTAAGCTGTGGGCTAGCCTGTCACACAGCCCGGTTTTATCCAGCTTTGTCTCCTTCAGACCTCCTTCTCTGCGGAGGAATAATCCATAACTAGACTCATCACAGTGATGAACACATCAGCAAATCTTAGCTGTTATTATTTCTATGGGCATATTTTCTAAATCAAAAAAAAAATGGAGAAATTGATAATCTGAAAACAGGAAAAAAAAATCCTCCATTTTTGCGTAATGCCAATTTTCACATAATGACCTGGTCTTTGGAACCTAACCATGTTGATAAGTGAGGATTGGGTGTATTGTCTGTGAGTTCTGTGTGGCAATTACAAGGAATTATCTAACCAAGCAGAGAAGTAGAGAGTGCCGTGGAAGGGATGGCTGGTGTCAGAATTGGTAAGAAGGTTGGAGAGAGGAGGTATGTCTGACTTCTGCTTCATAGAAATCAGCCTTGGGCTGTTTATCTTGATTCTCTCTCCTTCCCCTCCTGAAGTTAGAGGGGTCAGACGCCCTCACCACACCACCATTTTTATAACATGTTCATAAATTTTACTGATATGAAGGATGGCTAGCATACAATTCACAGATAATAGTGAAATATGCAACAGTCTTTTACTGTAAATTCCATATAGCCAATTGATTCTCCCAGACTACTTTTATTGATTTTTGTGAAACTTTTGTGTCTATACTCAACTTATTCTTGCAGTTAAAGAATGAGTGTTTCGGCATGAATGTGGTTTGATATTTTTGTGTGTGTTAATGAGTCTTTGCTGAATCAGATAATAGTTTTCAAATACTGGACAAAATTTCCTCAACTTTTTGTGCTATTTACAGTGTAGCAGCTACAGGCATGATACACTTAAGTTTACTCCGCATTACCGATATTTTCTCCATCACTTTATTTTTTTTAATTTGAAAATATACATAACAAAACTTACACCATCTCAGCAATTGAGTACATTCTTCAAGTTGTTCAACCATTCTCGCTGTCCTTTTCCAAGTCATTCCACTACCATTAACAGAAACTCATTGCCCACTAAGCAAAATTTTTTCCTTTCTTCCTCCCTCCCACTCCTGGTAACCACTAATTTTGATTCTGTATGTTTGCTTGTTTCATGTAAGTGAGGTCATGCAGTGTTTGTCCTTTTGAAACCAGGGCTTCGAACCAGTTCAGTCATGGCTGATGAAGCAAAATCGGAACAGACTCAAATTTTTAAAATTTGGGTGAAGTGGACCAGTAATAGGAATGGGAAAAATTACTACGGGTCGAAGCCCTGGAATGGGAGGCTCAGGAGAGGCATAGTGAGCGCTTTCAGGAGCCTGATGCAGGAAATTACATTATTGTCAGGACTGTGGAGAGCAACACACATTCAAAGCTGCGAGTTTGGCTGCCATCTTTGAGCTGGCCACAGCTGTGTTCCATCTCTGCCGGTTAAGAGAATTGGTTGCTATGCAACACGCATGCTGCCCTTGTTTTCTAAGAGGGAGATTGAGTTTCTAACATGGTTTCGATCTGTAATTTTTCCTGTCCTGGGTATCGTTCCAGTTCATCCACATTTTAAACATTTGAGTCTGGGTTTCGCTTCATCGGCCGTGACTGAACCAGGCAGAACCAACTGAAAGCCCTGTTTGCTGCAACTGACTTATTTCGCTCAGCATAATGTTTTCAAGGTTCATCCATGTTGTGGCATACGTCAGGACTTCATTTCTCTTTATGGCTGAGTAGTATTCCATTGCTCCATCACTTTCTTAAGTCTAGACCCTAGGAGTTGGCAAACTTCTGTAAAGGGCCAGATAGTAAATATGTTTGGCTTTGCAGCTCTGACTGTCTTTGGCAATCCTGCCGTGTAGCAGACAAGCAGCCATAGACAACATGTAACTGAACAGGTGTGGCTATGTGCCAATAAAACTTTACTGACAGAAACCAGCATTGGGCTGGATTTGGTCCAGGAGTTTGCAGACTCCTGGTCTAGAGTCTGTCAACAAAACAACAAAATCAAGCCCTGATTTATAATGTTTGCCAATTGCCATGGTGTAAATACTCCCACCATGGCTGATTTCACGCTGGTAAAGTGATGTCACTGAGTGTGGAGTTGGGAAGAGACACTCAGTAGCACACCATTTCCACCACATAGAGCCTGGATAATGGTAAAATATAGTGGAATAATTAGGATGAAATAATTAAAATAAAAGTGATGAATTTTGAGTATCTCATTACCTTTGTTTTAATATAGTGTATTTAAGTGTAAGTTTATGTCATTTAATTGTTAATAATGGCTATGGTTAACAGCTGGCTTCCAAAATACCTGGTGGGAGGTAACTCCCGCCCCTCTGGTGGAGTCATTGCCCCAGCTGGCTTGGATGCTGCTAATGGAATGAATATCTGGGTGTGCAGATGGAGATCTGGGCCCAGGGCTGACTGTTGGATGGCTCTCTTGGTGGGAGGGTGTCTCATCAGCCATGCCCCATGCCCCTCGGTGCATGATAAGCCAGCTGCCCCAGGTTCACTGTGGCCCCTTGGGGCTGAGGCGACACTCTCCTGGCCTGCCAGTTGGGAGGAAAGCCTTGCTCTTAACATATCACACTGTTTATCTTCATCATAGCTGTTAGTACAGTCACAGTATCTTGTTTGCTGGTCTGTTCCCTGCCTTCCCTGATTCCCCAACAAGGACACGATTGTAAGCCCCATCTAAGCCTTGTGAGGGACGGCCCCGTCTGCTCCCTCAGTCTGTGCACAGCACACTGCTGTTTCTTGGTATGCAAGTCACCAGGATGAACCCCGGGCCGCCTCCTCGCTTGGCTGCAGCAGCTCCAGTGCACAGGACAGGTAGCTCGGGCTCTCCCTGAGGAAGTTTTTCCTAGTGTCAGACAGCACTCTGCTGGGGTGTGTGCCCAGGTTCCCCCCCCCCCCAAAAAAAAATTGAGCAGCCTTGTCCTCTGGCTTTCTCCCCAGATTGCATGAGCCACCCTCACTAACTTCACCAGGCCATAAACTCCATTCAGTTCAGCCTGGCTAATGCCATGTTAGCCTCTACCCCCAGATAAAGAAGCAGCAGACCCCAGTGCCTCTTCATGCTGCCTTGTGCTGCTCCCCCACCCCCTCCTGTAAGGGACGAGATAGTGTCTAAGAGTTGCGGTCCCGGCGCTTGCCTAGCACACCCTGCTCAGTTAACACTGAGGCCACTGAGCACACACCCTTTATCCCGACGTGGACTGAGGGGCTTGTACTCTTGGGGGACCAGGGGAGGCACCAAGTTCTGATCTGTAGGGAGCAAGCATCACAGTCCAGGAGGGGCTACACCAGTGCAGTCTCCAGAATGTACCAGCTCACAAGTGGGCCTCTGTGTGTGGACTCTGGGTTCTCCTGGCTGAGTGAACTGCAGAGCCGCATCGTCACTCTGCTGAGCTGACCGGTATGTTGGTGCTTCCAAGCTGGTTCCTTCACAGGCCCCAGTTTGGGGTGGGGATGGGAGGTTGTGGAGTGCCAACACAGTGGGGGAGTGCATGTACATGGATGTGTGGAGTGCGCACAGAGGAGAGTTTATGCGTCCGGAAGTGTGAGTGCATACACAGTGGAGTGTGAGTGCGCAGAGGTGTGGTGTGTGCACACAGAGATGTGGAGTGTGCAAGGAGGCGTGGAATGTGTTCACACAGAAGTGGGGAGTAAACGGAGGCAGGTGAGGAAGGAAGGAGAACTTGCCTGTTGGATTACTGGCACAAAGCAGTCAAGAGCTCCGGCTTTGTAACTGGGATGTTGCTAAGAAGACGTGTGAAAGCGCTTGTTAGGACAGGGCATTTTGAGGACACCAGCACCATGTTTCTGGAGCCTCCTGTTCCAGGACTCTTCCTGGGACCTTTCCCCCTCACCTGGCTCCCTTCTCTTGCAACATCTCCTATCTACCCCTTTGTCTGGCACCTTTGCCCTCATCCTACAGAGGCTCTCTGCTCACTCCATCTAGACCCCTCCCCTCTCCTTTAGTACTGACTGAGTCAGCAACCACACTGTGCTCCCGGTCTTGGAAGCAGGAGGCACCTTACGGCAGTGTGCACCCGTGTGTGTGGGTGTCTGTGTTGGTGTTGGGGCAGCCTGGCCCCCTCTACCTGCCTTCCAGGGGTCAGGGTGGCTGTGGGTGTTTCCTGTCCCTCCCCCAGTGGGGGCAGGCTCCTGGTCCTTCCATATTTTCTTATATCAGCTCCTTGTAATGTGCTTGTTTCATTCACTCATCCAATCCTGCCTTGTCTCATCACAGCATGAGGGCCCCATGGCCTTGCAGATGTCCCACCTGCAGATGTGAAGGTGTGTGACATTGGTGAGGGAGGGTAGTGTCTGCTGTCCCCCACTGGGCCAGGTGGGAAACAGGGGTATCAGAGGTGGGGCAGTGGTGCAGCACCAGGCAGCCACCTGGAGCGAGTGGGAAGGGTGGAGGCGCCCGAAGGGCTCGTTAGTGCCCCGCATCTCAAGCTGTGCAGGTGGGGCGGGATTCGCACCAATCACTGACTTGTCCGGTTGTCAGTGACCTCTGGGGAGCACTCTGCACCCAGTGTTTCCAGCCTGCAGGACGCGAGCTGCAACTCTTCCCAGCCCTCAGCCCCTAATTGCAGTCCGAGGCTGCTGGCTCTGAGCCCCGAGTCCTGTGTGGAGGGGCTGGGATCAGACAGAGGTGGGAGACGGGGTGGGGCTGAGTCCCAGGGCTCGGGCCTGCTTCAGGGGTGGTGGGGGCTGCAGCCCAGCTCAGCCTCCGGCACAAGGGCTGCCCCAGCCTGCTCCGCTCGGATCATCCCGCCCCGTGTGTGCCACAGACAGTCCTGACAAGCCCTCCCTGGGAGCCGGGAGCCCAGCTGGCTCACCCCTTGGAGCCTTTGCCAGCTGGTTCCTCTCTGCAGGGCCTGCCTGCTGGGTGGCCATTCTTCTTCATGCCCCCACCCCCCGCAGTGTGGACTCGGGGTGGCCAGGGCCTGTCCTCAGCTCCAGCCACTGCTGCTGCTTCACTTCTCACAGGTGCCAGGACCTGTGCTCCTTTACCACATGCTTTTCCACAAGTTGCATGGCGCTGAGGGCAGTCCCAGAAGTACCTGTGATTGGAAAGGGCTGCCAAGTAGCAGGCTGGGGTGTCCTTGTGTCCCATTGTTGGTGTGGAGGCAGGCAGTTTACTTTTGGTAGCTGTGCCTCCTGTTAGTGGGCACTAGAAAAACTACAGTCAGCTAAACAGACAAGATTTCCCAGGTTGTGTTACTTAGGACAAGACTCGAATTAAAAAAAAAATTTTTTTTTTAAAGCAACTGAAAGAGCAGGGCATGGTAGCAGGTGGCTTCTTCCCAAGGCCTCCCTGGGCCCAGCCCAGGGCCATATAGGTCTGCAGGAGCTGTCCCCAGGGAATGCCTGCCTCCATGGGGAAGCTGAGAAGTTTGAGGGGACCAGGGACTCAGAATTAGTTGTTTTTCCAGTCAGTGCACTGTATATTTTTTATTTGCAACTTCAGTTTTCTTTGCTGTAGCAGTTAAGGTTTGTATTCAGCAATATCACCAGTTCTCAGCCATGGCTGAACTTGACATGCTTGTCATTGTGACAACTTCTACCTGACCGTTGTCCTAAGGCCCTATGACAGGCAGTGTGCTCAGCACTATCTGCCTGCTGTGCCCCCCCTCCATGGGGCCTTCTCTGTTCCTGCTGCAAGTGGCTGGCATTTCTTGGCCCGTGGGGTGGTGGGAGGCAGCTCAGGTACGCTGGGGGTGCAGGTTTCCCTGACTGTCAGTGGCTCTGCAGGGGGTAGAGGTTGCTGAAAGGGCTGCTCAGAGGTCGTCAGTGCTGCGGGTTTGTTTCTACTTTGTGTGGAATGCAGGGAGAATGGGGGTTGGACAGGGTTCTGGACCCCAGGGCCAGACAGGCGTGCCACCAAAGCGGACAGTGGGTTAATGAGGACAAGGAGGGAGTCAGCAAGAGGCAGGCCAGGTACACTGTCATTGTGTGCCCAGAACCCTTGTGGAACCTGGGCCACAATGGCAGTTGCATCTGGAAGCTCAGGGAGGTGGTTTCTCATCAGCCCTCCGAGAGCGTCTGGGTGGGGCACAGCCCACAGGGTCAGGGTACAGGAGGCTAGGACAGGAGAGGGCCAGCATGGGGCTGGTGGCTGGGTGGCCCTTCTTCCTTGTAAGTGTGCCCTTTTCAGCATTTTCATTGTCAGTTTGTGAAAAAGACCCGTCCCCAGTGTGCGTGCACCTTGAGGGTCTCAGTTGGATGTTTCCTGTTTCTCATCTTCCGTGCTTTGTATTTGGGAAGGACAGCGGGAAACAGCAGTGGTGAACTGATTCTAACCTCCACGAGGTGCTGCCAAAACCCACTGTGGGAGTCTGAAGACTGGACAGTGTGGGGTATCAGCAGCCGTGGTGCAGGCTCTGTGAGCCCTGAGATTTGGAGTCTGACCGTCATGTCGGACCCTGCCTCTGCCCCCTCCTCTGTGAAATGGGGCCACCAAGCTTGCTTTGGAGGATTGATGCTTTCAGCTGAGATCATGGTTGTCACTGGTGGCGCGGAGAAGTGAGCAGTGGTGGCAGGGCTGTGAGCAGGCTCTGCCGAGGTCTCCGGGCCTGGCAGGCACAGCTTTGGGCACCGCACTGGTGGTTCTTATGGCCTGGGGTGGGGAAAGGTCCTGATAGCGTTGCTTGTTGCCCTCATCATCCTCCCCACTGTGTGGGCTCGAAAGGGCCAGCGTCTGTGCACATGCGTGTGGCTGTGTGAGTCTTCATGCCCAGCATTTGTCAGAAGTTGTAAAGATCTGACTTTTTCCCCATGCTGCCCTCGCTGTTGCCTGCTGCCATCCCCATACAGCCTGAACCTGGAGTGCCTCTGGGGTGTGGGCCAGGAAGTGGGGCAGGTGGGCAGGGTTCGGAGCTGTGGCCCTGGAGCCTATCCAGGCCTCAAGCCCAAGATCCCCTGGGGGGTCTGGGAGGACCCCCCCCCCCAGGTTCTGCCACCTTGCTCGTTTTTTGGGGGAGGGCAAGATGTGATGTGGGAGGGGCTGGGTCTGCACCTGTCACTTTCCACTTTGAGATTTCCCTGGGTCCCAGGATGTCTACCTGTGTCCCACAGGAATTCTTTGACCTTCCCAGGTAGAAGGACAGTCGATTACTGACACTTACCTTTCCCCTCCCCACTCTCCGAGCTAGTCCTGGGGGCAGGGAGTCTAAGTCTTCTCTGCAAGGGGGCCGGACACCTGTGCTCTCACGCGAGGATGGGGTGCAGTGACAGTGGTGTCAGTGGTGTGGGTTGAGGCTCCAGAGGCTGTTTTCCTATGCTTGTGCCATGTCCACTGTCCCTCCCCTGCTGGACTTGATGTTTGCATTCACCACCCAGAGCCAGTGGTAACAGGGATTGAATGACAGACAGCCTAGCGCAGGGGCGGGGTTCGCCAGGCCCAGGAGGGTGAGGGAGCCCCCTGCCAGGCGTCTGCAGGGGTGGGCCTGCTCTGCTTTCCTGTTCGCCTTTGTGAGGGCCTCACAGCCTTGTGGAAGCTGAGAGGGAAAGACAACTGAAGCAGTACCAGTTGTCACAAAAACATATGGACCTTTGCAACGAAGTGTAACACCTAGGAATCTCTTCCTAAGGGAGAGATGAGGGAAGGAAGTTGTGTGTTTGCTGATGCTCCTTGCGCCTGGAAAGAAATGAACTCTTCAGGGCTTAGAGGAGGTAATTCATGATGGCATGTTAACACAACGTGGTCATTATGAAGATCACGCAGCAATGAGAAACAGTGAAATGAAAAGAGGAACAAACATCAATGATGCAGTTATAGCTATGCAGTTTTGACTGGCTCTGGACCGAGGGTGAGAGAAAATGTTGCCAGGCCCCAGGCTGGCAGAGGTACACATCTGCACCCCAACTTTGCTCTCGAGAAACAGGGCACAGAACTTGGCTTTGTCCGAGGCCCTGGCAAGGTGCCTGAGTCTCTGGGTCTCCTCTGGTAAAACAGTGACGTTTGTATCTGCCTCTGGGCTGTTGGGGTTCAGAGGGCCCCTGTCGGATGACAGTGGTGGCCCGGTAGATGTTCTCAGAGAAGGGCAGACATTCAGGGCAAAGGAGTGGCCCCTCAACTCACTTCCTTCAGTGTGCCTGATGCTGCATTAGGTCCTGCATTGTCAGAGTGTAAAACATGCCAGGACCATCGTGCATACAGGCTCAGACAAAATTAGTGCCAAAAGCTGGGTGTGAGGGAGACAATCGAAAAGTCGAACCATCCTGGTTCGTATGTACATCCTGATTCATAGGTTTATAGTGGCTGTAAAGTTCATAGTAAAAACCAGTTGCCGTCAGGTCAGCTCCAAGTCATGGCTACCCCATGTGTGTCAGAATGGAACTGTGCTCCATAGGGTTTTCAGTGGCTGATTTTTCAAAAGTAGATAGTCAAGCCTTACTTCCAAGGTTCATCTGGGTGGACTTGAACCTCCAGCCTCTCTGTTAGCAGCCGAGCATGTTCACCATTTGCACACCCAAGGACTATGTGATGGTTAAGATGGTGTGTCAACTTGGCTGTGCCATGATTCTCAGTGTTTATATGTGATCACTCCCATGATGGAATCTGCTGTGAATAGCCAATCAGTTGAAAGGGAGTTTCCTTGGGAGTGTGGCCTGCATCCGAATACAAGCAGACATTCTGGCTTTTCGCTGGCTGTGGATCCTGTGGCTGCCTCCTGTTCGTCTGACCTCCGGTTCTTGGGACTTGAGCTATCAGCTTATCTGCCGATCTTGGGATTCGTGGACCTTTACAGCCTGTGAGTGAGAGCCCTGCTCTCTGACCTGCTGATCTTGGGTTCACCAGCCCCTGCGGCTATGTGATTCGAGAGAAGCCTTGCTGTCTTGCCTGCCAATCTTGGGGTTCGTCAGTCTTCACAGCCTGTGAGCAAGAGCCCTGCTCTCCAACCTTTCGATCTTGGGTTCACCAGCCCCTGCGGCTATGTGATTCGAGAGAAGCCTCTATCCTGATCCACAGACTTGGGATGTTCTAGCCTCTACAATTGCGTGAGCCATTTCCTTGATATAAATCTCTTTTTATATATATTTATATTCCTTACAGGTTTTGCTTCTCTAGAGAACCCAGCCTAAGACAGACTGCAAAGGCTGTATTAGGCGTTTCAAGTTGTGGTTAAAGGAAGCCTCGTGTGATGGGATTAGTGTGGGTGGATGCCTTTGGGGGCGGGTGAGAGAGAAAGGGATGACGGGTAGTCTTCAGGCTCACCCTGCCCCCGGGTTGGGGGTGCTCCTCCTCAAGGTGCAAGAGGTGCGGGAAAATGGGCCAGGGAGATAGATAGTGAGAGGTTGGGGCACTTGCTGAGATAGAGACACTGGTGGGCGGTTGGCCGCTAGGAGAGTTATGGGGCAGGGTGCGGATCTGAAGTTGTCTCAGATGGTTGCCCAGAAAGAGCTGGGAGATAAAGTGAGAGAGGGAAAAGGTCTGGAGTGGGTGCTTGAGTTGTTCGTCAGTGAGGATGCGGAGGGGGCTGCAGAGATGCAGGGGTCCAGGAGGAGGAGCTGCTGCCCAGAGGTTAGGCAGAGGGAGGACTGATGAGACCTTTGGCTTTGGTGGCAAAGGTGGCCTCAGCAGAGCTGTTTTGGTGTAGTGATAGGTAGAGATGGGAACCAATACTTTGAAAAATTTGTAATGCTATTTTAGTTTGTTGTGCAGACACAGGCCACATCCCCTCCCTTAGCTGTACCGTTGCACTTATGTTGCAGTGGTCTGGTTTACTTGGAGAGGACTGCACACTGTGTGTAGGGAGGAGGAAAGTATAATTTGAGGAAAGGGCAGAAAACAGATTTAAAGAAACATGTTGAAGGGTAGATGTAATAGTGTTAAGGAAGCAGTGTTAACAAGTGATGTCCAGAAGGAACTAAGGTGACAAGAGAAAGTCCCACTTGGTCTTAAAAGCTTGCAAGTGGCCAGCTAAGATAAAACTATTGGTCTCTTCCCGTCTGGAGCAAAGGAGAGTGAAGAAAACCAAAGACTCAAGAAAGAAATTAATCTAAAGGACTAGTGGCCCACATGAACCACAGCCTCCTCTAGCCTGAGACCAGAGGAACTAGATGGTGTCCAGCTACCACTGCCAACCGCTCTGACGAGGAACAAAATAGAAGGTCCTGGTTAGAATGAGTGTAAAATATAGAACAAAATTCAGATTTATGGAAAAGACCAGACTTAACTGTTCTGATAGAAACTGAAGCAACCCCCGAGACTATTGCCCTAAGACACCCTTCTAACTTGGAACCGAAGCTACTCCCGGAGGCCACCTTTCAGCCAAATAATAGACTGGCCTATAAAATAAATGATAACACCTGTGAGGAATGTGGCTCCTTAGAACAATCAACTATATGAGACCAAAAGGGCAGCAGTGCCCAAAAGCAAAGATAAGAAGGCAGGGAAGCCAGATGAATGGAAATGGGGAACAAAGGCTGAAATGGGGAGAATGCTGACACATTGTGGGGATTGCAACCAATGTCACGGAACAATTTGTGTATGAATTATTGAATGGAAAACTAATTTGCTGTATAAACTTTCACCTAAAGCACAATAAAATGTTAAAGAAAGAAAGTTTCCCTATCCCAGGTCTCTTGAGTGCTCTTTGCCCACCTGTACTTACAACAAGAAGAAGAATGACTATCTCACGAAACTCGGGTCGCTTGGCACCCTGGCAGAAGCCACACTTCTTCCCCTTCTTAGACATCGGAGAATGGAAAGCCACAGTGGAACGCTCAGGGGATTTGTGTTCCTGTGGGAAGTATGGCAGGATCCACTACAGACCAGCTGGGTGCTGATGGCTGCTGTTGGGTGGCTCAGGTTATCTCTGGGACACCCTGAGGCTGTTCAGCCCCCAACAGGAAGGCTGGAAGGAAGCGGTTGACGTGGATCTTGGTAGCTAGGGACCTCAGGAACCGTGGTGCCACCACATGACAGGTGGCTCTGCCATTGGGGTCATCAAAAGGGATCACGGTGTCTGACTCCACAGTGTCCTCATGCTGGCTACGAAGAAACCTCTCATGGCTCCCCTCTTACTTCTTACATAACCCTTTTGGAATAATTTCAGGGTTGCCAGGAAGGTGTGTTTGAGAAAACATTTGTAGTGGTGGTAACTTCCAGGAACCACTGATTTGAAAATGGAAGAAGACGTTCTGAGAAGCTGTTGGGTCTGACTGAATGAATATCTTCACCTGAAAGAATCACAAAACCTGTGCCACCCCCTGACCACAGGCTGGGGGAGATAAGGGAGGCAGGCCATCAGAGGCACAGGTGTACACAAAGATGGCAGTGAGAAGCCTGTCCTTGCTGAGTTGTTCCCAGTGTGTGAGGCCCACCCACCCCCTGGCCTGTGTCTTGGTGGCCTGCCCCCCACCCAGCCCATGTCTCCACAGCCCACCAAATGGTGGCTCCCCTGTCTTGCCTTTCACAGAACTGTGTGAGCACCAGAAGTCACCTCTGTGTGCTCATGATGCTCCTGGAGTGGCCGGTGCAGGTGGCAGCTGGAAAGGGGGCAAAGCACATGTGCTTCCCAGACACTGACGTGGGTGACTACAATCCCGGCTTACCTCAGAGGGAGAACTCCAAGATGTTTGTGATACTGGAATAGCATGGGGCCAGCAGCCAAGGAGTTTCAGATGGGAGTGCCACTTGTTCATTCATCCATTCATCCATCTCTCCTTCTATCTGTCCATCCACCCACCCATCAACTATCTGCCCACCCACCAACTACCTATCCGTCCCCCATTCACCCATCCCTCCCCCTCCCCCATCAGTTAGTATTACTGATCCCCTCTTGTGTGCTCTGTGCTGTCTGCCAGTCTGTTGTAGTGTGGGGGCTTGTGTGTTGCTATGATGCTGGAAGTTGTCCCACTGGGACTTCAAATACCAGCAGGGTCATCCATGGCGGAGAGGTTTCAGTAGATATTCCAGACTAAGACATACTAGGGAGAAAGACCTGCAATCTACTTCTGGAAATCAGCCAATGAAAATCCTATAGATCATAACAGAATATTGTCCAGTGTAGAATGCTGGAACATCAGCCCCTAGGTTGAAAGGCATTCCTGATACACAGTGGCGACATCAATGGACTTGAGCACACCAACAATTATAAAGAAGGCCCAGGACCAGGCAGTGTTTCCTTTTGTTGTACATGGTGTCGCCATGAGTTGGAGATGACTATAACAACAAATCCTATGTGCCAGGCACCGTCTAGGTACTTAGGACACGACTGTAAAAATGCCGTGGCAGGGGCATCTGACTTCCTCTTCCAACTTTACAAGGGTGAAGGAAAATCAAGATCAACAGCCTAAGGCTGATTCCCATGAGGCAGAGGTCAGACATACCTCCTCTCACCAGCCTTTTTTACTAATTTTCATACTAACTGTCCCTCCCACAGTGCACACTACTTCTCTGCTGATTTTGATAATTCATTGCAGGGGTCACACAGAACTCACAGATAATACTCACGATTATGGGATGTATTAGGGAAGTAACAGGTTACAGTTCAGGTTCAGGAGCGCTCAGGATATAGTTCTTCGATCAGGACGGCCTCTTCTCAGCTGTGCCCACAGGCGGGTCTCTCCCTGGCCCTTGGCCCCTCAGCCCATCAGCCTGGCCTCTGTCCTGCTGGGGCAAGTGTTACGAAGCTCTTTTAGCTCTGCCCAGAGTCATCCCACTCTGCCAATAAGCCTCCTGCCAAAGGCACCTAGCTTTCTCACTCTGGTCCGGGAAGCCCACCACGCCATCTCCTGCTGTGTCCTGGTTTTGCTGACACTATTTTCTGCGGCTGCTTCTTGCCATCTTTGGTGTTACAGCTCTCTCTCTCTCTCTCTCTCTTTTATGTTACACCTCCTGCTGTCTCTCAGTGTCTCTGTTTAAGCCAAGCTGGATGGTAAAACTGACCAGTCCCCTTGTTAGGGTTTCATATACCTTGTTTGCATAGTCCCATTCAGTCATTTGGTGTGAGTTACAAAGACTATGGCTAGAAGGGCCATATTAAGTAATTCACTGTACCTGAGGCCACACCATGGCTCTTCTAGCCATTGACCCTTATCATACCTGAAGGATTAACTTCCCCTTCCCAATCATTTTACCAGTCCAAAACAGCCTCTAACAATTAGTCCTTCAGTAGGGCAGAGAGTCCTCAGGGTGAAGTTACTCAGATACCAGCCATTCAGGTCTGCTGCAGGTGTCCATCTGATCTGGTCAGGTTCTCCAAAAGTTTGTCTTGCTGTCACCCTTTCTGGTGTCTGATAAAATTTAACTGAGAGAAGATTATTCCCTTCATCTGAGCCTCATGAAATATCAGCATAACAAAACCTTTAAGGAACTTTAGGTTCGGCCACTGTATCCAGTCCAGCAGTGCCTCCCCCTTAGTCCACACACAGCTTCTACAATTACAGTTTTTACAACCACAATTAACCCTGTTAACAATCAACACTCACAACTGAATCATATAATCCTATCAGCATCTCCCCCCACCATCTCTTCCCCAGACCCATCAGGAAAAGAGGAATCTATTTAGTGGGAATCCTCCCTTGTCCCCCTCATTTAACATAAGCACACTGACAAAAATATGTAAGCCAGCCTTTATCTCCCCCTGTTTTAGGTAGCCAATTTTTAAGTTGCCTGTCCCTATCAAACCAGTACTCTGAGGAGACAAGCATGTTCCTTTATCTAAAGAATCTTCTGCTCCAGTTGGAACTCAGAGCATCTGCATCCATTACCAAAGTCCAGTCCAGAGCAAACCATCAAGTTGTAGCAATCTACACCAGCCCACAGTGTCAACCATCTTTCTCTTCTTTTGATCAGGTTCTGGTAAGCTCATCCCTAGCCACCCAAGCTAAGTCACAGTGGGTACCAGCCATAGGCTCGGGAGTTTACACACACCTCCCTGCACTTCAGACTAGCCAGCCCCTTCTCTCTCTCATCCTTAGCCACCATGGGCTAGGTCAATGTGCATCACCCGTAAGATCACTTCTGACTAGCTAACCGTTTTCTCTCTCTCTCGTCCTTAGCCCCCATGGGTTAGGTCAGTGGATACCAGTGGAACATGTCCAAACTAAGCCTGTCTCTTCATTGCTGCATTTCCCACACTTCCACTCATTGAATGGACCCAGGTGGTCACCTGAAGTTAGCATAGCAGGCTGTCTATTCGCCAGCTCCCTTTAACTTCCAGTCCTGGAAGGGTGTTCTGATGGGCACTGTCTCAAAGCACCCAAATGCAAACTGCTTGCTTGCTGGAAATTCAAAAGGCAAAACAGTCATTTTCTTTTTCTTTGAGTCCATCCTTCAAATGCAAATCTTCTGTTCTCTTAGCAGTTCTGGGTAGCTCTGCATGTCTTTTCAAATGTAAAATTTCCTGACTCTGAAGGGTTAAGATAGGGCTCAGGTATACACAGGGCTACTGCATTGAAATGAACAAGCCTGTGTTTCTTTTGGACAAATGTTAGTTCCCCTTTTAGCATATCCAATCAAGTATTGGCTGAAGACAGAGTTACATGCTCTCTGTAATCTGTAATATCCAAAATTCATTTCTGTCATACATTTAGTTCTGTTTTACAACACTAGGTAGAAGAAAATTCAGTATCCATAGTATGTTGAAATAAACACGTAATCCTAAGCACATAATCCTTTTTAAAACATTCCAGTTTCATCTTCTCTACCCCTTGACTATCTTCCCATGCATATGCATATGGCCTGAGGCCTCTGGTGGAGCCAGAAGACCTTGGCCCCGTATCAGTCATCCCATTTAACCCACCTGGCCTTGTCCAGAGCCATTCCAGATGCAGCTTTTTTCCCCTCAGCGGTAGTAGCATAGCATCTCTCACTTTCCTTTCAGCCATTAGGTAACAACCAAAGTAACCATCTAAGAACCAAAAGTTTCACTTTCCATGCCCCTTCGTTCTTTCTCTTACAAAGTCGCATGCTTCCATGAGTCTGGAGCCATTGCAGTGATCCCAGTTCTGATACCAACTGTAAAAATGGTATGGTGGAGGCGTCTGACCTCATATAACTTCACAAAGAGGTTGGAGAGTCAAGATTAACAGCCTGAAGTTGAAGTCTATGAGGCAGCAACCCCCCCCCCCTTTTTTTTTTTTTAACCAATTATGAAACCGTCTGTCCCTCCTGCGGTGTACTCTATCTCTGCTGAGTTTGATAATTCATTGCAATGGTCACACAGAACTCACAGACAATACTCAATGATTATGGGGTTTGTTAGGGAAGTAACAGGTTACAGTTCGGGTTCAGGAACTGAGGATACAGTTCTTCCGTCAGGAAGCCTCTTCTCAGCCACACCCACAGACAAGTCTCTCCCTGACTCTTGGCCCCTCGGCCCCTTCCTGGCCTCTGCCCTGCTGGGGCAAGTGTAACAAAGCTCTTTTAGCTCTGTCAATAAGTGTTCAGAGGTACCCCCACTCCACCAGTAAGCCTTGGCCCAAAAGCACTCAGCTCTAGCTCCATGGGTCAGCAAATCTAGCTTCACCAAGTGCTTGGAGGCATCCTACTTCGTCAGCAAGCCTCCTGTCTGAAGGTGCTCAGCTTTCTCACTCCGTGGGCCGGGAAGCCTGCCATGCCATCTCCTGCCATATCCTGGTTCTACTGCTCTTGTTTCTCTGCCACTGCTTCTCACTGTCTCCTGGTGTTAACAGCTCTCCTCTCTGTCTTCCGTGTTACAGCTCCACTATCAGTGTCTCCGTTTAAGTCTAGCAGTATGGCAAAACTGACCAATCCCCTCATCAGGGTTCCGTACACCAGCATAGTCCTACCCAGTCATTTGGTGTGAGTTACAAACACTATGGCTAGAAAGGCCATATTAAGTAATTCACTGCACTGCAATGACTATGACAGAGCAAGACACCTTCCGTGTGACCCGCAGATCAGATGCGGACAGGCAGCACATTGAGTGTGGAGGGGCAGAGCTGGTGTGTGAGTGGGCAAGTGCATAGTACTTGCTGGATAGGCCCTGCTCCCTGAGTAACCTGGCCAGTATTGAGGCAGGATGTGGCCTTGCTCTGCTCAGCCTGGGGAGGGGTCCCAATGACTTTTTCCTGACTTCCAGGTCGATTCTTGCATCTGTACGAGGTGTCACTGGGGCTTTTGAGGTCCTTGCTCATTTGAGGACTTGACACCCAGGCAAGGAGGGTGTTCTGTTTTCCATGGGAGAAGTGCACTTGTCCACTGCTGACCCTGGGTGGAGGCCCCATGGTACCCACTACCTGGGGCGTAGCTTGGTGAATGTCAGTCCACCTTATGCTTGCCTGCAGCAAATGTCCCCAGGTACAGGCCAGCACCTGGCTGAGTCCTGGAGTGGGGGATGTGGAGTGAGTCTGTATTTTAGGTGATGTTTATTTTCAACACTTAGGGTATGTGACCCTGGTACCTGCTGCCATTTGGACAGTTGTATTGTGCCCGGTGGTTTGCAGGCAGTTGCTTGGCACTGAGAGAGCAACATACCAGCGTTGTTATGTGGTCATGAGGCCAGCCCACGAAGACATCCCTGACGTCCACTTGAGCAGAACTGGAATTGTCTCAGCGACCCTGGCTTGGGGGTTTGGAAGAAGGAGGAGGAGTCTGGTGGGGCGAGGCAGGGCCCTGGCAGCCAGAGGAGGAGTGGGTGTCATACTGGGATAGGCTGCTGCTGTCTGTCCGGCTGCCTGTTTGGAAAGGATGAGTGTGGTGTGATTTGCTAATGTTGCACTCCCTCTGGATTTTGGGTTGCCACCAGGGTTACATGATGCCACATCTGAGAACGGCCCTGTGACCTGGTGCTTGGTGCAGGTGGTACTGCAGCATTCTCTGGGGAGGGCCGGAACTGGCCACCATGAAGGATGGTACCAGCCTTTGCCCGTGTGTGTCTCCTATCAATGCCTAGAGTCTGTGGGACCATCCCATAAGTGGTTGAGGATGGGGGGGGGGGCATGTTGCCACCCTCAGGCCCCTTGGGGCTCCCCTGCCCAGATGAGGCTGAGACGTCTCTGGTGCTGTTTGATCTATCCGCTAGGTGGGTCTGGCTCTCCCTCTGCCTTCCTTTCTAGAAGAGAGAGGCTGAGACAGAGAAGCCCCTCACCCCAGTGTCCCAGCATACCATCACCTGGGACCTGCCTGAGTGTCCTTAGTGACCCAAGCATGGCCTCCTAGCTCTGCAGTTGGATCAGTGAGGGAGCAAGCTCCCATGTTCTCCGTGGGGCTGACTCCCAGCAGAGGAGAGGCCAGGGTTAGGTCCTGCCAGGAAGGGCAGCTCAGACTACATGGTGGGAAGGCCAGGCCACCACTGTCCCCTTCCCAGGCTCTGTAGCCCAACATCCATTTGCTTTGTGGGGCACAGCTAGTGCCACAACCTGCCTGGCCCCCTTGTCCTCTGGGCCTGGCCCAGGAGCTATTTGCAGAGTCTCCATGGCTGTGGTGGAAGTCCCCATGATGAGCGTGATTTGCTCTCTCAGTTGCGTGTTCTCGTGGGGGTTGTGGATGCCCATGGGAAGTAGACGGCCCACGGAGAGGAAGCGCTTTGTAAGTGCTGAGTGACTGGCGTTCTTCCTCTTGCAGCCCTGGATGGGAGGGCCGGCTCCCCACAGGGTGCGAGGCTGCATGAAGCCCCTGGGGAGGAAGGCGCCTGGGCAAGGAGTCGGGGTTGGAGCTGCTCAAGGAAGGCCTGCTCCCTGCACAGCTCCCTCAGGGCCTGTAGGTGGACTGGGTAGGTATAAAAATGGTGTGGGGGCAGCGTCTGACCCCCTCTCTCTTCACAAGGGGAAGGAGAATCAAGATAAACAGCCCAAGGCTAATTCCTATGAGGCAGAGGTTAGACATGCTTCCTCTCTCCGCCATCTTTACCAATTCTCATGGCACTCTCTACTACTATGCTGGGTTCCCTAATTCATTGCATTGGCCACACAAAACTCACAAACAGTACTCACGATTATGGGGTTTATTAGGGAAGTAACAGGTTACAGTTCAGGTTCAGGAACTCAGGATACAGTTTTTCCATCAGGACAGCTTCTTCCCAGCCATGCTCACAGGCACACCTTTCTGTGACCCTCGGCCTCTGCCCTGGTCAGGCAAGTGTCACAAGCCCTTTTAGGTCTGCCGATAAGTGCTGAGAAGCACCCTGCTCCGCCAGCAAGCCTCTGCCTGAAGGGCTTAGCTCTAGCTCTGTGTGTCGACAAACCTAGCTTCACCAAGTGCCCATAAGCACTCAGCTTTCTTGCTCCGTGGGTCAGAAAGCCCACCATGCCTTCTCCTGCTGCTGGTCTCTTCTGCCACCATTTCTCTGCCATTGCTTCTCTCCGTCTTCCATGTCATAGCACGCGCTCTCTCTCTCTGTCCCTCCCCCTCGCTCTCCCTACCCTGCCTCCTGGTTCCAGGATCTTAGCCCAGGGATCCCAGGTCCAAAGGACGTGTTCCACTCTTGGCTATTTTTCCCTGGTGGGATCTTCTCTTTCCCGCCTCTGGGATGGCTCATTTAAAGCCCAGCAGGATGGCAAAACTGACCAGTCCCTTGGGTGGGCCACAATTACCTTATTTGCACGGTCCCACACTGTCACTTGGGTAGGAGTTACCAAGACCGTGGTGAGAAATTCCATCACACCGCTGTGGATCCGTCAGATGCAGGGTCTGTAGGGACACGGGCACCTTCGCTGGACCACCGCCTCTGGTGCCGCATGTGGCGGGTTTAGGTTGGACAGACAGCTGGCTTGCTGGTGAACTTCAAGTTAAGTAGTCTTTGTAAACTGTAGTCTAGACCGTTCTGCATGAAACCACGAAGTTGGTTTAAAGTGACCTCGTGTTTACACACTGGGCTGCCTAGGCTTGTCTGCTGCCCCTGCCACTTGGAGCCCACAGGGCCAGCAGGAGGGGGCTAGAGGGCATCAGCTGGGGTGGGGACGTGGTGGGGGTTTACTGGGGGGATGGGCTGGATGGAGGCCAGGGGTTAGGGTGCTCTCTAGCCCCATCTTGAAACCTGGAGCCTTGGGGTGGCTACAACTTCTGCCAAGATGGCAGCACCCGGCCTCCCTCTGTGGGGACAGGCCCGAGACCAGCACAAGTGCTGCGGGGCCTGGAAGCCACCAGCCTGGGAGGCTGGGGGTTCTGTGACTACTGCATTTCCCTGGGTGGGGGTGGGGGACATGGTGTCACTGC
Source organism: Dugong dugon (assembly GCA_030035585.1). Classification (NCBI taxonomy): domain Eukaryota; kingdom Metazoa; phylum Chordata; class Mammalia; order Sirenia; family Dugongidae; genus Dugong; species Dugong dugon. The sequence goes on along the minus strand of CM057462.1, from coordinate 21,021,818 downwards.
AGCCTGGTGGTACCAGCCCCCCACACCCACCTGGTGAAGCCTCAGACAAGGCTTGTGGGGAGGCAGGCCTGCCGCCTTCAGCGGGACGGGTCACCTTCCCCAACCCCAGTGTCCTTGTGTGGTGTGAGGGTGATGAGGGAAAGGGCTCAGCTCCTGGAGCCCCACAAGGATGGTTGCTGCTCCTTCCCCACCCTCACCCCCTCCACAGGCTGGGGTCCCCCCTTCCCAGTGCATCCGCACACGTGGTGTCAGTTTCCGGAGGTGGGAGTTTCTGTGGGGGCCTTTTGGGTATGGAGGGGGCGGTGTGAATGCATGTCTGTGCAGACGCCAGAGCCCTATCTCTCGGTTCCTGTTTCAGACTGACCCAGGAATCCCCCATGTGGTGGCTGCCCAGGCCTGGCCGTTTTCTGAACATGGCCCTGGAAATCAGTGGGGCTGCTATCAGTGTTGGGGTCTGCCCCAGTCCCTGGGGCCAGGCTCTGGGCAGACGATGTGACTTGAGGAGAGCTGTGAGACCTGTGGTGAGGGTTAGCTGCGGACTTGTTCTGGTGGGGTTTGTTTTGGTGGCGCACCACCTACCTTGCTGTGGGCAGGGTTTCTCAGTGCAGCTGGCCTCCTGGGCCCAGGATTTCAGAGGGAGTATCTCCTTGGTGTCAGCACCCTGGGCTTGGCGGAGGCAGCTGGACCCCACATTCTCACGTGAGTGTTGTCGCCAACAGGGGCCAGGGCCACCTGGGGTAGGCAGGACCGGAGCAGCAGCCGCCCCTTCCCCGAGTCCTGTGTCTTTCCTTCCAGCAGAGCAGGATGGATGGATGTAAGTGGACATGGCAGGAGCACTGTGCTCCAGTCATTAAGGACACACGGACGCCCATCTGTCCAGGACGTCTGGCTGCAGGCTCAGACCTGGCTGGTGTGATTCCTGCTCCTTTAGGAAAGTCGTTTGGCATGTGGTTTCCGGAAGTGTCTTAGACTGGGACATGTGCCAGGGGAGAACTCCAGAGGAGGAGGGTCCGATGAGGCCGCAGAACCACTGGAGACCCCCAAGGGCCACACTGTCATATAGAGCCAGGCTGGAAGGACATGAGTGAGCAGAGACCATGGTCTGTGGGGGCCAGGGCAGGCGGGGTACCAGCTCCCCACCCTCATTCCCCAGCCCTGCTCACTTCCCCATTTGGTGAGTCAGTTGCTGTCTGCCCCATCCCTCGTGGACACAGACCCTGCATTATGTCCCCCTTTTTTCAGCTGAAGCTTCCTACCCTTTCCCCTTTATGACCTCCCTGTCCTGCCCTCAGCATGACAGTTGCCCTGCCCTGAGGGGTCTGGGTGGGGCCATCCCCATCTCGCTCTCCTGGGGTCCAGCTCTACTTGGTGCTGCCAGTGCCTCTTGGGGAGGCTTCTCCATTGGGCTGGCATTGCCAGGAACCCCCATCCTAGCAGGCCCCATCCAGGGACTGCAGGCTGCTGGTGGCTCTGCGGAAGGCGCTTGGGGAGGAGGGTTCAAGCCAGACTGTTCTTGGGGCAGCCTCCCATTGTACTCAAGGGGTCTGCTTTCGTCCTGGGATGTGGGGGGCGGGGGGGGGGGTGACTGCACATGTTGGGACTGCCTGGCCAGTGCTCCCATGCTCTGTGTCTCAAGATCATGCAGCCAAAGGCCATCCAGAGGGGCAGGGCAAGACGCTTTGCCTGTTCCAGGCCCTGCATGCTCAGAGCAGAGCTCAAGGGATCAGCCCAGCTGGTCCTCAACTTCCAAGCCACCAGGGCCCCCCAGTCCTCGGGGCTGACACCTCACACACCTCCTAAGAGCTGAAAGCCTCTGTTCTGCCCGACCGCTAGGGCACAAGAGCATATGGCAGGTGCCCAGCCCCACTGCTGGTTACCTGACCTTCACCCCCACGGCTCCCAGGTGTTCTGCCTCCTTGCCCATCTGGCAGCAGGAAGATGTCCGCCCAAAGACGAGGACACTCTGTGCTGCCTGCTGGCTGCATCTGGGTGGTGCTCACCCTATGGGACCTGGCTCTAAATATACCCGCGTGAGGTCACCAGGATGAGACCCGTCGGTGCCAGACCTGGTCCCTGCTCACTGTCTGTTGAGCCATCTCACCTCAGATCACCTCCTGCTGATGCCTCTTAGATGTGCTCACAGACACGGCCCCACAAGGAACACTGCAGGGAAGTCTGTCACCCAGGAGCACGTGGGCCCATGTTTGGAGGGGCAGCTTGGCAAGCTGCACTGTGGCCTCTCATTTGGCTGTGGTCACTGGGCACCTTTACACCCGGAGGGGACATCGAGACCTTGGTGCTGTAACACACACAGTTGGCAGGCTAACTCCCCGAGACTCCTGTGTCCTGGTCCCCGGAGCCAGCTCCTTCCATGGCAGGAGACTGTGGGGATGTGTTGAGATGGAGAGAGGAGCTGAGATCATCCCGGCAGGTCAGAGACGAAGCGAGGACTTGGCTACACGGCTAGACTGAAGATGCAGGAAGGGCCCAGCTGAGGAATAAGGGCCACCTCCAGAAGCTGAGCACGGCCTTCAAGTGACAGCCAGTGAGGAAACGGGGACCTCAGCCCCACAGCCACAGGTGCTGAATCCCTCCACCACCTGACCGAGCAGAGACTCAGACCCTTCCTCCAACCCCACAGGCCCAGCTCCGCCCGTGACACCTGCCTCCAGCAGGTGAGACCCTCACCCACTTCTGTCTGCCCAACTGAGAGAATAAACGCACGTTGTTTAAGCTGCTAATGTGTGATGGTTTGTTCTGGCAGCAACAGGAAACCCACAGCACACAGTCCTGTGAGAACGGGGGGCGGGCAGGGGAAGACAGGCTGATCGCCAGCCCCACCTGTCAGGATGCATTTCTCTGCTTATGCTTGGTCAACCCAGGTCGTGTCTCGGGAGGGCTATCAGTGCAGCAGCCTCATCTGTAGTGGCTGGGGAAGCGCACTCTGGTGTCCCTGGGATGAAGGGCTGGGCCAGGTGTATATGCACGCTGGTATATGCAAGGGTGCTTCTGTAATCACACAAGGAGATGGTTGTGGTTGGCTAAGGTGGTTGTGGGGAGAGTACTCTTCACTGTGTGCCCTTTAATGCCACTTTAATTTGTATCATGTGCCTGCACAACCCAACTGTAGCTGAAAACAAATTTGAGTGCATGTGGGGGAGAGGCAGGTGCTGTGCTCACTACAAATCACAGGGGTGCAGCGGGGGCCTCCTGTGTCCATGCCTCTCCCCAAACGAGCTCTCCTTGCCCTGCCACAAGCCTCCAGAATCCTGCAGCTGCTGGAGATTATTGTTGAGTCTGTGGGAGCTTTTTATATATAGTAGATCCAAGTCTTCTCACTGGGTGCTTGTTTTGTCAGCATTTTTCCCCCAGGCTGTGACTTGCCTGCTCACTAACAGTAGCTTTTACTAAGCAGAGCTTCTTAATTTTGATGAAGTCCTGTTTGTCAGTATTTTTTTCCTGTGGTTAGTGCTTTGGGGCCCCTGAGAAGTCTTCGTGTACCCTAAGACTGCAAAGGTATTCTCCTGTGCTACTTCTAAGAAGCTTTAGTTTTAACTTTTACATTGCAATTTGTGTTCGTTTCTAATTAATGTTTGGTGTTTGATGTAAATTGAATCACACAGTATGTGTGTGTGTGAATTTTCACTCAGCGTTGTTATGATTCATCCTTGTTGATGGAGCTGTGGCTCATTCATTCCCATTGCTGTGCGGGTTCCTCTGGGGTCAATTGCAGTTGAGTCCTTCGACTCTCGGTGACCCTGTGTGTTGTGACCCTGACCCCTCGTGGCCAATGGGGCCACAGTGCCATGGGTCTTCTCGTTCACGTCTCCCAGTCCACAAAGCAGCCATTCTCTTCAGGGGCAAGGTCCTGGTCGCGATCAGGGGCTTTGGAGGAGACAACGGCCTTTCTGGACCTGTGTCTTCATCTGCAAAATGGGATGATGTTAATTGTAGCACCTACCCCACAGGTGGTTGTAACAACTGAAGGAGTGAACACAGGTCAAGTGCTTAGAGCAGGGCCAGCTCATAGCAAGCATGGGACAGGGGTGGACTCGCTGGGTCCTGGGGTCTGTGCGTGCTCAGCTTCACCAGGTAAAGCCACGCTGGTTCCCGAGGTTGGCTGCACCCTCGCCACCAGGTATCCCACATGTCGTTTCTACCAGATTCCTGTCTATCAGTCAGTGGTCTTAATTTGCACTTTTCCTGATTACTAGGGAGACAGAGCCTCTGCTTATTGGTGTTGCAATGTTTTGATCCTGCTTTAAAAAATGTTTTAAGTTAATGAAAGTGAAACAGCTAGAACAGAAATAACAAGAGGGTTGGCAACAGTGTGAAGAACGTAACCAGAGTCATTGATCATTATGTTTAGAAACTGGAGTGAGAGCAGGTTTTGCTGTGTATATTTTCACCAAAAATAAATATTAATTAAAACGAAAAAAATTTTTTTGAGATAAAATTTACCATTTTAGCCATATAAAAGTACAATTCACTGGTTTTTAGTCCATTCATAGTGTTGTGCAACCATCACCACGGTCTAGTTCTAGAATATTCAGTCACTCCAAGGAGACTCCTCCTCCTCCCCTCTCAGCCCCTGCAGCCCCCACTCCATATCCGTCTCTGTGGATTTGCCTGTCTGGTCTGGGCAGTTCATATAATCTGCCGACTTTTTCACGAGGCTACATGTTCCTTGCGGCCATGTTTTCACGCTGTCTTGGTCTCTTTGGAAGGTCTGGATTTCAGTATAATCGGTGATTGGTTTATTGCACATTGATCATTCCTTTAGATTTTGTGCTTTTTGTTTGATAAAGCCTTTGGTCCCCCTACCCTAAATCAGATGGCAGAGATGGTGCACACAGCCTGTGTACATGATAACTGCATGCAGGCCAGGGGTGTGCCTGGGTCCCAATAAGCCAACTGCCAGGTAGAAGCTGGGAGATGGGGAGCACTGGGGGGCCGTGTTGGCCCTTGGGGGCAGGTGGGGGCTTGGGCGCCGCTGGCTTTGCTTGCTCTGGGGGAGGGTTGGGGAGCAGGGGCAGGCACTGACAGCAGTTCTTGTCTTACAGATCCGGAACATGGTGGCGGTGCTGGAAGTCATCTCCAGTCTGGAGAAATACCCCATTACCAAAGAGGCGCTGGAGGTGGGTGCTGCTGCTGTCCTGGATGTGTGGGAGCGGGGCGCTGTGGCAGGTCTCAGGCTCCCCACTGTATCCTCCCTGGCATTGCTGAGCCCCCAGACTTCTCCCCATGAGTTAGGAGGTTTGTGGAATATGCCTTACTGGCCTTATGAGAACTGCGAGGTGCCATCCCTTCAGAGACCTCAGGGTGCCAGTGTGCTCCCAGAGTTGTCCCATAAGGCACTGCAGGGACTGGGTGCTCTCACCCCAGGGACAGGTAGGGTGGTTCCTGGCCCATGTGGACTGCACACCCAGGGTGGTCCTTTGCTCAGTGGAAGCCCTCCGCTGGAGGACCAGGTCCTTGGGTGGCCATGGCTTCGCCATCCAGAGCCTGTGGGCCCCAGGGAACAGGGTAGGAGGTAGAGCTGTCACAGAGCTCTAGTGTTAGGGAGGCCTCTCCCAGGCCAGGTGCCCCACCCTGCCTCTCACCATCCACTATGTTGCAGGAGACACGGCTGGGGAAGCTCATCAACGACGTCCGAAAGAAGACCAAGAACGAGGAGCTCGCCAAGCGGGCCAAGAAGCTGCTCCGGAGCTGGCAGAAGCTCATTGAGCCTGTGCACCAGGGTGAGGCGGCACTGCGGGGGATTCCTGGCACCGCCGGCTCCGCCAACGGGGGTGCCCACAACTGCCGGCCAGAGGTGGGGGCGGCTGCTGGGCCCCGGAGCATCCATGACCTGAAGAGCCGCAATGACATCCAGAGGCTGCCAGGGCAGCGGCTGGACAGGCCAGGCAGCCGCAAGCGCCGGGGAGACCAGCGTGACCTCGGCCACCCTGGGCCACCACCCAAGGCCGCCAAAGCCAGCCATGAGCCTCTAGCCCCCAACTCATCCCCCCTGCCCACCAATGGGATCAGCGGGAGCCCCGAGAGCTTCACCGGTCCTCTGGACAGCAGCGGGCACACGGGCCCTGAGGGCAGCCGCCTGGAGCCTGGCGAGAATGACAAGCACAGTGGCTGGATCCCAGTCAATGCTGTGAGGCCACACACCAGCTCGCCCGGCCCAGGCCTGGGGGCCAAGACCGCCTCACTGCAGCCTCTGGACAGGGTGGACGAGACTCCAGGCCCCCCACACCCCAGGGGGCCTCCCCGCTGCTCCTTCAGCCCTCGGAACTCACGGCACGAGGGCCCCTTCGCCCGGCAGCAGAGCCCATATGTGCCCAAGGGCTCAGTGCCCAGCCCCTCACCACGGCCCCCGTCGCTGGAGGCCACGCAGGCGCCTTCACCTCTCCCGCTGGCCCAGCCACCCACGCCCCCTGTCCGGCGGCTGGAGCTTCTGCCCAGTGCAGAGAGCCCAGGGCGCTGGCCTGACCAACCCGAGGGCCACCAGCGGCTGGCAGGGCCTGGCTGCAAGGCGGGGCTGCTGCCGGCCGAGCCGCTGCTGCTACTACCACGAGCAGGCCTATCCCCAGACTCCTCCAGGGCGGACAGCGATGCCGCCTCCTCGGGTGGCTCGGACAGCAGGAAGAAGAAGCGGTACCGGCCACGTGACTACACAGTGAACTTGGACGGACAGGGGGCTGAGGCAGGCGTCAAGCCTGTGCGGTTAAAAGAGCGCAAGCTCACCTTTGACCCCATGACAAGACAGATCAAACCCCTGACCCAGAAGGAGCCTGTGCAGGCCGAGAGCCCTGCGCGCACCGAGCCACCCCGGACTGAACTGGACACGCAGGAGCCAAGGGGCGGCCTGCAAAGCCCCTTCGAGCAGACGAACTGGAAGGAGCTGTCACGCAATGAGATGATCCAGTCCTACCTGAGCCGGCAGAGCAGCCTGCTGTCATCGTCAGGCGCGCAGACACCAGGTGCACACCACTTCATGTCGGAGTACCTGCGGCAGGAGGAGAGCGCCAAGCGGCATGGTGCCCACGAGACACATGTGCTCGCACCACACAGCCCGCCTGCAGACTTGCCAGGGCACACACGTGAGATCACACAGGATGATCTGGAGCGCATCCAGGCCCACCAGTGGCCGGGTGTGAATGGGTGTTATGACACACAGGGTACCTGGTATGATTGGACGCAGTGCATAGCACTCGACCCGCATGGTGACGATGGGCGCCTGAACATTCTGCCTTACGTCTGCTTGGACTGACCGCCTGATGGGCGGTGGGTGGGTGTGGAGGCCCAGGGAAGGTACCTGGGGTGGGGCGGGTGCCCCGTGCTCTGCCCTCGAGATTCTCCTTCTTTTGTGAAATGCTGCTACCAGTTTACTAACAAACTTGCATAGGAAGGACTGCGGGAAGGACGGCAAAGCGAGTTCCAAGCGCTCCGGCATCCAGCTAGACGGAGTGCCGTTCCCGCCTGGAGATGGTGCAGACACCCTGGCCACACGGGCTGAGCGCAACTGCAGGCAGGCACAGAACACTTGTGGAAGAAGTTACCTTTAACAGAACTGAGAGCACGCGTCTTATTTATTTGCATTTGTTTGTGTTGTCATTTGGCCCTGAGGTGTCTGGGAGGGTGAGCAGGAGCATGGCCTTTGTACACTGTGTGCTCAGTCTAGCCCAATCGCTGCTGAGCCTTGTTTCCAGCCCCCCTGAGGCCAGATGGCATGGGGCGGCCAGCCCACTGGCCACCAGTTTGACCCCACGTTCCCCAGGCAGCCACACATTTTTATCTGGTTTCAGTTACAATCTTGTTTCTAAAGAAATGCTGCAAAAATTTACTGTTTGAAGAGTTCATTTTCTCCCGTTTCATCTGACCACCAGCCAAACAACTTTCTTTTCTTTCTCTTATCCTTTTCCCCTTCCTGCACATATCTAAAAGCTCTCATCCTTCTAGAGTGCCCCACCCAAAAAGCCCCACAGAAGTCACTGCGGGTGCTACTGGGGTGTGCACTGTGCTGGGCAGAGGTGGCCTGTCTGGGCTGGAAACACTCGTGACCATTCCTTTAGAGTTGTTTGCCTTATGGTTATCTGTCAGAAACGCGATTTGCAAAAACAAGGAGCCTTAGTGAATGTACAGTACCTAGACTTCTGGGTCCCCAGGACACAGAAGGGGCAACTTTGCTATTTGGTCCAGTAAGTGGACACCTTGTGATATAAACGTGGAAATAAAAAAAAAAAAAAAACATTTGCACAAACCAGCCTGGGAGTCGTTTCTGATTTGGTCCTTTGCAGCCAAGCCAGCTCCTCACAAAAGTCCTTTTTTGGAATCTGGATGAGCCAGAAGGCTTGGCCCCACCTCTGAGGTTATGGCCCCCCAGCCAGAGTGGGAGGTGGGGCAGGTGCTGGCAGAAAAATGGCCATCTGCTTTCTGCGTAGAAACTGATGTTTCCCCCTCCGCAAAGCCACACGGTGTGCCTCCCACCTCTGGGGTCACCTGCTAGATTTGGGTGGCAGACCTAGGACCACGTGGAGACATGCTGTCCTGTCTCCATCCACACCCACCTGCCCAGACACCTGGAAGCAGGCTCAGGACCAGGTCTCGGTGAGGACACCAGGGCAGGAGACCAGACAGGCCTCACTGTGAGCATCTCCTTCACTGCCCCTCCCCGCCCAGATCAGAACAGAGGGAAGAAGGCTGTCATCTGGAAAAGTCAGAATCTGAAGGGGAAAAGGTATGACAGCCCCTTCCCCAACTTGTGGTCTTTCCCCCAAACGTACTAGGTACACACAGAGGCTGAGCCGCCCACCGCTTGGCCAGGCCCCAGTCTGCCTTAGTACCTGGCTAGTGTGTCCACTGTTTTTTAAGAACCTTTTTGTTCTTCCTCCTCATTCCCGAAACCCTAAGTAAGCCAAGACTTCAGTTTTCTAGATTTTTTTATTCTGGAATAGGTTATCTTGTCCATGTCTACTAATCTCACAGATGAGCACTCAGCTCCCTTTAAGAAGGACAGCCTCACAGTGCCCGCCCAGGAATGTTCCAGCCATTAGGACCCCAGCCAGCCCAGAACCCAGGTTTCAGAGCCATTAGGGATTTCCAATGTCGGTCTGGTGCACAGCTGCTGCCTACTAGCTGCATGGCTCTGGGCCACTCAACTCGTGCACATACGTCCCCACTTGGAGGACAAGAGTGCCTACCCGAGTTGTGAGGGCTCCAACGATGAAAACTGAACACACCACATAAGACTGCTGTGAGCCTCAGTGGTGCTACCGAAAGCCTGTAATTAGGTTCCTACACCCACTGTGCTTGTCTTCTCACCAGAGATGGGGGTGAGGTGCTGCCCGCGCCAGTGCCCTGCGAAAGTAGTATTACTCGAACGAAGGGTCGCAGATGTAGCTGGAGGATATTGGGGTGCGGAGGTTGGCGCCCCAGGGGCATCTCCTCGTCCTGGGCTTGAGAATGGGCCTTTGCTCCCCCGCCCCCACCCACAGGGTGTCCTGAGCACCCAGTAAGCCCCACGGTACAGGTATTTCCCGGCTTTGAGAATGCAAGGATAAGCTACGATTCCCCGCAACATTTTGAGGATCAAGTTGAAGCTGCCACTCCTAATTCGCCAAGTAAAGACTCTGTAAAAGAATTTTAACCAGCCCTCCCCCAAGAAATGGCTCGATGCACATGATTTTTGGAACAAATGACCATCATTTTAGTAGAACAATCACTTTTGCTGGAAAACACCGTCTCGCCTCCCTCCGCTGAGGCAGCCGGTTACTCGGGCACCGCGGTCAGAGCCTGCACGTCCCGGCCTGCAGAGCCTGCAGCCTGATGGGCCCACGAGGTATGCCGGGGAGACTGCCCTCTCCGCCTGCGGCCGCCGCTACCTACCGCACGGGGCCTGACGTCTGGGCAGCGGCGCCCGGACATCCTCCGGAGATCTCCGTCCCGGTCTGCAGAAAGAAAGGGCGCTTTCACAACCGCCCCTCCCGCCGCCAATAAGCACCACCGCCGGCGCTCGCCGTCAGCGTCCCTCTCGGGACCCGCTGCCCACCTTCCGCTTCCGGCCTCTGCCCCGCCCTCACCGGAAGTCCCCCGGGAAGGGCGGGGTCTGCACTCGCAACGTGGTGGTGGGCGCGTAGGCCGGCGCGTAGGCGGTGACGTCAGTGGCGGCGGCCAACAGGAAGCGGGGTTGGCAGCGCGTCCCGCCCCAGGCCCGGCCCACGCGTTGCTTTTTCGGGGGCCGGGAGGGTAGGATGGCGGCGGCGGCGGGCGCCGCGGGTCCCGGCGCTGCGGGCCCTGGTGGTGGCGGCGGGGCGCGCGAAGGCGCGCGCGTGGCGGCGCTGTGCCTGCTGTGGTACGCGCTGAGCGCGGGCGGCAACGTGGTCAACAAGGTGATCCTGAGCGGCTTCCCGTTCCCGGTGACCGTGTCGCTATGCCACATTCTGGCGTTGTGCGCGGGACTACCGCCGCTACTGCGCGCCTGGCGCGTGCCCCCCGCGCCGCCCGTGTCGCCGCCCCTGCCCGGCCCGCACGCGCCGGGCGGCCCGCTGCTCCCGCCTCGCTTCTACCCGCGCTACGTGCTGCCACTTGCTTTCGGCAAGTACTTCGCGTCCGTGTCGGCGCATGTCAGCATCTGGAAGGTGCCCGTGTCCTATGCGCATACCGGTAGGTGCCGGCGCCGGGGGCGCATGTCTGGGGCCTTCGCGCTCGGCAGGGAGTGCGTGAGGGGCCAGCTTGTGCCCCCTGAGCAGGAGAGACCCACCTGGGGGTCTCAGGGGAGAGGAAGGAGCTGAGCAAGCCGGGTCACACAGTTTAGGGTAGGGTAGGGGGCAGCCCTGCAGATAGGGCTGAAGAGGTTTGAGAGGCGGCCAAGCTGCCAGTCCCGCCCCTCCCCAGTCTGAGAGGTGGGACAGGCTCCTAGGGTGGGCTCCTGAGCGCCCCTTGCCTCTCTTTGCAGTCAAGGCCACCATGCCCATCTGGGTGGTCCTCCTGTCCCGAATCATCATGAAGGAGAGACAGAGCACCAAGGTAAGGGGGCTCTGGCTGCTGGTGGACCCAGGGCTGCCTGCCGGGCCTCACCAGGTGACGTGGTCCAGGCTCCCAGGCTGCCTGGTTCCTGTCAGATAAGGAAATCAGCCCCGTGAACTCCCAGGGCCCTTTTACTGCTAATGTTCTAGAATCCCTTTGGTCAGTGGTGTGGGGGGACGGAGGGGGTATCCCAGAGCTGCCTCTGCTGTGTGGTCTGGGGGATGCCCCACCCCTCTGAAGCCAATCTGTCCTCCCTGTCCACATTACCTATCTAGGGGTTGCAGGTAGGCTACGGGTAGCTTCTAGGTGATGACGTGGTTGCATCTTGGCCCAACACCTTTGCCCTCCAGCAGGACCAGGTATGGAATGCCTGGCGTCTGCCGGCACTCTTTGTGGTGTAGTTTCATTTCCTTCTAAGAGAGTGGGGACAGGTAGGGACCTTCTGGAATAAGAAGGGAAGTGCTAGTCAAAGGAGTCTGCTTTTGACAAAAGTCAGTCCAGTCTTAAGAATTTTGATCATTCTGGGGTCGTTCTGGGGATGGAAATACAAACATCACTCAGACCCGGGGCTGCCTTAGGCTCTTGACACAGCCCAGGATCAGTTCAACATGATAAGCCAGGGTGTTTCCTACTTGGGGTGGGTGGGAGAATCTGGGGCCTCAGCCAGAAACAGCCGCCTTCCCTGGTGCCTTAGGTGGCAGCGGGGCTCTTTCTGCCCCAGCTGGAACCCATTTCCATGCTGGACAGAGCCCTCTTCCCCAGGTGGTCAGTTTCTGTCTGGCATTGTGCTTTTTTTGTAACTCAGAACAGTGGCCCTGCCCTGGATCAGCTTGTAGAAATTGGGCCATCTCTGGTGAGTTTTTATTTTTATTTTAGCCAGTCTTGATCCTAGCAGAGCAGGGTGTGCTCTGCCGCCCGCCCCTGGGTGATGTCAGGTGGGTGGGTGACTGTCTTTGCCAGGGTCAGAGCTGCCTGGGAGGTGTGTGACTGCATCAGTCAATATCACTCCGAGTTTATGAGGTTTCCTGTTGCTAAGTTTATCTGGTTTTCTGGTTGCAGGTTGCAGGGGAGGTTGTAACCACCCTGGGCATGGCTGGGGCCCGGAAACTTTGCACACCTGCAAAGGGCCCTCCTAGGCAGATTGAGAAATGATAAGTAACTTTGACTAGACCTGCCACCACTACCCCCCTCTGAGACAGATAAAGCAGGTAATCAGATAAGGAGACTTCAGAGGGGACAGTCACATGCCTGTGGGCTGGCATTGTAGCGGGTCAGGGCTTAATGGTGACAGTGCCCCCAGGGCATCACAGGCTTGAGAGCTTTCTTGCTAAGAATTGGTTGTGGAGCCCATTTCCCTGGAAATTGAGCCTTTTTGCACCAGAGCTCAGGCGCCATCCCTTGCACTCACCCTGGAATGCTGGGCCTCTGGTCACCTCCTAGCACTGTATTCACTGCATGTTCATTCAGCCAGCAGTAGAGTGCCTACTGTGTGCTGGCACCAGGATAGAACAGTGAGCAAGGGCCTGCCCTGACGGAGTACACGTTAAAACACAGGATTAAATGGGCAGTTATGATGTTGGGGGCAATTGTGGCTCAGTGGCAGAATGCTCGCTTTCCATGCAGAAAGGTTTGATTCCAGGCTAACGCTCCTCATGTACGGCCACCACCATCTGTCAGCGGAGGCTTGCATGTTGCCAGGATGCTGGACAGCTGTCAGTAGAGCTTCCAGACAAAGGAAGAAAGGTCTGGCAATCAACTTCCAAAAATTAGCCAATGAAAACCCTATGATTACAGTGATCCTATCTGCAGTCCATCGTGGGGATGGCACAGAGCAAGGCAGCATTTTATTCCATCATTCATGGGGTCGCCATGAGTTGGGGCCAACTCAACAGCAGCTATGGACAATGTTGGGTACAGCGTGATGCCACGTGGGAGGCACAGGTGGCCGTGGGAACCCCTAGCAGAGGGACACTCAGGACGAGGGTGGAACAGGGGATGTTCTCCTTGGAATGATGAGGGAACAGAGACCTGAAGGGTAAGGGGGAAGGAGGAGCGGGTGGGATGGCGTGGGGATGGAGGGCGTCCCAGGCAGGGGTGATGGTGTGTTTCAAGGGCCTGAAGTAGGAGGGAGTGGAGACTTTATTAACATTTGTGCCAGTGGCGGAGCCCCTGGGAGGTGCAAACTGTGAACGTGCTCAGCTGCTAACTGAAAGGTTTGAGATTCGAGTCCACCCAGAGGTGCATCGGAAGAAAGGCCCAGTGATTTACTTCCCAAAAATTGAAAGCCCTACGGAGCACTTGGGGTCACCAGGAGTAGGAGTCAATTTTGACAGCAACTGGTGGTGCCAGTGGGAGTCTCTCGGACATTCAGGATTTCAGATTCTTCTTGAGCAGAGGCTCTGAGTGGAATGTGGAATAGGGCATGGGGCTGCCCATGGCGACATAGCCCTGCCCCAGATATTGTGTAGCCATCTGCTCCCCTCAACCCCCGCCAGCATCCCTGTCAGTTTCCCAAAAGGGGTATGGTATCCCTTTGGGGTGTCATGCCAGTGAAGGAGGATACAGTGGCTGAAGCTGAAGCTTTGCTGGAGGCCCCTATAACGGGTCCCAGGAGCCAGCTGTCAGCCCCTGCCTTCCTCCCCAGGTATACTTGTCCCTCATCCCCATCATCAGCGGCGTCCTGCTGGCCACTGTCACGGAGCTGTCTTTCGACATGTGGGGGCTCCTCAGTGCCCTGGCAGCCACCCTGTGCTTCTCACTTCAGAATATCTTCTCCAAAAAGGTACTGGGGTCACCGTCAGGGTGTGCATGGTGGGTCAGGGCATGAAGGTGGCAGCTGAGCAGACATGAGGTGGGGCCACGTAGAGATTCCTCAGTGTCAGTGCAGGGAAATCCTTGTTGCCCATCTGCTGGCTTTCTGTTTGCCATTTTATTTTTTGAATAGTTTCTGTTTTTCTTTTGAGAAATTGATGTCTGCCCAATGTGAAGCAAAAGAAAAACCCAATGAAAAATCAAAAAAGATTGAGGACCTACTGTGTGACAGGCACTATGGAGGGTGGTGGAGATGAAGAATCAAATGAAACCTGTCCCCTGCCCAAGGAGTTTCCATTCTATTGAGACAGTCACAGTACTGTCCCCTAAGGACACTACTACTGAGTTTTTTTTTATGTGCATATATTAGAGTTGCACTGTTATAGCTGTGGAGCCCCGGTGGCGAAGTGGTTAAGAACTATAGCTGCTAACCAAAAGGTGGGCAGTTTGAATCCACCAGCCACTCCTTGGAAACCCTATGGGGCACTTCTCCTCTGACCTGTAGGGTCGCTATGAGTCTGAATCGACTCAACAGCAGCGGGTTTGGTTTTTTTATTATAGCTATATTTTAAAATCCTGCTTTGTTCACTTACTATTACAGCATAAGCATTTTCCCATATCACTAGAAATTACCACTCTTAACCGCTACAATAATTACACTCTTCTCACGTACCGCAGTGAATGCAGTCATGTTCCCTACTGGAAATACAGGTTGTTTCCAACCGTTCGTAGTAAATAACACAGCCACAAACATCTTTGTACATAACATTTTCCTGCCTCTCAGGTTATTTCCTTATGATGGGTTTCCAGTTCTTGAGTCAGAAGGTATGAAAGTTTTATGGCTCTTGAAATCCTTTGCCTGGTTTTAGTCTGGAAAGGTTACAGCAATTTATCCTTAAACCAGCAATATTTAAGAGTGCCTCGTTCACTGCAGTTTTGCCAGCATTGAGCGTTACTTTTTTCCTGGTCCTTCATAAAATAGCACTTGTTTCGGGCGCGTTCTGTATAAGTGCACTTGTAGGTTTGGTTGTTGAGTTGGATGTCAGGGTTAATGTGCACTTGTTCTCTTTGGGATCTGGCACCCCCTTTCCAGTCATAGTTTCAATCAGCCTTCAAAGAGACTTTCTCCTGTCAGGTGTTGAGAGATTCCCGGATCCACCACCTCAGGCTGCTGAACATCCTGGGCTGCCATGCCATCTTCTTCATGATCCCCACGTGGGTTCTGGTGGACCTCTCGGCGTTCCTGGTCAGCAGTGACCTGGTGAGTTGGCCGGCCCGAAGCACTCGCCCTTCTCCTGGCTGGTTCCAGAGTCAGTGCTTTGTTGGGTGTCACAGCTCTGCATTGACTCTGGGAATTTTTGGTGTCTGACGCTAGCCTTCCAACACTCGGCTTTTTCTTATGACTGATGTTACATGCAGTTGAGGAAGTCAGCCTCCTTGATGTACCTTCTAAAGAGTGCTTGAGTTCAGCTGCTGATAGCTGTTGCGTTTGTGCCGGTAGCATCAAGGAAGCAAAAAATGGCTCTGCAGGTGGCTCTTTCCTGTCCTGACAAATCTTGTTCAGATCTCATTCTGACTTTTAAAAACTGCTTGCAATGATCGATTGCTTTGTGGGCCTTGTCTCTGTCTTTATGTTCATTTGCTCCAAAGGTATCCATGGCTCCCTGAGCACTAGAATGAGAGTCTTTCCACTCCTGCAGAGTTAGATACCAGAGAATGCGCTAGAAACGGTGACAGTGGTAAGAAAGGGTACACGTGGTTCTTCTAGGCTGTTTCATGGCCTGAGAGAAAGGTTAAGTGTTTACTGAGGGCTTATTGTAGGTCCCTGCGTGATGCACTGTTTGTGCTCGACTGCTAAGCTAAAGATTGGCAGTTTGAACCCACTCTGAGGTACAGAGAAAGATTACTTGCAGTCTACTTCCTTAAGATTAAAACCAAGAGGTGCCTTGAAAGACAGGCCTGGTGATCTGCTTCCAAAAGGTGACAGCCTTGAAGACCCTATAGAGCAGTTCTTTTCTGCACACATCGGGTCACTGTGAGTTGGAACCAACTTGGCAGCAACTAACAACAGCAACAGTCTTTGTGGAAGCAAATTGCGAGACCTTTATTCCATGGTGCTGCTGGGTGGGTTCAGACTGCCAACCTGTAGGTTAGTAGTCAAGCCCAAACCACTTGTGCCACTCAGGGACCTTTCTGTAAAATTACAGTCATCAAAAACCCCATGGAGCACAGTCTGTTCTGATAACACATGGGGTCACCATGAGTCAGAATTGACTGAATGGTAATGGGTCTGGTTTTGGTTCATAATGTGTTCTAGATGGATTCTTGACATGCGTTGTCTGGTTTGATCCTTTAACCCATTGAAGTCTCGGATATGATCTCCATTTTGGAGACAAGGAAATTGCTCAGTTTTCTAACTTCCTTTCCCATGGATTAGCTGTAGTTTTTCTGTGAAGAACTTTCTATCATCAGCCAGGACTAATTTGTTACCCTGAACTATGATACCAGAAAGGCAGTTTAAAGCTTAACTATTTCCTCTCACCACTTTCCGAGTCAGGAGTTGGACCTTACTTCAAATGTTAACCAGTGAGTTGAGGTTTGTTTTCTTTTTGTGTTCTTTTATTACTGTTTCCCGTATCACCATGAGCTCATGTGTAACATAGGAACTCAGTTGCATATGTTAATCTTTTTCATCTTCAGATTGTCCTGTCTCAGCTGATACAGCCCTTCCTGTTGGCTCCTTGCCCTTGGGACACCACAAGTCAGTGTTTGGTAGCTTTGAGCACAGCAGGAGGCCCTCCCCTCCTGTGCACTACCTGTCCCCGACTGCAGGCGGCCACCCCTGCGACAGCCCTGCTTGTTTCAGTGAGAGTGGTATTTAGACTAGGAGCCCCCACCATGGCAACCTGGTGTTGTGGGGTTTTGTTTGCTTATTTTTTGGTATCTAGACACTGCCTGGGTCCTGTGTGTGTCACTTGCTCTTTGGTTGTCAGTGCTTTTAGGCCTTTGCAGCGAGGAAGCAGGAACACATAGTTTGGCAGCGGGCACGGAGTTCACCCTGATTAGTTCCAGTTCCACGTCAACATTACAGAATTTGTACTGTTTGAATTTGTATTTATATCTCTTTTCTCTCATGCTTGGATCTTTGCCACATTTCATATTTGCTTATCCTATCCTAGTTAACCTTGTACATTATCCTGCTACTGCTGCATGCATACCCATGCACTCACAGACACACATTCAGCCACACTCATACTCGTAGACATTGACACACACTCACACATTGACACACACAGTGACACACGCTCACAGACATTGACACGCTCGCAGTGACACACAGTGAAACACTGACACACTCGCAGACAGCAACACACAGTGACACACACAGTGACACACTCACCGACAGTGACACACACAGACACACTAGCTTCAGAATAGGGCTTCGATGCGCAGCTGCAGCTGGAGGATGGCAAGGCCTTTATGATTTCCTTGCCACTCGCTTTGTCCTGAGAACGTGTTCCATGAAAAGAGATCGATCAGAACACAGTGTTCTCGGGGTTGCTGGGAATGACCGACTCATAGTGCAGGGAGGTTTGTTTCCTTCCGCGTGTTCTGTTTTTAGGAATTGCTTTTTCTCCTCCCCCCCCCCGAATATGCCAAATCTTTATCTTTACAAAACCAAATGGTATGGATGCAGTTTATTCAAAGAAGTCTGGCTTCAGTCCCTGTTGCCTCCACTCTGTCTCTCCCATCCAACAGGTAACCATTTTTATGCACCTGGCTTACCCTCTCAGTGAGTCTTTTTTGCAGATGTGAGCACATTTGTGTGTACATTCATCCCCTCTTTCTCACACAAAAAGTAACTTTGTTAGTCCTTCTTAGTATTATGGTATTGCCAACAGGTCTACTGTCAGTTGTGGTATGCTGTTCTCTGTTACAGCTCACTGGTGTCTTACGTATGTGCACACACATAGACACATATAGGCTTTCACTGGGGTCTGTTTTCCTTGCTTTTTTCTGGTATTTATGTGTTAGGAATTAAATTGTGTCCCCCAAAAATTAGGGTTGTAATCCTAACTCCTCTTAGCTGTGGAAGAGTCCCTGGGTGGTGCAAAAGGTTAAGCGCTGAACTACTAACTGAAACCCTGTTGAGCAGTTCTGCTCTGCACACATGGGATCATCATTAGTTAGAATCAACTGAGGGCAACTAGCAAGGACAACAACATACCTGCTGCTGCGAGCCCATTTGAGAATAGGGATTTTGTTATGCGAATGAGGTCTATCAGTGTAGAGTGTGTCTTCAACCAATCACTTTTGAGATGTAGAAAGAGCACCATCAATCACGGGGGTCTGTGACTTTGCCACCCAGATGTAGCCACTTGGGTCTCGAGAGTGCTTGGCCCTCTGCCCGCGGGGCCGTCCCCACACTCCCATCTGAGCTGCAGACAGCAGTGAGAAGGGCAGCATGGCGCCATCCGTGGTCATCCTGGCCGGCCTGGCAGCCCTGCCTGTGGCAGCCTCCTGGCTCTTCCACCCACAGGCCCAGGACTGCGGTGTGCTAGGAGGAGGGAGTAGGGGCATGGGAGTGGTACGTGGCTCTCTGGAAGCCAGCCCCAAATAGAACAGACATCCACATACACTCAGCACTTTGCACCCACCTGGCCGAAGGCCTCTGTGCCTGGTCTGGCCTGTCTCCCTGTCCAGGGACCAGTTGGGCTCTTTGAGGATTGTGGTCCAGATGTTTCCTAGTTGTGGCTTCCTGACTTCTGAGACCCCCTAATCAGAGTAGCCTCTCGCCAGCAGAAGCCAGAGGGTGACTAAGTCTTTTTATGTTTCGCTTGTGATTTGGCAGAGCATTTTTACAGCAAAGGTTGGGTGAGCTGAGCAGGGATCAGTCTGTCCCTGTTGCATGGATGATGTCTTAATCTCTAGTGCTGCTGTGACAGAAATACCACAAGTAGAGGGCTTTAAAGAACAGAAGTTTCTTTTCTCACAGTTTAGGAGGCTAGAAGTCCAAATTCAGGGCCCTAGTTCTTGAGGAAGTCTCTGTCTGTGATGGCTGTAGGAGAAGGTCCTCATCTCAGCTTCTCTTCCTCGGTTTCTTGGCGATCTCCACGTAGCATCTGTCTTTCCCCCATTCATGCTTGCTTCTGTGCTTATTCTGCTGTTTTCATATCAAAAATGAGTAGATTTGAGACACCCTGCCCTGATATGACCTCATGAACATAACAAAGAAAGCCCTATTTCCCAATGGGATCACATCCACAGGTGTAGGGATTAGGGTTCAAACACATTTTGGGGGACACAATGCAATCCATAACAGACAAGGAAACTGAGACCCAGAGTGGTCAAGCAGCTTTCCTGGGGGCTCCCAGCCCAGGGCACATTCATGTTTACAGGTTCTTCACACACAGTCAGGAGCCCCCGCCTGGGCCCCTTCCCTTCCTGTGGAGTGTGGACTGTCCAGTAATCTGACCCATGCTCTTCCGAGCCCAGAGCTCCTGGCCATTCACTTCCCGGGATGAGGGGAGGCGTTGGTTACCTCTTGCTCTGGACCCTTTGGGGCCCTTCATCTCCGAGCCTCTGCCTTCTTGGCAGGAGATTAGCATGAGTCGGAATTGACTCAGCGGCACACAACAACATGCCTACTGTAAAGTATCATGAAGGTCAGAGGTGGTGCAGACAGTTAAGTGCTCAAGTGCTAACCGAAAGGTTGGTGGTTCTGATCCACCCAGAAGCACCTGGAAAGAAAGGCCTTGTTATCTACTTCTGAAAAATCAGCCATTCAAAACCCTATGGAGTACAGCCACTCAGATACACGTGGGGTTGCCGTGAGTCGGGGTCAATTCAACGGAAACTGGTTTATCATGACACACCTGGGTGTGCTACTGTCCAACTGTGGGATCCTGGATAAGCTACTTAGTTCCCACTCCCCGTCTCCCAGCCTGTTCCTATGCTGCAAGGTGGCTGTAGTGCTGCCACCGTCCCTGACGCACTGTCTTGTTCCACGCCTGCAGACCTACATCTCCCAGTGGCCCTGGACGCTCCTGCTCCTGGCCGTGAGTGGCTTCTGCAACTTTGCCCAGAACGTCATCGCCTTCAGTATCCTCAACCTCATCAGCCCCCTGAGCTACTCGGTCGCCAATGCCACCAAGAGGATCATGGTCATCACTGTGTCTCTCATCATGCTGCGCAACCCGGTCACCAGCACCAATATCCTGGGCATGATGACAGCCATCCTGGGCGTCTTCCTGTACAACAAGGTGAGCCAAGGGGAGGCTGCCCTGCCAAGCCCCGGGGCCGCTGTCGAGGTGGTTGAGGAGAACGAAGGGGCTGGAGCACCAGGCACCAGCTTTGTCACTCGTGGGTTTATGATCTCTGGCATGGCCCCGTTCCTCACCAGGCCTCCTTCCCCTCACACAGAGATGTCAGGTCCTAAGCATGCCAGCACTGTCTCTCGGGTGTACAGAGGGCCTTGGCAGCTAAGGAGGCGAGGATTTCTTTCCTTCTCACAAAGGCTCTATTTAGTCTGGTGAAGGTGTGTAGAGGAGCCTAGGTGGCGCACACGGTTTGTAATCGGCTGCTAATCCAAAGGTTGGCGGTTCAGACCCACCCAGCCACTCCATGGAAGAAAGGCCTGGTGAACTGCATCTGTAAAGATTACAGCCAAGAAAACCGTATGGAAGACAGTTGTACTCTCTAACACATGGGGTCGCCATGAGTCAGAGACCAACTCAACAGCAGTGGGTTTGGTTTTTTTTCAAGGTGCATGATGGTGGCTGATAGGACTTGCTTTCCAGTCTTTCTGTCCTTTGTGGGCTCATTAACTGTTCGCTGGCCAGGCCCAAGCTGCTCTGGGTGAGATTTGTGTCTCCTTGAAGAGCTGATTGGTTGGACTTGGGAGCTCCCTCTATCCTCTGGGCCTGCCCTGCAGAATGAGCCAATGCAGCAGCCTCCACATTTATAATCCAGTGACACTGATTACATTTTTCATGTTGTGCCACCACCATCGCTGTCTTTTTCCAAAATATTCCACCACCTTTAACATAAATTCATTGTCCCCTAAGCAAAACCCCCTCCCACCCGTGGTAACACTAGTATAATCTTTGGTTTCCATATATTTGCTTATTTCATATAAGTGAAATTGTACGATATCTGTCCTTGTGTGACTGACTTATTTCGCTCAGCATGATGTTTTCAGGGTTCATCCATGTTGTGGCACACATCAGGACTTTATTCCTCCTTATGGCTGGGTAATATTCCATTGTATGGATGAACCACGTTTTGTTTATCCGTTCGTCTGTTGATGGACATTTTGGGTTTTTATCACCTTTTGTCTGTTGTGAAAAGTGCTGCAGTGAACATGAGTGTGCAGGTTTCTGTTTGTCTTCCTGCTTTCGCTTCTTCTTGGTAGATACCTAAGAGTGGAATTGCTGAGTCAATGATAGTTCTGTGTTCGACTTTTGGAGGAACCGCCAAACTGTTTTCCACAGCAGCTGCACCATTTTACATTCCCACCAGCAATGGATGAGGTTCCAGTTTCTCCACCGCCTCACCAACACCTGTTGTTTTGTTTTTTCAATCATATCCATTTTAATAAGGGTGAAGTGGTATCTCATTGAGATTTTAATTTGCGTCTCCCTAATGGCTAATGACGTGGAGCATCTTTTCATGTGCATGTTGGCCATTGGATATCCTCTTGGTGAGATGTCTGTTCAAGTCCTTTGCCCATTTTTTGATTGGGTGGTTTATCTTTTTGTTGTTAACGTGTGGAAGTTTTGAGCTGGGTGGTTTTTAATGTCTCTTTCCCATGCAGACCAAGTATGATGCCAACCAGCAAGCCAGGAAGCACCTCCTCCCCATCACGACGGGGGACCTGAGCAGCAAGGAGCACCCCCGGGGCGCACTGGAGAAGCCCCAGAACGGTCTCCTCTTCCCCCAGCACACAGACTATCCGTATGGCCGCAACAACATCCTAACAGATCACTTCCAGTATGGCCGACAGAACTACCCAAACACGTACAGTTTGAACCGATATGATGTGTAGAGTCGGGAGCACAGGGCTCCTTCCCCCACCCCCAGCAGTACTGGAAACTTCTGACAACCAGAATGTAAAGCCGAAGGGACGCTGCAGAATCATGGGGTGTCCCCAGCCCCTGGCCTCCCATGCTTCCATGGGCAGCGAGAGGACCAGCAGAAGCAAAGACTTAAAGAAATAACCCAGGCGAGGAGTGGAGGAGGCACCTGTGAGTGTTGTTAAAATAACTCCAGCAACAGAGAGGGACCCAGTTTCTGGAAAATGGTCCGCGGTGAAAAGCAATTAGCATGAAGTTCCTGTCGCCTAATTCTTTGCTGTGCAAGTCAGAGTTGGCATTGGCCCAGATTTGTAGGGGAAAGGAAATTGCTTTCACCTCTCTGCCTCTTTCTGCCCTTGCTGGAAGCAGAGCGGGTCTTCCCTCCAAGGTGGTAAGGAGGAAGTGAAAGCAAGGGAGCACCGGCGGGTAGAGAGGAGGATCCTGGAAAAATCCTGCTTGGTGTCTCCGGTTGTTTCTGTCGTCCTTGTTCTGTCTTCTGATGCATTTTTATCACTCCTGGGATGACTCAGTAGGACGGTTGGTAGGAAGGAGCTTGCATTTTTCTAGGAGATATTTTGTAGTTGTGTATTTTTATGCCTTGGTCCCCACTAGGGAACCCATGAGGACTGGCTTATGGATGGAAAACCCTTTTGTTTTCACATGTTTCAAAACAAGAAACATTCCTATAGGGGAAGCCTGTCTGCCACATTCTGGTGTTTAGCAGGAAGCAATGAAATGTTGTGAAGCTCCTCTCGAATGACCCCAGTTGTTGAAAACGGAAACGAATCAAGAATATGACTACAGTATTTTGTGTGCTAGACAAGACCACAGCGTTTTGACTACGCGGTCTGGTTTTGTGTTGTTCATGTTTGGATCCCAATCATGTCCTGGGTTAGGGGAAAGGGGGCCGCACCAAACTAGGATTTGCTTTGCCAAATCAGATTCTTTGGCTGAGAATAAGTCTGAGTTTGGCCAGAATCATGTCATCAGGAAGATGGTACGTCATTCCTGTGTGCTGAGGGACAGGAGTGGGTTCACTGAGGGGACCACCAGCTTGTGGGGTCCTCAGTGGTGGGAGCGTCCTTTGCTGAACACTGTCCCCAGCCTCACAGATGCTGGCGCTTGGGGAGAGCAAGTGACAGTGACTCACCATTTCTCTCCTGGTGATTCATAAGTTTCCCCGTTCAGACAGGAAGTCATGTAGCTCCTGTTGGACTCTGTTTTTTAATAATTGCATTTTACATGTGTGTGTCTGTCCCCTGCTGCTGTGAGTTGTTGTTGATTCCAACTCATGGCAACCGCATGTGTCAGAGTAAAACTGTGCTTCATATATCTTCTAGGCTGTGACCTTTCAGAAGCACATCACCGGAGCCTGTCTTCTAAGGTGCCTCTGGGTGGATCTGAACTGCCAACCTTTCAGCTAGTAAGTGGAGCGCTTAACCATTTGCACTACCCAGGGACTCCTGGCATTTTACTTAAAAGGTTAAATTTTGTCAGCTTGTGAGTGAACTTTGGGTGGTCGCTGGGTGGCACAAACAGTTTGTGCTCGGCTACTAATCGAAAGGTTGGCTGTTCAAACCTACCCAGTGGTGCCTTGAAAGACAGGCCTGGCGATCTGCTTCCCTAAAGATCACAGCCAAGAAAACCCTATGGAGCACAGTTCTATTCTAGAACACATGGGGTTGCCGTGAGTTGGAATTGACTTAAAAACAACACATTTGGTATTTGGTTTGTCTTTTGGTTTGGTATGAGTGGACTGCTCCGGCAGGGGTTCCACTGCTCACCCATGAGTTTACGTACCATTTGCTCTAGATTCCCTCCATTTGTCTTTCACTTGCTTTAACATTTCGGTCCCATGGTTTAAGATAATTACCATGAAAATTAAACACGCCAGTCCTGAGGGGCGTAATCTGTGACCAGATCTTTCTAAGCCCCTTTATCAGAGGCAGCAGTCTGTGGTGGAATTGTCTCATGGCAGGTAACAAATGGGGATAATTTTGCACCACAAAGATACTACCATCGTTGTCTTTATGATTATAGTAACTGATTCCTGAACGTACCTTTGAACTCCAAAATGAATTATGCCTCTATTCAGGTTGAATGAAATTTCTGATGTTGAAATTTGTACATTAATTTGTTTTCTTTTTCCAACACAAAATCTGCTGTTAAGGGGAAATCACTGTCTGCTTTTATGATTCGTAAATTAATAAATGGTATATTTAATTCTGTACATAAATTTATAGCGAGTACATACACTGGAACAATAGAGACAATCATATTTGACTAAATCATCAGATCAAAAGATGAAGACGGATTTTTGAGGCTTGCAGGTTCACAACTGAGATTAACCTCCTGAAGGCCGCTGCCCCCGCCCCACAGCCCCCACCCCACACCCACAATCGCATCTGCAGCCCTAGCCCCTTGCACCCTCCTCACTGCTGGAGTTTGTGGCGGGGAATGTCAGTTACCCATCTGTGGTCGGATCTGGCCTGGGACACTGACTCTAACCCAGCCCCTTCATTTTACAGAAAAGGAAACTGAGGCTGAGGGGATTTCTGAAAGGTATTGGCTCACTATTGTGAGACTTGGTGTGGTGTTTTTAAGCATCTTAAGTCAGCTGTCATCAGGAAAGGAGTCCCTGGGTGGCTACTCACCGAAAGGTTGGCAGTTCAAACCCACCCAATAGCACCTCAGAAGACAGGTCTGGCCGTCTGCTTCTGAAAGGTCACAGCCTTGAAAACCCTATAGAGCAGTTCTACTCTGCCCACTTGAGGTTGCCATGAGTCAGAATCAACTGGGCAATGGGTTTTTTGGTTTATCATAAGGAAAACAAATCCCTGTTACAAAGGAGACAAGCCACATTGTGTTCAAGTGAGGAAGCACTTGAACTTCCTGAGTTGTCCTATACTTGGTATACATGACGCAACAAGCTCTTTATTATTCCCGGGATGGAACCAGCCAGATACTTTAAGGTCTAACAGCCTTAAAGGCTTAGAATGTTAATTATTAAAGGACTGAAAACTTAATTTTTCTTCCCAATTGTCACCTGTTTCCAAGACTCAAATGCTCTAGACTGTTCTTCGGGAATAATACTATGTATATTACTGATGGCATTTACCAAAAATAAACGATGATTCCCAGGGACTCGAGGTTGGTTCCGATTTGTCAGCTTAGGGCCTCTTGAGATTTCAGAGTGACCCTGTCCTCAGCAAGTGTGCACCAGCAACAAAAAATACGAAGTGAGGTAGAAAGCAAAGCAACTGGGTTCTCCCTTTTCTGTGTACTGCAATGGGTGTATGGCATCTTTTTTTTTTTTCCTTGAGCCAAAAATTAGGACATGTCATTTGAGTATTTATGAGACAGTAGAATAAAAATAGAATCACAGCTCAACAGTTATAATACGCCTTTATTGAATAGAATAACGTGGAAAATCCTAGAATGTTTCAGTGGCCGTGACTCTGAAGTGTATTTTTCAGTAATAAAAGTGAATACGAAGGCATTGGTAGTTCAGTGGTAGAATTCTTGCATTCCATGCAAGAGACTCGGGTTCAGTTCCCAGCCAGTGCATCTCATGCACAGCCACTACCTGTCTGTCACTGGAGACTTGTGTATTGCTGTGGTGCTGAACAGGTTTCTGTGGAACTTCCAGACTAAGATGGACTGGGAAGAAAGGCTTGCCAATTGACTTCCAAAAACCAGCCAGTGAAACCCCGTAGATCACAACAGACCAGGCAGTGTTTTGTTCCATTTTGCATGGGGTCGCCGTGAGTCAGGGATTGGCTCAGTGACAGCTAACAACCACGTCAGACGAAGTGGTGGACTTTCCACATACAATCCTTACAATGCCTTTGCAATAAGTTTTATGAAGCTCATTTTACAGATGAAGAAAATGAGGCCCAAGGGGGTTAAGTCATTTGTCTGGGATCACAAGCTATTAGGCCTGACTCCAAAGCCCCCTTCTGCCATATCACACTCCTCAGAAACCATTCCCAACAGAGAATTTCCTTCAGACATAGTTGGGACAGAGAAGGATGAGTTTCTGCTAAACAAGTTGCCTACCACATCCTTTTAATTCGTAATCCTTTTGTTCAGTGATTTACTGAGCACTTCATTCTTGCCAGGTAGCAGGAAACAGATGTGGCAGCCTCCCGCCCTCAGAGCCCTCAGCTTTATTTATCAATGTGCCACTCTTAAGTTGCATACATGGTACTGTGTTAGAGGTATGTACAAAATACTAAGGAACGTACAGGGCAGTTATTTGAGGGGCATCTGGGAATGCTTTATTTGACTTGCATTTACAATTCACAGGGTATGTGCACATTTTATATTCTATACAATGCCTCCTTTAGTCATCAGAATCCAAGAGGGAGATGGTGCTGGCCCATTTTACAGAGCGGGAAATGGAGGCAGAGGTCAGTGGTGGGCCTCTGGAGCAGGTCTGGAACCCAGGTGTGGCAGACTCCAACGCCGGGCTCTGTGCCCTGCAGAGCAGCCATGATAAAGGGAGCTAGCTGTCTTCAGGTTCTCACCTTTGCCATAGACTGACTGCTAGGAGTTGGTGCAAGCAAACATATCCCTGCGTTTCACTGGCCTAGACCTCACTGCCAGTTAGGCCCTGGAGGAGACGATGTTCTGGCAACCTCAGCAAATCTGCAGTCTACCACTGTGATCAGGACAGGGGCTCAGGATGTGCAGACTCCACCTTTTGGGTCAGGGTCTGGTTTAGGGATGGCACCTTTGTTCACTCCCAGAGACTGATGGCCCAGCCAGATACCAGAGTCCAAACTCACTCAGGAATGTTCTCTCCCAGAGACGAATACTCCTGTTTGTCCCTCCAAGGCACCTTTGTAACCAGAAGTTTGCTTGGTGACGTGGACACAAACAGCCCTGAGAAATGCACCTTGCTCTGAGATAGAGACCCTCTAGCGTCCCCAGGTCCAGCCTCTCTCCCTGGGACGGGACGGGACCTGTTCCCACATTCTTCCTCCCTGGAGTCAAAGTAGAAGCTGACTGGGTTTCAGGTCCCTGGCTGGCACAAATGGTTTGTGATCAGCTGCTAACCAAAAGGTTGGCAGTTCGAACCCACCCAGCAGCACCATGAAAGGCCTGGCGATCTGCTTCTGTAATGATTACAGCCAAGAAAACCCTATGGAGCGTTTCAGCTCTAACACATGAGGTCACCATGAGTCAGAACTGACTCAACAGCAACGGATTTGCTTTTTGGGTTTGAAAGGTGTTGTGGTGTCAGCTAGCTGACCACTGCAGGGTGCAGTTACTGAGGAGATGGGGTGATAGTCACAAAGTTTTGGCTTTATTGAGGCTCTGGGTTTGGATGTGCCTAGACTTCCTGTCATCCACTACTTAATAACTTTGTCTTTTTTTTTAAGTTTGGGAAAATCATTAAAGCAAAATAAAAACCAACTATACTATAACCCAAAACCCGTTATCTAGTCAATTCAGACTCATAGCGACCCTATAGGACAGGTAGAACTGCCCCATAGGGTTTCCGAGGCTGTAACCTTTACGGAAGCAGATTGCCACATCTTTCTCCCTCAGAGTGGCTGGTGGGTTCAAGCCGCTGACCTTTCAGTTAGCACCCGAGTGCTTTAACCACTGCACCACCAGGGCTCCTTACAACTATACAGATGCCAAAAAGAGTGAGCAAGATTCCTACGTACTGATGGAACATCTGCCAAAACTTATCACTGAGTGAAAAAGGGAAGAGTGAAGTATATAAATGTGCTTGTGAAGGCACAGTTCATCTTACGAAAGATACCCAGATATCCTCTGGGGAGGATAGTTCCCCCCCGCCCTTCATATTGGCATATTGCATGTGTATTTTGTAATCTTTTTTTTTAAAGAGAAATATGCCAGAAACATTGCCCCATATTATTATTCGCACTTACCTTGATTTTAAGGAGCCCTGGCTGTACTGAAAGGTCAGCAGTTTGAACCCACCAGCAACTGGGCAGGAGAAAGATGTGGCAGTCTGCTTCCATAAAGATTACAGCCTTGGAAACCCTATAGGGCAGTTCTACTTCCGTTCTATAGGGTCGCTGTAAGTCAGAAATGACTTGATGGTAGTGGGCTTGGTTGTTTTATCTTGATTTTGTTTCTGTGTATATGGCACTGTGATTTGCTATGGATTATTTAACCAACCCCTACTGCTGGATGTCTAAACTGTTTACCATGTTTTGTGGTTAAGACTGCAGTGAACATCATAGTACCCATTTCTGATTTTGTTGTTGTTAGGTGAAGGATGGCAGTTCAAATCTACCAGCCACTCCTTGGAAACCCTATGGGGCAGTTCTACTTTGTCCTATATGATCGGAATCAGCTCAGCCACTTCTGATTATTCGGATAAATTGCTGAAAGCACACTTGCAGCATCAAAGCTGATGGTGCTACACATGGTTTTAAGCTTCTTCCCATTTTGCTTGCTAGGTGGGTTCCCTCTGCAGCCATCTCACCCAGGGGTGTACACTTTACTTGTTTTACTTAAAGAGTTTTGTAGTTTCCAGGTGCTTGGAGAACTCTGCATCAGCCTCTACTTGGACCATTTCTACTTTCTTCTCACCAGGGGATTCTGATTTGGCCCATTAAATAAGCCTGGAAGTGGCCCCTGTGGTACTTAAATTTTGTCTCAGATAACAGCATTTTATTTTTAAATTTTTTGGTAGTACAAATTTAATTTTTCCTATTATTTTTAAATGAAAATATTATGCATACAAGAGAGTATACATAAATTCCAGCCTTTTGCCCACTTTTCTCTTAGGCGTTTTTTGTTTTCAGGAGTTCTTTATGTATTTTGGGCGCTCAACCTTTGTTGGTATCTGTGCAAGCAAACGTCCTGATTTACACAGCTAGCCTTAGATGAATAAACCAAAAAAACCAAACCTGTTGCCGTCGAGTCAATTCTGACTCACAGCGACCCTACAGATGAACAGACGTTCTTAATTTTAATGTAGTGTGAATTTTACAAGCAGATAAACAGCATTTTAAATACTGCGAAGAATGCATGAGAGTAGTGCTCACGGGGTGCACATCTTTCCGGTAGGCAGTAGAGCACTGTCAGTACTGAATGTGCATACCCTTTGACTCAGCACGAGATGTACATAAAAGGATGTTTGCTGCAACACTTTTAATAGTAGTCTAAAGTGGTCTGCTGCCAAAGACCTCTTTAAAATCTTAAAAAAACAAAGATGTCACTTTGATGACTTAAGATGTGCCTCACCCAAACCATGGTCTTTCCACTCACCTCACATGCATGTGAAAGCTGGACAATGAGAAAGGAGGACAGAAAAATTGATGCATTCAAACTGTGGTGTTGGCAACAAATATTCAATGTACACTGGACTGCCAGAAGAACCACCTAATCTGTCCTGGAGGAAGTACAGCCAGAATGCTCCTTAGAAATGAGGATGGTGACTGTCTTGCTTACTTTGGACAGGATATCAGGAGGGACCAGTCCCTGGAGAAGGACATCATGCTTGCTAAAGGGTCAGTAAAAAATAGACCCTCGAAGAGATGGACAGACACTGTGGCTCTAACAATGCACTCAAACATACCTACTATTTTGAGGAGGGCTCAGGACTAAGCAACTTTCATTCTCTTATACATAGGGTTACTGTGAGTTGAAACCAACTTGATGGTACCAAACAACAAAGCTGGAACAGCCAAAGTGGTCAGCAATATAGATTCTTGCTTAAATAACTAACAGTAAATCCACACCACAGAATCCTGTGTCATCAATAATGACTCATTAACCTGTTTTGGTTCATAGGTCCTATTAAGAATCTGATAAATGCTGTGTACCTTCAACCCATGAAGATGCATATATGCACAATATTTTAACCCCAATACTTGGATCCCTGAAGTCCATCCAGTCTCCAGGTGGTGCGAACAATGAGTTTGGCTGCTATCCGAAAGGCTGGAGGTTCAAGTCCACCCAAAGGTGCCTCAGAAGAAAGGCCTGGCAATCTACTTCCCAAAAATTGTCCATTGAAAACCCCACAGAGCTCAGTTCTACTCTGACACACATGAGGTCATCAAGAATTGGAATCAACTTGAGGCAATTTGACTTTTGAAGTCTATCCATGGTGGATCCAAAGTTAAAACCTCTTGATATGATCTTTATTGGCATGGAAAAATGCCATCACTATCCAGATTACTGATCACTATATGCAGTACAGTCCCATGCTATTCCTTCTGTCTAGTGTTCTCCCCCCACTTTTCACATAGCTGACTCCTTGCTCAGATCTCAGTGCATGCCTCACCTCTGGAGGGCTTTCCCTACAACTTTATCAGTGTAGGCCCACTCTCCCCCTTACTATTTTCTCAGCACCTTGTTCTTTTCCTTAATGACTCCTTGTGATGCTGTATTTGCTTACTGATTTGTGGGTCTCTTCCCATACACACAGTGGGCTGGAAGAGATTAGGTCTGACTTGTGCCTAGCCGCATCACAAACCACATACAGCCTGCCACCTGTTTTTGTAAGGCCTGGGCTCCAAGAATGGTTTTTACAGATGAACATGTACTTTGGCAAACAATTTGATGACAGGAAAGACTAGCTTGAACTCCGATCAAGCAAAATGTCATCCCCCCAAAAAATTCCATTCCTTTCATTAGACCTGTATTAGGGGGAAAAAAACCGAATTATTACTATATCTTAAACCTCACCAATAAAGATTTTGTGGACATTTTTCTTTTGTTATGCAAACCAGTAAAGCAGTTGCTGTAGAGAAGACTCCGATTCGTACGTATCAGAGTAGAACTGCACTCCATAGGGTCTTCAATGGCTGATGTTTTGAAAGTAGATCGCCAGGCCTTTCTTCCCAGATGCCTCTGAGTGGGCGTGAACCCCCAACCTTTGGGTTAGCAGACAATGTTATTAATGGTTTGTGCCACCCACGGAATCCTGTTTTGTAAACACCTACATAATATCCTCGATTTTGTCTCTTGGCCCTCGGAGCCTGAATATTTTCTATTAGGCCTTTTATAGAAAAACTCTGCTGACTCCTGGTCTAGAGCAATACTTTGTTCGTAAAAATAAAAAAGTGTATGTAAAATACCCGTGCATCTATTTGCACACGAAAAATTGGGAGGAAAAGCCAACAAAGCGTTCACAATGGTGATCTCAAGAAGTCCGATGATGGGACTTCGCTGTCTCCGTTGCTGGAACTTTGCACCTTGTTATTTCTTCCCCACAGTTCGCAGGAGTTAGCTTCATCGTATTAAAAGCAATGTAATTACATCCTTCGGGAAGGCACAGAATCCTGTCGCACGCGGTCTTTCTAAAAGGGAGGTCGTGGGCTCCCATTCCGCTAGGGCACTTCCGAGGCCGGAAAGTGGGGAGGGGTTCCCTGCCCCAGGTCTTTTTGCCCAGAACGCTGGGTTGAGCAGAAGAAACTGAAGAGAACCTTTTGGGCCCAAATCAGCCCGCGTTTTCAGGACCGTCGCATCCTAGCTCCGTGTCCACCGCTGGGCGAGCAGGCCTGGGAGTCTTGTCGCAGCCGGAGCGCTTTCTGGACGCACCTCGGAGTCTCTTCGCCGCCGCAGCCGCGCGCGGAGGAAACGGAGCCACTGACACGGACAGGAACTCCCGGGAGCTTCTCGGGCTGCGAGCCGGCCTGTCAGGTCGTCGGCCTGTGAGGACGCCCCCCGCCACGGGTAGCGACCGTCCGCGACATTCCAGCGGTCGCGTACGCCACGCGCTAGCTGGCCCCCTCCGCGCAGGCGCGGGAAAGGCTCTGCGCATGCGCCTTCTGGCCCCTCCCGCGGGTCCGCCCTTCGCGGGCCCTCTTCCCGCCCGTCTCCTTCCCTCACTTCCGTCGTTTCCTGGCGACGGCCGTAAGTTGAGGGCGGAAACGGCCCACGAGGCCCGCCGTAAACGGCCCCGCTCGCGCCACTTCCGGCCGGCTTCCTCACACAGCGCTGGTGGGCGATCGAGAGGCGGAGGAGGACGTTCCCCAGGGCCGGAGCCATGGAGATGCCGCTGCCGCCCGACGGTGAGGCGCTGCGTTACTTGGGGACTGTTTCTCTGTTCCTCCGGAGTCCGCTGTCGCCCGCCCCACCTCCTGGGGTCTCCGGGCCTGCGAGGGGGCGGGGCTCGGCCTCCCGGGTTGGCCTGCGGCCTTTCCGCGGGACCACCCCGCGTTCCCCGCGCGTGGGTGTCCCCTGTCGGGACCCGTACGAGGACTACCTCTTTGCCGCCCGCCCCGAGCGATCCACAGCCCGGCGCACCGGGCCTGGCGCGGTCCCCACTGACGCCCCGCGTGGTCTTTTCTCCTCCCTGCAGACCAGGAGCTACGAAATGTCATCGACAAGCTGGCGCAGTTCGTGGCTCGCAACGGGCCCGAGTTTGAGAAGATGACGATGGAGAAGCAGAAGGATAACCCGAAATTCTCATTTCTTTTCGGAGGCGAGTTCTACAGTTACTACAAGTGTAAGCTGGCGCTGGAGCAGCAGCAACGTGAGTCCCTTACCGTCTCGGGCCGCCCCCTGGTGCGATTCTCCGCTCAGATTCCACAAACTGCGTTTTTTTTTTAGTTTCTCGCGCTTTCCCTGTGGATTGGGGCAGCTCGGTCTGCACGATCCCTTTTGCTGTCCTTAGAGCCCTGCATGGAGCGGCTGCCGGGCCGGGGTGTGATGGAGAATGCGGTTATCGATCCTCGCCTGGCCTCTGGGTCAGGCATTCCGCTGTTGTTTTGCAGGTGTGAGGACTGAGATCCGCTGATGTACAGCAACTTGTTCAGCGTTTCCCAGGGAGGAAATGATAGCGGCTGGACTGGAGCCTTCCCGCCTTTGTCCAGGCTCCTTTGTGTGCTCTAGGGATCCAGTAGAGTTTTTGTGCATTTCAGATGCTAGCAGAGATCCAGACCGAAAAGAACTGGTCATCTCTTTTGGGTTTTTGTTGTTAGTTGATGTAGAGTTAATTCTGAACCATAGAACCTCCGTGTGTGCAGACTAGAACTGCTCCATAAAGTTTTCTAGGCTGTGGCCTTTCAGAAGCAGATGACCGGCCCTTTATTCCATGGCACCTTTTGGTGGGTTTGAACTGCCAGCCTTTGGGCTGGTAGTTGAGTATGTAACCATTTGTGCCACCCAGGGACTCCCTTTTGGCTTTAGCTCTTGGCAAATGTTTATCAAGGTTTGTTCAGCTGAGCATCAGGAATTCTGGCCCTGCTCTCAAAGAGTTTGAGATGAGACCGGGGAGATGCAGCTGGTCTTTGAATAATGGATGAATAGTCACCAGCTGGTGAGTTTCTTGAGGCAGGGCTCTTCCTGTCTTGTTCAGTAGGAAATCCCCAGTCACTAGATCATGTTACTAGAATAAGTTGTTATTAGCTGTTTCTTAACAAGTTGACTCCTGACTCATGGTGAGTCCTGTGCACAAGGGATCAGACCATTGTAATCCGTAGGATTTTTGAAAGTAAATTGCCAGGCGTTTCTTCCTAGTCATTGTTAGTCTGGAAGCTCAGCTCAAACCAGTTCAGCATCAGAGCAGCACAAGCCTCCACGGACAAACAGGTGGTAGCTGTGCCATGAGGTGCATTGGCTGTGAATCGGACCCAGCTCTCCCTCATGGAAGGCCAGAGTTCTACCCTGAGCCGCCACTGCCCCCTACCAAATGAAGAGGGGGTTGCCAAGTGGTGGGGTATTGAAAGGGGAGTGCTTCCTAAAGGCCAAACAGACCTGGCAGGAATCGTTGTTGTGCCCTATCATGTGGCATGCTTTGGACATGTTGTCAGGAGGGCCCAGTCTCTGGAGAAGGATATCATGCTTGGTAAAATAGAGGGTCAGTGAAAAAGAGGAAGACCTTCAACGACGTGGATTGACATAGTGACTGCAGTAATGGGCTCAAGCATAATACAGATCACGAGGCTAGAGCAGGACCAGGCAGTGTTTTGTTCTATCATACATAGGATCACTATGAGTCGGAAGCAATTCCATAGCACCTAACAACAACAGCATGTAGCACAAGCAAGTAGGCGTTGGTAAGGCAGATAGTCGGGCACAGTGTGTGCAGAGGCAGGACAGCTCCAATGAGCACTGATTCAGGAGAGGCCCAGCATGGCTGGAGCGTAAAAAAAACAAAACCAGTTGTCTTTGAGTTGGCCCCGACCAGTGGTGATCATCTGTGTGTCAGAGTAGAACTACACTCCGTATGGTTTTCAATGGCTGGTTTTTCAGAAGTAGATCACCAAGCCTTTCCTCCAAGGTGCCTCTGACTGGACTCGAACCTCCTACCTTTTGGTGAGCAGCCAAGCACATATACCATTTATACCACGCAGGGAGTCCAGCTAGAGCATAGAGTGTATGTGGGAAGAGTTTGATTCAGGGCGTTACATCTCAGGGGAGGGTTGGATTTCTCTCTGGTGCAGGAATTCTTCTGGTCCCTGGTGAGATTTGAGGTGGGAGAGCGAGGCAGCTGCCTGAAATCATTGGTAAGATGTCACGTATGCTTGTGTGTTGCTGGAGCGGTTATTGTGTAGCCCCAGCACACCACATTTACAGCTGCTGCTGCCAGTAGTGGGAAGGAAGCCTTGGGAGTTTTAGGCAAGGGAGAGACGGGTCGGGTTTGTGTCACATGTCTGGTGGCCAGTGTGGAGGGCAGGCCAAAGGGAGCATGAGTAAAAGCTGGGCGACTAGTGAGGAACAAGACTGGCAGTGAACAAACTGGCAAAAGATGATAAGGTCTGGATTAAGTCAGAGGGCATGGGGGCAGGTGGGGCTTAGGTGGAATCAGTTGGGTGTTGATGAGGGTGGCATACAAGGAGGGAGGGGAAGACACCTGGGACGGTGCCTGACTTGAGTGACCGGGTGGTAAGAGTGGCTTTTTTTGTGAGGGGGCCCACACTCGCCATTCCCCTGGAGGGCCAGGAATCAGGAGCTGCTCCAGGGCTTGGCACTGTAATGGGAAGGATAGTGTGTGCTCACCACCAGGGAAATTGAGGTCAGGGAGAGCTTTCTGCAAATGCTGCCTTCTCTGGGACCTCAGGACTGTGTTGGAGTTAGCCAGGTGCAAAACCAGGATGGGAGAGTGTCCTGGGCAGAGGGACAAGCTTCAGAGGGGCCTAAGAGTGGGGTGGGCAGGGGAGTACCCAACAGCTCACACCAGCTGGAGCCCAGAGGAGGGGGGACTTCTGGAAGGGTCAGAGGGGAAAGGCTGAGCAGGGAGTACCTGCTGAGGAGTTAGGCATTTGTCTTGAGAGCTTTGGGGAGTACTACAGGGGTTTCAGACGGACTACAGGCCCGGGGCTGTGTTTTGGAACAGGGCCCCCCAACAGTGCAGCTGCCCTTCATTCTCTAGTCACAGTCTGAGTCCCAGACCAATCAAATGGCACTAGCAAATTTCTTGGGAAAGGGCTAGGCTGTGTTGCCCCCCCCCCCCCCCCCCACCTCTCGTCTGGCGTGGGCCTATCCTTTTATAAAGTATAATGTTGTTAGTTGCCGTTGAGTCGACTTCGATTCACGGTGATCCCATGTGTGCAAAGTAGAACTGCTCTGTGGGGTTTCTGAAGCTGTGACCTTTCAGAAACAGGTCGCCAGGCCTTTCTTCTGAGGCATCTCTGTGTGGGTTCAAACCTGGTTAGTAGTCCAGTGCTTAACTATAAAGTACAATAGGTGTATGAAATGTCAAATTGCTATGAAAGTCTGGAAATGCTCGCTCTCTACATCTGTACAGGTTTGGTTTCGGTATTAGCCTGGGGTGATGCGTGACCCACATGTTGAGCAGCGGAACAGTGGCTGCAGTGTGGAGGGGACAGAGGGGCAGCCTGGGTGAAGGAGACCAGTTCTAGGGGTGATGGCAGGTGGGGTCAGGCAGGGATGGCAGGGGTGCTGACAGGCAGGAGTGTCATCTGGGATAGACAAGCCAGGTGACTTGGTGAGGGATGAGGTGCAAGGGTGAGGGGAGTCGCCTGTGCCTGTAGGTTCTGGCTTCAGTGTCAGGAGACCTGCGACACTCAGGATCTCCGGAGGAGGAGGAATTTGGGGCATGGGGCAGGAGGGATGTGTGCTGGGTGTGAGAGGCCTGTGGGAAACCTGCAGACCCATCCACTCAGTGATTAGGCCCGAGGCTTGAGGAGCCGAGTATGTTGACGATGGGTGTGGGAATTGTGGCGCGCAGCCGCAACTGCAGCCCCAGACCCAAAAACCACACGTGCTGCTGTCAATTCCAACTCATGGCGACCCCATGTATTACAGGGTAGAATTGCCCCGTAGGGTTTTATTGATTCTAATCTTTACGGAAGCAGATCGTCAAGCCTATTTTCTGCAGTACTGCCGGGTGGGTCAAACTAACAACCTTTAGTTTAGCAGTTGATCGCAAACTGCTTCTATCATCCAGGGACCTCATAACTGCAGCCTCAGGCTATGTTAAACCCCCCTGGAGAGCTTCATAGACAGAGTTTCGAAGCTTAGGATACAGGCCAGGCATTCCAACATTTTGGGTCAGACAGGAGCCAACAGAGGTGACCAAGGAGCAGCCAGAGGGGGATGAAGGGACAGGAGAGTGTGTCTGTGACACCAAGGGGAGTGGGACAGGGACCTGAGACAGGGCCACACTGGGCTGGTTAAGGGCATCCTGAGCCACCTGTGGTGGGGGTGAGAATGGCAGAGGCGGCCTACTGTGGGTGGGTGCAGTGAGATGAGGAGGTGAAGGCATCTTGGCTGTAAGTTGTTCAGAGGAGCATGGGGTAGATTTCAAAGATAAAGACTCAGGTTATTTAGATGCTGTTGGGGAAGAGCCAGTAGAGAGACAGACACACACTGGACTTCCTGAGGCAGTGTCCCTGGGAGGAGGGGGGGTGCAGCATGAATCAGGCTTGGCCCACAGGGAGCCTTGGGTGCACATTCCAGAAAACCCGAGCAGCTCAGGCTGTTCAGTTGGCCGGGCGCGACGTGTTCACCTGTGCACTCCGCCGACCTCAGCTTAGGCCTTGTCTGGCGCTAGTGCCTCTTGCAGGCTCTGGCAGGGCTGGGTCACATTCAGACTCACAAGGCCAGGAGGCCAGGGGGAGAGCACATTGTCTGTGGTCCTTTTCCCCACTTGCCTCCCCAGCTGAATCGGGATGTGCGCCCACCCTGACTCGGTCTCCCACAAGCAGAATAGGTGTCCATAACCAGCAGGGACCAATTGACCCCTGAATGGTGCGGCCCCTTTCCCGAGGATGTAGATGGGAACAATCAGAGTCCAGGGGGGAAGAAGGGCAGGGGGCAGCGATGTGTGCTGGGGGGCCTGCAGCTTCGTGACTCAGGTTGGCATGGGCCGGAAGGACAGTGGGGCCAGGTGGGGCAGTGTTGGAGGGAAAGTGACGAGGAGACAGCCCTTAGGCCCTCCAGGGAGAGGCAGGGCTCAGAGGCAGTGATGGAGCCCAGAGCATCCCGGCCATGGCCTGTGAGGTGAGGCAGGTGGTGGGCTGGATGCTGAGGAGCTGGCGACCCCACACTTGGAAGCAGTGGATCTGGTCTGGCAGAAAGCCCCCTTCTCACAGGTCACCTGTTCTTCTCTCCCCCAGTCATTTGCAAACAGCAGGCCCCTGAGATGGAGCCGGCTGCGGCCCTGCCGCCCCTGCCACAGCCCCCGCTGGCCCCCGCAGCACCCATCCCACCGGCTCAGGGCGCCCCATCCGTGGACGAGCTCATCCAGCAGAGCCAGTGGAACCTGCAGCAGCAGGAGCAGCACCTGCTGGCCCTGCGACAGGTACGGGGCCCCCACCCTGGCCCTCTGACAGGCATCCTGAGTGGGTTCAGGACCCTCTCCTTCCCCTTCTTTCTGGGTCCTGAGGTGGTACCAAGAGCTCTCAGGACCTTGCCCAGGGCCTGGCCCCCTGAGCCTCTGTTTCCCGCCTGCAAGTTGGAATTGACAGCATGAGGCTTCACATCTCTGGTCCCCATGGCAGACTGGAGACTGGCCTCACCTTGCATTTTGCCAGACTGACGGGCAATCACACAGCCTGTTGTAGTCTTCGGCTCCATCATTCTCCTGAGGCTGCTCTCTTCACTGGCTTCCTGACCCGGCATTTCCTCTCGGCTCTCTGCTCATGGCTCTCGCACAGTGTCTTCCTTCCCTCCTGTCTTAAGTAGATGTGCAGAGGCACTCTGCTCATCTGGGTCTCAGTATTCGCCTGTTACCTGGGGGCTGACAGCATTGCCCTGTGTCCTGTCTGCCACCCAGGCAGGCATGTAGGACAGGGTCTCCTGTGGCAGGGGCAGTGTGCTGCTGGACACTCAGAGCGTGTCATCAGGCAGGGCAAGGGCCCCTCCTCACAGTCTGGCCCACCTGACCTCCCCAGGAGCAGGTGACGGCGGCTGTGGCCCACGCGGTGGAGCAGCAGATGCAGAAGCTACTGGAGGAGACCCAGCTGGACATGAACGAGTTTGACAACCTGCTGCAGCCCATCATCGATACGTGCACCAAGGATGCCATCTCGGTGAGGGTGGCCCCGGGCAGAGGTTGGGGGGCTCCCAGAGCTTGGACCTCCAACCATCCCATCCCGCATTCAGGAGCCCAGCACATCCTGTCCAAAGCTATGGGCCTTTCCCTTCCTTGTGGGCGTGCCGGCCTCAGATTCTGAATCCCACATCCATCTACAAGGTGTTGGCCTGGGCTGAGGGCAGCACACCTACAGGCAGGTGGGCCCAGTGGTGTGGCCTTCCCCGTGAGGACCCATCCTCACACCACCTGGCCATCACAGGCTGGGAAGAACTGGATGTTCAGCAATGCCAAGTCACCGCCGCACTGTGAGCTGATGGCCGGCCACCTGCGCAACCGTATCACGGCCGACGGGGCGCACTTTGAGCTGCGGCTGCACCTCATCTACCTCATCAATGACGTACTGCACCACTGGTGAGTGGGGCCTCGCCCTCCACCACCTGCCTGCCACAGCCTTGTGTCCATGCCCCTGTTGGGGGGCTTGTCTGATACCCTCTCTCCCCCTGGAAGCCTGAAGCTGGCTGTCCTCACCTATCCATCAATCACCTCATCTTGCAGGGGGTTCCTTTCTCACCTCAGTCCCTTCCCCAGACCCCGAACACCATCCCCTCTGCCCCTTGCTCTCCTTGGGGTAGCCTCCAGGCATCTCAGTGAGTCAGGACTGAGGCTTCATCCCTGACCCCAGCATTAGGCCCGGCTCAGCGGTCCTCAGGCTCCACCTCCTCACTGCCTCTCAGCGACTCTGGCTCTGCACCGGCCACCCGCTCACTCACCCTCACCCCCTCAGCCTTTGTTCTGTTCTGCTGCTGGGACCCCCTGGGGACTGTGCTCACCCTCAGTCTGACCCCGCTATCTCCCAGTGTCCTCACACAAGAGCTGTCCTGCCTCC
Source organism: Dugong dugon (assembly GCA_030035585.1). Lineage (NCBI taxonomy): Eukaryota > Metazoa > Chordata > Mammalia > Sirenia > Dugongidae > Dugong > Dugong dugon. The sequence goes on along the minus strand of CM057462.1, from coordinate 20,982,586 downwards.
CAAGGCCAGGCAGGGCTGCTGTCTGCTCAGCCAGTTGGCAAGGACTTTGGCAATTTACAAGAAAGGCTAATAGGGAGACAAAGAATCTGGACCAGAGAAAGGCCAGGGGTGGGGATGGCGCGACTCTGCTGCCATGAGGTTGGTAAGGTGGCCCCAGGGTCAGCCGGACTAGGAGGGGCACCTTGGTTATAAGCACGGCTCCTGTGAGAGCGGAGGAGACTGAGCCAGGCCTCAGAGAAGCAGGTTTTCCAGCCTTTCCCTACGGGATCCGTGTCTTGCCCACCTCCTGCCGCATCTGCAGCTCGGGCCCCCACCCCATCTGCACAGCCTGTGCGTCTCAGCTTCACTGTCTGCCACAGTTGTCTCCTTCCCTTAGTTCTCTCCCTTGAGAGAAGCCGCCACCCAGAACCTTCTCTGCTCTTGCCATATTTTCAGCTCTGCAGACTTGCCTCTTGTGTTTCCCCAGCGACACTGCTCTTTAGCTCTGGCCCGTGGTTAACGGCGGCTGTCTGCTGTGTCCGAGGCTGTGTGCTACTCTTCTGCCCTCCCTCCTGACACAGGGCCCTGCTCTCCACTGAGCTCCCTTGGGCGAGCTCGGCCTTTGGAGGGGCCTGAGATGCTCACCTGGGCCGTGCGTCCTCCCGGAGGCTCCTGGCGGGGAGGGCGGGAGCCCGTGGCTTGGCATCATGTGCACCTTGTGGCCTGGCTGCAGGGGCTCCCCTCACACGGTCTCCGGTGGACTCAGGGCCTCCCCTGTAAGACAGGGTTGTGACCTGGAAGCCTGGGAGGCAGGCCTGTGCAGAAGTCTGTGCACATAGCAGTGACCAACCCTGGGTCAGCAATCCCCTGTGGCCCCGTGGCACCCTTTGTCCTTATCTCCAGTCCCCAGGCAGAGTTGCCTATGAAGAGCCCAGCATGAAGTGCTGGCTCCCACAGGCCAGGCCTGTGCCCCCCCCCCCCACATCACTGTCCCCCAACCCGTGGGCCCTAATGCCAGCCCAGTCTCGCCCCGGGTCCCTAGCTGGCAGAGGGTGTGGTGGCTGGAGCCGCGGTGTTGACGGGCGTGTGGCCGGGTCCCGCTAGGGCCCTGACGCGCGGAAGGTCTCTCCCTCACAGCCAGCGCAAGCAGGCGCGGGAGCTGCTGGCTGCCCTGCAGAAGGTGGTGGTGCCTATCTACTGCACGAGCTTCCTGGCTGTGGAGGAGGACAAGCAGCAGAAGATTGCCCGGGTGCGTGCTGGCGTGGCACAGCATGGGGGCAGGGCTGGGCGGGGACACCCCTACTCTTCTGCTGACGCAGCCCCTCCCCACATACCAGCTCCTGCAGCTCTGGGAAAAGAATGGCTACTTCGATGACTCCATCATTCAGCAGCTGCAGAGCCCGGCCCTGGGGCTTGGCCAGTACCAGGTGGGCACTGAGGCCAGCAGGAGGGGCCCTGCTGCCCAGCAAGTTCCAGGAGCAAAGGGACTGCACCCCTTGCCTACACCAGGGTGTGCGGGGGCAGCCAGTCAAGCTGGTGGCCTCAGAGCCCCAGGACCATGAAGGGGGCGGTGCTGAGCAGCAGCCTCTTGGCCTCTTCCCCCCAACACACACACCTGCTTACCTGGCTGGCCTTGCTGTCCTGGCACACCTGTGCCTAGTTGCTAGATGTGGCCAGCACTCTCAGGTGTGGAGGAAGTGTGGTCTGTCCTGCCTCTGTTTGGGCCTCCCGGCAGCTTTCACATACAGGACGTGAGGACAGCTGCTGTGTTGACCCCACCACACCCCCCTGTTGTCAGGCGGGTCTGGTGGAGCTGCTTACTGTTTTCCCTGCTTCTCTCCCCATGTTCTCTGAGGTGGCATCCACTCCACAGCCCTGTGGCCCCACCCTCATCCTCCTCCCCCTCACCCGGCCCCGGTCCATCTGTGAGCCTCCAGTGTGCATGCCAGAGGCTGAACAATGCCTCTTCCCTCTGTGACCGTCCCATGTTTCTACAGTGGGAGGCCCAGTGCTCAGAAAGTCCATGGGGAGCACACAGCCTCCCTTTCTGCGGTAGGTTGGGCTTGCCCTCATACACGGGGCCTATGTCCCCTGGCCTGATGCCCCCATTTATGTGCACCAAGCTCCTGACACGGCCCCTTCCTGTGTCCGAGTCCTCTTGAGATCCTCTGAGGCCTGTCCTGCCATGAGCCCCACTTTACAGACAATGTTGAAACTCAGTGAGTGTGTGACTGCTTGAAGTCATGCAGCCTGTGAGTGGGCTGTCAGCATCTGTCCACCTGACCACCACTCATCCTCATCACCTGGGACTCAAACTGCCAGATCCCGTACCCGCTATGGTTGTGATGGCTGTGTTTACTGTCTGCGTGATAACCACCACATACCCTGGGTCTCGTTGCCCATGAGCATGCTTTGAGGCTTTCTAGAGGCGTGGGTGCCAGGAGTCTGGGTGGAAAGCTAAGCTGCACCGCTGAGTGCTGGCCAACCCTCCACCAGGCGACACTCATCAGCGAGTACTCGTCAGTGGTGCAGCCGGTGCAGCTGGCCTTCCAGCAGCAGATCCAGACACTCAAGACACAGCACGAGGACTTCGTCAGCAGCCTGGCCCAGCAGCAGCAGCAGATCCCAATGCCCCAGATGGATGCTGAGGTCAAGGCCACGCCACCGCCCGCTGCCCCACCCCCAGCTCCCACACCTGCCCCAGCCATCCCGCCCACCACCCAGCCAGGTATGCACCCCCCTCCACCCTTGTCACACTAATGGCCCTCGGGGGGCATGCTTCTCTAGTTCAGGGGCCACGTCCTAGGGACATCTTTATTCTGTTCACAAGCACTGGGCCCAGATGTTTCCCCAGAACCTTAGAAGCCAGACAGATTGACAACAGGGTCCAAGACGAAGATAGCTTTCATACCAAACTGGACAAGGATGGTGCAAGGTGGAAACTCACCCTGGGTCGTTTTTGAGCAAAGAGGCAGGAACACTACATGAACACTAGCAGGCAGAATTCAAAAACTAAAACGACCAAATCCATTACTGTTGAGTCAACTTCAACTCATGGTGACCCTATAAAATGGGGTGTTTAAAAAGTACTTGTGACCAAATCGGATCTCCCCCAGGAACAAAAGGATGGCTTGGTAGAAGACCTAGTGATGAAACAACAAGGGGAAGTGCTTTTCTAATTAGATGCAGAAAAGTGAAGTTCTCTGATAGAAATTATTTTGCAAGCAAACAGTAAGGTAGCACAAATGGTTTCTCGTTTATTGTAGAGCGTTCAGAGAAATCAGGCATGTTCTTGCGTGGGGTGAGTAGTGGTGGCGTTTTTCAGTGGGGTCATTAGGCAAGAGTTTGTTTGGAGTGAAGCCCCGAGCGGCCAGCCTGGTCTGGCGGCCTCAGAGTGGTGATGGGTGTCGTGGTTGGATGGCACCCCCTGCCAGCAGGGCCTCTAACCACCTCTGGCCGGTTTCAGATGACAACAAGCCCCCCATCCAGATGCCTGGCTCTTCGGAGTACGACGCGTCGGGGGGGGTCCAGGACCCTGCAGCTGCTGGGACCCGGGGCCCTGGGCCCCACGACCAGATCCCACCCAACAAGACCCCCTGGTTTGAACAGCCACACCCCGTGGCTCCCTGGGGCCAGCAGCAGGTAGTTCTGGGAACTTGTGGTGGGGGCGGGTAAGACACAGGGTGGTAGGCAGGTAGATGAGGGAGCAGATGGGGCAGTGGGCAGGAGTCCAGACTGGCGGAGGAGCACGTGGTGGTAATCCGTTTTCCAGGGTGGGGCCCTCATCCATGCTGTCCATTGTCTGTCTGTGGTGCACGGTCTTGCCCTGACCCTGCGCTCCTGGCCTCGGGCTGCAGGGAGGCAGCCATGTGCAGAAAGGGGTCATCTGTGTTTAGCCTCCCCCAGCAGTGGCCTGAAATTTAAGGATTCAGGAACAAATAAAACAAATACGTCTGTGAGGTGCCCTAGGAGACAGCGTTGGCAGGGGGCAGGGCAAGTGAAGCAGGGTAGGGGCCAGCCTGGGGGTCTCAGGGAGGACTTACATGGGTGCCAGGCTCAACCACTCGGGTTCTTGGGGAGACAGCACAGGTGGGTGAGGGAGCTCAGGCTGCATGGTCCCAGCACGTTCTGTCTGGTGAGAAGCAGGCACAGCAGCCATGAAGAAGGAGTCACACCAGTGTCGCTCACCTTATTGGTGCCACGGTGTCCGCCAACCCTGTGCCCCAGGACTGGCCTTGCCTCACCCAGTGCTTGCTCTCTGTCTTACAGCCCCCTGAGCAGCCCCCGTACCCGCACCACCAGGGCGGGCCACCCCACTGCCCGCCCTGGAACAACAGCCACGAGGGCATGTGGAGTGAGCAGCGCGGCGGTGACCCTGGCTGGAGCGGGCAGCGTGAGGCGCCCTGGAGCGGGCAGCCCGAGCCTGGCTGGAGTGGCCAGTTCGAAGGCCCCTGGAACAGCCAGCATGAGCAGCCCCCCTGGGGGGGAGGCCAGCGGGAGCCACCCTTCCGCCTGCAGCGCCCACCACCCTTCCGTGGGCCCTTCCCGCCACATCAGCAGCACCCGCAGTTCAGCCAGCCTCCGCACCCCCACAACTTCAACCGCTTCCCACCGCGCTTCATGCAGGATGACTTCCCCCCACGGCACCCCTTCGAGCGGCCCCCCTACCCACACCGCTTCGACTACCCCCAGGGCGATTTCCCAGCTGGTGAGTTTGCAGGGTCTGGGGTGTGGGAAGACAAGGCCTGCGAAGAAGGTTCTGGCACAGGTGGTGGCACCCCAGCCTCCTGAGCCACCCCCCAGTGCCTGTTTCTGTCCTGCAGAGATGGGGCCCCCGCATCACCACCCTGGCCACCGCATGCCACACCCCGGGATCAACGAGCACCCACCCTGGGGTGGGCCCCAGCACCCTGACTTCGGGCCTCCCCCTCACGGCTTCAACGGGCAGCCCCCCCACATGCGGCGGCAGGGCCCCCCCCACATCAACCATGATGACCCCAGCCTGGTGCCCAATGTACCATACTTCGACCTGCCTGCAGGGCTCATGGCCCCCCTTGTGAAGGTACATGGTCATGGTCGGTCTCTGGGCCTCCTCCCAAAATGCCAGCGGGTGGGGCCCTTTCCTGTGCGAGTCCCCATCCCTGCGGGAACCTGAGCGTGCTGGTGGGTGGGTGGAGGGCGCCTGAGCCCACGTCCCTGTGCTGTGGGAACGGTTTTCCGGTCCTGGCGAGGTGGACATCGTTGGGGTGGGACGGCAGTGGAGAGCCAGGTTGGGGCCTGTTGGGGGTGCCTGCTGCTTTTGGGCAGGGGGCTGGGGGCAGTGACTTAGGTTTGGTTGTCTATAGGGCAGTGGCCTACAGAGGGCATGAGACCCACCACGTGTCTGGATAGAGTGGGGTGCTCCTCAGTGCCTGAGCTGAAGGGTAGTGCCTTCTGGGTGGTGTCCTGGGGGAGAGCCCTGTAGCTCTCCTACGCTAGGGCCTCGACCACCTGTACTCTGTCCTAGCAGAGAGGTTCAGAATCAGGCGTTGGTGCTGCTTAAGCCAGGGAGGGGTAGAGTTATCCAGGAAGGGAAAGGTGAGGGGCCCAGGGGCCTGCCCCGCCCCCCAGTTGTGGTGATACATGTCGTCTCGTACAGCTGGAGGACCATGAGTACAAGCCTTTGGACCCTAAAGACATCCGCCTCCCACCCCCGATGCCACCCAGCGAGAGGCTGCTGGCTGCTGTAGAGGCTTTTTACAGCCCCCCGTCCCACGACAGGCCCAGGAACAGGTACAGGCCAGGGTACTGTGCTGGGGGATCCCCATGGAGGGTGGAAGCAGCTGCCATCTCAGTGACCCATGCAGCAGCCAGACCTCCGCCCAAGGTATATGCAGCTCAGGGAGCCGTGCAGGTCCCGTGTCAGGGAGGGCCTGGCACAGACATAGACAGCAGATCCTTGGTGAAGGGGTTTAATGGAGACACTTAGAAGACATTAGCGCAGACTTGGCATGTGCCAGAGCTGATCTCCCACAGGGTCTCACTGTTTAGCACAGCTAAAAGCCTCCTGCCCCACGCTGGGCGCAGGCCTGTGTCTATGAGTTGGAGCTGCCCGCCCCCTAGGCTGGTGATGGGTCCCCAGGTCTCCTCAGTGGAGCAGCCATGTGTGGGGAAGGCCAAGCTTGTCCTCAGCGTCAAAGTGGGTAGTCTCCACCGTGCACTGAGTGGCATAGGGAGGGTCCTGGCCCACAGCAGGTCTGCCAGGTGCTGTCTGTCCTTGGCACTCCCCATGAGGGGCCAGTCGTGGGAAACACCCTGTCTTGCAGTGAAGGCTGGGAGCAGAACGGCCTATATGAGTTCTTCCGTGCAAAGATGCGGGCCCGGCGGAGGAAAGGCCAGGAGAAGAGGAACAGGTGAGAGCACCCGGCCCCTGCTCTTGGACAAGGGCATATCCTGTGGGGAGTCAGCTCCGAGCGCACCTCACCCTGTCGTGCTAGCAGGCCTTGGCCTGAAACCCATGATGAAGGGACTGCCCCCGGGGAGAGAGGTGGTATGGGCTATTCAGCAAGGTGTTAGGGACGCAGTGCAGCACCGTGACCAAGATGCTGTGACTGGACACTTCGTGAGCCCCAACTGCCAGCGCCCCGGGTCTCCTGACACCATCTCTCCCACAGTGGGCCCTCGAGGTCACGGAGCAGATCCAAGAGCCGAGGGCGCTCTTCCTCCCGATCCAACTCGAGGTCCTCCAAGTCGTCCGGCTCCTACTCACGTTCCCGCTCGCGCTCCTGCTCCCGCTCCTACTCCCGTTCCCGGTCCAGGTAGGTGGAGCTCTGGCTGACACAGCTCACAGTGCCAATGCTGTTCCTGACGCTGTTCCCGATGGTGCCGCTCACGGTGCTCTTCCCCGCCATAGGAGTCGAAGCCGGTCACGCTCCTCACGAAGCCGGTCACGGTCCAGGTCCCGGTCCCGGTCCAAGTCGTACTCCCCAGGCAGGAGGCGTCGGTCCAGGTCACGGAGTCCAACTCCGCCGTAAGATTTCTGTCTTAACTGTCATGTGGCCTGCGGGTGGAGCTGGATCCTCCGGTGCGGAACTGTGAACGTTTAAACAGTGGGCATTAGAAGACACACGTGGGCTTAGGGTGAGACAGCCCCCAGGCCACTGCATTAACGCGCACAGCGGCTGCCTTCCCACTGCCACGTGACAGTTGCACCTTCTCGGTCACCTGCATAGAGCCTGGGCAGTGGCCAGGCTGTGTGTTCTCTAACTGTTCTAGGGGTGCCTATGACCTGCCCTCGATGCTAAACTTGGGGCGGGTGTTGTCCTCTGAGGGAAGCCCCTTCTCTGGCTGAAGAAAAGGAGAAAGAAGAACAGTAGAAACACAGGATTATGTGTTTGTGTCCATCCTATAACGGAGAACGTCCGTGTACGCCACACGCTGTAACATCCTAATCGTTCCAATAAACGTGGCCGTGACTTTTTGAACACCATAACCTGTCTTGGTTTTAGTTCCTCGGCTGGTCTGGGTTCTAACTCTGCACCGCCTGTCCCTGACCCCAGGCTCGGAGAGGAGAACAAGGGGCACCAGATGCTGGTGAAGATGGGTAAGGCCCCAGGACACCACTGGCAGCACACTCCTTGTAGTGGGGTATCTACAGAGTTGGGGAGCTCCAAGAGGGGTGGCAGTGGGTTTGCTGGGCAGTGTTTCTGTGGTATCGGTTCCACATCCGTGAGCACAGCATGTTTGTGAGCGGTTAGCAGGTCAGGGTACATGCACTTACAGCTGGGTTGTAACCACACGCCTGCCTTTCTTCCAGGCTGGAGCGGATCCGGTGGCCTTGGCGTGAAGGAGCAGGGCATCCAGGACCCCATTAAGGGCGGCGACGTGCGGGACAAGTGGGACCAGTACAAGGGCGTGGGCGTGGCACTGGACGACCCCTACGAGAACTACCGCCGCAACAAGAGCTACTCCTTCATCGCCCGCATGAAGGCCAGGGATGAGTGCAAGTAGTGGCTGCTGCAGCACTTGACCGCCGGAACCGTCCACTGAGGGGCAGTGGAAGCTTCCGAGATGGTCACGACAGTTGGCTCTGACCCAGCCTCGTCCCTGGGAGGAGGTGGAGGACTGAGGCTGCCCAGGGACGAGGTGGCACTGCTCAGTGGAGAGGAGGCGCCCAGGCCTCCCCTGCAGCCGCCTTGACCCAAAGACGTGCTGCCGGTGCGACGCCAGCCTCTGGTTTTCCTTACAGCGAGAAGTGAGGAACACCGGACCACCCCCCAGACACGGGCACACGAGGCTGCACATCTCCCCCAGTCAGCTCTGAGCCTCCTGGACCAGCAGGCGCCAGAGAGGAGGCCCCAGTGACCAGCATACCACCTGCTTTCAACCACCGGGTGCAGTGATAAGAACCAAGGCCGGGCACGCTCACCATTTCCCATTTAAAAATGGAAGCCAAAGTAGAACGAGGTTTTTGTTTTTTGTTCCACGTGGTTTAGTTTTAGAAGCAGGAGTGCTGACCTGAGACCATCCCATGAGATGATTCAGAACCTGCCTCTCACAGACATACGAGCCCTGACTTCAGTTCTTTCAGTTGTGGAAGTTGGTATTTTCTCTCAAACGCTGGCCATTGGCTGTTATCTGGGAAACATGTTCTGAGGAGCAGGTCTGAGCGTCCTTTGGGATCTCTGGTACCCGCAGTGGTTCACCTGGAGGGCCAGCCCCGTGCCCCCGGCCTCCCCATGTCCTCCACCCCCTCCGCCCGCCCAGGCAAGGCCGAGCCTCTGCACCCAGTGCCTGCCGGCAGCTTGGTGCAGTGCTGTTTGTACAGAACCGTTTTTGAAAAATTCTTTTCAATAAGATACGAAACCTCTCCAACTTTTGACCCTGATGGGATAAAACATTTGATTTTGTTTTAGATTTCCTGTAGCTGTGAATAGTTTGAAAGTGTCTGATTCAGGATAATACATAAACGTGCTGTTAACAATTTGTGGATTTTACTGTTTTGACTTCAAATAAAGATTTTTTTTTAAAGAACTTACTTTTTAAACCCTGCGTGTTTCTCTGCAGTGTGCTCTGGCAGACGAGGGGTGGGCAGCTTCTGTGGGGTGGAGTTTGGGGCCGAAGGCTCTGCCCTGGCATCTTGGCACAGGTGTCCCTACACGTAAATGTCCCAGCCTGGGCATGGTGGCTGAGGTCCGCCCAGGCTCTGTCCCCACAGACCTCTGTGGGGTCCTGCAGCCACCAGGCACAGGCTGCTCATCAGGCATTCATGGAGGAGGCGTGGGTGAGCTCAGCCTGCCCTCCCCTTCGCCCCCTGTACACATCATGTGGAGGTGGTGACGTGTGTGTGAGCATCACAGTCAAGCACACCAGGCTGACCTCACCTTGTGCTCATGGCTCTTTCTGTACCTCCTCCAAGGCGTCCTCCAGGGTCAGCGGGGCTGGCTTGTGGCACTGGATGTACTGCGGGTAGAGGACAGAAGGGTGGCCATCAGCACACACCGACAGGGACAGAGCCACTACCTCTACCTCAGTGTGCTACTGGGGGCTAAGGAGATGCCAAGCCAGTGCCGACACAGGGTTCCTGGGCCAGCTAACAAGCACAGTGACAGGTTGCCCTGGATGTGCACAGCAGGGATATGGGTGCTGTGGGGACAGAGCAGCCCTGGAGTCTGACAGGAGGGTGGCCTTGGCTGAGACAAGGGTTGCTGCTGCTCTTGGGCAGACCTGGTGGACAGTGGGAGCCTGGGTGCTACCAGTGGGTGGCGTGGCCAGATCACACTGACTGCCACGTGTCCAATGGGATGGGCAGGGTCACAGCAGGTGCGCCATCGTGGCCCAGGAGTGGGGCACTGCCGGAGGAGCAACCTGTTCACAGATGAAACGCAAGGAGGGGCCGACCTGGCAGTGGTTCTCCCGGGTGCCTGCCCCACTCCATCGTGACCTCTCGGGGGGCCCTGTAGTCTATGCCCAACAGGCCCCAAAGGCCCTGACACTGCTCAGACTGGAAAACCGCTGACCCAGAGTGAGGAGAAGTAAAAGACACCAGAGTCTCAACATGTGGACTTTGTCTTGATTAAAAGGTTGTAAAAAAATGTATAACAGCTGAGACAAGTGGGCCCTGAATAAACCACTTGCCATCGAGTTGATTCTGACTCATGGCAACCCCATGTGTGTCAGAGGAGAACAGTGCTGCACACGGTTTTTGTTGGCTGGGTAGACTCGAACCTCCAACCTTGCAGTGAATAGTTTGTGACACCCAGAGACTCCATACAGTAAGTATACACTTCTGTATTCATACACAAATTTAAGATTTGGGAGGGAGAAAAGGCAAGAGAGCATGACACCCCTCAGGCCGTGCCCCCCTGGGAGAGTGTGCACTGTGTCTCTCACAGAGAAGACAGTGTCACCTAGGCTAGGCCACTGCTGGCCCGAAGTCACGCAGAGCCAAGCTTCAGCCCTGGCCCATCTGGTACCAGCCCCAGCAGGCTCACCAACAGAGGCTGAAGGTGTCGGCCCTGATGCCCAAGCACCCCCGCTGATGGGAGGTGTGTCCCCCAGGGTGGAGGCCTCTCCACCCAGCCCGTCACCTCTTTGGCCTCCTCCAAGGTGTGGTAGTGGAACGTGTCCCGGTCCAGCGATGCCAGGAGCGAGGCATGCAGGTGCCGGTTGGCCTCCAGGAACTGCTGCGTCAGGGCCAGCTGCTGCCTCAGCAGATCATTCAGCGCAAACACGGCTGGGCTGTGAGCTGTCAGGGCTACACCACCGCTGCTGTGTCACTCAGCAGCCCTGCATCCGCATGCCCACTGTCCGTCCCCCCTCATGTGAGGGGGGGACAGGTGGCCCCGTGTTTGTGGCCACCCACCCCTCTTGCAACACTAGGATGTGCTCTGGACCCACCGCTACTCTCTGGAGAGGTCATGGCCTCATCTAGTCTCGTCTTTCTGTGTCTACTCAGAAGGAAGGGCTTGCTTCCCACTGGGCTGTGCAGGGACTTCAGGAGCTGCCTATACACGGCACCCAGCTGCTGCTGGTCAGGGACGGAAGCCTTGACCTGAATGTCCAGCCTCTTACAGAGGACCAACCAACCAGTTGTTATCGAGTCAACTAACTCATGGCAACCTCATGTGTGTCAGAGCAGAACTGTGCTCCATGGGGTTTGCAATGGCTGATTTTCAGAAACAGGTTGCCAAGCCTTTCTTCTGAGGTGCCTCTGGGAGGACTCAAACCTCCATCCTTTCAGTTAGCAGCTGACTGTGTTCACCTTTTAAACCACCTAAACCAAAAAAACCAAACTTATTACCGTCAAGTCGATTCTGACTCATATTGACCCTACAGGACAGAGTAGAATTGCCCCATAGGGTTTACACATCTTTATGGAAGCGGACTGCCACATCTTTCTCCCATGGAGCTCGTGGGTTTGAACCGACCTTTCAGTTAAAAGTCGAGCGCTTAACCACTGTGCCACCAAAGCTCCTTTAATCAACCCAGGGACTCCTTCTATATACTGACACGAGAAAGTGTGTGACTGTTAAAAATGGCCATTACTAGAACCACATAGTAACCTGGAGCATCTCTGAGATGGTACAAAGTTTACAAAAACCAGGATGTAAACACTGCACTGGCATTTAATATCTTGGTAACTTAAACAAAAAATCTCATGACTGAGTGGCCATCTAAGATACTCCACTGGTCTCACCCCGTCTGGAGCAAGGGGAGAATGAAGAAAACCAAAGACACAAGGGAAAAATTAGTCCAAATGACTGATGGACCACATCTACCATGGCCTCCACCAGACTGAGTCCAGCACGACCAGATGGTGCCCAGCTACCACTACCAACTACTCTTGACAGGGATCACAATAGAGGATCCCAGACAGAGCTGGAGAAAAATACAGAACAAAATTCTAACTCATCAATAAAAGAGACCAGACTTACTGGTCTTACAGAGACTAGAGAAACCCTGAGAGTATGGCTCCCGGACACCCTTTTAGCTCAGTAATGAAGTCACTCCTGGGGTTCACCCTTCAGCCAAAGATTAGACAGGCCCATACAACAAAATGACACTAAAGGGGCATACCAGCACAGGGGCAAGGACTAGAAGGCAGGACAGGACAGGAAAGCTGTTATAGGAAACCCAAAGTCGAGAAGGGGAGAGTGTTGACATGTTGTGGGGTTGGTAACCAATGTCACAAAACAATATTGCACTAATTGTTTAATGAGAAGCTAATTTGTTCTGTAAACCATCTAAAGTACAACATTAAAAAAAAAAAAATCTCATGAACTGAAGGAAATATTTAGGGGCAGATAATGGTGATGGTTGAACACCCTGATGAACATAATTAATGTCACGGAATTGTACCTGTGAAGATGTAGAAATGGCAAATGTTTTGCTACATATACAAAAACCAAAGCCAAACCTATTGCCATTGAGTCGGTCCCTGACTCATGCCGAGCCCGTATGTTACAGAGTAGAACTGCTCCAAAAGGTTTTCTTGGCTGTAATCTTTACGGAAGCAGATCTCCAGGAGTTTCTTCTGCAGTGCCGCTTGGTGGGTTTGAAATGCCAACCTTTAGGTTGGTAGTTGAGCACAAACCATTTGCACAACCCAGGGACTCTTATTACATATATATTTATCACAACTAAAAAAAAAAAATCTTATAAAAAAAAAAAAACTTGAAAGCCCTGATGGAGCAGGAGAAAAGTAGGGTGCAGAACTCAAATTCTAGTAAAAAGACCAGACTTAATGGTCTGACTGAGACCAGAGGAACCCCAGGAGGCGTGGCCCCTGGACTCTGTCAACTCAGAACTAAGACCATTCCCAAGGCCAACTCTTCAGACAAAGATTAGACTGGACTGTGGGACATAAAATGATACTCATGAGGAGTGTGCCTCTTAGCTCAAGTAGATACATGAGACTAAATGGGCAGCTCCTGTCCGGAGGTGAGATGAGAAGGCAGAGAGGGTTAGGAGCTGGTTGAATGGACATGGGAAATCTGGGGTGGAAAGGAGTGTGCTGTCACAGTATAGGGAGAGCATTTAGGGTCACATAACAATGTATGTATAAATTTTTGTATGAGAGACTAATTCGAACTGTAAACTTTCACTTAAAGTACAACAATAAAATAAAAAGTAAACTTGAAAGGGAAAAAGACAGCAGATACCAGACGTGTCCTAACCTGTGGCACACCCGCCTCCAGGGGCCCCAAGGCGAATTTGGCAAAGCCCAAACTCTCTGAGGTGGCTTCTTGCGTGCCCTCTTTGCGACTCAGGCCAGGCTGGGTCCCAGGAGGCAAGGGTGTGTCCACCTGGCCCGTGGCTGGGGAACAATATCGGTTGCATGTGTGTCAACAGAAGAGAGGCTATGGACTATGGACGCAAGGACTTGGAAGGGACCATACAAAATGCAAGTGGCCTTTTGGGCTTACAGGTGCACCTCTCACCCAACCAGCGGTGTCATTTGACCAGAGAAAGGCAGGGCTCAGGGACATGCCAGGCTGTCACTGGGATTCATGTGAACTGTGGAACTTCCTTGGCTAGAGTGATCCCTGCCAATGGTTTCCTTGAGCTAAGCACTAAAGGGGTGCAGTATCCCCAAGAGTGGGCATGAATTTGTAAGTACCATGCATCACCTGTGGGGGCAGGAGAAGGGACACCAGCAGGTCCTTACCTTCTATTGCATCTGCGCTGACCACATGGCTGGCGATGGGCGTGGGGTCCACGTAGGCGCCTCCCAGAACAGGGCTAATGGCCGCCATGCCGGCTGCTGCTCAGGGACAGAAAGGGAAGGGTCAGTGTCATGGATTGAATTGTGTCCCCCAAAAATATCTGTCAACTTGGCTGGGTCATGATTCCCAGGATTGTATGATTGTGTACCATTTTGTAATCTGATGTGATTTTCTTGAGTGTTGTAAACTCTATCACTGTGATGTAACAAGATGGATTAGCAGCAGTTTTGTTGATGAGGTCTACAAGATTAGATAGTGTCTTAAGCCAATCTCTTTTGAGATACAAAAGAGAGAAGCGAGCAGAGAGACATGGGAAGCTCATACCACCAAGAAAGCAGTACTGGGAGCAGAGTGCGTCCTTTGGACCTGAGATTCCTGCGCTGAGATGCTCCCAGACCAAGGGAAGATTGATGACACGGACCTTCCTCCAGAGCCGACAGAGGGAGAAAGTGTTCCCCTGGAGCCGAAGCCCTGAATTTGGACTTGTAGCCTACTGGACTGTGAGAGAATAAACTTCTCTTTGTTAAAGCCGTCCACTTGTGGTATTTCTGTTAAGCAGCACTGGATGGCTGAGACAGTCAGTGAGCAGGACACAGGGCAGTGGGGCATCTCATCAATGGATATGGCATGGAGACAGACTGAGCCCCCTCTCCTCTCTGAACACGACGACCACACTGCTGGCTCTCTTCTCTTCCTCTTTCAGTGTCTCTCAAAAGTGGCCTCCCTCTTCCTCCTAGGCTTCCTTGGCTTGATGGATCAGTCAGTTTCACGGGATGAAGGGGTCGCTGCAGTTATGCCCACATGGTGGCCCCATTTGTTACAGAGTACAACTGCTCCGTAGGATTTTCTTGGCTGTAATCTTAATGAAAGCAGATTGCCAGGACTTTCTTCCACGGTGCTGCTGGGTGGGTTTGAACCATCACCCTGTAGCTTAGTAGTCAAGTGCAAACCATTCGCTCCACCCAGGGACCTTCCTTGGAGTCAACCAAGCCAGTGTTTACCCAGCCTTTTCCTCTTGCCTCACTGCCAGGCCTCATCCAGGAAAACAGCACCAGGAGAGTTTTATGTTGTAGGAAGTTGCAAAACTGTGGACAGTTGCTGACCAATGTATCAGGAAGGCAGTGCAATGGTGCAGAGGGGAGACAGAAGGGGCTGAGTCACAGCCCAGGTTTAAAATGCCAGTGTAACCCTTCCAGCGATCTAACTCAGCAAATCTGACTGGCTTTCCTCCTGGGAAACTGAGGACAGAACTGCCAAGGATGGAACTACCCCGACAGCTATGGGGCATCAAAGCCCCAAACCGGAAGGAGTGGGTCGGTCAAGTGAACACGACGTCTCCTTCTGTTGTGGACTGAATTTTGTCCCCCAAAATATGTGTTGGAATCCTAACCTGTGGATGTGATCCAGTTTGGGAACAGGGTTTTCTTTGTTATGTTAATGTAGGGCGGGTCCTAAACCTGCTCACTTCTGAGCCATGTAAGGAGCAGCACAGAGACAAGTGAGCCCAAACGGGAAGACATGCCACGTGGAGATCACCAAGGAACAGAGGAACAGAAGCTGAAAGAGACAAGGATCTTCCCTCAGAGCTGACAGAAAGAGAGCCTCCCCCTAGAGCCGGAACCCAGCCTCCTAACTGTGAGACGATAAATTCCTGTTCATTAAAGCTGCCCACTGTGGTATTTGTTCCAGCCGCTCTAGGAGACTAAGGCCTTTCAGAGTCCGTTAGCACGCCCTGTCTGCTCTGCGGACATCTATCAGCTGAGAAGAGAGAAAAGGATGATGAAAACGATGAAAACACAAGCCCTTCCATCTGGAACGACCAGGGTGCAGCTGGGCCAAGGATGCTTGAAGGGCCCCATGAGGGTGAGGGGAGAAGACCCTTGTCTGCCATGTCCTAACACAGAGCTGGAGCCAGCCAGACCAGCAGCACTGGGAACATCAGAGCTGGTGGCCGCCTCGCAGAGAAGCGAGCACGGGGCTGCTGGCCTGAAGTGCTGAGCAAGTACTCCCCAAGAAGGTATGAGGGGTCAAACTGTCAACCAAGCCTGAGGGGCCACTTGCATAGGCCCCACACGCCAGGACGCCAAGCGGCTGCCAGGGGGAGCAGGGGGCTGCAGGTTCAGCCCATCTTGGGACATCTTGAAGGTTCCAGTGTGTACCAGTCCCCAGCTGGGTGGGTCATTAGACATACAACACTGCTCGTTTCCCCTCATCCGGGTCTCTCTGACCATGACACTGCTGACATTTGGTTCCAGAACATTCTCTGTGGTGGGGGCCATCCTGTGCACTGTAAGGTGTTGAGCAGCATCCCTGGCCTCTACTTACTCTATGCCAGGAGCACTCTCCCCGCAGCTGTGATAACTACAAATGTGCCCTGGGAACAGAGTCACCCCGGGGTGAGCACCTCTGCCCTAGTCTTTGATTCCCAAACTTTTCTGGATGTTTTAGAGCTAGAAAGACCGAGAAACAACCAGTGCAGAGGCCCCTCCACAGATAAGGAAATGGGGTCCAAGGCCCCCCAAGCTGCTTAATGAAGACAGCCCAGAGCTCCAGAACCTGGGTCCCACTCAGTGCTCAGAGGGGGCTGTGGACAGTGTATGGAGCACCGCCCAGCTGCACCCCCACCCCCTAGCCCCTAGGCCGGCTCCCTACTCACCCTCGGCCCACCAGTAGGTGAAGGCAGGATCGGGAGTCTGCACGGCCATCTCCTTCACAATCACTCTTACCACATCCTGGCCCCGCTTTCTGCTGGCCTTGGGAGGTTGTAGGGGATGGTCCCCTTCCCGACTCGAAGAAGACTCTGACAGGGTCTCTGACGTCCTGTCAAGAGATGCCTCTGAGCAGCCTGTGGGCTCAGAGACAGTCAGGCCTGGTGATGCCTCAAAGTCATCTGAGTAGGCCGAGCTCAGTGTGGGGAGGTCCTCCTGGCGATCCAGAGATGCCAAGCTCACAGTGCTCACTGAGGGGTCTCGAGACAGTGGTGGCTGGCTGGATGCGCCCCGCTGCCCGGTGCTCAGACACTCAGAGACCTCACTCTCAGTGGGGGGGCCCTCCTTGCTGTCCAAGGACGCCATGCTCCAGGCCCGGGCACGTCTTGGCAACCCCTGCCTGGTGGGCCCTTCTGCCTGTGAGCCTGGGCTGGACGGCTTTTCCTGCCGAGCATCTTCTCCCTGAAACAGAGAATAGCAGAGGTAACAGAAGTGCTCTATATGAGCGGCTGCTCAAAGTACCACAGCGTCCGTATGAACAGGACACCTGGTGGTTCCAGCAGGGGATGCAGGTGGGCCTCCTTGAGGTGTGGGCAGCAGGCATCACTCGTGGACAGACCCTCAGAACCCTCCTGGCACGTGCTACACACGACCACAAGGGTGCCTTGTTAAAGTTATGGAAGCATGCGCTCAACAGCGCGGGGGTTACCAACATGTGAGGACCCTGACAGCACCCTTGGAGGAGCATATGTGGGCACACCTGTGGACACGCACTAAGGAGTGCTATCAGTGGGGTGAGCTGTGACCATGTGCTAATCAATCAGCCAATCCTGCATCACCTAAGACAGGGCTTCTCCACCTCGGCACTGCTGACATTCAGGGCTGGATCACTCTCTGTTGTGTGGCACCGTAGGGTATTGAGCAGCACCCCTGGCCTCCACCCACTCAGTGCCAGCACTCCCGCTTAGTGGTCACAACAAAGTGTGTCTCCAGACATCACCAAGTGTCCCTGGGGGCAAAATCACCCCCAGCTGGAAACCACTAGAGTGAATAGGTAGATGGATAGATGGATGAAAAACCCAAAACAAACCCATTGCCATCAAGTCGATTTCGACTCATAGTGACCCTATAGAGTAGAACCGCCTCATAGTGTTTCCAAGGAGCGGCTGGTGGATTCAAACTGCCAACCCTTTGGTTAGCAGCCTGAGCTCTTAAGCACTGTGCCACCAGGGCTCCGACAGATGGATAGATAAGCTAGATAACAGACAGACAGGGTTTCTCACGCTAAGGCAGTTTCTCAGCCTTGACACTATTCATGGTTGGTTCCAGATCATTCTCTGCGGTGGGGTCGTCCTGTGCACTGTAGGGTATTGAGTAGCCTCCCTGGCCTTCAGCCAACAGATGCCAGTAGCACCTCCCCCCAGTTGTAACAACCAAAAATGTCCCCAGACATTGCCCAATGTCGCCTGGGGGGGCAGAATCGCCCCGGTTGAGACTGACTGAAACAGCTGCTGCCCTAGATGGCGCATGAGCACCTACAGCTGAGACTTCATTGCACTCACTTCCTGTTCCAGGTCTGGCCTCCCACTGACGGCCGGAGCCAAGTCATCGAGGGACAGAATATTGATTCTAAAATCTGCAATGAAAAAAAGAGGTATGACAACATCGTTCGTGCACTTCCTGAATGTCAACCCTTGAGCTGCAGGCACAGGGGACGGGTAAGGACACGCCCTGTGCTCAGTGAGATGGCCCGGGCCAAGCTCAGGGGCCAACATACTTTTTTTTCTGCAAAGGACCATTGGGTCAAGATTTCCAGGCAGTCTCTGCTGTGACCCCTCGATCCTGCACACAGTGCAACCATAGCCACAGATAATACCTCATGAATGGGTGTGGCTGTGCCGATAAAACTTCATTTACACAAACAGGCAGTGGGCCTGTGGGCCTTGGTCCATGCAGATGGTCAGAGAGGCTGTAGGAAGTATGGTAATAATTGTGCCCTGGGTATCGAGGTTGGCCCAGGAGGGACAGGCAAGGCAGCGGGGGGCATCTGGGGGTCCTGGGGACTGTGGTGGGCATGGGACATGGGCTCGGAGCTGCCTGAGCACTCACTCAAAGCCACTTCTAAGGCACTGAAACCTAAGGTGAGTGCTGTGCTGGCATGCCCACTGGCCAGGGATAGAGCCTAAATCATGTGCACTCGAGTTAGGAGTGCTGAGAC
The DNA here is from genome assembly GCA_030035585.1 of Dugong dugon. NCBI lineage: Eukaryota > Metazoa > Chordata > Mammalia > Sirenia > Dugongidae > Dugong > Dugong dugon. The sequence goes on along the minus strand of CM057462.1, from coordinate 20,963,975 downwards.
CCTGTGAGGGTGAGGGGAGGCCCCCCACAGGGGACTCCACTGTGAGGCCATTCAACAGCCCCAGGAGCAGGAGCTGTAGGACAGGGTGACCTGCGGGGCCGGGGGCCTCATAGCCCTCAGAGGCTTCCTCTCCCTCCTACCCCAGCTAGGCACACGAGCCAGGATGCCCAGGATGCGCGGAGCACAGCTGATGCCCGGAAGGAGACCCAAGGTGTTCCGTAGCCCTGGGTGGGAGAGAGGGAGGGAGCTTCTAGAGGAGGTAGGAGGCAGAAGGGAGGGGCCTGTCTGAAGACAGTGAGTTGCCCACTCTGGAAAGGTCAGCTGAGTGCTGCCGACCCACCACGTGTCTGCTCCTATAAAAATGGCTGCAGAGCGTTGTCAGACCTTCTCATCTAATTCCACAAGGGGGAGAGAATCACCATCAGCATTAGCCCAAGGCTGATTCCTACGAGGCGGAGATCAAACATGCCTCTACTCTCCATCTTTTTACCAATGCTGACACCAGCCATTCCTCCCACAGCACTCTATTTCTCTGCTGGGTTTGAAAATTCATTGCAAAAGCCACACAAAACTCACAGACTATACTCACAGTTATGGGGTTTATTAGGGAATTAACAGGTTTACAAGTCGGGATCCAGATCAGGAAGCATGTAGGCAGAGTCTCCCTTCCTCAGCTCAGGACAGCTCTCTCAGCTCTCTCACCCCCCTGAGGACGGGCTCCCCTCACCCCCTTGAGGACGGGCTCCCCTCACCCCCCTGAGGATGGGCTCCCCTCACCCCCTTGAGGATGGGCTCCCCTCGGCCCCCCCGAGGACGGGCTCCCCTCACCCACCTGAGGACGGGCTCCCCTCAGCCCCCTGAGGACGGGCTCTCCTCAGCCCCCTGAGGACGGGCTCCCCTCAGCCCTCTGAGGACGGGCTCCCCTCACCGCCCTGAGGACCATCTCCCCTCACCCCGCTGAGGACGGTCTCCCCTCACACCCCTGAGGACGGGCTCCCCTCGGCCCCCCCGAGGATGGGCTCCCCTCACCCACCTGAGGATGGGCTCCTCTCACCCCCCTGAGGACAGGATCCTCTTGGCCCCCTCAGGGCAGGCCTCCTCTCTTGGCCCTCAGCCCTTGGCCTGGCCTTAGCCCTGTTCAGGCAAGTGTTGCAAAGCCTTTTTAGCTCTGCCAGTAAGTGCCCAGAGGTACCCCACTCTGCCAGCAAGACTCCTGCCTGAAGGGGCTCAGCTGTCTCACTCCATGGGTTGGGACACCCACTGTAGCTGCCTTGCTCGGTGGGCTGGGAGGCCCACTGCAGCCATCTTGTGTTGGTCTCCAGGTTCCTTTGCCCCCGTTTCTAGGGTCTAGGAGGTTCATAGCACAGAGACCCCAGATCCAAAAGATGTGCTCTGCTCCCAGTTCTTCTTCTCGATGGTAGTGAGGTCCCCCCTTCCTGCCTCTGGGATGGCACATTTTAAGCCTAAGGGGATAGCAAAACTAACCAGTCCCCTTAGTTAGGGTTCCATACACCTTATTTGCATGGTCTCACCCCCTGAAGGTTCCATGCACCTTATCTGCATTATTAGCAATGCTGTCCAATCCCCTTGGTGGGCCACAAGCACCTTATTTGCATAGTCCCACCCAGTTATTTTGTAGGAGTCACAAGACCATGACAAGAAAGGCCATATAAAAGCGATTCACTGCACTGCACTGCAGCTCCCTCCTTCCCAAAGCTCCCTGTGGCACCATAAGACCAGGTCAAACACCTCCTCACCGTGGAGCTTCCACTCCATCCCTGACTGTCACTACAGTTCATAGGGCTGAAAGTACAGAGTTGAAGAGATGAGGCCTCTAGGTTAAGTCACCCAGCCTAGCCAGGGCCAAAGCGGTAGAGAAGGTTCTAGACTCCCCACTCTGGGCAGTGGTGACTGAGGAAGGAGAACATCACCATCATGCCAGCTAGCCCTCCCTCGTGCTGACTGTGAGCCAGGGCCTATGAGGACTTCACCTCTGGTAACTTGCTGGTGCTGAGCCCCACTCGGGGGCACATTTTACCCTACGGTAAAAACATGGGCACAGAGAGCCCGAGGTTGCCAGCCAATTGTTGTTGTTGTTAGTTGCTGTCAAGTCAATTCCAACTCGTGGTGAACCCATGTGTGCAGAATAGAACTGTTCCATAGGGTTTTCTAGGCTGTAATCTTTACAGAAGAGGAGCCCTGCTGGCACAGTAGTTAAGCACTTGGTTGCTAACCGAAAGATTGGCGGTTTGAACCCACTAGCGCTTCACAGGGGGGAAGATGTGGCAGTCTGCTATCATAAAAATTACAGCCTTGGAAACCCTATAGGGCAGTTCTACCCTGTCGTACAGGGTCACTATGAGTTGGAACTGACTCAGTGGCAAACAGCAACAACAATAATCTTCACAGAAGCAGATCACCAGGTGTTTCTCCCACAGAGTCGCTGGGTGGGATCGAACCATCAACCTTTCAGTTAGCAGCAGAGCACTTCACCATTTACAGGACCAGGGCTCCTTAGACATAATGCTGAATAATGTTGAAATAATAAGAAATATTTAAATCTTGATTTGGGTAGAGAGTTATGTTTCCTTTTCTGAATTTAAAAAGGAAACAAATTTCTCTTTTACTAAAAAAAAAAAAAAAAAAAAAATCAAGAAGGGCTTTTTTTCAGGTTACCAAAAAATAACTCCAAAACCAAACCCATTGCCGCTGAATCGACTCTGACTCAGGGTGACCCCACATGTGCAGAGCAGAACTGCTCCACAGGGTTTTCAAGGCTATGTCCTTTTGGAAGCAGATCACCAGGCCTGTCTTCTGAGGAGCTTCTAGTGGGGTTTGAACCCCTAATTTTTGGGCCAGCAGTTGAGCACTTAACTGTTTGCACCACTCCCTTTTTGGGTTATCGCCCAGTAGTTGGTCAGAGTTAGTGGATGAAGACTTTAAGGGCAGAACAAAAATCTGACCTACCCCCTCAACCAGGGAAGGAAGTCGAAGAACTGGAGTGTGACGAGGCTGCCATCCCCACCCCTCTTGCAGCAGCACCTGCAACCTCCACACACATCTCCCAGCCCCCAACTCCGTGCACGAAAATGAAAATGCAGCTTACCAAGGCTGTCACTGGCAGTTTCAGAGAGGGACTCCTCCTCCAAGGGCCCAGCCTCACTCCTTCCAAGGGAGGAAGGGAGCTTGGGGCACCTGGACGAGGTGCCTGTGGCCGAGAGCACTGACGCGCGGGACGCTGGGCCGCCAGAATCAGGAGTCTGCAGGGAGGATGTTCTGGAGCGGATGCGGACAGGGGTCCTGCTGCCTGACCGTGATGCTGGTGGACGTGGCTTCTGGAATGGCTTGGGGCTGGGAAGCTCCTCATTGGGTAGAGACAGACCTCGTGGCCGAGCTGGGATCTGATCCAACTTTGACAGAAGTAAAAGAGATGAAATTACAAATGCAGGATAATCAAGTCCTTATCATACCACACGCAGAGTTGGGGCTAGTGGGGCATATGACCAACGCCTCAGCAACTGAGTTGTTACCCCTCTGTGCCCCCTTTCTCTTCTTTCCACTGATTTCTGGAAGTCGAGGTACAGCACTTAGATAATAAAATGTTGGGATTGGAAAGAAATCCCAGTTATTTCGCACATTGGGAATAAATCCACAATTAGAGGTATCACTTTGCCTTCAGATACATGGTGTTAGTCACACATTTTCTAAATTAGAGTCCTGCTGGTGCAAAGGGTTAATGCATTCAGCTGCTAACCAAAAGGTTGGTGACTCAAGTTCACCCAGAGGCACCTCGGAAGAAAGGCCTGACAATCTAATTCTGAAAGATCAGCCGTTGAAAGTCCTATGGAGCAGTTCTACTCTGACACACATACGGTCGCCAAGAGTCAGAGTTGACTCAACAGCAGTGGGTTTACTGGCTATGACATGAAGGGGGCAGATGCAAAGACTTTGTTAAAAACAAAAACAAAAACTTACAGAGAAGAGTTCCATTTGCTTTTTCTCACTGACTTTAGTGCTGGTGAAACCCTGATTTATATGTGTTTCTTTTTCTCTAGAAGATTCCATCAAGCTTCCCAGTAACTTTTTCATTTCCTCTTCATCACTGTCTGGAGAGTCAAATGTTCTAGCAGGTTCTTTCTCCTTGGGTGTTGAAAAATTGAGTTTTTTCCCAAAACATGCTTCAGGAGAGATATTTTCAGCAGGCGGCTCTTTCTTCTTGAGGAACCTGCTGTCCTTCCCGCTCTGTGCCTGGCTCTCGGCAGCAGGGATTTCGCAGGCATATTTCTGGGAAGTTTTGTCTGTGTTCTGCGAAGAAAGCTCAGCTGTACTCCTGGTGGGGACCTCCTCGGTTCCCTTTGGAAGGCTAGTGTCAGAGGTCTTCACATCAGACTCCGCATCTGACAAACCCCTCTGCGCCTTGCGGTTCCTGATCTTGGTCTCTATCTGGGCCAGCTTCAGAAGTGCGGCACTTGCCCGGATCTGGGAGGCAGTGGTCGGGATCCGGCCTGAGGAGGGCCTGGGCCCACCCCGCAGGACGGGGCTCTCTTTCGGGAATAGGTGTCTCTCACCCACCATTTGGTTTCTTTTCAGGAACCTGCTCTCACTGGCTGTTATTTTGCTAAGACTTCTGCCAGTTTGTCCGATTTGTAAGTTTCTGATTGCTTCCATTTTTGAATCTTCTAAGGAAATATCACTGAAGTCACCAAACATGTCAGGCACAGAGTGGCTGGCTTTTCTTGCTGATGCCATTCTACGGAGAAAAGAGACACGACTTATGGTAGGGACAGCTCCGTTCATATGGTGCATTCAGTTCTCTCAAAGGTGCCCACCGCCGAGTAGAGGTCACAGGCCCCCCTTTGCAGTCTGGCCCTGGCCACCTTCCCCTCCAGCCCAGTGTTGATGATGAGAATGACTAGATACTTGGTTCCACTCACTGTCACTACCCATCTGTCAGCGAAGGCTTGTGTGCTGCTATCATGCTGGACAGATTTCAGCAGAGCTCCCAGACTAAAACAGACTAGGAAGAATGGCCTGGCAATCGACTTCTGAAAATCTGCCAGTGAAAACCCTTGGAGCACAATGGTCCAATCTGATACCAATCATGGGGATGGCTCAGGATCGAGCGGCTTTTTGTGCCATTGTGCACGGTGCCGTCATGAGTCAGGGCTGATTCAATGGCAGCTAACAACCACCACTAACTGAACTACCATTCTACTCCAGGTGTTAAACAAAACTCATTTAACACAAGCGTTGGCGCCTCTGGGTCTGGGCAGTGAGCTGGCCATCTGCTCAGCACTATGGTATATCATCTCATCTTATCCTTACAGTGCTCCTGAGTTGGTTACCATCCTCCCCATTTTACAGAGGAAGTGGAGGAGACGGAAGTTCACACAGGTAGGTTACCAGCCAAGGTCACTGGTTGGGGAGTGTTGTTGTGCTGTCCAGTCGATTCCAACTCATGGCCACCCCATGTGACAGAGTAGAACCACCCCATAGGGTTTTCTAGGCTACAATCTTACCAGAGCAGATTGCTAGGTCTTTCTCCCACGGAGCCACTGGGTGGTTTGAACCGCCAACCTTTTGGTTAGCAACCAAGTGCTTAACCATTGTACCACCAGGGCTGCTTGGCTAGTAGCAAACCAAATTCAAAGCTCAGGTCCAATTCCAAAGACCACGCTCCCAACCACTGTGCTTTTGGCCTCACCTGACCCCCATAACACCCAATCAAGCCCTGCTCCCAGCCGCACCACTGCATCCAAGCATCCTCAGCTCATTCACGACAGCAACTGAAATGCAATGCATATTTAACAAGCTCCCCAGAAAATCTCATTTCACTTAAAGCAGGAGGACCACTGCCCTGGGGAGGGCCTATGGGCAGACAGAGCATCCTGCCCCCACCCAAAATGTTTGCAATGTATTACATGGGCATTTGGGGTGTACTTTTCTGGGGAGAAGAGTGAGTACTTTCATCAGATTCCCAGAGTTCCCATGAGCCCCTGTAATACACACTAGCTGCTGCAAGATCTACAAAGGCTTCAAAAGATTTCACAAACTTAAAAGGATTAAAACCATGGCATGAGTGGGTGTGTATATGCTGCAGCCCCTTAAGTGCTGGCATCCAGCAACTCCACCTCTAGGAATTTACCTGCAATTACTCTCTCAAAAGTGCACAGAGAAACACATAATCTATAAGGGTCTAACATGCAAAATATATTCTAACAACTTCTACAACTTTACAACAAAAAGACAAACAACTTGATCAAAAAATAGGCAAAGGACTTCAACAGAGCCAACAAGCACATGAAAAGATGCTCAACGTCATTAGCTATTTAAACTCGAAACTTGTTGCCGAGGAGTCGATGCCGACCCATAGTGACCCTATAGGACAGAGTAGAACTGCCTGTCTTAGTCATCTAGAGCTGCTATAACAGAAATACCACAAGTGGATTGTTTTAACAAAGAGAAGTTTATTTCTTCATAGTAAAGTAGGCTAAAAGTCCAAATTCAGGGCATCAGCTCCAGGGGAAGGCTTTCTCTATTGGCCTTCTCATCAATGTTCCCCCTAGACTAGGAGCTTCTCCACGCAGGGACCCCAGGTCCAAAGGACACTCTCTGCTCATGGCACTGCTTTCTCGGTGGTATGAGGTCCCCAGTCTCTCTGCTCACTTCTCTCTTTTATATCTCAAGAGATTGCCTCAGGACACAATCCAATCTTGTAGATTGAGTCCTGCCTTACTAACACAACTGCCACCCATCCTTCTTCATTAACATCACAGAGGCAGGATTTGCCACATATAGGAAAATCAAACAATACCAGGAATCCTGGCCCAGCCAAATTGATACACACATTTTTTGGAGGACATAATTCAATCCATGACACTGCCCCATTGGGTTTCCAAGGAGTGGCTGGTGAATTCAAATTGCTGACCTTTTCATGAGGAGCCAGCTCTTAACCTCCTAACTGGTGTACCACCAGGACTCCCATTAGCTACTAGGGAGATGCAATTCAAAACCACAGTGAGATACAATCTCACCCCCATTAGAATGGCAATGATTTAAAATAAAAAACAGAAAACAGTAGGTGTTGGTGAGGTGGTAGAGAAACTAGAACCCTTATCCATTGCTGGTGGGAATGTAAAATGGTGCAGCTGCTATGGGAAACAGTTTGGCGTTTCCTCAAAAACCTGAAATATGACCCCGTAATCCCAATCCTAGGTATCTTCCCAGCAGTGAAAGCAAGAACGCAAACAGAAACCTGTCCACCAATGCTCACTGCAGCACTTTTCGCAATAGCCAAAAGGTGGGAACAACCAAAATGTCCATCAACAGATGAATGGATAAAATGTGGCATATACACACAATGGAATACTACTCAGCCGTAAAGAGAAATGAAACCCTGATGTGTGCCACAACATGGATGAACCTTAAAAATATCATGCTGAGTGAATTGAGTCAGTCACAAAAGGAGAAATACTGTATGATCTCACTTACATGAAACAAGCAAACATATAGAAATCAAAGATTATTAGTGGTTATCAGGGGTGGGAGAGAGCAGCGAAAGGAGTGTTTTTGCTTAGGGGGCATTGAGTTTATGTTAACGGTGATGGAATAATTTGGAAAAGGACAGCGAGAATGGGTACACAATTCAAAGAATGTAATCAATACCACTGAATTGCAAATGTAGAAATTGTCGAGATGCCATATGTTTTGTTATGTATATTTTCACCACAATTAAAAAAGGGGGAGGAATGAAGATTTATATTCAAGGAAACTCACGGCAGCATTGTTTGTACTCACTGAAAACCTAGAGAACTGGTGAGGTCCAGGAGACCCATCCAGATAGTGGAAGACTATGCAGCCATTAAAAAGGAACAAGGGAATCATCTATATGTGACCAAACGGTCAACATTTACCCTAAAGCAAAGATGAGAAGGTAAGGGTGGGGGGAGGGGACAGGGAAGCTAGATTAATGGAAACGGAACAACCAGAATGGAAAGAATGAGAATGTTGACACATTATGAAAAACGTAACCAATGTCACTAAACAATATGCATAGAAATTGTTAAATAGGAACAAATTTGCTGTGTACACTTTCACCAGAAACACAATAAAATGTTTTTTTAAAAAGGAATGAGGGAAAATCGTCTGGCAGTTCCTCAAAAAGTTGAACATAGAACTACCATATGACCCAGCAATTCCACTCCTAGGTATATACTCAAGGAACTGAAAACATATCCACACAAATACTTGTATGCAAAAGTTCATAATACCTATTATTTGTAATAGACAAACAGTGGAAATAACCCAAATGTTCATTAACTGATGAATGGATAAACAAACTGTGGTCTAGCCATACAATGGAATACTATTCAGCCATAAAAAAGAACACATAGTGATACACACAACAACATAGATGAATCTCAAACACTTCATGGTAAGGGGAAAGAAGCCAGATGCAAAATGCCACATAGTGTATGATTCCATTTGTTTGAAATGTCACGAACAGGCCAATCCATAGAGACAGAAAGTAAATCAGTGGTTGCCCGGGGCTGGGGGTGGGAGGGATTTTCTTTGGGTGATAGAAATGTTCTAAAGCTGGAGAGTGGCCGTGGCTGCACGACTTGGTAAATTTACTAAAAATTACGGAATTGTACATTTAAAAGGAGTCCCTGGGTGGTGCAAACAGTGAACGCACTTGGCTGCTAACCCAAAGGTTGGAGGTTGGAGTCCAACCAGAGGCATCTCGGAAGAAAGCCTGGAGATCCACCTCTGAAACATCAGCCATTGAAAACCCTACAGAACACAGTTCTACTCTGATACACATGGGGTCCACAAGAGTAGGAGGTGACCCTATGCGACTGATACAGGTACATTTAAAACGAGTAATTCTTATGGTATGTAAATGCTACCTCGATCAGCGGTATCACTAGGGCTGGTGTCACCCAGTGTAGTAACTCACACACCCCCACCCCAACCCCACCCGGAGTGGGCAGGGCTGGCCGGCGAAACCCCCCCTCGTTGGCGGAGCGAGCGGCCAGGCCCAGCCTGCCCCTGCAGCTCCCCGCAGCTCCGCCCCTCGCCCATTGGCCAAGCTCTCCTCACCGCCCCATGGCCGGTGCCAAGGCCCGACTGCCGTCACCTTAAATGGCGGGGCGGGGGGACGAGTTACCGCACTGGGTGACGGGTGAAACTGGCCCTAGTGACGCCAATGCCTTGGTAGCCCCTCCCCCTGCGGCTTCGGTGCGCCTGCCGCCTCGGATCCTGGGGTCATTTTGGTGTCACCCCCTCTGACAATGCACCCCCCCAGTGACACCACTGACCTCAAAAGAGCTGTCAAAAATAAATAAACCAAACTTTGAAAACACCTGCCGCTGCTCACACCATCCCGGCTTTTACCCCAGACCCTAGGCACCACCTGCACCGAACCACGCTCCTGAGTGGGGCTCAGAGAAACTGTGGCTCGCCCCGCCCGGTCCCCCTAGCCCAGCTTTGAAGAGCGCCCCCATTTCCTCCCACTCACTCTCCCAGGCCGAAGCGCCCCCGCCCACGTGCTGCCCACCGGCCCCTCCGACCTCCTCCCACGCTGTCCAACCGCGGTGTCCGCCGCCGAGCTCCGGCCAGACACCCAGGCCCGAGGGGACCGTTGCCCGGGCAACAGCGCTGGAGCGGAAGAGACTACAACTCTCAGCGTGCACTGCGCTGCGGAGGCCAATGGCGCAGCAGGTCACCATCGCGGGGTGTCATGGGAGTAGTAGTTCTGGAGCAGGCCCGGCGTGCACCGCGCACAGGGGACCAATGGCGCGCCAAGTCACAATCGCGGGGCGTGCCGGGAGTTGTAGTTTTGGACGGGCCGGAGCGCGGCTGAGAGGCCGCTGAGAGCAAGGGGCAGTTGTAAAACAGACGCCACGCAGCCCGCATGGCGGCGGCCAGAGGCCTGTTGTGGGTGGTGTGCTTGCTGAGAGTGGCGTTGGCCACCGTCTACTTCCAGGAGGAGTTTCTAGACGGAGGTGAAAGGGGCCACGCCTGGTTGCGGGGGCGTGAGGACCTCTCACTTCGCTGCCCAACCGGCGGCCTAGTCGCCGTTGGCCCCAGGCCCCTCGCTGTGGGGTTGGCGGTGGCGAAGCCGCAAAGTTTCGAGGCCTCGAGGGCCCCCTTACCTTCCCAGTGACCGAAACTAACAGTTTTCAGCCCTCACTGGTGTTGTTTCCCCGACAGAGCGCTGGAGGAACCGATGGGTGCAGTCCACCAATGACTCCCAATTCGGGCATTTTAGACTCTCGTCGGGGAAGTTTTATGGCCATAAGGAAAAAGACAAAGGTTAGTGTAGGAATCATGGGAAAGTGCAGCTAAATGCTTAACGCCCTTAGCAGCCTTGCAAGGTAGGTGTGGTGACTCCCTAACACCTGTTACACCCGTTTTACAGGTAAGGAAAGGAAGACGTAAGGCCTTCGGGGGGGGGGGGGTTGTTTTTATGAGCACTTGTTAATTGCCACCCAGTCAATTTCCACTCCTAGCGACTCTATGAGGTGATAGAGTAGAACTGCCCCATAGGGTTTTCTAGGCTGTAATCTTTCCAGAGGAGCCCTAGGGGCGCAGTGGTTAAGAGCTCGCTGCTAACCAAAAGGTTGGCAGTTTGAATCCGCCAGCCGCTCCTTATAAACCCTGTGGGGGAGTTCTTCTCTGTCCTATAGGGTAGCGGTGAGTTGGATTCAACTTTAAGGCAGCAGGGTTAATCTTTACTGAATATGATTGCCACGTTTTCCACAGAGCCTCCGGATGTGTTCAAACCACCAGCCTTTCAGTTAGCAGATGAACGCTCAACCGTTGGGCTACCAGGGCCCCTTAGGAGTCAGAATCAACTAGATGGCAGCTAACGACAATCAGGATGAGTTCTTGGGTGGTAGAAATGGTTAAGCAAGGTCACAGCCACTGAAAACCCTGTGGAGCGCAGTTCTGTTCTCACACACATGGGGTTGCCATGAGTCAGAATCAACTTGACAGCAACTGGTTTGGTTTTTTGGTTTTGGGTGGTGCATACGGTTAAGCACTAGGCTGCTATGCAAGGGTAGCTGTTTGAACCCACTCAGCGGTGCCTCAGAAGAGAAAGGCCTGGCAATCTGCTTCCAGAAAAATTAGCCACTGAAAACCCTGTGGAGCACAGGTTTACCCTGACACACATGGGGTCACCGTGAGTCAGAGCCGACTCAACAGCAGTTGTTTGTTTTTTTAATTCCATGCAACTTGTCAAAAGAAATTTCCACTTTGGCTACTCCTATGAATCATTTGGGTTTTTTCCACAATTTTTTTCCTTTCTCTCATTTGGAATCCTGAGAGTCTGTGCATTCCATTCATTCCTTGGACACATGACTACTGAGAGCAGACATGGGGACAACCAGTAATAAGGCCCCATCCCTCCTGGTCTCCTAGGACCATGACATTGAAGCCCTGAATGGAAGGATGAGTAGAATTTAGCCACAATGAGATTGGGGGGGTGGTGAAAGAGGGTGAGGGGGTGTCAGAGTGGGATCAGACATAGAAGGAGACAGACTCAGTTGACCTTGGGGATTGTCTAGATGGTCGCTGGTAAGGGAGAGGGAGGGGCCGCGAATCCCTGGAGAGACGGGGGGGGGGGGGCGGGGGGGGGCAGAGAGAGAGGGGTGTGGTAGTGAGAGGCAGTTATTTGTTCAGGTTTGGACATACTGATCCCTGGGTGGCACAAACAGTTTGTGCTTAACTACTAACCAAACAGATGGGCAGTTCAAACCTGCCCAGCAGCCACTGAGTCACCACCAACTCATGGCGACCCCGTACACAATGGAATGAAATGCTGCCAAGTCCTAAGCTGTCCCCATGATTAGTTGCAGCTTGGACCGTTGTGTCCCATAGGGGTTTCATGGGCTGATTTTCATAAGTTGATTGCCAGACCTTTCTTGCTAGTCTGTCTTAGCCTGGAAACTGCTGAAACCTGTTCAGCATCCCAGCAACACGCAAGCCTCCATGGACAGATAGGTGGTCGCTGCGCATGAGGTGACTTTGCTGGAAATGGAACCCAGGCCTCCTGCATGGAAGCCATGAATTGTACCACTGAATACCAAAACCCTCTACACTTATAAAAGCACTATATTAAGTACAAAAATGTCCAGATGTGTGAACTGTAAAGTCTGTGGAAGCAGAGAGCCAGTGAGAAGTATGCCTGTTTGGATATTGGCACTGGAATAGGTGTGGTACAGCAGAAGAAAGGCCTGGTGATCTGCTCCCATAAAGATTACAGCCAAGAAAACCCTATGGAGCCGTTCTACTCTGTAACACATGAGGTTGCAATGAGTCGGAATGAACTGGGCAGCAACAGGTTGTTTTCTATAATGTTTTGTTATTGGGGTTGGGGGGGATGACTTTCCTGAGTCACTAAGCATGGTGTCATCCTAATCCTACATTGGTACTTTTCATTGAAAGGTCTGCAAACCACCCAAAACGGCCGGTTCTATGCCATCTCTGCACGGTTCAAACCGTTTAGCAACAAAGGGAAGACCCTGGTGATTCAGTACACGGTGAAACACGAGCAGAAGATGGACTGCGGGGGGGGCTACGTCAAGGTCTTTCCCTCGGATGTGGACCAGAAGAACCTGAATGGAAAATCACAGTACTACATTATGTTCGGTGAGTTCACATGTGTACAGTGCAGCCATTTCTAGAAACCTCGAAAACTCTTCCACCTGGGGTGAGCTGTAGACTAAGACTTTGCTGAAATACCATGAGGTCAGCATAAGGGCAGTAGTGAGTGTAACTGACTGAAGGTTTTTAAGCCCTGTTAAATCTCATTAATATTATTAAAGGAACCCTGGTGGCACAGTTGTTAAAGTGCTCAGCTGCTAACTAAAAGGTTGGTGATTCAAACCCACCAGCTGCTCCGCAGGAGAATGATATGGCAGTCTGTTTCCATAAAGATTTACAGCCTTGGAAACCCTATGGAGCAGTTCTACCCTGTCCTGTAGGGTCACTGTGAGTCGAAATTGACTTGACAGCAGTGGGTTTTACATACCGAGGAATCCCCAAGACCCTTGCCCTGAGATACTCTTTAAATGTTGAAGCGAAACTATTCCCTGAAATCACCTTTTAACTAAATAGAAGGTTAGCTCAAGTAGTAAAGAATGTCATCCTTGAGTATCTATATGAGGTCAAATGGACAAAAGTTAAAGCATAGATGAGAAGTTTGGGGCCAGTGAGACTAAGTTAATGGGAACGAAACAACTAGAACGGAAATGATGAGAATGTTGACACAATGTGAAGAATGTAACCAATGTCACTGACAACACTGTGGAGCACAGTTCTGTGTAGAAACTGTTGAATGGGAGCGTGTTTTGCTGTGTGTATGTTTCACCAAAATTACAATAAAATGTTAAAAAAAAAAAGACAATTGTACCATTCTGTCATGCTTTTGAGGAAGTTATTTATTCAGTATTAATGGAACCCGGACTACACTGAATATATCAGGAGTTGGCAAACTATGGCTTGTTTTTTTGCCACCCACGAGCTAAGAGTTTTTACATGTTTCGATGGTTGAAAGAAATCAAAGGAAGGATAATATTTCGTGACTTGTGAAAATTACATGAATTTCAAAAATCTAAAAATTAAAACTGTGTGAAATTCATACTTGAAAAAAATTAAGTTTATTTCCAATTTCCATAAATGAAGTTTTATTGGCCCACAGCCATGCTTGTTCTTTTACATTTGTCTAAGGCTCCTTTCCTGCTATAGCAGCAGAGTTGAGTTGTTGCAACAAAGGCCATTCACCCACAAAGCCGAAAATATTTCCTATCTGGCCCTTTACAGGAAAAGTTTGCCAACCCCTGAAATACATGCAATCTCTCCTGACACCGAGGGTAACTGATTAAAATGTACGCTGAAATGAGGAAGAGATCTAACTGAAGGGGGTAGGTTCCAGAAGCTAGGCTCTCCCTCTCGAAATCTTTTTAGGAATAGGTGTACTTTTAAAATATCCACCCATGCTCCACATTTGGGGAATCATTCTTCAAAATCCTTTTCTCCCATACCTCAACATGGCTGGCTTGCGGAATTTTTCTCCCTTGTATGTTTTTCCCGTGCCTGTCTCTGAATTTATTGCAATCAGCAGCAGACTTTCGTCACCTGGTTGTACTGTTGTTATGTTTATCTACACTGCTGGTCATAGTGTAATTCAGAATCTGAGCTTTAGAAGTAGAGTATTAGAGGTGGTGTGATCCCACTCTGTCATTTTATGGAGTATGGGGATTTCTCCAAAGTGACAGAATTAGACAGAAGCAAAGTCTCCACAGACACCGCAGACCCTGACTCCCTGCCCTGAGTTCCTTCTGTTCTACCCTGCCTCCCATGTACTCTTGAATTTGAAATCTGGAATGAAGGTGTCTGTTTTGATTCAAAAAGAAATTTAAAGGTCTTGGTTTTGGTGGTGGTGGTTATTCTATTTAAACAGGATGGCAAAGATAATATAGCAAAAAAATGAACTGTTGAATTAGGGACCTGTCACTATTAAAGCCCGTCCCCTGACGTCTCAGCTCTAGCTTTTGGTATGAGAAGAATTTGATGGTTCGCAGGGTGCTGAAGGGGAAGAGGAGAGAAGCCTGTTCTATCGAGCCCTTGCCGGGGCCATCATATGCAGTCTTAGGTGATGTATGTAAAACCCCAGGAAACAGACCTTACCGCCCCCATTTTGCAAATAAGGAAACTGAGGCTCAGATTAAACTACGTGCCCAAAGTCAGATCAGCCCAAATTCAGACCCTATGTCCCTTCCTGATAAAAATCCATTTGTGCTAATTTTATTATTGCCATTAAAAGAAAACTCCAGATTTCCCTGTCATTTCTGAGCATGTCCTAAAGCTTAATTCAATACAAACAGTGTGTAGGTGCTGAGGAATAGAGAGGAAGAAAATTCTGGCCAGTTTTGAAGGAAAACTAAATCACACATCTCAATTCTGAAAAAGTAGTATTTTACACAAATAGCTTACATGCCGTAGCTTTCATTTTAAAAAGTGGACTGGGATGTTTTCCAGCGATGGCAACAAAAGAAATGAAGCGCACACCCTTTGAGAGCGCACAGTGTTCTCTGTGGATGCTTCACAATGCCGTTTCCAGGTTTGATGTAGCATCTCCTTCTAGCCAGTTGCTAACGTTCTGTAAGTACTTGTGTACAGCCCGAATCTCCCTTTACTCTGGGGTTCATCACTCAGCACTCAACAAAAGACGTGGACGTGCTTGTGTTTATACTTGTTTAGCCAGACACAAGAGCCCGAGGTGGGCACCCAGTCCAGGGGTGTTCCAGAATGTTCTCTCTGAAATAGGAGGAACAGCAAATGTGTGCTTGAGGCCAGTGACCCACAGGACAGGTCAAACATCATCAAAAGGCTGGATGTATTTCCCAGTTATACCCCATAAGCCTTGGTCCACATGTTCAGAATGACAGACTGTTCAAAACGACAGATCCTTGGGGAATGGCATGTTCCACAACATTCCATGTTCTTAGCAACTTCACTGGAACCTACGTACTGAGTATAATCTCTCTCTCCTTTATCATTTGGGTTTATCATTAAGAGTGTGTGTGTGTGTGCATGTGTGTGTCTGTGTAGATGCATAGGTATGTATCATCTTAGAGTGTAACAATACATAATGGCACAAGTCTTGAGCTTTGCCACACTGTTTTATGTAGGTGTAGATCTTCTTGGAGTATAATAATGATAATAACAACAGCACAAATCCTGTGCTTTGCCACACTAAGTGCTTTACATACACCAGTCCATTTCACTGGCATAATACCTTATGAAGTCAAGATTAACAGCCCCATTTATAGATGAGGAAACAGAGGCATGGGGAGGCTAAGTAGTTGCCACATGTCTCAGCCCCTGGAACTGCCACCTTGGGGTTGGAGCCAGTCTGGGCAGCTCTGACACCTGCACCCTACCTGGCCACAGGTGCACGTATCAGAGCTGGAGCGAGGCAGGTAGCACCAGGGACACCTGTTAGACGGCTGGGCCTGCCTTCTCTTACAGGCTGATGTGCTTGAGACCCAGGCAGCTGCAATTTCCAGAGAAGGGCCTGCCAATGGTTGGTGTCACTTCTGGGCCTTGTAAATTTAAGGAGAGTGGTCAGGAGGGGGTACTTTATGGTGGTGCATAAATTATGGAAAGAAATTGAGAGCAGCTCATATTTTTTTTGTAGGACCCGATATTTGCGGATTTGATATCAAGAAAATTCATGTCATTTTATATTTCAAGAATCAGTATCATTCAAACAAGAAATCAATCAGGTGTAAGGTAAATGCTCTTGAACCCAAATCAGTGATTGTATTAACCCTCTTTTCAGTGGTAACCACGTTTAGAGAAGATAGTTTTGGTCTTAAAGTATTTTGCTAAGCCAAAGCCAGGTCTGAGCGAACATAACTCCCCCGCTTGGTTTCCAGGCTAACGGGTCCACTAGAGAGACTTGTCGACTCTGACTGGTTTGTTCCCCTGAATGTTCTGACCTCACCAGTAGGGCACAAGTCCCTTTTACTGTGAACCATTGTGTTATGCTGAGTTCTCTAGAGAAGCAAAACCAGTGAAGCATTTATATATAAGTATATATAGAGAGATTTATCTCAAGGAAATGGCTCACGCAGTTGTGGAAGCTGGCAAGTCCCAAATCCATGGGTCAGGCATCAGGCTGACTCACTTCTTGCAGGGGCTGAGGAATCCACAATTGGCAGGTCAGAGGGTAAGCTGTTGGCTCACGGGGCTGTGGAAGCTGGCCAATCCCAGAACTGGCAGGTCAGACAACAGGCTGAAGTCCCAGGAACTGGTAGTCAGGTGATGATAAGCCAGATGCAGGATCCAGAGCAAGGAAGTGCCTTGCAACGGCATTCGATTGGATGCAGGTCACACCACCAAGGAAGCTCCCCCTACATCAGAGTAAGGGTGTGAGTTTAATCACACTCTCTTATAAGTCTGTGACTCAAGATACACCCCATACTAATCCTGCCTCATTAACATATAGAGGTTAGGATTCACAACACATAAAATGGAGGATAATTATATAATATCACAAAATGGAGGACAACCACACAATACTGGGAAGCATGGCCTAGCCAAGTTGACACATAATGTTAACCATCACAACCATGTCATCAGACTATCATTAGCCCCTGAAGGGTTACAGCAGGACCCTCATGTTTCATCCATATCCATCATTACCAATGAGGAAATATTCAGGATGAAAAACCCATTCTGGAGAAATTAAGCATCTTCAAAATAGCCAAGCATTTTCGAAGGGGAGTATTTCTAAAGTGAATGCATACTGTCTTGCTCTCTTACCCAGGTGACCTAACGAGTGTCATCTCCATTTCTCAGGGCAGAGGCAGGAGGTGACACTGCAAAGGCTGCTGGGCCCCTAGCCGGGAAGGTGCCAGGGGCTTCCTCTTTGGGCCCATGGTGCCCTCTGGGGCCAAGACCCCAGAGGCCAAGAAACTATAGCTGAGGGTCAGCATGTCTGTGTTGCCCAGACTGCCACTGTAGCCCAATGGCCTCTGGAGGATCATGTTGCTGCCTGTTTGAGAGCTGCATGGGGCCCCTGGCAGCTTGTTGGCACCATGGAACTCTCAGCCAGAGCACGGCCATCCTCATGGGCTCCGACACACCCTGGGTGTTGGAGGGGCTGGGAACCTTGCTGGTGGCAAGCATGGTCAGCCACTAGGGCTTCCCAGGAGGGGCCTGAAAAATGCTAGAGAATTACCTCTGATGTGCCTAGAGGGGGTGGTGGGACTATTAGGCCAAAGCCTTGGGTGCAGTGCCTGGGGGAGGCCCAACCTGTGACCTGGAGGTAGGCTCGGGCCCACAGCCTAGGGGAGGCCTGACCTATGACCCAGAGGTGGGCTGGGGCAGGACCTGGGGTAGAATTGACCTGTGACCTGGAGATAGGCTCATCAGTGCTCTGTGACAAGGGAAGACGGGAGCCAAGGATGACCCTCTGCGGTGCTGTGATGAACCACACGGCCATGCCATGTCTGAATGGTGGGCTGCTCGGTCCCGCAGGGCCTCCAGGGGCACGTGGCCAGCAGGGTGTTGGAAACGGGCTGAGCTCTAGGCTGAGGGTTGGGAGTGGTGGTGCCGCTGTTGGGTTGTTTGCATCTGTATGGACATGGAAAATGGAGAGTGGTAGAAGTCACTCAGAAGGGTCTGTCCCGATGACAAAATCATGGTGGGCCAGCACTGGGGGCTGGCGGTGAGCCCGAGGAGAGCGTTTGGCAAGGTGGGTGTTCCTGTCACCTCACACTGCTGAGGCTGAGGAGCCAGAGCTGGCCGTAGTCTTGATCCTGAACATCCAGTGTGAGCCATAGTGGCCGGCCCTGTTGGCAAAGCAGATGGTGGCACAGGGCAGAGAGGCCTGTGGGCTTGGCTCTCATTAAAGGGGCTCATGGGGACATAGAGCCTTTAAGATGACAGGACAGTGGTTCTCCCACCTGAGCAGCGTCAGGACCCCAGGCCTTGGGGGCACAGACTGTGGCCCCTCAGAGGTCCCAATGGAACTGGTTGGGCAGCCTGGGAATGAGCATTTCTGCAGTGTCCCTGGGGCTGCTGGTGCTGCTGGGCGGGCACCATAGAGGGCCGCAGCGGAGTAGGATGCAGGGGTACCCGCTGCTGTGACAGGCAGGCATGCCAGGAACCACCCTCCCACCTTCCTTCCCACCTTTACTTTGTATTTACTGAATTCTTCCCTTCTTGTTCAAAGAGCCCTGGTGGCACAGGGCTGCTAACCAAAAGGTTGGTGGTTCGAAACTGCCCACTCTTCGACAGAAAGATCGGGTAGTCAGCTCCTATAAAGATTACAGCCTTGGAAACCCTGTGGAGCAGCTCTGCTCTCCCCTAAAGGGTTACTGTGAGTCAGACTTGATGGCAACGAGTTTGTGTTTTTTTGGTCCCCTCCTTGTATGAGGCACCCAGCTTCCCTTCACGGGGCTTGAACAGTTGGACAGCTCAGAGCATTAGAAAATTCCTCCTTGTACTGACAAACAGATGTATTCAAGAGTAGCCTTCCTTTGGCATCTTCCAGAATAGACAACAGTTGTTTCATAAGTCAAACAGGACAGTGATCCCATAGTTCATATCGGCTGCCCTGTCATGATTTCCTGTGGGTTTTATAAATGGGAGCCACCGTCTTTCTGCAAGGGCGACTACTTGTCCAAGAGAAGGCTATTAATAAAGCGAGGAAGTTTTCTGCAAGAGGGTGATCATTCTGTTGTTGTTCCCGTAGAGTCAGTTCCGACTCACGTCAACCCCAAGTACAACAGAAGGAAACGCTGCCCCGTCCTGTGCCGTCTTCATGATCATTGGTGTGTTTGAGCCCGTTTTTGCAGCTGTTGTTTCAGTCCATCTCATGGAGGGTTTCCCTCATTTCACTGACCCTCCACGTTACCAACCATGTTGTCCTTTTCTAGCAATTAGTCTTTCCTGATGATGTGTCCACAGTAAGGGATTCAGAGTCTCCCTAGGACACCCTTTGTCTTATAATCAAATAACCCCATCCTCCCAGAGTCTGTCTCCTTGCCTTTTCTAACAAGGCTGTGGCTGATGAACATGTAAATAAACTGAGAGCTAGGCTGAAGCATCGGGATTCATTGTTACCCTTTCTCCCCTGGAATTTGCAGGTCGACGCCTTTACACACCTTTACACTCTGATTTTAAGACCAGATCTGACTTACGACGTGAAAGTTGATGGCCAGTCAATCGAGTCAGGCAGCATCGAGTATGACTGGCATCTAACATCCCTGAAGAAAATGGAAAAATCTTCAGCAGAGTCTAAGGACTGGGATCAGGCTACAGACAGCAAAACTCAGGTTTGGAATTTTCCTGAACATCTATAAACGAAACCAGTTGCTGTTGAGTCAACCCCGACTCACGGTGATCCCATGTGTGTCAGAGTAGAACTGTGGTTCATAGGGTTTTCAGTGGCTGATCTTTTGGGAAACAGATCACCAGGCCTTTCTTCTGAGGCACCTCTGGGTGGACTTGAACCTGCATCCCTTTTGTTAGCAGCCTAGCACATTAATCATTTGTATCACCTAGGGATTCCTAAATAACTGTAAAAAGTATAAAAGTACACTTTGTGACTACCCAGCTACAATTGCTACGTGAGTGGTAATTGTGATGATAATATTATACCAATCAAATATCCTACCCCCAAGCATATGCCACTATTACCAGCTATACAGTTTGCACATTTCAAGGTATTGTGGAAGAGTTTTACAATATATGAGATGAAAGAAAGTAGGGCTTGTTTTATTTTTACCAATGTAAAAATAAAGGATATGGCATCAGCAACCTTTTTAAAAATGATTTTTTTGTTATTTTGCATTTGAAAGTAAAGTATTTTCTGAGCATCATACTTGTCGTAACTGACAACCAAGAATTGGTTAACATAACAGCTATATATTAGTTTTCAAGGGCTGTTATGACAAATTATCACAATGTGGGTGACTTGAAACAATAGAAATGTATTCTTTCAGAGTCCTGGAGACCAGAGGTCCGAAATCAAGGTGTTGGCAGGGCCACACTCTCTCCGGAGGCTCCAGGGGAGGATCCTTCCTTGTCTCTTCCAGCTTCTGGTGGCTCCAGGTGATCCCAGGCTTGTGGCTACATCACTCCAGTCCCTACCTCCATCATCACAGGGTGGTTTTCCCTGT
The DNA here is from genome assembly GCA_030035585.1 of Dugong dugon. Classification (NCBI taxonomy): domain Eukaryota; kingdom Metazoa; phylum Chordata; class Mammalia; order Sirenia; family Dugongidae; genus Dugong; species Dugong dugon. The sequence goes on along the minus strand of CM057462.1, from coordinate 20,943,270 downwards.
GTCTTCTCTTCTGTCTCTTATAAGGAACTTGTCATTGAATTTAAAGTCCACCTGGATAATCCAGGATGATCTTACCTTGAGTCTGTCTTAGTTATCTAGTGCTGCTGTAACAGAAATACCACAAGTGGGTAGCTTTAACAAACAGTAATTTATTGTCTCACAGTGCAGGAGGCTAGAAGTCTGAATTCAGGGCGCCAGCTCTAGGGGAAGGCTTTCTCTCTCTATCGGCTCTAGGGGAAGGTTCTCGTCTCAGCTTCTCTAGCCCAGTGTTCCTCAGTTCCTTGGTGATCGGTATGTGGCATCTGTCTTCCTGTTTGTGCTTGCTTATCTCTGTGCCTATATCTTTTTAAATCTCAAAAGTGATTGGTTTAAGATACACCCTACACTGAGGTGGCTTCATTAACGAAGAAAATCCTATTCCCAAATGGGATCCCATCCACAGGTACAGGAGTTAGGATTTACAACACATATTTTGGGGGGACACCATTCAATCCATAACAAGATCTGTCACTTAATCACACCTGCAAAGACTCTTTTTCCAAATAATGTCCCTTTCACAGGTTTCAAGATGGGGACATATCTTTTAGGGGACGCAGTTCTACCCACCACAAGCTGCCATAATACTTGGTGTCTAGTGTGTGCCAGGCCCAGCACTGACACATGTCCCTCCAACAGCCCCCTGAGGCCATATAATGCACCCCAAATGGGGAACCAAGGCCCAGAAGGCAGAGAAACTTACCCTGGAGCTGTAGGGTGGTTAGTGGGTGACAGGTCCTGTCCTGAAATCCTGCTGCCTCAGGGCTCCACCGAAGCCTCCCCAGGCCCAGTGAGCAGTGTGGGGTGGGTCGTGAGACCCAGTTCCCAAGAGTCATTGATCATTTCTTTTGGAAGTTTACCTCTAAACTGAGTAATTCTTGTCTCTATATCTAGTTCCGGGTGAGTTCTTAAACAGAAATGAATTCTGGAATTACACTTGAGAACCCACAATTATAAGGAGCCGGCTACTTGGATGGTCACGGTTTCCTGGACCCCAACTCAGGAGGGTCTCACCTGCTGCAAGTTGGGGTAGGGAGAAAGGAGCAGGAGGGGGAGGCAAGAAATCCATGCCTTAGCTGGTGAGAAGTTAGGGGGCACTGTGGAAAAAAACCACAGCCCAAGGGCAGAACCTGTGCCATTGCTCAGTCACTCTCAGAGAGAAAACCTCAGCATACAGGACATCAGTGCTCTTGCTGAAGTGTTTATCTGAATTAGTTAATTCTCAGCAACCTTTTTCATCCATTCTTTTATTCAACAAATATTTATTAAACAACTACTAAGCCATATATGGAGCCCTGGTGGCACAGTGGTTAAGAGCTCAGCTGCTAACCAAAATGTTGGCAGTTCAAATCCACCAGCTGCTCCTTGGAAACCCTGTGAGGCAGTTCTCCTCTGTCCTGTAGGGTCACTATGAGTTGAAATCAACTCAGTGGCAACGGGTTTGGTTTTGGTTTTTTAAGCCATAGATATACGTTATTGCTGTTAGGTGCCATTCAGTTGGTTCCAACTCATAGTGACCCTGTGTACAACAGACTGAAATGTTGCCTGGTCCTCGGTCATCCTCACAATCGTTGCTGTGTTTGAGCCCCTTGTTGCAGCCACTGTGTCAGTCCATCTCGTTGAGGGTCTTCCTCTTTTTTACTGACACTCTACCCAGCATGATGTTATTCTCCAGGGCCTGGTCCTTCCTGATAACATGCCAAAGTACATGAGATGAAGTCTCGCCATCCTCGCTTCTAAGGAGCATTCTGGCTGTACTTATTCCAAGACTGATTTGTTTGTTCTTCTGGTAGTCCGTGATATATTCAATATTCTTTGCCAGCATCATTGATACCTTTGAATTATGGTGTTGGTGAAGAATATATATATATATATATATATATATATATATATACATACACACATATAAATGGAGCCCTGCTGGTGCAGTGGTTAAGAGCTTGGCTATTAACCAAAAGGTCTGCAGTTCGAATCCACCAGGCACTTCTTGGAAACCCTGTGGGGCAGTTCTACTCTGTCTTATAGGGTCACTATGAGTTGGAATCGACTGGACAGCAGTGGGTTTGGTTTTGGTATATACGTATAAACATACATATATGTACATGTAGGACTCCCTGTGTGGTGCAAATGGTTAATGTGCTCAGCTGCTAATGAAAAGTTGGCAGTTGGAGTCTACCTAGAGGTGCCTCAGAAGAAAGGGCTGGTGATCTACTTCCCAAAAATCAGCCATTGGAAACCCTATGGAGCACAGTTCTACTCTAACACACATGGGGTTGCTATGCATCAGAAATGACTCGATGGCAACCGGTTGATATGTATGTGTATGTTTACATACATGTATGCATGCATATACACGCACATATAACTACATACATACATATGTACACACATGTATGTGTACGCACGTTATCACTCAATAATGGAACTACTTTTATCCTGCTACCCTGCAATCCCCATAAATCTCGGAACATCTCTCAGATATCCCACCTTTCTCTCTGGAACAGTCTGTCTGTGACCACAGCAGAGAAGACAGACTTAATATGACCTGAGCAGTACTAGATCCCTCCCCCACCATCACTTATATTCCCCATCGTTTTAAGTTAGCCATTATTTTGCACTGTCCACACTGCTGTTCCTCTCAGCAACATGGAAGAAAAAACACTGAAATCACACGGGGTTACAGAGAAAAACCCAGCCATGTGTTACCTGAAGCTCTCAGTGGGATTGGAAACCGTGAGCACCTGGCCACCGAATTGGAAAGGAGCGGGGGAAATTGTGAGGGGGCCACATCCTGTCTCACCCTGTCTCTTAGGGTCTAAGAATCCCCTTCCTCACTGATCACCCAGCTGAGTTTTGGATTTGTGTTCAGGACTGGGAGAAACATTTTCTGGATGCAAGCGCCAGCAAGCCAAGTGACTGGAACAGTGAGCTGGATGGTGACTGGTCCGCGCCGATGCTGCAGAAGCCTCCATACCAGGTATGGTCTCCCGGTGCTCTGCAATCTGGGATGCCCTTGGGCTGCCCCTCCCCCGCCCCCATATCATGCCAACTACCTGTGTGTGTGGTTTGTTGCAGGATGGCCTGAAGCCAGAGGGGATCGATAAAGATGTGTGGCTCCATCAGAAGATGAGAAGCACCAACTATCTGACAGAGTACGACCTTTCAGAATTTGAGAACATCGGTGCTGTTGGACTGGAGCTTTGGCAGGTCACTGGGTTTTAAATTTGCTTTCATTAAAAACTGTGAACTTCAGCAGGTTGTTGTTTTAGCTGCCATTGAGTTGATTCAGACTCATGGTGACTCCGTGTGTTACAGAGTAGAACTGCTCATAGAGTTTTCTTGGCTGCAATCTTTTACAGAAGTAGATTGCTGGGCCTTTTCTTCCATGGTGCCACTGGGTGGGTTCGAATCACCAACCTTTAGGTTAGCAGTTGAGTGCAACCTGTTTGCGCCACCCTGGGACCTTATAACCAAAAAAACCAAGCCACTGCTGTCAAGTTGATTCTGACTCATAGTGACTCCATAGGACAGGGTAAACTGCCCATAGAGTTTCCAAGGCTGTAATCTTTACAGAAGCAAACTGCCACATCTTTCTCCCGTGGAGTGGCTGGTGAGTTCAAACCACCAACCTTTCAGTTAGCAGCTGAGCGCTTTAAACATTGTGCCACCAGGGCACCTCTCAGGGACCTTATAGATTCTTTTAATTCAAAACATTGCTATTCAGTGAACACCTACTATGTGCCAGTCCCTGGTGCCCAGACTCTAAGACACAGATAGGCACAACCGATATGGGTCCTGTCTTCTTGGGGTTTCCTGCCCTTCAATCTTACCTCCTACGGATGCACCTTCCACGCCACTGCTGGCAGTGTCAGCCCTCAGCTCAGAGCTGATCTGGGGTGCCCATCAACTCCAGGATAAGACGGCAGGGTCTGGTGCAGGCAGCCTGGGGTGGGGCCTAAGATTCTGCACTCCCAGCAGGCTCCCAGCAATGCTGCAACTGCTGGTCCACGTCCCATCCCCCATGCAGGTTCCAGAGCAGTGGTCCTCCAGTGCGGCCTCAATGCCCAGGCTGTGCCCTGGACTGATCACTCAGCATCTCGGGTGGGGACAGGCATCCAGAGATTCTGTAAATGCTCTGGGTGACCCTGGTTTGCAGGCAAGTTTGAGAACCAGTGCCCTGGAGGGAACTGGCAGCCTAGAAGTATGTGTAGGCACATAGGACTGAGAACTAATCCCTATCGCCGTCCTGAGCACATAGCAGCTGCTTCTCCGTGGAGAGTTGTTCTGTATCTTGCTTCAGTAACAAAGCCCCTCATTTCATCCGCAGGTGCGATCTGGAACCATCTTTGATAACTTCCTGATCACAGACGACGAAGAGTATGCTGAGAATTTTGGGAAGGCCACCTGGGGTGAAACCAAGGTACAGTGTTCAACACACACATGCACGCAATTCACTTTTCTTTCATCATTGATTCATTGATTTTTGTCAGTTTTGTTTTTTCAATTGGAGTGTAACATTTAGGAAAAGGGGTCCCTGGGTGGTGCAAACAGTTAAGCACTTGACTACTAACCAAAAGGTTGGAGGTTCAAAGCCACCCAGATACACCTCAGAAGACAAGCCTGGTGATTTGCTTCCAAAAGGCCACAGCCTTGAAAACCCTAGGGAACAGTTCTACTCTGCACACATGAGGGTCCTCCGGAGTCAGAGTCAACTCAATAGCAACTAACAAGAGCAACATTTAGGAAAGGGCTTGATGAATTTTTACCAATGAATACCCAGAGATGCCTTGGGAGAAAGCCCTGGCGATCTGTTTCCAAAAGATCACAGCCTTGAAAACCCTATGGAGCATAGTTCTATTCTGATACATGGAGTCACCATGAATTGGAATCAACTTGACAGCAACTAACAACAACAGCAACATTTAGGAAAGGGCTTGGTGAATGTTTACAACTGAATACAAGAGGTGCCTCAGAAGAAAGGCCTGGCAATCTACTTCTGAAAAATCAGCTATTGAAAAACCTGTGAAGCACAGTTCTACTCTTACACACATGGGATTTCCATGAACTGGAGTCGACTTAACAGCAGATGGCTTTTTTTTTTTTTTTAAATTACACTGAAGGCCCACCCACATAATCCAGAATCAGCTCCCCCATGCCAACATTCTTCACTTCATTCCACCTGCAAAGACTCTTTCTCCGTATAAGCCACACCTACAGGTTCTGGGGATTATTACCCAGAATCCTTGGGGACTGTGATTCAGCAGGGGGAGGGTGGGCCAGCTGCAGGCTGGTGACCCCTGGGCTGCAGGGCTCTCATGTCTCCCTCCAGGGCCCAGAACGGGAGATGGATGCCATCCAGGCCAAAGAGGAGATCAGAAAGGCCCTAGAGGAGGAGGAGGAGGAGGAGCTGCTGGCCGGGAAGTTTAATGCAAGACAAAATTTCTTCAATCAATTTCACAGGCAAGATGAACTGTAGTCGTGCAGCGATCAGTACCTTGGTGACACCTTGTTTCTATTTTAATCTAATTTAAAAGCTCCAGTGTCTGCACAGTCACTTGTCTGGTTTTCTTTGAAACACATTCCGTTCCTGCGTGTGGGTCCCAATGGGGTTGGTGACATTCCCTGGTGACCTCTGTGAGCCCATGGGGGTTCTGGCCTGAAATGCAGTGCTCCTTTCTCAACCCCCCAAACTATTTATAAAAGTTGGTAAAACTTACTTTGAAAAAGGAAAACAGTCTTTGATTTGTTAGAGTTGTTCATTACTAGTCATAGACACAGACCTTTCCTCAGGTGAAATGTGCTGGTGTCCGTCTCTGACGTCAAAGGTTTTGTGCATTGTTTGCTCATTAGCTCTTTTAGGAAACACGGGCACTAGGACAGATACATGTGAGGTACAAGAAAGAAGCTGATGCTTTTTCACTTTGGGACCCACTTCTGTGGCCGTTAGTTCTCTGTAACATGTCGTTAGCTGCTTTCTAGTCAGCCCTGACTCGTGACGACCCCGTGCATAATGGGACATAATGCTGCCTGGTCCTACACCATCTTCACAATCGTTGGTCTGCTCCAGTCCATTGTTGCAGCCACTATGTATTTTGAGTGCCTTCCAACCCAGGGGGCTTATCTTCCAGCACTATATCGGATGATGTTCTGTTGTGATCTATAGGGTTTTCATTGGCTGATTTTCAGAAGTCAATTGCCAGGCCTTTCTTCCTAGTCCATCTTAATCTGGAAGCTCTGCTGAAACCTGTTTAGCATCATAGCAACATCAAGGCTCCACTAACAGACAGGAGGTGGCTGCACATGAGGTGCATTGGCCAGGGATCAAACCCAGTTCTCCTACTTGGAAGGTGAAAATTCTACCACTGAACCACCACTGCACATTCTTTCCCCTAGAATGGTGGTTCCAAACTGGGGCCCTCGAACCAACAGCATTAGCACCACTTGGGAATTTGCTAGAAACATGGGATCTCAGGCCCTACCCAGACCTACTGAGCCAGAATGAGAGCCCCAGGCTTTGTTGAGTGAGCCCTCCTGCTGATCTGATGCAGAGCGAGCTGGAGACCCTGCTCAAGACCTATGACTAGGGGTGGACAGTGTCCAACTGGCCTGTGTTGGAGCACCTGTGACAAGGTGTGGCACCCAACGGCACATGACGAGTGACCCACAAAACATGCAGTGCCTCTCTGAAGGACATGGGGCCTATGAATAGCTGGGAAGGGGGCAGGAGGTAGTGCCCCCACCCGAGGGCACATAGACCCCCTCCAGACTCAGAGTGACCCTGAATCACCAATGCCACCATCTGAGACAGGTAAGGCAAGGCCAGCCCTCCCTGGGGAAACCTGCCCGGCCTGCCTTGCTCACCTGGATGTGGAAATAACTCTAGACATGTGGGCACCCTGTGAGTGAGTATGTGACAGCAAAGAACATCCGTGTGTCCACACACAGACGCCCCTCCTGATGAGTCTGTCCCCATGACTGTCCTCCAGCAGGTAGTGCTGGTGCTGTGCAGGGCTCATCAATGTGATCCCCACAGACGCAAATCATTCACCCTCCCCTCTTTTCAGAAGTGTGAACTGGGAGGCAGAGAGGCTGGTTAAGTGACCTCCCAGGTCACAGGGATAGAAGGTGGTGGCTGGGAAGTTGTCCTGGGCATGGTGGCTATGGCTGCAGCACAGAGAGGTGACGCTGCCGAGCTCACCGAAGCCCTGGGGGCAGGCTCAGAAGTGGGACTCAGACACTCACACAAACACATGCTGCTGTGCTGGGAGCAGCGCACCTCACTGGGGCGAAGTGGGTCACAGCCACCTACCAAGGTGATGACTACCCCACAGAGGTCACACCCTTCTCACAGAGGTGACAGCCTCCCCATAGAGGTGAGGTCCTCCCCATAGAGGCAACACCCTCCCCACTGACAGCCCTCCCATAGAGGTGACACTCTCCCAATAGAGGTGACGGTCCCCCCCACAGAAGGGACAGCCTCTCCACAGAGGTGACACTCTACTAGTAGAGGTGATGGCCTCCCCACAGAGGTGACAGCCCCCCCCAGAGTTCACACCCTCCCAGTAGAGGTGACACCCTCCCCATAGAGGTGATGGCCTCCCCACAGAAGTGACACTTTCCCAGTAGAGGTGATGGCCTCCCCATAGAGGTGACAGCCCCCCACATAGAGGTGACACCCTCCCCACAGAGGTGAAAAGTTGGCATATGGCCATGGAGGCAGGCCTGGGGCCGTGAAGCTCGGCATACCATCTGCATGGACCCGGCGCCCACGCGCACGTTACCGGCCCCGCTTTCCCCGCCCATGCAAGTCTGCGTATGTTCCGCCCCGCTCCCGCCCCTTCCTGTTTCATCCGGCCCGTCCGTGCGTGCTCAGCCCCGCCCCCTCCAGCGTCCGGTTGCGCGCGCACCGCCCCCTTGCGCCGGTGCGCGTGCGCGGCTCCGCCCCCGGCCCCCGGCGCTCGGAGCCCGAGTCCGCGGGAAGATGGCGGCGCCGCTTATACCCGTCTCACAGCAGGTAGGGGCTGGACGGGCCGGGCCGAGACCGGGGAGGCCGTGAGGAGGCCAGCCGGGCAGGGCAGCGAGGGGCCTGCCCAGGCAGCTGCGGCTCTCCTGGGAGGGCCCCTGGAGGGCGGGCAGCCCTGAAGGTGACAGGCCTGCGTGCCCAGCCCGGGCGACCCTCGGGGTGGGGCGAGGCGGGCGGGCGCGGGTCTCCTCGGGCCGGCGGTCCCGGAGCTCAGGGCTCTCTCAGGGAGGTGCCAGGGAGCGCGCATCTCGCGGCAGCCACGGTCCCTCGAGCCTTTGTCTCCCGCCGACCCGGTGCCGGGTGGACGACGTCTCCAGGGAGCTTAGGTGCAGGGCTGGGCCCCTGGAGGCAGGACCCGCAGCCCTGACCCATCCCTCCATCCCCTGGGAGCTGCTTCCGCCGCCCCGGACAGTGCGAGAGAGTATCGCGTGTCCCTGGTGCTCTTCTGCATCCTCACCTTCTCCCAGCGTGCTTACTAAGGGGCGGCATCGGTGGTACGACCCAGATGTGCAAACAGGCGCAGTTCGCGGGCCGCCCCGCCTTCTGGGACGGACGTCCATTCATTCATTCACCGTCAGATGTGTGCTCGGAGTGCAGCAGTCACTAGACAGGCAGCAAGGTCGCTGGTCCGGTGGAGGTGACACTCATGGGAACCAGAAACTACGCCAGTCACCCTCTCTTGTGTCTGTCTGCTAGTGTTGTTGTTAGCTGACATCGGTTCATTCCGACTCATGGCGACCACATGTAGAGCTTCTGGGTGGCGCTAGCGGTTAAGCATTAAGCAGTGACTTCTAGGTTGTCATTTTGAACCCACCCAGAGGCACCTCAGAAGAAAGGCCTGGCAGTTTTACTTCCGTGAAAGGTCACAGCCTTGAACACCTTATGGAGCTCAGTTTTACCCTGACACGTGTGGGGTCGCCATGAGTCTACTAATAGCTGCTTTTATTTGCTGGATACAGAGTCCCTGGGTGTTGAAAATGGTTAAGCACTGCACTACTAACTGAAAGATTTGCAGTTTCAACCTACCCAGAGGAACCTCAGAAGAAGGGCCTGGCGAAAGCATACGTACAGTCCCACATTGAATCTAAGCAGCAGTTTTAAAATCATATTTGCTGGATACCTGCTTTGTACCAAGCACCATATTATAAGCGCTTTGCCAGAATTTTCTAGCCTAACCTACTGATTAAGAGTGAGGATGGTGGGAGGGTGTCAGATTATTTTGTGTTCAAATCCTGGCTTCAGCACTTACTCACTGTTCTGTGTGTCCTTGGAGGAAACTCTTAGCTTCTCTAGTCTCAGTCTCCTCATTTTGGAAGTGGGAATATAAAAATCTCTTTGGGATAAAGGGAAGATTAAGCATGTAAAATGCTTTGAACAGTACCCTGCACGTTGTAGGCACCCAGTGACACTCTAATTATTATCATGATTTAATCTTTGCCACACTTGGATATTTGGGAAGAGAGAAGAATGCCAAACCAGATGCCAGCTGATGGGTTCATCAGCTGATCCAGGGAGAGAGACTGAGCAAGGCTGATAAATCTTGCAAGAAATAGCCGATTTGCAACACTGTCACTAAATTAACAGCACTAAAGACCAGTGGTTATTAATTAACAAGTTCTTGTAACAGATATGAAAGTGCTGTGTAAATTGTTAAGTGCCCTAGGGAGTTCGATATTATTTTTAGTAGTCAAGAGCTACAGGTCTCCTGGTTTATTTGCAGGGGATATTTTGGTATGTTGTCAGGAGGGATCAATCCCTGGAGAAGGACATCATGCTTGGTAAAGTAGAGGGTCAGTGAAAAAGAGGAAGACCCTCAGTGAGATGGATTGACACAGTGGCTGCAACGGTGGGCTCAAGCATAGCAACTATTGTGGGCATGACGCAGGACCAGGCAGTGTTTCGTTCTGTTGTACATAGGGTCGCTATGAGTCGGAACTGACTTGATGGCACCTAACAACATAACAACATTTTTGGTTAAAAGTTTAAAGATTATCTTAGGGCAATAGTTGCAGGAATTCATCCAACCTTCATGGCTCCAGGAAGTCTGGAGTCCATGAGAATTTGAAATTCCGTTCTGCATTTTCCCTCTTTTGATCAGGATTCTGTTCAGTAACAGTAGCCAGGCACCATCCAGTTTTTCTGTTCTCATGGCAAAGGAGGCAGAGGTTCATGGAGGCAATAGGGGGATCTTTAAAACTTCCTATCTAATTCTGGGGGGGCAGTAGTAGTTCAGTGGTAGTGTTCTTACCTTCCACGAGGCAGATGTTTATCCAGTTCCCAGCCAGTGAACTTAATGCGCAGTCACCACCCATCTGTCAGTGGAGGCTTGTGTGTTGCTGTGATGCTGAACAGGTTTCAGTGGAGCTTCCAGACTAAGGTGGACTAGGAAGAAAGGCCTGGTTATCAACTTCTGAAAATGAGCCAGTGAAAACACTGTGGATCACAAAGGTCCGATGCACAGCCGATCATGGGCAGTGTTTTGTTCCATTGTGCATGGGCTCGCCATGAGTCAGGGGTGATAGCAGTTGATAACAAGGTCTAATTTAACAGTAGCTCTGATTTGAACTTTGTTGATTACAGAAGCTAATGTTTATTGAGTGTTTTCAAGTTTATAAAGTGCTAACATGTCAGTCATCCACACAACATGCTGGCTAGGAATTTAATTTTACTAATGGAGGATTCGCCTCAGAGAAGCGGGGAGATTTGTCAGTGTCATGGCTAGTGAGGTAATGAATGAAACCTTAATCATGTGACTCATCTGCTGGAACATTCCAGAGGTTCCCCTTTGCTTTTGGAGTAAAATCCAGATCCTTACCAGGAGCCACGGCCTCTCCTGCCTCATCCACTCTGCTCTCCTCAGCACCCTACTTGCCGATTTTCAGTTGCCAATAGTCCAAGCTCTCCCTGTCCCCAGGCTTTTCCTGATGGCCTTTCTTCTCCCTGAACTGCCCCTCCATTTCTCCCATGGTGCTTCCAGGGTCCGGCTCCTGCCTTCTTTCAGGGTACAGCTCACTGCCATTGTTCCCGAAGGTCTTTGCTGCTCACCTGCCATAGGTAGTCCCCAGTGACCTGTCTCCGTTACACCACACGTTGGCACTGACCGTGGGCCACAGATGTCTGTGTGTCTGTCTGCTTGGGCTTCGGGAGAACAAGGTCAGCCTCATGCCCAGCTCCTGGGAAATGCAAATTAAATGCATGAAGTGGGGCCCAGTGGCCTTCACCCCCCAGCACAGTCACACGTGGCTTTTCTGCTCTGTGTGGGATGGGAGCAGTGGTTAGGAGCAGGATTGAAGGAGGGGCAGTAAGAAGAGACCTCTGGTAGTTGGCACGTTCACAGTCACTGATGGTTGGGCTGGTTCCTTTCCTCTCCTGATACATTTAGTCAGCAAAGGCCTGGTCAGATTTTCTTCCTTCCTGTAATGTCAGCACTTCTTAGGCCTATTCTCGAGTGAGGCTCTGCACCAGGTGTTCCTCTCGACCCAGGTGTGCGGCTCAACCCTGCCAGGTGCTTACAGTCTAGCTGTGGCGATCACACATTCACAGATAATCACAGGGAAGCCTGTGGTGTTGGCAGGATCATATCTGGTGGGGCTCTTGGGGAGCCCCTTGGAGAAGGAGGCAGTGTTCTTGGGCTGAGGTGGCAGGCCCAGGTGGAAGGTGGAGGGCCAGTTGAAGGGGAGTAACGCCATTGGCCAGCTCATGGCGGAGTGGGGGGTGTTGCCCTCTGCCCCATGCTGTTTGAGCTTTTCCTGTCAGCAGCTTTTTCGGTCTGCATTGTACTCCCCGATGTCATCTCTGATGCCTCCTTCTTCATAGCTTTTTCTGAGCCTGAATATAAGTATTGTCCCCTGGAATGGTCTGTCATTGGTTTGTGTTTCCCCAACCTTGCTGTAGAGCCTCCTGTCATGTCTGCAAAAAGCAGTCTTTGATTGCAGCCTACCCTGCTTCTCTCTGTGGGAAAGCCCTGTACTCCTGATACCGTTTATGCTAAAACTGCCTTAGTAAGTTACCAGTCTACCGCCTGTCGGTCAGTGTGTCATACTGTGATGGTTTGTGTGTTGCTGTGATGCTGGAAGTTATGCCACCGGTATTTCAAATACCAGCAGGGTCAACCATGGTGGACCGGTTCTAACAGAGCTTCCAGACTAAGAGACTAAGAAGAAAGGCCTGGTGATCTACTTCCAAAAATCAGCCAGTGAAAACCCGAGGTCACACAGAACACTGTCTGATACAGTGCTGGAAGATGAGCCCGCTCGGTTGGAACGCACTCAAAATACACAGCGGCCACAACCATGGACTCGAGCATACCGTTGATCGTGAAGATGGCGCAGGACTGGGCAGTGTTTTGTTCTGTTGTGCTTGGGGTCAGCATGAGTCAGGAGCTGACTTGATTGCAGCTAACAACAACAAGGTTACCAGTGACCCTGCCATCCTAACCCTGGTGGCCTGTCCTTCACTCGATCCCAGAGCCCCTGTCAGTCCTCGTACTTGGTTCTCTCTCCATTCACACCCTCACATCTGCCCCCAGCTGCACCCTTGCTGTGTCTCCTCTCTGGGCCTTCTGTGCAGATTACTCTTAAACCTGCCTCCCCCCCAGCCCTTCTGAGGTCTGGTGGCCTCCTGCTCCTTCCTTCTCCTCAGCTGCCTTCTCACCACACCCATGAATTCACTGAGGCTGTGAACTGGGTTATCCAGCCACTCCCTATTCCTGGTTCATCTTACACACCAACCAGTTGCAGTCGAGTTGACTCTGACTCATGGCAACTCCATGTGTGTCAGAGTAGAACTGTCCTCGATAGAGTTTTCAGTGTCTAATTTTTCAGAAGCAGCTTGCCAGGCCTTTCTTCTGAGGCACCTCTGGGTGGTCTCAAACTGCCAACCTTTTGGTTAGCAGCCAAGAGTGTTCACAGTTTGTACCACCCAGGGCCTCAGCTGTTCTAGGAGGCTTTTTACTCCCATTTTACAAACAAGGAAACTGAGATCCACAGAGGCAAAAGTCATTTGCTGAAGTCCTGTAGCTGGGGGTGAGTGAATCCATGTTGCCTGATGGCAGAGCCTTACATTTCCCACTGTTGCAAATAGTCTGCCGGGCACCCAGCCCAGAGCACGACTTGGTGCATGTTTCTGGAATGAATGCTGAGTGCTCCGGATACTGTCCTTTAGTGCCTTGTTTTTTTTCTCTGGAATACTTGCTGGTCTTTGTCTGCTAGAAAGCTGATTGTGATTCCATGGAAGCTGATGCAGGAGAGAACAAGGCTTTAGAGTAAAATGGACCCGCCCCGTAAGATCTCAGATTCCTAGGTTATCGTTTTGTTTTTTATTGATCTGCATCAGCCTGGCTTTGATGACTAAATAGGTCCTGATAAAGCAAGAATTGTGAGGGCAGCGGTGGTTCAGTGGTTAGAATCCTCGCCTTCCATGTGGAGACCTGGGTTCAATTCTCAGCCAATGCACCTCATGCGCAGCCACCACCCGCCTGTCAGTGGAGGCTTGTGTGTTGCTGTGATGCTGAACAGGTTTCAGTGGAGCTTCCAGACTAAGATGGACTAGGAAGCAAGGCCTGGAGATCGTCTGAAAATCAGCCAATGAACACCCTGTTGACCACAACGGTCTGATCTGCAACTGATCATGGGAATGGTGCAGGACCGGGCAGCATTTTGTTCCACTGTGCGTGGGTAACAGTGGTTGGGGCTGACCTGATGGCAGCTAACAAAAATCAGGACAGAATGAGCAGAATTAAAAGGCTGGAATTCTCACTCAAAGGGCTGGAATGTGAGGCCGGGGCTGGGACCTGGCAGGCCTTGAATAAATGGGTCCACGTCCCTCTTTTAATGAGGGTGACTTAGGGGCAAAGGAAAGAAGGTGGTTTGGTAAATGGGACGCCAGAGTCTGTGCCTACAAATTGGCCTCAGACAAAAGGGCCTGGTGGGGTGACTGCCTGCCCAGAGCATGGGGACAGTAGGGCAGGGATGAGATCAGGCCAGGCTCCCCTCACCCACCGCACAGAGCAGGGCCTGAAAGGTTGCTTCTGCCTAGAACGCACCCCATGAGCTCCAGTTGGCTCAGCCCTCACTCCACAAGCTATAGAAGGGACATGGTGGTCGTGATAGCCACACCACAGCCATCTCTTTGCCAGGCCTGATGGCTCTCCTGCCTGAGTGCATGATTTCAGCCTCGATAGCGAAATCAATTTACTGGTGAAGTTTCTGTCAGTTCAGTACTCAAGGGAGCTTTCCTCTTCCTGTCCCCCGGCCAAGAGCAGAGAGCTGGCATCAGGAGGCAGGGTCATCTCGTCCCTGTGGACCAGATCCAGCCCTGTACCTTCCCTGCTCTTGGCCCGTTTGTCTCAGGCCTACACGGGTGATGCACTCTCTTGTCCCAGGGCCTTTGCACATGCCATTTCCTCCCTCTGGTATGTTCTTCCCTCCTCATCTCCAGACTGATCCCTTGTTGTTTGCTATCAAGTTGATTCCCACTCATAGCAACCTTATGTATAACAGAACAAAACCCTACCCGGCCCTGCGCCGTCTTCGGGAGTCTTCACGATCATTGGTATGGTCGAGCCCATTGTTGTGGCCGTTGTGTCAGTCTGTCTCGTGGAGGGTGTTAAAACAAAAGTTAAGCCAGTAATAGAAATTGGTTGAAGTTTGTTTAATACACAATTTGCAAATTAGGGTAACATTTCAACGAGGAGAAGAACTTCCAGAATTCTTGTACCACACTTTATCTGCATTTCTGTGGAAAAAGGGCTGGAACAGAACTGGATAGACAATTTGTCGTCAGGAAGAATTTCATACAGCATTGTCTTAAAGAGCAGTTAAAGTAATTACTGGTTTACCCTAAAACATAGCTTCTAGTCTGACCTTTGGAGTTTCTTTAAACTGACTGAATTCTTCAAAAAAGCACAAAGCCAAAGGCAAAATGGTCTTATCAGTGGTTAAGAGCTCAACTGCTAACAGAAAGATCAGCAGTTCGAATCTACCAGCTGCTCCTTGGAAACCCTTTCGGGCAGTTCTATTCTGTCCTGTACAGTCGCTTTGAGTTGGAGTTGACTTCATGGCAACGGGTTTGTTTTTTTTGGTTTACACCATTGTTTGACTCTAAGGTGGCTTTCTAGAAACCAGTTTCTTTAAGGTTCAGGGTTCAAAAGGACACCTAAGGGCAAATGGCCTGGGTAGTTACCCAACTCCATGAACTCTAGAAATCTGGATTCCAGGAGAATTAAATGGTTTCTCAAGGGTTTCCCTCATTTTCACTGACCCGCTTCTTTATTAACCATGATGTCTTTTTCTAGCCATTGTGTTTTCCTGATGACCAAAGTAAGTGAGCCAAAGTCTCACCGCCCTCGCTTCTAAGGAGCATTCTGGTTGTAGTTCGAATTCTAAGACTGACTGATATGTTTGTTCTCCTGGCAGTCCACAGCGGGTCACTCCTCCTCTTTCTCTGTCAGCCCTCCCAACAGACCTGCTCAGTCACTGCCCTCCCGACAGACTGGCTCAGCTGCTCTGCTGTTGCCTGTGGTGACACCTGTGCTTTTCCACAGGCCAGTCTGTGCCGGTATTTGGCTGGTCTGCCTCCCCCTGCATAGCTTGAGGCTCAGAGGGCGCAGATAGGCCTGTCCTGCTCACCCTCGTACCCTTCAGAGTGAGATGGACAGTCATTACCTGTGGATTTGTTAGGAATTGAATTGTGTCCCCCAAAAAATATGTGTTGGAATCCTAACCCCAATACCTGTGGATGTGATCATATTTGGCAATAGGGTTTTCCTTTTTATGTTAATGCAGCCATATCAGTGTAGGGTGGGTCCTGAACCTACTCACTTTTGAGATGTAGAAAGAACAGATTAGGCACAGAGAAGTAAGCACAGAGAGGAAGATATCGAGGAACCAAGGAATGGCGGGGCTGCAGAAACTGAAAGATATCTTCCCCCAGAGCCAACAGAGAGACAGACTTCCCCTAAGCTGCAGCCCTGAATTTGGACTTCTAGCCTCCTGAACTGTGAGAACATAAATTTCTGTTCGTTAAAGCCCCCTACTTGTGGTATTTCTGTTATAGCACCTCTAGGAGACTAAGGCAGGAGTGAACGTATGAGATGGGTGGGCCAGCACCAGATATGGCAAATTTGTGAGCAGGGAGGTGCTGTGTTTAGATGCCTCTGACTGCTTACGGAGGGAGTCCTGGACTGGATCCTGCTCAGAGTTGCTGGCTGTGATAGGGAGTGACTCACCTGAGGTTGTTTCAGGAAGGGCTGGAGGCGTTGGTCATCAAGGGGAATTATGGGATGGCAATTGGGGCGGGGCCCTGGAAGTGGAGGGAGAAGGCAGGAACCCCCACAGCCATGAGGCAAACCTGCAGAGCATCTGGGTCAGGGACAGTGCAGGTGGATGGTGTGCGAGTTGAGACGAGGCTGTCAGACCTTCAGGACGCCACCAACTTGCCACAGGCCACCAGGGAGAAGCCTGACTCTAGGTAGGGACCACAGGTTCCCTTTACCCCGGTATAGGGTGCTAGTGAGGGGACAGTGTCGCCCAGGTTCAGGGGTGCCTGGTGAGCCCTGCTCCTACACTTTCCCTGTCCCCTCAGTCACTCACTTACTTGTACCCTGCCCCTGGGCTCTCACTGCCCCCCTCAGTCACTCACTCACCTGTACCCTGCACCTGGGCTCCCACTGCTCCCTTGTCTCACACCTGCACCTGCACTCCCATGCCCTCAGTCACTCACCTGTACCCTGCACCTGGGCTCATGCCCCCTCAGTCACTCACCTGCACCTCACACCTGGGTTCCCACAGCCCCCTTGGTCTCATGCCTGCACACCACATCTGGGCTCCCATCTCCTCAGCCACTCACCTGTACTCTGTACCTGGGCTCCCACCGCCCCCTTAGCCACTCACCTGCACCCCATACCTAGGCTCCCTCTGCCCCCTTGATCTCCCACCTGCACCTCTCACCTGAACTCCCTCTGCCCCCTCAGTCAGTCACCTGCATCCTGCATCTGGGCTCCCACTCCCCTCTTGGTCTCACACCTGCACGCTGCACCTGAGACCCCGCTTCGGTCTCTCATCTGCAGCTTGTACCTGGGCCCTCCCCTCGGTCTCTCACCTGCACCCTGCACTTGAGACCCCCCTCAGTGTCACACCTGCACCTGGGCTCCCACCCCCTCGATCTCACATCTGCATCTTATACTTGGCCCCCCCCTTGCTCTCTCATGTGCACCCTGTACCTGAGACCCTGCTTGGTCTCACATCTGCACCCACACCTGGGCTCCCACCACCCCCTCGGTCTCACATCTGCACCCTGTACCGAGCCTCCCCTCCTTGGTCTCACATCTTCATTCTGTACCTAGCCCCCCCTCCCTTGGTCTCACATCTTCATTCTGTACCTAGCCCCCGCTCCCTTGGTCTCACATCTGCACCCTGTACCTGGACTCCCCCCTACCCCCTCGGTCACAGTCCTGCACCCTGCACCTGGGCCTCCCCGGGTCGCTCACCAGGGCCTTTTCTGTCTTACTCATGCCAGCACCAGGTATGTCTCTGTGTCACTATATGATCCATGGAAAACTAGTGTTTTTCTTATTCTGAATAGGATTTGCTCCTCATTCACATTTCCCCTGGCAGAGAACACTGTCTTATTTCAGACTGTTTTTAAAGGAGAAAGATGAAGCATGAAAAAAAAACAAACAAACTGTGATGATTAGGTCCTCACATGGAGAACTATTTAACCAGGACTGTAAATTTGGGGACTGACTAGCCCTTAAGGTCTCTCACACCCTGAGAAAGAACACTGTTCATGGATAAAAGTCCCATACGTGATCCACCTGGGTGTGCATTCTCATGGGTGCCTCTCCCTTTGCCTGGTTTTCTTTGATGAGAGTCAGTCTGGAGACTTTCTCCTTCGAGAAGGGAATTCCAGAGTGGACAAGCAGACCCAACAGGGCTGAGCAGTCAGGCTAGTCTGTGGCCCCTGTGTGCAAATCGGGACTGTTGTTGGTGCCTCACGTACCCAGCCTCCAACGTGGCATTTTCTCTCAGGCTAAGTAACCTCTTTGCGTGCTGCTCTGAGTTACCTTGTAAATGGAGTGCTTGTTGCCTTTTAGCCACTAGAAAATCTCCTTTAATTCGTAGCCCCATAAGTAGGTTTTTATAGGTATGTACTCACCTATAGGAGCCTTGATGGCACAGTGGTTAATCGCTCAGCTGCTAACCGAAAGGTCGATAGTTCAAACCCACCAGCCGCTCCGTGGGACAAAGATGTGGCAGTCTGCTGCCATAAAGATTTACAGCCTCGGAAGCCCTATAGGGCAGTTCTACTCTGTCCTATAGCGTTGCTATGAGTCAGAATCGACTCGATGGCAACGGATTTGGGTTTGGTTTTACTCGCCTATAAAACTGAACTTTTAAAAGGAGTAACAACTGAGACCCTATGAGTTTCCTGGGCCTGCTGTAGCATAAGTTAGAGTTGACTGCAATCAACAACAACAACATAGTATCACAACCAGGATACTGACATTGATACAGTCAGGATACAAGAAAACATTCCATCCTTACAGGGATCCCTCTTGTCCTTTTATAGCCTACTTCCCTCTCTCCTCCTCCCTCCTTAAACCCTGTTGTTGTTGAGTTGCTGTCAAGCTGATTCCACTGGACTCATGGCGACTCCCTGTGTTACAGAGAACCCTGTAGGGTTTTCTTGCTTGTAATCTTTACTGAAGCAGATCGCTAGGCCCTTCTTCTGCAGTGCTGCTTGGTTGAGTATGAATCACCAGCCCTTTGGCTAGTAGAGTGCTTAACTTCTTGTACCACCCAGGGGCTCTTCTTAAACCCTGGCAGCTACTAATCTTCATTTCTCTACTTTGGTCATTTCAAGAATGTCACATAAATGGAATCATACAGTATGTACCTTTTGGGGTTTGCTTTTTTTACTTTGTATAATTCTCTGGAGAGTCATCCAGGTTGTTGCACGTATGATAGCTCATTCCCTTTTATTGCTGAGCAGTATTCCATGGTGTGGATGGACAACAGTTTGTTTTAACCTTTACCCTTTTGAAGAACATCTGGCTGTTTCCTGTTTTTGGGCATTACGAATAAAGCTGCTATAAACATTCATGTACAGGTTTTTGAGTGAACATAAGCCTTCATTTCTCTGGGGTAAATGCCCAGGAGTGCAGTTGCTGGATTGTATGGTAGTTGCATGCTCAGGTTTTTAAGAAATTGCCAACTGTTTTCCAAAGTGGGTATATCATTTTACATTCCTACCAGCAATGCATGAGTGATCTGGTTTTGCCACATCCACACCAACATTTAGTATTAATTACTTTTTTTTTTTTTAATTTCGGCCATTTTGATAGGTGTGCAGTGATATCTCATTGTGGTTTTAATGTGCAATCCTCTAATGGCTAATGATATTGAACATCTTTTATGTGCTCATTTGCCACCTGTATATCTTATTCGGTGAAACGTCTCTTCATGTCTATTGCCAATGTTCTAATTGGATTGTTGCTTTTTTATTGCTGGGTTTTGAGAGTTCTGTATATTCCAGATACTAGTCCTTTGCCAGATACATGGTTTGCACATACTTTTTCCCAGCCTGTAGCTTGTCTTTTTACTTTCTTCTCAATGCAACTTAGATGAAATCTAAGTCATCAGTTTTTCCATTGATGGATCGTGTTTTTGAAGTCAGGTTTAAGAGCTCTTTGCCTAGCCTGGGATCCTGAAGATTTTCTCCTAAGTCTTTTTCCTCAAAGTTTTATAGTTTTACATTTGCATTTAAGTCCGTGGCCCATTCTGAGTTGATTTTTGTGTAAGCTGTGATCTCTAGGTGCAAGATTTCTTTTTCTGTCTGTGAAATGTCCAGTTGCTCCAGCACCATTTGTTGGCAAGGCACTCCTTCCCCACTGAATTGCTTCTGTACCTTGTCAAAGATCAGTCAGGCACGCTTGTGTGGGTCTATTTCCAGATTGCCTATTCTAGTCCATTGATCTCTGTGCCTTTCCCTCTGACAGTACCACGCAGTCTTGATTTCTGTTGCTGTTAACTGTCATCCAGTCAACTCATGGTGACCCCATGCACAGCAGAATGAAACGCTGCCCCATCCTGTGCCATCCCTGTGATTGGTTGCATATTGAACCATTGTGATCCATAGGGTTTTCACTGACTGATTTTCAGAAGTCGATCACCAGGCCTTTCTTCCTAGTCCATCTTAGTCTGGAAGCTCTGTTGGAACCTGTTTGGCATCCTAGCAACACGCAAACTTCCACTGATGGATAGCTGGTGGCTACACATGAGGTGTATTGGCCAGGAATTGAACCTGGGACCCCCACATGAAAGACAAGGATTCTACCATTAAACCACCACCACCCCCTCCTTGATTACTATAGCTATAGCCTAAGTCTTGAAATTGAGTAGACTGATTTCTCCCTCGCTATTCTTCCTTTTCAAAATCGCTTTAGCTATTCCAGTTCCTTTGCCTTTCATAGGTATATATTAGGGTAATCATGTCTGCATCTAGGAGCCTGGATGGTACAAGTGGTTTGCGATTGGCTGCTAACCTCAAGGTTGGTGGTTTGAACTCACCCAGTGGCCACAGGAGAAAGACTTGGTGATCTTCTTCCGCAAAGATTACAACCAAGCAAACCCTATGGATCAGTTTTCTTCTGTCACATGGGATTGCCACGAGTCGAAGTTGACTCAGCGGCAGCGGGTTTGGTTTTTTTCTTTTGGTTGCCTGTATCTACAAACCTCTCCCTGGTATTTTGGTGGGAATCATGTTCAGCCTGTTTTGGGGGTGTGCGTTTTAGCGCACCGTGCTGGCTTGCCCTCCAGAGACACCCATGGCTGTAAGTTCCCACAGGCGGGGGACCCTTTGCTAGCCCTGCTCAGCACCTCTCTTTGACTTTGCCAGTCTGACAAAAACTGGCATCTCATTGTCCTTTGCAATACTTGACTCCACCATGAGGTCGCACATTTTGGCATTACTCTGCATGCATATGTGCATGACTGTGTTGCATTTCTTTCTGCACTGCCTTTCTCATATCCTGTGCTCATTTCCCAGTTGGGCTGTGTTGTGTGTCTTTTCACTGGTGATTCATGACAGCTCTTTCTCCCTTCCCAGTGCCTTACCTGACCTGTGGTTTACAGACGTTGTTGTTGTTGGTTGCTATTGAATGGATTCTGACTCATGGCGACCCCATGTGTGCAGAGTGGAACTGCTCTATAGGGTTTTCAAGGCTGTAACCTTTTGGAAGCAAATCACCAGGCCTATCTTCCAAGGTGCCTCTGGGTGGGTTTGAACCAACCTTTTGGCAAGTAGTCAAGTGCTTAATCATTTGGGTCACCCACGGATGATTTGAGATGTTTGGCAATGTAAGAAGCTGTCCTTTCTGGGAGGTTCCAAATGTCCCAGTGTTCTCCCGACACCATCGAGCACGGTGGAGTCATGATCTGGTTCTGCCTTGAGCTCCCACATGACTAAGCCGTGGTGTCCTCAACTGTGACGGCAGACCACCGGCCCAGAAAGCCAGGTCCCCGCCCAGTCATGGGCTGCGCGGGCATCTGGGGAAATGCCCTGTGGAAGGTCTGAATCCCAGGATAATCAGGGGAGCGCTCCCCAGGCTGCGTTTCGAAGTCCTGGTCTGTGTTTCCAAGTGGGAGCTCAGACTGGGATGTCTCTTTGTATTATGTAATGAACTTCCTGCAGAACCTGGCAGCAGCACGCACAGACACAGCCTCTGTGGAGTACTGGTTTTCCTGGGAAGTGGCAGGCTTGCTGCTTTCCCAGGAGATTCCGGTGCTCGAGCCAACTCTTGGACTCTGGCGTTTTCTAATAAGATGCACCATCATGTGACCACTGCCGTACCTCTTCCCGGGCTTATGGCTCTGGGGCCATCCCTGTGGGGTGCCATCCCTGTGGGGCCACCCCTGTGTGGGCAGTGGGGAGAGTGCAACTTTGGGACTGCAGTGCTTTGCACTCATCTACACCTAACGGTCTGTGGTTTGAACCTACCAGCAGTGCCATGGAAGAAAGGCCTGGCAATCTGCTCCCATAAAGATTGCAGCCTAGGAAACCCTACAGGGCAGTTCTACTCTGTCACACATGGGGGCAGCCTCTGTACTGCTCAGGCCCATGACTCGTTGACTGTGTGACTTCGGGCAAGATGACCTCAGTTTCTCCACCTGCAAGTTGGGGATAACAGTCGTCCCTGCCCTGTCGTGTTATTGTGAAGATTACATAAGTTCCTGGATATAAAACAAAACAAAATAAGAACAACTAAACACATTGCTGTTGAGTCGATTCTGACTCATGACGACCAAATGTGTTACAGAGTAGAACTACCCCATAAGGTTTTCTTGGCTGTAATCTTTACAGAAGCAGATCGCCAGGCCTTTCTTTCACAACATTGCTGGCAGGGTTCAAACTGCCAACCTTTAGGTTAGTTGTCAAGTATAAACTGCTTACACTCCCCAGGGACTAGGCACCCAGAAAATGTGACCTGCCCTTTATTCAGTCTAGGAATTCTAGATACTCTTCTGCAGATTTTATTAGAAAAACAGATTTGCTTTACAAACATGTCATTTTGAAACAAGGCAAGGCTGGTTTTGCATGAGAGCTTGTGCTTCCTGCTGAGTGAGAGGACAGAGGGGATCATCCTGGTTCCTGCCCGCCCTAGCCATGATCTTTTCATTCGCCTCCTATGCATGTGAAAACTGGACAGTGAGAAAAGGAAGACCGAAGAAGAACTGATGCGTTAGAATTGTGGTGTAGGTGAAGAATATAGAGTATACCGTGGGCTGCCAGGAGACAGAACACATCAGTCTTCGATGAAATTGAATCAGAATGCCCCTTAGAAGTGAGGGTGGAGAGACGTCAACTCGTTTAGCATGCACATGTCTTCAGGAGGGACCAGTCACTAGAAAAGGACATCATGTTTGGTAGAGGATTTGCAAAAACGAGGGAAACCCTCCATGAGATGGATTGACACGGTAGCCACAATGGTGGGCTCAAACATGCCAACGATAATGAAGATGACGCAGGACCAGGCAGCGTTTGGTTCTGTTGTCCATGGGGTTGCCATGAGTTGGAGCCAGCTTGACAGCAGCTAACAACAGTATCAGCCTTCGAGGAGGAGAAGACGTCCTGGTGCAGAGGGCTGGGGAGGAGCCCCTGCCGGGGTGGAAGCCGGGTAGACTCAACCCCAGCAGGATGGAGCGTTGCTGGCGTGCTCATCCTCAGAGGGCCTTCCAGAGCAGTACCGTCCCAGCTGGCTTCCTCCAACTTAAAGCTGTGCACTTGTGTCAGTTGTGGGACTCAAAGCCCTTCACAGCTGAAGCTTGTCAAGTTGTCCCGTTCATTGGCGCCCCATTTTCAAATTACTTCTAGTCTGGAGGATAAAGCACAAGGCCACAGGAATTTTTCATGTTAGCCCTCTTGGTATTTTATGAAATAACAAGCACTGAAGGGCAGAACTGAGAGCTATACTGGGCCTTATCAGTAGTTCAGACTCTGCAGAGCACTCCCCCTCGCCCCATTCATTCTGGCAAATGCTGCTGCATCCTCTTCTCCCTGAGGGCTGCCCCTGACCCGCTTGTCCCCTCTGCCTTCACCTCGGCCTGGTCCTGGGCTCACTTTCAGTCAGACGTAGGTTGGGGGCACCCCAGTACAAGAGGGCTCCTTCCTTGCAGCTAGGAGGCCTACCCTGAGCCGCTGCCACACTGCAGGGGCCCTGGGTGTGCTCACAGCCTTGGCACAGGGGCTGGGTCACGGCTGGCCATCACAAGGAACTCAGTGCCTTCTCATCACGGGTCCTCGTCTCTGTCACAAGGACCTGCTAGGGAGGCAGGTGTGCAGGTGTGACTCTTGCTTCTGGGAGGAAGCACTGTGGTAAGAGGAAGTGCTCTTAGTCAGGTTCCCCCTTCCTCCTCTCTCCGCTTTTGTAGGACCGGAAATATGTGCAATGAAATAGGAACTTCAGCTGTTGTCATTGTCCAAGCACACCCAAAATGATCCCCTCTCTTAGTTATCTAGTGCTGCTACAACAGAAATACCACAAGGGGGTGGCTTTAACAAACAGACATTTATTTTCTCACAGTTTAGGAGGCTAGAAGTCTGAATTCAGGGTGCTGGCTCGAGGGTATGGCTTTCTCTCTCCGTCTGCTCAGAGGAAGGTCCTTGTCTCCTTGAGCTTTTGCTTTTGCTCCTGGGCAGTCTTCATGTGGCTTGTCATCTCTCTTCCCCTATCTTGCTGGCTTGTTTAATCTTTTTTATATCTCAAAAGAGGTTGACTCAAGATACACCCTACACTTATCCTGCCCATTAACATAACAAACAACTCACTTCCAAATGGGATTATAACCAGGGGCATAGAGGTTAGGATTTACAACACGTATTTTGTGGGGGACACAGTTCAATCCCTAATACCTTAGTTCTGGAGGGGGCATTGGTGATTCAGTGGTAGAATTCTCACCTTTCATGCTGGAGACCCTGGTTTGATTCCTGGCCAGTGCACAGCTACCACCCATTTGTCTCTGGAGGCTTGTGTGTTGCTGAACAGACTTCAGCAGAGCTTCCAGACTAAGGTGTCTAAGAAAGGCCTGCTGATCAACTTCCAGAAATTAGCTGATGATCTCTGTGGATCACAACAGTTCAGTCTGCAACTGATCACAGAGGTGGCACTGCATTTCATTCCGTTGTGCTTGGTGTCCCCATGAGTCGGGGCTGGCTCAATAGCAGCTAACAACAGCAGCTCAAGAGGAGTGCTGCACCACCCCTCAGGTTTTCCATTGATGACAACTCTATGGGGTCTACAGTGGCCCTGACGGATGAGCCTGGCACAGGTTTGGGTGGGTGCTTGGTGGCTTTTCCAGATGAGTCGGGGTCTTGCTGTCTAGATTGCAGATCATGGTGCTCAGAGACATTGGGATATTTTGAGACAGCTGATAGTCCCACGTGCCCTGAATGCCATAACTTTGTTCCTAGAATCCTGGTTGTTGGGAAGCCTCTTTCTTGCCCACCCTGGGAGCTGAAAACAGCCACTGGAAATGGACTTCATGTGCCTCTTGGCTTGTTGACAGCAGCAAGACCTCTTGGTCAAAGGCGGAGGCCTCCAGGTCCCTACGTACCATTCCAGGGAGCCAGTGACGGGGCCTTGTTCAGCAGAGAGCAGCCAACGACTAGAAACAGTATGCCGCACTCACGTCTTTGCTGTCGATTTTCACTCTTCTATGGAGATGCATCCTGAACTCATGGCCTGTGTTCGAGTATTGACCCTGCAGGTTACACAGGCTAGGGTGGTGGAGCCTATCAGCTGAGGCTGTGACAAACTAAGGGTGACAGCTGTCTGAGCCGCCAAGGTGCCGGTTGTCCTTCTGCATCAGTTCCCAGATGGCCAGGGGGCTGTTGTGGCTCTACACCTAAAACCCATTGCTGTGGAGTTGACTCTGGCTCATGGTGACCCCGTGTGTGTCACAGTAGAATTGAGTTCCATAGGGTTTTCAGTGGCTGAGTTTTCAGAAGTAGATTCCAGATCTTTATTCCAGGGCGCCTTGGGTAGTCTGGAACCTCTAACCTTTTGGTTATCAGCCGAGTTCATTTACCATTGCAGCACCCAGGGACTCTAACCGGTTGCCGTCAGGTTGATTATAACTCATGGCGCCCCATGTATGTCAGAGTAGAACTGTGTTCTGTAGAATTTTCAGTGGCTGATTTTTTGGAAGTAGATCACCAAGCCTTTCTTCTGTGATGCCTCTGGGTAGAGTCAAACCTCCAACCTTTCAGCTAGCAGCCAAACGCATTCACTGTCTGCGCCACCCAGGGACTCTGGCTATATACCCGTGTTCTTCTAAATTTTCTCTCGGTGTCTTTGTCTTTTCTTTCCCAAGTTTTTTTTTTTTTTTTGCTTCTCTTTTTCATGCTGCTCAGTTTAGTTTTTACTGCTTTTCCAAGATTTCACCTCTCTGCCTCTTTTTCCTTTTTCTGTTCGACTTTCCTCCTCTCTCCTACTTTTCTGTGTTTCCATCACGTCTTGACGTTTCACTCTGTACCTTCAGGTCTTCGTGTGTTTGCAGATGCTGGCATCCCCCTGGGGGCCTCCGTGTTCCTGCATCACTTCTCACCTGATGGATCTCTTCACGCAGCCAGCACTGGGGCGCAGTGGTCAGATCTGTGATCTTAACCAGAGGGGCTCCACCTCTCCCAAGTTTTATTTGTTTTAAAAAATAACATGACAGTAGACAAATGCATAGAGACCAAAGCTTATTAGTGGTTACCAGGGGTGGGAGGGAGGAGCCCTGGTGGTATAACAGTTAAGTGCTCAGCTGCTAACCAAAAGGTTGAGGGTTCGAACCCACCAGTGGCTCCCATAAAGATTACAGTGATCTGCTCCCTTAAAGATTGTTGTTGTTAGGTGCCATTGAGTTGGTTCCGACTCATAGCGACCCCATGCACAGCAGAACGAAACACTGCCTGGTCCTGCACCATCCTCGCAATCATTGTTTTGCTTGAGCCCATTGTTGCAGCCGCTGTGTCAATCCATTTCGTTGGGGGTCTTCCTCTTTTCTGCTGACTCTCTACTCTACCAAGTATGATATCTGATATCCTTCTCTAGGGACTGATCCCTCCTGATAACATGTCCAAAGTATGTAAGACATAGTCTCTCCATCCTTGCTTCTAAGGAGCATTCTGGTTGTACTTCTTCTAAGACAGATTTATTTATTCTTTTAACAGTCCATGGTATAGTCAATATTCTGCACCATCACCACAATTCAAAGGCATCAATTCTTCTTTGGTCTTCCTTATTCATTGTCCAGCTTTCACATGCATATGAGGCAATTGAAAACACCATGGCCTGGGTCAGGCACACCTTAGTCTTCAAGGTGACATCTTTGCTTTTCAGCACTTTAAAGAGGTCTTTTGCAGCAGACCTGACCAATGCAGTTCTTCTTTTGATTTCTTGACTGCTGATTCCATGGGTGTTGATTGTGGATCCAGGTAAAATTAAATCCTTGAGAACTTCAGTCTTTTCTCCATTTATCATGATGTTGCTTATTGGTCCAGTTGTGAGGATTTTTGTTTTCTTTATGTTGAGGTGTAATCCATACTAAAGGCTGTGGTCTTTGATCTTTGTCAGTAAGTATTTCAAGTCCTCTTCACTTTCATCAGGCAAGTTTATGTCATTTGCATAATGCAGGTTGTTAATGAATCTTCCTCCAATCTTGATGCCCCGTTCTTCATAGAGTTCAGCTTCTCAGATTATTTGCTCAGCATACAGGTTAAGTAGGTATGGTGAAAGGATATAACCCCGCACCACACCTCTCCTGACTTTAAACCATGCAGTATCCCCTTGTTCTGTTTAAACAACTGCCTCTTGATCTGTGTACAGGTTTCTCATGAGCACAATTAAGTGTTCTGGAGTTCCCATTCTTCGCAGTGTTATCCATAATTTGTTATGATCCATAGAGTCGAATGGCCTTGCATAGTCAACGAAACACAGGTAAACATCTTTCTGGTATTCTCTGCTTTCAGCTAGGATCCATCTGACAACAGCAATGATATCCCTGGTTCCACATCCCCTTCTGAATCCAGCTTGAACTTCTTGCAGTTCCCTGTTGATATATTGCTGCAGCTGCTTTTGAATGATCTTCAGCAAAATTTTACTTGTGTATGATATTAATGATATTGTTCGATAATGTCCTCATTCAGTTGGATCATCTTTCTTGGGAATAGGCATAAATATGGATCTCTTCCAGTCGGTTGGCCAGGTAGCTGTCTTCTAAATTTCTTGGCATAGACAAGTGAGCACTTCCAGCACTGCATCTGTTTGTTGAAACATTTCAGTTGATATTTGTCAATTCCTGGAGCCTTGTTTTTTGCCAGTGCCTTCAGTGCAGCTTGGACTTCTTCCTTTCAGGACCATTGGTTCCTGATCATGTGCTATCTCCTGAAATGGTTGAACGGCAGCCAGTTCTTTTTGGTATAGTGACTCTGTATTCTTTTCACCTTCTTTTGATGCTTCCTGCATCGTTTGATATTTTCCCCATAGAATCCTTCATTATTGCAACTTGAGGCTTGAATTTTTTCTTCAGTTCTTCCAGCTTGAGAAATGCATAGTGTGTTCTTCCCTTTTGGTTTTCTATCTCCAGCTCTTTGCATATGCCATCATAATACTTTACTTAAAGATTACATCCTAGGAAACCCTATGAGGCAGTACTACTCTGTCCTGTAGGGTCACTATGAGTTGGAATAGACTCGATGGCACACAGCAACAACCATGGAGCGGGTGGGGCGAGTCATTGCTTATGGGACACTGAGTTTCTGTTCATGGTGGTGGAATAATCTGGTAAAGGATAGTGGTGATGATTGCACAACATGGTGAACGT
This sequence comes from Dugong dugon, assembly GCA_030035585.1. Classification (NCBI taxonomy): domain Eukaryota; kingdom Metazoa; phylum Chordata; class Mammalia; order Sirenia; family Dugongidae; genus Dugong; species Dugong dugon. The sequence goes on along the minus strand of CM057462.1, from coordinate 20,914,845 downwards.
AACTACTAAAGTCATTGAATAGTACATGTAAAAAAGATCGAAATGACCAATGTCTCGTTTTATATATTTTTGCCACCATAAAAAAAAATAAAATAATAGGATGACATTTAAGGTGCCTTTTAAGAGACCAGAGATGCCCTCGTCACTGCCTCTCACTCAGGATACTTTCCCCTTCACACATTCTCTTTAGCCTCGTGTACACCCACCCTTCCATACAGTTAGTGTACTTGTGCGTTCTCCTTGCTCAGTCAGTTAGCAGCAGAATTGTGCACTGCTTGAGTTTCCTTGCCTCCCTGTAAAACTGTAGCACTTTCCCACATCAGGCTTTATCGCTGACAGTTGAGTGGTTGCTCAGTGTCCCCCACCCCCACCAGGGGCGTCTTGTGAGGTCAGGGAGGGATGCTGTGGGGGATGCAGTGGGAAGTGCTCGGAGTTGGCCACAGACCAGGCAGGATCCAGGCATGACCCCGAGGGGCCTCACACAGAATGGTCACCTTCTCCAAAGGACACAGTCTTGGGGTTCCATGGGGCTGCACCTAGGTCTTGGACCCCTTTCCTGTGGCGGGGAGTGATCTAATGGCTGTGAAGGAGGTGGGAACAGGACCTGGGCAGGGTCTGGAATCTGATCGGAAGCCTGCAGGGTCCTGAGACTCATGCTCCTGGTGCATAGATGCCCCTACTCTGACTTTGGGGCTAGAGAACAGCCTCGAAGTTTTGGGTCCCTCTTCTCTGTGCCTTTGGGTGAGCTGCAGCCCTCGGTGAACGAGTGAACATCAGCCTCCAGCTGCCACTGTTCCCAAGAGAGTGAGTCATTTCTGTTGGAATTAAGATTTCATGGTGCAAATGGTTAACTTGCTCAGCTGCTAACCAAAAGGTTGGAGTTTAGTCCACCCAGAGGCACCCTAGGAGAAAGGCCTGGCGATCTACTTCCAAAAAATCAGCTACTGAAAACCCTATGGAGCACAGTACTACTCTAACACACATAAGGTCGCTATGCATCGGAGTCGACCCGAAGGTAACTGAGTTTTGGAGTCCCTGAGTGGTGCAAACAGTTAAGCGCTCAACTGCTAGCTGAGAGGTTGGCAGTTCAAACCCACCCTGCGGCACCACGCAAGAAAGGCCTGCCTTTCCACCAGAAGAAAGATCTGTTTCCATAAAGATTACAGACAAGAAAACCCAATGGAGTACAGTTCTACTGTAACACACAGGGTCACTATGAGTTAGAATCAACTTGACGACAACTAACAATGAAAAACATTAGCGTTTACTTTATCTGTGTCTGCAAATAAACCAACTCTGTGTATAAAGGGTGGTGCGTGGATTTTGATTTTCACTCCTGGGTATTTTCATAAAGACAAAATTGAGGGGTGACACTTCTTTAGAGGGAGTGTGTCCACTCTTGACCAGTATCTGTGGTTCTGTTTACAGATCCCCACTGGAAATCCATTATATGAATCTTATTACAAGCAGGTAAGTTTAGTGCGTGTGCTTTTGGGTTGAACTAGTGTGTAATCAAGAGGCAGTGGTGGTTCAGTGGTAGAATTCTCACCTTCCATGTGGGAGACCCAAGTTCGATTCCCAGCCAATGAATCTCATGTGCAGCCACCACTCGTCCATTATTGGAGGCTTGCGTGTTGCTAGCATGCTGAACAAGTTTCAGTGGAGCTTTGAGACTAAGACAGACTAGGAAGAAAGGCCTGACAATTTACTTCTGAAAATCAACCAGTGAAAACCCTATGGATCACAATGATCCAATCCACAACCCACTGTGAGGATGGCTCAGGACCAGGCAGCATTTTGTTCCATTGTGCACGGGGTCACTGTGAGTTGGGGGTTGAGTCAACCACAGCTAACACCAGGTGTGTAATGGAACTGGAGAGTAAAGCTCTGACTTAAAGCAGCACGTGGCGTCTGTCCCCTTCTGTCCCCAGGTGCCTCACCTGCCACTACCCTGGTCGGGAAGTTCTCTCAGGGGTTGTTCTCCCATTGCAGGTAGACCCGGCGTACACAGGGCGGGTTGGGGCAAGCGAAGCTGCACTTTTCCTGAAGAAATCTGGACTCTCAGACATTACCCTTGGGAAGGTATGTGCGGAGCAACAGTGATTCCCTTATGGTCACCCCCCCCCCCAGCTCGCCCAGTGGATGGAGGCCAGCTGTGGACAGAGCCCTTCTTACGGGGAGTGGTTGGGCCATCGTGTGTCCCTTGGGCAGGAGCTGGTAGATCCAAACCTGGGGATGGCAGCCACGCTCTCACAAAGCCGAGCTCTCTTGTGTCCTGACAGCATATTGGTTTGCAGGCTGGAGTGAGCACCACCGCCTGTGGGGTGAGGGGCCTGGCTCTGCCACTGAGGAGCTGTGTGCCCTGGGCAGGTTGCTTGCCTGCTCCTGCCCTTGGACGGACCGCCTACCAGCTTCACACCTTTGGGCAGACCACCTGTCCACCCCATGCCCTTGGGCAGACCACCCCCCTGCTCCTGCCCTCAGGAGGCAGTTGGTCTGAGGTCCTTGGCCCTGGCAGATGGGCAGTCACCGGTGGCTCCTGCACTTGTCAACCAACAGGAAGTGGTCAGCAGTCACGCTCATGATCATTTTTGTGTTTCCACAGATATGGGACTTGGCCGACCCAGAAGGTAAAGGGTTCTTGGATAAACAGGTACATAACACAGCCACAGAGTAAGTGGGGCAACTCAGCCCAAGCTGCACTGGCTGTCTAACCCCATGCTCTCCCCACCCTCTCCACTGCCCCAGTGTCACTGGACTAGGGCTCGGAACCAGTTCAGAATGGTTCACTAATTGCCTTCATAAACAAGTAAATAAGCATATGTGTTGCACGGCAACCAAATCTGTTGCCCATGATATTTTGACTACAGTAGGAAACAGCAGTGCTCCGCTCAAAGGTGGTGGCTGACCATTGAGTCAATTCTGACTCATACTATAGGACAGAGTAGAACTGCCTCAGAGGGTTTCCAAGCTGCAGCTGGTGGATTCGAACTGCCCATCTTTTGGTTAGCAGCCAAGCTGTTAGCCAGTGTGCCACCAGGGCTCTCTTGATTCTCATAGAAGTTGCAAAAAGGTGCAGGGTTTCTGTGTGCCCCTACCAGCTCCCCCTAGTGGTAGCATCTTACATAGCCATAGTGCAGTTACGAAAACCAGCAACTGTGGACGGTGGGTGGTGCCATGCTGCATCCAGACTGTACCAGCTTTTACGTGGAAACACCCCTTCCCGCCCATGCGTGGATAGTTCTTGCAGTGTTACCACTTGTGCAGCTTCGTGTCACCACCACGACCAGGACATGGGACTGTTCACCACCCTCTGTAAACTCACTTGTGGTACCCCTGACGACCACCACTCTGTTCCCCACCACGATCACTTTGTCATTGTGAGAATGTTCTACACATAGAATTCTTCAGCATCTACAAGTGACTTTATTTTTTAAATTTATTTGATGATGTATTTATTGTATTAGTGATGGTGATAAAGGAGTCCCTGGGTGGCACAAGCGATTAAGCACTCAATTACTAACCAAAAGGTTGGAGGTTCAAACCTAACCCAGAGACACCTCAGAAGACAGGCCTGGCGAATCTGCTTCCAAAAGGTCACAGCCTTGAAAGCCCTATGGATCAGTTCTTCTCTGCACACATGGGGTCGACATGAGTCAGAATCCACTCAACAGCAACTAACAACAGCAACAGTAGTGGTAACATATTACTGATTAAAAAATACAAGTTTATTATAATAATTTTTGAGAGTGGAGAAAAATGAAAAAAGAAGCCCCTACATAATCATTCACAGTCCCACTACCAGGAGGCCAGTAATGTTAACATTTTTTAATAATCTTCTTAAGAGTGATTTTAAATGGTTCTGGATTTAATCTAGAGCCCTGGTGGTGCAGTGGTTAAGAGCTTGGCTGCCAACCGAAAGGTCAGCGGTTTGAATCCACTAGCCGCTCCTTGGGAACCCCATGGGGCAGTTCTACTCTGTCGTATAGGGTCGCTATGAGTCAGTATCGACTCAACAGCAACAGGTTTGGTTTTTTTGGTTTTGCATTTAATCCAGTCCAGCTTTTCCCAAAACTGTATTTCACAGGACATGGCTCCTGGGGACATGGCCTATGACCAGATCTGCCAGGAAAATGCCACCAGCTCTCCCTCCCTTGAGGTCCTCGGAATTCTCATAGGAGAATTCTCTGTCTGGTGCAGTTCCCCCGAACTCCCCAGGGCCCCTGAGTGCAGGCCCCTTTGTTTCCCTCAATTTGGGCATGCTGCAGGCGTCCACCTGGGAAATGCCAATCCAGCACTCATCCATTTGAAGACATTTTTAAGACCAGAATTGCATTTATAGCTTTAAAGAGGTCAGTGTTCTTAGGCCAGTTAATCGTCTTCATTTAAAAAAATTAGATGTTGCGACATATGCTTGCTAAGCCTGTGATGTGGCCGGCTCTTGTTGAGAGGCGGCCATGGGAGGTGCAGTCCGCATTGGTCCACAGCGAGCACAAACCCTGAGAGGATGCTCTGCTCAAGGAGGCAGGCAGGGATCCCAGTGAATATCGAATATAAACTGCAGAACAGCTGTGTCAGTTTCCAACCACTTTTAAAAACTCAACATGACTCCGCTCCATAATTTGTGGTCTGACCTGTGTTAACTCCACCACTGCTGCAGTCTAGCATTTCCTAAATGTTAGGAGCCCCTTATTGTTGAAAAACACATTTAGTGAGATTTTACAATGCTCAAGATGAACCAGGGTGAGTTCGTTGTAGCACATTGCTTTAAGTGGCATTCCTAGGGTGAGCCCTGTCAAGTCTGAGTCTGTAGTGATGTTTGCACGTACCATCTTAGGGGTGGGAGCGAGGTCCCCCATTCCCCCACACCATCTGGCACAGACCACCCTCCAGGGCTGTTGCCAGGTGCACAGTGTGTATCCTCCACCCCTCTGCTGGGTCCATAGGGTTTCTACGTGGCACTGAGGCTGGTCGCCTGCGCACAGAGTGGCCACGACGTCAGCTTGAGCAACCTGAACCTGAGCATGCCACCGCCCAAGTTTGTAAGTGCCCAGTCCTTCCTGTTTGCATCCTTCTAGTACCATGTGCTGTCTATTCCCCATGTCTCCTTCCCCCTTTTAGAAAGCAGTTTGAAACTTTTACCCCTTTCAGTAAATGCATGCTCCTGTAATTTAGTTCTACACCAGCAATAGTGCCTGTCCTTTTTCTTTTCAGCATGACACCAGCAGCCCGCTAATGGCTGCCGTGCCCCCTGCTGAGGCCCACTGGGCCGTGAGGGTAAGTGGATGATGGGACAACCTGCGCCAATCTCGTCACGGGATTGTGTGGACTGTGGGTGGTATCGCTCAGAAACATTCTGTAGGATAATTGTGTCACCCATTCTGCATCAGTGTGAGTGGTTGCCAGATTCTGACAAAGTGCTTTTTCAAACTGAAATCTCTTTCAAAGGCCATGACCCTTTACCGTGATTGTGTGTCCCCTGCTAGGGCAGTGAGCTACGTTTCGGGAGTTGGACTCTTAAGAACCTGCAGTTTAAGTCTCGTGTTTTTAGGTCATTTTCTGTTAATCAGGATTGCTGTTGTTGATAACTGCTGTCAAGTCAGCCCCTGACTCATGGCGACTCCATGCACAACAGAACAAGTTGCTGCCTGCTCCTGCACCATTCCCATGATCTGTTGCAGATCGGACTGTTGTGATCCATAGAGTTTTGACCAGCTGATTTTATGAAGTAGTTTGCCAAAACTATTCTTCATAGTTCATCTTAGTTTGGAAGCTTCGCTGAAACCCGCTCAGCATCATAGCCACGCACAGGCCTCCATGGACAGACAGGTGGTAGCTGTGTATTACGAGCGTTGGCCAGGAATTGAACCCAAGTCTACCCACATTGAAGGCAAGAATCCTACCACTGAACCACCACTGCCCTCTGTTAATCAGAATAGAAGAAAATGTGAGAACTCTTTTAAGTGTGAAGACCCCACAATGTCTCATTTTCTTTATTCCCAGCCAATTTGCATGTTATTATTCTTTCTTTTCTGATGCACTCATTGCTCTTTGAAAAGCCTAAGGCAGAGGATGTGGCTAGACAGACGTGCCACTGTTTCTAGAATGAGAAAAATGAGTGATGTATCCCAGTCAGTGCAGAACTGCCCCAATGGGAAGCAGGTGTGGGACATGGAAACATGTCCCTAGATAATGTGAGACTCATTTTAAGATGAAGTGGAAAGAGATTTTCACATTGTCTCCTTTTTATTTGGCTTAAATATTGACATTAATAGTCTTGCTATAAAGTAACAGTGGCAGTGGTGGTTCAGTGGTAGAGTTCTTACCTTCCATGCCAGGAGACCTGGGTTCGAGTCACGGCTAATGCATCTTATGCACAGCCACCACCCATTTGTCAGCGGAGGCTTGAGCGTTGCTGTGATGCTGAACAGTTTTCAGTGGAGTTTTCCAGACTAAGATGGAGTAGGAAGAAAGGCCTGGCGATCTACGTCTGAAAATCAGCCCATGAAAACCCTATGGATCACAACGGTCTGTTGGCATAGGATTGGGCATCGTTTCATTCCACGGTGCACAGGGTCGCCATGAGTTGAGGGTTGACTCGACAGCAAATAAAGCAACTAAAAGGACGTGGCTGAGGAGCTTGCGAGGGATCGCAGGAGGAGCTGGGGAGTGCGGAGCGGAGTAAGCGCTATAAAATGGGGTAGATGGGTTTTTTTTTTTTTTTTTTTTTTGAGTGTCAAAATAATTTTTATTTGCATTGGGAAACCAAAAAAATCATGTGACTTGCTTTTTTGCAGTGGACTGGAACTAAATCGTCAATATCTGTGAGGTATGCCTTACAGCTGTGTCCACTGTGGCTTTGACCATCACATTCTTCAGCCAGGATGGTTTATGAATGCCATCTTCACAGAGATTACAAAAGGTGTTTTCTTGACTGAAGTCTTCTGGTCCATCCTTATTTTTAGATGGTGAATCAGTATTTCTTTACACTCAGTAGGGTCACCTTCCGTAGGCATTTGCATCCCCAAGACTTCAACTGGAATTCTTTTATGACAGGTCTTTTAGGAAACTGCCTTTCTTGTCATGTGTCTGGAACGGTGGGAACGCCTGAATCATCTTCTGTCACGGCATGGTAATATCTGTGTATCTTCTGGGTGTACCCAAGGAGTCTTCACCGGGCCACTCTGGCGTTCTCATGGGGGTCTTCATGCCTTTAGGCTCTTCTGCTGTGGATATTTTCAGTAGAATTCCTCAGATTTTTTTTTTTTTAATTTTATTGTTATAATTAAATGAGGTTTACATTTTTTTACAAGCATTGTTATGAGACCCCAACCACTCACCCCATTCTGCGACAGCACACTCCTCCCCTCCGCCCCTGATTCCCCATGAACATTCAACCAGCTCCTAATTCTCTCTGCCTTCCCATCTCACCTCTGGACAGAAGCTGCCCCTTTGGTCTTCTGTATCTACTTGACTAAGAGGCATATTCTTCACAAGTATCACTTTATGTCCCAGACGAGTCCAATCCGTCTGAAGAGTTGGCCTCGGAAATTGTTCTCGTTCTGGGGTGATAGAGAGTCCAGGGGCCATGCTTTCTGGGGCACCTCCAGTCTCAGTCAGACTAAGTCTGGTCTTCTTACTAGAATTTGAGTTCTGCACCCCATTGTTCTACTGCTCCATCAGGGACCCTCTGTTGTGTTCTGGGGTAGACAGTTTTGAAAAGCGGTTTTATATTCCATTCATAGAAAGAGAAAAAAAAAAAAAAGCCAACAGCTCTTTTCACCTGTGTACGTTCCTGGGCTTCTGGAAGCCCTTGAGTCAGCAAGACTCACAGCTTGGGGTAAGGAACCCCAGACCCTCAAGACAGATGCAGCATTTGGCTTCTCTGAGCTCGCAGTCACTGTACGAGGAGTGTCTACTCATTGTCTTGTCTCTGGCCTTGAGGGTGTTTTCTCCATGCTGACATAGGCCAGTGTGTGGTTGCAGTGTGCTGAGTCCAGGGGCAGATTAACCAATAGGCAAGGTAAGCACAATGCTTACCTTGCTTACCAGATCATCTGTAGTGAACAGTTTCACGTTTTTTTTACTACATCATCAAAGATTCTGCTTCTAGGTATGACTGCCATCTGCCTCTCTCCCAAACCTACAGCAGTCTCCTACAAAATCAAAGCCTCTTTTCAAATTTACAGTCACTGACAGAGCAGATGACCAATTTCACTACAGATTAATAAGTAAGCACAAGTATGCCCGTGCTTACCTTGCTTGCTGGGTAATCGTCCCTTTGCAGAAAGGCCTGCTTTCTCTTGGTCCACTAGCTGAGGGCATTGTTTCATCAGGAGTGTGCGCTCTGCCCTTTGGTGAGCAAACATGAGACCGTGGCTGGTCCTTCTCGTTGTCTCTTAGGTGCTCTACCGCCTTCCCTATTGCAGGACGGCAGTAGCCGCTTACCCTGTGTTTAAGAGCTGCTGGGCCTTCCCTTCGTTCACATGGAACTTTTGTTATTGAGTTTTGTATTGTTGGGTCCCTGGGTGGCACACATGGTTTGGGTGCAACTGCTGACCTAAAGATTGGCCATTTGAACCCATATGCAGCGGCATTGTGGAAGAAAGGTGGGTGAACTGCTTTTGTTAAGATTACAGCCAAGAAAACCCTGTGGAGCACAGTTCTACTCCATAACACGTGAGGTCTCCATGAGTTAGAATCTACTTTTGGTTTTTTTGATATTGTTAGGCCCAGAGGACTCCATATGTTTAAAGTTGACCTTGATAGTTAATTGCTAAACTTTTTGGCTTATATTTATGTATAGTTCTGCACATCTTTGCCTCAATTCTATGTATTCATGTCTAGATTTAGCTCTTTGTCCTAAAGAACTGCCATCTGTTCAAAACTTTATCCATCTTGCCCTAGCTTAGTACCTCCTGGGAGGTGGGTAGGAGTAGTCTTTGCCCCACTGTGGACACACTGCCTCCCCCTGCTGCACTGGCAGCAGTTGAGGTGAAGAGCAAGGCTCCAGGACCAGCCCCTGTTATTAACCTTGGCCTCTGGGTCCTCGCTAGGGAGTTGTTTTGATCACAGCATAAGTTCACTTCTTTTTTTTTTTTTTTTTTAATAGACTTTATTTTTTAGAGCAGTTTTAGATTTAGGGAAAATTTGCACAGAAAATAGAGAGGTCCCATATACCCCCCTTCCTTTGCACACCGTTTCTCCTGTTACTAAAAACCAAAAAAAGAGTTGTTGTTGAGTCCGACTCCTGACGACCACAAGTGTGTCTGGGTAGAACTGTGCTTCCTAGGGTTTTCAGTGGCTGATTTTTTAGAAGTAGATCCCCAGGACTTTCTTCCATGTCATCCCTGGGTGAACTTGAACTGCGAAACTTTCGGTTAGCATCGAGCATGTTAACTGATATTGCACTACCCAGTTGTTGTGTGCCATCGAGTCAATTCCGACTCATAGCAACCCTATAAGTCAGAGTAGAACTGCCCCATTGAGTTTCTTAGGCTGTTCTCTTTATGGAAGCAGGTCACCAGTTCTTTTCTCCTGCGGAGCAGATGGTGGTTTCGAACCGCCGACTTTTGAGTTAGCTGAGCACATAACCACTGTGTCACCAGGACTCCTTGTATCACTCAGGGACTCCCCGTATTACTAACACCTTACATTCCTGTGGTACATTGGTTATAATTGATGAGCCAGTCTTGATAGATTGTTAACTAAAGTCCATAGTTTACCTTAGGGTTCGCTCTTTGTGTTGTACAGATCTGTGGGTTTTGACAAATGCGTGACACTATGTGTCCACCGGTCCCTAGGTGGCATAAAGCACTGGGCTGGTAACCTAAAGGTTGGCGGTTTGAACCCACCCAGAGGCGCTGTGGAAGAAAAGCCTAGTGATCTGCTTCCATAAAGATTATAGCCAAGAAAACCCTACAGTGATTCTACTCTGTCACATGGGGTCACCATGAGTCGGAGTTGACTTGATGACAGCGGGTTTGGTTTTGGTTTTATGTGTCCCCCATTACATTATCATGCGGAATAGTTTCCCTGCCCTAAAAATGTCCTGGTGTTCCCCATTCATCCCTCCTCCTCTGAGCCCCTGACAACCGCTGGTCTCTGTAGTTCTGTCTTTTCCAGAACATCCCAAAGTAGGAATCACACAGTGTGTAAGTTCACTTCTGCAGCTTAGTATCTAAGCCTGCCGTGGTGGTCCTGTGCCTTTAGGGAGGGAAATGGATGCCTCGGGGCCACGTCACACAGCTTCATGGCAGCTCACTGTGACGCCCACACAGGCACTATACTTACACGGCTGCTTCTTCCCAACCAGGTAGAAGAAAAAGCAAAGTTTGATGGCATCTTTGAAAGCCTTTTGCCCATAAACGGTCTGCTCTCCGGGGACAAGGTCAAGCCTGTCCTCATGAACTCCAAGCTGCCCCTGGACGTCCTGGGCCGGGTGAGTGCATAGCTCTGGCCCTGTCATCCTCTGCCCCTCCACTGTTCTCTGACCCCAGAACACTTGCAGGCTAGGGGTTGGGCTGCCCTGGATGCCATCAGCAGGGGCACAGGTTGGCCATGTGTCCTAGAGGGTCCCCAAGGTAACCAAAGGGACAGGCCTGGCAGTCGGCTGGGAGGCACTGGTCTCTGGGGGTGGCAGAATTGGAGAGGAGGATCCAATGGAGCCGCATCTGTGGGCTCTAGTCACTGGTGATTGGTTGTGTTATGGAGTGTCCCCAGTGGACATGCCCAGCATTGTCTGTGGCAGGCAGACATGTCCAAGATGGCTGGATGCAAGTTAGGGAGCCAGCACATAACCATTGACACAGGCCAGGAGCCAGTACCCACCCATCTTGCTTCGGTGCTGGCTGCTCCTGGTGCCTTTGGTGGCCCCTGCCTCACCAGGGACACGGCTGCCCTTGTTCACTGTCATGGCAGAGACCTGCTACAGGTGTGCCCAGAGCCCTGCCCACTGCATCTGAGAGATTGGGGCCAGGTTTTGTACGTTTGTGTTGGGCCTGTGTTCAGAGCATCAGAGCAACACCTGTGCCAAAATCAAACCCATCTCTCCTATTTAAGACCTATTTGTAAGACAGTAGGAGCTTTGGTGGTGCAGTGGTTGAGAGCTGTGGCTGCTGATCAAAATGTCGGCAGTTTGAATCCACCAGCTGCTCCTTGGAAACCTTATGGGGTAGTTCTACTCTGTCCTGTGGGGTTGCTATGAGTTGGAATTGACTCAACAGCAACACATTTGGTTTGGTTTTTTGGGTAAGACAGTAAGGTCTCTGGGTAGCACAGACGGTTTGTGATTGCCTGCTAACCTAAAGGTTGGCAGTCTGAACCTGCCCAGTGGCACCATGGAAGAAAGCCCTGGCTTCATAAAGATTATAGCCAAGAAAACCCTATGGGGCACAGTTCTATTCTATAACATGGAATCACCGTGAGTTGGAATCCACTCGATGGCAACGGATTTGGTTTTTTGTTTTTTGTGAGAAAGTAAACACAAAATCAGGGAGGTGTAAAGGGCGGCCTGGGACGTGGTCACAGTCATGATCATTTGTTGGAGAAAAGGAGCATCATACCATGAATGGGCCTAGGGGGTGATGTGTTGTCAGATGAGGGTCTCTGGGGACACCCACAGCTGGGCTTTCAGATATGAGTAGTGGGCTGTCGTCATCCCCCCCGCTCCTCGGGGAATTCGCAGACCCCTGGGATGGTGGTTCTTCCTTCCCATAAGCCCACTGGTCTCTCCGTTGCAGGTCTGGGACCTCAGTGACATCGACAAGGATGGACACCTGGACAGAGACGAGTTTGCTGTGGTAGGCCCCTGCAGGGGACCCCCGCCCCCACCGCTCACCGAGGGCATGTACAGTCACGGTGGGGTGCTTCTGGGCATTCTTCTCTTCTTTTATTTCTCGTATTTTCAAACTGCTTATTTTGATGTAATTTCAAAGGGAAGAGAAGTTGCAGTAGTGCAAAGAATTCTTTTCAGTACCGTTTATCCACATTGCCCAGTGTTGTTCTTTTACTGTTTGCTTTATCCTTCTCCCTCCCTTGTCTATCCCTCCCTCCCTCCCTCTGTGTCTGTCTCTCCCTCCATATATCTATGTGCACATCTGTGTACACACACAGACGCACATGTGTGCAAGTTTTCCTTTTGAGCTGTTTAAAGTTGCAGACACGACACGATGTTTCTGTATCCTGAAATACTTCAGAGTGTATCTTCTAAAACAAGGGGTTCTCTTACATGAGAGAATTGTATAGTTCCATACGGTTGTACAGAACCTAAGGTCAAGGAATTAACTGTACCATTCAAAATAGGAAATTAGGATCGACACATACTAATATCCAGCCAAGGATATTATTCAGATTTAGCCAGCTGTCCCAAAAATTTCATGGTGGTGAAAGAAAACCAGCCTCGTGTGTGACCTTCTGCCGCCTGCTCCTCGGTACCTTGTAACTCTGAGCTGCCCCTTCATCTGTTCAGATCTCTCGGTATTGACACATTCAAGTGCGCTGAGGCTGTTCTGTGGCATCCCCGTGGTGTGGGTGTGTCTGGGGTCCTCTCCACTCATCCAGGCTGCTGCTTCTGTGGGGCAAGGGCGAGAGTTGGGGGATGAGGGGAGACACTGTGTCTGCCACTCCTCTGACTGTGCCCTGTCTACCCCCAGGCCATGCACCTGGTGTACCGCGCCCTTGAGAAGGAGCCAGTGCCTGCCGTCCTGCCCCCGTCCCTTGTGCCACCTGCCAAGAGGAAGAAGACGGTGTTCCCAGGTGCTGTGCCCGTGCTGCCTGCCAGTCCCCCACCGCGGGACAGCCTGCGCTCCACGCCGTCCCACGGCAGTGTCAGCAGCCTCAACAGCACTGGCAGCCTGTCCCCCAAGCATGGCATCAAGCAGGCCCAGGTACAGCCCCTGCCCAGCAGCCCCCTAGAGCGGCAGTCCCTGAGTGCGGGTCACAGCATGACTGGGGACCCAAAATGAGGGATGCTGGTGATGGGGTTTCTAAAAATATTTATCATTGGGATTTATGTCTTGCTCACTCGTGTACATACGGTTGCTTCTCCTTATTCACGGTAGTTGTATTCTATAAGGAGTCCCTTGGTGGTGCAGATGGTGGACACTTGGTTGCTAACTGAAAGGTTGGAGGTTTGAGTCTGCCCAGAGGTGCCTCAGAATAAAGGCCTGACGATCTCCTGAAACATCAGCCATGGAAAACCCTATGGAGCACAGTTCTACTCTGACACGTGGGGTCGTCAGGTGTTGGAGTCGACTCAGTGGTCCCTGGTAAAGTGTTCAGGAAAGTGAGAGCGAGTCTCCTCGGGGATCACTCGTTGGTTTTTGCTTTATTTGTGGCTTTTAAGGCAAAGCAGCAGTGCTTGGTTGTGACAAGAGAAAGGCCAGCTGGCAGCTAGCACCGTCCTGTGGCGATGAAAGAGAGGGTGAGCCGCACACGGACAGTTGTTTCTTGAGAGCAAATAATACGTTTGTAAAGCAGTGTCATCTCGGCAGATGCCTCCTTGAGGACCTTGTGGGGCAGGAGGTGGGCAGAGAGGATGGAGGCAGCTTGGCCACGGGGCTGGGCAGTGGGTGCGACTCCTGTCACTGCTTTGGCCAGGTGGGAGGGTGAGGCTGACAGGGTTTCACACCTGGTCACAAGCCTGGCATTTAGATGGCCCAGGCGGCATGTCCAGTAGCCACCCACTGCATCTGGCACTGCCAAGGGGCTGGGGCCACACGGGAGGAGGCAGTGAGGGGTGTGCTCCTATAGACCAGTGAGGTGACGTCTGAGGTGACACCTGGGTGACGAGTGAGGAGGCGGGAGGGCAGCCACGCCAGGGCTCTAGGGGAGCAGGGCTCAGTGCATTGTAGGTGCAGGAGGGAGGCCAGTGGGGGCCACTGGGTCCAAGGCAGCAGAGGCAGGTGTAGAGGCTGGGCTGGTGAGCACCTGTATGAGCTGTTGATTTTCACAACAGCACCTCACCCAGGTTTACATTAAGTACGGCAGGTGAGCTCAGTGTAGCTGTGGAAGCAAGTGGAGCCAACCCCTGAAGGCTCAGGTAGACCGGCGCTCCTAATCCCTTCCTGGTAATCTCTAGGCTCCCCCCAGTCCCAGGGACACTTCTTCGGATCACTTAACTAGACTGATTTTATCAGTGGCTAGGGGTGGCGTGGGGAGTGTGTCTCCTTACCCACGGAAGGGTCAGCTGCTGGCGTCGTGGGCACGAGAAGGGGAGTTTCTGGGGCCTCAGTCGCCATGTCCCCCATCCCCAGGCCAGCATTGGCTCAGTCTGGGCCCCGTGGCCCTGGTGTGTGGTGGTGGCCACTCCCACCCTGGGTCTGTCTCTACTCCCTGGGTGTTGCTACTTGAAAACCCGCCCTTCTCGGGAGAGCCTCTTGCCTCTCTGCGCGGTGACATAGGCTGGGGCAGGTGGTATGTTTGGGTACCCAAGACGTGGTCTCTGGGCACAGGGTTGCTTCCCCCTCAGCTCACTTGTCTGCCCTTGGGCCCATCTTTATGGCCTAGCCTCTGAGGTCATATCTGCATTGGCCTCAACTCAGGACAGCAAGGATTTTTAATTTTTCACTAGCACTCCTTCATATGTGTCTCTTTCTGCCCTTGCCTCATGCACAGCAGGTCCAGGTGGCTCAGAAAACCCACCTCATAGGACGTGACAGATAGAGGCAGGCATTGCTCACTCTGACCTCTCACTGTTGGAATTAAGTCAATAGGTTGGGAGATATTTTTCCATAAATTCCTCACTCTCCTAAGTGTTCCACTCACTGTGCTCTGGGGCCGAGGTGGGCTTGGTGATCTGGTACCCTGCCTCATAGACACATGTCCTGGGTTCCCAGCGTCACAGTAGGTTCCCAGCATCACAGTAGGTTCCCCTGGATAGTGAAGGAGACTACTTCATAAGGACCCGCCTTGAGGACAGACACCATGGAGTGTGGTGCGAGGGGAGGGCGAGGTCCAGCAGGTCAGCGGAGGGGCCTGGCCTGGCCTGAGGGGCCCACCTGCTGCCACGCTTGAGTTCGCCAGTGGACAGGGCACCAGCGAGCCCACATGAGCCTTTGTCACAATGCTAGTGAAGATCGAGTGTGCAGGGCGCACGTGCCTCGAGGGCCCAGCCACATGTGGCCGAGGTCGCCCTGTGTCTAGGCTCTCAGCTCTGTGTTCCAGATCAGACCCCTCTCTCTGGGTGGCCCCTAGCTGATAGAGACCCCTCACTGATATGGACCCCTTGCTGCTGGGGACCCCTCCACAATGGTCATCATGCACATTAGAGGCTCAGGACTTCTCCACCCCTTTACTAGGGGCCCTGCCTGCCTGTCCTGCAGGTGCAGGTTCTGTCTCACTTTGCTTCTTGGTGATGTGTGCACTGACACCTCCCAGGTGGGCTCAGTCTCAAAGAAGCAGACTCGAGGAGACAGAGGCATGGCGGACAACACTCTGGGGGCCAGGGAAGAAGCTGTAGGGGGCGTGCACACTGACCAGGCTGGGTGTCAGTGGACCAAGCTCCCAGCGGGTAGCTGGGGTCTGCCTGAGTGCCTCAGCCTCCCAGGAGGAGATCAGGGCTGCCCTTTGTGCCCCAGAGGCGAGGATGAAAAGGCTGTGGTGGGCAGGCCACTGGGTGTCCACCTTCCTCTGAAGTGCAGGAGAGCGGCGGGGATGCTGTACAGTGATGCAGAGGCTGTGGGGGGCCCAGCCATGTCTATTCCACCTGTCTCGGCCTCGGTGTCCTTGTTGACGCAGCAGGGGTCCTGGCTGTCTCCTTGGCGATGGTGTTATGAGGAGATCTTTACTCTGAAAGGTGATGCCCTGGTGGCGTAGGTGTGTGTTTTGGCATAACACACTCGGGACTAACCGTGGTACACGTCCCCTGCAGCCTGTGGTGAGCTGGGTGGTGCCTGTGGCTGACAAGATGCGCTTCGATGAGATCTTCCTGAAGACGGACCTGGACCTGGATGGCTACGTGAGTGGCCAAGAGGTGAAGGACATCTTCATGCACTCAGGCCTCACCCAGAGCCTGCTGGCACACATCTGGTGAGTGTGGGCGGGCGTGCAGGCGGACAGTGCTGGGAGAGGGATGCGGAGCGTGTATGGCTGTGGGGCCTCAGAGAGGCACTGTGTGAATGAAAATGTGAGTGTTCTGTTCCAGAGGGTGGGAACTGAATAGGAAGGGCCGGGCTGCTGCTGTGATGGCAGAGGCAGGCAGCTCCGTTTCCTGCACCTCTATCATGTGGCCCCTCTCCTAGCAGCAGGGCCCTCAGACCACCTCCAGAGAGCTCTCTAGTTGTCAGTGTGGAGAGCCAGGACCACACCGGCTGCTGGTTGTGCTGATTCTGCCAGGGGCCACGCCTCATCCAGTGGGAGTATAAGGGTTTGACCCCACTGACTGGGGGAACAATAACCAAAGGCTCCAACTTTCCCACACCGAGTAGTCAGAACTGTGGCCACCTCCCCACAGAAACTGCTTCCTGGAGGTCAGGGACTCAGCCCCCAGGGAGGGTGAGCTGTCTGCGGGACTCTAGGCTGCACCCAGGGTGCGCCGAGGAGCCGGCCTCACCCTCCCCTCCTCTGAGGCCCAACAGGGCTGACTTCCTAGGGTAATTGAGTAGCGGTAAAGTCAGCTTCTGTAAACATCGGCGGTTCAGGGGTAGAATCCTCACCTTCCATGCGGGAGACCTGGGATCGATTTCCAGCCGATGCACCTCATGTGCAGCCATCACCAGTTTGTCAATGGAGGCTTGAGCATTACTGTGATGCTGAACAGGTTTCAGTGGCGCTTCCAGACTAAGATAGACTAGGAAGAAAGGCCTGGCAATCGACTTCCGAAAATCAGCCAGTGAAAACTCGAGCATAGCTGTCAGATCCACATCTCATCATGGGGATGGCACAGGACGGGGCAACATTTTGTTCCATTGTGCCTGGGGTTGCTGTGAGTCAGGGGCTGACTCGATGGCAACTAACAACAATATAGAAAGTCAGCTTCTAGCTTTTTCCTCAGAGTCCTTGGGCCTGAAAGGGCTTCCTACGGGAGTTGTAAGGAGAGAGTTTCCGTCTGATTCCCTATGAATAGGGAAATCCAGCATGTTGCTGGGTGGCTGATCCACACGGAGAGGTGAGAGCTCTGCCCAGAAGGCTGGCCACCCCCAAAGTGGTGCCCAGCACACGATGAGCCAGGCTCCAGGACAGTGCTCATCCTAACTGGGGGCTGGGCACTTCCACATCAGACCCAAACAAAAAAAAATAACCAAACCAGTTGCTGTGAGCCGACTGCAACTCATGGCCACCGCATATGTGTCAGAGTGGAACTGTGCTCCACAGGGTTTTTAATGGCTGGTTTTTTGGAAGTAGATCACCAAGCCTTTTTTCTGAGGCGCCTTTGGGTGGGCTCGTACTTGCAGCATTTTGGTTAGCAGCCGACGGGTTGCATCACCCAGGGCATATCAAACCTAGAGCCCTTGTACCATCTTGAAATGCCAAGGTGGTGACATATGCCTGATTGTCACGTAAAGCGACAGCCAAAGAAAGTAACTTATAGTATGTGTTTAAACACATACATGACGTGATGATGGTGAAGACTCAGTGAAGTCACAGGTGTGTTTGGACTCAGAGGAGGAAAAGCAAAAGGCACCCTCCACACTGGGAGCGAAGGGAAAGAAGGGCTGGGTGGACACCGTGATGGCGACTAGGAAGGGGATGGAGAGGGCGGGGCCTGGGCTGAAGCAAGGACAGCATGTGGGGCAGGGGTGGAGAGAGGACAGGAGGTAGTGCTACAGGCCAGGGGCCGGGGACACTGAGAAGCAGCTCCTCAGGAGGACTGGAACCTGGCCAGCAGGAGTAGCGGCAGGATAATCATGGACAGAGTCCAGTCCTTCCTTGACACTCCTACACCGTGAGCCTCAGAGTCGTCACAAGACCATGGAGGCTGCGCTCCAGAAACAGTGGAGGAGGGACAGTTCAGTGAAGAGGAGCAATGTGGACAGGGCACGTGCCAGCCTCGGGCTTCCGTGTGCAGCGGGGCTGGCTGTCATGGCAAACTGCAAATGGGTCATGCCGCATGAAGCCATCACTCCAAGTCCACTCTCTGGGCCAGACCCTTGTACAAAGCATGCAGCTGGCACACATGTTCTCGGGACAGCCCTACCTGAGGAGTCCACCGTCCATGTGCTGACGGTGCTTGAGCTTGAGCCCAGCTCTCCTGCTCAGATCAGGCATTGGCTGCACCATCTCCACAGTGACTGTGCCACGGGTCATGAGCCATGTGGAGTGTCCGCCTGTGGGAGAAGGTGCTGTTGCAAGTGCTGAGTCCATCCTTGCTGCGCCCCTGCGACAGGCCTGCTCAGGGGCCTCCTGTGGGTGCTCAGGCCCCGCGTTCTGCAGGTCTGCTGGCTCACATCTTGCAGCGCCCAGTCAGGCTGGATGTCAGAAGGCCAGGAAGTGAAGGACACTGAGCTGTGGGGATGGTCCTGTGCTCTGTGGCCAGGTCTGTGTTCCAGGTCCAGCACAGCACCTCCACCATCGTGATGGCAGCCAGCAATGCTGCTTCACCCCCACTCTGCCCCTCATCGCCCCACATGTTCCCTATATCATCCCCATACTGTCCCTTCATCGCCCCTGCATTGCACCCACCTTGTCCCCACATCACCACATCACCCCATGTGGTTTCCATTTGGTTGTTCCCCCCATCAACCCTGTCCCCTCTTGTCCCCACGTCACCCTGTTGTTCTCTCACATCCTCCATCACCCTTCCATTATCCCACATTGTCCCCCATCATCCCCCAGTTGCCCCCCCGTAAGTCCCCGCATTGCCTGCACACCACAGCCCTCACCGAAACCCGCAGCACTAGCAGCAGACTCGGCTAAGCACCTGGTCTGTGGGATTGTCGCTCTGATGCCATCTCCTTTGTAGTGGCCTGTCCCCATTGAACATGGAAGGTGCCAGAACCACCATACACATTCACTCCACACAGGGAGGAAAGCCACGCCGGCCGCATTTCCCCCAACCTCGAGAGATCCTGCCCAGGGGCTGTGCCTCGATCTCAGGGGATGTTGTGGTCTTGTCCTTCTGCTCCGGCTGGGTGAGGGCTCCTTGTACACTCTGGTAGAGTTACTGGGGGCTGGGCATTGTGGTGCCTGCAAGGGTGGGGTGCCCAAGGTCTGCAGTCCACAGATGCCAGGTGGGAAGTAGTGCCCTTTGCTGGGCTGTGTGTCTGGGCTCGGTGGCATGCTTGCAGTGAGCGGTGGATTGTCCATCTGTGATGTGTAATGAGCATCCCCACGTCTCTCCCAGGGCCCTGGCCGACACGAGGCAAATGGGGAAGTTAAGCAAAGACCAGTTCGCGTTAGCTATGTATTTCATTCAGCAGAAGGTCAGTAAAGGCCTCGACCCCCCTCAAGTCCTCTCGCCGGACATGGTCCCGCCATCGGAGAGAGGCACCCCTGTCCAGGTGAGTAGCCCCCTCAGTGTGCGTGCCATTTCCATGCATGCAACCAGGTGCCACTGGTGGCCTGTGAGGCAGCCGTTTGCAGGGGGTTCCCCCTGGCGGGAGGTGCCCCAGTGGGAGGGATCCAGTGTGTGGGTATCTTGTGGAAGGGTTCCTGAGTGGAGGGCTCCCTGTGGTAGGGTGCCTTGATGGGGTGGCTTTCTGATGGGTGTGTGCTCCCACACAGGCCCCTGGTAGGCAGCACAGCCACCCAGACGTGTACTGGGCTGGTGGCTAGCAGTTCTGCTGCCTCTTCCTGTGAACCTGAGATAAGACAGCTTTGTCCCTGGTCCTAAGCCCTCCTGCCCCTGCTCCAGGGTCTTGTGATCTTGCTAATCTCGATGTCCTGTTTGATCCTAGGATGGTTCAGGCTCCCTCGGCTCAGGGGAGTTCACTGGTGTGAAGGAGCTGGATGATATCAGTCAGGAGATTGCACAGTTGCAGAGGTACGTGGACATTGGCTCCATCCCTCAGGTCTGAACCTAATGCAGACCCAATGACAGGTCATTGCTGGAATAGCAGAGAACATGAAAGATGTGGAGATGGGTTATTGTAAGTTTATTCAAAACAGGAGAGTGGCACAAATGCTCTTGAGTTACTAAACTGCTTTAATGAGTGCAAATAACAGCCCCCTTGCCCCCTCAGTGAGCATCAAGGGACAGTGGTGGCTCAGTGGTAGAATTCTTGCCTTCCATGCAGGAGACCTGGGTTCAGTTCCCTCAGGTGCAGTCACTCCTGTCCGTCAGTAGAGGCTTGTGTATTGCTGTGGTGCTGAACAGGTTTTAGCAGAGCTTCCAGACTATGACAAACTAGGAGGAAATGCCTGGCAATCAACTTCCAAAAATCCGCCATTGGAAACAGTATGGATCACTGTGGTCTGATCCATGACCTATCATGGGGATGGAACAGAACTGGGCAGCATTTTGTTTTGTTGTGTATGGGGTCACCATGAATTGGAGGCTGACTCGACAGTGTGCGTTAGCACCAGTTCAGCCCCTATGCCATCCCATGGGGCATGGAGATGGCAGCGTCATCTATGCACAGATAAGCCACTGGGTCTCCTGTGGTGAGTGTGTGTGTCGCTTAGCACATGAGGGCCAAACTGTGCAAAAGGGGCTTTGTGCCCACATCTCCACCTCCGCTTTCTCTGCACCCTCCCTAGCTCCCTCAGGTGTGAGCAGGGGGCTTCGGTCCGGGACTACACTTTGAGTTCCTGGCACAAAGAGTTATATTCACTTCCGGTATCCCCCTGTGATTTCCTGAAGAGCAGCATTCCCTTTCCAGTTAATTCTGGGTCACATGGACTCTTGTTATTTTGGGGCACCAATCCGACACAGAGAGCTGAGGGTCTCTGCCTGCCATGGGGAGGGGTTTGGTACTTGACCAAAATCAAAAGCAGCGTTGCTTCCAAGGTATGTGTGTGTCTGCTAGCAGTCACAAGGCTCTGGGGTCAAGGTGGGAGGCCCTAGGCTCTGCCAACCCCTTTGGCCGTTGTAAGGGGTCTCAGGCTGAGGGCCCTACTGTGGATCATTAGGCAAGCTCTTCTCAGAGGCTTGGGGGAAAACCGTCCCCCAGTCCCTTCAGGTGCTGGCAGAACCACACTCCTCACAGCTGTAGTTCTGAGGTCCTGGCTTTCTTGGCTGGGGCCACTCTTGTTTAAAACTGCCCGTGTTCTTTCTTAGGGGCCCCTCCATGGTGTGTTGAGTCCTGGTTCCCCTCGGAGTCTCTCTGGCTTCCTCCCCTCTTCTGGGGGAGACCAAAAAAACCCAAACCCACAGCCGTTGAATTGATTCTCACTCAGAGAAACCTTATAGGACAGAGTAAAACTGTCCCCATAGGGTTTCCAAGGCTGTAAATCTTTATTGAAGCAGACTGCCATGTCTTTCTCCCGCAGAGAAACTGGTAGGTTCGAACTGCCAACCTTTCGGTTAGCAGTCGGGCACTTAACCACTGTGCCACTAGGGCTCCCCACTTAGGTGGAAACAACCTGTAACCCATTGCCAGCGACTTGTTTCCGACTCATAGTGATCCTGTAGGACAGAGTAGAACTGCCCCATAGAGTTTCCAAGGAGCGGCTGTTGGATTCTAACTCCTGACCTTTTGGTTAGCAGCCGAACACTTAACCACTGCGCCACCAGGGCCCCTGGCAGAGACAAGTCTCTGCTTTTTAAGGCTCGTGTGGTTGGATTGGGAGAAGGGCTCCCTCACCATAGATTTCACCCATGCTCGGAGTGGGGGCATGAGGCCAGGCAGTGGCATTGGGCCAGGGTCAGGGTTCCTTCCACCCTAGACAGCTATCATTGCCAGTTATTGTGGGGTGAGCTGAGGGGTCCTGAAGGTGGGAGCAGAGGGTCCCCCTGTCTGCATTCATCAACTCACTCATGCTCTCTGTGCTCTCATACAACGTTTCTAAACTTTCAGGGAGAAGTATTCACTGGAACAAGACATTAGAGAGAAGGAAGAGGCAATCAGACAGAAAACCAATGAAGTTCAGGTAAGGACCTGCTCGCTTCAGCCAGACCTATTTGTGTTAGATGTAGTACAGGAAAAAGTCTTTCTACATGAGTTATGCTATTGTTGGGGGCTGAAAATGAAATTTTCTGCGTTTCCTATAACTAGACAGTTGCCTGTTTTTGTTGAGACATAATGCACATAACAGAGAATTAACCATTTTAAGGCATACAGTTCATTGACATTCAGTATATTCACCACATTGTACAACTGCCACCTCTATCTAGTTCCAGAAAATTCTCATCCCCCCAAAGAAACCCATCAGCAGTCACTATGCCATGGGGATCATTAATCTACTTTCTGTCTCTGTGGATTTGCCTGTTCTGGACATTTCATGTAAGTGGAATCTTACGCTATGTGGTCTTTTGTGTCTGGCTTCTTTCACTCAGCATCATGTCTTCAAGGTTCAGTGGCTTCTAAATGGTTTTGGAGACAGTCCTGCTTGTAGGGTCTCTTAAAGTGTGGCGGTGGCCAGCAGAGGCAGTGGAGTCAGACCACCACGGCTCAAACCTGGCTCTTCTTATCAGTGGTGTGACCTCAAGCAAGTGACTTAACACCTCGACATTGGCAATGAGCGTTCTACTTTCCCCAGGTGGTTGTGGGGCTGAGACATGAGGTCTGCCACCCGCTGGGCCAGCTCTGCTGTTCTTGGCATCAGAGCCCAGAGGAGGCTGTGCTGTGACTTTGGTTCCTGTTGCCTTTCCCAGCTGGGCCTGGCCTGGAGAAAATCAGGACGCATCCTCTAGGACGGCCACCTGTCATGGCTCTGTGTGGCACAGGAGGTCTTTTGTCATCAGGTCAATTTGGTTTTAAGCCATGGAAGCCTTGCCTATTTCTCATCCCCAATGTCCTGTCCTCCCCTCACCCTGCCCTGCGGATAGTCTCCATTTCCATGGCCACTGTCCCAGTGAGGGCTGCAGTTGCTCTGCCTGGGTTGTTTGTTGTTTTCTGTAACAGCTTTATTGAGATACAGCACACCCTTCGTACAATTCACCCGCTTCAAGTGTACAATTCAGTGGTTTTTAGTATACTCACAAAGTTGTTCAGCCATCACCACAGTCAATTTTAGATCATTTTATCACCCCAAAAAGAAACGCCATACCCTTTACTGTCACCCTTTCATCGTTCCAGCCCTCCCAGCCCGTTACGGTTGTTAGTTGCTGTTGAGTCAGCTCTGACTCATGGCAACCCCACGCACAACGGAATCAGACGTAGCCTGGTCCTGCGCCATCCCCACGATGGTGGCGGAATAGACTGTTCTTCTGATCCATAGGGTTGTCATTGGCTGATTTTCCAGAAGTAGATCGCCAGGCCTTTCTTCCTAGTCTGTCTTAGTCTGTAAACGCCACAAAAATCTTTCCACCATGGGCGACCCTTATGGTATTTGAAATACTGGTGGCATAGCTTCCAGCATCACAGCAACATGCAAGCCACCACAGCATGACAAACTGACAGATGGGGCAGGGGTGGACCCCAGCCCCTGGCAACCACTAATCAACCGTCTGTCTCTGCATTTGCCTGTTCTAGACATTTCATCTACGTGGAATTGTACAGTGTGTGTCCTTTAGTGACTGGCTTCTCTCAGCATATGTTTTTGAGGTTCATCCATGTCATAGCATGTATCAGAACTTTATTTCTCTTTATGAGTGAGTAATATTCTATTGTATGGATGGACCACATTGTGTTTATTCGTTTATTTATGGACATTTGGATTATTTCCACCTTTTGGCTATTGTGAGTAATGCTGCTGTGAATATCCATGTACAAGTTGCGTGTGAACCTATATTTTAATTTCTCTTGGTTATATATGTGAGAGTGAAATTGTTGGGTCACGTGGTAACTATGTTTTGAGGAACTACCAGACTGTTTTCCAAACCTACTACGCCATTTTGTATTCCCACCAGCACCATTTTACATTTCTCCACATCCTCGCCAACACTTGTTATTCTCTTTCTTTTTGATTCTAGCCATCCTAGTGGGTGTGGAGTGGTATCTCGTTGTGGTTTTGCATTTCCCCGATGGCTAATGATGTCGAGCATTTTTTTATGTGCTTGTTGGCCATTTGTATATCTTCTTTGGAGAAATATTTATCCAAGTCCTTTACTCATTTTTTAATTGATTATTTGTCTTTTTATAACTGAGTTGTAAGTTTTTTGTATAGTTTATGTGTAGAGAAAGATACAGGTATAAAGGGTTTTTATATAGTCTCTTAACAGGTAAATGATTTACAAATATTTTATCAAATTCTGTGAGTTGTCTTTTCACTTTTTATGATGTCCTTTGAAGCACAAAAGTTTTCAGTTTTGATGAAGTCCAGTTTATCTGTTTTTCTTTTGTTGTTTGTGCTTTTGGTGTCATATTAAGAAGGCTTTGGCAAATCCAAGCTCATGAAATTTTGCCCCTATGTTCTAAGAGCTTTAGTTTTCACATTTAGATCTTTAATCAAGGTAATTTTCATATATGGTGTAAGTAAGGGGTTTAACTTCATTCTTTTGCATGTGAAGATCCAGTTGTCCCAGCATCACTTTTTGAAGAGACCATTCGTTCCCCATTGAATGGTCTTGGCACCCTTGTTGAAAATCAGTTGACCATACGTGTGTGGATTTATTTCTAGACTTAGTTCTACTCCATGGGTCTATATGTCTATTCTTGTGCTAGTACCACACTGTCTTGATTACTATAGCTTTGTAGTAAGTTGAATGAGAAATGAGAAGAAACAGCTGCAAACATCCATTAATAATTGGAAAGTGGAATTTCCAAAGTATGAGTCAAGGAAAATTGAAAGTTGTCAAAAATGAAGTGGGATGCTTTAAGATCAATATCCTAGGCATTAGCAGAAATGGACTGGTATTGACCATTTTGAATTGGACAATCATATGGTCATTATGCCGGATATAACAAACTGAAGAGGAACGATGTTGCATTCATGGTCAAAAACAACATTTCAAAAGAGCAGACTTACTGGTCTGACAGAGACTGGAAAAACCCTGAGAGTATGGCCCCCAGACACCCTTTTGACTCAGTCCTGAAGTCACTCTTGAGGTTCACCCTTCAGCCAAAGATTAGACAGGCCCATAAAACAAGACTAAATGGGCACACCAGCCAGGGGCAAGGACGAGAAGGCAGGAGGGGACAGGAAAGCTGGTAATGGGGAACCCAAGGTCAAGAAGGGGAGAGTATTGACATGTCGTGGGATTGGCAACCAATGTCACAAAACACTATGTGTATTAATTGTTTAATGAGAAAGTAATTTACTCTGTAAACCTTCATCTAAAGCACAATTTAAAAAATTACAATTAAAAAAAAAAGAGCAGTGATTGTTGGAAAAAAAAAAAAAGAACATTTCAAGATCTATTCTCAAGTATAGTGCTGTTAGTGATAGGATAATATCCATATGCCTACAAGGAAGAGTAGTTAATGTGACTATTATTCAAATTTACACACCACCACTAAGGCCAAAGATGAAGAAATTGAAGATTTTTACCATCTTCTGCAGTCTGAAGTTGGCCAAACATGCAATCAATATGCATTGATAATTACTGGTAATTAGAATGCTAAAGTTGGAAATGAAGAAGAAGGACCAGAAGTTGGAAAATTTGGCCTTGGTGATATAAATGATGCTGGAGATTGAATGATAGTATTCTGCAAGACCATCTACCTATTCGTTGGAAATACCTTTTTCAACAACGTAAACGATGACTGTAAACATGGATGTCACTGGATGGAATGCACAGGAATCAAGATGACTACATCTGTTAAAAGAGATGATTGAGAAGCTCAACATTAGCCAGGGACCGACGGTGAAATAGACCATCAATTGCTCATATTCAAATTCAAGTTGAAGCTGAAAATTAAAACAAGCCCACAGGAGGCAAAGTACAACCTTGAGTATATCCCACCTGAGTTTAGAGACCATCTCAAGAACAGATTTGGCACACTGAACACTAATAACTGAAGGCCAGACGAGGTGTGGGATGACATCAAGGACGTCATACATGAAGAAAGCAAAAAGATCATTAAAAAGACAGGAAAGAAAGAAAAGACCAAAATGGATGTCAGAAGAGACTCTGAAACTTGCACTTGAATGTAAAGTAGCTAAAGTGAATGGAAGAAATGATGAAGTAAAAGTGCTGAACAGAAGATTTCAAAGGGTAGCTCAAGAAGACAAAGTAAAGTATTATTATAATGATATGTGCAAAGACCTGGAGTTAGAAAACCGTAAGGGAAGAACATGCTCGGCATTTCTTAAGCTGAGAGAACTGAAGAGAAAATTCAAGCCTCAAATTGGAATATTGAAGGATTCTATGGGCAAAATATTGAATGATGTAGGAAGCACCTAAAGAAGATGGAAGGAATATACAGAGTCTCTGTACTAAAAAGAATTGGTTGACGTTTGCCCATTTTAGGAGGTAAAGTATGATCGAGAGCCGATGGTTCTGAAGGAAGTCCAAGCTGCACTGAGGGCATTGGTGAAAAACAAGGCTCCAGGAATTGATGGACTATCAATTGAGACACTTCAGCAAATGGATGCCACAATGGAAGTGCTCACTCAACTATGCCAGGAAATTTGGAGGACAGCTACATGGCCAGCTGACTGGAAGAGATACATATTTGTCCCCATTCCAAAGAAAGTTGATCCAACTAAATGTGGGAATTATCAAACAATATCATGAATATGACATGCAAGTAAAATTTTGCTGAAGATAATTCAAGAACAGCTGCAGCTGTATATCAACAGAGAACTGCCAGAAATTCCAGCTGGTTTCAGAAGAGGATGTGGAACAAGGGGTATCATTGCTGATGTCAGATGGATCTTGGCTGAAAGCAGAGAATACCAGAAAGATGTTTACCTGTATTTTATTGACTATGCAAAGGCATTAGACTGTCTGGATCATAACAAATTATGGATAACTTTGCAAAGAATGGGAATTCCAGAACACTTAATTGTGCTCATGCAAAACTTGTACATAGATCAAGAGGCAGTTGTTAGACAGAACAAAGGGATACTGCATGATTTAAAATCAGGACAGTTTAAAATCAGGGTTGTATCCATTCACCATACATAATCGGTATGCCGAGCAGATAATCCAAGAAACTGGACTGTATGAAGAAGAACGGGACATCAGGATTGGAGGAAGACTCATTAACAACCTGCGATATGCAGATGACACAACCTTGCTTGCTGAAAGTGAAGAGGACTTGAAGTACTTACTGATGAAGATCAAAGACTACAGCCTTCAGTATGGATTACACCTCAACATAAAGGAAACAAAAATCCTCACAACTGGACCAATAAGCGATATCATGATAAACGGAGATTGAAGTTTCTAAGGATTTTATTTTACTTGGATCCACAATCAACACCCATGGAGGCAGCAGTCAAGAAATCAAATGATGTATTACATTGGGCAAATCTGCTGCAAAAGACCTCTTTAAAGTGTTCGAAAGCAAAGATGTCACCGTGAAGACTAAGGTTGCACCTGACCCAAGCCATGGTATTTTTCAGTCGCCTCATATGCATGTAAAAGCTGGACAATGAATAAGGCTACAACAATAGGCTCAAATGTACCTACTGTTGTGAGGATGGCACGGGACCGGGCAGCGTTTCATT
This sequence comes from Dugong dugon, assembly GCA_030035585.1. Taxonomy (NCBI): domain Eukaryota; kingdom Metazoa; phylum Chordata; class Mammalia; order Sirenia; family Dugongidae; genus Dugong; species Dugong dugon. The sequence goes on along the minus strand of CM057462.1, from coordinate 20,887,248 downwards.
TAGTTATACACAGGGTTGCTATGAGTTGGAACCAACTCTAGAGCAGCTAACAACAACAATATAGTAAGTTTTGAAATCAAGAAACATGAGTCCTCCACCTTTGTTCTTCTTTTTCAAAATTGTTTTAGCTCTTCTGGGTTCCTGGTATTTCCACATGAATTTTAGGATCAACTTATCAATTTCTGGGAAGAGGCACCAGCTAGGTTTCTGATAGGATTGTGTTGACTCTGTGGATTGCCTGGGTTCTTGGTTTTTTGTTTTTGTTTTCTTGACAATAAAAGTGCTTGCCCTTTATTTATTACTATTTTTTAAATAATATTGTGTTTTAGGTGAAAGTTTACGTAGCAAACTAGGTTCCCGTTTGACAATTTCTGTATATATTGTTCAGCAACATTAGTTACATTTTTCACGATCGTGTCAACACTCTTTAATTGCATTCTGGTTGTTCCATTTCTAGTACTCTAGTTTCCCTGTCTGCTACTCATCTTTACTTTAAAGTAATTGTTGACCTTTTTGGTCTCTTATAGGTAGTTTTTTAATGGAGTACTGTATTCATAGATAATGTCCCTTATTTTGTGTGCCAGTCTGTTATTTTGCTAGAAGATGACCTTGGGATTGCTCCAGTTAAAGGTTTAAAGAGTATGTCAGAGTGAAAGTCTCAGGGAGTCTGTAGTGTCAACTGGTCTAGTATTTCTGGACTTCTTAAGAATTTGAGTTCTGTTTTAAATTTTTCTCCCGTTCTATCAGGGTCCATCTAATGTGGCCCTGATTAGAATGGTCAGTAGTGGTAGCTGGGTACCATCTAGGTCTTCTGGTCTCAGGGTGGATGAGTCCTTGGCTCATGCAGGCTATTAGCTCTATAGACTGGTTTCTTATCTGAGACTTTGGTTTCCGTCTTTCTCCTGCTTGGGTTCTTTTTGTGTTATCTTTGTGCAGTCCCTCTTTCCCTGCCTGCCACCAGTGCCCTAACTGCAAGCTGGTGGGCTTTTGTCCCTCTGGGACCTTTGGTGTCTCCTTTTATGTTACAGATGAGGTCTGACGCCTAGATGTCCCAGGCCACCTGGTGTCCCCAGCCGCCACGCTGGGCCTCACCTTCCTGCCTCCTTCACTGCCAACCCTGTTGCTGTCAATTCCTTTAGATGTGGCTAACTCATGTCCCCTGTTCCAGACATTCTGTGTAATCTCCCCCAGACATGCCCAACTCAGTGCCTCAGTTCAGGGGTTCAGAGATGCAGCTCCTGTCACATTGGTGGTCAGCACCCCCTACGTCTTGGCTGGTGTCGCAGGGGACCCAGGAGTGGTTGTGGTACAGTCGGTTGATCCAAGGCCGGAGTAAGCCGTACCTCTTTTCCTATAAAGGGAAAACCATTCTACAAGGAGATGGAGGCTGCAGAGCAGTATACACAGCCTGAGTTATTATGGCACTGCGGCCCCAAAATGCAAACACTTAACCCAAGAAGGATTGGTCCAGGTGTTTAAAAATCATATGCATCCATTTCACAGGTTGATATTTCAAGGAGAGGGATAGCAAGAATGTTGTTGCTGTTGAGTCATTTCCGACCCATGGCGACCTCACATACAACAGAATGTAATGCTGCTCATTCCTGCATGATCTTCATGATCATTGGCATGTTTGAGTCCATTGTTTAGGCGATCGTGTCAATCCATTTCATGGAGGGTTTTCCTCCTTTCCTGATCCTCTACCAACCGTGATGTTGTTTTCTAGTGATTGGTCCCGCCTAATGATGCATCCAAAGTAAGCAAGCCAAAGTCTCACCATTCTGGCTTCTAAGGAGCATTCTGGCTGTACTTCTTCCAAGACTGATTTGTTTGTTCTTCTGGCAGCCCATCGTATAGTCCATATTCTTCACCAGTACCACAGAGCAAACACATCAATTCTTTTGTCTTTCTTTTTCATTCTCCAGCTTTCACATGCATAAGTGATTAAAAACACCATGGCTTGGGTCACGTGCACCTTAGTCGTAAAGTGATATCTTTGCTTTTTAACACCTAAAGAAGGTCTTCTGCGGCAGATTTGCAAGCATAAAGAAGGAAAAAAGAGAGGGAAGGGAGAGCAGAGAGAGGTGACTCAGGCTTCCGAGGGCAGGCTCACACCCTGTGGGCCCCTGCCCTGTCTCCGTGTCCGCAAGCACCTTGTCATTTCAACACTCGGACACAGTCTGTGGAGGACACAGCCAGCAAGCCTGCCTTCCCCCCATTGCTCCCTGTATCCCACCCCTCCTGGCACTGTGAGCAAACCATGAGATGTGTGTGTCTTGTTGTCTTTGTAAGGGGGAGGAAGGCAGGGACTTCTATGGGTGCTGGGCCCTCAGGGCCTGAGTCTGCAGACCCCGGCAGTGTGTACATGCTGATGAGAGGTCAGGCCGTACCTGCCAGTGGCCCCTTGGCGGGCTGGGTCAGAATTAGGAGTAGTGGGTCCAGGCCCCCGGCTTGGCACTTCACTGGGTGGGCACAGGTGGCCTTGGGTCATCCTGGTCCCTTTGACTGCTTCCCTGTGCCCCCAGGACATTCCATCCATCTGCAAGTATAACCCTCCTTGATGCCAGCACCCCACGTCTGTGTGCTACTGCCCCTCTGAGCGAGCCCTGACTCCTCTTGGTCTTCCTCCCACATCTCAGGCCTAATGTGCCCAAGGTGACCCCTTGATTGGCGCCCAGGGCCTGCTCACTGAAGGAAGGCCAAGGCAGGGCGAGCGGGCAGCAGAGACCTGGCCCTCAGCCCCGAGCACCACTAAGAGTTCTTTCTGGAGTGGATGAACGGAGGCTGGGATGCTTTGTGCTCAGAGCAGGGAGGGGACCTGCTTCCTCAGGTGTCCTCATCTCCTAAGATGGCTCCGGCCTGCCATCCCCAGCCAGCTCACCTGGGTGCTGGCCCAGCACACTCCTCCCTCACTGTTGTTAGCTGCCATCAAGTTGGTTCCAACTTGTGGTGGCCCCTGGCACAACAGAACAAAATGCTGCCCAGTCCTGTGCCATCTTCATGATTGTTGGTCTCCTTGAGACCATCGCTGCAGCCACTGTGTATTTTGAGTGCCTTCCAACCTGGGGGGCTTGTTTTCCAACACTGTATTGGACAATATTCCTGTCCCCTGACACTTCCCTTCAAATCTGCCTCCTCTCCTCCAAATCCCCAGGACTCCCTACAGGCCCTGTCTGCTCTCTTGGCCCCAGACTTCCCCCCACGTGCCACCTCAGGGAGCTTTCAGAGCATCCACCTGTTAGCTCCAGTGTTTATATGAAAGATGACAGCACACCCACGTGGTTGAGAGTCACAGCGGGTGGTGTGCTGGTCCCCACGAGGCCTTTCAGAAATGGGCAGGGGGCACATGGAAGGAAGGGTGTCAACGTACCCTCTCCTTGCGCCCGAACACTGGTTCACACGTGGCACCATCTGTTTGCATCAGGTGGACATCCCACAGAGTGGCAGTTCTGGAGCTTTCCAGCCAGCCCCCGCCTGATGGAGACTTGGGTCATTGGCAGCTTTTGCTGCCATACATGTTTTGGGTTTGATGCATCTCCAGGATGCATTTGGGGAAGTGGAGTCTCCAGGTCAGGGGCCATCTGTGCTGAACTTTGATGGATGCTGACACTTGAGGAGCTGTGAGGGTCACAGGGCCTGTGTCAGACTCGAACACTCTGCAGTGCCTTGTCCTCACTGTGGCTGTGGGTGTGGCCTCTGAGGCCCCCTCTCTCCTCCCTTTCCCATACACATGGCTCAGTGTGAGTGTGGCACCCCTGTCCCACCTCTGCCCGTGCTGTCCCTCCTGCCAGGTCCCCGCCTCCAGCTCCTCACCTGGCTGGCATTGCCTGCCCTACAGGTCCGTCCTAAACACACCTCCACAGGGATCTCTCAGCTACCCAGGGTTAACTGGCTGTCTGGGCTCTGATGGTGCTACACTGACCCCTTGGGGTATCCCCTGACTGCTTGTGTCCGGGGGCTGTCTCCCCACCCCTGCTGCCTTCACTGCAGAGTGAGCAGGGAAAGAGCTGGTCTCACACCGGCAATCCAGCCTTCTCCCGGTGCTTGGACTCAGTATTTGCTGAGGGAGCTGGTGAGCGAGGGAGCATGCTGAGGGCCGCAGGCCAAGGTCAAGGCACTCACATTGAGTGTGTATGGAGGGCCAGCCCAGGCCAAATGGGGAGCGTGGTTCTGTGGGGTGGCTCGGCAGCATTCACCTGGGCCCTGATGGCACAATCTCAGGCATGCTTCCTTTTGCCAATCTTACACAAACCCATGTCACTCCTTAGGAATTGCAAAATGATCTGGACCGGGAGACCAGCAGTCTCCAGGAGCTGGAGGCTCAGAAGCAGGATGCTCAGGACCGCCTGGACGAGATGGACCAGCAGAAGGCCAAGCTCCGCGACATGCTGAGTGACGTGCGGCAGAAGTGCCAGGACGAGACGCAGATGGTGAGCTGCATGCCAGGGCGCCCGGCAGTGGGTGGTGTCCTGCAGCCCTCTGCATGCACAGTATCTTGAGACAGGTGTGAAGACAGCCTGCTAGATTTCATGGTTTATTTATTTATTTTTATGCTTTAGGTGAAAGTTTACAGAGCAATTCAGTTTCTCATTCAACAGTTAATACACAAAGTATTTTGTGACATTGGTTGCAGACCCCACGATGTGTCAACACTCTCTCCTCCTCCATCCTGAGTTTCCCATTTCCATTCATCCAGTTTTTGTGTCCCTTCCTGCCCCCTCGTCTTTGCTTTTGGGTAGGTGTGCCCATTTGGTCTCGTATACTTGATTGAACTATGAAGCACGTTCCTCACATATGCTATTGTTTGTTTTATAGACCTGTCTAATCTTTGGCTAAAGGGTGAACTTTGGGAGTGACTTCAATTCTGAGTTAAAATGGTGTCCAGGGGCCATATTCTCAGGATTCCTCCAATCTCTGTCAGACCAGTAAGTCTGGTCTTTTTTTGTGAATTTGAATTTTGTCATTTTTCTCCTGCTCTGTCTGGCACCCTCTATTGTGATACCTGTTTTGTTTTTGTTGTTGTTGTTAATATTTTATTAAGGTGAAAGTTTACACAGCAAATTAGGTTCCCATTTAACAATTTCTACACAAATTATTCAGTGATGTTGGTTACATTTTTCAGTGTGTCATCATTCTCATTCATTCCGTTCTGGTTGTACCATTTCCAGTGCTGTACTCTGGTTTCACTGCCTCCTTACCTTCTTACCTTTGCTTTAGAGCAATTCTTGACCATTTGGTCTTCTGTAGATCGTTTTTTAAAGGGGCTCATTACTCATGGGTGATACTCTTTATTTTATGAGCCAATCTGTTACTTAGCTAAAAGCTGACCTCATGGGATAATTTCGGTTTAGGGTTTAAAGAGTATCTCAGGGTGATGGTCTCAGAGTCCTCTAGTCTCAACCAATCTAGTAAGTCTGGACTTTTTAAGAATTTGAATTCTGTTCAACATTTTTCTCCTGTTCTATCAGGATACATCTATATGGCCCTGATCATTGGTAGCTGGGCACTATCTAGTTCTTCTGGATTCAGGGTAGATGAGGCTGTGGTTTGCGGTTCACATAGACTGTTAGTCCTGTAGACTACTTTCTTCTCTGAGTTTTTGGTTTCCTTTTTTCTCCTTTGTTCCAGATGAGTAGACACCAATAGCTGTATCTTAGATGGCTGCTTGCAAGCTTTTAAGACCCTAGATACTACTCTTCACATTGGGATGTAAAATATACACTTTCTGAACTGTATTATGCCAGTTGACTGAGTTGTCCCATGAGACTGTGGTCTTAAGCCTTTAAACCCAGAACACCAATCTCGTGAAGCGTTTGGTTCTAAGAAGTAGCTGTAACTGTGTCCCCTATGTGGTTTATTATGTACATGAATACACATGCATGTGCACACATACCTTTTATGTTGTTGTTAGCTGCCACTGAGTCAGCTCCGACTCATGGTGACCCCCAGTACACCAGAATGAAATGCTGCCCAGTCCTGTGTCATCTTCATGATCATTGGTGTGCTTGCTGAGTTGTGGTCACTGTGATTTGGCCACTGGATCTTGGATCAGAGAAAAAAAATTGGTATAAAGGACATTTGGGGGACACTTGAATCTAGACTATGTATTGGATAATAACGGTGTATCGATACATTTCTTAAGTTCGATCATTTTATTATGGTCATAAAATAGAATGCACTCGTTTTTAGGAAATACATAGTGAAGTATTTGAGTATAAAGGGACATTATGACTGCAACGTACCCTCAAATGGTTCAGGAAAGAGAAAAAATATATTTGTTGTTGTTGGGCTCTGATTCATGGTGACTTCACGTGCAACAGAACAAAATGTCGCCCAGCCCTATGCCATCTTCACGATTGTTAGTACACTCAAGTCCATGGTTGTGGCCACTGTGTATTTTGAGTGCCTTCCAACCTAGGGGGCTCGTCTTCTAGCACTGTATCAGACAATGTTCTGTTGCGGTCCCTAGGGTTTTCATTAGCTAATTTTTGGAAGTTGATCAGCAGGCCTTTCTTCCTAGTCTATTTTAGTCTGGAAGCTCTGCCAAAACATGTCCACCATGGGTGACCCTGCTGGTATTTGAAATACCGGTGGCATAGCTTCCAGCATCATAGCTACACAAGTCACCAAAGTATGACACACTGACGGATGGTGGCTGGCTTTAATCGAGTTGCTTAAAATACCAGTTGGGAGAACATCAAAGTGTTCTGTGGACTAATCTTATCTCCCACACCTGTGTGTCTAGAGACCAGGCCATATAAGTGAGCGAGGTGGCTCCCCAGACCTGAGCCCTGCAGACACCCTACTACACTGGGGCACTGCCAGCTCCCATGCCATACGTGGAGGGTCTGGGCACCTCATTCCCATCCACTGTGGCCTACAGGGCTTCCCAGAATCCAGGGGACTGTGGTATCTGTGAACTTTAAAATCCTCAGTGTCTTGTGCAGCACATTCATCCCCACAGGGCACAGGCAGATGGCTGTCCTAGTCCCAGTTCAGGTCCTGCTCCTTCTAGAGCCATCAGTGCCAGTACATTGGGTGAGGATGTCTGTCCGTCTTACCCACTCCTTTGCTCTGGGTGCAGGACAGGGCTTTGTTGTCCGCCAGGAGCCCAGGCTTTGTGCTTGGTCTCCCCTTCCTCAGCTCAGCTCGTTCTGAGTGCATGGACTAAGACTTCTTCCTCCAAGCCATCTCTCACCTTGACGCACAGTCCCCCCTGCAATCCCATTTCAGATTTCATCACTGAAGATGCAGATCCAGTCACAGGAGTCGGACCTGCGGTCCCAGGAGGACGACCTGAACCGGGCCAAGGCCGAGCTGAGCCGCCTGCAGCAGGAGGAGGCGCAGCTAGAGCAGAGCATCCAAGCCGGACGCGCCCAGCTCGAGACCATCCTCAAGTCCCTCGCGTCCACACAGGATGAGATCAACCAGGTACTGGCAGGCGGGGTCCCTATGAGCGCCCTGTGTGTGGGCAGCCGGCCAGCTGAGGATCGCTGGGGTGTTTGGCTTGCCACCTGTGTGTAGCAGAGTCTCCCTCAGAGGCTGTGTTACCACCTAGAGGTAGAAGGCTATGGTCTCCCCAGCACGCTTGGCCTCACACTGACCTCAGCTTTGCCACCACCTTCCTTCCACTCGGGGCTGAGATCATCGAGTGCAGGCAGGGCCTGAGGGAATTAGTCAAGGGCTCCTTAGGACAGAGCTTGGGTCTTGGGGTGCTGTTGCCAGCGTAGGGCTTATATAAGGAGGGGACAGGGTGGTGGGAGGTGTTCCTAACCCTCAGTAGGTCTGGTTGAAGGACATGTTGGCCAAGGGCGACAAGTCCAGCGCCAGGCATTGAGGTGCTACCTTGTAACCAGTATCACCCCATGCGGGCTCCCCTATCACTCCCACGCGGGGCCCTGTCATGCCACGTGGGTCCCATCTTACCCCACACAGGGCCCTGGCCCCCTAATGCAAAGGCCTGGTAGCCTGCATGGTTTCCAGCCCCACAGAATGCTGGCCTTTCCACATTTGACCTGCAGAGTGGGCATTGCAACACCCTCAGCAGACACCAAATGGTGATGGTGAGCTCTGCTTCCTTCCCTGACTGAGCTGATCCCTCTGCTCCTAGGGTTTACAGGCAAAGGCTGATCCCAGACATGTCCCAGCCATTCCTTCAAAGGAGATGTAATTCTCTGGAGTATGCTCTGTTGTTAATCCGTATCTGCAGGGTTATTTTAATTCTTTTCCTTCCCAGCCCTGAGTTTGTGAAACCCAGACAGGTGTCCAGGCATAAGCATATACTGCTAATTATGATAACAATGACAAGAGACCAAGAAAAACCGGTTGCCGTTGAGTCGATTTCAACTCCTGGTGCCCCTGCCTGTGTCAGAGTAGAACTGTGCTCCATAGGGTTTTCAATGGCTGAGTTTTCAGAAGTAGACTGCCAGGCCTTTCTTCCAAGGCACCTCTGAGTGGGCTCGAACATCCAGCCTTTCAGTTAGCAGCCGAGTGTGTTCACCGTTTGCACCGCTCAGGGGCTCCAAATGAGGTAACAATGACTCCATCAGAGAGGACAGCTGAATGGCATTTTGAACAGATTGTTGATCTGGGTTTTATCCTGTTTAGTCTGTTCAGAATCAACACGTGTGAAGGTCCCTGGGTGGTGCAAGCAGTTTGCACTTCACTACTAACCTAAAGGTTGGCAGTTTGAGCTCACCCCCTCAACGCTGCAGAAGAAAGGCCTGGCGATCTGCTTCTATAAAGATTACAGCCAAGAAAACCCTATGGAGCACGGTTCTCTGCAACCCATGAGATGGGATCTCTTAAGCCACAAATCAACACAAAATCAACGTGTGTCTGTGCACGGGCCCCCCTCCCTCCCCAGGGCTGCTGATGCAGGGCAGCCTGCTGGTTGGCGGGAAGAGTCTTCTCTGATCTTGAGTCTTGGTCTCACTCCTGCCTGCCCTTGATCCCCATGAGCAGCCCAGGGTTGAGTCTGAGGGGGAGCATCGTCCTGCCTGACACAGCCCCCAGCTCACATGTGACGTGGAGATGTTTCTGTCACACAGGCAAGAAGCAAGCTCTCCCAGCTGCACGAGAGCCAGCAGGACGCCCGCCGCGGCCTTCCGCCCAGCGAAGAGGTCCTCAATGGGGCGCCCGGCCTCACCGACCTGACCGAGCGGGGCAGCTTCGGAGCCACGGTGCAGGTCGAGTAGCTGCGTCATGCCCTTGGAGTGGCCTCTCATGGTCACGCCCCACCCCTGGACTTGTAAACGGGCCGCTCTGCATCTGTGCAAGGGGAGGGGGCTTCCAGTTTCTGCTGCTGCTTTGTGTCCCCACACGGGCCTGTTCCCGGCTGGTGTGGCTAGGCTCATCAAGGTCCAGAGCCAAGGACAGGCTGGAGTCCCCTGTTACCTCATCCATGCAGGAGCATCTGAACAAGCTGACCCCGCCAAATTCAGGGGTCTTCTCTAAACTGAAAAGAATTGGATCCATATGTGCACATATTCGGAAACCCAGGGTCACTCATCTGGGTGGTTGGGAGGGGTGTGCGTGTGTGCGTGTGTGCGTGTGTGTGTGTGTGTGTGTTTGTATGTCATGTACATGTGTGTATATGTGTTTCCAGAAGAGCACCTTGAAAATCAAACATACTGATAAAGACCAAGAAAAATGCTGTCTCAGCTATGAACCAGCCTCTCCAGAAACTCGGGCCACATTTCAAACCTCCTTCCTTCCTTTCATACCTTGTGACCAGGGCACCAGTCCAGGCCTGGGGCCATCGGCTTCCTCACCGTCTGTGGACTCTCGTGCCCTGACATCTAGATACATTACCTCTTCTGCCGGGCCGCCCGAGCTAAGGGGTGTACGGTTTCCACTTCATCTGGCGAATGAGAGCGTCTTTGGGGCTGTCTAGGGAGCGAGTCACACGCGATCTGTCTTGATGTTTCCAGGGCTTCCACTGCTCCCTGATGTTGCCTGTTCCCTATCCTGGCCCCTCTGAGCCCCCTTCTCCTATCCTGGCCCAGTCTCTGGGCTCCTTTCCTCTCCACCACACTCCGACTCGGCCCCTCATGGCTGTTTCTCAACACGTTTCTCTTGTCGGTCACCAAGTTACTCGGTCTGGAGGATCTACGAGGAGACATGCCTTCCCCGAATCGCTTCAGAGCCACTCTGGACACTCCTTTCTGCCTTGCATCTTGGCCGACCTGGCTGTGCTGCCACCCTGTCACCCGCACATCTCTTTCCCCGTGGAGTGTGAACGGGGCCTTCCTCATGTGCTCTTGGGCCTGTTGTCAGCTTTATTGTTCCCTTTTTTCTTTCTTTTTTTGATGACAAGCGTTTGTTCTCTGTGACTTTCACAAGCTGGGCTATCTTGCTTTCTCCCTGGCTACGCTCAGGGTGCGTGTCAGCTTCAAGCCAGGCTCGGACTTTCTCCATCTGCCTCTCCCTTCGCATGGCTCTCAGCTTGCCCTGTTCGTCCGGTTTAGGAAACAGCTCACCCTAAAATGCCCTCCTCACAGGTTTTATAAGATGGGCTTCTTGGATGCACATTGGCAGTGATGTGGCAGTTTGCAAGTGGCCAGTAATTTTCCATGGATTTTGATCTTCCTTATTATTTTTGTTCATCTTTTAAGTGGAACAAAGTTTACAGATAGTAAATTAATCTTGCAATGTGGACATCAGAGATGTTACATATAAACCGCATACCAGTGTCTGAAAGAAAAACTATTTATCTCCTTGTACAAATACAGATTTTAAAGTATCTTTTGGTTTGTTTCTGTTTCTTAATAAGCACTCGGAGGAGGGGTTTTTGTTTCCTCCTGAACATTTCCAGACTGCTCCTCAAGTTCTCTTTGTGGGGGTGGGTGAGGAATAGTGTAACCAGAGGTACATCTAGAACTTTCTGAGTTACTAAGTTTATCCTGTCTAGTGTCAAGCTTGCACAGTGTTACTTTGCCCCAGTTACAGAGCCCTCGGGAATCTCTTCTTACATGCCTGAGAGTACGATTAGCTTTCTCCGCTTTGGGAAACCATGTGAATGGAGGTTCCAGGTGTCAGAGACAAAGGATTCTTAAGGCCTCACTTATTTCTTGTCTCTCTTCTGGTTATAGAGAGACTGGCCTCTTATCCTTGAAGACAAACCCAATCAACCTGTCTAGTAGATGCCAGACCACGGTGACTCCTTGAGGGTCAGTAGAACTGTGCTCTATAGGGGTTTCAATGGCTGATTTTTTCAGAAGTAGATCGCCAGGACTTTCTTCCTAGGCATCTCTGGGTGGACTTGACTCTTCAACTTTTAGGTTAGCAACCGAGCATGTTCACATTTGCACCATGCAGGGACTCCATCTGCACCACGCAGGGACTCCATCTAGTGGAGAGAAGGTCTTAAGTCAGCACAGACCTGAGCCTCACTGAGAACCGGCCCCCGAAAGACGACCACCCACCGGTGACACCTTGGTGGAGGTGGACACCCAGCACCCATGGCAAGCTAGACAGCTTCCACTGGCTCCAGAACCAACTGTTACGTTGGAATCTTGTTAAACCCTTGGTAACTTGAAATCACCTACAGCAGGAGCATTTACACTACGGGAATTGACAGAAGCTACAGATCGGGGCGTTCTCTTTTAGAGCCGATCACTGCCCAGCACCCCTGTAAAGGGAAGGCATGTCCCAGAAATGCCAGTGCCCTCCCAGAGCTGTCTTGTTTCTCATTCCTTGACTGGTTGCTGACTTTGTGATCCAAGATATCTTCCCTCTCCAACGAGATGTGCCTTCAACCCCCAGGTGTGGCTGCTGCATTCAGGTCTTGTGGGCTGGGAGACAGGTCAGTTTTTGGAGGTGGCCAGTGGATGGAGGAGTTTGTGACATCAACGTAACCAGGGGGAATAAATTTCTGAGTCTGTGAAATGAAGTTGAAGCCACACGAACCCCGCCGTTATCGTCTTCAACCTCTCCTTTGAAGGAGGTGTGGTAGCTGCCTTGAGCCGACAATCCCTCCTGAGAATCACGGCAGAACTGACTCTTGGTTCGGGTCCTGGTGGTCTGGGCACCAGACTCTGAGCTGGAGGTCCCAGAACCCCAATCTCTCTCTCCTGCTGTGTGACCTGTCCGCCATCACTTGACAGTCTTCCAAGCGACAATTGAAAACATTAAAAAAAGAAAGAAAAAAAAAAAAAAACCCACACTTGTAATTAAATGCCAATTGAGAACTAAATAGAAGCTTCCAGGCTGCCATTCTTAACACACCGCTTCTTCCAAGCCCTCCATCCCTGTCTCCTTCTGGAACAAATACTCATCCCCGCCCCCAGTGGTGCAGTAGAAGGGACATGCTTCCTACCCCACCCTCCTCGCCCCCTTAGGTTAGGGCTTTTCTGTCACAGCTTGGCACCATGGCGTGCTAGGAGGTTGTGTGCATCCAAGTCCATTAGTGCTGTGGAATCCGCCCTCTGTGGTGGGGGCAGTGCCTGCAGGCACCTCTTACTTGCCAAATCTATCTTGGTTTCCCCAGCTTGGGAAGCCGTGTGTGGCTGGAGGCTCCAGATACTCTCCCCCAGGTAAGAAGACACCTTCGCCCTTCACCAGAGGGCAGGGGTGTCGGCTCATTCTCTGGAAGCAGGCTGAAGGCGGCCTTCAGGGCCCAGACTTTGCAGACCACTGCAGGCTGACGCCTCATCAGGAGACTCCATGGAGCCTCTGCTGTTACCACCGTGTCCTGTTGCCAGTGCGTCCACAGACACCTGGGCTTCTTTTAATAATTTGGGTTTGTCCATCAGGTAACGGGTGATTTGCCAGCCACGGGGGTGTGGACCTTCTGGCCAAGTCTAGCAAGGTGCCTCCACATTCTAATATCCAGTGACATCCACGTGTGTGCAAAGATGTGTCTTCACCAACCAGAGACCACTGTGTTCCCTTTCGGTGGATGGCAAAACTGACCCCCTTCAGACCATTGTACACTCTAAAAATGCACTCTTCAGAAGCAAATATTTTTTCTTCTGGTCCACGTACACTTGTTTGTTCCTAGAAATAAACAGCTTTTTCTTGGTGTGTATGAGGCCCCCGGTTCAAGCCCCGGCATCTCCACTTGGTACTTTTGGAAACCCTGCTGGTGCTGTGGTTAAGAGATATGGCTGCTAACCAAGAGGTCAGCAGCTTGAATCCACCAGCCTCTCCTTGGAAACCCTATTCGGCAGTTCTACTGTGTCATGTAGGGTCACTATAAGTCAGAATCGACTTCACGGCCATGGGTTTTTTCTTTTTTTAACAAAGTAATGTAAATGCTGGAGTAGTTCCACCTGTGTACACACTCATTTCCCCATGGAGTGCAAACAGCTAGCACATCTCTTGGCATGGAAACTGCATTTTTAATTCTAAAATGCCCGCCTAGGTGTTTCACAGTGAAAAAGGTGCCCGAGGGCCATCTCACTTTTGAAAGTAAGGCCTGTGTTGATGTTTGAGTGGCTCTTCGCGTTTTATTTGGGACACTTCCAGACACGTCTTTTGCTCATTCAATGGTTTTAATAAACTGTTTGTTTTAGAATGGCCTTAGACTTAAAGAAAAGTTGCAAAAAAAGGTGCAGAGGGTTCCCGTCTACCCCAGACGCCATCTCCCGTTGTTATCATCTTACATCGTGTGACACATTTGTCACAGCTAACAGACCAGTCTCGATACCTGATATTAACTAAAGCCCAGGTTTGATGACCTGATGATTTTAAAAACCCTTCTTTCTAGAGTCACCCACTACCTAAAGGGGAAGGGCGAGTTAGGCATGGAGCTCTGTATTTTGACCGCTTTAAATTTGAACTAATAAAATCCCTATCTTGTCTCTCTACAAAATTATAGGATGATCCTTTCAAAAATAAAGCCTTGTTATTTAGCAACAATGCCCAAGACTTACACCCGGACCCCTTCCAAGCTGAAGACCCTTTCAAATCTGACCCGTTCAGAGGAGCCGATCCCTTCAAAGGTATGTCCCCCAACACTAAATTCCTTGCCACAAGGCTATTCCTTTTATTTAAATTAAAAAAATTTTTTAAATTGTGGTAAAAAAATACATATAACAAAACATATGCCATTGCAACAGTTTCTACATATATGATTCATTGACGTTGATTACATTCTTCATGTTGTGCAGCCATTCTTGCTGTCCTTTTCCAAATCATTTCAACAGCATTAACATAAACTCAATGCCCCTAAGCAAAAACTCTTCCTTTCCCCCTCCCACCCACCCTGGTAACCAGTAGTAAACTTAGGTCTATATACACTTGCCTTTTTTAGATATTTCATGTAAGTGAGATTATACAGTATTTGTCCTTTTGTAACTGACGTATTTCGCTCAGCATAATGTTTTCAGGGCTCATCCATGTTGTGGCATACATCAGGACATCCTCTCTCTTTAGAGCTGCATAGTATTCCATTGTGTATATGGACCACATTCTGTTTATCCATCTACCTGTTGATGGGCGTGTCAGTGGTTTCCACCTTTTGGCTGTTGTGAAGTGCTGCAGTGAACATTGGCATATAGGTTTCTGTTTGTGCTCCCGCCTTCACCCCTGGGTAGATACCTAGGATTGGGATTACTGGATCATATGGTAATTCTATGTTTAACTTTTTGAGGAACTACCAAAGTGTTCTCCACAGCAGCTGCACCATTTGTCCGTTTCTTTTATGCCATTCTGAGTGGTTTAGTGATCAGAGAAGGTAGGGACACCCCAGTCTGAAATGGAGGGGGCTGGAATTCTTCGAGTCTGATTAATTGTTGAGTTCTCGCCTCAGTCTCTTAACTGGTGAGCTGCGGCATTGAGTGAGACACCCAGCTGGAGGGCAGCTCAATCAGGCATCTCAAACTCTGCCTGCTGCACTTCCGAGCTTATCTGCAGGAGAATGAAGCCCTCAGTGCTCCCTGCACAGGGCTGATAGATAATCATCTGCAGTAAGGTGGAGGGCGGCAAGTGGAGGGCGATGTGCAGGTGGAGGGTAGCAGGTGGAGAGTGGCAGGTAGACGGTTGTGTGCAGGTGGAGGGCTGTGTGCAGATAGAGGACTGTGTACAGGTGGAGCGTAGCAGGTGGAAGCCATGTGCAGTGGAGGGCAGCATGTAGAGGGCTGTGTGCAGGTGGAGGGCCATGTGCAGGTGGAGGGTAGCAGGTGGAGGCCGTGTGCAGGTGGAGGGTAGCAGGTGGAAGCCGTGTGCAGGTGGAGGGCGGCATGTAGAGGGCTGTGTGCAGGTGGAGGGCCGTGTGCAGGTGGAGGGCCGTGTGCAGGTGGAGGGTGGAAGGTAGAGGGCTATGTGCAGGTGGAGGGGCGTGTGCAGGTGGAGGCTAGCAAGTGGAGGTCGTGTGCAGGTGGAGGGTGGCAGGTAGAGGGCTGTGTGTTGGTGGAGAGGTGTGTGCAAGTGAAGGCCGTGTGCAGGTAGAGGGCTGTGTGTTGGTGGAGAGGTGTGTGCAAGTGAAGGCCGTGTGCAGGTGGAGGGCAGAAGGTGGAGAACCGTGTACAGGAGGGGGGTATAAAGTGGAGGCCATTTGCAGGTGGAGAGCCTTGTGCAGGTGGAGGGTGGCAGATAGAGTGCCATATGCAGGTAGAGGGTGGCAGGTGGAGAGTGGCAGGTGCAGGGCCGTGTACAGGTGGAGGGCCATGTGCAGGTGGAGGGTGGTAGGTGGAAGGTAGCAGGTGGAAGGCCGTGTGCAGGTGGAGGGCCGTGCGCAGGTGGAAGGTAGCAGGTGGAGAGCCCTGTGCAGGTGGAGGGTGGCAGGTAGCAGGTGGAGGGTGGCAGGTAGCAGGTGGAGAGCCCAGTGCAGATGGAGGGTGGCAGGTGGAGGGCCGTGTACAGGTGGAGGGTGGCAGGTGGAAGGTAGCAGGTGGAGAGTCATGTGCAGGTAGAGGATGGAAGGTAGGTGGAAGCCGTGTATGGGTGAACTACTTCACCTTCAGTTCTCCTTCCACAGAGCTAAGCATTTCTCTCCTCTGTAATCTAGGTGACCCGTTCCAGAATGACCCTTTTGCAGAACAGCAGACTGCTTCAACAGGTAAAACAAATGTTCTGTGGTCTAGTCTTCACAATGTCCCAGCCCTAGCTAAAGTCAAGGAAAATGGCCAATCACCTCCCAGCCTCCTCTGCTAGGTTTCCTAGTACATGGTGGTAGGGAGTTAAGTTTCTGAAGGAACCTGGAAATTAACATCTTCTTTCCTTTTTACAATTTTGTGCCTCTTCTCAACAGTTTCCCAGCGTGATAAGAAGCTAAACTACAAAAGCATCTCCTGCTAGTGAGGTGATTTTGTCCACATACCTGTGACAACTTGGTCACTGGGGCCAGAGATACCTCTGGCGTTTGTCGGGGTGTTCCGCGTGCTCCCTATACACAAGGGACTTCTGTCCACAGACCCCAGGAAGGTCGGGGTGCATACTGGAATGTTTACCCCTTTTCTGAGCAAGCCTGGTCTCTTATTGGCTTCTTGTGCCTTCTTTTTTCCCACCCTCCATGCCCACGCCCTATCTGAGCATTCAAGTAGAACACAGCATGGATGCCAAGTTGAGATCATGCTGTTTATTTTTACTCTATTTTAAATCAGCTTTACTGAGAGGCATAATTTGCACACAACAAAATCCACCAATTTTGAGTGTATAGTTAGACGCATTTTGATAAATGTGGGCAGCTACGTAAGATATACAACATTCCGTCACCCCAGAAGGTCCCCTTGTGCTCCTTTGCAGTCTTTCCCACCCCTGCCCTGGCAACCACTGATCTGTGCTCTGTCTCTGTAGTTTTACCTTTTCTAGAACGTCCTATACCTAGCATCAGGCAAACCTGGGTTCTTTGTTGTCCAGTCAGTTCCACCTCATGGCAACCACATGTGTTACAGAGTAGAGCTCTGTAGGGTTTTCTTGGCTGTAATCTTAACAGAGGAGTCCCTGGGTGGCACAAATTGTTAAGTGCTGGACTACTAGCCAAGAGGTGAGCAGTTCAAACCCACCCAGAAGTGCCTTGGAAGAAAAGCCTGACGATCTCTTCTTTAAGGTCACAGCCTTGAAAACGCTATGGAGCAGTTCTACTCTGCACTCATGGGGTCGCCATGAGTCAGAATCAACTTGACAGCGGCTAACAACAACAACAATCTTAACAGAAGCAGACTGCCCGGCCTTTCTTCTGCAGTGCCAGTGGGTGGGCTCAAACTGCTAACCTTTAGGTAGTAATTGAGCGAAAACCATTTGTGCCACCTAGGGACCTTCCCCGAGCACGGTGTTGCTTATTCATGGGACATTTTTCCTTCACTTCCTAGATCCATTTGGAGGGGATCCCTTCAAAGAAAGCGACCCATTCCGTGGCTCTGCCACCGACGACTTCTTCAAGAAACAGACAAAGAACGACCCATTTACCTCAGACCCATTCACAAAAAACCCCTCCTTACCTTCCAAGGTGAGTGCTCCTGGGCAGGTGCAAGTGATACTGTGTGCTCATTTGTATGTGTAAAAGTGACCATTGCCTTCAACACCCCACCCCTGGGAGGAGGTCTTTCCTAATCGGGCCCATGAGCATGAGGAATGCAGATAGTGTGTGTGTAGCACTCCAGCTGTGTCCGCTGAGCAGATCTCCAGGTGCTGGGTCCTGGGTCTCATTCCTGGATGGGGTGGGGTGGTCATGCTAGGAGATGCTACCGAGATTCTCAGCCCGCAAACCAGGTGTCACAGCAGTGACCCAGGGGTCCCACGTTGGGGCGAGAAACTCCCCTGCATAGCACTAATACTTCTCTCCTTTTCTGTCTTACCATTAGTCAAGCTCAGGCCCACCTCTCTGGTTTCCCTGCCTCAAATCTTCTGCCCCATTTCTGCTCCATGTCCCAACAAAAACAGCAACCCCCCGGCCAAACACACACACAGGCAGCCCCCGCCCTGTGATCTTTCAGCAACTATCCAGCACTTAGGGGTGGAGGGATCCCTGTCACCGACAGGAGCAAATTCAAACTCTCCGTCTGGCAGCTTCAGCCAGATGTTTTGTTTGTTTGTCACTTGCCCTTGAGTTGGCTCTGATGCATGGCCACGTTAGGTATAACAGAGCAAAACATTGCCCTGTCCTATGCCATCTTCATGTCTCTTGGCATGTTTGAGTCCATTGTTGCGGCTATTGTGTCAATCCACCGCACTTAGGGTTTCCTTTGTTTTCACTGTCTGCTTTACCAGCCGTGATGTCCTTTTGTGGCAGTTGTTCCTTCTTGATGATGTGTCTGAAGTAAGTGAGCCAAAGTCTCTCCATCCTCACTTCTAAGGAGCATTCTAGTTATATTTCTTTTAAGACTGGTTTGTTGGTTCTTCTGGCAGTCCACGGTATATTCAGTGTTCTTTGTCAACACCACAGTTACAATGTGTTGATTCTTCCTTGGTCTTCCTTTTTCATTGTCCAGCTTTTTGCATGCATATGAGGTGATGGAGAAGACCATGGCTTGGGTCAAGTGCACCTTAGTCCTCAAAGTGACATCTTTGCTTATGAAAACTTGAAAGAGGTCTTTTGCAGCAGATTTGCCCAGTGCGGTACATCGTTTGATTTCTTAAATCTCACTTCCTTGGGTGTTGACTGTTGATCCAAGGCGAATGAAATCTTTGACAACAGTCATTTTCACTCAGACATTTCCAGTTCACTAGAGCCAACTTGGAGGGTCCAACTTCCCAACAGATGCTAGCATTTAGAGCATGTGACATACCTAAGCAACCTCAGCATGTGATAAGCCATGGGTTTTGCACAATGTCAGGCACAACAGACGTTGTTAAATTTGTGTCTAACAGGATTTAAAACCAAAGGGGGCTTTACCATGATGTCCTTCTCCAGGGACTGGTCCCTCCTGATAATATGTCTGAAGTACGTGAGACGAAGTCTTGCCATCCTCACTTCTAAGGAGCACTCTGGCTGTATTTCTTCCAAAATAGATTTGTTCATTCTTCTGGCAATCTGTGGTATATTCATTATTCTTCACCAATACCATAATTCACATGCATCAATTCTTCTTCAGTCTTTCTTATTCGTTGTCCAGCTTTTGCATGCATATTAGGCGATTGAGCACACCATGGCTTGGGTCAGGCACATCTTAGTCCTCAAAGTGACATTTTTGCTTTTTAACACTTAAAGAGGTCTTCTGCAGCAGATTGTCCCAATGCAGTACATCATTGGATTTCTTGACTGCTGCTTCCATAGACGTTGATTGTGGACTGAAGTAAAATGAAATCCTTAACAATGCCAATATTTTCTCCGTTTATCATGATGTTGCTTATTGGTCCAGTTGTGAGGATTTTTGTTTTCTTTATGTTGAGATGTAACCCATACTGAAAGCTGTGGTCTTTGATCTTCATCAGTAAGTGCTTCAAGTCCTCTTCGCTTTTAGTAAGCAAGGTTGTACCATCTATATATATAGATACATAAATCTTTTATTTTTTATTGTATTTTAGATGAAGGTTTATAGAACAAATAGTTTCTCATTAAACAGTACACATATGTTGTTTTATGACAATGGTTAACAACCCCACAACATGTCAACACTGTCCCTTCTCAACCTTGAGTCCCCTATTACCAGCTTTCCTGTCCCCTCCTGCCTTCTAGTCCTTGTCCCTGGACTGTTGTGCCCCATTAGTCTTGTTTTGTTTATGGGGCTGTCTAATCTTTGGCTGAAGGGTGAACCTCGAGAGTGACTTCATTACTGAGCTAAAAAAGTATCTGGGGGGCCATACCCTCGGGTTTTCTCCAGTCTCTGTCAGGCCAATAAGCCTAGTCTTTTTTTGTGAGTTCAAATTTTGTTCTACATTTTTCTCCAGCTCTGTCCAGGACCCTCTGTTGTGATCCTGTCAGAGCAGTCAGTGGTGGTAGCTGGGCACCGTCTAGTTGTACTGGACTCAATCTGGTGGAGGCCGTGGTAGTTGCGGTCCATTAGTCCTTTGGACTAATCTTTTCCTTGTATCTTGTTTTCTTCATTCTCCCTTGCTCCCGAAGAGGTGAGACCAGTGGAGTGTCTTAGATGGCTGTTCACAGGCTTTTAAGACCCCATACGCCATCTGTATATATTGCAGGTTGTTAATGAGTCTTCCTCTAATCCTGATGCCACATTCTTCTTCATATAGTCCAGCTTCTCAGATTCTTTGCTTAACATACAGATTGAATAACTATGGTGAAAGGATACAACCCTGACGCATGCCTTTCCTGATTTTAAACCACGCAGTGTCCCCTTGTTCTGTTTGAACAACTGCTTCTTGGTCTATATACACATTCTGCATGAGCACAATTAAGTGTTCTGGAATTGCCATTCTTTGCAGTGTTATCCATAATTTGTTATGATCCACACAGTCGAATGCTTTTGCGTAGTCAATAAAACACAGGTAAACATCTTTCTGGTATTCTCTGCTTTCAGCCAGAATTCATCTGACATCAGCAGTGATATCCCTTGTTCTACATTCTCTTCTGAATCTGGCTTGAATTTCTGGCAGTTCCCTGTTGATGTACTTCTGTGACTGTTTCTGAATGATTATCAGCATAATTTTTCTTGCGTATGATATTAATGATATTGTTCAGTAATTTCCACATTCCATTGAGTTGCCTTTCTTTGGAATAGGCACATATATGGAACTCTTCCAGTCAGTTGGCGAGATAGCTCTCTTCCAAATTTCTTGGCATAAGCGAGTGAGTACTTCCATCATTGCATCCATTTGTTAAAACATCTCAATTGGTATTCCATCAATTCCTGGAGCCTTGTTTCTTGCCAGTGCCTTCAGGGCAGCTTGTTCAGTACCATTGGTTCTTGATCATATGCTTCCTCAGAAATGGTTGAATATTGACCAGTTCATTTTGGTACGGTGACTGTCTATTCCTTCTGTCTTTTTTTGATGCTTCCTGCATCATTCAGTATTTTGCCCGTAGAATCCTTCAGTATTGCAGCTTGAGGCTTGAATTTTCTCTTCAGTTCTTTTAGCTTGAGAAATGCTGAGCAACTTCTCCAGGCACATTTCATTATAATACTTTACTTTGTCTTCTCGAGCTGCCCTTTGAAGTCTTCTGTTCAGCTCTTTTACTTCATTTCTTCCATTCGCTTCAGCTGCTGTATGTTCAGGGGCGAGTTTCAGAGTCTCTTCTGATACCCATTTTGGTCTTTTTTCTTTCCTGTCTTTTTAATGACCTTTTGTTTTCTTCATGTATGGTGTCCTCGATGTCATCAAATCTGTCCTTGAGATGATCTCTAAATTCAGGTAGAATATACTCAAGAGAAGATCATACTTTGACTCTTGTGAATTTATTTTAATTTTCTTCAGCTTCAGCTTGAACTTGCATATGAGCAATTGTTGGTCTGTTCTGCAGTTGGCCCCTGGACTTGTTCTGACCAATGATACTGAGCTTCTCCATCGTCTCTTTCCACACATGTAGTTGATTTGATTCCTGTGTATTCCATCTGGTGAGATCCACATGTGTAGTTACTGTTTATGTTGTTGAAAAAGTTATTTGCAATGAATACTGTCTTAGGCTGAGTTCTCTAGAGAAGCAAAACCAGTAAAGCGTATAAATATATATAGAGAGAGATTTATATCAAGGAAACAGCTCACGTGATTGTAGAGGCTAGAACATCCCATGTCCGTGTATCAGGGTAGAGGCCTCTCCCAAGTCACAGAGCCGCAGAAACTGGCGAGCCCAAGATCAGCAGGTCAGAGAGCAGGGCTCCGCTCACAAGCTGTGAAGATCGACGAATGCCAGGTTCGGCAGATAAGCTGACAGCTCAAGTCCCAAGTACCGGAGGTGAGATGACAGGAGGCGGCCGCAGGATCCAGAGTGAGCAAAAAGCCAGAACGTCTGCTTATATTCAGATGCAGGCCACACACCCCAAGGAAACTCTGTTTCATCTGATTGGCTACTCACAGCATATTCAGTCATGGGAGTGATCACATATAAACACTGAGAATCATGGCCCAGCCAAGTTGACACACAATCTTAACCATCACAGTCCACCCCTTGTCAACTTGGCACATGTACACATCTCCTTAAACCATATATAATCTCTGAATAAAGACAATGAGAGAGTCATACTTGTGCCTAACGTGATACAACTAACACGTGTATAATCGAAAATGCACTAGCCTCGTTTACATCTTATATTTTATAAGTGAAGGAAACAAAAATATTTGATGCACACATACAAAGCAGAAATACTCATAACAATTACAGTCCCCATTTCTGCAGCTGGTCATGTGGCCGTAACTGGTATTTAGAACTACCTTCTTCCACCACCCATTCCATATTCCCTTTGCCCTCAGCAAGCACCTCGGCTGGTCGTGGTTCTTTGCCTGGTGGGGTGACCCAGACCTTCATTCCTGAAGGGTCTGTGTCATTAGTAGTCATGTTGGAATTAGATTGCTGTAGTTTTCCATTGACTTTAATCACAGGGCATGGTAGTACTAAGAGATGCCCTAAGGAATCTTCTACATTCCAGACATATGCTTCTTTACTTCCATTATGTAATAGCAATCCGATTTCCTCATGGTAATCAGGATCAATCACACCAGTCAGTATGGTAACTCCCTTCTTTGCTTGTTGATCCAGAGGCGTAAGGAGCCCAAAGTGGCCAGGTGGCATTCTTAGCTTCCAGTTCATTGGAATCAGTGATGTGTCTCCAGGTGGGAACATTCCTCCCTTTGAAACTAAGACCCCTAGACCTGCATAAGGTCATGAGGACAGGAAGCAAAAATCTTGCAAGTGGGTCACTAGGGGTAATAGTGAGTGGTGCTACTCCCATTTCCACCCCTTGATTCCTGGACCCATGAATCCTGGCTTATAGGAGAAACAGCACCATACGTTGGATGCTGGTTTAGAGCATATACAGCCTCCTGGAGAACATTGCCCCAACCCTGCAAGGTATTGCCAGCTAGCTGACACCATAATTGTGTCTTTAGAAGGCCATTCCACGTTCTGTCAGGCCAGTTGCTTCCGGATGATGGAGAACGAGGTAAGACCAGTGAATTCCATGAGCATGGGCCCACTGCCGCACTTCATTTGCTGTGAAGTGAGTCCCTTAATCTGAGGTATTACTGTGTGGGATACCATGATGGTGGATAAGGCATTCTGTAAGTCCACATGGATGGTAGTTTTGGCAGAAGCATCGTGTGCAGGGAAGGCAAATCCATATCCAGAGTAAGTGTCTATTCCAGTAAGGACAAAACACTGCCCTTTCCATGATGGAAGTGGTCCAGTGTAATCAGCTTGCCACCAGGTTGCTGGCTGATCACCTCGAGGGATGGTGCCATATCGGGGACTCAGTGTTGGTCTCTGCTGCTGGTAGATTGGGCACTCACCAGTGCCTGTAGCGAAGTCAGCCTTGGTAAGTGGAAGTCCATGTTGCTGGGCCCATTCATAACCTCCATCTCTGCCACCATGGCCACTTTGTTCATGAGCCCATTGAGCAATGACAGGAGTAGCTGGGGAAAGAGGATGATTGGTTTCCACAGAACATGTCATCCTATCCACTTGATTGTTAAAATCCTCCTCTGCTGAGGTCACCCTTTGGTGAGCATTCACATGAGACACAAATATCTTCACTTCTTTGGCGCAATCAGAGAGGTCTATCCACATACCTCTTCCCCATAAATCCTTGTCTCCACAGTTTTCCAATCTTGTTCTTTCCAAGTCCCTGACCATCCAGCCAAACCATTGGCCACAGCCCATGAATCCATATACAATCGCACATCTGACCATTTCTCCTTCCAAGCAAAGTGAACAACCAGGTGTACTGCTCAAAGTTCTGCCCACTGAGAGGATTTCCCTTCACCACTGTCCTTCAGGGAGGTCCCAGAAAGAGGCTATAATGCTGCTGCTGTCCACTTTCAAGTGGAGCCTGCATGTTACGTGGAACCATCTGTAAACCAGGCACGAGTTTTCTCTTCAGTCAACTCATCATAAGGAACTCCCCATGAGGCCATAGGTGCAGACTGGGAGATGAAAGGTAATGTGACAGGAGTGGAGACCATGGACATTTGGGCCACTTTCTCATGCAACTTAATTGTGCCTTCGGGTCCTCCTTGGGCCCAATCTTGTATATACTACTTCCATTTAATGATGGAGTGCTGTTGTGCATGTCCAACTTTATGACTCTGTGGGTCAGACAACACCCAGTTCATGATGGGCAGCTCAGGCCGCGTGGTGACTTGGTGACCCATGGTTAAGCGTTCAGTCTCTACTAAGGCCCAATAACAAGCCAAAAGTTGTTTCTCAAAAGTACAGTAGTTATCTGCAGAGGATGGCAGAGCTTTGCTCCAAAATCCTAAGGGTCTGTGCTGTGATTCACCAACAGGGGCCTGTCAGAGACTCCAGACAGTATCTCTATCTGCCACTGACACTTCATGCACCATTGGATCAGCTGGATCATATGGTCCAAGTGGCAGAGCTGCTTGCACAGCAGCCTGAACCTATTGCAGAGCCTCCTCTTGTTCTGGTCCTCACTCAAAACTAGCAGCTTTTCCAGTCACTTGATAAATAGGCTGGAGTAGCACACCCAGATGAAGAATATGTTGCCTCCAAAATCCAAAGAGGTCCTCTAGGCATTGTGCCTCTTTTTTAGTTGTGGGAGCAGCCAGATGCAATAGCTTATCCTTCACTTTAGAAGGAATGTCTCGACATGCCCCACACCACTGGACCCCTAGAAATTTCACTGAAGTGGAAGATGCCTGAATTTTTGTGGGATTAATTTCCCACCCTCTAGCACGCAGATGTTTTACTAGTAAGTCCAGAGTCATTGACACTTCTTCCTCACCAGGTCCAGTCATCATAATGTCATCAATGTAGTGGACCAGTGTGACGTCCTGTGGAAGGTAAAGGCGATCAAGATCCCTGCGAACTAAATTGTGACATAGGGCTGGAGAGTTGATGTAGTCCTGAGGTAGGCAAGTGAAGGTGTATTGCTGGCCTTGTCAGCTGATGGCAAACTGCTTCTGGTGGTCCTTTGAAACAGGTATGGAGAAAAAAGCATTAGCCGGATCAATAGCTGCATACCAGGTACCAGGAAATGTATTACTTTGCTCAAGTAGTGAAACTACATCTGGAACAACAGCTGCAATTAGAGTCACCACCTGGTTAAGTTTTCAGTAATCTACTGTCATTCTCCAAGATCCATCTGTTTTTTGCACAGGCCAGATAGGTGAGTTGAATGGGGATGTGGTGGGAATCACTACCCCTGCATCCTTCAAGTCCTTTATGGTGGCAGTAATCTCTGCAATCCATCCAGGAATGCGATACTGCTTTTGGTTTACTATTTTCCTAGGTAGGAGCAGTTCTAATGGCTTCCACTTGGCTTTTCCTACCATAGTAGTCCTTATTCCATTTGTCAGGGACCCAGTGTGGGGGTTCTGTCAGTTGCTGAGTATATTTATTCCAATTATGCATTCTGGAGCTGGGGAAATCACTACAGGATGGGTTCGGGGACCCACTGGACCTACTGTGAGACGGACATGAGCCAAGACTTCATTAATAACCTGACCTCCATATACCCCGACTCTGACTGGTGGCCCATAGTGATGTTTTGGGTCTCCTGGAATTAGTGTCAGTTCAGAGCCAGTATCCAGTAATCCCCGAAAAGTCTGATTATTTCCTTTTCCCCAGTGAACAGTCACTCTTGTAAAAGGCTGTAGATCCCTTTGGGGAGGGCTAGGAGAAGGATTAACAGTAAAAATTTTTGGCTGTGTATTGGAGTCCTTCCTCAAGGGGACCCGGCCTCTCCTTCATTGAAGGGGTTGTGGGTCTTCAAACTTGCTCAAATTTGGGAATTGACTGAGGGACTGTGACTCTCTTCTGGCAATTCAAGTTAGACTGCTGTTCACTTGATCTATAATTCATCCGTTTGTACAGATCAAGTAAATATTTAGTAGATTTCCTATCTGTTTCGCTCCTAGGGACACCATGATAAAGTAGCCAATGCAATAAGTCCATACAAGTCAGACTATTCTGATTACTGCTTTGACTTCTCTGTCCATTACTATAACCACGCCCACGTTGTCTTTGTTGATTGAGTACAGCCACTTGGCCCCTACTTCCACGTGGTCCAGTCAGCCCCATTGTAGTTAGGTGTGTTAATTCAGTTAGGGCAGTTCCCACTGTCAAATCTGACTTGCATTAAATAGCAATCCCAGCAGTCTTCAGGGATGCTGGAGCTCCTTCATAAATTTGTTCCTCACTTTTGTGGTAAAAGATGTGTCCTCTGGGCATTCCATGTGTGGGTCTGTGGGTCTAACCTGATAAATCCACTCTAGCATGCCAGTTTCCCATAGCCTTTGGGTACCTTCTTCTACAGTATACTAAGGCAGGTCTGGAACTTCAACTTGATGTAGTGTAGGTCATCTCGTAATATGCTTCAGTGACCCAACCAAATAAACTATTAGATCCTTTCCTAACTTCTTGAGCTGAAACATTGAATGAACAATCTGCTTAGTGGACCCATATCAATAAACTTTATGTTCCTTGCACCATTATCCCACACCCTTAACGGCCATTCCCGCACATTTTCCCCAGGTTTCTGTTTGTACGTATTAGAAAAGTCAAGTAGTTCTTTTGGAGTGTAGCGTACCTCCTCCTGAGTCACACTTTGTATGTCACCTTTTGGGGCTTGCTGGTATTTAAGCCTAGTTATAGGTCTAGAAGCCAGAATCGGTAGTGCGGAATTGTTTTGAGAACTTTCAGCATTGTTTTGTAAAGCATATGACTCGGGCAAGGGCTCTTTAGAGGCAGCTAGGGTAGGGTTAATCTCATTAGATGGGCATGGAGGGGCTAATGGTTTTTCTGAGCGGGATGGTTTAGCAGACAAACATGAAGTAATCTCTTCAGATGGGACTGGTTCTGCTGGCAGGAGTGATTCAGCAGAATTTAGGGGCTCAGTGTCCCCAGTTTCCCGATTATCTGCCCATATGTCCCCATCCCAAGTTTCAGGATCCCATTTCTTCCCAATCAGTGCCCTTACTTTAACTTCAGACAACTTTCGAGGTTGGCAATTGAGCTGGCGTTGTAATTCAGCCACTCTTACAGTAAGACGCTGGGTTTGGTTTCCAGCAATTTCAGCCCTGTTACTACAAGAAATAAGATTTTATTTCAAAGCACAAGTGGAAACCTTGAGGTCATTTATGCCGCACTTGAGCTTTGACTCTGAAGCCCTGAGTGCATCTCTTTCTTTCACCAGTTTGTCTAGCAAAAGTAGGACAAACCAACCAGTTTCCTTATACTTCTCATTCTGACAAAGCTGTAGAAAGATATCACACATGTGTTCACCCCAAGCCTTGCCTTTCACCAATACCTGATCTTCTGGTGGTGATATTTTGTGTATTTGTATCACCACCTCATACCATGGACTAGCAGTGCCTCTTTACTGCTGGAAGCAGAGTCATCAACATCTTTAAGACTAACCAAACTTGAGTACCAATTTAGAAGACTTATGCTTATAATTTTGTTTCTCTAGGACCACTCCCGTTACCAGATGTCTTAGGCTGGGTTCTCTAGAGAAGCAAAACCAGTAAAGCAGAAATATACATATATATACACATCAAGGAAACAGCTCACACGATTGTAGAGGCTAGAACATCCCAAGTCTGTGGATCAGGGTAGAGGCCTCTCCCGATTCACGGAGCCACAGAAGCTGGCTCTGCAGGTTGGAGAGCAGGGATCCCGCTCACAGGCTGTGAAGGTCAATGAATTCCAAGATTGGCAGGCAAGACCACAAAGTTTTTCCTGACTCACATAGCTGCAGCGTCTAGCAAAGCCAAGATTGGCAGGCCAGAGATCAGGGCTCCACTCACGGGCTGTGAAGATCGACAAATCCCAAGTTCGACAGATAAGCTGACAGTTCAAGTCCCAGGAACCGGAGGTGAGATGACACGAGGCAGCTGCAGGATCCAGAGTGAGCAAAAAGCCAGAATGTCTGGTTATGTTCAGATGCAGGCCACACCCGCAAGGAAGCGTCCTTTCATCTGATTGGCTACTCACAGCATATTCAGTCATGGGAGTGATCACACATAAACACTGACAATGATGGCCCAGCCAAGTCAGCACACAGTCTTAAATTCTATCACGCAATCTCCCATGTCGTTTCTATCACCAAGGCTATGTTTTCCAGCTGCTGGTCCTTTGTCTTTATTTCCAACTTCCACATTCCAATCATCAGTAATTATCAATGCATCTGAATTGAATGTTTAGTTAATTTCAGACTGCAGAAATGGATAAACATCTTCAATTTCCTCATCTTTAGCATTAGTGGTTCGTGCGTAGGTTTGAATAATAGTCATATTAACTGGTCTTCCTTGTAGACATATGGATATTATCCTATCACTGACGGTGTTGTGTTTCGGGATGGATCTTGAAATGTTCTTTTTGACGATGAATGCGATGCTGTTCCTTTCCAATCTGTCATTCCTGGCATAGTAGACCATATCATTGTCTGATTCAGAATGGCCAGTAGCAGTCTGTTTCAGCTTATTAATGCCTACGATACTGATCTTCAAGCATTTCATTTAATTTTTGACAACTTCCAATCTTCTTTGATTCAACTTGGTATATTCCATGTTCCGATTATTAATGGATGTTTGCAGCTGCAGCTGTTTCTTATTTCGAGTCATGTCGCATCAGCAAATGAAGCTTTTCTCTGTCCATGTCATTAAGGTTGACTCTGCTTAGAGGAGGCAGCTCTTCCCCAGTTGTCTTTTGAGTACCTTCCAACCTGAGGTGCTCATCTTCCGGTACTATATCAGTGTTCCACTGCTATTTGTAAGGTTTTTACTGGCTAAGTTTTTTATAAGTAGACTGCCAGGTTCTTCTTCCTAGTCTGTCTTAGTATGGAAGCTCAGCTGAAACCTGTCCACCATGGCTGACACTGATGGTATTTGAAATACCAGTGATATAGCTTCCAACATCACAGCAGCATGTAAGCCACCACAGGACAACAAAATGACAGATGAGTTATCCTTACTCTTTGCATATTATATCTTTTTTCATCCATTTACTTTTAATCTGCTTGTGTGTTTATATTTGGACTATGTCCTCTGTAGATAGCATATAAAACAACCAAAAGCAAACCTGTTGCTGTTGAGTCAAGTCCGACTCACAACGACCCTATAGGACAGAGTAGAACTGCCCCATAGGGTTTCCAGTGAGTGACTGGTGGATTCGAACTGCTGATCTTTTGGTTAGCAGCCAAGCTCTTAACCATTGTGCCAGCAGGGCTCCAGATAGCATAGCATATAGTGGGGACTTACTTTTTTACCCAGTCTGGAGATCTCTGCCCTTTAAATGGAATGTCTAGTTTGTTGACGTTTAGTATAATTACTGATGTTGTTGGATTTAAGTCTACTATTTTTTAATTTGCTCTGTGTTTATCCCTTGTTTTTTGTTCCTCTGTTCTCTTCCTGCTTTCTTTTAGATTATTTGAAGACCTTCCAGAATTACGTTTTATTGTATCTACTGGCTATTTTACTATGCTTCTTTACATTATGTTTTAGAGGACGCTGTAACCTGTTAACCAGTTGTCACTGAATTTACCCCAACTCATGGCGACCCCATGGGTTTCAGAATAGAACTATGTTCCATGAAATTTTCAATGGCTGATTTTTCAAAAGTAGATTGCGAGCCCTTTCTCCCAAGGCACCTCTAGGTGGACTCATACCTCCAACTTTTCAGTAAGCAACCAAGCCATTAAGTTGTTTGTACTACCCAGAGACTCCAGAGGAAGCTTTAGGGATTACCATATGCATTCTTAACTTTCATAGACTACTTGGAGTTAATACTGTATCACTTCATGTAAAATGTAGATACCTTCCAACCATATAGATTTGTTTATCCATCCCCACCCCAGCATCTCTTTTGTGTTATAGCTGTCATATAAATTATATCTACGTACATTATAAGTTCCATAAAAAAATCCAAAAACCAAATTTGTTGCTGTTGAGTCAATTCCAACTCATAGAGTCCCTACAGAACAGAGTAGAACTGCCGTATAGGGTTTCCAAGGAGCAGCTGGTGGATTCGAACCGCTGATCTTTCTGTTAGCAGCTGAGCTCTTAACCACTGCACCACCAGGGCTCAATAGGACAGTGTTATAATTTTTGCTTCGATCCACTGTATGCATTTTAATGAAATTAAGAGGAAAAAAGTAGTCTGTTTTTACCGAAATATTTACTATTTCAGTGTTCATTCCTTTTAGAAAATCTCTTCTCCTTCCCGTTGTCATTTTCCTTTAACCTGAAGAACCTCCTTTCGCATTTTTTGTAGTGCACATCTACTTTGTCATCATTCTTGAAGGATATTTTTGCTGGGTATTGTATTCTCGGTTGAAGGCTTTTTTCTTTCAGCGCTTTTAGGAATGTCATTCTACTCTCTTCTGGCCACTGTTGTCCTTGATGAGATTATCGGTAGTTCAAGTACTTGTCCTTCTTACATGTAATGTGTCACTTTTCTCTTGTTGCTTTCAAGATCCTCTCGTTATCTTTTGTTTTCAGTAGTTTGTGAAGTGTCTGGATGTGGGTTTCATTTATTTATGTTGCTTGGGGGCTTGCTAAGCTTTTTGAATATATACATTATGACTTTCTCCAAATTTGATATGTTTTCAGCCATTATTTCTCCAAATATTTTTTTCTGCCCTATTCTCTCTCTCCACTCCTTCTGAGATTCCTGTTACACTTATGTTAGACCTGTTGATATTGTCCCACAGGTCCTTGAGGCACTGTTTATTTTTACCTTTTTTCCTTCAGACTGGACAGTTTCTACTGCTCTATCTTCAAATTCACTTACTCTTTGCTCTTTTGTCTCCATTCTGCTGTTTAGTTAACCCAGCAAAGTTTTTATTCTCAATACCATACTTTCAATTCTAGAGTCTCCACTTTTTTCTTTTTTATAGTTTTGATTTCTCTGTTAAGATCTCATATTTTTTCTTTCATTATAAGTGTATTTTCCTTTACCTCATTGAGCTAATTATAATTACTGCTTTAAAGTCCTTGTCTAACAATTCCAACATCTGGGTCATCTTGGAATTGGCTCTTCCCCTGATGTTGTTGTTGTGTGCCATTAAGTTGATTGTAACTAATAGTCACCCTGTATGACAGAATAGAACTGCCCGATAGGGTTTTCTGTGCTATAATCTTTACAGGAGCAGATTGTCAGATCTTTTCTCTCATGGAGCCACTGGTGGGTTCGGTCTACCGATGTTTCGATTATAGCCAGCACTTAACAATTGTTCCACCAAGGCTCCTTTTTCCCTTGATAAGGGGCCACATTTTTCTGTTTCTTTGTATTTTGAATAATTTAGAAATATATCCTATGCATTATGAATGCTGTGTTGTGATTCTGTTATACTCCTCTGGAGAGTGTTGATGTTTTTGTTTGAGCTGGCCATTAACTTAGTTAGGCTTGCACTGTAACCTCTCTCTCACCTGTGGTGGGCAAAAGTTCAGATCTCAGTTTAGTTCTTTTAGGCTTAGCTGCAAAAGCTGCTTTGAGTTTTCCCACGCACTCGTGGTTCAGGAGCCAGCCTGAGATTTGGGCTGGAATGGAATTTCGGGCTCCCATCTCTCCCACTCTCCATTCTGATGCCCTCTCTCTTTCCCATGGCTGTGGCTATCCTGGCACTCCTTCTTCTGGCTTCGGACTAGAAAGATGGCATGTGTACTATTAGAGTTGTAGCCACCCCATACCATGCTGCAGCTATTGTCTGCCCTCAGATTGTAACCTCCAGAGCAGAAAACTCACTTTGTGCTAGTCTATTCTGCCAAGTCCTAATTCTCCTCCAGTATTTCCCTGCTGTGGTTCACTTCCAAAGCCTTCAGGTAGCTGCTTTTTTATTTTGTCCAGAATGTGTAGGTTTTGTCTGCAGGAGAGTAGTTCTGTGAGGGGTTTACTATGCCGTACTGAGAGCAGAACTCCAGGGCTTAATTTAGTCCATGTTCTCCCCGCAGCCTGGCCCCAGGTGTGGTACGTGCATGTCAGGAGACCTGTGTGGTTGAATGAATGGGTACTGGAGCAAATGAACCGCTTTTTACTCTCTTCTCTCTCCTTTAACTCAGCTCGACCCCTTTGAGTCCAGTGATCCTTTCTCATCCTCCAGTGTCTCCTCAAAAGGATCAGGTGAGCCTGACGCTTATTTTTCTTTCTGACTCTTCAATGGACAGTGGAGGAGCCCACCCAGTTAGTGCTTTCCTTTCCAGAACTAGTGGGTCTTCAGTGCTCATGTCATTAGTCATTAATTCTATGCCCTTGCCTAAGGCAGGGGGGCCAAAATGAGTATTGTGTCTGCTGCTCATCTTCCTGAGCAAGAGCAGGCGTCTTTCTGGAAAGGAATTCGGCAGCAAGAATTCAGTAATAACTTTGATGTTTTTAGTTAATATTTACTCATTCCTCTCTCTAAGTCGTTGATTTGTGTCTTTGGGTTTTTTTTCTGAAAGAACCCAAAGTTCAGTTGAGGGTGCTGATTGTGCAGTAGGTGCTATGTGTGAAGTAGCCTCATCCTATAGGATACGACTTACAGAGGGGGTCATGTGAGTGGACCCCCCTGCCTTTTTGGAGCTGCCTGGCCCAGCAGCCTGTACTCTGGGTCAGTGGCCCTCTGACTCTTCCAGAGCTGCCTATCCTGGCAAGAAAGCATCTCATGGAGATGGGTGGACCATGGGTAGAGATGGATGAGCAGGGGCCTTGATGAGGACCCCCACAGAGCATAGCCCTTTATGAATACTCTCATGGTGCAGGGGCCTTGTTGAGGACCCCCACAGGGTGGGGGCTTTGTTGAAGGCCTCCATGGGCCTCGTTGAGGATCCCCATGGGTGAGGCCTTGGTGAGGACCTCCATTCACATGGGCTGGCTAGTACTAGGAGGTGACATCCCCCCCGACCCCGAAAGCATGTCCTATTGAAGACCTGTAACTCTGACTCTGTTGATGCCACTTGCAGATCCCTTTGGAACCTTAGACCCCTTCGGAAGTGGGTCCTTCAACAGTGCTGAGGGCTTTGCCGACTTCAGCCAGATGTCCAAGGTAAAGCCTGCACTGTTCCCCGTGCCCTGCCAGTGTCTTTGTGCCCTTTGTCATGGTGTGGGCTGCCTGGTGCCACTGTCTGCGTCACATATGTACGTATGTCACATATGTACGTATGTCACTAATGTACCTCCCAGCACCTTCATCCTGTGACTGTGACATAGAGGACAAGGCCTGGTAACCTGTTTCCCGTCCTCTGAGGGAAGGAGCCAGGGTCAGAATTCCTCCCTGGGAGGTGTGGCCAGGCCCTGGACAAAGGCACCTCGGCTCCCCTGGCAGCTCCCACGGGTGCCCAATGCCATCCGACCTGGGCTATGCAACTGTTGCATGGCTGAGACAGCCCCTGGGGAGCGCCAGGCACAGACATCCAGGGGCATGGTTAGTGGGCCTACAGGCGTGAGTGTGCATCTGGGGACATTGACTGAGGAGGGCATGTCTGGAGCCATGTGTGAGGTGTCAGGAGGCCCAAGAGGGGTGTGGAGAGAGGCTTGTAGGGCAGGTGGAGTGTACTGTTCTGGAAGGAGACCAGCTGTGGGGCAGGGTTTAACTGGATGGTATCTGTGTGGCCATGATTATGTGGACGCCGCCTGAGGATCTGCCCCTAACATGCTGTGGCTTTACCAAGGGGATTGTAGGGGGGTAAGGTCAGAGAACTAAGTCTTCACCGCAGCAGGAAGCCCATCAGTGGGTGACGTTCAACATAGACAAATTGAGAGATGGCAGCAGAATTCCATGATTAATGAGGCAAATTCCAGAGGAAACTGCTAGAAAGTTGGAAATGGTATTTGTGGTGCGTGGAGATAGGGGTAGGTGAGGGTCAGCTTTCTTTCTGTGTGACTTTCAATGATCTTTGGTTTTAACTATTGACGTGTTTCTGTGATGGAAACAAAGGTGCATCGCCCACTGCCTCGGCCTCTGGCTGCGTCCTTGGCTCTCCGCTTAGCTCTGCCCCTTCTCACACAGCCCCTGGGCAGGTGGGGGGTCCCTCAGATGAAGGGCCTCTGCGGTCAGTCAGCCGGAAAGGGAGCCCTGCTCTCCTCTTTGACTCCAGCAATCCCTACCACATGCCTGCCCACCCTCCTGGAGCCCGCCTTCTGGTGGGGAGGAGCTGCACAGGCCCACTGTCTGCTTACCGTGCTGTGGGAACCGTGTGAGCGCCTCCCCCCATCCCATGGACCTGCACCTCACTTAGTGGCTATTACACTTGGTGTCTTTGTGGGGAGTGAGCAGAGCCCTTGAGTGGATGCCCCCTAGAGTGCTGCCTGCCCACCTGCCCCAGCTCTGTCCTCAGGAATCCCCCAGCTGAGTGTGTAGAAACTGTCCCCTGAAATCAGAAAACTAATCGGGGCTGGTATGTGACTCAGGCTCCTGACACAAGGTGGCAGCAATCTCTCAGGAAGAGGCTCAGGGGTGTCCCGAGCTGTCAAGGGCCTCTCCTGGGCACAGAGGCAGGAACTGCAGAGGCTCATCCCCCTTACTGTCCACACATGAAAGCAAAGCCCTACGTGGCTGGAACCAGACAAGGTTAAGAGCCAAGTGAGGACCCCTGTTTCTAGAAGGGTTTGCACAGAGTGGATATCTCTGGGGGCCTTGCAGGTGGCCAGCCTGGGGGCTCTCGGTCCTGCACTACAGGAATGGCCCTTCCAGACCCTTCTAGGCCCTCTAGACTTGGTAGTTCCCCATAGCTGCTGAGACTGCCTGTGGAGATGGTCAGAGCCCAGCTGTTCCTCGTGTCCTGCCCATCTCAACCTGAAGTCCATTTTCCTCTTCCAGCCCTGGCCCTTAGCCCACTTTTTGTCTATGGTGCTAGCCCGGTCCTGTGCTAGACAGTGCTGGGGAGCATGTGTGCCTGAACTGTGTTGTTATGTCCTCTGTTCCTTTAGCTCCTAGCTCACGACACTCACCTGCTCGGTAGTGGCCTTCCCGGATAGTGCCTTATTTTTGCCTGTGGGTTATCTGTGTTTTTCAGGAACAACATCGTGAGTATAAATAAAATGCTGAAGGAAGTGAAAGTAAGGTGGCGAGAAGGTGGCTTTTTTTGGTTGTTTTTTACCTCACCAGCTCTCCCCCATCTGAGTGGGTGGGGAGGTGGGAGCAGGGAGGCAATACCAAGGGGGCCTGGCCTTGCTCTCAGACCCTGTATTTGGTGTGGCTAAAGGAGAGCAAGCCGGTTCCAGTGGGTTCCTTTGGGAGGGTCTTGATACCTACACTCTCAGTTGGGGTTCCCCCAAAGAGATTTTTCTAGATAAAAAAAATTTCCCACTAAATTATAAATGTAGGAATTGTTGAACTGGCATGTGTTTAATTGTGTATATCTTCACCACACACACACACAAAAATTCCCCAAGGTTCATCCACAGATGAATGGATAAACACAGTGTGGTTCATCCATACAATGGAATGCTACTCAGCCTCAGAAAAAGGAATGAAGTCCTGATAGATGTTACAAAGAGGATGAACCTTGAAAACATGCTGAGTGAAATAAGTCAGTCACAAACGGACAGATATTGTATAACTCTGCTTATATGAAATATCTAGAATAGGCAAATGCATAGAGACCAAAGCTTATCAGTGGTTACCAGGGGTGCGAGGAAACCCTGGTGGCATCATGGTTAAAAGCTACGTCTGCTAACCAAAAGTGTTGGAGTTTGAATCCACCAGGTGCTCTTTGGAAGCTCTATGGGGCAGTTGTACTCTAGCCTGTACAGTCTCTATGAGTTGGAATCGACTCGACGGCAATGGGGTTGGGTTTTTTTTTAGGGGTGTGAGGGAGGGAGGGACAAATGGGAGTTTCTGCTTGGGGGACACTGAGCTTCTGTTAATGGTAGTGGAATCATTTGGACAAGGATAATGAGAATGGTTGTACAACGTGATGAGCATAATCAGGGTCACTGAATTACACAAGTAAAAATTGTTAAATTGG
The DNA here is from genome assembly GCA_030035585.1 of Dugong dugon. Classification (NCBI taxonomy): domain Eukaryota; kingdom Metazoa; phylum Chordata; class Mammalia; order Sirenia; family Dugongidae; genus Dugong; species Dugong dugon. Next base: position 20,851,347 of record CM057462.1, on the reverse strand, counting down.
CAAATGTCTTGTTTATCTATATTTTTTTACCACAATTAAAAAAAAAATCCCTTGAAATATATTCCAGGGAGCATTTGAGGATTAAAACAAGAGTCTAAATTATGTCACCAGCACCACCTTCCCCAAAGAAAATATCAAGAACTTGGCATGGTTGGCATCTGCCTGTTTTTAATGACTTTTTTTTTTTAATCTTTTTTTAAAGCCATGCCTTCATGTTTAGGGCTGTTTGAAAAAACAGAAACAAAAACCTTCCGAGTCATTGGCTTTAAAGCAGTTTTTTTAAAATGTGAACTCAGGTCTGTCTCTCTGATAACTACTTCTTACGGTAGCTTTTCATCCTGTCCTTTTTTGAAGCCTGCTTCACTCCTGCCCACCCCAGAGAGACACTAATGGTTTTACTGAAACCACTCTAAGAATAGCAACTTTCCTTTAAGCTGAAGCCCAAGTAAGAAAGAGTTGGGTCCCAAAGGAAACTCCTTGGGAAAATTCAAGTAGTGAAACTCAGGATTTGGAAATGACACGAGCTTCGTGGTGAGAGCGGTGATACATTCCCCACGGCAGGGGAGACCATCCCTCCTGGGCAGTGGACAGGCTGGGTGTCACACAGACGTGGGTAGGATAGAACTGGCCCATCTGCCCGGGGCTCCAACACTTGGGGTCTCCGCAGGCTGACAGCTCTCACCTTCAGTGAGTTCTAAGCTGCGTGACGTAAGCCAGCCCAACACTGGAGCCCGCAGGTGCCCAAACCCTGACGTGCGCCCGGTGACTGATGAGCAGTAGCTCCTTGGGGCAGTTGGATTCTGCCTCGACAGGTTGGGAGGGGCTGGGGATGCATGCCGGCTTCCCAGGGCACAGGGGTTTGGCTTCCAGGGAGTTCCATGTCCTTCCGCCTCCTTGTGCTTCTTCCTCCCAAGCTGGCTTTCCCCAGCACCCAAGAGTGGGGATTGGGCAGGACCTCAGGGCGCATCACATCACCTCTCCACGAAGAAAGTGGTTGTAGCCCCTGCTGCTGTGTCTCAGGACCGTGGTTATGATCACACAGTGCAGGCCAGGGGAGAGGGTGAGTGTTCCAGAAATGGCAGGAACACTCTGTGCCTCGTTGGTTCCCCTCCTTATCCTTCTCTCCCAAACAACAGCTCCAAATCACTCATTTCAAAATTCAGAACCAAGCCCACAAGTCCCTACCTTCAGAACTGCCGCGAGGGCCCCCGGAGCAGCGGGCTCAGTGTCAGTGCTGGGCCTGGCGCATCCTAGTGTGGCTCCGTCTGCGTGTCTGGCACCTGACAGTCCTGACGCTGGCTTTGCCGGCCTTGCTGGGGCCAGCTCTTTGTGTATGGATATATTTAGTTCCTGCCACAGCCCTGCGAGGTGTGTCCTGGCATCATTGTCACTTTACAGGCGGGGAAACTGAGGCACTGAACAGCATGAAGGTAGCAGGGCCAGGGTCCCAAGTCGCCTCTGACCAGGCAGGTGTTATGGAAACTGAGCAGCAGTGTTTGAAGAGATTCGTTAAAGGACAACTGTCCACAGAGCTGAGAGGGGTGGGGCGGCCAGGGGGGTGGGGTGGCCCAGTAAGATGGGGAAGGTTGGGGAAAGGCAGTGCTTCGAGGAGGGCTGGGGAGGGGCAGGCGGCTAGGAGGCAAAGCAGCCTTGCCTTGCCTGCCCACCCTGCCCTGCCAGGCCCACTGCCCCTTGCCAGATCCTCCCAGCTGCCGGGTGGTCTTGGTGCTCAGCCTGCTCAGAAGGTGTCTGGGGGTGTAGACCCCATCTTCCTTGGGTTCTCTCACACCTAACCCCTTGGGCCTACTCTGTCCTTTGTCCACGTCCACACCTGTGTGTCCTGTGGCCAGACCCATCCCCATGGTGGGTCACACCAGCCGAGGATGGTACCTGGAGCCTGGACATTTCCTCCACTGATGGCTGCCTTTCTGTGCCTCAGTTTCTCTGTGGGTAGAATGGAGATGCTGACAGTAGGATCCCTCCCAAGGCTGCACCTGGTAGGGAGGGAGGAGGGGCATCAGAAGTTGCTCCTGGGGAGTGAGGGTACTTCAGGAGGACAGGGCAGCTGAGCTCCCAAGCAGAAGACCCCATGTGCGTAGGAGCATGGAGATGGCAGCTAAGTCCAGCAGGGCATCATCCTAAATGGGGGTGGCAGGGATTGGGTGATGAAGGCTCATGTCCTTCAGAGTACTTGGAGGCTTCTGTAGAGGTCCCAGGCCATTTTGTGTTTTATTTTTATTTCCTTATTTATGTATTTAAAGATGGGGGGCTGTGACCCATTTGGGCTGAGAGGATGGGTGTGTGGGGGGAGGTGGTCAGAGCCTCTCCGAGGTGGCTCTGGTCCAGGCCGGCATGCGGCTGTGCAAGGTGGGGCTGGCTCAAGTTGCTGGGGGGCAGCGGCACCCACACTGGCCCAGGGGGTGCAGAGGGTCCAGATGTCGCTGCACAGGCCAGTGCTTGGCCAGGAAGCAGCACATGGAGGGTCTACACCAAGCACATAGTGGACCCAGTGAGGTAGGGGTGTCTGAGAATGTTTCCTGGAGCTGTGCCTCTGAAGCACAAGAGGAGCCGGGGTGGGGTGCACAGGGGTCCTGCACGAATACCTGGCATCTGAGCGCCTAGGATGCGGTGGTGGGTGCTTTGTACGGCTGTGTGTTTGCATCCGGCTGTGGAGGGCAGAGGAGAATGGGTTGTGTAGGCCAGGTCCAGGCTCCCGTGCATGCATGCATGCGTGGGCAGGCACGGTGCTTCTGTCTTCATGGCTGATCATGCATCTCTTGTGTCCTCTCTTTCAGCCCCCACCTTCTGACCCATTCGCTTCCTCCTTCGGAGGAGCAGGATTCTCAGAGGACCCCTTTAAAAGTAAACAGGACACTCCCGCTCTGCCTCCGAAGAAGCCCGCTCCTCCTCGGCCCCACCCACCCAGCGGTCAGTACACACGCCCCCTACTCGCTGCCCCTGCCACTGCTGCCAGACTTGGGGCCGACAGCCCCTGCCAGCCCTCCCAGAGCTAGAGAGGACGCGCTGGAGCTGTGAGCTGTGCACAGCCAGAGGGGCCCACTCGCCGCCCAGGTCCACATCTGTCCTCAGCACTTCACACTTACCTCGCCCAGCCTGGGGTCCCAGCTCCAGGCTCACGGGGAACACGGCATCAGTTCACTGTGGGGCTTCAGGGTGTCTCAGCTGGGAGGGCTCTGGTCAGGGCCAGGTGGCACCCCCACTGCCCTGGGCACTGTGGTGCTCTGACACCTCTGGGAATCCGCCATCGTCCTGGAGCCCTCACCTTTCTCCTCTAGTCCTCTCCTTCCTGAGTCAGCAGGGGCCCAAAGGTCAGGACGTGGGGTGGAATGGGGTCCTTCCTCACTCTGACCTTGTGGGATAGAACCATGGAGGGAGAAGAAATGGATGGCTGTGGGCTCCCTCCTCCTTCTTCCCCCCTCAGCATCTCAGTAGATTCAGAATTGGGGGTGGGGGGTCCCTGCCACAGATCCCACCTCTCCTCACTGTGTCCCCAGAAGGTCTGAGGACTTAATCCAGGCGTGGGTTTTAGACAGGAATCACCTGGGTGACAGAGACAGGCTGGCAGTTGAGCGTACCAGAGTCTAACGCAAGCAGCCGTGGCACCATGGGGTAGAGGGTCACGTGGGTCTGCAGCCATACAATCCACCTCCAATGTCTATTTTACTAGTAGACTGCCTGGAGTGTCCCTTCTGTCCTTTCATTTCTAGACTGGGTCTCGCTTGATCTACCCCTAGATTGTGGTAGCTGGTGGGAGAGCCGCTCATTCCTGTATGGCTGCCCCAGACAGGCATGTTTCCCGTGATTCCACCCACTTCATCACTGTGGCACTCACGGCCCTTCTAGAAGGTTCCATCTGCACCCAGCTAGCTGATGATGAGTAGTAACTGACTCAAAGTCAGCTAGTCATCCCCCACATGGGGCACAGACCAGCAGAGACCCCCCTTCTGTCATCCAGACTTCCAGGCCTCCTTAGGGGGACAGGGCCCCACCTGCGGTGCTGAGTGCTTCCTTGCAGAGGACTCAGGAGAAAGTATGGCCCACGCCCTCGTGTGTTTATAACACTGACTTGCTGTGAGCAGAAACAGATGAGTAAGGAGATGAGTTCTGTCAGCCAGACATCAAAGGTGTTTCCCTTGAAACAGAGGAGAAATGACAGCAGAGGACTCCTCCACCCAGGAGAGGCCACGGCACCTCCCACAGAGGCAGGGCTCCTGGGGTCCCTGATGGTCTCCTGATGGACTGGCCTCAGGCTTCCCGCTCTGCCTGGGAGGTGAAGGGCCTGTACACACGCACACATGTTCACACACACACATGCACATACACACACACCTATGCACATACATGCTCGTGCACACATTGCATACATGTGCACACCTGCATAAATTCACACGTGCAACACACACGCTTGTACACACACGTGCATGCATGCACAAATTTATACTACACACACATGCACACGCGCTGCACACCTGTATAGATTCACACGTGCACATGTGCTCGTGTATGCACATACCCACATGCTCATGTGTGCACGTACCCACACGTACATGTACATACCATCACATGCATGCATGTGCACGTGCATGTATGCACACTGGCACAGATTCATGTACACGTACACACTTGCATCCCCATGCACACGTGTATGAATTCACATGTGCACGTGCGCTTACAGGCACATGCTCAGGTATGCTTACACGCACACAGCAGTGCTGCGTTCGTTGGGCCTTGAGGAGGAGCCAGCCACTCCCACAGCCCACAGGGTGGTGCTTCGTCTCAAGTCACTTTCATGGAAATGCCTTCTTTCCCAGCTCCTCACCTGTCCTCTTCCCGGTGTCCTCCTGTAAGCCACTCACCCCCATGTTTGTTCAAAGTGTTCAGTAGCAGGGGCTTCGATGGCTGTCTTGGACCAGCCTCAGTGCATGAGCGTCTCAGGGAGCTGTCTCCCTCTGTGGGAGGTTCAGGCAACACGGCGGGTCCCAGGCTGGGTGAGGACCACCCCGTCTCCATAGAGACCTGCCCAGGCTTCCCCCTGCTTTGCCGCAGCCAGTGGTTGGTCAGCGCCCCCCATGCAGATATACCATGTTGACACCCACTGGCCTTCAGGAAGCCCCTGCACAGCTGTAGTCTCACTGGAGACCCATGTGGTGGGCAGGGCTGGTAGGGGAGCAGTCGCCGTCTCCCCTCCCAGGCCTCCCCCATCTACAGTGTCCCAAGGGCTGAGCTGAGAGGCCTGAGAGCCCTTGGGAAACAGCCCGTGCCCGTGCAGGGCTTTGCATTTGTGGGTGGTGGTGGCGGCGGTGGCAGCCTGTCCGCGTGCCAGGCTTAAGTGTCTCCTTTGGTCTCCTTTTTCCAGAAGAAATTGCTGAACAGAAAAACACCGCACTGTACTCACTGTTGGGCGGTAGGTCCAGACTGCGGGGTGGGGGTGCTGTGTCTGCCGATTTCGTGTAACCACTAACAGCCTTGATGCAGAGCTGCCGCCCTAAACCTGCTTACGTGAGCGGCTGGCATTTTGGTGAATGGCGTCTGGGGGAGCCTTGGCTTCTGGGGGACTATGAGGAAGGTGTCTGCTTGTCTGTGCACACCTGAGACCCAGGGGCTCTCGATGGTTTTCTGGTCGCTGACGAGTGTGGACGGGTGTGGGAAGAAACTCTGCTTAGAATGCACATTATGAAAACACGGGCACTTCTGCCATCTTCTGGGCTCTCAGAGATAGGAGGCATCCAGTAAGATGTCTGAATTCTTTTTTTTAAGAAAATGCTGTTGTTACTTGCTGTCAAGCTGGCCCTGCCCCATCTTCCTGATTGTTGGCATGTTCTAGTCCGTGTTGTGTCCACTGTATCGTTCCATCTCATGGAGGGTTTCCCGCCTTCGCTGGCCCTCCAGTTTACCAAACATGATGTCCTCATCCAGCGGTTGGTCCCCCCCGATGGTGTGACCCAAGAAAGCAAGTCAGAGTCTCAGACAATATTCTGTGATCCATAGGATTTTCATTGGCTAATTTTCAGAAATCGATTGCCATACCTTTTTTCCTAGTCTCTCTCAGTCTGGACGCTCCACTGAAACCTGCCCACTATGGGTGACCTTGCTGGTGTTTGAAATACCAGTGGCATAGCTTCCAGCATCACAGCAACATGCAAACCACCACAGCATGACAAACTGACAGACGGTGGTGGGTGGTAAGAAAACACAGCGTGCGACGATTTGAGAGTGAGCCCTTCCCCACCTGCACAGCCCTGCGTGGAGGTGTAAATTGTGCCAGCTCAGTCATTCAAGGGCCTCTGTAGCCTCAGGGCGTTCTCCGGTGGGTGTCAGTCCCAGCATGGGTGAGTAGGGGGAGGAAGGGCACCCTGCTGCCCAGGGGCCTCCTTGGCCTTGTGGGTGGTCACGATTCGTGGAGAGAGGCTGGTGGGGAGATCAGTTCATTTGGTGGTGATGGTTTTCCCTACAAACTCTTCAAGCAGTGTCATCCCTGCATCTGCAGGATCAGGATGAGGGACCTCACAGCCCCGCACGTGGACCGTATCCGATGCTGCCATGTTCCTGACCAGGGCTGGCCAACCATGGGAACCCTGCTAGGTCCCTGAGCTCAGAAATGACAAGTTGTATGGCCAGGACAGATGGACTGGATGCTGCCTCCCTCATTCCGCCAGCCAGAATCCAGGCGACTCCCTGACCAGCATAGTCTGACTGTGGAGCGAGGGCCCAGGCCAGGCTCTAGCCACACTGCAGCTGCGGTGGTGCTGAGGGCCAGAAACTTCACCTCGCTGAAAGCAGGGACCTCCTGCGACCACACAGCGGTCACCCCTTCCCCTTTAGTGCCTACCTCCCCAGGGAGATAGGCCAGGAGGGGCTGCAGTGGCTGAGGGACTAGGCACAGGGTCCTGGGCCACAGCGCATTTGCTGGGTGTCTTAGTTATCTAGTGCTGCTGTAACAAATCACAAGTGGGCGACTTTAATGAACAGAAATTTATTATCTCACAGTTCAGGAGGCTAGAAGTCTGAATTCAGCAAGCCGGCTCTAGAGGAAGCCTCTCTCTGCTCTGGGGGAGGGTCCTTGTCTCAGTTTCTGTAGCCCAGTGTTCCTCAGTTCCTTGGCAGTCTCCACGTGGCATTTATCTTTTCCCCATTTGTGTTTGACCCTGTGCCTAATCTGCTCCTTTTATATCTCAAAAGTTGATTGGCTTAAGACACACTTTACACTGATACAGCCTCATTAACACAACAAATAAATCCATATTCCCAAATGGGCTCACATCCACAGGTGTAGGGGTTAGGATTTACAATACGTTTTTGAGAACACAATTCAGTCTGTAACAGTGGTGAAAGGCAAGGCTGAGGGAGGCAGTGCTGTATGTGCCGTGAGGGAGGAGGGGCCTTTTCACACTAGGCTTCAGCTTAACAGAAACCTCTCTGTGGAAAGATGCTGGAGTGTAGTGGGATGAGGCTCAGAACAGGCCCAGGGTCCTATATGGAGAGCTCAGCCATTGTTGGGCTGGCACCGAGGCAGGCTGGGTCTGTCCCGTGCGTCGTGGTTGGGGTCCTCTCCTGTGTGCTAGAGGGTGTGGTGTTCCGCAGCAGTGGGAGCCGTTTTTGTTTTGGCTTTTGATCTTTACAGAGGTCTAATTGACATGTGATAAACTGCTTATATTTAAAGGGTGTGACTGGATACACGTTGCACACACATGTGAAACCACCACCGCAGTCACACAGAGAACACCCCCACCCTGCTATAGTTGTACACTTATGTGGCTTGTATACTCAATTCTTGTGACCCAAGCCAGGAGCTGCACTCCCAGTGGATGTTGGGAAGCGTTGTTTGAGGCGCAGGTAGAGTCTTAGTGTTGTCATTAGATTCTCTGTGCTCGAAGGGCTTTTCTAGAAAGGTGTTATCGAGGTGGAGTCCCTGGGTGGTACAGATGGTGAACGTACTCGGCTGCTCACTGAAAGGTTGGAATCCACCCAGGGCACCTCGGAAGAAAGTCCTGGTGATCTGCTTCTGAAAAATTAGCCACTGAACGCTATATGGAGCATAGTTCTACTGTGACACTCACAGGGTCGCCCTGAGTCAGGGTCGACTCGAGGGCAGTTGGTTTGGTTTTCAAGGTGTTGAGTAACAAGCAGGTGAGTGTCTGGGGCAGGTCGAGTTGATGTCTCAGGCAGCCCTGAAACCTGCCGGTTAGAGCTCGCTTGCGCACACATCTCCCCAGGTAAACAAGGCGTGTTTTCTGCAACGGACGACAGATTGGAATCAGTCAGCAGTCACTGCGGAGTAGTTTCTAGGTAAAAGTTGTTGATTTGCAAAGAGAGAAACAGATTTTTTTCAAGCTCAGGAAACGGCTGTGTGGGTGTCAGTGATTGGGGCGAGCAGGAGCCCGTAGGGTCCTGCAGGCAGCCCCACCCTCACCACTTCCTGTGCACGGCCCCACGTCGTGGTTTCCGCAGCACCTAAGTGGCACCAGCTCCAGCACCTTCACCGCTAACCAGCCCGTAACCTTTAACCTCTCCCCAATTTAATAATCCCTTTATTACTCCTTAATGACCTTTTCACCTCAGAATAGAGTTGCCTCGCCGATCGTGGGGCATTTCCATCCCCTTCTCTGTTCTGTCATGAGCAGGGGACGGTGAGACACTGTGGAACCCGTGGCTCATGAGCCTCAAATGCTTCTCAAAAAAAAGCAACACAACAGCCATCCTTTCTTCCCTGGAACTCAAGTCCCCTCCCAGACCGTGTTGAGAATCCACTCAGGGTAGCTGCCAATGATGGCGTCTGCGTCATTCCGCCTATTTTCTGTTGCCATCGGCTGAGGACACAGCCTGATCACCGCCAGTGCTGCCCGGTTGTACAAGTGGCTGCCGTGCAGATGCCGAGCTTTTAAAGCACACGAGCTCACAGCCGTCCTGTTCTCTGCGTGCGTTGGCGTGGATGTTGGAGCTGGGTAGCCAGCCCCTCCCTCCGCGTGTCCCCGTTTATGGCACAGCACCCACTGCTACATGGCATCACCAGCTCCACCATGCGGTTAGCACCTTGGCTCTGCAGCTAACTACTCCAAATCCGTTCCCACGATGATCTCAGAGAGAGAATCTGCTGGCTAGAACAAAGGTTTCGCCTGGAATAGCCAGCTCGCAGTCCTTGTGAGAGGCTTGGGGCATTCTGCCCCTGCAGCCAGGCGGGGATAGGGCAGGGAGGCAGTGTCCAGAGGAACTGGACCCACAGCTCGGGGGCCGCCCTCCCTGCCCCTCAGCCCTGCTGGCATGAAGTGAACCTGAGCTCCTGACACTACCCCCCAGTCCTGGAGGGGCCCCTGCTTCCATGGGAGGAAAGGGTGTGGTGCCCCTTTCTTTTTAGCTCTCACACTCAGAGCACCTACAGACGTATTGCTCCGCAGGGCCATCTCTGTTCTGCAAAGCTGCCTGGATTTGAAAAAAGTAGCGTTTTCCTGGCTTGGTGCACACCCATTCTCCTATACTGAAAAAGGTGGGCTGAGTGAGTGTCATGTGACACACTGCCACTGGGCCTGGTGGGTGCCAGCGCCCAAGCCTGAGGGTCTGGGGCAGAAGGGTAGGCTCAGCTGGCCGGGGTCCCAGGGGGCCCATGGGGTAGGACACAGGCCTGGGGAGCCCAAATCCCTATCTGAACAGGTGAGAGCTGCTACTCTGCCAGGGCACAGAGTGGGGAGTCAGCTCCCTGTGCATCTGCCCCATGTGCAAGGGGATCATCCGCAGGGGCTCAGGCTGTACTCAGGGTGGGAGCCCCTGCATTACCAACAGGGTGAACACGGACCTTGTCAAAGGGAGAGATACACAGGCAGATGATGAGGGTCAGGCCCTAGAGGGCAGAGTGAACCCCGCCCCCACACCGCAGACTCCAGAGACTCTCAGGCGCTTTCTCCACCAGTTTCTGCCCTGCTCCCTCCACCCAGTAGGGGTCTCCTGTCTCCCCCCACCACCACTACCAAGTGCATATGGCTCCTTGAGTCTTGTTCTGCTGCACATGCCTGTCCTTCTGCACCTGTGTTAATGTGGGCACATGCCTGCCCCCAGCCCTCACAGAGGCAGCCTCCCGGCGTGTGGCAGACGCAGGGCTCCCCCGCCTGTCGTTCTCATGTGATAGCATTTCCCACTCCCCTGGGTGGTGGGCATCCCAGCCCCTCAAAGGAGGGGGCCCCCTGAGGCAGAGGCAAGCAGGTGCGCGGCAGAATGTGTCAAAGGAGCCACCAGATAAGGAAGGGGATGTTTCCGAAGGCGGCAGAGTCGTGGGCTGTCTGTGTTGTGAAGGTTGATTCGTGATTTGTAAATCCATTTTCAAATCATGCCCTCCCCCTTTTCTGCAGCAGAACTGACATAGCCTCTGCCAGGTGTCACCTGAACTTTGTAGGAACCTTTGGTGGCAACCTTGAAAATGGTTGGGTTCTCACTCTAGATGATATCGGTCTTTGGAGAACTGGGGAACGTGACTATTTTTATCCCCCTAACCCATCCATTTCCTTCTCTTTCTTAATGGTGGGATGACCCCACACTCATGGGGCCTGGGTCCCCACAACCCTCAGACCATGCCCTCGTTGTGGGGCGCCTGGGCTCAACGCTGATGATAAATATTTGTTCAGCTTTTCTCAGCTGCTCAGAGCCCAACCCCATCCTGTTCCCTTTCAGGCATTAGGCCGTTTTCTGAAAATGCGGTAAATATTTTCAGTGGAAAATCTCAACGCCACGATCACGGGAACCTCAGATGTTATCTACGGGCCACACTGCCTGGCACTGCTTTGATCTCGGGTCTGCCATCTCCTCACATCGACCATGGGGAGGGCGAGCAAGCGGAGGGAGGGGTGCTGCTGCAGGGACCCACCCTCTTTCAGGGACCCCACGGCCTCGTTTGAGCTAGCTTGGCCTCGTGCCTACAAAAGCGAACCTTCCCCACGCCATGGCCGTGGATGGAGCTGGAGGGTGAGGCACAAACGGGGGCGGGGGGTGGGGTGTAGAGTCCCCGAGGGGTGATGGCGCAAGTGCTGTGTCTGTGCAGACATTGTCTGTCTTGCTCCCTCTTCCCCAGCTCAGCTTTCCTGCTGGGGGAGAGGGGCCCCTCCCCAGAGTTCGATGTGACTCTCGGGAACCTGACCCTGTGTGAGCATCCTGGGCAGTGTGGGCAGGTGGCCGAGGCAGGGCAGCTGTCCCCACCACAAAGGGACATGCCCTTTGTTTTGATGTTTTTGGTTGGTTGGTTTGTTTCTCTTGTTTTGGTGTTTATCTGTCATCTACAGAACCCTGTTTTCCAATTACAGCAGAGAATTTATAGTTAGAGCCCAGCAGGTGTCTGGTTGGGATGAACACACACGGATGTGCATACACATGCACATAATCCAGACATGCATGCACATACAACACATGCATTCACACACAGTATACACAAACACATGCATAATATGCACACAGTGCACACGCATGCACACACAACACAGACATGTATGCACACAATATACACAGACTTGCATACACGTGTACAGCACACACACAGACATGCCTGCACACATAATACAAAGACATGCATATATATGTGCACAGCACACAGACATGCATGCACACAACAGAGAGATATACTTGCACACAACATACACACAGATAAATGCACACACAGATGTGCATGCACACACAACATGCCCATGCATGCGCACATAGGAAATAGACACCACATACTCATGTGTATTTTGATATTTTTGTTAATTGATTTATTGATACCATAAACCAGTCAAAACCTCTTTCTCTCCACCGAAGTAAAGATTTTAAAACGAGAGAGACTACTTTATCCCGGTTTTCGTATTGTCTAAATTTTCTGAACACTCGAGCGTGTGCATCTATATTTTATTCCATTGTTTTTCCATGACAAAGCAGCTGCTGCTGAGTGGCTTCCAAGCGAAGGGTTTCCTGAAAAGCGCAATGGAAAGAGGCAGGATTTCTGGTTTACTTTTAAACAAACCGTCCAGGAGGGACGCCCCTGTCCCAGCTACGACCCCCAGGCCTGTGCAGCAGGGGCCCGCACGGGTTTTAAAAGTCAAGAACCAGGCGAATTAAAGGCAAACTCCCAGGGTGGGGCCGGCCCCCGCGTTTTTCTCGCAGCGCCAAGCTGTGGTAAACCATCAGGTTCATATTGTTTTTGCTAAAGTCGGCCCTGGGTGTGGTTTCGGTGCACCGCTTGGGTAACTGTCGAAACTGCTGTGGTTTCAAAATAACACCCATTTTAATGCCTTTTCTTCAATCTTGAATTCCTGTCCTCCTGCCAATGAAACCCCCCCACCCCATGCACCTCCGGAATGATTTCTGGGAGCAAGTCAGCAGCATCAGCTCCTGAGCCCAAGGAAGGGGTCTTCATTTCGTTCCTCTTTATTCCATGGCGGGTCAGGTCATTCACACCCCCGACATCTAGGAACAGGGTTACTAAGCTGTAAGCCAGGCATCATCTTGGTTTGTTTATATAGAGACTTTTGTTCTTTTTTTTCTTTTTTTTTGATGCTTTTTGATCCATCCTCGAAAATGCACCTTCCTGAAAACCTGTCTTCCTGATGCCCGGGATTGCAAAAAAGCATCAACCCCTGGCCCTAGGGAGTTTCTGAGTGGCATAAATGGTTAAATGATAGACTACTAGCTGAAAGATCGTGAGTTCAAACCCACCTAGAGGTGCCTCAGAAGAAAGGCCTGGAAATGTGCTTCTGAAAAAAAAAATAAGCCACTGAAAACCCTGAGGAGCAGTTCTGTGCACACATGGGCTCTCCAGGAGTCAGAATCGACTCTGTGGCAACTAACAGTAACCACCTGGCCCTGGGTGATCTGCAGAGGTTCTGCTTAGGGGCACGGAGGCAGGTAGAATTCCTTTGTCACCTTGCAGATAAGCTGCCCCTTAGAAAATCGGAAAAGCGATTCAGGAGTTAGCAGAAGTGGTTACATAAAAGCGGGAACTAGACCGAGGGTGTTTTAAAAGCACAGCTACTAAAAATAAATGGGTGCGCAGGGTGGGGAATCAGGACCCATGGCAGCGGCGCTACAGCCCCAGCAGAGTTTTTCTCTGCAGAGAACCCTCTTGGCACGTGTGGCCCAGATCCGGCCGGGGAGCCCACCGCCACTGCGCACGTGCCGAGCCCAGATCTGGCTGGGGAGCCCACCTTGCACCAACGTGCACACACAGACCTAGAGACCGTTTTTTTCTCCGAAAACCAGGCGCAGGCGTTGCTGTGCCCTGGTTTCGTAGGAGCACAGTCATGATTTCTAAACAATCGCTGTTTCGGCCACAGCAAAACAGGGTGCAATGTGAACAGTACTCTCCATCACACTGAGAAAATAACTCACCTGGCAGAGATTACAGGAGGCTGGGTTTCCAACCCCCAAAAAACAAAAACATATATCCCCTGAACTGGAGGAAGGAGTCCTTGAGTGGCACAAAGGGTTAAGTACTCGACTACTAGCTGAAAGGTTGGCAGTTCACACCCATCCAGAGGCACCTCGGGAGACAGGCCTGGTGATCCGCTTCTGAAAGGTCACAACCTTGAAAACCCTGTGGAGCAGTTCTACTCTGACACATATGAGGTCTCTATGAGTCAGAATGGACCCCACGGCAACAACCCAAGGGAGGGCAGTCTTCTTCATATAAAGAAGGAAGAAGCAGCTTAGGAGGAGCTGATTTATTAGAGCAGCTATACTCTGCTTGCCTCAGGGCTTGGGGCTGAGGGGGGGACCTGTTTGGAGTCAGCCTCCCTTTGCCTGGCTGGCATAAATGGTTTACACTCAACTACTAACTGAAAAGTTGGCAACTCAGACCCACCTACGGTGCTGCAGAAGAAAGGCCTGGTGATCTGTTTCCATAAAGATTACAGCCAGGAAAACCCAATAGAGCAGTTCTACTCTGTAACACCTGGGGTTGCCATGGGTCGGAATGAAATTGCTGGCAACGGGTTTTGTTTTTTGATTTTCCTTTTGTCCAGATGTGCACAGTTGTCCCTCTGTAACCAGACCCTGCAAATGCTTCCCCATCCCCCCACATGGGAGTCCCTGTGATGCCAAGGGTTGCACCCCGCACCCCATGCCCCCCGGCCTTCAGTCTGGCCCAGGCAACTGTTTCTTTTGCCTCCACTAGACTGCCACGTGGCCCAGCTTCATCATTCTAGTTGCCAAAGAACAGTCAGCCCAGGGTGGTTGTTAGCTGCCGTGGAGTGAACTCCAACTCATGGCAGCCCCAACTGTTACAGGGTGAATGCCCCATTGAGTTTTCTTGACTGTAATATTTATAGAAGCAGATCGCCAGGCCTTCTGCAGAGCCACTGGGTGGACTTGAACCTCGAACTTTACGGTTAGCAGTTGAGCGTTTAACCATTTGTGCCAGCCAGGGACCCAGCCCCAGTGAATACTGCACCTTCCTGCCAATGAGGTGGCCAAGCCCCCTCTCACTCCCCAGACTTGTGTCCCCCAGGAACCCTAGCCCACGGTCCCCGAGACCCAGCTAACACTGGCGTGTGCCAGGCACCCAGGCGTCTGTGCTGGGCATACCCTTAGGGAGCCGCTCCTTGACGTGGGGAAGCTGACCGGTACAGGGCCAGTGCCCAGAGATGGGCAGAGCCCCGAGGTGGGAGTGAGCCCCCCTCTGGGAGGTAGTGGAGGTGGTAGGGCAGGCCAGGTGCAGGAGAGTATGAGGGGGCCAGGGCGGCCTGGGCACTGCCAGATGTGGGCAGGATGCCGGGCAGGGAGTGGGTGCTGGTCAGGGTCCTTCCCTGTGCAGACCCACGTCTGTGCAGCAGGACCTGAGCCTGTGCAGCTCTCAGGACACACGGCAGGAGCTTGAGGGGCCTGAGCGCAGGTTCAGGCTGGAAACTGTGTCTCAGGTCTCCTGCCTGTGATGAGGCCTCTAGGGATTTGAGAAATACCTCGTGGGCCTTTGGCGCCGGGCTCTTAGCAGGAGCCACCCGCTGGGGTTTTCGAAGGCTAGGCCGGCCCATTGAGGCAGGCTGCTGTGGCAGAGTGTCCCATGAGGGGAGGTCTGCATGGGGAGGGAGGGCAGGGACCACCCCGTGTCCGATTTCTGCATCTGTTGCCCTGGGACAGAGCTGACGGCTGTGATCAAGGTCTTGTCTTCTATGGGGTCTGCAAGGGGCCGCATTCTTGACCTATCCTCGGCCAGCCCAGAGTGGGGCCTGTTGGGCCCCTCAGCCCCTTGGTAATGAGGTCCCCAGGTAATGAGGCATCTTGCCGAGGGCCCGAATCCAGGGGCTGACAGACATTTTCGGTAAAGGGCCAGAGAGTGGATAATTCCTTTTCTGTGGGCTGCAGTTCTCTGTCCCAAACCCTTAGCTTCCCAGTGATGGCATGAGAGCCACTGGTGGTGACCTACAGGCCTAGACGCTGATAAAATTTTATTTATGCGCAGAGGTGGCCGCTGACCCTGCTCTAACTTCTGGTGCTCACAGGTGGGCCCCTCATCACCCTTCTTGTGGGTCCAGATGCTGGGGTGAGGACGGCTTGGCGGGTGTAGGCCAGGGTTGCAGGGTGCCATCCCGCCTCGCTGCAGGCTACCCCGCAGAGCTGAACTAGGGCAATCCATGAGGAGTCGTGAAGGGCTCCCCCAGAAGGTGGCGACATTTGAGTTGGGTGTGTTCCTGATGGAGGGCTGGCAGGCCTGAGGCCTCGAGGGGGACAGATGTGGGGGCTTCTGGAGAGGGAGGTGCTGTGAGGGTGTCAGAGAGGAGGCTGGGGGAGTCGATGGGGACAGCGGGGCCAAGGGCACTGTCCAGAGAATTTTCTAAACTTTGGCACTAGTCTGGGCCATGGAGACACAATGTGCAAGTGGGCCCTTATCCCAGGGGGTTGCCAGTCTGGCAAGAGAAAGGGAGAGAGTCCAAAAGAAATGAGGTGTGGAGGGGTGTCTCAGCAAGAAGTGGGGTGGCATGGCCACTGAAAGCTGGCCATGTCTGGGCTGAGTGAGCCAGATGGATAGGGGAGAACATTCGGGGTGGGGGAGCAGCAGGCGCAAGGGGCCCAAGCTGTGGGGAATGAGACAGCAGGTGAGGCAGGCAGGGCTGAGAGGGAGGGGCCAGGAGTCTGAGAGGCAGCTGGAGGGTCTAAATAGGGTGATGGGCGAGGGTTGTGTTGACAGGGTGCACACTCTGCTGGGCACTGGGTCACGGGACGGCAGGGAGGGGCCACTTGCCCTGAGGCAAGGGCAGCGGATAGAGCGACTTGGGGGCGACTGGGAGCCAGCAGGGGAGCATGGGGCAGAGCACCTTGCTCCTTCCTGCCTGTGGCACCCCAGGTCCCAGCTGGAGGGTGGTGAGGAGGCAGTTATGGCCCTGGCAGGTCCTCCTCTCCCAGTGCTGCAGCAGCCTGGGCGGCCCGGGCTCAGATGGCAGAGGCCCATGTGGGAGGTGCTGTGGGGCAGACAGGGAGGCTCTGCCTTCAGTCATCCCCTGTGTTCCACAAGCGCTGAAGGTCACAGGAGGAGGCGGGGGACAGCTCAGGAGGAAGTCAGTGGAATAGTTGAAAGGTGCTGACTGACTCAGGTAAGAGAAGCAATGAGAGGGCTAAGACCCAAGGCTAGAGACAGCAGGTGACTGGGCCTGCCGATGCTAATTCTGAGAAGTTGGCAGCCATGGGGGAGAGAGACCCTCATGGGTGCTGCACGGTGGGATGCCTGGCCCAGGCTGGACACTCACAGGCATTAGACTTACTGTCCAACCTAGCCTGCTTGTCCCCACGGCACAGATGAGCCTGTCCTGGCCAGCCTCCCAGGGCTCAGGTTGACAGGGACAGCCTGTAACCCCCAATGAATGCGCTCAGCTGTTAACCGAAAGGTTGCTGGTTTGAGTCCTTCCCCCAGAGGGCCTCCAAAGAAAGGCCTGGCTATCTACTTCCAAAAAAAATCAGCCATTGAAAACCCATGGAGCACAGTTCTATTCTGACACATATGGGGTCGCCGTAAGTCAGAGTTCACTCAGCGCCAACTTGTTTTACCGGTGTGGGCCCCAGAAACGCGGCCGGGGCAGTCAGTCTGCAGGGACAAAGCCTTGGGGAGGAGCCATTTTAGAGTTGAGCTCCAGCAGCTGGCCGGTACTGCAGGGAGGCAGGTACAGTTCTGGGCCGGAGTGGGGGCTGTTTGGACATGAAGCTGGGTGTCTGGACCGACATGGACAGTTTCGTGTGGCTCTTGGTCTTTTTCACTCATTAGCTTTGAAACAGCAGGCGTAAACCTAAGCATGCTTCTCTGTGGCTAACAATTAGAAGTTCGTGTTGAGTGTTCTAGCATCTAGCCCAGCTGCGACGTGGTGCATGTCAACCAGATGGAAGGTCACACCCTGACGTCCTGGCAGGTGCCTACGGGGCAGGTGGAGAGGCACCGAGCAGGGCCAGCGAGTCAGCCAGGCCTGCCAAACCAGTAGGCTCCAGAGGCCTCCAGTTCCTACCAGAATGTTCCGGCATGTTGGCAAGACTTGTTGGAAGACACAACCCGCCCTCAGACCATGTCCCCAACCATGGTCTCTTCCCCTTTAATTATAAACATCTATCTCTCCCCTGGGCGAGTCTGCTTGGCAAAGACCCCTCCCTCAAAAAAACAAAACCTGTTGCCGTTGAGTCAGTTCTGACTCATGGCAACCCCATGTGTTACAGAGTAGCACTGAGCTCCCATAGGGTTTCCTAGGCTATAATCTTTATGAAAACGATTGCCAGGGCTTTCTTCCATGGCGCCACTAGGTGGGTTCAAACTGCCAAATTTTAGGTTAGTAGTCCAGCTCAAACCGTTTGCACCACCCAGGGACCTTGGTAAAGGCCCAGAAAGGCACAAATCCTGCCCCCTTGAGTTGCCAAGCAGCAGCCAAAGTAGAAACCTATACCTCAGGAAGGCTGAGTGGGGTGTCTGGTGAACTGCTTCCAAGCCCTGGTGACTAACGTACCTAACGCCATCTTAAGTCCTGAAACTAACCCCCGCCCCCCTTCTTTTTAACTGCTGGAAGCTCACCGCATGTTTTTCTGCTCAGCCATGGTGTTTTGTAACCCCTTGTGATGGTGAATATCTTGTACTTACACCTAAAACGCATCCTCCAAGCTATCTCTGCTGTGGTGGGGGGAGGGGCCTGAAGCGCCTTTCTGTGTTGCCCCTGGGGTAAAGTGAGGGAATGCTGACCCCCCCATGGTGGCCCAGGGTGTCCCGCCAGCAGCTTCCCAGCTCTTCCCGAAGAGGGAGAGCAGTTTCCCGTGAGCACCAGCGCTGGTGGCTCAGCCTTGCCTTGTCCGCAGTAAGTAACCTGTCTTTTTTTGCTTTCTTTCTCTCTCCTCTTTTTCTCCTAAACCTTCCAGGTCACAGTACGCCCATAAGCCAGCTTGGCCCGGCCGACCTTCCTGAGCCCCCCGACCCCTTCCAGGCACTTGGGGCTGACGGCAGTGACCCGTTCCAAAGTAAAAAGGGGTTTGGGGACCCATTTAGTGGAAAAGACCCCTTTGCTCCCTCCTCTGCGGCTAAGCCTTCTAAAGACTCCTCCTTGGGGCTTGCAGACTTCACCTCTGTAAGTTAAGCTCCCTGCCGCCACTGCCGCGCCGTCCCCTGCCCTCCGCTTGCAGCTGCTTGGGGTTCCTTATGTCCCCCCTCAGTCATGCAGAGCAGGCTGCTATCCCCGAGCGCTTCCCACACCCGCCCGCCGCGTTATTTATTCTGTACCACTGCTTCTGTAACAAGCAAACGCTTCTCAATAAAAAAGAGCTTCGGTTCGGATACTCTGAGAAGGGCGCATTTTCTTCCAGCAGGGTGGGATCAGTGCCGGCTGATAATGTGCTCTTCCTGGTGGATTCGTCGTAGTATTTATGGGGCACGGAGGCGGTTTTGTTTGTTGGTTTTGAGGAGCGAGGATGTCAGATGTTTCAGAAGCATGCAGACAAGACTGCAGGTGTGATAGTAGGGTGCAGGGTCTCTTAGTGCAAGAGGCTGAAGGTCCCGTCCTATGCATTTTGTACGAATCATGAGGGCCCAGTGCGCAAACAGTTAAGCGCTCAACTACTAGCCAAAAGGTTGGTGCTTTGAACCCATTCAGAGGTGCCTCGGTTGGAAGGCTTGGCAGTCTGCTTCCAAACGGTCACAACCTTGAAAAGCCTTTGGAGCAGTTCTGCTCTGCACACATAGGGTGGCCATGAGTCAGAATCGACTTCATCAACAACAGGCCCAGTAATAAACAATTTGATTTTTTTTAACTTTTATTTCAGTTATGACCTATACTAAAATTAGAAATGTAGTCTAGAACCAGCACCCTGAAGCCCTTTTCTTTTGAAAAGGAAAAAAAAAAAAAGTCTTCTGGCAAAGTTAAGTGCCTTTTTTTCAGAAGCTAATATGGGATTCTGAGAGTCTGGCTGTGTTTCTGTGTGTGAGAAACGGGATTTGAAAGATAGTTCAGTAACCGTCGGGTGTTTTCAGTACTCTGCTCGGTCCACAAAACCCTTATTCTCAGAGCCTCAGATGTTGTCGTCTTCTCAGAACAGGTTTCACTCTCTCTTGTGCAACCATTTTTTTAAAGGTCTCTTCATTTGAATTTGCAGCGTACCTCGTTCCAGCGTTGGGTGTGAGAGTTATTATTTATAGACATTTCAGCTCCCAGAATATCTGTTTTGAAGCAAGCTTTGCAATATCAGTGCACAGTTTTGGTGATGTCTGCCATACACAGCTATCTTGTGGCTTATTTAAAAGTTCCCCACAATCCTGAGACACTACTCCTAGCTCGTGTAAATATTTCACGACTGGAGCAGTTGGACGCTGTGGACAGCGGGTGCGCCCTTAGAATGTACACAAAACGGTGACGTTGCTAATAAAAGTCAGACACAAAACCCGCCTCATCTAGAGTTTCTTGTATAGCACTCCATTTATTTTGGGGTGGAAAAATATTAAATGCTTGTGGAAAAAGTAAAGCCTTTCATGCAGGACTCAGGCGTTCTGCTTCAGGGAGGGGAGAAGGGCAAGTGCATTTGAACAGCAATGTGAAGAAATGATTGTTCTCTTTCTGAAAAGCACAGTTGGGTTTCCTGTGACACCCACCCCCTTCCCCCAGCCCTGGTCAGCTTGTTTTTAGAAAACTTTTTTTTTTATAAACCCAAGTTTTCAAGCTGTCACTTGGCCTGACATTTCTCTGGTTGGCCTGTCCTGAGCAATTGTTAACTTCATTTTGAAATCTGCCCCCCCGCCACCCTCGGTTGTTAATGCCCAGCCGAGGTGGCAGCCCTGCTTTTACTCTCTGAAGTCACCTTCTCTGCTCTGAATGCCCCAGTTTCTTGCAAGGAAATCGTGAGACAGTGAGAGTCAGCGCCTGTGGACGGGCGGGGTGAGGCAGCGATGGGGGCATCTGACTGGCTCGGTCTGTTCTCCTCAGTTATAACCAGCTGCCGTTGAGTTGACCCCGACTCATGGCAATCCCATGTGTGTCAGAGTGAATTGTGCTTCAGAGGATTTTCAGTGGCTGATTTTTCAGAAGTAGATCACTAGGCCTTTCTCCTGAGGCACCTCTGGGTGGACTTGAATCTCCAGTCTTTCAGTTAGCAGCTGAGTGTGTTCACCAATGCACTACCTAGGGACTCCAGCTAATTGCTGTCAAGTGAACTCCGACTCCTGGCAACCCGGTGCGTGTCAGAGTAGAACTGTGCTCCAGAGGGTTTTCAATGGCTGATTTTTCAGAAGTGGATTGGCAGGCCTTTCTTCCAAGGTGCCTCTGGGTGGACTCAAACCCCCAATCTTTCGGTTAGCTGCTGAGCTCGCTAACCGTCTGCACCACCCCGGGACTTCCCCTCATTTATACTATCGTCGGAAAATATGCAAAATGACCCCCTCTCAGGGACTCAGGATGCCTTCCCATCAGCCTAGTACTGGGAGGCTTAATGGCCCCTGGGTTCATGGACCTCAAAGATTTGTGCTACCTTGGAGAGGCCAAAGCTGGTTCCTTTGGTTTGATTATTTCTGCTCCCCCAGTGAACAATGAAAGCTTTCCAACTTCAGCCCCACAGACCTGCAGCCAATGTGGGTCTTGGAGATTCCATGTTCCCGAGCACACTCAAGATGCCTTGTTGTCTGTCCAAAAGCCATGGGTCTGCATTGGATCCAGGGAAGCCGGCCTCACCCACCCAAGCTGCTCATAGCCCCTGTGCTGGCCCTGTCCCTGCTGCCTGGAACCCTCTGATTTACAAGCCCACGTGTTCCTCCGAGTGGGACATTTGTGCCCATCGCTGCTCATGGGAACCCTCTTCTGTCCCTGGCACGTCTTGAAAAGCAGGCCGTTCTGTTCACTGGAAAGATGTGTTTCCAGGCGAGCAGAGTGGCTGTTTCCGAAGTCCACATCAAGAGCAGGGCGGATCTCAGGTTGGATAAGTGGCGCTGTGGATACTGAGGGAGTTGGGCGCCATTTCTGCATCAGGATGAGTTCATTGGATGTGGCTAGAAGGGTCCTGGCACCATCTCTGTGAGGACGCTGTGAGCCGCAGCAGCACGTGGGTGCATATCACCCCGAGGGTGACCAGGTCTGCCTGGAGTGCGGATGTCCCCAAAGATGCTGCTGGAGGATAGCTGGTGGGACCGCGTCCCAAGCAAGTGGCCCCAGTGTGGTGGGACCTCAGGAGGGCAGACAGAAGGGGTAGTTCTGTGGAAGCTGGGCCAGCTCCTCTGGGCTGGGTGCACCAAGCCCCCCCACCCCCACCCCCACTGCGCTGCCCTGGTCCTGGCGGTACCGCGTCAGGCAGGTCTGTGAACTAGAAAGTGGCTGTCATGTTACCTCTCCAAGGCTGGAAGAGGATTCTCTCTGAATTTGAGATGCAGCGAGAGCCGTAGAAAACTCCTTTCTTGAGCACTCTTCCGGACCTCCAGCAGAGCTAACCCTTATGGGCACGTAGACCCTGTATGAGAGCTGGGCCGAGATTGAGCCTTGGCCCAGTGGCTTGCAGTGTCCTGGGGTCACAGGACCCCTGAGTAGGGGTCTTGGCAGTGTGGGAGGCAGATTTGGGGCCGTGTGGGCTCAGTTCCAAGCTGGGACTGGCTCTGGTCCAGACCAGCTGACTGGGAGCGCCCCCCACCCCATCCCCATTGGCCGAGGCAGCCCCGCGCTGTTGACAGGACGCTGTCAGCTGCTTCGTGGAAGGATCCCACCAGTGTGTGTTGTTTTTTCCATGTTTTTCTCCCAGCGAGGTGTTAGAAAGTTTCCCAACGATGGCAGGGAGGGGATTCCCTTATCTGTGGCCAGGTGGAAACAACCCGCGCTGGGAGGGAGCCAGCTCTCTGGTCCAGCTCGGAGCCACCTGCTGAGGAGCAAGGGACCAACCACATTTCCCAGACGGTCTTGTCTTCACACTGACCCCCGTCCCTTGCCCCATCCCCTTCCTGACACCCAGGCCAAGTGGAGGGGGCGTCCTAGGCTCCACCACTACCTCCTTCCCTCTCTCCTCGCTCTGCTCCTCACTGCCACATCTGGCTCCAACGAAGGCCACTTCCCCTATCCACCCCATCTGCCCCATCACCCTTCCCCCTATTCATCCCCTCCACCTTTCATCCTTATCCACTCCTCCCCCACTGGCCCCCATCCACCCCTTCCCTTCTTCCCCATTCATCCCATGTGCCCCTACACACCACTCACCCTCATTCTCCCCTCCTCCACTCATCTCCATTCTCTCCTCCCCCACTCCCTCCCAGCCATTCTCCTCCCATTT
Source organism: Dugong dugon (assembly GCA_030035585.1). Taxonomy (NCBI): domain Eukaryota; kingdom Metazoa; phylum Chordata; class Mammalia; order Sirenia; family Dugongidae; genus Dugong; species Dugong dugon. The sequence continues at coordinate 20,828,631 of CM057462.1, read as the reverse complement.
GCCCCTCAATCTACCCTCTCCCCTCTTCTGCCCCTCCCCCACCCAGCACCCCTCTCTACCTGGCCCAGGCCCCCATTCTGCCCACTCTCCGCTCCCTGCAGCCATCAGCTGTGAGAGATTGGAGCTGCCAGTCTCATCAGGCCCCACCCTCCCTGTGGCCCATGGGCCCCAGCCCCCCAGCCTGACCCATCTCCTCCCTTGGCCTCAGTGACCACCGCCTTGGGCCCTTTTCTGCCTGCTGAGATCCAGGGAGACAGTTGTGCGCGGCTCACCCTGCCCCCTGTAGGCCAACCCCTCTCCCGGGCCCGGCTGTGTCCCCAGGTCCCCAGCTGGAGGTAAGGGTATCAGTGGTCCCCTCTTCCCCAGCTGGCGCAGGAATCCGAACTGCTGGAGTTGTGCAGCGGGGTGTGTGAGCCCACGCCAGCCATATGGTGCTGTCGGTGTGTCTGTCTGTTCCCTGGGTGGCTGTAGAAGGGCTGGCCCATCTGTCTTTGGGGTCATTCCAGTGCTTAGCAGAGGGCAGGCCAGAGCGAGTGCGTGGGTTCCTGTCCCTCACACACATCGGCCCCCTGATGTCGGCTGTCAGGGCAAGGGGCCATTTGAGTAGGGTCTGCAGGGTTTGTCTCTGCTCTACAGTGTTTGTTTTTTCTAAGTTAAACATTTTAGAAAAGCACCCCAAGGATAAACAGCCTTTGACCCAATGGTAGTGCGAATGCCGGGACTCCTGTAAGTGTCCAAGGGCAGGTGACTTCTCCAGGGTCCCAGTGTGCTCTAGAGCAAGCCCTGGGCTCCACTCAGAGTTCTCTGCACGTTAGATGCTCAGAGGAGCACAAGACTTTCCAGGTCAGCCTGCTTGCCTTGCTGCCTGCAGTTGCTACGGAGTCCGGGTGTGTCTCTCTGCTGTCTAAGCCTCTGGGGGTTTGGCTGACCTTTGCTGCTTTCTCAGACTCGCCTGCCATCTTCCCCCTCCTGCCCCCACCAAGTATTACAAGACTGTGCTCTTGGGAATTGCCGGAACTTTCTCTCTGTATTTCCTGAGCCAGTGCATTGCCTATTGAGGGCCTCTGCAGAAAGTCGCTTCTGAGTTCTCTGGATCCTGAAGGCTGTGGTCACACTCGGCTCTACTTCTCCATGCCCAGGCTCCCTCTCCCTACCGCTTCTAGACCCTAGGTGGGGGTGGGGGGCCACATGCCTGTGGCCAGCAAACCACACTCAGGCCCACCAGGAGGGTGGGTGTCTTAGTTATCTAATGCTGCTATAACAGAAATACCAAATGCGTGGCTTTAACAAACCAAGTTACTTTCTCACAGTTTAGGAGGTTAGATGTCTGAATTCAGGGTGCTGGCTCTAGGGGCAGGTTTTCTCTCTCTGTCGGCTCAGAGGAAGGTCCTTGTCTCTTCTGAGCTCTGAGCTTCTGCTCCTGGGCGATCATCATGTGGCTTGGCCTGTGTTTTTCCCCATCTCTGCTTGCTAGTTTGTGTTTAATCTCTTCTATATCTCAAGAGAGATTTACTCAAGATACACCCTACACTAATCCTGTCTCATTAACATAACAAAGACAACCCATTCCCAAGTGGGATTATAACCACAGGCAAAGAGGTTAGGATTTACAACACATATTTTTGGAGGACACAGTTCAATCCATAACAGTGGCTTTCAATCTGGCCCACCCATGCCTTGACCCTCCACGAGACTGACCCACACCCAAACTCGCCACAGGTCCTCGGCCTGCTCCCCGACCCTCTGCAGGTTCTCACCTGGCTCCCTGACCCTTCATGGGTCCCACCTGCGCCTGACACTCCAAAGATCTGACCTGCTCCCTGACTCTCCTGGGTCCCACCTGCTCCCCATCCCTCCACGGGTCCCACCTGCTCCCCAGCTCTCCATGGGTCCCACCTGTGGCCCAACCCTCTGCAGGTCCTCAGCCTGTCCCTGACCTCTCCACACCCCTCACCCCTGCGCTCACAGCTGCAGCTCCAGGCCAAGTAACTGAACTTCATGTTTCCCTTGCAGTTTGGCAATGAGGAGCAGCAGCTGGCATGGGCCAAGCGGGAGAGTGAGAAGGCCGAGCGGGAGCGGCTGGCGCGGCTGCGGCGACAGGAGCAGGAGGACCTGGAGCTGGCCATCGCCCTCAGCAAGGCTGACATGCCGGCTGCCTAGACTGTGCGAGGCAGGCACAGTGGGCTTGCAGAGGCAGGAGCACAGACGTACGTGTACACACCATGCAGGCACACACTGGACACCCGCAGGGCAGGGGCTCAGGCTCCAGGTGGCTTGTTCAGGGCCCAGGACTCGCACGCAGCTCCCCATTTCTGCCTCCTTTGCAAAGGGGCCTGCAGGAGAGGGTGCGGAGAAGCTGGACGTCCCCCCTCCCTGGCAGAGCACCTGGTCCAGGTGGTGGAGCTGCCTCCTGCCGTGAGATCGGTCGGGGGACAGTGTCCCCAACCATCAGAGCCTAACACGTGGGGATGTGGGGTGGAGCACATGGCGACCTCTCCTTGTATCTTACCTCACTCTGAGGATGCTCAAGATGACACCGCCTGTGGCCCCCCGCCCCCACGAGCTGTCCAACCACAGGAGACACCCCCCAACGCTGTATGCATTCGCTGTACAAATTACGTTTGAATGATTAATATAAAATATTTTAATACAAACGCGAGGCTGGCAGTTCCTCACTGATGCGTCACTGCCCAAGTTGGTGCCCTTACACTATGTGGCAGAAGCCAGTGGGCCGCAGGTGGTGTTGAGCAAGATGGCATCTTGGGCCCTAAAGGAAGCCAGTTGGGGAAGTTTTCGGGTCGCCTGGTCGCCCAGGATGCAGAGTGATTTTCGAACAGTTGGCTGTGACCTCATTAGCAACAAGGGTGGGTTTGCAGAGAAAGTGTTGTCCACAGTTGACAAAGTCTGCATCTGCAGGGGGCAGGGCTGCAGAGCAGGTCCCACTGTGACCTGGGCTCCTCCTCCTTCCCCGCCTGACACAAGCACACACAGACACACACATACAGCTCCCCACAAAGACCCCCCCCCACACTAATCCATCCCCACTTCCAGTGGCTTTCTCTGCCTCTTACATGGAAGAACATGCACGCCTTTTCCTGAAAAGCAGACTATCCGATGTTTTCAGGTTTATTCTGAAAACTCCCAGGCACCACAGTGGAAAAGAAAACACTAAGCCCATCCACCACGCCAGCGCCAAACCTCGTCCGAACTCCACCTCTGCCCTGTCGGTCCCTTGCCTCCTTTCCTTTGCCAAAGTCTTCCAAAGCAAACCGTGTCCTTCACAAACCCAGGCAGACCATGCTAAAAACTGTGGGATTTCTTCATGTAGCCACAGCGCCCTGAGCACACCAGGCAAAATTCATAGCAGTTCCCTGCCGGCATCAGCTACATCCTTCCCACAACCCATGTCTTGTGGCTTTGCGATGTCATTTGTGTTTTCTCTCCTGATGGCTGGAAGGTTTTCCCTTTTGAGGGGTGATGTGCCTTGGCTCCCACCCATGGCAGCTGGGTCCCCGTGGACTGGCCTTAAAGACCTGTTTAATCCACCCCCTTGTTGTGAATCAATTCAGGTTAAAACTGTTGGTATTGTTGTTGGGTGCCATGGAGTCGATTCCAACTCATGGTGACCCCATGTGACAGAGTAGAACTGCCCCATAGAGTTTTCAAGGCTGTAATCTTTATGGAAGCAGATCACCAGGCCTGTCTTCCTTGGAGCCACTGGGTGTATCTGAACCACTAACCTTCTGGTTTGGTTCGTAGTGGAGCGCTTAACCATTGCACCACCAGGGCTCCTTAGGTGGGAACTACAAGTAGATTAAGAATCAAGGACTGGAGTTGCTTGGTCTGAGCAGCATTTTGGAAGAAGATGACTGATTCTCAGCAGCCCCTGAGTAAATAAAATCAGGTCTTCAAAGCCAGAGTTGCATGAAAGGACATTCTCGTCCTGGAACAGCCAGGGTAAGCTATTTTTAAAACCACACAGGAAACTTCTGGGAAACAAAAGGACCTGCCTCTCAAAATAATGCAGTAAATATTTCTGACCCGTTATCAGATCTGTTTCCTTTGAAACATGCTATTCTTCCCCCCACCCCCCCGTCAAGATTTTCCCCAATAAAAGTTCCTAGGAGCTGTACAAATTGTATCATGAGCTGTTGTTGGAAAAACACAAAGGAAGTGTGGAAACGGGATCCTTATCGCACGTTTATTCCAAAGAAGTGATGTGACGTACTAGTGGATATGCACAGGCAAAATTGTGTTTACACTCGGTCTTTAAAAAGGGCCCTTTGATATGCTTTCTGACTGGTGTGCTATGCATTCTCTCCTCCGTGACCTCAGGCTCATTACTTAACCTCTCTGGGCCTCAGTTTCCTCATTTTGCCAAGGAGGTTGGGCCAGAACATCAGCAGAGACTTTCCTAGTTCTAAAAATCCTAATGAGAATGGCTGAAGTCTCTAAAAAGACACATGTTTTAAGATTTCAGGGAACATTAAAGAACAAAGTGGGAGAGTTGAATCCTATTAAAAAAAAAAAAACCCGCAATGCTGTCAAGCTGATTTCGACTCACAGCAGCCCCATGTGTTACAGAGTAGAACTGCTCCATAGGATTTCTTGGCTGTAATCTTACAGAAGCAGATCACCAGGCCTTTCTTCCGCAGCACCGCTGTGTGGGTTAAAACTGCCAACTTTCTGATTATACCAAGTGCAAAGCATTTGTGCCACCCGGGAACCCTTGCATCCTATTAGCCTCATCTTTATGTGTCCAGCCTTGACAACCATTTTCTAGCTAAGGGAGAAACACTAGTAAATGAACAATTCTGTCACTTCCCAACGGTTTTCCTACATTAACTGTCACCTAAAAGAGAACCCTTTTCGTGGACCAGAAGCACAAGGACTTTTGCCACTGTGGTCTGTGATGACTATTGTTTCTTTGTATAAAGACAAAGGGCAGAGTTTCCATTCCAAGAGCCAAAAAAAGACCCAAGATGAGATGTAGCAATTGTTCAACAGTACACACACTTCTTCAAGGAAGTGGGAATCTTGATTCTAAAAGAACAACACGGCAAACCACGACCCTGACTTCCTTTCCAGTTTTACAGCTTCTCTTCCCCTAAGGTAGGTCAGAGAAGACACCTAGTTTAGGAAGAGGCCAGCCTTGGAATCAGATGTGGTTTAAGCCCAGCTCTACCACATGATGGCGGGATGACCTTGGGTCACCCCTTGGGGTCTCCATTTTCCTCATCTGTTGCTGGTGTTGGTTGCCATCAAGTTGGCTCCAACTCATGGTGACCACAGGCACAACAGAACGAAACTTTGTCTGGTCCTGCGCCATCTTCGTGATCACTCGAATGCTTGAGTCCATTGTAGCTACTGTGTATTTTGAGGACTTCCCTTCCTAGGGGGCTGTATCACAAGCTTCTCACAGCTTCACAGTTTTTTTTTTGTTTTTTTTTTAAATCATGTTGAAAATATACATAACAAAACATTCACTATCTCAATAATTTCTACATGTCCAATTCAGTAATATTGATAACATTCTTTCAAGTTGTGCAACCATTCTTGCTATCCTTTTCCAAAACATTCCACCACCATTAACATAAACTCAGTGCTCCCTAAGCAAAAACTCACCCTTCCCCGTCTCCCTGGCAACCTGTAATAAGTTTTGGTCTCTATGCATTTGCCTATCCTAGATATTTCATATAAGTGGGATCATATGATATTTGTCCTTTTGTGATTGGCATTTCACTCAGTGATGTTTTCAAGGTTCATCCATGCCCTAGCGTGTATCAGTGCTTCACTCCTTTGTATGACTGAGTAATGTTCCATTGTGTGGATGGACCACATTGTGTTTATCCATTTATCTGTTGATGGACACTTGGGTTGTTTTCACCTTTTGGCTGTTGTGAATAAGGCTGCGATGAACATTGGTGGACAGGCTTTTTTGTTTGCATTCCTGCTTTCAAGTCTTGGGTACATACCTAGGAGTGGAATTGCTGGGACGTGTGGTAATGCTATGTTTAACTTTTTGAGGAACCGCCACACTGTCTTCCACAGCCGCTGCACCATTTTGCATTCCCACCAGCAGTGGATGAGGGCAATTTTTGAGATTTTTGTCCTTAGGGCGTTTGCCACAGTTCTGGCAACTTGTTTTCTCTATCTCCAAAGGCCCCTCTTTTATCAACACCAACCCAAATTCTTGCAAACACCTCAGCAGATGCCCCTGAGCCCTTTTTGGGCGCACACTGTCTGGTTGATACTGCAGCCCAACTCTGCCATGTGTCACCCCAGCTCCACCATGTGTCACCCCAGTTCTGCCAAGTGTAGTCCCTGGCGAAGAACTCTTCTTTGGAAACGTGGTTGACCAGAGCAGTCATCTTCCTCCCTTATGTGCTGGTCATCCCCCCAGGAACCACACCAAAGCCCCTCCCCCTACTGACTCAGGGGCCTTCAGGGGACAGTCCCTGGGGATATAGCTGCCACTGTGGGAGCCAGGGGGCATCATCTGCCAAAGGGGGAACGACCTTCCAACCATTAGGAAGATAAAGCACAAACGATGCCTGGAAGTCAAAGGTGACTTGGCCCTCCCTTTGGGATGCAGGGACCCTGTGCGGACAGTGGACTTGGGCAAGACATCTCCTTGTCTGGCCTGCAGGGAGAGCCTGCAGCAGCCTTGAAACTTAATCTAAAAAATTCTTTGCCGCTTGCAGTCGATTAAACTACAGCAAAGCCCATTGTCCCCAAATCACTACCCCCAAATTACCTAAGAGGTTGGTATTGCTTTCTCCAGCCCTGGAGCCGGGAGCCCTCCTTCCCCTGTTTATCCCACACCTTCCTCGCTGGAGCCTTGGAGATGCGCAAAAGGTAGATCCTGCTGTATCCCTTCAAGAACCAAAAAACCAGTTCCGTAGGGTTTTCTTTTTTTCTTATTTTTAATTTTATTTGTGGTGAAAATATTCACAGCAAAACCTGCTTCCTTTCCACAGTTTCTAGACATAATCATCAGTGACACTGGTTACATTCTTCACATTGTGTCAACATTCTCTTTATTTCTGTTCTGTTTGGTTCACTCTCATTGGCTTAAACTCCACCCCTCCTCCCCCCCGCCCCCCGCCCCACACCCCGGCAACCTTCTCCTCTATGGTTTAAAATAGCTGTTGTCCGTTTGGTATTATAGAGATGATTTTTTTAAAGAATGCAATACGCAAGGGTAACAGTCTTTACTTTTTGAGCTAAACTGTTACTTAGTTTAAAGGTGACTTCAGGAGATAGTTTTGACTCAAGGTTTGAAGAGTAACTCTCCATAGGATATTTTTGGCAGTAGATTGCCAGGCCTTTCTTCTGAGTTGCCTCTGGGTGGACTCGAACCTCCAGCCTTTTGGTTAGCAGCTGAGCACTTAACCGTTTGCACCACCCAGGGACTCCAGCCCCGCTTTACAGACGAAACCAGGAGCAGAGGCTAGACCTGCCCTACATCCGTAGCCTGGAGTCCTCGTCCCGCTGCCTCTCCAGGCTGCTTCAGCGCCCTGATCTGGCAGGGCAAGGACAAGCGTACCCCATGCTACTTCCTGACACCATGCAGATGCAGGGGAGGGCTAGGGGGAATGGGCCGGGCTTGGGGACAGCCGCTGACTCCTGAGATGAGAAACTCTTCCCCTGACAAGCCTCCTGTGACTCAAAGCATGCTGACGAGCCCCCCACCAGATGACCTGAATCACCACGGCTGTGGAGGAAGTGAGTTGTCAGGATGTGCTTGGGGTTTGGGGTCAACGGACGCACATGGGAATGGGGAGCAAGCTGCCTAGACCCAGGACAGATGCCCCCAAGCTGATGTCAGAGCAGGTGGGGTGATGGGGCTCCACCTCAACCCCCTTTCTTTTCCTCCCCTTGGACCATCCAGAACCCTGAGAGGCCCCTGTAGAAGAGTGTAGCCCCCTGGAGTGTGGCCCCTAGGGGGCCTCTCAGTCTGGGGACAGTCCCTAAAGGCCACCTCAGGATCAGAGAGGAGAGTGAGGTGATGGAGGGGGATTGTCTTAGTCATCTAGAGCTGTTATACAGAAATACCACAAGTGGATGGCTTTAGCAAAGAGAAGTTTATTCTCTCACAGTCCAGCAGGCTACAAGTCCAAATTCAGGGCATCAGCTCCAGGGGAATGCTTTCTCCCTCTGTCGGCTCTGGAGGAAGGTCCATGTCATCAATCTTCCCTTGGTCTGGGAGTTTCTCTGCCCAGGAACTTCAGGTCCAAAAGACGTGCTCTGCTCCTGGCATTGCTTTGTGGCTAGTATGAGGTCCCCACGTGTCTCTGCTCTCGTCTTTCTTTATATCTCAAAAGAGATTAGCTTAAGACACTATCCAATCTTGTAGACCTCAGCGGTATAACTGCCACTAATCCACCTGTACATCATAGTGATAGAATTTACAACACATAAGAAAATCACATCAGATTACAAAATGGTACACAATCATACAATACTGGGAATCATGACCCAGTCAAGCTGACAGATATTTTTGGAGGACACAATTCAATCCATGTTAGGGATGATACAGCAGGGGGAGCAGATTCTGGAGGCGACCGCATTCGAGGGCTAACAACGGTGTCCTGAACAGGGGCAGTCCAGTGCCTTGAGTCTAGAGAGCAGCCCCCATGAGCCAGCACAGGGGACTCAGCCCAGCCTGAGACCCCCAGCTCAGAGTCTACTCAGCTACAGGAGCAAGGGGAGGACAGAGCAGTCGCTGTGAGAAAGGCCAGTTCAGATTTCAATTCATCAGCAACAAATGGTGAAGTTATGACTCAGAGAAAATGAAGCAACTACCTCCATGTCCCATCTACACAGCACACCCCACACAGCACCCACATCGCTGGGACGACCAGGCCCTGACTGCATGCTCTGTCTACACCACCCGTCCCACATGTACCGACATCACTGGGATGACCAGGCCCAGACCTCATATTCCATCTACACTGCATGTCCCACACAGCACCCGCATTGCCAGGACAACAGGGTCAGACCCCATGTCCTGTCTATACTGCATGTCCCACGCAGCACCCGCATTGCCAGGACGACCAGGCCCCGACCCCACGCCCTGTCTACACCTCACATCCCACATCACACATTCATCTTCTATACCTCTCTTGAGGTCAGAAATTCTGTTTCCAGGAAATTCCTTGCATTTGTATTTCATTCTGTTCAGTTGTTCAGGAGCAAGCCCCCATAATTGTTCCTGCTGGTGACCCCTTCTCCACCCAGTGCCCCCCACCCTCAGCAGACCCCTGGATGTCCACTCCTGCCCTGTCTGATCAGGCATCTGACCCGGTCTCTTTCAGACACACCCAGTCCATGTGGTCCTGGTCAGTATAGGTTGGTGGACGGATCTACGGGGCAATCCAAGCAGGATTCTCAGCAGAGGTGATGTTTTCCCTTGGCCCTGAATGGTTGATGAGAGTTTCCCACACGGACAAATGGAAAGGGCATTTGGGGTCAGGAGCAGTCAGTGCCTGGGTGGAGGACAGGATGGCCATGGGTGTTGGTGGACTGAGATTAGGTGGTGAATGGGCTTGTGTAGGGGAGGGGTGGGAGTTGAGGCTCAAGTGGGGAGCCGGTAGACTGTTCAGGACAAGAAGGCCCTATGAGAGAGTGTCCAGAATGTTCTAAATGGACAAGTGAGGACTGGGACCTGGACAGCTGTTTTTGTGTCCCGCAGTGGATGATTCTCTGTGGACTCTTGTGTTGGGTCCCCCTGCCAGCCTGGGTGCCCACGGAAGCTGCCCTCTGGGCTCCGGTGGTGGCTTGGGTTCCCCATATGAAGTCGGGCTCACTCCCTGAGAGCCACCTTCTCACAGCCGCCCCAGGACCTGTCCAGGGGGAACCAACGGTACTTTAGGAACATCCTCGAGCTTCCGACGGAGTCCTGGGTGACCCCAGCAGGTTTCCCTGCCCTAGAGCTCAGGGCCTGGACAGAGCCCTCTCTGGCAGAGTTTGCTAAGTCAGCCTCAAAGCAGGTTTTCCCTGCATTTAAAAAAACAAAAACAAAAAAAACAAAGAGGGCGGGGAAAAATCCTTGTCAATAGAATGTTCCGTCCACGTTGTTCTAAGTTATAATGGGCCTGAGCCTGCCCAGCAGTGTTGTGTTGACTGGAACGTAGCCGTGGGAACACCTCCTGGGGGGTTTGGGTTTGCAGCTTGGCCCTGCCCTTCAGGAAAGTTGAGGCCTGAGGAGGGTGGCCACCCTGTGTCTGGAGTGGGCAGTGTCTGCCTGAGTAAGGATCTGGGCACTGAACCTGCTGGCGACCTGGATACTAACTCCACTGAGCACCCGGGCTCCGACCTTGCCAAGGACTCAGATGCCGACCCTGCTGGACACCTGGATGCTGACCTCGCTGAGGACCCAACGCTGACCTTGCTGGGGACCTGGATACCGGCTCTGCTGGGGACCTGGGTGCTGATCCCGACTTGCTGTGTGACCCTGGCTCTGTGCTTGCCCTCTCTGGTCCTCAGTTTCCTCCTCTGTCACAGGAGGAGTTCCAGGTCAGGCTCTGGCCCATCTTCGGGTCTCTCAGCATGGTCCTCAGGTGCCCACATGTCCCCTCACAAGGTGCCCTGGGTGCCAGTGTCATGTAGGGGAGCCTACTGTCTAGATGCTACGGGTAGGGAGGGCGTGCCGGGTGTGAGCAGCACCTTTACCGCAGCCCGTCCAGCACCCTGGTCACATGCTGCCTCTCTGCACAGCTCCGAGGTGCTGTGAAATCCCACTTCCAGCCACCCCCCGCCTGGCTGTGCCTCCATTTCTCGTAAAAAGAGCCCAAGGCCCAGAGTGGTAGCTGGAGCTGACAGCAACGAGCTGACGGTGAACCTGCAACTTGAACACTTGACATTTGTCAATGCTGAGGCCGGAGCAGGGCCTAGGTGAGACTTCCGTGAAAGCAAATTAAAAAAAAAAAAGTTTTTTTAAATAATGTATTTTATTTTTGTTGTTGTTGAAAATATACACAGCAGAACATATACCAATTCAATAATTTCTACATGTATAATTTAGTGACGTTGATTACATTCTTTAATTTGTTCCACCGTTCTCATCCTACTTTTCAGAATTGTTCCTCCCCCATTAACATAAACTCACTGCCCCCTAAGCTTCTTATGTAGTCTTTCAAGTTGCTGTTGTCAGTATGATCCCATATAGATAGTTCTTAAAAGAGGACAATGCCCACTTTACTTATTAAGCTAAACTTTTGTTTGGTTTAAAGACTTCAGGAGATATTTTTGGTTTAAGATGTACAGATTAACTCAGGGCAAGAGTTTCAGGGGTTCATCCAGCCTCAATGGCTCCAGAAAGTCTGGATTCCATGAGAATTTAAAATTCTGTTCTACATTTCCCCCTTTTGATCAGGATTTTTCTATAGTACTTTGATCAAAATGTTCAGTAATGATAGCTGGCCACCATCCAGTTATTCTGGTCTCATGGCAAAGGAGGCAGTTATTCATGGAGGCAATTAGCCACACATTCCATAGCCTCCTATTCCTAAATCGCCTTCTTCCTCTGTTGCTCCAGGCAAGGAAGCAAGTGATGGGAGAGGGGAGGACGGGGCTGGGGAGGGTGTAGTGCTGGCCATCTCCATGCTTTGTGTGACTTTGTGGAGGTCCCTGTCCCATCTGGGCCTCAGCATCTCCTCCAGAGCACAGGGCAGCTTCCCTGGTCTCCATCAGCCTATAGCTGGCTTCTGTCCCCCTAATCCAAACCAGCCAGAGCCCCCCAAAATCCAGGGTAGAAATGCCTAGAGAACCCAGGGAAGGGCTCAGAGGAGAACTCAGAGGCTGCCTCAGTCTCCTAGAGCTACTGTATTAGAAATCGCACCAGTGGGTGGTTTTAACTAACAGAATTTTTTTTTTTCTCACAGCTTGGGAGGCTGGAAGTCTGAATTCAGGGCGTGGTTCTAGGGGAGGTCCTTTCTTGTCTATTTCAGCTTCTAGTATCTGCCCCTGATCCTTAATGTTCCTGGGCTTATAGATGCATCTGCTGTGTGTCTGTCTTCATTTGGCATCTGTCTTCATTTGGCATCTGTCTTCCCCCATGTATGTGTCTCTGTCTATTCTGTTCTTTCTATAACTCAGAAGTGATTAGGTTTAGGACCCACGCTGCACTAGCATGACTTCACCTGATTCTTGGATTACATTACATTAGATCGGATTGTGGAAAGTGATTGCATTACATTAAATTAGATTACACTCACAGCTATAAAAAAAAATCAGAATCCTGTTGCCCTTGAGTCAACTCCAACTTAAAGCAACCACATGTGTTACAGAGCAGAGCTGCTCCATAGGATTTTCTAGGCTGTAATCTTTCTCGCAGGAGATTGCCAGGCCTGTCTTCTGCAACGCTGCTGGGTGGATTCAAACTGCCAACATTTTGGTTAATAGTTGAGCTCAAACCCTTTCTGCCACCCAGGTATAGGGGTTAGGATCCCAACACGAATTTTGGGGGGATGCAGTTCAATCCATAACAGAGGGCTTGAAGGACGGGCCCAAAGCTGATGGTCACCCCATGCCTTAAACCTTCCATGGCTCCCTATTGTCCTGTAAACCACGTTGATCTTTTCGCTCCTGCATCCCTGGCCTGGCCTGGCCTCCTCCGGTACATCCCCGCAGATTAACTTCCTTCCTCTTAGAAGCTTTCACACATGACCAACCTTGTGTCAGCAGCCCCTCAACCCTTCCCACTCCCCGGGTGGGTCAGCCCCCCCTCAAAGAGCCTGCATAGATGCCACCTCCCCACTGTCAGATGGTGAGCCCTGAGTGAGGGGCCGGGCCATCCAGGTAGGTCACTGTGGTCCCCACATGAACTGGCTCCCAAGGGGCACTCAGTAAACATTTTGGAGTCAGGTTTTGGCAGATTGGAATGGAGAGAGGGCGTCCAGGTGGCCTGGCCAGCGTCAAGGTCCAGCGGTGGGAGAGCAGGAAGCATTGGACAATCGTGAGCGCCAGTGTCGAAGGCAGAAATGTGGAGCTCCATGAGGCTGAGAGAATTAGCTGTGCTCCCCAGAGTGTGTGAAAGAGGCAGGTGGAGGCATGGAGCCTTCTGGAACCTTCTGGGCAGGCCAGCCAGTGGGTCTGCATTTGGGGATGTTTTGGATTGAGTTGTGTCTCCTCAAAATATGTGTTGGAATCCTAACCCGTATACCTGTGGAAAGGAGCCCTGGTGGTGCAGTGGTTAAAGTACTCGGCTGCTAGCTGAAAGGTCGGCGGTTTGAACCCACCAGCTGCTCGATGGGAGAAAGATGTGGCAGCCTGCTTCTGTAAAGATTTACAGCCTTGGAAACCCTGGAGGGGTGGTTCTATTCTGTCCTATAGGGTTGCTGTGAGTTGGAATCGGTGGCAGTGGGTTTGATTTTTTTGGTTTATACCTGCTGGTGTGATCCTACTTGGAATAGGGTTTTCTTTGCTATGTTAATAAGGCCATATCAGTGCCAAGGGGTCTTAAGCCTACTCACTTTTGATGCATAAGAAGAGCAGTTTAGGCACAGAAGAAAAGAAGCAAAGAGGTTGCCAGGGAACACCGAGAAGAAAGGGTATTCCCCCTCAGCAGACAAAGAGAACACTTTCCCCTGAGCTGGCACCCTGAATTTGGACTTCCATCCTCCTGAACTGTGAGAACATAAATTTCTGTTCTTTAAAGGCACTCACTTGTGGTGTTTCTGTTACAGCAGCACTAAGGAACAAAGACAGGGGTCTCCGTGAGGCACGGTCAGCCCTCCCTGCTGTGTGACATTGGGTGAGGCATGACCCTCTCTGAGCCTCTGTTCACCCCTCGCATCAAGGGGCCCGTCTGTCCTCCTGCTCCACCCTCTCCACTAATGTTTGTCCACATGTCTCAGGATGGGAGAAGCTGAATCGTTTGAAAGAAGTGTGACGGGTTGGGGTGGGGGTCAGCTGTGTAATCAGAACGCTAATGGACAAGGAGGGGTGACTACTGGAAGAATGAGGGGAACAGCACTCCAGGCCGAGGGAAGAGCAGGTGCAAAGGCCCTGAGGCAGAACTGAGGGGGGTGTGTGTGTGTGTGTGTGTGTGTGTGTTTATTCCCAGAGCCATAGATGGCACAAATGTGCCTTGCCCTCCCCTCCCCTCACCCCCTGCAAACAACAACAATAAGAAAAATTGAAACGGATGAAAGCTGAGGCATTGAGAATTTCTCTTCTCCTTTTGCCTCCCTGGTGGGATGGGCAAGAGACTGGCTGTTCAGTCTCGCACAGCTAAGGGAAGACCCTAGCCTTCAGAGAACTCAGAGTTGGGTCCTGGCAGGATTCCCTAGGTGGTGCAAATGGTGAACACCCTCGGCTGCTAACTGAAAGCTTAGAGGTTCAAGTTCATCCATAGGTGCCTCGGAAGAAAGGCCTAGTGATCTACTTGCAAAAAACCAGCCATTGAAAACCCTATGGAGCACAGTTCTACTCTGACACACGTGAGTTGGAATTGACTCAATGGCAACTGGTTTGGTTTGGGGTCCTGACACCACTGTATGACTGGGAGGAACCTCTGGGCCCCAGTTTCCCTGCCTGTGAGCCCAGGGAGACAGTGCCTCTGAAGGCTCTTCCCAGGTCATAGCCTTCAACAGGAAGAATGGCCCTGAGGCTAAACCTGGTGGGTCGACTCCAGGCCCCAGCTTCTTCCCCTCCCTGCTTGGCACGGCCACCTGGGGCCCATCCTTACCTGGGAGCCTTGGCTCCAGCTCTGAGGCTGCAGAGACGCTGCTGACGCCTCTTGGATGGACCAACACTTGGTCTGTGATTGGGGAAATCAGGGGCAGGGAAGCAGCCATGATTTTAGGTGTGCCCATGGGGTGCCTTTGCTCAGCCAGGGTTCACTGAGCTTGGATTGGTCTGGGCACCAGTGAATGAGGCAGACTGAGCCCTGCTCCAGAGATGCTCCCAGTGTGTGTCCTTTGGAAGGACACAGATGATAAACAAAGGATCAAACAGGATAAATTCAAATAGTAGCAAGTGCAGAGGCACCTGGGTTGTGCAAACTGTTTGTGCTCAACTACTAACATAAAGGCTGGCAGTTCAAAACCCCCCATGGCACCACAGAAGAAAGGCCTGGCAATCTGCTTCTCTAAAGATTTGTTATTGTTGGGTGCTGTTGAGTCAATTCTTTTCTCCCACAGAATCACTGGGTTGGTTTGAACAGCCAGCCTTTCGGTTAGCAGCTGAGCACTTAACCATTGTGCCACCAGGGCTCCTCATTAAGATTGCAGCCAAGAAAATCCTATGGAGCAGTTTTACTCTGTAGCACATGGGGTCACTATGAGTCAGGAGCAACTCAACAGCAATAGGTTTTGTTTTACTTTTTCAGTGTGCAATGGATGAAAGAGGCTGCTGGCTAACGGGGTGGGTAGGGAGTCAGAGAGGACCTTGCTGAGGCTGAGACATCTGAGTTGGGACATGGGGGCTAGGAGGAGTGGGTATAAGAAGAATGTAGGGAACAGCATTCCAGGTCAAGGGAACAGCAGGTGCTAAGGTCTTGAGGCAGGACTGCTGGGCACACTTGGCAGATAGTAAGAAGGCTGGTGAGCCCGGGGCAGGGAACAGAAGTGGGAGGGAGTGGGATCCAGATCCCACAGGGCTGCGAAGCCCACCGTGACATGTTTGGGACTGTTCTAGAATGATGGGTAGTCTTTAGAGGATGGCATCTGATTTTACCGGGGAGACCAAACTGTCCCAAGTGTGCAGTCCCTTTCAGATGGGGAAATAGCCCTAGGCCATTGGTGACTGCCCATTGCGGACAGCCTGGGGCAGCCGCGGGACAAGAACGTTCCATTTCAGGCAGACCTGGTTCCAATCCCTGCTCCAGCACAAATCCCCTGTGAGGCTCAGATAAGCAGCCTTACCTCTCTAAGCGTTCATTTTCTCACCTGTACAATGGGCACGACAGCAGGACCTACCTCAAAAGGTCAAACAAGAAGTTGTTGTTGTTAGTTGCCGTCAAGTCAGTTCCAACTCGTGGCAACCCCATGAGCAACAGAATGAAACGCTGCCTGGTCCTGGACCGTCTTTACAATCATTGGTAATGTTTCAGTCCATTGTTCTGGCTACGGTGTCCATCCACCTCGTGGAAGGTTTCCCTCATTTTCACTGACCCTCTCTTTACCAACCATGATGTCCTTTTCTAGCGGTTGGTCTTTCCTCATGATGTGTCCACAGTAAAGGATCCCTGGTGGCGCAGTGATTAAGTGCTCGGCTGCGAACCAGAAGGTTGGCGGTTCAAATCCACCAGCTACTCCTCCCGAGAAAGATGTGGCGTTCTGCTTCATTAAAGATTACAGCCTTGGAAACCCCATGGGGCAGTTCTACTCTGTCCTCTAGGGTTGCTATGAGTCAGAATTGATTCGACGGCAGCGGAATGGGTTGGGTGTCCAGGGTAAGCGAGTTGAAGTCTCACCATCCTTGCTTTTAAGGAGCATTCCTTCAAAAGGGCAACTGAAAAGACCACGGCTTGGGTCAGGTACACCTTCGTCATCAAAGTGACACTTTTTGCTTTTTAAAATGTTGTTGTTGTTGTTAGTTGCCGTCAAGTTGATTCTGACTCATGGCGATCACATGTGTGCAGAGTAGCACTGCTCCATAGGGTTTTCAAGGCTGTGACCTTTCAGAAGCAGATTGCCAGGCCTTTCTTCGAAGGCACCTCTAGTGGGTTCGAACCACCAACCTTTCAGCTAGTAGTTCAGTGCTTAACCATTTAAGTCACCCAGAGACCCCATTTTAAAACTTTAAAGCAATCTTTTGCAGTAGATCTGCCCAATACATCATTTGAAGTCCTATGGATCAAATGGGATAATGCCGGTGAAACCCTCAGCCAATGGCAATCTCCACGCTGACCTGCATGCCCGTCTCCCACCTCTCACCTGTGGAGTCCCCACTGTCCTCTGGCTTCTTATTCCAGCTCTTCAGAGCCCCCAGCCCTGGCCTCGGCCCTGGCCCAGGGTCTTGAGCCTGAGTTTCTGACTATTCCTTCCAGCTGAGACTTTCCTGGAAAATGAACTTCCCAGGATGTTCAGCTGGGAACGCCAAGAAGGAAACCTCAAAGGAACTTAGCAGAGCTTCCAAGAACCCCAAATCTGTGTGTGCAGAAGTTGGGGTGCTCGATTTGTTTGTACCACAAGTGAGAGTGGTGGAAGGCGGCAGGCAGCCCCAGGTTCAAGCTCTTCTCCACCACCCACAGCGGCCTGGGGCCTCTGGCTAAGCCCCCCGCACCGAGCCCACTTTCTGCTCTGTGAAATGGATGCTCCTCCTTCCCCTGGGCTTGTTGAGAGGACTGGAAGAGAGAATTTACTGGAAATGCCTGAGTGAGAGGAGCTGCTCCAGCATCTGAGTGCGACACTCGGAGCCCCGGGAAGCGTGGGTTCTAGTCACTCTAGTTACTCGACAGTGTTTGTTGACATTAGCTCCGGGCAGAGGCTCAAGGCTGAGTCAGCTCTGAGTCACTTCTGCTTCTCCGAGACTCAGCTCCAGGGCACCTGGAGTGTCTGCTGAACGAATAGATGCTGCGGAGAGGGGTGGGGGCGGGAGTGGGCAGAGAAAGAGAGAGACCGAGAGAGAGGGAGGGGGGAAAGAGAGAGAGAGACAGGGAGAGAGACAGAAAGATCAACAGAGGAGGAAAAGAGAGAGAAAGAGGAAGAGGAGGGAGACAGAGGGAGGGAGGGAGGGATGGATAGAGACAGAGACAGCAGAAACAGAGAGAGAGGAGACAGATGAAGAGAGAGACAGAGTGAGCACCTTGAAGTTGGCCTGCCACCCTCTCAGGGCAGACTCACTGCCAGCCCCGCCCCCGGGCTGGGTGTCGATCTGTCATTTCACCCTTGCTGCAGTGTTGCAGCTTTCCGTATGAGGAAACTAAGGCAGGGAACGCAGCACAGCAGATCTGAGGGCTTCCATGGGAAAGAATTGGTTTGCCTAAACAGTGGTTCTCACCTGGGGCAACTCTGCCCCCAGGGGACATTGGCAATGTCTGGGGACATTTGTGGATGTCACAAGGGGGAGTTGCTACTGGCATTGAGTGGGTGGGGGCTAGGGATGCTGCTCAACACCCACAGTGCATGGGAACAGCCCCCACCCCAGAGAATGTTCCGGAACCACATGTTGCAGCATGGACCCAGAGAATTGGGAGCTGCTGGGTGCTGGTGCCTTGTGAGCTGGCTCTCCTGCTGCCTCCGGACCCCTCGGTGCTGAGTCAGCTGATCTGATGGGACAGGCGCTGAGTTAGGGGTGGGCAGGTCCCCACCTTGCTCTCTGGCAACTTCCCTCCCCGCTACACAAACCTTTCTGTAGTCTGGGTGCCCAGGGACTCTGGGATACAGGAATCAGCTGGCAGAAAAGGGCTCTGTCACAAGGGGTCCTTCCCTGGGCAAGTAATTTGGCCGTGTCAGAAGCCCCCACCTCTGGGAGACCAGGGACAATCTGAAATATGGCCAAATGTATATACGTGCTCTGTCTGTGTGACTATGGTAGAAGCAATCAGAAACAACCCAAGTGTCAGTCAGCAGAGGACCACCTAGACAAGTCCTAACATGGTCCCATGGAATACTATGCAGCCAGTAAAAATGATAATAAAACATGTTGTGGTGGTTGTTAGCTGCCATTGAGTCAGCCCCCGACTCATGGCGACCCCCCATGCACAACTGTCCTTCGCCATCCCCGTGTTCAGTTGCAGATCAGATCATTGTGCTTCACAGGCTGATTTTTGCAAGTCAATCACCAGGCCTTTCTTCCTAGTCTGTCTTAGTCTGGAAGCTCTGCTGAAACCTGTTTAGCATCCTAGTGACATGCAAGCCTCTACTGACAGATGGGTGGTGGCTGTGCATGAGGTGCATCGGTCAGGAATCCAACCCAGTTCTCCTACCTGGAAGGTGAGAATTCTACCTCAGAACCACCATTGTCCGTAATAAAAACTATCATGGAAAATGTTTGTTATTTTGAGGGGAAAAAAGATACGTAGGTCATCACAGCCAGGTGAAAGCATTTCAGCCACTGACCAGACTCCACTCTCCAAAAAAATGTCTGATTGGGGTTGAGTTGAAATATGGAGGGTGAATTTCCTGTTTTCTTTTTGGATGTTTAGCATTTTCTTTCATGGCCATGGATGCCAGGACTTCTTGAACGGAGAGGGATGGGTTTAGGTGTCCTGTATTCTCACACAGATCTGAGAGTGGGTCTGGTCGTGAGGTTTCATTTAAACATCAGTCTCTGGGTGACATTTGCCAGCAAAGCTTGCTTCCTGGGACAGGGCTGCCTCCTTGTTAACAAAAGCAGAGCTGACCTTTTAGGATCCAGAGCAGGTTTCAACCACTGCCCCGTCGACATTGGGTTCAGGAACATTCTCTGTGGTGGGGGGGCATCCTATGCACTGCAAGGTGTTGAGCAGCATCCCTGGCCTCCACCCCCCAGATGCCAGTAGCACCCCCTCCCAGTATGACAACCCCAAAATGTTCCCAGACATCACCAATTGTCCTCTGGGAGGCAGAATTGCCCCTGGTGAGGACCCTTGGGTTAGGGGATTCCACTGATCCCCAAGTGACTCTGCATCCCATAATGATCTGACCTATTGAAGTCCTAGGACGCTGCACGTATTCAAATCCACAGAGTGGGGAGAGAGAAAAAAAAACCCGTTGCCGTCGAGCCGATTCCAACTCGTAGCAACCCTCTTGGATAGAGTAGAACTACCCCATAGGGTTTCCAAGGAGTGGCTGGTGTATTCGAACTGCCGACCTTTTGGTTAGCAGGTGACCGCTTAACCACTGGAGAGAGGAGGGCAATCACAGAAGCTGGAGTGTCACCCTGGCTCATACTGTCTAACCCATTGGGAGTTTATTCTGACGTATGGTGTGAGTAGGGATTGACCTCAAGTTTTTTCCAAATAATTAATGCAAGGTTTCTTCACTTTGGCACTGCTGACATTTGGGACCGACTGATCTCTGTGATGGGGCTGTCCTGTGCACTGTGGGGTGATGAGCAGCATCCCTGGCCTCCAACCACTCAATGCCAGTAGCACACGCCTTGAGTGTGACAACCATGAAAGTCTCCAGACATCGGTAAGTGTCCCTTGGGGAAGACCAAGTCACCCTGGTTGAACCACAGATTCAGCAGATGTTTAATGGAAATTGTAATTTGAGATTCAGGAAAAAACCCCAAAACCAAACCAGTTGGGGGGTCAGTGGTCATTTCTGACTCATGGCAACCCCATGTGTTTCAGAGGAGAATTGCTACATAGCATTTTCAATGGCTGATTTTCCACAAGTAGATCACCAGGCTTTTCTTCTGAGGCACCTCTGGGTGGACTCGAACCCCCAACCTTTCAGTCAGCAGCTGAGCATTGTTCACCGTTTGCATCACCCAGGACTCTGGGATCCAGGAAGGGGCCAGCCCTTTGCCTGACCCTGTGTCTCCAGCTCAGACACAGCTGGGTTAGAGGGTGACACTTTCTATTCTATATGTTGGAAGCTCTCAAAAAAAACAGAAACTCAACAGCTTCAGTCCCGTTTCAACGGGCTTCTCACCCAACTCAGGTGCCAAGAGGGGAAACCTGGGCGGTGTTTTTGAACATGCAAAGAAAATGGCTTAAACCGTACGTTTAAACTCACTAGAAAGCCTGGAGACCCTTTGAAACGTCTTTGAAGTACCATTTCAGTCTTTCTTCTCCTGCAGTGCCCCAAAGGCCAGGTCTGAGCCAGGAGGTGCGTGTCCAGGGTCCCGGGGCCACTGCTGTGTTCTGGGACTGTTTTTGCAGAAGCTGCACGCAGATAGCACAAGCAACTCAAAAAAACACGCGTCCTTCAGCACCCACGGAAGTGGGCCAGGGCTATTTACTGGAGAAAGATGAATCAGATTGTCATCTCCATTTCTGCTTTTTGTGGATTACCCAACACCCTCAGCTGTTTCCAGGGGGAGGAAGGAGGGAGGAAATCCCAGCCTCTGTCACAATGGGGGCGAGAGTTTTAAAAACAGGTGCTGCTTTAATGAGCTATTTTCACTTTCTGGAAACGTGTGCAATGGTTGGTGGCCATGGTGTCCCAGGGCTCAGAGAACGGGGTGGCAGGGGGAGCCGCCAAAGAAGACGCCTGGGTGGGAATTCAGGGACAAATTACTCAGTAAGCAAGGTACGTATGGGTTTACTTGTGCTTACTTACTTATCTATAGTGCACATTTTTACGTGGGTTTCACCACATCAAAGATGTGGTGAAAAACGGGTGAAATCGTTCACTACAGATTAGTAAGTAAACACAAATAAGCCTGTGCGTACCTTGCTTACTGGTTAGTCCTTCCTTGGGTGGGGTGCAGGGGTCTCCCAGAGGCTCTGCTATCTATTGTGACCCATTTGCACAATGACATGGGGGTCGGGGGGAGGCAAGCAACAGAAAGTCACATTCCTGCTAGTAGAGTTGGGGGATCTTCCGGAGGCAGACAGACCTGGGCTGGCCCCTAACTCCACAACTCTGTAGCTACCTCACTGAGCCTCAGTTTTCTCTTTTGGAAAAGGGCACCATGCCTGGCCCTCAAATGTGGGGTTTTTTTTTCTAGCAGGATGGGGAGCTTACCGCTAAAAAAAAAAAAAAAAAGAAAAGAAACCTATCAAAAGGCAAGATGTTGTTGTTGTTGTTAATTACCCTCCAGTTGATTCTAATTCATGGCGACCCCATGTGTGCAAAGTAGAACTGTGCTCCATAGGGTTTTCAAAACTGTGAACTTTTGGAAGCAGATCACCAAGCCTTTCTTCCAAGGTGCCTCTGGGGAAGTTTGAGCTGCCAACCCTTAGTTAGTAGCAAGATTAGTAAAAGACAAAGCACATCAGGAACTCCGAACATTACCCATGAATTTAAGCTCTCTAGGAAGATTGGAGACTCTTACCTGTGCCTGCACACTCCAGAAGTTTGGCTAAAACCGCAGAGGCTTTCAGAAGACAGCCTTTTTTCAGCCCTGAGGCTGCTGCGTCAGTGGGACTGGCCCTTTCCCCAGGGAGGCAATTTATGGCCTGGGGAACAACCTTAAAATAACCCTCCCTCAGTCCTAAAATGCAGTGTTTAAATTTATAGGGAAACCCACAGGTTCCTGGCAGCTGGGAACCCTAGATGCAGGTCTAGCCAGACTCAAGCCACCCTCTTCTGCCAGGCAACCCTCCACTAAAGCTGTCCCCAGTCCCCATGCAGGCAGACTAGCCCCTGTGATTTTTGGAAAGATGCAAGACTTTTTTTTTTTTTATTAAAAAAACAGCAAAGTCTTTTTCTTATAAAAATGAAACAGGCGTTCAAAATGCCCACTGTCTTCCTATTTACATTAATACCATATTTGTCAGAGTCGCTATGTACAATATTATATAAAAACGTCGCAGACAGTACACATTAAGGCTGTATTTCTCACAAGGCGTAGAGCGTCGAGTCTCGAGCCTCTCTAGTGTAGACCCGGAGTGGGGAAGAAGACACTTAATTATTGCACCATTTTGAAAACAAAACTCGTCAAGGAGAATGTGGGCGTCTTCTCCCACGGGGCCTTCCGTTGGGGCTAGGGGCCAGGTCGGCGGACCCGGGGAGCCCCTCGGTGGCCACGCTGTGCCGGGCCCGGTCCTCTGGGCCTAATAAATACCAATCACAGTCAAGAAGGGGCCGCACCGGCTTGTGGGACCCGCCACAGCCGGCGCGGGGGGTGAGGGGCGTCTGGGCTACAGGTGCCTCTTCATGTGCAGCGCCAGGTGGTCCGAGCGCGAGAAGGCGCGGTCGCACAGGTGGCACTGGAATGGCCGGTGGCCGGTGTGCTTGCGATAGTGCCGCGTAAGCTCATCAGAGCGCGCGAACTTCCAGCCGCAGCCGTCCCAGTTGCAGTGGTAAGGTTTCTCGCCTGCGAGGAGGGGGCAGGGCGTGCCTCAGTTTCCTGCTTCTGTCCCCGGGCGTTCGCCCACACCCAGATTGTGGCTACTCTGGTGCCCAGAAGTGCGCCCCCAATGTTTTGAGCCCCTGGAGTTCCTAGGCAGGAGCCCCCCACTCTCCAACCTTGTAAGCCTCACCCCTAGAGTCCTAACACGCCCCCTCCTCAACATTCTGAGCCATGCCCCCACGGTTCCTCAGCCTGGTCCCCAGGGGTGCTAAGAGCACACTTCTACCCCCCACCTCCTGAGCCACACTCAGTGGGTCCTCAGTCTTGCCCCCAGGGGGATCCCCAACGGGCTGCTACCCCACCTCCTGAGCCATGAACCCAGGGGCGTCCTCAGAGGGCCCCTACCCTCGCCTCTTGAGCCACACCCCCAGGGATCCTCAGCTTCGCCCCCCAGGGGGCCCTTGACCAGCCCCTACCCCCACCTTTTGAACCACACTCCTAGGGGTCCTCAGTCTCGCCCCCAGGGGGTCCCCAATGGGCTCCTACCCCACCTCCTGACCCACACTCCCGGGAGGGTCTCCAGCATGCCCCCACCCTCATCTCCTGAGCCACGCCCCCGGGGTACTCAGCCTTGCCCCCAGGGGGTCCTCAACCAGGCCCTACCTCCACCTACTGAGCCCCAAGGGAGTGCCCAGCGCGCCCCACCTGTATGCGTGCGCAGGTGTGCCTTGAGGTGCGAGCTCTTGGTGTAGGTCTTGCCGCAGCCGGCATAGCTGCAGGTATGCGTGGCTGTGCGCTTGCGGGGCCAGGAGCGGCGGCCGCGCTTGGGCTTGGCCTCCAACAGCTCCAGCGGCGAGGCGGGCGGCGTGAGCAGGCCACGGGCAGCTGGCGGCGCCAGACCAAGCGCGGCAGCAGCGGCGGCCGCATCGTCGAAGAGGCCAAAGGCGGCGGCTGGCGGCGCGAAGTGCAGGCCGGACGCGGGCGCGGCGCCAAAACCGGGGCCCCCGAAGGGAGGCGGGAAGGTGGCGCGCGGGCCGGGCGCTGGCAGGCGCGCGGGGCCGTCGGGGCTGAGTGGCGGTGTGTCGCAGGGCGGCGGCCGGCCCGCAGGGCCCCGCAGGCAGGCGGCGCCCGGGCCTCCTTCGCGCTTGAGGCAGCGAGGTCCGCGGGCCAGGCCGGGCGCGCAGCCGTAGGCGCCGCCATCGGCCTCGGGCGGTTCGGCCTTGACCGGGCGGCAGGGCGGCGCTAGCAGGAAGCGGCCATGCAGCGCGGGCCCCGGTGGTGGCCCTGGCGGCGGCGGCGCGTCCAGCTCCGGCCGCAGTAGCTCGGACACCAGGCCGCCCGCGGGGGCACCGTATGGCGCCGGCGCGCCGGGCTCCGGGTAGTAGAAGGTGGGCGGCGGCGGCTGAGGAGGCTCCGGGGCAGCCTCGGCGCCCAGGCCGTCCAGCCCCATGGAAAGTATGAAGTCCAACACGCTATTGAGGTCGTCGTCGGCGCCACTCGTCTCGGGTTCCGCGCGCGGCCAACGCTGTGGGCGACACGGCGACAGGCGCGGGCGTGAGCGCGCGGTGGACCCCTGGTCGCCATCGCTGCCGCCCCCCGCGCCCGCCATTCCTGCTTACCCTGGTCCCACCATCCCTGCCCCTGCGGTCTCTGCCTTCCTCGCCGCCCGCTGCCCTAATGTCCCTGCAATCCTCGCCGCCTGCGTTCTACTCCCTGGCCGTCCCCAAGCTCGCTGACCCCGCTGCCTCCGGCCTCCCGCGCCCGCTGTCCATGCCACCGGTGTTCTACTCCTCCCCGCTCCCGCCCCAATTTTCCTGCCGTTCCCACTGCATCCTGCGCTAGCTGTCTCCAGTCCCCGCGGTCCCTGCCTTCCTTGCCTCTCCCGGCACCCGCCGTCCCCAGTCCCCGCAGTCCCTTCCTTCCCCGCTGCTCACCGCGCCCGCTGTCCTCACAGCCTGCGTTCTACTGCCCCGCCTTCTATCGTCCGGATTTTCCTACCGTCCCCGCCGCCCGCCTTCTATTACCCCTCCATCTCCGGCGCCCGCGGTCGCTGCCGCCCGCATTCTACTGCCCTACTGCCTCCTGCGCCCGCTGTCCTTGCTGTACCCTGTGGTCCCTGCCTTCTCCGCTGCCTACCGCGCGCGCCACTTCTGCCCGCAGCTTTCTATTGCCCCCTGCGCCCGCCGCCCCGATGTGCCCGCCGCCCCGATGTGCCCGCCTCCCGCGTTCTACTGCCCGCGCCTGCAGCCCGGGCCGCCCCGGCTTCCCCGGCCGCGCTCTCACCTCCTGCAGGCCGCGCTCGCGGCACGGGCTGGCGAACGTGGCGAAGGACGGCAGGATGGGCTCGCTCAGCGCCATGGCCCGGGAGGCGCGGGCGCGGACGCGGAGAAGCGAGCGGTGGCCGGTCGAATGGGTTGGGGCGCGGGCGGGACGGCTCTGCGGCCGCGGCGGGCCCGCCCAGTCTTATAGGCGCGCGCGCGCGGGGGGCCGGGCCACGGCGGCGGCGGCGGAAACGCGTCCCGGATGGGGACGAGCTCGGGGCGCAGCCTAAATTTAGCCGCAGTATATAAGCCGGCGGGCAGCAGCGGCCGGGCGGCTGCGGCCGCCCGGGCTCTGTGCTCGGCCGGCCAGGCCCCTCTAGCGCCGCCAGACCGCGCCCCCTGCCGGCCCGCCCCCGTCGGTCTCCCCGGCTACGGCGTCAACATGCGCGCACAACAGCGGCGGGATGCCCAGGGATCCCTGGCTCCCGCCTGGTTGAGGCCAGGGAGAGCCGGGAGGGTACCCGAGACCCTGACGGCCACATGCGCCCCGCGGCCTCCCTATGCTCCTGCTGGCTTGGGAAACTGGGTGCTGTGACCTTGTGTGTGTGGGTGGGGGGAAAGTCCCCGAGACCGCTGATGGTGGGGAGACGCCCCGCCCCCCAGGGCCCCTGATGATTGGAGAGATGACTCGAGTGGTTCCCGGGACCCCTGGTGGATGGAGAGGCTGAGCCCCTCGATCTCTGATTTCCAAAGGGAGGGGTGTCTCTGGGACCACTGATGAATGGGGGACCCCACTGCCTTCCAGTAATTCCCAGGACCCCTGGTGGATAGGGAGCCTGGGCTCTGCGAAGCCTGGGAGGGGGATCCCTGGGACACCTGTTGGGGGAGAGACAGAACCTCACTGCCTGTGAGGGTGTCTCTAGGATCTCTGATGGTTGGGGAGATGGACCCCACGTCCCTCGAAGGGTTCCTCGGAGCCCTGATGGGGAGATGGACTCCCCCGACTTCAAGACCCCTGATGGGTGGAGGGATTGGGCCTCCTCTTCTGAGGGGATCCAGACCTGGAGGAAACTGATGGGGGACTGGGCCCCCGGTCTCTGAAAGGGAGGCCACTGGCCCAGCCCCCTGACGCTTGTGCCCATCACCCTATACAAAACGTACACGTTACCAACTAGAAACCTTTAGTTATTGCCTTGCGTGAGTGAAGAGACTCAGAGGACAAGTAACAATCATTCCTCCACCACAGCCCCAGCACCAGGGGGACTCCTGGGTGGCTGCCCTGTACACACCACCTTCTTCCCTCCTCACCTCAGCCTGCTGGCCAGGGACTGTCACTATCCTGCTGTGACTGTGTGGGGTACCATCTACACATCTGGGACACAGCAGCCAACAGGATGGACCAAATGCCTACCCTCGGGTTTCCACTTTGTTGGGGGAGACAGAAGAAACAAGACAATTAAGGTGTATCCTGTGTTCATGAGGTTTTCTTGGGTCCCTGGGTGGCACAATTTGTGCTGGAGTACTAACCTGAAGGTTGACTGTTTTAATCCACTCAGTGGTGCTGCTAAAGAAAGGTCTGGCAATCTACTTCTGCCAAGAAAACTCTATGGAGCCGTTCTACTCTGTAACACATGGGGTTGCCATGAGTTGGAATCAATTTGGTGGCAACGGATTTTTTTGGTTTTGGAAATTTCCTGGAAGCAGATCACCAGGCCTTTCTTCCGTGGCACTGCTGGGTGGGTTAGAACTGCCAACCCTTCGGTTAGTAATCGAACGTAAACTAGTTGCACCACCCAGGGACCTGTGTTGTGATAGAGTTCAGAAAGAAAGATAAGGCAGGGAGGGAGATAGGAAGTGAGTGTATGTGTAGTGGGAGCGGTGGTGAAATTTTGGCTCCGGAGCCTTATGGAGGAGGTAATGTTTGAGTCAAGACAAGAAAGTAAGAAGGAGCCACGTGGGTATCAGAGGGAAAGCATCTCAAGGCAGTAACCTGGAGCTGGGATCAGACGTTGGTTTCTGGACTCCAGGGTCCACTGCTCTGGCCTGCAGGTGTCCTGGTTGCAGTCAGCTGCTGTCCCACACTCATGGTGAGGGGTGGAGGCAGTCCCTGCAAGCTGATGTCATCGGACCAGAAAGGTTGGACTCATGGCCCCTTATGCAGATGACTCTGAGCCTCCACAAGGCCCAAGGCTAGGGGCACAGTGATGGCTCCAGGCTGGGGTCCTCAGAGGATGAGATGAGGCCAGGAATGGCTCTTGGGGGTATCCCCCAGGCCTCCCCTTCCTTCTCTGGCCACTTTGCCTTCTCTGGAGCCAGGAGGTGCCATGGACACCAGCTGGACCCCATAGTCAGGGCTGGTGGTGGAGATAGCACAACACAGGCATCAAGGAACCCCAGGGGCCACACCTAGACCATCCTGTCTGGAAGGAGCCTCAGAGGGGCTCCACCTCTACTGTGAGTCAGCCAACTGTGTATTCAGCAAACACTTGTTGATAAGCCCTATTTGCCAGCGCTGGGGACCCAGAGGTGCCAAAGTGCCAGGTGCAGGCACTGAAGGTGGTGAGAATCCCCTCTGAAACCTTCTCACCAAGGCTGGGCTCCTGGAAGGCCACCACAAGTTTGGCCTTGGCCACTTATCTCTTGCTGTGTGACCTTGAGCAAGTGGTTTTGCCTCTCTGGGCTCACTTCCTCATCTGTAAAACAGTTGTTAGCTGCCATTGAGTTGGCCCTGACTCATGGCAACCTCATGCACAACAGAACAAAACAATGCCCAGTCTTGTGTCATCCCCATGATTGGGTGTAGATTAGACTGTTGTGCTCCATAGGGATTTCACTGGTTGATTTCCAGAAACAGATCACCAGGACTTTCTTCCGAGGTGCTTCTGGGTAGATTTGAACCTCCAACATTTTAGATAGCAGCTGCGTGGGTTAATCATTTGCGCCACCCAGGGACTCCATGCATATACATGTACATGTACATAGTTGTTGTTAGCTGTTGTCCAGTTGGCGCCTGACTTATGGCAACCCCATGCATGACAGAACAAAATGCTGCCTGGTCCTGTGCCATCTCCATGATCGGTTGTGATCTATAAGGTTCTCAGTGCCTGACTTCTGGACGTAGAACACCAGGCCTTTCTTCCCAGGCTGTCTTAGTCTGGAAGCTCTGCTGAAACCTGTTCAGCATCGTAGCAACACGCAAGCCACCACTGACAGATGGGTGATGGCTGTGCATGAGGTGCATTGACCGGGAATGGAACCTGGGTCTTCCACAAGGAAACCTAAACCACCACTTCCCCATGAAGAAAAGGGTAGTTTCCTCTCCTTCTTTTGAAGTGTCACTGGTTAGTTGCTGAAGGGTAGGGACCAGCTGTAGGTGTGTGACCCTGTACCCTCCTCATACTCTCATTTTCATTTCTTTCCCGTGGCTCTTCCACATCTCCCAACAACCCAACATTAATAGTCTGGGTCAAGGAGGCGAGTAATTTACCCCTAATCCACACGTATATTAATTGATTTCATTCAGGTTCAGCAGAGAAACAGTGCTGTGATTGATTGGTGATGTCTGTCATAGGCAGAGGAGTGGATAAGTGGGACATATGAAGCTTCCCATTTACTGTCTCAGCACTGGGCTGTGTTTAAGGTCTAAGGAAACTTGTAAACCAAAAGTTTTTAGTCAGAGCAACCAACTAGACAGTGAATCCTTTCACTGTGATGAATTCAGCAACAAATAAATATTGAGCACCGTCTCTTCTGGTGGGCTTAGAGTGGAAAGTAAAGACGTAGACAGCCTATTTCTGCTCATAGAGAGCTTACAATCTCCTTTCACTGTGTCCTGGCCATTTCTGTTGTTAGCTGCCGTTGAGCTGGCTCACACTCACAGCAACCTTACATATAACAACATAACATTGCCTGGTCCTGCACCATCCTCAGTTATTGCTATGTCTGAACCTACTGCGAGCTACAGCTGCTAACCAAAAGGTTGGCAGTTCGAATACACCAGCTGCTCCTTGGAAATTCTATGGGGCAATTCTACTCTGTCCTATAGGCTCACTATGAGTCGGAATGGACTCCCCGGAACGGGTTTGTTTTTTTTTGGTTGAACCCATTATTGCAATCGCTGTGTCAATCCATCTTACGGAGGGTCTTCCTCTTTTCTGCTGACCATCTATTTTATGAAGCATTTCTAGTATCCTTTAATTTTTTTTTTTTCCCCTAGATGTCTTCTAGAATCTAGCCCTCCTCTCCCCTTAACAACCAGCCGCCGGGGGCTGGTACAGCGATTGTGTGCACTTCCTTGGCCCAGCCCCTAAGAGCAAGCACTCAGGAATCCTGCAGAAAACACGTCATGTCAAATACAGCTGAGTTTTCAAGACAAGTTCTGCACACTCTGGAGGGATTAGAGTCATCACCACATTACAGCAACACTGGGCGATGACTCCCAGCCGCCTCTGCCCGGTGTTTCTGCTTAAGTTTGTGCAAGAGTTTCACAACATGTTGTCAGAGTTAGCTCTCGTGTCACAAAGATGTGCGTTTCTTGAGGAGGCACAAGGAGGCACAAGGACGCCCCTGCAAGTCAGCTTCTTATCATGGGCCACCACTTGTCACCGAGGCAACTCCTTCCCGTTTCCCTCACTGTCTCTGGGGTTTACCTTACTGCTCTATGAACAATTAAACAGTGGGTGTGTGGGCAGGTGTGGGATTTTATTTGGTGGATGGCGGATGGACTTGGAGCAACATTTATTAAGCACCAGGTGTCAGACCTCACCTTGGTTAATGGGACGTTCAGCAGGTTGATAAGGATGGGAGGGGGCGGTGGAGGGGTTGCTCAGCTGGGGGAGCTGGGGCATTGGCAGGAATTGAACCGAGGTCTCCCACATGGGAGGTGAGAATTCTACCACTAAACCACCACTGCCCTGGTCAAGTGAGGGGTGATTTTCTTTCCTTCTTGCTGCTAGATGACCTTGAGTGGATAGCCTTGAGTGAATGATCTTCCCGTTTTGAGCCTCTAACATTCTTCCATCAGAGGGGCTGGCGATCTACTTCTGAAAAATCAGCTACTGAAAACCCTGTGGAGCACAGTTCTCTGACCCACACGTGGTCACCAGAGTCGGAGTCAACTGGGCAGCAAAGGTTTTTTTTTTTTTTTAACTTCGTCTGGGGAGGGGAACAGGTAGGAAGGACCTTTTAAACAGAGACTTGCAGGCGGAGGGTTCTTGTTCAGGAGAGAGATGGAACTGAAGACATTCTTTAGGTCTGTGGTTTGGATATCATTAGGGGTGGTTCACATACCTGGTCATAAAGGTACAGTTTATTATTAGTAAAGACCCACTGGAGAGATTTCTTTTTTTTTTACTGGAGTTTTTTTTTTTTGTTACCTGTTAGCCGTGACACTTAGGCCAGTAGTTGCATTTTTGGGTTTTGTTTTAACAGATTCGTTGAGGTATAATTTACATACCGTGAATCTCATGTGTGCAATTCAATGATTTGTTTTTTTTTTTTTTTTTAGCGAATTCATAGAGTTGTGCAACCATTACCACAATCCCACTTTAGAACATTTTCATCACCCCGAAAAGATCCCTCCTGCCCCTTGGCAATCAATCCCTGCTCCGACCCCCAGTCCCAGGTGCCACTGATCTTTCTGAGTCTGTGTTATTGTTAGTTGCTGTCAAGTGGGCTCCAACTCATGGTGACCCCATGCACAACGGAATGAAACATTGCCCGGTCCTGCTCCATCTTAATGATCATTGATATGTTTGAGTCCATTTTTGTGGCTATTGTGCCAATCCATCTCATTGAGGATTTCTCTTGGTTTTTTTGCTCCCCCTCTACGTTACCAAACATGATGTCCTTTCTAGCGATTGGTCTATTACAGTTGCTGTCAAGTCAGCTCTGACTCATGGCGACTCCATGTGTGTCAGAGTAGAACTGTGCTCCACAGAGTTTTCAGTGGCTAATTTTTTGGAAGTAGATCACCAAGACTTACTTTCAAGGCGCCTCTGGGTGAACTCAAGCTTCCAACCTTTCGGTTAGCAGCCTAGTGCGTTCACCATTTGCACTACCCAGGGACGCTGGATTGGCCTGTGGATTCGCCTTTTCTGGACATTTCACGTAAATGGAATCAAACAGTATGTGGTCTTGTGCATCTGGCTTCTTCCCTCATGTGATATGTTTGAGATTCAGTCGTGTTGCTGTGTATATCAGTGTTTCTCTCCTTTCATTGTTGGGATGGACCACAGCTTGTTCATCTGTTCCCTCCATGATGGACAATTTTCACCGTGAGTGTCCTGGCAGCCCATCCCACGTTGGCCCTGAGCTCATCCCTCTGGGCAGCAAACAGTCAGACCTATTGGCCTCCCTGGCATGCCCTGCCAGGCGGAGGAGGCTGGTGTCCTGCCCTCTCTGCTGGCCCATGTGTCCTTGTGTTCCTGTGCTGGACAAGTGATGCTTCTGACTTGGTGGGAAGAAGAGCAGTGGCCCCAGGGCCTTGGCCCAGCAGCCAGAGTTTGAGCCCCATGAGACCGGGGACCCTTGGCCTCTCCCTGGAAGCCGGCACCATTCCCTTGACGTGCCTCCTGCCTTCAGGGAAGGTTGAATCCTTGTTCCTACAGATAACAAACAAGCTGCACAAAGCCACCCCCTCCTCGGGGAGCATCGCCTCTGCTCACACCACTCGCTGTGTTTTTGTTGGCAGGTGGAGGAGCTGACCTCATTTTGAATCCTGATTCTGCACCTTCCTGGAGAATGGCCTTGAGCATGTTGCTCAACCCCACTGGCCTGCAGCACCCTTCCCTTCAAAGGTAATAGAGTGGAACATCATAATGACGTTATTATATCATTATATACTCATTTATACATTTTCATAATGATGAGGCTGCCGAGAGGTTAAACTTGATTTGCTAGCTCTAAATTACTCAACAACCTTCTCTACCGTTGTTTACCTTGTACATCTTTTGTGGCTGG
Organism: Dugong dugon; assembly: GCA_030035585.1. Classification (NCBI taxonomy): domain Eukaryota; kingdom Metazoa; phylum Chordata; class Mammalia; order Sirenia; family Dugongidae; genus Dugong; species Dugong dugon. The sequence continues at coordinate 20,796,568 of CM057462.1, read as the reverse complement.
GTATTTCCAGGTGCCTGGAAAAATTTCTTTTGAGAACGAAGTGTGTAAATATGTTTCGGATCAAATTTTTTTTTTTTACTTTGCAATATTTTTTATTGAGATATAACTCATGTAACAGAATTCCCCATTTTAAAGTGTACAATTCAGTGGCATTTAGTCCATTCATCATGTTGTGGAAGCACCACATCTGTCTAGTTCCAGAACATTCTCTTCACCCCAAAAGGAGACCCTGTACTCATTAGCAGTCAGTCCCCATTCCTCCCCCTCAGCCCTTGGCAACCACTAATCTACTTTCTGTCTCTTATGGATTTGCCTGTTCTGGATGTTTCATTAATGGAATCATACACGACGTGGCCTTTTGTATCTGACTTCTGTCACTCAGCATGTTTTTGAGGTTCAGCCATGTCGTAGCATGTATCAGGACTTTGCTTCTTTTTATGGCTGAGTAATATTCCATTGTATGGATGGAGTACATTGTGTTAATCCACTCATATTGACGGACACTTGGGTTGTGTCCACCCTTTGGCTATTGGGAATAGTGCTGCAATGAACTTTGGTGTACAAGTGTCTGAGTCTGTTTTCAGTTCTCTTGGGTAGATACCTGGGAACAGAATTGCTGGGTCATATGGTAATTCTATATTTAACTTTCTGAGGAACTGCCAAATGGGATCCATTTCAAAAGCTCAGCTATGCTGGAGAGAGTGCTGGGGTCTTCTAGATATGTTTGTACCTCCCCCCTCCCCGGAATATATATTCTTGAGGAACGTGTGTTTTGAGTCTCTATCTACACAAGCTTGTTTCTTGCCTCCACCCCCATGATGGCTCTCCCTCCCCCGCACACATTCTATCTCCTCTCTTTCCAGGATCAGACGCTTCTCCCCATTCCCACCAGGAACAAGCCCAAGGGCTGGCTGAGGAGCCTGACCCCATCTCCTTGCTGTCAGACCAGCCAATTGTCATCGCGTGGACCCCAACTCACAATGACCCCATGTGTTTCAGAGTGAACTGCACTCCATTGGGTTCTCGAGGATGTGACCTTTTGGAAGTAGATCACCAGGCCTTTCTTCCAAGGTGCCTCTGGGTAGACTTGAACCTCCAACCTTTCAGTTAGCAGCAAGCATGTTCACTGTTTACACCACTCAGAGACTCTCTTGCTATTGGACAGGGCAAGTTAAACACTACACATGTATTAACTCAAATGGATGGTGGTGACATCAGCCCCCTTCGCAGATGGGGAAACTGAGGCTCAGGGTGGGATTTGGGACCCAGGTCTGTCTGCTCCCCAGTCACACCTCATTGTTCTCTCTCTCTGGTTCTTCAGTTTCCAAGTGGCTTTGGTGTTTTGCCCACCAGCTCAGGTCACGTGCCCAGGGGAGGGGGATGTCATGCTTGCCCAGGCATCCAAGGGAGGGGCAGAGAGGTGAGCCTTCTGGTTTGCCCTCACCATGTCCTCTGCAGCCATTGCCAATCTCAGGATGAGGAGCTGGAGAGCCACAGAACCTTCTTGTCCCCATGCAACAGGAGCACCCGCGGCCCTGTCAGAAGGGAAGCCACTTCCTCTGAAAATGGACAGCAGTGATCTTGGAGGGTGTTGCCACATGGTCCGAGCCCTGTGACCCCTTTTGCAGTTGAATAGGGGAAACGCACTGAGCCCGTTACCATCCAGTTGATTCCAACTCATGGCGACCCATGTGTTATACAGAATAAACTGCTCCATAGGGTTTTCTTGGCTGTGATCTTTACGGGTGCTCGTGCATGATCTAGCATGAGTTCCCTCCCATAATGCCTTAAGAACATCTCCAGTATGCGTCAGATAATGTTTTTTCTAGGTCACAGAATGGTATAATTGGGATCCTATCTATATATGTTGAAACGAGGATATCTGAGAGTCAGTGTTGCTGCCTACACACTTCACAGACACCAGGAAGAATTTTTGCAACTATGTGTTTTTTGCCACATGACCTGCCAACCATATTTGCTGGAAGAGGAGCCAGCTTAATAGAACATGGACCAAGATGTCTAACACATGCTCAAGTCAAGGGCTCCTACGAAAGCCGCCGCGGTGCCATGCAGGTGAAGGATGGCCTCGCTCACCAACTGAGGCGGGATCCCGAGGCCTCTCCAGTCTGCCGAGGGTACACCACCGGCCCGTCTCACCCACGGCACTGGGGAGGTGTAGCATGAGCACACGTATTAGGACCAGAGAGATAGTGAGCTTTGCCTGGGCAAGGTGAAGCCAGAGGAAGAAATGAAGTAAGAGAGCTGCACAGAAGATTTCAAAGGGCAGCTCAAGAAGACTAAGTAGAGTATTATTACGAAATGTGCAAAGACCTGGAGTTAGAAAACCAAAAGGGAAGAACACGCTCGGCATTTCTCAAGCTGAAGGAACTGAAGGAAAAAATTCAAGCCTTGAGTTACAATACTGAAGGATTCTATGGACAAAATATTGAACGATGCAGGAAGCATTAAAAGAAGATGGAAGGAATACACAGAGTCACCACACCAAAAAGAATTGGTCAATGTTCAACCATTTCAGGAGGTGGCATATGAGCAAGATCTGATGGTACTGAAGGAAGAAGTCCAAGCTATACTGAAGGCATTGGTGAAAAACAAGTCTCCAGGAACTGACAGAATACTAACTGAGATGTTTCAACAAATGGATGCAGCACTGGAAGTGCTCACTCATCTATGCCAAGAAATTTGGAAGACAACTGCCTGGCCAACTGACTGGAAGAGATCCATATCTGTGCCCATTCCAAAGAAAGGTGATCCAACAAAATGTGGAAATTATGGAACAATATCATTAATATCACATGCAAGTAAAATTTTACTGAAGTTAGTTCAAAAAGTGATTGCAGCAGTACATTAACAGGGAACTGCCAGAAATTCAGGCCAGATTCAGAAGAAGACATGGAACCAGGGATATCATTGCTGATGTCAGATGGATCTTGGATGAAAGCAGAGAATACCAGAAAGATGTTTACCTGCGTTTTATTGGCTATGCAAAGGCATTCAACTGTTTGGATCATAACAGACTGTGGATAACATTGCAAAGAATGGGAATTCCAGAACACTTAACTGTCCTCCTGAGTGACCTGCACATAGACCAAGTGGCAGTTGGTTGAACAGAACAAGGGGATACTGAGTGGTTTACAATCAGGAAAGGTGTGCATACTTATTCAATCTGTATGCTGAGCAAATAATCTGAGAAAAGCTGGACTGTATGAAGAATGAGGCAGCAGGATTAGAGGAAGACTCATTAACAACCTGCGATATGCAGATGACACAGCCTTGCTTGCTGAAAGCAAAGAGGACTTGAAGCACTTATTGATGAAGAACAAAGACCACAGCCCTCAGTATGGATTACACCTCAACATAAAGGAAACAAAAATCCTCACAACTGGACCAATAAGCAACATCATGATAAACGGAGAAAAGATTGAAGTTGTCAAGGATTTAATTTTCCTTGGATCCACAATCAACACCCATGGAGGCAGCAGTCAAGAAATCAAATGATGTATTGCACTGGGCAAATCTGTTGCAAAAAGACCTCTTGAAAGTGTTAAAAAGCAAAGATGTCACTTTGAGGACTACGGTTAGCCTGACCCAAGCCACGGTGTTTTCAATCACATCATATGCGTGAGAAAGCTGGACAATGAATAAAGAAGACCAAAGAAGAATTGATGCCTTTGAATTATGGTATTGGCATATATTAAATATATATTGATATATATATAATTGATGCCTTTAATTATGGTGTTGATATATATATTGTATATACCATGGACTGCCAGGGGAACACACAAATCTGTCTTGGAAGAAGTACAGCAGAATGCCCCTTAGAAACGAGGATGGCAAGACTTCATCTCATGTACATTGGACATGTTCTCAAGAGGGACCAGTCCCTGGAGAAGGACATCATGCTTGGTAAAGTAAAGGATCAGAGAAAAAGGAGACCCTCGACAAGATGGGTTAATGCAGTGGCTGCAACAATGGGCTCATAGCAATGATTGTGAGGATGGTGCAGGACAGGTCAGTGTTTCATTCTGTTGTATATAAAGTTGCTCTAAGTCGGAACAGACTAAATGGCACCTAACAGCAACAACAACAGCAATCTTTATAGAAGCAGAATGCCAGATCTTTCTTCCACAGTGACACTGAGTGGGTCCAAACTGTCAACTTTTTGATTAGTAGCCTAGAGCAAACCATGTGTGCCACCCAGGGACCTGAATTTAGTGGGAAGGTAGAAAAATCTTAAAGAAAGACAGGCTGTAATGGGAAAAAAAAAGTGTTGAAGAGCAAAGATGTCAGCTTGAAGACCAAGGTGCGCCTGACCCAAGCCATGCTATTTTCAATCGTATCATATACGCGCGAAAGTCGAACAATGAATAAGGAAGATAAAAAAAGAATTGACCCCTTGGAATTGTGGTGTTGGCGACGAATATTGAATATACCATGGACTGTCAAAAGAAAGAACAGGTCTGTCTTGGAAGAACTACAACCAGAATGTTCCTTAGAAGCAAGGATGGCGAGACTATGTCTTACATACTTTGGACATGTTGTCGGGAGGGATCAGTCCCTGGAGAAGGACATCATGCTTGGTAAAGTAGAGGGTCAGTGAAAAACAGGAAGACCCTCAACGAGATGGATTGACACAGTGGCTGCAACAATGGGCTCAAGCATAATGATTGTGAGGATGGCACAGGACCGGGTAGTGTTTCGTTCTGTAGTACATAGGGTCACTGAGTCAGAACCGACTCCACGGCACCTAACACCAATGACAACAATGGACAAAAAAGTATCCCCTTGGGAAGGACAGTGACGTGTTGGTGGTTCAGTGGTAGAATTCTCTCCTTCCATGCAGGAGACCCGGGTTAGATTCCTGGTCAATGTACCTTGTGTGCAGCCACCACCCATCCATCTGTGGAGGCTTGCATGTTGCTATGATGCTGAACAGATTTCAGCAGAGCTTCTAGAATAAGATGGACTAGGAAGACAGGCCTGGTGATTAATTTCTGAAAAGCAGGCAATGAAAACCCTATGGGTCATAATGGTTGGGTCTGCAGCCAATCGTGGGGATGACACAGGACTGGGCAGTGGTTTGTCCCATTGTACATGGGTCGCCATGAGTCGAGGCCGACTCCATGGCAACTAGCAACAGAGAAGGAGAGAGGTGGTCAGAAAGTTCACATCCACTGCTGCTCCCACAGTGTCATGGGATGGATTATTGCCCCCCAAAAGTTCTGTTCACATGCTAATCCCAGTACCTGTGAGTATGACCTTACTTGGAAATAGGGTCTTTTCACATGTGGTCAACTTGAGGGTCTTGGGATGAGATCATCCTGCGTTTAGGGTGGGCCCTAATCCCATCTGGGTGATGTCCTTATAAAACAGGAGAAGAGAGACACACACACAGAGAAGACAGCCCTGTGACGAAGGCAGAGAGTGGAATGCAATCCCAGGAACTATAAGCCCAGGAGCGCCTGGAGCCACCAGAAGCTGGAAGAGATACGGAAGGATCCTCCCCTAAAGCCTCCAGAGGGAGTGTGGCCCTGCCGACCCCTTGATTTCAGATTTCTGGCCTCGAGGACTGTGAGAAAATAGATGTCTCTTGTTTTAAGCCTCCCAGTGTGTGGTACCTCGTTATGACAGACCTAGGTGGCTCAGACACACAGACAAGTGTTGGCTGGCAGGGGGAGCAGAGGTCTCTGACTGTGCTGGGTCCAGGGCTGGGCATGAGAGGATGCAGGGTGTGTGCCACACCCACAAACAGCCGGGGCGGAACGAAATAAATGTGTGAAAGAGAGGCAATTATCATCATTACCATCATCATCATCATCATCATCATCATCATTATTATTAAGTCATGTCAGCATCTGTAAAGAGGGGAGCTTGTTAACCCCCTCCTCACCAACCCCTCCTCTCTCCTCTATTCCCTACCCCAGTTCATAGAGCCCCCTCCAGCCAGGCACCTAATCCAGACATCCGCCGCTGACTCGGAATCCCACCCGGCCATGCATCAGGGACCAAGGTCCCGCCCCTTCTACTGCCTGCGTTAAGAGCCACCAGATTTAGTAAATAAAACCGAGGACACTCAGTGAAATGTGACTTTCAGATAAATAAGGAATGATTTTTTTAGTATAAATATGTTCCAAATAGTGCATGGGATTTCTTTTTTTTTTTTTATTTAGTGTAAGTATATCCCAGGCACTACTTGAAACACAGCAGCATAGCTTCTAACCTCACTGCAGCACGCACGCCACCACAGTGCAACAGACTGACAGACGGGCAATGACTTCTTAAATTAGAGGGTTTTTTTTTTGTTGTTGATTTAAAATAAATCTTTTCATCTTGAAATAACTTGGGATTTGCAGAAAGATTGTAAAGATGCAACAGAGTGTTCCCGAGTACGCTTTACCCAGCTTCCCCCAAGGGTAACATCTCACCCAACCACAGTGCGTTTGTCTAAGAAGCTAAGAAACTAACGCTGATCCAAGACTATTAATCGAACTGTCCGGTCCTTGAAGCCACGTGTAAGGCAACGGGCCAGATCCCAGAGTGCACCCGCTTTGTGGTGCCCCTCACGTTCCAAAGAGAGGATTGGAGGGGCCGGAAGATGGATTTAAAATTTTTTAAAATTTAATTGTGGAGTCCCTGGGTGATGCAAACGGTTAACATGCTTGGCTGCTCACCAAAAGGTTGGAGGTTTGAGCCCATCCAGGGGTGCCTTGGAAGAAAGGCTTGGTGATCTACTTCCAAAAAAACCAGCCACTGAAAACCATATGGAGTGCAGTTGTACCCTGACACCCTTGGGGTCACCGTGAGTCGGGGTCGACCTGATGGCAACTGGTTAGTAACTATCTATATGTAACAAAGCATTTGCCATTTCAACCTTCTTCACGGGTACAGTTCACTGACGTTAATTAGCTCGTCATGGTGTTCAGCCATCACTCTTACCTATTTCCAGATTTTTCTGTTGGAGTGGGGGAGAATGGATGGAGAAGGGCCTGGCCACCTGCCGAGCCCGGACCCAGGTAACAGGTTGTCTTACCCTCCCGACGTGAAAGCGTCACGACCTCAAATGAGCAGTAACTCTGAGGGAGGCTGACACCCCTGGTGGGCTCACCTGGAGTGTGTTTCTCTAACCTGTAGCTTAAAGAACACCAACCGGGTCATTTTAATGCACAGAGTTCGTTTAATCCACACAACATCTCTGCAAGGTTTTCTGCCCCATCCTCAAAGGAGAATGGAGGCTCAGAGAGGGCAAGGTACCTACCGAAGCAATTCGAGTCTGCCTGCACTGCCAGCAGCCCTCCCTGCTGGGAGAGGAAGACTCTGTGGTTAAATTTCAGTCCCAGAATATATTCGCAGAAGGCGGGAGTGAGAACTAGGGTACGGGGGGGCCCCTAAGCAGCGTTTCCCAACTTGCACAACGTTGGCATTTGGTTCTGTATCATTCTCTTCTGGTGGGGCCACCCTCTGCACTGTAGGGTGTTGAGCAGCATCCCTGGTCTCCACCCAGTCGATGCCTGTAGTGCCCCTCCCCTGGCTGTGACAACCAAAAATGTCTCCAGAGATCGCTAAGTGTCCCTAGAGGGCAAAAACACACCTGGTTGGGAACTACTGGAATAGACTGACAGACAGGTTATCTCATGATAAGGTGGATTTCCTTAGGCTCAGCACTGCTGACATTTGGTTCTAGATCATTCTCTGTGGTGGGGGCATCCTGTGCACTGTAGGGTGTTGAGCAGCTTACCTGGCCTCCATCCACCCGATGCCAATAGCATTCTGCCCGCCCCAGTTGTGACGATCACAAAAGTTGCCTGACATTGCCAAGTGTCCCCTGGGTCAGAAGGCCACTGGAATAGATAGATAGATGGGTGATAGGTAGGTAGATGATAGGTAGATAGGGAAATAGATAGATATAGCTGGCTAGAGAGAGAGAGAGATAGATAGGTTTGTAGATGATAGGTAGATAGATAGACAGACAGGGTCTCTTAAGACAGAATTTCTCCAACCTCTGCACCACTGACATCTGGTTCTGGATCACTCTCTAGTGAGGCCGTTCTGTGCACTGTAGGATGTTAAGCAGATCCTTGGCCTCTACCCATTAGATGCCAGGAGCGTGCCCTCTCCCAGTTGTGACTACCAAAACTGTCCCCAGACATTGTCCTGTGTCCCTGACTGAGATCTGCTGCCTAAATGAGGAGGTGAGGCCACTGTTCAGAGCTGTATTTGCATTTCCAGAAAATTCCAGCCTCATGGGCCTCCGGGTCCTACTGGGCAGCTAGTCCTCCCAACCCTAGGAAGGAAACCTCCCTCCACATCACTGACTTAGCCATGGAATACGTTGGACACTCGCAGTTTAATGTAATTGTTTGATGCTTTAGTCACACTATCCCAATCATATTCCTGAAAATATTTCAAAGTGACTTTACTGTGGCAGTATTGGTGTATACCCTGTACCCTTGTTGTTGCTGCTGTTAGTTGCTGTTGAGTCAATTCTGACTCACAGTGACCCCATGTGTGCAGAGTAGAACTGCTCTATAGGATTTTCAAAGCTGTGACCTTTTGGAAGCAGATCGCCAGGTCTGTCTTTTGAGGTGCCTCTGGGAGGGTTGGAACTGCCAACTTTTTGGCTGGTAGTTGAGCGCTTAACTGTTTGCACCGCCCAGGGACTTGAGAAACTTGAAATTTAGTGAGAAGAGTTCGAGCCCTTGCACGGGGGAGGCCTTGCATCCAGCGAGCTGGCTGTTCACCCCAAACAGTGACTCTGAACTGCCAAGGGTGTCACATGCTGACCGGGCGGAGCAAGAGGACTCAAGAGGCGTGTCCACCCTCCCAGCCCTCACTAGAGTCAAGGCCTAATTCACAGTGCACATCACACCTGTTCCCTCATCCCCGTGGTTCTCCTCATGCCATCGGCCAGACCGTGTGAGTGTCCAGTGGGTGCTAGGGGCCCCATTCAGCCCGTCTGAGTATCCATCTGGAGTGAAAAGGGGTATTTTAAACGAACAAAAAATATCACCCCCATGAATATGCAAGCTATGAATTTCCATTCGGAAAATCACATAGCAATGAAATATATAAAGCCAAAACAGTTACAAATACATGGAGAAATACTCAAGATCACAATCATAATAGAACGCATTAACAGACCTCTTAGAAGATCACAAGTCAAATAGATAAAGATAAACGAGGACATAAGACCAAAACCAAAATCCATCTGCCGTGGAGTCAACCCTGACTCATGGCGACCCTGTGTGAGCAGAACTGTGGTCCATAAGATTTTCAATGGCCGATTTTTTGGAAGTAGATTGCCAGGCCTTTCTTCCAAGGTTCTTTTGGGTGGTCTCGAACCTCTAACCTTTTGTTTAACAGCCGAGTGCTTTCACTCTTTGCACCACCAAGGCCCTCTTAAATAAGGATATGCTGTTTTTGTTGTTAGATGCTGTTAGGTCTTTCTCCTAGAGAGCCATTGGGTGGGTTCGTAAGGCCAACTTTTCGGTTAACAGCCAAGTGCTTAACCATTTTACCACCAGGACTCCTCAAATAAGGCTATAGTGGATGAAAACAACGTCAACATGCTGAATTTTCTAGAAAGACTACCTCTGTAGAATTGTACCCTGATTTTATTTTTTTAAAGTGGCTGAAAACAACACAGTTGTATCATTTCACAGTTTCTGTGGGTCAGGAGTCCAGCTCAGTGTGGCTGGCTCCTCTGCTCAGGGTCTCACCAAACTGACATCAAGGTGGTGGTTGAGCTATATCCTCATCTGAGGCTCCGGGTCCTCTTCCAAGCTCACTGGTTGTTGTCAGAATCCAGTTCTTTAGTAGGACCAAGGCCCTCCACTCCTGCAGGTGTCTGCCATGTGACCCTCCCACTTGCTTCTTTAAGATCCACAGGAAAGCATCTTCCTGCTGCTTCAAGTCTCTGACTTCTAGGCCCTCTTTTAAAGGGCCCACCTCGTTAGATCAGGCCCACCTAGGATATGATGAGTGTCTCCCTGCTGCTTCAAACCTCTGACTTCTAGGCCCTCTTTTATTGTAGTGCTTTTAGTGAAAGTTTACAATTCAAGTTAGTCTCTCATACAAAAATTTATACATACATTGTTATGTGACCCTAGTTGCTCTCCCTATACTGTGATAGCACACGTCTCCTTTCCACCCCTGATTTCCCGTTCAACCAGCTACTGACCCTCTTTGCCTTCTCACATCACCTCTGGACAGGAGCTGTCCATTTAGTCTCATGTATCTACTTGAGCTAAGAAGCACACTCTTCACGCTTATCGTTTTATGTCCCATAGTCCAGTCTAATCTTTGTCTGAAGAGCTGGCCTCGGGAATGGTTTTAGTTTTGGGCTAACAGAGAGTACAAGGGTCATGTCTTCTGGGGTCCCTCTGGTCTCAATCAAACCATTAAGTCTGGTCTTCTTACTAGAATTTGAGTTCTGCACCCCACCTTCCTCTTGCTCCATCAGGGACTCTCTGTTGTGTTCCCTGTCAGGGCGGTCATTGGTGGTAGCCGGGTGCCATCTAGTTCTTCTGGTCTCAGGCTGATGAAGTCTCTGGTTTATGTGGCCCTCTCTGTCTCTTGGGCTAATACTTTCCTTGTGTCTTTGGTGTTATTCATTCTCCTTTGCTCTAGGTGGTTGGGACCAACTGATGCATCTCAGATGGCCGCTCACTAGCTTTTAAGACCCCAGACGCCACTCACCAAAGTAGGATGCAGAACATTTTCTTAATAAACTTTGTTATGCCAATTGACCTAGATGTCCCCTGAAACCATGATTCCCAAGACCCCTTCTAGGCCCTCTTTTAAAGGGCCTGCCTAGTTAGGCCAGGCTCACCCGGGATATTATGAGCATATCCCTGCTGCTTTGAGTCTCTGACCTCTGTGCCCTCTTTTCAAGGGCCTGTCTGATTAGTTCAGGCCCACCCAGGATACTCTTTCTTCTGATGAACTAAAAATCAAAGGATTTGGAACCCTAATTACATCTGCAAAATCCTTTCACCTTTGCTATGTAACGTAACCTAATCCAGGCCCTGCTCCTGCTCAAGGGATTATACAGGTCATGTGTACCAGGAGACAGGCCCAAGAACCCCCACCTTATCCCCTGTTTTTACCCCTGGGAGGTTTTATGCAGAGATGAAAGCATCGCTTGGGTTCCCAGTGGGTGGAGTTGGGGGAGAGGAGGGGTCTGTGGCTCTATTTTCCTTGGGTTTTAATTATCTGGTGCCTCTGTAACAGAAATACTGCAAGTGGTGGCTTTAAAAAACAGAAGTTTATTTTCTCACAGTTCAGGAGGCTAGAAGTTTGAATTCAGGGCGTAGGCTCTAGGGGAGGGTTCTCTCTCTATCGCCTCTGGGGGAAAGTCCTGGTCTCAGCTTCTCTAGCGTTCTTCTCAGCTTTCCCCGGTTCCTTGGTGGTCTCCATGTGGCATCTATTTCCCCCCATTTGTGCTTGCTTGCTTCTGTGCCTAATCTGCTCTTTTAAAAAATTAATTAATTATTGGTGAAAATATATACAGCAAAAGAGATACCATTTCAACAATTTCTACATGTGTAATTCCGTGGCTTTGATTATACTCTTCAAGTTGTGCAACCATTCTCGCTTTCCTTTTCTAAATCATTAACATAAACTTACTGCCTCCTAAGCTTCTCATTTAGCCTTTGGAGTTGCTATTGTCAGTTTGACCCCATATAGGTGATTCTTTAAAACAATACAATGCTCAAGGCAGACATACTTTACTAGTGAAGCTAAACTATTGTTTGGTTCAAAAAAAGACTTCAGAGGATGTTGTTGTTAGGTGCCATCCAGTTGGTTCCGGCTCGTAGCGACCCTATGCACAACAGAATAAAACACTGCCCAGTCCTGTGCCATCCTCACAATCATGGTTATGCTTGAGCACGTGGTTGTAGCCACTGTGCCAATCCATCTTTTTGAGGGTCTTCCTCTTTTCTGCTGACCTCTACTATACTAAGCATGATGTCCTTCTCCAGGGACTGGCCCCTCCTGATAACGTGTCCAAAGTATGTGAGACAAAGTCTCACTATCCTTGCTTCTAAGAAGCATTCTGACTGTACTTCTTCCAACATAGATTTGTGTGTTCTTCTGGCAGTCCATAGTATATTCGATATTCTTCGCCAACAGCACAATTCAAAGGCATCAATTCCTTGGTCTTCCTTATTCATTGTCCAGCTTTCGCACGCATACAGAGACAATTAAAAATATCATGGCTTGGGTCAGGCACACCTTAGTCCTTAAAGTGACATCTTTGCTTTTTAACACTTTAAAGAGGTCTTTTGCAGCAGATATGCCCAATGTACTATGTCGTTTGATTTCTTGACTGCTGCTTCCATGGGCATTGATTGTGGATCCAAGTAAAATGAAATCCTTGATAGTGCCAATATTTTCTCAGTTTATCATGATGCGGCTTATTGGTCCAGTTGTGAGGATTTTTGTTTTCTTTATGTTGAGGTGTAATCCATACTAAAGGTTGTAGAATCAAAGCTTCAGGGGATAGTTTTGGTTAAATGTTTAAAGATTATCTCAGGGCAATAGTTTCCAGGGATCATCCTGCTTCAATGGCTCCAGAAAGTCTGGGTTCTATATATCTCAAAGGTGATTAGATTTAAGGCACACCTACACCGATGTGGCCTCATTAACATAACAAGGAAAACCTTCTCAAATGGAATCATATCCACAGGTATAAGGATTAGAATTCCAACTCATATTTTGGGGGGACACATTTAATCCTTCAGGGACACAGTACCCCGTTCTCTGGGTAAAGACAGCATGTATTGAGGCAGTGAAAGTGCTTGTCCTCCAAGCTGAACACCATAAACCCCCAATGAGCAAAGTACCCAAGGCAAGATGCAGAGCCACTTTTGTGCAGAAAGCTTTCTGTCTCCAAGCACCCTCTCCAAGCCACCACCATTCGCGTTCAGGGACTTTCACTTTCTGGGACTTTCGAAGGTAATGTGGCTATTATGAATTGAATTGTGCCTCCCCAAAAATATGTGTTGTAAATCCTGACCCATTATCTGTGGATGTACCCATGTACCCAATGGGAATAGGATTTTCTTTGTTCAAATAATGAGGCCATATCAGTGTAGGGTGTGTTTTAAGCCAATCACTTTTGAGTTATAAAGAGCAGACCAGGCACAGCAGAAGGCAGACACGGGGGCAGACCGACACTGTGTGAAGATGAGGGAGGCAGACCAGTCTAGAAGCCCAGGAACTCCAAGGTGGTGGGCTAGAGAAGCTGAGACAAGGACCTTCCCCCAGAGAGAGAGCCTTCCCCAAGAGCCAGCGCCCTGAGTTCGCACTTCTAGCCTGCTGAACTGTGAGAGAATAAATTTCTGTTCTTTAAAGGCACCCGCTTGTGGCTTTCTCTTACAGCAGCTCTCAGAAAGGAAGACACTGGCTGTTAGCTTTTCATTCTCATCAGGCTGAAGAGGCCACTGGGGAAGGTTTTTCCAAGGGGCTGGCTAGGCCAGTCCGAGGACCGCAGCCCTGTGACTCACGCGTCCCGGAGGCAGCGGGGCCAGGTACGAAGGGTGCGGGCTGGCAGCTCTCAGACACACCTTGTCCTGTTGAGCAATGAGTCCCCAGGGAAGCCGCAGGGACACGGCCACCTCTAGGGGCCGCCCTAGAGGCCCGCCCCCCACAGGCTTGTCATCTCCTTCAGGGACAAATCTGGGTGCTGAGTTATGTGGTGTGCTTGAGATGAGTTTGGGGACCTTCGGCAAGTGGGGCTTAGTGGGGTGCTGGGAGGGGTGGGGGCAAAGTCTGGAATGCGCCTGGTGCATATAGAGTGCTCGCTCTCATTGTTCTTGCTTTCAGTTCTTTGAGTCTATGCTTAGGAGTGGAATTGCTGAGTCATATGGTAATTCTAGGAGTCCCTGGGTGACACAAATGGTTAATCACCCCACTACTATTCAGAAGGTTGGCAGTTATAACCCACCCAGAGGCACCTCAGAAGAAAGACCTGGTGATCTGCTTCCAAAAGATCACAGCCATTGAAAACCCTGTGGAGCACAGTTCTACTCTGCACACATGGGGCTGCCATGAGTTGGAACTGATGGCACCTAACAACAACAACAGCCAATGACAGTTCTATACTTTAACTTTTTGAAGAACCACCAATCAGTTTTCTACAGCAGCTGCACCATTTTACACTGGATGAGGGTTCCAATTTCTCCACATCCTTGTTTTCTAGCTTTTTAAAAAATCTTTTTCATAGCCATCCTGGAGGGGTGAAATGATATCTCATTGTGTGTGTTTTCTAAATGTGGTAAATATACATGTAACAAACCATTTGCCATTTCCACCGTTTTTATCTGTGCATTCAGTGACATTGATTACATTCATCAGATTGTACAACCATCACCCCTGTTTCCAGAATTTTCCATCCCCCTTAATAGAAGCTCAGCATCCCCTAAGCAATGAATTTCCTTTGCCCGCTCCCTCCCACCTGCCCCTTGAAACCACTAATAAACTTTGGCCTCTATACACTTGCCTATTCTAGATATTTCATATAAGTGGGATTATATAATATTTGTCCTTTTATAACAGACTTATTTCATTCAGCATAACGTTTTCAAGGTTCATCCACGTTGTAGCCTGTATCAGGACTTCATTTCTCTTTATGGCTGAGTAACAAACAGTCCATTGAATGGATGGACCACATTGTGTTTATCCATCATCGGTTGGTGGACACTTGGGTTGTTTCCATCTTTCTGGCTATTGCAAATAGTGCTTCAGTGAACATTACTGTTCTCTTTGTGTTCCTGCTTTCAATTCTTTTGGGTCTATACCTAGGAGTGGAATTGCTGGGCCATATGGTCGTTCTAGGGGCCCTGGTGGCGCAATGGTTAAGTGCTAACTGAAAGATTGGCAGTGCGAACCTACCGAATGCACCTGGGGAGAAAAACCTAGCAATCTGTTCCCGTAAAGATTACAGCCTAGAAAAACCCAGCGGAGCAGTTCTACTCTGGGTTCCCTATGAGTTGAAATGGACTGGACAGTACCTAACAACAACGTGGTAATTTTATGTTTAACTTTTTAAGGAACCACCAGACTGTTTTCCTCGGTGGATGCCATTTTACATTCCCACAAGCAATGGATGAGCGTTCCAATTTCTCCATAACCTTGTCAACACCTGTTGTTTTCTGAGTTTTTTTTTTTTTTGTGATCATAGCCATCTTAGTGAGGGTGAGGTTGCGCCATCTCATTGTGGTTTTGATTTGCATTTCCCTGGTGACTAATGCCTCCACCCTTCTGTCAGTGTGTCGTACTGTGGTGGCTTGCATGTTGCTACTATGCTGGAAGCTATGCCACCTGTATTTCACATACCAACAAGATCACCCTTGGTGGACATGTTTCAGCAGAGCTTCTTGATTAAGACTAGGAAGAAAGGCCTGGTGATTTACTTCAGAAATTAGCCTATGAAAATCTTATGGGTCACAACAGAACATTGACCAACTTGCTTGTTTTGGACATGTCATCAGGAGGGATCAATCACTGGAGAAGAACAACGTGTCTGGTGAAGTAGAGGGCCAGGAGGGCATGTGAGATGGATTGACACAACAGTCACAAGGATGGACTTGAAAATACTGGTGATTGTGAGGATGACACAGAACCGAGCAACGTTTTGTTCTGTTGTACGTGGGGTCTCCATGAGTTGGAGTTGACTCAACGGCATCTATCTATGTAAAAAAAATACATATATGTACATATATATAAAATTCTGAGAGTAGAAACTACTGAATTGTTAAGTTGAGGAGAAAAAAACCCAAACTATTACATTCTGAAACTGTGACTCAACACTGGACCCTTTAAAAGTCACTCATGAAAACATTTAATTTTACATACTAGTGCTTTCTCATTATATTCACAAAACTAATTACAGCATTGATAAACCATTATGAATTTTGTTAGGTTGTGTGTGTGTGTGTGTGTGTGTGTGAGTGTGTCGGGGGTGTAAACCTCCCTACTACAACCACATTTTTCTGTCTGTTCAACAGAAACTTTGTTTTTTAGATCACCAATAAACAAGTTTCCCACATGGTTGTACCATTTTATGAAAAATGAGCACTGAGGTTGTTGTTGTTGTGAGCGTGGTCCAGTTGGCCTGCGATTCATGGGGACCCCGTGCACAACAAAACAAAACACTGCCCGGTCTTGTGGCATCCCCATGATCAGTTGTAGATCAGATTGTTGTGATCCATGGGGTTTTCTTTGCTGATTTTCAGAAGTAGATCACCAGGTCTTTCTTCCTAGTTAGTCTTAGTTCGGAAGCTCTACTGAAACCCGTTCAGCATCAGAGCGACACACAAGCCTTAACTGACAGACTGCTGGTGGCTGCTCATGAGGTGCATTGGCCAGGAATCGAACCTTGGGTCTTCTGTATGGAGGACAAGAACCACCACTGTGGCAAAAGACTGCTCCCTAATAGCACGGCCCTCAGAGTGTGCAAAAAGAAAACCCGGCCTAAGTGCTAAGCAATAAACCAGTCTGAAAAATCTACGCACTGTGTGATTCCAGCTATATGACATTCTGGAAAAGACAAAACTATAGAGACAGTGAACAGACCAGTGACTGCCAGGGTTTCACGGAGGAGGGGAAGGGGTGACTAGGTGGAGCACAGGGCATTTTAGGGCAGTGAAACTGTTCTGTATGACATTGTAATGGTGGACATGTGACATCATGCATTTGTCAAAACCTGTAAGACTGTACAACACAAAGAGTGGACTCTAATGTAAATATAAACCCATTGTGGTTGAGTCGATTCTGACTCGTGGCAACCCCATGTGTGATAGAGTAGAACTGCGCTCCATAGGGTTTTCAGTGGCTGATTTTTCAGAAGCAGATGGCCAGGCCTTTCTTCTGAGGTGCCTCTGGGTGGACTCACGCCTCCAATTTTTTAGTTAGCAGCCAATGCAAACGACGGACTTTACTTAATAATAATGTATCGATATTGGCTCATCAATTGTAACAAATGTACCACAGTGAATGCAAGATGTTGATAATAGGAGAAATAGTGTGCGTGGGGAGAGAGGGGGAATATGGCCACTCTCTGTACTTTGTGCACAAATTTTCCATAAACCTAAAGCTGCTCTAAAAAATAAAATGTATTAAAAATTTTAAAAAAAGGAAAGAACAATCTGGAACACAATATCTGACCAGTATTTGAGAGCATCATCGGCTGCCTTTGGGACCGGGCTTAACACTAAAGCTCAGTTGACTTTTGTGAAACAGGACATCAGTGCCAAGCCTGAACTGACCAAAGGTTCCCCCACTTCACGTGACTGCTAATTTCTCAAGGCCTTGATTCCACGATTGACGGAGTCTATAAGGAAAATATCGGAGTGGGTAAAAGGGTCTTGAATGTGGCTCTGGCCCTGCCTTCGTTTCTCTGCAGAAGTCCTGGATGGTGCAAACGGTGAACATACTTGCCTGTTAACTGAAAGGTTGGAGGTTCCAGTCCACCCACAGGTACACCGGAAGAAAGGCCTGGAGATCTACTTCTGGAAAATCAGCCACTGAAAATCCTATGGAACACAGTTCTACTCTGACGCACATGCAGTCACCATGAGTCGGAGTCGACTTGATGGCAACGGGTCACCTCGCTACTCTGTGTCTTGGAGTTCTGCATCCTGTAAATGGGAGATGGAATGGGGGTGTGGTAAAACACTCAGGAGTAGCAAGGGGGCGTGAGTATGATGTATGCAGTGGGTGCCCCAATGCATGTGTCCGGGTCTCAGTTCACCCGTGGCTGGTGGAGAAGCCCTTTCCATGGAATTTCTGCAACAATTTACAAGAACCTGGCCTTGCCAACGTATTCCAAATATGCACTTGGCCTGCCAACCCCTTATCACGTTCGTGGAGGAGTCAGGAACTCCTGCCAGAGCTCGCTCTCCCTTCTCACGTCCTACCTCTGCCAACTCCTCGCTTGGCCCAGCAGCTGGAGGAGGCGCCTCTAGTTTGTTTCCAGGGTCCATTGCATAAACCCTGAATTATGTAAGTCCTGAATCGAGTTTTGGAAAAGTCCCTCTTTTTTTTCCCTCCCCTCCAGAAGTTTTTCTCGGCATCTCTCAAACACCCAGCTGAGTGGAAGGTGGGGAGTGGTTGTTTACAGTTCTGGGTCAGAGCAGTGTGTTTGAAGGCCAGAGAGAGAGAGGAAGATGAGATTTGTATGAGTGCCTTTGAGAGTAGAAAAACAACTGTGACTTGAGAGAAGAAAAAAAAAGGAGAAGAAGAAAAATGAAACAGAAAACAACAGCTCGCAGAGTGAGAAAGTGGAGGCCCCGGCCCGGCCGTATGATTGTGGTTGGCTTGGATAAGAATGTTCCAGAATAGCCTGGGAGGCTTCTTGTGTTCCTGGCAGGCTGACCACTTCTGTCCCCTCCCTGCCTGCAGTCACTTTGGTCTCTCTGGACACACTGACGGGGACAAACAGCTTCTATTCTTTTCCTGGGGCTACCGGAGTGTGTCCCAGGCACCCAAAAATAGCCAGTCACTTACTGCAGACCTAAGTTCAACAATCAGGGTTTTCTTAAGACGTAAAAAGTTTTCCACTGAAAGGCCAGTTTTTGAAAACATGTGTAGTAAGAGGGAATTTTCCTTTTTTTTTTTCCTCCTGGATGAGATGTGAAAGTGTTGAGTTGGAAATGGCCAACTCTGTTTGTGTGGATAAGCATGTATGTTTTGAAATTTATTTCTTTGCTATTGTGGTACAAATATATATAGCAAAACAGTTACCAATACATTTTTTACTTGTGTAATTCAGTGACATCGATTCCATTCATCATGTTGTGCAACCATCATTGGCTATCCTTTCCCAAATTTTTCCACCACCATTAACAGAAACAGTGCCCCCCCAGCGATGGCACTCCTTCTCCCCTCCCCCTCCCTCCCACCCCTCAGAACCATGAATAAACTTCGGTCTCTATGCACTTTCCTGTTCTAGATATTTCATATAAGTGAGCTCATACAATGTTTGTACTTTTGTGACTGACTCATTTCGCTCAGCATGATGTTTCCAAGGTTCACCCATGTGTGGCATGCATCAAACTTCATTTCCAATTATGGCTGAGTAATATTCCATTGTATGGATTGACCACATTGTGTTTATCTGTTCATCTGTTGAGAGACACTTGGGTTATTTCCCACATTTTGGCTATTGTGGAAAGTGCTGCAGTGAGCACTGGTGAACAGGGTACCTGTGTATGTTTTGAGAGTTTGTGGTGGCAAAGGACTGGGGAATAGGAGAAGAAAACATGCTGATTAAAGACCTACTATGTGCCAGGCCCTGTGTGGAGTCCCCTTTATTCATGGGACTGGGGGAGCCAGTGATAGTCCCCCTGTTTTATAGGGGGAAACTGAGGCACAGCAAGGCCCTAATGCTCACAGTTGTCCTCACTGAGCCTGTATTTAAACTGTCTGGTTCTGGAGCCCCTGATCCCGGCTCAGGTGTCTTCACCTATGTGAGCCAGAGAGGGTCCACTGTTGTTGTCAGCTGCTGTGGAGTTGGCTCCTATTCATGGCGACCCCATGTACAACAGAATGAAATGCTGCCCGATCCTGTGCCATCTGCACCATCATTGGTATTATTGAGTCCATGGTTGCGGCCACTGTGATTTTGAGTGCCTTCCAACCTAGAGGGCTCATCTTGCAGCACTATATCAGATAATGTTCTGTTGTGATCCATAGGGTTTTCATGGGCTGATTTTGGAAGTAGATTGCCAGGACTTTCTTCCTAGTCTGTCTTAGTCTGGAGGCTCAGCTGAAACCTATCCACCATGGGTGACCCTGCTGGTATTTGAAATACTGGTGGCATAGTTTCCAGCATCACAATAACATGCAAGCCACCACAGTATGACAAACTGACAGACAGGTGGTGGAGAGGGTCCACACGTGTAACCTGTTGCCACTGAGTCGATTTCAATTCATGGTGATCACATGTGTGCAGAGTAGAACTGCTCCATAGAGTTTTCAAGGCTGTGACCTTTCAGAAGCAGATTGCCAAGCCTTTCTTCCAAGGCACATCTGGGTAGGTTTGAAATGCCAAACTTTTGGCTAGTAGTTGGGTCCCTGGGTGTAGTCCTCCACCCAGAGACTCCGTGGAGAGGGTCCACAGACCCCCTGAAACTGAATGCAAAGTGTTGATGAGTTTATTTACAATGTCGCCCTGGTGGCACAATGGTTAAGAGCTATGGCTGCTAACTAAAAGGTCGGCAGTTCAAATCCACCAGCTGCTCCTTGGAAACCTTATGGGGCAATTCTACTCTGTCCTATAGGGTTGCTATCAGTTGGAATCAACTCTACAACAATGGGTTATTTACACTGGAAAGTGATGACAACTTTCACCACTCTGGGGCCCAAGACATCAAAAAGATACAAACCTACCAGCCCCAAAAAGGGGGCTAGATCTTGGCTAAATTGCTTCACTTTTCCAAGCCTCAGAGTTGCCATCTGAGAAATGGGTTGTAGCTCCTCACATGTGCTGGATCCCTGATTCTCTGTCCCTCCCAACCTCTAAAAACACAAAGCGGGACCCACCAGATGTTGACTGGCCTTTGGGCAAGAAATTTTTCTGATCTCGTACTGCAAATATGTAACGAGAGCATTTTGATCTTTGTTGGGGAAAGTGCAGGCTGCATTTTGACATCTGAGGGCATTAAGCACTTCTGCTTTTGCCTTAGATCTCTGCCTGGCTGTGAAAGATGACAGATAAAACCCAGGGTACCCCGTTAAATTTGAATTTCAGATAAACAACGCGTACTTTTTAGTACAGGCGTGTCCAAAATCCACCACCCATCTGTCAGTCTGTTGCACTGTGGGGACTCGCGTGTTGCTGTGATGCTGGAAGCTATGCCACTGGTATTTCAAATACCAGCAGGGTCACCCATGCTGCACAGGTTTCAGCTGAGCTTCCAGACTAAGACAGACTAGGAAGAAAGGCCTGGTGATCTACTTCCAAAAATTAACTAATGAAAACAGTATGGCTCACAACAGAATGTTGTCCGACTTGCTTGCTTTGGACACATCATCAGGAGGCATCAATTGCTGGAGGAGGACATCATGTTTGGTGAAGTAGAGGGCCCGTGAAGGCAAGGAAGACCCTCAGTGACGTGGATTGGACCAATAGCCACAATGATGGGCTCAGATATGCCGGTGATCATGAGGATGAAGCAGGACTGGGCAATGTTTTGTTCTGTTACACATAAGGTCGCCGTGATCCTGGCTTCGACTGAACGACAGCTAACATCAACAACTGAAAAAAAAAACAAAAAACATATCTGTTGCTGTCAAGTTGATTCCAACTTATGGTGACCGCACGTGTTACAGAGCATAATGGTTCCACACGGTTTTCTGGGCTGTAATCTTTATGGAATCAGATTGCCAGGCCTTTATTCTGCAGCACTGCTGGTTGGCTTTGAATCATCAACCTTCAGATTTGTAGTCAAGTGCAAACCATTAGTACCACCCAGAAACCTTACAACCACAAATGACAACAACAAATTACCACAAATATCCCAAATATCCCATGGTATGGGACAACTTCCTCCATAAAAATAAGAAAGTCAAAATAATGTAATAGATTTTCATGGACTCTCCAAATTTTTTTTCTGATGTGGGAAAAACAATTAAAACATTTCTTTCAACCCTAAAAGTTCTCTTTTTAAAGTTGTGATTTTAAAAGAAATTACAACATTTCCTTGGGCCCCTGAAAGCTGGATTCTGGGAAAAATTGAGGGATAGTGTCACTCCTAGGGCCAAGTTGCCCCTTACAGAGACGCTTCCGGCTCTGAGGAGCCTCGGTTGAATACGTGGAAGTGTGAATCAGACCCCGGTGCCCGGGAGTCAGGACCTGAGTGAGGTGGCTTTTCTTGAGGCAACGCTATGTGCTCAATCCCGTTGCTCGTGGGCCTTCCTGCAGCCTGGGGCTGAGGACAAATTTAGACCATTTGTCATCCGAGTGACTTACCCTTCAAAGATTTCCTAGGGTCTTAACAAATTGCAGTGACCAGGCCTTCTCGAGGAACCCGTGGAGAGTTGGGGCTGCCTTCTTGGTGGATCAGGCCCTGTCTTTGATTTTGTCAGAGCAGCTGGGGTCTATCGGACAAAAGCACTCTTAGAACCCAAAACACCCCGAGTTGCCTTAGATTTCTGCTTGGCTGTGAGAGCCTGCAAAGAGCCCTGGTACCACAACAGTTAAGTGCTTGGCTTCTAACTAAAAGGTCGGTGGTTTGAAACTACCCAGCAGCACCATGGAAGAAAGCCCTGGCAATTTGCTACCATAAAGATGACAGCCAAAAAAAACCTCTATGGGGCAGTTCTGCTCTGCTACATGGGGTCACTGTGAATTGGAATCGATGACAGCACCCAACAACAGCACGAGAGCTGCACTGTCACAGATTTAGCAGATACATTGCAGGAGGTCCAGTGAAATCTGAATTTCAGATAAGCAATGAAGATGTTGGCAAATCTGCAGCAAAAGACCTCTTTAGAATTTTAAAAAGCAAAGATGTCACTTTGATGATTAAGGTGCACCTGACCCAAGCCATAGTATTTTCAATTGCTTCCTGTGCATGTGAAAGCTGGGCAGTGAATAAGGAAGAACGGAGAAGAATTGATGCCTTTGAATTATGGTGTTGATGAAGAATATTGAATGTACCATGGACTGCCAGAAGAATGAACAAATTAGTCTTGGAGAAAGTACAGTCAGAATGCTCCTCAGAAGCAAGGATGGAGAGACTTCGTCTTGCTTACTTTGGACACTCATCAGGAGGGACCAGTTTCTGGAGAAGGACATCATGGTTGGTAGAGGGTCAGCGAAAAAGAGAGAAACCCTCCAAGAGATGGATTGACACAGTGGGCTACAACAATGGGCTCAACTGTAGCAAAGACCAGGAAGATGGTGCAGGACCGGGTGACATTTTGTTCTGTTATATATATGAGTTGGGACCGACTCGATGACACCTAACAACAACACATCCCAAATAGTGAACAAAATGGAATATACTTATGCTAAAGATTTGTCCATTGTTTATCTGAAATTCAAATTTCACTGGGCAACCTGTGCTTTATCTGGTACCCTACACCAAAGAGAAGACAAAGATTAGAGATACGTGGGTGTGGAGGTGATCTTGGCCTGAGGTCCTGTGGGGTGCCAGGTCAGAGCTGGGGGCCTTTCCTGCACCATCTCCTTAAATTGTCACCACAGCCTGAGGTACAAGTGAGGAAGCCGAGGGCTGAGAGAAGCTGACCCTATAGGAAGGCCATTCCTGGTGGGCAGTGATGGAGGTTGGGGGGGGAGTGATGCGGACATCCTATGTGTCCAAGGGGCATGGGAAATTTGGGCTTAATCTTACCAGGGTCAAAATTGGGCAGGGTAAGGGAGCAGAGGTGGCTCAGTGGTAGAATTCCCACATTTCGTGTGAGAGATCCAGATTCGGTTCTTGGCCGATGCACCTCACGTGCAGCCACCACCCATCTGTCAGTGGAGGTTTGTGTGTTGCTATGATGTTGAACAGGTTTCAGCAGACCTTCCAGACTAAGTTGGACTAGGAAGAAAGGCCTGGAGATCAACTTCTGAAAATCAGCCAATGGGGGAAAAAAATTGGGCAGAGTTCCTCAAAAAGTTCAACATAAACTTACTGTAACCTGTGGCCATTGAGTTGATTCTGACTCATAGCAACCCTATAGGACAGAATAGAATTGCCCCATAGGGTTTCCAACTAGTGGCTGGTGGATTCTAACTGCTGATCTTTTGGTTAGCAGCTGAGCTCCTTAGGTACGTACCCAAATGATTTTCAAGCAGGTGTTCAAATAAAAACGTGAACACGCATGTTCACAGCAGCACTGTTTACAACAGCCCAAAGCTAGAAACAACCCAAAAGTCCATGAACTGATGAACGGATAAACACAATGTGATCCATTCATACAATGGAATATTATTCAGCCATAAAAAGGAATGAGCACTGATACATGCTACAACACGGATGAGCCTTAAAAACATTATGCTGAGTGAAGTTAAGTCAGACACAAAAGACCACATAGTGAATGAAATGTCCAGAAGAGGCAAATCCATAGAGACAAGAAGTGGATTAGTGGTTGCCTAGGGAATGAGGAGCGAGGGGAATGGGGAATGGCTGCTAATGGGTATAGGGTCTCCTTTGGGGATGATGCAAATGTTCTGGAACTCGATAAAGATGGTGGTTGCACAATGTGATGACTGCACTAAATACCACTGAATTGTGCACTTTACAGTGATCAATTCTATGTTATGTGAATTTCACCTCATTTTTTTTTTTTAAAGCAAAGGATAGAAGACACAGCGGGCAGATGCTGACTAGGGGGAAGCTCCGACTGTGGGCAGGTCTATGGCTGGAGCCCCTGAGAGGGGAGTGCAGGAGCAGAGACCCTCTTTCCATGAACAGCTGCTGTGGGGCACCGTGTGAGGTCTCATTGGACCCTGGGGTTGGGGACCGCTGCTCTGTCCTATATGGAAGTGGACCCTGAGGCTCATGAGGTCAGGAAACTTAGTTTCTTGGTGTGTGGTCAGCTGGGATGCCAACCTGAGTCTGCCGGACCCCCGAGCCCAGGGTGTCCTTCCGGGAAAATGCCATCCACAGGCCTGGGATGGGAGGTGTGCCTGGGGGTGGTCCCTGAAGGGGAGTGGGCCCACAGGGGAGCCAACATGGTGCCTGCTCCTGCCTGGGACTTAGGGCTGTGGTCCCCACCCCAAGCAGGAGCCTGGCCCCCAGCTCAGATCCCACATTCAGGAACTGAGAGGTGCCTGGGAAAGAGCTGGGATCCTCCAAATCAGGAGATACTTGGTTAAGATTCTGGTTCCTGGAGCCAAGTGCCACTTGTTTGGCTGGGTGAGTGACTGTGCCTCTCTGAGCCTCAGTTTCCCCTCTGTGATACAGCAAGGTGCCCACCAGGTGTCAGCAGAAGGGACTGAGACCCCTGGCTGGGGCTTAGCTGTCACCAACACCTCAGGAATTCGGTACTCCCCAGACATCTTAGCAGGAACTTGCAGCCCCTTCCCAGAAGGGCCTTGAAATCTGTTTATTTAATTAAGAACACTGGATGACAAAGAACATCAGTTCATTGGGAAGTATTTGAAGGAGATAGAAGTCACCTCACCTTGCTGGAGAGTGGGACGCCGAAGGGCTATGTGGGTGCTTCTGGGATGAATGAATGAATGAATGACATTTTCTCTGTTTAATAAAGAGGGGAGGCAGCAGAGCTGGTTGTCTTGTTCCTGGAAAGTAAAGTGCTCACCCCGCGCGGGCAGAGCTGTGTAGACATCCCATGGGAGAGGTGCTGAGAGAGACAGAGGAAGAGGGAGACAGGGACAGAATGAGAGAGACAGAGGGAGGAGGGAGAGAGACAGACAGAGGGAGAGACGGAGACAGAGAAAGGCAAAGAGACTGAGAGACAGAGAGAGACAGGAAGAGACAAAGAGCTAGAGAGACAGAGAAAAACAGAGAGAGACAGAGACAGAACTGGAGGGAGAGAAAGTGAGTCAGACAGAGACAGAAAGTGAGAGAGACAGTGATAGAATGAGAGAAAGTGAGACAGTTAGAGACAGAGAGAGATACAGACAGAGATAGAGACAGAGAGAGACTGTGACAGAGAGAGACAGAGACGAGAGAGTCAGAAGCAGAGATAGAGATAGAATCAGAGATAGACAGAGATAGAGATACAAAGTCAGAGAGAAAGAGATACATTCAGAGACAGAGGAGAGAGGAACACAGAGACAGAGAGGGACAGAGATGGAGAAACAGAGAGACAGAGGGCAATAGAGAGAGAATGAGAGAGAGGGGGCAAGAGTGCAGGACCCTGAGATCTGTCCTTTCTGTGTCTTTGAATTAAAGCCCAGACAGGCAGGGCCTTCATTTGACAGATGAGGAAACTGAGGCCTAGCCATGACTCTGGGCCTCCCTCCCCATTGCCCACGGCCATGGGTGCTGCACCATGTGGATCCCTCCCCCTTAGCCTGCCCACGGCTGCACGCACATCCACCCTCCACTCCTACCGTGCTCCCCCAACCAATACCAACCCCACCCCCCAGCCCCGGCCAGTTAAAAATAGCCCCGGTTTCAGAGCTGGTGAACTTCTGAAAGGGGCGTCAGAGCCAGGGGCTGTGCTGAACAGGCCACAGGGAGGGATGACGCTAATTGTGGCAACACGCAGGGCACAAAGGAGCCATTCAGAGAGCCGGCACGTCTGGATTGGATTTCTGGAGAGCAAAAGTTTCTTTCATTTCCCCAAGTAGCCGTGGGGAATGGCAGAAGAAAACATCCCCTTGGAAGGCAAGAGGATCTCATTTTGGGATGAGGGGAGCCTGGTGCCCTCCTGAACAGACGGGCCGGTGGCACATAGGGAAGTCCCAAGCACACCCCATTGCAGTCCCCTGTCTTGAATGAGTTGGGAGGTGTCCCCTCCTCTTCAGTTTCATGAAGATATTTGTGTAGGACTGATGTTATTTCTTCCCTAAATGTTTGGGCAGATTCATCAGTTATGTAATTGGACCTGGGGTTTTCTTTGTGGGAAGGTTTTTACCTACCACGTCCATTTCTTTCATAGAAATAGGGCTATGCTGGCTCTCTATTTCTTCTTGAGTGCGTTTTGGTCATTGTGTCTTTCAGTGAATGTGTCCATTTCATCTGAGTCATTGACTTTATTGGCACAAAGTTGTCATTACATGTGCTTGTTGTCTTTTTTTAATAAATTAAAAAAATTTTAATTGTGACGAAAATATACATAAAAAACATACCTTCTCAACAATTTCTACACATACAATCCAGTGACATTGATTACATTCTTAAAGTTTTGTGCGACCATTCTCACTATCCTTCTCCAAATCATCCTACTACCATTAACATAAACTCAATGCACCCTAAGCAGAAACTCTCCCTCTCCCCCTCCTTCTCATCCCCAGAAACCACTAATAAACTTTGGTCTCTATACATTTGCCTATTTCATACAAGTGGAATCACACAAATCAATATTTGTCTTTTTGTGACTAACTTATTTTGCTCAGCATGATGTTTTCAAGGTTCATCCATGTTGTAGCATGTACCAGGAGTTCATTCCTCTTTATGGCTGAGTAATATTTCATTGTATGGATAGACCACATTGTGTTTATCCATTCCTCTGTTGGTGAACACTTGGATTGTTTCCACCTTTTGGATATTGTGAAAAGTACTGCAGTGAGCATTGACGTGTGTTACCCTTTTGATATGTGTTGATTCTGTAGTGAGGTCATCTCTTTCCTTTGTGATATTGGTAATTTGTGTCTTCCCTCTCTCTCTCTTTTTCCTGATCAATATGACCCACTCCAGGATTAGGAGCCACAAACCCTCGTGTTATATTTATCCAAAAACATGAGTTTTGCTCTTCTCCCCATTGGGACAGCTGCTCCAATTGCTCTCATGACCTTTTATGGGAAGGTAGGGTGGCACAGTGGTTAAGTGTTTGGCTGCTAACTGAAAGATTGGTGGTTCAAACCCACCCAGCAACTCTCTGAAAGAAAGACCTGGCGATCTACTCCTGTAAACATTACAGGCTAAAGGGAGAATGAAGAAAACCAAAGACACAAGGGAAAGATTAGTCCAAAGGCCTAACGGACCACAACTACCACAGCCTCCACCAGACTGAGTCTAGCACAACTAGATGGTGTCTAGCTACCATCACTGACTGCTCTGACAGGGATCACAATAAGAAGTCCCGGACAGAGCTGGAGAAAATTGTAGAACAAAAAAAAAAGTCCAGACTTACTGGTCTGACAGAGACTGGAGAAACCCCGAGAGTATGGCCCCCGGACATCCTTTTAGCTCAGTGATGAAGTCATTCCTGAGGTTCACCCTTTAGACAAAGATTAGACGGGCCCATCAAAAAAAAAAAAAAAACAAGACTAAACGGGCATACCAGCCCAGGTGCAAGGACTAGAAGGCAGGAGGGGACAGGAAAGCTGGTAACGGGGAATAGGAGGGGAGAGTGTTGACATGTTGTGGGATTGGCAACCAATGTCATAAAACGATATGTATATTAATTGTTTAATAAGAAGCAAGTTTGCTCGGTAAACCTTCATCTAAAGTACAATAAAAAGGAAAAAACAGATTACAGCCTAGAAAACTCTATGAGGCAGTTCTACTCTGTCACATGGGGTCGCTATGAGTTGGGATCAACTTGACGGCACCTTACAATAACCTCCTCCCAGCTCAGAACATGAAAAGACTGCCTATGAAAGGGTGAACGTCCATCTCCCCGCCATGTCCTCCTGACTCCCGAAGTTTAATTTCTAAGTGTAGAGCAGAAAGATGGCAGGTCTGGAAATCAGGAAGCTCCTGGTTCAGTTTTGTTTCTTTTCACTAGGGCTGGGACTAAGGTGATGTAAGTGCGGCACCCAGTGTAACATTCACAGTCATGGAATGCAAAGTTGGAAAAAGCTCCCTATAGCTCCCTGGCTGCATGGTCTTGGGTCATTGCGACATCATAAGATGCTGAGCCTCTTGTTGCTCCTGTGAAATGGGGGTGGCGATAGAACTTACCTAATGGGGCTAAGATGTGGATTCAGTGAGAAAATATATGGATGTGCTCTGCCAAGGACATAACCACCAGTTGCTGTTGAGTAGATTCGGACTCCTGGTGACTCCATGTGTGTCAGAGGAGAACTATGTTCCATAAGGTTTTCAGTGGCTGAGTTTTTGGAAATAGATCATCAGGCCTTTCTTCTGAGGCACCTCTGGGCGGACTCAAACCCCTAATCTTTCAGTTAGCAGCCGAGAGCATCAAATGTTTGCACCACCCAGGGATTCCAGGGAAGTAAAGGTCCCGAAAATAATGATAATAATTAATAGTAATTCTTAGCACTTTGATACTAACCGCTATAGCCCTTCTTCTAACTGTTTAATGCTTAAAACAATGCAGGGGCTTTTTGTATGTGTGTGGTAAAATACACATAACATAAAATTTGCCACTGTCACCATTTTTAAATGCACAATTCAGTGGCATTAAGTACATTTACAATGGTGTGCAGCCATCACTTCTGTCTAGTTCCAGAATGTTCTCATCCCCATAGGGGACTTACCCCTTTACCCCATTACCCCTTTTCCCGGTGGAAAAAAAAGTGTGTACACCCCAACTCCCAGCTATTCAAGCAAATGTTTGTTTCAGTGAATTTTTTTTTATGCTTCTGTTTTTAACTTCAGTAATTTATTTCTTAGTGAGGTGAAATTCACGTCACATAAAATTCACCATTTTAAAGTGCACAATTCGCTGGTATCAAATACATTCAAAATACTGTACAAACTTCACCTCTATTTATTTCCACAACTTTCTCATCATCGTAAGGACTATCTGCTTCTGTAAAGATTACAGCCAAGAAAACCCTATGGCGCTCCATTCTACTCTGTCACACAGAGAGTTGCCATGCATCAGAATCGACTAGACCGCAACGGGTTTGGGTTTGTCGGTTTCACTGAGCACAATATTGTCAAAGTTCATCCACGCTGTAGCAGTTATCAGTACTTTATTCCTTTTTTAAAAAAAATTTATTGTGTGTATAGGGTTCACTTCATGTTTTGAATGTATCGTTTTAAAATATCTTGCTAATGGTGGGGCTTTCATACAAGTTTTAATCAATATCTCAAGGCAAAATAAACCAGATGTGGTATATTAAAAAAATTTATTGCGGTGGGATATATAGAACAAAACATTTGCCATTTTATTCACGTTTAAGCGTACAGTTCCATGACATTGATCACATTCACCATGTTGTGCAACCAGAGCCACCATCCCATTTTACAGAAGTGCAAACTCAGGACCGGGGTTCCATGGCAGAACTGGGATTCGAACCCTAGCTGTTGGCCCTCAGAGCCGAACCGCCCAGCCAAAAACCACAGCTCGACAGTTTTGACTTCATTTCCCCTGGCAGCAGCTCAAGGTTGCTTTCTTTTCTGGAGAAAAGTGATTTAAAACAAAAACACCCACGGAGTCCCCAGACTGCGTTCTGGAAGCGAGGTGGCCTCTGGACTCTTGTCTTGGCTGATGACTCCAGGGACGGCGTTTGGCTCTCTTTAGGCCAGAAAGCCACCTGCTTGCTGGGCGGCCAGCCACCGGGTGGCCAGCGTGAGTGAGGGCGCGGGACCCTCGGCCTTCTTTATATACCAGGGTTATTTTTAACCAGGGCCTCCCAGCATATGACGGAGCTTCCTCTCTCCGACTCGCAGGAAACCCTCTTGGCTGAGGTTCTTGCTAACACACGCGGCCCGGGCTCCCAGGACTGCTGAGAACAACAGGCCTGAGACTGCTCAGCTCTGGGGAAGAAAACCTGGCCCCTTTGCCAGTCCTGGCAGGAACGCTTTGAGAGCCCTGGGCCCTAGCCAGCCAGAGGACAGCGCCAATATCGGTGACAAATTGGCCTGAGATTGTGGCCCAGGGGACCCTCAACTCCATGGCCCCTTCCCATGGTGGAAAAAGTGTGAGCCCCCAGCCACTAGCTGGACAGATAATATTTGTGTTAGTGGATTTTTTTATATTCTGGTTTTTTTTTTTCAATTAATTAATTTTAATGAAGCAGAAATTCACATACCATACAATTCACCATTTAAAAATGCACAATTCAATGGCTTTTTGTCCATTCACAATGTTGCGCAGCCACCACCTCTATCTAGTTCCAGAACATTCCATCATCCCCAAAAGGAAACCCTGTATATATTAGCAGTGACTCCCCATCCCCTGATGCCCCCAGCCCCTGGCACCTACTCATCTTTCTGACTCTATGGATTTGTATGTTCTGGCATCATAGAAGCTGGGACGCTGCTCAACACACTACAGTGCACAGGATGGCCTCCACCACAGAGAAGGATCCAGAACTAAACGTCAGCAGTGCCAAGGTTGAGAAACTCTGCCTTAGCATGAGAGACCCTGTCTTTCTATTCAGATGGTTCTCAACATTTTTTTCCCCCTTTCGGGACACTTGGTGACGTCTGGAGACAGTTTTGGTTGTCACAAGTTGAGGAGGGGCGCTACTGGCATCGAGTGAGTGGAGACCAGGAATGCTGCTCAACACCCTATAGTGCACAGGGCAGCCCCACCAGAGAGAATGATCCAGAACCAAATATCCAGTATTGAGGCTGAGAAACCCTGTCTTAGCATGAGAAAACTAGCCTATCTATCTATCTATCTGTCTGTCTGTCTTAGTCTGGGTTCTCTAGAGAAGCAAAACCAGTAAAGCATATAAACACGTACACAGAGAGATTTAAATCAAGGAAATGGCTCATGTGGTTGTAGAGGCTGGAACGTCCCAAGTCCCTGGGTCAGGATTGAGGCTTCTCCTGATTCACATAACCTCAGTGGCTGGCGAACCCAAGATCGGCAGGTCAAAGAGCAGGGTTCTTGCTCACAGGCTTCGAAGATCAATGAATCCCAAGATCAGCAGGCAAGACCACAGGTAATCTGCTAGCTCAAGTCCCGAGAACCGGAGGTCAGACAAACAGGACCCAGCTGTAGGAGCCAGAGTGAGCAAAAGCCCATGAGCCTTGCCAGAATGTCCACTCATGTTCAGTGTAGGCCGCAGGCCCGAGGAAACTCCCTTTCAGCTGACTGACTGCTCACAGCAGATCCCATTAAGGAGGTGATCACATTATCAAATCTCATCATGGAAGTGATCGCAACATCATATGACTGCCAAACTACATCATAACTGCCAAACTGCTAAGAATCATGGCCCAGCCACGTTGACACATAACACTGTCTATCTCAGAAATTCACAATTAGGGGTGATTTTGTCCTCCCAAGAGACATTTGACAGTACTGGAAACATGTTTGGTCATCACTTCTGGAGACAGTTCTGCCCCCAGGGGACATTGGCAATGTCTGGCTACATCTGTGGTTGTCACAATGGGACTGGGCGGTGCTACTGACATTGAGTGGGTGGAGGCCAGGGATGCTGCTCAACACCCTACAGTGCACAGGACGGCCCCATCGCAGAGAATGATCTGGAACCAAATGTCAATAGTGCCAAGGCTGAGAGACTCTTGGGACCCAAGTGGACTCTCAGAAGCCTCTAATGCAAGGCAAGGAGTCCTGTGGGCCAGACCCTGTTAATGTCTTACCTTGAGTAATCCTCCCCAAACCTGAGAGCGGGAAGCGGTTATTTCCACCTTTGCAGGAGGAAACTGGGGCCCAGGAAGGTGAGTGCTCTCCTGTGAACTCAGAGAAGCTTGGGCTTTAAACTGAGGGTAGTAGGGAGCCATGAGAGGTGTCAGAGCAGGAGAGACATGTTTGGATCTGTGTGCTGGGAAGATCTCTCTGGGGCCAGGGTCTGGGCCCAAAAAAAGGACCCAGGTGGGAAACTGGAGGACTCCCAGAGGGCGGAAAGAGGAGGGACTGTCTAAGAGGCCAGATGGAGATGGGGGGGAGGGGAGGAGGGGTGGGCAGTCCCTGCCAATAGCAGCATGTGCAAAGACTGGGAAGCCCAGCCAAGTGGGGTAAGCACCCCGGTCAGCCCACACAGGGCCTGGGACGCCAGACTCGACCCAAAGGCAGGAGTGGGGGTGTCCTTGAAGGGGTTCAGAGAAGGGAGACACTGGGTCACACTGTGTTCTGGGACAATTTGTGGGGAGGAGGGGACCCAGTACCTGGTGGGGTCTTGCTGCCCTTGCCCGGTTGGCTCCTGGGACCCAGAGGAGCCATGCACATCTTCTGGTCTCTCACTTCTGTGGCCCCACAGATGTGGCTTGTCAAAATGGGGAGAACTGACATCATGGTGGATGCCAGTGGCACCCCACTTCAACTACGCACCCGCTCACTCATTCATTCACTTGCCCAGTCTTGGGGAACCTGGTACTCAGCCTGCCTCTGCATCCTGGGGCTTGGGGAGCTTGGGGCTCCCTGTCATTGGGAAACCCCTTTGCCCACCAGGAACGGCATGTCCACACCCAGTTTTGCCTTGTGAGCAAATTCACCTTGTGTCTGAGCTCGACCATCTATTTCATCTGGGGCTTCACACACACTTTCATTCCCAGCACCAGCCTGGTGTAGACCAGGGGTCTCAAACTACAACCTGAGGGCAGAATCTGGCCTGCTGCCTGCTCTTAATGGATCTCAAGCTAAGAATTTTTTTTTTTTAAATCACAGCTTTATTGAGCTAGAACTCACGCACCATACAGTCCACCCACTTAAAGTGTATAACTCAATGGCTTTCAGAGTCTTCACAGAGCTGTGCACCCATTGGCCCAATCCATTTTAGAACATTTTTGTTACCCTAAAAAGTTAAAACTGGTTTTTACATTTTTAAAGGGTTGGGGGGAAAATCAAGAGAAGAATGATATTTTGTGTCATGTAAATGTTGTATGAAATTCAAATTTCAGTCCATTAATAAAGTTTTATTGGCACACAGCCACACCCATTCATTGATGAGTCGTCTGTGGCTGCTTTCTTGAAACAACAGTAGAGTTGAGCAGTTGTGACAGAGGTCTAAGACCTGCAGAGCCCAACATATTTACCCCCGGCCCTTCACAATTGTCCTTGTCTTACAGGCCCCCTCCACTCTAGCCGAGCTGCCTCTGTCTCGCTAGAGACCCCGAGGCCACCCTCCTGTTTGCCTGGGCCTGATAGCCCGTTCTCTACTTGGCAGCCAGAGGGACCTTCTGCAGTGTTACTGGACCTTGTCTGTCTCCTGCTCCAAACCCACCCCTAACCCCCACTGCAGTCAGAGACTTCAGGATCGGGCCCCTCCACGTGGCCTCCTACCTCCTGGGCCTCTTGTTGCTCCGCCACAACCCAGCCCATCCTGGCCTAGCATGTGTGCATCAGCAGCGTCTTCAGCCTCATTTGGGGTGAAGGGGTGGGCATTCAGGTCACAGCTCAAATGTCACCTCCTCAGAGAGGCCACCCCAGGCCACCCTGGAAGACGGTTCCCTCAATTCAGGGCTTCTCCATGTCGGAACTACTGGCATTTGGTTCCGGATCATTCTCCAGGGTGGGAACGTCCTGTGCCCCATAAGGTGTTGAGCAGCACCCCTGGTCACCACCAACTTGTTGCCAGTAGCACCCCTCCCCCCAAGTCGTGACCCCCCAAAACTGTTTCAGGGCATTGTCAAATGCCCCAGGGCAGAATAGCCTGGGGTGAGAACCCCTGGGTTAGGGGATTCCACTGACCTCCAAGAGACTCTGTGTTCCATGATCATCTGAAATCCACATACAGAGTCGGGAGGGAGAGGGGAGGGACATCACAGAAGCTGGAGCGTCACCCTGGTTTACACAATTGAACTAACCGGGAGTTTATTCTGGTGTACAGTGTGAGCAGGGATTCAACTCACGTTTTCCCAAATAATTCACTTAGGGTTTCTCCACCTCGGCACTGCTGCCATTTGGGCCTGGATCATTCTCCGTGGTTGGGCTGTCCTGTGCAGTGTAGGATGGTGAGCAGCACCCCTGGTCTCCACCCACTTGATGCCAATAACACCCACTCCCCAAGTCATGATGACCAAAAATGTCTCCAGACATTGCTAAGTGTCCCCCTGGAGGCAGAATCACCCCAGGTGAGAACCACTGCTATAGAGCCACCTCTTTTCTATAAAAACAGTTTCATATTCAAAGTAACAGACAAATCTTCTGTCAGTTTGCCATCTTGCAGGGGCTTACATGTTGCTGTGATGTTGGAAACTATACCACTGGTATTTTAAATATTAGCAGGGTCACCCATGGTGGATAGGTTTCAGTGGCGCTTCCAGACTAAGACAGACTAGGAATAAAGACCTGGTGATCTACTTCTAAAAAATCAGCCAGTGAAAACTCTATAGATCACAACAGAACATTGTCCAATACAGTGCTGGAAGATGAGCCCCCTGGGCTGGAAGGTACTCAAACTACGCGGTGGCCACAACCATGGACTCGAGCACAGCAATGATTGTGAAGACGGTGCAAGACTGAGCAATGTTTCGTTATGTTGCCGTGAGTTGGAGCCCACTCCAGGG
This sequence comes from Dugong dugon, assembly GCA_030035585.1. Lineage (NCBI taxonomy): Eukaryota > Metazoa > Chordata > Mammalia > Sirenia > Dugongidae > Dugong > Dugong dugon. Next base: position 20,761,559 of record CM057462.1, on the reverse strand, counting down.
CAGCTAACAACGATATTCCATTTTATAAATACATGCCGTGCATGGTTAGCTGTTTCCCTACTGATGTGCACCCTTGTGGCTTCCGATTTTTCACCATTATTAGGAATAATGCAAAACACATCTTTGCATGTAACATGGAATTGTATTTTAAATCACAAAGTCACCGACATAAAAGTCATCCAGTTACATGGGGGAATACAGTATCCACCTTCAGCAGCGTTTCTCAGCTTCACACTGCTGACATTTGGTTCTGGAACATTCTCTGTTGTGGGGCCTGCCCTGTGTACTGTAGGGTGTTGAGCAGCATCTGGCCTCCACCCACTCAATGCCAGAAACACCCCTCTGCAATTGTGACAACCAAAAATGTCCCCAGACATTCTCCAGTGTCCCCTGAGGGCAGAATCACCCTCTAACTTGGTTTGATGGAGGTGGGAGAGACACAGGAAACCACCCCTTCTCACAAGGACAGACATAACTCTGACCCAGGACAGAGTCAGGACTGGCATCTCGTTGACGCCTCGTTGCCCTCCTGTGAGGTGTGAATTATTTACCCTTCTGCTATTGTACTGGAGCCCTGGTGGCCCAGTGGTTAAGCGCTCGGCTGCTAACCACAAGGTCGGAAGTTCAAATCCACCAGCTGCTCCTTGGAAACCCTGTGGGGCGGTTCTACTCTGTCTTATAAGGTCACTATGAGTCAGAATCGATGGCAATGGGTTTTGGTTTTTTGGTTTTGCTGTTGTTGTTAGGCGGTTTCTAGTTGGCTGTGAGTCCTGAAGACCTTATGTACAACACAACAAAATGTTGCCTGGCCCTGCGCCAGCTTCATGATGAATGGTATGTTTGAGCCCATTGTTGCAGCCTCTGTGTCAATGCATCTAATAGAGCGTCTCCCTCATTTTTGTTGGCCCTCTACTTTACCAACCATGGTGTCCAGGGATAGGTCTTTCCTGATGACATGACCAAAATTGTTATTGGTAGGTGCTGTCGAATCAGTTCTGACTCATAGTGACCCTGTGTACAACAGAACGAAACACTGCCTGGTCCTGCACCATCCTCACAATTGTTGATATGCTTGAGCCCATTTTTGCAGCCACTGTGTCAATCTGTCCCATCGAGGGTCTTTCTCTTTGTCACTGAATACCTCTACTTTACCAAGCGTGATGTCCTTCTCCAGGGACGAATCCCTCCCGATAACATGTCCAAAGTATGTGAGACGAAGTCTCGCCATCCTTGCTTCTAAGGAGCATCTGGCTGTACTTCTTCCAAGACAGGTCTGTTCGTTCTTCTGGCAGTCCAGGGTGTATTCAATATTCTTCGCCAACACAATTCAAAGGCATCAGCTCTTCTTCAGTCTTCCTTATTTATTGTCTAGCTTTCGCAGGCATATGAGGCAATTGAAAAGTATGCTTGGGTCAGGTGCACCTTAGTCGTCAAAGTGACGTCTTCACTTTTTAACACTTTAAAGAGATCTTTTTCGCCCCTTTAGCAGATGGGTAAACCGAGGCTCAGCGAAGGAAGCCAGTAAACTGTCCTTGCACTCCTTGCCTTGGAGCATGCGTATGACCAAAGTAAGTGAGACGGAAGTCTCTCCATCCTCCCTTCTAAGGAGCATTCTGGCTGTATTTCCTCCAAGACAGATTTGTCTATTCTTCTGGCAGTCCATATTATATTCAATATTCTTCACCAACACTATCATTCAAACGCATCAATTCTTTCGTCTTCTTTTTCCACTGTCCAGCTTTTGCATGTGTATAAGGCGATTGAAAAGTGTGCTTGGTTCAGGCACACCTTAGTGATCAAAGTGAGGTCTTCACTTTTTAACACTGTAAAGAGGTCTTTTTCACCCCTATAGCAGATGAGTAAACTGAGGCTGGGCGAGGGTAGCCAGTAAGCCGTCCTCCCGCTCCCTGCCTTGGAGCCCCAGGACAGCTCGCCCCTCAGCCCCCTCCGAGCAGCGAAAATTACAGCCCTCCGATTCCAAAATAGCTCCTCTCCCCCCTATTTCAAAGCAGCCTGGCCTGTGGTTCCAACTCCAAAGCTTGAGGATAAAATAAGAGATTCTAGTCCTGTCGCCTGGAGATGATAAAGTTCAGAGGAACCAGAGCGGTCTGGTCTCCATGATGGGAAAATGAGCGCGGTTGCCTGCCTTGCCAGGAAACCGCCACACATCTGATGTCAAAAATAAGCCCTGAACAGGGTCCAGAGAGCCCCCAGGGCTGTCCTGTTGGAGGAGCTTAAACCAAAGTCCCTACAGACTTTCTGGCAAGACCCTGGGGGTGGCGCTGGGCCCACAGGGGTGGCAGTGCCCCCCATTTGCAGGGAATTGTTCTGGGCCACCTCCTCCAGGAAGCCTCCAGGACTGTGTCCCATCTGGCCTCACACAGTCCTCTTTATGCCCCTCCTCAGTGTCAGGGAAGGGTCTCAGCTGACTGTGGACCCTTTGGCTGGCCAGACAAAACACTAGGGTGAGTGAGCCCTGAGACGGAAGAGGGGTTTGCTCAGAGGGGCTTTGCAAAGTTTCTCTGCCTTTGCAGAGAAGAGATTGAAGGATGTGGTTCCCAGCACTGCTTACTTATGTGGGTTAGCAGTTTGCACTTGATTACTAACCTAAAGGTTGGTGGTTCGAACCCACCCAGGCAAGCCACGGAAGAAAGGTCTGTTGATCAGCTTCCATAAAGATCACAGGCAAGAAAACCCTATGGAGAAGTTCTATTCTGTCACACATGGGGTCACCATGAGTCGGAATTGACTCGACAGCAGTGAGTTTGATTTTTTGGTTTGGGGGAGTCTTTTAAAATATTGATTCCATCCCCTGAACCACACTGCTGCAGTTAACGTCAGCAGCAAGTGGACAAATGGACGCTAGGTACCTCCAGGTATGACACGCCAAGGAGGTGCCAGCGTCACTTCTGTGGCTGCCACGAAAGATGCTCAGCCTGCACCTGGTCACGAGGGAACAGCAGACCCTCTGCCAAGGGGAACTGCAAAAGAACTGCCTGGACTCCCCCAGGTCGTCAATGCTGTGGAAGACACAGGAAGGCTGAGGAACCATCCCGGAGTAAGGAGGCCAAAAAAACACACAGCTAAATGCAGCGGGGGATCCTGGGGATCCTAAACAAAAAAAGAAAAAGTTGCCATAAAGGATTTATTGGGACAGTTGGCGGAATTTGACTATCAAACGCAGATTGTTGTTGTTGTTAGCTGCTATCGAGTTGACTCCAACTCACGGTGACCCCATGGACAAGAGAACGAAATGCTGCCCCGTCCTGCGTTATTGTCACAATTGCAGGCATGTTCGGGTCAATCATTGTGACCACTATGTCAATCCATCTTGCCCTCGCTGGCCCTCTGCTTCACCGAACATGATGTCCTCCTCCTCCAGTGATTGAGTCCCTCCTGATGATGTGTCCAAAGCAAGCAAGATAACGCTCTGTTGGGATCCATAAGGTTTTCATTGGCTGATTTTCAGAAGTAGATAAATAGGTGCCAGGTCTTTCTTCCTAGTCTGTCTTAGTCTAGAGGCTCTGCTGAAACCTGTCCACCATGGATGACCCTGCTGGTATTTGAAATACTGGTGGCAGAGCTTCCAGCATCACGTAAGCCACCACAGCATGACAAACTGACAGACGGATGGTAGAGAATGCAGATTAATTAGATAACGGTATTTCTCAGGGTGAAATTTCCCGAGTGTGACGTTTCTCCTGTGGTGGGTTGTGTGGGAGAATCTCTTTGTTCTTCAAAGATGCTCGAGGAAGGATTTAGGGGGTAAATGTACTGCAGTGTACTCTCAAATGGTTTGAGAAATTTTATACACACACATACAGGAGAGAGAGAGAGAGGGAGTGAGAGAGACATTGAGATAGATATGAAGAGAGAGGATGGGGTCAAATGTTACCAGTTGGCAAATCTGGGTGCAACATATAAAGATATTGTTACAACTTTTCTGTAGATTGCAACAATCTCAAAATAAAATAATGAAAGAAGTAAAATAGAATCCTGATTCCGCAGCCCCAGCAAGCCCAATTCAAGCAGAATCTCTGGGTGTGAGGCCAGGCTCTGCCTGTTTTAAAGCAGCACCCAGGTTCAGAACTGGTTAGGCGACATAAAGGCATCCAGGGTTGCAGCAGGAGGCAGAGGGGAGGGTCCTTCTCTGAGGTCTGCCGTGAGGGGTGGGCTGGAGGAAGACATAGGGTCCAGGCCTGGGCAGAAGGTCCCCTGGGCTCCAACTTCAGCCTTGACTCTGCCCTGCCCCCCCCTCACTCCTCACCTTGGCGAGCTCATGTCCACTTAGCTGTCTAATCCCTGGAGCGTCCCTGTGTGAGGTGTTAGCTCTATTTTACAGATGTGGAAGGTGACACATCTGTTGCTGTAAGCTGCGGTGCTATGTGTGACTGAGGTTGGAGAGGCTGGGGGTTTCCTCCGTGAGTCCCCCAAGAAAGGGCTCTTGAGGGGCTGCCTGCAGAAGACATCAGAAGGGACCTCTGTCACTTCTCCACTCACTCAGCTTTGGGAAGGCCAGGGGCCACCTCCTGCAGGAAGCCTCTGGGATTGCATCCATGTGCCCTCACATAGTCCCCTTTATAGTCCTTCTCGGGGGTCAGAAAACAGTCTGAGCTGTGGACCCCTTTCCTGGCAGGACCAGATGTCAGGGTGAGGGAACCTTGGGGGTGAGCTCAGGGGAGGCAGTGGGGTACAGTAGATTTGAGTTCGAAGTTCAAACCTCTGCTCAGCCACGTGAGTCTGTGAGTGAGTTAGCTCCCTTCGTGGGCCTTGGTTTCCCACCTCCAACAACGCTAGCCAGCCTCATGAAGCCAGTGGAGAGCTAGCTGGGCAGGAGATCTCAGGGGTCTCTCAGAGACCTGGCCTCAGCGTCCCTAGTCCACGCACAGAAGAATCGAGGCCCGAAACATAGGTGGCTGGTCCAAGGCCACCAGATGGACACTGACGGGCCAGGAGGACTCAGATTGGACCTCCGTCCCCAGCACACTGTGAGCCTTCCAATTACATTGCCTTTTTTTTTTTTAAACTTGAAGTAAAACTCGGCATACAATTCATCATTCTAAAGTGCACAAGTCAGTGGCATTTAGACCATTCACCATGTTGTACAGCCACCACCTCTGTCTAGTTCCAGAACACTCTCATCACCCCAAAAGGAAACCCCACACCCGTTAGCAGTCACTCCCCATCCCCCTCCCAAGCCCCAGGCAACCACTAATCCACTTTCTGTCTCTATGAATTTGCCTGTTCTGGACTTTTCATATCAACAGATAATGGTCTTTTGTGTCTGGCTTCTCTTACTGAGCATAATGTTTCCGAGGTTTGTCCACGTTGTAGCATGAATCAGAACTTCATTCTTTTCTGTGGCTGACCAGTTACATTGCTTTTTTAAATCAGGGTTTTACTTATAGAAATACAACATGCTATATTTGGCAAACATCAAACAATGTTTGTTTTTTTTTTTTTGTCTTTTTTTTTTTGTCTTTTTTTTTATCCTCCCACAAATAGCTTAAAATCAGCTCGAGCTGCTGAACATCACATGCCCCTAACGCTTTGCCACACACCCATGGGACTCCAGTCAAGGGGTCCCAGGGCCAGGCAGCCTTGGACTGGCCCCTCAGTAATCACGTTTTAATTAAAATGTCATACAATAATAACAGACCTTCAATGTTGACTCCCAAGTGGCCATGGCTGGGGCCTGGCAGGGCGAGGGCCATGCCTGACATTCCAGGCCAGCCTCCCTGGGGCCCCGGCGGCCGCAGCAGTGCCCGAGTCAGGCCAGGAATAGTTCTGCCTTTTATTTGGAAGAGAATTACAGGGCAAGCAGCCCAGGCCCGGGCGCACTGCTTTGGAGCCATATTTTTGAGTACAACCATAACCACACGCTCACTTTCAATCTTCCGAGCCAGGCTAAACACGGCCAGCTGCCTAAATACTTGGCTTGCGGCTTTAAACACAGGTTCCTTTTCATCCCTGTTTGAAAGGCTATCCAGCTATTTCTGTGCAAAAATATATTTAAAATCTCAATGGCTCAGGGGCCTTTGGCGGCTGCCAGGGCTGCCCTCATCTCTCCGCTTCCCCTCTAGAGATCTCAGGCCTGTCTTGTCGTCTTGTCCGTGTGGGTTTTCCTAGCTGGGGGCGCTGCCTCTGTTTCCCCAATTGCTCGCTGGTCTGGGGAGCATGGCGCTCAGGGATCGACAGTCCCAGGGGCCAGATGGAGACAGTGGGTTCTTACAGCAGAACTGGGAGTTGCAACCAGAAAATATAGGGTGCATGATGGGAAAGAAAAGAATGCTATGGTCACAGTGGTTGAGTCTGGATTTGAACTGGGGTGTTAGTGTGCAACAATGTTTGAGCCCTTGATGGTAGGTATGTAGAACGGTGCAGATGCTGTGGAAAACAGCTTGGTGGTTCCACAAAAAGTTAAGCCTAGAACCATCATACAACCAGCAATTTCACTCTTAAGTATATATCCACAAACCTGAAAGCAGGGAATCAAACTGATATGTGTATACCGATGTTCACTGTAACAATATTCATGATAACCCAAAGGTGGAAACAACTCAAATAGCCATTAACTGAGGAATGGACAAACACAATGTGGTCCAGTAATACAGACAATGGAATATTATGTTTTTAATTTATTAATTTTTTTATAGTGCTTTAGCTGAAGGTTTACAGAGTAAATTAATTTCTCATTAAACAATTAATACACATATTGTTTTGTGACACTGGTTGTCAATCCCAGGTTGTGTCAACACTTTCTTGACCTTGGGTTCCCCATTACCATCCCTCCAACTTTCCTGTCCCCTCCTGCCTTCTTGTCCTTGCCTCTGGGCTGGTGTGCCCATTTAGCCTCATATACATGGTTGAGCTACATGTATTATTGTTCGTTTTATGGGCCTGTCTAATCTTTGGCTACCCCACACATCTGTCAGTTTGTTGTACTGTGGGGGCTTGAGTGTTGCTGTGATGCTGGAAGCTATGTCACTGTATTCAAATACCTGCAGGGTCACCCATGGTGGACAGGTTTCAGCTGAGCTTCCAGACTAAGACCAGGAAGAAGGACCTGGTGGTTTACTTCTGAAAAAAATTTGCCAGTGCAAACCTTATAAATAGCAGCGGAACATTGTCTGATATAGTGCAGACAGATGAGCCACTCAGGTTGGAAGGCACTCAAAAGATGACTGGGCAAGGGATGCCTCCTCAAAGTAGGGTCAACCTTAATGACATGGATCGAGTCAAGCTTTTCGGGACCTTCATTTACTGATGTGGCATGACTCAAAATTAGAAGAAACAGCTGCAAACATCCATTAATAATCAGAACATTGAAAGTATGAAGTATGAATTTAGGAAAAATTGGAAACCATCAGAAATGAAATACCGATATCCTAGGCATTAGTGAGCTGAAATGGACTGGTATTGGCCATTTTGAATCAGGCAATAATATGGTCTACTATGCTGGGAATGACAACTTGAAGAGGAATGGCGTTGCATTCATTGTCAGAACAGTTTCAAGATCTATCCTAAAGTACAATGCTGTCAGTGATAGGATAATATCCATACGCCCACAAGGAGGACTGGTATATACGACTATTATCAAATTTATGCACCAACAACTAAGGCCAAAGATGAAGAAACTGAAGATTTTTACCAACTTCTGCAGTCTGAAATTGATCGAACATGCAACCAGAATGCATTGATAATTACTGGTGACTTCAATGTGAAAGCTGGAAACAAAGAAGAAGGATAGGTAGTTGGAAAATATGGCCTTGGTGATAGAAACGATGCCAGAGATCGCATGATAGAATTTTGCAAGACCAATGACTTCTTCATTGCAAATACCTTTTCTCAACAGCATAAACGATGACTATACATGTGGACTTCCCCAGATGGAATGCACAGGGATCAAATCGACAACATCTGTGGAAAGAGACAGTGGAAAAGTTCAATATTATCAGTCAGAACAAGGCCAGGGGCCGACTATGGAGCAGACCATCAACTGCTCATATACAAGTTCAAGCTGAAGCTGAAGAAGATTAGAGCAAGTCCACAAGAACCAAAGTATGACCTTGAGTATATCCCACTTGAATTTAGAGACCATCTCAGGAATAGATTTGACATGTTAAACACTAAAGACTGAACACCAGATGAGCTGTGGGATGACATCAAGGACATCAAACACGAAGAAAGCAAGAGTCATTAAAAAGACAGGAGAAAAAGAAAAGACCAGAATGGATGTCCGAAGAGACTCGGAAACTTGCTCTTGAATGTCAAGTAGCTAGAGCTAAAGGAAGAAGTGATGAAGTAAAAGAGCTGAACAGAAGATTTCAAAGGGCTGCTCGAGAAGGCAAAGTATTATAAGGATCTGTGCAAAGATCTGGAGTTATAAAACCAAAAAGGAAGGATACTCTCAGCATTTCTTAAGCTGAAAGAACCGAAGAAAAAACGCAAGCCTCAAGTTGCAATAGTGAAGGATTCAATGGGCAAAATACTGAACGACGCAGAAAGCCTCAAAAGAAGATGGAAGGAATACACAGAGTCACTGTATCAAAAAGAATTGGTTGATATTCAGTCATTTCAGGAGGTAGCACATAATCAAGAATCGATGGTACTGAAGGAAGAAGTCCAAGCTGCACTGAAGACATTGCTGAAAAACAAGGCTCCAGGAATTGAAAGAATATCAATTGAGATGTTTCAACAAACAGATGTAGCGCTGGAAGTGCTCACTTGTATATGCCAAGAAATTTGGAAGACAGCTACCTGGCCAACTGACTGGAAGACATCCATACTTATGCCTATTCCAGAGAAAGGTGATCCAATTGAATGTGGAAATTATGGAACGATATCATTAATATTACACACAAGTAAATTTTTGCTGAAGATCATGCAAAAGCAGCTGCAGCAGTACGTCCACAGGGAGCTGTCAGAAATTCAAGCCGGATTCAGCAGAGAATGTGGAACAAGGAATTTCACTGCTGATGTCAGATGGATCCTGGCTGAAAGCAGAGAATACTTGAAAAATGTTTACCTGTATTTTATTGACTATGTGAAGGCATTGACTGTGTGGATCCTAATAAATTATGAGAATTCCCTGTACAGAGACTGAAAGGCAGTCGTTTGAACGGAACAAGGTGATACTTCGTGGTTTAAATTCAAGAAAGGTATGCTTCAGGGTTGTATCCTTTTACCATACTTACTCAATCTGTATGCTGAACAAATAATTTGAGAAGCTGGACTATATGAAGAAGAACAACGGGACATTAGGATTGAAGGAAGACTCATTAATAACCTGCGATATGTAGATGATACAACCTTGCTTGCTGAAAGTGAAGAAGACTTGAAGCACTTACTGATGAAGATCAAAGACTACAGCCTTCAGTATGGCTTACACCTCAACATAAAACAAAAATGCTCACAACTGGACCAATGAGCAGCATCATGATAAACAAAGAAAAGATTGAAGTTGTCAAGGATTTCATTTTACTTGAATTCACAATCAACACCTATGGAAGCAGCAGTCAAGAAATCAAATGATCCATTGCATTGGGCAAATCGGCTGCAAAAGACCTCTTTAAAGTGTTGAAAACCAAAGATGTCCCTTTAAGGACTAAGATGTGCGTGACACAAGCCATGGGGTTTTCAATCGCCTCATACGTATGGGAAAGCTGGACAATGAATAAGGAAGACAGAAGAAGACTTAATGCCCTTGAGTTATGGTGTTGGCAAAGACTATTGAATATACCACGGACTGCCAAAAGAATGAACAAATCTGTCTTGGAAGAATTACAGCAAGAATGCTCCTTAGAAGCAAGGATGGTGAGACTACATCTCACATTCTTTGGACATGTTATCAGGGGGGACCAGTCTCTGGAGAAGGACATCATGCTTGGTAAAGTAGAGGGGCAGCAAAAAAGAGCAAGACCGTCAATGAGATGGCCTGACACAGTGGTTGCAACAATGGGCTCAAGCGTAACGACAACCATGAGGATGGTGCAGGACCGGGCTGTGTCTTGTTCTGTTGTACATAGGGTTGCTACGAGTCAGAACCGACTCAACAGCACCTAACAACTACAACAACAATCTTTGCTGAAGGGTGAACCTCAGGAGTGACTTCAGTATGAGTTAAAAGAATGACTGTGGGCCATACTCTCAGGGTTTCTCCAGTCTCTGTCAGACCAGTAAGTCTGGTCTTTTTAGAGTTTGAATAGTGGAATATTATCTGATCATAAAAAAGAAAGGAGTGAAGCTCTGATACGTGCTACAATGTGGACGAACCTTGAAAACATGCTCAGTGAAAGAAGCCAGAGACAAAAGGACACATAGTGTATGATTCCATTTATGAAATGTTCAGAACAGGCAAATCCATAGAGACTGGTAGTAGATTAGTGATTGCCTAGGGGATGGGGAAGGCGGATAGGGAGCGACCGCTAATGGATATGGGATTTCCTTTTGGGGTGAAAAGAATGTTCTGGAACTTGGTAGAGGTGGTAGTTGCACAACATTGTTTATGTATTAAATGTCATTTGTCACTTTAAAATGGTTAATTTTGTTGTTGTTGTCGGATGTCGTCAAGTTGATCCCTGACTCTTGGTGACCCCATGAACAACAAAACGAAACTCTACCCAGTCCTGTGTGATCCCCATGATCGATTTCAGATCAGACCCTTATGATCCACAGGACTTTCACTGGCTGATTTTCAGTAGTGGACTGCCAGGCCTTTCTCCCTAGTCCTTCTTAGTCTGGAAGCTCCCCTGAAACCTGTTCAGCATTTTAGCAACACACAGGCCTCCACTGACGGATGGTGTGTTACGTCAATTTCACCTCAATTCAAGAAAATCTCAGCCCTGCCCTTGGTTACAAGCAAACAAAGTCCCCGCGAGTGGGCGGGGAGATAACGGAATACCAGCAGCACCTGCAAGAAGAAAACGGCAGGGTTCAGTTGGTGTGGTATGACTCAGCTAGGGGGCGGGGGCGCTGCCTGCGGTGAGTCTTGGCCACATCAACAGAGGTATACGGTATATGTCCTGCTCAACCCTGGACAGACCACAGCCCAGGAGATGGGCTCCAATCTGGGAGGAGGGGCAAGACAAAGGGGGTTGTGGAGAGGAATCCAGCGAGGCCTAGAAAGCTTAAAAGCTCCTCCCTTCAAGGAGGAATGGAATCTGTGGGTGGTGCAGATGGTTAACACGCTTGGGTGCTAACCAAACAGTTGGAGGTTCGAGTCCACCCAGAGGTGATCTCCTTCTGAAACATCAGCCATGGAAAACCTCATGGAGCAGAGTTCTACTGCGCACACATGGGATCGCCAGGAGTCACAGTTGACTCCCTGGCAACTGGCGCTTTTTGTTTTGTTTTGTTTTTCCTTCTGCTCAGCATCATGAATCTGAGATTCCACCGCGTGGTTGAACGGATCAGTTGATTTCTTTTTCTTGCTGAGTAGTACTCTGTGTTGCGGATGGGCTGTTTGTCCATTCACTGATTGATAGATATTTGGGCGTTTCCAGTTTTGCAATTACAAATAAAGCTGCTCTGAACATTCCTATGACGAATGCTTTCATTCTGCTCAAGTACATATCTAGGAGTGGAGAACGGCTGGGTCACATTGTAAGCGTATGTTTAACTTTTCCAGCAGCTGCCAAGCTGTTATCCAAAAATGCTTGCACCATTTTACCTTCGTGTGAACAGAGTTTGAGAGTTTGGGCTGCTCCGTGTTCTCAGGGCAGGTTTTTTCTCTGCCTGGTTCACCGAGAGCCAGTCCTGGCTCAAGCAGGTGCTGATAAATATTTGTTAAATAAGTGAGTGGATGAATGAATATGATCCCTCGCCTGGGCAGTTTCCACGCTGTATGGATGGGGACTGGACTTCCATGCCTTGGGAGAAGGGCTTGGGCTGATTAGCTGAGAGTTGAAGGAGGAGGGGACCTGTTAAAGTTTGGAGACCCCAGCGTATCTGGGCTACAAAGTAACTCCTCATTTCCCAAGGGTCTGCCACGTGCTGGGCCCAAAACAGCCTCCATTCATTGGCTCCAAATGTACCATTTTACAGGGGAGAAGAGAGTCCCTGGGCAGTGCAAACAGTTAATGCAATCAGCTGTTAACCGAAAGGTTGGAGGTTTGAGTCCACCCAGAGGTGCCTCAGAAGAAAGGCCTGGCAATCTACTTCCAAAAAAATCAACCACTGGAAACCATGTGGAGCACAATTCTACTCTGACACACATGGGGTCAACATGAGTCAGAGTCAACTCGCTGCCAATTGGTTTGGTACACGGCGGGGGGCGGGGGGGGAAGGGGACTGAAGCTCAGAGGTCCCCCGGACAATGTGGCATTGGCAAGGACTCTTTGAGGGCCCCAGGGGCAGCAGGAAAGGCCCAGCCTTCAGAAAGATGAGTAGAGCTGTCGACTTGGTGCCTGAGAGACCCGAGTTCAAATCCCAGTAGTACCAAACTCACTGAGAGCCATACTGCCTCTCCCAGCCCAGTTCCTCCTCCATCGAGGATTTGTGGAGGGTCTTCTGTGCAGGGGTCTCAGCTGCCACTCGGAGACCCTGTCTCAGGGAGTCAGATTCTGGAAGGCAAGACAAAGGGAGAGGGGCTGGCTGGGGCCCTGGAGGGCCTTTTGTCTCTTTTTAACCAACAGTTATCCCATATCTTTGATTTTCATATTGTTCTTGTTAGTTACCTTTGTGCCAATTCTGGCATATATGTGTATGTATACTTATATATGTATATATGTGTTATACTTGTATTTCATATATCCATAAAGGAGCCCTGGTAGAGCAGTGATTAAGTGCTTGGCTGCTAACCAAAAGGTTGGTGGTTCGAACTCACCAGACGCTCCATGGGAGAAAGATGTGGTAATCAGCTTTCATAAAGATAACAGCCTTGGAAACCCTATGGGGCAGTTCTGCTCCATCCCATAGGGCCGCTGTGTGTCAGAATCATGTATATGTATATGAAGTCCCTGGGTGGTACAAATAGTTAATGTGTTTGGCTGCTAACGGAAAAGTGGGAGGTTCAAGTCTACCCTGAGGCACCTCAGAAGAAAGGCCTGTCAATCTACTTTGGAGAAATCAACATTGAATACTCTATGGAGTGCAGTTCTACTCTGCAACATATGGGGTCACCAGGGTCTGTCTGGAGTTGTTCCCTGGCGCTGCCCCCTCAGAGCTGGGACTAGGGTGAGCGCAGTGAGGCAAATCCCACAAAGACCCCACTGGGCCCATCTTGGTTTCAAATTATGATGCTTTTTCCATCATGCATGTTTTTGCACTCATTTTGATTTTTAAAAATCTTGCTGATGGCCAAATGGTCAACAATCATTTTAAAACAAAGAAGAGAATGTAAGGGGGCAGGGAAACTAGATTAATGGAAATATAACAACCAGAAGGGAAGTAATGAAAATGTTCTTGCATTTTTAAGATTGTAACCAATGTCACTGAACAATTTGCATAGAAATGGCTGAGTGGGAACCTAAACTGCTGTGAAAACCTTCACTGAAACCACAATAAAATATTATTAAAATATATATAATTGCTAATGGAAAAATTTGGAAACAGATGAGGGTGATGGTTGAACGCCATGATGAACATAATTAACGTCACTGAACTATACGTGTGAAAAATGTTGAACTGGCAAATGTTTTGTTACATATAAGGTCCTGGGTGGCACAAATAGTTCGCGTTCCACTACCGACTGAAAGGTTGGCGGTTGAATCCACCCAGCTGTGCTGCAGAAGAAAAGCCTGGCAATCTGCTTCTGTAAAGATCACAGCCAGGAAAACCCTATGGAGCAGAGTTCTACTCTTTAACTAATGGGGTTGCCATGAGTCAGAATCGACTCAATGGCAATCGCTTTGGTTTTTTGTTAGCAAAAATCCATTGCCGTCGAGTTGATTGTGACTCATAGTGACCCTATAGGACACAGTAGAACTGCCCCATAAGGTTTCCAAGGTTGTAAATCTTTACGGAAGCAGACCGCCACATCTTTCTCCTTCGGAGTGGCTGGTGGATTCGAATTGCCAACCTTTCGGTCAGCAGCTGTGCGCTTAACCACTGCACCGCCAGGGCTCCTTTTTTTGTTGGTGCTATATATATATTTACCACCATAAAAAATAAAAAGAACAAAAAAATATTGCATTGGCGTATTTACTTGGATGACCGAGATTTTTGGTGAGTGGGGCCCCTATTCCTTGGGCCCCGCTGCCTCCCCATCTGGGACACCTGGCTTTGTTGCTCTTGTGCAGAGAAGAATCTCTCTCTTTCCTTTGCAGCACGGGCCTGAGGCCAAAACGAAGCCGCAAGCAGGAACGTGTTTTTTAACCCCTGCCCCCTCAGTAGGAGGTGTCACTGGGAGGAAGTGGTTCAGAGGGGAAATTGAGAAAGAAGAGGGTCATTGGGGTCAGGGGCCTCAGGGAGGGGTAGGGACAGAAGGCCAGGACCAAGGACATATTCCTGCCTGCCCCTGGCTTCGTGTCTGTGTCTGTAGCCTGAAGTGGGGGCTACATTCTCCTCCCACCTCCCTGTCTAAAGACTTTGGACTTCCAAATGCAAACTCAACGTCCTGGGGTTCTCTGAGCTTACTGTTGTCGTCAGTTGCCCTGGAATCGTCGGATTCAGGTTGACTCTGTGTGTGTCAGAGTAGAACTGCTCCCTAAGATTTTCAATGGCTGTGACCTTTCAGAAGCAGATCACCAGGCCTTTCTTCTGAGGTGCCTCTGGGTGTACTCGAGCCACCAACCTTTTGGCTAGTAGTTGAGCACTTAACCATTTGCACCACCCAGAGTTTACTGGCTGTCACACTCGGTCCTCAGTCTTGGGAACGTGGTGGAAAACAGCACAGACCCGGTCCCGTGTCTCAGAGCTGACACTTGAGGGGGGAAGACAGACGATAAGCAAGGAATCCAATCTAAGGGTTACAGGACATGATGAAAACGGTGAAACACACAAACGGGGTGGGGAGAAAGGCAGGAACTGGGGGCGCTTTAGCTTAGGAAGGGCTTCTCAGAGGAGGTGGCATTTGAACTGAGGCTGGAAAGACGTGAGGGAATGAGTTGTGTGAGGATCTGGAGGAAAGGCATTCCAGGCAGAGGGAGAAGCACCTGCAAAGGCCCTGTGGTGGGAATGAGCCAGATTTCCAAGGGGCTGCAGGCAGGGCCTTGTGACTGCAGCAGAGAAAGTGAGGTTGGTAGTGGGAGGAGGTGGGGCCAGGGAGGCTGTGGAACATGTGCCAGGCACAGCAAGGAGTCAGGAGTTTACGCAGGGAAGAAAACCCTAAACTGGCTCCAAGCTGTACCTTGCAGAGTCCTCCCTCCGGCCTATCAACCGTCTCATACCTCTGTTGTTGTTCGTTGCCGTCGGGCAGATTCCGACTCATGGTAACCTCATGTGTGTACAGTAGACCTGTGCTCCGTAAGGTTTTCAAGGCTATGACCTTTCGGGAGCACATTGCCAGGCCTTTCTTCTGAGGCACCCCTGGGTGGTTTCAAACTGCCAACTGTTTGTGCCACCCAGGGACTCCTCAGACCTCTGTTACCCTCCCGCCCCCCAAGGGCCAGCCTCCCTCCAAAGAGAGAGCACCTAACAGATAATAACTCCCCACCCATCTGTCAGTTTGTGGTACTGTGGTGGTTTCTGTGTTGCTGTGCTGCTGGAAGCTATGCCACCAGTATGCCACCAGGATTTCAAATACCAGCAGGGTCAGCCACGGTGGGCAGGTTTCAGCAGAGCTTCCAGACTAAGACAGACTAGGAAGAAAGGCCTGGCGATCTACTTCCGAAAATCAGCCAATGAAAACCTGATGGATCACAGCAGACTATTGTTGGAAGATGAGCCCTCTAGGCTGGAAAGCACTGAAAATACTCAGTGGCCAAAACAACAGATTTGACCAGACACCCAACCGATGGCACAGGACCAAGCGACATTTCATTTTGTTATATGTGGGGTTGCCATGAGTTGGGGCTGACTCACAGACAGCTAATGACAACAACAATAGATAATAAAAATAATCAGGAGGAGGAAATATGAACACAGGCCAACACTTTTGCAGAGATTGCAGGCCAGGCCTGTTCTAAGCATTCTCCCCGCCCCATTTGGTGGATGGACAAACTGAGGCTGGAGGGAGTAGGTAACATGCCCAGGTCTCGCACAGTCTGGAGCGGAGCCAGGATTCCAACCTAGGCCTTGTCTGGCGGCTGAGCTATGCTCCACCCCAGCCCAGACTCGGGTGTTCTCTTGGCCCAGACAGGCACGTCAAGAAACGAAATTGTCCCCCCTTGCCACGGATCTGGAAACCCTGGTGGCATAGTGGTTAAGTGCTACAGCTGCTGACCAAGAAGTCAGCAGGTCAAATCCGCCAGTGCTCCTTGGAAACTCTTCGGGGAAGTTCTACTCTGTCCTAGAGGGTAGCTATGAGTCAGAATCAACTCAACGGTAACGGGTTTGTTTTTTTTGCGGGGGGTGGTCTGTGGATCCACCTGTAAGTACCCGAGGCAGGGGCTAGAGGAGGTAGTGAGCTCGTTATCCTCCATCTCCCTAGGTTTCAGCATGGTGGCGTGGCAGGAACTGAGGGGAAGAGGGAGCCCCCAGCCCTGCCAGGGTGGATGTTGGTATCCTGGAGTCCTTCCTGGAGGCTGGGTCCAAACCTAGGCATATACCCAAGCAACCATGCAGGGCAGGGTCTTGTTACATACTTGGGTCTGGAGCCCATCTTCAGGAGAGCCAGTGATTTAATAGCCCTCCCCACCCCGCCCCTGCAAATGGAAGAAATGATGAAGTAAAAGAACTGAACAGAAGATTTCAAAGGGTAGCTTGAGAAGACCAAGCAAAGTATTATAATGAAATATACAAAGACCAGAGTTAGAAAACCAAAAGGGAAGAACTCGCTCAGTATGTCTTAAGCTGAAAGAACAGAAGAAAAAATTCAAGCCTTGAGTTGCAGTACTCAAGGTTTCTATGGGCAAAATGTTAAACGATGCAGGAAGCTTCAAAAGAAGATGGAAGGAATACGCAGAGTCACTGTACCAAAAAGAATTGGTTGATGTTCAACCATTTCAGGAGGTAGCATATGATCAAAAACCAATGGTACTCGCCCTGACAGGGAACACAACAGAGAGTCCCTGACGGAGCAGGAGAAAGGTGGGGTATAGAACTCAAATTCTAGTAAGAAGACCAGACTTAATGGTCTGACTGAGACTGGAGGAACCCTGAAAAGCACGGCCCCCAGATTCTCTATCAGCCCAGAACTAAAACAATTTCCAAGGCCAACTCTTCAGACAGGGATTAGACTGGACTTTGGGACATAAAGTGATACTCACGAGGAGTGTGCCTCTTAGCTCAAGCAGATACAAGAGACTAAATGGCTAGCTTCTGTCTGGAGGTGAGATGGGAAGGCAGAGAGGGTCAGGAGCTGGTTGAATGAACATGGGGAATCGGGGTGGAAAGGAGGAGTGTGCTGTCACAGTATGGGGAGAGCAATTAGGGTCACATGACAATGTATGTATAAATTTTTGTATGGGAGACTAACTTGAAATGTAAACTTAATTTAAACTACAACAATTAAAAAAAAAAAAAAGAACCAATGGTACTGAAGGAAGAAGTCCAAGCTGCACCGAAGGCACTGTCGAAAAACAAGGCTCCAGGAATTAATTGACAGAACTGAGATATTTCCAGATTCAGAAGAGGATGTGGAACGAGGGATATCGTTGCTGATGTCAGATGGATCCTGGCTGAAAGCAGAGAATACCAGAAAGATGTTTACCTGTGTTTTATTGACTATGCAAAGGCATTCGACTGTGTGGCTCATAACAAATTATGGATAGCATTGCTAAGAATGGGAATTCCAGAACACTTAATTGTGCTCATGCGGAACCTGTACATAGACCAAGAGGTAGTCATTTGAACAGAACGAGGGGGTACTATGTGGTTTCAAATCAGAAAAGGTGTGTGTCAGGGTTATATCCTTTCACCATATTTATTAAATTTGTACACTGAGCAAATAATCCGAGAAGCTGAACTATATGAAGACAGTGGCACCAGAATTGGAGGAAGACTCATCAACAACCTGCTTTATGCAGGTGGCACAACCTTGCTCGCTGAAAGTGAAGAGGACGTGAGGCACTTACTGAGGAAGGTCAAAGACCACAGCCTTCAGTAGGGATTACACCTCAACATAAAGGAAACAAAAATCCTCACGACTAGACCAATAAGCAACATCATGATAAAGGGAGAAAAGAGTGACGTTGTCAAGGATTTCATTTGATTTGAATCCATAATCAATGCCCATGGAAGCAGTAGTCAAGAAATCAAATTACATACTGCATTGGGAAAATTGACTGCAAAAGACCTCTTCAAAGTGTTAAAAAGCAAAGATACCACTCTGAGGACTAAGGTGTGCCTGACCCAAGCCATGATCTTTTCAATTGCCTCATATGCATGCAAAAGCTGGACAATGAATAAAGAAGATCAAAGAATTGTTGCCTTAAAATTATGGTATTGGCTTATATTGAATATATATTGATATATATATTGATGTCTTTGATTTATGGTGTTGGTATATATTGAATATACCATGGACTGCCAGAAAAACAAACAGATCTGTCTGGGAAGTATAGCCAGAATGCTCCTTAGAAGCAAGGATGGCAAGACTTAGGCTCATGCACTTTGGACATGTTATCAGGAGGGACCTGTCCCTGGAGAAGGCCATCATGCTGGGTCAGCAAAAAAGAGGAAGACCCTCAACGAGCTGAATTGACACAGTGGCTGCAACAATGGGCTCAAACACAGCAACGATGGTGAGGATGGCGCAGGACCAGGCAGTTTCGTTCTGTCGTATGTAGGGTCGCTATGAGTCAGAACTGACTCAACGGCATGTAACAACAACAACAATAACAACCACCCCACAGTGGGTCAAGTCTGGACTGGGAAGTGCGGGGAGGGGGGGCGCTTCCCGGACCACCAGGAAGGGTGCTCCTGGTAGCAGTGCAGAAAGGCCTGGAGGTAGTGTCCCTTCTTTTTCTTCCTGTTTGGAGACTATCTGAAGGAGGAGGTGGTGGGTGATTGGGCTGGGGACTGGAGAAGGCCTGGGGGCGGGGGTGGGGTGGTCCCGAGGGTCCTGCCACTCAAAGTCGGCTTTCTGGAGTACAGAGTGAGGGGGCCGGACCCAGCCTGACCCCTCCCCAAGCAGAGCAGTTCTTTGAGGTTTCAGGTTTTGTTTTGAAAACTCACCTGAAATTTTCGATGAACTCCTTAACATTTCCTATGAAAAACCAAAGCAAACCTGTTGCTATTGAATCGATTCCAACTCATGGCCACCCCATGTGATACAGAATAGTACCGCTCCATAGGATTTTCAAGGCTATGATCTTTTGGAAGCAGATTGCCAGGGCTTTCTTCCGAAGTGCTACTGGGTGAGTTCGAACCACAAACTTTAGGTTAGCAGTCGAGTGCAAACTGTTTGTGCCACATTTCCTATGACTTCACTGTAAACCTACGTGTAATTCTTTCCTCGAACCTCAGTGAACAATCTGTAGACTCACTTCCCAAATCATTTAACAAATATTTGCCAAGCCCCTCTGCCCTTGTGGGGCTCCCAGGCGAGATGAGTGAATAACCCGATAAATAGACACAGAAGGAGGCAATGGTGGCTCAGTGGTAGAATTCTCACCTTCCATGTGGGAGCCCTAGGTTCAACTACTGGCCAATGCACCTCATATGCAGCCTCCACCTGTCTGTTAGCGGAGGCTTGCGTGTTGCTAGGATGCTTAAAAGGTTTCAGTGGAGCTTCCGGACTAAGACAGACTAGGAAGAAAGGCCTGGTAATCTATTTCTGAAAATTAGCTAAATGAAAACCGTATGGATCACAGTGGCCCGATCCGAACCTGATCATGGGGATGGTGTAGAATCAGGCAGTGTTTTGTTCTGTTCTGCATGGGGTCACCATGAGTCAGGCCAATTTCACAGCAGCTAACAACAACCAGGTTTTGACAACTGACCCCACTGCCCCACTCCCAAGCTCACAGCTCACAGGCCACTCCATTGTACGGGTGTTACTCCCAGGCTGAAACTTTCAATGTGAACAATGATTGCTTTTGTGGCTCGGAGTGAGGCTGACTTAACAGCAGCTAACAAGAGGCACAGAATGGAATTCCAGGTGGGTGGTGCCAGGGAGAGGACTAAAGCTAGGCGAGGGGGTAGAGAGAGGGCTGGCGTGCATGCAGGTGGGTGGGAGAGTCAGGGAGGGCTTCTTGTATGAGGGAGCACTTCAGGAAGCTCTGGGAACAGTGATCTGGCTGAGGGAACAGCCAGTGTAAAGGCGTCATCTTCCCAGTGATCCCTTGTGGCCATGTTTTTATGCCCATTACTCAGATGAACAAACCAAGGCTTGGCTGTCCTAGGGGACCCCCTGCAGGTCAGTAGCAAAGCCAGGCTCTGCCCCTGGCTGTCTTTGACCTCCGCTTCTAAGAGGGGGTTTGGACTGGGCCACCCTCCCCGCATTTGAGTCTGGGCACTGGGACTTGGGTTGGGGTGAGGCAGGGCTGGGCCAGGATGGAAGCGGGGAAGCCAGGTGCTAGGCAGGCAGACAGATGGGTGGCTGGTGCAGCCATGCAGGAAGTGGCTTTGCAGGTAGACAGGTAGCAAAGACGCGGAAACCCCAGCCGGGGCCCCGGCGTCGGCCCTGTGGGCGGGTAGGGGGCCCGACACCCGATGCCACATCTGAGGGGCAGACCCTGGCACGGGGCCGCAGGCAGAGGGGGCGGAGCAGCCAGGTGGCTGGGGTTCCCAGCAGGGCCCCGGCTTGGGTAATGGGGAGCTCACTACCTCCCTCTTTCAGCTCCCAAATACCTCTCCAGTTGGGAGACTTCAGAGCTGCTCCCTGGGCCTCCGACTCCGACTCCGAGGAGGGAAAGGCTTCCTCCATTCTTCCTTTCTTTCTGTGGAGTTTTTACTAGACAGAATGCACCTACTATGCCATTAGCCCATTTAAAGCGTAAAGTTCAGTGGTTTTTAGTACCTTCACAGAGTTGTGCAACCATCGTCACTATCGTTTTTAGAACATGTTCACAGCTCAAAAAGAAACTCAGTACTCTTTAGCTGTGGAGACATTGCTGGTTTAGTGGTAGGATTCTCGCTTTCCATGCAGGAGGCCTGGGTTTGGTTCCCGGCCAGTGCAGCTCATGTGCAGTGGAGGCTTGTGGGTTGCTGTGATGCTGAACAGGTTTCAGCGGAGCTTCCAGACTAAGACGGATTAGGAAGAAAGGCCTGATGACTGACTTCCAAAAACAGCCAGTGAAAACCCTGTGGGTCCCAACAGTCCAATCGGAAATTGATGGTGGGGATGGTGAGGATCGATCAGGCAGCATTTCGCTCTGTTGCACATGGGGTTGCCATGAGTTGGGGGCTGATTCAACAGCAGCGAACAACAGCCATACAATTCACCCATGTAAAGTGTACAATCTGGTGGGTTTTAGTACATTCACAGAGTTGTGCAACATCACCGCAGTTGATTTCAGAACATTTTCACAGATCAAAAGGATACCTCGTACCCTTTAGCTATCACCCCTACCCTCTCATCCTCACTGCCCAAGCCCTAAAAAAAAAAAAAAAACAGTTTCTGTGGTGACAACTCTGACTCATGGCGACCCCAGGAGTATCAGAGTAAAACTGTGCTCTGTAGGGTTTTCAATGGCTGATTTTTCTGAGATCGATTTCTAGGTCTTTCTTCTGAGGCACCTCTGGGTGGACTCAAACCTCTAACTTTTTGATTAGTAGCCAAGCTTGTGAGCTGGGCTTATCCAAAGGCCAGTGGGGCCTCTGTGGGGTTTAAGCCAGGAGCGGGGAGGTTAAGGAGCACCCTGGGTGGTGCAAATGATTAACGAGCTCAGCTGTTAACCTAAAAGTTGGTGGTTCAAGTCCACCCACAGATGCCTTGGAAGAAAGTCCTGGTGATCTGCTTCCAAAAAATCAGCCATTGAAAACCCTATGGAGTACAGTTGTACTCTGACACACACATGGGGTTGCCATGAGTAGGAATCGACTTGATAGCAACTGGTTTGGGGAGGTGCTTAAGAGCAAGGGAGGTTCGGATCCCAGCTCTGCCCTCGCCGTGTGAAGGGATGCGTTGCTTCCACGCTCTAGGCCTCAGTTCTCACGTCTGTGAAACGGGGGCTGGGGGGGCACCCAGCTCAAGGGAGTGGTGTGAGGAAGAAATGAAGTGACACAGGGAAGGCATGAGGCAGAAGCCCCCCACAGTGACTGGCAGAGAGACTGGGGGTGGGGGCTGGACCAGAGACATGATGGAAAAATGGGGACAAGGACATCGATAGAGACAGAAAGTAGATTAGTGGTTGCCCAGGTCTGGGATGGAGTCCCCGGTGGTGCTGGCAGAGTCCGCCCCGACCCCATGCACAATGGAACAAAATGCCACCCTGTCCTGTGCCATCATTGTGCTCTGTTGCACATTAGACTGTTCTGATCAGTGAGTTTTCGTTCGCTGATTTTCGGAAGTTGATAGCCAGGCCTTTCTTCCTAATTCATCTTAATCTGGAAGCTCCACTGAAACCTGTTCAGCATCATAGCAACACACAAGCCTCCACTGACAGATGAGTGGTGGCTGCGATGAAGTGCATTGGCCGGGAATCGAACCCAGGTCTTCTGCATGGGAGGCAAGAGTTCTATGATGAAACCACCACCTCTAAACTTGCACAGGAGCATCACGTACAATCTTTGTGGTGTAGAAATGTGAAACAGGATAAGTAGGTGGGGCAGGACTCAGAGAGTTATTTCAGCTGAGAAAGTCAGTCAGAGCCTCTCTGAGCCAAGACCTGAAGGAGGTGAGGGAGCGAGATGTGAGAACAGCAATCTCCGCAGAGGGAACAGCCAGTGCATAGGCCTTGGGGGCGGGACCGTGACTGGGGTGATCAGTAGGGCGACCGGTGTAGCAGCAGTGGGAGGAGATGGGGTCTAGGGTAGTTGGGACCAGATCACAGGGACTTGTGGGCCTCAGTGAGGGGTTTGGATTTTATTCCAAATGTGACTGTGGTCACACCCAGGACCCAGGATGCCACAGCTGCAATGAAAATATTTGCTGGAAGTGGACCTGGCCCTGCCTTTTCCACCTCAGGGATTTCATATCTCTTCTCAGAGGCCTCAGGCTACAGTGAATTCGGGCCTGTGCACATCTTCCTGAGGAAGCTGGAACAGCGTGAAACTGTGTGGAACAGTGCAATGGCATTCTGGAGACTGAGGCTCTGTCTCCAGCTAGGCCGAGCTTCGTGGGCTCCTCCGAAACTGAGTCCTTGGCTACCTACCTCCAGCCTGGAGCCTGAAGCCGGCCCCCAAAAGACCAAACTACCACCCCCCCCCCCACATTGCCCCTTCCCTTAACTTGACATCTTGGGCACAGGGGCCCAAACCGCCCCCCAAACAACCCACACTTCTCCTCCGCACAACCTCAGGTCTAACGGGGGCCTCACTCTGCCACCCCAACCCTGTCTATAAAACTGTGTGTTTGACACCCATCTGGCAACTGGCATCCACTTGGTGAGGCCCAGGAAGGAGGCACAGGACTGACCAGGCCTCAGTTTTCCCCATCTGTGAAATGGAGCCCCGTGTGTACAATACAGACCCTCTGCTTTCATTGAGCATTGGGCGCCCCAAAAGCCTTGTCCCCTGTGCCCCCAAGCGCCTGATGCCCTACCCTTTGCCCTGGCCATGGCTGCACCAGGCACTTTTTGCTGTCTCTCTCTGCTCACCTGGCCTGGTAACACTTCTGTGAAAACCACAGCTCGGGTGTCCTTATCTACTATTGGTGGCAAGCTCGGGTGGTTTGGGGCCTCTCCTTGTGCTTCTCAGAAGAGCTGGTCGGTGTCATCATAGGATGGTTGGCAAAAAAACAGCCCCATTATCAGGTCCTCATCTCGATGCTGGCTGATGAAGGCCTTCAGTGCCCCGATGACTTGTTTACTGGGGTGTATGTTGGAGGTTCTCAGGCCCTGGGGACTTCTGGGTCAGGGCTGGGAAGTGGAGAGGCTGGGGTTCCCAGGGAGGCCTCCTAGAGGAAGGGATGTTGGAATAGCAGGTCTTGGGGATGGAAGTGAAGTTTGCTGCAGAAGGTGGGGAGGGCCTGGCAGGCAGTAGGACTCACCTGGGCAAAGGCTTGGAGGTGAGGAGCCTCTAGCAGCTTCTGGCTAGTGAGCTGGGCTTATTCTGAGGGCAGCAGGGCCTCTGTGGGATATGAGGCAGGAGAAGTAGGGAAGTTAAGGAGCCTCTGGGTGGTGCAAATGGTAAAGCACTCGGCTGCTAACTGTAAGGTTGGTGGCTCAAATCTACCCAGAGGTACCTTGGAAGAAAGGCCTGGCTATCTGCTTCTGAAAGGTCACAGCCTTGAAAACCCTATAGAACACAGTTCTACTCCGCACACATGGGGTCACCAGGAGTCCAGGTTGGCTCGGTGGCAACTGGTTTGGTTTGGTTTTTGTCAAATCTAAGGAATCAACATTTGCTGATTGCTATTAACTAACCCCCGGACTTTGTTCCAACGTCACTGGGCTTCCCACTATCTTTTTCTGTTCCAGAACCCCACCCAGTATCCCACACTGCATTTAGCCGTTCAGCACTTTTGAAAATATATTGGATATCCGACTGTGAAGCTGGAGAAGGCTAGGGGGAGGGGGCTTGGTGGTGTCTGCAAACCCTTGCCAGGCTGTCCCTGACCAAGGGGTTCCTAAGGGGGTCTGAAGCTCCTGGGGCCAAGGTAGGCTGGTTGGGGTGGGGGAAAGATGAAGGCTCAGTCTGAGGAAGGATTTTCTAACCCTGTCCAGGAGGAGAATCCCAACAGACTGCCTTGTAGGAAGTGAGCTCCCCATCCTGGGGGGCATGTACGGAAGTTCTCATCCGGAACGTGGAGGAGAATTTATGAGGGCCTCAGGTCTGCGATGGGATGACCTCTGGCCCAATACTCCCTGTCAGGGCCTCTGGATTTGGGGAGAATTCTTTGGACAATGTTCTGCTGTGTTCTCCTTGTGGTGTGCCCACGGCCCTCTCTGCCTTGGAGTCTGAGGAACTGAATCACACTGGGCAAGCAAGTCCCCCTCCCTGAGTCTCAGTTTCCCTATCTGCAAAACAGGGCTTCCACTTTACACCATGAGGACGGCTATAATAATAACAATAGTAATAATAATAAAAAAAAGAACAACAGAAAATAACAAGGGTTAACAAAGTTGTGGAGAAACTGGAACCCTCAAGCATTGCTGGTGGGAATGTAAAATGGTGCAGCTCCTGTGGAAAACAGTTATGGCAGTTCCTGAAAATTTAAACATAGAATTACCACGTGACCCAGCAACTCCACTCCTAGGTATATGAAAACACACATCCACATAGAAACTTGTACACCAATGGTCATAGCCCCACTATTCACAATAGCCAAAAAGTGAAAACAATCCAAGTGTCCATCAAAGGATGAATGGACAAACAATGTGGTCCTCCATACAATGGAATATTCTTTAGCCATAAAAAAGAATGAAGCTCTGGTACATGCTACAACATGGATGAACCTTGAAAACATTCTGATCAGTGAAATAAGCCAGACCCAAAAAGTCACATGGCATATGATTCCATTGAAATGAAATGTCCAGACCAGGCTTGGACAGAGACTGAGAGTGGATTATTGGTTGCCAGGGGCCTGGGGGTGGGGAATGGGGAGTGACTGCTAACAGGTACAGGGATTCTTTTCAGGATGATGAAAATATTCTAGAACTAGGCAGAGGTGGTGGTGGCACACCCTTATGGAAGTACTAAATGCCACTCAATTGTGTGCTTTAAAATGGTTAAAATGGTGCATTTTATGGTTTGTGAATTTCACCTCAATTAAAAAAAAAATCAGCGTCAGCCACTGTGATCACTCCCCTAAAGCAGGGGTCCCGTGGTCCCTGCATACTGCCTCCTGCCCCTTCCTGCCATTGCATGGTTGTCACGGGGCAACATGGCCCCCGCCCACCTCACCCAGGTGGCTGCTGACCCGGGCTGGAGAGGGGGAGGGGGAAGCAATCTGGAGTCCTGGATTTGCATCGGCCACTTTTACATAAAAATCTTTCCAGGCTGTGCCCAGTGGGCCCTGAAGCCGGACGTGGGGTCAGGCCTGGGGGGGTGGCCTTATGGGGGCTTCCGTGGGGGCTTCCGCAACACCCGGCCAGCTTGCTGGTTCCTGTTTTGGGGAAACGTTATCTCCACCGGCTTCTTAGAAAGAGCCGAGGTGAGGGAGTCTGCCAGCACCCCGCAAGCCCCAATGACTGCCTGCACCCTCTTGTCCCCTGAGGAGGGGGGCAAGAACCTGTCCTAGGTCAGCAGGGGTGTGAGAAGGGGGGCATGACAGTGAGCACCCATCCAGCACGGGCCCTCCTGGTGCCTCCAGTATCTCGTGGGACCCCTGGGAGCCATGTCACCCCCAGACCCATCCTTCAACTGAGAAAACAGGGGGCTCTGAGAAGTGACTGACAGGCTGGGGTTTGAGCCGTTGCCCTGGTTCTGAACCCGGGTTTTTTCAATTTATTAAAAACTGGAGACTGTTTTTAGTTTCATTTACATATTGGGAAATAATACAGGCTGGTTTGACGTGTATATCTCGACACATCCCAGATTTGATATGATTTATCATCTCTACCTATGTTTTAGGAGTCCCTGGTGGCATAGTGGTTAAGAGCTCGGCTGCTAACCAAAAGATCAGCAGTTCGAATCTACCAGAGGCTCCTTGGAAACCCTATGAGGGCAGTTCTACTCTGTCCTATAGGGTTGCTATGAGTCAGAATTGACTTGACAGCAACGGGTTTGGTTTGGGTGGTGCAAATGGTTGAGTGCTTGACTGCTAGCTGAAAGGCTGGTGGTTTGAGTCCACCCAGTGGTGCCTCGGAAGACAAGCCTGGCAATCTTCTTCCGAAAGGTCACGGGCTTAAAAACCTTATGGGGCAGTTCTGTTCTGCACACATGGGGTTGCCGTGAGTTGGAGTTGACTCGGTGGCAACTAACAACAATAACAAGCTATGTTTTAAATCTCCAGTTCTTTTTATTTCCTTCTTTATTCTTTTTTTTTTTATCATTATTATTGTGGTAAAAATATACACAACTCAATTTCTACATGTACAGTTCAGTGACATGACTACATTCTTCAAGTTGTGCACCCGTTCCCACTATTCTTTTCCAAATCATTCCACCACCATTAACATAAACTCACTGCCCTCTAAGTAAACACTGCCCCTCTCCTCCCTCCCACCCCTGGAAACCATGAATAACCTTTAGTTTCTATTTGCTTATTTCATCTAAGTGAGATCATACAGTATTTGTCCGTTTGCGGCTGACTTATTCCACTGAACACGATGTTTTCTAGGTTCATCCGTACTGTGCCATGCATCAGAACATCACTTTTATTTATAGCTGAGAAGTGGTCCAGTAGGAGCCCCGGTGGTGCAATGGTTAAGCACTCAGCTGCTAACTGAAAGGGGTTGGTGGTTCAAATCCACCAGCATCTCCCATGGAAGAAAAGGCCTGGCGATCTGCTTCCATAAGGATTATAGCCTAAGAAACCCTATGGGGCAGTTCTACTCTGTCCTATAGGGTTGCTAGGAGTCGGAATCAACTCGAGGGCACCCAAGAACAACAACAATATTCCACTGTATGGATATACCACATTCTGAACCCAGGCCTTCGAGATAAGAAGGGAACAGGCCTGACACTGTTGTCCAGGCTACATATATTTACTGAGCACCTCTGGGTGCTGGGGGCAGGTAGAGGGGGTCCCACTCTCCCAGAGTCCAGAGGACAGGTGGTGACTCCAGAGAGATGGGGAGGAGGCCAGAGTAACATGGGGGCGGACCCTGGGTGAGGAGGTGACATCTGAGCATGTGTCAGTGATACTGACACTGGAGATCTGAGATGCGGAGAGAGGCTGTCCATCTGTGTGGAGGTGGAAGCTTGGGGTGGGGTGGGGTGGGCGCCCCAGGCAGGGGCAGCACATGCAAAGGCCCAGAGTTGGGAATGGGCTTCGTAGGACACTGAGCCTCGGCAAGGGGCACAGGGGAAATGAGGGTGCTGCACGGCCCGGATGGTGTCCCCGAGTCCCTCCAAGCTCCCCAGGGTGGGCACCTCATGACAGGCGACCCTTCCTGC
Organism: Dugong dugon; assembly: GCA_030035585.1. Lineage (NCBI taxonomy): Eukaryota > Metazoa > Chordata > Mammalia > Sirenia > Dugongidae > Dugong > Dugong dugon. The sequence goes on along the minus strand of CM057462.1, from coordinate 20,733,410 downwards.
CTCTCTTTCTTTCCTGCCTTGGTTTCGCCCCACGGCCTGCATTTGCATGCTTGGGACATTTCTCCTTTTTCAACCTCTTACCTTCTGAACTCTTCCTACCCAGAGTTGCGTTTGGTTTGGGCTGGGGGTGCCACCTCCCCCCAGCCACTATGACCACCACCATTGGGCAAAGAATTTCCTCCTGGGCTTCTCAGAAAAAAATTGCCTCCATCCCGGGTGGGACAGACTCCCCTTGGCTGACCTGAGCTGGAATCACAGTGAAGACAATATTAAATGTTGTTGTTAGCTGCTGTGGAGTCAGTCCCGACTCATGGTGACCTCACGCACAACAGAACGAAACACTGTCCGGTCCTTTGCCATCCTTGTGATCCGTTGCAGATCGGACCATTGTGATCCATAGGGTTTTCATTCATTGATTTTCAGAAGTCAATTGCCAGGCCTTTCTTCCTAGCTCGTCTTAGTCCGGAAGCTCCACTGAAACCTGTTCAGCATCATAGCAACATGCAAGTCTCCACTGACAGATGGGCGACGGCTGCGCGTGAGATGTATGGGCTGGGAATCTAACCCAGGTCTCCCACATGGGAGTAGAGAATTCTACCACTGAACTACCAGTGTCCCTCCCCTCTTGGCAATATTGAATACTCATTGTTTACTGAGTGCCTCCTGGAGGCTGCCTGGGGAGGAGCCCATGTTACCCTCCCAGTGCCCCATTTTACAGATGAAGACACTGAAGCTAGTAAGGTCGGACTGGGACTAGAACCCACAACCCAGGACGTTCTTGTGCACAAGGATCCTGCCCACCCTCCAGGCATGTGGTGAAGAGTTGGGGCAGTGGGCTGGGAAGAAACACGTCAGGACAGCTCAAGTTTTGCCTCCACCACTTACCTATAGGCACACAGCTTGGCCTCGCTAGGCCTCAGTCTCCCCCTCTGGCAAATGGGCTGAGCACCCATACTTGGCTCAGTCATAAATGCTCGACCTCCTGTCAAAGGCCTTGGTAGCCTTTAAATGTGTCTGCCCAGCCTCGCCTGCCTCCACCTGAACTTCTTGATAGCCTCACATTAATCTTGGGGTAAGGTCCATGGGTCCAGCTGTGGCTTTCGAGGCCCTGAGTGGTCTGTCCTGTATTCCCGGCCCCCCCACCCGCACCCCTGCCACAGGGGCTCTGCTGAATCCTCAGACACTGCAGGCTATCTCAGGACCTCGGGCCTTTGCACGTGCTGCGTCTGTTGCCTGGAGTGCTCTTCCTGTTTCCGTCTACCCCCTACCACCCACCCTGCTCTCGCCTGCGCATCCTTCAGTCTCAGCCCCTCTGCTGAAAGCTGCCTTCTTTCCTTTTCCTCTTTTTAAACTTTTCAGTAAAGTCTATAACATTCGTACAGGAAAGTACCCAAATCCTAAGTGCAGCTTGATAACCTTTTCCAAAGTGAACATGTCCATGTAACCAGCACCCAGATAAAGAAACAGAACATTCCTAGCTCTTCAGCCCCTACAAAAAAGCTCCCTGGTGGGGCTCAATATTATAAATGGATGATGAATGATTACATGAGGGTCCCTCTGCCTGGGACAGAGTTGGCCGACAAGCTGTTGGGCCCATGAATTGCATTAATAGAGGTATAGTTTCCAGAATGAGGGAGGTGATTTCTCTCCCCACTCAGGGCTGGTCAGAGCAAGAAGGCAGCTGTCCCTGCTACTTTAAAATGGGGCCGACAGATGGCAGTGGGCCTGGGGAAGACCACCTTTGTGTGTGTGTGTGTGTGTGTGTGTGTGTGTGTGAGTGCGTGTGAACTGTGTGAGTTGCATGTGTGTGCATGAATGTGTGTATATGTGTGAGCAGTATGTATGAAAGTGTCCAACTGTGCCCATGTGCATGAGTGTACATGTGTACAAGTGTGCATGTGAGTGTATGGCAAGTGTGAGTGTGTGCACGTGTGTGTACAGGAGTGTGAGTATGCACTGTGTGTGTCCATTTGTATGTGTGTCCATGTGAGTGTATGTGTGCCTGTGCACGCATGCTCCCAGGGGGTGCTCTCTAGGCACTGAGGGCTTTGGGGTGTTTAACCTGGAGGCAAAGCTGCTGCAAAAAACCTCTCTCAAGTGTTAAAAACCAAAGATGTCATTTTGAAGACTAAGGTTCCCCTGACCCAAGCCATGGTATTTTCAATCGCCCCACATGCATGTAAAAGCTGGACAATGAATAAGGAAGCCTGAAGAAGACTTGATACCGTTGAATTACGGTGTTAGTGAAGAATATTGACTATGCCACAGGCTGGCAGAAGAACGAACAGATCTGTCTTGGAAGAAGGACAGCCAGAATGCTCCTTAGAATTGAGAATGGTGAGGCTTTGTCTCACATACTTTGGACATGTTATCAGGAGGGATCAGTCCCTGCAGAAGGGCATCGTGCTTGGTAGAGTAGAGGGGCAGGGAAAGAGAGGAAGACCCTCTGCAAGGTGGACCGGCACAGTGGCTACAACAATGGGCTCAAACATAACGACATCATGAGGACGGTGCAGAACCAGGCAGTGTTTCGTTCTGTTGTGCAGAGGGTCTTTACGGGTTGGAACTGACTCGACAGCACGTAACTACAGCAACAACCTGGAGGACAGACCCTGGTCTCTGCCACCTGCTCCAGGCAGCTGGGCACAGAGCCAGGTGGGGTGTGGTCCACTCAGACGGAGGAGGTAGTGAGTATCCCGTCAGCAGAGGGATGCCAGTCTGATGTCCCCTTGGCAGCCAGTTGAGTAGGTCCTCAGGGCCAAAGGCTGGCCAAGAGGGGCAATTTGCCTTGGACAAGAGAAGCTGTGCCCACCAGGCCCTGAGGACAAGTATGTGGGAGGAGGATGCTGCAGGGGACACCTAATCACACTGAGACCCTCGGTGGAGAGAGACCAAGGCCCAGCGTGGGGCAGTGACCTGCCCATGATCACCTGGCCAAAACCAGCTTTCCAGGCATGCCAAGCTTCGAGCTCTGGGCTGGGCGGAGTTTAGGTTGGGTTAAATCCAGCATGGCCATCCCCCGCCACCACCACCGAGCTGGCTGCAGCTGCCAGGTGGGGGCCCTGGCACGCTCCACCACCCGCACTGCCGAGCACTGCAAGTGTGGGCTGGCCACTTTACATGGCCACGCTTGGTCTCCTCCGCCTGGCTCCCCAAGAAAGGGCCGAGGGTCTGAGCATGGAGCCACTCCAGCCCACGAGCTCTCGGGTTCAATTTCACTTCTGCGTTTCACTTTTACTGGTCCCTGCGAAATGTGAACCAGGAATGTAGCGTAGTTACTGGGCCCAGATGGCTCCGTTCTGACCAGCCAGGGGTGGGAGAAGCGGGTGGACCCAGGTTCGAATCTCACCCGACAACCGACCTGCTGAGTGGCCTCAAGAGCTAGGCGTAATCTCCCCAACCCCTGAGGAGTGCATGAGGTGGGGGAGAAGCTCCCAGCCCTGGGTCCAGATTCAGCTCTGCCTTTGGCCTTCTGTGTGGCTTCAGGCAGGCCCCTTGCCCTCTCTGTGCCTCAGTTCCCTCTTCTGTATAATGGGAACAGAGTCCTTGGTGGTGCAAGCAGTGAACACGCTTGGCTGCTAACTGAATGGTTGGTGGTTCGAGTCCATCCAGAGGTGCCTCTGAAGAAAGTCCTGGTGATCTATTTCTAAAAAAACAGCCATTGAAAATCCCATGGGGCATGATTCTGCTCTGACACACATGGAGTTGTCATGAGCCAGTTGACTTGACAGCAACTGGTTTTTATTTGGTTTGCAATAGGAACGACTACAGCCGAGTCTGTGTTGCTCTGATTAAATGTTTGGGCAGGGCTGGGCTGGGGGCTTGTTCAGGGGGCTTTTCTGGGCTGGGGCAAGGGGAGAGGAGAGGTAGGGAGTCCTGGAGAGGCCTGGGGATGGGGGCTGGACAGGCTGTATGTTCTTGAACTTGAGAAACTGTGAGGCTGGATTTGAAAGGCAGGTTACTGGGCCCAAGGTGGGGAGGGGGCAGGTCGACTCCCGCTCAGTTCCCCCTAGAACCTTCAGAAAAGGCTCTGGGCCCAGTGAGTGTGTTTGGAGTAGGGTCTGTGTTTTGGGACGGGGCACAGTGGGCTGTGGAGAGGGGAAACTGAGACACAGAGATGTGAAGGCGCCTGCCCAGGTCGCTCAGCAAGCAAGTGGCCACACCAGGAATGAACTGGGGTTAGCTTCACCAAAGCTGGGGTCTTGGGGCAGCAGCAGAGCTCAGATGGCACCCACCCTGCCTCGCTGCCCCAAGTCAGGTTCCAGGTCCCATGTCCCAGCAGCTACAGGGCACCGAGGCTTCCCGCGGGAGCGGCTGGAAGCTGAGCCCGGTTTATATAGCGGCTCCCAAAATATCTGGCCGCCGATAGGCCAAGGCTGGCGCGGGTGCGGCAGGGCCAATGGCCACAGCTTCCTGTACTGCCAAGATGTTTCCTGCCGATAGCCAGGCCAGTGGCTTTATCTGTGACCCCGGGCCTACCGGGAGGACAGCCCTCCCACCCGGGGGACAGACTGTCCTGGCCGGGCCTAGGGCTTCAGGGATCCCAGGAGAGTGTCAGAGAGCCCGCAGGGGGTGGTGGGTCGTTTGGTGAGCACACGTGTTTTTGGAAGGAGCACTGTATGAGAGTCTGGTCGTCCCAGGTGGAGTGTGGCTCTGTGGTTTGATGGTTGTACGGTCCCAAGTCATCCATCTAGTGGAGATGGTGGTGCCTCTATTTTCATCAATCACTTCCCAGTACTCCCCCAGCCCTCAAAGAGTTCCCAGCGTGGGGGTAACAGAGCTGGACACAGACACCTCCAGGCCTGCAGCATTGAGGCCCTGCTGGAGGAAGGGCCAGGGATTGAGGGAATCCAGAGTGTCTGTCCGGAGGAGGGATGTCACAGCTGGGGCTTAGGAGATATGTAGACGTTCACTAGGCAGATGTGGTGGAAGGGATGACCAGACTGAGGGAACAGCAGGTGCAGCTGCTTGGAGTCAAAGGGTCACTATCTCCATTTCATAGAAAAGGAAACCTAGATTCCAAGAGGAGGTGACACCGTGGGTCTCACACCTGCCTCTTCCCCTGCACCTGCTCACCAAGACCCAAATATCTGAAGGGAACATGTCAGGGGCCTCGGTGATGAGCTTGGGACCTGGAAAATGGGTCCTAAGGTGCTTCTAGGGTTTTCACCTTTGTCTCATCAGCTCAACCATGGTGGCCAGAGAATCCTCAGGGCCCTGGCGGCTGGGGTCTGATCAGAGCTTCAGGGGAGGGGGAGGGGTCAAAGTGAGTCCCAAGACTCCAGGTGGGTCTGACACCAGGTCTTGGCTCTGCCTCTGCCTTGCGGGGTGGCTTTGGGGAAGTCCTTGAGCCCTCCAGGGCTCAGTCTGCCCATTTCACTAGATGCTGCCCAGCTTTGAGACTTTCTGAGGTTAGCCACACTGTCCCTGCCCTTGCAGGGGCCACATTGTCCCAGGGTGCTAGCTCCCAAGGACTGTCCACTCGAGAGCCCAGCCTCTGCCTTCTTGTCTCCTCCCGTCCTGGCTCAGGTTTTGGGCTTTTGTGCCAAGCACAGGGAGACAGGGAGGGTCGATGGGGTGAGAGATGAGGGGACCGTTGGTTTGGGCCCCTCTTTAATGTTTTTCAAGAGGTGTGAGTGAAACGTGGAACTTGGTGCAATAAGCCAGTCTCACCTCTGTGGGGCTGAGCCACTAGGGTCTCCCAGTCTTCAGACATGAAAATGTGTGGCAGAGGGACCTCAACAGACATGTCCACAGCACCATTGTGGAAACACCCCTGGTGTCCATCAACAGGTGAATGGATACACACAAAGTGGTCCATCCATGCAGTGGAATATTACTCAGCCATAAAAAGGAATGAAGCTCTGATACATATGATAATGCGGATGAACCCTGAAAACATGATAAGAGAAACCAGACACAAAAGAACAAATACTGTATGGTCCCACCTATATGAAATATCCAGAATAGGCAAGTGTATAGCCACCAAAGTTTATTAGTGGTTACCAGGGGCTGGGCGCTGGGGGGAAATTGTTGCTTAAGGGGCACTGAGTTTCTGTTTAGGATGATGAAAAAAAATTGGAAGCGGATGGGGTGATGGTTGCACAACATGATGAATGCAATCAATTTCACTGAATTGTACACTTAAAAATGGTTGAAATGTCAAGGGTTTTGTTATATATATTTTACCACAATAAAATTAAAACAATTAAAAAAAGAAAGGAAGTTCTGATACATGCTACAGTGTGGATGAATCTCACAAAGCCGATGCTGAGTGAAAGACCACATAGTGTCTGATTCCATTTACACGAAATGTCCACAATAGGCAAATCCACAAAGAGAGAAAGCAGATTCGTGGTTGCCAGGGGCTGGGGGAGGGGAATGAGGAGTGACTGCTAATGGGTACAGGGCTTCCTTTTGGGGTGATGAGAATGTTCTGGAACTGACAGAGGTGGTGGCTGCACAGCATGGTGAATGAACTAAAAGCCACTGAACTGTACCCCTTAAAATGGTGAATTGTCTGGTATGAAAATTTCACCTCAATTAAAAAAATTTTTAAATGTGTGGCAGTTTCTCAGAGGTGGTTTCTGGGGGGTTTTTTCATTTTAAATGATAAACTTTTGGTGCTCTGTGTTCTGATTGTCTTGATTGTAGGTGGGACTCCCTGCTTGATGGGAATGGCTACTCTGGAACCAGGGTGTGGCACCTGACACCCATCCCATCCCCCTGGCAAACTAGGAGGACTTGAGCTGTCTTGGGCCTGCGCACGCCCCCCATGCCCTCTCACTGAGTCTCCCTGACAGGTAGGGGGTGGGTGAGCCCATTTCCCAGGTAGGTAAACTGAGGCTCAGGACACCCTGGAGTCAGGCTGCTCCAGGGCCTGGGTGACTTGCACCCCCCGGCCATCTGTGCCATGGCATGGTGGGGGCTGCAACATGACCCCACGCCCGGCCTGCACACACCCCCACTCACGCTGCCTGGCTCCTGCCGCCCTCCCAGGGGCTGCTGGGAAGCACTACCAGGTGCAAACTGTTTCTCTCGGACTGGAGCAGAGGCAGGAGAGCGATGGGAAGTGCTCCCCAGTCCCGGCCCTTCCGAGAGCGGCAGCGGGACAGGGGAGGGGCTGCCCAGGGACCGCCCAGGAGGAGGTGGGGACCTTCTGGGCTTCAGCCTGTGGTCTCAGGAGCTGGGACACCTCGCTTCTGCTCTCTGACCTCTGCGAACTGGGCTTTATAGCAGTTGCTGCTTCTCAAAATGGATCTGAGGGGTGAAGGAAATCAAGAAGGGACTGGGCTAAGGGCGAACTGTGCTTGGCAGATGGAGATGGGGACAGGGCAGGCTGCTGGGGTCCAAGGTGGGAGGACTGAGAAACCCCCCTGCTTCAGGAGCTCAGCTTCACTGGAGGGAGTTGCCGGATGTGTCCCTGTGTCTGGAGTTGTTGTTGGTTGCCATCAAGTTGATTCCGACTCATGGCGACCCCATGTGTGACAGAGTAGTACTGTGTTCCATAGGGTTCTCAATGGCTGATTTTTCAGAAGTAGATTGCCAGGCCTTTCTTCTGAGGCACCTTTGCATGAACTTGAACCACCAACCTTTCGGTTAGCAGAGGAGCGCTTAACTGTTTGTGCCTCACTTGTTGTTAGTTGCTGTCGAGTCAGTTCCAACTCCTGGTGAACCCAAGTGTGCAGCGTAGAACTGCTCCACAGGGTTTTCAGGGCTGTGACCTTTCAGAAACAGATCACCAGTGCTGTCTTCCGAGGAGCCTCTGGATGGGTTCAGACTGCCAACCTTTCAGGTAGTAGTGGAGCATTAACAATGTGCACCACCCAGGGACTCCTTCTGTCTGGAGAACCCCTGGCAAACTCCAGCTTATCCTTCAAAACCCTGCTTCCGTGCCCCCTCCTCCAGGCAGCCCTTTCTGACTTCCCAGGAAGATCCCCAGCTCTGCTTTTGATGGTCCTCTTTATGGATCAGCCCCAATTCCTCAAATGGGGGTGTCTAGCTCAGTCAGGGGTGAAGGTGAGCTGGGATGAGGGGCCTGGAAGCAGGGAGCTCTGCTTTGAGGGTGAGGCAGCAGCAAGGGGGAGGGAGACTCAGAGGGGAAAGGAGCTTAATAGGTATTATTGATGTGCACCCCACCTCCCATCTGTGGGTCTGTTCCTGACGAGCCCTCATGTGGGGGACAGAGCGGGGCACATGTCATATGGTCAGGACAGGGACAGAGAGGGGCATTTAACCCTGGCTCCATGACACCCCCACCGGGTCAGGACCTGCAGGGGCAACTGGGGGAGGGAAGGGAAGGGGTGAGGGGGTTGCCAGAGCTGTCTGCCAAAGGTTTGGAGCCTGAGAGGAGTGTGTGTGTGCACTGTATGTGCGTGTCTGTGGGTGCTGTCTCTTTGTGTGTGTAGTGTCTGTATGTTGTACATGTGTCTGTGTGTTGTAGGGGTGGTTGTGTTATCTCTGTGTGTTGTGTTGTATGTATCTCTATGTGTGTGTTATACGTGAATCTGTGTTGTGTGTGTTGTGTTGCTGCGTGTATGTGTTGTCTGTGTGTGTTGTACATGTGTGTTCCATGTCTGTGTGTGTTATATTGTATTCTATGTCTGTGTGTGTTGTGTTGTGTTCTACATCTGTGTGTGTTGTATGTGTGTGTGTGAGCATGTGTGAGTGTACATGGCATTTTTGAGGAACTGAATCTGCGGGTTGGATGTGTGCGCTGCCCCTGCAGGCACCCTCACCACACAACCTCCCCGCCCACAGCCTTGCTGTCCCCAAGCCTTCTGGGCTCCCTCTCCAGTGCACCAGAATCCCACCACTTCTCACCATCACCCCCATCCCACCAGCCCCCTCGCTGCTCTCCTACAAGCCTGCCCTGCACTCCCCTCTCTCATCTGTCCCCACCAGAGGAAGCTGTGAAGCCGTAACACCCTCCATGGCTCCCCCGCATCTCAGAGTGACCCCTCCTCATGCACACCCTCTCTAGGGGGTCTCATCCCCTCCCCTCCTCCCATTGCCTCTTTCTCTTCTTCACATGCCGCCTGCCCTAGGCTCCAGTCCCTTGACCCGCAGCCCCTCCACCTTGAGCCCTCCCTCCCCGTGCCCATCTGCTCTCAGCCTCAGCAGTGTCTCTGCTCAGGGCTGCATGTCCTCATCGCTCCCTACCCAGCCCCCTGCAGACCAGTGCCATGACTTTTGAGACAATCTGTCACCCCCACCTCCCTGTTCCAGGGACAGGGGTGTGTCTGTCTGGCTTACCATGTCCCAGCATCTGAGGCACTCAATATATACTTGATGAATGACTGAATGAATGAGGTTGGGGGAGGCAGCAGAGAGATCAGCAGATGCTGGGCCAGGCAAGGGCTCTCCTGGGGCCTGGTAAGAGGACTTGATACCAGGAAGCTGTTGAAATGTTTTAAGCGGGGCAACACATCATCTTAGCATGACACTTTGTGACTTGTCCAGGAGGGTGATGGTGGTGGCTTGGCCAGGCGGCAGCAGGAAGGGTGTGCAGAAGCAGGTGGAGGTGAGATGCAGGAGGTGGACAGAGCAGGACTGGATGGGGCAGAGAGGGTGAGCCTTGGTTTCCTGTTTGTGTGATGGGGTGGCTAGGCCGTGTTCACCAAGGTGGGAGAGGACCCCAAGGCTTAGGAGGAGAAGCAGTGTTTGGGGACAGATACCGAGTTCTTTTGGGATCCCCAGACTCTGTGCTCATTTCCTGGGAGGTGGGGGATACCTAGAGACTCAGGCCCAAAGGACACCCTCCTTTAAAGAACAAGATGAGAAAGAAGGTCTACCTAAGGGGCTGGAGAAGAGGCAGGCAGAAAGATGGGAGGAAAACACAGAGGGAGAGTGTGGCCCAGAAGCAAGGGAAGAGGGGGTGTCTCAAGAAGGGGGGCATGGCCAACACCCCACTGGATTCCACATCAAAATTGTCAGGGAGCCTGGTGGGTATGCACAGGGTCTAGATTGCAGTAAGGCTGGGATGTGCAGGGCGCACAGCCCCACCAGTAGGGCTGCAGTGAAGTCTGATAACATAAAGTATTGACAAGGATGTGGAGCGACTGGAATGCTCATCCACTATTGTGGGGCAAAATGGTACAATTACCTTGGAAAACTGTTTGGCAGAATCTACTAAAGCTGAATGTTATTGTTGCCGTCAGGTCAGCTCTGACTCATGGAGACCCCATGTATAACAGACCAGACATTGTCTGGTCCCATGCCATCTTTACAATCATTGGTATGCTCAAGTCCACTGTTGTGGCTACTGTGTATTTTGAGTGCCTTTCAACCTAGACGGCTCATCTTTCAGCACTATATTGGACAATCTTAGGTTGTGATCCACAGAGTTTTCATTGGCTGAGTTTTGGAAGTCGATCACTAGACCTTTCTTCCTAGTCTGTCTTAGTCTGGAAGCGCCATTGAAATCTGCCCATTCTGGGTGATCCTGCTGGTATTTGAATACTGGTGGCATAGCTTCCAGCATCACAGCAACACAGTACTACAGACTGACAGATGGGTGGTAGAACTGAACGTAGGCCTCCCTTATAACCCAGACATTCCACCTCGGGGTGTGAAAACAGCATCCCCCACAAGACCTGGACACAAATGCTTGGAACAGCCTTGTTCATAACGGCCCCAAACTGGATACTACACAGATGCCCATCAACGGGAGACCAGGGGAATGAACCACAGTGCAGAAGCACCAGGGGATAGTGTACAGTAAGGGAAAAGAGCAACCATTGCCTACCCGAAACAGCGTGGGACTGAACGAATCCGTGGTGGTTTCCGCCGGGAGGTGGCATGAGGGATCCTGGGAGATGATCAGAGCATACACAGAGGCAAAAAGACATTGAGCTACACACTTACGGTGTGAGTATCTAATACTCAGTAGTAGAATTCTCACCTCCAGTAGAAGACCTGGGTTTGATTCCCACCCAATGCACCTCATACTCAGTCACCACCCGTCTGTCAGTGGAGGCTTGCATGTTGCTATGATGCTGAATGGGTTTCAGCAGAGCCTCCAGACTAAGACGGACTAGGAAGAAAGGCCTGGCAATCAACTTCTGAAAATCAGCCAATGAAAACCCTATGGATCACAACAGTCTAATCCGAAACCCATCACGGCATGGCACAGGACCGAGCAGCAGATCGTTCCATTGTGCATGGGGTTGATTCCACAGCAGCTAACAACTGTATGTTATCCCACAATATGAAAGTGAATATATATATCCACTAAAGCAAAACAATTTGTTGTTGTTGTTGTGTGCCATTAAGTCGATTCTGACTCATACAGACACTATATGACAGAGTAGAACTGCCCCACAGGGTTTCCCAGGCTGTAATCATTACAGGAGCAGATTGCCAGGTTGCTTCCCCCACAGAGTGGCTGGTGGGTTCAAATCGCCAACCTTTCAATTAGCAGCTGAGCAGTTAACCATTGCGCCACCAGGGCTCCTTAAAACAATTTGAGCAGTGCTAATTTACATAAGCAAAATATCAGTAGCATTAAAAACATCTACAGCTTAGGGGCCACTGAGCTTCTGTTTAGAGCGATGGAAACATTTGGGAATGGTTAATGGTGATGGTTGAACAACATAACGAACATATTTAATGTCACTGAACTGTACATGTGAAGGCAGTAGAAATGGTGAACTGGCCAGAAACTTCTAGGCACAACATTCTCAGTTTGGCCAGGGGCTATGGCACTTGGCTTTATAAAAAAGGGTGACCATTCCCGAAGTCCACCGTTCAGCCAAAGATTAGACAGGCTTATAAAACAATAACATACGTGAGGAATGTGCTTCTTAGATCAATCAAGTATACGAGACCAAATGGGCAACACCTGCCCAAAAGCAATGAGAAGGCAGGAAGCAACTGGAAAACTGGATGAATGGACACGGGGAACCTGAGGTGGAGAAGGGGAGAGCGCTGACACATTGCGGGGATTGCAACCAATGTCACGAAACAATTCGTGAATAAATTTTTGAATGAGAAACTGAAAAAAAAAAAAAATTTACAATTTCACTTTATATTCACTTGACTTTTAAATAAATTTTCTCTAGGCTGATCTTTGCTAAGAAAATGCCGATGATACCTGACCCTAAAATTGTAGACGATTTTTCTTACGAACTTTGTGTAAATTAAAATTTAAAAATTAAGCTAAAAAAGTGGTGAAATTCCTTGAAAAGTTAAACGTAGTTATACCATAAAAAACCCACTGACGTGGAGTCGATTCCAACTCATAGTGACCCCACAGAGTTTCCAAGGCTGTAAATCTCAACAAAAGCAGACTGCCACATCTTTCTCCCGTGGAGCCGCTGGTGGTTTCGAACCGCCCACCTTTTGGTTAGCAGTCGATTGCTTTAACCACTGTGCCACCAGGGCTCAATTCCACTCCTATTTATATACTCAAGAGAAATGAAAACAGGAACACAAGTAGGCATTTATACACGAATGATCAGAGCAGCACCACATTATTCACAATTGCCAAACACTGGAAACAGCTCAAGTGCCCATTAACAGAGGATGAATAAAACAAATGTAGTCCATCCAAGCAGTGGAATAGAGAGAACCGAAGTTCTGATACATGCTACGGCATGGATGAACCTGGAAAACATTATGCTGAGTGAGAGAAGCCGGACGCAAAAGACCACATATTGCATAATCCATTTCTATGAAACGTCTAGAATAGGCAAATGCATACAGACCAAAGTTTATTAGTGGTTGCCAGGGGCTGGGAGAGGTGGAATGAGGAGTGACTACTAACGGGTACGGAGTTTCCTTTTGGGGTGATGAGAATGTGCTGGAACTAGATAGAGGTGGTGGCTGCACAACACCGTGAACGTGTAAATGCTACTAAATCGTTCTTTTCGGGTGAATTTTATGTCATGTAAATTTCACCTCAATAAAAACAAACACACACCAACCAGCCCATGAATTCTGCTGGTGTCTGCAACTTCTAATAGGATCTTCATCGACTCATAGCGGAACTGACTTGATGGCACCTAACAACAATAGGAACTTGGTGCTTTGGGGAGGGCACTGAGTGGTTCTCACTTGGTTGACAATGACAGAAGCATTTCCTCTTTGAGAGGCTCTTTCTTCTAATGAAATGGCATGCGGAAGCCCCGTGCCCAGAGAGGTTAGGAGACTCCTCAAGGACACACAGCGAGGCGGGCCTCCCACCTCTCTGCTCCCCTCTATCCCCAGGGCCAGGTCCTGGGCGTTTCCTGGGGTGGGGGTTCTGCTCTGGGCTGGGGCCCCCAGCGAGCCTGAATGGGTAGGGGGCAGAGCCAGTGCTGAAGGAAGCAGGTGAGGGGTCCCCTGCCTGCCTCCTTCAATTTGACCCCCCATCCCCCACCCACCAGCCCTGGAGGCTTCTGGTTGGGGGCAGCTGGAGAGGAGTCAAAGAGCAGCACTAGGCTGGGGGGGCTGTTCCTTTCTGTCTCTGGGACTCAGTTTCCCCATGTGTACAGTGGTGGCTGCCAGTGTTCTCCGAGTCCAGAGGGTCTGCCTGACCCCTGGCTGACCTGACTTTGTCCTTCCAGCGTTCAGGTACCACCTAGCGGTCAGGGCTTCCAGTGCCCCTGCTGACCTCCCATCGTTGAGTCCCTGGCAATGTTGGGTGATGGGTCGAGAGGGCAGGTTTGACAGTCAAGAGCTGGGTGGGGGTGGGGAGGATGTTCAGAACCTGTGACCTTTTCGAGCCTCAGTTTCCACGCCTGTCCTGGTCAGGCAATAACCCGCAGGAGTGGGAGCAGGGGTCTGGGCTCCTTCTCTTGTGCTCAGAGAAAGCATGCCCACCACCACCCGCGACCTAGGCCTGTTCTGCTCTGCCCCCGCCCCCGCCCCTGCCGCGGGCCTAGCCCAGCGGCTCCTGGGCTGCGATTCCTGACCTGAGGGCGCCCCCTGATGGCCCTGAGCAGGATGGCACATCCTTGGGTCCCAGTCCCAGTCCCAGCCCTGGGGTCAGAGCAGTTGCAAAACAGATTGAGGGGGGCTGCCCTTAGGAGGCTTCCAGGAAAATAGGGACACAGGCAAATGTGGGACAAATGACAACTGTATGCAGTGGCAAGCTGGCGTGGCTAGGGAGGAAGGGACGTTAGAATTGAGGCCTGGGTGTCAGCTAGGTGCAGGAAGGGGCAGCAGACAGGAGTCCTGCAAGGGCAAAGGTTCAGAGGTGAGAGCGAGCTGGGGCAGAGGTAGAGGCAGGGGAGGGGGTGGAATGGAGGGAGAAGGGTTGACGGGGGTCAGAGCTGCAGGGTGAGAGGTGAGGGTTTCCTCTAAGGGTACTGAGGAGCCATGGCAGAATCTTGAGCAGGGGAGGGGCCTGATCTGATTCATAATCTTTATTAAGAATGGTCTGAGGCCGAGGCCGTCACAAAAACATTGGTGATTACGTAACAAGCGCCCACGTCTGCACCACTGAGCAGAATAAATAAAACTCGACAGACGCAATGAGGACCAGGGTTCCAGCCCTGTTCTTCTCCTGCGCCAGGGGGTACCACTGGCAGGAGTTTGGAGTCTTCCCCTTGTATGTTTTTATATTCTATGACATACTATAGGAGGGCACGTCTGTCAGTTTGTTGTACTGTGGGGGCTTGCGTGTTGCTGTGATGCTGGAAGCTACACCACCGGTATTCAAATACCAGCAAGGTCACCCATGACAGACAGGTTTCAGCTAAGCTTCCAGACGAAGACAGACTAGGAAGAAGGGCCTGGGGTCCACTTCTGAAAAGAATTAGCCAATGAAAATCTTATGAGTAGCAGCAGAACACTGTCTGACATAGTGCTGGAAGATGAGCCCCTCAGGTTGGAAGGCACTCAAAATGTAACTGGGAAAGAGCTGCCTCCTCAAAGTAGAGTCGACCTTAATGACATGGATGGAGTCAAGCTTTTGGGACCTTCATTTGCTGATGTGGCATGACTCAGAATGAAACAGCTGCAAACATCCATTAATAATTGGAACCTGGAATTGTACAAAGTACGAATCTAGGAAAACTGGAAATGGTCATAGTGAAATGGGACGCATAAACATCGATATCCTAGGCATTAGTGAACTAAAATGGACTGGTATTGGCCATTCTGAATCAGACAATCATACGATCTACTATACCAGGAATGACAACTTGAAGAGGGATGGCGTTGCAGTCGTTGTCAAGACCTATTCTGAAGTGCGACGCTGTCAGTGGAAGGATGATATCCATAATATCCATACGCCTACAAGGAAGAATAGTTAATATGACTATTACTCAAATTTACACAACCACTAAGGCCAAAGATGAAGAAATTGAAGATTTTTGCCAACTTCTGCAGTCTGAAATTGATCGAACATGCAATCAGGATGCATTGATAATTACTGGTGAGTAGAATGCAAAAGCTGGAAACAAAGAGGAAGGATCACTAGTTGGAAAATACGTCTTTGGTGATAGAAACAATGCCAGAGATCGCATGAAAGAATTTTGCAAGACCAGCGACTTCATTGCAAATACCTTTTTCACCAACATAAATGGTGACTATACACGTGGACCTCACCAGATGAGTGAATACACAGGAATCAAATCGACAACATCCATGGAAAGAGACGATGGAAAAGCTCAATTATCATCAGTCAGAACAAGGCGAGGGGCTGACTCTGGAACAGACTGTCAATTGCTCATATGCCAAGTTTAAGCTGAAACTGAAGAAAATTAGAACAAGTCCACGAGAGCCAAAGTATGACCTGGAGTATATCCCACCTGAATTTAGAGACCACCTCAAGAATAGATTTGACACACTGAAAACTAATGACCAAAGACCAGAAGAGTTGTGGGATGACATCAAGGACATCATACATGAAGAAAGCAAGAGGTCATTAAGAAGACAGGAAAGAAAAGACCAAAATGGGTGTCAGAAAAAGACTCTGAAACTTGCTCTTGAATGTTGAGTAGCTAAAGTGAAAGGAAGAAATGATGAAATAAATGAGCTGAATGTAAGATTTCAAAGGGCAGCTCAAGAGGACAAAATATTATAATGACATGTGCAAAGACCTGGAGTTAGCAAACCAAAAGGGAAGAACACGCTTGGCATTTTCAAGCTGCAAGAACTGAAGAAAAAATTGAAGCCTCAGGTTGCAATACTGAAAGATTCTACAGGGAAAATATTAAACAACTCAGGAAGCATTAAAAGAAGATGGAAGGAATACACAGAGTCACTATACCAAAAAGAATTGATGTTCAGCCATTTCAGGAGGTAGCACATGATCAGGAACCGATGGTACTGAAGGAAGAAGTCCAAGCTGCACTGAAGGCATTGGTAAAAAACAAAGCTCCAGGAATTAACGGAATATCAATTGAGATGTTTCAACAAACGGATGCAGAGCTGGAAGCGCTCACTCGTCTATGCCAAGAAATTTGGAAGACAGCTACCTGGCCAATCAACTGGAAGAGATCCATATTTATGCCTATTCCCAAGAAATATGATCCAACCAAAGGTGGAAATTATCGAACAATATCATTAATATCACACGCAAGTAAAATTTTGCTTCAGATCATTCAAAAGCGGCTGCAGCAGTATACAGACAGGGAACTGCTAGAAATTCAAGCCGGATTCAGAAGAGGACGTGGAATCAGGGGTATCATTGCTGATGTCAGATGGATCCTGGCTGAAAGCAGAGAATACCAGACAGATGTTTGCCTATCGACTATGCAAAGGCATTCAACTCTGCGGATCGTAACAAATTATAACATTGACCAGAATGGGAATTCCAGAACACTTAACTGTGCTCCTGAGGAACCTGTACATAGACCAAGAGGCAGTTGTTCAAACACAACAAGGGGATGCTGCATGGTTTAAAATCAGGAAAGGTGTGCGTCAGGGTTGTATCCTGTCACCATACTTATTCAATCTTCATGCTGAGCAAATAATCCGAGAAGCTGGACTATATGACGAAAAATGGGACATCAGGATTGGAGGAAGCCTCATTAATAACCTGTGATACGCAGATGACACAACCTTGCTTGCTGTAAGTGAAGAGGACTTGAAGCACTTACTGATGAAGATCAAAGACCACAGCCTTCAGTACGGATTACACCTCAACGTAAAGAAAACAAAAATCCTCACAACTGGACAATAAGCAACACCATGATGAACAAAGACTGAAGTTGTCAAGGATTTAATTTTCCTTGGATCCACAATCAACACCCATGGAAGCAGCAGTCAAGATATCAAAAGGCGCACTGCATTGGGCAAATCTGCTGCAAAAGATCTCTTTAAAGTGTTGAAAAGCAAAGATGTCACCTTGAAGACTAAGGTGTGCCTAACCCAAGCCATGGTGTTTTTCATCACCTCATATGCATGCAAAAGCTGGATGATGAATAAGGAAGACCGAAGAACTGACGCCTTTGAATTGTGGTGTTGACTATACCATGGACTGCCAGAACACATAAATCTGTCTTGGAAGAAGTACAACCAGAATGCTCCTTAGAAGGATGGCAAGACTACGTCTCATTTACTTTGGACATGTTATCAGGAGGCATGAGACTCTGGAGAAGGGCATCACACATGGTAGAAGGTCAGCGAAAAAGAGGAAAAGCCTCAACAAGATGGGTTGACGCAGTGGCTGCAACAATGGGCTCAAGCATAACAATTGTGAAGATGGCGCAGGACCGGGCAGTGTTTCGTTCTGTTGTACAAAGGGTCGCTATGAGACGGAACCAACTCCGTGGCACCTAACACCACAGGAGGACAGCGGTGGTTCAGTGGTAGAATTTTTGCCTTCCATGCAGGAGACAGGCTTGATTTCCGGCCAATGCACCTCACGAGTGGCCACCACGCATCTGTCCGTGGAGGCTTTTGTGTTGCTAGGGTGCTGAAGAGGTTTCAGCAGAGCTTCCAGACAAAGGCAGACTAAGAAAGGCCTGGCAATTTACTTTAAAAGAAAATCAGCAGAGTCCCGTTTCAGTGTTGTTTTCCACTTATGTTTTGAGTATGTCTTATAAACAGGATATAGCTGGATTTTGTGTTTTACTCTGTTGTGATTCCTAATATTTGGATTTATTTCTACCATCTTATGTTGTGGTTTCTTCTGGGGGGTGGATGTGCAGTGGGTGTTCCAAACTTTTCCATGTTTTCCTTTCCTTCCTCCTACTGGTTTGTTAAAATTTTCTTTAGACCCTTACCTAACTACTGGTTTGAAAGTTATACAAGCATATGCGGCTTTTTTAGACTTTTAGTCTACTCTCTTCCCAAATAGTACAAAGATCCTATGAGGCATTAATACCAGTCACCTATCTGCTATTTTGCAGGATGAAGCTGGACCACAGGGCAGCCGTAAGGAGGCAACATGGTGTCACACCTGGGTCCCTTGGGAGGGAGGCTATCAGGGTTTGCTGCTGACTGGGCTGCGGGCAGGGAAAAAATGAGGAACAAGATGTGTCCAGCATCTCTCCATTGTTGTCAGGTAAAGATGTCTGTGTGGAGATCAAGGTGTCACTCTGGCCCTGTGAGACCCCTGGGAGGCATCAAGCAGAATGTACAGGTGTACAGTTCCTGGGGGCTTGGTGACACAGAAGAGGGCGGGAGAACTCTGGGAGCACAGTGCTAGGAGGCACCAAGCTGGCGGGGAGGCAGGGATGGCGGTGAGGAGACAGCCTTCCCTGCCCACAGGCATTTCCCCTCCTCGGGTAGGTGATAAGGTAGTGCTTCTCACGTTAATGCTTGTACATGAGGAGCGGTTCTGGGCCCGCCCTCAGAGAGGATGGAACCGGTCAGGTGGAGACCACGAACCCACATCTCCCCGAGCTCTCAGACATGGCTGATGTTGCAGGTCCCAGGACTCTGCTCTGAGGAGGGTCATAAGCTGGGCAGGGCAGGGGACCAGCTGCTGGTGGCCTCAGGGTGGAGGCGGTGGCAGTAGCTGCAGTAGCCACCTCCAGGAGAGGACGAGTTCACCTGAGCCCTCCTCACACCCACCGGCACTCAGGAGGCGATGCAGGGGTGACCATGGCAGAGCCACCATGTGGTCAGTGCAGCATCCCCCAAGGGCTTATCCCTGTTTCCCTCAATGGGGATGAGAAGGTGCTGGGAGGGATGACCTGCTTAGGGCCATGTGGGAGTTATCCACACTATGGCTGGACTGGAGGCAGGCAGGACGGAATCGAATGAGTGGAATTTAATGGAATCATGACAGGAACACACACAGGTGGGCAGGGACCAGGCACAGACGAGCTGGCCCAGGCCCTCCTGGACCCTTGGTGAGAAGAGACTGGGCCAGCCCCCTTCACAGACCCATGTCCCCTGGGAGAGAAAGACTGATGTGGCCAAGTGTGGTGTGGGTGTGGCACGGGCTGGCCCTGGAGGGCACCACTGTCACAGCACATGAGATGGGGCTGGGAGGCACGCAGGGAAGCCGAACCCTGCAAGTAAGCTGCCCCATCAGCCGCATGGGAGGGAGACGAGGCTGGTTTTCAGGAGGAGAGGGCTGGCCCTGCCCTCACTAAGTGCTGTTTGAGGCTGTCAGGATGCGGGAAGTGGGGATGTGGGGACAGGGATCCTGCATAGCCCTGGGGGGGTGGGCACTTGCACAATGCAGTTATCGGTTATAACATAGCAACCAACCAAAAAGTAGAAATTCATAAACCTACAAACAACATGAACAAAAACAGCAACAGTGCAACACCCCCAAGATCCCAGCAGAGCCAGCGTGCCCTGGTGGCAGGTGGTGGCAGGTGGCACGTGCGGCCAGCATCTGGCAAGTGCATCTTGATCTTCTTGGTACCAGGGAGCCATACGGCACAACAATCTGTGAGCGACCTCCCTAGCTGGACGAAGAGGGGCAGAGACAAGATGTCCCAGATGAGACTGTGTCTACCACCCAGAGTGTTGGAGGCAGAGTGGAGCCCGCGGGGAGGTGCTGGGGGGCTGGGGACGGCACCGGGTCCAGACTCCCGCCTCAATCCAGCTGCTTGGCAGGTGCTTCCAGGGAGCAGGTGTGGCCCCTCACTGGGTCCGGAGCTGGTAATCTAGGAGATGAGGTGGAGGAAGGGTCATTCTCCACTCCTCACTGGGACCCCCGTCCGCCCCACTGGGGCAGCAGAGCAGCCCCAGGGACCTCCCAACACCCCCATGGGCGGCCATACTCACCTCCGTTTTGGGTGATGTAGCGGACCCAGGGCAGGGCCTGGTAGCCGCTCTTCTCAATGATCTTCAGGTAGCGCACCTAGGGGCACAGGTGCCGGGCCCTGAGCATGCGCAGCCCCCCACAGCCTGCCTACCCTTCCCCCGGTTCAGCCCCACTTTGATCCTTCTTCCCTGGATGGGAAGTGAGCACAGGCTGTGGGGTGGGAGAAAGCCGAGGAGGGGGCGGGCCAAGCCACCTAGAAGGCCTGGCAAGAGTCTGAATCCCGCTTGCAGTCACACCCCTCAGTGACCCCAGAGCAGGGATCCAGGACCCCAGGAACCTCTGGCTCGTCGTGAGTGGGCCCCCCACCCCCTGCCAGGGGATGTGCCTGGGCCTGGTTCGGGCTCTGAGCTGAGTGCAAGGCCAGGGCAGAGTTGAGGCAGGGCTACTCTCTGCCGTCAGAGCCTGGCTGCCCAGACAGAGGACAGAGCTTGGTGAGCTGGGTTCACTACTTGTGGCCCTCAGGACCCAGGCTGACGCTGGACTGTCCCTCGGCCCCACATGGAGCCTGGCGCATCCACCATCCACCTGGCTACACACCTGGATGCCAGAGGTGGTGAAGTAGGGAATCTCGAACTTGACACTGATGGGGGGCTTGCCCTCCTTGTCCTCCGCCTCTACGCTGGGCAGGCCAAAGTGCGCACGCATCAGGTACTCCTTGCCACCCTAGGGGAGCAGGCAGGGGGGTGGTCAGGCTGGGCAATACCCCTGGAGAATGCCATGGATGCTGGGGCCAGGCTCACCACCCCACTGGCACTGAACCCTTCATTTGTGTGGGCTGCAACCCCCCAGCTCCGAGACACCATTGTCCAGTGCCCCAGCTCCCCTCACTCTCATGCTCCCGGCCCGGCAGCTGTCCCCTTACACAACCCCACACTGTGCTCCCAGCCCGGCAGCCGTTCCCCCACACAGCCACCACCACTCCCCAGCTCCCAGCTTGGTGGCTCATCCTGCCCCCCCGCCACGTGCCAAAGCTGGGAGAATCAGAAAAGACATGCCAGGAGGCTATTCCAGGAAACATGGCAAATTCTAAGGAGCAAAAGAAGTTTTACAAGCACTCAGGGAGGAAAACCTAGTTGCTACCAAGGAGAACAGGAGAGACCAGCCTTGGGTAGGAGAAGGGGGGCGGGGTATGTACAGGTCCTCTGCTGGCCGGGCCAGAGTCTGAGCAGTCATCCCTTCACACCCAGCCTCAGGACAACTGAAAAGTGCTAATCTTGTCATTAGGGAAAGAGCGCATGGAAACTAAGAAAAAGATGAAACCTGACAGGAAAATAGGCAAGAGACACTCAAGTATCCATTAAAAAAAAAAAAAAAAAAAAAAAAGGCAAGTGGCCCTTAGATATGAGAAAAGTCACTCAACCTTGCTCCTGATGATGGAACAGCAAAATGAAAGCTTGACAGCAACTCTGCTGGTGACACTGGCAGAATGCAAAATCACGTAAGCTCTACTTGGAGAGTTTGACATGACCCAACAGTCTCAACGCTGTGTGATCCCACTCCTAACACCTGTAATAGAACCAACTGACACAGGCACAGGGTACTCATCAGAGCATTCTCTCTAAAGCCAAAGATCATCAACAACTAAACATTCTTCCATGGTGGATGAACGAATAAAGATCAAGCACGCCACAGAGCAGATACCTCATGGCTGTAAAAAGGAATGAGGAGCATCTCTTTGTATTGACATTTCTCCTAAATGGTTGGGAGAAAAAGGTAAAGTACAGAATAGTATATATAATACTCCACTTCTGGGTAAGGAGGAGAAGTAGTAACATACGCGCTCCTATATACCTCCTTTTACCAAAATCCACATCAGAAGGATGAGGAACACATGACAATGCCTCCCCACTGGGGAAAGAGGAATTGGGAAGAGAGACAGGGACGGAAGTGAGACTTCAGACTCTTTCCTATAGTTTTGACTTTGAACCATATAAAAAAAAAAAAAAAAAAACAACCAAACCTATTACTGTTGAGTCCATCCAGAGTCATGGCGACCCCATGTGGGACAGCGCAGAACTGCTTCACAGGGTTTTCAATGGTTGTAATCTTATGGAGGTGTCCTTGGGTGGCTCAAACGTTGTGATGTGCTACTAACTAAAAGGTTGGAGGTTTGAACCCACCCAGAGGTACCTTGGAAGAAAGGCCTGGCAGTTTGTTTCCCCAAAATCAGCCAATGAAAACCTTATGTAGCACAGTTCTACTCTGAAACACATGGGGTCACCAGAGAGTTGGAATCAACTTGATGGCAACTGGTGGTTAATCTTACAGAAGTAGACGGCCAGGGCTTTCTTCTGTGGCACCACTGGGTGCACCTGAACTGCCAACCTTTCAGTCAGCAGCTGAGTGCAAACAGTTTGCATCACCCAGGACCCTTGAACCATGTAAGTGCTTTATATATTCAAACACACTGAATAAAAAGAGTCAACCTAGAATATAACTGCATACTGGGTTGCTAATGTGGAGAACTTGAAGAGGAAGGATACAAACACATACGTGTATTTAGGATTTTAAGTTCTTTTTGTCCTTAGGGCATGTTGTTTGGAGTCTGAGTGGTTATCATCAACTTGGCATACTGTTAAATTCATTTTGCTTTTGATTTTTAGGAATAACCTTTTTCTTTTTTTTTTCATTTTGATGTAATTTCCTTTTATACTCATGAGAAACATTTACATGGTTTCAAAGTTAAACCTACAAAACA
This sequence comes from Dugong dugon, assembly GCA_030035585.1. NCBI lineage: Eukaryota > Metazoa > Chordata > Mammalia > Sirenia > Dugongidae > Dugong > Dugong dugon. Next base: position 20,710,551 of record CM057462.1, on the reverse strand, counting down.
AGATAGAGTCCATGCTGGCAACCTTCTAGCCCTCAGCCCTGCCCCCTTCCTCCCCTTCGAGCTACCCATGCTATTTATTTTATGATCTATTCTTCAGCTGTGTTTTTTAATATCAGAACTACGGTCAACTGTGAATTCAGGGGAACAAAGGAAATAGTCTGACAATCCTGGACGGTAATCACGCCTCTGTGGAATATTACATCGCTGCCAATGATGACTGCCAACTTGGAAATGAGTGGAAAAGAACACAAAACTGGTTCCGGTCCTTGTTTACAACTACATAAAACAAAATTACAGAGGAAAGACAGATTAGAATGAAACACGCCAAAAGGCAAACAGTGTTGCATTATGACAGTGGAATGATAGGTTTCTTCCTTTCTCTATTTTCTACATTTTCTGTAAAAAAAAAAAAAAAAAAAAAAAAAACAAACTCACTGCCATCAAGTCAATTCCAACTCATAGCGACCCTACAGGACAGAGAACTGCCCCATAGGGTTTCCGAGGCTGTAAATCTCTATGGAAGCAGGCTGCCACATCGTTCTCCCATGAGCGGCTCGTGAGTTCAAACCGCTGACCTTTTGGTTAGCAGCTGAGCGCGTAACCATTGTAGTGGGATTATAATATTGTGTTAGGGAAAATACGAACATAAAACAATCCTGGCACTTGAATCACTGCATGTTTCAGCTGGGGTCGTCCTCAGATTTCTCCAGGGATCCAGGCAGAGAGAGGGAAGGAGGAAGAGAGAGAAGGAAGGAGGGGGAGAGAGACATAAACGAGAGAGAAAGAGGAGAGGAGAGACAGGGAGAGACAGAGAGACAAAGAGGGACAGAGAGTTAGAGATGAGAGGGAGAGAGAGAGAGACACAAAGAGAAAGACAGGGGCAGAGGACACAGGAAAGCAGTGACTGCCAAGAATCCTGCGTGAATGAACAGGTCAGGACGTCCTACCAGCCCCACTGCGCACACACCTGCTTTCCAACGCTCTGGGGACTGTTCGGCACCCAGACTCCGGCCCTCAGAATCATTAATGCAGCCCCTGGCAGCAGCCCCAGTGGATGGAGTCAGGCACAGGAGATGAAACTACTTTCCTGGAGCAGGTGTCGGATTCCAGAAGCCCATGCTGCTCCATCCTAATGGCCATCTGTCCCCCAGAAGGGGAGTCGATCTGAGCCTCTGGCGGGGAAGGTCCTGGATGGTAGGGAACCAGCGATCCCGTTTCCCCAGGCAGGGACGTCTACTCACCTGTTATGGATTGAATTATGTCCCCCAAAAATAGGAGCTGTAAATCCTAACCTCTGTGCCTGTGGTTATAATCCCATTTGGGAATAGGCTGTCTTTGTTATGTTAGTGAGACAGGAGTGTAGGGTGTATCCTGAGTTAATCTCTTTTGAGATATAAAACAGATTAAACAAGTGAGCAGAAGCAGAAACAGGGTAAAAGAGATGCCAGGTCACATAAAGATCGTCCAGGAGCAGAAGCTCAAAGAGACAAGGACGTCCCTCCAGAGCCAACAGAGAAAGAAAGCCTTCCCCTAGAGCCGGCACCCTGAATTCAGACTTCTAGCCTCCTAAACTGTGAGAAAATAAATTTGTTTGTTAAAGCCAGTCATTTATGGTATTTCTGTTATAGCAACACTAGATAACTAAGACAGAATTTGGTACCAGAAGAGTGGGGTGCTGCTCTAACAGATACCTAAAAAGTGGAAGTGGTTTTGGAATTGGGTAATAGGTAGAGGGTAGAAGAGTTTTAAGGTGCCTAATAGTGGAAACTTAGATTGCCTTGAAGAGACTGTTGGTGGAATTATCGATGTCAAAGGCAATTCAGGTGAGGACTCAGAAGAAAGTGAGAGAGCCAAAGAGAAAGCACCGTCTTAGAAAATACATGTGGTGCCAGCAACAGAATGTTGCTAGAATGTGGACATTAAATGTGCTTCTGGTGAGGCTTTAAAAGCAAATGATGAACATGGGATTCGACAATGGAGGAAGGACAATGCTTTTTATACAGTGGCAAAGAACTTGTCTGAATTATGTTCAAATGTTTGGTGAAAGGTAGAACTTGTAAGTGATGAACTTAGATATCTGGCTGAGACTTCTAAGCAAGAACTTAAAGGGGCCGTATGGTTTCTCCTTGCTGCTTATAGTAAAAAGCAAGAAGAAAGAAGTGGACTTAAAAATGAACTATGCAAAATAAAGACAAAACTTAAAGATCTGGAAAATTCTGTTGTATAAACTAAGAACATGTGTCCTAGAATGTTCACCAAAGATGTGACTACACAACCTTTGTTAAAGAGATTAAGCCTGTGACTGATGGATCTAGCCAACTATCATAGCAGAAAACTCATCAGTTTAGACTAAAGGGGACAGAGAAAGAACAAAAGGAAAGAATGCTGTCTGCCTCTTGGAAGGAAACAGGCCAAAGAAGCTGCATGTGTTGTCCTCCAAGAAAAGAAAAGGACCATCCCTGGAGCAGCTCAGAGATCAGTAGAAGTGTCAGAAGGAGAACAGGAAGCAAGGCTGCATCAGTTTCAAAGGGTGGAGTCATGGCCTCCTAGGTTTAAAGGAGTTAGATCATCAGCAACTTGGTTCTGGAGTGTGGGGCTGCCGTTCATGAGTGCCAGGGGGATGGGCTGCTGCCCAAAGCTGAGGGGGCAGGGCTGCCATGCCCAAGGGGCAGAAGAATGGGGCCTTCCAGGTCTGAGGTAGTGGGGTTGCCACTCATGTGGACTAGATGAATGGGGCCACCCAAAGCCAAGGGAGCAGAGTTGCTGTCCTGGTGGGCCTGGAAGGTGGAGCTGAAACCCAGGGCTGAGGAACCTCCACCCAGAACCCAGAGGGCATGGCCAACCCCCAGAGTCTGGAGGGCACCACTGCCCGAACGGTCTCAGAGAAGAGAAGATTATTTTCAGGCCTTGAGACCTAATGTAAATTGTTCTGCTGGGTTTGAGACTTGGTTGGTGCCTGTTATCCCTTCTTTCCCTCCAATTTCTCCCATTCATAATGGAAATGTCTACTGTGGGCCTGTTCCATCACTGTACTTTGGAAATAGATAACCTCTATTCTAGATTTCACAGAATCACAGATGGCGAAACTTTGTCTCACGTACTTTGGACATGCTATCAGGAGAGATCAGTCACTGCAGAAGGACATCATGTTTGGAAAAGCAGAGGGTGAGTGAAAAAGAGAAGACCCTCAAAGAGATGGATTGCCACAGTGGCTGCAACAATGGGCTCAGGCATACCAATGATTGTGAGGATGGCACAGGAATGGGCAGTGTTTTGTTCTGTTGTTCACAGGGTTGCTATGAGTTGGAAATGTCTCCATGGCACCCAGCAGCAACAACACAACACAGATGAAGAGGAATTTTGACCCAGGAAGAACACACCTAAAGTCTCAGCCACATTTGATTTAGATGATTCAGATGAGATTTTGGACTTGAGCTGATTTAAGACTTTTGGGATGGTCTGATGAGGTGAATGTGTTTTACATGTGTCAAGGACATGAATTTGTGGAGGCCAAAGGGTGGAATGTTATGGATTGAATTATATCCCCCAAAAATACATGCTCTATGTCTGTGGTTATAAACCCATTTGGGAATGGCCTGTCTTTGTTAATGAGATAGGGGTAGGGTGTATTTTGAGTCAATCTCTTTTGAGATATGAGATTAAATAAGCAAGCAGAAGCAGAGATGGGGAAGAGAGATGCCAAGTCACCTGAAGATCACCCAGGAGCACCCTGTATTTGGACTTCTAGCCTCCTAAACTCTGAGGAAATAAATTTGTTAAAGCCACCAATTTATGGTATTTCTGTTATAGCAGCACTAAACAACTAAGACACCGCTGATGCTGGGGCTCCTTCTGAGGGATGGGGGAGGCAAACTGCATGAGGACACCCGGCTCCTAACCAGGGACTTCTCAGAGGGGCAGCACCACCCAATGCTGATGATGTAGCCACCTCACAAACGGGATGGGGTGGGGACGTTACGAGTCTGGAGCCAGCCTGTTGCTCCCACTTGCCTGGATCCAGCCCGGCCTTCTGAGTTCCCAACCCCTCCCTGAGGCAACACTTTCAGTGCCTGCAGGAGCCTCACCGGGAAGGACTTGATGGACCACACAATCTCACTGTTCTCTGGCACCCACTTGACGCTGCCCACGGTGGTCTTGAACTTGGGTGAGTCGGCGTCATTGGGCACTGGGATGTGGATCTCCACATTGTTGGCTGTTGAACGCCGCTTGAACTGGCTCTTGGCCTGAGCAAGGAGACACGGCTCCTAAGGCTCCCCACATGGACTGCAGAGCTTCAGTCCTACCCCATCCCCTTCGGCTGGAGAAGGCCCTCTTGCCAGCCCAGCCCCAACTCCTAGGATATGTGGTATTCCCTGCAGACGAAGCTCAGCCTGAGGGATGCACCACAGGAAGGTGCCCCTCTGCACAGTCTTCCTGGGTGCCAGCTGCAGGCTCCTCCCATGGTGGCCACACATCCAGGCCAGGACCAACTCAGCTAATGGGGGGTATGTCCCCCACTGGTCTAGGCCCCTCCCATGTCAGAGCTCACAGTGGGGATTGCAGGGCCCTGGGTGGACGGGCCAGGGACATGGATTTTACAGTGCGGGTCACAAGGCCCCAGGTGAACATGCCAGGGACACTGAGTGCCTCTCCACCCTGTGCACACACCTTAATCATGTACTCAATGCGGCTGTGTGAATGCTTCTCAATGACAGATTCGATCCATATCAAGGGCTTTACCTGTAGGGAGAGTGAAGGCCACACTCACACCACGTCGAGTTTACAAAGGCCCGTTTCACAGGGGGGAAACTGAGGCACAGGCCCTGGAACAGCACCTGCTCTCACCCAGCACATCACTCCCCCAGGGCTCTCAGACGAGTCCAGAGCCAGCACCAGGACACAGGGGCCATAGGGCTAATGGGGCCACCCTTCAGAGGGGCCCCGGAGCCCACGTGGCAGTGGGTGTGGGTGCAGACCCTGAGCACCCACGGGCCTACTCTCCTGGGTTCTCATCCTCACTGCCTCTGGGAGCAGGGCCACTCCCATGCAGGGTGGTCAAGGCAGGGGGCTCGGGGCGGCAAGGGCACTGGAGCCTCCCACTGGTCCTCAGCCTTGACGGCCAGCCTGCAGGTGAGGAACCTGCTCCTAAGGGGGTTTGGGTCAGGGCCTGGTGGGCTCCTTGCCCTGGTCAGCTGACTCACATGGGTGTTAAGGCGGTAGGACATGAGCTCGAACTCGCCATCAGGTGGGATGAAGGAGATGGTGCGGTCATTCTCAAAGCGTGAGAGCCGTACGCACTGGTGGAACTTCACATCCTCCAGCTCCACGGACTTGCTCTTACCACCTGCAGGGGCACGGCATGGTGAGGACCGGGCACGGTGAGGGTCGCCCAGTGCAAGACAGACCCAGGCCTCTGGGTGACTCTCAGCAAAACTCCCACCCTTGGGTGCCCCAGCAGAGTGGACCCCCCCAAATCTGTGGGAGCCCCTTGGCCACGAACGTCAAAGGTCCAGGTGGCAGACCACCTCCCCCCTCCTCCTGTGCTTCCTCCATGGCCTGGGCCCCATGAAAACAGGCCTGGGTGCTGTGGTGTCCTGGCCCAGGAACAGCTCAGGGTTTGTCCGTGAATGACTGAGGAGCCAGTGGAGGTTCGTGGGGCTGGCCTGGGGCTCCCGCAGGCCCTGGCCCCGTCAACCCTCTAGCCCTGTCTCAGTTTCCGCTCTCGAAACAGAGGGGCTGTGGAAGTTGAGTTAGCCAGTCCCTGCCCTGACTACCCAAGAACGTGGGAACGCCCAAGGAGCGGTGGCTACAGGTGTGACCACAACCTCACAGGCTCCGGCCCCTGCCCACCAAGGCCTGGTGATAGTGGGGGGTGGGGAACAATTCATAGACTGGGAGTCCCAGGCCTGGGGAGGACATGTGACCTGCCACCTCAGCAGGGAGTGGTAGGCACGGCCAGGAACTCAGGCTGAGCCACTCTGCCCCTCACCAAGGAGCATGCTGCATCCAGGCAGGGGTCAGAAGACAGGCCTGGGTCGGCGCCCGCCATGGAGACAGCGCAGGGCAGGGTCATGAGGCCTAGCTATGAGTCTAGAACACTCATGACATGGCCCTTGGCAGGGACGACAGTGGGCATCACTACTGGGTTTCCACACTCCTGTGTCACCCACATCCAGGCATCAATTCTCACAGACACCTTCCACATGACACGGAGATGTTTCTAAACTGCAGCTGGACATCAGCCTGCCCCTCAGAGAATGCAGCCCCTCCGAGAGGCCCGCCTCGCCCTGCCCATGCCTGGGGCCCAGGTACTCACGGCCTGTGTTGTCGAAGAGCACCTTGTCGTTGAGGCCTAGGCGCAGCTCGGGCATGCCCGACAGGAAGACCCGCATCTTGATAGAGCCCACGATCTCGCTGCGCAGCACATTCCCGTTGGCACTGACCTGGGGGGGCGGGCAGCGTGAGGGGAGGCCATGCCCTGTGTCACTCACAACAGCCCACCACCCTCCACCCTCACACGGGGACCTCCCAGAATCCCACCTCCATACCCTTCTCCTCTCCATCTGCTCCTGTGTCCCCTTAGCTAGGAGTCCCCACCTGCCACCCCAGGCCCCTCCCTCCCTCAGGGCCCTCACCGCCCGAGGCCTGGAATCCTGTCTAAGCTGCTAAGCCCCCTACACCCATCTCTCTCATGCACCCTCATGGCTGGCACACAGCTGCCTCCTCCAGGGAGCCCTCCCTGACGCCCAGGCAGACCTGTGGCTTGACCCAGGCCTCCACCCGCACCAGCAAACCCAACAGGCTTAGACTGACTTTTCTTGCATCTGTCTCTGCCTGGGCCCGGGGAGGCCCTGACCATGCCTCCTGGGACTTGTTAAGGATGAGGCTTCTTGGCCCAAACCCCTTCCTGCTCCCTGGCCACCAGGGAGTCTGACAACCACCATTATTGGAAAACAGGAATCAACGCAGCAGGAGCTTCTCCTCCGCACCAACAACCCGTCAGGCCGCATACTACTGGGGCGACCTGGCATCACGTGAGTGTGGTTCCAAACCACAGCAGGCTGCCACCACTGCAGGGCAGGCACCAAGCGGTCCTGGGAGAAGCGGAATGAGGCCCGCCCCACGTCTACTTCAGGATGGGGACACCGAGGTGCACCAAGGGGCACTGGGCAGCTGGCACAGTCCCTGCCCCACTGTGTGCTGGTGTGTCCACACTGCTGGGAGGCCCAGGGGCTGCAAACTCAGGCTCTGCAGGGCCGCCCGCCACTGCCCACCCTCACCTCCCGTCATGGCCCCTCCTTGCTCCACTTGGCCATACTGCCCACCGTCGCCCACACCTGGTGTGCTCCCCAACCGGTACATCATAGCCCCTCCTCCTCTCTCTCCAGCCTGGCCTTGCTGCCACTGGATCCCGAGTGTCAGGGACCGATCCATTTGCATCTGTGCCCTTCCTTACCGGATGTAGTTGCTAGTTAAGGACACGCACCGTCTAAATTCTGGAATCTGAGGGCAAAAGCTGATTCAGCCTTCAGCTGGACAAGCAGGCTCAGGAGCGGGCATCTGAGCACATGCCTGGGCCCAATCTTGGCCTCGGCCTGGGTGGAGGAGTGGAGTCCTCCAGGCGACACCCCGTGGCTGGGATGCCCCGTGCTCCCAGCATTCTCCTGCTCAGTCCTGCCAGGAGTGGCTCCCCTCCCCTGGGACACCCCAGAGACAGGCAGGCTGTGTTCTGGCTCAGCAAACAATTCAGACGAGAGTCCCCAGGCCAGAGGAGCAGAGGGGCACGTGGTCAGCGAGGCCGTCTTGCCTCATAGCTTAAAGGATAAAAAAGTAAACAGGCTTACATTTAGTCCATGGGAAGCATCCATTGGGAAGCACCTGCATCAGGATTCCACGTTAGAAATTCCGATCTGGGCAGGGAGATGTCCAATACGCACATTGGGAATACCCACACAGGCCTACTCCGGTGTACAGGACAGCCATGCAGGCTCACTCCGGCGTCTGGGATGGCCACACACACTCACTCCGGTGTCCAGGATGGCTGTGCAGGCCCACTCCGGCGTCCCACATGGCTGCACAGGTCCACTTTGGTATCCGGGACGGCCGCGCAGATCCATTCCGGTGTCCGGGGTGGCCACACAGGCCCATTCCGGCATCTGGAACTCCATGAACGCCCATTCCAATGTCTGGGACAGTGATGCATGCTTATTCTGGTGTCTGGGTCTCCACGCAGGACCGCTCCACATTGTATATAAAACAGTTCAACATGGACATATCCAAGCCACCTGCTTTACAGGATCAGGGGAATTAATTACGGTCCATCCAGTGGAATCCAGATATTGCCAAACAAGTCATCCAACGCAGAAACCAATCAATCATGGTCCATCCAGAGATTGCCAAACAAGGCCATCCAATGTGGAAACCAATCAATCACGATCCATCCAGATATTGCCAAACAATAGGACAATCCAATGTAGAAACCAGCACACAACTCCCTTTCTCTGCCACTGGCCATCAGCTACAACTATAAAACCCAGGCACATGTTCAGGGCAACCATGGGAGACACTGAAAAGTGAAGGGCAGCAGAGGGTCGGGAAGGGGCCACTGCATGAGCTGTGTACCCCCAAGGGTCAGTGGACCCTGGACACAGCACCGCAGCGCAGACAGGAAGCTTCGGGGAAGTGGCTTGCTCTGGCCCAGAACCTGAGAGGCTCCCCACACTCAGAGGCGGTACGTGAGTCTCCCTTCCCCGTTCTCATCCCCTTAGGCCCAGGCCACCCTGAGGCTTGAGCCACATTTCCGAGAGGGTGGGGCAAACCCTGTTACTCTCTTCTCTCTCTCTCCCTGTCCACCTAGGTCGGGACATGGTCCAATCACAGGTGTGTGCGACAGAGTGGGGCAACTGGACCCCCAAGTGTTTGGCCGTAGAACCGAAAAAGAGAGTCCAAGTCCCAGGCAAACAGAAAGTACCAGGGAGATCACAGAGAGGGAGAAGCTTGGGAAAGCAACCCTGTGAAGTTGGGTACGACCTCAGGACTGTCCCCAGAACCAAACCTCACACCCCATGGAGGGTGGGTTGGAATGTGAGGTCTGAAACTAGCCAGGCTAACTGGCGGCCCAAACAAAAATATTGTTTTCCATATAATGTAAACAAGACCTAGAAACTTAAAACATAAAATTCAAAAAGTCTAGGATACAATCCAAAATTACTCGGCATATGAAGAAGCACAAAAATTCCAGCTCCCATGGTAAAGTATAATCAAAATGCACAAACACCGAGATGGCACAGAGTTCGAATTATCCAACAAAGACTTCACACAGTGATTACAAAAACTGCAAACACTCTTGCAACCAATGCTAAAATAGATCATCTCAACAAAGAATGGCTAAAAATGTCCCAAGTTTAGTGAAGGATATAAATGTACAGATTCCAGAGTCTGAACAAGTCCTAAACGGTATAAACCCAAAGATATTCAAACCCGGACACAACATAATTTAATTGCTAAAAATAAAAACAAAAAAAAATCTTAGAAGCAGCCAAAGAAAAGCAACATATGACCTAGAGGTGAATAATGATTCAGATGACTGTGGATTTTGCATCAGAAATCATGGAGGCTAGTAGGAAGTGGCTCAACATTTTTAAAGTGATGACATAAAACTGTCAACCTAGAATTCTACATCCAGTGAAAAGATCCTTCAAGAATGAAAGTGAAATAAAGACATTGTCGGAAGAAGAAAAACCAGAGAATCTGTAGCCAGGAGACATGCTCTAAAAGAAATGCTAAAAGAAGCTCTTTAGACATAAGGAAAGGATATCATAAGGAAACCTGGAACATCAGGAATGAAGGGAGACCAAGAGAAATGGTAAATATCTAGCTAAACACGACAGACCATCCTTCTCCTCTTAAGTTCTTTAAAGTATTTTGGACAATTGAAAGCAAAAATTATAACACTGTCTGATGGGAATTTTAATGTATGTAGATGTAACATATACAACAACTATAGCATAAAGGCGTAGCAAGGTTTCTACATTCCAACTGAAGTGGTAAAATACTGATTCTAAGTAAATCGTAAAAAGATAAGTATGTATTTTATAACCCTTAGAGCAACCACTAAGGAAGCTATACAGAGAGATGTAGTCAAAATTACATAAATCAAAATGGAATACTAAAAAGCATTCAAATAATCCACAGACAGACAGGAAAGTAAAAACAGAAGAATGAGAAACTGAAAAAGAAAAAAATGGGAAGCCTTAATCCAAACAAATCAATGTTACATTAAGTGTAAATGGTCTAAACACACTTGTTAAAAGACAGATTTTCAGAATGGATAAAAAAGCATGATTCAATTATATGCTATCTGCAAGAAACTCACCTCAAATATAACGATATAAGTAGGTTAAAAGTAAAAAGAGGAAAGAAAAAAAGTAAAAGGATGGACAAAATATGACATACAAACACCAATCAAAAGAAAGCTAAAGTGGCAATATTAATATCAAATTAGACTTCAGAGAAAAGAAAATTACCAGGGATAAAAAGGCAGGTTACATAATGATAAAAGGATCAGTTGACTAAGAAAACATAACAATTCTAAATTTCTTTGTGCCTAACAGCAGCACTTCAAAATACATGAAGCAGAACTGACAGAACTGAATGGAGAAAAGGACAAATTCAGAATTAAAGTTGGAATTTCAACACTCCTCTCTCAGTAATAGATAGAACTAGTAGAGAGAATATTAGCAAGGATATACAAGAATTGAATAATGTCATCAACCAACTGGATTTAACTAGCATTTATAGAACACTCTACCCAACCAAAATGAAATTAAAAATTAATGACAAAAAGATAATACAAAAATCTCTAAACACTTAGGAATGAAACAACACATTTTTAAATAATCCATGAGTCAAAGAGGAATCACAAGGGAATTTGAAATTATTTTGAACTGAACAAAATGAAAATCCAATATATAAACTATAAGACACAGCTAAAACAGTTTTTAGAAGGAAATGCATATCATTAAACATTTATATTAGAAGGATGGCTTCAAGCCAGTGTCTTCAGCTTCCACCTTAAGAAACTAGAAAAAGAAGAGCAAAATAAACCCAAACAAAGGAGAAGAAAGGAAATACTAAACATAACAGCAGAAATTGATTAAACTGAAATAGAAAAATAGACAAATCAATGAAATCAAAAGCTGATTCTTTGTAAAGATCAATACATTGATAAATCTCTATCAAGACTGACAAAGAAAAAAGAGAGAAGACAGAAATTACCTATATCAGGCATGAAAGAGGGGTATCACTACAGACCCTGCAGACATTAAAAAGATAATGAGGAAATATAACAAACAACACTACGCACAGAAACTCAACAACTTAGATGAAATGGACCAATTTCTTGAAAACTGCAAACCACCAAAACTCACCCAAGATGAAATAAACTGAATAATCCTATAACAATTAAAGAAATAAAATTCACAGTTAAAAATCTGAAAACAGATCTCCAAGCACAGATAGTTTCACTAGCAAATTCTACCAAACGTTTAAAGAAGAATTAACACCAAATCTATGCAATCTCTTCCAGAAAACAGAAGAGGACGAAACACTTCCCAACTCGTTCTATGAACACAGCATTACCTCAATACCAAAAATAGACAGAAACATTACAAGAAAAAATAACTACAGACCAACATCTCTCATCAATAAAACCCACTGCCGTTGAGTTGATTCCAACCCATAGCGACCCTCTAGGACAGAGAAGAACTGCTCCACAGGGTTTCCAAGGAGTGGCTGGTGGATTCAAACTGCCAACCTTTCGGTTAGCACCCATATCACTTAATCACTGTGCCACAGGCATTCCCTCTCATCAATATAGACCCCAAAATCACCAACAAATTTTTAACAAATGTAATCCAATAAGGTGTAAAGAATAATACACCCTAGTGGAACCAGGGATATCACTGCTGATGTCAGATGGATCCTGGCTGAAAGCAGAAAATACCAGAAGGATGTTCACCTGTGTTTTACTGACTATGCAAAGGCATTCAACTGTGCGGATCATAACAAATCATGGATAACACTGACCAGAATGGGAATTCCAGAACACTTGATTGTGCGCCTGAGGAACCTGTACATAGATCAAGAGGCAGTTGTTCGAAAAGAACAAGGGTATACTGTGTGGTTTAGTTAGGAAAGGTGTGTGTGAGGATTGTACCCTTTCACCATACTTATTTAATCTGTACACTGAGCAAATAATCTGAGAAGCTGGACTATTTGAAGAAGAACAGGGCATCAAGATTGGAGGAAGCCTCATTACAACCTGTGTTATGCAGATGAGAAAACCCTGCTTGCTGAAAGTGAAGAAGACTTGAAGCGCTTACTGATGAAGATCAAAGACCACAGCCTTCAGTACGGATTACAGCTCAACATAAAGAAAGCAAAAATCCTCACACCTGAACCAGTAAGCAACATCATGATAAACAGAGAAAATACTGAAGTTGTCAAGGATTTTTTTACTTTTGTCCACAATCAACGTCCATGGAAGCAGCAGTCAAGATGCACTGCACTGGGCAAATCTGCTGCAAAAGATCTCTTTAAAGTGTTAAAAAGCAAACCTGTCACTTTAAGGACTAAGGTGAGCCTGACCCAAGCTATGGTATTTTCAGTCGCCTCATATGCATATGAAAGCTGGACAATGAATGAAAAAGACTGTAGAAGAATGGATGCCTTTGAATTATGGTGTTGTCGAAGAATATTGAACATACCACAGACGGCCAAAAGAAAGAACAAATTTGCCTTGGAAGAAGAACAACCAGAATGCTCCTTAGAAGCAAGGATGGTGAGACTTCGTCTCATGTACTTTAGTCGTGTTATCAGGAGGGACCAGTCCCTGGAGAAGGACATCATGCTTGGTAAAGTAGAGGTTCAGCAGAAAAGAGGAAGACCCTCAAGAAGATGGACTGACACAGTGGCCGCAACAATGGGCTCAAGCATAACAACAACTGTGAGGACGGCGCAGGACTGGGCAGCGTTTTGTTCTATTGTACATTGGGTTCCGGCACCTAACAACAACAAAAAGTGGGGTTTATTCTAGAAATGCAAGGCTGGTTCAATATTTAAAAGACGATCAATTCAATCCACCACAAATATGTGCTGGAAATGTAACCCCTATACCTGTGGATGTGATCCCATTTGGGAATAGGGTCTTCTTTGCTGTGTTAATGAGCCATATCAGTGTATGGTGTGCCTACACTTAATCACCTCTGAGATATAAAAAAGAGCAGATTAGACAGAGAGAAGTAAGCACAAATGGAGGGGAAGACACATGCCTCCTGGAGATCACCTAGGAACCAAGGAATTCCGGGTCTACAGAAACTGAAAGAGAGCTTCCCCCAGAGCCGACAGAGAGAGAGAGACTTCCCTTAAGCCGGGGCCCTGAATTCGGACTTTTAGCCTCCTGAACTGGGACAACACAAATTTCTGTTCTTTAAAACCATCCATTTGTGATATCTCTGTTAATGTAGCACTAAGAAACTAAGACAAAAAGGCATACCTATTTGAAAGGAAAAAGTGAAATATTCAAGTATAAATCTAACAAAACATGTATATGATAAAAACCACAAAATGCTGATTGGAAAAAGCAAAGCTGACTTAAATATACGGAGATATATACCATGTTCATGGACTGCAAGACTCGAAATAGTAAAGATACTGATTCTCTTCAAACTGATCTATAAATTTAACACAATACCAATCAAAATCCCAGCAGGATTTTTCTTGTAGATAAAGATAAGCTGAGGCCATCTAAGATACTCTACTGGTCTCACCCCCATCTAGAGCAAGGGAGAATGAAGAAAACTAAAGACATAAGGAAAAGATTAAGTCAAAGGACTAATAGACCACAACTACCACAGTTTCCACCGGACTGAGTCCAGCACAACTAGATGATGCCCAGCTACCACCACTGACTGCTCTGACAGGGATCACAGTGGGGGTTCCAGACAGAGTTGGAGAAAAACATAGAACAAAATTCTAACTCTCACACACACAAAAAAAAAACCAGACTTACTAGTATGACAGAAACTAGAGAAACCCCGTGAGTATGGCCCCTGGACACCCTTATAGCTCAGTAATGAAGTCACTCCTGAGGTTCACCCTTCAGCCAAAGATTAGATAGGCGCATAAAACAAAATGAGACTAAATGGGCATACCACCCAGGGGCAAAGACGAGAAGGCAGGAGGGGATAGGAAAGCTGGAAATGGGGAACCCAAGGTCAAGAAGCGGGGAGTACTGACATGAGGTGGGGTTGGCAACCAACGTCACAAAACAATATGTGTATTAACTGTTTAATGAGAAACTAGTTTGCTCTGTAAACCTTCATCTAATGTACAATAAAAATAAATAAATAAACCAAAAAAAAGACAAGCTGATTCGAAATTTATACAGAAAAACGAACTAGAATAGCTAAAATAATTTTGAAGAATATAATAAAGTTGGAGGAATCATACTATCCGATTTTCAGACTTACTATAAAGTTACAGTTATCAAGACAGTGTGGTATCGGCAAAGGGGTAAATACACAGATCAATGGGACAGAAAAGACTCCAGAAATGGCTCCACACAAATATGCCCAGCTGACTTATGACAAAGGTGCAATTCAGTGAAGAAACGATAGGCTTCTCAACAAATGATGTTGGAACAACTGGACATCGATATGAAAAAAAAAAGAACTTGGAAAAAAATAAGTCACACTTTATTTTGGATCATAGATCTAAATGTGAAATGTAAAACTAAAACTTTTAGGAGAAAATCTTAATGTGGTTTGAGTTTGGAATGACTTCTTAGACATGACACCAAAAGCACAATCCATAAAAGATTGATATCTGGACTTCATCAAAATTAAAAACTTTTGCTCTGTAGAAGTTACAGCTAAGAGAATAAAAAATAAGCTACAAACTGCATATCACATATCTGACAAAGGACTTATATCCAAAGTATATAAAGAACTTTCAATACTCAACAATAAAACAAACCACCAAATTTAAAAATGCTCAACAGACATGAAGAAACACTTCCCCAAAGAGGACGAAAGGATGGCAAAAAAGCACATGAAAGATATTCAACATCATTAGCCAGTAGGGAAAAGAAAATTAAAACTATGAGTAGTTACCACTACACACCATTAGAATGGCAAAAATAAAAATATGGACAATACCAAGTGCTGACAAGGATGCAGGGCAACCCGAACCCTTGTACATTACTGGTGGGAGTGCAAAATGGTGAAACCACTCTGAAAAAGGGTTTGGCAGTTTCTTATAAAATTAAACATACACTTACCGTATGACCCAGCAATCCCACTCCTGGGTATTTACCCTAGAGAAATGAAAACTTATGTCCACACAAAAACCTGGACACAAAATGTTTATAGCAGCTCTATTCATAATTGCCAAAAAAACTGGAAAGACCACAAATGTCCTTCAGTGGGTGAATGGAGAAACAAACTGTGGTGCATACATACCACGGAACATAAAATAAATGTAAATAAATATTAAAAAAAAAAAAAACAAACTTTTGACACACATTTAACAACTTGGATGAATCTCAGAGGTATTATGCTGAGTGAAAGAAGCCAGGCTTGAAAGGTTACATGCTGTGTGATTCCATTTATACGACAATCTCAAGAAGACAAAACTGGAGTGACAGATGGTTGCCAGGGGTTAGGGACAAGGTGGGTGGAAGGGGTAACCACAAGGGGGCAGCACAGGGGAGTTTTTTGGGGTGATGGAGCTGTTCTGTATCCTGATTATGAAGGTGGGTACATAAATCTATAAATGTGCTAAAAGTCATAGGAAAAAAAGGTCATTTTTACTCAATAATAATTTGAAAAATAAAATTAAAAGAAAAAATGAAACATACAAAACAGCAACAAACAAAAACCCAAAAAACAAGCTGCAGGAGAACTACATACTATGGTCTGTTTTACAGGGAAACAATGGATGTTTATATATCTACAGAATGAGGTCTGAAAGGATGACTTTAAATTCTTAAACGCAAGCGGTGGATCTGATTACGGGATCCCCGCACTTTTTGTTTACATGGTTTTTTTTGTTTTTAACAACGTACGTGTATTAATTCCAACTCAGAACAAAAGTTGTTGTTAGTTGCCATTGAGTCCATTCTGACCTATGGCAACCCCATGTGTTACAGAGTAGAACTGAGATTCATAGGGTTTTCTTGGCTGTGATCTTAATGTTAGCAAATTGTCAGGCCTTTCTTCCACCACTGGATGGTTCAAATTGTCAACCTTAGGTTAGTCAAAACCTGCTGCTGTGGAGTTCAGTCCATTCTGACTCACAATGACACTACAGGACAGAGTAGAACTGCCTCATAGGGTTTCCAAGGAGCAGCTAGTGGATCTGAACTGCTGACCTTTTGGTTAGCAGCCAAGTTCTCTTGGTTAGCAGTCAAACCCTTAACCACTACGCCACCAGGGCTCTTTTAGGTTAGTAGTCAAGTGCAAACTGTGCCAGTTGAGGACAAAAGCTAGTAAAGCTAAAACAAGCTCGCATTCCCATGAGCGGCCTGAACTGAAGCCTGGCCATCTGATACATAGAACCTTAAACGTTTCTCAGGGCTTTGCCAGTTTTAAAAGTCTGATTGTTATTTTTATCATGGAGAAGACAAAATTAATTAAAAAAAAAAAAAAAAAAAAAAAAAGCCTACCAAGAGGTTGACTGACTCGATGACATCCAAAAACACCTCATTTTTCCGGTACTTGATTCCCTCGGACCTCCAGGATACTGCATTGGTGACAGTGGCAGGGGGCCGTGGGGCCCCCGTCTCCAGCTTGTGGCCCTCCTGAGTGATGTACCTTTGGAACAAGCTCAGAGTTATGGTGCTGTTACCACACAACCACCCCCACCCTGTGCACTGACGTTTGGGGGTGGGGGGCCGAGTGGGACAGGGGGCGTCTTGATCAACTTGAAAACAGCCCTCACTGTATCATGTGCCAGAAGGCAAGCCCTGGATTCACCTGGGACTGCTCATAAAGGAGTATCTTGTATGGAGGGCAGGGAGCTTATGTTAATGGTGGTGGGATATTTTGGAAAAGGATAGCGATAATGTTGGCACAACATGAAAAACGTAATCAGTGTCCTTGAATTGTAAATGTGGAAGCTGCGCTGGCCAATGTTTTGGTGTGTTTATTTTCACCACAATAAAAAAAGAGAGTATCTTACCACTTACAACAAACACACTCAAGTGATAAGGAACCCAAAGTAGTCACTTTGTGGGGTCCAAAGAGAAGGCACTGGGGTTGAAAACAAGAATAGGGCCAAGTACTCCCCTGCCTGGCCTGCTGGGGGGCCTGACCCTCAGGGAGTGTGACCTGGTGACCTTGCCCCAGTCAGTCAGTTACGGGCACGGCCATATGTGTGGCTCCCTGTAAAATGGGGAGACGGCCCTCAGCCCATGAGGCTGACTCGAATGCAGGGAAAGCACTGAGCATGTTGCCTGTTCACAGTTGGGGCTTAATAATTGCTGCTGTCTGAAGGGCAGGATTCCAAAGAAGGAAACTGCTATCACAGCCTAACTTGTGACTGTCAAAACGAAGGCTGCTAATAGCAAGAGATGAGCGCCTCTGTGTGGATGGGGAATGAGAGCCAGACGCAGGAAGACACTCGTTCACACAGGGGCATCGAGTGGAGAAATGACCCACACTGCAGAGAGCAGCTCTGTAAAGTCCACGCTCTGCTGGGGACGGTGGTGTGACCACGGGAATACATATTTGCTTCTCCCATTTCCAAACCCGGTGACATCAATGCTACGACACTGAGGGCCACGGGGCTGGGGACTGGTGAGTGACCACAGCTGACTCCAGCCTCCCAGCGCTGTGCCAGGCCGTTCCGACGTCCCCCTCCCCCACTCACTCCTGCAGGATCTTGCTGTCTGTGGTCTGCGGGTAGCCGAAGTCCATGAGCTCATCCAGCAGCTCATAGATGATGACAAAGTTGTCACGGATGCTCTCCTCCTCCAGCTCCTTAAAGTATTCTGAAAACACCTGGGTGGGGGCAGGCAGGTGTAGATGAGGGTCCTGAAGCCCCTTCCTTCACAAGGTGACTGTACCCATCCCCTGGCCTGGGATGTGGGCTCAGGGACGGGGGCAGGCACCCCGAGGCCTTGTTAGAATCCCCCATTCCCCTTCACAAACACTATCCCTCGCCAAGGCCTGTGGCCCCTCCCAAGCCTCTCTTTAATTCTGATTGTCATTGTTACCCTTGGCCCAAGTCAAGGGTGACACAGATAGGGGGCAAGAGCTACTGGAGACAGGACAGGAGGTTCTTCTGGACTCTACTGGCCCCCTGAACTGCCAGTCTGGACAGCAGTATGTGGATGCACCCTGCCCAGTTCAAGGGACGGTTTGGAGGGTTCAAGAATGGACATGGAGGAGGGGGGCTCGTTAGCTCTTTCTGGCACTAGAAGCGGAGGAAAATTACTAAGGCAGGAAGGAACACCGACCACTGAATAGAGGAAGGCAGGACCCTTCTGCTTCCCACTCCCCACTCCTCGCCTCCAGCCTCCAGGACCACCATCACCGACTCTGCTCCACAACAGCCAGCACAGCCATCCCTATCCTACAGGAGACAGCATCATGGCCCCAGGATGAGACCCCAACTCCGCAGCCATACACGGGCCTTCCCTGGTGAGCTCTCTGCTCTCTCCCCAACCCACCACGCCCTCAGCTCCCCAAGCCCCTGCTCCCCAATGCTCTCCCAGGCAGCTCCCAGGCTGGCTGTAGTGGTGAGGCACCCACTCCATTCCCCTGGACCCGAGTCTCCTCCAGCCCCTGCCACTTCTCTGCAGACCTCACGGCAGCCTCCTCACTGGCCTCCCTGTTGCGTTCCAGTTCTTTCTCTACTCATCAGTCAGAGAGAGTGTTAACCAAGTCAGGCCACTGTCAGCCTTCTGCCTAAAGCCCTGCAACAGCTGCTTGTCAGACTCCGAATCAATCCACATTCTTCCCAAGGCCTTACATGACTCACCCTACCCATGTGAGCCCCATCCACCTGGTCGACCTCAGCCCCGAGCTCTGCCCTTGCTCCCAGTCATGGGCCCAGTGGCCTCCCTGATGGTGCCTGACTGCACGAGGGTGCACTCCTGCCCCAGGGCCTTTGCACATGCTGCCTTGTCCTCCATCTCACCCTCAGGCTATGCCAGGTGATGAACATTCCTTCTAGATGAATCTCCAGGATGGGCCTTGGGCCCCCGTCTTTAGATTCCTGTGGAGATGCTAGGCTGGTTTGGCCTTACCCTCCTGCTATTATCCCATCTCCCTGAGCCCCGAGCACCAGCTGGGGTCCTACCAGGTTGGGGGACATGACTGTCACCCCCAGGGTCACCAGAAGCTGTTCCCAGGTCAGGCCAGGTGTGGCAGGGGCTGGGGTCAGGGCATATACCTGCCTAGGCCCCCGCTTCTCCTGCCCACGCACCTCCCCTCACCAGGGCAGGGGAGCAAACAAGGCTGCAGCCTTGTACAGGGAGGCCCTAGCCTGCAGAGAGAACCGGCCTCCTGCACCCTGTGCTGGACTCACCTGCACCACCTTGTAGAGGAAGGAGAACACCAGCGACACGCACGCATTCTTCTTGGAGGTAGCAACCACTGCACAGTGGGTTAAGGAGCTTTTGGAAGGCAACTCCAGTTCTTGGGTGTCAAGGAGTGGCCAGCCCCCCCACCCCCACCCCTGGCTCAGAGTTCCCCCTCTGTCCTCCCTACTATGTTCCCTTGGGGCAGGACTACTGCTGTTGTTAGCTACCACTGAGTTGGCATCTGTCTCATGGTGACCCCAGGTACAATGGAACAAAATGCCGCATGGTCCTGTGCTATCCCTATGATCGGCTGAGGACCAGACTAATGTGATCCATAGGGTTTTCATAGCCTGATTTTTGGAAGCTGATCAGCAAGCCTTATTTCCTAGTTTGTGTTAGTCTAGAAGCTCCACTGAAACCTGCTCACTTTCACAGCAACACACAAGCCTTCACTGACAGATGGGTGGTGGCTGTGCATGAGGTGCACTGGCTGGGAACTACACCCAGGTCTCCCACATGGAAGATGAGAATTCTACCCCTGAACCACCACTACCCCACTGGCCAGGCCCAGTCCCAGCTCACAGGGGTGCTCAGCTGACACAAGGACCACTGAGATGCCCAAGGATTTGGGCTACCCTGGCCACTGGGTTGGGGAGGATGCTGAGGACGCGAAGAGAACTGAATGCGGAAGTCCACCAGGGAGGGTAAAGGGCAGAGGGAATGGTGGAGGCACAGACCTAAAGGTGGTAGGAGTGTGGCATGGTCCAGTGACAGGAGCAGGGCCACCTCCAGCCTTCTCTTCCCAAGCCATGTGCCCACTATGGCCAGATACCCAGCCAGCTCCGCAGAAGCAGCCAGGCCAGTTCCCATCACACCCTTCCTGGCCTGGCCTGAGTGCTCTCCCTTTAACCCAGCTCGGTCTTCCTGCCTGCTCAGTGGGCGATGCTATGAAGTGCCCAAGGTGCAGATACCCCTCCCAACGTGGGCAAGCCCCTAACGCAGGGCCCCATGTGTGAGCACTTCCTGTTCCTCTGTGTCTCTGGGTTCCTCCCCTGCAGGTCTGAGCAGTTGCCCTGACTTCCCCATTGGCTGAACACCCGCCACACAGTGGCTCCCTGCCAAGCTGTGCACTCTGGGGGCTGCCCCTCACTCCCTGCCTCACCTGCACACCTTGCAGGTGCCAGAACGGGTGCCGGCCAAGTTAGAGAGGCAGGGCTGCCCTCTCTGGCTCCAGGGGTGACACCAGCTCCAAGGGCTTGACAAGGAGGGCCAGCAGGTACACCAGCCACCTGACTGGGGTCCTGCTGGAAAACCCCCTCCTCAATAACAACACAACCAGTAGGCAGGCTGGGAGGGAGACGTCACTGCTCATGCGGGGCACCTTGGGCAGGGACACCAGAAGAAGCCCTTACCGTCTCCCTGGCACCCACACGGGGACGTTGGGGCCTGACTGAGAACAGGTCCACCCAGTCCCGCTGAGCTCAGACCACAATTGCCGCCCCCACACGCACACTAGGCAGTCATCGCGGCCAGGGCAGCTTTGGGGGATGGCCTGATGATCCATGCATTCCTCACAGTGCTATCAACAGGGACATGTGAGCAAAGGGGGACACGGCAGGGCCCAGGGGATCCTAACCATACAAACCCCAAGGTGCTCCCTAACACAGACCCGACTGGGTGGGTCTGCTAAGCCTGAGACTCCAGTTTACCAACCATCTCCCGGGGGCGCTGTGGCTACACCTGCAGAAAAAACAACTGTGTCCGTGGGTCAATTCACATGCACCAGCCCTGCTGACACTAAAGGGCCTTTAAGGAGAGGTAAGGGGTATCAGTCCCACAGGGCAAACAGGAGGTGAGGGGCTGGGCCAGGATGCCAGCAGAACAACCGGCTGCAAAGCCAGCTGTCCTGCAGCACCACAAGTACAGAACACACCTGGCCAAAGCTGAGGGGAGGGAGAGTTACAGCTCATGGACCTACAGACGTGTGGTCTCAGCCACACACAGAGATGCACACATGCTCGCACACAAATGCACGCACATGTGCCCTTCATCAAAAGGACACAGTAGAGGTTGTTGTGCTTGATCCACATGAAGCGGACGCCGCCGTGGGCCAGGATGGGTGACAGCATGCCCTCCTCCTCCTTCTCCATCAGGATGGGCATGAAGTGCTCTACCTCTGACATGTCCACATCACCGCGGTAGTTCCGGCAGATGAGCACCTAGGGGGCAGGGAAGAGAAGGCGGTGCTTTTCACTTTCAGTTCCACAGTGGGGTGCCTGGGGCAGAGGGGGATCCCCGATCATGGCCCTGTCCACAGGAGGGATGAGAGGCCATTCTGGTGGCCCTCTCCCAGGGAATGCTGCACAGGGAGCGTGTCCCAGAGGGAATGCCACAGGGGAGGGCCCAGGACTGGAGCAGCTCGGAGACCCCACAGGGCTCTCCCTGCTGCCCCCTCCTGCCCATGGCAGAGCGGATGCTGGCGGAGGGTCTGAGTTCACAAAACCCACCTGGGGCCAAAAGAGAAGATCCTGCTCCTGGCTGCTCTTTCACAGCCTGTGGGTGAGGGTGCTGAGCACCCGGAGCGCTCGTCCACTGCGGACGGAAACATACAACGGGACAATCACTTGGGAAAACAGTCTAGCAGTTTCTCAAAAAGTTATACAACCGGCCACCACGGGACCCAGCTGGTGCCCTCCTGGGTATTCGCCTCAAAGCAGCTTTATTTTCAATAGATGCACATTGGAGACAATGTGAGTGAGGCTCAGATCCTGACGCTGAGACAGAGGAACACATCCTGTAGCATCTGTTGTATAACATTGTAGACCACGGTGACAAGAAACCGAGCTGCGTGGGGGCTGGCGGAGCAGAGGGTGCGGGGAGCTCTGGGGAGGCGGGGCAGTGCAGTGTGGCCTCCAGGTGTGCGCTTGTGACCGTGCTCACCAGCTGTACGCTTCAGACGGCTTTTTATGTGTAAATCACAGCTCAATAAGGAACTGAAAGGGAGGTCTGAAGACACCTGACAGGTACACCTGAGCTGCCACAGCCAGGATGCCATTGTGGACGTGACCCAGCCACACTGCCCCTCCTTGAGACACGTGGTTCAGGATGAAACAACTGTCTATCACGTAAGGTCAAGAGAATGAGACGAGAGCAGGCAAATGACACCCTCCCTCCTAGTCTCTGTCCCCTCACCCACACTCTTCCTTCCCTTTTTCAGACTGTGGCTCAGGGACCCAGCCCCCAGTGAGGGTGGCCCAGCTGAGGGCTCTGCATACCCCTTAAACTCTCCTTGCTGCCTCCATGAGGGGGACCATCATTCTCTCAGAGGTGGGCAGTGGTGCCCAGAGAGAGGAGGCGGCCACCCGCCAAGGTCATCCCGTGAACAAAGGTGCATCCTCACCCACTCCCTGCAGGGACACTGCTGCCACTAAGCCCTGCCGCTGGCACAGGCAGGAGCCCCAGCCCCGTTTCTCAAAGGGAAGGTGGAGGAATGTGTGTGGTCACCCTGGGTGCGCCTGTGCAGAGGTTCATGCAATCAGCACACGCCCCTGTAGGGTGAGCCACAGGGGGCCTGAGGACAAGGCATGGCTGAAACAGGACCTCCCGAGGCCCGACCTCCACACCGAACGGACAGGGGCTGAGGCCCCTGGCAAGGACTAAGGATGGCCTCAGAGTGGGGACCGTGGGCCCCGAGTGGGCTCTAAGACAGGACAGACTGGAAGGGGACAGTCCTACCCCCACGCCACTCTTGACCAGGCCCACAGTCCCTTCTCTGCAAAAAGTGAGGGGGCCATCTTTAACTGAAGTCAGGTCAGGTCTCCCTCCTGCTGACGCCACTGCCTACGTGGCCTCGCCTGCATCGAGAACACACCCCGAGCCTTATCCCCGTGTCCATGTGGCCCTGCCTGGCCTGGTCCCTCATGGCCTTCAGCTGCTCCTCTGCTCTTCTCATTCACTCCAGTCCAGCCCGCTGGCCTCTGAACACACCTGTCCCTGCTCCACGGCCTTTGCACTTGCAGGCCCTCACGCTGCTCTCCTCACTCCTCAGCCTCAGCACAGCAGGCACCGCCTCCTGGGTTCTTCCCAGCTCACCCTGGCTGGAAGACCAGCACAGCCTCCTCCACCCCAGCCCGGCTTCATGTGTCCTCAATGCCCCCGCCCCTGCTGTACTGCACGATTACGAATTATTTCCTCCTGAGACGTCTGTTGGCCCCACTGGAGTCACATGCTCCCCGAGAGCCATGACCACCTCTGTCCAGTCATGGCTTCATCCCACCACACGGACAGAACCTGGCCAGAGGAGGGGCCAGTACCGTGTGGGATGAGCGCAGGGTAAGGAGGCAAAGGAGGCAGAGTAACACCCGGGTTTCTGGCCTGAGCAACTGGCTAGGCAGATGTCACTGCTGAGGTGCAGACACTGGAAAGAGCAGGTATGGGGGCGACAGGAGTTCCTTTTGGGAAATGCTGAGTGTGCGGTGGCCATGGCGCCACTGAGGAATCCAGAAGCAAGTGCTTGGATGGGTAGAAATTTGAAAGTCACTGACACCCAGTCCCTGAGTGGCGCAAACGGTTTGCACTCAACCACTTACTTAAAAGTTGGCAGTTTCAACCCACCCAACAGCACCACAGAACAAAGGTCTGGTGACCTGCTTGTGGAAAGATCACAGCCAAGAACACCCTATGGAGCAGTTCTACACTTTAACAAGTGGGCCATGAGTCGGAATCAACTTGACAGCAACTGGATTTTTTTTTTTCTGGCACACCCGGGAGAGGAACAGTACGGAGCGTTGTGCCCAGGCCTGAGCCCAAGGAGCTCCAACATGCAAGGGGAAGCAGACGAGGGCCCACAGAGGCAGGAGGACAACTAAGGGTGGCACCGCAGACATATGCTAAGAAGGTGGTTAGTGGTGTCAGGAATTTCGGGAGGCTGGAAGACAAGGGTGGAGAGGGCCCGTGGCCATGCTGCTCTCCCAGTGGTTGGAGGCTCTGGCCGGCAGAGATGTGCAGTTACAAACTACTTCAGGTGCCATTCACTCAGTGTTGGTTAAATACCATCTGCTCAGGAGGCAAGCTTTCGAAGTATGAAGTCCACAGGGAAGGGAAGAATAAAAGTTGTCTTGGTTGCTGAAAATGAGCTTCCCAAAAGGCAAGACTTGTCACGCTTCTCCTGGCCACAATCTCCCCGAGGTGGCTTCCCCTCCCTGTGTCCCTCTGTCCCCTCTCCCATCTGTGCATCTCAATACCTACAGCCCCCCTGGTGCTGCCCTTCAGGCACAGGCAGTACATGGGAAAACCGGCTCTCCCTCACCCCACATGCCCAGTGGGCCGCCTCCCTGTCAACCTGACTGCCACCTGCTCACCTTTCCAAACCCAGAGCTGGCACCACTCTCCTCCAGGGTGCCTTTTGTAACCACCTCCCTTCCTGCAGCCAAAGTGAAGTTGAGCAACTACAGCCCCTCAGGCCTTGTCCCTGCCCTTGTGGCTGCCTGGATCTGACCACCTGGTAACGTATCTGCTGCTCTCAGCTGGACCGCAGGGCTGCAGCAGGGCCAACATGGATGGTGGACCAGGCATGGGGCTGAGCCTCGCATATCGCTCCACAAGTCCACACAACATCCCCAAAACAGCCTAATCTGACTGATAAGGAAAGCAAGGCCTGAGAGGTCTGCCAAGGTTGTACACTGCGCTGCAGGGAAGGGTGCTGAGCTCACACAGGCCCCATGGCCACGAGGACCCCCTGTGCCTGGCATGGTGCTTGGCGCATGCTAGGCACCCATAACATTTGCTAAAGGCCTAAGTGAGTGAGACATAGAGGCCAGAGCAGAAGCAAAGCATGAGCACAAGGCCTCGAGGTACACTGCTCCTCCAGCCCTGGAGTGCCCGTCTTCCCTGCCTCTGAGAAGGCTGGGCAAGGAAGCCCAACAAGGGACCCAAAAGCTGTTGACTCTGGGTGGCATCCAAGGAGGGCAGCCCCAAGCCATCCACTCATGGGAAAGGTGCTGGAGGTGGAGGGAGGGGCAGTCACTTTACCTCTTGGCTCCTGTCTGCTTCTGTGCTAACTCTTCTTCCCTCCCCCAGGACCTGACACCCATGTCCCTCTCAGTGATCAACGTCAGACTCGTTTGATATTGTTCGATCTGTATTTGTTGTTCACAGGTGCAAGAAGTCAGATGGCCATTGCCTTTCCCCCAATGGGTGGACTTGGGGGAGGGCAGCAGCCCATGTCTGAAAGGCTTTCACAACCCCTCCTTTAAGCAGCTTTCTCAGGCCCCCTTCAGATTCCTGGATGGCTCAAGTAGTTTGTGCTTGGCTGCAAACCTGAAGGTTGGCAGTTCAAACCTACCCAGTGGTGTGGCAAAAGAAAGGTCTGGTGATCGTCTTCCATAGATTACAGCCAAGAAAACCCTCTGGAACTCAGTTCTACTCTGTAACACGTGGAGTCGCCACAAGTCAGAATCAACTCGATGGCAATGGGTTTGGTTTTGGTTTTTCGGTCAGACCCTCTGGAAAAGGCGCCTGGTTCCTGGAACCAGCACAGGCTCCTGGTCCAGGTATGCCCAACCCTCTCTCACACCTCAGTGGACACGCCACTCTTTTGAGGGGCCCTCCCTGACCCCTGAGCTGAGGTGGCACCTCCCTACTACACATGTTCACTACTCCCTCATCGCAGTGCACATTGGTTTGTGCTTTTTGAGGTTACTGTCCATCTCCTCCACCAGACTGTGGGTCCCACAGGAGAGGGACTGCTCCCCCTGCCTGGTGCTAGTCCCTGGGTGGTACAAACGGTTACACTTGACTACTAGTGGAAAGGTCGGCAGTTTGAAACCACCCAGCAGTGCCTCGGAAGACAGCCCTGGTGATCTGCTTCTGAAAGGTTACAGCCTTGAAAATCCTATGGAGCACAGTCCTACTCTGCACATATGGGGTCTCCATGAGTCAGAACTGACTGGCAACTAACAAGTAACATTTTGGAGTCCCGGGATGGTGCAAATGCTTTACAAGTTCAGCTGCTAACGGAAAGGTTGGTGGTTTAAGAGTCGACCCTTAGGCACCCTGGAAGAAAGGACTGGCGATCTACTTCAAAAAGTCACAGTCTAGAAGACCCTATGGAGCACAGCTCTGTTCTGCACACACGGAGTCACCATGAGTCGGAGTGGAGACACCAGGACAACAGCTCGGCCTGGCACTCAGTACCAGCCCCATAAAAATCAGCTGAGCCAACGGGTGATTCTGGGTTCGCCTCCTGGGATCGAGGCCTCGACCTGTCATTTCTCTGCGACCTGTGTGACCTTTGGTGGGTGCTTCAGCTTCTGTGCCTCAGTTTCCCCCTCTGCACAATGGCGCTCCCACCGTCCACCTCACCTAACCCTTGTACAGACTCAGTGGCACCATGAACGTTCCTTGAGCAATGCCTACCGGGCCTGGAACAGAAAAGGTGCCTGGTGAACAGCAGCCCAGAGCATGCTGTCCCCGCCACGCCTCGCTACTTCTGGCCAAGGGTCGCGCGATCCCTCGGCGCCCGGACTGCCCTGCCCGCGGCTTCCCGGGCCCCCACCGAGGCCGGAGTCTCCGGCCCGCACTGAGAGGCGGGGAGGGTGGTGCAGCCGGTTACCAGCGGGGAAGCAGCCCACTGCGTTGCCTAGCAACAGGGCGGGGCTTGCGGGCAGACGACCCCTCCCGCTTCTCTAGCAAAAGGGTGAGGTCCTCAGGTGCAGCCTTGGGGCCTCCCCGCCTCACGCCCGGGTAGGGCCCACTGGCCAGCTACCTACCGGCGGGGTGGGTCCCCGCCTCCGCCAGTTTCCCGGCAACGGGAAGGGTGGGGAGCCCTGAGTACCTTGCCCTTTAGGTCCAGCACGTAGACGGCGCTAGCGGACATGGCGGCGGCGGGAAGCTTCCGCAGCAACCTCCGCAGCAGCGGCGGAAACGGCCGGGCGTTGAGCAAGGCCGGTACGCCCCGCGACAGTACCCCTCCACTTCCGGTCCAGGAGCCGCGAGCGGACCGTTATATCCGCTCTGGGCGGAGCTGCCAGCAATGCGCAGGCGCGGAACAGGGTGTGCTCAGGCGCAGAAGCCGGGTGTGAGCCATGTTTCCCACCTCCGCCTCCAGAATTCAAGGGTCTGCTCCAGGTTAGGTGAGAGATGCCAAAGGGCCTCACGTGAGGCCTAGGCTTTATGGAGCTGCAGTCCGGTGGGGGAGTCTAGGAGGCTCCGTTGGAAGGGGCGAGGTGGCGATTTACTTAGAAAGAGGTCAAGCAAACTCTCTAAAAGGCAGTTAGGCTTGACCGCAGTCACTACCTGTCACCCGTCAGTATCAACGGTCGTCAGTGAACAAAAGTGGTTTTCTGCTTATTGCCGGGAATGATCTCGTGAAAACCACGCCCCCACTAAACACAGATGAAAAGAATAGTTTTCGTGTTATTGTGGTAAAAATATATGTAACATTTACCATTTCAACAATTTTTACATGTACAATCGAGTGATGCTGATTCCGTTCATCATGTCTCATCATGCAACCATCACTGTTTCTAAATTTTTCCATCACCCTTAACAGAAGTTTAGTGCCCCCTAAGAAGTAACTTCCCCCTTTTCCCGTCCTCCTATCCCTACTTTTTAAAAAAGAGTTGCCATCAGTCAGTTCCGAGTCGTGACCCTATCAGCTCCATAGGGTTTTCTGGGCTTGTCGCACAAACAGTTAAGCATTTACCTCCTAACCAAAAGGTTGGTAGTTCGAACCCAGCCAGCAGCTCAGAAGGAGAAAGACCTGGCTATCTGCTCCCATAAAGATTATAGCCAAGAAAACCATATGGAGCAGTTCTACTGTCACATGGGGTCACTATGAGTTGGAATTGCCTCAATGGCACCTAACAAAAAATCTCTATGGAAGATTGCCAGGGCTTTCTTCTGTGTCACCAATGGGTGGTTTTGAGCCACCAACCTTTAGGTTAGTAGTTGAGCGCAGACCATTTGCGCCAGCCAGGGACCTTTTTAGTCCTTTAAGGTATTGTCATGGATTGAATTTTGTCTCCCAAAAACGTGTATCAGTTTGGCTAGGCCATGATTCCCAGTATTGTGATTGTCCACCACTTTGTCATCTGATGTGATTTTCCTATGTGTTGTAAATACTATCTCTATGATGTTAATAAGATGGGATTAGTGGCAGTTATGTTAATGAGGCACAACAGCCAATCTCTTTTGAGATATAAAAGACAGAAGCAAGGGCGGGGGTGGGGGTGGGGGTGCTCCTACCACCAAGAAAGCAGCACCGGGAGCATAGCGTGTCCTTTGGATCTGAGGTTCCCAGCGTGGAGAAGCTCCCAGACCAGGGGAAGATGGATGACAAGGACCTCCCCCCAGAACCAACTCAGAGAGAAAGCCTTACCCTAGAGCTAGCACCCTGAATTTGGACTTCTAGACTGAAAGAGAATACATTTCTCTTTGTTGAAACCATCCACTTGTGGTATTTCTGTTGTAACAGCACTAGGTAACTAAAACAGGTATGCACATCCTTCATGTGTGATAAACTCAAAAGGCAGCATTCCGTGTGGAAACCAAACAGCTTACAACTAAGATACATGGACACATTTAATAATTGGTTGTTGCTTTATTCTGAAGTTCACATGTAACAGCCTCAAGCCCAACACTTGGTTTTTTTGTCTTCTTGCTTTGTTACTCTTTAGAAAGCTGGGTCGGCAGAGACTCTAACCCCTAGTAGAGTACACAGATTGAGCCTCATCCAATGAACACAGGCCCCCCCGCCAAAACCCTGGCTCTCCAGCATCAGTAACAGGGTCCTCCTGTTTAACTGTGCACGTCTGTCTGTGCTAGGGTTCAGCCCTGGGCCTGTCACCCCAACAGGCTCCAGGTCACGTGCCAACTTGGAGCCCTGACTGAGGGGGATGTCAGGTGGTGTCTGGGTTCCATTACAAAGAAAGCTGTGATCGATTAGCAATGTCTGCCACACAGGCCATGATGAGACCTATTAGAAGTGTCTGGAATGGCGAAACTGGGGGAGGGGCTGCAAGCCAGTCATGGGCTCAGAAACGGACCAGGCAGGATGCTCCATCCTTGCCATAGGTAGCCGTACTCTACATCCCAGGCAGGAGGGCTGTGGAGGTGGTCAGAAGGCCATGAGGCCATGGGTAGCTTCCCTGGGTCCTCGATGGAAGAGCTTAAACCCCAAGCTAATGGGAATTTATAAGGGGAGCCTACATATACGGGGGTCTGCCCACTGCATGCCACACCAGCATAAGCTCCTTATCCTCTGGAGTGAGTTTTTTCTGGGCAAAGAGAGCTGGCTGGTTGTCCTCAGAGACTTAATGGCAACTCAGAGAACTAAACATTCTTCCATGGCACTTACACAGCAACAACTTTAACCTCTGGATAAACTTCCAAAGCTTCCCAGTCCACACTAAAAAGGTTTATCTTCTATGGGCTACCAAGAAACCAAAACTGAGTGAAAGGACAGTCTTTCTTTAATCAAGTTCTAGAACAAAAAGTTTCAAAATGCACTGTTGCAGCAGAAAATGCAAAGGTATGAGTAAAAGAATGTTTCTAGAAAATGCCGAAGGGACCAGACATAACCCCAACTTTGTCTTCCGCTTCCCCTCGAGGCCACACCATGCCCAGGGACCAGGAGGCTACTTGGTCCAGCTGACTTTGGGGATGTCATAATGCTCCGTGAGTGTGTCCAGGTGTCTGTTGAAGTCCTGTGAAGGTCAAGGAGAAAGCTCGTCTCAGCACAGACCCATGCAGGGTGTGAAGGGCACGCGGTATTGCCCACCCCATCTCTTCCATGTCCTGTCTCTCCTCTCCTACTCTCCACCTCAAACTCAACCTGCCAGGTCGCACAGATGCCTGAACCCCGGGCTCTCCCTCGAGTGACCCCGGGAAGACCCGGTGATGGTTAATTTTGCATCAACTTGGCTAGGCGATGGTACCCAGTTGTTTGGTCAAACACTAGTCTAGATGTTGCTATGGTGGTTCAGTGGTAGAGTTCTTGCCTTCCACATGGGAGACCTGGGTTCCCTTCCCAGCCAATGCACCTCATGTGCAGCCACCATCCTTCTGTCTGTGAAGACTTGCATGTTGCTATGATGCCGAACAGGTTTCAGCAGAGCTTCCAGACTAAGATGGATTTGGAAGAAAGGCCTGGTGATCTACTTCCAAAAATCAGCCAGTGAAAACCCTTTGGATCACAACGGTTGGATCCACAACAAATGGGGATGGCGCAGGACTGGGCAGTGTTTGGTTCCATTGTGCATGGGGTTGTCACGAAGTTGGATGCCGACATAACAGCAGCTAGTAAGTGTTTATATCAGCTCGCCTTAAGCAAATCACCCTCCATAATGTGGGTTGGTCTCATTCAAGCAGTTGAAGGCCGTAAGAGCAAACTACAGGTTTCCCAAGGGAGAGTTCTACCTCCAGACTAGATATACTGGCAGAATTCCCCTCTCTCCAATTGCCTGACCTACCAATTTTGGGACACAAGACTGCAGGAGTCTCCAGCCTGTCTCCTGCCCTATGGGTTTTGGACTTACCAGCCCTTCAAAGTCTCATGAGACAATTCTTCAAAATAAATCTCTCTCTCTCTGTATGGATGTGTGTGAACACAGGCAACCCCCAGGCTACAAACGAGATCCATTCCTAACTCTGTCTTTAAGTTGAATTTGTAAATAAGTCAGAACAAGTACATATGGTTCTTATTTAGCGTCAGTCAAATGTTTGTCTTAGTATATAGTACATATTTTACCTTTCTATGCATATAGAACACTTAATGCTTCCAAATACATTAAAACATCTTAAACATAATACAGTAATAATAAAAGTAACTACATACAGTACTGTACTGAAGAGAGAATCTGTGTGTGTGTGTGCAGGTATATGGTACTGTAAAAAATTAAAAGAACAGTTCTTAAAACAGTTTAGATAGGAAAAAAAAAAAGATCATGATTAAAGGTTAACACTTACTCTCGTTCCATCGATGTCTTGCATACCAGAAGGGGCATTCATGAGGTAACCTTGTAACATTAATACTGGATGATGCAGGAGAGGATGATGGAGAGATGGCTACCGTTGACAATGATGGGCCCGGTGGAGAAGATGGGCCTGGTGCAGGAGAGTCAGGGTTTGATTCTGCTGCTGGAGAGGGGGAGTTGACTGCTGTGGTCAATTTCCTGAAGTAGGCATACGGGAGGTTTGTATAGAGCTTTTCTTTTTCTCATCATAAATGGCCTTGTAGCAGCTGAGACCTTCGGTAACCACACGGTAAACTTCGGTGAACCTCTCCGTATTCGCATCTTGCTCCTCTAACTTTGCCATCCCTGCTTCAATGAGACGAAAAGCTTCAGCTAACTCTTTTGTCAGAAACTTTTTTGGTACTGGAGTTTTTTGGTCCTGGTCTTCTTCCTCACATGCCATCATCTGCTGCTCTAGTTCCCTAAGGCCTTCGTCGGTTAGTTCTTCTGCGTGAGAGTTTAGACACTCTACGCCATTTTTCAACATCTCAGGAAAATCGCTCGCAGCACTTACATTGGCACTTGCTGCTTCACCGCGCACTTTAATATTATGTAAATCTGCCCTCACTTTGAAACGATTGAACCAACCCCTACTCGCAACAAACTCTTCATCACAATCACCTTCTCTTGCTGCACGTGCAGCTTTTAAATCATTGAAAAGGCTTCGAGCCTTTCGTTGCACTAAAGTAAGGCTAATAGGCATATTACGCTGATTCTGATCGTCTAACCACATTATCAATAGCCTTTCCATTTCAATAAGTAAACCACTGCGTTGCTTAGTAATAACTGTAGCTTTCATCAGGGCACAGCCTTTCACATGCTCCATTATTCTCACTTTATCCTTTAAAATTGTTCCAATCGTTGACCGACTGTAGCCTAACGCTTTTCCAATGACTGATGGCGTTTCACCTTTTTCCGATCGCTTTATTATTTCCACTTTATTTTCAATCGTGATCGTTCTCCTTTTCTTTGATGCACCACCAGCACTTGCACTGGACTTACGCTTTGGAGGCATGGTTACAAGGGTAAATAAGAGGAAAATTTAAGGCAAATACAAAGTTACACATTCAATACATTGTTAACGGCAACACGATCCAACTTAAAAAGGCGGATGGCATTCTCCTTCCTCAAGCCGATGAACTTCTGAAGATGTGCAATGTTTTCATGAGCATCACAAAGTAGTGCGTATGTTCATTACTATGAACCATTTCATTTAACTCAAATTTTCATGCAATAGGCTTTATGGCAGTCCATTCTTAGGGATGAGTTGTCCATAAGTCGGACGTTCTTAACCTGGGGACTTGCTGTAAATAGATATTCTGCCAGAATTCCCCTCTCCCCAACTGCCTGACCTACTGACTTGGGGACACAAGACTGCAGGATTCTCCAGCCTATCTTCTGACCTATGGATTTTGGACTTGCCAGCCCTGCAAAGTCTCATGAGCCAATTCTTCAAAAAAAATCTCTTTCTCTCTGTGTGTGTGTGTGAATATATACATATCTTGCTAATATTGTTAGCTGCCGCTAAGTCAGCACTGAACTCATGACAATCCCACGTGCAATGGAATGACACACTGCCCAGTCCTGCGCCATCCGCATAACTGGTTGCAGACTAGACCACTGTGATCCATAGGGCTTTCATGGGCTGATTTTCGGGAGTAGAACACCAGGCCTTTCTTCCTAGTCTATCTTAGTCTGGAAATACATTATGTCTAACTGGTTTTGTTTCTCTAGAAACCCTAAGACCACCTTCCCTGTCAACACTCAGTGTCCTCCTCTGCCCGGCTCTCCGCCCACTGTGACTACCAGGCCCCTGACTGACCTCCACTCTCTGCTTGTGGGTTTTAGATGCTTTCTTCAGGATCCTTTCCATTTGCTGAAAGAGATGAGACATGCAGGTAAGTTTACAGGCTCAACTCAGCCCAGCCCAGCATGGGATGGGAACAGGGGCCTCGGCAGCCTGGCTCTCACGCCAAGAATGGCTGGAGTTCTCAGCTGCACACCAGGCCCTCCCTCAGTGCCATTCTGGCTGATCTGACATGCAAGCCTAGCCCAACACATGCCACCGGGCACCTGGGCCAATGGTCCCCCAGCTCTGGCCTCCAGCACCAGTTAAGCACCTCCTCAGGGAGCAGACTCGGCTCCTAAGGACACCACTCGCCCCTTACTTCTCTCCTTCCTAGCTGCTGCTCCCTCCTAGGCTCCTTTGAAGTTTCTTCTTTGCCACCCTCTAGTCATGAATGCCACAGAGCTCAGCTCTTGAACCCAAGACCCCTTCTCCATCAGCGTCCCTCAGAGAGTGACTCACCCAGTGCCACAGTGATTCCCAAGTATTCATCAGCACCCAGACCTCTCTTCCACACTCAGGCTTAGATTTCAAACTGCCTACGAGAATCCTCCAGCTGGATTTCCAACAGGCATCCCAAACTTCTCTAAAACTCAAGTCTTGACTGCCTTCTCTGTGAAACCTGCTTTACACCTGTGGTTCTTCCCATCTCGGTAAACAGCACTGTCATTTACCCAGTGCTCTGGCCAAGCATTCTGGTCACCCTTGGTTCTTCTTTCTCAGCTCACATCCAATCCATCAGCAAATCCTGCAGTTCTTCCTTCAGAATTGATCCTGCACCTGATACCTCCCACCAGCTCTGCTGTGACCACCCTCCTCCAAGCCCTCATCATTGGTCACCTTGATGGCTGTGTCAGCCTCTCCCCTACCCCACCCAGGCTCAGCAGTAAAATTCCAGCCCAGCCTCTGAGTGTGACTTTAGGCAAAGGACTGAAGTGCATTCAAATGTCAAATCCTTACCATAAACCTATGAAGTAGAAGCTTTAGCCCCACTTTACAGATAAACTGAGGCATGGGGGTTAGCTGATTTACCCAGAGTTACTCCACTAATAAGTAGTGGAGATAAGGTCAGAACCCAGGTTTGTCTTGCCAGAGCTGGTGAGTCCAATGTTTTTTTGTATGACTGAACTAGGCCTGGGTGTAATGAGTTAGCTTTTCCCGATGTCACTGGACTGAATCACCTAGACCAGGCTTTGATACTAGAGACACTTGGTTCCAGACCACTCTCTGGAATGGGGCTGTCCTGTGCACTGCAGGCCATTGAGCAGCATCCTGGGCCTCTACCCACAAGATGCCAGTAGCACCCCTGGTTGTGACAACCAAAAAAGGTCTCGGATATCATCAGTGTCCCCTGGGGGAAGAATTGTGCTGGGTGAGCAACCCTGGATTAGGGGATCCCACTGACCCCCAAGAGACACTGCGTCCCACAATCATGTGACCTACCGACATCCTAGGATGCTGCACAGATTTAAATCCACACACTGAATGAGGAGAGATGGCAGGAAAATCACAGAAACTGGAGGATCACCCTGATCTATACTGTCTAACACATCGGGAATTTATTCTGCTGTACGCTGTGAGCAGGAATCCAGTTCCAGTTTTTCTCAAATAATACAGGGTTTCCCTACCACAAGCCCTGGTGGCGCAGTGGTTAAGCACTGGACTGCTAACTGAAACATCAGTGGTTTGAAACCACTAGCAACTCCGTGGAAGAAAGATGTGGCAGGCTGCTTCCAGAGAGATTGGTAGCCTTGGAAACCCTATGTGGTCACGATGAGTCGGAATCAACTTGATAGCAGTGAGTTTGGTTTGGTTTTGGTTCCCTACCACAGCACTGTTCACACTTCATTCCAGATCATTCTCTGGAGTGGGGACCATCCTGTTCACTATAGGATGTTGAGTGGCATTCCTGGCCTCCACCCACAAAATACCAGTAGCATCCATCCCCTGCAGTTGTGACAACTGTCTCCAGACATTGCCAAGTGTTCCCCTGGGGCAGAATCTTCCCTAGTTGAGAACCACTGACCTAGGCTTAGTATTCCCTCCCCCATAACCAGCCTAGTCCCAGTGACTGACCTTGGCTTATTATCTAACCCTGACGTCTCCTGTCCTCCACTCTCCAAATTTATTAAGTGTTTAATGCCAAGATAAATGACCTACCAGAACCATAAACACAACATATTTGAAATCGCCAAGCAAAGTGCTCATGGAAATAGACCCCTGGTGACTTACACAGGTGAGCATGGCCACCGAGTACCTAGTGCCAAGTGCATTACCTGCATCACTTCTCCTCACAGAAGGAACTATCGTGACCCCTCAGATGAGGAAACTGAGGTACGGAGAGAAAGCACTGGTCCAGCGTTTCAGCAAATAAGCGACAGCGCTGGGATCCAAGCCGGGTTTCTAGCTCTGGCTGTCTCCTCTGCGGTCCACTCGAACCAGCGGAGCCTACTCGTTCTGGAGCTCCCCCGGGTCCGAGGGGCCTCCTCTCTCCCTCCCACAACATCCTCTCCCCGGAACTAGGGAATTAAGGAATTTGATTCCTTTGGAGCCCTGCTGGCGTAGTGGTTAAGCGTTCGGCTGCTACAAAAAGGTTTGCAGTTCAAATCCACCAGCTGCTCCTTGGAAACCTTACAGGGCAGTTCTGCTCTGTCCTACAGGGTCGCTATGAGTCGGAATGGACTCGACGACAACGGGTTATGGGTCTTTTTTTCTGGCCGCTTGCCCTCCTCTGAAGACCCAGGGTGTACTACCGGCCCGGACTCCGCTCCCCGCCCCTCCTGCTCAGGCCCCCACCTTACCCGCTTCTCCTGCATCTTCTCGAAGGCCGCCTGGGCAGGAGTCCGCTTGTCCAGGCCCCGCCGCTTCTCCTCCTCGTTCTTTTTGCTCGTTCCCATCGCTTCCAGAAGTTTCGCCTTGTCTTTGTCCTTTTTCTTCTTCCTGGAAGGGGACACACGGAGGTGGGGGTGAGGGTGGGTCAGACGGCAAGAGCCCAGGGTTCCGAGGAAAGGCCTCAGGGGGCAGGGGACGAGTTCCCGCGGGGCTCACCGCTTGGTCACGCCGACCTCTGCGACGCCTTTCAGTTTCAGGGGCCCCTTCTGGACCTGCTCATAAGCCTCCATGACGCACCCCACCAATCAGTACGTAAACTACTGCACTTCCTGTTTGCTAACGCTATTTCCGCGTGAGTGTCCGCCTCACTTCCTCTTGATTGGCTGAGCCCGGCGGCACGCGTGCGCTCTTGGTGTCTGGATGTGAGCCACACTTCTGAGTCGTGAGCCCGGGCAGAGTCAGGAGGGGAGATGTCTAGCTCCCCCGTCCACTGCCACACTTCCACCTTGGCGCCCACTTCCAGTTTCTCAGCACTAAGGCAGGGCTCCCTTGCTACTCTTTTAAAGCCAGTTTGGCAAAAGTACGTTTTCCTAAAACCCGGCGCCTTTTTGAGTGTTTGGCGTACATTTGGATGTCCCTTTTAAATTGTGCTTTAGGTGAAACTTTACAGGTCAAATTAGTTTCTCATTCAACAATTTATACACAGATTGTTTTGTGGCATTGGTTGCAATCCCGGTGATGTGTCAACACTCTCCCTTTCCACACCTCAATTCCCCATTTCCAGCATCAGTTTTTCCTGTCCTTTTCTGCCTTCTCAATGATTTTCGGCAGGTGTTGCCCTTTTAGTCTGCTATACATGGTTGTAGGTGCTGGTGAGCACCTGCAGCACTGCAACCCTTTGTTGAAACATTTCAATTGGTATCCCGGCAATTCCTGGAGCCTTGTTTTTCACTAATGCCTTCAGTGTAGATTGCACTTCCTTCTTCAGTACCATCAGTTCTTGATCATATGCTACCTCCTGAAATGGTTGAACATCGACCAATTCTTTTTGGTACAGTGACTCTGCGTATTCCTTCCGTCTTCTTTTAATGCTTTCTGTGTCGTTTAATATTTTCCCTGTAAAATCCTTCAGTATTGCAACTCAAGGC
The DNA here is from genome assembly GCA_030035585.1 of Dugong dugon. NCBI lineage: Eukaryota > Metazoa > Chordata > Mammalia > Sirenia > Dugongidae > Dugong > Dugong dugon. The sequence goes on along the minus strand of CM057462.1, from coordinate 20,673,123 downwards.
TTGGATTTTTCCTTCAGTTCTTTCAGCTTGAGAAATGCTGACCATGTTCTTCCCTTTTGGTTTTCTACCTCCAGGTCTTTGCACAAACCAAACCAAACCCGCTGCCGTCAAGTTGATTCCGACTCATAGCCACCCTATAGGACAGAGTAGAACTGCCCCCATAGACTTTCCAAGGAGCGCCTAGTGGATTTGAACTGCCGACCTTTTGGTTAGCAGCCATAGCTCTTTACCACTACGCTACCAGGGTTTTTGCATATGTCATAATACTTTACTTTGTCTTCTCGAGCTGTCCTTTGAAATCTGTTCAGCTCTTTTAGTTCAACATTTCTTCCCTTTGTGTTAGCTACTCTACATTCAAGAGCAAGTTAGAGCCTCTTCTGACATCCATTTTGGTCTTTTCTTTCTCTCCTGTCCTTTTAATGACCTTTTGCCTTCTCCATGTATGATGTCCTTGATGTTTTCTGGCAACTTGTCTGGTCTTTGGTCATTAGTGTTCAATGCGTCAAATCTATTGTTTAGATGGTCTCCAAATTCAGGTGGGATATACTCAAGGTTGTATTTTGGCTCTTGTGTACTTGGTTTAATTTTCTTCAGCTTCAACTTGAACTTGCATACGAGCAATTGATGGTCTATTCCGCAGTCGGCCCCTGGCCTTGTCCTGACTGATGATATTGAATTTTTCCATCGTCTCTTTCCAAAGATGTAGTTGATTTGATCCCTGTGTATTCCATCTGGCGAGGTCCACATGTATAATTGCCATTTACATTGTTGAGAAAAAGTATTTGCAATGAAGAAGTCGTTGGTCTTGCAAAATTCTGTCATCGTTTCTATCACCAAGGCCATATTTTCCAACTACTGATCCTTCTTCCGTTTCCAACCTTCCCATTCCAATCACCAGTAACTATCAATGCTTCTTGATTGCACGTTTGATCAATTTCAGACTGCAGAAGTTGGTAAAAATCTTCAATTTCCTCATCTTTGGCCTTAGTGGTTGGTGAATAAATTTGAATAATAGTCATATTAACTGGTCTTCCTTGTAGGCGTACAGATATTATCTTATCACTGACAGCGTTGTACATCAGGATAGATCTTGAAATGTTCTTTTTGATGATGAATGCAACACCATTTCTCTTCAATTTGTCATTCCTGGCAGAGTAAACCATATGATTGCCTGATTCAAAATGGCCAATACCAGTCCATTTTAGCTCACTACTGCCTAGGATATCAATCTTTATGCATTCCATGTCATTTTTGACGACTTTCAATTTTCCTAGTGTAACCTGACCTTACTAATGCCAGTAAATTTCCATTAGTCCTTAAACTAGCCCAAACCAGATTTGGCCTGTCTCGAATGCTCAGAAGGGCCAGCTGTGACTGCTAAGTGACCTCAACAGAGGACACAGCAACAAGAGGAACAAATCAGAAGGAAAATCATCACCCGGACCCTACTTCAAAGCGAGAGGTCCACAAGAACCACCTCCTGTTTCCTGGCTGCCTTCTAGAGTTTTCCCTCCCCAGAACACCTGTGTGGCTGCCATCTTGCTGCCCAAATCACATATAAGTCCTGCTTCCCTGTAGCTTGTTGAGCTGAATCTGAGGAACTTCCTCTTGGCTCCTTGCTCTGCGCATTGCAATAAAGTTACTTTCTCTTTCTCAAAGACCGGTGTTCAGATAATTGGCACGCCTGAGAGCGCAGGACAAGAACTGACCTTTTAGGATTTGGTAACACTAGATTCATACTTTGTACATTCTACATTCTAATTATTAATGGGTGTTTGTAGCTGTTTCTTCTCATTTTGAGTCATGCCACATCAGCAAATGAAGGTCCCGAGAGCATATGAATAGCATGTTTCACTGCTATTCATAAGGTTTTTACTGGCCAGTTTCTTCAGAAGTAGACTACAAAGTCCTTCTTCCTAGTCTGTCTTAGTCTAGAAGCTCCACTAGAACCTATCCACCAAGGGTGACCCTGCTGGTATTTAAAATACAAGTGGCAAAGCTTCCAGTATCACAGCAACACCCAACCCACCACAGTACATCTGTCATGGATTGAATTGTGTCCCCAAAAAATGCCTGTCAACTTGGCTAGGCCATAATTCCCAGAACTGTGTGATTGTCCACCATTTTGTCATCTGATGTGAGATTCCTGTGTGTTGTAAATCCTACCTCTATGATGTTAATGAGATAGGATTAGAAGCAGTTATGTTAATGAGGCAGGACTCAGTCTCCAAGATTAGATTTTGTTTTCAGTCAATCTCTTTTAAGATATAAGAGAGAGGCAAGCAGAGAGACAGGGGACATCATACCACCAAGCAAAGAGGGCCAGGAGAAGAGCATTGTCCTTTGGACCTGGGGTCCCTGCTCTGAGAAGCTCCTCATCCAGGGGAAGATTGATAACAAGGACCTTCCTCCAGAGCCAACAGAAAGAGAAAGCCTTCCCCTGGAGCTGGCATCCTGAATTCGGACTTCTAGCCTCCTAGACTGTGAGAGAATAAACTTCTGTTTGTTGAAGCCATCCCCTTGTGATATTTCTGTTATAGCGGCACTAGATGACTAAGACAATGTCAAACTGACAGATATGTGGTAGGTTTGTTGGATAACTGGACTTAATTTTGTAAACTTCATCAGCACTGATTAATTTTTAGTTTTTGGTAAATGACAATATCCTGTGAAATATATGTCCATGGTAATTTTTTAAAAATTTTTAAATTCACCTTATTGAGGTATAGTTTATATATGGTAAAATACACAATTTTAGTGTAGCCTTTCATGAGCTTTATCACATTTTCACATGCTTGTAACCACATCCACAATCAAGATATAGAACATGTCCATCACTCCAAAAAAGTTTTCTGTGTCTCTTCCCAGTTAATCCTCCTCCACGGCCCCAGGCAACCACTGATCTGCCTTCTGTCACTATCAGTTACATTTGTCTTTTTAAATTTTTCATGTAATGGGAGAAAAATGTTGAACAAAACTCAAATTCTTAAAAAACATCAGACTTACTGGACTGGTAGAGACTAGAGAAAACCCCAAGACTGTCTCCCTGAGATACTCTTTAAACTTGGAACTGAAACCACTCCTAGAGGTCACCTTTCAGGTAAATAACAGACTGGATCATAAACAACATCACCAGTGAGTACTGAGCTCTTTCAAAATCATCTATATGAGACCAAACGGTCAACATTTACCCTAAAGCAAAGATGAGAAGATAAGAGGGGACAGGGAAGCTAGATTAATGGAAAAGGAACAACCAGAATGGAAATAATGAGAATGTTGACACATTGTGAAAAATGTAACCAATGTCACTGAACAATATGTATAGAAATTGTTAAACAGGAACCTAATTTTCTGTGTAAACTTTCACCAACAACACAATAAAATACTATAAAATTTTTAAAATATAAATAGAATCACACAAGATGTGTACTTTTGAGTTAGGGGTCTTCACTCAGCATGATGTTTTTGAGATTCTTCCTGTTATTGGGTGTATCAGCAGTTCATTCATTTTTATTGCTGAGTAGATGGTGCTAATGGTTTGTGCTCTACTACTAACCTAAAGGTTGGTGGTTTGAACCCACCCAGCAGCTGCAGAGGAAAGGCCTGGAAATCTGCTTCCGTAAGGATTACAGCCAAGAAAACCCTATGGAGTAGTTCTGCTGTGTAACACATGGAGTCTCCCCATGTGTCAGAATCAATTCGACAGCAACAGGTTATTTTTGGCTTATTGTTCTACTATGAGGCATTGGTAGTTCGGTGATCCAATTCTCCTCTTCCATAAGGGAGACCCGAGTTTGATTCCCAGCCAACGCACCTCCTGCACAGTCACTACCCAGCTGTCCATGGAGGCTTGTGTGTTGCTGTGATGCTGAATAGGTTTTAGTGGGGCTTCCAGACTAAGATGGACTAGGAAGAAAGGCCTGGCAATCTACTCCTGAAAATCAGCCCATGAAAACCCTTTGGATCACAATGGTCCTATCTGCAACCAATCATGCAGCTAGTGCAGGACCATGCAGCATTTCACTCTGTTGTGTCTGAGTCAGGAGCTTTGAGTCCAGAGTCAAGTCGGTAGCAGCTAACAACAGCAACATAGATCTGTGTGATGCTGTCTTTATTTCTACCCTCAGCTTTTCACTTAATGAAATGTCTTGAAGCTCTAGATGCAGAAGGTACACTTCCACACCACCATCCTAGAAGGCTTGGCTGTCCTGTGGCTGAGTGAACCCTCCCTGAGTGATGGCCGTTTTGTTGTTGTTGGTTGTCGTCTAGTTGGCCCTGATTCATGGGGACCCCGTGCACAATGGAATGAAACTTTGCCTGTCCTGCATCATGTTCACAATTGTTGCTATGCTCTAGGTCATTGTTTCAGCCACTGAGTATTTTGAGTGACTTCTACCCTTGGGGGCTCATCTTCCAGCACTATATTGGACAATATTCTGGTGTGATCCATAGGGTTTTCATTGGATGGTTTTCAGAAGTAGATCACCAGGCCTTTCTTCCTAGTCTGTCTTAGTCTGGAAGCTCCACAGAAGCCTGTCCACCATAGGTGACCCTGCTACTATTTGAAATACTGATAGCATAGCTTCCAGCATCTCAGAAACACGCAAGCCCCACAGTATGACAAACTGACAGATGGGTGGTGGAATGGACATTTAAACCCCTTGCTATCAAGTTGATTCTGACTCGTGGTGACCCCATGTGTTACACACCCAGAAATCTTGGCCAATATTTGCAAGTGACCCAAGTCTGTAGCATTGGAATTGCTGGGTCTAAGGGTATTTACATTTGTGAATTTTAGTTTGAACCATGATTGCCCAAATTGTGCTGGGGAGGTTACTTTTGGGGAGAAGGGAGAAGAAGCAAATGTTCCCAAATTTGGAGGCCTCAGGACAAAGGGGGCACAGTAGCCGCCTTCCCTAGTCCTTCCTGCAGGGGGCAGCAAGCGGCAGCCCAACTCGAGTCACAGGTGCAATCTTTGGCATTCCAGAATTGGAAGAGACTATGCTGGGAGAGGAAGGGCTTCTGGTACAAGCGGATGGGTGCTGCCTGCACTCTTATGTTAAACGACAGGTGAGTTTGCCTGGGCCAGCCTACTGGTGGCACCATCCATGAACCAAAATCAATTCTCTCCAAGAGGGACAAGAAAGACCCAACTGTGGAAACCTTCCCCCCTCCCCTCTGAGCCAACCCTGCAGCCTGGCCTCAGGGGTTAGGAGTGAGAGGCAATGATAAAAAAAAAAAAACAAAAAAAAAAAAACAAAAAAAAACAGGACACCAACAGGTGGTGGCAAGGTTGTGGATAAACAGGAATCATCGTTCATTATTGGTAGGAATGTAAAATAGTGCAGCTGCTGTGGAAAAAAATTTCAGCAGTTCCTCAAAAAATTGAATGAGAGGTATCATATGACCCAGTAATTCCAGTCCTAGGTATCTACCCAGAAGAAGTGAAGGCAGGAACGCAAACAGAAAATTGTCCACCAATGTTCGTTGCAGCACTTTACATAATAGCCAAAAGTTGGGAGCAACTAAAATGTCCATCAACAGATGAATGGATAAACAAAATATGATACATACACACAATGGCATACTACCAAGCAACCAACAGCCCATTGCTGTTGAGTCAATTCCAACTCAGAGTGACCCTAGAGGACAGAGTAGAACTGCCCCCATAGGGTTTCCAAGGAACAGCTGGTGGATTGGAACTGCCAACTTTTTGATTAGCAGCCAAGCTCTTAACAACTGTGTCACAAGGGCTGTACTCAGCCATAAAAAGAATGAAGTTCTGATGCATGCCACAACATGGGTGAACCCTGAAAACATCATGCTGAGTGAAATAAGTCAGTTGCCAAAGGCAAATACTGTATGATCTCACTTATATGAAATAAGCAAATATATAGAAACTGTCTTAGGCTGGGTCCTCTAGAGAAGCAAAAGCAGTGAAGCATATATATATATATATATATACACTTGTAAGTGTATATATATAGTTAGATAGTTTGTCATACTGTGGGAATTTGGGTGTTGCTGTGATGCTGGAAGCTATGCCACCAGTATTCAAACACCAGCAATGTCACCCATGGTGGACGAGTTTCAGCTGAGCTTCTAGACTAAGATGGACTAAGAAGAAGGACCTGGTGGTCTACCGAAAAAAATTAGCCAGTGAAAACCTTATGAACAGCAGTGGAACATTGTCTAACATAGTGTCAGAAAATGAGCCCTTCAGGTTGGAAGGCACTCAAAAGACGACTGGGGAAGAACTGCCCCCTCAAGGTAGAGTCGACCTTAATGACATGGATGGAGTCAAGCTTTCAGGACCTTCATTTGCTGATGTGGCATGACTCAGAATGAGAAGAAACAGCTGCAAACATCCATTAATAATCAGAACATGGAATGTACGAAGTATTAATCTAGGAAAATTGGAAATCATCAAAACTGAAATGAAACGCATAAACATCGAAAACCTAGGCATTAGTGAGCTGAAATGGACTGGTATTGGCCATTCTGAATCGGACAATCATATGGTCTACTATGCCAGGAATGACAACTTGAAGAGGAATGGAGTTGCATGCATCGTCAAAAAGAACATTTCAGGATCTATCCTGAAGTACAACGCTGTCAAAACCAAACCAAACCCATTGCTGTTCAGTCAATTCCGACTCATAGTGACCCCATAGGATAATACCCATACCCCTGTAAGGAAGACCAGTTAATACGACTCTTATTCACGTTTATGCACCAACCACTAAGGCCAAAGATGAGGAAGTTGAAGATTTTTACCAACTTCTGCGGTATGAAATTGATCCAACGCGCAATCAGGATGCATTGATAATTACTGGTGATTGGAATGCAAAAGTTGGAAACAAAGAACAAAATTGTTAGTTGGAAAATATGGCCTTGGTGATAGAAACAATGTCAGAGATTGAATGAAAGAATTTTGCGAGAACAACAACTTCTTCATTGCGAATACCTTTTCAACAACATAAATGGGGACTATACAAGTGGACCTCGCCTGATGGAATACACAGGAATCAAATTGACTACATCTGTGGAAGAAGATGATGGAAAAGCTCAATATCACCAGTCAGAACAAGGCCAGGGGCCAAATACAGAAGAACAGACCATCAATTGCTCATAAGCAAGTTCGAGCTGAAGCTGAAGAAAATTAGAACAAGTCCAAGAGAGACAAAGAACAACCTTGTGTATATCCTAACTGAATTTAGAGACCATCTCAAGAATAGATTTGATGCACTGAACACTAATGACCAGAGACCAGATGAGCTGTAGGATGACATCAAGGACATCATACAAGAAGAAAGCAAGAGGTCATTAAAAAGACAAGAAAGAAAGAAAAGACAAAAATGGACATCAGAAGAGACTCTGAAACTTGCTCTTGAATGGCGAGTAGCTAAAGTGAAAGGAAGAAATAATGAAGTAAAAGGGCTGAACAGAAGATTTCAAAGGGTGGTTTGAGAAGACAGAGTAAAGCATTATAATGATGACATGTGCAAAGACCTGAAGTTAGAAAAGCAAAAGGGAAGAACATACTCGGCATTTCGCAAGCTGAAAGAACTGAAGAGAAAATTCAAGCCTCAAGATGCAATATTGAAGGATTCTGTGGACAAAATACTGAATGACACAGGAAGCATCAAAAGAAGATGGAAGGAATACACAAAGTCACTCTACCAAAAATAATTGGTTGTCACCAAAGAAGACATTCAAATGGCCAACAGACACATGAGGAAATGCTCATGATCACTAGTCATTAGAGAAATGCAAATTAAAACCACAATGAGATACCATCTCACCCCGGCGTTATTGGCGCAAATCAAAAACACTGGAAATAACAAATGTTGGAGGGGCTGCGGGGAGATCGGAACTCTTAGGCACTGCTGGTGGGAATGCAAAATGATACAACCATTTTGGAAAATGATATGGCGCTTCCTCAGAAAGCTAGAAATAGACATACCATTCGATCCAGCAATCCCACTCTTAGGAATATATCCTAGAGAAATAAGAGTCGTCACTCGAATAGACATATGTACACCTATGTTCATGGCAGCATTGTTCACAATAGCAAAACAATGGAAACAACCTAGATGCCATCAACAGATGAATGGATAAACAAACTATGGTACATACACACAATGGAGTACCATGCAACGAGAAAGAACAATGATGAATCTGTGAACCATCTCATAACATGCATGAAACTGGAGGACATTATGCTGAGTGAAATAAGTCAATCACAAAAGGACAAAAATTGCATGAGACCTCTATTGTAAAAACCCATGAAAAAGTTCACACACAAAATGTAACAATGTTTGTTGGTTATCAGGGATGGGAGGGGTTGGGGGGGAATACTAAATAGGCAATAGATAAGTGGTACCTTGGATGAAGGGTGAGACAGTACACAATACAGGGGAAACTAGCACAACTTGTACAAGAAAAGGTCATGGAAGCCCCATAGACACATCCAAACTCCCTGAGGGACTGAATTGCTGGGTGGAGGGCTGTGGGGACCATGGTTTTGGGGAACATCTAGCTCAATTGGCATGACACAGCTTATAAAGACAATGCTCTACATTCTATCTTGGTGAGTAGTGTCTGGGGTCTTAAAAGCCTGTGAGCGGCCATCTAAGATACTCCACTGGTCTCATCCCTTCAGGAGCAAGGGAGAATGAAGAGAACAGGATACAAGGAAAAGATTAGTCCGAAGGACTAATTGTCCACAGCTACCAAGGCCTCCATTGGATTGCATCCAGTACAGCTAGATGGTGCCCGGCTACCACCACTGACCGCTCTGACCAGGATCACAACAGAGGGTTCTGGACAGAGCTGGAGAAGGATGTAGAGCATAATTCTAACTCACAAAAAAAAAAAAAAAAAAAAAGACCAGATTCACTGGCCTAAAAGAGACTGGAGAAACCCCAAGAGTATGGCCCCCAGACACCCTTTTAGCTCAGTGGTGAAGTTACCTCCGAGGTTCACTGTTGAGCCTGGGAGTGGACAGCCCCGTAAAACCAAATGAGACTAACGAGGTACAGGAGTCCAGTGACAGGGGCCGGAAGGCAGAAGGGGACAAGGAAGCTCATGATAGGGAACCCAAGGTTGGGTAAGGATATTGTTGATGTGTTGTGAGATTGTTAACCATTGTCATAGGGCGACATTTGTAGTAACTATTAAATGAGAAACTATTTTGTTCTGTAAGCCTTCATCTTAAGTGAGAATAACAGCACAATTGGAAGAGCGTAGTCAATGTCACTGAACTGTGCATGTAGAAACTTTTGAAATGGTGTATCTTTGGCTATGTGTATTTTCACCCAAAAAAAAAGGTTGAGAAGTTAGAGGGTTGATATGTTGTGGGGTTGTTAACCAATGTCATAAAACAACATGTGTATTACTGTTTCATGAGAAACTGTTTGTTCTGTAAGCCTTCACCTGAAGTACAATAAAAATAATAATAAAATAAAATAATTGGTTGATGTTCGACCATTTCAGGAGGTAGCATATAATTAACAACTGGTGGTACTGAAGGAAAAAGTCCAAGCTGCACTGAAGGCACTGGCAAAAAACAAGGCTCCAGGAATTCATGGAATACCAATTGAGATGTTTCAACAAACAGATGCGGCACTGGAAGTGCTCACTCATCTATGCCAAGAAATTTGGAAGACAGCTACCAGGCCAAATGACTGGAAGAGATCCATATTTATGCCTATTCCCAAGAAAGGTGATCCAACTGAATGCGAAAATTATTGAACAATATCATTAATATCACACACAAGTAAAATTTTGCTGAAGATTATTCAAAAGCAGTTGCAGCAGTACATAGACAGGGAACCACCAGAAATTGAAGCCAGATTCAGAAGAGGACATGGAAGGAGGGATATCATTACTGATGTAAGATGGATCCTGGCTGAAAGCAGAGAATACCAAAAAGATGTTTACCTGTGTTTTACTGACTATGCAAAGGCATTCAGCTGTGTGGATCATAACAATTTATGGGTAATATTGCAAAGAATGGGAATTCCAGAACACTTAATTGTGCTCATGAGGAACCTATACATAGATCAAGAGGCAGTTGTTAGAGCAGAATGAGGGGATACTGTGTGGTTTTAAGTCAGGAAAGGTGTGCATCAGGGTTGTGTCTTTTCACCATACTTATTGAGTCTGTATGCTGAGAAAATTATCTGAGAAGCTGGACTATATGAAGAAGAATGGGGCATCAGGATTGGAGGAAGACTCATTAATAATCTGCAATCTGCAGATGACACAACCTTGCTTGCTGAAAGTGAAGAGGACTTGAAGCACTTACTGATAAAGATCAAAGACTATAGCCTACTGTACGGATTACACCTCAACATAAAGAAAACAAAAATCCTCACAACTGGACCAGTGAGCAACATCGTGATAAACGAAGAAAAGATTGAAGTTGTCCAGGATTTCATTTTACTTGGATCCACAATCAACGCCCATGAATGCAGCAGTCAAGAAATCAAAGTCAGCAAAACTGGACTAAACGAAAAGCTAAGAAGTTTCCTGAACACAACCAAACACTTCAAGGGACAGAGTAGCAGGGGCTGGGGTCTGGGGACCATGGTTTTGGGGGACATCTAGGTCAATTGGCATAACAAAGTTTATTAAGAAACTGTTCCACATCCCACTTTGGTGAGTGGTGTCTGGGGTCTTAAAAGCTTGTGAGCAGCCATCTAAGATGCATCAATTGGTCCCAACACACCTGGAGCAAAGGAGAACACCAAAGACCCTAGGAAAATATTAACCCAAGAGACTAAAGGGTCACCCTTTGGTGAGCATTCACATGAGACACAAATATCTTCACTTCTTTGGCCCACTCAGAGAGGTCTATCCACATACCTCTTCCCCATAACACCTTGTCTCCAATTTTCCAATCATATTCCTTCCAAGTCCCTTACCATCCAGCCAAACCATTAGCCACAGCCCATGAATCAGTATACAATTGCAAATCAGGCCATTTCTCCTTCCAAGAAAAGTGAACAACCAGGTGCACTGCTCAAATTTCTGCCCATCGGGAGGATTTCCCTTCACAACTGTCCTTCAGCGAGGTCCCAGAAAGGGGCTGTAGTGCTGCCACTGTCCACTTCTGAGTGGTGCCTGCAAATCACACAGAACCATCTGTAAACCAGGCATGCATTTTCTCTTCCTCAGTCAAATAATCATAAGGAACTCCCCATGAGGCCATAGGTGCATACTGGGAGATGGAAAGTAATGTTACAGGAGTGGAGACCATGGGCATTTGGGCCACTTTCTCATGCAACTTACTTGTGCCTGCAGGTCCTGCTTGGACCTGATCTCGTATATACCACTTCCATTTAATGATGGAGCACTGCCATGCACATCCAACTTTATGATTCTGTGGGTCAGACAACACCCAATTCATGATGGGCAGTTTGGGCCACATGGTGACTTGGTGTCTCATGGTTAAGCGTTCAGTCTCTACTAAGGTGCAGTAACGAGTCAAAAGCTGTTTCTCAAAAGAATAGTTATCCGCAGAGGGTAGCAGGGTCTTGCTCCAAAATCCTAAGGGTCTGTACTGTGATTCACCAATAGGGCCTGCCAAAGACTCCAAACAGCATCTCTACCTGCCACTGACACTTCAAGCACCTCTGGATCAACAGGATCACATAGCCCATGTAGCAGAGCCCCTTCCACAGCAGCCCAAACCTGTTGTAGAGCCTTCTCCAGTCCTGGGCCCCACACAAAACTAGCAGCTTTTTGAGTCACTTGATAAATAGGCTAGAGTAGCCCATCCAGATGAGGGCTGTGTTGCCTCCAAAATCCGAAGAGGCCAGGGAGGGGCCAGATGCAGTAACTTATCCTTCACTTTAGAAGGAATATCTCGACATGTCCCATACCACTGGACCCCTAGAAATTTCACGGATGTGGAAGGTGTCTGAATTTTTGTCAGATTAATTCCCCACTCTCTCCCATGCAAATGTTTTACCAATAAGTCCAGAAACATTGACACTTCTTTCTTACTAGATCCAGTCAGCAAAATGTCATCAGTGTAATGGACCAGCGTGACATCTTGTGGAAGGGAAAGACGATTACGGTCCCTTTGGACTAAATTATGACATACGGCTGGAGACTTGATATAGGTCTGAGGTAGGACACTGAAGGCGTATTGCTGGCCTTATCAGCTGAAGGCTAACTGCTTCTGGTGGTCCTTTGAAACAGGTATGGAGAAAAAGGCATTAGCCAGATCAACAGCTGCATACCAGTTACCAGGAGATATATTAATTTGCTCAAGCAATGAAACCACAGCTGGAACAGAAGCTGCAATTGGAGTCACCACCTGGTTAAGTTTATGATAATTCACTGTCATTCCCCAAGATCCATTTGTTTTTTGCACAGGCCAAATAGGCGAGTGAATGGGGATGTGGTGGGAATCACCACCCCTGCATCCTTCAAGTCCTTGATGGTGGCAGTAATCTCTACAATCCCTCCAGGAACATGGTATTGCTTTGGTTTACTATTTTCCCAGGTGCAGGGCAGTTCTAATGGCCTCCACTTGGCTTTTCCTACCATAATAGCCCTTATTGCCATGTCAGGGATCCAATGTGGGGGTTCAGCCAGTTGCTGAGTATATCTATTCCAATTATGCATTCTGGAATGGGGAAATAACTACAGAGTGGGCTTGGGGACCCACTGGACCTATTGCGAGATGGACATGAGCTAAGACTTCATTAATAACCTGACGTCCATATGCTCCAACTCTGACTGGCAGGGCACAGTGACCTCTTGGGTCTCCTAGAATTAGTGTCAGTTCAGAGCCAACATTCAGTAATCCCAAAAAACCTGATTATTTCCTTTTCCCCAGGGAAGAGCCACTCTCATAAAAGGCTGTAGATCCCTTCGGGGAAGGCTGGGAGAAAGATTAACAGTATGAATTCTTGGCAGTATACTGGGATCCTTCCTCAAGGGGTCCTAGCCTCCCCTTCATTCAAGGGGTTGTGGGTCTATAAACTGGCTCTAGTCTGGGAGTTGATTGAGGGGCTGTGACTCTCTGTTCTGGTGATTTGAGTTAGACTGCTGTTCACTTGACCCAGAATTCTTTCGCTTGTATAGATCAAGTAACTATTTAGTAGACTTCCTATCTATTTCACTCCCAGAACACCATGACTAAGTAGCCAGCGCCATAAGTCCATACGAGTCAGACAATTATGATTACTTCTTTGACTCTGCTTTGCATTACAGTAACCACACCCTTGTCTTTGTTGATTGAGTGCCACCACTTGGCCCCTACCACCACGGGCTCCAATCAGCCCAATTGTAGTTAGGTGTCTTAATTCAGTTAGGGCAGTTCCCACTGTCAAATCTGACTTACATAAAATAGCAATCACAGCAGCCTTCAAGGATGCTCTGGCTCCCTTTGCAAATTTGTTCCTCGCTGTTGTGGTAAAAGGTGTGTCCTCTGGACACTCCATGTGTGGGTTTGTTGGTCTAACCTGATAAATCCACTCTAACATGCCAATTTCCTTAAGCCTTTGGATATCCTCTTCTACAGTATACCAAGGCAGGTCTGATACTTCAACTTGGTTTAGTGCAAGCCACCACGTAATCCATGTTTCAGCCACCCAATCAAATAAACTATTAGATCTTTTTCTAACTTCTCAAGGTGAAGCATTGAATGGAGAATCTGTGCTTAGGGGGCTCATATTAGTAAATTCAGACTGATCCATCTTTATATTTTTGCACTATTATCCCACACCCTTAATAGTCATTCCCACACATATTCCCCAGGTTCCTGTTTGTACATATTAGAAAAGTCAAACAGTTCTTTTGGAGTGTGGCATATCTCCTCCTGGGTCACACTTTGTACTTCACCTTTTGGGGTTCCCTGGGACTTAAGTCTAACTATAGGTCTAGAAGCCAAAATAGGTGGGGGGGATGTGTTCTGAGAACATTCAGCATTGTCTTGTAAGGCATCTGCCTCAGGCGATGCCCTAGGCAATGACTCAGCTGTGTCCCCAGGGGATGACTCAGATGCCACCCCAGCTGGTATCTCTGACAAAGCCTCTTCAGACACAACTGGGTTAATCTCATCAGATGGTGGTGGAGAGGCTAATGGCTTTGTTGTTGTTGTTGTTAGGTGCCATTGAGTCAGTTCCGACTCACAGCGACCCTATGTAAACACAACGAAATACTCCTCAGTCCTGCGCCATCCTGACAATCATTGTTATGCTTGAGCCCGTTGTTGCAGCCACTGTGTCAATCGATCTTCTTGAGGGTCTTCCATCCTTTCTCAAGGACGGTGTGACTGCATCTCACATACTCTGGACATATTATCAAGAGGGATCAGTCCCCGGAGAAGGACATCATGCTTGGTAAAGTAGAGGGCCAGCAAAAAAGAGGAAGACCCTTAACAAAATGAATGGCTTTGATGGTAGGGGTGATTCAACGGAATTTAGGGGTTCAGTGTCCCCAGCCTCCTGATTATTTGCCCCATATGCCTCCATTCCAAGTTTCAAGATCCCATTTCTTCCCAATCAGTGCCCTCATTTTAGCTTCAGACACCATTCCAAGGTTGAGAATTCATTGGCGTTATAATTCAGCCACTCTTGTGTTGAGTCTGAGTTTGGTTTTCAACAATATTAGCTCTATTACTACAAGAAATAAGACTTATTTCAGGGAACAAGTGGCAACTTTGAGGTGGTTTATGTGGCGCTTGAGCTTTGACTCTGAAGCCCTGAGCCCATGTCTTTCACCCATTTGTCTAGCAACAGTAGCACTAACCAATCAGCTTCCTTGTACTTCTCATTCTGACAAAATTGTAGAAAGGTATCAAACATGCAATCACCCAGAGCCTCACCTCTCACCAAAACTTGATCTATTGGTGGTGATATTTTGCATATTTGTATTGTCAACTCAGGCCATGGATTAGCAGTGCCGTCTTTATTACTGGAAGCAGAGTCATCAACATCTTTAAGACTAACTAGACTAGAGAACCGATCTAGAAAACTCAGTCTTACAATTTTGTTTCTCTAGAACCACTCTTGGTAACAAATGTCTTAGGTGGGTTCTCTAGAGAAGCAAAACCAGAAGTGTGTGTGTATATATATATATACCAAACCCATTGCCGTTGAGTCAATTCTGACTCATAGCAACCCTATAGGACATAGTAGAACTGCCCCATAGAGTTTCCAAGGAGTTCCTGGTAGATTCAAACTGCTGACCTTTTGGTAACTGACTCACATAGCTGCAGGGGCTTATGAGACCAAGATCTACAGGTAAGACAGCAGGCTGGTGGCCCAAGTCCCAAGAACTAGAGGTCAGATGCTGATGAGCCAAATGCAGGGTCCAGAGCACAGTGAAAGCCAGTGAGTTTTGCCAGAAAGTCCACATATATTGGATTCAGGCCACACCCCCAGGAAACTCCCTTTCAACTGATTGGCTACTTATAGCAGATCTCATCATGGAAGTGATTACATCATTATAGGACTGCTAAACTACATCATAACTGCCAAACCACTGAGAATTATGGCCCAGCCAAGTTGACACACAACCTTAATGATCACAAAGCTTATTAGTGGTTACCAGGGGTGGGAAGGAGGGTAAAAGGGGGAATTTTTGCTTAGGGGGCAGTGAGTTTATGTTTATGGTGGTGGAGTATTTTGGAAAATGATAGTGAGAATGGTTGTACAACTTGAAGAATGTAATCAGTGTCATTGAATTATACATGTAAATGTTGTTTGATTGTATTTTCACCACAATCAAAAACAAAAAAAAAAAGAGTGAGAGGCTTTGGGGTTGCATCTCTGCACTTCTCAGGCTGTGTGCCCTCAAGCAAGTGGCTTGATCTCTCTGAGCTTCCCTTTCCTCTTCCATAAAGGGGGATGGTGATGATGATGATAATGTTGTTGTTAATTGCCATCGAGTTGGCCCCTGACTCATGGTGACCCCAGGCACAAAAGAATGAAATGCTGCCTGGTCCTGCACCATCTTCACAATCGTTGAGGGTCCATCCACCAGCACTATATTGGACAATATTCTGTTGTGATCCATAGGGTCTTTTTTTAAATTGTGGTAACCATACATGTTACAAATCATTTGCCTTTTCAAGATTTCTCACATGCACAAATTCAGTGACATTAGTTATGTTTATCAAGTTGTTCAACCATTGCCACTATCCATTTCCAAAATTTCCCATCATCCTTATCATTGGCTAATTTTCAGAAGTAGATTACCAGAGCTTTCTTCCTGGTCTGTCTTAGTCTGGAAGCTCAGCTGAAACCTGTCCACCATCAGGTTCACCCTGCAGGCATTTGAAATATGGCTGGCATAGCTTCCAGCATCATAGCAACATGTTAGCCACCACAGTATGACAAACTGACTGTCTTAGGCTGGGTTCTGTAGAGAAGCAAAACCAGTAAAGTGTATAAATATATATATAGAGAGAGATATTATATCAAGGAAACAGCTCACATGATTGTAGAGGCTAGAACATCCCAAGTCCATGGATCAGGGTAGTGGTCTCTCCCAAGTCACACAGCTGCAGAAGCTGGCAAGCCAAAGATTGCAAGGTCGGAGAGCAGGGCTCCCACTCACAGGCTGTGCAGATCGACGAATCCCAGGTTCGGCAGATAAGCTGACAGCTCAATTCCCAAGAACGGGAGATGAGACGACAGGAAGCAGCCGCAGGATCCAGAGAGAGCAAAAAGCCAGAACGTCTGCTTATATACAGATGCAGGCCACACTCCCAAGGAGACTCCCTTTCATCTGATTGGCTACTCACAGTATATTCAATCATGGGAATGATTACATTAAAACCCGGAGAATCATGGCTCAGCCAAGTTGACACACAATCTTAACCCTCACAGTCCACCCCTTGTCAACTTGGCATGTGTACACATCTCCTTAAACCATACATAATCTCTGAATAAAGACAATGAGAAAGTCATACTTGTGCCTAACATGATACAACTAACATGCGTACAATCAAAAATACACTAGCCCCATTTACAGCTTATATTTTATAAGTGAAGGAAACAAAAATATTTGATGCACACATACAAAGTACAAATACTCATAACAATTACAGTCCCCGTTTCTGCAACTGGTCATGTGGCCATAACTGGTATTTAGAACTACCTTCTTCCACCACCCATTCTGTATTTCCTTTGCCCTCTGCAAGCACCTTGGCTGGTTCTGGTTCTCTGCCTGGTGGGGTGACCCAAACCTTCATTCCTGAGGGGTCTTGTCATTAGTAGTCATGTCAGAATTAGGTTGCTGTAGTTTTCCATTGACTTTAATCAGAGGGCATGGTAGTACTAAGAGATGCCCCAAGGAATCTCCTGCATTCCAGACATACTCTTCTTTACCTCCATTATGTAATATCAGTCCGATTTCCTCTTGGTAATCAGGATCAATCACACCAGTCAGTATGGTAACTCCCTTCTTTGCCTGTTGAGCCAGAGGCATAAGGATTCCAAAGTGGCCAGGTGGCATTCTTAACTTCCAGTTCAATGGAATCAGTGATGTGTTTCCAGGTGGGAGCATTCCTCCCTTTGGAACTAAGACCTCTAGGCCTGCAGAGCATAAGGTCGAGGGGACAGGAAGCAAAAATCTTGCAAGTGGGTCACTAGGGGTAATAGTGAGTGGCGCCACTCCCATTTCCACCCCTTGATTCCTGGACCCATGAATCCTGGCTGTGGGAGAAACAGCACCATTATATTGGACACTGGTTTAAAGCATATACAGCCTCCTGGAGGACATTGCCCCAAACCTGCAAGGTATTGCCACCTAGCTGGTACCATAATTGTGTCTTTAGAAGGCCATTCCATCGTTCTATCAAGCTAGCTGCTTCAGGATGATGGGGAACACGGTAAGACCAGTGAATTCCATGAGCATGGGCCCACTGCCACACTTCATTTGCTGTGAAGTGAGTCCCTTGATCTGAGGCAATGCTGTGTGGGATACCATGACGGTGGATAAGGCATTCTGTAAGTCCATGGATGGTAGTTTTGGCAGAAGCACTGTGTGCAGGGAAGGCAAATCCATATCCAGAGTAAGTGTCTATTCCAGTAAGGACAAAATGCTGCCCTTTCCATGATGGAAGTGGTCCAACGTAATCAACTTGCCACCAGGTTGCTGGTTGATCACCTCGAGGGATGGTGCCATATCGGGGATTCAGTGTTGGTCTCTGCTGTTAGCAGACTAGGCACTCAGCAAAGGCTGTGGCCATGTCAGCCTTGGTGAGTGGAAGTCCATGTTGCTGGGCCCATGCATAACCTCCATCCCTGCCACCATGGCCACTTTGTTCATAAGCCCATTGAGCAATGGCAGGAGTAATTGGGGAAAGAGGATGAGTGGTTTCCACAAAATGCGTCATCCTATCCACTTGATTGTTAAAATCATCCTCTGCTGAGGTCACCCTTTGGTGAACATTCACATGAAACACAAATATCTTCACGTCTTTAGCCCATTTGGAGAGGTCTATCCACATACCTCTTCCCCATAAATCCTTGTCTCCAATTTTCCAATCATGTTCCTTCCAAGTCCCTGACCATCCAGCCAAACCATTGGCCACAGCCCATGAATCAGTATATAATCGCACATCTGGCTATTTCTCCTTCCAAGCAAAGTGAAAAACCAGGTGCACTGCTCGAAGTTCTGCCCATTGAGAGGATTTCCCTGTCCTTCGGGGAGATCCCAGAAAGGGGCTGTAGTGCTGCTGCAGTCCACTTTCGAGTGGCGCCTGCATATCACAGAGAGCCATCTGTAAACCAGGCACAAGTTTTCTCTTCCTCAGTCAACTGATCATAAGGAACTCCCCATGAAGCCATAGGTGCAGACTGGGAGATGAAAGGTAATGTGACAGGAGTGGAGACCATGGGCATTTGGGCCACTTCCTCATGCAACTTGCTTGTGCCTTCAGGTCCTCCTCAGGCCCAATCTTGAATATACCACTTCCATTTGATGATGGAGTGCTGCTGTGCACGTCCAACTTTATGGTTCTGTGGGTCAGACAACACCCAGTTCATGATGGGCAGCTCAGGCCTCATGGTGACTTGGTGTCCCATGGTTAAGTGTTCAGTCTCTACTAAGGCCCAGTAACAAGCCAAAAGTTGTTTCTCAAAAGGAGAGTAGTTATCTGCAGAAGATGGCAGGGCTTTGCTTCAAAATCCTAAGGGTCTGCACTGTGATTCACCAATAGGGGCCTGCCAAAGACTCCAAACAGCATCTCTATCTGCCAATGACACTTCAAGCACCATTGGATCAGCTGGATCCTATGGTCCAAGTGGCAGAGCAGCTTGCACAGCAGCCTGAACCTGTTGCAGGGCCTTCTCTTGTTCTGAAAACTAGCAGCTTTTCAAGTCGCTTGATAAACAGGCCGGAGTAGTACACCCAGATGAGGAATATGTTGCCTCCAAAATCCAAAGAGGCCCATTAGGCATTGTGCCTCCTTTTTAGTTGTGGGAACAGCAAGATGCAATAACTTATCCTTCACTTTAGAAGGAATGTCTCGACATGCCCCACACCACTGGACCCCTAGAAATTTCACTGAAGTGGAAGGTGCCTAAATTTTTGTGGGATTAATCTCCCACCCTCTAGCATGCAAGTGTTTTACCAATAAGTCCAGAGTAATTGACACTTCTTCCTTACTAGGTCCAATCAGCATAATGTCATCAATGTAATGGACCATTGTGATGTCTTGTGGAAGGGAAAGGCAATCAAGTCCCTGCGGACTAAATTATGACATAGGGATGGAGAGTTAATGTAGCCCTGAAGTAGGCAAGTGAAGGGGTATTGTTCACCTTGCCAGCTGAAGGCGAACTGCTTCTGGTGGTCCTTTGAAACAGGTATGGAGAAAAAGGCATTAGCCAGATCAATAGCTGCATACCAGGTACCAGGAGATGTATTAATTTGCCCAAGCAGTGAAATTACATCTGGAACAGCAGCTACAATTGGAGTCAACACCTGGTTAAGTTTTTGATAATCTACTGTCATTCTCCAAGATCCATCTGTTTTTTGCACAGGCCAAATAGGCGAGTTGAATGGGGATGTGGTGGGAATCACCACCCCTGCGTCCTTCAAATCCTTGATGGTGGCAGTAATCTCTGAAGTCCCTCCAGGAATGCAGTATTGCTTTTGGTTTACTATTTTCCTAGGTAGGGGCAGTTCTAATGGCTTCCACTTGACTTTTCCTACCATAGTAGCCCTTACTCTATTTGTCAGGGATTCAATGTGGGGGTTCTGCCAGTTGCTGAGTATATCTATTCCAATTATGCATTCTGGAACTGGGGAAATCACTACAGGATGGGTTCGGGGACCCACTGGACCTACTGTGAGACGGACATGAGCCAAGACTCCATTAATAACCTGACCTTCATATGCCCCACTCTGACTGGTGGGCCACAGTGATGTTTTGGGTCTCCTGGAATTAGTGTCAGCTCAGAGCCAGTATCCAGTAATCCCCGAAAAGTCTGATTATTTCCTTTTCCCCAGTGAACAGTCACTTTCGTAAAAGGCCGTAGATCCCTTTGCAGAAGGCTGGGAGAAAGATTAACAGCAAAATTTTTTGGCAGTGTATGGGAGTCCTTCCTCAAGGGGATCCGGCCTCCTCTTCATTCAAGGGGTTGTGGGTCTTTAAACTCGCTCAAATCTGGGAATTGATTGAGTGACTGTGACTATTCTGGCGATTCGAGTTAGACTGCCGTTCACTTGACCTAGAATTCATCCGTTTGTATAGCTCAAGTAAAAATTTAGTAGATTTCCTATCTCTTTCACTCCTAGGAACACCATGACTAAGTAGCCAACGCCATAAGTCCATACGAGTCAGACTATTCTGATTACTGCTTTGACTCCTCTGTCCATTATGGTAACCACGCCCACCTTGTCTTTGTCGATTGAGTGCAACCACTTGGCCCCTACTACCACGGGGTCCAATCAGCCCCATTGTAGTTAGGTGTCTTAATTCATTTAGGGCAGTTCCCACTGTCAAATCTGATTTACATAAAACAGCAATCACAGCAGTCTTCAAGGATACTGGAGCTCCCTTCACAAATCTGTTCCTCACAGTTGTGATAAAAGGTGTCTCCTCTGGACACTCCATGTGTGGGTCTGTGGGTCTAACTTGATAAATCCACTCTAGCATGCCAATTTCCCTAAGCCTTTGGATACCTTCTTCTACAGTATACCAAGGCAGGTCTGGTACTTCAACTTGATTTAGTGCCGGCCACCTCATAATCCATGCTTCAGCAACCCAACCAAATAAACTATTAGAGCCTTTCCTAACTTCTCTAGCCAAAACATTGAAGGAACAGTCTGTGCTCAGTGGACCCATATCAATAAACTCAGACTGATTGATCTTTATGTTCCTTGCACCATTATCCCACACCCTTAACGGCCATTCCCACACATATTCCCCAGGTTTCTGTTTGTACATATTAGAAAACGCAAGTAGTTCTTTTGGAGTGTAGCGTACCTCCTCCTGGATCACACTTTGTACTTCACCTTTTAGGGCTAGCTGGGACTTAAGCCTAGTTCTAGGTCTAGAAGCCAGAATCGGTAGTGTGGAATTGTTTTGAGAACATTCAGCATTATCTTGTAAAGCATCTGCCTCAGGCGATGCTCCAGGCAATGACTCAGGCAAGTGCTCTTTAGAGGCATCTGGGCTAGGGCTAATCTCCTCAGATGGGAGTGGAGGGGCTAATGATTTTTCTGGGCACGGTGGTTTAGCAGACAAATATGAAGTAATCTCTTCAGATGGGACTGGTTCTGCTGGCAGGAGTGATTCAATGGAATTTACAGGCTCAGTGACCCCAACTTCCTGATTATCTGCCCATATGTCCCCATCCCAAGTCTCAGGATCCCATCTCTTCCCAATCAATGCCCTTACTTTAACCTCAGACACTTCTCGAGGTTTGCAACTGAGCTGCCGTTGTAATTCAGCCACTCTTAAGATGAGACTCTGGGTTTGGTTTTCAGCAATTTCGGCTATGTTACTACAAGAAATAAGGCTTTCTTTCAAAGCACAAGTGGAAGCCTTGAGGTCATGTATGTGGCACTTGAGCCTTGACTCTGAAGCCCTGAGCGCATCTCTTTCCTTCATCAGTTTGTGTAGTGAAAGTAGGACAAACGAACCAGCTTCCTTATACTTCTCATTCTGACAAAGTTGTAGAAAGATATCACACATGTGTTCACCCTGAGCCTCACCTTTCACCAATACCTGATCTACCAGTGGTGATATTTTGCATATTTGTATCGCCACCTCGCTCCATGGACTAGCAGTGACCTCTTTACTGCTGGAAGCAGAGTCATCAACATCTTTATCACTAACCAGACTTGAGAACAAATTTAGAAAACTCATCCTTACAATTTTCTTTCTCTAGAACCACTCCCGGTACCAAATGTCTTAGTCTGGGTTCTGTAGAGAAGCAAAACCAGTAAAGTGTATAAATATATATATAGAGAGAGATCATATCAAGGAAACAGCTCGTGATTGTAGAGGCTAGAACGTCCCAAGTCCATGGATCAGGGTAGTGGCCTCTCCCAAGTCACACAGCTGCAGAAGCTGGCAAGCCCAAGATCGGAAGGTCGGAGAGCAGGGCTCCCACTCACAGGCTGTGCAGATCGACGAATCCCAGGTTCAGCAGATAAGCTGACAGCTCAAGTCCCAAGAACGGGAGATGAGGTGACAGGAAGCAGCCACAGGACCCAGAGAGAGCAAAAAACCAGAACGTCTGCTTATATACAGATGTGGGCCACACCCCCAAGGAGACTCCCTTTCATCTGATTGGCTACTCACAGTATATTCAATCATGGGAGTGATAACATTAAAACATGGAGAATCATGGCCCAGCCAAGTTGACACACAATCTTAACCATCACACTGACAAAACTCATTTCCCTAGTCTAATAATGAGAAAACATCAAACGAATCCAAATTGTGGGGCATTATTACAAAATTACTGACCACTACTCCTCAAGACTGTCAAGTTCATTAAAAAACACACACACAAAGACAAAAACAAGAAAAGACTGAAGAACAGTCACAATCCAGAGTAGACTAAAGAGACTTGACAACTAAATGTGACATTGGATCATGGATGGAATTCTAAGAGAAAAAGGACATTACTAGAAAAACTAGTGAAATATCCCAGCCTAAATAAAGTCTGGAATTTAGTTGTCATTGTTGCTAGTTGCTGTTGAGTTGATTCCAATTATGACGACCTCATATGTGCTCCATGAGGTTTTTAAGGCTGTGACCTTTTGGAAGGAGATTGTCAAACCTGTCTTCCAAGGCACCTCTGGGTTGGTTCAAACTGCCAATCTTTTGGCTAATTGAGTGCTTAACGGTTTGCACCACCCAGGGACCCCCAGGAATTTAGTTAACAGTATTGTAACAATGTTAACTTCTCAGTTATGACAAATATATGGCAGTCATGTAAGATGTTAACATTAGGGGAAGCTGGATGAAGGGTATATGGGAACTCTCTGCAACTCTTCTGTAATTAATCCAAAATTTAAAGTTTATTAGGAAAAAAAGGTCTGAAAAAGAACTAAGTGCCACTGGGACTGGGGTTTCTAGCCAGCTTTGCAATGACAACAAGCTAGATTACTTCGGACGCTCACTTCCAGAATGTAGAGAATCACATGCAATTCCACATGTGCTTCCACCCCCTACATCCTAGGGGACTTTTTCCAAGCCATTGGCTTCCATCCCATGAGTTTGGAAGCTGGTGCTTTTAATATGTGCAAATATGCAGGCAGGGACAGCAGGCCAACAGTACTTATGAGACACATTTTGATTTTAGACATATTAATCTCAAGACCCAATTATTTTCTGCTTTGAATTTTTTGTTGGTATCATGTGTTTTCATTAATGGAGACATGCTGAATTAATCAGTGTTGTCAAATTTTTGGTAGGTAGTATGGTTTTTTTTTTTTTCCCCACCCCCTCCAACAATTCTACTCTGTGAGTCCTGAGGGACAGAAGTTGTTCCACTAATTTTACCCCAGATATTCCCTAAATTCCGGAGAGACATACGGTGTCTCAAAGAGAAAATTTCAAAATTTTTCTTTCTCCTATCAAAAATGCACACAACTCATACAACACCTTGTAGAAACAGTCATTTGAAGCACATGTCCATTTTTTCAGTTTCGAAGAGTCATGAAGGCCCCTGCCTTGTGGCAGCATGCACTGTCAGTGGGAAAGCAGCTTCCCAATGAACCCGGGAGGTGGAAAAAGTGGGTGGGCAACTGTGTATCCCAACAGTCATTAAAGGGTTAAAATGTGGTGGGGGGGAATGTGTGTCGTAGAATGGATGAGGAAGTGTTCAATATTGCACGGAGTGGCACTGTGGAAGAAGGGCCTGGTGATCTGCTTCCATAAGGACTACAGCCAAGAAAACCCTAGGGAGCACAGTTCTTCTCTGACACACACGGGGTTGCCATGAGTTGGAATCAACTCAATGGCAATGGGTTTTTTGTTGTTGTTGTTTATTGGTTAGAAGCAGGTCGCTAGACCCCTGCCTACACTCAAGGAAAAGAGATGTTTTAGTTTCCTAGAGCTGCTGTAACACAAAGCGGATGGTGTTTTGTTTTTCTTAATTGTGTTTTAGGTGAAAGTGTACAGCTCAGATTAGTTTCTTATTAAAAAATTGTATACACAAATTGTTTTGTGACATTGGTTGCAATCCCCACAATATGTCAGCACTCTCCCCCTTTCCCTTTCCACCCTGGGTTCCCTGTGCCCATTCATCCAGTTTTCCTATCCCTTCCTGTCTTCTCTTCCTTGCTTTTGGGCAGGTGTTGGTCTCGTATACTTGACTGAACTGAGAAGCAGGTTCCTCACTTTTGTTATTGTTTGTTTTATAGGGCTATCTAATCTTTGGCTGAAAGGTGGACTTTGGGAGTGGCTTTAGTTCTGAGTTAGCAGAGTATCTAGGGGCCATGGTCTTGGGGAGGTCCTCCAGTCACTGTCAGACCAGTAAATCTGGTCTTTTTTTGTGAATTTGAATTTTTTTTAATTTTAATTTTTATTTTTTTAAATATTTTATTGTACTTCAGGTGAAGGCTTACAGACCAAACAGTTTCTCATGTAGCAGTAGTACACATGCTGTTTTATGACTTTGGTTAACAACCCCACAACATTTTAACTCTCTGAATTCTCAGCTTTTTTTTTTTTTTTGGTGAAAATACACATAGCCAAAGATACACCATTTCAAAACTTTTTACGTACACATTTAAGTGACATTGACTATGCTCTTCCAATTGTGCTGCCATTCTCACCCAAGATGAACGCTTACAGGACAAAATAGCCTCCCATTTAACAGTTACTACAAACGTTGCCCTATAACAATGGTTAACAATCTCACAACACATCAACAGTATCCTTACTCAGCTTTGTTTTACATTTTTCTCCCACTGTGCCTGGTTTGTGATCCCTGTCAGGGAGGTTGGTGGTGGTAGCTAGGCACCATCTAGTTCTTCTGGGCTCAGGCTGGTGAAGGCTGTGGATCATCTGGTCCTTTAGTCCTTTGGACTAATATTTTCCTTATGTCTTTGGTTTTCTTCATTCTCCTTTGCTCTGAACATGATAGGACCAAGAGATGTATCTTAGATGGCTGCTTGCAAGCTTTTAAGAACCCAGACGCTACTCACCAAAGTAGGATGTAGAGCATTTTCTTTATGAACTATTTATGCCAATTGACCTAGATGTCCCCTGAGACACAAGTGGGTGATTTTAAAGAGCAGAAATTTATTTTCTTACAGTTCAGGAGTCTGGAAGTCCAAATTCAGGGTACTGGTTCTAGGGGAAGGGTCTCTCTTTGTCAGCTTCTGGGGAAAGGTTCTTGCTCTTTTCAGCTTCTGTTCCTTAGTTGCTTGGCGATCTCCATGTGGCATCCATGTTTTCCCCATTTGTGCTTGCTTCTCTCTGTTGTCTAATCTTCTCTTTTTATATCTCAAAAGTCTTTACATTTAAGAAACACCTTACACTGATATGACCTCATTAACATAACAAAGAAACCTCTATTCCCAAATGCGATTATATCCCCAGGTATAGGGGTTAGAATTCCATTACATATTTTTGGGGGCACGTAATTCAATACATAACAGGTAAATCAAAAAAACCCAAACCCGTTGCCATCAAGTCGATTCTAACTCATAGCAACCCTACAGGACAGACTAGAACTGCTCCACAGGGTTTCCAAGGAGCAGCTGGTGGATTTGAACTGCTGACCTGGTTAGCAGTCAAACGCTTAACCACTGCCCCACCACCAGAGCCCCCCATAACAGGTAGGTACTAATAAATTTCCATCTTACCAATAAGGCTCAGAGAGGTCAAGCAACTTGCCCGGTGCCACACAGCTAGTGAGCAGAGAACTGGAATTTAATCCAGGATATAACCAGAGTCTCTCTGCCACCCTGCCTGCTCCTCAAAGGTGTCCCAAATCCTCAGCCTCACCTGGTGGTGATGGATGTGGTACCCCACTGAGGGCTGCTCTGTGAACTTCCATGGCCCTTCTCCTTGCCCCGGTGGCTGGGGACAAACTCAGACGGTTGCCCGGAGAGCTCACTGTAACTTGAGTCTCGTCCAGGCTGGGGGTGACAGGCGGGTGGGCGGGTGACAGGCAGGGCAGGAAGATTTGCTGAGACACTGGTGTGCAGTAGCCTGGCAGCCCGTCTGGCCCTGAGGAGACCCAGGAACTTTGGGGACTCATTCCACGGGCCCGGCAGTGGTGCTCTCCATGGGCAACAAACAGACGGTCTTCACTCGTGAGCAGCTGGAAGCCTACCAGGTAGGGGTGCTGGTCAGGCCCATGGTGGGCCTGGCAGCCTCGGTTCTCTGGTCTGAGAAATGGGGACAGCATCCTCGCGTCCTGGGCTCCTGGCGTGGCTCTGGGTGCAGCATCCGACACAGAGGGATGAGAGCTGGGGGAAGAGGAAGGGCATCCCAGAAGCAGGGTCTGGGCCAAGCCAGCATCTCTCTCTACAGGACTGCACCTTCTTCACGAGGAAGGAGATCATGAGGTCAGTCTGGGGAGGAAGGTGGGAAGATGTAGAAACACATTTCTGTTCATTTCTGGAGGAGATATGCAATTTGGCAGGCTCGTAATCAAGGTTAAAGTGCTAATGGTGGCACCGGTGGTGCAGGCACAGTCAGGGGATAGAGGCAGGGGTGGGGGTGCTGAGAAGCCGCATCTTGTCATATTATCACATTACAACCTAGAAACAACTTACTACTCATTGCTGGAGGCTATTTGTAATTTGACAGGCTCAATGCTTTGTCAAGGTTAAAGTGCTAATGGGGGGTGGCAGGCACGGTCAGTGAAGGAGGCAGAGAGGGGGAGGCTGAGAAATCCCATCTCATCACGTTATCACAGCCTCCAGGCTGGTGCATTTGAGCTTCTCCCGAGGGTGCCGGGGAGCCACAGGAGGTGTGTGCAGAAGAAGACATGGTCAGGTCAACGTGTAAGAAAGACCCCTCGGAGGCCAGTGTGGGGAGGCTGCGACTAGAGGCCAGGAGCCCCAGTGGGAAGCGAGTTAGTTCTGGGCCATGGGTTGGCATCAGGGTGCAGGAGCAGAGAGGTGGCCCAAGCCTGAGGCAGGGCTCTGGCATGAGCCCAGGGTGAACAGGCAAGTCACCACTTGGCCCAGGGGGCCATTGTCCGGAGGCCCTGACCATGAACTTGGAGCAGTGAAACCCAAGCTGGCCAGGGTTCGGCTGCAGCATGACCGGGGCCAAGGCCCCAATTGTGTGGGCATGGACATCCATTATTAATGGCAGTACCTTTTGCCAGCAAGCCCCATTGTCTGACTGAGGATAGCTTGAAGGTCACACTGGCCATCATGATCAGGTTACTGATGGGGAAACTGAGGCTTAGCCAGGGCTGACGCTGAGTTCCAGGGCAGAGGGGCAGAGGGCTGACATTTCGTCTGTTCCAAGCGTCTCGTTTTTCAGACAGACTAACCAAGGCCCAGAGGGAGAGAGAGTCCTACTCAAGGCCACACAGCAACCCCAACCCAGCCTGTCCTCTGAAGGGACACAGACAGGGGCCTGCATGGTCAGGACTGAAGTTCCGGACCTCCCCCAACCTGAGTTCCTAATCATTATATGACCCAGTGGCTCTGTGTCCTCTTAGAGACAGTTGCTAGAACCTTGGGGACCCCAGACTCATCAAGGATGGTCTCCACAAGGCTGCTGCTCAGTATGCCCCAATGAAGGTATGACATCACCAGGTGAGGGCATTAAGTGGAGAGCTTACAATTGAGGCAGTGTGTACGGCACTTGGTGTTTTCCAAAATGCCTTTCTTATGCCCTTTTGAGAAATGTCATATGAGCCGTTTTCCTCTGCTCTGCTCGGCTGTTGGGGGAACCCAGCCTCCCGTTACAGAAGAAGGAAAGGAAAGTATGTAGATGGGGGTCTTTAGAGGCAGGGTCTTGCAGACATTGTGATCATGTCCAGAGATTCACAGATGAACTCAGATTCTCTGAATGCTTGGTGTGAGAGCATCAAGCCTTGAACACCTTCCCTTCTGCCCATCCCATTTGCCTGGTAAGGCTCCTCTCACTTCAAAGCCCAGCACCAATGCCCTGACCTCCAGGAAGCCCTTCCTCCTTCCTGGATTGTTTCCCTCACTCCAGGCTCCCCTAGCCCTGGGACCTGGGCCATCAAATAACCTAGGGACTTTTGTGTCCCCTAAGAGACAGTTGCTAGAAGCTTGGGGACCCCAGACTCATCGAGGATGATTTCTACAAGGCTGCTGCTCAGCATGCCCAATGACGGTATGGCGTCACCAGGTGAAGGCAATGAGTGGAGAGCTGGCCTCACAATCTAGGTAGTGTGAGGCAAGTGGAGTTGTCTGTGTCTGGTTCTGTCTGCTCAAAGGCTGGGTCCAGGTGTGATGGCTCTTGGGGACACAATATTCTTTAGTGTGGGGTGTGCAGCTTCAAGTATGACAGGAGGGTCGAGTTCCATCCTCCTTCCCACCTTCCAGCCCTTCCTGGTGTTTCCCTCCAACACTAGGCTCTTCTATCGCTACCAGGACCTGGCTCCCCAGCTCGTCCCTCTGGACTATACCAGCTACCCCAATGTGAAGGTGCCCTATGAGCTCATTGGCAGCATGCCCGAGCTGAAGGTATGCCCAGGCCAGGGGGCAGGCAGGGAAAAAAAAATAGTAGGGATGTACCATAACACATTCCTATGAGATGGGTGCTACAATTACCCCCATTTTACGGAGGTGGACACTGAGGCTCAGAGAGGTTAAGACATTTGTTCAAAGTCACACAGTGTAGAGTGGCAGAGATAGGATTCAAACCCAGGATTGTTGGGAGGATGGAATGAGATAACACAGGTAAAGGGCGTGTTGCATGGCAAGTGGTCAGGGAACATTGGTTCTTCTTTTCATAGTTGTTGTTAGTTGCCATCGAGTCAGCCCCCAACTCATAGGGACACCATGTACAACAGAACGAAATGTTGCCTGGTCCTGTGCCATCTTCACGATTGTTGGCATGCTAGAGTTCATTGTTGCGGCCACTGTGTATTTTGAGTGCCTTCCAACCTAGAAGGTTCATCTTGCAGTACTATATGTTGGACAATAGTCTGCTGTGATTCATAGAGTTTTCATTGGCTAAGTTTGAGAAGCAGATCGCCATGTCTTTCTTCCTAGTCTGTCTTAGTTTGGAAGCTCTACTGAAACCTGTCCACCATAGGTGACCCTTCTGGTATTAGAAATACCAGTGGCATAACTTCCAGCATCATAGCAACATGCAAACCACCACAGTACAATAAACTGACTGACAGATGGTGGTCTTTTCATAGTAGGAGCTGTTAAAGGCAGATCCTTCTCAGGTGGATGTTTCATCCATGATTTGTGCCTCTGAAGGGGGCTTGTAGGGTGAGTGACTGACTGAGTAGGGATCATCTGATTACAAGTGACAGAAACCTCATTCAAGAGAGACAGAACAGATCGGCTTAAGTGAGCAAAAATAATCCAGGGCAGGGCTAGCTTCAGGTACAGCTGAAACCAGGGCCTTGATGATGTGCTCAGAAATTTCCCTCCACTTCTTGTCTGCTTTCTTGCCAGGAGGCTTTAGTTTTAGTCAGCCTCTCCTCTTGGGATAGCAAGGGGAGCCCCCCCATGACCCATGCTTTCTTCTGCTAGCTCTGCAAAAATCAGAAAGCAGCCCTCCGTCTGGGTCTTGTTACTACCCCTGGAACCAGAAGTGGGTCAACACTGCCCAGGCCACATGAGTGGAGGTTGGAGTTGCCTGCAGTCCTCTCTAGGGACCATGGGAGAGAGTGAGAGTTGGTGGAAGACACGTGGAGGTTCCTGGGAAGGTGGGTGCTGACAGTGAGACCATGTGGAGCCCTCGAAGACCCTGGTTTCACTCCTATCCCCAGGACAACCCCTTCCGCCAGAGGATTGCCCAGGTCTTCTCCGAGGATGGGGATGGACACATGACTTTGGACAACTTCCTGGACATGTTCTCTGTGATGAGTGAGATGGCTCCCCGCGACCTCAAAGCCTACTATGCTTTTAAGATTTATGGTGCATGCAAGACCTCCAGGGCAGGGAGCATGGGGAGGGGTGGGATGAGGCTGGGTTTGCAAAAGGGGCTGCTCTGCCATCACGTGTCTCCCCTGCCCGCCACCCCCACCCTGGTACCTCCAGACCTCACCCCTCGCTCCCTCCATTCCAGCCACACTGGCCTCCAAAGTGTGCCTGCCTTTGCTTCTGCTGGGCCCTCTTCCTGGAACACCTTTGCCCTGGCCCCTTCTTATCCTTGAAGGCTCTATGCTCCCTCCTCAGAGGGTCTTCTCCAGTGCCCCCTGTCAAAAGTCGCCCCTGTGCCAGTCACACTCCATTCCTTGATCCTATTTCTCTCTTGGCACAGAGCAAGGCTGGTTAATGGCTTGTTCATTGATCTGTTCACTTCTTATCGACTTTCTGTCTAATGAGACCCAAAGGCAGTGACGTGTCTATCTTGTCCGCCATCTGTCCCTTGTGCCTGGCACATAGCAGGAGCTCAATAAGTATTTGTGGACCAGATGAACAAATGAAAAACAGTTATTGCAGTGCCTGGCACATAGTAGGTACTCAGTAAATACTTACTGAATGAATTAATGCTGATTGAGTGATTGAATGAATAAATTAATGAATGAATGAAAGAAGAAAAGAACAGTCATCACAGTGCCTGGCACATAATAGGTGCTCAATAAATAGGTGGGGATGAATGAATACTTGTGGAGTGAATGAATGAGTGAGTGAGTGAATGAAAGAAAAAGTCATAATACCTGGCACATAGTAGGTGCTCATATTGATATTCATATTCATATTGAATGAATAAATGTTTGTTGAGTGAATGAATGAATGAAAAACAGTTGCTGCAGTGCCTGGCACTATTAGGTAGGTGTTCGATAAATACTTGCTGGATGAATGAATGAATGAAAATGGTCATTGCAGTGCCTGGCACATAGTAGACGCTCAACAAATACTTGTTAAACAGTCCCTGGCTAATTCCAAAGCAAGACCCAGGGTCCTGGGTGACCTCCCTGTACCTCGATCTCCCCCTCTGCAAAATGGGATAAGATGTGCCCGCGCCAGCTCAGCCTGCCCACTACACACCGCCCACCGCCCTGTCCTGCAGACTTCAACAATGACAACTCCATCTGCGCTTGGGACCTGGAGCAGACGGTAATCAGGCTGACACGGGGCGAGCTCAGTGCGGAGGAGGTGAGCCTGGTGTGCGAGAAGGTGCTGGATGAGGCTGACGGGGACCACGATGGGAGGCTGTCCCTGGAAGATTTCCAGAACATGATCCTGCGGGCACCCGACTTTCTCAGGTGCTGCCCCAGCCCAGGTCCCCTTCCATATGTGCAGAGACAGTTCATGAGCTCTGTTTGTGAAAGTTCCTCCATTCGCTCAGAGCTGAGCACTTGCAACAGAGACCATATGGCCCGCAGAGCCAAAAGCATTTACTACCTGGCTCTTTACAGAAAAATTTGCTGACCTCTGAGTTAACCCATGGAAATAATTCAAAGCAGTGCCTGACACACCGTAGGTGCTCAATAAGTGTGTACTCTCATTACTGTTGTTGCTATTATTATTGGTATGCCCTGTGCATGTGCCGGGAAAAAAAAAAAAAAAAAAACACTAGCTGCCATTGAGTCAACCTTGACTCATGGTGACCCCATGTGTGTGTCAGAGTAGAACTGTGCTCCATAGATTTTCAATGGCTGATGTTTCAGAAGTAGATTGCCAGGCCTTTCTTCCAAGGTACTTCTGGGTGGACTCAAACCTCCAACCTTTTGGTTAGCAGCCAAGCATGTTCACCATTTGCATGACCCAGAGACTCCACAACTCATGATAGCAGGAGAAAGTCCCTACCACTGACGGGTGCCTTCCGTGTCTGCCCTATGCCTTTTCCCGTCAGCCCTCATCACAGCCCTGTGAAGGAGGAACAGCTGCTATCCCC
This sequence comes from Dugong dugon, assembly GCA_030035585.1. Classification (NCBI taxonomy): domain Eukaryota; kingdom Metazoa; phylum Chordata; class Mammalia; order Sirenia; family Dugongidae; genus Dugong; species Dugong dugon. The sequence goes on along the minus strand of CM057462.1, from coordinate 20,640,659 downwards.
CTTCTACAGAGGAGTAAACTGAGGCCCAGAGAGGGAGAGCCACTTGCTCAGTGTCCCACAGCAATTCTGGGGCAGAGCTGCGATGCCAACGCTGACCCAAAAATTGTGCTCTGCACCCCTGTGGGGTTGGGAGGGTCTCAGGCTGGGGCTCCTTGAGGGATTCATCTCCCATCGCCCCATGCAGCTTCCTGCCTGCCTTGGGGACCCTTGGCAGGAGTGTTGGGGAGGAGGGCGAGTGGGGGTTGCTCTGCCTGAGACTCTGACTGCTGTTCTCTTTGCACGCAGCACCTTCCACATTCGAATCTGAGAGGGGCTGGAGGAGAGGCCGGGCCAACAAGGGTGGGGTGCCCCCACCCCACAGTGGACTCTGGTTTCTGGGCTCCAGGAATAAACGTGTGTCACTGAGTCACACCTGCTGCGAGGACTCAACCTGGTGGGCGGGAAGGAGGAGCTTGGATTCTCAGCGCTGCCCTCACTGTGCGACCCTGTGTGTGGACATGCATCCTCTGGTCCGTGATCGCCACGTACATACAAGGAAAGGGCCGGGTGTACTACTTCTAGGTATCGCTCCACTGTAAGGGTTGGAAGAGCCTGGCTGTGAGTCTCTGTGGACACAGATGAAGCACTCAGATCAGGGTCACACTGTCCTCCCCCCCGGACCCCTCAAGGCTGGAACCCCACCCCCAAAAGTTTGAGCCCCCTCTTTCTTTTCTCTCAAGCCTTGAGTCCCTCCAAGAGACCAAAACCTTTACTCTATACTGATTCACTCGAGCTGCCAGGGGAGGTCTCTGCAGAAGCGGTGGGAATGTCATTCCCTGAGATGGGCACCGCACTTCACAGTTTATGAAGAATCTATATCTATGACATCCTGCAGGGTTGGTTGGAGGGGCAGGCACACCCAAGGCCACACTGCAAGTCATTTGCAGCAGCAGGACTTGAATCTAGGCCCACCTCGCTCCAGATCCCAGACCACTAAACCCAAACCAAACCTGCTGCCCTCAAGTGGACCCCAACTCATGGCGACCCCACGTGTTACAGAGTAAAACTGAGCTCCATAGGATTTTCTTGGCTGTAATATTTATGGAAGTAGATCATCAGGCCTTTCTTCTGCAGCACTGCTGGATGGGTTTGAACTGACAACCTGTTGGTTAGTAGTTGAATGCAAACACTTGCACCACCCAAGGGACCTCCCAGAGCCCTACAGCTTGTGAATTTGGGAAGCCCAACACCTCCTCCACCCATGATCACTGTCTTACGCGTCTAGTGCTGCTCCAACAGAAATACCATGAGTGGGTGGTTTTAACAAGAAGTTTATTCTCTCACAGTCCAGTAGGCTACAAGTCCAAACTCAGGGCATCAGCTTGAGGAGAAGGCTTTCATTCTGTGTTGGCTCTGAAGGAAGGTCCTTGTGATGCATCAGTCTTTCCTTGGTCTGGGAGCACCTCAGCACAGGAACCTCGGGTCCAAAGGACTGCTTTCTTGGTGGTATGAGGTTCCTCACTCTCCACTTGCTTCCCTTTCCTTTCATCTCTTACAAAAGATAAAAGGTGGTGCAGGCCACACCCCAGGGAAACTCCCTTTACATTGGATCAGGGATATGACCTGGGTTAGGGTGGTGTTACAACAATCCCACCCTAATCCTCTTTAATGTAAAATTACAATCACAAAATAGAGGACAACCACACAACACTGGGAAACATGGCCTAGCCAAATTGATACACATATTTTTTGGGGGACACAATTCAATCCACGACATTCCACCCTTTGGCCCTCAAAAAGTCACATCCTTGCAACATGCAAAACATATTCATCTCATCATATCATAGCAAAAATCTTAACTCCAAGTCAAAAATCTGAAAATTCCTCATCTGTGAAATCTAGAATACAAGTTATCTGCTTCCAAAGTACAATGGCAGAACAGGTGCAAGCTACACATTTCTACTACAAATGGGAGAAACTGGAGGGAAAGAAGGGACAACAGGCACCAAGCAAGTCAGCAGAACACATTACATTAGCCCTCAAGGTTTTGAAAATAAGCCTCTGTCCTCTGAGACAATTTACACAATGGCGCTGCCCTCCAGACTCCAGGTATTGACCACACTCTCCAGATTCTGAGTGGAGGCCCCTCAGCCCTGGGCTTCAGCTCTACCTTCCAGGCCCACTGGAATGGCAACTCTGCTCCCTTGGCTTCAGGCACATCGTTCTCCTAGTCCATCTGAGTGACTGACGACTCCACCCTTAGAAACACCAGAGGCCATGGCTCCACCCTTTGAAACCCCTGAGGTCATGGCCATACCTTTTGAGACTGAGGCAGCTCAGCTTCTTGTGTTCCTTCTCTCTTCAGCTTCTGCTTCCTGTGGCCTCTTGGCCCTCGGGCCTCAAGCCCTGCTGTGGCAAGTGTTCCAAAGCTGGGTAGCTCCACCAATAAGTGGCCGGAAGCACCCCACTCCACCAGGAAGCCTCCTGCACACATGCAGTCATCTCCCTTGCTCTGTGGGTCAGCAAGCCTAGCTCTACCGATTAGTGCCTGGAGGCACCCCACTCTGCCAGGAAGCCTCTGGTGCACAGGCACTCGGCTCTCTCGCTCTGTGGGTCTGCTCCAGTGCCATCTTGCACGGGTCTCCTGGTTCTGCTGCTGTTGGTTCTCTGCTGCTGCTGCTTCTCTGCCACTACAGGTTCTCTGCTGTTCCTGGTCCTCTGCCACTGCCGCTTCTCTATCCATTCACAGTTTCAAAACTGCTTCCACATTTCAAGTATCTGTTAAAGCAGCACCCCACTCCTGGTACCAAATTCTGTCATAGTCATCTAGTGCTGCTCCAACAGAAATACCACAAGTGGATGGCTTTCACAAAGAGAAATTTATTTTCTCACAGTCTAGTAGGCTAGAGGTCCAAATTCAGGGCATCAGCTCCAGGGGAAGGCTTTCTCTCTCTGTCAGCTCTGGAGGAAGGTCCTTGTCATCATCATACCCCGGACTAGGAGCTTCTCTGCACAGGAACCTTGGGTCCAAAGGATGCGCTCTGCTCCTGGTGCTTCTTCCTTCGTGGTATGAGGTCCCCAACTCTCTGCTTGCTTCCTTTCCTTTTCTCTCTTGAGAGATAAAAGGTGGTTCAGGCCACACCCCAGGGAAACTCCCTTTACATTGGATCAGGGATGTGACCTGGGTTAGGTTGGTGTTACAATCCCACCCTAATCCTCTTTAATGTAAAATTACAATCATAGAATGGAGGACAACCACACAACACTGGGAATCATGGCCTAGCCAAATTGATACACACATTTATGGGGGAGTGTCTTAGGCTGGGTTCTGTAGAGAAGCAAAACCAGTAAAGTGTATAAATATATATATAGAGAGAGATCATATCAAGGAAACAGCTCATGATTGTAGAGGCTAGAACGTCCCAAGTCCGTGGATCAGGGTAGTGGCCTCTCCCAAGTCACACAGCTGCAGAAGCTGGCAAGCCCAAGATCGGAAGGTCGGAGAGCAGGGCTCCCACTCACAGGCTGTGCAGATCGACGAATCCCAGGTTCAGCAGATAAGCTGACAGCTCAAGTCCCAAGAATGGGAGATGAGGTGACAGGAAGCAGCCACGGGATCCAGAGAGAGCAAAAAGCAAGAACGTTTGCTTATATACAAATGCGGGCCACACCCCCAAGAAGACTCCCTTTCATCTGATGGCTACTCACAGTATATTCAATCATGGGAGTGATTACATTAAAACATGGAGAATCATGGCCCAGCCAAGTTGACACACAATCTTAACCATCACGGGGGGACACGATTCAATCCACGACAATCACCCTGGGAGTCCTGTGTATGGTTCCAGCCGGTCTGAGAAATGGTCTTTTCTGCAGCTGAGACCAGCCCCCAGGGACCTTCCCAGACACTCCTACTACGTGCCATTTCTAGAATGCTCTCTCTCACCCTACCCTCATATATTAAGCACTAACTATCTTATTTTACTAAATACCTACTGTCTTAGTTTCCCAATTCCCTGGGTGGCAGAAACGGCTTGTGTGCCACTTCTAACTGAAAGGTTAGCGGTTCAAACCCATCCAGTGGGCACCATGGAAGAAAGGGCTGGCAATCTGCTTCCATAAAAATTACAGCCAAGAAAACTCTACAGTGCTCAGTTCTACTCTGTAACACACAGAGTCACCATGAGTTGGAGTCCACTCAATGGCAGTGGGTTTGGTTTTGGTTTGTTTTAAGCTGGTACGGCTGCCATATTGAAATATGAGTGAGTGGCTTTAAGCGACAGGAATTGTTGTCTCACAGCTCTAGAGGCTAAACATCCAAATCAATTCCTTCTGTGGGCCTCTCTCCTAGTGTCTGGTGGCCACTGCAATCCTTGGCTTACCTTTGCTCCTTATAGATGCATCTGTTTTCTTTGTCACACGTCCCCCTCTGTGTGTGTATGTCTCTCTGTTTTTCCTTTTCACAGGACACCACTCAGAAGGGATTAGGTATAGGACCCACCTAACTATGGTATGACTTCATCAACATAACCAAAGGAAAACCTTACTTTCAGACAGGGTCACATTCATAGGTACAGGGTTTAGGACTTCAACACGTCTTTTTGGGGGACACAGTTCAATCTGTAACACCTCCTATGTACCAAAGCCCCAGGTTTTCCACATATCCTGTCAGTTCATCCTGCAAAGGAAGGACTGCTCTTATCACCAATTTCTCCAAGATGAGGAAACTGAGGCCCAGAGAGGTCCAGCACCTCCCCAAAGGTCACACAGCACCATGATATGGATTCCTTCCAGAGCCTGTCCCCACGCAATACTGCTGCCTCCTCCCTTGTTAAATGAAAGGGGCTCTTATGCGTCTCCTAATACCGACATTAATGATGCGCCAAGCAGTCGACACACTTCACCTCTTTCGCCTGCACAGGATCTGAGAAGAAGGGCCCATTTACAGGTGCAGACATACTCGGGGTTGAGCCCAGGTGCAGCCCCAGCTGGCAAGGGTTCCTGCTGTGTGGTTTTAGACCAGAAAACAGACAAGGTGTGGAAGAAGCTCGGACTGAGCACACCTCTTTTCCTCCCCGAGCCTCAGTCTCCCTTCAAAAATGCAGAGAATGGGCTTACCTGGTGGGCCTGCTCTTCTGCATAAAAGCATTAACAAACTCAGAGGCCAGGCAAACAGTAGGCGCCCCACACCACTGCTGCTACTCTGATGATGATTAAAATAACCAGGTCATTTGCAGGTGCCAGACCAGATCCAAGAAATGTCTTTATTTTATTCCCAGGTTTCCTGCGGGCTGGCATGGTACAGTGGCAGTGAGCAAGGGGGTCTAAGGGTGGGCAGCCCCTGGCACAAGGGTCCCGGAGCCAGGCAGACCCTTCTCTAGCAGTATCCGGGGGCAAATGGTGGTGGTGGGCGGTATTCCTCAGGGAGCCAGTCTTGGGGCTCCACCAAGCCCCTTGTCTCCTGCTTGGGTACCTGCTCTGATGGGGACCTCACTACTACTCGGTGCAGACCCCTGTCCTCCGTGGAAACTCCGCTCCAGCTGACTGACGTAAAGGCCTCTCTGGAAAGGGCATTTCTGTCTCTGGAGGGTCTGTGGGGTGCCTGGGCTCTCTCAAAGGCATCAGTATAGGCGCTGTCCTCCCAGTTCGCACCACCTGCATCCTCATGGCTACTTGCCCTGGCACCCGAGCTGTGGGTTGCCCCGGACCACCTAGTATCCCAGAGCAATGGTAAGCTCACAGCCGCCAGGTGGGATTTCAGCTGCTGCTGGACCCTCTTGCCCGTTTGGGGGAGTGTCTTGAAGCTCTTCCAGAGTTTCCGGCAGGTGACCTGGAGAGGGGTTTTCGTGGGGCAGGAGGAGGCAGTGTTCTCTGGGGATGCTCCATCCATCTCTGCTGAAGGTTTCCTTTCCTTAGGCCAGCGGAGCAGGACTGGCTTTAGGGAGGCCTAGAAGGAGGGGCCAGTGAGACTGAGGTCAGCCTGCCCGCTGAGCCTCTGCGTCTGGCCTGGAGACTGGAACCTGGGTGCCCCTTACTCACTGAGCCTGGGAAGCATCCTATATAAACCCGCAAAACTGATCCCGTGCCCATCTTTCCCGTCTTAGTAAACAGCTCCATTTTCTAGACCAAGCCAATAAACCAAACCCTTTGCTGTCAAGTCAACTCCAACTCATAGTGACCCCATGTGTTACAGAGTAGAACTGCTCCATAGGGTTTTCTTGGCTGTAGTTTTTGCAGAAGCAGATTGCCAGGCCTTTCTTCCATAGCACTGCTGGGTGAGTTTGAACCGCCAACCAGGGGCTGGAAATTTTTTTCTGTAAAGGGCCAGGTAGTAAATATTTTCAGCTTTCTGGGTCAGATGGTCCCTGCCACAACAAGTCAGCTCTGCCTTATAGCGCGAAAGCAGCCACAGATGATGTGTAAATGGATGAGCACGGATGTGTTCCAGTAAAACTTTATTTGAAAAAAAAAAAGAAAACCAACTCATGGTGACCCCATGTGTGTCAAAATAGAACTGTGCTCCATAGGGTTTTCAATGGCTGTAATCTTATAGAAGTAGATCACCGGGTCTTTCTTCTGGGGCACCTCTGGGTGGACTTGAATTTCCAACCTTTTGGTTAGCAGCTGAGGGAGTTAGTTGTTTGCACCACCCAGAGCTACCAAAAACTTTATTTATGGACATGGAAATGTGAATTTCATCCATTTTCACATATCACAAAATATTATTCTTCTTTTGATATTTCCGTCATTCGAAGATATAAAACCCAAACTCAGCTCAGGGGTCATGCAAAAACAGGTGGTAGGCTGGATGTGGTCTGTGGGCCATAGTTTGCTGACCTCTGATCTACCCAGTTGCTATAAGGTTGCTATGAGTAGGAACTGACTGGCTGGCAATGATTTTTTTTTTTTTTTAACTAACCTAAGGGTTGGCGGTTTGAACCCCACAGTGGTATTAAGATTACAGCCTAGAAAACTCTATGGAGCAGTTCTACTCTGTAACACATGGGGTTGCCATGAGTTGGAATTAACTCCGTGACAACCAACAACAACTGCTTCCAGGGGACACAAACCGCAACATGTCTCTTCCTCTCGCTGTCCACCTCCACACCTTTAGCAAGTCCCCTTCTAAGACATATCCTGAATATCCACTTTTCTCTCCAGCCCCAGGGCACCCACCCTGGTTCAGGCCACCACCATCTCCCACCTGTATGCTGCCCCCGCCCCCTCCCTACCACCTTGTCCCCTGCCACTAGCAGCCCCTCTGCTGCCGTCAGCCACAGAGAACATTTGACACCATCAAACCAGTCACACTCAAACTCTCCCGTGGCTGCCCAGAACACTCGGACTAGAACCCCAGCTCCTCACCGGGCCCAGAAGCCCTACATAATTTGCCACTACTGACCTCGGCCCCTCACCTCCCAACAAGCTCACTCCACTCCGTCCACACACTGGCTTTTGTTTTTCTTTGGCTCCTCTCTCCGGACCTTTGCACATGCTGTTCCCTCTGCCTGGAATACTCTCCCAGCCTCTCTGCATGTGGCTGGCTCCTCCTCACCCTGCACATCCCGGCTCAATGCCACCTCCTCCAGGAAGCCTTCCCTGATGCACACACCTGCATGCCTACTAGTTCCCACCAGCATCAGAAGTTCCCGCCATGCCCAGCCCCGAGAAGCTGTGGAACATTCATTGGTTCATCCATTCATTCATTCATCTACTCAGCAGATTCACTAAATGAGCACCTTCGATGTGTCAGGTCCTCTTGGAGGGGCGGGGGACGCAGTGGTGAACAAGCCAGATGGATTCCCAGTCTTCCCGGAGCCCACAGTCTGAGAGGCGAGGCAGACAAGAAACATGGAAACCCGCAAATAAATGATACCTTTCCAGATTGCAGAAAGAGCTCTGCAGCAAATAAATACGGTGACATAATGGGAACACGGAGGGCTACTTTATTTATTTTTAACTTTTTATTTTGTACTTTAGATGAAGGTTTACAGAGCAAACTAGTTTCTCATTAAACAATTAATATACATATTGTTTTGTGACATTGGTAGCCAACCCCGTGACATGTCAACACTCTCCCCTTCTCGACCTTGGGTTCCCCATTACCAGCTTTCCTGTCCTCCTGCCTTATAGTCCTTGCCCCTTTGCTGGTGTGCCCATTTAGTCTCATTTTGTTTTATGGGTCTGTCTAATCTTTGGCTGAAGGGTGAACCTCAAGAGTGACTTCATTACTGAGTTATAAGGGTGTCCAGGGGCTGTAATGGAGGGCTACTTTAGACCCTGCAATTGGGGAAGGAGACAATTGAAGTGAAAACTGATGGAAGAAGCTTGGCATGGTAAATCTGGGAGCAGAGCACACACAGCAGTGCAAAGGCCCTGAGGCAGGTCCAGCACCTGCAAAGGACCTGAGGTGGGCTTGATGTGTTCAATTAACAGAAGGATGATAGAGGTGCTGGAGCTGGGTGGGTGATGGGGGGAGGTAGGAGCTGAGGATGCGGTTTGGATTTTAATCTTGGTGCAGTGGGAAATCAATGGAAGCTGGTACGCCCTGAGCTACAAGATCCCTCCCTCGTTCTAGAAGAGCCTCCTCTGGCAGCTGTTGGCCTCTCTACTCCCTGCCCCTCCCCTAGGCCAGAGGAGCCATTCTCCACTCCCCACCCGCCCCCACCACACCCCCACCCCCACCCCACCCCCAACATATACCTTTTCAGATGTGGCTGCCAGGCAAGGGGAGAGCCCCTGGTGCTCGCTGGGGTCATGGGCGGAGCTGGCGGTTTCTTGGGCCAATGCATCGGAGTAAAGGAAGAGATCCTCATAGTCTATGTTTGCAGGATCCTCCTGTAGGGCATTGGGGACCTGGAGCTCAGCCCCAAGGAAGGGCAAAGGGGAGGGACTGCTGGACAAACCCTGGAAGGTGGGGCTCGGGGATGCCCTGCCCACAGTTCGTGGGAGAAAGTACGCCCCACCTACTGGGCTTTAAGGAAGTATGCCCCTCCCACAGTAAGTTTCTAAGGCTTTGGTGCCGCCCACTGAGCATTGTAAGGAAGTATGCCCCTCCCACAGCAGCTTCAGAGGATCTAGGCCACGAGTGAGCTCATAGATCAGCCAAGGTTATAACACATACGACCCCCTGTAAAAAAAGAAGCCTCATCAACTACATCTTATAAGGATATAAGCTCCGCCACAAGCACGGGGAAGGCCGGTTTCCAGGACGCTGACCCTTGACCACGTGCCACCCACTGCACTTCTAAAGAAATTATACCACCCACAAGTTACTGATGGGTGCCCTGTCTACAATCTTTGTAAGCCAATAGGGAGCCTCCGTGGGGGACACACGGTCCACACGGGGTCAGGGGTAGAGGGACTGGGACCAGGAGTGGTGAGGCTGTGGGAGACAGGGACAAGGAGGGGCGGGCTTGGGGCAGAATCACAGAGGCTGAAGGAGATGGATGTGGCCAAGTGGTCTGGGGCCTGGCCCTGGAGGGGTTGTGCCCTCTCTGGATCCCTCACCTGCCCACAGGGCTGGGTCAGCAGCTCCCCATATGGCCACAATGGCTCCTGCTGGTGGAAGGTGACCAGGGCGTCCAGTGAGGCGTGCGCGGCCCTCTCCCCAGGGATCATAACGCTCCCGTCGTCCAGGAGCTTCACCATGAAGTGGCGGCAGCAGCCGTGGGCCCTGTGGGAACACGCCCAGAGTGGGATACTCCCCCTGAGCACCCCACCCCCGCCCCTCGAGCTGGGACACCGCCACCTCCACCTCCGCCCCAAGCCATGGCAGCCTGGTTGCCCAGCTCCCACCTTGACTTCTCTACTAACTAGCCATGTAACCCCTCACTGTGCCTCAGTTTCCCCAATACTATCATGGGGCTACTAAGGCTGACCCCACAGAAGTCTTTCCAGGATGAAACAAGCTACTTGAAAACAAGGCAAAAGCTCTCAGTGCCTGGCTAGAGGTCAGGATGAGTAGAAACAATAACGACTATTGGAGTTGGGTCCCAGCCTAAGGCTGTGTGCCCAGTACACAGCAGGTGCTCAATAAATGCTCTGCTAATCAATGAATGCATTTACTAATGTCCTACTATGTGCTTCCTATATTTCATTTAGTCCTCACATCAAGACTGAATTAAATCTTTGCTGTTGTTATTACTTGCTGCTGAGTCAATTCCGACTCACGGAAACCCCATGTGTGCAGAGTAGACCTGCTCCATAGGGTTTTCAAGGCTGTGACCTTCTGGAAGCAGATCACCAAGCCTACTTCCTAGGTGACTCTGGGTGGTCTCGAGCCTCCACCCTTTCAGTTAGTGGTCCAGTGCTTAACCATTTGTACCAGCCAAGGAGTCCTGAATTAAATCTTAGCATTGCCATATTAGACCTGTGAACTTTGGGGGATACTCAGAGAGGCTGAGTGACTTGCCCCAGGTCACACAGCACATAAGTTGCAGACCCGAACCTTGAACATGTGACCATGAGACTGAGGGCTGAAGCTTTTCTCTCTGCAACTTTGTAACTGAGCCACTGGATTTTTTATTCCTTTGGCCAGGAATCTTTTGGATTTGCCTTTTGAAAAGTAGTTTGTGCTTCTGAATCCTCTGAGATGTCAGATCAAGCTTTGAGGCCTCAAGCAGCCAGGCTGCCCTGGGTCTTCCTAATACCCATGGCTCCCTGGGGTGAAGTCAAGTTGGTGGTAGGGCAGTGGGGGGACAGCTCTGGGTCCCCTGGCAGCCCCTCTTCTGAGACAGAGTCCCAATTTCAGCTGGACTCTTGACTGCTGGTTACAGCCAGACCTGCACCATCCGTTGGATCTGGCCATACCCCCATGCTGATTGCTCCCTGAGATGTTGTGTCATGAACAACCCCTTGCCCCCTGCCAAGGAAGCCCCAGAGCCCATTTGCCCCTGCCCCAGCCTTACCTGTAGGAGAGCGTGTAGCCCACGTGGCTGTGGCTGACCCTGATGAGAAAGGATCCCAGTGGCTGTGGCTCCAGCAAGTTCTCTGCAGCCCTGGAAGGGCACACAAAGGAGGGAAATGGCCACAGTCCAGCCACCCAGCTTCCAGGCCAGACTCCGAGTGCACCTGTCACCCCAGGACTGACACCTCCCCCAACCCTGCGCCATGAAAGGTGATGCTTTTGGTTTTCTAAATGAACTGAAAAAAAAAAAACAAACCAGTTGCCATCAAGTTAACTAAGACTCATGCGACCCCATGTGTGTCAGAGTAGAATTGTGCTCCATAGGGTTTTCAATGGCTGATTTTTCAGAAGTAGATCTCCAGGCCTTTCTTCCAAGGTGCCTCTGGGTGGACTCGAATCACCAGCCTTTTGGTTAGCAGCTGAGTGTGTTCACTGTTTGCACCACCCAGGGACCCCTCTAAATGAACAAACAACCTAAAACCACTTTTTCTTGGTTGTTTCAGACCTTGGAATGTTCAGGGACAGAGATGTCTCCCCCCAGAGGTGGCAGAAGGCCTCTGAAGACCTTCTTCCACCCCAGAGTGGACCTCCTCCCACCTCCTATAGCCCCTGTCTGCCTTCTCAGTGCCTGAAATCCCTCTATTAATGCACTTTTGGGTGGATCAAGGTGTCACAGGTAGCAAAGCAGGAGCTACCCCTCAGATGCATTTGGGTTCGAAACCGGGCTCTGCTGTTCATTAGCTGTGTGACCCAGGGCGAGGCTCTGTCCCTCTCTGATTCTCAGCTTCCTCAAGGGCAAAGTAACTGCTTACTCTCAGGGCTGATGTGAGAATGAATGAAACACATCAACGTTGTGATGCTAGGACTTGTTATCTCGTGTGTTGTTATTGTTACTATTACTACCTGTTGCTGTTGAGTCGATTCCAAATCCTGGCGACCCCATGTGTTACAGGGTAGAACTGCTCCATAGGGTTTCCTTGGCTGTGATCTTTATGGAAGGAGATTGCCAGGCTTTTCTTCCCAAGAGCTGCTGGGTGGGTTCAAACCACTAACCTTCCGTTAGCAGCCAAGTGCATGCCGTTCATATCACCCAGGAGCCATATTATTATTACTCTTATTATTTATTATGATGATTGCTACTGTTATCTGGGGTTCACAGAGGATAAGGAGCCTTCTGTGTGACAAGCTGGGGAGTCACTAGGCCTCACTGCTGGCCACATGTGGCTCTTGAGCGCTTGAAACATGGTTTGTCCAAATTGAGATATGCATGAGTATAAGACAGATGTGGATTTCGGAGACTTAGAGCAAATAAAAGAACGTAAAATATCTCACGAATAGGTTTGTTAGTATTGATGACATGCTGAAATGATAATATTTTGGATGTACTGGGTTCAGTAAAATATATATTCTATGACTATACCTTAAATATCAATATATGTTATGAATATGAATGCGCTATATAAATATATGCTAAAATTTATGATTTTAAAAAACCAAACCCATTGCTGTCTTTACAGATGCCAGGCCTTTCTTCCATGGCACCACTGGGTAGATTTGAACCACGATCTTTAGGTTAGCAGCCGATTGTAAACCACTTGCCATCACCCAGGGACCTTAAAAATATATGATGAGATGATAATATATGAAAATTAATTTCACCCATTTCTTTAGCCGCTTTTCCATGTAGTGGCTAAAATATTTTCAATTGCATACGTGGCCCACATTACAGTTCTATTGGCCAGCCCTGCCCCAGAGCTCAGAGACTATCCCCAGTTCCTCTTCTCTGTGGCCCTCCTGGGATTTTCTCAATTTCCTGCATGCTGAGGGTGGCCCTAATTGTTCTTTCCTTCATCTGTTTAGTTCAGGCCCTAGGGATGCCTGACGAGGGAGAGTTTGTTTATGTCCTCAGAGGCCACAGTCTAATGTAGAAAGGACACACTGGGTTGCATCGCTGACGGATTGAAAGCAACTGCTTGGGACACTGTGTTAAGAAGGATTCTGAGGCTGCATCTTGCCATCACTGGAGCACTGTGTTAAGGAATCTGAGACCATCGTGATTGGTGAAGCCTGGCCTGGGTGAGGGGGATGGGCTGCCAGGTCCCTGGCAATATGTGGACATCTGTATACAGAAAGTCGAGGCTCAGAGAGGGAAGTGACTTGCCCAAAGTCACCCAGCAAGTCCATAGGGGAGGCAGGATTCCACCCTAGGTCTGCGTGACTTCTGAGACACAGAGCTGAGCTCCAAATTCTGCAAACTGGCCTGGGATGGGGGCAAGTGGGAAAGCGGGTGAAGGGCAGGGTGAAGGGTGGGTGTGTCCTCACTCTCTTGAGATGGCACCGTGGAACCATGTGGGGACTCCGGCTTGGGCCAGCTGGCCCGCCTGGGTGTGCACGAACCAGTCCAGCCGTGGGGGCAGTGGTGGAGGCAGATTCCTGGTTTCCGTCATGGCTTCCTGGGAGTAGCACTTGGGAGAGGGAGGAGAGAGAGTCAAGACTGGTCTCCCCCGCCACAAACCTTTGCTCTCTTATTGTAGCTTATGTTGCCACCTCCTCCAAGGAGTCCTCCAGGCTGGACAGAGAAATGGGCTTAAAACTGGCTTGTGTTTTTTTAAGAACCTACCATATGCTAGACACTTTCTATACATTAACTCATCCACTCCTCCTAAATATCCTCCAAGGGTTGTTATTTGTCTTTTATTCTTGTTGCTGTTGTTGTTAGCTGCCATTGAGTCGACCCTCACTCACGGTGACCTCAAGTACAATGGAATGAAACAATGCTCAGTCCTGCACCATCCCCATGATTGGTTGCCAATCAGACTGTTGGGATCAATAGAGTTTTCATCAGCTGATATTCAGAAGTAGATTGCTGGATCTTTCTTCCTAGTCTGTCTTAATCTGGAAGCTCTGCCGAAACCTCTTCAGCAATACATGCAAACTGCCACTGACAGACAGGCGGGGGCTGTGCAGGTGGTGCACTGGCCAGGAATTGAATCTGGGTCTCCTGTGTGGAAGGCAAGAATTCTACCACTGACCCACCGGTGTCCTCCCTTTTATTCTTATCAGGTCATTAATATGAGTGCTAGAAAATTCTCTGTATAAATAAGTATATTTAAATTTCAGAACAGACTTTATTTAATACTAAGTAAATATCAATGTCCCTGGTGGGGTGTGAATGAGAGGCAGCTGACACACAGTAGGTACACACAAGGTTGCCGTGGTGTTGTTAAACACTAGAGAAATGTGACCCAAAGCAGTTGCTTCTGCGCCAATGTTGCCATGAGTAGCAGCCACTGATAGAGTACCGACAGCATGTCAGGTGTATTGTTAATCCGCAAGCACATTCTCGACAATTTTGATTTAAACTCAAGGTCGCACTGGGCTTTGTGAGCCATTTGCACGGAGCTGAAGTCCCTAGGTGGTACAAACGGTTAATCGCTTGAATACTGCCATGGTTTGAATTATATCCCCCCAAAAATGTGTGTATCAATTTGGCTGGGCCATGATTCCCAGTATTCTGTGGTTGTCCTCCATTTTGTGACTGTAATTTTATGTTAAAGAAGATTAGGGTGGGATTGTAACACTACCCTTACCCAGGTCACATCCCTGATCCAATGTAAAGGGAGTTTCCCTGGGGTGTGGCCTGCACCACCTTTATCTCTCAAGAGATAAAAGAAAAGGGAAGCAAGCAGAGAGTTGGGGACCTTATACCACCAAGAAAGCAGTGCTGGGAGCAGAGCATGTCCTTTGGACCTGAGGTTCCTGTGCTGAGATGCTCCCAGACCCAGGGAAGACTGATGACAAGGACCTTCTTCTAGAGCCAACAGAGAGACAGAAAACCTTCCCCTGGAGCCAGCACCCTGAATTCGGACTTCTAGCCTACTGCACTGTGAGAGAATAAACTTGTCTTTATTAAAGCCATCCACTTGTGGTATTTCTGTTATAGCAGCACTAGATGACTAAGACAACTACTAACCCAAAGGTTGGAAGTTCAAGCCCACCCAGAGGCACCTTGGAAGAAAGCCTGGTAATCTGCTTCCCATAAATCTGCCACTGAAAACCCTATGGAGCACAGGTCCACTCTGACACACATGGGGTTGCCATGTGTCAGAATCGACTCGAAGGCAATGGGTGTTTGGTTTTTTGTGACAGGCAGAGCTCCTGGGTGTGGCAAATGGTTCAGGTGATCAGCTGCTAACCAAAAGGTTAACAGTTTGAACCCACCCAGAGGCACCTCAGAAGAAAGGCCTGGCAATCTGGTTCCATAAAATTAGCCATTGAAAACCCTATGGAGCAGTTCTCCTCTGACACGTGAGGTCACCATGAGCTGGAATCAACTCGATGGCAACTGGTTTTAGTTTGGCTTAGAGAAAGAAAACATCACCAATTTGCACAAAGGTATTAAATCACTGTAAAGCTAGCCAAAGGGTCATACCCTGCTTGGTCAACCACATACGACTCCTTCACACTCACCCTTAATTCTGTCCCCAAACTGGAGCTCCACGCCTCCCCCACTGTCCCTGTCTACATTTTCGTTGTCACGGAAGATTATTGTTACTGGGCTGTTTCCTCTGGAAAGGGGCGTGTCGGCCAATCCCAGTCAATATTTACTTTCTCAGCCAGAAGATGACCAACCTGCCCTCTGGGGAGAGGGCCAAGGGGATTCTGGGCCAAATGAAATTAAATGAATATTTTAAGAAATGTCTCATAAAGCAGGATGGAAAAGTGATTAAGAGCCTGAAATCGGAGCCAGACGGCTCAGGTTCAAATCTCAGCTCTCCCACTTACCTGTTGTGTGAACTTGGGCAAATCACCTAACCTCTCTGTGCCTGTTTCCTCATCTGTAATTTGTGGATAATGGTGCTATTTACCTTGGAAGGTAATTGGCACAGAATAAGCATTGTATGTATATAATAAATATTTATGAACCCAGTCCTAGCATGGGGTAATGTTTATAAAATCAAACCTGTGGCTGTCGAGTCGATTCCGACTCATGAAGAACTCATATGTTACAGAGTAGAACTGTGCCATAGGGTTTTCTTGGCTGTAATCTTTACAATAGCAGATCTCCAGGCCTTTCTTCCGAGGTGCCACTGGGTGGGTTCGAACCACCAACCTTTAGGTTAGTAGTTGAGTGTGAACCATTTGCACCACCCAGGGACCTTGGTAATGCTTATAGGCTTGTTCTTTTTTTCTACCTGGGAGAACTCCTATTCACCCTCCAAAATCCAGCAAAAATATCCCTTCCTCAGGCAGCCTTCCTGTCTCTCCCGCTAGAAAAAGCTCTGGCTCCCTTCTGTCTTCCATTCTCCCTCCAACCGCCCTCCCTCTTTTATGGCCCAGCCCTGACCCCATGGAGCTAGTGTGTTTGTCTGTGTCTGACTCTCCCAGACTGGGGGGTTCTTAAGGGTCAGGCCTAGGGATGAGTTCTTTTGGGTTCCTTCTGGTCCCCAGCATCACACGATGGTGAGCAGGTACAGAGAAGCGTGCAGGGTATTTGCTGATGAATGATGATCTAGTTCCAGAACAGATGAATGAACCCATTTGCTGTTGTTAGTTGCCACTGAGTCCATTTTGACTCCTGATGACCCCATGTGTGCAGAGTAGAACTGTTCTCCATAGGGTTTTCAAGGTTGTAACCTTTTGGAAGCAGATCTCTAGGCTTTTCTTCCAAGGTGTCTCTGAGTAAGTTCAACCTGCCAACCTTATAGCTAGTAGTTGAGCGCTTAAATATAAGTTCAAACTCCTGACTCTGCCATGGGGATCTTTCCCACCTCCTCTTCCCCTACATCCGGCCCAAAGGATATCTTTGCCCTGCTCAAAGCTGATCAGGCTCTCTCTCTCTTTGCCTGACTCCAGCTCCGTTTTCTAATGTTCCCCCTAATGTCCCCTCCTCCAGAAAGCCCTCCCAGCATTCCTGGACCCTCTGGACCACACCAGCCCGTCCCTCCTCTGACTCAGCCTGGCATCATGCTCTCTCTCCTCAAGAGCCCTGCAGGGCTGAGGCTCTAGGGGGACCCCCCAGCCTCACCCAGCATGGGTGACACCGAGGTGTCCTGACAGAGGGCCCCAGGCTAAGCCCCCTCTCAGCCCCGCCTGACCACGTACCTGGGAAGCCCCGGGGCTGCTGAGGCCCTCGCTGGCTGTGCCCCACTACAGGCTCCGGTTTCATTTCAGGGTCTGTGCGTCAGTGGGGCGGGGCGCTGCCCAGGGTGGTTTCTGTTTCCTGGAGCAGGTGTGCGCCTGGGAGCCCTTTGCAGAGTCCGAGGAGGCCACTCAGCCAAGGGGGGAGGGATGCCTGGCTCCCACCCAGCCACCCACAAGCCTTTATTGAGCACCGACTGTGTGCCAGATCCTCAGGGGACACATGGGTGACCCTGGGATAGGTGCAGGCCCTGCCCTCCTGGCGTTTATAAGAGGTATGGGACATTATTCACATCACTGTCACCAAGTGGACACCCTGTTAGGGAGTGGGGTGAGGAGTCACGAGAACCCCCAGAGGAGGCCCTGCTACCCCAGAGAAAGGGGCGTCCAAAGGCAGGTTGGAGGCAGCTAGACTGGGGGTGCAGAAAGGTGCTCCGGGCAGATGGGATGGCATGAGCAAAGGCCCTGGGGCAGGAGTGAGTCTGGAGCAGCATCCCACGAACACAGGAGAGCCTTAGGATTTTGACATTATGATTTCCTCCATAAACAAATATTTATTACTGAATTGTACGTGTAGAACTTGTTGAGATGGTGGATGTTTTGTTATGTATATTTTCACCATAATAAAATTTAAAAACAGCAACAACAACAAAACACAAATATTTAACATGATATTTTACAACTGTGTTGGCTTCAAGAAGAACGTAATCCGAGCTGTATTCATTATTATATGTTTATTATTATTGTATTTATTTTTTCTTCTGATTTCAAAATAAATGAAAACATTTTGGGGGCTCCTATACCTTGGCAGTTCAGTGCTAAAATCCTCACCTTCCATGTGGGAGACCTGGATTCGATTCCCGGCCAATGCACCTCATGCACAGTCTGTCAGCGGAGGCTGCAATGTTATGATGTTGAACGGGTTTCAGCGAAGCTTCCAGACTAAAACAGACTAGGAAGAAAAGCCTGGAGATCTGTTTCTAAAAATCAGCCAGCGAAAACGCTATGGGTCACAATGGTCTGAGCCGCAGCAGATCATGGGGATGGTGCAGGACTGGGCAGCATTTCATTCTATTACGCATGGGGTTGCCATGAGTCGGAGACCAACTCTGTGGTAGCTAACAACAATAACATGCACCCTTGGGCCCTGGGCTCTGCTGGCTGTCCTCCCTTCCCCCCAGACCACACGGGCTAAACCACTTCCTCCTTCCCTTTCAGGCAGAAACGGACCTGATCCTCGTGGCTAGGTTGGGTTTTCCTCCCCACCCCCTCACTCCCCCGTCACAAGTTTATTGCCCAGGCCCAGGGGGGATAGATAACCCCCAGGGTAGGCTCAAGCTGGGGGACCCTCACCCCACCCCTGCTCCTCAGGGTGAGTGTCTTGTCTGCAGTCTGTGAGTCCACAAAGCCCAAGGAGGAGACGCGTGGAACCGGCTTTCACTCATCAGCTGTGTGGCCTTGGGCAGGCAGCTCAGCCTCTCTGGGGACCTCAGTTTCCTCATCTGTGAAGTGGGCACAAAAATAGCCTTCCTTGGTAACCATGATGGGGGGTGGGGGGATGATCCTCAGGCACATAACATTAGAATACTTCATTAAGACTTAACCTGAGGCCACTGTGCTTGGCTGGGGAGACCTCATAGGCTGGGCCACCTGAGAGACCATGCTTCACCTCTCTGATCCTCCACACCCTCTGCAGCCCAATGGGCCACATCGAGCCTTGATGGGGTGGGTTGGGAACCTTATCACTCCGGAAGTCTGACCATGGTGGGGGTCTCACTGGCATGGCATTCCAGCCCAGCTCCAGTACTGTCCTCCTGAGGTCCCAAACATAGGGTTCACTCCGTTAACCCAGCCACACTTGGAGATGTGGCCTCCACAAATTAACGTCTTCCCTTCCAAATGTTGCAACAGAATCTTTTCCTGCTCCTCGGTGGCCAGCGTCACACAGGGCTTGAGAGGAAGGAAGGGGATCAGTGGACTATGGAGATGGGGAAGGACTTGGGCTTCAGGGCTGGGCTCCCTCTGATGTCAGCCCCTCCCTGAAGGCAGCTGGGGCCACTGACAGAGGCTTAAATAAGGTATGGCAGGCAGAGCACTTCCCCCAGGTGCTGCTTGAGGAGGGGGCGCTAATGAGCAGTTTCTATTGGCCATGGCAGTTCCCATCACCAGCTGTGAGAGATCATTCAGCAATTTAAAACTAATTACCATAAGCACTATTTTCAATGGATAGGCCCCTGCTGACAGGGATAAGCCTGGGTTCTCACTGGAGGTCCCAGCTTGTGAGTGGGATGCTCATGGCCCTAGGTGGGGTGGCCCAGGGGCTGGCGGCCATGATGTGAGTGTCCTGGGGATGTCCTAACAAATGACCGCACGCCGGGCAGCTCAAACGACAGAAGTTCATTCTCTCAGTTTCTGGAGGCCAAAAAACCAAAACCCAGTGCCACAGAGTCGATTCTGACTCGTGGTCACCCTGTGTGTTACAGAGTAGAGCTGCTCCATAGGGTTTTCTTGGCTGTAATCTTTATGGGAGATCACCAGGCCTTTATTCCTCAGCACTGCTGGGTGGGTTCCAACTGACAACCTTTAGGTTAGTAGTCAAGCGCAAACCGTTCGTGTCACCCGGGGACTTTTTCTGGAGGCCAGAAGTCTGAAAACAAGGTGTTGGCAGCGCCTCGCTCCTTCTGGAGGCTCTAAGGGAGGATCCTTCCTTGCCTCTTCCAGCTTCTGGTGGCTCCAGGCACTCGACTGTGGCATCATCACTCCAATCTCTGCCTCTGTCATCAATGGCCTTCTTCCGTATGGCTGTGTCTTCTCTTCTCTTATAAAGACATTTGTCAGTAGGGCCCACGCCAGTAATCCAGGATGATCTCATCTTTTTTTTTTTTTTTTTTAATTTTATAGTGCTTTGGGTGAAAGTTTTTACAGTGCAAATTAATTCCTCATTCAATACACAAATTGTTTTGTGACATTGGTTGCAATCCCCTTAATGTGTCAGCACTTTCCCCTTCTCCATGCCAGGTTCCCTGTTTCCATTCATCAGGTTTCCCGTCCCTGTCCCTTCCTTCTCATCGTTGCCTTTGGGCAGGTGTTGCCCATTCAGGATGATCTCATCTTGAGCCTTCACTTAATCACACACTGATCATCTCACAGTTTCTGTGGGTCAGCGTCTTAGTCTCCTAGAGCTACTATAACCGAAATACCACAAATGGGTGGCTTTAAAGAACAGAGATTTATCTTCTCACAGTTCAGGAGGCTAGAAGTCTGAATTCAGGCTGCTGGCTCTAGGGGAAGGCTCTCTGTTGGCTCCAGGAAGGCCCTTGCCTTGTCTTCTCTAGTGGTCTTCCTTGGAGATCTCCACGTGGCATCTATGCTCCCCCGTTTGTGCTCGTTTGTCTCTGTCTATGCTGCTCCTTACATCACTCAAAGTGAGTAGGCTTAGGACCTGCCCTACACTGATATGACCTCATTCATATAACAGAGAAAACCCGATTTCCAAATGGGATCACATCCACAGGTATAGGGGTTAGGATTCCAACATGTATTTTGGGGGGACACAATTGAATCCGTAACAGACCCTTTTTCCAAATAAGGTCTGATTCACAGGTCCCAGGGGTCAAAACGCAGACTTCTCTTTTGGGGCCACCATTCAGCCCATAGCGCCATCTCAGCCCTGGGAGTATGCTGGGGCTACAGATCAGTGGCTGGGGAAGCCCTCAGGGCTCACAGTGCTGTTTTATAGTTCTACAGTCCCATGATGCCTTTGTTTTCCTCATTCATTTATTCACTCACTCATTCATTCATTCCACAAATGGTGGCTGAGCCCCAGCTGTGTGCAGGCACCATGATGGATGCTGGGGACAAAGCCACAGACAAGAGAGGCACAGTGAGCAAGTCCACTAGGGAGGAAGAGGAAGCAGCAAAGGCAAAGGCCCTGGGGTAGAAAGGAGCTTGAGCAGAAAAAAAAAAACGAGTGTTCAAAGGTGGACACAACCCAAGTGTCCATCCACAAATAAATGAATAAACACAACGTGGTCCATCCGTACAATAGAACATTTAAAAAAAAAAAATATCAAACCCATTGCAGTCAACTCCGACTCATAGTGACCCCATAGGACAAACTGCCCCGTAGGGTTTCTAAGGAGTGGCTGGTAGATTCAACCTTTTGGTTAGCAGCCGAGCTCTTAACCACTTACCCCCAGGACTCCACAATGGAATATTTCTCAGCTATAAAGAGAAATGAAGCTCTGATAGATGCTACTACATGGATGAGCCTTAACATTATGCTGAGTGAAAGAAGCCAGACACAAAAGGACAAATATTGCATGATCCCACTTATATGAATTGTCTAGAACAGGCAAACCCATAGGGGCACAAAGTGGATTCATGTTTGCCAGGGGCTGTGGAAATGTGGAATGACTACTAATGGGCATGGGAGTTTTCTTTGGGGTGATGAAAATATTCTAAAATCAACTGTGGTGGTGTTGCACAACTCTGCAAATGAACAACCAACCATTGAACTGTACTTTAATGGGTGAATTGTATGGTAGGTGAGTTACAGCTCAATAAAGCTATTGTAAAAACAAATCAAGGTGTCATCTCAGTACAAGACGACAAGAGCAAAGGTCTTCCTGCCCACTGCCCCATCAAAGACTTTAGAAACAAGAACAGTTGGTGACTCTCCTGTTAACCTGGGGTATAAGGTGGGGCTGAGGAGTTTAAGGAATTTCTCTGATGAGGTTGGGGGCAACTGGGGGAGATGCAGGGAGTAGGAGGCAAATATAATTATAACCCAAAGCCATAAGCGATTTCCAAGTCTGTTGCCTTTTTAGAGACCAGATGTGGAAAAAGAGAAGTGAGTTTTCTTGGGGCACGGACCAAAGGTAATAATAACGATAATACTGACAGTAGCTAGTATCTTGGCGGAGGCATTGGTGGTTCAGTGGTAGAATTCTCGCCTTCCATGTGGGAGACCAGGGCTCGATTCCTGGCCAATGTTATCTCATGTGCAGCCACCACCCGTATGAACCACTGGACCACCACTGCCCTTGTTGGGAGTCATCAGCATGTTCAAAGTCAATGGAGTGTGCAGCACAGCTACAGGTCAGGCCTGAGCCTCCCGTCCTTGGGGAGGCTGCTGGCCATGCTGTCCCCGGCTGACATCAGAGAACATGGATTTTGGGTTTCCACCTTGCTGATAAGTGGCTTCCCAAACTGTTTGTGCACACAATGTGGTTTATGCCGACCACTCACGTTCCTTCTGGCAGTCTGGGATTCTGGGATGTGCCAGGCAGAGGTGTCTACATGACCAGCCTTCAGTACAAACCCCAGGCACTGCGTCTTCCCTGGTGGACAACACTTCACACGTGTTATCACAACTCAACACTGAGGGAATTAAGTATGTCCTGTGTGACGCCAGAAGTCCCTGGCTGGCACAATCAATTAAACGCAATCAGAAAGGTTAGAGGCTTAAGTTCACCCAGAGGCGCCTCAGAAGGCCTAGTGATCTACTTGTGAAAAATCAGCTACTGAAAGTCCTACAAAGTAGTTCTGCCCTGACACACATGGGGTCACCATGAGTTGGGAGTCGACTCGATGGCAAGTGGTCTGATTTTTGTGACTCCATTGGGAGAGGGCTCTGTTCCCTGGGCCTTATCCATTTGCTCATTTTCCACACTTTTGTTGTTAATTTTTTGTTGATTAGTGACTTAGGAGACCCCATGTGGTACAGAGTAGAAATGCTCCATAGGGTTTTCTTGGCTGTACATCTTTATGGAAGCAAACTGCCAGACCTTTCTTCCCCGACACTGCCGGCTGCGTTTGAACTGACTTTCTGGTTACTAGCTGAGCGTAAACTGTGCCACCCAGGGACCTTTCATTTTGTGTCTTTTTGCTGTGATACATCTTAGCTGTGAGTATGACTACATGTGGAGTCCGGAGTTCTCCCAGTAAATTGCTGAACTTGGGGGTGGTCTCGGGGACCCAGACAATGGAAGAGGCACCTGGGGAGCCAGGGCCGTGTGTGGAGCCGCCGGGGATGGGGTGGTGACAGGAGCTAGGTGAAGTTCTCAGGGGCATGGGGGCTGCCTTGTCACTCTGCTCCTGGGAGGGAGGCCAGCTCAGAGGGAGCATTCACCTGGCAGGTGGGGTGATGGGGCCCTCTGTGACATGATGCAGACTGAGTTGACTGGGCAGCTTAATTAAGCAGAGGTGCCGAAGTAGAGACTCCATATTTTTGCAAAGAGAGGCAGAGAAGTGGGACTGTGGCGGGAAGAGCAGGCGGGGATGTCTGCAGGCTTGGGCAACCCCTGGTCTCTAACCTGACCTGTCCTGACCTGAGGCCCCATGCTCTACCTGGGTTGTATGGTTTGGGTTTTTTGTTGTTGAAGGTAACAAAACATTTGTCATTTCAACAATCTTTGCATGTACAGTTCAGTGACATTAAGTATGTTCATCACATTGTTCAAACATCACCATTAACTGTTCCTGAATTTTTCTAACACCCTTAACACAAGCTCAGTGTCCCTGAAGCACTAGGTCTTCCTTTCTGCCCCTGGTAACCACTAATAGACTTCAGTCTCTATATAGTTCCCTATCCGCTTGAGTGGGATCACAAAATATTTATTTGCCTTTTTGTGACTGACTTATTTCACTCAGAATGATGTTTTCAAGGTTTGTCCTTGTTGGAGTGTATATCCAGACTTCATTTCTCTTTATGGCTGAATAATATTCCATTGTAAGGATGGACCACATCCTTACTTACATGCTGATGGACATTCAGGTTATTTCTACCTTTTGGCTATGATGAATAATGTTGCTATAGACACTGGTGTACAAGCGTCTGTTTACATTCTTGCTTTCAATTCTTCCGTGTATATACCTAGGAGTGGAACTGCTGGGTCATATGGTAAGTGACGGTTAACTTTCTGAGGAACTGCCAAACCCTTTTCCATAGTGGCTGCACTGTTCTGTAATTTCACCAGCAGTGGATGAGGATCCAAAAAACAACATCCTTGGAACCTCCCCCGCACCACCAAGAATCTGCTACACCTGTGTCCCTGGAGGCAAAGAGCGGATGGGAAGAGTCGTTAACTTTAAAATGAGCTTTAATTTGTTGGTTTGTTTTCCTTAAGTGCATTTATGGATGTAAACAGAGCATGTTAGCGATTCCAGGGAGGAGACTATTGCTGGTTCGTTGCTTTTAATTCATAAACGAAGGAACTACGATGCCAATGGCTTGGACTGACAGCAGCTTGGGAGGAGGGGGAAGAAAAAGACAGAACTGAGGAAAGGTGCCTTGGCGACACCCAACTGGCCACCTTGTCCAGGTCACGCAGTCTCTAGGGAGCTGGTGACAAAGAATCTGGCGAGGGCCACTCAGAGCCGCCAGGCAGCTCTGCAGCGGCCTGGCCATGTGGAATGTGTGTGTCTCCGCCCGGACGGTATAACCGTTCTGTGCCCTGCCCGGCCTGAGTAGCTGGTGTACCCAGTCCCCTGACTCTGCCACTGGGATCGAAGACTGAATCACTTCATGGCATGGTGAATCTGGAGGAGTACAAATCTTGGTGAGGAAGACTGTCCGATTTGGAGACAGCGGAGGATGAAGAGGAAACAGGGTCGTTTTGGTGTCGACAGGCAGTGTCCTGGCACGGGGGGGCGTGTGGGAGGGCGCTGCTGTGTTTTCAGGGTCACTGTGGCTTGCGGAAACCAGTGAGACCATCTCCTCAGCAGGGACGATGGCAGTACCTGTGGGTTTTGTCAAGGCCACAGGCAGAAGACCCACCCAAGCTTCTTCCCTCCTAGACGCCTTGCATGGGCTTTCCTTAATTTGTGCTTCCCTTTGGTTTGACAGTAAAAAAGACGGAGGAGGCGGTGGGGAGGGTTTTGTCACTTATTCAGAACCGAGAGCAGAGGCGAGCGGGAGCCGGAGTTGCTGGATGGCCGTGTCCCGGGCCTGGAGCGCTCAGGGCAGAGGTGTAAGGCATCTGGAGTCCACGCCAGGGCCCTTCCTGGCCGGGGGGCCTCCAGCTGTGTTGCAGCAGGACCGAGGATGGAGAGCTGAAAAGTGGGGACCCACCACGGGGGCTGCTGCCGATATTGGTCATGCCGTGGCACTGTCCTTCCCAGTGACACGGTGCACAGGCCCGTTCTGAGAACATCACAGGAAAAACAGCAAATTCTTAACTTACTCCATCTCCAGAGCTGAGAGAAACCAGGCAGTTACTAAAATAAACAATTTCTCGATTTCGTTCTGGGGGCGGCGGGCCCATGGCCTCGGCGTGGACAGGCGTGGGAGGGGGAAAGCCCCGGCCGAGCGAGGGGCTCACTCAGAACAGGCACAGTCAGCTGGGCTGAGCGCGGCTCAGGTAAGGCGGTGTGCCTCACAGAAGGACACATCGGAAGAAGCTGCTCCTCTTCTGTTGGTCAGTTGTGATCTTGACTCCCTGGTTGCTCCCCTGGGGGCTGTTACCTTCCTGAAGTCACAAAAGGTTTTCTGAGGTTATGGCTGAGCATTGGTACTCTCCCTTAACCAACTAACCAGCCATCCACCTGTTTATCCTCTTCTAACCAACTATCCATCCAGTCCCTTGTCCAACCAATTTCCCATCCTCCCATCTCTCCATTCATCCCCTTCCAACCAACCACCCATCTGTCTCCTTACAACCAACTATCCATCTATCCATCATCGCCTTTCAACCATCCACCTGGTCCCTTTCAACGAAGCATCCATCCATCGGTCCCTTCCTTCCTTCTTCCCACATATCCATCCCCTTCTACCACCCATCTATTGATCTATACCCTTCCTTCTTTCCATCAGCCCCCCTCCTCCCATCCATCTACCTACCCACCTGTCCCCTTCAAACCATCATCCATCAATCCCCTTCCAGCCTCCCATCCCTCCATTCATCCTCTTTGAACCGTCCATCCATCCCCTTCCTTCCACTCACCCTTCCATCTCTCCATTCATCCCCTTCCAATCAACCATCCATTCAATCCGCCCCCTTCCAACCAACCACCCATTTGTTCCCTTACAACTATCCATCCATCTCCTTCCAACCATCCATCTGTTCCCTTTCAACCAAGCATCCATCCATCTCCTTCTATCAGCCATCCATTGATCCATCCCCTTCTTCCTTCCATCCACCCATCCATCAGTCCCCTCCCTTCTTTACATCTACCCATCTGTCTCATTCCAACCAATCATGTATCCATCTCTCCAGTTGTCCCCTTCCAACCAATCATTCCCCTCTGACTGTCTATCCATCCATTGGTCCCCTTCTTCCGTCCTTCCTTGCATTACCTATGCACCTGTTCCCTTTCAACCAACCACCCATCCATTCCCTCCCTCCCTCCCATCCATCCAATTCCTTTCAACCATCCATCTACTTTGAATCAACCAAGCAACCAACCACTCACCCATACACCTGTCCCCATCCAATTGACCATTCATTCTTCCACAGACTCACAAACGTATTTTCATCTACTATACACCAACCCCCCCAACCCTTTACCCTTTCAATTATTTATTCATCTATCCTTCCACCTTTTATAGCCATTTATTCAGCCACCCTACTCTCTTCTTTCTGTATCTCCTTCCTTTATTCATCTGTATCCCCTCCACCCTTCTTCCCATCCAGCAAGGCAACCAATGAGAAACAGCAAGACTCTGTGCAGGGGAGAGAGGCCTAGGTTAAAGATCCTGCTGTTACTCACACCCGAATGGCTCCTGGGTTCCTGTGACTTACTACCTCTCCACTTAATCCACCTGCCACATGCTGTGGGAGTAGGGCCAGACCTAAAATCTAACCGTCACATCACTCCCCACTGAAGACTCATCCGTGCCCCGCACTGTTTCCAAGGGATCCTCCAAATCCAGAGTCCGGAATTCAGAGCATGTGTAACCAGTCCCTGTGGACCCTGGAAACTCACCTCCCATCTTCCCCGCCTCAACCCTGATGGAAAGGCTCCCCTCCCTTTTCTCTAACTTCTTCTCATCACTCAGCTCGTAATTAAAACCTCAATTTGTTCAACAAGTAACGATCAAGTAATGATCGAATACTGTGGGACAAAGAACTCAACTGGGTCTTTTATCTCTGGTTCCTAAAAATAACCCCTGAAATTTGCCAGCAATCAAGGTAAGCTGCCTTGTTTTCTAAAATAGCCAAAAATAAAAAACCAAACTCACTGCCGTCGAGGCAATTCTGACTCATAGCAACCCTACAGGGAAAAGTAGAAAATAGCCAGTCAATACTTAAACATGTGTAAATGAGTAGGGGCTACACAGGCACTACCCTGGTAGTAAACCTCAGGAAGGAAGGGGTGCATGATGGAATCAGCCCTGTATATTCAAGGATCCAATCAATCATTGATTATGTCATGAGGCCCCATCCTCCCCGAATCCCTATCAATAAGCCAATAAAAGCCTAGAACACAGAAGTTACAGGAGGTTTCCTGGATTGGTGAGAACATCCATGCATGGGAGAGGGTGAGGCATGTCCCTGGGGACACTGGAAGCCTTGTGGGCACAACTGATGCATCTTGTCACTTATATCCTCTCCGGTTATAATAAATGTTAACTGTAAGTACAAGTAATAGTCTCAACTTTGTGAGCCATTCTAGAGAACTGACAAACCCATCAGGGGCAGTGAGAGCCAGCAGACAGGCTGGTGTTTGCCTATCGGGCAGAGACTGAAGGACAGAGTCCTTATTTGTGAAGACCCAACTCTGGGTGGTTAGGGTTAGAGAAAGTGCATCGGAAGCAGATGGTGTCAGGACAATGGAGGAGTGGGACAGTGGGGATATGAGTTATCTCCACATTTTGGGAACTGGCCTTACGTAAATTTTTAGCAAAGTAGATGCTGATGATGTGTGCTTTTCTGGGCACACGGAGGTAGAGAAGACAAAGCTTTGCTTTGGGAGCGCAGCTTGGCTGGGGGGACGGGAATTACATAGGCAAATGAATAAGCAGTGACCCCACAGTGGTGAGCAGTTAAGAGGGGAAGGAGGTAGGCAAGGAGCTTCAGGGACACAGGAGGTGTGTTTTGATGGCAACGTCTGAACAGAGATGTCGTGAAGTGAGGTGGTGAAATGCAGGACGGCCCAGGGGTATGGCTGGCAGAATACCGGCCCCCAGGATGTCCACGCCCTAATTCCTGGAGCCTATGGATATGGTTCCTGATGTGGCAAAAGGGACCCTGCAGATGGGATGAAATGAGGTAGGGAGAGGATCCTGGATGACCCAGATGGGCCCAAAGAAACCCCACCAGCCCTTAAAAGTAGAGACCCTACTTTTGACCCTACTTCTACAACTTAACAACAAAAAGACAAACCACTCAATCAAAACATAAGCAGAGGACTTGAACAAACATTTCACCAGAGAGGATACTGAAATGGCCGACAAGCACATGAAAAGATGTTCAACACCATTAGCCATTAGGGAGATGCGAATCAAGACCACAATGAGATACCACCTTACCCCCATTAGAAAGGCAGTGATTTAAAAAAAAAAAAAAAAGGAAAACAACAGGTGTTGGCGAGGTTGTGGAGAAACTGGAATCCTCATCCACTGCTGGTGGAAACGCAAAATGGTGCAACCACTGTGGAAACAGTTGAGCACAGAAGTACCATATGACCCAGCAATCTCAGTCCTAGGTACTCAGAAGTGGAAGCAGGAACACAAAACAGAAACCTGTCCACCAATGTTCACTGCAGCACTTTTCACAACAGCCAAAAGGTGGAAACAACTGAAATGTCCATCCACAGATGAATGGATAAGCAGTACGTGGTATACACACACATTTACTCAGCCATAAAGAGAAATGAAGTCCTGATGCATGCCACCACACGGATGAACCTTGAAAACATCATGCTGACCAAAATCAGTTGCAAAAAGACAAACACCATATGATCTCACTTACATAAAACAAGCAAATGTATAGAAACCAAACATTGTTAGTGGTTACCTGGCGTGGAAAGGAGCAGGGAAAGGGGAAGTTTCTGCTTAGGGGATAGTAACTTTACGTTGATGGTGGTGGAATAGTTTGGAAAAGGATAGCTAGGATAGATGCACAACTTGAAGAATGTAATCAATGTCACTGAATTGTACAGGTAGAAAATGTTGAACTGGCAAGAAAAAAAAAGTGGAGAGCCTTTCCCAGCGGTGCTCAGAGAAAGCAATATGATGATGATGGACGCAGGGTCAGAGAGCTGCTATGCTGCTGGATCTGAAGATGGAGAAAGGGCCACAAGCCAAGGATGAAGGCAGCCTCTAGACAATGGAAAAGGGAAGGAAGCGGATTCTCCCCTGGAGGCCACAGAAGGAACGCAGCCCTGCCAACACCTTGATTTTAGTCCTGTGAGACACCTGTGGGACTTCTGGTCCCCAGAACTGTGCTGTAATAAATCTGTGTTGTTTAAGCTGCAAAGTTTGCGGTAACTTGTTATGGCAGCCCTAGGAAAGTAACATGAGGGGGTGCACTTCAGATAGAGGGAAGAAAAGACAGCAGAGCCCTGAACTGCAGGTGAGCACGAAATGTTCCTGGAGCGGGAAAATGGATGAGGCTGGAGCAGACAGATGACAGGGGAAGAGGCAGGACAGCCAGAGCGGGTGGGCTGGGAAAGTGGGGCGTGGGGCTGGGGGTCTGTTCTATGTGCAGTGGGGCTACTGGGCTGCTTTGGGATTGGGGTGGGTATCGGCAGGGCCAGAGCCCCTCAGTGGCACAAATGGTTAAGTGCTTGACTACTAGCCAAAAGGCTGGCAGTTTGAACGCACCCAGAGGTGTCTCAGAAGACAGGCTGGGGGATCTGCTTCCAAAAGGTCACAGCCTCGAAAAACCTATGGAGCAGTTCTACTCTGCACACGTGGGATCGCCATGAGTTAGAGCTGACTTGAAGGCAACTAACAACAACACTGGCAGGGCAAGGCTTTTTGTGACAGCATGGAAAATACCCTCCAGAGGTGGTGGGCAGAGCTGGCTGCAACAGCTGCAAAAGGTAGATGACTGAACAAGACCATCTGCAACTCTCAATAAACAAAGGACGTAGGCAACAGTGAGGGGTTTCGCTGCCAGAGACTTGAAATTCAATTAAGAGAAAAAAACCACAGGACTACGGTTGTGCAGCAGCACATCAAACCGTTCTCAAGGTAATCAACAGGCCAGTGTTGGAAGCGTTGGGTGTTACTGGGATGCTAAGTGTAACTGCAAAAGTCAGTCAGGAGAAGAGCTAAGAATCACATTTTACAGGGACTGTCTCCCATTTGGAAACCCTGGTGGTACATAGTGGTTAAGAGCTACAGCTGCTAACCAAAAGGTTGGCAGTTTGAATCCACCAGGCGCTCCTTGGAAACCATATTGAGCAGTTCTGCTTTGTTCTGTAGGGTTGCTATGAGTCAGAATCAACTCGACGGCAATGGGTTTGGTTTCTCATTTTGGCCCAGAGCTGCTATTACATCAATTACGCATCTTACAGTTCACAGCATCTTAGAGTTGTGCAAGTTGGTTGGTTTTACATCAGGTTTGAACTATGTGAATGACGTTTTGTATGTTACGTGCATGCTCATCTGATCAGGCCTTTTAAAAAAAAAAAATCAAACCCACTGCCTTCAAGTCAATTCTGACTCACAGTGGCCCCACAGGACAGAGGAGATCTGCCCTCACAGGGTTTCCACGGAGAGGCTGGTGGATTTGAACTGCCGACCTTTTGGTTAGCGTCCTAACGTTTAACCACTACACCACCAGGGCTCCAATCAGGCCTAAAGTAAGCACAAATACAGTGGTTTCAGCCTTTTTATCAGGAGAGTAGCCTTAGTGGCACAATGGTTAAGCACTTGACTGCTAACTGAAAAGTCGGTTTGAACCCACCAGCCACTCCGTGGAAGAAAGATGTGGCAGTCTGCTTCTGTAAAAATTACAGCCTTCGAAATCCGATGGGGCAGTTCTACTCTGTCCTATACGCTTGCTGTGAGTCAGAATCGACTTGATGGAAACGAGTTTGGTTTGGTTTGGTTTTGGTTATGGTTATCAGGCAAGGAGTGGGCAAAGAGGGAGGAAGACTCACCACAGCATTTACCCTCTGCTCTAAACTCCCCCTGAGTCCAGTCAGTGGTGGATTCAGCCAGTGGAGAATGATTTATGCTGAATACTGTAGAATGTGAAATTGCTTGCGTTATAAACAAAAACCCAGAAAACGCATGGAAGGGTGGACAGCGAGAGCCACACAGAGTGACGGTGGAACACCCAAAGAGGGCAAAGCCAGTGCAACTGTCAGGATTTGAGCCTGGACATTAGCAATGAGCATTCTGAAAAGGAAGTTAAACAGTTCCATTTACGACAGCATCTAAAAGAATAAAGTACCTAGGAATAATTTTTTTCTCCAAATTTGACAATTTTTATTTCATTGTTTTTTTTAAATAATTCTAGAAATAAATTTGGAGCCCTGGTGGCACAGTGGTTAAGAGCTAGGCTGGTAACTAAACAGTTGGCAGTTCGAATCCACTACCCGCTCCTTGGAAATCCTGTGGGGCAGTTCTACTCTGTCCTACAGAGTTGCTATGAGTCGGAATCAACTCGATGGCAACTGGTTTGTTTTAGGAGCAAATTTAACTGGGAAGGTGAAAGACTTGTAGGCAGGAAACTGTAAAATATTAGTTAAAAAAAAAAAAAGTTAAAAAAAGACCTAAATAAATGGAAGGACATTCTGTGTTTGTGGATTGGAAGACAATATTGTCAACACATCAATACTACCCAAAACAATCCACAAATTCAATGCAATCCCCATAAAAATTCCAACAGCCTTCTTTGCAGAAATGAAAAAGCCAATCCTCAAATTTATATGGAAGGGCAAGGGGTCTCAAACGACCAAAGCAATCTTGAAAAAGAACAAAGTAGGAGGACACACACTTCCTGATTTCAAAGGTACACTAACCAAAACAGTCTGATACGGGTATATCGACAGACATACAGACCAATCGAATAGAATTGAGAGTCCAGAAATAAACCCATACATCCACATTCAACTGATTTTTGACAAGGTGTTAAGTCCGTTCAATAGGAAAAGGAGAGTCTCTTTTAACAAATGTGCTGGGACAACTGGATTTCCACATGCAGAAGAATGAAGCTGGATCTCTACCTCACAACATGTAGGAAAAACAGATCAACAACCTACACGTGGGATCTAAAACTATAAACCTCTTAGAAGAAAACATCAAGGTAATGCTTCATGACCCAGCTTTAACAATGGATTCTTAGATAGGACACCAAACGCACTAGTAGGAAAAGACAAAATAATTAGGATTTGAGTTCAGAGGGGGAAAAAGATGATTCTGCCTGGTTCAAGAGAGTATGACAACAGTGGCTGTGATACCAGAACGACCAAGGGTGCGGGTTACATGTGGACCCTGGGCCGAGCCCTGGCTGGGTGACTGGGCGGCCTTTCTCCTTCCTCTGGCACGGTCATTTGTCTGTGTGGCCCTTCTGGTCTGTCTGGGTGGCTCTCAGCACTGAGGACTGCACAAGCGGTGAGTGGATGATGCCCCAATCCACACCTGCAAACTCTGCCCTGTCCATGAGTCCTCACGGCTCTGGCTGGGCCCTGGGAGGCATCCTGCCCTAGGCCAAGGATGAGGGACCCAACAGGACTCACCAATTTTTTGTCCATTTTTGCTTTGATGTCTCTGGCAAGTGTGAAGAAGGCCTGTGGAGGAAGCACGGTATTAGTCCCCAGGCGGTGCAAATGGTGAACATGCTCGGTTACTAACCGAAAGGTTGGAGGTTCAAGTCTACCCAGAGGCACTTTGGAAGAAAGGTCTGGCAATCTACTTCCAAAAAATCAGTCATTGAAAACCCTATGGAGTGCAGTTCTACTCTGACACACAAAGGGTCGCCATGAGTTGGGGTCAACTTGAATGCAGCTGGTTTTTTGGGGTACCTGCCCTAAGCCAATAACCCCATGTAGCGGGTTCGCGCAATTGACCAGAGAGAAAACTGAGGCTCACAAGGGCCAAGTGACTTGTCCAAGAGACCCCGTGGTTAACTGACTCACACGGAAGGAGGACCTGGCCCTGTGCCTTAAGGCCAACGCTCTCTCTGCGCACTCTGGCCCCCCCTTCTGGCGGTCAGTGGCAGACAGAGGGACGGAGCCTTGCCCGGGGGTGGGGGGGTTTAGGGGGATGGAGATCCCTGAAGCAGCAACAGCTTCATGTGGGGAGGCGCAGAGGACCAAGATGGAGGAGGTTCATCCTCCCAGCCCAGCAAGGGGCCCAAGCTGGTCAGCCCTAGTTACTACCTCTATTACAACCCTGTGAGTGTGTCCTGCCTTCCCTCACTCACTCTCTGTTAAGTGTCTGTTAACCCCGCTCTGTGAACCAACCTGTCCGGGGATGGGGGCTGAACAGATGAACCAGACCTGGGGTTTGCACATGAGGGACTCCTGGCTGGCAGGAGGCAGAATCTCAACAAATGACAAGGGAGGCGGGACATTCTGCTGTGGAGAGTGGTTCAGGGTGCTGGGGATGCCCCGCCTGGGGGTGGCAGAGACTTCCTAGGCGGGCATTTGGGCTAGGCCCTGATGGGTAAAGAGGCGTCTGACAGGCAGAAAGGGGAGTGGGGGGAGAGAACATACAGAGGGGACACAGGAAGGACTGGGGGGTGAGGAGTGGCATAAGCAGCCTGGGAATGGTGAGAGGTGGGCAGGGTCAGCTACAAGGAGAGGAGGGTAGCCGGGCCCTGACTCACTGTGTGGGGCTGCGGGCCTGTTGGTGTGGCACCACGGTGGCATCCCAAGAGTCTGAGCTGGGCCTGGGTGCCCAGTCAGCTGGGCATCTCCAAGCCTCAGTTTCCCTGTCTGCAAAATCACGCTGCTTGCTTCCCAGGGCTGCCCAAGCACCCGGTCTAGGGCCAGCACCTGCTGTCAGACACGGGGGTGATTCCCATGGGGCCACGTTGCAGCCCCAAGTCTAACGCTGGCTCCTGTGGCCAGGCTGAGCGGGTGGTGAGACTCACATTCTCCACATTGATGTTGGCCTTGGCGCTGGTCTCCATGAACTTGATCCCGTAGTCCAGGGCCAGCTGTGGGGAGGGGGAGGGTTGGGGGAAGGACAAACACACACACACACAGACACACACACAGACACACACACACACACAGAGACACAGACACACACACACATTAGCCACCAGGCCCTGGCTCCTCAGGTACAAACAGGAGCCGTGGCAGGCGCAGCCCTTGAGCAGGGGAGCAGTGGCGGAGCAGGGGGTCACTGTGGCCCTGGGGCTGCTCCCTCAATGTCCCTCGGCAGCACCAAGCCTAGTGCTAAGACTGGGGAGACGGCGGAGACTGAGGATGGCAGGGAGGGAGGCCCTGGGGCTGTGAGGGGCCCAGTCAGAGGCCAGTTGGGGGCTCCCATGGTATATGCCCTTGCCTGCTGGGCAACAGCACCCAACCTGCCCTCCATGTGCCACATGCGCAGGTGGGCGACCAACTCTCCTACAACCTGGGAACAAGGGTGAGGGGTCCTCCTCCAAACTTGGCCGGGGGGTCCCTGCGTGGGGACCTGCTGTGCTACACCCACCCAGCCACCAGTCCTACCTTCTCTCCTCGTTCCTTGGACACCTGTCTCTTGTCGTTCACATCGCACTTGTTCCCAAGGATCATCTTTTCGACGTCAGCAGAGGCATGCTGGGGTGAGGGGACAAAGGGGGAGGGGTGAGGGGGGCAGCCTAGACCATAGGCTGGTGCTTAGACCAACTTGGCCCACCCAGAACCAGAGCAAGCAAGAGGAATGGTGCACCCCAGCCTCTTATAGACCACAAGCTGAAGCTCAGAGGTCCCCTGCCCCACTGCGAGGCTAGGGCCAGAGGTCCAGCTGGGGTTAGGGCTCTGCTGCCCCACTCAGTGTGCATGTGCTAGAACACTTTCTGCTACTGAGAACTGCTCCGTGGACTGCTGACCAGGCTCCTGTGCTGTCCCTGGGCTACAGAGAGGTAGGAGGTGGATGAAATCTGCCCCTACCTGCCTCCCCGCCCCCTCTGGAGGGGCCACACAACCTTCCTGGCACCTTTCCCCACCGCCTTGGCTCTCTCTGTGGACTCCGAAGACAGGCTGGGCCTGGGTGGAAGCAGTTCACACTAGCGCTGGCCCTGGGTGCTTAGCCTCCCCTGGGGCCCTCTGGGCTCTGCCCTCACCCATGGATACACATCCTCCTTGATTAAACCCTCCTGGCTCCTCTGGAGCGGGCCGCGCTTACTGGAGGGTCGGGATGCGGGACGGCACCTTCTCTCTCAGCCAGTGATCCAGTATGCATGAAGCATTGTTCACTCCCGCCTGACTTCCTGCTGCCCAGAGGGCCCTTGCCTCATGAAGAGCAGCATGGGTGGTCTCCCCTCACCCCACTCCCAGAGATGCCCCAGGCCAGGGGCTTGGCTGCAACCACACACATCAGGAGCCTGGCTGAGTGGCTGGCAAGTCCTGGGCTGCAGTGACATGACCCTTCTCATGGCTTCGTGGGCAGATGACGTTCTCTGGCTGCCTTGGACCTGAAGCTCCCCGTACCTGGTTAGTCATTAATGCTGTGAGCTGTGCCTGGGAAGGCCTGTCCAGTCAGGGCATGATCTTGGGGTGTGGGAATCAGAGGCAGGTCTGGCCTCCTCCTCTCCCCAGAGTTCAAGGTCTCCTCTCCTGGGATGCAACGAGCTGCCTGTTGGAGGAGCTCACACCTGCCTCACTGAGGCTCAAAGTACCAACTGACATACCTTTGTACCACACCCAACAAATAAAAGGGTTACGATGGTTCTAGAACCTTCCCTCTCTAGAAAGCACCAAATGTTCACGGTGACCTCAAGCTTGTCCAGCCCTTCCCTTCCGACTGTGAGACTGGCCAAACTCAACGGGCACGTGGGCTCTCAGAGGCAATGGGGCAGGCCTAGACTCAAAACCACTGCCTGGGCATGGCTGAGCTGGCGTGTGGCCTCGGGGCCAACCCTCGCTCCCTGGCTAAGGGGCTCCTGATGAGTGGGCTGCTTTGCATCTCTCAGCCTCAGCATCTCCTCTGTGAAGCCGAAGCTCTGGTGTGAGGGCTCAGCACAGGATGTGTGAAAGGTTCCAGCACTCGCCTGGAGGAGCCAGCCAGCCTCACCTCCTCAATGTTCCGGATCCAGTTCCGGATATTGTCAAAAGACTTCTCGTTCGTGATGTCGTAGACCAGCATGATGCCCTATACAGGGGGACAGAAATTTTCGTGAGCAAAGGGGTCTCTGAGAGGCTGCGAGATGGTGAGGGCTTGTGGCCTATGGGAGGTGGGCAGGGGTCCAAGCAGGCCCCCATCCCCACCAGCACGTGGCCCCTGCCTGCCGGCCTCGTGATGTCTTGGAGATCTGCTCCCTCCACACCCCTCCACAGCCCTCCCCTTCCTGCTCAGGGTCTCCACATGTCATACAGGCCCGAGGTGATCCTGCCACCACAGACCCGGCCCCATCACAGCCCCCTACTACAGGTAGGACGATCCGGTCCCCATGCCTCACAGTGCATGCCCACCTGGCCCAAGCAGACCCTCCTCAGGCTGTGCTCAGCATCACTATACCCCCCACCTACCCTACCCAGCCAAGTCCCCTCTCAAGCTCTGAGCACCTAGCGCCGTGCCTCACTCATCCTTTATTCACTGGGTGCCCACCATGCAGTCACTGCAGTGACCCTTGCAAGCCCTGGCTGGGTGGTCCTATCAGCTTCCTCCGCAGAGGAGGGACCTAGATACAGGAGTGTTTAGTCCCACCCACGGGCATGTGGGGGAGCAAGTGGCACAACTGGAGGACCCCAAAGCCAGTGTGCCTTCTCAGTGGCCCCACCAGCGCAGGCACAGGTGCCAAGGCTCAGTGGTTCCCTAACAGATGTGTGGGCACCAGGGTGCTGGCCTGTAGGTCCCATAGAGCCTGTGACGGTGCCAGCCTGTGGGGAAGAGGGCGCTGGTGCACCTCCTGCAGGCGGAGGCTGTGCAGAGGGGAGCACACACTGCGAGGAACAGCAGATGACCCCAGTGGAATACCAGGCACAGAGAGACAGGATCTTTAAGACTTGACTCTGAAAGGCAATACCCTGGCCCCCCAGGACCTCTCACGTGCCTGCCCATACATCAGCCTCTCATGACTTCCTAGAGGGCATCTTCATAAGTTGGCCCTCACATGGGAGCCATCGGTCCCCTCTGTAGTGAAGCTCTGGGTCCCAGGGCACCTGGCCAGCCCACGCCACAGGTGAGCTGCACCCTGCTCCCGTCCAGGCCCACATTCACTGTTCCTTTACCCTCCACCTGTTCTGGGGCCCTGCCCTGTGTCTAGGCACCTCAGGGGCACTGCCAACCTGGTGCAAGCTGAAACATCTTAGAGGCCACCTGTGTTTGTGAAGCACAGGCATGGGCTGGGGCACTGTGTGGATAATGGTGGGCGAGTGTGTGACAGAACCTTCCAGATGGGGGCAGAGCAGACTGCTTGACCGCGAACTCACCATGAACATGAGGATGTGAACACTGGCCTTCCAGACCAGTACAACCCCAGTTATGGCCAGGACCCCGTAAATGCAGTTTGGGGACCGTTCATTCAGGGAGACATACTGGAGACTGCTAATGGGGAGGCTCGAAGGAGAATGTAATGGCCTGTGGGGTCCACTGCACCTAAGACAAAGTCGCAGCCAAGCCAAGCAAGGGGAAGACACTGGCAGGAAGACCTGTAGTTAAGACGTCACTGGGGCCTCTGCCCAGCAGCTGTCCTCTCGCCACCAAGGAAGAAGAGACACAGAGGGCTGTCAGGTCCTCTTGCCCAGGGACCATCCTCTAATGGCTCCCACTACTCCAAACTCCCCAATTTTTACCTATCACCAGGGGCAGGGGAATGACCTGGGAATAAAGGGGCAGTGACTTGGATGGGAAGTCCCTGGGTGATGCAAATGATCAATGTGCTTGGCTGCTAACAGAAAGGTTGGAGGTTCAAGTCCACCCAGAGGCGCCTTGGAAGAAAAGCTTGGCAACTGACTTCTGAAAAATGAGCCACTGAAAAACCCTATGGAGCAATTCTACTCTGACAGATGTGGGGTTGCTGTGAATCAGATGGAGCAGAAGTAGGAAAATACCACATCACCCTATCCTAGACCCCCTTGAGACTTCCTTGGTGCTTCAAGCAACTGTTTTCTGGCCCCTACCTGCACACAGCTCCCATATCTGTCTTTAACCTCAAAATGGTACACCACCACCCTTTCGGAAAAGATGTCTCACACTCCCCAACATATCTGGGATTTCTAACCTGAGGGTGTAGGCGCAGTACTGATAGGAATGATGTCATAATGTCCTCTACCTGCACTGGCCCACAGTCACCACAGCCACACACAGGTCCTGAGCATTCAGAACGTGGCTAGGGCAACTGGAGCTGGATTTGTAACTTTAATTCATTAAAATGCAAATAGCTATAGGGCTTCCATATGGATCAGTGCAGGTCTAGGAGGATCAAAAGAGAGGCAGTGGGGGTTCAGTGGCAGAATTCTCACCTTCCATGTGGGAGACCGGGGTTCCATTCCCGGCCATTGCACCTCAGGCGCAGCCACCACCCATCTGTCCCTGGAGGCTTGCATGTTGCTATGATACTGAACAGGTTTCAGCAGAGCCTCTTAAGACCAACTAGGAAAAAAGGCCTGGTAATCCACTTCTGAAAATCAGCCGGTGAAAACCCTATGGATCACAACAGTCTGACCCACAACCCGTCATGGGAATGGCGCAGGACCAGGCAGTGTTTCATTCCATTGTGTACGGCATCACCCGTTATGAGTCGGGGGTTGACTCGATGGCAGCTAACAACAACAAGGAGAGTCAAAAAACACAATAATCTTGGTGCTGCACAGGGTCTTGGGACGTGCTTCTGTCCTGGGGTTGGTGGAGGTGGAGGACATAGGTGCTGGGGAAAGACAGAGAGCTCAGCCCACAGGTGGCCCTGCCTTTTACCCTCTGGGTGCACTTGAGCCTCAGGTTCCCTGTCTGTAAGACAGAAAGGACACCCCTACACTGAGGGGGTGCTATTTATAGCCAAGATACAAGGAGAGAAGGCCGGTAAAGACCTGGGCCCAGCACTTGGCACAGGGAAAGGGCTCGGTAATGGGCCAGAGTGGCTATGTCAGCCCAGAGAGGGACCCCAGGCACTCTCCCAGAGCACACTGAGGCGACAGTGAACTAGGAGATCAATTTAAATGAGGAGTCCTAAGGTTGCGGCCCACCTGACTGAGTTTCTACTGTGTCTCAGGTGTGGTGGCAGCACTCCAAAATCTTAGTGCCTTGCTCAGTTTTGCCGCCCATGCTCCTGTGCCCCACCCAGCGCTCTTCTGGGCACAGGGCACAAGGCGTGACCCCAATGCGGCCCTGCCCTCACCACGTTCACAGTCTAAAGGGAACAGGAACCTATGCAATCAAGTCAAGGGATTGCTGTGGAAATGGTGGGCTGCCCAGATGAGGGGAGAGAAATGACCCTTTCACCCACAAAGTCGCCTGGGAGAGAGTCTGTTGTCCGTTGTTTCCTAGTAAGGAGATGGTGCTCCTGGGCCCCATGAGTTTCCAACCCATTTGGGCCCACCACCCACAGGTCTAGTCCTGGCCTGGCCTGGAGAACCGGCCTGACAAATACTTGAGGGGTGAGTGAACGTGCCCTCCTACCACGCATGTCACATGCCGCAGGCCTGGGCAACCAGCCTAATGCCGACAACTCCCAGCAAGTTGGCTCCTGGAGGACCTCAAGCTGCTGGTCATGAATTCCATCCCGGCTGACGCGGGCTGCGCAAATGCTCCTAAGTGTTGGGGCATGCCGGCTGCCTCTAATTCCATCTACCTCACCTGGAAGAACTGGCTTTCTGATCCCACCCCCTATTCCCAAAGAATGTTTCCACTTCACCTACACCATGTGCAGCCAGGGGGGACATCTGGAGGTGGGGTGGGGGTGGCGCACACAATCCTCTTAAGAGGGATCGGGACAAATCCCCCCTCCATCCCAGCCTGATCACACACTCCCCAGAAACACCGATGCTTCACTATGGAAGGCAGGGGCATTCATTCAGACTTAAGCACCCCATCCATACCATTGCACCCCGGTAGTAGGCCGTGGTGATCGTCCGGAACCGCTCCTGGCCAGCTGTGTCCCTAAACGGAGAAGAGGAGGTGTTAGAGCAGGAATGAGGCATGAGGCAACTTTACCCGGACACCCAGCTTTCCATGGGCTGTCACAACTGTCCTCCCACTGTGAGGCGGGCCTCAATGAGCCCTGGTTTAGAATGAAGGTTAAAGATGTGCTGATGTCACCAGCTGGGGATGTGGTAAGGCCACCACTCAAACTCTGGCCGACATGCTTTCTCCCCTTTGCTTCCTGGGACTCCTCCCGAGTTTCTAGGTCACAAGAGTGAAAGCTGGACACTGTTATGGGTTGAACTGTCTCCCAAAAAAGAAACGTTCAAGTCCTAACCCCAATACCTGCGAATGTGATTTTGTTTGGAGACAGAGCCACTGCAGATGTAATTAGGTTAACGAGATCACCCGATTAGCTCGGCCCTGAATCTAATGACTGGAGTCCATATTAGGAGAGACACAGAGAAGGCCACGTGAAGATGGAGCGGGGACTGGAGTGACGCAGCCACAAGCCCAGGGGTGCCCGGAGCCCCTGAAGCTGGAAGAGACAAGGAAGGCTCCTCTCCTAGAGCCTCCAAGGGAGCGTCGCCCTGCAGAAACCAGTTCAAAGCCCTGGCTGAAACCGTGATTTCAGACTTCTGGCCTCCAGACCGTGAGAGAATGAATTTCTGTTGTTTTAAGCCACCTGTTGTGGTCATTTGTTAGGGCAGCCCCAGGGTACTTAGATGAACGTTATTTGTAAAGATCCAGGGCTGCATGTGTGCAAAGGGCTAGCCAAGGGGCAAAGGAACAGAACCCCCGTGGCACGGGTGGCTGACTGAGCTTGGAACGGACGGCTCGGGTAGCACTTTCACGCACAGCATCTTGGTTCAGGTGAAGGGAAAGCCCTTACCTGTGTGATAGAGGCAGCTGCACGTATCACACAACGTAAGACAGGATCAGGACTTGCCTGGGTCCGGGCATGCAAGGTATTCAGTGCTTTATTTAAAGGTGACCTAACTGACTAATGGCAGAGCCAGGGCAAGAGCCCACGTCTTGGTCTCAGGGCCCAGGGCCCTTACCGCACCCTCGCATGCCCCTGGAGAGCCCCATATGCCCAGCCTGCACAGAAGGGTCTCCCTGAAGGAGTCACCTGACCTTAGGACGCTGTTAACAGGTGATGTCAGGAGCTACCAAGATTCATTTTATTCTTAATTGTGGTCCCACTCGCTGGTCCCCAGGGTGTGGGCAGCATTTCTGCCTCGTCTAGGAGAGCTTTATCAACACTACCAATCCCACCGGGCTTAGTAAGAGCAGGAGTGTCATGGGTTGAATTGTGCCCCCAAAAACGTGTGTTGTAAATCCTAACCTCTATGCCTGTGTATGTACAGCCAGAGTCTCCTTGGTAGCGAGGATGGCAAGACTTTGTCTCATATACTTTGGATATGCTATCAGGAAGAGACTAGTCGCTGCAGAAGGATATCATGCTAGGTAAGGTAGAGGATCAGCACAACAGAGGAAGACCCTCAGTGAGATGGACTGCCACAGTGGCTACAACAATGGGCTCAAACACAGCAAGGATTGAGGATGCCGCGGGACCGGGCAGTGTCTCGTTCTGTTGTACACAGGGTCACTATGAGTTGGAACCGACTCGGTGGCACCTAACAACAACAGGCCTGTGGGGAAGGAGCCCTGGTAGACTGTGGTTAAAGTGCTTGCTGCAAACCAAAAGGTCAGCAGTTTAAACCCACCAGTTTCTGCTTCCATTTATAGCCTTGGAAACCCTATGGGGCAGTTCTGCTCTGTCGTCTAGGGTTGCTATAAGTCAGAATCAACTCTATGGCACTGGGTTTTTTGGTTTATGCTTGTGGTTATAGCCCCATTTGGGAAAGGACTGTCTTTGTTATGTTAATGCGACAGAATTAGCTTAGGTTGTGTCTTGAGTCAATCAATTTTGAGATACAAAAGAGATTAAACAGAAGCTAGCAAGTGGAGATGGGGGAAGAGAGACACCAAGCCACAAGAAGATCACCCAGGAGCAGAAGCTCAAAAGTAACAAGGAACTTCCTCCAGAGCCAACAGAGACAGAAACACTTCTCCTAGAGCCAGTGCTCTGAATTCAGACTTCTAGCCTCCTATACTGTGAGAAAATAAATGTTTGTTAAAGCCCCCCACCTGTGGTATTTCTGTTATAGCACCACTCGATAACTAAGACAGGTAGGAAGTTAGAAGGGGAGGAAAGTGAAACTCCACGGCTGGGGTGGTGTCCCTTTGGACTCGGGCACAAAGGCTGCTGGGGAGCCAGCGTGTTGGGGAGTAGAGGAATATCCACAGCTGCTAACGTCCATGCTGGCAAGAAGCCAACTGATTGCCCAGTTCGGGGGATGGACAAGGTGTTAGACCTTGTCAGATCTGAGGTCAGCTTTGGAGGTGAATGTCTCCGGGAGTTGAGGGGACAGGATTCCACTCCCAGTCCTGGTGCCTGCCTGGCCCAAAGAGACCGTGCCACACTCCAGGATATCACTTCTCTTCATCACGTCGCTCAGCATGGGGCACTGGGCGGAGTATGTGGATGCAGAGCCTGACTCCCCTGTGATCAACCATCTGGAATCAGTCTGCCCAGTGCAGCAGGAGGTGGACCAGAGCCAGTGCCAGTAAAGAAAACTCTGAG
Source organism: Dugong dugon (assembly GCA_030035585.1). Lineage (NCBI taxonomy): Eukaryota > Metazoa > Chordata > Mammalia > Sirenia > Dugongidae > Dugong > Dugong dugon. The sequence continues at coordinate 20,597,846 of CM057462.1, read as the reverse complement.
ACTCACTCCTTCCCTTGTTATTAGGGCCCAGAAAGTCGTCCCCAGTCTCCGAGGAAAGGAAACGGGTCTTAGCACCAGGCCTGGCCTCACCTTAATTTCAGTTCTGGGATTTCAGGTCGGCGTGCCAGGAAGGGAGGCTAGGGCTTCCCCAGAAGAGAAAAGAGGACAAGAGGTCAAAACTCCCTCAGCAAGCTGATGGGGTCAGAAGGGAACTCCCGGGCTAGGGCCTATTATGGGTTGAACTGGGTCTCCACCCCCAAAATATGTGTTGAAGTCCTAACCCCTGTACCTGTTATTATGACCCTATTTGGGAGCCCCTGGGTGGTGCAAATAGTTAAGTACTTGGCTGCTAACTGAAATGTTGGCAATTCAAGTCCACCCAGAGCTGCTTTGGAAGAAAGGCCTGGTAATTTACTTCTGAAAAATCAGCCATTGAAAACTCTAATGAAGCACAGTTATACTCTGACACACATGAGGTCGCTGTGAGTAGGAGTCCACTCAAGCGAAACTGGTTTTGGAAATAGGGTTATCATTTGTTTTGTCAGTGAAGTCATACCAGTGTAGGATGGGTCCTAAACCTAATCACTCCTGTGTGGTGTCTTATAAACAGAGCAGAACAGACACAGACACACAGAGGGGGAAGACAGACACCATTTGAGGACCCATCTACAAGCCAAAGAAAGGCAAGGAACACCAGGCAGCTACTAGAAGCTGAAGGAGACAAAGCAGGACCCTCCCCTCGAGCCAACACCCTGGATTCAGACTTGTAGCTTCCAGAACTGAGAGGAAATAAATTTCTGCTCTTTAAAGCCACCCACTTGTGGTTTCTGTTACTGTAGCCCCAGGAAACTAAGACAGGGCCCTTCCCCGCCCTGCAGCCTTCAGGGTCACCTCTGCCTGGCACAGGGGGCTTACCCCCCAGATTCAGTGGGAACAGGCCAGCTCTGTGGTCATGGCCCACAGAAGGGCCAGGTTTTGCCCAGGGTGGAACACTGAGCTAACCCAGATGGGAGTCATGTCCTCAAAAGGCACCAACCCAGAATCAAGAGCACAGGTCCCTGGGTTGGGTGTGAGACACGAGAGGACTCTGAAGATCAAGGCCATGGCCACAGGGGCTGGAGCGGGGACACCAGGGGCTTCTGGCTTGAAACACTCGCCAGGCAAAAGGGCTGACAAGGAACTATGGATCTCACCATATCTGCAGTTTGATTCTCTTGCCATCAAGCTCTATGGTTCTGATTTTAAAGTCAATTCCTGAAAGAAAAGGAAAAAGGCATATCACTGTCAACCATTTCGCAAGCTGTGTCGGAGAGGGTGCTGCCGACCCAGGCAGGTAACAGCCCCCTTGGATTTCAGAGCACCCCCCCACAGGATGCGGCACTGCCGGCCAGGGCAGGTAACAGGGCCTGGAGCGCCTGCTGCAAGCATCAGCTAGGCACTGGACCTACAGACCTAGGAATCCACACAGGTCTGGAGGCATCTGGAGACACTTGTCCCTCCACAGGAGGGGATTCCAAGGCTCAGAGGGCTGATGGGCACTATCCAGAGTGAAGTCTGCAAGTGGCAGGGCTGGCCGCCAAATGCAGGTAGCCCCAATTCCAAAACCAGGCTCTCTGCCCCTCGCTGCTGCCTGAGCCCACCTCCCAGCCCCAGGCAGCCGTGCGTGGAGTGGGTGTCAGCAAGAACCCAGTGTGCAAGCCTTGCGCAGGCCAGAGCTGCCATCTCTCCACCCTGCCTTCTGAGGTGCTGCTCAGGCCCATCCTCTCTGCCTCGGCCTTTTCACATGCTGCTCCTTCTCTGCGGGTGGTCCCACACCCATCAGCTTGCACTCTTCTCCTCCAAGGCCCTGCTCAGACCTCAGATCCCAGGAAGCCTTCCTGACCCAGCCCTCCTCTCATCCCAGGTACCAGGCTGAATCCCCTTTTGCCAGCTTGGCTTCAGCAGCCTCCTGATGCTCTGGTGTCCCTCCAGTGTCCCCTCTGCTTGCTCCCCATTCCATGCTGAGACCTTCAAAACTACAAAGCTAATCCCAGCACAAACCTAACCTCCCCTCCAAACCTTCCAGTGCCCCCGTCACTGGACAGAGGGATAAACGCAGTGTGGTCCATCCACACAACAGGCTGTTATTCGGCTCCAAAAAGGAATGAAGTACTGATACACATGACAGAGTGGATGAACCTTGAAAACATGATGTTCAGTGAAAGAAGCCAGTCACAAAAGGCACACAGTGTCTGCTCCGTTTACATGAAACGTCCAGAACAGCAAATCCATAAGGCCAGAAAGCAGATTAGTAGTTGCCAGGGGCTGGGGGAGGGGAATGAGGAGTGACTGCTAATGGGTACGGGTCTCCTTTGGGGTGATGACAATGTTCTGGAACTAGATAGAAGTGGTGGCTGCACAACATGGTGAATGGACAAAAAGCCACTGAATTGTGCACTTTCAAATGGTGAATTGTATGGTATGTGAATTATACCTCAATAAAACTGCTGAGAAAAAAAAAAAAAAAACCACAAATAACAGACACCTTCTGACACCCCTCCCCACCCCAAGAATAAAACACAACCCATTGCCCTGTCTACGCTGGTGGCCCCTCTGCCTTCAGTGCTTCCCACTTCTGCCCCCTTGGCTCTTTCCTGAACATTCCAAGCCTCCTCCTGCCTGAGGGCTTTCCCACTGGCTCCTCCTTTTCCTAGAATGTTCTTTCCTTCCAGAGCCACCTGGCATCCCCCACTTCACTCGGGTTCTTGTTGTTCACTACATCTGAGGAGCCTTCCCTGACCATCCTTAGTCTCTACCCCTTACCCTGCTTTTAAGGTCCCTGGGTGGCAAAAACCGTTTGTGCTCGAGTGCTAACTGAAAGGTTGGCGGTTCAAACCCACCCAGCGGCACCATGGAAGAAAGGCCTGGTGACCTGTTTCTAAAGGGTCACAGCCTTGACAACCTTTTGGAGCAGTTCTATTCTGTAACGTGGGGGGTCACCGTAAGTCAGAATTGACTCAATGGCAACCAGTAACCCTGCTTTTGTTCCCTGCAGCACCTGCAACTCTCTGACACTGTATCTATCTGTCTGCTCCATGAACCTAGGTGTGGGACTTACCAATCTGCATGGCTTGTGGTGCAGAAATGGCCAAGCCCAGTCTTTGCCCCCAGAGTTTGTCCTAACCTCCACCCCGAGAAGCAAGGCCTTCCTTGGCCCTCCAGACCCCACGATGGCGATGTAATTCTGTCCTTGTCCTCCTCAGAAGCTGTCCTGGGGACCAATGGGAAGATCAGCCTGCGCTCTAACTGTCCTCACAGGAACATAACCTCTCTGAGGGCAGACATTCAACATGTACTCATCACTGCTGTGTCTCCGTGACTAAACCCAGCAGCAGGGACAGAAGAAGGTCCTTGGGTGGTGTAGATGGTTTGTGCTTGGCTACTAACCTAAAGGTTGGTGATTCAAACCCACCCAATGGTGCTGCAGAAGAAAGGCCTAGTGATCTGCTTCCATAAAGATTACAACCAAGAAAACCACATAGAGCAGTTCTACTCTGTAACACATGGGGTCACCATGAGTCAGAATTGACTTGATGACAGGTTTTTTTCGGGGGGGTGGGTGGGGGGCAGGAGATGTGTGTTGGACGCCACCTGCCCAGTCCTGCACACACACCATGACTACAGCCTTATGACATTTCTGCCTCCTTCAATCACTTCTTCCCTGCAGCCCTGCACCGGGGCAGATTCCTGGTCCATAGCACGTCTCTGTGAAAGGCGGCAGGAACAAAGAATGACAAGCAACAGGGTCTACACGATGCTGTTCAGTGCCGGAAGCACTTTCACATCTGCCATCCACCTCATTAGAGGAGTGCACCTGAGGAAGTAGTGGAGGCCGAGCCAGGCAGCTGAGAACCTACTCCAGGAGCCACAGGGCCAAGTTCCCACCACAAATGATCGGTGGAGCTTATGCGACGAGACAGGCTTTGATAAAACGTCACCCCAGCAGAAAATGAACAGGCACTCAATCTCTAATCTATAAAGAAAACCCAGAGAAATGGGCAGTGCCAACACAAGATGGCCTTGGCATTAAGCTGTGTTTCAGGGATTAGCAGCCCAGAGCTGACTCTACCCCAAACCTTTCCCACCTCCTGACACAGACAGACAGGGGTCCACGAAAAAAAGCAGCCTTGCTTGATTGGTGGAACCCTGAGACAACACTCTGCCCCATACTTCTGGATTTTATTAACACACCCGTTTAATTAGGAAGTGTAAACTTTATGAGGCCTAATGATTATGAGGCCATAATTTCAAGGTCAAGCTGAATTAAACTTTCCTAGAAAATGACCTGGGTGATGCAACTGGTTAAGTGCTAGAGTGCTAGACTACTAGCCGAAAGGTTGATGGTCCACCCAGAGGCACCTCGGAAGACAGGCCTGCCAATCTACTTCTGAAAGGTTACAGCCTTGAAAACCCTATAGAGCAGTTCTACTCTGCACATATGGGGTTGCCATGAGTCAGAGCCAACTTGATGTCAACTAACAATAGAAGACAGAGGGCTGCAGCAGGCTATAAATGCAATGAGTAGACGACTGGGACAGGAGGGAGGGGTCCTGGGTTCAACGCCCACCTCCACCTCCCTATGTGACCCTGGGCAAGTTTCCTCCACTCTCTGGGTCTTGTCTCCTTGACTATAAATGGAGGCCAGCCTCCTTGGAGCCCTCAAGTGCCTGATTGGTTTTCTGATCAAGAACTAAAAACCAAATTAAAAAATCTAATTCTGGAATTGAGCTCACCAGTGCTCAAGATTAGTGGGAAACTTCTGAGGCTGCAAAACTGAGGTCTAGGTTGAGATCAAGCCATAGTCTGCAAGGAGTTAAGGCCACTTCCTGGTTGGAAGGGGAGGGGAGGGTCATCCCAAGGTTTGACCTTGGGGTGGGGGGAGGGGGAGGATTCAGACACACCTGTGCCCAGAGGTAGGCTGCTGTCACTGCAGGAGCCATTCTCCTTCCTCTAGGTGGCCTCTGGTAGTGACAACAATCCCTTAGTCATCATATAATTCTGATCCTTGGTCACCAGGGCACTGGCCAAGAGGGCACTAGCCCTCATGTGAAGAAAGAACTCAGAGAGGTCGAGTGGCTTATTTAAGGGCAAGCAGCAATGGGACACCAGGTCTGATGGCTTCCAGTCTAATTCTCTCTACCTTACACCTGGTACTTAACGGTTTTACAAAGAGCAGGCTCTGGGAGGAGGGCACAGGTGGCGTTAGCACCCTCATCATGAGGTTCAGTGAAGTGAAGTGATCTGTCTAAAGTTACACGGAGGCAAAACAAAGCTTATTCCCCAGGTTTTCTCCATTTGGAATAAACTTCTGGGTTTGGCAGGGACAGTGGTGGTTCGGTGGCAAATTCTCACCTTCCATGTGGGATACCTGGGTTCAATTTGTAACCAATGCACCTCATGCACAGCCAGCATCCATCTGTCAATGGAGGCTTCTATGTTGCTATGATGCTAAGCAGGTTTCAGCAGAGCTTCTAGACTAAGAAGAATGGGGTGGTGATTAACTTCCAAAAATCAGCTGGTGAAAACTCTATGGATCCCAAGAATCCAATCTGCAACCGATCATGAGAATGGCACAGGACTGGACAGTGTTTTGTTCAGATGTGCATGGGGTCACCATGTGTTGGGGGCTGACTTTATGGCAGCTAACAACAACCTCAGTTCAGTGACTGTCCCCCACTTCCCCACTCCCATGCAAAGCTACTTCACTTGATCTGTGCTATTGCCAGTAGAACCTTTTAATGTGAGCAATGACTATTTCTGTGGCACAAAGGGAAGCCAGCTCCACTTTGGTGGATGTCAGAACCGAGATGCAACAAGCTGGTTCTGTCCAACCACTGCATGGGCTGGCTCTGCAGGAAAGGCTGTTTTGCAAAGTGACAACTCGTGTCCTGGGCCTTGCAATATGGAAGACAAGGTTGTCTGTGGCACTGGCTGATTTCAGTTTCTCATGGAGGCTTTTATCTGGCATTTCTTTGGAGACGACAGGCTCTGAGGTGGCAGTTGTCATTAGCCATTGCTGTCACCCTTGAGGGGGATGGAAGGCAGGAAAGAAAAGGCCCCTGATTCCCTGTCATCATTCCTTCTAGACGAAAATTAACCCAAGGAGGATACAGGATCAACCCCTGAACTCTCCACGGTTAGGAGCTGGAGAGGTGTGGGCTGGGATCCTGTGTTTGTCCTGCAGGTGCATGCTGGCATCTCTCTGGGATGGCTGGGCCTGAGCTTTGGAGTCAGACATGCTTCAGTCCAAATCCCATCCTCGTCACCTGCAGACTGCATGACCTTGGGCAAGTCCCATTCCCTCCTTGAGCCTCAAATTCCTTATTCGGGCAGACAGGGCTCTCAACAGCACCTAACCCAGAGGACAGCTGAGGGTGAAAACGCGCAAAAAGCCCTTGGCACAGAGTAAATGCTCAATGAAGTCAGCTGACATGGTCCTTTCCCCACAGCTAACTTTCTATGTCTCAGTTTCCATTTCTGTATAAGATGGGGATCCCCAAAGAACCGCTTCGAGAGCTTCTGCAAGGACTGAACGCGATGACGGCCGCGAAGACCTCAGCCCAGGACATCCACGCCCTCGATGAGCGGGCTGAGTGTCGGGGCCTCAGTCTCCTCATCTGCAAAATGGGCCCTTGGTTCCCCCCACCGCTCCCACGACCCGAGAACCCCTGAACGGTGGTGGAGGTGGCTGGTCGTCGCCCCTAGGGTCCCCTCGAACCTCTGAGACCCCCTAGGGCCGTCCGCCCTGACCGCTCCCTCAGCCCCGGCCCCTCAGGGGAGCGCCCGGCCCGGGCCTCCCGCGTCCCCGGCCGCCCCCCGACCACGCTACCTATGGTGGAGATGAAGGTGGAGTTGAAGGCGTCCTCGGAGAAGCGGAACAGGACACAGGTCTTCCCCACCCCCGAGTCCCCGATCAGCAGCAGCTTGAACAGGTAATCGTAGGTCTTCGCCATATTACACTCTCTCCCCGACGGGAAGTGCGGCCAGCGCCTCGCCACTGGACGCCCGCCCCGTCCATCAGCGCCGAACCCGCCCCCAATTGGCTGCCGGCCCTCCCCGCGTCACTGCGGCTGACTCCCGCCCCCGCGCCCCGCCTGGCGCGCGGAGACCAGGGAAGGGGCGAGCGAGCGGAGCCGGAAGCGGCACGAGCGCGCCGCCCATTGGCCTGTGCTCGGGGCAGGGCGAGCTTCGATTGGCTGGCGGTGCGGAGTTGAGGGGCTTCAAATGGGGAACGGGGCAGAGGCGTGCCATATCACGGCCTCGCTTCTTCCTCACTCTGGGGCGGCCCCGCCTCGCCCTCTTATAGGACGGGGAGGGCGGGAATCGTCGCCAACGGCCCCGCGCGCCTGCAGCCCGGGGGCGGGGCCTGTTGCGCATGCGCATGCGCGCCAGGATACCGTTAAGCGCCGGCAGAGGGCGCGCGAGCGCGAGGTTTCCGGGTGCCGCCCTAACGGCCTGCGCAGTCTTACCGGGCGAGCGCTGGAAAGAACGATCGTGGGGGTGTCGTCTTCTGGCGAACACAGGGAAGGCAGGGGTGTTTGTCGCAGTTGGAAAGAGGCCGCCTCAAGATCTAAGTGCTGGACAAATGAACCTACCTGAGACGTCCCGTCCTTTGCCATGTCAGTGGCCTCACCGCCGCAAGCTGCGCCCTGAGGCGCGCTGAGGTGTCTCAGGACCAGTCCTGGACCTAATTGACCTAATTAGAAGTTGTCCCGGCCACGCTGTCTCCAGGTCTCAGGCTAGACTCAGCCGCCTGCGCCGTCAGCCCTAAAGGCGTGCTCAGGGTGCAGGTGGGCATGCGAGTGTTTCAGGACCCTCTGAGGGAGTGAAGGATAGTGATAATTATAGGTAACAATTATGAGCATTTGCTTCTGTGCCTAGCAGTGTTCTCAACACTTTTTACGTATTTAACCGCCACAGCAACCCAGTGAGGGAAGTATTGTTTACCCGGGTTTTATGGTGAGGAAACTGAGGCTGGCCAGGTTAAGTGACTTACCCAGGCTCCAAAGTGGGAAGTTGTTTTTTGAATGCATATCTGCAAGCCTCAGAGGCCAGACTCTTTGTCCAATTTTTAAAAATAATTTTATTGTGGTGAAAATACATGTAACAACACGTACACCATCTCAACGATTTCTACATGTATAATTCAGTGACATTTGAGTACACTCTTGGAGTTGTGCAGCAAGTCTTCATAACTTTTACAAGAGGCCAAGGGGGCAAGTGGTTAAGTCCTTGATTATTACTAACTGAAAGGTTGGCAGTTCGAACACACCCAGTGGCGCCTTTGAAGATAGGCCTGGTGATCTGCTTCTAAAAGGTCATGGCCTTGAAAACCCTCCGAAGCAGTTCTAACTCTGCACATGTGGGATGGCTGTGAGTCCGAATTGACTGGACAGTAACTAGCAAGAAGCTCTTTATCACTATGGCTTCCTGATTCTCAGAGATGGTCCCAACTGCATGCTTGACTTCAGGGCCTCTTGTCACTTGCTGGCGCACACGGAGAAGCCTGGAGCCTCACCTAAGGATTTTCCAGCAGATGGTGCCAGCCTCTCCTACTCCCTTCCACCTCAGCTCATCCTTCTGCTAATGAGCTCTGATCAAGAAATGCTTCAACCACAGCCACTGACCGCTTCATAGGTCTTACCCTCTGTGGTATTTTGATACTATTGACCACCTTCCCTCTGGAAATTCTCTTTTCCTTGACACTTGCCTCACTTTCTTCTTCTGTTTTTTCTCCTATCAGCTACCTCCCTTTCCTGGGTGCTGCTTCTCATTCCATTGCAGTCTTTTTTGGCGGTCTCTGCTAGGTGCAAATGGTGAACATGCTTGGCTGCAAACTGAAAGGTTAGAGGTTCAAGCCCACCCAGAGGCATCTCAGAAGAAGAGCCTGCTGATCTATTTCCAAAAAATCAACCATTGAAAACCCTATAGAGCACAGTTCTACTCTGACACATGGAGTTGCCATGAGTTTGAGTCGACTCAATGGCAGCTGGCAACTTCTTGTCCCTTGAGTGCTGGTGTTCCACATGGTTCTTTCTGTCCTAAGTCCTCTGTTCTCCCTTCCAGTATCCCCATGCTAATTCTCAGTTCCTTATCCATAGACCAGCCATGCTTGCATGTCCAACTGCTTTCTGAACATCTACCTTTGGGTTTGCCAAAGATACTTTAAGCTTAACATATCCACAACTGAGCTGAACTCTCACTTAGGTAAGGGCAGTGGTGGTTCAGTGGTAGAATTTTTACCTTCCATGTGGGACACCCAAGTTTGATTTCTGACCGATGTCTGTCATGTGCAGCCACCACCCATCTGTTAGTAGAGGCTTGCATGTTGCTATGATACTAAACAGGTTTCAGCAGAGCTTCCAGACTAAGATAGACTGGGAAGAAGGGATCTACTGCCAAAAATCAGTCCATGAAAATCCTATGGATCACAATGGTCTGATCTGCAATGGATCATGGGGATGGCGTAGGACAGAGCAGTGTTTCATTCTGTTGTGCTTGGGATCGCCGTGAGTCAGGTCGACTTGATGGCAGACAACAATTTCCGCTGATGTGTGTCTTGAATTACCTTCTGTGTGAAATCTAAGCCTTTGACACTTTTCATCCCACACATCTTCGAGATTCTAAATAGCTCTTAAATTTTGCTCCTCCGTTTCCATTGCCACAGTCAGCTCCTTATATTTCTCCACTGGTCTTCCTGCTCATTCTCTCTAATCCAGCCTCCACCCTACAGTGTTCACTTTAAAACATTTATCTGATCACATCCATCCCTTACTTAAAATCCTTTGGTGAGCCCTTGGCAGCATAAACCCCCAAATCTTTAACCTAGTGTACACCCCTCACAATCTGGTCCTTACCTCACCCTGTGATTCACTCACCTCATGGGGTTGGGAACTCCCCAAGAGCTGAGACAGGTTAAACAAGCGTGGATCACTTATGCCAAATGCTGAGGCACAAGGATGACCAAAACAGTATCCTGAGATTACAGCCTAAGGTGGTGGCAAGGAGGGAGAAAACAGACATGGAAGGGGTAACTTCAGTTTAGTAACGGTAGTAAACTTAGAGGAGATTATATTCATTGATATTCCCAGCACCTAAATGGCTATGGAGCAACCAAAAACCTGTTGCCATTGAGTAGATTCCAATTCATGGCAACCCCATGAGTAAAACCCAGCTCCACAGGGTTTTTTGGTGGCCATAATCTTTACAGAAGCAGATCACCAGGCCTTTCTTCTGTGGCGCAGCTGGGTGGATTTGAATCACTAACCTTTTGGTTAGCAGCTGAGCACAAACGATTTGTGCTACCAGGCAATGGACAGTGTTAGATGAATGTCAATATGAAGGAAATGTTTTTAATTGTACTTGTTAACAGAAACTTGTTTGCATATGCACTTAATTTTTTAGTCTTTTCACTTCTCTTTTTGACCCCTCCTCCACCTGCCCTCTCCCAAAATAACCCATTGCCCTCAAGTCAATTACTGCTCACAGCAACCCTATAGAACAGCGTAGAACAGTTCCGTAGGTTTTCCAAGGCTGTAACTCTTTATGGAAGCAGACAGCTACATCTTTCTCTTCCAGAGCGGCTGGTGGGTTCAAACTGCTGACCTTCCAGTAAGCAGCCGAACACTTTAACCATGCACTACCAGGGCTCCTTCCCTGAAATAAGGAAATTGTAATTCAGGTAGTGAAACTGCAGTCATCTTTGATGCTCCAAGTTCCCCGCCATCCTGTCAGCTCAGTCTTGAGGCTGCTTCCTTCAGATCGTCTCTTCCCTCCTGTTCCATGGCAACCACTATCCTGGATTATTGAAACATCTTCCTAACTGGTCTTCCTGCCTCTAAATCTACCACCCTCTCCTCATTGTTGTCAGGTGTCATGAAGTTGATTCCAACTCATGGCAACCCCATGTGACAGACTAGAACTGCCTCGTAGGGTGTTCTTGGCTGTAATCTTTACGGAAGCAGATTGCCAGGTCTCTCTCCTGCGGAACAGCTGGTTGGATTCAAACCACCAACCTTTCAGTTAGCAGCTGAGCTGTTTGCACCACTAGGGCTCCTTACCTCCCTCTTAAGACCAAAAAAAGCCCCAGACCTGTTGACTTCGAGTCGATTTTGACATCTTTCCTTAAGATGAATGCTAAATGGATTTTCCTAATGCAGTACTTTAATGTTTATAGTCTTCTGTGGCTCTGCACTCTAGACCAAATTAAATTAAATCTAGGCTCTCATCAGTCTGGACCCAGCCTATCCAGCTTTCCTATTTCTGCAACACACAGAAAGTCTTAACCAAGAGGTCTTGTGCTTTTCTGACTCAGGTTACACGGACGATCTTTCCTGCTTCTCTCACCATCTATTAAAATTCTACTCATTCTTGACAGCCCGGCTCAGGCAGGATTGGGGATAACTAAGAACAGGAGCTTTTGTGTTACTGAGACAAAATGCTCTCATCTGTAATATGAAGAACATAATTGTTGTATTATAAAGTCATGGTATAAAGCAAATAACACTTGCTAAGTTCTTGGCACAGTTATCTTCTCTTTCCATCCCATCAATTCACCAAATATTGAGAAGCAAAGTTGCCGACATGTCCCCACACATTCTAAAATTGACACAAGTTGTAGTTTATGTAAAAATTTATTTGACCAAAATGTAGAAAAAGATACTATTACATATGATACAGTTGCAAGAATCTAAATGAAAAGTGTGGGTTTTATTCAGTTGCACAATTTGCTAGTGTATCTCCTGGTAGTGTGATGCTTAATAAATAGGAGTGACAGGCAGGGGATGTGGATAAGCTAGAAGCAGGGTGATTTTGTCCAGAATTGTAAACTTGAGTTGGCCCCCACGCTGCTGGGGAATGTGGAATGTTTGAGCTCTGAGATGTTAACTGAGAAAGCAGAAATATAACAAAGCCAACGTGTGCAGCCCTGTCTACAAAATACTCTAGATCCAGTTTAATCAGCAGTTTCTTGGTCTTTTATTAACTTGGTCCCGAAGAAGGAAATGAAGTCTTAAATCAGTAAATCTTCAATCTGCCATTCCCTGAAGTATGGAGGAGATGAAGCTGGGCCAATTACTTTTTCATCTCTACTTTGCTACCAGAGAGGCCCCTTCTGTTTGTTAATAGAAAAACCTCTTTGGTCCAATTTATCGGTGGCTAGCAGTCTTTTTGATATGGCAGCCCTCGGTAGGACTGAATACCATATTCATTGCTGCTGAGTAGATGACCTCATATCAGAGCAAACAAGCATGGAATAAGACATCTTCTCAAAGACCAACTTTAGAAGGAAAGAAACATGTAGAAGAGCATAACATCAAGGATTGTCCAGCAAACATTTGGGTTGTTACTATGACTATTTCCCAAGCATCCTCACGCTGACTGCTCAGAGGATGTGCGCTCTGCCCAGTGGAGTGTGGAAAAGGGCCAAGATGATTAGGCTAATCTGCCTGTGGTTTATGACTTCTCACTACAGTCCCTTCTTTTTCTGCTCTGGATGGAAAATCCCCACCCGTACTAATGTGATGGTCCCTGGCTTCCTGTAGTGTCATCAGTGGTGGCCCAGAAGGCTTTGTTTTTCAGCCTTTTAAATCAACTCATGACTAGATACTCGAGTCTATATTCTTTGAAAGTGTGGGGTCGTCTATTCTCCCAGGAACCAAATGCCCTCATCTGAAGAAAGTATGCTCAGTATAAAATACCCTGCCTATCTTAGGAGTAAATGCAACTTAAGGATAAAAATAGAGCTGAAAAAGCTGGTGCCATTTGAAAAAAAGGAAGGAAGCAGATTTAACTGGTGCTCAAAGCTTCTCTGATACAAAATATTTGGTCATGTATTCATAATTTGCTCAACGTTTCCAGCAAAGAGAAGATGCAGTAACAAAAGCAACTTCTTAAAAGAGGAGAGAAAGACACGGAGCTCTGGAATTTCTGCTGGAACAAGACTCTTCTGTTTTGGTTATATACAGTTAAGTTCATTTAGTGTCTGATCCAGTGTCTGATGTAAGCCCACATTCTCTTCTTTGGCCTGGGCGAGTTTTTCTGGTGAGGATTAGGAGTGAAGAGAAAAGGAAATCAGTATCATTGTTAAACATCTTTGCTGAAGAAAAAAAAAAAAGGTGTCTAAACCCCAAACTTCCAGAGTGAAAGTCACACCAAAGAAAATACTTTGAATTTTAATTACAGTAGCACATCATGGAATACCAGGGACTAAATACCAAAATTTGGGACTCAGAAGGGTTATCAGATAAAATACAGGGCACTCAGTTAAATGTGAATTTCAGACAAACAACAAATAATTTTTTAGTATAATTATGTCCCAAATGTTGCCTGAAACACACCAAAAATTATTCACCGACTATCTGAAATTCAAATTTAACTGGGTGTCCTGATTTTTTGTTTTGGTTTGCTAAATCTGGCAACCGTAGAGTCAACACCTGGATTTAGGCCAACACCTGTATTTAAGCCTAACTGTGCCACTGAGGTAAGTCATCTAAGCTTTCTAGGTCTCAGTTTTCCCATCTGTCAAGTGGGGATACTGATACCAATGGGTGTTTTTAGGGATTATTATTAGGCATACATGAGAAATGATTCAGAACCTGTAGGGTGCTACACAAACATAAGATTTTAGTCCTAGATATGGGTGATTTAATATTCCCCTTGTTGCTGGGTGCTGTCAAGTCGATTCTGAATAATAGTGACCCCATGTGACAGAGTAGAACTGTCCCATAGGGTTTTCTAGGCTGCACTCTATGGGAGCAGATCACCAGGTCTTTTCTCCCATGGAGTAGCTGGTGGGTTCAAACCGCTGACCTTTTGGTTAGCAGCTGAGTGCTTAATCATAGCACTACCAGGGCTCCTTAGATATTCCCCATAATCAAGAAACCAAACCTGTTGCTGTTGAGTCGACTCTGACTCATAGCAACCCTATAAGACAGAATAGAACTGCCCCATAGGTTTTCCAGGGAGTGGCTGGTGGATTTGAACTGCTGACCTTTTTTGGTTAGCAGCCGAACTCTTAACCATTGCACCACCAGGGCTCCAGATATTCCCCAATTGCTCGTCAAATTCGTCCTCAAGCCTTTGGTAGGAAAATACACTCCTATACCCCACCTTTCCTATGGAGTTTCTGGGAATGGCTGTTTGAATTCCAGTCGTAATTGCGTTGTGTCTGTGTATGCAGTGCCATGTAGTCAAACCCCAGGTAAATGCAACATGATCGAGATTTAAACCAGACTATGGCCAGTGGCTCTACAGGAGAAAGGCCTGGCAAACTGCTTCCGTAAAGATTACAGCCAGGAAAACCCACGGAACAGTTCTATTCTGCCGCATGGGGTTGCCAGGAGTTGGAATCCACTCGATAGCAGTGGATTTTTTTTTTTTTTTTTAAATGGGCATGTTATTAAGTGGCTGAGCTGATGAAATAAAACAAAAACAAAAGTAAAACACCAACTACTGCTATGCATGACAGAGCACAAGAGAACTGGTTTGTAAATGAGTGATGACTGATAAGGGCCTGGGCCACGCCTGACTAAAATACTGGAGGAAAGCAAAATGCCTCATAAAATATGAGATGATCAACCAGGAAATTTTCAGAAGGAAAAAAAAAAAAAAATGCAGAGAATGGCAGCCTTTCTATTGCAACTACTGACACTTTCATTTGACATGGCACTTAAAAAAAAAGATCATGATCTGGAAGCAGTCCATCAGAGAATGCTGGCCTGGGTTTATCCAGTCTGGATGGACAAATTTTAACTGAGCGCCTAATATGTGTGAGCCAGTTTCTCTATCATCTCATTAAATCCTGATAACTGAGATATCGCCTGTATTTTGCAGAAACGCTAAGGCTGCACAAGATGCAGTAACGTGTGGAGCTAGGATTCAAACCCAGGTTTCCTGACTACAAATCCTACACTCACTTCCCCTTGCCACCCAAATTTCCTGGCATCTACTTTGTTCTTTGTTGTTGTTAGTTGCCATCAAGTCAGCTCTGACTCCTGGCGACCCCACATGTGTCAGAGTAGAACTGTGCCCCGTTGGGAAGCAGATTGCCAGTCCTGTCTTCCGAGGTGCCTCTGTGTGGGTTTGAACTGCCAACCTTTCGACTAGTAGTCCAGCGCTTAACCATTTGTACCACCCCAGGACTCTATGTGAAATAAAATAACTTTCCCTTAAAGTGTTAACTGCCCTTGCAAATTGTCAACAGGTGGGAGCAGAACTTCACAGCACTAATCTCTGCAAATGAAGTTCCACCTAGGTGCTTACTCAGGCAGAATGACTGGATAGGCAGGGCTGCAGTTATTTCAAAGGGTGGAGGCGAAAAATGTCTGGAAAAACCCTGGAAGCAAATATGTAGAGAGAGCAAAGCAACCAAAAACACCGACCCCCGACATGGTCTGTAACTTCTCCAAGGGCATGTGTATGGCACGTGTGAGGGGAGTGCGTAGTCTATGCAGAAAGTCAGGAAGGGTGGTGAATGTGAAGAGGTCAGGGGTGGAAGGGTGTGAGTAGTTTAAGGGAAATGTGTTCTAGAGAAATAACTATAAAGAAAAATTGGGACAGAGGTTCCCACCTGAATAAAAATTTATGAGGTGTAACAAGCTATGTTGTTGTTGTTAGTTGGTGTCGATTGATTCCATAATATGTGCAGAGTAGAACTACTCCATAGGGCTTTCAAGGCTGTGACCTTTTGGAAGCAGATCACTGGGCCTTACTTCCAAGGCACCTCTGAATAGGTCTGAAGTGTCAACCTTTCAGCTAATAATCAAGTGCTTAACAATTTGTGCCACCCAGAGACTCCATAACAAGCTACAGTGACCCAAAACTGATGATCTAATTGGAGACGTTTGTGCCAGTTCCAGCCACACAGTAAGGTTTGGAAGTTGTGGCTTAGACTTTGGAATGCTAGTGCTTCTGGGACATTTTGAGGTGGTGAGGTAAAGAAGAACTGGATAGACTGGAATTTAGATTATCTTGGAAAACACTATAAGCATGACCTTTAAGCACCCACAGGCCAAATCTCGGTCCTTACTAAACCAAAGCAAGTTTCCTGGTTATAGCTCACTCAGGTATGAGGGAAGGTAGAATTCAGTGCCTCAGTCAACTCTGCTTGGAACAACATTGGAAAGAAGAACCACCTCATTTCCTTTCTCTGGCACCACGGCAGCTTCCACTCCCTTCCCCTGCTAATCGGGTGCTCTTTAATCCTTTGTGCAGGCTTGTTCTAAGGGCAGGGTTTAGAGGCGAGCTTCAGTGGGAACTTCCTCCCGGGTCTGGGAGCTGGATGAACATTCCATGAGCAATGAAGACATGGGGAACCCGAGGCACCATTCCCAGAGAGTGACACAGAGAAGACAAATGAGAAAAGGAGGAATAAGGAGACCAAAATGCCACTGCCACTATTTGAATTCCTAGCCCAAATCCCATTCAAGGACAACCTCCTTTTAGACCCAGGCCTGCTGGTCTTTGCCAGTTCTGCTGACTTTACTAAGATGCCCAAGAGGTTTAAAGGGATGAGCTCCATTCAAACCAATTTCTATTTAAGGAAAAACCACTATTGGCAGCTGTAGTGAGCAAGTTGCCCTACTTGAGGGCTTATGCCAAGTTGGTTTTTGTTTCCCCATTTTCAGGAGAGCACCACGTGGGCATAATTTTCTCTCTGGAGCAATTTTTGAAACACACTCTTCATTTGCGAGCACAAGAAGGTGAACCACCCACATTCTGTTCCAGTCGTGGACAAGGGCGTCACAGCTATGGCTCAAAAGTGGCAAGTGGAGAAAACTGAAAACGAGAGGGTGTGCAGATGAAAACTGCCTGTCTTTATTTCAGTCACATAGTCACAGACACATCAGAAGAAGCCTTGAGAGATCAAACCAGGAGGCAGGCCACTGGATCTCCCGGCACACACAGTGAAAAGACAGGCTTTGGTATTGCTAGGACAGAGGGCAGCACCAAGCAGCCCCTCAGAGAGAGCTCATGTCATTGAGAGCATGCTCCAGCTCCCTGCTGATAGCTTTGTACTTCAGCTTCTGAGGGTATAACTTGTCTAGAGTGCGGAGGTTCCCAGAAAGAGAGTTCAGAGGAAGAGGTACAGGGGACAGAACACGAGGGTCAGAATGGAGGGCCACAGATGAGCAATGCGAGGAAAAAAAAAAGTAAGAAAACAAAGCATGAACTGGGATAAAGAGTTACATCCTAAACACAGCTGACAAAAACAAAAGGTCTATGGAGTGGTTGCTATGTGGTTTGAGATTCTGCAGGGGGTTACCATAATGACAGAGCAAAAGAGCCTTTAAAAGCACAGTGACTAGAAACAGACAGAGCTCTGCCGGTCCACTAGTTATTTTTTGACCTCCAGTGATGTCACGTAGTGCAAAGGTTATACTTTTGAATGGGGCATTTTTCCTTATATGGAAACCTCACTTCCCAAACCAAACAGTGGAACGCCTGGAGTGACAAATGATTTGTATGGCCTCTCTGGGTGGGACAGGCCGTTCGGATGATTTGTTTGAACCCCAAGATCCTGGAATTTCTGGGCTATTCCATGAAGAACACAGGGCAGCATTTAAAAATTGGAATTCTCCAAGCACTTCTGTGATACATGGGCATCAGACATGCAGTCTTCATTCAGGTCTCTAACCAAAATCAACTGCCAACAAGTCGATTCTGACTCATGGTGACCCCATATGTGCAGGGTAGAACTGCTCCACAGGGTTTTCAAGGCTGTGACCTTTTGGAAGCAGACAGCCAGGCCTTTCTTCCAAGGCATCTCTGGGTGGGTTCGAATCTCTAACCTTTTAGTTAGCAGTCAGGCATTTAACCATTTAAATGTCTGCTCAGGGACTCTATATTTTGTATATTTCCATTTTATCATCTTGCGATAAGCTTTGAGCTCTCTGGGAGAGAACTTCTGTAAAAATACATCCCCAGAAATGAACAAATAAAAAGAATTTCTAAAGACTTTAAAAAAACAAATCAGAGAGCCGTATTTGGGTCTCTGTACTCACATGTGGAGCTAATTAAGCAGAGATTATTTTTTATTTCTTGAAAATGGCAACTCAAGAATTTGATTTGCACTATCCCGTTCCCATGCTCCAGACTTCCAGATGTGACATCACTCTGCGCTCTACTTTCTTAAAGGGGACAAAGCCCAACTCAACCCCTCCAGAGGCCTCTCCTGACTGGCTGGGGATCCATCATCGATGGATAGGCACGGCAAAAATATTCAGATGATAAGTTTATACCTTCCAGGTCGTCAATGGTCTTTTCCAGTTTTGCAACCGTTCTCTCTGCGAATTCAGCACGGGTCTCAGCCTGAAGAAGAAGAAAGGAGTCACCACTGTTGCTTCGGGACCAGCACCTCCAGGAAACTCGAACTAGCTAGGTGTGATCAGACTCACCTCTTTCAGTTTGTCAGACACAAGTTTAATTTCTTCTTCATATTTATCTTCCTTTTCAGAATACTGTGGGAGAAATCAAAATACAGCTTTACAAAAAGGAGGGGGGAAAAAAAAAGAAAGGAATAAAAGAATGTAGATTCCAAATTCCCTGGAGAAAAGTTGTCCTTCAGGCACTGTCAACATGCCAAGAGTTCCTAAGGAGTAAAGCACAGGCAAGCACCTTTCCAGGCAGAAGAAATATGTGTGAAATCTGCGGAGAAACGCCTAGAATAGTATTGACCTGAAGGCCTGAGCTGACAACTTAGATAAAATCGTGATGAAGAAAGTGGTACAGCCACTGTAGAAAACAGTTTGGTGGTTCCTCAAAAAGCTGAACACAGAACTACAACATGACCCAGGAATCCCACCAGAAGTGAAGGCAGGAACGTAAACAGAAACCTGTACACCAATGTTCATTGCAGCACTTTACACAATAGCCAAAAGGTGGACACAATCCAAATGTCCATCATCAGATGAATGGATAAACAAAATGTGGTGTATATATACAATGGAACAGTACTCAGCTATGAAGAGAAACGAAGTCCTGATGCATGCCACAACATGGATGAACCTAGAAAACATGCTGAGTGAAATAAGTCAGTCGTAAAGGGAGAAATGCTGTATGATCTCACTTATGTGAAATAAGCAACTAGATGGAAACCAAAGATTGTTAGCGGTTACTGGGGTGGGAGGAGCCCTGGTAGCATAACAATTAAGCACTGGGCTGCTAACCAAAACATTGGCAATTTGAATCCACCCAGCGGCTCTGCGGGAGAAATACCTGGTGATCTGCTCCTGTAAAGATTACAGCCTACAGACCCTACTGGGCAGTTCTATTCTATAACACACGGGGTCGCTGTGAGTCAAAAATCTACTCAAGGGCACCTAACAACACAGCAACAACCAGGGATGGGAGGGAAGGGGAAGGACAACTCTTTGCTTAGGGGGCAATAAGGTTGTGTTAATGGTGGTAGAATGCTTTGGAAAAGGATAGCGAGAGTGGATACAGAGCTTGAGGAATGTAATCAGTGTTACTAAATTGTACAAGTAGAAATTGCTGAGAGGGTGATGTTTTATGTGTATTTTCACCACAATAAAAAAGTGTGATGAAGATGGAGCAGGTAACTGAACAGAAAAACATACGACTCAAGGCCCTTCACACAGTTGACCTGGTCTGTGTTTCGAACCCCATCTTCCACCAGCTTCCCCAAGGGCTGGGCCACTCTCTGAACACATGTTCTGTACACTCTCCTGTCTCGCAGCCCTTGCCTATGAGTGTGCACCCCAGCACGGAACGTTCCTTTTTCCATTACTACCTGTTAGAAACTATGTTTGTCCTTCAAGGCTCAACTCAGATTAATATTGTTGTTAACTGCTGTCATGTTGGCCCCCGACTCATGACGACCTCATGCACAACACAATGACATGCTGCCCAGTCTAGTACCATCCCCATGAGTAGTGGAAGATTGGACCGTTGGAATCTGTAGGGTTTTCACTGGCTGATTTTTGGAAGTTGATTGCCAGGCCTTCCTTACTAGTCTGTCTGAGTCTAGAAGCTCCACTGAAACCTGTTCAGCCTCACAGCAACACGAGAGCCTCCACTGACATGGGGTACTGCACTGAGGTGGACTGGCTGTGCATGAGGTACAATGGCTGAGAATCAAACCCAGGTCTCCTGTGTAGAAGATGAGAAATCTACCACTGAACCACCACAGCAACATCTAGATCACTGTTTGACCAAACAACTGGGCACCAGAGCCTAGCCAAGTGCTTGCTATGTTGCTGGAAATCCTTAATTGCATTTTACAGATGAAGAAACAGAGTCACAGAGTAGTTAAGTAATTTGTCTAGGGTCACACAGCTATTAAGTGACAAAGCCATGGCTGGAACCTGACTCTGGAGTCTATGCTCCTGACATCATGCTCTACAGCCTTTTCTGATGTCACCTCTTTGGTGGTACCTTTGCCAACTTACCAAGGTCCCCCTGTCGCACTCCCAAAGCACTCTGTTACTTGGTATGTCAGTCTTTGCCGCTAGACCAGATTCTGAGCTCTTCAAGGGCTATCTTAGTAACATCTACTCCTATGGCCTAGGGCAGCTTTTGGCAAGCACACATGCATTGCATTCATTAAGTATCTGAGTATCAGATATGTGCCAGGGACAGTGCTAGTAGTAGGGATACATCTCTGAACAAGACAGATAGGGTACATGTCCTTAAAAGTTACAATCTAGCAAGGAAAGCATGCAATTCCCTGAGTCATTACAATAAATGTGATAAACCATAATGACAGGAAGAGAAAGAAATGGGCTACACAGAAGAGAAAGAGCCAACCTAAATGAGAAATCTCAGAAGCGATGTTTTAGTCAAGGCCTAAAGGATGAGTACACCACCCATCTATCAGTCTGTCATACTGTGGTGGCTTGTGTGTTGCTGTGATGCTGGAAGTTATGCCACCAGTATTTCAGATACTAGCAGGGTCACCCATGGTGGATAGGTTTCAGTGGAGCTTCCAGACTAAGACAGACTAGGAAGAAAGGCCTGGAGATTGATTTCTGAAAATTAGCCAACGAAAACCCTATGGATCACAACAGAACATTGCTAACTGTCTTGCTCTGGACATATCATCAGGAGGGATCAGGGGCTGGAGGAGGACATCATGTTTGATGAAGCAGAGGGCCAGCAAGCGTGTGGGAGACACTTGGTGAAATGGATTGGCACAATAGCTGCAACAATGGACTTGAACATGCTGGCAATAGTTGAGGATGGCCCAGGACTGGGCACTGTTTCATTCCGATGTGTGCTGAGTCGCCATGAGTCAGAGCCGACTTGATGGCAGCTAACAATAGCAAACAAATGAGTAGAGTTTTATCAAGTACAAAAGAAAGGCAAGGTGACTCCAGGCTGAGCGAACAGCTCGAAGAACTAGATGAGAGGGGAAAACACGGAATGTGTGTGAGACTGAAGCTCAAAGCAGATGGAGGGCAGGTGGAGGCAGGAGAATGCTGAGGCTGGGAAATCAGCAGGGCTGGATGAGTGTGTACACTGCTCCTAACACGGTTCTATCTTGCAGTGACTGCTTTGGGAACTGTTTGAATCTAAAAAGCTCAATTCTGCCTCTGATATCTGCCACTCAACCTTCGAGAAGGTATTTCTGGAGGAACGTGGGGATTCAGGTGAGAGTTGGCTTTGTACTTACACAAGTATGCCCAGATCTTGCTAAGAGGAGCCTTAAGCCCAAAAAACCAAACCCACTGCCATCGAATTGATTCTGACTCATGGTTACCCCGTATGTGTAGAGTAGAACTGTGTTCCAAAGTGTTTTCAAGGCTGTAACCTTTTGTAAGTAGATCACCAGGCCTTTCTTCCAAGGTGCCTCTGGGTGGGTTTGAACTGCCAACCTTTCAGTTAGTAGTCAAGCGCTTAACCATTTGCCCCATGCAATGACTCCTTAAACCAAAAGCAAACAAAAAAACCCCCCCAAAAAAACAGACAGAAAACAACCAAACCCACTGCTGTCAAGTTGACTTTGACTCATGAGACCCCATGTGTTAGAGTAGAACTGTACACCATAGGGTTTTTAAGATTGTGACCTTTCAGAAGATTGCCAGGCCTTTCTTCCATGGTGCTGCTGGGTGAGTTCAAACTGTCAACCTTTAGGTTAGTACTCAAGTGCAAACCATCTGCACTAGCCAGGGGCCTAGGGACTCCTCACCAGGTACCAACCTCATACTTCATCTCCATCCTCCTTTGAAGTGGAGATAAAAGATGGTGCCAAGACCCCATGGAAGACGACTCAAGAGCTTGTGTGGGAAATCAAGCCACTGGACACCTCCTTGTACAAGAAAAGAACCTGGCTGCTGGGCAGAAAAGCTACAGTTAAGAACCAAAGGTCAGATTCCTGATATACCTCGGCCTGCTCAGTGTCCCTTGGGGGAAGAAAAGAACAAAGCCGGCAAGTCGCCCTCAAAGTTTCAAGCCGCCACCAACCTTTTCTGAGGCTGCCTCCAGCGATTTCAGATTGTTTGTGACATTCTTGAGTTCTTCTTCCAGGTCACCACATTTTCTGCACAAAGACAAAGGGTTTTTGTGACTCGTCCTCCCTCGGAGCAAGCAGTTAGTCCCAGAAGAAGTTTTCACAATGGGCCCCCAGAAGGAATGCGGGAAAACATTTTTAGTGGATTTTTCTGAGAGGGAAGGCTGTGTACTTGTCAAACCCTGATCATACCAGGCCAAGGTGTGGCGAGCCTGGGAACATCTGAGAGGTTTGCAAAGAGCTCCTGGGCCCCTGCCGAGGATGAGGCAACACAGCCTTGTGAAATCTGATTGATGAGGCTGGCTCTGCAAGGTGTAAGAATGAGACCGAGGACAGGAGGTTGGGAGACAGCAATCAGAGCTTACACTGGACATTCAGGACAGGCTGGTGAAACGAGAGCTCTCTCGGCACTGTGGGAAGCACTTGGAGCTGGACTCCCCAGCCACCACCAACAGAGGAGGCCTTCCATTTTTTGGAGCTCACTGGATTCTGATCAAGCTTCTCACCTCTCCCCAGGAATGTGTCACAGCCAAACACTGGCATGAGATGAGCATGTAGACACTGCTGGGGTGGCACGGGCTCCCGAGACAGCCTCTCTGGGAATATGGGACTGTGGGGTTCTCTACTACCACCTCTCTCTCACAATGTTATGGGCTGAATTTGGTCCCCACAAAATATGTGTTGGAATCCCAACCCCTATACCTGTGGAATAACCCCATTTGCGAAAAGGGTTTTCTTTGTGTGCAAATGAGGCCATATCAGTGTAGGGTCTGTCTTAAGCCAATCATTTTTGAGATACAAAAGGAGCAGATTAGGCACAGAAGCAAGGAAGCACAGATGGGGAAGATAGATGTCACATGAAGATCTCCAAACAACCAAGGAAGAGAAGCTGAAAAGAGACAAGGGCCTTCCTCCAGAGCCAACAGAGAGAACCTTCCCTTGAACCGGCGCCCTGAATTCAGACTTCTAGTCTCCTGAACTGTGAGAAAATAAATTTCTGTTCTTTAAAGCCGCCCACTTGTGGTATTTCTGTTACAGCAGCTCTAGGAGATTAAGACACACACCGGTTTCCCAGTCTCTTTGCAGGAACAGTCCACGTGTGGGCAATGTCTTCCAGGGCAAGAAGAACCAACAGGCATCCAGGGAGACAATGAGGAGGGACTGAGCAGGACGTCCCAGGTACCCAGCTACTTCAGCAGAGGCCCTGGCCAGAGCCAGTTCCCAGCATACACAACTTCCGCCCGCTCCCGCCCATGAGCCAGGCTGGGCCCCAACCCGTCCAGTTCTGCCACTCACAGTTCAGACACCTCCGCACGTTCCTCCGCTCGCTCCAGCTCACCCTCCAGGATTACCAGCTTTCGAGCTACCTGTGGAGACAGAAAGGCTCGACCAAGACTGATTCCCAATACCCGTCTAATAGGAGGCCTTCCCCCAAAGGTCCCTGTGCAGACAGCAAAGCCACAGGCTTAGACCATCTGCAGTGTGGGGCTTCCTGCTGGTTCTTCAACCCAGGTCGTCCTGGAGCCTGTTTGTTTTTTTCCAGTTGCTGTTAAGTTTCCCTAGAGGTTCTGACTCATAACGACCCCATGTGTAACCGAGTAAAACTGCTCCATAGGGTTTTCAAGGCTGTGACCTTTCAGAAGCAGATTGCCAGATCTTACTTCCGAGGTGCCTCTGGGTGAGTTTAAACCGCCAATCTTTCTGTTAGAAGTCCAGTGCTTAATCATTTGTACCACTCAGGGGCTCCCTTCCATGGGCTTTCAATGGCTGATCTTTTGGAAGTAGATCACCAGGCCATTCTTGTGAGGTGCCTCTGGATGGACTCAAACCTCCAACCTTCCAGTTAGCAGCTGAACCAGTTCACCATTTACAGCACCCAGGGACTCCTGGAGAAAATCTAAATTCTCACCCTTGGGCCCCAAGAGTGAAGCAGATGAGGAGGGGGAGAAGAGCTGAGCCAGGGAGGTGCATAAGACTGACTGGGCTTTCCTGGTCGGCAGATTTGTGGCCAAGGACCACACATCTCAATTTTAGCCACGCTGTGCTGCCAAAGGGTTCCTGGGTACAAGCGGTTTGTGGTCAGCTGCTAACCTAAAGGTGAGCAGTTCAAACCCAACCACTGGCTCCATGGAAGGAAGTCCTGACGATCTGCTTCCATAAAGATTATAGCTAAGAAAACCCTAGGGAGCACTTCTACTCTGTAACACATGGGGTCACCGTGAGCTGGAATCAATTGGAGAGCCACAGGTTTGCATTTTTTTTTTTTGTTTTTGGTTTGTGCTGCCAAAACCCCCAGGTGACAGACAAGAGTGATTTGATCATCTGGTTTTTCTACCAAACAGAGCTCCCCAGGACCTTTGGCCCTGTGGAAGGTACAGTTTTCTAGCCAAGTGTCCAACTCTGGAAACAGATGTGGCTGGAGAAGGACAGCTGACCTAACCAAGAGCTTCCATTAAGCTTCCCCAAGCTCTCCCTATCAGTGGACCTGTTTCCTCCCCACTTCCCACCACCACCATCTGCCAGCCCTGCTCACCTCCTCGTATTTTCGGTCAGCCTCCTCAGCGATGTGCTTGGCCTCCTTGAGCTGCATCTCCTGGATCTCCATCTTCTCCTCGTCTTTCATGGCCCGGTTTTCTATCACCTTCATGCCTCTGCAAGGAGCAACTTCATAAGACCACCGTCCACTCCCACATCGCCCCACGTCTGTGCATTGAAGCACTATCTCTGACGTGTGCTGAGCACCACACTTCACAGATGACCCTCTGCAGGCTTACCTCTGTCAGGCTCACAGAATAAGAGCCGCACACACTTCATGTTCACTGTTAGGGATTGATCTGTGCCCCCAAAATATGTTGGAATCCTGACCTCTATATCTGTGACTGTCATTGCGTTTGGGAATAGGGTTTGCTTTGTTATGTTAATGAGGGTGGGTCCTAAACCTAATCACTTCTGAGTTATAAGAAGCAGCAAAGACATGTTGTTGTTGTTAATTACTGTTGAGTCATTTCCAACTCATGGTGACCCCATGTGTGCAGAGTAGAACTGTGCTGCATAGGGTTTTCAAAGTTGTGACCTTTCAGAAGCAGATTGTCAGGATTGTCTTCTGAGGCACCTATGGGAGGGCTTGAACTGCTGACCTTTTGGCTAATAGTCAAGTGCTTAACTGTTTGTCCACCCAGGGCCTCTACAGCACAGACGCAGAAACAAGCAAATGCGGGGAAGACAGATGCCACGTGGAGGTCACCAAGGAACCGAGGAATGCTGGGGCTACAGAAGCTGAGCCAAGGACCTTCCCCCAGAGCCAAGAGAGAGAGAGATAGCCTTTCTGTAGAGCTGGTGCCCTGAATTCAGACTTCTGGGAGTTTCTGGATGATGCACACATGAGGTCTCCATGAGTCAGAATCAACTTGATGGCAACTAACAATAACAACAGCCTCCTAAACTGTGAGAACATAAATTTCTGTTCTTTAAAACCACCCACTTTGCTCTTTGTGTTATAGCAGCTCTAGGGGAATCACTGATTACCAGGCACTGTTCTATGTGCCTTAACCTTTACAACTGCCCTGTGAAAAAGGCACATTATCCCATTTTACAGACGAGGAGATTGAGGCACAGAGAGGTCAAGCTCAAGGTTTGTTGGTGTTGTTTGCTGCTGTCTAGTCAGCTCTGACTCACGGCAACCCCGTGCAAACAGGATGAAATGCTGCCCAGTCCTGAGCCATCCCCATAATTGGTTGTAGATTGGACCTTTGGGATCATTGGGTTTTCATTGGCTGATTTCTGGAAACAGTTCTGTAGGCCTGACTTCGGATGCACCTCTGGTCCTTCACACTTCCCCTGGGCTGCCCTGGACTGCCACCACCTCCCTCTATGACGGGGCTGAAGCTAAGTCTGCATGGGGGTCCATGCCCCTGCATTGGCTCTTCGATTGCAGGAGAATTTTTCCACTTGTTGTGGAGTGAATTGTGTCCCCCTAAAATATATATTGTAAATCCTCACCCCTATACCCAAGGAAGGAGGCCTTGTGGCACAGTGGTTAAGTGCTCTGCTGCTAATCGAAAGGTGAGTGGTTTGAACCCACCAGGCACTCCACGGGAGAAAGATGTGGCAGTCTGCTTCCATAAAGATTTACAGTCTTGGAAACCCTATGGGGCAGTCCTCCTCTGTTCTGTAGGGTCACAATGAGTTGGAAATGGCTCAATGGTAATGGGTATACCTGTGGATGTGATTACATTAGGGAATAGGATTTTTGTTTGTTATGTTAATAAGGCCATCTCAATGTAGGGTGGGCCTTAAACCAACGTACTTTTGAGATATAGGCACAGAGAAGAAAGCACAAACGGGGGAAGATA
Organism: Dugong dugon; assembly: GCA_030035585.1. Classification (NCBI taxonomy): domain Eukaryota; kingdom Metazoa; phylum Chordata; class Mammalia; order Sirenia; family Dugongidae; genus Dugong; species Dugong dugon. The sequence continues at coordinate 20,570,987 of CM057462.1, read as the reverse complement.
GATGCCATGTGGAGATCGCCAAGAAACAGGAACTCCGGGTTTACAAAAGCTGAAAGACAAGGACCTTCCCCAAGAGCCAACAGAGAGAGCCTTCCCCTAGAGTTGATGCCCTGGATTCAGACCGCCAGCCTTCTGAACTGTTAGAAAATAAATTTCTGTTCACTAAGGCCACTCACTTGTGGTATTTCTGTTACAGCAGCTCTAGGAAACTAAGACACCACTTGAACAACTCAGTCAGCTTCTGAGAGTCTCTACTTGGCTTTTGAATCTCCAGCTTACAGTCCCAACAGCACATCAAAAAGGACTCCTTTAGAGGAGTCTATGTGAGAAGACCATGGTGGATAGGTCAGTGAGGATTCTGGTGAGTTCCATGGCAGATAAACAATGACCACCATCTGGCCCACACTGTTACCACAGAGGACCCCACTGACCACCATACAGCGTCCTCTGCTCTGTGAATCGCACAATCTACCCTCAGTCCTTTAGTGCCTGTACCAAAGCGTGCCAGAAACAGAGCCCGCCAGGAGGACAGAGAGCCCTGCTTCCAGCCAAGCGCAGCAGGTGCCATGGAGGTGAGCGCTGTCCATCTCCAGTGTGTTCATCGTGCTGGTTTGCATGTGTCCCTGATGTAACAGTGGTCACAGCCTGTTGTGGACTGAAGTTTGTCATTGTTGTGCTCTCAAGTCGATTCTGATTCATAGTGATCCTACAGGACAGAGTAGAACTGCCCCATAGGGTTTCCAAGGCTGTATGTAATCTTTACAGGAGCAGATTGCCAGGTCTTTTCTCCTACAGAGCAGCTGGTGGGTTCGAACTGCCGACCTTTCGGTTAGCAGTCAAGCACGTAACCATTGTGTCACTGGGGCTCCTTATGTCCCCCCAAAATATGTGTTGTAAATCCTAACCTCTTTATCTGTGGACATAGTAGCATTTGGGAATAGGGTTTTCTTTGTTACGTTAATGAGGCCATATCTGCGTAGGGTGTGTCCTAAACCTAATCACTTTTTTTTTTTTTGAACATTTTGTTGTGGTTTGGGTGAAAGTTTACAGAGCAAATTCATTTCCCATTCAACAGTTTATACACATTTTGTTTCATGACATTAGTTGCAATCCCCTCAATGTAATAGCACTCTACCCATTTCCTTCCTGGGTTCCTCATTTCCATTTGCCCATCTTTCTGCCCCTTCCTGCCTTCTGAACTTTGGTTTTGGCAAATGCTGCCCTTTTGGTCTTGTATGGTTGATTGTTCTGAGAAGCACATTCCTCGTGGGTGTTATTGTCACTTTACAGGACTGTCTATTGTTTGGCCGAAAGGTGATCTCCAGAGTGAGTTCAGTTCTAGGTTTGACGGGTGTCTAAGGGCCACAGTCTTGGGCATTTCACCAGTCTCTATCAGACTAGTAAGTCTAGTTTTTTTTATGAATTTGAATTTTGTTCTACATTTTCTCCCACTCTGTCTAGGACCTTCTATTGTGATCTCGATCAGAGCGGTCAGTAGTGGTAGTGGGGCACTATCTAGTTCTGGTCTCAGGCTAGCAGAGGCTGTTAAACCTAATCATTTTTGAAATATAAAAGGGGCAGATTAGACATAGAGAAGGAAGACAGACGTCATGTGGAGATCACCAAGGAAGAGAAGGTGAAAGAGACAAGGACCTTCCCCCAGAGTCGACAGAAAGAGCCTTCGCCCCAGAGCCGGTGCCCTGAATTCAGACTGCCAGGCTCCTGAACAGTAAGAAAATAAGTTTCTGTTCTTTAAAGCCAACCACTTGTGCTATTTCTATTACAGCAGCACTAGGAGACTAAGACATTGCTCCCCTGCCTAAAGCCCTACCCAAGAGCACACGTAGAAGATTTTTCCATTTCCGCCCAGACAGCTTTTTAGCTGGGGGGACCACTCATCATAGAACTAGTCCTGTTGTGAGTAATTAAAACAGCTTTCACTATTGCCAAAACCGTGTACGTGTCTTGCGTGTACAACTTGATCAGGCTAAATGGACATAACACCCATGGGTTGGTGCCACTGGGTGGGATTCTCATCCCAGTAGTCTGTGGCTACCTGGGATCCAGACACAGCCTTTAAGGCAGTGGTTAAGCATTTGGCTTCTAACCAAAAATTCGGCAGTTCATATCCACCAGCTGCTCCTTGGAAACCCTATAGGGCAGTTCTACTCTGATCTGTAGGGTTGCTATGAGTTGGAATTGGCTCAGTAGCAACAGGCTTGGCTTTTTGGTTTTGTGTGTGTGCAATGCAGATCTCACTAACTTTCACCCCAGCTCTGGAAGGTCAGCCGTGTGACTACTTTTTTCCAGAAGCAAACACAGATGCCACTGGGTCCTAAGTGTCCTTACCTCTCGCTTTCATCTGCAGCCTTCTCAGCCTCCTCCAGCTTCTGCAGGGCTGTGGCCAGGCGCTCCTGAGCCCTGTCCAGCTCCTCCTCCACGAGCTGGATGCGTCGGTTGAGAGCTGCCACATCACCTTCAGCCTGGGGAGAGGGGGCAGAGGGCAGCCAGGTTAAGAAGTAACAGGACAGCCTCCAGTGGGAGGCCCCAGACCCGCACCACGCCCTTCCCTTGGCGAACACGCTCCCCTGCCAAAGTCCACCCAGGAATCCAGGCAGTGAGGCATCCTCACTCTTGTCTGGAGAGGGAATGTCAATTTCCAGAATGACTGTCCCCCAAAATGCCAGGGAACATCTGTCACTCAACAAAAAGTGTGTGTCCCAGCACAGGATGGGAGGTCAGGTCAACACCAGGAGAGAGATGAGGAGCACGCTGTGGGCTCTGAGACAACACTGTTGGCCTCTCCAGCAACTCATAATGAACCGAAAACAGTAAGGTCCTGGAAAAAGCACAGTGGATAGAGTGCTTCTGGGTTCCTTGAGAGCAAGCCCATTGGCGACCTGGCTCACCCTGCCATAGAGAGTCTGCTTAGAATTACCTGAAGGGCAAGATAAATGCAAGAATATGGGAGCCTCATTCTATGGAAGAATCCTGATCAAAAGGGGGAAAAGGTGGAACAGAACCTCAAATTTTCATGGAATCCAGACTTCCTGGAGCTACTGAGGCTGGATGAACCCCTAAAACTATTGCCTCAAGGAAATCTTTAAACCTCAAATCGAAGCTATCCCCTGAAGTCATCTTTAAAAACCAAACAAACAATAGTTTAGCTTAATTAGAAAAGAATGTCTGCCTTGCACATTTTGTTCTTTTAAAGAATTATCCATATGGGATCAAATTGACAACAGCTTAGGGAGCAGTGAGTTTGTGCTAATGACGGCAAAATAATTCAGAAAAGGCTATGAAGTGGCACAACCTAAAGAATGTAATCAATGTCACTGAATTGTACATGTAGAAATTATTGAATTGGTGTATGTTTTGCTGTGTATATTTTCATAAAAAATGAATTGGAAAAAAAAAACCACTGAGTGGTTAAAAAACAACAACAAAAGAATATGGGAGCCTCACCATAATGAGATACCACCTCACCCCGTTAGAACGGCAATGATAAAAACAAAAAACAAACAAACGGAAAACAGGTGCTGGTGAGGTTGTAGAGAAACTGGAACCCTCATCAAATGCTGCTGGGAATGAAAAATGGTATAGCCGCTGTGGAGAACAGTTTGGTGGTTCCTCAAACAGTTGAACATAGAATTACCATGTGACCTAGCAATTCCACTCTTAGGTATATACTCAGAAGAAGTGAAGGCAGAAATAGAAACAGAAACTTGTCCACCAATGTTCATTGCAGCACTTTTCACAACAGCCAAGAGGTGGAAACAAATGAAATGTCCATCAGCACATGAATGGATAAATACAATCTGGTCTATACATACAGTAGAATACTACTCAGCCGTGAAAAGGAATGAAATCCTGATACATGCCACAACATGGATGAACTCTGAAAACATGCTGAGTGAAATAAGTCAGTCGCAAAAGGACAAATACTGTATGACCTCACTTATATGAAATAAGCAAATATATAGAAACCAAAGCTTATTAGTGGTTCCAGGGATATGAGGAGGGCTAAAGGAGGAGTTTGTGCTTGAGGGGAGCATTGAGTTTACATTAATGGTGGTGGAACAATTTGGAAAAAGATAGGGATAAGAGTTGTACAACATGAAGAGTGTAATCAATGCCATTGAATGGAGCATGTAGATGCTTGAATTGTTAAATGTGTTATTGTTTATATTTGCACCACGATAAAAAAAAAAAAAGAGTATAGGAGTCTCAGTTAAATGTTGGCTATACAGTTGCGGGGGAGAGGGAAATGGGACAAAAAGGTATGCAAAGGAAAGAAAACCTGGTCACAGGCACAAAAGAGTTGTCTGAATAGTGTTGTTGGCTTTTGAAGGTGTTTTCACCCACAGGAAAGGTACATGGCAGAGTGTATAAACACAGGGACTAGGGTCAGAATCCGGGTCTTGCCACTTTGTAGCCATGTGGCATTGGGCAGGTTGTTTCACCCCTCTGAGCCTTTCTACTCTCCCAGCTGCTGTGAGGACTACAACTGAAGAGCGTGGCATTGTACTTGGCACATACCAAAAAAAAAAACCCAAACCAGTCTTCATCGAGTTGTCAGTTGCCCTTGAGTTAATTCTGACTCATGGCAACCCCACGTGTGCAGAGTAAAACTGCTCCACAGGGTTTTCAAGGCTGTTACCTTTCAGAAGCAGATCACAAGGCCTGTCTTCCAAGGCACCTCTGGGTGGATTCGAACTGCCAACCTTTCAGCTAGTAGCCGAGCATTTAACCATTTGTGCCTATCTGTATATATATATGTATTTTTGAAAAAATGCTTGTCACTGTTAGTCATTTAGGGCTCCACCTCTTCCTGCAATCAAAGCCTTCCACACTCTACAAAGGATTTCCCTTATAAGGTAAAAGAGGCTCAGTAGATACATGTGGCAAAGCAACAGGAAGATGTCGGTTAATCACACAAAAATCTAAACGAAACCAGCTGTCTGGAGGCCGCCCCAGAAGTCTGCCACACGACGGCTCTTGGCTTTCTCTTCCAGCCGAGAGAGGCTTCTTTTTTTTTGCCTCTCGGCTTAGTTCATTTGCCCAAAAACCTTTTCCCAGCTTCCCCTGCCTAAGAGAAGCACGCTTTGTAAAGGGAAGTTTTTAAGCAGTCCTAAACTTTCCAAGCACATCTTTCCTCCCAACTGGCCTGTCCCATTACTAAGTCTTGGCACACAGCTAAAGGCCATTTATAAGCAGAAGTAATTGTCCTCCAGCGACATGACCTGGGATGAGATCAGACAGAGGTTATGTATGTGAAAGAGGCCAAACCAGCTACTGTTTGAGGCGCATGGTTTTCTAAGGCCTCTTCTCTCCAAAGCAGCCCTTACAGGATTAACCACCCAGCAGTTTGGGGAGGAGAGGACTTCTGGCCTGGGTGCTCTCTGAGATCTGTCCATACACCTGGCAACTCCTTTTCTCCTACTGGGTCCCCACCTGGAGCCGGGATGCCCCAGCTTCCAGGGCCCCTGGGCTCCCATCCCCCCAACTTCCTTGCCTCTGAGCCTTTGCACACTGAGGTCCCTTGTCCCAGCAAACTCTTATTCTTCAAAACCCTACTCAACCTCCAATCTGAGACCTCCTCCCCTCTGTCATGTTCCCATAAGGGAGCCTAGAGAACCCCCATAACACTAACCACACCTCCATCTCATTTGTGTGTCCCTACAACCCCCCACACCATTAGGCTGTAAGCACCTTCGGCGATAATGGGAGAGGAGAAAAGCACTAAGTGAGCACCTACTATGTACCCGCCCCCGTGCTGCGGTCCTCACCTATGCCCAATGAGGTAGACACTATCATCACCCCTACTTTTCAGGTGGGGATGTGTAGGTGCTGGGAGGTCAAGTACAGAGTTGGACAAGGTGTTAGATAGGATGCTAGTTGAGACGGGACTAGAATCCAAGTGCCTCCCTAGTACGGGTGTGGTCACCCTCTATACTGACGGGCAGTGGGGATGGTGAGGGTCGGTGGGAATGGTGAAGGGGCGGTGGAGATGGTGAGGGGGCAGTAGGGACTGAGGGGGCGGTCGAGGCCTCTCCTTACCCTTTATGCCTGAGGCCCCACTGCGTGCAGCGCAGGCACACAGTAAGCACTCAAATGGCCGTGGGTGGAGGGTTCCATGCTAACTAGCACACCCCGTCCCGGGTCTCCCGCAGGGCCCGGTGCGGCTCTGGCCGCACTTCCGTCCCCCGCCCGCCCAGGACAGACACGTCGCCGCCGCGCCCTGGGAAAGTTCGGCGGGAGCTGGGCAGCGCGGTAGGGCCAGAAAGTGAGCCGCCCCCATGCGCTCCGCAGGCCCTGTCCCACACAATGGCAGCTCAGCGTCCCCCTACCCTCTACCCCGGGCCAGGCGGGGTTCCTACCCTCGCAAGGAGCGTCCCTCCCCCCGGATCATGCACCCTGCCCCTCCCCCCATTTCCCTCTTGCTGGCCCCGCCCCGGCTGGCTGGCGGCACCCCCATCCCGGGTCCGGAGGGAGGACTTCGGTAGACACCGGGTCTCGGCGGCGGCCCCGGTGGGCGGCTGCGGCGGGGCCCGTGGGAGCGAAGGCGGCTCAAGCGGGCGGCGGGCGGAGAGCGCGGGAACCGGGCGGCGCCGGAAGGAGGGGCGCGGGGCAGGGGACGCTGGGGGGCAGGGGGTCCTGGGGAGTGTGAGCCGGGGGACTAGGGGATCGCCAAAGCGAGAGTCTCGAGCAGGAGATTTAGGGGCAGCCGGTGGAGGGTCTTAGGGGGGCAAAGGATGCCGGAAGGGGTCCCAAGGGGAGCTGGCAGGGGGTCCCAGGTGGGGGGCATCGAGCGCGTGGCTGGAGGCGCCCGAAAGGGGTCCCCGGGGGACGCAGCGACAGGGGGTGCAAGGCTGGAGGCTCCAGGGCGGGAAAGGGGTCCGGGGAGGGCGCTGGTTGGGGGAGCCAGGGCGGGGATTGCGGGGCCCGGGCCAGGAGGCGCCAAGCGGGGAGTGCGGGGCTGGAGGCGCTGGGAAGGGGTCTGGGGCGGGGCGCGGGGTGCCAGACAGGGAGTCCTAGGGCTGCAGGGATGTAGGCGCCCGGGCGGGGATGCTGGGGAGGCGGGGCCCGGGCGGAGGTGGTGGGGTCCGGGCCGGAGTGGCGGGGCGCAGGGCCGGGGGCGTCGGGGCGGGGGTGGCGGGTCCCCGCGCGCTCACTTTCTCTCGCCGTTCGCGTTCGCCGTCCAGCTCGCGCTGCAGGCCCTGCGCGCGGTCTTCCGCTTCGTCCGCCTGCTGCTGCAGGGCCTGGATCTTGCGCTTCACCGCCTCCAGTGAGTTGAGGCCGGCCATGGCGAGACGCGGCGGGACGCGGGGGCGCAAGCTGGACTCCGCAACGTTGCAGCACCGCCGCCCCGGCCGCCAGCCTTTGCAGCGCCGGCAGCCCCCGCCCGTCCCCGCCCCCGGCCCGGCCGCCGTCGGGGTGAGGTCAGCGCGGCCGGGGCGACGTCACACCGCGGGGGCGGGCCTGACGTTTGCACCGCTGGCCGCAGCCGCTGGAGAAGGCCCCGATTCGGGACATATTTGGAGAAAGCGCCGGGAAAGCTCCTCCTTTCCCTCTGGCGCGCCCTCCCGGCCTGGACCCGGCGGACCCTGCCGCCTGCATCCCCATTACTGCGCACGTACGTCGGAGGCTTTCTTCTCAGTCAGCTCCAGCTTCTCCTGCGCGTCCTTCAGGTTTTCCGAGTACTTGTCTAGCTCGTCCTCCGTCCCCTTCAGCTTTTTCTGGAGGTGCATCAGCTCCTCCTCCACCTGGGAACAGATGGGGGCGCGTGTCAGCCCGGGGGGCACCTCCCCGCGGCGCAGGGGCGTCCCCCATGTTCGCAAGAGTCCGCTGTCTCTCCCTGGGCCTCAGTTTTCTCGTCTGTACAATAGGGATAACAAAAGTATGTTGTTGTTGTTGTTAACTGTCCTCCAGTGATTCCGACTCATGGCAATCTCAAGTGGGTAGAGTAGAACTGCCACTCCGTGGGGTTTTCGAGGCTGTGACCTTTCGGAAGCAGATCGCCAAGCCTCACTTCCCAGGCGCCTCTAAGTGGGTTTGAACTGCCAACCTTTCGGTTAGCAGCTGCACGCTTAACTGTTGTTCCACCAGGGCTCCTTGTCATATAGTATGTAGCACTCAGAAATGTTACCTGTTAATATTATTTTCAAGGTCCCTAGGTGGCACAAACGGTTGGTGTTCAACTGCTAACCTAAAGGTTGACAGTTCAGACTCACCCAGAAAGAAAGGCCTGGTGATCTGCTTTCATTAAAAACCTGTTGCCATAGAGTCAATTCCAACTCATAGCGACCCTACAGGACAGAGTAGAACTGCCCGATAGGGTTTCCAAGGAGCAGCTGGTGAATTCAAATTGCCGACCTTTTGGTTAGCAGCCATAGCTCTTAACCACTGAGCCACTAGAGCTTCACATAGTAGTTGAGTACAAACCATTTGCACCAGGCACATTAAAATACAGTCTCCCTGAGCCCCCATGCTACCGTCAGGTAAACCGAGCCTCAGAAGGAGGAGGGATTTGCCCAAGGCTATGAAGAATGGGGATTTGATCCCTTGGCAGTTTGAGCACTAGTGCCTGCTGTGTCTACTGTTCACCACCTTCTGCTAATGGGGGGCTCCTACTGACCCTTGACACCCCAGCCCCAACACCCCCTGCCCTGGGCAGAGACCACACGACTGCTCGGGACTGCCCTGGCACTCCCTCTGCCCCAGCCCTGACCATTGAGGCTGGGGGCATCGGTATCTGCATCAGTATCTGGCTCTGTTTTCCCTAGCCTGGGGGCTCTTCCAAAATTAGACCTGGGGCTGAGGTCACTCTGACCCCAGTGTCCGCCAGCATGGGGCTGGGTCTGATACAGCTGGAGCCCAGGGGAAGTTTGTGGGATAAATAAATGCCCTCACCCCAAATCCTTCAGTGGAAGGCGGCTAGGTATGAGAATAAGTAAGAGTGGCGTGAATCAGGTTCCTGTCCCTTCTGTCTGGATTCCATACACCAGGTGTATGGTAGCGTGGAGAGCCTGGCCCGGAAGGCAGAACCGAGCCCAGGAGGTGGAGCGTGGCCCTGGCTCTTTGAGGTCTCAGGCAAGTCACTGTCCTTTGGACCTCAGTCTCCCCATCTGTAAAATGGTCAGAAGAGAGGGGGCCGCACACCTTTGTCCCTGCAAACAGAGCCTCTGGGCTGGGCTGAGGCAGGATGTGGGGTCAAAGGCCGGTTGTGACGGATATTGCTGCCCTAGGAGGGGAGCGGCAGGAAGGGGGAGCCGGGCCTCCCTGTCGCGTTCCCACACTGCACAGGCAGATCCGGAATTGGTACATCGCTGCAGGGTCCCCGAGGGTCAGGCTGGCCTCAAGACCCATGCTGGCTGGCTGCCTGCATCGAAAGCCACTCTGAGTAAGTTGAGTCCCTCACTACCTCCTGCCTTGTTTCCCAGCCAGGACTGGCCATCTGGGGGAGGGGAGGGGGAGCCCTGATTTGTGCTTTGGACCCAGAGGTCTTGAATTCCGTTCTGAGCCATCAGAAGGCATGGTTTGCCCCCATTTCACAGATGAGAACACCGAGGGCTCAGAGAGGGGCAGCAGTGTGCCCTGAGTCACAGAGCTAGAGGACTATCCAGCTGCAATTCCAGCCCAGGTCCACCGCAGTAGGCAGCTTTGTGAGAAAGAGGAACAGAATGAAAATCCAGCTAGAGGTTGGAGGACCTGCCTGCACCTCCTTGGCCACACAGCTGACTGGAAGCTTTAGAGGAACCTTCTGTTCTGAACATGTGGATGTCTTGGGAGATTAAGGTATATCAGTCACTCACACTTTAGTGAGCATTAGAGCCATGAATTCTCTGAATCTCTGGTTAATGAGGGCCAAATGATGAATGAAAAGCTGACAGCTCATGACCTACACAGGATGGGCATCTGTGTTTGCTCGGGAGGGGAATTTGTGACAGGGAGTGCTGAGGCGGGGCTGGTCTATGCAGATGTGTCACAGGCGCTTAGGGCGGTGCCAGGACTCTGGGGGATGGGGAGACCCAACGGGGAAGTCAGGTGGGGCAGGAAACAACCCTCATTGATTGAGTGCTTACTATGTGCCAGGTGCCAGGTGCGGGCCAAGGGCTCCACCTGCACAGCCACCTCTAATCCTCCCACACAGCCAGGGAGGCACCTCTGTTACTAGCCCCACACTTACGGCCACCAAGGTACAGAGAGGTTGCTCCAGGTGGTCCAGTGGTGGAGTTGTGATTTGAATGGGACCTATTTGAGCTCAGAGCTTTTCCCTGAGGGTTGGCCTGGTGCTGGCCTGGGCTGGTCTGCGCTGGGCATCGGTGCCATCACCTGGGTGTCTCCCAGGGCTTATCTGAGACTTGGACGTTCCTGAGGGCTGAGTGGTTGACCCCAGGGCTTGGGGGAGGCTATAGGGAGCAGGGCACTACAGGAGGGGTAGGACCCCTTCCCTCCTCCCACTGGCTGCTCTGGCCATCTAGACCCAGGACAACTGACTTCTGCTCAGCCCAGACCTCTGCCCACTACTCTTCCATTAGCTCCCTGGAGAGCCTCTACTGCCAGAGCCCCCAGAGTCTTGTCCTCAAGCTCTGTGTCCAGGGCCTGTGTGGGCTGCTGGACCATAGGGGAGGGGGGACTGGCCCCCCTGCCCTCTGCCTGCCAGCAGCAGGGACAGCAGGTGCTCCCCTAGAGACGCAGAGAAGTACTGCGGTTTCAGGCCCACCCTCAGTTCTCCACCCACCTGGCCCCCAGGCCTCCACCCTCACCCTGACACACACACACAAACTCACCTCAGCACACACACAAACACTCACTTCAACACATATATACACTCACCCCGACACCCACACTCACCTCAACTCCCCCACACAGACTACAGCCTAACACACACACTCATACACACATGCCAGCAGAAACACGCACTCACCCACCACACACGGACATACTCCAATACACACCCTGACACACGCATAGACACGCTTGAACAGAAACACACATTCATTCTGACATACAGACACCCAACACACACACATATACACCTCAGCATACACACTCACACAATACACACACACTCTCCAACACATATACTCACCCTGACACACCAACACAGACACGCTTGAACAGAAACACGCATTCACGTGGACACACACACACTCACCCATGTCAACACAAACACACACTCGCCCAACAGACACACACACAGCAAAAGAAACACTCACCCAACACACATCAACACACTCACCTTGACACACACTCAACACACAAACTACTTTTATGCCCAGTTTTTCACAAGTATGCACACAGACCCAGCCTCTTCCTTCTACACACGAACCCACACTGACACGCCATATGTACACCTGCACACACACATCTGTTCTCTTTCACATCTCTGCTTGTATGCACATGTTCTCACAGTCATCTTCACCTCTCCACACTCTTCCTTTCCAGTTGGCACACACACACAGAACACATGCACATACACAGAAGTGTTCACACACACACAAATACACTTTCATGTCCACTTATACACACAGCATCAACCCCAGCGCATACAACCCCAGGCTGGTCCCCTCACCCTAACACACATACACTCACAAACCTCCGCACCCACAGACACAAACACCCCTCACACATTCTTTCTCCTCTCCCTCCCTCCTTCCTTTCTCTCAAACCCACTTGGCTCACTGTCCCGGCGGTGGTGGGTCCAGTCATCCCTCCTGTCCAAATCCAAGGGTTTTGGAGGGAAGACAATGGTCCCCTCACTCTCTCCTCCTCGCCCCAGTCCCAGGCAACGCAGCCGCAGTGACCCTGGCCCTAGCCCCGGGAGCCAGCACAGAGAGGGCGCCGGCTGTCCTGGTGGAGCCCAGCATGACTCACCTGCTTGCATTTGTCCTCAGCGGCCTTCTTGTCGGCCTCCGCCTGCTCGGCACGGTCGATGGCATTCTCCTTGTCCAGCTTCAGCATCTGCATCTTCTTCTTGATGGCCTCCATGGCGGCAGATGGGCTGTGGGGCTGAGTGTGAGGCGAGGGTGGAGGAGCAGGCTTTTAACCCCCGTGGGCACCGCCTCCTGCTCAGCTGGGCCAGCTGCCACTCGCCCGCCCATCACAGACTTGGCAGCTTACCGGCCTCCCTCACCCTCGCCTTATTTGGGCTTAGGATTTTCTTCAAGAAAAAAAAAAAAAAAAAAAAAAGAAAGGCCTAACCATTTCCATTTTTAACCTGGTGACATGGTCCTGTGTGACTGTGTGAGCCCAGGGTGGACCAGAGGGCCCACGAGGCAGGCCTGGGGTGGGGGCATGAGGGAAAGGCTGGGGAGGGTCGGGGGACTCCTGTGCTCCCTCTCTTTCTCTCTGGGTGTGCCTCCAGGGATGGGATCTCCACCAGGACCCTCACATCTCCTGCCACCACCCCAGGTGTCTCCCTGGGTCCCCCTCACTGCCTTCTGGCGGGTATTTGTCTCCGCTATCCCTCCTCGGTCTCTCTGGGTAACTGTCTCTGTGTCTCTCTCTATCCCTCTGTCTCTCTCTATGTCCCCATCATCCTCTCTATCTCTTGATTTTTGTCTCTTAGACTCTCACTGTGACTCTGTTCATCTGCCTGTCTCTGCGTCTCTGTTGTTTTCTATTTCCATCTGTCTCTGTCTCTCTCCCTCTCTGTCTCTTCAGCTTTTGCTCCCTCTCTCTCTATCTCTTCCTCCGCGTTTCTGTCTCTCTCCATCTCCCCTGCCCCCTGTGGCTTCCATCCCATTCGATTCACAGGGCAATAAAATCAATCGATTGAGCTGGGGAACTCTTGGAGGCCCGGCCCGGCACCCAACACCTTCCATCCCCTGCTCAGAACTAGCAGTGCCTCTCAGCACCCACAGGACACCCAGCTCCCAAGCTTTCTTCCCACTTAAGCCTCTTGCCAGTGCCCCCACCACACTCTCCTTACCCCCCAGCTCAGCGTGCCTCCTACCACTTCCCAGACACACTGCCGTTCCCACTAGAGGGCCTTTGCATGTGCAGCCCCTCTGCTTGCAGCGCCTTCCTATCTTCTCAGCTCCCTGAGGCCAGAGGAGCGGTCTCCAGAGAGGCTTGTCTACTCACTCATCTCCTCAGCAAACACAGAGGGTGCTCTGAAGAATATGGGAACTGTTGCTATTATTACTATTACTGTTACTACTACTGTTGTTATTAGTTGCCATCAAGTCAGCGTCGACTCATGGCAGCCCCATGCACAACAGAATGAAGAGCTGCCCAGTCCTGCACCATCTTCACAAACATTGGTATGCTCTAGTCCACTGTTTTGCCCACGGTGTACTTTGAGTGACTTCCATCCTAGAGGGTCATCTTCCAGCACTCTGTCAGACAATGTTCTGTGTGATCCATAGGGTTTTCATTGGCTAATTTTTGGATGTAGATTGCCAGGACTTTCTTCCTTTATAGTCTGGAAGCTCCACTGAAACCTGGCCACCATGGGTGACCTTGCTGGTATTTGCAATACCGGTGGCATAGCTACTGGCACCACAACAACACACAAGCCACCATAATATGACAGACTGAGAGATGGGTAGTGGTTTATTATTTATTATTATTATTAGACCATCATTAATGACTTGGGGCTGTTCTGGGGCAGGCCTGTTTCACAGTCTTGTCTGTGACTGCCACAAAAAATCAGAGAATGCTTGTTAAATAAAATAAATAAAATAAAGGCATTAAATTAAGTAAAATTTAATTAAATAGATAAAATTAGCAAAACTAGAAATTTCCACCTACACCTACACACACTCCTTTGCCTAGGAAACTTCTACTCATCCTTCAAGGCCCAGATCAGATGACACTTCCCCCAGGAAGCCTTCCTAGTCCCCCAGCCCAGCATCAAGGCCATAAGCTTCTATGTCCCAGCCGTTCGTTACTGGACAACAGGGGCGGTCAGGCCAAGATACAGACCCTCTTCTTTACCAGACATGATGTCCTTTTCTAGTGGTAAGTCTTTCCTGATGATGTGTCCAAAGTAAGGGAGACAAAGTCTCACCATTCTCACTTCTAAGGAGCATTCCGGTTGTATTTCTTCTAAGACTGATTTGTTTGTTCTTGTCACAGTCCACAATATATTCAACATTCTTTGCCAACATCACAATTCAAACATACCAATTCTTCTGTGTTCTTTTTCCACTGTCCATTCATATGAGGCAGTTGATAAGACCATGGCTTGGGTCAGATGTGCCTTAGTCCCCATTTTACAGATGGGGAAACTGAGGTGCAGAGTAGCTTGCCCAGGCTCACCCAGCTTGTGAGTGGCAGAGCTGGGAGCTGACCCAGCTGAGTCTAGAACAGAGCTAGGGGATCCTAAGACCTCGTTCACCTCCTTGTCCCTCCACCCTCCGAATGTCTCAGTTTGATCAGCAGAAGTCAGCCCCTGCCACCCCCGCTGCACCCAGAGACTCTGGACCAGCCTCGTTACAGGTGCTGTGGCTAATTCCAGGCCTGACACTACTGTCTCCAGAAAGGGATTCCCCCCGAAGGAGTGGCCGGCTCGATTCGTGGCCTTGTAGGGCAGCCCTGGGGTCCTTGGACTGGCCTCTTGTGCTCCCGGGGGTGGAATCTGATCCTGGGAGAGAGGAGGAGGCTAGACATGGCGCCAGAGCTGAGTTATGCCCTCCATTGGGCCTAGGGGCCTTTGGTGCCCCAGGGAAACCCAGGAGTTCTGGCCAGAGCTTCGAGGGTCATCCAGGTTTCCTGGTCCCCGGGGCCCTGGCCCAGCTGTCCAGGCTATGTGGCCTAGTACATGAAGCTGCCTTTTATAGCTCAGAAAGAGTGAGCCCCTGTTTTGTTCATAACTCTCCCTCTGGAGGCTTCTGAGGACAGGTAAGGGGGTCAAGTCCCTTATCATCATCCTGGTCACCTCACAATGGCGAGAGTAGGGTCATTTGTGAATGGACATTCATCAAGCATCTAGTACCTGGGTGGTGCATACGGTGAATGCACTCAGCTGCTAATTGAAAAGTTGGAGGTTCAAGCACCAGAGGTGCTTCAGAATAAAGCCCTGGCAGTCTACTTTGGAAAAATCAGCAACTGAAAACCTTCTGGAGCACCATTCTACTCTGACACACACAGGGTCACCATGAATGAGAGTCGACTTGACGGCAACTGGTATTTTGTTTTGTTTTGTTTTGGATTCTTTTTGCCTATTCGGAGTTTCTGGGTGATACAAATGGTGAACGTGCTCGGCTGCTAACTGAAAGACTGGAGGTTTGAATCCACCCAGAGGCACCTTGGAAGAAAGTCCTGGTGATCTATCTCCAAAAAATTAGCCATTGAAAATCCTATAGAGCTCAGTTTTACCCTGACACACATGAGGTTGCCAGGAGTTGGAATCAACTCGCTACGGACAATTGGTGTTTCATTTTTTAGGTTTTTTTTTTTTTTTTGCCTAATAGGAGTTCCTGGGTGGGCAAACAGTGAACATACTTGGCTGCTAACTGAACGACTGGAGGTTGAAATCCACTCAGAGGTGCCTCAGAAGAAAGGCCTGGAGATCTACTTCCGAAAAATCAGACATTGGAAACCCTATGGAGCACAGTTCTACTCTGACACCGGTGGGGTTGCTACGAGTCAGAGTCGACACCATGGCAACTCGTTTGGTGTTTTTCGTTTATTACATGCCATGCACTGTGTGGTCTTTGGGGACATCGTGGTGGACATGGCTCACTCCAGTGGAGAAGCAACAAATACCTGCAAATAATTATGGGATTAGTGGCAATGGTGCAAGCTGCTGTTTTAGGTCTGACTCCCCTCAAGCAGACCCTGAGACAAAGATTCGAGGGCAAGTAGTTTATCTGGGAGGTGCCCTGAGGAGACACGGATGAGTGTGGGGAAGTGAGGCTGGGAAGGGAAGTGTACTAGTACTGCTATAACACAAATACCAGAAGTGGGTGGCTTTAAAGAACAGAAATTTATTTTCTCACAGTTCAGGAGGTAGAAAGTCCGAATTCGGGGCTTGGCTCTAGGGGGAGGTCCTTCTTTGTCTATTTCTGTTAGTTGCTGTACAGTCTACTCCAACTCATGTTGACCCCACGTGTGCAGAGTAGAACTGTGCTCCACAGGATTTTCACGGCTGTGACTTTTCAGAAGTAGATCACCAGGCTTGTCTTCCGAGGCACCTCTGGTTGGATTCAAACTACCAACCTTTCGGCTAGTAGTTGAGCACTTAACCATTTGTGCCACGCAGGGTCTCCTGTTTTTGGCTTGTTGTTGTGGTTGTGTGTGGTTGCATCAATTCTGATTCATAGCGACCCCATGTGACAGAATAGAACTGCCCCATAGGGTTTTCTTGGCTGTAATCTTTATGGAAGCAAATCGCCAGGTCTTTCTCCCAAGGAGCTGCTGGGTGGGTTCGAACTGCCAGCCTTTCAGTTAGCAACCAAGAGCTTAACCACTGTACAACCAGGGCTCCTATTTCAGCTTCTACCCAAGCCGAATGAAACCCATTGCCATCAAGTCAATTCTGACTCATAGTGACCCTATAGAACAGAGTTGAACTGCCCCATAGGGTTTTCAAGGCTGTAAATCTTTACGGAAGCAGACTGCCACATCTTTCTCCCACAGGGTGGCTGACAGGTTCAAACAGCTGACCTTTTGGTTAGCAGCTGAGTGCTTTAACCACTGAGCACTATCTTATTCCCATTTCCAGGTGAGAGAAATGAGGCTCCGAGAGTGACCACTGTCCCATGGTCACACAGCCAGGAAGTGGCTCTAGACCAGAGCTTTTAATTTCTATGTTTTGCCGCCTCCCGCGGATACTTGGGACCCACCTAGACAGGTTGACAGGGACACTTGGGACAGGAATCTGGGATACCAGGTTGACTCCCACCCGGGAGACTCTTGGTCCTTGGTGGTAGTCAGGTGCCCCAGCACACACACGAAAACCAAAAACCCATTGCTGTCAAGTCAGTTCTGTCTTATAGCGACCCTATAGAACAGAGTAGAACTGCCCTATAGGGTTTCCCAGGATCAGCTGGTGGATTTGAACTGTCAACCTTTTGGTTAGAAGCCAAATGCTTAACTACTACCCCACCAGGGCATGTTTCATTGTCTAGTAGCTGGCAATCCTTGGAATTCTGGTTGTTGTAGTGAAGTGCTGTCAAGTCAGTTCCAATTCATAGTGAACTTATGTACAACAGAACGAAACACCGCCCGGTGCTGCACCATCCTCACAATTGTTATGCTTGAGCCAGTTGTTGCAGCCACGGTGCCAATCTGTCTTGTTGAGGGTCTTTCTCTTTTTTGCTGACCGTCTACTTTACCAAGCATGATGTCCTTCTCCAGGGACTGGTCTCTCCTGATAACATGTCCAAAGTATGTGAGATGAAGTCTTGCCATCCTTACTTCTAAGGAGCATTCTGGTTGTACTTTTTCAAAGACAGATTTGTTCGTTCTTTTGGAAGTCCATGATATATTCAATATTCTTTGCCAACACCATAATTCAAAGGCATCAATTCTTCTTTGGTTTTCCTTATTCATTGTCCAGCTTTCACATGCATATGAGGTGATTGAAAATACCATGGCTTGGGTCAGGTGCACCTTAGTCCTTAAAGTGACATCTTTGCATATTGCAATGCGTCATTTGATTTCTTGACTGCTGCTTCCATGGGCGTTGATTGTGGATTGAAGTAAAATGAAATCCTTGACAATTTCAATATTTTCTCTGTTTATCATGATTTAGCTTATTGGTCCAGTTGTGAGGATTTTTGTTTTCTTTATGTTGGGGTGTAATCCATACCGAAGGCTGTATTCTTTGATCTCATTAGTAAGTGCTTCAAGTCCTCTTCACGTTCAGCAAGCAAAGTTGTGTCATCTGCATATTGCCGGTTGTTAGTGAGCCTTCCTCCAATCCTGATGCTGAGTTCTTCTTCATATAGTCTAGCTTCTTGGATTATTTGCTCAGCAAACAGATTGAATAAGTAATGGTGGAAGGATTCAACCTTGATGCACACCTTTCTTAATGTTAAACCACACAGTATGCCCTTATTCTGTTTGAATGACTGACTCTTGGTCTAAGTACAGGTTCCTCATGAGCACAATTAAGTGTTCTGGAAGTCCCATTCTTTGCAATGTCTTGCATAATCTGTTATGATCCACACAGTTGAATGCCTTTGCATAGTCAATAAAACACAGGAAAACATCTTTCTGGTATTCTCTGCTTTCAATCAAGATTCATCTGACATCAGCAACAATACCCCTTGTTCCACATCTTCTTCTGAATCCAGCTTGAATTCTGGCAGTTCCCTGTTGATGTTCCGCTGCAATCACTTTAGAATGATCTTTAGCAAAATTTTACTTGTGTGTGATATTAATGGTATTGTTCAATAATTTCCTTACTGGAGTTGTTAGGCTTGTAGATTCAACTGCCTCCATTGTCAGATGACATCTGTCTTTCCTACGTGTCTGTACTGCACTTCTGTGTCTATGCTTCTCTTTATATAACTCAGAAATGAATAGGTTTAGGATCCACCCTACACCGGTGTCACCTCAACTGATTGATTGATTACATTGGATTGGTTAGGGAAAGTGATTACATTACATTATGTTAGATAACATCCACAGGTATGTTGTTGTTAACTGCTGTCCAGTTGGCTCCTACTCATAGCAACTGAATTCCCAACCTTGAATGGTGTCTCAAGTTACAATGAGGGAATTAATTGGGAAGAAATGGGATCCTGAAACTTGGGATGGGGACATATGGGCAGATAATCAGGATGCTGGGGACACTGAGCCCATAAATTCCATTGAATCACTCCTGCCAACAGAACCAGCCCTCTCACTCCCTTCTGAAGAGATGACTCCATCTTTGTCTGCTAAGCCACCCTCCCAAGTAAAACCATTAGTCCCTCGACCCCTATCTGATGAGGTTAACCCAGCTGTGTCTAAAGAGCCTTTGTCTGAGTCATTGCTGGGGCATCATCTGAGGCAGATGCCTTACAAGACAATGCTGAATGTTCTCAAAACTCATCCCCACAACCCATATTGTCTTCTAGACCTGTAAGTAGACTTAAGTCCCAGCAAGCCCCAAAAGGTGAAGTACAAAGTGTGACCCAGGTGGAGATACACTACACTCCAAAAGAACTGCTTGACTTTTCCAGTATGTACAAACAAAAACCTGGGGTATATGTGTTGGAATGGCTAATAAGTGTGTGGGATAATGGTGCAAGGAACATAAAGATGTATTAGTTTGAGTTTATTGAAATGGGCCCACTAAGCACAGAACCGTCATTCAATGTTTCAGCTCAAGAGGTTAGGAAAGGATCTAATAGTTTATTTGGTTGGGTCACTGAAGCATGGATTAGCAGTGGCCTACGCTAAATCAAGCTGAAGTTCCAGACCTGCCTTGGTATACAGTAGAAGAAGGTATCCAAAGACTTGGGGAAATTGACATGTCAGCTCAGGTTAGACCCACTCACAGACCCACACATGGAGTGCCTAGAGGACACACATTTTACCACAAAAGTGAGGAACAAATTTATGAAGGGACCCCCACCCAGCATCCTTGAAGACAGCTGTGATTGCTATTTTATGTAAGTCAGATTTGACAGTGGGAACTGCCCTAACTGAATTAAGACACCTAACTACAATGGGGCTGATTGGACCCTGTGGTGGTAGGGGCCAAGCGGCAGCACTCAATCAACAAAGACAAGGTAGGCGTGGATACCGTAATGGACAGCGGAGTCAAAGCAGTAATCAGAATAGTCTGACTCATATGGACTTACGGCATTGGCTACTGAGTCATGGTGTCCCTAGGAGTGAAATAGATAGGAAATCTACTAAATATTTGCTTGATCTGTACAAGTGGAAGAATTCTAGGTCAAGTGAACAGCAGTCTAACTTGAATTGCCAGAATAAAGAGTCACGGTCCCTCAATCAGTTCCCAGACTTGAGAGAATTTACAGACCCACAACCCCTTGAATGAAGGGGAGCCTTGAGGAAAGACTCCAATACACTGCCAAAAACTTATGCTATTAATCTTTCTCCCAGCTTCCAAAGGGATCTATGGCCTTTTACCAGATGACTGTTCACTGGGGAAAAGGAAATAATCAGACCTTTCAAGGATTACTGGATACTGGCTGTGAACTGACACTAATTCCAGGAGATCCAAAATGTCACTGTGGCCCACCAGCCAGAGTGGGGGCATATGGGGGTGAAGTTATTAATGGAGTCTTAGCTCATGTCTTTCTCACAGTGGGTCCAGTGGGTCCCCAAACCCATCCTGTAGTGATTTCCCCAGTTTCAGAATGCATAATTGGAATAGATATACTCAGCAACTGGCGGAACCCCCACACTGGATTCCTGACAAGTGGAGTAAGGGCTATTATGGTAGGAAAAAGCCAGGTGGAAGCCATTAGAACTTCCCCTACCTAGGAAAATAGTAAACCAAAAGCAATACTGCATTTCTGGGGGTGATTGCAGAGATTACTGCCACCATCAAGGACTTGAAGGATGCAGGGGTGGTGATTCCCGCCACATCCCCATTCAACTCGCCTATTTGGCTCGTGCAAAAAACAGGTGGATCTTGGAGAATGACAGTGGATTATCGAAAACAACCAGGTGATGACTCCAACTACAGCTGCTGTTGCAGATGTGGTTCATTGCTTGAGCAAATTAATACATCTCCTGGTACCTGTTATGCAGCTATTGATCTGGCTAATACCTTTTTCTCCATACATGTTTCAAAGGACCACTCATTTGCCTTCAGCTGGCAAGGCCAGAAATGTACCTTCAGTCTCCTAGCTCAGGCCTATATCAACTCTCCAGCCCTATGTCATAATTTAGTCCACAGTTACCTTGATCACCTTTCCCTTCCACAAGATGTCACACTGGTCCATTACATTGATGACACTATGCTGATTGGACCTAGTAAGGAAGAAGTGTCAATGACTCTGGACTTATTGGCAAAGCATTTGTGCGCTAAAGGTGGGAAATTAATCCAACAAAAATTCAGGCACCTTACACCTCTGAAATTTCTAGGGGTCCAGTGGTGTGGGGCATGTCAAGATATTCCTTTCAAAGTGAAGGATAAGCTATTGTATCTGGCTCCTCCACATCTAAAAAAGAGGCACAATGTCTAAGTGGGCCTCTTTGGATTTTGAAGGCAATATAGCCCTCATTTGGACATGCTAATCTGGCCTATTTATCAAGTGACTGAAAAAGCTGGTAGTTTTGAGTGGGACCCAGAACAACAGAAGGCTCTGCAACAGGTTCAGGCTTCCGTGCAAGTAGCTCTGCCACTTAAGCCATATGATCCAGCTGATTGAATCGTGCTTGAAATGTCAGTGGCAGATGGAGATGCTGTTTGGAGTCTTTGGCAGGACCCTACTGGTGAATCACAGGGCAGACCCTTAGGATTTTGAAGCAAAGCCCTGTCATCCTCTGCAGAATACTACTCTCTTTTTGATAAATAGCTTTTGGCTTGTTACTGAGCATTAGTAGAGACAATGCTTAACTATGGGCCACCGAGTCACCGTGCGGCCTGAGCTGCCCATCATGGGTGTTGTCTGACCCACAGAACCATGAAGTTGCATAATTAAATGGAAGTGGTGTGTACAAGATTGGACCCGGGCAGGATCTGAAGGCACAAGTAAGTTGCATGAGGAAGTGGCCCAAATGCTTATGGTCTCTACTCCTGTTACATTACCTTCCATCTCCCAGTCTGCACCTATGGCCTCATTAGGAGCTCCTTATGATCGGCTGACTGAGGAAGAGAAAGCTCGTGTCTGGTTCACAGATGGTTCTGTGTGATATGCAGGCACCACTCAAAAGTGGACAGTGGCAGCCCTATATCCCCTTTCTGGGACCTTCCTGAAAGACAGTGGTGAAGGGAAATCCTCCCAATGGGCAGAACTTTGAGCACTGCACCTGGTTGTTGACTGCTTGGAAAGAGAAATGGCAGATGTGTGAATTTTTACTGATTTATGGGCTGTGGCTAATGGTTTGGCTGGACGGTAGGGACTTGGAAGGAAGATGATTGGAAAATTGGAGACGAAGAGGTAGTATGGGGAAGAGGTATGTGGATAGACCTCTCTGAATGGGTTAGAGAAGTGAAGATATTTGTGTCTCGTGTGAATGCTCACCAAAGGCTGACCTCAGCAGTGGAGGATTTCAACAACCAAGTGGTTAGGATGACAAGTTCTTTGGAAACCAGTCATTCTCTTTCCCTAACCACTCCCGTCATTGCTCAATGGACTTATGAACAAAGTGGCCATGTTGGCAGGGATGGAGGTTATGTGTGGGTTCAGCAACATGGACTTCCACTTATTAAGGCTGACTTGGCTATGCCACTGCTGAATGCCCAATCTGCCAGCAGCAGAGACCAACAGTGAGTCCCTGGTGTGGCACCATTCCTCAAGATGATCAGTCAGAAACCTGGTGTCAGGTTTTTACATTGGACCACTATTATGGATTAAATTGTATCCCCCAAAGAGATCTATCAACTTGGCTAGGCCATGATTCCCAGTATTGTGTGATTTTCTACCATTTGTGATTTGATGTGATTTTTCCTGTGCTTTGTAAATCCTACCTCTATGACATTAATGAGGTGGGATTTGTGGCAGTTATGTTAATGAGGCAGGAATCAATGTACAACATTAGGTTGTATCTTAAGTCAACCACTTTTTAGATATAAAAGAGAAGTGAGAGGGAGGCAGAGCCAACATGGCACTATAGATAGAAGCACCCAGCTGTCCCTCCACAGCAAAGACCCGAAAAACTAAGTAAAACAGAGAAAAACGTCAATCCTGGAACCCTAAGCTTCAAATGAAGAAATAAAGAACTCACCAGGCCCCAAATGCAATAAGAAACTGATAGAGAAGAGAGATCGAGGAGAGAGATGTGCAGAGGTCCTCTATCAGCTAATGCAGCACAGACTTGCCATCTTGGACTGCTGTCGGAGATAGGCGGACAGGGAGTATGGGAAAGCAGCTTCACGCAGCTTCCAGCAGGAGACAGAGCTCCTGGCAACCAGCAATATATGCTTTCCCACCCCCCATCCTTCTCCTCCCTGCTCTACCTCTGTCGCTTCCTAGGTAGCTGTGGTAGTTCGGCCAGCTGGTAAGTGCAGGGTCCATGCTGCTTGGATTCGCTGCACCCACATTGGAGTTTGGCAAACAGGGACTACAGGAATGCAGCCTCACAGAGCTCCCAGCAGGGGATGGAACGCCCAGTAACCAGTGATATATGCTTTCCCACCTCCTCTTCTCCCCCCAACTTGGCCTCCTCTGCTTCCCACCAGCTGCAGTCTCTTGGCCGGGAGGCACTGGCTTTGGCCAGTGCTGCTTGGATTCACCCCACCCATACCGGCCAGCTCCCTGAGTGCCATTTGTTATGTTGCTGGTGTTGCTTTTTTCTGCTTCTTTTGGTTTCTTCTGTGCCTTTCACTGCCTCCCCCCTCCTTTCTCTCGAACACCTAGCTCCATGCGCCATCTTTGCTTCTTCTTGAAAGGCTGTGAAGTGCTGCTCAACTGGGGAACTGCTTCCCTGGCCTGCACTGCCACACTGGTGTGATCCCTGGGGCTTTTTTTGTTTTGTTTTATTGTTTGTTTTCTTTTTCTTTTCGTGGCTTGGGAGCCCCTTCTAGCCAGGCTGTACTATGCAGCTTGGGAGCCATTTTCCCAGTCTGTGGAGCCATGCTGATGGGATCCCTGGGGGCATTTCTTTTTCCTTTTTGTCTTTCTTCATTTCTCAGTTTCTCGTCTCCCTATGCTTACCTTCTTTTCCTTTCTCCTGAATACCTGGTGCTGTGTGACATCTCTACCCCTTTTAGCCAGGCTGTACTGCACAGCCTGGGAGCCACTTCCCCATTCTTTGCAGCCACACCAGTGGGACCCCTGGGGGCTTTGCTTTTTTAAAAATTTTTATTTATTTATTTTTTCTTTTTCCCTTTTTGTTTTTCTCCATTTCTCGGTTTCTCATCTCTCCACTCCAGTGGCAAGCTCCCTTAGCATTATTTTCTTTGTTTTTGGTTCCTGTTTCTCTCTCCTCTTTCCCATACCCATCTGAGCTCCACACATCACAACCTCCTCCCTCCTTCCTGCCTACCTGCGCCAAGCACTGAACAGCACACCCCCAAGCAGCACAGGCACGGCCTAATGGAACCTGCCCTGCACTTATTCCTGGCCTTCCCTGTTGGCTGTAGTATGTGTCACAAACAACCCATCCCAGCGCCTCCCCTTCAGCTGGACCTTCCCTGCTGCACCATAGCTGAGTGACTGACCCTGCCTATTGGACAAGGAGGTGAAAAGTATCGTGCCTACAGATGAGCAAACAACAAAGAACACACACCTGCTCAGACATAACCAATAAAACAAAAAGGCAGGACTGTCCTGGTCATCTACTGCTGCTATGACAGAAATACCACAAGTGGGTGGTTTTAACAAAGAAAAATTTATTTTCTCACAGTCTAGTAGGCTAGAAGTCCAAATTCAGGGCGTCAGCTCCAGGGGAAATCTTTCTCTCTCTGTTAACTCTGGAGGAAAGTCCTTGTCTTCATCAATCTTCCCCTGGACTAGGAGCTTCTCTGCACAGGAACCTCAGGTCCAAAGGACACGCTCTGCTCCTAGCACTGCTTTCTTGGTGGTATGAGTTCCCCAACTCTCTGCTTGCTTCCTTTTCCTTTTATCTCTTGTGAGATAAAAGGTGGTGCAGACCATACCCTACAGAAACTCCCTTTACATTGGATCAGGGATGTGACCTTAGTAAGGATGTTACAATCCCACCCCAATCCTCTTTAATACAAAATTACAATCACAAAATGGAAGACTACCACACAATACTGGGAATCACGGCCCAGCCAAACTGATACACACTTTTTTGGGGGCACATAATTCAATCCATGACAAGGATGAAACAAACAAATCTACAATCAATGAACGAAGAAAATAACTACTGAAAGTCCCAAAGACAGCAGACAATATCAAAACATATTTAAAAAAAAAAAGGACAGGATGGTTCCAGTAGGCACCCAAAATAAAACACCAGATGACTTTCCAGTAGAAGAAAAAGCACTAGAACTACCTGATAGGGAATTCAAATCTCTAATATTCACAGCTATCCAAGAGTTGAAGCAAAAAGCAGACAAAAATGAGGAGAAAGTAAACAAATTCATGGAAAAGACAGACATATTCATGGAAGATACAGACAAAAAATGGAAGAATTCAGGAAAATAATACAGGAACAAAATGCAAAAATAAATTCACAACTAGAACTCATACAAAAACAACAATTAGAAATCCAAAAGATGAACAACAAGATTTCAGAAATGGACAGTGTCACAGAAGGGCTGAGGAGCAGGTTTGAAACAATGAAAGACAGGATCAGCAAAATTTAAGACAAACACTTGGATACAACTCTGTTCAAAGAAAAATCAGAAAAAAAGAATGAAGAAACATGAAGACACCCTGAGAATTATGTGGCATACAATCTGTGAATGAATAGAGGAGTGGCAGTGGCAGAGGACCAGCAGCAGCAGAGAACCAGCAGCAGCAGAACCAGAAGACCAGCATGAGATGGCTGACTGGAGCCAACCCACAGAGTGAGAGAGCTGACTGTCTGTGTGAAGAAGGCTGCTTGGCAGAGTGGGGTGCCTCCGGGCACTTACTGGTGGAGCTACAGAGCTTTAGAACACTTGCCCCAGCAGGGCAGATGCGGGTGTGAGGCTCGAGGAGCTGAGAGGCCAAGAAACCAGGAAACAGAAGCTGAAGAGACAAGGGACACAATAAGCTGAGCTGCCTCAGTCTCAAAAGGTATGGCATGACTTTGGGGGTTTTAAAGGATGTAGCCACAGCCTGTGGTGCTTCTAAGAGTGGAGTTACCACTCAGATGGACTAGGGGAATGGTGTGCCTAAAGTCGAGGGAGCAGAGTTGCTGTCCCAATGGGCCTGGAAGGCGGAGCTGAAGCCCAGGGCCGAGGGGCCTCCACTCAGAATCCAGAGAGTGTAGCCAATTCTTAGAGTCTGGAGGGCAGGGCCATTGTGTAAATTGTCTCAGAGAACAGAGGATTAATTTCAAAGACTTGAGGGCTAATGTAATGAATTCGGCTGACTTTCTTGGTGTCTGTTATTTCTTCTTTTCCTCCAGTTTCTCTCATTTGTAATGGAAATGTCTTAGCTTGTGCCTGTTCTGCCATTGTACCCTTGGAGGCAGATAACTTGTATTCTAGATTTCACGGATGAAGAGGGATTTTTGGATTTTGGGCTTGGAGTTAAGACTTTTGCTATGATATGACGGGATGAATATGTTTTGCATGTTGCAAGGAAGTGATTTTTGTGGGGGGCCAAAGAGTGAAATGTCATGGATTGAATTGTGTCCCCCCAAAAAATGTATGTATCAATTTGGCTAGGCCATGATTCCCAGTGCTGTGTGGTTGTCCTCCATTTTGTGATTGTAATTTTATGTTAAAGAAGATTAGGGTGGGATTGTAACACTACCCTTACCCAGGTCACATCCCTGATCCAATGTAAAGGGAGTTTCCCTGGGGTGTGTCCTGCACCGCCTTTTACCTCTCAACAGATAAAAAGAAAGGGAAACAGAGGGGGGACCTCATACCACCAAGAAAGCAGTGCCGTGAGCAGAGCACATCCTTTGGACCCAGGGTCCATGCTCTTGAGAAGCTCCTCGACCAGGGGAAGATTGAGGACAAGGATCTTCCTCCAGAGCTGACAGAGAAAGCCTTCTCCTGTAGCTGACACCCGGAATTTGGACTTGTAACCTACTAGACTGTGAGAGAATAAATTTCTCTTTGTCAAAGCTATCGAAGCTAAATACTTGTGGTATTTCTGTTATAGCAGTACTAGATGGCTAAGACATAATCAAAAGTGAAAATTTGCTAGCGATCAGAGTTCCAGAACAGGAGGAGAAAATGGAAAACACAGAAAGGATCATTGGAGAACTGCTGACATAAACCTTCACTAATATCATTAAAGATGAAAATCTGACCATCCAAGAAGCTCAAAGAACCCCATATAGGATAGACCCCAAAAGAAAATCACCAAGGCATATCATAATCACATTCGGTAAAACCAAAGACGAAGAAAGAATCCTGAGAGCAGCTCGAGAAAAACAAAAAGTCACGTACAGAGGAGAATCAATAAGACTAAGCTCTGATTATTCAGCAGAAACCATGCAGGCAAGAAGGCAATGGAATGACATATATAAAACCTTGAAAGAAAAAAATTTCCAGCAAGAATAATATGTCTTGTAAAACTCTCATTCAAATATGATGGTGAAATTAAGACATTTCCAGATAAACAGAAATTAAGGGACTACGTAAAAATCAAACCAAACTTACAAGAATTATTAAAGGGAGTCCTTCAGTTTGAGAATAAACATCAGACCACAGCCTGAATCTAGGATGCAAGCTCATACCAGCCAGATACCAACCTAGGAAATGAACTCTCAAGGACTGTCCAAGACCAAAAAAATGACAACAGGGAACCAGAGAGGTTAATCTGTAAATGACAACAACGTCAGAACAAATAAAAGAGGGAATAAATGGTGTAGGTATAGAACTTTCTAATGGAGAGGAAGGCAAGGCGATACCAAGAAATAATAGACTGGTTCAAACCTAGGAAGATAACGGTAAATTTCAAGGTAAACACAAAGAAAGTTAACAAACCTACTCATCAAAATAAAGAAGAAAAACATAAAGTCTCAGTACAAACAAAACCTACAAAAACAAAAGAAATGAAAAAAAAAAATCCACAGACAAAAGGAATTCAGCACAGGAGAGTAAGAGAAACAAAGAAAATCTCAGCACCACAAAAAAAAAGCACTACAAAAGGACAGCAATAAATTCACACCTATCAATAATTACACTGAAGTAAATGGCCTGAATGCCCCCATATGGAGACAGAGAGTGACAGAATGAATTAAAAAACAGGGTCCATCAATATGATGTCTACAGAAGACACATCTTAGAAACAAAGATGTAAAGTTATTAAATATCAAAAGATGGAAAAAATATATCAAGTAAACAGCTACCAAAAAAGAGCAGGAGTGGAAATACTAATCTAAGATAAAACGGACTTTAAAACAAGATCCACCATAAAAGACAAAGAAGGGCACTATATAATGATTAAAGGGATGATCCATCATGAAGACATAACCATAATAAACATCTATGCACCCAATGACAGGGCTCCAAAATACACAAACTCTTTTTAACAGCACTGAAAAGAGAAATTGACAGCTCCAAAATAATAGTAGGATACTTAACACTTTCGGTCAAGGGCAGAACATCTAGAAAGAAACTCAGCAAAGATACAGAAGACCTAAAGGGCACAATCAGCCAACCTGACCTCATAGACATATATAGAACACTGCACCCAACAGCTGCAAAGTATACAATCTTTTCTGATGCACATGGAAAGTTCTCAAGAATAGACCACATCTTACACCCCAGAGCAACCCTCAACAAAATCCAAAATATTGATATAATACAAAGTATCTTCTCTGACTACAACACCATCAAGGTAGAAATTAACAACAGAAAGACAAAGGAAAAAAATCAATTACATGGAAACTGAATAACACCCTGCTTAAAAACCACTGGATAATAGTAGAAATCAGAGATGGAATCAAAAAATTCCTATAATCAAACAGGAATGAAAACACATCACACCAAAACCTTTGGAACACAGCAAAGGCAGTCCTCAGAGGTCAATTTATAGCAGTAGATGCACACATCAAAAAAGAAGAAAGGGACAAAATCAAAACATTAGCTACACAACTTGATCAAATAAAGAATAGCAAAAAAAAAAAAAAAAAAAAAAGCCCACAGTCACCAGAAGAAAGGAAATAGTAAAGATCAGAGCAGAAATAAATGAAATAGAGAAGAGAAGAACGATAGAAAGAATCAACAAAACTGAAAGTTCGTTCTTTGAAAGGATCAACAAAATTGACAAACCACTGGCCAAACTGACAAAAGAGAAACAGGAGAGGATGCAAATAACCCAAATAAGAAATGAAATAGGGGACGTTACAACAGACCCAACTGAAATAAAAAGGATCATAACAGAGTATTATGAAAAACTATACCCCTGCAAATTTGAAAACCTAGAGGAAATGGACAAATTTCTAGAAACACACTACCTACCCAAACTAACACAAAGTGATGGTGAAAATCTGAACAGACCTATAACAAGAGAAGAGATTGAAAAGGTAATTTAAAAAACTCCCAACAAAAAAAAAGCCCTGGCCCAGATGGCTTCACTGGAGAATTCTACAAAACATTCAGAGAAGAGCTTACACTAGTACTACTCAAACTATTTCAGAACATAGAAAAGGAAGGGATACTTCCAAATTCATTCTATGAGGCCAGCATAACCCTGATACCAAAACCAGGCAAAGACACCACAAAAAAGAAAATTGGAGACCAATATCTCTCATGAATATAAATGCAAAAATTCTCAACAAAATTCTAGTCAATAGAATTCAGTATCATGTCAAGAAAACAATACACCACTACCGAGTGGTATTCATACCAGGTATTCAAGGATGGTTCAACATTAGAAAATCAATCAACGTAATCCACCACATAAATAAAAGGAAAGAAAAAAATCACATGATCATCTTAATTGATGCGGAAAAGGTGTTCAACAAAGTCCAACACCCACTTCTGATAAAAACTCTCAATAAAATAGGTATAGAAGGGAAATTTCTCAACATAATAAAGGGCATCTATGCAAAACCACAGCCAACATCATTTTTAGTGGAGAGAGGCTGAAAACATCCCCCTTAAGAACAGGAACAAGACAAGGATGCCCTTTATCACCACTCCTATTTAACATTGTTCTGGAAGTCCTAGCTACAGCAGTAACGCAAGAAAAAGAAATAAAGGGAAGCCGAACTGGTAATGAAGAGGTTAAACTGTCCCCATTTGTAGATGGTATGATACTATACCTTGAAAACCCAAAAGACTTCACGAGAAAACTACTGGAACTAATAGAAAGATTCAGCAGAGTAGCAGGATACAAGATAAACATTCAAAAATCAGTTGGATTCCTATACACCAATACAGAGAATGATGAAAAGGAAATCAGGAAGGTAATACCATTTAAAATAGCCCCTAAAAAAATAAAATACTTAGGAATAAATCTAACCAGAGATGTAAAAGACCTATACCAAGAAAACTACAAAACACTACTGCAAGAAACCAAAAGAGATGTACATAAATCGAAAACATACCATGTTCGTGGGTAGGTAGACTCAACATTGTGAAAATGACAATTCTATCCAAAGCGATTTACAAATATAATGCAATCTGATCCAAATACCAACAACATTCTTTCTTTATACCACCTTGACTTCCTCTCCATGTGAAAAATCTATGTCTACATTTTTTAAGTCCCTCTTTTTTGTTTTAATGTTGTTATCTTTTACATATTGACATCTGTTTCCCTATTTTCAGTGTTACAGCTTTGATTTATTTTTGTGACTTCCCTATCTGGGTAGATATCTGGTTGTTCTGTCCTGTGTTCTAGTCTTGGGTTGTTATCTGATGTTATTGATTTTCTAACTGGAGGACTCCCTTCAGTATTTCTTGTAATTTTGGTTTGGTTTTTACAAATTCCCTAAATTTCTGTTTATCTGGAAATGCCCTAATTTCGCCATCATATTTGAGAGACAGTTTTGCTGAATATATAATTCCTGGATGGCAATTTTTTTCCTTCAAGGCTTTATATATGTTATCGAATTGCCTTCTTGCCTGCATGGTTTCTGCTGAGTAATCTGAGTTTATTCTTACTGACTCTCCTTCATAGATGACTTTTCATTCATCCCTAGCTGCTCTTAAAATTCTCTTTATCTTTGGTTTTGGCAAGTTTGATTATAATATGTCTTGGTGACTTTCTTTTGGGATCTACCTTATGTGGGGTTCTATGATCATCTTGGATAGATACCTTGTCATCTTTCACGATATTAGG
Organism: Dugong dugon; assembly: GCA_030035585.1. Classification (NCBI taxonomy): domain Eukaryota; kingdom Metazoa; phylum Chordata; class Mammalia; order Sirenia; family Dugongidae; genus Dugong; species Dugong dugon. Next base: position 20,540,034 of record CM057462.1, on the reverse strand, counting down.
GAAGTTTTCTGCCAACAAATCTTCAACAATTCTCTCTGTATTTTCTTTTATTCCCCCGTTCTGGTACTCCAATCACTCGTAGGTTATTTCTCTTGATAGAACACCACATAATTCTTAGGGTTTCTTCATTTTTTTAAATCCTTTTATCTGATTTTTCCTCAAATAAGTTGGTGTCCAGTACTTTATCTGACTTCCATTGCCTCAATTCTGCTCCTATGACTTTCTATTGAGTTGTCTAATTCTGACATTTTATTGTTAATCTTCTGGATTTCTGATTGCTGTCTCTCTACGGATTCTTGCAGCCTGCTAAATTTGTCATTATGCTCTTCTCTAATCTTTTTAATTTCCTCTATTGCGTGTTCTGTGTTTTGATTAATTTCCTTCCTAATCTGTCGAAGAGTCCTCTATATTAATCTTTTGTATTCTGCCTCTGGTAATTACAAGAAATTTTCTTCCTCTGGAAAATTTCTAGATTCTTTCTTTTGGGAGCTTGCTGAAGCCACCACGGGCTGCCTCTTTATATGATTTGATATTGACTGTTGTCTCTGAGCCATCAATAAGTTATTATTTTTATTTATTTTATGTTTGCTTACTGTGTCCTAGCTTCTTGTTTTGTTTTGATATACCCAAATAGGCTGCTCGCTTGAGCTAGTTTGCTTATTGGCAGCTTTGAAGTTCTAATGTCCTGCCACCAGGTGGTTATATCTATTACTAGGTGTGTGACCTCAGGAGTCTGCCCACTCCTCCTGTATGGATTCAGCTCAGGTGCCCAGGTAGATAGCCACCAAGTGTGTGGTGCAGTCCTAGACAGGCATGGGTGATTGGTGTAGGCACAGGCATCTGGCTGCAGCAGAAGTTTACATTCTGATCAAGGCAGGGGGCTTACAGCCACCCCGAGTGTCCAGGAAGAAGGCATGTCCCTGTTCCCTACAGCACGTAGGTGGGTGGGTTCTGCAGCCTGACTAGGAGCACCCAGTGCTGTTAGCTGTAAGGACTGGGAGGCACCTCTTATTCTTGGGCCCCTATTGCAGGTGGCTAGGTGCTGTGGGTGGAGCCACCAGTCCTCAGGCCCCTGATGTGGGTAGGTGAAGACCCTGCTTAATGGGCAGAGCAGTGTCAAATGTCACGAACCTGCCACTTCACAGCTGAAACAGTTGAAGTTAGACTTCAGGTATGTACCCTGTTGTACAGTGGTAATGAGGGCCTGTCATGGATTGAATTGTGTCCCCCAAAAGTATCTGTCAACTTGGCTGGGTCATGATTCCCAATATTGTATGATTGTATAATCTGATGTGATTTCCGTATGTGTTGTAAACTCTATCACTATGATGAGGTTATATGTGATCTTCTTATGTGTTGTAAATTCTATCACTGTGATGTGGTTATACTGATGAGGTTTACAGGATTAGGTAGTGTCTTAATCCAATCTCTTTTGAGATATAAAAGAGAGAAGGAAGCAGACGCACATGGGAACTTCATACCACCAAGAAAGCAGTGCCGGGAGCAGAGAGCGTCCTTTGGACCTGAGGTTCCTGCACAGAGAAGCTCCCAGACCAAGGAAAGACTGATGCATTACAAATACCTTTCTCCAGAGCCGACAGAGACAGAGAAAGCCTTCTCCTGGAGCTGATGCCGTGAATTTGTACTTGTAGCCTACTGGACTGTGAGAGAATAAATTTCTCTTTGTTAAAGCCATCCACTTGTGCTATTCCTGTTAGAGCAACACTAGATGACTGAGACAGGGCATATGATGTTGAAATGTGCCCACACAAGTCTATGCAGGGGGAAAGGCACTCAAAGACCATGGATCCCTTATGCCTATGCCTAGGCAAAGGAGCTTGCCTACCCTGAGTTCCTGGCTTAGAGGAGCCTGCAGTTTATTTTTTCTTCTGTTAATTTATTCACTCTCCAAGGCTGGGAGAATGGCTCAGGGCGTGTGATGGATTCTACTTCTGGCCCAAGGGACTCGGCAATTGCTGAAGCCAGTCTGGACCCAGTGCCGAGCAGGGAGCAGGGAGGTAAACGGGAGAGAAGTTTTTCCCTAAGGTGGGCGTTTTTGATCTGCATGGTAAGCCGGACACAAGTACTTATCTTCTACCAATTGCAGGCTGCTTCTCACTGTTCTGGGTGGCCAAGTAGACTCTGTGCTGCTGAGTCTCTCCTGGTGCAGAATATGCCTCCCAAGCACTGCTGCTTGCCTGCCTCACCGCTCACCCATGAGCTGATCAGGCCTGAAGGTCTCAGGCTCTTGCTGGGTCAGATCTGGCAACTCCTCAGTGCTTCCAAACCGTCTCTCCCTCCCCCTGCCACTCAGTCCAGTTCCTTGACTTTGACTTTGATGTTCAGGCCTCCTAGATTGTCATATATAATTGATTCACTTGTTTTTTTTGGGTCATTGTTGTTAGAGGGTCCACCGGAAACGTCTAACTACTCCACCATCTTGGCCCCACCTCTCACCAACAATATTCTTAAAGAGATGGAAAAACTAATCATTAACTTTAGGATAGGATAGGAGAAAGACTCGTTAACAACCTTCGTTATGCAGATGGCACATTTCTTGCTGAAAGTGAAGAGGACTTGAAGCACTTACTGATGAAGATCAAAGACCACAGCCTTCAGTATGGATTGCAGCTCAGCATAAAGAAAACAAAAATCCTCACACCTGAACCAATAAGCAACATCATGATAAACAGAGAAAATATTGAAGTTGTCAAGGATTTCATTTTACTTTCATCCACAATCAACGTGCATGGAAGCAGCAGTCAAGATGCATTGCACTGGGAAAATCTGCTGCAAAGATCTCTTTAAAGTGTTAAAAAGCAAAGATATCACTTTAAGGACCAAGGTGCGCCTGTCTCAAGCCGTGTTGTTTTCAATCACCTCATATGCATGTGAAAGCTGGACAATGAATAAAGAAGACCGAAGAAGACAGAAGGCCTTTGAGTTATTGTGTTGTTGAAGAATAGTGAATATACTACGGATTGTGAGAAGAATGACCAAATCTGTCTTGGAAAAAGTACAGCCAGAATGCTCCTTAGAAGCAAGGATGGTGAGACTTGTCTCACGTACTTTGGACATGTTATTAGGAGGGACCAGTCCCTGGAGAAGGACACATGCTTGATAAAGTAAAGGGTATGTGTAAAAGAGGAAGACTCTCTACATGATGGATTGACACAGTGGCTGCAACAATGGGCTCGAGCATAACAACCATTGTGAGGATGATACGGGACCAGACAGTTTTTCGTTCTGTGGTACATAGGGTTGCTATGAGTTGGAACTGACTCAAGGGCATCTAACAACAATGACAACAATTCAGGCAAAGAAGACTATGTCTGGAATGCAGGAGACCCTGTAGGGTGTCTCTTAGTACTACCATGCCCTATGATTAAAGTCAGTGGAAAACTACAGCAACCCAATTCCGACATGTCTACTAATGGCCCAGTGCCTTCAGAAATGAAGGTTTGGGTCACCCCACCAGGCAAAGGACCAGGACCAGTTGAGGTGCTTGCTGAGGGCAAAGGTAATTTGGAATGGATGGTAGAAGAAGGTAGTTCTAAATACCACTTATGAACACGTGACCAGGTGCGGAAATGACTGTAATTGTTATGATTATTTCTTACTTGTATGTGTGCATCAAATATTTTTGTTTTCTTCATTTATAAAATGTAAACGGGGCTAGTGCGTTTTTGGTTGTATGTGTGTTAGTTGTATCGTGTTAGGCGCAAGTACTTTATAATTGTCTTTATTCAGAGATTTTGTATGGTTTAAGGAGACGTGTACAGGTGCCAAGTTGACAAGGGGTGAACTGTGACCATTAAGGTTGTATGTCAACTTGGGTGGACCATAATTCTCAGTGGTTTGGCACTTATAATGTAGTTTGGCAGTTGTATAATGATGTAATCACTTCCATGAAGAGATCTGATGTAATATGATCCCCTCCATGTTGTGATCTGCTATGAGTAGCCAATCAGTTGAAAGGAAGATTCCTTGAGGGTGTGGTCTGCATCCAATACATGTGGACTTTCCGGCAAAGCTCGTGGGCTTTTGCTCACTCTAAATCCTGCAGCTGGCTACTGGTTGTCTGACCTCTGGTTCTTGGGACTTGAGCTAGCAACTTACCTGCCATCTTGCCTGCCAATTCATTGGTCTCTGCAGCCTGTGAGCCAGGGCCCTACTCTCTGACCTGCTGACTTTGGGTTCTCCAGCCCCTTCAGCTATGTGGGTTGGGAGAAGCCTCCAGCCTGACCCAGGGACTTGGGACTTTCCAGCCTCTACAACTGTGTGAACCATTTCCTTGATATCAATCTCTCTCTATATATATTTATATGCTTTACTGGTTTTGCTTCTCTAGAGAACCCAGCCTAAGACACTGTGGCAGCTGGGGTATTGATCCACCAATTCCCATCGTCATTGATTGGGGACATCACTCTTGTCTACCCTTTGCATGGGCCACACTAGCTTCAGCAGATGGAGGAGGCCCCTCCTCCCTGCAGCAGAGAGATTTGAGGGCTGGAAGAAGGAAGCCCTTGGTGTGGAGGGGAACAACGGAAGCCAAGGGGACCTGGGCAGGACACCAATAGTTTTGGCTAAAACCACTAATAGATTGTATAATGTAGGGACATGATTAGTCTTAGGTAGAAGTTAGGGAAGTCTTCCCAGAGGAGGTGACAATGGAAGTGAGGTCTGCAGGATGACTGAAAGTTGAGGTGGGGGTGGTAGATACAGACCCTCATATGCAAAGGTGGAAGGGACTAAAAGGAGATGAGCAGTCCTTGAGGGGAGAGAGAAGGGTGGATTATGGTAGGTGATGCAGGGATCAGACTACAGAGGGGGGTGTGGACTGCTCCTCCGAAGGTATCTACTGGGGTTTGAGGCATGTGAAGAGAACGTGGGGACAAAGTGAGTTTACCAAACAGTGTTGGAAAAGAACCAAGATGTTCTTGGCTTTCACCCTATGGAGTCTTGCTGTTTAAATAATAATCTGATAATATTAATAAAAGTGGTGCTGGCTAAGAATAATCCAGAGACATTCAATGGCTGAGTCTGGTGGTTCAGTGGTAGAACTCTCGCCTTCCATGCAGGAGATTCAGGTTTGATTCCTGGCCAGTGCATCTCATGCATAGCTACCACTTATTTGTTCATGGAGGCTTGTGTGTTGCTGTGGTGCTGAACAGGTTTCAGCAGAGCTTGCCTACTAAGACAGACTAGGAAGAAAGGCCTGGTGATCTACTTCTGAAAATCAGCCAATGAAAACCCTATGATCACTATGATTTGGTCCACATCACATCATGGGGATGGCACAGGACCAGGCAGCACTTTATTCTACTGTGAATGAGGTCACTATGAGTTGGGGACTGACTTGACAGCACCTAACAACAACAACAAGGTTGATTCAGAGAGTTTCACGTGCCAAGGTGGTCTGGGGGGAGTCATTGACCCTTTACCAGAACCTTGTACAGTATGTGCAAATATTACCCTCATTTCAAAAAGGCCCCAGCAGTGATGTTGCTTGCCCAAAGTCACACAGCTGGTACATTCCATAGCCAGGACTTGAACCTGCATCTGTCTGATTTCCAGGTACCCTGAAACCACCACCACCCCAGCTTTGCTGCCATGTTTATTAAGAATCACTGGGGAAGACAACCACAGGATGAGAGAAATAATTTGCAAATCATACATCTGATAAGGAACCAGTATGCAGAATATATAAAGAACCCATACAACTCAACAAAGAGACAACCCAATTAAAAACGGTCAAAGGACTTGAATAGATATTTCCCCATAAAAGAAATACAAATAGCCAATAAACACATGAAAGGATGCTCAACATCTTTAGTCATTAGGGAGATGCAAATCAAAACCACAGTGAGATATCACTTCACACTCATTCAGTTGACTACTATCAAAAAGTTGGAAAACAACAGGTGTTGGCAAGGATGTAGAGAAACCACATCCATTATTGGTGGGATATAAAGTCGTGCAGCCACTGTGGAAAACAGTTTGTCAGTTCTTCAAAATTTAAGCATAGAATTACCATGTGACCCAGCAATCCCACTCCTAGGTATATACCCAAGAGAATTGAAAGCAAGGACTCAAACAGATATGTGTACACCAATGCAGCATTATTCACAATAGCCGAAAGATGGAAACCACTCAAGGGTCCATCAACAGAGGAATGGATAAACAACACCTGGTCCATCCATACAATGGAGTATTATTCAGATCTAAGGAGAAATGTCCTGATACATGTTACAACATGGATGAGCCTTGAAAATATGCTCAGTGAAATAAGCCAGACATAAAAGGACAACTATTATATGATTCCACTTATAGGAAATATCTAGAATAGGTAAATCCATAGAGACATAAAGTAGATTAGTAGTTGTCAGGGGCTGGAGGAAGGGAAAATGGGGAGTTATTGTTTAAGGGGTACAGAGTTTCTATTTGGGGTGATGAAAAAGTTTTGAAATTTGACGATGGTGACATTTATAAAACATTGTGAATGCAATTACTGTCTCTGAATTGTACACTTAAAAGTGGTCAAAGTGGCGAATTTTATGTAATGTACATTTTACCCCAATTAAAAAAACATTGGGGGAGGGGCAAGTCAGGGTAAGGGGAGGGAGCAAAGGTCCCCAAATCCTCCCTGAAATCTCTGAGACCGATTCTGAGAGAATTTAGCCCATGAATGCTGAAAAACAGGCATGATCACAAGCCTGTGGCACAGTCATTATAAAAGAGGAAGACCCTCAATGAGACGGATTGACACAGTGGCTGCAACTATGGGTTCAAGCATAACAATGATTGTGAGGATGGCGCAGGACCGGGTAGTGTTTCATTCTGTTGTATATAGGGTCGCTATGAGTGGGAACCAACTTGACGGCACCTAACAACAACAACATAGTTAACACTTAGAAGGACATCATGCTTGATAAAGCAGAGGGTCAGCGAGAAAAATGAAGACCCTCAATGACATGGATTGACACAGTTGCTGCAACAATGGGCTCAAACATAGCAACTATTGTGAGTATGATGCAGAGTTTTGTTCGGTTGTACATAGGGTCTCTATGAGTCAGAACTGACTTGACGGCACCTAATAACAACAACATAAATTATAATGGGAGTCCCTGAATGGTGCAAATGGTGAATTGGTTTGGCCGCTAACTGAAAGGTTGGACGTTCGAGCCCACTCTGAGGTGCCTTAGAAGAAAGGCCTGGCAATCTACTTCCAAAAAATCAGCCATTGAAAACGCTATACAGTACAGTTCTACTCTGTCATACATTTTAAACAGCTGGGGATTGAAATAGTGGGACCTGGAAGAGTATTTGGACCCAGATGGACAACCTCAGGGGTTGCAGCAGCAACGGCAGTCTGAAAATCTTGTTGAGTTTTGTAAATTTTTCTCAGTAAAATTGTGAGAAAGGAGCAGGTAAGCTGTCAGAAAATACAGGGTTTTTTTTTTTTTTTTAGATAAGAGCTGTTCTAACAGGGACATCAATACTTAATATGGTTTTGCAAGAAAGGAGTGTTTCAGTTATTAAGATTGACAATAATGTGATATGTAAAAAGTGACTGAGGAGGAAAAGGGGAGCCCACCACCTAGGGGGCACTGAGTTTCTGTGAAGGGTGGTGGAAAATCTGGAAATGGATAGTAGTGATGTTCGAACAACATGATGAATGTAATCAATGTCATGAATTTGTCTGTCTAAAAACTGTTGAAATTGCAAATGTTTATGTACATATATATATTTACTACAATAAAAACTATTGTTTTTTTAAAAAGTGATTGAATACTAATGGTGATGGTTGATTAGCGTGATGAACACATTTAATGCTACAGAACTGTACATGTGAAGATTGTTAAAATGGCAAATGTTTTGTTTTCTATATATTTGCCACAATAAAAAATATATTTTAAGGCCCTAATACGCCACAAAAATAGCAAACAAACCATCACTAACAATACACAAACACCACAACATAAGCTAGATAACTGAGGTCTTCTAAAAACTAAACACTTAGGCTCATCAAAAGTCTTCACCAAAAGAGTAAAAAGAGAACCTACAGACGGAAAAAAAATTTGGCTATGACAAATTCAAGAAAGATCTAATCTCTGAAATCTATAGGAAAATCCAACACCTCTACAACAAAAAGACAAATAATCCAATTAAAAATGGGCAAAAGATACGAACAGATATTTCACCAAAGAAGACATTCAGGCAGCTGACAGGCACGTGAGGAAATGGTCGAGATCACTAGCCATTAGAGAAAAGCAAATCAAAACTACAATGAGATACCATCTCACCCTAACATTGCTGGCACTAATCAAAAAACAGAAAATAACATGTTGGAGAGGCTTCGGGGAGCTTGGAACTCCTATGCACTGCTGGTGGGAGTGTAAAATGCTACAACCATTTTGGAAAACGATGTGGCATTTCCTTAGAAAGCTAGAAATAGAAGTAGCATATGATCCAGCAATCCCACTCCTAGGAATATATCCGAGAGAAGTAAGACCCATCACATGAATAGACATATGCACACCCATGTTCATTACAGCATTATTCACAATAGCAAAAAGATGGAAACAACCTAGATGCCCATCAACATGAATGAATGGATAAACAAACTATGGTACATACACACAATGGAATACTACACAACAATAAAGAACAATGATGACTCTGTGAAACATCTCACAACATGGATGAATCTGGAGGGCATAATGCTGAGTGTAATAAGTCAATCACAAAAGGATAAATACTATATGAGAACATTATTATAAAAACTCATGAAAAGGTTTACACACAGAAAGAAACCATCTTTGATAGTTAGTAGGGAGGGGAGTGGTGGGGAAGGAAAAACATTAACCAGACGTTAGATAAGTGGTAACTTTGGTGAAGGGTAAGACAGTACACAATTCTGGGGAAGTCAGCACAACTTGACCATGGCAAGGTCATGGAAGCTTCATAGACACATCCAAACTCCCTCAGGGACCGAATTACTGGGCTAAGGACTGGGGACCATGATCTCAGGGGACATTTAGCTCAACTGGTGTAACATAGTTTATGAAGAAAATGTTCTGCATCCTGCTTTGATGAGTAGTGTCTGGGGTCTTAAAAGCTTGTGAGCGGCCATCTAAGATACTCCACTGGTCCCATCCCATCTGGAGCAAGGGAGAATGACGAAAACCAAAGACACAAGGGAAAGATTAGTCCAAAGGACTAATGGAGCACAACTATCATAGCCTCCACCAGACCGAGTCCAGTACAACTAGATGGTGCCCGGCTACCATCACCGACTGCTCTGACAGGGATCACAACAGAGGGCCCCGGACAGAGCTGGAGAAAAATGCAGAACAAAATTTTAAGTCATAGACCAGACCTACTGGTCTGACAGAGACTGAGAAACCCAGAGAGTATGGTCCCTGGACACCCTTTTAACTCAGTACTGAAGTCACTCCTGAGGTTCACCCTTTAGCCAAAGATTAGACCGGCCCATAAAATAAAGTGAGACTAAATGGGCACACCAGCTCAGGGGCAGGGACGAGAAAGCAGGAGGGAACAGGAAAGCTGGTAATGCGGAATCCAAGGTCGAGAGAGGGAGATTGTTGACATGTCGTGGGGCTGGCAACAATGTCACAAAACAATACTTGCATTAATTGTTTAATAAGAAACTAATACGCTTGGTATACCTTCATGTAAAGTATGATAAAAAAGAATGTAAAAATAAATAAAATAAAAATGAATATAAAATTTGAAAAAAATTTAAAAAGTGTTTGAACACATAAAAGTAAGTTATGAGAATTATGAAACAGAAGTGTGAGATGTTATAGAAATGGAGAGATGTGCTACCCTAGTTGAAAACCAACAAGGTAAATGTCAGTCCCCAAAGTCAGCACAACTGGACCAAAGCAAAAACTAAGACGTTTCCTGGGCACATCCAAACACTTTGAGGGACAGAGTAGCTGGGATTGGGGCCTGGGGACCATAGTTTTAGTGGACATCTAGGTCAATTGACATAACAAAGTTTATTAAGAAAAAGTTCTGCATTCCACTTTGGTGAATAATGTCTGGGGTCTTAAAAGCTTGCCAGTGGCCATCTAAGATGCATCAACTTGTCCCATCCCACTTGGAGCAAAGGAGAATGAAGAAAACCAAAGACACAAGAAAAATAGTAGCCCAAGAGATTAAAGGACCGCATAAACCACAGACTCCACCAGCCTGAGACCAGAAGAACTAAATAGTGCCCAGCCACCACCAATGACCGCTCTGAGAGGGAACACAACAGAGAGTCCCAGACGGAGAGGGAGAAAAGTGTGGAGCAGAACTCAAATTCACGTAAAAAGACCAGACTTAATGGTCTGATAGAGACTGGAGGAACCCCTGAAACTATGGCCTCCCGACGCTCTGTTAACCCAGAACTGAAACCATTCCCAAAGCCCACTCTTCAGACAAAGATTAAACAGGACTATAAAACAAATAATACACATGAGGAATGTGCTTCTTAGTTAATCAGATACACTAGACCAAATGGGCGGCTCCTGTCCAGAGGCAGGATGAGAAGGCAGGAAGGGACCGGAATTGGTTCAACGGACACAGATAACCCAGGGTAGAAAGGGGGAGTATGCTGTCACATTGTGGGGATTGCAACTAATGTCACAAAACAATATGTGTATAAATTTTTGTATGAGAAATTAACTTGAGCTGTAAACTTCACCTAAAGCACAATAAATAAATGAAACCCAAATTAAAAAAAAAAAAAAATCAGTCTCCAGGCAAAAAAACTGTTAGGAGGGGTTACTAAATTTTATAAAAATAAATTTTGTTTGATGACAAAACTAAAAGAAGTACAATTAAATTGGTGAAACTTGATGAAAGGATATTTGGGGAACAAATATTAATAAAAGGGAGCTGACAATATAAATATGACAATTAAACCATTGCAGTGACTTAATCAATGGAGGACGTATTGAGTTAATAAAAATCTCAAACAGGATTATAATAGCTAGCACTTTGCTTGTTAGTTCAGCAGAAACTGAGAGGGGACTCAGCACTTAGACACTATTATTGATGTTAAAATAAAATCTCTCCATCAGTAGATGAATGGATAAACACAATGTGGTACATACATTCAATGGACTATTACTCAGCCATAAAGAGAAATGAAGTCCTGATACGTGCTACAACACAGACAAACCTTGAAAACATAATGCTGAGTGAAAGGAGTTGCTCATAAAAGGACAAATATTGTATGATCCCACTTATATGGAATATCTAGAATAGGCAAGTGTATTAGAGACCAAGTTGATTAGTGGTTACCAGAGGCAGTGAGAGAGAGGGGAACAGGAGACTCATTGCTTAGGGGACAATGAGCTTCTGTTAAGGGTGATGGGAAAATTCAGGAACAGTTAATAGTGATGGTTGAACAACATGACGAACATAATTAATGTCACTAAATTGTACATGAAGCCCTGAAGATTGTAGAAATGGGAAATGTTCTGTTACCTACATACTTACCACAATACGAAAATTATTTTAAAAAATAAATAAAATTAAAAAAAGGAAAAAATCTTGTCATTGCTTGGGGGGCACTGAGCTTCTGTTAAGGGTGACAGAAAAATTTTGAAATGAACAGTGGTGATGGTTGCACAACAAAAGGAATGTAATTAATGTCCCTGAATTGTACATGTAAAAAGTGTTATGATGACAAACAATTATATATACATATATATGTTTTTTACCATAATAAAAAACTGTATCAACTTTTTGAGGCTGCAAGAGACCTAATGATGATCACTCTGAACGCATCCCCATCTTCGTCTTCTCCATCTCAGTAATGGCAGCTTCATCCTCCTGTTTGTTCACATCTCGAATTCTAGGGTCACCCTTGACTGCTCCTCTTCTCTCACATCCCACTTACATCAGAGCCTTTAGCCAATCCTGCTGACTCCACGTTCAAAATCTATTCAGTGTCCAAACACGTCTTACTACCTTTCTACTCCCACTCTATCCCAGCCCCCATTTTCATCACCTTCATCCTGCAATAGTCAGCCAACCAGTCTGTCTGCTTCTATCCTTGCCCCCGATGGTCTCGTCTCCACATGGGAGCTGGAGGACTCCTTTTCATTTTATTTTTAGTTTTTTACATATTTTTTTTACTGTCGTAAAATATATATAACAAAAAATTTGCCCTTCAACCATTTTCACATGCACAATTCAGTGACGTTAATTAAATTCACCATGTTGTACAACCATCACCACTATACATTTCCAAAAAAATTTTTTATCACCCTTAACAGACGCTCAGTGCCTGTTAAGCAATAACATTTCTTTCCTCCTTCTTTTGTCCCTTGTTACCACGAATAAACTTTGGTCTCTATGTATTTGCCTATTCCAGATATTTCATGTAAGTGGGATCATACAATATTTGTCCTTTTGTAAATGACTTCTTTCACTCAGCATTATGTTCTAAAGGCTCATCCATGTTGTAGCATGTAACAGAACATCATTCCTGTTTATGGCTAATATCCCATTGTATGGATAGACAACATTGGAAGCAGATTGCCAGGTCATTCTTCCTAGTCTAAGTCTGAAAGCTCCACTGAAACCTGTTCAGCCTCATAGCAACATGTAAGCCTCCACTGACAAATAAAATTTATCTGCTGATGGACACTTGGGTTGCTTCGATCTTTTAGCTATTGTGAATAGTGCTGCTATAAACATTGGTGTACAAGTAAGGGAACTCATTTTAAAACACAAATCTGTTCTCCTTAGCCCTCTGTCTTAGTTATCTCGTGCTGCTATAACAGAAACACCACAACTGGGTGGCTTTAACAAACAGTTTATTCTCTCACAGTCTAGTAGGCTAGAAGTCCAAATTCAGGGCCCTAGCTCCAGGGGAAGGCTTTCTGTCTCTGTTGGCTCTGGAGGAAGGTCTTTGTTATCAATCTTCCTCTGGCCTAAGAACTTCTCAGTGCAGGGACCCCAAGTCCAAGGGACCTGCTCTGCTCCATCTGCTCATACCACTTTTCTTGGTAGTATGAGATCCCTCTGTCTCTTTGCTTGCTTCTCTCTTTTATATCTCCAAAGAGATTGACTCAAGGTACAACCTAAACTTGAAGATTTGAGTTCTGCCTCATTAACATAACTGCCTCTAATCCTGCCTCATTAACATTATAGAGGTAGGATTTACAACACATAGGAAAATCACATCAGATGATAAAATGGCGGACAATCACACAATACTGGGAATCATGACCTAACAAGTTGACACACATTTTTAAGGGACACAATTCAATCCATAACACCCTGTGTTCAAAGCCTTCCAGTGGGGAAAAATCCAAAGTCCCTCACTTTGCCCAGAAGACCCGATCAGATATGGCACCAACCATCTCTGTTCTCATCTCCTACTCTCTCCCAGCTCATTCTAGTGTCTTTGCTGCTCCTGCCTCAGGGCCTTTGCACTTACTCTTCCTCTGCTTGGAATACACTTTTTCTCAGATATCCATGTGGCTCTGCTTTCTACTCCTGGCCCCTACACTAACTTCTCAAAAGCAGGCAGGAGGAGGTTTTACAAAAGTAAATCAGATCTTGTTCTCTTTATCTACTCCCATAACATTTAGAATAAAATTCCAAACTCTTTAGAGTCTGGCCCCTGCCAACCTCCTCAGTCTCAGCTCATCACTGTCCCCTCAGTTACAGAGGCTTCTTGACTGTTCCTCAAGCAAGTGCTGCCTCAGGACCTTTGCATGTGCTGTTTCCTCTTCCTGGGATGCTCAGAACTCTCTCCAGCTTTCAAGACCCATCTCAAATCCTTCCCTCTCCCACAGCTCAGCCCACAGTGGTCGCTCCCTCTGTGGCCTCTTATGACTTTTGTTACCTGGGCCTGGGTAACATAAGGAGAACGTTTTCCCTGGGTCCCTCTGCCTGCTGCCCTGTTTCTCTCTTCTCCTGCCCAGGAAGTATACAGTCTACACTCCCTGTCTCATTTCCCTATTGAGCATTTTCATTGAGACATTCCCTAAGCCATGGTCAGGGATTCTGAGATAGTGACTAAGACAGGGTCTCCCAGCAGTAGACATGAACAAGCAAACCACAGAAGAGGTTTCCCAGATGGCCAGTCAACAAATTAAAAGATGCTCGATTTCACCAATAACTAGAGACCAGAAATCGTAATGAGATGCCATTTCACACCCACTGAACCAACCAAATTTAAAAGACCTGACACCACCAAACATTGATCTGGCCAAGAAGCAAAAGGAACTCTCATGAACAGCAGGGAGGCCTGCTTATTGGAACAAACATTTTGGGGAGCAATTTGGCAATATCTAATGAAGTTAAATGAGGGCAATGGTGGTTCAGTGGTAGAATTCTCGCCTTCCATGCAGGAGGCCTTGGTTCAATTGCCGGCCACTGCACTTCATGTGCAGCCACCACCTGTTTGTCAGTGGGGCTTGCATGTCGCTATGCTGCTGAGTAGGTGTCAGTGGAGGTTTCAGACTAAGATGGACAGGAAGAAAGACCTGGCAATCTGCTTCCAAAAATTAGCCAATAAAAACCCTATGAACCACAATGGTCTAATCCATACCCGATCATGGGGATGGAATGGGACCAGGTAGCATTAAGTTCTGTTGTATATGGGGTCACCATGTGTTGGGGGCTGACATGAAGGCAGCTAACAACAAAAACAGACATTCTTGCAAATTAGGAACATTTAACCCCAGAGTAACTTTCCAATGCATTTTGGGGGGACGCTAAAGCCAACAATGAATAAAGTTGACACCACATTTGTTTAATAGACATTGCATTTATTGATTTTCATTTTGCAATTTCACTTTTGTGGTTTGAAACACTAAACTGTGTGTGATCTTAATTTCTTTCTTTCAGGTCTTTAATGTTTTTAGAGACTTTTGGAACTTCTATAGGGGAGGGTCTAGGTCTTTGGGTCTGGGATGGAACAGACTTCGAAGCCTCTGTTGAGTGACCATCCCTGGGGTTTTTGAAGTACCAGCGCCCCCAAGTGTCTCGATTGGGAAACATATCCTGAGAAGGTAGAGGACCAGCAACCTGCACTGTGCTCCATGGTCTCAAAGTTGTCCCATCGTCACAAAAAGCCAACTCCAGGGAGAAGGAATTGTCCTCCTCAGCACAATATTCCTTGCTTGCCTTTCTGCCTTTGCACCTGCTGTTCTCTCTTCATTTTATTATTTGTTTTTATTTCTAAAACAGCTTTTCTCCCCTAAAACCGACCATCAATTGTTCATATGCAAGTTCTAGTGAAGCTGAAGAAAATTAAAACAAGTCCATGACTCAGAATGAGAAGAAACAGCTGCAGACATCCACTAATAATCCAAATGTGGAATGTATGAAGTAGGAACCTAGGAAAGTTGGTATTTGTCAAAAATGAAATGGAATGCTTAAAGATTGATATCCTAGGAATTAAAAAAATAAATAAACAAACAAAAAACCAAATCCACTGCCATCGAGTCAATTCTGACTCATAACGACCCTATAGGGTTTCCAACGCTATAAATCTCTACTGAAGCAGACTGCCACATCTTTCTTCCATGGAGTCACTGGTGGTTTTGAACTACCTTCCTTCTGGTTAGGAGTCAAGCACTTTAATCACTGTGCCATCAGGGCTCCCAGGCATTAGTGAGCTGTAATGGACAGGTATTAGCCATTTTGAGTTAGACAATCATATGGTCTACTATGCCAGGAATGACAAATTGAAGAGGAATAGCATCACATTCATTTGTCAAAAGAACATTTCAAGATCTATCCTGAAGTACAAAGCTGTCAGTGATAGCATAATATTCATACACCTACAAGGAAGACCAGTTAATAGATTATGACTCAAATTTATGCACCAACTACTAATACCAAAGATGAAGAAATTGAAGATTCTTACCAACTTCTACAGTGTGAAATTGATCAAACATGCAATCAAGTTGCATTGATAATTACTGGTGATTGGAATGTGAAAACTGGAAAAAAAGAAGAGGGATTAGTAGTTGACAAATATGGACTTGGTGATAGACATGACACCGGAGATCACATGATAAAATTTTGCAAGAACAACGAACTATTCACTGGATATACCTTTCTTGAACAACATAAATGGTGACCATACAAGTAAAACTCACAAGATGGAATACAGAGGATTCAAAGAGACATCAAAGAGATGATGGAGAAGCTCAACATCATCAGTCAGAACAAGGCCAAGGGCCGACTGCAGAACAGACCATCAATTGCTCATATGCAAGTTCAAGACAAAGATGAAGAAAATTAGAACAAGCCCACGAGAGCCAAAGTACAACCTTGAGTATATCCCACCTGAATTTAGAGACCATCTCAGGAATAGATTTGATACACTGAACTCAAATGGCCGAAGACCAGACGAGTTGTGGGATGACATCAAGGACATCATATATGAAGAAACGAAAAGGTCATTAAAAAGACAGGAAAGAAAGAAAAGAACAAAACGGATGTCAGGAGAGACTCTGAAACTTGCTCTTCTTTTTTAAATTATACTTTAGATGAAGGTTTACAGAGCAAATTAGTTTCTCATTAAACAATTGATGCACGTGTTGTTTTGTGACATTGGTTGCCAACCCCAGAACATGTCAACACTCTCCCCTTCTCAACCTTGGTTCCCCATTACCAGATTTCCTGTCCCCTCCCGCCTTCTCGTCCTTGCCCCTGGGCTGGTGTGCCCATTTAGTCTCGTTTTGTTTTATGGGCCCGTCTAATCTTTGGCAGAAGGGTGAACGTCAGGAGTGACTTCAGTACTGAGTTAAAAGGGTATCCGGGGGACATACTCTTGGGGTTTCTCCAGTCTCTATCAGACCAGTAAGTCTGGTCTTTTATTTGTGTGTGAGTTAGTTAGAATTTTGTTCTACATTTTTCTCCAGCTGTCTCTGGAACCCTCTGTTGTGATCCTTGTCAAAGCAGTTGGTGGTGGTAGCCAGGCTCATCTAGTTGTGCTGGACTCTGTCTGGTGGAGGCTGTGGTAGTTGTGGCCCATTAGTCCTTTGGACTAATCTTTCCCTTGTGTCTTTGGTTTTCTTCATTCTCCCTTGCTCTAGAAGGGGTGAGACCAGTGGAGCATCTTAGATGGGCGCTCACAAGCTTTTAAGACCCCAGACACTACTCATCAAAGCAGGATGTGGAACATTTTCTTCATAAACTAAGTTACGTCAGTTGAGCTAGATGTCCCCCGAGATCATGGTCCCCAGCCCTTAGCCCAGTAATTTGGTCCCTCAAGGAGTTTGGATGTGTCTGTGAAGTTTCCATGACCTTGAAAATTGCTCTTGAATGTAGAGTAGCTAAAGCGAATGGAAGAAATGATGAAGTAAAAGAGCTGAACAGAAGATTTCAAAAGGCGGCTCGAGAAGACAAAGTAAAGTATTATAATGATATGTGCAAAGACCTGGAGTTAGAAAACCAAAAGGGAAGAACATGCTCTGCGTTTCTCAAGCTGAAAGAACTGAAGAATAAATTCAAGCTCTGAGTTGCAATTTTGAAGGATTCTATGGGTAAAATATTGAATGATGCAGGGAGCACCAAAAGAAGACCGAGGGAATACACAGAGTCACTGTACCAAAAAGAGTTGGTTGACATTCAACCATTTCAGGAGGTAGCATATGACCAGAATCGATGGCACTGAAGGAAGAAGTCCAAGCTGTACTGAAGGCATTGGTGAAAAACAAGTCTGCAGGAATTGACAGAATATCAACTGAGATGTTTCAACAAATGGATGCAACACCGGAAATGTTCGCTTGTCTATGCCAAGAAATTTGGAAGACAGCTACCTGGCCAATTGGCTGAAAGAGGTTCATATTTGTGTCCATTCAAAAGAAAGGTGATACAACAGAATGCAGACATTATCAAACAATATCATTAATATTACACAAAAGTAAAAGTTTGCTGAAGATCATCCAAAACCAGTTGCAGCAATACACCGACAGGAAACCACCAGAAATTTAAACTGGATTCAAAAGAGGAAGTGGAACACGGGATATCATTGCTGATGTCAGATGGATTTCGGCTGAAAGTAGAGAATACCAGAAAGATGTTTTCCTGTGTTTTATTGACTATACAAAGGCGTTCGACTGTGTCGATCATAACAAGTTGTGGATAACATTATGAAGAACGGGAATTCCAGAACACTTAATTTTGCTCATATAGAACCAGTACATAGATCAAGAGGCAGTCATTTAAACAGAACAAGGGGATGCTGAGTATTTTAAAATTAGGAAAGGTATGTGTTAGGGTTGTATCCTTTCCCCAAGCTTATTCAGTCTGTATACTGACCAGATAACCAGAGAAGCTGGACTATATGAGGAAGAAAGTGGCATCAGGATTGGAGGAAGACTCATTAACAACCTGCGATATGTAGATGACACAATCTTGCTTGCTGAAAGTGTAGAAGACTTGAAGCATTCACTGATGAAGATTGAAGACTAAAGCCTTCACTACAGATTATACTCCAACGTAAAGAAAACAAAAATCTCCACATCTGGACCAATAAGCAACATCATGATAAATGGAGAAAATACTGAAATTGTGAGGGCTTTCATTTTACTTCAATCCACAATCAATGCCCTTGGAAGGGGCAGTCAATAAATCAAATGACGAATTGCATTTGGCAAATTTGCTGCAAAACACTTCTTTGAACTGTTAAGAAGCAAGTACATCACTTTGAGAACTAAGGTGAACCTGACCCAAGCCACGGCCTTTTCAATTGCCTCATGTGCATACGAAAGCTGAAAAATGAATAAGGAAGACTGAGGCAGAATTGATGCATTTGAATTATGGTGTTGGTGAAGAATATTGAATATACCATGGACTTCCAGAAGAATGAACAAATCTGTCTTGGAAGAAGTACAGCCAAAATGCTCTTTAGAGGCGAGGGTGGTGAGACTTCTTCTCATTTACTGTCATGGTTTGAATTATGTCCCCCGAAAAATGTGTTTATCAATTTGGCTGGGCCACGATTCCTGGTATTGTGTGGTTTTCTTACAAGCTGTAAATCCCACCTCTATGATGTTAATGAGGGAGGATGGGTGGCAGTTGTGTTAGTAAGGCAGGACTCCGTCTACAAGATTGGACTGTATCCTGAGGCAATGTCTTGAAATATAAAAGACGGAAGTGAGCAGTGAGATAGGGGGGCCTCATACCATCAAGAAAGCAGTGCCAGGAGCAGACCACGTCCTTTGGACCGGGGTCCCTGTGCCGAGAAACTCCTAGTCTGGGGGAATACTGATGAGGAGGCCGAGAGAGAAAAAGGCTTCCCCTGGAGCTGACGCCCTGAATTTGGACTTTTAGCCTACTTTGACTGTGAGGAAATAAATTTCTCTTGGTTAAAACCATCCACTTGTGGTATTTCTGTTATGGCAGCACTAGATGACTAAGACATTTACTTTGGACGTGTTGTTGGGAGGGACCAGTCCCTGGAGAAAGACGTCATGCTTTGGTAAATTAAAGGATCATCGAAAAAGCTGAGGACGCTCAAGGGGATGGATTGACACAGTGGCTGCAACAATGGGCTCAAACATAGCAACGATTGTGGAGATGGCACAGGACCGGGCAGCATTTCGTTCTGTTGTGCATAGGGTTGCTATGAATTGGAACTGACTCAACAGCATCTAACAACAACACCACTCCATGTGAACTTGCAAAGAATGTTCATTTTTGCAGTTGTTGGTGTAGTATTTTGTTGCATGAGTTTCACCGAGATTCTTATATTTGGAGGTTGATGCCTTTCATCAGTTTTGGAGACGTTTCATTAAATATCTGTTCAAATATTTTTTCTGTCCCGTGATCTCTCCCCCATGCATCTATCAGTTTGTCATACCATGGGGGCTTGTGTGTTGCTGTGATGCTGGAAGCTATGCCACTGGTATTCAAATACCAGCAGGGTCACCCATGGTGGAAAAGTTTCAGCTGAGCTTCCAGACTAAGACAGACTAGGAAGAAGGACCTGGCAGTCTACTTCTGAAAAAAATTATCCAGTGAAAACCTTATGAAAATCAGTGGAACATTGTCTGATATAGTTCCAGAAGACGAGCCTCTCGGGTTGGGAGGCTTCCAAAATATGCCTGGGAAAGAGCTGCCTCCTCAAAGTAGAGTTAACCTTAATGACATGGAGGGAGTCAAGCTTTCAGAAGCTTCATTTGTTGATGTGGCATGACTCAAAATGAGAAGAAACAGCTGCAAACATCCTTTAAGAGGAACATGGAATGTACAAAGTATGAATATAGGAAAACTGGAAGTTGTCAAAAATGAAATGGAATGCATAAACATCGATATCCTAGGCATTAGCGAGCTGAAATGGACTGGTATTAACCATTTTGAATCAGAAAATCAAAATCTACTATGCTAGGAATGACAAATTGAAGAGGAACCAACCACTAAGGCCAAAGATGAAGAAATTGAAGATTTTTACCAGCTTTTGCAGTTTGAAATTGATCAAACATGCAATCAAGATGCATTGATAATTACTGGTGATTGGAATGTGAAAATTGGAAACAAAGAAGGATTGGTTATTGGAAAAAATGGCCTTGGTGATAGAAATGAAGCCGGAGATCACATGATGGAATTTTGCAAGACCAGCGACTTCACTGCAAATACCTTTTTTCAACAACATAAATGGTGACTATACACGTGGACTTTGCCAGATGGAATACACAGAAATCAAATTGACTACATCTGTGGAAAGAGATGATGGAAAAGCTCAATATTATCAGTCAGAACATGGCCAGGGGCTGACTGCAAAACAGATCATCAATTACTCCTATGTAAGTTCAAGCTGAAGCTGAAGAAAATTAGAACAAGTCCACGAGAGCCAAAGTACGACCTTGAGTATATCCCACCTGAATTTAGAGACCATCTCAAGAATAGATTTGTCGCATTGAACACTATTGACAGAAGACCAGAAAGTTGTGAGAGGACATTAAAGGACATCATACATGAAGAAAACAAGAGGTCACTAAAAAGACAGTAAAGAAAGAAAAGACCAAAATGAATGTCAGAAGAGACTGTGAAACTTGCTTTTGAACTTAGAGCAGCTAAAGCAAAAGGAAGAAATGATGAAGTAGAAGAGTTGAACAGAAGATTTCAAAGGCAGCTCTAAAAGACAAAGTATTATAATGACACGTGCAAAGACCTGGAGTTAGAAAATAAAAAGGGAAGAACATGCTCAGTATTTCCCAAGCTGAAAGAACTGAATTAAAAATTCAAGCCTCAAGTTGCAATACTGAGGGATTCTAAGGCCAAAATATTGAACAACGTAGGAAGCATCAAAAGAAGACAGCATGAACACACAAAGTCACTGTACCAAAGAGAATTGTTCGGCGTTCAATCATTTCAGGATGTAGCATATGATCAAGAACCGGTACTGAAGGAAGAAGACCAAGCTGCACTAAAGATATTGACGAAAACAATGCTCCAGGAATTGACGAAATATCAACTGAGAGGTTTCAACAGATGGATGCAGCCCTGGAGGTGCTCACTTATCTATGCCAAGATTATTTGGAAGACAGGTATGTGGCTATCGAACTGGAAGAGATCCATATTTATGCCTATTCCAAAGAAAGGTGATCCAACAGAATGTGGAAATTATTGAACAATATCATTAATATCACATGAAAGTAAAATTTTGCTGAAGATAATTAAAAAATGATTGCAGCAGTAAGTCGACAGGGAACTGCTAGAAATTCAAGTTGGATTCAGAAGAGGACACGGAATGAGGGATGTCATTGCTGACGTCAGATGGATCCTGGCTGATAGCAGATAATACCAGAAAGATGCTTTCCTGTGTTTTATTGACTATGCAAAGGCATTTGACTGTGTAGATCATAGCAAATTATGGATAACACTGTGAAGAATGGGAAATCCAGAACACTTAATTTTGCTCATACAGAACCTGTACATAGATCAAGATGCAGTCGATTGGACAGAACAAGGGTATACTGCATGGATTAAAATCAGGAAAGGTGTACATCAGGATTGAATCCTTTCACCATAGTTATTCAGTTTGTATGCTGAGCAAATAATCCAAGAAAGTGGACTATATGAAGAATAGGGCATCAGATTTGGAGGAAGACTCATTAACAACCTGCGATATGCAGATGACACAATCTTGCTTGCTGAATGTGAAGAGAACTTGAAGCACTTACTGATGAAAATCAAGGACAATAGCCTCCAGTATGGATTACATCCCATTATAAAGAAAACAAAAATCCTCACAAATGGACCAATAAGCAACATCATGATAAGCAGAGAAAAGATTAAAGTTGTCAAGGATTTCATTTTAATTGGATCCGCAATCAATGCCTATGAAAGCAGTAGTCAAGAAATCAAACAATGCATTGCATTGGGAAAATCTGCTGCAAAAGACCTCTTTAAAGTGTTAAAAAGTAAAGATGTCACTTTAAGGACTAAGACGTGGCTGACCTAAGCCATGGTGTTTTCGATCGTCTGGTATGTATGTGAAAGCTGACAAAGAATTGATGCCTTTGAATTATGATGTTGGCAAAGAATATTGAATATACCATGGACTTCCAAAAGAAGGAACAAATCTGTCTTAAAAGAAGTACAGCCAGAGAGCTCATTGCGGGCAAAGATCTCAAGTACTTTGGACATGTTGTCAGGAGGGACCAGTCCCTGGAGAAGGACATCATGCTTGGTAGAGAGTCAGCAAAAAATAGGAAGACCTTCAACGAGATGGATTGGTATAATGGCTGCAACAATAGGCTTAAGTATAATGATTGTGAGGATGGCGCAGAACCAGGCAGTGTTTCATTCCGTTGTATAACAGGGTCACTATGAGTTGGAACCGACTTCAGCGCACCTAACGACAACAACATGATCTCTCTATCCAGCGGGGGCTTCCATTTCACGCATGTTAAATTGTTTGGTTTTTTTTTTTTTTAATTGTCTCAAATGTCTAGGATGCTCTTCTCAGTTTTATTTTTTATTCCACTTCCCTTCCTTAGGTTAGGTATTTTCTCTTGTCCTTGAGTTCACTGATTCTTCTGCCGGTAAGCTCATCCAGTGAATTTTTCATTTCAGATATTATGGTTTTTGACTTCTAGTATTTCCATTTGGTTCATTTTCAAAGAGTTTTAATTTCTCTGCTGAAATCCACCATCTGTTTGCCCATTTTGTCCTCTAATTTCTATGATATTTGTATAATAGTCCTTGTCTGCTAATTCCAACAGTTAGGTCATCTGTAGATCTACCTCTATTGACTTTGCCCTGCTCTTTTCTTGCCTTATACATTTTTATTGTGTGCTAGATATTTTAAATAAAAAAGCAGTATAAACTAAACTATAAGATATTTTTAGTTTGCTTTTCCTAGAGAGGATGCACTTTTTCCTCTATTAGGTGAAAGGCTAATCCTTTTCATCCCCACTGTGAGTATAGCAGAATTGGTGTTAGGTTATAGTTTTATTAGTTTCATTTCATCTATGGTTTAAAATAAGGTAATGACGGTTTTCTTTTCCCTTCAGTGCAACCCCTAACTTGCCAATCACTGCTGAATTGATCATGTCTTTGGTCCTATCAGGATCTGAGGTGGTGGGGGTTGAGTGAAAATGCTAGTTGATTTCAGTTCACTTTTGGATTCATATCAAGTATGTGTTTTGTGTCTTCTTTTTAGCTCCACTTTGACTGCTTGGCAAAATTTCCTCTTGAGAATATTGTGAGGCTGAGAGATTTATTTTTTTGGGTGTGTGTGTTTAAACCTTTTCTTGAATTCTTCTTTTTTTTTTTTTTTTAATTGTACTTCAGGTGAAGGCTTACAAAACAAATAGTTTCTCATGAAACAGTAGTACACATCTTGTTTTATGGCGTTGGTTAACAACCCTACAACATGTCAACCCTCTCCCTTCTCGACCTTTTTTTTTTTTTGGTGAAAATATACATAGCCAAAGATACACCATTTCAAAAATTTCTACATGCACAGTTCAGTGACATCGACTACACTATTCCAATTGTGCTGCTATTCTCACTTTAGATGAAGGCTTACAGAGCAAAATAGTTTCTCATTTAACAGTTAGTACACGTTGCTCTATGACAATGGTTAACAACCTCACAACACATCAACACTATCCTTACTCAACCTTGGGTTCCCTATCACCAGCTTTCCTGTCCCCTTCTGCCTTCTGGCCCTTGTCCCTGGACTGCTGTGCCTCATTAGTCCCATTTGGTTTTATGGGGCTGTCCACTCCCCGGCTGAATGGTGAACCTCGGAAATGACTTCACCACTGAGCTAAAAGGGTGTCTGGGGGACATACTTTCGGGGTTTCTCCAGTCTCCTTTAGGCCAGTAAATCGGTTTTTTTTTTTTTTTTTTGTGAGTTAGAATTTTGTTCTACATCCTTCTCCAGCTCTGTCCAGAACCCTCTGTTGTGATCCTGGTCAGAGCAGTCAGTGGTGGTAGCCAGGCACCATCAAGCTGTACTGGACTCAGTCTGGTGGAGGCCTTGGTAGCTGTGGTCCATTAGTCCTTCAGACTAATCTTTTCCTTGTATCCTGTTTCCTTCATTCTTCCTTGCTCCCAAAGGGATGAGACCAGCTTTTAAGACCCCAGACACTATTCACCAAGGTAGAATGTAGAGCATTGTCTTTATAAGCTGTGTCATGCCAACTGAGCTAGATGTTCCCCGAGACCACGGTCCCCACAGCCCTCCACCCAGCAACTCAGTCTCTCAGGGAGTTTGGATGTGTCTATGGAGCTTCCATGACCTTTCCTTGTACAAGTTGTGCTGGTTTCCCCTGTATTGTGTACTGTCTCACCCTTCACCCAAGATACCACTTATCTATTGCCTATTTAGTATTTTCCCCCCACCCCTCCCATCCCTGGTAACCAACAAAGATTGTTACATTTTGTGTGTGAACTTTTTCATGGGTTTTTACAATAGAGGTCACGTACAATATTTGTCCTTTTGTGATTGACTTATTTCACTCAGCATAATGTCCTCCAGTTTCATGCATGTTATGAGATGCTTCACAGATTCATCGTTGTTCTTTCTCGTTGCATAGTACTCCACTGTGTGTATGTACCATAGTTTGCTCATCCATTCATCTGTTGATGGGCATCTAGGTTGTTGCCATCATTTTGCTATTGTGAACAATGCTGCCATGAATATAGGTGTGCATATGTCTATTCGAGTGACGACTCTTATTTCTCTAGGATATATTCCTAGGAGTGGGATTGCTGGATCAAATGGTATGTCTATTTCTAGCTTTCTGAGGAAGTGCCGTATCATTTTCCAAAATGGTTGTATCATTTTGCATTCCCACCACCAGTGCATAAGAGTTCCGATCTCCCTGCAGCCCCTCCAACATTTGTTATTTCCATTGTGTTTGATTCGTGCCAGTAATGCCAGGGTGAGATGGTATCTCATTGTGGTTTTAATTTGCATTTCTCTAATGGCTAGTGATCATGAGCATTTCCTTATGTGTCTGTTGGCCATTTGAATGTCTTCTTTGGTGAAGTGTCTGTTCATTTCCTCTGCCCATTGTTTAATAGGATTATTTGTCTTTTTGTTGTAGGGGTGTTGGATTTTCTTGTAGATTATGGAGATTACACCTTTGTCTGACCTGTAATGTCCAAATTTTTTTTTCCGAGTCTGTAGGTTCTCTTTTTACTCTTTTGGCGAAGTCTTTTGAAGAGCATAGGTGTTTGATTTTTAGAAGATTCCAGTTATCTAGCTTATGTTTTGGGGTTTGTGCGTTGATGGTTATGGTTTGTATCCTGTTAATGCCATGTATTAAGGCCTGTAGTGTTGGTCCTATTTTTTCTTCTATGAACTTTATAGTTTTAGGCTTTATATTCAGGTCTTTGATCCATTTTGAAGTAGTTTTTGTATACGGTGTGAGGTATGGGCCCTGTTTCATTTTTTTGCAGATGGATATCAGTTTTGCCAGCACCATTTGTTAAAAAGACTGTCTTTTCCCCATTTGATGGACTTTGGGCCCTTGTCGAAGATCAGGTGACTGTAGGTGGATGGATTTACATCTGGGTTCTCAATTCTGTTCCATTGGTCAATGTATCGGTCGTTGTACCAGTACCAGGCTGTTCTGACTACTGTAGCTGTATAGTAGGTTCTGAAGTCAGGTAGTGTGAGTCCTCCAACTTTATTCTTCTTCAGTATTGCTTTACTTACTCGGGGCTTCTTCCCTTTCCATATAAAGTTAATGATTAGTTTTTCCATCTCTTTGAAGAATGTTTTTGGTATTTGGATTGGGATTGCGTTGTATTTGTAAATTGCTTTGGGTAGAATTGTCATTTTCACAATGTTGAGTCTACCTATCCATGAGCATGGTATGTTTTTCCATTTACGTAGATCCCTTTGGGTTTCTTGCAGTAGTGTTTTGTAGTTTTCTTTGTACAGGTCTTTTACATTCCTGGTCAGATTTATTCCTAAGTATTTTATCTTTTTAGGGGCTATTATAAATGGTATTGTTTTCCTGATTTCCTTTTCATCGTTCTCCTTATTGGTGTATAGGAATCCAGCTGATTTTTGAATGTTTATCTTGTATCCTGCTACTCTGCTGAGTTTTTCTATTAGTTCCAGTAGACTTCTCGTGGAGTCTTTAGGGTTTTCTATGTAAAGCATCATATCATCTGCAAACAGGGACGGTTTAACTTCTTCATTACCAATTTGGATGCCATTTATTTCTTTTTCTTGCCTTATTGCTCTAGCTAGAACTTCCAGCACAATGTTAAATAGGAGTGGTGATAAAGGGCATCCTTGTCTTGTTCCTGTTTTCAAGAGGAATGTTTTCAGCCTATCTCCATTAAGAATGATGTTGGCAGTTGGTTTTGCATAGATGCCCTTTATTATGTTGAGAAATTTCCCTTCTATACCAATTTTATTGAGAGTTTTTATCAGGAATGGGTGTTGGACTTTGTCAAATGCCTTTTCTATGTCAATTGAGATGATCATGTGATTTTTTTCTTTCCTTTTATTTATGTGGTGGATTACGTTGATTGATTTTCTAATGTTGAACCATCCTTGCATACCTGGTATGAATCCTACTTGGTCGTGGTATATTATTTTTTTTGATACGATGCTGAATTCTATTGGCTAGAATTTTGTTCAGAATTTTTGCATCTATATTCGTGAGAGATATTGGTCTGTAATTTTCTGTTTCTGTGACGTCTTTGCCTGGTTTTGGTATCAGCTTTATGCTGGCTTCATAGAATGAATTTGGAAGTGTTGCTTCCTCTTCTATGCCCTGAAATAGCTTGAGTAGTACTGGTACAAGCTCTTCTGGAAATGTTTTGTAGAATTCTCCAGTGAAGCCATCAGGGCCAGGGCTTTTTTTGGTTGGGAGTTTTTTTTATTACCTTTTCAATCTCGTCTCTTGTATGGGTTTGTTCAGATTTTCAAGATCAGTTTGTTGTAGTTTGGGTAGGCCGTGTGTTTCTAGAAATTTATCCATTTCCTCTAGGTTTTCAAATTTGTTGCAGTATAGTTTTTCATAATATTCTGTTATAATCCTTTTTAATTCAGTTGGGTCTGTTGGAATGTCCCCCATTTCATTTCTTATTTGGGTTATTTGTGTCCTCACCTGTTTTTCTTTTGTCAGTCTGGCCAGTGGTTTGTCGATTTTGTTGATTCTTTCAGAGAACCAACTTTTGGTTTTGTTGATTCTTTCTATTGTTTTTCTGTTCTCTATTTCATTTATTTCTGCTCTGATCTTTACTATTTCCTTTCTTCCAGTGGTTGTGGGCTTTTTTTTTTTTTTGCTGTTCTTTTTTTATTTGTTTGAGTTCTGTAGTTAATGTTTTGATTTTGTCCCTTTCTTCTTTTTTAATATGTGCATCTATTGCTATAAATTGTCCTCTGAGGACTGCCTTTGCTGTGTCCCAAATGTTTTGGTATGATGTATTTTCATTCTCATTTGATTGTAGGAAGTTTTTGATTCCATCTCTGATTTCTTCTATTGCCCAGTGATCTGTAAGCAGGGTATTATTCAGTTTCCATGTAGTTGATTTTTTTTCCTTGATCTTTCTATTGTTAATTTCTACCTTGATGGCATTGTAGTCAGAGAAGATACTTTGAATTATCTCAGCCTTTTGGATCTTGTTGAGGATTGCTCTGTGGCCTGAGATGTGGTCTATTCTGGAGAACGTTCCATGTGCATTGGAAAAGAATGTGTACTTTGCAGTGGTTGGATGGAGTGTTCTATATATATATATGAGGTCAAGTTGGCTGATTGTGCCCTTTAGGTCTTCTGTATCTTTGCTGACTTTCTTCTTAGTTGTTCTGTCCTTTACTGAGAGTGGTGTGTTGAAGTCTCCTACTATTATTGTGGAACTGTCAATTTCTCTTTTCAGTGTTGTTAGAGTTTGTTTTATGTATTTTGGAGCCCCATTATTGGGTGCGTAGATGTTTATTATGGTTATGTCTTCATGATGGATCGTCCCCTTAATCATTCTATAGTGTCCTTCTTTGTCTTTTATGGTGGATTTTGTTTTAAAGTCTATTTTATCTGAGATTAGAATTGCCACTCCTGCTCTTTTTTGGTAGTTGTTAGCTTGATATATATTCTTCCAACCTTTGACTTTTAATAAATTCACATCTTTCTTTCTAAGGTGTGTCTCTTGTAGACAGCATATTGATGGATCCTGTTTCCTTATCCATTCTGTCACTGTCTGTCTCTTTATGGGTGCATTGAGTCCATTTACATTTGGTGTAATTATTAATAGATGTGAGTTTGTTGCTGTCATTTTGTAGTGCTTTTTTTGTGGTGCTGAAGTTTTCTTTGTTCTTCTTACGCTCTTGTGCTAAGTTACTTTTATTTGTGGATTTTTTTTTCATTTCTTTTGTTTTTGTAGGTTTTGTTTTTGCTGAGACTTTATGTTTTTTCTTTTTTTTTTTATGAGTATGTTTGTTAACTTCCTTTGTGGTTACCATGAATTTTACCCTTATCTTTCTAAGTTTGAAGCAGTCTACTCTTACTTGGTATTGCCTTGCCTCCTCTCCATTAGAAGGTTCTAATGCCGTTTATTCCTTTTATTGTTTTGATGTTGTTGTCATTTACTGATTAACTGCTCTGATTCCCTGTTGTATTTCTTTTGGTTCTGGATGGTCCTCAAGAGTTCATTTCCTAGACTGGTGTCTGGCTGGTATGATCCTGCGTCCTAGATTCTGCCTGTGAGCTGAAGTTGTTTGTCCTCAGATTGAAGAACTCCCTTTAATAATTCTTGTAAGTTTGATTTGACTTTTACATATTCCCTTAATTTCTGTTTATCTGGAAATGACCTAATTTCACCATCAAATTTGAATGAGAGTTTTTCAGGATATATCATTCTTGGCTGGCAATTTTTTTCTTTCAAGATTTTATATACGTCATCCCATTGCCTTCTTGCCTTCACGGTTTCTGCCAAATGACCTGAGCTTAGTCTTATTGTTTCTCCTCTGTATGTGGCTTCTTGTTTTTCACGAGCTGCTCTCAGGATTGTTTGTCTTTGGTTTTGGCGAGTGTGATTATGATATGCCTGGTGATCTTCTCTTGAGGTCTATCCTATGTGGGGTTCGTTGAGCTTCTTGGATGGCCAGCTTTTCATCTTTCATGATATTGGGGAAGTTTTCTGTCAGCAGTTCTTCAATGATCCTCTCTGTGTTTTCTGTTTTCTCCCCCTGTTCTGGAATTCCAATCACTCGAAAACTTTTGCTTTTGATTGTATCCCACATAACTCTCAGGGTCTCTTCATTTTTCTTTGTTCTTTTTTCTGAGTTTTCCTGACACAGAGTTGTAGCCAAGTGTTTGTCTTCAATTCCACTGATCCTGTCTTCCACCATTTCAAATTTGCTTCCCAGCCCTTCTGTGACACCGTCTATTTCTGAAATCTTGTTGTTTATCTTTTGGATTTCTAATTGTTGTCTTTGTATAGTTTCTAGTTGTGAATTTATTTCGGCATTTTGTTCCTGCATTATTTTCCTGAATTCTTCCAACGTTTTGTCTGTATTTTCCATGAATTTGTCTATTCTTTCCTCATGTTTGTCAGCTTTTTGCCTCAGCTCTTGGAGAATTCTGAGTATTTGAGATTTGAATTCCCTATCAGGTACTTCTAGTGCCTTTTCTTCCACTGGAAGGTCATCTGGTGTTTTATTTTGGACACCTACTGGAACCATCCTGTCCTATTTTTGTAAATGCTTTGATACCATCTGCTGTTTTCGGGGCATTCAGTGGTTATTTTTCTCGTTTATTGATTGTAGATTTGTTTGTTTCATCCCTTTTTTTTTTTTTAATTTGACTATGTCTGAGCAGGTGGACTGTGTGTTCTTTGTTGTTTGCTCATCTGTGGGTACAATACTTTTCACCTCCTTCTCCAATTGGCAGGGTCAGTCACTCAGATATGGTACGGCAGGGCAGGTCTAGCTGAAGAGGAGTTACTGGGATGGGTTGTTTGTGGCACTTACTACAGCCACCAGGGCGGGTTGGTAATCAGTGCAGGACAGGTTCCAGTAGGCCGTGCCTGTGCTGCTTGGTGGTGTGATGTCAAGTGCACAGTGCAGGTAGGCAGGATGTAGCAGGGAGATTGTTATGTGTGGAGCTAAGATGGATATGGGAGAGAGGAGAGACGAACAGGAGCCAAAAACACACAAACAAACAAAAAAGAATGCTAGGGGAGCTTGCCATTGGAGTGGAGAGATGAGAGACTATGAAATGGAGAAAAACAGAAAGGGGAAGGGGAAGAAAAGAAAAGGAAAGAATGAATAAATAAAAATCGGAAAGGTTAAAGAACCACAAAGTTCCCAGGGATCCCACCGGTACAGCTATGAGGTCTGGGGAAGTCGCTGTCAGGTGTTGCAGTACAGCCTGGCTAGAAGGCATAGAGGTATACAATGCCAGGTATTCAGGGAACAGAAAGAGAAGGAAGATATAGAGAGATGAGAAACTGAGTAATGAAGAAAGACAAAAAGGGAAAAAGAGGGAAAAGAAAACAAAACAAATTAAAAAGAAAAAGAACAAGAAAAGCCCCCCAAAAAACCAGAAAAAAAAAACAAAAACAAAGAAAAAAGAAATGCGCTCAGGGATCCCCCTGCACATCTGTGCAAGCCGAGAGGGTAGTCTCCTTGCCACGCAGCACCGCCTGGCCAGAAAGGGCTCCCAACTCAAGAAAAGGAAAAGAAAACAAACAAACAATTCAAAACAAACAAACAAACACAAGCCCCGGGATCCCACCAGCGCAGCAGCCCAGACCGGGAAGCAGCTCCACGCTCGAACGGAGCTCCACAGCCCCTCAGGAAGAAGCAAAGATGGCGCACGGAGCCAGGTATTTGAGCGAAAGGAGGGGGAGGTGGTGAGAGGTAAGGAAGAAATCAAAAGAAGCAGGAAAAAAAGCAATACCAGCAGCCAACAAATGGCACTCAGATAGCCAGCTAGTGCAGGCTGGTGGAATCCAAGCAGCCGGTGTTTCTCAGACTAGAGACTGTGACAGCGGGAAACAGAGGGGGCCGAGTGTGGGTGAAGAATGGTAGGGAGTGGGAAAGCGTATATCACAAATTACCGGAGCTCTGCAGCCCCTCAGGAAGAAGCAAAGATGGTGCACGGAGCCAGGTATTTGAGTGAAAGGAGGGGGAGGTGGTGAGAGGTAAGGAAGAAATCAAAAGAAGCAGAAAAAAGCAACACCAGCAGCCAACAAATGGCACTCAGAGAGCCGGCCCGTTCGGGTGGGTGGAATCCAAGCAGCCGGTGTTTCCCGGACAAGAGATTGTGGCCATGGGAAGCAGATGAGGCTGACTTGGGGAGAGGAAGGGTGGGGGGTGGGGAAGCATATATTGCAAATTACTGGTTGTTTTGTCTCCCGCTGGTTGCTCCGTGAGGCTGCTTTCTCGTACCCCATTTGCTGGTCTCCCTTAGGAGTCCAAGATGGCGGATCTGCGCTGTGTTAGCTGGTAGGGGACCTCTGCATGAATCTCTCCTCGCTCTCCGTTCCCTGTCAGTTTTCTCACTCCATTTGGTGGTTGGCTGAGTTCTTTGTCTCTTCATTTGATGTCTTAGGGTTTCAGGATTGTTGTTTTCTCCGTTTGGCTTAGTTTTTCAGATCTTTGCTGTGGAGGGACGGCGTGGTGCTTCTGCCTAGAGCGCCATTTTGCTGGAAGTCTTCAGGGTGGCTTTTGTTCAGAGCAGATGGTACACTGGCCAAAAGGCTGACAGGAGGTCAATCTGTTTCCAGCACCTATGTGATCTAGCAGGCAGGATTGTCCATGCCCAACTGGCCCCACCTCTTGCCTCCTCCTCCTTACAGCCCCTTTGCCTTGTGAAGGAGTGCCAATGTGCTAATGGCCTTGCAGACGCTGGTTGGAGCCTCAGGCCCTGAGGGGCAGAGCCAGGCCTGGTGTGGGGCAGTGTGGCCTCTGTCAAAGGAACAGTGCCCCCACTGAGACCACACACAGACCTGCAGCTCAGCTGTGCTCCTGCAGCCTTTCTGTAGGGGCCATGGCCCCTCCTGCCCCCTAGGCACCCAAGGGAGGGCAGCTGAGGATGACTGGGCCCTGGGCTACAGGCAGTTTTTCATCTCTCTCCACTGCTGAGGGACACTCAGCACTGGACCCTCTCTCACCCCACACACATCACTTTCTCCAACCAGGTCACCTTTCAAAGGCAGAAATTCTGAACCTTGACCACTTCCATTTCCTTTTCAGGTGGTTCAAAATTCAGTGAGAGGGTGTTGTTATTACCTGGCCCCCACGCAACCACCCCTCTCTCCCGGGGAGTCCCAGCAGGTCCTCCTTACGGGGAGCACAAGGGCAGTGTGGCCTTGTCCCACCTGAACACCCTCCCCTCTCCCCTGCAGGTGAGCAGGAGACAGCTCTGTTGGCTATAGGGTCCAGGGTGGGCAGGGCAAGCCCTCCTCTTGGACAGGCAGGAAGTTGGTCCCCTGGAGACGATCCCAGAACTCCTGTCATCTGCCCTCCAACCTCCTCTAGACAGGAAATCATGCTCCTGGGGCTTTCCCGACACTCAAGCCTCACATGAGGTCACCCACAGGCATTCCCTTCACCTGGGACCCATGCAGAGACTCGACCACAAAAACGGGGACCCTGGCCACCACGAACTCTGCCCCATCTGTGGTTACACACACACGAACACACAAACTCCAGCACACATGGGCCCCAGTTGTCTCTGCAGACCCTCCTTTCACACAGGCCCCTACCCAGCTCACCCCCAGAGTGAAGTGAGGGGTTTAGGGAGGGTCTTTCCCCTGGGATCCTTTCCAGAAACTGCAGGGTGCGTGGACCAAAGAACCATTTATGGCTGGGGAACTGGTGGTCCTGAGACCTAAGGGCATTTCCCTCTGTGCCCCAGCTAAGCTACGGGAGCCAGAGCTGGGGGCACAGGTTCTCCCCTGGAGAGGGCACCCCTGGCGTCATTTGGGGAAACACATTCACTGTCATATTAGGAAATGATAAAATCCCTATTTTTTCATAACACGAATTTGGAGCAGAAATAACCATGACTGGGGGCTCACAGAACATATGGTGGTGGGGACCTCCTGGTGCTGTCTACACCTCCTCCTTGGTGGCCTCGCCCTCTCTGGCAGCAGTGACAAGAGCAGGAAGAGAGGACAGTGGAGGTCAGACCACCGTAGCCCCGAATCCGGGTGGCCCAAGCCTCTCAAGGGGTCCTGTGGGGGTGAGGTGCTATGGGGGTGTCTGCCAGAGGAAGAGATGAGCACGGTATGGGGTGGGGGTCCCCCAGGCCTGAGTGCACAGGTGGTGCCAGGTGAGTCCTTCCTCAGTTCCTCCTCCCACCCTGAAGCTGCCCAGCAGTGGGCGACCAGTAGTGTGTCCTCACCTCATCCCTGAGGTGCACAACCCTGTTTGGCCTTTTCCATCCTCATTGATGCTTCTGTCTTCCTGAGAGTGCT
Organism: Dugong dugon; assembly: GCA_030035585.1. NCBI lineage: Eukaryota > Metazoa > Chordata > Mammalia > Sirenia > Dugongidae > Dugong > Dugong dugon. The sequence goes on along the minus strand of CM057462.1, from coordinate 20,506,134 downwards.
TGTACTTATGCTACGTGATTCAGGGATACCATGGACGCCCCTGTACACACACCTCTGTTACTTCCACCACCCCAGCCCTGTCCTGCTTTCCCCCTCCTGACTACGGCCTCCCACCAGCCCTCTCTCGTGGACTTGCACTTTTGGCCTGGCCTCTGCCCAGGGTGCTCTCTGGCCACAGAAGTGTGCATGCCAGCTCGTGGGGGCAGGCTAAGGGCTGAGAGTTCATGCCCCAGGAGCAGCCTTCCACCCCCAGCCCCACTGCAGGGGTGCAACTCTGAGGCCCAGCAGGATGGAGTCCAGCTGTCCACTGTGATCACCTGCCCTAATGCCCTCTGTGTCACTTGCCCACCCCCCTGCCTGTGCCTCCTGGAATCCCCCCTCCAATAAACTACTTGCCCTCAAATACTTGTCTAGGGTCGGAATCTGGGGACACCCACCTGAAGACGGTGATCTAATGACTCTCAAACTTGGCTTCTCAAACAGAACACGTCCACATGGAGCGCTGGGTCTTCCCAGTTTCTCTTACACCCTCCTCTCATGAAGGTGGCTGCTGCTCAGGGCAAACATGGGCCTTAGCCTTGACTCCTTTCTCCTGTTCTACTCTATCCAGCCACCCGACTCTGACCACATCTCACCGCCTCCACCGCTGCCACCCTAGGCTGGCCTCGAGACACTGTAGCAGTTCCCTAAGGCTCTCCTTGCTGTCCGTCACCCCATCCAGAGTCCGTTCTGCCACAGCAGCCACCAGAGTGATCCGTTCAAGCACAGGTCAGCTCAGGTCTCTCTTCTACTCGGCACCCTCTCCTGGTTTTCCCACCTCACCCAGAGGAGCCCAAGTCCCTCCAAAGACCTGCTAGCCATATCCTCTCCACCCCTGGGCCTTTGCACTGGCAGCTCCCACCTCCACTTTCTCATCTTTTTCAGCTCTTCATTCAAATGTCACTGTCTCAGGTAAGCCTCCTAAAATCTAAAACCAGGGGCGTCTCTAGGAGGGTGCGTACCACATCGGGTGACACTGTCAGAGGGGGTGACACCGAAATAACTTTCTATAAATCTTTTGTGCAGTGTTTCAACAGAAATTTATTATTTTTTATAAAAATTTCCCTGTAGTTAATTGTAACAACAAAAACATTTTCCATAAGCTCAGCTTGTACATGTATCAATATACCTACAAGGCTAAAACTCTATGCTCATTTACTTTTTGAACCTTAATCCTGGTGGTGTAGTGGTTAAGAGCTATGGCTGCTAACCAAAAGGTCGGCAGTTAGAATCCACCAGGCACTCCTTGGAAACCCTATGGGGCAGTTCTACCCTGTCCTTTAGGGGTCTGTATGAGTCGGAATGGACTCACAGCAACGGGTTTGGTTTCTGGTTTTAATGCACCCCGTCAGAGCTGTCATTATTACCAAATACAATGATGCTTCGAATCACGTGGTTTCCTCTGCATGCGATCCAGGCATGCCTTGTTGTTTTCCTTGCTGCTGGTGTTTTTCTAGTTGCTGATTTTATCAAATTTTCTGCTGTTTTAGCTACGTTATTGTGGTAACTAGTATTTGTGAAGCTGTATCAATAAGCTTTTTGGGAAAGAAGTAGTAATTAAAGGAATGATATACAGGATTAGGGGTAACATTACTACAAAAAACGTTACTAAGTATTCTGTATGGTCTGATATGGGAGGAAATCTATGGGGGGGGGGGTAACACTATGAGTAACGCATCGAGTGACGCTACTGTCTAAAACTGCCCCCGCCTCGCTTAATTTTCTCTTTAGCACCTGTCCTTCTCATCGCCCTCCTTGTGCTGCAACGCGAGTTCCGCGAGGGCAGGGTTTTTCGTCTGTTTTGTTTATGAGGCGCCCCAGGCATAGAACAGCGTGGCACAATGCAGCTCTGGAGAAATACTTGCTGAAAGAAGAAAAGACCTACAGCTCCGCCCACGGCCCCGCCCCTCATCTCGAGACCAGCTAAGACGCTCTGCTCCCGGACTACAAGTCCCAATATGCCACGCGCCGTCCGAGTCGTCTGCGGCCACTCCGAGGCGGCGCTGAGGCCTCTGGAAAGTGTAGTCTCCTTTGCCAGAGCCGTTGGAACGCAGGCATCGCATCCTCGCCCTTTTGGGTCCTTTTGCTTTTGCTCATGATGCACTCATTCGAGAAACACTTTCCCCTTCTCCGCCTAGTTAGGGGGGAAGCCTTTGACTCCCACCCAGGTGGGCCAGGCGCCGCACATGCGCAGTTAATGGGTCCCCTCCAAGGCCGCTGTGCCAGGTTCTGTACGCGAAAGCACTCGCCTCTGTTGTCCGCGAGGCGGCGCCTGCGTCCTTAGCGAGGCTGCACATTCTCTTAGGCCAGGCTGCCGGTTAACGGCCGCAGACACCACCTGGCGCCGCCAGTGCCCCGTTCTGTGCATTGTGCCACCCGCGTGCTGGGAACACACCGATGCGTGCTGGTGACCGAGGCACATACAGCTCTGCTCGCACGAGTCACTGCACGTGTCCGACACGGGAGAAAATGAAGCAGGGTAGATAGGAAGGGGAGTTAGGTGGATGCTGCTTTTCAGGATGCTCAGAAAAGCCGTGTTGGGCAGGCTTGCTGGGCAGGGATGTTGGGGGTAAGCTGCACTGGTGTCTGGGGAGACTGCTGAAGACAGCAGGGGACAAAGCAGAGGGTCTGAGCGAGGACAGATAGGAAACAGGTCAGGAGGTCAGTGGGTGGAAGTGGGGTGGGCAGGGGCAGGTCATGCCAGGCCTTCACCTGGGGTGAAGGATGAGCAGAGGAGGGGTAACACTGGGTCACACTGGCTACAGTATTAAAAAAGGCTTCAGGTGGCAAAGGGGAAGGGACGAGTTAGGAGGCTCCTAGCCGTGTGACCTTGGGCCAGTCAGTGAACACCTCTGTGCTTCAGTTTCCTCACCTGTAAAATGAGTGTAATAACAGTATCTACCGTGATGTAAAGATCCCATGGGTGGAAAGCATTAGAACAGTGCCCAGCACAGAGAAAGCTGCTCAGGTGTTGCCGAGTGTGGCCAGGTACTAGCGAGAGTCGTTATCATAGCAAATACAACAACCCTGGGTGACAGAGAGTGGCAGTGGTTCCAGCCGGTGGTGGATGAAGCACCGGAGAAGGGGTCAAATTCTGGACCTGGCTGGAGGTGGAGCCTCCTCATTTTGCTGAAATGGTGGAAGAGGGATGTGACTCAGGAAAGAATCAAGACTTGACCAGAACAGTGAGAGGGTAGGGCCGCCACTCCTAAGATAAGAAGACTGTGGGGGCCCATTCGGGCAGCACCAGGAGAGTGGTTGAAGGTGTTCAGTTTGAGATGTCTGTTAGAGGCAGACTGGACTTAGGGGAAGACGCCAGGCTGCAGGGTGCATTTGGGGTCATCAACACGTAAGGAGCATCTTAAGCCACGAGGATGAATGAGGCCACTGGGGGAGTGGGTGAGGTCAGGGAGGCTGGGAGAGATCCCCAGTGGATTGGCAGCAGGGAGTCGGCTGGGCCCTGGAGAGGGAGGCAGCAGGGGCTGGAGTTGGGCTTGGTAAGAATCCAGCTCTGCCATTCAGGAGCTCTTGGACTGTAGGAGAGTCAGCTCACCTCCAAGCCTGTTTGCTCAGCTGTGGAGGAACCAGGAATGGCCACATTTAGCTTGGGGATCATTGTCAAGATTCAGGTTACTAACAGAGCTCAAGGGCCTGGCTGAGGCCTGGCCGCAGGAAGTGCCCAGAGTGGCTGAGGATTTCCACTGAGGGCCAGACACACAAGACCATAGCTCGACAGAGCCACCTGGGAATGCCAGGTGTGTTTCCCCACAGGCTGGAAGCTTACCCCTTCCCATCAGCTTACTGCCCAGGGCTTAGACCAGAAGCTTAGAGGGGCTTTCTGGGCCCGGCCTCTGGTGGAAAACAGACCGACCTGTGATCATTCAGGTTGTACAGCAGCTTGGCCGGGCCATGATTCTCAGTGGTTTGGCAGTTATGATTTGTTTCTCAGTCATATACTAATGTGATCACCCCCATGATGAGATTTGATATAATGTGATCACCTCCATGATGGGATCTGCTGTGAGTAGCCACTCAGTTGAAAGGGAGTTTCCTTGGGGTGTGGCCTGCATTGAATGTAAGTGAACTATCTGGCAAGGCTCTCCAGCTCTTGCTTGCTCTGGATCTTGCAGCTGGCTCCTGTTCATCTGACCTCCGGTTCTTGGGACTTGAGCTAGCAGCTTACTTCCAGTCTGACTGCCAATCTCGGGTTCGCCAGACCCTGCTGCTACATGAATCAGGAGAGGCCTCCAACCTGACCCACGGATTTGGGATGCTCCAGCCTCTACAACTGTGTGAGTCATTTCTTTGCTCTAAATCTCTTTGTATGTATATTTATATGCTTTACTGGTTTTCCTTCTCTAGAGAAGCCAGTCTAAGACAAAGCCTTTGGGCATACGCAAGTCTACCGGCCAAATAGCCCCTTGGATAGAGATGGCTTACAGCCTAACACACAGGATAGCAAAGGAAGAGGTGGTGCTTCTGACCTGGGAGATGTGGGCCAGTGTGGTGGAATGAGTCCCTTTATGTGGCCTTTTGCCTAGCTTCTTTAGAAAAACAGCTTGAGGGATTTCCCCCCTAAGCCTTGAGGAGTAGTCTTTGCTCTAGTTTTCTACCCCAGAGGATTTGTTACTTTCGTCCAGGCTGATTGCCATATCCTGGGTAAGCTGTAAACAACTTGATGGTTTGACATTTTTGTCTGGCCTTGGGCTCCAGCCTGCCCCGTGACTGGTATATTTTACACACCTTGTAGGGTTGGTCAATGCACTATGTTGTTGTTGTTTTACTTGTGTGTGATATTAATGATACTGTTAGATAATTTCTGCATTCTGTTGGATCACCTTTCTTTGGAGTGGATACAAATATGGATTTCTTCCAGTCAGTTGGCCAGGTAGCGGTCTTCCAAATTTCTTGGCATAGATGAGTGAGCACTTCCAGCGCTGTATCTGTTTGTTGAAACATCTCAATCTGTATTCCGTCAATTCCTGGGGCCTTGTTTTTCACCAGTGCTTTCAGGGCAGCTTGGACCTCTTCCTTCAGTACTGTCAGTTCTGAATCATATGCTACGGGCTGAAGTGATTGAATTTGACCAATTCTTTTTGCTACAGTGACTCTGTGTATTGCTTCCATCTGCTTTTGAAGCTTTGTGTGTCATTTACTATTTTCCCTGTAGAATCCTTCACTATTGCAACTTGAGGCTTGATTTTTTTCTTCCGTTCTTTCAGCTTGAAAAATGCCGAACATGTTCTTCACTGAGTCAGAACCGACTCGACAGCCCTCAACAACAACATAGACTATGCAAATGAAGTGACTATGGTCCATTGAGGGGATTGGCCAGTTCATGGCCCTGCTGGGAGGGCCATACCTTGAAACTGACAAGGAGTTTGCTTATATATTCAGCCAGCCCCACAGGCGTTTCAGAAATAAGTAAAGGAGAAAAGGCCAGAGAAGCAAGAAGAGAGAAGAAGAAGCGGGGAAAGAAGAGGTGAGGAACCTCCTAAAAGAGCTGTAACACAAGTCAAGGGCTGTGACACCGAAGGAGGGAGAGGCCTGGAAGGGGCCCTGCAGCAGAGTCAGCAGCTACAGGTCTGGGAGGGACCCTGAGGCAGAGTCAATGGTGAGGGCAGAAAGCTGCTGCTAGGAAAGTGGCCGAGAGAGCTGAACAAAGCTGCTGCGCTGGCTGTGAGCCGGGTCAGTGGGCAGTGGAGAGACCAACGGCACGGAGGCTAAAGGCAGAGAGGTCTGCAGAGCTGAGAGGGGGCGTGCACAGCCAAGGGGAGACCTGTCCTGAGGGGCCTGAGAGGAGGCCTGCAGGCCGAGAGGGGGCGTGAACAGTCAAGAGGAGGCCTGTCCTGAGGGGGTTGAGAAGAGGCCTCCACGGCTGAAAGGGACGTGTGCAGAAGAGAGAAGGGCCGCTTGCTTGCAAGGCTGACAGGAACTGACAGTGCTGTCCTGTACTGGAGAAGGGAGGGATGTGCTCTCCTCTTCTGGGGAGACTTCTAGACCTTGCCTACATGTTTCTGATCCTGATCCCAAGTTGCAGCCTGTTGATCCTGATCCTGAGTAGTACCCTCTTACTTCCTTAATAAACCAGTTAACTGTAAGTATGGTCAGTGAGTTCTGTGTAGCCATTGCAATGAATTATCAAAGCCAGGAGAGAAGTAGAAAGTGCTGGGGGGTGGGAGGGCAGGGGCGGCTGATGTCAGAAATGGTAAAGAAGTTGGAGAGTGGAGGTATTTCTGACCTCCACCTCACTGGGATCATCTTTGGGCTGATCCTGGTTCTTATCTGTAAGGCATCTAGACAAGTTCTGATGTTACTGTTACACCACCACAGCCAGTGAGGTCTACGGTACAGCAGCGGGCGGCGCTCTGACTTGTGAGCAGGAGGGCCACAGCCTTGCATGGTCAAGGGCACAGTGACTAGTGACCGCTGTCACCCCTTTGCTCTGAGGTTTTCTTAAATAATATCGTTGCAGACTTTGCCCTTTTGCTCATCACGTATTGTACATTTTCCCAGGCAGACAGATTACTATAGTTTTGATTAAATAGTCATTCTCTTTAAACTGGCTTTGCTCTTGTCCTGTATCCTAGCCTCTCAGTTAGATTTGAGAGACTCTTGAGTTTCTTTTAACTAAATTTGCTAGATGCTCCAGGCTTTTTGGGGAAGACATAGGGAATCCCCGAGTCCCCTGAGCATAGACCTCTCTGTGTGGAGTACTGCTCAGATGGCTGCACTTGGCGTGTGATTGTGACTCTTCCAGGTATCAGAGGGCATCTCCTCATCATGTCTGACTCCATGAGTCATGAGGAGAAGGTAAAGTTATGTTGGCTGTTTTTCTTTTCTAATGTAGAGAAGTCTTATTTACATGAGCTTCATTTATGTCATGTAGGGCTGTGTGGCCAGAACCAGGGAGGCCCAAGGAGGGAGAAGGTAGAATGGAAATAGAAGGGACAAGAATGGGCAAACTGGCACAGAAGCAGCAGATTCCCTCAGCCCCTCTTGAGCTCTGGACCCTTCCCTGTCCACTTCCCAGCGGCCCAGTGCTGGCCGGCAGTCCCTCTCCTATCTTAGCCTTTCTTCTGTTCTCTTAGGATAAAAACCAGAAGATTCCCCAGCTGCAAATGACAACAAAAGGGACTTTGCATCTCATCCTGGCTGTCATATGCCCTTTATCCCTTACATCATAGTAAAAAAACACTGGAAAACTGTGAAATATAACAAACACACAGAACAGTGTGTAAAACATATATATACAGTTTAAACAACAGCAACAACCAAACCAAACTCATTGCTGTGGAGTTGATTCCGACTCATAGCGATCCTATAGGACAGAGTGGAACTGCCCCATAGGATTTCCAAGGAGGGGTTGGTGGATTCAAGCTGCCGACCTTTTGGTTAAGCAGCCTAGCTCTTTTAAAAAAATTTTTTTATTCTACTTTAGATGAAGGTTTACAGAACTAATAGTTTCTTATTAAACAGTCAGTACACATATTGTTTTATGACATTGGTTAACAACCCCATGACATGTCAACACTCTCCCTTCTCGACCTTAGGTTCCCTATTACTGGCTTTCCTGTCCCCTCTTGCCTCCTAGTCCTTGTCCCTGGGCTGTTGTGCCCCATTAGTCTCCTTTTGTTTTATGGGGCTGTCTAATCTTTCGCTGTTAAGGATGAACCTCGGGAGTGACTTCATTACTGAGCTAAAAGACTGTCTGGGAGGCATACTGTCGGGGTTTCTGCGGTCTCTGTCAGGCCAGTGAGTCTGGTCTTCTTTTGTGAGTTAGAATTTTGTTTTACTTTAAAAAAATAAGTACTTTTCATTATCAGTTCCACCTGCTGGTCTTCCTTCCGCCAAACTTGCAGGAGTGGCCGGCCATAAGGCCTGGGCCGTACCTTTATTTGGGCAGGTGTAATTTTCAGTAATGTCGCCATTTAAGTGATTTAAATGCTAAGTATGGTGGTGGAAAAATCTTATAATTTACTGAAAAAGCCGAACACAGGAGAAAGTCAGTGTGGGACTACAGTACAAAGTCATTCAATGCAGGTCACATCCTGTACATGCAAGACATCTGGCAGTCCTGGCCACACTCATCACAAACTCAGGTGTCACACCCATCACATCTGTGCACGTTCAGAACTCTCTGTCCACGTGCACACACCCTTTGTTCATTCAGAAGTTCTCAAGGTCACTTTAGACACCAGCAAATGCAGGAGCACCGCAGACCTTGGACACCCCCATTAGAAGACCTATGAAAGGATCTTTGCGGGCTTCGTGACCCTTTCTGGTACATTGCCCCTACCCCTGCCGCGTGGGGCAGAGAGGGAGGAGTGTGGCCCGGCCGCGAAGCCTCCACGAAGGGAGGGGACAGTGGCGCCGTTCGCGGCCCTCCGCGGAACTACATTTCTCAGAAGCCTCTGAGGGTCGCCACTTGTATGGTGGGCGGCGCGGACGCCGAGGGATTCTGGTGCCGACAGCGAGTGGTGTGGACCGGCGCAGTCCTGACCAGCGGCAGTGGAGCTTTGTCGGAGGGCAGGGGGTGTTCAGGCCCCGGGCCATAGATCTCCCGCCCCCGCCCCCTGCGCAGGCCCTTCTCAGGCAGCCTCGGAAGGCTCCTACCCGCTCTCTTCCCAGAACTGACTCTGGAGGCCATGAGCCCAGGCAGGTGTTTCGAGGAGCTCATGTGCAGAGCTCGGCGGGTGTGCACGTGCAGGTTTAAGCGAAGGCCGGTGTGTACGCATGTGCGAGTGTGATCACGTATTTGTGTGTGCCTTTGTGCGGGTGTGATCAGAGCCAGCGCGTGCGCATGAGCGGGTGTGATTGTGAGCGCGGAGCGCTTTCTGTGGATGTGTGGGTGTGCGCCAGGACTTCTCACCGGTTCTGTCCGGTGTAAATCCCTGCTAAAAATTTGCATTTCTATCCCAGCTGTACTGAATGAGAGTCTACGTTTTGCCAAGATCCCCAGGTGATTCTTATCTTCAGCAGCATTAACATTGTCTGGGAACTTGTTAGAAATGCAAATTCTCAGCGGGGGTGGGAACCAGAAATGAACCAGTTGGAAACCCTGGTTCTAAGCCCCTGTGCAAGCACGGGCCAGCGGGTGCACATGTGCCTTTGTGGGTGTGAGGGGGTTGTGTGTACACGGTGTGGGCATGAACAGGGGTCTGTGTGTGTGCAGGTGGGTGTGAGTGCAAGTCTGCGTGTGCATGTATGGGTGTGAATGTGGGTCAGCAGGCTAATGTGCAGGTGTGAACATGTGTCCGTGTGTGCACGTGTGCAGGTGTGAGCGCGGGTAGGATGGCCCGGGCTCATGGAATCCATCGGCCTGTCGCCAGGCTGTAGAAGAGACGAGGTGTGGAGATTGTCAAGAGTGATCGAACGCGGTGAATGATGCTACCTTCCAACTCTTCCTTTGGGGGCATGTATGTCCCTGGAGAGGAGCTGTGCACTCGTGTGCCACTCGCCCTCGGTGATTTCAGAGCTGGAGTCCCTACTGAGGAGGCAGATTTGTGGTCCTGAGTGCAGTCCAGTTGACATCAAGGGCCTGCGGTAGGAACAAACCAGGTCCCTGAGAGGGGTGGTGGGGGATGGGGGAGGAAGAAGAGGGTCCCAGAGATCAGAGGTTCCTCAAAGGAGCAGGAGGAGGCCTGGCTCACCCACAGACTTTTCACTAGAGCGTCAGGGCAGACCCCAGAGTTTGGCCACCTGGTGGAGGGATAAAGCTTGTGGGGACCTGGGTGAGGTCACTGTGTCCAGATAAGAGATGAGGCAGGGACCAGCCTGGAGGACGAGACTGCAGAACCCGATAGTTGTGAATTACTGAGGGCTTTGGGATGGCAGGAGTATTTTCTGCTGACAGCTCTTAGTTTTGGGGAGGGTTGAACAACACTGTTACAGCATGTTCTTGGAAATCCTTCTCTCCATAGGTGTTTGCCATTTGGTCCTACATTTGTATGATTTATGAATTTGCTTTTCACTTCTCATGTCTGTGGTTTGACCTGATAAGAACCCTTTGAGGCAGCGTTGTTAACCCACGCTGACAGCTGTGAAAACAGGCTGCATGTGATCAAGTGACTCTGTCAAGCTTTCTTTGCAACCTAAATTCAGAGTTGAAGGTACAATCTCGGTGTCCTGGTTCTTTGTTCCAGAGTTTGCTCCCTAGGCAAATCTGCCTTTTGGATAATAAAGCATACGTCTTATAAACATGAAGCGATAGCCTCCAGAGATCCCTGAAAGTCTTCACACATTCAAAGGTCTGAGAAGGGAAAGAGACCAGGGCCAGACAGTTTAAGGTGCCTGCCCAGGATCATCAATACCCTGGGGCAGAACTGTGAGTGTGTTCAGACTGCTGACCTTTGGCACCCTCTGTGAGCACAGGGATGATGCTGAGGCTCTTCTCCACTTCTAAACTTTGAAGGAGGAGTATGAAAAGTTTTAAGAGATTGGAGTGATGATGTTGCCTTAACTGTGGGCTTCCGGTTTAGGTAGTGCTAAGCTTGTGGTAATAGAAAAATTAGCCCTCATACTTCTTCCCAGTCTCCCCCATCACCTGATTTGTTATAGAATTTTTACATTGCCAAGGGTAGTAACATTTACATTTTTTGTATAAGTGTAATTTCCACAGGCTAGTCTTCCTTTTTCATTTAAAGTATTCAGTACTCACCCCCAGGCGTTTACCACAGCTTCTCCATCCCTGAGTTCTTTATCTTGATTCTTATTTTCAATGGCTTGATTTCATCAGTCAATATGTATTTTTGAAGATGCTTTTAGTTGCCGTATTCTGTGAATTTTTCCACGTTTAAGGAGGAATACCTGTTGCCTTTATCTTCGAATGACATTTTTTCCCCTGGGTATAATATTCTTTCCTTCAGAACTTTGTATATATTAGTTACTTCATTGCCATCTAAGACCAACATGATTTTCTCCCTACTCTCATAAGTGACTTGTTTTTTCTACCTAGGTGTTGTCTCTCCATATATTTGTGGTGGTCTTTCTTTTCAAGGACTCTAGTTTTATTTTTGTTCTTGTTGTCTTCCATTATCCATTTGATTTTTGGTGATTCTATTCTCTTTGTGTTTTTCCTCTGTGTTCATTAGGATTATCTCATCTCTCTTCTGTGTCGATAATTCAATTTTCAGCCACAATTATACAGTTTTGCAGTGCAGTGAATTACTTAATATGAACCTCCTAGACATAGTCTTTCTAAGTTCCACCAAATGACTAGGTGGAGCTATGCAAATGAGGTGATTGTGGCCCCCCCCCCAAGGGGATTGGTTAGTTTGCTAATAGTGTAAATAAGGTGCGTGGTATGCTTATGGGGGGTAGGACCATGCAAGTAAGGTGTATGGAACCCTAGGGAAGGGATTGGGCAGTTTTGCCATCCCACTAGGCTTATGAGCCATCCCAGAAGTGGAAAGAGCGGATCTCAAAACCACTAAGAGAGAAGAGCCAGGAGTGGAGTGCATCCTTTTGATGTGGGCTCCCTGCACTGAGAACCTCTCAGATCCAGAAGACAGAGAGTTGTAACACTGGAGATGGTGAGAGATGGCAAGGAGCAGTGGCAGAGAAACAGTGGCAGCAGAGGCAGAAGAACTAGGAGACCATTAGGAGAAGGCACATTGGGCTTCCTGGCCCACGGAGTGAGTAAGCTGAGCACCTTCCAGCAGGAGGCTTGCAGATTAGGGTGCCTCCATGCACTTGGCAGAGCTAGGCTCACTGACCCACGGAGCAAGACAGCAGGGTGCCTTCGAGCCAAGGGTTACTGGCGGAGTAGGGTGCTTCCTGGCACTTACCAGCAGACCTGAAAGAGCTTTGTGACACTTGCCCAAGCAGGGCAGAGGCTGAGGAGCCAGAGAGAGGCATGCTTGCGGACATGGTTGAGAAGAGGCTGTTCTGATTGAAGATCTGTATCCTGAGCATTCCCGAACCTGAATTTTAACCTGTTACTTCCCCAATAAGTCCATAATTGCGAGTACTGTGTGTGAGTTCTGTGTGGCCATTGCAGCAGAGAAGTAGAGTGCCGTGGGAGGGACGGTTGGTGTCAGAATTGGTAAAAAGATTGGAGTGTAGAGGCATGTCTGAACTCCACCTCATAGGAGTCAGCCTTGGGCTATTGATCTTCATTCTCCTTCCTCCTTGTGAAGTTAGAAGAGGTCATACACCCCCTCCACACCATTTTTACATAGGAGATAACTGATTTGTCTCTGAGCGAGGGTACCTTATCGCCATAAACTCTAGTGGGAGTACCTTTGGCCTACGGAGCTCAAAGGTTTCTGAAAATTTTGCTGATTTGAATTGAAGGATGCCATTGGTTCTGTCAAACCTTTACAGAAAATTGTGGGTGGTAAGGACAGTGTAGTTTTTCAGTAAAGGGTAATGCTTTACAGAGTTCCTTTACAATGGTTGCTGTAAAGTATATGCCTTGGTCACTTGATATAAAAGCTGCTATGCCCCAGGTTGGAAACACAACATTAAGCAGCTGCAAGTGCTGTAGACTTTTGTAAGGAAAGACTTAAGTCTATCCTGAAAATACACATAAAATAACTAAAACATATTCATCCCATGGAGCGTGGAAGCTGGATAGAATCCTCTGAAGGGGTTCAAAGGGCCTTGAGATTTTGGTTCTTAGCCATGTCCCACCTGTCTGGGCTTTTTTCTCCCAGGGTTATAATTTGACAGGCGATATGACCCCAAAATAACCTCATCTACTTTTTAAATATTTCTCCACCAATGTTGATTTAAGATAGTAACCAGTTTGTCTGTACCAGGATAAGTAGCTTCATGGAAAAATTTAGCTAATACCCATTTGAAATCATCTGAGATTATCTGAATGAAGAATTGTTGGGTACGGTCGAGTCAATTCCGACTCACAGCAACCATATTTTTTTTCATTCTTCCTTTTCGGAATCATGGACTACACATTGATATTTTATAATGGCCTCTTTGAATTCCTCCAGAGGCCTATCAATTGACAGTTAAGGCTGCTTGTTTGGCATAATGATCTGCTAGAGTCTGTCCTTTAGCTTCCATGTCGTATTAGAGTCTGGCTCCATTTTTGATGTTTGACTGCCTTTTAGGCCTCACCGTTCCTTCTTCCCCTTCTGCACTACATTTGTACAAGCTGATAAGAAAGCCCCAGTGTCTTAGTTTCTTAGTGCTCTTGTAACAGAAATGCCACAAGTGGGAAGCTTTAAAGAACCGAAATTTATTTTCTCAGAATTTAAGAGACTAGAATCAGGGCGCTGGCTCTAGGGGAAGGCTCTGTCTGTCTGTCAGCTCTAGGGGAAGATACTTGTGGCAGTTTCTCTAGCCCCAGTGTTCCTCTGTCTCCGCGTGGCATCTGTCTTCCCGTATTTGTGCTTACTTAGCTGTGTCTAATCTGCTCTTTTTATATCTCAAAAGTCATTCAGTTTCAGACACACCCTACACTGATATGGCCTCATTAACATGATACAGAAAACCCTATCTAAAATGGGATTACAGCCACAGGTATGGGGGTTAGGATTCCAACATATTTTTTCGGGGGACACAATTCAATCCATAATACCCAGTGTTTTCTTTTTTGATGCTACCAGGAAGTTCACACGGTGCATGAGATCCCTAACCTCATCCATACCCCCTACCCACCATAAAAACCCCAAGCCATTCTCCTTCCTCTGCTCTGTCAAGCCATTTTCAGACTTGTTTGGGAGCCACCCTTCATTCCCCAAAAAGTGTCATTATGTGAGTACAGACAGTCCCCGACTTACATCGTATGCGAGTTATGACGAACTACACTTAAATGATCATCCATTGTTTTTGTTTTTTTCTGGTACATCTTATCGTTAGTAACATGTCCTACATATAATGTTGCAGTGATTGGCTGATGTTATCCTTCTCAAATGCTCACTCGCAGATGTTCACTTTTATGATTTTCTGTTCAAAACACTGTCTTATAGCAGGCTGCGGCCTGGTTTACGATAAAGTCGGTGTCTGCATCAGGAGTGGGACCGGTTAGGAAGTCATGCAATGTTCAACTCTGACAACAGAAGACAGTTGGACTGTGCACGTGCCCAACGGCAGTTCCGACTCCAAGTTCTTTGTTATGACACTGACACAGACTTCATTGCAGACCAGGCTTCTAGCGTGATCTCATTCAGCGCTTCATACCATAAGAAGCATCGCTTGTTAATTTGAAGCTGAGTTGTTCAAGTTTCTCCAACTGTAGCACCTGCACTGCTTATACCCCCAATAATATGTCTAGCAAAAGAAGTCATGCCAACCCCCAAAGACAAATAAAGATTTGATTTATAAAGATATTGTTAATAAAGGCAATAATTGTGAAAACTAAAAAAAAAAAAAATGTATTCCATTTACGTCAGAACCGACTTACAACAGAGGTATCAGAAGGGAGCCCCATCAGAAGTCGGGGACTACTTGTACCAAACCTCTTCATGCCCTCTTGTTACGTGTGGCATCATCAGTCTTTTTGCTCCCTCTGTCTGTCTGTCCCTCCTTACAGCTCATCGTATCAGCTAAGTAATTGTGGGTCTCGCCGTATTAAGAGCATGATCCCAGTTAGTCCTCAGAAAGCATCCCCATTCTAGAGATGAAAGAACAGAGCTTTAGAGATGTCAAGTGCCTTTGTAAGCTGGACCATAATTTTCCTGTTCATACATATGGCATTAGCCAAGAAAAGAAATAGGAAGTTTTCATGGTCTCTAACAATATCTTCATGGAGTTGTAAAGTGTGTTGAAAGTACGAGAATAATATCTTGGCGGATGTCTTGTGTAGTTGGAGGCTATGAACCGATAGGGTATATGTGAAGATTAGTGGTTTTTGATTATGACCAGGGGCAAGGGTTAGCGGTAGTTGTGGTAGGAGACGCGGGGTGGGAGGTCGTGGTGGAAAGCAGGAAGGGGAGTAGCAGAAGCACCAGGGAGTGGGAGGTCCTCTCCCCAGGGAGCCAGGAGTGTACTGAGAAGAGGCTGTTGCCTCCTGGAGAAACCAATCATCTCCATTTGTTTTTGGAATGGTGCATATCATAGGAACCTCTGCAGTATTTCCTCTTAGGCATGAGGCCGTAGGGGTGTACACTTTGGCAGACAGCAAGAAGTGTATGAGAGTCATGGGCTAAGCAAACAGCAAGCTCACAAACATAATAGAGTTCATAATATCAAAGGACGAAAAGCAATAAATGTCCAATTTGCTTTTCACACCATAACATTTGCATGAATATTTGTACTAGCATTATCATAATAGCCAAAAAGTGCTAACAACCCAAATATACATCAACTGATGCATAAACAAAATGTGGTATATCCATGCAATGGAAAGTTATCAGCCATAAAAATCAGTGATGTCCTGATGCGTGCTACAACATGGATGAATCTTGACGACATTATACTAAAGGAAGAAAGAAAGAAACAAAGTTGCCATCGAGTCAATTTCCACTTACAGCAACCCCATGTTTGTCAAAAGAGAACTGTGCTCTATAGGGTTTTCAATGGCTGTGATCTTTCAAAGTATATCCACCAGGCCTTTCTTCTGAGGTGCCTCTGGGTGGATTTGAACCACCAACCTTTTGGTAAGTAGCTGAGTGCTTCAAGCTAGTCACAAAACACCACATACTGTTGATTACATTGATATGATGTATTCAGACTAGGAAAATCCAGAGAGCAAGATAGTAGATTTGTGGTTGCCAGGGGTTGAGGGGAGAGGAGTTGGGGGAAAATGGGAAGTGACTTTTTGACATGTGATAATGTTCAGGAATTAGATGATGATGATGGTTGAACAGTCTTATGAATACACTAAAAACCAGAGTTGTACACTAAATGGCTGAATTTTATGGTATGTGAATTTTATCGCTATAGGAAAATAAGCCTTTCACTGTGTCTGGACAGCCTGGGAATTAGACACACTGGTATGCGTGCATTAACAGCTGGAAAGGGTCTCAGGTTCATTGTAGTAGCGGCAGAACTTGTCTAGGTTCCTTGGGGAGAAGAATCACCAGCAGCACAAAGCCAATTCCTATGAGGTGGAGGTCAGACATTCCTCTACTTCCCGAAATTTTCACCGTTCATGATACCAGCCTCTACTACCCCCTCAACCCCGACATTCTCTCCTTCTCTGCTGGATTCAATGACTCATTGCAATGGCCACACAGAACCCACAGACCCTATTCACAGTTAAGTGGTTTATGAAGGAAGTAATAGGGTACAACTCAGGATCAGGATCAACAGGTTACATCTCGGGATCAGGATCAGGAAGCACGTAGGCAAAGTCTGGGAGGCTCCCCTGAAGTGGAGAGCACATCCGTCCCTTCTTCAGTGCAGGACAGCTCTCTCAGCTCCCTTGAGCATGCAAGCAAGCAGGCCCCTCTCTCTGCCGTGCACAGCCCGTCAGCCATGGAGGCCTCCTCTCAGCCCCCTAAGGACAGGCCTCCTCGGCTCCCTCAGGATAAGCTCCTCTTGGCCCTGCCATCTGTCTCCACTGGCTCTGCTGCAGTGTCCCTCAAGAGGCTGTCACTGCTGGCTCTGCTGCTGGGCCCCTTCTGAGCCTGTCAGTGTCTTCAGTGTTACAGCCCTTGACTCGTGTTACAGCTCTTCAAGGAGGTTCCTTGCCTCCTCCCTCTGCTTTTTCTCTCTTCCATATTCTTTCTTCCTTTGGATCCTGTCAGCTTCCTGTCTTTCTGCCTAACAAACTTCTATGGGCTTAGCTGGATATATAGATACACAAACTCCTTATCAATTTCAAGGCATGGTCCTCCCACCAGGGCCATGAACTGACCAGTCCTGTCTTGGTAGGCCACAGACAATTCATTTGCATAGCAGGCTACAGACACTTGGTTTGTATAGTGTATTGACCAATCGCTGCAAGGTGCATACCAATCACAGGGCAGGCTGCAGCCTAGGACCAGAGAAAAAACATCAAACCACAAGTTGTTTACAGCTTAGCCAGGAAATGTCAGTCAACCTGGACAAAAGTAACAAACCCTCTGGGGTAGAAAACAAGGGCAAAGATCACTCTTCAGGGCTTAGGGGGAAAATCTCTCAAGTTGTTTTCCAAAGAAGCAAGGCAAAAAGGCCCATAAAGAAACTCATTTCACAACAGTCTCCAAGCGCCATCTTCTTTCTACCCGTTCGATGCGTCTATTCCGACTGATAGCAACCCTTTAGGACAGAGCAGAAGTGCCCCGCAGGGTTTCCAAGGAGCAGCTGTTGGATTCGAAACGCCGACCTTTTGGTTAGCAGCCGTAGCTCTTAACCACCGCGCCACCAGGGCTCCACCATCTTTCTAGCACGGAAGAAATAGAAGAGTGTTGCTATCAGGCATCTGTGTCTAAATGAGGTCCAAGTTTAATTTAGATTATATCCTTCCTTAAAATCCATTCTTCTCTCCCATGTTAAAAGGGCAAAGCTATTCCATGTGATCGTGAGGCGCGGGAGACTGAATGGACGGTAGTAGCTGTGTCAGGAAGTTGTCAGTTGACTGGCTTGAACCTCTAGCAACCCAGCCAAGAGAGGTTGCCTGTGTGACAAAGCAAGATCATTCACATGCAGCCCTTCATTCTCCTCTGCTTCAGGGAGTTTTGTTTTTTCCTGCTGAGGCCACCACCTCTCCGGCTCGTGGAGATGGACGGTGATTCTTTTCCTGTTCAGGGCCACTCCTCCTTGCCTCCTGGGGGTGGACATTGGTTCTGGGAAGAAGGGTCAAGGAAAGGGCACTTTGTTGCTGGGGGAGGGGAGGGAAGGAGACTTGGGAGAGGAGCTTTCCATCTTTCCACAAGCAGGAGGAAGGAAAAGCAGCCATCCCACAGGATGGAGGTGGATGCAGTGGTCTCCACAGTAGTCATTCCCAGGATGCCCAGGACAGTCCACTGAGATGTGCGAAGAAACCATTAGAACTTCCATTAAAAAAAGGTTTCAATCTGAGTCCTCCCTTGTTCACATCTGTCTTAGTCATCTAGTGCTGCTACAACAGAAATACCACAAGTGGATGGTTTTAATGAAGAAAGGTTTCTTTCCTCGTAGTCAAAGTAGGCTAAAAAGTCCAAATTCAGGGCATCAGCTCCAGGGGAAGGCTTTTTCTCTTTCAGCCTTCTTCTCTTCAGTGTTCCTCCGGACTAGGAGCTTCTCTGCGCAGGGACCCCGGTCCAAAGGACGCGCCGGGACTGCTTTCTTGATGGTATGAGGTCCCACTGTCTCACTGTTCACTTCTGTCTTTTATATCTCAAGAGATTGCCTCAGGACACAATCCAGTCTTGTAGATCAGGTCCTGTCTTACCAACACAACTGCCACCCATCCTCCCTCATCAACATCATGGAGGCAGGTTTACAACATACAGGAAAATCACACAGTACCAGGAATCATGGCCCAGCCAAATTGATACACACATTTTCTGGGGGACATAATTCAAGCCATGACATTCCATCCTTTGGCCCCCCCCAAAAATCACATTGTTGCA
Organism: Dugong dugon; assembly: GCA_030035585.1. NCBI lineage: Eukaryota > Metazoa > Chordata > Mammalia > Sirenia > Dugongidae > Dugong > Dugong dugon. The sequence continues at coordinate 20,487,652 of CM057462.1, read as the reverse complement.
ACATGGAAAACATTATTCAGCCCATCATATCATAGCAAAAGTCTTAACTCCAAGTCCAAAATCCAAAAATTCCTCTTCATCTGTGAAATCTAGAATACAAGTTATCTGCTTCCAAAGGTACAATGGCAGAACAGGCACAAGCTAGACATTTCCACTATACATGGGAGAAACTAGAGGAAAAGAAGTGATAACAGGCACCCGGCAAGTCAGCAGAACACATTACATTAACCCTCAAGGCTTTGAAAATAATCTTCTGTTCTCTGAGACAATTTACACAATAGCCCTGCCCTCCAGACTCTAGGTATTAACCAGAGTCTCTAGATTTTGAGTGGAGGCCCCTCGGCTCTGGGCTTCAGCTCTGCCTTCCAGGCCCACTGGGACAGCAACTCTGCTCCCTTGGCTTTAGGTGCACCATTCTCCTAGTCCATGGGAGTGACAACTCCACCCTTAGAAACACCAGAGGCCATGGCTCCACCCTTTGAAACCCTTGAGGTCATGGCCATACCTTCTGAGGCTGAAGCAGTTCGGCTTCTTGTGTCTCTTGTCTCTTCAGCTTATGCTTCCTATGGCCTCTTGGCCCTGGGGCCTCACGCCCACATCTGCCCTGCTGGGGCAAGTGTTACAAAGCTCAGTAGCTCCACTGGTAAGTGCCCGGAGGCACCCCACTCCACCAGGAAGCCTTCTGCACACAGGCACTCAGCTCCCTCGCTCTGTGGGTCAGCAAGCCTAGCTCCACCGATAAGTGCCCAGAGGCACCCCACTCCGCCAGAAAACCTCCTGCTTACAGGTATTCAGCTCTCTCGCTCCGTGGGTCGGCTCCAGTGCCGTCTTTCACCGGTCTCCTGGTTCTGCTGCTGTTGGTTCTCTGCTGCTGCTGGTCCTCTGTCACTGCTGCATGTCTATCCATTCACAGTTTTAAAACCGCTTCCACATTTTAGATATCTGTTAGGGCAGCACCCCACTCCTGGTACCAAATGTCTTCGGCTGGGTTCTCTAGAGAAGCAAAACCAGTAAAGCGTATAAATACATAGAGAGATTTATATCAAGGAAATAGCTCATGCAATTGTAGAGGCTAAAACGTCCCAAGTCCACAGATCAGGGTAGAGGCCTCTCCCAGTTCACGTAGCCGCAGAAGCTGGTGAACCCAAGGTCGGCAGGTTGCAGAGGGGCTCCTGCTGACAGGCTGTGAAGCTCAGTGAATTCCAAGATCAGCAGACAAGACAATCAGGTTTCTCCTTATTCATGTAGCTGCAGGGGCTGGCGAACCCAAGGTCAGCAGGTGGGGGAACCGACTCTTGCTTGCATGCTGAGAAATTCGACAAATTCCGAGATCAACAGGTAAGCTGCTAGCTCAAGTCCCATGAACCGGAGGTGAGACAACAAGAGGCAGCTGCTGAGTCTGGAACAAGCCAAAAACCTCGGCAAGGCGAGCAGGCAGAATGTAACTGGCGGAAGTCAGAGAGATGAAACTGAGAGGGCAGTGAGCTGCCACAGGCCCCGCCTCCACCAGTACCACTCGGCAGATTCCATCACGGGGGTGATCACAACGTTATACAACTGCTAAAACACTGAGAATAATGGTCTAGCCAAGCTGACAGGCGATCTTAACCATCACAACATCTATGGTCACTTGTCATATGTGGTGCTAGTGAGGAACTCTGAAGGTTAAGATTGTGTGTCACCTTGGCTGGGCCATGATTCTCAGTGTTTATATGTGATCACTCCCAGGATGCAATCTACTGTAAGTAGCCAGGCAATAGAAAGGGAGTTTCTTTGGGGGTGTGGCCTGCGTCCAAATATAAAGCAGATGTTCTGGCTTTTTACTGGCTCCGGATCCTGCGGCTGCCTCCTGTTCATCTGACTTCTGGTTCTTGTGACTTGAGCTATCAGCTTATCTGATGATCTTAGGATTCATAGATCTTCACAGCCTGTGAGCAGCAGCCCTGCTGTCTGTCATGCCAATCTTGGGTCCGCCAGCCCCTGTGGCTCCGTGAATTGAGAGAAACCTTGCGGTCTTCCCTGCCAATCTTGGGTTTTGTCGATCTTCAATCCCTATGAGCAAGAGCCCTGCTCTCTGACCTGAGGATCTTCGGTTTGCTAGCCCCTGTGGCTATGTGAATCTGGAGAAGCCTCTATCCTGATCCATGGACTTGGGACATTCTAGCCTCTACCATTGCATGAGCCATTTCCTTGATATAAATCTATCTCTCTATATATTTATACACTTTACTGGTTTAACTTCTCTAGAGACCTGAGCCTAAGATAGGAACCCAGAGGGAAGAGGAGCCCCACCCCTCAAAAAGGTTCGCAGGCCATTCCTCATCAAGCTTCTGGATTCCTTCCTGGGCACTGAAAAACTGCAGAGTAAACAGGGGCCCGCGTCTGTGGATTTACAGATAACTCTCTGTAATTAAATTCCCAGCAAATGGACATGAGGGTTTAACATTCTCACCGGAAACCACGACTAGAGGATCATTCCAACCATCCCAGCTCCTTGAAAACAAAGAAAGTGGCAGACTTGTTAGTTCTATTCCTCATACAAGCATTCGATCCACATGGGACGATGTAAAAAATCAGACACTCTGAGGAGTCCTGGTTGAAGTGCACAAGAAGCCCACTAAAGAGAAGCCCACTAACGAGAAGACTTTTGAAATATGAATTTTTACCCATCCTTGTTAATCATAAACCTTGTGGTGGGAGTATATTTTGCCTTGGGATATTAGCTGATGAGATGAAAGCATCCGTATTAGCATCCAGAACAGGATTGGAAACCTCTACTTTTTTTTCTTTTTATGGTGTACTTAAAGTCATGCTCTTTTCAATCCAGAATTTTACAAAAAAAATTCTAACTTTATACATTTTTAGAAGCCTCTTTTAAGGACCCGTACACACGCGCACACACACAGAAACACACACACACACGCACATGCACAAACATTATTAAGGAAAACTATTACCACTGATGGAGTGGCAACTGTGGTTGGAGTTAGAAAGAAAAAAAGGGAGGGGGGATTCTGTGGTAAGGTTACAGAGGAAAAACTGTATATGAAATTTATTCACTGTGTTCTTCATAGATCAGACATTGCGACTCAAGTCATGAAGTCTTGCATGGAGCCTCAATCTACGCATCAGAGAAAAGCAGGTGAGATGGGGTGGAAGCTCCCTGGCCTCTACATCCCCATCCCAATGCAACAGCCCCTGAGGCCCAGAGAACGCAAGCAGGTTTACACCAAATCATATAGGAAATAATATAGTAATTTAGAGATGGAAACCTCACTCTTGTGATTTTATGGAGCATGCAGCTGGAAGCCATGGGAGAGTTTTTAGCGGGAGAATAACTTGATCTGATTTCAGTTTCTAAAGGCTCATTCTGGCTGCTGTGTGAAGAACGGATTATAGAGGGTTAAGGATGGAATAGTTCAGAGACCAGTAAGAGAGAACCATTACTAGACAAGTGCTAAGAGAAAACAGTCCAGAGACTGCTGTGCTCCATGGTCCAGGTGGGGGACAGTGACCAGGACGAGAATGGAGAGTGGAGATGGAGAGAAGGAGATGGACTTGGGACTGTTAATGACTTGAGAAATTAGGGATGAGGGAAAAGGAGAAGTTAAGGGGAATGCCAAGGTTTTGACTTGAGCAAGTGGATGATGGATGGAGAAGAGAGAGAGAGAGAGAGTGTGTGTGTGTGTGTGTGCATGTATAGAGTCAGAGAGAAAGAACACCATAGGTCCTGGTTGGACATGTTCATCTACCGATGAGTAAATGGAGGCTCGGGATGAGCGAGCAGTCCCGGTTCCCAGGGCGGGGAAGTAGCAGAGGGCCTGACCACAGAGCTGCCTAAGATTCTGGCTGAGCTGGAAGCAGCCCCTCCCACAGGCAGAGGCCATGGAGGGGAGAATGAGTAAAGTCAGCCCCTCCAAGGTCAGGTACCATGTGAGTGGCCAGTCAGTGCCTAACTTTACCAAGGCTTCAGACACTCCATCTGTCAGCAGAGAGAGTTGGATTAGAAGGTACCTGAGCCTCTGCCCTGGGTCCCCCTGCACTGCTGCCCAGATCCCAACCCATGCTCAAGTCCTGATGTGTGTATTTGTGTGTGCTGCTCCCTGGTGGGCACCACGGTAGTGCGGCATGAGAGGGGTAGGGGGCTGGTCATGGCCTAGGGGACCTTTTCTGAGGAACAGAGGTGGTCTGCTTCCCAAGGAGAATGATCAAATTCTAGAAGAGAAAGATGGTGAGCAGCTTCTGCAGTCTCCGTGGTGCCTGACTTGCCAGAACCCCACCCCAAGCCCCTCAGCATCCCACCCTTGTCACTGGCCCAGGAATTGGAGGTGGTTGCTAAGATCCAGCTGCTCCAGTCGGGCTGCGAGAATGACCAAATTGCACCCAGGAGCACTTTGGGGCCTAGTTCTGGGCCATGGAGAGACTCAGTGAGACTGAGAGGTGAGGCAAGGGCAGAAAGTGGCTGACACAGGGGCAGGCTGGGCAGTGCGGGCCATTCAGGGGGTCCTGTGTCTCCAGGTTCTCCAAGCCCACCCGGGCCAGTGTAGTGGGGCCGACTCCAGGACCTGAAGGGCTGTGGGAAGCACAGAGGTGGTGGCGGAGGGGTGGGGAGCACATTGAACAGATGACATGACCAGAGCAGTTGATGCGTGCATGTGCATGCAGAGAGTTGAGGTCACGTGCACTATCCGCAGGTCCCCACAGGCCCGTGTGTGAGGCCTCGGGTGCACACCACCATGGACAAAAGGCCTGGCTGCCCCACACAGTGTCCACCCACCTCTGCTTGTGGTAGGGAGGCTGGCAGCCCATAGAAGCACGCCAGCTGTGGCCCAGGCCCACCCCCATCATATGGGGCCCCCCATCCTCACTGAGTGCACACTTATGCCATTCTGTGTGCAACCCCTTACTGAACACTTGGGAAACTGAGGCTCAGATAGGGACAGGGACTCATAGTCAGAGTCCAGAGGATACAGTAGGCTTCCTAGGCCAGGGCTCAACTCCCTTCCATGGGGTTTGTTTGGAAAGGAGAGCCCCTAAGTTGTGGGGACCCCAGGCCAACCCCTCTCCATGTGAGGCTGCTTTACTTTGGGCATCTGTGGAATGATAGAGTCAGACTTCACCTAACTTCACGGAGGAGAGAGGAGAATCAAGATCAGTTCAAGGCTGATGGCCCAAGAGAGGATTGGCAGTCTGGTGGACTGGGGACTTGAGTTTGCACAGAAGAATGCAGAGCACTAGACCAGGAGTCCAGGGTCCAGGTTCAGGACCAGTCCCTGTTGGAGTCTCAGGGTCCTCCTGTGGAAGTTGGGCCTGAGTCTTGGCCCTGGCTCTCGGAGGGTGTCTCCTGACTAAGCTAGACACCTCAGGACCAGTAGAGCCAAAGAGGGGGCAAGGGAGGCTTCCAAGGTCCCTCACACCACCCATGGAGCCTACAGGTCCTCCTGCTTTGCCCGCCGGGGCCCGGGAGAGCTACTGCCTTGGGGACACCTGCACAAACGTGTGAGTTGTTTGGTGAGGTTACCTGCTTGGAGCTGCAGCGCTAGGGATGGTCATCTGGGGGCAGCAGGCTCTTCTGCCAGTGGGGCCCCTTGGTCTTTGGTAGAGCAACTGGGACCAGGGAACAGTCACACCTAGGCCATTCTGGACATCCCACTGCCTTGGATTTGTGCCTCCTATTATTAGATACATCTCCACAATCCAAGCTGCTCAGAAGCGGGAAGGGAATCCAAGATCCTCTCATTTCTTCATTCAGCAACCGTGCCCTGAGCACACGCCTTGTGCCTTGTTAGGGCCTGGGTCGGTGCTAAAAACTACCCATGTGGTCCCTGCCCCCAGAAGCTCACAGTCTGGAGGGGAGATGCACAAAAGCTCAAAAACCAAAGAAAACAAGACAGTGAAAATCAAACAGGGTGTTGTGAGGAAGGCTGCGGGGAGAATTGGTGGGAGTCCGAGAGGCGTCACTGAGGTGACATTGATGCTGTGACCAGAATGAGAAGAGGGAGCTAGCCCTGCAGAAGTCTGGGGACAGTGAGACACGGAGAAGGCAAAGACTGGAAGGCCAGTGAGTTTTTCCAGAGAGGAGGTTAGACAGTGGCTAGTGTGGTGGAGGGAGCTTGGGAGGAGAGGGGAGGGAGGGACGAGACCCAGATCCCAGCGCCTAGTGGACTGGAGGAGTTCTCTCTTGCTCCGATAATAGGATGCCAAGACTTAGTGGCTCCCAGCAACACACATGGATGGTGTTGCTGTTTCTGTGGACCAAGACTCCAGGCATGGCTTAGCTGGTGCCTCTGCCTCACAGTGTCTCAGGAGACTGGACTGTGGTCTCAACTGAGGCTCGACTGAGGGAGGATCTGCTTCCAAGCTCATTCCCGTATTATTAGCAGGACTAAGTTTCTGTGAGATGTTGCACTGAGGCCTCAGTACCTGTTTGTCTGTTGATCAGTGCCCTCCTTTGGGTGTTTGCCATGTGGGCTTCTCCATAGTGCAGGTCATACATGGCAGCCGCTTCCCCAGAGGGAGAGATAGAGAGAAAGAGAATGTAAGAGAGAACCAAGACTATTTTGCCCTGTCCTATCCCTTAAAAACAAGCCTCTGAGTCCAGTACACACTCAGAGAGGGTTATAGAAGGATGTGTGGAAGAGAAGGGGGGATTGTTGGGATTCATTGTGCAGGCTGCCCACCCCCTCGTCTGAGAAAAGGCACTTGGGTCAGATTCTAAGCATAATGGGAAATTATTGGAAGGTTTTGTGCCAGAGAGTGATGATGTCTGCTTTTCATTTAATTCTAACCCCTTCATGATGCAGACTGGGAAACGAGTCCGAGAGAGGAAGTGACTTTGCTAAGGTCACACCGCCAGAAACCAGCCCTATTTTGAGTTGTCCTCCATGTTGCTTTTCACCCCTTCATGCAAGTCTTTCAACTCTAAGTTTATGTGTGAGTGACACGTGTCACCATCCCAAGGGCTTTGTGGATATTATCTTTCATACATGGAGCCACGGTGGTGCAGATAGTTAAAAGTGCTCAGCTGCTAGCTGAAAGGTTGGCGTTTCGAACCCACCTGGTAGCTCTCTGGGAGAAATGCCCGGAGATCTGCTTCCATAAACATTACAGCCAAGAAAACTCTATGGTGCAGGTCTATCTGTCACACGTGGTTGCTGTGAGTCAGTATTGACTCATAGGCACTTAACAACAACAATCTTACATACAACTGTGGAAGCCCCTAGGCAGTAGATCCTAGAATGAGCCCCCATTGTGCAGGTGGGGAGACTGGGCAGGGCCTGAGCGGCATGTCTTGTCTGGGGTCATAGACTGATTACGAGACAGGAGCCAGGTGTGAACCCAGCTCTGTCTTCTCAAAGTTGGGGTCTCGGATGCACCCAGGCCTTCCATAGGTACTGTAGGGGATAGCTGTGTTGGTGGCACTGTGTTTAGTTACGGAGATGGCATGGGGGAGAGGTGAGCATTCAGAAGCCCAGACGGGCCTTTGGAGGATTCTTATCTGAGGAGTGGCCAAGTAAGGGAACCCAGAATGTGACCCCACTTCCTTGGCAGTTGAGCCAAACAGAACTTGGAACCCTGGTAACCAGGCCTCCACATTCTAGAACCAGCCCCTTACCCAGCTCACTTGGGTGGAGACACTCGGTAAACTAACATGTTTTCTTGTTGTCTCGGAAAACCCAGGAATCCTACCCTTTTGCAAAGATTTAGACGATGGTTCAGACTTCACCCCCGAAGGCTCTGGCCACCATTTTCCAAAAAGAAGAAGAAGGTAACACAGGGTGGCTCAGGGCAGGCAGATCCAGGCCAGGCCACCGCGGTGATCCCGCCGGGCCATCCCCACACCCTTCCCCAGGCCATACCAATCCCCAGACCATGGCAGCCCTTGTCCCTGTGGGGACCTAGTCTGGGGGCAGGGAAGAAAGGAGGACAGAACTGGTGAGGCCCAAAGTTGTCGGGGTGGAACAAGGCACATTTGGGTAGAGAGGTGGGTGGGGTCAAAGAAGGACGGGTCATGCGATCTGGGAAGTCTTCAGGAGCTGAAGTGATGATGAAGATGTCAGTGGTGCCGCTGCTGCACGCACTGAGGGCCGAGCCAGGCTCCATTCCCACGACGTCTCACCATCACTGGGTTCGTGGGGCTGAGTGTGACCAAGAGTATGGGCCTGGCTGGGCCTAGTCCATTTCAGGTTGGGTGCCTTGGGGACTAGGGGGCAGGGGTGGCCCAGGACCTGGTTCACATCCCAGCCCCAAAGCCCGCGATCACATAGAATGCTGGGACCTAAGTCTCTACCCGGAGGTGCCAGTTTAGACCTGGGGATTCAGGGAACGGACTGGCAGTAGGCCATAGGCCACATCAGCACTTTCACCTGGGCCTTCTCTGAGCTGCACACACACCCTGTGGGGCAGTCACCCGCAGTCCTAGGGTGGGCATCACCTAGGCCATTGATGACCTTGTGCTGTCCTAGTCTCCCCAGATCCTTCTGCAGGGCTCAGTGGTCAACATCTTTAACCCTGCTCCCTGCGCCCCCTCTTCTCTGTTGTCGGCTCTCCTCTGGGCAGTGGGAGGTAGGAGAGGGGGCTGTAGAGCCTCAGTAGTCAAGGCTAGTGGACTTGTCCAGGGCTTGATGGGGCAGCCCTCAGACCAGGCTGCACAGCAGGAAGAATTAATGCCTCCTCAACAAGGGCCTTTCATTTCTGCCTGCGGATCTGGGGGCAAGCCAGAGAAACCCGTGTTTTTGTCCCAGCTAAAGCCAAGGGATTTTGGGGTCCTGTGGACGCCCGGCCGTCAGCCTGCACCCAAGAACGGTCACGTTTTACACCACCCCCACCACATGGTGACAGGTGGATAACTGAGAGTTCCTTTGAAGGCCAAGCAGGCACAAGGGCCTGAAGGGGCAGAGAGGGAAGAAGGCGGCCTCAGAGGCCGGCCTTGATGCCTCCTGTGTCCTTGATGCCTCCTGGGCCCTCTGCCGGGCACTATCTTTGCAGAGCTCCGCGCAGGAGATCGGCGAGGAGCAGGGCGATGCCATCATGTACTCCTTCTGCCCTGAGAACGGGGCCAGGAGAAGCAAGCGCAGGCTCAGGGTGAGTGCAGATGGGGCGGGGTCTGCACACCCAGTTAGCCAAAGGGAGCTCCTGAGATGGCCAGAGGGGACCCCGTGGCACAGACACCACTCTGGAGACTCCCTGGAGTTCCCTCCTGAGCTCCCCTTGAAGGCCCCCAGTCGCCTCCTGAAGGAATCTGGCCACCACCTCTTCCCTCCATCCCCACCCCACCTGGCCCATCCCTAGCCTTAGCCCAGTGCAAAGTAACTCATCCCATGTTCAGAGGACTATCAGAAAGTAGCCTTTTACACTGTTTTCATGTTAGATCGTGACTACTCTTGCATTTTGCAACTGTTCTTAGTGTTTTAACTACTTACCCCAGGTATCCTGTGCAGCAGTTGGCTGAATCGTCCTTCTAGCACCTTCTCCCAACTTCACACATCCTCATGCTTAGTAGACTTCTTTTTGCCCAAAAAGGGCAAGGTTCACGCTGACATACCTTTTTTAATTTTTTATTGTACTGTAGATGAAGGTTTACAGAACAAATAGTTTCTCATTAAACAGTCAGTACACCACATATTGTTTTATGACACTGGTTAACAACCCCACGACATGTCAATACTCTCCCTTCTCGACCTTGCGGACTTTTTGGTGAAAATATACATAGCCAAAGTTACACCATTTTGAAAGTTTCTACATGTACAATTCAGTGACATCGATTACATTCTTCCAGTTGTACGGCTATTCTCACTATCCTTTTCCAAATCATTCCATCACCATTATCTTCAACGCACTGTCCCCTAGGCTTCCCATCAAACCTTTTGAGTTGCTGTTGTCAATTTGATCTCACATAGATAATTCTTTATTTTTGTACCTTAAATGAAGTTTTGCAGAACAAATAGTTTCTCATTAAACGGTTAGTACACATATTGCCCTATGACAATGGTTAACAACCCCATGACATGTCAACACTGTCCCTCATCAACCTTGGGTTCCCTATCACCAGATTTCTTGTCCCCTTCTGCCCTCTAGTCCTTGTCCCTGGACTGCTGTGCCTCATTAGTCCTGTTTTGTTTTATGAGGCTCTCCAATCCCCGGCTGAACGGTGAACTTCGGGAGGGGCTTCACCACTGAGCTGAAAGGGTGTCCGGGGGCCATACTCTTGGGCTTTCTCCAGTCTGTCAGGCCAGTAAATCTGTTCTTTTTTTGTGAGTTAGAATTCTGTCCTACATCCTTTTCCAGCTCTGTCCAGGACCCTCTACTGTGATCCTGGTCAGAGCAGTCAGTGGTAGCTGGGCACCATCTAACTATACTGGACTCAGTCTGGTGGAGGCCGTGGTAGCTGTGGTCCATTAGTCCTTCGGACTAATCTTTTCCTCGTATCTTGTTCTCTTCATTCTCCCTTGCTCCCAAAGGGGTGAGACCAGTGGAGTATCTTAGATGGCTGCTCACAGGCGTTTAAGACCCCAGACGCTACTCACCAAGTTAAAATGTAGAACGTTGTCTTTATAAACTGTGTTATGCCAATTGAACTAGATGTTCCCCGAGACCATGGTCCCCACAGTCCTCCGCCTAGCAATTCAGTCCCTCAGGGAGTTTGGGAGTGTCTGTGGAGCGTCCATGACCTTTCCTTGTACAACTTGTGCTGGCTTCCCCAGTAATGTGTACTGTCTTACCCTTCACCAAAGTTACCACTTATCTATTTAGTCCCCCCACCCCACTCCTCCCATCCCTCGTAACCAACAAAGATTGTTTCTTTTTGTGTGTAAACTTTTACATGACTTATACAGTAGAGGTCTCATACTATATTTGTCCTTTTGTGATTGACTTATTTCACTCAGCATAATGTCCTCTAGTTTTGTTCCTCTTACTCTCCTGTGCTGAGTTCCTTTCGTTTGTGGATTTTTTCCATTTCTTTTGTTTTACTGAGACTTTATGTTTTTTTCTATTTTGATGAGTAGGTTTGTTAATTTTCTTTGTGGTTACCTTGAAATTTACCCTTATCTTCCTAGATTTGAACCAGTCTATTATTACTTGGTATCGCTTGACTTCCTCTCCATTAGAAGGTTCTATGTCTACACCGTTTATTCCCTCTTTTATTGTTCTGATGCTGTTGTCATTTACAGATTAACCTCTCTGGCTCCCTTTTGTAATTCTTTTGGTTTTGCATAGTCTTTAAGAGTTCATTTCCTAGGTTGGTATCTGGCTAGTACAATCCTGTGTCCTATATTCAGCCTGTGGTCTGATATTGTTTGTTCTCAGATCGAAGGACTCCCTTTAATAAGTCCCGTAAGTTTGGTCTGGTTTTTACAGAGTCCCTTAATTTCTGTTTATCTGGAAGTGACCTAATTTCACCATCATATTGGAACAAGAGTTTTGCAGGATATATTATTCTTGGCTGGCAATTTTTTTTTCAAGGTTTTATATATGTCATCCCATTGCCTTCTTGCCTGCATGGTTTCTGCTGAATAATCTGAGCTTAGTCTTATTGTTTCTCTTCTGTATGTGACTTTTTGTTTTTCTCGAGCTGCTCTCAGGATTCTTTGTCTTTGGTTTTAGTGAGTGTGAGTATGATATGCCTTGGTGATTTTCTTTTGGGGTCTATCTTATATGGGGTTCGTTGAGCTTCTTGGATAGTCAGCTTTTCATCTTTCATGATATTGGAGAAGTTTTCTGTCAGCAATTCTTCAGCGGTCCTCTCTGTGTCTTCTGTTTTGTCCCCTGTTGTGGAACTCTGATCACTCACAGATTTTTGCTTTTGATTGTATCCCATATAATTCTCAGGGTCTCTTCATTTTTGTTCATTCTTTTTTCTGATTTTTCCTCAGAGTGGTATCCAAGTGGTTGTCTTCAATTCCGCTGATCCTGTCTTCTACCGTTTCAAATCTGCTCCTCAGCCCTTCTATGACAGTCCATTTCTGAAACCTTGCTGTCTTTTGGATTTCTAATTGTTGTTTTTGTATGATTTCTAGTTGGGAATTTATTTTAGCATTTTATTCCTGTATTATTTTCTTGATTTCTTCCATTTTTTTTTGTCTGTCTTTTCCATGAATTTGTCTATTTTTCCTCATTTTTGTCTGTTTTTTGCTTCAACTCTTGGATAATTCTGAATATTAGAGATTTGAATTCTCTCTCAGTTAGATCTAGTGCATTTTCTTCTGGTGGATGGTCATCTGGTGTTTTATCTTGGATACCTACTGGAACCATCTTGTCCTGTTTTTATAAATGTTTTGATATTGTCTGCCGTCTTCGGGGCATTCAGTAGTTTTTTTCTCATTTACTGATTGTAGATTTGTTTGTTTCACTCAGTTTTTTTTCTTTTTTTAACATTTGGCTATGTGTGAGCAGGTGGGCTGTGTGTTCTTTGTTGTTTGCTTGTCCATGGGCACGATACTTTTTGCCTCCTCCAACTGGCAGGGTCAGTCGCTCAGAGGTGGTACAGCAAGGTAGGTCTAGCTGAAGAGGAGTTGCTGGGATGGGTTGTTTGTGGCACTTACTACAGCCACCAGGGTGGGTCGGTAGTCAGTGCAGGGTAGGTTCCAATAGGCTGTGCCTGTGCTGCTGGTGGTGTGATGTTAAGTGCACGGTGCAGGTAGGCAGGATAGAGGGGGGAGATTGTGATGTGTGGAGCTAAGATGGGTATGGGAGAGAGGAGAGAGGAACAGGAGCAAATACATACAAACGAAAAAGAGTGCTAGGGGAGCTTGCTGTTGGAGTGGAGAGATGAGAGACTGTGAAATGGAGAAAAACCAAAAGGGGAAGAAGAAGGAAAGAAAGAAAAGAATAAGTAAAAATTAGAAAGAAAAAAGAACAGCAAAGCTTCCAGGGATCCCACCGGTGCGGCTACGAGATCTGTGGAAGTTTTTCCCAGGTGTTGAAGTACAGCCTGGCTAGGAAGCGTAGAGGTATTCAGCGCCAGGTATCCGGGGAGAGGAAGAGAAGGATGGTATACAGAGACAAAAGAGGAAAAAAGAGGGAAAAGAAAACAAAATAAATTAAAGAAAACAACAAGAAACCCCCCCCAAGAAACAGAAGAAAAAAAAAAAAACAATGAGAAAAGAAATGTACTCAGGCATCTCTGTGTGTGTCTGTGCAAGCTGAGGGGGTAAGTCCCAAGCCGCACAGCACTGCCTGGCCAGAATGGGCTCCCAATTCAAGAAAAGAAAAAGAAAACAAAGAAACAAACAAACAAAAAAAAGCACCGGGATCCCACCAGCGTGGCAGCATGGACCAGGAAGCAGTTGCACACTCGAACGGAGCTCTACAGCCCCTCAGGAAGAAGCAAATATGGTGCATCGAGCCAGGTATTTGAGCAAAAGGAGGGGGAGGTGGTGAGAGGTAAGGAAGAAATCCAAAGAAGTGGAAAAAAGCAACACCAGCAGCCAAAAAATGGTACTAAGGGAGTTGGGCAGTGTGGGCGGGTGGAATCCAAGCAGCCGGTGCTTCCTGGCCAAGAGACTGTGGCCGAAGGAAGCAGAGGAGGCCGAGTGGGGGTGAAGAAGGGTGTGGGGTGGGAAAGCATACATTGCCGTTTACCAGTTGTTCTGTCTTCTGCTGGAATCTCCGTGAGGCTACTTTCTCATACCCCCTATGTACTGGTCTCTGATAGGAGTCCAAGATGGCGGATCCATGCTGTATTAGCTGATAGGGGACCTCTCCATGTATATCTCCTCACTCTCTGTTCTCTGTCAGTTTCTTATTCCATTTCGTGCTAGGCTTTCTTTATCTCTTCATTTGATGTTTAGGATTTCAAGATTGCTTTTTCCTCTGTTTGGCTTATGTTGGATCTTTGCTGTGGAGGGACTGTGTGGTGCCTCTGCCTAAAGCACCATGGTGCCAGAAGTCCTGTGATATACCGTTTTATGCAATTTGCAGTCTTCGTGGAATCCAACACTGTGACCCCTCCAGATCAGGAGTTGTGGCATGACTGGGCTGCAGAATACTCCAGAAGTGGGGCCAGTTACCACAATGATTGAGCCTCTCACTGCTGTGGGACCTGAATAAGACTGATTTCTGCTACCCTTTCAGCAGTGCTGCAGTGAAAGGCTTATGTGTGTCCTAATCTACTCATCCCACACTGAGGAGAGACTGCCAGGGTAGGGATTGCTGAGTCAAAGGAAATGTCCATTTAAAATTAGGATCGCTAGAGTCAGACTCCTTTCCAAAACAGCTGTAGCACTCACATGGCCACGAGCAGTCTATGACGGGGGCTGCATCCCCGCATGGAGCTTGACCCTGGGTGTAATCGTTCTTTTAAATTCTTGCCAGTCTGGTGTCATGGTGACCAAGGGAATCACAGTCTTACTTTGATTTACAGTTGCCCTGTGAGAAGCTGAGCCCCCATTCAGTTGTTGACCGGCCATTTGGATTTGCTCTTCCTGAGTTATCTGTTCAGATCCTTGGCCCTGTAGAGGGGTCTTTCTCCCAAGCCGGTATCTCCAGGCATTCACTCTTGGCTGGATGTAGGGCCACCACAGTTTCAGGCCCTCAAAACTCCCTTCAATGTAAAGAAAGAGAAATACATGTCTTGCTCTGCTATCAAAGCAGTGTGCCTGCTCTGAGCGCTGTCCCCAGGCTGGGGAGGAAATGAGCTCACACCAGCCCCTTCCTCTCCATGGCAGGAGCAGACTACGTCTCATGCAGCACAGAGGGAACATCTCGCAGCCCAAACGGTGTAGGGGTCTGGGCTCTGACCACGACTGAGGGGCTGGGTGTTCCCAATCTGACCTCCAACCCCTAACCTCCCTGGTGTTTCATGGTGCTGCCCCTGACTGTAAGTTCCTCCTCTGTCCCACCTCCAGTGTGATTGCGAGTCAGCCATGGATCTGGATGAAACCACCTTGGTGTGAACCGTTAAGGCAGGCACACTAGAGAAGCTGGTGGAGCACCTGGTGCCCACTTTCCTGGGCACGTACACAGCATTCCCCACCACCCAGCAGGTCCTGGACCCGCTATTCCTAAGGTGAGTGCCCCACCCCTCCACAGCCCAGTGTAGACTCTGCCACCTGCCAACTGTGCATCTTGGAGATGTCACTTCACCTCTCTGAGCCTCAGGTTGCTCCCCTGAGAAGCGGGGCATTGTGAGGACTCCCTGAGATAAGCCATGGACAGTGCTAAATGGAAACCTGGCTGTGAAAAAAAGGCTGACGAAGGGGCTGAGGATGTGCACATTCTTCACTACCTCTCCCCAATGAGAAGGAGCTCTCTGGCTCACCCCTCAGTGACCCCATGAGCTAGAGCAAAGCTCTTTTCCCATTTGTGAAAGGAGTTGGAGCTTCCATCTAGTAGGCCCCAGTCCTTGATATAGCCAGAAGAGTTTATCTCTAGGGGCTGAGAGAGGGGCCCCAGGCCCACTCAGATATCGGAGAAGGTGATGATTGACGTCATTCAACAAATATATAAGAAGCACCTACTCTGGGCAGAAGGTTTCCTGGGCGGTTAAAAAAAAAAAAAAATCACCAAATCTGTTGTCATCAAGTCGATTCCAACTCATAGTGACCCTGTAGGACAGAACAGAACTGCCCCATACGGTTTCCAAGGCTGTAATCTTCACAGAAGCAGACTGCCACATCTTTCTCCTATGGAGAAGCTGGTGAGTTCTAACCGCTGACCTTTCGGTTAGCAGCCCTACACTTTACCACTATGCCAGCAGGGCTCCTTTCCTAGACACTTAGTATCATCCAGTTAGAACAACAGACAAAACACCCTGCCTTCCTGGGCCTCCATCCTAGTCGGGGAGTCAGACAGGAGCACTAGACATCCTAAGCAGGTAGTGTCCACAGTGCATTACATGTGATGCCCTCACCACCTCTTCTAGCTGTGGATTTATCCTCCCTTGTTCTGACAGGGATGGCGGACCCCAGGTCCAGCTGAAAGAGTGAGTACACTTTGGGTTGAAAAGGAGGGGTTCCTGTCTCCACAGAAGGGTAGAGAGCTGTGGAGTGGGGGCAGTGCTTGGAGAATGGCTGGGCATAGGCTATGGCTCCCACATCTATATTCTCCCTAGAGGAATGAATTCAGGGCTTCCCCCTGCAGGAGGAAAGAAGGCATAGAGAGTTGGGGATGGAGCCCCGGGTGTCCTGGGGAGCAGAGGTGGCGAGCCTGGGGACTCATACTCAGCACTTGAAAGACTCCATCCCCACCACAGTCCCCTCCCAGCTCTACTTGTCCTCCTCCCCAATCCGAGACCAAAGACAGGAGGTATGGTGATAGACCTGCTCTCGAATCTGCTGAACCTCAATTATGGGGGCTCAGCTGCATGTGGGGCTGAGATGGCTAGGCACCTGTTCTTCAGTAGACCAGTGTTAGTGTGAGGAGAGGCCCTCCCAAGCATACAGAAATAAGGCAGCACGCTGGTGCACAAGCTCCAGGGTGAGGAGCCAGGAAGGCCCTGACTAGGCTGCGGCAGGAGGACGGGATCCATTTGTCCTTCAGCTGTCAGTATTCATGGAGTACCTATTCTGTGCCAGGCCCTGAAGTGAACACATACATACAACCTCTCCTTGCTCTTGGGGAGTCTTCTTTCCAGGAAGGAGGAGACTGGAGAGTCAGACAGGGAAGTATGTCAGACTTCCTGAAGAAGAGGAGAGTGGGTGAAATCATTCATGGAGAGTTCCAGGGATCGAGGCTCCTTGCTAGGCCCCTTTTGGGTGACAAGGCCTGCCACTGCCAGGACAGCTAGAGTGGGTTGGGGGAGTGAGGCGGGGCTGGCCGCCAGAAGGTCTGGGGCAGGCACAGGGATTCAGTGCCTGCAGGGGTAATATGGAAGGAAGGCCAGGACTCTGACCCTGCTGTTCTCTCGCCCACCCTAAGCGCCATCTCCATCCTGGGCACCGCGCAAGAAGAATACTCGGAGAGATTCTATCAGCTGCTGGAGTTCCTCCCCCTGAAAGTGCTGGTGGCATATGTGAGGCTGAACACGCCCAGCTGGCACCCACAGCACCGTCCTGGCTTATGGCTTCCCCAGCTTGAGCAATCAGAGCGCGGTGAGACAAAAGCAGAGGGTGAGAAGGACTAGGGGTGGATGAATGTGAGCATGTTTGCAGGCGCGTGGGGTAGGCCACGCAAGGAGGAGCCTCTGGAGACTGGTGCTGGGCCGGAGCTCAGAGAAACCACAGAGGGCACGCCTGGTGGACTGCAGTCTGGAAAGACTTCCTGGAGTAGATTTCTTGGGCTTGGGCTTCTCTTAATGGCCGGGGAATGCTTTTTGTCATTGGCAAGACAGATGTGTTGTAAACTTTAATTCTCTTGCATCTCCAGCACCAGGTCGATCGCCACTTGTAATGCCAGCTCTGAAATCAACTCTAGATATACAACCACCTCCAGAACAACCTGGAGAACCTAATAGTGATGTACAGCCAGCTCAGGCACCAACAGCTGGTCTCACCCCAGCTAATCCATCACCAACCTCAGAAGAAGAATATGACATAAAACATACCCTCATTCAAGATCCAAACAACACATTACCTGAGGAGCCCCCTCGAGGCCCACGGGACGCAACACCTGGGGAGCCCATTCCTGGCCAAAACAGCCAGAAACCTGAGGAGCCCCGTTCTGGCCTCAATGGGTCATCACAAGAAGAGACGGCTCTGTGTCCACTCCGTGCTTCACCAGAAGACACCGCTCCAGGTCCACAGCTATCATCACCTGGAGATTCCTCTCCAGGTCCACAGCTTGTATCACCTGGGGAGCCTGCTACAACTCCAGACATCCTATCCGCCAGGGAGCCTGCTCTCGGTCTACAAGACCCATCACCTGGAGAGCCATCTCCAGGACATCAGGGCACATCACCTGGAGAGCCCCCTCCAAGCACAATCAGACCATCACCTGAAGGGACTGCTCCAGGTCCACAACTCACATCACCTGGGGTGTCCTCTCCAGGTCCACAACTTGTTATCACCTGGGGAGCCTGCTACAACTCCAGACATCCTATCCACCAGGGATCCTCCTCTCGGTCTAAAAGTCCCATCACCTAGAGAGCCATCTCAAGGTCGTCAGGGCACATCACCTGGGGAGCCCTCTCCTGGCCACCACAGCGCAGAACGTGAGGAGGCCCCTTCTGGCCTCAACACGGCATCACAAGAAGGGACCGCTCCATGTCCACTACTTGCTTCACTGGAAGACACCGCTCCAGGTCCACAACTCACATCACCTGCAGAGTCCCCGCTATGTTCACAGGGCGCGACACGTGGGGAATCCACTCTGGATCCACTCGCCCCATCACCTGAAGAAACCGCTCCAGACCCAGAGTATGCATCACCTGATTTGCCTGCTATGGGTCCACATGGCCCATCTCCTAGGCAGCCCTCTCCAGGTCCTCAGGGCACATCATCTGGGGAGCCCACTGCTGATCAATGCAGTCCATCATCTGAGGAGACCCCTCCAGGCCCAAACGAGGCAACAGAAGAAGAGAGTGTTCCGCTGGAACTACCTGCACCTCCTGAAGAGAGTGCTCCGTGTCCTCAAGGCTCATCACCTGGGGAACCCATTGAAGATGCAAAGGCATCATCACCTGAAATGACCCATCAAGAGCCACAATACTCACCCCCTGAGAAACCTGCTAAAGATCCACAGAGTCTGTCACCTGGAGAGCCCCCTCCAAGCACAATCAGACCATCACCTGAAGGGACTGCTCCAGGTCCACAACTCACATCACCTGGGGTGTCCTCTCCAGGTCCACAACTTGTATCACCTGGGGAGCCTGCTACAACTCCAGACATCCTATCCACCAGGGATCCTCCTCTCGGTCTAAAAGTCCCATCACCTAGAGAGCCATCTCAAGGTCGTCAGAGCACATCACCTGGGGAGCCCTCTCCTGGCCACCACAGCGCAGAACGTGAGGAGGCCCCTTCTGGCCTCAACACGGCATCACAAGAAGGGACCGCTCCATGTCCACTACTTGCTTCACTGGAAGACACCGCTCCAGGTCCACAACTCACATCACCTGCAGAGTCCCCGCTATGTTCACAGGGTGCGACACGTGGGGAATCCACTCTGGATCCACTCGCCCCATCACCTGAAGAAACCGCTCCGGACCCAGGGTATGCATCACCTGATTTGCCTGCTCTGGGTCCACATGGCCCATCTCCTAGGAAGCCCTCTCCAGGTCCTCAGGGCACATCATCTGGGGAGCCCACTGCTGATCAATGCAGTCCATCATCTGAGGAGACCCCTCCAGGCCCAAACGAGGCAACAGAAGAAGAGAGTGTTCCGCTGGAACTACCTGCACCTCCTGAAGAGAGTGCTCCGTGTCCTCAAGGCTCATCACCTGGGGAACCCATTGAAGATGCAAAGGCATCATCACCTGAAATGACCCATCAAGAGCCACAATACTCACCCCCTGAGAAACCTGCTAAAGATCCACAGAGTCTGTCACCTGGGGAGCCCCCTCCAAGCAGAATCAGACCATCACCTGAAGGGACTGCTCCAGGTCCACAACTCACATCACCTGGGGTGTCCTCTCCAGGTCCACAACTTGTATCACCTGGGGAGCCTGCTACAACTCCAGACATCCTATCCACCAGGGATCCTCCTCTCGGTCTAAAAGTCCCATCACCTAGAGAGCCATCTCAAGGTCGTCAGGGCACATCACCTGGGGAGCCCTCTCCTGGCCACCACAGCGCAGAACGTGAGGAGGCCCCTTCTGGCCTCAACACGGCATCACAAGAAGGGACCGCTCCATGTCCACTACTTGCTTCACTGGAAGACACCGCTCCAGGTCCACAACTCACATCACCTGCAGAGTCCCCGCTATGTTCACAGGGCGCGACACGTGGGGAATCCACTCTGGATCCACTGGACCCATCACTTGAAGATACCACTCCGGGCCCAGGGTATGCATCAGCTAATTTGGCTGCTATGGGTCCACATGGCCCATCACCTAGGCAGCCCTCTCCAGGTCCTCAGGGCACATCACCTGGGGAGCCCACTGCTGATCAATGCAGTCCATCATCTGACGGGACCCCTCCAGGCCCAAAAGAGGCATCAGAAGAAGAGAGTGTTCCACCGGAACTACCTGCACCTCCTGAAGAGAGTGCTCCTTGTCCTCAAGGCTCATCACCTGGGCAACCCATTGAAGATGCAAAGGCACCATCACCTGAAATGACCCATCAAGAACCACAATATTCATCCCCTGAGAAACCTCCTAAAGATCCACAGGGTCTGTTACCTGGGGTGCCCTCTCCAAGCACAATCAGACAATCACCTGAAGGGACTCCTCCAGGTCCACAACTATCATCATCAGGGGTGTCTGCTCCAGGTCCACAACCTGTATCACGTGGTGAGCCTGCTACAACTTCAGACATCCTATCCGCCAGGGAGCCTCCTCTCGGTCTAAATATCCCATCACCTGGAGAGCGATCTCCAGGTCGTCAGGGGACATCAACTGGGGAGCCCACCTCCAGCCAACACAGCCCACCTACTGAGGAGTGCCCTTCTGGCCTCAAAGGGGCAGCAGCGGAAGAGGCCGCTCCATGTCCACTACTTGCTTCACTGGAAGACACAGCTCCACGTCCACAACCATCATCACCTGGGGGGTCCTCTCCATGTCCACAAGTTGCATCAACTGGGGAGCCTGCTACAACTACAAATTTCCTATCGGCCAGGGAGCCTCCTCTTGGTCTACAAGTCCCATCACCTGGAGAGCCCTCTCCTGGTCATCAGGGCACATCACCTGAGGAGCCTACTCCCGGGCAACAGACCCCACCACCTGAGGAGCCCCCTTGTGGCCTCAACGGGGCATTACAAGACGAGACTGATCCATGTCCACTACTTGCTTCATTGGAAGACACTACTCCAGGTCCACAGTTCACATCACCTGTGGAGTCCTCTCTACGTTTACAGGGCACAACACGTGGGGAGCCCACTCTGGAACCACTGGACCCATCACTTAAAGATACCACTTCAGGCCTAGGGTATGCATCATGTGATTTGCCTGCTACGGGTCTACATGGCCCATCAGCTAGGCAGCCCTCTCCACGTCCTCAGGGCACATCACCTGGGGAGCCCACTACTGGCCAGCACAGCCCACCAGCTGAGGAGTCCCCTTCTGGCCTCAAAGGGGCAGCACAAGAAGAGAACGTTCCCTGTGCACTACTTGAGTCTTTGGAAGACACAGGTGAAGGTCCACAACTAACATCACCTGGGGAGCCCACTGCCGGCCAACAAAGCCCACCAGCTGAGGATCCCCCTTGGTATCCCAACAGGACATCCCAGGAAGAGAGTACTCCATTTCCACTACTTGCTTTACCTGAAGAGATCAGTCCACGTGATCAACTTGCATTACCTGGGAAGCCTTCTTTTAGTCCTCATGGCCCCTCTCTTCTGCTGTCCACTACAGGGCCATGCAGAGTAGCTCCTTGTGAGTCAGCCCCAGATGGACATGGAATATTACCTCTGGGCCGGCCCTCAATAGACATGCAGCACCAGCTGCAGAGCCCGCCCCCAATCAAGACGGAAAAACATCTATGTTATTCATCCCCAATTGATAAAGAGCATTATTTCCAGAGTGCACCTCTGATCGACACCAAACATCACCTGCTGAGCGAGATTTCGATCGCCATGGACCATCACCTTCCGGGCCCAACCTGGATACACAGGGAGGATCCTCCTCGATTCCCGCCCCCAATGCGCAGTGGGCATCACTTGCAGGTCCCCCTCCTAAAGCAAACAGAGTGTCATCTGCAGGGTCGATCACCGACGGAATTGGAGCATCACCTCCAACATATGCCCTCCATTTCACATGGAACATCATCTGTGGGATCCAGCCCCTATCGAAAAGGAGAATCACTTCCAGAGCCTACCCACGATCCACACAGAACATCACCCAGTAGGCCTACCCCCTGTCAACATGGACCATCTCCTATGGGGCCCAACCTGCATTCACATGGAGCACCAAATCTGGGGCATGCATCCAATCCAGCTGAAGCAACACATGTGGGACCCACCCAAGGTCAAAATGCAGCATCACCTGGGGGTCCTGCCCCCAATTCACACAGATCATCACCTTCGGGGCTGCCCCCATTTCACCAGGAGCATGACTTGCAGTGCCCACCTATGATCAACATGGAGCATCACCTTCGGCGCCCGCACCCGATACACATGAAGCATCGCCTACATGGCCCGCCCACATTCGAGATGGTACATCATGTTCGGGACCTGCAACCAACTGACACAGAGCATCACCTACGGGGCCTGAATGTGACCCACATGGAGCCTCACCTATGGGGCCCGCCCCCCAATGATGTGGAGCATCACCTGTGGCGCCCACCACCAAATGATGCAGAGCATCACCTGTGGGGTCCACACCCAATTGACATGGAGCATCACCACTGGTTTCCACCCCCAAACTTTCTGGAAGATTACATGTGGGGCCTGCCCCCAATCGATACATGGCATCACCTGTGGGGCCTGCCCCCGATGTACAGGGACCATGAGCTGTGGGGTCCACCATGGATCCACAAGGATCCACTCTGTGGTCTACCCCCACTTAACAGGGAACATCACCTGCGGGGACCGCCCCCCAATAAACACGGAACATCAGGTGCAGTGCCCACCCCTCATCCACAGGGAAGATCACCTGTGGACTCCGCCTCCAATCAACACGGGCCATTACCTCTGGAGCCTGCCCTGGATACACACAGATCATCAAGTCTGGGGCCCACACCCAATCCACATGGGGCATCACCTTCTGGGTCTGCCCCCGATCCACGCCAAGTATCAACTGTGGGACCAACCCCAATTAACAATGAACGTCACCTGTGGCGCCCGCGCCTGAATCACGGCGAGCCTCACTTCTGGGGCCTGCCCCCGAATGACGTAGAGCATCACCTGTGGGGCCCGCCCCCAGTGTACAGGGAGCATGAGCTGTGGGGTCCACCATGGATCCACAAGAATCCAGTCTGTGGTCTACCCCCACTTAACAGGGAACATCACCTGAGGGGACCGCCCCCCAATAAACACAGAATATCAGGTGCAGTGCCCACCCCTCATCCACAGGGAAGATCACCTATGGACCCTGCTTCCAATCAACACAGGCCATTACCTCTGGAGCCTGCCCTGGATAAACACAGATCATCAAGTCTGGGGTCCAAACCCAATCCACATGGGGCATCACCTTCTGGGTCTGCTCCCGATCCACACCAAGTAACAACTGTGGGACCAATGTCAATTAACAAGGAACGTCACCTGTGGTGCCTGCGCCCAAATCACGGCGAGCCTCATTTCTGGGGCCTGCCCCCGAATGACGTAGAGCATCACCTGTGGGGACCATCCCCAA
Source organism: Dugong dugon (assembly GCA_030035585.1). Taxonomy (NCBI): domain Eukaryota; kingdom Metazoa; phylum Chordata; class Mammalia; order Sirenia; family Dugongidae; genus Dugong; species Dugong dugon. The sequence continues at coordinate 20,464,332 of CM057462.1, read as the reverse complement.
TGTACAGGGCGCATGAGCTGTGGGGTCCACCATGGATCCACAAGGATCCACTCTGTGGTCTACCCCCACTTAACAGGGAACATCACCTGAGGGGACCGCCCCCCAATAAACACGGAACATCAGGTGCAGTGCCCACCCCTCATCCACAGGGAAGATCACCTGTGGGCTCCGCCTCCAATCAACATGGGCCATTACCTCTGGTGCCTGCCCTGGATCCACGCAGATCAACACTGGGGCCCAAACCCAATCCACATGGGGCATCACCTTCTGGGACCGCCCCCGATCCACGCCAAGTATCAACTGTGGAACCAACCCCAATTAACAATGAACGTCACATGTGGCGCCCACGCCTGAATCACGGTGAGCTTCACTTCTGGGGCCTGCCCCTGAATGACGTGGAGCATCATCTGTGGGGCACGCCCCCGATGTACAGGGAGCATGAGCTGTGGGATCCACCATGGATCCAGAAGGATCAACTTTGTGGGCCTCCCCCACTTAACAGGGAACATCATCTGCGGGGACCACCCCCCAATAAACATGGAACATCAGGTGCAGTGCCCACCCTTCATCCACAGGGAACATCACTTGTTGATCCGGCCTCCAAACAACAAGGGCCATTATCTCTGGGGCCTGCCCTGAATACACACAGATCATCAAGTCTGGGGCCCACACCCAATCCACATGGGGCATCACCTTCTGGGCCCGCCCCCGATCCACACCACGTATCAACTGTGGGACCAACCCCAATTAACAAGAAACGTCACCTGCGTGGCCTGCGCCTGATTCACGATGACCATCACTTCTGGGGCTGGCCCTCAATTGACTCGTGGCATCACCTCTGGGGCCTGCCGTCGTTCTACAGAGAACATCACCTGTGGGACCCGCCCTGGATCCATAAGGATCATCAACTCTGGGGCCTGTCCCCAGTTCACAGGGAGCACTACTGGCGGGGACCTCACCTGGTCCACACAGAGCATAACCTTCAGGGCCCACCTCAGATCCATAAGGAGCATCATATATGGGGACCACCCCGCAATACACACAGAACCTCACCTGAGGAGCCCACCCCCAATCCACAGGAAGCATCACCTGTGGGACCAGCCCCCAATCGACATGGGGCATCACTTGCGGCTTCCATCCTGGATCCACACAGATCATCAAGTCTGCAGCTCACCCCTGATTCACAGGGAGCATCACCTGAGGTACTGGCCGCCAATCCACGTGGAGCATCACATGGGAGAGCCTGCCCCAATCAACATGCAGCATCACATGGAGGTCACGCCCCCAATCATCACAGAGTATCAGTTGCAGGGCTGGCCACAATCCATAGGGAACATCAACCATGGATCCACCCCCAGGCCTGCAGGGTGAGCTCCCAGTCTACACGGAACATCACATCCGGAACTTACTCTGGAGCAGAGCAAGCCTCTGCACCTACTAGCATCCGTTCTTGAGCCAAAGCTGGCGCCAGGCCTTCATGCTCTCCACCTGAGAAGGCATCTCTGTCATGTTTGGGCGCTTCTTTCCTCGATCTACATTCACTTTTTTCTTCAACTAATTTTAAAATCTAGGTTTGATCTGAAATAAAGTTTCACATTTTGAACATTTTAAAGTGTATAATTCAATGGTCTTGTATGCCTTTTTGAGGACGGCGCAGGACCAGGCAACGTTTTGGACTGTTACATCCAGCCTAGTTTCAGAAATCAGAAAACAGCACGTAGGAAAACCTTTCATTCTCATTCTTCTGTCCTGGGTTTTACTAACAAGGTAAAATATTGCCATAAAAGATTAGACTGGTTTTATCTGGAAAAGCAACAGCATAGGGAACTGAGGGGAAGGGTTAGAAATGCAGTAAAAAATAGCATATGTCCAGCAATTATTTGCAATCACTGATATTCTCTGTGAGAGACACCCCTGGACCCTCCCAGGGTGCCCTGCTCAGTTGGCTCTTGTACATAGGAAATAGAGTTTTCCCTGCCCAGATGCTTTCTGGGTTTTAGTTCCTTACACATTGTAATTTCAGGGTTTCTTTTCCCTTTTCCAATTAAATAGATACATAGCTATGGAGATACCATGTATGGTATTTTATTCTGACTGATGTCACATCATGGGAAAAGTTAGGAAAAAGTGCAGTGCAGAGTACAGAAATGACTCATAATCCCACCACTGAGAATTTCTTCCCACAACTCCCGCATTTCTGGGCCTTAGTGTTGAGTTTGGATCAAAATGGAAAATGTGTGTTTACCTTTTGGACGGCATTTCCATTGCCCTCCTGACTCTGCAGTGTCATAGCTGGAAGGCCCAGCTAGCGATCACCCGGCTAGTCCACCTCCCATGCTCACAGATGGGCAAGAGGCTGAGACAGGGAGTGGAGGCGGGAAAGTCAGGCCTTTGGACTCTTTATCCTGCACCTCAGCATGGTCATCACAGATCTCACCTGTCACCGTGAAAATTTCTTTTGACTTGATTCACATCCTTCTCCTTCTTCCTCAGGCCTTTGTCTCTCCCTAGCCCATAGAATGAGAACATGAAGAACAGCAGCACGTGCGAGCCTGGCCATGTGACTGTGGCGAGGGGGTGGGCTGTGAGTGACAACCATGGAGGATGGTAGAGGACAAGAAGGCCTGAAGGGCATTTTCCCAAGGGTTGGGTGCAGGGTAGGCCCGGAAGTTACCAAGTTCAGGCAGGGGACACTCAGGTCTTGGAGCTCCAAGCCGTGGCCCCATCTCTCTCTGAGTCTAGGGTTCCCCTTGGAGATGGATGGGAAATCTGCCTCACCGACAGTGACACAGGAGGGGTGAACTGACGCTAAGCTCAAGACCCTCTATGGGAGACCTCAGGCCCCTGCCGTTCCTGGCACAGAAATCCTAGGGCAGCCCGGGGTGTCCCAGAGGAGCCTGCTCCATCACTGGCTGCATGGAGAGGGCGGAGCAGTGGGAGGAAAACTGAGCTCCCCATTCAGCCTTTTGCCTTAAGGTGTAGTGGACAGGGCCAGTGGGGTGGGGGCCTGCACATGGAGGAGCACTGTGACCTCATATGTGAATCTGGCAGGTCTAGGTCTGTTGGCGTGTGAGGACCTCTAGGGTGGGTACAAGGTGAGCTACGGGTGTCCCCCCTCCTGTGCAGTATTGTGGAGTATTTGTAGGGGACAGCCCTGCCCATGGAGGGGTGTCTGTGAGCACTAACCCACACCCAGTCTGCTGTGTCCACTCCCCTCCCCCATCCCACTGACAGTCCCAGTAAACATGTCCAGGTGGGTGCCTGCAGGGCCCCTTGTTCCCACCCCTTCCTGGAGAAGGGGCTTTAGAAAGGAGCCAGGAACAACCCTCCTCCCTGACCCCATCGGTTCTCCCTGGGGCTCCAGGTTGGGCCCTCTGCCTCCCTGCCCAGGGAACTGTGAGGGTGGGGGTGGTGCTTCTGGGCAGCACCTACTCTCTCCCACTCCTGCATGAGGGGTCTACAGATTTCTACTCTGGGTCCAGGCCTTGCAGGCTGCCAGCCTCCACACCTGCTCTCTTGTCACCAAAGGATGCACTACATGGACCGTACCCCGATCAGACTGGGTCCCCAGGATTCCTAAGCATCCAGGCCCTTCCTAGGCAGGGCTCCCGCTCCCAGCACTCCGAAGATGCATGTCACTCACACCCAACACTATAGCCACCTTAGAACTAGTAATCCGTCCAATTGGCACCGTTCACGGTTGGGCCAGACGACGCGGTGACCCCCAGACCCGTGAGAGGGGCAGAGTCCCCTGCTCAATAGGTGACACCGTCCAGGGAGAGGAGCTCACACCCTGGGCTTCTGGAGAAGCAGCTTCGAGAACCCGAAGAAGACTAGAGGACAGGCAGGTCGCAGTTCTGCATCCAAATGGGGTGGGGGCTGCGGCGCCCCAGGATTTCAGCACCGCTGCCGGAGTCCCCTCAGGCTCATCCCTTCCGCCCAACCTCGAGGTGCCGTCCAGCACACCCTAAGGCCACAACTCCCTATCCTCGAAAAGCGCACAGGGAGGAAGAGACCCTGCAGCCCCAACTATTCCCCCTTCTTACCACCGGGGAGGAGATTCGGCAGCCTGGACAGTTGTAGATTGGAGGGTGTGCCTGCAGGATTCCCTTGGACATAAGGGTCTTCAGACTTTTCCCTGTGAGGAGAGCCAGAAGTGGTAGCACCGGTTGGGGGACGGGCGGACCGGCACAGGAGAAGCCCGCGGGCGGCACAGCTTGCAGGGGCGCAGCCAGCAGCAAGGGTGTGATGCACACCATCCCCTTTCCATCTCCCTCCAATTTCCAGACCTGACGCCCCACCACCCTAGTGGATCGGAGGCCGCCACGGGGATCTGCAGGACTCTAAAGCCAACTTGCAGCGAGCGCCCCTCCTGCCCATGCATGTCAGGGCCTCCTCCCGGCGCTCGTGCCCCTCCCCGCGCTCCGCCCACTCCACGCCATCTCCCTCCTCCGGGAGGTGGGGGTCACGCCAAGGAAGGCCTAGTCCAGGCTCAGGAGAGCGGCGCCATAGGGACCCGGATCTGCGCCCACCCCCGCGGAGGAAAGGGGCAGACACAACGGAGCCGCGAATCCCAAAGTCCAGCACCACCCGGTCCCTAACTTCCCAACTGCCTCACTGTGCCTGGCGCTCACCACGCTCCCCGTGTCCTCGCTCAGGCGCCTCCACATCCAGACCTTGGAGCCAGGTTCCCACGTGCGCCAGAAGAGGCTGCTCCTGGCCCCTCCACTCTATTTCCGCGCGCGCCCCCCGCCGACAGGCGTCCCCGCGCCTTCCGTCTCCCTCCGCGAGGGCTCTCCAGCATCCCAACTGCACGTGCGCCTCTCTACTGTCGCTCGAACCGGAATACACGCTCGGGCAGGAAGGTGTCCGGCCCCACCAATCTCCCGCCGGCTATCCCGAGTTCTCTTCAACTTCCCCTGGGCCTCTGCCCCGGCCCTCCAGGGCGACCATTCTGGATGGAGGCTGTTCCTGCGCAACCTCGGACCCGCAGCGCCTCCTCGGGGCCAATAGGGCCTCCCTGGCTGCAGAAGGAGGTGTGTCAGGCCCTCGGGTCCCGGGGGAGCAGAGGGGAGGGATGGTGGCAGGCCTGCGCCCCACCTCGGCTGCACCTTTGTGGTGGATGCTGCGCTTCCTGTCTTTTGCAGTCTCACGGCCGCTGACGCACTGGAACTCGTTGCGCGTGAGGCACTCGCGGCGGTGGCAGATGGACCGGCCCTTGCTGCCCCGGCCGAGTTTGCGTACGGAGAGTAGCACAAAGTTGGCGCCACACTCCAACTCGATGCTAGGCGGGCAGTTGACAAGTAGCGCCTGGAAATCTGGCGCCGCAGCCACGGCAGCCGAGAAGCGCTCGAGGGCCAGCTGGTCTGGGCGCAGATGGAGGTGAGCGGCGGGCTCACACAGGCTCAGGGAGGCGCGCGGGGCGGAGAGCAGCGCTGCCAACAGTGCCTCCTAGCCGGTGGTGGCGGCGGCGGGCAGCGAGGCGGCGGGGGTAGGGCGGTAGCGGCGGGCGACGACGCCAGGTAGCCAGACAGCGGCGGCAGCTGCAGCGCGGCCAGGGGCGGGTGGAAGGTGGCCAGGGTTAGCGCCAGGTCCTGGCGGCCCGTGAGCTCTTTCTTGATCGCCGGCGGGGCGCGCCGGCTGCCCCTCAGCCTGGCTCTCCGCCGCCAACGCAACTTGTAGACCCGCCTGGTGTTGGGCCGCAGGGGCGCAACCCGGCCCGGGAGGCGCCTGGCCTTGCGGCAGCCTTGGCCGCTACTGCGCTTGGGCGCCTGGAGACACCACCGCCGCGCCGCCGTCGGGTGGTTCCGGACCACTGCTGGGCCAAGTGGCGGGGGCTTCCCGTCTCAAGACAAGGTGCTGCCTGGAGCGTCTGTGGATCTCTTGGGATACCTCGCCACCGCGGTTTCTGCCGCTGCCCCCATAACTTGGCCTATTTAAACCGCTCCTGCGCGACCCGGGGTCGCGGCCTCCGGTATTTGGCACGGAACAGCCAACCAGGCTCACACATGCGGGGACTAGGGCAGAGGGACCCGTTCGCATACCCTGCCCTATTATCGAGGGGGTCAGAACAGAAGGAAGGGTAGTAGATGTGGGCGAGAAGGTTCGTGGTCTGCAAGCGCCAGCGCGCTATTGTCGCCTGGGGTCACTTTGCCAGCAGTTGGTATGGGTATCAGGGAAAGCTGGAGTCCAGGACTCCATGTTGGGCATGCGGGGGTCAGGGGCTGTTCACCGGCCCCCTCAGCTGGTGGAGATTGTGTGTGTGTGAGCCAGAGGCTCTGGGCAGTGTGCGGGTGGGTGGTCTCCGCTGTGGATCTGCAGGGTGGGAGGCTGAGATCTGTGGTGTGTGGCCTCGGGACCGTGTTAGGGAGGATCCGTGTTCTGTGAACAATCTGACAGCAATTTGGTCAGTTGTTGCACCCTAACTCTTCCCTCGATGTGATCCACCCACTTTGATCCACCCACTGTGATCCACCCACTTTGTGGTTTCCATATGATCCCATTTCACAGATGAGTAAACAGACACGGAGAGGTCAGGGAACTCACCCAGTGTCACACTGCCCTGAGGGGAGCAGAGAGGGAGGAGGCCGGGGCAGCTGGTGCCGAGGGAGGGCCCCGGCAGGTAGTCTGAGCTCCGGGTCCTCCTGGCTGCAAACCTAGCACACCCTCCCGTTCTCCAGACCGTGGTATCCCTAGCTGTACAATGAGGGGCTCCAAGGCCACAGGGTCCCTTTGCCTAGAACAAAGGCCAAGGCTCTGGTGAGGCTGTGAGTGGTCAGCACAGGAAGCGGGATGACCACTGCCGGGCACAGCCCAGATGCTTCCCCATGAAGGGGCCAACAGCATCACATCCCAGAGTGCAGGAGCCTACCTTGGGGTCTGGAGAGGGGGCCCGGTGCCATCTGCACCCTCACGGCACAGTTCCTTTGCCTCTCTTCCTGATGTGGATCAAGGAGGTGGCCAGATTATGGTCACAGAACCAGGGCTCAGCAGGAGGCCTTGGGCTCCATCGTGCTTCCACCCCTCCATGTGCCCGGTATGTGTTGGCGGGTGGCCACGTGTGAGGGCAGTGAGAAGAGACTGACCAGCCTGCCTCCTCCTCTGGCTGGTCCTGGACCCTTAGCTCAGACCCTGCACCACCCAGCTCAGCCCGGCTGTGCCTCTGGCCTGTGAGGCCAGGCATCCTTTAGAGCTGTTTCTGAGGTCCTTGTTCTCCACACCATGCAGGTGATTGGAGGGGAGCAGGGGTCTGCCAGTGTGCTCTCGTGTGTCCACACTGTGCATGTAGGGAAGCTATATGTTCATGTATGTCCACAGTGCACGTGGAGAAGCCTGTATGTTAATCAGTGTCCATACCGTGTGTGGGTGGGGGTGCTCTTGTTTATCTACTCTGCACAGGGAGGGGGGATGCCCGTGAGCTTGCGTATGTCTACACTGTGTGCTGGGGGTGCTCTCTTGTGTCCACACTGTGTGCGAGGGGTGTGCTCTCATGTGTCCACAGTATGTGCAGAGGGGTTGCTCTCATGTGTCCACACTGTGTGCTTGGGGGGCTCTCCCGTGTCCACACGGTGTGCTGGGGGTGCTCGCATGTGTCCACATTGTATGCAGGTGGAATGCTCTTGTACATGCACACTATGTGCAGTCGGGGTGCTCTTGAGTGTCCACACTGTGTCAAGGGGTCACCTGGTTGCTCGCATGTGTCCAGACTGTATAGAGGGTGGGGGTGCTCTTGTGTGTCCACACCAGACAACCTGGGTCCTGGGAGCTCTGTGAGGGCTGGGCTGTGTCTGGCTCATGTCTGGCCCGGGGAACCAGAACAGGATGGGGCCCAAGTGTGTGCCTAGGGGACGTTTGTGATGGCAAGTGTGGGGCCAGGGACAAGGTGCAGGCCCGGCTCAGCCCTGGCCAGGTGCACCTCTCTCCCTGAGTCTGCAGCCCTGCCGCCCACATGGCTCCTGCTCTGCACAGCTCCCACCAAAGGCCCCAGTATGGCCCCCCACAACTACCCACCAGAGCCCCCACCCAGGAAGGACTGTGTATCCTCCTGTCCCAGAAGCTTCTTAGGAACAGAGCACAGCTATCGTCTTCATTGGGGAGAGAGAAGACTGCGAGGCTGGGAGGATCTGGAGATGCTCCAGGCCCACGAGGGTGTCTTTGGTCCGTGTGGGGTGCTGCCAGCAAGAGGTGAGGCCATAGCGGAGCCCACGGATACATGGATGTACGGACATGTGGACGGAGGGTGAGGTGCTCTTGTTCTGAGGAGCCTGCATGGCAGAGGGCAGGGTCGGCCAGAGGCCTTCCTGGGATACCCACTGTGGAGTGGCCTCCAGGACCTACAGCTCAAGTGCAGGCGGCTGCTGTCCGGGCCCCTGGCACCTTCTCTGTGTTCATGGTGGGTCACCAGGAAGTTGTACTCTCGGCTCGGAGGGCAGAATTCAGGCCTGGGATGCAGACACTGGGCCTCAAAACAAAGAAAAACAGCAGAGTTGCCTGGCAACAACATCGGCTCCTCGGTGCCATGAGCTCCGAGTCCAGGGAGGTACAGGAAGAGGGCCAGAGGCCACCTGCAGAAGGTGTCCTTCACCGTGAGTCCTGAGAGCCCCACGCCCATGGCAGGGGCAGGGCTCAGTGCACTCCAGAGTCAGCTGCATACACACGTGCCCTCGTCCCAGCGTGGCCAGTGGACAAGGAGCACACAGACGCATGACAGGGAACAACAGTGAGTGCACAGATGCATGACAGAGAATGGCAGCACATGGGAACATGACACGGAACGACAGTGAGCATGCAGGAACAGCAAGAAGCACATGGGCACACGACACAGAAAGGCAGGGAGCACATGGGAACATGACATGGAATATACACCCTCTCACACATCATCTGTGGCCTCTGGGAGCCTCATTAGCAGGGAGAGGGGTGGCATGCTGGTGGTGGCTCAGGAGCCTCCCAGGTAAACCCAAGTGCTCTGGATCCCCTACCATTTTTCTTTCTTTGATGAAACTTGCACCCAAATAAAATTACAGGGTTCCACTGTGCGGTGGCTGTGTGTTCTAGGCCTTTACCCCCCACCCCCCGCCCCATGCCCCAGCAGGGACCAGCCCTGAAACAGCCTGCCCCTGGTAGAGGGTGAGCTGTGTTGTCCTTGCCAAGCAGACCACCCCATTAAGGCCACACCATCTCATGCTTAGACACCTGCAGGGCCACACAGCCACCTGCAGGATTGGGCTCTTTGTCATGTCACGGTCTTCAGAGGCGGCAAGCACAGGTGGACAGTGGGCTTCTGCTTCCCATGACAAGTCCAGCCTCAGACTGGCTTTCTGAGCCCTGGACTGAGCCTGACCCCATCCCAGGCAAGGCCTACACCCCCACTGCCAATTCTCAGCCTTTGGACAGACAGGCAAAGCAAGTGTCCTGCGCGGCTGGCAGTGAGCATGAGGGTACTTGGTGTTGGGGATTGTCAGATGGCCACCAAACTCTGTCTTCCTGGGCGTGTTTCCGAAGGGCAAGTTGAATAAGTTACATCCTTGGGGTGCACTGACCCCTTCTGAGCAGGTGAGTGAGGGCTGTCTGGATGCAGGGATAACTTTGGTACTGTGGTGGGCTGAGCCTCCCATGGTGTCCCCTCGTCTCATATGATGCCACTCATAGTGCCCCATCCAGCCAGCCAGCCATTCACCCCTCTATCCGTCCAGCCACCTAACCACCCAGCCAGCCATTCACCCATCCATCCGTCTACCACTCACAATCAGCAGGTATGAGGGGTGGGTGCAGCAGGAGAAACTATGAGGGAAGAAATTGGAGGTGTTTTGAGAGGAGGGTTTCAGAGCACGTGCCCATGAGTACGGTTAGTCTCATTTGCAGGAAGGCGCCACCTGGAGCACTACGAAGGACAACCCCAAAGTGCTGAGGACAGAATAGGTCAGGAGCAGGGAGTAGAATGTCAACATGAAGCAGAAGACGGCACGATTGCTCAGCGCCACGTTCCTGGCTAGAAGATGAGATGACCACACAAGTCCTGGCTTTGCCCCTTCCCAGTTAGGAGCCAACCTGCCATAGCTCCAAGGCCCCAGGGTTCAGGAGCCCCCACATACCCCCTGGGCCTCAGACATACTGTTATTCAACTGTTTGCATGGGGCAGAACTCAGATTCCACAGGCCACCTTTTCAGGTGGATGTCTGTCTGTCTTCAGCATGCTGGCATCCACACAGGTACAGGGCATCCTGTGTCCTGGTGAAGGGGAAGGCTTGAGGGTGCCTTCTTGGGGAGTGCCCATGCCCCTCCATGAAGGGGCTGAAACCACCCTCAGACCAGCTCCATTCTGTTGGCTGCCTCTTCCTCTCCCCCTTTTTGGGGCCCTCATGGCGTCTGGCCGGTTCCCCGATTCTACTGGGGCCAAACTCTTTCCTCCTCTCCTGGGGGCAAAGCCAGAACCTTTCTGAATACCTTGGAAAGGACCAGATGGAATCGCTGCCCTTTTCACCTGTGTGGTTCAGGCCTGGTCTCTGCACTGGGGCTCTGTGCTGGGTCTCAGTCAGCCCCAGGCTGCCCTGGAGGCCACCTTCAGGGTCACGATATCACCGTCAGGGTCTGACAGCATGGTGCAAGGCACACTGGCAGATCGCTCTATTGGGGCCCCACAGGCAAGATGGGTGGGTGGGTGGAGGTGTGGAGGAGTGGATGGACGGGTAGGTGGGTAGATGATGGTTGGATGGAAGGATGGATGCATGGATGGATGTGTGGTCGGGTGGGTGGATAAGTGGAAGGGTGAATGGATGGATGGATGGGTGGGCTCCATCCTAGGCCCTCTTCCCTTCTGTATGCACTTCTGTGATTTTCTGTAGAGATAACCACCATAATCTCTAGTTCCTGTCCATTTTGGGTCTACGACCTATCAGACATGTCCACCTCTCCTCCCCTGGATCTCCTAGCCCAAACCTGCCATCTTGTGATTCTCATACTATGTGAGGAGGGGGTAAGGGGGCAAGGATGCCAGGGACGATGTCCAGGGATGGGGTGGGAGAAGACAAGAGGTGGCATCAGGCTTGGCAGAGGGCCACCTGGTGCCCAGGTGGGTGGGCAGAGCCTAGGTCTCAGCAATGAGGATGCACTTAGGGGGAAGTATGATGGATTAGGGGCAGGGTTCTTCCTTCAAAGGTGGTGGAGGGGTTCTCTCAGCCTCATCCCCACCCCAAGCCCCCGAGCAGGCCCCTGGCTCTGGAGAGCATGAAGAGACGACCTGAGAGAGGTTGACTTGAGGATGGAGCCCTGACCCAGACCAGGGACCATCATCAGTGGGGTTATGAGTGCAGACAAACTCAGGGCTGCTGGCCCAGCTCACCTTCTCTGGCCCTGGGTGAAACACAACCTCGTCTTCCTCACCCCAATGCCTCCCTCCCCTCAGGCCCTGTCCTGGTGATCCCAACTCAGAGAGGGTCCTGGGGGGACATGTAGTGAGGAGTGTGTCCATGACCTGTGCAGCTGGGGCCTTGAAGCTTGAGGAGACCCTGAATTTAGAATTTATACAAATCAGTGAAATGAAAGGGTTGGCCCTGATCTGATAACAGACTCATTCATTTTCTGGTTGTTAATAATTCATGCAATAAAGGATCCCGTGCTTGTGCTGGGGGTGGGGCCCAGTCTTCCTGGGTGCCCGCTGAAGGAGCTGGAAAGATAAATTATTAGTTTCTTACCGTTCTGCCTCCCATAGCTCATGCTGCCAGCATCTGCCAGGAGCCGGCAGCGGGTCCCTGCTGGCCTCACCCTTCCTCAGCAACTGTTTGCTGTGCAGCCTGGGCAGCCTGGCCCCCACTCTCGCCCCTTTGCCACACTGGGGGCTGCCCTGGCAGGAGCCTTTGTGCAGCCAGAAAGACCCAGGGCTAACGCTCCTGCACCAGCCTCAGACCCTGTCCACTTGTGGTTGAAGCTAAACCACAGGAGGTTGAGGAGGTAAACTGCGTGCAGCCCGGGAGCCGTGGTGATCAGAATTATCATGGACGTAGTGTCGTCCATGCCCATGAGCAGTGCCGCCTGCAGAAAGGTTGCCTGTGTCCGTTGGGGCCATCGCTGGGCACCTGTGTCCCTCTGGTGTGGCTTGGAGCCCCTGTACCTGAGTGTGCACACATGCAAGGATGGTGTTGACTCCTTTGCTCATGTCTTCCTGCAAGTGTAGACCAAACACACACCTGTACCCAGCACTGGGCTGATGTCTGGGCCGTGGAGGGGCTCTGGTCAGTGTGGAGGCATCGAGCAAACAGTCCCCACACAGGTGCCTGGTGCCCGGAGCCAAAGGGCCAAGTCCTGGGAGGGTGGCATGTGAGATTCCGTGCACCTGCTGTGTGCTGCGCCTGGGCTGTAGTCTGCACCCCCCTCCCCCATCCTCTGAGGTGGCAGATCCTAGGGTGCCCCAGTTGGAGTGGTGATTAAGGCAGTTGTGGTAATTACAGATATAAGGGCCTCCTGCCAGGCTCCCAGCTAGCCTACTGCTGGCTTCCTGCCCCACCCCTAAGTGGCAGGCGAGGCGTAGGCCCAGGCATAGTAGGGAAACCAAGGGGGCTCTAGATGCCAGACCTTTGGAAAAGGGGGAAGGAACAAGGGCACAGGCTCAGGATGGAACTTCTCTTGGGCTCACCCCAATCTCTACCCCTTCCAGGGGTGTCCTCTGAGGTTGGTGAGGCCTGGGGATCAGGGGCATTCCAGCGCAGAGTGCTTGAACTGCACCCCCACTTCCTGACCTTTAACGAAAACCTTTAACCTCTCTGAACCTCAGTCTGTAAAATGGGAGGAGAATTAAATGAGACAAAATTAATACTGAGCACCACTCTGTACAGGGGTCCCAGGTGTGTGGGGCCAGTAGAGGAGGCCCCCAGTCCTGGGGTCACTATGCAGGCTGGGAGAGCCCTCCCACAGCACCCTGGGTTCCCAGAGGCCAAGTGCCACCTTGGCAGAGTACTTACCCTGTCACTTCCAGGCTTCCCTGAGTTCCCAGCCTCTTCCCACCACTGACACCTAAGGAGCCCTGGTGGTGCAGGCCCTCACACATGGTGGTCAGCTTGGGACAGACCACCCCACCCCAGACTGGGCTTCCAATAAAAGGCAAGGACAAGTATGAAGGCTCATGACCCCTTCCTCCCCAGGCTTTGGAGCTGTGGGTGGTTAGTGCCCCCACCTTCTTGGCCACTGGCCTGACCTCAGGCAGAGGAGACAGACCTCATAGTGGGAAGCTCAGATGAAAGTTCTCAGTCTGCCTTTCAGCTCAGGCCCAGAACAATAGGTGCTAACTAGTCCCAAGTGAGATACAGACTACCTGGCAAGACTTAACAGAGAATCTAGAGCCCTCCCTCACCACAGCCTCCAGCCCATAAAAGAGGACCAGGAAGAGGTCCAGAGAGAATTGAAGGGAAGGCGCCATTAGAGCACCTGAATCCAGTGATTGGCCAGGGTGGGGAACTCCCACTGCTGTCACCACACTGGGGAGGGTCTGTGCCACACCGCTGGCCAGGACCAAGAGCATGTGGTCACCTGGAATCTTCTCGGACCCGCAAGCTGACTGTGCAGAGAGGTGACATGGCCCTATGGGGGAGGAGACCTCAAGTCCCAGGGCTCATGATGAGGGCTTGCCTTCAGGTGGTGGACCCCCAGTGGTGGACATGTTCCTGTGGGACCCCCCAGTGGAGGAGGGGTGTCTTAGGCTGGGTTCTCTAGAGAAGCAAAACCAGTGAAGTGTATAAATATATATATAGAAAGAGATTATATCAAGGAAACACCTCATGTGATTGTAGAGGCTAGAACGTCCCAAGTCCGTGGATCAGGGTAGAGGCCTCTCCCAAGTCACACAACTGCAGAAGCTGGCAAACCCAAGATCGGCAGGTCGGAGAGCAGGGCTCCTGCTCACAGGCTGTGCAGATCAATGAATCCCAGGTTCAGCAGATAAGCTGACAGCTCAAGTCCCAAGAACGGGAGATGAGACGACAGGAAGCAGCCGCAGGATCCAGAGAGAGCAAAAAGCCAGAAAGTCTGCTTATGTACAGATGTGGGCCACACCCCCAAGGAGACTCCCTTTCATCTGATTGGCTACTCACAGTATATTCAATCATGGGAATGATTACATTAAAACACTGAGAATCATGTCCCAGCCAAGGTGACACACAATCTTAACCATCACAAGGAGTGTTCCTGCGGGACCCAGCAAGGGGTCCTGTGAGAGAAAGCATATACCCTCCCTCAGTCCAAAGAACAGGATCGCAGATCCCAGCGCTTATAATTGGGAATACTTTATCCCCGACCTCTGCTTCCTGGCCCTCAAGAGGCCAAGGCCAATCCCCTCCTGCCCTCCTGCTGGGTGTCCTGGTCACTGAAAGGACTTTGAAAGATGACTAAGAAGCAGACTTTTAATTTTCGGACTTAGCCCTTACCTGGGATAGGGGATGTGAGGTGCCTTCAGGTGGAAATTGGGCTCATAGTGTTGCTTAGCTACGGTGTGCCAAGGCTTCAGGCTGGCCCAGCGAGTGCCACCTGCTTGCAGGGACAGAAACCTGTAGAATTGTTGTGTCTGAAGGGGAAGAGGCAGCGGCCCGGGCTCTCACAGAGGCGCTGGCTGACAATGCTGGGCCTGCTTCCCTCCCGTGGTGCTGCAGGAAGGGTGAGAGGTTCAGTTTCCATGCTGCAGAGGGAGCAGCTGGGGTGGAAGGAGGCTGGCTCTCCCAGGGAGCCACAGGCCAGGCACCTCACAGAGCTCTGCTTAGGAAAGATCTGCCCAGGGTCACCTGCTGAGATCCCACTGTTAGCCCACCCATCAACGGGGGGAGTGTGACAGTGGTGGAAGCCCAGGGAAGGAGTAGAGCAAGTGTAGGAGGTTGTGGAAACTGGGAGAGGCCTGAGGGGTTAGGATAAAAAGGGGCTGCACAAAGGCCAAGAAGAGACTCCCCCAGAAGACAGGGACTGCCTGGCATCTTCCTATGGGGTGTGGAGGTCTGATAGGAAGCCCAGGAAGGAAGATCGAGGTGGGGGTCAGGATCAGCTGACCACCCCTTCCAACTGGGGGAGACTGAGCAGTGAGGGCTGAGGGTCTGTTTCAGAGGCGGGTGGAGGCCCAGGAAGGGTGTTCCAATGACAACGCGAACCTTCCTTAGACAGAGGGAACCCAGCCCCAGGCTGAGGGCAAGAAAGGTGACGGGGTGTCCTGGAGGAGGATGAAGGGGATCCAAGTGGTAAGGGGGCTCTGAGCTGTGAGTTGACTCAGGGCCAGCCGTCCCGTCTGTGGAGGGGCTGGGGGGTAGATGGAGGGAGGGTGGCCAGCCGAGCACATGGCTGCGGTGGTTTGTCTTCCCTTCCCAAGAGAACAGGGATCTAGGAAGGCAGGGCAGATACAGTGGGGCTGGCAGTGAGGGTAGGGGACAGGCTCAACCTTTGTGCACACGGTGTCGGTGTCCGAGGGACCACTTTTCTCAGGGACATTGAGCCAATCCCTGCTGAATAAGCAAGTGAGCTCTGCCCCCAACAGCAGGGCTTGGGTACTGGGCCCTCCTTGGCAATCCAGTGGGCACTTGGGTGAGGCTTGAGGGGCCTGAAGTCTGTTGCCATGGTCCGGTCCCTGGTGGCTGTGCTCACCTGCAACAGAGGATGTCGGGCAGGGACTTCCCATAACATCAGCTTCTTTGCAGGGATTTGGGGATTGGAGCAAGCCCAAGAACTTTGGAGCTAGGCACTGCTGCAGCGTTTGTCCTTCTGTAAAAGCTCCTGTTTGCTCGGCCCTTGTTTCCATGCATTTGGGGAACTGCTTGCTTTCAGCAGGGTGCCAGGAAAGTAGAGAGCATTTTGAGGAGGAGAAACACTCCCTGGCAGTGACTACAGAATCGGGTGGCCCTGCAGAGGACCCCCGGTCTGGGTCCCCTCTAGCAAGGCCAGTGTGTACCAGGGGCAGTAGGATTGGCCTGGGAATGAGGGGACTGGGAATGGAGTGCCCTCCGGGGAGGCCGTGTGTGCCCGGAGTGATGTTGTGGACATAGACTGACCTGGGGCCTCAATGGCACTGCAAGTATCCAAGGTATCAGGCCCAGGGCCGGGATGCGGAGAGGGGCCCAGGTGCAACAGGAGGGAGATCCACATGCAAAAGTTCAGTGCCTGCACCCAGGACCCGCTTCAGGGGTATCTAGAGGGAGTGAGCAGAAGGAAAGGGCTTGGTGTGGGGACATTTCCTCCAGCATAGGAGGTTGAGGGGCCTCACCAAGTCCCCGAGTCCCTGGAACAGGGTCCTCTGGGCCTCCACGGATGTCTCCTCCTCGCACAGCCTGAGGCCTCACCAAGGAGAAATCTGATCTTAGCGAGGTTGTGACCTTCAGAGGAGGACAAAACTCCCTTCCCCTCCCCCTCTCACCCTATCCTGTCTCTGTCCCAGTGCCTCGCTGGATTCCCAGAAGGGAGGGGCTTGAAGGCCAGTGTCAGGGCCACAGGATGCCTGTGTCCTCTGTGGTCCCCCAGCCCCAGTAGCCTTAAGGTCCACTGCTCCGCGCCATCTGTGGGACAGCAATGGTGGGACGGAGGAAGGTGAAGGAAAGGCCCCCGTCCCCAGGAACGAGGATGGACCAAGTGGATGAGGAGGCACTGGAGCCAGGGATGACCTACTTAGACCTCCCAAACCTGGACCTCAAGCCACAGCAGAAAGTGTGCTGAATTGAAATGTCTGGAGCTGAAGATCAAACAGGATGTGATGGAGGAAGGAGAAGCAGAGAGGGGCGTTCTGTAAATGACATGGCTCCCAAGTGTCACAAGCACCCTGGACCTTGCAGGCCCTGCCCCTAGAGACCAAGACCCCACACCCAGGGATGTAGGCCACCCCCACTGTGGGATCACAGGTCTTCTCAGGGGGCCTTGCTGGCCACACCACCACAGGACACAGGCCCTTCCCATGGCATGTTCCTAGGTATTTCAGGACTTTCCAGGGTCTCTAGCTCTGCTGGTGGCCAGGTCCAGGGCAGACTCGGCAGGATTTTACAGACCCAGGCCCTGAAGCCTGCTTGTGCCCAGAGCCTCGTGAAGTTTCCATATAGACAACTCCTTTAGCTTCTTAACCTAGAACCAGCACTTCAGGCCATGCCCAAGCAGACAGCAGCCACCCTCCCACTGTCCCCTTGTTTCCTCTCTGCACCTGCACTCTGGGTACCCCAGCCTCCAGCCTCGCCCTCTCACCCCAACAGAAGCCACATCTGCAGCAGTGCCTGGGGGCGCTCCCAGAGGTCATCTGAGTCCCAGCTCACCACCCCCCACGTGGACAGCACCCTCTGACTGACCAGGGCCTATGCTGGTGCCTTCAGGCACTGGAAAGCTGTTTTACATGAGGAAGGCTGGAGAGGGGTTGGCCTTGCCTCCAAGTCCGGAGGGATGATCATTCTTAGGCTGCCCTTGGGAGGCCTATGCGTGCACCTGCCCCAGGTATCCCAGCTGGTCGCCACTCCCCACTGGTGGAAAGCCCCTCCTCACCTCCAGCTTTAGTTTCCCTCAGCTTGTCTGCTGGCTGCTGGAGCTTCTGCAGACACAGCATTGATGAGCAATTAGCACCCTGCTTAACTGGCAGTGGACTAGCTAATGAACCTGTCAGCTTGTTACCCAGAGCACAGCCTGGGAGGCATCGTATCCTATCTTCCTGCCATCCCTGCCCCAGGCATGAGGGACCCCCTCCCCTATCCTCAAGTCTCACTTCTAGCAGGACTGTTAAGAGAGAAACCAAAAGAGAGGTTTAGGGGCAGCAGGAGGGCAGATGGCAGGGCTCGGACCTGGGGGTGTCAAGGAGCCCAGAGCAGAGGAAGGAAGGCAGGGTGTTGGAGGGCCACAGGAGAGACAGAGCAATGGAGACCTCCAGTGGGGATGAGACTCAGTGCTGGGGTGGGGTCCAGGTGGGAAGGACATCATGCTTGGTAAAGTAGAGGGTCATCAAAAAAGAGGAAGACCTTCAACAAGACGGATTGACACAGTGGCTACAACAATGGGCTCAAACATAGCAACAATTGTGAGGATGGGGCAAGACTGGGTGTGTTTTGTTCTGTTGTACATAGGGTCTCTATGAGTTGGAACTGACTTGATGACACGTAACAACAACAACATGTTAGTTCGAAAACGTAGTTGCCATTGAGTCAACTCTGACTTGTGGTGACCTCATGTGTGTCAGAGTAGAACTGTGCTTCGTAGGTTTTTTTTTTTAAATTGTACTTTAGGTGAAGGTTTACAGAACAAATAGTTTCTCATTAAACGGTCAGTACGCATATTATTTTATGACATTGGTTAACAAACCCATGACATGTCACCGTCTCCCTTCTTGACCTTTTTTTTTTTTTTTGGTGAAAATATACATAGCCAAAGATACACCATTTCAAAAATTTCTACGTGCACAGTTCAGTGACATCGATTACGTTCTTCCAGTTGTGCTGCTATTCTCACTTTAGACAAAGGTTTACAGAACAAAATAGTTTCTCATTAAACAGTTAGTACACATGTTGCCCTATGACAATGGTTAACAATCCCACTACATGTCAACACTCTCTTTACTCAATCACTAGCTTACCTGTCCCCTTCTGCCTTCTAGTCCTTGTCCCTGTACTGCTGTGCCTCATTAGTCCCATTTTGTTTTATGGGGCTCTCCAGTCCCTGGCTGAATGGTGAATACTTCATAGGGTTTTTAATGGCTGATTTTTTGGAAGCAGATCACCAGGCTTTTCTTTTGAGGTGCCTCTGGGTATACTTGAACCTCCAGCCTTTTGATTAGCATCATCTATCTGTCAGTTTTGTTGTGGTGGCTTGCATGTTGCTGTAATGCTGAAATCTCTGCCACCTGTGGTGAACTGAGCTCCTTATGTGGCCTTTTGCCTTAGTTCTTTGGAAAAAACAGCCTAAGAGGTTTTTCCCCTGAATCCTGAGAAGTTACCTTTGCCCTAGGTTTCTACTCCAGAGGGTTTGTAACTTTTATCCAGATGGACATTTCCTGGGCAAGTAGTAAACAGCTTGATGGTTTGATCATTTTTGTTTGGCCTTGGGCTTCAGCCTGCTTTGTGACTGGTTTATTTTACACACCAGGCAGAGATTGGTCAATATACTTATATGAATGAAGTACCTATAGCCTACTATGCAAATGAAGTGACTGTGCATACTGAGAGGGGGAATTGGTCAGTTTGTGGCCCTAGTGGTAGGACCGTGCCTTGAAATTACCAGAAGTTTGCTTCTATATGCAGCTAACCCCACAGAAGTTTGCAGACAGAAACAGAAGGCAGAAATAAGCAAGAAAGGAAAAGGCAAGAGAGGCAAGAAAAGAGAAGAAGCAGAGAAAAGGAATGTCCTAAAAGAGCTGTGACACAGGTCAAGGGCTGTAACACTGAAGACAAGGAGAGGCCTGAGAGAAGCCCTGTGACAGAGTCGGCAGTGACAGGCCCAGAAGGGGCCCTGCAGCAGAGTCGGTGGTGATGGCAGAAACCTCCTGCTAGGAATGCAGCTCGGAGAGCTGAACAAACAGCTACACTAGCTATGAGCTGGTTCAGTTAGCAGTAGGGAGGACAATGGTAGGGAGGCCAGAGGCAGAGAGGCCTGTCTGAGGGGACCAAGAGGATCCTGTTCTGAGGGGGCCAAGAAGAAGCCTGCACAGCTGAAAGGGGGCATTGACTGCAGAGAGAAGAGCCTGCTTGCTTGCACAGCCTAGAGGAGCTAAGAGAGCTGCCCTGCACCGAAGAAGGGGATAATATCTCTCTACTTTGGGGGAGCCTTCCAGACTTCGCCTGCATGCTTCCTGATCCTGATCCTGAGGTGTAGCCTTTTTGATCCTGCTCCTGAGTTGTACCCTGTTACTTCCATAATAAACCACTTAACTGTAAGTATTTTCCATGAGTTCTGTGTGGCCACTGCAATGGGTTATTGAACCCAGAAGAGAAGTAGAGAATGCTGTGGGAGAGACGGCTGGTATCAGAATTGGTAAAATGGTTGGGTAGTGGAGCTATGTCTGACTTCCACTTCATAGGGATCAGCTTTGTGCTGGTGGTAATTTTCTCTCCTCTTCCTAAAGTTAGAGGATCAGGCGTTCCTAGAACATTTAAAAAAAAAAAAAAAAAAAAAAAAAACAGACCAAACCTGTTGCCACTGAGTCGATTCTGACTCATAGTGACCCTACAGGACAGAGTAGAACTGCCCTATAGGGTTTCCAAGGAGCGGTGGGTGGATTCAAACTGCCGATCTTTTGATTAGTAGTCAAGTTCTTAACCACCATGCAACCAGGGCTCCTGACACTACACTGCTGGTATTTCAAATAGTAGCAGTGTCACCCATGGTGGACAGGTTTTTATTCATTTCTTTTTTTTTCCCCAGTGAATGAGCCATAAATTTTTGTTTCTTTGAATGCCTCATAATGTTTATTGACAACTGGACATTTTTCATATTATAATATGGGAATTCAGTCAGATTCTCCCCTCAAACCTGGGCTTGTTTTTGTTATTAGTCGTGGGTTGGTTGTTGGTTTTTTTTTTTTGTTGTTTGTTTGTTTTGTGACTTTTCTATTTTTGTAAAGTCTGTTTTCTTTGTCATGTGTGGTCATTGAAGTCTCTATTCTGTTATCTCATTGTTCAGCCAGTGTCCTGAGAGAGATTTCCTTAAATGCCTGAGGCCAAAAAAAAAAAACCAGAAAAAAATTCTCTCCCAGCCTTTGCAGAGTGGTTCTCTGTAGGAACACTCCTTCAATACTTAGACTGTTTACATCTCTACCTTGGTCTTCACTTTCTGCTTGCGTGTAGTCTGAAGATCAGCCAGAGGTGAACACTTAGGGTCTTCTCAGGCTTTTTCTGAGCATGCATCCAGCCCTGGACATGTGAACCAAACAAACAAGCCAACCCATTGCCTTCGAGATGATTCTGACTCAAGGGCCTTCTCAACTGATTCCCACATATATGTGGAAGCTTTTAAAAGCCCTTATTCCCCCACATATCTCCTTTCCCAAACTCTTTCTTCCTAAGCTTTTCAGTTTGTCTATTGCTGGTCCTGAGTATCACCCTAGCCTCAGCTGTTGTGAGCAAAAGTTTGCCTTTAGCTGCTGTTAGCAAATACCACCAAGGAAGCTTTCCCAGCCCTGGTAACACTCTACATAGGATAAAACAAAGGCAAGTCCTTGTGCTGGTCCTTCAGGGAGCTGCCAGACAGGTCAAAATACTCAATCACAGGAAGAAGTTACATTGCAGCTGCAAGTCAAGGAACGTCTGGGGCTACCAGAACAGGGAGACACAAGAAAGTATCTTCCCCTAGAGTCTTTCAAGAGAACATGACCCTCCTGACACCCTGAATTTAGACTACTAGCCTCCCAGATCTGTGAGACAATACATTTCTCTTCTTATAAGCCACTCAATTGTGATACTTTATTATGGCAGCTCTAGGAAACTAATAGAGTTTTGGTATTGGGAAGTGGGCTGCTGCTGTAACAAATATCTAAGAATGTGGAAGTGGCTTTGGAATTGGGTAATAGGTAGAGGCTGGAAGAGTTTTGAGGCACTTGACAGTAAAAGTCTAGATTGCCTTGAAGAGACTGTTGGTAGAATTATGGATGTTAAAAGACAGTTTTGGTGAGGATTCAGAAAGAACTGAGAAGAGCTGTAGAGAAAATGCCTATCATTTTATGGAATACACACATTGTCATGAACAGAGTATTGGTAGAATAGTAGATGTTAAATATGCTTCTGGTGAGATCTTAGGAGGAAATGATGATCACGTGAGTGGACACTGGAGGAAGGGCAATCCTTGTTATAAAGTGGCAAAGAACTTGGCTGAATTATGTTCAAATGTTTTGTGGGAAGTAGAACTTGTAAGTGATGAACTTGGATATTTATCTGAGGATATTTCCAGGCAAAACATGGAAAGTGCAGCCTGGTTTCTCCTCGCAGCTTACAGTAAAATGTGAGAGGAAAGAGCTAAATCGAAGAATGAACTGTGCAGAAAGGAACTAAAACTTGAAGACTTGTTAAATTCTCATCCTATCCATATTGTAAACATTGAGAAAGTGTGCTCTGGCAAGAACACCAAGGGTGTGGCTGGACAACAGTTTGCTAGAGATTTAGTATGTGACTTGTGGATCCAACCAACCATCTCAGCAAAATGTTGCCAGTTTAGACTAAAGAAGTCAGAGATGGGATAAAAAGAAGTAAGGCTGTCAAACTACTGGATTCTACAGACAGGAAATGGGATGATGGAGCTGCTTGGCTGCAAACATCCACTGTCTTTCAAGAATAGGGAATAGTGATACTGAGGGCAGTCCAGAAGCTGGTGGGGTGTCAGTGACACAAGTTCCAGAAGGCATAAGCCTGGAGGACAGAGTCACCACTCAGGTGAGCTGGGAGAATAGGCCACTGCCCAGGGCCTGAAGAATGAGGCTGTCACCCAGATGATCCTGGAAGACAAAGGATTATTTTAAACTCTTTAATGGAATTTGAGCTGCTGGATCTCAGACTTGCTTGGGACCCGTGATCCCTTCTTTCCCTCCAGTTTCCCCCTTTTGGAATGAGAATATCTATCATGTGCCTATCCCACTGTTGTATTTTAGAAGTAAATAACTTGTACTCTCCTGATTTACAAGACCACAGATGGAGAGGAATTTTGCCCCAGGATGGACCATACCCTGAGTCTCACTCGTATCTGATTTAGATGATTTAGGAGATGAGGTTTTGGAATTAGAGTTGATGCTGGAATGGGTTAAGACTTTGGGGAATGCTGGGATGAATTGAATGTATTTTGAACACAGGGAGGATGTAGATTTTGGGGCCCAGAACGCAAAATGTTATGGATTGAATTGTGTCCTCCCAAAATTGATGTTCAAGTCTTAACCTCTGGTACCTGTGAAATAGGATCTTTGAAGATGTTATGGGGTCATACTGGAGTGGGGTATATCCTAATCCAATATGACTGATATCCTATAAAAGAGAAGAGACACAGACACAGAGGGAAATGTCCATGTTACAATGAAGTTCTGCTGCAGCTGCAAGCCAAGGAATGTCTGGGGCTACCAGAGCGGGGAGAGACAAGGAAGAATCTTCCCCTAGAGTTTTCCTAGAGAACATGACCCTACTGACGCCCTGAATTCAGACTACCAGTCTTTAAATCTGTGAGACAAAAAATTTCTGTTCTTATAAGCCACCCACCTTGTTGCACTTTGTTGCTGTAGCTCTAGGAAATTAATACACCAAGAATAAAATAATACCATCTTGCAAAAAGAGATATAGTTCCCTCCACATTTCAAATTCTTGTATCCTTCTCTTTTTTTTCTTTATTGTCTAAATACATTAGCTAGTAATTCTTGAATGAGTCAGAATTGACTAGATGGCAAAGGGTTTGATTTGCTTTTAGTAATTCTAGTACAATGCTAAATTAGAGATTGTAATAAGTGATCACCCTTGTTTTGTTTCTGACTCATTGTCTTTTGTTTTTTTCCTCATTTGTCTTTTGATTTCATTTTTTTTAATCTATGCAGAAATTTTTAATTTTCATGCAAGTGTTTTTACCATTTAGAGGATGCCCTATGGGTGTTGTATTTTGTTCAGAAAGGCCTATAAAAATACCAGGCTAAATTTTCTTTTAGTACTCTTGTGACTTTTTTGTTCTACTCCTTACATATTTGATACAACAGAAATTAATTTTGTTATAGGGTCAGAGGGAGGTGGTAAGAGGGTGTCACTTGTTGGTAAGGAGCTAGGGGTGTCTTTGCTCCCAGGTTAATTGTTGGCAGGGGTTTCCTTAGGGATGACCTGGCCTAGCTGCCCTTCCTGACCACGTGCATCAAAGAAAGTCTGTGGATGCACCCCCGCCCCGCTAGTCACCTTCGTTTCCTGCAAGTGTACTCAGGACATCGTGCTCCCTCACGGCCAGTTCATCCGCAAAGGTGCTCACAATGGCAGGTGGGGAGGTCCTGGGCAGGAAGGGGGGCTCATCAGACAGTGGAGACTTCATTCTGACAGCCCCTACCTCCCTTACAGGGAACACCTGTGTCATCAGCGTCTTTGGGATCCATAACAACCTGTCTGTCTAGCTGGATCCTGAAGTACCCGCTCCTCCATCCATGCGGATCTGGGGGAGAAGCAGGGCCCTGACCAGGGAAATCAAACTCCACCTCCCTCACATTGTACCCAAGCTGGTCTTTTCTGGGGGTGTCTGGCTATGCTGAGAGACTCCACGCAGCAGTCCCATCTCCCACACCCCCAGGTATACAACCCCTACTGCTTCTATCCAGAAAACACCCAAAAGAGGTCACCGCTCACTTTTATTCCTTTCTCAGTGGGCCCAGGTGAGGCCTGTGAACATCTAACACAGGGATGGGGTGAGGGGTGGAGGGGAGGGGGTCTGGGAGGCAGTCAGAGCCCTTCACCCCTGAATGGAGGCAGTGCGTTTTAGGACATCACAGTTACCGTTCTGGGGAGGTTTGGATAAGATTGTAAGTTTGGACAAGGAAAAGGGGGTGGGGTCCAAAGACAGGTCCCAGTGTGCTCGGAGCCCCTCCTGCATCTCCTGTTTTGAGTCTGGGATTGGAGTCTGGACCAAGCTCAGGGAATATGGAAGTCCACATGGGGGTTTCCAGCAAGGTCAGCACTTTGTCTATTCTGCCAGCTGATCAGGGTAGGGGTGGGGGTCCCGGGCAGTGTTTCAGGCACGATGGGGGCCCGGATGGGCATCTTCAGCGCAGTCAGACCCCTGCTCTGCCCGCAGGAACTGTATTGGACAGACGTTCCCTATAACGGAGATGAAGGTGGTCCTGGCACTCATGCTGCTGCACTTTCGTGTCCTGCCAAGTGACAGGGAACAGCGGAGGAAACCTGAGCTGACCCTGTGTGGAGGGCAGGCTATGGCTGCAGATGGGGTCCTTGGGCGTGGGCTCGCAGTGACCCCCCCACCCCCTGCCCCTTAGACCCATCCACCTACCTTGGCTGACTGAGCCTCTCTGGGAGCCGGCAAGGGCACTTGAGAACCAGCGGGGCCCAGTGGTGGGAGTGGATGGGTGGAGGCAGGGCCAGTGTCTCTGAGCCCAGGACCCTGACTGCCTCCCTGGCTGAACACAGGGGCCCCCACACTCCAGCAGATTCTCCCAGAGCCTGACCATGGAATTAACCCATGGGCAATAGGGAGCCATGTGATGTGTTAGAGCAGAGAGGGACCAGGGTTGAGGACTGACTTAAGGGGCAAGATTGAGACTCTGAGTCAGGTATAGGGGTTAAGATTTACAACACATATTTTTGGGGAACACAGTTCAATCCAAAACAGTCCCCAAGAGAAGAGTCATTGGGACAATTCCCTAAACTGAAATTCTGCAACTTCATTGTGTGAACTTGTGAGCATGTTTCATGCTAAGCTGCTGAAGCAAAGTGTAGGGTGCAGCCAGTACAGGCATTTGGGACTCAATTCTGGGTTGTTCCATGTTTCTACCATCTTGGAAAGAAATCCAGTTTGCACAGGAAGCTGGGCACCAACTGCCTTCCGCACCCAGGCCCTGGGGTCCTCTCCCCACCCTATTAACTGATGATCAGCATCTAAGCTCTGCTTCCTCACACTGAGCCAGGAAGGAAGAGAAGGGTTGGAGAGTTTGGGTGTGTGTGTTTCCTCCCAAGGGCTGGGAGGAGTCTCCCAGAACCACCCTACAGGGTGAGGGTATCTCAGAGCCCAATAAGCTGCTCCCATGGATGAAGGTGGGAACAGTGGCTGGAAGGACCTGCAGGAGCCCACGTAAGTGGGGGCCAAACCACCCTCCCAGACCATGGGAAGGTGGTGAGTCAAGAATCAGGGACCAGGAGCCCTTTTCCATACAACAAAGAACTGGATGTTGGGGTTACTCCTACACTCCAACTGCAGGTAGGATGAAGAGAAATCTTGGACTTCCCATCGCCCCCAGCCCCTGCTCGTCCATCATCCCTCATCCGCATGATTCCTCATTCCAGAAGGCTTGGTGTATTAGTCTCCAACTGCTGCTGTAACAGAAATACGACAAGCAGGTGACTTTAAAGAACAAAAATTTATGTTCTCACAATTCTGAAGGCTAGAAGTCCAAATTCAGGGCATGGTTCTAGGGGCAGGTCCTTCCTTGTCTGTTTCAGCTTCTGTTGTTTTCTACCTTACAGTTGTTTTCCACTCATGTTGACCTCATGTTACGGAGTCGAACTGCTTCGTAGGGTTTTCTGGGCTGTAATCTTTATGGAAGGAGATCACCAGGCCTTTCTTCAGCAGTGCCACTGGGTAGGTTTGAAACGCCAACCTTTCAACCAGTTACAAGCTGAGCTCAGATCATTTGCGCCACCTAGGGACCTTCATCTTCTAGTAGCTGCTGGCAATCCTTGGAGTTCCTGGGCTTGTAGATGCATTTGCCTCTGTTGTCTTCAGATGGTGTCTGTCTCTCCACTGTGTCTGCTTGTCTCTGTGCCTAATCTGTTCTTTATATATCTCAGAAGTGACCAGGTGGTACAACAGTTAAGCACTTGGTTGCTAACCAAAAGGCTGGAGGTTCAAATCCACCTAGTAGCTCCATGGAAGAAAAGAACTGGCAATCTGCTTCAGTAAACATTACAACCAAGAAGACCCTATGGGGCAGTTCTACTCTGTCACATGGGGTCACTATGAGTCAGAATCGATTGGAAGACACTTAACAACAGCAACAACACTGATATGACATCATTAACATAAAAAGAAAACCCTAATCCCAAACAGAATCACATCCACAGGTACTGGAATTAAGATTCCAACACATATTTGGGGGAATACAATTCAATCCATAACACTTGGCTTCTTTTTCCAGACTTTTCTGAGTCCTTAATATCAAGTGGCTCCATTGAGGAACCCAGAATACCACGGAGGGGTGCTCGTGGTCTCCCTGGTAGGTCTGAAAGTAGACTTAGGTACCCTAGGGGGAGAATTGGTGTCTTGGGGAGAGGGAGACTGACCTGGCTTCCCACCCAGGCCAATGGGGACAGAAGCCCCAGGACAAGACCTGGAAGTGCGTCTGCCTGATGGTATCTCAGACCCTGCTTCTCACAGTCATTACCCTCAGTGTGGTTCCGCCCAAAAGTAAGGCAAGTGGGGCAGTGGTGGGGGGTGGGGAGCTGGTAAGCCCAGGGGAGCAGGAACACCAGCCCCCAATCGATAGAGGTAGGGCCATAGGGCTGGGGCAAGGGTGGAGTTCCTGCGGATGGTCTGTGTCCCTGGGGATGATAATAGTGGCAGAAGAGAGCTGATGTCCAAGTTGGTCCAAGTCATTGGTGATGTCTCCTCAAAGCCTAGCCCTCAGCTGGGGCCAGGACCCTCATCTCCCCCATCAACAGTATAGGAAGTTGACACTACAGGCAGACTGAAAAACAAGAAAACCAAACCTGTTGCCTTCAAGTCAATTCCAACTCATAGCGACACTCTAGCGCAGAGTGGAACTGCCGCCTAGTGTTTTGAAGGCCATAATCTTTATAGAACAGACTGCCATATCTTTCTCCCTCGGAGAGGCTGGTGAGTTCACACGACTGACCTTTTGGTTAGCAGCCAAGCACTTAACCACTGTGCCACCAGGGCTTCTTTTACAGGCAGATAGACTTCATTAAAATCATGCTTTGCCACTCACTAGCTTTTTGCTGGTGGTTCAGTGGTAGGATTCTTCCCTTCCTTGCTGGAGGCCCAGGTTCGATTCCTGGCCAATGCACTTCAAGTGCAGCCACCACCAGTCTATCAGTGGAGGCTTGTGTGTTGCTATGATGCTGAACCAGTTTTAGCAGAGTTTCCAGACTAAGACAGCCTCGGAAGAAAGGCCTGTCGTTCCACTTCTGAAAATCAGCCAATGAAAACCCTGTGGATCACAATGGTCCGATCTGCAGCCAATCATGTGGGTGGGGCAGAGCTGGGCCGAGTTTCATTCTGTTGTGCCTGGGGTCCCCATGAGTTGGGGACCAAGTTTATGGCAGCTAACAGCTTGTTGCCTTGAGCCTCGGTTTTCCCATCTACAAAACGAATGGGGCATTTCAGAGCCCCACAGTGCCTTGCTCTGTGGCTGGGAGAATCCCTGGCCTCTCAGAGTTTGAGGAGCAGGAAGAAACTCCAGTGTAGGTTTTGGGGGGCTCCAGTGCACACTACTGTACCTCTCCCCTATCTTTAAGGTGACACAGGGGATGTAGCAGGAAGTTGTTCAACTCAGCGGCAAAGGTGAGTGGGCTGGGAGGGTGGGCTCCTCCCCTAGCCACACCTCCCCTTCCACCCACCAAGACCTTGACCAGCCACTGCTATGTGGCTCTGCCAGTGACTCAGGGACCGAGAGACACCAAACATGGGCAGGACTTCATCTGGGATGACATGTTCCAGCAAATGTAGAGGGTGTGGCAGGCAGTGGTGACGGGGTGGGAAAAAGGAGGGGGGAAGGGGTAGCGGAGGGTAGGGAGACAAGGGAGGCAGAGGGGAGGTGAAGAGAGAGAGGAGAAGGGGAGGTAGGGGAGGGGAGGTGGGGATGGGGGAGGTAAATGTGCTTGTCTGCTAACCAAAAGGTTGGCGGTTCAAGTCCAGCCAGAAAAACCTGGCAACCTATGTCCAAAAAAATGGCCATTGTAAACCCAATGGAACACAGTTCTACTCTGACACACGTAGGATCACCGTGAGTTGGAATCAACTCTATGGCAACTTTTTTTTTTTATTTAGTTTCCTTAAGAGAAACCAAACATACCCCCCATTTTATATAAAAGATAGCTTATTATTCACACTGTTCTTTGAATCACTTTTTCCCACTTAATATCTATATCATTGTACTATGTTCTTCTGATGTAGTCCAGTGATGAAAGTCCCAATCGACCAGATAGTAAGTTCCCTACTGTTGTGTGTATTCAAGCACAGAACATCAGAAATGTGGTTGGTGGGTGGTGGGTGAGGCACCTCTCTGCAGATGGAAGGCTGTATCCATTGACCACCTTGATGATGATTCCTTCTGCACAGCTTTTCTTGCCTGCCCTGCCACCTGGACTGGAAGGCCTTCCAGGGCTCCTGCTACTACTTTGCCATGGACAACCTCACCTGGCCTCAGGCCAATGATTCTTATGACCAGGAGAGCATGCACCTGGTTGTCATCAATAGCCAAGAAGAACAGGTGGGAAAGGGAAAGGCAAAACCTTGGGGAGGGAGGACATTCCACAATAATTTTGGAGTTCATATCCCTGTCTTCTTTGGGATCTAACACAGTACCCCTAGTGTGTTCTTCAAGATCAGCCTCATCTTGCCCCAACCCAACCTCACTGCTCTGATAAGCAGAAAATGGCCCCTGCGTGGTCTTAAAAGCTTGTGAGTAGCCATCTAATATTCGTCTACTGGTCCCACCCCATCTGGAGCAAGGGAGAATGAAGAAAACCAAAGACACAAGGGAAAGATTAGTCCAATGGACTAATGGACCACAACTACCACAGCCTCCACCAGACTGAGTGCAGTACAACTAGATGGTGCCCGGCTACCACCACTGACTGCTCTGACAGGGATCACAATAGAGGGTCCTGGACAGAACTGGAGAAAAATGTAGAAAAATATTCAAACTCACACACACACACACACACACACACACACACACACACACACACACACAGAGACCAGTCTGGTCTGACAGAGACTGTAGAAACCCTGAGCGTATGGCCCTCAGACACCTTTTAACTCAGTACTGAAGTCACTCCTGAGGCTCACCCTTCAGTCAAAGATTAGACTGGCCCATAAAACAAACAATAACACACAGTTCAACCATGCATATGAGACTAAATGAGCATACCAGCCCAGGGGCAAGGACTAGAAGGCAGGAGGGGACGGGAAAGGTGGACGAATGGAAATGGGGAACTCAAGGTTGAGAAGGGGAGAGTGTTGACACGTCAAAACAACATGTGTATTAACTATTTAATGAGAAACTAATTTGGTCTGTTAACTTTAACCTAAAACACAATAAAATAAATATGTAGATTTCTGATGGAGAAAATAAAGATGTGTAGAAGGCCGGAGGCATGAATTAGGCATGCCACATCATCACACTTGTTCCTCAATACAGAGTTGCAGCTTGCTTTGCATGGAAAAAGAAATTAGAATAGAACAGATATTGGGCAGTTTTCTCCATAACTGGCTCTTATTCACCTTAAATGTAAAATTTTATTTTGCTTATTTGAAAGGGAGACATCCTTATTAAGGGAGCACATTTACTGATGCCTGTTGGAAAGGCTTTAATGCAAACAAGCCTGAAATAATTGAAGGAAAAACGCTTTCTAACTGTTCTCAGCAGAGCTTAGCAAAGAAGAGGATGGCAGGAAAGAATTACTTTATTATATTGATTTTCTTGGAGAAATCAAAGGAGGATAATTCAAATAGACCAATTCACTTTTGCCGATCTCGGTAGAAGCACGTAGAACAGCCATGAATTTACGTGTCAAAAAACCTTTTGCAATCATTTAGTGGAACATGCAAATCAGTATTTGCACATTATTACTCTAATAAACTGACTAATACAAGAGGGTATCTGTGTGCGCTTGCACTTACTGCCTGTTTTAAATGGCTGCAAGTATAATGGGTGTCAGTTTTGTCTAACAAAATGTTTTTCAGTCCAATCAGATCATTAACCTGAAATAGGAAGAGTGCAGTGTATTCCTTGTGGTGCAATAACAAAGACACTGGAACACAACAAAAATAGTTGGAATACAGTTCTCTCAAAGTTAAAATCTATTTTTCTTTCACAATGAGCAAAATATTTCACTTTTATACAGACCTATTCCCACTGTAGGTTACATTTGTCATGCTTTTGGTGGCTTGTGGTCTTTAATGTAGATTTTCCTGATGCATCAAAGAATATCACAATAATAATAATATTGCTCCCTAATAAAATAACTTTATATTAGAAGATAAAATAAAATGGCCCCTGTGCACTATGGTCCTACCTCTGAGCTCTTAGTCAAGAGGGTCCTGCTGCTTGGACTGTCCTTCCCCTTGCTACTGCAGGTAGAACTCCTATGCACCCATGAAAACCCTAACAAAAATGCCCCTTCCTCCACTTCATGTCATAGTACCATAGCACCATAAGAGACCTCCATCATGGCAATCATGCTGTATTGGGGCTGCCTGATCACAAGTCTGGGGCTGTGTCTGAATCATCTCTGAGTTCCCTGGATCTAGAAATAGGCTTGGCATCAAGAAGGGCCTCAATAGTGTCAGCTATGGACCAAACTCTTCGTTGTCACATGCACTGTCCTTTAAGGATGCTCACAGCCAGTGTCTGTCCAGTGTTTTTTTTCTAGGTGTCAGGCACCCTACACCATTGACTCTTTCCATCTTGAGAATACGCTAGCAGGTGGGGACTCTGTTTCTTCTACAGATGAGGGAACTCAGGGGTGGGTAACTTGTCTGGGATTCACAGCTAGGACAGAAACATTTGTCTACCTGTCACCTGAGGCTGCCTCTGTGTCTGGTCCTTCTCCAGTCCCCCAGAGGCTCCCACCTCCCTCGTTGCAGCTTTGATGGAGACCTATCACACAAATGTGTCTTCTCCCCATCCAGGACTTCCTGACACCAAAAGGGCACATGACATTCTGGATAGGCCTCTCCTAAGAGCACCACGCAGTGCCAAGTAGTGGACACCACCTGGGAAGCATGTGCCTCTCACCATCCAAGATAATCTTCCCCCGGGAGGCTGGCTGGGCTTTAGAAAAGTAAGTTTACAAGCAGTCTAGATGTTCACCTGTCATCCACTTATAATTATTCACCTATCAGGGCTGCTATTATCCCATTGTTATTTTGTTACTGAGAAGAATGTTCCCAGGTTAAATACTTGAGAAACCATGAGCTACTGTCACACTGGCTTCTTTGTTGCAGAGCCTTTCTTCTCAGAGCCTTGAATATGCTAATGAGATCTGGGCCTATTCAGCAGGAGTATAAAATGTAGCTCTTGCCAACTGTATGAGTGTCCTGTGACTGCTGTAACAAATTACCAAAAACTGGGCGGTTTAAAATAACAGACATTCATTCTCTCACAGTTACAGAGGCCAGAAGAATGAAATCAAGGTGCTGACAGGGCCTCACTCCCTCCGGGGGTTCTAAGGGAAAATCCTTCCTTGCCTCTTCCAGCTTCTGGTGGCCTGAAGAGTTCCTGGGCTTGTGGCTGCATCACTCCCATCTCTGCTCCATCCTCATATGGCCTCCTCCTCTGTGTCTGCATCCTCTCCTTTGTCATTGGATTTAGGGCTTACCTGGTTAATCCAGGATGATCTCATCTTCAGATCCTTCACTTAATTTCATCTGCAAAGACCCTTTTCCAAATAGGTCACCTTCATAGGCACTGGAGGTAAGTACACAGATATATCCTTTTGGGGGGCCACCATGTAAACCCGTGATGCCTTCAGGGTATCTACCTGCATTGTCACGCTATGTGCCTTTGCTCAGGTGGTTTTCTCTGCCTGCATCATCTTTCCCTGCCTGGAAAACTGCTCTGTGTGGGTCCAGACCCAGGGCAGAAGTTGCCTCCATGGTAAACTCCTCCAAAGTCTGAGCACCTGCTGTATACAGACACCTTATCCTCATCCCATTTTGAGAAAGATGAAACAGAGGCTCAGAGGCATTGAGGCATGTGCCCTGGGTCACACAGGCACATGTAGCAGAGCTAGAATTGGGACAGGGTCTGTCATGGATTGAGTTGTGTTCCCCAAAAATATCTGTCAGCTTGGCCGGGTCATGATTCCCAGTGTCGTATGATTGTGTAATTTGATGTGATTTCCTTATGTGTTGTAAACTCTATCACTATGAAGAGATTATATGTGACCTCCTTATGTGTTGTAAATTCTATCACCGTGATGAAGTTATACTGATGAGGATGACAAGATTCAATAGTGTCTTAATGAAATCTCTTGAGATATAAAGGAGACAAGCGAGCAGAGACACATAGGAACCTCATACCACCAAGAAAGCAGTGCCAGGAGCAGAGCGCATCCTTTGGACCTGAGGTTCCTGCGCACAGAAGCTCCCAGACCAAAGGAAGATTGATGACACAGACCTTCCTCCAGCTGACAGAGAAAGTATTCCCTTGGAGCTGACACCCTGAATTTGGACTTGTAGCCTACTGGACTGTGAGAGAATAAACTTCTCTTTGCTAAAGCCATCCAGTTGTGGTATTTCTGTTAGAGCAGCACTAGATGACTAAGACAGGGTCTGTCTAGCTCAAGGGTGAATAGACCTCAGAGAAGGGTAGAGGATTATGGGCCTGGGACAGGCAGGAGCTGGGTGACCCTCCACTAGTCTACACTACTCCTCTGAAGAATTGTCACTACTCCTGTCTGAACTCAGTTTCTCCATTTGGAAAATGGGAGTGAGGAGGAGGTTGTCCTGGTGGTTAGGTACACAGGTGGTGCAGTGTGCTTGGCTGCTAACTGGAAGGTTGATGGTTCAAATCAAACTGGAGGCATCTTGGAAGAAAGGCCTGGCGATCTGCTACTGTAAATATTGGTATTGCTAGTTGCTGTTGAGTCAATTCCAACTCATGGCAACCCCATGTGTGTCAGCGTAGAATTGTGCTGCATAGGATTTTCAAGGCTGTGACCTTTCAGAAGCAGATCACCAGGCCTATCTTTCAAGGTATCTTTGGGTGGGTTCTAACCACCAACCTTTTAGCTAATAGTCAAGTGCCTAATCATTTGCACAACCCAGGGACTCCTTTCTGTAAGATTATAGCCCTTGCAAATGCTATGGAGCACAGCTATACTCTGACACACATGGGGTTGTCATGAGTTGGAGTTGACCCAATGGCAATGGGTTTTGTTTGGTTTTGACATGGTGGTTACTAAAAGATGGGATCAATACATGATTCCCTTGGGTGCCTCAGGGGCCATACCCTCACTCACGTAGGGCAGGACTGGGGGCTCTGGGCTCTGCCCCCATCACTGAGGGATTTAGTGGGCATCTCTTCACAGCAAACGAGTCTCCAATGAGCTGCCTGGTGGTGGAATTGCCCCAACCTGCATGATGATGCTCCAGCTTGGATGTTGGAAGGGCTTCTCCTGCAAATCCAAGTCCACATTCATCTGTGAGAGTCAGTAGAGCTACTGAACTAGGCCTCTATACCCTAGCCCCCAGCATAGGTGTAGGCCCTTTACTGTGCATCCTTAGCCCCCGTGCCTGCCCTCTCTGAGTTCCCAGAGGCAGCAATAAAGAATGTTTCTATAAAACCCTGCGTACTTTCCTTGGTACAAGACCTGCTCTTCCTCTATCTCCTTTCCTGATTTGTGCTGAGCTGAAGAAATATTCCTGAAACAGTCTCGGGTTTCTCCCTGCAGGAGGATTATAATCCCCACCCATAAAGTCAGGCTTAGCTATGTTTTTGGTGTGGCTGATGAATGTGATGGGATTTGGCATGTATCCCTTAAGAGCCTCATGTGGTTCTGCCATTTTTGTTTTGCTACCAGCCTGACTCATCCCAGAGGGGGGTTGCTGTTTCCATCCTGGAGGGAAGAAGACCCTAGAACAGAACTTCCAATAGCCCACAACAGGCAGAAACATGACAAAGAAATGAGCCTTTGTGGTTGTTAGCTACTAAGATTTTGAGATCACTGCTTGTTACTGTGGAGTACTTGGGTGAAAGCACTTGGCTGCTAACGGAAAGGTTGGCAGTTCAGGTCCACCCGGAGGCAACTTGGAAGAAAGATCTGGTGATTTACTTCTGAAAACCCTATAGGGCACAGTTCTGCTCTGACACAACTGGGGTCCCCGTGAGTCAGAGGCCACTCCATGGCAACAGGTTTGGTTTTGATTTTAAAACAATTGGCATAGGTGAGGCTGCAGAGCAGCAGAGACACTTCTCCTCTGTGAGTTGAAGTATAAATCAGTACAACTTTAGAGAAAATCTTGGTATTATCCAGGATGTTTAAACACACATATCCAAATATTCTGCAATTTCAAAAGAAACAAGATGATTGTTGTTGTTAGGTGCCTGCAAGTCGATTCCAACTCACAGCGACCCTATGTACAACGGAATGAAGCACTGCCTGGTCCTGGGCCATCCTCACAGTTGTTATGCTGGAGTGCATTGTTGCAGCCACTGTGTCAATCCATCTGGTTGAGGGTCTTCCTCTTTTTCGCTGGCCCTGTACTTTACCAAGCATGATGTCCTTCTCTAGGGACTGATCCCTCCTGATAACACGTCCAAATTATGTGAAACATAGTCTCGCCATCCTTGCTTCTAACGGGCATGCTAGCTGTCCTTCTTCCAAGACACATTTGTTCGTTCTTTTGGCAGTCTATGGTACATTCAATATTATTCCCCGACACCACAATTCAAAGGCATCAGTTCTTCCTCGGTCGTCCTTATTCATCGTTCAGCTTTTGCATGCGTACGAGGCATAGAAAAAACCATAGCTTGGGTGAGGCGCACCTTAGTCCTCGAGGTGTCATCTTTGCTTTTCAACACTTTAAAGAGGTCTTTTGCAGCAGATTTGCCCAATGCAATGCGTCTTTTGATTTCTTAACTGCTGCTTCCATGGGTGTTGATTGTGGATCCAAGTAAAATGAAATCCTTGACAGCTTCAATCTTTTAGTATCCTTCAGTTTTGCAACTTGAGGCTTGAATTTTTCTTCAGTTCTGTCAGCTTGTGAAATGCCAAACATGTTCTTCCCTTTTGGTTTTCTAACTCCAGGTCTTTGAACATTTCGTTATAATACTTGAATTTGTCTTGTTGAGCTGCCTGAAATCTTCTGTTCAGGTCTTTTACTTCATCATTTCTTCCTTTTGTTTTAGCTACTTTATGTTCAAGAGCAAGTTTCAGAGTCTCTTCTGACATCCATTTTGGTCTTTTCTTTCTTTCTTGTCTTTTTTATGACCTTTTGCTTTCTTCACGTGTGATGTCATTGATGTCATCCCAAAACTCCTCTGGGCTTCAGACATGAGTGTTCAATGCATTGAATCTATTCTTGAGGTGGTCTCTAAATTCAGGTGAAATATCCTCAAGGTCATACTTTGGCTCTCGTGGACTTGCTCTAATTTTCTTCAGCTTCAACTTTAACTTACACATGAGCAATTGATGGTCTGTTCCTCAGTCTGCCCCAGCATTGCTCTGACTGGTGATATTGAATTTTTCCGTTGTGTCTTCCCACAGACATAGTTGATTTGATTCCTGTGCATTCCATTTGGGGCAGTTCACGTGTATAGTTGTTGTTTACGTTGTTGAAAAAAGGTACTTGCAATGGATAAGTCGTTGGTGTTGCAAAATTGTATCATGCCAACTCCAGTGTCATTTCTATCACCAAGGCCCTATTTTCCAACTACCAATCCTTCTTCTTTGTTTCCAACTTTTGTGTTCCAATCACTAGTAATTATCAGTACATCTTGTTTGCATGTTTCATCAATTTCTGATTGTAGAAGTTGGTAAAAACCTTCAATTTCCTCATCTTTGCCATCAGTGTTTGGTGTATAAATTTGAATAATAATCATATTAACTGGTCTTCCTTGTAGACATATGCATTTTATCCTATCACCGATAGCCTTGCACTTCAGGATAGAACTTGAAGTGTTCTTTTTGATGATGAATGCATCTCCATTCCTCTTCAATTTGTATTCCCGGCAGAGTGGACCATATGACTGTCTGGTTCAAAATGGCCAATAGCAGTCCATTTCAACTCACTAATGCCTAGGATATTGATCTTTATGTGGTCCATTTTATTTTTAATGACTTCCAATTTTCCTAGATTGGTACTTCGTACATTCCACATTTCTATTATTAACGGATGTTTGCAGCTGTTTCTTCTCATTTTGAGTTGTGCCACATCAGTAAATGAAGTTTCTGAAAGCTTTACTCCACGCACGTCATTAAGGTGCACTCTCCTTTGAGGAGGCAGCTCTTCCCCAGTCGTAATTGAGTGCCTTCCAACCTGAGGGCTCATCTTTTGGCACTATATCAGTGTTCCACTGCTATTCATAAAGTTTCAGGTGGCCTTTATTTATTTATTTATTTATTTTTAGAAGTAGACCGCCAGGTTCTTCTCTCTAGTCAGTCTTAGTCTGGAAGCTCTGTTGAAGCCCGTCCACTGCAGGTAACCATGCTGGTATCTGAAATACTGGGGGCATAGCTTTCAGCATCACAGCAACACACAAATCAAATAAACTACATCCGTGGAAAGAGATGATGGAGCTCAGTATTATCAATCAGAACAAGGCCAGGGGCTGACTGCAGAACAGACCATGAAGTGCTCATGTGCAAGTTCAAGTTGAAGATCAAGAAAATTAGAGCAAGTCCAGGGGAGCCAAAATACAGTCTTGAGTATGTTATTGTTAGGTGCCATCAAGTCGGTTTTGACTTACAGCAACCCTATGTACAACAGAAGGAAACACTGCTCAGTCCTGTGCCATCCCCACAATCGTTGTTATACTTGAGCCCATTGTTGCAGCCACTGTGTCAATCCATCTCACTGAGGGTCCTCGTCCTTTTCAGTCACCCGCTACTTTACCAACCATGATGTCTTTCTCCAGGGACTGGTCCCTCCTGATAACATGTCCAAAGTACACGAGACAAGTCTAACCATCCTTGCTTCTAAGGAGCATTCTGGCTGCACTTCTTCCAAGACAGATATATTCAATATTCTTCACCAAAACCAGAATTCAAAGGCACTAGTTCTTCTTCAGTCTTCCTTATTCATTGTCCAGCTTTTTCATACATATCAGGTGATAGAAAATATCATGGCTTTGGTCAGGCACACCTTAGTCCTTAGAGTGACATTTTTCTTTTTGACACTTTGAAGAGGTCTTTTGCAGCAGATTTGCCCAACACAATGCATCTTTTGATTTCTTGACTGTTGATTCCATGGGCATTGGTTATGGATCCAAGTAAAATGAAATCCTTGACAACTTCAATCTTTTCTCCATTTATCATGATGTTGCTTATTGGTCCAGTTGTGAGTGTTTTTGTTTTCCTTATGCTGAGGTGTAATCCATACTGAAGGCTGTAGTCTTTGACTTTCATCAGGAAGTGCTTCAAGTCTTCTTCACTTTCAGCAAGCAAGGTAGTGTCATGTGCATATTGAAGGTTGTTAATGAGTCTTCCTCCAATCCCGACTCAGTGTCTTTTTCCTATAGTCCAGCTTCTCAGATTATTTGCTCAGCATAGAGACTGAATAAGTATGATGAAAGGATACAACCCTGACGCACAACTTTCTTGACTTTAAACCACTCAGTATCGCCTTGTTCTGTTTGAATGACTACCTCTTTTGGTCTAAGTACAAGTTCCTCATGAACACAATTAAGTGTTCTGGAATTCCCATTCTTCTCAATGTTATCCTTAATTAGTTATGATCCACACTGTTGAATGCCTTTGCATAGTCAATAAAATACAATTAACATCTTTCTGGTATTCTCTGCTTTTGGCCAATATCCATCTGACATCAGCAATGATATCCCTGGTTCCAGGTCCTCTTCTGAATCTGGCTTGAACTCCTGGCAGCTCTATGTTGATGTACTGCTGCAACCACTTTTGAATGATCTTCAGCAAAATTTTACATGTATGTGATATTAATGATATTGTTCGATAATTTGCATACTCCGTTGGACCACCTCTCTTTGGAATGGGTAAAAACATGGATGTCTTCCAGTTGGTTAGCCAGGTAGTTGTCTTCCAAATTTCTTGGGATAGACGAGTATGGGCTTCCAGCATTGCATCAGTTTATTGAATCCTCTCAATTGGTATTCCATCAATTCCTGAAGCCTTGTTTTTCACCAATGCCTTCATTGCAGCTTGGACTTCTTCCTTCACTACCATTGGTTCTTGGTCATATGCTATCTCCTGAAATGGTTGAATGTCCAATTATTTTTGGTACAGTGACTCTGTGTATACCTTCCATCTTCTTTTGATGCTTCCTGCATTGTTCAATATTTTGCCCATAGAAACCTTCAATATTGCACCTTGAGGTTTGAATTTTTTCTTCAGTTCTTTCAGCTTGAGAAATACTGAGTGTGTTCTTCCCTTTTACTTTTCTATCTCCAGGTCTTTGCACATTTCATTATAATACTTTACTTTGTCTTCTTGAGCAGCCCTTTGAAATCTTCTGTTTAGCTCTTTTACTTGATCATTTCTTCCTTTTGCTTTAGCTACTCCACGTTCAAGAGCAAGTTTCAGAGTCTCTTGTGACATCCATTTTGGTCTTTTCTTTCTTTCCTGTCTTTTTAATGACTTTTTACGTTCTTCATATATGATGTCCTAGACGTCATTCCACAACTCGTCTGGTCTTCGGTCTTTGGTGTTGGATGCATCAAATCTAATCTTGAGATGGTCTCTAAATTCAGGTGGGATATACACAAGGTTGTACTTTAGCTCCTGTGGACTTATTCTAATTTTCTTCCACTCCAACTTGAACTTATATGTGAGCAATTGACAGTCTGTACTACAGTTGTCCCCTGGCCTTGTTCTGACTGTAGACGTTGAGCTTTTCCATCGTCTCTTTCCACAAATGTAGTTGATTTTGATTCCTGTGTATTCCTCCGGCGAGGTCCACATGTATAGTTGCCATTTATGTTGGTGAAAAAAGGTATTTGCAACGAATAAGTCTTTGGTTTTGCAAAATTCTATCACTGGATCTCTGGCATTGTTTCTATCACCAAGGGCGTACTTTCCAACTATGGCTCCTTCTTCTTTGTTTCCAACTTTTGCATTCCAAACAGCAGTGATTATCAATGCATCTTGATTGCACGTGTGATCAATTTCAGACTGCAGAATTTGGTAAAAATCTTCAGTTTCTTCATCTTTGGCCTTAGTGGTTGGGGTGTAA
Source organism: Dugong dugon (assembly GCA_030035585.1). NCBI lineage: Eukaryota > Metazoa > Chordata > Mammalia > Sirenia > Dugongidae > Dugong > Dugong dugon. Next base: position 20,424,576 of record CM057462.1, on the reverse strand, counting down.
GTTTGAATAATAGTCGTATTAACAGGTCTTCCGTGTAGGCGTATGGATATTATCCTATCATTGATAGAGGTGTACTTCAGGATAGATCTTAAAATGTTCTTTTTAACGATGAATACAACACCATTCCTCTTCAAGTTGTCATTCCTGGCATAGTAAACCATATAATTGTCAGGTTCAAAATGGCCATACCAGTCCATTTCAGCTCACTAATGCCTAGGATATTGGCGTTTATGTGTTCCATTTCATTTTTGAAGATTTCCAATTTTCCTGGATTCATAGTTTGTACATTCCACATTCTTATTATTAATGGATGTTTGCTGTTTTTTCTTCTCATTTTGAGTTGTGTCACACCAGCAAATGAAGGTCTCATAAGGTTGACTGCTTCCACGTCATTAAGGTCAACTCTACTTTGAGGAGGCAGCTCTTCCCCAGTTGTATTTTGAGTGCCTTCCAACCTGAGGTGCTCATCTTCTGGCAGTATATCAGACAATGCAAGCAATGTTTGCTTTATAAATATAGATATAGTTCTATCTATCTATTTATCTATATATGTAGATATGTATATATAGGTAGCAAGCTAAATATATAGCTCTCTATATGTATCCATATATGTATAGATATATATGTCAGGGATTGAATTGTTCCCCCTCAAAATATGCATCAAGTTGGTTAAGCCATGACTCCCAGTATTGTGTGGTTGTCCTCCATTTTGTGCTTGTAATATCCTACATGTTATAAATCCTAATCTCTGCCTGTGGTTAATGAGGCAAGATTAGATTATGTTAAAAAGGATTAGGGTGGGATTGTAACAGCCTTACTAAGGTCACATCCCTGATTCAATGTAAAGGGAGTTTCCCTGGGGTGTGGTTTGCACCATATTTTATCTTACAAGAGATAAAAGGAAAGGGAATCAAGCAGAGAGTGGGATATCTCATATAACCAAGAAAGCAGTGCGGAAGTAGAGTGTGTCCTTTTGACCAAGGGTTCCAGTGTGGAGAAGCTCCTAGTCCAGGGGAAGATTCATGACAAAGACCTTCCTCTAGAGCCAACACAGAGAGAAAGCCTTCCCCTGGTGCTCACACCCTCAATTTGGACTTTCAGCCTACTTTACTGTGAAGAAATAAATTTCTTTTGTTAAAGCCATCCACTTATGGTATTTCTGTTATAGCATCCCTAGATAACCAACACTATATATATATATATATATATATGGATATATATGTGTGGATATATATATGGATATATACATGTGTATACATACACGTGTGTGTATATATATATATATGGATATATACATGTGTATACATACATGTGTGTGTGTATATATATATATATATATATATATATATATATATATATATATATATATATATATAGAGAGAGAGAGAGAGAGAGAGAGAGAGAGAGAGAGAGAGAGAGAGAGAGAGAGAGAGCCCTGGTGGCACAGTGGTTAAGTGATACAGCTGCTATTCAAAAGGTCGGCAGTTCAAATCCACCAGCCGCTCCTTGGAAACCCTATGGGGCAGCTCTACTCTGTCCTCTAGGTTTGCTATGGGTCAGAATCAAGTCTATGGCAACGGGTTTGTTTTTTTTGGGTATATATATGTATATATATATAATATTTTTGTTTTCTTCCCTTCCTTATCCCATCACTTATAAAATATAAGATGTAAACTGGGTTCATGTGTTTTTTGTTGTATGTATATTAGTCGTATCATGTTAGGCAAGCATATGTCTTTGTAATTGTCTTTATTTAGAGATTATGTATGGTTTAATGAGATGTGTACAGGTACCAAGTTGACAAATGGTGGACTGTGATGGTTAATGTTACGTGTCAGTTTGGCCAGGCCATGATTGTAATTATCCTCCATTTTATGTTCTAATGTATTTATCCTCCATTTTGCAATATTATGTAACTAGCCTCCATGTTATGTGTTGTAAATCCTGACTTCTATATGTTAATAAGCAAGATTAGCATAGGGTGTCTCATAAGTGACACCCTTACTCAAGTGTCTGATGTAAGGGGACTTGGAGATGTGACCTGCATCCAATATATATATAGAGAGAAGCACTGGCAAAGCTCTCCCTTTGCTATTATATCCTGCATCAGGCTCATCATCATCATCACCTGACCTCTGGTTCTTGGGACTTGAGCCAGCAGCCTGTCATCTGACATACCAATTCTGGGTTCATCGGCCCCTGCAACCATGTGAGTCAGGAGAAGCCTCCAGCCTGGCACCTGAACGACAGACTTTGGGACTTGCCAGCCTCCATAACTGTGTGAGTCATTTCCTTGAGAAAAATCTGTGTGTGTGTGTGTGTGTGTGTGTGTGTGTGTATATATATATATATATATATATATATATATATGCTTCACTAGTTTTGCTTCTCTAGAGAACCTAGAATAAGACAATCAGTCATGTGGTAATTCAATGTTTAACTTTGTGAGGAACTGCCAAACTTTTATTCATAGTGGCTATGCCATTTGCATTCCCACCAGTAATGGATGATGGTTAAATTTCTTCACATACACACCAACAGCTGTTATTTTCTATTTTTTCATCATAGCCATTCTAGTGATGATGAAGTGCTATCTCATTGTGGTTTTTTGATTTGCATTTCCCTAATGACTGATGTTGAGCATCTTTTCATGTGCTTGTTGTTGGCTGTTTGTATAATCCTCTTTGGTGAAATGTCTATTTAAGTTCTTTGTCCATTTTCTTGATTGGGTTGTTGTCTCTTCTGTTGCTAAGCTTTAAAATTATGTTTTAATGATAAAACTTATACTCAGTGTGAAAAATAAAGCCATAGAGACTTATAGAAAGTTAAAAGGGCCTTTACTGAATTCTACTTCCTTGAATTCCAATTGTGGTCTGTGAACTTATTTCTGATGGCCATGCCTGAGGCTGGTCACTCACAGAGTTGCAACCACAGCTTGTCTGACACATGTGCCCACAGTTCCACTCCCGGTAGGGGTGGCACTGCCCTGGAGGAAAGCCAGCCTCAGTTTCCCATGTGTGGATCCCCTGCCTCCCTACACTCCCTGGGGACAGGTGTGATATGTCAGCTCAAACGTTCCTTGTTGGATAAGACATCCTTGGAGAAGCTCCTGCCTCCTCAGGCAGAGATTTCCCAGGAGAGAGTTTTTCCTTAGGGAATCCCCCTCCCACTGGCTTCCTTTTCCCTTTTTCTGACACCTGATCTGATCCAGAAAGAAGGAGCTCGGTCAGTGGATCCTGCCCTCCCCAGGGCTGCAGAGCTCTGCTGGGTTCTGTGCTCTTTCTCGTGGCTATTGAAAGTTCAACACCACTTCTGCTTGAATGTTGCCATATTGTGCTACCCTCTTGGCTCCCCTGAGGACACTGACCATGGCTATGTGGTCTAGCACACTGGTGGTCTCAGAGTCAGTATAAAGGAGCAGGAACCCACTCACTGGAGGTGTCTCTCCTGCCAGCCCTTGCAGGGGATCTTTCTTCATTTGGGTCCTGCTCAACGACCACCTCCTCCTAGAAGTCCTCCTTCACCCCAGCCTAAGACAGGACCCCCCAGACATCTCTTCCACATCATCTACCACTGTATGATAGGTTCTGGATCATGTATGTGACCACTGCCAGTCTCCCCACTAGACATGAGCCCCTTGAGGGCAGGGACTGTGTCTTAGGGATCTTCAGAAAAGCAGAACCAATAAGATCTATCTATAGCTATATCTCTATATATCTCTCTTTATGTCAATGTCTATCTCTATATCTATATCAATATCTATGTAGATGTAGATATTTATATAGATATCTATATCTCTGCATATATATCCTTATATCTATATTAATAACTACATCAGTATGTATATTATTAAATGTCACAGCCTTGAAAACCCTCTGGGCACAGTTCTACTTTGTACATGTTGAGCTCGCCATGAGTCAGAATTGACTCAATGTTAACTAACAAACATAAATTTACTTATTTCATGTGAGATCATATATTATTTGTCCTTTTGTGACTGACTTATTTCTGTCAGTATAATGTTTTCAGGTTGATACATGTTGTGGTATGTATTAGGACTTCATTTCTTTTTATGGCAGTGTAATGTTCCATTTTATGTATATACCACATTTTGTTTATCCATTCATCTCTGGATGGCCATTCCAATTGTTCCACCTTTTGGCTTTTGTGAAAAGTGCTGCAATGAATGTGAGTGTACAGGTTTCTCTTTGTGTTCCTGCTTTCATTTCTTCTGGGTATATACCTAGGATTGGGATTTCTGGGTCATATGATAGTTCTATGTTCAGCTTTTTGGCTATATTCTCTTTTGATTCTTACCACAATCTTGTGAGCTGGGTGTATCAGCTTCCTAGGTTGCTGTAACAAATTACCACAACATAGGTGGCTCAGAAATGACAGGAATGTATCACCTCATAGGTCTGGAGGCTAGAAGCCCGAATACAGGGTATCGGCAGGGCTCTAAGGGAAGATCTTTCCTCATCTGTCCAAGCTTCTGGTGGCTCCAGGCTCTCCTTGGTTTGCAGCTGCAGCATAACTCCAATCTCCATCTTCCTTCTGTCTGTCTCTCTGTGTTTCTTCTACTCTTTTATAAGGCACCACTCAGATTGACTTAGGACCCACTCTACTCTAGTGTGACCTCAACTGAACATCTTTCAAGTTAAGTTATCATCTTCAAAGACCCTATTTCCAAACAAGTTCACATTCACAGATACTGAGAGTTAGGGTTTTAACATAACTTTTTGGGGACACAGTTCAACCCATAACAGTGGATGCTACTGAAAAGCCCATTTACAGATGGAAAGTAGTGCAAGGTTAATGGTTAAGGATGCATCATGTGAAGCCAGGCCTCCTAGGTGGTTTCTGGCTCCCTCATGTACCAGCTGTGTGATTTTGGACAAGTTGTTTAAATATTTTTCTTCATCTTTAAAACAAAATAAAATAAAATAAAAATGTTAATATACCTAAAAGGCTTAAAACAGTTTCAGTGACTGATATTGGCAAACACTGGTGGTGCCTGCCACTCCAGCTCTTGGCTGCCTGCCCATCCCAGGTACATACTAGGTCTACAGTAAGCTGAGCCCCTCCCAGAGGTGGGGTGGGTCCTAAGTCTTTATCTTGTGTCTCTTAGGACCCTGCCTGGTTTATCAAGCCCTGTCCCTGCTCCTGCCCCAGATGAAGTCTGCGCCAGAGAGGGGGTGGGGAATATAGGCAAGGTGTCCACCTCCACCTACTGAGGGCTCCAGGAACAGAACCTGAATCCTGGGACCATACTTGGCTGGAAGGGGCATTGTTGGGGGATGAGGGAGGTTTGGGGTCTCCCCAAGATCCTACCAGTGTCAGGAAGATGGTATTTGCCCCACCGTCTTGTTGAGCAGCTCTGCTGGAAACCTCTTCTTCAAACTTGATCTCATTTGAGAACACCCCACAGGGCAATTCTGGACAAGATCAAGGGAAGCACACAGTAGGCAAGTTTTATGTGGAGTACCTAGTGCACAGTAGGCATGCTTTATGTGGAGCACCAGGTACACAAGCAGCTCAAGTACCAGATGCCAGGCCCTTCCCTTCTCTCCCTCTCTTCTGGGCTCCTGACCCTTCTTACCATCCTATAGAGCCTTCCTTTGCCTTTTGTAAGGTCCCTATCTGATGCCCCATTTCCCAGACGGGAAGACTGAGGCTCAGAGAAGAGTCAGCACAGTTCATAGTCAGAATAAAGACCAAGCACATCCCCCTCCATCTTCCTCTTCATCCTCCTCCCCATCCTCCTTGACCACAGCCTCCAGGTGTCCTGTGCCCACCTGTGCCCTTTATCGCAGAATCTGATTCCAGTAATCCCTGTGAGGCTGGAGTCTTTGTTCCTGCTACCTCCCAGGCTGTCTGGAGTCAGGATTGGACTCTGGTTGGTTGGCCAGCCAGGACCAGCAGCTTCTAATCCCCCAGCCTCCGATTCCTGCTTCAAGAAATGGGGCATGACCCTCTTGTGGTCCACAACATGTAGAGGAGCCCAGTAGATGTTTTGGGGAAAGAATTTGGCCCTGCATCCTTGGCAGCTGAACTTTCAAGTTCAGGTTTTTACCTGCAGCACCCTGGTGGTGGAAGGGCTGTGGTGCTTGTTAACTTCCAGGCTCAGAGTAACCTTTGCTACCCGCCCCTAAAACTTCTCCCTTTCCTCTGGTGGAAGGTGCTTGGTCTACAGGATCCAATGTCCTTTGCGTGAGCTGAGCCAACTTTTCAGCCTCTCTGGACACCACTGAAACCCTTGGCCACCCCCTGCCTCCTATTCTGGGCAGTTGCCTGTCAGGGAGGAGGGAGCCAGACCTGCAGGGATTGGCTGGCCCAGGCCAGCCCCCTCTCAGCTGTCCCCAAGGGTAAAGAGGTCCCAGGAGAAAGGGAGAGGAGGAGGTGGAGGACAAGCCACCGAGGATAGAAGGTGCCAGGCTGCAGGTGGCAGGGCTGGGAGGGACTTGGTCTTGGGGGAAGGTGTGCTACCCATGGCTGGGGCTCCAAGGAGCAAGCTGGCTAGGGGACTGTGACTAATGAGTAACTGGATCCTCTGACAACCACCCTGGGGCTTCTGGGGCAGGGATTCCTGAATTCCAGCCACCTCTTGCTCCATCTCTCTCTCTCTCTGTCTCCCCACGTCTTCCCCTGACCTTCCCTGGGCTTCCCTCCCCTCTCTGGCCCCATGTTTGCCCAAGTTTGCCCCCTCCCCGCCCCTGAAGCCCACACATTTGGTCCCTTCCTCTACTTTGTGCCCATCTCATCACTGCTTCTGAGCTCATCATTCAACCGAAATAAATAAATAAATAAATAAAAAACCAAACAAACCATTGCCTTCAAGTTGATTCCCACTTATAGCGACCCTGTAAGATAGAGTAGAACTGCCCCATGTGGTTTCCAAAGAGGGGCTGTGGATTTGAATTGTGAACCTTTTGGTTAGCAGTTGAGCTCTTGATCACTGTGTCACTAGGGCTCCTGAGCAGTTAGCACCTTTCTCCTCAGTCTGCAAGATGTCGCTGCTCAAACTGTCATGGCTGGGACTCTGGCCAAGGGCAGCTTCCCTGTGGCTGATCCTGCTGCTGGCCATGGCCTCCTGGCTCCTGGTTCATGTCCTGGTCTGGACCTACACCTTCTATGACAACTGCCACCGCCTCCGATGTTTCCCTCAGCCCCCACTGCGGAACTGGTTCTTGGGGCACCTGGACCTGGTGAGTGGGGCAGTAGGATAGATCCGGGGTGTCAGGACTAGGGCAATCATGGTCAAGGGGCTGAGGAACAACAGTGAGTGGGTCTAGGACTGCAGAGAAGCAAGGGAGATGGAGGGGAGCCCTTCTTTCCTCCCTCACTCCCCAGGTCCAGTCCTCTCCTCTCTGTCCCCCTCCCATGCCTGAGCCCTCTCACTCTTCTCCTCTCCCACCCCCAGCCTGCTTTGGGTCATTTTCCTGCCTGTGTTTCCCCAATTAGTGCACCTCTGGCTCCCCTCAGGGGCCCCCAGTACAGGCTGGACAAAGCCAGACCCCCTGACTTTCCCACAGAACCACCCAAAAGAGGGGAACCTCATCAGGGAGACAGTCCAGGGTCCCACCAGCTGCTGCCAGACCCACCTCTACTGGCCTCAGGACAGTGTCCAGCTCTCTGAAGGCTGCAGATCCCCACCCTCTACCCCTACACACAAGGGCACAGTTAGGCCAGAGGAGAGGTGAAGGCAGTCTCCGCAACCCACCTCTTCCTGGGGCCCCTTCCTCTTCTTATTTTCCCCTCCACCCCCAAGATGTACCAGTAGGCCCCATTGCCCAACCTGTATAAATGTTGGTCACTTCCCCTTTGAGAAGCCTTCCTTGACCTTTGATGTGGCCCTGCTCACACTTGTAATTAAACGGTCAGTTGTCCAATCATTTGTTTATCATCCATCTCTCCCACATGATTGTAGCTCTAGGAGGCAGAACTCTATCAGCAGTGCCCAGCCCTGGAGCTGGCATACAGTAAGCACTCAATAAATGTTTGAGAACCCAGTGGTTGAGGACCTATCCTCGGTCTGGGTGACCATCACCTCCTTTAGACATTTGAGACCAAAGGGACAGGCCCTAGCCTTCCCTCCCCCAGAACACTTTGGCGACAAGCATGCCTCTCCAGCTTGCCCTTCTGCAGAGAGGAGAACAGCAGTTTGGGGAAGATCTTCCTGTGATTCTACTGCTTATCAAAACAAACTTCATTCAGAATGGGATGCTCCCAAGCTGATCATGAAGGTTTCCTGAGATTCCAGGATCTGGGGTGTCCTCAGAGGGCCCTGGAGGCCGCGGGAATGTCATAGGTCACCTGCAGTCCTGTCTGCCCTTCCGATGGCTTGTCCTGGGAGGCTGGTCTGGTCTGGATCACTCTTTCACTCCTGTAGCCCCTCTTGCTGTGTGACGGACGTTAGCCTAGTCTCTCTCCCACTCTGGATCAGTTCCATCAAGCACATTGAATTCTCGGCTCAGTTTCCTTCAGGAGCTGGGAGCGTGTCACCAGGTGAAAGTGGTCTATGTTCACTTGGTTGCAGCAGCCTGGGGGTCGGGCACAACTAAAGTGTCCCAAGAACCCGAGGGGGTGTCTTGGGGGTCAGGCGTGAACAGGGTGTCCTGAGGACTCTTGAGAAGATGTCTAAGGGGTCAGGCTTGAATGAACAGGGTGTCCCAGGATGTGCTGGGGGTTGATTTCCACCGAGGCTTTCTGAGGACTCTAGGAAACATCTTGGGGTTCAGGTTCAGACTACTGTGGTGTCCCAAAGACCCAAGAGAAATCTCCTCCTCAGAAACCTCCTCCTCTTCATTGTCTCCACATCCCTCAGTCCCACCTGCCCTTGGCAACATAGAGGGGTGAATCTATAGGTTCAGAGAGAGGGTGCTCCAGACACACCTGTGGTCACCGGGCAGGCAAGAGGTGCTCCATTGAAGGAGGCTTCTGTGTAATGGACAGTCAAAGTTTATGTGTATTCTTTGGGAGCGTGCAAGGCTGGAAGGTCCCCGGTCTGTAGACTTTCCTGGGTGGAAGTCCTCGGTGTGGACTGCCAGGGCCCAGAGGGAATGTGGGAACAAGCCCCTATGCTATAGCCCTGAGACCACACTGCTGCCTGCAGACCTTCCCACGGGGACCTCCTCCTGTGACTGTCCCCTGTGATGCAGCCACACCCAGGATGATAAAACCCATCACCTCGAGCCAAGCTCTGTAGCTAGAGTGTGACTTCCCCCTCTGTTTTAGATATGCCCTTGGACTTGGAGACTGCTGCCAGGACCCTTATATCCCTGAGGGACCCTCGTTCCTTTGGACAGAGCAGGAAGAAACAGGGAGTCCCTCCCTCAGGGCAGAATCCTGATAATCATTCACAAAAGAGGCTGTGCCACCTTTGGAAGGCGATAAGAGTGGATGCTTGTGGCTCTTTCTGGGGAGGTGACCACTCCTGGTTGTTTGCAGATCACCCCCACAGAGGAGGGTTTGACGGAAGTGGCTCGTGTGGTGACCACCTATCCGCAGGGCTTTAAGAGGTGGATGGGCCCCATCAAACCTGTCATCACTCTGTGCCACCCCGACATCATTCGTCCTGTTGTTAACACCTCAGGTACCCATGCGAAGCTTGTGGTGGTGGGCACTGTGGCAGCATCCAGGGGCTAGCGCCCCTCTGCCCCTCAGCTTCTGGGTGGCTCCTGCAGGACCCCAGCCCCCACACTTCTTCTCTCAGCTTTCTTTCTCTTTTATGCATTCACCAGCCCCGGTCTCACCATCTGCAATCCTCTCTGGTGTTCTGAATTCAGTGCCCCATCCTGGAGGAACCCCCAATCATGGGGAGAAGGATCTGGACAGAGACACCCCTAACCTCATGTGGTCAGGAATGGGGCTAGAGAGAGAGAAATGGGCGGGAGCAGCTCAGAGGAGAAGGAAGGCTTCTGCTGGGGCAGGCTGGAAGGCCTCCTGGAGGAGGGGTTGCTGGAACTGGATGTGGAATGATGTGTAGGTTTTTAAGCCGGGGCAGCGTGGAGTGGGCAGTGGTGGCTTCTGAGCCTCCTTCCAGGCCTGGCCTCCACCTACCACCCCCACCCCCAGTGCAGCGCTATGAGGAGATCTCTGGGCCACTACTTCCATGATGTCCATCTCTGGTGGGTGTGTCCTTTCTACCCCATCCTGTGTCTTTTCCACCCTAGGTTCTTTTCTCACCTTCTCCAGACCCCAGATGTCTCTCCTACAAGACCCTGCCTCATCTCTACTCCCTTCCATTGCCCTCTTCCTTTTGCATCCTGGACAGGAGAATGGACAGTGTCCAACAGAGGTCTCGAATATGTCACTATCCTGTTCAGCGACACTGGGCAGGTGACTGACTCTTCAGTTACTGAGATCCCTTTCAGTTGTGAGTGACGGAAACTCAACCATGTGTGGCCTAAACAAATAAATGGGATCTATTGACTGAAAAGTCTAGGGAGGTGGCCTTCAGGCATGGCAAGGCCTCAAACAATGCTATCAGGAATCTGCCTTCATTTCTTGGTTCTACTTTCCTTGTCAACTTTATTTTCAAGGAAGCTTTTTCCTCACATTGTAAATGATGATCCAAGAAGCTCCATTCCAATGGGAAAGCACGCCTTTCCCCCCTGCAGAGTGCCCACTAATTCCCACCAGCTCCCAAGACAATTACTGGAACTCTGCTTGCCCAATCTTGGTGGGTAGGGGGCTCTCAGAGCTGTTGTTTTGGGGACACAAGCAACTCAGTGCCTAAGAACTCAGGCTCTGGATTCAGACAGACCTGGGCTCAGGTCTTAGGCAGTCACTTACTTTCTGGGGGACCCTGGGCAAGTGAAGTCATTGTTCAGAGGCTTAGTTTCCTTATCTGGAAAATGGGGGTAAGAAGAGCACCGAGGTGAAGGTGGTTTTGGGTATCTAAAGAGGACAGTCTGTTTGTACCCCTGTGACTGAAGGACACTTAATGGCCATGTGTCAGGCTATGGGGTCAGGACTGGGCTTGGTATAGAGGGGACAAACAGCTGGACAGGGATCTTGGGTCTTGTGTGGATCTCTGCCCCCAGATCTTCTCTCTGGTACCTACAGGCGGGTGAACTTGGTCCTCTTAGTTCTTCCCCAGATCCAGAACTCGGAGGAGGGTCTCCAGTACACACAGGGCCTGGCCAGCACTTTCGGGGATGTGTGCTACTGGTGGGTGGGGCCCTTGCATGCCATCATCCACATCTTACACCCCACCTTCATCAAACCTGTCCTCTTGGCCCCAGGTAGACATCTGCTGCCCACAGCCTGCTGCCACCCAGCCCTGTGCTTCCTTTTAGCTGGTGAGTGAGCAGGTGGGAGGACAGGAAAGCTGTGGGAAGGGGCCACTGCCCTTGACTCACCCGGACCCAACTGTCTGACCCTGGTTATGTCTGGTCACTTCTAGGGCGTGTCTGTGTGATGCCTGCTGTGTGGCCATGTCAGGTGAATGTTTGCATCTGGGACCATTTGGGGATGGTCTCGATCACATCTGGGCTCAGCTGTAGCCCAGGACATCAGGGCCTGATGAGGTCTGTCTAAGATGTCAGTTGAGATTGTCCAGGTGTCCTGTTGGTCATGTGGGCACCATGTTTGGACTTGTCCTATGTCAGGGCTAGGCTGTGTCTGGGACTCAAGGTCCTCTGTGAAGTGTCTGGGAGGTTATTTTAATCTTGTGTAAGGCAGGTCCAAGGTATGTCCATTCACACCTGGGCCATGTCTGGGTCACTCCTAGGCCACATCTGGGGCTAACGAGCCCATATTTAAGTCCTGCCTGGGGCTTGTGTGTGGGGCATTCTGAGGTCATGTCAGACGGCTCTGGTCCATATCAGAGCATGTTGTGTCGTGTTATGTACATGTTAGGCTGTGTCTGGTATGTTGTGGAGCATGGCAGGACATGTTGGCACATGTTTGGGCCACGTCAGTGGTCTCAGATCCATGTCAGAGCATGTTATGTCATGTTATGGACATATCAGGGTGTGCCATGTATGTTGTCACCATGTTGTTACATGTTGGTCTCAGGTTACCTGTTTCAGGTCCATGTCAGGAGATGTCAGAGGAGGCTGGGCCATGCTAGGGTGCCCTCAGTAAATGTAATGCACTTTGTAGGGTATTGGGCTGTGCTCTGTGTTTCAGAAATGTTGGATATGGAGGAGATAAGTCCAGGCATGTTGAGATGTGTTGTGCCATGTTAGGGTGTGTCTAGCATGTTGGGATGTCTTTGTGAGCTCTGCCTTTGCTCTACTTTTACCTCTTCAGCCTGTTCTCGTCCCCCTTTGCCTCCTCCCTGCTTCCTCTGCCCTTGGCTCCATTCCTGCTGTGCTGGGCTTGGAGGGGGGTGCAGAGCCTTGGCTGGAAGCCCACACACCCACCCAGAGTTCCTCCCTTACCCCTCTCCATGGCCCCTGATGGCACTCATTCATGTCAGCTGTCATTGCACCCAAGGATGTGGTCTTCTACAGTTTCCTGAAGCCCTAGCTGCGTGAATAACTATGAGTGAAGGGGACTGGGGACAACCTTGGGGTCCAGAAGAAGGTTTTGCTCTTGCCCACTAGCCACGGTTGCCTCTACTAGGTGATGGGCTTCTGCTGAGTGGCAGTGACAATTGGAGCCACCACATCCACATGCTGACACCTGCCTTCCAATTTAACATCCTGAAGCCCTACATGAAAATCTTGAATGAGAACACGAACATCATGCATATGAGTCCTGTGAACCCAGAATCCCTGATGGAGCCTTGGGGAGAGAGGCCACAAATGGATCTGATTGGAGTCCTGGCTCTGCTGGGTGGCTTTGGGGCCATTGCTCTTCCTCTCTAAGCCTCAATTTCCTCATCTGTAAATTGGGAATAATGACCGCCACTTTGAAGGATGTTCAGGATGCCACAATGGAATCATGTCCCTGGCACATAGTAGGTGAACAGAACGTGTTAGTGTCTATGTTCCCCTCTCTGAATCCTGCTACAGTGTTGATGATAGTGGTGAAAATTGTATGGTAGCTATTGCTGAGTGACGAACCATTTTGAAACTCACTGGCTTAAAATAATTAGCATTTGCTATTGCTCATGAGTCCTCTGGGCAGCTGGGCCATTCTTCTGGTCTTGGCTGCATTCTCTCATGCATCTGTGGTCAGGTGTGGATAGGGTAAGCACCTCAGTTGATTCAGCCTGAGCTCTGTCACATGTTTGGGGCTTGGCTGGCTACAGGCTGATCTAGGATGACCTTGGCTGGGACTACTGGTCTCCTCCATGTGGTTTCTCGCCCTCCAGCTGGCAGCCCAAGCTTGCTCACATAGTGAAGGAATGGTTCCAAGAGAGTGAGATTAAGCTCCAATGCCTCTTGAAGTCTAAGTGTAGAATGATAACATCATTATTTTCACCAGTTTCTATTGGCTACAGCAAATCCCATGGCCATCCCAGAATCAAATGGTGGGAGAATAGGCACTACCTCCTAATGGAAGTTGCTGCAAAGTCATATTGTGAAGGTTGTGGATATAAGAAGAAGTAAAAAATAGGAAATAAGTGTCTGGGATTTACAAACTGATAAATTATCTTGTTACTATTTCATGGATTCTGCTGGAAGACATGGGTCTCCTGGGTCAGAGACAAAGGAATTTTTTATTCACAACACACAGGTAGCATGTGCTTCATGTTGGTTTGCATCCTTTCCCCAAGCCACCCAAATCCCATGGGATTAACACAGGTGGGCCTAGATGGATGCAGTATGTTGTAATACTGGGGAGAAACATTGATCTTAGGGAATCTGCAACTTTCATAGTAAGCAGAAACAAGCCTAAGTTTTGTCCAAGGGAAGACATTTCCTCATCCCTCAGGTTGCTCATTGCAAACACTCGTATCTGAAAAATGGCCCAAGTAAAGAGCATAAGGGCCTTGGATTCTTGTTATACCCAGGACGAATGTGCAGGGATGCTAAGGGCCCATGAAGGACTGCCTCTCCCTGTTGCAGACCCTCACACGGGGCACCATCTGTCGCAGTGGCGACGGTTGTCGGGACAGCGGAGACAGTAACCAAACACAACTCTTACAGAGAAGTGGGGCCAGGAGGGTCACTCTAAGGAGTCGACCCCGGCTTCAGTCCCAGGAATTTATTTGTAGTCGATACAGCAAGCAATGAAGCAAATAACAGAACAATGGGCTTTGGGTGTGGGCAAGGGAGAAGGAATTCAGGCAAACAAGCCAATCAGTAAAGGGACAATAAGTTTGGGAAAACAAGTCATGACAAGTCTCAACATGTTGGGGACAAGTCTCAACATATTGGGGACAAGTCTCAACATGCTGTGCAGCATAGAGGCCTGTGGGGGCTGCAGTTGTCAATAGTGCAGCCATGTTTAAATGGCATATATCCCCACATTTCCCCCCTTTTGTTTAGTTAATGAAATAAGAATCAAGAGGGTTTCCACTGGTCCAACAAGTGTCCGGTAGGATAAAGTAAAATTTTCTCTATGAGATAAAGTCTAAGATTATCTCAGCTACTGTTTCCACACCTCAGGGCCTGGCATCTTAGTGAGTCCTTGTGAGCCCAGCTACGGCTGGGGCACACTCCATATGTTTAAGGAGGAGAAGTAGCATAGCTATGAGTAACACCTGGAGTTAGTCACCTAGATGGCAGCCATAGCAGCCTCTTTAAACTCACGGTGCTGGTTTTCCACTGGATACCATCTGGTTCTTCACCGGGTTACTAAGTAAGAGTGATGATCTTATCAATTGCATAGCCGGAGTGAGCAGACTCAATGTGCCTTTTAGGTGTGTAAGACAATAGAGGATGATCTTATGAGGATAATATAATCCTCTGCACTAGTAATATCCTGATTGTTGGACCCATGGTTTTCCTCTGACTCTCATTTTGTCAGGTAAACACTAACTTTTAACATCCACTGAAATTATTATTCTTAAAGGCTTAAAGATTTATAAAGGCTCAAAGATTCATTAACAATCAAACAAGCAATGATTTGCACAGCTTCGCTATTACTTGGAAGAGAATCACTAGGAAGGGCAATTTACACATCATAACAGATTTAACAATCAAACAAACACTGATTTACACAAATTTACTATCAATTGGAAAGGAATCATCTAATTTAGAAATCTATCTATACAGAAGCATCTAACTAGGAGAAGCAGAAAATATAACAAATTTTCACTGGGAACTTACTGATTAACCAAATACAGGTAATTACTGATTATCAAAATAATAACATAGGAAGGGCCTTCTTAAGAGGAGGTTTTTATTTTTCCCATCTCCTGTTTAGGTAACTGGTAGCGAATGGTCCAGGCATAGAAGGCCGACTTCTGTTGGTGATGGGAGATCTTCAGGGAGTAGAGACACTGGATGACTATAAGGAGGCACAAGACTATTAAACATCCTATAGCAAAAAGGATCCAGACACGGAGAATGAGTCCAGAGAACCAATGTGTGGGATTGAGCCAGTAGGCAAAATCATTAAGTGTATTAAGTGTAGCCTTATTAGACTCTGATTGTAATCGCAAGAGCTGTTCTTGTAATTGAAATTGTAATTTTGGAATATCACCTTTCAATGGAGAAGCGAAGCTAGCCGGAAGATTACTTTTAACATCCTTCCAGGACTCATTATATGGAAGGGCTGTAACACAGAAGCGAGTGTATACAGCACCACAGGTTAATTGAGAATGTTCCCATAGGGCTTCTTGTTGTTCTCCAAGCCAAAGGACTGAGGCTTCTAAAGCACCCAGGTGCTTGAGGATCTCTTGATCAATATGTGCCATAGTTTGCATTTCAGAAGTAACATTTTGCATATAAGTGTTAAACTGCTGGGCGGTCTGAATAGATTGGGAGAGAGCTACGGCGGCGGTAGCTGCCGTAGCGGCAATAGCAGTGACTGTGATAATAGAGGCTATGAGAATTCCAAGAAACCTTTTAGTTCGTGTTTTCTGTAATGCATTAACAACCTGAGCGAGGGGGGAACTATCTTGCCAAGGGCATGTAAGGTTAACGGGCAGCCAAAGGCGGCTTTTTTGTCGAAGAACAAATACAGAATTGATGTTAAGAGTGGAGACATTTTTCCTGGACAGACATGGAGTAATCCAAGTAGACCCACTGGTTAATGTTAACTGAAAAGAGGCATTTATTTTAATGATATTCGGAGGACTAGAAGTCATAGCAAAAATGTATGGTCAAGATGTGCATATAAGATCAGGTGACCGTAGGTGGATGGATTTACATCTGGGTTCTCAATTCTGTTCCATTGGTCAATGTATCTCTCGTTGTACCAGTACCAGGCTGTTCTGACTACCTTAGCTGTATAGTAGGTTCTGAGGTCACATAGTGGGAGTCCTCCTAATTTATTCTTCTTCTTCAATAGTGCTTTACATATCCAGGGCGTCTTTCCTTTCCATATAAAGTTAATGATTAGTTATTTCATCTCTTCAAAGAATGTTGTTGGTATTTAGATTGGGATTGCGTTGTATTTGTAAATTGCCTTGGGTAGAATTGTCATTTTCACAATGTTGAGTCTACCTATCCATGAGCATGGTATTTTTTCCATTTATGTAGATCACTTTGGGTTTCTTGCAGTAGAGTTTTGTAGTTTTCTTTGTATAGGTTTTTACATCCCTGGTTAGATGTATTCTAAGTTGTTTTTTTTTTTTAGGGGCTATTATAAATGG
Organism: Dugong dugon; assembly: GCA_030035585.1. Classification (NCBI taxonomy): domain Eukaryota; kingdom Metazoa; phylum Chordata; class Mammalia; order Sirenia; family Dugongidae; genus Dugong; species Dugong dugon. The sequence continues at coordinate 20,407,916 of CM057462.1, read as the reverse complement.
TATTGTCTTCCTAATTTCCTTTTCATTGTTCTCTTTATTGGTTATAGGAATCCAACTGATTTTTGTATGTTTATCTTGTATCCTGCTACTCTGCTGAATCTTTCTATTAGTTCCAGTAGTTTTCTTGTGGAGTCTTTAGGGTTTTCTATGTATGGTATCATATCATCTGCAAACAGGGACAGTTTAACTTCTTCATTACCAATTTGGATGCCGTTTATTTCTTTTTCTTGCCTTATTGCTCGAGCTAGGACTTCCAGAACAATGTTAAATAGGCGTGGAGATAAAGGGCATCCTTGCTTTGTTCCTGTTCTCAAGGGGAACGTTTTCAGCCTCTCTCCATTAAGAATGATGTTGGCTATTGGTTTTGCATAGATGCCGGTTATTATGTTGAGAAATTTCCCTTCTATACCTATTTTATTGAGAATTTTTATCAGGAATGGGTGTTGGACTTTGTCGAATGCCTTTTCTGCATCATTTGAGATGATCATGTGATTATTTTCCCTCCTTTTATTTATATGGTGGATTATGTTGATTGATTTTCTAATGTTGAATCATCCTTGCATACCCAGTATGAATCCTACTTGGTTGTGGTGTATTATTTTCTTGATATGATGATGAATTCTACTGGTGAGAATTTTGCTGAGAATTTTTGCATCTATATTCATGAGAGATATTGGCCTGTAATTTTCTTTATTGTGGCGTCTTTGCCTAGTTTAATATCAGGGGTATGCTGGTTTCATAAAATGAATTCAGAAATATCTCTTCCTTTTCTATGTTCTGAAATAGTTTGAGTAGTACTGGTATAAGCTCTTCTCTGAATGTTTGGTAGAATTCTCCAGTGAAGCCATCTGGGCCAGGGCTCTTTTTTGTTGGGAGTTTTTTTTTTTTTTTTAATTACCTTTTCAATCTCTTCTCTTTTATGGGTCTGTTCAGATTTTCAACATCACTTTGGTTAGTTTGGGTAGGTAGTGTGTTTTTAGAAATTTATCCATTTCTTCTAGGTTTTCAAATTTGTTGGAATATAGTTTTTCATAATACTCTGTTATAGTCTTTTTGTTTTAGTTGGGTCTGTTGAATGTCCCCCATTTCATTTCTTATTTGGGTTATTTGTGTCCTCTCCTGTTTTTCTTTTATCAGTTTGGCCAGTGGTTTGTCGATTTTGTTGATCCTTTCAAAGACCCAGCTTTTGGTTTTGTTGATTCTAGTGTTTTTCAATTCTTTATTTCATTTATTTCTGCTCTGATCTTTATTATTTCCTTTCCTCTGGTGGCTGTAGGCTTTTTTCTTTTTTTGCTGTTCTCTTTCTATTTGTTTGAGTTCTGTAGTTAATGTTTTGATTTTGTCCCTTTCTTCTTTTTTGATGTGTGCATCTAGTGCTATAAATTGTCCTCCGAGGACTGCCTTTGCTGTGTCCCAAAGGTTTTCATATGATGTGTTTTCATTCTCATTTGATTCTAGGAATTTTTTTATTCCATCTCTGATTTATTCTGTTACCCAGTGATGTGTAAGCAGGGTGTTATTCAGTTTCCATATAATTGTTTTTTTTCCCTTGTTCTTCCTGTTGTTAATTTCTACCTTGATGACATTGTGGTCAGAGAAGATACTTTGTATTATCCCAACTTTTTGGATGTTGTTGAGGATTGCTCTGTGGTCTAATATGTGGTCTATTCTGGAGAACTTTCCATGTGCATTGGAAAAGAATGTGAACTTTGCAGCTGTTGGGTGGAGTGTTCTATATATGTCTATGAGGTCAAGTTGGCAGATTTCGCCCTTTACATCTTCTGTATCTTTGTTGAGTTTCTTTCTAGATGTTCTGCCCTTTACCAAGAGTGGTGTGTTGAAGTCTCCTACTGTTATTTTGGAACTGTCAATTTACCTTTTCAGTGCTGTTAGAGTATGTTTTATGTATTTTGGAGCCCTGTCATTGAGTGCGTAGATGTTTATTATGGTTATGCCTTCATGATGGATCATCCTCTTAATCATTATATAGTGTCCTTCTTTGCCTTTTATGATGCATTTTGTTTTAAAGTCTATTTTATGTGAGATTAGTCCCTGCTCTTTTTTGGTAGCTGTTTGCTTGATATATTTTTTTCCATCCTTTGATTTTTAATAAATTTACATCTTTGTTTCTAAGGTGTGTCTCTTGTAGACACCATATCATGGATCCTGTTTTTTTAATCCATTCTGTCACTCTCCATCTCTTTATTGATGCATTTAGGCCAGTTACATTCATTGATCCAGTCTATTATTACTTGATATCACCTTGCTGTCCTTTCCATTAGAAGGTTCTATACTTACACCATTTAGTCCCTCTTTTATTGTTCTAATGCTGTTGTCATTTACAGATTTATCTCTCTGGTTCCCTGCTGCAATTTTTTGGTTTTGGATAGTCCTTGAGAGTTCATTTCCTAGATTGGTGTCTGGCTGGTTCAATTCTGCATCCTAGTTTCAGCCTGTGGTCTGATGTTGTTCGTTCTCACATCAAAGGACTCCCTTTAATAATTCTTGTAAGTTTCATTTGGTTTTTACATAGTCCCTTAATTTCTGTGTATCTGGAAATGACCTAATTTCACCATCATATTTGAAAGAGAGTTTTGCAGGGTATATTATTCTAGGCTGGTAATTTTTTTCTTTCAAGGTTTTACATATGTCATCCCATTGCCTTCTTGCCTGCATGGTTTCTGCTGAATAATCTGAGGTTAGTCTTATTGTTTCACCTCTGTATGTGACTGTTCGTTTTTCTTGAGCTGCTCTCAGGATTCTTTGTGTGTCTTTGGTTTTAGCGAGTGTCATTATGATATGCCTTGGTGATTTTCTTTTGGGGTCTATCCTATATGGTGTTTGTGGAGCTTCTTGCATGGCCAGCTTTTCATCTTTCATGATATTGGGGAAGTTTTCTGTCAGCAGATCTTCAATGATCCTTTCTGTGTTTTCTGTTTTCTCCTAGTATTCTGGAACTCCGATCCCTCACAGATTTTTGCTTTTGATTGTATCGTACATAATTCTCAGTGTTTCTTCATTTTTCTTCGTTCTTTTTTCTGATTTTTCCTCAAACAGAATTGTATCCAAGTGTTTGTCTTCAATTTCGCTGATCCTGTCTTCCACCATTTCAAACCTGCTCCTCAGCCCTTCTATGACACTGTCCATTTCTGAAATCTTGTTTATCTTTTGGATTTCTAATTGTTGTTTTTGTATGATTTCTAGTTGTGAATTTATTTTAACATTTTGTTTCTGTATTATTTTCTTGAACTGTCCATTTTTATTTGTATTTTCCATGAATTTATCTGTTTTTTCCATGAATTTGTCTATTTTTTCCTCTTTTTTTGTCTGCTTTTTGCTTCAACTCTTGGATAATTCTGAGTATTAGAAACTTGAATTCTCTATCAGGTAGTTCTAGTGCCTTTTCTTCTATTGGAAAGTCATCTGGTGTTTTATTTTGGATGCCTACTGGAACCATCCTGTCCTTTTTAAAATATGTTTTGATATTGTCTGCTGTCTTTGGGGCATTTGGTAGTTATTCTCCTCACTATCGATTGTAGATTTGTTTGTTTTGTCCTGGTTTTTTGTTTTACATGGTTATTTCTGAGCATGCGGGCTGTGCATTCTTTGTTGTTTGTTTGTCTGTGGGCACGATAATTTTCACCTCCTTCTCCAATGGGCAGGGTCAGTCACTCAGGTATGGTAGAGTAGGGTAGGTCCAGCTGTAAGGGAGTTGCTGGGATGGGTTATCTGTGGCACTTACTAGGGCCTACAGGGCTAACCAGGAGTCAGTGCAGGGCAGGATCTGGTAGGCCATGCCTGTGCTGCTTGGGGCTGTGACGTTCAGTGCATGGTGCAGGTAGGCAGGAAGAAGGGGAGAGATTGTGACTTGTGGAGCTAAGATGGGTATGGGAAAGAGGAGAAAGAGGAGAGAGGAACAGGAGCCAAAAACATACACACAAACAAACAAAAAAGAGTGCTAAGGGAGCTTGCTGTTGGAGTGGAGAGATGAGAAACTGAGAAATGGAGAAAAACAAAAAGGAAAAAAAGAAAAAGGGTAAAAGAGAAAAATGAATAAGTAAAAACTAGAGGAAAAAAGAGAGAGAGAAAAAAAGAAGAGCTCTCAGGGATCCCATGGTGCAGCTGGTTGGACTGGGGATGTAGCTCCAGGGCCATGAACTACAGCCTGGCTAAAAGGGATAGAGATGTCACACAGCACCAGGTATTCAGGAGAAAGGAAGAGAAGGTAAGTGTAGACAGATGAGAAACTGGAAATGAAGAAAGACAAAAAGGGAAAAACAGAGAGAAGAAAACAAAACAAAGAAACAAACCCCAAACAAAAACAAGAAAAAAAAAATGCCCCCAGGAATGTCACTGTGCTTCTGCACAGAGTAAAGGAGTAACTCCCAAGCCACACAGTCCAGCTTGGCTAGAAGGGGCTTCCAAGTCGAGAAAAGAAAAAGAAAACTAACAAATAAAAACAGAACAAATCAGAACAAACAAACCTGTGGGTCCTACCAGCATGGCGGCACAAGCCAGAAAGCAGTTTCACAGTCAAGCAGTGTTTCGCAGTCTTTCAGGAAGAAGCAAAGATGGCACACAGAGCCAGGTATTTGAGAGAAAGGAGGGGGGGTTGCAACAATAGCCACCAACAAATGACACGCAGGGAGTCAAGCAGTGTGGGTGGTGGAATCCAAGTGGCACTGGGGTGAAGCCAGTGCTTCCCTGCTAAGAGACTGTGACTGCAGGAAGCAGAGGAGGCCAAGTGGGGGTGAAGAAGGGTGGGGTGTGGGAAAGCATATATTGCTGGTTACCGGTTGTTCTGTCTCCTACTGGAAACTCTGTGAAGCTGATTTCTCCTACCCCCATTCACTCATCTCTGATAGGAGTCCAAGATGGCAGATCCCTGCTGCGGTAGCTGATAGGGGACCTCTGCATTTATCTCTCCTCGCTCTCTGTTCTCAGTCAGTTTCTTATTCCATTCAGTGCTTGATTGAGTTCTTTATCTCTTCAGTTGATGCTTAGGGTTTCAAGATTGACGTGTGTCTCTGTTTGACTTAGTTTTTTTGATCTTTTCTGTAGAGGGACTGAGTCGTGCTTCTGTCTATAGTGCCATATTGCCCAGAAGTCTCTGATTCTGGGAATTTTTTAATTCCATCTTTGATTTCCCCAATTACCCAGTAGTTTTTAAACAGGGTTTTTTGTGTTTGTGTGTGTGGGTTAGCTGAGTTTTGTGAATTAGTTTAATTAATTTGCTCTCAAATTAGTTTCTCACTCAAAAATTTATACACATATTGTTTCTTGACATTAGTTGCGATTTTTAACATTGCTCAATATTTGTCATTTTGTGATTGACTTATTTCACTCAGCATAATGCCCTTCAGATTCATCCATGTTGTGAGATGATTCTCGGATGTGTCATTATTCTTTATCGTTGCATAGTATTCCATTGTGCGTATTTACTGCAGTTTGTTAATCCATTCATTGCTGGTGGACATCTAGGTTGCTTCCTTCTTTTTGCTATTGTGAATAATGCCGCAATAAACATAGGTGTGCATATGTTTATTCATGCAACATCTCTCATTTCTTTAGGTTATATACCTAGGAGTGGGACTGGTGGATCATATGGTGTTTGTATTTCTAGCTTTTTAAGGAAGCATCAAACTGTTTTCCATAATGGTTGTACCATTTTGCATTTCCAACAGCAGAACATAAGAGTTCCAATCCCCCTGCAACCTCTCCAACATTTGTTATTTTCCATTTTTTTTTTTTTATTGTATTAGCACCAGTAATGCAGGGTTAAATAGCATCTCGATGTAGATTTGATTTGCATTTCTCTAATTGCTAATAATCATGGGCATTTCATCATATGTTTGTTAGCAGCCCGAATGTCTTCTTTGGTGAAGTATCTGTTCTTATTCTTTGTCCATTCTTTAATTGGAATATTTGTCTTTTTGTTGTTGTTGTTGAGGTGTCAAAGTGTTCTATAAATTTTAGAAATTAGACCCTTGTCGAATGTGTTGTAGCCAAAAATTTTTTTACCAATTGGTAGGGTCTACTTTTACTCTTTTGGAGAAGTCTTTTGTTGAGCATATTTAATTTTTAGGAGGCTCCATTTATCTAGTTCCTCTTCCTTTGTGTGTGCATTTTTTTTTTTTTATGTCTGGTATTCTATTTATGCCATATATCAGGGCCTCTAGTGTTGTCCATGTTACTGAAGAGACTGTCTTTTCCCCATTCAATAAACTTTGGTCTTTTGTCAAAGATCAGCTGTCCATAGGTAGATGGATTTATTTCTGGGTTCTCAATTTTGTTCCATTGGTCTATGTGTCTGTTTTTGTACCAGTACCAGGCTGTTTTACTGTGTCCCAAAGGCTTTCAAACACTGTGTTTTTCTTCTCATTTGATTCTAGGAATTTTTTAAATTCCATCTTTGATTTCTTCTATTATCTAGTAATTTTTAAACGGAGTGTTATTTAGTTTCCATTTATTGGATTGTTTTCCCTGCTCTTCCTGTTATTGGTTGAGAATTTTTAAACATTATAAAATATAATTGTCCTGTAGGATTTTATTTTAAAATAAGTAGAGAAATACTTAGGTTTGACATGCATAAACTCATTTAGTTTATTGCAAGATAGTCATCGTAATGCATGCAAGTAAGACCTTAAGACATTGATTTAGAACCAGAGAATCAGAATTAACAACTTCAATGTTCGTTCAGTGGTTAGAGTCCAAATCTTTAGATTTCAGGCATTTCCTTTAGCAAGTGGTTCAGGAGAAAGGCTTGACCACCACCCTAACTTGGCAGAGGTCCCTCTTAGCTAGGGTCCAAGATCAGTGGTCATGGGCAGAGTCACAGCAGGCTCTTGGCCTTCAGAGAGAGCAAGCAACCAGAGAGAGAATCCTTTGCCTCTGCCTTCTCTCACTAAGTGAGTAGAAGTCTATGGAATATGATGTTGAAGGCTATAATGTTGCATTTTCTTTCCAAGGTTAGAGATTACCTGAATGTTGTATCTTTTCTAAAGGTTAGAGATTAGAAAAGCTTTTTGTAATTTACTTATGTCTCAAGGTTGGCTTACAAAGATTAACTATATGTTATATTTTCTTTTATCATAGCATGCAGGGAAAAAGTCTACTTAAAGGTTGTTTACCACATACTTCCATTTTTCTATTTCTAAAGTTAAAAATAATAATTCAAAAATCGTTGCAGCAGGACATCAGCAGGGAACTACCAGAAATTCAAGCCGGATTCAGAAGAGGACATGGAACCAGGGATATCATTGCTGATGTCAGATGGCTCTTGGCTGAAAGTAGAGAGTACCAGAAAGAAGTTTACCTGTGTTTTATTGACTATGCAAAGGCATTCAACTGTGTGAATCTTAACAAATTATGGTTAACATTGTGAAGAATGTGAATTCCAGAACACTTAATTGTGCTCATGTGGAACTTGTACATGGACCAAGAGGCAGTCATTCAAACAGAATAAAGGGATACTGCGTGGTTTAAAATCAGGAATGGTGTGCGTCAGGGTTGTATCCTTTCACCATACTTATTCAATCTACATGCTGAGCAAATAATCCAAGAAGCTGGACTATTGGAAGAAGAACATGGCATCAGGATTGGAGGAAGACTCATTAACAACCTCAATACGTAGGTGACACAACCTTGCTTGCTGAAAGTGAAGAGGACTTGAAGCACTTTCTGATGAAGACCAAAGACTAAAGCCTTCAGTATGGATTGTACTTCAACATAAAGAAAAAATCTCACAAGTGGATGAGTAAGCTATATCATGATAAACAGAAAAAAATATTGAAATTGTCAAGAATTTCATTTTACTTGGACCCACAATCAACACCCATAGAAGCAGCAGTCAAGAAATCAAATGATACATTGCATTGGGCAAATGCGCTGCAAAAGACCTCTCTAAAAGCAAAGATGTCACTTTGAGGACTAAGGTGTGCCTGACCCAAGCCATGCTATTTTTAATTGCCTCATATGCATGCAAAAGCTGGACAATGAATAAGGAAGATGGAAGAATTGATGCTTTTGAATTATGGTGTTCGTGAAGAATACTGAATATACCATGGACTGCCAGGAGAATGAAGAAATCTGTCTTGGAAGAAGTACAGCCAAGAAGCTCCTTAGAAGTGAGGATGGCAAGAGTTCATCTTACGTACTTTGGACATGCTATCAGGAGGAACTAGTCCACGGAGAAGGACATCATGCTTGGTAAAGTAGAGGGACAGTTGAAAAGGTGGAAGACTCTCACTGACATGGATTGACACGGTGGCTGCAATAATGTGCTAAAACCTAGCAATGATTGTGAGGATGGCACAGGATTGGGCAGTACTTCATTTGTTGTACCTAGAGTCACTATGATTCAGAACTGACTCTACAGCACCTAACGATAACAACAAAGTTAAACATTTCTGAATAACAACTTACTTACAAATTTCTAATGACTTATTGTTAATTGTTAGAGAGCCTGACCTGTTGCCGTCGAGTCAATCCCAACTCATAGCGAGCCTATAGGACATAGTAGAACTGCCCCATAGAGTTTCCAAGGAGCAGCTGGTGGATTCGAACTGACCTTTTGGTTAACAGCAGAATACCTAAACACCACACCACCAGGGTGCCAGAGAGCCTGATAAAGGTAGGTATATTTCTATTTCTAAGTTTACATTATGAATACTTATATGTATGTAGTTTGAATGCATTATAGAAGCATACATAACAGTGACTTGTAACTATGCAATTTGAGAGCATTACAGAAACATACAGAACCCGAGCAGTATAATTTCTAAGATGTGTGTATATGAACACACACACCTAGACACATCCTAGTCAAACTGCTGATAAAAAAAGATGAAAAAAATTGTGCAGGTAGCTAGAGGAAAAATGACACCTTAAATAATATAAAGTGTGTATGTTCCCTAACAAGGCATCTGGTAACTAGAAGTCATACAATGAGCAATCACAAGCTTTCTCCTTCTCCGTGCTGAAACATCCTCTCCATGAGTCAGAACCAACTCGATGACACCTAACAACAACAACAAATACAAGTGTTGGGGAATGACTTTGGCCACATGCCCTGAGAGGGAAGAGTCATAAGAATGCCTCTAAGCTTCAGCAACCACAGCTTTATCTCTGAGAAACGGCAAGATCTTTGCAGGAGAAAGTGACCAGAAACATTCAAGGACAAATGCAGCAGGGACCTCAAGGCACAATCCTAGGGAAGCGGCTGTCTTCCCTCTCACCTTGGAGACAAATCAATTTGTGGAGAAAAGTTAGGGAAAAATGCCTTCTCCTGATACCTGTACCCCCTCCTCCTGACATGAACTAATGATAAACCTTCTAGAGACCCTGGACACTGTGCTGAGCCAGGAAAGAAATGGGACAGAGTTTATATGGGGGGTGGGGGGCGATTTCCTACAATAGGAATTAATAATAATAATAATAATAATCAATAATTACCCCGAGGGCTGTGAGCACATCAGCAGAACAAGCTGCAGGGCTAAAGGCAGGCACAGGACCTCATGGCAATGGGGAAGGACCTCTTCCATGCCCAGGGAACCTAATGAGCCTAGAGGCTCTGGCCGGGGAACTTCTACACATCCTGACGTGCTGGGTCCAGGTACAGTTCAGTGCTCTTAGCAGGTAGGGGAGGGAGGAGGCTTAGGGCCCCTCATCATTTCTAAGCCCCCTCCTGGAATCCTATCATCGCTCAGAGTTCACCACCACAGTGATGAGTGGTTGAGCCTCCCTACTTCACAGTCCTAGGAGTCTTGACTTGTCCAGCCCTTTTCCAAGCTGCGTTTACAAACCCTTGCTCCATTCCCCACAGGATAGCAGGATCAAAAGCTACCCCAGGATGAGCCCTGGAAGTTTTCTGCCTGTCAATGACCCTGATACTGCTTCTGTTTGTCATTATCTTTGGGGTGGCCCTGGCCAAGGGTGAGGTGGCATGGCCAGTGGGGATGGGGGTCAGAAGGGACCAGGCATGCAGCCTCCATCTTCAGAGGAGGGTCCTACAGTTCTAGAGTGGAGATGGAGCAGAAAGGCGATGCTGGGCTGTGTTCCCAGTCACAATGGTTTTAGAAGGTTGCTATCATGCTCAAAGGAGCCTGGGAGGCACATATGGTTTGCAATTGACTTCTTGCTAAGAAATTAATGGTTTGAAATCACCCAGCTGTTTTGCAGAAGAATGACCCGGTGACCTACTTCCTTAAAGATTATAGCCAAGACCATTTTATGGAGCAGTTCTACTCTGTAATACATGGGGTCACCATGAGTCAGAACCAACTCAATGGCAACAGGTTTTTTGGCTTGTCCTGCTCAAACTAGCTGGGAGGATTTAGGGGTTGGGAAGAGAACCCATCACCAGTCTAAAGGTTTAGGGAGTATTATCGTCTCCTTCCTCAGTCTTGGAGTTCACAACTCAGCTGCAGGATGAACTAAATCAAATGAACAACAGATGTGAGTGCTGATTGAAATGGGGAGCCTCCTCCCCTACTTCCCCTTCCCCCCTGCCTTGCAGGTCCTCAACCAACCTTTCTCCATGGGTCTCTTATTTATACAAGGACTAGCAGATGCTAGACACTATCAGGACATCATTAGGGGGAAAATGATCTGGTTAATGGAGGCCGTGTGGGCTGGGGGTCTGGGTGAGTGGTGGGAGTGAGGGTTAGAAGGATGGAGTTCTCTCAGCACCGTGGACCGTAGCTGCTCTGCAGGGGCATTTTAGCTACACCTACCCAGAGTTGATGTGGACATGAAGTTGGAGACCCCTGCATTGCCCTATGCTGCCTCCTGACCATGGCCCCCTGCAGAGGGACACGTGGAACACAGCAGGTAGTTTGGGTGCAGATCACTCACTGGGCTCGAGGTGGATGCAGTGGCCAGTGAAGCCCCGTCCCAACAGAGCTGACTTCTTTTCCCTCCCCCAGGGTCCTCCTGCAAAGCCTGGACCAAGGACTGCATGGCATTTGAGGGAATCTGCTATTACTTTTCCACTGACAGATTCAACTGGTTCCATGCCAAGGATCACTGTGCCCAGTAGGGGGCTCACGTAGTCCTCATCAACAGCCAAGCAGAGTAGGTGGGCAGGGGAAGTTGGGTTTGGTGGGTCTTCTCCAAGTCACTGCAAGGTCCTGTACCCTGCAGAATCCAGTGAAAACCCTTCGGCCAGCCTTTCATACCACCAGCCTGCCATCCTTGCAAATAGAGTGGCCACCATTCATTCCTGTTAAACTCCTGAGCAATTATTCACACCTGTCCCTCTGTATGGAAGTCCTTCCCTCTGTTATCTGCATGGAGGGCTTCTACTCCATCTTAGCAGCCCAGATTAAACACCCACCCTCAGTAGCCTTCCCTGCTCCTCCTCCATGACAGACTCAACACTGAGAGGTGCTGCCACCTTTTGTGTTCTTCATCCCACAAAGGAGGACCCCCTGCTACAGCAAGGGATGGTCTGGATTCGTCTTTGAGTCCATAGTGCCTGGAACTGGGCTGGACACAGAGTAGGACTCAATATTTGTCAGTAGAATCATTTTGATGGTCAGGACCAATCCCAGTGGAAGAACCCAAACTCCTTACCCTGTCATTAAATGCCCTTTAATAATACCCCTTGTTGTTGTTATTGTTAGTTGTTATGTCATCTCTGAAACATGGTGATTCCATGTGTGCACAGAAGAACTGTTCTACAGGGTTTTCAAGGCTGTGATCTTTTGGAAGCAGATCATCAAGCTTGTCTTCCAAGATATCTCTGAGTGGGTTCTACTATTTACTGATGTTCCACACTTGGCACTACGCTACTGTCTTTTCCACTCACTGAACACTCAGAACCATCATGGGAGGAAGCTGCCTTTACTATCCCCATTACACAGATGAAGAGCCTGAGGCCATAGGTGTCCCTAATGTCCTTGACAACATACACCATAATAATGGTGGAAACAGAGGTCTATCCATAGCTGTTAAGCCCGTGTTCTCAATCGCCACATTGGACAGCACTCCCTGCTTCTGGGTCTTCATCTCTTTTATGGGCTTCCCCAGTGCCCAGTCCCACCTCTGTCCCCATGTGTTTCTTGGCTGAACCTACCTTCTCCCTGTGTAGAATTTCCTGAACTCAACTAAAGATATATATTACTGGATTGGCCTCACCAAAGAGTATCCAATGGGCACTGACAAGCAGCAAGATGTCTCAGCCCTCACCTATACATGAGTTTCCCTGTAGGACTCAAGACCCATCTGCCCAGCAGATCCCCTCTGGAACTTGGGAGATGTCTTCCTATAGAAGATTTCCCAATTTCCTCAAAGGTCCTCATTTCATTTATTCATATCAATCAGTTTACTTGTGGCATAAACAAAACTGCCATTCATATCTCCCATTGTCATGCTTACTATTATTTTATTAGCTGCAAAGGTGTGTGTGTTTGTGTGTGAGAGTGTAAACAACGGAGCAAAATAAACAGGAAGTTCTCTATTACAGGAAGTATTGTACCTTCAATATGTTCAAGAGAATTGTGCACCTTCAGGACGGGAATGGATCTGTGTCATTTGGGAAGCTTATTAAGAGGCAAAGCTCCTTTGGGCATATCATTTGAAGGGTCTAGGGTCTCACAGAGCACATACAAAGAAACACTGTCAGGGGATCCAGTCTTACTTTGATAACATGCACATTATGACCACCACCTGTCTTTGAACTTTCCTCTCCTCCCACTCAGCCTTTACCAGAAGAAAACCCAACCCTCCAGGACCACCCTTGAGTATTCCTCTTTCCTTTTGTCCCCACTGCTTCTGCCTCAGTTCTGGCCTCTTGGTCTTGGGTCTGGACCATTGCTTTATCTCCTAGATCTCATCTTGTCCTTACCAACTCATGCAGTGTTCAAGCCCATGGCACCAAGTCTTTCATATGGCGTTAGAAAACTCCCCTGCTCATCAAGGACAGACAGAAGAAGTCTAGATTCTTAAAGAAGGCAGCATTCAAAGCCCACATACTAGGTACCGTCCATCTTCACCTCCTCATCTCCCATACTCCCATATCCTCTCCACTTCCTTGTCCTAAACGAAGTTCTGGGTGACTCACCTTTCCCACCATTTTCCTGCACTCTCACCTTCTCACTTTACTTATGCTGTGAGGTCTACCTGGAACACATGTTTTTCTTTTGGTCTGGTGAACTGCAGTATTTGTGTTGAGCCCAAGATAGAGTCCCCCTAGGAAAACCTGTCCTGTGCTGAAGATGAAGTAATCAGGTTCTGTTCATTTCCCAACCATACTCCACTTAAATTTTCATGATTGCCTTTATTATGATCTCCCTACGCCTGTACTTGTCTCCCTCGTCAGACTGGATGCTGACTAACGGCAGAGAGGGGTCCCACTCATCTCTGTGTCTTCAGTACCCAGTACAGGATTTGGTACACAGGAGCTTTTCAACCAACAGTTTTGGAATGAATGAATGAGTGTTGCAAGCAGTTCAAGGGACATTTGGGAAAGAAGACAGGTCTCATTTGACTGACTGAGCACTTTTATATACCAGACACGCCAATGTGTCATGTCTTCAACCTTAATTCCATTTGCAAAGAGAGACCCGAAGCCAAGTCACTTGTCCACTTGGACTTCGTTAAATTCATTCATAGTGCAAGAGGCTGGGGCAGATGATGGATATAAAACAGTGGTTCTCATCTAGGGATGATTTTGCTTCCCAGGACATTTGGTACTGTCTGGAGATACTTTTGGTTGTCATAACTGTATGGACGATAATTGGAATTTGGTGGCTAGAGACCAGGGATGCTGCTCAGTATCCTACAATACACAGGAGACCCCTTCCTCTGACAGAGAATGATATGGACCCACATGTTCAGAATGCTGAGGTTGAGAAACGCTACTCTAAGATCATCATTTGATGATTTCTTAGATTTCTCAAGTATCCCAGAGGCTAGACCCTCGCTCAGGTGGGCCGACATCATTGAGGACCTTGGCAGTGAGAAGCACAGCTAGGCAAAGCATGGTGAGCCTTTCTTGCTCTGTGTTAAGGGGTTTTCTGATGCTTGTACATGCATTCACACAAACTGGAGTCCTAAAGAATCTGCTTTTGATGACTGCACTCACGTGAAGCAATTCAGCATCTGGTGCACTGAAATTTGTTCTTGGTACACCCACTGGATCAGAGAGAAGCTCCATATCTGCTGAGCCAGAGCCTCCCCTCTGCTCCCAGCTCTTTGGAGATTCTCCTGATGTGGGACCTCAGCACACTCTCCCAACTTCTCTGCAGAGGAGGACTTCACCTCTGAGCCCCAGCTTCTTGGTAGCCTCTGTGTCTTCTCTTGCCCCCGTCTTAAATTCTGCTGAGGAACAAGAAAAATGACACTGTGATGAAACCTGTAGCAAAATACAGCATATAGGACTTTGCACATGGTTCCCGGGTGGCACAAATGGTTTGCACTTGACTATTAAACTAAAGGTTGGTGCATTTTGTTTGAGCCCACCCAGTGACACCAGGAAGAGAGGCCTGGAGATCTGCTTCAGTAGAGTACAGCCAGGAAAACCCAGAAAACCCTATGGAGCAGTTCTACTCTGTAACACATGGGGTCACCATGAGTTGGGATCAACTGAACAGCAACTTACAACAACAAGGACTTTGTATAGGACAATGATTCCGTTTTTCCAACGAAGAAATGGTACAAATAAAAAAGAATATGGGATCGTTATAGAATAAAAGAGACTTAAGAGACATAACTAAATTAATGTGTGGACCTTGTTTGGATTTTGACTTGAACCGAACAACTAACAAAAGTCATTTTTTGTGGCAATCTCAATATTTGACTGTGGATTAGATATTAGGATATACTGAGGAATTTTTGTTAATTTGTTAGTTGTGGTAATGGCATGGTGGTTATATTAAAAAAGAAGGTGTTATATGTTAGAGATACAGCGATGATTATGGGTTAGGTTACATGGTGCCTAGGATTTTCTTTTGAATACTAAAGGAAACTAGTGTGAAGAAAGTGAAGAGAAACAAAAGTGGCCAGGTGTTTATATTTGTTGAAGCTGGGACATAGGAATCCATTATATATTCTACTTGCATATGTTGAAAATTGTAACATAACACTTAAAGTAATCAATGTGGTTCATTATATCAACTTAAGAAAAAAGAAAAACATGATTTTAAAATGGAATTTTGCAAACTTGGAATAAAAGAAAAACTCATTACCCTGAAAAATGTATTTACACATAATCCTACCATAAATATCACAGTTAACAGTGAAGTGGTGAGACTATTCCATTTTAGGTCAGAAAGAACATATGGGGCCCCACAAGTATTACTTCTCATCAACATTTTACTAGTGGTGTTAGCCAAGGCAATAAGGCAAGAAAAAGAAATAAAAGTTTTAAAAATCGGAAAGGAAGATATAAGACTACCATTATTCAGAAACGATATTTTTGTATACACAGAAACACTGAAGAATCCACACACAACTTTTAGAATTTATAAGAATGTATACCAACTTTGATGCATTAAAAATCAGTGCACAAAGATTAACTGTAGTTTTATACACCAAGAAAAAATTGATTAAAAATAAAATATTTAGAAAAGATTACATGTACAATACCATAAAAAACTTCAAGTGCCTATAATAAATCCAAATATTTCTAGGACATTTGATATGCATATATACCAAGACCCAGCAATATCACACCTAGGAACATACCCTAGAGAAACTTTTGCCTATGTATACAAGACTTTTCATGGTGGCATTATTTGATGTTGCCATAAATCGAGACAACAGAGATATCCATAATACCCGAATAGATAAATGATTGGGATGAATTTATTCAATGCAACACTACACAGCCTTAAAAATCAATACAGTATCCTGTTGCCGTTCAGTCAATTCCAACTCATAGCAACCTTATAGGACAGAGTAGAACTGCCTTATAGGGTTTCCAAGGCTGTAAATCTTTACAGAAGCGGACTGCCACATTTTTTTCCCATAGAGCAGCTGGTGGGTTCCAACCACCAATCTTTCTGTTAGTAGTCAAGTGCTTTAACCACTGCGCCACCAGGGCTCCTTTAATACATTATAGCTACTCCTAAAACTATAAATGCATTTTACAAGCATGATGTCACGTGGAAGAAGAAACAAAAATATATCCAGAATTAATAAAAGGCAGTGACAATAATACATTAAGGGAGCTTTTTATATAAAAGACCTCTTTTCTCAATTGCAAGCACACATACCCAACTGCCTACGTGATATACTACAGGAACATCCAATATGCTTTTTGGTATACTACCAAAACTCAAGATTTTGAGTTTAATGCAAGCTCATCCTTCTGCAGACTCAGGAAATCGTATTTGGGGAAGGTAAGTGGTGGGGAAGGTAGTGAAGAGGGCAGCTGGCTCAACCAGCTGTCGCCAAACACCTACAACCCTCTACTGAATAATGTCGTAATACCGTTGAACGTTAGTTGGGCATTTACTACATGCCAGAAAGTGTATATGCACCACACTGTGAGGCAAGTGCTGTTACTAATTACCCTTCCTGTTTGCCTATGGAGCTCAGCGAAGTGAGTTCACTTTTCCAAGGTCACACAGACAGAAACTGGCTGGGCCAGGCTTTGAACCCCAGTCTCTCTGATTTGAGTAGGAACCCTGAAGCACCGGGCTTCGAGGTTTCCATACAAGCCTCTCCCTGCCTATTAACCTGTGCTCAAGAACCTTAAGTGAAATATACAATTCACACTGTAGGCCATCTTGTCTCTTGTTCAAAAAAGAAAACAACAGCTCCCCAAAGCGTCCATTTGAAATAATGTCGTGGGGTTTCCATACTTGCCAATTAGTAGAATCATCTGAACCTGGTCCCCCAGCTCCACTCCAATGCTTCAGCGCCTTGGGTCGTGGCCCCTAGGGGGCGCCTTCCTGGAGGACACATCAGGGATGAACCAGGTTTTCACCGGAGTGGCATCAGAGAGCCCGAAGGGACACTCACCTGCCCATCTGCTCAACTCCGCAGAAATAATGATCCGCTGGAAGCCAATTCCAAGTTTGTGAGTGAGCACGCTGCAGGAATATCAGCAGCACCTGGGAGCTCATTAAAAGCTGACACACAGCTCCCTACCTCCACTCCATTGTGCCAATTAGAGAGTCCCTGGAGGTCAGCCTCAGAATTGTAGGCCGGTGAGCTCTGATCTGCCGATGGGCTAAAGGTGGAGACAGAGACACAGGTTCACCCACTTGGGAAGAATGGTTCCCAGATGTTTTTAAACGATCTTTACTGAGGTATAGGAAACCCTAGTGGCGTAGTGGTTAAGAGTTACGGCTGCTAACCAAAAGGTCGGCAGTTTGAATCCACCAGGTGCCCCTTGGAAACCCTGTGGGGCAGTTCTCCTCTGTCCCACAGGGTCGCTACAGGTCAGAACCAACTTGACAGCAACAGGTTTGGTTATTGAGGTATAATTCATGTACATGCAATTCACCATTTAAAGTGTACAAGCCAAGGATTTTTAGTATAGTCATAGATATGTACAACCATCACCACTGTTTAATTCAAGGTATTTTCATCACCTCAAAAAGAAACCCCTTATCCTTTAGTTACTACCTCCCTACACTCGCATACCCCAATCCAGCCCTAGGCAACCACTAATCTGCTTTCTATCTCCGTAGAGTTCCACGTTCTGGACATTTCATATGAATGGAATCACATAGTATTCTTGTGTCTGGCTTCTTGCACTGAGCATAATGTTTTCAGCGTTCATCCATGTCATAACATGTATCAGTACTTCATTATTTTTATGGTTGAATAATATTCTGTTGTATGGATATAGAAGATTTTGTTTATCCACTCATCTGTTGATGAACACTTGGGTTGTTTCCATCTTTTGGCTATTGTGAATAATGCTGCTACAATCATTTGTGTACAAGTTTTTGTAAACATATATTTCCTTTCTCTTGGGTGTATACCTAGGAGTGGAATTGCTGGATTATACGGTAAGTCTAAGGCCTGGGTCTTGTGCCCTGCATAGCACAAATGGTTTGTGCTCAACTATTAACCTAAATGTTTTTGGTTTGAACTCACCCATTGGTACTGTGGAAGAAAAGGCCTGGTGATTTGCTTCCATAAAGATCACAGCCAAGAAAACCCTATAGAGCGGTTCTACTCTGTAACACAAGTCGCCATGAGTCAGAATTGACTTGATGGCAACCATCACCAACAACCAACAACATGGTAACTCTATGTTTGACTATTTGAGGAACCACCAGTTTGTTTTCTGAACACCATGTTACACTCCCACCAGCAGTGTATTCCTCCACATCCTCCTCAACTCTGGGGAACAGTCCCCAGATTGTTTTCCCATTTAGTCTCATGTCTACACTTGGGCATTTGATTAACAGCAAGGAAAATAGATGGGGATTGGAGGTCGCCTTCTCTCTCACCCAGGCACAAGATTCCCAGTGCTCCGAGATGCCCAACCCTACAGTGTGCACAGGGTGCCTGGCAGCAGAATCCAGAGTATGCAAAGCCCCTGTGCTGCCTGTGGCCACCATGAATGGTCAGAGCTGCTGCCTGGACAGAGGCTGAAGGGCTCCAGAGCTCTGAGGGCAGCTGTGACTCCCACCTCCTCCATTATCACCCTCACCACCCTGTGCTGAAAAAATTGCTTGTTCAACATCTGGACAGGCAGCCCCAAAGGAGAAGGACCACACTGGACTGTCCATTGTGTTCTTACCGCCTGGCACCTACTAGGTGCTCAATAAAGACTTGCTGAGAAAAGAGACATGTGACCATCTCATTGGAGCCCTGTATAGAGTCTGTGAGTGAAAACTCCTCCTGAAATGAGAATGGCTATTCCCTCACTTATGGGGACAGTGGTTGTTCGGTGGTAGAATTCTTGCCTTTCATATGGCAGACCTGGGTTCGATTCCCAGCCAACACACCTTATGTCCATGGAGGCACATGTGTTGCTACAATGCTGAATGGGTTTCAGCAGAACTTCTAGACTAAGGCAGAGTAGAAAGAGAGTTCTGTCGAACTACTTCCAAAAATCACCAATGAAATTTCTATGAATCACAAAGGGTCCAATCTGAAACTGATCAAGGAGATGGCCCAGGACTGGGCAGCATTTCATTCCTTCACATATGGGATCACCATGAGTCAGGGGCCTACTCAACAGCAGCTGACAAAATTTCCTAATTTATCTTTCACTTTTCAGTGTCTTGATGCCACAAGAACCCAACTACCATTGTGTATCTTGGGCAGAATCCTTTGTGTAAATGAATGACATCTCATGGTTGTTGGGATTATGGGGTAATAGGACCCCTGCCTCTCTTCCTAGGTCACTTTGAGCCGCTAACTCCTCCTTGCTGCCCCCCTGAACCCGGTTGTCTTTGAATGGATTCCAACTCATGGCGACCCCATGTGTGTCAGAGTAGAATTATGCTCCATAAGGTTTTCAGTGGCTGTAATCTTATGAAAGTGGATCGCTAGGCCTTTCTTCCAGGGTGTCTCTGGGTTGGACTCGAGCCTCCAGCCTTTTGGCTAGCAGCTTAGGGTGTTAACCATTTTCACCACCTAAGTACTCCTTTGCTGACCAAGTGCCTTCCATCTTGGCCTTCTTCGTTCCTTGGATGGGTGACCATTTTTCCCACTGTAGGTCTTTGCACATGCTGTTCCCTCTGCCTCGTGTGCCCTTCCCTCTCCCACTGCCCCTGGAAAGCCTGTTTCAATTCAAGTGTCTTAGTTGAAACATCACTTTCCTTGTGAGGCATCCTCAGCCTGCCCCTCAGGTCACAGCATCAGTTCTAGAAGTCCACTGCCTTCTCCCTCATTACCCTCCTCACATTTTGTCTGAAATCCAATCATTGATCACTGCCTTGCTTTTGACTGTAACATCCATGAGAGCAGGGATCGTGTCTGGCCCCTCACTGTGTCTCCCCAGCTCCTGGCTCAGCAACAAGTTCAGCTGCTGCAGGCACATATGTTGAATCTGTGTAGCTCAGTTTGGACTTCCTTTGAGATGGAGGCAAGAGTTCTCTTGTGCACGGTCTGTAGATACTAAGGCAGCCATCTTCATCAGACTAAGCAACAAATATGGCCAGTTCTAACTCCTCTTATTTATCAAAGAGAAGATCAAGGCATGAGGTTTCTTTCCTCTACTTACCACCAGACAACCCCTTACCTCAGAAAACAGGTGTCCTCTTGAGCAAGACGTTGACCACAGAATTGAAGAACCCTTCAGCCCATCTTAACTTTCCAATTCCTAGTGTGAAATTATCTAGAAATATTTATGGTCCACCTGCTATGCAATAAACATGAAAAATGACTGGGATCCAGCTTTCCATTGGATAGTTAGAGAGGAATTGTTTGTGAATGGATAGTGCTTCCACCGTCATGAAATATTATGCAGTCCTATAGAAATGTGAAGACTGTAGAAACATGCAAAATATTTATGACTCTGACTTATGGTGACCACATGTGTGTCAGAGCAGAACTGTGATTTACGATGTTTTCAATGGCTGATATTTTGGAAGTAGATTGTCAGGTCTTTCTTTTGAAGTACCTCTGGTGGACTCGAACCTCCAAACTTTTGGTTAGCCGCGGAGAGTGTTCACCATCTGCACCATCCAGGGATTCATAATCAGGTAAAGAGAACACAATGTGATGGGAGACCCAGGGAACACTAGGACCCAGAGAGGCACCTAACTGTTGTGGGAAGGAGTCATGAATGGTGTCTTTGTTACCTAGTGCTGTCTTAACAGAAATTCCAAGAGCGTGTGGCTTTAAAGAACAGGGATTTCTTGTCTCATAGTTCTGGAGGCTAAAATTCCAAATCAGGGTCTCAGCCATGTCAATTCCATCTGGGGGCATCTCTCGTAGTTTCTAGTGTCTGCTGGTGATCCTTGGCATTCCTTTGCTTATAGATGATCTTCACATGGTGTCTGTCTTCCCTGTGTGTCTGTGTCTGTTCTGCCCTTTTAATAAGACACTTCCAAGTGGTTAGGAGTCCCTGAGTGGTGCAAACAGTTAATGCACTCGGTTGCTAAGTGAAAACTCAGCTATTGAAGACCCTGTGGAGTACAGTTCTACTCTGACACACATGGGGTTGCCAGGAGTCAGAGTTGACACAATGGCAACTGGTTTTATGAGTGATTAGGATTAGTTCGGACTCTACACTGGTATTTCCAAAACCCCTATTTCCAGGGTCATACCCACAGGTACAGGGGCTGACTTGAACACATTTTTTGGGGAACACAATTTAGTCCATAATAGAAGCCTTCTGGAGGAGGTGACCTGTCACCTGACACTAGCCAGTTGGGGCAGATATGAGTGAGGGGTGCACAGAGGCCTGGAGAGAAAGCATGGCACAGATGAGAAACTGAAAATACTCCAGTACCTTTGGAACCTCGAGATAAAAAATGGGGGTGGGGTCGGGTGGAAGTAGGGCAGGAGTTGAGAGTTGAGATGGGAGAGGCTAGCAGGGACCAGACTCCAGAGCTTGGTAGACTGCAGTGTGGCCTTGAATGGGCACTAGGGAGCCATGGTAGGGTCTAAGCAGGGAAAGGATGTCATCTGCTTTGTTTAGCAGGATCCCTCTGGCATTGCGTAGGGGCAAGGGCTGAAACAGGGAGAGCAGGAAGGGGCCTGGTGCTGTCCTCTTGTAACCCAAGCTGGGGTGCATGAGAATATGGGGAAAGATCAGGCTGAGGGTGGGGAGTGGACATTGAGCTCTGTTTTGGCCCCCTAAGAGCCTCAGAAGCCTGTTGTTGCTGTCGTTGGTTGCCACTGAGTCTATTCCGACTCATGGTGAACCCATGTGTGCAGAGTAGAACTATGCTTCATAGGGTTTTCAAGGCTGTGACCTTTCGGAGACCTGGTGGTGCAATGGTTAAGAGTTTGGCTGCTAACCAAAAGGTCGGCACTTGGAATCCACCAGCCTCTCCTTGGAAACCCTATGGGGCAGTTCTACTCTGTCCTATAGGGTCGCTATGAGTCGAATCTACTTGATGGCAATGAGTTTGGTTTTGTTTTGTTTTTTGACCTTTAGAAAGCAGATCGCCAGGTCTGCTGGGTGGGTGCCTCTGAGTGGTTTTGAACTGCCAATCTTTCCGTTGGTAATTCAGCCCTTAACCATCTGTGCCACCTAAGGACTCCCTGGGAAGCTTGGGCCACAGAAATCCCAGCCCCAAGCCCTCAGGGCTGGAAGGGGCTCGCCTAGCCTGTCTTTTTCCCTTCTCATTCTTTCAGCCCCAGGAAGCCTGGGTACAGAGCTGGCTTTGGAGATGCGTGTTTGGACCCGCACTTCTGCACCGCATCTTGCCTGGTACCTGTGAAGTCCAGAGGCATGCCCACCGGGGTCCCCGCCCTTCTTCTAGACTGGGCTGCTGCTTGTGGCGGTGTGGATGGGGTTTGAGCTTTTGGGATGAAGTGCCCAAGCTTGTGCCTGTGGGTCCTCTCCCAAAGAAGCGAGAAATCAGGGCTGGAAAGGGGGACTGGTATTTCCTTTTCTATCCTTTCCCCTTGCGCTTTAGGGGCAGTCTTGCCACCTCTGTCCCCAGTCTAAGGGTCCTCTTTGGGAACTCAGAATAGCCTGGCTTCAAGCTGGGCTTGGAAAGCCGTCAGGGAATACTTGGAGGTTGTATGCGCAGAGTGGCCTGACGGGCCCCCAAAGCTCCCTGAGGCCCCCACCACCTCCTGGGCCCCCAGAGCGTCCCCTCCCTCTTGGCCCCCCAGGATGCCCTCGGAATGCCCACTGGCAGAGAAGGGGATAAGTCAGGGCGCAGTCTCCCGCCCCGCCCGCCCCCAGTCTGAGCTCACCGTGTGAGTGTGGGGCCCCCGGGGCTTGTCCGCCATCCCCGCAGTGCACCCCCAGCGGCCGCCAAGACAGGCTAGTGCGCGCCCTGTGTAGCCTTCCTGGAAGAGGTGCCCCAAGCCCACTGAGGGTGGGGAGAAGGGCTTGGAGTAATCAGAGGGTTGGGGTGGATTTTGGAACCCTGAGAACTATGTTTGAGGTGAGCAGGACCCCGAGGGAGGCGTCTCATTCCAGAATCCCGCTCCCAGGCTCGGCTTTGCGCTCCCAGCCTGGGTGCAGCTTCGTGATAGCCGTGGGTCTTAGGGTGACTGTTGTGTGAGAGGGACACTGGCGTTTACCTATTATCTAGGGGGTGTCTCGTGTGTCTAGCTGTGAGTGTGCGTGTCTGTGTGCGCCTACGTGTGTGCATAAACCTGGGACACGCGATTAGGTGTGTGTATCATCCCCCCCTTGGGGTCCCTAGGTCTGTGCCTGTCTCCAAACTCGGGCCATGGACATGGTACCCATGTGTGTGGATTTGCTCTAAGTAACAGAGCCTACAGCCTCTGCGTGTGTGGGAAGAGGCAGAGACTGAATGTATGTGGAGGTGTGTTGGGTACATGTCGGCGTGAGAGAGACACAGTGGGCTCCCGTGTCCAAGTGTGTGGATGAATGAGGCCACCCACACCTGAGCAGAGCGGACCTAAGTTGCCTCCCCCTCTGGTCTCAAACACACCTGGGCTGATGCTCAGTGGCTGCCCTGAGTCCACGGCCCCCCATTCAGACTCGGAACTTGTACACACCGATGCAGAGACCCCATGCATGGAGATGGCACACACACCTGTAGTATGCTGCAGGCCCATGCACACCTATAGATTACAACTGAGAAGAGGTGGTGATGTGGTTTCTTCTGCTCCTGGATCACCCTGGCGGCCCTGAAGCCTTTCCTCACCTTCTTGTGGAGAGCCTGGTGTGTAGACACAGGGGAGACAGGGCAGAAACAGAGGGGGGGCTGAGGAAGCCCCATTTTGCCTTTTTTTAAAATTGAGGTAAAATTCAGATAACATAGAACTAGCCATTTTAAAGTGTACAATTCAGTGACATTTACTCCATCACAACGTTGTACAACCATCACCTCTATCTAATTTCAGAACATTTTCAACCCCCCAAAAGGAAACCTGTGCCCTTTCCCACCTCCCTCAAGCCACAAACCAAACCCAAACCTGTAGTCAGAGGGTCTATTCTGACTCATGATGATCTCTTGTGTTACAGAGCAGAATTGCTCCATAAGATTTTCTTGGCTGTAATCTTTAGGGAAGTAGATTGCCAGGTCTTTCTTCCGTGGCATCACTGAGTGGGTTCAAAACACCAAGCTTTTGGTTAGCAGCTGAGCATAAACTGTTTGCACCACCTAGGGACCTCCCCCAAGCCATGTTATTTGTTGTTAGGTGTTGTCGAGTTCGTTCTGACTCACAGAGACCCTATGTATAACAGAACGAGATGTTGCCCAGTCCTGCGCCATCCTCACAATTGTTGTTATGTTTGAGCCCATTGTTGCAGCCACTGTGTCAATTTATCTCATTGAGGGTCTTCCTCTTTTTCTCTGACTTCTGACCCTCTACTTTACCAAGCATGATGTCCTTCTCCAGTGATTGGTCCCTCCGCATGGCATGTAAGCAAGAGGAAATGTCACCATCCTTCTAGAAGCATTTTGGTTGTACTTCCTCCAAGACTGATTTGTTTGTTCTTCTGGCAGTCCATGGTATATTCAGTATTCTTTGCCAACACTATAGACATAGACAACTGCTTATCTGCTTTCTGTCTGAATGGTTGGCCTATTCTGGACATTTTGCATATGTGGGATTATGCAGTATGTGGCCTTTTGTGTCTGGCTTCTCTAACTCAGCATAATGTTTCCAAGCTTCATCCATGTAGTAGCATGTGTCAGTGCTTTGTTCCTTTTTATGGAGGAATAATATTCCATTGTATGGGTGGACCACATTGTGTGTATTCACTCACCAACTGATCCAGCTTGCATTTAAAAAAATTTTTTATTTTTCATCAAGCCAGCTTGCAGGCTATAGAGAAAGCAGGAGAGAAAGAGAGAGAGACAGAGAGCAGAGAGAAAGGCTCCTAGTGGACCCAGTGCCTGGAACAAGAGCTGCCTTCACTGGGAGCTGGGGCAGAGGTGACTGTGGTCCCTCAGGGAAGGGGATGGGGGAACTGATGGCTGAGAGCCTTGGTTCCTCCACCAAGAAGGAGAGCAGAGAAAGAGGGTGGAGGTGGGTGGAGGAGAAAGTCAGAGTTCAGAGAATGGCAACAGGAAGTGGCCAGGGATAGAAGGCCCAGCTGGGGTGGGGGAATGTGACTCCATAGTGATGCCAATCACTGTCACCTTATTGTGAGGGATGCCTACAGGTTAGAACCAGCACCAACAACAATGATAATAATGGCTAAGTACTTAACGTGCATCACTTCATTTAAGTGCTGCAATAGCCCTGTGAGATAAAGATTGTTTTTGTTGCTAGCTGTCATCGAGTTGGCCCCAACTCATGGTGACCCTGTGCACAACAGATCGAAACACTGCCCAGTCCTGCACCATCCCCATGATAAGTTGCGGACTGGACCAGTGTGATCCATAGAGTTTTTATTGGCTGATGTCTAGAATAGATCGCCAGGCCTTTCTTCCTAGTCCATCTTAGTCTGGAAGCTCCACTGAAACCTGTTCATCATCACAGCAACACGCAAGCCTCCACTGACAGATGCGTACTGGCTGCACATGAGGTGCATTGGCCAGGATCCAGGTCTCTCATATAGAAAGTGAGAAATCTACCCTTGAACCACCACTGCACCTTTGAGATAAGGATTTTTATCCCATTTTCCAGATGAGCAATGAGGCTCAGAGAGGTGAAGCAACCTGCCCCAGGTCACACAGCTAGTAAGTGGTGGTGTAGAGAATTTACAGAGTCTATGCCCTTTCCAGGTCCCTGGGTGGTGTAAATGGTTTGCACTCAGCTGCTAACCAAAAGGTTGGAGGTTTGAACCCACCAGCCGCTCCACAGGAGAAACATGTGGCAGTCTACTTCCATAAAGATTTACAGCTTTGGAAACCCCATGGGGCAGTTATACTCTGTTCTATAGGGTCACTATGAGTCAGAATTGACTTGAAGGTAGTGGGTTTTTTTTTTTGTTTGGACTAACCAAAAGGCTGGTGGTTCAAGCCCACCCAATGGTTCCAAGGGAGAAAGACCTGGAGATTTGCTTCCATAAAGATTACAGCCAAGAAAAACATCTGGGGCAGTTCTTCTCTGTAACACTTAAGATAGCCATGAGTTGGGACTGACTCAACAGCAATGGGTTTTGATTTTGGATTTAGTGCCCTTTCCATGCCACAGGCAAGAGGTGCCTTCCAGCTGAAGATAGCCATTAGGGAGTAGCTTGGCCTTAAAATTCAGACATAATTTGGACTCATGGAGATGGGGAGCAATATAGAGGGTACAGCATGAACAAAGGCTAGCTGGCACAGTATAATAATAGTGATAGTAAATAGAGTAGTCATGATAATTATTGTATTGGGCAAATCTGTGGCAAAAGATCTCTTTAAAATCTTAAAAAGCAAAAATGTCACTTTGATGACTAAGGTGTGCCTGACCCCATCCATGGTATTTTCAATCACTTCATATACACATGAAAACTATACAAAGAAGAATTGCTGTATTTGAATTGTGGTGTTGGTGAAGAATATTGAATATATCGTGGACTGGCAGAAGAACAAGCAAATCTATCCTGGAGGAAGTACACCCAGAATGCTCCTTAGAAGCGAGGGTGGTGAGACTTCCCCTCGCTTACTTTGGACATATCATTAAGAAGGACTAATCACTGGAGAAGGACATCATGCTTGGCAAAGTAGAGGGTTAGTGAAAAAGAAGGAGACCCTCGATGAAATGGATTGACACAGTGGCTGCAACAATGAGCTCAAACATCCCAACAACTGTGAGGTTGGCACAGGGACCTGGTAACATTTCATTCTGTTATACATAAAGTTGCCATGAGTTGGAGCTGACTTGACATCACCTAACAACAACAGCAGCAATAAATATTATGGGTTTAATATTTATTCAGTTCTTACTATGTGCCAGGACCTGTGCTAAGCACTGTACATGCATGATCTTATTGAAACCTCAACACAGCTCTGAGAAGTAGATAAACCAACACGAAGAAAGCCAGTTGCCATTGAATTGATTACAACTCATGGTGACCCCATGTGTGTCAGACTAGAACTATGCTCCACGGGGTTTTCAATGGCTGTGACTTTCAGAAGTAGATCTCCAGGCTTTTCTTCCAAGGTGTCTCTGGAAGGATTCAAACTGCCAACATTTTGTTTAGTAGCCAAGTGCTTAACTGTGCTACCCAGGGACTCCTGTGAAGTAGAGACCATTATTATTAACGGCATTTGCAGATGGGCTGACCTTAGCTTGGAGATAAGAAAGAATCTCTCCAGGAACTTCTCCCAGGGAGGGCACACTGGAGGCCCTATTTTCCTAACCACTGGAATTCCTTTGCTTTCAGCCAAGTGAGGCTGCCATGCTGGTGCAGAACCATAGTGCCGTGTCTGAGTTTGTCCTCATGGGCTTCTCCACCTCCCCCCACCTTCGGCTGATGTTCGTCCCACTGTTCTTGCTGATGTACCTGTTCACACTGTTGGGGAACCTGTTCATCATGGCCATCATCTGGAGAGAGCGCCGTCTCCACACGCCCATGCACCTCTTCCTGTGTGCCCTCTCCATCTCTGAGATCCTGTATACCTTCGCCATCATCCCACGTATGCTGACTGACCTGCTCTGTACCCACCACACCATCTCCCTCGTGGCCTGTGCCAGCCAGATGTTCTTCTCCTTCACGTTTGGTTTCACCCACTCCTTCCTGCTCAGCGTTATGGGCTACGACCGCTCTGTGGCCATCTGCCATCCCCTACGCTACAACGTCCTCATAAGCCCCCAGGGCTGTACCTGCCTGGTGGTCTTGTCCTGGGCTGGGGGCTCCATCATAGGGATGGTGGTGACAGTGGCCATTTTCAACCTCACCTTCTCTGGGCCTAATGAGGTCCACCATTTTTTATGTCATGTGCCACCACTATTGAAGTTGGCCTGTGGAGATAATGTGCCAGCTGTGGCCATGGGTGTTGGCTTGGTGTGTATCACAGCCCTACTGGGTTGCTTTCTCCTCATCCTCCTCTCCTATGCCTTCATCGTGGCTGCCATCTTGAAAATCCCCTCTGCTGAGGGTAGGCACAAAGCCTTCTCCACATGTGCATCCCACCTTATTGTGGTCGTTGTGCACTATGGCTTCGCCTCTGTTATTTACCTCAAGCCTAAGGGTCCCCACTAGAGGAAGGTGACACCCTGATGGCTACCACCTACATGGTCCTCACACCCCTCGTCAGCCCTATTATCTTCAGCCTTAGGAACAAGGAACTGAAGAATGCCATGAACAAGAACTTCCTCAGCAAACTCTGTCTTTCTAGAAGTTGAACATCCAGTGTGGAGATGGTGGTGGAATATGTTAATAGGAGGACCATCCTCTTATCTGTATAATGGCATTAATAATGCCTACCTTGAAAAATTGGAGTCCCTGGGTAGTGCAAATCGTTAATGTGGTTGGCTGTTAACTGAAAGGCTAGAGGTTCAAGTCCACCCAGAAGCACCTAGGAAGAAAGGCCTGGTGATTTACTTCCAAAAATCAGCCATCGAAAGCCCTAAGACGTTCTACGCTGACACGCTTGGGGTCACCATGCATTGGAATCGACTTGACAACTAGTGGTTACAGGTACCCTGAGAGATTGGTGTAAGGATTTGTGTATGGGACAACATTCATCACATAGCTGGTACTCCATGAATGTTAGAATTTTTTTCTTCTTCTTCTCTTGGTTTTGTGGGAGGTTTATTGAGATAGAATCCACATACCATACAATTCACTCATTCAAAGTATACAATTCAATGGTTTCAACTACACCACAATCAATTTTAGAACATTTTCATCACCCAAAAAAGAAACTCTATACCCATTAGCAGTGAGTCTTCGTTTCCTCTCAGTTCCCCTATTATGGATTGAATTGTGTCCTCCAAAAATATATGTTGTAAATCCTAACTTCTGTGGCTGTGGTTATAATCCCATTTGTGAATAGGTTGTCTTTGTTATGTTAATGACACTGGATTAGTGTAGGGTGTGTCTTAAATCAATCTCTTTTGAGATATAAAAAGATTAAACAAGCAAGCAAAAGGAGCAGAGATAGGGGAGAGAGATGCCAAGCCACATGAAGATGACCCAGGAGCAGAAGCTCAAAGACACAAGGACCTTCTTCCTGAGCCTACAGAGATAGAAAGCCTTCCCCTAGAGCTGGCACTCTGAATTCAGATTTCTAGCCTCCTAAACTGTGAGCAAATAAATTTCTGTTTGTTAAAGCCACTCGCTTGTGATATTTCTATTATAGCAGCACTAGATGTCTAAGACACCCTCCTTCCAGCCCTAGGGAACAACCAATTTACTTTCTGTCTCTATGAATTTGCCAGTTCTGGACACTTCACACAAATGTTATTGTTGTTAGCTGCCCCTGTTGTCAGTTGGCCCCTAACTCATGGAGACGCCATGCACAATGGAAGGAAACCTCCCCGGTCCTACACTATCCCCATGATCAGTTGCAGATTGGATCATTGTGATCCACAGGGCTTTCATTGGCTGATTTGCAGAAATAGATTGACAGGTTTTTATTCTTAGTCTGGAAGCTGTGCTGATCCTGTTCAGCATCAGAGCAACACGCAACCCTCCACTGACACATTGGTGGTGCCTATGTATGAGGTGCATTGCTAGGAATTGAACCTAGGACTCCTGCAAAGAAAGCAAGTATTCTGCCTCTGAACCACCACTACCCCTTCACATAAATAGAATCATGCAATATGTGACTTTTGTAACTGGCTTATTCACTTAGCATAATCTCCTTTGAAGTTCACCCATGTAGTATCATGTATCAGTACTTCATTCATTTGCATTGCTGAGAAAAATTGTGTAGTATGAATATAATACATTTTTATTTACCCATTCATCAGTTGATGGACAAGTTTTTAGCTATTATAAACAATGCTTCTATAAACATTTAGATGAAGTTTTTGTGTGGGCATGTTATTATTTCTCTTGGGTATATACCTAGGAGTACTACTGTGTGTTGCTGTGATACTGGAAGCTATGCTACCAGTATTTCAAATACCAGCAGGGTCACACTTGGTGGACAAGTTTCAGCAGAGCTTCCAGATTAAGAGAGACTAGGAAGAAGGACCTGGCAGTCTACTTATGAAAAAATTGGCCAGAGAAAATCTTATGAATAGCAGCAGAACATTGTCTGATATAGTGCCACAAGATGAGCCCCTCAGGTTGGAAGGCAGTCAAAAGACAACTGAGGAAGAGCTTCCTCCTCAAAATAGAGTCAACCTGAGGGTGGGGCTAAGATGGCAGAGTAGCCAGATACTTCTGGTGGACCCTCTTACAACAAAGACCCAAAAAAACAAGTGATTCTATTATATATGGCAATCTGGGAGCCCTGAACATCAAAGGCAGAGTTGAGGAACTAGGCTGAGTGGCAGGGAGAGGGAAAAATGGTTCAGAAGCAGCGAGGAGTTGCCAGACCTGACCTAGCAAGAGCCTGAGCCCTTCAGGCCTGATCAGCTAGGGAGTGAGCGGCAAGGCAGGCAAGCATCAGTCCTCGGGAGGTGAATTCCACACAGGGAGAGACCCAGCCACTGAGAGTCTACTCGGCCACCTGGAACCAGTTAGAAGCAGCCCTAGATTGGTGAAAGATAAGTACTTGCATACGGCCTACCGTGCAGATCAAAAATATCCCCCTTAGGGAAAAACCTCTCTCCCATTTACCTCCCCACTCCATGCTCTGCACTGGGTCCTGGACCAGCTTCAACAATTGCCAAGTCGCCTGGGCCGGAAGTAGGATCAGTCACACATCCAGAGCCATTCTCCTTGCTTTGGAGAGTGAACACATTAACAAACAGGAGAAAAATAAACTGCCGGCTCCCCTAAGCCAGGAACCAGGGTAGGCACAACTCATTTGCCTAGGCACAGGCATAAGGGGATCCACGGACTCTGAGTGCCTTTCCCCCTGCATAGACTTGTGTGGACCCATCTCAACAGCATAGGCCCTCATTACTGCAGTATAACAAGGTATATACTGGAACTCTAACTTCAACTGTTTCAGCTGTGAAGTGGCAGGTCCTTGACATTTAACATTGCTCTGCCCATTAAGCAGCATCTTCACCTACCCACTTCAGGGGCCTGAGGACTGGTAGCTCCATCCATGCCACCTAGTCTCCTGCTATAGGGGCTCATGAATAAGAGGTGCCCCCCAGTCCTTACAGCCAACAGTATTAGGTGCTCATAGTCCAGATGCAAAACCCACCCACATACGTGCTCTAGGGAACAGGGACATGCATTCCTCCTGGACACTTGGGTGGCCGTCAGCCCCCTGCCTTGCTCAGAGTGTGTCCCCCTGCTGCAGCAAGATGCCTGTGCCTACACCAATCACCCATGCCTGTCTAAGTGAGAGCCTACACCACTCACTTCGTACTATCTACCTGGGCACCTGAGCTGAATCCATACAGGAGGAGTGGGCATACTCTTCAGCTCACATACCTAGTAACAGATCTAAACACCTGGTGACAGGACATTAGAGCTTCAAAGTTGCCAATAATCAAACTAGCTCTTATGAGCAGCCTATATGGGCATAACAAGATGAAACAAGAAGCTAGGACACAGTAAGCAAACATAAAATAAATAAATATAATAACTTATTGATGGCTCAGAGACAATAGTCAATATCAAATCACTAAAGATACAATCCAAGATGGCTTCAGCAAGTTCCCAAAATAATCTAGAAATTTTCCAGGGTAGGAAAATTTCTTGGAATTATTGGAGGCAGAATACAGAAGATTAATATACAGAACTCTTCAAGAAACTAGGAAGGAAATTAGGCAAAACACAGAACATGCAATAAAGGAAATTAAAAAGATTAGAGAAGAGCATAATGACAAACTTAAAAGGCTGCAAGAATACATAGAGAGACAGCAGTCAGAAATCCAGAAGATTAACAATAGTATTTCAGAATTAGACAACTCAACAGAAAGTCATAGGAGCAGAATTGAGTCAATGGAAGTCAGAATTAGTGAGACTGAAGACAAAGCACTTGACAGCAACTTATTTGAGGAAAAATCAGATAAAAGGATTTAAAAAAATGAAGAAATCTTAGGAATTACGTGGGACTCCATCGAGAGGAGTAACCTATGAGTGATTGGAGTACCAGAACAGGGGGAATAATAGAAAATACCGAGAGAATTGTTGAATATTTGTTGGCAGAAAACTTCCCTGATATTGTGAAAGATGACAAGATATCTATCCAAGATGCTTATCGAAACCCACATAAGGTAGATCCCAAAAGAAAGTCACCAAGACAGAGTATAATCAAACATGCCAAAATCAAAGACAAAGAGAGAATTTTAACAGTGGCTATGGATAAACGAAAAGTCATCTACAAAGGAAAGTCAATAAGAATAAGATCGGACTACTCAGCAGAAACCATGCAAGCAAGAAGGCAATGGGATGACATATATAAAGCCTTGAAGGAAAAAATCTGCCAGCCAAGAATCATATATCCAGCAAAACTGTCTCTCAAATATGATGGCAAAATTAGGGCATTACCAGATAAACAGAAGTTTAGGGAATTTGCAAAAACCAAACCAATATTACAAGAAATACTAAAGGGAGCACTCCGGTTAGAAAATCAGTAACATCAGATAACAACCCAAGACTAGAACACAGGACAGAGCAACCAAATATCAACCCAGATAGGGAAGTCACAAAAGTAAATCAAAGCTAAAACACTGAAAATAGGGAAACAGATGTCAATATGTGAAAAATGACGACATTAAAACAAAAAAGAGGGACTTAAAAAATGTAGACATCGATTTTTCATATGAAGAGGAAGTCAAGGCGATATAAAGAAATAAAAGACTGGTATAAACTTAGAAACATATGGGTAAATATTAAGGTAAACACAAAGGAAACTAACAATCCTACAAGACAAAATAAAAAAACTAGAAAAATATAAAGACTCAGCGAACACAAAATCAACAATGAAAAAGATGAAAAGAAAATACATAAAGAAAAACGACTCAGCACAGAAAATTAAGGGGAACAAAGAAACTGTGAACAACACACAAAAAAGATGTCAAAATGACAGCACTAAACTCATACCTATCAATAATTACACTGAAAGCAAATGGACTAAATGCACCAATAAAGAGACAGAGAGTGGCAGATAGGATAAAACAAACAAACAAACAAACAAACAAACAAACAAAAAAACATGATCCATCTATATGCTGCCTACAAGAGACACATCTTAGACTTAAAGACACAAACAAACTAAAATCAAAGGGTGGAAAAAATATATCAAGCAAACAACATTCAAAAAAGAGCAGGAGTGGCAATATTAATCTCTGACAAAATACACTTTAAAGTAAAATCCACCACAAAGGATAAGGAAGGACACTGTATAATGATTAAAGGGTCAATACACCAGGAGGACATAACCATAATAAATATTTACACACCCAACGACTAGGCTTCAAAATACATAAAACAAACTCTAACAAGACTTAAAAGAGAGATAGACAGCTCCACAATAGTAGTAGGAGAAAACAACACACCACTTTCAGTGAAGGACAGAACACCCAGAAAAAAGCTGAACAAAGACTTGGAAGAGCTAAATGCTACAATCAACCGACTTGAACTCATAGACATATACCGAACACTCTACCCAACAGCAGCCAAGTATACTTTCTTTTACAATGCATAATGAACATTCTCCAGAATAGACCACACATTAGGCCATAAAGCAAGCCTTAAACAATCCAAAGCATCGAAATATAACAAAGCATCTTTTCTGACCATAAAGCCATTAAAGTAGAAATCAACAACAGAAAAAGCAAGGACAAAAATTAAACACATGGAAACTGAATAACACCCTGCTCAAAAACTACTGGGTTATAGAAGAAATTAAGGATGGAATAAAGAAATTCATAGAATCAAATGAGAATGAAAACACATCTTACCAGAACCTTTGGGACACAGCAAAAGCAGTGCTCAGAGGTCAGTTTAGAGCAATAAATGCACACATCCAAAAGAAGAAAGGGCGATAATAAAAACATTAACCCTACAACTGGAACAAGGAGAAAGAGAGCAGCAAAAGAAGCCCTCGGGCACCAGAAGAAAGGAAATAATAAGAATTAGAGCAGAATTAAATGATAGAGAATAGAAAAACAATTGAAAGAGTTAACAATATCAAAAGCTGGTTCTTTGAAAAGATTAACGAAATTGATAAACCATTGGCCAAACTGACAAAATAAAAACAGGAGAGGAAGCAGATAACCCGTATAAGAAATGAGATGGGCGATAACACAACAGACCCAACTGAAATGAAAAGAAACATAACAGAATACTATGAAAAATTGTACTCTAACAAATTTGAAAACCTAGAGGAAATGGACAAATTTCTAGAAACTCACTACCTACCTGAACTAACACAAACAGAGGTAGAACAACTAAATAAACCAATAACAAAAGAAGAGATCGAAAAGGTAATTTAAAAACTCCCAACAACAAAAAAAGCCCTGGCCTGGATGACTTCACTGGAGAATTCTAGCAAACTTTCAGAGAAGAGTTAACACCACTACTACTAAAGGTATTTCAGAGCATAGAAAAGGTGGAATACTGCCAAACTCATCATATGAAGCCAGCATAACCATGATACCAAAACCAGGTAAAGACACCACAAAAATTAAAAATTACACACCAATACCCCTTATGAACGTTGATGCAAAAATCCTTAACAAAATTCTAGCCGATAGAATTCAGTTACATATCAAAAAATTAATTCACCATGATCAAGTGGGATTTATACCAGGTATGCAGGGATGGTTCAACATTAGAAAAACAATCAATGTAATCCACCACATAAATAAAAGACAAGACGACATGATCTTATCAATGAATGCAGAAAAAGCATTTGACAAAGTCCAACACCCATTCATGATAAAAACTCTCAACGAAATAGGAATAGAAGGGAAATTCCTCAATATAATTAAGGGCATTTATACTGATTTTTGTATGTTTATTTTGTATCCTGAAAGCCAACAGCCAACATCATCCTAAATGGAGAGACTTTGAAAGAAATCTCCTTGAGAACGGGAACCAGACAAGGATGGCCTTTATCAGTACTCTCATTCAACATTGTGCTGGAGGTTCTAGCCAGAGCTATTGGGCTAGAAAGAAAAATAAAAGGCATCCAAATTGGTAGGGAAGAAGTCAAAGTATCTCTATTTGCAGATGATAGGATTTTATACACAGAAAATCCCAAAGAATCCACAAGAAAACTACTGGAGCTAATAGAAGACTTCAGCAAAGTTTCAGGATACAAAATAAACATACAAAAATCAGCTGGATTCCTTTACACGAACAAAGAGAACCTCGAAGAGGAAATCACCAAATCAATACCATTTACAATAGCCCCCAAGAAGATAAAATTCTTAGGAATATATCTAACCAGAGACTTAAAAGGTCTATACAAAGAAAACTACAAGACACTACTGCAAGAAACCAAAAGAGACCTGCATAAGTGGAAAAACATACCTTGCTCATGGATAGGAAGTCTCGTCATTGTGAAAATGTCCATTCTACCCAAAGCAATCTGTAGATACAAAGCAATCCCAATCCAAATTCCAATGGCATTTTTTAATGAGATGGAGAAACAAATCACCAACTTTATATGGAAAGGGAAGAGGCCCAGAATAACTAAAGCATTACTCAAGAAGAAGAACAAAGTAGGAGACCTCACACTACCTGATTTTAGAACCTATTGTACCGCCTCGGTAGTCAAAACAGCCTAGTACTGGTACAACAACAGATACATAGACCAATGGAACAGAATTGAGAATCCAGACATAAATTGATGCACCTATGAGCAGCTGATATTTGACAAAGGCCCAAAGTCCTATAAGTGGGGAAAAGACAGTCTCTTTAACAAACGGTGCTGGCATAACTGGATATCCATGTGCAAAAAGCTGAAACAAGACCCATACCTCACACCATGCACAAAAACTAACTCAAAATGGATCAAAGACTTAAATATAAAATTGAAAATGATAAAAATCATGGAAGAAAAAACAGGGACAATGCTAGGAGCAGTAATATGTGGCATAAACACAATATAACCCATGTTAACTATGGTCAAGCACCAGAAGAGAGACCAGGTAATTGGGAGCTCCTAAGAATCAAACACTTATGCTCATGAAAAGACTTCACCAAAAGAGTAAAAAGACAACCTACAGACTGGGAAAAAAATTTCAGCTATGGGAAATCTGATCAGCTTCTAATCTCTAAAATCTACAAGATACTGCAAAACCTCAACAACAAAAAGACAGATAGCCCAATTAAAAAATGGGCAAAGGATATGAACAGGCACTGAACCAAAGAAGATATTTAGGTGGCTAACAGACACATGAAGAAATGCTCATGATCATTAGCCATTAGGGAAATGCAGATCAAAACTACAATGCGATATCATCTCACCCCAACAAGGCTAGCATTAATCCAAAAAACAGAAAACAATAAATACCGGAGAGGTAGTGGAGAGACTGGAACACTTATGCACTGTTGGTGGGAATGTAAAATGGTACAACCACTTTGGAAATCGATTTGGTGCTTGCTTAAAAAGCTAGAAATAGAAGTACCTTATGATCCAGCTATCCTGCTCCTTGGAATATATCCTAGAGAAATAAGAGCCATCACATGAATAAATATATGCACACCCATGTTCATTGCAGCACTGTTCACGATAGCAAAAAGATGGAAACAACCTAGGTACCCATCAAGGGCGAATGAATAAACAAATTATGGTATCTTCACACAATGGAACCCTACGAAACGATAAAGCTGTGAAACATCTTATAACATGGACGAATCTGGAGGTCATTATGCTGAGCAAATTTAGTCAGTCACAGAAGGACAAATATTGCATGAGACCACTATTATAATAACTCAACAAAAGGTTTAAACACAGAAGAAAACTGTCTTTGATGGTTACGAGGGTGGGGAGGGAGGGGGAGGGTTATTTGCTAACTAGATAGTAAATAAGAATTAGGTGAAGGGAAGGACAGCACACACTACAGGGGAAATCAGCACAACTGGACTAAACCAAAGCTAAGAAGTTTCCTGAATACAATCAAACACTTTGAGGGACAGAGTAGCAGGGGTAGGGTTCTGGGGACCATGCTTTCAGGGGACATCTAGGTCAATTGGCATAACAAAGCTTATTAAGAAAATGTTCTACATCCTATCTGGTGAGTGACGTCTGCAGTCTTAAAAACTTGCAAGCGGCCATCTAAGATGCATCAGTTTGTCCCAATCACCTGGAGTAAAGGAGAATGAAGAACACCAAAGACAGAAAGAAAGTAGTAGCCCAAGAGACAAAATGGGCCACATAAACCAGAGATTTCATCAGCCTGAGACCAGAAGAACTAGATGATGCCCACCTACCACCGATGACCGCCTTGACAGGGAACACAACAGAGAGCCCTGATGGAGCAGGAGAAACGTGGGGTGCAGAACTAAAATTCTAGTAAGAAGACTAGACTTAATGGTCTGACTGAGACTGGAGGAACCCCATAGAGCATGGCCCCTAGATTCTCTATCAGCCCAGAACTAAAACAATTTCTGAGGCCAACTCTTCAGACAGGGATTGGACTGGACTGTGGGACATAAAGTGATACTCATGAGGAGTGTGCCTCTTAGCTCAAGTAGATACAAGAGACTAAATGGGCAGCTTCTGCCCAGAGGCAAGATGGGAAGGCAGAGAGGGTTAGGAGCTGGTTGAATGGACATGGGGAATCAGAGGTGGAAAGAAGGAGTGTGCTGTCACAGTATGGGGAGAGTAATTAGAGTCACATAACAATGTATGTACAAATTTTTGTATGAAAAAAATAAAAACATAAAAAAAGTTAAAAAAAATAGAGTCGACCTTAATGATGAGAATGGAGTTAAGCTTTCAGACCTTCATTTTCTGATGTGACACTACTCAAAATGAAAAGAAATGGCTGCAAATATCCATTAATAATCAGAACATGAAATGTACCAAATATGAATCTAGGAAAATTGGAAGACATCAAAAATGAAATAGAACACATAAAGATTGCTATCTGAAGCATTAGTGAGCTGAAATGGACAGGTATCTGCCATTTTGAATCTGATAATAATATGGTCTCCTATGCTGGGAATGACATATTGAAGAAAAAATGGTACCTTGTTGGTCAGAAATAATTTTTCAAGATCCATCCTGAAGTACAATGCTGTCAGTGATGGGGTAATATCAATATGCCTACTAGGAAGACCAGTTAATATGACTATTATTCAAATTTACTCACCAACCACTAAGGCCAAAGATGAAGAAATTGAAGTTTTTTACCAATTTCTGCAGTCTGAAATTGATCAAACATGCAATCAGGATGCATTGATAATTACTGGTGATTGGGATTCGAAAGTTGGAAACAAAGAAGAAGGATTAGTAGTTGGAAAATATGATCTTGGTGATAGAAACGATGCCAGAGATCGAATGATAGAATTTTGCAAGACCAAAGATTTCTTCATTGCAAATACCCTTTCTCAACAACATAAATGGCAACTCTTCACATGGACCTCGCAGGATGGAATACACAGGAATCAAATAGACTATATCTGTGTAAAGAGACAATGGGGAAGCTCAATATCATCAGTTAGAACAAGGCCAGGGGCCGACCTTGGAGCAGACCATCAGTTGCTCATATGGAAGTTCAAGTTGAAGCTGAATATAATTAGAACAAATCCAGTAGAGCCAGAGTACGACCTTGAGTATATTCCACCTGAATTTAGAGACCATCTCAAGAATAGATTCAACACATTAAACACTAATGACCGAAGACCAGATGAACTGTGGAATGACATCAAGGACGTCATACATGAAGAAAGCAAGAGGTCATTAAAAAGACAGGAAAGAAAGAAAAGACCAAGATAGATGTCAGAAGAGACTCTGAAATTTGCTCTTGTATGTCGAGAAGCTAAAGCAAATGGAAGAAATGATGAAGTAGAAGAGCTGAACAGAAGATTTCAAAGGATGGCTCGAGAATACAAAGTAAAGCATTATAATGACATGTGAAAAGACTAGAGTTAGAAAACCAAAGGAAAAACACACTAGGCATTTCTAAAGCTGAAAGAACTGAAGAAAAAATTCAAGCCTCGAGTTGCAATATTGAAGGGCTCTGCAGGCAAAATACTGAACGACACAGGGAGTATCAAAAGAAGATGGAAGGAATACGCAGAGTCACTCTACCAGAAAGAATTGGTTGACATTCTGTCATTTCAGGAGGTGACATATGATCAAGAACCAATAGTACTGAAGGAAGAAGTCCAAGCTGCAATGAAGACACAGGCGAAAAACAAGACTCCAGGACTTGATGGAATACAAGTTGAGATGTTTCAACAGAGGAATGTAGCACTGGAAGGACTCACTTGTCTATGCCAAGAAATTTGGAAGACAGCTACCTGGCCAACAGACTGGAAGAGATCCATATTTTTGCCTATTTCAAAGAAAGGTGATCCAACGGAATGTGGAAATTATCAAACAATATCATTAATATCACATGCAAGTACAACTTTGCTGAAGATCATTCAAAAGCAGTTGCAGCAGTACATCGACAGGGAACTGCCAGTAATTCAAGGTGGATTCCGAAGAGGATGTGGAACAAGGGATATCACTGCTGATGTCAGATGGATCCTGGCTGAAAGCGGAAAACACCAGAAAGATGTTTACCTGTGTTTTAGTGACTATGCTAGGGCATTTGACTGTGTGGATCATAACAAATTATGGATAACATTGCTAAGAATGGGCATTCCAGAACACTTAATTGTGCTCATGAGGAACCTGTACGTAGATCAAGAGGCCGTCATCCCAACAGAACAAGGGATATTGCGTGGTTTAAAGTTAGGAAAGGTGTGCGTCAGGATTGTATCCTTTCACCATATTTATTCAATCTGTATGCTGAGAAAATAATCCGAGAAGGTGGACTATATGAAGAAGAACAGGGCATCAGGATTGGTGGAAGACTCATTAACAATTTGTGTTATGCAGATTACATAACCTTCCTTGCTGAAATTGAAGGGGACTTGAAGCACTTTCTGTTGAAGTCCATAGACTACAGCCTTCAGAATACACATATATGCACATATATCACACATGTGTACACACACATATATAATGTATATATATATTATGAATATATATATACTTCACTGCTTTTGCTTTTCTAGAGAACTCAGTCTAAGACAGTTGCCATCAAGTCACCTCCGACTCATGGTGGCCTTATGACATCATTCACGGGCCCTGTGCCATTGTCACAATTGTTGATATGTTTGAGCTCATTGTTGCAGCTATTGTTTCAATCCATTGCTTTGAGGGTTTCTCTCATTTTCGCTGACCCTTGTCTTTACCAGACATGATGTTCTTTTTTAGGGACTGGTCTTTCCTGATGATGTGTCCAAAGTAGGCAAGATGAAGTGTCGCCATCCTCACTTCTAAGGAATATTCTGGTGGCACTCCCTCCCAGGTTG
The DNA here is from genome assembly GCA_030035585.1 of Dugong dugon. Taxonomy (NCBI): domain Eukaryota; kingdom Metazoa; phylum Chordata; class Mammalia; order Sirenia; family Dugongidae; genus Dugong; species Dugong dugon. The sequence continues at coordinate 20,367,400 of CM057462.1, read as the reverse complement.
ATTTGTTTATTCTTCTGGCAGTCCACCATATATTCGAAATTCTTCATGAACACCACAATTCAAATGCGTCAATTCTCTTTCTATTTTTGTGTCTTTAAGGTTGGCTTGATTGTCCACGAATATTCATTGCAGTGCTATTCATAATAGCCAAAGAGTGGAAACAGTCCAAATGTCCATAAGCTGATGAATGGGTAAACAAAAGGTGGTACATCCATACAATGGAATATTATTTGACAATATGAAGGAATGAAGCGCTGATCCATGCAACAAAGTGGATGAACCTTAAAGACATTATGCTAAGTGAAAGAGGCTAGTCACAAAGGACCACAGAGTATATGATTCCTTTTATATGAAATGTCCAGAACAGGCAAATGCATAGAGACAGAAAGTAGATTGCTTGTTGCCTAGGGCTGGGGGAAGGGGAAATGTGGTTTCCGTGTGGGGTGATAAGAGTAATTGTGATGATGGTTGTACAAGTCTGTGAGTTTTCTAAAAACCAATGATTTATCTACTGTTGAGAAATATAATTAAAAACAAAATCTACATCCAACCCAGAAAACATCACCCCAAAAATAGAAGTGAAAGAAATGCTTTATGATTGAACAAGCAACATACCAGAATGTGCTGCATCAGGGGCAATCTGCTGAAGAGAGTGCAAAGGCAGACAGCAATCTGACCTTTTAAGTAGTGGCTACAACACATCACATTTAACTGTTCAAGATAAAATTGCTGATTTTCTAGTACTTTTAAGGCCAGACGTAGGTTTGCAATTTCAGGTTAAATCCCTTCCAGGAAACTGTAGGATAAGGGAGGATGACCTGAAGTTACACTTTAAAGATGTGGCTACCAGGTCCTGAGTTAACGTCTTAGATTTACGTACAGACAAAGAATTTACAGTTCGTAGAGACAAAGAATTTACAATGACAAGTTATTTAAAGGGAATTCTGAAAGAACAGGGGAAGGGAGGAGTCTCTTCCCTTATTTTCAACCAAAAAACAAAAACAAAAAACCAAACCACTTGGTGTCTAGTTGATTCTGACTCATGATGATCCCATGTTTGTTAGAAAAGAACTGTGCTCCACAGGGTTTTCAGTGGCTGATTTTTAGGAAGTAGATTGCTGGGGATTTCTTCCAAGGTGCCTCTGTGTGAACTAGAACGTCCCACCTTTAAGTTGGCAGCTGAGCACTTCATTGTTTGTGCCATCCAGTGACCTAATCTGCCTTGTTGTTGTTAGTTGCTGTCAATTCCAGCTCATAGCTACCCCATGTTACAGAGTAGAACTGTGCTTCATAGGGTTTTCAAGGCCGTGCCCCTGGGCCATTGCCATTTCATCCCTGATCCTGTGGCCCTTGGCCCTTCCCTTTCTGGTACTCAGAGGCACCAATCAAGGATGAGTCCATGGAACCCAATTTTCTTTTGTGGACAGAGTATGTGATCTCTCTCAACTCCTTTTCAGATGTCTACTGAGCTGGGGAAACAAACTAGGAGAGAACATCTAAAGGTCAAGTTCTGTTTCCCCAAATGTCTCAACCCAGAGCAGTTTAGACCTACCCGGAGCTTGGGTGGAAGGGATGCAGGACTCCTTCAGTCCAGACTGGAATTTACCTCCCAACCAGCCAGCTACCCTAGCATTTTTCCTGGTGTCATTCTGGCACCCTGAGTGGTCATTTTAAGGAGGTCCTCAAACTCCTTCCAATCTATCCCCGGCCTGTTTCCAGCCTCTCCTCTCTGCATGCTCAGCTCACCTCCATGCCTTTGCTCAAACCATTCTCTCTATAAGGAATGTGTAAGGACACATACAAATTGAAAATAAGCGGTTTTCATTCTCCTTGTTGTCATAGACCTCAAGCCACGGATTCTGCTTAAAGTAAAAGCAAAGAGTTTTATTTAAAAGAATCACAAATAAGGAAAACACAGAGTTGAGGATGTTCTCAACAGTGTTCTGCTGTCTCTATCTGTTATTGTTGTTGCTAGGTGCCGTCGAGTGGGTTCCAACTCATAGCAACGCTATGAACAACAAAACAAAATGCTGCCCAGTCCTGTGTCATCTTCATAATTGTTTCTATGTTTGAGCCCATAGTTGCAGCCACTGTGTCAATCCATCTCATTGAGGGTCTTCCTCTTTTTCACTGACCCTCTACTTTACCAAGTATGATGTCCTTCTCCAGTGACCGGTCTCTCCTGATAATATGTACAAAGTATATGAGACAAAGTCTCACCATCCTCTCTTCTAAGGAGCATTCTGGCTGTACTTCTTCCAAGACAGATTTGTTCATTCTCCTGGCAGTCCAGTTCAATATTCTTTACCAACACCATAATTCAAAGACATCAATTCTTCTTCGGTCTTCCTTATTCATTGTCCAGCTTTTGCATGCATGTGAGACGATTGAAAACACCATGGCTTGGGTCTGGTGCACCTTAGTCCTTAAAGTGACAGCTTTGCTTTTTAACACTTTAATGAGGTCTTTTGCAGCATATTCGCCCAGTGCAATGCAATGTCTCCATCTAGTTAGAGGTTTTTATACATAGAGAAACAAAGGAAAGGTAGGGGTTTAATGATTGTAGATTATCTTCACTTTGAAGTCCTTTGAAATGTAAAGGTCATCCACCTGGTCAGGGAGGAGTGAGCTAGCTGGTGTCGTTATTCTTCATGGTGGAATCGTAGCCAGCTATTCATGATTGTAGTCAGTTCTGGGAGCAAATTGTTTACGTGTTCTTCTCAAATGGTTTACATCCTGACTGTTTTGGTTACTTATGAACATATTCTTCCTGAGAACAATGGTTTACGTCTTGACATACTCCTCCTAAATGATACTACTTCCTGATCTTTTGTTTCCTGGGGATGCATATTGGCCCCATCATTCTATTTGTTGAGCGTGGTTAAGTTCTCTCATTCTTTTCTAAAAGTTACTTATCTATTGGTTTCAGCGAACACAGTAGAAACAGAAATGACAGGCTGTAGTTTTGAAGTAGAATCTATTCTAAAAATCAAAGTAGAGTCTGACTTTGGACAAGAACATTTTTTGTTGTTAGGTGCCGTCGAGTCAGTTCCAACTCATAGCTACACTACCTACAACAGAACAAAACACTGCCCAGACCCACTCCATCCTCACAATCATTTCTATGTTTGAGCCAATTGTTGAAGCTATTGTGTCAGTCTATCTTGTTGAGGGTCTTCCTCTTGTTTGCTGACCCTCTACCTTACCAAGCATGATGTCCTTCTCCAGGGACTGGTCCCTCCTGATAACATGAGACAAAATCTTGCCACCCGTGCTTCCAAGGAGCACTCTGGCTGCACTTCTTCCAAGACAGAATTGTCCGTTCTTCTGGTAGTCCATGGTATATTTAATATTATTTGCCAACACCATAATTCAAAGGCATCAACTGTTCAGTCTTCCTTATTCATAGTCAAGCTTTTGCATACCTATGTGGTGATTGAAAATATTATGGCTTGGTCAGGTGCACCTTAGTCCTTGAAATGACATCATTGTTTTTCAACACTTTAAAGACGTCTTTTTGAGCAGATTTGCCCAGTGCGATACATTGTTTGATCTCTTGACTGCTGCTTGCGTGGACACTGACTGTGGATCCAAGTAAAATGAAATCCTTGACAACTTCAATCTTTTCTCCATTCGTCATGAGGTTGCTTATTGGTCCAATTGTGAGGGCTTTTGTTTTCTTTATGTTGAGGTGCAATCCATACTGAAGGCTGCGGTCTTTGATCTTCATCAGTAAATGCTTCAAGTCCTCTTCACTTCCAGCAAGCAAGGTTGTGTCATCTGCATATTGCAGGTTGTTAATGAGTCTTCCACCAATTCTGGTGCAGCATCTTCTTTATACAGTCCAGTTTCTCAGATTATTTGCTCAGCATACAGACTGAATATGTATGGCAAAAGGATACAACTGTTACACATACCTTACCTGATTTTACACCATACAGTATCCTATCTATTTGAACTCGTGCCTGTAAGTCTATGTACAGTTTCCTCATGAGCACAATTAAGTGTTTTGAAATTTCCATTCTTTTCGATGTTATCCATAACTTGTTATGATACACATCATCAAATGCCTTTGCATAGTCAATAAAACACAGGCAAACATCTTTCTGGTATTCTTGCTTTCAGCCAAGATCCACCTGATATCAGCAATGAGATCCCTTGTTTCATGTCCTCTTTTGAATTTGGCTTGAATTTCTGGCAGTTCCTTGTTGATGTACTGCTGCAACTATTTTTTGATTATCTTCAGCAAAATATTACTTATGTGGATATTAATGATATTGTTCGATAATTTCTGCATAGTTTGATCACCTTTCTTTGGAATGGGCACAAATTTTGATCTCTTCCAGTCAGTTGGCCAGGTAGCTGTTTTCCAAATTTCTTGGCATAGACAAATGAGCTCCTTTGGCACTGCATCCATTTGTTGAAATCTCAATTGACATTCTGGCAATTCCTGAAGCCCTGTTTTTCGCCAATGTTTTCAGTGTAGCTTGGACTTCTTCCTTCAATACCATCGGTTCTTGATCATATGTTACCTGCTGAAATGGATGAACATTGACCAGTTCTTTTTGATATGGTGACTCTGTGTATTCTTTCCATCTTCTTTTGATGTTTCCTGCATTGTTCAATATTTTGCCCATAGAATCCTTTAAAATTGCAACTCCAGTCTTGAACTTTTTCTTTAGTTCTTTCAGTTTGAGAAATGCCAAGAGTCTTCTCTTTTGGTTTTCTAACTCCAGGTCTTTTCACATTTCATTATAATACTTTACTTTGTCTTCTCAAGCCACCCTTTGAAATCTTCTGTTCAGTTCTTTTACGTCATCATTTCTTCCTTTCGCTTTAGCTGCTGTACATCCAAGCAAGTTTCAGAATATCTTCTGACATACATTTTGATCTTTTCTTTCTTTTCTGTCTTTTTAATGACCTTTTGCTTTCTTCATGTGTGATGTCCTTGATGTTATGCCACAACTTGTCTGGTCTTTGGACATTAGTGTTCAATGTGTCAAATCTGTTCTTGAGATGGTCTCTAAATTCAGGTGGGGTATACTCAAGGTAGTGCTTTGGATCTTGTGGACTTGTTCTAATTTTATTCAGCTTCAACTTGAACTTGCATATGAGCAACCTCTTTCATATTAATCAAGTGCCTCAATTATCATTCTGAGGTGCTTTTACTCACTGTTGAAAATAAGGGAAGAGCCTCCCACCTGCCCATTCTTTCAGAATTCACTTTAGTAACTTGCCACTGTAAATTCTTTCTTTGAGTTTTTGAAAAGTATGTATATCTGATATTCTTCATCAACACCAGAACTCAAAGTCATCAATTCTTTGGTCTTCCTTATTCATTGTCCAGCTTTTGCATGTGTATGAGGCAATTGAAAACACCATGGCTTGGGTCAGATGCACCTTAGTCCTCAAAGTGACATCTTTGCTTTTCAATACTTTAAAGAGGTCTTTTGCAGCAAATTTTCCCAGTGCAATCTGTCGTTTGATTTCTTGACTGCTGCTTCCATGGGTGTTGATTGTGGTTCCAAGTAAAATGAAATCCTTGACAACTTCAATATTTTTTCTGTTTATCATGATGTTGTTTATTGGTCCAGCTGTGAGGGTTTTTGTTTTCTTTATTTTGTGGTGTAATCCATACTGAAGGCTATCATTTTTGATCTTCATCTTTAAGTGCTTCAAGTCCTCTTTGCTTTCAGCAAGCAAAGTTGTGCTATCTGCTTATCACAGATTGTTAATGAGTCTTTCTCCCATCCTAATGCCTTGTTCTTCTTCGTATAGTCCAGTTTCTCAGATTATTTGCTCAGCGTATAGATTAAATAAGTATGGTGAAAGGATACAACCCTGACACACACCTTTCTTGACTTTAAACCACGCAGTATCCCTTTGTCCTATTCAAACTACTGCCTCTTGGTCTATGTATAGGTTCCTTATGAGCACGATTCAGTGTTCTGGAATGCCCATTCTTTGCAATGTTATCCACAATTTCTTATGATCCACACAGTCAAATGCCTTTGCATAGTCAGTAATAAACATCTTTCTGGTATTCTCTGCTTTCAGCCAGGATACATCTGACATCAGCAATGATATCCCTCATTCCACATCCTTATCTGAATCTGGCTTGAATTTCTGGCAGCTCCCCGTCAATGTACTGCTGCAAACATTTTTGAATTATCTTCAGCAAAATTTTACCTGCATGTGGTACTAACGGTATTGTTTGATAATTTTCACATTCTGTTGGATCACCTTTCTTTGGAATGGGCACAAATATGGGTCTCTTCCAGTCAGTTGGCTAGGTAGCTGTCTTCCAAATTTCTTGGCATAGATGATTGAGTGTTTCCAGCATTGCATTCATTTGTTGAAACATCCAATTGGTATTCTGTCAATTCCTGAAGCCTTATTTTTCACAAATGCCTTCAGTCCATCTTGGACTTCTTCCTTTAATATCATTTGTTCTTGATCATATGCTACCTCCTGAAATCATTGAACATCAGAGATGGAAAGTGCAAGAGCTCAGGGTGCCAGAGACAGGGTGCACTCAGGGACAGTGGTATGTCAGGGTGAACCCTAGAGTGGTGAAGTTGGGTAAGGGGTTTCTGTAATATGAAGGCAGAGAGGTGAGAAGGGCAAGAGTATGCAAGACTACAAAGGCTACTTGAAGAGTTTGTTCCAAGGGCAATAAAACCAAACCAAACCTGTTGCTGTTGTTAAAGAGAAAAATTAGTAACAGACATCTTACTTTGCTTTTAAAGTTTTCTTAACCACAAAACCAAATATTTGCTGTAATGAAATTCCTGACAAAAAATTAATCCTGCCAGTGGCTTTTCTTTCACCCAAAGTTGCTAATCTTTTCTTTCCTATTCCAAACCAGGCTTACTCAATTTTATTTCAAAGGTGTGGCTGCAGGTGCGGGGAGGGCCAGAGACCACCTTGTGACCTGATATCAGTTGCTCTCGGTAACAATCAATCACGTTAAGATTAGTCAGTGGTTGATCTCCTAGTCTTCTCCATCCTCTTTTCTTTATAAGCCTCATGGTGACTGGTTTACTTTGAGTCATTTGCTTTTTTTGGTATTAGAATGGTCTCCCTATATGCATATAGAATAACTGTTCAGAATAAAACTTATGTTTCAATTTTGTTGTTTTTTTGCTATTTGTAACACAGTCAATTCTGACTCATGGCAACCCCATGTGTTGTTACAGAGTAGAACTGCTCCATAGGCTTTTCATAGCCATAATCCTTATGGGAGCAGATTGCCAGATCTTTGTTCTGAGGCACCTCTGGGTGGGTCCAAATCACCAGCTTTTAGGTTAGTAGCCAAGTACAAATTGTTTACGCCACCCAGGGACCTCCAAGGGCAAGGGGGGATCAAAAACATTTTTATACGTACAGAAAAGAGCTGTGTGAAATTCTATTTGTGAACATATTCATGGGCATTTGGATTATTTCCAGTCTTTGGTGCCTATGAATAGTGTTCCTATGAACATCTTGTACATGTTCTTTAGTGGACAATACTTACGTATTCCATTGAGTCTGTACCTAGGAGTGTAATTAGTGAGTCATACCAAACCAGCCAAACCCACTGCCGTCGAGTCGATTCTGACTCATGGTGACCCTGTAAGACAAAGTAGAACTTCCCTATAGGGTTTCCAAGGCTGTAATCTTTATAGAAGAAGGCTGACACATCTTTCTCCCACAGAGAAGCTGGTGGGTTTGAACTGTCAGCCTTTTGGTTAGCAGCCAAGTGCTTAACTGCCTCACCACCAGGGATCCTTCAAGCAATTAGTCCCTCCTAATGAATGTTGTTGTTGCTAGCTGCCATCAAGTCAGCCCTCAACTCATGGAGACCTGAAGTGCAAGGGAACAAAAAGCTGCCCTGTCCTGTACCATCCCCTTGATCAGTTACAAATTGGACAGTTGGGATCCATAGGGTTTGCGTTGGCTCAATTTTGGAAGTCTATGGCTAGGCCTTTTTTCCTAGTCCATCTTAGTCTGGAAGCGTCACTGAAACCTACTGAGTAACACTCAAGCCTCCACTGTCAGATGGGTGGTGGCTGCACATGAGGTGCATTGGCCAGGAATCAAACCCAGGTCTCCCAATGGAAGGAGAGAATTTTATCACTGGACCACAGTTTTCCAAAGTGGTTGTACCATGTACACTCCCACCAGTGGGTGTTGACTTTAAGCAGTAAGCAGCTTGCTCAGAGAACCCTGGTGATGCAGTGGTTAAGCATTTGGCTGTTAACCAGAAAGTTGGCAGTTCAAATGCACTAGCCACTCCTTGGAAACCCTGTGGGGCAGTTCTCAACTCGACTGCAGTGGGTTTGGTTTCTAGCTTGCTCACATTCCTGTTTGTAGGGGATTCTCTCTGGCAGCTGTGAGGAGAGCAGGCCATAGGGGGCAGGAGTGGCCTGGGGAGATGCAGGAAGAGGGTACAATCTCGGGGAGACATGAGGGCTGCCTGGACTGGGTTGAGTGGCCGGGTTTGAGACTGATTTCAGAGGTGGGATGAACAGTGTTGATGATTGGACAGTGAGAGTGGGAGACACACCACTGACACCAGACTATCTGGCTTGGATGATCAGGACAATGGGAATAGGGTAGAACTTGACTTAGAAGGGAGGTGGGGCTATCTAACTTGGCCAGAAGACACTGAACACTTATCAAACCTGTTTAAAAATAATCAAAGGACAAATAAAGTATATAGTTATTCCATATGCATACGGGGAGACCATTTTGTTTCTAAAAAAACAAATGACTCAATACTAACTAGTTACAATGAGGTTTTTAAGGAAAAGATTAGGGAACAGAGTAAAAAAAATTAACCATGGCTGATCTTAACCAGATTGAAATCATAACCCCCTTTCTGAGATCAGCCAACATCACCTTATGAGGTGGTCCCTGTGACCCCAATCATTTGCACAAATCCTCGATGTAGTCTGGAGGCTTTAAAATATTAAAAAACAAACTCACTGCCATCAAGTCGATTCCGACTCATAGTGACCCTATAGGACAGAGTAGAACTGCCCCATAAGGTTTCCAAGGAGTGGCTACTGGATTCGATCTGCCTACCTTTTAGTTAGCAGCCAAGCTCTTAACCACTGAGCAACCAGGGCTCCCTTAAAGTAAATAAAGGCAAGGAATCCCAAGTGTTATCTCTCAAAAGCAAAGAAAATTGCCTAAAGTAAAATTATTTGCACAAGATAAACCCTGAACTAGTTTATGGTTAGGAGTTCCTGGGTGGCACAAGTGCTAGACTACCAACAAAAAGTTTGGTGGTTTGAACCCAATTGGTAGCGTCTAGGAAGACAGGCCTGAAAGGTCACAGCCTTGAAAACCCTACGGAGTGCAGTTCTGCTTGGCACACTTGGGGTCACCATGTGTCAGAATCAAGTTGGGGGCAACTAACAACAACACTTCCAAGTGTTATCTCTCAAGAGGCAGGGGAAATTGCCTAAAGTTAAATTCTTTGTAGGAGATAAACTCTGAGCTAGTTTATGGTTAACAGATGTCTTTGTCACAAAGGAAAGGAGCCCTGGTTGCATAGTGGTTAAATCAATTCAGCAGCTAACTGAAATGTTGGTGGTTTGAACCCACCAGCCGCTCCATGGAAGAAAGATGTGGCAGCCTACTTTCATAAAGATCACAGCCTTGGAAACCCTATGGGGTAGATTACTCCGTTCTATAGGGTCCCAGTGAGTCCGAATTGACTTGACAGCAATGAGTTTTTGTCACAGAGGGAAATCTGTTCAACTTTATGGTCACTGTGTCTCCATAGTATTTCTTTTTTTCTGCTCTTGGATGCATTTCACATTGGTCAGTGAACTTTGTGAACGTTCCTATATACTCAGAGGAATCTGTCAATTCCTATTCCTTAATTTCTCTTTTAACAAGCCCAAGAGAAACCGTTTTCCAAGACCCAGCTCCAAATCACCTGTTCTGGGAAGGCTTCCAGCTGCCCTCATCCTGGGCCTCTGGGTAGAGACCTTGTTCCCAGTTCTGGGCTTCCCTAGTTCCTGCCCTCCGTCTTACCTTGCCTGGACCCCAAGGGGGTCTTCCCAACTCCATCATCCCCACAACTGGGACCTCCTCGGGCCTCCGGGGACCTCTCTGGGCAGAAGAGAAGGGATTGGAAGCCTTTGTTGTGTGCTGATGGAGAGAGGAGGGATGGAGGCTGGCAGGTCCCCAAAGGCTCCCTGAGGTCCCTCCTACTCTCCCCATCATGAGGCACAGCCTCATTGGAGCTTCCAGGCTGGCTTTCTGGAGAAGCCCTCAGGAATGGCCAGCTGGGGAGGCCACGGCAGGAATAAGGCAGAAAGCATTGACACCAGGGGCTCCCAGACTGCCTCCTATACCTGCGGGGGCACCACTGAGAGCACCAAGCAGGTGAGATTTTTCTGCTGTCCCTGCTCTAAGGCAGAAGCAACACACACCAAGGAAGACCAGAACAGAAAGGGTAGAAACCAAAAACCAAACGAGTTGCCGTGGAGTCAATTCTGACTCATGGAAAACCCATGTGCACAAAGTAGAACTGTACTCCATAGTGTTTTCTTGGCTGTGAATTTTTCGAAGCAGATCACCAAGTCTTTCTTCCAAGGCACCTCTGGATGTGTTTGAACTGCCAAAGTTTTTGTTAGTAGCCTTGTGCTTAACTGTTTGTGTCGCCCAGGGCCTCATGAATGGAGAGGGTATGATGATAGAACTGGAGAGTTGTAGGGTAGCACCTCCTGGTTTGGGGACTGGAGTGAAGCCCTGGGGGTGCCTGAGGTAAAGGGAGAAGTAAGAACGTCTTCAGCCTTAGGAGGCTTCCTGGGGTCTACCTCAGTTTATCCTTTCTGAGTGCCTGCTGATTTATCCAGCCTAGGCATCCACCACAACTCTCTTGTTAGTTGCTGTTGATCAGATTCCAACTCATAGTGACCCCATGCAGGCAGAGTAGAACTGCACTCCATAGGTTTTCCAAGGCCATGACCTTTTGGATGCAGATCACCAGGCCTTTCTTCCGAGGTGCCTTTGGATGAGTTCAAACTGCCAACCTTTTGGTTAGTAGCCGAGTGCTTAACCGTCTGCTCCACCCTGGGACTCCCTCCAGCTTCTAGGTCAGTGGTTTCGACTGCCTCCCAGGGGATGCTTGCCAATGTTGGAGACATTTTTGGTTGTCAAAGCTGGGGAAGGGGTTGCTACTGGCATTGTAAGGACAAATATCAATTGAAAATAAGAGGTTTTAATTCTTCCTGTGGAAAATAAGGGAAAAGTCTCCCCTTCTCCAAGAGAAACCATTTCCCCTGTTCTTTCAGAACTCATTTTAGATAACTTGTAATTGTAGAGTCCCTGGGTGGTGCAAATGGTTAAGCACTTGACTCCTAGCCAGAAGGTTTGGTGGTTTGAACCCACGCAGAGTCGCCTAGGAAGATAGGTTTGGCCACCTGCTTCTGAAAAGTCACAGCCATTGAAAACCCTACAGAGTAGTTCTACTCAGCACACATGGGGTCACCATGAGTCAGAATTGACTCTGAGTCACCTAACAACAGGCACAAACTTGCAACTGTAAATTCTTTCTCAGTCTTTTTGCAAAGCTTGCAAATCAAGGAAATTTCCTCAAGGACCTGAGCCATCGCTTTTGAAATATAATCGTCAAGGAATATCACAGCCCTGTCTACCAGTTTCCTGGAAGGAGATTAGCATAACTGCAGGTATCCTGCCATTAAAGACACTGTACAAGAAAATTAGCAGTTTTATCTTGAAAGTGTGAATGTAATGGGTTGTATCCACTATATACAGGGTCAGCTTCCTGTCTGCCTTTGCAGTCTCTTCAGCGGATTGCCCCTGATACAACACATTCTGGTTTATTGTTTATTCAATCATATAACTTTTCTTTCTCTTCTATTTTTGTGGTGAGGTTTTCTGGGTTGGGAGTAGATTTTTTTTATAGTAACTTTCCCCAACAGCATCTAGTGGGTGGAGGCCAGGGATGCTGCTAAATGTCCTGCACTGCAAAGGAGTGTCCTGGCCACCAAGAATCGTTTGACCCCAAATGTCCTTACTGCTGAGGTTGAGAAATCCTGGTCTAAATGTATCTTAAGGAGCCCTGGTGGTGCAGTGCTTAAACCACTTGGCTGCTAACCAAAAGTTCAGTGGTTTGAACCCACCAGCCACTCTGTTTAAGAAAGATGTGGCAGTCTGCCTCTGTAAAGATTACAACCTTGGAAACCCTATGGGACAGTTCTACTCTGTCCTTTACGGTCACTATGAGTCTGAATTGACTCCAGGGCAACAGTTTTTTTTTTTTTTTTTTAAGGAGTGTCTTACCTCTGCTGTTGTGCCCTGGGCTGGGGTAAAGGTGAGCCCTGCCAACGTGGGGGCAAAGTTCTGGGTTGTTGTTAGTTGCCATGAAGTCGATTCCAATTCATGGTGACCCCATGTATGCAGAATATAACAGCTCTGTAGGTTTCCAAGGCTGTGACTTTTCAGAAGCAAATAACCAGGCCTTTCTTCTGAGGTACCTCTGGTCGAGCCCTTAACCATCTGCACCACCCAGGGACACCTTCAAGGTTCCAGGAGAGGCAGGGATATAGGGATGTAGGCTGGATGGATTAGTGTGATGTTTGCTCATCACTTGTGTGTGAGCCATCCTCCTGGAGACCAGGTATCGTCAGAACTCTATTTACCTGTCTGCCTAGCTATCTGTCTACCTGGAAGCCCAGCCTCAAGAGCTTTGGTCTCTCCATCAAGCAGGAGCAGGGAGGATGGACTGTACAGTTGAAAGAGGGGCATGAGGAGAGGGAAAAAGTTGGGTCAACTTCTCGGGGGAACTGTGTTGAGAGACTGCTAGTGCCCCCCCCGCCACAAAAGAAAATCTGAGCGATGTTGTAATTTAAAGTTTTATTTGGTATATAGATCCTGTAACTGGGAAAGGTGCTTCCTCGAGCAAAGACAGGCTAGGGGTTTGTATCAATAACAGAAAATAAGGAGAAATAAAATGGAACAAAGCATGTTTAAAAATATTTTTTTCCGTACTTTGAAGTTGCAGCTGGACATTAATTTTATCATGCTGTCAAGTCAGGCAAAAGGTAAGGTATCTGGAGCAATTAAAACTTAAGCTTGTCAGAAGAAGCAGAGAGCCTGCTGAATGTCAGCTTAGAACATTTGAGCACATACATGGGTTAAAGTTTAGTGTCAGAAGAAATGCTATGTGTATATCAATAAGACCAAAAAAGATGGGGGTTTTGGTGTGTGAGGCCCCTGAAGTGAATTTGTCTAAGTCCAACTTCCAGAAAATCAGGAAAAGGAAGAAAAGATTTAATTGAGGGACCTGCTGGGGTCAGAGACTATGAGTTTAGAATAGGGCCAACTGATATCATCTGGTATGGAAGGAAGGTTCCTGGGTGGTGCAGATGGTTTGTGCTGGACTACTAACCTAAAGGAGCCTTGTTGGCACTGCTCCATGGGGTAAAGGTTGGTGGTTTGAACCCACCCAGTGATGCCACAGAAGAAAGGCCCGGCAATCTGCTTCCATAAAGATTACAGCCAGGAAAATCCTATGGAGCTGTTCTACTTTGTAAAACATGGGCTCACCATGAGTCAGAAGCAACTTGACAGCAACGAGTTTGGTTGGTTTTGGTATGGAAGGACACAAACAAACCAGCTCAGAAGATAGAAAACGATATCAAAGACCATGCTAACGGCCTTTATTGGGGAAACTCTGTGATAAGCCGTTTACACGCCTCATTTTTTTGAATCCTCACAGACTCTTAGAAGACAGTTTCTGGCTACTCCCATTTTGTAGTTAGGGAGAGCTGGAAAGTTCTTTCTCCAAAGACACACAGTGGGAGCTGGGGTTTGAACCCTGTGCTTGATGACTCCAGAAAATTCTCTCTGGAAGCCAGAGTGGAGTGGGAGCAGAAGAAGGGCGGTGGGGGGAGCCAGGGGCAGTGGTCCCCTTGGTTTCCCATCTTTCTGTTAACTTGAGCTGGAACAGCCTTTGCTGGACAGAAATCCTTAATATTGACGTTTCCATGTCTTTTTAAAATCACCTTAACTGCTGCTTTTGAAATTGTGTTTAAGAAGCCCTTCCCCATTCCTAGATCACAAAGAGATTCTCCTATACTTTCTTGTATGAACTTGATAGTTTTATCTTTAATATTTGTGTCTTGGATTCATATGAACTCCGTCTTTGCAAATGATGCTAGGCAGAAATGCAAATTACCTTGCTCGATAACATGAGCACTATTCCCACCACAAACTAGTAAAACAGTTCGTCTGTGTGTGTGTGTGTGTGTTTTATTCATTTATTTTATTGTACTTTAGATGAAGGTTTTCTGAGCAAATTAGTTTCTCATTAAACAATTAATACACACATTGTTTTGGGACATTGGTTGCCAACCCCACGACGTATCAATACTCTCCCTGCTCGACCTTGGGTTCCCCATTACCAGCTTTCCTGTCCCCTCCTGCCTTCTCATCCTTGCCCCTGGGCTGGTGTGCCCATTTAGTTTAGGTTTGGTTTTATGGGTCTGTCTAATTTTTGGCTGAAGACTGAGCCTCAGGGGTGACTTCCATACTGAGTTAAAAGGGTGTCTGTCCGGGGGTCATATTCTCGAGGTTACTCCAGTCTCTGTCAGACCATTACTTCTGGTCTTTTCTTGTGAGTTAGAATTTTGTTCTACATTTTTGTCCAGCTCTGTTTGTAAACCTGGGAGGACATGGATCTCCTGTTCACTCCATTTTTGTAAGGTTAGTTTGGTTTTTCACTGACTTTCATTCTTCTGGAGGAATTTTAGAATGTTTTTATCCAATTCACAGTTGATTTGACTGCAATTGTAAATGAAATTGGTATTTTAATTTGGGGAAGAAATGTTATCTTTGTGATATCAGATCATCCCATCTGCAGGAGGACGTGTTTTCTTCAAAACCTTCAACTAGAACAATATATTGCCACAGGTTGCAGAAGCAGAGACCAGCATCAAGCTGTTGTCTAGTAAATCAGACATTAGAATCTGTGAAAATGTAGAACAAGGCCACTGTTCTGTTTTGTGTGTGTGTGTGTTTTGGAAAGTGTAGTTACTTTCGAATATATTGTTATTTATATTAAAATGCAGTAGGTTTATTGTTATTTTAAAATGCTTTAACATTGAAAATGGTTTGCACTTGACTAAGTGGGTGGTTCGAATCCCCACCACCCCAGTGGTACCACAGAAGACAGGCCTGGTGATCTGTTTCTGTTAAGATCACAGCCAAGAAAAGCCTATGGAGCAGTTCTACTCTGTAACACATAGGGTTACCATGAGTTGGAATCAACTTGATGGCAACTAACAACAACTTAATACTGCATTTTAAAAGTTTCTGTTTTAATTTCATATATGGTAAATATTGATAGTTAGAACCTAGCTAGACCAAAGCCCCAATTTTTAAGTGTTTAAGGGACCCTGGGACCAAAATACTGGAGAGTTGTTTCTTTATAGTTTTATTGCTACTGGGAATGTTATTTTACTTTTAAGAAGAGTTATTTTTTTTCATTGTGGTTCAAACACACACACCAAAACATCCATCAATTCAGTAGCTCCCCATGCACAATGTTATCTTACTTTTTATTTAAATTATATACTTTGAATGATTGTTACTGGTGTAAAGGAATACTGTGAGTTTTGTAAGCTGAAATTACCTTCTGCAGCAATTAGATCTCTTACTGTTCTAATTGATTGTGTTTCAACACGGGGACCAAAATATTGGAGAGTTGTTTCTTTATACTTTTTATTGCTAATGGGAATGTTATCTTACTTTTTAAATTTTTTTTTAATTGTACTTTAGATGAAGGTTTACAGAACAGATGGTTTCTCAATAAACAGTACACATATTGTTTTATGACAATGGTTAACAACCCACATGTCAACACTCTCCCTTCTCAACCTTGGGTTCCCTATTACCAGCTTTCCTCTTCCCTGCTGCCCTCTAGTCCTTGTCCCTGAACTGTTGTGCCCTGTAAGTCTTGTTTTGTTTGATGGGACTGTCTAATCTTTGGCTGAAGGGTGAACCTCAGGAGTGACTTCATTACTGAGCTAAAAGAGTGTCCGGGGGACATACTCTCGGGGTTTCTCCAGTCCTGTCAGGCCAGAGTGTCTGGTCTTTCTTTGTGAGTTAGAATTTTATTCTACATTTTTCTCCAGCTCTGTCCGGGACCTTCTGCTGTGATCCCTGTCAGAGCAGTCAGTGGTGGTAGCCGGGCACCATCTAGTTGTAGTGGACTCAGTCTGGTGGAGGCCGTGGTAGTTGTGGTCCATTAGTCTATTGGCTAATCTTTCCCTTGTATCTTCTTTTCTTCATTCTCCCTTGATCTCGAAGGGGTGAGACCAGTGGAATATCTTAGATGGCTGCTCACAGGCGTTTACGACCCCAGACACTACTCACCAAGGTAGAATGTAGAACATTTTCTTTATAAACTGTGTTATGCCAATTGAGCTAGATGTTCCCCAATACCATGGTCCCCATAGCCCTCCGCCCAGCAATTAGGTCCCTCAGGGAGTTTGGATGTGTCTGTGGAACTTCTATGACCTTTTCTTGTACAAGTTGTCCCAGCTTCCCCAGTATTGTGTACTGTCTTACCCTTCACCAAAGTTACCACCTATCTATTGTCTATTTAGTTCCCCCCATACCTCCCATCCCTTGTAACCAACAAAGATTGTTTCTTTTTGTGGGTAAACTTTTTCATGAGTTTTTATGGTAGTGGTCTCATACAATATTTGTCCTTTTGTGATTGACTTATTTCAGTCAGCATAATGTCCTCCAGTTTGATCCATGTTATGAGATGCTTCACATTCATCATTATTTTTTATTGTTGCATAATACTCCATTGTGTGTATGTACCACAGTTTATTTATCCATTCATCTGTTGATGGGCATCTAGGTTGTTTCCATCTTTTTGCTATGGTGAACAATGCTGCAATGAACATCAGTGTGCATACGTTTATTTGTGTGGCAGCTCTTATTTCTCTAGTATATATTCCTAGGAGTGGGATTGCTGGATCGTATGGTATTTCTATTTCTAGCTTTCTATGGAAGCTTCATATCATTCTCCAAAATGGTTGTATCATTTTGCATTCCCACCAGCAGGGCATAAGGGTTCTGATCGCCCCATAGCCTCTCCAACATTTGTTATTTCCAGTGTTTTTCATTCGTGCCAGTAATACCAGGGTGAGATGGTATCTCATGGTGGTTTTAATTTGCATTTCTCTAACGGCTAGTGATCACATTTCCTCATGTGTCTGTTGGCTGCTTGAACATCTTCTTTGGTGAAGTGTCTGTTCATTTCTTTTGCTCATTTTATAATTGGATTATATGTCTTTTTGTTTCTGAGGTTGGATTTTCTTGTAGATTTTAGAGATTAGGCCTTTGTCTGACTTGTAATATCCAAATATTTCTTTCCAGTCTGTAGGTTTTCTTTTAACTCTTTTGGTGAAGTATTTTGACGAGCATAAGTGTTTAATTTTTAGAAGAGCCTAGTTAACCAGCTTATCTTCTGGAGTTTGTATGTTGTTGTGTACGGTTTGTATCCTGTTAATGCCATGTACTAGGGCCTCTAGCACTGAGCTTATTTTTTCTTCTATGAACTTTATAGTTTTTGTCTTTATATTTAGGTCTTTGATCCATTGTGAATTTATTTTTGTATATGGTGTGAGTTATGGGTCCTGTTTCATTTTTTTGTAGATGGATATCCAGTTTTGCCAGCACTGTTTGTTAAAAAGACTGTCTTTTCCCCATTTGATGGACGTTAGGCCCTTGTCAAAGATCAGGTGACAGTAGGTGGATGGATCCACATCTGGATTCTAAATTCTGTTCCACTGGTCAGTGTAACTGTTGTTGTACCAGTACCAGGCTGTTTTGACTACCGTAGCTGTATAGTAGGTTCTGAGGTCAGGTAGTGTGAGTCCTCCTACTTTATTCTTCTTCTTCAATAGTGCTTTGCTTATCTGGGGCTTGTTTCCTTTCCATATAAAGTTAATGATTAGTTTTTCCATCTCTTTAAAGAATGTTGTTGATATTTGGACCAGGATTGCATTGTATTTGTAAATTGCTTTGGGTAGAATTGCCATTGTCACAATGCTGAGTCTACCTATCCATGAGCGTGGTATGTTTTTCCATTTATGTAGATCCCTTTGGGTTTCTTGCAGTAGTGTTTTATAGTTTTCTTTGTATGGGTCTTTTACATCCCTGGTTAGATTTATTCCTAAGTATTTTATTTTTTTAGAGGCTATTATAAATGGTATTGTTTTCCTGATTTCCTTTTCATCATTCTCTTTATTGGTGTATAGGAATCCAACTGATTTTTGTATGTTTATCTTGTATCCTGCTACTCTGCTGAATCTTTCAATTAGTTCCAGTAGTTTTCTCATGGAGTCTTTAGGGTTTTCTCTGTATAGTATCATATCATCTGCAAACAGGGACAGTTTAACATCTTCATTACCAATTTGGATGCCCTTTATTTCTTTTTCTTGACTTATTGCTTGAACCAGCACAATGTTAAATAGGAGTGGTGATAAAGGGCATCCTTGTCTTGTTCCTGTACTCAAGGGGAATGTTTTCAGCCTCTCTCCATTAAGAATGATGTTGGCCATTGGTGTTGCATAGATGCCCTTTATTATATTGAGAAATTTCCCTTCTATACCTATTTTATTGAGAGTTCTTTTTTTTAAATCAGGGATGGGTGTTGGACTTTGTCGAATGCCTTTTCTGCATCAGTTGAGATGATCATGTGATTCTTTTCTTTCCTTTTATTTATGTAGTGGATGATGTTGGTTGATTTTCTAATGTTGAATCATCCTTGCATACCTGGTATGAATCCTACTTGGTCATGGTGTATTATTTTTTGATATGATACTGAATTCTATTGACCTGAATTTTGTTGAGAATTTTTGCATCTATATTCATGAGAGATATTGGTCTGTAATTTTCTTTTTTTGTGGTGTCTTTGCCTCGTTTTGGTATCAGGGTTATGCTGGCTTCATGGAATGAATTCTGAAGTGTTGCTTCCTTTTCTGTGTTTTGAAATAGTTTGAGTAGTACTGGTACAAGCCCATCTCTGAATGTTTGGTAGAATTATCTAGTGAAGCCATCTGGGCCAGGGCTTTTTTTTTTTGTTGGGAGTTTTTTTTTTTATTATTACCTTTTCAATCTCTTCTCTTGTTATGGGTCTGTGCAGATTTTCAATATCACTTCGTGTTAGTTTGGGTAGGTAGTGTGTTTCTAGAAATTTATCCATTTCCTCCAGGTGTTCACATTTGTGGGAATATAGTTTTTCATAATACTCTGTTATGATCCTTTTTATTTCAGTTGGGTCTGTTGTAATGTCCCCCATTTCATTTCTTATTTGAGTTATTTGTGTCCCTTCCTGTCTTTCTTTTCTCAGTCTGGCCAGTGGTTTGTCAATTTTGTCGATCCTTTCAAAGAACCAGCTTTTGGTTTTGTTGATTCTTTCTATTGTTTTTCTATTCTCTATTTCATTTATTTCTGCTCTGATCTTTATTATTTCCTTTCCTCTGGTGGCTGTAGGCTTTTTTTTTTTTTTTTTTTTGCTGTTCTCTATTTGTTCGAGATCTGTAGTTAATGTTTTTATTTTGTCCCTTTCTTCTTTTTTGATATATGCATCTACTGCTATATACTGTCCTCTGAGAACTGCCTTTGTTGTGTCTCAAAAGTTTTGGTATGATGTGTTTTCATTCTCGCTTGATTCTAGGAATTTTTTGATTCCACCTCTGATTTCTTCTATTACTCAGTGGTTTGTAAGCAGGGTGTTATTGAGTTTCCATGTAATTGATTTTTTTTTTTCCTTGCTCTTCCTGTTGTTAATTTCTACCTTGATGATCTTGTGGTCAGAGAAGATACTTCGTATTATCTCAAACTTTTGGATTTTCTGAGGGATGCTGTGTGGCCTAAGATGCAGTCTATTCTGAAAAATGTTCCATGTGCATTGGAAAGGAACATGTACTTTGCAGCTGTTGGGTGGAGTGTTCTATATACGTCTGTGAGGTCAAGTTGGCTGATTGTGCCCTTTAGGTCTTCTGTATCTTTGCTGAGTTTCTGTTTAGTTGTTATGTCCTTTACTGAGAGTGGTGTGTTGAAGTCTCCTACTATTATTGTGGAACTATTAATTTCTTCAGTGCTGTTAGAATCTGTTTTATGTATTTTGGAGCCCTGTCATTGGGTAGGTGGATGTTTATTATCGTTATGTCTTCCTGATGGATCATCCCCTTAATCAGTATATAGTGTCCTTCTTTGTCTTTTATGGTGGATTTTGTTTTAAGTCTATTTTATCTGAGATTAGCATTGCCACTCCTGCTCTTTTTTGGTAGCTGTTTGCTTGATATATTTTTTTCATCCTTTGATTTTTAATAAATTTACTTCTTTATTTCTAAGGTGTGTCTCTTGTGGACAACATATGGATGGATCCTGTTTTTTTAATCCAATCTGTCATTCTCCATCTCTTTACGGGTGCATTTAAGCTATTTACATTCAGTTTAACTATTGATAGGTGTAAGTTTATTGCTGTCATTTTGTAGTCTTTTTGTTTGTGGTGCTGACATTTTCTTTGTTCCTCTTACTGTCCTGTGCTGAATTGCTTTTGTTCATGGATTTTTTTTCATTTCTTTTGGTTTTGTTTTTACTGAGACTTTATGTTTTTCTTCTTTATTTTGATGAGTAGGTTTGTTAACTTTCTTTGTGGTTACCTTGAAATTTACCCTTATCTTCCTAGATTTGAACTAGTCTACTATTACTTGGTATCGCCTTGCCTTCCTCTCCATTAGAAGGTTCTATACCTGTGCTGTTTATTCCCTCTTTTATTGTTCTGATGTTGTTGTCATTTACAGATTAACCTCTCTGGTTCCCTGTTGTATTTCTTTTGGTTTTGGATAGTCCTTGAGAGTTCATTTCCTAGGTTAGTATCTGGCTAGTACAATCCTGGGTCCTAGATTCAGCCTGTGGTCTGATGTCATTTATTCTCAGATTGAAGGACTTCCTTTAATAATTCTTGTAAGTTTGGTTTCATTTTTACAGAGTCCCTTAATTTCTGTTTATCTGGAAATGTCCTGATTTCATCATAACATTTGAAGGAGAATTTTGCAGGATATATTATTCTTGGCTGGTAATTTTTTTCTTTCAAGGTTTTATATATGTCATCCTATTGCCTTCTTGCCTGAATGGTTTCTGCCAAGTGCTCCAAGTGACACCTCAAGGTTAGTGCTTTACCTTTCAGAAAGGAGATCTTAAACTCAAAGAGTTTTGCAGCTCGACCAGGATCAACCAGTTAATACGTGGTAGAAGCAAGACTCAAACCAAGGCCCCCTGGCCCATACCCATTCCACCCAGATGAGGTCCAACTGAAGACATTGCTGCCCTAACTCACCCCCTTTTTGTTTTGTTTTGACAACTTTATGTGAACCCAATCAGGTAACATCCTAAACCTTTATACTGCCAGCCTCTACAGAACATTACTGCAGTTCCCCACTGTGAATTGAAGCCCCAAGTATCGCCTTCAGCTTAGAGATCTTCATGAGCAGCAAAGTACAGGAATGGACAACACTTTTAGAAGTGGTGGTATCACCTGGGGTCAGGAAGAGTTGTGGACATACGATGATAGAGTTGCTTACAAAAGAGTAACTGACACTATTCCAGAAATGTAGACATGTATAGGATTTGTTGTTGTTGTTAGTTGTCATAAAGTCAATTCCCACTCATAGCGACCACATGTGTGCAGAGTAGAACTGTGCTCTATAGAGTGTCAAGGCTGTGGCTTTTTGGAAACTGATTGCCAGATCTGTCTTCCAAGGTGACTTGGATGGTTTCAAGACACCAATCTTTTGGACTCCAGTATGGGATTGCCATTATTGTGTGCCATCTAGTTGATTCTAACTCATAGTGACCTTCTAAGACAGAGTAGGATTGCCCCATAGGGTGTCCTAGGCTGAAATATTTACAGGAGCAGATCGTCAGCTCTGCAGAGGTGCTGGTGGGTTTGAACTGCTGACCTTTTGGTTAGCAACCGAGAACTTAACAATTGTGCCACCAGGGCTCCTTCCTGTATAGGATTAATGAACTAAAAACTAAAGTGGTTGAATGAGGCAGAAATTTTAGAATATCGGGAAGCAAAATCTAGATAGACTGAAGAAGGGCAAATCTCGAAAAAGGGGGATTATACTTCACTTGGAGAAGCACAGATTATGAAAAGTTTCAGAGGATGAGATCAAAAGAGAATTAAAAGTCTTTCCACCTACAGCAAATTTCAGGCAGCCCAAACTAAAGGACTTCATAGCATTTTTCTTCTAAAATTCCACAGGAACAATGATAAAAGAATGAACTATGAAACTAAAGGCTAATGACCATTTCAATTCCTTCAGATGACTGAAAGTGACAAAAGCGTGACCCAGTGGTTGCCTGTTCTGGGGGATGTGGGCAATGGTATTTTTAGAATCATGAGTGGCTTGTACTTACTGCCAAAAGAGGGAAAATAAAATAAGGTGTCCTTTCCTGCCAGTTTTGCATCCCTATCTTCCCATCCCATGCGGTTCCTCCATTTCTTTATCATTTGTATTTGCTTTGCTGAATGTTCCACTTTGAACGTGTTTTCAGCCTCTCCTTTCTCTTGAAGAAAAGAAAAGTGGGTCCCAACCTCAGAGCTCACGTTGTGATATAACTTTGTTCCACCTTTGGAGCACAGAGCCAGATTTAGAGAAACTGTTTGGACTTCCTGAACAGTGACTCTCCACCAATCTCACACCAAAACCAAAGACCAAACCAGTTGCCATTAAGTCCATTACTACTCCTGGCGACCCTGTGTGTGCAGAGTGGAACTGCTCCATAGGGTTTTCAAGGTTGTGAACTTTCAGAAACAGATCTCCAGGCCTGTCTTCCAAGGCACCTCTGGGTGGATTTGAACCTCCAATCTTTTAGTTAGTAGTCAAGAACTTAACAGTTTGCACCACTCAGGGAGTCAAATATCCATCTTAATCCAGTCCTAAAACATAAATTGCTTTTCTGGCAATCCAGAGTTTCCTGAGAAGACTAACACCTACTGACTTACTCTGCTTATATTTTCTGATTATCTTTTATTCTGATTATGTTTTCATTCTGATTATTTTCTCTTGCTATATTTTATGTATGATGTCTTCGATGTCATTCCACAACTTGTCTGGTCTTCAGTCATTAGTGTTCAGTGTGTCAAATCCATTCTTGAGAGAGTCTCTAAATTCAGGTGGGATATACTCAAGGTCATATTGTGGCTCTCCTGGACTTGTTTTAGTTTTCTTCACCTTCAACTTTAACTTGCATCTGAGCAATGGATGGTCTGTTCCGCAGTCGGCCGCTGGCATTTTCTGACTGTTAATACTGAGCTTCTCCATCATCTCTGAGGATGGCTAGGACTGGGGAGTTTTCACTCTGTTGTACATAAGGTCGCTATGAGTCGGAACCGACTCAATGGTACCTAACAACAACAACAATATATTTTATATGGTGGCAGTGGTGGCTCAGTGGTAGAATCCTCATCTTCCATATGGGAGATCTGAGTTTGATTCCCAGCCAATGTACTTCATATATAGCAACCACCTGTCTGTTAGTGGAGGCTTGTGTGTCACTATGATGTTGAACAGGTTTCAGAGGAGGTTCCAGACTAAGATGGACTAGGAAGAAAGGACTGGCAATCTACTTTCAAAATCAGCCAAAGAAAACTCTATAGATCACAATGGTCCTATCTGCAACCAATCACGGGGATGGCAGAGAATTGGGCAGTGTTTCATTCCAGTGTGCATGGGGTCACCATGAGTTAGAGTCAACTCCACGGCCGCTAACAAAGGCAAGTATATTTTATGTTTACCAACGCATTCCAAATAGAGTTTACTATGTTAATGGCTCTATACATGTGAAATGGGTGCCTAAATATTTCTCAGAAATAGTGTATCCCAGCAGTCAGAGGAGTGTGATAGCAACAAGCCTGTTTTTTGAGTAGAAGGATCTGGATTTGAGACCCAAATTTGGCACTTCCTCACTCTTTCTCCTCTGAGTTGGTGGTTCATGAAGACAAAGTGGCTTAGTTGATGATCAGTGATTGAAAACCAAGGAAAGGGCTTTCTTTACACCCCCAGGGCTGCTAATTCTATTACCATGCAGTTCCACTGTGCATCTGGCCTTTCCAGGGGATTCTGCCTTAGGAACAGAGGGCTCAAACACAAATCGATGTGATTAACCAGCATTACAAAGGAAAGGAACCATAACCTGGTTTTCAAGATGCTCCAGCATGTTCATATGTAGTTTTTGTTCAGAAAATGGGAATTGTTCTTTTAAGAAAGTGCCATTTTAAAAGCTTGATCTTCTAGAAAGTTAAAAACAAACAAAATGACACTCTAGAGAAATCCCTTGGAGTACGGGCTGGAATGGAGCAATGTGGCACAGGACTGTCTGACTCCAGAAAGTGAGCTATCAGCTGCCACCTTAAAAAAAAAAGTAAGATAAAGAAAGGTGTTATCACAGGAGATCTAGAAAGTCTGAATGAAAAACCAGCACTGAAGAACCAGACTTTTTTTTATTGTTGTAATTAAATGAAGTTTACATTTCAAGTTAGTCTCCCATACAAAATTTCTTTTTACATACATTGTTATGAGACCCCATTCTGCGACAGCACACTCCTCCCCTCCGCCCCTGATTCCCCATGAACATTCAACCAGTTCCTAACTCCCTCTGCCTTCCCATCTCACCTCTGGACAGAAGCCGCCCCTTTGGTCTCTTGTATCTACTTGACTAAGAGGCACATTCTTCACGAGTATCACTTCATGTCTCACAGTCGAGTCCAATCACTGTCTGAAAAGTTGGCCTTGGAAATTGTTTTAGTTCTGGGCTGATAGAGAGTCCAGGGGCCATGCTTTCCGGGGCATCTCCAGTCTCAGTCAGACCATTAAGACTGGTCTTCTTACTAGAATTTGAGTTCTGCATCCTTTCCTTCTACTGCTCCATCTGGGACCCTCTGCTGTGTTCGCTGTCAGGAAGTTCATTGGTGGTAGCCAGGCACCATCTAGTTCTTCTGGTCTCAGGCTGATGAAGTCTCTGGTTTATGTGGCCCGTTCTGTCTCTTGGGCTAATACTTTCCTTGTGTCTTTGGTGTTCTTCGTTCTCCTTTACTCAAAGTGGTTGGGACCAATTGATGCGTCTTAGATGGCCACTTGCAAGCTTTTAAGACCCCAGACGCCACTCACCAAAGTAAGATGCAGAATATTTTCTTAATGAGCTTTGTTATGCCAATTGACCTAGATGTTCCCTGAAAGCATGGTCCCCAGACCCCTCATCCCTGTTACTCTGTCTCTCAAATATTTGATTGTATTCGGGAAACTTCTTAGCTTTGGTTTAGTCCAGTTGTGCTGGCTTCCCCTGTAGTGTGTACTGTCCTTCCCTTCACCTAAGATGATTCTTATCTACTATCTAGTTATTGAATAATCCTCACCCTCCCTCCCCACCCCTGTAACCATCAAAGAATGTTTTCTTCTGTGTTTAAACCTTTTCTTGAGTTCTTCTTGTAGTCTTATACAGTATTTGTCCTTCTGTGACTGACTAAATTCACTCAGCATAATAAGTTCCAGCTTCCACCATGTTATATGATGTTTCACAGCTTCATCATTGTTCTTTATTGTTGCATAATATTCCATTGCCACCCAGAGGCGGCTTGAAAGAAAGTCCTGGCAATCTGCTCCCCAAAAAATCAGTCATTGAAAACCCTATGGAGCACAGTTCTACTCTAAAACACATGAGGTCATAGTTATCAGAAGTGCTCCTGTGAAGCCACAGGTGGGCTCAAACCGACAATCCTTCGATTAGTAGGGGAGCGCTAAACTGTCGTGCCACCAGGACTCTTAGGACACGTGTAAGACATGCAATTCTGTATTACGGGGCTGGCATGAAATGAGATTGAATTGCCAGGAAGCCAAACCAAAGTCACGGTGTGCAGGTGGGGCTGTGGGAGCTGGCTGAAGTCCATGTGCTTCTATGACTTAAATCTTCACCTCTCTGGGTTTTAGTTTCCTCGTCTTCACAATGAGGAAGTCTGAGCAGATGCTTGCCAGGGTTCCTCCTAGCTCTGAGACTCCAGAGTTATCTAGGGCCAGAGACTCATTTGGACAAGTTGAGGCTGAACATTTGGAAGGCAGTTAGCAGAACAACGGCCCTAGGTTATTCCCTGCACCATTATTTGTAATAGGAGAAGACCAAAACCCTAAGTGTCTGTCTATGAGGAAATGACGTAACAGCTCCGGCACTTTCAAGCTCCCAAGGCTTACTGTTGAGGGGAAAAAGCAAGTTGCAGCTTCTAATTGATGTTAACTCCCTCAAAAATTCTACTATAGATTTTTTCTTTTTTTATTGGAGTAAAAATACATATAACAAAACATTTGCCATCTCAACTTTTTTTACATGTGCAATTCAGTGACATTAATTAAGTTCATCATATTATTTAACCATTACCACTATCCATTTCCAAATTATTCCAACACCCTTAACAAAAGCTCACTTACTCTCAGGAATAACCCCCTCCCACCTCCCCCCTTCCTCTCACCGCTGGTAACCACTAATAAACATTGGTCTCTATGCATCTGTCTGTTCTACATATTTCATATAAGTGGGATCATACAATATTTATCCTTTTGTGTCTGACTTATTTTGCTCAGCGTAATGTTCTCAAGGTCCATCCATGTCATAGCATGTATCAGAGTTTCATTTCTCTTTATGGCTGATAATATTCCATTGTATGGATACACCACAGTCTGTCCATTTGTCTGTTGATGGACATTTTTGTTGCTTCCACCTTTTGGCTATTGTGAATAGTGCTGCAGTGAACATTGGTGTACAGGTTTCTGTTTGCATTCCTGCCTTCAACTCTCTTGGGTATACCCTTAAGGGTAGAATTGCTAGGCCATAAGGTAATTTTTTATTATTTTTTTATTGCACTTTAAGTGAAAGTTTATAGAGCAAATTAGTTTCTCATTAAACAATTAATACACATATTGTTTTGTGACATTGGTTGCCAACCCTGTGAGGTGTCTATACTCTCCCTTTCTCAACCTTGGGTTCCTCATTTCCATTCATCCAACTTCTCTGTCCCTCCTACCTTTTTGTCCTTGCACCCTGGGCTGGTGTGCCCTTTTACTCTCGTATACGTGGTTGAACTATGTGTTTTATTTTTGTTTCATAGGTCTGTCTAATCTTTGGCTGAAGGAGTGACTTAAGTACTGAATTAAAAGGTGTCCAGGGGCCATACTCGTAAAGTTTCTCCAACCTCTGTCAGACCAGTAAGTCAAGTCTTTTTGTTATGAGTTTGATTTTTGTTCTTCATTTTTCTCCAGCTCTGTCTGAGACCCTTTACTGTGATCCCTCATATGACAGTTTTATTTAGCTTTTTGAGGAACCCCCAAAACTGTAGGCCATGCCTGTGTTGCTTGGGAGTGTGATGTTCAGTGCATGGTGCAGGTAGGCAGGAAGAAGAGGGGAGATTGTGATTTGTGTAGCTAAGATGGGTATGGGAAAGAGGAGAGAGAAGAGAGAGGAACAGGAGAGAAAAACAGACAAACAAATAAACAAAAAAGAGTGCTAAGGGAGCTTGCCATTGGAGTGGAGAGATAAGAGACTGAGAAATGAAGAAAAACAAAAAGAAAAAGGTAAAAGGAAAAATGAATAAATAAAAATTAGAAATAAAGAAAAGAAAGCCCCAGAGATCTCATGGTGCGCCTAGGAGGACTGAGGAAGTTGCTCCCAGGCCATGAAGTACAGCCTGGCTAGAAGGGGTACAGATGTCACACAGTGCCAGGTATTCAGGAGACAGGAAAAGAAGGTAAACATAGAGAGATGAAAAACTGAGAAATGAAGAAAGACAAAAAGGGGAAAAGAGAGAAAACAAAACAAAACAACAATAAAAAACAAACAAATAAAGAAAAAAGAAATGACCCCAGGGATCCCACTGTGAGGCTGCACAGACTGAGGGGCTAGAAGGGGCTCCCAAGCAGAGAAAAAGAAAAAGGAAACAAAGAAACACACAAATTAAAACAAACAAACAAAAGCCCTAGGGATCCCACCAGCATGGCGGCACAGGCTGGGAAGCAGTTCCACAGTCGAGCAACGTTTCACAGCCTTTCAGGAAGAAGCAAAGATGGCACACGGAGCCAGGTATTTGAGAGAAAGGAAGGGGAGGTGGTGAGAGGTATGGAAGAAACCAAAAGAAGTGGAAAAAAGCAACATCCACAACCAACAAATGGCACTCAGAGAGCCAGCCAGTGCTGTTGAGTGGAATCCAAGTGTCACAGGAGTGAAGCTGGTACTTCCTGGACAAGGGTCTGTAGCTGCAGAAAGAAGAGAAGGCTGAGTGGGGGTGAAGAAGGGGGGTGGGAAAGCGTATATCTCTGGTTATCGGTTGTTCTGTCTCCTGCTGGGAGCTCCCTGAAGCTGCCTTCCCGTACTCCCTGTTTGCCAATGTCTGACAGGAGTCCAAGATGGCAGATCAGTGCTGCAATAGCTGATGGGGGACCTCTGCATGTATCTTTCCTCGCTCTCTGTTTTCTGTCAGTTTCTTTTTCCATTCGGTGCTTGGCTGAGTTCTTTACCTCTTCATTTGATGCTTAGGGTTTCAGGATTGATGTTTGTCTCTGTTTGACTTAGCTTTTTGGATTTTTGCTGTGGAGGGATGCTTCTGTCTATAGTGCCGTGTTCCCTGGAAGTCCTATCTTACTTTTTTTCTTCTAAGAAGAGTTATGTTTTTCTCATTGTGGTTCAAACACACACAACAGAACATCCGTCAATTTGAGTTTCCCCATGCATAATGTTATCTTACTTTTTATTTAAATTATATACTTTGAATGATTGTTACTGGTGTAAAGGAATACTGTGATTTTTGTAAGTTGATCTTACCTTCTGCAGCAATTAGTTCTGTCTTACTGTTCTAACTGATTGTATCTCGCCTCTCTTAGCTATTCTGGTAGATGAGCGTGTCTCTTGCTGTCAATCCGTATATACCTTATTTCCTTTTCTTTCCTTGTAGCATCACTCAAAGCTTTCAGTTGCATGTTAAAGTATGGTAGAGTGAGTATCCTTCACTTGTTCCTAGTTCCAAAGAGAACGTATCTGAAGT
The DNA here is from genome assembly GCA_030035585.1 of Dugong dugon. Classification (NCBI taxonomy): domain Eukaryota; kingdom Metazoa; phylum Chordata; class Mammalia; order Sirenia; family Dugongidae; genus Dugong; species Dugong dugon. The sequence continues at coordinate 20,338,260 of CM057462.1, read as the reverse complement.
TTCTCTATCTATTGCATTTTTGCTCGTTTTGTAGAATCTCTTCTTTAATTGAAAGGAGCCCTGGTGGTGCAGTGGGTAAAGCATTCAGCTGCTAACCGAAAGGTCGGGGATTCGAGCCTGCCAGTCACTCCAAGGGAGAGAGATGGTGCATTCTGCTTCTGTAAAGATTACAGTCTTGGAAACCCTATGGGGCAGTTCTACTGTGTCCTATAGGGTTGCTATGAGTCAGAATCAACTCAGTTGCAACCAGTTTTTGTCGCAAAGGGGAATCTGTTTGACTTTATGGTCACTGTGTCTCCACATTATTTCTTTTTTTCTGTTCTTGAATGCATTTCACATTGATCAGTGACCTTTGTGAATGTTTCTATACACTCAGAGGAATCTGTCAGTCGACTCAATGGCAACGGGTTTTGGTTTATTCTTTAGTTAAAAAAGGTTCCTAGGTAGTGCAAAAGGTTTGTGCTCAGCTGCTAACCTAAAAGGTTGGGCATCTGAACCTACCCAGTGGTGCTGTGGAAGAAAAGGCCTGGTGATCTGCTTCTATTAAGATTACAGCCAAGAAAATCCTATGGTGCAGTTCTACTCTGTCCTATAGATCTCTATGAGTCAGAATTGACTCCACGGCAATGGGTTAATCTTTACAGAAGCAGACTGCCACATCTTTCTTCAATGGAGCTGCGGGTGGGTTCCAACTGTGAACCTTTTGATTAGCAGCCAAGTGCTCACCTCCAGGGCTCACGTTGTTAAAATTTCTAACTACAATTGCTTAAGGAGCACTTAAGGAGCCCTGGTGGGGTGAAAGTTAACCACTCGGCTGCTAATCTAAAGGTCAGCGATTCAAACCTACCATCGGCTCTGTGGGAGAAAAGACCTAGCCATCTTCTCTCATAAAGATTACAGCCTAGGAAACTCTATGGGGCAGTTCTACTCTGTCGTATGAGTTGGAATCTCCTGGATGGCACACAACAAGAACAGCAATAACAATTGCTTATATAAGTATGTATGTATGTCTCTATATTTCTATGTATTATCATTTCTATTTTTTATCTATCTCAATGAAGTTGTGTGGATTATTTATTACTTAATGTTCTGAGACATATTGTTATATAATTTATGATATTTATGCTGATTGCTACAATCTTATTCTTACCAGTGTAAAATATTCTTCTTTGTCCCTTAGTGTGTGTATGTGTGCACAAATGTACTTTTAAAATTTCAGAATGCACTTAAAATCTAAGAATTTTTTACTCATAACTGAAATAACAAGATCACACTAAAAATTAATAATAATTCTTTAATACTATTCATATCTAGTCCATAATCAAAATGTTCTCAGTTGCGTTAAAAGTACTTAATATCTGGTTTATCTAAATTAGGATAACCTCGTTTCATTTGGTTGTTAGGTCCCTTGAGTCCTTTTTGTAACCCTAGTTTGTTGATGAGATCAGACCAATTGTCCCGTAGACATTCCACTTTCTGAATTTGATTGTTTCTAGTAGTGTTTAGTTTATTCCTCTGTCCTCTGTACAATGATTATTCTTTTTGATGCTCAAGTTGTCAGTTTTGGCCAAAGGCTGTCTTTTCAATCTGGTTTCTGAATCCTTTCAACATGATCCCATTACTTAGTGGAAGTTTCCTTTCATGCTCGTACGAGATATCTTAGAGTTAATTCTATGTCCACACCAGGAATCTGCCGTTTCTCCTGGGAACTCTCATTCCTTTTTGACTGGCATATGTTATTAGAGACATTATAATCATGATTGCTTCTTTAAATCCATTTTGTCTATTATTAAGATTGTTGTCTCAGCTTTCATGTGATTTGGTTCATATTTTCCTGGGATATATTTGTCCATCCTCATATTTTGAGTTCAGTACTTCCTGTTCAGTACCTTTATAGTAATAAATGCAAAATATGAAATAACATGGAATAAGTGAGTACCAATAAAACAGTACTACAATAAATATAAATGGGTTAGTAATAAAAGACAGACTCTCAGAGAACTTTTTTTAACACCCCAAGATCCAAATATATATTTTCTAGAATAAACACATTATTAAAGAGAATCTGACCCTGATCACCTGTGCCATCTCTAATAACTCCAAACATGAGGCCTATTCTTTATTTTAGTTACCATTAATAATGCACAATTAGTAGCCAAACTCTATCCTAAGCATTTAATATATTGATCTCATTTTCTTTTTATTTCAACACTTAGTCGTAGGAACAGTTATTATTTACTTCATTTTACAAATGAGGAAACTGAGACCCAGAGAAGTTAAGCAAGTTGTCTGAAAGTATAGAGCTCTCAAGTTGTCATTTAATCTGTGCCTTAACCAGTTATTGTCAAGGTGATTCCAATGCATGGTGACCCCATGTGCTGTAGAGTAGAACTGTGTCCCATAGGATTTTCAATGGCTGTGACCTTTTGGAAGTAGGTTACAAGGTCTTTCTTCCAAGGTGTCTCTGGGTGGGTTCAAACTGCCAACCTTTCTGTTTGTAGCTCAGTACTTAACCATTTGTGCCACCTAGAGACTCCAATCTATGTCTAGAGCCTATGTTTTAACCACTGTTCTTCACTCTGTTTCTGATCTCATCAGATGCCGCATCCATGCCTGGTCAGAACCATAGCACTGTGTCTGAATTCATCCTCATTGGCTTCTCCAACTTCCCCCAGCAGCTCATACCAGCTTTTTTCCTCTTGTTTCTGCTGATGTACCTGTTCACACTACTGGGGAACCTGCTCGTCATGGCCACCATCTGGAGTGAGCGTAGCCTCCACACGCCCATGTACCTCTTCCTGTGTGCCCTCTCCATCTCCGAGATCCTCTACACCTTCACCATCATTCCGCACATGCTGGCCGACCTGCTCTCTACCCGCCACACTATTGCCCTCGTGGCCTGTGCTAGCCAGATGTTCTTCTCCTTCATGTTTGGCTTCACCCACTCCTTCCTGCTCACAGTCATGGGCTACGACCGCTATATGGCCATTTGCCATCCTCTGCGCTACAACAGCCTCATGAATCCCCGGGGTTGTGCTTGCCTGGTGGCCTGGTCCTGGGCTGGGGGTTCTGTCATGGGGATGGTGGTGACAATGGCCATTTTCAACCTCACTTTTTGTGGCCCCAATGAGGTCCACCATTTCTTCTGCCATGTGCCGCCCCTTGTGAAGTTGGCCTGTGGGGACAATGTCTTTGCTGTGGCCAAGGGTGTGGGCCTGGTGTGTATCACAGCTCTGCTGGGCTGCTTTCTCCTCATCTTCCTCTCCTACGTCTTCATTGTGGCCGCCATCTTGAAAATCCCCTTGACTGAGGGTCAACACAAAGCCTTCTCCACCTGTGTATCTCACCTTATTGTGGTTGTTGTGCACTATGGCTTCGCCTCTGTCATATACCTCAAGCCCAGAAGTCGCAACTTTCTGGAAGGTGACACCCTCATGGGCACCACTTACACGGTCCTCACAACTTTCCTCAGCCCCATCATCTTCAGCCTCAGGAACAAGGAGCTGAAGAATGCCCTGAAGAAGACCTTTCTCAGCAAAATCTTTCCCCTGAGCTCCTAAAGTGGCTGATTTTGTGACAGAAGTTGTAGAGATGTGGTGTGCCTCAGTCTTCTCATTTATAAAACAGGTATGATTACGCTGAACTTGTGGTAAGTCATGTATATAAAACCCCACTTCTCTTAGGAAGGGCTCACTCACCCTCCCTTCCTTCCCCCTTTCCTTTCTTCCTAATAATTATGCTGGTAAAAGCTCCCAATTTTTTGAACACTTAATCAGTGGGTAGGGATGATCTTTTTTTAAATAACAGCTTTATACCATATAATTCACCCATTTAAAGTGTACAATTCAATAGATTTTAGTATAATCACAGATATGTACAACTATCTGCAATTTTAGAATATTTTCATCACTTCCCTTTCCCTTTAGCTAGCTTTAATCCTCCATCTTCCCTGCCTAAGACAAGCATGTGTCTACTTTCTGTCTCTGCAGATTTGCCTGTTCTGCACATTTCATATAAATGGAATCATATCCTATGTAAGGAGCCCTGATTGCACAGTGGTTAAGCACTCGGCTGTTAACCAACAGTCAACAGTTCAAATCCACAGCTGCTCTGCAGGAGAAATATGTGGCTGTCTGCTTCCCATAAAGATTTATAGTGTTGCAATAATTGCACAATCCAAAAAGAAGGAAGGGCCAAAATAAAAAAATTAACCCTACAACTCAAACTAGTAGAAAGAGAGCATCAAAAGAAGTCTTCTGGCACCAGAAGAAAGGAAATAATAAGAATTAGAACAGAATTAGATGATAAAGCATAGAAAAACAATTGTAAGAGTTAACAATACCAAAAGTTGGTTCTTTGAAAACAGCAACAAAATCTATAAACCACTGGCCAAACTGATAAAAGAAAAACAGGAGAGGAAGCAAATAATCCGAATGAGATATGAGATAGTGATATCACAACAGACCCAACTGAAATTAAAAGAATCACAACAGAATACTATGAAAAATTGTACTCTAACAAATTTGAAAACATAGAGGAAATGATAAAATTTCTAGAAACTCACTTCCTATCTAAACTAACACAAACAGAGGTAGAACAACTAAATAAACCTATAACAAAAGAAGAGATTGAAAAGGTAATTTAAAAACTTCCAACCAAAAAAGCCCTGTCCTCGATGGTTTCAGTGGAGAATTCTACCAAACTTCAAAGAAGAAGTAGCACCACTACTACTAAAGGTATTTCAGAGTATACAAAATGATGGAATACTCCCAAACTCATTCTATGAAGCCAGCATAACCCTGAGACAAAAACGAGCTAAAGACACCACAAAAAAGAAAATTGCAGACCAATATCCCTCATGATCATTAACTCAAAAATGCTCAACAAAATCCTACCCAATAGAATTCAACAAAAGATCAAAAAAATAATTCACCATGACCAACTCAGGGATGGTTCAACATTAGAAAATCAATCAATGTAATCCATACATAATGTCTTAGTCATCTAGTGCCACTATAACAGAAATATCACGAGTGGATGGTTTTAATGAAGAGAAGTTTATTTCCTCACAGTTAAAGTAGGCTAAAAGTCCAAATTCAGGGTGTCAGCTCCAGGGGAAGACTTTTTCTCTCCGTCATCCTTCTTCTTTTCAGTTTTCCCCCAAACTAGGAGCTTCTCTGTGCAGCAACCCCAGTCCAAAGGACGCGCTCTGCTCCCAGCACTGCTTTCTTGATGGTATGAAGTCCCCAACTACCTGCTTGCTTCCCTTTCCTTTTGGTGCAGGCCACACCCCAGGGAAACTCCCTTTACATTGGATCAGGGATGTGACCTGGGTAAAGGTGATGTTACACTCCCACCCTAATCATCTTTAACATAAAATTACAATCACAAAATGGAGGCCAACCACACAATTCTGGGAATCATGGCCCAGCCAAATTGATACACATATTTTTTGGGGGACATAATTCAAACCATGACACATAAATAAAACAAAAGACAAGGATCATATGATCTTATCAATTGATGCAGAAAAGGTATTTGACAAAGTCCAACACCCATTCATGATAAAAGCTTTCAGCAAAATAGGAAGGGAAGGGAAATTCCTCAACATAATTAAGGGCATTTATACAAAACCAACAGCCAATATCATCCTAAATGGAAAGAGTGTGAAAGCATTTCCCCTGAGAATGGGAACCAGACAAGGATGCCCTTTATCACCACCCTTATTCAACATTGTACTGGAGGTCCTTGCCAGAGCAATTAGGCTAGAAAAAGAAACAAAGGGCATCCAAACTGGTAAGGAAGAAGTCAAAGTACCTCTATTTACAGATGATATGATCTTATACACAGAAGACCCAAAAGAATCCACAAGAAAACTACTGAAACTAGTAGAAGATTTCAGCAAAGTATCAGGATACAAGCTACACATACAAAAATCAGTTGGATTCCTCTACGCCAACAAAAAGAACTTCCAAGAGGAAATCAGTAAATCAACACCATTTACAAGAGCCCCCAAGAAGATAAAATACTTAAGAATAAATCTAACCAGAGACGTAAAAGATCTATACAATGAAAACTACAAGACATTACAGCAAGAAACCGAAAGAGACCTGCATAAGTGGAAAAACATATCTTGTACATGGATAGGAAGACTCAACATTGTGAAAATGTCAATTCCACCCAAAGTGATCTACAGATACAAGGCAATCCTGTTCCAGATTCCGAAGGTATTTTTTAACGAGGTGGAGAAACAAATCACCAACTTCATACGGAAAAGGAAGAGGCCCTGGATAAGTAAAGCATTACTGAAGAAAAAGAACGAAGTGGGAGACCTCACACTACCTGATTTTAGAACCTATTATACCACCACAGTAGTCAAAACAGCCCGGTACTGGTACAACAACAGATACATAGACCAGTGGAACATAATTGGGAATCCAGATGTAAATTCATCCACCTATGAGCAGCTGATATTTGTCAAGCCCCAAAGTCCGTTAATTGGGGAAGAGACGGTCTCTTTAACAAATGGTGCTGGCTTAACTGGATATCCATCTGCAAAACACTGAATGAAACAAGACCCATACCTCCCACCATGTGCAAAAACTCAAAATGGATCAAAGACTTAAACATAAAATCTAAAACCATAAAGATCATGGAAGAAAAAATAGGATCAAAGCTAGGAGCCTTAATACACGGCATAAACAGAATACCAACCATAAGTAATAATGCACAAACACCAGAAGAAAAACTAGATAACCGGGAGCTGCTACAAGTCAAACATTTATGCTCATCATAAGACTTCACCAAAAGAGTCAAAAGACAACCTACAAACTGGGAAAAAAATTTTGACTTCGACAAATCCAATCAGGGTCTAATCTCTAAAATCTACAAGAAACTGCAAAATGTCAACAACAAATAACTTAATTAAAAAATGGGCAAAGGATATGGTCATAGATAGAATTGTGCCCCCCAAAAATATCTGTTAATGTGGCTAAGTCATGATTCCCAGTACTGTATGATTGTCTACCATTTTATCACCTGATGTGATTTCCCTATGTGTTGTAAATGCTATCACTATGATGACAAGATGGATTAGTGGCAGTTATATTCATGAAGTCTACAAGATTAGGTAGTGTCTTAAGCCAATCTCTTTTAAGTTATAAAATAAAGAAGTCAACAAAGAGACATGAGGGACCTCATAGTACCAAGAAAGAAATTCTGGGAGCGGAGTGCATTCTTTGTACCTGAGGTTCCTGAGCTGAGATGCTCCCAGACCAAGGGAAGACTGATGACCAGGACTTTTCTCCAGAGCCGATGGAGAAAGAAAGCTTTTCCTTGGAGCCAGCGCCCTGAATTTGGACTTCTAGCCTACTGGACTGTGAGAGAATAAACTTCCCTTTGTTAAAGCCATTGACTTATGGTATTTCTGTTATAGCAGCACTAGGTGACTAAGACAGATATGAACAAGCACTTCAGCAAAGAAGACATTCAGGTGGCTAACAGACACATAAAGAAATGCTCACGATCATTAGCCATCAGAGAAATGCAAATAAAAGCTACAGTGAGATACCATCTCACCCCAACAAGGCTAGCATTAATTCAAAAAACACAAAATAATAAAAGTTGGAGAGATTGTGGAGAGACTGGAACACTTATACACTGTTGGTGGGAATATAAAATGGTACAACCACTTTGGAAATTGATTTGGTGCTTTCTTAAAAAGCCAGAAATAGAAGTACCATACGATCCAGCAATCCCACTTCTTGGAATATATCCTAGAGAAATAAGATCCATCACACGAATAGATATATGCACACTCATGTTCATTGCAGTACTGTTCACGATAGCAAAAAGATTGAAACAGCCTAGGTGCCCATCAACGGACAAATGGATAAACAAGTTGTGGTATATTCACACAATGGAATGCTAGGCAATGACAAAGAGCAACGATGAATCTGTGAAACATCTTATAATGTGGAGGAATCTGGAAGGCATTATGCTAAGTGAATTTAGTCAGTTGCAAAAGGACAAATATTGTATAAGACCAGTATTTTAAGAACTCAGAAAAAGTTTAAACACAGAAGAAAACATCCTTTGACGGTTACGAGGGTAGGGAAGGAGGGAGAGGAGTATTCACTGGCTAGATAGTAGACAAGAATTATCTTAGAGGAAGGGAAGGATAGTACACACTACCAGGGAAGTCAGCACAACTGGACTAAACCAAAGCTAAGAAGTTTCCTGAATACAACCAAACACTTCGAGCGACAGAGTAGCAGGTGTGGGGGTCTCAGGACAGTGGTTTCAGGGGACATTTAGGTCAACTGGCATAAAAAAGTTTATTAAGAAAATGTTCTGCATTGCACTTTGGTGAGTGGTATCTGGGGTCTTAAAAGCTAGAGAGTGGTGATCTAAGACGCAACAAATGGTCCCAATCCACTTGGAGCAAGGAGAATGAATAACACCAAAGACACTAGGAAAGTATTAACCAAAGAGACAGGAAGGGCCACATAAATCAGAGATTTCATCAGCCTGAGACAAGAAGAACTAGATGGTGCACAGCTACCACCAATGATCGCCCTGACAGGGAACAAAACAGAGTCCATGATGGAGCAGGAGAAAAGTGGAGGTGCAGATCCCAAATTCTGGTAAAAAAGATCAGACTTAATGGTTTGATTGAGACTAGAGGGACCCCAGAAGACATGGCCCCTGGACTCTCTGTTAGTCCAAAACTAACACCATTCCTGAGGCCAACTCTTTAGAAAAAGACTAGACTGGACTACGGGACATAGAATGATACTGGTGAAGAGTGTACTTGTCAGCTCAAGTAGATACATGAGACTAAAGGGGTAGCTCCTGTCCTGAGGAGAGATGACAAGGCCGAGAGGGTCAGGATTATTTGCTCAGCATACAGATTGAATAAGTATGGTGAAAGTATACAACCCTGACGCAAACCTTTCCTGATTTTAAGCCACACAGTATCCGTTTATTCTGTTTGAATGACTGCCTCTTGGTCCATGTACAAGTTCCACGTGAGCGCAATTAAGTGTTCTGGAATTCACATTCTTCACAATGTTATCCATAATTTGTTATGATCCACACAGTCCAATGCCTTTGCGTATTCAGTAAAACACAGGTAATCTTCTTTCTGGTATTCTCTGCTTTCAGCCAAGATCCATCTGACATCAGCAATGGCATTCCTGGTTCCATGTCCTCTTCTGAATCCAGCTTGAATTTCTGGCAGTTCACTGTGGATGTACTGCTGTAACAATTATTGAATTATTTTTAACTTTAGAAATAGAAAAATGGAAGTATGTGGTAAATGGCATTTAAGTTGACTTTTCCCCCACATGCTATGATAAAAGAAAATATAACATATATTTAATCTTTGTAAGCTGGCCTTGAGACATAAATTATAAAAAGCCTTTCTAATCTCTAACCTTTAGAAAAGATGCAACATTCAGATAATCTCTAACCTTGGAGAGAAAATGCAACATAATAGCCTTCGACATCATATTGACACTTACTGTGTGAGGCCAAATTGAGAAAATCATATATAAACCATAGACTTCTACTCAGTGAGAGAAGGCAGAGGCAAAGGAATCTCTCTCTGGTTGCTTGTTCTCTCTGAAGACCAACAGCCTGCTGTGAGTCTGCCCACTGCCACTGATCTTAGACTTTAGCTGAGAGGGACCTCTGCTGAGTTAGAGTGGTGGTCAAGCCTTTCTCCCAAAACCACTTGTTAAAGGTAAATGCCTGAAATCTAAAGATTTGGACTAACCACTGAACTAACATTGAAATTGTTAATTCTGATTCTCTGGCTGTAAATTTTTGTCTTAAGGTCTTATTTGCATGCATTGCCATGACTATCCTGCAATAAACTAAATGAGTTTATGCATGTCAAACCTGAGTATTTCTCTACTTATTTTAAAATAAAATCCTACAGAACAATTATATTTCATAATGTTTAAAAATTCTCAATCAATAACAAGAAAAGCAAGGAAAACAATCTAATAAATGGAAACTAAATAACACTCTGCTTAAAAATTACTAGGTAATAGAAGAAATCAAAGATGGAATTTAAAAAATTCCTAGAATCAAATGAGAGCAAAAGCACAACATTCCAAAGCCTTTGGGAAACAGCACAACAGCCTGGTACTGGTGCAACAACAGACACATAGACCAATGGAACAGAATTGAGAACCCAGACATAAATCCATCCACCTATGGACAGCTGATCTTTGACAAAGGACCAAAGTTTATTGAATGGGGAATAGACAGACTCTTCAGCAAATGGTGCTGGCAAAATTTGATATCTATCTGTTGAAATATGAAACAGGGTCAGTATTTCACACCACACATAAAAACTAACTGAAAATGGATCAAAGACCTAAATATAAAATCTAAAACATTAAAGATCGTAGAGGAAAATTTAGAGACAACACTACCATACCTCTTGCTGTGAGTTGATTCCGACTCAGAGACCATGTAAGTCAGAGTAGAACTGCTCCATAAGGTTTTCAAGAGTGGCTGGTGAATTTGAACTGCAGACCTTTTTGCTTAGCTGCTGAGTTCTTAACCACTGTGCCACCAGGGCTCCAAGGAAAGCACTAGGGACCCTGACATATGCCATAAAAAGAATACCAGACATAACAAATGCACACACAGAAGAAGATGAACCAGATAAATGGAACCTCTTAAAAATTAAATATTTATGCTCAACAAAAGATTTCTCCAGAAGAGTAAAAAGAGAACCTACAGATTGGGAAAAATTTTTTGGCTACAACATACCTGACAAAGGTCTAATTTCTAAAATATATAGACAACTTCAACACCACAACAACAAAAACAAAAAGACAAATATTCCAATTAAAAAATGAACAAAGAATAAGAACAGACACTTCACCAAAGAAGACATTCAGGCTGCTAACAAACATATGATGAAATGCCCATGATTATTAGCAATTAGAGAAGTGCAAATCAAAACTACGTTGAGATAACATTTATCCCAACATTACCAGCAGTAATACAAAAAAACAGGAAATAACAAATGTTGGAGAGGTTGTGGGGAGATTGGAACTCTTATGCACTGCTGGTGGGAATGCAAAATGGTACAACCAGTATGGAAAACAGTTTGATGCTTACTTAAAATGCTAGAAATAAAAATACTATATGATTCAGCAATCCCACTCCTAGCTATATAGGCTAAAGAAATGAGAGCTGTTGCACGAATACACATATGTACACCTATGTTTATTGCAGCATTATTCACAATAGCAAAAAGATGGAAGCAACCTAAGTGCCCATCAGCAGATGAATGGATCAACAAACTGTAATACATGCACACAATGGAATACTACACAATGTTAAAGAATAATGATACATCCAAGAATCATCTCTCAACATGGATGAATCTGAAGGGCATTATGCTGAGTGAAATAAATCATCACAAAAGGACAAATATCAAGCAATTTTAAATATTGCAACTAATGTCACAAAAAATTTGTGTATAAATTTTGGGTGAGAAACTAATTTGCTCTGTAAACTTTCACCTAACTCACACATACACACACACACAAACCTGCTTAAAAACTAGTGGGTATTTGGAGAAAACAAAGACAGAATTAAAAAAATTCCTAGAATCAAATGAGAACAAAAACATAACACGCCAAAACCTTTTTGGTCACAGTAAAGTCAGTGCTTAGAGGTCAATTTATAGCCATAAACACACATCAAAAAAAGAAGACAGGGCAAAAAATCAAAACATTAACCCTACAACTCAAACAATTAGACTGAAAGCAGCAAAAGAAGACCAAGGTCACCAGAAGAAATGAAATAATAAAAATCAGAGCAGAAATAAATGAAACAGAGAACAGAAAGCCAATAGAAAGAATCTAAAAATAGAAAGACTAAAAGCTGATCTTTTGAAAGGATTAATAAAATCGACAAACCACTGGCCAAATTGTCAAAAGAAAACAGGAGAAGATATAAATAACTAGAATAAAAAATGAGATGGGTGACATTACAACAGAACCAACTGAAATAAAAATGATCGTAACAGAATACTATGAAAAATTGTACTCCAACAAATTTGAAAACCTAGAAGAAAAGGAAAAATTTCTAGAAACACACTACCTACCTAAACTAACACAAATTGAGGTAGAAAATTTGAACACTCATAACAAAAGAAGAAATGAGCGATCATTAAAAAAAAGCCCCAGTCCAGATGGCTTCACTGAAGAAGTCTACCAAACATTCAGAGAAGAGTTGACACCATTTCTACTCAAACTATTCCAGAGCATAGAAAAGGAAGGAATACTCCCAAATTTATTCTATGAAGCCAGCATACCCCTAATACCAAAATTAGGCAAAGACATCACTAAAAGAGTAAACTAAAGACCAATAACCCTTATGAATATAGATCCAAAAATTCTCAACAAAATCCTAGCCAATAGAGTTCAATAGCATATCAAAAAAATAATACATCACAACCAAGCAAGGTTCATACCAGGCATGCACGTTGGTTCAACATTAGAAAATCAATTGACATAATCCTCCACATAAATAAAACAAAGGAAAAGACTCAGATGATAGTAATAATTGATGCAGAAAAGGCATTTGATAAAGTCCAATACCTATTCATGATAAAAGCTCTCCATAAGATAGGAATACAAGGGAAATTCCTCAACATAATAAAAGGAACTTATACAGAACCAACAGCCAACATTATCCTCACCTGAGAGAATTTGAAAGCATTCCCCTTCAGAATGGAACCCAGAAAAGGATGACCTTTATCACTTCTCTTATTCAACATTGTATTGGAAATCCTAGCAAGAGCAATAAGGCAAGGAAAGGAAATAAAGGACATCCACATTAGTAAGGAAGAAGTAAAACTATCCCTATTCACAGATGATATGATCCACAAGAAAGCTATTGGAACTAATAGAAGCATTCAGCAAAGTGGCAGGACACAAGAGCAACATACAAAAATCAGTTGGATTCCTCTACATCAACAAAGAGAACTGTGAAAAAGGAAATCAGGAAAACAATACTATTTACAACAGCCCCCCCCCCCCAAAAGAAAATACTTAGGAATAAATCTAACCAGGGATGTAAAAGGCTTATACAAAGAAAACTACAAAACACTACTTCAAGAAACCAAAAGAGACCTACATAAATAGAAAAACATACCATGTTCTTTGATAGGAAGACTTAATTAACACTGTGAAAATGTCTACACTACCCAAGTGATATATAGGTATAATGCAATCCTGATCCAAATACCAACAGCATTCTTCAATGAGATAGAAAAATTAATCACTAACTTTATATGGAAGGGAAAGATTCTCCAAATAAGTAAAGCTTTATTAAAAAAGAAGAACAAAATAGGAGGTTTCACACTATCTGATCTCAGAACTTACTATACAGCCACAGTAGTCAAAACAGCCTGGTACTGGTACAACAACAGACACATAGACCACTGGAACAGAATTGAGAACCCAGATGTAAATCCATCCACCTATGGATAGCCCATCTTTGACAAAGGACCAAAGTCCATTAAATGGGGAAAAGACAGTCTTTTTAACATATAGTGCTGGCAAAATTGGATACCTATATGTAGAAAAATGAAACAGGATCCATACCTCGCACCATACACAAAAACTAATTCAGTATGGATCAAATACCTAAATATAAAACCTGAAACAATAAAGATCATAGAGGAAAATTTAGGGACAATGCTAGGAGCCCTAATATATGGCATAAATAGGACACCAAATATAACTAAAAATGCATGCACAGAAGAAGATGAACTAGATAAATAGAACCACCTAAAAATTAAATGCTTATGCTCAACAAAAGACTTCTCCAAAAGAGTAAAAAGAGAACCTACTGATTGGGAAAAAAAAATTTGGCTATAACATATCTGATAAGGGTCAAATTTTTAAAATTTATAAAACACTTCAACACCCCAACAACAAAAAAAGGCCAATAATTCAATTAAAAAATGGGCAAAGAGTATGAACAGACACTTCACCAAAGAAGACATTCAGGCTGCTAACATCCATATGAAGAAATGCTCATGATCATTAGTAATTAGAGAAATGCAAATCAAAACTACAATGAGATGCCATCTCATCCCAACATTATTGGCACTAATAAAAAAAGTTGGAGAAGTTACGAGGAGATTGGAGCACTTATGCACTGCTGGTGGGAATGTAAAATGGAACAACTACTTTGGAAACCTGTCCACCATGGGTGACCCTGCTGGTATTTGAAGTACAGGTGGCATAGATTCTAGCATCACAGCAACACACAAGCCACCACAGTATGACAAATTGACAGATGAGTAAGATTGGTGCTCCTTAAGAATAGAAATACTACCTGACCCAACAAACCCACTCCTAGGTGTATACCTTAAAGAAATAAAAGCCATGACATGAATAGACATATGCATACCCATGTTCACTGCAGCTTTATTCACAATAGCAAAAAGATGGAAGTAACCTAAGTGCCCACCAACAGATGAATGGATTAACAAACTGTGATACATACTCACAATGGAATGCTATGCAATGATAAAGAATAATGACAAACTCGTGAAACATCTCACAACATGGATGAATCTGGAGGGCATTATGCAGAATGAAATAAGTCAATCCCAAAGGACAAATACTGTATGAGACTGCTATTGTAAAACAACAACAAAAAGTTCACACACAGGAAAAAAAACCCAAAACCCTTTGATGGTTACCAGGGATGGGAGGAGGAGGGAGGTAAGTCGCTGAAGTGATAGTAGACACCTGTTAATGTTGGTGAAGGGCAAGGCAATACACAATATAGAAGAAGTGAGTACAACAAGACCAAGGCAAGAGAGGACACTGACAGGAACGCAGGAATAAAGGACGACTATAGTAACTACTATAGCATAGACAATCCTGTAACAATAGTATTAACAAACAGTGATCTATGAATGGATACATAGACAGATATGCCAAGAGGTGGGCTGGGGGCAGGGGGTAACGGAACACACCCTCTGGCAGATACAGGTTTGGTGGTGGAAATTTCTAAATACATGACTACAGGTATTCCTCACAAATTAATATAGACAATGAAGTACACAAGTGGCACATTCAGGGAAACCTCTTAGACATAACAACACCTCACGGGAGGAAGTTTCAGGCTCAAAGGCAAAGGACATGATTCTTAAAGACAATGTTCTACATCCTACATCCTACTTGGTGAGTAGCATCTGGGGTCTTAAAAGCCTATGAGTGTCCATCTAAGATACAATTATCAGTCTTTTCTAGTCTGCAGCAAAGGAGAAGGAAAAAAAGTAAAAACTCAAGGGAGCAATTAGTCCAAAAGACTAATGGACCTCAAGAACCAGAGCGTATAGGACCAACCCCGAGACCAAAAGAACTAGGTGGTGCCCAGCTACCGCTATCAACCACTCTGACTGGGATTACAACAGAGGGCTCCAGACAGAGCAGGAAAAAAAAGTAGAAAAAAAGATCAAATCCACAAAAAAGACCAGACTTATAGGTCTGACAGAGACTGGAGGAATCCCCAAGACTATGGGCCCCCTAACACCCTGTCTTAGTCATCTAGTGCTCCTGTAACAGAAATACCACAAGTGGATGGCTTTAACAAACAGAAGTTTATTCTCTCACAGTCCAGTAAGCTACAAGTCCAAATTCAGGGAGTCATCTCCAGGGGAACGCTTTCTCTGTCGGCTCTGGAGGAAGGTCTGTGTCATCAATCTTCCCTTGGTCTGGGAGCTTCTCTGCGGAGGAACCTCAGATCTGAAGGACTTGCTCTGCTCCTGGCACTACTTTTTTGGTGGTATGAGGTTCCCATGTCTCTCTGCTCGCTTCTCTCTTTTATATCTCAAAAGAGACTGGCTTAAGACACTATCTAATCTTGTGGACCTCATCAACAAAACTGCTGCTAATCCATCTTATTACATCATAGTGATAGAATTTACAACACACAGGGAAACCACATCAAATGACAAAATGGTAGACAAACATAAAATACTGGAAATCAGGACCTAGCCAAGCTGACAGACCTTTTGGGGGAACACCATTCAATCCATGACACACCCTTCTAACTCAGAACTGAAACCACTCCCGAAGTTCACCTTTCAGCCAAAGACTAGGCAGCCCTATAAAACAAACAATAACACACATAAGGAACGTGTTTCTTAGATCAATCAAGTATACAAGACCAAATGGGCAACACTTGTCCTAAAACAAAGACAAGAAGGTGGGAAGGGACGAGAAAACTGGACTGAATGGAACCAGGGAACCTGAGGTGGGAAAGGAAAGAGAAAGAGCGCTGACACAATGCGGGGATTGCGACCAATGTCAAGAAACAATTTGTGTATTCTTTTTTGAATGAAAAACTAATTTGCCCTGTAAACTTTCACCGAAAGCATGCAAAAACAAAATTCTCGAAATTCAGAGCCCCAGCTCCACTACTCATATGCTGTGACCTCAGACAAACCTCTGAACCTCAGTTTGTGCCTCAGTAAAATGGAAATAACAATGCCCACCTCCCAAGGACACCTCAGGGTTGAAAACACCCTGCCTGGTGGCTCATAAGAAATGGACATAAATTCGGCTATGAATATTGCTAAAGGGTATGGTACTGCTCTTAAACCCGGGCCACCAGGACACCTGCTTGGGCCCTGAACCTCTGGGGTCCCACGCTTTTGAGTGCTTTCCTCAAAGGAATTTCTCCTCTGGTGCCTGTGACTGTCTGGGCTGTCAGTGCATTCCGGAGGGGCACCCAGGCCCAGACTAAATCTGAGTAGGTCCCAGTCATAGGAAACACCTTAAGATTTCTCAGTCCCCTCTGCTTCCTGGCCCCGGCCAGGGCCAGGTCTAATCCCCATTTCTTCCCTTTTGGCCACTCTTGATCCTCAAACCTACACATGGGGTTGGCCAGATGTTCCAAGTAGGTCTGAGCCCTGCCACTGTGCCCCATTGTCATAGCATATCTTTTATGGGTTCACCTGGGAACCAGCAACTAAACGGCACTAACGTGTTGATTTTGGGGGACACTCGCCTTGGAGTCTGAATGAGTTCAGGCTGTGGGTAACAGGTGGATCAACACCAACACTTGGGTCTGAGCTGGATATGAATCTGTGTGTGTCTGCTCTTGTGTGTTAATTTTCTGGTGCCACCTCTGATCTACAGTATCCAGAGGGGGCAGGGATGGTGGCAGGAGCTGTTTCCCCTTTCTCTCCCTGCTCTTGGCCCCCGAAGTGGTCACCCACAGGTCATCCACTGGCTCCATGCCACATATCTGACACTCCTCCAGCGATGGCCAAGCTTCTCTCCTCCAAGTGCTCTTGCAATGACAGTGGGCGTTCAGATCGATGTCTTCTGTAGAGCCCTGGGTTTCGTCCCCATCACCATCATTACCATGCTATTTACCCTCAGAAAAAATGACTCAGATCTCTGAACATCAGTTTTCTCATCTTCAAACTAGAGGAACAACAGCACCTACCTATCAGGGTGGTTCTGATGGTTGGATGAGTTAATGTGAACACAGTATGTGGCACTTACTCAAGAAATGTGCATCTAGCATGTGAACACCAGGCTATACGGTTTGGACTCTGGACAATAGGAAAGACTCTGCCATTGAACTCCATACAAGTGGCATCTGTTGAGTCAGTACTGCACATGCCCAGCACTGTTCTAGGCCCTGGGACACAGAGATAAATCATATTCAGCCCCAGATCCATGATCCCACAGCCACAACATAATGTGAAGGGCTGTGATGGAGACATCTGATGGGCACTATGGGAAAAGGTGGAGGAAGGGATGTTTTTCTCTGGGTTTTAAAGGATGAATAGGAGTTCTCTTGGCCATGGCGAACAAAAGGGCATTCCAGGCAGAGAGACTGAAATGAATAAAAGTATAGAGTAGGTTTATTAGTGATTACTATGGGTAGGTTGGAGGGAGGGGAAAGGAGGATCCAGTGCTTAGGAGGCACTGAGCTTCTGTTAAGGGTGATAGAAAATTTTGGGTTTGGAGAAAAGTGATGCTTGAACAACATGATGAACACAATTCATGTCACTGAACTGAACAAGAGAAGAATGTTGAAATGGCCATGTTTTGTTACATATTTATTTTGTTGTTGTTGGGTGCCATCAAGTTGTTTTCCACTCATAGTGACCCCATGTGACAGAGTAGAATTGTCCTGTAGGATTTTCTTGGCTGTAATCTTTATGGGAGCAGATCACTAGGTCTTTCTCCCATGGAGCCCCTGGGTGGACTTGAACCACCAACCTTTCAGTTAGCAGCTGAGTGCTTAACCATTTGCGCCACAAGGGCTCCTACATATATATATATATATATATATGTATATATTTACTTGATAAAAAATACTTATATCTGGATACTGGGTCAATGAACCATTTTAGAAACCAGCAGAGGAGTAGGTCTAGGGGTGAAATCAACTTTAGTTTGGACATACTAAGTCTGAGATGCCTATTCGACTTCCAAATGGAGATGACAGTGGCAGTTGGGTAAAGAAGTTTATCACTGAGGTAGAGGTGAAGTCTTCTATTTGCAAAATTTTGTTGGGTTAATTGAGATCCTTCTGCCCTCTGTCTCACCTACAAGCATGGTGTGAATGTTAGATGTCCTGCTACAACCCTTTATGGTTGCATTTAAGGAGCTCTGGTGGCACACTGGTTAAGTGCTTGGCTGCTCATCAAAAGGTTGTTGGTTCAAACCCACCCAGTGGCTCCGTGGGAGAAAATACCTAGCAATCTGCTTCCCTAAGGATTACAGCCTTGGAAACCCTCTAGGGCAGTTCCACTCTCTCCTACCTGGTCAGTATATGATCACTATGAGTCGGAATCGACTTGACGGCACACAACAACATGGGTTTCATGTAAAGATTTATTTCATTAGGAAAGAATTTAGATTTACTAGCTTTCTGGGATTTTTTGAAATTTCTGTTTTTATTTGGTTTCCTTTCTCTTTTCTACTTTTTGTAAAATTTCATACTGCTACATTTTATTGTTGATTTTAAGGAGCCCTGGTAGAGCAGTGATTAAGCACTCAGCTGCTAACCAAAAGGTTGGTGGTTCAAACTCACCAGGAGAAAAACGTGGCAGTCGACTACCCTAACTATTTATGGGCTTGGAAACCCTATAGGGCAGTTCTACTCTGTCCTATGAGGTTACTATGAGTTGGAATCGACACAACAGTAACGGAAAATTTTTTTGTTTTGGTTTAGTCATACATAAAAAAACCCCACAAAACCCATTGCTGATTCCGACTCATGGTGACTCCTTGTGTTACAGAGTAGAACTGCACTCCACAAGTCTGTCTTAGCTGTAATCTTTATGGAAGCAGATCACCAGGACTTTCTTCCAATGCACTGCTGGGTGTTTGAACCTCCAACCTTTCAGTTAGTAGTCTAAAGCAAGGACCTCTTAGTCATACACAAACCTGGTTAAAAAGAAATCAAACACTACAGAGTGATTACTGAAAATGAAATCCACCTTCTGCCTGCGAAACTAGAGTCTCCAAGGACAACTCCAAGGACAATCAAGGAAACTGTTAAAGTTTCGTTGTCATTTTACAAATGTTCTTTCTTCTAGATGCACTTTAGTATCCTCTTGTCAAGTTCCATGAATATCCTGTTAGGGTTTCTTTTTTACCACAATTAATTTATAGATTAATTTAGGTATCCTATTTAATCCTAAATTTCTGTGATTGCATTTGGAATTTATGACTGATTCCTTGTTTTAATGGTATTTTCTTCTATGGATACACTGTTGTCTCAAGTCTCTCTGGAAAATAGAAGTGAGCAAATTCTTGTGTTGTCTTCTGTTTCTTCCATTGTCTCTATAACATGTGGGTCAGTTCTGCTGCATCTGGCTCCTTCTGGCCATTAGGTAAAAGTTGGGTGAATGTGGGGCGTTTTATTGATAAATGGAGATCCCCAGGTGGTGCAAATGGCTTGGGCTCGACTACTAACCTGAAGATTGCCTGTCCAAACTCAACCAGTGGCACTGCTGAAGAAAGGCTTGGTGATCTGCTTCTGTAAAGATTACTGCCAAGAAAACTCTATGGGGCAGTTCAACTGTATGATACATGGGGTTGCTATGAGTCAGAATCAATGCGCTTGGGTTTTTGTTTTGCTTATTTATGAAAGTCGATGTTGATTGGTGTTGCTTCTGTCTGGTGTGTGTAGGTTTCTGTTTCCATCAGGTCACTTTGTGGGTTGATGGATCTAGTGGGCCATGACCATATCAATGATCATCATTGGGGGGCTGGCAGGCAGTCAGAGGCACCTTTCCCTGTTGCTGGATTTAGGAAAACCTTCCTTGGGGAGTCTGGGCATTAGTAAATTAATTCCCTTTGGTCTGCTGTTCTTTGTTCTATTTTCTCTCTACTCTTGGTGGAGGTCTGGAATAATCACAAGCTGTGATGAACTTCTCTCCCAGACTCCATCACCCATTGAGAAGTGCCCTCCACCCTTATAGATCACAGACACACACACATACACAGAGACACACACATACATACACACAGAGAGACAGAGACACACAGATACACACACACACACACACATACACCTGGGCAGCATCTGTCTTATGTTTGCAGGGCAATTCCTGGGCTTGGCCCAGAGACAGGATCTGCAGCCTGTCCGGGTGAGCTTCTGGGGGTAGAAGCCCACTTACTCCAGATGTTCCAAAGGGCAACCTTCAATTAATTTCCTGATGATGTCCCATAACACCCTCCTGTCCTTCTCGTGGGTGGACATTACATTTGCAATTTCTTCAGGGCACTATTTGTAATCACAACTTCTAATTTTGTACCAAGCCTCCCCCTAGATGGTGCTCAAATCTCAGTTCCCCTTAAGGACTAGAAGACCTGGGGCTCAGTATCTGTACCGCTGCATGACTGGTGCATATTAGACACATACTAAATATTAATCATCTTGCTTTACCAACCATATTTGCAAAATAGTGCATGCTTGGGGCCCTTCTTCCAAGCTCCCAGTGCAGATTAGAATTTTAAATACTCTGAGAAGTCCTGCAGAAAAGAAATCTACTTGTGCTTAACTCTGATCCCTGGGTGGCGCCAACAGTTTCTGTCCACTAGTAAATTAAAAGTCAACAGCTTGAACCCACCCAGTGGTGCCATGGAAGAAAGGTCTGGTGAACAGCTTCTATAAAAATTACAGCCAAGAAAACCCTGTGGAGCAGTTCTACTCTGTACCATGTGGGGTTACCATCGACCTGATGGCAATCGGTTTTGTCTGTTTCCTTGTTTGTCTTGGTGCTTAACTCCAGGATTCCAAACTTTTAAAACCATGGCTCCATTTTTTTTCCAGACAGCTATTAATAGGTGATTTTGTGTAATACCAAATGGCAGACTCTACCCTAGAGGTTTGTGCAATTTTCTATCTTGTATTGAATCTTTGAATTGAGGTCAAAGTATTCTCTGGGCCATTTGTCTAGTTTTAGGCTGTGGGTCATCTAAGCATCAAAGGCACTTGTAGATTCGATGTAACTATGGGTATGTTCAACTTAGTAAGTATTGCACATAACCAGCAAATAAACAAGATGGTTTCAGATGATAAGACCTATAAGGAAAATAAATGGAGTAATGGGGTAGATGGGATGGGGGTGGTACATAGATAGTGTAGGAAGAAGTTCTCTGAGGTGACATTTCAGCTGAGACCTAAGTGATGAAACTCAGGCATGAAAGAGCTGGGAGAAGAGCATCCGAAGCACAGGGAATAGCACATGCAAAGGCCCTGGGGAGAGCAAAGACTGGGTATATGTTCTCCTAATAGGAGATCATCATGAGCCAGAATTACCTGGATGACAGTGGATTTATTTGTTTTCTTTTCTTATATAAGGACAGTGGCTGTTCAGTGGTAGAATTTTCACCTTCCATGCAGGAGACCTGTGTTCGATTCCAGGCCAGTGCACCTCATGGGCACTCACTACCCATCTGTCAGTGCAGTCTTGAGTGTTTCTAAGCTGCTGAACAGGTTTCAATGGAGCTTCCAGACTAAAATGGACTAGGAAGAAAGGCCTGGTGATCTACTTGCAAAAACCAGTCAGTGAAAACCATGTGGCTCACAATGATCCAATCCACAGTCGATCATTGGGATGGCGAAGGAATGGGCATCATTTTGTTTCATGGTGCATAGGGTCACCATGAGTTGGGCCAACTCAATATCAGCTAAACTCAGGAGATCAGAATTGAGGCCAAAGTGCTGGAAGGCAGTGAAGGATGGGAGATCAGCCAAGAGGAGGTTGGAGGTGTTTGCAGGGACTCAGTAATGCAGAATCCCTTAGGCTATAAAAAGAGATCAACATTGTGTCAGGATCTTATTCTGGGACACTGAGGTTTCTCTGAAGTCCCCACCCCCTTGCCCCTGTAGGTGCCCCACAATCTCAGAAACAAATGCTCCTATATGCACTCCAGGGGGAAGAGCTGATTCAAGGAGCACCAAGATTCAAATTCTTCCCTTTGAGTTCCAATCACTCTTTTGAACTCAAAAAGGACGCATGCGCTGATTTGCAAGAATCAGGTTTTCTGAGACGGTAAAAAGGCCACGTTTATTCATCACTGACTGTGTGCCAAGCACAGCTCTGAGTCCTTCACATTCAGTCCCTGGGACCACCTGACAAAGAGACTGCTATTCATTCAGATGAGGAAACTGAGGAACAGAGAAGGAAATTCACTTGTCCAAATTCTCACAGCAGAGCTGAGACTTGAATCCCAGCAGTCTGGCTCCACTACCTATGCTCTTGGGGTTATTTTTTGTTTCCGATGGTCTGGCTTTCAGTATCAAGACACCCTGCCCTGGCTTCCCCAAGATGAGTCAAGGTGGATGCTGCGGGCCTCTGATGGGAAAGGAGGAACCTAGAGGTGAGGGACCAATGAGCCTCCTGCTGACTCACTGACTCTCCCGTGAGATCACTAGGCACACAGTGGGGCTCAGCCTGTATCTGTTGGCCAGGCTGCCTGGGCTCAAGGGGGGCAGAGGAGGAAGGAAGGGGGCCCCTGAAGGCACCGGAAGGGGGTTACCCGGGAACCGACTGGTATAGGCAGACGTGGGGAAAGTGGTGGTTTTTGGCAATAGCAGGGAGGAAAGTAAAAGTCCTGGAGAGGTTGCCTGGGTGTGGGCTGTGTGAACCCCCTCCTCTCCTGTGCTGGGCTGAACAGGGGCCTTCCTCTTGGTGAACACCAGCAGCTCAGAGGAAGGCATCTGCCACTATGGGTTCCCCTCCCTGTCTCAGGGCCTCAATCTTATCCTTTAAGTGCATACTCAACCTTGGTATCTCTCTTGCTCTAACAACTCCCGTGGCTCCCTATTGCTCACAGGTGAATTCCATGATCAACTCTAGGAAAAACTGCGGGCAGCGTGGGGATCTCGGCCTCAGAGAGACCGGCCCCGTCTTCTCCCAGTCGTTCCCACACCCAGGTCCCTGTGGTCCCCAAACGCCCCTGCTGGCTCCCAGGGAGGCTCAGGCAGAAGTGACAGCTTTTATTTCTGGGAGTCCGCTAAGGTAGGTGGATGAGTCGGGGAGGGGAGTTACTGAGGTCTCCCGCCCAGCTGCTCCAAGCGCAGCCACAGCCCGCCCTCGGCGCGCAGGATCAGCTCTGGCTTCCTCCGGGGCTCAGTGTCGTCGGGCAGGACGCGGAAACGCAGCAGCGTGAGCGCCAGGACCACCTTCATCTCGGTCATGGCGAAAGTCTGCCCAATGCAGTTCCTGCGAACCAGGTGGGGTCTGACTTAACCCAGGACCCCCATCTGGGCCCTATCGTGCCTGGAACCGGCCCAAGACCCCCATCCCCGCCCTGATCAGCCTGAGGGATAAAGAGGGGGGCTGACCAAACCGGGACCCCGAAGAGCGCTTCCCTGTCCCCTGAGCTTGACCCAGGCTTCAACTGCAGGTTCAGAAGAGCAGATGGGGGAGGAGTTCTGATCGCCTGGGAACCCTTCCTTGGATCCCACCTCCTTTCCCCCAGATCCTTGTCCAGACCTTGGGGGAAGGGGAGGAAAGAAGGCTGGAACTCGGACCACCTGAGCCCTCCACCCCCAATCAGGCCTAGGTGAAGTCCCTGAAGCCCCCCCCCCCCCCACATCTCACCCCATCCTCACCTGGGACCCGCAGAAAAGGGAATAAAAGCCAGAGGCGACCTCTTCTGAGTGTTTTCTAAGTTGAAGCGGAAAGGGTCATAGACCTGGGGGTGGGGAGACAGGGCTGCTGGGTGAGGTATCCCAAGACAGACCACCTTGGAAAGGTAGACGTGCATATAGTGCCAGATATGGTGTCTGATTCCCTGCTCAGGACCCTCTCCCCTCATGTTCCTGCAGTGAGTGAATAAGGATGGTGGGAGAGGGCGGCACCTCAGGGTTCGGCCACACAGAAGGGTTGTGATGGGTCCCGAAGATACTGATCAGGCAGATGACACCTGTGGGAGGAGGGGGCAGTCATATCAAGATCCCCACTGCCTGGTGGGCTCCCCTTCCTGCCCAGGACCTCCCCCTTGCCATTGTGGGCACCTTTGGGGATGACCCGGCCATCTGGAAATACTATGTCCTGGGTACAGCAGCGCGAGATGCTGATGACTGAAGGATGCAGCCGCAGACTCTCCTTGATGCACATGGTCAAGAAGGGCAGCTGGACCAGGTCATCCCTAAGGAACCGCCCCCCAACAATTAACCTGACAGCAAAGACTCTCCAGGTCCCTCCCACCTGGTGACACTTCTCTACCACCTCTCTCTGACCCTCACTCCCTATAACAAAATAAGCTCCAGATTGATCAAAGATGAAGCATTAGATGACTAGATTAACAAAATTGTGGTCTATACACATAGTGGAATACTACTCAGCCATAAAGAGAAATGAAGTCCTGATGAATGCCACTACCTGGATGAACCTTGAAAACATCATGCTGAGCAAAATAAGTCAGTCACAAAAGGACAAATACTGTATGGTCTTGCTTACATGAAAGAAGCAAACTTATGGAAACCAAGGATTATTCGTGGTTACCAGGGGTTGGAGGGAGGGGGAAGGGAGGAGCTTTTGCTTAAGTGGCCTTGAGATTGTATTAATGGTGGTGAAATGATTTGGAAAAGAATAGCAAGAACGATCGCACAGCTTGAAGAATGTAAGCAGTGTTACTGAATTGTACATGTAGAAATTGTTGAGATGGTGTATGTTCTGTTATGTATATTTTCACCACAGTAAAATTTTTAAAAAATTAAGCATTAGAAAAGCAATATCACATAAGTACCAGAGAAAATTTAGCTGGGTGTTTTTAGCAGCCTGTCTGAGCAAACCACAACACCCAAAAGCCATCCCTGAAAAGGTTGACAGATTTGCAGAACCACAAAATATTCTTTATGGTTAAAACAAATCAAAAGGCAGAAACAAAGTAAACATATCCAAAATTCTACTGTTATTTCATGTTGTACTGGAGACACTAGCTGATGTGATGAAGATAAGAAAAAAAAAAGTATAGTTATTAGAAATGTGAGGGAATGTATCTGTACTGGCAAATAGTGGTTTTATACTTGGAAAACACAAGAGAATCAACTGGGAAACGTTTATGAACAGCGAGCATTGTGTAACCAGTTCCAGTTGCCATTGAGTTCATTCTGACTCCTGGAGACCCCATGTGTGTCAGAGTAGAACTGTGCTCCCCAGGGCTTTCAATGGCTAACTCTTCAGAAGTAGATCACCATGCCTTTCTTCCAAGGCACTCCTGGTGAACCTGAACCGCCAACATTTCAGTCATCAGCTGAGTGTGTTAATTATTTTCACCACCTAGGGACTCCAAGCATTCAGTAAAAGGGCTGAAATTTTTAATCCTCTTCTTTTTGTGTAACTATTTACATTTTTAAATAGCTGATACAGTCAATGGGTTCAAACCTCAAAAACTATGAAAGAACACCCTTGTGGCCCAGCACCACACACATTCCCTCCCCACAGGTTGTCCAGGTTATTATTTATTCATGTGCCCTTCCAGAGACACTTTGCATCTCCAAATACTATATACACCTTCTCCTCACTTATTGTCTATCTTTTCATCCAACATTTTGCATTTATGACAATAGTGAAAAATCTACTTTTTAAATTTTTTGCACATTAACCATGTATGTCTGGCAATAATAAATTCTGAGGTGCGAGGCGAGAGTAACACTGGCTTTGATGGTTAAGGTTACATATCACCTTGGCCGGGCCATGATTCTCAGAGGGTTGAGAGTTATGTAATGATGTAATTTGGCAGTTATAATGGCATAATTTGGTAGCTATGTAATGATGTAGTCATCCTGCATTTTTGTGATCTGATGTGGTCATCCTCCGTTTTCACATAATGCCAATTTTGCATAACGACGGGGTCTTTGGAACCTAGCCATGTCCATAAGTGAGAAGACAGTGAAGTAACATACTACATACTATACACACTACTCTGTATCTTTTTCATTTGACAGTGTTTCCATCTCTTCTTGCATACACCCTCAAACTTGTTTCAAAACAGAATCTTCACTATAAAATAACTTTCCATGTTTTTTTCTAGAGCTTTTAAGATTTTTTTTCTTTAAATTTTAAATCTTTGATTTATCTGGATGCTATCTTGTTATAAGAGATGAGAAACAGATTGAATCAACTTCTTTTCAGGCAGCTTCTCAGTAGTCCCAAGTGCTTTTTTTAAATGATCCCCATCAGATACAAGACAACATACCAAGCATTTACTAAGTTCACTGGGCACAAAATTTATGTACATAAATCACAAATTTTTCTAGGTAGATAACTGGAATGTATGTAATACTAACCAGTTATAAAAGATAATAATACTAATTGGTAATAAACAAAACA
Source organism: Dugong dugon (assembly GCA_030035585.1). Taxonomy (NCBI): domain Eukaryota; kingdom Metazoa; phylum Chordata; class Mammalia; order Sirenia; family Dugongidae; genus Dugong; species Dugong dugon. The sequence continues at coordinate 20,311,382 of CM057462.1, read as the reverse complement.
ATAAAAGAAAATATGCTAATAATAAAACAAAATACCTGGATTAAATTTAACAAGAAATGTGAAAGTTCTGTATTCCAAATACATTTATAAATCTCACTCAATCCAAATGAAATACTGATAGAAGATATTATTCCCCATAGTAACAAAAGGATCAAAGAGTTCATTTAATAAATCATGGACAAGATCTCTAAGCAGACATTTTCTACTCTATTAAAAGATGGTAACACCTGGATATCCATTCTATACTCTGGTATAGTATGTGTTAATATCACAAAGTGTTCCATTTTCCACAAATCTATCATACATTCAGTACAAATAAAAATCCAGCTGATTTTCTCAGGAACTTGACAAGCTTACTCTAAAATTTTTCTGGAAGAATAAAAAATCATGAAGACCTAGGACTATTTAAAAATTAAAGATCAAAGAGAAGCAACTCATTCTACCAGATTTAAGATCTATTACAAAGCTGTAGTAAGATACTGTTGCAAGAAAAGGATAATCAATCAGGGGACAGACTAGAAAGCTAGGAGACAGACACATGAATAGGTAAAAACTTAACATCTAATAAAAGAAATTGACCCATAATACCCTGGAGAATGGATGGGTAGCTCAGCTGTAAAAGAAAAGATGGATAAATTTGACTTCATAAAAATTAACAAAAAGTTCAAAAAATCAAAAGGCAATCTTTTGCAATACAAAACAGAAGAAGGATTAATTTTTTAATATACGATGAGGTCTTATCAGGAGATCTGAAAAAAGTACTTCCAAAAGATTACAGCCAGTCGCTCACTACTCACCAGAGTGGGATGTCTAACATACATCTATTGGTCCCATTGCACTCGGAGCGAAGGAGAATGAAGAAAACCAAAGACATAAGGAAAATACTAGCCCAAAGGACTAAAGGACCAAATGCACCAGCGACTCTACCAATCTGAGACCAGAACTAGATGGTGCCCGGCTACCAACAATGACCGCCCTGACAGGGAACACAGCAGAGTCCCAGACAGAGCAGGAGAAAAATGTAGAATAACTCAAATTCAAGTAAAAAGACCAAACTTAATGGTCTGACAGAGACTAGAGGAACACCCAGAACTATGGCCCCCAGATGCTCTGTTAACCCAGAACTGAAACCATCCCCAAAACTCACTCTTCAAACAAAGATTAGACAGGAGTATAAAACAAAAAATAAAATAATACACGTGAGGAGTGTGCTTCTTAGTTCAATCAGATATACAAGACCAAGTGGGCAGTTCCTGTCCAAAAGCAGGATGAGAAGGCAGGAAGGGACAGGAACTGGCAGAATGGACACAGGGAACTCAGAGTGGAAAAGTGCAGTGTGCTGCCACATTGTAAGGATTGCAACCAATGTCACAAAACAATATGTGTATAAATTTTTTGTATGAGAAATTAACTTGAGCTGTAAACTTTCACTTAAAGCACAATAAAAAAAAAGATTACAGCCATTGAAAACCCTCTGAGCAATTCTACTCTGACACACATGGGGTCACCATGGATCAGAATCAACGTGACAGCAAGTGGTTTGGGTTTTTTTTCCTTCGTTTGGTAGTTCCCCTCTCTCTGTCTGTCTGTCTGTCTCCCTCCCTCCCTCTCTCTCTTTATCTTTTCTTGGACTTTGCCTAGGTTGTTTACTTGGCCTCACTCTTCCCAGTTGCACCTAAATGGTTACTAACAATCATTCAATTCTCAGTTGAGGCATCTTCTCCATCCCACCCTGAGCCTGGCTGGCTTCTCTCTCTCTCAGCCAGAGTTGTATCTATGTGAGCTGGGACTGTTCCCACACCAGGCTGGGAGCTCCTGCAACACGGGACCTTGAAATGGCTCCTTCCTGGGACTGCAGGACTGAATGGAGCTGGGCACAGCATTGGGCATGGAGATTGAGTTGGGCGCAGTGAAGGAGTGTCTGCTGGGTGAGGACTGGATGGAGAACGATGCAAGTGTTCCTGGACAAGAAACGGACAACTTTTACCCCCAGATGTCCCATGTGAATCTCTGGACTGGACAGTAGAGTAGAAATTGGGAGACAGAAGGGAAAACATCCAGGGGAGTAAAGAGCTTTGAAAAAATGTGATTTTAAGGAGAAAAACAAGGGGTGGAGGGGAAGTTCATTTACTGAACACGTGCTGAGTGACATCCACCCTCATACATTGTCACTATTCTCTCAACAGACCAGATCTTTCTGACCCAAAGGCCACAACCTTTCCCCTCCTGACCAGGTTGGGTACCAGGCCTGCATCTGGCCTCTGCTCCTATTCTCACTAAGCAATTAGGGCAGAATCAGTAGAAAGATCTTTCACCGTCCCCACCAGAGCCAAGGAAAGATGCTCAGGGAACAGGTCATGAGAGCCTGCACTCACCATTCAATCTCCTCTGGCCTGCGGTCCTTCAGGAGCTCTTGCACCTCCTGCCGGCAATGCTCCTGGTATTCTGGGTGCTTGGCGAGGTTGTACAGAACCCAAGAGATGCCGCTGGCCGTGGAGTCATGGCCTGAGGACAGCCAGGCAGGCTTGGGTCACTGGGCTGCTTCAGCACCAGAGGGCAGAGAGCTCCCTTTCATTGAGGTCCTCAAGGAGGGTGGGGGAGGGTGCAGCAGGATGAGGAGGGGGCGTTCTAGGGTCCACTCGCCAAGTCCCTGGGCAGGAGACACCCCTGCCCCTAATGCAATCCCTGGCTGGGACCCTCACCCCCAAACATGAAGGTGTTGGCTTCTGCTCGAATTTCCTCATCTGACAACTCCTTCCCATGTTCATCCTGGAGAGAGGCAAGACCACCATTATTCCTGAATCACACCAGCTCTAAGGTTTCCTGAACCTAACCTGCAGAGTCTCACACAGTGATCAAGTTTTCATCGGAGCATCTAGACTGACACACTAAGAAGAAAGGCCTGACAATCTACCTCCGAAAATCAGCCAGTGAAAACCCTTTGGATCACAACAGAACTGTGTTAGTTATCTAGTGCTGCTGTAACGGAAACACCACAAGTGGATGGCTTTAACAAAGACAAATTTATTCCCTCACAGTCTAGGAGGCTAGAAGTCTGAATTCAGGATGACAGCCCAGGGGAAGGCTTTCTCTGTCGGCTCTGGAGGAAAGTCCTTGTCATTGATCTTTCTCTGGACTAGAAGCTTCTCAGCATGGGGATCTCTGGTCAAAAGGACACACACTCCTGGTTATACTTTCTTGGTGTTATGAGGTCCCCATGTCTCTCTGCTCGCTTCTCTCTTTTACATCTCAAAAGAGATTTGCTCAAGACATAATCCAATCTTGTAGATTGGGTCTTGCCTCATTAACATAACTGCCACTAATCTGATATCATTAACACCATAAAAACCCAAAACCCACTGCCACTGAGTCGATTCCGACTCATAGCAAACCATAGAGATAGGATTTACAACACATAGGAAAATCAAATTAGATCACAAAATGGTGGACGATCACACAGTACTGGGAATCATGGCCTAGCCAAGGTGACAGATATTTTGGGGGGACACTATTCAGTCCAATGACAAGAACATTGTCCGGTACGATGCTGGAAGATGAGCCCCCTAGGTTAGAAGGCGCTCGGAATACACAGTGGCCACAACAATGAACTCAAACACACCAGTTGTGAAGATGTTGCAGGACCGGCAACTTTTCATTCTTCTGGGCATGGGGTAACCATGATTCAGAGCCAACACTATGACTGAGACCATCTGCAAAGATTCATCTTCCATCCAGAAACCCAAGCCCGCCCTACAGTCCTAGACCCCACTTTCTTCACCATCTCAAAAGCCCCCTCCCCTCAGGCCTTCTCCCTGTTCTCCTTGCCTTCTGATTTATTCCTAGTGGGAGGATTAATTGCTCCATTAACATTTCCATGTTTCTGCAGATGAGGGCTTTCTGAGAAAAAAAAACCACCGGCAACCTGAGTTCCACTGAATGACAACCTTCCCTGGATGTTAGAGACTGAGTATTGCTCCAGAGCCATTTGCTCACAACCTGGAGTAGTAAGTCCATAGAGTCCAGTCTTAATTCCCCCAGAGGCATTTGCTTACATGTTATTGGTTGCAAATGTGGAAACTTTGCCCTCTCTCTGGAGAGGATTTGTTTATACTCCAGAACAAAAGTCACTACCTCTCTCCCCTCTGTATCTCTTTGAAGAGAGGAGGGCAGATGTGCCACCTGTTCTACATAAACTAAAAGACTGGTATTGTGGGGGTCATTTCCTATGGTGCAAACTCTGTGGCATGTACAGGTAAAAGATTGGGGTGACACCTTGTGGCCCTTGGTATAATTTGGAAAGGGGGAACCAGCATTAAGATGTTGCTCTGGCTGCTGTTATTGCTGTGAAATAAATGGTCTATTTTGATCCAGGAGTCTAATATAAAATATATATACGTACATATCTGTATATCCACTACCCATCTGTCAGTCTGTTGTACTGTGGTGACTCGCATATTATTATGATGCAGGAAGCTATGTTACTAGTATTTTAAATACTAGCAGGGTCACCATGTTGAGCAGGTTTCAGTCGATATTCCAGACTAAGACAGACTAGGAAGAAAAGCCTGGCAATTTACTTCTGAAAATCAGCCAGTGAAAGCCCTATGGATCACAACAGAAAATTTTCCAATGTAGTGCTGAAAGATGAGCCCCCTAGTTGGAAGTCATTCAAAACACACAGTGGCCACAACAATGGACTCAAGTCCACCAAAAATTGTGAAGATGGCACAGGACAGGGCAACGTTTCATTCTGTTATAGATAAGGGTGATATATATGAGTTATACATACGAGTAGGAGCCGATGTGACGCTACTAAAATACTCAACATCGTCTAGTCCATTCTGAGTCATAACGACCCTATAGGATAGAGTAGAACTGCTCTGTAGGGTTTCCAAGGAGCTACTGGTGGATTCGAAATGCCATACTTTGGTAAGCAGATAAGGTCTTAACCACTGTGCCACCATGTATATTATATGCTATAGGTTAAATAAACACAGACACACTCTGTGGCAGTGTGAATCATTAGTTTGTTAAGTAGAGAAAAATCTCAGGCCCTTCACAGTTCCAGATTTACCAGTCCTGCAGGTTGCATTTTAAGAGTCCTCTAAAACATCTCATACATGGCCCCCCCTTCCTCAAAAACTTTCTATGGCTCCATAGTACCCTCTTGATCACATTCAAGCTCCTCTATCTGACATTTGAAATTGAGGTCTTGCTCACTTCTCAAACCAGAACCTACAGGCACTCACCTTGCTCAGCAGGAGCACATCGATGAAGTCCAAAGTCTTGGCCTTGGTCTTAGACTTGAGGAAGTTATCGACACCCTGTTCTGAGAGGGTGCAGCGCCGCTGCTGGATGGCAGCATCTGTGAAGTCATGCACCAGGCGGCAAGCCCTGCGGAAGCGCCGCCCATCAGGAGTGAGGTGATACAGGAAGTCGAAATGCAGGAAGATCTGCTGGTGCCTTTTCACCACAAGGGCACTGAGCTCCAAGATGGCAGCAATATATTTACTGGGCTTCCTGCAGGACAAGGGCAAGAGGGAAAGCAATAAATTCACATACCTAAAACCCAGGGTGCACCTCCCACCCGGAAGTCAGGCTCTACTCCCACCATGGAACTGAACATCCTGGAGAAGATGGCCTCAAAGATGCATGGTGGGGATGAAGCAGGAGATAGGACTATCCACATTTTCTTCTCTCCCTGCATTCCTATCCCTGGGAGCGGCCTCCAGGCTGCAGTCGCCAGGGAGAGCTTGGGCATCATGTTCATCACTCTCACCGGCGCCTTCTCCTTCCGCAAACTGTCCATGTAGCTCACACTTCATCCTCTCCCTACTGGTCCTGGGCCCAGCCTCCTGCCTGGTCTCCTGACTATCCAATGTCAACACCATCCAGGGTCTACATGACAATCGGTCTTCCACAGACACAAATTTCTAGACCTCAGCTCTGACCATGCCCCTCATCTGCTCAAACTCCTTCCATGGTTCCATGGAGACCTCAAGATAAAGTCCATACCTCTTTGTCAAGCTCTTTAATAGCCTTAAGACCTAGTCTCTGCCTATCTCTCCAACTTCATTTCCAAGGTGGCCCCTCACTGTTGCACATGCTCTGCTTTTCCTAGCCTTCTTGCCTTTACTCAAACATTTCCACCTGCCTGAAAGGACCTTTCTTTCTCTCCCATTCCCTGTCCTTCAATGCCCAGCTCTTATCCATCTCCTCCAAGAAGGCACTTCTGATTGCCTTGGTCAGTCCTCCCTTTCCACCTACTCCCTTGGGTCAATGGTCCTAGTTCCCAGATCCAAGCTTAGGACTCACTCCTGGCAGTGGCTGTCAAAGCTGAAGACGCATTTCTGCAGACTGTCCAGGGTCATAAGGCTCACGTGCTCAAACATGTCCAGACGGGTGCTGCCATCAGAGGCCAGGCGCTTCCACTTGGCCTGGCAGAAAAGGGGGCAGAGCTGGGGCTGAGATTTGCCTCCTCTGGGACCCCATCTCCATCCCAATCACCAAGCTGAACTCCACCCAGAAACCAACTTCCAAGTCCTCCACCCAAGGCACCCATCCCCAGAATGGACCAGGCTTATGTGGGAGTGGAAGTTGTCACTGTTAAGATCTGAAGACCTCACTGCTGGGAATCAGGAGACCTGGGTTCAAGACCTAGCTCTGCCTCTTATGCTCTATGTGCCCTTGATCAACTCATTGTCCCCACTTAGGTCCCAACTGTTAAATGTTCACTGACAGTATTCCTCCGTGTCATATAAGGCAGGTTGAAATCCCAGCTCCACCACTTACTAGGCCACTTACTAAGTGAGTGAAAATGGGCAAGTTGCCTAATCTCTCTGAGCCATAGTGTCATCATCTGTAATGAGGCAAAAATAGCCATCTATGCCTCTTAGGGTTCCGAGAATTTAATTAGTTGGTATATGTCACGAAATGGCACACACTTTTGGCATATTCTGAGTGCTCAGTAAATGCTATCTTTGCATCATCTTCATCATCATAGTCCTTGTTCTAGATTGACTGCAAAAATGTCCCCTGTGTTGGGACAGGCAGTCCTCCATGGGCCCTTAGCATCCCTGCCAGTTCTTCCTGGGTATAACAAGAATCTAAGGCCCTTATGCTCTTTACTTGGGCCATTTTTCAGATATGAGTGTTTGCAATGAGCAACCTGAGGGATGAGGAAATGTCTTCCCTTGGACAAAATTCAGGCTTGGTTCTGCTTACTATGAAAGTTGCCAATTCCCTAAACTCAGTGCTCCTCCCCAGTATTACAACATACTGCATCCATATGTGTTGCTCTCTTGGGATCTGGGTGGCTAGGGGAAAAGATGAAAACCAACATGAAGCACATGCTGCCTGCTGTGCTGTGAATAAAAAACTCCTTTGTCTCTGACCCAGGAGACTCATGTCTTCAAGCAGAATTCATGAAATAATAACAAGCTAATTTATCAGTTTGCCAATCCCAGACACTTATTTCGTATTTTTTCACCTCTTCTTATATCCACACCCTTTGCAGTATGACTTTGCAGCAACTTCAGTTAGGAAGTGGCACCTATTCCCCCATCCTCTGATTCTGGGATAGTCACAAGATTTGCAGTAGTCAATAGAATCTGGTGAAAACAATGGTCTTATAATTCTAAACCTAGACCTCAAGAGGCATTGGAGCTTAATCTCACTCTCTTGGAACCATGCCTTCACTATGTGAACAAGCTTGGACTGCCAGCTGGAGGGTGAGAAACCACATGGAAGAGACCAGTAGTCCCAGCCAAGGTCATCCTAGATCAGCCTGTAGCCAGCCAAGCCCCAAACATGTGAAAGAGCTCAGGCTAAGTCAGTTGAGCTGCCTACCTTATCCACACCTGACCACACATGCATGAGGGAACCCAGAAAAGATTAGAAGAATGACCTAGCTGGCCAGTGGACTCAGGAGCAATGGCAAATTCTAATTATATTTTAAGCTAGCGAGTTTCAAAGTGATTCGTTACTCAGCAATAGCTACTATACAATTTTTACCACTATCATCAACACTGTATCAGGATTCAGAGATGGGAACAGACACTAACACATTCTGTGCACCTACTATGTGCCAGGGACATGATTCCATTGTGTTATCTTGAACATCCTTCAAAGTGGAGATCATTATTTCTAATTTACAGATGAGGAAACTGAGGCTTAGAGAGGAAGAGCAATGGCCACAAATCCACGAAGCAGAGCCAGGACTCCAAAAAGATCTGTTTGTGGCCCCTCACCCCAAGGCTGCATGAGGGACACTAGGTTCACAGGACTCACATGCATGATGTTTGTGCTCTCATTGAAGATCTTCATGTAGGGCTTCAGGATGTTGAAGTGGAAAGCAGGTGTCAGCATGCGGCGGTGGCGGCTCCACTTGTCACCACCACTCAGCAGGAGCCCATCTCCTAGTAGGGGCATCCATGGGTAGTGGGTAAGGGCAACACCTTCCTCTGGAACCCAAGGTTGTCCCCAGTCCACTTCAGCATCGTTACTCACCCAGCCAGGGCTTCAGGAAACCATAGAAGACCACATCCTTGGGTGCAATGGCAGCTGATATCAATTAGTGCCATCAGGGGACATGGAGAGGGGTAAGGGAGAGACTCCGGGTAAGGGTGTGAGCTCCCAGCCAGGGGTCTGCACCACCCTCCAAGCCTAGAACAGCAGGAATGGGGCAAAAGGCAGAGGAAGCAGGGAGGAGGCAAGGGGAGACCAGAACAGGCTGAAGAGTCAACAGTAGAGCAAAGGTAGAGCTCACAAAGACACCCCAACATGATAGACATACTCTAACATGGCACAACACATGTCAACATGCCTGGACTTGTCTCTTCCACATCCAACATTTCTGAAACACTGAACACAGCCCCATACCCTACAAAGTGCATTACATTTACTGAGGGCACCCTAGCATGGCCCAACCTCCTCTGACATCTCCTGATACGGATCTGAAATAGCTAACAAGAGATCAACATGTCCCAACATGGTGACAACATGTATGTGACACCCTGACATGTCCATAACATGACATAACATGCTCTGATATGGAGCTGAGATGGTTGACATGGCCCAAACATGTGCTTACATGCTCTGCTATGCCCCATAACATACCGGACACAACCTAACATGTCTATAACATGACATAATTTGCTCTGATATGGACCAGAGCCATCTGACATGATCTCAGAATGCCCCCCCACCACAAGCCCCAGGCAGGATTTAAATAGAGACTCATTAGCCCCAGATGTGGCCTAGGAATAGCCCAGGTGTGAATGGGCATACCCTAGATCTGCCTCACACAAGGTTAAAATAACCTCCCAGACACTTCACAGAGAACCCTGAGTCCCAGAAACAGCCCAGACCTGACACAGGACAAGTCCAAACATGACCCCCACATGACCAACAGGACACCTGGACAATCTCAACTGGCATCTTAGACAGACCTCATCAGGCCCTGATGTCCTGGGCTACAACTGAGCCCAGATGTGATCGAGACAATCCCCTAATGGTCCCAGGTGCAAACATACACCTGAGGTGGCCACACAGCCGGCATCACACAGACACGCCCTAGATGTGACCAGACACAACCAGGGTCAGAGAGTTGGGTAGGTGCGTCAGGGGCAGTGGCCCCCTCCTCATAGCTCTCCTGTCCTTCCACCCGCTCACTTGCCAGCTGAAAGGAAGCACAGGGCTGGGCGGCAGCAAGCTGTGGGCAGCAGGCTTCTACCTGGGGCGAAGAGGACAGGCTTGATGAAGGTGGGGTGGAAGATGCGGACGACGGCGTGCAAGGGCCCCACCCACCAGCAGCACACATCCCCGAAAGTGCTGGCCAGGCCCTGTGTGTACTGGAGACCCTCCTCCGAGCTCCGAATCTGGGGAGGAATGAAGAGGACCGAGTTCATGCCCTTGTAGGTGGCAGAAAGAAGGGCTGGAGGCAGAGATCCACCTAAGCCCTTAGACTCCTGCCTGGCTGTTTGTCCTCTCTGTGGCTAGCCCCCTCCTGGCCTCATAGCCTGACGCATAGCCATTCAGGGTCCTTCAGTCACAGGGGTACTACAGCTCCTTCCCGTTGGGTATCCAACACCACCTTCACCTTGGTGCTCTTCTTACTTCCATTTTCCAGATAAAGAAACTAAGCCTCTGAACAATGATGTCATTTGCCCAGGGTCCCCCAGAGAGGAAATGACTGCCTAAGACCTGAGCCCAGATCTGTCTGAATCCACAGCCTGAGTTCTTAGGCACTGAGTTGCTTGTGTCCCCAAAACATAAGCTCTGAGAGCCCCGTACCCATCAAGATTGGACAAGCAGAGTTCCAGTAATTGTCTTGGGAGTTGGTGGGAATTAGTGGGCACTCTGGGGGGTGGAGGGAGACTTGCTTTCCCATTGGAATGGAGCTCTTTGGTTCATCATTTACAATGTGAGGAAACAGCTTCCTTGAAGGTAAAGTTGACAAGGAAAGTAGAACCAAGAAATGAAGACAGATTCCTGGTGGCATTGTTTGAGGCCTGGATTCTGCAGTGCCTGAAGGCCATCTTCCCTGGAATTTTCAGTCAATAGACTACCTTTCTTTGCTTAGCCACACATGGTTGAGTTTCCATCACTCACAACTGAAAGGGACCTCGGCAATTGAAGAGTCAGGTACCTGCCCAGAGTTGCTGAACAGGATAGTGACATAGTCGCGATCTCTGTTGGACTCTGTCCATTCCCTTGTCCAGGATGCAAAAGGAAGAGGGCAAAGGAAGGGAGCAGAGATAAGGCACGGTCTTGTAGGAGACATCTGGGGTCTGGAGCAGGTGAAGAATGGAATTAGAGTGGACAAGTCACAGGATGGAGTAGAAGGGGCCCACCCACCAGAGGTGGACATCATGGGAAGTAGCAGCCCAGAGCCCTCTTAATAGTGCTGCACCTGGGTGGGTGGTAGGCCAAGGCCAGGCCTGACAGGAGGCTCAGAAGCTACCACTGCCCACTGCACCACCCTCCCCCAGCTTAAAAACCTTCTACACATCATTCCACACCCAGTTCCAGCAACAGCTCCTCCAGGAGGCCTTCCTGCCTGCCCCAACAGAAACCTTCCTTCTCCTCTGGGCTGCTGCTGCCCATCTCTCTCTCTAGCCCCACTCCTGACCACATGAGGTTGGGGGGTGTCTCTGTCCAGATCATTCTCCCCATGATTGGAGGTTCTTCCAGGATGGGGCACTGAATTCAGAACACGAGGGAGTGTTGGCAGATGGTGAGATGGGGTCTGGTGAGTGCATAAAAGAAAGAAAAGAAGGCTGAGAGATGAAGGGAGGGAGCTGGGGTCCTGCAGGAACCACCCAGAAGCTGAGGGGCAGAGGGACACTAGCCTTTGGATGCTGCCATGGCTCCCACCACCACAAGTTCTGCATGAGTACTTGAGGCATTAACAACAGGACGAATGATGTCGGGGTGGCACAGAGTGATGACGGGTTTGATGGGGCCCAGCCAGCTCTTAATGCCTTCAGGGTAGGTTGCCACCAGATGAGCCACCTCTGTCAAACCCTCCTCCATGAGGGTGATTTGCAAACAACCAGGAGTGGTCACTACCCAAAAAGAGCCACAAGCATCCACCCCTTCTTGTCTTCCAGAGGTGGCACATCCACTGCTGTGAAGGATTGTCAGTAGTCTGCCTTGAGGGAAGGACTCCCTGCTTCCTCCTGCTCTGTCCAAAGGAACAAGGCTCCCTCAGGGGTAGGAGGATCCTGGCAGCAATCTCTAAGTCCAAGGGTGTATCCAAGAGTAGAGGGGGAAGGCACATTCTCTAGGTACAGAGATTGGCTCGAGTGATGGGTTTTGTCATCCTGGGTATGGCTGCAGGGAGAGGTCCCCGTGGGGATGTCTGCAGGCAGCAGTGTGGTCTCAGGCGTATAGTATAGGAACTTCTTTACACATTCTCTCAGGGCCTTGGCAGTCATCACCGAGGACTCTGGATCTTCCACCCAGGAAAGTCTACAGACCTGGGACCTTCCAGCCTTGCACGCTCCCAAGGAATAGACATAAACTTTGACTGTCCATTACACAGCAGCCTCCCTCAACGGAGGACCTCATGCGTGCCGGGTGGTCACAGGTGCGTCTGGAGTATCCTCTCTCTGAACCTATAGATTCACCCCTTCTTGGTGCCAAGGGCAGGAGGGACTGAGGGATGTAGAGACAATGAAGAGGAGGAGGTTTCTGAGATTTCTCTTCGGTCCTTGGGACACCCCAGCAGTCTGAACTTGAGCCCCAAGACGTTTCCTAGAGTCCTCGGGAAGCCTCGGTGGAAATCGACGTCCAGGACATCCTGGGACACCCTGTCCATTCAAGCCTGACCTCTTAGTCATCTTCTCAAGAGTCTTTGGGACACCCTGTTCACATCTGACCCCCAAGACACCCCCTCGGGTTCTCAGGACACTCTAGTTGTGCCCGACCCCCAGGCTGCTCCAACCAAGTGAACATAAACCACTTTCACCTGGTGACCTGCTCCCTGCTCCCCAAGGAACCTGAGCTGAGGATTCAATGTGCTTCATGAAACTGATCCAGAGAGGGAGAGTGACTAGGCCAACGTCACACACAAGAGGGGTTACAGGAGGGGAAGAGTGATCCGGACCAGACCAGCCTGCCAGTCCAAGTCATTGGAAAGGGAGGCAGGACTGCAGGTGACCTACGACATTTCCGTGGACTCCAGGGCCCTCTGAGGACACCCCAGATCCCGGAATCTCAGGAAACCTTCATGGTGACCTTGGGAGCATCCCATTCTGAATGAAGTTTGTTTTAATAAGCAGTAGAATCACAGGAAGCTCTTCCCCAAACTGCTGTTATCCTCTCTGCAGAGGGGGAAGCTGGAGAGACATGCTTGTCCCCAAAGTGGTCTGGGGGAAGGGAGAGGCTAAGGCCTGTCCCTTTGGTCTCAAATGTCTAAAGGAGGTGATGGTCACCCAGACTGAGGATATGTCCTCAACCACTGGGTTCTCAAACATTTATTAAGCGCCTACTGTATGCCAGCTCCAGGGCTGGGCACTGTTGGTAGAGTTCTGCCTCCTAGAGTTACAATTATGTGGGAGAGATGAATGATAATCAAATGATTGGACAATTAAACATTTAATTACAAGTGTGAGCAGGGCCACAGCAGAGGTCAAGGAAGGCCTCTCAAAGGGGAAGTGGCCAACATTTATCCAGGTTGGGCAATGGGACCCATTGGTACATCTTGGGGGTGGAGGGGAAAATAAGAAGAGGAAGGGGCCCCAGGAAGGGCGTGGGCTGGGGAGACTGTCTGCACCTCTCCTCTGGCCCAGCTCTGCCCCTGTGGGTGCACAGAGAGGGTGGGGAACTACAGCCCTCAGAGGGGTGGACACAGGCTTGAGGCCAGTAGAAGTGAGACAGGCAGCAGGTGGGGAGACCCTGGACTGTGTCTCTGATGAGGCTCCCTGTTTCGGGTGATTCCGTGGGAAAGTCAGCGGGTCTGGCTCTGGACATCCTGCCCTGGGAGCCCCTGAGGGAAGCCAGAGGTTCAGTAATGGGAGAAACACAGGCAGGAAAATGACCCAAAGCAGGCTGGGGTGGGAGAGAAAAAGAGTGAGAGAAAGGGCACAGACATAGGTGGCAGAGAGGAGAGGAGTGGACCTGGGGGGTGAGGGAGGAAAGAGGGGCTCCCCCTTGGCCTCCCTCACTTCTGTGCTGTCCTAGACCCATTTGCTGCTGGTCCTTAGCTCCCTGACCATGATTGCCCTGGTCCTGACACCCCGGATCTGTCCTACTGCCCCACTTACCAGGCCCAGGTGCCCCAAGAACCAGTTCCGCAGTGGGGGCTGAGGGAAACATCGGAGACGGTGGCAGTTGTCATAGAAGGTGTAGGTCCAGGCCAGGATGCAGACCAGGAGCCAGGAGGCCACAGCCAGCAGCAGGAGCAGCCACGGGGAGGCAGTCCCAGGCCAGAATCCCAGCCATGACAGTTTGAGCAGCGACATCCTGCAGGGCTAGAAGAAGAGTGCTAATGGTGAGCTCAGGAGCCTGGTGGCGCAATGATTAAGAGCTCGACTGCTAACCAAAAGGTTGGCAGTTCAAATCCACAAGCCCCTCCTTGGAAACCCCATGGGGCAGTTCTATTCTGTCCTATAGGGTCGCTATGAGTCAGAATCGACTTGATGGCAATGAGATTTTTTTTGTTTAATAGCAAGCTCAGAAGCAGAGGCAGGATGGGCATAAAGTACAGGAAGGGGCCAAACATGTGGGCTCCAGGGACAGGGGAGGGGGCAAACATGGGCAAACATGGGGCCAGAGAGGGGAGGGAAGCCCAGGGAAAGTGAGGGGAAGACATGGGGAGACAGAGAGAGAGAAATGGAGGAAGAGGTGGCTGGAATTCAGAAATTCCTGCCCTAGAAGTGCCAGGGAGGTTGTCAGAGGATCCAGTTACTCATTAGTCACAGTCCCCTAACCAGGTTCTTCCTTGGAGCCCCAGCCATGGGTAGCACACCTCCCCGCAAGATCAGGTCCCTCCCAGCCCTGCCACCCCCATCCTGGCACCTTCTGCCCTCAGTGGCTTCTCCTGCACAACCTCCTCTCCCCTCTGCTTGGGACCTCTTTACCCTTGGGGACAGCTGGGAGGGACTGGCCCAGGCCAGCCAATCCCTGCTGGGCTGGCTCCCTTCTTCCTGCTAGGCACTGCCCAAAAAAGGGGGTGGGTGGGGCCCAGAGTTTCAGTGGTGTCCAGAGAGGCTGAAGAGCTGGCTCAGGTCACACATAGAGGACACCGGATACTGTAGACCAAGTACCTTCCAGGAGCGGGGAGAGAGAAGTTGGGCAGCAGGTAGCAAAGGTTATCCTGAGCCTGGAAGTTAACAAGCACCCCCGCCCTCCCACCACCAGGGGAGTTCTTTCCCCAGAACATCTGCTGGGCTCCTGTACACATTGTGGGCCACAAAAGGGTCGTGTCCCCATTTCTGGGAGCAGGAATCAGAGGCTGGGGGACAGGAAGCTCCTGGCCCTGGCCACCCTACCCTACCGGAGTCCAATCCTGACTCCAGCCAGCCTGAGAGGTAGCAGGAACAAAGACTTCAGCCTCACCAGGATTACCAGAATCAGATTCTGGGATAAAAGGCACAGGTGAGGATCGGACACCTGGAGGCTGTGCTCGAGGAGGATGGAGAGGACTATGAAGAGGAAGATAGAGGGATCCACTTGGTCCTTACTGTGACTATGAACCGTGCTGGCCTTTCTCTGAGCCTCAGTCTTCCCTTCTGGGAAATGGGGCATCAGATAGGGTCCTTACAAAAGGCAGAGGAGAGCTCCATAGGATGGTGGGAAGGGCTAGGAGCCCTGAAGAGAGGGAGAGAAGGGAAGGGGCTGGCACCTGGTACTGGAGCTGCTTGTGCACCAGGTATTCTGCATAAAGCATGCCCACTTCATGCCAGGTACTCCACATAAATCGTGCCTACTGTGTGCCAGGTACTCCACATAGTGTGCCTACTGTGTGCATCTGATGATCTTTTCCAGAATTGCCCTGTGGGGTGGTCTCAAATGAGGTGAAGTTTGAAGAAGGGGTTGCAAGCAGAGCTGCTCAACAAGAGGGTGGGGCAAAGACCATCTTCCTGATACTGGTAGGATGTTGGGAGACACCATACCTCCCTCATCCCCCTACAATGCCCTTTCCAGCCTAATATGGCCCCAGGATCCCTTGATTCTTGGAACCATGGATTGTGACTATAGAAGAAACAGCACCATATATTTGACACTGGTTTAGAGCATAAACAGCCTCCTGGGGAACATTGTCCCAACCCTGTAATGCATTGTCACCTAGCTGGTGCTGCAATTGTGTCTTTAGAAGGCCATTCATCATTCTATCAGGCCAGCTGCTTCAGGATAATAAGGAACATAAGATCAGTGAATTCCATGAGCGTGTGCCCATCGCCACATTTCATCTGCTGTGAGGTGAGTCCCTTGATCTGAGACAATGCTGAGTGGGATACAATGATGGTGGATAAGGCATTCTGTAAGTCCACGGATGGTAGTTTTGGTAGAAGCATTGCATGAAGGGAAGGCAAATCCATATCCAGAGTAAGTGTCTATTCCAGTAAGAATAAAACACTGCCCTTTCCATGATGGAAATGTTCCAGTGTAATCAACCTGCCACCAGGCTGCTGGCTGATCACCTTGAATAATGGTGCCATATTGGGGATCAGTGTTGGTCTCTGTTGCTGGCAGATTGCACAATCAGCAATGGCTGTAGCCAAGTCAGCCTTGGTGAGTGGAAGTCCATGTTGCTGAGCTCATGCATAAACTCCATCCTTGCTACCATGGCCACTTTGTTCATGAGCCCGTTGAGCAATGACAGGAGGGCAAAGGAAAGATGATAACTGGTTTCCACAGAACTCGCCAACCTATCCACTAGATTGTCAAAGTCCTTCTCTGCCAAGGTCACCCTTGGGTGAGCATTCACATGAGACAAATATCTTCACTTCTTTGGCCAGTTCAGAGAGGTATATCCACCCACCTCTTCCCTATACCTTCTTTTCACCTATTTTCCAATCATGTTCTTTCCAAATCCCTGAATATCCAGCCAAATCATTGGCCACAGCCAGTGAATCAGTATATAATCGCACATCTGGTCATTTCTCCTTCCAAGCAAAGTGAACAACCAGGTGCACTGCTCGAAGTTCCACCCATTGAGAAGATTTCCTTTCACCACTGTCCTTCAGGGAGGTCCCAGAAAGGGGCTCCAGTGCTGCCGCTGTCCAGTTTCAAGCCGTGTCTACATATGATGCAGAACCACCTGTAAATGAGGCAAGAGTTTTCTCTTCTTCAGTCAACTGATCATAAGGATCTCCCATGAGGCCATAAGTGCAGACTGGGAGGGGGAAGATAATATGACAGGATTGGAGACCATGGAATTTGGGCCACCTCCTCATACAACTTACTTGTGCCTTCAGGTCTTGCTCTAGCCCAATCTTGTATATACCTCTTCCATCCAATGATGGAGTGCTGCCGTGTATATCCAAATTTATAGCTCTGTGAGTCAGACAACACACAGTTCATGAGGGGCAACTTAGGCCTCATGGTGATTTGGTGGCGCATGGTTAAGTGTTCAGTGTCTACAAAGGCCTGATAACAAGCCAAAAGATGTTTCTCAAAAGGATAGTGGTTATCTGCACAGGATGGCATGGCTTTGCTCTAAAATCCTGATGGTCCTGCCAAAGACTCCAAATAGCATCTCTATTTGCCACTGACACTTCAAGCACTGATGGATCAGTATGGCCCAAGTGGCAGAGCGGCATGCACGGCAGTCTGCATCTGTTGCAGAGCCTTCTCTTGGGCTGGATCCCACTCAAAACTAGCAGCTTTTCAAGTCACTTGATAAATAGGCCAGATCAGCGCACCCTAATGGGGAATATGTTGGCTTCAAAATCCAAAGAGACACACTAGGCATTATGTCTCCTTTTAGTTGAAGGATGAGTCAGACGCAATAACTTATCCTTCACTTTAGAAGGACTGTCTTGACATGCCCCACACCACTGGATCCCTAGAAATTTTACTGAAGTGGAAGGTGCCTGAATTTTTGACAGGTTAATTTCCCACCCTCTAACACACAAACGTTTTACCAATAAGTCTAGAATCATTGATACTTCTTTCTTCCTAGGTCCAATCAGCATAATGTCATTAATATAATGGATGAATATGACATCTTGTGGAAGAAAAAGGCCATTAAGCTCCCTGCAGACTAAATTGTGACATAGGGCTGGAGAGCTGAAGTACTCTTGACGTAGGACAGGGAAAGTGTATTGCAGGCCACACCAGTTAAACTTAAACTGCTTCTGGTGTTTCTTTGAAATAGGTATGGAGAAAAAGAAATTAGCCAGAACAATAGCTGCATACCAGGTACCAGTTTGTTGTTGTTGTTGTTAAGTGCCATCAAGCCAGGTCTGACTCATAGCGACCTAATGTACAACAGAAGGAATCACTGCCGGGATCTGACCCATCATAATCCTTGTTGTGCATAAGCCCATTGTTGTGGCCACTGTGTCAATCCGTCTTGTGGAGGGTCTTCTTTTTCAATGATCCTCTACTTCACCAAGCATTATGTCCTTCTCCAGAAACTGGTCCCTTCTGGTAACATGTCCAAAGTATGTGAGACGAAGTCTCTCCGTTCTTGCTTCTAAGAAGCATTCTGGCTGTACTTCTTCCAAGACAGATTTGTTTGTTCTTCTGGCAGTCCATGGTATACTCAATATTCTTCACCAACGTCGTAATTCAAAGGCATCGATTCTTCTTCAGTCTTCCTTATTCATTGTCCAGCTTTCACATGCATATGAAGCAACTGAAAATAGCATGGCTTGGGTCAGGTGAATATTAGTCCCCAAAGTGATATGTTTACTTCTTAACACTTTAAGGAGGTTTTTTGCAGCAGATTTTCCCAATGCAATATGTCATTTGGTTTCCTGACTACTGGAAATATTAGTATCCATGAGCATTGATTGCAAATCCTAGTAAAATGAAATCCTTGAAAATATCAATGTTTTCTCCATGTATCACTTGTTGCTTATTGGTCCAGTTGTGAGGATTTTTGTTTTCTTTACATTGAGGTGCAATCCATGCTGAAAGCTGTAGTCTTTGATCTTCATCAGAAAGTGCTTCAAGTCCTCTTCACTTTCAGCAAGAAAGGTTGTGTCACCTAAATATTGCAGTTGTCAATGAGTCTTCCTCCAATCCTGATGCCACATTATTCTTCATATAGACCAGCTTCTCAGATTATTTGCTTAGCATACAGATTGAATAAGTATGGTGAAAGGATACAAACAAGTCTGATGCACACCTTTCCTAATGTTAAGTGATTCAGTATCCCTTGTTCTGTTCAAATGATTGCCTCTTGATCTATTCACAGGTTCCTCATGAGCACAATTAAATGTTCTGGAATTCTCATTCTTCACAGTGTTACCCATAATTTGTTATGATCCACACAGTTGAATGCTTTTGTGTAGTCAATAAAACACAGGTAAACATCTTTCTGGTTTTCTCTACTTTCGGCCAAGATCCATCTGACATCAGCAATGACATCCCTGGTTCCACGTCCTCTTCTGAATCCAGCTTAAATTTCTGGTAGTTCCCTATTGATGTACTGCTGCAACTGCTTTTGAATGATCTTCAGCAAAATTTTACTTGTGTGTGATATTAATGATACTGTTCAATAATTTCCACATTCTGTTGGATCACCTTTCTTGGAAGGGGCACAAATATGGATCTCTTCAGTCAATTGATAAGGTAGCTGTCTTCCGAATTTCTTAGCATAGACTAGTGAGAACCTCCAGTGCTGTCCATTTGTCGAAATATCTCAACTGGTATTTTTCACCAATGCCTCAACACCACTTGGACTTCTCCCTTCATTACCATTGGTTCTTGGTCATATGATATGTCCTGAAATTAATGAACACTGACCAATTCTTTTTGCTACTGTGACTCTGTGTATTCCTTCTATCTTCTTTTGATACTTCCTGAGTTGTTCAATATTTTGCCCATAGAATCCTTCAATATTCCAGCTCGAGGCATGAATTTTTCTTCAGTTCTTTCAGCTTGCATAATGCTGAGCATGTTCTTCCCTTTTGGTTTTCTAATTCCAGGTCTTTGCACATTTCATTATAATACTTTACTTTGTCTTCTCGACCAGTCGTTTGAAATCTTCTGTTCAGCTCTTTTACTTCATCATTTCTTCCATTCATTTTTGCTATTCTACTTTCAAGAGCAACTTTCAGAGTCTCTTCTGACATTTTGGTCTTTTCTTTCTTTTTTGTCTTTTTAATAACTTTTTGCTTTCTTCATGTATGATGTCCTTGATGTCATCCCACAACTCGTCTGGTCTTTGGGTGTTAGTATTCAATTCATCTGATCTATTTTTGAGATAGTCTCCAAATTCAGATGGTATATACTCAAGATTATGAGGAACCTGTACATGTACCAAAAGGCAGTTGTTCAAACAGAACAAGGGGATACAAAGTGGCTTAAAGTCAGGAAACTTGTGTTTCTGGGTTATATTCTTTAATCACACTTATTCAGTCTGTATGCTGAGCATATAATACCAGAAGCTGGACTATGTGAAGAAGAAAGTGGCATCAAGATTGGAGGAGGACACCTTACAACCTGCTTTATGCAGATGACACAACCTTTCTTGCTGAAGTGAAGAGAACGTGAAGCACTTACTGATGAAGATCAAAGAGTAGAGAATTAAGTACGGATTGTGCCTCAACATAAAGAAAGCAAAAATCCTCATAACTGGACCAATAAGCAACATCATGATAAACGAAGAAAAGATTGAAGTTGTCAAGGATTTCATCTTACTTGGACCCACAATCAACACCCATGAAAACAGCTGTCAAGAAATCAAAAGCTTTATTGCATTGGACAAATCTGCTGCAAAAGACCTCTTTAAAGTGTTCAAGTGCAAATATGTCACTTTGAAGACTAAAGTGTGCCTGACTCAAGCCATGGTGTTTTCAATCACCTAGTATGCATGCAAAAGCTAGACAATGAATAAGCAAGACCGAAGAAGAATTGACTCTTTTGAATTATGGTGTTGGTGAAGATATATTGAATATACCATGGACTGCCAAAAGAACAAACAAATATGTCTTCAAAAAAGTGCAACCAGAATGCTCCTTAGAAGCGAGGATGGAGAGACTTCTTCTCACATACTTTGGGCTTATTATCTGGAGGGATCAGTCCCCAGAAAAGGACTCCTTGCTTGGTAAAGTAGAGGATCAGTGAAAAATAGGAAGACCCTCAAGAAGATGGATTGACACAGTGGCTGCAGCAATAAGCTCAAGCATAACAGTGATTGTGAGGATGGCGCAGGACCGAGCAGTATTTCCTTCTGTTGTACATAGGGTTGCTATAAGTCGGAACAGATTCGACGGCGCTTAACCTAACAACAACATGCTTAAGATTATATTTTGGCTCTTGTGGATTTGCTCTAATTTTCTTGATCTTCAACTTGAACTTGAGCTTGCACATGAGCAATTCATGGTCCATTCTGCAGTCAGCTGCTTGTTCCGATTGATGATATTCATCTCCTCCATCATCTCCTCCACAGATGTAGTTTATTTGATTTGTGTGTTGCTGTGATGTTGAAAGTTATGCCCCCGATATTTCAGATACCAGCATGGTTACCTGCAGTGGACAGGCTTCAACTGAATTCCAGATTAAGACTGACTGGGGAGAAGGACCTGGTGGTCTACTTCTAAAAAAAAAAAATATGGCCACTTAAAACCTTATGAATAGCAGTGGAATACTGTCTGATATGGTGCCGACAGATGAGCCCCTCTGGTTGGAAGGCACTCAAATTACAACTGGGGAAGAGCTGCCTCCTCAAAGGAGAGTGGACCTTAATGATGTTCATGGAGTAAAGCTTTCAGAAACTTTATTTACTGATGTGGCACAACTCAAAATGAGAAGAAACACCTGCAAACATCCATTAGTAATAGAAATGTGGAAAGTACAAAGCATGAATCTAGGAAAATTGGAAGTCATCAGAAATGAATGGACCACATAAAGATCTATATCCTAGACATTAGTGACTTGTAATGGACTGGTATTGGCCATTTTGAATCAAACAATCATATGGTCTACTATGCTTGGAATGACAAACTGAAAAGGAATGGTGACACATTCATCATCAAAAAGAACATTTCAAGGTCTATCCTGAAGTGCAAGGTTATCAGTGATAGGATAAAATCCATATATCTACAAGGAAGATCAGTTATTATGAATATTATTCAAACCTACACACCAAACACTGATGGCAAAGATGAAGAAATTGAAGTTTTTTTTACCTACTTCTGCAGTCTGAAATTGATGAAACATGAATACATTATGTATTGATAATTACTCGTGATTAGAATGCAAAAGTTGGAAACAAAGAATAAGGATTGGTGGTTGGAAAATATGGCCTTGGTGATAGAAATGACACTGGAGATCACATGATAAAATTTTGCAACATCAATAACTTATTCATTGCAAATACCTTTTTTCAACAACATAAATAGCAACTATATACATCAACCTCCCCAAATGGAATGCACAGGGAGCAAATCGAATATGTCTGTGGGAAGAGACAATGGAAAAACTCAATATCATCAGTCAGAGCAATGCAGGGGCAGACTGCAGAACAGACCATCAATTGCTCGTATGTAAGCTAAAGTTAAAGCTGAAGAAAATTAAAGCAAGTCCACAAGAGCCAAAATATGTCCTTGAGTATATTTCACCTGAGTTTAGAAACCACCTCAAGAATAGATTCGACACATTGAACACTAATGTATGAAGACCAGATGAGTTTTGGGATGACATCGATGACATCATACGTGATGAAAGCAAAAGGTCGTAAAAAAAAAGACAGGAAAGAAAGAAAAGACCAAAATGAATGTCAGAAGAGACTTTGAAACTTGCTCTTGAACGCGAAGTAGCTAAAGCAAAAGGAAGAAATGATGAAGTAAAAGAGCTGAACAGAAGATTTCAGGAGGCTCAAGAAGACAAAGTAAAGTATTATAATGAAATGTTCAAAGACCTGGAGTTAGAAAACCAAAAGGGAAGAACACTTTTGGCATTACACAAGCTGAAAAAACTGAAGAAAAATTCAAGCCTCGAGTTGCAAAATTGAAGGATTCTAAAAGATTGAAATTGTCAAGGATTTCATTTTACTTGGATCCACTATCAACACCCATGGAAGCAGCAGCTAAGAAATCAAAAGACGCATTGCATCGGGCAAATCTGCTGCAAAAGAACTCTTTCAAGTGTTGAAAAGTAAAGATGACACCTTGAGGACTAAGGTGCACCTGACCCAAGCTATGGTGTTTTTTATCATCTCATATGCATGTGAAAGCTGGACACTGAATAAAGAAGACTAAGGAAGAATTGACACCTTTGAATTGTGGTGTTGGGGAATAATATTGAACGTACCATAGACTTCCAAAAGAGGAACAAATCTGTCTTGGAAGAAGTACAGCCAAAATGTCCCTTAGAAGCAAGGATGGTGAGACTATGTCTCACATTGGGCATGTTATCAGAAAGGACCAGTCCCAAAGAAGGACATCATGCTTGGTAAAGTAGATGGCCAGCGAAAAAGAGGAAGACCTTCAATGAGATGGACTGACACAGTGGCTGCAACAATAGGCTCCAGCATAACAACAACTGTGAGGATGGCCCAGGACCAGGCAGTGCTTCGTTCTGTTGTACATAGGGTTGGAATCGAATTGAGGGCACCTAACAACAACAATCTCTTTTTGTTTCTTTTGAAATCGCAGAAGCTTTGGATTTATGCATGTTTAAACATCCTGGGTAACACCAAGATTTTCTTTAAAGTTGTACTGATTTACACTTCCACCCACAGAGAAGTGTCTCTGCTGCTCCGCAGCCTCACCTATGCCAATTGTTTTAAAATCAAAACCAAAACAGTTGCTGTGGAGTGGTCTCTGACTCACAGCGACCCCAGCTGTGTCAGAGCAGAACTGTGTTCGGTAGAGTTTTCAATGACTGGCTTTTCAGAAGTAAATCACCAGGTCTTTCTTCCAAGATGCCTCCGAGTGGACCTGAACTACCAACCTTTCTGTTAGCAGCCAAGTACATTCACCCAAGTACTCCACAGTAACAAGTAGTGGCTAACAACCACAAAGGCTCATTTCTTGGTCATGTTTCTGCCCATCGTGGGCCGTTGGAAGTTCTGTTCTAGTGTCTTCTTCCCTCCAGGATGGGAAGAGCAACCTCCACCCCCCACCCCCACCCCCGGAGAGAGTCAGGCTGGTGGCAAAACAAAGATGGCAGAACGACACGAGACTCTTAAGGAACACATGCCAAATTCCATCACATTTCATTGGCGACACCAAAAACGTAGCCAAGTCTGACTTGATGGGGGGGGGGGGGGCGGTTATAGTCTTCCTGCAGGGAGGAACCCGAGATGCTTCAGGAACATTTCTTCAGCTCAGCACAAATCAGGAAAGGAGCTAGAGGGTGAGTAGGTCTTGTGCCAAGGAAAGGACTCCGGGTTTTGGCGAAACATTCTTTATTGCTCCCTCTGGGGTTCAGAGAGGGCAGGCATAGGGGCTAAGGATGCACAGTAAAGGGTCTATACCTCTTCTGGGGATAGGGTATAGGGGCCTGGGTCAGTAGCTCTGCCGATTCTCACAGATGAATGTGGACTCAGATTTGCAGGAGAAGCCCTTCCAACATCTGAGGTGGAGCATCATCATGCAGGTTGTGGGAATTCCACCACTGGGCAGCTCATTGGCGCCTAATTTGCTGTGAAGAGATGCCACTAAATCCCTTAGTGATGGGGGCAGAGGCCGGAGCCCCTAGTCCTGACCTACATGAGGGAGGGTCTCACCTGGGAGGCCCCCAATGGGATCATTTATTGATTCCATCTTTCCATAACCACCATGTCAAAACAAAACAAAATTCATTGTCATTGAGTCAGCTCCAACTCATGACGACCCCACGTGTGTCAGAGTATAGCTGTGCTCCATAGAGTTTTCAAGGGCTATAATCTTACAGAAAGGAGTCACTGGGTTGTGCAAATGGTTAGGCACTTGACTATTAGCCAAAAGGTTGGTGGTTAGAACCCACCCAGAGATTCCTTGAAAGATAGGCCTGGTGATCTCCTTCTGAAAGGTCACAGGCTTGAAAACCCTATGGAGCACAATTCTACCCTGACACGCAAAGGGTTGCCATGAGTTGGAATCTACTAGACGGCAACTAACAATGACAATATAGTAGCAGATTGCCAGGCATTTCTTCCAACATGCCTCTGGGTTGATTTGAACCATCAACCTTCCCGTTAGCAGCAAAGCACATTAACTTTTCGCACCACCTGTGTACCTAACCTCCAGACCAATCTCCTCCACATTCCTATTTTCCGATTGGAGAAACTGAGTTCAGACAGGCGTAGTGACAAGTCTTCAGAGGAGTAGTGCAGACTGGCAGAGGGTCACCCAGCTCCTGCCTGTCCCAGGCCTAACCCTCTACCTCTCTCTGAGGTCTATTCACCCTGGAGCCAGACAGAAGCTGTCCCAATCCTAGCTCTGCTACATGCACCTGTGTGACCAAGGGCACATACCTTGATGCCTCTGGGCCTCCGTTTCATCTTTTGCAAAAAGGGATGAGGAGACATATTGTGAATGTAAGGCATCTGCATACAGCAAGTGCTCAAACTTTGGAGGAATTTACCATGGAGGCTACTTCTGCCCTGGGTCTGGACCCACACAGAGCAGTTTTCCAGGCAGGGAGAGATGATGCAGGCAGAGAAAACCACCTGAGCAAAGGCACATAGCGTAAGAATGCAGGTCGATACCCTGAAGGTGTCATGGGGTTACATGGTGGCCCCTCAAAGGATATATCTGCACACTTACCTCCAGTACCTATGAAGGTGACCTTATTTGGAAAAGGGTCTTTGC
The DNA here is from genome assembly GCA_030035585.1 of Dugong dugon. Classification (NCBI taxonomy): domain Eukaryota; kingdom Metazoa; phylum Chordata; class Mammalia; order Sirenia; family Dugongidae; genus Dugong; species Dugong dugon. Next base: position 20,285,961 of record CM057462.1, on the reverse strand, counting down.
AGATGAAATTAAGTGAAGGATCTCAAGATGAGATCATCCTGGATTAACCAGGTAAGCCCTAAATCCAATGACAAAGGAGACGACGCAGACACAGAGGAGGAGGCCATGTGAAGATGGAGCAGAGATGGCAGTGATGCAGCCACAAGCCCACGAACTCCTGGGGCACCCAGAAGCTGGAAGAGGCAAGGAAGGATTTTCTCTTAGAGCCCACAGAGGAAATGTGGCCCTGTCAACACCTTGATTTTGTACTTCTGGCCTCCATAACTGTGAGAGAATGAATGCTATTTTAAGCCACCCAGTTTTTGGTAATTTGTTACAGCAGTCACAGGACACTCATACAGTTAGCAAGTGCTACATTGTATACTCCTGCTAAATAGTCCCAGTTCTCATTAGCATATTCAAAGCTCTGAGAAGTCCTGCAACAAAGAAGCCAGTGTGACAGTAACTCATTGTTTCTCAAGTATTTAACCTGGGAACATTCTTCTTAATAATAAAATAACTACAATGGGATAATAGGAGCCCTGACAGATAAGTAATTATAAATGGATGACAGAGAAACATCTAGACTGCTCATAAACTTACCTCTTGAAAGCCCAGCCAGCTTCCAAGGGGAGATTATCTTGGATGGTGAGGGGCACCTCTTTAGAGAGGCCTATCCAGAATGCCAGGTGCCCAGTTGGTGTGAGGAGGTCCTAGATGCAAAGAAGCCACGTTTGTGTGATAGGTCTCCATCAAAGCTGCAAGGAGGGAGGTGGGAGCATCCAGGGGGCTGGAGAGGGACCAGGCACAGAGGCAGCCTCAGGTGGACAGACAGAAAAATGTTTCTGTCCTAGGTGTGAATACCAGATCCACAGGGTCGTGCATACTCTATGATCTCAGACAAGTTACTAACCCCTCTGTTTCCCCCATCTGTAGAAGAAATAGAGTCCTCACCTGCTAGCATATACTTAAGATGGAAAGAGTCAGTGGTGTGGGGTGCCTGACACCTAGAAAAAAACACTGGACAGATACTGGCTGTGAGCATCCTTAAAGGACAGAACATGTCAGAATGAAGAGTTTGGTCCGCAGCTGACACTATTGAAGCCCTACTTGACGTCAAGCCTTGTTTTAGATCCAGGGAACTCAGAGATGATTCAGATCCAGCCCCGCACTTGTGATCAAGCAGCCCCAATACAGCATGAGTGCTATGATGTAGGTTTCTGATGGTGCTATGGTGCTATGACACAAAGTGGAGGAAGGAGCATTTTTGTTAGTGTTTTCATGGGTGCATAGGGGTTCTACCTGCAGTAGAAAGCAAAAGGACAGTCCAAGCAGAAGGGCCCACTTGGATAAGAGCTCAGAGGCAGGGCCACGGTGCACAGCGGCCATTTTATTTTATTTCATTTTAATATAAAGTTATTTTATTAGGGAACAATCTTATTATTATTGTGATGTTATTTGATGCATCAGGAAAATCTACATTAATGACCATAAGCCACCAAAAGCATCACAAATGTTACCTACAGTAGGAAAAGATCTGTATAAAAACGAAATATTTGATAACAATAGAAAGAGCAAGGAAAAAAACCCAACTACATGGAAACTGAATAATGCCCTGCTTACACTTCAGTGGGTAATAGAAGAAATCAGAGATGGAATCAAAAAATTCCTAGAATCAAATGAAAATGAAAACACATCATACCAAAACCTTTGGGACACAGCAAAGGCAGTCCTCAGAGGACAATTTATAGCAATAGATGCACATATCAAAAAAGAAGAAAGGGACAAAATCAAAACATTAACTACAGAACTCAAACAAATAGAAAGAGAACAGCAAAAAAAAAAAAAAAAAAAGCCTACAACCACCGGAAGAAAGGAAATAGTAAAGATCAGAGCAGAAATAAATGAAATAGAGAACAGAAAAATAATAGAAAGAATCAACAAAACCAAAAGTTGGTTCTTTGAAAGAATCAACAAAATCGACAAACCACTGGCCAGACTGACAAAAGAAAAACAGGACTGGACACAAATAACCCAAATAAGAAATGAAATGGGGGACATTCCAACAGACCCAACTGAAATAAAAAGGATTATAACAGAATATTATGAAAAACTATGCTCCAACAAATTTGAAAACCTAGAGGAAATGGATAAATTTCTAGAATCACATGGCCTACCCAAACTACAACAAAGTGATGTTGAAAATCTGAACAGACCCATAACAAGAGAAGAGATTGAAAAAGTAATAAAAAAAACTCCCAACCAAAAAAAATCCCTGGCCCAGATGGCTTCACTGGAGAATTCTACAAAACATTTACCGAAGAGCTTGTACCAGTACTACTCAAGCTATTTCAGGGCATAGAAGAGGGAGCAACACTTCCAAATTCATTCTATGAAGCCAGCATAACACTGATACCAAAACCAGGCAAAGACGTCAAAAAAAAAAAGAAAATTATAGACTAATATCTCTCATGAATATAGATGCAAAAATTCTGAACAAAATTCTAGCCAATAGAATTCAGCATCATATCAAAAAAATAATACACCACAATCAAGTAGGATTCATACCAGGTATGCAAGGATGGTTCAACATTAGAAAATCAATCAACGTAATCCACCACATAAATAAAAGGAAAGAAAAGAATCACATGATCATCTCAATTGACGCAGAAAAGGCATTTGACAATGTCCAACACCCATTCCTGAGAAAAACTCTCAATAAAATTGGTATAGAAGGGAAATTTCTCAACATAATAAAGGGCATCTATGCAAAACCAATGGCCAACATCATTCTTAATGGAGAGAGGCTGAAAACATTCCCCTTGAAAAGAGGAACAAGACAAGGATGCTCTTTATCACCACTCGTATTTAACATTGTGATGGAAGTTCTAGCTAGAGCAATAAGTAAAGAAAAAGAAATAAAGGGCATCCAAATTGGTAATGAAGAAGTTAAACTGTCCCTGTTTGCAGATGATATGATACTATACATAGGAAACCTTAAAGACTCCATGAGAAATCTACTGGAACTAATAGAAAGATTCAGCAGCGTATCAGAATCAAAATAAACATACAAAAATCAGTTAGATTCCTATACACCAATAAAGAGAATGATGAAAAGGAAGTCAGGAAAACAATACCATTTATAATAGCCCTTAAAAAAATAAAATACGTAGGAATAAATCTAACCAGAGATGTAAAAAACCTATACAAAGAAAACTACAAAACACTACTACAAGAAACCCAAAGGGATCTACATAAATGGAGAAACATACCATGCTCATGGATAGGTAGACTTAATATTGTGACAATGACAATTCTAGCCAAAGCAATTAACAAATACAATGCAATCCTGATCCAAATACCAACAACATTCTTCAAAGGGATGGAAAAACTAATCATTAACTTTATGTGGAAAGGGAAGAAGCCCCAAATAAGTAAAGCACTATTGAAGAAGAAGAATAAAGTTGGAGGGCTCACACTACCTCACCTCAGAAGCTGCTATACAGCTACGGTAGTCAAAACAGCCTGGGACTGGTACAACGACAGATACATTGACCAATGGAACAGAATTGAGAACCCAGATGTAAATCCATCCACCTATGGTCACCTGATCTTCGACAAGGGCCCAAAGTCCATCAAATGGGGAACAGTCTTTTTAACAGACGGTGCTGGCAAAACTGGATATCCATCTGCAAAAAAATGAAACAGGACCCATACCTCACACCGTATACAAAAACTACTTCAAAATGGATCAAAGACCTGAATATAAAGCCTAAAACTATAAAGTTCATAGAAGAAAAAATAGGACCAACACTACAGGCCTTAATACATGGCATTAACAGGATACAAACCATAACCATCAACACACAAACCCCAGAAGATAAGCTAGATAACCGGGATCTTCTAAAAATCAAACACCTATGCTCTTCAAAAGACTTCACCAAAAGAGTAAAAAGAGAACCTACAGACTGGGAAAAAATTTTTGGACAGTACAAGTCAGACAAAGGTCTAATCTCCATAACCTACAAGAAAGTCCAACACCTCTACAACAAAAAGACAAATAATCCTATTAAAAAATGGGCAAAGGAAATGAACAGACACTTCACCAAAGAAGACATTCAAGTGGCCAACAGACACATGAGGAAATGCTTGCAATCACTAGCTATTAGAGAAATGCAAATTAAAACCACAGTGAGATACCGTCTCACCGCAGCATTACTGGCACGAATCAAAAACACTGGAAATAACAAATGTTGGAGAGGCTGTGGGGAGATCAGAACTCTTATGCACTGCTGGTGGGAATGCAAAATGATACAACAGTTTTGGAAAACGATAGGACGCTTCCTTAGAAAGCTAGAAATAGAAATACCATACAATCCAGCAATCCCACTCCTAGGAATATATCCTAGAGAAATAAGAGTCGTCACTCAAATAGACATACGCACACCCACGTTCATGGCAGCATTGTTCACAATAGCAAACAGATGGAAACTACCTAGATGCCCATCAACAGATGAATGGATAAACAAACTATGGTACATAAACACAATGGAGTACTATGCAATGATAAAGAACAATGATGAATCCGTGAAGCATCTCATAAGATGGATGAAACTGGAGGACATTATGCTGAGTGAAATAAGTCAATCACAAAAGGACAAATATTGTTTGAGACCACTGCTGTGAAAACTCTTGAAAAAGTACACACAAAAAGAAACAATCTTTGTTGGTTACAAGGACTGGCAGAAGTGGGGGGAAATACTAAATAGGCAATAGACAAGTGGTATCTTTGGTAACAGTGAGACAGTACACAATATTGGGGAAACCAGTACAACTTCTACAAGGAAAGGCCATGGAGGCTCCATAGATACATCCAAACTCCCTGAGGGACTGCATAGCTGGGCTGAGGGCTGTGGGGAACATGGTCTTGTGGAACATCTAGCTCAATTCGCATAACACAGTTTACAAAGACAATGTTCTATGTTCTACCTTGGTGAGTAGCATCTTGGGTCTTAAAAGCCTGTGAGCAGCCATCTAAGATACTCCACTGGTCCCACCCCTTCGGGAGCAAGGGAGAATGAAGAGAACAACATACAAGGGAAAGATTAATCCAAAGGACTAATGGACCACAACTACCACAGCCTCCATCAGACTGAGTCCAGTACAACTAGATGGTTCCCAGGTACCACCACTGACTGCTCTGACAGGGATCACAACAGAGGATCCCGGACAGAGGTGGAGAAAAATGTAGAACAAAATTCTAACTCACAAAAAAAGACCAGACTTGCTGGCCTGACAGACTGGAGAAACTCCAAGAGTATGGCTGTCGGATACCCATTTAGCTCAGTAATTAAGTCACTCCCAAGGTTCACCGTTCAGCCAATGATTACACAGCCCCATAAAACAAAATGAGACTAATGGGGCACAACAGTCCAGGGACAAGGACTAGAAGGCAGGAGGGGACAGGAAAGCTGGTAATAGTGAACCCAAGGTTGAGAAGGGACAGTGTTGACATGTCGTGGGGTTGTTAACCATTGTCATAAAACAATATGTGTACTAACTGTTTAATGAGAAACTATTTGTTCTGTAAACCTTCATCCAAAGTACAATTAAAAAAGAAATAAATAAATAAGAAGAAAAGCTTTAAAACTTTCAAAAAAACAATGAAGACTGAAAATTTGTGGTTTTAATTGTAAGATTGTGTTCCACCGTATGAATGAATCATCATTTGTTTTGTTGTTGTTAGGTGCCATCCAGTCGGTTCTGACTCATAGCTACCCCATGCACAACAGAAGGAAACGCAACCCAGTCCTGTGCCACTCTCACAATCATTGCTGTTTGAGTCCCTTGTTGCAATCAATATGTCAATCCGTCTCATTGATGGTGTTCCTCTTTTTCGCTGACCCTCTACTTTACCAAGCATGATGTCCTTCTCAAGGGACCAGTCCCTCCTGATAACATGTCCAAAGTAAGCAAGACAAAGTCTCACTATCCTCACTTTTAAGGAGCATTCTGGCTGTACTTCTTCCAAGACAGATTTGTTCAGTCTCTGGAAGTTCATTCAACATTCTTTGCCAACACCATAATTCAAATGCATGATTTCTTCTGTCTTCGTTATTCATTGTCCAGCTTTTCCATGCATATGAAATGATTGAAAATACCATGGCTTGGGTCAGGCACACTGTCTTAGTCATCTACTGCTGCTATAACAGAAATACCAGAAGTGGACAGGTTTAACAAAGAGAAATTTTTTCTCTCACAGTCCGATAGGCTACAAGTCCAAATTCACGGCGTCAGCTCCAGCAGAAGGCTTTCTCTCTCTTTCAGCTCTGCAGAAGGGTCCTTGTGATGCATCAGTCTTCCCTTGGTCTGGGAGCATCTCAGCACAGGAATCTCAGGTCCAAATGACACGCTGTGCTCCTGACACTGCTTTCTTGGTGGTATGAGGTCCCCATGTCTTTCTGCTTGCTTCTTTCTTTTATATCTCAAAAGAGACAGGCTTAAGACATTACCTAATCTTGTTGGCCTCATCAATATAACTGCCACTAATCCGTGTTATTACATCATATTGATAGCATTTACAACACACAGGGAAATCACATCAGATGATAAAATGGTAGACAATCATACAATACTGGGAATCATGACCTAGCCAAGTTGACAGATATTTTGGGGGGCACAATTCAATCCATCATACACACCTTAGTCCTCAAAGTGATGTCTTTGCACCTTCACACTTTAAAGAGGTCTTTTGCAGCAGATTTGCCCAATGCAATACGTCATTTGATTTCTTGGCTGCTGCTTCCATGAGTGTTGATTGTGGATCCAAGTAAAAAAAAAATCCTTGACAACTTCAATCCTTTCTCCGTTTATCGTGATGTTGCTTATTGGTCCAGTTGCGAGGATTTTTGCTTTCTTTATGTTGAGGCGCAGTCCGTACTTAATTCTCTACTCTTTGATCTTCATCAGTTAAGTGCTTCTAGTCCTCTTCACTTTCAGCAAGCAGGGTTGTGGAATCTGCATAGTGTAGGTTGTTAATGAGTCTTCCTCCAATCCTGATGCCCCATTCTTCTCCATATAGTCCAGTTTATTGGATTATTTACTCAACATACAGATTGAACAAGTATGGTGAAAGGATACTACAACCCTGATGCACACATTTCCTGATTTTAAACCATGCAATATCCCCTTGTTCTGTTTGAACGACTACCCCTTGTTTTATGTACAGGTTCTGCATAAGCACAATTAGGTGTTCTGGAATTTCCATTCTTCACAATGTTATCTATAATTTATTATGATCCACATAGACAAATGCCATTGCATAGTCAATAAAACACAGATAAACATCTTTCTGGCATTCTCTACTTTCAGCCAAGATCCACCTGACATCAGCAATGCTATCCCTCATTCCACATCCTCTTCTGAATCTGGCTTGAATTTCTGGAAGTTCTCTGTTGATGCACTGCTGCAACCATTTTTCACTTGATATTAATGACATTGTTTGATAACTTCCACATTCCATTGCATCATCTTTCTTTGGAATGAGCATAAATATGGATCTCTTCCAGTCGGGGTTGGCCAGGTAGCTGTTTTCCAAATTTCTTGGCATAGATGCCTGAGCGCTTCCAGTGTTGCATTCATTGGTTGAAACATTTCAATTGGCATTCCATCAGTTCCTGGAATCTTGTTTTTCACCAATGCCTTCAGTGAAGCTTGAACTTCTTCTTTCAGTACCATCAGTTCTTGATCATATGCTACCTCCCGAAATGGTTGAAAGTCAACCAATTCTTTTTGGTACAGCGACTCTGTGTGTTCCTTCCATCTTCTTTTGATGCTTCCTGCATCATTCAATTTTCTGCCCACGGAATCCTTCAATATCGCAACTCGAAGCTTGAAGTTTTTCTTCAGTTCTTCCAGCTTGAGAAAGGTCGAGCGTCTTCTTCCCTTTTGGTTTTCTAACTCCAAGTCTTGGCACATTTCATTATAATACTTTACTTTGTCTTCTCAAGCCACTCTTTGAAATCTTCTGTTCAGCTCTTTTACTTCATCATTTCTTCCTTTCTGTTTTGCTGTTTTACATCCAAGAGCAGGTTTCAGAGTCTCTTCTGACATACATTTTGGTCTTTTCTTTCTTTCTGATCTCTTTAATGACCTTTTGCTTTCTTCATGTGTGATGTCCTTGATGTCATCCCACAACTTGTCTGGTCTTCAGTTATTAGTGTTTAATGTATCAAATCTATTTTGAGATAGACTCCAAACTCAGGTGGGGTATATTCAAGGTTGTACTTTGGCTGTCATGGACTTGTTTTAATTTTCTTCAGCTTCAGCTTGAACTTGCATACGAGCAATTGATTGTCTGTTCCACAGTCGGCCCATGCCCTTGTTCTGACTGATGATATTTAGCTTGTCCATTGTCTCTTTCCACAGATGTAGTCGATTTAATTCCTGTGTATTCCGTCTGGGGAGGTCCATGTGCAGAGTCGCTGTTCGTGTTGTTGAAAAAATGTATTTGCAATGAATAAATCCTTGGTGTTGCAAAATTCTATCAAGTGATATCTGGCATCATTTCTATCACCAGTGTCATATTTTCCAACTACCAATTCTTCTTTGTTTCCAACTTTGGCATTAAAATTGCCAGTAATAATCAATGCATCTTGATTTCATGTTTGATCAATTTCAGACTGCAGAAATTGGTAAAAATCTTTAATTTCTTCATCTTTGGAATTAGTGGTTGGTGCATAAATATGAATAATAGTTGTATTAACTGTTCTTCCTTGTAGGCATATGCATTTATCCTATCACTGACAGCGTTGTACTTCAAGATAGACCTTGGAATGTTCTTTTTGACCATGAATGTGATGCTGTTTCTCTTCAATTTGTCATTCCCAGCATAGTAGACCATTTGATTTTCAGATTCAAAGTGGCCAATACCAGTCCATTTCAGCTCACTAATGACTAGGATATCTATTTTCAACAGTTCCATTTCATTTTTGACAACTTCCAATTTTCCTAGATTCATACTTCGTACATTCCACATTCCTATTATTAAAGGATGTTTACAGCTGTTTCTTTTCATTTTAAGTCATGCGACATCATGTTGTAGGGGAAAAACATCACAAAGTTTAGTAAAGTAAAAAGAAAGTTTTATTTGGCATATATTCAAAAGGACAAAAGTGGGAAGTGCACAAGCATGCTGCCAGAGCTAGATGTCTGCCCGAATCCCAAGAACATCAGAGAACAGGCAAGAATGGGAAAATGGACAAACATGCTGCCACAGCCATGTCTGCCCGAATCCAAAGAATATTACAGAGTAGGTAAGAATGGGAAAACGGACAAGCATGCTGCCACAGTCATGTCTGCCCGAATCCAAGGAAGGTTACCTAATAGTCAGTATATAACAACAACACAAAATGGGTAGAATCATTGAAAGCATCACTTTTTCACTGATTGGCCGGAAATTGTAATCTTACATTTTGAATCATCTTTCTTAACAATCATTGGTACAGGTTTCAGTAACAAAAGTCAGGAGGGTCTTCATTGGTCCAACAAATTCCTATTCACTAAATGCTAATAGAAAAAGATAAGAGTGGAAAGTCTTTTGTGTTCTGTTTGATTGGCTTTATGTGAAAGTTTCCCTAAAAGATAGTATTTTCTAAGATTATTTTAGCTATTGTCTTTATACTTCGGGGCCCAGTTGATGTGTCCTTGTGAGTCCTTGTGAGTACTTATGAGCTCAACTCCAGCTGGGTCACATTCTGTATGCTCAAGGAGAGGGAATAGTAGCTCCAATATTATTTCCTAAATCAATCAACAAACGAAGATCCTAAAAGCTTTACTCCAACCATGTCATTGAGGTCAACTCTACTTTGAGGAGGCGGCTCTTCTCTGGTCGTATTTTGAGTGCCTTCCAACCTGAGGAGCTTGTCTTTCAGCGCTGTACCAGACAATGTTCTGCTGCTATTCATAAGTGTCATGGATTGAATTATGTCCCCCCAGAAAAGTGTGTATCAATTTGGCTGGGCCATGATTCCCAGAATTGTGTGGTTGGCCTCCATTTTGTGATTATAATTTTATGTTAAAGAGGATTAGGGTGGGATTGTAACACCGCCCTTACCCAGGTCACGTCCCTGATCCAATGTAAAGGGAGTTTCCCTAGGGTGTGGCCTGCACCACCTTTTACCTTACAAGAGATAAATGGAAAGGGAAGCAAGCAGAGAATTGGGGACCTCATACCCGGAGCAGAGCGAGTCCTTTGGACCAGTGTCCCTGCGCAGAGAAGCTCCTAGTCCGGGGGAACACCGAAGAGAAGAAGGACTACAGAGGGAAAAAGCCTTCCCCTGGATCTGATGCCCTGAATTTGGACTTTTAGCCTACTTTACTGTGAGGAAATAAACTTCTCTTTGTTAAAGCCATCTACTTGTGGTACTTCTGTTATAGCAGCACTAGATGACTAAGACAATAAGGTTTTTACTGGCCAATTTTTTTAGAAGTATACCTTCAGGTCCTCCTAGTCTTAGACTGAAAGCTCCACTGAAACTTGTCTACCATGGGTCACTCTGCTGGTATTTGAAATACCAGTGGCACAGCTTCCAACATCATAGCAACATGCAAGCCACCACAGTATGACAAACTGACAGATAAGTGGTGTATCATTTGTTTACCTGTCCTTTATTGGTGACTATGTTTAATACTTTGCAATCATAAAAGGTACGACTCTGAGCATCCTTCTATTTATACAGATGTGGTATATATCTATAAGATAGCAACATAATGAAGGGAAAGAATAGGAGGCAGGATTTGAACCTAAGTCATTCCGACCTCAACACAGCTCCTCATACACCTTTTCCCACTACTCTGGCGACAGTCAAGTTTCTCATAACCAACCAGTTGCCATCGAGTCAATTCCAACACATGGCAACCCCAAGTTTGTCAAGTGTAACTGTGCTCCATAGTGTTTTCAAGGTGTGATTTTTTGGAACTAGATCACCAGTTCTTCTTCTTTTTTATTTTATTGTACTTTAAATGAAAGTTTACAGTTCAAGTTAGTGTCTCGTAAAAAATTTATACATACATTGATATGTGACCCTAATTTCTCTCCCTATACTATGACAGCACACTCCTCCTTTCCACCCCTGATTTCCTGTGTTGCTTCAACCAGCTCCTGACCCTCTCTGCCTTCTCATCTCACCTCTGGACAGGAGCTGCCATTTACTCTCATATATCTACTTGAGCTAAGAAGCACACTCTTCATGAGTAGCATTTTATGTCTCATAAACCAGTTTAATCTTTGTCTGAAGAGATGGCCTCTGGAACGGTTTTAGTGCTGGATTGACAGAGAGTCTGGGGGCCATGCTTTCTGGGGTTCCTTTTGTCTCAGTCATACCATTAAGTCTGGTCTTTTTAGTAGAATTTGAGTTCTGCACCCCACTTTTCTCCTGCTTCGTCAGGGACTCTCTGTTGCGTTCCTTGTCAGAGCAGTCATTGGTGGTAGCCAGGCACCATCTAGTTCTTCTAGTCTCAGGCTGATGAAGTCTCTGGTTTATGTGGCCCTTTCTGTCTCTTGGGCTAATACTTTCCTTGTGACTTTGGTGTTCTTCATTCTCCTTTGCTCCAAGTGGGTTGGGACCAATTGATGCATCTTAGATGGCCGCTTGCTAGCTTTTAAGACCCCAGACCCCACTCACCAAAGTAGGATGCAGAACATTTTCTTAATAAACTTTGTTATGCCAATTGGCCTAGAAGTCCCCCAAAAGCATGGTCCCCAGATCCCTGCCCCTGTTACTCTGTCCCTCGAAGTGTTTGTTTGTATTCAGAAAATTTCTTAGCTTTGGTTTAGTCCAGTTGTGCTGACTTCGCCTGTAGTATGTGTTGTCCTTCCCTTCACCTAAGATAATTCTTGTCTACTATCTAGTTAGTGAATACCCCTCTCCCTCCCTCCCTCCCCACCATTGTAACTATCAAAGAATGTTTTCTTCTGTGTTTTAACCTTATCTTGAGTTCTTATAATAGTAGTCTTATAAAATATTTGTACCAGGCCTTCTTCTGAGGTGCCTCTGGGTGGACTAGAACTTCCAGCCTTTCAGTGCAGCTGAGTTAACGGTTTGCAATAGCCAGTGATGAAATTTCTCATAGTAAATAAGTAAATCAACGTTCTGGTTTGTTCTGTGTTGTGGGGATTTGCTTAGTCAATCCAAGAAATGTTTGTGAGGGATCTAGTATATGTTCCAAGACCACACTGGTACTGGGTAAGGTGCTAAGCAAGATGGACAAAACTCCTGGCCTCATGAAGCTTGTAGCCTAAGGGATAATCATAAGTGAGCATAAGACATTAGGTGCCTGACTCATAATGGGTACCCAACTGCTTTCCAGATTCTCTTTCCATTTGGATACTAGGAGAGTCAGAGACCAAGATGGTATTTAATCAAGAAAATGAAAGAACTTGGCTTCTTTTATTCCCCTCCAGGGGTGAGCGTGTGTTTTGCTAGGGGAAGAGAGTATCTTACATCAGTGTGAAAGAATTACTGTGAAATTCCTGTAAGACCAACAATTACTTCAAAATCATTAAGTAGTCCTGAATCTTGAAAGTATTCCATCAGCTTTCTAAGGATTCACACTGCCATGCATGGTGTTGTGCAGTTACCTGCCAGTGCTATGAAAGGAGCCCCAGTGGTACAGTGGTTAAACTTTTGGCTGCTAACAGAAAGGTCAACAGTTCAAACACCCTAGTCACTCTGTGGGAGAAAGATGTGGCAGTCTGCTTCCATAAAGATTACAGCCCTGGAAATCTCATAGGGCAGTTCTACTCTGTCCTCTAGGATTTCTATGAGTCGAAATTGACTCAATGGTAACAGGTAGCAGCGCCATAAAAGACTCTTAGGGTGCTGGAGTGTTTGATTTGGAGATGGACCAGTCCCCCTGGATGAGTGAGCAACAAAGCTCAGGTAGGAAGACAGCATACAAAGTATTGGATGGAAGAGATTGGAAGCCCACCTCTACCAACTCGCACAATCTTAGATGAGCCATGCAGCCATTTGATCCTCAGTTTTTGCTCGGTCAGTCGAAAAAAAAACATTGCTGTTGAGTTGATTCTGACTCATAGCAACCCTATAGGACAGAGTAGAACTTCCCTGTAGGGTTTCTAAGGAACAGCTGGCAGATTTGAACTGCCAACCTTTTGGTTAGCAGCTGAACGCTTAAACCGCTGCACAACCAGGGCTCCATTCTGTCAGTTGAAGAATATCTTCCCCAGTCATCTGTTGTGAGACTGTTACGAGATAATGTATGTGAGAGGTAATGAGGAAAAAATGCTATTTAGCACGTATTCTGCAAGGGACAGGTGCTGCTCTGGGTTCCCCAGTCTTGACTAAAATTGTTTCCATATCCTGCTAGTTCATGTGATCAGGGGACATTTTTACTGCACAAGTTTATAGAGAAAGACTGAATTCACACGAGAACAAATGATGTATAGTTCACTATCAACTTAAACATGAAAATACAAATTTTCAACAAATTATAAATACTATGTAGTATGTTCAACTTTAAGAGTCTTAGTGGTGCAATGGTTAAGTGTTTGGCTGTTAACTGAAAGGCTGGCAGTTCACATCCACCCAGTGGCCTCTCCGAAGAAAGATCTGCTGATTTGCTTCCGTAAAGAGTATAGCTTAGGAAACCCTATAGGGCAGTTCTATTATGTTGCATGGGGTCGCTATGAGTTAGAATAGACTCAGTGGCACCTAACAACAACAACATAGTCAACTTTCAACCTCTCCTCATCAGGAAATGGGTTGACCAGTAGGCTGGTATGATCATGGGATACGTTTTCATTCTGAATTCTGCTCTCTTCATTGTGGTTCAACAAAGTGTTCCACCTGGTCACTCTTTAACACAGTGGTGATTTCTCACAGTGGGACATTTTCCCTTGAACAAAATATAAAGCCTTCTTCTTTTTTTTTTTTTGTCTCTCAGCAGCTGTTCAAGACTCACACTCAAAATGCAGAAGTTCCCTTCACTTTTTCTGTAAGTCCGCCTACCGCTGTTTCTAACTGCTATTGCACAGATCTGAGCAATGCTGAAATTCAGGGTGGTTTACTCTCTTCTACTTCCCTGTTTGGCACAGTTTGCACTCGACTATTAACCTAAAGGTTGGCTGTTTGAACGTACCCAGTGGCACCGAGGAAGAAAGACCTGACTATCTGCTTCTGTAGAGATTACAACCAAGAAAACACTAAGGAGCAGTTCTACCCTATAACATGTGGGGTCGCCATGAATCAGAATTGATTCAACAGCAACAGTTTTTTTGGTTTCTTTGGTTACTTTCTTCTGCCATAGTCTGGTGTAGTCGTTTGCAGTTTCACAAAATCTGTGCTGTAGCTATGTGCTGCTGCTTGTTGTTGTTGCTAGGTGCTGTAGAGTCAGTTCCAACTCACAGCCACCCTGTGTACAACAGAACAAAACACTGCCCAGTCCTGCACCATCCTCACAATTGTTTTTATGCTTGAGCCCATTATTGCAGCCACCGTGCCAATCCTTCTCATTGAGGGGTGACTTCCTCTTTTTCGCTGACCTTCTACTTTACTGAGCATGATGTTCTTTTCCAGGAACTGGTCCCTCCTGATAACATGTCCAAAGCATATGAGACAAAGTCTTGTCATCCTTTCTTCTAGTGAGCATTCTGGCTGTACTTCTTCCAAGACAGATTTGTTCATTCTTTTGGCAGTCCATGGTGGATTCAATATTCTTTGCCAATACCATAATTCAAAGGCATCAATTCTTCTTTGGTCTTCTTTATTCATGAATGAAGAATAATGAATAAGAACAATGAATAAAGAAGTTGCTGCCTATGAGAGAGTGAAAACCCCAAAAACCAAACCCTTTGCCATGGCGACTCATAGTGACCCTATAGGACAGAGTAGAACCCCCCCCCCATAGGGTTTCTAAGGCTGTAAATCTTATGGAAGCAGATTTACACATCTTTCTCCCACAGAGTGGCTGGTGGGTTCAAACCGCTGACCTTTCAGTTAGCAGCTGATTGCTTAACCACTGCGCCACCAGGGAGAGAGTAGGGGCATGAAATCACCAATGAATTTCTCCCAGAGAGTGACAATTTGTCTGGGCTGAGTTTACTGAGGATGGTCTTGTTCATGGCGTTCTTCAGCTCTTTGTTCCTGAGGCTGAAGATGACGGGGCTGAGGAAGGGCTTGAGGACTGTGTACGTGATGCCCATGAGGGTGTTTCCTTCCAAAGATTGGGGACCCCTGGGCTTGAGATAGATGACAGAGGCAAAGCCATAGTGCACAATGACCACAGTGAGGTGAGATGCGCAGGTGGAGAAGGCTTTGTACCGACCCTCAGCTGAGGGGATTTTCAAGATGGTGGCCACAATGAAGGCGTAGGAGAGGAGGATGAGGAGACAGCAGCCCAACAGGGCTGTGATGCACACGAGACCCACACCCTTGGCCACAACTGGCACGTCATTTCCACAAGCCAACTTCAGCAGTGGTGGCACATGGCAAGAGAAATGGTGGCTCTCACTGGGCCCACAGAAGGTGAGGTTGAAAATGGCTGTCATCACCACCATCCCCATGACGGAGCCCCCAGCCCAGGACCAGACCACCAGGCAGGCACAGCCCTGGGGGCTCATGAGGACGTTATAGCGAAGGGGATGACAGATGGCCACGTAGCGATCATAGCCCATGCTGGTGAGGAGGAAGGAGTGGGTGAAGCCAAACGTGAAGGAGAAGAACATCTGGCTGGCACAGGCCACAAGGGAAATGGTGTGGTGAGTGGAGAGCAGGTCAGCCAGTGTGCGTGGGATGATGGCGAAGGTGTAGAGGATCTCGGAGATAGAGAGGGCACACAGGAAGAAGTACATGGGCGTGTGGAGGTGCGCTCACTCCAGATGGTGGCCATGATGAGCAGGTTCCCCAGCAGCGTGAACAGGTACATCAGCAGGAACAGCAGAAAGAACATTAGCTGAAGCTGGGGAAAGGTGGAGAAACCAATGAGGACGAACTCAGGCACTGCCGAGTGATTGACTCCCAGCATGGAGACTGTACCTGAGGGCAGGTGTGACAGGGAGAGTTCAGTCACTGGATGGAGAAATGTCATCAGCTTCCACCTCACTAGAACCTCCCAAAGGAGCTACTGCTAATCATTGATCAGTGATCAATGATAACAACTAGCACCGGTTGAGCACCCACTTTATGCCTTGTATAATTTAATTCTGTGATCAATCCAGTGAGGAAGGCACCAAAGTCCATCAAATGGGCAAAAGATAGTCTTTTTAACAAATGGGGCTGGCAAAACTGGATGTCCATCTGCAAAAAAATGAAACAGGACACATACTTCACACTATATACAAAAACTAATTCAGAATGGATCAAAGACCTAAATATAAAGCCCAAAACTATAAAGTTCATAGAAGAAAAAATAGGATCAATGCTAGAGACCCTAAAACACAGCATTAACAGGATACAAACAATAACCAGCAGCACACAAACACCAGAAGATAAACTAGATTACTCGGAACTTCTAAAAATTAAACACTTATGCTCATCAAAAGACTTTAACAAAAGAGTAAAAAGAGAACCTACAGACTGGGAAAAAATTTTTGGACATTACAAGTCAGACAAAGATCTAATCTCTAAAATATACAAGAAAATCCAACACCTCTACAACAAAAAGACAATAATCCAATTAAAAAACCGGCAAAGGAAATGAACAGACACTTCACCTAAGAAGACATTAAAGTGGCCGACAGACACATGAGGAAATGCTCACAATCACTAGCCATTAGAGAAATGCAAATTAAAACCACAATGAGATACCATCTCACGGCGGCAGTACTGGCAAGAATCAAAAAATCTGTTAAATAACAAATGTTGGAGAGGCTGCGGGGAGATCAGAACTCTTATGCATTGCTGGTGAGAATGCAGAATGTGAGCAGCCATCTAGAATACTCCACTGGTCTCAACCCTTCGGGAGCAAGGGAAAATGAAGAGAACAGAATACAAGGAAAAGATTAGTCCAAAGGACTAATGGAGCACAGCTACCACGACCTCCACCAGACTGAGTCCAGTACAGCTAGATGGTGCCTGGCTACCCCCACTGACTCCTCTGACCGGGATCACAACAGAGGGTCCTGGACAGAGCTGGAGAAGGATGTAGAACAAAATTCTAACTCCCAAAAAAAGACCAGATTTACTGGCCTGACAGACTAGAGAAACCCTGAAAGTACGGGCTCCGGACACCCTTTTAGCTCGGTGGTGAAGTCACTCCTGAGGTTCACCGTTCAGCCAGGGATTGGACAGCCCCATAACAAAATGGGACTAATGAGGCACAGCAGTCCAGGGACAAGGACTAGAAGGCCGGAGGGGACAAGAAAGCTGGTGATAGGGAACCCAAGTTTGAGTAGGGACAGTGTTGATACATCGTGGGGTTGTTAACCATTGTCCGAGGGCAATATGTGAGCTAACTGTTTAATAAGAAACTATTTGTTCGGTAAATCTTCATCTAAGGTACCAAAAAAAAGAAAAAGGGAATTATCTACGTGAGATCAAATTGACAACAGCCACTCAAAGATTTGATGGGAAGTCTAGGGGGCAGTGAGTTGAAGATAATGGTGATGGAATAACTTGGAAAAGGATAGTGAGAATAGCAGCACAACTGGAAGAATGTAATCGATGTCACTGAATTGTACATGTAGCAACTTTCAAAATGGTGTAACTTTGGCTGTGTATATTTTCACCAAAAAGTCCTCAAGGTCGAGAAAAGAGAGTATTGACATGTCGTGGGGTTGTTAACCAATGTCATAAAACAATATGTGTACTGACTGTTTAATGAGAAACTATTTGTTCTGTAAACCTTCATCTAAAGTATAATAAAAAATTAAAAATAAAAATCACCTCCTCCATTCAGCCTTCCTGGCATTCTCTTCTTGAAGCAGGTATAGTTGCTTTTTCCTGGGTGCTTCCAAAACAACTCCTGAATGAGCTTAAAATTCATTCCTCATAACTTTGTAGCATTATCATATGCAATGTGTTGGAGATGCGTCTCTCTCCCCCATTGAACTGTGAGTTCTTGATACGGGGGCCGTCCTGTCTAAAGCACCCGGGCCAAACATTCAACAACAATGACACTGCCCTGTAAGGGGTGTGAACTCTGAATCAGGCCCTGTGCTCAGCACCCTTTGTATGCTTCTTTTCTTTTTTTATTATGGTAAAAATATCTATAACATTGCATTTACCACGGTAACCATTTTTACGTGTACAATTCAGTGACATTAATTACGTTTCTCATGTGGCACAACTATCAACACTATTTACAGATTTTTCCATCAACCTTAACGGAAAATCAGCGCCCCTAAACAGTGACTCTCTCTTTCCCCTTCTCTCCTGCCCCTGGTAAAAACCAAAACTAAACCAGTTGTACTTGAGTCGATTCAACTCATGGTGATCCCATGTGTTACAGAGTAAAACTGCTCCATAGGGTTTTCTAGGCTGTGATCTTTCCAAAGCAGATCACCAGGCCTTTCTTCTGAGGCACGTCTAGGTAGGTTTGAATCACCAACTTTTTGATTAATAGTTCAGTGTTTAAGTGTTTATGCCACCCAGGGACTCCTCCTGCCCCTGATAATCACTAATAAAACTTCTGCCTCTGTGCTTTTGCCTATTCCAGATATTTCACATAAGTGGGATTCCTGTAATACTTGTCCTTTTGTGTCTGACTTATTGCATTCAGCCTAAGTTTTCAAGGTTTATTCATGATGTGGCGTGCATCAGGACTTCATTTCTCTTTATGGCTGAATAATATTCCATTGTATGGATGGATGGACCACATTCTGTTTATCCGTTCATCTGTTGATGGACGCCTGAGTTGTTCCCACCTTTTGGCCGTTGTGAAAAGGGCTGCAGTGAACATTGGTGTCTTTGTGTGTTTCTTACTGCATCTTTACCACAACACTAGGAGGCACCTGCTAGAGTCTCCATTTTACAGATATGAAAGTTGAGTTCTAAAGAGAACCCATCATTTGCCAAAGGTGTCACAGCTTGGGTGTAGGGGAGCCAGTGTCTGATCTAGGCCTGATGGGCCACAGAGCCCACCTTTTTCTAACCTCTATGCTACTCTATTGTTGTTTTTGTTGTAGTTAGCTGCCATCGACTTGGTCCCCAACTCATGGCAAACCCATGCACAACAAACTAAATAAAACCCTGCCTGGTCCTGCGCCACCCCTGTGATAGGTTGTGATTCAGACTATTGTGATCCATAGGGTTCTTATGGGCTGATTTTTGGAAGTCAATTGCCAGGACTTTCTTCCTAGTCCATCTTAGTCTGGAAGCTCCAATAAAACTGGCTCAGCGTCAGAGCAACACTAAGCTTCCATTGACAGATGGGTGGTGGCTGTACACGAGGTGCATTGACCAGGAATCGAACCCAGGTCTCCCCCATGGAAGGGGGAATTCTTCCACTGAACTATCACTGCCCCCTACCTCTCTGCTATACCCCCCGCTTATTGGGGCTTGTTAATGAACCTAAGAGGCCACTCACAGGACCAAAGAAATGCCTGCTCCACCACAGCCAACTGCCCGAATCAATTAAAATGGTAGCAAAGGAATCACAGAAGTCCATGGCCATACAGAAAGAGGGACAGGCACTGTCAGAGGACTGCAGCCCCCCTCACGTTTGGGGGAGGTGGCTCAGGGCTGCAGATGCCCCCTCTGCAAAGTGGGCCTGCAGAACGCAGCTGCAAGGGGAGGCTTCCCACCACCCAAAACCATGATGGATATGGAACTTGGGCAGCAGAGAGATGACTAAAGCCCATCCTCACACTCTCAGACCCCTAGACTGAATGCTGGGACACCTGGCATTGACTCACCAACAAAACATCTGGCAGTTCCTCTGTAGGTAAACCGAACAGCCCCAGAGAAAGTCTGACACTTCGGGGCACCCATGGTTGGGCGGGCTCCCCACGCAGGGGCCCAGGGACCAAGCCCTTCTGTGGACAAGTCCTGCCCACATATGCCCCTAGGACAGTTTCTCCACCTCAGCACTAGTGACCTTTTGAACTGGATCATTCTCTGGGGTGGGGGCCATCCTGTGCACTGTAGGGTGTTGAGCTGCATCCCCAGTCCTGACCCACTCTATTCCGGTAGCACCCCACCAGTCCTGACCATCAAAAGTATCCACTCCTAGATACATACCCAAGGGACTTGAAAGCAGGAATGCAGATACCTGTACCCAAGTGTTCATAGCAGCACTATTCACAATAGCCAAAAGGTGGAAACAACCCAGGTGTTCCTCAACAGGTGAATGGATTAAACACAAAGTTATCTATCCGTACAGTGAAGTTCTGATCCATGCTACAACAAGGGCAAACCTTGAAAACATTATGCTGAATGAAATCAGTCAATCACAAAAGAACAAATATTGTATGATCTCACTTTTATGAAATAATAAAGAACAGGCAAGTGTGTAGAGACCAGAGTTCATTAGTGGTGACCTGGGGTGGGAGGGAGGGGGAGAGAGGGAGTCATTGTTCAGGAAGCAACGAGTTTCTCTATATGTTGTTTTTGTTAGGTTCTGACTCATAGCAACCCTATGGACAACAGAATTTGGCAACGACTATGGGTGATGGTTGCACAACATGATCAATGTAATTGTTATTGCTAAATTGTTCATTAGGGGTTACCGGGGCGAGAGGGAGTGGGAAAGAGCGGGCCATTGCTTAAGGGGCACTGAGCTTCTGTTAAGAGTGATGGAAAAATTTGGAAACAGATAGTGGTGATGGTTGAGCAATATGACGAACTTAATAAATGTCACTGAATTGTACAGGTAAAAATTGTTGAAATGGTTAAGTGTTTTGTTATATGTATTTTACCACAACAGCAACAATAAAGAAGTATCTTCAGACATTGTAAAGTGTCCCCTGGGAGGAGTAAAATCACCCCTGGGTGAGAAGCCCAGCTAGGTCTAAATCTCTCTGTGTCCCATCCTGCCTTACCTGTTTGCCCCCAACCTGGCTACCTCTTCTTGGTGCACCTGTTTGCTCTCCCATCTCCTCATCTCTCCCATCTCAGCTATCTTCTCCCTCTCTTTTCTCTTCCTCTTCTCATCCATAGGAGTGCCCTGGTGGCTCAAATGGTTAAGCGCTTGGCTACTAACTGAAAGGTTGGTGGTTCAAATCCACCCAGAGGTGCCTCAGAAGAAAGGCCTGGCAATCTACTCATGAAAACCTTATGGAGCACACTTCTACTCTGATACACATGGGGTGGCCAGGAATCGGGGTTGATTTGATGGCAACTGATTTTGGATCTAGGTGCTGCAGACGGTTAACATTCTTGGCTGCTAACTGAAAGGTTGGAGGTTTGAGTCCACCCAGAGGTGCTTCAGAAGAAAAACTTGGTAAGCTACTTCCAAAAACTTAGCCGTTGAAAATCCAGTGGAGCACATTTTACTCTGACACACATGGGGTCACCATGAGCTGGAATGGACTCCACGGGCAACCAGTTCTCATCCTTATCTTCTTATCACAGTGCTGGTGCCTCCAGGTACTCCCCCCCCAATACCTCTCACCTTTGGGAAGTGGCCAGAGCCTCTCAATCCTGAATCTTCCTTTCTCTCCTGTCTCTGCCCCTCTCCCCAACCTTTTTACCACTGATTTCTGGCCAGGACAGGGGAGAGAGGTTAAAATCAGACAGACTTTCTGAGTGACCTTGGGTAATGGCTGCCCTCTTTCTGCCCCTCAGTTTTCTCACCTGTCTGATGAACCTACCTCAAAAGTTGCAAGAGCTTCAAATAAGGTAAGATCTGCCAAAAGTCATCACACTGCCTCAAAGCTAGGGACCACCCCTGTATCGTCCCTGGGCCCTGCCTCTCCCCCTATCCCATAAACTCCAATTGCCTACCAGTAACTAGCTGCCATCGAATTGACCCTGACTCCAGGAGACCCTATGTGTTACAGAGTAGAACTGCTCCATAGAGTTTTCATTGGTTGATTTTTGGGAAGTAGATTGCCAGGCCTTTCTTCCTAGTCTGCCTTAGTCTGGAAGCTCTGTTGAAACCTGTCCACCAAGGATGACTTTGCTGGTATTAGAAATACTGGAGGCATAGCTTCCAGCATCACAGCAACACACAAGCTGACACACTGACAGATGGGTGGTGGATTTGTACAACTATGATAAGAATATTTGAGTACATTTGTGACCCATAGAGAAGAAAACTATAGGATGGGGATGAGGGGGATGGTGTGATGTGGGGAGATAGGTCCCTAGATGCAGAGGGAGCCTTGACCTGGAAATGAGGTCTGAGCTGTGCTCACTGTGACCTCAGGGCAGTCAAAGTTTGAGTTCCTGATCCAGGAGGGATAAGGAGCGGGTGCCTGGGAGCCACAAGTTGAAGGAGAGGCAAAAAACAAAAACCAAATCAGTTGCTGTCCAGTGAACTCTGACTCCTGGTGACCCCATGTGTGTCAGAGTAGAACTGTGCTCCATAGAGTTCTCAATGGCTGACTTTTTGGAAGTAGATTGCCAGTCCTTTCTTCCAAGGTGCCTCTGGGTGGATTTGAACAACCAACCTTTCTGCTTACTATTTGCACCACCCAGGGACTCCTAAATTGCCTTTGGGATTGTATAACAGGGTGGCTTCTTCAATACAGACCCTGGCTCCCTAAACCCTCCTAGCCAGGATGGGAGAGAAGGGGACTCACCTGGGGCTCCTGGCCCTGCACCCGTTTCTGCCTCCCCACAGTGGGAGGCCCTGGTTTGGATTTTCCTTGCAGCTGGGGGGCTGCAAGTGCAGACTGGGTTCAAGGCCAGCCAAATGGCAAGGACCCTGCCATCCTGGGGTAGCCAGCTGGGCAGGGAGTTGGTTGAGCCTGAACCCCAGTATTTATGCCTTCTCTGCTTGGTGCCCTCTCCTCTTACTCTGCCCTGCTGCCTCAGCCTCTGCTACGGGGATGCTGGGACCCCTGGGGACCCTCTGGGGGAGGAGGTAGCCTCGGGGCATCTGTGTCCTCACCTCCCCCCCACCCCCGGCTGCCATGGGTGAGTCAGTTATAGGAGCTTCTCAGGGGCTCAAGCAGAGCCAAATGCCTGGGCCTGGGACTCGGGGCCCTGGCTGCTGATGGCTGCAGGAGAGTGGGCCTGCTATTGTTCATGCGGAATTGCACCCCACCCTCCTCCTTCCCCATCAGAGTCACTTTTCCAATTAGATTTCCCTTTACAGATTAAAATAATCAGCAATAATGGTTGAACAATATAATGAAGGTAATTAATGCCACTGAATCGTACATGTAGAAAATATTGAATTGGCAAATGTTTTTTTACCACAATACAATAATCAGTGGTAAATGAGTGTTGTGTTCTTCTTATGAAATAATTCAATGTTAATGATTTCGTAATAATTAAAATGTTACAAATCAGGCTAAAGGACATGCAATCATAGCGATTAATTTTTTTAAGTAATTTTTTGAGAGTTTCTAATTTTAATAAGTCCCTGAGTGACGCAACGGTTAAGCGTTGGACTACTAACTGAAAGAAACTCACCCAGAGGCACCTTGGAAGACAGGCCTGGTGATCTGCTCCCAAAAGGTCACAGCCTTTAAAACCCTATGGATCAGTTCTACTCTGCACACATGGGTTGCCATAAGTCAGAATCCACTCAGAGGGAATTAACAACAACGAAGCCTTTATATAAATTCTGTTTGCTTTTATTTTGTTAATTGTGGTAAATGTATAGGTAACAGCACATTTGCCATTTCAACAACCTTCACACATACAGTTCAACCATCATCATTAACTGTTTCCAAATTTTTCTATCCCCCTTAACGGAAGCTCAGTGTCCCCTACGTAATAAGTTACCTTTTCTTCCTTCCTCCTACCCACCCCTGGTAACCACTCATCAGCTTCAGTCTCTATACACTCGACTATTCTAGACATTTCATACAAATGGTATCATACAATATTTGTCATTTTGTTCTGACTTATTTCACTCAGCATGATGTTTTCAAGATTCATCCATGTATGACATGCATCAAGACATCATTTCTGTTTATGGCTGAACAACATTCCATTGTATGGATGGACACATTTTGTTTATCCACTCATCTGCCAGAGGACGTTTTGGTTGTTCCCACCTTTTGGCTAAGAGTGGAATCGCTGGGTCGTATGGTAGTTCTATGTTTAACTTTTTGAGGCAACGCCAGACTGTTTTCCATACCAGCTGCACCATTTTACATCATAGTGATTAATTTGACAGGCTTCTTTCCAGACTTCTGTGTGCATGGGCATGTGAACAAACACAAGCCCATAAAGTTTCCAGGTAAAGACTCAGATCTGATTGTCCGGTAGGTATCTTTCTGCAACTTGACTTTTCACTCAACATCTTAGATTGAAATTCTTGTTAATCCATATCCATAACCACCAGTTGCTATCAAGCTGATTCTGACTTCTGCAACCCCATGCGTGTCAGGGTAGAACTGTGCTCTACAGAGTTTTCAATGGTTGATTTTTCTGAAGTAAATCGCCAGAGCCTTTCTTCCAAGATG
This sequence comes from Dugong dugon, assembly GCA_030035585.1. Classification (NCBI taxonomy): domain Eukaryota; kingdom Metazoa; phylum Chordata; class Mammalia; order Sirenia; family Dugongidae; genus Dugong; species Dugong dugon. The sequence goes on along the minus strand of CM057462.1, from coordinate 20,261,441 downwards.
CCTCTGGATGAACTTGAACTTCCTACCTTTCATTAGTAGCCAAGTGCTTAACTATTTCCACCACTCAGGAGTTAGTCCATACAGACTTGGGTTTTTCTACCTTGGCACTATTAACATTTGTTGTTGTTCTTGTTAGTTGCTCTCAAAACAATTCCAACTCATGACAACCACATGTGTCACAGTAGGACTGTGCTCTATAGGGTTTTTAAGGCTGTGACCTTTCAGAAGCAGATCACCAGGCCTGTCTTCTGAGGCGCCTCTGAGTGAGTTCCACCCTCCAACCTTTCAGCTCAGAGTGGAGTGTTTAACCACTTGCACCGTTGGGACCTGATTATTCCTTGTTAAGGAGGGCTTGTATTGTGCATTGTAGGGTGTTAAGCAGCATCCCTGGCCTCTACCCACTGGATGCTAGTAGCAACTCCCCTTCACCTCACCAAGCTGTGACAAAGAAAAATGTGCCTACATTGCCAAGTGTCTCCTGGTGGGGAACCACTTGCTCAAGTCACCTCATTTTCATAAAATAAGTTTAATATTAATTTTTATGAATACATGAAGTGGGTATTTAGTTGTTCCCTTATTGGTGGACACCTCAGCTGCTTCCAGTTTTTCACCATTATGGGAATAATGGAACATATATCCTGGTATGCCTTTTACTGCACATGGGCAACAATCTGATCCAAATACAGATTAAGTTGTGAGGTGGCTGGAACTTCAGAAATGTGATTTTGAAATTTAAGAACTGTCCAACTGAACTTCCAAGTGGCTGTGTGAATTTCCACTCCCTCTTCCTATGTGTCAGAGGGTCTGTTTCCCCATACCCTCGCTAACACTGACACTGTGAAACAATTTCTGCCCATATGGTTGCCGAATGGTGTTCTGTTGTTGCTTTAATTTGCATTTCCCCAGTTATCCAAAAAAAAAAAAAACGAGGCCAGTTGCTGTAGAGTCAATTATGAGTTATGGTGACCCCATATGAGTCAGAGTAGAGTAGTGAGCCAGTGCTCCATAGGGTTTTCAAGGCTGTGGCTTTTGGAAGTAGATCACCAAGCCTTTCTTCTGAGGCACCTCTGAGTGGGTTTGAACCGCCAACCTTTTGGTTCGTAGCTGTCTTACTTAGTGCTGCTATAACAGAAATACCACAAGCAGATGGCCTTAACAAACAGAAATTTATTCCCTCACAGCCTAGGAGGCTAGAAGTTCGAATTCAGGGTGCTAGCTCCAGGGGAAGGCTTTCTGTCTCTTTCGGCTCTGGGAAAAGATCCGTGTCATCAATCTTCCCTGGTCGAGGAGGTTCTCAGTGCAGGGATCCTGAATCCAAAGGACACACTATTCTCCTGGTTCTTGTTTCTTGGTGGTACGAGGTCCCCCTGTCTCTCTACTCACTTCTCTGTTTTATATCTCAAAAGAAACTGACTCAAGACACAATCTAATCTTGTGGATTGAGTCCTGCCTCATGAACACAACTGTCGCTAATCCTGCCTCATTAACATCATAGAGGTAGGATTTACAACAGGTAGGAAAATCACATCAGATGACAAAATGGTGGACAATCACACAATACTGGGAATCATTGCCTAGCCAAGTTGACACACATCTTTAGGAGACACAATTCAATCTGTAACGGTAGCCAAGTGCTTAATCATTTGCATCAGGTTTGAAAAATCTCCTTTGTTTATTAGCCACACGAGTATCCTTTTTACAAAATGACAGTTTAAAGCCTTTCTCCACTTTCCTTTGCATTGCCTTGTTCCCATTGATTTACAGGCTGTTCTTTTTTTTTTTTTTTTTTTTACAGATTCTGAATAATTACTCTGTCTACCAATCTTTTTCCTTTGCCTTCTGCTTCTTTTTTTTATTATTTTATCCTAGTAGAATATATATAACAAAACCTTTGCTATTTCAACCATTTTACATATACAATTCAGTAACATTATGTTCACCATGTTGTGTAACTGTTACCCTGAGGGCACGGAGGCCCTCCAGACTCATTAGGTCCTTGTCTTTCCCTTGTAAGAATACATAGAGGAGATCATTTTGGGGCTCAGCTCTAACAGGTTTATTTTACTTGTGACAAAAGGAGCCAGTCAGGGGCTGACTCACAAGGAGAAGCAAGGCTAGGGGTTACAGGGGTTCAGTGGGGACAATAGAGCAATGAATATTCAGTGGGTTTCTTCGAAGGGGCGGGTACTCCTTGGAATGGTGGTGCATACTAATTAGGTTACCCGCGCATCTAGAATCCAAGATGGAACCTGCTGATATTCAAGATGGAGTCCCCCGGCATCACTTGTCATGGGATATGGCGCAGGTGCCCTGATCTTCTGTATTATTCCGCCCCCTTTGGTGGGCCAAAACAGTGGTCGCACTTTGTGCTTCTGCGCATGCGGAGCCTGTAAGAAGGGGAAAGAGACTAGAAAAACACTAAGGAGGAAGTAGTAATTCATGGGTTGTTCTGACCTTATTTCATGTTAACAGGATGTGGTTCCTGTTTACGCAACTTCTAGGTGGTAGTCTTTTAACAGCTCTTTTACTCTGCCAGCACAGTTAACCCTGTCTCATAACCGTCACTACTTACTGTCCATTTCTAATTTTTTTCATCACTTCAAATAGAAACTCAGTGCTCCTTAAGCAATGCCGTAATTCCTCATTTCCCGCACCTACCTATCCTGGTAACCGCTAATAATTTTGGTCTCTATGTATTTGTCTATTCTAGATATTTCCTGTAAATGAGATCATACAGTATTTGTCCTTGTGACTGAGTTACTTCATCCAGTATAATGTTTTCAAAGTTCATCCACTTTGCAGCATGTATCAGGACTTTCAATTCTCTTATGGCTGGATAATACTTCATTGTATGGATATACCAGGAGCCTTGGTGATGCAGTGGTTAAGAGCTCAGGCTGTTAACCAAAAGGTCAGCAGTGCGAATCCACCAGCTGCTCCTCAGAAACCCTACGGTTGCTTTTTTGGGTTTTTTTTTTTTTGTATGGATATGCCACATTTTGGTTATCCATTCATCCGTTATAGGCACTTGGGTTGTTTCCACCTTTTTCCTATTGTTAATAGTGCTGCAGTGAACATTGGTACACAAGTATCTGTTTGAGTCTCTACTTTCAGTTCTTTTGGGTGTATACTTAGGAGTGGAATTGTGGGGTTTTATGGAGTCCCTGGGTGGTGCAAACAGTGAACGTGCTCAGCTGCTAACTGAAAGGTTCAAGGTTCAAGTCCACCCAGAGGTGTATTAGAGGAAAAGACATGGCCATCTACTTCTGAAAAATCAGCCGTTGAAAACCCTATCAGTCAGAATCAACTCAGTGGCCACTTTTTTTTTTTTTTACTGGTAATTCTATATTTAACTTTTTGAAGAACGCCTTCTGCTTCTTGTGCCTCAGTGTTTCTGTCAGAAACACTCTCCTTGGTTTCTTCTAATTCCTTTATGGTATACATTTAGGGATCAAAAACTATATACAGCCTGTGAACCACTGCCTGTTTTTATAAATAAAGTTTTATTGGAAAGTAGCCATGCCCATTAATTTATGTATTGTCTATTTGCACTGTACTACTAACCTAAAGGTTGTCGATTTGGACCCACCCAGCAGCGCCACAGAAGAAAGGCCCTGATCTGCTTCCATAAAAGATTACAACCATGAGAACCCTAGGGAGAGTGGTTCTACTCTGTAACACATGGGGTCATCATGAGTTGGAATCAATTTGATAACAAGAAGTTTGGTTTTTAGTTTACGGTGCTTTTGCGCTACAATTGAAGAGTTGAGTCATTGTGACAGAGACTGCGTGGCTGACAAAGTCAGAAATACTTACTATCTAAGTATAGAAAAAAGTTTGCCAACCTCTGGAATCTTAATCTACAAAAAAATTGTATGAACATTTCAGGTTGTGTTTTAACTTGTTTGTTAATGGTTAGTGAATTGCCTCCAATAAAACAATTTAATAAATAGTCTAAGATTTCTCCATTGGTTTGAAATGCCACCTTTTAAAAATGTTTCTTTATACATGGGTCTGTTCCTTATCTCTTTATTGTGTTCTACTATTTTGTGTCTATTCCTGTACAATATAATGCTGTTTTTAAAAAAAAAAATTTAGCTCTCTAAACTAATTTTAGTAGTAGTGATGCATTTATTTTATCTGGTGACATGGGTGGTTCAGTGGCAGAATTCTCTTCTTCCATATGGGAGACCCTGGTTTGATTCCCAGCCAATGTACCTCATGAGCAACCACCACCTGTCTGTCATTGGAGTCTTGTGTGTTGCTATGATGCTGAACAGGTTTCAATGGAGCTTCCAGACTAATATGGACTAGGAAGAAAAGCCTGGCTATCTACTTCTGAAAATCAGCCAGTGAAAACCATATGCATCATAATGGTTACATCCACAACCGATCATGGGGATGCACACAACCAGGTAGCATTTTGTTCCATTGTGCATGGGGTCACCACGAGTTGAGCATCAACGTGATGGCAGCTAACAACAACATTTATCTCATAATAGTAGTTATAGTATCATAAGAGGTGATGTGTGTCTTCAGTTGCCTCACATAAGGGAGAATATAATGTCTAGTAGGTACACTTGTAGTGATGCTGGGATTGATCAGTGGGTTCTGGTGTCGGTCTAATCCATCAATGTACTTCCCCACCATCCCTTCACAGAATGATGGTAGCTTTCATTGATTGCCAGTGCTTAGAAGGGCATCCTGTTTGCCAGAGAGTCAGTGAAAAAGAGGGAGATCCTCCATAAGATAAAGTGACACAATAGCCACAACAATGTTTTCAAACACACCAACAATCATGAAGATGGTTCAGTATCAGGCAATGTTTTGTTTTGTTATACATGGGGTCACCAAGAGTTGGAACCAACTCGATAGCAACGAAAACAACAACAACACAAATGCTAGAGCTTTCATCACAAAAGGTTCACAAGCTCTGCTGAAATCTGCACCTGGTAGGACTGAGGGGGTGGGGGGCAGGTAACAATTTCCAGACCCCTTCCTAGTGAGTTCAGAGAATCTGAGCACAGCCGCAGATCCCTGTATAAGTGGAGAAGGCAAGAATCCACTGATGCCTAATGATGTCCAGTGTCTTTCATGTGTTTGTTGACCATTTCTATATCTTCTTTGGAGAAATGCCTAATCAAGTCCTTTGCTCATTTTTAAAATTGGGTTGCTTGGTAATTAACGTAATGTTACTAAACTATCCATGTGAAGATTTTAGACATGGCAAGTGTTTTATTATCTATATATTTATGACAGTAAAAAGAAAATTCAGGTCTCCAGACTTTAAAAAAGAAAAAAATTGGATTGTTTGTCTTCTTGTTGTTGAGTTGTAAGAGTTCTTTATATATTCTGAATACTAGACCCTTATCAGGTATATGATTTGAAAAAATTTTCTCCCATATTTTAGATTGTCTTTCCACTTTTTAACAGTGTCCTTAGATGCACAAAAGTTTTTATGATGAAGTCCAGGCCCCCAGGACTGTCCAGGTCAACAAGTTACATCATGTCCAAGAGACATCTTTCCCTTGTATCATGGAAGAGAGGGGCTAGGTTTGACCCATCAGCTTGGGGACTTTATTTTGGGCTTGGCAAAGTAGGGGGTTGGAAGTAGACCTTGGGTAAGTATCTCGGCCCTTCCGTGCCTCAGTTTCCTTATCTGTGAACTCAGGATTATAAAGCTCTACCTTCTATTATGGATTGAATTGTGTCTCCAAAATATGTGTTTGAATCCTAATCCTCGTACCTGTGGATGTGATTCCACTTGGGAATAGGTTTTCCGTACTATGCTAATGGAGTCATGTCAGTGTAGGGCGTATCTTAAACCTAATGAGTTTTGAGATATAAAAGAGCAGATTAAGCACAGAGAGAAGCAAACGTAAATGGGGGAAAGATAAATGCCGTGTGGAGATCACTAAGGAACTGAGGAACAGAAGCTGAAAGAGAATAAGTTTTTCCCCCAGAGCAGAGAGAAAGTGCTCTGTGACTTCTATCTTCCTAACTGTGAGAAAATAAATTTCTGTTCTTTAAAGCCACCCATTTGTGGTATTTCTTTTACAGTAACATTAGTATCTTAGTCATCTAGTGCTGCTGTAACAGAAATACCACAAGTGAATGGTTTCAACAGACAGAAGTTTATTCTCTCACAGTCTGGTAGGCTACAAGTCCAAATTCAGGGTGCCAGCTCCAAGGGAAGGCTTTCTCTCTCAGTCGGCTCTGGAGGAAGGTCCTTGTCATCAATCTTCCTCCCGTCTAGGAGCTTCTCCGAACAGGAACCTCAGGACCAAAGGACACGTTTTGCTCCTGGTGCTGCTTTCTTTGTGGTATGAGGCCCCCCACTCTTTGCTCACTTCCCTTTCATCTCTTGTAAGATAAAAGGTGGTGCAGACCACACCACAGGGAAACTCCTTTTACATTGGATCAGGGATGTGACCTTAGTAAAGGTCTTACAATTCCACCCTAATTCTCTTTAACATAATCTAATCTTGCCTCATTAACCACAGGCAGAGATTAGGATTTACAACACATAGGAAAATTACAATCACAAAATGGAGGGCTACCACACAATACTGGGAATCATGACCTAACCGAATTGATACATATTTTGGGGGGACACAATTCATGGCAATTAGGAAACTAAGATACCTCCTAGTAAGGGTATTCAATGGGCTCTGTCTGTAAAGCACTTAGCATGTTATACAACACATAGTAAGAGCTCAAAAAGAAAAAAAAACCCAAACCCATTGCTGTCGAGTCAACCTGCAATATGCAGATGACACAACCTTGCTTGCTGAACATCGAGAGGACTTGAAGCACTTACTGGTGAAGATCAAAGACTTCAGCCTTCAGTATGGATTGCACTTCAATATACAGAAAACAAAAATCTTCACAACTGGACCAACAAGCAACATCATGATGAACGGAGAAAAGATTAAAGTCATAAAGGATTTCATTTTACTTGGATTTGCAACCAATGTCCATGGGAGCAATAGTCAAGAAATCAAACAGTGCATTGCATTGGGCAAATCTGCTGCAAAAGACCTCTTTAGAGTGTTACAAAGCAAAGATGTCACTTTGAGGACTAAGATGTGCCTTACCCAAGACACGGTATTTTCAATTGCCTCATATGCATGGGAAAGCTGGGCAATGAATAAGGAAAACCAAAGAATTGATGTCTTTGAATTACGGTGTTGTTGAAGAATATGGACTATACCGTGAACTGCCAGAAGAATGAAGAAGTCTGTTTTGGAAGAAGTACAGCCAGACTGCTCCTTGGAAGCGAGGATGGTGAGACTTCATCTCACCTACTTTGGACATGTTATCAGGAGGGACCAGTCCCTGGAGAGGGACATTATGCTTGGTAAGGGAGAGGATTAGTGAGAAAGCAGAAGAGCTTCAGTGAGATGGATTAACATAGTGACTGCAACAATGAGCTCAAACATAGCAATGATTGTGGGAATGGTGCAAGACTGGGCAGTGCTTCGTTCTGTTGTACATAGGGTCGTTATGGGTTGGAACTGATTTGATGGCAACTAACAACAACAACAACATAACTGAATATATTAGTGAGCTCTGCTTTCTCATATCTGTCATTGGTAAGATTAATTGTTGTCTTATCAGTGAAACTAATGGATGACAGATACCATGAAATTATGAGTGATAAAGACCTTGATCCTTCTGGAAGTCTTAGAAGTAGAAAGTTGTTAGAGACAAATAATTTGCTTAAATATTCAAAGCTAATGAGGAAGAAAGTAATAAAATATAGAACCTCAAAAAAGTAACAAAAATTATCAAAATTAGAAAATAATAAAATCTAGAATCTATCAAAGGTAATGTCGTTAGTTGCCATAGACTTGATTCCAACTCATGGCGACCCCATGTGGCAGGGTAGAACTGCTCCATAAGGTTTTCAAGGCCGTGACCTTTTAGAAGTGAATCACCAGGCCTGTCTTCTCAGACACCTCTGGGTGTGTTCAAACTGCCAACCTTTCAGCTAGTAGTGAGGCGCTTAACCACTTGCACCACCTAACTGCCTATATAACAGGTAATAAACTCAAAATTCATCATTTCCCAATCATTTATTACAATTTACTGCTATCTATGCTCTTGATGTTATTTATGACTATTCTATCTGTATGGTGGAGATGTTCTGTAATGGTGTACTACTGTACATTTCCTTAGCTACTTTAGCTATACTGAGAGTATTTACACCACAGGAGTTGGCAAACTCTAATACACCACTGGAAGAGGTGAACGTAGAGGCGGGAAGTTTAGGGAAGAGGCTCAATGAGAGAGACTTGGAAATGAAGCCATAGCAAATCATTACCTCAGAGAGATCCAGGAGGTACACAGACAGAAATGGATCACTAGCATTCTGTTCAGGCAAATTTTATGTGTTCCAAAATCCAGGAAAACAATAAAAACAGTACATCAGCAAATACAGTAGAACTTGTTTTTTTTAACCATCTGCAACTGCTTTTACTTTTAAATTGTTGTATTTTATTATATTTTAGGTAAAAGTTCACACAGCAAAATAAGTTTCCATTCAACAATTTTTATACAAATTGTTCCATGACATTTGTTATAATTTCCCAATGTGTTAACATTCTCGTTATTTTCATTCTGCTTGTTCTGTTTCCATTTATCTAGCTTCCCTGCCCCTCCTTGCCATCTCCTCTTTACTTTTGGGTTAGTATTGACCATTTGGTCTCATATAGTTGATTGTTTAAGGGTGCACATTCCTTGTGGGTGATATTGTTTATTGATTCCTGACTGTCGCTGTGAGTAGGAATAGACTCTACGGCATAGGTTTTATGGGTCCTTAACATACTTTTTTTAAAAAGCAAGGGTTGAAAAGTTATTCGATAAATTGGTTCTTAAATGTTTTCAACTTTAAGCTAATCTATTATTTGACTGAAAGGAGACCTCCTGGAATAAATGCAGTAGCACTTGTTGAAAAAATATTTAAAAATCAATTCACTGGATAATCATGCAACTAAAAAAAAAACTGTTAAGGACAATCGGGCATATTATATTCAAAATACGTCTTTAGCTTCCTGAAATTTCACTGTCTTTTTTGAGCCACAGAAGTCTGATTTATCAAGTTCGTGTTGTTGTTAGGTGCAGTCGAGTTGATTCGACTAGTAACGACCCTATGTACAACACAACACAACACAGCCGGGTGCTGCACCATCCTCATGATCACTGTTATGCTTGAGCCCATTGTTACAATCACTGTGTCAATCCATCTCGTTGAGGGTATTCCTGTTTTTCGCTGACTCTCTGCTTTACCAAGCATGATGTCCTTCTCCATCCACACTTCCAAGGAGCACTCTGGCTGTACTTCTTCCAAGACAGATTTGTTCGTTCTTTTGGCAGTCCAAGGTATATTCAAGTTCATGGGTAGTGCAAATAGTTAATGTGCTCAGTGTTTGGCTGCTAACAGATAGCTTGATCCACCTAGAGGCACCTTGGGAGAAAAGGCTAGTAACCTATTTCCAAAAAATCAGCCATTGAAAACCCTATGGAGCACACTTCTACTCTGACACACACCGTGTCACCATGAGTTAGAGTTGACTTCAGACTCGACGGCATCTGGTTTACTATATACTAAGCCCTTTGATAAGTGCTTTACATTTTGTTTCTTGCTGCTCTCATAACCACCAGGGGAGGCTGGTGCCATTATTAATCCTAGTTTACAGGTAAGAAAATGATATCACTAAGACTTGAAGTTAGTTGACTCACAACAGACTAGAAGGAAAGACTTTCAGTCCCCATTTTATGAAGGACAAAACTTACTCTTGGGGAAAGTGAGTAGATAAGTGTCACCAGCCTATTAGTGGGCAAAGGGAAATTTTAAGCTAAGTCTGTTCAATTTTAAAGCAGTCCTGGAAGAATTTTCTAATCCTTCCATTCTTGACTTAGAACAGGTGATCTATTTAGCTCAGTATCTCCATTCCTTATTTATTTGAGGCAATTTTTGCCATATCTATACCAGCAATGCTATTATTTACTCAATAGTTTCTTTTCAACTTTGAATTTTTTTATTGTGCTTTAGGTGAAAGTTTACAGAGCAAATTAGTTTTTCATTAAACAGTTGATACACAGATTGTTTTATGACATTGGTTGCCAACCCCACGATGTGTCAACACTCACCCTTCCTCCACTCCAGTTTCTCTGTTTCCATTCGTCCAGTTTTCCTGTCCCTTCCTACCTTCTTGTCTTTGCTTTTGGGCTGGTGTGCCCATTAGTCTCGTATACATGATTGAACTATGAAGCGCATTCCTCATGTGTATTGTTATTGGCCCTATAAACCTGTATAATCATTGGCTAATGGATGAACCTCGGGAGTGACTTCAGTACTGAGTTAAAAGGGTGTCTGGGAGCCATACTCTTGGGGTTTCTCCAGTCTTTGTCAGACCAGCAAGCCTGGTCTTTTTTTTTTTTTTTTTGGTGAATTTGAATTTTGAATTTACATTTTTTCCCACTTTGTCCATGACCCTCTATTGTGATCCATTCCAGAGCATTCTGTGGTGGTAACCAGGCATGATCTAGTTGTTCTGGGCTTAGTCTGGTGGAGGTTGTGATAGTTATGGTCTGCTAGTCCTTTGGACTAATCATTCCCTTGTGTCTTTGGTTTTCTTCATTCTCCTTTGCTCCAGCAAGGATGGGACCCATAAATGTATCTTAGATGGCTACTCGCAGGCTTTTAAGACCCCAGACGCTAGTCACCACAGTCTAATGTAAAACTTTTTCTTTATAGACTATGTTATGCCAATGGAGCTAGATGTCCCCCAAGACCATGGTTCCCAGACCTCAGCCCAGTAGCTCTGTCCCTCAGAGGCTTTGGATGTGTCTGTGAAGCTTCTATGACTTTGCCCTGGCCAAGTTATGCTGGCTTCCCCAGTATTGTGTACTGTCAACTTGGATGTATTTTAAACCTATAAAGTTTTTCATTATAAATATGTAGGTCACTACCATAAATAACCACCACAATCTGTCAGTTGGTCATACTGTGATTGTTTGTATGTTGCTGTGATGCTGGAAGCTATGCCACTGGTATTTCAAATTCCAGCAGAGTCATTCATGGTGGAGAGGTTTCAGCGGAGCTTCCAGACTAAGACAGACTAAGAAGAAAGTCTTGGTGATCTAATTTTGAAAATCAGCCAATGAAAACATTGCGGATCATAACAGAACATTATTTGATATAGTGCTAGATGATAAACTCCCTATGTTTGAAGACACTCAAAATGCACAGTAGCCGCAACAATGGACTCGCGCATACCAACAATAGTGAAGATGGTGCAGGACTGGACAACATTTCCTTCTGTTGTACCTGGGGTCACCATGAGTTGGAGCTGGCTCAACAGCAGCAAACAACAACACAATCCGTAGAAAACCAGAGTCACTTGGCATAAATAAGTTTTCCATCTAGTGCATGTTTTCCATTTTCCCAGCTGAATCGCAACCACAACAGTAGATAAGAGTAAGAAGAGAATATCATGAGAATAAAAGAAAGTCGTTTAAAATCTAATCAACGCTGTTGCTCACTAAAGACTCCGAGCCCGAAACCCACCTTCTCATTTTCAAAAGAGATGTTATGTAGAAAGTGTTAAAGACATGGTAGCACCAAATTGAGACTTTCTCAGGGTGTAGTTAGAGGGACAAAAAGTATTAAAAAGGGAGTAACTTTTTTAGAGTTGTGTAATGTTGTGTCTGCGGACCAAGAAAATAACCCTGAGTTCTAATATTGGGTAATAGTAGTTTATTTCAAAAGAATTGCATCTTTTTTTAAATTCTAATTGGTGATTTAGATGTTCTTTTTTTTCCCTAGGATTTTTTAATTGTTATAAAAATATAGATAACACAACATTTGCCAATTCAACGTTCTTCATGTGTGTAATACGGTGACACCAATTCCACTGATCAGGTTGTGAAACCATCATCTAAAGAGAGTTTTCAAAGGACTTAGCCAAGCTGTTCCCACTGAGAAGTTTCCTGAGGGCCCCTTTCAGGTCTCAGTTTCGCAAGCTGCAGATGAACGGTTCAGCATGTAGGTGACTACAGTGTACATCACTGTGGCTGCCATGTCCTTCTGAGTAGAGTATGTGGATGCAGGGTTGAAGTAGACCCCAATGGTAGTCCCATAGAAGAGAATGATGGCACAAAGTTGTGAACCACAGGTGGAGAAGGCTTTCCACTTCCTGAGGGCACTCTCCACACAGCCACCACCATCGGTGTGTAAGAGGCCATGATGCACACAGAAGGAATTGAAACCACAGAGCCCCCAAGCACCAGCACTACCATCTTGTTGACCTGTGTGTCAGAGCAGGAGAGCTTGATCAAGGCATTTGAGGTCACAGAAGAAGTGTGGAATTCTATTGGAGCAAAAGGACAGTTGAGTCATCAGGATCATATGGACCGTGGAGACAAGGTTGGCTGAGATCCAGGGTACTGCCACCAGCAATGTGCACCAAAGGGCATTCATGATGATTTTGTAGTGCAGTGGGCAACAGATGGCCAGGTAGCGGTAGTAAGCCATGGCAGAGAGAAGAATGCTGTCGGCTGCCCGAAAGGCTATGAAGAAATATATCTGGGCCAGGCACGCTGGGAAGGAGATGGTGGTGCATCCACACAGGTGGTTGGCCGGTATCTTGGGGATGGTGGTGGAGGTAAAGCAGATGTCGAGAAGAGACAGGTTGCTGAGGAAGAAGCACATGGGGCTGTGAAGGTGAGGGTCCAAGATGATGGCCAAGAGGGTGAACAGGTTACCCAGACCCCCAATAAGGTACAGGTTGAACGACAGACCAAAGAGAACCGCTGCTGCTGGGGCTGTGCAGAGAGGCCAAGGAGGATGAATTCAGAGACTTGGGTCTGATTGCCCATGTTCAAACAGGTCTAAAGGCAGAAACAAGGATGTCAACAGTGGGTGGGTTCCCATGGGTGGGATCCCAGGGAGGAAATGGATCACTTTGCTGTCCTCCGTACTCACCTTTCAAAGCTCTGCTCACTTAACCTCTCTGAGCCTTGATTTCCTCATCTGTTCCATGGGGAATTAATAATTTCAACCTCTTAGTGTTAGGGAGTCCCTGCGTGGTACAAACAGTTAATATGCTCTGTGCTAACTGAAAGGTTGGAGGTTCAAGTTTACCCAGAGGTGCCTTAGAAGAAAGACCTGGCAATCTACTTCTGAAAAATCAGCACTTGAAAACCCCATGGAACACAGTTCTATACTGACATATATGGGATTGCTATGAGTTGAAACTGACCCACTGGTAACTGGTTTGGTTTGGTTTGGAGTGTTGTTCCACACAGATAGTGTTTATAGGGGTCAGTGGTGATTCAGTGGTATAATTCTTGCCTTCCACATGGGAGATCAGGCTTCGATTCCTGGCCAATGTAACACATGCACAACCACCACCCGCCCATCGGTGGAGGCTTGTTTGTTGCTATGGTGCTAAACAGGTTTCAGTGGAGCTTCCAGATTAAGACAGACTAGGAAGAAAGGCCTGATGACATACTTTGGAAAATCAGCCAGTGAAAACCCTATGGATCACAAGGGTCTCATCTGCAGCCAATCTTGGGGATAGAGCAGGGCTGGGTAAAGTTTTGTTCTATTGTGCATAGGGTTCTCATGGGTCAGCACTGACTCAGTGGCAACTAACAATAATTCTCATGGTATGCCACAGTATGTTCACGGTACATGTGAGGTGTGAAAATATTTATAATACAGGTGGCAGGTGTCTGCTTCCTCTAGCCCAGGAGCCTTATCCCCTTTCTCAGGTCCCTTACCATTTTCACTAATGATTGAATGCCTGGTTCCAATGTAGACCTCACCCTAGATGATAGACAAATGATAGGTAGATAGACACATAGATGATCAATAGGTAGGTAGACAGGTAGACAGATAGGTAGGTAGGCAGGTAGGCAGGTAGGCAGATAGACAAATAGACAGACGACAGATAGACAGGTAGGTAAGTAGGTAGACAGGCAGGCAGGTAAGCAGATAGGTAGATAGATAGGTAGGTAGGTAGACAAATAGACAGGTAGGCAGATAGGCAGATAGGTAGACAGGTAGACAGGTAGGCAGATAGGCAGATAGACAGGTAGGTAGACAGATAGGTAGATAGGCAAGTAGGCAGGTAGGTAGAATAGATAGACAGGCAGACAGGCAGGCAGGTAGATAGACAGATAGGTAGATAGGTAGGTAGCTAGGTAGACAGAAAGACAAAGAGTGTGTCTTAGGCAAATACAGAGTTTCTCCCCCTTGGTACTGCTGAGAATTGGTTCTGGATCATTCTTTGTGGTGGGGGGCTGTCCTGTGCACTGTAGATGCTGAGCAGCATCCCTGGTCTCCACGCACTCGATGCCAGCAGCACCTCCTCCCCTAATCATGATGACCAAAAATGTCTCCAGATATCACCAATATCCCCTGGGAGACAAAATTGCCTCTTGTTGAGCACTGCTAGTCCAGGTTAAATCCCTTGCTGTCTTCTCTCACAGCCCCTGCACACACCCTTACCTCTGAGCAGGACAGTGGCATTTATTTGCTGCAATCCACATTCCAGTCTGCAGACAAGCACATCCCACTTAACATCCTACTTAACCCTCTACAGCCCCATGGGGCAGGTGACTCCGGCTCAATGCTTCACTTGCCTAAACGCCAGCGTGCAACCAGGATCCGACCCAGGCTCTGATCCGGCATCCACTCCCCTGTCTAGTTCATGGTCCTGCTGCCCACTCAGGAGGCTCAGACGGGGAACCCACAGTCCTGATGGGCAAGACTGAGCAGAGAGCCCCTCAGCCTCTGGGGGCTGTTCCAGGGGGCCTTCCTGGGGCCAATCCCCCTGCATCTTGTGTTCTGGATACACTTACTTGACCAGCGGTTGCTGTGCCTTTCAGCTCTTAGGGCCTCTCAGCCCCTGGACGTCGTGTTTCAGGGGACCGCAGGAAGTCTGCTCCCTCACCTTTGCCCCGGGAGTATGGAGAAGCAGCATATTTTCTTGGGAAGCACACAGCAGAACCATCACGGCATATTTATATGGGACTCTCTAACCCTTGGGGTGTGATCCCCAGGGTACCTTGTTTGAGCAGACACAATTATCTTGTCTTCCCTAGTAGAGCTGTTGATACTGATGTCCTTGTGGGACAGAGTTTTGTCCCAAGTGTACTGGTTTTATGCATACCTGTCTCTCATGGGTAGCAGAGGGATAGCATGGTACCCATTTGTTTCCCAACAAGAAACGTTTAAATATATGATTAAATATCATGATTACCCACTTAGAAGAAATACAACCAGAATACTCCTTAGACCCAAGGATGGCGAGACCAACTTGCTTAATTTGGATGTGTCATCAGGGAAGACCAAGCACTAGAAAAAGACATCATGGTTGGTAGAGGGTCAGCAAAAAGGAAGGAAACTTTTCATGAGATGAATAGACACATTAGCTGCAACGATGGACTCAAGCATAAAAGCAATCATGAAGATGGCACAGGACCAGGCAACACTTTGTTCTGTTATACATAAGTTTACCAGGAGTCAGAGCTGACTTGATGGCACCTATCAACAACAATATATCATATTAACCACGTGTAGATTCATGGATATAACATAAAACACATCCTTATACTCAACGTCATTAGCCATCAGAGAGACACAACTCAAAACCACAATGAGATACTATTTCATTCCCGCTAGAATGTCTAAGATTAGAAAAGAAAAGAAAATAACAAATGTTGGTGAGGATGTGGGGAAATTGGAACCCTTGTCCATTGCTGGTGGGGATGAAAATGGTATAGCCATTGTGGAAAACAGTGTGGCAGTTCCTCAAAAAACTAAATATAGAACTACCGTATGACCCAGAAAGTACACTGCTAGGAATATACCCAAGAGACTTGAAAGCAGTGACATGAGCAGACATATGTTCATCAGTGTTCATTACAGCATTATTCACAATAGCCAAAAGGTGGAAGCAACCTAAATGCCCATCAATAGATGGATGGATGGATAAATAAAATGTGGTACATACATACAATGGAATACCACTCAGCCAGAAAGACAAATGAAGTCTTGATACATGCTACAGTATGGATGGGGCTTAAAGACATGCTGAGCGAAATAAGTCAGTCACAAAAGGACAAATATTATATGACCTCACTTGTATAAAAAGACAAGAACAGGCAAATGTATAGAGACCAAAGTTTATTAGTGGTTACCAGGGGTGGGAAGAAGGAGGAAAGAGGGTGGGTATTACTCATGTGGCGCAGAGTTTCAGTTTATGCTGATGGAGAAAATACATTGATTAAGGGTAGGGTTGCACAGCCTATTAATGTGATTGCTGTTAATAAGTTGTACACCTGATTAAAGTTGAATTAGAAAAAGTTGTGTGATAGATATACTTACCAAAAAAAAAAAAAAAAAAGCAGATGCTGAGGCTGCTTATGTACAACCAAACACCTCATGATTTTTGGTTTGTTGGCTTGGAGGTTTACGGTCATGGTTTCATGGGACATCCCAGTTAATTAGCCTAATATCACCCTTAGTACTTCTGTCTCCTAGTTCATTGTGTAGTGCCTGGGGTCTTAAAAGCTTGCAAGTGGCCATCCAAGATACGACAATTGGTCTGTATTCTCTTGGAGCAACAGAGGAAGAAGAGTAGGAATGAGAAGAGGAAATGGAATGTGTGGCTAATTGTCTCCATGAACAACTGCCTCCTTTGCCATGAGACCAGAAGAACTGGATGGTGCCTGGCTACCGCTACTGAACATTTTGATTAAGATTCTGTAGAAGAATCCTTAGCAAAAGGGGGGAAATGTAGAACAGAATTTAAAATTCCCGTAGAATCTAGACTTTATGGAGCCATGGAGGCTGGATGATCCCCTGAAACTATTGCTCTGAGATTATCTTTAAATCTTAAACCAAAATATCCCCTGAAGTCTTCTTAAAACCAAATAATAGTTTAACTAGTAAAGCAGGTCTGCCTTGAGCATTATGCTCTTTTAAGAACTGTCTACGTGGCCTTCATCTAAGGTACAAAAAAAAAAAAGAATTATCTATGTGAGATCAAATTGAAAACAGTAACTCAAAAGTTTTGATGGGAAGCCTAGGGGGCAGTGAGTTGAAGATAATGGTGATGGAATAATTTGGAAAAGGATAGTGAGAATAGCAGCACAACCAGAAGAATGTAATTGATGTCACTGAATTGTACATGTAGAAACTTTTGAAATGGTGTAACTTTAGCTATGTATATTTTGACCAAAAAATAGGTCCTCCAAGGTCGAGAAAGGAAAGTGTTGACATGTTGTGGGGTTGTTAACCAATGCCATGAAACAATATGTGTACTGACTGTTCAATGAGAAACTATTTGTTCTGTAAACCTTCGTCTAAAGTACAATAAATTTTTTTTAAACTATGTGGGATCAAATTGACAACAGTAATTTGCAAGACTATACAGGAAACTTAGGGAGCATTTTGTTTACGTTAATGGGGGAGGAACAATTTGGAAAAGGATGGTGAGAATGGTTGCACAGCTTGAAGACTGTAATCAATGTCCTGAATTGTACATGTAAAAATCGTTGAATTGATGTATGTGCTTCTGGGTATATTCTCAACAACAAAAAAATAAATAAAATAAAATTTAAAAAGAAAAACACTCGTCCTTATGTCTTTACCACCTCCTGTCTGTCAGTTTGTTGTACCGTGGAGGCTTGCGTATTGCTATGATGGTGGAAGCAATGTCAGCAGTACTTCAAATACCAGCAGGGTCACCCACGGTGGACAGGTTTCAGCAGAACTTCCAGACTAAGACTAGGATGAAAGGCCTGGTGATCAACTTACAAAAATTAGCCAGTGAAAACCCTGTGGAACACAACAGCACATTGTATGACTTGCTTGCTTTGGGCACATCATCAGAAGGGATCAATCGCTGGAGTAGGACATCATGTTTGATAAAGTAGAGGGTCAACGAGGGTGAGGGAGACCCTTGGTGAGAAGGATTAGTACAACAGCTTCAACAATGGACTTGTGCATGCCAGTGATTGTGAGGATGATGCAGGATAGATAACGTTTTATTCTACTGTATATAAGGTTGCCATGAGTTGGAGTCAACTTCATGGCATCTATCTGTCTGTCTGTCTGTCCATCATCTATGTACTTATGTATGTATCAATCATCTATCTAGATGTCTGGGTGGTAAAAACGGTTTGCACTCAGCTGCTAACAGAAAGGTTGGCAGTTCAAACCACCCAGCAGAGTCACGGCAGAAAGGCTGGCAATCTTCTTCCATAAAGATTACAGCCAAGAAAACCTTATGGAGCAATTCTACTCTGTAACACAGGGGGTTGCCATGAGTCGGAATAGACTTGATGGCCAACAGGTTTTTTTTTATTATTATTATCTACCTACCTATCTATAATCTATCTAGTCATACAAATTTTTTTTTAAATAAGCATTCTCCTCTTCTGCATCTCCCCAGAAAATTCCCTCAGCAGGATAAGTAAGAGGGTTGTCAGGGTCCCCAGGCTTCCTAGGAGCCATGGTGGGTCTGACCTAAGCTCACCTTCCCCACTTATGTACTGGGCTGCCCTGAGCATCAGCCCATGTGTGTCTGTGATGCAGGGTGGGGGAGGAGGGAGACCCCTCTGATGTTCAAACAGTGGGTGCCCCTAGAGAAATAATGTAGATTCAGTAAAGTTTCTTTGAACCGTAACCCTGTGTGTCCAGTCAGCTTCCTTCCTAGAGGGGACTGTGAATTTTGGGGTCTTTCTACTGCATCCCACACCTGGGGGATGACCTGTGAATATTAGTCCAAATCTTTTCAGTTCCCCAAACACTCATTAGCCCTGATCTGTGCCAGAACCTGTGCTCAGGGCTGGGGACGAGGAGATGGGTCAGACCCCCTCCTTGCCCTCTAGAAGATTTTCTCCACCTACTTCCCTTCCTTCCGTGCCCTTGAATTAGGGAGATGTGTGGTGATTTCTGGAGCCCTGGTGGCGCAGTGGTTAAGAGCTATGGCTGCTGACCAAAAGGTTGGCAGTTTGAATCCTCCAGCTGCTCCTTGGAAACCCTATGGGGAAGCTCTACTCCGTCTTATAGGCTCTCTATGAGTCAGAACACACTTGACGGTAACAGGTGTTTGGGTGATGATTTCCATGGTTCTTCAACCTGATCCTAAATATACGAAATCTGGCAGATACTTGTATCTCCGTTTCCTAGTGCTGCTGTAACAGAAATACCACAAGTGGGTGGCTTTAAAGAACAGAAATTTATTTTCTTATGGTTCAGGAGACTAGAGGCCTGAGTTTAGAGTGTGGCTCTAGGGGGAGGTCCTTCTTTGTCTATTTCAGTTTCCAGTAGCTATCGGCAATCCATAGAGTTCTTGGGCTTGTAAGTTCACTACCCTTCACCATCAGATGGCATCTGTTTTCCTTCCGTGCTTGTTCCTCTGCTTATAACTCAGAAGTGATTAGGTTTTGTATCCACCCTACACCAATATAAACTCATTAACAAAGCAAAGAAAACCTTATTCCCAAACAGGATTACATCCACAGATCACCAAGCCTTTGTCTGAGATGCCTCTGGGTGGGTTCGAACTGTCAACCTTTTGGTTAGTAGCTGAGTGCAAACCATTTCCACCACCTAGGGACCTTTCTTAAGATACAGTGAAACGCGTGAGAGGTGGAACTTGACAAAACTGCCTTGTTTTTCCTGGTCTCGAAAGTTTTTCACCTTTGACAGGGTCTTACTACTTTTCTATCCCTAGTTTCAGTGGAAAATATTTGAGTTTTCCTTCTCCAACAGATTTCTGCCTACACAGATTCCAGTTTTCACAGGTTTTACTGTATATGAAGCACAGTTTAAGTCAACAGTACAAAATAAATCGACATCATTGGTCTCCAAATTTTTTATCAGAAATCCATCGGTAAATATTTTGTGCATGGGTCCTCTGTATATTGATTTTGTGATTCATATATCTTATAAGTAGCACTGTGAGTATACAATATAAAATATGCATTATAAAACATATACAAAAACAAACCAGTTGCCATTGAGTTGACTCTGACTCATGGTCACCCCATGTGTTATAGAACAGAGCTGCTATATAAGTGTT
This sequence comes from Dugong dugon, assembly GCA_030035585.1. Lineage (NCBI taxonomy): Eukaryota > Metazoa > Chordata > Mammalia > Sirenia > Dugongidae > Dugong > Dugong dugon. Next base: position 20,241,333 of record CM057462.1, on the reverse strand, counting down.
TTCTTGGCTGTAATCTTAACAGAAACAGATCTCCAGGTCTAGCTTCTGTGGTGCTGCTGGGTGGATTGGCACTGCCAACCTTTAGGTTAGTAGTCGAGCACAAACTATACCAACTAGAGACCTGGATTCACATCTTTATAGGACTGCATAATAGTCCATAGTTGTTGATGTACTATCATTCACACACACACAAAATCTCTCTAACTGTCCACTGGAAATCTGAGTCCCAGTCATCTTTCATTTCTAGTACATAGTGGCTGTGTCATAAACATTTCTAGGAACTTGGAACTAGGAAGTTACGGGCTGAGGGTCTCTTCAATTCCATAGTCAACGTCTTGTTCAAGAGATCCCTTCTTTTCTGAGATCAGTGATTACCAAAACTAAAAACCAAAACCATTGCCGTCGAGTCGATTCCGAATCACAGTAACTTTATAGGACAGAGCAGAACTGCTCCACAGAGTTTCCAAGGCTATAAATCTTTGCAGAAGCAGACTGCCACATCTTTCTCCCGTGGAGCGACTGGTGGGTTTCAACAGCCAACCTTTTGGTTAGCAGCTGTCTTAGTCATCTAGTACTGTTCTAACAGAAATACCACAAGTAGATGGCTTTAACAAAGAGCAGTTTATTCTCTCACAGTCCAGTAGGCTACAAGTCCAAATTCAGGGCATCAGCTCCAGGAGAAGGCTTTCTTTCTCTGTTGGCTCTGGAGAAAGGTCCTTGTGATGCATCAGTCTTCCCTTGGTCTGGAAGCATCTCAGCGCAGGAACCTCAGGTCCAAAGGATGCGCTCTGCTCCAGGCACTGCTTTCTTGGTAGTGTGAGGTTCCCATGTGTCTCTGCTCGCTTCTCTCTTTTATATCTCAAAAGAGATTGGCTTAAGATACTAATCTTGTAGACCTCATCAGTATAACTGCCTCTAATCCATCTTATTACATCATAGTGATAGAGTTTACAACACATAAGGAAATCACATCAGATTACAAAATGGTACACAATCATACAATACTGGGAATCATGACCCAGCCAACTTGACAGATATTTTTGGGGAACACAATTCAATCCATAACAGCAGCTGAACACTTTAACCGTTGCGCCTTCAGGACTCCTTTAGATAAATGATTGCCTAGCAGTAAACAGAAGAAGGAAATCTCGCGTCTTGATCTTCTCTTTGATAGCTGGGAAGAGTTAGAAATGGCAGCTCTGGCTGCTTAGTCTGATAAAGATGGCTGCCTAGGTATCTACAGACCGAGCATGAGAGAACTCTTGTCTCCATCTCAAAGGAAGTTCAACCCCAGCTACACAGATTCAACAGATGTGTGTGGCACAGCCGAGCCACTGAGGAGCCAGGAGCTGGGGAAACACAGTGAGGGGACAGACATGATCCCGGCTCTCGTGTATGATACAGTCAAGGGGAAGGTGACGCTCCGTGATTGGATTGCAGACAAGAGTACGAGCAGGGTAGTGAGGGAGAAAGCAGTGCCTGTGAGAACATGACACCCTTGTTTTGGATTGAACTGTGTCCCCCAAAAATGTGTATCAGCTTGGCTAGGCCATGATTCCCATTATTGTGGACACAAAATTGTGTCCACTGTTTTGTGATCTGATGTGATTTTCCTATGTGTTGTAAATCCTACCTCTATGATGTTAATGAGATAGGATTAGCAGCAGTTATGTTAATGAGACAAGACTCAATCTACAAGATTAGTGTTTGTCTTAAATCAATCTATTTTGATATCTAAACGAGAGAAGCAAGCAGAGAGGCAGGGGGACCTTATACCACCAAGAAATAAGAGCCAGGAGAATATCGCATCTTTTGGACCTGGGGTCCCTGTGCTGAGAAGCTCCTCAGTCAGGGAAGATTGATGACAAAGACCTTCCTCCAGAGTTAACACAGAGAGAAAGCCTTCCCCTGGAGCTGGCACCCTGAATTCAGACTTCCAGCCTCTTAGGCTGTGAGAGGATAAATTTCTCTTTGCTAAAGCCATCCACTTATGGCATTTCTGTTATAGCCCCAAACCCATTGCCATGAAGTCGATTCAGAACTAGATAATTAAGACAACCCCAATCCATGGGGCAGGCTGGGGACACCTCACTGAGAAGGTGACATTTCAGCTGAGACACTTGGGTGGAGATGGATTCTCCAGGGACAGTGGAAGAGGGAAGGGCACACCAAGTAGATGGAACAACATGTGGAAAGGCCTAGGGTGGGGAAAGATGATGGCCCATCCGAGGAAGGGGCAAAGGCCAATAGGACAGGGGCTTGGACAGCCCAGGTGAACAGGTCCAGCTTCTAACTGAAAAGCTGGAGATTTCAGTCCACTCAGAGGCACCTTAGAAGAAAGTCTCAATGACCTGCTTCTGAAAAATCAGACACCAAAAACCCTATGGAGCATAGCTCTACTCTGACACACATGGGATTGCCATGAGTCAGAATCCACTCAAAGGCATCTGGGTTTTTTTGGGCAGCAAGGGAGGAAAAGTGGCTCAAGGTGACCTTGGAAGAGAGGTAGGAACCCAATTACTCCAAAATCCAACAACCTCGAGATGACACTCATCTACACAAAGTATTCTGTCCATGATACATAGACTGTGACAGACACATATGGCAGATGGATTTCTGTGTCGTCAAGACATCTGAAAAGTGAATTCCAGGTAAATTAGGAATATTGTTGTTGTTGTCCACTGCCATCAAGTCAGCCCTCAACTCATAGAGACCCCAAGCACAACAAAATAAAACCCTGCCTGGTCCTTTGCCACCCCCATAATTGGTTGCGGATTGGACCATTGTGATCCATAGGTTTTCCTGGGCTGATTTTCAGAAGCAGACTACCAGGCCTTTCTTCCTAGTCTATCTTAGTCTAGAAACTCTGCTGAAACCTATTCAGCATCACAGCCACACTCAAGCTTCTACTGACGGACGGTTGGTGGCTTCACATGAGGGTCATTGGCTGGAGATTGAACTGGGTCTCCTGCATGGAAGGCAAGAATTCTGTCACTGAACCACCACGGTCCTCATAAGTGAGGGAATAGCCATTCTCATTTCAGAAGGAATTTTCCTTCACAGACTCTACACGGGGCTCCAGTGAGAAGTTCACGTGTCTGTTTTCTCAGCAAGTCTTGATTGAGCACATAATAGGTGTCAGGCAGTGAGAACACAGTGGAGAGAGAGTCCATTGTAGTCCTCTCCCCTCAGGGCTTCCTGTCCAGATGTTGAACAAGTAATTTTTTCATCAGAGTGCTGTGAGGGTTACGATGTAGGAGGTGGTAGTCGCAGCCGCCCTCAGAGCTCTGGAGCCCTCCAGTCTCCGTCCAGGCAGCAACTCTGACCACTCACAGTGGCCACAGGCAGCACGGGGGATCTGTGCACTCTGGGTTCTGCTGCTCAGGCACCCTGGTGCACTCTGTAGGGTTGGGTCGCTCGGAGCACTGGGAGTCTTATGCTTGGGTGAGAGATAAGGGCACCTCCAAACCCCGTTTATGTTCCTTGCTGCTAATCAAATGCCCAAGTGTAGACAGGAGATTAAGCGGGATAACAATCTGGGGACTTCCTCAGTGTTGAGGAGGATGTGGAAGAATCAGACCCTCATACACTGTTGATGGGAGTGTAGCACGGTGTTTAGAAAGCAGTCTGACAGTTCCTCAAATGGCCAAACATAGAGTTACCGTGAAGTCAATTCCAACTCATGGTGGCCCCATTTGTTAGAGTAGAACTGTGCTGCAGAGGGTTTTCTTGGCTATAATCTTTATGAAAGCAGATCATAGGACTTTTCTTCTGCAGCGCAGCTGGGCCGGTTTGAACTGCCAAATTTTAAGCTAGCAGTTGAGGGCAAACCATTCGTACCACCCAGATCCAGCAATTCCACTCCTAGGTGTATACCCAAGAGAAAGGAAACATATGTTCACACGAAAACTAGTACACAAATGTTTATAACAGCATTATTCACAATAGTCAAAGGATGGAAACAACCCATTTGTCCATCAACAGATGAATAAATACACAAAATCTTCTATATCCACACAATGGAATATTATTCAGCTATGAAAAAGGAATGAAGCACTGATACATGATATTATGTGGATGGATCTTGAAAACAGGCAAAGTGAAAAAAGTCATAAACAAAGACTGCATATTATATGATTCCATTCACATGAATGTCCAGAACATGGAACTCTATAGAGAGAGAAAGCATACTAGTGGTTGCCTTGGCTGAGGGTGGGGGCTGAGGGTGTAAGGAGGTGGTAACTACAGGGTATGGGGTTTCTTTCTGAGGTGATGAAAATATTGTGGAATTAGACATTGATGATGGTTGCACAAATATGTGAATATGCTAAAAATCAGTGAATTGTACGCCTTACATGGGTGAATTGCAATTTATGTGAATTATACAGCATTAAAGGTGTTCAAAAATACCTGGGACCATTCCCTGGAGTGGAGTGAGCCTGTGGCTTTGCCTGCACCTTCAGCCCCATTCACAACTCAGCCTCAGCTGCCTGTACCTCCAAGGCCCTCTAATTGGCTAAATGGAGTGGAGGTGGGGTACTGTGTCAACTTTTAACGAGCTCTCAAGTTCCTCTGAGATTCCCACTGCACCTACACAAATAAACTTGGAATTGGCTTCCTGGGGATCATTAAAAGCTGGGTAGGTGTGAAAGTGAATGTCTCTGATGCCACTCAGGTGAAAACTTTCTTCATCTCTGACATGTCCTCCAGGAAGTCACACAGGGGCTTCAACCAAGGGCCCTGAGAACATTGTGGTGGGCTCAGGGTGGGGGTTCAGATGATTCTACTAATTACTGAGTATGAAGACCCCTGACGTAATTTCAAGTGACTATATTAGGGAGCTGTTGGGTTTTTTTAAGCAGAAACCAGATGGCCTCCAGTGTGAATTGTTCATTTCACCTGAGGTTCTTGAGCACAGGATAAAAGGCAAGGAGAGGCTTGTATGAAAGCCTGGGAGCCCCATGCTTCAGGGGTCTGACTCACATCAGACAGACTCAGGTTCAAAGCCTGGTCCAGCCACTTTCTGGCTGGGTGTCCTTGGAAATGTCAATTCACCTCTCTGAGCCTCCTTCTGCAAACAGGGAGGCTGATAGTGACTACACCTGGCCCATCGTGCAGTGCATATAAACTTTCTGACACATGGTAAATGCTCAATTATGCTCCATTGTATTATGTCATCACTCAATAGACGCTTGTAGGTGTTTGGCAACCGCTGGATGAGCAAGCCACCCTCTTCACTTACTTTCCACAATTAAAATTTCCTGAGTCTGCACAAGGATCAGCTTGGTAAAATCCCAAAAACTTGAGTTCTGGTAGTACACACAGGCAGTTGGGTATATGAGTTTATAGTTGAGAAGAGAGGTAATCTCTTTTATGTACAAAGTTTCTTTACTGTATCATTTCTTCTGCCTTTTATTAATTCTGAATGTATATTGTGTCTTCTTCTACATATTATTTTTGTAAGATTTATCCATAGTTTCATGAGTAGCAATAAGGTATCCATTTTTAAGACTCTATACTATGCCATTGAATAAATTCATCTCTTAAAATCAAAAGCAAAAATTTGTGAGTGATTGTAGTTGCAGAACAGGGGGAGAAAACAAAAAACACAGACAGGATCATTGAAGAATTGCTGACAGAAAATTGCCACAATATCATGAAAGAAGAAAAGCTGGCCATCCAAGAAGCTCAACGAACCCCATATAGGATAGACCCCAAAAGAAAATCACCAGTGCATATCATAATCACACTTGCCAAAACCAAAGACAAACAAAGAATCCTGAGAGCAGCCCAAGAAAAAACAAAAAGTCACATACAGAGGAGAAACAATAAGACTAAGCTCAAATTACTTGGCAGAAACCATGCAGGCAAGAAGACAATGGGATAACATATACAAAACCTTGAAAGAAGAAAATTGCCAGTCAAGAATAATATATCCTGCAAAACTCTCATTCAGATATGATGGTGAAATTAAGACACTTCCATATAAACAGAAATTAAAGGACTACGTAAAAACTAAACCAAACTTACAAGAATTATTAAAGGGAGTCCTTCAATCTGAGAAAAAAATCAGCTCACAGGCTGAATCTAGGATTCAGGATCGTAGCAGCCAGATAAAAATCCAGGAAATAAACTCAAGGACTATCCAAAACCAAAAGAAATACAACAGGGAATCAGAGAAGTTAATCTGTAAATGACAACATCAGAACAATAGAAGAGGGAATAAATGGTGTAGGTATAGAACCTTCTAATGGAGAGGCAGGCAAGGGGGATACCAAGTAATAACAGACTGCTTCAAACTTAGGAAGATAAGGGTAAATTTCAAGGTAACCACAAAGAAAGCTAACAAACCTACTCATCTAAATAAACAGGAAAAATGTACAGTCTCAGTAAAAACAAAACCTACAAAAACAAAAGAAATGAAAAAAATCAACAAACAAATGCAATTCAGCACAGGAGAGTAAGAGGAACAAAGAAAACGTCAGCACCACAAAAAAAAAGCACTACAAAATGACAACAATAATCTCACACCCATCAGTAATTACACTGAATGTAAATTGCCTAAATGCACCCATAAAGAGACAAGGAGTGACAGAATGAATAAAAAAAGGATCTATCCATATATGCTGTCTACAAGAGACACACCTTAGAAACAAAGAAGTAAGTTTATTAAAAATCAAAGGATGGAAAAAATACATCAAGCAAACAACTACCAAAAAAGAGCAGGAGTGGCAATACTGATCTCAGATAAAATAGACTTTAAAACAAAATCCACAATAAAAGACAAAGAAGGACACTATATAATGATTAAGGGGACTATCCATCATGAAGACATAACCATGATAAACATCTACACACCCAATGACTGGGTTCCAAAATACATAAAACCAACTCTAACAACACTGAAAACAGAAACTGACAGTTCCACAATAATAGTAGGAGACTTCAACACACCACTCTCGTTAAAGGACAGAACATCTAAAAAGAAACTCAACAAAGATACAGAAGACCTAAAGGGCACAATCAGCCAACCTGATCTCATAGACATGTATAGAACACTCCACCCTACAGCTGCAAAGTACACATTCTTTTCCAATGCACATGGAACGTTCTCCAGAATAGACCACATCTTAAGCCACAGAGCAATCCTCAACAACATCCAAAACTTTGAGATAATACAAAGTATCTTCTCTGACCACAACGCCATCAAGGTAGAAAGTAACAGAAAGAGCAATAAAAAAAATCAATTACATGGAAACTGAATAACACCCTGCTTACACATTACTGGGTAATAGAAGAAATCAGAGATGGAATCAAAAAATTCCTAGAATCAAATGAGAATGAAAATACATCATACCAAACCCTTTGGGACACAGCAAAGGCAGTCCTTAGAGGACAATTTATAGCAATAGATGCACACATCAAAAAAGAAAGGGACAAAATCAAAACATTAAATACAGAACTCAAATAAATAGAAAGAGAACAGCAAAAAAAGCCTACAGCCACCAGAAGAAAGGAAATAATAAAGATCAGAGCAGAAACAAATGAAATAGAGAATAGAAAAACAATAGAATGAATCAACAAAACCAGAAGTTGGTTCTTTGAAAGAATAGACAAACCACTGGCCAGACTGACAAAAGAAAAAAAGGAGAGGATGCAAATACCCCAAATAAGAAATGAACTGGGGGACATTACAACAGACCCAACTGAAATAAAAAGGATCATAATAAAGAATTATGAAAAACTATGCTCCAACAAATTTGAAAACCTAGAGGAAATGGATAAATTTCTAGAAACACACAACCTACCCAAACTATCCCAAAGTGATGTTGAAAATCTGAACAGCCCCATAACAAGAGAAGAGATTGAAAAGGTAATAAAATAAATAAGTAAATAAAATCCCAACTAAGAAAAGCCCTGGCCCAGATGGCTTCACTGGAGAATTCTACCAAACATTCAGAGAAGAGCTTACTCAGTACCACTCAAACTATTCAGAACATAGAAAAGGAAGCAATACTTCTGAATTCATTTTATGAAGCCAGCGTAACCCTGATACCAAAACCAGGCAAAGACACCACAAAAAAAAAAAAAAGAAAGAAAATTAGAGACCAATGTCTCTCATGAATGAATATAGATACAAAAAATTCTAACCAACAGAATTCAGCATCATATCAAAAAAAATAATACACCATGACCAAGTGGGATTCATACCAGGCATGCAAGGATGGTTCAACATTAGAAAATCAACCAATGTAATCCACCACATAAATAAAAGGAAAGAAAAGTCACATGATCATCTTAACTGATGCAGAAAAGGCCTTCAACAAAATCCAACACTAATTCCTGATAAAAACTCTCAATAAAATAGGTGTAGAAGGGAAATTTCTCAACATAATAAAGGGTGTCTATGCAAAACCAACAGCCAACACCATTCTTAATGGAGAGAGGCTGAGAACATTCCTCTTGAGAACAGGAACAAGACAAAGATGCCCTTTATCACCACTTCTATTTAACATTCTGCTGGAAGTTCTAGCTAGAGCAATAAGGCAAGAAAAAGAAATAAATGGCATCCAAATCGGTAATGAAGAAGTTAAACTGTCCCTGTTTGCGGATGATATGATACTATACATAGGAAACTCTAAAGACTTCATGAGAAAACTACTGGAACTAATAGAAAGATTCAGCAGAGTAGCAGGATACAAGATAAATATACAAAAATCAGTTGGATTCCTATACACCAATAAAGAGAATGATGAAAAGGAAATCAGGAAAACAATACCATTTATAATAGCCCCTAAAAAAAACACAAAACTTAGGAATAAATCTAACCAGAGATGTAAAAGACCTATACAAAGAAGACTACAAAACACTACTGCAAGAAACCTAAAGTGATCTACATAAATGGAAAAACATCCCATGCTCATGGATAGGTAGACTCAAAATTGTGAAAATGACAATTCTACCCAAAGCAATTTACAAATACAATGTAATCCCAATCCAAATACCAACAACATTCTTTAAAGAGATGGAAAAACTAATCAATAACTTTATATGGAAAGGGAAGAAGCCCCGAATAAGTAAAGCACTATTGAAGAAGAAGAATAAGGTAGGAGGACTCACAGTACCTGACCTCAGAAGTTACTATACAGCTATGGTAGTCAAAACATCCTGGTACTGGTACAACGACAGATACATTGACCAATGGAACAGATTGAGAACCCAAATGTAAATCCATCCACCTACAGTCACCTGATCTTCGACAAGGGCCCAAAGTCCATCAAATGGGGAAAAGACAGTCTTTTTAACAAATGGTGCTAGCAAAACTGGATGTCCATCTGTAAAAAAATGAAACAGGACCCATACCTCACACCATATACAAAAACTAATTCAAAATTCAAAATATAAAGCCAAAAACTACAAAGTTCATAAAATAAAAAATATGATCAACGCCAGAGGCCCTAATACACGGCATTAAAAGGATACAAATAACCAACAACACACAAACTCCAAAAGATAAGCTAGATAACTGAGATCTTCAAAAAATCAAACACTAATGCTCATCAAAAGACTTCATCGAAAGAGTAAAAAGAAGATACAGACTGGAAAAAATTTTGGACATTACAAGTCAGACAAAGGTCTAATCTCTACAATCTACAAGAAAATCCAACACCTCTTCAACAAAAAGACAAATAATTCCAATTAAAAAATGGACAAGGGAAATGAAAAGACACTTCACCAAAGAAGACACTCAAGCAGCCAACAGACACTGGCATGAATCAAAACAACTGGAAATAACAAACGTTGGATAGGCTGTGGGGAGATGGGAACTCTTATGCACTGCTGGTGGGAATGCAAAACGATACAACCATTTTGGAAAATGATATAGTCCTTCCTGAGAAATCTAGAAATAGAAATTCCATGTGATCCAGAAATCCCACTCCTAGGAATATATCCCAGAGAAATAAGAGCCATCACACGAATAGACATATGCACACCCATATTCATTGCAGCATTGTTCACAATAGCAAAAAGATGAAAACAACCTAGATGCCCATCAACAGATGAATGGATAAACAAACTATGGTACATACACACAATGGAGTACTATGCAATGATAAAGAACAATGATGAATCCGTGAAGCATCTCATAAGATGGATGAAACTGGAGGACATTATGCTGAGTGAAATAAGTCAATCACAAAAGGACAAATATTGTATGAGACCTCTACTGTAAAAAAGCATGAAAAAGTTTAAGTATAAAAAGAAACAATCTTTGTTGGTTACGAGGGTTGGGAGGGGGGAAAATACTAGATAGACAATAGATAAGTGGTAACTTTGGTGAAGGGTAAGACAGTACACAGTACTGCCGAAGCTAGCACAACTTGTACAAGGAAAGGTTATGGAAGCTCCATAGACACATCCAAACTCCTTCAGGGACTGAATTGCTGGGCTGAGGGCTGTGGGGACCATGGTCTCCGGGACATCTAGCTCAATTGACATAACACACTTCATAAAGAAACTGTTCTACATTCTTCCTTGGTGAGTAGCGTCTGGGGTCTTAAACGCCTGTGAGCAGCCACCTAAGATACTCCACTGGTCTCACCCCTTCGGGAGCAAGGGAGAATGAAGAAAACAAGATACAAGGGAAAGATTCGTCCAAAGGACCAATGGACCACAACTACCATGGCCTCCACCAGACTGAGTCCAGTACAACTAGATGGTGCTTGGCTACCACCACTGACTGCTCTGACAGGGATCACAACAGAGGGTCCCGGACAGAGCTGGAGAAAAACGTACAACAAAATTCTAACTCACAGAAAAAGACCAGACTTACCTGACAGAGATTGGAGAAACCCCGAGAGTATGGCCCCCGGACACCCTTTTAGCTCAGTAATGAAGTCACTCCCGAGGTTCACCATTCAGCCAAAGATTAGATAACCCCATAAAACAAAACGAGAGTAATGGGGCACAACAGTCCAGGGACAAGGACTAAAAGGCAGGAGGGGACAGGAAAGCTGGTAATAGGGAACCCAAGGTTGAGAAGGGACAGTGTTGACATGTCATGGAGTTGTTAACCATTGTCATAAAACAATATTTGTACTAACTTTAATGAGAAACTATTTGTTCTGTAAACCTTCCTCTGAAGTACAATAAATATATATGATAAAAAATAAATAAATTCATCCCAATAATTTATCTATTCTCGTTATGTATCACGCTGTTTTTTTCCATTTTTGACAGTTTCATACAATGTCACAATAAAAATTTTTGTACATACTCCTATGTGCACAAAGGCAAAAATTTCTCTAGGGTATGTGCCTAGGTGTGAAATTTCTGGATATTGACATATATACATATTTAAATGTCCTGAAAATATCTGAATTTATTATAGGCACCTGAAGTTTTTTATGCTATTGTACATGTAAACTTTTCTAAATATTTCACTTCCTATTAATTTGTTATTGGTGTATAAAGCTACAGTTAATCTTTGTGCACTGATTTTTAATGCATCAAACTTGGTGACAATTCTTACAAATTCCAAAAGTTGTGTGTAGAGTCGTTTGTGTTTCTGTGTGTACAATGTCATCTGTGATTAATGATATTTTTTATCTTTCTTTTTAATTTTTATAACTTTATTCATTTTTCTTGCTTTACTGCCTTGGCTAACACTACTAATATAATATTGAAGAGAAGTAATAATTGTGGGACCCCATATATTCTTCCTGACCCAAAATGGAATATTCTCACACTTCAGTGTTAAGTATGATTAATATAGGTTTATGTGTAGATACAATTTTCAGGCTAAGGGGATTCCCTTTACCCCAAGTTTGCAATTTATTTTTAAAGTCATGTTTTTCTATTTTGTTGAGTTAATATGATAGATTATGCTGGCTACTTTAAGATTTAATATGAAAACTTCTAATATATGCAAGTAGAAGAAATATATAATGAACTCCTATGTCCCAGCTTCAATAATTACAAACATCTGATCAATTTTGTTTCTCTACAGCCTCTTCAGACTAGTTTCCTTTAGTACTTAAAAGAAAATTCCAGGTACTATGTAACTTATCCCATAATTATTTATGTCGGGGGGTCTCAAACACATAACACCTTTTTTCTATAGCTACCATGCCATTATCACATTTAACAAATTAACAAAAATTCCTAAATATCTCATAATACCCCATCCATAGTCAAATATTGTGATTGCCACAAAAATGTCTTTTGGTAGCTCTTCAGTTCAATTCAAAATCCAAACAAGGTCCACACATTAATTTAGTTATGTCTCTTAAGTCTCTTTTATTCTATAATGATAACATTTTCTTTTTTATTTGTGCCATTTCTTTGTTGGAAAAACTGAATCACTTGTCCCATACAAAGTTCTTGTTCTTGTTGTTGTTAGTTCCCATCCAGTCAATTCAGACTCATGAAGTTACATGGTTTTACAGAGCAGGACTGTGGTCCATAGGGTTTTTTTCTAAATTTTATTTATTTTATTGTTGTTGTTGAGAATATACACAGCAAAACATACAGCAATTCAGCAGTTTCTACCAGTCCAATTTAGTGACGTTGATTACATACTTTCACTTGTGCAACCATTCACACCGTCCTTTTCTGAGTTGTTCCTCCCTCATTAACATAAATTCACTGCCCCCTAAGGTTTCTGTTGTCAGTTTGATTCCATATAGATAGTTCTTAAAAGAGCATAATGCTCAAGACAGATTTTTTTTTTTTTTGCTAGTTAAGCTAAACTATTGTTCGATTTTAAGATGACTTCAGGGGATATTTTTGGTTTAAGATTTAATGATTTTCTCAGGGCAATAGTTTCAGGGGTCCCTCCAGCTTCCATGACTCCAGAAAGTTTAGAGTTCATGTGAATTTGAAATTCTGTTCTGCATTTTTGACCTGTGATCATTAAGGTTTTGTGTCAACTAGGCTGGGCCATGATTCTCAGAGGTTTGGCAGTTATGATGTAGTTTGGTGGTCATACAATGATGTAATCACCTCCATGATGAGATCTGATATAATGTGATCACCTGCATGATGGAATCTGCTGTGAGCCGCCACTCAGTTAAAAGGGAGTTTCCTTGGGGGTGTGGCCTGCATTCAGTATATGTGGACTTTCTGGCAAAGCTTGCTGGCTTTTGCTCTGCTCTGTATCCTGTATTCAGATCATCAGCATCTGACCTTCAGTTCTTGGGACTTGGGCCAAGTATCACTTGCCGATCTTGGATTCATCAACCTCTGCAGCTGTGAGCCACCAGCCTGCCGTCTGACCTGTAGATCTTGGGTTCATCAGTCCCTGCAGCTACATGAGTCCAGAGAAGCCTCCAGCCTGATGCCTGACACCTAACCCATGGACTTGGGACTTGCTAGCCTCTACAACTGCGTGAGCCATTTCCTTGAGATAAATCTATATGTGTGTGTGTGTGTGTGTATGTATATATACATATATATATATGTATTATATATATATATACACTTTACTGGTTTTGCTTCTCTAACACAGCTTAAGACACCCCCTTTTGATCAAGATTCTGCTATGGAATCTTTGATCAAAATGTTCAGTAACGCTAGTCAGGCACCATCCAGTTCTTCTGGACTCATGGCAAAGGAGGCAGTTGACTCTTCTTCTGTTCCTCCAGGTGAATAGAGACCAATTGTTGTGTCTTGGATGGCCACTTGCAAGCTTTTAAGACCCCAGGCACTGCATAACAAACTAGGAGGTAGAACAGAAGCACTAAACACATTATTAGGCCAATTAACTGGGATGCCTCATGAAACCATGACCTAAACCTCCAAATCAAGGAACCAAATCCCATGAGGTGTTTGGTTGTACATAAACAGCCTCAGTAGCTACTTTTTTTTGTAGTAGTAAATATATCTATCACACAACTTTTGCCAATTCAACTTTTCACAGGTGTACAACTTATTGGCAATAATGACAATAATCGGCTATGCAGCTCTACCCTTTATCAATGTGATTTTTCCATTACTGTTAACCCTCTTTTCCTCCCTCCCTTCTGCCCTTGGTAACCACTAATAAACTTTGGTCTCTATTCATTTACCTTTTCTTGTCTTTTTATATAAGTGAGTTCATATGTTTGTCCTTTTGTGATTGGCTTATTTCACTCAGCATAGTGTCTTCGAGCTCCATCCATACTGTAGCATGTATCAGGACTTCATTTCTCCTACTGGCTGAGTAGTATCCTGTTTTATGTATGTACCACATTATGTTTATCCATTCATCTGCTGATGGGCATTTAGATTATTTCCACCTTTTGTCTATTGTGAATAGTGCTGCAATGAATATTGGTGTATAAGTCTCTTTTTGAGTCTCTGCTTTCAAGTCTTTTGGATATATACCTAGAAGTGGAATTGCTGGGCCATAAGATAGTTCTATTTTTAGTTTTTTGAGAAACTGCCACAGTATTTTCCACAACAGTTGTACCATTTTGCATCCCATCAGCAATGGATAAGGGTTCCAATTTCCCCACATCCTTACCAACATTTGTTATTTTCTCTTTTATTTTATTTTAGCCATCCTAAAAACCAAAACACCAAACCCACTGCTGTCTAGTGAGAGTGAAATAGTATCTCATTGTGGTTTTAGTTTGCATCTCTCTGAAGGCTAATGATGCTGAGTATTTTTTTATGAGTTTGGTGGCATTTGAATATCCTCTTTGGTGAAATGTCTATTCAAGTCCTTGCCCATTTTGTGTTTGGGTTGTCTTTTTGTTGTTAAGTTGTCAAAGGGGAAAATAGGCTTTGTGAGGGTGAACACGGCTGCCCTCACACTTTCTGTTAGTTCACTGTTGTTTTCCAAGCCCCTGTTATGTAACCTTGCTGAGGCAGTCTTATGTAACTCTCTGGCGTGGAATCACCTTTGTCCTTGATCACCATAAAACTTCTGCCCCGGTACTGCTGGGTGCAGAGATCTGCTTTGGTCCTCCTGTCACTGGGGACTACTGCCTCATATGTAAATCTTCCTAATAAGACTCCTTTGCTGCCACAGTAGAGTTGCTCACCTCTTTCTTCAGATTCTCAGCACCTTCCAATTTTGGAGGCAAATTTCAAGTTACTGGTCCACATCCGGACAGGCATGGATCCTGTTTCATTTTTCTGCATGTGGAAATCCAATTTTCCCAGAACCATGTATTGAAGAGACTCTTGTTTCCCCACCGAGTGGACTTAGTACCTTTGTCAAAAATCAGTTTGACCATAGCTGTGTGGGTTTATTTCTCGACTTCTAATTTTATTCCATTGGTCTGTGTGTCTATTGTTGTACCAGTACCAGACTGTTTTGATTACTGTAGCTATATGGTGTGCTTTAAAATCAGGAAGTGTGTGTCCTCCTACTTTGTTCTTTTCTTTCAACATTGTTTTAGCTATTCGGGTCCTCTTGCCATTCCATATAAAGCTGAGGATTGGTTTCTCTATTTCTGGGAAGAAGGCTGTTGGAATTTTGATAGGGATTGTGTTGAATCCATAAGTCTTCCAATCTATGAACATGGAACATCATTCCATTTATTTAAGTATTCTTTAATCTCTTTCAGCAGTGTTTTTATAGTTTTCATTGTATAAGTCCTTTACATCCTTTGTTAGATTTATTCCTAGGTATTTTATTCTCTTAGATGCTATTTGTAAAAGGAATTGTTGCCCTAATTTCCTCCTTCAGATTTCTCTTTGCTGTTGTATAGAAACCCAAATGATTTTTGCTTGTTGACCTGTACCCTGCAACTTTGCAAAAATCCTCTATTAGCTCTAGAAGTTTTCTTGTGGACTTTTGGGATTTTCTATATATAGGATCATATCATCCACCAATAGAGGTAATTTTACTTCTTCTTTTCCAATCTGGATACCTGTTGTTTGTTTTTCTTGTCTTATCGCTCTGGATAGGACTTCTAATATTGAATAGAAGTGGTGAGAGTGGGCACACTTGTCTTGTTCTCTATTTCAAGGGGAAAGCTCTCAGTCTTTCTCCACTAAGTATAATGTTGGCTGTAGGATTTTCATATATGCCCTGAATCATATTGAGGAATCTCCCTTCTATTCCAATCTTCTTTAGGATTTTCATCAACAAAGGTGTTGGATTTTATCAATATTTTCTCCATCCATGGAGATTATCATGTGGTTCTTTTCCTTTGTTCTCTTAATGTGTTGTATTACATTGATTTCCTAATATTGAACCATTCCTGCATTCCAAGAATAAATCCCGCTTGGTCATGATGTATTACTTTTTTAATAAGCTGTTGGATTCAGTTCACTAGTATTTTGTTGAAATTTTTGCATCTATATTCATAAGAGATATTGGTCTGTAGTTTCTTTTCTTGTGGTTTCTTTGGTTTGTGTATCAGGTTCATGTTTGCTTCATAGAATGAATTAGGGAATATTCCTTCCTCTTCTATCTTTTGGAAGAGTTTAATCAGTATTGATGTCAATTCTTCTCTAAATGTTTGGCAGAATTCCCCAGTGAAACCATCTTGTCCAGGACTTTTGTTGTTGTTGTTGAGAGGTTTTTGACCATTGATTCAATCTCTTCTCTTGTTACGTTGAGACTTTCTATTTCCTCTTGTGTCAGTTTAGGTAGGTTGTGTGCTTCTAAGAATTTATCCATTTCATCTACTTTATCCAACTTGTTGCCATACAGTTGTTCATAATATTCTGTCATAATGCTCTTTATTTCTATTGGGTCATTGTAATGTACCGTCTTTCATTTTTTATTTTGGTTATTTGCATATTTTCTCTTCTTTGTCTCTCTAGCTAAAGGTTTGTCAATTATATTGATCTTTTTTTAAAGAACCAACTTCTAATTTTATTGATTCTCTTTTTTTTTGTTTTCGATTTTACTTATACTCTGATCTTGTTATTTCCTCTCTTCTGGTAGGTTTAGGCTTAGTTTGCTCTTCTCTTTCTAGTTCCTGGAGTTATCGAGTTAGGCGATTAATTAGAGCTCTTTCTTCTTTTTTTTTGTGTAGGCATTTATTACAGTAAGTTTCCTTCTGAGTATTGCCTTCACTGCATCCCATAAGCTTTGGTATGTTGTACTTTTGTTTTTATTTGACTCTAAGAAATTTGTGGTTTCTCTTTTGATTTCTTCCTTGACCCATTGATAGTTTAATAGTACATTGTTTAATTGCCATATGTTTGTGTATTTTCCAGGTTTTTTCTGTTATTGATTTCTAGCATCACTCTGTTGAGGTCAGAGAAAATACTTTGTATGACTTCAATTTTTTTTTAATTTATCAAGACTTGCTTTGTGACCTAAAATGTGATCTGTCCTGGAGAATGATCCATGTGCACTGAGTAGAATGTCTATTGTGGTGTTTTGGGGTGGAGAGTTCTATATATGTCTGTTAAGTCTAGTTGGTTTACAGTGTCATTCAGGTCCTCTGTCTCCTTGTTGATCTTCTATCTAGATGTTCTCCATAGGGTTTTCATGGCACTATAATCTTAACGGGAACTTTCAGAAATTCAAGCCAGATTCAGAAGAGGACATGGAAAAAGGGATATCATTGCTGATTTCAGATGGATCATAGTTGAAAGCAGAGAATACCAGAAAGATGTTTACCTGTGTTTCATTGACTATGTAAAGGAATTTGACTGTGTGGATCATAACAAATTATGGATAACATTGTGAAGAATGAGGATTCCAGAACACTTAATTGTGTTCATGCAAAACTTGTACATAGATCAAAAGGCAGTTGTTCAAACAGAACAAGGGGATACTACATGGTTTAAAAATCAGGTAAGGAGAGGGGCAAGATGGCGCTCTAGGCAGAAACACCACGCCGTCCCTCCACAGCAAAGATCCGAAAAACTAAGCCTAACAGAGAATCAACAATCCTGAAACCCTAGAACACCAAATGAAGAGATAAAGAACTCAGCCAAACACCAAACGGAGTGAGAATACTAAAAGAGAACGGAGAGCGAGGAGAGACTCAGGCAGAGATTCCTTACCAGCTAACGCAGCGCGGATCCACCATCTTGGATTCCTATCGGAGACCAGCAAACGGGAGAGCAGCCTTGCAGAGCATCTGGTCGGAGACAGAACGACCGGTAAACTGCGGTGCGCGCTCTCCCACCACCCACCCCTCTCCGCCTCAGCTGGGGATCCCCTGCTTTCCGTGGCCAGGGTCTCTGGGCTGGGGGGTGCTGGTGCTTGGATTCCGCGCGCCTGGGCTGGCGGCTTTCTGGGAGCCGTTTGCTGGCAGCTAGCGAACCTTTCTCTGCCGCCTCCCCCTCCTTTTGCCTGGGTGCCTGGTTCCGAGTGCCGTCTCTGCTCTCTCCTGCGGGGCTGTAGGGCTGCGTGCGGGCGTGTGGCTGTTTCTGGGTCTGGGCTCCCGCGTGGGTGGGATCCCGGGGCCTTTGTTCGTTTGCCCCTCTGCTTTCCGTGGCCGGGGTCCCTGGGCGGGGGGGCGCCGGTGCTTGGGTTCCGCACGCCCGGGCTGGGGGCTTTCTGGGAGCCGTTTGCTGGCACCTAGCGGACCTTTTTCTGCCGCCTCCCCCTCCTTTTGCCTGGGTGCCTGGTTCCGAGGGCCGTCTCTGCTCTCTCCTGCGGGGCTGTAGGGCTGCGTTCGGGCGTGTGGCTGTTTCCAGGTCTGGGCTCCCGCGCGGGTGGGATCCTGGGGCCTTTGTTCATTGGCCCCTCTGCTTCCCGTGGCCATGGTCACTTAACCCCGAGACTATCGGCTTCTTGGAATTCGCGCCCCTGAGTGGGGGCTCTCTGGGTCCCATTTGTAGGCACTGACTGCTGGTGTTGCCCTTTTTTTTTTTTTCTCAATTTTATTTTTCTTCCTTTTTTGATTAGTTTTGTCATATTTTACCTCTTTTTCTCTTTTGTCTTTCTTCATTGCTTAATTTCTTGTCCCTCTATCTCTTCCTTCTCTTTCTGATCCCTGAATACCAGGCGATGTATGCCTCTGTACCTTCTGGCCAGGCTGAGCTGTGAAAATTGAGACCGACTCCCCCAGACCTCATAGCTGCATCGGTGCGATCCCTGGGAACTTTGCAGTTTTTTAACTTTTCTGATTTTCATTTGGTCATTCTTTCCTTTTCTTTCTCTTCCCCCTTCTGGTTTCCTCCATCCCATAGTCTCTCATCTGTACATTCCAACGACAAACTCCCCTAGCATTCTTTTATGTTTGTACGCTTTTTGCTCCTCCTCCTCTCTCCTCTCTCCCATATCCAGCTTAGCTTCACACATAACCATCTTCCTGCTGCACCCTACCTACCTGCACCGTGCACTAGACATCACATCACCAAGCGGTGCAGGCACGCCCTATTGGAACCTGCCCAGCACTGACTACCGACCGTCCTGGTGGCTGCGGTGAGTGCCACAAGCAACCCATCCCAGTGGCTCCTCCTCAACTAGATCTGCCCAGCTGTACCACAAGAACGAAAAAAAAAAAAAAAAATCTACAATCAATAAACGAGAGAAATATCTACTGAATGCCCCGAAAACAGCAAACAATATAAAAACATTTACAAAAACAAGACAAGATGGCTCCAATAGGCGTCCAAATTAAAACACCAGATAACTCTCCTGTGGAAGAAAATGCACTAGAAGTACCTGATATGGAACTCAAATCACTAATACTCGGAATTTTCCAAGAACTGAGGCAAAAAGCTGACAAACATGAGGAAAAAATAGACAAATTTATGGAAAATACAGACAAAAAATTGGAAGAATTCAGGAAGATGATGCAAGAACAAAATGCCAAAATAAATTCACAACTCGAAATTATACAAAAACAACAATTAGAAATCCAAAAGATAAACAACAAGATTTCAGAAATGGACGGTGTCATAGAAGGGCTGAGAAGTAGATTTGAAACCATGGAAGACAGGATCAGTGGAACTGAAGACAAACACTTGGATACAACTCTGTTTCAGGAAAACTCAGAAAAAAGAACAAAGAAAAATGAAGAGACCCTGAGAGTTATGTGGGACACAATTAAAAGCAAAAACTTACGAGTGATTGGCATACCAGAACAGGGGAAGAAAACAGAAAACACAGAGAGGATCATTGAGGAACTGCTGACAGAAAACTTTCCCAATATCATGAAAGATGAAAAGCTGGTCATCCAAGAAGCTCAACGAACCCCATATAGAATAGACCCCAAAAGAAAATCACCAAGACATATCATATTCACACTCGCTAAAACTAAAGACAAACAAAGAATCCTGAGAGCAGCTCGGGAAAAACAAGAAGTCACATACAGAGGAGAAACAATAAGACTAAGCTCAGATTATTCAGCAGAAACCATGCAGGCAAGAAGGCAATGGGATGACATATACAAAATCTTGAAAGAAAAAAATTGTCAGCCAAGAATAATATATCCTGCAAAACTCTCATTCAGATTTGATGGTGAAATTAGGTCATTTCCAGATAAACAGAAACTAAAGGAATATGCAAAAGTCAAACCAAACTTACAAGAATTATTAAAGGGAGTTCTTCGATCTGAGGACAAACAGCTTAAGCCCTCAGGCAGGACCTAGGACCTAGGATACAGGTTAACATGAACCAGATACCATTCTAGGAACTGAACTACAGACGACTTTCCAAAAACAAAAGATATACAACAGGGAATCAGAGAAATCAATCAAAGGATGACAACAACATCAAAACAATGAAAGAGGGAACAAACGGCATAGGTATAGAACCTTCTAAAGGAGAAGAAGGCAAGGCGATACCAAGTAACGGTAGACTGCTTCAAAATTATAAAGATAAGGGTAAAATTCATGGTAACCACAAAAAAAGTTAACAAACCAACTCATAAAAATAAAGACGAAAAACATAAAGTCTCAACAAAAACAAAACCTACAAAAACAAAAGAAATGAACACAAAATCCACAAACAAAAGGAACTCAGCACAAGAGAGTAAGAAGAACAAAGAAAACTTCAGCATCACAAAAAAAAGCACTAAAAATGACAGCAACAAACTCACATCTATCAATAATTACACTGAACGTAAATGGACTCAATGCACCCATAAAGCGACGGAGAGTGGCAGAATGGATAAGAAAACAGGATCCATCTATTTGCTGTCTACAAGAGACACATCTTAGAAACAAAGATGTGAATTTATTAAAAATCAAAGGTTGGAAAAAAATATATCAAGCTAACAACTATCAAAAAAGAGCAGGAGTGGCAATTCTAATCTCAGATAAAATAGACTTTAAAACAAAATCTACCATAAAAGACAAAGAAGGACACTATATAATGATTAAGGGGATGATCCATCATGAAGACATAACCATAATAAATATCTATGCACCCAATGACAGGGCTCCAAAATACATAAAAAAAACTCTAACAGCACTGAAAAGAGAAATTGACAGTTCCACAATAATAGTAGGAGACTTCAACACACCACTCTCAGTAAAGGACAGAACAACTAAAAAGAAACTTAGCAAAGATACAGAAGACCTAAAGGACACAATCAGCCAACTGGACCTCATAGACATATACAGAACACTCCATCCAACCGCTGCAAAGTACACATTCTTTTCCAATGCACATGGAACGTTCTCCAGAATAGACCACATCTTAGGCCACAGAGCAATCCTCAACAAGATCCAAAATGCTGAGATAATTCACAGTATCTTCTCTGACCACAATGCCGTCAAGGTAGAAATTAACACTAGAAAGAGCAAGGAAAAAAAATCAAACACATGGAAACTGAATAATAATCTGCTTACACATCAATGGGTAATAGAAGAAATCAGAGATGGAATTAAAAAATTCCTAGAATCAAATGAGAATGAAAATACATCATACCAAAACCTTTGGGACACAGCAAAGGCAGTCCTCAGAGGACAATTTATAGCAATAGATGCACATATCAAAAAAGAAGAAAGGGACAAAATCAAAACATTAACTACAGAACTCAAACAAATAGAAAGAGAACAACAAAAAAAGCCTACAACCACCGGAAGAAAGGAAATAGTAAAGATCAGAGCAGAAATCAATGAAATAGAGAACAGGAAAACAATAGAAAGAATCAACAAAACCAAAAGTTGGTTCTTTGAAAGAATCAACAAAATCGACAAACCACTGGCCAGACTGACAAAAGAAAAACAGCAGAGGGAACAAATAACCCAAATAAGAAATGAAATGGGGGACATTACAACAGACCTAACTGAAATAAAAAGGATTATAACAGAATATTATGAAAAACTATATTCCAACAAATTTGAAAACCTAGAGGAAATGGATAAATTTCTAGAAACATACGGCCTACCCAAACTACAACAAAGTGATATTGAAAATCTGAACAGACCCATAACAAGAGAAGAGATTGAAAAGGTAATAAAAAAACTCCCAATCAAAAAAAGCCCTGGCCCAGATGGCTTCACTGGAGAATTCTACAAAACATTTACAGAAGAGCTCGTACCAGTTCTACTCAAGTTATTTCAGAGCATAGAAGAGGAAGCAACACTTCCAAATTCATTCTATGAAGCCAGCATAACGCTGATACCAAAACCAGGCAAAGACATCACAAAAAAAGAAAATTACAGACCAATATCTCTCATGAATATAGATGCAAAAATTCTGAACAAAATTTTAGCCAATAGAATTCAGTATCATATCAAAAAAATAATACACCACGACCAAGTAGGATTCATACCAGGTATGCAAGGATGGTTTAACATTAGAAAATCCATCAACGTAATCCACCACATAAATAAAAGGAAAGAAAAAAATCACATGATTATCTCAATTGATGCAGAAAAGGCATTTGACAAAGTCCAACACCCATTCCTGATAAAAGCTCTCAATAAAATAGGTATAGAAGGGAAATTTCTCAACATCATAAAGGGCATCTATGCAAAACCAACAGCCAACATCATTCTTAATGGAGAAAGGCTGAAAACATTCCCCCTGAAAACAGGAACAAGACAAGGATGCCCTTTATCACCACTCCTATTTAACATTGTGCTGGAAGTTCTCGCTAGAGCAGTAAGGCAAGAGAAAGAAATAAAGGGCATCCAAATTGGTAATGAAGAAGTTAAACTCTCCCTGTTTGCAGATGATATGATACTATACATAGAAAACCCTAAAGACTCCACGAGAAATTTACTGGAACTAATAGAAAGATTCAGCAGAGTAGCAGGATACAAGATAAACATTCAAAAATCAGTTGGATTCCTATACACCAGTAAAGAGAACGATGAAAAGGAGATCAGGAAATCAATACCATTTTCAATAGCCCCTAAAAAGATAAAATACTTGGGAATAAATCTGACCAGGAATATAAAAGACCTATACAAAGAAAACTACAAAACACTGCTGCATGAAACCCAAAGGGATCTACATAAATGGAAAAACATACCATGCTCATGGATAGGCAGACTCAACATTGTGAAAATGGCAATTCTACCTAAAGCAATTTACAAATACAATGCAATTCCGATACAAATACCAACAACATTCTTCAAAGAGATGGAAAAACTAATTATTAACTTTATATGGAAAGGGAAGAAACCCCGAATAAGTAAAGCACTACTGAAGAAGAAGAATAAAGTTGGAGGACTCACACTACCTGACTTGAGAACCTACTATACAGCTACAGTACTCAAAACAGCCTGGTACTGGTACAACAACAGAGACATTGACCAATGGAACAGAATTGAGAACTCAGATGTAAATCCATCCACCTACGGTCACCTGATTTTTGACAAGGGCCCAAAATACATCAAATGGGGAAAAGACAGTCTTTTTAACAAATGGTGCTGGCAAAACTGGATATCCATTTGTAGAAAAATGAAACAGGACCCATACCTCACACCATATACAAAAACTACTTCAAAATGGATCAAAGACCTGAATATAAAGCCTCAAACTATAAAATTCATAGAAGAAAAAATAGGACCAACACTTCAGACCTTAATACATGGCATTAACAGGATACAAACCATAAACATCAACACAAAAAAACCAACAGATAAACTAGATAATTGGGATCTTCTAAAAATCAAACATCTATGCTCTTCAAAAGATTTCACCAAAAGAGTTAAAAGAGAACCTACAGACTGGGAAAAAATTTTTGGACAGTACAAGTCAGACAAAGGTCTAATCTCCATAATCTACAAGAAAATCCAACACCTCTACAACAAAAAGACAACCAATCCTATCAAAAAATGGGCAAAGGAAATGAACAGACACTTCACCAAGGAAGACATTCAAATGGCCAACAGACACATGAGGAAATGCTCGCGATCACTAGCCATTAGAGAAATGCAAATTAAAACCACAATGAGATACCATCTCACCCCGGCATTACTGGCACGAATCAAAAACACTGGAAATAACAAATGTTGGAGGGGCTGCGGGGAGACGGGAACTCTTATACACTGCTGGTGGGAATGCAAAATGATACAGCCATTTTGGAAAATGATATGGCGTTTCCTCAGAAAGCTAGAAATAGACGTACCATTCGATCCAGCAATCCCACTCCTAGGAATATATCCTAGAGAAATAAGAGTCATCACTCGAATAGACATATGCACACCTATGTTCATGGCAGCATTATTCACAATAGCAAAACGATGGAAACAACCTCGATGTCCATCAACAGACGAATGGATACACAAACTATGGTACATACACACAATGGAGTACTATGCAACGAGAAAGAACAATGAATCGGTGAACCATCTCATAACATGGATGAAACTGGAGGACATCATGCTGAGTGAAATAAGTCAATCACAAAAGGACAAATATTGTATGAGACCTCTATTGTAAAAACCCATGAAAAAATTCACATGCAAAATGTAACAATCCTTGTTGGTTACCAGGGATGGGGGGGGGGGGGAATACTAAATAGGTAATAGGTAAGTGGTAACTTGGGTGAGAGATGAGATAGTACATAGTACAGGGGAAACTAACACAACCTGCACAAGGAAAGGTCATGGAGGCCCTATAGACACATCCAAACCCCCCGAGGGACTGAGTTGTTGGACGGAGGGCTCTGGGGACCATGATCTCGGGGAACATCTAGCTCAATTGGCATGACACTACTTATAAAGATAATGCTCTGCATTCTACCTTGGTGAGTAGTGTCTGGGGTCTTAAAAGCCTATGAGCGGCCATCTAAGATACTCCACTGATCTCATCCCTTCGGGAACAAGGGAGAACGAAGAGAACAGGATACAAGGAAAAGATTAGTCTGAAGGACTAATGGTCCACAGCTACCAAGGCCTCCACGGGACTGAGCCCAGTACAGCTGGATGGTGCCCGGCTACCACCAATGACTCCTCTGACCAGGATCACAACAGAGGGTTCTGGGCAGAGCTGGAGTAGGATGTAGAGTATAATTTTAACTCCCAAAAAAAAAAAAAAAAAAGAAGACCAGATATACTGGCCTAAAGAATACTAGAGAAACCTCGAGAGTGTGGCCCCCAGACACCCTTTCAGCTCAGAGGGGAAGTTACCTTCAAGGTTCGATGTTAAGCCTGGGAATGGACACCCCAGTAAAACTAAATGGGACTAACGATGTACAGGAGTCCGGTGACAAGGGCCAGAAGGCAGAGGGAGAGTAGGAAACTGATGATAAGGAACACAAATTGAATAAGGACACTGTCGATGTATTGTGAGATTGTTGACCACTGCTATAGGGCAACATTTGTAGTAACTATTAAATGGGAGGCTGTTTTGTCCTGTAAGCCTTCATCTTGGGCGAGAATGGCAGCACAATTGGAAGAGCATAGTCAATATCACTTAAATGTGTAAGTAAAAAGTTTTGAAATGGTGTTTAAATAAAATAAAAATAAATAAATAAATAAATAAACAAATGAGACTAAAGAGGTACAATAGTCCACTGACAAGGTCCAGAAGACAGAAGGGGACAAGGAAGCCCCCTGGTGATAGGGAACACAAGGTGGAGTAAGGATATTCTTGATGTGCTGTGAGATTGTTAACCATTGTCATAGGGCAACATGTGTAGTAACTGTTAAATGAAAAACTATTTTTTCTGTAAGCCTTCATCTTAAGTGAGAATAACAGCACAGTTGGAAGAGCGTAGTCAATGTCACTGAACTGTGAATGTAGAAATTTTTGAAACGGTGTATCTTTGGCCATCTGTAATTTTCATCAAAAAAAAAGGTTGAGAATTTAGAGGCTTAATACGTTGTGGGGTTGTTAACCAATGTCAAAAAACAACATGTGTACTACTATTTCATGAGAAACTATTTGCTCTGTAAGCTTTCACCTGAAGTACAATAAAATATATATTAAAAAAAAAAATCAGGTAAAATGACCATTAGGGTGGTATCCTCTCACCAGACTTATTCAGTCTGCATACAGAGCACATTACTTGAGAAGGTGGACCATATGAAGAAGAATGTAGTATCAGAATTACAGGAAGACTCATTGACAAATTGTGACATGCAGATGACACAACCTTGCTTGCTGAAAGTGAAGAGGACTTGAAGCACTTACTTATGAAGATCAAAGACCACAGCCTTCAGTATGGGTTACACCTCAATATAAAAAAAAAAAAAAAAAAAAAAAAAAAAAAAAAAAAAACCTCACACCAAACCAGTAAGCAGCATCATGATAGAAAGAGAAAAGAATGAAGTTGTCAAGGATTTCATTTTACTTGATCCACAATCAAGACTCATGGAAGCAGTAGTCAAGAAATCAAACAACAAATTGCATTGGGCAAATCTGCTGCAAAAGACCTCTTTAAAGTGTTGAAAAACAAAAATGTCACCTTGAAAACTAAGGTTCACCTGACCCAAGCTATGCTATTTTCAATTGCCTCATATGCATTGCGAAAATTGGACTATGAATAAGGAGACCAAAGAAGAATTGATGCCTTTGAATTATGGTGTTGGAGAAGAATATTGAATATACTATGGACTGCCAAAATAATGAATAAATCTGTCTTGGAAGAAGTACAGCCAAAATGCTCCTTAGAACTGAGGACGATGAGACTTCATCTCACATACTTTGGACATGTTATCAGGAGGGACCAGTCCCTGGAGAAGGTCATCATGCTTGGTAAAGTAGAAGGTCAGCGAAAAAGAGGAAGACGTTCATGGAGATGGACTGACACAGTTGCTGCAACAATGTGCTCAAACATAGCAACGATTGTGAGGATGGCGCAGGACCAGGCAGTGTTTTGTTCTGTTGTACCTAGGGTCGCTGTGAGTCAGAACTGACTCAACAGAATCTAACAACAACATTCTTAACGGAAGCAGATCGCCGGGACTTTCTTCCACAGTACCACTGGGTGGGTTCAAACAAAATGCCAAACATTAGGTTAGCAGTCAAGCGTTAATCATTTGTGCCACCCAGGAACCTCGTACAAAGTGCTACATTCTATATTTTGCTACATGCTTCATTATGATCTCATTTTTATTGTTCCTCAGCAGAACTTAACAGAGAAGACAAAAGAGAACACAGAGCCTACCAAGAGGACTGGGGCTCGAGGGCGAATTCCTTGTCTGCAGACAAGCTGGATGAGTGTGCTGGGGTCCCACATCAAGAGAATCTCCAATGAGCTGGGAGCAGAGGGGAGGAGCAGGCTCAGCCGACCTGGGGCTTCCAATGGGTGCACCAAGAACAAGTGTTTGTGGACCAGGTGCCGAACTGCCCCATGTGAGCATAATCATCAAAAGCAGATTATTTAGGATTCCAGTTCCTGTGAATACATGTACAAGCATCAGCAAACCCCTTAACGCAGAGCAAGAAAAGCACACCATGCTGTACCCAGCTGTGGTTCTCACTGCCAAGGTCCTCGATGATGTCATCCCCCTGAGCAACGGTCCAGTTTCTAGAATACTTGAAAAACCCAAGAAGTCATCAAACAATGCTGTATCTCATTGCAGGGTTTCTCCAATTCAGCACTCTGGATATGGCAGTCATATCATTGTCCGTTGGACAAAGAGGTATCCTCTGCATTGTAGGATATTGAGTAGCATCCCTGGTCTCTAGCCACTAAATTCTCGTATCATCCACACAGTCGTGACAACCAAAAATATCTCCAGATGGTGCCAAATGTCCCTGGGAAGCAAAATCATCCCCAGATGAGAAACACGGTTTTATACCCATCATCTGGCCCAACTTCTTGCATTATGAATGAATTCAATGAGGTCCAAGTGGACAAGAGATTTGACTTCTTTGGGTCTCTCTTTCGTGGGATTAAGTTGAGGACATGATGCATTGGCGTGTCTGGCGAATAAAGGATGTTCAGTCTGTCAAGCGAGCCTTGCCCTCTTTCCCAAATGTCCCTTGAACTGCTTGCAATACTCAGTCATTCATTCCAAAATTTTTGGTTGAAAATCTGCTGTGCACCACATCCTGTACTGGTTACTGAAGACACAGAGGTGAGTTAGACCCCTCTCTGCCCTCAGTCAGCATCCGGTCTGATGTGTGAGACAAGCACAAGCATATGGAGACCATAATAAAAGCAATCTTGAAAAAGTAAATGGAGTGTCATTGGGAAATGAACAGAGCCTGATTACATCATTCTCAGCACAGGACTGGTTCTCCTAAAGGGACTCTGTCTTGGGCTCAACACAAATAGTGCAGTTCACCAGACCAAAAGAAAAAAAAGCATACGTTCCAGGTAGACCACACAGCAAGAGTAAAGTCAGAAAGTGAGAGTGCAGGAAAGTGGTGGGAAAGGTGAGTCACCCAGCACGCAGCTTAGGACAAGGAGGTGGAGAGGACATGGAAGTGTGGAAGATGAGGAGGTGAAGATGGACAGTACCCAGTGTGTGGGCTTTGAATGTTGCCTTCCTTAAGAATATAGACTTCATCTGTGTGTCCTTGGAGAACAGAGGCGTTTTCTAAAGCCACAAGAAAGACACGGTTTGGAAACACTGCATGGGTTGATGAGGACAAGATGAGATCTAGGATATAAAGCAATGGTCCAGCCCAAGACCGTGAGGCAAGAATTGAGGTAGAAGCAGTGGGGACAAAGGGAATGAGGAATACTTAAGAGTAGTCCAGGAGGGTTGGGGTCTGGTTCTGGTAAAGGCTGAGTGGAAGGAGAGGAAAGTTCAAAGATAGGTGGGGACAAGAATATGTGGGTTATTGAGTTAAGACTGGATCCTTCAGACAGTGTTTCTTCACATGTACTCTGTGAGACCCTAGACCCTTAAAATCATATGCCCAAAGAAGCTCTGCATCTTAGTAAGCTTCACAAATGACACAGGTTCATTCCCCTCCTGAAGATGCCCAATTCTCTTGAGCATATTGAAGGTACTAGACTTCCTGCAATAGAGAACTTCTTGTTTATGTTGTTTGAGCCACTGTTTTCATATACACACATACATTTGAAGGTAACAGAAAAACAGTAAGCATCACAACAGGAGATATGGAAGGCAGTTTGGTTTATGCCACAAGCAAACTGATTGATACCAATAAATGAAATGAGGAGCTTTGAGGGAATTGGGAAATCCTCTACTGGAAGATGTCTCCCAAGTTCCAGAGGGGGAAATGGTTGGACAGAAGGGTCTTGAGTCCCACAGGGAAACTCATGTGTCAATGGGGGCTGATCCATCTTGCCACTTGTAGGGCCCATTGGATACTCTTTGGTGAGGCCAATTCAGTAATATACATCTTTAGCTGAATTCAGGAAATTCTGCACAGGGAGAAGGCAGTTTTAGCCAAGAAACACATAGGGACAGAGGTGGGACTGGGCATTGGGGAAGTCCATAAAATGGATGAAGACCCAGATGCAGGGGGTGCTGTCCAAAGTGGCAATTGAGAACATGAGCTTGACAGCTATGGATAGACCTCTATTTCCACCATTATTATGGTGTCTGTTGTCAAGGACATTAAGGACACCTATGACTTTAGGTTCTTCATCTGTATAATGGGGATAGCAAAGGCAGCTTCCTCACATGATGGTTCTGAGTGTTCAGTGAGTGGAAAAGAGAGCAATTTGGTGCTGAGTGTGGAACACTCAATAAATGGTAGAACCCACCCAGAGACATCTTGGAAGACAGGTCTGGTGATCTGCTTCTGAAAGGTCACCGCCTTGAAAACCCTACAAAGCAGTTCTTCTGTGCACACATGGGGTCACCACGTGTCAGAGTCGACACGACAACAACTAACAACAACAACAAGGTGTATTATTAAAAGGCATTGGATGACCGAGTAGGGAGTGCGCGTTCTTCCCACTGGGACTGGTCCTGGCTATCAAAATGATTCCACTGACAAATACTGAGTCTTGCTTTGTGTCTAGCCCAGTTCCAGGCATTATGGGCTCAAAGATGAATCCAGCCCTTGCAGTGGGGGCTCCTCATTTGTGGGGTGAAGAACACAAGAGGTGGCAGCACCACTCAGTGTTGAGTCTGTGATGGAGGAGGAGCAGGGAAGGCTACTGAGGGTGGGTGTTTGATCTGGGCTGTGAAGACAGAGTAGAAATCCTCCATGCAGATAACAGAGGGAAGGACTTCCACACAGAGGGACCGGCTTGAATAATTGCTCAGGAGCCTGACACAAATGAATGGTGGCCACTTTACATGCCAGGATGGCAGGTGTGTAGTATGAAGTGCTGACCAAAGGGTTTGCACTGAATTCTGCAGGACACAGGACCTTGCAGTGACTTGGAAAGGACCCACCAAACCCAACTTTCACCTGCCCACATGGTCTGCTTGGCTGTTGATGGCGGCCATGTGAGCCCCTACTGGACACAGAGATCCTTGGCATCGAACCAGTTGAGTCTGTCAGTGGAAAATAGCAGATGCCCTTAAATGTCCTCTAGTCCTTGGGGCAGGCTTTGCAGGAGGACCCTGGGGGAGGGAAAAGAAGTCAGTTCTGTTGGGGTGGGGCTCACCCCCAGTGAATGATCTGTACCCAAACCATCTGCTCTGTTCTTGACAGGTTGCATTGGGGAACTCCCCTTGTGTCCTGTTCCAGGGGGTCATGGTCAGGAGACAGCATAGGGCAATGCAGGGGCCTCCAACCTCATGTCCACATCAGCTCTGGGTGAGGGTAGCTAAAATGCCCCTGCAAAGCCACTACTGTCCACAGTGCTGAGAGAACTCCATCCCTCTCCTAATCCTCACTCCCCACCACCCAACCTGACCCCCGTTCTCCTACCATTGCCTGCCTGCACATCCTCCATTAGCCGGAACATTTCTCCCCAGATGATGTCCTGATGGTGTCTAGCATCTGCCAGTTCCTGTATAACTAAGAGACCCATGGAGAAAGGCTGGTCAAGGACCTGAAGGAGAAGGGGCCATAGTTGGGGAGGAGGCTCACCATTTCAATCAGCACTCACATCTGTTGTTCAGCTGATTCAGTTCACCCTGCAGCTGAGTTGTGAACTCCAAGACTGAGGGAGGAGAAGATAAAATACCTTAGACCTTTAGACCAGTGATGGGTTCTCTTACCCTCCAAATCCTCCTGAAAAGTTTAAACAGGACAAACCAAAAAACCCATTGCCATCCAGTTAGTTCCTACTTATGGTGACCCCATGCATTACAGAGTAGAACTGCTCCATAGGGTTTTCTTGGCTGTAATCTTTACAGAAGTAGGTAGCCAGGTCATTCTTCTGCAGAGCGACTAGGTGGTTTCAAACCACTGATTTCTCAGTAAGGAGTCAACTGCAAACCACTTGCACCACCCAGGCTCCTTTAAGCATGACAGCATCCTTCTAAAACCATTATGACTGGGAACACAGCCCAGCTTCCCCTTACCGCTTCATGTCCTCCCTAGACCTGAGGGACCCTCCTCTGAAGATGCAGGCTACATGCCTGGTCCCTTCTGACCCCCATCCCCACTAGCCTGGCCACTTCACCCTTGGCCAGAGCCACCCCAAGGATAATGACCAACAGAAGCAGTATCAGGGTCACTGAAGACAGAAAAACTTCCAGGGCTCATCCCGGGGCAGCTTTTGATACTGATGTCTTATGTGGGATGGAGCAAGGGTTAGTATACACAGCTTGGAAAAGAGCTGGACAAGTCAAGACTCCTAGGACTGTGAAATATGGAGGCTCAACCACTCATCACTGGGGTGGTGAGACTCTGAATGATGATGGGCTTCAAGGAGGGGACTTAGGAATGATGGGAGGCCCTAAGCATCCTCCCGCTTTCTACCTGGTGAGAGCACTGAATTGCACCTAAACCCAGCACATCAGAGTGTGTGAAAGTTCCCCTGCCAGAGCCTCTAGGCTCATTAGGTTCCCTGGGCATGGGAAGAGGTCTTTCCCCCATTGCCATGAGGTTCTGTGCCTGCCTTCAGCCCTGCCTGGAGCTCTTTCTGCTGAGGTGTTCACAGCACTCGGGGTAATTATTGAACACACACCAATCCTATTTTAGGAAATGCCCCCTCTCCCATATGAATCCTGTCCCTATTTCTTTCCTGGCTCAGCACAGTGTCCAAGATCTTTAGAAGGCTTATCATCACTTCATGTCAGGGGGAGATGGCACAGGCATAGGGAGAAGACATTTTGCCCCAAGTTTTCTCCACAAGTTTGATTTGTCTCCAAGTTAGAGAGGACAGTGGCTGCCCCAGAATTGTGCCGAGAAGTCCCTGCTGCATTCGTCCTTATAGGTTTCTGGTCACCTTCACCCATAAAGTTCTTGCCATTTCTCAGAGATAAAGCTGTGGTTACTGAAACTTGGGGCATTCTTGTGACTCTTCTCTCTCAGAGCATGTGGACAAAGTCATTCCCCAACATGTGTATTTAGTCCTTTAAATTTTTAAATGGAGACCATGTTGTAGAACTGAGGAGGAGCAAGCTAGTGATTATGGATGACTTCTAGTTACCAAATGCCTTATTAGGAAACATACATACTTTATATTATTTAAAGTGTCATTTTTCTTCTGGCCACCTTCACTGTTTTTTTCTTTATCTTTTGTTATCAGCAGTTTGACTAGGATGTGTCTAGGTGTGGGTGTGTCTTTTAGAAATTATGCTGCTCGGGGTTCTCTGAGCTCCTTGGGCTTGTGGTTTGATAATTGTTCTATGTGTTTTTATAATGTTCTCAAATCACGTAGTTATAAGTCACTGTTAAGTATGCTTCTATAATGCATTCAAACTACATATATATGTAAGTACTCATAATATAAACTTAAAATACGTCTACCTTTTTCAGGTTCTCTAATAATTAACTATAACTCACTAGAAGCTTGTAAGTCATTAGATAGTTATTTAGAAATTTTAAACTTGTTTGTTGTTGTTAAGTGCCATTGAGTTAGTTCTGACTCATAGCAATCGTATGTAGAACAGAACGAAACACTGCTTGGACCTATGCCATTCTCACAGTCGTTCTATGTTTGAGCCCATTGTTGCAGTCCCTGGGTCAATCCGTGTCATTGAGGCTCTTCCTCTTCTCAGCTGACCCTCTACCAAGTATTATGTCCTTCTCCAGGGACTAGTCCCTCCTGATAACATGTCCAAAGTATGTGAGATGAAGTCTTGCCATCCTACTTCTAAGGAGCATTCTGGCTGTACTTCTTCCAAGACAGACTTTTTGTTCCTCTGGCAGTCCATGGTATATTTTATATTCTTCACCAACACTATGATTCAAAAGCATCAATTCTTTTTCTGTCTTCTTCCCCATTGTCCAGCTTTTGCATGCATATGAGGCAATTGAAAATAACATGGCTTGGGTCAGACACGTGTTAGCCCTCAAAGTGACATCTTTGCTTTTCAACACTTAAAGAGATCTTTTGCAGCAGATTTGCCCAATGCAATTTGTCATTTATTTTTTAATTAATTTATTTTTATTGTGCTTTAAGTGAAAGTTTACAGTTCAAGTCAGTTTCTCATCAAAAAATTTATACACGATTGTTATGTGACCCTAGCTGCTCTCCCTATAATGTGACAGCACACTCCTCCTATCCACCTCGGATTTCCCGTGTCCAATTAGCCAGCTCCTATCTCTTTTTGCCTTCTCATCTCGCCTCCGGACAGAAGCTGCCCATTTAGTCTCTTAGTGCTTCTCTAAGAAGCACACTCGTCATGAGTATCATTTTATGTCCCATAGTCCAGTCTAATCTTTGAAGAATTGGCCTCTGTAATGCTTTCAGTCCTGGGTTAACAGAGAGTCCAGGGGCCATGTCTTCTGGGGTCCCTCCAGTCTCAGTCACACCATTAAGTCAGGTCTTTTTACTAGAAGTTGAGTTCTGCACCCCACTTTTCCCCTGCTCCGTCAGGGACACTCTGTTGTGTTCCCTGTCAGGGCGGTCATTGGTAGTAGCAGGGCAGGCTGATGGAGTCTCTGGTTTATATGGTCTTTTGTTTCTTGGGCTAATATTTTCCTTGCATCTTTGGTGTTCTTCATTATCCTTTGCTTTTGGTTAGTTGGGACCAATTGAAGTATCTTAGACGGCTGTTTGCTAGCATTTAAGACCCCAGATGCCACTCGCCAAAGTGGGATGCAGAACATTTTATTAATAAACTTTGTTATGCCAATTAACCAAGATGTCCCTTGAAACCATGGTCCCCAGACCCCCACCCCTGCTACTCTGTCCCTCGAAGTTTTTGGTTTTATTCAGGAAACTTCTTAACTTTGGTTTAGTCCAGTTGTGCTGACTTCCCCTATATTGTATGTTGTCCTTCCCTTCACCTAAGATAATTCTTACCTACCCTCTAGTTAGTGAATACCCATCTCCCTCCCCACACTTGTAACCATCAAAGAATGTTTTCTTCTGTGTTTAAACTATTTCTTGAGTTAATATAATAGTGGTATCATACACTATTTGTCCTTTTGCAACTGACTAATTTGACTCAGCATAATGCCTTCCAGATTCATCCATGTTATGAGATGTTTCGAAGATTCATCATTGCATAGTATTCCATTGTGTGGAGATACCATAATTTGTTTATCCATTCATCCATTTATGGACACTTAGGGTGCTTCCATCTTTTTGCTATTGTGAACAGTGCTGCAGTGAACCCTGGTGTGCATATATTTATTTGTGTGACGGCTCTTATTTCTCTAGGATTTATTCCAAGGAGTAGGATTCCTAGGTTGTATGGTACTTCTATTTCTAGCTTTTTAAGGAAGTGCCAAATCTGTTTCCAAAGTGGTTGCACCATTTTACATTCCCACCAGCAGTGTATATGTTATCTCTCTACAACCTCTCCAACATTTATTATTTTGTGTTTTTTGGATTAATGCTACCCATGCTGGGGTGAGATGGTAGTTTTAATTTGCATTTCTCTAGTGGCTAACGATCATGAGCATTTCCTCATGTATCTGTTAGCTACCTGAATGTCTTCTTTGGTGAAGTGGTTGTTCATATCCTTTGCCCATTTTTTAATTGGGTTATTTGTCTTTTTGTTGTTGAGGTTTTGCAGTATCTTGGCGATTTTAGAGATTAGATGCTGATAGGAATTGCCTTAGCCAAAATTTTTTTCCCAGTCTGTAGGTTGTCTTTTTACTATTTTGGTGAAGTCTTTCTATGAGCATAAGTGTTTGATTTTTAGGAGCTTCCAGTTATCTAGTTTCTCTTCTGGTGTTTGTGCATTGTTAGTAATGTTTTGTATTTTGTTTAAGCCATGTATTAGGGCTCCTAGCATTGTCCTTATTTTTTCTTCCATGATCTTTATTGTTTTAGATTTTTTATTTAGGTCTTTGATCCATTTTGAGTGATTTTTTGTGCATGGTGTGAGGTATGAGTCTTGTTTCAGTTTTTGCAGACGGATATCCAGTTATGCTAGCATAATTTGTTAAAGAGTATCTTTTCCCCAATTAATGGACTTCGGGGCTTTGTCAAATATCAGACTCTCATAGACAGATGAATTTACATCTGGATTCTCAATTCTGTTCCATTGGTCTATGTATCTGTTGTTGTACAAGTACTAGGCTGTTTGACTACCATGGCGGTATAATAGGTTTTAAAATCAGGTAGTGTGAGGCCTCCCACTTTGTTCTTTTTCTTCAGTAATGCTTTACTTATCCGGAGCCTCTTCCTTTTCCATATGAAGTTGGTGATTTGTTTCTCCATCTCATTAAAAAATGCCGTTGGAATTTAGATTGGGATTGCATTGTATCTGTAGATTGCATTGGGTAGAATGGACATTTTCACAATGTTGAGTCTTCCTATCCGTGAGCAAGCTATGTTTTTCCACTTAGGTAGGTGTCTTTTGGTTTCTTGCAGTAATATCTTGTAGTTTTCTTTGTATAGATCTTTTACATCTCTGGTTAGATTTATTCCTAAGTATTTTATCTTCTTGGGGGCTATTATAGATTGGTGATTTCCTCTTGGAAGTTCTCTTTGTTGGTGTAGAGGAATCCAACTGATTTTTGTATGTTTATCTTGTATCCTGATACTTTACTAAAATCTTCTATTTGTTCCAGTATTTTTCCTGTGGATTCTTTGGGGTTTTCTGTGTATAAGATCATATCATCTGCAAATAGAGATACTCTGACTTCTTCCTTACCAATTTGGATGCACTTTATTTCTTTTTCTAGCCTAATTGCTCTGGCTAGGACCTCGAGCACAATATTGAATAAGAGTGATGATAAAGGACATTTGTCTGGTTCCCGTTCTCAAGAGGAATGCTTTCAGAATCTCTCCATTTAGGGTGATGTTTGTTGTTGGCTTTGTATAAATGCCCTTTATTATGTTGAGGAATTTCCCTTCTATTCCTATTTTGCTGAGAGTTTTTATCATGAATAGGTGTTGGACTTTGTCAAATGCCTTTTCTGCATCAATTGATAAGATCATGTGGTTCTTGTCTTTTGTTTTATTTATGTGATGGATTACATCGATTGTTTTTCTAATGTTGAACTATCCTTGCATACAAGGCATAAATCTCACTTGGTCATGGTGAATTTTTTTTGATAAGCTGTTGAATTCTATTGGCCAGAATTTTCTTGAGGATTTTTGCATCTTTGTTCATAAGGGAAATTGGTCTGTAATTTTCTTTTCTTTTTCTTTTTTGGTGTCTTTACCTGGTTTTGGTATCAGAGTTATGCTGGCTTCATAAAATGAGTTTGGGAGTATTCCATCCTTTTCTATGCTCTGAAACACCTTTAGTAGTAGTGGTGTTAACTCTTTGAAAGTTTCATAGAATTTTCCAGTGAAACCGTCAGTGCCAGGGCTTTTTTTGTTGTTGTTGTTGGAAGTTTTTAAATTACCTTTACAATTTTTTTTATAGGTTTATTTAGTTGTTCTACATCTGTTTGTTTTAGTTTAGGAAGGAAGTGAGTTTCTAGAAATCTGTCCATTTCCTCTAGGTTTTCAAATTTGTTAGAGTACAATTTTTCATAGTATTCTGTTATGATTCTTTTAATTTCAGTTGAGTCTGTTGTGATATCGCCCCTATCATTTCTTATTCAGGTTATATGCTTCCTCTCCTGTTTCTCTTTTGTCTGTTTGGTCAATGGTTTATCTATTTTGTTGATCTTTCCAAAGAACCAGCTTTTTGTCTTGTTAACTCTTTCAGTTGTTTTCTATTCTCTATTTCATTTAATTGTGCTCTAATTCTTATTTCCTTTCTTCTTGTGCCCAAGTGCTTCTTTTGCTGCTCCCTTTCTACGTATTTGAGGTGTAAGGTTAAAGTTTTTATTTTGGCCCTTTCTTCTTTTTGGATGTGTGCATTTATTACTATAAGTTGACCTCTGAGCACTGCTTTTGCTGTGGCCCAAAGGTTCTGATAGGATGTGTTTTCATTCTCAGGTGATTCTGTGAATTTCTTTATTCCACCCTTAATTTCTT
Source organism: Dugong dugon (assembly GCA_030035585.1). NCBI lineage: Eukaryota > Metazoa > Chordata > Mammalia > Sirenia > Dugongidae > Dugong > Dugong dugon. Next base: position 20,203,687 of record CM057462.1, on the reverse strand, counting down.
CTATAACCCAGTAGCTTTTGAGCAATTGTTGTTCTGTTTCCATGTGTTGATTTTTTTCCTTGCTTTTTCTGTTATCGATTTCCACCCTTATGGCTTTACAGTCAGAAAAGATGCTTTGTAATATTTCGATGCTTTGGATTCTGTTCAGGGTTGCTTTGTGGCCTAATATGTGGTCTATTCTGGAGAATGTTCCGTGTGCGTTGGAAAAGAAAGTATACTTGTCTGCTGTTGGGTGGAGTGTTCTGTATATGTCTGTGAGGGCCTGTTGGTTGATTGTAACATTTAAATCTTCCGTGTCTTTATTGAGCTTCTTTCTGGATGTTCTGCCCTTCACTGAAACTGGTGTGTTGAAATCTCCTACTATTATTGTGGAGCTGCGTATCTCTCTTTTCAATGCTGTTAGAGTTTGTTTTCTGTGTTGTGGAGACCTGTCGTTGGGTGCATAAATATTTATTATGGTTATGTCCTCCTGGTGTATTGACCCTTTAATTATTATATAGTGTCCGTCCTTATCCTTTGTGGTGGATTTTACTTTAAAGTCTATTTTGTCAGAGATTAATATTGCCACTCCTGCTCTTTTTTGAGTGTTGTTTGCTTGCTATATTTTTTCCATCTTTTGAGTTTTAGTTTTTTTGTGTCTTTACGTCTAAGGTGTGTCTCTTGTAGGCAGCATATAGATGGATCGTGTTTTTTTATCCATTCTGCCACTCTCTGTCTCTTTATTGGTGCATTTAGTCCATTTACATTCAGCGTAACTATTTATAGTATGAGTTTACTGCTGCCGTTTTGATGTCTTTTTTGTGTGTGTTGTTGACAGTTTCTTTGTTCCATTTAATTTTCTGTGCTGAGTCATTTTTGTTTGTGTATTTTCTTTTCATCTTTTTCATTGTTGTTGATTTTGTATTTGCTGAGTCTTTATGTTTTTGTTGTTTTTTATTTTGATGTGTAGAATTGTTAGTTTCCTTTGTGGTTACCTTAATGTTTATCCCTATTTTTCTAAGTTTAAATCGATCTTTTATTTCCTCTTTATGTGAAAGATCTATGACTACATTTTTTAGTCCCTCTTTTTTGCTTTAATGTCACCTTTTACATACTGACCTCTCTGCTTCTTATTTTCAGCATTTTAGCTTTGATTTACTTTTGTAACTTCCCTATCAGGTTGATATCTGGTTGCTCTGTCCTATGTTCTAGTCTTGGGTTGTTATCTGATGTTATTGGTTTTCTAAGCAGAAGACTGACTCTCTTTAGTAGTTCTTGTAATTTTGGTTTGGTTTTTACAAATCCCCTAAACTTCTGTTTACCTGGAAATGCCCTAATTTCGCCATCATATTTGAGAGACAGTTTTGCTAGATATGTAATTCTTGGCTGGCAATTTTCTTCCTTCAAGGTTTTATATATGTCATCCCATTGCCTTCTTGCCTGCACTGTTTCTGCTGAGTAGTCCAAGCTTAGTCTTACCGACTCTTCTTTAAGGATGACTTTTCATTTTTCCCTAGCTGCTCTTAAAATTCTCTCTTTATCTTTGGTTTTGGCAAGTTTGATTATAATGTGTCTTGGTGACTTTCTTTTGGGATCTACTTTATGTGGGGTCAAGGAGCATCTTGGATAGATATCTTCTCATCTTTCACGATATCAGGGAAGTTTTCTGCCAACAAATCTTCAACAATTCTCTCTCTATTTTGTGTTATCTCCCCTGTTCTGGTACTCCAAACACTCATAGGTTATTCCTCTTGATAGAGTTCCACATAACTGGTAGGGTTTCTTCATTTTTTTAAAATTATTTTATCTGATTTTTCTTCAAATTAGTTGGTGTCAAGTGCTTTATCTTCCATCTTACTAATTCTGACTTCCATTACCTCAATTCTGCTCCTACGACTTTCTATTGAGTTGTCTAATTCTGAAATTTTATTCTTAATCGTCTGGATTTCTGATTTCTGTCTGTCTATGGATTCTTGCACTCTGTTAAATTTGTCATTGTGCCCTTCTATAATCTTCTTAAGTTCCTCTATTGCTTTGTCTATGTGTTCCTTGGCTTGTTCTGTGTTTTGTCTGATCTCCTTCTTGTTTTCTTGAAGAGTTTTGTATATTAATCTTTTGTATTTTACCTCCAGTAATTCCAAGAAATTCTCTTCCTCTAGAAAATTTCTTTTCTTATTCATTTTTTTATTGTACTTTAGATGAATGTTTACAGAACAAATAGTTTCTCATTAAACAGTCAGTACACATATTATTTTATGACATTGGTTAACAACCCCAAGACAGTCAACCCTCTCCCTTCAAGATCTTGGAGGACCTTTTTTTTGGTGAAAATATACATAGCCAAAGTTACACCATTTCAAAAGTTTCTACATATACAATTCAGTGGCATTGATTACATTCTTCCAGTTGTGCTGCTATTCTCACTATCCTTTTCCAAATTATTCCATCACCATTATCTTCAACTCACTGCCCCCCATCAAACATTTTGAGTTGCTGTTGTCAATTTGATCTCACATAGATAATTCTTTTTTTTTTTTTTTTTTGGTACCTTAGATGAAGGTTTGCAGAACAAATAGTTTCTCATTAAACAATTAGTACACGTATTGCCCTATGACAATGGTTAACAACCCCACGACATGTCAACACTGTCCCTTCTCAACCTTGGGTTCCCTATCACCAGCTTTCCTGTCCCTTCCTGCCTACTAGTCCTTGTCCCTGGACTTCTATGCCTCATTAGTCCCGTTTTGTTTTATGAGGCCGTCCAATCCCCAGCTGAACGGTGAACTTCGAGAGTGACTTCACCACTGAGCTAAAAGGGTGTCCAGGGGCCATTAGAAAATTTCTTGATTCTCTGTTTTTGGAGCTTGCTGAAGCTATCATAGTCTGCCTCATTATGTGATTTGATACTGACTGTTGTCTCTGAGCCATCAGTAAGTTATTATATTTGTTTATTTTATGTTTGTTTTCTGTGTCCTAGCTTCTTGTTTTGTTTTGTTTTGATATGCCCAAATAGGCTGCTCATGTTAGCTGGTTTGATTATTGGTGCCGTTGAAGCCCTAACCTCCTGTCACCAGGTGGTTAGATCTGTTACTAGGTATGTGAGTCCAGGAGTCTGTTTACTTTTCTTGTATGGATTCAGCTCAGGTGTCCAGGTAGTCAGTCACCAAGTGTGTGGTGTAGGCTCTCACCTACAGTCCTAGACAGGCAGGGGTGATTGGAGAAGGCACAGGTATCTGGCTGCAGTAGGGGGTCATGCACTGAACAAGGCAGGGGGCTGACTGCTGTCCCTGATTGTCTGAGGAATGCGTGTCCCTGTTGCCTAGATTGCGTAGGCGGGTGGGTTTTGCAGCCATACTATAGGCTCCCAATGCTGTTGGCTGTAAGGACTAACAGTCACCACTTATTCTTGGACCCCTTCATAGGTGGTGCGGGTGGTATGGGTGGAGCCACCAGTCCTCAGGCCCCTGATGTGGGTAGGTGAGGACCCTGCTTAAAGGACAGAGCGGTATCAAATGCCACGAAACTGCTGCTCCACCATATAGCTGATACAGTGAAGTTAGGCTTCAGGTATATACCCTGTTGTACTGTGTGATGAGAGCCTATACTGTTGAAATGGGTCCACACAGTTCTGTGCAGGGGTGAAAGGCATTCAAATCTGTGGACCCCTTATGCCTGTGTCTAGGCAAAGGAGCTGTGCCTGCCCTGAGTTCCCGGCTTAGAGGAGCTGGATGATTGTTTTTTCCTGTTTGTTCATTTGTTCCTTCTTCAAGGCCAGGAGAATGGCTCACGACTCGTGACGGGTCCTACTTCTGTCCCAGGGGACTCGGCAATGGCTGAAGCCAGCCTGGAAACAGGTGCAGAGTGAGGAGGGAGCAGGTAAATGGGAGAGAGGTTCTTCCTAAACAGGGTGTTTTTTGATCAGTTTGGTAGGCTAAACACATGTACTTATCTTCTCCCAATTGAATACCACTTTTCACCGGCTCTGGAGGCCTGAGCAGACTCTCCACCACTCAGTCCCTCCCAACATCGAAAATGCGTCCCGAACGTCACTGCTTGCCTCACCACTCATGCAAGCTGATCTGGCCCGCAGGGTGCTGAATCCCACCTAGTCAGGTTTGGCAACTCTTCACTGCTTCTGAACCGTCTCTCCCTCCCCCTGCCACTCAATCCAATTCCTCAACTTTGCCTTTGATGTTCAGGCCTCCTAGATTGTTATATATAATTGATTCACTTCTTCTTCTGGGTCCTTGTTGTAAGAGGGATCACGGGAAGCATCTGACTACTCCACCATCTTGACCCCACCTCCTTAATTTATTTATTTTATTGTACTTTATATGAAGGTTTACAGAGCAAATTATTTTCTCATTAAACAATTAATACACATATTGTTTTGTGACATTGGTTGCCAACCCACGACATGTCAACACTCTCCCCTTCTTAAACTTGGGTTCCAGGTTACCAGCTTTCCTGTCCTCTCCTGTCTTCTCATCCTCGCTCCTGGGCTGGTGTGTGTCTGTTTAGTCTTGTTTTGTTTTATGGGCCTGTCTAATCTTTGGCTAAAGGGTGAACCTCAGGAGTGACTTCAGTACTGAGTTAAAAGGGTATCCAGGGGCCACACTCTCGGTGTTTCTCCAGTATCTGCCAGACCAGTAATTCTGGTCTTTTTTTGTGAGATAGAATTTTGTTCTACAGTTTTCTCCAGCTCTGTCTGGGACCCTCTGTTGTGATCCCTGTCAAAGCCTTCAGTGGTGGTAGCTAGGCACCATCTAGTTGTACTGGACTCAGTCTGGTGGAGGCTGTGGTTGTTATGCTTCATTAGTTCTTTGGACTAATAGTTTCCTTGTGTCTATGGTTTTCTTCATTCTCCTTTGCTCCAGATGGGGTGGGACCACTGAAGTATCTTAGATGGTTGCTCAAAAGCTTTAAAGACCCCTAATGATACTCACTAAAGTAGTATGTTAGAACTTTTTCTTTATAAACTATGTTATGCCAGTTGAGCTAGATGTCCCCCATGGTTCCCAGCCCTCCACCCAGTAATTCGGCCACTCCGGGAGTTTGAATGTGTCTATGAAGTTTCCTTCCATGAGCTTGCCTTGGTCATGTTATGCTGACTTTCCCAGTATTGTGTGCTGTCTTACCCTTCACCAAAGCTACCACTTATCTATTGTCTAGTTAATGTTTTTCTGTCCCTACACCTTCCCTCCCTGTAACCATAAAAAATTGTTTCTTTCTGTGTGTAAACCTTTTCATGAGTTTTTATAATAGTGATTTCATACAGTATTTGTCCCTTCGTGATTGACTTATTTCACTCAGCATAATGTCCTCCAGATTCATCCAGGGTGTGAGATGTTTCACAGATTGATCATTGTTCTTTATCACTGCATAGTATTGCATTGTGCGTATGTACCATAGTTTATCCATTCATCTGTTGATGGGCACTTAGGTTGTTTCCATCTTTTTGCTATTGTGAATAATGCTGCAATGAGCATGGGTGTGTATATGTATATTCGTATAATGGCTCTTATTTCTCTAGGATATATTCCTAGGAGTGGAATTGCTGGATCATATGATATTTCTATTTCTAGCTTTTTAAGGAAGCATGATATCATTTTCCAAAATGGTTGCACCATTTTACATTCCCACCAGCAGTGCATAAGATTTCCAAGCTCCCCGCAACCTCGCCAACATTTGTTATTTTCTGGAGTGAGATGGCATCTCACTGTAGTTTCGATTTGCATTTCTCTAATGGCTAGTAAATGTGAGCATTTCCTCATAGATCTGTTAGCCTCTGAATGTCTCCTTTGGTGAAATATCCATTCATATCCTTTGCTCATTTTTCAATTGGATTGTTTGTCTTTTTGTTGTAGTGGTGTTGGATTTTCCTATAGATTTTCCACATTAGACTTTTGTCGGATTTGTCACAGCCAAAAATATTTTCCCAGTCTGTAGGTTCCTTTTTTACTCTATTGGTGAAGTCTTTTTAATAAGTATAAGTGTTTAACTTTTAGGAGCCCCCAATTATCTAGCTTGTCTTCTAGTGTTTGTGTATTGTTAGTTATGGTTTGTATCCTATTTATGCAGTGTATTAGGGCCTCTAGCATTGACCCTATTTTTTCTTCTATGATCTTTATAGTTTTTGGTTTTATATTTAGTTCTGTGATACATTTTGTATGTATTAGTTTTCATATATACTGTGAGGTATGGGTCCTGTTTCATTTTTTTACAGATGGACAGCAGGTTTTGCCAGCCTCATTTGTTAAAAAGACAGTCTTTTCCCCCATTTAATGGATTTTGGGCCTTTGTCAAAGGTCAGGTGACCGTAGGTGGATGGATTTACATCTGGGTTCTTGATTCTGTTCCATTGGTCTCTGTGTCTGTCATTGTACCAATACCAGCCTGTTTTGACTATCGTAGCTGTGTAGTAGTTTCTGAGGTCAGATAGTGAGAGTCCTCCTACTTTATTCTTTTTCTTCAATAGTGCTTTACTTATCCCGGGCCTCTTCCCTTTCCATATAGAGTTAATGATTAGTTTCTCCATCTCTTTAAAGAATGATGTTTGTATTTGGATCAGAATTGCATTGTATTTGTAAATTGCTTTGAGTAGAATTGACATTTTCACAATGTTGAGTCTACATATCCATAAGCATGGTATGTTTTTCCATTTATGTAGATCTCTTTTGGTTTCTTGCAGTAGTGTTTTGTAGTTTTCTTTGTATAGGACTTTTACGTCCCTGGTTAGATTTCTTTCTAAGTATTTTATTGTTTTTAGGGGCAATTATAAATGGTATTGTTTTCCTGATTATCTTTTCTTAGTTCTCTTTATTGGTATGTAGGAATCCAACCGATTTTTTTGTTTATTTTGTATCCTGCTACTCTGCTGAATTTTTCTATTAACTTCAGGAGCTTTCCTGTGGAGTCCTTTGAGTTTTCTATGTATAGTATCATATCATTCAAAAATAGGGAGTTTTACTTCTTCCTTACCAATTTGGATATCCTTTATTTCTTTTTCTTGCCTTATTGCTCTAGGTAGGACTTTCAGCACAATGTTAAATAAGAGTGGTGCTAAAGGGCATCATTGTCTTGTTCCTGTCTCAGGGGGAATGTTTTCAGCCTCTCTCCATTAAGAATGATGTTGGCTGTTGGTTTTGTATAGATGCCCTTTATTATGTTGAGAAATTTCCCTTCTATTCCTGTTTTATCGGGAATGGGTGTTGGACTATCGAAAGTCTTTTCTGAGTGGATTGAGATGATCATGTGATTCTTTCCTTTTGTTTTATTCATGTGGTGGATTATGTTGATTGAGTTTCTAATGTTGAAGTATCCTTCCATACCTAGTATGAATCTTATTTGGTCATGGTGTATTTTTTTTTTTTATATGATGCTGAATTCTATTGGCTAGAATTTCATTGAGAATTTTTGTATCTATATTCATGAGAGATATTGATCTATAATTTTCTTTTTTGTGATGTCTTTGCCTTGGTTTTGGAATCAGGGTTATGCTGGCTTCAAAGAATGAATTCAGAAGTATCCCTTGATTTTCTATGTTCTGAAATAATTTGAGTTGTACTGGTACAAGTTCTTCTCTTCATGTTTGGTATTCCCTAGTGAAGCCATCTGGGTCAGGGCTTTTTTTAGGCGGGATTTTTTTTTTTTTTTTATTACCTTTTCAATCCCTTGTTATGGTCTGTTCAGATTTTCAACCTCAGTTTGTGTTAATTTAGGTAGGTAATGTGTTTCTAGAAAGTTGTCCACTTCCTGAGGTTTTCAAATTTGTTGGAGTATAGTTTTTCATAGTATTCTGTTAAGATCTTTTTTATTTCAGTTGAGTCTGTTGTAACGTCTCCCGTTTCATTCCTTATTTTGGTTATTTGTGTCCTCTTTTGTTTTTCTTTTGTCAATTTGGCCAATGGCTTGTCAATTTTTTTATCCTTTCAAAGAAACAATTTTTGGTTTCGTTGATTCTTCTATTGTTTTTCGAGTCTCTATTTCATTTATTTCTGCTCTAATCTTTATTATTTCCTTTCTTCTAGTGGCTGTGGGCTTCTTTTGCTGTTCTCTTTGTATTTGTTCGCATTGTATAGCTAATGTGTTGACTTTGTCCCTTTCTTCTTCTTCTTTTTTTTTTTTTTTTTTTGATGTGTGCATCTATTGCTATACATTGACTCTGAGGACTGCCTTTGTTTTGTCCCAAAGGTTTTGGTATGATGTGTTTTCATTCTCATTTGATTGTAGGAATTTTTTGATTCCACCTTTGATTTCTTCTATTACCCAGTGGTTTTTAAGCAGGTGTTACTCAGTTCCATGTATTTGATATTTTTCCTTGCTCTTCCTGTTATTAATTTCTACTTTGATGACATTGTGATCAGAGAAGATGCTTTGTATTATCTCAGTGTTTTGGATTTTGTTGAGGGTTGCTTTGTGACCTAAGATACCAGCTATTCTAGAAAATAGTCCATGTGGGTTGGAAAAGAATATATACTTTGCAGCTGTTGGGTGGAGTTTGTTATATATGCCTATGAGGTCAAGTTGGTTGATTGTGGCCTTTAGATCTCCAGTATCTTTGTTGAGTTTCTTTCTAGATTTTCTGTCCTTTACTGAGAGTAGTATGTTAAAGTCTGATACTATTATTTTTGAACTGTCCATTTCTCTTTTCAGTGCTATTAGAGTTTGTTTTATGTATTTTGGAGCCCTGTCATTTGGTGTGTAGATGTTTATTATGGTTATGTCCTCATGATGAATTGTTCCTTTAATCATTATGTAATGTCTTTTGCTTGTCTTTTATGGTGTATTTTGTTTTAAAGTATTTTTTAATCTGAGATTAGTATTGCTACTTCTGCTCTTTTTTGGTTGTTGTTTGCTTGATATATTTTTTCCCATCCTTTGATTTTTAAGATATTTATGCCTTTGTTTCTAAGATGTGTCTCTTGTACACAGCATAATGATGGGTCCTGTTTTTTTAATCCAGTGTGTCACTCTCTGTCTCTTTATGGGTGCATTTAAGTCATTTACTTTCAGTGTGATTATTGACAGATGTGAGTTTATTGCTGTATTTTTGTTGTGCTTTTTTTGTGTGGTGATGTTTTCTTTGTTCCTCTTACTCTTCTGTGCTGAATTCCTTTTGTTTGTGATTTTTTTCATTTCTTTCATTTTTGTAGATTTTGTGTTTACTAAGACTTTATGTTTTTCTTCTTTATTTTGATGAGTAGGTTTGTCAACTTTCTTTGCAGTTACCTTGAAATTTACCCCTATCTTCCTAAGTTTAAACCAGTCTTTTATTACTTCATATCACCTTGACTTTGTCTCCATTTGAAAGTTCTATACTTACACCATTTAGTCCCTCTTTTATTGTTCTGACATTATTGTTATTTACCGATTGACTTGTCTGGTTCCCTGTTGTAAATCTTTTAGTTTTGTTTTATCCATGAGAGTTCTTTACCTAATTTGGTATCTGGCTGGTGTTGCCTTGTGTCCTAGATTCAGGTTGTAGTCTGATGTTGTTTGTTCTCTGACTGAAGGACTCCCTTTAATAATTCTTGTAAGTTGGTTTCATTTTTACATATTCCCTTAATTTATATTTATCTGGAAATGTCCTAATTTCACCATCATATTCTAGCAAGAGTTTTGCAGGATATATTATTCTTGGTTGGCAATTTTTTTCTTTCAAAGTTTTATATATGCCATCCCATTGCCTTCTTGCTTGCATGGTTTCTGCCAAGTAATCAGGGGTTACTCTTATTGTTTCCCCTTTGTATGTGACTTCTCATTTTTATGGAGATGCTCTCAGGATTCTTTCTTTGTCTTTGGTTTTAGCAAGTGTGATTATGTTATGTCCTGGTCATTTTCTTTTGGGATCTATCCTATATAGGGTTCATCAAGCTTCTTGGCTGGTCAGTTTTTCATCTTTCATGATATTAGGGAAGTTTTCTTCCAGAAATTCTTAAAAGATCCCCTCTGTGTTTTTTGTTTTTGATCTGGAACTCCGATCACACGATAAATTTTTGCTTTGATTATATTCCACACCATCTCAGGGTTTCTTTGTTTTCCTTCATTCATTTCTCTGATTTTTCCTCCAAGTAGTATCCAAGAATTTGTCTTCAATTTTGCTCATCCTCTTTTCCATTGTTTCAAATTTGCTCCTAAAACTTTCTATGGCACTGTCCGTTCCTGAAATCTTGTTATGTTTTGAATTTCTAATTGCTGTTTTTGTATTATTTCTAGTTGTTTATTTATTTTGACATTTTGTTCCTGTATTATTCTCTGGAATTCTTCCATTGCTTTGTCTGTTTTCCCTGATTTTTCCTTTTTTTTTTTCTTATTTTTGTCTGTGTTTTCCTTCATCTCTTGGAGAACCCTGAATATTAGAGTTTTGAATTCCCTGTCAGGTACTTTCAGTGTCTTCTTCTACCAGAAGATCATCTGGTGTTTTATTCTGGTAGCTTTCTGAAGCCATCCTGTCTTTTTTTTATGTTTTGATATAGTCTGCTGTCTCTGGGACATTCAGGAATTTTTTTTTATTAACTGTAGATTTGTTTGTTTTGTCCTAATTTTTTTTGTTTTATTTGGTTATGTCTGAGCAGTCAGGCTGGGCATATTTTTTTGCTTGCTCACCTGTGGGCACAATACTTCTCACCTCCTTGTCCAAGCGGGCAGGGCCAGTCACTCAGCAATTGTGCAGCAGGGAAGGTCCAGCTGGGGGAGGGGCAGGGATGAGTAGTTTGCAGCATGAACTGGGGCCGACAGGGTGGGGTCAGGGGGTCATGCAGGGCAGGTGCCCCACAGGGGTATGGCAGTCAGCACATGATGCAGATAGGCAGTAAGGAAGGGAGAGAATGTGATGTGTGGATCTAAGTGAGTGAATGACAGAAGAGGAAGAAGAGAGAAAAAAGCAAAAAGAAAAATGAAGAAAAAAGTAAATAAAATAGGGGCATGGTAGGATTTGGCAGCCAGGGAAAGGGCAGACTTATCAAGGCTATGTGCCACTGGTTCTCTAGCCAAGCAGTGTGGCTCTGCCTGTTAAGAAGGGGTGTGGGTGGTGTATGGGGCTAAGTGGATGGGAGAAAGGACAGGTAAGAGGAGAAAGAGAGAGAAGAAACCAACAAATAAAAACATGGTCATGGATAGAGCCAGCTGCTGGGGAAGGGGTGGAATTGGGAAGATGGTAAGCTGATGTCTCTCTCACATGGTGGCACAGCACGGCCATCAGGAAGAGGCAGAGGCAGCACAGGACCTAGGTGGAAGGGAGAGAGGGAAAGATAAAGAAAAGTAAAAAATATGGCACTGAGGGAGTCTGCCTGCAGGGGCAGCACAGACCTGGAGAGGCCGTGTCCCAGAGACTCTACAGTTGAGCTGTACATCACAGCCTGCCAAGAAGGGGGAGGGGTGCAGAGCATGGGGCTAAATGGATTAGAGAAAGGAAAGGAAGGGAGAGAGAGAGAAGAAACAGCAACAACAAAAAGAACACAGAAGCAAAAATAAATAAATAAAATACCACTGAGGGAGTCAGTTGGTGACAGCGGTGCAAACCTGGGAAAGCTGCTGCAGTGACTCACCAGCAGAGTGGTACAGCACGGCCCCTTGAGAAGGGGCAGGGGCAGTGCACAGGGCTTGGTGGGCAGGAAAAAGGAAAGGAAGAAAAGGAGAGAGAAGAAATAGAAAACAGAAAAAAGAAAACCAAAAAAATCACAGCCAGTCAAGAAGCAGAGGGGACAGCACACAGGGCTAGCTGAGTGAGAGAAGGGAAAGGAAGCAAGGGATAGAAACGACCAAAAAAAGCCAAAAAAAATTAATAATAAAACAAAACAAAAAAATGGCACTTAAGGGACCAGACAGTGTGGGCAGATTAGACCCAGTCTGCAGTGGGCTTGTTTCCCTCTTGCTGAGCAACTATGGCCTTTTGGAAAGAGGTCAAGGCCTCATACAAGGAAGAATGATAAGCAGTGGGAAAGCATGCATCCCTGGTTACCAGGTGCTCTGTCTCTTGTTGGGAGCTCCGTGAAGTTGCCTTCCCATACTCCATGTCTGAGTTCCTTGGTGGCTTTAGTCCAAGATGGCGAATCCATGCTGCATTAGCTGATAGGGGATCTCCACTCCATAGCTCTCCTCATCCTCTGCTCTCTGTCAGTTTCTTATTCCATTTGGTGCTTAATCGAGTTCTTTATTCTTTCATTTGATGCTTAGGGTTCCAGGACTGACGTTTGTATCTGTTTTACTTAGTTTTTCAGGTCTTTGCTGCAGAAGGAAAGCATGGTACTTCTGTCTATAGCACCATGTTGACTCCCTTTCATCATTTGATTTCTTGACTGCTGCTTCCATGGGCATTGATTGTGGATCCAGGTAAAATAAAATCCTTGACAATTTCAATCTTTTCTCTGTTTATTGTGATGTTGCTTTCGACTCACACTGACCCTATGTGACAGAGTAGAACCGCCCCATAGGGTTTTCTTGCCTGTAATCTTTATGGCAGCAGATCACCAGGTCTTTCTTCCATGGAGCCCATGTATAGGCTTGAACCACCAACCTGATGTATAGGCTTGAACCACCAACCTGGGTGCTTAACAATTTGTGCCACCAGGGATCCTACATATACGTATTTACACAACACAAAAGTGCTTATGTCTGGAAATTGGGTAAATGAGACCATTTTTGAAACCAGCAGAGGAGTAGGTCTAAGGGTGAAATCAGGTTTAGTTTGGACATACTAAGTCTGAGATGCCTATTCGACTTCCAAATCAGGATGACAGTGCCAGTTGGGTAAAGAAGTTTATCATTGAGAGAGAGGTGAGGTTTTCTACTTGCAATGTTTTTGTTAGGTTAATTGAGGTCCCTCTGCTCTCTGTCCCACCTACATGCACAGTAGGAATGTTAGGCATCTTATTGTTGTTGTTGTTAAGTGCCATCGAGTCAGTTCTGACTCATAGTGACCCTATGTACAACGGAATGAAACACTGCCGGGTCCTGCACCATCCCCAAAATCATTGTTATGCTTGAGCCCATTGTTGCAGCCACTGTGTCAATCCACCTTGTTCAGGATCTTCCTTTTTTCCACTGACTCTCTACTTTACCAAGTGTGATGTGCTTCTCCAGAGACTGATCTCTCCTGATAACATCTCTTATTAGTACACTTTATGGGTTTCATTTAAGGAGCGCTGGTGGCCCAATGGTTAAATACTCAGTTGCTAATCAAAAGGTTGGTGCAAACTTCTTGTGTTGTCTCTATAATTTGTGGGTCAGTTCTGTTTCATCTGGGTCTTTCTCTTTCAGGCCATTAGGTAAAATTTGTGTGACTATGGGCTGCTTTATTTATGAATGGAGGTCCCCAGGTGATGCAAATGCTTTGCACTCAACTACTAACCTAGAGGTTGGCTGTTCGAACTCAACCAGTGGCACTGTGGAAGAAAGGCAAGGTGATCTGCTTCTGTAAAGATTACTGCCAAGGAAACCCTATGGGGCAGTTCTACTCTATAATGCATGGGATTGCCATGAGTCGGAATCAATAAGTTTGAGTTTTTTGTTGTTGCTGTTTGTTTTGTTTTTATTTATTTATGAATGTCAATGTTGATTGGCATTGCTTCTGTCTGGTGTGTGTAGGTTTCTGTTTCCATCAGGTCTCTTTGTGGGTTTGTGGATCTGGTGGGCCATGACCATATCAATGATCATGAGTAGGGGGCTGGCAGGCAGTTGGAGGCCCCTTTCCCTGTTGCTGGATGTCGGAAAACCTTCCTTGGGGAGTCTGGGCTTTAGTAAATTAATTCCCTTTGGTCTGCTGTTCTTTGTTCTGTTTTCTCTCTACTCCTGGTATACTCCTGGAATAACCACAAGCTGTGATGAACTCTCCCAGACTCCAACACCCATTGAGAAGTGCCCTCACACTTACACTTCACAGACAGACACACACACATACACAGAGACACATATATACACACAGACACACAGACATACACATACACACAGTTACTCACACACACACAGACACACATACCTGGGCAGCATCTGACCTGTGTTTGCAGGGCAATTCCTGGTCTTGGCCCAGAGACAGGATCTGCAGCCTGTCTGGGTGAGCTTCTGGGGGAGAGGCTCACTACTCCACATGTTCCAAAGGGGGACCTCCAATTAATTTCCTGATGGTGTCCCATTGCACCTTCCTCTCCTTCTCATAGGTGGACATTACATTTGCAATTTTTCCAGGGCACTGTTTATAACCACAACTTCCAATTTTGTGCCAAGCCTCCCCCCAGATGGCACTCAAATCCCGGTTCCCCTTAAGGAGTGGAAGACCTGGGGCTCAATGCCTATATCACTGCATGACTGGTGCATTTTAGGCACATAGTAAATATTAACCATCTTGCTTTACCAACCATATTTGAAAAATAGTGCATGCTTGGGGGACCTTCTCCCAAACACCCAGTGCACATTAGAATTTTAAATGCTCCGAGAAGTCTTGCAGGAAAGAAATCTACCTATTTTTTGCTTAACTCAGGTCCCTGGGTGGCACCAACGGTTTGTGTCCACTACTAAATAGAAAATTAGCAGTTTGAACCCATGCAGTGGTGCCACAGAAGAAAGGCCTGGTGATCAGCTTCTGTAAAAATTACAACCAAGGAAACCCTGTGGAGCAGTTCCACTTCATAAAATGTGAGGTTACCATCAAATCGATGGCAATGGGTTTTTTTGTTTGTTTGTCTTAGTGCTTAACTCAAGGATTCTAAACTTTTAAAACCATGGCTCGATTTTTTTTCCAGACTGCTATTAATAGATGGTTTTGTGTAACACTGAATGGCGGACTCTACCCTTATACTGAATCTTTGGATTGGGGTCAAAGAATTCCCTGGGCCACTTATCCAGTTCTAGGCTCTGGGCCATCTTAGCATCAAAGGCACTTGTAGATTCTGTGTAACTATGGGTATATTCAACTTAGTAAATATTCCACACAATCAACAAATAAACAAGGTGGTTTCAGATGATAAGACCTATAAGGAAAATAAGTGGAGTAATGGGATAGAAATTAACTGGGAGAGGAGCAGTACATAGATAGGGGAGGAAAAATCTCTCTGAGGTGACATTTCAGCTGAGCCCTGAGTAATGAAACTCAGGCATGAAAGGTCTGGGAGAAGAGCATGCCAAGCACCAGGAATAGTACATGCAAAGGCCCTGGGGAGAGCAGACTGGGTATAATCTATGTTCTTCTAATAGGAGATCATCATGAGCCCGAATTCACTCAATGACAATAGATTTGTTTGCTTGTTTTAAATAAGAGACTGAGGGCCGTGGTGGTTCAGTGGTAGAATTTCCACTTTCTATACAGGAGATCTGTGTTTGATTCCCGGCCAATGCATCTCATGTACAGCCACCACCCATCTGTCAGTGCAGGTTTGTGTGTTGCTAAGATGCTGAACAGGTTTCAGTGGAGCTTTCAGACTAAGATGGACTAGGAAGAAAGGCCTAGCGATCCACTTCCAAAAACCAGACAAGGAAAACCCTATGGATCACAATGGTCCAATCCACAACCAATCATGGGGATGGCGCGGGAGCAGGAAGCATTTTGTTCCATTGCGCATGGGGTCGCCATGAGTTGGGCCAACTCAACATCAGCTAACAATAGGGGATCAGAATTGAGGCCAAGGTGGTGGAGTGCAGTGAGGGAGCAAGGATCAGCCAGAGAGGAGGTTGGAGGGGTTCGCAGGGGCTCAGTAATGCAGAAGCCCTTAGACTATAAAAAGAGATGATTATTTGTAGCAGGATCTTATTCTGGGACATTAACTGAGGTTTCTCTGGAGTCCCCACCCCTTGCACCTCCAGGTGCCCCACCATCTCAGAAATAAGTTCTCCTATAATGTACTCCAGGGGGAAGAGCTGATTAAAGGAGAACCGAGGTTTAAATTCTTCCCTTTGAGTTCCAATCACACTTTTAAACTTATAGAGCAGATAATAGTCACAGGAGGCAGCATGCTCTGATTTGCAAGAGCCAGGATTTCTGAGAAGGTTAAAAAAAGAAAAAAAAGAACCACTGCCGTGGAGTTGACTCCAACTCATAGCGACCCTATAGGGTTTCCGAGGCTGTAAATCTCTACAGAAGCAGACTGCCACCTCTTTCTACAGTAGAGTTGCTAGTGATTTTGAACCGCCGAGCTTTCAGTTAGCAATTGATCACTTTAACCACTGCACCAAAAAGGGCACATTTATTCAGCAGTGACTGCGCCAAGCAGAGCTCAGAGTCTTTCACATTCAGTCCCCAGGACCACTTGAGGTATTATCCCCATTATACAGATGAGGAAACTGAGGTACAGAGAGTGAAATTCACTTGCTCAAGCAGTCTGACTCCACAACCCTGCCCTTGGGATTATTTTTTTTCAATGGTCTGGCTTTGAATATTAAAATATCCTGCCCCCACTACCTCAAGATGAGCAGGGCTGATCCTGCGGGCCTATAATGGGAAAGAAGGAGGACCCTGGAGGGAGGAACAGGATAAGCCTCCCACTGACTCTCCTGTGAGATCACTGAGCACACAGGGCTCTCAGTCTGTATCTGTTGGCCAGGCTGTCTGGGCACAAGAGGGCCAGAGGAGGAAGGGGCTCCTGAAGGCAGGGGAAGGGGATCTCCCGGGACTGACTGGGATGGGCAGACATGGGCAGGGGCGTGGTCGTTGGTAACACAGGGAGGGAACTAAGAGTCGTAGACAGGCTGCCTGGGTGTGGGCTGCAAGAATCCCCCCCCCCCCCACCTTGTGTGCTGGGCTAATCAAGGGCCTTCGTTTTGGTGAATACCCGCAGCCCAGAGGAAGGCATCTGCCACTATGGATTCCCCTCCCTGTCTCAGGGCCGCAATCTTATCCTTTAAGTCCATCCTCAACCCTGGTCCCTTTCCTCTTCTAACACCTCCCATCGCTCCCTATTGCCCACAGGTTAATTCCATGGTCCGGCTCTGGGAGAACCCGTAGGCAGCGTGGGGGGTCTTGGGCTCAGAGAGGCCGGCCCGACTCCACCCAGCCATTCCCACCCCCGGGTCCCCGCGGTCCCCAAGTGCCCCTACTGACTCCCAGGAAAGCTCAGGCAGAAGGGACAGCAGAGTTTTATTCCTGGGAGTCTGCTAAGATAGGTGGGTGGGTGGGGGCGAAACTAAGGGGCGGGGCTGGGTGGGTTCTTTTTGCGGGCCTGCGCTCAGCGGCTCCACCCACAGCCACAGCCCCGCCTCAGCGCGCAGTATAAGCTCTGGCTTCCTCCGCGGCGCGGTGTCGTCGGGCAGGAAGCGGAAGCGTAGCAGCGTGAGCGCCAGGGCCACCTTCATCTCGGTCATGGCAAACGACTGCCCGATGCAATTCCTGCGGACCAGGCGGGATCTGAGTTAGTCGAGGACCCTCATCCGGCTCCCATTGTGCCTGGAACCCGGCCCAGGACCCCCATTTCCGCCCTGATCAGCCTGAGGGATAAAGAAGGGGGCTGACCGCACCGGGATCCCCACGAGGGCTTCGTGTCCCCTGAGCTTAGCCCAGACTCCAACTGCCCACTCAGAACAGCAGATGGGGGAGGGACTCTGAGCACCCGGGGAACCCTCCTTGGATCCCACCTCTTTTCCCCCAGATCCTTGTCCAAACCTCCCAGGGAGGGGAGGGAAGGGGGCTGGAACTTGGACCATCTGAAACTCCCCCCAGCACACAATCAGACCTAGAGGAAGTTCCAGACGCCCACCCCACCCCCCATCCTTCCTCAGTTGCCAGCAGATCTCACCTGGGACCCGCAGAGAAGGGAATAAAAGCCAGAGGCGACCTCTTCTGAGTGTTTTCTAAGTCGAAGCGGAAGGGGTCATAGACCTGGGGGTGGGGAGACAGGGCTGCTGGGTAAGGTCTCCCAAGACAGATCACCCTGGAAGGGCAGATGCGCGTATAATGCCGGATGCGGTGTCTGATTCCCTGCTCAAGACCCCGCCCCTTCCCCAGGTTCCTGCAGTGGATAAGGATGGGTGGGAGAGGGTGGCACCTCAGGGTTCGGCCACACAGAGGGATTGTGATGGGTCCCGAAGATGCTGATGAGGCAGGTAACACCTGTGGGAGGAGGGGGCAGTCAGGACGAGATCTCCACTGCCTGGTGGGCTTCCCTTCCTGCCCAGGACCTCCCCCTTGCCATTGTGGGCACCTTTGGGGATGACCCGGCCATCTGGAAATTCTATGTCCTGGGTACAGCAGCGCGAGACGGCGGTGACTGAAGGATGCAGCCGCAGACTCTCCTTGATGCACATGGTCAAGAAGGGCAGCTGGGCCAGGTCGTCCCTAAGGAGCCCCCGCCCCCCAACAATTAACCTGACAGCAAAGACTCCCCAGGTCCCTGCTACCTGGTGACACTTTTTTACCACCTCTCTGACCCTCATTCCTTATAACAAAATAAATTCTATATTGATCAAAGATTAAACATTAGATGAATAGATTAACAAAATATGGTCTATACACACAGTGGAATACTATTCAGCCATAAAGAGAAATGAAGTCCTGATGCATGCCACTACTTGGATGAACCTTGAAAACATCATGCTGAGCAAAATAAGTCAGTCACAAAAGGACAAATAGTGTATGGTCTCACATACGAAATAAGCAAAACATTTGGAAACCAAAAATTACTAGTGGTTACCAGGGGTTAGAGGGAGGAGGACAGGGGACAATTTTTGCTTAGGGGACCTTGAGATTATGTTAATGGTGGTGAAATGATTTGCAAAAGGATAGCAAGAATGGTCAGACAGCTTGAAGAATGTAATCAGTGTTACTGAATTGTACATGTAGAAATTGTTGAGATGGTGTATGTTTTATCATGTATATTTTCACCACAGTAAAATTTAAAAAAAAAAAAAAGGTTAAGCATTAGAAAGCAATATTACACAAGTACAAGAGAAAATTTATGTAGGTGTTTTAGCAGACTTCCTGAGCAAATCACAACACCCAAAAGCCATCCCTGAAAAGGTTGACAAATTCGCAGAAAAATAAAATATTTTTTATGGTAAAAAAAAAAAAAATGAAGAAAAAAACCAAACCCTTTGCCACTGAGTAGATTCTGACTCATCGTGACCCTGTAGTACAGAGTAGAACTGCCCCATAGGTTTTCCAAGGAGCACCTGGTGAATTGAACTGCCAACCTTTTGGTTAGCAGCCATAGCTCTTAACCACTATGCCACCAAAAGCAAATGAGTAAGAAACAAAGTAAACATATCCAAATTCTTCTCTTACTTAACATTGTACTAGAGATAGTAGCTGATGCAATAGGACAAAGAAAAAAAAAGAGCATAGTTATTAGAAATGTGGGGGAAATGTATCTGTACTGGCAGATAGTGGTTTTATATTTGGAAAGCACAAGAGAATTGACTGGAAACTTTTGTAAACAGTGAGGATTCAGTAACCAGTTCCAGTTGCCACTGAGTCGATTCTGACTCCTGGAGACCCCACGTGTGTCAGAGTAGACCTGTACTCCATCAGATGTCCAATGACTGATTTTTCCGAAGCAGATCACCATGCCTTTCTTCCAAGGCACCTCTGGGTGAAACTGAGCCTCCAAACTTACAGTCAGAAGCTGAGTGTGTTATTTTCACCACCCACGGACACTAAGGATTCAGTGAGGTGGCTGAATTTTTTTAATCTGCTTCTTTTTGTATGACTGTTCACATTTTTAAATAGCTGATACAGTCAAATGGTTCAAATTTCAAAGAACACCCTTGTATCCCAGCACCACATACATTTCCTCCCCACAGGTTGCCCAGGTTATTATTTCTTTATGTGCCCTTCCAGAGATGCTTTTCTGCATCTCAAAAAACTATGTATACCTTCTCCTCACTTATCGACTATCTCATTATCCAACATTTTGCATTTACAACAATAGTAAAAAAGCTACTCTCCGACTATTTTTCACATTACTGATGTATGTCTGGCAGCAACAAATGCCCAGGTGCGAGGCGAGGGTAACGCTGGATTTGATGGTTAAGGTTATGTATCACTTTGGCCGGGCCATGATTCTCAGAGGTTTGACAGTTATGTAATGATGTAGTCATCCTCTGTTTTTGTGATCTGATGTGGTCATCCTCCATTTTCAGATAATGCCAATTTTGCATAATAACCTGGTCTTTGGAACTTAACAATGTTAACAGGTGAGGAGAGGGTGTAGCAGCATACTATATACTATACCCACTGCTCTGTATCTTTTTCATTTGAAAAGTATATCCATCTCTTCTTGTATACCTCCTTAAACTTGTGTCAGAATAGGGCCTTCACTATAAAATAACTTTCACATGAGTTCTTCTAGAGTTTTTAAGACTTCCTCTTTAAATTTTAAATCTTGCATTCATCTGGATGTTATCTTGTTATAAGAAATGAGGAGCAGATTGAATTAACTTTTTTCTAAGCAACTTCCCAATAATCCCAAGGGTTTTTTATTAAATGATCCACATTTTCCCCAAAAGATATGAAACAACATCCTAAGCATTTACTAAGTTCACTGGGCACAAAATTTATATACATAAATCATAAATTTTTCTATGTCGATAACTGGTATGTATATAGTACTAACCACTTAGATAAATAATACTAACTAGTAATAAAGAAAACAAAAGATGCTAATAATAGTAATATAAAATACCTGGATTAAATTTAACAAGATGTGAAAGCTCTATATTCCAAATGCACTAATAAATCTCACTCAATCCAAACGAAATACCAATAGAAGATACTATACCCCGTAGTGACAAAAATATCAAATGATTCGTTTAACAAAGCATGCATAAGATCTCTAAGCAGACATTTTTTAGTCTATTAAAAGATGATAAGGTTATTTAAGTAGCTAGATATCCATTCTATATTCTGAAATAGTATGTTTTAATATCGAAAAGTGTTCTATTTTCTACAAATGTATCATATATTCAGTACAAACAAAAATCTAGCAGATTTTCTTAGAAACTTGAGAAACTTACTCTAAATTTTTTCTGGAAGAATAAAAGATCTTGAAAAGCTAGGATAATTTAAAAATTGAAGATCAAAGACAGGAAACTCTTTCTACCAGCTTTAAGACCTATTACAAAGCTGTGGTAAACAGAATGGTGTGATACTGTTGTAAGAGCAGGATAATCAAATCAGGGGGCAGACTAGAAAGCTAGAGACAGACACATGAATAGGTAAAAACTTAACATCTAGTAAAGAAGGCAGTCCCACAGAACCCTGGAGAATAGATGGGTAGTTTGGCTGTAAAAGAAAAGATGGATAAATTTGACTTCATAAAAATTAACAAAAAGTTCAAAAAAGTCAAAAGGCAATCTTTAGCAACACAAAACAGAAAAAGGATTAATTTTTAATATATAATGAATTTTTATAAGTAATCTGAAAAACATACTTCCAAAAGATTACAGCCATTGAAAACCCTATGAACAGTTCTACTCTGACACACGAGGTCACCATGAGTCGGAATCAACTTGACAGAAATTGCTTTGATTTTTTGTTTGCTTGTTTGTTTGATAGTTTATCTAACTAATTAGATTCTTCTGTTTCCCCTCCCCCTCTTTCACTGTCTCTCTCTCTCTCTCTTTCCTTGGCCTTTGCCCAGACTGTTTCCTTGACCTAGAGCACTCTTCCCAATTGCACCCAAATGGTTACTAATAATCATTCCAGGTCTCAGTTGAAACATCTCCATCACACCCCCAGCCTGGTTTCTTCTCTTTCTGAACTCCAGTCCTATTCATGCAAGCTGGGACTGTCCTGGCCTGTGACTTCTCCCACACCAGGTTGGGAACTCCTAAAACACAGCGCCTGGGAATGGATCCTTCCTGGGACTTCAGGACACAGAATGGAACTGGGCACAGCATTTGGCACGGAGATTGAGTTGGACACAGTAAAGCAGTGTCTGCTGGGTGAGGACTGGACTGATAATAACGCAGGTGTTCCTGGACAAGAAATGGAAGACTTTTATCCCCAATGTCCCATGTGAATCCCTGGACTGGACAATAGAATAGAAATTGGGAGACAGGAGAAGGGCAAACATCCAGGGGAGTAAAGACCTCTGGCAAAAAATGTGATTTCAAGGAGAAAAACAAGGGGAAGGAGGGGAAGTTCATTTACTGAACACGTACTAAGTGACATCCACCCTCATATATTGTCATTATTCTCCCAACAGACCAGGTCTTCCTGACCAAAATCCACAACCTTTCCCCTCCTGACCAGGCCTGCATCTGGCCTCTGCTCCTATTCTCACTAAGCAATTAGGGCAGAATCAGTAGAAAGACCTTCCCCCATCCCCACGAGAGCCAAGGAAAGGTGCTTGTGGGACAAGTCATGAATGTCTGCACTCACCATTCAATCTCCTCTGCTTGGCGGTCCCTCAGGAGCTCTTGGACCTCCTGCCGGCAACGCTCTTGGTATTCTGGGTGCTTGGCGAGGTTGTATAGAACCCAGGAGATGCCACTGGCTGTGGTGTCATAGCCTGAGGGCAGCCAGACGGACTTGGGTCACTGGGCTGCTTCAGCACCAGAGGACAGACAGCTCCCTTGCATTGAGGTCCTCAAGGAGGATGGAAGAGGGTAGAGGAGAATACAGCTGTCCAAAGTCCACCCACCAAGTCCCTGGGAAGGAGAGACTCCTGCCCCAAATGCAATCCCATGCTGGAATCCTCACCTTCAAACATGAAGGTGTCGGCTTCAGCTCGGATGTCCTCATCTGACAACTCCTTCCCGTCTTCATCCTGGAGAGAAGGCAAGATCACCATTATTCCTGAATCACATCAGCTCTAAGGGTCCCTGAGCCTAACCTGCAGAATCATATACAGTGGTCGGGTTTCAGCGGGGCTTCCAGACTAAGACAGACTAGGAAGAAAGGCCTGGATATCTACTTCTGAAAATTAGCCAGTGAAAACCCTAAGGATCACAACAGAACATTGTCCGATGTAACGTATAAGATCAGTCCTCTAGGTTGGAAGACATTCAGAACACACAGTGGCCACAACAAGGGACTCAAACACACCAACTATTGTGAAGATGACACAGGACTGGGCAACGTTTCATTTTGTTGGGCACGGAGTCACCATGAGTGGGAACCAACACTCCAGTTGAGACCATCTGCAAAGATTCATCTTCCATCTAGAAATCCAAGCCCACCCTGCAGTCCTAGACCACCCCTTTCTCACCATCTCTAAAGCCCCCCCACCCCACAGGCCTCCTCCCTGTTCTCCTTGCCGTCTCTTTTATCCCTAGTGGGAGAACTGAATGGTCCATTAATATTTCCATGTTTCTCCATGATGAGGGCTTTCTGAGAAAAAAAAAATTACCGGCAACCTTGTCGTTGTTGTTGTTAGGTGCCCTCAAGTCAGTTCCAATTCGTAGTGGCCCTATGTAGAACAGAATGAAACACTGCCCAGTCCTGCTCCATCCTCACAATCACTGTTATGCTTGAGCCCATTGTTGCAGCCACTGTCAGTCCATCACATCGAGGGTCTTCCTCTCTTTTGATGACCCTCTATTTTACCAAGCATGATGTCCCACTCCAGGGACTGGTCCCTACTGATTACATATCCAAGTATGAGAGAAGAAGTTTCAGCATCCTTGCCTCTAAGGAGCATTCTGGTTGTCCTTATTCCAAGACAGACTTGTTCATTTTTCTGGCAGTCCATGGTAGTATATTCAATATTCTTCACCAACACCATAATTCAAAAGCATCAATTCTTCTTTGGCCTTCCTTATTCATTGCACAGCTTTCGAAGGCAACCTAGGTTATGTTGAACAACAACTATCCCTGGATGTTAGAGACTGAGGATTGCTCCAGAGCCATTTGCTCACAACCTGGGGTAGTAAGTCCATACACTCCAGTCTTATCTCCCTGAGAGGTTTTTGCTTACATGTCAGGGGTTGTAAACCTAGAGACTTTGCCCTCTCTCTGCAGAGTATTTGTTTATACTCCAGAATAAAGGTCACTACCTCTCTCCCCTCTATGTCTTTGAAGAGAGGAGGGCAGATGTGCCACCTGTTCTACATAAACTAAAAGACTGATAATGTTGGGATCATCTTCTATGGGGCAAACTCTGTGGCATGTACAGTTGAAAAACTGGGCCCACGTCATGTGGGCCTTGGAATAGTTTGGAAATGGGGAACCAGCACTATGATGCTGCTATGGATGTTGTTATTACTGTGAAATAAGTGGTCTACTCTGATTTAGGAGTCTAATATAAAATATATAAATACATGTATATATATCCACTACCCATCTGTCAGTCTGTTGTACTGTGGTGACTTACGTGTTGCTATGTTGCTAGAAGCTTTGCCACCGTTATTTCATATACTGACAGGATCAAACGTGGTGGACAGATTTCAGTAGAGCTTTCAGACTAAGACAGACTAGGAAGAAAGGACTGGCAATCTACTCCTGAAAATCAGCCAGTGAAAACCCTTTGAATCACAATAGAACATTGTCCAATATAGTGCTGGAAGATGAGCCCCCTAGGTTGGAAGTCACTCAAAATACACAGTGGCCACAGCAATGGACTCAAGCACACCAACAATTGTGAAGATGGCACAGGACTGGGCAACGTTTCATCATTCTGTTATAGATAAGGGTTATACATATGAGTAGGAGCGACACTAATAACAACTATGAAGAAGAGAAGAAGACCATTGCTGCCAAGTTGATTCTGACTCATAGCAACCCTATAGGACAGAGTAGAACCGCCCCATAGGGTTTCCAAGGAGCGACTGGTGGATTCGAACGGCCGAACTTTTGGTTAGCAGCCATAGCTCACCGTAGCTCTCAACCACTGCACCACCAGGGCTCCATAACAACTATATTATATGTTATATAGTAAATAAACACACACACACACCGCAGCTGTGTAACTTATTAGTTTGTAAGTAGAGTAAAATCTCAGGCTCTTCGCAGTTCAGATTTAGCGGTCTCTGCAGGTTGCATTCCATACAGTCATCTCTAAAACATCTCATACATGGCCCTCCCTTCCTCAAGAACCTTCCATAGCTCCCCAGTACCCTATAGATCACATTCAACCTCCTCTATCTGACATTTGAAATTGAGATCTTGCCCACTTCTCAAACCAGAACCTACAGGCACTCACCTTACTCAGCAAAAGCACATCAATGAAGTCCAAAGTCTTGGTCTTGGTCTTAGCCTTGAGGAAGTCATCAGCACCCTGTTTTGAGAGGCTACGGCGCCGCTTCTGGATGGCAGCATCTGTGAATTCATGCACTAGGCGGCAAGCCCTGCGGAAGCGCTGCCCATCGGGAGTGAGGTGATACAGGAAGTCGAAGTGCAGGAAGATCTGCTCATTTCGTTTCACCACAAGGGCACTGAGCTCCAAGATGGTAGCAATGTATTTGCTGGGCTTCCTGCAGAACGAGGGCAAAAAGATAGGCAACAACTTCACATACTGAAAGCCCAGGGTACATCTCCTACCCTGGAGCCAGCCTCTACCTTGCATCATGAAACTAAACATCCAGGAGAAGATGGCCCCAAAGATGCATGGTGGGAATGAGCCAGGAGTATGACTGTCCACGTTTTCTTCTCTTCCCACATCCTCATCCCTGGGAGCTGCCTCCAGTCACCAGGGAGAGCTTGGGCATCATGCTCATCATCACTCTCACCAGCCCCTTCTCCTTCCCAAACTGTTCACGCAGCTCACACTTCATCCTCTCCCAACTTGTCCATGGGCCCAGCCTCCTGCCTGATCTCCTCTATCCAACATCAACACCATTCAGTGACTACATGATAGTCTTCCATAGACACAGATTTCTAAAACTCAGCTCTGACTATGTTCAAATGTCTGCCATGGCTCCAGGGAGACCCCAAGATAAAGTCCATACCTCTTCAGATAGCTTTTTAATATCCTTAGGATCTAGCCCCTACCTCCCTCTCCAACCTCATTTCCAAGGTGGCCCCTCACTATCTGTGACACATGCTGTGCTCATCCTAGCCTTCTTACCTTTACTCAAACATTTTTATCTACCTGAAAGGACCTTTCTTTCTCTCCCATTCCCTGTTCTTCAATGCCCAGCTCTGATCCACCTCCTCCAGGAAGGCTCTTCTGATTGCCCAGGTCAGTCCTCCCTCTCCTCCTACTCCCTTGGGTCAATGATCCAAGTTCCCAGATCCAGGCTTAGGACTCACTCCTGGCAGTGGCTGTCAAAACTGAAGACACATTTTTGCAGACTGTCCAGGGTCATGAGGCTGATGTGCTCAAACATGTCCAGACGGGTGCTGCCACAAGACACCAGGTGCTTCCACTTGGCCTGGACAGAAAAGGGGGCAGAGATGGGACTGGGATCTGCCTCCTCTGGGACCTCCTCCCCAGCCCCAATCATCAAGATGAAGTCCAACCAGAACTCAACCTTCTGGTCCTCCACCCAAGGCACCCATCCCCAGAGTGGACCAGGCTTGGGTGGGAGTAGAAGCTGTCACGATTAAGATGTGAAGACCTCATTGCTGGAAGTCAAGATACCTGTGTTCAAGTTCCAGCTCTGCCTCTTATGCTTTATGTGCTCTTGATCAACTCATTGTCTCCCTTTGGATCCCCACTGTTACATGTTCACTAACAGTTAAGATGACCTTCCTTGATGTCACAAAAAGCAGGTTGGAATCCCAGCTTCACCACTTACTAGCCCACTTACTAACTGAGTGAACATGGACAAGCTACCTAATCTCTCTGAGCCATAGTATCATCATCTGTAATGGAGCAAAAATAATCATCTCTGCCTCATAGCATTGTGAGAATTGAATTAGTCAGTATATGTTATGAAATGACACACAGTTTCTAGCATATTGTGAGTGCTCAATAAACACTAGTTTGCATCATCTTCATCATCATCATCCTTATTCTAGATCAATTGCAAAAATGTCCCCTACATCTGGAGAGGCTGTCCTCCATGGGCCCTTAGCGTCCGTGTACATTCTTCCTGGGTATAACAAGAATCCAAGGCCTTTATGCTCTTTATCGGTCCATTTTTCAGACGTGTGATTGCAATGAGCAACCTGAGGGATAAGGAAATATTGCCCCTTGGACAAAAATCAGGCTTGGTTCTGCTTACTATGAAAGTTGCAGATTCCCTAAGCTCACTGCTCCTTCCCAGTATTACAACTTACTGCATCCATCTAGGCCCACCTGTGTTGCTGCCATGGGATTTGGGTGGTTTGGGGAAAAGACTCAAACAAACATGAGCACATGCTGCCTGTGTGCTGTGAATAAAAAAGTTCTCTGTCTCTGACACAGGAAGCTCCTGTCTTCTGGTAGAATCCATGAAATAGTAACAAGCTAACTTATCAGCCTGCAAATCCCAGACACTTCTTTCCTATTCTTTACCTGTCCCTATATCCACTCCCTTTGCAATGAGACTTTGCAGCAGCTTCCATTAGGAGGTGGCACCTATTCCCCCACCTTTTGGGATGGCCATGGGATTTGCTGTAGCGAACAGAACCTGGTGGAAATGATGGTGTTATAATTCTAAACCTAGACCTCAAGAGGCATTGGAGCTTAATCTCACTCTCTTGTAGCCATGCCTTCACCTTGTGAACAAGCTTAGGCTGCCAGCTTGAGTATGAGAAACCACATAGAGGACACCAGTTGTCCTAGACGAGGTCATCCTAGATCAGCTTGTAGCCAGCCAAGCCCCAAACATGTGAAAGAGCCCAGGCTGGATCAGAACAG
This sequence comes from Dugong dugon, assembly GCA_030035585.1. Taxonomy (NCBI): domain Eukaryota; kingdom Metazoa; phylum Chordata; class Mammalia; order Sirenia; family Dugongidae; genus Dugong; species Dugong dugon. The sequence continues at coordinate 20,176,061 of CM057462.1, read as the reverse complement.
CTGCCTACCTGATCCACACCTGACCACAGATGCATAAGGGAACCCAGCCAAGACCAGAAGAATGGCCCAGCTGACCAGTAGACTCATGATCAATAGCAAATGCTAATTATTTTAAGAAAGTGAGTTACGAAGTGGTTCGTTACTCAGCAATAGCTACTATAAAATTTTCACAACTATCATCAACACTGTATCAGGATTCAGAGAGGTGAATATAGGCACTAACACATTCTAGCCAGGGACATTATTTCATTTTGTAGTCTTGAACACCCTTCAAAGTGGAGTTCATTATTCTTAATTTACAGATGAGGAAGCTGAGGCTTAGAGAGGAAGAGCAATGGCCCCACAGCCACCAAGCAGAGCCACGACTCCAGACCAGATGTTTGTAGCCCCTCTCCCCAAGGCTCCATCAGGGACTCTGTGTTCATGGGACTCACATGCATGATGTTCACACTCTCATTGAAGGTTTTCACGTAGGGCTTCAGGATGTTGAAGTGGAAGGCAGGTGTCAGCATGCGGCGGTGGCGGCTCCACTTGTCACCGCCACTCAGCAGGAGCCCATCCCCTAGTAGGGGCAGCCATGGGCATTGGGCAAGGGTAACACCTTCCTCTGAACCCCAAGATTGTCCCCAGTCCCCTTCACCCATAGTTACTCACCCAGCCAGCACTTCAGGAAACCGTAGAAGACCACTTCCTTTGGTGCGATGGCAGCTGATATGAATGAGTGCCATTAGGGGCCATGGAGATGGGTAAGGGAGGGACTCTGGGTGGGGTGTGGGCTCCCAGCCAGGGGTGTGCATCCCCCTCAAAGCACAGTACAGCAAGAATGGGGCTAAGGGCAGAGGAAACAGGGAAGAGGCAAGGGGAGACCAGAACAGGTTGAAGAGGCAAAAGTAGAGCAAAGGCAGAGCTCACAAAGACACTCCAACATGCTAGACACACCCTAACATGGCACAAGACATTACAACATGCTTGTACTTGTCTCCTCCACATCCAACATTTCTGAAACACCGAGAACGCCCAATACCCTACAAAATGCATCACATGGGCCAAGGACACCCTGGCATGGCCCAGTCTGCTCTGACATCTCCTGACATGGACCTGAAACAGCTGATATGAGACCAACATGTCCCAACATGGCAACAGCATACATGGTACACCTTGACATGTCCATAACATGACATAACATGCCCTGACATGGAGCTGAGATGGCTGACATGGCCCAAGAATCTGCTAACATGCCCCGCTATGGCCACAACAAACCAGACACAGACTAACATGTCCATAACATGACATAGCATGCTCTGATATGGACCAGAGCCACCTGACGTGACCTCAGAATATCCCACAAACAAGTCCCAGACAGAATTTAAATATGGTCTCATTAATATCCCAGATATGGCCCAGGTGTGACTGGACATACCTTAGGCCTCTCTCACACAAGATTAAAATAACCTCCCAGACACTTCACAGAGGACCCTGGGTCCCAGACACAGCCCAGCCCTGACATAGACAAGCCCAAACATGGCCCCAACATGACCAACAGGACATGCAGACAATCTCAAATGGCATCTCAGACCCCGACAGGCCCTGATGTCCTGGGCTACAACTGAGCCCAGATGTGATCGAGACCATCTCCAAATGGTCCCAGGTGCAAACATACACCCGAAGTGGCCATACAGCAGGAATCATACCCAAACCTGCTCTAGACATGACCAGACATGACCAGGGTCAGGCAGTTGGGTCCAAGTGCATCAGAGGCAGCAGACCCTCCCTACAGTTCTCCTGTCTGCCCACCTGGTCACCCACCAGCTAAAGGCAGCACCAGGGCTCGGCGTCAGCAAGCTGTGGGCAGCAGTCATCTAGCTGGGGCCAAGACAGGCTTGATGAAGGTGATGTGGAAGATGAAGATGACTGCGTGCAAGTGCCCCACCCACCATCAGCACATCTCCCCCAGGGTGCTGGCCAGGCCCTGTGTGTACCCGAGACCCTCTTCCGAGCTCTGGATCTGGGAGGAACAAAGAGGACCAAGCTCACGCCCTTGTAGGTGTCATAGAGAAGGGCTGGAGGCAGAGATCTACCCAAGCCCTAAGACCCCTGTCCAGCTCTTTGTTCTCTCTGTACCAAGCCCCCTCCCCCCCACCCCAGGTCCCATAGCCTGACACATGGCCATTCAGGGTCCCTCAGTCACAGGGGCAGAAATGGTCTCTCCCCATCGGTACCCAACACCTCCTTCCCCTCGGTGCTCTTCTTATTCCCACTTTCCAGATAAGGAAACAAAGCCTCTGAACAATGACATCATTTGCCCAGGGTCACCCATAGAGTAAGAGACTGCCTAGGACCTGAACCCAGGTCTGTCTGAATCTAGATCTTGAGTTCTTAGGCACTGAGTTGCTTGTGTCCCCAAAACAACAGCTCTGAGAGCCCTGTACCCACCAAGACTGGGCAAGTAGAGTTTCAGCAATTGTCTTGGGAGGTAGTGGGAATTAGTGAGCACTCTGGGGGAAAGGCGAGCTTTCTCATTGGAATGGAGCTTCTTGGATCATCATTTACAATGTGAGGAAAGAGTTTCCCTGAAGGTAAAACTGACAAGGAAAGTAGAACCAAGAAATGAAGACAGATTCCTGGTGGCATTGCTTGAGACCTGGATTGAGCTGTGCCTGAAGGCCACCATCCCTGGACTTTTCAGTCAATAGATCTTTCTTTCCTTAGGCCACTCATGGTTGTGTTTCCACCACTCACAGCTGAAAGGGACCTCAGCAACCAAAGAGTCAGCTACCTGCCCAGAGTCGCTGAACAGGTTAGTAACAGAGACAAGATCTTTGTCGGACACTGCCCATTCGCCTGTCCAGGGTGCAAAAGGCATAGGGCAAAGGAAGGGAGCAGAGATGAGGTGGGGTATCATAGGAGAGATATCTGGGGTCTGGAGCAGGGGAGGAATGAACTTAGGATGGACAAGCCACAGGATAGGGTAGAAGGGACTGACCCACCAGAGGTGGACGTCATGGAAGTAGTTGCCCGGAGCCCTTCTCATAGTGCTGCAACTAGGGTGGGTGGGCAGAGGCTAGGTCTGGCAGGAGGCTCAGAAGCCACCACTGCCCACCACATCACCCTGCCCTAGCTTAAAAACTTCCTACACAACATTCCACACCCAGTTCCAGCAACCATACCTCCAGGAAACCTTCCAGTCTGCCCCAACAGAAGCCTTTCTTCTCCTCTGGGCTGCCCCCACCCATCTCTCCCTCTGGCCCCACTCCTGACAACATGAAGTTGGGGGTGTCTCTGTCCAGATCCTCTTCCCCATGATGGGGGTTCCTCCATGATTGGACCCTGGACTGAGAATACAGGGGGAGTTGCAGATGGGGAGATGGAGGCTGGTGAATGCATGAAAGAAAAAGAAGGCTGAGAGAAGAGGGAAAGGGGCTGGGGTCTTGCAGGAGCCACCCAGAAGCTGGGGGGCAGAGGGGCACTAGCTCTTGGATGCTGCCACAGCACCCACCACCACAAGCTCTGCATGGGTACCTGAGGCATTAACAACAGGCCGAATGATGTCGGGGTGGCACAGAGTGATGATGGGTTTGATGGGGCCCAACCAGCTCTTAAAGCCTTGAGGGTAGGTGGCCACCAGATGAGCCACTTCCGTCAAACCCTCCTCTGTGGGGGTGATCTGCAAACAACCAGGAGTTGTCACCTCTCCAGAATGAGCCACAAGCATCCAGCTCTTCTCACCCTCCAGAGGTGGCACAGCCCCTGCTCTGAATGATTGTCAGGATTCTTCCCTGAGGGAGGGACTCCCTGCTTCCTCCTCCTCCGTCCAAAGGAACAAGGGTCCCTCGGGGGTGGGAGGGTCCTTGTGGCAGTCTCCAAGTCCAAGGGTGTATCCAAGAGTAGAGGGGAAAGGCACACTCTCTAGCCACAGAGCTTGGCTCGAGGTAGTGGGTTTTCTCATCCTGAGTGTAGCCGCAGCAGAGAGGACAGTCACAGGGAGAGGTCCCTGTGGAGACGTCTGCAGACAGCAGTGTGGTCTCAGGGCTATAGCACAGGGGCCTGTTCCCACATTCTCTCTGGGACCTGGTAGCCCACACTGCAGCCTCTGGGTCCACCACCTGGAAAGTCTGCAGACCTGGCACCTTCCAGCCTTGCATGCTTCCCAGGAGCAGGCATGAACTCTGACTGCCCATTACACTGCAGCTCCCGTTGATGGAGCACCTCCTGTGTGTTGGGTGGTCACAGGCGTGTCTGTAACATCCTCTCCCTGAACCTATAGATGGGTCCCTCCATGGTGCCAAGGGCAGGTAAGGGCTGAGGAGTGCATAGACGATGAAGAGGAGGAAGTTTCTGGTGACACATCTCTCAGGTCCTTGGGACACCCCAGCAGTCTGATCCTGAACCCCAAGACTTTTCTTAAGGTCCTCGGGAGTCCCTGGTAGCAATGACCTCTGGGACATCCTGGGACGCCCTGCCCATCCAAGCCTAACTCCTTAGACATCTTCTCAAGAGTCCTAGGGACACCCTGTTCATGCCTGACCCCCAAAATGCCCCCTAGGGTTCTCGGAACGCTCTGGCTGTGCCTGACTCCCAGCCTGCTCCAACCACTTTCACCTAGTGACCTGCTCCCTGCTCCCCAAGAAACCTGAGCCAAGGATTCAGTGTGCTTCATGGAACTGATCCAGAGAGGGAGAGTGACTAGGCCAATGTCACATAGCAAAAGGGGTTGGAGGAGAGGTAGAGCGATCCAGACCAGACCAGCCTCTCACAGGCCAAGCCATAGGAAGTGGAGGCAGGACTGCAGGTGACCTATGACATTCCTGCGGCCTCCAGGGCCCTCTGAGGACACCCCAAAACCCGGAATCTCGGGAAACCTCATGGTGAGCTTGGGAGCATCCCATTCTGAATTAACTTTACTTTAATGAGCAGCAGAATTGAAGGTAGCTCTTCCCCAAACTGCTGTTCTCCTCTGGGCAGAGGGGGAAGCTGGAGAGACATGTTTGTCCCCAAACTGGTCTGGGGGAGGGGAGAAGCTAGGGCCTGTCCCTTTGGCCTTGAGAGCCCAAAGGATGTGATGGTCACCCAGGCCCAGGATGTGTCCTCAACCACTGGGTCCTTGAACATTTATTGTTCAAGGGCTGGGCACTGCTGATAGAGTTCTGCCTTCTAGAGCTACAGTCATGTGGAAGAGATAGATGATAAACAAATGACTGGAAGATTAACCATTTAATTACAAGTGTGAGCAGGGCCACAGCAGATGTAAAGGAAGGCTTCTCAAATGGGTTCCATTGGTAATCTTGGGGGTAGAGGGCTAGCTAAGAAGAGGAAGGGGCCCCAGGAAGGGATGGACTAGGGAGACTGCCTGCACGTCTCTGGCCCAGCTGTGCGCCTGTGGGTGGGAGAAGACAGTGGGGGAGCTACAGCCCTCATGGGGGGGCACTGGCCAGAGGTCAGCAGAGGTGGGCCCAGCAGCAGGTGAGGGACCCTGCACTGTGCCCCTGATGACACTCCCTGTTCAGGGTGAGACTGCGGGAAAGTCAGGAGGTCCAGCTCTGTCCAGTCTGCCCTGGGAACCCCCCAGGGGAGCCAGAGAGCACTAATGGAGGAAACATAAGGAGAAAAATATCCCAAAGCAGGCTGGGGTGAGGGAGGAGAAGAATGAGAGAAAGAACTCAGGCATGGAGGAGGGAAGAGAAGAGAGAAGTGGACCTGGAGAGTGAGGGAGGAAAGAGGGCTCCTCTTGGCCTCCCTCACTTCTCTGCTGTCCTAGACCCACCCACCCCTCTCCCCCAGCCCCCTGACCCTGATTGCCCTGGTCCTGACACCCCAGATCTGTCTTACTGCCCCACTCACCATGCCTAGGTGCCCCAAGAACCAGTTCCGCATTGGAGGCTGTGGGAAAAATTGGAGACGGTGGCAGTTGTCACAGAAGGTGTAGGTCCAGGCCAGGACACGGGCCAGGAGCCAGGAGGTCATGGCCAGAAGCAGGATTAGCCACAGGGAGGCTGCCCCGTGCCAGAGTCCCAGCCATGACAGGTTGAGCAGTAACATCCTACAGGCCGATGAAAAAGGGTGCTAATGGTGAGCTGAGGCAGAGGTGGGATGGGCACAAGGTAGAGAAAAGGGCCAAGGGATTCCCCAGGGACAGGGGAGAGGGCAAACATGGGTAAACTTGGGGCCCGAGAGTGGAGGGAGGTCCAGGGAAGGCCAGGGGGGAGAGTTGGGGGACAGAGAGAGAGAAATGGAGCAAGAGGTGGCTGGAATTCAGGAATTCCTGCCCCAGAAGCCCCAGGGGGGTTTCAGAGGATCCAGTTACTCATTAGTCACTGTTCCTGCACCAGCTTGCTCCTTGGAGTCACCCAGCCATAGGTAGCACACCTCTCCCCAAGACCAGAACCTTCCCAGCCCTGCGGTGCCCAGCCTGGCACCTTCTGTCCTCAGCAGCTTGCCCTGCACAACCTCGTCTCCCCTCCTCCTGGGACCTCTTTACCCCTGGGGACAGCTGGGAGGGGCTGGCCTGGGCCAGCCAATCCCCATGGGCCTGGCTTCCTCCTCCCTGCCAGGCAACTGCCCAGAATGGGGCAGGGAGGGGCCAAAGGATGCAGTGGTGTCCAGAGAAGCTGAAGAGCTGGCTCAGGTCACACAGAGTGGGTGCTGGATCCTGTAGACCTAGTACCTTCCACAAGGGGAGGGGGAGAATTTGGGGTTGGGGAAGGCAAAATTTACAGCCACCCTGGCCAGTGTGCTGCAAGTAAAAATCTGAACTCAAAGGTTCAGGGGACAGGGGTGCAAGGCCAAGTTCTTTCCCCAAAACATCTGCTGGGCAATTCTACACACTGTGAGCCACAAAGGGGTGGTGTCCCCATTTCTTGGAGCAGGAATCAGAGGCTCGGAAACAGCAAGCTGCTTGCCTCTGCCACCCGACCCTACCAGAGTACAATGCTGACTCCAGCCAGCCCAGGAGATAGCAGGAATAAAGATTCCAGCCTCACGGGTATTACCAGGTTCAGATTATGGGATAAAGGGCACAGGTGGGGACAGGATACCTGGAAGCTGTGCTCGGGGAGGATGGGGAGGAGGACGGAGAAGAGACTGGAGTGGGATCCACTCAACCCTTGCTCTGACTATAAACTGTGCCGGCCCTTCTCTGAGCCTCAGTTTTCCAGTCTGGGAAATGGGGCTTCAGATGGGAACCTTAGAGGAGGCAGAGGAGGGCTCCATAAGATGGTGGGAAGGGTCAGGAGCCCTGAAGAGAGGGAGAGAAGGGAAGTGCTCGAGGTACTTGTGCACCAGGTACTCCATATAAAGCATGCCTACTTTGTGCCTCCCTTGATCTTGTCCAGAATTGCCCTGTGGGATGGTCTCAAATGAGGTAACGTTTGAAGGAGGGCTTCCCAGCAGAGCTGCTCAACAAGAGGGTGGGGCAAAGGCCATCTTCCTGAGACTGGTAGGATGTTGGGGAGACCCCTAACCTCCCTCATCCTCCACAATGCCCCTTCCAGCCCAATATGGTCCCAGGAGTCAGGCATCTGTTCTTGGAGCCCTCTGTAGGCTGGGATGAACCCCCAAGAATCTTCACCCCCTCCGCTGGGGCAGACTTCATGTGGGGCAGGAGCAGGGACAGGGCTAGGGCTTGATAAACCAGGTAGGGTCCTGAGAGATGCAAGATAAAGACTTAGGACCCACCCCACCCCTGGGAGGGGCTCAGCTCACTGTAGACCTAGTATGTACCTGGGATGGACAGGCAGCCAAGAGCTGGAGTGGCAGCTACCACCGTTGTTTGCCAAGATCAGTCACTGAACCTGTTTTAAGCCTTTTGGATATATTAAGTTTTTTATTTTATTTTATTTTAAAGATGAAGAAACCAAGAAAAATATTTAAGCAACTTGTCCAAAGTCACACAGCTAGTACATGAGTGAGCCAGGAACCCACTCAGGAGGTCTGGCTTCACATGATGCATCCTTCTCCATTAACCCTGCACTACTTTCCATCTGTAAATGGGAATTTCAGTAGCATCCATTGTTACAGATTGAATTGTGTCCCCAGAAAGGTATGTTGAAGTCCTAACTCCCAGTACCTATGAATGTGAACTTGTTTGGAAATTGGGTCTTTGAAGATGATAACTTAACTTTGAAGCTGTTCCATTGAGGTCACACTAGAGTAGGGTGGATCCTAAGTCAATCTGAGTGATGTCCTTATAAAAGAGTAGAAGAGACACAGAGAGAGACAGGGAAGATGGAGACAGAGATTGGAGTTACGCTGCAGCTGCAAGCCAAGGAACACCTGGAGCCACCAGAAGCTGGGAGAGATGAAGAAGGATCTTCCCCTGGAGCATTCGGAGAGAACATGGCCCTACCAACAGCCTGTATTCGGGCTTCTAGCCTCCAGACCTATGAGGTAATATATTCCTGTCATTTCTGAGCCACCTATGTTGTGGTAATTTGTTACAGCAACCTAGGAAGCTGATACACCCAGCTCACAAGATTGTGGTAAGCATTAAAAGAGACCATAGACAAAAAGCTGAACATAGAACTATCATATGACCCAGAAATCCCAATCCTAGGTATATACACAAAAGTGAAAGTAGAAATGCAAACAGAAACCTATACACTCATGTTCATTACATCACTTTTTAAAATAGCCAAAAAGTGGGAACAATTGAAATGGCCATTCGCAGATGAGTGGATAAACAAAATGTGGTATATACATAAAATGGAATATTACACTACCATAAAGAGAAATGAAATCCTAATACATACCATAACATGGATGAACCCTGAAAACATGTTGAATGAAATAACTCAGTCACAAAGGACAAATACTATATGATCTCACTTATATGAATTAAGCAAATATATTTTGTTGTTGCTGTTAGTTAACATTGAGCTGAATGTGACTCATGGTGTACAGAGTAGAACTGTGCTCCTCAGAGTTTTCAAAGCTGTGAACTTTCATAATATAAATATTGATGTAGTTATAGATATAGAGATATGGATATCGATACCGAGATATAGATAGATATCTACGTAGATATCTACATCTACATAGATGGATATTGATATAGTTATATATAGATATTGATATAAAGATAGACATATAGAGATACAGACACAGATATGGATAGATATTGGTTCTGCTTCTCTGCAGACCCCTAAGACACAGTCCCTGCCCCTAACGGGCTCATGTCTAGTGGAGAGACTGACAGTGATCACATACATGATCCAGAACCTATTGTACAGTGGTAGTTGATGTGGGAGAGATGCCTTGGGGGTTCTACCTTAGGCTTGGGTGAAGGAGCACCTCCAGGAGGAGGTGGTCATTGAGCAGGACCTGAATGAAGAGGGAGTCCCTGCAAGGACAGAAGGGCGAGACACCCAGCTGCACCACCAGCAAGTGAGTTCCTGCTCCTATATACTGCCACTGAGACACCAGCGTGCCGGACCACACAGCCACAGTCAGCGTCCTTGGGAGAGCCAACGGAGTAGCGCAATCTGGCAACATTCAAGTGGAAGCGGTGTTAAACGTTCACTACCCACGAGCAAGAGCACAAAATACAGCAGAGCTCTGCAGCCCTGGGGAGGGCAGGATCCATAGGCTGAGCCCCTTCTTCCTGAATCAGATTAGGTGTCAGAAATGGGGGGAAGGAAGCCAGTGGGAGGGGGAATCCCTAAGGAAAAACACTCTTTGGGAAATCCCTGCCTGAGGAGGTAGGAGCTTCTCCAAGGATATCTCATCCAACAAGGAACGTCTGAGCCGACAAATCATACCTGCTTGACTTACATAATGTCCCCCCAGGGAGTGCAGGGAGGCAGGGGACCCACATACAGGAAACTGGGGCTGGCTTCCCTCCAGAGGCCAAGCTACCCCTACCTGGAGTGAAACTGTGGGCACGTGTGTCAGACCAGCTGTGGTCACAGCTGTGTGACTGACCAGCCTCAGGCATGACCATCACCCCTCTGAGCCTCAGACTTCTTGGTCTTTTAGTGGCCAATAAAACTTCACAGTGAAACCTGTACAGCAATGTTCACTGCAGCACTATTCCCAAAAGCCAAAATGTGGAAACAACCAAAATAGCCATCAGCAGATGAATGGATAAGCCAAATGTGGTCCATCCATACAAGGGAATATTACATAAAGAGAAATGAAATCCTGATGCATGCCACAACATGGGTGTACCTTGAAAACATCATGCTGAGCAAAACAAGTCAGTCACAAAAAGACACATACTGTATGGTCTCACCTATATGAAATAAGCAAATATATGGAAAACAAAGATTATTAGTGATTACCAGGGGTAGGAGGGGGGGGGAGGGGAAGCTATTGCTTAGGGTGTCAATGAGTTTATGTTAATAGTGGCAGAATGATTTGGAAAAAGATAGCAAGAATGATTGCACAACTTGAATATAATCAATATAATCAATTATGCATGTGGAAATTGTTGACTTGCTGTTATATTTTCACCAGTTTTTTTTAAGTTATGCAAGAGTTCAATCTGACACAAGGAGACAGAGTAAGAAATTCAGTTTCAAAATGGCATGTGGTGAATCCCATCTATATATAAAATTTATGAGTGTATCTGTGTGTGTCTGTGTACATGCTTGTATATGCATTGGAAAAGATCCGGAAGAATTCACAAATCACAGCTGGAATTTGAGGAAGTAGAATTGACTAAAGACCCTGTTAACTTTCTACATGTCTCTGTGACTTTGTTTTTCACACAGAGTATAAGCTTTATCATTAAAACACAATTATAAAATTAAGCAACAAAAAGACAAAAACCCAATCAAGAAAATGGGCAAAGAACTTGACTAGACATTTCACCAAAGAGGATTATACAAATGGCCAACAAGCCCATGAAAAGACGCTCAACATCATTAGTCATTAGGGAAATGCAAATCAAAACCACAATGAGATAGCACCTCATCCTCACTAGAATGGCTATGATTAAAAAATAGAAAATAATAGGCATTGGTAAGTATGTAAAGAAATCGGAACCGTCAACCATTACTGGTGGGAATGTAAATGGCATGTTGTTGTTAGGTGCTGTTGAGTTGGTTCCAACTCATAGAGACCCTATGCACAACAGAACAAAACACTGCCTGGTCCTATGCCATCCTTATAATTGTTGTTATGCTTGAGCCATTGTTGCAGCCACTGTGTCAATCTATCTCATTGAGGGTCTTCCTCTTTTTTGAGGACCCTCTACCAAGCATGATGTCCTTCTCCAGGGACTGCTCCCTCCTGATAGTATGTCCAAAGTATGTGAGACAAAGTGTTACCATCTTTGCTTGTAAGGAACATTTAGGTAGTACTTCTTCCAAGACAGATTTGTTCTGGCAGTCCGTATTCAATATTCTTCACCAACACCATAATTCAAAGGCATCAATTCTTCTTTGGTCATCTTTATTCATTGTCCAGCTTTTGTACGCGTATGAGGCAATTGAAAACACCATGGCTTGGGTCAGGCGCACCTTAGTCCTTAAAGTGACATCTTTGTTTTTCAAAACTTCGAAGAGGTCTTTTGCAGCAAATTTGCCCAGTGCAATGAATCACTTGATTTCTTGACTGCTGCTTCCATGGGTGTTGATTGTGGATCCAAGAAAAATGAAATCCTTGACAACTTCAATCTTTTCTCTTTTTATCGTGATGTTGCTTATCGATCCAGTTGTGAGGATTTTTGTTTTCTTTATGTTAAGGTGCAATCCATACTGAAGGCTACAGTCTTTGCTCTTCATCTATAAGTGCTTCAAGCCCTCTTCACTTTCAACAAGCAAGATTGAGTCATCTGCATATCGTAGGTTGTTAAGGAGTTTTCCTCCAACCCTGATGCCCCGATCTTCTTCATATAGTCCAGCTTCTCGGATTATTTGCTCAGCATACACATTGAATAAGTATGGTGAAAATGTAACCTGATCCTACTAATGCCAGTAAATTTCCATTTGTCCTTACACTAGATCACGCCAGATTTGGCCCACCCCACATGCACAGAAGGCCAGCTGTGACCACTAATTCACCTCAACAGAGGACGCAGCAATAAGAGGAACAAATTGGAAGGAAAATCATCACCCTGACCCTATTCTGAAGCAAGAGGTCCGACAAGAACCACATCACCTCATGTTTCCTGGCCACCTTCTAGAATTTTCCCTCCCCAGTACACCTGTGAAGCTGCCATCTTGCTGCCCATATCACATATAAATCCTGCTTCCCCGTAGCTCAGGGAGCTGGATCTGAGGAACTTCCTCCCGACTCCCTGCTGCATTGCAATAAAGTTAGACTTTCTCTTTCTCAAAGACCAATGTCCAGGTAACTGGCAAGTCTGAGCATACCGGACAAGGGCCTACCTTTTAGCGTTCGGTAACAAAAGGATACAACCCTGACGCATGCCTTTCCTGATTTTAAACCACTCAGTATTCCCTTGTTGTGTTTGAATGGCTGCCTCTTGATTTATTTACAGGTTCTGCATGAGACCAACTACATATTTTGGAATTCCCATTCTCTGTAATGTTATCCATAATTTATTATAATCCACACAGTCGAATGCCTTTGCATAGTCAATAAAACACAGGTAAACATCTTTCTGGTATTCTCCACTTTCAGCCAGGGTCCACCCGACATCACAAATGATACCCCTCATTCCACGTCTGGCTTGAATTTCTGGCAGCTCCCTGTCGATGTACTGCTGCAACCACTTTTGAATGATCTTCAGCAAAATTTTACTCCTATGTGATATTAATGATATCGTTCAATAATTTCCACATTCTGTTGAATCACCATTCTTTGCACTGGCCACATATATGGACCCTATTCCACACAGTTGGTCAGGTAACTATCTTCCAAATTTTTTGGCATAGATGAATGTGCACTTCCAGTGCTGCATTGGTTTGTTGAACCATCATAATTAGCATTCCATCAATTATTGAAGCCTTGTTTTTCACCAATGCCTTCATTGCAGCTTGGACTTCTTCCTTCAATACCATCAGTTCTTGATCGTATGCTACCTCCTGAAATGGTTGAACATCGACCAATTCTTTTTTGGTACAGTGACTCTGTGTATTCCTTCCATCTTCTTTTGATACTTCCTGTGTCATTTAATATTTTCCCTGTAGAATCCTTCAATATTGCAACTCGACGCTTGAATTTTTTCTTCAGTTCTTTCAGCTTGAGAAATGCTGACCGTGTTCTTCCCTTTTGATTTTCTAATTCCAGGTCTTTGAACACGTCATTATAATACCTTACTTTGTCTTCTTAAGCTGGCCTTTGAAATCTTCTGTTCAGTTCTTTTACTTCATCATTTCTTCTGTTCCCTTTAGCTACTCTACGTTTAAGAGCAACTTTCAGAGTCTCTTTTGACATCCACTTTGATCTTTTCTTTCTTTCCTATCTTTTTAATGATCTCTTACTTTCTTCATGTATAATGTCCTTGATGTCACCCCACAACTCATCCGGTCTGTGGTCATTAGTGTTTAATAAGTCAAATCTATTCTGAGATGTTCTCGAAATTCAAGTGGTATATACTCATACTTTCACTGTCATGGACTTATTCTAATTTTCTTCAGCTTCAACTTGAACTTGCATATGAGCAATTGATGATCTGTTCCACAGTTGGCCCTGGCCTTGTTCTGACAGATGATATTGAGCTTTTTCACTCCTATATTTCCACAGATGTAGTCAATTTGATTCCTGTGTATTCCATCTGGTGAGGTCCACATATATAGTCACCATTTACATTGGTGAAAAAAGGCATTTGCAGTGAAGAAGTCGTTGGTCTTGCAAAATTCTAGCATGCACTCTCCAACGTCGCTTTTATCACCAAGGGTATATTTTGCAACTACTGTTCCTTCTTCTTTGTTTCCAACTTTCGCATTCTAATCACCAGTAATTATCAATGCAACTTGATTGCATGTTTGATCAATTTCAGACTTCGGAAGTTGGTAAAATCTTCAATTTCCTCATCTTTGGCATTAGTAGTTGATGCATAAATTTGAATAATAGTCATATTAACCGGTCTTCCTTGTAGGCATATGGATATTATCCCATCACTAACAGCGTCGTACTTCAGGATAGATCTTGAAATGTTCTTTTTGACCATGCATGCAACACCATCCCTCTTCAATTTGTCATTCCCAACATAGTAGGTCACATAATTTGTCTGATTCAAAATGGCTAATACCAGCCCATTTCAGTTCACTAATGCCTAGGATATTAATGTTTATGCATTCCATCTCATTTTTGACAGCTTGCCACTTTCCTAGATTCATATGTCATACATTCCACGTTTCTATCATTAATGGATGTTTGTAACTGTTTCTTCTCATTGTGAGTAGTGCCACAACAGCAAATAAAGGTCTCAAAAGCTTGACTCTATCCACATCATTAAGGTCGACTCTACTTTGAGGAGGCAGCTCTTCCCCAGTAGTATTTTAAATGTCTTCCAACCTGAGGGGCTCATCTTCTGGCACTATATCAGACAATGTTCTCCTGCTATTCATAAGGTTTTCACTGGCTAATTTTTTCAGAAGTAGACTGCCAGGTCTTTCTCTAGGTAATCTGGAATCTCAGCTGAAACCTGTCCACCACTGGTGACCCTGCTGGTATTTGAAATACTGGTGGCATAGCTTCCAGCATCACAACAACATGTAAGCCACCACAGTACAACAGACTGACAGATGTATGGGTGCAAATGGCATAGCCACTACTAAATAATGTTTGAGAGTTCCTCAAAAAGTTAAACATAGAATTACCATATGACCTACTTTCTTAGGATGGGTTCTCTAGAGAAGAAAAACCAGTGAAGTGTATATATATTGAGAGAGAGGAATTTATCCCAAGGAAATGGCTCATGTGCTTGTGGAGGCTGGCAAGTCTCGAAGTCTGTGGGTCAGGGGCCAGGCTGGAGGCTTCTTCTGACTCATGTGGTTGCAGGGTCTGATGAACCCAGAACTGGCAGGTCAGATGACAGGCTGCTGGCCCACAGGGCTGTCGAAGCTGGCAAATCCCAAAGTTGGCAGGTCATATTACAGGCTGCTGGCTCAAGTCCCAAGAACCAGAGGTCAGATGATGATAAACCAGATGAAGGATGCAGAACAAGGGGAGAGCTTTGCCAGAACCTCTCTCTATATGTATTTTGGATGCAGTTCATACCTCCAAGGGAACTCTCCTCACATTAGATACTTGAGTAAGGGTATGACTAGAGTAAGGGTGTGATCTGGGTCACACCCTCTTGTCAGTATTTACAACACATACAATGGTGGATAACCAAAAAATCAAACTCGTTGCCATCAAGTGGATTCTGATTCATAGTGATTCTATAGGACAGAGTAGAACAGCCCCATAGGGTTTCCAAGGAGCAACTGGTGGATTCAAACTGCCAGTCTTTTTGTTAGCAGCCTAACACTTAACCACTGTGCCACCAGGGCTCCAAAAAGGAGGATAGTTACATGATATTACAAAAAAGGGAGGATAAATACATCAAATCACAAAATGGAGGATAATTAAAATCAAGGCCTGGACAAATTGACACGTAACTTTAACCATCACAGTCCACCATTTGTCAACTTGGTACCTGTATACATCTCATCAAACCATACATAATCTCTAAATAAAGACAATCATAAAGTCATACTTAGGCCTAACATAATACAACTAACACGTGCACAGTCAAAAACACTCTCACCCAGTTTACATCTTATATATTATAAGGGACGGAATTGTGGAGGGAAGAAAACAAAACATTTAT
This sequence comes from Dugong dugon, assembly GCA_030035585.1. Classification (NCBI taxonomy): domain Eukaryota; kingdom Metazoa; phylum Chordata; class Mammalia; order Sirenia; family Dugongidae; genus Dugong; species Dugong dugon. Next base: position 20,160,340 of record CM057462.1, on the reverse strand, counting down.
ATATATAGATATATACACATGCACATATACATACAGCCCTGGTGGAGCAGTGGTTAAGAACTATGGCTAGCTAGAGCTACTAATCAAAAGGTTGGCAGTTGGAATCCACCAGCTGCTCCTTGGAAACTCTATGCAGCAGTTCCACTCTGTCCTATAGGGTGGCTATGAGTCAGAACCGACTTGACGGCAGCAGGTGTATATATACATATATGCAAAGATATCACTTTGAAGACTAAGGTGCACCTGACTCAAGCTATGGTATTTTCAATCACCTCATACACATGCAAAAACTGGACAATGAATAAGGAAAATGGTAGAAGAATTGATGAATTTGAATTATGGTGTTGACTAAGAATATTGAATATACTATGGATGCCAGAAGAACCAACAAATCTGTCTTGGAAGAAGTACAGCCAGAATGCTCCTTAGAAGCGAGGATAGTGTACTTAGGACACGTTATCAGGAGGGAGCAGTCCCTGGAGAAGGACGTCAAGCTTGGTAAAGTAGAGAGTCAGCAAAAAAGAGAATATCCTCAAAGTGATGGGTTGACACAGTGGCTGCAACGATGGGCTGAAGTATAATAACAATTATGAGAATGATGCAGGACCAGACAGTGTTTCATTTTGTTGTAGATAGGGGTCACTATGATTCAGAACCGACTCGACAGCACCTAACAACAACAATATACACACACAAGTATAATAAAACAATTATAGTCTTTTCTGCAATTGGTCATGTGGTCATAACTGGGATTTAGAATGATCTTCTTCAACCACTCATTCTGTATTGCCTTTACCCTCAGCAAGTACCTCAGCTGGTTTTGGTTCTTTGCCTGGTGAGGGGATTTAAAAACTCTTCTTCACCTCCATTATGTAATATCAATTCTATTTCCCCTTGGTAATCAGGATCAATCACACCAGCCAATATGATAACTCCCTTCTTTGCCTGTTGAACCGGAGGCATGAGGAGCCTAAAGTGACCAAGTGGCATTCTTAAATTCCAGTTCAATGGAATCAGTGCTGGGTCTCCAGGAGAGGGCATTCCTCCCTTTGGAACTAAGACTTCTAGACCTGCAGAGCATAGGATCATGGAGAAAGGAAGCAAACATCTTGAGAGTGGGACACTAGGTGTAATAGTGAGTGGTGCCACTCCGATTTCCACCCCTTGATTCCTGGACCCGTGACTTCTAGCTATGGGAGAAATAGCACCATATGCTGGACCCTGGTTTAGAGCTTGAACAGCCTCCCAGAAAACATTGTTCCAACCCTGCAAGGTATTGCCACCTAGCTGGCACCATAATTATGTTTTCAGAAGGCCATTCCATTGTCCTATTAAGCCAGCTGTTTCAGGATGATGGGGAACTTGGTAAGACCAGTGAATTACATGAGCACGGGCCCATTGCCACATTTCATTTGCTGTGAACTGTGTGGGATACCATGATGGTGTATAAGGCGTTCTGTAAGTCCACGGATGGTAGCTTTGGCAGAAGCACTGTGTGCAGTGAAGGCAAATATGTATCCAGAGTAAGTGTCTATTCCAGTAAGAATGAAACACTGCACTTTCCCTGATGGAAGCAGTCTGATGTAATCAACCTGCCACCAGGCTGCTGGCTGATCACCTTGAGGAATGGTGCCATATCGAGGACTCAGTGTTGATCTCTGTTGCTGGCAGATTACCCACTCAGCTGTGGCTGTAGCCAAGTCTGTCTTGATGAGTGGAAATCCATTTTGCTGAGCCCATGCATAACCTCCATCCCTGCCACAATGACCACTTTGTTCAAGAACCTATTGAGCAATGACAGGAGTGTCAGAGGAAAGAGGGTAACTGGTTTCCACAGAATATGCCACCCTATCCACTTGATTGTTAACGTCTTCCTCTGCCAAGGTCACCCTTTTGTGAGTATTCACATGAGACACAAATATCTTCACTTCTTTGGCCCATTCAGAGAGATCTATCCACATACCTCTTCCCCATGCCTCCTTGTCACCATTTTTACACTCATGTTCCTTCCAAGTCTCTGACCATTCAGCCAGACCATGGTCACAGCCCAAAATCAGTATACAATCACACATCTGGCCATTTCTTTTTCCAAGCAAAGTGAACTAGGTGCTCTTCTCAAAGTTCTGCCCATTGGGAGGATTTCCATTCACCACTGTCCCTCAGAGAGGTCCCAGAAAGGGGCTGCAGTGCTCTCGAGCGGCGCCTACATATCGCACAAAACCATCTGTAAACCAGGCACGAGTTTTCTCTTCCTCAGTCAACTGATCATAAGAAACTCCCTGTGAGGCCATAGGTACAGACTGGGAGATGGAAAGTAATGTGACAGGAATGGAGATCATGGGCATTTGAGCCACTTCATCATGCAACTTACTTGTGCCTTCAGGTCCTTCTCAAGCCCGATCTTGTATATACCACTTCCATTTAAAGACAGAGTGCTGCTGTGCACGTTTAACTTTATGACTCTGTGGGTCAGTCAGCACCCAGCTCATGAGGGGCGGCTCAGGCCGCATGGTGACTTGGTGGTCCATGGTTAGTCGTTCAATCTCTGCTCAGGCCCAGTAACAAGCCAAAAGTTGTTTCTCAAAAGGAGAGTAGTATCTGCAGAGGAAGGCAGGGATTTGCTCCAAAATCCCAATGGTCTACACTATAATTCACCAATAGGGTCCTGCCAAAGACTCCAAACAGCATTTCTATCTGCCGCTTCCAGCACCATTGGATCAGCCAGATCATATGGCCCAAGTGGCAGAGTGGCTTGCATGAGCCTGAACCTGTTGCAGAGCCTTCTCTTGGTCTGGGCGTCACTCAAAACTGGCAGCTTTTTGAGTCATTTGATGAATAGGCCAGAGTAGCACGCCTAAATGAGGGATAGGTTGCCTCCAAAATCCAGAAGCCCACCAGGCTTTGTGCCTCCTTTTTAACTGTAGGAGGAGCCAGATGCAATAACTTATCCTTCACTTTAGAAGGAATATATTAAGATGCCCCACACCAATGGATCCTTAGAAATTTTACTGAGGTGGAAGACATCTGAATTTTTGTTCAGTTAATTTCCCACCCTCTGGCACACAATGGGCTTGGTTTTGTTTTGTTTTGTTTTGTTTTGTTTTTTAACACACAAATGTCTTACCAATAACTCTAGTCATTGACACCTCTTTCTTACTAGGTCCAATAACCATAATGTTATCAATGTAATGAACCTGTGTGACATCTTGTGGAAGGCAAGGTAATCAAGTCCCCTGTGGACTAAATTACAACATAGGGTTGGAGGGTTGATATACCTCTGAAGTAGGATAGTGAAGACGAATTGCTGGCCTTGCCAGTTAAAGGTAAACTGCTTCTGGTGTTCCTTCAAAACAGGTGTGGAGAAAAAGGCATTAGCAAGATCAATAGCTGCATACCAGGCACGAGGTTTTTGTTGTTGTGATGTGCTGTCAAGTCAGTTCCAACTCATAGTGACCTTATGTACAACAGAACAAAACACCGTCCAGTCCTGTGCCATCCTCATAATCGTTGTTATGCTTGAGCCCATTGTTGCAGCCACTGTGTCAATCCATCTCGTGGAGGCTCCTCCTCTTTTTTGATGATCCTCTATTTTACCAGGTATGATGCCATTCTCCAGGGACTGCTCCCTCCTGATAACTTGTCCAAAATATGTGAGACGAAGTCTCACCACCCTTGCTTGTAAGGAGCATTCTGGCTGTACTTGTCACCAGAAAGATTTGTTCATTCTTCTGGCAGTCCAAGGTATAATCAATATTCTTTGCCAACACCATAATTCAAAGCAGTCTTCAGTCTTCTTCTTCAGTCTTCCTTATTCCTTGTACAACTTTCCCATGCATATGAAGTGGCTGAAAATACCATGGCTTGAGGCAGACAACCTTAGTCCTCAAAGTTACATCTTGGCTTTTTAACACTTCAAGTAGATTTTTTTGCAGCAGATTTGCTCAGTGAAATGCGTCATTTGATGTCTTGACTGGCGCTTCCATGGGTGTTGATTGTAGATTCAAGTAAAATGAAATCCTTGACAACTTCAATCTTTTCTCTGTTTACCATGATGTCACTTACTGGTCCCGTTGTAAGGATTTTTGTTTCTTTATGTTGAGGGGCAATCCATACTGAAGGCTGTAGTCTTTGATCTCTATCACTAAGTGCCTCAAGTCTTCTTCCCTTTCAGCAAGAAAGGTTGTGTTATCTGCATATCACTGGCTGTCAGTGAGTCTTCCTTCAATCCTGATGCTGCGTTCTTCTTCATAGATTATTTGTTCAGCATACTGATTGAATAAATATGGTGAAAGCATACAACACTGAGGCACATCTTCTTGACTTTAAACCATGCAGTATCCCCTTGTGCTGTTCGAACTACTGCCTCTTGGTCTATGTACAGTTTCCTCATGAGCACAATTAAGTGTCTGCAATTCCCATTCTTTGCAAGATTATCTATAATTTGTTATGATCCACACAGTTGAATGCCTTTGTATAGTTAATAAAACACAGGTAAACATCTTTCTGGTATTCTCAGCTTTCAGCCAAGATCCATCTGACATCAGCAATGATATCCCTTGTTCAGTGTCCTCTTCTGAATCCAGCTTGAATTTCTGGCAGTTCCCTGTCGATGCACTGCTGCAACCACTTTTGAATGATCTTCAGCTAATTTTACTTGCTATTCCGTCATTTCCTGGAGCTTTGTTTTTCACCAGAGCTTTCAGTACAGTTTGGACTTCTTCCTTCAGTAACATTGATTCTTGATCATATGCTGCTTCCTGAAATGGTTGAACATTGGCCAATTCTTTTTGGTGCAGTGTCTTTGTGTATTCTTTCCATCATCTTTTGTTGCTTCCCACATCGTTCAGTATTTTCCCCGTAGATTCCTTCAATATTGCAACTTGAGGCTTGTGGTTTTTTTCTTCAGTTCTTTCAGCTTGAGAAACGCTGGGCATGTTCTTCCCTTTTGGTTTTCTAACTCTAGATCTTTGCTCAGTTAATACTTTGTCTTCTTGATCCACCCTTTGCAATTTTCTGTTCAGTTCTTTTACTTCATCATTTCTTTCGTTCGCTTTAGCTACTCTATGTTGAAGAGCAGGTTTCAGAGTCTCTTCTGACACCAGTTTTGGTGTTGTCTTTTTCCCTTCCTTTTGAATGACTTTTTGTGTTCTTCACATATGATGTCCTTGATGTCATCCCACAACTGGTCTGGCCTTCAGTCATTAGTATTCAGTGTAACAAATCTATTCTTGAGATGATCTCCAAATTCAGATGAGATATACTCAAGATTTTATTTTGGCTTTCATGGACTTGTTCTAATTTTCTTCAGCTTCAACTTGAACTTGCATATGAGCAATTGATGGTCTGTTCTGCGGTTGGCCCCTGGCCTTGTTCTGACTGTTGATATTGAGCTTCTCCATCATCTCTTTCTACAGATGTAGTTGATTTGATTTGTGTATTGTTGCAAAGATGGAAGCTATGTCATCAGTATTTCAAAGACCAGGAGGGTCACCCATGATGGACAGGTTTCAATGGAGCTTCCAGACTAAGATGCACTAGGCAGAAGGACCTGGCACTCTACTTCTAAAAGCAAATCGGTCAGTTAAAACCTTACAGATAGCAGTGGAACATTATCTGATATAGTGCTGGAAGATGAGCCCCTCAGGTTGAAAGGCACTCAAAATATGACTGGGGAAGCACTGTCTGTCTTCTCAAAGGAGAGTGGACTTTAATGACGTAGATGGAGTAAAACTTTCAGGGCCTTCATTTGCTGATGTGGCACTATTGAAAATGAGAAGAAACAACTGCAAACATTCATTAATAGAAACACGGAGTGCATTAAATATGAATCTAGGAAAATTGGAAGTCATCAAAAATGAAAGAGAACACTTGAAGATAGATATCCTAGGCATTAGTTAGCTGAAATGGACTAGTATTAGCCATTTTGAATCAGAAAATCATATGGTCTACTATGCCGGTAATGACAAATTGAAGAGGAATGGCATTACATTCATTGCCAAAAAGAACATTTCAAGATCTATCCTGAAGTACAACACTGTCAGTGATAGGATAATATCCATACGCCTACAAGAAAGACCAGTTAATATGACTATTATTCAAATTTACACACCAACAACTAAGGCCAAAGATGAAGAAATTGAAGATTTTTACCAACTTCTGCAGTCTGAAATTGATCAAACATACAATCAATGTGCAATGATAATTAGTGGTGATCGGAATGCAAAGTTGGAAACAAAGTTGGATCAGTAGCTGGAGAATATGACCTGGGTGATAGAAAAGACGCTGGAGATCACAGGATAGACTTATGCAAGACCAACAACTTCTTCTCTGCAAATCCCTTTTTTCAACAACATAAATGGTGATTATACACATGGACCTCACCAAATGGAATACAGACTGGTACTAGGAGATGTAGTAATTTGCTTCAGCAATGAAACTACATCTGAACAGCAGCTGTAATTGGAATCATCACCTGGTTAAGTTTATGGTAATCCACTGTCATTACCAAAATCCATCTGATTTTTGCACAGGCCAAATAGGCAAGTTGAAGGGGGATGTGGTTGGAATCACCACCCCTGTATCCTTCAAGTCCTTGATTGTGGCAGTAATCTCTGCAATCTCTCCAGGAATGCAGTGTTGCTTTTTGTTTACTATTTTCCTAGGTATGGGGCTGTTCTAATGGCTTACACCATAATAGCCCTTACTCCACATGTCAGGGATCCAGTGAAGGGGTTCTGCCAGTTGCCGAGTATGTCTATTCTAATTAAGCATTCTGGAACTGGGGGAATCACTACAGGATGGGTTAGAGGATCCACTGGACAACTGTGAGACCCACTTGAGCTAAGACTCCATTGATAACCTGACCTCCATATGCCCCGATTCTGATGGTGTGCCACAGTGACATTTTGGGTCTCCTGGAATTAGTATCAATTCAGAGCCAGTACCCAGTAATCCCCTAAAAAACAGATCATTTCCTTTTCCCCAATAAACAATTACTCTTATAAAAGTCCATAGATCCCTTTGGGGAAGGCTGGGATAAACAGTATAAAGTTTTGGCTGTGCAGTGGGGTCCTTCTGCAAGGGGACCTGGCCTCTCCTTCATTCAAGGGGTTATGGGTCTGTGAAGTGGCTCAAGACTGGAAATTGAATGAGGGACTGTGACTGTCTATTCTGGCGATTCAAGTTAGACTGCCATTCACTTGACCTAGAATTCTTCAGCTTGTACAGATCAAGTAAATATTTAGTAGATTTCTCATCTATTTCTCTCCTAAGGATACTTAAGTAGCGGACACCATAAGTCCATAGGATTCAGACTATTCTGATTACTGCTTTGACTCTGCTGTCTGTTATAGTAATCACGCCCATCTTGTCTTTGTCGATTAAGTGTTGCCACTTGGTCCCTGTCATGGATTGAATTGTGTCCCCAAAATATATATGTAAATTTGGCTGGGTCATGATTCCAGTATTGTGTGTTTGTGTACCATTTTGTAATCTGATGTGATTTCCTTATGTGTTGTAAACTATATCACTATGATGTAATAAGATGGATTAGTGGCAGTTATACTGATGAGGTCTACAAGATTGGATAGTGTCTTAAGCTAATCTCTTTTGAGATATAAAAGACACAAGTGTGCAGAGATGCAGGGAAACCTCATACCACCAAGAAAGCAGTGCTGGGAGCAGAACGCGTCCTTTGGACCTGAGGTTCCTGGGCAGAGAAGCTCCCAGATCAAGGCAAGATTGATGACATGGAGCTTCCTCCAGAGCTGACAGAGAAAGTGTTCCCCTGGAGCTGATGACCTGAATTTGGACTTGTAGCCTACTGGACCATGAGAGAATTGACTGCTCTTTGTTAAAGCCATCCACTTGTGATATTTCTGTTATAGCCACACTAAATGACTAAGACAGTCCCTGTCATGGATTGAATTATGTCCCCCCCAAAAAAATGAGTGTATCAATTTTGATAGGCCACGATTCCTCGTATTGTGTGATTTTCTTATATTTTGTAAATCCTGCCTCTATGATGTGAGTGAGGAAGAATGGGTGGCAGTTGTGTTAGTAAGGCAGGACTCAATCTACAAGACTGGATTGCGTCCTGAGGCAGTCTCTTGATATAAGAGATAGAAGTGAGCAGAGAGACAGGGGAACCTCATACCACCAAGAAAGCAATGCCAGGAGAAGAGCGTGTCTTTTGGACCTGGGGTCCCTGAATGGAAAAGCTACTAGTCCAGGGGAACATTGATGAGAAGGCTGACAGAGAGAGAAAGCCTTCCCCTGGAGCTCACACCCTGAATTTAGACTTTTAGCCTACTTTACTGTGAAGGAATAAATTTCTCTTTGTTAAAGCCATCCACTTGTGGTATTTCTGTTATAGCAGCACTAGATGAGTAAGATAGTCCCTAACACCACAGGGTCCAATCAGCCCCATTGTAGTTAGGTGTCTTAATTCAGTTAGGGCAGTTCCCACTGTCAAATCTGACTTAGACAAAATAGCAATCACAGCAGTCTTCAAGGATCCTGGGGCTCCCTTCACAAGTTTGTTCCTCACCATTTTGGTAAAAGGTGTGTCCTTTGGGCACTCCATGGGTGAGTCTGTGGGTCCAACCTGATAAATCCACCCTAACATGTCAATTTCCCTAAGCCTTTGGATATCTTCTTCTAAGTATACCAAGGCAGGTCTCGAAATCCAACTTGATTTAGCGTAGGCCACCATGTAATCCATGCTTCAGTGAACCAACCAAATAAACTGTTAGATCCTTATCTAACCTCTTGAACTGAAACATAGAGTGAAATATATGTGCTTAGTGGGCCCATATCAGCAAACTCAGACTGATCCAACTTTATGTTCCTTGTACCTTTATCCCATACCCTTAATAGCCATTCTCACACATATTTCTCAGGTTTCTGCTTGTATATATTAGAAAAGTCAATCAGTTCTTATGGAATGTAGCATATCTCCTACTGGGTCACACTTTGTACTTTACCTTCTGAGGCCCACTGGGACTAGTCTAGTTATAGGTCTAGAAGCAAAAATAGGTGGTGGGGGTGGGTCTGGGGACATTCAGTAACGTCTCCTAAGGCATCTGCCTCAGGCAATGCTCAGGAAATGCCTCAGGCACCACCCCAGGTGATATCTCAGACAGAGACTCTTTGGGCACAGCTGGTTTAATCTTATCAAATGGAGATGGGAGGGATAATGTTTTCCTGGGGAAGTGGCTTAGCCAACAGAGTAATCTCTTCAGATGAGAGGGGTAGTGCTTTCGGCAGAAGTGATTCAATGGAATTTAGGGGCCCAGTGTCCCCAGCTTCCTGATTATCTACCCGTATGTCCCCATCTCAAGCTTAAGGATCCCATTTCTTCCCAATCAATGCCCTCACTTTAACTTCAGACACCACTCAAGGTTGGAAATTCAGTTGGCATTATAAGTCAGCCACTCTTACGACAAAACTCTGGGTTTGGTTTTTGGCAGTATCAGCTCTGTTACTACAAGAAGTGATTTTCTTTCAAGGAGCAAGTTGAAATTTTGAGGCAGTTTATGCAGCACTTGAGCTTTGACTCCGAAGCCCTGAGCTCATCTCTTTCTTTCATCACTTTGTCTAGCAAAACTAGGACCAACCAACCAGCTTCCTTGTACTTCTCATTCTGATAAAATTGTAGAAAAGTATCCAATATTCAATCACCCAGAGCCTTGTTTCTCACAAATATTTGATCTATTGGTGGTGATATTTTTGCTTATTTCTATTGCCACCTCAGTGCAGTGGTTAAGGCTATGGCAAGCTACAGCTTCTAACCAAAAAGGTCAGCAGTTCAAATCCACCAGTCGTTCCTTGGAAACCCTATGGGGCAGTTCTATTCTGTCCTATCGGGTTGCTATGAGTTGGAATCAACTTGACGGCAATGGGTTTGGGTTTTTTTTTGTATTGCCACCTCACACCATGGATTAGCAGTGCCCTCCTTACTACTGGAGGCAGAATCATCAGCACCTTTAAGACTAGCTGGACTTGAGAACCAATTTAGCAAATTCATCCTTATAATTTTCTTTTTTTAGAACCCACTCTCAGTACCAAATTTCTTAGGCTGAGTTCTCTAGAGAAGCAAAACCAGAGAAGTGTATATCTAGAGAGAGATTTATCTCAAGGAGATATATCATCTGGTTGTGGAGGCTGGCAAGTCCCAAAGTCCATGGGTCAGATGTCAGGCTGGAGGCTTCTCCTGACTCATGTGGTTTCAGGGGCTGATGAACCCAGAATTGGCAGATCAGACCACAGGCTGCTGTCTCAAGTACCAAGAACCAGAGGTCAGATGCTGACAAGCCGGATTCAGGATTCAGAGCAAGGGGAGAGCTTTTCCAGAGTCTCTATGTATGTATATACTGGATGCAGGTCACTCCTTCAAGAAAACTCCCCTCACAACAGATAGCTGCGTAAGGGTGTGACTTGAGTAAGGGTGTGATTCATGATACATGCTACACTAATCCTGTCTCATTAACACATAGAAGGTAGGATTTACAACACATAAAATGGAGGATAAATACACCAGATCACAAAATAAAGGATAATTACAATCATAGCCTGGCCAAATTGGCATATAACATTAACCATCACATCTGCCAATCCCAATCCTAGGTATATACCCGAAAGAACTGAAAGCAGGAACACAAACAGAAACCTGTACACCAATGTTCATTGTGGCACTTTTCACGATAGCCAAAAGGTAGAAATGGCCAAAATGTCCATCAACAGACGAATGAATAAACAAAATGTGGTCCATCCATACAATGTGATATTATTCAGCTATAAAAAGAAATGAAGCCCTGATACATGCCACAACGTGGATGAACATTGAAAACATCATGCTGAGTGAAAGAAGTCAGTCATGGAAGGATATATATGATCCCACTTACATGAAGCAGGCTAATATAGAAAGACCAAAGCTTTTTAGTGGTTACCAGGGGTAGGAGGGAGGTGGGAGAGGGAAAACCATTGTAACGTCATGAGAGACCCCGAGTCCCAGCACCCAGCTACACCATACCCAAATTCCTAGCTGTTATGTATTGAATTCTGCCCACCAAATACATGTTTTGGAATCCTAACCCCTATACCTGTGGATATGACCCCATCTGGGAATAGGTTTTCGTTGTTATATTTATGAGGCCATATTAGTGTAGGGTGGGTCTTAAACCAAATGACTTTTTTCTTTTATCGTGGTGAAAATATACACAACAAACCATACACCAATTCAACAATTCCTATGTGTACAATTCAGTAATATTGATTACATTCTTCAAGTTGTGCAACCGTTCTCTCTATCCTTTTCCAAATTATTCCACCATCATTAGCATAAATTCACTGCCCCCTAAGCAAGCCCCCTCCTCCCCTCCATCCTACCTCTGGTTACCATTAATAATTTTTGTAAACCTATTGACTTTTGATTGAGCCCTGGGGGTGCAAATGGTTAAGTGCTCAACTGCTAACCAAAAGATTGGTGGTTCGAATCCACCCAGTGGCTCCAGGGGAAAAATACCTGGTGATCTGCTCCCATAAAGATTACAGCCAAGAAAACCCAATGGGGTAGTTCTACTCTGTCACATAGGGTCACTATAAATCGAAATAGACTTGACATTTAACAACAACAATGACTTTTGAAGAGTCCCTGGGTGGCACAAATGATTAAGCACTTGACTACTAGCAGGAAAGTTGGCAGTTCGAACTCACCCAGAGATGCCTTGGAAGACAGTCCTGGTGATCTGCTTCTTAAAGGTCACAGCCTTGAAAACCCTATGAAGCAGTTCTATTCTGTATATATGGAGTTTCCATGAGTCAGAATTGACTCGATGGCAATTAACAACAACAATAACACTGACTTTTGAAATATAAAAAGAGCAAATTAGACACAGAGAGAAGCAAATACAACTGGGGGAAAGATAGATACCACATGGAGCTCACCAAGGAACTGAGGAACAGAAACTGAGAAAGAGACAAGGACCTTTCCCCACAGTGGACAGAGAGAGAGCTTCTAGCCTCCTGAAATGTGAGAAAATAAATTTCTATTCTTTAAAACCACCCGTTTGTGGTATTTCTGTTACAGCAGCACAAGCAAACTAAGACACTGACCCACAGAAACTGTGAGATAATCAATGTATGTTGTTTTAAATTCAAAAAGAAAACAAAAACACCATTTGAATAGAAAGAGGGATTTGGCACAATCGGGGCACAAAACAGAAGAGAAAGTCTTCATTTGTGTCACTGTGACGTCACCCCTACAGAAATCGGCCTTCAGACAAGTCCAGAAGATCCACAGTTATTGATACCAACCTCCCCTGGGTGGGATGTATCGGATATAGCTTGTTCTGAGAAACTGGCCCCGCCACCCCACCATCCCCAGCCACAGAAGGGGAGACCCAGGGTGGGGTCAACATGTATCATCTGTGTAGGGGAAGGAAGAGGGTGTTTCTCACCCAAAACCTGAGAGAGTGAGACCCTAAGATAATCACTGAAAGGAAGAAAGGGCACCTGCAAGGAGGACCTCATCCAAGAGTCTGTTTAGCCAGTAGGAAGAAACCACCAGGCATGGAGGGGCTGAATGAGCCCTATCTGCAGGGATATGTTGGGGCCAGCACTGCCCCACATCAGGACAATGACAGAACAGCAGGGTCTTAGTGTCCTGGTGCTGCCATACAATATACTGCAAAGTAGCTGGCTTTAAAGTACAGAAATTTATTATTTCACAGTTCTGGAGGCTGGGAGTCCAAATCTGGGCATTGGCCATGTTGATTCCTTCTCGGGGCTTTGAGAGAGGAAGTGTTCCCTGCCTCTCTCCTAGTTTCTAGTGGCTGCTGGTGTGGCCGAACTCAGGATAGTGGGTCCTTGTCCAGGGTGCTCAGACTTGCCAATAATATGGACACTGGTCTTTGAGAAAGAGAAAGTAAGTTTATTGCAATGCGCAGAGCAAGGAGCTGGGAGGAAGTCCCTCAGATCCGACTACCCGAGCTATGGCGAAGCAGGGCTTACATGTGATTTAGGCAGCTAGATAGTGGCCGGGCAGGTGTACTGGGAAGGGAAAATTCTAGGAGGAAGATGTTGCAGGAATAATGGCCACCAGGAAACAGGAGATGACGTGGTTCTTGTCGGACCTCTCACTTTGGAATAGTGTCTGGGTGATGATTTTCCTTCTGATTTGTTCCACCTGTTGCTGCATCCTCTGTTGAAGTCAACTAATGGCCAGAGCTGGCCCAAATCTGGCTTGGGCTGGTTTAGGCAGTCTTTTCTGACTAATGGAAGTTTACTGGCATTTGTAGGGTCAGCTTACAATCCCCCTTTGAGTTGTAGCAATTCCTCATCTTAAGGGAAAAGGGTCAGTGACTCATCTGGCTACTTCCAGCTGACATGGGGCAGAGAAAATAATTAGCTTCTAGAGATGGCAGGCAAAGAAGACTTAGAAGGTGGAAAAGAGAACTATTACAGTACTTATCTGTAGGTTGAGGCTGTTTCTTAAACAGTAGTCTTAAGTCTCCTAGTGGCTCGCACTCCCTCTCTGGTTAGGGGGGTTGGCTATCTCACAAATAGTCTGCACTTTGGTGACCCATGCCTGTAGGGAAGGCTTTAGAGTCTCATCTGGATCTATGGGCATGTATTTCACCCTAGAGTAGTGGATCCAAGGTTTGACTCCAGCTACCTTCTCTGAGAAGTGGGTGACTAGAAGAACTTCCTAAGGACTAGCCCACTTGGGTTGAAGCTGGCTGCAAGGATGATGGTTGTCCCACTTCTTTATGAGAAGTAGGTTTCCTGGGGCAAAGGTATGAAGAGGGGCATCTATGGGAAAGAACATATGACTGGAAGCATAATGGTTAACAGCTTGCAAAGTTACATAAAGTGACCTGAGATACCTGGAAATATTAATTTCCTGGATTACTTCAGAATCATCTGAAGCACTACATCCCCAGGCTGCCTTAAGGAAAGGTCTCCAATACAGCATTTCATAGAAGCTCAGTTGGAGCCTGCCACCTGGACTCTCAACAAAGCAATGTATAGCAGCTTAATCCAGGAGCAGCTGGTTTCTTGGCAGAGCTTAGCTAATGTCTTCTTTAAGATGTGGTTCATCTTCTCTTTTTCCAGTTGACTATGGTCTTCAGGAAACATGTAGCTTCCACCAAATTCCTAAATGTTCTGAAACCTCTTGGGTGACTTTGTATACAAAGGCTCCTCTGTCATCGCTTTGAATAATTTCCCTGAGGAGAGTTTTGCATACCTGGGATGCCTTTTCCGTTGGGCAGAGGTAGGCTTCTACGCATCCAGTAAAGGTATCTACAAACACTAAAAGATACTTGAAACCTCCTGTAGCTGTTGGCATAACTGGGAAGTCCACTTCTCTGGGTCCAGTCCCTTTGGCTTTGTACCGCAGGCATAGGAGGTAGTGGGCCTGTTTTGGGATTGTTCTTCTCACAGATGAGTCTTTTGTAGATGAGGCCCTTTTATCGGTTTGGCTAGCCAGTGAAACATACCATCCGTGTGCTCTCATGAGCTACCTTTATTATCAGGGCCATCAGGTGTTCTGGTATTAACACCTGTCCTTGGTAATTGCACAACTACTCGTCTTCTGCTCTACTATTAAGATCAAAGCCCCATTCACAAGCTCTGTTTATAGCACATTCAGTGTACTGGAGGTTTTCTGGTAATTAAAACAAGACAAGTGGCAGGGGGTGGCGGGGAGTTTGTTCTAGCGGCTTGTTTGGCCACCTGATCCTTTAATTATGTGAGACTATCCCTTCTGGTGCCTGACACCTCTGCCGACCATAGTACATTATTCATAAAAGGCATCTCTAGTAGACTTTCTTTCCTGCAGTCCCAACAGCTGAGATGTTCTTTGCTGTCACGGGCCTGCCAGGGTTTGTAGCAAGGTGACCATGGTGATCATCTTGCCAGGCCCTGAAGCTGTGTGCCACCTCTGCCTGTGTCTGGCAGCTCTCTACCCTGCTAATGAAGCTGGCTGAGTGCTGGGACTGCAGACTTGTCCTTGTCTGGGGTGGCTGGAGGGTCCTTGTGTGCCTGGGACAGCAGCAGAGGCCATATTCTCCAGCTCTCTGGTCTGTTGTGCATGAAGTACTGAAAAGGCATACCTGGAATCTGTATATATATTAGCTTATTGGTAAGAGGTCGGTTGGAGGGCTCGGGTTAAGGCAATGAGTTCAGCCTTTTGAGCAGAGGTTCCAAGGGGCAGTGCCTTGGCTTCCTTGGTCTCATGAAGGGTGATCACTGCATAACCAGCTTTTCAGACTCCTTGTTCTACAAACCTACTTCCATCAGTGAACTCATCTGGGTTATTTGAACTTATCTGGGTTATGTGAACTAATCCAGGTTTGTGAGGGGCTGGTCAGGCTTGCTGGAATACTCTTAGTTGACCTGCTGAGAAGGTGACTTGAGAGTAAATCTCTTCAAAGAGGAATAGGGCATTCAAATACATATTAGAAGCTGTGAGTCAATTCTGTACCTCCAACTTGACAGTCCATAGGTGGTTTACTGGCAGGTTTTCCAGACACTCCAGTAATGGTTATGTTTGTTTTAGCAAGTGGGCCCTTTAGGGTGTTTAAAACCAAATAGGTTGCACCCATGTCCACTAAAAATTCGGTAAGTTGTTCGCCCACAGTCATTGTATCCCAGGGCTCCTCATGGGAGAAGGAGATTGGCTGAGTGGGCTACAGGGGAGCCTCTGGGCCCCATCAGTCTGAGTCGGCAGCTGACAGCTGCAGGAGCTGTGTTATAGGCTTCTTCTTAGGTTCCTGTTCAGACTGGGTCAGCCGCAAGGGGCACTCCCATTTCCAGTGCCCCTCTAGTTTGAAGTAGGCACACTGTCTGGGGCCTAGCTTTAGGGGGCCTTGGGTTGGCCACTAGCCCTTTGGGGGCCCAAGAGGACTTATCCTGCATGAGGACTGCCTGGGTGGTGGGTTACTTCTGGGAGCTGCAGTGAGAAGCACGATCTGTTGTTTCATTTTTTGATTTTCCTTTTTTTTTTGTACCTGGTCTCGATTACTGAAGACCTTAAAGGCACTTCCAACAAGTTGTGAACTATTCATTCCTAGACCTCCTTCTAACTTTTGAAGTTTCTGCCGGATGTTGGGGGTACTCTAGCTGATGAAAGTCATATTGATTAACCTAGTGTTACCAAATGCAATGGGTTCACAGCCTGTACTCTTGTTAAGAATAACTAAGAGTCATGTAGATTTGAGGCAAGGCATGGTTTATTGCTCGCAGCAGGCAAGGGGACAGGGAGATTGTTCTCAAAGCACTGTTTCTCCAAAGAGCTAGAGTAAGTTTTATACTACACAGGAAAGGAGAAGTCATACATACTCAATAAGAAATCATACATACTCAATAAAACATCTGGGAAATGGCATGCATATTCAAAAAGGAGTGTGGGGGGTGGGCGTGTAGGCCGCACCGAAACTGGTGGCTCAAGATGGCAGCCTGTGTTCCCTAAAGATGTTTCCTTGTGTACTCTTGACATCTATGTGTTCCCAAGAAAATGGCAGAGTATACTGAAAACATGGCAACCGAGTTCACCTTCAAGTCACCTACTGTTTCATGGCGCATGCATGAAGTCTGGTTTTAGTCGGATTGCCTGAAAAACAACTGTAAGCAGGAAGATTAGAAGGAAACAGGGTGGGGTGACTCATTATCTTGGTCACAAGATGCTGTTTGTAGTGGCTGGGAAATTTTCTTTTGACACAGCTTGTTGCCTGAGGGCTATCTGTTTCCTAGCTGATCTCACTAGCATTCTCTGGGTCTTCAGGGTTTATATCAGTAAACTGTTGGTATGCTTCATGCACCGGTTCTAGGAAGCTGGAGGGATTTTCCTTGGGGCCTTGTTGTATATCCTGAACTTTTCTAAGGCTCCTCAGTTTTGGGGCCCCTTGCTGCAAACCAACTATCAAACAGTTTTTATGATGTTCTAGCTGTCCTGTCCCCACCCGATTGTTTGGGTCCCAGCGTGGATCTATGGCAGGTACAGCTTGGGCTGCTGGGAGTCTAATGCCATTCTGAGGGTTGAGATCGTGCGATCTGTTGGCCTCTTGGTGTGCCTTATCTAAGACCATCTTCTGTTCCTCTGGACTTAAAAGAACACTTAGGAGTGACTGAGAGCTCAATCAGGGTTATATGTGGCAAAGATGGACACAAACAAAGCTTCTGTGTGTTTTGAGTCATTTCCATATGCTGGGAGATCATTCTTCCAATTATACAGGTCAGAGGCGGAGAACAGTGTATGGACCCAGATAAACCCTCTAGGCTGGACTTTGTGATCCGGTCCAGCAGGCATTTGTCTCAGTGGAAATTGCCCTAAGGAGACGTGGGTAGATCCCTGGCCAAATTGCAACCCACTACAGGCGTGCGCTGGGGAGACCATTCCTGGGGCGGGACTGGGAGTTTCTGACTCATTAGGCTGGCAAGCAGTTCCCCAAGGGGTGGCGGAGGGTTCTGCCAAAGGAGCAGCAGTTGCAGCCGCTGCAGTGGGAATAAGTGTTGCCAGCGCTGGGGCCAGTGGTGCCAAAAGGGCCGGTTCCTCAGGAACCAGGCCTACACCTCCAGGTGGATCTGAGACCAGCTAGGGAGAGAAAAGGCCTTAAACAACAAGTTATGTCAGTTAAAAAATTTCTAGAAGAAGAATGGTGTCAACCACAAAACATTGTTTCCACTTACAGCTGTCTTTCAGATCAACCAATTAAAACTAGACCCCTAGGCATGTGCGGTAAGAGACCAGGTTGACCTCCAGATGGCCCCATCCTATAATAAGTATTGCCTAGGAACCAAAAGACACATGTGAACTAATCAAAATCACCGGACATACATCATCGAGCGGTGACTGAGCCCATTTCAGAAGCTAGAAGTCCGTCAGCCACTTCTGTGCCAAATCCTAGCCCGACCTCCTTTTGAATATGTATGAAATTAATGAATATGTATAACTTCCCTTTTCCGGGTAGTACAAAACTTCCTCCAGCTGTCTGTTCAGAGAGACAGTGCACTGAGAAGGATCTGCCTGTCTCCTTGCCTGCTGGGAGCAATAAACTATGCCTTGTTTTAAATCCTCTTGACTTAATTATTCTTAATGAGAGTACCAGCCGCGAACACATTGCATTTGGTAACAGATTGACCTAAGCCTCTGCTCTATACACAGGGCTACTGGCTTGAAACAAAAAACCTGTGTTTCTCCCAGGCAAATCCTAGTTCCCTTTTAGCATATCCAATTGCGTATTGGCTGAAGGCAGAGTACATTCAGTTAAACACATAATCTTAAACACATTACCCTTTCGAAAAAATTCAGGTTTCATCTTCTTCACTTGACTATCTTCCCGTTCATATACATACAGCCTTGGGTCTCTGCCTGGGTAGAACCAGAAGACCCCAGCCCCCTATCAATCATCCAGCTTATATGGCCTGGCTTTTGCCCCAGGCAACTCCAGGTGGGGCTTTTCTCGCCTTCCTTTTCCCCTACACCATTATCTTACACTGTTTTTGTAGGTTTTTATTCTGCCAGAGAGACATAAAGGTTTCTACATAGGGGATTTCATCCCATCTTATCTCTCTTGCAAAACAGATCTAATTGTAAGATGGTTTTGGGGCCAGGCAGTGTTACAAAAGAAAATAAGGTTAACTAAAGGAGGATCCATTTTTAAGTACTCAACCTAAGGGGGAACATTCGGGGACCCTAGGTTGGCTTCCCATATTTCACTCACACACCCTGAGAACCAGAACCAGAACCTGACCAACGTCAACCAGAAACTAGACTGCCTGTTCTCTGCTGTCAGCTAGCTGGTGTGGCAGAGCAAGTAATGAGGATGTATTAGCAGGGCTTCAATTCCCATTAATGGGGATGTCTTAGTCCTACTTTCAATCCTCCAGATACCTCCCCACCTCAGAACCAGAACCCGGACCACAATCAACCAGAAACTAGGGAACCTGTTCTCTGCCGTTGGCTAAGGGGAGTGACAGAACAAGTGGAAGAGGCTGCACAGGCCTGGCTCACTATTATTGACTCCCCATTGCTAACTGCCACATTGTCTCGTGATTTTGTTGTTTCCTCCAGTTCCAGTCTCTACAAAAGGTTTAAGATTAACCAGTGTTCCTCCCTGGAGGGTGGAAAATAAGTGATGATGATCTAAGAATGAAAAACCAAACAAAGCACCCATCTTGTGACAAGAAAAAGCAGGATGTCGCCTGATAATCCCCAAGGATGTCACCAGATAACCTCTAAGGATACCAGTAGAAGGTTAACTCATCTAAGACATCACCACCTGAAGGGGAAACTAACACAACTTCCAAGATCCATAATTCTGTCCCTATAAAAGCCTTCAGCAGATCTCCAGTGGGGGAGACGGGTTTTTTGGAGGAATCTATTCCCCTCTGTCTCCTATATAGCGATATATAATAAACGTCTTGCTGCTCACCTCACCCCTATCTCAGAATTGGCTATTGCGGCAGGCGGCTCCAATCCACGTTATTGCGGTAACACGAGTAACGAGGAGGATGTCTTAGCAGGGCTTCAATCCCCCTTAATGGGGAGGGCTTAGTCTTACTTTCAATCCTCCAGATACTTCCCCACCTCCAATCCCAAGCACTTACACTTAAAAAGGACATTTTGAGGGCGCTTGCCTACTGGACGTCCATACCTGAGTTAGTTTCTAATTTTCAAAGTAAAAGCACTTCAGTCTAGTCGCTGCCTTGGTCACAGTTAGGAGACCCACCCAATGCTCCTGAACAAGAGGCTTGGTGAGCCCTGAGGGCCAGTGGAGGTTCTGCTCTCGGTTGAGGGGGGACTGGGCTCCGGATGGAAGGTCTGTGTGACCTTCAGGCCCCACACTGGGCTCCAAGATTGTTACCGAACCAAGGAAGGTGGCTCCTTGTCCAGTGCACTCAGACTTACCAACAATCTGGACACCAGTCTTTGAGAAAGAGAAAGTAACTTTATTGCAATGCACAGAGCAAGGAGCTGGGAAGAAGTTCCTCAGATCGGACTCCCCAAGCTATGGGGACCAAACCAAAACCAAACCCATTGCCGTTAAGTCTATTCCGACTCATAGCAACCCTATAGGACGGAGTAGAACTGTCCCATAGGGTTTCCAAGGACGGTCTGGTGGATTTGAATTGCCGACCTTTTGGTTAGCAGCTAAACTGCTATTGGAAGAGGCTGCACAGGCCTGGCTCACTATTATTTACTCCCCATTGCTAACTGCCACATTGTCTTATGATCTTGTTTCTCCAGTCTCTACAAAAGGTTTAAAATTAACTGATGTTCCTTCTTGGGGGTAGAAAACAAGTGATAATGATCTAAGGATGAAAAGCAAACAAAGCATCCATCTTGTGACAAGAAAAACCAGGATGCCACCAGATAACCCCCAAGGATGTCACCAGATAACCTCTAAGAATACCAGTAGAAGGTTAACTCATCTAAGACATCACCACCTCAAGGGGAAACTAACACAAACTTCTAAGATCCGTAATCCTGCCCTATAAAAGCCTTCAGCCAACCTCCAGTGGGGGAGACTGGTTTTTTGTACATGGTGTGAGATATGGGTCTTGTTTCAGTTTTTTGCATATAGATATCCAGTCATGCCAGCACCATTTGTTAAAAAGACTGTCTTTTCCCCTATTAATAAATTTTGGGCCTTTGTCAAATATTAGCTGCTCATAGGTGGATGAGGTTATATCTGGATTCTAAACTCTGTTCCATTGTTCTGTGTATCTGTTCTTGTACAAGCACCAGGCTGTCTTGACTACCGTGGCAGCATAATAGGTCCTACAATAAGGTAGTGTAAGGCCTCTCACTTTGTTCTTCTTCTTGAGTAATGCTTTATTTATTTGGAGCCTCTTCCCTTTCCATATGAAGTTGGTGATTTGTTTCTCCATCTCATTAAAAAATGCTGGTGGAATTTTGATCGGGATTGCATTGTATCTGTAGATTGCTTTGGGTAGAATTGACATTTTCACTATGTTAAGTCTACCTATCCATGAGCAAGGTATATTTTTCCACTTATGCAGGTCGCTTTTAGTTTCTTGCAGTAGTGAGACGGGTTTTTTGGAGGAATCTATTCCCCTCTGTCTCCTATATATCAATGTATAATAAATCTCTTGCTGCTCACCTCACCCCTGTCTCAGAATTGGCTATTGCGGCAAGCAGCTCCAATCCGCATTATTGTAATAACAAATTTGGTGGCCCATATGGGGAGCTCAAGCCGCTTGAGACGCAGCAGCCCCAGGGCAGGGCCTGGGGCTGATAGACAGCTCTCCCGACAAGCAGCCACGAGAGGTTTCATTTGCCTCTGGGGAGACTATCGGCCAGACCTGGGTCTGTCACCGCACTGCTGGTCCCCAACTGCACCAAAAGAGGTGGGTGAAAGAAAAGCAAGACCTGCATAGGAGGGATCCCAAGGTGAGTCCATGACTCCTCTCCCTGTTGTGCTCAGGGCTGGGGCGGATAGAGCAGGCCGGAGGTTTCTGGAGTGGGACCTAAGCCCTTGGTTTCTGGGGTGACAGGGGCCCGCAGATGACCATCCCCGTGAGTAGGCTCGCAAGTAGGGACTCCTGGTGACTCTAGAGTTCTGGTTCTGGGTGTGTGAATGCTCGTAAGTGTGTCTGGGAGGTTGAGATTCTCTATGTTCGCAAGCAGGGCCATCTGAGAGGTTGAAGAGGGTCAAGAACACCTCTGCCAGCTTGCAGGATTTATTCATTTACTGTGGTTTTGTGTCTGTCCTGTTCATTTGTTTACTGTGGTTCTGTGTGTGTCCTGTCCATTGTCTGTGTGTGACTAGTATTATACCTTCTACTTGGGTGCCCTGATTCAGCTATTAAGAGAAATCTTCAGAAAGAAGGAAACCAAAAGCTTGAACCTTATTGCTTAACATCTTTGATAAACGAGCCTGGATTTCTCCCCCTACTACTGATTCACTGGTTTGGGGTTCATATTTAAAAACACCATAAACTGAGTATACTAGAAGTTAACTTAGAATTTCAGTGGTCACTTTGGGAAAATGAGCTTTCATTTGTGTTGTCCGTTTTTCCCTATAGGGAACTTTGCTTGATGCTCAGGTTTTGTCAAGATGTCTAATGTTCCTCCATCTGAAGCTCCAGCAAGTTAATAAGTTTTATCTAGAACCTGTTTTTTCCATTGAATTGAGTCGGTCTTACCAAAAAAATTGCTATGTACACTTTAAGAAACTAAGATCCACATATCCCCCTTTTTTTTTTTTTTTTTTTTTTTGTGGTATCCTTTGGTGAGTTTATGTGGTCTTTCTGTCTCCTTTTTTTCCGAAAGAGCTTTGGTGTTTACTGGGTAGATAGCCTTTCAAAATGCCTCCATCCTTAAACATTTGTAAATGTCTTAGCTCAAGGGAGGCTTTTTGAAAGATCCTTTCCAGCTAGGTGGGGACTCTTTTAAGACAAAAGATAAGGAAAATTGCTGCTTTGCTATAGTTATCAGAAATTGAATGGATCTTGATAATACAACTGTAAACGAGTTCTATTACAGGGAACCTGGAGAAGTTAAAACAATAGAAATCACAATGAGACACACCTGAAGTGGCCTGGAAAAATGTTTCCACTCCTAGCCAGACACTTAAGGTTGTATCCATATCAATGAATTGGTCAATTAAACAGAGACTCTGTGATTTTCAAAGCCAGTTAATAAAATCATTAAGGGCTAAAAATTAGGTTGGAAAAAATATGAGAAATAGTAAAAGCTAAATAAAGACTTGGAATGTTTAAACAGACTTTCTTTCAACAACAGTTCTGTTTTATGGTATACAGGCTTAAAATAACTCCCAATACATTTTAGGTAACTTACTGATGTTAAGTTGAGTTAATAGATATTTGTTATAATTTAAGCTCATATACTTTGGTTTTTTATGCCACAAGAGAAAGGATAGACAAATATATATACATTTAAGCCTGCTAATGAGTGTTCATTTTTGCCATTGAAAGGGATGCACTATAAGAGTTATACAACAAAGACAACGTTTAAGAGGTTTATTGAAAAAGAAATTTATTTGATATGGTCAAGTTTTATCTAACTAAAGTTTAATGGTTTAATTTATGAGATTTTTAAGAGTTTTAATGTTAGGTAGCATATAAAACAAAGAATTAGGTTTCTTGCTGTTAAAATAACAAAATTTTCTTTTGATTTCTGAGTTAAAGGGTTAATTTATTCTTTGTGTAATCTGCTTGGAAGACGAAGGTTTGGCCTCTCATTAGAATAAGATTCCTGAGTCTGAATACTAAGCCGCATGGGTTTTAGAGAAGAAAGCTAAGGTTTTTACTTGAAGATCTTTGGTTAAATAACTTAAGTATTGTTTCACAGTGGCCTATAAGATTATTATTCCTGTATTGCTAACTTGGTCGCAACTTTATCTTTTTGAATCTAACATCAAAGACAATGGTTTAATTAGAAAATTCACATCATTTACCTATGAAGTTTTTTTTAATTACAATTCAGGTATTTAGAGATTTGATAATCTTGGTATATTCTTGGTATATCCTGACTATGTGGTATTTTGTTTCAAAATTATGTATTATATCTGAGGCTCTTTGAATACAGTTAGTGGTTATATTTAGAAATATTTTTATCTAAAGCTTTTTTTAACTGGTTTTATTTGGCCTTTACATTGCACTTGTAATTAATTTCTATCAGGTCTTTCACTATTAAGAGTATTATTTTATATGTTAATCATGACCATATTAAGTTTTGTCATCTGCAGATAAGTTTTTACTTTGCTGATTCGCTGAAAACATTTGACCAAAATATCTCAACAAAAAGATGGACTATGTCGGACTTGCTAAAACGGTGGAGACTAGACTCAATCCACCTTTCCAGAACGTTTCTGCAGAAGCAGATGAGTTCACAGACTGCCACTGATCTAGAACCACATGGAACAGAAATTAACTACATAAGACTGACCAAACGAAAGGAAACCGTGGGTTTTATGTGAGAATATTGCTGAGGTTTTAAGATCCTACTTTCTAGACATAAGAAATCATTTTCCTTTCTCCTAAAGTATCTAACGAATGGGTTTAGATATTGTAAATCTTGAATTTAGAAGTTCTGTTGGTAGACTTAGCAGAGTTGTGACTATCATAACCAGAGAAGTGTCTGAAATTTGAGCTGTGATTTTACAAAATAAAATAGTATTAGCCTTTCCTGTTAGTCTCTCAAGAAACAGTTTGTGCCTTAATAGGTAAATGTTGCTGTATTTGTATTAATACTCAGTCTGAGGTTTTGCAGAATGTAGTTGCTGTTGAGGCACATGGAAAGCAGTTACTGATGCTGCTTACGCATAAACAAACACCTGTTATGGGGGGAGACCCATCTGTCCCAGCCAAATCTCCTCTAGGCTGCATTCTAACAAACTGGAGGAGGTATAGCTATGAGCCTATGACAAGAAAGAAAATGACATGCTTATGCAACAATGTATGGCCCCAATACCAGCTTGGGGACCAGAAACATTGTCTCCAAAATGGGTCTTTGGCTTATGGCGCGATTTTTTCAGCTTGGCTTGTTTTGTAAGAAAAATGAGACAAAGTGCCCTATATTCAAGCTTTCATGTCTCTCTATCAAACTTTAAATCCCTCTAACCAGGTTCTTTTCCAGGAAAAGCTGAAGGCAAAAGTGCTTCCTGAATCCTCACCAGAGAGTTCCCTCTTAGAAGGAATAGCCCCATTACTGCTTCGGCTCCCTCCTCCCCCGCCATATAGAGAAGGTGCGGTAGAAGTCGACAGGTTGGGTCGAAGAACGACGGCAGACCCTCACAGAAAGGGCTGAGCCTGATTCTAGTCCGGCCAGCTTGAGAGAAACTGATGAAGGAAGGGAATCAGGAAGTAAGAGTCTGACTTCATCAGGTATGGTTCCCCCCCTACACCTATCCATCAGGGTACTGTTTTCGGTGAGGGTACTGCCGGGGCTTGGGCAGGGCAATTTCCTCTGAGAAAAATTCCAGCCAAAGGAGGAACAATGTTAGTACATACTCCTTTCTGTACCTCGAACTTGTATAATTAAAAGAATCACAATCCTCCTTATCAGAGTAACCCAGATAGGATGACGGAGTTGTTCCTTTCCATTTTCTACAGATCCCACCTGAAAATGCATGTGCCTTACAGGCGGCACTATTGCCAGGAGGAATAGTGGCCCATAGTGACATTCCTTTCCACATTCAACAAAGGGTGAATCCGGAGGTCTGGGCATTAGAAAGGCCTGGATAAGCCCAGTCAGCCGCACCGGTTAAAATTACTTTAAAACCTAGAGCACCTATTATAAACCAGAGACAATATCCCCTCTGCAAAGAAGCTTTAGAAGGGATCACACCATTGGTGCATCGATGCATAAAAACTGGACTTTTAAAATTTTGCCAGTTTCCGTGCAACACCCCTATTGTACTGGTGTTGAAACCGGGGACAAGAGAATTTTGGTCTGTGGGGACCTAAGAAAAATCAGCCAAATAGTAAAGGACATTCATCTGATTGTGCCAAACCCATATTTTCTCTTGGTTACTATACCCAGTCAATGTGCTTCATTTTCAGTACTGGACTTGAAAGATGCCTTCTTTTGTATTGTATTACTCTAAACCCCAAGTCTCAGCCTCTATTTGGCATTGAATAAACAGATATTAAGACAGGGAATTGCTGTGGGGGTACTAATTCAAACCCTGGGGCCAGCCAGGTGACCGGTGGCCTACTTTTCAAAACAGCTGGACAACATGGCGTGGGGATGGCCCCCTTGTCTTCCAGCTGTGGCTGCAACATGTGACTTGTTACGGGAAGCCAAGAAATTCACCCTTGAACAAAAGGTAACTGTAAACACACCATATACAGTTTTGCCTCTTTTGGAATAAAAGGGGGGTCTTTTTGGCTCACAGCAGGAAGGATGGGAAAATGTTAGGCTATCTTGTTAGACACCTCAAACATGGTTCTGAAGGCTGTCTCCTCCCTCAATCCTACCACACTGCTGCCTATTTCAGAAGATGCCCCTGTACATGACTGCCTAGAGATAATTGAAGAAGTTTATTCTAGCAGACCAGATCTCTCAGATCTTCCCTTGACTGACCCAGAGATAGAAATGTATACAGATGGCAATGGCTTTCTATATGAAGGAATCCACAAGGCGGGATACGAGGTGGTGACACGAACTGAGGTCTTAGAGGCAGCTCCACTTCCTGCCGGCACTTCAGCTCAAAAGGCTGAACTCATAGCCCTTGGGTGGGCCCTGCGACTAGCAGCAGGAAGACACGTAACTGTGTATGCTGATAATAAATATGCCCGTCTGGTCCTTCACTCACATGGTACCTTGTAGAAAAAAAGGGGACTTCTGAATCTGCCAACAAAGAAATAAAACATGTACCAGAAATCCTAGAACTCCTGAAGGCAGTCAATGATCCCCTTCAGGTGGCAGTGGTATAACGCCCCGGACACCTGGAAATTTTAAGTATCTGCTGATTTTTGTGGACACCTACTCACGGTGGGTAGAGGCTTTCCTTTGTAGAACCAAATGAGCCCAAGAAGTAACCAAGGTGTTACTGAAAGAAATCATACCCTGTTTTGATCTTCCAATCTCAATACAGAGTGACAACAGGGGAGCTTTTATGGCAACAGTCACCCAAGAAGTCAATAAGGTTTTAGATATAAATTGGAAATTACACTCAGCCTGGAGACCACAATCGACTAGAAAGACCAAAAAGATGAACCATACTCTGAAAAAGTCTTCGGCGAAAATTTGCCAGGAGACAAGCTCCACTTAGATACAAGTTCTCCCCAGTGCCCTGCTCAGAATCTGGGTAGCCCTCGAAGTGGGCTCAAATTGAGCCCTTACAAATTAATATATGGGAGACCATTCCTGAAAAATTTGACTTTTCCTTACCTCAGTGATGACCGAGGTAGAGAAAAGAGACTGGGTCCGTTCTCTGAGAGCTGTCATAAACACTGTTAATCAGTATGCTTCTCGTTTGTCTTTTCCTTCTGACACTCCCCTCCACAGGTTCCAACCCAGAGACTGGAGATCAGGTCCTGTTGAAAACCTAGAAGAATCAACCCCTGGAAGATCAACTGGCCCCTCAGTGGGAGGGACCTTTTGAAGTTCTCCTGACCACCCACTCTCTGATTAACAAGAGTAGCTTCGTGGGTGCATCACTTGGGAGTAAAAGCAGCACCGCCAGAAGAAGAGAAAGAAACAGAAAACAGAGCCACCATACTCTTGTACTCCAATTCAGGGCCTGAAGTACAAGTTCAAGAAGCTTACAGCACAATGATTTTGACCTTATTTCCCTCTATCTTTCTGTTTTTCCAGGAGACCTGGACAGAAAAGGTGCCAGTGATCCTATAGGCAAAGGGGACATTGACCCTGCAAGCTGGGGACACTCTGACTCTCCCATGTGTAGTCTCAACCCTAACTCCATAGGTCCAGTTAAGTGGACCATAAAAGAGCCTGAAAGAGGAACCTTAAGAATAGTGATTATTCTAATTTGTTTTTGTGTTCCCTGTTTTATGAGAATATTAACAAAATGAACTACAAATACTCCTAAGGCTAGAAAAATTTTTACCCTGGTAAATCGGGACGCCCCTTTTTCAAGTTCTGAAGACGATTGTCATCTAATTCACTAAGATGCAGCGAATTTCCACTCTAACTCACCCCCCTCCAGACACACACATATGGCGCCTAGTTGATACTGGGAGGTTTCTCACTCCAGCGATGCCCCTAACCAGCAGGAAGTAGCCAGAAAAGAAGTGACACCCTGTTTCCCAAGACTGAGAAACTTCTAATAAAAGGGGGGATTGGAAGAGGCTGCACAGGCCTGGCTCATTATTATTTACTCCCCATTGCTAACCGCCACATTGTCTCATGATCTTGTTTCTCCAGTCTCTACAAAAGGTTTAAGATTAACAGATGTTCCTCCTTGGAGGGTAGAAAACAATTAATAATGATCTAACAATGAAAACCAAACAAAGCACCCATCATGTGACAAGAAAAACCAGAATGTGGCCAGATAATCTCCAAGGATGTCACCAGATAACCCCCAAAGTATACCAGTAGATGATTAACTCATCTGAGACATCACCACCTCAAGAGGAAACTAACACAAACTTCTAAGATCCATAATCCTGTCCCTATAAAAGCCTTCAGCCGATCTCCAGTGGGGAAGATGGTCTTTTTGGAGGAATCTATTTCCCTTTGTCTCCTATATATCGATATATAATAAATCTCTTGCTGCTTACCTCACCCCTGTATCAGAATTAGCTATTGCGGCAGGCAGCTCTAATCTGCATTATTGCGGTAACACTATGGGGAAGCAGGGCTTATATGTGATTTGGGCACCAAGATGGTGGCCCCACAGGAGCACTGGGGAAGGAAAATTCTAGAAGGAAGATGGTGGCCAGGAAACAGGAGGTGACGTGGTTCTTGTCAGACCTCTTGCTTCTGAATAGGGTCCGGGTGATGATTTTCCTTCTGATTTGCTCCACCTGTTGCTGCATCCTCTGTTGAGGTCGACTAATGGTCAAACCAGGCCCAAATGTGGCTTGGGCTGGTTTAAGGCAGTCTTTTCTGACTAATGGAAATTTACTGGCATTTGTACGTCAGGTTACACTGCCAATAGCTGACGTTCCTTTGCTGCTTATACATGCATCTGCCTCTGTCGTCACATGGCGTCTGTCTTCCCCTGTGTGTGACTCTCTTTCCGTGTTTGTCCTTCTCTTTTATAAAAGGCCACTCAGAATGAATTAGGATTAGGACTCATCCTACTCCTCTACCCATATAAGCTCCTTAACTGATAACATCTGCAAAGAAAACCCCTGTTTCCCCAAAGAAAGTCACATTCAGAGGTGCAGGGGTGGGGACTTCAACGTGTCTTTTGAGGAGACATAATTAAATCCTTAACAAGCAGCCTGTGGCCACCTACTGCAGCCTCTCCAGGTCAGGTAAGGAGATGGGGGTTTGGCCAGCGACAGGCACCAGCCAGTGAGCAGAGGGGAGGGGCAGAGTGGAGTCAGCCTCTCTGCTGAAGGCCCCTTCCTCTCTCAGCCCCTCTCTCTGGGCTCCAGGACCAGCTGCTCTCTGGTCCCATCTGCCTGGGGGTGGTAAAGGCTCTGGCTGATGCAGCCCCAGGGTGCTGCATATCCCTGGCTGGTTTCCCTCAACCCTGCCCACATCTTTGTAAACAGCCCCTTCTTCAACTCCCTCATTTATCCGTTGGGGGTTCCTGCCAGGACCTGACTGATACATTCCCTAAAAAAATTGGACTCCTCAACAAACCAGTTACATGGGTGTCCATGTTTGCATAGGCACAAAAAGTTCTGCAAAATGACAGTCAACTCTTGGAATAGGAGGGTGTTACGGTTTGAATTGTGCCCCCCACCCCAAAATATATGTCAAAGTCCTAACCCCCGTACATGTGAATGTGATAGTGTTTGGAAATAAGGTATTTCCTTTGTTATGTTAATGAGGTCATACCAGAGGAGGGTGGGTCCTAACTTAATCACTCCTGAGATATAAAAAGTGTGGAATAGACACAGAGACACACTGGTATGAGAGAGACACCAAGGAACTCTCAGGGCTACCAACAAGAAGGACCCTCCCTTAAAGCTGATGCCCTGATTTGAACTTCTGGCCTCCAAAACTATGAGATAATAAATTTCTGTTCTTTAAAGCCATGCACTTGTGGTTTATTTTGTTACAGCAGATTCAGCAAACTAAGAAGAGGAGTGGTAGGAAGAATGTGTCTTTTATAAGTACACATACCAATTGTTTCCTTTTCTTACATGATGCCTGTATAACATTTGCAATTATAATTCACATCTATATAACTATAGCTTGCTACTGGTCAGAATGGACTCGACTGCAACAAGTTATATAACTATAAACTACATTTCAAAAGAAACTGCTCAGCACCATGCCTGGCACTTTGTTGTTGTTGTTGTTAGCTGCCATCCAGTGGGCCCCCAACTCATGGAAACCCCAAGCACAATGAAACAAAATGCTGCCTGGTCCTACACCATCTCCATGATTGGTTGCAGACTGAACCATTGTGATCCATAGAGTTTTTGTTGACTGATTTTCTGGAAGTCAGTCACCAGGTCTTTCTTCCTAGTCCGTCTGAGTCTGGAAGCTCCACTGAAACCTATTCAGCATTATAGCAATACACAAGCCTCCACTGCAGAGGCATATCTGCAGAAAATAACTCCTATGGCAAGCACTGAAATCGTGCCCCTGTCCAAATATCTGACCCCATCTTTTAGATAACTTTACCATTGTATCAAAAATACAAGTCAAGCTCGTTATCTTTTATGTAACACATTATGGCACTACATGAAAATTACAACTGAACTGTCTTTGCTTTCACTGACAAAAATTGGTCTATAGTGTACTCGAAGTTATTTTTTCAGTTTCTTCTCTTTCTACACTCAGAAGAGCAAGACGACACCATCAGCCTTGACCCACAGAGGCTCTCAAATAGGGAGTATTAGTTTAACTTGCTGAATGATCTCTTACAGCTGACAGTGGAAATCGTAATACATACCATTATCTGAATAGCAATGTGAAGACTGGGGAAGATACTCTCATCTCCATTTTAGGTGCCAGCAAGTTGGTCCCAACTCATAGCTACCCTGTGAACAACAGAACGAACACTGCCCCCTCCTGCGCCCTCCTCAAAATCCTTGATACGACAGGAAAGTTGGTAATAAGGAACCCAAGGTCCAGAAGGGGCAGTGTTGACATGTCGAGAGGTTGTTAACCATTGTCATAAAACAATATGTGTACTAACTGTTTAATGAGAAACTATTTGTTCTACAAACTTTCATCTAAAGTACAATAAAAAAAATCCTTGATATGTTTAAGTTCTTCATTGCAGCCACTGTGTCAATCCATCTCATTGAGGGTCTTCCTCTGTTTTGCTGATCCTCTACTTTACCAAGTATGATATCCTTCTCCAAGGACTGATCCCTCTTGATAACATGTCCAAAGTATGTGAGATGGGGAATTCTCACCATCCTTGCTTCCAAGAAGCACTCTGTATATACTTCTTCCAAAACAAATTTGTTCTTTCTTCTGGCAGTCCATGGTATATTTAATAATATTCGCAACACCATAATTAAAAGGCATCAATTCTTCTTCTGTCTTCCTTATTCATTGTCCAGTTGTTCCGTGCATATGAGGAGATTGAAAATACATGCTTTGGTTCAGGCCCACTTTAGTTCTCAAAGTGACATTTTTGCTTTTTAACACTGTAAAGAGGTCTTTTGCAGTACATTTGCCCAATGCAATATGTCATTTGATTTCTTGACTCTGCTTCCATGGGCTTAGATTGTTGATCCAAGTAAAATAAAATCCTTGACAACTTCAATATTTTCTCAGTTTATCATGATGTTACTTATTAGACCAGCTGTGAGGACTTTTGTTTTCTTTTTTTTTTTTTTAATTTTTTTTATTGTACTTCATATGAAGATTTACAGAACAAATAGTTTCTCATTAAACAGTACATATATTGTTTTATGGCATTGGTTAACAACCCCATGACATGTCAATACTCTCCCTTCTCAACCTTGAGGATCTTTTTTTTGGTGAAAATATACATAGCCAAGGTTACACCATTTTGAAAGTTTCTACATGTACAATTCAGTGACATCGATTACATTCTTCCAGGTGTGCTGCTATTCTCACTATCCTTTTCCAAATTATTCCATCACCATTATCTTCAACTCACAGTCCCCTAGGCTTCCCATCAAACCTTTTGATTTGCTTTTGTCAGTTTCATCTCACATAGATAATTCTTTTTTTTTTTTTTTTTGTATCTCAGATGAAGGTTTGCAGAACAAATAGCTTCTCATTAAACAGTTAGTACACATACTGCCCTATGACAATGGTTAACAACCCCATGACATGTCAACACTGTCCCTTCTCAACCTTGGGTTCCCTATCACCAGCTTTCCTGTCCTCTCCTGTCTTCTAGTCCTTGTCCCTGGACTGCTGTGCCTCATTAGTCCTGTTGTGTTTTATGAGGCTGTCCAATCCCTGGCTGAATGGTGAACTTCAGGAGGGGCTTCACCACTGAGTTAAAAGAGTGTCCAGGGGCCATACTCTCAGTGTTTCTCCCGTCTGTCAAGCCAGTAAATCTGATCTTTTTTTTTTTGTGAGTTAGAATTCTGCTCTACATCCTTTTCCAGCTCTGTCCAGAACCCTCTATTATGATCCCGGTCAGAACAGTCCGTGGTGGTAGCCGGGCACCATCTAGCTGTACTGGACTCAGTCTGGTGGAGGCTGTGGTAGCTGTGGTCCATTAGTCCTTTGGACTAATCTTTTCCTTGTATCTTGTTCTCTTCATTCTCCCTTGCTCCCGAAAGGAGTATCTTAGATGGCTGCTCACAGGCTTTTGAGACCCCAGACGCTACTCACCAAGGTAGAATGTAGAACATTGTGTTTATAAATTGTGTTATGCCAATTGAGCTACATGTTCCCTGAGACCACCGTCCCCACAGCTTTCGGCCCAGCAATTCAGTCCCTCAGGGAGTTTGGAAGTGTCTATGGAGCTTCCATGACCTTTCCTTGTACAAGTTGTGCTGGCTTCCCCAGTAATGTGTACTGTCTTACCCATCACCAAAGTCACCACTTATCTGTTTAGTTCCCCCCACCCCTCCCATCCCTAGTAACCAACAAAGATTGTTTCTTTTTGTGTGTTAACTTTTACATGAGTTATACAGTAGAGGTCTTATACAATATTTGTCCTTTTGTGATTGACTTATTTCACTCAGCATAATGTCCTCTAGTTTTGTTCCTCTTACTCTCCTGTGCTGAATTCCTTTTGTTTGTGGATTTTTTCCATTTCTTTTGTTTTTGTAGGTTTAGTTTTTACTGAGACTTTATGTTTTTCTTCTTTATTTTGATGATTAGGTTTGTTAACTTTCTTTGTGGTTACCTTGAAATTCACCCTTATCTTCCTAGATTTGAAAGAGTCTATTATTACTTGGTATCACTTGACTTCCTCTCTATTAGAAGGTTCTATACCTACACCATTTATTCCCTCTTTTATTGTTCTGATGCTGTTGTCATTTAACCTCTCTGGTTCCCTTTTGTAATTCTTTTGGTTTTGCATAGTCCTCAAGAATTCGTTTCCTAGGTTGGTATCTGGCTAGTACAATCCTATGTCCTATATTCAGCCTGTGGTCTGATATTGTTTGTTCTTAGATCAAAGGACTTCCTTTAATAAGTCTAGTAATTTTGGTTTGGTTTTTACATAGTCCCTGAATTTCTGTTTATCTGGAAATGACCTAATTTCACCATCATATTTGAACAAGAGTTTTGCAGGATATATTATTCTTGGCTGTCAATATTTTTCTTTCAAGGTTTTACATATGTTATCCCATTGCCTTTTTGCCTGCATGGTTTCTGCCGAATAATTCAAGATCAGTCTTATTGTTTCTCCTCTGTATGTGACTTCTTGTTTTTCACGAGCTGCTCTCAGGATTCTTTGTTTGTCTTTGGTTTTAGCAAGTGTGATTATGATATGCCTTGGTGATTTTCTTTTGGGGTCTACCCTATATGGGGTTTGTTGAGCTTCTTGAATGGCCAGCTTTTCATCTTTCATGATATTGGGGAAGTTTTCTGTCAGCAATTCTTCAATGATCCTCTCTGTGTTTTCTGTTTTCTCCCCCTGTTCTGGAACTCCGATCACTCGTAGATTTTTGCTTTTGATTGTATCCCACATAATTCTCAGGGTCTCTTCATTTTTCTTCATTCTTTTTTCTGACTTTTCCTCAAACAGAGTTGTATCCAAGTGTTTGTCTTCAATTCTGCTGATCCTGTCTTCTACCATTTCAAATCTGCTCCTCAGCCCTTCTATGACACTGTCCATTTCTGAAATCTTATTTATCTTTTGGATTTCTAATTGTTGTTTTTGTATGATTTCTACTTGTGAATTTATTTTAGCATTTTGTTCCTGTATTAGTTTCTTGAATTCTTCCATTTTTTGTCTGTATTCTCCATGATTTTGTCTGCCTTTTCCATGAATTTGCCTATTTTTTCCTCATTTTTGTCTTTTTTTTGCTTCAACTCTTGGATAATTCTGAATATTAGATATTTGAATTCCCTATCTGTTAGGTCTAGTGTCTTTTCTTCTACTGGAAGGTCATCTGGTGTTTTATTTTGGATGCCTACTGGAACCATCCTGTCCTGTTTTTGTAAATGTTTTGATATTGTATGCTGTCTTTGGGGCATTCGGTGGTTATTTTCCTCATTTATTGATGGTAGATTTGTTTGCTTCATCCTGATTTTTTGTTTTATTTGGTTATGTCTGAGCAGGTGGGCTGTGTGTTCTTTGTTGTTTGCTCAGCTGTGGGCAAGATAATTTTCACCTCCTTCTCCAATGGGCAGTGTCAGTCACTCAGGTATGGTATAGCGGGGCAGGTCCAGCTGAAGGGGTGTTGCTGGGATAGGTTTTTTGTGGCACACACCAGGGCTGACAGTGTGGACCGGGTATCAGTGCAGGGCAGGTTCCAGTAGGCCGTGTCTGTGCTGCTTGGGAGTGTGATATTCAGTGCATGGTGCAGGTAGGCAGGAAGGAGGGGGTAGATTGTGATGTGTGGAGCTAAGATGGGTTTGGGAAAGATTAGAGAGAGGAGAGAGGAATGGGAGCCAAAAACATACACACAAACAAAAAAAGAGTGCTAAGTGAGATTGCTATTGAAGTGGAGAGATGAGAGACTGAGAAATGGGAAAAAAGAAAAAGGGTAAAAGAAAAAATGAATCAATTGAGAAACTGGAAATGAAGAAAGACAAAAACGGAATAAGAGAGAGAAGAAAACTAAACAAAGAAGTGAAAAAAAAAAACAAGCAAGAAAAAAGAAATGCCCCCAGGGATGTCCCTGTGCATCTGCACAGAGTAAGGGACTAGCTTCCAAGCCACATGGTATTGCCTGGCTAGAAGGGGCTCCCAAGCTGAGAAAATAAAAAGAAAACAAATCAGAGCAAACAAACAAATGAGCGGGGGTCCCACCAGCGTGGCGGCATGGGCTGGGAAGCAGTTTCACAGTCCAGCGGTGTTTCACAGCCTTTCAGGAAGAAGCAAAGATGGCCCACGGAGCCAGGTATTTGAGAAAAAGGAGGTGGAGGTGGTGAGAGGTAAGGAAGAAA
Organism: Dugong dugon; assembly: GCA_030035585.1. Classification (NCBI taxonomy): domain Eukaryota; kingdom Metazoa; phylum Chordata; class Mammalia; order Sirenia; family Dugongidae; genus Dugong; species Dugong dugon. The sequence continues at coordinate 20,125,194 of CM057462.1, read as the reverse complement.
TCTAAAGAAGTGGAAAAAAGCAATACCAGCAGCCAACAAATGGCACTCAGGGAGCTGGCCAGTGCAGGCGGGTGGAATCCAAGCAGCACTGGAGGGAAGCTCATGCTTCCCAACCAATAGACTGTGGCTGCAGGAAGCAGAGGACGCTAAGTGGGGGTGAAGAAGGGTGGGGGGGTGGGAAAGCCTATATCGTGGGGTTACTGGTTGTTCTGTCTCCTGCTGGAAGCTCCGTGAAGCTGTTTTCTCCTACCTCCTGTTTGCTAATCTCGGATAGGAGTCCAAGATGGCAGATCTGTGCTGCAGTAGCTGATAGGGGACCTCTGCATGTATCTCTCCTCATGTTCTGTTCTCGGTCAGTTTCTTATTCCATTCAGTGCTTGGCTGAGTTGTTTATTTCTTCATTTGATGCTTAGGGTTTCAGGATTGATGTGTGACTCTGTTTGACTTAGTTTTTCTGATCTTCACTGCAGAGGGACGGTATGGTGCTTCTGACTATAGTGCCATGTTGCCCGGAAGTCTCACTTTTGTTTTCTTTATGTTGAGGTGTAATCGATACTGAAGACTGTGGTCTTTGATCTTCATCAGTAAGGGCTTCAAATCTTCTTCAGTTTCAGCAAGCAAGGCTGTGTCATCTGCATATCGCAGGTTGTTAATAGTCTTCCACCAATCCTGATGCCACGTTCTTCTTCCTATAATCCAGCTTCTCAGATTATTTGCTCAGCATACAGATTGAATAAGTATGGCGAAAGGATACAATGTTGATGCACACCTTTCCTGACTTTAAACCACTTAGTATCCCCTTATTCTGTTGGAACGACTGCCTCTTGATCTATGTACAGGTTCCTCATGAGAACAATTAAGTGTTCTGGAATTCCCATTTTTCCCAATGTTATTCATAATTTGTTATGATCCACACAGTCAAATGCCTTTGCATAAAACACAGGCAAACATCTTTCTGGTAGTCTTCAGCCAACTTCCATCTGACATCAACAATGATATCCCACATTCCATGTCCTTTTCTGAATCTGGCTTGAATTTTTGGCAGTTCCCTGTCAATGTACTGTTGCAATTGCTTTTGAATGACCTTCAGCCAACTTTTACTTGTATGTTATATTAATGATATTTTTCGATAATTTCTGCATTCTGTTGGATCACTGTTCTTTGGAATGGGCACAACTATGGATCTCTTCCAGTTGGTTGGCCAAGTAGCTGTCTTCCAAATTTCTTGGCATAGATGAGTGAGCATCTCCAGTGGGGCATTCGTTTGTTGGAACATTTCAATTGGTATTCCAGTTTGAACAATTGGTATCTCCATACTAAACAATAATTTCAGAAGCTCCTCAGGTCTTGATATTTTCATGTTGGCCTGACTTGATAGCAACATTCTGCAGTCAAAAATTTCTTCATGTACCTGTTGTCCATCAATATCACAGCTGTAGAATTTGTCCAAAATTTTGTATTTCTTCTTTAGGCCGTTACTGTCACATCTTAACACAGTTCCTCCAAATCAAGAAGGAACCCAAACTTGGCGTCAGTGTCATGCAAACAAGCAAACTTTTCATCCATTTCTCTGTGAAGACAGTCAAGAGTTCCCTTCATGATTCTTTCTGTTTCCCTTAGCTGTTAACCCAGTATCTCTCAAGTTCTCACCAGCTATTTTGTTTCTTTCATCTCTTACATGTTTCAACTGCTCAGTAGTGCCCTCCTCCTTCAACTGTGTCCAGGATAAGAGCCATACTTGCCATTACTTAGACTTGAAGCACTTACTAATGAAGATCAAAGACCACAGCCTTCAGTATTGATTACACGTCAACATCAAGATAATAAAAATTCTCACAACTGGACCAATAAGCAACATCATGATAAACAGAGAAAAGATTGAATTTGTCAATGATTTCACTTTACTTGAATCCACAATCAATGCTCATGGAAGCAGCACTCAAGACATCAAATGACTCATTGCATTGGATAAATCTGCTCCAAAAAAAAAAAAAAAAAAAACTCTTTAAAGGGTTAAAAAACGAAGATGTCACTTTAAGAACTAAGGTGCGCCTGACCCAAACCATGGTGTTATCAATCGCCTTATATGCATGCAAAAGCTGGACAATGAATAAGGAAGACTGAAGAATTGACACCTTTGAATTATGGTGTTGGTGAAGAATATTGAATATACCATGGACTGTCAGAAGAAAGAATGAATCTGTCTTGGAAGATATACAGCCAGAATTCTCCTTAGAAGCAAGGATAGTGAGACTTTGTCTCACATAATTTGGACATGTTATCAGGAAGGACCAGTCCCTGGGGAAGGAAGTCATACTTGGTAAAGCAGAGGGTCAGCAAAAAAGAGGAAAACCCTCAATGAGATGGATTGACACAGCGGCTGCAACAATGGCTCAGACATAAGAACAACTATGAGAATGGTGCAGGACTGGGTAGTGTTTCATTCTGTTGTACATAGGTTAGCTATGAGTCAGAGTTGACTCAACTGCACCTAGCAACAAAAACAGCCTAAGACAAGAAATCAACCACAAGTTGTTTATTTGGGATGTGATACCAGGAAGTAACAGCAGGGTAGTGGGGCAGTGAGACAGGGAAGGAAGAAGCCAGTCCAGGCTGTGCTATCAAGAGGTTCCCACAAACTACCATAGCCTCCACGAGACTGAGTCCAGAACAACCAGATTGTGCCCGGCTACCACAACTGACTATTCTGACAATAGAGGGTCCCAGAGAGAGCACGAGAAAAATGTAGAACAAAATTCAAACTCACAAAAAAAGACCAGACTTACTGGTCTGAGAGAGACTGGAGAAACCTCGAGAGTATGGCCTATGGACACCCTTTTGGCTCAGTACTGAAGTCACTTCTGAAGTTCACCCTTTTGCCAAAGACTAAACAGTCCTGTAAAACAATAATACATGTGGTTATTGTTTGTATGCGAGACTAAATGGTCCCACCAGCCCAAAAGCAAAGACCAGAAGGCAGGAAGGAACAGGAAAACTGGATTAATGGAAATTGGGAATCTGAGGACGAGAAGAGGAGAGTGTTGACACATCACAGTTTGGCAACCAATGTCACAAAAAAAATTGCATATTAATTGTTTAATGAGAAACTAAATTGCTCTCTAAACTTTCACCTAGAGCATGAAAAAGGTACCCACCATATGCACCTGGACTCACTCCCATTGGGAACTGCAGGGAGGCAGCGGAGAGCACACACTTGAGAGTCATCCCACCTGAAGGAGGGAACTGGGGTATTGATCCACCGATAGCCTCCAGTCATTGGTCAGAGCTGCTTCAAAGGGCATTATTTCTACAGAATGTTCTGCCTGCACTGCATGGTGAGGTCTGGGGACAGGACAGAACTTCAATAGATTCTGTTGTGATGAGTACACACCCGCACTCCCACATATACCCCACACATACTCCTGTACACATATGCACACACTCACATACACACTCATGCACATGAACACACACATTGAACCCAGAACAGAAGCCTTAGATCCCTCTGTCCCAGAACTCTCCAACACAGGGCACAGACACACTCCAGTCTAGAAAATAGTCTTGCTGCAGCAGAGACAGGCCTAGGTGTGTTCTGAGCATTACACATGCTGGTGTAGCCTCACCTGGGCACCCATGAGCCCTCCGCCTCCTCCCTCTCTCCCTCTGTGCATGTGTATGTGTGTGCATGTGAATATAGCAGTGTGTGGGAGGTGTACGTGTGAGTGTGCTTGTGTGCTTATCACATGTTCACCACCATGGCCCTTAGAGGAATCTCAAAGGCAGAGCACTCTGTAGAGGAGTTTGCTGCCTTGGTGGAAAGCAGTGTCAGGGAAAGACTTTCAGGATTGAAGAAATGACAGCATTTTCTATCTTCCAGTGGGGATGACCCCATGGAGTGTGAACACTGATTTCCTAAGAGAGAAAGGAGGGAGTCGCTAGAGCATGTTCTTGAGCACGTGGGAAGCTAGTCCAGCCTGGCTTCACAGAAGCAGATGGAAGGTCCATGGTAGTGCCAGGTGTGAAGGAAATGCTGGTGGGAGAAGATGAGGTGCTGGGGATTTTTGCAAGTTCTCTTCTGGTGGCTTTGAGTCTCCCAGGTGCACTAGTTACCTATTGCTGAGTAACAAATTACACCCAAACTCAGTGGTTTATATGATGCAGCAATCCCAATCTTAGGTGTTTACCCAGGAGAAATGAAGGCAGGAAAGAAAACGGAAACCTATACACAAATGTTCATTGTGTCACTTTTCACAATAGAAAATGTGGAAACAACTGAAGTGTCCATCAACAGATGAATGGATAAACAAAACGTGGTCCATCCATACAATGGAATAATACTCAGCCATAAAGAGAAATGAAGTCCTGATGCATACCACAACATAGGTGAACCTTGAAAACATCATGCTGAGCTGAATAAGTCACCCAACTAAACCAAAACCACTGCCATTGAGTCAGTTCCAATTCATAGTGATCTTATAAGATAGAGTAGAACTTCTTCCAAGTCTGTAAATCTTTACAGAATCAGACTACCACATCTTTCTCCAGCGGAGCAGCTGGTGGGTTTCAACTGCCAATCTTTTGGCTAGCTGCCAAGTGCTTTAACCACTACGTCACCATGGCTCCTAAGTCAGTCACAAAAGGACAAATATTGTATTATCCCACTTATATGAGATAAGAAATGTATAGAAACCAAAGATTATTAGTGGTTACCAAGGGTGGGAGGGGGGAAAGGGGAATTTTTTTTTGGGACATTGAGTTTCTGTTGATGGTGGTGGAATGGTTTGGAAAAGGATAGTGAAATTGGTTGCATAACTTGAAAAATCTATCAGTGTCACTGAATTTTATGTGTAGAAATTGTTGAAATAGTGTGTTTTGCTATGTGTATTTTCACCACAACTAAAAAAATTTTTTTTTAAAAAACTTAGTGGCTTGCAGGAACAGCCATGTATTATCTTACAGTCTCTGTGGTCAGGAGTCTGGGCACAGTTTATCTGGGTCCCTTGGCTCTCACAAGGCTGCTATCAGGGCCACAGGCATCATAAGGCTGGTATAGGGGAAGATCCACTTCCAAGCTCACTCATGTGGTTAATGGCAGAATTCAGTTCCTCCCGGGATGTTAGGCTCAGTTCGTCACTGGCTGTTGGCTGGAAGCCACACTCAGTTCCTTGCCACGTGGGCCTCTCCATGGTGCAACTCACAACATGACAATGAGCTTCCATAAGATCAAGAAAGCAAGCAAGAGAAACTATCCCCAGAGGTCAACTTTTAACAAAATTTTACATTGGCACACAAAATAAAGGATATTACCCGTGAGTACAGTGCTCCATTAAAAAATCATCTATATGAGACCAAAAGGTCAACAATTACTCTAAAGCAAAGATGAGAAGATAAGGGAGCAGGGAAACTAGAGTACTGGAAATAGAACAACCAGAATGCCATTAAAGAGAACGTTGACACATTGTGCAAAATGTAACTAATGTCACTGAACAATTTGTGTAGAAATTGTCAAATGGGAACCTAATTTGCTGTGTAAACCCTCACCAAAAACACAGTAAAATATTATTTAAAAACACAATAAATAAAAGAAAACAAGCAAGAGAGTGAGTGAGAGAAAAAATGGAGGCCAGGGTCTCTTCATAACCCAATTATGAAAGTGACATCCCATTACTTTTTCCATATTCTATTCAATAGAAATGAATCACTAAGCCCAGCCCACACTCAATGGGAGGGTTTTACACAAGGATGAGAACATCAGGTGGGATGTTGAAGACCCATCTTAGAGGCTGCCACCTCAACAGAAAAGTGAGAAGAAAGGTCCTTGCTGATGGTGTCAAGTTCATTCTAACTCATGCCAACCTCATGTGTGTCAGAGTAGAATTGCTCTTTAGGGTTTTAGATGGTTGTGAACTTTGGGCCTTTCTTCTGAGGCACCTCTGGATGGACTTGAACTATCAACATTTCATTTAGTAGCCAAGAACTTAATCATTTGACCACTCAGGCTGCCTATGCAGAATATATAAAGAGTTCTCAAAATCCAACAATAAGAAAGAAAACAACACAAAGAAAAATAAGGGACAGAAATTTTGAAAAGATGCTTCACCAAAGAAGATATATGGATAGCAACTGGGCATATGAAAATATGCTCAACCTCATGCAAATTAAAACCACAGTGCTCTACCAGTGCACATCCGTGAGAATGGCTAAAAGAAATACCGACAACACTAAGTGTCAGCGAATATGTGGAGTAAGTAGAACTCTCATACATTATTGATAGGAATGAAAGATGATACAGATGCTTTGGAAAACAGTTTGGCGGTTTCTTATGTTGTTAAACATACACTCACCATGTGACCCAGCAATCACAGGTCAATGAAAACTCATGTTCACTTGAAAACTTATAGATGAATATTCATAATAATTATATTCATAATGGAGTCCTGGGTGGCACAAATGGTTAAGCACTCAACTACTAGCTGAAAAGTTGGCAGTTCGAACCCACTCAGAGGCATCTCAGAAGACAGGCCTGGCACTCTGTTTCTGAAAGGGCACAGCTTTGAAAATCTATGGAGCAGTTCTACTATGCACACATGGGGTCGCCATGAGTCAAAATTGACTCTATGCCAAATAAGAACAGCATATTCATAATAGCCAAAAACTGAAAACAACCCACATATCTTTCAACTAATGGACTGAGTGGTCCATCCCTACAAAGAAACACTGCTTAGCAAAAAAAAAAAAAAATCAAACAAAGTGTTGATACACACAACATGAAAGAATCTCAAATGCGTTATGCTAAGTGAAAGAAGCCAGAATCCCAGGCTACATCGTGTATGATCTCATTTATACAGCAATCTGAAAAACGCAAAACTATAAGGATGGAAAATGGATCAGTGGCTTCCAGGGGCTAGAAGCAGAAGGTTTTGACTACAAAGGGGTAACACAAGGGAATTGTTGGAGTGATGGAGCTTTTCTGCATCTAGACTAGGGTGGTGGTGGTTATACAACCCTCAGCATTTGTCAAAACTCACAACTGTTCGCCAAATGGAACAAATTTTACTGTATGAGTTTCTGTTATTGGTGATGGAATGATTTTTAAAAGGTTAGTGAGAATGGCTGCACAACTTGAAGAATGTAATCAATGTCACTAAATTATACATGTAGAAATTGTTGTGATGACATATGCTTTGTTATATGCATTTTCACCACAATTAAAATATATATATATATATTTTTTTTTTTTTAAGAGAGAGCTATGACCCCAAGATAGCAGCACTGCACAACAAGCTATGTATAGGAGCCGACACACTGACAGCCGCATGCAGATGCAGTCCCCCACAGCAGGTGGGCTTCTAGAGGCACATGGTGCAGGAAGCCACCAGAAGGGGAAGACGGCAAGGAAACCCTTGGGGAAGAGAAGGGAGAGGATCATATGTGCCTAGGTGACGTCCTTCTGCAGCAAGATGGGGAGCCTCTGGGTCAGAGAGCTCCAAAAGCAGCAACATCTAGGGTCTTCATGACTACACAGTTGTATCTCAACCAGGGCTAACAGATATTTGGCACAGTTTTGGGGGGTCTGTAAGGCAGGTAGGCTCTAATCTTCTTATCTGGGCTATTTTTAAAACAATTGCATGTGTACAAATTTGTGTTTGGCACCACTGGGCTTTTTCTTTTCTTTCTTAGGTGCAGGGGCTAACGGGACTCAGCTTGCTATAAAGAAGTAAGCAACTTGGGACCAATACGCAGAGGACAGTTTTAACTCATTAATATAACAGGTCATCGGGCTGTCCATGTTGCATGAAAGATGATGAACCACACCCACATCTCACACGAACATACTGTGAATGGAATTGCTATAACGAAAGTTATTTCGCTAAAAGTAACTCAGTTTAAATTGGTGGTGACATCACAAGCCATTAACATGCATGAAGAGAATTCTTGCAAAGTGAGACAAAATGAACTTTCAAATTATTGTCTAACATAATGCCATTTTAAAAAATAGTGAATTGAATACTTAACATTTAGCGATTTTAAAGATACCCAAATGATGGTTCAGAAGATTATTTAATATCATGTTCATATACTATACTATAAATTATAAATAAATATATTGCTAATACATTTAATATTTATAAATATGTTATTATGTGAAACCCAGATTAACAAAAAAATGTATGGCAAAATAGCATTTTAAACAAGAAACTGCTTGTAAAAGTAATAATAAAATACACTAAAAATGTAAAAATACATTAAAAATAAAATTTTTACATATTAAAAGTTACATGCAAATAAACTAGAAGGATATGGAAGAGAATATTAACAGGGATTATTTTTACTTCTGAGGATTATGGACGATATTTATTTCTTACTTTTGTTTAATTGTATCTTATTCTGTGAATTAGTATCAATTTGGAGTAAGAAAACTATTTTAAATAATTAGTCTGAAGGCAAAGAAAAACTTATCTGACTTGTATACTTTATCAGCTTAACCAAAAAAAACCAAACCTGTGGCATCAAGTTGATTCTGACTCATATATTAAACAGACACCCTGAATCTGCCCCTCACAGTTACTCCAAGGGGTGAGTCCCAGTCCTCCGCCTTCAAGAGTCCCCCCTCTCAGGGCTGAATTAAGGCATGTGAGGGCCCTAAGCACTGATCATCTGTAGTGCCCACTCCTCTGCCTACTCATGCATTCAAATGGGATATGTGAGTTATATATATGTGCGTGTGTGTGTCTGTGTGTGTATATGTGAGTGTACATATATACATACGGTATCTGGAGATTGGAGACCCCCAAAAAGGTTTATAGGTGTTTGGCCATAGTAAGGAAAGCTAGGATAAGATCCAGTTTCCCTTTCCTCTAGTTACATGCTAGAAAAACTGGCACAACAGATTTCTCCACTGGTTAATAAGTAAGTGTACCTAAGTCAAACAAAAACAGAAATGCTCCATGACACGTTATCTGATTTAGGTGAAAGGTTGGAGTCCTGGTATTGTTTTATAACTATCTTGTTACTATGACTCAGGGTTACATGATCTTGAATTGACCCTAGCCATCAAGTAGCCAGGTAACTGAAAACCCCAGAACCAATCTTGTAACTTTTTTAACCTGTAATTATGTACATACCCTACCCATGGTCCTTCTCCAGCTTCTGTAGTCCCATTTATGACAGTGATGAATTGACCTGCTACTAATCATGACCTTGTGATGATTTCCTTTGTCCTCTATAGAATTTAATGGACACCATGACTGTGATTCAGTGGATTCCATGGGCCTCTGTATTGGATACATGCTGATGGTCTCCCTCATCCAGATAATTGTCTTTGTTTTGGTCTTTGTCTTGGCTTAATAAAAACCTCTTTTGATTCTATTTAAGTCTGAGATGTTTTTCGCCTAACACAATTGGCATAGTTAGCTAGGACCCAAAGCTTTCTTCTTTCAGCAGGACCCATGAGGGGTCGGGGATCGGAACAGATGCCAATGAAAGGACTTCATGCCTTACCCTTCCATGGACCTTGGGGACCCTGTGAAGGCAAGTGCTCTTGGATTTGAACCTTGTGATTTTTGGCATAGTTCTCTGAGATTTTTTATTAAGCCTCTTGATTGTATTTTTCTGTCTGGATTTTCTCGGACATCTTGGTGTGCTTCCACTTGTTTGTGTTGTCTGAAGTTGAGCATCTCAGTTAGTACAGAGGTAAACCTATTTTCAAAGAGTATTTCTTCATGATTTAGGAAAAACAGAAAGTAATTCTCTGTAAGGGTGGTTTGTCTCTGCGATTGCTCAATTTGAAGAATTTGAAGATTTCTAACAACTTCTTCAGTCTGAAATTGATCGAACATGCAATCAGGATGCATTGATAATTACTGGCGATTGAAATACAAAAGTTGAAGTTTGTGTGCCACCTAGGTTGTACCTGCAGATTTCTGCATTCTGAGTTGCACATGCTGAACTCTGGTAAGGGATGAAGAATGCCATCTTTTAGGAGCAGAGTAGACCATTCACTGGAACTCTGGCTGCCTACTTGCTTAGAAATTATGGGATGAACTCAGCTCAGTTTCTTGGGAAATGGCATGCATTTACCAGAGGTAAGGAATCAAACCAGTGGCTGGTCTGGGAAAATTCTGAGCTCGGTAAGATTGACTTTTCTGTACAGGGGATTATGAAAAAGGAAGCCCTAAAAGAAAAACTGCCTAATAATTTCCCTCTGCTTCTTTGCTGGCCTTTTTATTCTCTCTCTCTCTCTCTCTACATGTATCACAATTGACTCAATGGCAGTGGGTTTGGTTTTTGGTACCTGTCTCTACTTGAAACTAAAAACATTCTTAATTTTGAACTTTCAGTCTTAGTAAAAAGGCATTTGCTTGACTGAAAAACTGCTCTTGTCAAACTAACAGGTTTGGCTCATAAACTAACTCAGACCATAGACTAAGACAAGTAAAGTAATGGCTTACAGCTGCTTGACAGCCACAAACCCAGCCAAGCAAGAAGTTCCCATTTCAAAAAAAAAAAAAAAAAAGACCTAGAAATAACAATGAGTTCAGGATTTACTCTAAACCTAAAGGCCCTGTTCAGAAGGGGAGAAAACCACATTTTAGGGAAAAGACAAACCATCTACAGTCATTTTTACTCCCTGGTCAAAAGCAAAGCCCCTGAAATTGTCAAAATGTTCCCAATCGTCCCTTAAGGATGCCACACTCATTCATGACTGCAATAATCCCACTGGCAATCATAATGAAAAGAAGGGAATAGATAACAATGATAGAACCATTATAACACCTGTAAATATTGCACCTATATAAAAACTTGGAAAGCTGGCTTAGCAAGACTTGCTTTGATTGATTAATATGTTAGCAGGAGCTAGAAAAACTCAACAATAGACTAAAAGAAGCACATTTAAAAAAAAAAAAAAAACCTAAAATTTCATTAATGATTCAATCGAATGCTCCAGGTATTGAATTATTAGATAAAACAAAAGCAGCAGCTAAGTTTTTTAAAAGTCACTCTAAGGGTTCCCCCTCCCCAGGAAAAATTAACTGGACAAAAGTTCAAAACTGCCAACAAGAGAAAAAAGGAAAACTGTTTATTGTTTAGCCAAACTGTTTACTCAACTGTCTGGTTTAATTGCAGACAGGACTAAGAAACAATTCTCATTACTAAGCTGACTAATTTGACTTTTAAACTCTGGATCCTTTTAATTATTAACAAGCAGTCCCTAGAGAAGAACTTATAAGTTAGAAGGAATCTGGATACTACTAGCACCCAGCCACTAAACTTTGGTGAGGACCTAATGGCAAAACTCTTTACCAAATTATTTACATCATCCCATAATTCCCGTAGGATAATATTCGTGCATCTCCAAGGAAGATCAGTTAATACTATAATTATTCAAATTTACTCAACAACTGCTAAGGCCAAAAATGAAGAATTTGAAGATTTCTAACAACTTCTTCAGTCTGAAATTGATGGAACATGCAATCAGGATGCATTGATAATTACTGGCGATTGAAATACAAAAGTTGAAAACAAAGAAGAAGGATAAGTAGTTGGAAAATATAGCCTTGGTGATAGAAACTATGCCAGAAATTGCATGATAGAATTTTGCAAGACCAACGACTTCTTCACTGAAAATACCTTTTTTCACCAACATAAACAGCAACTATACACGTGAACCTCACCAGATGGAATACACAGGAATCAAATTGACTACACCTGTGGAAAGAGAGGAGGGGAAAAGCTCAATATCATCATTCAGAACAAGGCCAGGGGCTGACTGCAGAACAGACCATCAATTGCTCATATGCAAGTTCAAGTTGAAGCTGACGAAAATTAAAACAAATCTATGAGAGCCAAAGTACAACCTTGAGCATATCCCACCTGAATTTAGAGACCATCTCAAGAATAGATTTGACACACTGAACACTAATAACCAAAGACCAGGCAAGTTGTAGAATGACATCAAGGACGTCATACACGAAGAGAGCAAGAGGTCATTAAAAAGACAGGAAAGAAAGAAAAGACCAAAATGGATGTCAGAAGAGACTCTGATACTTGCTCTTGAACACCAAGTAGTTAAAGCAAACAGAAGAAATGATGAAGTAAAAGAGCTGAACAGAAGATTTCAAAGGCAGCTCAAGAAAACAAAGTAAAGTATTATAATGGCATGTGCAAAGAGCTGGAGATAGAAAACCAAAAGGAAGAACACATTAGGCATTTCTCAAGCTGAAAGAACTGGAGAGAAAATTCAAGCCTCGACTTGCAATATTGAAGGATTCTACAGGGAAAATATTAAACGTCGCACAAAAAAAAAAAAAAACCTTGTTGCCATCGAGCCAATTCTGACTCATAGCAACCCTACAGGACAGAGTACAACTGCCCCATAGAGTTCCCAAGGAGCGCCTGGTGGATTTGAACTGCCAACCTTTTGGTTAGCAGCCATAACCCTTAACCACTTCTCTACCAGGGTTTCCATTAAACCAGATGGAAGGAATACACAGAGTCACTATACCAAAAAGAATTGGTCGATATTCACCCATTTCAGGAGGTAGCATATGATCAGGAACCAATGGTACTGAAGAAGAGGTCCAAGCTGCAATGAAAAAAAAAAACCCATTGCCGTCAAGTTAATTCCAACTGATAGTGACCCTATAGGACAGAGTAAAACTGCAATAGTGTTTCCAAGGAGTGGCTGTTGGATCCAAACTGCCGACCTTTTGGTTGACACCTGAGCTCTTAGCCACTATGCCACAAGGCTCCAGGAACTGATTCAGCTCTGGAAGGGCTCACTTCTCTACGCCAAGAAATTTGGAAGACAGTTGCCTGGCCAACCAACTGGAAGAGATCCATATTTATGTCTATTCCAAAGAAAGGTGATCCAACAGAATGCAGAAATTAACCAACAATATCATTAATATCACATACAAGTAAAATTCTTCTGAAGATCATTTGAAAGTGGTTGCAGCAGTACATCTACAGGGAACTGCCAGAAATTCAAATCGGATTCAGAAGAGGATGTGGAACCAGGGATATCATTGCTCATGTCAGATGGATCCTGGCTGAAAGCAGAGAATACCAGAAAGATGTTTACCTGTGTTCTATTGGCTATGCAAAGGCATACGACTGTGGATCATATCAAACTATGGATAATATTGCAAAGAACAGGAATTCCAGAACACTTAAGTGTGCTCATGAGGAACCTGTACATAAATCAAGAGGCAGTCGTTCAGATAGACCAAGGGAATACTCCATGGTTTAAAGTCAGGAAAGGTGTGCATCAGAGTTGTATCCTTTCACCATACTAATTCAATCTGTATGCTGAGCAAATAATCCGAGAAACTGGACTACATGAAGAAGAACGAGGCAGGATTGGAGGAAGACTCATTAACAACCTGCATTATGCAGATGACACAACCTTGCTTGCTGAAAGTAAAGAGGACTTGAAGCGCTTTCTGATGAAGATCAAAGACCACAGTCTTCACTATGGATTACACCTCAACATAAAAAAAACAAAAGTCCTCACAACTGGACCAATAAGAAACATCACAACAAACGGAGAAAAGATTGAAGTTGCCAAGGATTTCATTTTGCTTGGATCCACAATCAACACCCATGGAAGCAGCAGTCAAGACATCAGACTACGCATTGTACTGGGCAAATCTGCTGCAAAAGACCTTTTAAAGTGTTAAAAAGCAAAAATGTCACCTTGAAGAGTAAGGTGTGCCTGACCCAAGCCATGGTGTTTTCAATTGCCTCATAGACATGAGAAAGCTGGACAATTAATAAGGAAGAACGAAGAACGGATGCGTTTGAATTATGGTGTTGGCGAAGAATACTGAATATACTATGGACTGTCAGAAGAACAAAGAAATCTGTCTTGCAAGAAGTACATCGAAAATGCTCCTTAGAAGCAAAGATGTTGAGACTGCGTCTCACATACTTTGGGCATGTTATCGGGAAGGATCAGTCCCAGGAGAAGGACATCATGCTTGGTAAAGTAGAGGGTCAGCGAAAAAGAGGAAGACCCTCAACGAGATGGACTGACACAGTGGCTGCAACTGTAGGCTCAAGCATAACATCGATTGTGGGCATGGCGCAGGACCGGGCAGTGTTTTATTCTGTTGTACATAGGGTCGCTATGAGTTGGAACCAACTGGACAGCATCTTACAATAACAATATAATTCAGAATTTGCATTTACCCTTGCATTTAAAAAGAGACAGAATAATTCTCTTAATAGAAAAATACTGGTAAAGTAAGGAATCCTTTGAACCTACCGCTATGTGATTCCTCATTGTTCTGATTACCAAAAAGAGAGGCAAGTAAAGCTTAAAGAGGATTTTGTTTTTGTTTGTGCTCTAGCAAACATTTTGGCTTCTTTTTCTGTCTGCTATCTTGCAGACGTCTAGTCTGGGATGCTGACTATAAAATTTATGTTAAGGCGCATAAAACAAAACGAGACTAAAGGGGCACTACAGCCCAGGAACAAGGACAGAAGGCAGGAAGGAACAGGAAAGCTGGTAACAGGGAACCCAAGGTCAAGGAGAGAGAGTGTTGACATATGGTGGGGTTGGTAACCAATGTCACAAATTGTTTAGTAAGAAGCTAATTTGTTCTGTAAACCTGCATCTGAAGTACAATACTTTATTTTTTAAATTCTGTTAACTTAGGTTTTGTGTACATTGGCAGGGGTTGCTACAAAGACTCTCAGAGTCTTTAAACGGAGAAACAGAACACAACACTTCATCGTTGATATCTGTCTTTTTCTGTGCATGGATGGGTGAAATCATCAAATCTTGCAAGAAAATAGGTAATGCCAATGACAGCTCTTCACCGGGTTTGTACTGAATATACATGAAGTAATTTAAAATCTCGGTGATCACTTTGGAAAACGATTTCCATCTTCTATAGTTTGGAGCCCTTGTGATGTAGTAGTTAAGCGTTAGGCTGCTAACTAAAAGGTTGGCCATTCGCATCCACCAGCCGCTCCTTGGAAACCCATAGGGCAGTTCTACTCTGTCCTATTCAGTGGCTATGAGTCAGAAATGACTCAACAGCAACAGGTTTATAGATTATTTATTTTCAACCTGTATAATGAGGCCTTAAAGAATCAAATTATTCTAAATTGCTTTCTCTAAAAGATCCTATGAAACATGCAAAAACAAAAGATTATGAAAATATAATTTTCTACCTCTGGATGGTACTATTAGATTAGATTAGAATATGCCTTCAGAGAACTTGTTCTAATTGGTTTAATGATAAATAAGCACTTAAATAAATTAAATAGTCCTAATATTCTCAAGAACTGATAAAAATTAATTTTGTTCTAACAAATATTTTTATGACAGCTTTGAAAACAAGATCTGAAAAAACTAAAGCTTCCTAAATAACTTAAGATGGGTATTACAAGAAATGTTTTATTTACAGAAAATGAATAATTTTATTAATTCCAGAATAAGAAGAAAGAACATTAAACTGCTTACAGTAATTATATTTTGAAATATATAAAATTAAATTATTCAGTAACTTATTAATATTAAACTGGAATAATGGGTAGTCATTATAATTAAAGTTTATAAACTCTTAAACGTGTATGCCACAGAAAAAGAAGCTGTATAAATACATTTATATCTGATAATATGTTCATTTTATGTCACTTTGAAGGGTTATATTTTAAGAAATACGTGACAAAGACAAGAAATTCTAAAGGTTTATTTAAAATTTTTTATTCAATATGATCAAAGTTTGTAATTGCTATAATTGATAGGTTAATTTATGAGAACTTTTGAGAACTTTTAATATCAAATAACATATAAAGCAAAGAATTAATTTTATCACTGTTAAAATAACAATTTTCTTTACTAGATACAAGAGTTAATTTTACTCTTTTTGCAATCTGCCTCAAAGACATAGACTCAACAGAATAAATACCTATGTCAAAAACCAAGCTGCATGGCTTTGAAAAAAACAAAAGTTTTTACCTTTAAAATCTTTGCTTTAAATAACTTAAATATTGTTTCTCAGTAATCTTTAATAAACTCCTGACAATTCTGAAAAGCCACAGAAAGCAGGAGCAGGTTTGTTTCTGTTGGGTAACAAAGAAAAAAATGCAAAAGATGATTTATTTAAAATGTTGTGAATTACGTAAAATGTATTGTCAAAAATCAGGAGAATGGCCAGATTTATGTTTACCTAATGCTGGACAACATGTACTGCTGCAACTACTCTTGAATGATCTTCAGGAAAATTTTACTTTCCTGTGATATTAATGATATTGGTCAATAACTTCTACATTCTGTTGGGTCACTTTTCTTTGGAATGGGCACAACTATGGATCTCTTCCAGTCAGTTGGCCAGGAAGCTGTCTTCCAAATTTCTTGGCATAGACGAGTGAGCACCTCCAGTGCTGCATCTGTTTGTTGAAACATCTCAATTGGTATTCCAATCTGAACAATTATTATCTCCATACTGAACAATAATTCGAGAAGCTCTTCAGGTCTTGATATTTTCATGTTGGCTCAGTTTGATAGCAACAGTCTGCAGTCCAAAGTTTTTTCATATACTTGCTGTCCATCAACATCACAGCTATAGAGATCACCCAAAATTTTGCCCTTCTTCTTTAGGTGGTTACTGTCAGCATCATAACACAGTCCCTTGACATCAGAAAGGAACACAAACTTGGCATCAGTGTCATGCAAACGAGCAAACCTTTCGTCCATTTCTCCATAAAGACGATCGAGTGTTCCCTTCATGATTCTTTCCATTTCCTCCTCAGCTGTTAACCCAGCATCTCTCAAATTCTCACAGATATTTTGTTTCTTTTGTCTCTGACATCTTTCAACTGCTCAGTGGTGCCTTCCCTTCAGCTGATGCACAGGGCCCGTGCCATACCTGCCATACCATAGATACATCTCTGCTCTACTGACAGACAGGTGGTGGCTGTGCATGAGGTGCTTCGGCCAGGAATCAAACTCATGTCTCTCGAATGGAAGGCAAGGATTCCACCACTGAACCACCACTGCCCCCGTGCCTGGCACGTGGTAGGAATCAGTAGAGTTGACTTCTGAGAAGCCAGAGAGCACTAGGGTTAAGGACAATGACTCCAGGTCCAGTTGCCAGAGTTCAATTCAGGACCCACTTGGAGATTTTGGACAAGTCTCTTTACCTCTCTGGGCATCAGTTTTCTCACTTGAAAACTGGGGATAATAACAAGGTTGTTGTGAAAATTAAAATAAGAAGAGTGTTTAACACCCTTTCTGATACCGGGTCAGCACAAGCATGTGTTTTCTATTACAGTCATTTTATGGTAGGACAGGGATTTCTGGCACACACGTCAAGGTCTTTGCTGGCTATTAATGTCCCCCATCAGAGAGGAGGCTCTGAAGAGAGAAGGAAGCGCTTGTTGTGGGGTCAGAGGTCACTTGTGTGTCCAAGTCCAGCTCTGCCATGTGACAGCTGTGTGACCTCAGACAAATCACTTGCCCTCTCTGCGTCTCACATTCCTCCTCACTAAAAGGGGTATAAAATAGCCCTATAGAACTGGAGGAGCAAGCCGTGTGTGTGTTCCCTGGAAAAAGATTCCGATGCAAGGACTTCAATGCAAATATTTTATTTGAAGGTGCTCCTAGGACAAAAATTCAACCACAAGTTGTTTATTTGGGAGGTGATACCGGAAGCATGAGCAGGGTAGCGAGGGAGTTGGACCGGGCAAGAAGGAGCCAGTACAAGCTGTGCTATTAGGAAGTTCCCATAAAGTACCACAGCCTCTAAGAGACTGAGTCCAGAACAACTAGATTGTGCCCAGCTACCAGCACTGACTACTCTGACAGGGATCACAAAAGAGGGTCCCAGACAGAGAGAGAGAAAAATGTAAAACAAAATTCAAACTCACAAAAAAAAAAAAAAAAATATACAGACTTACTCGTCTAACAGAGACTGGAGAAACCCCAAGAGTATAGGCCTTGGACACCCTATTAGCTCAGTGCTGAAGTTACTGCTGGAGTTCACCCTTGCACCAAAGATTAGACAAGTTGATAAAACAAACAATAACACAGGTAGTTCAACCATGAATATGAGACAAAATGGGCACACCAGCCCAAAAGCAAAGACCAGAAGGCGGGAATGGACAGGAAAACTAGAGGAATAGAAACTGGGAACCTGTGGTAGAGAAGGGAGAGTGCTGACTCATCACAGGGTTGGCAACAAATGTTACAAAACAATTTGCATATTGTTTAACGAAAAACTAAATTGCTCTGTAAACTTTCACCCAAAGCACAATTTTTAAAAAGTTCCACAGTGAGCAACTGGGGCTCAGTCCCACTGGGGACTGTAGGGAGGCAGCAGAGAGTCATCCCACCTAAGGGAGGGAGCTGGGGTGTTGATCCTCCAATAGCCTCCAGTCATTGGTCAGGGCTGCTTCCAAGGGCATTATTTCTACAGAATGTTCTGCCTGCACTGCATGGTGAGGTCTGGGGACAGGAGGAGACTCCAATAGATTCTGTTGTGATGCGCACACATGCACTCACACACACACCCCACACACACACACCCCACACACACTCCTGTACACACATGCACACACTCACACACATATTCACATACACACACTTACATACACACATATTCACATACTTACTCTCCTATACACACACACATGCACACACACTAACCCTGAACCCAGACCAGAAGCCCTAAAGCCCGCTGTTCCAGAACTGTCCAGCAGAGGGCACCACTTTCTCCAGTCTAGGAAGGGGTCTCACCAAGGCAAGCACAGGCCCAAGTGTGTTCTGAACATTACACACGAAAGTGCCACAGGACAAGGGGACACATGGGCCCCCGCTTCCCTCCTCCCTCTCTCCTTTCCTACATCATCACAGCCTTAGAGGAACCTCAAAGGCTGATGGCTCTGTAGAGGAGTTTGCTGCCTGTTGGGATAAAGTAGCAAGAAGTCAGCTGGTGGCAAAGTGGGGTCAGGAAAGAACTTTCAGGATTTAAGAAATGACAGTGTTATCTGTCTTCCAGTGGGAATGACCTCATTAACTGTGAACACTGGTTTCCTAAGAGAGAAAGGAGGGAGTCGCTAGAGCATATTCTTGAGCACATGGGAAGCTGGTCCAGCCTGGCTTCACAGAAGCAGATGGAAGGTCCATGGTGGTGCCAGGTGTGAAGGAAACGCTGGTGGGAGAAGATGAGGTGCTGGGGATTTTTGCAAGTTCTCTTCTGGTGGTTTGAGTCCCCCAGGTGCACTAGTTATCTATTGCTGAGTAACAAATTACACCCAAACTCAGAGGTTTATATGACCCAGCAATCCCAGTCTTAGGTATCTACCCAGGAGAAGTGAAGGCAGGAATGCAAACAGAAACCAGTACACCAATGTTATTGCAGCACTTTTCCCAACAGAAAGTGTGGAAAAAATTAAAGCGTCCATCAACAAATGAATGGATAAACAAACTTTAGTCCATCTATACGATGGAATATTACTCTGCCATAAAGAGAAATGAGGTCCTGATGGATGCCACAACATGAATGAACCTTGAAAACATGCTGAGTAAAATAAGTCAGTCACTCAATCAAACCACACCTACGGCCGTTGAGTCGATTCCGACTCATAGAGATCCTATAGGACAGAGTAGAACTGTTTCCAAGGCTTTAAATCTTTATGGAATCGGACTGCCACATCTTCCTCCCCTGGAGCAGCTGTGGGTTTGAACCACTGACCTTTTGGTTAGCAGCTGAGCACTTTAACTACTGCACCACCAGGGATCCTAAGTCAGTCACAAAAGAACAAATATTGTATGATCTCACGTATATGAAATAAACAAATGTACAGAAACCAAAGATTATTAGTGGTTACCAGGGGTGGGAGGGAGAGTTTTTTCTTTTTTTTTAGGTGGGGGAGCCAACAGGCCTCAGCTTGCTATAAAGAAGTAAATAACTTGGGGCCAATACACAGAGGACAGTTTTAACTCATTAATATAACATGTTACCAGGCCTGTGAGGATGGCACAGGACTGGGCAGTGTTTCATTCTGTTGTACATAGGGTCACTGTGATGGTTAAGACTGTGTGTCAGCTTGGCTGGGCCATGATTCTCAGTGTTTATATGTGATCACTCTCATGGTGGAATCTGCTGTGAGTAACCAATCACTTGAAAGGGAGCTTACTTGGTGGTGTGGCCTGCATCTGAATATAAGCAGAGGTTCTGGCTGTTTGCTCGCTCTGGATCCTGCAGCTACCTCCTATTCATCTGACTTCTGGTTCTTGGGACTTGAGCTATCAGCTTATCTGCCAATCTTGTGATTCATCCATCTTCACAGCCTGTAAGCAAGAGCCCTGTGCTCCAACCTGCCAATCTTGGGTTCACCAGTCCCTGCAGCTATATAAATCAGGAGAAGCCTCTATCCTGATCCAAGGACTTGGGACGTTCCAGTCTCTAAAATTGTGTGAGCCATTTCCTCGATATAAATCTCTCTATATGTACTTATATACCTTACTGGTTTTGCTTCTCTAGAGAATCAGCCTAAGACAGTCGCTATGAGTCAGTTCGATGGCACCTAACAACAACAACAAGGCCATCCATGTTATATGAAAGATATTGAACCACATCCATATATTACATGAATGTTTTGTGAATGAATGGCTATAGCAAGTTATTTCATTAAAAGTAACTCAGTTTATAATTGGCAGTGACATCTCAAGACATTAACATGTATAAAGAGAATCTTACAAAGTGAGCCAAAGCTAACTTTCAAATTATTGTCTAACATAATGCCATTTTTAAAAATAGTGACTTGAATACTTAACATTTGGTGATTTTAAAGATACCCAAATGATGCTTCATAAGATTATTTAATGTCACGGATAGATGTTCATATACTATGCTATAAATTATAAATAAATATATTGATGATATATTTAATATTTATAAATATGTTATTATGTGAAAACCCAGATTAATAAAAAATATGTATGGTAAAATAACATTTTAAACAGAAAACTGCATGTAAGTGTAATAATAAAATGAATTAACAATGTAAAAATACATTAAAAATAAAAATTTTTATATATAAAAGATTACATGCAAATAACTAGAAAGATATGCAAGAGAATATTAACACGGATTATTTTTACACGTGAGGATTGTGGGCGATATTTATTTATTTTGCTTAATTGTATCTTAGTCAATGAATTAGTATCACTTTTGGGATAAGAAAAATATTTTAAATAGTAAATCTGAAGTCAAAGAAAAACAGATCTGACTTGCATGCTTTACCAGATTAACCAAAAAAACCAAACCCATGGCCATCGAGTTGATTCCAATCATGTATTAAACAGACACCTTGTATCTGCCCCTTCCAGTTGCCCCAGGGGTTGACTCCCAGTCCCCTACCTTCAGGAGTCTGCCCCTCAGGACCAGATTAAGGCACGTGAGGTCCCTAAGTACTGTGGTGTCTCCTTCTCTGCATACTGAGGCATTCAAATGGGATATATGAATTGTATATATATAAAATATGTATTTTATATATGTATATATTATGTGTGTGTGTATGTGTTGTCTGGAGACTACAAACCCCCAAAAAAAGTTTATAGGTGTTTGTCCATAGCAAGAAAATTTAGGATAAGATCCAGTTTCCCTTTCCCCTAGAAACTTGTTCAAGTTTCTCCACTGGTTAATAAGTGTACCTAAGTCAAAGAAAGAAAGAAATGTTCATGACACATGTTACCTGATTTAAGTGAAAGGTTGGAGTCCTGGTATAGTCTTATAACTACTATGACTCAGGGTTACATGATCATGAGTCGACCCCCAGCCACCATCTAGCCAGGTAACTGAAAACCCCAGAACCAATCCTGTAACTTTTTTAACCTCTTATTATATACATACTCTAGCCACGGTCCTTTCTCTCCTTCTGTCGTCCCTGGTCCCATTTATGACAGCGATAAATTGGCCCGCTACTAATCATGACCTTGTGATGACTTTCTTTGTCCTCTATGGAATATAATGGACACCATGACTGTGATTCAGCAGATTCTATAGGCCTCTGTACTGGATACATGCTGACTGTCTCCCTCATCGATGATTGTCTTTATTTTGGTCTTTGTCTTGGCTTAATAAAAATCTCTTTTGATTAAGTTTAAGTCTGAGGTCTTTTTCCCCTAACACAATTGGCATAGTCAGCTAGGATCAAAAGCTACTTTCCTTCAGCAGGACCTTCCAGGAGTCGGGGATAGGAACAGGCACCAGTGACAGGACCCCTAGTGCCCTACATTTCCATGGAAACCAGGGACCTTGCAAAGGTAAGCGCTCTTGAATTTGAACCCTGTGATTTATGGCACACGTCTCTGAGATTTTTTATTAAGCCTCTTGTTTGTATTTTTCAGTCTGGATTTTCTCTGACATCTTGGTATGCGTTCACTTGTTTGTGTTGTATAAAGGTAAGCATCTCAGTCAGTACAGAGGTAAATCTATTTTTAAAGAGTATTTTTTTGTGATTTGGGAAAAACTGAAAGTAATTCTCTGTATGAGTATTTGTCTCTGAGATTGCTCAAAGGTGAAGTTTGCATGCCACCTAGGTTGTACCTGCAGATTTCTGAATGCTGAGTTACCCGTGCTGAAATCTGGCAAGGAATGGAGAATACCACCTTTAAGAAGAGTAGACCACTCTCTCGAACTCTGGCCAACTACATGCTTAGAAATTATGGGGAGAATTCAGTTCAGTTTCTTGGGAAATGAAATGCACTTACCAGAGGTAAGGAAGCAAACCAGTGACCAGTCTGGGAAAATTCTGAGCTCAGTAAAATTAACTTTTCTGCACAGTGGATTAGGAAAAAGGAAGCTCTAAAAAAATTTGCCCAATAATTTCCCTCTGCTTCTTTTCTAGCCTTTCTCTCTCTCTCTCTCTCCCCCTGTATCCCAATTGACTCGATGGCAATGGGTTTGGTTTTCGGTACCTGTGTCTACTAGAAACTAAAAACATTCTTAATTCTGAACTTTCAGCCTTAGTAGAAAGGCGTTGGCTTGACTAATAAATTGCTCTTGTTGTCAAACTAACAGCTTTGATTCATAAACTAATTCAAACCATAGACTAAGACAAGTAAATTAATGGCTTACAGCTACACGGCAGCTACAAACCATCCAAGCAAGAGGTTCGCATTTCAAAAAAGAAGCCCTAGAAATAACAATGAGTTTAGGTTTTACTCTAAACCTAACTGCCCTGTTAAGAAGGGGAGAAAACTGCATTTTAGGAAAAGGATAAACCTCCTACAGTCACTTTTACTCCCTCGTCAAAAGCAAAGCCCTTAAAATTGTCAAAAGTTTCCCAATCATCCTTTAAGGACACCACGCTAATTCATTGACTGCAATAATCCCACTGGCACTCATAATGAAAAAGAGGGAATAGTTTAAAATGATAGAACAGTTGTAAAACCTGTAAATATGCCGCCTATAGAAAAACATGGAAAGCTGGTTTATCAAGATGTGTCTCAGTTGATTAATATGTTAGTGAAAAACTCAACAAGAAGCTGAAGAAGCACATTTTTAAAAGCCTAAAAACTCATTAATGATTAAACCCAATGCTCCAGGTGTTGAATTATCAGATCAAACAAAAGCAGTAGCTAAGTTTTTTAAATGTCATCCCTAAGAGGTTTTTTTCCCAAGAAAAATTAATTGGGCAAAAGTTCAAAACTGCAAACAAGAGAAAAAAGGAGGGAGATGTGGAGCCAACGTGGCACTACAGACAGAAGCACCACAGCATCCCTCCACAGCAAAGACCCAAAAAACTAAGCAAAACAGACACAAACGTCAATCCTGGAACCCTAACCATCAAATGAAAAGATAAAGAACTCAACCAAGCACCGAATGGAATAAAAAACTGACAGAGAACTGAGAGCAAGGAGAGAAACAGATTGGAGGTCTCTTATCAGCTAAAACAGCACGATTCGCCATCTTGGACTTCTGTCAGAGATTGATGGACAGGGAGTATGGGAAATCAGCTTCATGGAGCTCTCAGCAGGAGGCAGTGAACCCATTTTTCTTCACTTCTCAGTTTCTTGTCTCTCCACTCCAATGGCAGTCTCACTCAGCACTTTTTTTAGGCTCCTGTTTCTCTCTCCTCTCTCTCTTCTTCCCATACTCAACTTAGCTCCACACATTACAACCTTCACCGTGCCTCCTGCCTATCTGCACCGTGCTCTGAACATCGCATCCCTGAGCAGCACAGGCACGGCCTACTGGAACTTGCCCTGCAATGACCACCAGCCCACCCTGTCAGCCCCAGTAGATGCCACAAACAACCCATTCCAACCCCTCCCCTTCAGCTGGACCTGCCCTGCTGCACCATAGCTGAGCTACTGGCCCTGCCTATTGGACAAGGAGGTGAAAAGTATCATTATACAGACAAGCAAACAACAAAGAACACACAACTTGCCTGTTCAGACATATCCAAATAAAACAAAAAAGCAGGATAACATAAACAAATCTACAAACAATAGATGAAGAAAATAACCACTGAATGTCCCGAACACAGCAGACAATATCAAAATATATTTAAAAAAAAAAAAAAACAGGATAGGATGGATCCAGTAGGCATCCAAAATAAAACACCAAATGACTTGCCAGCAGAAGAAAATGCTCTGGAACTACCTGATAGAGAATTCAAATCTCTAATATTCAGATCTATCCAGGAGTTAAAGCAAAAAGTAGACAAAAATGAGGAAAAATTAGACAAATTCATGGAAAAGACAGACAAGTTCATGAAAAATACAAAACAATGGAAGAATTCAGGAAAATAATGCAGGAACAAAATGTCAAAATAAATTCACAACTAGAAATCGTACAAAATCAACAATTAGGAATCCTAAAGATAAACAACAAGATTTCAGAAATGGACAGTGTCATAGAAGGTCTGAGGAGCAGGTTTGAAACAATGGAAGACAGGATCAGCGAAATTGATGATAAATATTTGGATACCACATTGTTTGAGGAAAAATCAGAAAAAAAGAACAAAGAAAAATGAAGAAACCCTGAGAATGATATAAGATAGTCAAAAGCAAAAATATTCAAGTGATCAGAGTTACAGAACAAGGGGAGAAAACAGAAAACACACAGAGGATCATTGAAGAATTACTGACAGAAAACTTCCCTAATATCATCCCAAAAGCTCAATGAACCCCATCTAAGATAGACTGCAAATGAAAATCACCAAGGTGTATCATAATCACACATGCTAAAACCAAAGACAGAGAAAGAATCCTGAGAGCAGCTCAAGAAAAATGAAGTTACGTACAGAGGGGAAACAATAAGACTAAGCTCTGATTAGATGGCTGAAACCATGCAGGCAAGAAGGCACTGCGATGACATATATAAAACCTTGAAAGGAAAAAATTGTCAATGAAGAAAAACATATCCTGCAAAACTCTCTTTCAAATGTGATGTTGAAATTAAGATATTTCCAGAAAAACAGAAATTAAGGGAATATGTAAAAACCAAAACAAACTTGCAAGGATTATTAAAGGGAGTCCTTTGGTTTAAGAACAAACATCAGAAGACAGCCTGAATCTAGGATGCAAAATCATACCAGCCAGACACCAACCTAGGAAATGAACTCTCAAGGACTATTCAAAACTAAAAGATTTACAATAGGGAACCAGAGAGGTTAATCTGCAAATGACAACAATGTAGAACAATAAAAGAGGGAATGAACGGTGTAGGTATAAAACTTTCTAATGGACAGGGAGGCAAGGCAGCCAAGTAATAAAAGACTGCTTCAAACCTAGGGAAAGAAGGGTAAATTTCAAAGTAACCACAAACAAAGTTAACAAATCTACTGATGAAAATAAAGAAGAAAAACATAAAGTCTCAGTAAAAACAAAACCTACAAAAACAAAAGAAATGAAAAAAATCCACAAACAAAAGGAATATAGCACAGGAAAATAAGAGGAAAAAAGAAAATGTCAGCACCAAAAAAAGAAAAACTACAAAATTACAGCAATAAACTCACACCTATCAATAATTACACTGAACCTAAATGACCTAAATGCACCCATAAGGAGAGAGAGTGTCAGAACAGATTTTTAAAAAAAGGATCCATCAATACATTGTCTACAAGAGATGCACCTTAGAAACAAAGATATAAATTTATTAAAAATGAAAGCATGGAAAAAAATATATCAAGCAAACAGCTACTAAAAAAGAGCAGGAGTGGCAATAATAATCTCAGATAAAATAGACTTTAAAACAAAATATGCCATAAAAGACAAAGAAGAGCACCATATCATGATTAAAGGGATGATCCATCATGAAGACAACCATAATAAATATCTAAGCACCCAATGACACAGCTTCAATATACATAAAACAAACTCTAACAGCACTGAAAAGAGAAATTGACAGTTCCACTATAATAGTAGGAGACTTCAACACACCGTTCTTGGTAAAGGACAGAACATCTAGAAAGAAACTCAACAAAGATATAGAAGATCAAAAGGACACAATCAGCCAACTTGACCTCATGGACATATACAGAACACTCCACCCAACAGCTGCAAAGTGCACATTCTTTTCCAGTGCACATGCAACGTTCTCCAGAATAAACCACATTTTAGGTCACAGAGCAACCCTCAACAAAATCCAAAACGTTGATATAACACAAAGTATCTTCTCTGATCACAATGCCATCAAAGTAGAAATTAACAACAGGAAGAGCAAGGAAAAAAATCAATTACATGGAAATTGAATAACATCCTGCTTAAAAACCACTGGGTAATAGATGGAATCAAAAAATTCCTAGAATCAAACAAGAATGAAAATATATCATACCAAAACCTGTGGGACACAGCAAAGGCAATCCTCAGAAATCAAGTTATAGCAATAGATGCACACATCAAAAGAAAAAAGAAAAAGGGATAAAATCAAAACATTAGCTACACAACTAGAACAAATAGAAAGGGAACAGCAAAAGAAGCCACCAGTCACCAGAAGAAAGGAAATAACAAAGATCAGAGCAGAAATAAATGAAATAGAGAATAGAAAAACAATAGAATGAATCAACAAAACCAAAGGTTGGTTCTTTGAAAGGATCAACAAAATCCACAAACCACTAGCCAAACTGACAAAAGAAAAACAGGAGAAGACACAAATAAAACAAAGAAGAAATGAAATGGGCGACATTACAATAGACCCAACAGAAATAAAAAGGACTATAACAGTATTATGAAAAACTATACTCCAACAAATTTGAAAATCTAGAGGAAATAGACAAATTTCTAGAAACACACTACGTACCCAAATTATCACAAAATCATATTGAAAATCTGAACAGACCTAAAGCAAGAGAAGAGATTGCAAAGGTAATTTTTTTAAAACTCCCAACCAAAAAAAAAGCCCTAGCCCAGACGGCTTCACTGCAGAATTCTACCAAACATTCAGAGAAGAGGTTACACCAGTACTGCTCAAACTATTTCAGAACATAGAAAAGGAAGCAATACTTCTGAATTCATTCTATGAAGCCAGCATAACTCTGATACCAAAATGAGTCAGACACCACAAAAAAAGAAAATTACAAATCAATATCCCTCATGAATATAGATGCAAAAATTCTCAACAAAATTGTAGCCAATAGAATTCAGCATCACATCAAAAAAAATAATACACCATGATCAAGTAGGATTCATATCAGGTATTCAAGGATGGTTCAACATTAGAAAATCAATTAATGTGATCTACCACATAAACAAAAGAATTACATGATCATCTCAATCAACACAGAAAAGGCATTCGACAAAGTCCAGCACCCATTCCTGATAAAAACTCTCAATAAAATAGGTATAGAAGGGAAGTTCCTCAACATAATAAAGGGCATCTATGCAAAAACCAATGGCCAACATCATTCTTAAGGGAGAGAGGCTGAAAACATTCCCCATGAGAACAGGAACAAGACAAGGATGCCCTTTATCACCACTCCTATTTAACATAGTGCTGGAAGTCCTAGCTAGAGCAATAAGGCAAGAAAAAGAAATAAAGGGCATCCAAATTGGTAATGAAGAAGTTAAACTGTCCCTGTTTGCAGATGATATGATACTATACATAGAAAACCCAAAAGACTCCATGAAAAAACTACTGGAACTAATAGAAAGATTCAGCAGAGTAGCAGGATATGAGATAAACATACAAAAATCAGTTGGATTCCTATACACCAATAAAGAGAATGAAGAAAAGGAAATCAGGAAAACAATACCATTTATAATAGCCCATAAAAAAATAAAATGCTTAGGAATAAATCTTACCAGGGGTGTAAAAGACCTATACAAAGAAAACTACAAAACACTACTGCAAGAAACCAAAAGAGATCTACATAAATGGAAAAACATACCATGGTCATGGATAGGTAGATTCATCATTGTGAAAATGACAATTCTACCCAAAGCAATCTACAAATACAATGCAATCTGGATCCAAATACTATGCAATCTGGATCCAAATACCAACAACATTCTTTAAAGAGATGGAAAAACTAATCATTAATTTTATATGGAAAAGGAAGGTGTCCCGAATAAGTAAAGCACTATTGAAGAAAAAGAATAAAGTAAGAGGACTCACACTACCTGACCTCAGAACCTACTATACAGCTACAGTAGTCAAAACAGCCTGGGACTGGTACAACAACAGATACGTTGACCAATGGAACAGAACCAAGAACCAAGATGTAAATCCATCCACCTACTGTCACCTGATCTTCGACAAGGGCCCAAAGTCCGTCAAATGGGGAACAGTCTTTGTAACAAATGGTGCTGGCAAAACTGGATGTCCATCTGCAAAAAAAAATGAAACAGAACCCATGCCTCACACCATACACAAAAACTAAATTCAAAATGGATCAAAGACCTAAATATAAAACCAAAAACTACAAAGATCATAAAAGAAAAAATAGGATCAACCCTAGAGGCCCTAATACATGGCATTAACAGGTTAAATACCATAACCAAGAACACACAAACTCCAGAAGATAAGCTAGCTAACTGGGATCTTCTAAAAATGAAATGCTTATGCTCATCAAAAGACTTCACCAAAAGAGTTAAAAGAGAACCTACAGACTGGGAAAATATTTTGGCTATTACAAATCTGACAAAGGTCTAATCTCTAAAATCTACAGGAAAATCCAACACCTCTACAACAAAATGACAAATAATCCAATTAAAAAATGAACAAAGAAATAACAGACACTTCACCCAAGAAGACATTCAACTGGCTAACAGACGCATGAGGAAATGCTCGCGATCACTACTCATTAGAGAAATGTAAATCAAAACCACAACAAGATACCATCTCACCCCAGCTTTACTGGCAGGAATTAAAAAAAAAAAAAAAAAACCCCAGAAAATAACAAATGTTGGAGAGGCTGTGGGGAGATCAGAACTCTTATGCACTGCTGGTGGGAATGGAAAATGGTACAACCATTTTGGAAAACGATATGGCACTTCCTTAGAAAGCTAGAAATAGAAATACCATACGATCCAGCAATCCCACTCCTAGCAATATATCCTAGAGAAATAAGAGTCGTCACTCAAATAGACATATGCACACCCACGTTCATGGCAGCATTGTTCACAATAGCAAACAGATGGAAACAACCTAGATGCCCATCAACAGATGAATGGATAAACAAACTATGGTACATAAACACAATGGAGTACTATGCAATGATAAAGAACAATGATGAATCCGTGAAGCATCTCATAAGATGGATGAAACTGGAGGACATTATGCTGAGTGAAATAAGTCAATCACAAAAGAACAAATATTGTATGAGACCACTACTGTAAAAACTCATGAAGAGGTTTACACAGAAAAAGAAACAATCTTTGATGGTTGCGATGGAGGGGAGGGGTAGAAATGGAAAAACACTAAATAGGCAATAGATAAGTGGTAACTTTGGTGATGGGTAAGACAGTACACAATGCTGGGGAAGCCAGCTAAACTTGTACAAGGCAAGGTCATGGAAGCGCCACAGACACTTTCAAACTCCCTGAGGGACTAAATTGCTGGGCTGTGGGGACCATGGTCTCAGGGAACATCTAGCTCAATTAGCGTAACATAGTTTACAAAGAAAATGTTCTACATTCTACTTTGGTGAGTAGCGTCTGGGGTCTTAAAAGCCTGTGAGCGTCCATCTAAGATACTCCGCTGGTCTCACTTCTTCAGGAGCAAGGGAGAATGAAGAAAACTAAAGACACGGGGAAAGATTAGTCCAAAGGACTAATAGACCACAACTATCACGGCCTCCATCAGACTGAGTCCAGTACAACTAGATGGTGCCCGGCTACCACTACAGACTGTTCTGACAGAGATCACAACAGAGGGTCCCGGACAGAGCTGTGAGAAAAATACAGAACAAAATTCTAACTCACAAAAGACCAGACTTACTGGCTTGACAGAGACTGGAGAAACCCCAAGAGTATGGCCCCTGGACGCTGTTTTAGCTCAATAATGAATCACTTCTGAGGTTCACCCTTTAGCCAAAGATTAGATAGGCCCATAAAATGAAGTGAGACTAAAGGGGGCACAACAGTCCAGGAGCAAGACTAGAAGGCAGGAGGGGACAGGAAAGCTGGTAATAGGGAACCCAGGGTTGAGAAGGGAGAGTGTGGACGTGTTATGGGGTTGTTAACCAATGTCATAAAACAATACTTGTACCACTCTTTAATGAGAAGCTAGTCTGTTCTGTAAACCTTCATCTAAAGTACAATAAAAAAAAAAGAGCTTGAAGGCACAAAAAAAAGAAACCACGTATTAAAAAAAGAGAGAGAGAGAAAAAAAGGAAAATGTTTATCATTTAGCCAAACTGTTGACTGAACACCCTGGTTTAATTACAGTATTACAGGCTGGACTAAGAAACAATTCCCATTGCTAAGCTGACTAATTTGGCTTTTAACTACTGTATCCTTTTAATGATCGACAAGCAGTCCCTAGAGAAGAACTTCTAAGTTAGAAGGAAGTTGGATACTACCAGCACCCAACTACTAAACGTTGGTGAGAACCTAATAGCAAAACTGTTTACCAAATTATTTACATCTTCCCATAATTCAGAATTTAAATTTACCCTTAAATTTAAAAAGAGATAGAATAATTCTTTCACTGGAAAAATACTGGTAAAGTAAGGAATCCTTTGAACCTACCAACTATGTAACTTCTCATTGCTCCTGTTGCCAAGAAGAGAGGCAAGTAAAGCTTAAGGAGGATTTTGTTTCTGTTTGCACCCTGGAAAACGTTTTGACTCCTTTTTCTGTACGCTTTCTTGCAGACATCTTGTCTGGGACGCCAACCATAAAATTCCTGTTAACTTAGGTTTTATTCACGTTGGTGGGGCTTGCTACAAAGAATCTCAGAGTCCTTAAACCAAGAAACGGAATGCATTGCTTCACTGTTGCAGTCTGACATTCTGTGTGCAGGGATGAGTGAAATCACCAAATCTTGCAAGAAAATAGGTAATGCCAATGACAGCTCTTTATCGGTTTTGTGCTGAATTTACTTAAAGTAATTTAAAATCTCAGTGATCACTTTGGAAAATGAATTTCCATCTACTGTAGATTGTTTGGAGCCTTGGTGGTGCAGTGGTTAAGCTTTAGACTGCTAACTAAAATGTTGGCAGTTTGAATCCACCAGCCACTCCTTTGAAACCCTATGGGGCAGTTCTACACCATCCTATAGCGTCTCTGTGAGTCGGAATGGACTCAACGGCAACGAGTTTATAGATTATATTTTATTGGTGTAATAAGGACTTAAAGAATCAAATCATTCTGAATTGCTTTCTCTAAAGGATCCCGTGAAACACGCAAAAAGCAAGACTGAAAATACAATTTTCTACCTCTGGATGGTACTATTTGATTAGATTATAATATACCTTCGAAGAACTGATTCTAATTGGTTTAACAATAAACAAGCTTTTACAGAAATGAAATAATCCTAATATTCCCAAGAATTGATAAAATAATTTTGTTCTAACAAATATTTTTATTCCAACTTTGAAAACAAGATCTTAAAAAACTAAAGCTTTCTAGATAATTTAAAGTAGGTATTATAAGAAATATGTCTTATTTCGAGAAGAGGAATAATTTTATTAATTCCAAAATAAGAAGACTGTTAAACTGCTTACAGTAATTACATTTTGTAATATATAAACTTAAATTACTAAGTAGCTTATTAATATTAAGCTGGATTAATGGATATTTATTATACTTAATGTTTATATACACTTACTTGTATGTCACAGACAAAGGAGATATCAATAGATGTTGTTGTTAGGTGTCATCAAGTCAGTGCCGACTCATAGCGACCCTATGTACAACAGAACGAAACACTGTCCAGTCCTGCACCATGCCCACAATCATTGTTATGTTTGAGCCCATTGTTGCAGCCACTGTGTTAACCCATCTCGTTGAGTGTTTTCCTCTTTTTCATTGACCCTGTACTTTACCAAGCATGATGTCCTTCTCCAGGGACTGATCCCTCCTGACAACATGTCGTAAGTATGTGAGACCTAGTCACACCATCCTTGCTTCTAAGGAACATTCTGGATGTACTTCTTTCAAGACAGATTGGTTTGTTCTTTTGGCAGTCCATGGTATATTCAATATTCTTAGCCAACACCTCAATTCAAAGGCATCAATTCTTCAGTCTTCCTTATTCATTGTCCACCATTCACATGCATGTGATGCAATTGAAAATACCATGGCTTGGGTCAGGCGCGTGTATATGTACACATATTTAGATCGGATAATGAGTATGTTCATTTTATGTCACTTGAAGGGTTATATTTTAAGAAATATGTAACAAAGACAAGGAATTTTAAAGGTTTA
This sequence comes from Dugong dugon, assembly GCA_030035585.1. Classification (NCBI taxonomy): domain Eukaryota; kingdom Metazoa; phylum Chordata; class Mammalia; order Sirenia; family Dugongidae; genus Dugong; species Dugong dugon. The sequence continues at coordinate 20,092,355 of CM057462.1, read as the reverse complement.
TGTAAATTTTTTATATCAAAATTCTTAATTGTTATAATTAATAGATTAATTTATGAGAATTTTTGAGAACTTTTAATATCAAATAACATATAAAGCAAAGAATTAAGTTTCTAACTGTTAAAATAACAATTTTCTTTACTCGATAGAAGAGTTAATTTTATTCTTTTTGCAACCTGCCTCAAAGACATAGGATCAACAGAATAAATACCTAAGTCAAAAACCAAGCTGCATGGCTTTGAAAAAAAACGAACGTTTTTACCTTTAAAATCTTTGCTTTAAGCAACTTAAGTATCGTTTCTCAACAACCTTTAATAAACTCCTCATTATTCGGAAACTCCGTAGAAAGTCACAAAAGGTTTGTTTCTGTTGTGTAACAAAGAAAAAAATGCAAAAGATTCATTTAATATGTTATGAATTGCATAAAATGTATTGTCAAAATCAGGAAAAGTGCCAAATTTTCTTTAAATTAAAAATTTACATGTCAATAATGTTTATCTAATGTTGAACAGCAAGCACGTGATGTTGTTGTTGATGTTAGGTGCTGTCGAGTCAGTTCCCAATCATAGCGACCTCCTGTACAACAGACCCAAACACTACTCAGTCCTGTGCCATTCTCAGTCATTGTTATGCTTGAGCCCGTTGTTGCAGCCACTGTGTCAATCAATCTCATTAAGGGTGTTCCTCTTTTTTGCTGACCCTCTGCTTTACAGAGCATAAAGTCTTTCTCCAGGGACTGATCCCTTTTGATAACACATCCAAAGTATGTGAGACCTAGTCTCATCATCCTTGCTTCTAAGGAGCATTCTAGTTGTACTTCTTTCAAGACAGGTTAGTTGTTTCTTTTAGCAGTCCATGGTATATTCAATATTCTTCGCCAACACATCAATTCTTCTTTGGTCTTCCTTATTCATCGTCCAGCTTTAGCACGCATATGAGGCGATTGAAAACATCATGGCTTGGGTCAGGCACCTTAGTCTTCAAGGTGATATCTTTGCTTTTCAACACTTTAAAGAGGTCTTTAGCAGCAGAATTCAATGTGTCATTTGTTGTCTTGACTGCTGCTTCCATGAATGTTGATTGTGGATCCAAGCAAAATGAAATCTTTGACAACTTCAATATTTTCTCCGTTTATCATTATGTTGCTTATTGGTTCAGTTGTGAGGATATTTGGTTTCTTTATGCTGAGATGTAATCCATACTGAAGACTGTGGTCTTTGATCTTCATCAGGAAGTGTTTCAAGTCCTCTTTACTTTCAGCAAACAAGGTTGTGTCATCTGCATAGTGAAGGTTGTTAATGAGTCTTCCTCCAATCCTGATGCCTCATTCTTCTTCATATAATCCAGCTTCTCAGATTATTTGCTCAGCATACAGTCTGAATAAGGATGGTGAAAGGATGTAACCCCAAAGCACACCTTTCCTGACTTTAACCACACAGTATCCCCTTGTTTTGTTTGAATAACTGACCGTTGATCTATGTACCGGTTCCTCATGAGCACAGTTAAGTGTCCTGGAATTCCCATTTTTTGCAATGTTATTCACAATTTGTTATGATCCACACAGTCAAATGTCTTTGGATAGTCAATAAAACACAGGCAAACATCTTTCTGGTATTCTCTGCTTTCAGCCAGGATCCATCTGACATCAGCAATGATATTCCTGGTTCCATGTCCTTTTCTGAATCTGGCTTGAATTTCTGGCAGTTCCCTGTCGATATACTGCTGCAGCTGCTTTTGAATGATCTTCAGCAAAATTTTACTTGCATGTGATATTAATGATATTGTTTGATAATTTCCACATTCGGTTGGATCACATTTCTTGGGATTAGGCATAAATATGGATCTCTTACAGTCGGTTGGCCAGGTAGTTGTCTTCAAAATGTCTTGGCATAGGCAAATGAGCACTTCCAGTGCTGCATCCTTTTTTTGAAACATCTCAATTGGTATTCTGTCAATTCCTGGAGCCTTGTTTTTTGCCAATGTCTTCAGTGCGGCTTGGACTTCTTCCTTCAGTACCATTGGTTCCTGGTCATATGCTACCTCCTGAAATGATTGAACGTCACCCAATTCTTTTTGGTACAGTGACTCTGTGTATTCCTTCCATCTTCTTTTGATGCTTCCTGCATCGTTCAATATTTTGGCCTTAGAATCCTTCCATATTGCAACTTGAGGCTTGAATTTTTCCCTTCAGTTCTTTCAGTTTGAGAAATGCTGAGTGTGTTCTTTCGTTTTGATTTTCTATCTCCAGATCTTTGAACATGTCATTATGATATTTTACTTTGTCTTCTCGAGCTGCCCTTTGAAGTCTTCTGTTTAGCTCTTTTACTTCATCATTACTTCCGTTCACTTTAGCTACTTGATGTTCAGGAGCAAGTTTCAGAGTCTCTTCTGACATCCATTTAGGTCTTTTCTTTCTTTCTTGTCTTTTTAATGACTTCTTGCTTTCTTCATGTAGGATGTCCTTGATATCATTCCACAACTAGTCTGGTCTTCAGTCAACAGTGTTCAATGAATCAAATCTATTCTTGAGATGGTCTCTAAATTCAGGTGGGATATACTCAAGGTCGTACTTTGGCTCTCGTGGACTTGTTCTAATTTTCTTTAGCTTCAGCTTGAACTTGCATATGAGCAATTGATGGTCTGTTCTGCAGTCGACCCCTGGCCTTGTTCTGACTGATGATATCGAGCTTCCCCATTGTCTCTTTCCACAGATGTAGTCGATTTGATTCCTATGTATTCCATCTGGCAAGGTCCACGTGTATAGTCACCTTTTATATTGATGAAGAAAAGGTATTTTCAATGAAGAAGTCGTTGGTCTTGCAAAATTCTATTATGCAATCTCCTGCTTCTCTTCTGTCACTAAGGCCATATTTTCCAGCAAATGATCCTTCTTTGTTTCCTACTTTTGCATTCCAATCACCTGTAACTATCAATGCATCCTGATTGCATGTTCGATCAATTTCAGACTGCATAAATTGGTAAAAATCTTCATTTTCTTCATCTTTGGCATTAGTGGTTGGTGCATAAATTTGAATAATATCTCCATATTGAACAATAGTATCTCCATACTGAACAATAATTCGAGAAGCTCTTCAGGTCTTGATGTTTTCATGTTGGCCTGACATGATAGCAACATTCTGCAGTCCAAAATTTTTTCATGTACCTGCTGTCCATCAACATCACAGCTGTAGAATTGGCCCAAAATTTTGCACTCCTTTAGGTCATTACTGTCGCCATCATAACACAGTCCCTGGACATCAAGAAGGAACCCAAACTTGGCATCAGTGACGTGCAAATGAGCAGAACTTGCATCCATTTCCCCGTGAGGATGGATAAGAATGCCCTTCATGATTCTTTCCATTTCCTCCTTAGCTGTTAACCTATCATCTCTTGAGATCTCAATAGCCATTTTGTTTCTTTTGTCTCCAACATCTTTCAACTGCTCAGTGGCACCCCTCCTTCAATTGGTGCCCAGATTACATACCGTACCTGCCATACCTTAGATAAGCCTCTGCTCCACTGACAGATGAGTGGATGCTGTGCATGAGATGCGTTGACCAGGAAACAAACTCAGGTCTCCCGAATGGAAAAGTCAAGGATTCCACCACTGCACCACCACTGCCCTCAGGCCTGGAACATAGTAGGAATCAGTATAGGTGATTTTTGAGAAGCCAGTGAGCACTGGGGTTAAGAGCAAAAATTCCAGGTCCAGTTGCCTGAGTTCAGTTCAGGAGCCACTGCGTGAATTTGTGCAAGTCCCTTTACCTCTCTGTGCATCGGTTTTCTCACGTGAAAATTGTGATAATAATAAGGTTTGTTGTGAAAATTAAATGAATTACAATGAGCAGAGTGCTTAGTACCCTTTGGTGCACCAGGTCCTCACAAGCATGTTGTCATTTTATGGTAGGACAAGGACACAGGCACCAGCCAGGAGCCCTAGGTCCCTCTGGCATACACTTCGGGGTCCTTGCTGGCTATTAATGTCCCCCAGCAGAAAGGAGGCTCTACGGAGAGGAGTTAGCACCCAGCTTGCAGTCAGAGGGCACTTGTGTGTCAAAGCCTGACTCCACCACTCGACAAATGTGTCACCTCAGGAAAATCAGTTGCCCTTTCTGTGTGTCACATTCCTCCTCACTGAAAGTGGTATAAAATAAGCCTATGGGACTGAGGAACGAGCCAAGTGTGTGTTCCCTGGAAAAAGATTCTGATGCAAAGACTTCAATGCAAACACTTTATTTGAAGATGATCCTAGGACAAGAGTTCAACCGCAAGTTGTTTACTTGGGAGGTAATCCCAGGAAGCACCAGCAGGGTAGTGGGAGAGTTGGACAGGGAAGGAATGAACCAGTACAGGCTGTGCTATTAGGAAGTTCCCACAAACAACCACAACCTCCACGATACTGGGTCCAGAACAACTGTATGGTACCTGGCTACCACCACTGACTACTCTGACAGGGATCACAATAGAGCGTCCCAGACAGAGCAAGAGAAAAACGTAAAACAAAATTCAAACTCACCAAAAAAAAAAAAAGACTTTCTGGTCTGACAGAGACTGGAGAAACCCCAAGAGTATGGGCCCCGGACACCCTATTAGCTCAGTGCTGAAGTCACTGCTGGAGTTCAACCTTCCGCCGAAGATTAGACAAGCCGATAAAACAAATAACACAGGTAGTTCAGCCACAAATATGAGACAAATGGGCACACCAGCCCAAAAGCAAAGACCAGAAGGCAGGAATGGACAGGAAAACTAGAGGAATAGAAACTGGGAACCCGTGGTAGAGAAGGGGAGAGTGCTGACTCATCACAGGGTTGACAAACAAATGTTACAAAACAATTTGCATATTGTTTAATGAAAAACTAAATTGCTCTGTAAACTTTCACCTAAAGTACAATTTTAAAAAAGTTCAACAGTGAGCAACAGGGGCTCAGTCCCATTGGGGACTGCAGTGAGGCAGCCGAGAGCACGCACCTGAGAATCATCCCTCTGAGGGAGGGAACTGGCATGTTGATCCACCAATAGCCTCCAGTCATTGGTCAGGGCTGATTCCAAGGGCATTTTTTCTCCAGAATGTTCTACCTGCACTGCATGGTGAGGTCTGGGAACAGGAGGGGATTCCAGCAGATTCTGTTGTGATGTACACACATCCACACTCCCACGCACATCCCACACACTCCTATACACACATGCAAACACACATTTTGATACACACACACATACATACATATTCACAAACACACACTCGTATACACACACATGCGCACACACACATGCACACACACACTGTACCCAGACCAGAAGCCTGAGAGCCTGCTGTCCCAGAAGTATCCAGCAGAGGGCACCAACACAATCAGGTCTAGGAAGAGGTCTCACCAATGCAGGGGCAGGCCCAGGTGTGTTCTGAGCATTACACATGCAGGGAGGCGTCAGCTGGTAGGAAAGCGGGGTCAGGGAAGAACTTACATGATTGAAGAAATGACAGTGTTATCTGTCCTCCAGTGGAGTGTGAACACTGGTTTCCTAAGAGAGAAAGGAGGGAGTCACTAGAGCATGTTCTTGAGCACGTGGGAAGCTGGTCCAGCCTGGCTTCATGGAAGCAGAAGGAAGGTCCATGGTGCCAACAGGTGTGAAGGAAATGCTGGTGGAAGAAGATGAGGTGCTGGGGCTTTTTGCAAGTTCTCTTCTGGTAGTTTTGATCCCCCAGGTGCACAAGTTATCTATTGCTGAGTAACAAATTACACCCAAATCAGTGGCTTCTATAACCCAGCAATCCCAATCTTAGGTATCTACCCAGGAGAAGTGAAGGCAAGAATGCAAACAGAAACCTGTACACCAATGTTCATTACAGCACTTTTCACAATAGAAAATGTGGAAAAAAATGAAATGTCTATCAACAGATGATGGATAAACAAAATGTGGTCCATCCATACAATGGAATAATACTCAGCCATAAAGAGAAATGAACTCCTGATGCATACCACAACACGGATGAACCTTGAAAATATCATGCTGCCTTTGAGTCAATTCCGACTCACAGCGACCATATAAGACAAAGTAAAACTGTTTCCAAGGCTGTAAATCTTTACTGAATCAGACTGCCACATCTTTCTCCCACAGAGCAGCTGGTGGATTTGAACCACCGACCTTTTGGTTAGCAGCCAACTGCTTTAACCACTGCACCACCAGGGCTCCTAAGTCAGTCACAAAAAGACAAATATTGTATGATCTCACTTATATGAAATAAGCAAACATATAGAAACCAAAGATTATTAGTGGTGACCAGGGGTGGGAGGGAGGGTAAAAGGAGGGATTTTTGCTTATGACTGAGTTTACGTTAATGGTGGTGGAATGATTTGGAAAAGAATTGGTTGCATAACTTGAAAAATCTAGCAGTGTCACTGAATTGTATGTGTAAAAATTGTTGAGATGGTATATTTGTTATATGTATTTTCACCACAACTAAGAAAAAAAACTTAGTGGCTTGAAGGAACAACCATGCATTATCTCATAGTCTCTATGATCAGGAGTCTAGGCACAGTTTAGCTGGGTCACCTGGCTCTAACAAGGCCACTATACAGGTGTTGGGAAGGGCCACAAGCATCATAAATCTAGGATAGCAGAGAATATGCTTCCAAGTTCACCGTGTGGTTAATGGCAGGATTTGGTTCCTCCCAGGATGCTGGGCTCAGCTCCTCACTGGCTGTTGGCTAGAGGCCACCCTCAGTTCCTTGGCAAGTGGGCCTCTCCATAGGAAAGCTCACAACGTGACAACCAGCTTCTATAAGATCAAGAAAGCAAGGAAGAAAAACTATTCCCAGAGGTCACCTTTTAGCGAAATTACATTGGCACACAAAATAAAGGATATTACCCATGAGTCCAGTGCTGCATTAAAAAACCATCTATATGAGACCAAAAGGTCAACAATTACTCTAAAGCAAAGATGAGAAGATAAGGGGCAGTGGAACTAGAGTACTGGAAATAGAAAAACCAGAACACAATTAAAGAGAATGTTGACACATAGTGAAAAATGTAACCAATGTCACTGAACAATCTGTGTAGAAATTGTCAGATGGGAACATAATTTGCTGTGTAAACCTTCACCCAAAACACAGTAAAATATTATTAATAAAACAATAAATAAAAGAAAACATGCAAGAGAGTGTATCAGAGTAGGACTGCTCCTTAGGGTTTTCCATGGTTATGAACTTTGGGCCTTTCTTCTGAGGCACATCTGGGTGGACTCAATCACCAGCATTTTGGTTAGTAGATGAGCACTTGACCATTTGCGCCACCCAGGTTGCCTATGCAAAATATATAAAGAGCCCTAAAAATCCAACAATAAGAAAGAAAACACACGAGGAAAAATAATGGGCAGAAAATTTCACCAAAGAAGATATATGGCTAGCTAGTAGGCATATGAAAATATGCTCAACCTCATGCAAATTAAAACCACAGTGCTCTACCACTGCACAACCATAAGAATGGCTAAAAAAAATACTGACAGCACCAAGTGTTGATGAGTATGAGGAGTAAGTAGAACTCTCATATGTTACTGATAGAAATGAAAGATGATACAGATGTTTTGGAAAACCGTTTGGCAGTTTCTTATAATGTTAAACATACACTTATCATGTGACCCAGCAATCCCACTCCAAGCTCAGTGAAAACTCATGTTCACATGAAAGCCTATACATGATTATTCATAGTAATTATATTCATAATGGAGTTCCTGGGTGGCACAAATGGCTAAGCACTCAACTACTAGTTGAAAAGTTGGCAGTTCAAACCCAACCAGAGATGCTTCAGAAGACAGTCCTGGCACTCTGCTTCTGAAAGGGCACAGCTTTGAAAATCCATGGAGCAGTTCTACTCTGCATTCATGGGGTTGCCATGAGTCAGAATTGACTCAGCAACCAGTAAGAACAACCTATTCATAATAGCCAAAAACTGAATACAACTCACACGTCTTTCAACTAATGATCAGAGTGGTCCATCCATGCAATGAAACACTACTTAGCAAAAAGAAAAGAAATAAACTATTGATACTCACAACATGAATGAATATCAAATGCATTATGTTAGGTGGAAGAAGCCAGATTTCCAGACCACATTCTGCATGAACCCATTATACAACAATCCTAAAATGGCAAAGCTATAAGGAAAGAGAACAGATCAGTGGCTTCCAGGGGCTAGAAGCAGAAGGTTTTGACTACAAAGGGGTAACACACGTGAATTGTTGGAGTGATGGAGCTTTTCTGCATCTAGACTATGGTGGTGGTGGTTACACAACCCTTGGCATATGTCAAAATTCACAACTGTTCACCAGATAGAACAAATTTTGCTGTATGAGTTTCTGTTATTGGTGGTGGAATAATTTTTAAAAGGTTAGTGAGAATGGCTGCACAACTTAAAGAATGTAATCAATGTCACTGAATTGTACAGTAGAAATTGTTGTGATGGCATAGGTTTCGTTATGTGTATTTTCACCACAATTAAAATATATATTTATATTTTTTAGAGAAAGAGATGACCTCGAGAGAGCAGCGTTGCACAACGAACTATGTATAGGAGCTGACACACTGACAGCCACTTGCAGGTGAAGTCCCCTGCAGAGGGTGGGCTTCTAGAGGCAGGTGGTGCAGGAAGCCACCAGGAGGGGAAGAGGGCAAGGGAACCCTTGGGGAAGAGGAGAAAGGAGGGGATCATATGTGCCTAGAAGCGATGTCCTTCTGCAGCAAGATGGGAAAATTCTGGGCTCCAAAAGCAATAACATCTAGTGTCCTTATGACTACACAATAGTATCTCATCCAGGGCTAGCAGATGTTGGGCACAGTTTTGAGAGGTCTTTAAAGCAGGCAGGCTCTACGTGGCTAAGAATCTGCTTATCTGGGCTATTTTTAAAACAATTGGATGTGCACAAATTTGTATTTGGCGTCAGTAACCTTTTTTCTTTTTTTTTTTTTTAGGTGTGGGGTTAACGGGCCTCAGCTTGCTATAAAGAAGTAACTAACTTGGGGTCAATACACAGAGGACTGTTTTAACTCATTAATATAACAGGTCACCAGGCCTGTGAGAATGGCACAGGACCAGGCAGTGTTTCATTCTGTTGTACACAGGGTCACCGTGATTTGGAACAGACTCAACGGCACCTAACAACAACAGTTACGTATGTATCCTAGTCATGGTCCTTTCCCTGCTTGGTAGTCCCACTTCTGACAGTGATGAATTGCCCTGCTACTAATCATGAACTTGTGATGGTTTTCTTTGTCCTCTGTTGTATATAATGGACATCATGGCTGTGATTCAGGGGATTCCATCGGCCTCTGTACTGGGTGCATGCTGACAGTCTCCCTCATATGGATGATTGTCTTTGTTTTTGTCTTCATCTTGGTTTAATAAAAATCTCTTTTGATTAAATTGAAGTCTGAGATCTTTTTCCCTAACACAATTGGCAGAGTCGGCTACAATCCAAAGCCATCCTCCTTCAGCAGGACCCTCGAGGAGTAGGGGATCCGACCAGGTGCCCATGACAGGAGCCCTTGTGCCCTACCCTTCCATGGAACCCAGAGACCCTACAAAGGTAAGCGCTCTTGTATTTGAACCACGATTTATGACGTGATTCTCCAAGATTTTTTATTGAGTTTCTTGTTTGTGTTTTTCTATCTGGATTTTCTCAGCCATGTTTGTATGCTTTCACTTGTTAGTGTTGTCTAAACGTGAACATCTCAGGCAGTGAGGAGGTAAACATATTTTCCAAGAGTATTCCTTTGTGATTTGGGAAAAACTGAAAAAATTCTCTGTATGGGTGGTTTGTGTCTGATATTGCTCAAAGGTGAAGTTTACACGCCACCTAGGTTGTATCTGCAGATTTCTGAATTCTGAGTTGCACATGCTGAACGCTGGTAGGGGATGGAGAATGCTACCTTTAAGGAGCAGAGGGGACCACTCTCTGGAACTCTGGCCACATCATGCTTAGAAATTACAGGGTAAATTCAGTTCAGTTTCTTGGGAAATGGCACGCACTTACTAGAGGCAAGGAATCAAACCAGTGGCCGGTCTGGGAAAATTTTGAGATAGGTACCATTAACTTTTCTGCACAGTGAATTAGAAAAGAAGGAAGATCTTTTTTTAAGAAAAAGTTTCAGGTGTTAGTAAGTTCCCTCTGCTTCTTTGCTGGCCATTTTTTTCTCGCTACCTGTCTCAAAATCGACTCAATGACCATGGGTTGTTTTTTTGCTACCTGTCTCTACTTGAAACTAAAAACATTCTTAATTCTGAACTTTCAGCCTTAGTAAAAAAGCATTTGCTTGATTGAAAAATTGCTCTTGTTGTCAAACTAACAGGTATGACTCATAAACTAACTCAGACCATAGACTAAGACAAGTAAAGTAATGGCTTACAGATGCATGGCAGCTACAAACTCAGCCAAGTGAGAAGTTCCCATTTCAAAAAAGACGCCCTGGAAATAACAATGAGTTCAGGATTTACTCTAAACCTAACTGCCCTGTTAAGAAGGGGAGAAGACCACATTTTAGGAAAAGGATAAACCTCCTACAGTCATTTTTATTCCCTGGTCAAAAGTAAAACCCCTAAAATTGTCAAAAGGTTCCCAATTATCCTTTAAGGATGCCATCCTCATTCATGACTGCAATACTCCCACTTGGCCATCATGATGAAAAAGAGGGAATAGTTAACAGTGATAGAGCGGTTATAACACCTGTAAATATGTCACCTATATAAAAACATGGAAAGCTGGTTTACCAAGATTTGTCTTAATTGATTAATAGGTTAGCTGTTGTTGTTGTTGTTAGGTGCTGTCAAGTCAGTTCCAACTCATAGCGACCCTATGCACTACAGAACGAAACACTGCCCAGTCCTGCGCCAGGCTCACAATCATTGTTATGCTTGAGCCCATTGTTGCAGTCACTGTGTCAATCCACCTCGTTGAGGGTCTTCCTCTTTTTCACTGACGCTTTATTTTACCAATCATGACGTCCTTCCCTAGGAAGTGGTCCGTCCTGACAAAATGTTCAAAGTATGTAAGACGTAGTCTCGCCATCCTTCCTTCTAAGGAGCATTCTGGTTGTACTTCTTCCAAGACAGATTTGTTTGTTCTTTTGGCAGTCCATGATATATTCAATTGGAATGTATGAAGTATGAATCTAGGAAAATCGGAAATCATCAAAAATGAAATGGAACCCATAAAGATTGATATCCTAGGCATTAGTGAGCTGAAATGGACTGGTATTGGCCATTTTGAATTGGAAAATCATATGGTTTCCCATGCTAGGAATGACAAATTGAGGATGGATGGTGTTGCATTCATTGTCAAAAAGAACATTTAAAGATCTGCCCTAAAGTACAACGCTGTCAGTGGTAGGATAATATCCATTTGCCTACAAGGAAGACCAGTTAATACTACTATTGTTCAAATTTATGCATCAATCTCTAAGGGCAAAGATGAAGAAACTGAAGATTTTTACCAACTTCTTCAGTCTGAAATTGATGATACATGCAGTCAGGATGCATTGATAAGTTCCAACGATTGGAACGGTAAAGTTGGAAACAAAGAAGGATCAGTGGTTGGAAAATACGGCCTTGGTGATAGGGTGATAGAAACGATGCTGGAGATCGTATGATAGAATTTTGCAAGACCAATGACATCTTCACTGCAAATACCTTTTTTCAGCAACATAAACAGCAACTATACAAGTGGACCTTGCCGGATGGAATACACAGGAATCCAATTGACTACATCTGTGGAAAGAGACGATAGAAAAGCTCAATATCATCAGTCAGAACAAGGCCAGGGCCCAACTGTGGAACAGACCATCAGTTGCTCATATGGAAGTTCAAGTTGAAACAGAAGAAAATTAGAACAAGTCCATAGGAGCCAAAGTATCACCTTGAGTATATTCCACCAGAATTTAGAGACAATCTCAAGAATAAATTTGATGCATTGAACACTAGTGACTGAAGGCCAAAGGAATTGTGGAATAACATCAAGGACATCACACATGAAGAAAGCAAGAGGTCATTAAAAATACAGGAAAGAAAGAAAAGACCAAAATAGATGTCAGAAGAGACTCTGAAACTTGCTGTTGAAGGTCAAGTAGCCAAAACGAATGGAAGAAATGAGGAAGTAAAATGATGAAGCCAATTGCTTCTTGATCATATGCTACCTCCTGAAATGGTTGAACATTGACCTATTCTTTTTGGTACAGTGACTCTGTGTATTCCTTCCATTTCCTTTTGATGCTGACTGCGTCGTTCAATAGTTTGGCCTTAGAATCCTTCAATATTGCAACTCGAGGCTTGAATTTTTTCTTCAGTTCTTTCAGCTTGAGAAACGCCGAGTGTGTTCTTCCCTTTTGGTATTCTAACTCCAGGCCTTTATACATTTCATTATAATACTTTATTTTATCTTCTTGAGCTACCCTTTGAAATTTTCTCTTCAGTTCTTTTACTTCATAACTTCTGCATTCTGTTGAATCACCATTCTTTGGATTAGGCATTGATATGGCTCTCTTCCAGTCGATTGACCAGGTAGCTGTCTTCCAAATTTCTTGGCATAGACAAGCGAGCACTTCCAGTTTTGTATCCCTTTGTTGAAACATCTCAGTTGGTATTCTGTCAATTCCTAGAGCCTTTTCTTTCTTTTTCTTTTTTTGCCATTGGTGAGTAGAAGTGGCAAAAAATGTGTAGAGTAACAGAACAGTAGGAAAAAAATCAACTGCTTCCTGACAACAGTCTATGCAACAGTCTACAGCGCTATGTCCTACAAGACTAAGTGAATACGCACCACATGGTATGAAAATGGCATATTCATTACTTTCTAAAAATTTCTGTTGCATTCTGTTATAACACTCTGACATATTGGCAGCATTATCATAGGACTGGCCTCAGCACTTAGAAAAATCTATTTTGCAAACTTCACATAAATAGTGAAGTACTTGATTTGCAATTTCTTCACCGGTATAACTTTTGAAGCTAGTAAATGTGATAAATCGCTCCACAGGTTTTCCATCTGTTGGAGATATGTATCTTAAAACAGTACTTAGCTGATCTCTATGAGAGAGATCAGGAGTGGAAGCTACAGACAAACTGAAATACTGAGCTATACTGACTTCACTGAAAATAGTAGATAGGAAATTGATAGTTGCTAGAAATTGATCGAACTGAATAACAAGTTCAAATGAACCAAAAAAATTTCCATTTTGTGGGGACCAAAACACTTTATTTCTTCCTCAAAAAGATAGTCCACATTCAGCAATTGTTATAATGACGACATCCTGTTGCAAAACAGCTTTCCAGTACTGATGCTCTTCATTAATTTGTGTTTCCAGTTCATGAGTTAAGCCAAAACTGTCTTCTGTTTAAATATGACAACATACAATCTCTATGAACTGAACTGTTTTCACGTTTATCAATCATATTCGAGTTTTGCCAGTCACTAAATCCATCCATAGCAAATCAAGAATTAAATGATTTAGGACTGAATAGTTTGCAAAAACAATACACAGAGCTGACGAATGGAGAATACAGTAGCCACTCCTTCTTATAATTTGCATGATTAACTTTGCACCCTAGAAATGTATTCTGGCTACAGAACCTTGTTTACCAATCAGAAATTTTTTACACAAATTTTCAAATGGTCCACTGTGATGTTGACAATCACTTGGCCCTTTTTAGATCCAATAATTTACATCATTAGAAAAAAAATTATTCCACAAAGCAGGATCTGTATTTCTGTTATTAACGGGATCTGCAAATGAGACAATTTCAGATTCTAAAATGATTTTACTTTCTACATCGTTATTAATTTTTTTACTACAGCAAGAAATGGATGCAGAATTTGGAACAAATTCTGTTATATATGTATTGCTATTAGTAATTTCAGTACTAGCAGTACTAATACAATGATTTGCACCCATTAAACTCTAGTGTTTAATGGAAGAAGACTCTTATTCATTACGTTTTAAAAAGGGAGTTAATTTTGGAATCGTCTTTTTAAAAAAAACCAAACCACAAATCCTTTTCTTTTTATCTTCTGCGAGCTTTCATTTTTGTGCTCCACTTAGTTGTTGCCATTCTATTTTACCTGGATATAAAATTATGTCACTTTTTAAATTTGGTCCTACTGTAGCAAATAAATTTGAATCATTGAAAATACATGAAATTTATAAAACAATAAAATTTATATTCAAATTTGGACATTAACACAAAAATTTATATTTGAAAATTAGCAAGTAAAAAATGATTTAGAACGTGTAATTTTGTTCTTCAGCTTTGAGAAATCAAAAGAAACAGTACTTACGAGGCAGTCAGAAATAATTTCATTCGTTTGTTGTACTATGTTTGTTGGTGGGCCCTTTACAGATCTCCACAAATATTTTTCATCTTGAAGTAATACTTAAATACTTGAGCACTCACTTTCGTCCTTTGAATGCTGTGTCTTCACAGTTCGTTGGGCTACTGCTGATACTCAACAGGAGCAAGGGAGATTGCAAAGAGCATGATACAAATACAAGGGTATGCTCAATCTAAAGATGTATTTTGGTTTGCTCTGCACAGGACAGGACCAGATAAGTCACGAGTCAAGTGCTTATACTGCCACTGGTGCATTCTTATGTGGTTGACGAGAGAGAACTGAATGTGAAGTTATACTCGAGTGATCCGAAATGAAAATATAATTGTCATCATACACAAAATTTATAAAATGTACATCTTATTTCTTTGTGGAATTGTTCAACTCCCATATTCAGAAATACATACTTAATTGATGTAACAATAGCACCACTTCTCAACGAGCATGTTTGTGTTGCAAATCATAAGAATATTAATCAATTTCTTTAAAAAAAAATCAGTCTAAAGGGAAATGGAAAACAAAATACATTTATATAATTTTTATGATCTAAATATTCATATAATTTATTTCCTTGAGAATTGTTCGATTTCCTTACACAGATACGTAAATTTTCTGATAAAATATAAATGTAATGTTCTGATAAATACCCTTTGTTGCTTTCTTGGAAGATGAATTTAGAAACACACTCATTGTTGCAAAACAGAAATGTATTTTGCATGATAAATATTGAATTTTGCATTCTCTTAATATGTCCAATCCACAACACATCTGTCATTTGTCAAACTGTAGTGGCTTCCACGTTCCTCTGATGCTGGAAACTATGCCACTGGTGTTTCCAATACCAGCAGGGTCACCCATGGCGGGCAGGTTTCAGCAGAGCTTCCAGACTAACATAGAAAGAAAGACCTGGAAGTCTACTTCTGAAAAAAAAAGGCCAGTAAAAACTTTATGACTAGCAGGAAAACATTGTCTGATATAGTGCCAGAAACTAAGCCCCTCAGGTTGTTAAGTGCTCAAAATATGACTGGGGAAGAGCTGCCTCCTCAAAGTAGAGTCCACCTTAATGACGTAGATGGAGTAAAGCTTTCAGGACCTTCATCTGCTGATGTGGCATGACTCAAAATGAGAAGAAACAGCTGCAAACATCCGTTAATAACTGGAATGTGGAAAGTACAAAGTATGAATCTAGGAAAATTGGAAGTCATCAAAAATGAAATGGAATGCATAAAAATTGATATCCTAGGCATTCGTGAGCTGAAATGGACTGGTATTGGCCATTTTGAATCAGATAATCATGTGGTCTACTATGCTGGAAATGACAAACTGAAGAGGAGGGGAGTCACATTTATTGTCAAAAGAACATTTCACCAAAATATCTCAACAAAAAGATGGACTATGTGGGACTTGCTAAAAGGACTGTGACTATACTGAATAAAATTTCCAGAACTCCTATGCAGAAGCTGATGAGTTCACAGACTGCGGCTGATCCAGAATCACATGGAACAGAAATTAACTACGTTAAGACTGAGTAAACTAAAAGAAACTATGGTTTTTTTAATATTGCTGATATTTTAAGGTCCTAATTTCTGGATATAAGAATTCTCCTTTCTCCTAAATTATCTAACTAATGGGTTTAGATATTGTAACTCTTGAATTAGAAGTTCCTGTTGGTAAACTTAGCCAAGTTGACGAGAGAGAACTGAATGTGAAGTTATACTTGACTGATCAGCATTAGATTTCCTGTTAGTCTCTTAAGAAACAGTTTGAGCCTTAATAGATAAATGTTGCTGTATTCATAATAATATTCAAATAATCAGAGAAGTGGGACTATATGAAAAAGAACGTGACATCAGGATTGGTGGAAGACAGCCTTTGATATACAGATGACACAACCTTGCCTGCTGAAAGCAAAGAGGACTTGTAGCACTTACTGATGAAGATAAAGACCGCAGCCTTCAGTATGGACTACATCTCAACATAAAGAAAACAAAAATCCTCACAACTGGACCAATAAGCAACATCATGATAAATGGAAAAAAGATTGAAGTTGTCAAGGATTTCATTTTACTTGGCTCCATAATCAATGTCCATGGAAGCAGCAGTCAAGAAATTAAACAACCTCTTGCATTGGGCAAATCTACTCCAAAAGACCTCTTTAAAGTGTTGAAAAGCATAGATGTCACTTTGAGGACTAAGGCGGGCCTGACCCAAGCCATGATATTTTCAGTAGCCTCATATGCATATGAAAGCTGGACTATAAATAAGGAAGACTGAAGAAAAACTGATGCCTTTGAATTATGGTGTTGTCAAAGAATATTGAATATACCATGGACTGCCAGAAGAACGAACCAGTCTGCCTTGGAAGACGTACAGCCAGAGTGCTCCTTTGAAGGGAGAATGGCAAGACTTGTCTCATGTACTTTGGACATGTTATTAGGAGGGACCAGTCCCTGGAGAAAGACACCACACTTGGTAAGGTAGAGGGTCAGAGAAAAACAGGAAGACCCTCAACAAGTTGGAGTGACACAGTGGCTGCAACCATGGGCTTAAACATAACAATGATTGTGAGGATGATGCAGGACCAGACAGTGTTTTGTTCTGTTGTATACAGGGTCGCTGTAAGTCGGAACCAACCCGATGGCACCTAACAACAACAATGTGCCTATTAATATCTTGTTTATTAGCATATACAGAGTAATATCAAGCACTGTGTCCCATACAACAGACAATAAAAAATGAAACTCATTTGATACATAAATTAAAACTTTTCAAGTTAGATAAATATTAATATTTCCAGTATTTTTGGACGTTTGCTATGTTAGCATTATATTAAATTTTTACTCATGTTAGCATTATATTAAGTGTATGCTGGATCGTGTCTGCTTGTATGCCAAACATATATTAAAGTTATAAATGTTATTGTTTTCAAAACTTAGGATATAACTCTGTACATAAATGCTATACAGTTAAAAAGTAATTTAATTGAACTCATTGCAGTGGTCACTTGTTTGAATTTCATCACTTCTCCGAGTCACCTGGGACCGGAGTTCCCATTGGTTGTTTACCAGGACATGCTCAAGAGAATACCCTTATGTTTGTGTCATGGCAAAGAGCATTGCTGGCCCTCCTGGCTAGAGCTGCTGAATCAGCAGACATGGATATACAAGACGGTTCTGTCAAAATGGATCAGAAACCTCTTATCTATTAATATATAATCCAACCTTGCTCAGTAACCGCTCAGGTAGGATCCAGTTGCATATTGGGTGAAAGTAGCAAGAGTTAGACTTGACAGTTCACCCCATCTCTTTTTATTAGAAAGAAATAGTATACTACCAAGAGGCCCGCTAAAATAACAAGTTTCAATGACACAAGTGGGGACCATAGGAGACAGACGTCAATGAAGGTGTTGAAGAGGTAGGGGCCTCATAGCTTAAACAACCTTGCAAGGGGGCACCCTCCTGACCCTGCATGAACTTCATTTCCGGCCGGCACATTCTCACGCACCGGAACTGGTATTAGTTTCATTTAGTGCCCTGCCAGCTCCCTTCTACTGAGGCGCTCACTTTTCCTTGTGTCCTGTCTGCTTGGCATCTATGGGTCTTTGCATTGGACAGCTAGGGTCCCTGTTTTGTTAATGCCTTAAGCATGTGTTTATCTTGCTTACTGGATAATCCGTCCCTGTCCCTCTTCCCTCCCCTGAGCCCCTGGCACCCAGGCAACCTGACCAACATGTACAAGCTGAGCCTCACAGTGTGCCAGGCACTCTTGCAGGAGTTGAGGGAGGGACTCATCCATCCTTCACCTCCAGGTTTCCTCCTCTTTCCCATCAAAGGCCCTCCTGGCCCATCTTCAGGAGGGAACTAAGAGCCCTGGACTCGCTGTCAAGGTGTGGGCTGTGCCCTTCTCCCCTGTGTTCTGGAACTTCTTTTTGGGGGACCCCGACAGCCTAAAGGAAGAGATCTGCTACTATGGATTTCCCTCCCTGACTCAGGGCCTCAGTCTTGCCCCTGAAGTCTATTCTCAACCCTGGTTCCTTTCCTGCTCTAATACCTCCCATCGCTCCCTATGCCCACAGGGTAATTCCATGATCAGGCTCTGGGAGAACCCGTGAAAGTGTGGGGCTCCTGTGGTCAGCAGAAGATGCAGTCAGGGTCTTGGGCTCAGAGACACTGACCCTGTTTCCACCACGGCACTCCCACCCCTGGGCTCCCAAGGTCCCCAAGCACCCCTGCTGGCTCTCGGGGAGACTCCGGCAGAGGTGACAGCAGTTTTATTCGTGAGAGTCTGCTAAGGTAGGTGAGTGAGCTGGGGTGGGTCTAACGAGCAGGGGTGGGTCACTGCAGGCCCACGTCCAGTGGCTCCACCCGCAGCCACAGCCCGTCTTCAGCGCGCAGGATCAGCTCCGGCTTTCTCCGAGGCTCGGTGTCATCGGGCAGGACACGGAAGCGCAGCAGCGTGAGCGCCAGGACCACCTTCATCTCGGTCATGGCGAACGTCTGCCCAATGCAGTTCCTGTGGGCGGGGAGGAGAGTCTGACTTAGCCCAAGACGTCCATCCGGGCCCCTATCTCTTCTGGAACCCGGCCTGGGACCCCACCCCCACCTAGATTAGCTGGAGGAATAGAGAGGGGGTAAGTGAACCTGGGACCCCAACGTGGGCTTCCGTGTTCCCTGAACTTGGCTCAGATTAACCCTCAACTCAGCCCAGCAGATGAGGAAGGGGCTCTGAGCACCTAGGCCCTCCTTGGACCTGCCCCCTTTTCCTAGAATCTTGTCCAAACTTCTCCCAGAACGATAACTCTGACCCTTAAAACACATCGCCCCCCATTCAGGGATGGAGGTAGTTTGGCTACCTCCCAGACCCCTGCAACCCCTCACCCCATCCCTGTGTTAGATGTTCGCAGGCCTCACCTGGGCCCCGCGGAAAAAGGAATAAAAGCGAGCGGTGACCTCTTCTGGGGGTTTTCTGGGTCAAAGCGGAAGGGGTTGTATACCTGGGGGCAGGGAGAGACAGCGTTACTGGGTGGGGTTTCTTAGCACAGCCATCCACAGTCAGAAAAGACACACGTGTGTACAGTGTAGGGGAAATGTGTCTGATTTCCCCAGGCTGGGCCTTGCACCCTCCCCTAGGTCTCCGTGGATGGAGAAGGGGGAGGGGCAGCACCTCTGGCTCAGGCCAGACTGATGGGTTGTGATGAATCCCGAAGATGCTGATGACACAGATGTTCCCTGTGAGGGAGGAAGGGACAGTCAGAACGAGGTCCCTGCTGCCTGATGGGCCCCCTTCCTGCCCATGACCTCCTCCCCTGCTGTTGTGGTCACCTTTGGGGATGACCCGGCCATCAGGGAGCACGACATCCTGGGTGCAGCAGCGGGAGATGACGGTGACCGGGGGATGCATCCGCAGACTCTCCCTGATGCACATGGTCAGGAAGGGCAGTTGGGCCAGATCATCCCTAAGGAAACTCACAACAATTAACATGAGAGCAAAGACTCCCCCAGCCCCCGTCACCCAGTTGCACCCTCTTACCATCTCCCTCTGACCCTCACTCCTGATAACAAAATAAATTGCAGGTGAACCAAAGATTTACATATTAGAAAATCAAAATCACAAACACACCAGAAGAAAACATGGCCTTGTATTTTGAGAAGCCCCTCCAAGCAAAACACAACATTCAGAGAGCATCCTTGAAAGGGTGAATACACTTGCATTAAAATTAAAAAATTTCTGCAAAGTAAAAAAGCAAAAATCAAAGGACAAATGATTCAAAAGCAAAACAAAGATGTCTGCTGTTACAATCTATAATGTAATATTGTACTGGTGATACTAGCTAATACAATTAGACAAGAAGTAAAAAAAAGGAAGTGTGGAGGGAAAGATATCATTTTTGCTACGTATTTTGCTGGATGCCTTTGAATTATGATGTTGGCAAAGAATATTGACTATACTATGAACTGCCAGAAGAACAAACAAATCTGTCTTGGAAGAAGTACAGCCAGAATGCTCTTTAGAAGTGAGGATGGCGACACTTCGTCTCACATACTTTGGACATGTTATCAGAATGGACCAGTTCCTGGAGAAGGACTTCATGCTTGGTAAAGTAGAGGGTCAGGAAAAAAGAGGAAGACCCTCAATGAGATGGATTGACACAGTAGCTGCAATGATGGGCTCAAGCATAAAAATGATTGTGAGAATGGTGCCAGACCAGTTTCGTTCTGTGTACACAGGGTCACTATGAGTTGGAAATGACTCGATGGCACTTGACAGCAACAACATAGCTAATACAACCAGATGGTTCAAAATCAAAGTATAAAAGAAGAAATTCTCCCTTTTGGAACTCCTGTGTTCCAAAACCATCCAATTCTCTTCCAGATTGCTAGTTTTTATAACTCTTTCCAGCGCTACTATTTGCATCATTGTTAAAAACATTAGTAGCACACTACATATTATACGGAGTCCCTGAGTTGTGCAAATGGTGAACACGCTCAGCTGCTAACCAAAAGATTGGAGGTTCGAGTCCACCCACAGATGCCTCAGAAGAAAGGCCTGGTAATCTACCTCTGAAAAAACAGCCATTGAAAACTCTATGGAGCAGAGGCTGGAGCCCAAGATGGAACTAGGATGGACACACCAGAAGTCTCCCTACATCAGAGACCTAAGATACCAAGTGAAACAGACACAGATGACAGCCTTGGAACCCTGAACATCAAATGGAAGGATGAACCATTAGACCAAGCTCTGAGTGGAAAGAGAGATAGAAAACAGCAGATGCAGAGAGATACAGACCCGTGGTGCCTTGCCACCTGGCCAGGCACTGAGTGGCCATCTTGGGACAAAGCAGGCAGCATTCCTGCTTGAGGAGCACAAGAAGGCAACATTAGGAACTCATGACAGGAGAAAAAGATACTGTGCAAACAAACCTGGAATGAAATAAGATGAGCAGGACACAAGGCAGGGCTAAAAAGGGAAAGTGCAGGAAGATGGGGCAGGAGCACCAGTGATCCTGCTGACCATGGAGAAGGGAGGGAGTCCGAAACTGGGGAAGGGTATACTCGCCAGCAGCAGAGCCTGACCGTTTGGCCAGGAAACACCCAATGACTAGTACAACTTCAGAGAAGCAACTAGAGGCCCCCCCACCCAGCCAGCCTCCAGGTACTCCCCCACCCCACATTTGAACCAACTGGGCCCCAGTTGCCTGGGGAAACCAGGCAGGAGAGTCCTCTCACACCTGCAACTAGCAGTGTGAGCCCAAGCCTGCTATCCAGAGGCTGGCAAGAGCACACCTGCAGCCCATGATTGGCAACGGTGCACCTGCAGCCCAGCGACTAGCAGGAGTGCACCCACTTCCTAGCAACCAGCGAGAGCATGCCTGCACTCTGGTGATTGGCAGGAGTGCACCCGCTTCTCCACAACCAGCAGGAGCCACCTGCGATCTGCAACCAGAAGGAGAGAGCCTGCTGCCCGGTGACTGGTGGGAGCACCCCTGCATCAGCTGGGATTCCCCCCAAGCCTGCACAGTAACCAGAAACACATCCAGCGCCATTGCCAAGCAACCAACAGGTGTGCCCCATGCGCTAGCCCAGCAACTAGCAGACACACCCCTGTGCACTCTGCCAATGACCACCCAGCTTTGCTAGGCAGGCACATCCCATTACCATGGCTGCCAGATGCATCCTGACAGACTCCAACGACAGGCAGTCACCCCCTGTATCAAAACCCAATGACCACCTGGCTGCAACATCACCCATCCTGCACCCAGCCAGTTCCCACAGGCCAATCCCACATGCACTGAGACCCCTTGACCTCCCACCAACTACTGAGATACCAATTCATGCCCATGTAAAGGGCCTATCCTGTCCATTTGGGTGGCATTGCTAACCTATGGCAAAGAAGACGACCTGTCCTGCTCTCCAATGCACTAACTGCTAGCCCCAACCTGGAAGGACTCCATGGTCCCACAAGGGCTGTGGAGGGACCCAGACCACCCAACACTTGTCACCACAAACAAAAAACCATGACAAAACAAACAAACACACAATCAATAAATGAATAAAATAACACCTCAATGCCTCAGAGACAGCAGACAATATCAAATCATACAAAGATACAGGAAAAGATGTCTAAAGCAAGTGACCAAAATAAAGGGACAGAAAATTTTCCTGATGAAGAAATGGCAATAGAACTACCTAACAAGGAATTCAAATGACTTACACATAGGATCCTCAGAGAGGTCAAGGAAAACATAGACAAAACTCTAGAAGAATTCAGAAAAACAATATAAGTACAAAGTAAACAGCCAAGTAGAAACCATACAAAAACAGCAACTAGAAATCCATAAGTTTAACAATAAAATATCAGAAATAGATAACTCAATGGCAGGACATAGAAGAACTGACTCAATGGAAAAAAGTAGCAGTGAAATAGAGGATGAATTCCTTGATACTAATTTATTTTAGGAACAATCAGAAAAAAGAATAAAGAAAAACGAATAAATCCTAGGAGTTATGTGGGACACTATCAAGAGGAACAATCTATGCATGACTGGAATTCCAGAACAGGAGGAAGCAAGAAAAAACACAGAGAATTTTTGAAGAATTGCTGGCAGAAAACTTTCCTGATATCATGAAAGATGAGAAAGTTTCCATCCAAGAAGCTCAATGAATCCCATACAGGACAGACCCCAAAAGAAAGTCACCAAGACATATCATAATCAAGCTTTCCAAAACCAAAGACAAAGAATTCTGAGAGCAACTCATGAAAAATGAAATATCACACACAAAAGGACACTAATAAGACTAAGCTCTAACTTCTCTGCAGAAACCATACAGGCAAGGAGGCAATGGGATGACATATATAAAACCCTGAAAGGAAAGAATTGCCAACTAAGAATCATATACCCAGCAAAACTGTCTTTCAGATATGGTGATGAAATTAGGACATTCCCAGATAAACAGAAATTAAGGGAATTTGAAAAAAAGCAGACCAACCTTAAAAGAAATATTAAAGGGAGTCCTTCAGACAGAAAACCAATGACATCAGATAACAACCTGAGACCAAGACACACAACAACATCACCCAGATACCAACCCAGACAAAGAACTCTTAAAATTAAAATAAAGCTACAGAGCTGAAAACTAGGAACCAGAGATGTCAATCTGAAATCGATGACAACTTCAAAACAAAAAGAAAGAATGAATGGTATAGTTACAGAACTTGCATATGAAGAGGAAGTCAAGATAATACAAAAAAATTACAGACTTTCAAACATAGGATGATAAGGATAAACTTCACAGTAACCGCAAAGAAAATTAACAAACCTACTCACCAAAATAAAGAAAAAAATCAAAAAGACCCCAAAAACACAAAATAAACAAAAATGAAGGAAATGAAAAGGCCATCCATGAACAAAAGAACTCAGCTCAGAAAATGAAGTGGAACAAAGAAACCTTCAACAACACACAAACAAAAAGCATAACAAAATGACAAAAGTAAATTCATAGCTATCGGTAATCGCAATGAATGTAAACCGTTTAAATGCACCGGTCAAGAGACAGAGAGTGGCAGAAGAGATTTAAAACAAAAAAAAAGAGCCATCAATATGTTGCATACAAGAGACACGTCTGAGACGCAGAGACATAAATAGGTTAAAAATCAAAGGATGGGAAAAAATAAGCAAACAGTAACCAAAAAAGAGCAGGAGTGAGAATATTAATCTCTGATGAAATAGACTTTAAATCAAACTCCATCATAGGAGATAATGAAGGACATTATATAATGATTAAGGAATCAATTCACCAAGGGGACATAACTATAATAAATATTTATGCACCCAATGACAGAGCTCCAAAATGCATAAAACAAACCCTAACAGAATTGAAAAGAGAAAGACAGTTCTACAATAATAGCAGTCTGTCAGTTTGTCCTAATGTGGTGGCTTGCATGTTGTTATGTTGCTGGAAGCTATGCCACCGGTATTTCAAACACCATCAGGGCCACTCATGGTGGACAGGTTTTAGCCTAGCTTCCAGACTAAGACAGACTAGGAAGAAGGACCTGGCAGTCAACTTCTAAAAAAATTGGCTAGTGAAAACCTCATGAATAGCAGTGAAACGTTGTCAGATATAGTGTGGGAAGATGAGCCCCTCAGGTTGGAGAAGAGCTGCCTCCTCAAAGTAGAGTCCACCTTAATGACATAGATGGAGTTAAACTTTTGGAACCTGCATTTGCTGATGTAGCATGACTCAAAATGAGAAGAAACAGCTGGAAACATCCATTAATAATTAGAACAAGAAATGTACAAAGTATGAATCTAGGAAAATTGGAGAAGTTGTCAAAAATGAAGTGGAATGCATAAAGATCAATATCCTAGGCATTAGTGAGCTGAAATGGACTGGTAATGGCCATTTTGAATCAGACAATCATATGGTCTACTATGCCAGGAATGACAATTGAAGAGGAATGGCATTGCATTCATCATCATAAAGAACATTTCAAGATCTACTCTGAAGTACAACACCCACAGTGATAGGACAATATCCATACGCCTACAAGGAAGACTGGATAATACGACTATTATTCAAATTTATGCACCGAACACTAAGGCCAAAGATGAAGAAACTGAAGACCTTTTACCAACTTCTACAGTCTGAAACTGATCAAACATGCAATCAAAATGCATTGATAATTACTGGTGATTGGAATTTGAAAGTTGAAAACAATGAAGAAGGACCTGTAGTTGGAAAATATGGCCTTTGTGATAGAAACAACACCAGAGATCGAATGATAGAATTTTTCAAGACCAACGACTTCTTCATTGCAAAATCTTTTATCAACAACATAAACGGTGACTATATACGTGGAGCTCACCAAATGGAATGCACAAGAATCAAATTGACTATGTCTGTGGAAAAAGACAATAGAGAAGCCCAATATCATCAGTCAGAACATGGCCAGGGGACAGCTGCAGAACAGACCATCAATTGTTCATATGCAAGTTTAAGGTAAAGCTAAAGAAATTAAAACAAATCCACAAGAGCCAAAATACGACCTTGAGCATATCCCACCTGAATTCAGAGACCACCTCAAGAATAGACTGGACACATGAACCCTTTTACTTGATCATTTCTTCCTTTTGTTTTAGCTACTCTACATTCAATAGCAAGTTTCAGAGTCTCTTCTGACATCCATTTTGGTCTTTTTTTTCTTTCCTGGTTTTTTAATGACCTTTTGCTTTCTTCATGTGTGATGTCCTTGATGTCATCCCACAACTCGTCTTCTGTCCTTAGTGTTCAATGAGTCAAATGCTGCTGTTAGCTGCCGTCAAGTCAGCCCCCAACTCATAGCAACCCCATGCACAATGGAACAAATTGCTGCCCACTCCTGTGCCATCCCCATGATGGGTTATGGATTCAGATCATTGGGGTCTTAGAGTTTTCACTGGCTGATTTTCAGAAGTCAATCACCAGACCTTTCTTCCTAATGTGTCTTAAGTCTGTAAGCTCTGCTAAAACTTACTCAGCATCATAGCTGCACACAAGCCTCCACTGATGGGCAGGTAGTGGCTGCACATGAGGCATCAGCCAGGAATGGAACCTGGGTCTCCAGCATGGAAGGTGGTATTTTTGCCATTGAACCAGTACTGACCCCTCCAGTGAAGTAGGGAGCACTACCTCCAAAGTGTCCAGTCCAATGCCTCATCTCTAGCCCCCAGCCCAGAATCTGCTTCCTAGACCCCCAATATCTAGAGTACTCCGCAGTTTGCCCCAGAGAGATCTTCTAAAACCCAGATCTGACCTGTACATCCCCTGTTCAGACACCTCCCATGGCTCTGCATTGCCCTCCTTTGGAAGTCATTGAGGTGCCCTATTCAGTTTTCCTGTCAAGATAGAACTTGCTGTCTAGATGCAAGGGGTACAGTTAGCTGACAGCCTCTAGCCACAGGGTCTTCAGGCTCTGCAGTGGCATTCAAGCCTCACTTGCGTTTCTCTCTACCTAGCCTTGCTCATGTAGGACTAGGACGGGCCTGGGCACAGAGCTGGGGAAGGAGAGGTAGTGTGAAAGTGTTTGCTGAATGTCTTAGTTACCTAGTGCTGCTATAACAGAAATACCACAAGTGGATGGCTTTAACAAAGAGAAACTTATTCTCTCAAGTCTAGGAGGCTAGAAGTCTAAATTCAGGGCACCAGCTCCAGGGGAAGGCCTTCTCTGTGTGTCAGCTTTGGGTTAAGGTCTTTGTCATCAATCTTCCCCTGGCCAAGAAGCTTCTCAGCACAGGGACCCTGGGACCAAACGATGTACTATTCTTCTGGCTCTTGTTTCTTGGCAGTATGAGGTCCCTCTGTCTCTCTGCTCACTTTTCTCTTTTATATCTCAAAAGAGACTGACTTAAAACACAACCTAATCTTGTAGATTGAGTCCTGCCTCATTAACATAACTGCCACTAATCCCACCTCATTAACATCATAGAGGTAGGATTTACAACACATAGGAAAATCATATCAGATGACAAGATGGTGGACAATCACGCAATATTGGGAATCGTGGACTAGCCAAGTTGACACACATTTTGGGGGGACACATTTCAGTCCATACCACTGAACAAAGAGATGGATGACTTTTACCCCTAAAGATCTCTAGTGGATCCTTGGGATGGACTATTCGGTAGAAACTAGGGAGAAGGATGAGTAAGCAATCACGGGAGTGAAGATCTTTGACAAATATGCAATTTCAGGAAGGAAAGCAAGGGACAGGAGGGGAACTTTATTTACTGGATGACATCTGCTCTACATACACTGTCACAAATTCTTTAAGCAGCCCTATGGGGTGGAGAGTGCCCCCATTTATAGAAAAGAAGGTAGTATTCAGAAAAGAGAAGTGATTTCATTTAAGTCATACAGCAAGTTATGACGCACCAAGCATCAACAGTTAAACCTTTCTAACACTAAAACCGGAAACATTTCCCTCTCGAGTAGGCTGGGTACAAGGCCATGCCTCTTGCCTCTTGCCTCTGCTCCTATTCCCACTAAGCAATAATGGAAAATTGGCAGAAAGATCTTCCTGAGTCTCCACCGGGGACAGAGCCAAGGAAAGGGGCTTCAGAGGATAGGTCAAGAGAGCCTGCACTCACCATTCAATTTCCTTTGGCCTGCGGTCCCTCAGGAGCTCTTGCACCTCCTGCCTGCAGCGCTCCTGGTATTCTGGGTGCTTGGCGAGGTTATACAGAACCCAGGAGAGGCCACTGGCTGTGGTGTCATGACCTGAGGGCAGCCAGGTGGGCTTGGGTCACTGGGCTGCTTGAACACCAGAGAATGGACAGCTCCCTTGTATTGAAGTCCTCAAGGAAGATTGGGGAGTGTGGGGCAGAATGGGGCAGTCCAGGGTCCACCCACCAAGTCCCTGGGAAGGAGACATCCCTGCCCACAATGCAATCCCATGCTGGGACCCTCACCCTCAAACATGAAGGTGTCGGCTTCTGCTCGGATGTCCTCATCTGACAACTCCTTCCCATCTTCATCCTGGAGAGAAGGCAAGACCACCACCATCCCTGAATCACACCATCTCTGAGGGCTCCAGTATCCATCATCCCCACAGCCCCTGTGCCAGCTCAGGCTTCCTTCTTGTCTCCTTGCCTCTCCAGACAAAATTCCATTGAATGATCCCTAAGACACATCTCTAAACCATCCCTTCCCCCCAAACATCTTCCATGGCGCTCCAATGCCTTCAAAATCAAACCCAAGCTCTTCAATTTGATATTTGAAATTGGGGTCCCGCCCATCTCTCTAACCCAGGTAGCAGAGAAGCCCACCTTGGCCAGCAGGAGCACATCGATAAAGTCCAAAGTCTTGGCCTTGGCTTTGGCCTTGAGGAAGTAATCAGCACCCTGAGTGGTGAGGGTATGGCGCCGCTCCTGGATCACGGCGTCTGTAAACTCATGCACCAGGTCACAGGCCCTGCGGAAGCGCCGCCCGTCGGGAGTGAAGTGGTACAGGAAGTCCATGTGCAGAAAGATTTGAAGGTGCCGTTTTACCACTAGGGCACTGAGCTCCAGGATGGCAGCAATATATTCGCTGGGATGTCTGCAAGTCCAGGCCACAGACAGGCTGGATTTTCTTTAACACACATGAAACCCTGGGAACAACTCCCACCCTGAACCACAGGACCATGCCCTGCCTGGGAAAGGGCACTCCCTACATTTGTATGTCTCCCTGTATCCTCATCACTGGGAGCTGCCTCCAGGCCCCGGGGAACTAGACAGAGGTTGAGCACATGCTCATCCTTCTCTCCTACCCAACACCTGGTCCTACCCATTCTTCTTCATTGGTTTCTCTCATACCTCCTCATCCTCTACACCCTACTCAGACCTCCTCCATCCAATATCAACATGATAGTCAGTCTTCCACAGAGTCAGATTTCTAAAGCTCAGCTCTGACCACATCCCTCCTCAGCTCAAACACGTTCTCATGGCACCCTGAAAACTCAGAATAAATGTCATATACCCCTTTGCCTGGCTTTTGAAACCCCTTAAGATTTAGTCCTTGCTGACCTCTCTGACTTCATATCTAAGGTATCTTCTCATCATCTGTTACATACACTCTGCTCTTCCTAGCCTTCTTGCCTTTACTATCTACCCGGAAGGACCCTTCTTTATCTCTACCTTTTCTTGTCCTTCAATGCCCAGGTCTGGCCCATCTCCACCAGGAAGGCTCTTCTGGTTGCCCTGGTCGGCACTCTTTCCCCCATCTACTCCCTTGGGTTAATGGTCCAAGTTCCAGATCTAGGTTTAGGACTCACTCCTGGCAGTGGCTGTCAAAGCTGAAGACACATTTCTGCAGACTGTCCAGGGTCATGAGGCTGATATGCTCAAACATGTCCAGACGGATGCTGCCCTCTGAGGCCAGGCGCTGCCACTTGGCCTGGCAAAAACAGAGGAAGGAACTGGGGCTGGGCTCTTTCTACCCTGAGACTCTCCCCAGGCCCAACCACCAGGATGGACTCAGCCCAGAACCCAGCCTCCTGGTCCTCCATCCAAAGCACCCATCCCAGGAGCAGACTAGGATTGGGTAGGAGTGGAAGCTATCATTATTAGGACGTGAAGACCCCACATGATGAATCAGGAGCCCTGGATTCAGGTTCCAGCTCAATCCCCTATGTTCTGTGTGCCCTAGATCAACTCATTGCCCTTCCCTGGATCCCAACTTTTCAACATTCACTAACAGTTAAAATGACTTACTTTGGTGTCAGATTAAGCAGGTGGAAATCCCAGCTCCACCCCTTACTAGCTCACTTGCTAGCTGCATCAACCTGGGCAAGCTCTGAAACGTCTCTGAGCCTGTTTCATCGTCTGTAATGTGGCAATTCACAATCATCTTTACCTCATGGGACTGTGAAGTTTAACTTACACAGTATGTGTGGTGGAACAAGCACATCATTTCTTTTTTGGGAGAGGAGTGAAGGAATATATTAAAACATTTTGTCAGTGTTTGTATCTACAATTGCAGAGATCCCAAAAATAATTTCATGTAAAAAAGAAATAAGCATTAACCATTCAATTAAAATGGAGTGAAACCTTGCAACATCCTGCCCCTCTATAATGCAAAGCTGAATAAAAACACAACTGGGGATGGGATCCTCTACTCCAAGACAGGCCTATACCAGTCATTTCGTTATGCTGACAATAAAGTAACCTGCATTTTACCCAGCAAGTGTATTGGCATTACACATTGTTTCAATTTTCTTAATTTTTTGATAAGCAATATTGCCTCTCCTCCATGGCTAACATTAATAATGCTAATAAAGTTGTATTATAGATGACTAAACTTAAATATAGCTTATTTGATTATGAAATTATCATATATGGTAGTGATAATTTAAAAATACTTTTTTTTTGCCTGTATGGTTGTGCTTTTATAATTGTCCTTTATTTGAAGATTACAGAACAAACTAGCTTCTCATTAAACAACTAGTACACATATTGTTTTGTGACGTTGGTTACCAACCCCAAGATGTCAACACTCTTCCCTTCTTGACCTTGGGTTCCCTATTACCAGCTTTCCTATCCCCTCCTGCCTTCTGTTCCTTGCCCCTGGGCTTGTGTGCTCCTTTAGTCTCATTTTGTTTTATGGGCCTATCTAATCTTTGGCTGAAGGGTCAACCTCAGGAGTGACTTCTTTACTGAGATAAAAGGGTGTCCGGGTGCGGTACTGTCAGGTTTTCTCCAGTCTCTGTGAGGCCAGTAAGTCTGGTCTGGTACTCTCTATTGTGATCCCTGTCAGAGCAGTCTGTGATGGTAGCCAGGTACCATCTAGTTGTGCTGGATTCAGTCTTGTGGAGACTGTGGTAGTTGTGGCCCATTAGTCCTCTGGACTAATCTTTCCCTTGTGTCTTTGGTTTTCTTCATTCTCCCTTGCTCCTGACGGGGTGAGACCAGCAGAGTATCTTAGATGGTTGCTCATAAGCTTTTAAGACCCTAGACACTACTCACCAAAGTAGAATGTAGAACATCTTCTTTATAAAGTATGTTATGCCAATTGAGGTAGATGTTCCCCAAGACCATGGTCCCAACAGCCCTCAGCCTAGTAATTCGGTCCCTCAGGGAGTTTGGATGTGTCTATGGTGCTTCCATAACCTTGCCTTGGACAAGTTGACACATCATTTCTGGCATATCATGAGTGCTCAGTAAATGTTAGCGGTCATCATCATTGTCATGGATTGAATTATGTCCCTTAAAAAATGTGTGTATCAATTTGGCTCGCTCATGATTCCCAGTATTGTATGATTGTGTACCATTTTGTAATCTGATGTGATTTCCTTATGTGTTGTAAATTCTATCACTATGATGTAATAAGATGGATTAGGGGCAGTTATACTGATGAGGTATACAAGATTGGATAGTGTCTTAAGCCAATCTCTTTTGAGATATAAAAGGAAAAAGCAAGCAGAGACACAAGGGAAACTCATACCATCAAGAAAGCAGTGCCAGGAGCAGACTGCGTCTGTTGGACCTGAGGTTCCTGTGCAGAGAAGCTTCCAGAGCAAGGGAAGATTGATGACACGTATCTTCCTCCAGAGTCAACAGAGAAAGCCTTCCCCTGGAGATGTTGCCCTGAATTTGGACTTGTAGCCTACTAGACTGTGAGAGAATAAATTTCTCTTTGTTGAAGCTAGCCACTTGTGGTAATTCTGTTATAGCAGCACTAGATGACTAAGACAATCATCTTCATCATTATCTTAGTGGCAGATGATTGCAATAATGTCCCCAGTTAGTCCTGAACCTTTGCAATAATATTTTTGGAGCTCCTTCCTTTAGGAGGTGGAGCTGATTTGCCTCCCCACCCCTTAAATTTCAGCTGGCCTTGGGACTTACTTTGGCCAAAGTTGTTGTTGTTGTTCTTAGCTGCTATTGAGTTAAATTAATGGAGACCTTTCGTATAACAGAAATGAAACATACCCTGTTCCTGCAACATCCTCACTATCGCCGTCATATTCAAGTCCATTATTGTGTCTATTGTGCCAGTCTATCTCACTGAGGGGCTCCCTTGCCCTCCCTGGCCCTCTTCTTCACCAATTACGATGTACTTCTCCAGCGATTGATCTCTCCTGATGATGTGTCCAAAGCAATGTTCTGTTGTGATCTGTAAGGTTTCCATTGGCTAATTTTCAGAAGGAGTTTACCAGGTCTTTCTTCCTCATCTGTCTTATTCTGGAAGCTCCATTAAAACCTGTCTACCAAGGGTAACCTTGCTAGTATTTAAAATACTGGTAGCATAGCTTCCAGCAGCACAGCAACACAAAAGCCACCACAGTATGACAAACTGACAGATTGGTGGCAGGCTTTGGCTGATAGAATGTGGTTGTCTTAGGCTGGGTTCTCTAGAGAAGCAAAACCAATGAAGCATATAAATACATGTAGAGAGAGAGCTTTATGTCAAGGAAATGGCTCACACGGTTGTAGAGGTCGGAACATCCCAAGTCCATGGGTCAGGATAGAGGCTTCTCCCAATGCATGTAGCCACAGGGGCTGGCAAACCCAAGATCAGCAGGTTGGAGAGCAGGGCTCTTGTTCACAGGCTGTGAAGATCAATGAATCCCAAAGATTGGCAGGAAAGACCGCAGGTAAGCTGCTAGCTCAAGTCCCAAGAACTGAAGATCAGATGAACAGGAGCCAGCTGCAGGATCCAGAATGAGCAAAAGCCCACAAGCCTTGCCAGAATATCCACTTATATTCAGTGCAGGCCACACGCCCAAGGAAACTCCCTTTTAATTGATTGGCTGCTCACAGCAGATCCCATCACGGAGGTGATCACATAATATCAAATATCATCATGGAAGTGATCACACCATCATTGTTGTTAGGTGCCATCAAGTCAGTTCTGACTTATAGAGACACTATGCACAACAGAAAGAAGCACTGCCTGGTCCTTTGCCATCCTCACAATTGTTGCTATGCTTGAGCCCATCGTTGCAGCCACTGTGTCAATCCATCTCATTAGGGGTCTTCCTCTTTTTCACTGACAGTCTAATTTACCAAGTATGATATCCTTCTCCAGGGACTGATCCCTTCCAATAACATGTCCAAAGTATGTGAGACAAAGCCTCACCATCCTCACCATAATTCAAAGGTATCAGTTCTTCTTCAGTCTCCCTTATTCATTGCCCAGCTTTCACATGCATATGAGGCAATTGAAAACACCGTGGCTTGAGTCAGGTGCACCTTAGTCCTTAAAGTGACTTTTGCTTTTTAACACTTTAAAGAGGTCTTTTGCATTATTACTTCACTAATAAACCCCATAATCATGAGTACTATCTGTGAGTTCTGTGTGGCCATTGCAATGAACCATCAAACCCAGCAGAGAAGTACAGAGTGACGTGGGAGGGATGGTTGGTGTCAGAATTGGTAAAGATGGTGGAGAGGGCAGGCATGTCTGACCTCCACCTCATAGGAATCAGCCTTGGGCTGTTGATCTTGATTCTATTTCCCTCCTGTGAAGTTAGAGGTCAGACTCTTCCCCCACACTGTTTTTTACAACCATACTTATTCAATCTGTATGCTGAGCAAATAATCTGAGAAGCTGGACTATATGAAGAAGGACGCGGCATCAGAATTGGAGGAAGACTCACTAAAAGCCTGTAGTAAGTAGACGACACAATTTTTCTTGTTGAAAGTGAAGAGAACTTGAAGCACTTACTGATAAAGGTCAAAGACTACAGCCTTCAGTATGGACTACACCTCAACATAAAGAAAACAAAAATCCTCACAACTAGACCAATAAGCAACATTGTGATAAATGGATGTCTCAGACATCTAGCACTGCCATAACAAAAATACCACATGTGGATGGTTTTAACGAAGAGAAATTTATTTCCTCACAGTCAAAGTAGGCTAAAAGTCCAAATTCAGGGTGTCAGCTCCAGGGGAAGGCTTTTTCTCTCTGTCGGCCTTCTTCTGTTCGGTGTTCCCCTGGACTAGGAGCTTCTCGGAGCAAGGACCCCAGTCCAAAGGACGCGCTCTGCTCTTGGCACTGCTTTCTTGATAGTATGAGGTCCCCCTGTCTCTCTGCTCACTTCTGTCTTTTATATCTCAAGAGATTGCCTCAGGACACAATCCAGTCTTGTAGATCCAGTCCTGCCTTACTAACACAATTGCCACCCATCCTCCCTCATTAACATCATAGAGGCAGGTTTACAACACACAGGAAAATCACACAGTACCAGTAATCATGGTCTAGCCAAATTGATACACACATTTTTTGGGGGACATAATTCAAACCATGACAATGGGAAAAAAGTATGAAATAGTGAAGGATTTCATTTTACTCGGATCCACAATCAATCCCCATGGAAACAGTAGTCAAGAAATGAAACGATGTATTGCATTGGGCAAATCTGCTGCAAATGATCTCTTTAAAGCCTTAAAAACAAAGATGACACTTTGAGGACTAAGGTGCACCTGACCCAAGTCATGGTATTTTCAATCGCCCCATATGCATTGCCAAAGCTGGACAATGAATAAGGAAGACCAAAGAAGAATTAATGCGTTTAAATTATGGTGTTGGCAAAGAATATTGAATATATCATGGACTGCCAAAAGAAAGAACAAATCTGTCTTGGAAGAAGTATAGCCAGAGTCCTCCTTAGAAGGGAGGATGGCAAGACTTCTTCTCATGTGCTTTGGACATGTTATCAGAAGGAACAAGGACATGTTATGAGAAGGACATCATGCCTGGTGAAGTAGAGGGCCAGCAAAAAAAAGGAAGAACCTCAGTGACATGGATTGACACAGTGGCTACAACAATGGGCTCAAGCATTAGGAACAACTGTGAGGATGACACAGGACCTGGCACTGTTTCATTCTGTTGTATGTAGGATCGCTATGAGTTGGAACGGACTCAATAGCACCTACAAAACAACAATGAGCACTTACTAAGGCTCTGGATGGTGCAAACGGTTTGCTCTTGGCTACTAACAGAAATGTTCAGGGTTCGAATCCACCCAGCAGCACGGAAAAAGAAAGGCCTGGCCATCTACTGCTGTAGGATTATAGCCATTGAAATCCCAATGGAGCACAGCTCTACTCTGAAACACATGGGTCTCCATAAGTTGGAATCAACTTGACGGCAACAAGTTAGGTTGTTTTGTTGTTGTTGTTGTTTGCTTGTTTATTTGTTTGGAGCGCCTACTATGTGCTAGAGGCCTGATTCCATTGTGCCATCTTGAACACCCTTCAAAATGGGGATTATTATCCCCACTTTACAGATGAAGAAACTGAGGCTCAGAGAGGAAGGACAAAGGCCCAAAAGCCATATAGCAGAGCCAGGACCTCAAACCAAATTTATCTGCAGCCCCTCCCCCGAGGCTCATCAGAGGCCCTGGGTTCACAGGACTCACGTGCATGATGTCCGTGCTCTCATTGAAGATCTTCATGTAGGGCTTCAGGATTTCAAAGTGGAAGGCAGGTGTCAGCAGGCGGCGGTGGCGGTTCCACTTGTCACCACCACTCAGCAGGAGCCCATCCCCTAGTAGGGGCAGCCATGGGGAGTGGGCGAGGGCAGCACCTTCCTCTGGACCCCTTGATTGTCCCCAACCCCCTTCACCCACATTTACTCACCCAACCAGGGCTTCAGGAAGCTGTAGAAAAACATGTCCTTGGGAGCAACGGTGGCTGACATGAGAGATGGACCATGAGGGCCCATGGAGAGAAGGAGGGGAGGGGCTTTGGGTCGGGGTGTGGTCTCTCAGCCAGGGGTCTGTCCTTCCTCCAGCCAAGCCCAGGATGGCAGGAATGGGTACAAGGGCAGAGGAGGCAGGGAGGAGGGGGAAGCAAGGGAACACCAGACCAGGCTACAGCAGCAGGAGTAGAGCAAAGTCAAAGCCCGTGGAGATACAGCCCAACATGTTAGACAAACCCTGTTATGGATTGAATTTTGCCCCCCAAAACTATGTGTTGTAAACCCTAACCTCTATGCCTGTGGTTATAATCCCACTTGGGAATGGATTGTCTTTGTTATGTTAATGAGACAGAATTAGTGTAGGGTGTATCTTGAGTCAATCTCTTTTTAGATGTAAAAGAGATTAAACACAAGCTAGAAGCAGAGATGGTGAAAGAGAGGTGCCAAGCCACATGATGATTGCCCAGGAGCAGAAACTTGGAAGAGATAAGGACTGTTCTCCAGAGCTGAAAAAGAGAGAAAACCTTCCCCTACAGCTGGTGGCCTGAATTAGGAATTCTAGCCTCCTAAACTGTAAGAAAATAAATTTCTGTTTGTTAAAGCTACTCACTTGTGATATTTCTGTTATAGCAGCAGCCAAGAAATCGAACGATGTATTGCATTGGGCAAATCTGTTGCAAAAGACCTCTTTAAAGTGTTAAAAAGCAAAGATGTCACTTTGAGGACTAAGGTGTGCCTGACCCAAGCCATGGTATTTTTAATTGCCTCATGTGCATGCGAAAGCTGGACAATAAATAAGGAAGACCGAAGAATTGATGCCTTTGAATTACGGTGTTGGTAAAGAATACTGAATATATCATGGACTGCCAGAAGAATGAACAAATCTGTCTTGGAAGAAGTACAGCCAGAATGTTCCTTAGAAGCAAGGATGGCAAGACTTCGTCTCACATACTTTGGACATGTTATCAGGAGGGACAAGTCCCTGGAGAAGGACAGGTATATGCTTGGTATAGTAGAGGGTCAGCCAAAAAGAGGAAGACCCTCAATGAGAGGATTGACACAGTGGCTGCAACGATGGGCCCAAGCACAGCAACGATTGTGAGGATGGCGCAGGACCAGGCAGTGTTTCATTCTGTTGTACGCAGGGTGGCTATGAGTTGGAACCGACTCAACAGCACCTAACAACAACAACAGATAACTGAGACACACCCTAACATGGAGTAACATGCTCCAGCAAGCTTTGATTTGTCTCCTGCATGCTTCAACACCCTACAAGGTGCATTACATGAACTGAGGGCGCCTTGGCATGGATGAGTCTCCTCTGACATCTATGCACCTGAGACAACTGACATGACACCAATGTGTGATAACACGCCCTGATATGGCCTCACATATACGACATGCCCTAACCTGTCCATAACATGACACAACATGCCATAACATGGACCAGAGACATCTGAAATGACCTCAACATGCCCCACACACAAGCTCTGGGCAAGATTTCAATATAGTCCTGTTAACGTACCAGATAGGAGTACCTGGGTGGTGCAAATGGTTAAGCACTCAAATGTTAACCTAGAGATTGGCGGTTCGAACCTACCCAGAGATGCCTTGGAAGAAAGTCCTGGCAATATACTTCTGAAAAGTCACAGCTTTGAAAACCCTATGCAGCAGTTCTACTCTGCATACATGGAGTCGCCATGAGTCAACAATGGCTTTTTTGTTTTCTTTAATGTTCCAGACATGATCCAGATAAGACACACTCTTTGTTAGGATCCTGCCCCTGCCACCAGACTTGGGTTGACATAATTAGGGTCTGAAAGAGACCAGAGGATGCCAAAACCTCCTCCCATGCTGAGTTCCACCCACCAGGAAAAACTACCACTGCTCCCTCAAGCCCAAAGAACAGCCTCCAAGGTCCAGCCAGACATCATGGGCGAACATGGAGTCTGGGGGATCTTCTCTCACATAACCTGGCCACTCCCAAAATCACCTTCCAGTTTGGGGTCCCTCCCAGCAGAGGCAGCTGGGGCAGCCAAGAGTACACAGAGTAAGAGGGGACTTTGATAGGCTGTGTGACCCTGACAAAGTCACTGTGCCTCCTTAAGCCTCAGTTTCCCCACCAAGAAATTCTCACCTCCCAGGGGTGCTGGTGGATGGTCGTCTGCGGTTTCTGCCTGTCCGGCTTTCCTCTGCTTTCTTCTGGTACCCCCATATTCCACTGGAGAACCACTCCTCCCCCACCCTCAATATAAATAGTTGGAAGGTGACCATCTCATCCCACCCTCTGCCCCAGAGCTGAGCATATGACCCTAAGCCTTAGCAAGCAGGTCACAGTGATTGGATGAGGAATTGATCATGTGACCCAGGCCAGTCAATTAAAGTGAATCCTGGAACTTTTGCTGAGACTGTGGGAATGAGCTCGCTTTTCCATGCGAGTGGAGCTTCTGAGACTCATCTTTACCAGCATGAGTGGGGAGCTGTCACAGCAGAAAATAAAACTAAGAGATGAGGACAGATTCCTGATGGCATTGTCGGCAACCTGGATCCAGCCTGGAGGCAACCCTCCCTGGACTTTTCAATTAATAGATTCTCCTTCTTTGCTTAGACTACATGGAATTGAGTTTCCACCACTCACAACTGAAAGGGACTTCAGCAACCAGACAGCCAGAGACCTGCCCAGAGTCATCCAGCTGGTTAGTGGTGGAGCCACAGGCTGCAATGGACACTGCTCGCTCCTGTACTCAGCCTGGCCTGTCCAAGGGTGGGAAGGGCAAGGAACAGGGGCAGGGGAAAAGCTGAGGTCAGGGGGGCTCCTGGAAGAGATACCTGGGGCCTGGAGCAGGGGAGCAATAAACTTAGGGTGGACAAGCCGCAGGACGGGGTAGAAGGGCCCGACCCACCAGAGGTGGATGTCACGGAAGAAGTGGGCCAGGTCCTCCAACAGTCGCAAGCCCTCCTCATTGCTCTGGACCTGGGGACAGCAAGGCTGATGCCAGGCCTGGTGGAGGAGTCAGTTGCTGCCATTCCCAACTCAGTCCCCTGCCCCTTTCTGCCTGGATTATTGGTTTGCACCTCTCCCCACCTCACTGGGTCAGCCTCTCTGTGGGTTTGTATGTGTCTCTCAGTCTCTATGTGCTTGTCTCCTCACTCTTTCTCTCTCTTTATGATCTCTATCTCTATTTCTGTTTCTTTTACTCCCTCTGTCTTTATCTTTCTGTCTCTATCTCTCTGTCCCTCTCCATCTCTGTGTCTCTGTATCTATCTCTGCTATCTCTAGCTCCTTCTCTATTTCTAAGTGTGTTTCTTTTACTCTGAGTCTATTTCTGTCTCTCGTTTTCTCTCTCTCTACCTCTCTCTCCTCTAACTCTATCTCTGAATATGTTTCTTTTACTCCGTTTACTGTGTGTGTGTCTCTCTCTCCTTGCCTCTCTCTCTATCTCTCTGTTTCTCCCACTACTGTCTCTCCATGTCTATCTCTCTGTCCCTCCCCACACCTTACACTTCACCCTCCCCATTTCAAGTGAATTCACAGACAATCTCGCCCAACCAATTTCCTTCTCCCCGCCCCCTACCCCAACCCCAGTACAGCCTCTTGCCACTATCTCCTGCCAGGAGCCTCCCCAGCTTAGCAGAAAATAGCCTTTCTTGGCCCACCGTACCCTCTAAGACAGCAATGCTTCCCCACCCCTGTTTCCTCAAATATTTCTTCTCTTCACCTTGAACTGAAACCATTAGCAAACAAAAGACCACCATAGGAGCAAGTATAACCACAACCCCTTTCCCCAACCTGACTGCACCAGCTCAGCCCAAGCCAGAGCCTCATCCCAGCATCACAGTGCCCCATTGCTGGCATACAGGAAGGCCCCAGGCTGAAATTCTCAGGAGGATGCACTGCTCAGCCCAGTGACACATCACCCCAGACCTGCACCAAAGCCAGAGCCCACTGGAGGAGATCAAGGGGGGCCCCAGAGAGGACTGAGAATGAAGTGGAGGAAAATGGGTAGAAGCCCCTCAGGAGGGGAGGGGACAGGCAGAAGGAGAGCAAGAAGTGATAGACTGAAGGGTCCGGGGACACTGACTTAGTTTGGATTCTTCAGAAGCAGAGTCTAAGTTGGGGGTGCTTGGGCATATGGTTTATTGAAGGAGGGCTCTCAGAAGGAGCTGGAAAAAAGTGAGGGAAGCCAGACAGGAAGCAGAAAGAAGAAGCCAAGCAGACATGTGCTCAGCAGGAATCCAGCCTCATCCTGACCCCACAGGGAGCCCTGGAGTATGAATAGCACCCTGAGCTGCACCTCTCTGAGGCAAGGGAAGGTCTCTGGGTGGAGCAAAAGGTTTGCGCTCAACTACTCACCTAAAGGTTGGCAGTTCAAACTCACCCGGCAGCACTGTGGAAGAAAGGCCTGACTCTCTGCTTCCATAAAGATTACAGCCAAAAAAACCCTATGGAGTAGTTTATTTTGAAGTACATGGGGCCTCCCTCAAACAGAATCGACTCCAAGGCAACTGATTTTGGGGGACTTAGTTTCCTAAGGTTCCTGGGTGGCTCAAATGGTTTGCACTCAACTATAACTTAAAGATTGGTGGTTCGAACCCACCCAATGGTGCCACAAAAGAAAGGTCTGGTGATCTCCTTCTGTAAAGATTATAGCCAAGAAAACCCTATGGAACACAGATCTACTCTGACACACAGAGGGTTGCCACAAGTCAGAATTGACTTGATGGCAATGGGTTTGGTTTTGATTTGTTTGAAGCAAGGGAACTGGGCGTTTGTATCCCCATATCATCAGTTATTGGGTGTAGCACCCCACTCACTCCTGGGAGTAAGGGACTCAGCCTTCCAGAAATCTCTGAACAAGAGCAAGACACCTCCCACACCCAAGGGCAAGTCTTTGAATACGGGGACAGCAGTGAGCTATTGGGGACCACACTCACAGCAGCTGACACCTGGGTGCAGCAGCCTATGGGGGGGTCTGGGCGGGACACCAAGAGAGTCCACCAGAGACACCTGGACAGAGATGGAAAGATAGAAAAGGAGACAAAAACCAAAAAAAAACATTGCTGTCATGTCAGTTCTGACTCATGATGATCCCATGTGCTTCAGAATAGAACTGTGTTCCATAGGGCTTCTTAGCTGGAATCTTTATTGAAGCAGATTGCCAGGTCTTTCTTCTGCAGCACTGCTGGGTGGGTTCAAACTGCCAACCTTTACATGAGCAGCTGATTGCAAACTGCTTGCACAACTCAAGGACCCATAAGAAGACACGGACAGAGAAATGGAGGGAGGAAACACCAGTGAGAGAGATAGAACCAGAGAGACAGAAAGATACAGAGATAGACAGTTGCAGAAAGGACAAAGACACAGGTGACGACACCCCCCAGACACTGTCCTCCTGGTGCCCAGGACTCCCCTCTCCTGATCACCACCCACACACACACTTCTCCATGCACTTCACTTGCTGCTCCTCAGTCTGACCTCAAAATTTTGGAGTTCCTTGGACCCTCCTCTCTCTCTGGGCTCTCATCTCCCCAGAGACCAATTTCAGTTCCCATCTCTGCTCTGACACCCCTCATGCCCCCAGCTTATCTCCTGGGCCCCACAGGGGTCCACCCTTCCTAGGAAGCTCACCCAATGCCCCAGACCCTCAGATTCAGTGTGGGTCCAACAGAGCTCAGCCCTTGGTCCCCAAACTGCTCACCCCCACGGGTCAGATCCAGGGGCCAATATTCCCTGTCCCTCTTCCCAGCTCCCCAGCCAGTCAGCCCTTCTCTGCCCTCCTCCCTACAGAGTGTCCCTCAAATCCAGCCAGCAGCATCACAGGCCTCTCCTCCTTGGCCTGGGGCACAGCCATGGCCTCCTCCCTGGACTTCTCCCTCTGTGCCCTTCACACATGCAGGTCTGACTGCAACCCTCTTCTGCTCACACACCCTCCATGGCTCCCTATCATCCTCAGAGTCAAGTCTCAGCCCCCAGTCCAGCCTCAAGACCCTGTTGGCTCTGCCCTGCTCTCCACCTTTCTCTCCTTCTTTTCTGATCCCTCCACCTGCAATGAACGCCTTCTAGATGCTCACAACCAGGTGCTCTTTGAGCCTCTGTGGGGGCTGTTCCTCCAGATGGAACATCTTCTCTCTTCTTGGCTTAAAAGTCCCCATTATTCTTTCCAGCAGCCCCTCCTCCAGGAAGCCCTCCAGCTTGCCCCAAAGGCAGACACCTTGCCTCCCCTCTGGGCTGCTTGGTCTCCTCTCCCTCCGACCCAGCCCTGACCACACAGGTTTGGGGTGTCTATGTCTAGTTCTGTGTCTCCAGGATTCAGGGTACCTCCAGGGAGGGGCTGGGGGCTAAGTCCTTCCCAGGTGGAGTCCCACATCCAGAATACCAGAGCAGGTGTCGGCAAATAGATGAAAGAAAGACAAGGATGGCCGAGGGCAACCAAGAGAGGAGGGGTCCTGGGTCCTGCAGAGGCCGCACCA
The DNA here is from genome assembly GCA_030035585.1 of Dugong dugon. NCBI lineage: Eukaryota > Metazoa > Chordata > Mammalia > Sirenia > Dugongidae > Dugong > Dugong dugon. Next base: position 20,050,358 of record CM057462.1, on the reverse strand, counting down.
AAGCTCGGCCAGGAGGGAGCTCGGCATCCTCATCTGCGGCCATGACACCCGCCACCAAGTGCTCTGAGTGGTACCTGTGATGTTGACGACTGACTGGATGGTGTCAGGATGGCAGAGGACGATGAAGGGGAAGATGGGACTTAATTATAGTCTAAAGTTCTGGGGGTAGGTGGCCACCAGGTGAGTCAGGTCCACCGGGCCATGCTTTTTGGGGGGTGATCTGCAAGCAAGTGTGTGGTCACCTAGCGGAGGAGCCACAGGAGCCCCCTCCAGACCCAGAGGACCCAAGGGTCCCCACTTAGAAAGGCCAGGTGGGAAGGAGACAAGACCGGAGGCAGAAAGTCCACAGGGAGGGAGGGGGAGACCAAGAAGACACATCTGGAAGCTGGAGAAGAGGAGGCTCCTGGAAGGACAAGCAGCCAGCTGGGAGGAGGGTGAGATGAGGGAGGTCTTGGTCATCCATGGGTCATCTCGTGGATCATCCCAGCATGATGGGGTGGGCATCAGACTAGTGCAGTGGACAAGCAATTGGGGAAATTGAGGCAACAAGAGCAGATAACACTTAGTGCACATGGAGATGGCACAGTGGGCTGACAGGAGGGTTGGATGAGAATGAGATGCACTGGAGGTGAGTGGGTAGATTTACCTGTCACCTGTCTGTCCTTCTTGGTGACCTCCTCCAGCATCCTCAGGGAGAAAGCTCAGAGCACATGAGTGGTTGGGCTCATCTAAGGGGAAATTTTGACAAATGGCTATGAAGGACAGCCCAAAGGGCAAGTGATGGACTAGGGAGTCAGAGCCAGATATATGCAAGGGAACAGGGTTGAGAAGGAACTGCTGGGCTGGAACATGGGGGGGCTGGAAGGAGTTTAACAAGGAAGATGGAAGGAGAGGGGTTGTGATCAAAGGATGCAATTCTGGGATCAACAGCATTGGAGATGGTGTCCTTACAGGAGATGTGACTGTGGCAATAGGGAGCCAACACAGCTTGGAGGAAGGGATCCTGGGGACCAGATCAGGATGGTGGGTGCAGAGCCCCCTCTCTAGAAGTTTGACCATTAGGGCAGAGGCCAGAGTAATCCTTTCCCAAAAGAGAAAGGGAAGTGGGCAACAGTCAGGAAATGGGGCTCATTGGCATATCCTAGAGGTAGAGGGAGGATAAGAAGAAGAGGTACCCCAGGAAGCGGAACGATGGGGAGACTGCCTGCACCTCTTCTCTGGCCCAGCTGTGCCCTTGTGGTTGGGGGTTGAGGGTGGACACTGGCCTGAGGCCAGCAGAGGTGAGCCAGGTGGGAATGGACCCTGGACAGTGTCCCTAATGAGGCCACCCATTCAGTGAGACTGTGGGACAGTCAGGGGTTCCAGCTCCATCCAACTTGCCCTGGGAGCCCCCCCAGGAGACAGAGGTTCACTAATGGGGGGAACACAGGCAGGAAATAGATCCAAAGCAGGCCTGATAGGAGGAGAAGAATGAGAGAAAGGGCTCAGGCACGGGGGGGAGAGGGGGGACAGAGAGGAAAAAAGTGGACCTGGGGGAAGAGGGAGGAAAGAGGGGTTCCCCTTGATGCCCCCACTGCTCTGCTGTCCTAGAGCCTACCCAGCCCCTGACCCCAGCCCCTTGAATCCTATACCTGTTGCTTCACTAAGTTCTGCCCTGGTCCTGACACCCCAGATTCATCCTGCCACCCCACTCACCAGGCCCAGGTGACCCCAAAACCAGTTTCGCTTTGGGGGCTGTGGGAAACAGCGGAGGCGGCGGCAGTTGTCACAGAAGGCATAGGTCCAGGCCAGGACACGGGCCAGGAGCCAGGAGGCCCCAGCCAGCAGCAGGAGCAGCCATGCAGAGGCTGCTCCAGGCCAGAGTCCCAGCCATGACAGGTTGAGCAGCGACATCCTGCAGGCTGAGTAGAAGGATGCTAATTGTGAGCTGGGAAGCAGAGGTGGGATAGGCACAAAGCAGAGAAAGGGGCCAAGGGTGTGGGCTCCAGGAATAGGGGAGGGGGCAAATATGGGTAAATATGGGGCCAGAGAGGGGAAGGGAGCCAGAGAAGGCCAAGGAAAGATTTGGGGAGACAGAGAGAGAGAGATGGAGTGAGAGGGAGAGAGGTGGCTGGAGGCCAGGAAGTCCCAACCGCAGCCAGCAGCCAGTGGCAGGTTGCCAGGATCTCCAGTTACCCAGTAACCACCCATCCCCCTGGACCAGCTCACTCCCAGGAGCCTCCCCAGCCAAGGGTAGCGCCCCCTCCTCATGTCCAGGCCAGGACGCCCCCAGCCCTGCCACCCCCAGCCTGGCACCTTCTCTCCAGAGTAGCTCTTCTCCTTACAAACTCCTCTCCCCTCTCTCCTGGGACTTCTTTGACTCTGGCCCAACCCTGACCTGGAGGAGGCTCATCTGGGCCAACCAATCCACGCAGGCCTGGCTGCCTCCTCCCTGCTGGCAGCCGGTCCAAGATCTGGAGGCGGACACTGGCTGCCAGGGAAAGGAGCCAGCTCAGGGTCACACATGTGAGAACTAGAGCCTCGAGATCCAGAACTTCCTGCTCAAACTAGGGGCAAAGTTTACCCTGGGTCCCAGGTTTACAGCCATGCTGGCCCTTCTAAGCCCAGGGAGCAGCACGTAAAACCTTGAACTTAAGGGTTCAGGGACCAGTGAACAAGACCAAGACAAGTCCTTCCCCCAAAACATTTTCCAGACTTCTCGCCATGCGTGGGCCATGGGGTTAGTGCACCCATTTCTCGGAGCAGGAATCAGAGGCTGGGAGACAGGAAGATGCTGGCCCAGGCCACCCAGGCTGGCAGGAATCCAGTTCTGACTCCTGACAGCCCAGGAGGCAGCAGAAACAAAGACTCCAGCCTTGCAGGGTATTATGGGGATCAGATTCTGGGAGAAAGGGCTCCGGTGAGACAGGACACTTGGAGGCTGTGCAAGGGAGGACAGCAAGGAGGACGGAAGGTCAGTAGGATGAGCCCAAGAGGGCACGTGCATGGACAAGGTACAGGGGGAAGACTGAGTGGAGGTACCTGGGGAGAGTCCCCATTCTGCCCATCCTTGCTCTGATTGTACTGCTCATTCTCTTGGCCTCAGTCTTCCCATCTGGGAAATGAGGAATTAGGCGGGGACCTTACAAGAGGGGCAGATCTTATCCAGATCCAGAATTGTACTATGGGTGGTCTCAGCCTCCCTGAGGTCTCCTCATGGTCAGAACTAGAATGAGAGTGAATTTGAAAATAGGGTGGCTGAATGAGAGAATTGGAGGCAAGATTCCCCCTGTAACAGATAGAATGTTAGGGAGACTCCATAATTTCCCCCATCTTAGATTCCTTCCAGCCCTACCTGCTCTGGCTTCAGGTGACTGGTCCTGGAGCCTCAGCAGCTTAGGGTGCACCACCCTGGGTCACCTCCTTCTTTGTTGGGGTGGATCCACCTGTTGGCAAGTGCATCCAGGGAAAAGCCAGGAGAGGGGCCAGGATTTCTTAAACCAAGGCAGTAGATGAGAGGCAGCAGGAATGGCCTGATTGGACTGGGGGGAAGCAGGAGCAAAGAAGAAGAAACAGAAGTTCAAACAGGTCCAGTAGCAATGCTCTAAGCACCCAGTGAATTAATTAAATATGACATCGCCAGTGACTACCATGTACTATGAGCACATAGTAGGCACTCGTTAAATGTCTGAGAAAGAAAGGGACTTATGTAGTCATGAGCTCTCAAAACTTGATACACAAAATGTGGTCCTTAAACCAGCACCATCAGCGTTACCAGCAGCCTCTGTTACAAATGCAGAATTCTGGGCTAAAACTCAGACCCACAAAGCTGGATTCAAGATGCCTGCAAATTCACTCACCCCATCAAGAGGTCCTTGTGTGGCACAAACGTTTTGTGCTTGACTGGTAACCGAAAGATTGGCAGTTCAAACCCACCCAGGGTGATGTGGAAGAAAGGCCTGGCCATCTGCTTCCATAAGTGATTACAGCTAAGAAAACTCTAGCCATTAAATTGTACTTGCAGAAATCGCTGAATTGGTGTATGTTCTGCTGTGTATATTCTCAACTACAAAAAATAAAATAAAATAAATTTTTTAAAAAAGGAATGAAGTCAGAGCTCCCAGCAGAAGACAGAGCACCCAGTAAGAAGTGCCATATGCTTTCCCACACCCCACCATTCTTTTCCCAACTCTGCGTCTGCCGCTTCCCACTGGCCGCAGTCTCTTGGCCAGGAAACACCAGCTCTGGCCCAATGCCACTTGGATTTGCCCCGCCCACACTAGCCAGCTCCATCAGTGCCATTTGTTTGTTGCTGGTGTTGCTCTTTTTCTTATTCTTTTGGTTTCTTCCCTGCCTCTCACCACCTCCCCCTCTTTTCTCTTGAACACCTGGCTCTGTGCGCCAGCTTTGCTTCTTCTTGAAAGGCTGTGGAGCACAGCTCAGATGAGAAACTGCTTCCCTGGTCTGCACTCCCACACTGGTGGGATCCCTGGGGTCTTTTCTTCTTTTTGGTTTTGTTTTTTTGTTTGTTTTGTTTTGCTTTGTTTTGTTCTGTTCTGTTTTGTCTTGTTTGTTTGTTTGTTTTCTTTTTCTTTTTGTGGCTTGGGAGCCCCTTCTAACCAGGCTGTACTGCTTGGCTTGGGAACCACTTCCCCGATCTGCACAGCCACTCTAGTGGGATCCCAGGGGGGGAGTTTCTTTTTTTCCCTCTCTCTCTTTTTTACTTTTTATCTTTCTTTATTTCTTGGTTTCTTGTCTCTCTATACTTACCTTCTTTTCTTGTATCCTGAATACCTGGTGCTATGTGACACCTCTGTCCCTTCTAGCCAGGCTGTACTTTGTGGCCTGGGAGCCACTTCTCAGGTCTTTGCAGCCACACCAGTAAGATCCCTGGGGACTTTTCTTTTCTTTTTTCTAATTTTATTTATTTTTTTCTTTTTTTTTTTTTTTCTTTTTCTCCATTTCTCCTTCTCTCATCTCTCCACTCCAGGGGCAAACTCCCTTACCACTCTTTTTGTTTGTTTGTTTGTTTTTGGCTCCTGTTTCTCTATGCTCTTTCTCTTCTTTCCCATACCCATCTTAGCTCCACACCTCAGAACTTCGGCCTTCTTTCCTGCTTAACTGCACTGTGTGTTGAACATCACACCCCCAAGCAACACAGGCATGGCCTACCAGAACCTGCCCTGCACTGATTCCTAGCCTGCCCTTTTGGCATTAGTACCTGCCACAAACAAACCATCCCAGCCCCTCCCCTTCAGATGGACCTGCCCTGCTACACCATAGCTAAGTGACTGGCCCTGACCATTGGATAAGGAGGTGAAAAGTATCATACCCACCAATGAGCAAACAACAGAGAACACACAGCTCGCCTGCTCTGACATAACCAAATAAAACAAAAAAGCAGGACAAAACAAACAAATCTACAGTCAATAAACTAAGAAAATAACTACTGAATGTCCCAAAGACAGCAGACAATATCAAAACATTTTAAAAAAGGACAGGATGGTTTCAGTAGGCACCTAAAATAAAACACTAGATAACTTTCCAGTAGAAGAAAAGGCTCTGGAACTACCTGATAGGGAATTTAAATCTCTAATATTCAGAGCTATCCAAGAGTTGAAGCAAAAAGCAGACAAAAATGAGGAAAAAATAGACAAATTCATGGAAAAGACAGACAAATTCAAGGAAAATACAGGCAAAAAATGGAAGAATTCAGGAAATAATACAGGAACAAAATGCCAAAATACATTCACAGCTAGAAATCATACAAAAGCAACTATTAGAAATCCTAAAGATAAACAACAAGCTTTCAGAAATGGACAGTGTCACAGAAGGCCTGAGAAGCAGGTTTGAAACAATGGAAGATAGGATCAGCTAAATTGAAAACAAACACTTGGATACAACTTTGAGGAAAAATCAGGAAAAAGAACAAAGAAAAATGAAGAAAGCCTGAGAATTATGTGGGATACAATCAGAGCAAAAATTGCAAAGTGATCAGAGTTCCAAAACAGTGGTAGAAAACGGAAAATACAGAGAGGATCATTGAAAAATTGCTGGCAGAAAACTTCCCTAATATCATGAAAGATGAACAGCTGACCATCCAAGAAGCTCAACAAACCCCATATAGGATAGACCCCCAAAAGAAAATCACCAAGACATATCATAATCACACTGGCTAAAACCAAACATAAAGAAAGACTCTTGAAAGTAGCTTCAGAAAAATGAAAAGTCACATATAGCGGGGAAACAATAAGACTAAGCTCTGATTCTTTGGCAGAAACCAAGCAGGCAAGAAGGCAATGGGATGACATGTATAAAACCTTGGAAGAAAAAATTGCCAACCAAGATTAATATATCCTGCAAAACTCTCAATCAAATATGATGGTGAAATTAGAACATTTCCAGATAAACAGAAATTGTAACATGTAAAAACCAAACCAAACTTACAAGGATTATTAAAGGGAGTCCTTTGGTCTGACAACAAACAACATCAGACCACAGCCTGAATCTAGGTTGCAAGATCCTACCAGCCAGATACCAACCTAGAAAATGAACTCTCAAGGACTATGCAAAACCAAAAGAATTACAACAGGGAACCAGAGAAGTTAATCTGTAAATGACAACAACATCAGAACAAAAAAAGAGGGAATAAATGTTGTAGGTATAGAACTTTCTAATGGAGAGGAAGGCAAGGTGATACCAAGTAATAAAAGACTGGTTCAAACCTAGGAAGCTAAGGGTAAATTTCAAGGTAATCACAAGAAAGTTAACAAACCTACTTATCAAAATAAAGAAGAAAAGCATAAAGTCACAGTAAAAACAAAATATACAAAAAGAAATGAAAAAATCCACACACACACACAAAAAAAAAAGGAATTCAGCACAGGAGAGCAACAGGAATCAAGAAACTGTCAGCACTACAAAGAAAAGCACTACAAAATGACAGCTATAAACTCACACCTATCAATCACACTGAACATAAATGACTTAAATGCACCCATAAAGAGACAGAGAGTAACAGAATGGATTAAAAAAACATCATCCATCAATATGTTGTCTACAAGAGACACACCTTAGAAACAAAGATGTAAATTTATTAAAAATCAAAGCATGGAAAAAATATATCAAGTAAACAGTTACCAAAAAAAAGCAGGAGTGGCAATACTAATCTCAGATAAAATGGACTTTAAAACAAAATCCACCATAAAAGACAAAGAAGGGTGCTATATAATGATTAAAGGGATGATCCATCAGGAAGACATAATCATAATAAACATCTACACACCAGATGATAAGGCTCAAAAATACTTAAAATAAACTCTAACAGCACTGAAAAGAGAAATCAACAGTTCCACAATAATAGTAGGCAACTCCAACATATTACTCTCAGTAAAGGACACAATATCTAAAAAGAAACTCAACAAAGATACAGAAGAGCTAAAAGGCACAATCAGCCAACTTGACCTCACAGACATATCTAGAACACTCCACCCAATAGCTGCAAAATACACATTCTTTTCCAACACACATGGAACATTCTCCAGAATAGACCACATCTTAGGTCACAGAGCAACCCTCAACAAAATCCAAAACACTGAGATAATACAAACTATCTTCTCTGACCACAACGCAATCAAGGTAGAAATTAACAACAGGAAGAGCAAGGAAAAAAAGTCAATTACATGGAAACTAAATAACAACCTGCTCACAAACCACTGGGTAATAGAAGAAATCAGAGATGGAATCAAAAAATTCCTAGACTCAAACGAGAATGAAAACACATCATACCAAAATCTTTGGGACACAGCAAAGGCAGTCCTCAGAGGTCAATTTATAGCAACAGATGCACAAATCAAAAAAAAAGAAAAGGGATAAAATCAAAACATTAGCTACACAACTAGAACAAATAGAAAGAAAACAGCAAAAGAAGCCACCAGTCACCAGAAGAAAGAAAATAATAAAGATCAGAGCAGAAATAAATGAAATAGAGAATAGAAAAACAATAGAAAGAATCAACAAAACCAAAAGTTGGTTCTTTGAAAGGATAAACCAAATCAACAAACTACTGGCCAAATTGACAAAAGATAAACAGGAGAAGACACAAATAACCCAAATAAGAAATGAAGTGGGGAACGTTACAAAAGACCCAACAGAAATAAAAAGGATCATAACAGAGTATTATGAAAAACTATACTCCAAAAAATTTGAAAACCTAGAAGAATGGACAATTTTCTAGAAACACATTATCTACTCAAATCAACACAAAACGATGTTGAAAATCTGAACAGATCCACAACAAAAGAAGAAATTGAAAAGGTAATTTTAAAAAATTCCAACCAAAAAAAAAGCCTTGGCCCAGATGACTTCACTGGAGAATTCTACCAAACATTCAGAGAAGAGCTTACACCAGTACTACTCAAACTATTTCAGAACATAGAAAAGGAAAAGATACCTCCAAATTCATTCTATGAAGCCAGCATAACACTGATACCAAAACCAGGCAAAGATACCACAAAAAAAAGAAAATTACAGACTAATTATTTCTCATGAATATACATGCAAAAATTCTCAACAAAATTTTAGCCAACAGAATTCAGCATCATATCAAAAAAATAATACACCACAACCAAGTAGGATACATACCAGTTATGCAAGGATGGTTCAACATTAGAAAATCAATCAACATAATCCACCACATAAAATAAAAGAATCACATGATCATCTCAATTGACACAGAAAAGGCATTCGACGAAGTCCAACCCCCATTCCTGATAAAAACTCTCCATAAAATAGGTATAGAAGGGAAATTCCTCAACATAATAAAGGGCATCTATGCAAAACCAACAGCCAACATCATTCCTAATGGAGAGAGGCTGAAAACATTCCGTTGAGAACAAGAATAAGACAGGGATGCCCTTTATCACCACTCCTATTTAACATTGTGCTGGAAATCTTAGCTCAAGCAACAAGGCAAGAAAAAGAAATAAAAGTCATCCAAACTGGTAATGAAGAAGTTAAACTGTCCCTATTTGCAGATAATATGATACTATACATAGAAAACCAAAAGACTCTGTGAGAAAACTACTGAAACTAATAGAAAGATTCAGCAGAGTAGAGGGATACAAGATAAACATACAAAAATCAGTTGGATTCCTATACACCAATAAAGAGAACGATGAAAAGGAAATTGGGACAAGAATAACATTTATAATAACCCCTAAAAAAATAAAATACTTAGGGATAAATCTAACCAGGAATGTAAAAGATCTATACAAAGAAAACTACAAAACTGCTGCAAGAAACCAAAAGAGAGCTACATAAACAGAAAAATATACCATGCTCATGGATAGTAGATTGACTCAACATTGTGAAAATGATGATTCCTCCCAAAGCAATTTACAAATATGGTGCAATCCCAATCCAAATACCAACAACATTCTTTAAAGGGATGGAAAAACTGATCATTAAATTTATATGGAAAAGGAAGAAGCCTCGAATAGGTAAAGCACTACTGAAGAGGAAGAATAAAGTAAGAGGACTCGCACTACCTGACCTCAGAACGTATTATACAGCTACGGTAGTAAAAAAACAGGCTGGTACTCGTACAACGACAGATACATTGACCAATGGAACAGAATTGAGAATCCAGATGTAGATCTATCCACCTACGGTCACCTGATCTTCAACAAGGGCCCAAAGTCCATCAAATGGGGAAAAGACAGTCTTTTTAACAAATGGTGCTGGCAAAAATGGATATCCATCTGCAAAAAAATGAAACAGGTCCCATGCCTCACACCATACACAAAAACTAATTCCAAAATGGATCAAAGACCTAAATATAAAGCCAAAAACTATAAAGTTCATAGAAGAAAAAATAGGATCAACACTAGAGGGCCTAATACACAGCATTAATAGGATACAAACCATAAGCAACAACACACAAACTCCAAAAGATAACCTAGATAACTGGGATCTTCTAAAAATTAAACACTATGCTCATCAAAAGTCTTCATCAAAAGAGTAAAAAGACAGCCTACTGAGTGGGGAAAAAAAAATTGGCTATTACAAATCCAACAAAGGTCTAGTCTCTAAAATCTGCAGGAAAATCCAACACCTCTACAACAAGAAGATAAATAATACAATTTAAAAATGGCCAAAGGAAATGAACAGACGCTTCACCAAAGAAAATATTAAAGCAACCAACAGACACGTGAGGAAGTGCTCACTATCACTAGCAATTAGAGAAACGCAAATCAAAACCACAATGAGATACCATCTCACACAGGCATTACTGGCATGAAGCAAGAAAACAGTAAATAACAAATGTTGGAGAGGCCACGGGGAGACCAGAACTCTTATGCACTGCTGGTGGGAATGCAAAATGATACAACCATTTTGGAAAATGATATGGCACTTTCTTAGAAAGCTAGAAATAGAAATACCATATGATCCACCAATCCTACTCCTAGGAATATATCCTAGAGAAACGAGAATCATCACACGAATAGACATATGCACATCCATGTTCATTGCAGCATTGTTCACAATAGCAAAAAGATGGAAACAACCTAGATGCCCATCAACAGATGAATGGATAAACAAACTGTGGTGCATACACACAATGGAGTATTATGCAATGATGAAGAACAATGATGAAATCTGCAAAGCATCTCATAACATGGATGAATCTGGAGGCTTTATGCTGAGTGAAATAAGTCAATCACAAAAGGACAAAAATTGTATGAGACCACTACTGTAAAAACTCATGGAAAGGTTTGCACACAAAAAAGAAACAATCTTTGATGGTTAGGAGCAAGAGGAGGGGTGGGGATTGAAAAGCACTAAATAGACAATAGATAAGTGGTAACTTTGGTGAAGGGTAAGACAGTACACACTACTGGGGAAGCCAGCAAAACTTGTACAAGGCAAGATCATGGAAGCTCCATAGACACATCCAAACTCCCTGAGGGACTGAATTGCTGGACAGAGGGTTGTGGGGACCATGGTCTCCGGGAACATCTAGCTCAACCGGCATAACATAATTTATAAAGAAGACATTCTACATTTTACTTTGGTGAGTAGCGTCTGGGGTCTTAAAAGCTTGTGAGCAGCCATCTAAGATACTCCACTGGTCTTATCCTTTCGGGAGCAAGGAAGAATGAAGAAAACTAAAGATACAAGACCTTTGGACTAATGGACCACATCTACCACGGCCTTGACCAGACTGAGTCCAGTACAACTAGATGGTGACTGGCTACCACCACTGACTGCTCTGACAGGGATCACAATAGAGAGTCCAGGACAGAGCTGGAGAAAAATATAAAATAAAATTCTAACTCACAAAAATACACCAAACTTATTGGCCTGACAGAGACTGGAGAAACCCCAAGAGCACGGCCCCCAGACACGTTTTAGCTCAGTAATGAAGTCACTCCTGAGGTTGACCCTTCAGCCAAAGATTAGACAGGCCCATAAAACAAAATGAGACTAAAGGGGCACACCAGCAGGGGTAAGGACTAGAAGGCAGGAGGGACAGGAAAGCTGATAATAGGGAACCCAAGGTCAAGAAGGGAGAGTATTGACATGTCATGAGGTTGTTAACCAATGTCATAAAACAATATGTGTACTAACTACTTAATGAGAAACCAATTTGTTCTGTAAACCTTCATCTAAAATACAATAAAAAAGTTAAAAAAAGGAATGAAGCACTAATCACATGCTACAATGCGGATGAACCTTGAAAACATTATGCTGAGTGAAAGAAGCCAGACACAAAAGGCCGCACATTGTATAATTCCATTTATATGAAATGTCCAGAGTAGGCAAATCCATTGAGACAGAAAGTAGATTAGTAGTTGCCAGGGGCTTGGGGGAGGGGCATGGGGAGTGATTGCTAATATGTATGTGATTTCTTTTTGGAAGTGTTTCTAGAATTAGATAGTAGTGATGGTTGGACAACGTTGTGAATATACTAAGAACCACTGAATTTTACACTTTAAAATGATTAATTTTATATGAATTTTATCTTAATAAAAAAAAATTACAAAAAATAAAAAACTCTGTGGAGCAGTTCCATTCCATAATACATGGGGTCGCCATGAGTCAGAATCAACATGATGGCAACACTTCTTTTGTTTGTTTTTGTTTTCATCAATGGGTGAAGTTTATTTCCCCACCCCTTGAACCTAGGCTGGCCTGTGACTGCTTAACCAGTAGTATTTGGCAGAAGTGGTGCCACGTCAGTTATGGGCCTTGAAGAGAGTTGGCAGATTCCACTTCATCCCCCTTGGAACATTTGTTCTTGAGACACTCTCCCTCACAATCCAGCCGCCATGGTAGGTGGAAGCCCAAGCCACATGGAGAGGCTTCATGGAGTGCTCTAAATCAACAGCCACTGCTGATCTCCCAGCTAGTATCACCTGTTAGCCAGGTGAGGGAGCTGTTTTGGACATTACAGCCCAGTTGAGCTTCCATATGACTGCAGCCCAGATGAGATCATGCGGTGCAGAAGAATCATCCTGCTGAGCCCAATCCACACACAGAATCATCACAGATAATAAAATGGTCATTGTTTTAAGTCACTAAATTTTTTTTTATAATTTTTTTGGTAAAAATATACACAGCAAAAAATACGAGATTTTAACAACTTCTACATGCACAATTAGTGACATCAATTACACTCTTTAAGTTGTGCAACCATTCTCACTCTCCTTTTCCAAATTATTCCACTACTTTCAACATAAACTCACTGCCCCCTAAGCTTCTCACCTAACCTTTGCTGTTGTCAATTTGATCCCACATAGATAATTTTTTAAAAGAGTACAATGCTCAAGGCAGACATAAGTTACTAATTAAGCTAAACTATTGCTTGGTTCAAAGAAGATTTGAGTGTATAATTTTCATTTGAGGATTAAGGTTCAAAGATTGTCTCCGGGCAATAGTTTCAGGGGTTCATCCAGCCTCTGGAGTGGTTTGTTATGGAGCAATTGATCATTGATACACCCAGGCATTCAGAACCTGCATTTTCACCAGATCCCCAGGGATCATGTACATGTTAGAGAGAGTACTGATGCTTTAAAAGACCTGAGACCAGGCTCAGCTGAAGGAGTAGGGTACCTCTGGGCACTTATCAGTGGAGTTAGGCTCACTGACCCATGGAACTCAGAGTTAGGCTTGTTGACCCACAGAGGGAGAGAGCTGAGCACCTTCAGGCCGAGGCTTACTGGCAGAGTTGGGTGCCTCCAGGCACTTATCGGCAGAGCTAAAAGAGCTTTGTAACATTTGCCTGAACAGGACAGAGGCCAGGCTGAAGGCTAAGGGCCGGAGGGCCGAGAGAGGCAGCCTGTCCTGAGGGGGCCAAGAGAAGCCTGTCCTCTGGAGGCCGAGCTCAAGGGCTCAGGCCTAAGCAAGGCCTGGCAGCAGAGGCCTGCCTGCAGGCAAGGCCAGAGTAAAAGCTGTCCTGATCAAAGAACTGTATTCTGAACTGTAACCTGTTACTTCCCTAATAAACCCCATAACTATGAGTATGGTCTGTGAGTTCTGTGTGGCCATTGCAATGAATTATCGAACCCCGCAGAGAAGTAGAGAGTGCCGTAGGAAGGAGGGTGGGGGTCAGAGTTGGTAAAATGGTTGGAAAGAGGAGGTATATCTGACCTGCATCTCATAGGGATCAGCCTTGAGCTGATGTTGATGATGATGTTTCTCTCTCTTCCCCCTTGCGAAGTTAGAAGAGGAAGTCTGACTCCATACACCATTTTTACAAGAACCTATCAAACATTCACCAAAGAAGATATACAAATGGGCAACAAGCACATGACAAGATGTTCAACGTCATTAGTCATTAAAAACCAAGACTAAACCCATTGCTGTTGAGTCGATTCTAACTTATGGCAACCTCACGTGTTACAGAGTAGAACTGAGCTCCATAGGGTTTTCTTGGCTGTGATCTTTATGGAAGCAGATCACCAGGTCTTTCTTTTGCAGCACCTCTGGGTGGGTTCAAATCTTTAGGTTAGTAATTAAGAGCAAACCACTTGTGCCACCCAGAGACTTTCATTAGTTATTAGGAAAATGCAAATCAAAACCACAATGAGATACCACTTCACCCTCACTAGGATGGCTATGAGCAGAAAAAGGGAAAATAACCAATGTTGGTGAGGATGTGGAGAAATTGGAACTCTTGTTCATTGCTAGTGGGAATGTAAAATAGTGCAGCTGATGTGGAAAACAGTTTGGTAGTTCCTCAAGAAGTTAAACACAGTATTACAATATGACCCAACAATTCCACACCTAGGAATATACCCAGAAGAATTGAAAGCAGGTTTCAAACAGATGCTTGTACACCAATGTTCATAGCAGCATTACTCACCATAGCCAAAATGTGGACAACCCAAGTGTCTAGCAACAGACAAATGGATAAACACAATGTGGTACATACATACAATGGAATATTATTCAGTTATAAGGAGAAATGAAGTTCTGATTCACGCTACAACATGGATGAACCCTGAAAACACGATGCTGAGTAAAATAACCCGGATACAAAAGGACAAGTATCATATGGTCCCACTTATGTGAAATATCTACAATAGGCAAAGGCATAGAGACCAAAGCTTATTAGTGGTTACCAGGGGCTGGGGAGTCCCTGCATGGTGTAAATGGTTAATGAGCTCAGCTGTTAACTGGAAGGTTGGAGGTTTGAGTCCACCCAGAGGTGCCTCAGAAAAAAGTCCTGGCAATCCACTTCCAAAAAATCAGCCACTGAAACCCTATGGAGTACAGTTCTACTCTGACACCCATAGGGTCATCATGAGTCAGAATTGACTCCACAGCAACTGGTTTACCAGGGGTTGGAGGGAGGGGGAATGGGGAGCTATTTCTTAAGTGGCACTGAATTTCTGTTTGAAATATTTGGAAATGTATAGCAGTGATGGTTGCCCAACAAGGTGGATGTAATTGACGTCACTGAACTGTACACTTAAAAGTGCTTAAAATAGCAAATGTTTTGTTATATATATTTTGCCACAATAATTTTTTTAAAGGCAGAAAAAGAACCTATCAGACAGTGGTTGGTGATGTGAGGGCTTCAGGGAGGAGGCGACCTTTGCAGAGGACCCAAGAGAAGTTGGGGGAGCATGTTGTTGACGGGCCCATGGTCAGGAAGAGGTGCCCCACGGTGGCACAGCCAGTGTGTCCTGCTCCGCTGGCCCCACGCTGGGACGACAGTCAGCTTCCTTGGAGAACCAGTCAAGGCAATAAAATGTGTCCCAACATTCAAGCCAGTTGCAGGTATCGAAGATTCCTTTGTCGCGATCAAGAACTCAAACCCCAGCACACTGTGGTAAGGACAGGGTTCCTGGGCCAGATTCCAGCTTCCTGGATCAGGCAGCTGACGGAGAGAAGGGAGCCCATGTGGGAGGTGGGGAGTCACAGCAGGGACTTTCCATCCGAGCCCAAGGAGGCCGGAACCTCCCCAGGAGTGTCTCATCCATCAAAGAACATCTGAGCTGCTGCCAAATCACACACATTTGACTCATTGAATACTCCCCAGGGAGTATCAGAAGGAAGGGGCCCACACATGGGAAACTGAGGCTGACTCTTCTCCAGGGGCTGTAACCCCACACACACACACTCGAAGTGGGGCAGTGAGCACATGTGCCCAACCAGCCTTAGTCACAGCTTCGAGTGACCAGCCTCAGGCACGGCCCGGCACACCTCTGAGCCTCAGTCTTCTGCTCTGTGAAATGGGTGGTAAAGCTTCTCAGACAATTGCAAAGGTTCAATCACACACAGACAGAGAGTACAGGAAAAAGTCAGTTTCAGAATGACATGTGATGAATTCCATCTATATATAAAACTTACGAATGTGAATGTTTGTCCGTGTATATACACCTGTATATGATCCAGAAGAATCCACATGGCACAGTTAGAATTCGGGGAAATAGAATTGGAGTAAAGGGCCTTTTAACTTTCTACGGCTTTGTTTTTCACACTGAGTATACTTTTTATTATTAAAATGCAATTTTAAGCCTATGCACCAGTGTTCATTGTAGCACTTTTCCTAAAAGCCAAAAGGTGGAAATCCCCGAAAAGTCCATCAACAGATAAATGGATAAACACAATGTGGTCTATCCACACAATGGAATAGTACTCAGCCATAAAGAGAAATGAAGTCCTGATGACTGCTATGACATGGAGGAACCTTGAAAACATCATGCTGAGTGAAATCAGTCAGTCGCAAAAGGACAAATACTGTATGATCCCACTTACGTGAAATAGGCAAATGTACAGAAATCAAAGTTTATTAGTGGTTACCAGGGGTGGAAGGGAGGGAGAAAGGGGGGATTTTTGCTTAGGGGGCATTGGGTTTCTGTTACTGGTGGTGGAATGATATGGAAAAGGATATCGAGAGCAATTGCACAACTTGGAGAATGGAATCCACGTCACTGAATTGTACATGTAGAAATTGTCCAATTGGTGTATGTTTTGCTATATATACTTCCACTGCAATAAAAAATGAAATTTTAAGAGAAAAAAGGATTCAGCACAGTGGGGGCACAAAACAGATGAGAAAGTTTTCATTTATGTCCCCGTGAATTCACTCCTCCGGGAATCGGCCATGGGTCTCTCTGGGACAAGCTTGCAGGACGCCACCAGCTGAACTTCCACCTGTTCATCCCTCAGTCATCGGGAAGGAACAAGCGTTGGATCTGGATTCAGCACAGCTGAGTTCAAGTCTGGGTCTTACCGGTCACCAGCTGTGAGACCTTGCTTGCCCTCTCTGAGCCTCTTGTCCTCCCCAGTGAAATGGTGAGATGAATTTATACCCCTAGGGAGTTCATCCCTCAACAGTAATCTTTGCTTGCGTATCCGCTCTGTGCTGGGCATGGTGCTGAAACCCAAGACACAGAACCCACAAGACAGATAAGATCCTGTCCGGCCACCGTGGTGCGCATAGTCTAAGGGGTGAAGCCAGCAAGAAATAAGACCAAGTCAGATGGTGGCAGGAAGACCCTGGGTGGTGCAAATGGTTAAGTACTCAACTGTGAGCACTCAGAGGCACTCAGAAGAAAGGCCTGGTAATCAATTTCTGAAAACTAAGCCATTGAAAACCCTATGGAGCACAGTTCTACTTTGACATATGTAGGGTCACCATGAGTCAGAATCAACTCAGTGGCAACTAACAACAACAGATAGTGGTGGTGATAAAAGAAATCACAGGGTGAAAGATGCTAGGCAGTGACCAAGGGGACTGTTCTGGGCAGAGCTGATCTGGGAGGGCTTCCTGGAGGAGATGGCATTTGAGTAGAAATCTGAAAGAAGTAGAGGAGAAGGCAGGTGAAAGGATCCCTTCCCAGAAGCCACATCGGTGTGTAAGGGCCCAGCACAGAGCACGTCTGGTCTTGCTCTCATCTTGAGGGTGCTGAGATCATCGGGAAAGTGGGGTAGCTGTAGCAGGGACAATGAGAGAACAGGAACCAGTCAGCCAGGATCCTTGGGGTGATGAACTCTGGCCCGACACTCAGGTGGAAGAGGGTGATGAGGTTTTACTAGAAGCAATCAAGGACTCAAAACCTGACAGACACCAGGAGCCAGGGTAGAGCAGATCACTGGGTGGGCAGCCAGGCTTCTGGCCTGGTGGCAAGAGATCCAGTGGAGGCTGGGGAGGCAGGAAGCCTGGAGGAGGGTTCCAGAGAAGTCAGACGACAACACACAGCAGGTAGGGACCACTACGGACAGGATCTTTATGAGCGATTACTCATTTATTCTCTTCCCCACCTCTCTCTCTCACTCTGTCTCCCTCTCTCTCTCTCTCTCTGTCTTTCTGTCTATATCTCTCTGCCTCTGTCTCTCTCTGCCTCTCCATCTCTGTCTTTCTGTATCTGTCTTTCACTGTCTCTCTGCCTTTCACTGTCTCTCTCTCTCTGTGTGTCTCTAGGTTTATTAAGTGAAAATAATTCACAAAAACTACCCTGACCACCCCCAACCACCCCAAGCCACAGCAGGAGACTGGAGAGGGGGCCCTTGGGAAGTGGAATGTCATAAAAACAGGCCATTTGCCCCCCCACCTCCACATATGATAAATTAAAGATGCCAGCAAAATCTTCGATGTTAGGTGCCGTTGAGTCAATTCTGACTCATAGTGACCCCGTGTGATAGGGTTTTCTAGGCTGTAATCTTTCTGGGAGGAGATCGCCAGGTCTTTATCCCACGGAGCAGCGGGGCAGGTTCTAACCGGCAAACTTTCAGTTAGCAGCCAAGCACTTAACTTGCGCCACCACGGCTCTTTTTAACTCTTTGCTACTCTTCTCGTTAAGAGGTTTTGATGGTCAGTTTTATGTGTCAACTTGGCGAGGCCATCCAAACCAAAAAAAAGCCAAATTCATTGCCATCGAGTCAATTCTGACTCATAGCAACCCTATAGGACAAAGTGGAACTACCCTACAGGGTTACCAGGGCTATAAATCTTTACAGGAACAGACTGCTACATCTGTCTCCCTCAGAGCAGCTGGTGGGCTGAAACCTCCAACCTTTCGGTTAACAGCCCAGTGCTTAACCACTGTGCCACCAGGGCTCCTAGTTATTTAATCAAACACTAATCTAGGTGCCACTTTAAGGACTAAGGTTCATCTGACCCAAGCCATGTGTTTTCAATTGCCTCGTATGCATATGAAAGCTGGACAATGCGTAAGGAAGACCAAAGAAGAGTTGATACCTTTGAATTATGGTGTTGGCAATGAATACTGAATATACCATGGACTGTCAGAAGAACGAACGAAACTGTCTTGGAAGAAGTGTGGCCAGAATGTTCCTTAGAAGCAAAGATGGTGAGACTTTGTCTCACATGCTTTGGACAGGTCATCAGGAGGCACCATTTCCTAGAGAAGGACATCATGCTTGGTAAAGCAGAGGGTCAGCGAAAAAGAGGAAGACCCTCAACGAGGTGGATTGAAACAGTGGCTGCAACAACGGGCTCAAACATAGCAATGATTGTGAGGATGGCACAGGACCAGGCAGTGTTTCATTCTATTATACATGGGGTCACTGTGAGTTAGAACTGACTCAACGGCACCTAACAACAACAACAATCTAGGTGCCACTGTGAAGGTATTTTGTAAGTGTGGTTAAAAGTGACAATCAGTTTAATTTAAATAAAGGGGACAACCCTCAAGAATGCGGGTGGGCTTCTTCTGATCAGTTGAAGGCTTTAGGAGCAAAAACAGAGGTTTCCGAGAGAAGAAGAAATTCTGCCTCAAGACTGTAACATAGAAATCCAGCTAAAGTTTCCAGACTGCCAGCCTGCCCTTTGGATTTCAGACTTGCCAGCTCCCGCGATCTCACAAGACAATTCCTTAAAATAACTCTCTCTATATATGTGTGTGTGCGTGTGTGTATGTATGTATACATATATGAAGCCCTGGTGGCACAGTGATTAAGTAATACGGCTGCTAACTAAAAGGTCTGCAGTTCAAATCCACCAGCCGCTCCTTGGAAACCCTATGGGGCAGTTCTACTCTGTCCTCTAGGGTCACTATGTGTCGGAATTGACTCAACAGCAACGAGTTACATACATATATACATGTATGTATTATATATGCCCCTGGAGAAGGACACCATGCTTGGTAAAGTAGAGGATCAGAGAAAAAGACGAAGACTCTCAACGGGATGGATTGACATAGTGGTCGCAACAATGGGCTCAAGCATCATAATGATGGTGAGGATGGCGTCGGACCAGGCAGTGTTTTGCACTTCTGTACATGGGGTCACTATGAGTCGGAACCAACTCAACTTCACCTAACAACATACGTATAGATACATACACACGCACACACATACATATATATACACACATAAATATGGGCGGAGCCCTGGTGACACAGTAGCTAAGAGCTCAGCTGCTAACCAAAAAGTCAACAGTTCAAATCCACCAGCCACTCCTTGGAAACTCGATGGGGCAGTTCTACTCTGTTCTTTGGGGTTGCTATGAGTCAGAATCAACTCTATGGCAACAGGTTTATATACAGGCACTCCCTGAGTTACAAACATCCAAGTTACTTACAGCCCAAAGTTATGAATCAATGTCCATAAAGCCTAATAAAAACCAAGCTTGTTGCCATTGAGTTGATTCTGACTCATAGCCAATTATATTAAAAATTCGAGGTACATACAATGGTTCGTAATAACAGACAGGCAGTATAACGCACATCAAAAGATTGTTGTTATTACTGTACTATTATGTTAAGGAGCCCTGGTGGTGCAGTGGTTAAGTGCTCAGCTGTTAACCTAAAGGTTGGAGGTTTGAACTTACCAGTTGCTCCTCAGGAGAAAGATGTGGCAGACTGCTTCTGTAAAGATTACAGCTCTGGAAACCCTATGGGGCAGTTCTACCCTGTCCCATAGGGTCCCTATGAGTCGGAATCGACTCAGTGGCAACGGGTTTTTTTTTACTATTATGTTAAAGATGTTTTAGTGTATCTGGAAGGATTTCTTTGATGTTTTTTATGCATAGAAAGGTACACTATATACTAAGACAAACATTTGACTAACCAATGCTAGGTACGAACCATGCCTAACTGTTGTGACTTACATACAAATTCGACTTAAAGACAGACTTAGGAAGGAAACTTGTTCATAATATTGGGACTTCCTGTACACACCCATATACAAATATATACAAATATATTTTATATGTATATAAAGTTTGTATGTACATAAATTTTATATATGCTTATATAATTTATATATGCTTTTATAGATAGAAAGAGCAAAAATCAAACCAGTTGCCATTGAGTCAACTCCGATTAATGGCGATCCCATGTGTGTCAGAGTAGAACTGTGCTCCAAAGGGTTTTCAATGGCTGATTTTTCAGAACAGATTGTGAGGCCTTTCTTCCAAGGTGCCTCTGGGTGAACTCAAACTTCCAATCTTTTGGTTAGCAATCAAGCACGTTAACTGTTTACACCAACCAGGGACTCCATACATATACATACATGCATGCATACACATATACACATACATATATACACATATATACATACATATATGCACATATACACGTACATATATACACATATACACATACATATATGCACATATATACATACATATATGCACATATATACATACATATATGCCTACATATATTGTTGTTTGGTGTCATCAAGTCGGTTCTGATTCATAGCAACCCTCTGAACAACAGAATGAAATGCTGCCCAGTCGTGCACCATCCTCACAATCGTTGCTATGTTTGAGCTCATTGTTGCAGACACTGTGTCAATCCATCTCATTGAGGGTCTTCCTCTTTTTCGCTGACCCTCTACTTTACCAAGCATGATCTCCTTCTCCATGGACTGGTCCCTCCTGATAACATGTCCAAAGTAAATGAGGCGAAGTCTCACTATCTTTGCTTCTAAGGAGCATTCTGGCTGTACTTCTTCCATGGTATACTCAACATTCTTCACCAACACCATAATTCAAAGGTATCAACAATTTAGTCTTCCTTATTCATTGTCCAGCTCTCCCATGCATATGAGGTGATTGAAAATATCACGGCTTGGGTCAGGTGCACCTTAGTCCCCAAAGTGACATCTTTGTTTTTTAACACTTCAAAGAGGTTTTTTGCAGCACGTTTGCCCAATGCAATGAATGCATCGTTTGATTTCTTGACTGGTGCTTCCATGGGTGTTGATTGTGGACTCAAGTATAAGGAAATCCTTAACAACTTCAATATTTTCTCCATTTATCATGACATTGCTTTGTGGTCCAGTTGTGAGGATTTTTGTTTTCTTTATGATGAGGTGCAATCCATACTGAAGGCTGTAGACTTTGATCTTCATCAGTAAGTGCTTCAACTCCTCTTCGTTTTCAGCAAGCAAGGTTGTATCATCTGCATGTCATCTGTTAATGAGTCTTCCTCCAATCCTGATGTCACGTTCTTCTTCATATAGACCAGCTTCTTGGATTATTTGCTCAGTTTACAGACTGAATAAGTATAGTGAGAAGATACAACCCTGAGGCCTACCTTTCCTAATTTTAAACCACGTAGCATCCCCTTGTTCTGTTCGAACAACTGCCTCTTGATTTATGTACAGGTTCCTCATGAGTACAATTAAGTTTTCTGGAATTCCCGCTCTTTGCAATGTTATCCATAATTTGTTATGATCCACATAGTCGAATCCCTTTGCGTAGTCGGTAAAACACAGTTAAATAAAATAAAACACAGACCCATCTGGCATCAGCAATGATATCCCTAGTTCCACGTCTTCTTCTGAATCCAGCTTGAATTTCTGGCAGTTCCCTGTCGATGCACTGCTGCAACTGCTTTTGAATGATCTTCAGCAAAATTTTACTTGTGTGTGATATTAATGATATTGTTCAATAATTTCCACATTCTGCTGGATCACCTTTCTTTGGAATGTACAAATATGGTTCTCTTCCAGTCAGTTGGCCAGGTAGCTGTCTTCCAAATTTCTTGGCATAGATGAGTAAGCACTTCAACATTGCATCGGTTTGTTGAAACATCTCCATTGGTATTCTGTCAATTCCTGGACCCTTGTTTTTCAGTGAAGCTTGGACTTCTTCCTTCAGTACCATCAGTTCTTGATCATATACTGCTTCCTGATATATGTATATATGTACGTATATATATGTATATATGCTATATGCACAGAGAGAGAGGATAATGTGTAAAGTGCTTACAACAGCTCTCTCTGGCACCTGGGCAGCACTAGTGTGTGTTTGCCATTATTGTTGTCATTTTATGGCAGGACAAGGACATGGGCACCAGCCAGGAGATCCAGGTCCCCCTGGCACACACATCAGGGTCCTTGCTGGCTCTAAACGTCCTTGAGCAGAGACCTGGCTATGCCACTTGACAGCTGTGTAGCCTTGGGCACATCACCTGCCCTCTCTGAGCCTCACATTCCTTCTCAGTAAAACAGGCATAAAATAGGCCTGTGGGGATTGGAGGAGTGACCCGTGCGTGTAGCTTGTAAACAGATCCTGATGCAAGGACTTGAATGCGAATACTTTATTTGGAAGTGACCCAAGGACAAGAATTCAACCATCGGTGTTTATCTGGGAAGTGATAGCAGGAAGCACCAGCAGGGCAGTGGGAGAGGGAGACAGGGAGGGAAGAAGTCAGTACAGGCTGTGCTATCAGGGAAGTTCCCACCATGGGCAACTGGAGCTCCATCCCACTGGGGACGTCAGAGCAGCAGCAGAGAGCACGCACCTGAGAGTTACCCCACCCAAAGGCGAGGGCGCTGGGGTGTTGATCCACCAATACGCACCAGCCATTGGTCAAGGCTGCTTCCGAGGACATTATTTCTCTGGACTGTTCTACGTGTATTGCAACAGTGAGGAAGGAAATGGGGGCGGCGTCCCACAGTGCCTGCTAAGACGAACATGAGCACAGTCTGGTGCTGGACTGATAAAGTGACTCAGCAAGTGGGGTTCTCCCCCTTTCTCTCCCCGTAATATACACACACACACTCACACATGCATACACATACACCCACGAGGACATACATACACACACATGCATGCACACACAGTCACACACTCAAACTTGCATTCACACACACACTCCCAGTCAAACACAGTCACACACATACACCGTCACATGCTGACACACATGCACACAAATACATTATTAAACACACTCACGACGCTTGCATAAACTCACACATGCAATAATCATGCACACGCGCGCCTATACACAGTCCTATATACACCCGAACACACTCACACATGCACACGCTCCTATACACATAATCCTATGCGCACACACACGCAGAACTGAGACCAGACGCCTTCGAGCTCGCTGTCTCAGAACTCTCTAGCAGAGGGCGTCGACACCAGCTTAGGAAGGGATCTCACCACGGCTGGGGCAAGCGAGTGTGCTCTGAGCACTACACACGCAGGTCTAGCGGGGCCCGGGGATTCACTAGCCCCCACCACCACCACCTCCCTCCTTCCTTTCTCCGTCCACCATCACAGCCTTTTGTAGAAGAATCTCAATGTGCGGTACACGCATGATGATCCCGTAAAATCCACATGACAAGAGAGAAACGAAGTTCAGAAAGGCGAAGTCACGTGCCCAAGGCCACTGCTAGGACGAGGCAGAGCCGGGGTTGGAACCTACACACATCACATTCCAAGGCCAAGCTAGTTTTGGTGGCAGAGTTGCACCGAGGGGACCCGGAGAGTATTTGGCGAATGATGCGCGCTCGGAGATCCTCGACGGGACAGGGTTTGGGAGAGGCGGCAGCAGCGTGAGCCAGGTGAGTCCTGTAGGGACAGGACCGCAGGTAACCTTGCACCGGGCCGAATTCTCCAGAGGATCCAGCCTACGATCCCAGAATACGCCACGCGGGGGCGCCCCAGGACAGATGCTGCTGCCTCCTCCAGCATCACTCTGCCCCCAAGGCCTTGGCGCCCGCCCTAGGCGCCCCCCACCGCACCGCAGCCCCTGCTGACACCCCGTCCCAGGCGAAGGGAGGCTAGGGACACAGAGCAGGACCGGAAGCCCGGGGTACAGGGTAGAAAAGGACTACAGGCCCCACTGAGGCCCCAGCGTAAGGATCGTTGTAGGGCTCGGGTTAAGTCACTTCATGAGTGGGCCTCAGTTTCTATCTCTGTTCAATGGGCTAATAATACCAGTACCCATTTCAGAAGATCAGTGTGAGGATGAAATGAGATTATATAGGAAGGGCACACAGGGAGCACTCAATACACTCTAAATTTTGTTATATTAAATTTGGAGACCCTGGAACTCACTCCTTGAACCCCCTCCTCCCATTCAGTCTTGGGGCTTTAAACACCAGGTAAATACTGTCAGTTTGTCGTACTATGGTGGTTTGCGTGTTGTTGTGATGTCGGAAGCTATGCCACCAATATTTCAAACACTAGCAGGGTCACCCATGGTGGGCAGGTTTCAGCAGAGCTTCTAGACTAAGACAGACTAGGAAGAAAGGCATGACAATCTACTTCCAAAAATCAGCCAATGAAAACCCTATGGATTATAACAGAATATGGTCCAGTATCGTCCAGTATCTTCCAGTGTTGGAAGATGAACCTCCCCAGGTGGAAGGCATTCAAAATACAGTGACCACAACAATGGACTCGAGCATACCAACGATCACGACAATGCAGGACTGGGCAGCGTTTCACTCCGCTGTGCCCAAGGGAGCCATGAGTCAGAGCCAACCTGATGGCAGTTGACAACAACAACAAATACTGTGCATCCCACATGAACATCCCCAGCTCAGAACTCCTTCCTGAACTCCAGACCTGTCCATTCATCTGCCCACTTGACATCTCCAAGTGGGGATTCCAGGGCCATCTCCAACCCCTCTGGCCAAAACTGAGATTCTGATCCCACCTCTCAAAAAGCAACTAACTCCAATCAGTGCTCTCCACCTAAGTTCATAGCAGTGCCATCCTCGTAGGCGCTCAGACCCAAACCTGGAGTCCCCTCCCTTCTCCCAGACCCCACATGTGACCCATCAGCAAGCCTGCCCAGTGCCAGGAGACGCTTAACTAATAG
Source organism: Dugong dugon (assembly GCA_030035585.1). NCBI lineage: Eukaryota > Metazoa > Chordata > Mammalia > Sirenia > Dugongidae > Dugong > Dugong dugon. The sequence continues at coordinate 20,024,829 of CM057462.1, read as the reverse complement.
GTGGTCTGTTGGTGGAATAAATAATTGCATGAACTGTTTCTAAAAGTCTGAGTTAATATGCAAAGACAAATGTCTCCCCAGACTCCTACCCCACAGCTTCACCCTACAGCTTCCGCATGACCCAGAACCCCTCTCAGGAGGGGTAAGCGTCTGGCTCGGCTAGACGCATCTCTTGCTTTCATTCTACAAAACTCAGAACACTCAGAGGAGGGCCCTTAAGCAAGGAAGGAAGGAAAGGGCTTGCAAGGGACTGTATTTACAAAAGAACAACAGAAGCAAACATACTGAGCCCTGGGAGGTAGCCCACTCCCCAGGAGGACGATGAGGTCCAGGGCGAGGGCTCTGACTACCTGGTCCACCCCCAAGTCCTGAATTTGGAAGCAAGCCCGGTGTCCGCAGGGGCGGGGTTTGAATCCAAGAGGCGGGTCTTAGATCCTGGGAAGGCTCAATGAGCGGGACCTGGGACCCTACACCCGCTGGGACGTGACCTTAGCTTCCAGTGTCTGAGACAGACCTGAATCCTCATGATCCTGGGGGTGGGGCCTGGGCCGAGGGGGTGGGGCCGAGCCTGGTCCCTCAAACTCCTGAGGACAGGAACTGGAACTCAGGGGGTAGGGTCAGGCCCTCAAGAGACGGAGTCTTGCCTTGAGGGGCACGGCCTGCACCATCAGGCTTCTCAAAGTGGAGCCTGGTCCTCCAGGGGCGGAGCATGGACTTCAAAAGGCATAGTCTGTGCTGTCAGGCGTTAGGCCTAGGCCCTCACGGGACGCAGTCTTGCCTTCAGGGGCGTGGCCTGTACCAACAGGCTGCTCAATGGTGGAGCCTAGTCCTCCAGGGGCGGAGCCTGGACCCTCAGGGCAGAGCCTGAGCCTCTATGGGCCGAGCCTGATCCCAGGGCCCAGGGCCCGCACTCAGGCCCATGGAGGCAGCGGCTCCACGTTCAGCCAGATGCCGTTCTCGGTGCGCAGGATGAGTTCGGGCTTCCGCCGCACCTTGCGCGTTCGGTCCACGCTCAGGCGGAAGCGCAGTAGCGTCAGCGCTACCACCACGCGCATCTCAGCCATGGCGAAGCTCTGTCCGATGCAGTTCCTGGAAGATCGAAGACCCAGGGCTCAGGCCTCATTTCCCAAACTGTGAGGGCCTCGCATTCCCATCCTGGGCTGGATGAGGGTGAAAATGGAATCCCCAAACCAAACCCTTTGCCAGCCAATCAATCCCGACTCATAGCGACCCTATAGGACAGAATAGAACCACCCCATAGGATTTCCAAGGCTGTAATCTTTAGGGAAGCAGACTGCCACATCTTTCTCCCCTGGAAGCCTGGTGGGTTCCAACCACCCACCTTTTTGATTAGCAGCCAAGGGCTTAACCACCGTGCCCCCAAAACCAAACAAACCAAACCCGTTGCCGTCCAGTCGATTCCAACTCATAGCGACCCTATGGGACAGAGTAGAAGTGCCCCATAGGGTTTCCAAGGAGCGGCTGGTGGATTGGAACTGCTGACCCTTTGGTTAGCAGCCGAGCTCTTAACCACTGTGCCACCAGGGGTCCTTAAATGGGATTCTAAGCAAAAAAACAAACCCATTGCCGTGGAGCTGATTCTGACTCATTGTGACCCTATAGGACAGAATAGAACTGCCCCACAGGGTTTCCAAGGAGCAGCTGGTGGATTCGAACTGCCAACCTTTTGGTTAGCAGCCATAACTCTTAACCACTAAGCCACTAGGGTTTCTCCCTAAATAAATGCGATCTGGGGGTCTGGAGTTCAAATCCTGATGCTGCCTATTACAGAGCTACTGGGAACAGAGAAGCCCAGAACTGAGGGTCTAGCACACAGCAGGCGCTCAGTACCGGGCGCTGCTATTGCAGTCTGCCTTGGGGGCTTCCAGTACATTGAAACATTGAGGGTGCAGAGTGAGCGCCAGAACCCCTGAATGGGGCGTGGTCTCTGTTCCTGATGGGCTCATCCCTGACCCCTCCTCACTCCCCCTCACCAACCCCCCCCCCGCTCCGCCCCATCTCGGGGGTTCCTCCTACACCTGTCTGGGATGGGGAAAGTGGAGGCGTTACCTGGGTCCGGCAGAGAAGGGCACATACGCCAATGGTGAGCGCTGCTGCAGGTTGTCCGGGTCAAAGCGGTAGGGGTTGTACACCTGGGGGCAGGAAGAGACGAGGGGTGGGGCTGGGGGCTGTTTCCACCATCCCAGCCTGACCCCCTCCCTCAGCCTCTGGGGCCAGCCCAGCTGGATGCAGAGAACCTGGAAGCTGAGCAGGAGGTGAATGCCTGTGTGGGTGAGCTCCTCATCACCCCAGAATCAACTCCAAGCACCTCACCCAGCTATATGCCAGCATATTGTGGGCCCTGCCCTCCTCCTCCATTCCACCCACTCACTACAATCGGGCCTCTTCCTGTCCTTCAAGCATGGCAGGCTCATTCCTACCTCAGGGCCTTTGCACTTGCCATTTCCTCCACCTGGGATGCCCTTCCCCTTGCTCTTCACACCCTTCTGGTCTCAGCTCAAACAGCTCTTCTCTGTCAAGGCTTTTCCTAACCATCTGAACTAAAGTGCCACCCCACCACAGTTTTTATTTATTTCCTCTGTTGCATTTATCAGTATCCAAAACAATCATATTTATTTACTTGCTCAATGTCTTCCCTGTGCAACACAGTGAGTTCCCTGAGGACAACAACGGTATCTGTCCTGGTCATTTCTTCATACTCAGTACCCAGCTCAAGGTGTGGCACAGGATAGGTGCTCAATACATACATATTGACCAGACGAGTTAGCAATGAGTGGTGTGAGTAAGTAGGGGTGCTCAAGCTGCACCCCAGCCCTGGCTTGCTGGGGCAGAGGAGCAGAGGCCCCACTGCCTCCTGGACCAAGGAAAGAGCTGAGGGCGGGAAAGGTTGGAGCTTACTCACCTTGTAGTCCGGCCACACTAAGGGGTTGTGGTGGGTCCCATAGATGCTGACCAGGCAGATGATTCCTGCGGTGAGAGGTGGGGTCAGTGGGGCTGAAGTGAGCCAGGGCCTTCCCATGACCCACCTGCCACTAATTCTTGTCCATCCTTCCCTGAAAAAAATTCTGCTACCTCATCCACTCCCCCTCCCTCTCCCTACGAGGTCCTTGTCACCTTCTGCTTTCTTTCCGGCTGCCATGCTGGCGCTACAAGGATATTCGTCACTCACAGATCTGACATTGTTCCTGCTCAGCTTAAACACCTCCCATGGCTCCCTACTGCCCTTAAAATCAAGTTCAAGTGCCTCAACCTGGCACTTAAGGCTTTTCACAATCCCTGAGGATCCACTCCATAAACATGCTCTTTCACTTTCAATCTCCTAGGCTCCCCTCCCATGTTCCCTCCTCCAGGCAGCCCACCCTGCATTCCTCCCCAGATAGAGCCATTGCTCCATATTTGGGGATGCCCAATTCCTATCCCTCCCTTTAGCCCATCCCTGACCCATGTGACTGGGGGTGCCTGTGCCCTGCTGTCTCTCCCCAAGACTGGGCCATACACAAGGCCTCTCTAGATGGCCACATCACCCAGGGCAGGGCTCAATCCCCAGCAGATACCCAGCAACTGAATCAAACCAACCCTCCCTGCCTGTTCCCTCACAGAGACCAACCCCACCACCCCCACTCCTTCCTTTCCACTTGGACTCATCTACTTCTGTCTCTCCTCCCCACACACGAGTAGGTCTCCCACCACCCCAGGGGTACACAGTGAGCCTGTCCCATCTATGGAGACGGTGCACCTTTGGGGATGATGCACCCATCTGGGAGCTTGACGTCTTCCGTGCAGCGGCGGGAGACAAGGGTCACGGGCGGGAACTGACGGAGACTTTCTTTGATGCACATAGTGATGAAGGGCAGCTGGGTCAGGTCATCCCTGGGGAGAAGGGGCTGTGACTTGAGACCAGGCCATGGCAACACTCCCACCTCAAACACGCACACAAACTCAGGAGCAGCTGAACAGGCAACCTCGGCTCAAACACCTCCGGTGGCTCCTTACTGCCCTCAATATCGAATTCAAGTGCCTCAACCCGGCATTCAAGGTCTCTCACAATCCACCCTCTAAGGCTCTGCCCCATTACATGCTCAGGGTCTCATCTGGACTCCAGCTTCCATCATTTGCAGTTGCCCTGTGCATAACCCAGTAACACTCAGTGTTATGGATTCAACTGTGTCCCCCTCCTCAAATGTGTGTTAACTCCTAACCCTGGGTGGTGCAAATGGTTAAGTGCTTGACTACCAGCCTGAAGGTAGGTGGTTCGAACCTGCCCAGAACCGCGGAAGAAAAGGCCTGGCTATCTGCTTCTATAAAGGTTACAGCCAAGAAAATCCGATGGAGTAGTTTTACTCTGTAACACATGGGGTTGCCATGAGTCCTTTTCTAGCAACGGGTCCTTCCTGATGATGTGTCCAAAGTAAGCGAACTGAAGTCTTGCCATCTCGCTTTTAAGGAGCGCTGTGGTTGAATTTCTCCTAAGATTGATTTGTTTGTTCTTCTGGCAGTCCATGGTATAGTCAATGTTCTTCACCAACACCACCGTTCGAATGCATCTTTCTTCTATGGTCTTCCTTTTTCATTACTTACTAATTATTTACTCATTCTACTATTTACTATTCTATTATTATTCTATATCTACTTAGTCTATTATTCTAATATTAATAATTATCTTCCTTTGAAGTTCAGGGCACCCAATTGGATTAATCATAACTGTTAGTTGATGATCCAGCCAAGAAAACCCTATGGAGCACAGTTCTACTCTGTAACACATGGGATTACCATGAATCAAGTCAACGGCAATGGGTTGGGTTTAGTTTCTTTTTTTTTTTTAATATGCATTATTATTATCCTTATTTTAGAATTAAAGAATTAGCAGCTCAAGAAACTGAAGTGACTTGTCAAAGGTCACACAGTCAATATGTGGTAGAGCAGAGCCTTTCCCCATCACCCGCCTGACCCCAACTGACCAGTCCAGCTCATCCAGCTCCCGGCCTCTCAGGACGTTCTGAATCTCCTCCCGGCACTTTTCCTGGTACTCTGGGTACTTCGCCAAGTTGAACAGCACCCACGAGAGCCCACTGGAGGTTGTGTCATGACCTGCAGGAAGATGCAGTGTTGAACAGAGACTGCCCAGAGACAGCACAAGTGCTATCTTCCGACAATGGTGTCCCTCCCTGCATGTCCTCACCCTCAAACATGAAGGTGTCAGCCTCGGATCGGATGTCCTCATCAGACAGTTCCTTCCCATCTTCATCCTGGAATGAAGGATGATGAAATGAAGAATGAGGTAGAGGATACTCAGCCCACCTCACCCCACCCTCTGCATCCTAGGGGCTCCTCCAAAGTCAGATACAGCCCCCTGCCTCTCTGAAGCCAAGCTTTGTTGGGGAAATAGTCTGGACAGGTAGAGGTATGCAGCTTGTCCAGGAAAGATGGAAAGAAGGTGGAAGAGTAAAAAGTGAAGAGAAGAAAGGAGTTCACATCTCTTGAGCAGCTCCTAACACCAAGTATCGTGCTGAGTACCCGACATCTTGTGAGGGGCTTACTATCATCAGGCTATAAATGCGGAACCTGAGGCTTAGAGAGAGGAGTAACAGGACCAAGGTCAAATATCCATTAAGTGGCAGGATCAGGATTGGAATCCATGACTATCCAAATCAAGAATCCAAGCGCTGCTCAACCAGTCCACAGAAGCACCACTAATAGGTGACTCTGTCCCTGGGTGGTTCAAACGGTTAACATACTCGGCTGCTAACTAAAAGGCTGGAAATGAGAGTTCACGCAGAGGCACCTTGGAAGAAAGCCTTGGCAATCTACTTCCAAAAAGTCAGCCATTGAAAACTTTGTGGAGCATGCCACACATGGATGAACCTCGAAGACATCATGCTGAGTAAAATAAGTCAGTCGCAAAAGGACAAATACTGTATGATCTCACTTGTATGAAATAACCAAATATATAGAAACCAAAGATGATTAGTGGTTACCAGGTGTGGGTGGGAGAGAGAAAGGGGGAATTTTTGCTTAGTGGGCACTGAGTTTCTATCAATGGTGGTGGAATGATTTGGAAAAGATAGCAGGAATGGCTGTACAGCTTGAAGAATGTAATCAGTGTCACTGAATTGTATAAGCAGAAATTGCTGAGATGGTATATGTTTTGTTATGTATACTTTCTTCCAATACAATTTTGAAAAAAACTAAAAGAAAACCCTATGGAGCACAGTGCTACTCTTACACACATGGGGTCGCCATAAGTCAGAGTCAACTCGAGACAACTAGTATACCTCTTCAAGTGTCATCTTTCTTCAGGGTCTTGGATTACATCTTTGTAAGTCTTACGCGTTTTGCATCTGACTCCATCCTATGTCTATGTTAATTTTAACACTGAACCTTGCATGCAGTTGGTGCTGAATTTATGGGGAGGTTGGCCTTGGCGGGGCTCCACCCTCCAAGGCCCAGACTCACCTTGGCCAGGAGGAGCACATCAATGAAGTCCAAAGTCTTGCCCTGCTTGGCCTTCAGCCAGGCCTCAGCTCCCTGCTTGCACAGAGCCTGCCGCCGCTTCTGGATGACCTCGGTGGTGAAGTGGTGCACGGTGTCACAGGCCTGCCAGAAACGCCGCCCATCTGCTGTGAGGTAGTAGATGAAATCCAAGTGGTGGTGCAGACGATACTGGCGTCGAACCACCAGGGCACTTAGCTCAATGATGGCCGAGATATAATCACTCATCTTCCTGCCAAAGAGAAGAAGGGCCATGTGTACTGGACCACCCCTGGCCCCAGCCCAGCCAGACCCACGACTTGGCAAAGGTAACTTCTTCTTCCCATTAGGTAGATGACAGACTCAGAAAGGGACAAGGACTTCCAGCATAGACATAGCATCAGTAAAGCTAAATTGCTACAACCTGCTGGATAGGAGAAAATACAATGAAACCTGTGAGAGCCAGAACTCTATGAGACTGCCTTGTGCTGAGTCTCACAAGTTTTCCATCTTTGACAGGGTGTAGTCTTACCTCTTTTTCTCACTCTCTATTAGTGGAAAATATTTGAGTTTTCTTTCTCTGACAAGTTTCCACCTTACACAAGTTCCTACTTTCACAAGTTTTGCTGTATTTGCAAACCATATATCCGATAAGGGACTAGAATATATAAAGAACTCCTATAACTCAATGGTAAAAAGATAAATAACACTATTAAAAAATAGGCAAAAAATCTGAACAGACATTTCTCCAAAGAAGATATACAAAGGGCCAATAAGTACATGAAAAAATGCTCAACATTATTAACTATCAGGAAAAATGCAAATCAAAACCACAATGAGATACCACTTCACACCCACTAGGATGGCTAGAATCAAAAAGTCAGATAATAACAAGTGTTGACAAGGATGTGGAGAAACTGGAACCCCCATGCATTGTTGGTGGGAATGTAAAATGGTGCAGCCACTTTGGAAAAAAGCTCCTTAAAAGGTTAAACATAGAGTTACCAAATGACCCAACAATTCCACTCCTACATATATACCCAAGAGAAATGAAAAGATGTCCACACAAAAACTTGTACACAAATGTTCATGGCAGCATTATTCATAGTAGCCAAAAGGTGGAAACACCCAAATGTCCATCAGCTAATGAATGGACAAATAAAATAAGGTATATATCTATACAATGGAATATTATTCAGCCATAAAAAAGAATGAAGTACTGCTACAATATGGATGAACCTTAAAAACATTATGCTGAGTGAAAGAAGCCAGTCACAAAAGACTACAGATTATATGATTCTATTTAATTGAAATGTCCAGAGTAGGCAAATCCAGAGAGACAGAAAGTAGATTAGTGGTTGCCTAGGAATGAGGGGGATGGTAATAATGGGGGGTGACTGCTAAAGAATATGGGTTTCTTTTGAAGCTGATGAAAAAATTCTAAAATTGATTATGGTGATGGTTGCACACTTCTGTGAATATACTTTAAAAAACCATTGAATTGTATACTTTCAATGGGTAAATTGTATGGTATGTGAATTATATCTCAATAAAACTGTTATTAAAAAAACTAAATTGCTAGGGTAGGGTTGCAGGGATCTGTCCTTGGTACTGAAGCATACTTGGTGCCTTCACGCATCACAGTCAGTCATTTTCTTGTTTATTTACTTGGTCATGGTTACTGTTTGTCTCCACACCTAAATGTAAGTTCCAGAAAAGCAACACCTTCTTTGTCTTGTTGATTACTGTATTCCCAGGACATAGTCCAGTGCTGGCACATAGTAGGCACTCAGTAAATATTTCTTGAATGCATAAATAAATGAATTAATTACTGACTGAGGCCATTTCTGCTTTACCCAACTGATGTATGCCCCTACAAGGTCTAGAATAATAAAGTCAGTCTTGTTATTGAGAATCTACTATGTGCTATGAACTTAACATTCATTATATTCACTATCTGCCTTCTTTCTTATATCCCCTCTTAGACTGTATGGGCTATGGGGCTGGGACTTAGTCTATGTTCCCCAGCATATGCCCAGCATCTAGCACAGTACCCTGCACATAGTAGGTGCACAATGAACATTTGATGAATTAATGAATGAATCCAAACAATGGTTATTGTATTCATTCATTCAGCACACTCACGGAACATACACATGGGCTAGAGGATTGTTACATCATGTTATCCTCAAAGCAACTCTGAGAGTCAGGGATTATCACAGGCGTTTGACAAACAAGGAAACTGAAGATCAGAGATGGGGTGGGGGGACACTTTCCCAAGATCACACTGTCTTCATGGAGGAATGAGGGAAACTTGCATTTACTGAGCGCCTACTACGTGCCAAGCCATTCATATTATTTTGTTTAACTCTCCCATAATGTCTATGGAGAAGGAATGATGGTGCCCATTTTTTGGATAAGGAAATTAAGGCTCAGAGAGTGACCAGACACTTTCTAAAGGTCACACCGTCTTCATGGAGGAATGAGGGACACTTGTATTTACTGAGCACCTACTATGTACCAAGAACACATTATCTCATTTAACTCTCCGCAATCTCTACCAGGAAGGAATGATAACACTCATTTTTCAGATTAAAAAACTGAGGCTCAGAGAGGTGATGTCACCCTGTAAGTGGCAGAGCTGGAATACCAGTAGCCCAGGGTTGTGTAACACCTGGGAGTTTTCTTCATCCTCCCACCTCCTTGCCCCAGGGCAGCTGGCTCCATCTTCCCAAAGGAAGCACACTCACTCCTGGCAGTTACTGTTGTAGCTGAAGACACATTTCTGAAGGCTGTCCAAAGTCATGAGGCTGACATGCTCAAACATGTTGAGAGAGACCACTGAGCCCTCTGCCTGGCGCCGCCATTTGGCCTGGAAGAGAGAGATACCATGGGGAACAGACATGGAGACCCCTGAATGTGAGCCCAGCTGACAATGTCCCAGCAGCATCCCCACAACAAGCCCACTTTATAGATAAAGGAAGTGAGGCTCCCTGGCATCACACGGCTTGCCCTCGAGTGGGGGAGCCTGGTCCAGTCTCGCTCCTGGGCCACCCTCTCCCCACAAGACCTGGAACTCACATGCATGGTATCCGTGCACTGGTTGAAGATCTTCATGTAGGGCTTCAGGATGTCAAAGTGGAAGGCAGGCGTAAGCAGACGGCGGTGGCGGCTCCACTTGTCACCTTTGCTGAGCAGCAGCCCATCCCCTGGACCCAGAAGACTGAAGTCAGGGGTCCCTGTGGCCTTGGAAGCCCTCCAAGGAACTCCACACCCTGCCCCATCTTCTCTGAAGCCCCAGCCCACCCAGTCCTCACTCACCCAGCCATGGTTTCAGAAAGCCATAGAAAAGGTCATCCTTGGGAGCAATGGCCGCTGTGGAGAGGGAGAAGGCAGTAATGACTCAAATCAGGGTTCTGACCCTGGACCTCTGCTTGTGACCTCCTTTGGCCTCCTCTCTGGGCTATTACCTCCCACCCCACCCCTCCAGTCCACACCTGCCCCATAAAGATCCTTCTAACATGCTGATCTGATCATGAGCCTCCCCTGCTCAAACACCTCCCAAGGCTCCCTACTGCCCTTGTAAAAAAGGCCCTTCCCCATCTAACCCCTGTCTGCCTCCATATCTAATCTTTCAACACACACCAGATAGTCCCATTCTCATTATTTGCTGCCTCTCACCTCCAAACATTTACCCAAGTTGTGCTCTGGACCCAGAATGGCCTTCCTCCCCTGAGTCTTCCCTTATTCCACCCCTCTCTTTTCTGCCAGCTCAAGCCTCTGCTTCCCCCATCTGACTTACACCTCCTGTGCCCCCAGCCTTCAGCCTCCAGCCTCACCATCTCCAGGCTGTCTTCATGCTGGCCTGGAGGGATCTTATCTGACTCTCAGATCTGACCATGGCCCTCCCTGCTTGTATGCACTCCATAGCTCTCCCTTATTCTCAAGTACCAGCTTCTCAGCTTATCTTTCAAAGCCCTAGATGATCTGCCCCTGTCCAAACTTCTCTCAAGATGCTTCTATCCTCTACCCCACTAACACTTGACATTCTAACATCACAAAACTTTTCTCAGTTCCTCAAAAAAGCCATGTTCTCTCTCTGCTCTGACTTTTTCCACCAGCTGCTCTCTCTGCCTCAAACACTCTTCCCTCCTCCTTCTGGTCTCAGCTTAGGTGCCGCCTCCTCTCCCAGTGATCGCTCCAGAGAAAATCCACCCAGTTATAAGTCCCTTGAGGGTACGGACCACAATGATCACTTCTATGTTAGTGCTAAATAGATTTTTATTGAATGAATGAATCATTCAAAGGACAGACAAATGAAAGAATAAATGGATGAATGGATGGAGGGATGGATGGATGGGTGAAGAGATGGATGGATTAAGAAATGGATGGGTGGAGGGGTAGATGGATAGGTGATGGATGGATGGATTGATGGAAGGTTGTAGAGGTGGATGGATGGATGGATGGAGGGATGGATGGATGGATGGAGGGATGGATGGATGGATGGAGGGATGGATGGATGGAGGGATGGATGGATGGATGGATGGAGGGATGGATGGATGGAGGGATGGATGGATGGATGGAGGGATGGATGGATTAAGAGATAGATGGATGGAAGGGTGGATGGATGGAGAGATGGATGGATGATGGATGGATGGATTGATGGAAGGTTGTAGAGGTGGATGGATGGATGGATGGAGGGATGGATGGATGGATGGAGGGATAGATGGATGGATGGAGGGATGGATGGATGGATGGAGGGATGGATGGATGGATGGAGGGATGGATGGATGGATGGAGAGATGGATGGATTAAGAGATAGATGGATGGAAGGGTGGATGGATGGAGAGATGGATGGATGATGGATGGATGGATGGACAGACGGACGGTTGAAGGATGGGTGAGTGAACTCCCCTTCTATGCAATGAACAGATTTAGTGGGCAGGGGCCTAGAGAGGAAATACCTGAAACTCAAATGATGTCATTTTTCTCTATATTACTCAGCCACGTACACACACTCCCAGGAATTGGCCAACTGTGCTCAGTCATCTGGCCACTCCTTGTCCCATTCAACATCTTCTGATGCCCTTCTGCACCCAACCCCTGCTGGGCGATGCTGGGCTCCCAGATTACTCATTTCCAGGCCCTGCCCTTGAGGAACTCCCAGGTGGGGTAGGATAGGGAAGCAGAGCCACACCATGCAATTATTTAATGGAGGCAAAGGGAAAGGGCTGCTGGAAGTTAGGGCAAGCTTCCTGGAAGAGGTGGCATTGGAGAGGACAGTGGGTGTCCATTACTCCTCTTCTCCCTGGGCCCTGGACTCTAGCCCAGGCCCCTGAAAGTTCTTTCTGAGATATAGAGCTGACCAATGGCTGCCCTGCTCAAACACCTGCCATGACTCCCTATTACACCCGAGATAAAACAAATAAACCCACTGCCATTGATTCCAACTCATGGTAACCTCATGTGTTACACAGTAGAACTGCTCTATGGGGTTTTCTTGGCTGTAATCTGGTGCAGTGGTTAAGAGCTACAGCTGCTAACCAAAAGTTCGGCAGTTCAAATCAACCAGCCGCTCCTTGGAAACCCTATAGGGCAGTTCTACACTGTCGTATAGGTCCACTATGAGTCAGAATCAACTCGATGGCAATGGGTTTGGGCTTTGTTTTTGTCTTGTTTTTTTTTTTTTTTAATCTTCATGGAAGTATATCTTTCTTCCATGGCATCTCTGGGTGAGTTTGAACCACCAACCTTTAGGCTAGTAGTCAAGCACAAACCATTTGTACCACATAGGGGCCTTCTAGTCACCCCAAGAAAACAAACCTGCACATGGGGCTTCTCACCTGGAAAACTCCTATGCACCCTTGGAGGCCCATTTTCACTGACGCCTCCCCAGCTGAACCCTGGCTCTCCCATCTCCAGATCCCTCCTCCACTTCAGCCCTGACAACTCGATGCAGGAGTCTGTGTTCAGGCTGCCTGTCCCAACAGTGTCCCCTTCAGTAAAAAGAGGACATTCACACCTTCCTTGGGGGAGACTATGTAAGACAAGTCTCCACACCATCCAGCCTGGAGCAGCTATTGCCCTGGAAGCTGCATATCACTACAGCTGAGAGCTTGGACTCTGGGCCAGCAGATCTGGGTTCAAATCCCAGCTTTGGCACTAACCAGTTGGGTAAACTTGGGCACGTTACTACCCTGTCCTTTTGTTTCCCCATCTGCCCAAGGGGGAAATACAACAACCCTGTCTCACCCTGCATTCCTGTAAAGACTAAACAAGCTAATGTGTGCCTGGTACATGGTAACCAAAAAAAAACCAGTTGATGTCAAGTTAACCTCGACTCATGGCGACCCCATGTGTGTCAGAGTACAACTGCATTCCATAGGATTTTCAATGGCTTTGACCTTTCAGAAGCAGATTGCCAGGCCTTTCTTCCAAGGTGCCTCTGGTTGAATGTAAACCACCAACCTCTCGGTTAATAGCCGAGCACTTAACCATCTGTGCCACCCAGGGACTCCTTGGCAGATGGTAGGTACTCACTTAATATTTGGGCACATAGCCAACTCTTGGCTATGTTTATTACTATAATGACTGGTTACTGGTGTCAAGAACTTGTGAGATGAATATCTGGGTCCCCAGCTCACGGCAGGCCTGTATTAGTGAAAAATGAATGCATAAAAACAAGCTATAATTAGATGCTTAGATATCATGCTTCTTCTCTGGAAAGCATTTGATCTACTTTCTCCCACTAACACTCCGTATTCCAAATGCCCATTTGCAGATGGAGAAACTGAGGCTCAAAGAGAAGCTGTGCCTTGCTCAGGGACACACAGCTGTCCAGGTACAAACCCAGAGCAGCAAGTCCCTCAGGTGTGGCCTCCAGGTGGCCCCAGTAGGGGATGGAGTTAGGTGATGTTACAGATTGAATTATGTCCCCCCAAAATATGTGTTGTAAAACCTAACCCTATACCTGTGTGTAAAGAGCCCTGGTGGCATAGTGGTTAAGCACTTGGCTGCTACCCAAAAAGTTAGCAGTTCAAACCCACCAGCCGCTCTGCAGTAGAAAGATGTGGCAGTCTATTCCATAAAGATTACAGCTTTGGAAACTCTATGGGGCAGCTATTCTCTCCTACGTTGGTGCTGTTAGGTGCTGTCGAATTGCTTCCAACTCATAAAAACCAAATCCAAACCCACTGCCGTCAAGTAGACTCCAACTCATAGCAACACTGTAGTACAGAGCAGAACTGCCCCATAGGGTTTCCAAGGGGCGGCTGGTGGATTCGAACTTCTGACCTTCTAGTTAGCAGCCAAGCTCTTAACCACCGCACCGTCAGGGCTCCATAGCAACCCTATATACAACAGAACCAAATGCTGCCTGGTCCTGTGCCATCCTCACAATTGTTGCTATGTTTGAGCCTATTGTTGTAGCAACTATGTCAATCCATCTCACTGGGGATTTTCTTCTGTCCTATAAAACTAAAACCAAAATCAAGCCCGTCACCGTCTAGTCAATAGGGTCACTATAAATCGGAATCTCCACTGGATGACACACGACAACGTACCTGTGGATGTAACCCCTTTTGGGAATAGCATTTTCTTTGTCATGTTGATGAGGCCATATCAGTGTAGGTGTGTCTTAAACTAATCAATTTTGAGATATAAAAGAGTAAATTGTTGTTTTTACTTGCCAGGGAGTTGATTCCGACTATGGCAACCCCGGTGTGCAGAGTAGAACTGTGCTCCACAGGGTTTTCAAGGCTGTGACCTTTCGAAAGCAGATTGCAAGGCCTTTCTTCCAAGGTGCCTCTGGATGGATTCGAACTGACAACCTTTCAGCTAGTAGTCAAGCGCTTAACCATTTGTGCCACCCAGGGACTCCAAAAAAGGGCAGACTGGGCACAGAAGGCAGACACAGGGGGCAGACCGACACTATCTGAAGACAAGAGAGGCAGACCAGTCTACAAGACCAGGAACTCCAAGGTGGCCAGTTAGAGACGCTGAGACAAGGACCTTCCTCCAGAGCTGACAGAGAGAGCCTTCCCCTAGAGCCGACGCCCTAGTCAGATTTCTAGTCTCCTAAATTGTGAGAAAATAAATGTCTATTCTTTAAAGACACTCACTTGTATTTCCGTTACAGCAGCGCTAGGGAGCTAAGGTGGTAACTTGGAGGCGGACAGGAAGCGAGGGCGGGCAGCGCCTGGGGTAAGCACGCCTCACTCCAGAGTGTTTGTCCTGACTCATCTCCACCCACCCCTCCTGGATTTCTCCATCATGCTTCTCTGGGAGGGAGAGGCATGGATGTCCTGCTTGGCCTGGGGGAGGGGAGAGGAAGAAGCCAAGTCTCCTGGGCATCTAAGTGCCAGGCCCACAATGGGGACTCTACTTTCTGTCTCCTTGGAATCCCATACTGTGCAAAATGATGCTCAGGAACTGCTGCTTGAAGGAGGAAGAGGAGAAGGAGAAAAAGAAAAAAGTTTATTAAAAAGCTGGTAAACCAGTTGCCGTCAAGGTGATTCCAACTCATGGTGACCCCATGTGTGTCAGAGTAGAACTGTGCGCCATAGGGTTGTCAATGGCTGATGTTTCAGAAGTAGATCACCAGGCTTTTCTTCCAAGATGCCCCTGGGTGGACTCAGACCTCCAACCTTTTGGTTAGCAACCAAGTGCATTAACCATTTGTCCCACCCAGGAGTGTCATAAAAAAGGCAGAGGAGGAGGAACACTTATTTAGCAACTACCCACACTATATTATTGAGTCTTCACAACTGCTTCATTCTACAAGTCAGAAACTGAGGCCATGAGAGGTTAGATGAATTGTTAGAGTCACACAGCAAGTACATACTGAAGCCAGGATTCGAACCCAACCCACTTAAAGCTGGGTCCAGGGCTCTTCCCACAAGCTGGCACCCATCCCTTGGGGGAATCACTTCTCCCGGGGTGTAGGTTTCCGAATTTGTTCAATGGGGATAGTCATCCCTTCACAAACGCAATAATGGGCAGTGTGGGAAGAGGCATGGTGAGGGCATAGCTGGGAAGGGAAGGACAGCAGCCCCTTCCTCTTTCATGGCTCCTGAGTGCCAGCCTTGAAGGTGGTCTCCAGACCTGTGTTTGTAGAGATCTTAAAATTCCTGGAGGTCTTTCTTTCCCATCCCTCCTCTCTGAAATGTCCACCAATGCCCCTGGAAGTATCCAGTCATCTGCTGGGTCATGCTGAGGACCCAGAGCCCCACTACCAAGGGGGTCCCAATTATGGAGAAGGCAGAGTCAGACATAGAGACACCTAGCCCTAAAGGGTTAGGACTGAAAATGGAAAAACTCAGAAGCAGGAGCGATGGTTTGTCTGGGAGACCAGGGAAAGCTTCCTGGAAGAAGGGTCCCTAGAGCTGGGTGTTGAAGGCTAAGCCTTCCAAGCACACAATGGCAGGCATATGTTTTGGGATGGGTGTGGACTCCAGAAGGGAGAAACTATTCTTCCACTCCTCCCTCCCCACCAGCCAGGGTCAGCCCAAGTGATGAAAGAAGGCTGTGGGCTGAGCTTCCAAGACCCAGGCCACGGTTGCAGTGTCAGAACCCAAATGATGGAAGTGCCATGGCTTGGGATTGAGCAACACCCATTTAAAAACTTGAGCAAACAATTGCCTACTCAGACCCACTTGGCTCCAACTCCCAGGCAGATGAGCATCCTCTCAAAGTTCCTGAAACTCTTAGACATTGTCACACCTTTGTTCATGCTGTTCCCAACATCCGGATTGCCATCCCTGCTTTGGTGAACTCCTATTCGTACTTCAGAGCCCTACTCAAAAGGCACTTCCTCTAAGTAGCTCACCCTTCCTAGAAACCCGGTGAGCTCTGGGGGTTGAGGGCTCACACATCGCTCAGGGTCCCAGTTGGCCTACCTGAGGCGCCCAACACAGGCTTGATATAGTCGGGGTGCACCAGCACCACCAGCGGTAGGACAGGTCCAATCCACACAAGGAGCGCATGGTGCATGTCGTTCAGCACCTTTGTCTCATCTCGGAGTCCTGCCTCATTTGGAAGGTACTGTGGAGAAAGAGAAGGGCAGTCAGGGGGCACCCAGCCCCAGCTTCCCCCAAGTCCCTCATTCCTGCCATCTTCCCTGCTCTTCAAGTAAGCCCAAGATTTGGGATTATCTCAGAATGGGGGGCTTGGGAGGGAAGGAGTTCCCCACCCCTCCTCCCATGGGGCCACCGCTTCCCAAGTTTTGCCCATTTGCACCTGAATCTCCTTCCTGTCTTCCACCCCCCAACCCATCTCAGCCTCATCCCCCCTCCGCCCCAATGCTGGATCATGGTTCAGCCTCCTCCCTGGGCACCTGCCTCTAATCTCTGCCCCCGATCCTGGCCCCAGAGGGATTCTTGAATCAGACTATGTCCCTCCCCTGCTCACACATCCTCCCTGGATCCCCACTACCATTCAGAGAAAATGCCAGCTCTTTGGCCTGGCCTTCAAGCCCATTTAGACTCCAACCCCCACCACCTCACCTATTCTACCATCCTCCTGTAGTCCCTCAGAAAGACTTCCTGCCCCTGTAACAAGGCTCCAGCTGCCCACCTCCACGGCCTTTACTGAAACTGTGCCCTCTTCTCAGGGTGTCTTCTACTAGATGAACTTCTACTCATTTTTCATGTCACATTGCCAATACCCTTACTCCAGGAAGCCCTCTACAGCTTTGATGGTGATGCCAGAGACAGTGGCCAGGCTTAGAAGATTTTGAAGTTCAGCTTTGACCCCATGAGCCCAGCGCACATCCTGAGACCATGAGACCTGGGTGAGGCCACCTTCTCCCTTGAGTGTGAACAGGCTCAGAGCTGAGCCTGACAGAGGATACACAGGAGTCAGTTCATTCATTCACTCATGTGTTCATTCATTCATTCATTCATTCATTCAACAAATGTTAGGCCCTATCACTGGACAGGCACTGAGCTAAGCCCCTTCTTCTCTGAGCTCTTCCCTAATTCTCACAGCTTGTGAAATAGAGATAAATTCTCCCCCATGTTATGGGTTCAATCTTTGGAGCTCAGAGAGGTTAAGTGACTTGCCCAAGGTCACACAGCTGCTGTGGGTGGATCTATACCTAGATCCATCTGATGTTGAGCCTGGAGCTCTTTTGCCTCACAGAGCATGGCAGTTATGAGCAGAGGTTTTGGAGCTGAATAAGTTAATATTTGCAAAGCATGTAGAATAACGCTTGGCACTTGTGTTGTTAGCTGCCGTGGAGTTGGCTCCCAACATGGCAACCCCAAGCACAACAGAGCGAAATGCTGCCTGGTCCTGAGCCATCCCCATGGTTGGTTTTGGATCGAACCACTGGGATCCACAGGGTTTTCACTGGCTGAAAAGTTAATCGCCAAACCTTTCTTCCTAGTCCACCTTAGTCTGGAAGCTCCACTGAAACCTGTTCAACATCATAGTAACACACAAGCCTCCACTGACAGATGGGTGGTGGCTCTGCAAGAGGTGCATTGACTGGGAATGGAACCCAGCCAGATCTCCCACACAGAGGGTGAGCATTCTCCCACAGAACCATCACTGCCCCCACTTGGCAAATAAGGGGTGTTATATACATGAGATAAGAATTGAAACGCAAGGAAAGGGGTAGGGATCTGGCCTGGGACTGTGGCATTAAAGGGAGAGAGAGCAGAGTTACAGTGAGGGGTGGGAATGGAGCAACAAAATTTACAGGAGTGATCCCAGGGATCCCAGATCCCAAACCGCACAGGTACTGGTGCTACAGTGATCATCTGGAATCACAGACAGAACTCTTCGGAGTCAGTCCTGGCTCATTCCAGCTGTGTGACCTTGGGCAAACTGCTTACCCTCTCTGAGCCTCAGTCTTGTATCCTGTAAAATGGGTCTGCTCATGGCCACAACCAGAGTTCTCGATTGTGGTTCCAGAAGCCAGCAGGCCCATCATCACCCTCACTGGATACCTGGGACCTGCCCATCCCACCTGCCCACACTCACCATGCCCAGGTGGCCCAGCAGCCAGTTGCGCCGCGGTGGCTGCGGGAAGCAGCGCAGGCGGCGGCAGGTGATGTAGAAGCGCCAGCAGACCCGCAGGAACTGCAGCAGCAGGCGGAAGAGGAAGAAGAGCAGGGAGATGAGGATCGTGGACATGGCATACAGACGGAATGTCGTCTTCTCGAGCCCCAGCAGGCACAGCAGGTGATCCACAATGGGCAGCATCCTGGGGGTCACGGGGGGGGGCGGTTAGTGCTGATGGGAACATCATGCGCCGTGGACATGGGGACCCACGTGCTCAAATGCACAGAAGGTGCTCATACATGTGAGTCCCAGACACCAAGGACACCTCTCCTACCCCCAGATGCTGTGGATGACCAGCCCATACCCCCTCAGCCTTGACCTTTGCAAGGCATACCTCCTGGCTTCTCTACCTGCGGGTTTGCTCTAACCACGCACAGCGGGCCAGAAGTGCTGTGAAATTAAGAACCTCCTAAGAAAGCAGCTCTCAGCCAATGATTGATGAAGCTGGTGGATAAATATCCCCGGTTCCCTCTTATCTCAGTGGGACCAGTCTGAGGTATATGCTTTATCCTGTCTCCCAGGGTTCCCCAGAGGGATTAAGCTCCAACTGCCCATAGTTGAAACTTTCTCTCTTGGCTGCTTCCTTTCTCTTGTCTCACTTCTCTTCTCCTTTACTTGTATTATGTGTGACCACTTCCCAAATAAACCATTGTTGTTGCTGTTAGTTGCTGTCGAGTTTATTCCAACTCATGATGACCCTATATGTGTCAGAGTAGAACTGTGCTCCACAGGGTTTTCAATAGCTGATTTTTCAGAAGTAGATCACCAGGCCTTTCCTCAGAGGCACCTCTGGTTGGACTCGAACCACCAACCTTTCAGTTAGCAGTCAAGTGCTTTAACCATCTGCACCACCTGGGGACTCCAAAACCAGTTGCTGTCAAGTCAGCTCTGACTCATGGCAACCCGATGTGTGTCAGAGTAGAACTATGCTCCATAGCATTTTCAAGGCTGTGACCTTTTGGAAGCAGATCACCAGGCCTTTCTTCTGAGGCACCTCTGGGTAGACTCAAACCACCAAACTTACAGCTAGTAGTCAAGCACTTAACAGTCTGCACCACCCAGGGTCTCCTCCAAATAAACTACTTGTACTCAAATCCCTGCATTAGGGTCTGCTCCTGGAGGAGCCAAAATTGAGTGGCAGGTAACAATAATAATAAAACAGTGAATGTGTATGGAGCATGCAGGGCATGCTGTGCACCATGCTCAGGGTGGGCACGCAATCTTAAGCCAATCCTGGGAGGTAGGTACCATTATTCTCCCCATTTTCTAGATGAGGAAGCTGAGTCTTAACTCAGTTCCTTGAACTCAAGGGAGACAGAGCTGGAAGAGACCACCCCTTGGCCCCCACTAGAACCCAAGCTCAATCACTTTCACTTTGGGGGCCCACAAGTCTCAGCCTACCCCAAGGAGATTCCTAAAAATGGTTGGATCCTGCCATCATATCTCCTTTCCATCCAGTCCTCCTAGCCAATGGCCCCCAGTTCCCTCTGCACTCCCACCTCCTTGAGCAACACAGCTAAAAAGACACCTGCACTCTAGGACCTCACCTGAGCCCTCAGTCCCCACCCACTCCTGCCATGGTGCCCCCCAACTAGGAGCCCTAAGCTTAGTCCTACTGTCTCTTCCACCAGCCAATGTCAAACCACATCATCCACGCAGAAGAAAGGATGTTTCTACTGGTTACTGCATCCTGAGAAAACAGCTGGGTGGGTTCTCATCAAATTTGGAGAGCCCAATTGGGGTGGTCTGACTTCTAATACAGACTACACAGTGTAGGCGATATTCCCTTTAGAAGGCCAAGGCAGGGGTAGGGGAGGGAGTAGGCAACCTTTCAATCTGAAGCACAAGGAATCCCAAGTCACAAATCCCAGGCAAGTGCTCTGAACTGGGGATACTGCAACTGTGCAGCCTCTCACACAGGCAGCTCCAGGTGGCATGCTCCAGAGAGAGTAACTGCAGGTATTTATTTCCTTACCAATTTAACAGTGGCTATCATTTGTCTAAGGGAGCCCTGGTAGTGCAGTGGTTAAGCAAGTGGCTGTTAACCGAGAGGCCAGCAGTTTGCACCCACCAGCTGCTCCGCAGGAGAAAGATGTGACAATGTGCTTCCGTAAAAATTTACAGCCTTGAAAACCCTATGCGGCAGTTTTACTCCATTCTATAGGGTCACTATGAGTCAGAATCAACTCAACGGCAACAGGTTTGGGGTTTTTTAGGAATGATCTGTCCTAGAAGTCTGAGTGGTGGAAATGGTTAACGCACATGACCGATAACCAAAAATTGGAGGTTTGAGTCCCTTCCTATGTGTGTATAGGTCCCTAGGTGGCACAAATGGTTTGTGCTTCACGATTAGGTTGGCAGTTCAAACCCATCCAGTGGTACCATGGAAGAAAGGCCTGGTGATCTGCTTCCATAAGAGTACAACCAAGAAAACCGTATGGAGCAGTTCTACTCTGTAACACATGGGGTCACCATGAGTCAGAATGGACTGGGCGGCAATGGGTTTAGTCCTATGTGTCTGACTCTGTTCTAGGCTTTGGGGTGTAGTGTGAGCAGAACAGACATGGTCCCTGCCCCAGTCGGGGAGATCATTAACAGACAAAGACATGATAAAACATGTAAGTGTTGTAAAGGAGGGAAAGTAGGGTATCATAGGCTGAATAACGACCCCCAAAATATCAGGTCCTAATCCCTGGGACCTGTAAATGTTACCTTATACGGCAAAGTCTTCACAGATGTGATTAAGTTAAGGATCTTGAGATAATGGGGAGATGATCCTGGATTATCCAGTGAACCCCAAACGTAATGACAAGTGTCTTTATGAGAGGAAGATTGGACACAGACACAGAGGAGAAGGCGATGTGACGATGCAGGTAGAAATGGGAGTGATGCAGCCACAAGCCCAGGAATGCCTGGAGCCACCAGAAGCTTGGAGAGGCAAGGGAGGATTCTCCTCTAGAGTCTTCAGAGGGGGCGTGGCTCTGCTGACACCTTGATTTCGGTCCTGTGGTACTGATGTTGAACTTCTGGCCCCCAGAACTGTGAGAGAACAAATTTACATTGTTTTACCATTAAACATTACCTGTTTGTGGACATTTGCTACAGCATCCACAGGAAATTAACACATAGGATAAGGGGATGGAGAGTGATTGTTTTAGTGCTCCAGGAGGGCCTCTCTGCAAACCGGTATGTGGGAAGGGAGCTGAGGGAAGTAAGGAACCTAAATGAGGGGGGCTTTCTTATTAAATGCATGCACATACACGCATATGTACACATGCATACCTGCACACAGACATGCACACATGCATGGACACACACTCTCATTCATACACAGATACATTCACACACAAACACACACACACACATCATAAGCAGCTGGGTTCTAATCCTGACCCCTCCTGGCTGTGTGGCCTGGGCCTCAGTTTCCCCATCTGACCTGCAAGGGTCTGTAAAAGGTGATCTCTGAGCTCCATCCCCGTGTGAACTTTCCTGCATGTGGCCCACTGGGGCAACATCTGGGCAGGCACAAGACCCTCAAGGAAAGAGAGTCAGCATGTTCAGGCAACAGGGGCCACGGGGAGTGCCCCACTCCCCTGAGGTATCTGACTGCAGTCTGGCTCCCATCCCACCCACCACAGTCACCTTCTTCCAGCCCTGTCAGTCCCCTGTTCAAACACCCTCCATGGCTCCCCAGTCCCCATAGCCTGGTGTGCACATCCTTCAGGAGCTGACATGTCTGGGCCCCACTCCAGCCACATGGATCTATCTTCTCGGCCTGCTCTAAAGACCCGCCTTTCTTCACTCAATTTGTGGATGTTGAAGTTCCTTAGAGCTGCATCATCTCCCCTTCTCCTGCACACAACTCCTCTTGGGAACCTCACCCCCACCTCCACCGCTGCAGAGACCCCTTTCTCTGATGCGCCTCCATGTCTCAGGGTCCAGCACTGAGCGTCCACCCGATGGCTCTCTTTACAACAGCCAATAGACAGAAACAACTGAATGCCCTTCAACAGGTGAATAGACAAACAAAATGTGTTCCATCCATACAACGGAGTTTATTCATTCATAACTAGAAGTGAAGTTCTGATACCTGCTACATAGATGAGCCTTGAAAACATGATGCTGAGCATAATAAGTCAGTCACAAAAGGACAAATATTGTATGATCTCACTTATAAAAAAAATAAGCAAATGTGTAGAAATAAGCAAAGATTATTAGTGGTTTCTAGGGGTGAAGATCAAAGATCACAGCCTTCAGTATGGATTACACCTCAATATAAAGAAAACAAAAATCCATACAATGGGACCAATAAGCAACATCATGATAAATGGAGAAAAGACTGAAGTTGTCAAGGATTTCATTTTACTTGGATCCACAATCAACACCCATGGAAGCAGCAGTCAAGAAATTAAATGAAGCAGCCATCTAAGATGCATCAATTGGTGCCAACCCACCTGGAGCAATGGACCATGAAGAACACCAAAGACACAAGGAAAATATTAGCCCAAGAGACAAAAAGGGTCACATAAACCAGAGACTCCATCAGCCTGAGACCAGAATTATGTGCTCGGCTACCACCAGTGATGGCCCTGACAGGGAACACAACAGGGAGTCCCTGATGGAGCAGGAGAAAAGTGTGGTGCAGAACTCAAATTCTAGTAAAAAGACCAGACTTAATGGTTTGACTGAGACTGGAGGGACCCCAGAAGACATGGCCCCCAGACTCTCTGGTTACCCCAGAAGTAAAACCCTTCCCGAGGCCAACTCTTCCGACAAAGATTAGACAGGACTATGGGACATTAAATGATACTCGTGAAGAGTGTGCTTCTTAGTTCAAGCAGATCCACGAGACTAAATGGGCAGCTCCTGTCCGGAGGTGAGATGAGAAGGCAGAGAGGGTCAAGAGCTGGTTGAATGGACACAGGAAATTCGGTGTGGAAAGGAGGAGTGTGCTGTCACAGTATAGGGAAAGCAACTAGGGTCACATAACAATGTGTGTATAAATTTTTGTATGAGGAACTAGCTTGAATTGTAAACATTCACTCAAAGCACAGTAAAAAAAAGAAAAAGATCAAACGACATATTGCAGTGGGCAAATCTGCTGCAAAAGACTTCTTTAAAGCGTTAAAAAGCAAAGATGTCACCTTGGGATTTAAGGTGCATCTGACCCAAGTCATGGTATTTTCAATCACCTCAGATGCATGTGAAAGCCAGACAATGAATAAGGAAGACCAAGGAAGAACTGATGCATTTGAATTGTGGTGTTGGTGAAGAACATTGACTATACCATGGTCTGCCAGAAGAATGAACAAATCTGTCTTGGAAGAAATACAGCCAGAACGCTCATTAGAAGCGAGGACAGTGAGACTTCGTCTCACACACTTTGGACATGTTATCAGGAGGGACCAGTCCCTGGAGAAGCACATCCTGCTTGGTAAAGTAGAGGGTCAGCAAAACACAGGAAGACCCTCAACAAGGTGGATAAACACAGTGGCTACAACAATTCGCTCAACCATAACAATTGTCAGGATGGTGCAGGACTGGGCAATGTTTCATTCTGTTGTACACAGGGTTGGTGTGAGTCGGAACCAACTCAATGGCACCTAGCAACAACAACAACAAGTGGGGGAGGCAGGGGGAAAGGAGGAGTCATTGCTTAGGGAGCACCGAGTTTCTGTGAACGGTGGTGAAACAATTTGGAAAAGGACAGCAGGATTGATCGCACAACTTCAGGAATGTAATCAATGTCACTGAATAGTACATGTAGAAATTGTTGAACTGGCAGAAGTCTTCTTATATATATTTTTACCACAGTGAAAAATAATGAGATGCAGTTAAAGAAAAAAAAAAGAAAGAAAGAAAGAAAGAAATTAAACCAGATCATGACCCTTCCCTGCTCAAAATCCTCCTGTGGCTCCCCATTACACCCTGAATAAATTCAGACTCCTCACTTGGACTGCAACGCCCTGTGTGGTCTGGTCCTTGTCAACCTCTCCAATCCCACCTCCCACTCTCACTCCCACACTCTCCCCTCCCTCTATCAACTCCAGCGACTCTGGCTCCTCCGGCTGTTCCTTGAACAAGCGAAGCTCATTCCCACCTTGGAGCCGTTCTGCATACTGTTCCCTCCCTCAAGCATGCATTTCCCCCAGCTCTGCCCATGCCAGCTCCTCTCCATCCTTCAAGCTCCAGTTCTGCCTCATTTGTCCATTTCTGTCTATCACAGTTGGCCGCCCTCTCCCTCACCCTGGAAGAAGAATGACTGAGCACCTGATGTATGCAGTGATTTTTACAATCATTTCCTCTTTCCAGTTACCCTGGGAGGCTTCTGGGTGGAGTCACAGCACCCACACCTAGGAAAAGCCCAGGTGAAATTCTGACACAAGAAATGCTTTCCTGAAGGACTGAGATGGGAGGTAACTGGGACAAGAGAGTGTGCCAGCCCTGGAGAAGTCCTTGCTCCTGGTAGGTGGGGAGGGTCAGGGATGGGAGAGGTGCCCACCTCACCCCCCTGCACACACACACACACACACACGCACGTACTCACACATGCACACACACATTCAGGTACACACATTCACACGTACAAACACACACATGCATGTGCACACATATGCACTTATACAGGCAGGTACATGCACACACACGTTCACATACACCACAAGCAGCTGGGTTTTAAGCCTGACCTGTGCCCACCTCACCCCCCATGCCAGGCATGGGGTGAAGCCCTACGCAGGACACAGAGTGTATGCTGGGGTCCCCTCTCCCTGGGAGCCTCAGGCTTCTCATCTCAAAGTAGGAATAATAGCAAGAGATTCATCAGATGCTCACATACGAAGCTCAATAAATGGGTACATTGGGGGAGTCCTCTACTTTCTGCAGCTGGGTTCCTCCGCACCCCCAAACAATCTTGCTTATGACTGACACCGCCAGCAAGAGATGTTAAAATAGCTGTGAGGTGGTGCAGCCACTGTGGAAAGAGTTTGGTGGTTCCTCAAAAAGTGAAGCATAGTTATCATATGACCCAGCAATTCCACTCCTAGGGATATACCCAAGATAACTGAAAGCAAAGACTCAGACAGATACATGTATACTAATGTTCACTGCAGCACTATTCACAGTAGTCAAAAGGTGGGAATAACCAAAATTCCATCATTGCATGGTCCAACCATGCAATAGAATATTACTCAGCCATAAAGAGTGAAGTCCTGATACATGCTACAACATGGGTGAACCATGAAAACCTCATGCTGACAATAAGTCAGATACAAAAGAAAATATTGTACGATCCCATTCATATGAAATCTCTAGGACAGGCAAGTGCATAGATACAGAAAGTAGATTCATGGTTTCAAGGCGAGAGGGGTAAAGGAAATGGGGAGTGACTGCTAATGGGTATGAGGATTCTTTTTGGGGTGATGAATATGTCTTTGAACTAGATAGATGTAATGGTTGTACGTCATTGTGAATGGACTAAATACCACTGAATGGTTCGTTTTAAAATGGTTAATGGTGAATTTTATGTTGGTGAATTTTGCCTCAATTAAAAAAAAAAGTCAAGAAACAAGTTCTGAGGACCCACGATGCGTGAATAAATACCTAACTTTCTAACTTTCTAAGACCTAACTTTCACAATCCAACTTTCTGGGCCTTTTGATTTCCATGAGCACATATCACTCGTTCAAAAATATATTTTAATGAATTATAAAAGCTAATTTGTTGAAATTAATCAAAATAAATTTAAAAAGGGGCACTGAGTTTCCGTTTCAGGTGATGTAAAATAGTTACATCAAATGCTTAGTGGTAATGTTTGCACAACATGGGGAACGTAATTAATGTCCCTGAATTTTACACTTACAAATAGTTACAATGGCAAAATTTGTTGTTATGTATATCTTATCACATCAATTTTTTTAGTAAATAAATTAAGATGCTTCAATGAGGGGAGCATGTTCGGGGGGCTGATAACCATTCTTTTTCATATCTGGGTGTTGGTGACATATGCAGGTTCAACTTGTGAAAATTCCTGGGCTTTCCACCTCTGACGTGTGCACTTCCTGCACCTATTATCCCTCAACTTAAAAAGTTCAAAATAATATGAAAAGCTGCTTTGGGGTTGCATCGTCCTTTAAAATATGAGCTTTTGACTCATATGACAGCTCTGCCCCTCCCCAGTTGAGAAGTCTTGGATAAGTCCAGTCACCACCCTCAGCCTCTGTCTGCCAGCCTGTGAAATGGGTTGATCATGGCAGCCCTCTCTCCGAAGATTGTTTAAGACAGTTCTACAAGATAAGGCACAGAAAGGGCTTGGCACATAGTGCACAAGATATTAGCCAGTGTGACTATTATATGATTATTGTTTTATAGAAGTGAGAGAAATGTGGAGCTGGAACCCACAGGGTGGCTATGGTGGCTGTCAGGCCCCAAATCACACCCCAGACACCCAGGGAAGGCGGCTCCAGCAGCTCCGCCCAGCAGAGGCAGTCCCTGTCCTCCCTGCTGGAGCTGGCATTACCTGGCTGTAGAGGTGCCATGTGACTGGCTCCCCAGCCAGGGCTACGCCCACGGAGTGCAGGTTTGTCAGGTTGGCCCAGCCACAGGCCAGGGACTTTATATAGAAGGTGTGTGGCTTCCTGAGAAGAAATCTAGGACATGGATGGCTGCAGCCACTGAACAGCCAGATCTGGTACCAACCCCACCACCCTCCAATACAGCCCTCCCCTCCACTCCAGCCCCAAGCCGTAGTCAAGGCAGCCCCCTCATCCAGGGCTCATGGCACTCCTTGAGCCCCTCAACACCAAACAGCTGCCACACCCTCAGACACTTATATTCCACCAAAGTGCCAAGTCCCACTCTGAGCACCCCAAATTTCTGGGGTCCCGCGAAAGAGCTTCAGGGGACAGTTATGACATTGTTGTTGTTGTTAGGTGCCATCAAGTCAGTTCAGACTCATAGCAACTCTATATACAACAGAATGAAATGCTGCTCAGTCCTGTGCCATCCTCACAATCGTTGCTATGTTTGAGCCTGATTGTTGCTGCCACTGTGTCAGTCCATCTCATTGAGGGTCTTCCTCTTTTTTGCTGACCCTCTACTTTACCAAGCATGATGTCCTTCTCTAGGACTGGTCCCTCCTGATAACATGTCCAAAGTACGTGAGACGAAGTCTTACCATCCTTATTTCTAAGGAACATTCTAGTCGTACTTCTTCCAAGACAGATTTGTTTGCTCTTCTAGCCGTCCATGGAATATTCAACATTCTTCACCAACACCATAATCCAAATCCATCAATTCTTCCTCTGTTTTCCTTATTCATTGTCCAGCTTTTATATGCATTTGAGGCGATTGAAAATACCATGGCTTGGGTCAAGAGTACCTTAGCCCTCAAAGTAACATCTGCTTTTTTTTTTTTTTATTTTTTATTTTATTGTACTTCAGGTGAAGGCTTACAGAACAAATAATTTCTCATGAAACAGTAGTACACGTGTTGTTTTATGACATTGGTTAACAACCCCACAACATATTAAGCCTCTAAATTCTCAACCTTTTTTTTTTTTTTTGATGAAAATACAGATAGCCAAAGATATAACATCTGCTTTTGATAGTTATGATAAATGAGGGCAAAGCCAAGAGGACAAACAGGGGACCCCCTAGCACCACTTTTGCCATATTTTGGCCTTCTGCCTGTACCTTCCTTGACCCAAGGGGGATCCTGGCAGAACAAGTTTAAACACCACCATTCTAGATCATTTCAGGGCTGGAATCATCTCTTCCCACCATCCCCACTGGACGTTAGCACCAGACAGGATTCTAGAAAGCTCTGTCTCTTAGCTGTGTAGCCTCAGGCAAGTGTCTATGCCTTGTCCATGAAACAGGAACCATATGACCCACCTTAAGGGGCTGTGATAAAGACGCTTGGCTCAATGCCTGGCACACAACAAACCCTCCATCCAAGGTACCTCCTGTTGCTATCAGTGCTGCCATCATCCTGGTTCTTATTCCTGGCCACCTGGGATTTGGAGAGTCAGGTCCAAAGCTCACCAGAAGAGAGATGGCAACCCATTCTCTGAACATTTCCTGGGTCATCCAAGCCCCTCTCTCAGATACCAACCCGGGTCACTGCTGGCCGCCAGCCCAGAGCTAATGTTACTGCTCAGAAACCCAAGCCAGCTTGTACAGAGACACTGGGGCCATCGGAAAGTGCCCAGGATTTTTGGGGTCAGAGCAGGCTGCTTTGTTCAAATCCCAGCTCCCCCACTGGCTGCCCATGGACACAGGTTTACCCTCTCTGGACCTGGATTTTGCCACCTGTAGAATGAGGACGGTTGGGCAGACTCGGGGAGGTTCCCCCGCTGCAGGGTCAGCCAGCAGCTTGGAGGTACTTGGAGAGGAGCCTGATGCTGTCAGCTCTGGCTGTGACCTTGGGTAAATTGCCTGCCCTCTCTGAGCCTCAGACCCACACCCTAGGGAGGGGAGACAGGTGCAGGGGAGCAGGGCTTCCCAGCATCTAGCCGGTCCCATCTGCTGCTGCTGCCTATGAGGCCTGAGTTCTGGGACTGCTCATCGGGTGAGTGCTGCATGGATTAATGCATGCAGCTCCGGGGTAACTGGGCAGAGGAAGGAGGCCAGGCGGGTAGCCCTGAGCTAGGCAGCCCCAGCCTTGCCCTCACCACTCTGTTCTCAGCCTCTTCCTGCCTGTCTCCCTCCCACTTGGAGCCTGAGATTCCCCAGCAAGTGGGCTTCAGCCAAGGCAGCCCAGCCACTCCCTGGTCCAAGGGGCGTGGTCTAGACCCCCGCCCCCAACAGAGAGCATCGTCTTTCCAGCATCATCAGACAAATATCTCCTGGCGACCTGCTCCAGAACTTCTAGTGGCCGGTGGTGGGAGGGGCAGCCTCTGTTCACAGAACGGCCCTTGGAGGCTCCGGTAGGCTGGGAATCTATGCCAGAGCACAGAGCCGGGTGGGCAGATAGTCCCTGAAGGCGATGGGCTGCAAGCGTAAACTTTACTGCTTGGGCGCACGCCCTCCCCTTTAGGCGATATGGGGCTGGTGGAATCCAAGTGACCCCAACCACCCCTAAGAAGGCGTCTCAGGGCCAGGCTGGGATATTTCTGAGACGTCCTGGTGGGAAGGGAGGTTCTTCTCGCGGTCCCTCCCCACCACGGACACCCAGGGAGCAGGATATACCCAGGATTCAGAGGCGCACACAGAGGCGCTCGCAGCAAAAACTGTGCGCAAAAGCAGGACCGTCGCAGACACACCCACCCACCGGTCTGTGTTCCCCCCGAGTGTCCCGGGACACGCGCACCCGCCAGGGCACCGAGGCCGGCGCCGCCTCGGATTACCGCGCAGGGCCGCGACCGTGCTCGGGTTACCGCCCTTGCAGGCGTACTCACCCCGCAGGTCTTGGTGTGGGCCGGCGAGCACCGCAGCCTTCGTTCTGCCAGCGCTGTCCGCCCGCCGGCCCTTTAACCCCGCCCGGCTGTGCCTCAAGGCCCGCCCCGGCCCGCCCCCGGGCCTCTCCCCCAGGACCGCCCCCGGCCCGGCCCCGCCCCCAGGGCCCAGCGTGCCGCTGGGCCAGGCCCAGAACGCGGCCCCCGCCTGAGGGCTGGGTGGAGAGAGGCGCGGAGGCAAGGAGGGAGTCATAAGGTGAGAGACTGAGGCTGAGATGCAGAGAGTGAAAGGTGGAGAGAAAGAGAGAGATGCAGAGTCAAAGACTTGGGGATCCAGAAGTCCCAAACCATCAGACTCCTGGACCCCTCGGTTTGGCCCCCACGAGCCCCCAGGTGCCTCTCATGGACCACTTCTTAACACTCTCCTCCCACACCGTCCCCCCCGCGCGACTCCCAGCTTACAGCCTGCCCCCAAGCTCAACGAGGGTCCCTCGCCATCACCCTGGGGCCCCACTGGATCCCAGGAGCCTCCTCTGACCTCCCTCAAGGAATCCTGAGATTTCATCAGCCCTTGAGAACCGGCCCTTCAGGATCCTGGGCCCAGCCCACTCCCCAGCCAGCAGCCTCTCCCTTCCAGGAAGTCCTCTAGCCTCAACAGCAGCACCAGACTCTTGTTCTGCTCTCTCCCCCACCCCACCCCCACACCTTGACCCTCGGGAAAGTATGTTGTCCTTGGCCAGCCCAACTGTTCCAGAGTCTCCGTGCAGAGTCAGCCCTGCGCCCAGATGTGAGGCAGAGATCCCATTCCTGTGTTGGTGGGTGGATGGACAGCAGCTGACCTGGGCAGGTGGGCAGATACATGGGAGGACCGGAGGACTGGCAACTGGTCTCCGGCTCACCACTGTCTCCGCAGCTGTCTCCCCGGGGCCAAACAAAGGGCCTGCATCTACCAGACATCCAGGAATATCTGTCAAAGAAAAAAGAGAAGAGATCAAAGACTCCAGCCATTTGTGCAGGCCCACATGGGGAAACTGAGGCACCGGCTGTGGACTCAAGGAGAGGTGAGAACATCGGGGTTCAGGCAAGGGCCAGATGATACTGTGGGAAGCCTGAAGCTGTGCAAAGAAGATGATGCCACCCTTTCAATAAGCCCCCAAATTAAAACCACAGTAAGCCACCAGAGCCATTTAAGGGAGGGCAAGAGGGTTCAGATTCTCCCACCCACCATGACGAGTATCTCAAAACATTTTGATTCCCACAAAATAAATTCTTGAAGCAATTACAACTTGGGGCCTGGCAGATGATTCAGACCTGGCTTTGGGGACAGAGCAGACAAGAGGATTGATTCCAGGGCTGGTTAATCTGGTGTAGGGGACAAGGGGTGGGGCAGGCCTAGAGCAGCACCAGGCATGTGGAGACAGAGCTGGGGCTTGAGGACAAGTGCAAAGCCATGTCTCAGAGCGGTCAGAGAGTGGACTCTGGAGGCAGAGGCTCCATCACGTACTCCCTGTGTGCCACTTCAAACAGTTGTCACAATGCTTAAAGGCAGAATTTCTCACCAGGGGTGGACCTTACCGTCAGAGAACACTGGCAATGTCTGGGGATATTTTTGATTGTCACAGCTGGGGTGGGGCTGGATGCTACTGGCATGGAGTGCAAAGAAGCCAAGGATGCTGCTAATGTCCTACAGTGTACAGGACGGCCCCACCACAGAGAACAATCCAGAACAAAATGTCAGCAGTGAGAGAAACCCTGTCTTAGCATGAGAGACCCTGTCTGTCTGTCTGTCTACCTGTCTACACATCTGTCATCCATCTATCGGTTATCTATCCCATCTATCTATTATCTATCATCTATCATCCATCTATCACCTATTATCTACCTATCTATTCCAGCAGTTCTCAACTGGGGGTGATTTTGCCCCCCAAAGAGACATTTGTCACTGAACTGTACATGTGAAGATTGTTGAAATGGCGAATGTTTTGTTACCTGTATACTTACCACAATTTAAAAAAGAAAAAAAAGTCATTTGACAACATCTGGAAACATGTTTGGTGATCGCACTGTCGGGGGTGCTATTGGCATCTGGTGGGTGGAGGCCAGGGATGTTGTTCACTGAGCGGTGCTCAGCATCCTGCAGTGCACAGGACGGCCCACACTGCAGAGAATGATCTAGAACCAAATGTCAGAAGTACCAGGGTGGAGAAATCCTGCCTCAAGGTGTACGGAGAACTTTCAATGTCACCTAGCACAATCAGCACCAGGTAAGTGCCGACTACTATTATTAACCACCATGCAGCTTCCACCCTCCTTTCTCCCAGCCACCCCTAATTGCTGCCTCCGGCTCTGTGGGTTCTGGGTCAGAGAGCATGGTGGCTGCCCAGCCCAGTCCATGCATACTTTCCAGCTGGCGAGTTCTGCTTGAGCCAGCTAGTTCTCCCTCCCGAGACTGGGGCCCCCTTGTGGGTGTGAGCCCAGCATCAGCTGGTGCAGGGCTGGGCAGTGCCCCCTGGAACTCAGAATAAATGCATGCAACAAGTAAGCACCTCGTGCTGTATGCCAAGCACTGAGCTAGGTGCTGGGAATATAGTAGAGAATAAAAACAGACCAAGTCCCTGCCTCATGGAGCTGACATTCAAATGGGTCAAACAGACAATGAACAAGTAAAGAAATATCTGTCAGAAAAAAAGAGAAGCACCTAAGCACAGACAAACAAACACAGTCACAGGTACACATTACAAATAACTAAAAAAAACCAAACCGGTTGCCATTGAGTGGATTCCAATTCATGTCGACCTTATGTGTTAGAGAGTAGGACCGCTCCATAGGGTTTTCTTGGCTATAATCTTTACAGAAGCAGATCACCAGGCCTTTCTTCTGTAGCACCAACTGGGTGGAGTCAAACCATCAACCTTTAGGTTAGTATTCGAGCGCAAACCACTTGTACCACCCAGGGGCCTTAACTGTATCCATACACCTACACATATGTATACGGTTCAGTTCCACAGATCTAGTACACCAAAAAAAACCGAACTCATTGCTGTCCAGTCAATTCCAACTCATGGTGACTGTATATGTTACTACAGAGTATCACTGCTCCATAGGGTCTTCTTGTCTGTAACCTTTAGGGAGCAGATCATCAGACCTGTCTTCTCTGGCACCACTAGGTAGGTTCAAACTGCCAACCTTTAGGTTAGTTGTTGTTAGGTGCCGTCAAGTCGGTTCCAACTCATAGCGACCCTGTGTACAACAGAACAAAACACTGCCAGGTCCTGCACCATCCTCACAATCATTGTTATGCTTGAGCCCATTGTTGCAGCCACTGTGTCAGTCCATCTCGTTGAGGGTCTTCCTCTTTTCCACTGACCCTCTACTTTTCCAAGCGTGACGTCCTTCTCCAGGTACTGATCCCTCCTGACAACATGTCCAAAGTATGTGAGGCGTAGTCTCGCCATTCTCGGTTCTAAGCAGCATTCTGGTTGTACTTCTTCCAAGACAGACCTGTTCGTTCTTTTGGCCATCCGTGGTATATTCAGTATTCTTCACCAACACCACAATTCAAAGGTGTAAATTCTTCTTCCGTCTTCCTTATCTATTGCCCAGCTTTCGCATGCATATGATGCGATTGAAAATATCATGGCTTGGGTCAGGCGCACCTTAGCCTTCAAGGTGACGTCTTTGCTTTTCAACACTTTAAAGAGGTCTTTTGCAGCAGATTTGCCCAATGCAATGCATCTTCTGATTTCCTGACGGCTGCTTCCGTGGGTGTTGATTGTGGATCCAAGCAAAATGAAATCCTTGACAACTTCAATCTTTTCTCCATTTATCATAATGTTGCTTATCGGTCCAGTTGTGAGGATTTTTGTTTTCTTTATGTTGAGGTGTAATCCGTACTGAAGGCTGTGGTGGTTGATCTTCATCATAAGTGTTTCAAGTCCTCTTCACTTTCAGCAAGTATTTTAGGTTACTAGCCAAGAGCAAACAATTTGCGCCACCCAGGGGCTTATACGTATACAAAAGAAAGGTAAAAATAAAGAGATGTAAGAGATACAGCAAATAAATATTAAACAAAGAGAGTTGGCGTAGCAATATTAATGTCAGACAAATTTAAGACATAAATATAAGGAAGTTCTGTGCATAATAAAGAAATGGAATAATTCAAGAAGCACATTTAATAAAATTATGAATAAGGCCTTGAAACAGGGCTCCAAATAAAAATTGGCAACTTAAAAAAAGAAAAGAAAAGAAAACTTCCACCAATGAAGAGATTTAAAACAGGGTAATGCCATTGGGTAGGGGAAATGCTACTATTTTTTGGTTGAATGTCAGGCCTCCCACTAAAACCTGAAAGACAAAAATAAATGGTGGGTTAGTGAATGAATGGTCACAAGCCTGAATCACAGAAAACTCTCTGACTTGTTCCCAGAGTCTGATTCAAGTATCCTTAACTATTGCTGTCATTGTTGTTAGCTGCTGTCGAGGGACTTTTAAAGCAAGTGTAAGCAGCCCCTGACTCATGGCAACCCCATGCACAGCCGAATAAACCTCTGCCCAGTCCTGCACCAACCCCATGAACTGTTGTAGATCGACCGTTGCAACCCACAGGGTTTTCATGGACTGATTTTCGGAAGTCAATCACCAGGCCTTTCTTTCTGGTCTGTCTCAGTCTGGATACTCCACTGAAACCTGTTCAGCATCCTAGCAATACACAAGCCTCCGCTGACAGACAGGTGGTGGCTGCACATGAGGTGCATTGTCTGGGAATCGAACCCAGACCTCCCACACGGAAGGTGAGAATTCTACCACTGAACCACCAGTGACCTCTACCCTTAGCTGTTAAACCTGGTAGTTTTAAATAGTACGTTGAGGAATATTTTGTATCCATTTCCTATTTTATCCACTTTCTATTTATGTTAAATTTGATAGTATTTTAATGTGTAGGAGAAAAAAAATACTTAGCCTGTACATCAAATCCACAGTCTCGTGGATATAAGGGCAGTGATATAAATTTTGCTTTTAAAATAAGTAAATAAAGTTTAAAAACAATTGCGAAGCCAGTTCCAACCCCTGATGATCCCATGTGTGTCAAAGTAGAACTGTGCTCCATTGGAAGACAATTGAAACAAAATTATTAATTAAGGAACAGAAAGGCAATGCCTAGATGGGGCAAAAATGGAGAGAGAAGGATTGAATGGTGGAAATTTTGGAATCAGAAACCATCTCTCTGGATTAAGACAAACATGGAGGGGAAGGTGGAAGTTTCCCAAATTAGATTTTTTGAAATATTGGGGCACTCATCATTCCCATATTCCAGAAAAGAAGCAAAGAGCTGAGAACTTGAAGGAGGGGATTTTAAAACAAGTGTAAGCAGCACCACTTGCCCCAGCAGATGGTTAATTTAGGAGGTTTTTTTTTAACCTCTTTATTTCAAAGATGGTCTCTCATTGAATGCTGGGCTCTTGTAGGGGGATTTCAAGATGAAGAAGAGGCGATGCAATTAATTGAAGCCTTGCTGCTTGGAGAAGGCAGAAAGGAGGCGAGAAAAGGTGATGTGAAAGATGTGACATTTGAGCCGAGACTAGAGGGAGAGGTTGGATTTCAACAGGTGCGGGAGAGGGGGCGGGGCTCAGATGCAGAGAAACCAGTGGGTGTGGCCAGGCAGGTGGTTTTCACTGACCTTGGGATATAAGAGGTAAGGAGGTTGGAGGCGTGCGGGAATGAACGGTGAAGGACCTTGAAGGCCAGTCCAAGTGGTTGGGAGTTAATCTGGTGGGCAGTGGAACGTGTCTGAGCAAGGGAGGAGCCACCTGCTGGTTGATTTGTTTCAAAGCACATTGGAGTTAATTTATTTTTGGGGGGCTGTGGATTCAGACACTTTGGAAAACAGAGATTCACAAAGTGCCCACAGAAAAGAGTTTGAGAAGGGTGCTCTCCCATGGCTAAAGGGAGGCAGGGGCAAAGGGCATGGCAGCTAGACCTGGGAGGGGGCTGGGGCTGAGGTCCAAGAGGACACCTGCAGTGGTGACTGTCTGGATGTGGAGTTCCAGGGAGCAGAGGAGGGGAGAAGTAGCGGAGCAGAAGAGGAGAGGGCATCCACCAGCCCTCAGAGAGATGGAGACCAGAGAGGAGCAGGTGGAAAGACCCAAGGACAAGACAGCATCATGTAGAGAGATCAGATGGCCAGGGTTCCGATCCTAGCTTCACAACTTCCTGGCTGTGTGACCCTGGGCAAGTTGCATGACCACTCGGAGCTTCCATGCCCCCTCTGCAAAGTGAAGGTGGGAACCCCCAGATAAGGTCATGTTTGCAGGGTGCTCAGCCTGGTCCCCAGCACAAATGCACTAAATTCACTCTTTGAGTTTGCCGTTTGATTTGGGCTATCTTAGCAGTTCTCAGCTGGGATGATTTTCTCTACAGGAGACAAAAGACAATGCCTGGGCATATTTTGGCAGTTTGAATCCACCCAGAGGCACCTCGGAAGACAGGCCTGAGGATCTGCTTCCGAAAGTTCACAGCCTTGAAAACCTTATGAAGCACAGTTCTACTCTGCACACATTGGGTCGCCATGAGTTGGAATCAACTCAATGGCAATTTTTTTTTTTTACGTACTTTAGGGGTCCCCGGGTTGGTGGTTCAAACCCACCTATAGGTGCCTCGGAAGAAAGGCCTGGCAATCTACTTCAGAATGATCACCGCAAAAACCCTATAGAACAGCTCTACTCTGACACACGTGGGGTCGTCATGAGTTGGAGTCGACTTGACAGCAACAAGTTTGGTTCTGGACATACTTTTGTTTGTCACACTGGGACCGGGGGAGTACTTGCTATTGGCATCAATTGGGTGGAGATCAGGGATGCTGCTCAAAAGTGCACAGGACAGCCCCACCCCCAGAGAACTTTCCAGAAACTAATGGCAGTGCTGCCATGAGGAATCAGGGGTTGCCTTGAGTCTAAAAGGTCCGTGGGAGGTTCAGAGAGACACTCAGGAGGTGGCTGGGTGCAGCAAGGACCATATGAGAAGAAGTGTGCCTGTGAGTCACCTGTATTCGGAAGATGGTGAGTGCTACCGGACTGTGTCAGGAGAGGTCACTGGGGGAGGGCGGTGGACAGAGGCGAGAATAGGGAGAGTGTCATAGCTACATTCTAGAGAGGACAGGCAGGGGCAGAGAGCCAGAAGAGGAGACAGGTGCGCACCGTGAGGTTGGAAAGATGACAACAGGAGTGCCACCTGTGCCTAGCGGTCACGGCGCTCAGGCCCTGGGAAGGGAATGAGCTGTGGTTACCAGGTTGCTGGAGTCCTCAGCCCAGAGGTGGCCCAGGCTCATGGGCTGAGGTCAGAGTGGGAGGGGAGGAAGTGAAGGAGGTGGCTGGAACAGGCAGACGGTCTGAGAGAAAAGCCTGGAAGTTGATGAAGGTGGAGTGGGGCAGGGGCCAAAGGGAGAGGCTCTTCCTGCGGTTCTAGAAGATCAGAGCTGACATTTAGGGGCATAGGTAAGAAGAGGGTTCTGCTCGTTCGTTGCTGCTGCTGGTAGGAATGTAAAACTGTGCAGCCACTGTGGAAAACAGCTTGGTGGCTGCTCAAAATGTTAAGCATAGAACTACCTTATGACCTAGCAATTCCACTCCTGTGTATATAGCCAAAAGATTTAAAAACAATGACTCAAACAAATATTTGTACACAAATGTTCACAGCAGCACTATTCACAATAGCCAAAGGTGGAAACAACCCAAATATTCATCGGCAGATGAATGGATAAGCCAAACCAGTTGCAGTCAAGTCCATTCCGACTCATAGCCACCCCAGGTGCATCAGAATAGAACTGTGCTCCATAGGGGTTTCAGTGGCTGATTTTTCAGAAGTAGATCACCAGGCCTTCCTTCTGAGGTGCTTCTGGGTGGACTCAAACCTTCAACTTTTCAGTTAGCAGCAAGGGCGTTAACCTGTTTGCACCACCTGTGGACTCCAGTGGATAAACAAAAGGTGATATATCCATAACCTGTTGCTGTCAAGTCGATTCCAACTCATAGAGACCTTATAGGACAGAGTAGAATTGCCCCATAGGGTTTCCAAGGCTGTAGATTTTTACAGAAGCAGACTACCACATCTTTCTCCAGTAGAGTGGCTGGGGAGTTTGAACCACCAACCTTTCAGTTAGCAGCTGAGTGCTTAACCACTGCACCACCAGAGTTCCTTAGTATATCCATACAATGGACTATGACTTAGCCATAAAAGACTGAGGTGCTGATACATGCTATGACATGGATGAACCTTGAAAACGTGCTTAGTGAAAGAAGCCAGACACAAAAGGTGGCCTATCGTCTGACTCCATTTATAGGAAACGTACAGAATAGGCAAATCCACAGAGACAGAAGGCAGATTCATCTTTGCCAGGGATGAGGGGAGTGGGGAGTGACTGCTCTTTCCTTTAAGGGTGATGAGAATGTGCGGGAACTAGATAGAGATGGTGGTTGCACAACACAGTGAATGGACTAAATGCCCCTGACCTGTGCAATTTATCATGGTGAATAATACATTACGTGAATTTCACCGCAACTTACAAAAAAAGTTTTAGTAGCAAACAGATGAAGCACTCAAATAGGGTAATTTGAGGAGAGTTTAAGAAAAAAGCTGTTTTCAAAGCTATGGGCAGGGTATGGGAAACTCCAAGGCATATTGCAGCACTGAGAGCTTGGTAACAGCCTTTAACGCCCCTGTGGCCTGGGGCCAAGGGGCTAAAGCAGTTACTGGAACGTGGACACAGATAGGGCTGTGGGGAGATGACTGCCCACCAGGAGCTGTGATCTTCAATCAAGAGACACCTGGGGTGAGACCTCAGGGATTTACCGAAAAGGATTGAAAGCAGGGGTTCAAACAGATACTTAGCACTATTCAGGACAGCCAAAAGGTGGAAACAATCCAAGTGTCTGTCAGTGGATGAATGGATAGACACAATGTTTATTGGATTGCACAGAACACACAGGAAAGGAGGTGGGGTATAAATAACCTGACCTCACTCTCCTCCCTCAGCCCAACACCTGCTGTGGCTCCCTATTGATTGAACTCAACTAGAAGCTAAAAAGCAAAGGAGCTCATGGAGTGGTCCATTCAGCTCTACCACCTAGAACACAGAACAGGGGGCAGAGAGGTGGACAGGGGGACAGGAGATAGCAGAGATATGATACAAAGAGGGGAGCGCGCTGTTCAGGGATAAGGGGTGAGCGGAGGAGCAAACAGCCCCTTCCAACTCATCACTTGCCACTCTCCTGCTCACCATCCACATACCAGCCACTTGAAACTGTTGTCATGAAGCCCACCAAGGTCATCTCCACCTCCTGGCCTTTGCACACATCCTTGTGCCCTCTGCTTGGAATTCCCTTCAGCTCACCTGCTCAGCTGACTCTGACTTATCCATCATCCTTAACTCAAAGGCCATTCTCTTGGAGCCCCTCTCCAATCCTGGGCTCAGTTCAAACCCCTATTTGCAGTGCAGTGGAGCCACAGCCCTGTGTGTCCTCCATCACAGCAAAATCGCTCTTGGAATGACTTGTTTGGTGACTCTCTCCCTGGCAGGGCTGTGAGCTCCCTGGGATGAACACAGTCTTCCTGACTCCCTGCCTTTTCCCAGCCCTCAGCTGGCACACGTCACATACATATTCAACAAATGCCGAAGTCCCCAGAGTGCAGACATTGATCTACAGGGAACAAAACCAAGCAGATTCCCTGCCCTCTGGAGATTACACGTGGGCATCTAAAGGTTGGTGGTTCAGACCCACCTATGAGTACCTCAGAGGAAAGGCCTGGTAATCTGCTTCCATAAAGATCATAGCCAGGAAAACCCTCTGGAGCAGTTCTACTCTGTAACATATGGGTTCACTGTGAGTTGGAATTGGCAATGGGATTGAGATATTTTCTGGGGGAAGAGGGTCCTTGGTAGCAAGAACAGCCTGTGCAAATGCCCTGAGGCTGCATAGTGCCTTAAGCAACAGCCAGAAGGCCAGTATGGAGCAGAATGAGTAAGGGGGAGAGTGGGAGGAGACAAGGGGAAAGAGGTGACCGGGCAGATCATACAGGGCCTTGTGAGCTGCAGGCAAGACTTTGACTTTGAGGAAGGTGGGAGCCAAGGAGGGTTCTGAGCAGAGGAGGGGTGTGGCCTGACTTAGGTTTTAACTGGGTCTTTCTGCTGTAATACTAAGGACAGACTACAGGGGGCACAAAAGGGTCAGGAGAGACCAGGGAGGAAGCAACTGCAGCTGTCCAGGGAACTGTGGCTTGGACCAGCACTGGAGGAGCAGAGAGGTGGTGGGATTTGGGGTTTGTTTTAAAGGTGAGCTGACGAGGGTTTGCTATCAACTGAATGTGAGAGTGAAAGAAAGAAAGAAGTCCCAGGTGACTCCAGGGTTTTTTGCCTGAATTGTGTTTTCAATAGAATGGAGTCCCTGAATGGTGCAAATGGTGAGTGTGCTTGGCTGCTAACCACAAGGTTAGAGGTTCGAATCCACCCAGAGGCACCTCAGAAGAAAGACCTGGCGACCTACTTCCAAAAAACCAGCCACTGAAAACCCTATGGAGCACGGTTCTACTCTGACACACAAGGAGTCACCAGGAGTCAGAATCAACATGACAGCGACTGGTTATTCAGTAGAGTGAATAGGAGAGTAGAGAAAGACAGGCAAACAGAAAGAAATGGATAGAGAGAGGCAGAGAGAACTTCAGAAGGAGAAGGAAGATTAAAGCAATAAAGACCCAGGCGGTAGAATAGCAATGATTTAAAAAAAAAAAAACTGAAAACAATAGATGTTGGCGAGGTCCTAGAGAAACTGGAACCCTCATCCATTGCTGATGGGAATGTAAAATGATACAAACACTGTGGAAAACAATCTGGCAGTTCCCCAGAAAGTTGAAAATAGAACTACCATATGACCCCACTCCTAGGTGTATACCCAGAAGAAGTGAAGGCAGCAACGCAACAGAAAATTGAACACCAATGTCCACTGCAGCACTTTTCACAATAGCCAGAGGTGGAAACAACCTAAATGCCCATCAACTGATCAATGGATGAACAAAATTTGGTGTACACATACAATGGAATATTACTCAGCCATAAAGAGAAATGAAGTCCTGATACATGCTACAACGTGGATGAACCTAGAAAACATGCTGAGTGAAGTAAGGCAGTCACAAAAGGACTTCTAAATAAGCAAATATATAGAAACCAAAGATTATTAGTGGCTACCAGGGGTAGGAGGGAGGGGAGAGGGGGAGTTCTTGCTTAGGGGGCGTTGAGTTTATGTTAAAGGTGGTGGAAGGATTTGGAAAAGGAGAGCAAGAATGTTTGCACAAATTGAAAATGTAGACAATGTCAGTGTCACTGAACTGTACAGGGAGAAATTATTTTTTAAAAAAGACCCCAATGGATGCAGAGAGGAGAGAGCCCTCATTCTCAGAAACTATAGTGCTGGAGAGCACTGTCCCCTAGAAAGGAGGTGAGTGACTGGTGGGCTGAGGGAGTGCTGCTGGGGAGGCCTAGAGAGCTAGGAAGATCACCCTTCCGCCCTGGGGAGACTCTTCTCTGGGCCTGAAATCCTGTTGGTAATCCTGGAGAAGGTGTGACTTCATCAGTTAGGAAGGCTGGGAAATGACTGGGGAGACATCCTTTCTGGCCTTTGCCTGGAATGACCTAGGCCTCTCCTCTCCCCTGCACATACCTGCCCCATTTCTCCACAGTTAATGGGGATTAATCGCCTCCTTCCCACAGGGCCCAGGAACACCACGGTTCTGAAGAAGGTAGTAAGGCTCAGCTGACACATCATTCCTCTTTCCCCTCAGTCAATCAGATTTCACCTTTCTACCCTGAAATTGATCAAACATGCAATCAAGATGCATTGATAATTACTGATCATTGGAATGTGAAAGTTGGAAACGAAGAAGGATCTGTAGCTGGAAACTATGGCCTTGGTGATAGAAATGATACCAAAGATCAAGTGATAGAATTTTGCAAGACCAACAACTTATTCATTGCAAACACCTTTTTTCAACAACGTAAATGGCGACTATACACATGGACCTCACCAAATGGAAAACGCAAGAATCAAATCGACTACATCAGAGGAAAGAGACAGTGGACAAGCTCAATATCACCAGTCAGAACAAGGCCAGGAGCCAACTGCAGAACAGACCATCAACTTCTCATATGCTAGTTAAAGGTGAAGCTGAAGGAAATTAAAACAAGTCCACAAGAAACAAAATATGACCTTTAGTGTATCCCACCTGAATCGAGAGACAACCTCAAGATTAGATTTGACGCATTGAATACTAATGACCAAAGACCAGATGAGTTGTGAGACGACATCAAGAGCATTAGGTATGAAGAAAGCAAAAGCAAAAGACAGGAAAGAGGGCGGGACCAAGATGGCGAAGTAGTCGGATTCTTCATGTGGTCCCTCTTAGAACAAAGACCTGAAAAAACAAGTGAATCGATTATATATGACAGTCTAGGAGCCCTGAACATCAAAGGCAAATTGAGGAATTGGACTGAGTAGCAGGGGGAGGGAGAGACGGTTCAGAAGCAGCGAGGAGTTGCCAGACTTCACCTGGCAGGAGCTGACACCCTTCAGCCTGGATAGGCTGTCATGTGCCAGTGAGGCAAGCAGTGGCACTCGGGAGGCGTTTTCCACATTGGGAGAAACCCAGTAGCAGAGAGTCTACTCAGGCCTCCAGAACCAGTGAAAAGCAGTGCTCAATCGGCAAAAGATAACTACATGCGTCTGACCTACTGTGCTGATCAAAAAACACCCCCTTTAGAAAACACCTCACTCCCATTTACTGCCCCCTCCCCACTTGGCACCAGGTCCTGGGCCGGCTTCAGCAATTGCCAAGTACCCTGGGCCAGAACTGGGACCTGTCTCATGCCCTGAGACATTCTCCTGGCCTTGGAGAGGGAACAAATTAACAAACAGGAAAAAATAATCTGCCAGCTCCTCTAAGCCGGGAACTCAGGGTAGGCACAGATCCTTTGCCTAGGCATGGGCATAAGGGGTCTATGGAATTTGAATGCCTTTTACCCCTGCATAGACCTGTGAGGGCCTATTTCAACAGCACAGGCCCTCATTACCACAGTGCAACAGGGTATATACCCGAAGCCTAACTTCAACTGTATCAGCTACATAGTGAAGTGGCAGGTTTGTAACATTTGACACTGCTCTGCCCATTAATCAGGGTCTTCACCTACCCACATCAGGGGCCTGAAGACTGGTGGCTCCACCCACGTCACCTAGCCACCCACGAGATGGGTCCAAGAATAATTGGTGCCTCCCAGTCCTTACAGACAACAGCACTGGGTGCTCATAGCCTGGCTGCAAAAACTCACTGACCTACACACTCCAGGGAACAGGGCACGCTTTCCTCCCAGACACTCGGGGAAGCCATCAGCCCCCTGCCTTGCTCAGCACATGACCCCCTACTCCAGCCAGATACCTGTTCCTATACCAATCACCCCTGCCAGTCTAGGACTGTAGGTGAGAGCCTACACCACATACTTGGTGACTGACTACCTGGACACCTGAGCTGAATCCATACAAGAAAAGTAAACTGACTCCTGGGCTCACATACCCAGTGACAGATCTAACCACCAGTTGACAGGACATTAGAGCTTCAAAGGCACCAATAATCAAACTAGCTCACACAAGCAGCCTATTTGGGCATACCAAAACAAAACAAGAAGCTAGGACACAGTAAGCAAACATAAAATAAATAAATACAATAACTTACTGCTGGCTCAGAGACAACAGTCAATATAAAATCACAAAAAGAGGCAGACCATGATGGCTTCAGCAAGCTCCCAAAACAAAAAATCAAGAAATTTTCCAGAGAAAGAGAACTTCTTAGAATTACCAGAGGTAGAATACAAAAGATTAATATCCAGAACTCTTCAAGAGGTCAGGAAGGCAATCAGGCAAAACACAGAAATCAATAATAGAAAAAGTAAGGAAAAAAATTAAACACATGGAAACAGAACAACACCTTGCTCAAAAACTACTGGGTTATAGAAGAAATTAAGGATGGAATAAAGAAATTCACAGAATAAGTGAGAATGAAAACACATCCTACCACAACCTTTGGGACACAGCAAAAGCTGTGCTCAGAGGTCAGTTTATAGCAATAAATGCATGTAGCCAAAAAGAAGAAAGGGCCAAAATCAAAACGTTAATGCTACAACTCGAACAAGTTGAAAGAGAGCAGCAAAAGAGGCTTTCAGGCACCAGAAGAAAGGAAATACTAAGAATTAGAGCAGAACTAAATGAAGTAGAGAATAGAAAAACAATTGAAAGAGTTAACAAAAAGCTGATTCTTTGAAAAGATCAACAAAATTGATAAACCACTGGCCAAACTGACAAAAGAAAAACAGGAGAGGAAGCAAATAACCCGAATAAGAAATGAGATGGGTGATATCACAACAGACCCAACTGAAATTAAAAGAAACATAACAGAATACTTTGAAAAATAGTGCTCTAAAATATTTGAAAACTTAAAGGAAATGGACAAATTTCTAGAAACTCACTACCTACCTAAACTAACACTAACAGAGGTAGAACAACTAAATAAACCCATAACAGAAGAAGAGATTGAAGAGGTAATTTAAAAACTCCCAACAGAAAAAAAAGCTCTGGCCTGGATGGCTTCGCTGGAGAATTCTATGAAACTTTCTCAGAGAAGAGTTAACACCACTACTACTAAAGGTATTTCAGAGCATAGAAAAGGATGGAATACTCCCAAACACATTCTGTGAAGCCAACATAACCCTGATACCAAAACCAGGTAAAGACACCACAAAAAAAGAAAATTACAGACCAATATCCCTCATGAGCATTGACGCAAAAATCCCCAACAAAATTCCAGCCAATAGAATTCAGCAACATATCAACCATTGTCATAGGGCTATATGTGTACTGCTTAATGAGAAACTATTTTGTTCTGTAAACCTTCATCTAAATTAAA
Source organism: Dugong dugon (assembly GCA_030035585.1). NCBI lineage: Eukaryota > Metazoa > Chordata > Mammalia > Sirenia > Dugongidae > Dugong > Dugong dugon. The sequence goes on along the minus strand of CM057462.1, from coordinate 19,979,887 downwards.
AAAAAAAAAAAGAATTATCTATGTGAGATAAAATTGACAACAGCAACTAGAAACTTTGATGGGAAGCCCAGGGGACAGTGAGTTGAAAATAATGGTGATGGAATAATTTGGAAAAGGACAGTGAGAATAGCAGCACAACTGGCAGAACGTAATCGATGTCAGTGAATTGTACATGTAGAAATTTTTGAAATGGTGTATCTTTGGCTATGTATATCTTCACCAAAAAAAATAAGGTCCTCCAAAGTCGAGAAGGGAGAGTGTTGACATGTCGTGAAGTTGTTAACCAATGTCATAAAACAATATGTGTACTGACTGTTTAATGAGAAACTATTTGTTCTGTAAAACTTCACCTAAAGTACAATTTTAAGAAAAGAATTCAGCAACATATAAAAAAAAGAATTCACCATGATCAAGTGGGATTTATACCAGGTATGTGGGGGTGGTTCAACATTAGAAAAACAATCAAGGTCATCCATCACATTAATAAAACAAATGTCAAGAACCACATGATCTTATCAATTGATGCAGAAAAGGCATTTGACAAAGTCCAACACCCATTCATGATAAAAACTCTCAGGAAAATAGGAATAGAAGGGAAATTCCTCAATATAATTTAGGGCATTTATACAAAGCCAACAGCCGACATCATCCTACATGGAGAGAGTGCGAAAGCATTCTCCCTGAGAATGGGAACCAGACAAGGATGCCCTTTATCACCACTCTCATTCAACATGATGCTGGAGGTCCTAGCCAGAGCAATTAGGCTAGAAAGAAAAATAAAGGGCATCCAAATTGGTAGGGAAGAAGTCAAAATAACTCTATTTGCAGATGATATAATCTTATACACAGAAAACCCCGAAGAATCCACAAGAAAACTACTGGAACTAATAGAAGGTTTCAGCAAAGTTTCAGGATACAAGATAAACATACAAAAATCAGTTGGATTCCTCTACAGCAACAAAGAGAACTTCCAAGATGAAATCACGGGAATCAATACCATTTACAATAGCCTCCAAGAAGATAAAATACTTAGGAATAAACCTAACCGAGAAGTGAAAGACCTATACAATGAAAACTACAAGACACTACTGACAGAAACCAAAAGAGACCTACATATTTGGAAAAACATGTCTTGTTCATGTATAAGAAGACTCACCATTGTGAAAATGTCAATTCTACCCAAAGCGATCTACAGATGCAATGCAATCCCAATCCAAATTCCAAAGGCTTTTTTTGATGAGATGGAGAAACAAATCACCAACTTCATATGGAAAGGCAAGAGGCCCCGGATAAGTAAGCATCACTGAAGAAGAAGAACAAAGTGGGAGGCCTCACGCTACCTGATTTTAGAACCTATTATGCTACCACGGTAGTCACAACAGCCTGGTACTGGTACAACAACAGATACATAGACCAATAGAACAGAATTGAGAATCCAGATGTAAATTCATCCACCTATGAGCAGCTGATATTTGACAAAAGGCCAAAGCCCGTTAATTGAGGAAAAGACAGTCTCTTTAACAAATGGTGCTGGCATAACTGGATATCCATTTTCAAAAAACTGAAACAAGATCCATACCTCACACCATGCACAAAATCTAACTCCAAATGGATCAAAGACTTAAATATAAAATAAAAAATGATAAAGATCATGTAAGAAAAAATAGGGACAATGCTACTAGCCCTAATACATGGCATAAACAGAATACAAACCATAAGTAACAGTGCACAGGCACCAGAAGAGAGACTAGGAAAATGGGAGCTCCTAAAAATCAAACACTTATGCTCATCAAAAGACTTCACCAAACGAGTAAAAAGACAACCTCCAGACCAGGAAAAAATTTTTTACTACGACAACTCCGATCAAGGTCTAATCTCTAAAATCTATAAGATACTGCAAAACCTCAACAACAAAAAGACAAATAACCCAATTAAAAAATGAGCAAAGGATATGAATAGGCACTTCACCAAAGAAGATATTTAGGTGGCTAACAGACACTTGAAGAAATGCTCACGATCATTAGCCATTAGAGAAATGCAGATCAAAACTACAATGAGATATCATCTCACCCCAACAAGGCTAGTATTAATCCAAAAAACACAAAATAATAAACGCTGGGAAGGTTGTGGAGAGACTGGAACACTTATACACTGTTGGTGGGATTGTAAAATGGTACAACCACTTTGGAAATCGATTTGGCACTTCCTTAAAAAGCTAGAAATAGAAGTACCATATGATCCAGCTATCCCGCTCCTTGAAATATATCCTAGAGAAATAAGAGCCATCACACGAATAGATATATGCACACCCACGTTCATTGCAGCACTGTTCACAATAGCAAAAAGATGGAAACAACCTAGGTGCTCATCAACAGACGAACGGATGAATAAATTATGGTACATCCACACAATGGAATACTATGCAACTATAAAGAACAACGATGAAGCCGTGAAACATAACGTGGAGGAAGCTGGAGGGCATTATGCTGAGTGAATTTAGTCAGTCACAGAAGGACAAATATTGTATAAGACCACTATTATAAGAACCCAAGAAAAGGTTTAAACACAGAAGAAAACATTCTTTGATGGTTACGAGGGTGGGGAGGGAGGATGAGTATTATTTACTAACTAGATAGTAGATAAGAATTATCTTAGGTGAAGGGAAGGACAGCACACACTACAGGGGAAGTCAGCACAACTGGACTAAACCAAAGCTAAGAAGTTTCCTGAATACAATCAAACACTTTGAGGGCCAGAGTAGCAGGGGTAGGGGTCTGTGAACTAAGCTTTCAGAGGACATCTAGGTCAATTGGCATAACAAAACTTATTAAGAAAATGTTTTGCGTCCTACTTTGGTGAGCGGCATCTGGGGTCTTAAAAGTTTGCAAGCAGCCATTTAAGATGCATCACTTGGTCCCAACTACCTGGAGTAAAGAAGAATAAAGAACACCAAAGACGCAAGGAAAAGTAGCCCTAGAGACAGAAATGGCCACATAAACCAGAGACTCCATCAGCCTTAGACCAGAAGAACTAGATGGTGCCTGGCTACCACCAATGACCACCCTGACAGGAAACACAACAGAGAGTCCCAGATGGAGCAGGAGAAAGGTGGGGTGCAGAACTCAAATTCTAGTAAGAAGACCAGACTTAATGGTCTGACCGAGACTGGAGGAATCCTGGAAAGCGTGGCCCTCAAATTCTCTATCAGCCCAGAACTAAAACAATTTCCAAGGCCAACTCTTCAGACAGAAATTGGACTAGACTGTGGGACATAAAGTGATACTCGTGAGGAGTGTGTCTCTTAGCTCAAGTAGATACAAGAGACTAAATGGGCAGCTTCTGTCCGGAGGTGAGATGGGAAGGCAGAGAGGGTTAGGAGCTGGTTGAATGGACATAGGGAACCAGGGATGGAAAGGAGCAGTGTGCTGTCGCAGTACGGGGTTAGCAATTAGGGTCACATAACAATGTATATATAAATTTTTGTATGGGAGACTAACTTGAAATGTAAACTTCGTTTAAACTACAACAATAAACAAATTAAAACAAAGAAAAAGAAAATGTTCTGTATGCCACTTAGGTGAGTGGCATCTGGGGTCTTAAAAGCTAGAGAGCAGCCATCTAAGATGCATCAATTGGTCCCAATCCACCTGCAGCAAAGGAGAATGAAGAACACCAAAGACACAAGGAAAATATTAGCCCAAGAGACAGAAAGGGCCACATAAACCAGAGACTTCATCAGACTGAGACCAGAAGAACTAGATGGTGTCCAGCTACCACCAATGACCACACTGACAAGGAACACAACAGAGAGTCCCTGACGGAGCAGGAGAAAAGTGGAGTGCAGAACTCAAATTCTAGTAAAAAGATCAGACTTAATGGTTTGATTGAGACTGGAGGGACCCCAGAAGACATACCCCTGGACTGTCTGTTAACCCAAAACTGAAACCATTCCTGAGGCCAACTTTTCAAACAGAGTAGACTGGACTATGGGACATAATATGATGCTCATGAAGAGTGTGCTTCTTAGCTCAAGTAGATACATTAAACTAAATGGGCAGCTCCTGTCCAGAGGCGAGATGAGAAGGCAGAGAGGGTTAGGAGCTGGTTGAATGGGCACGGGAAATCCGAGGTGGAAAGGAGGAGTGCGCCGTCGCAGTCTAGTGAGAGCAACTAGGGTCATATAACAATGTGTGTATAAGTTTGTGTATGAGAGACTAACTTGAATTGTAAACTTTCACTTAAACCACAATAAAAAAAAAAAAAAAGACAGGAAAGAGCCTTAACACAAACGGCATCACACATAAGGAACTTGCTTCTTAGTTCAGTCAAGTATACCAGACCAAGTGGGCAATACCTGCCCAAAAGCAAAGACTAGAAGGCAGGAAGAGACAGGAAACTGGACGAATGGACACGGGGAACCCGAGTTGGAAAGAGAAAGACATTATTATTTCTCCACCTTCCCTCAAATCCCCTGAAGCTGTTTCCTGTGCAGGAATGCCTTTCCATGCCAGGCCAACTCCTATTCATCCCTCAAAACCCAGCTACAGCAGCCCCTCTTCCAGGAAGCTTTCTATGCCCCCTTCCCAGGCTGTACCCTAGCTCCCCCTCTGGGCTCTCCCATCTAGCCCAGTCCTGACCACATGGGACTAAGAGTGTCTGGCAGCGACTCTTCCCAACCTGGGAACCTCAGAAGCCAGGGCTGCGAACTTTGTGCGGCCCAGAATCTTCCAGCATGAGGCTGGGTACAGAGTGTAGGTGCCTTGCAAATATATGCTCACCAACTGAGTCAATGAACAAATCAGTTTTAATACTGATCAGCCTGGGGGAGGGAGTTTAGATTTGGACATTGTGGGTGGGTCCTAAACTCCTTGAAATTATGTACTAAATCACGAGTTTATTTTTCAGGGGAGACCAGGAGCCATACCCTTGCCCAGATTTTGAGGGGAAAAAGGGGAGGGGTGAAGCAGGGAGGTTAAGGACTTCATTTTACAAATTGGAGGCCCAGAGAGGGGTCATGACTTGTCCAAGGTCACACAGCCTGGTGGGGACGGAGTCAGGATTTGAACTCTTGTGGCCATTTGAGGAGCTTCCCTGGACTCAGGGCCAGCATAGAAAAGGCCTTCATCCTCATAAACTGGATTTAGAAGGAGAGAAAATTCATATTTATAATAATAAACCTAACTGTCAGTTAGTCAGTCAACAGACATTTCCTGAACACCTCCTGTGTGCCAGGCACTGGTCTCAGCCCTGGGGATGCAGCGATGAGCAGGACAGGTCCTTGCCTTCCTCAAGTTTCCATCCATGTGGGAGAGGCAGCAATAATTAAGCAAATGAGTAAGACAATGGCGGATAGAGATGTGAGGAAATAGCATGAGGTCACAGGGAGGGACTGGGGACCTAGTGGTCAGGGAAGGCTTCTAGGAGGAGATGATATTTGTGTGATCCCTGAATGATGAGAAGATGTGGTTATGAGCATTCCAAGCAAAGAGGGCAGCAGGTGCAGAGGTTCTGGGGCTAGAATGAGTGTGGGATCCTCAAGGAGCAAGAAGCCAGTGAGCTGGTATGCAGAACCCATTAGGAGAGGTCAGAGGGTCCCGTAGGGTTCACAGTGGTGGACCATGGAGGGATTCCGCGTATGTGCCAGGCAGAAATGAGAGGGAAGGTGCCCAGGGCAGAGGAACCAGCAGGAGTCAACAACTAGGGCAGGGAAGTGTCTGGTAAATGGCCCATTGAGGGCACCAGAAATCACCCTGCCTCTGGAGGTGCTGCTATAAACAAAAGGACAGAGACGGGGAGTAAGTGGATTGGGGCAAAGGTGGCAGGGCTACCTTCGACAGAAAACCAGTCGCTGGCGTTTGTGACCACAGGGCCACCCCAGGCTGACTCAGCAAGATTTCTGTTATAGAAGGTCGGCTCCCCAAAAAGCAAAACAACACAGCAGCAAACTCCCTCCCAAGAGGACCTGCCTTCGATTCTCTCCTACCTGGTTTCTGGAGGGGTTATGAAGTATCAGGAAATAGCTCAAACACTTCTTCAGGAGGGGTCTGGGACTCACCCACTGCTGTATGAATTTTGGCAAGTTACATCTGTCTGAGCCTTCTTTGATCTTTGTTTGTTGACACACCTGTGAATTGATTGCTGAATACAGGCTCGATCCTCTGCCTACATTTTCACATGCATCCTCCACAATAAGGCTGTGAGGTAGGACTCAGATTATACCCACTCACAAGTGGAGAAAGGAAGGCTTGGAATGAAGAAGTAACACTTCTAAATTAGGAGTTAAACTCAGGTCTGTCAGATTTCAGGGACAATGGGGCCTGTTGGGGAGCCCACACCAAGACCCTCCTCATAGATTTGTTGGCAAGTGGCTGGCACCCAGTGGTCTCTGAACAGATGGTGGCTATTCTGATGGCCATTAACCTCAGGATGGTGTGAGGCCATCTCTCCCAACCTCAGTTTTCTCATCTGCAAAATGAGAATGTTAACCAGTCTCTACCTGGAATTCTCTCCTCACTGGCTTTGGGAGGCTTCAGAGAAGCAAAGCATGTAAAAATACATGTGGCAGCTCCTCCAAAGGTTAACCACAGAATTACCATATGACCCAGCAACTCCACTCCCACGTGGAAAATTGGAAACAGGTGTTCAAACAAATACATGTACATCCGTATCCATAGTAGCATTATTCTCAATGGCCAAAAGGTAGAAACAACCCAAATGTTCATCAATGGATGAATGTATAAACGAAAGGTGGTCCATCCATACAATGGAATATTATTTGGTTATAAAAAGAAATGAAGCACTGACACATGTTAGAACATGGATGAACCTTGAAGACATGATGCTGGGTAAAAGAACCAAACACAAAAGACCACGCGTTGTGTGGTTCCATTTATATGAAATGTCCAGAATAGGTAAATCTACAGAGACAGAACGCAGATTATGGTTATGAGGGGCTTGGGGTGGGGAGTGTTGCTAGATGCCATTGAGTCAGCTCGATGTAAGGCGACCTTAAGTTACTTAAGTTAGCAGAACTGAACATTGTCCAGTCCTGCACCTTCCACACAGTCATTTGTATGTTTGAGCCCATTGTTGCAGCCACTGTGTCAATCCATCTCAGGAAGGGTTTCCCTCGTTTTCACTAACCCTCTATTTTACCAAATGTGATGTCCTTTTCTAGCTATTGATCCTTCCTGAAGATGTTTTCAAAGTAAATGAAATGAAGTCTCGCCATCCTCACCTGTAAGGAGCATTCTGGCTGTACTCCTCCAAAACTAATTGGTTCTTCTGGCAGTCCACGATATATTCGATATTCTTCGCCAGTTATCTATAAGATTTACATTGGTTAATTTTCAGAAGTAGATCGCCAGATCCTTTTTCCTAGTCTGTCTTAGTCTGGAAGCTCTGCTGAAATCTGTCCTCCATAGACGACCCTGCTGGTGGCATAGCGTCCAGCATCAGAGCAACACGCAAGCTGCCACAATACAAGACACTGACAGACAGGTGGTGGGATGGAAAGTGGCTGCTTAATGGGTACAGGGTCTCCCTTGGGGTTAATGAAAATAATTTGGAACTAGACAGAGATGGTGGTTGCACAACATTGGGAATGTACTAAATGCCACTGAATTGTTCACTTTAAATGGTTAATTTTATGTCAGGTGAATCTCACCTCAATAAAAAAAAAAAAATGATCGCCCAAAAGCAAAGATGAGAAGGCAGGAAGGGATAGAAAATCAGGACGAAAGGAAACGGGGAACCCAGGGCAGAAATGGGAAGAGTGCTGACACATTGTGAGGAATGAAACCAAGGCCATGAAACATTTTATGTACAAACTATTGAATGGGAATCTAATTTGCTCTGTAAACTTTCATTTAATGTACAGTAAAAGAAAGAAAGAAAGAATTATAGAGACCATAAAAAAAAAAAAGAAGGGATGGGGAGTGGGTTGATATTATTTCACCATTTTCTTTTGTCACAGCCATGTGAGGCAGATACATGATTAATTCCATTTTAGAGATGGGGAAATCAAGGCAGAGAGGGGAAGTGCTCTACCCAGGAAGTAGAGGGGAAGCCTGAATTGGATCTACGGTCAGTCTGACCTCAGCAGGTTCCACTCCTTTGCCCAGGATCCACACAGGTGACACACACCTACGATGAAGTCACCCTAGGACACAGGTGACTCAGAAAGAGAGCAGAGAGCAGAAGCCAGGATACTCGTTAGCATGACCTGGTACTTTTTCTCTGGCCCAGGAGAGCCCATGAGGGGAACCACAGGTAAGGGACTATCCTTTCTTCAGGCAGAGGACCTTCCCTTATTGTCACCCCTCTGTGCTCAGTCCTATGCTGAATCTCCCAAGAGGACTTAGTCCTGGAGCCAGCCCCAAGGAGCTCCTAGTCTAGAGGGTATCACACTGGACACAGATGCTCCCAGCCTCTAAGGATCAGGGCTGGGCCAGAGCATGGAACCTGGGAAGAAGAAGAACCTGAAGAAGCCAAGAGGAGGAAGCCAGAAGGGCTGGGACAGGGAAGACAGAGGGAGCCTAGGACTGGAAAAACCAAAAGGAGGAAGCCAGAGGGGGAGGAAGGGCTTCTCAGAAAAGAAGATATTGAAGCTAGGTTTTGAAGAATCTATAGGAGTTCACAGGTCAGATGAAAAAACTGAGGAGTATTTTACACACTTACATACTTAACCAGTGCAGATGCAAAGTGATATAAGCTCTGGGGAGAGGAAATTGGTAATACTGAGCAAAATTATATATGCATTTGTCCTCATCAATCACAAGTTTAGAAATATATCCCAATGATTCTTTAGCAAAAATAAGATGTATCAACAAAGTTTTTCATGGCAGCACTGTTTAAGATCTCAAAAGACTAAAAATAGCTCAATGTTCATTAGTAGGGGATGGCTGAATAAGCCACGTGCATCCACACAATGAAGTGCTATGGAGCTGTAAAAAGGAATGGGGAAGATCTCTCTACAGTGCTACGGAGAGAGTACCAGGAAACTTCGTTAAGTAGAAAAACAACAAAGTAGATTTAAGTGTTTATATTATGATAGTATTTAAGAAGGGAGATAGGAATAGATACATTATATATTATATCATTATATTAAATTTATAAATTTACATTTATAAATTCTAGGGAAAAAACAAACAAACCCATTGCCATCAAGACAATTCCAACTCATAGCAACCCTATAAGACAGAGTGGAACTGCCCCATGGGGTTGCCAAGGAGTGGCTGGGGGATTCGAACTGCCAACCTTTTGATTAGTAGCCAGACACTTAACCACTGTGCCACCAGGGCCCCATAAGTTTTATGTATATATATTAAATTAATCCACCACGTGTCTCAGTTTGTCGTACTATGGTGGTTTGCGTGTTGCTGTGATACTAGAAACTTTGCCACAGGTATTTCAAACACCAGCAGGGTCACCCTTGGTGGACAGGTTTCAACTGAGCTTCCAGACTAACACAGACTAGGAAGAAGGACCTGGACCTGGCAGTCTACTTCTGAAGTAGAAGAATTGGCCCTTGAAAACCTCATGAATAGCAGTGGAACATTGTCTGACACAGTGCCAGAGATGAGCCCCTTGGGGTGGAAGGCACTCAAAATACTACTGGGGAAGAGCTGCTTCCTCAAAGTAGAGTTGACCTTAATGACATGGATGGAGTCAAGCTTTCGGGATCTTCATTTGCTGATGTGACACGACTCAAAATGAGAAGAAACAGCTGCAAACATCCATTAATAATTGGAATGTGGAATGTACAAAGTATGAATCTAGGAAAACTGGAAGCCATCAGAAATGAAATAGAATGCATAAAAATCGATATCTTAGGTTTTAGTGAGCTGAAATGGACTGGTATTGGCCATTTTGAATTAGACAATCGTATGGTCTACTATGCCAGAAATGATAAATTGAAGAGGAATAGCATCTCGTTCATCGTCAAAAAGAACATTTCAAGATCTATCCTGAAGTACAACACTGTCAGCAGTAGGATTATATCCATACACCTACAAGGAAGACCAATTAATATGAATATTATTCAAATTTACACACTAACCACTAAGGCCAAATATGAAGAAATTGAAGATTTTTACCAACTTCTGCAGTCTGAAATTTATCAAACATGCAATCAAGACGCATTGATAATTCCTGGTGATTGGAATGCGAAAGCTGGAAACAAAGAAGGACAGGTACTTAGAAAATAATGGCCTTGGTGATAGAAATGATGCTGGAGATCGCATGATAGAATTTTGCAAGACCAGCAACTTCTTCATTGCAAATACCTTTTTTCAACAACATAAAATTAGAGCAAGTCCGCGAGAGCCAAAGCACGACCTTGAGTATACCCCACCTGAATTTAGAGACCATCTCAAGAATAGATTTGACAACTTGAGCACTAATGACCTAAGACCAGACAAGCTGTAGGATGACATCAAGGACATCATACATGAAGAAAGCAAGAGGTCATTAAAAGACAGGAAAGAAAGAAAACACCAAAACAGATGTCAGCAGAAACTCTGAAAGTTGCTCTTGAACATAGAGTAGCTAAAGCTAAAGGAAAAAATGATGAAGTAGAAGAGATGAGCAGAAGATTTCAAAGGGCAGCTCGAGAAGACAAGTATTATAAGGAAATTTGCAAAGACCTGGATATAGAAAACCAAAAGGGAAGAAAAGGCTCAGCATTTCTCAAGCTGAAAGAACTGAAGAAAAAATTCTAGCCTTTGGTTGAAATACTGAGAAAATATTAAACACCGAAGGAAGCATCAAAAGAAGATGGAAGGAATACACACAATCACTGTACCAAAAAGAATTGATCAACGTTCAACCATTTCAGGAGGTAGCACATGATCAAGAAACCAGTGGTACAAGAGGAAGAGGTCCAAGCTACACTGAAGGCATTGGCACAACACAAGGCTCCAGGCAAAGAAGAATGAAGAACACCAAAGACACAAGGAAAATATTAGCCCAAGGGACAAAAGGGCCACATAAACCAGAGAATCCATCCGCCTGAGACCAGAAGAACTAGATGGTGCCCAGCTATCACCAATGACCACCCTGACAGGGAACACAACAAAGAGTCCCTGACGGAGCAGGAGAAAAGTGTGGTTCAGAACTCAAATTCACGTAAAAAGGTCAGACTTAATGGTCTGACTGAGACTAGAGGAACCCCAAAAGCCATGGCCCCAAACTCTCTGTTAACCCAGAACTAAAACCATTCCCGAAGCCAAATCTTCAGACAAAGACTAGACTGGACTATAAAACATAAGCAAACCCCAGTGGCGCAGTGGTTAAAGAATTCAAGTGCTAACCAAAAGGTCAGCAGTTCGAATCCACCATGCACTAATTGGAAACTCTATGGGACAGTTCTACCCTGTCCTATAGGGTTGCTATGAGTCAGAATTGACTTGACAGCGACAAGTTTATAAAGCATAAAATAATACTTGTGAAGAGTATGCTTCTTAGTTCAAGTAGATACACGAGACTAAATGGGCAGCTCCTGTCTGGAGGAGGGATGAGAAGGCAGAAAGGGATAGGAGCTGGTTGAATGGACACGGGAAACCCGGGGTGGAAAGAGGGAGTGTGGCGTCACATTATAGGGACTGCAACTAGGGTCACATAAAAATATGTGTATAAATTTTTGTATGAGAAATTAACTTGAACTGTAAACTTTCACCTAAAGCACAATAAAAAAGTTAAAAAAAGCAAGGCCCCCAGAATTGAGAGAATACCAACTGAAGTGCTTCAACAAATGGATGCAGCACTGGAAGTACTCACCTGTCTATGCAAAGAAATTTGGAAGACAGTAGACTAGAAAAGATCCATGTTTCTGCCCATTCTAAAGAAAGGTGACCCAACAGAATGTGGAAATTATCTAACAATATCATTAATATCCCACAAGAGTAAAATTTTGCTGAAGATCATTCAAAAGCAGCTGCAGCAGTACATCGACAGGGAACTGCCAGATTTTCAAGCCAGATTCCAAAGAGGATACGGAACAAGTGCTATCATTACTGATGTCAGATAGATCCTGGCTGAAAGCAGAGAATACCAGAAAGATGTTTACCTGTGTTTTACTGACTATGCATTTGACTGTGTGGATAACAAGTTATGGATAACATTGCAAAGAATGGGAATTCCAGAACACTTAATTGTGCTCATAAGGAACCTGTACTTAGACCAAGAGGCAGTCATTCAACCAGAACAAGGGGATACTGCATGGTTTAAAGTCAAGAAAGGTGTGTGTCAGGGTTGTATCCTCTCACCAAGCTTATTCAATATGTATCCTGAGCAAATCAGAGAAATTGGACTATATGAAGAAGAACACAGCATCAGGATTTGTGCAATTGGTCCCAAGACTCATTAACACCCTGTGATATGCAGATGACACTACCTCGCTTGCTGAAAGTGAAGAGGACTTGAAGCACTTCCTGATGAAGATCAAACACCACAGCCTTCAGTAAGGATTACGCCTCAACATAAAGAAAACAAAAATCCTCACAACTGGACCAATAAGCAACATCATGATAAATGGTAAGAATATTGAAGTTGTCAAGGATTTCATCTTACTTAGATCCACAATCAACACCCATGGAAGCGGCAGTCAAGAAATCAAACAATGCATTGCATTGGGCAAATCTGCTGCAGAAGACCCCTTTAAAGTGTTAAAAAGCAGAGATGTCACCTTGAAAACTAAGGTGTGCCTGACTCAAGCCATGGTGTTTTCAATCACCTCATATGCATGTGAAAGCTGGATGATGAATAAGGAAAATGGAATAAGAATTGATGCTTTTGAATTATGGTGTTGGAGAAGAATATTGAATATACCGTGGACTGCAAGAAGAATGAACAAATCTGTCTTGGAAGAAGTACAGCCAGAATGCTACTTAGAAAGGAAGATGGGGAGACTTCGTCTCACGTACTTTGGACATGTTATCAGGAGGAACCAGTCCCTGGAGAAGGGCATCATGCTTGGCAAAGTAGAGGATCATCGAAAAAGAGGAAGACCCTCAATGAGGTGGGATTGACACAGTGGCTACAAAATGGGCTCAAGTATGACAATGATTGTGAGGATGGCGCAGGACCGGGCAGTGTTTCATTCTCTTGTACATAGGGTCGCTATGAGTCGAAATCAACTCAATGGCACTTAACAATAACAACGTTAAGTTAATATATTAATTATTACATTTAATAATGAAATTAAATACTTGTTTATCATTTTATTCTATTATTATAATGTCATTTTATTATATTATAATGTAATTAATATAATATTGTTAAATTTGTACTTTACCATCCAAATTAGCTGGAAACAGGAGGCTTGGACAATTCCATCTGAGAACCTCCTGTTTGACATTTCTTTCTCCTTTGATGTCATGGGCATGCAGAAATGTTTTTGCTTGCCCTCCTATTTCAATCTGCCTACTTGCTTAAAGGTTTTAGCTTAAATAAGTTTAGATTTTTTTTGTGTCCTGTACACCTGTACACATGAACTCATAGCCAAATATCTGAAAAATGTTTTGTTTTGCTTTTCTCTCTGCTTTTTGTTTTCTATATAACCTTTCAGCTGGACTTCGTTCAGGGGAGCACTTCCTGGTTTCACCTGGACCATACCTCCTGATTCAAGAATCTTTCCAAAACCAAAAAAACTCCTTAAATTTAATTTTACTTTTATCATCGTTTTCCTTTGACAATATAATATATAATGATACAATATTATACCATAGTAATTATAATTACATTATTATTATCATCTACTAATTTAATTTAATTATTAAATGTAATAATTGGTATAGTATATTATATTCATATTGATGCTAATATTAAAAAATGGAAAGATAAACCATAAAATTTTTAAATGATTACCTGTGAGGAAGGAAAAAATATGATTGGCAGGACAGAAATAGAAGCTAGATTTCTCTATCTATGCCTTGTTTTGTAGATTTGACTTTGGAACCATGTAAACATCTTACATAATTCTAAAATAAAATGAGATTTTAAAAAGAATTCCCCAAAATTCACAGGCTTCAAGTTAGTGGTATAACCATACAGAAAGAAACTATTTCAGGTGACTTTACAACACAGTGATTTGTTAGCACTTCCATAGTGGGATATACCCAAAAGACAATAAGAACCAGAAAAAACCCTAAACCATTTTCAAAAATCATATTGTTTGAAATACTGTTGGTATGTTATTCTGTGTGTTTATTGTGAAATAAAGCAAATGAGTAATTATGTTCGTGCTATTGGGAATTGGGATTTTCAGTGTAAGAAAAGGAAGATACAGGTCTAAGAATGATCAGGTTAGGTAAAAGCCATGTAATCCTTAATACCACCACTGTCTGTTAGTTGTCGTACTGTGGTGGCTTTTGTATTGCTGAGATTCTGGAAGCTATGCCACTGGTATTTCAATTACCAGCAGGGTCACCCATGATGGACAGGTATCAGCAGAGCTTCTAGACTAAGACAGACTAGGAAGAAAGATCTGGCTATCTACCTCCAAAAATCAACCAACAAAAACCCTGTGGATCACAACAGAAGATTTTCCAATATAGTGCTTCCAAGGTTGGAAGTCACTCAAAATACACAGTGGCTGCAACAACGTACTCAAGCATACCAATGACTGTGCAGATGGTAGAGGATCAAGCAACATTTTGGTATGTTGTACATGGGGTCGCCATGAGTTGGAGACCACTTGATGGCAACTAACAACAAGAACAGTCCTCAATATGAATTGGAAGTATCAGCATAGATTCATGATGTGTTTTATTAAAAAAAAAAAAAAAAAGTAGTGGGGGGATTTCCTAACTCTGCCCATTGAAAAGATATAGAAACAATAACTTACCCAGTAGCAATAAGCACCCCTAGCACCTAGATTGTGGTCTCTAAATACCACTTTCCAATCAAAGGAACAAGAGCTGTTTGGAGAAATGGTTGATCCCAGGCCTTGGGCAGGAAATGTTCAAGATGAGCCTGGAACATCTTATTACACCATGAAGCAAGAAAGCCACTCAAGACTTTCTTGGGGTCATGTCAGGAGTCTTGAAGAGGCTCCCAATGCCCAAAGAAGAGACCATTTGATTATCAACAATGATAAATTCTGTAACGTATTGATAGATTTTAATAGTTTAAATATATGGCTTCCTAAATATTTAGAGAAGAAACTGTATCATTTGTTTTTGGAGGATGCTAAGTAACCCACTAATTATTTTTGAAAACTAGGAAAGGAAAAGAACCAAGCATTTACCATGCCTTTCACATATGAATTGTACCACTGGGTAGCCAAATGATAGATAAGAATTTTTTTTATATACACATATCCCAGCCAATAAATGAAGAAGGAATGATATTGTTCAAATATCATTATTTTGTAGCTGTCAATGAACTCATGGATCTAGGCAATAATTATCAGCAGCAGATAACATCGCAATAAAGAGAGACCGTAGATGGAGGTACAAAAGAAACAACATGGACCATGTTGTCAACTGACAGTGGATACATGTTGTTGTTGTTTGCCATCAAGTTGGCTTCCACTCATGGAGACCTTATATATAACTGAACGAAAAGTCGCCTGGTCCTGCATCATCTTCATGATCATTGTTATGCTCAAATTCATTGTTGTAGCCACTGCGTACTTTGAGTGTCTTCCAACCTAGGGGCTCATCTTCCAGCACTATGCCAGACAACATTGTGAGCCATAGGGTTTTCATTGGTTAGTTTTCAGATATTCAAATTTATGCACCAACCACGAAGGCCAAAGGTGAAGAAACTGAAGATTTTTACCAACTTCTGCAGTCCAAAATTGATCAAACATGCAATCAGGATGCGTTGATAATTACTGGAGATTGGAATACAAAAGTTGGAAACAAAGAAGAAAGATCAGTAGTTGGAAATTATGGCCTTGGTGATAGAAACGATGCTAGAGATAGCACGATAGAATTTTGCAAGACCAATGACTTCTTCATTACAAATACCTTTTTTCACCACCATAAACAGTGACTATACATGTGGACCTTGCCAGATGGAATGGTCAGGAATCAAATCGACTACATTTGTGGAATGAGATGATGTAAAGGCGCAACATCATCAGTCAGAACAAGGCCCGGGCCGACAGCGGAACAGACCATCAATTGCTCATATGCAAGTTAATGTTGAAACTGAAGGAAATTAGAACAAGTCTACAAGAGCCAAAGTACGACCTTGAGTATATCCCACCTGAATTTAGAGACCACCTCAAGGATAGATTTGATGTGTTGAACACTAATGACCGAAGACCAGATGAGCTGTGGAATGACATCAGGGATATCATACATGAAGAAAGCAAGAGGTCATTAAGACAGGAAAGAAAGAAAAGACAAAAATCGATGTCAGAAGAGACTCTGAAAATTGCTTTTGAACGTAGAGTCGCGAAAGCAAAAGGAAGAAATGATGAAGTAAAAGTACTGAACAGAAGATTTCAAAGGGTGGCTCGAGAAGACAAAGTAAAGTATTATAATGACATGTGAAAAGACCTGGAGATAGAAAACAAAAAAGGAAGAACACACTCAGCATATCTCAAGCTGAAAGAACTGAAGAAAAAATTCAAGCCTCGAGTTGCAATATTGAAGGATTCTACGGGGAAAATATTAAACGATGCAGGAAACATCAAAATAAGATGGACGGAATACACAGAGTCACTGTACTAAAAAGAATTGGTCAACATTCAGCCATTTCAGGAGGTAGCATATGGTCAGGAACTGATGGTACCGAAGGAAGAAGTCCAAGCTGCACTGAAGGCATTGGCGAAAAACAAGGCTCCAGGAATCAATGGAATGCCAATTGAGATGTTTCAACAAACGGATGCAGCACTGGAAGTGCTCGCTCGTCTATGCCAAGAAATTTGGAAGACAGTTGCCTGGCCAACCAAGTGTAAGAGATCCATATTTATACCCATTCCAAAGAAAGGTGATCCAACCAGATGCAGAAATTATCAAACAATATCATTAATATTATACACAAGTAAAATTTTGCTGAAGATCATTCAAAAGCAGCTGCAGCAGTATATCGACAGGGAACTGCCAGAAATTCAAGCCGAATTCAGAAGAGGATGTGGAACAAGGGATATCATTGCTGATGTCAGATGGATGCTGACTGAAAGCAGAGAATACTGAAAAGATGTTTATCTGTGTTTTATTGACTATGCAAAGGCATTTGAATGCGTGGATCGTAACAAATTATGGATAACATTGCGAAGAATGGGAATTCCAGAACACTTAATTGTGCTCATGAGGAACCTGTACATAGATCAAGAGGCAGTATTTCAGACAGAACAAGGGGATACTGGGTGGTTTAAAGTCAGGAAAGGTGTGCATCAGGGTTGTATCCTTTCACCGCACCTATTCAATCTGTATGCTGAGCAAATAAGCAGAGAAGCTGGACTATATGAAGAACAGGCATCAGGATTGGAGGAAGACTCATTGACAACCTTCAATATGCAGATGACATAACCTTGCTTGCTGAAAGTGAAGAGGACATGAAGCACTTACTGATGAAGATCAAAGACCACAGTCTTCAGTATGGATTACACCTCAACATAAAGAAAAAAAAAATCCTCACAACTGGACCAATAAGCAACATCATGATAAATGGAGAAAAGATGGAAGTTGTCAAGGATTTCATTTTACTTGGATCCACAATTAACACCCATGGAGGCAGCAGTCAAGAAATCAAACGATGCATTGCATTGGGCAAATCTGCTGCAAAAGATATCTCTAAAGTGTTGAAAAGCAAAGACGTGACCTTGAAGGCTAAGGTGCGCCTTACCCAAGCTGTGGTGTTTTCAATCGCCTCATATGCGTGTGAAAGCTGGATGATGAATAAGACAGACTGAAAAAGAATTGATGCCTTTGAATTGTGGTGTTGGAGAAGAATATTGACTATACTATGGACAGTGAAAAGAACAAACAAATCTGTCTTGGAAGAAGTACAACCAGAATGCTCCTTAGAAGCAAGGATGGCGAGACTACATCTCACATAGTTTGGACATGTTATCAGGAGGGAGAAGGACACCATACATGGTAAGGTAGAGGGTCAGCGAGAAAAAAGAAGACCCTCAACGAGATGGACTGATGCAGTGGCTGCAACAATGGGTTTAAGCATAACAACAATTGTTGAGGATGGCGCAGGACCGGGCAGTGTTTCCTTCTGTTGTACATAGGGTCATGATGAGTCGACGGCAGCTAACAACAACAACAATTTTCAGAAGAATATTGCCAGGCCTTTCTTCCTAGTCCATCTTAGTCTGGAAGCTCCACTGAAACATGTCTACCATGCGTGACCCTGCTGGTATTTGAAAAATCGGTGGCATAGCTTCCAGCATTATAGCCAACACTCAAGCCACCACAATAGGACAAACTGACAGACAGGTGGTAAATGGGTTCATTAAAAAAAAAAAAAAATCAAGTTGCTGTCAAGTCGATTCTGACTCTCGTGACTCCATGTGTTCCGAGTAGAACTGCACTCTATAGGGTTTTCAAGGCTGTGACCTTTCAGAAGCAGATTGCCAGGCCTTTCTTCCAAGGCACCTCTAGGTGGACTCAAACTACCAACCTTTCTGTTAGCAGCCGATCATGATAACCCTTTGACCACCCGGGGACCCCAATGGGTACATAGGGGTTCATTATACAATTCTCGCTGCTTGTGTGTATGTTTGGAATTTTCTACTTAAGGAAATGTTCAAAGCTCTTCGTCCTGTGTCATTCTCTGGGGGCGGGGTGATGACAGCTAGGCACCTGTGGGTGCTTAGTAAATATGTCACAGGGAGTGCTCACATCTGACCCCACTCATCCCACACTCGTTCTTGGCCCCTAGCACACCGCCGCGGGCTGGGCTCCCCATTTCTGTGCAATATCCCAAGTCCTCAGTTACAAAACTTCCCTCCTCCCCAGTTCCAGGACCAGGTGCCTAAGAGATGAATTCTCACCTCTCCTCTCCCAGGAAGTTGTAACTGAATCCAGCTTACGCCCACTGGAGCCTGCACAAAAGTCCCAGGCAGGAGCTTGCAGGGTCAGCGGCTGTCAGAGCACAACTTGCTTTTCCCTTTGGCAAACATTTTGACCAATTCCTGGGCTGGCTTGAATGACTTGGCTATGGTTTGAGCCTGGCTCGAGGCCCAGCCCTAAGGCCTGGCTGGCTGCTGGGGGGCCAGGGGCCAGCAGGGAAACCCTAGGCTTGTACAAGTGACCCAGATGCAAAAATAACACATGGCTGTGAGTCTGGGCTCCTCCAGGCCATGGGAGTTGGGTCATAATAATAACTAAATGAATTATCTCATAGGCTGGACTGAACTTCAGCTGGGGAGGCTGGGGCAGGAAGGTGGGTCAGCAGGAATGAGACCAAGGCAACTCCTGATGCCATACTCATGGAATGCTTTCCATACACCTGGCACTGTTCTAGGCACTTGACATGCACTACCTCCTTTAATCCTCAAAAAACTTGATGAGGCTGGTACTGCTCTCCCATTTTACAGATGGGGAAAATGATGCCTGGTGGTTAAGCCACTTGCTCAAACTAGTAAGTGCCAGAGTAGGAGTATGAATCCAGGTGGGCTGACTAGGCAAGAGTTGCTTTTTTTTTTTTTTTTTTTTTTTGGTGGGGGTGGTGGTGGTTAAAGACTTTTTTTGACTCCCTGCTTTTGTCACACCAAAACCTGAAAAAAACAAACACGTTGCCATCCTGTCGATTCTGACTCACAGCAACCCCATGTGTGATGATTAAGATTGTGTGTCAACTTGGTTGGGCCATGATTCTCCCTGTTTTAATGTAATCACTCCCATGATTGAATACACTGTGAGTAGCCAATCAGATGTAAGGGAGTCTCCTTGGAGGTGTGGCTCGCATCTGTATATAAGCAGATGTTCCGGCTTTTTGCTCTCTCTGGATCCTGCGGCTGCTTCCTGTCATCTCATCTCCCATTCTTGGGACTTGAGCTGTCAACTTATCTGTCGAACCTGGGATTCGTCGATCTGCACAGCCTGTGAGTGGGAGCCCTGCTCTCCGACCTTCTGATCTTGGGCTTGCCACCTTCTGCAGCTGTGTGACTTGGGAAAGGCCTCTACCCTGATCCACGGACTTGGGACGTTCTAGCCTCTACAATCGCGTGAGCTGTTTCCTTGATATAATCTCTCTCTATATATATATTTATACACTTTACTGGTTTTGCTTCTCTAGAGAACCCAGCCTAAGACACCATGTGTTATAGAACAGAACTGCTCCCTAGGATTTTCTTAGCTGTAATCTTTACAGAAGCAGATCACCAGCCAGACCTTTCTTCTGCAGTGCCACTGAGTGGGTTTGAACCACCAACCTTTAGGTTAGTAGTCTAGCACAAACCATCTGTGCCATGCATGGATCTTGTTGTCTATATGGTGAGTTTCAACTCATTTTTTAAAAACTTTTAATAGACTTTATTTTTTAGAGCTGTTGTATGTTTACAGAAAAATTGTGCAGAAAGTAAAGCAAGTTCCCCCTTACCCCTTCCCCCACACACAGTTTCCCCTATTATTAACATAATGCAAATAGTTAATGTGTTTGGGGGCTAACCGAAAGGTTGGAGGTTCAAGTCCAACCAGAAGCGCCTCAGAAGAAAGGCCTGGGGATCTAATTACAAAAAATCAGCCACTGAAAACCATATAGAGCACAGTTCTACTCTGACACCCATGGGGTCACCACTACTGAGAATAGACTCTGTGGCAACTGGTGTAATAGTGTGGTACATATGTTACAATTGATGAACAAATCTTGCTTTTTTTTTTAATGTTAGTCTTTTTGTGTGTGTGTGACTTAAGTGAAAGTTTACAATTCAAGTTAGCTTCTCATACAAAAATTTATACACAGATTGTTATGTGACCCTAGTTGCTCTCACTATACTGTGACAGCACACTCCTCCTTTCCACACCAG
Organism: Dugong dugon; assembly: GCA_030035585.1. Taxonomy (NCBI): domain Eukaryota; kingdom Metazoa; phylum Chordata; class Mammalia; order Sirenia; family Dugongidae; genus Dugong; species Dugong dugon. The sequence goes on along the minus strand of CM057462.1, from coordinate 19,958,949 downwards.
ATTTCCTGTGTCCGTTCAACCAGCTCCTAACCCTCTCTGCTTTCTCATCTCACCTCTGGACAGAAGCTGCCCATTTAGTCTCATGTATCTACTTGAGCTAAGAAGCACACTCTTCATGAGTATCATTTTATGTCCCACAGTCCAGTCCAATCTTTTTCTAAAGAGTTGGCCTCAGGAATGGTTTTAGTTTTGGGCTAACAGAGTTTGGAGGCCATGTCTTCCAGGGTCCCTCCAGTCAGAATCAAATCATTAAGTCTGGTCTTTTTACTAGAATTTGAGTTCTGCACCCCACTTTTCTCCTGCTCCATCAGGAAATCTCTGTTGTGTTCTCTGTCAGGGCAGTCATTGGTGGTGGCCCGGCACCATCTAGTTCTTCTGGTATCAGGCTGATGAAGTCTCTGGTTTATGTGACCCTTTCTGTCTCTTGGGCTAATATTTCCCTTGTGTCTTTGGTGTTCTTCATTCTCCCTTGCTCTCGGTGGGTTGGGACCAATTGATGAATCTTAGATGGCCGCTGGCTAACTTTTAAGACCCCAGACACCACTCACCAAAGTGGGATGCAGAACATTTTCTTAACAAACTTTGTTATGCCAGCTGAGCTAGATGTCCCCTGAAACCATGATCCCCAGACCCCTGTCCCTGCTACTCTGTCTCCCAAAGTGTTTGCTTCTATTCAGGAAACTTCTTAGCTTTTGGTTTAGTCCAGTTGTGCTGATTTCCCCTGTAGTGTGTGTTGTCCTTCCCTTCACCTAAGATAATTCTTGACTACTATCTAGTTAGTGAATACCCCTCTCCCTCCCTGTAACCATTAAAGAATATTTTCTTCGATGTTATGACCTTTTCTTGAGTGTCTATAACAGTGGTCTTATACAATATTTGCCCTTTTGCGACTGACTAAATTCACTCAGCATAATGCCTTCCAGATTCATCCATTTAATGAGATGTATCATGGATTCATTGCTGTACTTTATCATTGCATAGTATTCCATTGTGTGAATATATCACAATTTTTTCATCCATTCATCCATTGAGGGGCACCTGGGTTGTTTCCATCTCTTTGCTATTGTGAACAGTGCTGCAATGAACATGGGTGTGCATATATCTATTCGTGTGACGGCTCTTATTTCTCTAGGATATATTCCAAGGAGTGGGATTGCTGGATTGTATGATACTTCTATTTCTAGCTTTTTAAGGAAGTGCCAAATCGATTTCCAAAGTGGTTGTACCATTTTACATTCCCACCAACAGTGTGTAAGTGTTCCAGTCTTTCCATCACCTCTGCAACATATATTATTTTGAGTTTTTTGGATTAATGCTAGCCTTGTTGGGGTGAGATGGAATCTCATTGTAGTTTTTATTCACATTTCTCTAATGGCTAAGGATCATGAGCATTTCCTAATGTGTCTGTCAGCCACGTGAATGTCTTCTTTGGTGAAGTGCCTGTTCATATCCTTTGCCCATTTTTTAACTGGGTTATTTGTCTTTTTGTTGCTGAGGTTTTGCAGTATCTTGTAGATTTTAGAGATTAGATCTTGATCAGATTTGTCATAGCCAAACCTATTTTCCCAGTCTGGAGATTGTCTTTTTATTCTTTTGGTGAAGTCTTTTGATGAGGGTAAGGGTTTGATTTTTAGGAGCTCCCAGTTATCTAGTTTCTCTTCTGGTGTTTGTGCATTGTTACTTATGGTTTATGTTCTGTTTATACCATGTGTTAGGGCTCCTAGCATTGTCCCTGTTTTTCCTTCCATGATCTTTATCATTTTCAATTTTACATTTAAGTCTTTGATCCATTTGGAGTTAGTTTTTGTGCATGGTGTGAGGTATGGGTCTTGTTTCATTCATTTTTTTGCAGATGGATATCTAGTTATGCCAACACCATTTGTTAAAGAGACTGTCTTTTCCCCATTTAATGGACTTTGGGCCTTTGTCAAATATCACCTGCTCATAGATGGATGAATTTACATCTGGATTCTCAATTCTGTTCCATTGGTCTATGTATCTGTTGTTGTACCAGTACCAGGCTATTTTGACTATTGTGGCAATATAATAGGTTCTAAAATCAGGTAGTGTGAGGCCTCCCACTTTGTTCTTATTCAGTAACGCTTTAGTTATCTGGGGCCTCTTGCTTTTCCATATGAATTAGGTGATTTGTTTCTCCATCTCATAAAAAAAAAATGCCATTGGAATTTGGATTGGAATTGCTCTGTATCTGTTTATCGCTTTGGGTAAAACTGACATTTTCACAATGTTGAGTCATCCTATCCATGAGCAAGGTATGTTTTTCCAAATATGTAGGTCTCTTTTGGTTTCTTGCAGTAGTGTCTTGCAGTTTACTTTGCATAGGTTTTTTACATCTCTGTTAGATTGATTCCTAAGCATTCTATCTTCTTGGGGGCTATTGTAAATGGTACTGATTTGGTGATTTCGTCTTGGAAGTTCTCTTTGTTGGTGTAGAGGAATCCAACTGATTTTTGTATGTTTATCTTGTATCCTGATATTTTGCTGAAATCTTCTATTTGTTCCGGTAGTTTTCTTGTGGATTCTTCGGGGTTTTCTGTGTATAAGATCATATCATCTGCAAATAGAGATACTTTGACTTCTTCCTTACCAATTTTGATGCCCTTTATTTCTTTTTCTAGCCTAATTGCTCTGGCTAGGACCTCCAGCACAATGTTGTTGAAGAAGAGTAGTGATAAAGGGCATCCTTGTCTGGTTCCCATTCTCAACGGGAATGCTTTCAGACTCTTTCCATTTAGGACGATGTTGGCTTTTGGCTTTGTATAAATACCCTTCATTTTGTTGAGGAATTTCCCTTGTATTCCTGTTTTGCTGAGAGTTTTTATCATGAATGGGTGTTGGGCTTTGTCAAATGCCTTTTCTGCATCAACTGATAAGATCATGTGGTTCTTGTCTTTTGTTTTATTTATGCGATGGATGACATTGATTGTTTTTCTAATGTTGAACCATCCCTCCTGCATAGATCCCACTTGGTCATGGTGAATTTTTTTTTGATATGTTGTTGAATTCTATTGGCTAGAATTTTGTTGAGGATTTTTGAGTCTATGTTCATGAGGGATTTTGGTCTGTAATTTTCTTTTTTTGTGGTGTCTTTACCTGGTTTTGGTATCAAGGTTATGCTGGCTTCATAGAATGAGTTTGGGAGTATTCCATCCTTTTCTATACTCTGAAATACCTTTCGTTGTAGTGGTATTAACTCTTCTCTGAAAGTTTGGTAGAATTTTCCAGTGAAATCATCAGGGCCCAGGCTTTTTTTTTTGGGAGGGGGAGTTTTTTAATTACCTTTTCAATGTCTTCTTTTGTTATAGGCTTATTTAGTTGTTCTACCTTTGTTTGTGTTAGTTTAGGTAGGTAGTGTGTTTCTAGAAATTTGTCCGTTTCCTCTAGATTTTCAAATTTGTTAGAGTACAGTTTTTCATAGTATTCTGTTATGATTCTTTTAATTTCAGTTGGGTCTGTTGTGATATCACCCATCTCATTTCTTATTCAGGTTATTTGCTTCCTCTCCTGTTTTTCTTTTCTTAGTTTGGCCAGTGGTTTATCAATTTTGTTGATCTTTTCAAAGAACCATCTTTTAGTCTTGTTAACTCTTTCAATTGTTTTTCTATTCTCTATTTCATTTAATTCTGCTCTAATTCTTATTATTTCCTTTCTTCTGGCGTCCGAGGGCTTCTTTTGCCGCTCTCTTTCTGCTTGTTTAAGTTGTAGGGTTAACGTTTTGATTTTGGCCCTTTCTTCTTTTTGAATGTGTGCATTTATTGCTATAAACTGACCTCCGCAGACTGCTTTTGCTGTGTCCCAAAGGTTCTGGTAGGATGTGTTTTCATTCTCATTTGATTCTGTGAATTTCTTTATTCCATCCTTAATTTCTTCTATAACCCAGTAGTTTTTGAGCAAGGTGTTGTTCAGTTTCCATGTGCTTGATTTTTCTCCTTGCTTTTTCTGTTACTGATTTCTACTTTCATGGCTTTATGGTCAGAAAAGATGCTTTCTAATATTTCAGTGCTTTTGATTCTGTTAAGGCTTACTTTATGGCCTGAAATGTGGTCTATTCTGGAGAATGTTCCATGTGTGTTGGAAAAGAAGGTGTACTTGGCTGCTGTTGGGTAGAGTGTTCTGTATATGTCTATGAGATCAAGTTGGTTGATTGTGGCATTTAGACCCTCCATGCCTTTATTAAGCTTTTTTCTGGATGTTCTGTCCTTCACCGAAAGTGGTATGTTGAAGTCTCCTGCTATTATTGTGGAGCTGTCTATCTCTCTTTTCAATGCTGTTAGAGTTTGTTTCAAGTATTTTGGATCCCTGCCATTGCATGTGTAGATATTTATTATGGTTATGTCCTCCTGGTGTATTGACCGTTTAATATAGTGTCCTTCCTTATCCTTTGTGGTGGATTTTGCTTTAAAGTCTGTTTTGCCACAGATTAGTATTGCCACTCCTTCTCTTTTTTGAGTGATGTTTGCTTGATATATTTTTCCATCCTTTGAGTTTTTGTTTGTGTCTTTAAGTCTGAGGTGTGTCTCTTGTAGGCAGCATGTAGACAGATTGTGTTCTTTTTAATTTATTCTGCCACTCTCTGTCTCTTTATTGGTGCATTTAGTCCATTTACAATCAGCGTAATATTGATAGGTATGAGCTCAGTGCTGTCATTTTCATGTCTTTTTTTGCGTGCTGTTGACAGTTTCCTTGTTCCCTTTAATTTTCTGTGCTGAGTCATTTTTCTTTATGTATTTTCTTTTCATCTTTTTCATTGTTGTTGATTTTGTATTTGCTGAGTCTTTATGTTTTTCCTGTTTTTTATTTTGATGTGTAGGATTGTTAGTTTCCTTTATGATTACCTTAATATTTACCCCTTTTTTTCTAAGTTTAAACCACTCTTATTTCTTTGTATCGCCTTGACTTCCTCACTATATGAAAGATCTATGACTACATTTTTTAGTCCTTTTTTGTTTTAATGTTGTCATCTTTTACTTGTTGACATCTCTGTTTCCCTATTTTCAGTGTTTTAGCTTTGATTTATTTTTGTGACTTCCCTATCTGGGTTGATATCTGGTTGCTCTGTCCTGTGTCCTAGTCTTGGGTTGCTATCTGATGTTACTGATTTTCTAACCAGAGGACTCTCTTTAGTATTTCTTGTAATTTTGGTTTGGTTTTTGCTAATTCCCTAAACTTTTGTTTATCTGGAAATGCCCTAATTTCGACATCATATTTGAGAGACAGTTTTGCTGGATATAAAATTCTTGGCTGGCAATTTTTTCCCATCAAGGCTTTATATGTGTCATCTTATTGCCTTCTTGCCTGCATGGTTTCTGCTTAGTAATCTGAGCTTAGTCTTTTTCACTTTCCTTTGTAGATAACTTTTCATTTCTCTCTAGCCACTCTTAAAATTCTTATCTTTGTTTTTGGCAAGTTTGATTATAATATGTCTTGGTGACTTTCTTTTGGGATCTACCTTATGTGGGGTTCAATGAGCATCTTGGATAGATATCTTCTCATCTTTCACGATATCAGGGAAGTTTTCTGCCAACAAATCTTCAGCAATTCTCTCTGTATCTTCTGTTATCCTCCCCTGTTCTGGTACTCGTCACTCATAGGTTATGCCTCTTGATAGAGTCCCACATAATTCTTAGTGTTTCTTCATTTTTTTTTATTCTTTTATCTGATTTTTCCTCAAATAAGTTGGTGTCAAGTGCTTTATCTTCAGTCTCACTAATTCTGACTTCCATTGCCTCAATTCTGCTCCTATGACTTTCTATTGAGTTGTCTAATTCAGAAATTTTACTGTTAATCTTCTGGATTTCTGATTGCTGTCTCTCTATGGATTCTTGCAGCCTGTTAAATTTGTCATTATGCTCTTATCTAATGTTTTTAATTTCCTCCATTGCATGTTCTGCATTTTGCTTAATTTCCTTCCTTATTTCTTGAAGAGTTCTGTATATTAATCTTTTGTATTCTACCTCTGGTAATTCCCAAGAAGTTTTCTTCCTCCAGAAAATTTCTTGATTCTTTGTTCTGGGAGCTTGCTGAAGCCATTATGGTCTGCCTCTTTTTGTGATTTGATATTGACTGTTGTCTCCAAGCCATCAATAAGTTATTTATTTATTTATTTTGTGTTTGCTTACTGTGTCCTAGCTTCTTGTTTTGTTTTGTTTTGATATGCCCAAATAAGCTGCTCATGTGAGTTAGTTTGATTATTGCACCTTTGAAGCTCTAATGTCCTGTCACCAGGTGATTAGAACTGTTACTAGGTATATGAGCCCAGGAGTCCATTTACTTTTCTTGTATGAATTCAGCTCAGGCGTCCAGGTGGTCGGTCATCAAGTGTGAGGTGCAAGCTCTTAACCACAGTCATAGACAGGCAGGGGTGATTGGTGTAGGCACAGGTATCTGGCTGCAGTAGGGCATGGGTTTTGCAGCTTGACTATGAGCACCCAAATCTGTTGGCTGCAAGGATTGAGAGGCACCACTTATTCTTGGACCCCTTTCGTGAGTGGCTAGGTGGCATGGGTGGAGCCCCCAGTCCTCAGGCCCCTGATGTGGGTAGGTGAGGACCCTGCTTAATGGGCAGAGTGGTGGCAAATGTCATGAACCTACCACTCTGCCATATAGCTGAAACAACTGAAGTTAGGCTTCAGGTATATACTCTGTTGTACTGTGCTAACGAGGGCCTACACTGTAGAAATGGGCCCACACAGGTCTATGCAAGGGTGAAAGGTATTCAAAGTACATGGACCCCTTATGCCTGTGCCTAGGCAAAGGAGCTGTGCCTACTCTGAGTTCCTGGCTTAGGGGAGCTGGCAGATTATTTTTTCCTGTTTGTTAATTTGTTCCCTCTCCAAGGCCAGGAGAATGGTTCAGGGCACATGACAGGTCCTACTCCCAGACTAGGGGATGCAGCAATTGCTGAAGCCAGCCCAGGACCCAGTGCAGAGGAGGAGAGGGCAGGTAAATGGAAGGGAGATTTTTCCCAAAGGGGATGTTTTTCGATCCAGGCGGTAGGTCAGATACATGTACTTATCTTTTGCTAATTAAGTGCCACTTTTCACGGGTTCTGGAGGCCAGAGTAGACTCTCTGCCACTGGGTGTCTCCTGATGTGGAAAACGGCTCCCAAGCACCACTGTTTGCCTCACAGCACACGCCAGTTGATCCAGCCTGAAGGGTGCAGGCTCCCTCCCACTCAGGTCTGGAAACTCCTTGCTGCTTCCAAAGTGTCTCTCCCTCCCCCTGCCGCTAAGTCCAGTTCCTCAACTTTGCCTTTGATGTTCAGGGCTGCTCGATTGTCATATATAATCAATTCACTTGTTTTTTCAGGTCTTTTTGATAAGAGGGACCACTGGAAGCATCTGACTACTCCACCATTTTGACCCTGCCTCCTGAATCTTGATACATTACTATTAAGTAAAGGCCATACTTGCCATGAGAGCGTCACTCTTTGTGTTGTACAGTCCTGAGGGTTTTGACAAATGCTTAATGTCATGTGTCCACCATTACAATATCCTACAGGATAGTTTCACTGCCCCCAAAATACCCTGTGTTCCACCTATTCATCCCTTCTTCCTCCCCTCCCCAGGAACCCCTGGCAACAGATATATTTTCTGATCTTTCCATCGTCTCTGCAGTTTTGCCTTTTCCAGAATGTCACATAGTTGGAATAGCAAGCTTTTTTTATTGTGGTAAAAATATATATATAACAAAGCATTTGCCATTTCAACCCTTTTTATGTGTACCATTCGGTGACGTTAATTTCATTCACCATGTTGTGCAACCATCACCACTATCCGTTCTTGATTTTTCCATTTCCCTTAACAGAAGTTCAGTGCCCCTTAAACAATAACTTCCTCCTTTCCCCCTCCTACCCACCCCTGGTAACCCTAACTACCTTTGGCCTCTGTAGAATAGCAAACGTTTTATAAAGGGCCACATAGTAAATATTTTCAACTTTGCCAGCCAGATGGTTTCTGTTGCAATGGCTCAACTCTGCCATTGTAGCTCAAAAAGAGTCATTGGAGAACAAATGGGCATGGATGTGTTCCAATAAAACTTCATTTGCAAAAACGGTTGATTGGCCCTTGGGCTATAGTTTGCCAACCCCTGCTCTACAACCTCTCTGAACAAAACTCAGAGCTGCATAATAATAAATCAAGGCACATTCCTCAACAGATGAAGGATAAACACAATGTGGTAGATACAGGCAATGGAATACTACCCAACCATGAAGAGAAATAAACTCCTGATGCATGCCACAACATGGATGAACCTTGAAAACATCATGCTGAGCGAAATAAGTCAATCATAAAAGGACAAATATTTTATGATTTCAATTCATAGCAAATGTATAGAAACCAAAGATTATTAGTAGTTACCAGGGGTGGGAGGGAGGAGGAAATGGAGAGTTTTTGCTTAGGGGTCACTGAATTTCTGTTAACAGTGGTGAAATGATTTGGAAAAGGATGGCGAGAATGGGTACACAACTTGAAGGATATAATCAACGTCACTGAACTGTACATATAGAAATGGTTGAGATGGCGTACGTTTTGTTATGTATATAATCCGCACACACAGTCAGAATAACTATAAAAAATTTAAAACAAACAAAACTAAACTAAGGCACATAAACACTTAGAGCCCAGCACATTGCAGGTTCTCATCTTAACCAGGCTGCTGTCAGAGTCTTTGTTATTATTAGCAGGGCTGGTCCCTTCATGAATATCGTTAACTCTTACCTTGGTCCCAGGCCCAGCCCTGCCCCAAGTTCCTTCTCCCCTGATCCAGGGCCCACGACTGTGGCTGTCTGTGCCAAGGATGCCTCCATTAGATCTGGCCCCAAGCCCTGGTTGGGGCTGCTCTCTTGAGACTTCTGGTCTGTCTGCAGCCTGGAGGGCCTTGACCTAGCCTGGCAGGTGGGCCTCAGAAGGTGGGATGGAAGTGTGAGGTTGAGGGTGATTCATTGTGGGGTTCTTGGCCTCTCTGCTGCCTCCCAGGCCCAGCCCAGCCCAGCCCAGGTGACTGTGGTATGTGGGCGTTTGCATGTGTGTGTGTGTGTGTGTGTGTGTGTGTGTACTGGTGTGCCCGTGAGTTCCAAAGTGACCCCACAGCCTCACTGAAGCCTTTGATTCAGTCGGCAATCCATCCTTGCTGCCCACTTGGCGCCCAGGCCTGAACTGGGCACTTCTGGACACCCTAAGTAGACACTGCTTCTCTTAGACTGGGGGACAAGAACCACATATGGTTCTTGCAGTGCTGCAAGCAGAGGCCCGGGTCAAAGGGAAGAGCCTGGGGCCAAGGAGCCAGGGTGTGGAGAGGGGAGCAAGGTGCAATTAGGGAGGCTTCCTGGAGGTGGGGTCCTGCCCCAGAAGGCCACAAATCCTAGCGAGACCCTAAAAGAAATGCTCCCCACCTGTGACCTGCCCCTGGATAGAACTCCACCCAGCCTCTACTGGGTAAACCCAGCCTCTAACGCAACTCCAGAGTTCCTGGGTGGTGCAAATGGTTAAGTGCTCAACAACTAGCTGAAAGGTTGGTGGTTCGAACTCACTCAGAGGAGCCACAGATCCACCTCCATAAAGATTGAAAAACAAAGCCCCATTGTCTTCAAGTTGATTCTGACTCATGGCATCCCCATGTGTTACAGAACTGAGCTCCATAGGCTTCTCTTGGCTGCAATCTTTATGGAAGCAGATCACAAGGCCTTTCTTCCGTGGGCTGCTGAGTGGGTTCAAATGACCAACCTTCAGGTTAGTAGTCGAGCAAAAAACATTTGCACCACCCAGGGACCTTCCGTAAAGATTACAGCCAAGAAAATCCCGTGAAGCTCAGCTCTACTCTGTTAACACATGGGTCACCATGAGTTGGAATTGACTTGACAGCAGTGGGGTTAACCCTACTCCAAGCTCTAAAAGGGAATCAAAGCTGCCCATTCAGCTGGCCCGTAAATCCCTAGGTGTGAAGTTGCTCAGCAGCCAGCCTGCAAACACCTCTCCATCGTGGAGGGTCATAATTACTCTGATTCTGACCCTGGCTGAGCTAGCCATGGTGCATCGTAGAAACACACGAGGGTTGCAATTCCAGCACCCTTCCACTCACTGGAAACCATAGTGGTGTAATGTTTAAGCGCTATGGCTGCTAACCAAAAGGGCAGTAGTTTGAATCCACCAGGTGCACCTTGGAAACTCTATTGGGCAGTTCTACTCTGTCCTATAGGGTAACTATGTATCTTAGTCATCTAGTGCTGCTACAACAGAAATACCACAAGTGGATGGCTTTGACAGAGAAATTTATTTCCTTACAGTAAAGTAGGCTAAAAGTCCAAATTCAGGCCATCAGCTCCAGGGGAAGGCTTTATCTCTCTGTCGGCCTTCTTCTCTTCAGTGTTCCCCCGGACTAGGAGCTTCTCTAGGAGCTTCTCTGCGCAGGGACCCTGGTCCAAAGGACGCGCTCCCCTCCCGGCACTGCTTTCTTGATGGTATGAGGTCCCCCTGTCTCACTGCTCACTTCTGTCTTTTATATCTCAAGAGATTGCCTCAGGACACAATCCAGTCTTGTAGATCCAGTCCTGCCTTACAAACACAACTGCCACCCAACCCCCCTCATTAACATCACAGAGGCAGGATTCACAACATATAGCAAAATCACACAGTGCCAGGAATCATGGCCCAGCCAAACTGATGCACACATTTTTGGGGGGACATAATTCAATCCATGACACTATGAGTCAGAATCGACTCGACGGCAACAGGTTTGGTTTTTGTTTTTTCCCACACTCTGCTTCTAGCTGTATGGCGTTGGGCAAGTTACCTAACGTCTCTGAGTTCAGCCTCCTGCTGGGTAAAATGGGGATAAATGGGTGGTCACATATAACCATGAGGGCCCTACACACACACCCTCAGTCGGTAGGGGAGAGCAGAGGAGCAAACCAGGGTTCACAGTGCTGAATCAAGGTCATTGCCAGGCCAGGTGGGCCCCAGATGGGGGTCTCAAGGCACAGCTACCCCTCGTCTCCTGGGGCTCCACCAGGGTGGACACAGGACTGGAACTAGGGAGAGGCAAGTCAGGTGCAAAGACAGGATCAGAATTCTCGATTTTCGTTTTCCCTCCAGCTCCCATATAGCATGGCACGGCACTGTTACTAATCCCATCTTTATTTAAAACTTTGGTATTTTATACATCATGGACTTTTTGCATTCATTTTGATTTTTTTTAATTGCATTAAAATATTATTTATCTTGATGACTGAGATTTTTGGTGCCGCCTTAAATTTAGGGTCCAAGGCAGATGCCTCACTCTCCTCACCCTAGTCCCTGAACCAAGAAAATTTGGTATTTTGTGCATCGTGGACTTTTTGCATTAATTTTGATTTTTTAAAATATTGCATTAAAATTTTTCAGATACATATATAATTTATAATATATGTATATATAATATATTATATATGGAACTCAGCTGCTAATCAAAATGTCAGCAGTTCAAATCCACCAGCCAATCCTTGGAAACTACTCTACTCTATCCTATAGGGTCACTATGAGTCAAAATCAACTCAACGGCAAAGGTCTGGGTTTTGGTTTTTTATATTATATGTATGTAATTTATCTTAATGACTGAGATTTTTTTTACACTGCCTTAAATTTTGTGTCCAAGGTGGATGCCTCACTCTGTATACTCTAGTCCCTGCCCCAGATGAACACACAGCCCACATCCTTTCTGTGGTGCTACCGGCAGAGCTCCCATTCCCAAATCCTTGGAAACTCAAGCGTGGAGGAGGATTTTCCCTCTGGCCCCCATTCACGCCCTCCCTCACCCTCCTACCCGGTAAGCCACCAACATATGCCCAGCCCTGTGCTCCGGTGGTGGCCCCTGGGAAATCCCAGGCCTGGCTCACCCTGGGTATTCCCGGCTCACCCAGGCCCTGCCCTGTGCTAAGTCCCCAGCCTGGTGGGTCTCCCGAAAACTCCCCGGGCTGGTTTCGGGGTGGGAGGCCCACAGTGAAGCAATTTTGCACCGCAGCCCCAGCCATATAGGCCACGCCTGATGCTGGAATAAAGGGGAGGCAGGCACACTCCTTCAGGGACTCAGCCTTGGGCACCTGTGAAAGAGGAAGAGCCCCTCACTGTCAACCCAGGTGAGCCAAGAAGCTGGCTCCTCGGTTAAGCCAGGGGCCTCCTCACGCCAGGCCCTCTCCCTGCTCGCAGCTGCCTCTGGTGGCTTGGGGACAGAGCTGGAACCCAGTGGGTGGTAGCATCTCCTGGTCCCCTTGGGCTCAAGTAGTCCTCAGCAAGAACCCGGCCCCTGCTGCCCTCCTGTGCCTGAACTTGGAGTCCTGGCCCCAAGGAAGCCAGGAGAAGGGGCCAACGTCAGGGCTGTCACTTCCCTGCACTCCCCCAGAACAGCCAGTCTGACTGGTCCAGTGGGGACCTCAGAGCTACAGAGCTATCACCATGGGAATGGGCAGAGTTTGCTGGAGTCTAAACTACCTGGCCTCCAACCCTTCCTGGGATGGGCTTCCCCTGCTTGACCCCAGCCTGGGAGGGACAGGACAGGATGGAGAGGAACTTGAGGTCCGAGGTCCGGGTGACCATGACTCCCGGCCCCCTCCCCCCACCTCCTCCCGCCCACAGCTCTGCGAGGGGCAGCGAGTCATTCACCCCGGACTTTGACTGTGGCCAAAGGCCCTGCTCTGTTCTCCCTGCCTGCGTCCTTCCAACAGGACTGAGCCTCCGCTGAGGTCAACTGGATCTGCCCCCCTGGAAACTGGAACCCCACAATGATGGCCCAGGGTGTCCTCTGGATCCTGCTGGGATTGCTGCTGTGTCCGGAGCCTGGAACAGGTGGGTCAGAGGGCAGATGCCTGGGCTGGGACTCTCGGTTCTGCAAAAAGTGTACTGCTGCCCCTTCCGTGACCAGCCCTGTATGGGAGCAAGGCCAGGGACTCCAACGCTGGGCCCAGCCCTCCAGGAACCAGGAGACACAGATGTTCCTAGCCCCATAGGACCAGGGCGAGGGGAGGGACCTGCGGCCAGGGAAACAAAAACAGGGAAGGTTTCCTGGAGGCGGACATGTAGAGCTAGGAAGGGAAGAAGGAGAAGAATTTTACTTGGTAGAAAAGCAGAGAAGGGTGTATGGGGCGAGAGAAGAGCAAAGTTTTAGAGAAATTGTAGTGTAAACTCTCTGGAAAAGAACCTGGACTCTAGGTGGCAGAGCATGGGGATGAAGCATTCTTGGGTTCAAATCCTAGTTCTGCCACTTGCTAGCTATCTGACTTCAAGCAGGTAATTTAAACTGTGTCTCAGGTAACTCATCTGTAAAAGGACCCACCTCATAGGTTGTTGTGAAGACTAAATGAGTTAAGTTGTCTAAGTCATTTAGGACAGTTTCAGGCATTGGTTTAGTAAATGTTAGCTGTTGTTCAAAACAAACCAGAGGCTGTCAAGTTAATTTCAACTCATGGTGACCCCAGGTGTGTCAGAATAGAACTGTCCTCCATAGAGTTTTCAAAGGTTGATTTTTTGGGAAGTGGACTTCGCAGCCTTTCTTCTGAGACACCTCTGGGTGGACTCGAATCTCCAACGTAGCCAAGCACGTTAACCATTTGCACCACCCAGGGACTTTACTAACCCCCAGCTCTAGGTCCAACACTTTTGGGTTCCAGGGTTAGCCACTGACATTTCCCCCAAGAAGGTACAGGCCCATCCTTCAAGACACCTTTCCCTCTAAACTCACCGAAATCTAGTCCATCACCAAGAACTGCTCATCTTTTCTCCACATATCCGGGGACACAGCCCTCTTCCCTCCATCGCACTGCCCGACCCTTCATCGCTCATCTCCACACTGTCTCCCCTTCCCTTCTTTAGCCCCCCCGCAAAAGTCCATTTTCCACATAGCAGCCAAAGGAACAATCATAGAACGTCCCTCTCCTGCTCATAATCCTGCCATGGCTACCTAGTGCTCATAGACAGTCCAAGCTCCTTAACCGAAGGCCTAGTGTATCATGAACACTAGTTGTCTCTGTGCCTCAGTTTCCCCTCATCTACACAAGGACAGTATTGGGGGCCACAGGGTTGTTGGATGGAGGCATCGAGAAAGTGTGGAGTTGGCTGGCGGCGCTCAGGTTGGGGTGGGGCTGGGCCACTGGGCTGACAGCTCTTCCCCGTCCCCACAGCCTGCCTGCCTTTGCTCATGGACTTCGTCATCCAGGCCCTGGGTGAGCTGGAGCAGAAGGTGCCAGTGACCGAGATCAGACCCACAGCCTCTGCGTGGCTACTGTCAGCCCAGGACGCCAGCCCCCATGACCCCCTCCGCCGCTTCCTGCTAAAGAAGGAGGGCCTCAAGGCCATCAAACTGGATCCCCACCTGCTGAGCCCAAAGCTTCAAGGCCTGGCAGAGAAAGTGGCCCAGCATGATGTACAGGGTGGGCAGGAGTATGGGGTGGTGCTGGCACCCGATGGCTCGACCGTGGCTGTGCAGCCTCTGCTGGCTGGGCTGGAGGCAGGGCTGCAGGGGCACAGGGTGGTGAACTTTCCCTTGGGCAGCACAGCCCCCCCTCAGGATGCCAAAGCCACCTCTCCATATGTTGGAGCCATGGTTCCAGAGGTAACAGCCACCTCCCCAGGACTCAGAGTGGCCTCACCAGATGTCACCTCTCTAGATACGGAAGCTGCCTCTCCAGATACCAAAGCCACATTCCCCACCAGTGTGGACAGCCTCCTGGCGGTCACCCTGGCCAAAGACCTGGGTCTAACCTTTCTCCAGGACCCCCAGACCCAGAGCCCTCCTGTCCTGGGAACTGAGGGCTGCTGGGACCAGCTCCATGCCCCCCAGACCTTCACCCTCCTGGACCCCAAAGCCTCACCGCTCACCACAGCTTTCTTCAATGGTGCCCTGGATGGGGCCCTCCTGGGAGACTACCTGAGTTGGATCCCTGAGCCCCGGCCACCCCTCAGCCTCCTGCTGAGCCAGTACTATGGAGCTGGTGTGGCCACAGATCCAGGGCTCCGAAGCAACTTCCGACGGCAGAATGGGGCTGTCTTGATCTCGGCCCCAACTCTGACCCAGCAGGTGTGGGGGGCCCTCCTCCTGCTACAGAGACTGGAGCCCACACACCCCCAGCTACAGGGCATGAGCCAAGATCAGCTGGCTCAAGTGGCCACCCATGCCACCGAGGAGTTCACCAAGGCTTTCCTGGGTGAGAAGGCCCCTCATCCCCTCACCCTCCCAGACATACCCAGCCCCATGTGGTCAGGGGGATCTAGGGAATGGGGGAGTCGAGAGGGGGCAATAAGGGCTGTGCCTGGGGAGGGCCAGGGAAGGTGCACAGATGAGGAAATGCTGGCATTGGGTATTGAGGGATGAATGTGAGTTCGTCTGACAAAAAAGTGAGGAAGAGGGGGCATTCCAGGCAGTGGGCTCAGCATAGGCAAAGGCACAGAGGTGTGAGGGTCCAGGGCAAGTTCAACAGAGACCAAGCTTGGAACATTGGTTTGAATGGGAGTTCAGCGAGTTACTTCCTGTGCAACTTTAGGCGAGTTGCTTCACTTCTCTGAACTTTCTTCAGTGAAACAGGGTGGGGGTGTAGGGGATGGGGTGGTAAATCTTTACTATATCTTGGACTTGCTGGATGGTTTAATAAGATTCCTCTTTTCTAAGATTCCTAGGGCTCAGGGCAGGGCAAGCTAGAGAGAGCGTTGAGCCCTGGGTTATAAAGGGCCTTGAAGGCTGAGCTAAAATTCTTGGGCTTTATTATGAAGGTCGTCAAAGTCATAGCAGATGTCTGAACACGTCAGAGACATCGTTAGATGTGATTAAGTCTGATACCAGTGGGGGTCGATGTGCGGTCAGCTGGACTCTCCCCAAATCTGGCAGGGGGCTGGAGAAATGGCCTATATATGCGCTCTAATGGTGGTGCAAGCAGCAGGTGGGAGAGCTCATGCTCACCCTAGCCCTGGACCCCATTCCAGACTGCCCCGCCATTCACCCCCGCTGCCGCTGGGGGGCCGCGCCGTACCGGGGTCAACCGATACCACTGAAGCTGCCGCTCGGCTTCTTGTATGTGCATCACACGTACATTCCCGAGCTGCCCTGCACCGACTTCGCGCAATGCGCCGCCAACATGCGCTGGATGCAGAGCTTTCACCAGGACACCCGCGGCTGGGACGACATCGGCTATAGGTGGGCCGGGCCTGGCCGGGGCGGGGCCGAGGCTGAGTGGGCGGGGGCTGAGGTAGGGGCGGGGCTTAGAGGGAGCTGAGCTGGCAAGGCGGAGGAACAGCTTGGGGTGGGTGGAGCCACGATGGAGACGAGCGAGGGGCATATAATGGGGGCGGGGCCTCAACAGGGACCAGAAATCGCTAGACTGGGTGATGCTTGGGTTGGGGGAGGGAATAGGGCAAGAGTCAGGGCCTGAGGGAAGGGGCGGGGGCCTAAGGGAAGGGGTGGGGCTTTTGGGTGGGCTGGGACAGAGGCAGTGATGGGGCGTGACCTAAGGCAGAACTGGTGTCGGAACTGGGCAGGAGCTAGATTTGGGACAAGCCGCGCCCCAGGATAAAGGGGCGTGGCTAGCGCTGAGGGGTGGAGCCAGAGGGTTGGCGGGTCTGTGACCGGAGTAGGGCAGCACCTGGACCCGACAGAACCTACGTGCCGGGGCGGAACTTGGGATGGGGATGGCCCCGGCTCAGGGGCAGGGTTTGGGTCGGGAGACAGGGCCTTGGGGTGGGCGGAATGAGGTCGGGCCTTCCTGACTCCACGTCGTGCCTCCCGCCCCTCTGCTCCTTAGTTTCGTGGTTGGCTCGGATGGCTACGTATATGAGGGCCGCGGCTGGCACTACGTGGGTGCGCACACGCTCCGCTACAACACCCGTGGCTTCGGGGTGGCCTTCGTGGGCAACTACACGGCGGAGCTGCCCACCGAGGCCGCGCTGCGCACCATGCGCGACGAACTCCCGCGCTGTGCTCTGCGCTCCGGCCATCTGCGACCCGACTACAAGGTGCTCGGCCACCGCCAGCTCGTGAGCACCAAGTGCCCCGGCGACGCGCTCTTCAACGTGCTGGGCACCTGGCCGCGCTTCGCAGCCGTGAGTCATCGCCACCCTTGCTAACTCGGCCCCCAGCCCCTCCTTCGCACAAGCTCAGCAGGGTCCCTGACCGCTAGCCTGCCCGCACAGCCCCAGCCAGGCTCCTGGTCCCGCTTTGCAGCCCTTTTACACAGGCAACCGCGGCCCAGTCTTCAGTCACTGCCCCCTGACCTTGGCCTGCATAGCCCCAGCCCTGCTTCTGTCCACAGCCCTCCACACCGATTTGTGAACCCCTGACCCAGCCACTTTGTTGCCCAGCTTCTAGCACCTCTGCCCACTCAACTGGAGCATAGAGCCCTCTGCCAACACAACCTCAGCCTGGCCTGCATGATCTATGCCCAAATCACAACCCCTCTGCCTATACAACCTCAACCCAGCCCACACAACCTTGGCCTGGCCTCTGCCCCCTACCCAAAGTCCTTCTGTCTGCATAACATTGGCCCAGCCCCTGAGCCCCTCCCTAAAACTCCTTTGCCTGCAGAATCTCTGCCCAGTCCCTAATGCTGTGTTGCTAATCCTTTGCCCCCAGGACCCTTGCCTAGTCCCTTGCTCCCTGGCCCCTGATGGCAACGCTTATGCTGGAGCAACCTAGGCACAGCCAGCACAGCCTCAGCGTCATGACGTCCTCCAAACGTCCTCTGTAATCACACCTGGACCCCGTCTCCACAACCTCATACTACCTGCCGCTCCATTTTATTAAGCTATCAATCCACCCACCCTGGCCTGCAGTTGGCTTCCTACCTACCTCCTGACTTTGAGACCCTGTCCCCTTCCCCATCCAGGGTCCCACCCTGGGAACAGCATACCCAGCCTCCCACCCCCAAGCCTTACACCCTCTTCTTTTCTAGGATGTGAAGCCAAGAACTGCTAGGAGGGCCTCTTGGAGGTCCAGAAGGGAGCTACCCCCACTCCTGCCAGCTGCAGACCCCCAATAAAGAGACCATGGAAAGAGCCATGTGCATGTGCCATCTGTGTTTGCAAGCATTGTCTTAGGTTGGGTGCTCCAGAAGCAGATCCTAAGACAGGAATCCCAATGCAAGTAGTTCATTGGGAAGGTGATCTCAGGAAACACAAGTAGAGCAGTAGGGGTGTGAGACAGGGAAGGAGAGAGGTGAGTACAGGGTGTGCTATCAAGCAGCTTCCCACTGTGGGCGACTGTGTCCCAATCTCACTGAGGACCTCAGGGAAACATCATAGAGAAGACATCTGAGTGTCATCCCACCCAGGGGTGAGGGAGCTGGGGTATTGATCCACCACCTTACATCAATGATTGGTTGGCAGCTGTTCTCAAGGAGGTGTTAATTCACCAACACTTTTGGGCTGCTTGTCACATGGGCAGTGTCTTAGTTCCCAGTGCTGCTGTAACACAAACACCACAAACTGGTGGCTTTAAAGAACAGATGTGTATTTTCCCACAGTTCTGGAGGCTAAAATTCCAAACTAGGGTCTTGGCAGTGTAGATTCCTTCCTTGTCGGAAGCCTCGGGCATTCCTTGGTTCCTTGGTGTTCTTTGGCTTGTAGGTGATCCTCACATGGCGTCTATCTTCCTCGAGTGTGTGTTTCTGTGTCTATTCTGGTCTTCCTATAACTCTGAAGTGATTAGGTTTAGGATACACTCTACTTGGGTATGATCTCATTAACATAACAAAAGAAAAACCTTATTTTCAAACAGATCCACAGGTACAAGGGCCAGAATCAATACTAATTTGGCGGGGGGTGGGGGAAGGCAGGGACACAGTTCAATCCATAGTAGGCAGCATGACTCTAGCTTCCAGAGAAAGCCCTCAGGCAAACATGCAGGTCCTGGGAGTTGGGGGCTGGTGGGGACAGTAGGCTGGGAAGTTGTGAAGGCTGAGGAGATACACCTGAGGGGATACACCAAGAGACTCTGCTACATTGTAGGTACGCAGAGGGTGGCCTGAGGGGGTATGAATGACACATCTAAGGTGAGTGTACCTGCCCATACATGTCTGGCTCCAGGAGAAGGATCTTTGGTCCTCAGTAAAGAACCCCCTCCTCAGGGCAGGCTACATAATTTGGGGTACCCATGCAAAATGAAAATGTGGGGCCTTTTGTTCAAAAATTAATAATTTCACACTTCACCAAAGAAGACATTCAGGCGGCTAACAGACACATGAGGAAATGCTTGCAATCTTTAGCCATTAGAGATATGCAAATCAAAACTACAATGAGATACCATCTCACCCCAACATTACTGGCACTAATCAAAAAAACAGAAAATAACAAATGTTGGAGAGGCTGCAGGGAGATTGGAACTCTTATGCCTCACTGCTGGTAGGAATGTAAAATGGTGCAACCACTATGGAAAACAATAGGGCGCCTCCTTAAAAAGCTAGAAATAGAAATAACATACAATCCAGCAATCCCACTGCTAGGAATATATCCTAGAGAAATAAGAGCTGTCACACAAATAGACATATGCATACCCAAGTTCATTGCAGCATTATTCACAATATCAAAAAGATGGAAACAACCTAGGTGCCCATCAACAGAAGAATGGATAAACAAATTATGGTACATACAATGGAATACTACTCAACCATAAAGATCAATAATGAATCCAAGAAACATCTCACAGCGTGGATAAATCTGGAGGGCATTATGCTGGATGAAATAAGTCAATCACAAAAGGACAAATATTGTATGAGACTACTATTATAAAAACCAAGAAAAGGTTTACACACAAAAACACAATCTTTGAGGGTTATGAGGGAGGGGAGAGGTGGGGAGGGGAAATCACTAACTAGATAGTAGATAAGTGTTAACTTTTGGTGAAGGGAAAGACAACACACAATATAGGGGAAGTCAACACAACTTGAATAAGGCAAAGTCATAGAAGCTTCTTAGACATATCCAAACACCTTGAGGGACCAAGTTACTGGGGCTGAGGGCTGGGGACCACAGTCTCAGGGGACATCAAGGTCAATTACCATAAATAGTTCATAAAGAAAATGTTCTCCAACCTACTTTGGTAAGTAGCATCTGGGGTCTTAAAAGCTTGCAAGCAGCCGTCTAAGACACATCTATTGATCTCATCCCATTCTGAGCAAAGGAGAATGAGGAAAATTAAAGACACAAGCAAAATATTAGTCCACAGGACTAGTTGACCACATGAATCACACCGCCACCCACCTGAGCCCAAAAGAACTAGATGGTGCCCGGCTACCACTACTGACTGCTCTGACAGGGTTCACAATAGAGGTTCCCAGACAGAGCAGGAGAAAAAAATGTAAAACAAAATTCAAATTCACAAAGAAAGACCAGACTTACTGGTCTGACAGAGACTGGAGCAAGCCCCGAATCTATGGCCCCCGAACACTTTGCTAACTCAGAACTGAAGCTACTCCTGAAGTCCACCTTTCAGCCAAAGATTAGACAGGCCTATAAAGCAAACAATAACACACGTGAGGAATGTGCTTCTTAGTTAATTCAAGTATACGAGACCAAATGGGCAGCATCTGCCCAGAAGCAAAGACGAAAACGCAGGGACAGGAGAACTGGATGAATTTACACGGAGAACCCAGGGTGGAAAGGGAAGCGGGGGGAGTGCTGACACATTGAGGGGATTGCAACCAATGTCACAAAACAATCTGTGTATAAATTTTTTAATGAAAAACTAATTTGCGCTATAAACTTTCACCTAAAACACAAACCAAAAAAAACAACAACCCATTGCCATTAAGTCGATTCCAACTTACAGCGACCCTATAAGACAGAGTAGAACTGCCCCATAGCGTTTCCAAGGAGTGGCTGGTGGATTCGAACTGCCAACCTTTTGGTTAGCAGCCAAGCTCTTAACCACTGTGCTATCAGGGCTCTGGCCTAAAACTTAACAAAACCAAAAAAAAACCTTTGCCATCGAGTTCATTTCGACACATAGTGACCCCGTGTGTGCACAGTAGAACCGTGCTCCATAGAGTTTTCAAGTCGGTGACCTTTCAGAAGCAGATCACCAGGCCTTTCTTCTGAGGCACCTCTAGGTGGGTTCGAATCATCAACCTTCCAGTTAGTAGTTGAGCACTTAACCGTTTGGGCCACACAAGGACTCCACTTTTGATTAATAGTCTAGTGCAAACTATTTGCACCATTTAAGGACCTCAAGACGACAACAGCAGAGCATTAAACTAAGTCCGGGGCCCTTCTGAACATGGAGCCCGTCTGAGGGGGAAAGAAGGGGATATTGTGCAAACCTTCCCCACCCACTATTCCATGGATTCTGGTCATATCTGCCTTTTCACAAACTGCTCCTTCTACCTGGCACACTCTTTCCATGGCTGGCTCCTTGTCTTGCTTCAGGTTGTAAATGTCACCTCCTCAAGGAGGCCCTCCCTGATTTTTCCAGCTCGAAGAGCATCACCTCTGCTCAGCGCTACTCCAACCCAGCTAGAAAAGTGCTGCATTTGCCTTTGAAATCTGTCTCCCTCACTGGCCTGTGAGCTCCAAGTTTGTTTAGTTCCCCTTGCTTCTCCAGCCCCCAGCACAGAGTAAGCTCTCAGAAAACACTTGTTGAATAAACGAAGGCTCTCAGAATGAATCTTTTGAAACTGATATTGTCATCCTGTTGTACAAATAAGGAAACCGAGTCTCAGAGAGAGGAAGTGACTTGCCTGGAGTCACACAGCGAGAGAGAGGGGCCAGCTGACACTCGATCCACCCTGTACCCCCTGTCCAGCTCCTGGCATTCTGTTAATTCTCGTGCTGACTCATGTATTGCTCAGAACAACATCTTCTCACTTCTTTTTTCCAAATAAACATCAACTGAGGTGTAACAGAGATACAGAAAGCGCACAAAAAGTGTATCTGTTGCTCAATGAATTTTCAGAATGGAACACACCCATGTAACCAGCACCCAGCTCCAGAAATAGAATACGTTATATTTATGTTATGTGAATTTCACCTCAATAATAATAAAAATAGAGATAGAGCATGCCCATTTCCCAGAGCCTCTCTCCTGTCCCCTCCCAGTCCCTGTTCTGACTTGTTATACATAGTTTTGCCTGCTTTCGAACTTTACATAAATGCAGTCACAGTTTAAACTCTTGATTGTCTGTTTGAGATTTTTGTTTTGTTTTTGCTTTGGGGGCGTTTTGGTTTTTTTGCTCATCATTGGGTTTATGATTCCATCTGAGTTGAATTGTTCAGTAGTTTCTTTGTTCCCGTTGCTGTATAGTACTCCATCGCAATACTCTCATAGAATATGAGACCCCAATGTATCTATTCTATGATAGATGGACACCTATGTTATTTCTAGTTTGGGGCTATTACAAATAGGATACATTTACATGAAATATCTAGAAGAGGCATATGTATAGATACCAAAGCTTATTAGTGGCTGCTAAGGGTGGGAAGGAGGGGAAAAGGGGGAGTCATTGTTTAGGGGCCTCTGAATCTCTGTTAATGGTGATTCAATAATTTGGAAACAGATAGTGGTGATGGTTGCATAACATAAAAGTGATTAATGTTGCTGAATTGTACACGTAAAATATGTTGAAATGGCAATTTTTTTGTTATATGTATACTCACCACAATTATATGTATATTATATATACCCCATATATATATATATATAAGGAGCCCTGGTGTCCCAGTAGTTAAGCACTCAGATGCTAACTGAAATGTCGGCAGTTCGAATCCACTAGCAGCTCTGCAGGAAAAAGTTATGGCAGTCTACTCCTCTAAAGATTTCAGCCTTGGAAACCCTACAGAGCAGTTCTACTCCGTTCTATAGGGTCACTATGAGTCGGACTTGACTTGATAGCAATGAGTGCTATATATACGTATATATTATAAATACTGGAAACCCTGGTGGAGTAGTGGTTAACAGCTATGACTGCTAACCTAAAGGCTGGCAGTTGGAATCCACCAGATGCTCCTTGGAAACTCTATGGGGCAGTTCTACTCTGTCACATAGGGTCGCTGTGAGTTGGAATTGACTTGATGGAAACAGGTATATTATAAAATTTTTTTTAAAATAGAGTTGGTAGGTGGCACAGTTTGTGCTCATCTGCTAACCTAAATATTGGTGGTTGGAACCCACCCAGCAGAACTGCAGAAGATAAAGGCCTGTCAATCTGCTTCCATTAAGATTACAGCCAAGCAGCTCCTGTCTGGAGGCAAGATGAGAAGGCAGAGAGGGTCAGGAGCTGGTTGAATGGACTCTGGAGATCAGAGGTGGAAGGAAGGAGTGTGCTGTCACAATATAGGGGGAGCAACTAGGGTCACATAACAATGTATGTTTAAATTTTTGTATGAGAGACAAACTTGAATTGTAAACTTTCACTTAAAGTACAACAATAAAATAAAATAAAAAAGATTACAGGAAAGAATACTCTAGGACAGTTCTACTCTGTAACATATGGGATTGCCACGAGTCAGAATCGACTCCACAGCAACTAACATCAACAACGGGCATTTCTGTTGGGAGCATAGCTAGTAGTGGAACTGCTGGGTCATAGGAGAGGAATATGTTCTTTTACTAGAGCATGCCAAACACTTTTCCAGCGTGAGTGAATCTCTCTACATTTGAAAAGCAGTGGATGAGAGTTCCAGTTGCTCCATATTCTCACCGGCCTGTGCTCATTTTGCAGAGAAGGCAACTGAGGCTCAGAGAGGCTGCCTCCTGGTCAGTGAGGGACTCTGGATCCTTCTGGCCAGAAATCTACTGCCATCTCTTCTCCCCTCAGCATCCTGTCCCCGCTGTGCCCTCCCAGCCTGTTGTGGGGTGGGGTGGGACATACAGGGTCACGTGGAGTTGGGTTCAGCAGGAGGAAGCCAGGCAGGGTGCAGACGGCTGCTGAGTCTAGGGCTGGTCAGGAAATCGAGGTAAGGGAGCGGCTGTGGGAAGGGAGTGTGAGCATCCCCAAAGGGGTCCCTAGAGGCAGAGCTGAGAGTGGGGAGGGGGCTGAGATGAGGGTGGCATGTGGGAATACAAGGGGCAGAACTGTCAGCCTCTCTCCCCAGAAGACCCCTCACCATGGACTCACTGTCACCCTGCCGGACCTTCCAACCCCAGCTGGCAGCCCCCACCACGCTGAGCTCCTACCGCTGGCACACAGGGAATGGCAGTGAGAAGGGGGCTGGAGTGTCCCGCTGGGGTCGCTTCACGGGCTGGGGAAGGGCTTTGAGCCAGCCGGAGCCTGTGGTCAGCAACCAACCAGCACCTCGCTCGCTGTTCCGTCGTGTCCTCTCTGTGCCCTCCAAGGAGCCGCGGACAAGCCGCCTCCGGCTATCCAAGACCCTCTGGGGGAGGCATAAGAGCCCACCGCTGGAGCCGGAGCCAGAGCCAGAGCCACAGCCCCCAGGTACATAGGTCCCCCACCCTGAGTCTGGGCCTGGCTGGGAGGCCGGATGCTTGGGTTTTGTCTGCCTCCGGAGCATCAGCCCTACAGACACAGGAAGTTGTGGGGAGAGCAAAAACTCAGCAGGAAGTGGCTGGGGCCCAGCTGCCCTCTTCCCTCTTTCCACCTAACCTAGGGCCTGGGGGCTGGGAGGAAAGGCCAGGCAACTGCGGGCTGGGAGTCCAGTCTGGGGAAGAGACAAGGAATAGACCCACAGCAGCACTGTCAGATGCCAAATGCTCTCAGCCCGGACAAATTTCTCATATCCGATGGACCAGGCTCATCTTCTCCTTCCTGGGTAACCATCTCAGCTGCCTCTTATTCTCCTGCCCTCTAGCCTGACCATTTTCTGTTCCTTTGAACACTTTCCACCTTAGATTGGTTGTTTATGTAAGGGACCACAGCTGCTGTCTTTTATTATAACCTCTGGGACCTACCCACTGTCTTGGTTAAGAGAGAAATTTTTTGTCTGAAGCCTGGCTCAACCACTCATGAGCTGTGTGACACTGGGCAAGTCACTCAAACTAACTGGGCCCCAGTGTCCTTCTTGGTAAAATGGGGGTTATAATAGGGCTATTGGAGGATTAAATGAGAGAAGGCATGTAGAACAGTCAAGACAGTACTGGAGACATAGTAGGTGGGCAGTGTCCAGATGCCAAATGACTCGTAGCCTCAACAGGTCTCTTCTCGTATCCGATGGCCCAGGCTCACCACCTCCTGCCTGGATAGCCATCTCAGCTGCCTCTTGCTGTCCTGCCCTCTAGTCTCCATACCTTAGGTTCTTCACCTCCTTGAGCCTCAGTTTCCCCAACAGTCAAATGGGAATAATGACCCATGGTCGGTGAGAACAAGGTCCAGAGAGGGGTACAGCCTTACTCAAGGTTATACAGCCCAACATGGTTGTTGAGGAGACAAGGCACCTAGGAGGGAACTCCTAACGAGCTTTGATAAATGGAGAGGGGGGCCTGAGGGAGAGGAAAGGACTCCCAGGTCCCCAGTACCTCCTCATCTGCCCAGAGCCAGAGCTGGAGCCAGAACCAGAGCCTCCTGCCCCACAGATCCCCGAGGCCCCTGCACCCGATGTGCCTGTCTGGGACATTGGGGGTTTCGCCCTGTTTGATGGAAGACTGGTGCTGCTTGGGGGTGAGGAGGAGGTGAGAGGGAGCACATGGACTGGGTGGGGGGTTGAGAGAAAGACTGGAAAGTGGTTGGCCTCTCCCTCTGCATGCCTGCCTGCCTCCCTTATCTGACTGCCCTCTCCTGGGGGGGAACAGTGTCTCCGACGGCCCCGGGTGGGGAGCGGGAGCTCTGAGACCAGCATCCAGGTAGCCATGGTGAACCTCAGGGATCCAGGTAAGCTTGAAGAGTAGAGAGGGCTGGGGAGTTTGGGAGCCTCTCAAGGTGGGGCAGAATCTAAGATGATCCCAAACCCCCAACCTCCCATCCCTGACCACTACAGATCGAACCCTTGGAAGGACTGAACCAGAGGCTGCTGGTCCCAACCAGGTCCACAATGTTAGGGTGAGGCAGCCAGCAGAGGTGGGAGGGACTGGGGGCGGGGGGAAGGAATCAAAGAGCCCAAGACTCTCATAGCTGAAAGGAGATTCTTACTGTGTGGTTCTGGGCCGCTCACTGCCCCCTTAGTGTCCCCATCTGTCTTACGGAGCTCATGAAAGAATCTCCCTCGCAATTTATGAGAACTCAATAAAAATGCAGAAAAGCATACGCAGGGGCTTTAGAAACAGGATCTGCTGGTTGCCCTTATTATTACTCCTACTAATGCAACCTGAGCTTGTGGTTCTCCAAGACCAGCAGATCCTCTGGGAGACCCTGAGGGCAAAGAAGGAGCTGAGGAGGGAACACAGGCCTCTGTCCAGCTGACATCCTCCTCCCCACAGGGGTTACTCAAGAGGCTGAAAGAGAAAAAAAAGGCCAGGTCGGAGCTGGGAGCCAACACTCCCAGGGATGGGTAAGGTCTCTGAGGGGCCTGAGAGCCTGGGGTTCAGCATTGCCCCCTCCTCCTCCTCTAACTACCTTCCATTTCAACTGTCATCAAACACCTCCTGCTGCCCCTCTGTGTCCTGCCCTATGTTGGGTGACACTGGGTTCACTAAGAGAGCCTCCATAGACCCAGCCCTTAGTCCATAAGGATAAAAGAGGAGCTAAATCAACACTCTAGTCTGGCAGTGCCACAGAAAGCTTCCCCAACATTGAATTCTGAGAGAGATCTGAAGGGTGGGTGGAAGTTAATCAGCCCAAGAGGGGCAGGAAAAGCATTCCAGGCAGAAGGAACAGCATGAGCAAAGGCCAAGAGGCCAGAAGGAGCTTTGCATGTTCATGGGACAAAACGAAGGCAGATGTGGCTGGAGCTCAGAGAGTGAGGGAAGGAGTGGTGAGCAAGAAGGTCAACATGTGACAAGGGCTGCACTATGTAGGGTCATGCAGGCCACCGCTAGGAGTTTGGAGGTTATCCTAAGAGCATGGAGAGTATAGGGGGCTTGGAGGGAGTGCAGAAAAAAGGATTCAATTTAGTTTAAAGTCCGTCCTGTCCTCTCTACACCCTTGAGAGGGGTGTGTGTGTGTGTGTGTGTGTGTGTGTTGTGTGTGTGTGTGTGTTGTGTGTGTGTAGAATGACCCCCACTCGCCCCTCCCCAGGCCCCCCAGTGCTCTGGGCTCACGGGAATCGCTGGCCACACTCTCTGAGCTGGACCTGGGTGCAGAGCGGGACGTGAGGGTCTGGCCACTGCACCCAAGCCTGCTGGGGGAGCCCCACTGCTTCCAGGTAAGCGCGGGCAACCCTCCACCTCGGTCCCAACCCCAACCCTTTGGCTCCACCCCTGGCTTCAACCCCATCCCCGGGCCCCTGCCCCAACAGGTGACATGGGAGGGCGGGAGCCGCTGCTTCTTTTGCCGCTCAGCCGCGGAGAGGGACCGCTGGATCGAGGATCTTCGTCGCCACTTTCAGCCCAGCCAGGTCAGTGTTCCACAGAAGTCCCCCCAGAGCGCCGGGAGACCGCGCCTTCCACCCTCTCCAACCTCCCCCGCCCCCCCACGTCATAACCCTGCTCCCTAGACACACCTGCCCCGCCCAAGCTGACTTTTGCAACCACTAGGGGAATCCCCCGTCTTTGGAGTACAACTCCCTCCCCTTCTCGGCACAGTGGGCCCGCCCCTTCGACCTTTGCCAAACCCTGCCTGCGCCAACTCCGCGTTGAGATACACCTGCCCCGCCTACGCCTTTTGCTACCTTTCCGAGACACACCTCCATTGGTCCATTACCAGCCGCGCCCCTCCCATTCAGTGTCTGCCCCGTTAGCCCCCAAAGCCCCGCCTACCCAGGCAGTTGCAAAGCCCCGGCTCCGCGGCGGCTCCTGCAGACCCAGAACGCCCGTCTCTCAGATTGTCACTAGTTGCTGTCCAGTCAGTTCCGACTCATGGCGACCCCATGTGTGCAGAGTAGGACTGCTCCATTGGGTTTTCAAGGCTGTGACCTTTTGGAAGCAGATCGCCAGGCCTGTCTTCCTCCCCAGGTGCCTCTGGGTGGGTTCGAACCGACAACTTAGTAGTGGAGAGCTTAACCGTTTGCGCCACCCAGGGACTTCTGATCTCTCAAGGAGACCCCAAAAAAGCTAGGGAGCTTCCACGGGGACCCTCGTGCACCCCACTCTCTCCCCCTCGGGGCCCAGCGATCTTCCTGGGGGCGCGGAGCACGGGTTCGAGACTCCGCGCTGCCTGCGCCCCCTCCCTCCTCTGACACCCCACCCGGTTCCCAGGACAACGTGGAGCGGGAGGAGACGTGGCTGACCGTGTGGGTGCACGAGGCGAAGGGACTACCACGGGGGGCGGCCGGCGTGCGCGCCGAGCTGTGGCTAGACGGCTCACTGCTGGCACGCACGGCGCCGCGGACCGGTCCGGGCCCGCTCTTCTGGGCAGAGCGCTTCCACTTCCCGGCTCTACCGCCCGCGCGGCGCCTGTCGCTGCGGCTGCGCGGCGCGGGCCCGGGAGGCGCGGCACTGGGTCGCGTGGCGCTGGCGCTGGCGGAGCTGGGAGCGCCCCGCGGCCCAGCCGCGGGCCTGGAGCGCTGGTTCCCGCTGCAGGGGGCGCCGGCGGGCGCGGCGTTGCGGGCGCGGGCCCGGGCGCGGCGGTTGCGCGTGCTGCCGTCCGAGCGCTACAAGGAGCTGGCGGAGTTCCTCACCTTCCACTACGCGCGCCTCTGCGGGGCGCTGGAGTCTGCGCTGTCCGCGCAGGCCAAGGAGGAGCTGGCCGCCGCAATGGTGCGCGTGCTGCGGGCCACCGGCCGGGCGCAGGTGCGGTTCCGCGACGGTGCGGACCTGGGGGTCCCGGGGTGGGCCGACCGCGCCCTGAGGGCGGGTCCTGAGCTTCACCTGTGAGGGGCGAGGTTGAGCATGAATTATAAGGAGCGAGTCAGCTACAAGGGACGGGTAGGCTCGAGGGGCAGGGCCTGAGTAGCACCTGCGAGGGGCGAGGCCTAAGCTTCAGCCGTCAGGGGCGGGAGCTGAGCAAGTTATAAGGGGCGGGTCATTGCAAGGGGCTCGGCCTGAGTGTCACTCGTGAAGTGCGGGGCCCGGGCGTCAACTGCGCGCGGCCGAGCCGGAGCTTCAGCTGCTAGAGTAGGTTTAGAGCAATAGCTTCGAGGGGCAGAAGCTAAGCATCACCTATGAGGGGTGGGTCAGATGAGATGGGTGGACCCTAAGGAGAACCAGTGAGAGGCGGGGCAGCTGCGAAGGGTAGAGCCTGAGCTGGGCCGCAGGTCTAAAAGGCTCAATTTTCTGCTGTGAGGGGTTCCAGCCTGCTGTGAGCTCCAGCAATATGGGCGCGGCAGCTATAAGTGTCGGGGCTTGAGCCCCAGGTGTGAGGGGTGGGCCTAGGGCCTGGATTCCCGCAGCTCAGTCTACGCCCTGCCATCCTCCTGCTCTGCCCAGGCATTGGTGACAGACCTGGGCACCGCAGAGCTGGCCCGCTGTGGAGGCCGCGAGGCGCTGCTGTTCCGGGAAAACACGCTGGCCACCAAAGCTATCGATGAGTACATGAAGCTGGTGGCACAGGATTACCTCCAGGAGACCCTAGGTGAGCTGAGGGGTGGAAGTCAGAGTCCTACTGGGTGGGCTGAGGGTCCTGGATAACCTAGACTCTGGTAGTGAGTAGCAATAGGATCCTGGAGTGGGGACTGGGGACTCCCAGAGATGTTAGGTGTCTCCAGGGTGAGTTGGAGATAGAGTTGGAGGGCTGGGTGGGGTAAGTGCTGTGGTCATGTGCCCCGACCCGTTCTGGCTGTGCTGGGTTGCAGGGCAGGTTGTGCGGCGTCTCTGTGCCTCCACTGAGGACTGCGAGGTGGACCCCAGCAAGTGCCCGTTGCCCGAGCTGCCCCAGCACCAGGTCAGACTGCGAGAAGGCTGTGAAGATGTCTTCGAGAACATCGTCCACTCCTATGAGTGAGAATCAGGGGCCCCAGCAGCTGCACCTACCCCTGTGCTCAGTCACTATGCTGACCCCGGCCCCCAAATAAGGTTACCAGATGAAATACAGGACACCTAGTTAAATTTGGTGCAATATTTGGGACATGTTGCTGTTGCTTTTGTTAGTTGCCATCAAGTTGATTCCAACTCATGGCATGGCAACCCCATATGTTACAGAGTAGAACTGCTCCACAGGGTTTTCTTGGCTATAATCTTAACGGAAGCAGATTGCCAGGTCTTTTCTTCCGCAGTATGCCCGGGTGGATTCAAACCCCCGACCATTAGGTTAGCAGTTGAGCATAAACCATTTTGCACCACCCAAGGACCTATATCTGGGACATACGTATACCGAAAAATTACCTCTTGTTCATCTGAAATTCAAGTTTCACTGGGTGTCCTGAATTTTTATTCATTAAATCTGGCAATCCTACCCCCCATGCCATGCCACCTGACCCCAAGTAACCTGGGACCCAATCCTTTGTCCTCCAACCCTAGGTGACCCTATACCCCAATTCCATGCCACCTGACCCCAGTTAACATGGTACCTCAATCCTATAACCTCTGACTGCAGGTGACACCATACCCCCAACTCCATGACCCTAACCTTAAGTGACCCTGAACCCCAAATCCATGTTTACTGATCACAGGTATCCTGGGATTCCAATCCCTTGACTTCTGATACTAGGTGAACCTGTACCCCTAATCCCAAGATAACTGGGGACATTATGACTTCTCATGACTTCTGACAATAGATGACCCTGTACCCCAATCCCATCCCACTTCATATCATGTGCTTTGGCACCCCAATCTTATGTTCAATTATATCTACATCTCAAGCTCACAAACTCTGTCTCCTTGTGACACTGTATGCCCAACTCCAAGGTTACAGACCCCAGGGTTCCCTATCACTACACCATAAACCCTGACCCCAAGGAGACCCATAACCCCAAGCATCATTATCCCAGATGCCCCAATTCTGGAATCCAGATCACAAGTGGCTCTGGATCCCTGACCTCATGGTCTTAACCACACATGACCTTTATGCCCATACCCTCCCCCTCTGACAAGTGTCTCTTCTGCCCCAGCTGGTTCCCAGCAGAGCTTGGCACCGTGTTCTCAGGCTGGCGGGAAGCATGCAAAGCACGTGGCTCTGAGGCGCTGGGCTCAAGGCTGGTGTGTGCTTCCCTCTTCCTGCGACTTCTGTGCCCTGCCATCCTGTCACCCAGCCTCTTTGGCCTGGCCCCAGAGCATCCGGCGCCTGGCCCAGCCCGCACCCTCACGCTGATTGCCAAGGTCATCCAGAACCTTGCCAACCGTGCCCCGTAGGTGCTGGGAGGCTTTGGGCGGGGGGGGGGGGGGGTTGCATCTAGGCGGGGGGAGGGGAAGTACTGGAGCCTGGCCTGACCCACTCAGCCCGGCCCTACCTAGGTTTGGTGAGAAGGAGGCCTACATGAGCTTCATGAATAGCTTCCTGGAGGATCGAGGCCCAGCCATGGAACACTTTCTGGACCAGGTGGCCACAGTTGATGTGGACGCAGCACCCAGTAGTTACCAAGGCGGCAGCGACCTGGCCCACCAGCTGGCAGTCCTGCATGCCCAGCTCTGCACCATCTTTGCTGAGCTTGACCAGGTGTGGCCTGAATCCTGAATGCAGGAAACATGTAGGGAGGCAAGAAGGCAGGGAACCTCTGGCCCCAGAGAGCCTCTCAGCATCCTCCCTGCATGCCTCACCAGGCCACCCGGGACAGCCTGGAACCTCTGCCCACCATCCTTCGAGCCATCGAGGAGGGCCGGCCTGTGCCTGTGTCGGTGCCAATGCGTCTCCCACCACCCCGGGCCCAAGTCCACACCAGGTAACCTGACCTGCCTCAAGTCTGGTCCACATTCTGATGGGTGGGGACAGGATCATGTCAGGGAACAGGGGCAGGGTCACAATGGGGTCAGTGTCAGACAGAGTGTTGGACAGAGGTGAGAGGCTAAAGATAGGGTCGTGTCAGAGGTCAGGGAGAGGTCACATCTAGGGTCAGAGAGAGAAAATGATGTGGTCAGAGGCGAGTGTCGGGTCTCAGGCAGAGGTTGGAGACAGGATCAAATCAGGGGTCAGTTTGGGGTCAGATGTTAGGATGTGGTCATTAGGGATCAAGGACAGGTTCATCTCATAAGCAGAGGTCAGGCCCAGAGTCAGATGGGGGTCAGAAGATGGGTCAGGGTTATGTCAAGTGTTATCATCAGGGTCGTATTTGGTGTCAGACGTCAGGAGTATGTTCTATTGAGGTCAGGAGGAGTATCAGTTCAAGGTCAGAGGTTAGAGAGGGGATGGGGGTCATGATGGGAAGCAACAGGGTGCCCTTGTGAGCAGAAGTCTGGCCCAGGGTCAGATTGGAATGAGAGGTTACAGAAAGGATCAGGTCAAGGGTCCCATTGTGTCAGAGGTCAGGGACAAAGTTAGAGAAGGTTAGACTGAAATCATGTCAAAGGTCATGGAGGGGACCATTCTGAGGATCGTTTTGTAGTCAGAAATTAAAGACAAGGTCACATCAGGGTCAGAGAGCAAAACAGGATCCTATCAAGGACAGGGTCACATAGAAATAAAAGATTAGGGGTAAGGTCATTTCTAGGTCCCTGGGTGGTGCAAATGCTGGGCTACTAACCTAAAGGTTGCCTGTTCAAACACATCCAGCAGTACCACGGAAGAAAGGCCTGGTGATCTGCTTCCGTAAAGGTTACAGCCAAGAAAACCCCATGGAACAGTTCTACTCTGTAGCACGAGGGGTTGCCATGAGCCAGAATCTACTCCACAGCAATAGGTTTGGTTTTTGTTGGGGGGTCATTTCTGCCAGATGTCGGGATAGGGTCAGTTTAGAGGCCAGTTGAGGGTCTGAATCTCCCACCGCCACCCCCAGCTTCTCTGCAGGGGAGAAGCCCGGCTTCCTGGCCCCCCGGGACCTCTCCAAGCACACCCCCCTTATCTCCAAGAGCCAGTCCCTGCGCAGCGACCGCGGCGCGGGCGGTTGGGCCCAGCCGCGGCCAGAAGAGGAGAGGCCCCCGCGGCGGCCCAGACCAGTGCAGCGCACTCAAAGCGTCCCCGCCGGCCGCCCCGCCCACCGCCGCCAGTCGGTAGGGCCCCGGCCGCGGCCCAAGGGATCCCTGCGCACGGGTCCCACGCCCCGCAGCAGGCCCTGGACCGGGGTCTCCACCTCTCTGCCTCGTAAGTCGTCGGTGCCCTGGCAACGCCAGCTGGATCAGCCGCGGGACGGGGATCAGGCGCCGGGCACGCACCGACCCCTGGGCAAGGTGAGGTCTGGCCCAGGTCCGTGCACCGGTGGGAAAGGGGTGGGGGCTGGGAAAAAGGCTGAGGGCCCAAAACAAAAATAAAAACCCGTTGCGGTCGAGTCGATTCCCACTCATAGCGACCCTATAGGACAGAGTAGAACTGCCCCGTAGGGTTTCCAAGAAGTGACTGGTGGATTCGAACTGTCCATCTTTTGGTTAGCAGCCGAGCTCTTAACTACTGCAGATTCAAATACCGAGCTCACTGTGCTGTGTGACCTTGGGCCCTCTCTGAGCCTCAGTTTCCTCCTTTGTATTATGGGAGCAACACTCCCTAGCGGGGCAGGGCGGTGGTGAGGTGGAGTACGCGGGACTAGGAGTCAGGGTCTTCAGGGAGTGGTAGGGGTAGGTGACAGCTGCTCCTTCCCTACAGCTGGCCGAGCTGCAGCGCGAGGTGGCCGCTGTTCGCGAGGAGCAGAAAGAGCTGTCCAGCCTCGTGGAGGCGCTGGTCGCCCAGGTCCGGGCCATGGAGGAGCAGCAGGAGTATCTGCGGGGCCAGCTTCAGGACCTGAACGCCAGGCTTGGTGCAGGGTGAGCACCTCCCTCAGTTATCCCCGCCCCCCGCACTGCCGTACAGGCCCCGCCCCTTGGCCAGTCCCACCCCCAGACGGACCCACCCCAATAGGCCTGCCAAGGCCCGGCCCCCTGGGGTTCGCGGGTCTTCTTTGGGGCCCTGCCCCAGTCACACCTGGCAAGGCCCCGGGCCCTTGGTCAGCCACGCCCCGTTGGTCACCCTTTTTCCCGGGTGGCCCTGCCCCCCAGGGCTCCAGGTCATCTCATCCAGGCTCCACCTCCCAGTCAACCTTTTCCGACCAGGCTGGCCCAGGCCCTTCAGTCAGGGCCCTCCCCCATCCCGGTGAGGATCCCACCCAGGACTGGCCAAGCCCCACCTCCAAGGGTGGGTTAGCTGGTCCCGCCCCTTCCTCAGGTTTATTTAGGCCCCGCCCCCCAGCCGGGACAAACCCCGCCCCCACCCCAAGCCCAGTGGCCTGGGTCCTTGGCCCTCCACCGAGGAGTTGGAGCGGGGCTCCTCAGCCTCTGACCTGCCCCCCTCGCCCCTACCCTCACAGGACCTCGCAGCTGGAACCAGAGCGGGACCTTCCAAGCAGTGAGAGCCACAGGCTGAAGAGTTTGGTGAGACCCTTGCCTGAACTGGGGTGGGGGTGGGGGGATGCAGATCTGCGCAGTGGCGTAGCCAGGGGTGGGATGCGAGCCCTCTTGGCTACGAGCCCACTGCCGTTGCCTCCCCAGGAGCGCCGCCTGGCTGAGATGGAAAGTACTCACGCTCAGCTGAGGGATGCAGTCCAGAGCTTGCAGCTTCTACCCAGGACGCCGGGGTTCCGGAACCAGCCCCTGACCCTCAAAGCACCCTGCGCAAACGGAGACACCACCTGAGTTGCCCATCCCGCCCCATGTGGTCTGGGAGCATGTGGTCTGGCCGTCCGACGAAGGTGTCTGACCCTTGCATCAGCCCTGTGTGGCCTAGGGTGGGGAGTGGAGCTGCAGTCACCAACCAGTCTAGCACTATGAGGTTGTCCAGTAAAATCTTGATTTCAGTAAAATCTGTGGTTTCTTTGACAATCAGAAAGCAACCTCTACTCCCCAGCCATTCAGCTCTCTCTGCCCTAATTAGAGGTGTCATGGATATAAGGTGAGTCTCACCAGCTGTGTGACCTTAGGTCTTCATCCTCCCCGAGCCTCAGTTTCCTCATCTGTAAAATGGATGTAAAGTTCTTTACAAAGTTGAAGAATCATAGTTAAAGGGGTTCAATGAAAAGTACTCATCATTGTTATGGGTAGCACCTACTTCCCACCGAAGCCCCTATCTCATCCCCAACACTCCTCGGACCTTGGAGGAGAGAATCTTCCTAAGTCCTCAAATTCCAAGCCAGGCAGGGATTGCGAGCTTCCTCATGACTGGGGGCATGGATCTGCCACAGGAGAAGGTGTTTGGGAGGTGGATGAAGGAAGAGGTGGGTTGGTGGGTGTGGGGATGGTTGAGTTCTTCCGTGAATGGTTGGGTAAATGATCAGTGCGTTTGAATCATGGTGAGTGGGTGAGTGGGTGAGGGGTAGGGTGAATGGGAAAAAGGTGAGTGAATAGGTTAGCATTTGCTGGATGTTTGACCTGGTAGGTGAATGGCTGGGTAGGTTGTTAGACAGGATTGGTACGTGTGCCTATAAAAGACCTGGCTCATAGTAGGAAATAAATATTTAAATGAGTAAGTGGTTATGTATATTGTACGTATATTTGTTGAGGTCTCTTGAGACTCTGAGTGGGGTACTGGGGAAAGACTATTGAACCAGACAGACAGGACCACTGTCCCCACGGAGCTTTCACTCTAGTGGAGGAGACAGGCTAACAACCACGTAATTGACGGATGGATGTTTGGGTGGTAGGATGGATGTAGGGATGTGCGGGTGGTTGCTTGGTTGTATGGATAAACAGGCAAATGCTTAGGTGGGGAGACGAACAGGTAGATAGGGTGGGTTGGGCAGTTATTTCGATGGGTTGATGTGTGGGGGGTAGATAGCTAACAAGTTGATTGGATCAGATGCTGGTTGAATGATGGATGGATTGGTGGATGGATGAGTAGGTAGATGGGCGGTGGTTGGAGAAGCGGATGGATGGTCGATTAGTTGAATAGGATTAGTTGATCAATGCTGTGTGTGAAAAAATAGGTGGGGAGATGGATGGGGTGGGTTGAGCAGGTATTTGGATGGGTTGATGTGTGTGGGTGTGGGAGGGTGGATAGCTGACTGGCTGACTGAATCAGATGCTGGTTGAGTGGTGGACTGATTGGTTGATGGATGAGTAAGTAGATAGATGGGAGGTGAACTGAGTGGGTGTTTGAATGGATGGATAGGTGGTTGGAGGAGTGGATGGATGGGCAATTAGTTGACTGGATGGGATTAGTTGATCAATTGTGTGTGTGGATGAATGGCTGGGGAGATGGATGGGCAGGTAGATGGGACAGGTTGAGCAGGGGTTTGGATGAGTAGATGTGGGAGGGTGGATAACTGACTGGCTAATTAGGTCAGATGCTGGCTGAGTGCTGGATGGATGAGTAGGTAGATTGGAGGTGGATGAGTGGGTCAAGTAGGTGTTCGGATGGATGGATAGGTGGTTGGAGGGATAAGTGGACGAGTGATTAGGTGACTGAATGGGATTAGTTGATTGATGGGGCATGTGGACGCATGGGTGGAGAGATGGATGGGTGGTTGGACAGGTGGATGGGTGGTGGGTGGGAGAAAACAGCAGGCCTCTTAGGTGTGCATGATGGGGTAATCCTGGAGGCTGTAATCCTGGGTAGAGAAGAGG
The DNA here is from genome assembly GCA_030035585.1 of Dugong dugon. NCBI lineage: Eukaryota > Metazoa > Chordata > Mammalia > Sirenia > Dugongidae > Dugong > Dugong dugon. The sequence goes on along the minus strand of CM057462.1, from coordinate 19,922,384 downwards.
AGTTTAGTATTGAGGACCTAGGGCATGGAGGTGCTAAAGCCTGGTGTGGATAATGGGGAAGGAGAGAGTGAGTTAGTGGTTGGCAGGTCGGGGGCAGGGGCCTAGAGGCTAATGATTGGCTGGGTAGAGTTGATGACCGATGGATGACTGATGGGAAGACTTGTCTGCCATCTTCCCACTTTTCTGGTCATATTAGCGGGCCTAGCATTGGAAGAACCAGTGGGTGATGGACAGTCATTGGGGCGGGAGGACAAGGGTGTTGTCATGGTAACGGAGCCTCTCCCTGGACTCTCAGGCCACGCGGGCCCTTTAAGGGTGACCCGCCTGGCCACTCCCAACATGGCGGCGGGCTGGCCGCCCCCACCACCACCCCCCCGCCCCGTCCCGCGGGGCGGTGCGGGAGGGGGGTTGTGGGGGGGGGGCACCCTGGACCTCCTCATCATGGCGGCGCAGCGGGGCTGTCGCGCTGAGGTCACGGCAGCGCGCCGGGGGGGCGGGGCGGCGGGGGGAGCAATTTAAAGGGACAATGTCCCCCGAGCGGTGGAGGCGGCGGCGGCTGCGGAGGCCGCTGCACCGGCACCGAGAGCGGCAGCGGCGGTAGCAGCAGCGACGGCCGCAACAAGCAGCGAAGCCTCGAGCCCCGGCGCCCGGCCGGCAGCTCCGCCTCCCCGGTGAGGCCCGGCCCGGCCTGGGGAGCCAGCGGGCGGGGCGGAGCCGGCGCGGCGCGAGGAGGGGGAGGCCCGGGCCGGGCCCGGCCAGGGGGACCCCCCGGGGCGGGGGCGGGGCGGGCCCTGCAGGGGCGGGGCCTGGCCGGGGGCGGGGCCGTGCAGGTGGGGGGAGGGGAGGGGAGGGGAGGGGGAGGGGAGGGGGAGGGGCGGGGGCTGGGGGCAGGTGTCCCCCTTCCCTGGCGCGCCCCGCGGGGTCTCCCGCCCCGAGGTGCACGGGCGGAGGGCGCATCCTCCGGACCCTAGACCCCCGAGGGGCGCTCCGGCGCGGTGCAGCCCCTACCTACGACCCTCGGGGGGAGTCCGGGCTGAACCCCCTGCCCAGCGCTGCCAAAGTGCTCCGAAGTTGCGGTCCCGCCTGTTACCCTCTGGCAGTGCCTGCCCGGTGGGCACCCGCAGGTGGTTCCTCTGGGCCTGGGCAGGGACCCCCGCCACGACTGCCAGCCCACGGACGGGCCCCCTGGGAGCCCCCAGGCCCCGAGGGCAGCGCCTGCAGCCAGGCCCGGAGCACCGGCCCCGCCCCGGTTGCCTGGGCCCGGCCTCCCCACTCTCTCCCTGGGGAGGGCGCCTCATTCCTGCCCTTCACTTTCCGCCGTTACCTTGAAGGTATTTATAGGTGGAGAGGACAGCCTCCCCTCCCAGCCTCCTCGGGGTCCTCATTTCTGGACCAGGAGCCTCACGGTTGGCCCCGTGGACTAGAGCAATCTTGTGGGGTGGGATGGAGAACCCCAGGTTGGCTGTGCATAAGGGGAAATGTTGAGGCTAAGAAAAGGGCTTATTGCTAGGGTCACTTGAGGCTGTGTGTGGAGGTGAAGGGGTTAATGCCAGAGGACCCTCAGGTCGTGTGAGGGGAAGGTTGGAGTGTGGGAAAAGTGCAGGCATAATTGGTGTGGGAAACTGAGGCGGGGGTTTTGTGAAAAAAGTGCATGGTCAATAATGGGGGGACTGGAGACAGTGTACAGAGCTGGTGTGTAGACATGGCTGGGATGGGTGCTGGGGCGGAGATAGGTGTGGGACCTGCATGTGCAGGGAAGCAAGGGCACAATGGGGAAAGTGCAGTCGTGTGTGAAAGAGGGAGGCATGGCAGGGTTAATGCTGGGTATGCAAGTGTGCAAATGGGGTAAATGGAGGCAGTGTAGGATCTATGTGCAGAGAGGAGTTATTGATGGGGGGAGGGCCAAGGCATACTGAGGTTGGCCCCGATCCTAGTTAGTGTGTGCATGCAGCCTCGGAGCCATTTATTCACCTCACCTGGGCTGGGTGGGGTCCCTGGCTGCACAAGTGGTTTGCAATCAGCTGCTAGCCTAAAGATTGGTGGTTCAAATCCATCCAGCAGCTTCAGGAAAGAAAGGCTTGGCCATGGGTTTCCGTGAAGATTACAGCCAAGAAAACCCTATGGAGCTCAGTTCTACTCTGTAACACATGGGGTTGCCATGAGTTGGAATCTACTTGATAGGAGGTTTTTTTTTTTTTTTTTTGTGGGGGGGGGGTTGTTGCTGGGAGGTAAACTGAAACACTGAACAGCAAGGCTGAGATCTGGAACTTTGAGGGAGGGGAAAATGAGGCAGGCAGGGCCTCTTTGCTACCTTTGCTAAGCGCCTCTTTCTCTGCCCCCAGGCCCACAATGTCCCACTGAGCCAGCCTGGAAGCTGAGGGGAGCCACACAGAAAGCACCCATGGATGGGGCCCTGGCAGGGGGCCTGGCTGCCCCGGACCATCCCCGCGGCCCCGAGAGACTGCCTGGCCCGGCACCGAGGCAGGACATTGAGGGTGGGGCTGAGGCCACCGAGGGGGAAGGTAGCATCTTCCGATCCACCTGTTACCTGCCTGTCACCAAGGAGGGCCCCCGAGACATTCTGGATGGCAGAGGTGGCATTTCCGGTAAGAGGGGGGCCCTCTGGCCCCAAGGGAGCATCCTGCCCCATCCCCAAGGCTCAGAGAGGGCCAGCAGCCTCTCAGGTCACCTAGTCCAGCAGGGGCCAAGTTAGGATGCTGATTCAGCCTGGGTCCAGAGCCTTCTCTTTGCACTCTGAGTAGTTTCCCATTTTACAGTTGCAAAAACAGAGGCCCCATAAGCCCAATGACCTGACTAAGGCCCCCCAGTGGGTTGCAAGGAGCTGGCACTTGAACCAAAATCTGCCTGGCTCCCTCCTGTGAGCACAGCAATCGGATGGAGATGCCCAGCTCAATGCCCCGAGCCCCTCCGCCGCATGTCCCCCGGGTACCCCTACCTGCATTAGTCTATCTCAGCTCCCTGTCACTGCACCTGCTACAACACTACACTGCCTTGGGGATGAGCTCTGCTCCTGAGCCTTGGCACTGCGTGTGGCCAAAACAGCTTGTGCCCTCTAGTGGCTGGAGAGAGACTGGATAGTTCAGGGATGTCGGCCACCCCCTTGTGCCTCAGTTTACCCAGCAAAGGGGGCTCTCATGCTGACCGTCCCCACCTCAAGATTCATTTCTCATTCATTAAATGCTGTGCACCTACTGTGTGCCAGGCTCTGTTCTAGGTTCAGGGGATATAGCTGTGAACAAAAGAGGCAACAGTCCCTGCCCTGGAGGGGCTGACACTCTAGTGGGAGAGAGGGACAAGCAACCAAACAAATACACAAGAGAAGGTAGTGAGGGATGCTATGAAGGAATTAATTACACAGCATGCTGTGATTGTGCCTGGGGGTTAGGGAAGGCCTGCCTGAGTGGTGGCGTTTGAGGGAATAGGAAAGGGAATAGTGGGTGCAAAGGCCCTGTGGTCAGAAGGAGCCTGGCATATCCGAGGATCAGGAAGGAATCTGGCATGTCTGGGGAGTAGTCGGGGAGTGCAGGCTGATGCATCAGGGGGTCTGAAGCACACCCCTCCCTCCATCTCCTTGGCCTGCCCTGAGCTCCTCAGTTCCTGGGAAGCTCTGTGCAGCTTGTCGAGGGTTTCCTACATACCAAATACTTTACCTGATCATTTCATGTTATTCTTACAAGAACTCTGTGGGCTAGCTTCTGTTATTATTATCCCCATGTTAGAGATGGGGAAACTAAGGCCCTGAGTGGTTCAGTCCCCCAAGATCACAGAGCCAGGCAGTAACTGAATCAAGATTTGCACCTGGCAGGCAGCCTGGCTCGACAACCCTCATCTCCACTACCATGTTGTGCCCAGGTGTCCTTGACCTGCCCCCACACACCCTTGACCCCCCCAGTGAGGCTCAGATGCATAGAGTGCCTCAGGGTTGGGCATTGACCAAGGACACACATTCCATCCTCATGGACCCCACCGTCTGGGGGGTAGGGGTACACATGTGTCAGCAGGTGCATGACCCAGTCATTGGGGCTGCGATGGGGGAAGCACAAGGGGCTACAAGCCTGGCTGAGGTACCTGACCCAGCCTGGGGGAACTACAGGGTCCTGGAAAAAGTGAAGAAGGGATGGGGAGGCACAGTGAACCAGGCAAGGAGGGCAGGGGGCATATGGGCAGGGGACATGGGCTTGGAGGTGACTGACATGTGCACTTGGTAGACAGGGTGACAAGGTGAGACCCTGAGGGCAGATGGTCAGCCCAACACCTGAGCCCCCAAGCTTAGAGGACCTAGGCCATCCTTACCTCCAACCCCTTCAGTCCAGTCCAAGCACCTGAGACCAGGTGAGGCAGGACCATGTCCCAGGTCACATGACAGTCAGGGCAGGGGCTTTCAGGTCCCGAGATCCTCTCTGGGTCTGGTTTTGAGGAATCGAGCATTTTTTCTCTAGCTGGTGCATGCCCAGGTCTAGGTAGGCAGGTATGTCCTCATCCTGTCCTGGAAAGCAGCCGAATCCCATAAATGTACCTGATTTATAGCCTGAGGGTGAGGGGGTGGAGGCCTCGATGTTTCCCTGAGCAAATGGGGGCATGGGGCAGGGAGCAGAGTTGAGGCCAGGTGTCTCTCCTGCTACCTTCTTGGCCACTGGCACCTGCCCTCGTAGTCTTATAATGCCTATAAATAGGAGCAGCTTCTGAGGCTACTGCTCTACCCCAAGGCCTAGGCCTCCCTCATCCCCACCCAGCCCTCGGAGCCCCGCAAGGCATCCCTGGAGCAGCCACCTCCAAACATCTCTGCCTGGACCTGGATGCGCAGTCCCCACCGTCTTGGTCCTCCACGGTGACTGTTGACCCCCTACAGCCCTCTGGCAGCCCCCAGCCCATTGCGTCTCTCTGGTTAGCCTCCAGGGTACACCAGAGGCTTGAGGGTGCTGAGACGTATCTGTTGTGTGCCTGGTGCTGTGTTGGGATGAGGACTAGGGGCGAGTGGTGCATCATTTCTGCCCTCATGGGGTTCCAGGCTGGGGAGGAAGCCAGAGAGGGGAACAGACGTGAGGCTCCAGCTTCCTCCCTGGAGTGATCCCACCCTCCCTTCCCTCCACCACCGCCTCTCTGGGTCAAGCTTTTACTGTGATCACGTTGATGGTTGGTGCGTTGGTGCCCATTGCTGGCAACTGTTCCCATTGTTGTCACTAGTTGTTGCTGGGTTGGCATCTGACTCGTAATGATCCCATGCACAACAGAATGGAATGCTGCCCGATCCTGCACCATCCCCATGATCAGTTGCAGATTGGACTGCTGTGATCCATAGGATTTTCACTGGCTGATTTTTGGAAGTCGAACGCCAGGCCTTTCTTTCTAGTCCATCTTAGTCTGGAAGCTCTGCTGAAGCCTATTCAGCATCATAGCAACACGCAAGCCTCCACTGACGGACAGTAGGTGGCCATGCATGAGGTTCATTGGCCAGGAATTGAACGCGGGTCTTCCTCGTGGAATGTGAGGATTCTACCACTGAACCACCATTGCCCGTTCCCATTGTACAGAGGAGGAAACCAAGGCTTGGAGAGTGAAAGGTCACCCTTGGGACTTGAACTTGTATCTGCTTGGCTCCAAAGTCTAGATTATTGGCCACACTGCAAAGCTGCCTGGCTCAGGATTCAAGCTGCTCACGGACACCCCTGGTGACCATGCTCTCATTTTCAAATCATCTTGGGGACCCCAAATGGCAGGAGCCAGTGAAAGACCCTCTGCACTTCCACCAGCTGAGGGCCACATCTCAGACACCGTATTTGACCTGTCGGATCCTCAGAGGTGGTGGAGGCCTTGGGCTGCAGAGGCCTCTGGGCAAGCCCCCACCCCCAGGTGTTTTAATGCAAGGCCTTGTGTGACCTGCTTCCTCCAAAGTCGCTGCCACTAAAAATAGGAGCCTCACTGGAACTGCTCAAACAAGGAGGCCAACCCAGCTCGCCGGCTCGTGGAATTCTTAGACCCCGGCAATCGCAGAATCATCAAATCTGGGATGCCTGGAATCTCGGAAGCTTGAGGGGTCCCTGAATCTATGAAGCAGGGCACCTGGGCCCTCCACCCACACCTCTCAGGCTGTGCTGGGTCTGGACATTCTCTCCTGAGAAGTCACATCTCTGTCTTGCATGTCCTTGAGAGACCTCGTTCCTGGGGGGGTCTCACTCCCCTAGCTTGTTCAAACCGAACTAAACCAAACCAGTTGCCATCAAGTCAACTCCGACTCATGGCACCCCTATGTGTGTGCAGAGTAGAACTGTGCTCTATAGGATTTTCTAGGCTGTGATCTTTCAGAAGCAGATCACCAGGCCTTTCTTCCAAGGTGCCTCTGGGTGGGTTCGAACTGCCAACCTTTCAGTTAGTAGTTGAGTACTTAACCATTTGCACCACCAAGGCGTTACTTTCCCAACCCTCCCATCCCTTCAATACCCCACTCCATTCCCCACCCAACATGGGCCCTCACACCCAAGCACATCCCTGGCCTAACTCAGTCTCCCTACTCCAGTGATTCTCAACTGGGAACAATTCTGCCCCCCAGGGGACACTTGGCAATGTCTGGGGACATCTGTGGTTGTCATCACTGGAAGGGAGGTACTACTGGCATTGAGTGGGTAGAGGCGAAGGATGCTACCCAATACCCTACAGTGCACAGGATTGTTGTTAGCAGCCATCGAGTTGACTCCGACTCCTGGCGACCTCACGTGTCGGAGTAGAACCAAGCTCCACAAGGGTTTCAAGGCTGTGAACTTTCAGAAGCAGATCACCAGGACTATCTTCCGAGGTACCCCTGGGTGGGTTCGAACCGCAAATCTTTTGGTTAATAGTCAAGTACATAACCGTTCACACCACATAGGGACTCCAGTGCACAGAATGGCCTCCCTCAAAGAATGTTCCAGCCTTAAATGTCCATAGTGCTGAGGAGGAGACACCCTGCTCTGGTGAATGCAAATCCTCATTTCCCCCCACTACCGCCCTCACCTTCTAAAAGCCATGCAATAGTCATAGCCATTTTCACGGGTTCTGCAGAAAGACCCCAACTTTCTGACTGTCCCTCTTATTCCTGGCTCCTAACAGTCAGCTCTCAATTTCCTGGGCAAATTGGACAGTGGGGATTGGAAAAAGAACCAGCCGCCACCCTAGTCGTCTTCCTGGACCAGCCTCAAATTGAGACTCTGGACTGGGCACAGGCTCCCCCAGTGTGTTAACCTTGGCACAGGCAGTTGGCTCAGCTCCTGACTGGCATGCTTGACCACACATGGCAGGCAGAGGACGCAGGGCAGGATTTCTGGGGTTGCTCCAGGCCTTGACTCCACAGACGGATAATGGAGAGTTGGCTCTATCTGTGAGGGGTTCCGTGAGGGAACTTGATTCCAAAGCGTTAGCCTGGAAGGGGTTCAGGAGACAAGGACAGGCCCTAGTGGCTCCATGTGCATCCTCCACCAAACATCTAATGGATACCCACTGGGATGCTGCAGTGGACAGGGCAGGCTAAGCCCCTGCCCTCGAGGGGTTTCCATGCTAGCTGGGGAGACAGGCCATCAAACTTTCTAAAGAGCCAGCAGGGCAGTTTCAGAGGGCACAAAGAAAGAAACGAAGCAGGTGATGAGAGAAGGTCATAGGAGCTCACTTTACTAGTGGCCAGAGGAGGTAACTTTTGGGCTGGCTGTGCAAGAAGCCAAGGAGAAGGGTGCTGTATGTTCCAGGCAGAGGAATAGCACGTGCTAAGGCCCTGAGGCCCAAAAAAGTTAGGTGGGCTTGAGCCATTGTGAGGGGCCATTGGGGGTCTGGATTTTATTGTAGGTATAATGAGAAGACAGGCGAGTTTTTACCAGGGTTTGCTGGGTGGGGGGAAAGAGAGGAAGGTTGGAAGGCAGCTGGCCTCTGGGGTCCCCCAGGAGAGCAAAGGGGACTCCTCCAAGGAAGCCCTTTGCAGAGCTTAGGAAAGTGGAAGTCAAAGGCATCTCAGGGAGAGGGGCTGGGAGCGGGGCCCTCCTGAGGTGCCCGGCAAGGCTCCTGGGGCTGGGGTGCAAAGGGCCCCGGGCAGGGGGCCCCCAGCCCCTCAGGGTCTCCCCTCTCTGTTGCAGACGGGCAGCCCCATCCCGGCCTCAGCGAAGCCCTCCCCCGTGCCACCTCCGCCACCCATCGGATCAGCAGCTGGTGAGTGCCACGCTGGCCCTGACTCAGGGAGGGCAGGGAGGCCAGGGGGACATGCCCAGGCCCCAGAGAAGCCCCAGGGATTGAGAAGGGATCAGGAAGCAAGGCAGGAGGAGGTGACCCCAGCAGGCAGCCCTGGGCATGTGCTGGGGGAGGGGAGTGGGATGAACACAGACAGTCAACTCTCATTATCCCTGCCAGGAGCAGGGCCCATGTGCTTGCCAGAGGGGTCAGAGCCTGGAGGTCTGACCATCAGAGTCCTGTCCCCGCAAGGAGACCCTTAGAACAATGCTAGGTCTCTCTGAGCCTCAGTTTCCTCATCAATAAAACGGGAGTCGATAAGATGCCTTGAGAAACCCGAGGCAACAATGCTGATGGCAGCTACCATTCATTAAATGGCTTTGCAGGTGCTGGTTTTTAATGTCATATCAGGATTAGTAATGGCTATCAGTTATAGATCAGGTCCCTGGGTAGTGCAAATGGTTTGCACTGAACTACTATACTAAAGGTTGGCAGTTTGAACCTGCCCAACAGTGTCATGGAAGAAAGGCCTGGCAATCTACTTCTGTAAAGATTGTTGTTAGTTGCTGTCGAGTTGACTCCGACTCCTGGCAATCCCATGTGTGCAGAGTAGAACTGTTCCATAGGGTTTTCAAGGCTGTAACCTTTCAGAAGCAGATCACTAGGCCTTACTTCCAAGGTGCCTCTGGGTGGGTTTGAACTGCCAACCTTTCAGTTAATAGTACAGCATTTAATTGTTTGCGCCACCGAGGCCAAGAAAACCCTATAAAGCAGTTCTACTTTGTAGCACGTGGAATAGCCACAAATCGGAATTGACTCGACAGCAATGGGTATATCAGTTACAGAGCCCTTGCCTTGTGCTGGCCACAGCCCTGCACAAAGGATGTTCCTGTAATGTCCCATTTCACACATGGGGCTTAGTGAGGGGACTCCGTGATCTCTGCTCGGCCTCTCCGCAGAAACTGTTTCCTCATCTGTTTATAAAAAAGAAAGCCAGTTGCGGTCAACTCCGATTCATGGTGACCCCACACGTGTCAGAGTAGAACTGTGCTCCATAGAGTTTTCAATGGCTGATCTTTTGGAAGTAGAGTGCCAGAACTTTCTTTCGAGGCACCTCTGGGTGGACTTGAACCTTTTGGTTAGCTACTGAGTACATTCACTGTTTGCACTACCCAGGGACTCCCATCTGTTCTGTGGGCATGATCAGTACCCCCTCACGGAGACAGGCTCTTGAAAATGAAGGGAGATTGATCAAGAATAATCATAATAAGAGCCCATGTTAGGCTTACTGGGAGGAAAGGCATCAGTCGAAGCATTTCCCCAACATTAAGTGGCATCATCCTCACCCTATACCTCATGGAGTTGAGTTCCCTATTGGAAAGGGAGCAAACTCCGGCTTAATGAAATGGGTTTTTCAAGTGTCATTTAAATAAGCATCTGCTTCATGTTAAGTTTTCTTTGACCACAAGTGTGAAAAATCTCCTTACACACGCATGAGGACCTGGAGGTTCCTGGTTCCTGGGAATCATGCCTGTTTTTAGGATTGAAAAACTGAGGCCCACAGACATTGTCTTGCCTAACCCTGGAAGTCAGAGGCTGAGCGGGGACCTTCAACCTCTCCTGGCTGTGTCCTTCTAGCCTCCGGCAGGGGAGACATGAAGAAGAGGTGCATCCCTGAAATCGTCTGTCACAAAGTGAACTGTTACCACATTGGCTGTGTAATTTGGGGAAGGGGGGGGAGTGACATGAAATTAACTCAGTCAACCCAGCTGGGGAGGACCAGGCAGAAGCCAGAGCCTTGGGCCCTCCCAAGGAGGAAATGAGAGTTGACTGTGCCACCAGACTTGGGAACACTCCTTGGAGGTGGCCCCATCCCTGTGCGCACCACCCCCCCATGACGCGAGGGAGCTAGGCTATAGAGAGGTGCATCCTGAGAGTTGAGCCTGGCTTTCAATCCAAGGGCTCTGGAAGGGTCCACATGTACCCACCACCACCCTCCATCCTGATGTTGTTAGTTGTAGCCAATTTGTTTCCAACTCATGCTGACCCCAAGTGTGCAGAGCAGAACTAATCCATAGGGTTTTCAAGGCTCCTCTGAGTGGATTCTAACCACCAGCCTTTCAGCTAGTAGTTTGAGCACGTAACTGTTTGTGCCACCCAGGACTCCTCTGCCCCCTACTCTACCCTCCTAGAAAACCCTATGGAGCAGTTCTACTCTGTAGCAAATAAGGTCCCCTGTTCCCTCTAAGCTGCCCTTGAGCTCAGTACTTGGAGTCTACCTCAGACTTCCTGGGGGACATCCCCCTGCCCAAGGGAGGAAAACTGAGGCCCAGAGCTAACCTGTCCCCATTGGCACTTCCTTGCAGCTGCTGGGACGGAGGTAGCCTGGACTTGCAGCCAGGCTCCTCCCCACCTCACCTCCTAGGCCACTTAACTGGCCCCCACGATGGCCAGGGGCCCTGGGAGCACCCCCTGGTCCAGGAGGCCAGGGAGGGCATCCCCTTGGAGCGGAGGTACGAGGACTCAGTCATTGTGAGGACCACGAAGCCCCACATCGAGTTCCAGGGCTCTAAAAGGCTCTTGCACCGCCACCAGGGGGAACCAAAGCTGGCAGAAAAGGGACCCTGTGGTCGCTCCAGCCTCCACTGGCTTGAGGACTCAGAGGAGCAAGCCCCCTGCCAAGACATGGGGCTGCACCTGGACTCCTTCCGGAGGGTCCTTGTGCCAGCGGACAACCCCCGGACAGTGGCCATGGCAGTCACGCAAGAGGACCTGGTAGACCCCAAGGCGCTGGTTCCACCGTCTGAGTGGAGCCTGCCAATGGCAGCCTCGGAGATGGCCACACAGACCTGGACGGTGAACTCGGAGGCATCCGTGGAGCGGCTGCAGCCACTGCTGCCACCCATGCGGACTCGGCCTTACCTGTGCGAGCTGCTGGAGGAGGTGGCTGAGGGAACAACCAGCCCCGAGGAGGACGATGACGAGGAGCCAGCCGTGTTCCCGTGCATCGAGTGCAGCATCTACTTCCGGCAGAAGGAGCACCTCCTGGAGCACATGAGCCAGCACCGCCGTGCCCCGGGCCAGGAGCCCCCAGCCGAGCTGGCCCCGCTGGCGTGTAGCGAGTGTGGCTGGGCCTTCACTGACCCTGGCGCCCTCGAGCAGCACCGGCAGCTGCACCAGGCCTCCCGGGAGAAGATCATCGAGGAGATCCAGAAGCTGAAGCATGTACCAGAGGATGAGGGCCGGCAGGCGCAGTTGCAGTGCCCCAAGTGTGTCTTCAGCACCAACTCCTCCAAGGCCTTCACACAGCACACCAAGCTGCATGCACGTGAGCGTCGTGGCCTGGAGGCCACAGAGCCCTTCGGCAGTGGTGGGGGCAGCAGCGGAGTTGGCAGCCCAGGCCCCGAGGACCCCAGTCTCGCCTTCCAGCCCTACACCTCCACCCCTGCCCTCAGCGATTGCGTCTTCTGCGGCTTCCCCGCACCCAGCGAGAGCCTGCTGAGGGAGCACGTGCAGTTTGTGCACTGCCGTCCCCATTGGGATGATGGGGAGACTTTTGAGGAGGACCCCGCCAGCCAGCCGGGCACTAGCCAGGGTGCGTATGCCCGATTCCCCAATGCCACTGAGGACTACTTTGACAAAGCTGAGCCGCACTTGGCCTCCCCATGGCAGGCGAGTCCTGATGGGTACGACCCTAGTTTGGCCTTTGGGCCGGCCTGCCAGCAGCTGGGCATGCAGGATTTCCCACTGTCAAAGTCGCCCCTGTATGGCGCCCTCCAGAGGCCGTTCGGAAAGTCAGCCTATTCCTCCCCATTAGCATCTGCCCCTTACTCCATGCAGCCAAAAAATAAAAGCTCTGTTCACCCACTGCACCCACAGGAGCTGGAGGGCGCTGTGGGCTGCGAACTCCCGGGCCAGCTGGGGGACCAGAGGTACCCCTGGAGCGGAGAGGAGGACGACATGACCCTAACCTCCGAAATGGACTTTACCCCTGAAAATGGGGTCTTTCCACCTCCAGCTGCCATCCTCATCCCGCAGCTGGCCCTGGAGCTTAAGCGGACTTTTCATGGAGCCCTGCAGGCAGCCGAGGGCTCACAGGCCCAGCAACAGCAGCTGTGTAAAATGGTCCCAGTTGTGCTGGTCGCAAAGCTCAGGCCACAAGTCATGGTGGCAGCCAGGGCACCCCCAAGGCTGCAGGTCGAAGAGCTGGGGCTGGGGGGTACCCACCCCCTGGACTTCCTGCTGCTGGACGCGCCACTGGGCAGTCCACTGGGGCTGGACACGCTCCTAGATGGGGACCCAGCAGCCCTGAAGCACGAGGAACGGAAGTGCCCCTACTGCCCCGACCGATTCCACAATGGCATCGGCCTGGCCAACCATGTCCGGGGCCACCTTAACCGCGTGGGCGTTAGCTACAATGTACGCCACTTCATCTCAGCCGAGGAGGTCAAGGCCATCGAGCGTAGGTTCTCCTTCCAGAAGAAGAAGAAAAAAGGTAGGACGGCTTCACTGCAACACCTACCTTCCTCTAAGGCCCAGAAGATGCAGCACTGGGCCCAGAGCACACTCACCAACACATGCTGTAAATCCTCCTTTAGCACCAAAAAAGAAAAACCCAATCCTGTTGCCATTTAGTCAGTTCTGACTGATGGTGACCCCATGTGTGTCAGAGTAGGACTGTGCTCCATAGGGTTTTTAATGGCTAATTTTTCAGAAGTAGATTGCCAGGCCTTTCTTCTGAGTCACCCCTGGGTAGACTCAAACCTTTCAGTTAGTAGGCAAGTGCTTAACCATTTGCACTACCCAGGGACTCCTCAACCAGTTGCTGTTCAACCAGTTGCCTTTCAACTCTGACTCACAGTGACCCCACGTGTGTAAGAGTAGAACTGTGCTCCATAGGGTTTTCAGTGGCTGACTTTTCAGAAGTAGATTGTAGGCCTTTCTTCCGAGGCACCTCTGGGGGGACTCAAACTGCCAACCTTTTTGTTAGCAGCTGATTGCATTAACCATTTGTGCCACCCAGGGACTCCAAGCAGGATGAAGTTGGGGCCTCCTTCCAGGAGGAGCTGGGGGCCACGGCAAAGGCCCCCCTATCGGTGGATGTATGGGGATGCCCCAGTGCCCTGGTCACATAAGCAGCTGGAGAAGGGATTTTGGGCAGAGGAGTCAGCTGCAGGCAGGGAATTCTATTCTTTCATTCGACAAATATTTATTGAGCAAGGTTGCTTCTGTTCTGGGCACTTGGGGACATGGCAGCAAACAGAAAAAAGTAGGCCTTGTTCTCCTGGTGGTCACAGCCCAGAGTGGTGGGGTTCTGGGGGCTTCAGAACCCTTCCCCCACCTACCCCCCAGGCTGCCTGTGAGATTATGCAGGTTACCAGGTGCCAAGGTTCTGGTTCTGGAGATCCATCTCCAACACAAACGTTGGGTGATTCTGACATTGGCAGATATGGACCCCATTTGGGGAGACTGGTTGAGTAAGTGAGTGAGTGTGTGTGTACATGCACGTGCTAGGGATGTCAGGGAGGCAGGGGACAGATAGCCATGAAACCAGGCAATTATGATATGACATCATAGAGTGATCAGGGCTGTGACAGGGGGAGTACAGGGGGCCAGGGAAGCCCAGAGGAGGCCCCTGACTCAGCCTGAGGCATCCAAGAAGGTTCCAGAACATCCATTGGTTCATCCAATCAATATTTAGTTTACAACATTGGGGTCATTTTTACCACCAGTTGCCATTGAGGTGACTCCAACTCCTGGAAACCCCATGTGTGTCAGAGTAGAACGGCTCCATGGGGTTTTCAGGGCTCTGGCCTTTTGGAAGCAGATCACCAGGCGTTTCTTCTAAGGTGCCTCTTGGTGGGTTCGAACAGCCAGCCTTTTTGGTTAGTAGTCAAGTGTTTAACCAACTGTGCCACCCAGGGACTCCATTGTGGTCTAAGTGAGTAAAACTAGACGTGATCTCTAGACATGAGAAGGGTATTCATCTAAGACTCACCACATGAAGGCAAATCTACAACTGGAGAGTGTTTCCAAGGGAGAGGTCCCTGGTTCTGGGAGATGTGGGAGGGAAGGACCTGGGAAGTCAGGCAGGAGGACTTCCTCAAGGAGGAGTGTGAATGGTGAAGGAGGAAGGCAGTGCAGGGTGGCTGTGTGATCTGCAGGGGTGAGCAGCCTTGGTAACAGGGCTGGAACTGGGGAGCCACCCTCTCCAGGCTGCTGTGTCCTGTCTCCCTCTGCAGTGGCTAACTTCGACCCGGGCACCTTCAGCCTGATGCGCTGTGACTTCTGTGGGGCTGGCTTCGACACACGGGCCGGCCTCTCCAGCCACGCCCGTGCCCACCTGCGAGACTTCGGCATCACCAACTGGGAGCTCACCGTATCACCCATCAATATCCTGCAGGAGCTGCTGGCCACCTCAGCAGTTGAGCAGCCCCCCAGCCCCCTGGGCCACGAGCCCGGGGAACCACCTGGCGCCTATCTCACCTCCCGCCGGCCCCACTTACCTCTCACAGTACCTTTCCCGCCTACCTGGGCCGAGGACCCTGGACCGGTCTACGGAGATGGTAAGGGGTAGGGGTGGGCAGGGCAACGCCTGACTGTTTCTGGGGGCCCTGGGGGATGGAGGGTTGGGGAGCATCACTCCACTTTCCTGGAAGTGCTATGAATTGCTTTACAAAGCACAGTCACACTGTCCTCACAACCACCCTGCCATGTGGGGCTCATTTCTGTTTATTCAGGGGCTAGTCTGAATCCCATTTTCTCCCTTGTGCTTCCTGACAATAATCAAGCAAACATTTACTGAGCTCTTCTTGAGCATTTTTCCAACAGAAACTCATTTACATCCTCACAACACCTGTATATGGTGGGTATTATTATGGGCCCCATTCTACAGATGAGGAAACTGAAGCACAGAGGGCTTAACTAACTTGCCTGAGGTCACACAGCTGTCAGTAGTGCCGTTGGGATTTGAACCCAGGCAGCTGGGCTCCACAATCTTTGCTCTTAATGACACTTTGTATCTAGGGCAAAAAAAATAAAGTTGCCGTTGAGTCAGTTTTGACTCATGGTGACCCCATGAGTATCAGAGTAGAAATGTGCTCCATAGAGTTTTCAGTGGCTGATTTTTTGGAAGTAGATCGCCAAGCCTCTCTTCTGAGGTGTCTCTGGGTGGAGTTGAACTGCCAACTTTTTGGTTATCAGCTGAGTGCTTAACTATCTGTACCACCCAGGGACTACCATGTCCAGAGCAGTGTTGTCCATTAGAATGTTCTGAGATGATGAAGATGTTCTCTGTCTGTGCTGCCCAAGATGGTCACCACAAACCACGTGTGGTTGCTGAGCACTTGAAATGAGGTTAATACTAGGCTAGTGGCTACCCTGTTGGACAGCGCAGATCTAGAGTCTAGATTTGATGACTCCTAAATTTTCTGGTAGCACTGATAACCCCTTTCGTTAATCAAGCAATGCTATATATTGAGATTTTGACCTGTATTATCTCATTTATGCCTCAAAATAATTCTGTAGGGGCAAGGATTGTTGTGTTGCCGTTTTATAGATAAGGAAATAGGGGCTCATCTGCTTTGCGTGGCCACATAGCAGCAGGACTGGACTTATAAAAAGCACCACGTTAGGTGGTCTCTTTGGTGGACAACGGCTTGGGAAATCCCACAGTACTGTTTGGTGGAGGTGTCTAGCACTGAGCAGTGGACAAAGTGAAGGACCCAACTTAGCAAAGCCTGACTTTGTGGGTGCCTTTACTGAACCTAGGGGCAGAGAACTCAGGTGTATGGAGGAGATGGACTTTGTTGTTGCCAGTTGCCATCAAGTTGGCTCCGACTCATGGTGACCCCATGTGTGCAGAGTCGAATGGCACTCCATAGGGTTTTCAAGGTTGTGACCTTTCAGAAGATTACCAGGCCAGTCTTCCAAGGCTGGGTAGGTTAGAACAGCCAACTTTTTGGCTAGTAGTCAGTTGAGTGCTTACCCATCTGCACCACCCAGGGATTCCTGTTGGGCTTGGAGGCATGGTTGTTCAAGGGCTGGCTGGAGCTCCCGTCTGTGTTTTTCCTGACTGCAGCTTTCAGGGTGCTACCTAGATCTGTACTTTGGGCTCTGCTGGACACATCTGCAAGCCCTCTCATCCCAGAAAGGCACTTGGTGTCTGCAAAGAGGAGGGTGGGCTGCCAGAGCCCCCTCTCTGCCTTTGACAAGAAGGAAATTGAGGTCGCACCTTGGGGACAAGCAGAGTGGGGACGTGGTCTCAGGTGTCTTATCTCTGCTAAAGGTTGTCCCCTGGGTGCTCAGCTCACAGGCCTGGTTTGCTTTGCAGTGTCTCTGGGGTGGCTGGGAGGTGGAGCTGGCTTTGGGGATGGCTAGGGGCACAGGAGGTGGTGTGTCGGCTCCAGCCCTGCCTCTTTCTCCATCACCCCAGCAGAGGTCTGAGAGCCCTAGATATCAGACTCACACCCCTCACTAGGCACCCAGGCCAGGCACCTGGGATAGGGAACATGTGTTCGGCAGCTGAGTCATTTCTGCTAGAGGACCAATGTGACAGGCCATTGGGGTGTGATGGGTCAGTCTACAGATGCGGGAGGTGGGGTTGGCGCTGCCCTGGCCTTATTCTTGGGAAGGAGGACTGTGACCAGCCTTTCAGTGGACACTTGGCGGGTGGGCGCATAAAGATGCTGGAAGCGTTACCTGGAGGGAGGATGGCCAAGACTAGGAACCAGGTCTGGGCACCCCCAGGTGCACTGTCGTTAGAAGCCTCCCATTCTCCCTAAGGGGCCCGAGGGGGGCAGGTGCCAGGTCAGGGGCGGAGCAAAGGTCAAATTCTGGCCCCACCCAGCTGTCAAGGTACCGCGTAGGTGGGGAGCGGGCAGCCGGCTTAGTGTTGGAGGGAGAAACAGGGAGTGCTTGGAGGGCGATGCCGGCTTTGAGGGGGTTCCCAGGACTGGCCAGCACCGTCGGGGGACAGTTGGGTCCCAGTATTATGTTGAGGGGACTCTCGTGACTGGGATCCGGTGTCTTCCAGGATCCCCGACTGGAGGGGGAGACTTAAGGAAAGGGAGTGGTCCCACCGGCCTGCCGGGGCTCCAGGGGTATGGATGCTGTTACGAGGGGTGCGTGGAGTGGAAGGAGTCCCATCTTGGCCTTAGAATACAGGGGAGGGGAGGGGTGGGGTTCCGCCCAATCGGGGATCGGCCCTTCGGGGGTCGGCTAGCCAGGCGCCAGTCAGCAGGGCCGGAACTAGGGTTCCGCTCGTGGCGCTCGGCGCTCGGCCGGCCACCCTGGGAGCGCCCCGAGGGGCGGGGCGGAACGGGCACGGCGTTTGCGGCGCTCGGCGCTCGGCTGCTCCCGCCTGGGGCGGCCGGCCCGCGTGCGCCGGTGCCAAGATGGCCGCCTCCACCGCCCAGTGCCGAGTGACAAAAGCGGAGAGCAGGGCGGCGGCGGGGCCGCGCGCGGGGGGCACCCGGGAGCGCGCGCCCACGGGGGCGCCCCTGCCCGGTCCCCCGAGCCCGGGCCCCGCCGCCCCCCCCGGGCCGCCGCCGCCGCCGCCGCCACCGCCCCCACCCCTGCCGCCGCCGCCGCCGCCGCCGCCGCGGGACGGGCCCAAGGCCGAGCCGGAGCCGGGGCCCGGGCCGGCGCCCGGTAAGAGCCTGCGCCCGGGAGGACGGGGAAGGAAAGTCCGCGGTTCACCTGGCCCTGCCGCCACCGCCGCCAGCCGTCCCGTCTCCGGGACCCCCACTGCTCCCGGCCCTGTAGTCGCGCGGGCCCCGGGCCTCCTGTCGCCGCTCGCCGGGCCCCGGCCTCGGAAACACTCCCCGCCGCCGTTCCGGGAACCCTCGCCCGGTCTGACAGACGCTTCCTTCTCCTCTTGGAACCCCGGGAGCGGCCCCGCCGCAGTCCTGGGCCCCTCGCTCGCGGAAACTCACTCTCAACCAGCCACCTCGGCCCTGATGCAGTCCCTGCCCCATCTGACAGACGCGCCCATCCCACCCGGAGACTTTGACAAAGTCCTTGGTGGCCTCCAACCTGTCTTCTTACTCCTTGTAGGACTCAAACTGAGCAGGAAATCTGCTGGGCCCCGTGCCCCATTGTATCCCTTTCATCCTCGAACTCTAATTTTAAGGCTCATCGGGCCTCCTAGGACCCTTTGCTTAAAAAATTAGACCGTGGAAACCCACCCTTGATTCTGCCTCCCTACATGCCCCTCACTCCAGGAAGCTCCCTGGCCTGACAGTTGTCTAGAAACTTCCCACAAAGTTTCTATCCCCAGTCAGATTCCTGCTGGTCCAAGTTTCCTGTTCTTACCGTACCCAACTTGGGACTCAGCTTGTATTGATAAGGGGACCACCCCCGGCCCCCCACCATCTCTGCAGACAGTTCCTGCCGCCTTTTCTAGTGGAGATTGCCTTTGTTCTCTGCTCCCCACCTTCTCTCTGGCGTCTGACCCTGGTCTTCCCTTGTTGTCCTGACTGCCCCCCTTCCCTCAAAACTGACAGATCCTCCCTGCTTCCCAGCCAAGTTCTGTCCCACCCAAGGAAAAGCATCTCGGCTCAGGCTAGCACTGCCTCTCCTGGTCTGTCTACCTTCTAGGGGTGGAAGTTGCCTTTGCCTCTGCTGTCAGTGGGTGGTCTCGATGTCCCTGCATCGTATTGGTGCTGGGGGTGATGGGTGGAGCCCTGACTTTCTTGAAGGATGAGTACAAAGGGCCCCCCTCAGTCCTTCTGGACTCCAGGCTGGCCGGGGCTAAGCCTGTCTCCCCAACCCCGCAGGCCTGGGTTCTGAGGAGAATGCAATGGTGGCCATGGACCTGGTCTCCCCTTTGCTCCCCAAGAAGAGCCTGCCTGTCCCTGGGCCCCTGGAGCAAGTGGCCAATCGGTTGAGCAGCAAAGTGGCTGCAGAGGTTTCCCACGGCAGCAAGCAGGAGCTGCCGGACCTCAAGGGTGAGTTACCCAGGCAGCAGGCAGGGCAGGGTGCTGGTCACACTCACAGGGGTGTTTTCGGGCCTGTGCGCTAGTGTGGGGCCTTAGAGTGGCCTCAGCTTTCTCTCCGACCCCCTGAGGCTCCGCAGGGGGGGCACCCAGAGAAGCAGAAGGCATGGTGGTCAGGAGCTCACGATCAAACCGATCTGACTCCATCCTCCTCATGCAGTCTTAGTGATCTTCCGTAAGACCCTGATCCATCTGTCTGTTGGTCCTAAGACCGTTACTGCATAGTGACTGGCACTGCTTTAGACCCCAGGGATATGACGTAAACAAAGCAGACCTGGTTCTGGCCCTTGGGGTCATTGAAGTTGGGGATGCAGAGACGCAGATAGGCAGGGGTGAGGGCTCTGTAGAAAAGTACAGGGACTACTGGAACCGGAGCCACCAGCCCAGCATTAGGGGAACAAGCTGAACCACTTAGGGTGGCCGGTGGGTCAGAGTTTGTGAGAAACCTGTTACCAGGACCCCTGGATGTGTTGGAGATCTGAAAGGAGTCCCACTGGCCAGGCATAGCGGCCTCCCTCTTGCCGCACACCTTTGGACACAACTCTCGCCCTGTCTGAGACTCAGTTTCCTTATTTGCAAACTGGGCAGGCCCATTCCTGCCTCAGTATGGTGATTGTATGGAGTAAGAGAACTTGACAGAAGTGAAACTCTTGCAGGGTCCTCGGGTGAGTGGGGCTGGGGAGTGGCTGTGGGTACACAGTGCCCAGGTAGCCTCACCGCCTGCCCTCTGGACCTCTGTCTTGCCCTCCAGCCCAGAGCCTGACCACCTGTGAGGTCTGTGGCGCCTGCTTCGAGACTCGCAAGGGCCTGTCAAGCCATGCACGCTCCCACCTGCGGCAGCTGGGAGTGGCTGAGTCGGAAAGTAGTGGTGCCCCTATTGACCTCCTCTACGAGCTCGTCAAGCAGAAGGGCTTGCCTGATGCACCCCTCGGGCTGCCCCCAGGCCTGGCCAAGAAGTCCAGCTCACCGAAGGAGGTGGTTGCCGGGGCCCCGCGGCCCGGCCTGCTCACCCTGGTCAAGCCCCTGGATGCCCCCGCTGTCAACAAGGCCATCAAGTCACCACCTGGCTTCTCAACCAAGGGCCTGTCCCACCCCCCCAGCTCCCCACTCCTCAAGAAGACACCACTGGCCCTGACAGGCTCCCCAGCTCCGAAGAACCCCGAGGACAAGAGCCCCCAGCTTTCCCTGAGTCCCCGGCCGACCTCCCCAAAGGCACAGTGGCCCCAGTCGGAGGATGAGGGGCCCTTGAACCTCAGTGAGTGTGGGTCCCAGGAGCTGAGGGGGGTCCTGGTACTGGGAGGGCTCAGGGTGGGGGCAATAGGGACTGTAGCTCCTGCGTCAAGGGTCTGTCAGGCCAGGGGGAGTGTCAAGGTGACTGAGTCTCCCTTCGGGCCACCTGCAGAGAATCCTGTCCCCTACCTTCCCTCGCTGCTCTTCCCCTGAGGCCTGGTGCCAACTGCTGAGGTTGCCCCAGGTGGGGGCAGCGAAGGTAACTAGGGCTGCACTTCGGGTCCTGTGCAGGCAGACAAGTGGTCTTCAAAGGTGGCCCTGTCTTCGTGCTCCTTTCCTCATCAGCCCAGCTTTCTGGCCACCCCGTGCTGGGAGCAGATGTTTCCAGCTGTGCCTGGGGTGGAGCCACACCTGTGGGCTCAGCAAACAGGGTTCAGGGAGAGATCCTCCAGGCACAGTGGGCAGGGATTAGTAAGGATGTCCCTTAGGACGTCAGGTCCTCCCACACCTTGTGGACATTAGAGTTGGGGTGCCCCCAGGACCCAGCTGCCTGCCCATTAAGGCATCATGTTGTCCCTTTGCACTCTGCCTTCACCGAGTCCGCTGAGGTTCCTGGAGCAGGGCCCTGGGCAGGTGTGCCCTTGGTTGTGGGATGCAGCCAGGTGCGGCCCCTGCCATCCACCCCACACAGCTCCCATCACCAGGACCCCTGGGGGTGCCACTGCCTCTCCATTCTGAATCCATATGCTCTCCACCCTCCCCCTGCTGCCCAAGGGCTAGGCTAGGTAGGGACCAGGCCCTCCTGTCATCCAGAGCCTCGTAGTCCCTGTGTGGTGTGAGTCTTGGACCCCTTGCCACCTGCTTGGCCAAGTGTCTCTGCAGCCCTCCATCCTCCAAGCCCAGGGCCGGCCGAGGTGGCGGCCGTGAACCCCCCTGTGTTTTGTCTCCGCAGCTTTAGATAGTGACGGGGGCCGAGAGCTGGACTGCCAGCTGTGCGGTGCCTGGTTTGAGACCCGCAAGGGCCTGTCCAGCCACGCCCGCGCCCACCTGCGCCACCTGGGCGTCAGCGACCCGGACGCCAAGGGATCCCCCATAGACGTGCTCCACGGGCTCATCAGGAGGGACGGCGTCCACCTCCGCCTCCCACCGGGGCGCGGCGCCCTGGCCCAGCTGGGGAGGCCTCCTCCTGCCTCCGCGGCCCTCTCCTTGCTCCCCCCCCCACCGCCGGCCAAGAGGGCCAAGCTGAAGGCCGTGGGTGCGGCCAGCCCCTGGGGGAAGCAGGACCTCTCGGCTGCCGCCACTGCTGGCATTTTCTGGGCCTCTGATGTGGAGCCGGCTCCTCTCAACCTCTGTAGGTTCTCGCTTCAGCCGCCCCCCATCCCTGCGGGCCCTGGAGCCCCTCCCTGGGGGTCATGGCCCCCTCCTGGCGGGGGCAGGGAGGAGACATGGGCTTGGGCAGTGGCCCGGCGCTGCCCGGAGATCTTGTTGGCAGTGGGCTGCTGGGCCCTTGCTCTTGGCCTTTGACCTCCATGACCTTGACCCTCCCTGAGAATGACGGCCAAGGGCAGGTCCTGCCTTTTGGTGTAGAACATGCCCACGGTCGCCCCCGATCTGAAAGGCCTGTGGTGCCTAGAGGCTGCTTAGCGCCCTCCCTGTCCTTGCTGGCACATGTCCGCAGAGCTCTGGAGTCTTGGTGCTGCCCCTGCCCCACTCCTCAGCCCCTCACTTGCACTTGCCCTCCATCACCACCCCAGGTGTTGGCCAGCTGCTGCCCACGCCCAGCTGGCCTGGACACTTTGCAGGTGGCGGCAGTGCCGTCCCCAGCTGCCCTGCCCTGATGCTGACTGTCTCTCTCTCTTCCTTTCCCCACCGCCCCTGCTGCAGCCTCGGGCCCCGAGCCAACACGCGACATCCGCTGTGAGTTCTGTGGCGAGTTCTTCGAGAATCGCAAGGGCCTGTCAAGCCACGCGCGCTCCCACCTGCGGCAGATGGGCGTGACCGAGTGGTACGTCAACGGCTCACCCATCGACACGCTGCGGGAGATCCTCAAAAGACAGCAGGCCCACTCCCGGCCCAGTGGACCCCCAAACCCGCCAGGACCCAGCCCCAAGGCCCTGGCCAAGATGGTGGGCGGTCCCGGGAGCTCGCTGGAAGCCCGTGGCCCTGCCGATCTACACCTGTCGCCCCTGGCCAAGAAGTTGCCACCGCCACCAGGCAGCCCCCTGGGCCACTCACCAGCTGCCTCTCCGCCCCCCACGGCCCGGAAGATGTTCACAGGCCTGGCTACCCCCTCCTTGCCCAAGAAGCTGAAGCCCGAACAGATGCGGGTGGAGATCAAGCGGGAGATGCTGCCGGGGGCCCTCCACGGGGAGTCACACCCGTCTGAGGGGCCCTGGGCGGCGTCTCGGGAAGACATGACCCCCCTGAACCTGTGTAAGTGACCCTGGAGTGGGGCAGGGACAACAGTGGAGGGGGTGTCTCTCCTCCTCCCCGTGGGGTACCCCAAGCATCTACAGGTAAAATGGAATAGGGGAGACACAGGCCCAGACGATGAGGGAGTAGCTGTACATCTGTACATTCCTGCTACTCAGACCCCCTCTTGGGGCCAAATTGTGTCATGCAGGGGTAGCAAAAAGACTGTGCCACCTTCAATCAATTGACAGTGGCTGCCAACCAGATTTTGAGACAGAAGGACTCCGGGGATTGATTAGTGATATTTGCTGTGGGCAGGCTGGAAGTGGATGTCACTACAGTGTTTTTTTGTTTTTTTGTTTTTTTTGTTTTTAACATTCCTGGTAATTGAGTAGGAGTCCCTGGGTGGCACAGTTAATGCTCAGCTACTAACCAAAAGGTTGGAAGTTCAAGTTCACCCAGAGGTGCCTCGGAAGAAAAGCCTGGTGATCTGCTTCCAGAAAAGTCCTAGCCTTGAAAACCCTATGGAGCACAGTTCTACTCTGACATACCTGGGGTCACCATGAGTCGGGGTCAACTCAATAGCAACTTTTTTTTTTTTTTAAATAAGTGCTTAAAATTTGGAGTCAGGCGTGAGTCTAGATCTTGATTCTTCCACAATCTAGCAATAAGTGGCCTTGGACGAGTTTCCTTGTTTGGAGGGTGGAGGTCAGCATAGTGCCAACCCCTAGGGTTTCTTGAGGCTCGAGTAGGATTCAGGCACTTCACCCAGTGCCTGGTGAGAGAAAGCGCCCTGTAGGTGGTGCTTGTGATGTCACCTTTGCTTGTTTCTCGCTTTGTGCTCATTCTGCTCAAAGTCCCTGGGCTGGAGTGCCCCGGAGGTGATACCCAACACGTGCCCACTCTGCACCAGGTGCCTTAGGCTGCTATCACTGGAGACTTTCCCAGTAGCACCAGGAGGTGGGGGTTTCAATCTCTATTTTCCAGAGGAGGAAACTGAGGCTCAGGGAGGAGTTACTAAGGTTTAGGGAGGGGACATAGGCTCAGAGGGGAAATTGAGGCTTAGGGAGAAGTAACTGAGGCTCAAGGAGGGGAAGCCGAGGCTCAGGAAGAGGAAATGGAGGCTCAGGGAAGGGAAGCATCTTGCCTAGCATCACGTGGGGTCAGCAGCAAAGCTAGCATTTGACCCCAGAGCCTAGGCAGCGCTTTTTCAGCATCCTTCACGGTGTCCTGGGAAGGCAGTGTGAAGCCTGCTGGGATTTGTGCTGAGGAGAGAGCAAGCAGCAGGACTGGGGCCTCTGGGGCACAGATGGGAAGTAAGCCATTTGGGTCAAGCTCAAAGGCATCCCACTCACAGCCACCACCTCCTTCCCTCCCACCCACCACCCTCTGCAGCATCCCGGGCTGAGCCTACACGCGACATCCGCTGTGAGTTCTGTGGCGAGTTCTTCGAAAACCGCAAGGGCCTGTCAAGCCACGCACGCTCCCACCTGCGGCAGATGGGCGTGACCGAGTGGTCTGTCAATGGCTCTCCCATCGACACACTGCGGGAGATCCTCAAGAAGAAGTCTAAGCCATGCCTCATTAAGAAGGAGCCTCCTGCTGGCGACCTGGCCCCAGCACTGGCCGAGGAGGGGCCCCCCACTGCTGCCCCTGGGCCCCTGCAAGCCCCCCTGCCGCTTGCACCCCTGGTGGGCCGGCCTGGCAAACTGGGAGTGGGGCCTGCCCAGGTCCCCCGCGAGCTTAGCCTGACGCCTATCACAGGGGCCAAGCATTCAGCTACTGGCTACCTGGGTGCCGTGACAGCCAAGCGGCTGCTGCAGGAGGACCGCCTCCTCCCTGCAGAGGTCAAGGCCAAGACCTACATCCAGACTGAACTGCCCTTCAAGGCCAAGACCCTCCATGAGAAGACCTCCCACTCCTGTAAGCGGCAGGCGGGGAGGGCCATGCCAGGCGCACACTGACCCAAGGTGGTAGCCCGGTGGGGAGGCCCCAAGAGAGGCGGGGTTGGCCCCTGGCCTGGGGCGGGGTGTCTGGGTCCTCAGACCCCCTCTGAGCTGTGGCTCAGTCGCACCCCTCCACCCACAGCCACCGAGGCCTGCTGTGAGCTGTGTGGCCTCTATTTCGAAAACCGGAAGGCCTTGGCCAGCCATGCGCGAGCACACCTGCGGCAGTTCGGCGTGACCGAGTGGTGCGTCAATGGCTCGCCCATCGAGACGCTGAGCGAATGGATCAAACACCGGCCCCAGAAGGTGGGCGCCTACCGCAGCTACATTCAGGGCGGCCGCCCCTTCACCAAGAAGTTCCGTAGTGCGGGACATGCCCGCGATGGTGACAAGCGGCTGGCCCTCGGGCTGACTCCTGGTGGCCTGGCCATGGTCGGCCGCAGCGCTGGCGGAGAGCCGGGTCCTGAGGCCGGCCGTGCAGCTGATGGTGGGGAACGGCCTCTGGCAGCCAGCCCACCGGGCACGGTGAAGGCGGAGGAGCACCAGCGGCAGAACATCAATAGTGAGTGCCGGCAGGGCAGCTGGGTGACCTCGTGTGCATCTGCTGACCCCCGTGTCCTCACATTCACACACTCACTCTAGTGTCCAGTTGTCTTTGCATCACTGTCACACCCTGACCAGTTTGCTCATTTAATCTGTAATCGCTCACCTGCCTCTCATCCATCCACCATCCCACACTGTCCTGAGGTCCATCCAGGCAGTGTGCTGCCACCCTCTGTCTTGTTGACAAGCCCCTACCAGCGTCTGCCCCCTGGTTGCTAAAGGCAGGGGCTTCCACAGTGGCCTGGCCCTTGGCTCACCTCCTGCACCTCTCCCCTACTCAGAATTTGAGCGCCGACAAGCTCGGCCCCCAGATGTGGCCTCAGCCCGGGGTGGTGAAGAGGCCAATGACCTGCAGCAGAAGCTGGAGGAGGCACGGCAGCCCCCGCCCCGGGTCCGGCCGGTGCCCTCTCTGGTGCCCCGGCCCCCCCAGACCTCACTTGTCAAGTTCGTCGGCAACATCTATACTCTCAAGTGCAGGTATGTGGCCCCCAGTGAAGGAGGGAGCCTGTCCAGTGGGGGCCAGGCTGTCCAGAGCTTGAGGACAGCACCAAGTCTCTGCCATTGGGTATGGCTGGGCTCAGGCTGAAGGCTCCTCAAAGAGCATCAGGCTGAGACCCGAAGCTTTGTAGCTGGTGAGTCCTAGGTTCGAATCCCAGCTCTGATAGTTACCCAGCTTACTGATTTTAGAAAAGGACTTACCCACTGCATGCCTCAATTTTCCAATCTATGAAACAGGTCAATAACAGACCTACCTAATAGATCTCTTATGAGGATTGAATGAGTTTATAAAGCTGTCAGAACTAGGCCTGGACTTGGTGCTGGGAAGGTAGGAATAGGGGGTCTGGACGAGTTGGGTGCATGAGTGTGGGGAGGCGAGTAGGTGTGTTAGTACCCTCTCCAGTCCTGGAGCCCCCTGGCCAGGGCCTGCTTCCCTGTGCCTTCTCTCATCTCAGATCATGTCTGCCTCAGATGGATGAGGTGCTTGGGAGGCCAACTGGTCTTTGCCCAGCCCCAGAACCAGCAGGCTGCCCTAAGCAGAGATAGGGGGCTCCAAGGGGCCTCATCCATGACCCCATGAGGGATACAGGTGGCTGTCCATTGGGAAACATTTGGCTCCTGGGCACTCTATCCTCAAATCCTGGGCTTGCTCTGTCCCCACAGAGTAGCAGCAGGTATACCTGGTCCTCGGGGCTTGGTCAGGGTGCTTAGGGACACAGAGGGCTACACTTCCGCCTCTCCTGACAGCAGTGACCACTCCTCCCTCTCTGTTCCATCCCACAGGTTTTGCGAGGTGGAATTCCAGGGTCCCCTCTCCATCCAGGAGGAGTGGGTGCGGCACTTACAGCGGCATATCCTGGAGATGAATTTCTCCAAAGCGGATCCCCAACCGGAGGAGCCCCAGGCCCCGCAGGCACAGACAGCGGCAGCAGAGGCGCCCTAACACAGAAGCATTCCAGACCCCTTCTCATGCCACCTCTGTCTCTTTTTCCTCCTCTGTGTCCTCCTCCTCCTCTTCCTCCTTCCTCTTTTCTGTTTCCAAAGGAGAAAGCCAAAACCTCAAACCGGCGCCCCCTGGGGGCTGGGCACACTACAGCTGGGGCGCCGGGAGCCAGCTAGCTGCCCTTCCCCCAGCCCAAGGACTCTGGGGCCACAAGGGTGTCTTCCTGCAGCCCACACCCACCTGATTGGGCAGGGGCAGCAGCCAAGACTCTGTGGCAGCTGACCTGGTTACCGAGGAGGACAGCGTTCCCCTGTTCCCAGCAGCCAGGCAAAGCTATGCCTGCCACCTATGGCCATTTGCAAAGACCCCAAAGACCCCTGTTCTGGTTCCCACTTGCCCCATGACTATCCTCTCACATGCACGCACATGCAAACACACGTGTGTGCACACGCACCTCGCGAGGCCCGGGATCTGCCCCAGCCCCCCAGTTCCTGCGTCGAGCAGCCCTGTCACGCCATGGTGCTTGCTCAGGGGAAGCCATGCTCCCTCTGCTGGGCCTCCTGGGGCCCGGGAGGCCCCCACTGAGCCCACGATGCCACGGAAACCCTCATTGGCCGCCACCCTCCCTAAGGGGCCTTCCCAGCTGGGAAGAGCTCAGAGCTCAGAGCTGACAGTTATGTCCTGCCGTGTCTAGGCCCCCCAGAGTGTCGGGGGCCCCAGGGGGTGGGACTCTTCTCCCCCACTTCCGACCTGCTCTGTCCCCACCTTTTCACTGTTGCTTTCTATGTATAGCTCCCTAGACTCTTCACTTTTTTAAAAATGCGTTTTGTGTAGAGAATAAGGAACGTCGATCTTTTTAATTTGCAGTCCTGGGCCAGGTAAACACCGGGAAGGCTGATTGACCTTTTAACTTTTTCCTGTGGCCACCTTTTGGTTATCGATGTACCTAGAAGTCTGTAAATTAGATTAAATTTCTCTTCTGGAAACACACCGGGGCAGGCAGCCAGCGTGCGTGTTTCTCTTGGGTGGACAGGCCGGCTTTGGCTGGCAGCTAGGGCTGGGATCGGCCCTGGGCTTCCTGCTGGCCACCAAGCCGACCAGGCCCAGCTGGGGACAAGCCCAGTTGCCCAGCTGGCAGCCCTCGGTGCCCTGGGTGGTGGGGGTCTCTGGCTGGCTGGGGGGCAACTTATGTGAGCAGAGGAAATGCTACCGAGGGCTGCAGGAGGCTGGTCTGGGAAGGGAGCCAGGGCTGGGAAGCAACTGAGGCTAGGAGGGCTTTCTAAGGACAGGGGCTGTCCAGCAAGGGTGTGGGAGACTGCAGGGGGAGGGAGGAGCAGGCAGCGGCCAGAAGCATTCCTGGGGGACCGGCAGGAAGGACTTGGCTGGAGACAGGTGACTTCTATGAAGACACATGCATCTTGAGCCCTGGTGACATGAGGGAAAGAAAGGGGAGCACAGACTCCCTTGCAATGTTATTTACATCCTCACGCTGTAGATGTTTGTTGAACATTTCTGAGATTTCAAGAGACTTTGTTGGCTGCCCCTTCTTGTTGATCGCATACTGTTTTTAAGCTCACCATTTTCACTGAGTCCCTGGGTGGTGCAAATGGTTTGTGCTCCACTCCTAACCTAAAGGTTGGTTCAATTCCACCCATCAGTGCCAAGGAAGAAATGCCTGGAGACCTGTTTCTGTTAAGGTTACAGTCAAGAAAACCCTATGGATCAGTTCTGCTCTATAACACATGGGGTCACCATGAGTCAGAATCGACTCCACAGCAACCAGCAACAATCCCGCACATAGCAGCTATTGGAGATGTCTATTGTTGGGTGCCTTCGAGTCACCCGTGACTCCTGGAGACCCCATGCAAAATGGAATGAAGCACAGCCTGGTCCCGCGCCATCCCCATGATCAGTTGCAGATTGGACAGTTGTGATCCATAGCGTCTTCACTGGCCGAATTCTTAAGTTGATTGCCAGGGTTTTCTTCCTGGTCTAGAAGCTCCACTGAGACCTGTTCAGCATCATAGCAATACACAAGCCTCCACTGATGGACTCTTGGTGGCTGTGCATGAGGTGCATTAGTAAGGAATCAAACCCAGGTCTCCTGCATGGAAGGTGAGGATTCTACCATTGAACCACCAATCACCTGGAGATGGCTGACTGACTACAGTGTTCTATGTGTGTCCTGCCTGACTGTATTGGATTTTTTTATTTAAAAGAGGCAAATACAGTTCTTACCACAGAGGGATCTTTTCTTAAAACACTTCTGAGCATGCCCCTTCTCTGCTTAAGCAATACCACCCTCTCTCTCAGTGATCTGTGAGGGCCGTGTGTGTTAAATCAATGACGGGTGAAATGAGGGCTGTGGCAGCAAGTGCTATGAGTAAAGCTCTAGGATCCAGGAGAAGTGTTCTGAGCCTTAGTTTGGGAGACCAGGTAGGCATCCAAAGCTGGAGTGCACATTAATCAGAGCGTTGCCTGCTGCTTCTGTGGTTACTCAATGCATCATAAGCCTTGCCTAACGTGACCAAAAGTTCTGTCTGCCTAAACCCTGATTTAGGCAGAGGGTTTTTTTTTAATTGTAAAAATATATGTAACAAAACATGCCATCTCAACCATTTCTACATGTACACTGATTACACTCTTCAAGTTGTGCCTCTGTTCTCACTATCCGTTTCCAAATCATTTCACCACCATGAACATAAACTCAGTGCCCCCTTAGAAAAAAAATCCGTTTCCCTTTCCCTCCTACCCCTGGTAACCAATAATAATCTTTGGTTTCTATGTATTTGCTTATTTTATATAAGAGATCACACGGCATTTGTCGTTTTGCAACTTATTTTGCTCAGCATGATGTTTTCAAGGTTCATCCATGTTGTGGCATGCGTCAGGACTTCACTTCCCTTTATGGCTGAGTAATATTCCATTGTGTGTGTATACCACATTGTGTTTATCTCAAGTGTTGATGGACATTTGGGTTTTTACTACCTTTTGGCTATTGTGAAAAGTGCTGCAATGAACATTGGTGTGTAGGGGAGTTGCTTTTTAAAAACATTTTATCATGGAGAATTCCAATCATAACAAAAGTAGAGAGAATAGCAAAATAAATTCGCATCTATTCATCAATTATCAATCCATGACGAATCTCTTCAGCTATAGCCCTCCCCATTCTCCTTCTCTCCCCCTTCTTTCGCCTCTGAATTATAGTGGAGCACATCCTGACCATCAGATCAATTAATCTGCTAATATGAGTGTTTTAGTATGTTTCTTTAAAGGGTATAGCTTTCAAAACAATGCCATTATTACACTTAAAGTCCGTGGGTATTGGAAACAGTGAACGAACTCGACTGCTAACTGAGAGGTTGAATGTTCAAGTCCACCCAGAGGTGCCTCAGAAGAAAGGCCTTCCAAAAAATTAGCCATTGAAAACCCTATGGAGTACAGTTCTACTCTGACACACATGGGGTTGCCGTGAGTCAGAGCTGACAGTCACTGATTTTTTATTCCACCTCAAAAATTGATGACGACCCTTAACATCAAAAAGCAAGTCAGCAACAGCACACTTTTAAAAAAACGTTTTAAGTGAAGCATAGCAAAAAGTGTACAGGTCCTAACTCTACAGCCTGATGCATTTTCACAAACACACACACTATGTGTCTGCCTTCTTGTCTGTCAAATTGGCTCTTAGAAATTATGGGATGTCCCTGGCCGTGGTTTCAACACTTTCAGAGGGAGCGCTGAGGACAAGGCTGGCTGGCACCTGACTGCACTATTGTAGGCTGTCCAAAGTCCAGAATGAACTATGAGGGCTTTAGAGGTGAAGTTCCAGCTTTAACAGTCAAGTATCAAGGACACTGAACAAGTCATGAATTCGAAGATTCAGTGTTCTTATCTTTTAAATGGGGATAAAAATAGCTCCTTGAGGGGTTGGAGAGAGTATATGGGATGATGAACTATACAAATAATATTCATTACATATAATGTACAATGTATTGTATGTTGTAGTTGCCATAGAGTCGATTCAACTCATTGTGACCTCATGTGTGCATGGCGACCCCATGTGTGCAGAGTAGAACTACTTCATAGGATTTTCAAGGCTGTGACCTTTCAGAAGCAGGTCGCCAGGCCTGTCTTCTGAGGTGTCTCTTGGGTTTGAACCACCACCTTTTCAGCTAATAAACAAAAAAAAGCCAAACCCGTTGCTGTGCAGCCGATTTGGACTCATGCGACCCTATAGGACAGGGTAGAACTGCCACAGGGTATTCAAGCAGCAGCTGGTGGATTGAAACTAACCACCTTTTGGTTAGCAGCGGAGCTTTTAACCACTTTGCGACCAGGGCTTCTTTCGGCTAGTAGTCGATCTTAAGCGCTGTTTGTGCCACCCAGGGACCCTTTATATATGCTGTATAACTATACAAATATAGTTATGTAAAGGTTAATTACAAAATGCAACATTTATTTGGTGCACCAGGCATTGTACTGATTTTATTGTTATAAAAATATATGTAACACAAATTTTCCGGTTTTCACTTGTACGATTTAGTCATATCAATTACATTAATCATGTTCTACAACTTGAACTGATTTATTTACACATGATCACATTTAACTTTTAAACGTGGGTCCAGCGTCGTGGCTGGCGCTTAGTCATAATTTTCTCTTTCTTGCACGGCTTCACCATGCTCATTTCGGAGCTGAAGTTCAGGGAAGTTAAGAAACTTACCCCAGGTTTGCAAATCATATAAGGTCCCTATAAGTTAGAATTGCTTCGATGGCAACTTTTTTTTTTTTTTTTTTTTTTTGGGTCGCAGAGCTGGGACCCGAGCTGTCCCTGCATCAGAATGCCAGTTCCCTCTGGCGGGCCTCCAGGGCACCATCACTCGTCCCGCTCGACCAAGCTTGGGCCTCGGGCCTTTCCGTAGTGAACAGCTCCGCCCCCGTCGAGCCCCACAGAAATCTACTACTACCCCCTCCGCTTCTTCTCGACCAATCACCGCGGGCAGAGTAAAACAGAGGGCGGGAGTACGGCGAGGCTCTCTAGATTGACGTAGTCCTCAGCCCCTGGCATGAGGATGCTTCGAGATAGACAGCTCGTTTGTCCAATAGATGTGAAGCCCGAGCTGCGAGCACCAATGCGGTCCGGAGGCGGGGCTCGGCTGTGGGTGGAGGGGGCTGGGGGAACTGTCGCGGCTATCTCTGCCACAGAGTTAGGAGCAGTGTTCGTCGCTGCTATGAGCTACACAGGTATGTCCCGGCGGGGTGGGGGCCTGGCCCCGGGTTGGGGCGGTAGGGGAATGTGGCAGGCCACGCCGGACTCCCTCGCGCGTCCTCGGCCAGGTCACTGCCCACTCTGCGACCACAAAATGGCGCCGCGGGCCTGTCCCCTCAGGTCGCGCCCCGCACGCCTCAGTGCCCTGGTTCTCTGTGCTCCCAGCCTCTCGTCCCAGGTCCTGGCCGCCTGAGGCTTCACGCGGCCCCTGCGGTCGTGTCCGGGCGACCCGGACCTTGGTGCCTGAGGTTCCTCCCCCACCAGCCCCGGCCGCCTCGGCGCCTCAGGTTGCCCCTTCTCAGGCGAGGTCGCAGCTTCTCAGGCCTCGGCCGTTAAAACTAGCCAGCTGGCCTGGCTGCCGTCGCCATTGCCGGGCTCTCCCACGCGTTGGGTCCCCGCAAAATGCCGCAGCCGCCCCCCACCCCCACCCCCATTGCGTGCCCCGGGGCTGGGAGAGGCGCCAGTCCCCGGAGGGACAAGTAAATATCTGAAGGTTTTGAGCTGGGACGGGGCCCTTGGGCTGGGCCCGAGCCTTGTGGGGGAGGAAGGGTAGGCGTTCATGCCAGTATATTCAGTATCTGTCAAGTTTACTGTGTCTATGATTAATACCCGTTGCTTTCGAGTACATGCCGACCTATGGCGACCTCGTGTGTCAGTAGAATTGCTCTATAGGGTTTTCAATGGCTCTGACCTTTCGGAAGGAGATCGCCAGGCCTTTCTTCCGATGTGCCTCTGGCTGGACTTGAGCAGCCAACCTTTTGGTTAATAGTCAATTGCTTAACCATTTGTATCATGGAGAGATCTATTGGTGTCACATAGGCACGGAGAATACCAACAAAAATTCATCAAGCAGGAGATAGGCAAGGGGCAAATCTCAGTAGGCAAAACGATTCATCTTGGGGAGAGGGTGAGTGAGGCTATCTGGCCAAGGGAGCTGTTGAGGGAGAAGCGCAGGGGCAGGAATGTGCTTGGCCTGTTTGATTCTCAGCCAAGGAGCCAATGGGATTGAAACAAAGGAGAGGGTGGGTGAGGAGATCCTCAAGGGGCCACGGATATGCTTGAGTGATTGTAAAACTTCTCTAGGTGAAGCCCGAAGGCTGCCTGAGTTTGCCTTGGCAGCGACAGATGCAGCTTCTCACGCAGGAGCCATAGATGGGGCCTCCCGCTTGGTGGGGTATCAAAGGCTTGAGTGTGTGTGGTTGCTGGGTAACCTGCATTCTCCTCTGAATGTTCAGAGCTGAGAAGGGACCTGGGCCTCCAGAGCTCCACTGCAGGCTGCTTTATGCTGGCCTAGGAGAAAGGCTGATGGTTTAAGTCTACCCAGAGGTGCCTCAGAAGAAAATCCTGGTGATCTACTTCTGAAAAATCAGTCATTGAAAACCCTGTAGAAACAATTCTACTCGGACACACATGGAGTCACGATGAATAGGAGTTGACTCCATAGCAACTGATTGGGCAAAAAGGTGGTGGCAGTCCTTTCTTCTCTGGCTCGCAGATCAGGAGTTTGGCAAGATCCCCGGTTTTTCTAGCAACCATTCACTAGCCCAGTAGTTCTCAACCAGGGGTGCTACTGCCCCTGGGAACATTTGGGAATGTCTGGAGACATTTTTGGATGTCGTATCTAGGGGTAGGGACTCTACTGGCATCTAGTAGATAGGAGCCAGAATAAAAAAAAAAAGAAAAACCAAACCAGTTGCTGTCAAGTTGACTCTGACTCATGGTGACCCCTTGTGTGTCAGAATAGAACTGTACTCCATCATATTTTCAATGGTTGATATTACGGAAGTAAATCACCAGGTCTTTCTTCCAAGGTGCCTCTGGGTAGATTTGAACTGCCTACCTTTCAGTTAGTAGCTGAGCACTTAACTGTTTCCGCCACCCAGGGATAGCCAGGGATGCTACTAAATGACCTGCAGCGCACAGGATAGCCCCTGTCGCAATTTCAGAAGAGTCGAGCCTCTCTTGTCGCTTGTAATCCTCTTGGCCAAATTTTCCTGAGAATGGAAGCCAGTTCTATGGTTCTTACGGGCAGGACTGCTGACGAAACCCAAGATGACTGGTTAGGTGCTGTGGAGTAGCTACTTATTATTATAGGAGAGGAAACAGCTACAGAGGCCCAGCAATTCGTGACCAAGGTCTTGTGGCCACTAATGACCAAGCGTGAATTTCACCTCCGCATCTCATAGGCTGTAATTCTAGCTTTGGGTGGGCACTGAGGTAGCCATACTAAGGAAATAATGATTAGTCCTCGATTTTGGCAAATTAAAAACTATGGTAGCTTTATAATGTGTCTTTCCCTTTTAAGAAGCAGACTACTAAAGTCAAAGGAATTTTAAGTCATGTTCCAGACAATATTTGCCTTTATGGATAACTTTTGGAGGCCCTGAGGCAAATGTTACCATTATTAAGCATAGAAGGTGATTAAAATTTATCTTTTTGTTAACTCCTGCTTTTCGAACTCAGTTACTTAGTTTACGCTTGGTGCACTAAGCAAGGGGCACTGTCGGTACATCCCACCTTCATTGCTAACTGCTTGGTAAGGATTAGCATGAATTCAGTTCCCAAAGTGTAGAAATGGATCCAGTCCTCACCTTCCCACTTCTCCATCCTCCTTGTCCACTGCTCATGTGACACACTTTCTCTGACCCTGGTTACCTGGAGCTGGGTCAGAGCTCGTAAGTTAGACAGATACTGTCTTTCAGACCAGCTTCCCTTGCAGCATTTGTTATTTCTTGGACCCTAGCAACCCAGAGCTAGGTGAGAGCTCACACATTAGAAAGGCACCTTCTTTCAGGCTGTCAAACAGGCAGATGGCAGTCCCTGCTGATTCTCACTGCCCCTGTGGGTTTGTTAATTCGCTGGAACAACTCCAGAATTCATGGAGAGTACACCATATTATGGCTACAGATATATGACAACCAGAAAGGATGCAAATGAAGAGACACATGGTGTGAGGTCTGGGAGAAGTCATAGCGCGGAGCTTCCGTGTCGCAAAGAGGGACACGCTACCCTTTCCTGTGCATGGTCACCAGCCAGGAAGTTTCTCTGAGACTTGAGGCTCAGGGCTTTTATGAGCCTTACCATGTGGCCATGATAGATTACCTCATGCATTGGTCCCCAGGTAGTCCTTCTTGGTCTGGTCAGCCCCCATTCATTATCCTTAGGTGTTGGTAGCTAGGAAGAACTAGGAACAAAGGCCAGATTGCTTCCTGTTAGGTGAGTCTACACCTCCCACTTGGGAAAGGAGGATCCATCTCCATCAATGAGGAGAAAATGGGAGCAATGGAAGAATACAGAATCAAGCCTTCAAACAAAGATCTAAATGATCTAAGTCTTTGTATAGAAAAACTTAAATACAAAAATGCACACTGATGGCAAACAGAAGATGACTTGATGTATTATTTACCAAGTACTGTATGATGAATCACCCCAAAATCCAAGGAGTGGCTGATGGATTTGAACTGCTGACCTTTTGGTTAGCAGCTGTAGCTCTTAACCACTGCACCACCAGGGCTCCACCTTAAAGTCCAGTCATGTAAAACATCAGTAAGCATTTATTGTCCCACATGTTTCTGTGGGTGTGGAATGTGGGAGTGGTTTAGCTGGCTTCTGACTTGGGGTGTCTCATGAAGTTGCACTGAGGATGTCAGTCAGGATGGATTTATCTGAGGGCTTGACTGGGGCTGGAGGGCACACCACAGGTCGCTCACTCAGTGGCTGGCAAGTCATAGCTGGCTGTGTGCTTCTCATTGCATAAACTGCTCATCATCCATAGGGCTGCTAGAGTGCTCACAACATGGTGGCTGGCTTCCCCCAGCCTGAGTGATCCAAGAGAGCAAGGTGGAAGCCTCAGAAGTCACACTCAGTCATTCCCTCTGTATCTTACTGCTTACATGGCCAGCCCTGTTAGTTTGGGAGGGACTATGTAATGTTAGAGGCAAGTATTGTTGGAGGCCATCTTGGAGGCTGGTTCCTACCCTACTCTCGGCTCAGATATTAGAGGTTGACACCAAGCTAATCCCAGTTGTCCTTCAAAGAATTCCCTTTATTTAAAAAATGGAATAAAATGGAGCAGCTTTATGTATCTTTGAGCTAAAAAGATGTCAGGCTGGCCAAAGGAAGGGGTTATGCTGTGTAGTTGTCATAAGCCCATGGTCTCACCTTTTGCTGTACAGGGCCAGAAACTAGCTTGTTTTATTATGGCACCCAGAGCTGAAGAAGAAGAGAATGAATGATTCATGAGCTAGACACCAATTTATTTGTAATAGGAGCTGTAACAGGCTGCCCTGGAGATGATATCATGGAGCAGAATGTTAACATGGGAAGTACACAGTTAGGCAGGCCACTGGGCTCTGAAGGTTTGATGGGTGGTCTTTCCTTTTTTCTAGGGAAGAATCAGGGCCTGGGTGGTGTAAACTGTGAATATGCTTAGCTGCTAACTGAAAGGTTGGAGGTTCAAGTTCACCCAGAGGCACTTGAGGGGAAAATCCTGGCCATCTTCTTCAGAAAAACCAGCCATTGGAAACTTCTGTGGAGCACAGTTCTACTCTGACATACGAGGGGGCACCATGAGCCTGGCAACTGGTTAACTGGACTTCCTGATAGACCCAAACCTTTTGCTTACCACATCCCAGGATGTACTCCTGCTAGGCTGTGGTAGGCTCCTAGTGGCAGCTATAGGACTTACAAACCAGGTTACTTAAATCCTGGGGTCATTTTGCTGGTGGCCCTATTGTTAAAACAAATAGGTTTCCCAAAGCCAGTTGAGGAAACAGTGGAGAAGGCAGGTGTTAGATGCCTCTTAAATTTTGAGGCTGCCTTGCACAGGTGAGCTCTCAGAAGAATGCTTTTAGCATTTCTTGTGGACAGTTGTTAATCACCAGTGCTTACAATTTGGCTCTCAGGAAGGTCCTGGACCCTGCAGGGAATCCATTTTCATGTGCCTTCTTTAATTGGGAAGGATGAAAAAGAGATGGATTTGTTTGTATTCTTTACATTTTCCTCCTTCCCCTGTGCCCAGCTTCAATTCCTGTCTCTTTGGAGGAAATATAAAGTGTGGGTTCCTAGCCCCTTATTTGTAGCCCTTGGAGCTGGATATATTCCAGAACACTCTGCAACACCCCCCCCCCCCACCCCCCCAGCAGTACCCTGTAATTAGTATGTTATTTCTGCACCAAGTGGGATAAATAAAAGGTTGTAAATGTCCTTACAGGTCAGTCCTGCCAGAAAGTGAGTTTTGGTACCACATTTATGGGAAACACTTTGTTTCACACCTTTTTGGACTTTGGAGTTCCAGACTGAGGGATTGTGGGCCTATCCCATTCACGGGGTCGAGGTGACATAATGTGTATACAGTTTCTGCACACTGCCGGGGACCGGGACATCCTCAGTCAGGGTTGGTTGCCATTGTCAGTGTCATGTTGCCTGGTCTTAAAAGGTGAATGCTTATGGCACTTGATGTGTGTGGGCAATTAAAAACAACAACAAAAAGCAATTGTAAATGGCGTTATTGGAGGCTCTGGCTTTAGTTTTCAGGTGGTCATAAGTTGGTTCTGATGAGGGTATGCAAATATTACCTCTCACAGTATCCATCATAATTTCAGTGCTTGAGAGTAAGTCATTTAAAAAAATGTATTTTTAAATGAAGTTTTAAAGCAAGTGTCAGTGGCTAACTGAAGGAAATTTTTTAAGCGCTTGAGTTAATCACTACTGCTTGGTTTAACAGCAGCAGTTTCTGATAAAGGTTTGAGTTTTCCTTGGTACCAAATCCTTTTAAATTGAGAAATAGTTTGGAAGTTGAGAAAATAGGAAATAATATTATTATTACATACAGTATTTATTTTTCCTTATAAACATTCTATTCTCAAATAATTAATTTTAAAAGGTAATATGTATTTTTTTTTAATGGGAAAACTCCAAAAAAATCAGTTTCCGTTTTAGATTTGGGAACCAGTAAGGGGTATTATTTCCCTTAATGACATAGTTTCGAAAATAACCTCCATCCTTGTTTGAACTAGAATTGGTTCACTGCTCAGTGATTTGATAGAAAAATTTGCCTCAGTTAATGGAATGATAATTTGGGTACTCATTTATCAAAATAGATTGCTAGCTTACAGTGTTTAAAAAATTTGTAGCCTCTGGTGTAGTAAGAAGGTCCTTGGGTGATGCAAGTGGTTTGTGATCAACTGCTAACCTAGAGGTTGGTGATTCAAGCCCACCCAGTGATGCTACTAGAAGAAAGGACTGGTGAACTCTTTCCATAAAGATTACAGACAAGATAACTCTGTAGCACCGTTCTACTCTGTAACTCATGGGGTCACCATGGAGTCGGAATCAACTTGATGGCAATGGGTTTGGTTTGGTTGGATTAGCAAGTTAAGCCTAACCTGCCTTTCTGTTGGTTAATATATTTTGGAGGGGTAATTACTAGTTGGTGGTTTGAACCCACCCAGTGGAACCATGTAAGAAGGGTCTGGTGATCTCTTTCAATAAAGATTACAGCCAAGCAAACCTTGTGGAGCACAGCTGTACTCTGAAGCACGTGGGGTCCCCATGAGTCAGAATCAGCTGGCTGGCAACAGTTTCGGTTAATTTCAGTGTTATAAGAGTCCAGTTTTCAATGGCTTTCCACAGAGGGGAGGGTCTGCCAGCCAGTCCACATTGGGGATGGGTGGTCTGTGGTAATGTCCATGTGGCTGTTTGGGGAATTAACCACTCTGCATGTCTTTAGGCTTTGTCCAGGGATCTGAAACCACTTTGCAGTCGACGTATTCAGACACCAGCGCTCAGCCCACCTGCGATTACGGTAAGCGGTAAGCAGGGCTCCTGGGCTCTGGCGGGAACCATCTGGGGAGTGTGCCTTGTCTTGAAGTGTTGGGCTGTCAGCACAGCCAGTGCTTCCCCACGGGGCAGTTGCAGGAAGATGCCTGGGTTGCTGGACATGATTGATTCCTTTGACACTTTATTATTTTGTAGAAGTATGTGTGGTTTTTGACAAAATGTCTGGCTTCAGAAAATCCCCTTAAGGGGCTGGGAGGAAGAGCTGCCCATCAAGTCCAAAGTGCTGGTCTGAGCCTAAAGCAAGTTGTTACCTGAGCCCCGGGGTAGTGCATCTGACCTCTGTGCTCTAGAGGCTGCACCTGTGAAAGTTAG
This sequence comes from Dugong dugon, assembly GCA_030035585.1. Lineage (NCBI taxonomy): Eukaryota > Metazoa > Chordata > Mammalia > Sirenia > Dugongidae > Dugong > Dugong dugon. The sequence continues at coordinate 19,883,129 of CM057462.1, read as the reverse complement.
AGATGCTTAGAGACCAGACAGGCCTGCTCAAAAACCAGGTTTGAGTGAACATTTCCGATTTATTTCTCAAGCATTACTAGACACTAATTATATAATTCAGAAGTAACCACCCACAGAACCCACAGACTCTGTCCTGCTGGTATGCTGTATCAGCCTTGAGCTGTGACAAAGCTGGTTGTTTGGGGGACTGTGGACCCCTGGTATCTCTTCAGAAGGAGCCCTTTCTGGGACTACTAAGAATTATGTTTTGGTTACTGAGATGAGGAATTTGTTTTTCTACAAAGTCTAGGGAAGGACTGAGCCTGCCCAGCTGAACTGCCCTCAGGAGTCACTGAATGAGTAGCTATAGTAAGCAAACCCCCTGGAGCAGTAGCAGCTAGTCCCAGGGGAGCGGGGACTTCAGATGTGGAATTCAGGCATGCAGGTATTTACTACTGATCCTGAGCCCAGAGTAAGGAGGGGTTGGATAGTTCATAAATGAGAAGAAACTTGGCCTACCCTGTCCTGTCCCCCACCTCCCTCTTTTTAATCAAACATAGTCCCGAATTGCTTGTCTTTTTCAAATCATTTTCCCTCTGGTTTACATACTCTAGATGTAAGCCTTTCATCAGATGTGTGATTTGCAAATATTTCTTCCCAGACTATGGCTTGTCTTTTTATTTTATTATTGGTGTTTTTCGAAGGACAGACGTTCTTAATTTTGGTAAAGGCCAACTTACGAATCATTTCTGTAACAGAGCATGGTGTTGGTGTTGTATATGAGAAATCTGTGTCTCACCCAAAGTCACAAAGATTTTCTTCTAAGTTGTCTTTTAGGTGTTTTATATTTCTGATCCATTTTGAGTTAATTTTTGTGTAAAGTGAGCAGTGTAGGTCAAGGTTCAGTTTTGTTTTTGCGTATGGATGTTTAGTTGTTCCAGCACCATTTGTTGAAAAACTGTCTTTCCTGAGTTGCCTTTGCAACTTGGTTGACAATCAATTGACCTATACGCATACGGGTCTGTTTCTGAAGTAAGTCTGGAAATTAGATCATGTGAGTCATCTAGTTTGTTCTTTTTCAAAATTGTTTTGGATATTCTGGTTCCTTTGCTCTTCCATATAAAATTTTAGAACCACTTTGTCAATTTGTGTAAAAACTCCTGCTGAGAATTTGATCAGCATCACAGTGAATTTATAGATTAGCTTGGGGAAATTGGCTTTTTGACAGTATTGGGTTTTCCAATCCATGAACACAGTATGTCTCTCCACTTACTTAGCACTTCATTCCTTTCATCAGTGTTGTGTAATTTTCAGCGCAGATACTGCACATATTTTGTTGAATTTACACTGAAGTATTTCATGTTTTTAGTGCTATTGTAAATGGTACTTTTAAAAATGTCAGTTTCCCATTGCTGATGTGTAGATATTTAATTTTTATATATTGATTGCACTAAGTAAGGGGCAAAGTGGGTAAATCCCATCTTCATTGCCAAGTGTGTGGTAAGCGTCAGCGTGAATCCAACCTCCAAATGGTGGAGATGGACCCATTCCTTTCTTCCTGCTTTTCCATCCTCGTCACCAGTCACTAAGTGACACACTCTATCTGACCCTAGCTGCCTAGAGCTAGGTCAGAGCTCACAAGTTAGACACAGTCCTTCAGACTGCCGAACAGGCAACACCAGCCCCTGCTGGCTCTCTCTGCCCCTTTTGGTTCGATAATTCGTTGCAATGACGTACAGAATCTCACGGATACTTCTGGCTACAGATTTATTACAAGCAAAAAAGCATACAAATGAAGAGACGCATAAGATGAGGTCTGGGAGAGTTTCCAACACGGAGCTTCCATGTCCCAAAGGTTGCGGGTACCCTCCCAAGAGCAGATGTTCTTGCCAGTCAGGAAGCCCATATGTTACGGACTGAACTGTGTCCCCCAAAAGTACGTGTTGTAAATCCTAACCTCTATGCCGGTGGTTATAATCCCATTTGGGAATGGGTTGTATTTGTTATGTTAATGAGATAGGATTAGTGTGGGGTGTATCTTGAGTCAATCTGTTGAGATATAAAAGAGATTAAAAGCAAGCTAGAAGCTGGGCCGGGGGTGGTGAAGAGAGATGCCAAGCCACATGAAGATCGCCCAGGAGCAGAAGCTCAGAAGAGACAAGGACCTTCGTCCAGAGCCGACAGACAGAGAAAGCTTTCCCCTAGTGCCGGGGCTTTGAGTTCAGACATCTAGCCTTCTAAACTGTGAGAAAATAAATTTGTTTGTTAAAGCTATCAATTTGTGGTATTTCTGTCATAACAGCACTAGATAACTAAGATGTCATCTGAGCCTTAGGGTTACATGTTCTTATCATGCCTTCTGAGGCTTACTCAACATGAGGCCCCTAGGTAGTCCCTCTTGGTCTGGTCAGTCCCCCCCCCCCCCCCCCCCCCCACCACCGTGGCCTGGCTCTCAGGAACCAAGATCAAAGGCCAGATTGTTTTTTGCACCTCACAGTTGGCTTTTGTAGTTTTTGTAGTTCTTTCGTAGTTTTTTTTTGAGATTTTCTACGTAGACAATCATATTGTCAAAGAATAGGGACAGTTGTATGTGAACAATATAACAACATTTAAATAACATTTTGAACAACAGGGGAAAGAGTCGACCAAGATCCTACCATTTTAATGTTTGTCAACATGCCTATCTTAGGTAGTTGAATTTATATATAACTAGAATTGTTTATCTTGCTTTATTTTGCCTAGTATTAGAATTATTTTCTTGTGCTACGTAAGGCTTAATAAATTCTTTTTTGAATGCATCCTGATCTCACTGAGCAGGTACGATATAATCTGATTAATCATTTTTAAAATTGGACATTTAGGTTGCTTTCTATTTTTGCTCTGTAAGTGTTGCTTACAGTGACATCTCCTTTTCTTTCTTCCTTTCTCCCTTTCCTTCCTGCCCTTGCTCCCATCCTGTCTTCCACCCTTCCCATGTTTCTCCTTCCTTTCTAATCATGTCCTTAAAATTCCTACATGGTCTCCTCTTCTGGAGATAGGCATGAGTTTAGATGCTCCTGAGTCCCCAGATACCACAGTCTGGAGAAGGGTTTCCTCATCCTGAAGGAACCCCCTGGGGAGCCCATCAGGGAGTCTGGGTTGCACTGGATAAAGCCAGGAGTACACAGTGCTGGCTCCCAGACTCAGGTGCTGACAGCTGGTGGTAGCGCTGTTATGTGACGCCATCTGTCTGTCCTTGAGACATAAAGTCCTCGTTTGCAGACTTAATGTCCACTCCTGCTCCCTCCCTTGCCCACCCCCCACCCCCCTGTTTTGGCAGGCCATCTGCAGCTGGGGCCCAGGTGATCAGATTCTGTCCTCTCGGGCCTGTCTCCTCTTGAATGGCTAGGTTAGTGTCCTGTCTACCACCCCCCATGTAGACAGCCACATGGCCAGACTCTTGTCAGCTCCCAGAGCTGACTGCATTGTTCCTTTGTGTTCCTCTTGTCCGTTGGGTGCTCTTTCTACCTTCAGTCTTGTGGGATTTCTATGTCCTGGCTGTCCATGGTACTCTTGGTATTCGCGTCCCCTTCAACAGGCAGTGCTCCAAGCCAAGCAGGCCGAGGTCTGCCACCTCTGCTTAGTGTGTGCATAGGAGGGTGTGGCTGAAGACATGAAGGACCAGGAGGCCTCTGCTTTGGCTTCCCACCCTGAGAGGAGTTTTGCTTTGTGAGCTCTTGTACCTGTGGTTTGCTGGATACAGTGGTCGTCAGGAGCTCCTGGGCAGTTCTCCTCTGACGCCGTCTTGTCCTGGTGTGGGCTAGACTGTGGGGGCCCTGTGTGCCTCTCTCTGCGTCTGCGTTCTTGCTCTCCTTTGGTGGAACGTGCTGTTGATCACACTGACTGCTTCACTGAGCTTGTGCTCCCTGCCCTGTGTCATCCAAGCATGCCCTGTGTCCCCAGACAGAGACTCTGTAGACATGAAGCCAACTCTGCTCCCAGATGAGACATGGGGAATCAGACGCTGTCCTCAGGAACTCCTCTGGGAAGGAGCTGCACTGGTTGGCTTGGTACTTCCATTAGGCTTTGCATTGTCATTTCTCTGTGGCTTTACATTTCTGAAGAAGTGCATTTTTAGTGTGTGCTGCAGAAAACCCAGAGCATATTTAGTTTGTAATCCAGATTGCTCTTGCGACAACACTTCTCAATGTGGGAGATGCTTCTGGTCCTTCCTCTGCTCATTTGCTTCAGCATAGCACACGCCTGCAACCCAGGGACTTCTTGGCTCTTTCTGCCAAGGAGGGCATTTAGGGGCCTCAGAGACTTCTTTCCCTTCTCCTCATGGCTCGCATGGATGATTTGGATTTCAGAATTGACGTGGGATCTATACTAAGCTGCTTGTACCGTGTAGAAGCATCCTGTTCCTTCCATGAGTGCTTAGTTGGGGGAGGGAGTATCTTCTAATTCTGGTTCTTTAAGGGAGGAGTGTAGGAGCCAAATCCATTATCTGCGAGCAGTGGCAATGGGAGGCCTCTTGAATGGCAGAAGAAAGTCAGCTACACAAGGCTGTGTGCTGTGGACCAGGTGCTGCCGGGGATAGCCAGTGGCCTGGGTCAGACGTGATGTCTCAAGCTCAGGGTTTCTCAGTTGGGGTGGTTCCATCTCCTGAGGCCAGCCAGGGACTGGGAATGAGCATCCTAGTCTGAGCCTCAATTAGACTCAATTGTAAACATAACCGCCCTTTTGGTTTTTGCAGGATATGGAACTTGGAACTCTGGGGCAAACAGAGGCAAGTGTCATTCCCATGCTCTCTCCTCTTCTTTTCTCTTCTACTGCCTAGCTTAGCCAAGGTGATGGGGGTGTCCCTGGGTGTCCCTGGGACTGGCTGCCCCCTTGCAGTAAGTCCTCATTGAAATGGCTAGGGCCTACCCAGGCATGGGTGGCCAGGGTGCCCGACTTGTCTCTGTGACAGGAGATGTCTCTGTCTCTGTCTTTCTGTCTGTCTGTCTCCCTGTTGCAGGCTACGAGAACTATGGCTATGGCTACGGCTATGGCCAGGAGAACACCAGCAGCTATGGGTACGGCATGGCCACTTCAAACTCCTGGGAGATACCTAGCTCTGATGCAAATGCAAACCCTAGTGCCACAAGTAGCGCCAGTGCCGATTCCGTTTTATCCAAAATTAACCAGCGCTTAGACATGGTGTCGCACATGGAGACAGACATGATGCAAGGAGGCATGTACGGCTCAGGAGGAGAAAGGTGAGTGGGGCTCCTGACTGGGCCCAAGGCCCCACAGGGGGCATGTCCCCCTCCCTCCCACTGTGCTTTCCTCTCTGAGCATGCTTCCTCCTCCTCCTAGCTTGCTGCTGCCGCCCCCTCCCCTCCACTGGATCCTGCTGCACTCCCCTCCCCTGACCTGTTTCTTCCTGGTGGGCGATGTACCCCTGCAGCAGGGGGTGGGTACCCTTCTTTGCTGGGGCAGGAAGGAGCCCGGGCTGGACTGACTTGGTCCTGAGGATTTCCCCTTGCAAACTTAGATGGGTCTCATTGTGCCCTTGGGCCAGCGCTCCTCACAGGCCAGTGGCTAAGTGACCCCTGCCTCTAGAGGCAGCATCAGGAGTGCCCTCAAGACCTTGCATCCTCTGTGGTGTCTCTGTGGGACCAAGGCCTCAGGGTGGGCAACAGTGAGCTGGGCCACTTGCTCACTTGACGGGCTAGGACTGGCGTGGGTGCTTCCTGAGTGCGCTGAGGCACCTTGAGGGACATAGGCCTGCTGAGTCCTTGAGAGGGTCCCTGGGAGGGGCACTGTGGTCCCTGTGTGCAGATGAGGACACTAAGGTGCAGGGAGGTCACCACCAAGTGTAGAGGGTCTGGGACTTGTGCTCAGTCCACCTCGCTCCACAGCAGCTCGCTGTGGGTTCCTGTTACAAACTCAGCTGTCGTTGCCCCATGACTGCTTTTTTCTCCCAGCAAGGGTCTCTGGGGAGGAGGGGACATGTATTTTCCCCATAGGACTGCGTGGAGTGGCCTGGTGGGCTCCAGCTGTGAGGTGGGTAGAGCAGAGTGAGAAGAGGCCTGTCCGGCATTGATGGGGCCAAGTGAGACCTCCAGGGCCACTGGTCGGGGGGAGAGAGAGCTGGCTTGCATGGGCTGTGTAGCACCCACTCTGCAGCCCTGGGCATGTGGGGCTAAGGCTGCCAAAGGCAGGGAGGACTGGTCCAGTGTGTCAGTGGCAGCGTGGGCTCTGCCTGGCTGAGGTTCTGTGGTGTGTGGGGCTGGCGCGCCAGGGCCTGGGGGATGGGAGTGGGGCTGGGGCCCTGCTGAAGCTTTCCCCATGGCTGCCTTGCCCCACTCACCCCGCCTCCCAGCTGCCTAGTTGAAACAGAGTTCAAGGAGGGGCCCCTAGGGGATGAGTTATCCCTGCCTTCTCTTTGGTGCCTGTGATGGGTGAGTGGCAGCTCGTTGGTGTCCTCTCCAGAGTACTGGCCAGAAGATTTTGCCTGCCCTTCTCACTGCCACGTGGGTTTAATGCCCTGCTCTGGGCTTCAGGGTGTATATGATCTAGCCCCTTTCTACTTGCTGGCAGGCCTGCAGTCTTCCCTGGGACGTGCTCCCCATTTTGTCTTGCTTTCCTTGTGGGTGGTGAGGGGCTGTGGAGTTTTGGGGCTGGCCTGGGATTGCTGCTTCACCAGCCCCGAGGGCCGAGACCTGCACGGTGTTTCTCATGGGCACCCTGGGCCTCGGTGGACACGTCTTTGTGGCGCTGATGGCCCACGTGCCCCAAGATGTTCAGGGGCTCACCTTGTCCCCAGAGGGCCAGCAGTCACCCTCAGCATTGTGGCTACAAACACATGCACATGTGTCCACAGTGGCAGCCGGAGCCCCTGTTCTGGTCGGTAGTCATTCCTCCGGGCCCCCAAACTGGTGCATGGCCACATTCAGGCATGGGGCAGCAGGGCTCTTCTGCTTCTAGAACTCTGTCCTGACAGGTCGGAGCCCTTTAACTGGCATTTCTGAATGTTGAGCTGAGGTGGGGTGGGGGCTGGAGCCAGGTTTTGTCTGGACAGGAGGGCTTGGGGAGGGCAGGAGCATTAGGCTGGATCGAGGGACCCCTCTGATGCGGGCTGATGACTCCGCAGGTACGATTCCTACGAGGCCTGCAATTCAAGGGCCATGCTGAGTGATCGTGACCTATACCGGTCAGGCTACGACTACACTGAGCTTGACCCCGAGATGGAGATGGCCTATGAGGGCCAGTACGACGCCTACCGCGACCAGTTCCGCATGCGTAGCGGGGATGCTTTCGGCCCTCGGGCACAGGGCTGGGCCCGGGACACCCGCGGAGGCCGCCCCGTGGCCTCAGGCTACGGGCGCATGTGGGAAGAGCCTATGGGGGCCCGGGGCCAGTGCATGCCAGGAGCCCCCCGGCTGCCCTCCCTCTTCTCGCAGAACATCCTTCCTGAGTACAGCGTGTTCCAGGGTGCGCGTGGTGGGGGTGCCTTCCCAGGCAGCTCCCGCTTTGGCTTTGGCTTTGGCAATGGCATGAAGCAGATGCGGCGCACCTGGAAGACCTGGACCCCAGCCGACTTCCGGGTGAGTGGGGCTGCCCTTATCCTGCCCAGCCCCGGCGCCCTGACTAGGGTGCGGGGAACAGCCAGAGCCTTCCTACTGACCGGTGCCCTCTTCCCAATGCAGACCAAGAAGAAGAAGAGGAAGCAGCTGGGCAGCCCCGATGAGCCCGACAGCAAGGCCTCCAGGACGGATGGTTCTGACAACAGTGACTCCGACAATGGTGAGCATGTAGGCGAGTTGCTTCAGCGCCCCCTCTCCTGCAGGTTCTGGACTGGGTTCATCTGCTCTTCCCTTCCAGATGAGGGCACTGAGGGTGAGGCCACTGAGGCTGCCGATGGCTCCGAGGCCGTGGAGAAGAGCTCCAGAGTGGTAAGTGCCTTGGCCCTGGGCTTTTCCATCTGTGACTGTGAGTGGGCTGCCCTGGGTCCCCGAGCAGGGTGGCCAGGGTGAGGAGGCGGTGCTAGAAGGTACGCAGGTGTGGGCAGCCACCAGCCAGAACCACTGCGTCCTTATCAGGGAATGGGGTGAGCTGTTATTGCGAGGGTGCTGGGAGGCTGGGCGCCTCTGGCCCATTGCCGAGCCCAGCACAGTACGCATCATTTAGAGTCACTGGTAACGAATGCACACGTTTTACAATTGTCTTCTGAAATTGTGTACTAGGAAGGAGAGGATGAGGAGGGAAAAGAGGATGGGAAGGAGGATGGCAAAGAGGATTCAGGTGAGTCTGGTGAGCAGTCTGGTGCTCTTCTAGGGGCTCATGGGGGAGGGTCCAGCTGGGGCAGGTGCTATGGTAGAATGTGGCCACTGGGGTTCTTCCTATGGGGCCAGTATATGCTGGCAGGGACCATAACTTCGCCTCCCTTTTGTACTTGCCTTTCTTTCTTCCTCCCCATACCGCCTACCCTTCCCAGGCAGAGGCTGTGGACAGCAGTGGCCCCCATCTAGCACACAGGTTTTTGCTTCGGGTGGTGGTAGGGGCAGCTAGCAAAAGCATGGGGAACCCCCAGACATACCCTCAGTCCCTCAGTATCCCACAGCTGCAAGTCCTCAGTGGCTGGGGTTTGAGCTGGAACCCAAGTGCAGTTTGCCCAGCTCTGGTTTGCAGATCCTCTCCCTTACTGCCTCCCCAGCCCCTGTGGGAGCCATGTCTCTCCCACCTGAGTAATGAGTATCACCAGGTGCCTAACAGTCGGTCTGGCTGCCGCCCACAGGTGCTGTGGTGCCTGCAGGGGTTCGGCAGGGCACTGTGAGCGCCAGGGCCTTGGCTACGGGGGCTGCACCTGGGCCCCAGTTGCAGCCTCCCTGCATCCTACTACAGTTGCCCTTAACTTCAGCCACTGTCCCCACCAAGACAGCCTCTCTTGCTCCTAGCCTGCCTGTGGCCCGGTCTATAGAGTGTGGGTGTCCTGGAGAGTGGTGGGCTCAACGTGTGTCTCCCTTGTCAGGGCCTCGGCCAACCCCTGCCTGGATCAGGCCCACAGCCACTTCATCGTCAGAGGCTTGAGCAGACGGTGGGGTTCCGGCCACAGGGCCTGCTCTGCCTGCCGAGCCCAGGTAGTAATGGCTCCCTTCATTCCCACAGGGGCCCTGACTGCCCAGGATGAGAGTGGCCAGGCCAAGCGCAAGCTGCAGGCAGGCAAGAAGAGCCAGGACAAGCAGAAGAAGCGACAGCGCGACCGCATGGTGGAAAGGTAACCAGCTCCCCCACCTCTGCCCACTGCAGGGCTGAGCCAAGAGAGCAACTGTAGCTCTCTGCTGCTGCGCCATGCCCTGGCCTCCCTCAGGAGCCACACCTGCTCGGCCGTGCATGGCCCCTGCTTCCCTCCAGGCCCAGCTCCCAAAGTCTGGCTCGTCCCCTGCCCCTTTGCGGCCGCCTGGCGACCGCTGGAGTCTTTGGCCCGAGACCCGACACTGCTCGGCACCGTTGCCCAGAAGCTCCGGCGCTAGGTCACTCGGCGCACGAGCCCCAAGGTGCATTGGGGGCCCGATGCCCCCGAGGGAGGGGGCCAGCTCATCAGAGACTCGAGGTCCAAGGCGTCTGTGCCACCCCAGCTAGCTGCCAGGAGGCCGCCGCTGCACCCAGGAGAAACAGCAGCCACGGGCCTGCCCTCTGCCCCTCCCGCCGGCCCCACCAGGCCGGGCTGTCTGCAGCTGAGTCCTTCACGCCCCTTGGTTGGGTCTGTCTGCCCTCAGGGCTCCCGCACTGGCGCTTGCCTCCTCCTCCTCCGCCTCAGACTCTTGCTCTTGCTGGACCTTCCTCAGCCTCGCCGGCGCCCGGCCCCTGGGCTCTCCAGACAAAGCTGACCCCGTGTGGCCCAGATAAGGACGTCCGGCAGAGGTAGGGACCCGCCCCGAGGCCTCGGTGGCGGCTGGCCTCCTCCGCCCCTTGTCACGGCGGCCTGCTCCAGCCCAGGCCCCAGACCCCGGGCTTCTGCTGTGGACACCAGGCCCAGACAGAGCACCTCGCCCAGGTGACTCCAGGCTGCCCTCTAGCAGGCCGGGCGGGCGCCCTCCTCCAGCTCAGACTGGTCTCTTCTCAGAAGAGGAAGATGAGGCGGCCGGAGCCCAGGCCTGCTTCCCTCCTGTCCCTCCCGACACCACCCCCGAGCATTCTGAACAGAGGACGGCTGGGCCTCTGAGTCCCCCAGGCCCCCGAAGGAAGCTGCAGCACCTTTTCGGGCCCTGCCTCAGGACTGCGCACTCCACTCTGCACCTCAGGGCCACCTGGCTTGAGCTGCCTTCCGGTCCCCAGCTGGGGCGAGTGCACGTGTTCCTGCCCTGCCTGGGCAGCGAGGCCCTCCGCAGCCGTCCATCGACTCACTGCCTGTTGCAGCAGCTGCTGCCTCAGGCCCAGCATTCTGCCTGTGGGAAGGAAGAGCTCCTCCCCTGGCCCCGCGTTGCAGTAACTGCAGCCTGCAGATGTTCCATCCCTTTCTACTCCCGAGCCCCGGTCCCAGCCTGCCCCCTGCAGGGGCCATACCTCAAGAGGCCTGTGAGCTGGGCCTGTGTCAGGGCCCGCAGCTGGGTTGGGTGAGGCGGCAGCACCAATCCTTGGAGCCCTTGCAGCCTCAGTCCCCTGTCTCCTTCCTGTGGCAGGATCCAGTTTGTGTGCTCTCTCTGCAAATACCGGACCTTCTACGAGGACGAGATGGCCAGCCACCTGGACAGCAAGTTTCACAAGGAGCACTTCAAGTTTGTCGGCACCAAGCTCCCAAAGCAGACAGCTGACTTCCTACAGGTGAATCCTGGAGCAGCATGGCTGCTCTTACCTTCCTTGGGCCCCGGGGCATAGAGCAGACCCCACAAACCTCCGGTGTCTCCGGCAGGAGTACGTCACCAACAAGACCAAGAAGACAGAGGAGCTCCGGAAAACTGTGGAGGACCTTGATGGTCTGATCCAGCAGATCTACAGAGATCAGGATCTGACCCAAGGTGAGAAGGTTGCACCCTCACTTGGCACGTAAGGCCTATTCTAGTTCACGGGACAGGGCTTGGCCAACCCTATATTCCCCAGGGATAGGGTGGTTAGTGAGAACCACCTTAGGCCATTCGGAAGCAGCAGGGCCAGGGCTGAGGAGCTGATCTGGGTTTACCCCAAACTCCTGGGCCAGAGGAGAATCCCTCTTTCTCCTCCTACAGAAATTGCCATGGAACATTTTGTGAGGAAGGTGGAGGCAGCTCACTGTGCAGCCTGCGACCTCTTCATTCCCATGCAATTTGGGGTAATCCAGAAGCACCTCAAGACCATGGATCACAACCGGAACCGCAGAGTGAGTGAGAGTCACGGGTAGCCTCGGGAGGTACTCAGGTTATGACCTCTGCTTGCCTATGAGGAGCTGTAGTCAGGCAGGGAGGGGGTGGCGGTACACAGAGGGGCTTTCCCAGCCCAGTGCAATCAGTGCTCTGCTTCAGAGAGGGCGTGGGAAATGGGGACTCTGGCCAGGTGGAGATGGCATCAGAGCTGGACCTTAAGGACCATTGTTGTTGTTAGCTGCCATTGAGTCTGCCCCAACTCATGGCAACCTCATGCACAGCTGAATGAAACACTGCCCGGTCCTGTACCATCCCCATGATCAAACAGTTGGGGATTGGACTGGTGTGATCCATAGGGTTTTCATTGGTTGATTTTCAGAAGTAGATAGCCAGGCCTTTCTTCCTAGTCCATCTTAGTCTGAAAGCTCTGCTGAAACATGTTCAGCCTTATAGCAACACGCAAGCCTCCACTGGCAGGTGGGCGGTGGCTGCGCATGAGGTGCATTGGCTGGAAATTGAACCTGGTTTAAGGACCATTAGGGCGTGGGATATGGGAACCTCAGTGTGCATAGAGGTCAGTGGCCAGATTAGATTCATACAGCAGACAGGGAAAAGTAATAACGTGCAGATGTTTGTGGAGGAGGGGGTTGGACTTCAGAGGGTGTGAGCAAGTGAGCAGGAGTCTGGGATGACTTTCTCATGTAATAAACTGTAAATGTATACTGTTTTATAAGTGTGTGTTGTAAACATAAAAATGTAATATATGTTACAGGCCAAACAATACAATGATACACATACCGTTTTATATATTTGCTTTTTAAATTGGTTAGGAAAAGAAAAATATGCATTTGTATTTTTAAAAAGTTTATTTTACATACAGAATTTTGTTTTCATTGTTATTTTTTTTATTATTGTTGTGCTTTAAGTGAAAGTTTACAGTTCAAGTTAGTTTGTCATACAAAAATTTATACATACGTTGTTATGTGACCCTAGTTGATCTCCCTATACTGTGACAGCACATTCCTGCTTTCCACCCCAGATTTCCCGTGTGCATTTAACCAGCTCCTTACCTCTCTGCCTTCTCATCTCCCCTCGGAACAGGAGCTGCCTATTTAGTCTCATGTATCTACTTGAGCTAAGAAAGAAGCACACTCTTCATGAGTATCATTTTGTGTCCCATAGTCCAGTCTAATCTTTGTCTGAAGAGTTGGCCTCGGGCATGTTTTAGTTTTGGACTAACAGAGAGTCCGGGGGCCATGTCTTCTGGGGTCCCTCCATTCTCAATCAAACCATTAAGTCTGGTCTTTTTACTAGAATTTGAGTTTTGCACCCCACTTTTTTCCTGCTCCATCAGGGACTCTGTTATGTACATACAGACTTTTAATTATTGAAAGCAAAGCTTATTTTTAATTTGCTAGAAGCATAAAGCAAGCAAAAAACACATAGATAGAAATTGAATACCTATGACTAAAAAAACCAAACTCATTGTCAAGTCAATTCTGACTCATAGCAGCTCTATAGGACAGAGTAGAACTGTCCCATACTGTTTCCAAGGAGCGGCTTGGTGGATTCGAACTGCTGACCTTTCAGTTAGCAGCCAAGTTCTTAACCACTGCGCCACCAGGGCTCCATATATATATATATATTGCTGTTCGTAATTACATAGTTACTTTTGGTGGTGGTGGTGGGGGTGTGTATGGGTGTGTAGATTCCTATTACTGTCTGGAGTCACTTGGTTGCAGCCTGAAGAACTTCTCTTACTATTTTTTGTAAGGCCAGTCTGCTAGCAATGAATTCTCTGTTTTCATTTATCTGGAACTGCATTTATTTCACCTTCAGTTTTTTAAATACAGCTTTGCTGGATATAGGATTTTTGGTTGAATTTTTTTTTTCCCTTCCTCTCTGTAAATGTCCTCCCACTGCTTTTTGCCTCTATTGTTTTTTGTGAGAAGTCAGCTGTTAACCTTGTTGGGGTTCCCCTCTAAATTTTCTTCATTCTTTTTTCACTGTCCTTCAGACTACATAATCTCTATGCAATTTGCTTATTCTCCTAGTTCAGATCTGCTGTTGACTCTCTAGTGACTTTTTCATTTCAGTTACTGTACTTTTCAGCTCCAGGATGACTTTTTAAAAAAAAAACAAAAAAACACAAACTTCTATCTCTTTATTGGTATTCTATCTGAAGCAACATTGTCACAATACGTTCTTTTATTTTATTTAAGCATGATTTCCTTTAATTTCTTGAACATATTTAGAATGACTAGTTTGAAGTCTTGTTGTTGTTGTGCTCTCAAGGCAGTTTCCACTGATTTTTGTTTTTCCTCCTGTGTGTGGGTCAGTTTCCTGTTTCTTTGCATGTCTTGTAATTTTCATTGAAAACTGGACATTTTAGAAAACATAATCTGGCATCTTTGGGCACTGGCATCCTTTTGTCCAGGCTTGTCTATCTGTTTAGTGACTGCCTGCATTATTTAGTGTTTTAGGGTAAAAAACTCTCAAAGTTTAGTAAAGCAAAAAGGAACGTTTTATTTGGCATATATTCAAAGAGACAAAAGTGGGAAACAGACAAGCACGCTGTCAGAGCCTTGTCTGCCGGAGTCCAAGGAATGGTACAGAATCATCAGTATATATTAACATCACAAATGAGCAAAACTATTGAAAGTTTCACCTTTTCACAAATTGGCTAGAAACTGCTCAATCTCTGAAATCTTACATTTTGAATTGTCTTTCTTAACCATTATTGGTATAGTCAGGAGGGTCTTCACTGGTCCAACAAATCTTACTATTCATCAAATGCTAATAGAAAAAGGTAAGAGCGAAAGGTCTGTGGGTCTTTTGTGCTCTGTTTTGAGTTGTTTATGTGAAAGTTTCCCTAAAAGATGTTTTCCAGGATTGTCCTAGCTATTGTCTTTACACCTCAGGGCCCAGCTGATGTGTCCTTGTGAGTCCAGCTCCAGTTGGGTCACATTTTAGGACAGGGAATGATGGCTCCAGTATTATCTCCTAAATCATTAGTGAAGTATTTTCTCTCTCACACACACACCCCCCCAGTGTGCTTGAAGCCTCCGATGTTGCTTCTTGGAGGTTGAGGCCTTGAGCATGTGCACAGTGACCCTGGGATGACAGCAGTTTTGTCAGGGCGCTCTTTATCCTGTTCCCTGACCTCACCCAGCTGTTAAGGCCTAATTGCTGGATGATCGCTCTATTGTTTTCAACAATGCCCTGGGACAGAAATTGGGACTGTTCCAATTAAATTTTAACTCATTTACAGGAATAGTTTTTCAAGTCAATATTTGAGATTTGTTTTGATCCTAGGGAGGCTCTTCTTGGCTGGTTCTGCTAGGGAAACTAACTGACCCATGGCTAGCTCATTTCTGTAAGGAATCTGTCTTTTTAACTGCATTTCACCACACACACACCACCACCCCCATTGCTTTGAGAGTGCCCTTAGTCTTGAACTTCCCCATACACTGTTGCAAAGGAAGTCAGTTCTTTTGGAAGAGAGTCCGAGCTCTGTATTTTGTCCTGCCTTTTGTCCTGGTTGAAATCTCTGAGCCAGTGGTCTGGAGCTGTGAGCATGGACATTAGTGCCCTTCTCTTGGAGTGACACTGCTGCTTTGGAGCTGGGTGCTTCATGGAGGGGTGGCTGCAGCCTCTGGTTGTCTCAGTTGCCTCTCCTGTGTGGTACCTTCGCTTTATGAACAAGTAAGTTGGGGCTCAGGTGATCTGGGCCCCAGGATTCTCAGTGTGTCACACTGAGGTAGATCCTTTGTTTCATGAAATGGGTAGGATGAGAGAAGGGGGTTCCCACCTCTCAGCCATGCTCATCCAGACCTTAGTCTCTGTAAATAGGTAGTTGGGGCAAGATGAAAAATGCTGATGCCCTTCCTCCCCCTTGGAGGATTCCATAGCCCTCCACCTGCCATCTGAGGGAAGAGGGAGCCCTGTGTTCTGGCTGTACTCATCTGGAGTGGAGTTTCTGTCACACTGAGCTGGAAGCAGGTTGTAATTTCAGACACTCCAGCAGTTCTCATTGAACTGTTGTAGGCTTTCTTTACTAAATGTTTTTTCATTTGCTATGTCCTGCCAGGACGCTTTCCAGAGACATTAAATGCTTGTGAAGATATGTACAACAAAACATACATAAATTCAGCAATTTCTGCATGTATAATTCAGTGACTTTGATTACATTTTTCAAGTTGTGCAAGCATTCTTGCTATCTTTTTCCAAATGATTTTACCGCTATTCACATAAACTCAGGAGTTAATTGTTCAGCTACTCACCGAAAGGTTGATGGCTCAAACCCACCCAGAGGTGCTTTGGAAGGCAGGCCTGGAGATCTGGTTCTGAAAGATCACAGCCTTGAAAACGCTATGGAGCAGTTCTTCTCTGCACACATGGGATCATCATGAGTCACAATCAAAATAGCACCTGACACCAGCAAACCTAAACTCACTGACCCCAAGCAAACACTCTTTCCCCCTCCCCTCCCACCCCTGGTAACCACTAATAATTTTTGGATTCTGTTATTTGCTTATTTCATACAAGTGAGATGATATAGTATTTGCCCTTTTGTGCTTGACTAATTTCGCTCAGCATTATGTTTTCAAGGTTCATCCATTTTGTGGCATTCATCAGGACTTCATTTCTCTTTATGGCTGAGTAATATTCCACCGTTTGTGTATACTACATTTTGTTATTTATTCATCTGTTGATGGACAGTTTGGTTGTTTCCACCTTTTGGCTATTGTGAAAAGTGCTGCAGTGAACATGGGTGTATAGGTTTCTGTGTTGTGGTGTTCCACCCATGCTAGGAGGAGGAGGATACTGTGTTGGCCAGTGATGAAAAGTTGCTAGGTAAGGATAAGGAGTTGGTTTGTATCCTGATGTGAATCTTTAGCTTGTTTCCTAATGGGTCTGCATGAGAGCTCTTCATTTTTTCCCCAATAGAGAAAATGTTTCAAGAAAAAAAGGCAAGGTGGGAGAAGAGGGTAGAAACAGCAGGTAGCGATGACTTTCCAAACTGTCATGTCCGTAAAGAGCTCAGGGCTCAGGGTGGTTGGGGTAGGTGGACTCCCCCCCCTCCCCAAGAAGTGTTTTGTCGTTTTTTTTTTTTTCTGGAATGGCTTCTTAAACACATGACCTTTATAATGATGACAGGGAGATTTGCTCATGCTCCCACCTCTGAGAAGTCACCTGGCGCTTAGTATAAATCCTTCCAGACAGAGAGGGTCATGCTCTGACAGTTCCACAACACACCCCTTACTTTGCCAGTTGCAAGATAAGTTCTGTTTTAATGGCCTCACAGGGGTGCTTTTAATGTATTGTTTACTTAACGACATCTCCGCTGAAGGACATGGAGGGGGTTTCAGTTTTTGGCCACTGCACAAAGCATTCATGCATGTTCCAGTTCCTCAGTTTAAGAGCAGTTCCTGGGAGGAATTGCTGAAACAAATGCTTGCTTTTGATAAATTCTGTCAAACTGCTTTCCAGAAAATTGGTAAGTGGTTGACGCTCCCAGTAGTGTCAGCCTTGCCATTACTGGGTGTCGTCCTTCACCTATGGAATCCTGTGGGTTAAAAAGAAATATATTATTTTAGTATACTGTTTGATGCTTGTATTTCCGCTTTTCTGTCCTACCTATTGAACGTAAAGGGTCCCTGGGTGGCACCAACAGTTAAGTGCTTGACTACAAATCAAAAGGTTGGTGGTTCATACCCACCCAGATGCACCTCAGAAGAAAGACCTGGCAATCTGCTTACAGAAGGTCATGGCCTTGAAAACCCTATGGAGCAGTTCTACTCTGACACACATGGAGTCGGAATAGACTTGAGAACTGATCTGAGTTTTTTTGTATTGAACATAGAGAGCTCCACATGTATTAAACAATTAACTCCTTGTCACAGGTTATAACATTTGGTTTTTAGTAGGTTTCCTAATTTGTTAATCATTTATAGTGTTTATGCAGAATCAAATGCCTGCAGTACAGCTATAAATATGGGTGTGTGTGTATCTCTTATCAATCGCATAGTCAACCACGGTGTAGAAAGATGGTGCATTTAAACAAACACCAGGTTCCCTGCTTGTAGGAGCTGCTGTGCACTTGGACCCAAGGCCTCGCCCATCTCAGGGTCCTGTTCTGCGCAGGCTGTATTCACTGTTGTTTCTTGGTTCCTTGCAATATTCGGGGTGGGAGCCCAGGGGAGAGGTGGGAGGTTATGGGAGCTGAGGACCCTGCGGGGGGGCTTGGGGGTGAGTCTGCGGGCCTGGGCCAACAGCAGACCCTGCAGCCCACCTGCTCTGTTCACAGCTCATGATGGAGCAGTCCAAGAAGTCCTCGCTCATGGTGGCCCGCAGCATCCTCAACAACAAGCTCATCAGCAGGAAGTTGGAGCGCTACCTGAAGGTGAAGCCCTGAGGTCCTCCCTGGGGGGTCGGGCCGGCTGCAGCCCCTTCCCCGCCCTCCCTTCCCCACGCCAGGCCTTCCGCCCCTCCTCGACCACTTCCCCAAGCCCGGTTCCTCCACCCTCACGGCCACCGCCTTCCCACAGGGCGAGAACCCCTTCACCGACAGCCCCGAGGAAGACAAGGAGCCGGAGGAGGGCGAGGCCAGCGTCCCGGATGAAGGGGCGATGGGAGAGGCCGCGGCCGCCGAGGGGCCACCCCAGCCGCCAGTGCCACCGGAGCCCGAGGCCGCTGTGCCGCCGCCGCCGCCCCCTGAGGAGGAAGAGGAGGCCGTGCCGCTGCTGGGCGGGGCGCTGGAACGCCAGATCCGCGGTATCCCGGGCCTCGATGTGGAGGACGATGAGGAGGGCGGCGGGGGCGCCCCGTGACCGCGCCGGCGAGACGCAGACTGAGCCCAATAAAGTGCTTCCCTGTATGCCCGCCTCCGTACTCTGTGTGTACGCTGCCACTGGGGATAGGAAGGGGGCAGACTCGGGGCGCCGAGAACGCGCGGAAAAGGGAGGGAGCGCACGGCGGAGGGAGAAGGAAGACGTATGCGCCTGCGCACTGGGCTCGGCTGTGGCCCGGCTGTCGATCCGGGGACGTGCGGCCTACGCAGGTCCACACCAATCCTGAGGCGGTCTGGGGCCCGCGGGGGCGGGTCCGCCGTGCAAGCGAGCCAATGGTAGCCCACCGGCTAAATGACGTGTGCGCCTGGTGGCCCATTAGCGGGCGGCGGGTGGTGCGTTGAGCGCATGAGCGCTGCAGCGGCCTACAAAAGGGGGCTGCCGGCGGCCCGAGGTGAAGACATGGAGTCGGGCTACGGAGGTGGGTCTTGGCGACGTGGCGGGTGGGCGGGCCCAAGCCCCACAGACCCCGCAGCCTCCGCGCAGGGTGCCGCGGGCTGGGACGCCGGATGAGCGCGGTACGGCGGCCCGGCCTGCGGGGAGGTAGAGGGGCGCACGCGGTTCGTTAGGCCGCGCCGCCGTCGCTCCCGGGCGTGCGGATTGGCTGGCAGGCAGAGGCGGGCGGGCTCTCCGTTCGGCTCGGCCGCTCGGTGCCCACGCTGGCCGAGGGCGCCGCAAGCAAGATGGCGCTGGGGCATGCGGGGGGCACGGGCGCACGTGTCCCGGGGGGGTGACCTGGGGGCGGCGGGGGCCGACTTGCGGCCACGGCTCCGTCCGGAGGTCCGAGGGGCGAGGGCCCAACCCCACAGTCCCGGCGGGTCCCGCTGGTCGCCGCTTTCTTTCCTGCCGTGCCCTTTGACCCGTTATCCCGTCCCTGGACTGCTCCTCGCGCCGTTAGTTGGAGAGGCTTCTTTCCACTTGCCTGCTGAGGCCTTGTCAGGCCGGGTCGGCGGTTTGCGGCCTTCCGAGCCTGCTCTGGCCTGCCACCTCCAGCTCCTCATTTCCCGTGGTCTCTGGATCGGCCAGGGTCCTGGTCTTGTTGCGGTCCAGTCCCAGTTCTTGGACAAGCGGCCTGACCTTTACGAGCTTCAGTTTCTTTATTTTCCCCGGTGGGCGGTGCTGAATGGAGTGTGCGCCGCACAATCAGGGTCAGTGCTCGCGGCCTCATCAGTCACTTAGGTTAGAATCTGGGTCCCAGACCTGGAAGGCGCGGTGTGACCTTGGGGTCAAGCCCTCAGTCTCTGAACGTCATTCGGTGATGACTACCGTTTGCTGCACACAATAGGCACAGTAGATTTCGGGAAAGGAAGTGAATAAAATTGTGGAGAGTATGCTGTGGTGAAGAGCACACAGTTGCCACTCTCCGCTCAGGGGTGTGTCCTGGGGGTGGGGGAGGAAGGGAGTCATCAGAGAGAAAAGCGCCAGGGTGAGGCCCTGGGACTGGAGGGGGGCCCCCCCCGGGGCTCAGAGCGAGCACCGAGTGTCCAAAGCCTGAAGCCGTGGTGAAAGTGACACCTAGGGTGGTATTTAATGATGACTCCCATTTCCGAGGTTTGCTCCCAGGTGTCCAGCACTGATCAGGTTTCCCAGCTTCACAAGGGGTGGGCCAAGCCAGGCACCGATGTGTCTGAGTTCAGATGCTGGGCTAGCTGGTAGCTTGTCCTGTGTCACTCTTGGGGTTTAAGATTAGAGAGTTGAAGTCCTCATCAAAGGTCACTCAGCAGTGAGGGACAGATCTGACTTACAACGCCCATCCTGTGCCCCTTTTTTTCTGCTTTGACCTCTGTCAGCAGGGGTGTGATGATGAGTTTTGGGGGGTCAGTGTTTGCAAAATTAGATTACCCGGCCTTCTATCTGGCTGCCACTGAACTCTGGTGAGCACGTGCTCTGGTGTGGCAGATAGGACCTGAGCATATGATGTTTTCCTTCCGCAGGCTATGGGGCATGGAGTGCTGGACCTGCCAACACCCAGGGTAAGTGGTCCCACTGGGTGGGCGAGGTGTGGGCCCCATATTTCCCTCCCACACCTGAGGCTCTAGCACAGCAGAGCCACAAGGGGTGCTGTACCTGGGATGCAGGGGTAGACCAGGGGTCAGCAAACCTTTTCAATAAAGGGCCAGGTAGTAAATATTATTGGCTTTGCAAGCTAGATGGTCTCTAGTGCGAAAGCCACCATAGGCCGTACATTAAAGAGTGGATAGGAGTGTGTGCCAGTAATACTTGTGAACCAAAAACGGGTCACTGTTGACTCCGACTCATGAAACAGGATTTTCCAGAAGTGGATCACCAGGCCTTTCTTCTGAGGCACCTCTAGGTGGACTTAAACTTCTACCCTTTCAGAGCAGCTGAGCGTATTAACTGCGCCATCCAAGGATCCCCATTTATGCGTTGTGAGATAACTTCTTTTTTGAGAGTTTTTCATTTTATTCACAGTAAACAGCAGATGGTATAATCGCAGATTCAGTTTTATAATCAATAGACTGTTACTTAGTACGACTTTAGACTCAACAGAATGATTGAGCAGATGATAGGTAGAGACTTGTACTGCCACTCTCGGCAGTGTCTCCTAGTGACATGTTGTGTTGATGTGATATGTTACTTAAAAGGAGTGAGCCGATACTGATAAAGTTGTTATTAAGCACTGCTGGTAGCATACATTAAGGATTAGTTTTTGTGTTGTACAATGTTGAGTTTTTGTTTTTTTAATTGTAAATGTATATGGGTTACACCTCAACATAAAACGAAAATCCTCACAACTGGACTAGCAAGCAACATCATGATAAATGGAGAACAGATTGAAGTTGTCAAGGATTTCATTTTACCTGGATCCACAATCAACGCCCATGGAAGCAGCAGTCAAGAAATCAAAACAATGCATTGCATTGGGCAAATCTGCTGCAAAAGATTCCTTTAAAGTGTTAAAAAGCAGAGATGTCACCTTGAAAACTAAGGTGTGCCTGACTCAAGCCATGGTGTTTTCAGTCACCTGATATGCATGTGAAAGCTGGATGATGAATAAGGAAGACCAAAGAAGAATTGATGCTTTTGAATTATGGTGTTGGGGATGAGTGTTGAAAAATGGACTGCCAGAAGAACAAGCAAACCCATCCTGGAAGAAGTACCACCAAAATGCTCCTTAGAAGGGAGGATGACAAGACTTCATCTTATTTACTTTGGATGTATTATCAGGAGGGACCAGTCCCTGGAGAAGGACAGCATGTTTGGTAAAGTAGAGGGTCAACGCAAAAGAGGAAGACCCTCAACGAGATGTATTGACACATTGGCTGCAACAGTGGGTTCAAACGTAGCGACAATTGTGAGGATGGTACGCAGTACCGGGCAGTATTTTGTTCTGTTGTGCGTAGGGTCCCTGTGAATTGGAACCAACTCGACGGCACCTAACAACAATAGCAAATACGCGCGTATCAGATCTTTTGCCTTCTCAGCATTCTTCACAAGCGCAGTTCTCTGACGTTAGTTACATTTATCATGTTGTTCAGCTATCACCATTTACTGTTCCTAAATTTTCCATCCTTTTAACGGAAACTGGGTGTCCCCTAAGCAGTGAATCCCCTTTTTTACCTTTTGCCTGTCCCTGATAACCATTAATCAGCTCTGAGTTTTGATAAATGCATAAATGGCATGTCTCGTATCAAAATTCACATGTTATTTTTTTCCCACCATTAAAAAATGTAAAAACCATTTTTGGTTCCCTGCCCAAGGGTATAAATTGGAATCCATGGCAGGACCAGAATGTGCTCTGGGGACAAGGTTTTTTGGTTTTTGGCTTTTGGCACCTATCCTCGGGAATGCCATTCCTCTGATTTCTGAGCCTGGGGACTTGTCGCAGAGGTCATGGTGGGTCCCTCTCCTGTTCCTGCCAGGTCTCAGGAGAGGGCTTTAAGTGCTGCTTACAGCCACAATGTTCACTTGCCCAGTTGCTTTGGGAGTCTAGTTTACTGTTGGTGTCACCGTCGGTACCATTGGTGGAGCTCTGGTTCCTAGTGACGACTGGCTCTGCAGGGAGGTTAGGCCTGCTGGCTCTTTGTAGGCCGGTCTGCAGCGGGTAAGCCTTTTGGAAAGTGCAGGGTCCTTCCATTTGCCCCGATGTGGGAAACAGGGCTTGCCTAGGAGAGAAGGCTTAGTTACACCTACCAAGTGGCCTATGAGAGGTAAATAAGTTTATGAGCCCCAGGCTTTTCTAGCCATTCTGAGAGTCCTTGACAGGCAGCCAGCCGCTTGCACCTGGGGGTCAGTGCCTGCATTCTCGGGGCAAAGCTAATGTGTGTTTCTGTTTCCTCCTAGGTGCATACGGTGCTGGTGTGGCCAGCTGGCAAGGTAGGCCCTGCTAGGGGTCGGAGCAGACTGGTGGGTGGGCCCTCTAAGCAGCCCCTAACGGGTAGGCCCTTCTAGGGGTCCTGAGCTGGTGGTGGGGTCCTCTGATCAGCCTTTACAGCCTCTGCAGGACACTTCTGAGTTTTGGGACAGGTGGGCCGGTGGGCCCTCTGATCAGCCCCCTAGAGGGACAGGTATGCAGGTGCCCGTCCTTGCCGGATTCACAGTTCTCTTGAAGGCTGGCAGGTTAGTCCTTACAGGAGGTTTGCTGTAGCTCGTGGGGCTTCATTCCTGAGGAAACGGGGGCCAGGCTGCTGTTCTGAGGAGGCCGTGCCTGGGGCAGGCCTTGAGAAGACTGGAAGTCAGTGGTTTTATCGTGGGTGTGGCAGCTCTGTGGTGGGTCCTGGCCCTCGGCCACCTCTGGCTTTGGATGGGGCCACAGTCCCCAAGGTCTGGCAGAGAGAGAAATCACCAGTAGTGGCTGAAAGCCACCGCCCAGAGCCGGGGTTCCCTTCCTTCCCTGGGTGCAGCCTGTGCTTTGCAAGGTCAGGGCACCTCGTTCTCCGTGGCTGCTGCCACCTGATGGGGCTCCTTCTCCCCTGCCAGGTTATGAGAACTACAATTATTATGGATCCCAGAACTCCAGCGTGAGTGCCGGAGCAACATACAACTACGCCCCAGCCTCGTGGGAGGCTGCCAAGACCAGCGATGGCGGCCTGGCAGCTGGTGGCCCTGCCATGCATATGGCCTCCTATGGCCCAGACCCGGGCCCCGACAACTCAGACTCCCTCATTGCCAAGATCAACCAGCGCCTGGACATGCTGTCCAAGGAAGGAAGCAGGGGGAGTGGTGGCAGTGGGGAGGTCACACAGGACCGCGAGAGGTGATTATGACACCTGCCCTGCCCGAGGCCCCGGGGTGAGACCTCCTCCAGGTGCCTCTCCCTCCCATCCCTCTTCTGCTTGGAGAAACGAGTGGGCCTGTTGGTGAGGCCTGGCTGCTGGCTGACCTGCCCCATCTCCTCATTTTTGCGTCCAGTGTCCTAATAGGCCCATGCCCCTCACTTAGTGACTTTGAAGGGCAGTCGGGCTGGGGTTGTTTTCTGAGCCTGCCAGTAGAAACGGGTGGTTGGTTTGCTGTTTTGAAGGCAAGGAGTCTGCTTTACAGGGGGCTGTGCCAAGCTCACGGGGTGGGCGTCCTGGGCTGAGCAGGGGCCCTGGGGTGGGCATCCTGGTGCCAGCACAGCCCCTGAGCTGTCCTATTTGCCCCACAGCTCCTTCCGCTTCCAGCCTTTCGAGTCCTATGACTCCAGAGCCTGCCTTCCTGACCACAACCCCTACCACTCTGGCTACAGCTATGACTACGACCCGGGCACAGACCGCAGCGGCAGCTTTGGCAGCCAGTATGGCGACCCCCGGGACCTGGGCCGTGAGCGGGGCGCCCTCGACGGCTTTGTGCGGGGTCGGGGCCAGGGCCGCTTCCAGGACCGGGGCAGCCCTGGCACCTTCATGCGCAGTGACCCCTTCTTGCCACCGCCCCCGGCCTCCTCAGAGCCCCTGTCTGCTCCCTGGGGCGAGCTGAACTATGGGGCCGGGCGGGGCCTGGGCGGCCCCTCCCCCAGCAGACCACTGCCACCGCAGCCGCCACCCCTCTTCTCCCAGCCCCTGGCCCCTGACTTTAGCATGATGGGCATGCAGGGGGCGGGCAGCTTCAGCAGTGCCGTGCCATACAGCTGTGGCCACACGCAGGCCCGGATCAGGGACCGGGTAGGTAAGCCCCCTCCATGCCCCAGCACAGCTCTGTTGAGGTAAAAGTGCAGTCAATTAAGTGCTTGACTATTAACTGAAAGGTTGACAATTCAGACCCACCCAGTGGTGCCTTGGAAGAAAGGCCTGGCAATCTTTCAAAAGGTCATAGCCTTGGAAACCCTATTGAGCAATTTTATTCTGCGACACATGGGGTTGCTGTGAGTCAGAATCGACTCGACAACAACTGGTTTGATTTTTTGTTTTCTTTCTTTTTTTAACTGAGATGAAATTGATGTAACACAATTCACTAGTTTTGAGTGTACAGTTCTGTGATTTTCGGTAAATTTACAGGTTCCATCACCACAATATAATTTTAGACGTTTCCATCACGCCAAAAGGAAGCCACATGCCCAGTAGCAGTCATTTACCATTCCCATCCCCCAAGCCCTAGGCAGCCACTTTCTGTCTCGATGGATATGCCTGTTCTAGACGCTTCACGTAAATGGGATTATAACCCTTGTAGTCTCTAGTGCATGATGGTTTTGAGTTTCTAGTTTATTGTCTTTGCTTTTGGGAAAGACTTCCTGTGTCTGTTCGTTGGTCCAGCAACTTTTCTGTTCTCTGTTCCCTCAGCATGCTTTAGCGGTCAAGTAAGTGGTTATGTGGGTTTGTGTTTCAGCCCCGGTGGCGAGGGTTTGAGCGCTGTGGCCCTGATGGCCCAGGCAGGAAGCGGCGGCTGCTACAGGCTTACGAGGAGCCAGATGCCAAGCAGCCCCGGGTGGACAGCGAGGGAGACTTTTCTGACAATGGTACACCCGGGAGCTGGGAGGGTGTAACGGCATCAGGTGCCTGCCCTGGCTGCGTGTGGTGGGTTTCCTGTGGCCCCTGCTGGAGTCAGAACGGGCACCATCCCTCCAGACAGTGAGCTCGGGTAGGTGGGAGCCAGACCGAGCAGCTGCAGGGAATGGGCTACTGGTGGGGCTGACTTTTTCCTGTCCTTTGCATCCAGCAGATGATGGACCTGGTGACTTCCGGTCAGGAGATGAAGAATTCAGGGGTGTAAGTCAGCCTCTACCTGTCTGCCCTCTGTGTCCAGTGCAAGGTTTCCTTCCTACTTCAGCAACCTTCCCTGCTAGGGTCAGGGGCAGCCACTCTGGGGGGGGGACTCAATTCCATCCTTGGAGCGAGTTAGCCTGCCTGGCAGCCAGGCATCCATGAACAGTGAGAGCAGAGGTGGGGAGGCTGGGACTGACGGGCAGCCAGGTCGGTGCAAGGCGCCAACCCATGTCCACCTGTGTGTTCCCCACTGCAGTCCTGGGGGATAGGCATTTGAGCGGTTCTCAGCCAGGACCACACGTGAGACCCACAGAGCCCTTGCAGATGTTTACCTGGATGTCTCGGAGGGCAGATGGACTTGGGGGAGGCAGAGGCAGGCAGTAGTGAGTTTTCAACTTTCCTGGAGGTCTGTCCTGCTCCTGCGTGCTGGCATACACCTCGTGTGCAGAACCTCTGAGTCCTGCCCAGTTGCTGACTTAGTGTGGCACTTGGTGCCTGGGGGATTCTGCACTGCTAGGTGTTCAGTCTGGGGAGCTGCTCTTTCTAGGCCTGATTTCTCAAGATGTTCCGTGAACATAGACAAGCATCAGGGAGATGTGGTGCATCCCAACTTTCTAGAAAGAACTTTGGAGCTAATGTTCTACAAGCTGGGGTTTCTTTTTATTACTAAGTTCATACTGATGTTTCCAACTCTAATCACACAGATCATTTTCACCCTCTCCCATTGCTTGTCTGTCCTGTCTCGCTCCCAATAGTGAGAAACCTAGGCAGGATTCCTCGATGGGTGCTTTATGGGCGGGCAAAATTGGGCAGATTTACGATGGTGGGGGCAGTGCCTTAGGTTTAAACTTCTTCTAGAGAGTCAGGGACTTAAGGCAGAATCACTTGTCTCCACAGTCTCTGGTGGCAGCCAGGGGTAGTGACAGGATACACACAGTCCCCAGCGCTCTTAGGGCTCATCCTGGGACTGCATGGAGTGGTCTTATTCCAGTGGGTAGTGGGGAGCTGGGCTGGTGGTGGAGAGTTCTGGAAGGCACCCCCTCACTGCTTGGCTTTGTGTGCCCTTTTCCAGGAGGATGAGTTCGGCGAGCTCGGGAGGCAGAGAGGTAGGCATCATCCACTGTGCTCCTTTTGACTCCCTATTTGCCCACCTGCCCCACACTCACCACCCAGTGGCTCCCAGCTGGCCTGGGCTGGGATGGGGCCGTGGGTGCGTACCCTGAGGCTCTCCTCCAATCTGGGAGCAGCACCGGCTGGAGTTGGTCCATCTGTCTCACTAGTACAGATGGGCCCTGCCTCTGGTGCCTACGGCAGCTCGCTATGCCAGGAAAGGAGTTCTTGGAAATATGAGCAAGAGGAGGCTCGCTCCCGCCCGTCCCCTCTGTCCCCTTTGACCAGTGCAGCCCCCATGCCGTTTTCTCCCAGGCTTCAGTCTCCCCACACTCTCCTGGCTACTGGCCCAGGGTCACACTCTTGGTTTCTGTAAATGGTAGCACCATGGCTGGGAGAGCCGGCTGAGAACCAGCATCTGCATTGCAAGCCTGTACACCCAAAGGCATGAGCCAGCATGGGGACCCTTGCCCAGGTCAGGGACCAGGGAAGGCACCTGGTAGGAATCAAAGAATACTTGGGGCTGTGGCATCTGCTGTGCCCGGGCCCAAGTTCTCAGATGCAGTTGTGGCTGCAGAAGACCCAAGAGTTCAAAGTTGGTCTCCAGGCCAGACCCAGGTTACACCCTTCAGGGCATGTGGAGGAGCGGCCTGAGACCCGCTAGATCAAGCTTACCTAGCAGCCGATTGTTTCTCTTCTTGTTTCCACGGGCCCCCCCCGAGAGTCATCTTCAGTTCCCACTGGGCTCTGCTCCCCTGAGTCTTCCCTGAGGGTCCCCTCTCAAGACTCTCCTTCTCTTGTTTCCAGGCTTAGCTGGCCCCTGAGGCCCCCTCGCCCCGCTCATTGCCACTGCCAGGCATGTGGCGAGGGGCCACGCAGGGCGCTTAGCAGTGTACACGCTGGCGAGTGCTAAAGCAAAGGTGACGTGTCTGTTGCGCACAGGTCCTACTGCCTACGGGACGACCTTGCTCTTGACCTTGCTCTTAAGCAGCAGTCCTAGTTTCAGGCAGCGGCCTCTTGCCAAAAGCCCCCACGCCCTGTGAGAGGCTCCCGAGAGTGCACGCCGGTCGCCATCGTCGTGGGACAGGCTTGCGGCGGGCACAGGGGTAGGGGCCACAGTTCAGATGCTTCTTGGTCCTTTCCGCAGAGTCCAGCCCCGGCCAGGCCCCCTGGACACCCCGGGCATGGACGGGAGGACCTACTGGTCTTTTCCCACTCTCGTTTCCAGGAATGCTACCCGCCAGCTCTGGGCAAGGCCCAGACTGGCAGTGTCTGTGCACGGAGGGTAGAGCTGGGCCAGCACGGACTCAGACCTGCTGCAGCCCTAGTTGAGAGCAAGGCCGGCAGGATGGCCGCCAGGCCCACCTGGAGGCAGCGGCGAGCGGCTTGCCTTCCTCTCGGCCGATGCTGCCGCCTCATCGGGAGAGGGCTGCGTCGGTCCCTCCTAAATGACGGTGGGCCGAGACCCACAACGGAGCCTTAGACTGAGAGCAGGACGGGGCAGGTCAGGGAGCCAGCAGAGGGCTGTAGGACGGGCGGGGCCGTGTCCTCTTGGCTGGCCGTGAGGGTGTGAGGTGACCCCCAGGAGCTCCTGAGGGTTCTTCTCCCAGGCCCGCCCCATTGGGAGCCTGCTGCAGCCCCACGGTGTTGGGAGCACTGAGCTGGCCAGGTGTGTGGAGGCCAAGCAGTGGCCCCACCCAGGCCCATTTTTCAGCTCTTCTCAGGGCTCCGCAGGCTTCTCGAAGGGAATTCTCTGTTACAGGCGAAAAGGATGATGAGGATGAGGAGGTGAAAAAGCGGAGGGAGAAGCAGAGGAGGAGAGATCGGATGCGGGACCGAGCAGCTGACAGGTGAGGGGGCTCCCAGTTCCTGTTGAGAGAAAGTTATCTGGGAGGCGTCAGGGCCCAGGCCTGGAGAACTCAGCGGGGCCTCCGGGAGCCTCAGTCACGTCTGAGAGGCATCACCACCTTGACTGTTCCCTTAGTGGCCCCTTTGCACCAAAGACAGACTGTGACGGTGTTGCTCAGTGACTCATTTTGCTGAGATACTTGTGAGGTCTCTATTCCATTCTCTGGTACTGCAGGAGCAATCAAAAGTCTTGGTCGAGAGGCCACTGTCCACTCAGTCCCGGCCAGAGGAGGTGGCTGCTGACCTTGCCTCACCACGCTGTTCACCTTCCTCCCGCAGGATCCAGTTTGCCTGTTCTGTGTGCAAGTTCCGCAGCTTTGAGGACGAGGAGATCCAGAAGCACCTGCAGAGCAAATTCCACAAGGAGACTCTGCGGTTCATCAGCACCAAGCTGCCTGACAGGACGGTCGAGTTCCTCCAGGTGAGGGGCCCCGTTCAGGGTGATCTCAGCTCCAGGCACTTGTGTGGCCTCAGGTCCCTTGGGGGTGTGGGGGTAGGAGGGTATGATGAGGCCTGCACTTGTCAGTCACTTTTCCGAGAATGAAAAAAACAGCTGCTCAGGCCCCACAGGTTTGGGGAGGGGGCAGTGTGAGGCCTGCACGTGGTCAGGGACACTCCCTCCAGAAGCAGCAGCTACACACTGCACAGGTCTCCCTGTGTCACAGTGAACCGGGCCAGGTTTCCAGCCACCCTTGGCCCCACCAGTCTGTCCTCCTCCCTGTCTGCTGGGGGGGGTGCCCCCTCTGGTGCATTTGGGGGTTCAACATGCCATCCTCTCATCCCTTCAGGAATACATCGTGAACAGGAACAAGAAGATAGAGAAGCGACGTCAGGAGATGATGGAGAAGGAGAGCACGAAACCAAAGCCAGATCCTTTCAAAGGTGAGTGAGCGGTCCTGGGTAAGACTGGTGCCCTGTCCCAGCAGGCTTGGGCACAGGTGGCTCATACACCTGAGTGGGTGAGTGGCAGTGGGAAGAGAACCAGAGGTGCTGGGCACGCAGGTCACAACGCTGCAGGCCACTTGGCACTTGATTGAAGGGGAGAAAAAGGGAAGGAGCAGAACAGTTGAATTTCGACGCTCTTGGCATAAGGGCTATTCTGACACCGTGCACCTGGGGATGGCGGACCGAGCCTGTCCTGGTGTGTCTGAGCTAAGTCAGTAGAGAGGGCCAGGGGGGAGAAGAGGGCCTGGTTGGTGAAGAGGAGGAGGAAGGCTTCATGCGGTGCTGTCCTGCCTCCATGACACTGTGTCTGCCTGCAGGGATTGGCCAGGAGCACTTCTTCAAGCGGATCGAGGCTGCCCACTGCCTGGCTTGTGACATGCTTATACCTGCTCAGCACCAGCTGCTGCAGCGGCACCTCCACTCCCCAGACCACAACCACAACCGTCGAGTGAGTGCCCACCCATGTGGGGTGGGGGTTTTTGGAACCTTCTGGGACAGTTGGGGTGAGTGTCCCATCTCCAGGGGCTCTTGCCGTGTTTCATTGGTTGATGCTGAGAAGCATGCCAATTCCTGAGCTGTTAAACTGATGAAATGTGTTGCTTAGAACTGGTTAAAACACAGTGGCTGGAAAGCTGCTGGTGTGAGTATGTGCCCTGTGAGCCCCAGGTGGTCTTAGCCATCTCTGCAAAGGCTGACCTGGGGACTGAGGTGTAGCACAGCCAGTTGGTCCTTCTGCCCTTGGTGCCACTTTTAAAACCCACATTTGATTTCTTTTCACAGTTGGCTGCTGAGCAGTTCAAGAAAACAAGTCTCCATGTCGCCAAGAGCGTTTTGAACAACCGACATATAGTGAAGATGCTGGAAAAATACCTCAGGGTTTGTGTTTAGAAGGCTAGTGTAATGGCTTTTGTAATAGGGTGAACTCTATGCAGACAGGGTTGTGCCCACTTCTCTTGAGTCTTGTGAGGAATCTAGGGCCTGGAAATGTGACAGCTAGTGCTTGCCCAGGGAATCTGGGGACATCTCAGGACATCTCTGGATGGATGTCCCAGGGACATGGTGCCACACGATGGACCTGTGTGCTGCTTTTCTCCACGGGAAACCCTGAGGAGACAGTGGAGAGATGGTAGATGCTAATTGTCCAGGAAAGAAGCTAAAAGTAGGGCTTGCTGGAGCCAGCAGGGCAATGAGGTAGAGGCACAAGCGGGAGGGAAGAGCCAACGGGTCTCAACAGTGAAGTGATCAAAGGTGCCAAAGAGGCGCCATGGAGAGAAATGTGCTCAGACAAGCCAGCTCCTCCTGGGGAGTCCCATTTTGCTAGGTGCTCATCCTTGTGGCTTTACCACCTGGGGCGGGCTGATGGCTAAGCTGCCTGGAGCCCAACTTCAGGGCCTGTTTTTCCTTCTCAGTTAGTAAATGCTTCAATGTTCAATCATTCATTCTATTTATCCAGACTCACTGTGGTCCTATGTGTGTCAGAGTAGAACTGTGCTCCATAGGGTTTCTAAGGGCTGAGTTCTCAGAAGTAGATCACCAGGTCTTTCTTCTGAGGTGCCTGGGGGTAGACTTGAACCTCCAACCTTTTCATTACCAGTTACTAAATGGCATTAACCATTTGCACCTTCCAGGGACTCCATTCAACTATCCATTAGGTTTTTTTGTTTCTGTGTTTGTTTACTATAAAAGTAAAGCACTGATGAATCATAGTTCTTAAATTGGGATCAGATCTAACAAACTTAAGTTAGTATGATTCATTCATGTTTTACCTTTGACGTTTAAAAAAAAACTGAAAGTTTCTGAGGTTAGGTGTCGATTTTAGCTTCTAAATAGTGTTTTTTGTTTGTTTGATTTTGCTATTTCAAAAGTCTAGCTTTTGTGTGTGTGTGTGTGTGTGTGTGTGTGTGTGTGTGTGTGTGTGTATATATATATATATATATATAGTTGAGAATATACATAACAGGGCATACACCAGTTCAACAGTTTCTACATGCACAATTCCGTAATATTGATTACATTCTTCGAGTTGTGCAACCATTCCCACCCACTAACATAAACTCACTTGCTCCTAAGTTTGCTATGTAATTTTTTGAGTTGCTGTTGTCAGTTTGATCCTATATAGATAGATCTTAAAAGAGCACAATGCTCAAGGCAAACATTCCTTATAAGCAGCAGATTTTAAAACATGTTTCCTAATCTGGTGGTGATAATAGTTTACTTTTTCTAAACTGGAGAGTTTTAGGTTTGAAGCCTGACTCCCATATTTAATTAGCCTTGTAGCCTTCATCAAGTTGCTAGCCCTTGAACCTCAGCCCCTTGCCTGGGAACCAGGGACAGGCCTTGTGCACGTGGGGCTGGAATCTAAGATGGCCTGAAATTCCACTTACAGAGTATCTAAATTTGGATTAAGAAATTCTAGGTCTTCTTGCACTTTTCCTCAAGGTTATGTGCATGAATAAAAAAAAAGTGCAAGACAGTTCTGGGGGAACTTTTCCAAATGAGATGTCTTCTCTGGGTCTGCAGGCTCTGAGAGCTATAGAGTTCATGCAGCTGGTGTAGTTTAAAGACGTGTTTCTCTACCAACTCTACCCTTAATAGAAACACGGCCCTCAGCAGCCTGGCCTCGTTCCTCTACCCAAGTGTCCCAGGCTCTCTGTTGGACACTTTTGTCACCTGCAATGACTTTGTGTTCCCTCTTTGGCCAGGGTGAGGACCCTTTCACCAGTGAAGCTGTTGACCCAGAAGCTGAAGGGGAGGACAATTTAGGAGGTGAAGATAAGGAGGAGACAGCTGAGGAGGTAGCTGCGGAAGTCCTAGCTGAGGTGATCACAGCGGCAGTGAGGGCCGTGGATGGGGACAGAGCCCCAGCTCCAGAGAGCAGTGAGGTGCCAGCTGCTGTGGAAGGCCTTGCAGACACATCTGAGGCCAGTGGAGACCCCCTCCCTGAACAGCTGTCAGCCAGTGGGACATCCTGTGGAACAACCGAGAAGGGGAACACAGATGCGGAGGCTGGAAATGGGGCTGCAGAGGGCACAAGTAGAGCTGCTGAGGCCCTGGAAGCGGAAACATCTGCAGCAGAGGCATACAGCACTGGAACAGGCCTTATTCCTGGCCGAGATACCGTGGAAGGCGAAGTGGAACAGACTGATGCAGAGTCCAAAGATGTTCTTCCCATGGAGTAACCCTTTTCCCCCCGTGCAGGGACTTTTGTATCATGCACCGCTCCTCCTTCTCTGGCTTGTAAGCAGTACTAGGGTGTCCGTGACTGCAATATGCTGTAAACTTACTGTGGTGAAGAGACCCCGCCCTTTCCTGCCAGAGAGTGTACCTCTCGGGCTGACCTGGGGACCCTTGCTGCCAGTGTCCTGTCCTGGAAGGATGGAGGCTGCAGGGATCCTACATTCCCACAGGAGGCTCGGCAGCTCCCCCTGGCAGTCGGGTAATAGATCTGGGTGGTCCTTGAACTGGTGAATACAGCCACTGGCTGAATCCACCCACCCATGCACCCCTACCCCCCAGCTTTTTTTTTCTTTTTTGTCTGGGAGCAGCTCCACACTGGGAATGTATCTTGCTTTATAAAGGTTTTTTTTTTTTTTCTTCTTCTTTTAAATTTTAAGTATCTGCTTTGGCTTCAGTGTTTAACCTCTGCTCTGTGGTGCACCATCTGGAGCAGGGTCTTGTTAACCTGGGATGTCATCTGTCGCATCACAAGCCTCAGGCTCAGTGGGTTTGACAGACCTTTCCCACTTGTCCTGAGGAAGGCATAACACATACTGAACTAGCTTTGCTTGGGGCGGGTTTTTTAGTCGGCAGACCTGGGTAAATACCTTCACAATTTTTACCTTACCTATGTTCCACCACTACCCTCTTTAGTGTTTTGGGGTTTTCTTTCTTTTTTCTTAATTCCTTCCATTTGAAAATACTTAAAAAGAAAACTTGGTGTCACTACCACACATGGAAAACCAGTACAAGTTGCCCTAGATAGATGTGATAATTTACACAGTGAACATACTGAAGTGAAAATGCCCTGTTAGTGAAAACAGTCTTCCTTTGGAAGTTTCCGAGTCTGGAAGAGGGAGGCTGACAGGTGTGAAAGGGGAGCACGCAGCTGCGCTACTTTTCACAGAACCAGAAGAATGGGAAGATCCTGCCTGTGTGTACTTGCCTGCAAACCTTTCACCTGCTGTATGCCTCACATTTTGGGAAACATTGGCCATTGGGAAGTGATGGGAAAACAGGCAGTGCAGTAAAATATTTGATGAGCATCTACTGTGTACCAGGTGCTCATTTTGTGATATAAATAAATGTCAGACACAGGCCCTGCCCTCAGGGAGCCTCCTCACAGACGCAAGTTAAATATATGTGAAAAAGTCAGTATGAGAGAAGCAAGAAAATGGTGCTCCTGAACAATTTCTGCTCTTCATTCCTTAATGCTGCATGGATGGGCTTAATCACAGGTCAAACATGCCCTCTGAAGCTTGTTCTCCAAAGGCAAAGATGTTGATGGCATCAAACATCAGTAGGCTGAAAAGGGTGAGATGGGACTATTTTTTGTGTTTTGGGGTTTTTTTGTTTTGGTGTAAAAATAAAGGCCTGGCATTAAATTTAAGTTTTAATGAGGTACTTTCCCATCTGTGTGAAACTACCTGACCCATTTTATTCCTGTATTTAGGGGAAATGAGCCCTTCACTCCCCAGGATGTGTTGCACACATGGGATGCCCTTAAATTTCCTGAAACAACAGGAATAAATTGCATATTGCCTTGTTTGAAGGGGATGAGAGCCTTGGTGGTACAGTGATTAAGTGCTTGGCTGCTAACCAAAATGGTGGTTTGAACCCACCATCTGCTCTGCAGGAGAAAGATGTGGCAGTCGGCTTCCCTAAACATTTACAGCCTTAGAAACCCTATGGGGTGGTTCTACTTTGTTCTGTAGGGTTGCTGTTAAGTCAGAATTGACTTGATGACAGTGGATTTGGTTTCTTGGTTGTTTGTTGTTAGGTGCCATCGAGTCGGTTCCTACTCATAGCAACCCTGTGTACAACAACGAAACTGCCTCATCCTGTGCCATCCTCATAATTGTTGTGCTTGAGTCCGTTGTTGCAGCCACTGTGTCGATCTAGCTCCTTGAGGGTCTTCCTCTTTTTTGCTGACCCTCCACTTTACCAGGCATGATGCCTCCTCCAGGGACTGATGCCTCCTGATCACCTGTCCCAAGTAGGTGGGACAAAGTCCCGACATACTTGCTTGTAAGGAGTATTTTGGCTGTACTTCTTCCAAGATGGATTTGTTTGTTCTTTGGCAGTCTGTGGTATATTAAATATTTTTCGTCAACACTGTAATGCAAAGGCATCAATTCTTCAGTCTTCCGTTTTCATTGTCCAGCTTTCGCATGCATAAGAGGCTACTGAAAACGACCAGGCTTGGGTCAGGCACACCTTAGTCTTCAAGGTGACTTCTTTGCTTTTCAGTATTTGAAGAGAGGTCTTTTGCAGCAGATTTGCCCAGTGAAATGCATCATTTGATTTCTTGAATGTTGCTTCCATGGGTATTGATTGTGGATCCAAATAAACTGAAATCCATGATAACTTTAATCTTTTCTCCATTTATCATGATGTAAGTGCTTCAAGTCCACTTTCAGCAAGCAAGGTTGTGTCATCTGCATAATGCAGGTTGTTAATGAGTCTCCCTCAAATCCTGATGCCCCATTCTTCATATAGTCCCCCTTCACAGATTATTTGCTCAGCAGACAGATTGAATAAGTGTGGTGAAAGGATACGACCCTGACACACACCTAGCTAACTAAAGCATGCAGTATATACTTGTTGTCTTTGAACGACTGCCTCTTTACCAGTTCTGCTTGAGCACAATTAAGTGTTCTGGAATTCCCATCCTTCACAATGTCATCCATAGTTATGATTCACACTGTCAAATGCCTTTAAATAGTCAATAAAATACAGGTAAAGATCTTTCTGATATGCTCTGCTTTCAGCCAGGATCCATCTGACATCAGCAATAATATCCTTGGTTCCACGTCCTCTTCTGAATCCAGCTTGAATTTCTGGCAGTTCCCTGTTGATGTACTGCTGTAGCCACTTGGAATAATCTTCAGTAAAATTTTACTTGTGTGTGATAGTAATGCTATTGTTCGATAATTTCCA
Organism: Dugong dugon; assembly: GCA_030035585.1. Lineage (NCBI taxonomy): Eukaryota > Metazoa > Chordata > Mammalia > Sirenia > Dugongidae > Dugong > Dugong dugon. The sequence continues at coordinate 19,847,735 of CM057462.1, read as the reverse complement.
CATTTGGTTGGATCACCTTTCTTTGGAATAAGCATAAATATGAATCTCAGGTAGCTGTCTTCCAAATTTCTTGGCATAGGCTAGTGAGCACTTGCAGTGCTGCATCCATTTGTTGAAATATCTCAATTGGTATTCTGTCAATTCCTGAAGCCTTGTTTTTCACCAATGCCTTCAATGCAGCTTGGACCTCTTCCTTCAGTACATCGGTTCCTCATCATATGCTACCTCCTGAAATAGTGGAACATCAACCAATTGTTTTTAGTATAGTAACTGTATTCCTTCCATCTTTTGATGCTTCCTGCATCATTTAATATTTTTCCCGTAGAATCCAGGATTGCAACTCGAGGCTTAAATTTTTTCTCCAGTTCTTTCAGCTTGAGAAACGCTGAGCAGGTACTTCCCTTTTGGTTTTCTAACTCCAGGTGTTTGCACGTGTCATTATAATACTGTAACTGATCATTATTCCCATTTTGGTTGTTTAAGGGATGGGAACTAATATTGATCAGTTATTTCCTCCTACTTGTACAGCAGAAACGTCCCTGGGTGGCGCAGTTCGTACTCAACCTAAAAGTTGGCAGTTCAAGCCCACTCGGTGGCACCACAGAAGAAAGGCCTGGTGATTTGCTTCTGTGCAGATTACAGCCAAGAAAATCCTATGGAGCAGTTCTACTCTGTAGCACATGGAGTTGCCATGAGTCAGAATCAACTCAATGGCAATAGGTTTGGTTTGGTTTTGCAGAGGAGAAGGGGTATGGGAAGGTTAGGGTCATGCATCAAAGATGGCGGACACCCAAGTTAATAGGTCTGTGAGCCACAAGTGGCCATGAACTTTCCACAAAGCACCTTTTGTTTAAAAACAGGTTTAAAGAATTTGGCAACCCCCACTATTCCTAACCAAAAAATCCTAGGAACAGTAGCCTAACTTCTGCTTCAGGTAATCGTGTGGACCTATGTGGCTTCCTTGGACTTTCATGAAATCAGTACAGTTGCTAAAGGGGAAACAGTGTAATGGCAGAGCAGTTGGCAAAGTGCCCCTCGTCAATAATTACTAAACCTCCAACCAGATTTTGGAGAGACCCTAAGGGAGTAATTCTGTCTGCCTGGTGAAAAGCCCTTGCTCACTAGCAGTGGGGAGGTCGGCACAGCAGAGTTCTAGAAGAGCCTTTTGGCATTTTCTTTGGGCCTCTGGAGAGTATAGACGTGGCTGCCCCATCTTAACACTGAAGGAGCTGACAGCTCCAGGGATTACTGAGCCACCCCTTTGATTTTATACAAGGACACTGAGGCATAAATGACTCATTGGTTTTCCTCAATCACATTCATACTCTAGGTGTTTAAAAAAAAAAAAAAAAACACTTAACCATCAAGTTGATTTTGACTCATGGCAACCCCATATGTGTCAGAGTAGAACTGTGCTCCATAGGTGTCTTAGTTACCTAGTGTTGCTGTAACAAAAACACAAGCGGGTGGCTTTAACAAACTTATTTTCTCACAGTTTAGGAGGCTAGAAATCCTGAATTCAGGGAGCCGGCTCTAGAGGAAGCCTCTTTCTGTCAGCTCTGGTGAAGGTCCTTGTTCCTTGGTGATCTTCATATGGCTTAACATCTCTTCCCCCAGCTCTGCTTCTCTGCATTGCTCCTTTAATCTCTTTTATATCTCAAAAGAGATTGATTAAGACACACCCTACACTAATACTGTCATTAACATAACAAAGAAAACACATTCCCAAATGAGATTATAACCACAGGTATAGGGGTTAGGATTTACAACACTTTTTTGGGGGGGACACAGTTTAATTCATAACAGTAGGGTTTTCAATGGTTTTTTCTGTCACTTGAGAGCTTCTGGGTGGACTCCAACCTCCAACCAGTCAAACATACTAACCTTTTGCACCACCCAAGGACTCCTCTCAAAAGTCTAGGAACCACTCTCAAAACATGATCTTCTGAGTATACATTTTATATAGATGAGAAACGAGATGGACTTCTGTGTAGGGGATAGTATGGCGAGGTAGAGATTGATCCATCCCTGAGGTTTTCATGGTGGCATCTGCACTGCCCTGGAATCCGAGAATGAGAAGCAGGATCAGTGATGGGTCTGTTTGTGGTTACCAGGTGTGCTGTGGCCCTGGGGTGTCACTTAAGGTGAGTTTCCAGCATGAGAACAACATTCACACTTAATGGGGTTGTTCATCAGGATTAAGTGACAGCACAGACATTGTGCATGTGACATTATTAGAAAAGTGGTTCGCTAAAATAGTTACACCCTTGGTAGGAGGCCCCATGTGGTGCAAATGGTGAACACGCTTGGCAGCTAAACCAAAGGTTAGAGTTTTGAGTCCACCCAGGGGGTACTTTGGAAGAAAGGCATGGCAATCAACGTCCAAAAAATCAACCACGGAAAACCCTAAGGACACCCTGGCATTAATGGCATGAATCAAAACAACAGAAAATAGACTTCCAGGCAACATGGCCCTATAGACAGAAGCATCACGCCATCCCTCTACAGCAAAGATCCGAAAAACTAAGACACACATCAATCCTGAAACCCTAAGCATCAAATGAGACGAGGAACTCAGTCAAGCACCAAATGGAATAAGAAACTGACAGAGAACAGAGAGCAAGGAGGGATACCTGCAGAGGTCCCCTATCAGCTAACGCAGCATGGATTCGCCATTGTGGACTCCTAGCGGAGATCAGAGAACAGGGTGTACAAGAAAGCAGTTTCACGGAGCTTCCAGCAGGAGACAGAACAACCGGTAACCAGTGATATATGCTTTCCCACCCCCGACCTTTCTTCACCCCCACTCGGCCTCCTCTGCTTCCTGCAGCCACAGTCTCTTGGCCTGGAAGTATCAGCTTCACCCCAGAGCTGCTTGGATTCCACCTGCCCGCTCTGGCCGGCTCCCTGAGTGCCATTTGTTGGCTGCTGGTGTTGCTTTTTTCTGCTTCTTTAGATTTCTTCCTTACGTCTCATGACCTCCCCTTCCTCTCTCTCAAATACCTGGCTCCGTGTCCCATCTTCACTTCTTCCTGAAAGGCTGTGAAACACGGCTCAACCGTGAAACTGCTTCCCAGCCCAAGCCGCCACACTGGTGGTACCCCTGGGGCTTTTTGTTTGTTCTGTTTTGATTTGTTTGTTTTCTTTTTTCTCGGCTTGGGAGCACCTTCTAGCCAGCCAGGCAGTACTGTGCAGCTGGGGAGCTACTCCCTTACTCTGTGCACACGCGCAGTGGCATCCCTGGGGGTATTTCTTTTTTCTTGGTTTTTTGTTTGTTTATTTTGTTTTGGGGTTTTTTGTTTGTTTCTTTGCTTTCTTCTCTTTTTCCCTTTTTGTCTTTCTTCATTTCTCAGTTTCTTGTCTCTCTATACTTACTTTCTCTTCCTGTCTCCTGAATACCTGGTGCTGTGTGACACCTCTACTCCTAGCCAGGCTACACGTCACAGCCTGGGAGCAACATCCCCGGTCCTCACAGTTGCACCAGTGGCATCCCTGAGGGCTTTTTTTTTTCCTAATTTTTTTTTATTTTGCCGTTTTTCTTTTTTTTATTTTCTCCATTTCTCAGTCTCTCATCTATCCACTCAAGCTCCGTTAGCACTCTTTTTTGTTTGTGTGTATGTTTTTGGCTCCTGTTTCTCTCTCCTCTCTCTCTCCTCTGTCCCATACTCATCTTAGTTCCACACATCAAAATCTCCTCCCTCCTTCCTGCCTACCTGCGCCGTGTGCTGAACATCACACCCCCAAGCAGCACAGGCACAGCCTACCGTAACCTGCCCTGCACTGATTCCCAGCCTTCCCTGTCAGCCCTAGTATGTGCCACAAAAATACCATCCCAGCAACTCCCCTTCAGCTGGACCTGCCCTTCTGTACGATACCTGAGTGACTGACCCTGCCCATTGGAGAAGGAGGTTAAAAGTATCATGCCTACGAGCAAACAACAAAGAACTTACAGCTCAGACATAACCAAACAAAAAAGCAAGACGAAACAAACTAACCTACAATCAATAAACAAGGAAAATGACTACTGAATGCCCCAAAGACAGCAGGCAATATCAAAACATATACAAAAACAGCACAGGATGGTTCTAGTAGGTGTCCAAAATAAAACACCAGATGACTTTCCAGTAGAAGAAAAGGCACTAGAACTACCTGATAGGGAATTCAAATCTCTAATATTCAGAGCTATCCAAGAGTTGAAGCAAAACAGAAATGAGGAAAAACTAGACAAATTTCATGGAAAAGGCAGAGAAATCCATGGAAAACAGACAAAAAAGGAAGAATTCAAGAAAATAATACAGGAACAAAATGCTAAAATAAATTGACAACTAGATGTCATACAAAAACAACAATTAGTAATAAAAACGATTTCAGAAATGAACAATGTCATAGAAAGGCTGGGGAGCAGGTTTGAAATGATGGAAGACAGGATCAGCGAAACTGAAGACAAACACTTGGATACTACTCTGAGGAACAATCAGAAAAAAGAACGAAGAAAAGTGAAGAAACCCTGAGAATTATATGGGATACAATCAAAAGCAAAAATTTTTGAGTGATCAGAGTTCCAGAACGGGGGAGAAAACAGAAAACAGAGAGGATCATTGAAGAACTGCTGACAGAAAACTTCCCCCAATATCATGAAAGATGAAAAGCTGACCATCCAAGTAACTCAATGAACCTCATATAGGATAGACTTCAAAGAACAGAAAATAACAAATGTTGTAAAGGCTGCGGGGAGATTGGAACTCTTAAGCACTGCTGGTGGGAATGCAAAATGGTACAACCATTTTGGAAAACAAGATGGTGCTTCCTTGGAAAGCTAGAAATAGAAATACCATATGATCCAGCAACCCCACTCCTAGGAATATATCCTAGAGAAATAAGAGACATCACACGAATAGACATATGCACACCCATGTTCACTGCAGCATTGTTCACAATAGCAAAAAGATGGAAACAACATAGATGCCCATCCACAGATAAATGGATAAACAAACTATGGTACATAAACACAATGATAAAGAACAATGATGAATCTGCAAAGCATCTCGCAACAGGGATGAATCTGGAGGGCATTATGCTGGGTGAAATAAATCAATCACATAAGGACAAATATTGTATGAGACCACTACTATAAAAACTCATGAGAAGGTTTACACACAAAAAGAAACAATCTTTGATGGTTACAAGGGAGAGGAGGGGTGGGGATGGAAAAACACTAAACAGACAACAGATAAGTGGTAACTTTGGTGAAAGGTAAGATGGTACACAATACTGGGGAAGCCAGCACAACTTGTACAAGGAAAGGTCATGGAAGCTCCATAGACACATCCAAACTCCCTGAGGCACTGAATTGCTGGGCAGAGGCTGTGGGGACAATGGTCTCAGGGAACATCTAGCTCAATTGGCATAGCACAGTTTATAAAGACAATGTTCTACATTCTACCTTGGTGAGTAGCATCTGGGGTCTTAAAAGCCTGTGAGCAGCCATCTAAGATACTCCACTGGTCTTGCCTTATTGGGAGCCAAGGAGAATGAAGAGAACAGAATACAAGGAAAAGATTAGTCAAAAGGTCTAATGGACCACAGCTACCAGGGCCTTCACCAGACCGAGTCCAGTACAGCTAGATGGTGCCTGGCTACCACCACAGTCTGCTCTGACTGGGATCACAACAGAGGGTTCTGGACAGAGCTGGAGAAGGATGTAGAACAAAATTCTAACACACACAAAAGAAGGCCAGGTTTACTGGCCTGAAAGAGACTGGAGAAACCCTGAGAATACGGCCCCCAGACACCCTTTTAGCTCAGCAATGAAGTCACTCCTAAGGTTCACCCTTCAGCCAAAGATTAGACAGGCCCATAAAGCAAAACAAGACTAACGGGGCACACCAGCCCAGGAGCAAGGACTAGAAGGCAGGAGGGGACAGGGAAGCTGGTAATAGGGAACTCAAGGTCGAGAAGGGAAAATGTTGACATGTCGTGGGGTTGGTTATCAATGTTACAAAATAATATGTGTACTAACTGTTTAATGAACAGCTAGTTTGTTCTGTAAACCTTCATCTAAAGTACAATAATAAAAAGACCCTATGGAGCACAATTCTGCTCTGACACACATGGTGTTGACTCAATGGCAACTGGTCCACCGTCCTCAGTGATCTTTCTCCTGACTGTGAATTTCATTGGGTTTATGTGGAAGGTTGCTATTCATAAGGTTTTCACTGGCTTATTTTTTTCAGAAGTAGACCACCAGGTCCTTCTTCCTGGTTTGTCTTAATCTAGAAGCTCACCTGAAACCTGTCCACCATGGGTGACCCTGCTGATATTTGAATATTGGTGGCATAGCTTCCAGCATCACAGCAACACGCAAGCCACCACAGTATGACAAACTGACAGACGTGTGGGGACTAACGAAGACTGAAGAATTGACGCCTTTGAATTATGGTTTTGATGACAAATACTGAATATACCACGGACTGCCAGAAGGATGAACAAATCTGTCTTGGAAGAAGTACAGCCAGAATGTTCCTTAGAAGCAAGGATGGCAAGACTTCATCTAATGTGCTTTGGACACGTTATCAGGAGAGACCAGTCGTTGGAGAAGGACATCATGCTTGGTAAAATAGACAGCAAAAGAGGAAGACCCTTGTCTTAGTCATCTAGTGCTGCTGTAACAGAAATACCACAAATGGACAGCTTTAACAAAGAAAAGGTTATTCTCTCACAGTCCAGTAAGCTACAAGTCTGAATTCAGGGCACCAGCTGCAAGGGAAGGCTTTCTCTCTGTTGGCTCTGGAGGAAGGTCCTTGTCATCAGTCTTCCCTTTGTCTGGGGGCATCTCAGCACAGGAACCTCAGGTCCAAAGGATGTGCTCTGCTCCCGGCACTGCTTTCTTGGTGATATGAGGTCCCTTACTCTCTGCTCATTTCCCTTTCCTTTTATCTCTTGTAAGATAAAAGGTGGTGCAGGCCACACCCCAGGAAAACTCACTTTATATTGGATCAGGGATTGTAACCTTAGAAAGGGTGTTACAATCCCACCCTAATCTTCTTTAATATAAAATTACAATCTCAAAGTGGAGGACAACCATGCAGTACTGGGAATCATGGCCCAGCCAAACTGATGCACACATTTTTGGGCGGACCTAATTCAATCCATGACATTTGACCCTTTGACCCCCCCAAAATTACATCCTTGCAACATGCAAATCATATCCATCCCATCATATCATAGCGAAAGGCTTAACTCCAAGTCCAAAATCAAAAAATTCCTGTTCATCTGTGAAATCCAGAATACAAATTATCTGCTTCCAAAGGTACAATGGCAGAACAGGCACAAGGTAGGCATTTCCATTACAAATGGGAGAAACTGGAGGAAAAGAAGAAATAACAGGCACCAAGCATGTCAGCAGAACACATTACATTAGCCCTCAAGGCTTTGAAAATAATCCTCTGTTCTCTGAGACAATTTACACAATGGTCCTGCCCTCCAGACTCTAGGTATTGGCCACACTCCCCAGATTCTGAGTGGAGGCCTCTCAGCCCTGGGCTTCAGCTCCGCCTTCCAGGCCCACAGGGACACCAACTCTGCTCCCTCGGCTTCGGGCGCACCATTCTCCTAGTCCATCTGAGTGGCAACTCCACCCTTAGAAACACCAGAGGCCATGGCTCTACCCTTTGAAACACCTGAGTTCCTGGCTAACCTTTTGAGACTGAGGCAGCTTCCTGTGTTCCTTGTCCCTTCAGCTTCTGCTTCCTGGTTTCTTGGCCTCTTGGCCTCATGCCCACATCTGCCCTGCTGGGGCAAGTGTTCCAAAGCTCTGTAGCTCCACCAACAAGTGCCCAGAGGTGCCCTACTCCACCAGGAAGACTCCCACACACAGGCAATCAGCTCTCTCATTCCATGGGTCGGCTCCAGTGCCGTCTCGCGCTGGTCTCCTGGTTCTGCTGCTGCTGGTTCTCTGCCGCTGCCACTTCTCTGCCACTGCAGGTTCTCTGCTGCTGTTATTTCTCTATCCATTCACAGTTTCAAAACCACTTCCACATTTTAGGTATCTGTTAGAACAGCACCCCACTTCCAGTACCAAATTCTGTCTTAGTCATTTAGTGCTGCTATAACAGAAATACCACAAGTGGACGGCTTTAACAAACAGGTTATTCTCTCACAGTCTAGTAAGCTAGAAGTCCAAATTCAGGGCGCCGGCTCCCGGGGAAGGCTTTCTGTCTCTGTCAGCTCTGGAGGAAGGTCCTTGTCATCAGTCTTCCCTTGGTCTGGGAGCATCTCAGCCCAGGAACCTCAGGTCCACAGGACGTGCTCTGCTCCTGGCACTGCTTTCTTGGTGGTATGAGTTCCCCACTCTGCTCGCTTCCCTTTCCTTTTATCTCTTGTAAGATAGAAGGTGATGCAGGCCACACCCCAGGGAAACTCCCTTTACATTGCGTCAGGGATGCAACCTTAGTAAGGGTGTTACAATCCCACCCAAATCTTCTTTAACATAAAATTACAATCACAAAATGGAGGACAACCACACAATACTGGGAAACATGGCCCAGCCAAACTGATGCACACATTTTGGGGGGGACATAATTCAATCCATGACAACCCTCAACGAGATAGGTTGACACAGTGGCTGCAATAAATAATGGGCTCAAGCGTAACAATTGTGAAGATGGCACAGGACCAGGTAGTGTTTCCTTCTATTGTACATAGGGTTGCTATAGGTTGGAACTGACTTGACAGCACCAAACAACAACCTATGGAAGGCTGTTTGCCTAGGTTTCTGCAAACACTGAACATCCAGCCATCCATTTCGGCTGGATTGCTAAAGGGGAAACAATTTAATGGCAAAGTGGCCGTTAAACTGCACATTTCAGTGTTCCTAAATCCTCTCCAATTAGATTTTGGAGAGACCCTAAAGGAGTAATTCTGTCCGCCTGATAAAAGTCCTTGCTCACCAGCAGTGATTGTGTTGGCACAGTAACGTTCTAGAAGAGCCTTTTGACATTTCTTTAAATAAACCACATAAAATACATCATACCTCTTTCTGGGGTGAAATTTAGGAGTCACAGGTAAAAAATTTGGGCATTTTAGTGCCTTCTGGTTCCAGGCCTTGTAGGGGAACAAGTTGTGCAGTAACCTGTCTGTAGCTACCAACTCAGGGCAGATCTTCTACCTGTCCTATGGGAAACACCTGGGGCTCCTAGCGTCTCAGATGCTCATAAACACTCAGGAATACTTCTCTCAACAGAGAAGACACACAGTTCAGAAATACTTTGCAAATCTCCCTCATTTGCTTCCAGAAAATCTTCTCCTGTAAGCGCCAAGTACTTAACTGTGCTCCTTAGCGAGAACCCCCAGAGGCTGGTGCTTAATTTCTGGGTAACAGAGTGGTGTGTGAACGTGACAAGTCTACTGCAACGGTCTCCACAAGGAAAAACAACCTCCAGAGAGATATAAGTCCCTGATTCCTTCCCACTGGAGGACAATGGGACTGACAATATTGATTGTATCATATGAACCAAGACCACAGCAGTTCTTCCAGTGTTTGAAATATACTTTGTCAACTTAAAAATAGGAAGCTAAGGGAATGTTCTGAAAGAAGAATTTGCCTTTATTCACCAACCCCACTAAGACTGAGATATGTCCTCACCAGGGAAAGGGGATACTTTGTTCCAGGATGTATGTGTTGTTGTTAAGTGCCGTGGAGTTGGTTCTGACTCATAGAGATCCTATGTACAACAGAACAAAATGATGCCTGGTCCTGTGCCATCCTCACAACTGTTGCTATGCCCATTGTTGCAGCCACTGTGCCAGTCCATCTCATTGAGGGTCTTCCTCTTTTTCGGTAAAACTCTAGTTTACCAAGCATGATGTCCTTCTCCAAGGACTGGTCCCTCCTGATAATATGTCCAAAGTGGACAAGACGAAGTTTCGGCTTTCTCATTTCTAAGGAGCATCCCGCCTGTACATCTTCCAAGATAAATTTGTTCCTTCTTCTGTCATTCTATGGTATATTCAATATTCTTCACCAACACCATAATTCAAATGCATCAATTTTTCTTTGGACTTCCTTATTCATTGTCCACATTCGCATGCATATGAGGTGATTGAAAATACTATGGCTTGGGTCAGGTGCACCTTAGTCCTCAAGGTGACATCTTTAACACTTTGAAGAGGTCTTTTGCAGCAGATTTACCTAATGGAATACATCGTTTGATTCCTTGATCGCTGTTTCCATGGACGTTGATTGTGGATCCAAGTAAAATGAAATCCTTGACAACTTCAATCTTTTCTCCATTTATCATGATGTTGCTTATTGGTGCAGTTGTGAAGATTTTTGTTTTCTTCATGTTGAGATGTAATCCATACTGAAGGCTGTGGTCTTTGATCTTCATCAGTAAGTGCTTCAAGTCCTCTTCACTTTCAGCAAGCAAGGTTGTGTCATCTGCATATCACAAGTTGTTAACGAGTCTTCCTCCAATTCTGATGCTGCATTCTTCATATAGACAAGTTTCTCGGATTATTTGTTCAGCATACATATTGAATAAACATGGTAAAAGGATACCACTCTGACACACACCTATGAAATGTGCAAAGACCTGAAGTTAGAAAACCAAAAGGGAAGAACATGCTCAGCATTTCTCAAGCTGAAAGAACTGAAGAAAAAATTCAAGCATTGAGTTGCAATACTGAAGGATTCTGTGAGCAAAATGTGAACAATGCATGGAGCATAAAAGAAGATGGAAGGAATACACAGTCACTGTACCAAAAAACTTGGTCGATATTTGTGTCTCATGTGAATGCTAACCAAGGGGTGACCTTGGCAGAGAAGGATTTTAACAATCAAGTGGATAAGATGACGTGTTCCGTGGAAACCAGTCACCCTCTTCCCCTAGCCACTCTCATCATTGCCCAATGGGCTCATGAATAAAGTGGCCGTGGTAGAAGGGATGGAGGTTAGGCAGGGGCTCAGCAACATGGACTTCCACTCACCAAGGCTGACTTGGCTACAGCCAATGCCGAGTGCCCAATCTGCCATCAGCAGAGACCAACACTGAGTCTTCGATATGGCATCATTCTTCAAGGTGATCAGCCAGCAATCTGGTGGCAGGTTGATTACATTGGACTACTTCTTTCATGGAAAGGGCGGCGTTTTGTTCATACTGGAATAGATATTTACTCTGCATATGGATTTGCCTTCCTTGTACCCAATGCTTCTGCCAAAACTACCATCCTTGGACTTTCAGAATGCCTTATTCACCATCATGGTATCCCACACAGCATTGCCTTGGATCAAGGGACTCACTTCACAGCAAACGAAGTGCAGCAGTGGGCCCATGCTCATGGAATTCACTGGTCTTACCATGTTCCCCATCATCCTGAAGCAGCTGGCTTGACAGAATGATGGAATGGCCTTCTAAAGACACAATCATGGTGCCAGCTAGGTGGCAATACCTTGCAGGCTTGGGGCAATGTTCTCCAAGAGGCTGTATATGCTCTAAACCATCATCCAATATATGGTGCCATTTCTCCCATAGTCAGGATTCATGGGTCCAGGAATCAAGGAGTTAAAATGGGAGTGGCATCATTCACTATTACCCCCAGTGAGCCCCTTACAAAATTTTTGCTTCCTGTCCCCATGACCCTATGCTCTACAGGTCTAGAGGTCTTTCTTAGTTCCAAAGGGAGGAATGTTCCTACCTGGAGACACATCCCTGATTCCATTGAACTGGAAGTTAAGAATGCCAGCTGGCCACTTTGCCTACTTACACCTCTGGATCAACAGGCAAAGAAGGGAATTACCATATTGGCTTGTGTGATTGATCCTGATTACCCAGAGGAAATCAGGTTGATATTACATAATGGAGGTAAAGAAAACTATGTCTGGAATGCAGGAAAACCCTTAGGGCATCTCTTAGTATCACCATGCCCTGTGATTAAAGTCAATGGAAAACTACAGCAACCCAATTCTGACATGATTACTAATGGCCCAGGCCCTTCAGGAATGAAACCAGGCAAAGAACCATGACCAGCTGAGGTGCTTGCTGAGGGCAAAGGGAATATGGAATGGGTGGTGGAAGAAGGTAGTTCTAAATACCAGTTACGACCACATGACCAGTTGCAGAAACAAGGACTGTAATTGTTATGAGTATTTGTGCCTTGTATGTGTGCATCAAATATTTTTATTTTCTTCACTTATATAAGATGTAAACAGGGCTAGCGCATTTTTGGTTGTACTTGTTCGTTGTATCATGTTAAGCGCAAGTATGACTTTATAGTTATCTTTATTCAGAGATTATGTATGGTTTAGGGAGATGTGTACAGGTGCCAAGTTGACAAGGGGTGGACTGTGATGGTTAAGGCTGTATGTCATCTTGGCTGGGCCATGATTCTCAGTGATTTGGCAGTTATGATGTAGTTTGGCCATCGTATAATGATGTGATCACTTCCATGATGGGATCTTCTCTGTGTAGCCAATCAGTTGAAAGACAGTTTCCTTGGAGGTGTGGCCTGCATCCAATATAAGGAGACTTCCTGGCAAGGTTCATGGGCTTTTGCTCACACTGGATCCTGTAGCTAGCTCCTGTTTGTCTGACCTGTGGTTCTTGGGACTTGAGTTAATAGCTTACCTGCCATCTTCCCTGCCGATCTTTGGATTCATCGGTCTTCACAGCCTGTGAGCCAGAGCCCTGCTGTGTGACTTGCTTGTCTTGGATCACCAGCCCCTGCGGCTACGTGAATCAGGAGAAGCCTCCGCCTGACCCACGTTCCAGCCTCTACAACCGCATGAGCTGTTTCCTTAATATAAATCTCTTTCTATATATATTTATATGCTTTCCTGGTTTTGCTTCTCTAGAGAATCCAGCCTAAGACACTGCTCATGAGGTACATTGGCTGGGAATTGAACCTAGGTCTCCTACATGGAAGGTGAGAATTCTACCACTAAACTGCAATCCCTCCTCCAAAAATTAGTAGCTTGACATAACACACATTTATTATCTCACAGGATCAGGAGTCTGGGTGTGGCTTAGCCTGGTCCTTAGCTGGGATGACAAGGCTGCAGCCTCATCCAAAGGCTCATATGGGGAAGGATCTGCTCCCAAGGTGTCTCATGTGGTTGTTGGCACAGCTTTGTTCCTCGCAACTCTTGCAAGTAGGGCTTCAGCATCTTGCTGGCTATTGGCCAGAAACCACCCTCCCCTCCTTGCCATGTGGGCCCCTCCTACACAGCAGCTTCATTAAAGTGTGCAAGCTCAGAAGGCAATCTAGAATCTGCCAAGATGGAAGTCATAGTCTTCTGTAGGTTAATCATGAAAGTGACCTCCTACCACTTTCGTTGTATTTTATTCGTTAGAAGCAAGTCGCTAGGTCCAGTCTATACTTGCTGCAGGTAATTATCTATTAATTATAAATTTATTATATATATATTTTTTGTTAGTTGCCATTGAGTCAACTCTCATGGTGACCCTATGTACAACAGTCCTGCACCATCCTCATGATCGCTGGCATGCTTGAGTCCATTTCTGTCTTCCAACCTAGGGTGGCTCATCTTCCAGCACTGTATTGGACACTGTTCTGTTGTGATCCATAGGGTTTTCATTGGCTAATTCAGAAATAGATCGCCACACCTTTCTTTCTAGTCTGTCTTAGCCTGGAAGCTCTGCTGAAACCTGTCAACCATGGGTGACCTTGCTGGTATTTGAAATACTGGTGGTATAGCTTCCAGCATCACAGCAACATGCAAGCCACCACAGTATGACACACTGACAGATGGGTCATGGTTTATAGTTTTACTTCCTTAAAAAGTTCAGTTTACTTTTGTTTTGGGAGTCCACATAAAAATGGGTCATACCAAATGTACTGTCTGCCTTGCTGCTTTGCCTCCACATTGTGTTTATAAGAATCATCTGTGTTGAGTGTGGCTGGGGTTTGTTCAGTCTTATTACATTTCAGCTCACCCGTTCAACTTTCCATGGACATCTGGAGTATTTCCAGCATGGGCTTACTACGAACATTGCTATTCTGAACCTTTTAAGTGTATATCCTGGTACTTACATGCAACAGTTTCCTTGGGATTGGAATCGCTGGGCCATAGTGTACAGAGAGGGGAAGCAGTGTTCCAATGGTAGAATGCTTGCCTTCCATGTGGGAGACCTGAGTTTGATTCCTGGCCAATATGCACAGCCACCACCCATCTGTCCATGGAGGCTTGGGTTTTGCTAGGATGAACAGGTTTCAGTGGAGCTTCCAGACTAAGATGGACTAGAAAGAAATGCCTGGAGATCTAGTCCTGAAAATCAGTCCATGAAACCCTATGGATCACAATGGTTTGATCCACAACTGATCATGGGGATGGCACAGGACAGTGCAGCATTTTGTTCCATTGTGTATGGGGTCGTCATGAGTCGGGGGCTGACCTGACGACAGCTAGCAGCTGTTTTAAGGTTACAGAGAGCTTTAACTTCACCAGAGAAGACCAAACTCTTTTCTAAAGTAGTTGAACCAACTGACCGGCGTTGTATGAGACCTCCCACTGTTATTCCTTCTATGATCCTCAGACTCCCTCCCACTGAACACAACAGTGGAAATGGAAATATGCAACATTTCCATTTTCTTCCCACTTTGAAACTTTTAAAATCACTTTCTCTTATGGACTGAACTGTGCCCCTCCAAAAAATATGTTGAAGTCCTAACCCTTGGTACCTGTGAATGTGATCTTGTTTGGAAACAGGATGTCTGAAGATGTTATCAGTTAACATGAGGTCATACTGGAGTACTATCAGTTGCCACAGAATCTATTCCAACTCATGGCGACCCCATGTGTGTCAGAGTAGAACTGTGCACCATAGGGCTTTCAACGGCTGATTTTCTCAGAAGCAGATCACCAGGCCTTTATTCTGAGATGCCTCTGGGTGGACTTGAACCACCAACCTTTTGGTTAACAGCCAAGCATGTTAACAGTTTGTATTACCCAGGGAGTCACCATAGTGGAGTAGGGTAGGTCTTAATTCAACCTGAGTGGTGGCCTTATAAGAAGAGACGGAGAAACACACAGAGGAAAGAGGTCATGTGACAATAGATTTACGCTGTAGCTGCAAGCCAAGGAATGCCTGGGACTACCAGAGCCAGAAGAGACAAGAAAGGATCTTCCCTTACAGCCTTCGGAAAACATGGTCCTGTGGACACCTTGAATTTGGACTACCAGCTTCCAGAACTGTAAGACAATAGATTTCTGTTCTTATATGTCACCCAATTTGTGGTACTTTGTTTCCTAGGAAACTAAGGCGTTCCCTTTTTTTATTGCAGTTGTACGCCTCTTCACAACAGCCCTTCCAACAATCTCTTTTATGTGTGACTGAGCGAATGGTGTTTGTAAAACACTGCTAAACTAACGTTGTAAAACACTTCTAAACTAAGCAACACAGCAAAAAACAAATTAATGAAGTAGCAGAGACTAAACTGACCCTCAAGGCCATCTTGCCCCTGACTCTGGCTGACAGAATTGTAGTGTTTTTACTGTGAAGCACGGCTTTGTTCCTGGTAAGTCAAAAAGTAGCAAGGGGAACAGTTTACGTGTAACGGTAAAGAATTTTTTGTTCCAGTAGACTTAAAAGTCTAGAGCAGGAATCAACAAACTACTGTTGTCCAGTTCACCATCTGTTTTTGAACAGGAATGGTTTTTACACTTTTAAAAGGTTGGGGGGAAAAAAAAATCAAAAGAATAATATTGCTTTCAGCTCAGAGGTGCAGCTGTCTTCGGTTGTCCTGCATTTGGGTTCATCGATACCAGGCACCCCCTGTCCCCCACCCAGCCATGCAGCCCAAGTTCAACCCCCAACTCATTGTGTATCTGAGGCACACTGGTGGGGAAGACAGTGCCACATGCGCCCTGGCTCCAAAGATAGGCCACCTGGGTCCATCTCCGAGAAAGGTTGGTGATGACACTGCCAAGGCAAGCAGTGCCTGGATGAGTCTAAGCATTACGATGAAGCTGACCATTCAGAAGGGACAGCCCAGACTGAGGTGGTACCTTCTGCCTCTTCCCTGACCATCAAAGCCCTCAGGGACCCACCCAGAGACAGGAATAAGCAGGAAAATGTTAAGCACAGTGGAAATATCACTTTTGATGACATTGTCAATGTTGCCTGACAGTTGCAGCACCCATCTTCAGCCAGAGAACTCTCTGTAACTATTGAAGAGACCTTAGGGACTGCCCAAGGAGTCCCTGGATGGCACAAATGGTTAAGCGTTTGGCTGCTAACCAAAAGGTTGGCGGTTTGAACCCACTCAGTGGCTCCACAGGAGGAAGACCTGGTGATCTGCTCCTGTAAAGATTACAGCCTAGAAAACTCTATGGGACAGTTCTACTCTGTCACATGGGATCACTATAAGTTGGAATCGTCTCCACAGAACCTAACAACAGGGTCTGCGTGGTCTGTGGGCTGCCATGTTGATGGCCACCATGCTCATAACATCAAAGATGCCATCAACAATCGTGCAGTGGAATGCCCAGCTAAGAACTACAAAGGAATATATTTCAGTAAAGGATCATTTGATTAAAAAAAAGAATATTTTGTGACACATGGAATTTATATGAAATTCAAATTTAGTGTCCATAAATAAAGTTTTACTGGAATACAGCCATGCCCATTCATTTATATACTATCTGCAGGCTGCTTTTGCTCTACAGTGGCAGAGTTAAAGAACCTAAGGGCCACAAAACCTTAAATATTTAGTATCTGGCTCTTTACAGAAAAAGTTTGCCCACCCCTGGGCTAGGGAAAAGATGCAGGCAGTCTTTACAGATTTGGGAGATCTGGGTTCTAAACTGTGTACCTGTACATCACTCACTGACTCTAGAGCTATAAACTCTAGGATGCAACTTAGTGGGCAAGTTCCCATTGGAGAGTGAGCACTGATTCAGGCCACAACTAATCAAGCAGCTTCTCCAAAGCTGATATATAAATTTACCCTTGATTTTTAAGAAAACGGTGTATAATTTTCCACTACTTTTATTTTTTAAACCTGGAAAATACAGGTGAGTATAGGGAAAACAAAGGGAAATGTATAAGATTATGCACCGTAATATGATTATTATGACAGAAACACTAAAAATGAATTAAATGCACACATTAGGAGAATAACCTCATGGGGCAGTTCTGCTTGGTCCAATAAGGTTGCTATGAGTCAGAATTGACTCAATGGTAACAGTTTTTTTTGTTTTTTTTTTTTTAAATTAGGAGAATAGAATCCCTGGGTGGTACAAACAGAGAACATGTTCAGCTCCCAACTGAAAGGCTGGAGGGTTGAGTCCCCCCAGAGGTGCCTTGGAAGAAAGGCCTGGTGACCTACTTCTGAAAATTCAGCCATTGAAAACCCTATGGAATGCCACTACATGGATAAACTCTGAAAACATCATGCTGAACAAAATAAGTCAGTTGCAAAAGGACAAATACTGTATGATCTCACTAATATGAAATAAGCAAATATACAGAAACCAAAGATTAGTAGTGGTTACTAGCGATTGGAAGGAGGGGAAAGGGTGAGTTTTTGCTTAGGGGGCACTGGGTTTTTATGTGAAGAGTGGTGGAAGGATTTGGAAAAGGATAGTGAGAATGGCTGCACAACTTGAACAATGTAATCAATGTCACTGAACCGGACATGTCGAAATTGTCGAGATGGCATATATTTTGTTACGTATACTTTCACCACAATAAGATTAAAAAATGTATTACATGGAGGAAAAAGAAAACTCTATGGAGTACAATTCTACTCATGGGGTTACCATAAGTCTGAACTGACTTGTTGGCAACTTTTTTTCTTTTTAACAGGAGAATGGTTAAATAAATTACGATAGACACATACCAGATAACACCCTGTATGTGTTATAGAATTCTACAGTGAATAAGGCAGATCTCCAAGTAAATGATCTCCGAGATGTATTAAACAAAAAAGAAAACAAAAAATAAAAATGTTACAAAATAACAGGCACAGAATGATCCCTCTTGTTTTATAACAACACATTATTTCTATATGTAGATACATACTGAAGCATTAAGAAGCCCTGGTGGTCAAAAGGTTAAACATTTGACTGCTAAGGGAAAGGTTTGAACCCACCCAGCAGCTCTGTGGGAGAAAGACTTGGTGAACTGCTTCCATGAAGATTACAGCCAATAAAACCCTATGGAGCATTTCAACTCTGTCATATGTTATTACTATGAGTTGGATTCAGCGTGACACCACCTAACAACAACAATGAAGCAGAGAATAAATAAAAAGTCTACACAGGCACTGTCTAACAGAAATATAATTAATGTGAAGCACGTATGTGATTTTCTTTCTTCTGAAAAAAAAATTTTTTTAATTGTGCTTTAGGTGAAAGTTTACAGCTCAAGTTAATTTCTCATTCAAAAATTTACACACATATTGTTTTGTGACACTGGTTGCAAGTACATACGTAATTTTCTAGTAACCACGTTAAGAAAAAGAAAGAGGTGAAAGTAAATGTAATATATTTAACCCTGTAGATTCAAAATATTATCATTTCAACATGTGAGCAACATAAAAAATTGATGAGATAGAAGAATTCCATAAGACTTTTATAAGAATCCTGTAGAAGAATCCTGATCTAAAGGGGGAAAATGCAGAACAGAATTTAAAATTCTCATGGAATCCAGCCTTTCTGGAGCCACGTAGGCTGGATGAACCCCTTAAGCTACTGCCCTAAGATAATCTTCAAAGCTTACACCATATATCCCCTGAAGTCTTCTTAAAAGCAAACAATAGTTTAGCTTAACTAGTAAAGAAAGTCTGCCTTGAGCATTATGCTCTTTAAGATCTATCTGTATGGGATCAAACTGACATCAGTAACTCAAATAATTAGATAGAAGCCTTAGGGGGCACAGTTTGTTAATGTGGGAGGAACAACTCAGAAAAGGAGAGTGAGAATAGTTGCACAACTGGCAGAATATAATCAATGTCACTGAATTCTACATGTACAAACTTGAACTGTTATATGCTTTTGTGGTGTATATTCTCAACGACAAAAAAAATAAATTATTTAAAAAAATTGATGAGATAGTTTACTGTTTTTTTTTTCATACTAAGTCTTTGAGATCTGGTGTGTATTTTACACTTGGGAGTCCCTAAGTGGTGCAAATGGTTAACGTGCTAGGCTACTAACCAAAAGGCTGGAGGTTTGAATCCACCCAGAAGCACCTCAGAATAAAGGCCTGGCAATCTACTTTGGAAAATCAGCCATTGAAAACCCCATGGAGCACAGTTCTACTCTGACGTATATGGGGTCATCATGAGTTCGAGCTGACTTGACAGCAGCTGGTATGGTATTTTACACTTACATGTCTCAATTTGGACAAGTCACATTTCAAGTGCTCAACCACACGTGGCCAGTGGCTGCTATATTAGACAGCACAGGTCAAAGAGCTATCGCAGTGACGTGATATGACAGTGATCACATGAAAACAATAACAGTGGTTATTCTGGAAGGGGAGGGGAGAAGGTGGGCGTTTTATTTTTCCTCTATAATTTTTTATATTGTTCAGTTAACTTGGTTTCCTTTCCTACCTTACTAAAAACAAACAATACACATTTAAAACCAGTCCACCAGTAAAAAAAACAGCTGTCATGGAGTTGATTCTGACTCATGGCAATATCCCATGTGTGTCATGATAGAACTGTGCTCCATAGGGTTTTCAATGGCTGATTTTTCAGAAGGTGATCACCAGGCCTTTCTTCCCAGGCCACCTCTGGGTGGACTCAAACCTCCAGCTGAAAGGTTGGAGGAAAGCTGAAGCTTAACCATTTGTACCACCTAGGGACTCCTTTAAAGCCAGTCATGAGAATTACGTACTTCATGTTTCGTTCCTTAATTTCTTATTAATCTCTTCTGTGGTTTGGTATTGCACACACAGTACCATCAAGAAGCAGCAGAAAGAGCTTATTCAAAATGTGAACCATTAAGTAACAGACTATTTTTACTAAACTGAGTCAACTATGTAAACGTTTTAGTTTGAGCTCTCTGGGAGAAGTTAGGCTAGGCACTATGGAAGGCAGAAAGAAGAATGAAATGTTGTGCTCAAAGGTTTTTGGAGACAGCTTTTAGAACTACCTTTACAGCTTGTGGAATCTCTTAAGGCTGGATTTGATTTCTAGCAGTAACCGAAAGTCATTCAATTGGAACCCTTAAATCAAGCTAGATATTACGGTTTTTGTCTAAAATGAAGTGTGACTATAGAGTAAAACGACAGACTTTATTGTGTGAGTTGCAAACTGGCAGCTCCAAATTACTTCCCAAAACATTTATTGCCACCAACAACAACAAATTAAAGTGGATAATGCAACAAGACAAGACAGTTATGGGGGAGAGCAGCTTAAAGTGGACACATTCTGGTTTCCTTAAAAAAAAAAAAAAAAACTTGTTATAATTCCATATTCAATTGCCCTTTGTACTTTCGTATTCTTTTTTTCCATTTCTGATCATCTTCTGCAAACTGCCAAGCATGCAAAATTAGGAGCCAGGAGATTTCACAGGTTTCAATATTCCATAATAAGATAGGAAGTATATAATTTATGAGGATGATCAAATACAGAGATAAAAGGAAGCTTATTAATGAACCAGTTACAATTACCTCCTTTAATTCTTACAACTAATAATTTGTTATCTCATGCCTTGTTACAATAAAGGATACAATTTGAGTTTGCCCAGGACCCATGATTTATGATTGCCTTTGGTGAAGAGGAGCCCCGGTGGCACAAAGGTTAAGTGCTCAGCTGCCAACCAAAAGGTCAGCGGTTCAAATCCACCAGCCACTCCCCAGGAGAAAGATGTGGCAGTCTGCTTCCATAAACACGACAGCTTTGGAAACTCTATGGGACAGTTCTACCCTGTCCTATAGGGTTGCTACGAGTTGGAATTGACTTGACGGCAATGGGTTTGGTTTTGGTGAAGAGCAAGCAAATACCACGATAGTGAGGAAACTCTGGTATCCTTTATTTTCTTTCCCCACAATGGCCGAGCTTTTGCAAGTAGATCACCAGTCCTTTCTTCCAAGGTGCTGCTGGGTGGACTCAAACCTCCAATCTTCCAATTAGCAACCAACTGCATTTACTGTTGGCACTACCCAGGGACTCCATGGTATCCTATTGTATCCATATATTCTGAAATACAGGGTTGTCAGGAAAATGTTTTACTACCTAGAATTTTTAGAATAACTGTGTTGGCTATTTTTAAAAGATGCGACTAAACACACAGAGTGAAGATGAGGGCAAAAAACCCACCAGTGTCGAGTTGATTCCAAATCATAGTGACCCTACAGGACACAGTAGAATTGTTCTATAGGATTTCCAAGGCTGTAAATCTTTACAGAAGCAGACTGTCACATCTTTCTCCTGCAGAGCAGCTGGTGGGTTCGAACCACTGACCTATTGGTTAGCAGCTGAGTGCTTTAACCACTGTGCTACCAGGGCTCCTTAAAGGCAAAAGGGAGAGGAAAAATTTTACAGAATTATCATTTCAAGCTGCAAAAGACCTAAGTCTAACTTCCCCCTCACTGGATCATGAAAATACCTAATGTTTAAGATCTGCTGTGCCAAGGTGCCATGCTTTGGGAGCCCCAGAAGAGGTTGGGTGGTTTTTGCCAGTCACACATCTAGTGAGGGCACACAAGGGAGACTAACTTGTGGATTCAGTCTTAAGGATGAGAAGAAGGTCGCCAGGGGAAACTGGACAGAGACCACCACCCGCCTGTCTTCATATCCTGGAGGCCAGCCTAGAAAGATGCCACCTGGGCCCTGCTGACCTCTGACCCTCTAGTTATCTTCTTCTCCCCTCCGCAACCCCCGTCTCACCCCTCTGGCCCTAACGCCCAGCATCACCTCACTCCAGCCTGCTTTCAGCACCCTTCAGCCCTCCCACCAAGGGGGCCCTCATCAGACTGGGGCTTGAGTTTTAGGGGACCCTCCCTCACCATCCTCCTTCTCTTTGAGTTCTATCATCAGACCCTTCCTAAATTTTTGGATGTCTCCCTCAGCCTTCGCATCTTTTCCATGAGGCCTGGGCCCTCAGTTTGCAGGTGCCTCACCTTTGGTCTGTGAGGTCTCCTTGCGGCCCCTACATTGGTCTTCAGATTCCCTCACTACGTACCCTTTCTCTAGGGGTCACATCTGTAGGGTCTTTCCTCGGTCTGAGATTCCCCTCCTCGGTACAAGGCCACCGCAGAGTAGTCCCGCGCGCCCGCCTCAGCTTCCCCCTCGAAGTGAGGGGTTTCCAGCCTCCATCTTCGGATTCCACTCCTCGGTCAGCGGTGTCCTGCCTCAGTTTCCAACCTCGGTCTTCGGGGTCCCATCGCGGACCCCCTCTCGCCCGACCCCGCGCGCCCGCCTCAGTTCCCCATTCTGCCTCCCGGGTCTTCGGGATCTTATCGCGGCCGCCCCTCAGATTGGGGGTCCCTTCACCCCTACCCCGCGTGCCCGCCTCAGTTCCTACTCGGCCTCCTCCTCGGTCTGCGAGTCCCATCCCTCGATATGAGGGACACCCCTCCTCGGTCTGCTGAGTACCCCCGGCCGAACCTGCACGCCGCAACCCTGCTCACTGCCGCCACTGCCAGCTCTCCCAGGCGAGTTTCTTCCTGGGCGGGGCGGAGCGAGGTGGGGCGGGGGCACGTACGTCGGGAAGCGGCAGCGCGGGGCCGCGCGCGCAGCGTGCGCGGTGACGTCAGCGCGCTAGCGGCGGCGGCGGCGGCGGCGGCGGCGGCGGAGGTAGGGCTGTTTGTTCTGCTCTCCCGCAGCCGAGGAGCCGAAGAGGTGGCGGCGGCGGCGGCTGCCGGCGGTGCCCGCGGGCGAGCGGGGCCTGTGAGCGCGGCGGAGCGGCGAACGCGGCGGGCGGGCCCCAGCGCCGCGCGGGGCCCCGAGGCGGGGCGCCGGCCGGCCGGCCGGCCGGCGGAGGCAGCGTGCGGCCTAGCGTCTCAGGTGAGCTCCGGTGCCCTTCGCGGCGGCGGGCGGCGGGCGGCGGCGGCGCCGGAAGCGCGCGGGGCGCGGGGGCTGGCGCGGCGCGTAACCCGCATTGCGTAACGGGCCGGTACGCGGCACTACGCCATCGGCGCGGCGGGGGCCGCGCGGCCTCTGGCTTCGGCCTCCCCCGCCCACTACCCGAGCCCTGTGCCGTTGGCGGCCGCGCGCTCACGGGGCGCCTACCGTTCTGGCGAGGCCGCGGCTCTGGCCGGCGCGCGGGGCGGCGGGCGGGGGGCGCAAGCGGGCGGGCCGGGGGCGGGCGGGGGGCGGGCCAAGGCGCCCGGCACTTCCTGCCGCCGCCATTTTGTCAAAGGAGGAGGAGGAAGCGGCCGCCGCTGGGCCCTCCGGCGCGCCCGGCCCGGTGAGTGCCGGCCGGCGTGGTGGCCGCGGGCGTCCGCTGTCCCGGCCACCGTCCCTGGGGCGAGCCCGGCTCTGGCCTGGTCGCTCACGTGGGCCGGGTCCAGCGCGCGCCCTCCTGGCGCCCAGGTCCTCCTTCCTGAGTCCAGGCTGCGCGCCCCCGCCCCTATCTGCCCACAGTCACCCCGGCCCCGGAGCCCTGCGGAGAACGAGGCTTGCCCGGGCCGGAGGGAGGGCGCTGCGGCCGCGTGGCTGCCCGGGGACAGGCCCGGGGGGGGGGGGCGGGAGTGGGGCCCTGGGGGGCAGCCTGGCCGGCTTATTCCACTGTCCACCCTAGCCTTGCAGCAGCCCCTTGCAGGGCGCTTTGTTTTGCTCGGCCGGTGCTCGCTGGCGTCCTTGCAACGGCCTGGTTTATTTGTGGTGTTGTATGCGTGGTGGTTTGGGGTGGGGATGGAAGCGAGTTGTGATTCAGCGAAATAAAATGACCCCCCCCCCCCGCGCCCCAAACGGAAATAGCACAACTTCACCCAAGTGAGATGCCCCGGAGGTCCAGCCTTGGATGGAGCCGGGAAATCCCACTGTGGTGTAGTGGACGGTGTAAATACTTCTGCCCGGGCCCAGGCATGAGTCATGTGCCTCTGCCGAGCGACTGATCTCTCTCACTCGGGACCACGCTTTGTCTTTGCAAGTGTTGTTTACTTGTTTATTTGTGTGTGCTTCCTGCAGCGTGGTGGGGTTGTGGGTCGTGGTCCTTGAAATCCTTTCTGGGCTGGGCCTGTGTTGGATTCAAGAAGTGATCTCTTGCAGTGTCTTCCTCCTAAGAATGTAAATGTCTTTTCTCTTATTGGAGAGGATTCCACCAGCCCGTCGTTACAAAAACCAAGACACAGTGTATCTCTAAGCCAGTGGCTCTTTGGTGTTGGAAGAATGGTTTGGGAGATTTTTATGAATGAGGCTGTCAGGTTCCCTAAATTGGTAGTCCTTGGAAGTTGCAAAGAGCGGTCCTCCAAAGAGTTTATGAATGTGTTCTCAACTTGAAGGTTTTGGATGGGATAGCCTGTTTTATGACCTTGTCAGTAATTTCATAGAACATTCCTTTCGGTTTAATTTGGATGGGGGTTAGCTTTCCACTAAGGCGTTGTAGATAACCTTCTGCTCCTCCCAAACTTCAACCAGGGAAAGATAACCCAGATGGTTTCCATTGACCAAATTCAGAGGGGGAGAACCTGCATCGCTACCCTGTTACCCACCATACGCCTTACCTGGGCGGGAAACATAGTATCTAAGGGCTCAAGATAGTTTTGTTGTTAGCTAGATGAGCCTACCCCTCTATCTTGCTAGAATTCCACCGCAGCAGAATGAAGATAAGGAATTTTGCCCACTGATGAACGGTGGATGTGGCTGCCTTGTAAGAATAGTTTGGCTGTTCTGGGGGACTAATATCTCTAGCTTTCCTAACTGGGAGAGCGGGGAGAAAAAAATTAGCTGAGAATTGCAAGTGAGTCATTGGCCACTTGGTAAAATTTCCACTGAATTATTGAATTGCTTAAAGGAATTTAGACTTTGTTTGCAAAAGTTAACTTTTCAAGCATGTTGTTGTGATCTTTGTACTAAATTGCATTTTGTTTTTGGGGGTGTGTACAATATTTTCATGTTACACAATTCTGGTTATTGAATGACTTGCGATTTACAGATTCTAGAGGAAGATTGAAGTCGTCTTTTTTTAAGCAAAAACCGTTTGGCGTCTCAGTGATTTGAAGACACTGGGTTATTAGATCTTCTGACAAGCCGCTGTCATCTGTCATGATTGTGTGGATGTAAAATGTTCCCATTTCTGATTTTGAATAAACATCTAAACTAGACCGTGTTTGTCTTTATAATCCTTGCAAACAAAAAAGGAAAGGAAAGCTTGTCATTGGAAACTGTTACTAATGTTTCATAAATCTTTGTGATTTTTAGTGTTTAGAAAAGGCTGAAAATTTGCAAAGTGAGAATTGTGGAGATTCCTACAAGAGCTGACTGAACGTAACATATGACTAGATGTGAGGTTGTAAAAATAAAATTTCCTTAATTTGGTTTTCTTTTTTTTACTGGAATGTAAGTTCCACGAGGGCAAGGTTTTGTTTTTTGGCTTTACCTGTTTTATTCTCTGTTGTATCCTCAGCATCTAGAAGAGCACCGTAAGTACTTGTTGAATGAATAAACAGAAGTTATTGAGCAAGAGATTGGCATGCCCATTACAAAGCAAAACTAATCCGGTTGTCATTGAGTTAATTCTGACTCATGGTGACCCCATGTGTGTCAGAGTAGAACTGACTCCATAGGGTTTTCAGTGGCTGATTTTTCAGAAGTAGATTGCCAGGTCTTTCTTCCAAGGCACCTCTGGGTGGACTTGAACCGCCAACCTTTTGGTCAGCAGTCAGGTGCATTCACTCTTTGCACCACCTGGTGATTCCATGTCCATAATAATACCACATGCAAATAATTAATCTTAGATTAATAAAATACTGTTAGTGGTTGACATAATTGGTCAAGAGTGACTTACATGGGATATAAATTTTGACTAAAATAATATTAAGGAAACCAAATTTGTTACCACTGAGTTGATTTCAACTCATAGCAACCCCATAGAACAGGCTAGAACTGACCCATAGGGTTTCCAAGGCTGTAAATCTTTATGGAAGCAGACTGCCACATCTTTCTCCACGGAGTGGCTGTTGAGTTTGAACTGCTGACCTTCCAGTTAGCAAGTGAGTGCTTAACCACTGCACCACCAGAGCTAAGGACCAAACAAATGGCAGTGAGCTTACTGGTAGTCCCAGCGGCATGGCATTCGACTGCCGTTCCCACACTGTCTTCCATGCATTTCCCACGATGAAATGTAGTCCCTGGGTTTGGGTTACGGTTCACCCCTGCCTGGGGAAAATATTTTTGAGTGAGAAATGAGGTGGTAAACACATTTGGGTAGCATTTCTTAATGAGAATTTTACATTGTCAGTAAAAAAAGTTCATCACTTTTAAACATTGAGTTCATTCTTTTTAACGTTCTGACTTCGTATGTGTGTGATCACCAGTCCATCTCAGTAGTTAAGCCCCGAGCGCCTACTACGTACGAGGCAAGACAAAGTTTTTGCACAATGACTTTTTTTTTTGGTACGTATATTCTTGGTATATTGAGGGATTCATCCCACAAACATTTGTTGAGTACCAATTATGTATAATTGTTATTATTGTGAAATCTTACCAAAGATGATCAGTTTTAAGTTTTTTTGTAACACTTTTATTGAGAGGTAATTTGCATACCATAAATTCATCTATTTAAAGTGCACAGTTGAGTGGTTTTTAATACATTTACAGGATTGTGCGGCTTCATCATAGTTAATTTTAGAACATTTTCTTCACCCCAAAAAGAAACCTGTATCCATTAGCAGTTGCTCCGCATTTCCCCAGTCCCTGGCAACCACAAATCTGCTTTCTGGCTCTATGTTGTTGTTGTTGTTGTTAGGTGTCATCCAGTCAGTTCCGACTCATAGCGACCCTGCGCACAACAGAACGAAACACTGCCCGATCCTGCGCCATCCTCACAATTGTTATGCTTAAGCCCATTGTTGTAGCCACTGTGTCAGTCCATCTCATTGAGGATGTCTCTCTTTTTTGCTGACCTACTTTACCAAGCATGATATCCTTCTCTGGGGACTGATCCCCCCCTGACAATCCAAAGTCTGTGAGACTTCTTACCATCTTTGTTTCTAAGGAGCATTCTGGTTGTATTTCCAAGACAGATTTGTTCATTCTTTTGGCAGTCCATGGTATATTCAATATTCTTCTCCAGCACCACAATTCAGAGGTGTCAGTTCTTCGATCTTCCTTATTCATTGTCTGGCCTCTGTAGAGTTATCTATTCTGTCTCTATAGATTTGTTTATTCTGGATATTTCAGGAATCATACAATATGTGGTCTTGTGTGACTGGCTTCTTTCATTCAGCATGTTTTCAAGGTACTTCATTCCTTTTTATGACTGCGTAATATTCTGTTGTGTGGATTTGCTACGTTGTGTTTATCCATTCATTCTTTGGTGGACATTCAGTTGTTTCCACTGTTTGGCTGTTATGAATTTCATGCTGTTATGAACACTCCTGTCACATTTTTGTGTGGTTGTATGTTTCATTTCTCTTGGGTTGACACAGAATGGAATCGCAGGGTCATACGGTTAGCTCTGCGTTCAGTCTTTTGAGGATGCGCCGTGACTTTAGAGTGGCATCAGTGTTCTAGGGCTTTCACAGAGGGGTTAAGAGAGCAGCCTGGGGAATACAGTGCAGTCATGAAGAACGGGGAAGTGGAAGTGCGGTAGTACCATCTGTGGGGCGTGATCCCCTTTTGTTTAAAAAAAAAAAGTTGTACGGGCCTACAGGACAGTTTGAATGCTGGTTAGGCCTAGAAAATAGTTCGGAAGATGCACCCCAAATTTGTATTGCTGTTAATTGTAAAGGGTGATTTTTTTTTAAACACCTGATTTTTTTAACCTGATGAGTCTTCTTGTGTGTCGTCGAGTCGATTCCGACTCATAGCAACCCCATGTAACAGAGTAGAACTGCCCCATAGGGTTTCCTAGGCTGTAATCTTTATGGAAGCAGATTGCCAGACCTTTCTCCTGCGGAGTCACTGGGTGGATTCAAATCGCTATCCTTTTGGTTAGCAGCCCAGCGCTTAACCATTGCGCCACCAGAACTCCTGCAAAACAGGTTACAGACCTTGATTAAATTTCTTCCACATGTCCTGGTATAAATCATGGGACATATTCCATTCTGAAGTGGTTGGAGAGTCAGTGTCAGAGTTAGACCATAGCAGCCATATGTCGCATTCAGGACCGACCTCTGAGGGGGATGAGCACTGGTCTGCACCATTTGGAAAAGAGATCGTAAGGATTTTTTTCTTTAAGCCAAAACAGTGTGTGCTCCTTTGAAAGAATTTGGAAAATATAGAACTATTTAAAAAAAACTTTAACAGAATGTTGATTATTAAAAATGATTATCCCTGAATCCCATGCTTATTTCTTTCCAGTTTTTTCTACGCAAGTAACAAAATTAGATACTTTTTGAAAAAATTTTATGTTGTGAGTATTTCCAAAATGCTATATTTTAAATAACTGTCTAATATTCTATCATATAAATGTACCGTAATTTAATTCTGTTCCTTTTGGATATTTGGGCTTTTTTTTTTTTTTTTTTTAACTCATAACTTTTTTTGGTTCAAGTTTTCTCTCCTTTAATACCTATAAAGAGGATTACTAGATCAAAGGGTGTGTATTTTTGGAAACTTGATAGATATTACTTTTTTAGAATGATTACATAATTTCCATTTCTACAAACAGCTTGACAAAGTTTTGTTTATAAGGGTGAGGTTTTTAAAATTCATTTCCACAGATGACAGTTGTGTAAAACTAGCATGTGTCTTATGTGTGTTCTGAGAACTTCTGAGAAGAGAAGTGTATCTGGGGTCTTGCTCTTTGACCTTTTTACCCTCAATTACCCGGAGTTGGACTTTGCTTCTCGAAATTCGTGGCCCGTGCTAGGAGCCAGGTGTTATCTGAATATTCTAGGGAAGGTGACTGGGAAAACTTGAGCAGCCTCTTGGCATCCAGTCCGGACTCAGTTTTGCTGTCTTCTCCCAAAGATTGATAACTGTGTAGCGTCCTGTCTCTACTGCAGTGGGACCCGAGTTTGAATCCTGTGTGACCTTTAACTTTTCCTTTCACCTTCCTGGGGCTCCCCTTGCCCATCGTTTGTTGTTGTTAGTTGCTGTCAAGTCAGCTCCAACTGCGGCAACCCCATGTACAACAGACCAAAATGTTAGCCTGTCCTGTGTCATCTTCAAGGTGGTTGGTATGCTTGAGTACATTGTTGCAGCCACTGTGTATTTTAAGTGCCTCTCAACCTGGGGATGGGGGGGTTCATCTTCCAGCACTATATCAGACAGTATTCTGTTGTGATCCATAAGGTTTTCATCGCCTGATTTTTTTTGGAAGTAGATTGTCAGGCCTTTCTTCTTAGTCTGTCGTAGCCTGGAAGCTTCACTGAAACCTGTTCACCATGGGTGACCCTGCTGATATTTGAAATTCTAGTGACGTAGCTTTCAGCATCACAGCAACGCACAAGCCACCGCAGTACGACAAACTGGAAGTCGGATGATGGCCCATCTTTTAGAAGAGGGTAAAATGAACCGGTGCCATCTCAAGGCTTGCTACTTGCTGTCATTGCCCAGGATGGGGGGGAGTAGAAGTGGGAAGAGGAAGCCAGGAATGAGAATACAGCTGGTGGGCGGCTAGGCAGGAACAGCAGGTGACATAGCAGTTTCAAGGTGCATCAACACGTTCATCCAGGTGCCTTCCAGATACCTCTTTGCTGTGCTTCCTCTCAGTGAGCTGTGAGCGGAGCCTGATGGAGAAGGGGATTTTAGGAGGGGATTACATTTGCTGGGATCTGGTAGGGAGAGAGAGAGAGATAAAATGAGACTGGTGGAAATGCGGTCATCTCTGGAGCCATCCACCCCCCGGGATGTTTGCTGCAGGGTCTGGGGAATGATCCAGGGAAAGGTAGCCCCATGTAACCTTGGGCCTGAAATGTAACTAATCGGTTTTACTAAACCTGCATATCTAGACAAAGGCAATGGCAAGGGAGCCCGAAGGAGCTGATGGACTGAAGTTTTCTGAGCACAAGCACAGCAGTCCTCCATGCCTTCCCCACCTCCCACCGCCCTAATTCAGATTCTGTTGACATCTGGGCTTGGTGATGGGATTCTGGTTTCCAGGAAAGTTTGTGCCACAGGTTGGGGGTCTCATGGAAGGGCTTGGTTGGTGTAGGGTGAGCTGGGCAGTGGGATGAGCCAGCCAAGCAGGGTTCCTGGCCATGGGGCTCAGATTCATTTCCTCGGCCACAGCTATGGCTACAGTCCCATTAATGGACTTCTTGCCTTTTGACCAAGAGGAACCAGCCCATGCCAGTCCCCATTCCTTGGGGGCCCTCGGGACCAAGTTCCATGTATGATGCCTTTTGTTTGTGGTAAATACGATTGGAACGTATGTTTCTTTCAGAGATTGGTGTTATACTATGAGCATTAAATGTCAGATTAAAAGCACTTGAATAAGTTACCATTTGTTCTTTTTGATCTGTGGCATACTTAGAAACAAAGACTGTTGTTAACTGCCAACTCATGGTAATCTCATGTATAATGAGATTGGACTGTTGAGATCCATAGGATTTTCATTGACTGATTTTTGGAAGTTGATCACCAGGCCTTTCTTCCTAGCCTGTCTTAGTCTAGAAACTCCACTGAAACCTGTTCAACATCATAGCTACACACATGCCTCTGCTGCACATGCATTGGCTGAGAATTGAAGCCAGGTCTCCTGCACAGAATGTGAGAATTCTACCACTGAACTACCACTGCCTCCTAGTTTGCCCTTAACCAAAAAAAAACCCAAATCTGTTGCTGTTGAGTTGATTGCGACTCATAGTGACCCCATGCGTTACAGAGTAGAACTGTGCTTCATGGGGTTTTCTTGGCTGTAGTTTTTATGGAAGCAGGTCACCAGGCCTTTCTTATGTGGTGCTTCTGGGTAGGTTTGAACCACCAACCTTTAGGTTAGCAGCCAGTTGCAAGACACTGAGCCAGCCAGAGACCTAGTTTGCCCTTGTTGTTTTTGTGGTGTGCTGTTGGTCAATTCCAACTCATAGCGACTCTGTAGGACAGTATAGAACTGCCCCATAGGGTTTCCAAAGCTGTAAATCTTTACGGAGGCAGCCTGCCACATTTTTTCCCACAGAGCAGCTGGTGGGTTTGAACCACCAACCTCCCGGTTAGCAGTCAAGCACTTAACCACTGTGCCACCAGGGTTCCTTAGTTTGCCCTTAAACCAAACCAAACCCATTGTCATTGACCTTATAGGACAGAGTAGAACTGCCACATCTTTTTCCTGTGGAGTGGCTGGTGGGTTCGAACCACAGACCTTTCAGTTAGCAGCCAAGCGCTTAACGACTGCACCACCAGGTGTCCCTAATTTGCCCTTAGGTATGGACTATTCTGTGGTGTTTTGTTTGGCAAGTAGACCAGAGAAGACCCCAGTGCTAGGGTTCAGTCCCAGCCCACCCCTGTCTGGCATTAACCTCGGGTACATTATATCTCCCTAAGCCTCAGTTTCCCCATTTGTAAAATAGGATCAACATGGCAGAGCATTGAGGGGTTCACATTGGGTTAGCCCAGGTGCACGGGAGGTGGGGGGAAGGCTGCTGTTTGTGTGGCATTCAGATGCCAGGGTGTGGGAACGGTGGAGGCCAAGCGCTTGCCTTCCTCCAGCCTGCAGGACTGTGAGAAGCTGCCCAGGCCCTCCTGCTGTGGCTGTGTGGTAACCACCCTGTCCTCGATTCACAGTCAAGGCTGAAACTCCCTTTTTGCGTCTCTCCCTTTTTGCTTCTCACTGCTGTGATGTCCAGAGACATTGGAACCCTGAAGAGCCAGTGTCGGGAGAGGTGTGGGACTGGATGTTATGCAATTTCCAGAAACAAATGAGTAATTCCTGTGTCCTTGCATACAGCTCTTGTCCCCAGTTGTCCTGCATGAGGCAATAACATGTACATGTCTGCAGTCAGGATGGCCTTTGAGGTTGGTTGTTGTTGTTTTAGAGATGAGGGTGTAAAACAGAAGAGAAACAAGTAAATGTGAAGGTTTTATACTTGAGACAGTTTCCACTCCATGCCTTAGACTTGGCCTTCACCACTGCCTGCTTCACCAGCTTCTCCACCTCACCCCGCACAGAGCTTAGCGTATGCACTGCGTGGCAAGGAGAAAATGAACTAAAGATCTAAGCAGTTTGTTCAGTTGCTACTAGAAAGCATGTCCTGGTCTTTATGTAAGGGTTGAAACTGTATAAGAGCTACAGGAAGGGCTGAGCCTGCCAGCGTAGGGTGGTGACTTTGGCCTTGGGTCCCGCAGGCGGTTGTTGGGGTGCCAACCCAGACGGCCCTTTACCAGCTGCCTAATGTAAAGTGGGTTTGGGCTCCAGAGAACTGCAGCCAGAATCTGAATCATAAGAGAAAGTAATTCTTTACATCCGTATTTTTCTTTTTTTTTAATTGTTGTACTTTTGAGTGAAAATTTACAATTCAAGTTAGTTTGTCACATAAAAATTTATACATACATTACGTGACCCTACTTGCTGTCCCTGTACTGTGACAGCACACTCCTCTTTCCCACCCCAGATTTCCTGTGTCTGTTCAACCAGCTTCCTGATCCTCTCTGCCTTCTTATCTCACCTCCGGACAGGAGCTGCTCATTTAGTCTCATGTATCTACTTGAGTTAAGAAGCACACTCTTCACAAGTATCATTTTACGTCCTATAGTCTAGTCTAATCTTCGTTTGAAGAGTTGGCCTCAGGAGTGGTTTCAGTTTTGGGTTAAAAGAGAGTCCAGGGGCCATGTCTTCAGGCGTCCCTCCAGTCTCAATGAAACCATTAAGTCTGATCTTTTTACTAGAATTTGAGTTCTCCACCCCACTGTTCTCCTGCTCTGTCAGAGACTCTTTGTTGTGTTCCCTGTCAGGGCGGTCAATGGTGGTAGCCGGGCACCATCTAGTTCTGGTCTCAGGCTGATGAAGTCTTTGGTTTATGTGGCCGTTTCTGTCTGTTGGGCTAATACTTTCCTTGTGTCTTTGACATCCATGTTTTTCAAACTATAGGTCATGAAATGAATTTGGTGGGTTGCAGTCAGTGATTAGAAAAAGAAAATAGCAGAAGGTGTCACATTTTAAGAGCATTTTATAAAACTTTTGTTTGGAATATACATGTATGTGTATATCTATGTAGTGTGTAGATTTTAAAATGTGTTTCTTAGTGTGGGTCATGGTCAGAAAAGTGTGAAAAACATTGATTTAGATGTTACTTTCTTTTCTTTTCTTTTTTTTACTGTTTTGCAGTGTGTTTCTTCATCAGTTACCAAAGAGGGAGATGCTTTCTAGTAGCAGCTGACCTGCCTAGATCTTTAGTTTCTTTACTCCCTGCTACCTAGCCAGTGTTCTGAACTCTGTCGGGGAAGTTGATGAAGCATGTAGTCGTGAAGTCAAGTGGTAACAGGCAGCAGGTGAAACAAGAAGTATATAAAGTGTGTGTGTAAGGTAAGTGTCTTGCTGCTGTGAAGTCAGTGAAATGTTTCCCAGTCCTGCACCATTTTCACAGTCGTTACCATGTCCCTTGGACAATATTCTGTTGTGATTTATTGGCTAATTTTTGGAAGTAGATCAGCAGGCCTTTCTTCCTAGTCTTAGTCTGGAAGCTCCACTGAAACCTGTCCACCATGGGGCATAGCTTCCAGCATACTAGCAACATGCAAGCCACCACAGGACAACAGACTGACAGACAAGTGGGCAAGCTGTTTGTCCTTTACTCTTAGGTACTGTCATCCTAACCTTTTTATTAAAATGTCCTGTCTTTTAGGAAATGGCTGTAGTAGTTTAGGTCTCATAAAACTAGTTAAAACAGGAGGGCATTTATTGGCCGATGTAACGTGGAAATCTGGAGGGGACTCAGGCACCGTTGAGCCCAGAAGCTCACACAGTGCCATTAGGGACAAGTGAGTCTTCTGAACTAGTGGTCTCAGAAACTGATGGCAGAGGACTCTGGCCTGGGTCCCCTGTTAGCCCTGACCATGTGCTGAATGGGAGTCCTGGCCAGCAGACCTCACCATGGCACGCCTCCTCTTGCTCACTGAAGTAGTAGCTCTGGCAGCGTCTTGCTCCTTGTTTGTTGTGAGGCATGTTAGATGGGAGACTTCGTTGACCATAGTCTCCCATACTAGAACTAGAGGGTGCCCCCTAACTTGAAGCAAACAACTTTGGATGACTGAAAGGGAAGCTAATTATCCACGCTAGGTAGTTGAAAACAGTTTAGATGAATTATTCAAGAAAAGAATATGATGTGAGTAAAGTGAAGATGGGTAAGGGTGGGCATACCCCAAATCCTTGGTGAAGGATAAAATAGAAACCTCGGCTGATGTTATCAGGTGCTGTGTACCAAGGGAGCTTCAGTGAGGGGTCTGATGGAGGAAAGCCAGTGGGAAGCCTCAAGCCACTAGTGATGGAGCCCAAGGGTGAAATTGCCATAAGCAGGGACCATCATGGAAGTTCGGATAAGGGGCCTGGTGGATAAATTTGTCAGTCATTTGAACGAGTGAAATTGTGATGGAGAGCGTTTTTATAGACTAGTTCATTGTATTGCCCGTGTCTGCAAAAACTACCATTGTAATTTTGCGATTTACTAAACTGTTTCTGTACTTAAATTCTTGTAAACTCTGCTTCTTGGCATTCCTCTAGTATGACAAAAAGCCTACTCAGGTTTCCATAATCAAAAACAAGCGTTAAGCACGACTCTAACAATCATTTTCCTGCCATTCTCATTATTGGAAATATCCAGTCGTCTGAGGGGCCTAAAATACTTGAGAGTTCTGTGGCCAACACTGAGATCAGCCCTCTTCTCAGCAGAGCGGCAGTTTTTACCATGGTGAAAGCCGGAGGCCCCTGGAATGTGCTAGGTGTTGAGGCTCTTATTTCCAGAAAGGTGCATATGTGTATGCAGGCGGAGGTGGTCCTTAGGACTCCAAAACCCATCTAAGGAGCATGTGCAGAAAACAGATTTCGAGAATAAGAAATTTATAAATTTGTTCATCCGAAGGATCTTGGTGGTTTTGGGAGATCCCTGGGTGGCTGTGGGACAAAGAACTCAATTTGGCCTTTTGTCTCTGGTTTCTGAAAATAGCCCTTGGAATTCCCCAGCAATCCATGGTGTCTTCCAAAAGCAAAACCAAATCCATTGCCGCAGGGTTGATTCCTACTCCTAGCGACCCTATAGGGCAGAGTAGAACTACCCTATAGCGTTTCCAAGGCTGTAAACCTTTATGGAACAACTGCCACATGTTTCTCCCATAGAGCAGCTGGTGAGTTTGAACTGCCGACCTTTAGGTTAGCGGAGCGCTTAACCACTGTACCACCAGGTATCTTAGTTTATCTAAAACAACCTGGCAGCATTTAAACGTGCAAATGAGGTGGGAGCCCAGGGATGACACTTGGGGAACTAAATGGAGGGGCATGATGGAATGAGTCATGCATATTCAGTGATTCATTCTGTCACTAACTATGCATTAAGGGCCCAGTCATGCGTATACATTGAAGCCTCAATAACTGTTTAAAGGACCTTGAACTTAGAGCTTCCTATTGAGCTTCCAGATTGATGATGCAGGTGGAAAGACTGGCACGGAGACCACAAGCTCTGTGCTGAAAACTCCTCCCAGACTTTGCCTGTGCATCTCTTCATGTGTATCTTTTTGTGGTTTTATTAAAAAGGTTATAGTGAGTATAGGCCTTTTCCTTAGTTTTGTGAGTCATTCTAGTGAATTATCAAACCTACTGGGGACAGTGAGGGCCAGCAGGGCCTGATGCTTG
The DNA here is from genome assembly GCA_030035585.1 of Dugong dugon. Lineage (NCBI taxonomy): Eukaryota > Metazoa > Chordata > Mammalia > Sirenia > Dugongidae > Dugong > Dugong dugon. The sequence continues at coordinate 19,811,872 of CM057462.1, read as the reverse complement.
CTTATTTGGCAGTTGTTTAGGATAGAATCCTAACTTGAGACGGACCCAGGTTTGGATGGCTGGCAGACAGAAGAGGCTGTGCAGCAGTTGTCTTGTAAAGACCCCACTCTAGGTGGTTAGGGTCTGAGAGAGAGAAAACACCACCTGGGTGGCTGGTGTCAGAAATGGAGGAGTGAGAAAGCAGGGATGTGCATTGTCTTCACATTTTGGGCATCAGCCTTGTGTCAATTATTACTAATACAGTGATGCAAACAGTTTGCACTTGATTACTAATCTAAAGGTTGGTGATTCAAACCCACCCGGTGGCACCACAGAAGAAAAGCCTGGCAATCTGCTTCCATAAAGATCACAGCCAAGAAAACTGTAGAGCAGTTCTACTCTACAACAGGGGTCTTCATGAGTCAGCAGCAGTGGAATGATGATGGTGGTGGTGGTTTTGAAGGCTTTCACGTGCATTTACAGACATCTGCAGATTTGTGACTCAGAAGCCATGTGGCACAACCATTTTGGTTTGTCCTTGTGAAAATGCTCCATCAGTTTTTTACAGTCATCTGGTAACTTTTCTGTCAGCGGCAATGTGTACCTACCCAGGGCGCTCGTGAGCCCATCTTTTCAGCTTGTATTTATGTTCCTGGGGAGGACAGGTGTCAGGATGTTACAGCGCGGGGCTGCGGCAGTGGCTGCAGGTGAAGGAAAGTCTTTGTTCTGGGGCACTTTGCTGAAGTGGCTGCTGTTAGGAACGCTGCCTCCTGGATCTGGAGTTGGTCTGAAGCCTTGGTTGCAGAAGGTTACCCAGTGAGCTGCGAACCAGCCTGACCACTCATTGGTGCCAGGCGTGGGGGACCTGGAACCATCTGTGTTCAAGTATCCCCTTGCCTGTGGGCTGAGGCTGATGGGCTGAGTCTGTGCCGCTCTTCAGCATGATGCCCTTTTGTTTGAGGATGTCGCTGTGCTACAGTAGTGGTGCATGATGCCACCCTCTGCCCTCTCTTCTGTGTAGCCCTGTCTGGTGGAGGGGATAGGAAGTACAATGCCATAAACTTGAATAATTCATACTTTTGTAGTTGGGGCAGAGTTGAGTCAGAGGATGGAAAAGAACTCTTACTACTTCTGAGAATAATACCTATTACAAATTCCTTTACCCAAAACCAAACCCATGGCCATCAAGTCGATTCCAACTCATAGTGATCCTGTAAGGCAGTAGAACTACTCTGTAGAGTTTCCAAGACTGTAATCTTCACGGGAGCAGATGGCCGCATCTTTCTACCACGGGGTGGCTGCTGGGTTCGAACTGCTGACCTTCTGGTTAGCAGCCGAGCGCTTAATGACTGCACCACCAGGGCTCACTCAAACTCCTCTACCCGTCCCTAATCTCTCCACTAAACAGCAATGCGTTTTTTTTTCTTTTTTTTTATTATATATTTTTTATTGTGTTTTAGGTGAAAGTTTACTGTTCAAGTTAATTTTTCATGCAAAAATTTATACACGTATTGTTATGAAACGCTAGTTGCAATGCCTATAATGTGACAGCACACCCCCCTTTCTACCGTTGGTTTCCTGTGTCCCTCCAACCAGCTCCTGCCCCTTCTTGCCTTCTCATCTTGCCTCTGGACAGGAGCCGTCCATTTGGTCTCACATATCTACTTGAACTAAGAAGCACACTTTTCATGAGTATTATTTTGTATTTTATAGTCCAGTCTAATTTTTGTCTGAAGAGTGGGCTTCGGGAATGGTTTTAATTATGGGTTAACAGAGCTTCTGGGGGCAATGGCTTTGGAGGTTCCTCCAGTCTCAGTCAGACCATGCAGTCTGGTCTTTTTACGTGGATTTGAGTTCTGCTTTTCTCCTGCTCTGTCAGAAACTCTGTTGTGTTTTTCGTCAGGGCAGCTATTGGGTTGTAGCCAGGCACCATCTAGTTCTTCTGGTCTCATGGAGTCTCTGGTTTATGTGGCCCTTTTGTCTTTTGACTAATATTTTCCTTGTGACCTTGGTGTTCTTCCTTCTCCTTTGCTCCAAGTCGGTTGGGACAAATTGATGCATCTTAGATGGCCCCACAAGCTTTTAAGACCCCAGACGACACTCACCAAAGTGGGATGCAAACTATTTTCTTAATAAACTTTGTTCTACCAGTTGACCTAGATGTCCCCCAAAACCATGGTCCCCAGATCCCAGTGCCTCCTACTCTGTCCCTCAAAGTGTTTGATTATGCTCAGGAAACTTCTTAGGTTTTGGTTTAGTCCAGCCATGCTGACTTTTACCCTGTGTTGTGTGTTGTCCTTTCCTTCACCTAAGATGATTCTTGTCTACTGTCTAGTTAGTGAATTCCTTTCTTCCTCCTACCACCCTTGTAACTATCAAAGAATGTTTTTTCTGTGTTTAAACCTTTTCTTGAGTTTTTATAACAGTGTTCTCATACAATATTTGTCTTTTTGCGACTGACTAATTTCACTCAGCATAATGCCTTCCAGATTCATCCGTGTTGTGAGATGTTTCGCAGATTCATCATTGTTTTTTTTATTGTTGCATAGTATTCCATTGTGTGTGTATACCATAATTTCTTTATCCATTCGTCTGTTGATGGGCACCTAGTTTGTTTGCATCTTTTTGCTATTGTGTACAGCGCTGCAGTGAACGTGAGTGTGTGTATATCTATTCGTGTGACGGCTCTTGTTTCTCTAGGATATATTCCAAGGAGTGGGATTGCTGAATCGTAAGGTACTTCTATTTCTAGCTTTTTAAGGAAGCTCTAAATTGATGTCCAAAGTGGTTCTACCATTTTACATTCCCACCAGGAGTGCATAAGTGTTCCAGTCTCTCCACAGCGTCTTGAGAGATTTGTTATTTTGTGTTTTTTGGATTAGTGCTAGCCTTGTTGGGGTGAGATGGTTATCTCATTGTAGTTTTGATTTGCATTTCTCCAATGGCTAATGGTCGTGAGCATTTCCTCATGTATGTTTTAGCCACCTGAATGTCGTCTTCGGTAAAGTGTCTGTTCATACCCTTTGCCTATTTTTTAACTGGGTTATTGGTCTTTTTGTTGTTGAGATGTTGCAGAATCTTGTAGATCTTAGAGATTAGCCCCTTATCGGATATGTCATAGCCAAAATTTTTTTTCTCAATCTATAGGTTGTCTTTTTACTCTTTTGATGAGCATAAGTGTTTGATTTTTAGGAGCTCCCAGTTATATAGTTTCTCTTCTGGTGTTCGTGTATCGTTACTTACAGTTTGTATTCTGTTTATGCTGTATACTAGGGCTCCTAGCATTGTTCCTACTTTTTCTTTCATGATCTTTATCGTTTTAGATTTTATATTTAGGTCTTTGATCCATTTTGAGTTAGTTTTGTATATGGTGTGAGGTATGGGTCTTGTTTCATTTTTTTGCAGGTGGATATCCAGTTACACCAGCACCATTTGTTAAAGAGACTGTCTTTTCCAGGCGGTGGGTTTTTAATCTCTAAGGTTTGAAGATTAAATTTGCATGCGCTAATGGATAGTTCCTCCCATTCATTCAGTGTTGGCGTTGACTTTAATTAATCCCATTTCTCTGCTTGGTTGAATTGCAGTCTTACTGTACAGGCATGACTTCCGTTGGTTAAGCAGTTTTTCTTTCTCTTCTGTAATTAGGAGAAACAAGTAAGGTTGTGTATGTGAACGGTGGTGCTATTCGTGTGTAGGTTGTTTTCCTTTATAGTCTTCATAAAAATTTAGTTGGCTCTGAAGTGCTTTCAATTATAAAAAGCTGCTAAGTAATAGCGTGTGTGTGTGTTTTAGGGGCTCTTCATTTGTTTTCATTTTGAACTTGGAAACCACTGAGCTGACAGATTGTTGTTGTCATTTGCCATTGAGTCAGGGTGACCCCACCCTCAACAGAATGAAATGCTGCGCTGTCCTGTGCCATCCGCACGCGCAGTTGTGGGTAGGACCGTTGTGATCCATAGGGTTTTCACTGACTAATTTTTGAAGTTGATTGCTAGGACTTTCTTCCTAGACTGTCTTAGTCTGGAAGCTCCACTGAAAACCTGTTCAGCGTCACAGCAACACCCAAGCCTACACTGGCAGACAGGTGGTGGCTGCACATGAGGTGGATTGGCTGGGAATTGAAACTGGGTCTCCTGGATGGAACCACCACTGCCCCCTTAGCTGACAGGAAATGGTACCACTTTCATGTTTTTCTGTGTCAGGATAATAACACAGATATTGTTGTAATCCCAGGAGTGCAGTTTTGAACGAGACCTGTGTTGGAGCTTGTCTGCATGGTGCCCATGTGTTGTCCACAGCTTGCCTGTCATGGGTGTCATCTCTTGGGTCACCACTAGGCTTGCTTCCTTCCCTCTGCTCTGGGAGCCTCTGTGAGCATCCTTCCTTCCACCTGTGAGAGTCGGTGGCCCCAGGCCTGTGGCTCCTCTCCCTGCCTCCAGGGCTTCCACCTCCTATCCTTCACCTCAAGGCAGCTCTTATCCATCATCAGTGACTTTTGTGAAAATGTTCAAGGCTTTTAGCAAGTAGTTGTCTATGAATAGTTCCTTGTGAAGTATAGAGCTACATTTTCTGAATCGCATTTGGCAAGGGGACTCTTGTTTTTCTCTGTTGCTTCTTGCATGCCAATTCTGAAATCAGTGAAGCCAAACATCAGTCCCTCTGAACCCTGTGGCAGCATTAATGTTGTGCGGGGCTACAGTGCCCCATTGCGTCTCCCACCCCAGGCTGGGAGCCTGAACACAACACTTCGCGCATAGTGATCACTCGTTTTAGCAATATTTGAGTGGTTGCCTCACTCAGCACAGCGCTTACTGGGTACCAGGTGCTATATTTAGAAGCTCTGTGTATTCCCATGGTCTGATCTGCATCCGACCATGGGGATATCACAGGACTGGGCAGTATTTAGTTCCATTTGTGCGTCAGATCACCGTGAGCAGCTAACAACAAAGTATATTCCTTTAGTCCTCAGAAAACAACCTTATGAACTGAAACTGGTACTGATGTCATCCTCATTTTACAGATAAGAAAACTAACGCACAGAGAACTCACTTGGGTAGGGGTGCACAAGTTCACAAAGCTCACAAAGATCATCTGTTAGCTTTGTGAGAGCCTTTAAAAACCAATTGATAAACATATATAATAATTAGGTATAGAAAAAGGTCTGGAAAAGTATACACTTTAAATGCTAACATTTGTTGTTGTCTGGCTATGTGGGATTATGGCTGTTTTAAAATAGCTTCACGGAAAACAGCTTGATGATTCCTCAGAAGGTTAAACATAGGATTACCATATGACCCGGCAATTCCAGCAAATGAATGAGCACCAGTGTTCATAGCAGCACTCTTCACTATAGCCAAAAGCTGGAAACAACCCAAGTGTTTATCACCTGATGAGTGGATAAACACAGTGTGGTCCATCCATACAGTGGAATATTACTCAGCCATAAAAAAGAATGATGTACTGATGATACATGTTACAACATGGATGAACCTTGAAAACATTATATTGAGTAAAAGGAAAAAAAAAAAAAACCCAAACCCCATTGTCTTCAAGTCAGTTCCGACTCATGGTGACTCCATGTGTTACAGAACCACTCCATGGGTTTTTTTTTTGTTTGTTTGTTTGTTTTTTTTTTGCTGTAATCTTTACAGAAGCAGATTGCCAGGGCTTTTTTCCATGGAGCTGCTGGGTGGCTTCAAACCACCAATCTTTAATAGTCGAGTGCGAACTACACCATCCAAAGAAGCCAGGCACAAAAGGCCACACGTATGATTCCATATATATGAAACATCCACAACAGGCAAATCCATAGAAACAAAGACTAGTGGTTGTCAGCAGCAGGGGCAAGAAGGGGATGGGGAGTGACTGTCTAATAGATACAGTGTTTCCTTTGAAAAACAAAAAACCAAACCTGTTGCTGTCGAGTGGTTTCTGACTCATAGTGATACTGTAGGACGGAGTAGAACTGCCCTGTAGGATCGCCAAAGCTGTAAATGTTTACAGAAGCTGACTGCCACGCCCTTCTCCCACGGAGCTACTGGTGGGTTCAAACCACCAACCTTCCAGTTAGCAGCCGAGCACTTAACAACTGCGCCACCGGGTTTCCTTTAGGGGCAATGAAAATGTTCTGAAACTAGATAGTGATAGTGGTTGCACGGCATTGTGAATGTATGTCACTGAATTGCACATCCTAAAATGGTAAGTTTAGTGTTATGTATATTTTCATACCATAAAAAAAACTTCAATAAAACAGAAAGTGGGTTGGGGGGAGTGAATCTGCTTGTGCAGCGTTTGCTCTCGGGGCACTTGGCGATGGTTGGGTTGGTGTGTAACGAGCACAGGGCAGGCGCTGCAGGAGGGGAGACCTGCTGCTGTGTGCTTAGGGCAGGGCCGCAAGGAGACGGCTGAGCGTGGGCAGGTCTGCAAGCTGGGGTGGAGGGCCTTGGGGTGGGTGCACCACTCTGGCTGGGAAGCTCTCTTTTCACTTGAGCAGCTAGTCTGTAAAAACAGTGCCACCTCCTTTGGAGTCTTGTGGGAACATTCACACGTACCAGATTTAACCTCAGCTTGAAGCCAGTTCCACCAGGGCTCTGGCAACCTTGATTTGGTTCCGCTTTCGTTTTTCACTTTCATCTCCCAATGAAAGTCTATGTTCAGAAGTGGCATCTGAGGAGGTGAGTGTAAATCAGCTGGGTAAGCCCTCAGGGTGGGACTGGGATAATCCCCAGGGGTTATGGTGCCTGCCTTGAGAAGCACTGTGGATTGGGGTGCAGATTGAGTCCAGCTCCTGGGTGCTTATGTCCCACTTAGGGATGGGGACTCACATATGAAGGGTATCTCCCTCCCAAGGCAGCCAGTGCTCACGCTCCCCTCCTCGGTAACCAGCATGGGGCTGTGTTCTGTGTGTGCAGTGGATTCCTGGGTGAGGAAAGGCGGTTGCCGTGGCTGTGTCCCAGATAAAATCACAGCCCGACTCAGGGTCCTCCCGTGCAGGCAGCATCTTCTGCTAGAATAAGCAGTCATTCACTCAGGTGTGTCCCGTAGGAGACAGTTTCCGCTGGAGTTTGAAAACTTTTTTTTAACTTCCTAAAATGACAAATTCTCTTGTGGAATAGGAGTTTGATTCTGAGAGGCTGGGAGAAACATCCAGCCCAGAGAAGATACTTGGAGTGGTTAAACCCGCTCCAGGCTGAATCGAGCTGTCTGTAAGCTGGTCTGAAAACACATGGTCAAAATAGAGCCAATCTCTTACCCTCCTGCACTCACACCCCACTTTGTAGGGCATGACACCCAAATGCCCAGGTTCCTGGGCCCTGTGACAAATCAAGGTCTCGTTCCTTTCCTTGCTTCTTTCCAGACCCCCCCCCCCCCCCAACCCCATCTTTCAGGGCCCAGTTTGGGCTTTACCTGTTTTACAGGGACCTATCCAATTTCCTTGGATCCCTAAGTGGCCAGATGGTTTGCACTTGGCTAGTCACCTGAAGGTTGGTAATTTGAACCCACCCAGCAGCACCACAGAAGAAAGGCCAGGAAGTCTACTTCTGTAAAGCTTACAGCCAAGAAAACCCTATGGAGCTCAATTCTACTAGCACATGGGATCGCCACGAGTCAGTGTCAACTTGTTGATAATGGTTTTTTTAACCCAATTTCTAAAGCAGTGCTGGCCAGTAGGGCTTGTGCAGCAGTTGAGGCGTCCTCCATCTGGGTTATTCCGCATAGGCCTCTAGCCCACACAGCAGGCTCCAGGGCAGCCGCATTGCACAGTGCAGCTCCTGGACACTTACATAGTGCTGTCACCCACCCGTGCTGGCTGGCTTTTGAGAGGACAGAGTCAGTGTGGCTCCATGGCCAGTGTGGGCACTATGGGGTGTCCTAGTGGAAGAGCCATGTAGGCAAGTGGCTGTGCAGGTCTGGAACGCAGGGGCAGGTCTGGGCCAGACTGGGGGCATTACAAGGAGGGTGGGGAGTCACCCAAGGGCTGTGGGAGAGAAGAGACAGGGGCCTGGGGCCAGCCCTTTGGGACAGCATTTCAAATGAGAAGAAGTGTCAAGGACAGGACCTGTTGTTTGGAAGTGGGAAGTCATCTTGTCCCCGGGAGGTTGAAATGGGGAACCAGGCTTGAGAACGCCAAGCAGGTGTGGGGTGGGAACACGGGGAAGGGTTTTCTTTCTCAATCTTTCCATCCAGGAGTAAACTCCAGGTGCTCTCCTGTCTGCCCTCTTGTTCATGGTGCCTAGAAAGTTCTCCACCTCTCTTTGGAATCTACTTTATCTGACATCTGTCCTTTCATTTGTTCCACATAGCTTCCCTCATCTCCTGGGAGCCAGCACCTGGGGGACAGGGACAGCCTGCTCCGCCCATTGATGGTTGTGTGTGTGAGGTGGGAAGAGAAGGCTCTACCAGGGGCTGCAGACTGATTCCTGGCTGTGGAAGGTGCTACCTTGGGTCCATCTCGAGTGGAGGCTGCTGGAGGTTGAGATGACTTGAAGATAGTGCTTGATGATTCAGGCAGGCTGGCTCCTGGGGCTCTAGTGGCTGACATTGCAAATTTGGCCTGTTCCCTCAGTCTGTCCCACACGGGGTTTTGGTGGCATAATGTTGCCAGGACTGTCTGGGTGCTGGGGACAGTAAGAAGGTAGGCGAGGCTCTTCTGGCAGATCTCCCATCCTTGGGACCATAGACTGGACAAGCACGACCTCCTTGTTTTCTACTGCATGACTCTAACGAAAAACCAAGCCTGTTGCCGTCATTTCCAGCTTACTGATTTGTGAAATGTAATTATTTTGAAGTTATTACTAAATTGGGATCTTCATTTTTATTAACATTGCAGCAAACTGTGAGGGTTTACTGAGCACTTACAGTGTGGAGCATCTCCTCTAACCCTTACACCCATCCAGGTAGGGTCTTTTCCTCGTTTTCGAGTTGAGGAATCAGATGAAGCCACTGGACTATGTTTAAACACAAGTTCGTGTGTGTCAGTATAGAACTGTGCTGCATAAGGTTTCAGTAGCTACTTTTTCCGGGAGATTGCCAGGCCTTTCTTCTGAGGTACCTCTAGGGGGGCTTGACCCTCCAGCCTTTCAGTTAGCAGCCAAATGCATTCACCCTTTCACCACCCAGGGACTCCAGAGCTCAGACCTTGGAGGCAGGAGCCTGCCTCTGGCCTCTCACTACTCACGTGTCCTGCCTGCATGCTGAGGCTGACGGGCAGGGAGAGTTTACTGGGCACATGGGAAAGAACAGGGGACAAGAGGGTGATTCCAGCAATGGCACCACAGTATCCAACTGGGATAGGGCACCTTAACAGAAAATAATAGACTGCTTAAAAATGGACTGGTCCCCCAGCCCTTCCTCGCCTCAGGATCTCATCCTGCCAGTTATCCCTACAGCCCTAGCTTCTCACCCCAACCCACTTTGAACATTTTCCATGGTTGTTTCTGACTTGTGTCTTGATTACGCTGGACTAACTGGGAAAAAGTAGAGTCTTACATGTTGTTGTAATGCTGGAAGCTATGCCACCAGTATTGCAAACACCAGCAGGGTCACCGATGGTAGATAGGTTTTAGCAGAGCTTCCAGACTAAGGCAGACTAAGAAGGCCTGGCGATCTACTTCTGAAAATCATCCTATTTAAACCTTATGGATCATAGAAAATTGTCGGAGACTCTGACTTGCTTACTTTGAATGCATCATTAGAAAAGACCAGTTGCTAGAAAAGGACATCATGGTTGGTAAAGTAGAGGGTCAGCGAAAATGAGGGAAGCCCTCAATGAGGTGGATTGACACAATAACCACAACAATGGACTGAAACATACCAATGAACAAAGATGGCACAAGACCAACTGGGCAGCATTTTGTTCCGTTACACATAAGGTTATCAGGAGTTGGAGCCAACTTGATGGCAACTAACAATATATACGTAGATTTAGGTACAGAAAGGAGCCCTGGTTGTGCAGTGGTTAAGCACTTGGCTGCTAATCGAAGGGTCAGTGGTTCAAAGAAAAGAACTGGTGATCTGCTCCTGTAAAGATTTCAGCCTGGGAAACCCTATGGGGCAGTTCTTCTCTGTCCTGTCGGTTTGCTATGAGTCGGAATCGACTTGATGGCGCAGGACAGCAACATAGATACAGACTGTGTGTGTGTATATGCATTAACTTGCCCGATAGATACTTATTTATTGAGCCTTTACTGTGTGCCAGGCACTGGACTGAATGCTTGGAGGGCCTGAGAACTTGTACTTGAAGAAGTTAACTGCCTGGAGGCCAGCCAGGTACTGAGCGTCAGAACCTGTTAACCCTGAACAGGAGAGTCCTTCTGTTCTTCCACTGCAAGGAGACTTCTTAGAGCTCTAAGGCACGCTGAGCCCTGTAGTGCAGGAGCCTTTGCCCTTCCTCAGTACGCCTACCAATGCATCCTACCCTGAGCCACTCCTGTCCTGCCTTCGTGTGTTTTTATTATCTGGATAACACCTCGTACTGTGTTTGTGTGTGTGCAATGAAAATATATATAACAGAACATTTGCCAGTTTAACAGTTTTTACATGTACAATTCAGTGACGTTGATTACATTCATCATGTTGTGCAGCCATCACCACTGTCCTTTGCCAGATTATTCCACCACCATTAACAGAAACTCAGTGCCCACTAAGCAATAATTCCCCCTTTCTCCCTGCCTGCCACCCCTTGTAACCTCTAATAAGCTGTAGTCTCTATACGTTTGCCTGTTTCATGTAAGTGGAGTCATACAATATACGTCCTTCTGTGACTATCTTCTTTCACTCAACATGATGTTTTGAAAGGTTCACCTGTGCTGTGGCATGTATCAGAACATCATTTCTCTTTATGACGGAGTAATATTCCATTGTATGGATGGACTGCATTTTGTTTATTTATCTGTTGATGGACGTTTAGGCTGTTCCACTTTTTGGCTATTATGGAAAGTGCTACAATGAACTTGGATATACAAGTTTCTGTTTGTGGTCCTGTTTTCACTTTTTTGAGGTATATACCTAGGAATAGAATTGCTGGGTCGTATGGTAGTTCTGTGTTTAACGTTTTGAGGAACCAGCTAATGGATGAGGGTTCCAATTTCTCTACATCCTCACCAACACCTGTTATTTTCTGCTTTTTTTGTTCATTGCCATTCTAATGGGGGTGAGGTGGTATTTCATCGTGGTTTTGATTTGCATTTCCCTAATGATTAATAGGAGTCCCTGGGTGGCGCAGGCAGTTAAGCACTCGACTACCAGCTGAAAGGCTGGTGGTTTGAACCCACTTAGAGGTACCTCGGAAGGCAGGCTTCTGAAAGGTCACCTTGAAAACCCTATGGAGCAGTTCTACTCTGCGCACATGGGGTCGGCATGAGTCGGAATCAACTTCACGACAGCTGACAACAACAGCAGCAATGACTAATGACATTGGGCATCTTTTCACGAGCTTGTTGGCCATTTGTGTATCCTCTTTGGTGAAGTGTCCATTCAGATCCTTTGCTTCTTTTGTGATTGGGTTGTCTTTTTGTTTTAACACCTCTACTGTTCTAATCTTCAAATTGCCTGAGTTTTTAATGAGTTTATAGTGAAAGTAAATTTTTTAGCATAACTGAGCATAAGGCCACCACTCAGTTGCTGCCCCCCGTGTCTCTTCTCCCCTGACAGACTAGGATGAACACCGCCCCCCCCCCCCCGCCCCCAATGTATGCTTCCTCCTTGGTGTGATGGAGACAGAACAGCTCTAGAGAGGGGTGACTTTCTCCCATGTGGCCATGGAAAGACCAAGGGTTTTAGAGTCATGCAGACTTTGAATCCCTATGGCTTTTGGGGCTTTGGGTAAAGTCCTGATTTCTTTTGGCTTCAACTTCCTCAGCTGCAACATGGAAGTCCTTACCCTTCCCATGTAGGAGTCCGGTCTGCATCCAACTGCACTCTGAAGAATGTGGACACTTGGGGACTGCTGGCACTGGGTCCTTGCAGGCCCTAGGGCCAGTCTGGGTTAGCTGCTCTTTGGGTCCTAGGCAGGGAATTGGTGGTCTGGAGAAGGGTTGGCCCCTGGCGGAGCTTCCCAGCTACCCTGGGGAGTCTGGTGCGTTCTCGCACCGACCCTCTTATCACACTGGTGCCTTTAGCGCTCACACAGGCTTTCACAGACACCTTATCTAGCTCTGGATGCGAGCTTAGTGTGTCTCAGCTGCTTCCCGGGTCCCTGGGTGCAGTCATAAGGCTGCATCAGGAAACTGCTTACCCAGACCAGCACCACGGTGGGGGGTTCAGGCAGAAAAGCTTTGTCATAACCTCCAGTGATCACGTGTGCAGACACTGGTGTGCGTCCCAGGGGGCAGGCAGACAGCATGCTGGGTCTGGTTGTGATGTACTGGGTGCCTTCTGTCCAAGTGGCTTGTGGGAGGAGAGGGGACGCTGGCCTTTTGAGGTTTGATTAAAGGTGTCCGGCCAACATATTCAAGTGACAAGCATGGGTTGACAGGCATTCTTTTGTGTGGTATGCCCACCCCTCCATCTTATGCTCAGCGTCAGGAGTCGGAGGCCTCCTGGGACAGGCAGGGCACGTACTCTGGGTATCTACTCGTAGAGTCATCCTACTGCAGGGGCAGTGCCCTCTCTGTAGACCTCTCCCAGCTGCTCTTGCTGCATCCTGATCCAGGGCCTGTGCCATGCACCTTTCACTGAGGGACCACTGAGCTGGGTGTAGAATAACACGCATCCAGTGCTGGTTGATCTCTCTGGTAACCCATGCAGTGTCTGCACTTGGAAAACTGGAAACGTCCCAAATGGGAAACAGCTGGAGAATGGTTACACAAGCTATGGCCTTGGTGATGGGGTACTGGGTGTCACATTGCAGTTACAGGTCTGCACGCACAGTGTCCCAGCAGACACACAGCACCAATGGTGTGGGCAACCCTGATTGTACGTCACCTGTGAGCTAGTCAGGGAAGTCCATGCGGTACTTCTCTGTTGCTTTCTGTTGTAATGTTGCTATGCATTTTAATCAGATGTCATTAGACAAGGCAATATTGTCCTGGTTTAATACTGCCTTTTATTTTGAACCCGAAGCTGTCCACGCGGAGTCAGTAGGGAGTTCATTTGATTCTCCAGCACTTTGTTGCCTTCTCCCCTACCCCCCCCCCCCCCTTTGCAGAGGCAGATATCTTTACTAGTTTGAGATTTAATCAAAACTTAAAAATTGGGCCAAGGTCCTCTAGGAAGCATTAGTATGAAAAGTTATTCTAAACAATAGTTTTGCTTTATCAGCACAAGGTAGTTTTCTCCAGAGAGGAACTAACTGTCGTGTATACTAAACACTTTATGGAATACCTGGAGCTAGGAGCCCCCCTCCTTGTTGGAGGATGTGCAGGATGGACAGTGGTTGTGCAGCCCAGGAGGATTTATTATTACCCCTCAAAAATGGTCCCTGGGTAAGTAGTTTGCACTTACCTACTAATCTAAAGGTTAGCTAGCAGTTTGAACCCATGTAGTGGTGCTGTGGAAGAAAGGCCTGGAGATCTGGTTTCGTCAAGATTACAGCTAAGAAAAACCTATGGAGCACAGTTCTATACCCTGTAACACATGGGGTCACTATGAATCAGAATCGACTCAAATGGCGGTGGGTTTGTTTTTTTGGCTTCTAATATGGTTGCTTTGCTGCTTTGCTGTCTTAAGTATAGACTGCGTGTCACAGGACCCATTCTTTTCCTTGAACCTGGGGCCTGCCTTACAGAAAAGCACAGTTTAACAGTTGAGTAAGCAATAGTGGCTGCTGTCTTGGAGGCGCTCCCATCTATCCAGGGTAAATGGACATGTAAGGATCATTACAGAAAGTTGAATAGTTTGGGTTTTCTTCCTCAGTAGCTGTGATTGACCGCCACCACCATCTGTCAGTTTGTCATACAGTGGTGACTTGCATGTTGCTGTGATGTTGGAAGCTATGCCAGTGGTATTTCAGATACCGGAAAGGTCACCCATCAGGTCAGTGGAGCGTCTAGACTAAGACAATAGGAAGAAAGGTCTGGCAATCTGTTTCCAAAAATTAGCCAGTGAAAACCCTATGGATCATAACAGAACACTGTCCAATATAGTGCTGGAAGATGAGCCCCTTAGGGTAGAAGGCACTTAAAATACACAGTGGCCACAACAGTGGGCTAGAGCATATCAACGATTGTGAAAATGGCACAAGACCAGGCAACATTTCCTTCTGTTGTACCTGGGGTCGCCATGAGCCTGAGCTGACTTGATGGCAGCTAACAACAGCAGCAGCTGTGACTGAGCATCGTTGAGCCTGAGCCGTCTCCCTTTGTAGGCTGCTAGCTCTTAGGACAGTTCTGGGCAAGTGTATCCTATAAACCATCTCCTTTTTGCAGATGAGGAAACGAGCCTAATGTTGCTTAAAGTGCCCAGTGGGGTAGGGGTTCATACCCAGGCTGTACCTACCCACACAGCCAGTCTGTGTCTGCCTTCCCTGCACGTGCAACAGTATCCCCCAGCCCCAGAGAGTCATTGATGCAGGGCTGAGTGGGTGGACTGCAGATGGGGTCAGGTCGGTCAGTTTTATTTATTTACTTTCTTAAATTTACAGGCAGTAAAATTTACCCTTTTTTGTTGTTAAAAAAAAAAAAAAATACATGAAACATTGGCCATTTCAGGGTTTTCTATGTGTACAGATTCACGTGTGAAAAAGATGACAGATGCACCACCACCGTCAAGACACAGAATGGTTCCATCATCCCCCAAAATTTCCTTGTGCCTCCTCTTGGTAGTCAGCCCTTCCTCCTGCCACCAACTCCTGGCAACTGCTAGTCTGTTTTTCAGTCCCTATGATTGTGCCTTTTCTAGAATGTCTTGTGAATGGAATCATACAGTATGTAGCCTTTTGAGTCTGGCATGTCTCACCTATCAGTGCATTTGAGACCCAGCCCCGAGATTTAGTATTTTAGTAGTTCCGTTTCATTGCCAGGTGGTGTTCCATTGAAGGGATAGACCACGGTTTGTTTAACCACTTCTGAATTGAAGGACGCATGGGCTATTTCTAGTTTCCAGTGATTATGAATAAAGCTGCTATAATATTTACACACAGGTCTTTGTGTGAACATAAGTTTTCCTTTCGTTTGTTTAAATACTTACAAGTAGTATTTGTAAGTGGGTCATTAGGGCAAGTATATATTTAACTTTATAAGAGTCTGCCAAACTGTTTTTAGTGCTGGGTCTCTACCGGTGCAGAAATCGCGCCTCCCAAACACGGCTGCTTGCCTGCCTCACCACTCACCCCCGAGCTGATCAGGCCTGAAGAGCTCAGGCTCTCGCCGGGTCAGGTCTGGCAACTCCTTGCTGCTTCCGAACCGTCTCTCCCTCCCCCTGCCACTCAGTTGGGTTCCTCAACTCTGCCTTTGATGTTCAGGGCTCCCAGATTGCCATATATAATCGAATCACTTGTTTTTTTGGGTCTTTGTTGTAAGAGGGTCCACCGGAAACGTCCAACTACTCTGCCATCTTGGTACTGCCTCTCAAACTGTTTTTAAAGTAGCTGTGCCATTTCCCATTCCCATCAACAGTGGATGAGAGTTACAGTTGCTCCGCATCTTCACCCACTTGGTATCGTCCAATTTTTTTTTTGTTGGGTGTGGGGTGTGGCCATTCTAACAGGTTGGCAGTGGTATCTCAATGTGGCTTTAATTTGCATTTCTACTGACAAGTGACACAGAGTGTCTTTTCATGTGTTTGTTGGCCATACACTGCTGTTCTTTGGTGAAGTGCCTGTTTACCTTCTTTGCCCATTTTTAAAAATTGAGTATTTAAAAATTATTGAGTGTTGAGAGTTCTTTATATATTCTGGATACAAGTCCTTTGTCAGATGTGTGTTTTGAAAATATTTTTTCCCTGCCAGACATGTTTTTTTCTTAACCAACTATAATCCATTTACTTTCTTGTGTTGTGTGCACATCATTTTATTCTGTCTGTAGATGATGCTCCCCCACTCCCACCCCCCCGATCTTGGGTTTTCAGAGTAACCCCCCCGTGGATCTTCTGTACAGCTGGAGGTAAGAACCACTTCATGTGCTCACGAGCTCTATCAAGAGCCACAGTTGAGTCATGGTTTTTGCTTGTTAGCCTTCAGAGGCCTGCTGGGTGGAATGCCCCCGCAGTAGCCTGCTGTTGGATACATAGTGTTGGCATGTTGTGTCTGCTCTGCTGGTTATGCAGCCTTCTCAAGGGTGTGGCAGGGAGTGACCATAGTGCCTTGGCATCACCTGGGCCACTCAGGTGCCACAGACATATGTCTCTGTCTTGCACCTCTCTTTGCATATGTCCATGATGGGAATCCATTTGAGGCTCGGACATTTATTGCTAGGGAACCACAGGACAAATTGCCCATTTCATGGCCCCGCTTTTTAGCTGGGATTAGCCATAGCCTAGACCCTATCCCCATGTCCCTTCTTCATCCCATTCTCTACCCCCCACCCCACCAAGGGACTCTGAATTGCTGACTGCTGAGTGAGCAAATATGTACTGCAAAAGAATTGTGTGGCTTTCTGTTAAAATTGCAGAACTCTCTAGCAGCCATTAACTCTGAATTAGGGGAGGATTCTTTTTAAAAATATTTGGAGTGGGGCTCTGCCCTTCTCCATATGAACAGCTTCTAGTGGAGCGATGGGGCTTCTTGCTGTACAAGACAGACCCGTGGGTCACATGTAGGTGGCACAGGACAGGAGCCTCTTTTGAGCTGGGCCACAACCTAAACATATGTGTGCCCCAAGTGTCCACATCTGTGAGTATGGTGGTGCCAGTTGCTGAGCAGATCTGTGCCAGAAGAAGAGGGCTGGGGTTACAGTGTCCAGGGCATGACCCAAAGGTGACATGGGACACACCAGCAGTTACCCAAGCACTGGATCCCAGGAACTAGGCTGGGCTGCGTAGGGTTCTCTGGCCTGCCATCTTTCGCAAGGCCTGGGCCAGAGTCGGGTGGATGGTATGCTTATAGAGATGAGTGGTTTGGCACTCTCTCCGATAAGCTGATTTTCTGGTTGGATGGTTAATTTCGGCTCACCTCCCAGGTGGCCGGGAAGCTGTGGGGAAGTGGCTCTCATGCCCTTCTGAGGCAGAAAGGGGAGGGAAGGGATGTGACCACAAGCAGCTCTTACATGCAGGCAGCAAGGCAAGTGTTTGCAGCTATTTTCTTGTAAGCTGTCTCCGAGTTAACCACGATCCTGTTCCAACTCAGCCAAGATTCGGGCAGAAACAGCCCGAACATTCCAGCAGCGCTTGCAATCTGTGCTTGCGTCTGTGGACTCCTGCCCTGTTCGTGTCCTTGGCAGAGCCACCACCTCACCATTGCTTAACCATGATGAATGTCGAGCTCAGGCTGTGATTTATTGCTCCTACTGGGTAGGGGGCTGTGCTTAGGGAGTCGTGTGTGGGGGAGCACAGAGGATGCTTTCTGGTGATTGTTGGCAGCTGCGGAACCCAGTGTCAGACTGCTGGCATGTCCTGGCTCCAGGTGACTCCCAGCTGGGACACCGCTGGCTGTAATGGACTTACTGTTCAGCTTCGCGTCACAAATGAGATTGCAGAAGATGCCTGGGGTTGGAATGGGGTCACACCTAGGAGCACCTCTTCTCCGTGCAGCCTGCCCCTCCAGGGTCCAGTGTGATTGCTTTATGGATGGGTCCTTGCTTTTTTGCTGCTGTCACCATTATGCCTCTTGAGTTTTCTAAGTGAGCCAGCTGCTTTCCGCCTCTTACATCATCCCCTGTGATGCACTCACGTGAGGAAGTGAGGGCTCTTCTCAGAAGAGCCCACGTCTCTGGTACCTTCATCCCAGGTGGGGTCCACGTCTCATCCCTGTGTCCCACGTGGGGCCCACATCTCTGTCCCTTTGTTCCAGATGGTGCCTCTCCCACTAGACCTGAGCCTGCAGATCCAAAAGCAGATGAAATGTCTGCATGCCCAGAGAGACTGATTACCTGTGTAAATATGAAGTTTCTTGTACTCGTCTAGTGGACAAAACAAAGGAAGGTACTCGCGGACCTGTTGGGCTTTGATGAGTAAAAGACTGCAAAAGCAACTGAAGCCCCCGCAAAGTGATTTTAAAATGATGTGAGGGCAGAGACAATGGCCCAAAATGGGTCTTTTTTGTAGATTGCTGGCTCATTAAGGTAAACATACCAAAAGCAGTTGCCACCGAGCAAATTCCGACTACTGGCAACCCCATGTGTGTCAGAGTAGAACTGCTCCACAGGGTTTTCAATGGCTGTAACCTTTCAGAAGCAGATTACCAGGACTTTCTTCTGAGACATCTCTGGGTAGACTCGAATCTCCAACCTTTCGGTGAGCAGCCTAGCGCTTAACTGTTTGCACCGGCTGATATTTTCTCAGCAACAGAAAAGACAAAAGTCCTTGAGTCTGTTTGGACCTATGGAAGGAGCACCTTGGGGGACTTCAGTTTCCACGGCCTGGGCAGCAGGGCCCTCCGTGGCCTTTCTGACGTGAAAAGCATCACGGTGGAGAAGATGCTAAACTTAGCTATTTGACCATCTTGTATCCAGATGATAGGAATGTAGCTAAGGGCTGCTGCCGTTTCACATCCTGTGATCACCAGCGTGTGTGGGAGAGGAAGGGACTGGTAGTTTTGAGTGAGCATTTGCTAGGTGCTGTGCTGACTGCTTTTCCGTATATTTTGTTTAGTCTTCACAAAACTACGAGGTAGATGTTACAAAATCCCCATAGGAGAGGGCTGCAGGCTGAAGTGCCTGCCTGGGGTCACACACACAGAGCCAGACCAAGATCTTCTGGCTCTGAGTGTGTGTATCACGCGGTCCCCACCCACCGGGACCACCCTTTCCATGAGGGACCTTGTACTGGGAGAGCTGGAGTGAGAACACGCTGGGGTCTTGGTTGGCGAGGCCTCCGGCAGTCCCCTCCTTCCTGAAGCTGGTTTGCAGAGGACTTCGGGTAAGTTGGCTTGTCTTCCTTCATGCCTCTGGATTTTCAAAACTCAAGACTCGGTGGTAGGGTCAGTAGATGGATCCAGGGTGGGACCACCACCACCCACCATGAACTCCCAGCCACTCATTCCTCAAGGCGCACTCTGCGCCACTTCCTCAACTGACCACACTGTCTGTCTCTGGGGTGGGGGCTGTGTTGTGGGCCTGGTTGTCAGACTAATGTTGGGCTCTCTTGGAAATGTTGATTGAGGCTTTTCGACCTGCTGAGCACTGACTTTGGTGCTTTCCACACAAGCGTGAACTGGGCATCACAGTATGGGGGGGTCCTTTGGTTGTGATCAGCCAAGAACTGGCCACAGGAGCACTTGGGAAGGCTACCCGAGGCCGACTTGAGATGGGTCGTTTTCTTGAAAGAGAGGGCTTCTGGGAGAGAAAAGAGGGTGCAGTGGAGGGCGGGGTCTGGGCAGCACAGGCCTGGTGTGTTCAGGGAAGAGCTCCAGAGTGCTAGGATGGCTAGGTGCCAGAGACACAGGAAGGCCAGGCCCCTGCCACTGGGGGGCTCCAGGCAGCGGGAGGAGGAGCGGGAAGTGTGGCTTCTTTGCACGCTGGCTCTCTAGGTTGGGCAGGCCCACCAGGTGCAGCTTCATGTCATGTCCCGTTCGTGGAACCTCTAGCTGGTAGCTGACTTGGAAATTCTAAAAAGCTCTAAGTGTTAATACGGAGTTGAGTGTTGTCATCAACTGGAGAGAAGCCATCCTATCCGAAGACTAGTTTTATCTGCCCGCTTTCTGGAGGACTTTCAGGCATGGACCTTTGCACTGTCCCTGTCCTGGATTGTGATGCTGCTGCTTCCCACCCAGGGCCCCATAGGCCAGGCAGCGAGCCCTACGCTCCGAGGAGATGAGTGGTTCTGTTCATTTCGGCTTAGCCCTGGCACCCAGCCAGCACTGA
This sequence comes from Dugong dugon, assembly GCA_030035585.1. Taxonomy (NCBI): domain Eukaryota; kingdom Metazoa; phylum Chordata; class Mammalia; order Sirenia; family Dugongidae; genus Dugong; species Dugong dugon. Next base: position 19,791,998 of record CM057462.1, on the reverse strand, counting down.
CAACATTCTTCCCTGGGATCCCGCAGAGGAGGTCCAGGAGCTGGCTCTGTGGGCCTCTGGAGCACATGTGCCTGTCCTGGGCTGCCAACTGCCTGTGGTGTACCGAGAAGACTTTCCTGCAGAAAACAGGAATGTCTGCCACAGTGTCCGCTCTGGACCGGTTCTTTTGAGCTTCAGCAGATCACTTACTGCCCTGCCCTTCCCTTCCCTTCTTGCGCCTTTAGCTTCCGGGGGTGGGAAGGAGACAGTCTGCTCCGTGAGGGTGTTCTCTACCTCGGGGGCGGAGAGTGCAGCTGAGCGCCCGTGTCTGTCTGCCAGATGTGTGTGGGGCCGGCCAGCTTCTTCCTCATCCTGGTGAACTGCACGTACAAACCTCTCTGCCAGAAGTGCAGCTGCCCCTCTATCCGCCACAGCTGCAGGAACACCAGGGGAGGAGAACGTTCTGCCCTGGTGTCTGCATTTGTACTTTATTCAACCCAGGAGTGCTTGACTTGAGATCACGAGAAAACTGCTGTTGGTGACTTGTGTGGAAAGTCCTAGACTCCCAGTACGTCCTGGTGTTGTGCCCCTTTTCTGGATTGTTCTTGATTGTGCACTGGTTCCGTCTTGGCTTGGGTGTAGAACCACCTGGGGAGCTTTTAGTAGGCCCAGTGCTTGGGCCCCCTACTTGGGCCCTTTTCATTGAGATCTCTGGGGGAGGGGCCCGGGCGTCAGTATTTTTTAAGGTCGTCCTGTGCCACCCATTGGATGGCTTTGTAAACTGCTGTTTGTCCCCAGGTCCCACTCTGGGTCAGGCGCTGAGTTGAGAATCCGGAAGCCACCCAGTCTCATGAAGAGACAGAACCACTGGGTAAGTTGTAGACTTTTCCGTGTATGCTTCGTGAAGGATTTCTTGTTTATGTTTGTGCCTTGATTTTTTATGTGGGAAACTTCCTGAAATGAGTTACCGGCACCTTTAGCCTGAGATCTTCTTCCAGTTGCCGTCAGATTGACCCCGACTCCTGGTGACCCCATGTGTGTCAGAGTAGAATTGTGCTCTGTGGAATTTTCAGTGACTGACTGAAAGTAGATCGCCGGGGCTTTTTTCTGAGGAGCCTCTGAATAGGTTTGAACCTCCAACCTTTCAGTTAGCAGCCGAGCGCTTAACTGTTGTTTGCACCACCCAGGGACTCCTGAGAAGCGAGGTAAAAATGGGTGTGCCTTACATCTTCGGGTTAGCTGGGGGCCTCTCACTAATGTTGGGGGTTGTATCGCGGAGACTGGAGCAGGTAGCACACGTGCGGGTCATGACGCCTGGCGCCCTCTATGTGACAGTTAGAGTTGTGGCTGTTCTTTTGGGCAGTGCCTGCTGTTGAGGTGCCAGCTGTGGCCTCCCTCTCTTGCCCCTTCATCTGCTCCTCTCTGGTGCCCATCCTGTGCCTGGGACAGAGATGAGTCTGCCTTCTGGGGGTGTGGGAACCGAGAGCCAGGGTGTCAGAGGAGTGGCAGGCAGTGCAGCCTTTTGGGGCCCTGTTTAGAGCTGTACTGTAAGCCCCACGTGGCCAGGAACCACTCGAAAGAACTGTCCTGCTGTAGTTAAACTCAACTTCTGGGCTCCAGGTTTGTGTTAGCTTCAGCTTTTAGATTGGCATCTGGAGCTCAGCTGATCTTGCTTTGAGTTAAAAGTGAGCGAGTTTATTACTCGGTGTTTCAGTCTGGATGTTACTGTTGAGAGTGGTCCTGCCCCGGCCTCCATGACCTGTGGGCAGTTGTGAGGACTCCCCAGGCTGTACTCGGCATGGTGGCCTGGCCTGAGCCAGTCCTTTCCCCAGGGAACTTCACTTCTAGTCTGGGCCCTTGTCCTCCTCCTGACCTGATAGTGAGTGCAGAGCCGCTGTCCTCCCTCTGCCAGAAACCTCATGGGTCCAAAATTGTGAACCCCAAGACTTAGGACACGTTTAGTTTGGGGTGGTTGGTTTTCTCCAAGAAACACCTGTAGAGGTTTTCTCATCTGGTCATGATGCTTATTCTTGGGCCAGCCATCTTCTCCCGAAGTCCACGTGTCACGGGCAAAGCAGTGCCCTGATTCTTCTGGACCAGCAGTAAAGAGGGACACTTCGGGGTATAGCTAAGTCATCCAAGTCTGCAGCCATAGGTATGGGGGAGGTCATAGAGGCATCCCCCAAGTTCCTGTGAAATGAAGCTCTTTTGTCTTTGGCCAATAAAAAGCTGTTGCTTTCAAGTTGACCCCAACTTATGGTGATCCCATGTGTATCAGAGAACTGTGCTCTGTGGGGTTTTCAATGGCTGTAATCTTACGGAAGTAGATCGCCGGGATTTTCTTCTGTGGTGCCACTGAGTGGATTCAAAATGCCGATCTTTAGGTTAGTAGCTGAGTACAAACTATTTGTGCCACGCAGGGACCTTCAAATTTGACCCATAAAGCTGTGAAACTTCTTTGAATTTGGGGATAAAGAGAAGAGCCAGGTCAGAGCACAGTGACTTGTCCTCTTCACAGGGGTCTCTTTTTGGCCAGCTTTCCTAAAGGTGGGACATCTTTGAGAAAAGAGCACATTTTGGAAATTCAGGCTGTGGTCTGCTGAGTCGCTGTCATTCAGCACTGCTCACGGTAGCAGTTTTATTTAGGGAAATCCTTTTGTTACCACCTGGCAGAAGAACTGGTATACCATAGGGGATGACCATCTTCAGACTGTCATTGTGACCTGCCAGGGGGATGGAGCTAAGATGGGTGAAATAGATACCTGATTCTTGGCAGGAAAGAGATGCGTATCTTCTGCATAACCAGTATCTGGGCAGAACGGGAAGGCATCAGAACCCCAGAGTTGTAGTGTGGAACCAGCTTAATGAGCTGGGCTTCATATTCTAAATTAGTTCTAAAAGGTATATAAATTCCGTTCCTTTCACTGTCTTTAAAGGTGGTATTATAAAGACATTGTTGCCCCAAGTGGAAGCTGTGGTTCTAAGTAAGCTTCAAGCCCCTAGTGTTCAAAGTAGGTATGTACTGTCTTTGGAGTAACTGATACAAATGAATGAGAAGTTCCAATGGAGGGGTCTTGTTCTTTGAGTGGACTATTTCCACTTAATGTGTAACATGGAGGAAGTGAGAGAGATTAGGAATGACAACCGCCACCCATCTGTCAGTTTGTCATACTATTGTAGCTTGCATGTTGCTGTGGTGCTGGAAGCTATGCCACCAGTATTTCAGATACCAGCAGGGTCACCTATGGTGGACAGATTTCAGAGGTGTTTCCAAACTAAGAGTAGGAAGAAAGGCTTGGCAACCTAGTTCTGAAAATCAGCCAGTGAAAACCCTGTGGAGCACAAGAGAATATTGTCCGATATAGTGCTGAAGCCCTGGTGCTGCAGTGGTTAACTGTTTGGCTACTAATCGAAAGGTCAGCCGTTTGAACCCAGTAGCCACTCCGTGGGAGAAAGATGCGGTAGTCTGTTTCTCTAAAGGTTACAGCCTTCGAAACTCTCTGAGGCAGTTCTTCTCTGTTCTGTAGGGTCACTGCGAGTCGGAATCCATTCAGCAGCATACAACAGCAAGAGTGCTGGAAGATGAGCTCCCTAGGCTGGAAGGCACTCAAAATACACAGTAGGTGCAACAATGGACTCAAGACCAACAATCATGAAGATGGCTCAGGACCAGGCAGCATTTTCGTTCTGTTGTGCATGGGGTTGTCATGAGTCAGAGCTGACTAGATGGCAGCTAACAATAGGGATGACAAGAGCCTTGCTTGCGAAAGTCACAAGGAGTGGGGACTAAAGCAAGCCTATCCTATCTGCCTTCTTGCTTTCTTTTTGCCACAGTACTCCCCACCTCCTGGTACATCACCTAGTTTTAGTTGCTGTTTTCATTCTTGATTGTCTGTCGTCCCCCCCCACTCAACCCCAGGTTCCCTACTCCCAGCCAGAATGTGAACCCGAGGGCAGGTGTTTTTATACTGAGTCCCAGAAGCCTGCCATTTGGCAGGATACACAGTAGGTTGGTTTGTTGAGTGAATGAGTCAGAGATCCAAAGTTTTCACCTAAACCAGGAAGACACCAAATGACTGGGACATACCGAATCCTCCCCCAGTGCCAGCCAGGACCACCAATGGTTTTCAGCCTGTTCCTCACCTCAGCAGCCATTTCTTTATATTAGAGGGAAGCCAGATAGATACACATTACGGTACTCAGATCACAGGAGCAAAGTTTACATAAGGAGCAAGCTCTTACCTAAACCCCTCCATCCAAGCCTTTCTGTCTAGGGCTGCTGGGGGGCACCATCTAGTTCTTCTCATCTCAGGCTGATGAAGCCTCTGGTTTATGTGGCCCTTTCTGTCTCTTGGGCTACTACTTTCCTTGGGTCTTTGGTGTTCTTCATTCTCCTTTACTCCAGGTGGTTGAGACCAATTGATGCATCTTAGATGGCCACTTGCCAGCTTTTAAGACCCCAGATGCCACTCACCAAACTAGGGTGCAGAACATTTTCCTAATAAACTTTGTTATGCCAGTTGACCTAGACGTCCCCTGAAAGCATAGTCCCCAGACCCCCACCCCTGTTGCTCTGTCCCTCAGAGTGTTTGATGGTATTCAGGAAACTTCTTAGCTTTGGTTTAATCCAGTTGTGCTGACTTCCCCTGTAGTGTGTGCTGTCCTTCCCTTCACCTAAGATAATTCTTATCTACTATCTAGTTGGTAAATAACCCTCACCCTCCCTCCCCACCCTTGTAACCATCAAAGAATGTTTTCTTCTCTGTTTAAGCCTTTTATTGAGTTCTTATAATAGTGGTCTTATACAATATTTGTCCTTCTGTGACTGACTAAATTCATTCAGCGTAATGCCCTCCAGCTTCCTCCATATTACGTTTCACAGCTTCGTTGTTGTTCTTTAGCATTGTGTAGTATTCCATTGTGTGGATATACCATAATTTGTTTATCCATTCATCCACTGATGGGCACCTAGGTTGTTTCCAACTTTTTGCTATTGTGAACAGCGCTGCAATGAACAGGGGTGTGGAGGCTTAATATTTTTTTAAATTGTGGTAGATACATGTAACAAATCGCTTGCCTTTCCAGCGTTCTTCACATGTACAATTCAGTGACGTTGTTGTTAGATGCCGTCAAGTTGGTTCCAACTCACAGTGACTCTGTGTACAACAGGATGAAACACTGTGCCAGGTCCTGTGCCATCCTCACAGTCCCAGGTCCTGTGCCATCCTCACAGTCCTTGTTATGCTTGAGCTCATTGTTGCAGCCACTGTGTCAGTCCATCTCGTTGAGGGTCTTCCTCTTTTTCACTGATCTCTAATTTACCAAGTATGATGTCCTTCTCCAGGCACTCGTCCCTCCTGGTAACATGTCCAAAGTATGTGAGATGAAGTCTCACCATCCTCGCTTCCAAGGACCATTCCGGCTCTACTTCTTCCAGGACATATTTGTTCATTCTTCTTGCAGTCCATGGTATATTCAGTATTCTTTACCAACACCACAATTCAAAGGCATCGATTCTTCTCCAGTCTTCCTTATCCATTGTCCAGCTTTCACACGCATATGAGGCGATTGAAAAATACTGTGGCTTGGGTCAGGTGCACCTTAGTCCTCAAAGTGACATCTTTGCTGAAGAGGGCTTTTGCAGCGTATTTGCCCAGTCCAGTAATACACCAGTGATGTTAGTTGTTTATCACGTTGTTCAACCACTACCATTATCTGTTTCCAAATTTTCTCATCACTGTAAAAGAAGCTCAATGCCCCTTAAGCAGTGAGTCCCCCTTTTTCCCCTCCCTCTCACCCCTGGTAACCACTAATAAACTTTCATCTCTGTATTTCATGTAAGTGGAATCATACAATATTTATTTGTTCTTTTGTGAGTGACTTCACTCAACATAATGTTTCAGGGTTCATCCACGTTGTAGCATGTATCAGGACTTCATTTCTTTTGCTGACTGAGTAACTATGGGTCAGTATGAAAATGGAACGGATCAGAAACATGAAAGTGACCGGCGCAGAGCAGGAAGGAGTTGTGTGGTGCTGTGAGCTCTGTAGGCCTTGGGGGTAGCCAGGCCAGGAGGGCAGACCCCTGCCAGGTGTAGCCTAGAGGGTCTTATGTGGGGCTGGGGTATATACATTTGTGTTGAAGAATGGGTAAAATTTCTTTCTTCCCCAGCCTGTAGTACATCTGTTTTGGTGGCATTCTGGTGGGTATGTGTGCACCCATTTCTTATTAAAGGGATTTGGTTTTGAACTGGATTTGATGAGGGTTTTCATCTTCAGCACCCATGGTGCACTTCTTCACCTGAAAGTGTAATGCATTTTGATGCCATTCCTATGGCAACTGGTGAACTCCAAGCGAACAGATTCTATTTTTGTGTTCTAATGCAGCAGTAGGATTGGTGAAGGCATGTAGAAAATTCCATTGTAAGTCAGTTCTGCATTTTGAAGAGATATGAAATGGTCCAGTCCTAAATGTTTAGCAGTGACTCTCTCTGAGACATCTCTGATAATCTGCATGTCCCCAAACTTGGTCTTGGTTTTTATGGCATTGGGTTTTGGGGGAAGAAACTTGGTGGGAGCTGATTTTTAATCCCAAATAGATCCTTAGGGGCTTCATTTTCTGGGTTTCAGTAGCACCTTGTTCCCACGCCTACATGTGTCCAAGTGTGTGCTGCCGCCCACGCCTCATCTGACTTAAAGGTCACATTGTTTTTATTAGCTGTGTGGTAATAAAAAAAGCCAAGTGGTGCAGACAGTTAAGTGCTCGACTGCTGACTGAAAGGTTGGAGGTTCGAATTCACCCAGAGGTGCCTTGGAAGAAAGGCCTGGTGATCTTCCAAAAATCATCCATTGAAAACCCTGTGGAGCATGGTTCTACTCCGACACTCATGGAGTCCCCAGGAGTTGGAGTAGACTTGACAGCAAGTGGTCCTGTGTTTAAATTAAATGCCACTATTATCGCAAAACAAAAATGGGAATTCCTCCTCCCCTTCAGGTCCATGTTTAAAGGTCACTTCCTCAGGAAGCCTTCCCTGGCCTGCCTCTGGCTGAGGCTCCTCTACCACCTTGGGCCTTCCTGTCAGCAAGGCTAGGAACCTGTCCGTGGTCCACAGTGCCGTCATGGACACCTTTTCCTCCCTTTACCCATGTGTCATATCTTTCCTAACTTCCATTCTCTTGGTTTTATCCTTTTGAACAATCATTATAGTGATTTTGGCTTGGGGAAATGATTTTGAGTAGGTGAGAAGCTAGCTTTCTACTAGGATAACTGGAGACGGATATTGGGGGGTTGGGTAAGGGCATGGGAGCTGATTAAGAGCCACCAGAGGTAGAAGGAATGCAGCCTTTGTGTTGTTCAGCAGCTTACATTCTGAGAGGCCTTTCCCATTGGAGCCGCCTTGCAGGGAGGGGACTAGGCAGGGAACCCAGGTATTAAGTCTCGCCTGCTTGTGGCAGGCTGTGAGCTGAGGCCTCTCCCACTGACCTCTCCCTCCCCTCAGCAGATGGTACTGTTGCAGGTCCTCCTCGGCCGGTGAACAAGCCCATTCATGCCATTCACTGAGCTTGCTCTGACCCAGCCCTCCATCTGCTTGGAAAGCACCCGGCTACACTGTCCTGGCGCCCTTTTGCGAGCACTGGCTCTGGGGCCCTACTGGCTAGCATCAGCTGCTCAGCGGCCAGGAGAGAACAAGGGAAACTGTGAAGCCTTCAGGGGTCCTTATATGGTGTGGGAAACCTCCCGAGTTGCGGGGGCCCCCAAGGTAGTATCAGTGGTTCCCTGGAAAGGGGCCTGTGTTTGATGGGGCAGCTCTTAATCACCCTGGCTATCACTGACTCCTGATTGCCAGTCCCTCCTTCAGCAGGGTCCTTGCTGGGGCTCAGGAACCTTCTTCATAAGCTCTTCTCTCATCTTGCCTCCCCTTTTGGTATGTTCCCCTCAGTCCAAAGCTCTCCCTCAATATAAAAAAAAAAAAAAATCAGTTGCTGTCGAGTTGAAACGGCAACCCCAGGTGTGTCAGAGTAGAACTGTGCTCCATCGGGTTTTCAATGACTGATACTTAGAAGTAGATTGCCAGGCCTTTCTTCCGAGGCAACTCCAGGTGGATTTGACCCTCCAGACTTTCAGTTAGCAGCTGAGCGTGTTCACCATTTACGCCACCCAGGAGCTCCTCTCCTTTAATACCTAATGCTTTCAAAGCCTTTTGGTATCTCACTTTTGCCAGTTCTAGTGTGGTTTCCACTTACACCTCTTTCACATTAACTACTCACCTCGTGTGGGCACCTTACAGTTCTGCCCTCCTCTGGTTTAGTGGCCCACACCAGCAGGCCCTGGGCCAGCACTCCTGGGTGTGCCCTGGGCACCCTCCTTTCTCTACACACAGCCAGCTTCTCCGGAACACGCAGCTGTCCATGTGAACACTTGGAACCAGGCAGATAGAATAAAACCAACATGAAATTCCTCTCTGCCTGACAGATGGTTTGGGGATTGAGATTAATCCTGGGCTCTCCCTTGGCCTCAGTCCTTGGGAGTCCAGTCGACTCAGTCCCCCCTTTTTTTCTTGTCTTGTCCCTGCAGTAGCCTCTGTGCGGGACCTGCTCCCCACCCCCTCAGCAGTGTTCTCAAAGTGGGGAGCCCCACCCTAAAGTGCATGGCTTTAAGGAGAACCAGGACTTCAGTCCGGGCAGGGGTGGCGCCCCGTTTGGCATCCCGCAGTCTCACTGGGCGCAGCATTGTCCTCAGGGCCGGTGAGCCCACTCAGCCCAGCCACAGGTCCTCAGAGCCACGCTCCCTGGACTGAGTCTCTCGCTGGCTTTCTCTTCAGAGCCACTGGGACAGGGTTTTTAAGTTAAGGCCTTTTCCTCCCTTTTTCTAACTTTTAGTTTTGGAAATTTTCAAATCTATGTAAAAGCAGATTCAACACTTAACATTTCGCCACGTTTGCTTTATTTTTGTATAAATGCACGCTGGTTTTTTGGGCTAAATACTTTGAAAGTAAGTTGCACAGGTGATACTTCACCCCTATGTACTTTAGCAAACATCTCTTTAGGACTCAGGGCATTCTGTAAAACCTATTAACTGCCATTGTTACATGAAGAAAATCAGCAACAATTCCACCCTGTGTTGGGATTTCCCATGATGTCTCCAAGAATGTTTTTTAACTGTCTGGCATTCCCCCCTCCAAATAGGTTCACATGTTGCATGTGATTACGTTCCTGTTTTCTTTTAATATTTCAGTTTCTGAAAAGTCAATCTGAAGCACAGGTGGGTCAGTGGATGGTGACAGTGGTGGGTGTGGGACTGATGGGGCCAAACTCCCTAAACTTGGGGTGGGCTGTTGTCCCCGCCAGGAGACTTCTAAGTCTGCCCTCTGTCCTCATGTGGCCCCTGAGCACTCTTGACAGGGCTCAGAGACCGAGATGCTGTGTTTTTATTGGTCTGAATTAATCCAAATCTTAAATTTTCGAACTTTCATGATCAATTTAGTTACTGGAGGACTTTTAAGTATGTTGGAAACAACTTGGATATGTGGAACTAGATTTTATGAAATTTAAACACCAATCAAGTATTTCGGATGAAAACTTAGCGCCTGATTTGAGATGTGCTGTAAGTGTAGAGTGTTACCGTTGCCCTAGAGTCTGTTCCAACTCCTGGTGACCCTGTCTGTGCAGAGTAGAACTGCTCCATTGAGTTTTCAATGACTGTCACCGTTCGGAAGCAGATCGCCAGGCCTGTCTTCCGAGGCAACTCTGGGTGCACTTGAACTGCCAACCTTACAGCTAGTAGTCGAACACTAAACCGTTTGCACCACTCAGGAAAACCAAGTGCAGAGTACCCACTTGGATTTTGGAGATTTACTATTTAAAAAATAAGGCATCTTGTTTTTTTGTGGTGATTACATATTGAAATGATAATATTTTGGTTATGTTGGGGTTGATAAAATGTATTGTGAAAATTTACTTCAATTGTTTCTTTTTACATGACTGTGGCTTCTAGAAAATAAAAAGTGCATGTGTGGCCCACATTGTATTTGTCGGGCGTGTGCAGATATGGTGCTAGTGTGGCATGTTGTGTCCTCCGACTGCAGTCCCCGCTCACACCTTCCATCAGTACTCCTGTTCTTCCCTTTCTGTGCTGCTGAAGACTGTGGGCCCTCCTGGGTTTTGTTGCGTTTTCTGTTGGTGTCTTTCTCCTCTTCTGTCCTGAAGAGGCCTGGTGCCTACGAGTGCCAGCACCTCTCACTTCACAGGGTGCATGGTTTGTTACCCATTAAGCGTTATGCTGTTGGAGGGGGAGCTTTGCCACGGCTCCCGTCCATGTGCCTGGCCTGAGGGGCTCAGACGTTTGTTGTCATGGCCAACAGAGGTCTGTAGAATGGCGAGGCCTGTCTGCAGGGTGTCTGGGGCCACTGTGCTGATGGGGGCTGATCTGTGTTTCTGGATATGAAGGAGAAGGTCTCTCTGCTCCACTTCTGTTTGGCTCTTGGCCCCAGGTCCTCAAGATAGGACAAGGCGTGGAAAGCGTTGGTGGGAGGATATCGGGGCCCAGGAGAGGGGAGGTGAGCACTCGCTTGTTCTGCACTAGGGGAGTCATGCCCAGTCTGTACTCTGGGAGAACTTGGAGAGTTGAGAGTCATTGTGGGGAGCTGGGCTGTGCCCAGTGTGTTTGCAGGGGAGTAAACTAAAGCCATGTGACAGAATCCAGTTCAACGAAATGCTAGCCTGCTGCGGCTGAGGCACTTGGGCACAGCACCCAGAGTGGCTCTGAGTGGCCTGCCAGCTCACAGAGGGGCTGGCAGGCAAGCCCTGGGGGGAAATGGGCCTTACTTTGTGTCCTTTACCCTTTCCTTTGCAGCAGCTTACCAGGAGTTGACATGGGTCTTGTTTTCACTGGGACATCATTACTGCACTTGTGCCTTAATGATAGATACTTAAAATCTGCATCCTGATGCCTGGGCCCTGGAGTGCCTAACTGGTGATGCAGTGCCTGTGTTGGCCGAGACAGACGTGCATTTGGGCCTGTGGTATGGCACCAGGGCCCAGCGGTGTGCTGACTCTCCTCCTCTACCGGCTGGCGGAGTTGACCAGTTGCTGTTGACTTGATTCCTGACTTACAGTGACCCATGTGTGTCAGAGTAGAATTGTGCTCCATAGGGTTTTCATTGGCTGGTTTTTCAAAAGTAGATTGCCAGGCCTTTCTTCTGAGGAGCCTCTGGATAGACTTAAACCTCTAACTTTTCAGTTAGCAGCCAAGTGCATTTACTGTTTATGCCACCTAGGGGCTAGGGGCTCCCTGGGGCTGTTTGTTTCAGGTAAATTCAGCAGTTTTAGACACCGTCACCTCTCACTGGTCGTCTTTGGGCTGTCGATAGTGTTCAGTTCCTGTTTTGTAAACTGGAGAGTTGGGGTCTTTCTGACTCTGACGTTGATTTTGTATCACTTTCTGTTTGCTTTTCTTTGAGAAAAGTGATTGCGCTCCCTCCTTGCACCACACACATACCCCTCCCCCATTGTCTGGGTTCTGTACCTGACAGCAAGGTGAGAGGAAAAGTGACCTTTCCTGAAATTGCTTCTTAGCTAGTGTGCCTGGACACTGACAAATATAATCTTCTTTTTTCCAGATCTGTCTTTTAAAATTGAGCCTCATAATGAAGGTCAGAGGGTACCGTCATTGAAGAAAAGGTCACCCCATAAGCGCCAGCTCTTCATCAAGGTAACCAGGCTCTGTGTCTCAGCCCCAGGTCGCCCCATGGCCTTGCTCTTCACGCACAGTCTCGTTCGGGCTCCTGGGTGGGTCTCCTTGGCCATCGAAGGCCTGCCTTGGCCTTCTCCCCCCATGAGGGTTCTGGTGGTCGTGGCTGAACTGCCCAGGCAGCAGAGTCATGAGTCTTTAACACTCATGCCAGTGCTATTCCCTGGACTCCCTCTGGCCCCAGTGAGCATGGGTGTGTCCAGAGGACACTGCACGTCACTTTCCCGTTTGGCAGTCTGGTCGCTGGTTGAGTGTTGTTTCACTTATTATGACTGACCGGCCTGGTGAGTGCTGGGCTGGTGCATCCTGCAACCGCAGGCAGGCAGTTGGCTACTCCCTCGCGTGGTACTTGGCACGGACGTGCTACCGTTTGTCCTTTGCACCGGGGCTATCCTGCTTCTCTGGAAAACTGACTGTGCTGGGCATTTGGTGGCACACCTCGTGGTCAGCACTGACCACCTGACTTCCCTGGGCTTCACTGTCCTGAAAATACCGTAGTTGTCTTTTTCCTAGTTTTAAATTTTTTCATGAAGGTCATGAATATAGTTTCATCCTTTTGTTGGAAATGGGAAGAATTCAGAGGACCAGCGTGATGTTATCCTCAAAGGCTTTCTGGTCTACACCTGGGGTGGTCCAGGACCCTGTTACCAGCCTATTTGACTAAACTGAGTTTCTCATTCTTAGACTCTTTCCTGGTTTCAGTTCTCTGTCCTCCCAAGGTGGACGTCATACCACCTCTGCTGCCCACAGAGCGTCCTGTTTCCCAGGGCCTCCTGGCAGAGGGCATGCTCTGCTTTTAGAGCCCTGCACATGCCAGCCTTTTTGCTGTCCACATCACTTTCTGGGCATCTTGAGCCGTACCTCTCAAAGTAGGACTTTCCTACATAAACCAGCAGTCCTATTAAATTGCGTTTTGCATACTGTGTTACACTGATGCCAGTGCCACGGCCCACACGCCAGCTCTGTTGGAAAATGAATGACTGAAAATAAATGGTGTAAAGTGAAGGTGATGGGTAAAGGAGATGAGGTTACAGCTTCCAGGAGAAGTGTTGCTCTCATCTTACTTGTGGAGGCATAGCCCGAGGCCTGGGCTGTCGGAGTACACAGTCTGAATGAGTGATGCCACCGTGTGTCCATCACAGCCTCCCAGACTCTAAACACTGGATGTTTGGGGGCATTTGGGACTTGGCTGGGCCAAAGCTGCTTTGAGAGAGCAGTTAGAGGCAGACGAACAGATATACATTCCCAGCTGGGTCACTGGGAACTTAATGAAGGGAAGACTTACATCCATGTTGTTGGGTCCCTGGATGGCGCAAGCAGTTTGCCGTCAGCTACTAATCTAAAGATTGGCTGCTTGAACCCACCCACGGAAGAAAGGTCTGGGTAAAATTGGAAAAGTAGTAAGCTAAATACATCCCTGTTACTGGTTTTTCAGTGTTAATAGATAGTCATCTACTCTCCACTTCACCTGGTGCTTCCAGGTGCTTGCCCTGATGCACATCTTTACCTAATTGCCTCTGTACCTTTGCATTCTGACTTCTAACTAAACATTTTATCACATGCTTTTCCCTTGCCTTGCCACAAAGTCCAGAGTATATGGAACACTGGAGTTTGCAAACTGCAGCCCGCGGGCCAATTAGAGTTTTAATGACACACAGCTGCACTCACTGTTCAAGGATTGTCTACCACTGCCTTCAGGTACAGAGGCAGAGTTGAGTGGTTGCAGCAGACACTGTATTAGCCCTCAAGGCCAGTAATATTTACTTTATAGAGAAGGTTTGCCGACATCTGCTGGAATATGTTTTAGCCCAGCAGCTTTTATTTTGTCTGCGCCAAAGTTTTGTTTTGTTTTTATTCAGGAACAGATTTTATTTTATTTTTATTGTGCTTTCAGTGAAAGTTTACAATTCAAGTTAGTTTCTCATACAAAAATTTATACACACATTGTTATGTGACCCTAGTTGCTCCCTATAGTGTGACAGCATACTCTTCCTTTCCACCCCAGATTTCCCGTGTCCATGTCCTGACCCTCTCTGCCTTCTCATCTCGCCTCCGGACAGGAGCTGCTCCTTCACTCTCATGTATCTACTTGAGCTAAGGAGCACACTTTTCACCAGTATCATTTTATGTTCCACAGTCCAGTCTAATCTTTGTCTGAAGAGTTGGCCTCGGGAATGGTTTTAGTTTTGGGCTAACAGAGAGTCCTGGGGCCATGTGTTCTGGGATCCCTCCAGTCTCAGTCAAACCATTAAGTCGTTTTTTTACTAGAATTTGAGTTCTGCACCCCACTTTTCTCCTGCTCCATCAGGGACTCTGTTGTGTTCCCTGTCAGGCCACTGGTCATCGGTGGTAGCCGAGGAACACTTTATAAATCCATAGGTCTATCACCCAGATTTAACCATAACACTGCTGTGTAAACCCATAGGTGACAAGGGATACTTTTTACCGTACCTAGACAGCTGAGGGCAGGTTTTGCAGGGAAAAGATGGTGCCAAATTGTCACCACTACCGATTGCCATGGAGTCGACTCCAACTCATGGCGATCCCATGAGTAGAACTGGGCTCCATAGGGTTTTCAATGGCTGATTTTTCACAAGTAGATCTCCAGGCCTTTTTTCTTTTTCTTTTTTTTTTTTATTGTTGTAGTTTCAGTGAAAGTCTGCAATTCAAGTTAGTCTCTCATACAAACATTTATACATACGTTGTTATGTGACCCTAATTGCTCTCCCTGTACTGTGACAGCACACTCCTCCTTTCCACCCTTGATTTCCCGTGTCCGTTCAACCAGCTCCTAACCCTCTCTGCCTTCTCATCTCACCTCCAGACAGAAGCTGCCCAGTTAGTCTCATGTATCTCCTTGAGCTAAGCAGCACACTCTTCACGAGTATCATTTTATGTCCCACAGTCCAGTCCAGTCTTTGAAGAGTTGGCCTCAGGAATTGTTTTACTTCTGGGTTGACAGAGTCCAAGGGCCATGCTTTCTGGGGTTCCTCTAGTCTCAGTCACACCATTAAGTCTGGTCTTTTTACTGGAATTTGAGTTCTGCACCCTACTTTTCTTCTGCTCCATCAGGTACTCTCTGTTGTGTTCATTGTCAGGATGGTCATTGGTGGTAGCCAGGCACCATCCAGTTCTTCTGGTCTCAGGCTGATGAAGTCTCTTGCCTTTGTGGCCTTTTCTGTCTCTTGGGCTACTTAACTTTCCTTGTGTCTTTGGTGTTCTTCATTCTGCTTTACTCCAGGTGGTTGGGACCAATTGATGCATCTTAGATGGCCCCTTGCCAGCTATTAAGACCCCAGACGCCACTCACCAAAGTAGGATGCAGAACATTTTCCTAATAAACTTTGTTATGCCAGTTGACCTAGATGTCCCCTGAAAGCATGGTCCCCAGACCCCCGCCCCTGCTACTCTGTCCCTCGAAGTGTTTGATTGTATTCAGGAAACTTCTTAGCTTTGGTTTAGTCCCATTGTGCTGCCTTTCCCTGTAGTGTGTGCTGTCCTTGCCTTCACCTAAGGTAATTCTTATCTACTATCTACTTAGTAAATAACTCTCACCCTCTCTCCCCAGTCTCATAACCATCAAAGAATGTTTTCTTCTGTGTATAAACCTTTTCTTGAGTTCTTACAGCAGTGGTCTTATACAGTAAATTCACTCAGCATAATGCCCTCTAGCTTCCTCCATGTTATGTTTCACGGCTTCATTGTTGTTCTTTAGCGTTGCATAGTATTCCATTGTGTGGATATACCATAATTTGTTTTTCTATTTGTCCGTTGATAGGCACCTAGGTTGTTTCCAACTTTTTGCTATCGAGAACAGTGCGGCAATGAACATGGGTGTGCCTGTGTCTATTCATGTGACGGCTCTTATTTCTCTAGGATATATTTCAAGGAGTGGGATAGCTGGATCGTATGGTACGTCTGTTTCTAGCTTTTTAAGGAAGTGCCAAATCGATTTCCAAAGTGGTTATACCATTTTACGTTCCCGCCAGCAGTGTATAAGTGTTCCAGGCCCTCGACAACTCCAGGCCTTTCTTGAGAGGTGCCTCTGGGTAGACTGGAACCTCTTAACTTTTTGGATAGCAACCAAGCACATTCACCCTACCCTTGCCACCACCCAGGGCCTCCTGCAGAATTCTCAGTGCCTTTAATTGAGTGGTCCTGCTGACTGGTTCTTGAAGCAAAGGGACTAGGATTCTGGTTGGCAGGGTTGTGGGCTGCCCAGGTCTGGCACCTGCTCCTCTGGGCTGCAGGGTCCCTGTGGGCCTGTGTCCTTTCCAATGGGAGACAGAGAGCTTGAGTGTATCACACACCCCCCAGCAGGATGGCTGGCTTGTCTCTGCCTTGGATCAGCTGGTTTAAGGCAGGCTGCAGAGCCAAGTTGGAGGGGTGGGGTCGGGGCACACACCAGTTTCGCAAAGGAGGATCAGGCTCTTATGGCAGGCTTGTGCTCACGTCTGCTGGCTGGGATCCAGGCAGCACTGTCTGCCGATGCCGTGGCGCTGTTCCCACCTGAGCTAGTCAGATGGAAAGTCATGTCACCGAGCTTCCCCACTGGCACAGATTGCAGCTGACCAGGACCGCCTGCCGTGAACACAGATCAGCTGCTGCCCCTGGACCAGGCAGATGGACCTTCTGGTGTCTGCATTATGTCACCATGTAACCAACATATCAGCAAGAATGCTCCCAGGGCAGAATGAGATTTGCTGTAGGTCGACTTCTCTGCAGGAGTTGCACATTTTGCTAAAGTCCAGGTCCTCCGTCCTCATCTCTTTGTCCCTGGGGAGAATCTTGAATTTCCCCAGTGATTGTACAGGAGCCATGCAGAAGTAGGCAGGTAGTCTTGTCTGTGTGGAGAATGTGTGCGGCTGTAAACTCATAATGAACTCTTGTGAGGGCTGAGGCCAGTGGCGTGGACCAGCATCTGGCCTGGCGTGAGACAAGGCCAAGCCCACATTTCTCCAGGCTCTGACTGTTGAGAAGCACAGGTAGCAGCTTGGTCTCTGTCCCCTTAGACCCTGTCTGTGCCAATAGGGAGGTGCGCCTTAGGTTTCCCCCAAGCGTGGCCTCCTGCTGTGAACAGATGACCAGGGACTGTGCAGCCGTCTCTGCTTTCATTTGTGTACAGGCATAGCATTCTTTGGAAATATGGCTAGTAGACATTTGCTGGAGACCCAGCTCATGGGCCACATGGCATTCAGCTGCTTTTGCAGGGGTAGGGGTACAGGGCACATGAAGCTCTAGGTGACCAGGGCAGACCAGGTCACCACCCATTTTTCTTTCGCCATGGGATGATGATGACGAAGATGCTGTGGACACCACCTTGTAGCATTGCTGTGAGGGTTCACTAAGCTGATAGAGATCAAGTACTGTGTAAGCAGTCAGCCCCACCCACGTGTGTGGCGGCAGTCAAGAGCCTTCCTGCTCACCCGCCCTTCCTTGCAGCCTGCTCCCTGTGAGCTCTCTTGAGGAGGGAGGCCTGCGAGTGGGCAGAGGTAAGGCAGTCATGGGCTTCGGTACAAAGTGCAGCTGAGCACAACCGCCAGGTTTGTGCTTGGCGTCTTGTGATGGATGGAACCCGCTGAGGCACTGATTTCATGCGGGCACGTTCAGTCTCATTCTTGTGCTCTAGTGCAGGTCCTCAGAGTCCCAGGAGCAAGCCTCCCTCCTCCCTGTCTCGTGACTACCAACTAATCTCCCTTCCTGGTCTAGGGATATGTCATTCAGCCCAGCTCCTTTGCCATGAGTCAGTCCTGAGAACCCAAACCAAGACCCATTGCTGTCGAGTTGATTCTGACTCATAGCAACCTCATGTGTTACAGAGTAGAACTACTTCATAGAGTTTTCTTGGCTGTAATCTTTACAGAAGCAGATTAGCAGGCCTTTCTTCTGTGACACCACTGGATAGGTTCTAACCGCCAGCCTTCAGGTTAGTAGTCTAATGAAAACCATTTGGGCCACCTGGGGACCTTATCCCTGCAAACAAAGGCCGCCAAAGCCTTGTTGTCAAAGAGGAGGACTGGTTGGGGGGACAGACTCGATGTGGGTGTTATGGGGAGGCTTCCACCAACTTTGCAAGTAGAAGCTCACTCATTGACCTTCTGAACTTGTTTCTGATTTATTTGTGTAAAATTTTTCTGTGCCTGTTTTTAGACTTGTCTGAACAAACTGACTAAATAGTAAATAAGGTTAAGAATGTTTTTTGAAGAGGAAATACAATAGTTCCTTTCTGTTGGAAGTTGACCAACATTACAGCTGTGCTATCTGTAAGTGCTGTTTGTCCTTAGAATGTTCTCAGACCCCTCGGAGCAACTGAGATGAAAGCAAAGAATGTCCTTGAAAGCCAGGCGGCTTCCTCAGAGGGTCTGGGGACTTGGGCAGGAAACACCTTTATGTTTTATTTCCATTAACCCAGAGGTTCCCAAACTTTCTTGGTTCACAGCACCCTTAGTGTCTCAAGTTTCTCATGATGCTCCTAGGCTAAAAGAAATACTTAACAGTTTTGTTTAGTAGAGAGTTAGGGCCAAGCAACTTATTAAGTATTAATATCCCAACAGCTGTGTGGCTGTTGGAGAAAATAAAACACAGACATTGAAAGGAAAAATATTCTTAGTTCATCCTTAAATAACCACACTTCCTTGCTGGTGGGTTGTGTGCCTGTTGGGTGCTGCCCAAGTCAAACCTGGGTACCCGAGTGCCACGATTCCTGTTCCACGTGGGTTTTTGCAGGGTTGCATTTTTATTAGTGACTGCTGCACACCAGGCTTGGCAAGGTGTGATGTCAGAATGAACCTGGTACAGGCTGACATGAAAGCTGTGGACGGCCTGTGCTCAGAGTTCCCACAGTGCCCCGCCAAGCTTACTGTGGCAGCCGGGGCACCTTAGCACTCAGTTTGGGAACCACGGCACTCACCTCTAACATCTCTTCGTCTCTTATTCCTCTCAACTGGAAGCATGCTATAGGGTTCCTACTGGGAGTAGATCCTGAGTCAGGCAGCTGGCTTTGAGTTGGAAACAGGTGAGATTCTCTTCCTGTTTCTTGGCCATGGATCAGTACAAAACCCAAGAGGGGCAGCATCTTTGGATCACTCAGACATACAACTTTGGGTAACAATCCTGTCTACTCTGCCCTAAGATTCCAGCAGTCAGTTCCCCCTTTCATCTGCAGGTGGGTGTAGGAGTCAGCGTTGTCAGAGCGCCTCCTTTGCTGAGTCGTTCTCTGGCACCTACTGTGCGCGGGGAGTGCAGGAGTGGGGTGAGATGGCCCGGCTCCCAGGTGCGTGTGTGGGCGAGGGGAGAGATGAGACCTCCACAGGGAGGTGCTGGGGGCTGGATGGGTGGGCCAGGCAGCCTTGGTGTGGAGCTGAATGTTTGGAGCACAGGGTTTGTGAGTGAGGAGATGACAGAGGTAAAGGCCTGGCCTGGGGGGTGGGGCCAGGGGAGACACACAGGGAGCACTGCCTCAGAAAAAGTCCTCTGGCTCTTGGGTGGAGCTTCTCACCAGGCGCCTCTTATCCTGTGTCCGAAGCAGACTAGACATTCTGTTGCCTTCCCTCATGTTACTATCTCTGAGAGATTTCTTGTCTCAGAGATGAGCGGGTTCTGGAGGCTTCCTAAGGCTCTCTCTCACCCACAGATGTGGAGGGCTGAGCCACTAGGTATAGGTTGCTTGGGTTCTGCAGCATGGTTGGGTCGGGATGTGGCCTAAAGGCACACCGGCCCCAAGGGGTAGGTAGTGGGGTGGTCTGTCCGGGTCCCAAGTGGGCCACCTGGAGGTCCCGGACATGGCATGGATTCCCTTTGTTCAGCTGTCATTGCCTGGCAACCTTCCACGTCATGGGTGTGGATATCTTCTGTCCTCGGTTGTCTCCAGCTGTCTCCTAAAAGGAACTTCTTCTGGTCCCCGAGTCCACCTCTTTTATTGAGCATACGTCACTTGTGTCTTTGGATTTAAACTGACTTCTTATTAGGTGCTGTCAAGTCGATTCCGACTCATAGCAAGCCTGTGTACAACAGAATGAAACGCTGCCCAATCCTGTGCCACTCTCAAAATCTTTTGCTGTGCTTGAGCTCGTTGTTGCAGCTTCTGTATCGATCGATCTCGTTGAGGGTCTTCTTTTTCACTGACCCTCTACTTTACCAAGCATGGTGTCCTTCTCTGGGGAGTGGTCCCTCGTGATAACATGTCCAAAGTAAGTGAGACAAAGTCTCACCATCCTCCTTTTTAAGGAGCATTCTGGCTGTACTTCTTCCAAGACAGATTTGTTTCTTCTTTTCGCAGTCCATGGTATAGTCAGTATTCTTCACCAACACTACAGTTCAAATGCATCAGCTCTTCTTCGGGTCTTCCAGCTTTTGCATGCATATGAGGCAGTTGTAAATCCAATGGCTTGGGTCAGGCACACCTTAGTCCTTTAGATGACATCTTTGCTTTTTAACACTTTAAAGAGGCCTTTTGGAACAGATTTTCCCAATGAATACGTCGTTTGATTTGTTGACTGCTGCTTCCATGGGTGTTGACTGTAGATCCTAGTAAAATGAAATCCTTGACAACTTCGATCTTTTCTCCATTTATCATGATGTTGCTTATTGGTCCAGTTGTGAGGAGTTCTGTTTTCTTTATGTTGAGGTGTAATCCATGCTGAGGGCTGTAGTCTTTGATCTTCATCAGTAAGTACTTCAAGTCCGCTTCACTTTCAACAAGCAAAGTTGTGTCATCTGCATAGGTTGTTAATGAGTCTTCCTGCAATCCTGATGCCGCATTCTTCTTCATATAGTCCAGCTTCTCAGATTATTTGCTTAGCATAGATTGAATAAATGTGGTGAAAGGATACAACCCTGAGGCACACTTTTCCGAATTTTAAACCATTGAACTAACTACCTCTAATGGAATTAACCTCAGTAGCTCCTAGCAGGGGGATCTTGAACTTCGTTTGTCACTTGAGTTATGGATAGAAGCCACCCTGTTTAGACTTTCTGCCTGGGCCCTCTGGGGGTGTTGTGTTCAGGGCACTTGGTATGGGGGCATCCTCACTTAAAGGCCAACTGAAACCACCAAGGAGTCAGGCAGGTTTGGGCCCCTGGCTGGCTAGAGTCCTAGCTCCTCCACTTCCAGGCTGATGAGCAGGTAGTTGCTGAGCTCTGCGCCATTCTTTCCTCCTCTGTGAAATGGGGTGAGACTAGGCGCATCTCACAGTTGTCATGAGGACTCCAGTATCACTCTCTGTGAATGTGAGCCGGCAGCTGGACAGGGCATCTGGCCTTAGTTCGATGATGGTGGTTGTTTAAGGCATAGTGATGAGGGAGAGTTAGAGAATCAAGTTTTCTGTAGAACAACCTCCGTTTATCTTATGAACAGAAAAAATCACTGTCCTTGGCTCTGGGGCCTGTCTGGGCCTGGTGTGAAGGTGAAGTAGTATGTCGTTGGTCGAGAATGCACTGGCAACCTCTGTGCCCTTGGCTTTGCCACATGCCCGCGTGGACAGAGAAAGCGTGCAGCCCAGCCCAGCTGCTCCGGGTGGCCCAAAGAACACAGTCACCGTGGCTTCATCTTGCCTCGGAGACTTCCAGAATGTCCTGACTTAATAGAAGACTGAGACTGCTTCCTCTTGGCAGGATGGTGCTGGTGTGGCCCTGGCCCAGTGCTTCTCCTCCCAGGTGGGGCTGAGGGAGCCTGGCTGGGGCAAGCCTGGGGGGTCGGTTTGCAGGGGGAGGGTAGTCCAGCCCCCTGCCCCTCTACCCCTGCCCCCACATCTGCCTAGGCACCAGGCATATACTCCCAAGCTTCTTTCTAAAAGTCTGGTGTTGAGACCAGCCCACACATGACTCTCGGCCCCTTGCTGCCGCCCTCCCTCCGGCTCACTTGGAGCACACCGATCCCTCCCCGTGTGGCTGGGCCCCCTCACACTCGGCCCCTTCTGTTCCTTGGACATGTTGGTTCTGCTGGTACAGTCCCTTCTCTGTGGTACTGCTCCTCCAGACAGACCGACACACCTGTCCAGGCACTCAGCATGTTTCAGTCACATAACTGAAGAGCTGACATTTTTTGTTGGCATCACTCATCCTGCCATCCCCTTTCCCTGTCTTGCCTGCACTCCCATCCCGAGCTCCTGCAGTTGTCCAGTGATCACCTCTACCTGGGTACCATGGAGGGTGTGAGAGTGGGCATCTCTCTTTCTGCTGCTCCTCCCCTACCCCTGCGCCTTCCCCTCTGACAGGTTCTCGCAGATGCTCGGGTCCCAGCCTACTGTGGGGCCTGGGCAGGCTCCCCACCTTGCTCTCCCCTCTGGGGCCCTCCTGTGCTTCCTCTCATGTTCCCGTGCCCCGTCGATGTCCCCACGGCCCCCTCCATGGGGGCACACCACCCTCAGGACTCTCGTCTCACCCCTGTCCTGCATCTGTTGGTTTATTTAGTGGTGGCGTTTGTGGGTACCCCCCCCCCCAATTTTCTGTCTTACTTACCATACTTTTTTAAAAAACATATTGTGTTTTTAGTGAAAGTTTACACAGCAAATCAGGTTCTCATTTAACAATTTCTATACATATTGTTCAGTGGCATTGGATACATTTTTCACAATATATCAGCTTTTTCATTGTTTCTATTCTGGTGGTTCTGTTTCTCATAATACAGTGTCCTTTTCCCCCTTACCTTCTTATCTTTGGTCTAGGGATAATGTTTACCATTTTGGTTTTACTTAGACGATTATTGAGAGGAGCACAGTACTCAAGGGTGGTACTTTTTTTTTTTTTTTTTTTTTTAAATATATATTTTATTGTACTTCAGGTGAAAGCTTACAGAGCAAATAGTTTCTCATGAAATAGTAGTACACATGTTGTTTTTTTTGACATTGGTTAACAACCCCACAACGTATTAAGCCTCTAAATTCTCAACCTTTTTTTTTTTATGAAAATTACAGATGGCCAAAGATACACCGTTTCAAAATTTTCTACATTCACAGTTCAGTGACATTGACTACGCTCTTCCAACTGTGCTGTTATTCTCACTTAAGATGAAGGCTTACAGAACAAAATAGTTTTTCATTTAACAGTTACTACACATGTTGCCCTATGACAATGGTTAACAATCTCACAGCACATCAAGAATATCCTTACTCCACCTTGTGTTCCCTATCACCAGGGGGCTTCCTTGTCCCCTTCTGTCTTCTGGACCTTGTCAGTGGACTATTGTACCTCTTTAGTCTCATCTGTTTATTTATTTATTTATTTATTTTTATTTTATTTAAACACCATTTCAAAACTTTTTACTTACACATTTAAGTGATATTGACTATGCTCTTCCAATTGTGCTGCCATTCTCGCCCAAGATGAAGGCTTACAGGACAAAACAGCCTCCCATTTAATAGTTACTACAAATGTTGCCCTATAGCAGTGGTCAACAATCTCACAATACATCGACAGTGTCCTTATTCAATTTGTGTTCCTTATCATCAGTTTCCTACTCTCCCTCTGCCTTCTGGCCCTTGTCACCGGACTCCTGTACATCGTTAGTCCCATTTAGTTTTACTGGGGTGTCCATTCCCAGGCTTAACATCGAACCTTGAAGGTAACTTCCCCTCTGAGCTGAAAGGGTGTCTGGGGGCCACACTCTCGAGGTTTCTCTAGTATTCTTTAGGCCAGTATATCTGGTCTTCTTCTTCTTATTTTTTTTTTTTTTTGGGAGTTAAAATTATGCTCTACATCCTACTCCAGCTCTGCCCAGAACCCTCTGTTGTGATCCTGGTCAGAGGAGTCATTGGTGGTAGCCGGGCACCATCCAGCTGTACTGGGCTCAGTCCCGTGGAGGCCTTGGTAGCTGTGGACCATTAGTCCTTCGGACTGATCTTTTCCTTGTATCCTGTTCTCTTCGTTCTCCCTTGTTCCCGAAGGGATGAGATCAGTGGAGTATCTTAGATGGCCGCTCATAGGCTTTTAAGACCCCAGACACTACTCACCAAGGTAGAATGTAGAGCATTATCTTTATAAGTAGTGTCATGCCAATTGAGCTAGATGTTCCCCGAGATCATGGTCTCAAGGGTGGTACTTTTTTATTCTATGAGCCAATCTGTCATTTGAAAGGTGACCTTTGGGAATGGTTTGAGTTCCAAGTGTAAAGGGTATTCCATGGTGATAACCTCTGGGGTTCATCTAGTTCTACTGGTCCAGTAAGTCTGACTTTTTTTTTTTTTTTTTTTAAATGAATTTGAGTTTTGTTCTCTGTTTTTCTCCCATTTTGTCCAGGGCCATCTGTTGAGTCCCTGGTCTGAATGGTTGGTAGTGGTAGCCAGCACCATCTAGTCTCACGGCAGGTGAGGCCCATTGCTTGTGTAGACTATTAGTTGTGTAGACTAGTTTCTTTTTTGCATCTTTGGTTTCCTTCTTTTTCTTTTGCGCCAGACAAGTGGAGACCAATAGTTGTATCTTAGATGGCCACTTGCAAGCTTTTAAGGCCCTAAATGCTACTCACCAAACTAGGATGTAGAACATTGTCTTTATGGACTGTATTATGCCAAGTGACTGAGTTACCCCACGAGACTGTGGTCCTAAGCCCTCAAACCCAGTAAGCCAATCCCATGAGGTGTTTGGTTATATCTAGTAAGTATATTTGTATATGCCTTCCTGTACATATATATGCATACGTATCTATATAATCATGCACGTATTTTATTGATATTTCTGTTGTAGCACAATTGTATATCCCCCAATGAATTTTTTTTACATTTTCCACACAAATCGTTCATTGACATTATTTAAATTTATCACAGTTTGTCAGCATTCTCTTTAATTGTGTTTATACCCTTCTGTTTGTGGTCAGACACTCGTCTTTACTATGGTTGTGCTATGCTCAATACTTCCACACTCAATGCCACTTACCCATCACCAGAAGCCATATGTTTGTTTTTAAAGGATACTCAAGTTTTTAAAGTAAACTCAGTCATGGAAATCAGTACTGTTAAATGCCATGAGAACAAAGCAGCATGGTTAAATTCTCGCAGATCACATTGTCTATGAACACCTTGGAACACCGCCCTTCCACTAGCACCCAGCTAGACTTTCTTGTCAGTAGCTGGGATGGGAAAGGGGAAAATTGCCCCGAGTGATGAAAGACTGTCCACCTCGAGCAGGTCTGCAACCTCTTCACCAGCTCTGTCCTGAAGGAGCCATAGACCTGCCTCTCCAAGTCCTCCCACCCTTTAGCCACTATATGTCTGAGCCTGGAGAAACCCTCTTCTCTCCTTCTTGCCGGTCACTGTGGACATCGGTATCCCAGCATACCTAACATCCCTCCTGTCTCCCACAGTGCCCCTACCTTGCTGCCCTGCATTTACTGCGGGCTGGATATAAGCTAACAGTGCCTTTTGACATCCCATCTTGTTCTGAATGCACACCACATTTTTTTCCTGGGGTCCCCTCCACGGGCCTCCACCCGGCCAGCTTCCCCACTGCAGGTCCCTCTTCCCTTCTCTAGCACTGTGTCACATTTGTGGCACCTGCCCTCACCCCCTTCTGCAGAGATGCCTCCTGAGCCAGGTGCTGCAGGTGGAGCTGGCCTTGGTATAGTTTATCCTCTCTGTCCAAGTCTTGAGAAACTGGAGGGCATGGGCTGTGAATACCAGACTTGGCGTCTGGGGCAGGGGGCCTCATTATGCACTTGTGTAGCAGTGAATGCGAGACCCCTCTAGACATCTCACTGGCACCACTGAGAATGCACCCTGCCCTCAGCGCCTCTGGGTCGTCACACCAGGTGGCATGAGCATGTCCCTTCCACAGTGTTACCCCCTTTTGTTGGCCAGATGATTGGAGAATGATCCAGTGTTCTTTAAGTGCTTTGCTTCCCGTCTCTGAATAGACAAAAGGCACTCTTAAATCTTGTATCTGTTTGGTGGAAAGGAGGGGAAAGAATGTTGTTCTCAGCTGCTGTGAAGTCACCCCCAGCTTTGCTGCAGGGCCTCTTCTGGGCCACTCACTGCTGGCTCTGTCAAAGGGTTCCTTCTGGACTTCTCGTCATCTTTAGTATTACAGCCCTTAACCCATTACAACTCTTTTTAGGAGGTGCAGCTTTTTTTGGAGGTTCCTCACCTTATCTCTCTCTGCTGCTTCTCTCTTCTTTCTTCTTGCCTCTAAAAGCCTCTGTGGGGTTGACTGCTTATATAAGCAAACTCCTTGTCAGTGTCAAGGCGTGGCCCTTCCAGTACGACCACAAACCCACCAGTCCCCGCAAGTCACTCAGTCCTGTTGGGTGGATTTTCAAGCCACTAGTTTGCAAAGCAAGTTGACCAATCCCTGCAAGGTGTGTAAAGTAGACCAATCACAGGGCAGACTGCAGCCCAGGGGTGGACAGAAAGTATCAGGCCATCAGGTGGTTTACAGCTCACCCAGGAAATGTCAATTAACCTGGACAAAAGTAAACCTGGGGTAGAAAACAACTTGGAAGGCTCCCCTCCCCCAGTTGCCTTCAGAGAACTAGGGCAGAGGTAACTCCTCAGGGCTTAAGGAGAAGATCTCACAAGTTGTTTTTCCAAAGAATCAAGTTGAAAGGCTCTGTAAAGGAACTCATTCCACCATTCTCGGTTCAGCAGCACAGCAGCACTTAAGCCTCTGCTGATAGAGGGGTGGTGTCTGCACATGAGGTACGTTGGCTGTGAATCCAACCTGGGGTCTCCCTCATGGAAAGAGAGAGTTCTACCACTGAACCACCAGTGCCCCCAGCAGGGAGGAGCAGCCCTTCCTTTTAAAGCAAGCCAAGGTCTTTCTCAGACACAGTCTGTGACACTGACAGCACTCGCTATGGTTGCTCTTCAGCCAACTGCTTTGAGCCAGATTCGCACCATGCCCGTTCAAAGTCCTGCACATGCAGCCTTGGGGCTCCTTGTGCCTGGGCCCTCCGTATCTAGTGTCCCCCCAAATACCCCATCTGTTCCCCCATGGCAGCCTCTTCATGAGAGCCACTCTCTTCCTGCCTTCCCTAGCCAGGCAGTAGCTACCTCTGCAGCCAGCAAAGCACCATGGCAGGCACAGCTGTCCCTGTGGTGATGGGGCTTCTCTGGCTTCTCGTCAGCCCTCAGCTCACCTTCTGGCCCTTGGGGTCAGAGGCCGGCACGCAGGGCCGAGGGCAGGAGGTCTAGCTCATGCAGCCCCTGACTGCAGATGGCCCAGCTGAGGCGTAATGTGGGAATACGCCAAAGTGCATTTACAGGCACCTTTGTGGGACTCTTGGCTTCCATTACCCTTGGGTTGAGATGGTGTGGAGTCATGAAGGAATTTGTCAGTGCCAAGGGTGTGCCTCAGCTGTGCTGACTTAGAGCTACCTCTCAAGCCACCCGGAGTCTGAAGATGATGGGGGGATGGGGTCTGCCACGTTTCCCATGGTTGGGTGAGAGCATGCTCCTGGGGCCTGGGTCTGTGCTTTGACCTTAGTGAGCACCTTCCGGGATCAAACTACGCGAGCCAGCCAGGCTGTCCCAGTGAGGCCTCCCCTTTGCCCTCTCTCCCCACATCTTTCCCTGACTCCTTGACCAGAAGGATTCTCACCCACTGAACTCCTCTGTTCCTAAGGGTTCTTGGTAAGGGCAGGCAGCCCGAGCTCATCGTGTCTCCCTACTACTGGGACGGGTTTAACGCTGACTGATCATGCCTTGTTCTTGCAGGTAGGACAGTGACACAGCAGGCAGTGCACAGATGGAGCAAGTGGCCCGGGCATTCTGAGCGGGCACTCCCCTTGCTACCGGCTAGGTAGACTCAGTCCTCCACTGAGAGTGGGCCATGTGCTCCTGGGGCCACATAGTGATAAAATACATTTGCCCCTGCCCGGCAGGTACAAAGGCACCTGGATAGGGGTGCACACGCAGGCACAGGCTCTGCAGGTGGGGCAGCTGGGAACAGTGTCCTTCAATGGTCAGTCAGGCTATGACCAGCTGGTTATAAAGCAGTTTCTTTGTTGTGTTTTTACAAATAGCAGTTGCCAAGAAAATGTCGGTCGTTGGGGTGTCCTCTGAACCCACATGGCATCAGAGGTGGCCGAGTCAGCTGCCATCCGGCCCGCCTTACCTCCATGCCTGGCCTAGCCCGTGGTCACTGGCAGCTCTGTGGTCCAGACCCACAAATGCAAGCAGAAATGGTAGCATTAGCACCGTATTTAGGGGCAGCTCTCACACACACAAGCAGCATCCCCCGCGTTCACAGGTGGGAGGGTGGAGTGTGGTTTGTAGTCAGGGGCTCCTGTTCCTCCTGCCCCATAGCACCTGCAGCCATGTCCTTTGCCGCATGGATGTGACCGCTCTCTGCTGGGTGACAAGTCTTAAGACAGGCGGCAAGAAGCCCTCAGGAGGGAGGAAGCAGCAGGGCAGTCCCTGCCTAGCGCACAGTGGGGCTGACTCCATCCCCGCCATGATGGCTGCGGTTAGGCTGGGCCATGAGGCACCGCACCCCTGCCACCCACTCTTACGAGACCTTCTCTCCCTGCAGAGTGCCTGGTGGAGAATGTGATGGGATCGGTAGCATGTCTGCGGAGAGCGGCCCTGGGACGAGATTGAGGAATCTGCCCGTGATGGGGGATGGACTAGAAACTACCCAGATGTCCACACCGCAGGCTCAGGCCCAGCCACAGCCAGCCGCCACAGCCAGCGCCAACCCCCCGCCCCCTGAGACCTCCAACCCCAACAAGCCCAAGAGGCAGACTAACCAGCTGCAATACCTGCTCAAAGTGGTGCTCAAGACACTATGGAGACACCAGTTCGCGTGGCCTTTCCAGCAGCCCGTGGACGCCGTCAAGCTCAACCTCCCTGTGAGTAGTGGGGTCAGGCTTCCTGCATCCCTGCGGGGGAGGGTGCCCATAGGGACAGGGTAGGGGTCCTCAGGAAGCCCAGCATCTGGCCCCAACTGCCTCCAGCACCCCGTGAGTCAAAGTCACAAATAGTAACTGATTCCTCAGATGTAAGGATATGAGACAAACGGTGTGGAGATTGAAACAAGGGGCAAGTGAGCACTAGGAGAGTCCCATCAGGTTCCGTGGTGGGCTGGAGTTGGAGCCCTTGGCGGCCTTGGCCTTGTCCTCAGCCATGACTGGCCAGATGCTACCGGGTGCTCCCCTCTCCCAGGCACTCCTCTCCTCTCCTCTGCTTCCCTTGAGAGGTTTCAATTCGCCCCTATCCCGGCAGGTGGTTCTGGAAGCACAGCTTCTGTCTTCAGCTGAACCCAGGGAGCAGATAGGATAAATGCTTTCATTTTTTTCTCTTCATCGAGGAAACTTTGTCCTCTGCTGTTTGCCAGGCCCCACACAGCCCCCTGGGCGTTCTAAAAGTAGGGCAAGGGATGGACATGCAGTGGTTGCCTTTAGTCATAGCTGGGGCTGAGGGGGCCATGAGTGCCTGTGTGGGTGTCATTAGCCTCTGGTGATTGTCCCAGTGAGCCCCCCATGTCTGTGATAGCCATCCAGCAGTCAGGTTCTGCAGGCTTGTTGGGGGGGGGTCCCCCAAGTTCAGGCTCTGCGGCTGCTCTTGTGTTAACCAGGACAAGTAGCAGGGCAGGAATGAGACAGGAACAGAGCCCATGGAGAAAGGGGAAGCTGGGGCCCAGAGACCCCGAGAAGGCAGGGTGCCAGTGCCAGCCAGCAGAACAGAGCAGGGTGGGTGACCTGAGGGCGAGTGGTTTGGGGGTTGGAGGTCAGTGTTGTTGTGAAATGGAGGCAGGATCAGAACCCCCCCCCCCCCCCCCCCCACTTGGGGAAGAGAGAGTGAGTCGTCCTCTCATCCCTGTGACTTGATGTCCTCCCTCAGCAGCCCCCCAGAGGGAGGAAGAAGAGGCCGGTCCATTCGGTGGTGGCATTGATCTGCCATCAGCTCTGATCTGGCAGAGAGCTGGGGATGGGGATGGGGCTGGACCAGGGGCCACTCACTGCAGCCTGGTGCCCAGGGCTCCTCCTCTGCGAGGTGGTGTTAGGGCCGCCGAGAACATGCACCTCCTTCATCTGCTTTCTGCTGCCTTCCAGGCCTTGACCTGTGTTTGGCCTCTGTCCCTGCTGGACTTTTCCCTAGAATGGCCCACCAGTTAGTCCCTCCCCCACTGAAGACTCTCACCCACCTTCCCCCTCCTGCGCTGTCCCCTCCATGGTCCAGTTGCTCTTGAGCCATTTAGCACACCATGGCTGCTTCAATCTGGAGAACATCATTCAGCATCTCACCCCCTTCTAAGAGACTTCTGGCTGTAGAATAAAATCGGAGAACATGGTTCTTGGTGGGTCTGAGCGGGGCTAGCCATACCAGCCTTGGGAGCTCCCACCCTCTGTGTGCAGGCCCCTTGGCCACCTGGCCTTCCAGGGTCTGATCTGGAAACACAGGTGCTGCTGTACCCATCCCTGAATTCCTCATATGATTCCTTGTAAAGCAACTTTTGGTTTTAGAACAGGTTTAAGTTTACAGAAAAGTTGTGGAGCCTGATTTCAAGGGCTAGGTCCACACCTACTGTTAGATCCTTGTGTTTGGACCTTACAGGGTCAGGTCCAAGGTTTGGGAGCTGGGTCTGCCGGGAGTCCCACCCTGGCACTGAGCCAGTCATTGTTCAGCAGCATGGTGGTGCCCTGTTGTCAAGGGCTTTCGCTCTTCAGACTCCTGCTCTCTGGGTTTTCTGATGGGACTACATTTTGCATGTCCTCTCCCTCACGTCAGTCAGGTTTCCTTTTTAAAGCGGGATGGTTGCATCCCCTCTGTGGCTTGTTGTTTTTTCACGGAGTAGAGGGTTTCGGGGAGCCCACGTTGTGCAGCTCACCTCAGACCCATGTTCCCTCGTGATCTCTGACCTCCTGAGACAGCGTTTCACTGGGATTGGTGAGGGTGTCATCCAAACTGGGGGGCCAAACCCCTACTGGACATACAGAGACAGATGTGTCCTCTTGGTGTGGGCTGGCCCTCATCTCCCCAAACCCTGACACCCACCCACAACTCCTCGCCCCCGTGGGCCCAGCTCAGGTCTGCCTTCCCTGGACGCACCCGTTGTTCCTGTGTTTCTTTCCCCCTCATCACACCCAGCTCCCAACATGGCAGGAGTGGATGGGGCACAGGCACAGGGCAGCCAGTCTTAGCTTTGGCTGCCTTCAAACTGTCACTCCATCCACGTGAGAAAGTTCCACTCTGGACACTTGTCACCCTTACGTGGGCTATGTTCAAGCACGAAAAGAAGTCAGGGAACCAGACTTAAGCGAAGAGGGTTCTTCTGGTGGTGCATCAGTGACACAGAAAGCAGGGCCTGGGTGGGGGTTCAAACCCTGGCCTCACAGGACTGGGATTTTACGGACGTGTAAAGTTTTAAAGGAGGGGGTGGTAAACAGGACTTGCCAAGGGGTGGTTTTACCAGCTAAGAACAGATTCTTTTAAAAGGCTTTGTGTTTTCCCCATTATTTCCTTACAGTGAAAGGCTATTTTAACATCCAAAAAAATAATAATAAGAAGAAAACCATAAATCTCAGTCAAGACCTGTTCCAAACAGGACAGTTGGCAGACCTCCCCCTTTCCCACTGGGGGTGTGATCACATCTGCTCCAAGGACCTCTAGCACTCAGGACTTGTGCTTGGGTCACATGAGCTTTGGGGTCTCCCTCAGGGTCGCTGGCCAAGGACGTGGTAGCGCTTCTGCTTGTGGGGTGTCCTGGTGGTTGCAGGCCACCTGGCCCGTGTGTGCCTGAGGGGACCTTTGCACATGGCGCTCTTTGCCCCCCAGGATTACTACAAGATCATCAAGACGCCCATGGACATGGGGACGATAAAGAAGCGCTTGGAAAACAACTATTACTGGAATGCTCAGGAATGTATTCAGGACTTCAACACAATGTTTACAAACTGTTACATCTACAACAAGGTGAGCTTGCGTGCACGGGCATATGTGGGGGAGGGGGCAGGGGCAGGTGTGGGGCAGGAGTATGGGGCAGGTGGGATCAAGTCTGCAGGAAGAGGCAGTTGTAAGTGGAGGTGCTAGGCCGTGGTTGTGCCTGTGACTGTGCATGTGTTTTGTGGGGAGGAGGGGCTGGCCGGCCAAGCTGGCTTTGTAATTTGTAAACCTGAAGCCCAGGCTTCCAATGCCCTTGGAACTTGGGTCCTTGAGCTTGTCTGGTGGAGAAGGTGTGAGGACAGCAGCGACGGCTCATTAATGTCCATGTGGGTGACATAAACTGTCAGGAAGGGATTGCTAGTTTGTAGCTGTGCAGAGGTGGTTCAAGCAGGAGCCGTGTGAGGGCGCAGGGGCCGCAGGGGCCGCAGGGCCAGGGGCTTCATGGGAGACAGTCTCCCAGACACCCAGGTGTAGCTACTCGCAGCTTCCAGCCTTGGAATCAAGTGTCCCCTCAACCTTACGCACAGACCCAAAGGCCGCTCCTCAGCCCCATAGCCACGTCCCGTGACCCGGCTGTGCCATGAGGCCGGTCCTTTGTTCACAGTGAGACCACAGTCGTGATTAAAACCCACCCTCCCAAATAGAGCGGCTCTGGAGGCAGACCCCAGGCAGAACTCAGCTTTTGACCTCTGCTGGTGTAGTGGTAGAATGGCCCAGAAGAGATGGGTAGGTGAGTTTCTCGAAGTTTCCTGTGTTTTCTAAAAAGCCTCCGCTCGTGCTACGAGGCTCACGCGGCGCTTGCACGGGCAAGGTCCCTTCCAGCTTAGAGCCACATGGGGCAGCGCATCACGGGCGCAACGGAAAAGTGGGCAGCGTGGGGAGACCCAGTGTGCCGTCATAGGGCCCGCTGGGGATGGAGCCTAGTGAGGTATCCGTGGCATGAGGGCCTGCATGATTTGAGTGGATCTAAAGAGTTAGGACAGACCAGAACTCAGGGGAGGCCTTGTCAGGTGCTTGAGCCATTAGGACGGTTTCTCAGACGGCCAGAGCAGAAAAGACTCGAGAGGGAGGCACAGGGGCCAGGTGCTGGCTTGGCACCTGTTGGGAAGGGAGCCTTTGTGACACTGGGGGCTCAGATTGGGAAGGACCCTCCTGGAGACGGTGCCTGGCGCTTTGGGGCAGGGGTGGCCCCGGGTAGGGCGCTGTCACTCTATTTGGAGAGGTGGGGCGGGCTCTGTGACTCACCCCCGTGTTTTCCCCACCCAGCCTGGAGATGACATCGTCTTAATGGCCGAAGCTCTGGAGAAGCTCTTCTTGCAAAAAATCAACGAATTGCCCACTGAAGAAACCGAGATCATGATCGTCCAGGCAAAAGGACGAGGACGCGGGAGGAAAGAAGCAGGTTGGCACTGCCAGTGCACCCACCCCAGGCAGCAGGAGATAGCATGGAGATTGACTGTGTTTCTCTCCGACCTTTGCCCCTTTCCCAAGTTTGATTGGGGGCTGGGAGTGGTGGGGAGGCGGCCACAGTGTATATAGGCTGCCAGGGTACTGTTCGGACACGGTGGGATTAATTCAGTGGTGGGTCTGCCCCATCGGTCACTGACCATGGGACCTCCCCCAAGTAGAAATAATGACGCCTTTGAGGAGGGAGAGTCCCTGGTTGGTGCAAACAGTGAATACACTTGGCTGCTAACCGAAAGGTTGGAGGTTTGAGTCCCGGAGGCACCTTGGAAGAAAGGCCTGGAGATGCACTACTGGAAAACCAGCCATTGAAAAGCCTGTGGAGCACAGTTCTACTCTGACACTCTTGGAGTCACAGAGTCAGAATTGACTGGGTTTTTTTGTTTTGTTTTGTTTGGCCTTTGAGGGGAATTGGTGGACTTAGGAGCCCTGGTGGCACAGTGGTTAAGAGCTTGGCTGCTCACCAAAAGGTTGATGGTTCAAGTCCCCCAGCTGCTGTTTAGAAACCCTGTGGGTCAGTTTTACTCTGTGCTGTAAGGTGGCTATGAGTTGGAATCGACTCAATGGCAACAGGTTTGGTGATTTGGTTTTGGTGGATTTAGGTTAGAAAGGAAGTAGATCTATTTCAAAGCGCCGTCTAAGTTATTTGAATTCTTCATCCCACCAGTGCTAGAAATGATTTTTACTTTTCCACTGCAGAAAAAAGACATTAACCTGACCAAAAGTAATTTTAGCCAACATCCCAGCCGATCCTCGCAATTTGGAATCCACTCCTTTGAAATACCTGCATGCACTTGCATCAGAGCCACACCTGCTTGTGGCTGCTCCTCCTCCTGAAGGCTATCTCTGACCCCACCCTTTTGACACAGGGTTCCCAAGACCAGCAGATGGCAGTAGCTCGTGAAATAAAATGGTTCTGTTGCAAGAAAGTCCTTAGTGGCTGCCTTCTGCAGCTTCTGATCCACACGGCAGAGGGGTGATGTTTGCATGAGAGGACCAGGGTTTGGTTTGTTTTGCTCACCCAGAGAGCCCCTTTCTCTTTACTTCAACTCTGTGCTGGGCTCAGAATCTTTTCTGAAGCCAGGGGTGGGGCCAGGGCTGCCAGCTGGAAAGCCAGACGGCTAGGGAAACATCATGGGTGGCCAAGGAGCAAGTCTCGTCTGGCAGCCCCTGGCTGTTTCACACATTGAGAAACAGTCCCCATCCACCTGGCTGAGGCTTTTGTTTTAGCAGAGAGCCAAGTCCTCTTTCTGGGACCAGAGGTCCAGTCACACACAGGCCATGTGGCGGTTCTGCTCTGTGTCTGGGAGCAGTGCCCAAGGGAAGATGACCTGGCAAAGCCCCCCCATCACCTTGCTGTTTGAGGTGCTGGGGAAGCCATGGGGACAGTTACTTTTGCAGGACGCTGAGCATATTGGTGCTTGAGTATGCAGGCGATGGGACCATCGGTTCAGGCCTGGCCCTGGTTCCCTGCGTGCTGGCAAGCATCCACCCGCTTACGGCATAGCCATGGTCACAGCGGTGCCGAGGTTCGGAGCTGGCTGGGCATGCCCAGTGGCCATTGATGCTCAGGCTTACTGTCGGCTGTAGGGAAGCCTCCTGCGCCAGTCACCAGGGCAGCCACCCAGCATTCCTTGAGGCCTGGGTTGGGGCCTGCCAGCTTCCAGAAGCCTTGGCAAGGGCTGCCACTACCAGCCTCCACCAGACACTCACTCTGTAGGTGGTGCTTCTGGAACGAGGACAGCTCCCGGGGGACACTTCCTCCGCTCTCAGCCTCAGCCCTGGTGCCAGCATCCGGCCAGTGCCCTGCACCCTCAGTCAGGCCTCTGTGCGTACTGAGGGTCTCTGCCTGAGCCAGGCCTTGTGGCAGGACACCCTGGAAGTGGAGACGCAGATGGAGCAAGCCCTGCTTCCCAGGGCCAGGGGCCAGGCTGGGTGTGCGACATGAGAGATGTTGACGTCCCTGTGTCTCTGGATGTTGGCTAGCACAGGGGCATGCCCTGTGAGGCTGGCCACCTAGCCGGAAGCGGCTCCTCACTGCCCTCCCTTTCTCTGTTCGCAGGGACAGCAAAGCCTGGCGTCTCCACGGTACCGAACACGGCGCCAGCGTCAACACCTCCGCAGACCCAGACTCCTCAGCAGAACCCGCCACCCGTGCAGGCTGCTCCCCACCCCTTCCCTACCGTCACCCCAGACCTCATCGTCCAGACGCCCATCATGACAGTGGTGCCACCCCAGCCCCTGCAGGCGCCCCCGCCGGTGCCGCCCCAGCCCCCTCCCCCACCCACACCAGCCCCTCAGCCCATACAAAGCCACCCACCCATCATCGCAGCCACCCCTCAGCCCGTGAAGGTGAGCACCGCGTCTGCCTTGCAGGAGGGGAGGGGAGCCGAGCCGAGCCAGACTGCGAAGCCTATGGGGACCCTGGGCGTGAATGGGTGTTTCGGGGAGTTCACTGTGTTTACATCACAACAGCTTGGGAGCAGTCACCTGGCTGACCAGAAGGCCACATCATGTGCTGTCTCTAGTGGTTTCTCCCATTTCTAAGAAAGCACTGTGTCTCTGGTTGCCTTCTGAGCAGCCTCTGAGCTGAGGAGCAGGGCTGGATCTTGAGGCCCCCAGCTTTCAAGTAGACAGCAGCTTCCAAAGGCCTTTGTGGCTCCAGGGGCAGCTTTTGCAGCCAGCTTTGCTGTCCCTGCCACTGTCCCAGCTGCAGAGCAATGTGGGGAGGAGAGGGCCTCTGTTCTGAGCCTCAGGCCTGTGTCCAGGGAGTCAGGACCCCAGTCACAGGTGGGAGACACCCCAGAGAGCAGCTCTGCAACCACTGCCCTCTGACCCTGGTGTGCTTGTGCTCTCCACAGACAAAGAAGGGGGTGAAGAGGAAAGCAGACACCACCACCCCCACCACCATTGACCCTATCCACGAGCCTCCCTCCCTGCCGCCGGAGCCCAAGGCCACCAAGCTGGGCCCGCGGCGTGAGAGCGGGCGGCCTGTGAAGCCCCCGAAGAAGGATGTCCCTGACTCACAGCAGCACCCGGTGCCTGACAAGAGCAGCAAGGTCTCGGAGCAGCTCAAGTGCTGCAGTGGTATCCTCAAGGAGATGTTTGCCAAGAAGCATGCAGCCTACGCCTGGCCCTTCTACAAGCCTGTGGACGTCGAGGCACTGGGTCTGCACGACTACTGCGACATCATCAAGCACCCTATGGACATGAGCACAATCAAGGTGGGTCCTTCCCACCCAAGCACCCCATGGACATGAGCACAGTCAAGGGGGAGCCTCCCCTAGGCTAGGAGGGGGCCTGGCTCAGATAGATGGCTTCTCCACCTGCCCAAAGGAGCTCAGCGCCCCCTGCTGGGGAGAGTGGGGCTTGCTCATGGTAAGGTAAAGCGAGCCCTCCTTGGCCAGGCCCAGTG
This sequence comes from Dugong dugon, assembly GCA_030035585.1. Taxonomy (NCBI): domain Eukaryota; kingdom Metazoa; phylum Chordata; class Mammalia; order Sirenia; family Dugongidae; genus Dugong; species Dugong dugon. The sequence continues at coordinate 19,755,580 of CM057462.1, read as the reverse complement.
CCCCAGCACCTTGCGTGTAGTGGATGCTCCAGGAGAGTGGATGCCCATTGCCCTGTGTCAGAGATACGGCCCTCGCAGTCTCCCCACTTTGAGAGGCAGCAGCCAGGGCTGGCACTGTCACCACATCCTAGTAACCAGACACATGGAGGGAACTGGTGGCTTGGATGAAAGCTCAGTGCTGTCTGTCTGGGATCTTCCATGCAATTTCATGTCACGGCAGGTGGGACGGGTCCCTTTGACCAGTGCCATGTCTCGGGTCTGCCCAGATCAGAACAGGGCTCGGCCCCCTTGCAGCGTTGGCCTCTGCACCACCTCCTACACGGGTGGATGAGTTTGGGGCACTCGTGCCTGGCCCTGAGGCTCCCTGTTGTGTGGCCTTTTCCACCTGATATTAAAAACTAGGGTGATCCCCGCCCCCAAATGAGGACTTGGGTGACCCGAGAAGCCTGTTTGCTCCTGCAGGCAGCCCACACTGCTGCTGCTGCCCCTAAAACAGGCATGCACGGCTAACAGGCCTGGTCCTGTCTTCCCAGTCTAAACTGGAGGCTCGGGAGTACCGAGACGCTCAGGAATTTGGTGCTGACGTCCGATTGATGTTCTCCAACTGCTACAAATACAACCCTCCCGACCATGAGGTGGTGGCCATGGCACGGAAGCTCCAGGTGAGGCTCGGGGTGGGGACAACCCGGGATACCTTGGCAGGCTTTTTGCCACTTGCCTTGGCAGAGTGCCATGTTGCTTTGGAAGAATGGGCTCAACTTGGGATAAAGTGGAATTATCGACTAGCCAGTGCCAGAAGCCAGGAGTGTGTTGTGATCAGAGCCTTTCCTCGAAACAGGCTTGTCTCAGGCTGGCAGAGGGCATCTGTCTGCCAAGTGGACCCTTGAATCACAGTGGCTGTGAGCTCCACTGGGGTATTCCTGCCCAGGAACTCCTGAATCCTTCATTGCTAAACATTGTTACAGTGCTCCAGAGGTTACAACACAAACGTGTCAACTAGTTCCCCTTTCCTCTATTTAAAAAACGGAAAATCGTATACACACACTTTAACAGTATAGTTCTCTTTGGGTGGTAAGATTGAGGGTTAAAAATTTTGGAAAATAGTCAGTTATCTGGTATTTTATAATTTCTCTCTTTATTCTTTAAAATTATACATGCCTGAAAATAAAAGTCCGGCTTTGTCTCCCTAAGGCTGTGGGCTGGTCCCTGCCATCTGAGGCAGAAGCACCCTGGCTGGTCCAGGCAACTCGCACATACAGCGCACTGGGTCCTGACCTACCCTGGGAGCCACCTGCTGCTCCCCCAGCCCCCACCCTCACCCTACCCCCGGCTTTCATCATGACTTGTGAAGTGCCTCCAGGGCAGAAAGGAGGCACTTGTGAAGCCTTTGGCCACTGTGGGGATGCACGTAGCCTACCAAGGCCAGAGTACGCCCACTGCCTCCATGTTGTCCAGGCTTGCCACCTTAGTGTCTCTCCCTCCTCTCCTGGAGCCGGGGTGTGGCCACCACTATTCATTCCCCAGAGGACGTGTCCTTCAGCTCAGGGTGGGAAACAGTGCTCCCCAGTGTGAGGTCGCAGGCTCTTCTTGGTCCTGCAGTCCTTGTTCTTGTTGAGTGCCCACTCAACTGGAAGGGCTTATTTATACTGCTCAGTTTAGCTTCATTTTCTCTGGGAGTTTTTTTTTGGTGTGGTGGAGAGGGCCCTCTCAGTTTGGTGCTGTCTGTGCCTGCCTTCATAAAACTGCCTGTCACCATTTAGCTGCATTTCCTGTTCTCTTGATATCATTTTACTACAGTTTTTGTAAAGGGCCACCAGGTGGCAGCGGTGCCCTCAGAGTCAAACCTGAGGGAGAGGGACAGGGATCTCCACTCGATCCCCTTATTTGCCATCCTGAAAACAGCCAACTAAAACAAGTTCTTTGTCAACAACCAAGATTGCTCTTTTGAGCTGTTACTTTAAAAAAAAAAAAAAATTTCTAGTATCTTCTAGCTTCCTCTCTTGAAACCCTGTAGCCACCTTTTTCCCCCACAACCTTCACGTCCTCATTTTCTAGATTTTGTTTGTTTGTTTTAGGCTTTTTTGTGTTTTTCTTCCTGTGGATGCAGCGGGCCTGCCCAGCATGGGGTTTACATGCAGCAGGGCCTCTCACAGGGTCGCCACTTCAGTCTCCTGGGCTGAAGGGTTTGTTTGTAGGCATTGACTCCAGAGGCCAGGCTGGACCAGACATGAGGACTGAGTCAGGTGAGGGTGAGGCCAGGGTGTGGGCAGGGTCAGTGCCAGGTCTGCTCTGCACGTCTGAAGGGGGTCCAGGAGGTGACTGGGCCATGCCACATTGTAGAAGGCAGCATCACCTCCCATCCTGTAAGGGGTGAGGTATACCTGCTCCAGTGACAGAGCTGGTTTGGAGGGGACTCCTGCAGGGCTTCTCTTGGCGGAGGGGGGACCTACTTACCATCGAGTTTGTTTCTACTTACGACAACCCCCATATGTGTCAGAGTAGAACTGTGCTCCATAGGATTTTCAGTGGCTGGTTTTTTGGAAGTAGATCACCAGGCCTTTCTTCTGAGGTGCCTCTGGTTGGGCTTGAACCTCCAGCCTTTCAGTTGTCAGCCAAGGGCATTCACTGTTTATACCATCCTGGAACTGCCTGTCAGGAAGGCCAGTATAGTCGTGGGCTTTGTTTTCTATCCCTTTGAGGTCTGCAGCATCACTTTGGTGTAGACAGCCAGCTTGCTTCAGGCGGGATGGGGGCAAAGCCCCAGCCCCTGTGCAGGTCTCTTGAGTGGTGTTGGGATCTGCTGTCCCAAAGAACTGGGGCTCACCTGGAAGGTTACGTAAGAAAGAGACCCACTTCGTTTCCTTCCTCCAGCCTCTCAATTCCAGGCTTTTAAAAAACCCATAGCCACCGCCACGATCTTGAAGCCAGCATGAAGCTTCACGGGTTTGAGGTCTCATTGGGGGCCGAGACTGCTGGTGGCCTACCCTCCTCGCACTCTGCTCTGTGGTGAATCAGGGATTAGTTTAGAAAGTGTGTTAGTGATTGCAGCCCACTTGAAAATAAAACCACAGTTTTATTTCAAGAAAGCAGCATGAATTCACGGTGGTTCACAATTTTTTTTACAGCGTGGAAACAAAACTGAAAAGTACGTTGGGATCCTGTATTTGATCCCAAGGCAGGGAGCTTTTCAGGTGTGTGGTGTGTTTCTGTGTGTCTGTTTCCGTGTGTGTGTGTGAGAGAGAGAGAGAGAGAGAGACTATGTATGTGTGTGTCTGTACGCATCTTCTACTCACAGCTGTGTCCCCAGTAGCTGGCCCCTCGCGGCGCCCTCCCCAACCCCCAGCTCTGCACCCTGGGTGTGACCAAGCCGTGGAGCAGTCTGGTCTGAGAGGCTGAAGGGGAATTGGCTGGGTGGCTCGTTTTCCAGGGGGCCTTAATGTCTTTGGGCACTGCAGCCTGTCAGCCTTGAGCATCTCTCTTTCCCCTGTGAGTCTGATGCAACCTAGGGCAGGTGACTCTGGTCAGCATTCTGGCAAGAACAGATTCTTGCCCTGCGACCATTTGGGTTTACTGAAGAGCATGATGTAACCCAGACTTAGGGTGGAGGGGGTAGCAGTTGCAGGACACATGGTAGAGGCTGACCTGACAGCGAGATCACCACTATCATCTGTTGGCTGTGGGGCCAACCATACAGGGGATGGTTTGAGCCCTTCACATCCCCTGCAGGTGCTGGTATCTACCTATTGCCACTGTCACTGCTCTCTTGAAGCTGGCCCTTCTGTGCTTCTTGAGTTGGCTGTCCCTGTCCTGGTGACTGTGGCACCCTCCACTGGCCTTTTTTCTACCTACAACCAGACTGAGCGCCTGGTCCCTGTGTCACATCTCCACTCCTTTTTAACCCTCCTCCATGCTGCCTTCCCAGCCACCCTGCAGGAGGAGGGCTGTTCGGGGTCAAATCAGTTCTGGCTGTCACCCCCTCGGCCCTCAGTTTACCACTGCTGGTGGTCTCCTTGTTCTGTCCCCACTGAATGGTGAACTTCTACAGCCAGGGGACACATCATTCTGGGAGCCACAACAGGGTGCTTAGTAGATACTTGTCTGCCACAGCCCCAAGGAGAGTTTTCCTGCAGCAGCCCTAGGCTGTCGGGCACAGGGTTTGGACAGCATTTCCAGAGAGTTCTCTGGCCTGCAGAGCCAAGGAAGACCCCTCAGCTGGGCAAGGCCAGGGAGGCAGTATCTTCCCTGTGCAGGCCTCCCCATCCCGCCTCCTGTGGGTGTGTGCTGCCTCTTCTCTGCCCCAGACTTTATTAGGCCTTGTCTTATGCAGAGCCCTGGTGGTGCAGTCGTTAAAGAGTTTGGCTGCTAACCGAAAGGTCGGCAGTTTGAATTCACCAGCTGGTTTTTGGAATCCTTCTGGGGCAGTTCCTCTCTGTCCTATAAGGTCGCTATGAGTTGGAATCGCCTGGACAGCACTGAGTTTGGTTTTTTGGTTTTGTCTTCTGTATACTGCTGTTTGGCCCTGGGGCCTGGGAATGCTGGGCTGGCCCCCTGCACAGTCTCTGCGGGGAGGGGAGGGGAGGGAATCCTCTTCCTCATGGCCTGCCCTCTAGCCCAGGAGGAGGGGCTCACCTGCCAGCAGCCGCAGTGTCTGTAGCCTCCTCCCTTCCCGGAGTCTTGAGACCTTGTTGGGCGCTTCCCCCAGTCTGCCCCTGCCTCTCAGCAGCAGGGCCTCTTGGTGCCCTAGAGGCTGCCTCAGCTCAATTGCTCCTCAGCCCATGGCTGGGTTCTGCTGCTGGTGTGAGCCCCTTCTGCCTGGACCTCATCCTTGGCAGCCTGGGGAGCTGGTGGTCTCTCATCCCTGGGTGCGCTTAGGGACTGACCTGGCCATACTAGACATCCTTCCCCTTTAGAATTCAATCAACAAAACCACTGTTGAGACAAGGTCCTGGCTGGCGCTGTGTTGCCACCTTGGGGCTGCACACTGGGGAGCCTGTAGAGGGAGCAGTGGAGGTGGCTTAGGAGAGGGGAAACCTTATCAGACCCCTCTGGAGACACGGCCGTGTGGCTCCGCATCATAGTGAACGCTCTCAGAAGCACTCTGGGCAAGTCCTCCTCTGTCTCCGTTGCCACACTGATTGACTTAGTCCAGGCTTCACTGGGTTCCCACAGTCCTGGGGGGAGCCAGCCCATTTTCTCTGCCACCGTGCAGCCTGCATCATCGCTGGGTTGATACTCCTGGACCCCACCAACTTCCATCTGACTCCTGGGTCGGCATCGGAGGGACCCTAGTGTCTCCCTGAGTGGGGTCCCGGTGCTTGTCCCACCCAAGGCAGTTTCACTCCCAAGCTTCTCCCAGCCCACATGTCGCTGCCCTGCTCCTCTCACCCTTTTGCGTGGGAGATGCTCAGTCCTGTGCTCTTCCACAAGCTGGGGAGTTGCATGCAGACATGCATCCCCCCGCGAGGCTTAGCCTCCTCGCTGGGCTGTGTGCTCTGTGCCAGGCGCCTCCATGTGCGCACAGGTGCATGCACCTGAACAGATCCACCTGCTCCTGCCTCCCGCTCTGTTGGCTTCTGTGCTTGAGGCTTTCCCTCATGTTAGCATGGGCGGGCAAGACCCTGGGGGGCTGTCTGAGTCAATCACCAAGAACCTCATCGAGTGCTTGTGTGGTGCCATGTGCACCTGGACATGTCCCCAGGGAGTAAGTGCACAGCCACTTCCGGAGCATCTTCCCATTCACAACAAGCTCCAAGAGAGGCTTCCTGTCTCAGTGACCCTGGGCATGGTGATGCTCGGCCATGGTCCTCACGTGCACAACTCTTTCTCACCCCCAGGACGTGTTCGAGATGCGCTTTGCCAAGATGCCGGATGAGCCCGAGGAGCCCGTGGTGGCTGTGTCCTCACCAGCTGTGCCTCCTCCGACTAAGGTGGTGGCTCCGCCCTCATCCAGCGACAGCAGCAGCGATAGCTCCTCAGACAGTGACAGCTCCACTGATGACTCCGAGGAGGAGCGGGCCCAGCGCCTGGCTGAGCTTCAGGAGCAGGTGAGGCTGCATCGGGCCCCAGGCCAGGGCAATCTCCCCTCGGCACTGCATTTCCACCCACTCTGTGGCCTGGCCCCCTCCAATGGGTAGGTGCGGTGTTGACCTCATACATGGGTACACTGTTGGTGGGGGGACCTTCTCTGAGTGGAAGAGAGTCTTCTGGGTCCTCTCAGCCCCTGAAAGGAGGGAGCGGGGCCAGGGTGTCTGTCTATCCTGAAGCCTCTTGCCTACCCTCCTGCTCAGCCCCTTTAGGACCTTCTTCCTGGGCCAGGGCGGGCTTTGGGCTCGACACCTTGTCAACACCTCTGGAGCCTGGGGCATGGGTGGGTGCAAGCACCTGGGGCTGGGCACTGAGCCAAGGGCCCCCCTGTATCCCCTGTCCATGTCCTGTGCCCCTCACCCATGTCCTGGGTGCCAGAGGAGCTGAGCCTGTGGTTCTTCCCACAGCTCAAGGCCGTGCATGAGCAGCTTGCAGCCCTTTCACAGCCCCAGCAGAACAAGCCAAAGAAGAAGGAGAAAGACAAGAAGGAGAAGAAGAAAGAGAAGCACAAAAAGAAAGAGGAGGTGGAGGAGACGAAGAAGAGCAAAACCAAGGAACTCCCTCCCAAGAAGACCAAGAAGAACAACAGCAGCAACACCACCAGGTCTGTGTCTCCCACTGGTAGTATGGCAGGGACCCCCTCCTTGGGGGTCACTTGATCACAGGAAGGCCTAGCTGCCCTCGTTGCCACTTCCCCTGTGAGCCTTTTGTAGTTCAGTGTTTGGCAAAGGACCCAAGCATGGTACCCATGGCCAGGACAGGGGAAGTGGTTCCTGTGGTCCAGGGGGGCCTGGAGTGTGCTTATTCCCTCTCCATCACCACCACCCCTACCCCAACCCCCAACTCGGGCAGCCTGCTCGTCTGCATCAGGTACTCCCTGGACACACACTGTTGGTGCCCCAGTTCCCTGAAGCTATGTTGTTGGGGGCATGGGGACATCCTGGGGCATGGAGGCTCATCCTGATAATGTCTGCATCATCCCCCTGCAGCAAGAAGGAACTGGCGCCCATGAAGAGCAAGCCGGCCGCGGCATATGAATCAGAGGAGGAGGATCGCTGCAAGCCCATGTCGTATGAGGAGAAACGGCAGCTGAGCCTGGACATCAACAAGCTGCCTGGCGAGAAGCTGGGCCGCGTGGTGCACATTATCCAGTCGCGTGAGCCCTCACTCAAGAACTCCAACCCTGATGAGATTGAGATAGACTTTGAGACCCTGAAGCCATCCACGCTGCGCGAGTTGGAGCGCTATGTCACCTCTTGCCTGCGCAAGAAGAGGAAGCCCCAAGGTGTGTGGGCCCAGCCTCTCTCCCTGGCATAGGCCTGTGGCCGTCTAATGTTTCCTGTATGGATTTTTCCAGATGATGCTATCCATGCCCTTGATCTGGAAACCCCCTGAGGGTGGTGGCATCAGCCCTGGGCTGCCCATGCCTTCCAGGCCTTACCACTGAGAGTGGCTGGTGGCCCACGCTAGTGTGGTCGGCTCTGTGTGGCTTTTCACCCACCCCCACCCCTGGTGACAGAGGTCTTCAGGCATCCCACTGTCGTCATCAGTGTCTCAGCTCTGTGTCAGGGTTCCCGGCCAGTATGCCTTCCAGGGAGATTGCAGGCCTGGAATTCCTCCATAGGCCACATTTTAGGGGTGGCGTGAGGCCATCTAGGAGCTCACCTCTGGGAAAAATGGGGCCGGATGGTGTCTCGGGAGCCAGCTTCCTTCAGACAGCTGGGGTGGGCCATGATGATGGACCCCACATCAGCAGCCCTGTGCTTAAATTGCAGCAGAGAAGGTGGACGTGATCGCCGGTTCCTCCAAGATGAAGGGCTTCTCATCCTCAGAGTCCGAGAGCACCAGTGAGTCCAGCTCCTCTGACAGTGAAGACTCCGAGACAGGTCAGGTGGCTCATGTGTGAAGCACCTTCTCCCCTTGACCTGCCGTGCCCTCCGTCCATCCACCCTCGTGCAGTGTTAACCTTCTAACTGGGACGGTGGCAACCTTGCACCGTCTCCAGCAGTTGTCTTTATTCTCCTCAAATGCCACCTGGGCTAGGGGTCCGAAGGCCTGGATGGTAAAGGGGGCTTAGGGAAGGGAAGGTGAGGGGCCGGGCGGGCTACAGGTTAGCAGGCCCAGGTGCTAGCATTGTCCATGATTTGCCCCAGTGGGTGCTGTGTGTCCCTGTGGTGTCCCCAAGCCACAGTCGTGTGATATAGACTTAGGCAGGTCTGCTCTACTCCAGGGTGTGCTGTTTCTCACTGCGTGCGTGTGGACACTGGTGCCTTGCGCCCCTCATGGTCCCTCCCGTGACCTCTGTCTCATCGGGGCCCCCTTGGGAGCAGCAGCTGAGGTTGTGGGGACAGGCAGATAGAGATTCTGGAAGGCTCATGAGGGTCTGTGCTCCAGACCTGCACCTTCCTTGTTATACTTGGAGGGCCGTCAGACACAGACTGCCTAGTGGGGGTGTAGAGAAGAAGCCCAAGGACCTTCTCTGTCCTGTGGGGAGAGCAGACAGTCTGTGCTTGGGGTGGGCACACTCAGGTCAGACTACCTGGAAGCAGGCAACACAGGCAGGTGGGATGTGAGGACCCAGAGTGGGGATGGGGCTGCTGGCAGGGACCCACTCCGGTATTCTGGCGGAAGTAAACGGTAAACATGCCTTAGCAGTTGGTGTAAATACCATGATGTAAGTGTGGCACTGGGGTTGGAGTCACTTCCTGTAGCACGATGCTGGGGGGTAGAGTGTACACGGGGGCGGGGTGGGGCGGGGGGGGGAAATGTGGGGAGGAAGGCATATACGTGGGAGGTATAGGTGTGCTCTCTTCTCCCCTTCTCTCTCTACAGCAAGATCTCCCACCTTGGGTGACCTCATGGGTGATGGGCTCCAGGAAATTGAAATTCATGAGAGTGTGTCTGTCGTGTATTTATTGAGTGCCTGCTGTGTGCAAAGACTGCTCAGTCTGGACCACAGGCCGCCATCCCCACCCAAACCAGGTCCAGTGTGGCTGCTCTGTCCCTGGCCAGCAGGGGGCGCCATACCCTTGTTCCATGGGAACTGGCCCAAGCCCTCACAGAAGTGAATGGCTGTATTTTTGGGCTTCATTATCATTCTCCTCATTAGGACCAGCACAGCCATAGTTGGCCGCCTCTGGTCGCACTTCTTGTGTTTTGTGTAGACCGCTCCTGGCAGGGTTTCCTCGGCATTTTTCTTCAGAGACCCAAAGCTGATCCTGCCCAGGGCCCTGATGATCAGCGTATCGTGGCCTGTCGTGGGGGCCCTGAGCCCCTCCGTGGTGCGTGTGCCTCGGCGGGAGTCCTGGGAGTGAGAACCCCCACCCCCACCCCCACCCACCCACCCACCTACCTGCCATGGGGTGGCCATGACGCATCATTAGCCGCGCTCTGCTGATGAGATTTTTTTGCCTTCATTTTTTTCCACTTTTTTCCCTTTAAAGAATGGGACGAGATTGTGCAACAAGTAATCGGAGAGTCCTGGGAACAGCTGTCCTGGCGGGAAGGAGGCAAGATTTACAGTCTCTGTGCCGCCAGCTCCCAGGCTCTCACTGCTGTGCTCCTCAGCCAGCCCCTCCCCACCCAGCGCTGGCCTGGCTCCTTTTGTCCTCCCGCTCCCTCAGCCACGTCCTCTGTTGAGCTCAGAGTCCGTGTGGCCGGTGTTCATGTGCACGTGCGTTTGTGCTGTGCCACTCAGATGCTGGTGATCCCAGTGCAGGCGCCCAGGCCCTGTGCTAGCCAGCTGTGGCCTCCTGCACTCAGTCCCCTGGGTGAGTGGGAGGAGGACAGATGGATGGACGTGGGTGCCAGGTCTAGGAGCCAGCAGCCCTGGTTTCTGTGGCAGTTACAGGCAGTCTTGCCTAGGGGAGCGGGCAGGTAAGGGACGGGGAAGGTGGCTCCTCTGGTTTTTCTCTTTGTTCCCGTGCTTTCGTTTGGACAGCTGGGAGTTCTGGATACACCCATTTCTGTCACTTGCACGAGGGTCAGTTTTGCTGACTGAGCCCCAGACATAGATCACCACAGGGAGCTGAACAGAGGCACTAGAGAAGTCCTGGGGGCGGCTGCAAGTCCTCCATGCACCCCTCTTCCCTCTGCCCCTGCTCCACCGCATCCTCTGAGCAGTGGTCCTCCACTGAGCTTAGATTCCGCTAATTCCTGGGTCGACTTGAGGGCTGGCGATTGGAATGGAGTGGGAGGAGTTGGACAGACATCTGGGTGTATGGAGGCTATCACTAGGGCTAGGACCAGGGATGTCCCAGGATGCTTCTGTCCAGCTCTGACCTCATCCTGTTGCTGAAATCCTGGTCAGGAGGCACAGCCTGAGCATCTCTCAGGAGACCCTGGCACCTGGGGCAGGGACACAGGTCCAGAAAGTGTGGGGCTCTGGGACTAGCCTGCTGTGCTGTTGCAGCAACTTGGACTTAGCTATTTTCGTCTCCTGGTTTCCTTTTCCCAGGACTGGAGTGCGTGGGTGTTTCTTAATAGCTCCAGGGGAAAAAGGAATGCTTGATGTTTTGGAAAGATCTGGGCTTGAAAGTGCAGACAGAGGCCACAGGCATTCTCACCAGACAGGCTGCCTCAGCCTCCCACCGGGGTCTGAGGAGCCTGTTCCCAGCCCTGCCTGCTGTTCCACGGGCAGGGCGTGGCCCTGGGGAGGAGGGGGAGGAAGACATCTGGAGGACAGGGTGCCCCCCCACCCCCATACACACACTGGCGGGCTTATGGGGTCTTTGGGGGCCAGGGCCAGCTTCTGGGAATGTAGACAGAAGGGGAGGCCGGCCTGGGGACGCCTTTGCCCTCAGAAGGTCTGAGAATGCAGGAGGGCCAACATGGTGGTCTCATCAGTGACTCTAGACTAAGTGTCTGCTTCACTGCAGGGGCGGCTACTGTGTGATGCCCACAAACAGCAGTTCTCCTCCTTGGCTTTATACTTCTTCCTTTTCCTTCTCGAAAGCACATGTGACTGGCTCCTCCTGTTACAGCTCGTGTTCTTGATTCTCGGGCCTGGAGGAGTGCAGAGACCAGGCCTCTAGGTCTTTCCCTTCCTCAGCTGGAGCTCCTGCTCTCAGATCCTTCTCTCTATCAGGGCTTGGCTTGTTCTGCCCAGCCTGGGCCCCAGTGGAAGGGCCTGCACCCGCTCCCCGGAGCTGGAGAGAGTGCAGGAGGCAGCCCCAGCAGGGTGCAAGCAGAGCTGATTGTCCAGGAAGGAGAGCAAGGAGGCAGGGGCAGGGGTGCCTCTAGGAATTCAGAGGAATTTTGATAAAAGGAAATGCCAGCATCGCGCTGTGCGAGAAGCATATGGAACTCGTTACAGAAGCTGTTGTTCTGTCTGGAATCACAAACAGGCACAGGGAGGTTCTGGAGAAGTCCGCACACGGCGTGCTTTCTGGGGGAAGTGGGTGTGCTCCGCCCCCTGGTTCTCTCGTGTCCCATGGGCACAGGAGGCTGGCCAGCCGCAGCTCTTGGTTCTTGTGACTGACTGAGCGGAACATTCCACACCATCTCTCTCACACTGGTTTCTCTCTCCCTCTATGTAGGTCCTGCCTAATCATTGGACACGGACTCTTAATAAATCGGTCTTCAGTTCCAGATTCCTTCCCAGCGAGCTATAGCTTAAGTCCATTTTCTTCCGTGAAAGGGACAGGACTCCACCAAGTCACGCACCCTCAGAGCCTTGGGCCTATCCCCGGGGGGGCTAAGTCATGCCCAGCAGCGCGCGCCTGTCCCCCTCCGGGAGGGCTGCCGCGGGCCCCCTGGGCCCTCCGGGGTCAAGACTGCTGACTGTAGCGCCCGGCCCACTGTGGGGCCTCCGGGTAGGGGCAGCTTCCAGGGGTGGCGTAGTCCCCCCTGTGCACATGGGGTGCTGCCCAGGCGCAAAGTGTGTTCTCTTCACCTTTCCTCTTTCCCGGGACTCTGGATCTTCTGCTTCCTCCAGGACTTTCAGTGATGTTAGCCAAGGAGAGCTTTCATTCAGCCTAAGGAAGAACACTGTAGAGCTTTCCCAGATGAGGCCCGCTGCCCCCCAGGAGCTTCCTTCTGTGCCCTGCTAGGCTAACTCAGCCACAGGGGTCCCCGGCCACAGCCAACTCTCGGCTCCTGGAGGCCTCTCCAGTCTTCCTTGTCCAGTGCATTTCCGGAAGCTTAAGCTGCCTGCCCCTCATCTTTGACCTCTTTGCAGGTCACATAGGGAGGGGTCCCCATGCTGCTTCCCCAGGCTTAGAAGAGGGCTACACCTTCTCTACCCTGGCATTGGGGCAGGGGGCTGCGAGGCAGGCCATGGGATGGGTACTGGGGGCCTCGTGCAGCCGGCCAACCTCGGGCCGCTGGCGTTGGGGTCTGTCCCCAACTAGTGTGCCCTGGACCTTCGGGCAGGCGTCACCGCCCTGGGATCTGCCCTAAGGCTTGGCCGAGGGTGTTGCCAGCTTGATCGTCCCTGGTCTGGAATGGTGACAGCCATCGGGGTGGGCAGGCCAGAATGGCCACTTCTTCCGATAGGCATTGAATGGGCTATTCTGCTCTAAAAATAAATGCCAGCCCATTTTTGGTCACAAATCCAGCTTCCTGACAAAACTGTGTGACGCACACAGTCCCCAGAGGAGTACATCCGTGTTGGGGGGCGTTTCCTTCTTACTTGGGGTCTGTGTGCACATGCACGGCCCTTGGCAAAGGCTGCCACCTCCTGGGGCTGAGGGCTGCCGAGAGGGCATTGCCCCGAGGGCAGGTTTCCTCCCTCCCCTCCAGCCTGTCACTGCCCAGCCCTGCCTGACCTTCACCTTGACCTTGGTCAAGTTCCCAGGTCCCAGGCGAGCTTTGTTGGCCTGATGGGCTATTTTGAGCTGCCCTTTGGCCTGTGCCTGGCTCTTCCCAGTACAGTGTGGCCAGGACCAGGGCTGCTGCCCAGAGATTCCCACAGGGCTGCCCAGGCCACTGACGTCTTTCTGGGAATGTTCTGTTGGGTTCCCAGTGTTGGGCTTGGGTCCCACCCCCACCACCCCGACATAGCGTGCAGGCTGCCACCCCAGCGGGCCCTGCAGGTTCTTCTCCCTGGCCATTCAGGCCCATCCTCGTCTGCCTGCAGAGAGTGCTCTGGGCCCAGTAACTTGAAAGTTCTTCAGACTTGGGCTGTCACCTGTGCTAGGTGCTCCCGGAGCAGTGCCAGAGGAGACAAGCCCTACCACCTCTCCTGGGGACAGCCTGGGGGAGGGGACAGCGGGGAGGGTATTGACACAACAGCTGGTCTGTGGATCCTGAGGAGGGTGTGGGAGGGGGGCGGCCACCTCTGGGGACCGGGTCGTCTGATCCTCGGACTCCAGGCACCAAGGCTCTCCCAGGTAGTCAGTTCAGGCCCCACCCTAACTCCTTTGTCCTCCTCCCTCCTCTACCCTCCCCGCCCCCGTCGTCCTCCTTCCTCTGCCCTGCCCGTCCTCTCCCTCCATTTTAACCCCTCCATGCTCTCTCCTCCGCTTTCCCCTTCTCTGCCCTCCCATTTGTCCTCCCCACTGCACCCTCTACCCTCCTCTGCCCTGTGTTCACTCTTTCATCCTCCCCCTCCCCTTTCCCACTCTGTCCTCCCCTCTCCACTTTCTCCCCTCCTCTGCCCTGCCTTCACTCCTCTGTTCTGTCTCTTTCACTTCAGGGGGGCTGGGGACAGGGGGAAATCAGTGTTTTAATCAAATTTTACAGAAACTTTTTAAATCTTTGTACAATTACATCCTATGTAAAGCTGAAATTGTGTTGAGTTCGCGATTGTTGTGGAATAAAGATCACATCGTGCTTGAGGCCATCTTTATGTAACCCGTTCTAGAGAGTTTTGTGGGGGGGTTGGGGTTGGCGTGGCATGGCGTGACGCTGTCGTGGAGCCGTGCACTTCCTATCCTGTCTTCTCACTGGGAACCCCGACACTAGGTGGGGCCCTACCCTTGAGTCCATGAGCACCGGGACCCCACAGGCCCCGCTTGCTTTGTCCCCAGTCTTCATGGGTCCTCCACTCACAGCCCTCCTGGGGTATCCCTCCAGATGCATACCCCCAACCTTCTTCCCACTGTATGGTGGGTATCTGCCCCCCCTTAAGGCTTTTCCTGGTCAGACTTTACTCGTGGGCAGTGCCTTTCCTTCTTGTTGTCTCAAAGCCATGCCCACCATGCCAGCACCCGACCCTGGCCTCCCCCTTCCTGGCATTCGCCTGCTGTGAGGCACTGGGACTGCATACGATACCCCCTCACCCCCACATTGTGGCCCTGACCCTGCAGATCCACCCAGACCATCCCTTCCTACACGTTGCCCACGAGAATATCCTTGCCAGTGTTTGACTTCTCCCCAAAGCCCTGAGCCCCATGTCTTGCCTCTCCAGTGTCCAACCAGGGGTTGAGCTTCCAGCTTGAGTCTCCTCTGTCCCCATTGCTACCCCTCGTGTGAAGACGTGTCCGTGGCTGCTGAGATCTCTTGGTGTCTCGTCTCTGGTGTGGGTGGTCAGCTCTCGCAGGGCCGCCGTCCCTTTCGTCCCTTTAGTGGCACACCATGCCTTGCAGTTGGGCGCCCTGCAGCAGGTCCAGTTTGGGGTTACCTTGCCTCAGGTGAAGCCTGGGTCCTTCGCCATCAGCAGAGGAGCTGGTATACCAGAGGGGAGCTCGAGGAACAACAGAGTCCGAGGGGCTGTAGGCTGCTTGCTTGCTGCCCAGGTTTGGCACGGGTGCACCTGGTGACCCTGCCACTTCTGAGCTCCTCTCCTTCCCTTGGTGTTTGGCAAGGGGGGCAACTGTCCGAGCTCCTGAGCATAGGCCTTTGGGGGTAGGTGGGGAGAATCGGCACGTTGGCACCTGAGCACTCGTCTCATAGACGGCTCACCTGGGTGTATCTCACACCACCGTGGCCCCCACAGCCAGGGCACAGGCCCCCTCTCCCTGCAGCATGGTCCTAGTGGGTCCCTTTCCTGGGGCTAGCCCCCCGGAGGAAGGAAGCTGCCAGTACCTTCTTTGCTTGCCAGGGCCAAGGGCACCTGCCCTGTGAGCTCCAGTCATCGCAGGGTGCTGGCAGTTCCCTTCCTGCCTTCATCTCAGGTGTTGCTGCTTGTAAGCACAGCTGGCCAGTGTGGCTTCCCCTGTCCCGGAGCCCTGCAGCTGGCATCACGTGGCACCTCAGCCCTAGCTGGCCTGACTGTTGCCTCTCGGATGATGGGAAGGAGTGGGCCCCAGAAACAGCACAGGTGGCAGCCACAGCATTGCTGCTTTTGAACTGTGTGACCCCGGGAGAGTCCTTTCACTGCCCTGAGCCTTGGTCTGCTCATCCCTCAAATGGACGTGATCATGTTGAGCATCCAGGTGGTTCCATAACAAAGCCAGCAGAGCCCAAGCACTAAGGCCTTACTGACTGGCAAGTGGGTTAGGCAGACCCAGTGAAGTCTCCTGGCTCAGCCTCTGCGTGTCCTAAGGGCCACCCTTGTAGTGGAGCTGATGGTGTGCGGCTTGGCCAGGGGAACTGGGGGTGTGGCCCCCACCAGGGAAAGCAGCAGGCAGAAGAGTAGCTGACACCACACACGTCTTCCCCAGGGACCCTGGGCTGAGTCCCAGCTACCACCCTCAGTGCATCCAGCCCCGCTCCTAAGCTCGCCATCTGTGTCTTATCCCCCTTCATCTCCCCATTTCCCCAGCGTCCACAGCTAGCACACACTCATCTGCCCTGAGTCTCACACCTTTTCTCTCTCTCTTCACAGAGTTGGCTCCAAAGTTGAAGAAAAAGGGGCACCCCGGGCGGGAGCAGAAGAAGGTATGTAGGTTCCTGGCTCCCGTGGGTTCTCAGGTGTGGTCCAGGTGAGCCAGGCCTGCCTCACGTCAGCCTTGTATGTTTGTCTGTCTGCAGCACCACCACCACCACCACCAGATGCAGCAGACCCCTGCTCCTGTGCCCCAGCAGCCCTTGCCGCCATCCCAGCAGCCCCCACCACCGCCACCACCTCAACAGCAGCCGCCGGCCCCACCACCCCCACCCACCCTGCCACAGCAGGCGGCCCCGGCACTCAAGGCCTCAACCCCGCCTTTCATCGCCACCCAGGTGCCCGTGCTGGAGCCCCCGCTCCCGGGCAGCGTCTTTGATCCCCTCGGACATTTTGCCCAGCCCATTCTGCACCTGCCGCCACCTGAGCTGCCGCCCCACCTGCCCCCGCCGCCCGAACACAGCACTCCACCACACCTCAACCAGCACGCCGTGGTCTCCCCCCCAGGTGAGCCCAGAAGCAGGGAGGGCACCAACTGTGGGCTCCAGGTAGCCGGGCTCAGTTTCCTTGTCTCTACAATGGGCCTAGTTGCTCTTTGGGGGTCACTGGACACTGGATGAGGCCTCCCAGAACATGCTCGGCATGAAGGTTGGTGCGTGCAGCCTCGAGTTCTCCAGGCAGCCACTTGGCATCATGCAGAATATGGTTACTGAGTTGCCTTGCCATGCCAGGCGTAGCATTTGATGTGGAATAGGCCTTTGCTCTCTGCAGCTCCCAGTTGGAGGGAGATTCTTCCACCCCGATAATAAAACAATTTCTGAGCAGAGAGAGTGTGTGCTTGGGAGGCTCATGATAGAGTCTGTCTAGGGGCTGGGGAGGGTTTGTCTGTCTGAGTGAGCTTGAGGGGTGAGGGGGAGGAGAATGGAGGCAAGGGGGCCTTGTCTTTATTCTGAATTTAGTGGGGGTGGCGTGGGGGGGGGGGTGATTGCAGGCTGGAGAGCAGCCAATGGGAGGCAACTAGTCCCAACAGATGGGGGAGGGGGCACAGGCCTCAAGGCCACCATCTTCTTTCCCTTCAGCTTTGCACAACGCGCTGCCCCAGCAGCCCTCGCGGCCCAGCAATCGCGCCGCTGCCCTGCCCCCCAAGCCGGCCCGGCCCCCAGCCGTGGCACCTACTCTGGCCCAGCCAGCCCTGCTCCCACAGCCACCCATGGCCCAGCCCCCCCAGGTGTTGCTGGAGGAGGAGGAGCCGCCTACCCCGCCCCTCACCTCCATGCAGATGCAGCTGTACCTGCAGCAGCTGCAGAAGGTGCAGTCGTCCACCCCACTACTCCCTTCCGTGAAGGTGCAGTCCCAGGCTCCACCGCCCCTGCCACCCCCATCCCACCCGGCCGTGCAGCAGCAGCTGCAGCCCCCGCCACCACCGCCACCACAGCCACCCCAGCCACAGCCACCCCCGCAGCCGCAACAGCACCCGCCACCCCCACGGCCCGTGCATCTGCAGTCCCTGCAGTTCCCTACCCACATCCAGCAGCCCCCGCCACCCCCTGGCCAGCAGCCCCCCCACCCGGCCCCAGGCCAGCAGCCGCCCCCGCCACCTCCTGCCAAGCCACAGCAGGTCATCCAGCACCACCCCTCACCCCGGCACCACAAATCGGACCCCTACTCCACAGGTAAGTGGCCCTACTCAGGGGGTGGGGTAGGAGCCCCAAGAAGTCAGAACTTCAGGCTAGGAGGACCCAGAACTGAGCCTGGAGGCCCCGGGTGGCTGGGGGGGGGCAGGTGTTGGTGCTCTTACAGAGTGTCCTGCATCCAGTTAGCCTTTGAGCCATGGGCACAGCACAAGCCAGGCTCTCCTGGCTCTTCTCGTGGAACTCACAGTTGGAACATTTTGACCAGTGGGACCATCCTGGGATGGAGGCTGGGATAGTACGTGGTCTACTTCTGGGCATCCGGAAGGGGTTCCTGGAGGAGGCTGTCAGAGGACCAGCAGGAGCTAGTTTGGCAAACGGTGGGGTGTGAGGCCTGGTGGAAGCGGGCTCACCTGGCATGGCAGCTACTTGGGCGCAGCAAGCCCTGCCCTCAGATGGCAAGGACCCTGATAGAGTAGGGCATGCGGGGATAATGAGGTGTGAAGCTCGGGGCCCAGCTGGGCCTGTTCCTGCCCTGGTTGTCAGGAGGCCCTTGCTCTTTCACCCTTTTGGCCCTTGTTTTCTAAGTGGCCGTAACCGGAGTATTCACTGCGGTCTCATGACATGGCGATAGGCAGGGGTCAGGCTGAGGTTACCAGCTGCAGCAGGATGGTCTGTGTGGCCTGTCTTTTGGGGGCACCAGGGTATACTCCCTGCATGTCAGCCAGCCATGGGGTGGGACCGTGATGGCTCCTGACCCAGAGGCAGCAGCCAGTGCCAAGTGGCCTGCTGCATGTGAGAGCTGAGAGCAGCTGTGTGGCCTCTCTGGGATACTGTCGGCATCAATTCCGGCAGCTGTGCAGGTGTCCTGTCCCCACCCTCCAGCGAGGTCAGGTGTTCTGGGGGCCTATGTGTGGTAAGGGGTCCTTAGGAAATGCCAGCACTGGGATGTGCCCCTGGCCCAGCCTTCCTTGGAGCCCCTGGGCCTCACATGGATCACAAACAGCCATGAGGGTGGAGCCAGCTGGAGGCTGGGGCCCAGGGCCAGTGTTTGAGTCCCAAGGAGGCTCAGCACCCAGGTGCCTGGGTTTGTGGGGCCGCCCTTGAGCAGCTGGCCTCATTTCTGAGTGCTGGGAGGAAGAGACAGCAGGCCAGTGCATCTTGCAGACCTCAGACCTGACAGCTTGGCAGGCTGGAGGAGGGGACACCAGGCTCCACGGCTGGGAACAGGGCCGGGACTGTTGAGCCAAGTCACAGAGAGCTGGTGCTGGGTCTCTGGGATCCGGAGACTCCTGGCTCTAGAGGGGAAAGGTAAACAGGGCCCAGCCAACCTGCCTTCGGGCTCTGTGCCAGGCCTGTTGAGGACTTCAAGGTGTCTGTCCTGGCACACTAGCTAGGGGCCAGGTCGTGGGGGCGGTCACCAGAGGGGCCATCACACAGTCCAGGTTCAGCAGCTCCGTGTGGTGGAAGGAACAGGACCACAGGTGGCGGTCAGGCTGCCGAGGGGTACTTGTCCAGGTCGAGAGTGGATGCAGCACCCACTAATGTAGCCCCTACTAACGCAACCCGGGCTCCTTATCAAGGAGCTGAGGTGTTAGGTGTGAATTATTTCTTATTCTGCACAGGATGGCCAGCCCTGGGGTGGCCTGGCCCTCCTGGCCTCTGTTTGGTGCAGTGGGTGCACAGGTGGGCCGGCAAGCGGGCCCTCTTTCTAAGAGCCACGAGCTCACCCGGACCCGTTTTACCAGCCTGGCAATGACGGAGATATTTCAGGCCCACTCTCAGGTGGGCAGTTGGGTCAGGAAGCAAGACCAAAGGCTGAGGCTGCCTCAGCAATGGCTCTCACACCCCTTGGTGGATTTATTTGCACAACTGGAATTTAACCCACCGTAGAAACATCCAGAGGGCTTTTCAAACATGCAGGTGCTCAGGCCCCACCATAGATCAGGGCCTGGGGCACTAGGCCTTCTGAGTGGCCCTCCCTCCCGGTGCAAGGGTGACTGCCCCTTCCTGGGTCCAGGAGCCTCTGAGGACTGGGCCGGGACTAACCAGGCAGATAGCTGCCCCAGGGCTCAGGGACCACCTGTCCCCTCTAGTTCCAGTTATCTCCTGGTACCTCCTCGTCTGCTGTGCTGACTTGCTCCGTGTGTGCTCTTCTAGGTCACCTCCGTGAAGCCCCCTCCCCGCTTATGATACATTCCCCCCAGATGCCACCGTTTCAGACCCTGACCCACCAGTCCCCACCCCAGCAGAACGTCCAGCCTAAGAAGCAGGTAACAGGCAGGGCGGGGCTGCTGCGTCCAGGGCTGCCTGCGGGCCGGGGCTGCTCGCTCGCCTCACCGCCGGCCCGTGCCCCCCAGGAGCTGCGCGCCGCCTCTGTGGTCCAGTCCCAGCCACTGGTGGTGGTGAAGGAAGAGAAGATGCACTCGCCTATTGTCCGCAGTGAGCCCTTCAGCCCCGCGCTGCGGCCAGAGCCCCCCAAGCACACAGAGAACATTAAGGCGCCCGGCCACCTGCCCCAGCGTGAGTCCCCACTCCGGCCCCCTGCCCCACCCTGCCCCCCAGGAAGGCACCCTGGCCCATGGGCTCCCTGTGTTCCAGGGCCAGAGCTGAAGCCCGTGGACACTGGGAGGCCTGTGGCCCGGCCCCCTGAGCAGAATGCACCCCCACCGGGGGCCTCTGACAAGGACAAGCAGAAACAGGAGCCCAAGACACCAGTTGCTCCCAAAAAGGTAGGGATGGGGGCTGTGAATGTGCCCTGAGCCCCTGAGCCTCCCACAGCAAGGCTCCTCTGCCTCACTGGTCACCAAGCCGCCGCCATGACCATAGCGGTTTCTGCCCACAGGATCTGAAAATTAAGAACATGGGCTCCTGGGCCAGCCTGGTGCAGAAGCATCCGACCACCCCGTCCTCCACAGCCAAGTCTTCAAGTGACAGCTTCGAGCAGTTCCGCCGCGCTGCACGGGAGAAGGAGGAGCGCGAGAAGGCCCTGAAGGCGCAGGCTGAGCATGCAGAGAAGGAGAAGGAGCGACTGCGGCAGGAGCGCATGAGGTGGGTGTGGGGCACGGGGACATAAGGCACAGGAGCACATGAGGTGGGCACAGGGATGTGGGATACAGGGGGGCATGGAGTCATGGGACACGGTCACGGCACAGGGCATGGAGCACAGGGGCGTGGCCCAGGACATCTGACCAGGCCCCCTGCTTCCTTCCTTAGGAGCCGTGAGGATGAGGATGCACTGGAGCAGGCCCGACGTGCCCACGAGGAGGCACGCCGGCGCCAGGAGCAGCAGCAGCAGCAGCAGCAGCAACGGCAGGAACAGCAGCAGCAGCAGGCGGCTGCTGTGGCTGCCACTGCTCCCCAGGCCCAGAGCTCCCAGCCCCAGTCCATGCTGGACCAGCAGCGGGAGCTAGCCCGGAAGCGCGAGCAGGAGCGGAGGCGCCGGGAAGCGGTGAGTGGAGGGGCCAGGTGGGGACGTTGGCCCCAGAGGGGGGAAGGTGAGCGGGTGTCCCTGCAGTTGGTACCTGGCCTAGCACTACCTGTGTGTTTGCACCATGCCAGCCTCTGGGGCCTCAGGTGGCTCAAGCAGCTCCAGTGGAGGTGGCCCCAGTTCAGGGAGGTTCCAGGGTATGGGGGCTATGGGGAGAAGTAGTCTTGGAGCAGCTTTGAGAACAGGACCTCACATCTCACTCTCTCCCTTCTCTCCCACAGATGGCAGCTACCATTGACATGAATTTCCAGAGTGACCTATTGTCAATATTTGAAGAAAATCTTTTCTGAGAACACCTAGGTGACTTCTGACTTTGATTTTATGGCAAAACGTCAACTCTTGTAGTGTTAGGGGTGGCGGTGGCAGCAGCGGGGCGGTGCAGTGGCGGCGAGGCATCTCCGGTCCTGGCCATTCTGCATGCTTTGCCCGGGCAGGCCTGAGGGTAGCGAGGGCCACAGGGCCTGTCTGCCTTACCGCTGCCGGACACGCGGATGCGCGCAGAGCACGCCTCCCACGAGCACGAGCTGCCGGACCCCAGGCCGCGGCCTCCTCGCCAAACGTCCGCACCGTGTGCACATGACACCGTTGCCACCACTGCGACAGTCTTCTGTCCACAAGAATGGGACACCAGGACGCCTTGCCTGCAGGAGTCCCTCCCACTCCGCCACGCCACCTGGGAGCCCAGGGCGGGCCCACAAGCTGGGGGCACTGGGTGAGGCCCACCCCCCGCCAGCACTGACTTTGCCTTGAACAGACGCCCCCCGCCCCCACGAGCCTTTAACCGAGAGCCGCTCTCTGTAAGTGTTCGCTTGTGCAAAAGGGAATCGTGCCGTGGAGCCACGTGTCCATGGCTACCGGAGCGCGGGCCTGCCTGCCCGCCCGGGGAGCAAGGCCACCAACCAAAGTCAGTCCCTTCCCACCTGTATTTCTGTTTTTGTTTTTTTTTTCTATATATATATTTTTCGTTGGATTCTATTTTATTTTTAATTCTCTTCTTCTCCAGACACAATGGCACTGCTTATCTCTGAAATGGTGTGGCCGTCCCTCCGCGCTGTGGCCCCACGCGCTGTGGGTAGTATGTGACCGTGGACGTGTTGTATAGTGAACATAGTTGGCATATAATTGTTCGAAGTTTGTTGGTGACTCCACCAAACTTGGTGTAAAAGAAAAAAAAAAAAAAACTCCACAAAAAGAACACACAAAACACAAAAAAACTGCTTATATTTTACTCAGTTTCAAACTTTTATTAGTCTATTTTTTAATTATAAGACCAGAAAGGTGCGTTTTCTTTTCCTTTTTTTGGTTTCTGTTGTTGTTTTGTTTTTTTCCCATTGCCTTCGTTGGCTTTGTTTTTTAAGTCAATTCTGTTTGCGTTGTTGTTTTTACTGGGAAAAGCAGGGCCGGGAGCCAAGATAGGCAGTGGGGCTGGAGCCACAGACTGAACCCCCGCCCCGCCCCAGTGACCACCCTCGCCCCCCACCCACCTTTTTTTTTTTTTTTTTTTTTTTTAAATTTTACACTTGGAGCCCTCAGTGAATTTCGCGTGCCATGAGAACCCACTCTACACCACGACGCTGGTGCCTCAGTGTTGGCCAAACTCTGGAGTCCCTGACTGGTCTGACTTTAATACGGTGAATATGCATCTGGCCTGTACTGATCATGGAATAAACACATCTCTCTTTTTTAATGCTGGCGTCTCCGGGACGTTTCTTTGTGAACCACCTGTTGCCTAGGCCAGGCCCCGGGCCCCAGACCGCCTCTGTCCTAGCATCTCCAGTGGGAGCCACTCAGGGGCTCAGAGCAGCCTACCACCCCCAAAGAATCTGTCAGGAAGCTAGGGCCAGGCCCACGTACTCTGGTCTTCCTGGGGACCTGGGCCCAGGCTGGTGACGTGCTTTGGCAGACCCCGGCCAAACCCCAGACAGTATTCTCCCCTCTGCCTGCCTCCATCCTGGTCCCCCATTCGTCAGAGGATGTGGGCCACCTCCTACCCTGCCCGCCTCACCCTAACTTCTTTCATTTAAGCTCAGGGTTAACCAGCTACTTTTAGATGCCCCCCAAAAACAGGATCTCTGCCCCCACACGCACATACATGTACACACCCATACACCCCTGCCCCAGAGAGCCACCAGGTGGCCCCCTGCCAGTTCCATCTTTGGGCCCACAAGTATACCTTCCCTGACCACATGGGATGTCAGATGGAAATGCAGTCGTTTATTCATACACAGAGACTGAAGGGAACGTTTCTAGCACTGTTAATTAACCTGACAGACCTCAGGCCAATGGCCCCCCATATTCTTGCTGTCCTGGCCCTTTCCCCACCCAACACCTCATATCTCATTGTGCTGGTTCAGGTGTGACTTATGTCTTGCTTCTTTGGGATTCTTCCATCTCATCTCACCTACTTTTGTGTCCCTTGTTTCGTTTAGAACTCCCCCTGCTGGGTCCAACTGTTTGCTGGAGAAATGGTTTTTTCTGTTCCTTCCCACTAAAGGTTTTTCCTCAGGCCACAGCCCTCTCCACACCCACCAGTGGGTGTCTCTCTGAGTTGTAATTAGAACTGGGACCTACTATTTAATTTATCTGGCCATTGCCCGGTCCCGTCTGCAGCTCTAGAAATCTTAGTCCTGCACAAAAGAAGACAAGGTGTGTACAATCCCCCTCTGTACGGACTGCACAGATTGCTTGGCCAGTGATGACGTCCGTGAACCTGAGACTTGTATTAAACACTTCAGAAGTGTGTAGAAGAGGATTCATAGACTTTTTCACTTATATACTAAAGGTTCTTTTTTCTTTTTTTTGTTTTTTTTTGGTGCAGTTCTCATTGCAAAAATAAACATTTGTACTGAATATAAAGTTACCCTCCTGTGGCTTCTGCTGTCTTTTTGTTTGAAGATAGAGCTGGGAGAGTGTGGCAGGGTAGGGGGCCAGGGTTGTGTAGCAGAGCAAGAAGGAGGGGTTCCCAGACACCCACCAGTCTTGTAGCCAGATGAGAGGACTTAGGAGGGATCCTGGAATCATTAAGTGGGCAGTATACCCAGAAGAAAGCAGGAGCACAGATACGTGCACACGAATATTCATTGCAGCACTAGTCATAAAAGCCTAAAGGTGGAAACAATCTAAAGGCCCATCAACAAATAAATGGATAAATAAATGTGGTACGCACAATGGAATACTACTAGTCCATAAAGAGAAATGAAGTCCTGATACATGGTACAATGTGGATGAGTCTTGAAAACATTATGCTGAGTGAAATAAATCACACAGAACAGATGTTATATGATTCCACTTACATAGAATAGGCAAAGGCATAAAGACTATTCGTGGTTACCAGGGGTGGGGGAGAGGGGGAAAGAGGGAGTCTTTGCTTAGGGGGCACAGAGTTTCTGTTAATGGTGGTAGAATAATTTGGAGTAAGTGTTCACGGTTGCACACGATGAATGTAACTACTAATGTCACTGAATTGTACATGTAAAAATTGTTGAATTGGCAAATGTTACATGTACTTTACCACAATTAAAAAGTACATAGTCCAGAGAGAACAAATGTTTGTGCAGTATAGGCTAGCCCCTCAGTGGTGCTAATGGTGAACATGCTCAGCTGCTCACTGAAAGTTGGAGATTCTCTCCACCCTGAGGTACCTTGGAAGAGAGTCTGGTGATCTGCTTCCAAAAATCACCCATGGAAAACCTACGAAGCAGAGGTCTACTCTGACACACATGAGGTTGCCACAGGTTGGAATCGACTCCATGGCAGTGAGTACAATACAAGCAATCGTGGAAGTGAGTTTGATTCTGATAAGCATTGTTTATAGAGGCAGAACAACATGCATTTAAGAAGCCATCCATCGACTTTATCAGGATCCTATGACAGTGTAATGTTTGCAGCCTTGGCAATACAAAAGTGTGGATAACAATGGATGGTGGAAGGAGGGTTGACAGGTGACAAAAACATGAGTGAGGTGTTCATAGTTAGAGAAAACCAATAGAAAAGTTAAAAATGGCCCAGTGTGGTCCGGTAGTGGTGATGTGGGCAAGATAATATTGCAGCCAGAAGTCAATGGACCACGCCCCAAATCGGTGAGGCAAGAAGTAGCCACAAAAGCACATTTCGAAACCCCATACGTCTATGGTCAATTGATTCCCAACAAGTGTACTCAGTGGTGAAAGGAGTTTTTTCAACAAATGGTCTGGGACAACTGGATCCCTACCTCACACTGTATAAAAAGAATTCAAAATGGACCAAGGACCTAAACATGAGATCTAAAACTCCTAAAAGAAAACAAGTAATGCTTCAGGATCTAGTTTTCAACAATGGAATCTTAGATGTGACACCAAAAGCACCAGGAGCAAATGACAAAATAGACTACATCAAAATTAAAAACTTGTGTGCATCAAAGGACTTAACAAAATGAGGACACAACATACAGATTGGAATAAAAAAAATTTGAGAACCATATATCTGACAAAGGTTTAATATCTAGAATGTATAAAGGACTCCTACAATCAAACAACAAAAAGACAAATGACCCAAAAAATGGACAAAGGACTTCAAAAGACATTTCACCAAAGGGCCAAGAAGCACATGAAAAGATTTTCAACATAAGTCATTTGGGAAATGCACATCAAAACCACAATAGATACCACTTCACACACACTGGAATGGCTGTGAAAAAGGGAAATAAGAAGTGTTTGTGAGGAAGTGGAGAAATTCAAATCCTTATCCCCTGCTGGTGGGATTGTAAAATGATGCAGCTGCTGTGGAAGTTTGGTGGTTCCGCAAAAAATAAACAATTACCATATGATCCAGCAATCCCAATCCTAGAATACCCAGAAGACGTAAAAGCAGGAACACAGAAACCTGTATGCCAGTGTTCATTGTGGTACTTTTCACAATAGCCAAAAGGTAGAAAAAACAGAATGTCCATCAGCAGATAAATGGATAAACAAAATGTGGTCCATACATACAATGGAATACTACTCAGCCAGTAGGAGAAATGAAGTCCTGATACATGTGACAGTATGGATAGAGCTTGAAGACATTATGTGGAGTGAAATAAGTCAGATACAAAAGAGCAAATATTGTATGATCCCACTTATATGGAACAGGCAAATGTATAGAGACAAAAGCTTATTAGTGGTTACTAAGAGTGGGAGGCCACCACTCATCTGTCAGTTTGTCATGCTGTGGTGGCTCAAGTAGTGCTGTGATGTTAGAAGCTATGCCACTGGTATTTCAAATACCAGCAGGGTCACCCATGGTGGATAGGTTTAGGTGGAGCTTCCAGACTAAGACTAGGAAGAAGGACCTAGCACACTACTGCTAAAAACAATTGGCCAGTGAAAACCTTGTGAATAGCGGTGGAACATTGATACAGTGCCAGAAGATTAGCCCTTCAGGTTGGAAGGCACTCAAAATACAACTGGGGAAGAGCTGCCTCCTCAGAGTAGAGTCAACCGACCTTAATAATGTGAATGGAATAAAGCTTTCGGGACCTTCATTTGCTCATGTGGCAAGACTCAAAATGAGAAGAAACAGCTGCAAACATCCATTAATAATTGGAATGTGGAATGTACAAAGCATGAATCTAGGAAAATTGGAAGTTATCAAAAATGAAATGGAACACACAAAGATAAATATCTTAGGCATTAGTGAGCTGAAATGGACTAGTATTGGCCATTTTGAATCAGACAATCATGTGGTCTGCTATGCCAGGAATGACAAAGAGGAACGGCATTACATTCATTGTCAAAAAGAACATTTCAAGATCTGTCCTGAAGTACAATGCTGTCAGTGATAGGATAATATCCATACATTTATAAGGAGACCAGTTAATACTATTATTCAAATTTACGCACCAACCGCTAATGCCAAAGATGAAGAAATTGAAGATTTATACTAATTTCTGCAGTCTGAAATTGACCAAACATGCAATCAAAATATATTGATAATTACTGTTGATTGGAATGTGAAAGCTGGAAACGAAGAAGAAGGATCGGTAGTTGGAAAATACGGCCTTGGTGTTAGAAATGATGCCAGAGATCACATGATAGAATTTTGCAAGACCAACAACTTATTTATTGCAAATACCTTTTTCCAACAACATAAATGGCAACTATACACGTGGATTTCACTGGATGGAAAACATAGGACTTGTTGTTAGGTGCCATCCAGTTGGTTCCAACTCATAGCCACCCCAGGTACAACAGAACAAAACAATGCCCCATCCTGTGCCATCCTCACAGTTGTTATGCTTGAGCCCATTGTTGCAGTCATCAGTTCATCTCACTGAGGGTCTTCCTATTTTTTGCTGACCCTCTACCAAGCATGATGTCCTTCTCCAGGGACTGGTCCCTCCTGATAACATGTCCAAAGTACATTAGATGAGTCTCAACATCCTTGCTTCTAAGGAGCATTCTGGATGTACTTCTTTCAGGACAGATTTGTTCATCCTTCTGGCCGTCCATGGTATATTCAATATTCTTCACCAACACCATAATTCGAAGGCATCACTTCTTATTTGGTCTTCCTTATTCATCGTCCAGCTTTCACATGCTTAT
Organism: Dugong dugon; assembly: GCA_030035585.1. Classification (NCBI taxonomy): domain Eukaryota; kingdom Metazoa; phylum Chordata; class Mammalia; order Sirenia; family Dugongidae; genus Dugong; species Dugong dugon. The sequence goes on along the minus strand of CM057462.1, from coordinate 19,728,106 downwards.
GAGGTGACTGAAAATACCATGGCTTGAGTCACGCACACCTTAGCCCTCAAAGTGACTAAGTAGTCAATAAAACACAGGTAAACCTCTTTCTGGTATTCTCTGCTTTCAGCCAAGGCCATCTCAAGAACAGGTTTAATGCATTGAACACTAATGACCGAAAACCAGACTAGCTGTGTAATGACATCAAGGACATTATACATTAAGAAAGAAAAAAGGTCATTAAAAAGATGTGAAAGAAATAAAAGACCAAAATGGATGTCAAAAGAGACTCTGAAACGTGCTCTTGAATGTAGAGTAGCTAAAGCGAATGGAAGAAGTGATGAAGTAAAAGAGCAGAACAAAAGATTTCAAAGGGTGGCTTGAGAAGACAAAGTAAAATATTATAATGAAATGTGCAAAGACCTGGACTTAGAAAACCAAAAAGGAAGAACACACTTGGCATTTCTCAAGCTGAAACAATTGAAGAAAAAACTCCAGCCCCGAGATGCAATTTTGAAGAATTCTATAGGCAAAATATTAAATGATGCAGGAAGCATCAAAAGAAGATGGAAAGAATACACAGAATCACTGTACCAAAAAGAATCTGTCTACGTTCACCCCGATTTCAGGAGGTAGCATATGATCAAGAACCAAGGGTACTGAAGGAAGAAGTCCAAGCTGCACTGAAGACTGGCAAAAAACAAGGCTCAGGAATTGACAGAATACCAATTGAGATGTTTCAACAAACAGATGCAGTGCTGGAGGTGCTCACTTGTCTATACCTAGAAATTTGGAAGACAGCTACCTGGCCAGCCGACTGCAAGAGATCCATATTTGTGCCCATTCCAAAGAAAGGTGATCCAACAGAATGCAGAAATTATAGAACAATATCATTAATATCACATGCAAGTAAAATTTTGCTGAAGATCATTCAAAAGTGGTTACAGCAGTACATCAACAGGGAACTGCCAGAAATTCAGGCCAGATTCAGAAGAGGTTGTGGAATGAGGGCTATCATTGCTGATGTCAGATGGATCCTGGATGAAAGCAGAGACTATCAGAAAGATGTTTACCTATGTTTTATTGCAAAGGCATTTGACTGTGTGGATCATAACAAATTATGGATAACATTGCAAAGAATGGGAATTCCAGCACACTTAATTGTGCTCATCTGAAACCTGTACATAGATTAAGAGGCAGTCGTTCAAACAGAACAAGAGGATATTGCATGGTTTACAATCAGGAAATGTGGGCGTCAGGGTTGTATCCTTTCACCATGCTTAGTCTGTATGCTGAGCAAATAAGCTAAGAAGCTGGACTATATGAAGAAGCGTCATGATTTGAGGAAGATTCATTAACAACCTACGATACACAGATGACACCACCTTGCTTGCTGAAAGTGAAGAGGACTTGAAACACTTTACTGATGAAGATCAAGGACTACAGCCTTCAGTATGGATTACACCTCAACATAAAACAAAAATCCTCACAACTGGACCAATAAGCAACATCATGATAAACGGAGAAAAGACTGAAGTTGTCAAGGATTTCTTTTCACTTGGATCTGCAATCAACACCCATGGAAGCAGCAGTCAGGAAATCAAATGAAATATTGCATAACCAAATCTGCTGCAAAAGACTTCTTTAGCAAATCTGCAGCAAAAGACCTCTTTAAAGTGTTAAATAGCAAAGAAGTCACTTGGAGGACTAAGGAGTGCCTGACCCAAGCCATGGTATTTTCAATTGTTTCATATGCGTGCAAAAGCTGGACATTGAATAAGGAAGACCAAACAAGAATTGACACCTTTGAATTATGGTGAATTACGGTGTTGGGGAAGAGCAGTGCACTTAACAACAAGGTAGGAGAGAGGTGGTTGGGGGCATCATTGCTTAGTGGTCACTGATTTTCTGTTAATTATGGTGGAATGATTTGGAAAAGGTTACTGGTAATGGTTGCACAACATGATGAATGTAATCTATGCCACTTAATTGTGCATGTAAAAATTCTTCAATTGACAAATGTTATATATTTATTTTACCACAATTTAAAAAAGGGGGGAGGACACATTTAGAGACGCCTAGGTCACCATCAGAAGACAGCTAAAAGCTTTCAAAGTTGCTGCCAGGGCGGGGAGGAGAGGCGGGCAGATGTAAATCCTTGTGAACTGCTGTTTATCCAACTGAGAGCCTTCGCGCAAATGACTTATCTCCAGTCTCAGGCTGTTATAATAGTACCTAACCTTCATAGGGTTGCTATGCGGGTTAAACGATGGGTGTCCCCAAAATGATTAGAAAATGTCACTCTTTAACCCGATGACCTTGGGGGATGCTGCAACCGAGAAAAGAAACCCGGCCTTCCAGTTGCAAGGGACTGGGTTGTTACCTGGGCCCCGCCCCGCAGGCTCCGCCCCCCCCTCAGTCACATTTCCGCCCCCATTGGCCGTCTCTGTCGCCGCTCCGCCCCTAGCATCTGTCGGTTGGTTCCGGGGTCAGGACCTGTCGTCTCCAGAAGAACTGTACGCTGCTATCCAATCACAGCTGTGCAGGGGCAGGCCGGGACCGAGGGCTGGTGAAGGTGCTGCGGAGCCTTCAGAGCCAGGCCGAGGGGAAGGTCGCGCGCTGCGGGGCGGGCAGCTCCCGAGGGGTGGTTTCCGGGCTTCCCGATGTCTGCCAGCCCGCGGCGACAGCCCGCCTGCCCGCCTAGCCTTAGCTACGGCTCTACCTGTCCTTGTCCTTCCGCTTCCGGGTCACGCCCTACCGCCGTCACAGGCGCCGGGCCCTGCCCCGTCCCATTAGTCCCGCCCCTCATCCTGCCTAAGCCACGACCACTACAATGCTCCTTGACCAGGTTGTGCCCACCTTTCTATGCCTAGGCCCCGCCCTCCGCTTCAGGTTCCGCTCATTTCACCCAGGCCGCCCGTTTGTCCAGGCCTAGAATCTCCCCCCATCTATCCACCTGCTGAGTAGTCCTGCTAGGCTCCGCCCTTTCTCATTTCCCGCCCCGCCTGTTTGGACCCCACCCACTGTTTTGGTCCAGCTGCCTAATAGGCCCTGCCCCACCTCTCTAGGCATTGCCCACTTTCTAACCCCGCCCCGCCTTCTGGACCCCTTCCACTGATCTAGCTCCCGTACCTGCTACGCACTGGCACGCCTTTCTTGGGCACGCCGACTGTCCTATGACCGCAACCCTCCCAGGCTCCTCCCCAGCCGCAACAGCCGGGTCCACTAGACCCGCCCCCATTCCGCAGGCCCCGTCCCCAGCCCGCAAGCCCGGCTCCAGCGCCCCAGTCCTGTTCCCTGTCCCGGTCGCGCCCAGGTGCGTACCTAGCACTTAGGTGATAAGCGCACCCCGGCGGTTCGGTCTGAGCTACCCCCTTGTCCCCCACTGCGTCCCGCAAGCCTCACGGCACGGAGGGGCCACAGAGCAAGGGCGAGGAGTTCCGCAGCCCTGACCCTGCCTCGCCGTGGTCCCCGAGAGTGGCGACATGCCAGAGCTCTTGGTGACTGCTCTCTTGGCGCCGTCACGCCTCACGCTGAAGTTGCTGCGCGCCTTGATGTGGAGCCTGGTGTTCTCGGCGGCATTGGTGGCCGCGGCCGTGTACAGCTGCATCGCGCTGACCCACGTGCTGTGCCGGCCGCGGCGCGGCTGCTGCGGGCGCCCTCGGTGCGTCTTTCCAGCCTGCCTGAGCGACCCCTCGCTGGGTGAGCACGACTTCCTGACCCTCCAGGTGAGCGCGCGGAGGGCCGTCGGGCCGCAGGGGTCGGCGCGCCACGGGCGCGGGGAGGCCCTGGCGACCCAGGGCAAGGGGCTTGGGCTCACCCCCGCACCATCTCGCAGAGCTCGGGCCTGCGCCTGCACTATGTCTCCGCCGGACGCGGCAATGGGCCCCTCATGCTGTTTCTGCATGGCTTCCCAGAAAACTGGTACGACTGGGGCCAACCGTGGAGGAGAGAGGGAGGTGCGGGGGCATGGAGCTCGAACCGTTGGGGCACCCAGGAGGCAGGGACGAGGGCAGGAGGGCGCAAAGCGAAGAGGACTCTGGTGGGGCACCGGAGACAGAGGCTGAGATGGACGCACGGAGAAGGGGGCGCATGGGGACAAGAGTCAGGGAAACACGGGGACAAGAGTCTGGGGCGGGACACGCGGGGACGGAAGAAGGCCCTCAGGGGTGGGACAAAGGAGTATCGAGGTGAGGCTGCACTGCATCGGGGGTGCAGCCGGCCTCGCCTGACGTTCCCCTTCCTCCTTTCTGGGAAGTTCAGCGCTGGAAGGTGGGGTTGCCAAAGTCCCCTGCTGGGCGGAGGGCAGCGGTGCACCCCACCCCAGAGGCTCTGACTCAACCTCCCTCTTCGCCGGGCTCGTCTGTCAGGTTCTCCTGGCGCTACCAGCTCCGGGAGTTCCAGAGCCGCTTCCATGTCGTGGCTGTGGACATGCGTGGCTACTGGCCCTCAGATGCTCCTCGAGATGTGGATTGCTACACCACCGACCTGCTGATGGTGGACATCCAGGATGTCATCTTGGGCCTGGGTGGGTGGCGGCAGGCCAGCGGACATGCCCTCATCCCGCGCACTCCTCTCCCTTGTGCTTCCTGCATGCAGGGCTGCAACTCCCACCCTTGGCCCAGCCCTACCTACTCCTCAATTAAACCAGTTCCTCTGGCCCCCAGGTTACTCCAAGTGCGTGCTTGTGGGCCACGACTGGGGCGGGTTACTGGCCTGGAATTTCTCCATCTACTACCCAGCACTGGTGGAGCGGCTGGTGGTGGCCAGTGCTGCCCCCATGTCTGTGTACCAAGGTATGTGGGGAGTCCAGGTGGCCTAATGTGCCTGTGTGAAGGGGGTGTGTGTCTCTGTCTGCGCTTCTCCACCCGTCAGCACGCAGGAGCTGGAGTCACAATGCTGACCCCAAAAGGCAGTGGTCCCTCTCCTCATGGTGCTCCCTATCTGAAATCCGTGACAGCCCATCAGAATCACCCGCACTTTGAGCACTTACAGATAACCACTGCTCTGATAAGGACCCTGCGCACATTAACCTACATATGCTTCCTGTGCTGATGAAAGTGTTGGGGAAACTGAGGCACAGAGAGGTGAAATGGCTTTCTTCTGGCAGGGAAGACATAGATGACTAAGCACTCCAATAGCATAAGATGTGTCTCTGGCTACCCAGTGTCCGTCCCATCACCTGATTTTAATTCTCTCTCTCTTTGCCTCTCGCACTCTGTGTCCATCTCTCTCTTTGTCTCTATCTGTTTCTCCCCATCACCATCTCTCTCTCTGAGTTTCTTTTACTCCTTTTGTTTATCTGCCTCTGTCTCTTGGTGTCTGTCTCTTTTTCTGTCTCTAAGTGATTCTTTTACTTCCTTTATCTCTCTATCTTTCTCTGTCTCTCTGTCTCCTCACTGTATTTCTCCTTCTCTAAGTGTATTTTTTTACCCCTTCTGTCTCTCTCCCTCCCTCCCTAGTCTCCATCTCTGTCTGTTTCTTCTTGTGGTTTCTTATTTCTCTCCCCCTCTAGATTCCAACTGCCCAAGAGGGAAGATTTTTGTGAGTCTTTTTCCCTGCTATTTTCCTGTCTATAACAGGGCCTGGCACCCAGTAAGTGCCCAATAAATGTTTGTGAATGCAGCAGGAGAAACACATTCAGCCTGGGCAGGGAAAGACCCCTGGGGTTGTGGGAGGGGGGCTGGGAGGCACTCCTGTTGCAGAGGGAGGCCCAATATTTCATGAGTACCACTTGGCTGGGGATGTGCAAGGGTCTGGGCTGGGGGAGTGTCGAGTGTCCCTGCAGGCTCAGGCAGCAGTGGCACTCCTGGGTGTTGGCATGCCTGTGCTCCAGGCCTGGGTGTGTGTGGGGTGCAGGGATGTGGTACTACCTTAGGCCTCAAGTCTGCCTTGCCCTCTCCCCCACCAGACTACTCCCTACGTCACATCAGCCAGCTCTTCCGTTCCCACTATATGTTCCTATTCCAGCTTCCTTGGCTGCCCGAGAAGTTGCTCTCCATGTCTGACTTTCAGGTGCTGTGGGGTGAAGATCTAGGGGACGGGGTAGTCAGTTGGGTCTGGGTGGGCAGGACATGTAAGCCAATCTTACTGTGTGCCCAGATCCTGAAAACGACCTTCACCCACTCCAAGACGGGTATCCCACGTGTGACCCTCCATGAGCTCGAGGCCTTCCTCTACAGCTTCACGCAGGATGGTGGCCTCGTGGGGCCCCTCAACTACTACCGGAACATCTTCAGGTGAGATCTGTCCCAGGGAAGAAGTTAAGGAGCTTTGTGGGGTGTGATAGGGAGACAGCCTATCTACCTGTCTGTCTTGGCCACAGAAACCTCCCCCTGGAGCCCCAAGAATTGTCTACGCGCACACTGCTGCTATGGGGGGAGAAGGACACCTACTTGGAGCCGGGGCTGGTGGGTGCCGTTGGTAGCCGCTTCGTGCCAGGCCGGCTAGAGGCCCACATCCTGCCAGACGTGGGGCACTGGGTCCCACAGAGCAACCCCGAAGAGATGCATCAGTACATGTGGGCCTTCCTACAAGACCTACTGGACTAGCGACCCTCACTCACCTCACTCATTGGCCTGCCTAGGTACACAGCACACAGACACTCAGGAGCACACACCTGTGGCATGCATGTGTGCATGTGCCTGGGATCCCACACAGCGTCCATGCACACAGACACACAGGAACACACACTGCAATATATACATGCTTGGGAGTCCACACAGCGTGCATGCATGTAGGCGGTCAAGAACACACACCCATTTTGTGCATGCACCTGGGAGTCCACACAATGACATCATGCAAACACTCAGAAGCACTGCTTCTGTATGAGTGTGCCTGGGAGTCCACACAACATACATGCACGTGGACACTCAGGAACACACACCTGCTGCATGCGTGTGTATGTCTGGGAGTCCTCCACTCAATGTACATGCACACACTCAGGAACATACACTCGCAGCATGTGTGTGTATGTACCTGGGAGTTCACACAACATGCGTGCACACAGACACTCAGGAACACACACTTGTGGCATGTGTGTGTGTGCACCCAGGAGTCCATACAACATACATGCATGTGGACATGCAGCGACACACACCTGCTATGTGTGTACATGCACTGGGAGTCCACACAATGTACATGAATGACTGGACTCCTGGATCGTGCACAGGCCTGGAACTCCTGGGTTGCGCACAAGTGCGTCTGTGCATTCACTCAGCCACACCTGCCCATATACTTAACCACCAGCAAGTGTGAGCAAGCACTTTGACCCTAGGAATCAGGTACATCTCCTCCATGGAGCTGAATGCTGCGACTGGGTGTTCCACGTCTCCCTTCTTGGATCCCCACTGTTCTCCTTGCCAGAACTGGCCCCCCATGGCTGCACAAACCGTAAACTAAAACCTTCCTGTTCCTGGCTTCCATCTCCAGTCTGGGTCTTCAGCTGAATGCTGCACTGTCCAATAGAATAACTGCTAGCCTCATCGGGCTACCTCAATTTCAATGTAAAGTTAATTAAAATGAAATAAAATTAAAAATTCAGTTCTGCAGTCCCACCAGCCATATTTCAAGTGCTCAATAGTCACACTTCCATCAGGCAAGAAGGTCACATTGGATGGTGTCTTAAGCTGGGTTCTCTAGAAAAGCAAAACCAGTAAAGTGTATAAATATAGATAGAGATTTATATCAGAGAAATGGCTCACACAGTTGTAGAGACTGGAATGTCCCAAGTCTGTAGACCTCCTGATTCACGTAGCCACAGGGGCTGGCGAACCCGAGATCGGCAGGTCAGAGAGCAGAGCTCTTGCTCACAGGCTGTGAAGATGGATGAATCCCAAGACTGGCAGGCAAGACAACAGTTAAGCTGCTAGCTCAAGTCCCAAGAACTGGAGGTCAGACAAACAGGATCCAACTGCAGGAAAAAGCAAAAGCCCATGAGCCTTGCCAGAAAGTCCACTTATGTTGGATGCAGGCTACACTCCCAAGGAAACTCCTTTTCAACTTACTGGCTACTCAAAGCAGGTCCCTTCATGGAGGTGATCACGTTATATCAAATCTCATCATGGAAGTGATCACATCATCATATGACTGCCAAACTACATGATAACTGCCAAACCACTGAGAATCATGACCCAGCCAAGCTGACACACGATCTTATCACAATCTAACCCTTGTCAACTTGGCATCTGTGCACATCTCCTTAAACCATACATAATCTCTGAATAAAGACAATTATAAAGTCATACTTGCACCTAGCATGATACAACTAACACACAGACAACCGAAAATGTACTAGCCCTGTTTACATCTTATATTTTATAAATGAAGAAAACAAAAATAACTGATGCACACATACAAGGCTGAAGTACTCATAACAATTACAGTCCTTATTTCTGCAACTGGTCACATGGTCATAACTGGTATTTAGAACTACCTTCTTCCACACTTATTCCATATTCCTTTTGCCCTCAGCAAGCCCTCTGCTGGTTGTCGTTCTTTGCCTGGTGGGGTAACCCAAACCTTTATTCCTGAAGGGTCTGGGCCATTAGTAGTCGTGTTAGAATTAGGTTGCTATAGTTTTCCATTGACTTTAACAATGGCATGGTAGTACTAAGAGACATCCTAAGGGATCTCCTGCATTCCAGACATACTCTTCACCCTCATTATATAATATCAATCTGATTTCCTCTTGGTAATCAGTATCAATCACACAAGCCAATATGGTAACTCCCTTCTTTGCCTGTTGATCCAGAGGCATAAGGAAACTAAAGTGGACAGGTGGCATTCTTCCACTTCAATGGAATCAGGGATGCATCTCCAGGTGGGAGCATTCCTCCCTTTGGAACTAAGACCTCTAGACCCACAGAGCATAGGGTTGCAGAGACAGAAAGCAAAAATTTTGCAAGTGGGTCATTAGGGGTAATAGTGATGCCACTCCCTTTTCCACCCCTTAATTCCTGGACCCATGAATCCTGGCTATGGGAGAAACAGCACCATATATTGGACACTAGTTTAGAGCATAAACAACCTCCTGGAGAGCGTTGCCCCAATGCTGCAAGGTATTGCCAACTGGCTGACACTATGATTGTGTCTTTAGAAGGCCATTCCATCATTCTATCAAGGCAGCTGCTTCAGGATGATGGGTAACATGGTAAGACCAGTGAATTCCATGAGCATAAACCCATTGCCACACTTCATTTGCTGTTAAGTGAGTCGCTTGATCTGAGGCAATACTGTGTGGGATACCATGATGGTGGGTAAGTCAACGGATGGTAGTTTTGGCAGAAGCATTGCATGCAGGGAAGGCAAATCTGTATCCAGAGTGTCTATTCTAGTAAGAACAAAATGCTGCCCTTTCCATGATGGAAGTGATCCAGTGTAATCGACCTGCTACCAGGTTTCTGGTGATCACTTTGAGGAATGGTGCCATATTGAGGACTCAGAGTAGGTCTCTGCTGATGGCAGATTGGGCACTCAGCAGTGGATGTAGCCAAGTTGGCCTTGGTGAGTGAAAGTCCATGTTGCTGAGCCCATGCATAACCACCATCTCTGCCACCATGGCCACTTTGTTCATGAACCCATTGGACAATGAGAGGAGTGGCTGTGGGAAGAGGAAGACTGGTTTCCATAGAATGTGTCATCCTATCCACTTCATTGTTAAAATCCTCCTCTGCCAAGGTCACCCTTTGGTGAACATTCACATGAGACACAAAAATCTTCTCTGGCCCATTCAGGGAGGTCTATCCACATACCTCTTCCCTGTACATCCTTGTCTCCAATTTTCTGATCATGCTCCTTCCAAGTCCCTGATCATCCAGCCAAACCATTGGCCACAGCCCATGAATCAGTATACAAATGCACATCTGGCCATTTATCCTTCCAAGCAGAGTGAACAACCAGGTGCACTTCTCAAAGTTCTGCCCATTGGGAGGATTTCCCTCCACCACTGTCCTTCAAGGAGGCCCCAGGAGGGGGCTGTAGTGCTGCCACTGTCCACTTGCGAGTAGTGCCTGCATATTGAGCAGAACCATCTGTAAACTGGGCACAAGTTTTCTCTTCCTCAGTCAACTGATCATAAGGCGCTCCCTCTGAGCGATAGGTGCAGACTGGGAGATGGAAGGTAATGTGACAGCTGTGGAGACTATGGGCATTTGGGCCACTTACTCATGAAACTTACTTCTTGTCATGGGTTGAGTTGTGTCCCCCAAAAATATCTGTCAACTTGGCTGGGTCATGATTCCCAGTGTTGTATGATTGTGTAATCTGATGTGATTTCCTTATGTGTTGTAAACTATCACTATGATGAGATTATATGTGATCTCCTTATGTGCTGTAAATTCTATCACTGTGATGAGGTTATACTGATGAGGTTTACAGGATTAGATAGTGTCTTGATGCAATCTCTTTTGAGATATAAAAGAGAGAAGTGAGCAGAGACACATGGGAACCTCAAGCCACCAAGAAAGCAGTGCCGGGAGCAGAGCGCATCCTTTGGACCTGAGGTTCCTACACTGAGATGCTCCCAGACCAAGGAAAGACTGATGACAAGGACCTTCCTCCAGAGCCGAGAGAGAGCGAGCCTTTTCCTGGAGTTGATGCCCTGAATTTGGACTTGTAGCCTACTGGACTGTGAGAGAATAAACTTCTCTGCTAAATCCATCCACTTGTGGTATTTTTGTTAGAGCAGCACTAGATGACTAAGACACTTGTGCCCAGATCCTGCTTGGGCCTGATCTTGTATATACCACTTCCATTTAATGATGGAGTGCTGCTGTGCATGTCCATGGCTCTGTGGGTCAGACAACACCTAGTTCATGATGGGCAGCTTAGAGTGCATAGTGACTTGGTGGCCCATGGTTAAGCATTCAGTCTCTACTAAGGTCCAGTAACCAGCTAAAAGCTGCTTCTCAAAAGGAGAGTAGTTATCTGCAGAAGATGGCAGGGCTTTTCTCCAAAATCCTGAGAGTCAGCTCTGTGATTCACCAGTAGGGGCCTGCCATAGACTCCAAACAGCATCTCTATCTGCCACTGCCACTTCAAGTACCATTGGATCAGCTGGATCATATGGTCCAAGTGGCAGAACCACTTTCACAGCAGCCTGAACCTGTTGCAGAGTCTTTTCTTGGTCTAGGCCCCACTCAAAACTAGCAGCTTTTCGAGTCACTTGATAAATAGGCTGGAGTAGCACACCCAAATGAGGGCTATGTTGCCTTCAAAATTCAAAATAGGCCCGCTAGGCATTGTGCCTCCTTTTTAGTTGTGGGGCCAGATGCAATAACTTATCTTTGACTTTAGTAGCAATATCTCTACATGCCCCATACAACTGAAGCCCTAGAAATTTCACTGAGGTGGAAGGGGCCTGAATTTTTGTTGGATTAATTTCCCACCCTCTAGTGAGCAAATGGAACCCTGGTGGCACAGTGGCTTAAGAGCTTGGCTGCTAAACAAAAGGTCAGCAGTTCAAATCCACCATCTGCTCCTTGGAAACCCTATGGGGGCAGTTCTACTCTGTCATATAGGATCACTGTCTTGATCATCTAGTGCTGCTATAACAGAAATACCACAAGTGGATGGTTTTAATGAAGAGAAGTTTATTTCCTCACAGTCAAGTAGGCCAAAAGTCCAAATTCAAGGTGTCAGCTCCAGGGGAAGGCTTTCTCTCTCTCAGCCTTCTCAGCAGTGTTCCCCCAGACTAGGAGCTTCTCGGCGCAGGGACCCTGGCCCAAAGGATGTGCCCCTCTCCCGGCACTGCCCTCCTGAGGGTATGAGGTCCCCCTGTCTCTCTGCTCACTTCTGTCTTTTATAACTCAAGAGATTGCCTCAGGACACAATCCGGTCTGGTAGATCAGGTCCTGCCTTACTAACACAACTGCCACCCATCCTCCCTCATTAACATCATAGAGGCAGGTTTACAACATACAGGAAAATCACACAGTACATGGCCCAGCCAAATTGATACACACATTTTTGGGGGGACATAATTCAAACCATGACAGTCACTATCATCAGAATTGACTTGACAGCAATGGGTAGCAGGCAAATGTTTTATCAATAAGTCCATAGTCATTGATACTTCTTCCTTATTAGGTCTAATCAGTATAATGTCATCAATGTAATGGACTAGTGTGATATCTTGTGGAAAGGAAAGGCAACAAGGTCCCTGTGGACTAAATTATGACATAGGGCTGGAGAGTTGATATAGCCCTGAGGTAGGACACTGAATGTGTCTTGTTGGCCTTGCCAGCTGAAGGCAAGCTGCTTCTGGTGATCCTTCAAAACACATATGGAGAAAAAGGCATTAGCCAGATCAACAGCTGCATACCATGTACCAGGAGACATATTGATTTTTCAAGCAATGAAACTACATCTGGAACAGCAGCTGCAATTGGAGTCACCACCTGGTTGAGTTCTCAGTAAACCACTGTCATTCTCCAAGATCCATCTGTTTTTTGTACAGGCCAGATAGGCAAGTTGAATGAGGATGTTGTGGGTATCACCACCTCTGCATCCTTCAAATCCTTGATGATGTTAGTAATCTCTGCAATCCCTCCAGGAATGTGGTATTGCCTTTGGTTTACTATTTTCCTAGGTAGGGGCAGTTCTAATGGCTTCCACTTGGCTTTTCCTACCATAATAGCCCTTACTCCACTTGTCAGGGATCCAGTGTGGGGGTTCTGCCAGTTTCTGAGTGTATCTATTCCAATTATGCATTCTGGGACTGGGGAAATCACTACAGGATGGGTTCGGGGACCCACTGGACCTACTGTGAGACAGACATGAGCTAAGACTCCATTAATAACCTGACCTCCATATGCCCCCACTCTGTCTGGTGGGCCACAGTGACATTTTGAGTCTCCTGGAATTAATGTCAGTTCCAAGCCTGTTCAGTAATCCCTGAACAGTTACTCTCATAAAAGGCCATAGATCCCTTTGGGGGAAGGCTGGGAGAAAGATTAACAGTATAAATTTTTTGGCAATATATAGTGCAATCTTTCCTTAAGGGGACCTGGCCTCCCCTTCATTCAAAGGGTTGTGGGTCTTTAAACTCACTCAAGCCTGGGAATTGATTGGAGACAAGGAGGTATAGGGAAGAGGTGTGCAGATAGACCTCCCTGAAGGGGCCAGTGACTCTCTATCCTGGCAATTCGAGTTAGACTGGTGTTCACTTGACCTAGAATTCTTCCACTTATACAGATCAAGTAAACGTTTAGTAGATTTCCTATCTATTTCACTCCTAGGGACACCATGACTAGGTAGCCACCACCATAAGTCCATACAAGTCAGACTATTCTGACTACTGCTTTGACTCCGCTGTCCATTATGGCAAACACGCCCACCTTGTTTTTGTCAATTGAGTGCCACCACTTGGCCAAAACCACCATAGGGTCCAGTTAACCCCATTGTAGTTAGGTGTCTTAATTCAGTTAGGGCAGTTCCCACTGTCAAATCTGACTTATGTAAAATAGCAATGACAGCAGTCTTCAAGAATGCTGGAGCTCCCTTCACAAATTTGTTCACTATTGCGGTAAAAGGTGTGTCCTCTGGGCACTCCATGTGTGGGTCTGTGGGTCTAACCTGATAAATCCACTCTAACATGCCAATTTCCCTAAGCCTTTGGATACCTTCTTCTACGGTATACCAAAGCAAGTCTGGTACTTCAACTTGATTTAGTGTAGGCCACCTCATAATCCATGCTTCAGTGACCCAACCAAATAAACTATTAGATCCTTTCCTAACCTCTCCAGCTGAAACATTGAAAGAAGAATCTGTGCTTATCCAACAAAGGCTCTTCAGATGCAGCTGGGTTAGTCTCATCAGATGGGGTGGAGGGGCTAGCGGTTTTACACAGGAGGGTGGCTTAGCAAACAAAGATGGAGTGAGAGGGCTGGTTCTGTTGGCTGGAGTGATTCAATGGAATTTAGGGGCTAAATGTCCCCAGCTTCCTGATTATCTGCCCATATGTCCCCATCCCTTGTGCAAAGACCTGGAGTTAGAAAACCAAAAGGGAAGAACACCCTCAGCATTTCTCAAGCTGAAAGACGTGAAGAAAAAAATTCAAGTCTCAAGTTGCAATACTGAAGGATTCTATGGCAAAATGTTAAATGACTCAGGAAGCATGAAAAGAAGATGGAAGGAATACACAGAGTCACTATACCAAAAATAATTGGTGGATGTTCAGCCATTTCAGGAGGTAGCATATGATCAGGAACCAATGGTACCGAAGGAAGAAGTCCAGGCTGCGCTGAAGGCATTGGCGAAAAACAAGGCTCAAGGAATTGACAGAATACCAACTGAGATATTTCAACAAATGGATGCAGTGCTGGAAGTACTCACTCGTCTATGCTAAGAAATTTGGAAGATAGTTACCTGGCCAACCAACTGGAAGAGATCCATATTTTTGTCTATTCCCGAGAAAGGTGATCCAACAGAATGCGGAAATTATCAAACAATATCATTAATATCACTCCTGAGTAAAATGTTACTGAAGATCATTAAAAAGCAGCTACAGCAGTATATTGACAGGGAACTGCCAGAAATTCAAGCTGATTCTGAAAGAGGATGTGCTGATGTCAGATGGATACTGGCTGAAAGCAGAGAATACCAGAAAGATGTTTACCTGTGTTTTATTAACTATGCAAAGGCATTTGACTGTGTAGATCATAACAAATTATGGATAACATTGCACAGAATGAGAATCCCAGACCACTTAATTGTGCTCATGCAGAACCTGTACATAGATCAAGAGGCAGTCATTCGAACAGAACAGGAGGATGCTGCGGTGGTTTAAAGTCAGGAAAGGTGTGTGTCAGAGTTGTATCCTTCACCATACCTATTCAATCTGTATGCTGAGCAAATAATCCGAGAAGCTGGACTATATGAAGAAGAACAGGGAATCAGGATTGGAGGAAGACTCATTAACAACCTACAGTATGCAGATGACACAACCTTGCTTGCTGAAAGTGAAGAGGACTTGAAGCACTTACTGATGAAGATCAAAGACTGCAGCCTTCAGTATGGATTACATCTCAACATAAAGAAAACAAAAATCCTCACAACTGGACCAATAAGTAACATCATGATAAACGGAGAAAAGATTGAAGTTGTCAAGGATTTCATTTTACTTGAATCCACAATCAACATCCATGGAAACAGCAGTCAAGAAATCAAAAGATGCATTGCATTGGGCAAATCTGCTGCAAAAAACCTCTTTAAGATGTTAAAAAGCAAAGATGTTACCTTGAAGACTAAGGTGCGCCTGACCCAAGCCATGGTATTTTCAATCACCTCAGATGCATGCAAAAGCTGGACGATGAATAAGGAAGACTTTAGAAGAACTGACACGTTTGAATTGTAGTGTGGTGAAGAATATTGAATATACCATTATCTTAGTCATCTAGTGCTGCTATAACAGAAATACCACAAGTGGATGGCGTTTAACAAAGAGAAATTTATTCTCTCACAGTCTAGTAGGCTACAAGTCCAAATTCAAGGCATCAGCTCTAGGGGAAGGCTTTCTCTCTCCGTTGGCTCTGGAGGAAGGTCCTTGTGATGCATCAGTCTTCCCTTGGTCTAGGAGCATCTCAGTGCAGGAACCTCAGGTCCAAAGGACACGCTCTGCTCCCAGCACTGCTTTCTTGGTGGTAGAGGTCCCCAGCTCTCTGCTTGCTTCCCTTTCCTTTTATCTCTTGTAAGATAAAAGGTAGTGCAGGCCACACCCTACGAAAACTCCTTGTACATTGGATTAGGGATGTGACCTTAGTGACGGTGTTACATCCCACCCTAATCCTCTTTAACATAAAATTACAATCACAAAATGGAGGACAACCACACAGTATTGGGAATCATGGCCCAGCCAAACTGATACACACATATTTGGGGGAACATAATTCAATTCACGACAACCATGGACTGCCAAAAGAATGAACAAATCTGTCTTGGAAGAAGTACAACCAGAATGCTCGTTAGAAGTAAGGAGAGCAGGACTACGTCTCACATACTTTGGACATGATATCATGAGGGATCAGTCCCTGGAGGAGGACATCATTCTTGGTAAAGTAGAGGATCAGGGAAAAAGGGGAAGACCCTCAACCAGATGGATTTACACAGTGGCTGCAATAATGGGCTCAAGCATAACAACGATTGTAAGGATGGCGCAGGACTGGGAAGTGTTTTGTTCTGTTGTACATAGGGTCACGATGAGTTGGAATTTACTGGACAGCACCTAACAACAACAACAACAACATATCGCCATCCCAACAGGATCTCATTTCTTCCCAATCAATGCCTTCACTTTATCTTCAGACACCACTTGAGGTTGGGAATTGAGTTGGTGTTGTAAATCAGCCACTCTTACTATAATACTCTGGGTTTGGTTTTCGGCAATATCAGCTCTGTTACTACAAGAAATAACGCTTTCTTTCAAGTGGAAACTTTGAGGTGTTTTATGCGGCCCTTGAGCTTTGACTCTGAAGCCCTGAGCTCATCTCTTTCTTTCACCACTTTGTCTAGCGAAAGTAGGACCAACCAACCAGTTTCCTTATATTTCTCATTATGACAAAATTGTAGAAAGGTATCAAACATGCAATCACCCAGAGCCTCGCCTCTCACCAATACCCAATCTATTGGAGGGGATATTTTGCATATTTGTATTGCCACCTCAAGCAATGGATTAGCAGTGCCCTCTTTACTACTGGAAGCAGAGTTATCAACATCTTTAAGACTAACCAGATGTGAGAAACAGTTTAGAAAATTCATCCTTACCATTTTGTTTCTCTACAACCACTCTGGGTACCAAATGTCTTAGGCTGGGTTCTCTGGAGAAGTAAAACCAGTAAAGCATATAAATATACGTACAGAGAGATTTATATCAAGGAAATGGCTCATGGGGTTGTAGAGGCTAGAACGAACCAAGTCTGTGGACAAGGATAGAGGCTTCTCCTGATTCACATAGCCACAAGGGCTGTCAAACCCAAGACCAGCAGGTCAGACAGCAGGGCTGTTGCTCACAGGCTATGAAGATCAGTGAATCCCAAGATCAGCAGGCAAGACAGCAGGTAAGCTGCTAGCTCAAGTCCCAAGAACCCCAGGTCAGACGAACAGGATCCAGCTGCAGGATCCAGAGGGAGCAAAAGTCCGTGAGCCTTGCCAGAAAGTCCACTTATATTGGTTGCAGGTCACACTCTCAAGGAAACTCCCTTTCAGTTGATTGGCTACTCACAGCAGATCCCATCAAGGAAGTGATCACCTCATCATACGAGTGCCAAACTATGTCATAACTACCAAACCCCTGAGAATCATGGCCCAACCAAGTTGACACACAATCTTAATGATCACAGATGGCACTGAAGATGGTGTTCCTGGCTTAAGGGCAGCAGCCTCCCTGCCTTGATCCTGACCACCTCACCCAGGGAGGACCCTCAGGGGCATGCAGGTGGATGTCTGGACCCCTCTCTGGCCACCTAGGGAAGCTCCTAGGACCCTTCCCCCATTCTCATAGCTTCAGGTGTTGTAAGGTCAAGTTCTCTAGCAGCAGGCTGGGCCAGCCTGTCTCAGATCCCTAGTAAAACATCTCTCAGCTCTTAGGACATGTGCGATTCCAGACTCAGCACAGGAAAGGAGCCCTAAGTGACCATCTGGGGTCCGAGTGGACATCCAGGGTCAGAGGCCTGCCCCACCACATGGGATCTTCTCCAAATTAGCCAACGTGTCTGCTAACTTTCCGAGGGACCTCTGGCTGCAGCTTCCAAACAAAAGCAGATGGGGGAGTGGGGTGGGGGTGGGGGGAACAAGTCAAAGCTGGGCCACCCAGCCCCAGGCTGCACAGAATACCAACTTCAATCTCCTGGACTTTGGGAACAGCAGATCCCCGGGTGGCACAAATGGTTTGTGCTCAACTATTAACCTACAGGTTAGCAGTTTGAACACACTCAGCAGCACCCACCAGAGAAATGCCTGGTTATTTGCTTCCGGAAATATTACAACCAAGAAAACCCTATGGAGCAGTTCCACTTTGTAACACATGGTCAGCGGGAGCTGGAATCCATTGGACAGCAATGTTTTTGTTGTTATCTTTGTTGTCGTTCATCAGTGGCACACAAGGACAGCATATGGCTCTCTTAGGACCCAGGAGACATCAAGAATACATTCTCTTATTTTTGGGATGGGCCTGCCTGGCCCAAGCTTTCCTGCTGGCCACATACACCCCACCCTACCCCCGCCCTCACTAGTCCCCAGCCTTGACATTCTTTCGTGAAACAAATGTGCCAGGTATTCTTCTGGGCCCTGGGGTACAGTGTGAACAAGAAAAACGGCCCTGTTCCGCAATGTGCAGAGGCAGGAAGCGGGGCGTGGGGGTGGGGTGGGGTGTAACAGGGTCAGGGAAGGCCTTCCTGGGGGACCATAGTGGGGACGGACTTTTCAGGCGGCAGAGACAAGCCTGGGCCATTGAAGTAACCAGGCAGGGACCAGGGCCCTGGCAGAGTGATCAAGGGGCGCGTGGGAGGAGAGGCGGCTCCCGCCAGACAGCCAGGGCCCCGAGAACTTTGGACCTAAGTCTCAAGGGGCGGCTTTTCAGCAGGGAAGGGACATGGCTTGCATTTTGAAGAGCTCCCTGTGGCGGCTGGACAGTCCCACGCAAGAGAGCGAGCGGGAGGCAGGCAGGGGCCCCAGGGCCGCCCCACCCCTGCCCCCGAGCCGGGGTGGGCGCCGCGCTCCCGGTGGGAGGAGCCAAGGGCAGGACGAGGGACGCCCCCAACCCAGGGTGGAGATCTGGGGCGAGGAGGCCTGCGGGCAGCATGGTGACAGTGTCCGCGGGGCAGTGGGGCCGCGCGGGGTTGCCAGGGAGACAAGGGAAGGGTTGATGGCGGACCGGAACTGGTAGCGGTTGTGAGGAGGACCGGAGAGGCCCGGCAAAGGCTGACGGAAGCCTCTAACTGTTGCCTAGGCGACCGGGTCCGCTGACGATTGCCAGGGGCAACGGGAAGGCACCGCCTCCGAGGCTGCTGGCGGATGTGGAGTGGGGGGAGTCTTCGGAAGGAAATCATCACGTTGATTGGGCAGAGGCCTGGCGAATAAGCTAATAGGAAGCCCGCTTCCTCCACTCTGAGCCAATCCGGGCGCGTCTTTCTTCCGGCCTGTGGCTCGGCGCGCCCAGCCTGTCCCGCGGGAGTGGAGACCCCGAGGGATTGAAGGGAGTCGGCCCGGAGCAGCACCCCTCCTAGCTTCCCAGGCTTGGCCCCTCCCTCTCCCTGCTCCGATCCCCCGCCTCCAGAGCGCCTTCCATAATTCACTCATTTACTCACTCGTTATTCACTCACTCATCCATTTACTCACTCGTTCACTCAGTCATTCTTCCATTAACCGTCCCTGCCACTTGCTCTGCTCCCGGCTGGCCCCACACCAGAGGAGGGGCAGAAGAGACAGATCCGAACACAGGGCACAGACTCCCCAGCCAAGTGTGGTCACGCCTAGGATGCTATGAGTAACTGGGAGGAAGGGGAGGCAGTTACCTGGGGGAAAGGGGCAAGACTGCCTGGAGGAGGCGGTCTTGGAGCTGAACCTTGCAAAAAGGGGTTCCAATCCGTGGAAACTTTCCTCGCAAAGGGTGGTTTAGCATTTCCGTGACCCAGAAGGAAGGTCTGGGATGGGTATGAGGCAGAAGATGTGGGATTACAAAGGGTTTGCGCTTGAGCCCCGGTGTGAAGGGGAGTCAGGGAGTAGGGGCATCAGAAGGATCTATGTGTCTAGAATACTAGTGGGGAGAGGGCGGGGCCAGAGGAGAAAGGTTGAAGATGAGGTGGGGGGCTAGAAGGAAGCTTGGTGTGGTACAGGCGGTAGGCGGTGAGGCCCCAGTCCAGGGGCCGGATATTTGGGGCAGAGGGAAGTTTGGGGCCTGATCAATCTGAAGGGCTGGGGAACGCCCTGAGGAGGGGACTGGGCCTCTAGGCAGGAACCTAGAAGTGTCTTATAGGCTGAAGACAAAGACACCATAGCAACAACCATGTTGTTGTTGTTGCTGTCCAGTCGATTGCAAGCGACCCTATAGGACAGAGTAGAACTGTCCTGCAGGGTTTCTACTGGAAGAGATCGCCAGGTCTTTTCTCCCTTGGAGAGGCTGGTGGATTCAAACCTTGGACCTTTTGGTTAGCAGCCGGAGTGCATAACCACTGCACCACCAAGACGCCTGTGACCACCACATGACCCAGCAATCCCATTCCTAAATATCATCTATCTATAAGAAGTGAAGGCAGGAACGCTGTTCACTGCAGCACTTTTCAATGCCAAAAGGTGGAAACAACCCAAATGTCCATCAACAGACAGATGGATAAACCAAATGTGGTCTATACACACAATAGAATACTACTTGGCTGTAAAGAGAAATGAAGTCCTGATGCATGCCACTATACAGATGAACCCTGAGAACATCGTGCTGAGTGAAGTAAATCAGCCACAAAAGGAAAAATACTGTATGATTTCATTTATATGAAATAAGCAAATATATAGAAACCAAAGATTGTCAGTGGTTACCAAGGTGGGAGGGAGGGAGGAAAGGGGGAGTTTTTGCTTACAAAACAAAAAGTTTCTGTAGGGCTGATTCTGACTCATGAGACCCCACGTGTGCAGGGTAGAACTGCTCCATAGGATTTTCAAGGCTGTGACCTTTCAGAAGCAGATCACCAGACCTTTCTTCTAAGGTGCCTCTGGGTGGGTTTGAACCACCAACCTTTTGGTTAGTAGTCTAGTGTTTAACCATGTGCACCACCCAGAGACTCTAGAGTTTTTGCTTAGGGGGCACTGAGTTTCTGTTAAGGGTTTGGAAAAGGATAGCAAGAACGGGTTCACAACTAGACGAATGTAATCAGCGTCACTGAATTGCACGTGTAGAAGTTGTTGAGATGGCATACGTTTTGTTATGTATATTTTCACCACAATAAAAAAAATAAAAAAAGGTGGCAGAGTGAGCATCAGTGGGGGGTGGGAACTGAAGCCAGGAGAGAGGCTGAAGTCTCCCAAGAACAGAGTGGAGAACAAGACCTGAGACCGAGTCCCGGGCTCCCAGACATTTCAGGGACAGGCAGAGGAGAGAGATTGGAGA
Source organism: Dugong dugon (assembly GCA_030035585.1). Classification (NCBI taxonomy): domain Eukaryota; kingdom Metazoa; phylum Chordata; class Mammalia; order Sirenia; family Dugongidae; genus Dugong; species Dugong dugon. Next base: position 19,707,033 of record CM057462.1, on the reverse strand, counting down.
GGTGGAAGGAGAACCACGCAAGCACTGTGGAGGAGGGAGGGTTCCTAGAAGGCGTATGTAGTTAGTGGCGTCAGAAGGTGCTGAGAGACCAAGTCAGAGGAACAGTGAACCCTGCAGATCCTGGTGACCTGGGAACACACAGGGCATGGGGCCTGAGGACAGAGGGCTTGGTTGCTGTGAGTGTCATTAAACAAGCATGGAAGGGGGAAGGGGCGACCCCAGTTAGGAAACTGGGGAGCACAAATGATACAATCAAATGGGGTAATTTGGGGAAATTTTGCTATAGGGAGTGCAAATAGCTAGTGTGTTCGGCTGCTAACCGAAAGGTTGAAGGTTCAAGTCCACTCTGAGGCACCTGGGAAGAAGGGCCTGGCAAGCTATTCCGAAAAAGCAACCACTGAAAACCCTATTTTTTTTTTTTTACAACAATAATGAGAAAAAGTTACCAACCATAATAAATTGGAATAAATAAAATATATGAAAACAATAGCACGCACACACACATACGAAGAAATAAAGAAAACACTATGGAGCACAGTTCTACTCTGACACATGTAGGGTCACCATGAGTTGGATCAATTCTGCAGCAACCAGTAGTGATGGTGGTTGCTGCAGGGCCTGTATACATACAGTGTGCAGGTGGCGTTTGTGGAAACCAGAGCCGGGTGTACCACCTCCTGGGGCAAGCAACCTTAGAGAGCTGTCACCACCTCTAGGTGCCTCTGGGGAGTCCCCGGGTGGCATAAATGGTGAACGTGCTTGGATGCTAACTGAACGGTTGGAGGTTTGAATCTACCCAGAAGCCCCTCGAAAGAAAGACCTGGCAATCTACTTCTGAAAAATCCGCCATTGAAAACCCTGTGGAATATAGTTCTACTCTGACACAGATGGAGTTGCCAGGAGTTGGAATTGACTCGACAGCAACTGGTTTTTTAGGTGTCCCCAGCTGGGCAAGGGGAGGAATGGCAGTAGCAGAGCCTATGGAGGGAGTCCTGTGCACAGGGCCTTATGGCAAGGGGCCCAGCCAGCCCATGGTGACCCCACAGGGAGGAAGACGCCCGGGAGAATTAATGCCCCATTCTCACTCTCCACTGGCTTTACCTCCTGCCAGCACCTCCTATTGGTCAGACCCACCTGGAGCCAGAGGGCAAGGATGCCCATTAATGCCGCCGCTGTAGAGGTCAGCCTTCAGAGCACAGACGGGGTGGAGAAGGAGGAGAGAGGTGCTGGAAGGAGGAAGATGCATCAGAGGGAGAGGGGTAACAAGCCGGGGCGGGGGATGGGGTGGAGCAGGGAGCAGTGCTGAGAGAGGGGCTGGGAGCTGGCGAGGGAGGAGCTGCAGCCCAGAAAAGGGGCCAGGAGCTGAGGGGAAGTGTGGGGTACACATTCACTGTGGATTTCATTTCATCCTGGAAGACAGCTCGCTGTATGAGTGGGCTAAAAGCCAAAACCAAACGCATTGCCCTCAAGTCGATTCCAACTCATGACGACCCCATGTGTTACAGAGTAGAATTGTTCCATAGGGTTTTCTTGGCTATAATCTTTACCAAAGCAGATCGCCAGGCCTTTCTTCTGTGGTGCTACTGGCTGGGTTCAAACCACCAACCTTTAGGTTAGTAGTCAAGCAGTTAGCCGTTTGTGCCACCCGGGGACCCTCATGGATGGACTAAGGGAGGAGGTAATGAAAAGCTGGGGGGTGCTCCCCTTCTCTGAAGCTGGAGGGAAAGTCGAGAGGATGGGTGCCACGCCCACCAGAAGGAGGACAAGCTTCAGGGGCCAGGGAGGCAAGGACGTCAGAGCAGAGGAAACCGAGGTCCATGATGAAGCCATGGTGTGAAAGGCTGGGGTAACCGGATGGAAAACAGGGGATGGGGCCCATTGGAGGGTCCAGGGGCAGAAGAGGTGGTGGGCTGACCTCCCCTCTCCCACTGCCCAAAGCGACAGAGCCAGTAGGTGCTCCACTGAAGTGAGTTCCCTTCTTTCCACTCCCCTTTCCTCCTCATTCACCCCTCAAAGCTCAGCAATCACATCCCCTCCTCAAGGAAGCCCTCCTGCAGTCCCCAGCTCTCATTCTGGCCCAGGCCTGACCACATGGTGGGGCTAGGTGTATCTGTGCCCTGACAGTGGGGTAAGGTCTCAAGGGATGGCCCTGAGCACATTCAGGGTCCCAGCTCCTGGGTTCAGCTCTGTCCCAAGCCAAAAACCAAAATAACAAAACCCGTTGACTTTGAGTCAATTCTGACTCAAGGTGACCCCATGTGCATAAGAGTAGAACTGTGCTCCATAGGGTTTTCTTGGTTGTAATCTTTATGGAAGCAGATCTCCAGGCCTTTCTTCCGTGGCACTGCTAGGTGGGTTGGAACCACCAAACTTTAGGTTAGTAGTCGAGTGCAAGCCATTTGCACAACCCAGGGACCTGGGCATATTCATTCATTCAACCAGCAATGATTTGGTATACTGTGTACCAGGCTCTATGCTCCATACTGGGGATTCCACAGGGAGCAAGACAGATGCCACAGAGCTCAGAGTCTGATGGGGAAGGCAGGATCATGTGGAGAGGCTTGAGCTAGGAAATCCTCAGGGATGGTTCCTAGAAGAAGAGTTGGCAGAGCTTCCACAATGCTCCTTTTACAACTGAAATCAGATAAGCTTCCTGGTGCTGAAACAAGTGGCTTCCTCTGCGCTTGGGAGAGAGTCCCAGGCCTTATGGTCCCTTGGGACTTGGCCCCATCAGCTTCCCTGACCACCCACCCCTCACACACTCAGCCCCCACCATAACCCTGGCTTCTTCGCTGTTCCTTTCTCCACTGGCACCTCCCTCCTCTGAGCCTTTGCACTTGCTGTTCCCTCTGCCTGAAACACCTTTCCCTGGCTTTCTGCCTCCTGGATCCTTCTGCCCCTTCAGGTCTCAGCTCAAATGTCCCTTACTCTGCAAAGCCTGCCTTGACCCCACTAGGCAGAAAGCTCTCCTCCCTTCACATCACACTTAACCATCTTGATGATTCTTACCTGTTCCTGCCCTATCAGGGCAAGACTGGGTTGGTCTTGGCCTCCCCTACCTGGAGTAAGGCCTTCCCAAAGTAAACTAAAAACCAAACCTGCTGCCGTCAAGTCCAATCAGACTCATGGCAACTCCATGTGCCTAAGACTAGACCTGTGCTCCATTGGGTTTTCTTGGCTGTAACCTGTAGGGAAGAAGATTGCCAGGCCTTTCTTCCATGACACCACTGGGTGGGTTCAAACTGCCAACCTTTCAGTTAGTCCTCAAGCTAAAACCATTTGCGACACCCAGGGATGTTTGTTGAGTGACTGAATGAAGCTGAGAGGAGCTGGAGGGTCAGAGTGAGCCACAGGTGGAAGGAGGTGTCAGGGGTGGGGATGCTTCTGGCCATGGAAACAGCCTGTGCAAAGGCTGGGGAGGTAGAGAGAGGGGGCTGAAGCTGGCAAGATGGGCAGGGGCTGCGCCACTCTGGCCATGGAAGGTTAGAGCAAGGGAGGGCCCCAGGGAGGTAGCGTCCCCAGCCTATAGACACTGAGGTCCACCCGGCAGCCCCCACCCCTACTCATCCATGTCCAGCTCCCACGGCCCACTGCCTGGTGTGAGGGCCTCGCCTTGGCTTCTGCGCGCGGAGGGCGGGACTACGGTCCCGTCCTGGGAGGCGAAGCCGAGGGCACGTTCTCAGGTTCCTGGTCAGCGGACCCAGCAGCTGTGTCTTGGCCTGGCCCCAGGTCCCAGGTCCCCCGGGACTGAGCTCACTGAGGAGAAATGCGGTCCCTGGCCAAGGCAGCCAGCAGGGGCAGGAGAGGGGGTCCAGCTTCCCCCCACCCACCGGGTTGGGAACTGTTCTGCTGCCCGATCTGAGGCCATGGGAACGATCACTCTGACTGTCCCGCCCTCTGGGGATCCGGACACCTTTGGCCAGTCCTGCCAGCATGGCTGAGGGGAGCAACAAGGAACCGGAGCCGGGACCCTGCCATCTTTGGTGGGGCCCTGGGAGATGTGGGGCTTCAGGAAGGGGCTAGCACACAGTTGGGGCTCTGCTAATGTGTGTGTCTTCCTTTTGTCCCCACTCCCCCATGTTGTCCTCTGCCTGCTGCTCTGTCTCTGTCTCCATCTGCCACGGCCCAAAGGCCAAATCAGCTGAGCCTCGGCCTCTGAACTCCCTGTCTAGCAAAATATGTGTCTCAGTTCCTTGGTTACTCCTTGTGATGGGGAACTCAGCACCTCTGGCTGAAAGTGCTTTCTCAGTTCAGGGGAGGGTGGTCCTTAGCTTTGCCCTTAGACTCCCAGATCCTTTCTGGACCCCCAGCAACAGAATGGTCCACAAGACAGTGGTTCAGGTCCCCTGTGGTGGCTCTTCTAGGGTGGGCATCCCAACTTCTTCAGCCACTTCCTGAGTTACCAAAGCATCCCATGTCACCCTCTCTGTACCCACCCCATGCTAGGCGATGCTGGGGCCCCTGAGAAGCCTCATCGCCTGCCTGGCTCTTGAGGAGCCTCCAGTTTTAGAGCAGACAGAGCAGGACACAGACATTCTACCCCCTCTGAGCCAGAGGGACGTGGGAGCTTTGGCTGGGATCAGGGAGGGCTTCCTAGAGTGGAAGGAATAGGAGGTGGAAAGACATGCTAGAAAGAGGGACCAGCTGGGGCAAACCAGTGGCCTGTGCAGGAAATAGCAGGGCATTCGGAAACCCTGGGTGGTGCAAATGGTGAACATGCCTGACTGCTAACCGAAAAGCTGGAGGGCTGAGTCTATTCAGAGGCACTTGGAAGAAAGGCCTGGAGGTCTACTTCCAAAAAATCAACCATTGAAAACCCTGTGGAGCACAGTTCTACTCTGACCCACATGGGGTTGCTGTGAGTCGAAGTCGACTTGACAGCAACTGGTTTTTGTTTTTTTTCCCCTATGGCTAAAAGAAGATGTGTTTTCTTTTGCTTTTTTTAGAAGATGTGTTTTTTTAGAAGATACATTTTAAAGAGAACACATTTGCTGGCTGTTCCTGCTTGGGGAGGAAGCACAAAGTCCTTCCCCTCCAGCTGGACACCCTAGGCAGAGGAGACAGCCCGGGCAACGGCTTGACCCTGGGAGAGAAGAGTTTGAGGAAGCATGGTGATGAGGGGAAGGAGTGGGAGAGAGCCAGCCCAGCCCTAAGGGGCCTGGAGGCTGGGCTGGGGGCTTGGATTGCCCCCTGGGGTGATGGATGTCTAGCCTCACCCACTGGGTGTGAGTTCTTCTGTGTCCCTTTCTTCTGAAGCTTTCCTCCTTTTCTCTGCCCAACCCCACCCCTGCCCCATGTGACGGGCATCACTCAGACATGGTTCTAAACCAATTCTTCCTCTGAGTGCTCTCCCCCACCCCACAGCTCACTGCCGCGGTCTGCACTATGTGGCTGCACCGGCAGGGGATGGGGGTGAAGGGGCATCTCTGATGCCAGGCCCTAGTCAGTCATTCAACTTCTGCTTCTGGCCTTGGTCCTCCAGCTTCTCCTTTCTCTCGGGCACTCCTCTGCTTTAAAAATCATCCAAGGAAAACATCTCCAAGTGCTGAAACTGGTGGATAAGAGTTTGATGGGAGCAGGATGTTTACACAAGCTCAAAGTATCTCCCCACACCACACTTGTTAATTACAAAGAGAATTATAGAGGGAAGCCTGGCCAACTTCACCCAAGTGATGGGAGTTAACACCACTAACTTTGGGTACCTCCTGAAACATCGCTCTGGGGAGGAACAAGCGCCGCTTCTGTGGTCCCTGCTGAAGACAACCAATTTTTTACCTGGTTACCAGGAAACAGCCGAACAACCTGCTGAAGGACGTTCTGCAGAATGACTGACTTCAACTCTCCAAACATCAACATGTCACGACAGACGAAGGCTGAAGAACCGATTCAGATTAAGAGTGAGTCAATTAAATGCAACACAGCAACTGGGATTAGATCCTGCACCAGCAAAGAAACATGCTATAAAGGATTTAAACAAACAAACAAACAAACAAAAAAACCCCCAAACCTCTTGCCGTTGAGTCGATTCTGACTCGAAAGCAACCCTATAGGATGGAGTAGAACTGCCCCGTAGAGTTTCCAAGGAGCACCTAGTGGATTTGAACTGCCAACCTTTTGGTTAGCAGCTGTAGCACTTAACAGTTATGCCAGCAGGGTTTCCACTATAAAGGATGGTATTAGGCAACTGGGCGGTGCAAGTGGTTTGCACTGGATTACTAGCCTAAAGGTTAACAGTTCAAACCCAACCAGCAATTCCATGGAAGAAAGACCTGGCAATATGCTTCCGTAAAGATTACAACCAAGAAAATCCTATAGGTTAGTTCTACTCTGTAACACGTGGGTTTGCCATGAACCAGAATTGACTTGACGGCAGTGGGTTTGTTTTTTTTTTATGTTGTTGTTTATTGGATCAACTGGCAAAATCTGAATATGTAGTGATGGTGTGCTGTGCGTATGCAAGAGAATATATTTGTTCTTAGGAAACACACAGTGAAATATTTGGAGGGCAAAAGGGCATCATGTCTGCAACTTACTCAGTCAAACACAAATGTATATATATATTTAGAATGTTCTAAAGCAAATGTGACAAATTGTGGCTAGCTGGTGAGCCTAGACAAAGGGTACGTGGAAGCTGGGGGCAGCGGTGGTTCAGCGGTATAATTCTTGCCTTCCATGCAGGAGACCGGGGTTCAATTCCTGACCAATGCACTTCATGCACAGCCACCACCCGTCTGTCATTGGAGGCTTGCACATTGCGAGGATGCTGAACAGGTTTCAGTGGAGCCTCCAGACTACGATGAACTAGGCAGAAAGGCCTGGTGATCTACTTCCAAAAAATCAGCCAACGAAAACCCTGTGGGTGACAATGGTCCAGTCGACAGCCGATCATGGGGAAGGTGCAGGACCAGGCAGTGTTTCTGTTTCCTTCCTTTGTGCACGGGGTCTCCAAGAGTCAGGGACCAACTCAACAGCAATCAACAATGATAACAACAATATGGAAGTTGCTTGTACTATTCTGCAACTTTCTGCAAGTTTCACATTATTTCTAAATGAGAAGTTAAAAAATTGTCCCAACAAGGACTAGAAGGCAGAAGGGGACAGGAAAGCTGGTGATAGGGAACCCAAGGTTGAGTAAGGACAGTGTTGACCTGTAGTTAACCAGTGTCATAGGGCAACATGTGTACTAACTGTTTAATGAGAAACTATTTTGTTCTGTAAATCTTCATCTAAAGTGAGAATAGCAGCAAAACTGGACGAACGTAATTGATGTCACTGAACTGTGCGTGTAGAAATTTTTGAAATGGTGTATCTTTGGCTATGTATAGTTTCACCAAAAAAAAAGGTCGAGAAGGGAGAGGGTTGACATGTCATGGGGGTGTTAACCAATGTCATAAAACAATATGTGTACTGACTGTTTAATGAGAAACTATCTGTTCTGTAAACCTTCACCTGAAGTACAATAAAAATACATATATGTATATTTTTAAAAAATTGTCCCAAGCTCTCTGGAACACCCAGGTGATTTTCTCCTACTCCATGGCTCCCCTATGCTCAGCCCATGAATTCAGCAGCCTCATGGGTGACCCCCAGGCTCCTGGGACCCAACATCTTACCCCATAATCTATTCCTCCTCCCAGCAGCCTCATCACCTAGCCAGATACCAGGGGTCAGCCTGGCCTCTTCCGCCTCCCATCTGGCCAGCCTGGCCCCTGGCCTGCCTACTCTCCCTCCCAACTCTACCCCCATCTCTTTTAGAATACTTCCTTGTAGCTCGGCTTCAAGGAGAGCCCCCACTGGACACCCCTCCGGGAGGCCTTTCCCACTTTCAGGTAGAAGGGAGGTATACCCCCAGCCCTTAGAATAGAGCTGGGCTTAGAGCTGGGGCTTTACACATACTTCTCCAATAAATGAATGAACAAATAAAGACTGCCCAGTGAGCCCACAACACCCCCTCTGTTTTCCTCCATTTAGCCCCTATTTCTCCCTCTAGCACAGTCCTGACCCTTCTGGACTAGGGGTGTCTGTGCCCAACTCTTTCTTCTCCAGACTGGGGGCTCCTCCGGGACTTTGTTTGGAGCTTCTTGGTGGTACCCATCCTCACCACAGAGGGGACAGCAGAAAGCCTTTGCAGAGTGACTGATTTTGCCCTTAAGAATTCTCCATGTCTTTCTCCACCACTCATCTGTCAGTTTGTTGTACTGTGGTGGCTTGTGTGTTGCTGTGATGCTGGAAGCTATGCCACCAGTATTTCAAATACCAGCAGGGTCATCCATGGTGGCTAAGTTTCAGTGGAGCTTCCAAACTAGGACAGATTAGGAAGGACCTGGCGATCTACTTCTAAAAACACTGGCCAGTTAAAACCTTATGAATAGCAGCGGAACATTGTCTGATATAGCGCCTGAAGATGAGCCCCTCAGGTTGGAAGGCACTCAAAATACAACTGGGGAAGTGCTGCTTCCTCAAAATAGAGTCAACCTTAATGACTTGGACGCAGTCAAGCTTTTGGGACCTTCATTTGCTGATGTCGCAGGACTCAAAATGAGAAGAAACAATTGCAAACATCCATTAATAATCAGAATGTGGAATGTATGAAGTATGAATCTAAGAAAATTGGAAATCGTCAAAAATGAAGTGGAATGCATGAAGATAGATATCCTAGGCATTAGTGAGCTGAAATGAACTGGTATTGGCCATTTTGCATCAGACAATCATGGTCTACTATGCCGGCAAAGACAAATAGAAGAGGAAATCATCGCATTCATTGTCAAAAATAACATTTCAGATACATCATGAAGTACAACACTGTCAGTGATAGGATTATATCTATATGCCTACAAGGAAGATCAGTTAATACTATTCAAATTTACTCACCAACCAATAATGTGAAAGAGGAAGAAATTGAAGATTTTTACCAACTTCTGCAGTCTGAAATTGATCAAACATGCAATCAAGATGCATTGATAATTACTGGTAATTAGAATGAAAAAGTTGGAAACAAAGAAGAAAAATGGGTAGCTGGAAAATACGGTCTTGGTGATAGAAACGACGCGGGAGGTCGAATGATAGAATTTTGCAAGACTAACAACCTATTTATTGGAAATACCTTTTTTTTAACAACATAAATGGCGACTATACACATGGACCTCGCCAGACGGAATACACAGGAATCAGATCGACTACATCTATGGAAAGAGACAATAGAAAAACTCAATATCATCAGTCGGAACAAGGCCAGGGAACGACTGTGGAACAGGCCATCACTTGCTCATATGCTAGTTCAAGTTGAAGCTGGATAAAATTAAAACAAATCCACGGAAGCCAAAGGATGACCTTGAGTATATCCCACCTGAATTTAGAGAACATCTCAAGAATAGATTTGATACACTGAACACTAATGACCAAAGACCAGATGAGTTTTGGGATGACATCAAGGACATCATACATGAAGAAAGAAAAAGGTCACTAAAAAGGCAAGAAAGAAGGAAAAAAAAAAAAAAAGGATGTCAGAAGAGACTCTGAAACTTGCTTTTAAACGTAGAGTAGCTAAAGTGAAAGGATGGAACGACGAAGTAAAAGAGCTGAACAGAAGATTTCAAAGGGCAGCTCGAGAAGACAAAGTAAAGTATTGCAAGGAAAAGTACAAAGACCTGGAGTTAGAAAACCAAAAAGGAAGAGCACACTCGGCATTTCTCAAGCTGAAAGAACTGAAGGAAAAATTGAAGCTTCAAGTTGCAATATTGAAGGATTCTATGGGCAAAATATTGAATGGCACAGGAAGCTTCAAAACAAGATGGAAGGAATACACAGAGTTACTGTACCAAAAAGAATTGGTGGATGTTCAACCATTTCAGGAGGTAGCATATGATCAGGAACCTATGGTATGAAGGAAGAAGTCTCAGCTGCATTGAAGGCATTGGTGCAAAACAAGGATCCAGGAATTGACGGAATACCAGTTGAGATGTTTCAACAAACAGATGCAACACTGGAAGCCCTCACTCGTCTATGCCAAGAAATTTGGAAGATAGCTACGTGGCCAACCTACTGGAAAAGATCCATATTTGTGCAGATCCCAAAGAAAGGTGACCCAACAGAATTCAGAAATTATCAAACAGTATCATTAATATCACAAGAAAGTAAAATTTTGCTGAAGGTCATTCAAAAACAGTCACAGCACACACTACAGGGGAAGTCAGCATAACTGGACTAAACCAAAGCTAAGAAGTATCCTGAATACAACCAAACACTTCGAGGGACAGAGTAGCAGGGGCGGAGGTCTGGGGACTATGCTTTCAGGGGACATCTGGGTCAACTGGTATAACAAAGTTTATTAAGAAAATGTTCTGCATTCTACTTTAGTGAGTGGCGTCTGGGGTCTTAAAAGCTAGTGAGCGGCCATCTAAGATGCATCAATTGGTCCCAACCCACCTGGAGTAAAGGAGAATGAAGAACACCAAAGTCACAAGGAAAGCATTAGCCCAAGAGACAGAAAGGGCCACATAAACCAGAGACTGCAACAGCCTGAGACCAGAAGAACTAGATGGCGCGCGGCTACCACCAATGACTGCCCTGACAGGGAACACAACAGAGAGTCTCTGTTGGAGCGAGAAAAGCTGGGGGGCAGAACTCAAATTCTAGTAAAAAGACCAGACTTAATGGTCTGACTGAGGCTGGAGGAACCCCAGAAAGCATGGCCCCCAGACTCTCTGTCAACCCAGCACTAAAACCATTCCTAAGGCCCACTCTTCAGTCAAAGATTAGACTGGACTAGGGGACATAAAATGATACTTGTGAAGAGTGTTCTTCTTAGCTCAAGTAGATTCATGAGACTAAATGGGTAGTTCCTGTCCGAAGGTGAGATAAGAAGGCAGAGAGGGTCAGGAGCTGGTTGAATGGACGCGAGAAATCAGGGGTGGGAAAGAGGAGTGTGCTGTCACAGTATAGGGAGAGCAATTAGGGTCACATAACAACGTATGTATAAATTTTTGTATGAGAGACTAACTTGAATTGTAAGCTTTCACTTAAACTACAACAATAAAAACAAACAAAAAACTGGTTGCAGCAGTTTATCTACAAGAAACTGCCAGGATTTCAAGCTGGATTCAGAAGAGGATGTGGAATGAGGGATATCATTGCTGATGTCAGATGGACCTTGAGTGTAAGCAGATAATACCAGAAAGATGTTTACCTGTGTTTTATTGACTATGCAAAGTCATTTGACTGTGTGGATCATAACAAATTGCGGATAACATTGAGAAGAATGGGAATTCCAGAACACTTAATTGTGCTCACTTAATGTGAAATCTGAACATAGACCAAGAGGCAGTCGTTCAAACAGAACAAGGGGATGCTGCATGGTTTAAAATCTGAGAAGCTGGAGTATATGAAGAAGAATGTGGCATCAAGGTTGGAGGAAGACTAACAATTTGTGATATGTAAATGATACACACAACCTTGCTTGGTGAAAGTGAAGAGGACTTGAAGCTGTCAAGTTGACATTAAGGATTTTATTTTCCTTAGATCCACAGTTGCGACCAACTCGACAGCACACAACAACCACCATAACTACAAGGTTTCTCCTTCCCCCTCTTCATTCTAGTCTGGCAGCTGGATGCAGGGAAGTTTACGTATTATCATTCTTGGCCTTGTGGCACAATTCCATGTCACCTGTTCAGTTGAAGTGTCTACCTGGCTGCTTTGGTCTCACCTGACTCTGAGGCTCTTGATCCCCTGCAGGTTGCATGTGAAAGCCATGTGATCCCTTATTACAAGGTCACTTGCCTTCTGCCTTGGTGATGTCCTGCTGAACTCACCAGCTATCACCAACTTGCACTCCCAGCTACTTCTCAGATCCCCTTGTGGCACCCAGGAACTTCTGGACCCCCTGTGCCTCTCATACAGGCCATTCATTATGAACCAGGGGTGCTACCTCAGGCCCAATCTGCTGGGACAACTCCCTCAGCCATTTCTATTCTACAGCTTGGGCACCATGTTGGATGTAGTGACAGGTAGACCCAGGGGCTCCTCTGAGAGATCTGAAGACTCCTTAGGCTACACCCAGCTTTATAAATGGGGCACCAGCTTTGATGTAAATGGAAATGGGGCACCAGCTTTGATGTTTTTGCAATCCTTAAAACTACGTGGGTGCTCTTTTCTGCACCTACTGCAAGAATGAAGACCATTCTCAGCAACCAGACTGTCGACATTTCAGAAAATGTCAACATTACTCTGAAGGGACGCACAGTTATTGTGAAGGGCCCCAGAGGAGCCTTGCGGAGGGACTTCAATCACATCAGTGTAGAACTCAGTCTCCTTGGAAAGAAAAAGAAGAGGCTTAGTGTTGACAAACGGTGGGGAGATAGAAAGGAACTGGCTATCGTTCGCGCTGTCTGTAGTCACGTACAGAACATGATCAAGGGTGTCACCCTGGGCTTCCGTTACAAGACGAGGTCTGTGTATGCTCACTTCCCCATCAATGTTGTTATTCGGGAGAGTGGGTCGCTTGTTGAAATCCGAAACTTCTTGGGTGAAAAATATATCCGTAGGGTTCAGATAAGGCCAGGTGTTGCTTGTTCAGTATCTCAAGCCCAGAAAGATGAGTTAATTCTTGAAGGAAATGACATTGAACTTGTATCAAATTCAGCTGCTTTAATTCAGCAGGCCATGATAGTTAAAAACAAGGATATCCAAAAATTTTTGGGTGGTGTCTAAGTCTCTGAAAAAGGAACCGTTCAAGAGGCTGATGAGTAAGATCTAAGAGTTGTCCAGCTATGGAAACAAGGCCAGATGATTCCTAAGACTTAACAGGTGATATTTTTAAGATGCAATAAAATTCATTTATTCAAAAAAAAAAAAAAAAACTACATAGGTGTTTTACCCCTCTTACACCTGGGGTTTCGATCCCAGTGGGTGCGATAGGGGAGCCGGCACACTCACAGCCTGACCCTTGCCTGCCTTGCCTTGCTCTCTTTCTCAGTAACCTCCCCCCAAGTTCTCAGAATAGCTTTCCTTCTTCTTGTGGGACGGAAATTCCCCTTTTTTCAAATCTGCATTCTTCCCTCCTCTGTGATTCACTCAATGAGCAACTCTCTAATCTTTGAATTTTTGATGTGTGAAAACTCCAGTCTTGGAAGTAAGAAAATCCTCTCCCCTCTCTGAAAAATGTGGCCTTCGAGACTATTGTCTTGCTATGAGATTTGAAGTCTACTTCAAAACTCAAAGCAGAGAAATGACGACTTTGATTCATGCTCTATCCACACTCCACTCCCCGAGACAGGTATGTCTCTTCCACCTCCTGGTCTAGGTTCAATGGCAGAAGTGCTGTAAAGAAGGAAAATAATGCATTATGGGGAAAGGAATATACGTTAAGTGATATTCCAAACAGTATTCCATTGTATTATTAAAAAATAGATGTAAATGCAAACAAAACCCGACAATAAATATCATAAAAAAAAAAAAAGAAAGAAAACCCTTAGCTGGAATCCACTCAGCAACTAACAACAACAACTACAGTTTGTTTATCCATTCACCTATTGAAGGACATCTTGGTTGCTTCCAATTTTGGGCAATTATGCATAAAGCTGCTATACATATCATGGGCAGGTTTTTACCTGGAGATACGTTGTCATGTCACTTGGGTAAATACCTAGGAGAGCGATTGTTGGATCGAATGGCCAGTCAAGGTTTGGTTTTGTAAGAAACTGTCAGGCTGTCTTCCAAAGCGGCTGTACCATTTTTTTGTGACTGATTTTGGAAAAGGAAGCTGACGAAAATGAGCAAGATTAGCTGAGCAGCAAAGCTGTGCGAGGCGTGGGGAGGTTGGCGCTGGGATGGACCTTGGAGGTTTGTTCACACAGGATAGTGAGGAGGACCTGGGGTTACTTTCTGGGATGGCTGAGAGTAAGAAGGTGTGTATGTGCATGTGTGTGCACGTGCATGAGCCTTCGTGTGTGTGTGTGTGTGTGTGTGTGTGTGTGTGTGTGCGCGCGCGCGCGCGCGCGCGTGTGACTGAGGTTTGAGGTACAAAGGCTGCTCGGGCCTGTAGCCTGGCTGGGCTGGGTTTGGGGTTTGTGAGTATTTCGGATTTCAGAGTTACCGTGAAACTCTGCGCGCAGGTCTGCATTTGTGTGTCGGTGGCTGTGTGTCCACGAGCCCCTCAGGGCAAGGCCGGCCTCAGTTTCGGGTTTCTGTCGTCCGTGCATGTGTGTCCTGTCTCTGTGTGTGTCTTGCTCTGTGTGTGTACTCGGCTGTGGGTGGGTGGGTGAGAGTGTCCACGAGCTCGGTGTCGTCTCTACGGCATGGCCTGCCTGGGCTGCGGAGTTCTGAGGGTCTGCTGGTCCTCAGCGCGGGCGGGGGACGGGAGAGGACCACGAGGGCGGGGCGGGGCGGGGCGGGGCGCGCAGGACCGGCCCCGGGGCGGGGCGAGCGCTGAGGGCTGGGGGCGGGGCGGCGGGCGGCCTCACTTGGGCGAAGTTGGCAGCGAGGAGGCTGGCCCGGGACGCGCCTGTAGCGCAGGGAAGGAGGGGGGGAGGGAGGGTCGCGGCCGGCCGCCATGGGGCCAGGGGCCCGGGGCCGCCGCCGCCGACCGATGTCGCCGCCGCCGCCGCCGCCAATTGTGCGCGCGCTGCCTCTGCTGCTGCTGCTCGCGGGCCCGGGGGCTGCAGGTGAGGGGCCTGGACGCAGCGGGCGGGACGGGGGCAGTGCAAAGACCCACGAGCCCGGGGCTGGGGGCCTGGGAACCAGCGACCCCGAGCCGGAGCAGGGGCGCAGGAGCCCGGGGGCCGCGTGGCAGTCTCGGGGGGCGCAGGGGCGCAGATTGGGGGAGCAGACCCCCAGGGGTTCGAGGAACAGGGGCTCAGTTGCGATTGGGATTGGGGATGAAGGAACTCAGGAGTCTGGGACTAGGGGCTCAAGGTTTGGGGATCAGGGACCCAGTGCTGGAGGGGCCCGAGAGTCCGGGCTGGCTCCATCGCTTCTCCGCCTGGAGTTCTGGGAAGGTCACGATCCGGGCCTCCATGCCCGCAAGCCAGTGGCGCCCCCAGGCCGGCGGTGCACCC
Organism: Dugong dugon; assembly: GCA_030035585.1. Classification (NCBI taxonomy): domain Eukaryota; kingdom Metazoa; phylum Chordata; class Mammalia; order Sirenia; family Dugongidae; genus Dugong; species Dugong dugon. The sequence goes on along the minus strand of CM057462.1, from coordinate 19,691,980 downwards.
ACCCTGCACAAAGTACCCCCTATCCCAGGCGGGCAGGCAAGGAGGGGGGCGGGGAGGGGGCGCGAAGTTCTCGGAGCGCTGAACTCGGAGAAAACTTCCCAGGCCCGCGCGCGGCAAGACCCGGAGCGGAGCTGGAGCCGGAGCCGCCCGCGCCCCTGCCCCCGTCCAACCCTCCCCCAGCTGCGGCGACCCGCCGGCTCGGGGACCCGCCCCCGCGCTGGGAGGGGAGAGGGCGCAGGCCCACGTGCTCCCTTCGGGCTCCAGCGCCCCCTCCCCCGCGGCCGTGGCCCCTCGCCCCTCTCCCGCCCGCCCTCCCCTCCCCCGCCCGTCCTCCCCTCCCCCGTCCGGGACAATGGCCGCGCCGTCTAGACACCCCCTCCCCCCGGCCGGCCTCGCGCTTTCTTTGCCAGACAAAGGGGGTTAGGCTTCGGGGGCCGGGCGGGGGCTGCGGGGGCGCCCCCAACGGGAGGCCGGGCCGGCGGGGGAGGGGCGCGGGCCCAGCCGCTGCCCGGGGTCCCGGGACTCGTTAGAGGCTCAGCGCTGGGCGCGGTGGGGTTGGCGGTGGGAACGGCCTCCCCGGCCGGCCCAGCCCCGGGGCCGAGACCTGGGCAGGACCGGGCCGGAGTGGCTGCTCCCTCGGGCCGAGGCCTACACATGGCCTGTCACACGCTTGCAGGCACATGTGGCCAGGGTCACACACACACAGATGCAAACGTGCACACCTGGCTCACATGAGGACACACCTTGACCCACAGCACACACTGACACGTGCACACAGGAGCACACATGCGGGCACACAGGGACACAAGTGCAAGGGGATGCCCACACCTGGCTCTCACATGTGCACAGGCACATCCTGACCACCCCAGACACACATGTGCACACAGCTCACACAGACACAGAGCTGCACTCTCACCTCCACAGTTCACACACAGGACTGCACACCAGGCCCCGTCTGCCCACGTGCGGCACACGTGTGTACCCCCAGGCCTGGGATGTGCAGGCCCACCCATGTATGCACACGCAGACATATACAAGCAGATGTGCACATGCAGACGCACATATGGACATAGCATGGATGCATGGGTCCAGACACGCAGTTCACACACTAGCCCACATGCATACACACGTGTCTCACACTGCCCATAGCTCATTGCAGCTCACAGCACATGTCCCAGGACTCCAGGGTGAGTTCACGAACACCCACAGGCCCTGTCTGGGCAACAGGGTCCTGTCAGTTTGTCCCCATGCTATGGCGGCCCTTCTCACATCTGGCGCAGTTCTCTGCCTCTGTCGGCCTCTAGTTTCTTTTATGTCTCTGCCTCTGTTTTTTTCTTATCCCTCCTTTCCCTCTCTTGGACACATGCACACACAATGCATGCACTCACAGATGTGTGCACGTATGCATGCACACTTGGACATGCATGCACACACACACACGCACGCAGTTCTCTGCTCGATCCTTCACACCCGGTCCCGCCGCTGACCCATTCAGTGGGACAGTTAGACTATGCCACACCCTAGAGGGACACAGCCCTCAGGGATAAGGACGCTGGACAGGGCAGGACACATCTTGTGTCAGCTGCCCCTCCCTTCCACACATGCTCCACCCCAGCAGGGCTCAATGCTGGCTGCCCTGGGAGTGGCTGGGTTGCCCATGGTGAGCTGGAGCCCTGACTCCCTCCTTGGTATATGCCCCGCTGGGGTCGATGCCCAGCATAAGGGAAGTAAGACCCACGGGCCCTCAGGCTTCCCTGCCTGGCCCCCTCCATCACCCCAGGACCCAGGCCCACAGCACTAACCCACAGCCCTAGCCCTCCTGTTAGCACTTCCTGCCCTGTACCCCCATCCTGCACGTCTCAGCTCTGGCAGCTTCCTGAGCCCCCACATCTGGCACAGGCGGCCCCACCTCCTGCCCATTCCTGCTTTGCGGGTTCCCAGGGCTAGAGTTGGCAGGGACAGCTGCAGCCCAAACAGCTGGGGCTGGGGTGTGTGTGTGTGTGGGAGCGTGGGAACTGTGGGTAGAGGGGCTCCCTGCGCCCACGGAGACACCGCCCGCCTGGTGCAGCTGTCGTCTGGGGGAGGGAAGGAGGGGGTCTGCCACTCTGGGCTGGGGTTCCTGGATGCCTGGCCGACCCTTGCCTTCCTTCGCTGCCCCCCACAGCCTCCCCATGCCTGGATGGGAGCCCGTGTGTGAATGGAGGTCGCTGCACCCAGCTGCCCACGCGGGAGGCTGCCTGTCTGTGAGTCTTGGAACCCTCCGTGAGCTGAGGCCCAGCGTGGGGAGGTGGTTTTTGTCTTCTGCCGATGCCACTTCCTACATGCCGGTGGCCTTGGGCAACAGTGATGAAACCTCGTTTCCCCTTCAGGAATATAGCAGGGTTAACGTTCTGGAGCAGAAGAAAGACGCTGCACTCTGTTCCTGTGGCACTCTGTTCCTGTAAAGATTGTTGTTAGCTACTGTCAAGTTGATTCCGACTCACAGAGACCCTGTGTACTACAGAACGAAGCACTGCCTAGTCCTGTGCGCCATTCTCACAATCGTTATGCTTGAGCCCCTAATGACTGAGCCCATAAAGATTGCAGCCGAGAAAACCCTGTGGGGAAGTTCTGTTCTGTCACATAGGGTTGCTATGGGTCGGAATTGACTTGATGGCACACAACAAAAACAGGGCTCTGGAGTCCACCTGGCTTGGGTTTAAATCCCACAGGTTGCCAACTGCCTGGGATGTACATCCTTTAAGCCTCAGAGTCTGGGTCTGGAAAATGGGCCCATTAATCCCAACTTCAAGAGCCCCTGGGTGGTGCAAATGATTAAGCGCTCAGCTGCTAACCAAAGGTTGGCAGTTTGAGTCCACCCAGAGGTGCCTCGGAAGAAAGGCCTGGTGATCTACTTCTGAAAAGTCAACCATTGAAAATCCTATGGAACCAGTTCTACTCTGGTACACGTGGGGTAGGCATGACTTGGGGTCGACTCGACAGCAACTGGTTCTACTGGTAATCCCCAACTTTACAGAGTCCTGTGTAAAGCTTCTGATGGAGGGAGTTATTATTCAATCAACAAACCTTTAGGGACCAATGCTAGGACTTGGCAGTGGTATGGACACTATCTACACCCTCCCATTTCTCTGGAATTGGTGGCTCTGCTCCACTCTCACTGTGTGACCTTGGGCTAGTCACTTCTCCTCTCTTAATCTCTCTGCATCTGTGAAATAGGTATGTTGTCCCTGACTTGTGGACTGTGAAGGGGTCTAAGAATTCAGTGGTGGGATAATACAAAGAAAGACAAAGTGTTGAGGGGAGCAGGCATGGCGGAGCAGGAAAAAGCTGAGCAGGGACAGATGAGCTGAGTTTGAATTCTGGGCTCTGGTACACCTTGGGCGAGTCCTCTGAGCTTTCTGAGCCTCAGTTTTTGCATCTGGAAAATGGGGCAGTAATTGCTCCTCAAGGAACCCTGGTGGTGCAATGGTTAAGTGCTCGGCTGCTAACCGAAAGGTTGGTGGTTCGAACCCACCAGCTGCTCCAAGGGAGAAGAGATCTGGCCATCTGCTCCAGTAAGGATTATAGCCTAAGAAACCCTATGGGAGGTTTTACTCTGTCCTATGGGGCTGCTATGAGTCGGAATCGACTCCACAGCAAACAGCCATCACCACCACCATAGCTCTCTTTTTCGAGGCTGATTGTAAAGATTAACAGAGACCAGCAGAGTGCTCGGCATACAGTAAGTGCTCAATAAATACGTGTCATTATTACAAATAATAATAACAAATAATAATAATTTCCTGTGTCCCTACCATAATAATACAGGAACCTCTCATGGTTATGGGGAAATGCTTGGCTCCGTTTGTAATATTGTTATATTCAGCAGCCATGAATTGATTCATTAATGTATTAATTTATTCAACAACGTGTGCCAGGCACTGGTTTGGGCCCAGGCTGGGTGATCTGGGGGCGACTGTATTCCCAGGGGAGCCCCTTTGAAGTTACACAGACTTTGGCCAAGCCCACCTGGGCTCACCTGGGTGGGGGCTGAGCCTGGCCGAGGGGGTTTCTGGGGAGGTGGTGGTGGGAGTAGGGTAAAGTGTGACTTTACCTGGAGCCACTCGGGAGGTGGAGTCGCGGGCCTCGGCGCCTGCGCAGTGTGGCTCCGCGCCTGGAATACAGCCGACAGGTGAATACGCCCGCGGCTGCTCCGCCTCCCGACAGGTGAATCACCGGCGCGTACGGCCGCCCGGAGCCCGGATCTCCCGGAGCGGAGCAGGCTCAAGCCCACGAGCTGGGCTTTGGGAACGACTCCCCACGGGGCCCCCCAAATCTCCTTCAAGGTCCAAAATACGCGTGTCCTTTCGGGGACACCTCAGATTATCCCCCCCTCTCCAGAGAACTCCCAAGTCTCTCCTACCAAGGAGGCTCTCTAGCTCTTGTCCCCATCACTGACCCCTCCTCTCCCGGCGGGCACACCCCCACCCCTAGTCCGCATCCCCCCCTCCCGCGTCTCCCCGAAAGCCCAGACCTTGGGGCCGGGCGCAGGCGGGGGCTGGAACCGGCCCGACCGGTCGGCGCGGGCGCTGGGCGCGGAGCGTGGGAACTCGCCTGCGGCGTAGGGAGGGGGCGGGCAGGCCGCGCCCCGCTGGCGGTGGCACAAGCTGTGCGCGGCGCCTGGGCGCAGCGCGCCCCCTCCCGGCGCGCAGTCGTGGCGGCGGGCGTCACCCTGCAGGCCTTTGAGGAGGGGGCTGAAAGTTGGGCCCCCCTTCCTCCTGGCGTCACCCGCACACTCCCCTGCCCAGCCTTGTCCCAGCCTGTCCCGCTGGGGGCTGGGGTGGGGGGATTTTGTGGGTGACGCGTACTGAGTCAGCTACTTGCTTGAGCTCAGCCCCAGGCGTCTGGGACAAGGAAAGGCGGGGGCGGAGATAGTGCACCGGATGGAGTGGAGGGGAGGGAGCAGTATCAGGAGAGGGACCTGGACCTTCTCTCCTCTCCAAGCCCCTCCTCTGACTCCCACCCCCCCACCCCCTCTAGTCCCCCAGGCTGTTCCAGTCTTAAGACCCCTCCCATCCCAGCTCTCAAATTTCTAACACTCATAGTTGCCTTGATGAGGTTGGGAAGGGACTGCGTGCTGATGGACCCTCCGCAACATGAGGGGAATCTCCAACATGAGGGGAATCTCCAACATGAGGGGAATCTCCGGGGAATCTCCGACATTGATGTCTCAGTGCCCCCGACCCTTGGAGGAAAGGTTGTATATATGGCTGGCTAAAGGCGTGGAGTTTTTGTGGGGGCCCTGGTGTCCTCCAAGGAGCCCTGGTGGCACAACAGTTAAGTGCTTAGCTGCTAACCAGGGCAGGGTTGGAATCTGCCCAGCGGCTCTGAGGGAGAAAGACCTAGCCATCTGCTCCAGTAAACATTACAGCCTCGAAAACTCTATGGAGCAGTTCTACTCTGTCACATGGGGTCCTTACTCGAAAATCGAAAATCGACTCCATGGCACCTAACAAAAACAACAACACGAGTTGGTCCATGTGAGAGTTGCCCTGTCCTTGAATGAGGCATGGACTGGGTTTGAGTTTGCCAGGCTAAGAGGGTGGGTTGGTGTGTCCCTTTGTGGGTATTTGTGTATGTTTCTGTGTTTGTTTGGTCTGTGCGTGCCTGTGCACTTGTCTCCTGGATTCTGAGACTTTGCATGTGCTCTTCCCTCCGCCTGGAGCACTGTTCCCCACACAGCCCCTCACTGCCTTCAGTCTGTGCTTGGATGTCCCATTATGAGAGAGGCCTTTCCTGACCCCACTCTATAAAGTAGCTCCCATCCCATCACTCTGTCTCCCTTATCCTTACTCTTTGTGGGAGTTCCAGAGGCTGCCATAACAAATAACCCCTTATGTTGGCTTAAAACAACAGCAATGTATTCTGTCACGGTTCTGGAAGCCAGAAGTCCAAAATCAAGGTGTCAGCAGGGCTGTGCTCCCTCCCAAGGCTCTAGGGGAGGATCCTTCCTCATCTCTTCCAGCTTCTGGTGGCCCCAGGCATTCCTGGGCTTGTGGCAGCATCACTCCAGTCTTGGCCTCCGTTGTCACATGGCCGTCTTCCCCCTGTGTCTCTGTGTCTTCTCCTCTTCTGTCCTTTATAAGGACACTGGTCATTGGATTTGGAGCCCTCGTGGTGTAGTGGTTAAGAGGTCAGCTGCTAACCAAAAGGTTGGCGGTTTGAACCTACCAACTGCTCCTTGGAAACCCTATGGGGCAGTTCTACTCTGTCCTATAGAGTCTCTGTGAGTTGGAATTGACTCAGTGGCACTGAGTTTAGTTTTGGGTTTTGGTCACTGAATTTAGGTCCCACCCGGATAATCCGGGATGATCTCATCTCGAGATCCTAAATTACATCTGCAAAAGCCTTTTTTTCCAAATAAGGTCACCTTCACAGGTTCTGGGATGTGGACATCTCTTTTTTGGGAGCCACCATTCACCCCATTCACCCTTCCTGGCCCTCTCTCTGCCTGTGGTCATGTTAAATATTAATTCACTATTGTATATGTTCTCTTTGTCTGGCCTGGCTGTGAGCGTCAGGAGGGAATATTGTTGTTGTTAGCGTCAAGTCAGTTCCGACTCATGGAGACCCCATGTGTGCAGAGTAGAACTGCTCCACAGAGTTTTCATGGCTGTGACCTTTCAGAAGCAGATCTCCAGGCCTGCCTTCTGAGGCACCTCTGGGTGGGTTCAAACCTCCAACCTTTTGGCTAGGAGTCTAGAGCTTAACCATTTTCACCACCCAGGGACTCCATCAAGTGGGTAGGGACCACTTTTACTTCGTTTGCGGCTGTATTCCTAGTGAGTTCCTAGTAAGGTCACTGGGTGGCGCAAACAGTTTCCACTTGGCTACTAACTGAAAGATTGATCGTTTGAGTCCACCTAGCGGTACTTTGAGAGAAAGGCCTGGCAATCTACTTCCATAAGATAAAACCAAACCCATTGCCATTGAGTCAATTCCAACTCATAGCGACCCTACAGGACAGAATAGAACTGCCCCATAGGGTTTCCAAGGAGTGGTGGTGGATTTGAACCGTCAACCTTTTGGTTAACAGTCGTAGCTCTTAACCACTGCACCACCTGTGGAGTGTAGTTCTACTCTGACACACGTGGGGTCGCCATGAGTCAGAAAGGACTCGATGGCAACAGGTGTCAGGTTTGGATTCCTAATTAGAGCTCAGGAAATACTTGTTGCACAGATGAATATGTGTGCTCGTTGGGCTGTTAGCCTGTGTGTTTCTTCCTTGTCTTGTGTGTATCTGTGTCCTGCCCTGCCCCCACCCACCTGTCTCTGCCCACAGGTGCCCCCCAGGCTGGGTGGGTGAGCGGTGCCAGCTGGAAGACCCCTGCCACTCAGGTCCCTGTGCTGGCCGAAGTGTGTGCCAGAGCTCGGTGGTGGCGGGCACTGCCCGCTTCTCCTGCCGCTGCCCTCGTGGTTTCCGAGGTGAGGGCGGGTCTGGAGGGGAGCCCAAGGCAGGCAAAGGTGTGGCCAATCCCAAGCTCACCCTCCCCTGGCCCCTCCAGGCCCCGACTGCTCCCTGCCGGACCCCTGCCTCAGCAGCCCCTGTGCCCATGGTGCCCGCTGCTCTGTGGGGCCCGATGGACGCTACGTCTGCTCCTGCCCAACGGGCTACCAGGGCCGCAGCTGCCGCAGCGACGTTGATGAATGCCGGGGAGGTGGGCCCTGCCACCACGGGGCCACCTGTCTCAACACACCTGGCTCCTTCCACTGCCAGTGCCCAGCTGGCTACCTGGGACCACTGTGCGAGAGCCCTGCTGTGCCCTGTGCTCCCTCGCCCTGCCGGAATGGGGGCACCTGCCGGCAGAGTGGCGCGTACACCTATGACTGCGCCTGCCTTCCTGGTGAGTAAACTGTGCGCGAGGAGCCAGCAGGAGGGGACAGGAGGCAGCCCAGCTGTGGCCATCCCTGCCTGTCTTAGGTTCCTAGTCCTGTTGTAACAAAAATACCACAAGTGGATAGCTTTAATGAATAGAAATGTATTGTCTCCCAGTTCAGGAAGCTCGAAGTCTGATTTCAAGGCACCGGCTCTAGGGGAAGGCACTCTCTCTGTCCGCTCTGGGGGAAGGTCCTTGTCTCTTTCAGCTTCTCTTCCTCAGTTCCCTGTCAATCTCCATGTGGCATCTTTCATCCCCCATCTGTGCTTCCTGGCCTCTGTGTCTATTCTGCTCCTATTATATCTCAAAAGGGATTGGCTTAAGACAGTGATATGGCCTCATTGTCATAACGAAGAAAACCTTATTTCCAAATGGGATTATATCCACAGGTATAGGGGTTAGGATTTACAACACGTATTTTTTGGGGACACCATTCAGTCCATAACACTGCCTCTCTCCCCATGCCAGGGTTTGAGGGCCAAAACTGTGAAGTGAATGTGGACGACTGTCCAGGACACCGATGTCTAAATGGGGGGACGTGTGTGGATGGTGTGAACACCTACAATTGCCAGTGCCCCCCCGAGTGGACAGGTGGGTCACGGGGTGAAGGGACCTGGGCGGTGGGCCCCAGCTGGGCATGAAGCAGGTGGCTGTACTGGGGTGTCCGTGTGCCACAGGCCAGTTCTGCACGGAAGACGTGGACGAGTGTCAGCTGCAGCCCAATGCCTGCCACAATGGGGGCACCTGCTTCAACACCTTGGGTGGCCACAGCTGCGTGTGTGTCAATGGCTGGACAGGCGAGAGCTGCAGCCAGAACATCGATGACTGTGCCACAGCCGTGTGCTTCCACGGGGCCACCTGCCATGACCGTGTGGCCTCCTTCTACTGCGCCTGCCCTATGGGCAAGACCGGTGAGTGGCTATCTTCCCTGTGGGCAGCAGAGAGCCATTGATAGTTCTTGAGTGGTGCCAGGATGGAGTCTGACTTGAGTAGTAGAAAGATTATGCTAGAGGCTGGGTTTGGAGGGAAGGATAAGACTGGGAGAGGCTTGGGAGGAGGCTGGCCATAGCCTGGGGCTAGAGCCATGCGAATAAAGAGCTATTGGGAGGTGTAACTGAGAAAGCACATGGCGGTGGTGGTTGAGAGGCAGAATTCTCACCTTCCATGTGGGAGACCCGGGTTCCATTCTGGCCAATGCATCTCATGCACAGCCACCACTCACCACCTGTCTGTCAGTGGAGGCTTTCAAGTGCTGGGATGCTGAACAGATTTCAGCAGAGCTTCGAGACTAAGATGGACTAGGAAGAAAAGCCTGGTGGTCTACTTCTGAAAATCAGCCCATGAAAACCCTATGGGTCACAATGGTCTGATCCACAACCAATTACGGAGACAGCGAAGGACCGGGCCGCATTTCATTCCATTGTCCATGGGGTTGCTATGAGTCAGGGGTTGACTTGATGTCAGTTAACAGCAACAACTGAGAAAGCAGAGCATGTCTTCTAGTGAGGGAGACCTTGCAAAAGGAGAAGGGTCAGAGAAGGTGTTCAGGAAAGGGGGTTTGGAGATGGAGGGAAGGACATGCTAGGCAGAGGGTACTGCAGAAGCAAAGGCTTGAGGGTAAAACCCTCTTATAACCAGAAAATGCCTCAACAGAGTTAAGAACAATTTAAGTGGATGTTTCTAATTTATTTTCAAATGGCTCAGAAAAGAAAAACAGGTAGATTGATAGATAGATAAGATTAGATAGCTTGATAGAGTTAACAGTAGTGGAATTGAAGTGATGGGCATATGAATTAACGACTTTTCTGTATGTTTGAAAATTTTAATAATAAATGCTTGCAAAAAGTCATTAACCAAAAGGTCCCACCAGCTATTCTGTGGGAGAAAGATGCGGCAATCTGCTTCCGTAAAGATATACAGCTTTGGAAACCCTATATAGGGTCATTATGACTCGGAATCGACTTGATGGCAATGGGTTTGGGTTTTTTGGTACTAAATACACTGCAGATAAAAGCAAAAAATGAAAACAAAACAAAACAAAAATATATGGGAGTTTGAGACCTTTAGGCAGATTTGGAGGGTCCACCGCTGACCTGCCTGCCACCTTTTCCAGGACTCCTGTGCCACCTGGATGATGCCTGTGTCAGTAACCCCTGTCATGAGGATGCCATCTGTGACACCAACCCGGTGAATGGCCGGGCCATCTGCACCTGCCCCCCGGGCTTCACAGGAGGGGCATGTGACCAGGATGTGGATGAGTGCTCCATCGGTGAGGGGGTTGTCTGGGAGTGGGTGGGGAGGGGCGGAGCCTGGACCGGCCACACCCACACCAGCTGTGCCTCCTCCCCTAGGAGCCAACCCCTGCGAGCACCTGGGCAGGTGCGTGAACACACAGGGCTCATTCCTCTGCCAGTGTGGCCGTGGCTACACAGGCCCACGCTGCGAGACCGACATCAACGAGTGTCTGTCAGGGCCCTGCCGCAACCAGGCCACGTGCCTGGACCGTATTGGCCAGTTCACCTGCATCTGCATGGCAGGTGCGTGGTGGGCGAGATGGTGGGCCGTGCCTGAGGCCAAAGGTGGGGCCAAGTGGAGCCAGTAGAGGAGGTGGAGAGGGAGGCAGGGGTGGGACTGGGCTTGGGGCGCTACCCTGAGAGACTGTGAGCAGAGCCTGGCCAGGTGGGGGCGGGGCCAGAGCAGAACTGTGTGCGCACCTGGGGGCAGGGCCAAATGGAGGAGACTCAGGTGGGCTGGGAGTGGAATCTGGGCCTTGGGACATGCACGGTGGTGGTGGGGGGGAGGGTGGTGAGATGAGGATGGGTAGGGCAGAGCATGTGGGGCAAGGTGGAGCCTGCAGTCTAGGACTAGGCATGCATGGCCTGGACTTTGTCCTGGAGGGAGGGTCTGAATGACCATTTGGAATCTCAGAAGTCTTGGACCAGTTGGGACCATGGTTGAGTGAGGGTCCAGCTGAGGCCAAAACTGAAATCTAGGATTAGGGCTGAGAATGGGGCCAGGGCCCAAGGGGCCTGCCATGAGTAAGGAGGGGATCATCTTCCCTCTTGACCCCCCTGAGACCAGGGGGAAGCCCCCATTCCCCGGATCTTCACCCGTCTTCCCAGGTTTCACGGGCACCTTTTGCGAGATGGACATCGATGAGTGTCAGAGCAGTCCATGTGTCAACGGTGGCATCTGCAAAGACCGCGTCAATGGCTTCAGCTGCACCTGTCCCTCAGGTGAGCTCCCTGGGCCAGGGGGCCAGTAATGGAGGGCCCTGCGGGGGCAGAGGTGAGGAAGATGGTGCTAGTGGGTAACTTAGGACAGAAACTACGTGTTGTGAAAAATTTTGAAATTAGTTTAAAATCAAGTAAAGGGGCTTCCCAGGCCCAAAAGAGCAGGGCTGGTGAGGAGTGACTGCTCCTGATCTTGCCTGGGCCTTCGCTCACCCCTCATCTCCTCCCCACCTCCCGGCCCCCAGGCTTCAGCGGGGCCACGTGCCAGCTGGATGTGGACGAGTGCGCCAGCACGCCCTGCAGAAATGGCGCCAAGTGCGTGGACCAGCCCGACGGCTACGAGTGTCGCTGCGCAGAGGGTGAGGGTGGGGCGAGGAGCAGCCAGTGACAGGCTGGAGGGAATTTAGAGGCGAGGCTAGTGGGAGACAGGGCCATAATGGGCTTGGGGAAAGCTTGGGGGCCAGGCAGTGCTAATGAGAGTCTGTGGCAAGATAAGACCCGGGCAGGGCCAGTGATAAACATAGGCACAGGTAAGGCTGCGGGTGGAGTCAATGACAGGGAATGGGGGAGGAGCCAATGACGGACATAGGCCCAAAAAGGGCCAGGGGAAGATCAAAGTGTCCAGCAGGGTCCAGGACTAGTTTAACTCGAGGGGATGGGTCCAAACCCCTTTATTCCCCCCCAGGAGCCTCCCATGTGCCCCCACCTCCTGTCCTTGCTGGAACAGGGCTGATTGTGTAAGAACTGGAGGTAGGGCCACAGCTTTGGGAGGGTCGTGGTCAGGGAAGAGCCCTGGAGCTTTTAGCTGGATGGATGGGAGGCAAGCTAGGGGCTGGGCCTGAGTGGAATCAGCCTCCTGACAGCGCTGTGGGTGGGGCCTGACGTAGAGCGAGCCAGGATTGGGCTGAGTCACGCCTGTGGGCAGGGCTTGGGCAGTGGGTGGAGCCTGACCCTCGTGCCCTACAGGCTTTGAGGGCACCCTGTGCGAGCGAAACATTGACGACTGCTCACCGGACCCTTGCCACCATGGGCGCTGTGTCGATGGCATCGCTAGCTTCTCGTGCGCCTGCGCCCCAGGCTACACCGGCACGCGCTGTGAGAGCCAGGTGGATGAGTGCCGCAGCCAGCCCTGCCGCCACGGGGGAAAATGCCTAGACCTGGTGGACAAATACCTCTGTCGATGCCCGCCAGGCACCACAGGTGGGTCTAGGGGCAGAGCTAGGGCAGCGACAGCACACCTGGAGGGGCACAGAAGGTTTGGGAACGGGGCATGGGTAGGGGGTAGAAAGGATTGGGGACTGCACATATGGAGGGGCACAGAAGGTTTGGCGATGGGGCACCTGGGGGGGGCCACAATGGTGACTGGTCCCTGCCATGTTCCCTTCCCCCAGGTGTGAACTGTGAGGTGAACATCGATGACTGTGCCAGCAACCCTTGCACTTTTGGCATTTGCCGGGATGGCATCAACCGCTACGACTGTGTCTGCCAGCCTGGCTTCACAGGTGAGTGAGTGGTCGCCTTGGGAAGGGGGTCCTGACAGGCAGCAGTGAAGTCACCTGTCTCTCTTGGCCAGGTCATGGCCTTCTGTAAAAAATGGTGTGGTGGGGGCATCTGACCTCCTCTAACTTCACTAGGGGGAGAGAGAGTCAACATCAGCATCAGCCCAAGGCTGATTCCTATGAAGCAGAGGTCAGATATACCTCCTCTCTCCAAACATTTTACCAATTCCAACACCAGCCGTCCCTCCCATGGCACTCTCCATGGCTCTGCTGGGTAGGATAATTCATTGCAGTGACCACACAGAACTCACAGACAGTACGATTATAGGTTTTATTAGGGAAGTAACAGGTTACAATTCAGGATCAGAAACGACTCAGGATACAGCTCTTCAGTCAGGACAGCTTCCAGGCTGTGCCCTCAGGCAGGCCTCTCCCTGGCCCTCGGCCCTCAGCCCTCGGCCCCTGGGCCCCTCAGGTCTGTTGGGACTCTTGGGCTTCTTGGGCTGGCCCGGCCTGGCCTGTGTCCTGCTTGGGCAAGTGTTACAGATCTTGTTAGCTCCACCAGTAAGTTCCCTAGAGGCACCCCTCTCTGCTAGTAAGCCTTGGCCCAAAGGTGCTCAGCTTTCTCTGGGCTGGGAAGCCCACTGTGCCATCTGCTGCCGGTCTTCTGGTTCTGCTGCTTCTGCTGCCGCAGCTTCTCTGCTGCTGCTTCTTGCCGTCTCCTCCCGTCTCCGGGTCTCTCTCTCTCTGTCTTCTGTGTCTAGGAGATTTTCAGCACAAGGATCCTGGGTCCAAAGGATGTGCTCCACTGCTAGCTCTTTTTTCTTGGTGCTAGTGAGGTCCTCTCTGTCCACCTCTGGGATGGTCCATTTTAAGCCTAGAGGGATGGCAAAACTGACCAATCTCCTTGTTAGGGTTCCACACACCTTATTTGCATGGTCCCACCTCCCACAAGGGTGCCATGCACCTTATTTGCATTATTAGCAAGCTCTCCAATCCCCTTGATGGTCCACAAGCACCTTATTTGCATAGTTCCACCCAGTCATTTGGTGGGAGTTACAAGACCATGGCAAGAAACACCATATAAAAGCGATCCATTGCACCTCACCCTCTCTTGGCACACACTTATCCAGTTAGATTTTTCACTTTTTGCCCTGAGGTTGTGCTTTCTCTCTCGCTGGCATGAGGCTGTCCCTATGTTGGCTCAAGCTTATCCTGGAGCGTACGTGAGGGTGTCCAGACTCGGTGACAGGGGTATCTCTGGGTGGGAGCAACGTAATTCTTGTGGAAATAGAAGTGACTTTGTGTAAATTGGTGGATGAGGGTGACTGGGACAAGGCTGCTCTGGCTTGGGGACATGGTTTTCCTGGTTTGAACAAGAGCTTATGTGGTATGAGAATGAGGTCCATATGTTAAGTACCATACTGGGTGGCTTTAAACAACAGAATCTTACAGTTCTGGGGGTCAGATGTTGAAAATCAAGGAGTTGGCAGGGCTATGCTCTCTCTGAAGGCTCTGGGGGAGGATCCTTCATTGTCTCTTCCAGCTTCTATTGTTCCTGGTGATCCTTGGCATTCCTTGGCTTGTAGATGCACCACTCCAATTTCTGCCTCCGTCTTCATGGCCTACTCTGCTGTGTCTGTCCATATTCCTGTCTCCAAATTTCTCTCTTCTTATAAGGACACCTTTCATATTGGATTTATGGCCCACCCTTATTCAGTATGACCTCAATTACATCTGCAAAACCCTGTATTCAAATAAGGTTCCATTCACAGGCTGTCTTAAGTCTCCTAGTGCTTCTGTAACAGAAATACCACACGTGGGTGGCTTTCATGAGCAGAATTTTATTTTTCCACAGTTTAGGAGGCTTAAAGTCTGAATTTAGGGTGCTGGCTCTAGGGGAAGGCTCTCTCTGTCCACTCTGGGGGAAAATCCTTGTCTCAGCTTCTCTAGTGTTATTCTCAGCATTCCTTGGTGATCTCCATGTGGCATCTATGTTTCCCGCATTTGTACTTACTTGCTTCTGTGCCTCGTCTGCTCTTTTTATATCTCAAAAGGGATGCTTACGACCCACCCTACACTGATATGGCCTCATTCACATAACAAAGAAAACCCTATTCCCAAATGGGATTACATCCACAGGTGTAGGGCTTAGTATTCCAACACATATTTTGGGGGGAGACAATTCAATCCATAACACAGGTGGACATGAATTTTGGAGGAGACGCAATTCAACCCTTGCTCAAAGGTGTGGTTGTCCTCAATGGGGCAAGGTTGTACGTCCATGGGAGGCATTGGCCTGGAAGGGGGCTTGGCTGTCCTTATCCTGGTATGGCAAAGTTGCCTGTGTGCACCCCCTTAGGGTCCCTCTGCAATGTGGAAATCAACGAGTGCGCTTCCAGCCCCTGTGCCGAAGGAGGCTCCTGTGTGGATGGAGAAAACGGCTTTCGCTGCCTGTGCCCCCCGGGCTCCCTGCCCCCACTGTGCCTCCCGCCCAGCCACCCCTGTGCCCAAGAGCCCTGCAGTCACGGTGTCTGCCATGATGCGCCCGGCGGGTGAGGCCTCTTCCCAGCCCCCGACCCCTGACCGCCTCCTTGGCCCACCTGACACCCGAATGCCTTCTGCCAGGTTCCGCTGCATGTGTGAGCCTGGCTGGAGCGGCCCCAGATGTGACCAAAGCCTTGCCCAGGATGCCTGTGAGTCACAGCCCTGCAGGGCCAGTGGCACCTGCACCAGTGAGGGAGTGGGCTTCCGCTGCATCTGTCCCCCCGGCGTCCAGGGTGTGTGTCCCCCTTCCTTCCCCAAACCCCCGTCTTTTCTTCCTTCTGTCTTCCTCGTCTTTGTTCGCCTCTTTTGTTCCTTTTCTCTTTCCTTTGAGGAACTTGAGGGGTGGGGATCAGAAGGGAGATGGGAGCATCTCATGCTGCTTGTCTCCCACAGGCCGCCAGTGTGAGCTTCCGTCTCCCTGCACCCCAAACCCCTGTGAGAATGGGGGCCACTGTGAGGCTGCCTCCAGCCAGCTGGCTGTCTGCTCCTGCCCCCCTGGCTGGCAAGGTATACCAGTTGCTTCTTCCTTCTCCTCTCTTTCACCTCCTGTGCACCCTGCCTAACATGGGGTAATGCTAGGGAACCAGAGAGGACTCACCCATCCTTGCCTTTGAGGGGGTTCCCTTTTGGCAAAGGATGGAGCTGGACACAGATACTGCCAGCCCGTGTGGGCTGGAGAAGAGGAAGGGATATAGAGCTGGAAGAGCTATGACACTAGCTGAGGGTTTGGGGACAGCTTCCTGGAGGAGTGGAGTCCTCTGGGAAGGCCTTCACTGCAAACAGTGAGGGTGCTTAGCTGCTAACCAAAAGGTTGACTGTTTGAGTTAACCCAGAGATGCCTCAGAAGAAGGGCCTCGTGATCTACTTTTGAAAAATCAGCCATTGAAAACCCTATAGAGCACAGTTATACTCTGACAAGCAGGAGATCTCCATGAGTCGGAGTTGACTTGATGGCAACTGGTTGGAGTCCCTGGGTAATGCAAATGGTTACCATGCTCGGCTGCTAATCGAAAGGTTGGAGGTTCAAGTCCACCTAGAGGTGCCTCGGAAGAAAGGCCTGGCAATCTACTTCCAAAAAATCAGCCATTGAAAACCCTACGGAGCACAATTCTACTCTGACACACATGGGGCCACTGTGAGTTGGAGTCAACTAGACAGCAAATGGCTTTTTTTTTCCCCCGGAAGAGCAGATCTCCATCAGTGTATTCATTTCCTGCTCACTGATACAGGGAGCGGAAAGTTCTGAAACAGCATGTGCCCAACCCCCAGGGTGAACAGCACCATGGCTTGTTCCTGCCTATTCCCAGCTCAGCCTTCAATTCTCCCTGAGCCCCAGGTACTCTCAGACCCTACCTAGCACCTCTAACCCTAGGTGTTTCCTTATCCTTCCCCCCAACCAGGCCCACGATGTCAGCAGGATGTGGATGAGTGTGCAGGCTCCTCACCCTGTGGCCCCCATGGTACCTGTACCAACCTGGCAGGGACTTTCGGCTGTACCTGCCACGGGGGTTACGGAGGCCCTTCCTGCGATCAGGACATTGATGACTGCGACCCCAGTGAGTACAGGGGAGCTATTGGGGGGTGCTGACTGACCTAGGGAGCATGTTCCTCAAGCTTGTCCTATGTGCCTGACACTGAGGCCCAGAGAGGTTGAATGACTTGCCCAAAGTCACACAGAAAGTAAGGGGAAGACTCTTAAGCCTGCGTACTGCCTCTGGCCAAAAGCATGTTAGCACTGTGTGTAAAGTATGAGCTAGTAGGCCCCCGGAGAGTTCTTCAATAGCGCTGTTCCATAGACAAGTGACACCAGCCACACATGTAGTTTTAAATTCAGAATCTTGGCAACACCATGTGTGCAGAGTAGAGCTGCACTCCAGAGTGTTTTCAAGGTTGTGACCTATCAGAAGTAGGTCACCAGGCTTTTCTTTGGAGGTACCTTTGTGCTGGATTGAACCACCAACCTTTTGGTTAGTCTAGCACTTAACCATCTGTGCCAACCAAGAACTCTACACAGGGTTTTCAGTGCCTGATTTTTCAGATGTAGATTGCCAGGCCTTTCTTATGAGACACCTCTGGGTGGACTTGAACCTCCAACTTTTCAGTTAGCAGCCAAGCGTGTTAACTGTACCACTCAGGGATTTCTAAGGCCATGGAAGGGGACGGAATTTGAGCTACCTGACCAAATGTGGACCCTCCCAGTGGAGCCTGGTCTCCTCCTGAGTCCCCTTCTGTTCAAGTTAAGGCCGGGGAGAGGCTGGGCTGATGGGGGCCAAGGCAAGGGACCAGCCTGCTGCCCTTCCCACCTACAGACCCGTGCCTGAATGGTGGCTTGTGTCAGGATGGCGTGGGCTCCTTTTCCTGCTCCTGCCTCCCTGGCTTTGCTGGCCCACGCTGTGCCCGCGATGTGGATGAGTGTCTGAGCAGTCCCTGTGGCCCAGGCACCTGCACCGACCACGTGGCCTCCTTCACCTGCACCTGTCCTCCTGGCTACGGAGGCTTTCACTGTGAATGGGACTTGCCAGACTGTAGCCCCAGGTAGGTGGGGCCTGGGGCAGGTCACTATTGGAATTCAGGGTCTGGGTGGGGCTTGGGAAGGAGCGGGGTCGGCAGAGGCGGGGGCGGGGGGGAACCTTGGTTTGGCCCCCACTTTAGAGGCTGTATTAGGAGCGCTAGTGGCGCAGTAGTTAAAGCGCTCGGCAGCTAACCGGGAGGTTGTCAGTTCCAACCCCCCAGCCGCTCTGCGGGAGGAAGATGTAGCAGGTGCTTGCGTAAAGATTTACGCCCTTGGAAGCCCTATGCGGCAGTTCTACTCTGTCCTATAGGGTCCCTGTGAGTCAACATCTGCTCAAAAGGCAGTGGGTTTTTGGTTGGATGCCTGACGGGGCTGGTCCAGGGAAGAGGCAGTGCATATTTGGGGGAGTCACCTTGAGGTCAGGGTCCAGGTCGGGACCTCCTTGTGGCTCCCACGATAGCACTGAAATGCGTGATAAGTTGGGGCGGCTCTTGGGGGCAGGGGGAGAGGGAGGGGAGGTAAGAGAGAGGGCGGAGTCCCCACCCCTAGGAGGGGCCAAAGAGGGAGGGTGGGCCTGCTTTGGCGGCGGCGACTTCTCTAAGCAGTTCCAGCAGAAGGGGTGGGGCCTGTGAGGGGGCGGGGCCTGACCCACCCTTCCTCCCAGCTCCTGCTTCAACGGAGGTACCTGCATAGACGGAGTGAACTCGTTCAGCTGCCTGTGCCGCCCCGGCTACACAGGCGCCCACTGCCAACACCAGGTCGACCCCTGCCTGTCGCGGCCCTGCCTGAACGGGGGCGTCTGCAGCACTGCCCACCCCGGCTTCCACTGCGCCTGCCCCCAGGGCTTCACTGGCAGCCAGTGCCAGGTGGGCAGGTCCCTAGGGGTCCTGGGGGAGGAAGCCTGCCTGAATGGGTGTTGTGGGGAGGTCGTAGTGAGGAGTTTGCCGGCACCCTGAGGGAGGGGTCTGGAGGGGTGTTATGGGGGAGTGGCCTGCAAGAGGTCCTAAGGAGGGGTCTGCAGAGAACTTGGGGGAGGAGTCCTGACAGGCGTTCTAGGGGAGGGGCCTGCCGGAGACCCTGGGGATGGAGCCTGCCCGGGTCTTGGCAGAGGAGTGGGGTGCGGTTTCTAGGGGGTGCGCCTAGTGATGACTTTCAGCCCACCCCCCCTCCAGACGCTGGTAGACTGGTGCAGCCGTGTGCCCTGTCAGAACGGGGGTCGCTGTACCCAGACTGGGGCCTCCTTCTATTGCCTTTGCCCCTCGGGGTGGAGCGGCCGCCTCTGCGACATCCAGAGCCTGCCGTGCAGGGAAGCCGCAGCCCATATCGGTGAGGGAGAGCACGGGCTGGGGCGGGGCTGGGCTCAGGAGGATGCTGTGTGCACACACCTCCTGCCAGCGTGAACTGATGGAGGTGCAACAATGCACATGGACGTATTGGGTGTGCGGCTGGGTGTGTGTGGGCTTGGAAGGTGTGTTTGTGACTGTGTGACAGCCAGTGAAGATGTGTGTGTGGGGTGTGGGAAACTATGTGACTTAGTCTCATAGTGCTGCTGTAACAGAAATACCCCAAGTGGGGGGCTTTAAGGAACAGAAATTTATGTTCTCACAGTTCAGGAGGCTGGAAGTCCAAATTTAGGGCCCCAGTTTAGGGGAAGGCTCTCTCTCTGTTGGCTCTGGGGGAAGACCTCTTTCAGTTTCTGCAGCCCCGCCATTCCTTGGTTCCTCGGTATCTTCCTCTCTGTGCTTACTTCTCTGTGCCTAATCTGTTCTTTCTATGTCTCAAAAGTGAGTAGGTTCAGGACCCACCCTACACTGATACGGCTGCATTAACATAAAAAGGAAAACCCTATTGCCAAATATGATCACATCCACAGGAGTCCCTGGGTGGCATAAACAGTTAAGTGATCAGCTACTAGCCCAGAGGTTGGCAATTTGAACCCACTCAAGAGGGGCCTTGGAAGACAGGCCTGGCCATCTGCTTCTGAAAAGATCACATCCATCTGAAAGATCACAGCCTTGGAAACCATGCAGAGCAGTTCTACTCTGCACACGTGGGGTCGCCATGAGTCGGAGTCCACTTGGTGGCAACTAACAACAGCCACATGTATAAACCAAACCCAACCCATTGCTGTCCAGTCAATTCTCACTCATGGCAACCCCATCCACAGCACTAAGGGTTAGGATTCCAACACATATTTTGAGGGGACGCAATTCAATTCATAACAGTGACCGAAGTGGTGTGAGCTGTGAGGACATGCATGTGTGTGTATGAGTGCATGCATATGATTGAGGCCGTGCCAGCTGGGAGTGTGTGTGACAACCTGGGTGATGCCTTGGGTGATGCCAATGGGAGGAGGGGAAGCATGTGTGGCTGCCTCTGTGCCTGATGCTGCCCTCCTCTGCCCAGGCGTACGGCCAGAGCAGCTGTGCCAGGCGGGCGGGCGGTGCGTGGACGAGGGCAGTGCCCACTACTGCTTGTGCCCAGAGGGCCGCACGGGCAGCCACTGTGACCAGGAGGTGGACCCCTGCCTGGCACAGCCCTGCCAGCATGGGGGCACCTGCCGTGGCTACATGGGGGGCTACATGTGTGAGGTAAGGGGCTCCTGGGAAGGGGGCAGAGGCCTTGTCATGCCTGCATGTGTCTGGATGTGGCCCCGTGTGAATGTGCCTCTCCCTGGGTATGTCTGGGTGTTTGCTTTTGTGACTCTGGGTGTATTTTTGTGGGTCTCATTCTTCGGATGAAATTTCTGGGTGGTGTAAGTGGTGAACATGCTCGAAAGTTTGGAGGGTTGAGGCTACCCAGAGGCTCCTTGGAAGAAAGGCTTGGCAGTCTCCTTCCAGAAAATCAGCCATTGAAACCCCTGTGGAGCACATTTCTACTCGGACACACATAGGGTTGAATCAATGGCAACTGCATTTTTTTTTTAATTCTCTGGGTAGATCTGGGGTGTCTCTCTGTCCAGGGTAGCTCTGTCTTTGCTTGTTGCCTGGGTGTATTTATGCGTTTCTGCCCATGGTGTCTTTGGATGTGTCTGCATGTGCCACCATCTTGGTGTGTATCTTGGCTGTTTCTCCTGTGTCTGTCTCTCTGTGTTTGCATGCCTGTCCCTCTGGGCTGGGTGTGTCTGTGTGTGTGTTCTGCACACTAGGCATGTTGTCGTGGGTTGGACGTTTGTGTGTGTCCTCTGTGCTGGCTTCTCTGTGTCCTCCTGGGGAGGGTTGGGTGTGTCTGTGTCTCTCCGGGTGAGTGGGTCTCTGCCTTGCCCTTACACCACAGTGCCCCGCTGGCTACACCGGTGACAACTGTGAGGGTGATGTGGATGAGTGTGCCTCCCAGCCCTGCCAGCATGGGGGCTCCTGCATCGACCTGGTGGCCCGCTATCTCTGTTCCTGCCCCCCCGGGACGCTAGGTATGCCAGGGCCACCAGGGCCAGGGTTGGGGGACAGGATGGGAGGCTGGGACCCCATCGCCCCTGACTGCTCCCCTCCCCCAGGCGTGCTCTGTGAGATCAATGAGGACGACTGTGGCCTAGGCCTGTCCCAGGAGCAAGGCCCTCTGTGTCTGCACAATGGCACCTGCGTGGACCTGGTGGGCGGCTTCCGCTGCACCTGCCCCCCGGGCTACACCGGCCTGCGCTGTGAGGCAGATATCAATGAGTGTCGCCCTGGCACCTGCCACTCAGCACACACACGGGACTGCCTGCAGGACCCAGGTGGGGGCTTCCATTGCCTTTGCCACGCAGGCTTCACAGGTAAGCTTGGGTGAGTGACTGGGCTAGGACCCTGCCTGTGGTTCCCCCGGTAGGGCTGATCCATCGCCCCCTACTTGCCCAGGTCTCCGCTGTCAGACCGTCCTGTCGCCCTGCGAGTCCCAGCCTTGCCAACATGGGGGCCAGTGCAGCCCGAGCTCGGGCCAGGGGGGTGCGCTGACCTTCGTCTGCCACTGTGTTCCGGTAGGTGTGGGTGGGCGTGGGTGGGCCCTCACATGGGAGACAGAGCTTCTGGGGACAGGCCATGGCCTAGAGAGAGCTCGTGCCTTTAGCGGGAGAGGAAGAAAGGGTGGCGCTTCCTGGGGAGAGGCTGTAATTACCTGGAGGGTGTAGGGGCGTGGCCTCTGGGAAAGGTAAGCTTATCGGCTAGGTGGGGCCTCCAGTGGAGGTGGAGGCGGCTGGGCGGGGCCTGGGGAGGTTGAGGACTCAGCCTCTCCCAAGTCCTGACCCCTAAACTTCCTCCTCTCTCCCTCCTCCCCCTTTATCTCTTCTACCCTTCCATTTCTCTCCCTCCTTCCCCCTTCTCCTGCTTTCTCCCCTCCCCCACTTTTTCTTGTCTTCCTCCCCACCACCCCAGCCCTTCTGGGGCCCGCTGTGCGAGCGAGTGGCGCGCTCCTGTCGGGAGCTGCAGTGCCCAGTCGGCGTCCCGTGCCAGCAGACGGTCCGCGGGCCGCGCTGTGCCTGCCCCCCGGGGCTATCGGGGCCCTCCTGCCGGGGTTTGCGGGGGTCGCCGCCGGGGGCCACCAACGCCAGTTGCGCGGCCGCCCCCTGCCTGCACGGGGGTTCGTGTCGCCCCGCGCCGCTCGCGCCTTTCTTCCTCTGCTCGTGTGCGCCAGGTTGGGCCGGGCAGCTCTGCGAGGCGCCCGCTGAGGTCCCCGAGGCGCCCGAGGAGCCGCGGTGCCCCCTTGCGGCTTGCCGCACCAAGCGCGGGGACCGCCGCTGCGACCGCGAGTGCAACAGCCCGGGCTGCGGCTGGGACGGCGGCGACTGCTCGCTGAGCGTGGGCGACCCCTGGCGGCAGTGCGCGGCGCTGCAGTGCTGGCGCCTCTTCAACAACAGCCGCTGTGACCCCGCTTGTAGCTCGCCCGCCTGCCTCTATGACAACTTCGACTGCCACACCGGCGGCGGCCGTGAGCGCACCTGCAAGTGAGTCCGTCCGTGCGTCCGTCAGTCTGTCCGCCCTGCCGTGCGTCTGGGCCCTGTCTGTCCGTGGGTCCCACCTCTCCGCTGGTGTGCCCCCAGTTTCTCCATCCGTTTGCCCAGTCTGTCTGTGTGCCACCTCTGACTACCTCTCTGTCCATCTGACCCTCCATTCGCCCCAGTTCGTCCATCAACTTCTCCTGCCTGTCCATGTTTTGCCCAGTCAGCCCACCTGCTCATCATGTCTGTCCTATCCATTTGCCACATCTCACCACCCATGGGTCTTGCCTCTCTGTACATCTGTTGATCCACTCATTCTATCTCTCTATCCATTTGCCCAGTCTATCTGTCCATGTGCCACATCTGACAATCTTTGACCCTACCTCTGTCCGTCTGTCCCTTCATTCACCCCAATCTGTCTGTTGACTTGCCCTGTCTGTTTTGCCTCAGTCTGTCCATCTGCTTGCCCTATCTGTGTTTCTGTGCCTCCATCCATTCGCCCAGTCTATCTGTCCATGTGCCACATCTGACCATCTGTAGCCCTGCCTCGCTGTCCATCTGCCCATCCGTGAGCCCTGTTTGTACATCTCTGTGCCCTGCCTGTCTGTGTTTCTGTCCCGTGCACTCCATCTTTCCCACTGTATGCCTTGTTAGTCCATCCTTCTGTCCAACCCCACTGGCCCCTCTGTGCACCTGACTGTCTGCACTGTTGTTTGTCCATCCTTGGACCTCACTTGTCCATCTGTCTAGATGCCAGTCTGTCTGTCTGTGTACCCCATCCATCTGTCCGTCGCTGTGTCCCACCTGACCATCTGTGTGCCCTTCTGGCTGTCCTTCTGTCCATCCATGCACCCCTGTGGCTCCTCTGTGTGTCTGTCTGTCCATGCCCCTGCCTGTCCATCCCTGCACCTCTTCTATCCCTTTGTTTGTCTGTCCGTGATTCCCATCTGTCCTATTTTTCACCCTCGCATGCCATCTGTTCGTCCCTGCACACCCCCCCTGCCCCGTGTCTGTTGTCCGCATGGAGCTGTACCTCACCTTTACCTCCCACCCTCATTTCCCCCTGCTCGCCCCCTTGCTCCCTCTGCTCCAGCCACTCTGACCCCTCTCTGCTGTCCCTCAGATTCCCCAGGCTTGGTGCCACCCCAGGGCCTTTGCACTGGTTGTTCCCCCTGCCTGGACTGCTCCCCCTCCACCTCCTTCAGATCTTTGCTCAAATGGCAGCACGTTCCCAGTGAGCCCCTCCCCCTGCCACCCCCAGCCCTTCCCCTGCTTTATTTTTTTCTTTAGTAGCATGTAATTCTATCCAGCATACTCTATGTGTGTGTGTTGTTGCTGTTGTTAGTTGCGGTCAAGTTGATTCTGACTCCTGGAAACTCCATGAGTTTAGAGTAGAACTCACTGCTCCATAGGGTTTTCAAGGCTGTGTGACCTTTCAGAGGCAGATCACCTGCTCTGTCTTCGAGGTGCGTCTGGATGGATTTGAACTGCCAAGCTTTTGGCTAGTTATATTTTTGCTTTTACTGATGTGTAATTGGAATGCTGTATATTCTGCTTACTCATCTCTAAAGTCTGTCTCAACCCACTGGAATGTCTGCTTCACATGGGCGAGGATTTGTGGCTGGGCCATATCCTTGGTGCCCACAGTAGTAGTAAATTATTGATTTATTAATAGTTATTGAAGGAATGGAGTCCCTAGGTGGTACAAATGGTTAAAATGCTTGGCCACTAGCCAAAAAGTTGGCAGTTTGAATCCACCAAGAGACGGCTCGGAAGAAAGGCTGGCCATCTGCTTCGGAAAGGTCACAGTCTTCAAAACCCTGTGGAGCACCGTTCTACTTTGCACACATGGGGTTGCCCCGAGTTGGAATTGACTGGATGGGCAACTAGTATGGCATGGTATTGAGCTAATAGCTGGATTTGTGGAAAGTCTGACATGGGCTGGAACATTCGGGCCTCCCATGCACATGCTGTATCCTTCTGGAGACCCCCTGACCGCCTCCTCTGCCCCTCAGCCCTGTGTACGAGAAGTATTGCGCAGACCACTTTGCCGACGGCCGCTGCGACCAGGGCTGCAACACTGAGGAATGCGGCTGGGACGGGCTGGACTGCGCGGTGGAGGTGCCGGCGCTGCTGGCGCGCGGGGTGCTGGTGCTCACCGTGCTG
This sequence comes from Dugong dugon, assembly GCA_030035585.1. Taxonomy (NCBI): domain Eukaryota; kingdom Metazoa; phylum Chordata; class Mammalia; order Sirenia; family Dugongidae; genus Dugong; species Dugong dugon. The sequence continues at coordinate 19,667,198 of CM057462.1, read as the reverse complement.
CTGCCGCCTGACGAGCTGCTGCGCTCCAGCGCCGACTTCCTGCAACGGCTCAGCGCCATCCTGCGCACCTCGTTGCGCTTCCGCCTGGACGGGAATGGCCAGGCCATGGTCTTCCCTTACCACCGGCCCAGCCCTGCGCCCCGCACCCCTGCGCCCCGCACCCGGCGGGAGCTGGTCCCTGAAGTGATCGGGTGAGTGATTCGGTCCACCTCGCTGATGTTCCTTACCGCCCATGACCTCACCCACACTGCCCATGACTCCTCCCACTCTGACTCCGCCCCCACATGTGATTCCACCTATCCCACCCGTGAATCCAGCCGACCCCCTCTGCCAGGGGAGCCACAGGACCTTGGTGCGGGGCTCTGAGCAGGGGAGGGACTCTTTGGATCCACGTCTCTATGCGTTTTTTACTTCACGTCTTGTAATGGAGTCCCCGGGTCGTGCAAACGATTCACATGTTGGCTACTTACCCAGACGTTGGTGGTTTGAGTCCATCGAGAGGTGCCTGGGAAGAAAGGCCAGTCAATCTACTTCCTAAAGATCACGGCCATTGAAAACCTGTGGAGCACAATTCTACTCTGGGTCCCATGAGTCAGAGGGCAACAGTTTTTAAAAACTTGGATATGATCTAATTAACATAACTAAGAAAACCCTATTTCCAAACAGGATTACTTCCACAAGTACACGAATTAGGATTCCAACACATATTTTGGGGGGACACAATTTAATCTATAACACACAGGGAGCTCTGGAGTGTGAACAGCACCCCAGAGTTGGTTCCACCTTGAGGCAAGAGTTCTTTGTACCCCATATCAGTACATTGCTGGCTGTGGGCTGCCCTAGGTGTGTTACCTCCCAAGTGGCCACCATTTTGCTGAGGACAGTTCTCTGGAGAAGGGGCAGCTGTGAGCTGTTAGAAGCCAACTCTCACAGCAGCTGGGAGATAGGTGCCCAAGCCCAGTAAGGGGGATCCAGGCCCACACCAACAGCACCCACTGTGCTGCGTGAGGAACGTTTCTGAGATGTTGACCTGAAAAAATGTCCATTGGATTCAGTGGCTCAGGGGACACTAGTGGCCACAGCAAGACCTGTTTGGGGGGCTCGTGAGGTGAAGGCCAGATGGGCCATGGAGGCCTGATGAGTGGAGACAGCTCTCTGAGGCTGGAGTGGGGCGGGAGGATGGCACTGTGCTGCCTATCCCTCCTGTTAAATAAAGCACAAAGAAAGCATACAGGGTTTATTCCAGCAGTAACTCTATAAGCATAAAGGGAGACCGTTCTGTTTCTCAAAAACCAAATGGCTCAGTGCAGGCTAGTCACAGTGAGGCTTTTAACGAGAAGAGGAGGAAAGAGAATAATCTTGTTGTCGTTAATTGCTGTCGAGTCAATTGCAACTCATGGTGACCCTGTGTTTGCAAAGTAGAACTGCTAGATAAGGTTTTCAAGGTCGTGGCCTTTCGGAAGCAGATCGCCAGGCCTGTCTTCCAAGGTGCCTCTGGGTGGGTTTGAACAGCCAACCTTTCTGCTAATAGTTGAGCGCTTAACCTTTTGCACCACCCAGGGACTCCCTATCCACAGGTATAGGGGTTAGGATTTGCAACACATATTTTTTGGGGACACAGTTCAATCTCTAGCAGTTAGCATATGTCTTATAAAGGAGGTTTGCGAAAGCTTAGGCACTATGTCTAGGGGTCCCTACTCTGCACATGTGGGGTCACCATAAGTCGGAATCGACTTGATGGCAAGTCATGACGCCAACATGGTTAACATATGTCTTATGACAAAGGGGGTTTGTGAAGTCTTGATCACTGTGTGAATCTGGGCCTCCTGTCCGTCCGTCCATCCTGCAGCTCTGTGGTCATGCTGGAGATTGACAACCGGCTGTGCCTGCAGTCACCCGAGAATGACCACTGCTTCCCTGATGCCCAGAGCGCGGCTGACTACCTGGGCGCCCTGTCAGCGGTGGAGCGCCTGGACTTCCCGTACCCGTTGCGGGCTGTGCGGGGTGAGGCCATGCCCCAGGGTAACGCAGGGCAGCTGGGGGTTGGGGTGGGGTGCCCTGCTGGTGCTGAAACCCTGCTTCTTCCTGCAGCGGAACCGCTGGAGCTGCCGGAGCCGAGTGTGCCATTGCTGCCGCTGCTGGCTGCGGGCGCCGTCTTCTTTCTAGTCATCCTCGTCCTGGGTGTCATGGTGGCCCGGCGCAAGCGTGAGCACAGCACCCTGTGGTTCCCTGAGGGCTTCGCGCTGCACAAGGACACAGCTGCAGGCCACAAGGGCCGGCGGGAGCCCGTGGGCCAGGATGCACTGGGCATGAAGTGAGGACACTGCCTGCTCCCACCTTGAACTAACTCTGACTTCTGACCCCAGCCTGACCCTAGCTTCAGACTCTACCTTGGACACCAATGTTTATCCCCCTTGACCACCTACTCTATGATCCCTGGCCCTATTTCCCATGTCCCAGTCCTCCTGACTCCACACTAAGCCTGCCACTCAGCGTGTGTTCCCACGTGACTGCTGACCTTATGGTCTCTGTACCCCTGGCCCTAGTCTCCAAGACCCCCAATCTCACCTCTGACTCCAACTCTCCCTGACCTTTGACCCCACCTTTTACTCCATCCCGTGGCCCTCTATCCCAGCCTTGACCCTGGGCCTCACCTTTGATTCCCTGACATGTCTCCCAAGATGCCTAACCCCACCTTGGCCTGACCTCACCCTAACTCCTGAATTTATCCCTCATCTCTGACCCTATGACCACTGACCCTTCACCATAACCTCCTTCATCCTGGCTACATCTCCCACCCATTATGAGGTCATCCTCTGTAACCCTGCTGTATCCCCTGTGACCCCTCACTTATCCTGTAACCCACTCTGATCCCTGACCCACTTCTCTCCCTCTGATTCCACCTTAGGACCCAGCCATCACCCATCCTAACCACTGACTCTCAACTGCCCTTTTTCTGATTTCATCTTAGGCCCCTAGTTATCACTTGTCATAATCCCTGACCCCACAATAGTCCCTCCCTTGATTCCACCTTTGGACCTGGCTGTCACTGTCATAACCCCTGACTGTGCACCCTGCAACCCTGACCCCATCCTGTACCCCCTCATTGAACCCTGTCTCAACCCTGTCCCCTGTCCCTATGTTTACTGACCCAAGACCCCAGATCCCATTGCAGATCCCTGACCTCTGCCCTGACTCCACCCCCAAAATCCCCCTCCCAGGTGGCACATCTCCAGTGTCCCCTCTCACATTTGCCCTTTGCACTGTCCCCACAGGAACATGGTCAAGGGTGACAGTCTGATGGGGGAGGTGGCCTCAGAATGGATGGACACCGAGTGCCCGGAGACCAAGAGACTCAAGGTGCTGCCCCTGCTCCGTCTCCTGCAGGGCCCTGGGTGGGGACCCAGCGGACGCTCTGCTCTCCCACTGCCCCACCTCCCAGGCTCCGGTGGGATGTTCATGGTTTCTCAGGGCCCTGTGTGTGTTTCAGTGAGAGAAACCCTGAGCCTCTCCCACTGCCCCACCTCCCAGGATCCTGTGTCCAGTCCTGCCCTTACTGGTGTCTGTGCCTGCCTCCAAAGGGTGGGGTCTGAGGACCTGGGGTCCTTGTACCTCCAGGTAGAGGAGCCCAGCGTGGGGGCCGAGGATGCTGTGGACTGCCGCCAGTGGACTCAACACCACCTGGTTGCTGCTGACATCCGCATGGCACCAGCCATGGCATTGACACCACCACAGGGCGATGTGGATGCTGATGGCATGGATGTCAATGTGCGAGGACCAGGTCAGTGATGGCGCCCCTCCCCCACCCCCTGTCCTGTTCGTGAAAGGTTACATCTGGGTCTGTGTTCTGGGGAGAACTAGGCTGTATCTAGGCTTCTGTGGATATGGGTGCTAATCAAGAATCTTGGTTGTAAGTCACAAAAACCCAACTCACACTAGCTTAAGTGAAAAAAAAAAAGAATTTACGGGTTTACGGAACTGGAGGCATTAGGCACATCTGGATCCAGGACTCAGTCTTCCTCTCCCCACCTCTCGGCTCAGTTTCTGGCCAGCTGTGGTGGCTCTAACCCAAGCCAGCTTTCTCCTGGAGATAGCAAGATGGCCACCAGTCAAGCCAACGCTTTCCCAACTGCTCCAGCAGAAGTCCCAGGATGAGTTCTGATTGGACAGACTAGGGTCACATGCCCATCCCTGAGCCAGGGGGCTAGAATATGCAGATCAGCTGGGCCAGGGCCACATGCCTGTCCTTGGCTCTACCCAGGGCTTGAGGATGGAGAATGTGGTGCATGTGGCTCCCTAAGGAGACCAGAGTAAATATTCGTGCCGAGTATAGACGACCATGCTGTCCAGATCCTCTTGGGTTTGTCTTTACCACATTTTAGGGTATTCCTATCCCAGCTTCATTTTGCTTTTTGCACCTGCGATTCTTTTTAGAAGTCTCTCAGGCTCCAGGAGCCTGAAGTGCCTGGGAGTTTATGTCCCTGGGGGCAGCGTTTAACAAGAGGGTGCAGAGTATGAGTGGCACAGCTTCTTTGCCTTGGTACAACTGTCCAGAGTCCCCCTGTGGGATCAGGCTGACGTAGCTCCCTGGGAGTTTGCCTGAGGTTGCACCCTTGCTTGGCTACCCCCTCCCTAGTCCTGTATCCCCTACTCCCTAGGAGCCCTTCTGTGACAAATCACATGCCCAGGCATCCTCATCCTGGGTTGGCTCTGGGACACCTGACACAGGTGTGTGCAGATGGGAGAAATTGCCACTCTGTTGCATGCCCACCTGTCCCACTTCCTCCTAATACAGAGCCGTGGTAGTATTCCCTGGAGAGACCTCTGTGCCTGCCTCCCTCATGATGCACTCCTGATCCCCACAGATGGCTTCACCCCGCTAATGCTGGCCTCCTTCTGTGGGGGGGCCCTGGAGCCGATGCCGGCTGAGGATGATGAGGCTGATGACACGTCGTCTAGCATCATCTCGGACCTGATCTGCCAGGGTGCCCAGCTTGGGGCACAGACTGACCGCACTGGCGAGACTGCCCTGCACCTGGCCGCCCGCTACGCCCGGGCCGACGCAGCCAAGCGGCTGCTGGATGCTGGGGCAGACACCAACGCCCAGGATCACTCGGGCCGCACCCCCCTGCACACGGCTGTCACTGCCGATGCCCAGGGTGTCTTCCAGGTGAGACAGGCATGCCTTCTTGAACTTCAGGGCTGGGGAGGGCGTCAGACAGATCTGGGTTTGAGCCCTGGCTCTGCCTCTCAGTAATTGAGTTATTCTTATTGATCTCATTCTCATTTATGAAATGGGGATATACAGGAATATACAGTCAGTCTGTTCCCTGAACCTCATTGATTCCAGGGCATGTTGAGACTGGTGATGTTAGGGGCTTCGGAGTCCTTCTGACTCCCCTATTTCTGCTCTGACTCCCCCTGCTGCATTGTCCCCTCCCCCGTCAGATTCTCATCCGGAACCGATCCACAGACCTGGATGCCCGCATGGCAGACGGCTCAACGGCACTGATCCTGGCAGCCCGCCTGGCAGTGGAGGGCATGGTGGAAGAGCTCATTGCCAGCCATGCAGATGTTAATGCTGTAGATGAGCTCGGTAGGTGGACAGGGGTGGTGGTGGGTGGGGGCTCAGAGGGTGCCACCTGGGCCCTGGCTGTTACGTTTGTGTGAACTTACACCCACATGTAGACTCACTCATTGAAGCTCGTGCACACATAACTAGGCTGTAATGTGGACGTCCACTCCCGTGCAGGGTGGCCGCTAGCCCATACAGTGCTTCTGCGGTTTAGAAAAAGGAGCTTTTTCCCAAGACACTTGCCGTCTGTTTTGTTAGAGCAACTCACTCAGCTGCCCTCTGCTGGGAAACTGTGGTAATGCACGTGCAGATTTGCCCAATCTACAGTACCAGGCAGCCCCTGGGTGGTGCAAACGGTTAATGCACTCAGCTGCTAACCAAAAGGTTGGAGGTTTGAGTCCACCTAGAGGTTCAGTCAGCCACTGAAAATCCTATGGAGCACAGTTCTACTCTGACACACATGGGGTTGCCACGAGTAAGAATCGACTTGATGACAACTGGTTTATAGGACGGGGCAGCATTTTGTTCTGTCGTGCATAGAGTGGCTGTGAGTCATGGGATGACTCAATGGCAGCTAACAACAGGAACACACTGCGAGGGCACCTCTGTGGAGGCAGCTCGCTTTCACCTGTGCAGATTCACCGCAACCTGCCCTCCAGGGGACCACACACAGCAGTAGACATGCTGAGACACTCCCATGTTCTATGGAGCAGGGTTTTCCGCCTCGGCACTGCTGACATTTGGGGCCGGATCATACTTTGTGATGGGAGCTGTCCTGGGCACGTAGGGTGTTGAGCAGCATCTCTGGCCTTGACCCACTCAATGCCAGTAACACTGTTCCCCCAGGGGTGATGACCACAAATGTCTGCAGACACTGCCCTTTGCCCAGCGAGGGGGTAAAATCGCCCCCAGTTGAGAACCACGGTCCTACTAGCAGCACTGTCTGGTAGAACTTTCTGCAAGGATGGAAGTGTTTTAGTCTGTCGTCTTAACGTTTAGGTCACTAGCAACATGTGGAGACTATCAAGCACTGGAAATGTGACTGGGTGGCAGAATAACTGAATTATTAGTTGTATTTTATTTTAATTAATTTGAATTTTAAACCCCACATGTGACTGGTGGCTACTGTATTGGATGGCACAACTCTGGGCACACCCAAGGTATTAGAGTGAAGTGTACAGGTGTGCACATGCACACACAGTCCCCGGCTACTGGGAGTCACCTACAGGTGTGCGTGCGCACACACACACACACACACACACACAGTCCCCTGTGTACCAGGAGTCAGAAGTCTACAGGTGCGTACATGTGCACATAGTCTCCCGTGTACTAGGATTCAGGTCTACAGGTGTGCACGTGTAGGCACATTCCCCCATGTACTGGAGTCAGATATACAGGTGTGCATACACACACAGTCCCCCATGTACTGGGAGTCAGGTCTATAGATGTGTATATGCACACACAGTCCCTCCCCCTATGTTCAGAGTTATTCCACAGGTGTGCACATGCATGCATACTACCCCATGTACAGAGTCACTTGACAGGTGTGCACACATGCATACCGAGACACAGGTGCCTATGGTGCCTACTCGTGACCATCCTGCCCTCAGCCCCCTCCAGGCCACGTTCTGGGCACTTCCTGCACCCTGCCCCTGCCACAGGGGCAGGGACATGAGCCAGGTCCTGACCCTGTCCTTTCCTCTCCCTGCAGGGAAATCAGCCTTACACTGGGCTGCTGCTGTCAACAATGTGGAGGCCACCTTGGCCCTGCTAAAAAATGGAGCCAACAAGGACATGCAGGACAGCAAGGTGAGCCTGGGCTTCAGCCTGCCTAGGGGCCAGCACCTGCACAGCCCCTGCAGGTGGCAGAGAGCAGGGTGGGGTAGGCCAGTAGAGGTATTCGCTCTGCCTTGAGGCTAGCTTTCAGGGTGGGATTTGGGGCCAAGAAGCTATGACCCATGAGCAGAGGAGGAAGTCTGGCCATTGCTATGTGACATTGGGCAAGTTAACTAACTTCTCTGAATCTCAGTTTTCTTACCTGTGAAGTGGGGAAGCAAAAGTATCCACCTCATGGCATGTTCTGAGGACTCGGTGAGCTAAAGCATTTGTAAAGTGCTTTAGTGGCTCCTTGATAAAAGTTAACTGTTAGGATCATGGCAAGGTCCCTGGGTGGCACAAACAGTTTGTGTTCAACTACTAACCTAAAGGTTGGCAGTTTGAACCCTCCCAGTGGCACCGTGGAAAAAAGGCCTGGTGATCTGTTTCCATAAAGATCACAGCCAAGAAACCCCTGTGGAACAGTTCTAATCTGTAACACATGGGGTTGCCGTGAGTCGGAGTTCATGGTAACAGGTTTGGGTTTTTTTGGTTTTTATGGTCATGGCAACCTATGAGTTGCCATGAATCAGAATCAGCTTGATGGTAATTGGTTTACTGGTTATGATCATGGTTTACAAACCCTTCTAAGATGGTTTTAATTCTCCTCATCTTACAGATGGGAAGGGTGAGGCTCAGAGGGGACAGGGTCAGATCCTGTCCTTATTTAAAATTCTGATTTTTTGTTCATCATGGATTTTTTTGTATTAATCTTCATTTTTTTAAATATTATTTAATTTTGATGACTGAGGTTTTTGGCGGCCCCTTGGACTTCGTGGTCCCTGGGTGGTGCAAATGGTTTGCATTGGTTGGTGGTTCGAACCCACGCAGTGGTGCCCCGGAAGAAAGGCCTGTTCTAAGATCATATCCAAGAAAACCCTATCGAGCAGTTCTGCTCTGTAACACGTGGGGTTGCCATGAGTTAGAATTGACTCAACGGCAGCAGGTTTGGTTTTCTTTGGACTTAGTGCCTGAGGTGAGTGCCTTGCTTGCCTCACCGTAGCCCTGGCCCGGGGGCTCCATAGATGTAGCATAAAGGAATGAACTTGCCCAGGTTCTCCTAACAGAGTCAGGATTTGAACCCAGGTCTATCAGGCTTGAGAGTACGAACTCTTAGCTCTCAGGCCCCACCAGAGGAGAAGACTCGGTGGAGCGTGGCCAGGAGTTAGAGTGTGGCTCTCATGGCCCTGATGCCCGTGGGTTCTGGCCCCCCAGGAGGAGACGCCTCTGTTCCTGGCTGCCCGTGAGGGCAGCTTTGAGGCTGCCAAGCTGCTGCTGGACCATTTCGCCAACCGCGAGATCACAGACCACCTGGACCGGCTGCCACGAGATGTGGCCCAGGAGCGGCTGCACCAGGACATCGTGCGGCTGCTGGACCAGCCCAGCGGGCCCCGCAGTCCTCCCGGCCCCCATGGCCTGGGTCCCCTGCTCTGCCCGCCTGGAGCCTTCCTCCCAGGCCTCAAGGCAGCACCGTCAGGGGGCAAGAAGAGCCGGAGACCCCCTGGAAAGGCAGGGCTGGGGCCACAGGGGACCCGGGGACGGGGCAAGAAGCTGACGCTGGCCTGCCCGGGGCCACTGGCAGACAGCTCTGTCACCCTCTCGCCTGTGGACTCACTGGACTCCCCGCGGCCCTTTGGGGGGCCTCCTGCCTCCCCTGGTGGCTTCCCCCTTGAGGGGCCCTATGCAGCTGCCACTGCCACAGCGGTGTCTCTGGCACAGCTTGGGGGTGCTGGGCGGGTGGGTCTAGGGCGCCAGCCACCGGGGGGCTGTGTGCTCAGCCTGGGTCTCCTGAACCCGGTGGCGGTGCCCCTTGACTGGGCCCGCTTGCCCCCACCGGCCCCACCAGGCCCCTCCTTCCTGCTCCCCCTGGCCCCGGGTCCTCAGCTGCTGAACCCTGGGACCCCTGTCTCCCCCCAGGAGCGGCCCCCACCATATCTTGCTGCCCTGGGACATAGTGAGGAATATGCGGCAGCTGGGTCCCACAGCAGCCCACGCAAAGCCCACTTCCTGCGGGTCCCCAGTGAGCACCCTTACCTGACCCCCTCCCCTGAGTCCCCAGAGCATTGGGCCAGCCCATCGCCCCCCTCCCTCTCAGACTGGTCCGACTCCACACCCAGCCCGGCTACAGCTTCTGGTGCCACGGCCACAGGAACACTGCCTGCCCAGACCCTCCCCCTGACTGTCCCTGGCCCCCTCACCCAGACTCAGACCCAGGTGGGGTCCCACCCCGAGGTTCCCCCCAAGAGGCAGGTGTTGGCCTGAGACCCTCCTCAGTGCCTGGATCTGGGGGGCTTCAAGACACCCTATCCTGATCTCTCTTTTCTATTTAGTCTTTTTCATTCTCTTCTCTTTCCACCAAGACAGGCCACCGGCCCAGGGCCTCAGTCTTCCTTTATTTATAACGAGTGGGGGGCTGACTGCCCCACCCTCTCACTCTTGGGATGAGTTTGGGACCTCCTGTTGTCCCCTTCTTTCTCTTTCCTTCCTCCCTCCTCTGGCCTCTTGCTCCTCATGCTCTTACATGAGTGGATTATTATTTTCTTTCTTTTTTTTTATGTTTTGTATAGAAAACAAATTCATTTAAACAAACTTATTATTATTATTATTTTTTACAAAATATATATGGAGATACTCCCCCCTCCCCATGAACCCCCAGTGCCCCCGTGGGGCTGAGTCTGTGGGCCCATTTGGCCAAGCTGGATTCTGTGTACTCAGTGCACAGGCAAACTGGGATCCCGTGTACCAAGTACATGGCCCTGGTATGTACCAAGTAGGCACCCTTGGGCACACCCTCTGGGGCCAGGGGTCAGGCGAGACTTAGGAGCCTCCTTCCCCCCCCCTCACTTCACTGCATTCCAGATGTGATTTGCTCTGTAACTTGATGGGGGAAGGGCCATTCTGACCTGTGGAACCCATTCCCAGAGCCCTGCTGCCCCCTGGGCCACCTACCATTGGGTACTGGGGGTGGCTAGTGAGAACTTGGGGGCCAGGGGAGAAGTGTGCATTTCACTTTGCCTCCCTGTAACTATGGGACTGCAGGGAGGGAAAGAGCTGCCTAGGTGGAGACCCCTCCTCCTGGTGCTCCCCTGGCCCAGCTCTATGGCAGAATAGAAATATTTTTAGGCTATTTTTGTAATATGGCTTCTGATCACAACCCTTGTGTAGCTGAATACCAGCCCCTGCATTGTACAGCCCCCTACTCCCCTCACCACCTAATAAAGGAATAGTTAACACTCAGTGTAGTTGGTCTGTGTCTAGGCGATGTGGGGAGTGATGGTGGTGGGAACTTTTCTGTCTTCCCCCACCCCCGGACCTAAATTGAGCCTGCATCTTGGGGTAAACCCACTGGGCTTGACTGCCCACTCATGCATTCTCTTTTGGCAGAGGATGCCACTGACTGGATCAAAGGTGGTCACCTGACTTAAGATGAGCCAATCAGATTCCCTCACTTGAGAACTTTCTTTAATTGATGCTAAGGTCATCTGTTGGTGGAGCTTTTAAGGTCACGGGCAGATTAAGAACTATGAATGGCCATTTTGGGGCCTTTACCAGTGTGATTAAACAGTAGGAGAATGGAGCTAATATGCATGGAAAATCAGAGATGGGAGCGCATATGGCTTTAGCAGGCTGGAGGAAGTATCATGTCCAGTTAATTGAGCAGTCATTCCATCAACAACAACAGGTGTTTATTGATTGCTTCCTAAGTTCCTGAAGCTGGTTCTGCATCAGTCTCACCTGGGATAACCTTGTACCCATGTAATAAATACTCCTTTATGTATGCCAGCATCCTTGACATATTCCAGTCTTAGTTTCTTAGGTCTGCCATAATGAAATACTACAAAGTGGGTGACTTTAAAGAACAGAAATCAATTGTCTCACAATTTTGGAGGCTAGAAGTTCTAATCAGGATATCAGCTATGTCAATTCCTTCTGAGGGCTCAGACAGAAACTTCCATGCTTCTCTCCTTGCTGTTGGCAATCCTTGGCATTCTTTTGCTACTTATAGATGCATCTTCACATGGTATCTACCCCTTTGTGTGATTCTGTCTTTGTATCCGTTCTCCCCTTTTATAAAACACCACTCAGAAAGGATTGGGATTAGTACTCACCCTACTCCAGTATGACTTCGTTTAATTTAAATGATAACATCTTCAAAGAAAGCCCTATTTTCCCAGACAAGGTCACATTCACAGGTACTGGGGTTAAGACTTCAACATATTTTTGAAGGACACAGTTCAATCCGTAACAGATAGGTTTCTGTTTCTTGCATCCAATTGTGCCCCAAGACAAGGTTATCTTTACTATGAGACCCTCCAGGAAAGGAGGCGGGATTTAATGTCCATTGATTCACCTATGAATTGAAATGGTGTTGGTTGCAAGTGGCACGTCAACTCGACTGACTTAAAAAAAGGAGATTAATAAGCTCATAAAACTAAAAAGGACTAGCTTCAGGAGAGATTTGATCTAGTGGCTCAGATGAGGTCAAGAAGGACTAAGTTTCTCTTCTCTACAGCTTTTCTCTGGGGTTCAGTTTCAGCCTCAGGCTCTATGTTGTACCCAACCCAATCTCTCTTCCCCACCTATACAACTCCAACCCTCCCTCTGTTAGCAAAATATTTGAAAAGGTCATAGACTTCACATCTCCACAGTGTACTTTCCAGGGAAGAGAGAACCTTCTCGCATTTTTGTAGAAATCTTGGGATTGATTTTCTATCGACTCCAATTGGGTTGTGTTGTTATTAGTTGCCATCAAGTCAGCTCTGACTCATGGTAACCTTATGTATAACAAAATGGAAAGTTGCCCAGTCCTGTGCCATCTTCATGATCACTAGTATGAGTCCATTGGGTCATGTACCCATCCTCTAACACAGAGTTTCTCCACCTCAACAATACTGATATTTAGAACCAGATCATTCTCTGCTGTGGGAGCTGTCCTGTGCATTGTGGGATGTTTAGCAGCATGCTTGGCTTCTACCCACTAGGCGCCAACACACACACTCATTGTGACAACCAAAAATGTCTCCAGACATTGCCAGCTTCTCCTGGGGGACAAATTGTTTCAGTTGAGAACCACTGCTCTAACCAATCACCATGGCCATGGGCTATGGAATACACTGACATAGCAATCACTCCCTACTCTGGAACTGGGGCTGGGGTAGATTTGGGGGCAACCAGGTTGGCAGAGCATGAATGCTAAAAAAAGCAACAAATGTTCACTACATTCCCTCTCCTTTGGCTGTCTTTGAAGATGGGCAACTTCTTTTATTGTTCCAAGTTTATTTTATGTTCATTCATACTTCCTACACATTTATTGGGCACTTAGTGTGTACATCATGCTTGGTAAAGTAGAGGGCCAGTGAAAAAGAGGAAGACACTCAAAGAGATGGATTGACACAATGGCTGCAACAATGGGCTGAAACATAGCAACCATTATGAGGATGGTGCAGGATCGGACAGTATTTCATTCTGTTGCACATGGGGTTGTTCTGAGTCGGAACCAACTCAACGGCATCTAACAACAACGCTATGTACCAGGTCCTGAACAAGTTGTTGGGAGAAGAATGGTGAATTATATAGGTCCAGTCCCAGCTCTTATGAAATTTCAGACCAATTAGGGGGCGTATAGAGGGTGCCCCCCACAGTCCCTTGGAACTCACCGTTCCGGTACATGCTGACAGCATCTGATATCTGCAACCCTCCACCTGGGAACTTTCTCTTGTGTGGGGCAGGAACATCCTTCAACAAATCAATCAATCAATCTATCATCTATCTACCTATCTACCTACCTACCTCTATCTGTCTGTCTGTCTATCCATCCATCCATCCATCCATCCACCCAGCCACCTACCCACCCTCCCACCCATCCATCCATCCATCTCTACCGTCTATCTATATCTATCATTTCTATATCTATATCTGCCTAGCTAGCTACCTATCTATATCTACCCATGTATCTATCTATGTATGTATATCTCAAGGATTCCTGGTGGTGCAGTGGTTAAGCACTCACCTGCCAACCAAAAGTTTGGTGGTTTGAACCCACCAGCTGCTCTGCAGGAGAGAAATCTGGTAGTCTGCATCCATTTCAGTCTTGGAAACTGTATGGGGCAGTTCTACTCTGTCCTGTAGGGTCGCTATGAGTTAGAATCAACTCGAAGGCAATGAGTATCTATCTATCTCTATCATCTATCATCTACTTGTATCTACCTAGTATCTATTTACCTGTGTATCTATCATCTATCTTTCTATTATCTACCTATTAATTCATTTTTATTTAACTCTATGAGGTGAGGTATAATTAGCATATAATGCTATTGTTGTTGTTAGATGTTATCAAGTTGGTTCGGACTCGTAGTGACCCCATGTACAACAGTACAAAACACTGCCCGATCCTGCACCATCCTCACAGTGGTTGCTATGTTTGAGCCCATTGTTGCAGCCACCGTGTCAATCCATCTTTCTTCTTGAGGGTCTTCCTCTTTTTGGCTGACCCTCTACCTTACCAAGCATGATGTTCTTCTTCAGGGACTGGTCTCCCCTGATAACATGTCCAAACTACCTTAGATGAAGCCTTGCCATTCTCACTTCTAGGAGCATTCTGGCTGTACTTCTTCCAATACAGATTTGTTCGTACTTCTGGCAGTCCATGGTATATTCGATATTCTTCACCAACACCATAATTCAAAGGCATCAATTCTTCTTCAGTCTTCTTTATTAATTGCCCAGCTTTTGCGTGCATATAAGGCGATTGAAAATATCATGAAAAATACCATCTTAGTCCTCCAACTGACATCTTTGCTTTTCAACACTTTAAAGAAGTCTTTTGCAGCAGATTTGCTCAATGCAATATGTAGTTTGATTTCTTGACTGCTGCTTCCATGGGTGTTGATGTGTATCCAAGAGAAATGAAATCCTTTAGCATATAATAAAGCTTATAAATTTTACATGTAGAATTGGATGAGTTTTGAAAAATGCCTACAGTTGTATAACTACTACAATAAAGTTTCTCCGTGTCCCTTTGTAGTGAATACTTCCCACACCCCCTAGCCCTGGAAATCATGAATTTGCTGTCACTGTAGTTTTATCCTTTCTAGAATTTTGTATAAATGGAATCATGCATTGTGTAGTCTTTTGAGTTGTTTCAAGCTTTTGGCGTAAAGTTTTCGTGTAGATGTATATTTTCATTTTTTTAAGCTAAATACCTATTAATGGAATTACTGGGTCACATGGTAAGTGCTTATTTAACTTCATGGAGCTGCCAAATTGTTTTCCAGAGAGGCTATACCATTTTGCATTCCCCCAAGCAACGTCTGAGAGTTCTAGAACTCCACATCCTCACCGGCACTTGCTTTGCTGTTGTCAGTGTCATTTGTGTTGCCATTGAAATAGATGTTAGAGACATCTCATTGTGGTGTTTATATGCATTTTCCCAATGGCTAATGATGTTGATGACCTTTTCATGTGCTTATTGCTATATGTGAAGTGTCTGTTCAAGTGTTTTGTCTATTTTCTAAAGCGCTGTTTGTTTTCATACTGTTGATTTTTGAGAGTTCTTTATATAGTCTAGATAAAACTCTTTTGTCAGATATGTGGTTTGCAATATGTGATTTGTAGCTTGTCTTTTCATTCTTTTAACAAAGTCTTTCACAGAGAAGAAGTTTTAAATGTTTCATGAAGAACAATTTATTAATTTTTTCTATTATGGATTGTGCTTTTGGTGTCATATCTAAGGTCATGAAGATTTCTTCCTAAGTTTTTTTTCCTCAAAATTTTATGGTTTTTACATTTAGATCTATAGTCTATTTTAGGTTAAATTTTATATAAATGTGAGGTATAAATTGAGGATAATTTTTTTTTTTTTGCATGTGAATGTTCAAGTGTTACACCATTTGTTGAGAAGACTATCTTTTCTCCTTTGCACTGCTTTTGCCCCTCTATTGTTAGGTGACGTGGAGTCGATTCTAACTCATAGTGACCCCATGTGACAGACTAGACTGCCCCATAGAGATTCCTAGGCTGTGATCTTTATGGGAGCAGATTGCCACGTCTTTCTCCTGTGGAGCCGCTGGGTGGGTTCAAACTGACAACCTTTCAGTTAGCAGCAGAGCGCTGAACCATTGCTTTACCAGGGCCCCTTTTGCACCTCTACCAACAATCAATTGGCAATACTTGTGTGGGTGTGAGGTATGAGACTTCTGTGCTGTGTACAATTCCGCCTTCTGGTCCTGGTTCTGAGAGTAGGAACACACCTGAGGCCAGTGAGTAGAGGGCTGACCCAGCTTAGCGGGATTACTTGGGGGCCAATACTGACAAAGCCTCAGGAGGCCACACAGTGAGGTCAATAAAGGCCTTGGAAGATGGAGGCTCACAGGAGCTTTCCGTGTTGGAGATTGCAAACATTCTGTTCCTGGAGGAGAGGTGAGCATGGTCCCTGGGGACATTCTCCCTCTCCCCGACCAATTCTTGTCCCAGGGTGGAGACGTCAGCCTGGGGGATAAGAGATTAGAAATTCATAAGGCACTGACACCACGAGCAGCAGAAACCCTGGACCAGGTAGAAGGCAAGCTGGGAGAAAACAGCAGCAGAGGCCAGGAGAAGAAGAAGCTGGTGTCTGCTGAACAGAGAAGTGAGGAGAGGGCTGAGAACTTTAACACTCTTGGGGCTGCGAAACACCAGAAACAGTGGAAACCACTAGCTGCCTTGGGCAGTGGCAGAAACCCTGTCCATTCCTATATAAGTCTCTAGAAAGAGAATGGAGTTACTATGCGCATTAGTTTCCTGTGAGTGCTATAACAAGACACCACACAATTGGTGGCTTATAAGAACAGAAATTTATTGTCCCACAGTTCTGGAAGCTAGGGAAGCTTTGAGGCACACGGGGACCTGTCAGCTAAGCTGGGTAGATTGAGCTCATAGAAGTTGCCCTCAGAGCAGTTCTGCTTTGACAGCTGTCATTATGCCAGCCCAGGGTTGTCCTGAGTGGCTCTGGTTGAGAGCTAGACCAGTAGTGAAGGGGACAGAACTAACCAAGAGGAGCAGTGGAGAAAGAGAGAGAGAGAGCAAACACATCCACATCACACCTGACCTGAGCCGGCAACAGTGAACTCAGCATCTAAACCGTGGCACACCTGCTAACACCTACAATGTGCTTGCCAAGTGACATAAGAGTGAACATCAGCTCCTCATTGTTACGGATTGAATTGTGTTCCCCCCAGATATGTGTCATAAGTCCTAACCCCTATACATGTGGTTATAATCCCATTTGGGAATGGGTTTCTTTATTATGTTAATGGGGAAGATTTAGTGTAGGGTGTATCTTGAGTACATTTCTTTTGAGGTATAAAAGGAGCAGATTATGAGAGCAGAGATGGGGGAAGATAGATGTCATGCCACATGAAGATCACCAAGGACCCAAGGAATAGAAAAGGTGCCATTTTTACTTCCTATAACTTCTTTACTTTCCACCCTCAATCCTCGACTCTGGGGCTAAAACATCATTTAAAACATCTGTATCAGCTTGAAGGTCCCTGGGTTGT
The DNA here is from genome assembly GCA_030035585.1 of Dugong dugon. Lineage (NCBI taxonomy): Eukaryota > Metazoa > Chordata > Mammalia > Sirenia > Dugongidae > Dugong > Dugong dugon. Next base: position 19,650,212 of record CM057462.1, on the reverse strand, counting down.
GCAAGCGATTTGCCATCAGCTGCTAACCTAGAGGTTGGTGGTTTGAATCCACCCAGAAGCTCTACAGGAAAAAGGCCTGGCCGTCTGCTTCCAAAACGTCACAGCCAAGGAAACCGTATGGAGCAGTTCTACTCTGTAACACTTGGGGTTGCCGTGAGTCAGAATCAACTCAACGGCAATGGGTTTCCTTCTGGTGTTTGGTATCAGTTTGGGCTGAGGGGCTTTGGGCTGCAAGTAACAGAAAACTGCAGTACAAGTGGATTTAAATTATAAGGGCAATTCATTCTTTCACATAACAAGAAATCTCATCCAGGATGTGAGGCTTTTTTTTTTTAATCCTTTCTACCCTGCCATTTTCAGATATTGCATCACAAAGTGGCTGCAGAGTCTCTGGACATCACCTTCTCCTCACACAGCCCCAGCTAGAGGCAAAAAAAAAAAAGAACACGAAACAAAAACTCAAAAAGTCTCTTCAAATATATTTTTTAAAATGCAAATTACAGATTGCCCATCTGCTGACTTCCCTTCCACTCTCATTGGCCAGAACTGAATCATGTGCCTATTCCTATATAAGTCTCTAGAAACAAAATGGAGTTACTATGTGCATTAGTTTCCTGTGAGTGCTGTAACAAGGTACCACACACTTGGTGGCTTATAAGAACAGAAATTTATTGTCCCACAGTTCTGGAAGCTAGAAGTCCTATATCAGGGTGTTAGCCATTTGATTCCTTCTGAGGGCTCTGAGGAAGCATCTGTCCCATGCCTCTCTCCTAGCTTCTGCTAATGGCTGGCGATCCTTGGCGTTCCTTGGCTTGTGGCTGTATCACTTCAAAGCTCTGCTTCCATCATCACATGCCATCTTCCCTCTGTGTCTGTTCTCCTCCTTTATAAAGACATCAGTCATACTGGATTAGGACCTACCCTACTCCAGTATGACCTCATGTTGATTTAAGTGGTAACATCTTCAAAGATCATATTTCCAAACAGGGTGGTTTTCACAGGTACCAGGGGTCAGTACTTCAACATACCTTTTTTGGGGACACAATCCAATTCATAACACTATAATCAGCTTATTATAATCAAAATTCTCCTTTCTGGGGCTAGCTAGACAGGAGCCCAGCTTCCAAGATTCCCCTGAAACCCAAATAAAATCAGGGTTCTGTTAGCAAGGAGTAAGAGGAAAAAGAGATGTTGAGTAGGTTACCAAAAAGTCTACATAGTTTCTTCTGACATCAGCTAAATTGGTCTTTCCATTTAAAACCACCTCTTTCAGGTACTGTCAATCTCACCTGAATAGCTTCCTCCACTTCCCTTTCCAAAGATGGCTTCTGAGTGAAGTGGAAGCTCTCAGACTCCAGTGGTCCCCTTGGGCTAACTCAGCCCATCTGAATTTGCCCTAGAGATGCAGACCTTGCTAAGTCTCAGCCACATGATCCTTCCTTGCCCTAGCCATGGGGACTCTACGGCAGACCTACCAGCTGTCAGTGCCTGTCCAGGGCTTGTGGAAACATCCAGATCCTTCCCCATGGTACATGGGAGCTGAGGGAGCCTTTGGGTGCCTATTCTATCTACCTAAATATGGTGGAGCCAACCATACTCATCTGGGGCCACTGTGCATGGGAGGCTCTTTACAGATTTCATACCGTGGAGAGGTGAAAAAGGCTTTCACTTTTGCACACACACCTATGTATTGGTTATCTATTGCTGTGAAACAAATCACCCAAAACTTAGTGGTTTACAAACACTGCAACACTGCTGTTAACACCTACATGCCTGAAGGTGCAAGAGTGGTTACAGCTATCCAGAGAAAGTACCTGTGGACTGTGGTTAAGGGGAACAGCCACCCATAGCAACCAGGTAGAGAGGGAGCTGGGAGAGTAATACCCAAAACTTTCTCTCTTCCTGCCCTTCATCTGCTGCCAGGGCCTCCCATTGACCAAAACCAACTGGAATTCAGACGGCAGAGCCCATAAATGTGGTCCATACAGGTTGGTATCACATGGCACAGAGCAGAGTGGAGAAGGTTGGACCTGAACAAACCAATGGAAGATACAGCACATTAAGTTCAGGTCATATTTTCCTAGAGAATAACACAATGGCAGCCTCATTACCAGTGTTTAATTTGCTCCTTTTTTTAGTTCCTTATACTTAAGTTATAATTTAGGTTATTAATTTGGTATCTTCTTTCTTTTTTAACATAGGCATTTAGAGCTATGAATTTCCCTCAGAGCACTGCTTTTGCTGCGTCTCATAAGTTTTGTTATTTTGTGTTTTTACTTTCATTTGCCTCAAAATATTTTCCTATTTCACTTGTAATTTCTTCTTTGACACACCCTTTAAGAATGTGTTGTATAATTTTCACATATTTGTGAAGTTTCCACTTTTCCTCCTATTACTGATTTCTCATTTCATTCCATTGTGGCTGGAAAAGATCCTTTGCATGATTTCAATCAGTCAACACTATTTAATTAAACTAAAGTGAGCTACATCTCAGTGAGACAAAATGAAAAACAGTGGACATAGTGCCCTTCACAGCTGACTCCTCCACTGCCCAGAGAACGCTGGGCTGTCAGAGGCCCCCTCCACTTGTTCTCACCACAATGGGTCCTGCCCAAGTCAACAAATTAAGACAAAGGGAAAAAGCAGCCTTTATTAAGCTTATACTATGTCTCAGGCACTGTTTGTTAATTGCCTCACATGGTATTTCATTTAAGGTATGGTAGTGCCTTCTGGAGTCCCTGGGTGGTGCAAATGATTAATGTGTTCAGCTGCTAACTGAACGATTGGAGGGCCAAGTCCACTCAGAGGTGCCTTAGAAGAAAGGCCTGGCAATTTACTGAAAAATCAGCCATTGAAAACCCTATTGAGTAGAGTTCTACTCTGACACACATGGGGTCATTATGATTGTAGCTGACTCAATGGCAACTGGTTTTAGTGGCTCCCATTTCCCAGATGAGGAAGCTGAATCTTTGGAGAGGCACACGTTAATAAAACGCTAGAGTAGAATGTGGAACAAGTTCTTATTTAAAAACTCTGAGACCTATGGCTATGGGCCAGGTTCCACCTCAGAGCCACCCTCACCTCCTTATTCTGAAGTGTGTACACCACAAGATTCATCAACGGAGTCACCACTGTGTAGAACACAGCCACCAGGCGGTCCTGGTCATGGTTTCCCCTTGACTCTGGCCGCAGGTAGATGATGGCAGCGCAGCCAAAATGCACAATGACCACAGTGAGATGGGCCGCCCATGTGGAGAAGGCCTTGTGCCGGCCAGCTGCTGAGGGTATCCTCATGGTGGCGGCCACAATGAAGGCAAAGGACAGAAGGATGAGGAGAAAGGTGACCAGCACGACCAGGATACTCAGGAAGAAGATGACAAGCACTTTGCTGGAACTTTTGGTGCAGCTGAGCTTCAGCACTGGGGCAGTGTCACAGAAGAAATGCTCCACACGGTTGCTGCGGCAGAAAGGCAAGGAGAAGATCATACTAATCTCTATCAAGGCCACGGAGAACCCAGGGCAGAACACAAGGGCTCCCAGCCAGAGGCAAATGGTGGGTCTCATGATCATTGTGTAGCAAAGGGGGCGAGATGGCCACATACAAGTCATAGCCCATCAGGGTAAGGAGGAAGCAGTGACTGCACCCCAGGGTGAGGAAGAAGAACATCTGAGCCCTACAGCCAGTGATGGAGATGGCCTGGCTCTCCATCAGCAGATGGGCCAGCATACTGGGGATGGTGACCAGTGTGTAGCAGGTCTGAGAGAGGGACAGCACCACCAGGAAGTGGCACATGGGAATGTGAAGGGTTCTGTCTATGTGGATAATGGTGATGACGGTGGTGTTGCCACTAAGGGTGACCAGGTACGTGAGGAAAAATAAGGTGAAGAGCATGGTCCTCAGGTCTGGGAGGTTGGAGAATCCCACCAGAATAAACTTTGTCACCAGCCAGGTAGTATCTCCCCGCTGCTTTTCAGGCGCCTGAAAGGAGACAACAGACTCAACAGAATACAGTGGCATATAGATGGTCTGCTATGCATCTGGTACCAGGAGGGTAGGAGAGTTGAGATGGTTAATTTTATGGTTAATTTGTCTAGGCTATGGTTCCTAGTTGTTTGGAAAAACACAGTTTCTAGTAGTTACATGTCATTAAATCAGTTGACCTTAGGTAGAGGAGATTCCACCACTTGTCTGTCGGTTTGTCGAACTGTGGTGGCTTGTGTGTGGCTGTGATGCTGGAAGCTATGCCACCAGTATTTCAAACACCAGCAGGGTTACCCACAGTGGACAGGTTTCAGCGGAACTTCCACACTAAGACAGAATGGGAAGAAGGACCTGGCGATCTACTTCTGAAAAAATTGACCAGTGAAAATCTTGTGCATAGCAGTTGAACATTGTCTGATGTAGTGCTGGAAGATGAGGCCCTCAGGTTGGAAGGCACTCAAAATACAATTGAGAAGAGCTGCATCCTCAAAGTAGAGTTGACCTTAATGACGTGGATGGAGTAAAGCCTTCAGGACCTTCATTTGCTTAGATGGCAAGACTCAAAATGAGAAGAAACAGCTGCAAACATCCATTAATAATCGGAACTTGGGAAGTATGAAGTACGAATCAAGGAAAATTGGAAGTTGTCAAAAATGAAATGGAATGCTTGAAGATTGATAACCTAGGTATTAGTGCACTGAAATGGACTGGTATTGGCCATTCTGAATCAGACAATCATATTGTCTACTATGATGAGAATGGTAAATTGAAGAGGAATGGCATCACATTCATTGTCAAAAAGAACATTTCAAGCTATATCCTAAAATACAACTCTGTCAGTGATAGAATATTATCTGTACGTCATTAAGGAAGACCATCAATACCACTATTATTCAAATTTACACACCAACCACTAATGCCAAAGATGAAGAAATTGAAGATTTTACCAACTTCTGCAGTCTGAAATTGATTGAACATGCAATCAAGATGCACTAATAATTACTGATGATTGGAATGTGAAAGTTGGGAACAAAGAAGAAGTATCAGTAGTTGGAAAATATTGTCTTGGGGATAGAAATTACTCGAGATATTACATGATAGAATTTTGCAAGACCAATGACTTATTCATTGCAAATACTTTTTTTCAACAACATATACAGCGACTATACACGTGGACCTCACCAGATGGAATACACAGGAATCAAATCAGCTACATCTGAGACAAAGGAGAAACTCAATACCATTAGTCAAAACAAGACTGAGGCTGACTGTGGAACAGACCATCAATTGCTTATATGGAACTTCAAGTTGAAGCTGAAGAATATTGAAACAAGTCCATGAGAGCCAAAGTACAACCTTGAGTATATCCCACCTGAATTTAGAGACCACCTTAAGAATACATTCGATGCATTGAACACTAATGACCCAAGACCAGACAAGTTGTGGAATGACATCAAGGACATCATACATGAAGAAAGCAAGAGGTCATTGAAAAGAAAGAAAAGACCAAAATGGATGTCAGAAGAGTCTCTGAAACTTGCTCATGGGCCTAGAGTAGCTAAAGTGAACAGAAGAAATGATGGAGTAAAAGAGCTGAACAGAAGACTACAAAGGGCAGCTGGAGAAGAAAAAGTAAAGTGTTATAATTAAATGTGCAAGGACCTGGAGTTAGAAAACCAAAAGGGAAGACCAAGCTTGGCACTTCTCAAGCTGAAAGAACTGAAGACAAATTCAAGGCTCGAGTTGCAATACTGAAGGATTCTAGGGCCAAAAAAATTGAACTACATAGGAAGCATCAGAAGAAGACGGAAGGAATACACAGAGTCACTGTACCAAGAATTGGTCAATGTTCAACCAGTTCAGGAGGTAGCATATGATGAAGAACCCATGGTATGAAAGGAAGAAGTCCAAGTTGCACTGAAGGCACTGGTGAAAAACAAGGCTCTGAGGATTGATGAAATACCAATTAAGATGTTTCAACAAACAGATGCAGTACTGGAAGCGTTCACTCATCTATGCCAAGAAATTTGGAAGGCAGCTACCTGAACAACTGACTGGTTGTTGTTGTTGGTAGGTGTTGTGGAGTCATTTCTGACTCATAGCAACCCTATGTATAACAAAATGAAACACTGCCAGTCCTGTGCCATCTTCACAGTCATTGTTATGTTTGAGTCCATTGTTGTAGCCACTGTCAATCCATCTCATCAAGGGTCAACTCTTTTTCACTGACCTTTACTTTACCATCATGATGTCCTTCTCCAGGGACTGGTTCCTCCTGATAACATGTCCAAAGTATGTGAGAAGAAGTCTTACTATCTTTGCTTGTAATGAGCATTCTGGCTGTACTTCTTCCAAGATGAACTTGTTCCTTCTGGCAGTCCATGGTATATTCCGTATTCTTCGCCAACACTGTAATTCAAACTGATCAGTTCTTCTTCTGTCTTCCGTATTTACTGTCCTGCTTTCGCATGCATATAAGGCGATTGAAAACACCATGGCTTGGGTCAGGTGCACCTTAGTCCTTAAAGTGACATCTTTGCTTTTTAACTCTTTAAAGAGGTCTTTTGCAGCAGATTTGCCCGATGCAATACGTCGTTTGATTTCTTGACTGCTGCTTCCACGAGCACTGATTGTGAATCCAAGTAAAATGAAATCCTTGACAATGTCAGTCTTTTCTCCATTTATAATTATGTTGCTTATTGGTCTAGTTGTGAGGATTTTTGTTTTCTTTATGTTGAGGTGTAATCCATACTGAAGGCTGTGGTCTTTGATATTCATCAGTAAGTGCTTCAAGTCTTCTTCACTTTCAGCAAGCAAGGTTGTGTCATCTGCATATCCCAGGTTGTTAATGAGTCTTCCTCCAATTCTGATGCCCTTTTCTTCTTCATATAGTCCAGCTTCTGGGATTATTTGCTCAGCATACAGATTGAATAAGTATGGTGAAAGGATACAATCCTTACGCACATCTTTCTTAACTTGAAACCACACAGTATCCCCTTATTTTGTTCAAACGCCTGCTTCTTGATCTAAGTACAGGTTCCTCACAAGCACATCAAGTGTTCTGGAATTCCCAGAATGTGGAAATTATTGAACAATATCATTAATATCACAGACAAGTAAAATTTGATGATGAACATTCAAAGGCAGTTGCAGCAGTACATTGACAGAGAACCGCCAGAAATTCAATCCAGATTCAGAAGAGGACCCGGAACAAGGGGTATCATTGCTGATGTCAGATGGATCCTGGCTTAAAGCAGACAATACCAGAAAGATGCTAACCTGTGTTTTATTGACTATGCAAAGGCATTCAATTGTGTGGATCATAAGAAATTACGGATAACATTGTGAAGAATGCGAATTCCAGAATGGGAACCAACTGGAATAGATCCATATTCGTGCCACTTCCAAAGAAAGGCGATCCAACGGAATGCAGAAATTATCGAACAATATCATTACTATCACATGCAAGTAAAATTATACTAAAGATAATTAACAAACGGTCGCAGCAGCACATCAACAAAGAACTGCCAGAATTTCAAGCCAGATTCAGAAGAGGATGTGGAATGAGGGATATCATTGCTGATTTCAGATGGATCTTGGCTGAAAGCAGAGAATACCAGAAAGATATTTACCTGTGTTTTATTGACTATGCAAAGGCATTTGACTGTGTGGATCATAACAAACTATAGATAACATTGTTAAGAATGGGAATTCCAGCACACTTAATTGTGCTTATCTGAAACCTGTACATAGATTAAGAGGCAGTTGTTCAAACAGACAAAGGGGATACTGTGTGGTTTAAAATCAGGAAAGGTGTGCATCAGGGTTGTATCCTCTTACTATACTTATTCGATCTGTATGCTGAACAAATAACCCGAGAAGCTCTACTATATGAAGAAAAACGCAGCATCAGGATTGGAGGAAGGCTCATTAACAACCTTCGATATGGAGATGAAACAACCTTGCTTGCTGAAAGCAAAGAGGACTTGTAGCACTTACTGATGAAGATCAAGGACCACAGCCTTCAGTATGGATTACACCTCAACATAAAGAAAACAAGTATCTTCACAACTGACCAGTAAGCAACGTCATGATAAATAGAGAAAAGACTGAAGTTGTCAAGGATTTCCTTTTACTTGGATCCACAATCAACAGCCATGGAAACAGCAGTCAAGAAATCAACAGTGTATTGCATCGGGCAAATCTGCTGCAAAAGACCTCTTTAAAGTGTTAGAGAGCAAAGACGACACCTTGAGGACTAAGGTATGTAATGCAATTACCTTACATATAATACAATGTATTGTAATGTAATCACTTTTCATAGTGCAGTCTAATCTAATGTAATCATCACTGAAATCATACCACTGTAGTGTGGATCCTCAACCTAATCACCTCTGAGCTATAAAGAGACCAAAATAGGCACACACAGGGACAAGACTGAAAGTTAAACTTAAAATTATCACATGACCTAGCAATTCTACTCCTAGTTATATTCTCAAACAGATACTTGTACAACAATGTTCATTGCAGCATTATTAACAATAGCCAAAAAAATGGAAACAGCCCAAGTGTCCATAACAGATAAATGGATAAACACAATGTGGATAGCCATACAATCGAATATTAGTCAGTTATAAAGAGAAATGAAGATCTGATACATGCTACAATGTGGATAAACCTTGGAAACTTTATGCTGAGTGAAGTAAACCAGACACAAATGTGGCATAATGTAAGATCCCACTTATATGAAATGCCCAGACCAGACAAATTTATAGAGACAGAAGGCAGATTAATCTTTGCCAGGGGCTGGGGGAGGGGACGGGAAGCGATTGCTTAATGGGTTGCTATGTTGTTAGTAAGGAGTCCTGGTGGTGCAAATGGTTAAGCGCTAGGCTGCTAACAGAAAGATTTTGGTTCCAACCCACCCAGCAGCTCCTCGGGAGAAAGATTTTAGCCTAGAAAACTCACTGGGCGGAAGACATCTACATCAATTGGCATAAGACAGTGCGTAAAAACAATGTTCTACATCTTCCTTTGGTCAGTAGCAACTGAGGTCTTAAGAGCTTATGAGTGAGCATCTAAGATACAACTAGTAGTCTCTTCCTGTCCGGAGCAAAGGAGAGTGAAGAAAACCAAAGACTCAAGGGAGCAATTAATCCAAAGGACTAATGGGCCACATGCATCACAGCCTACATGACCCCGAGACCAGAAGAACTAGATGGTGCCTGGCTACCACTGCTGACTGCTGTGACCAGGATCACAATAGAGGGTCCCAGACAGAGTGGGAGAAAAATGTAGAACAAAAAATCAAATGCATAAAAAAAGATCAGATTTACTGGCCTGATAGAGACTAGAGGAACCCCTGAGACTATGGCCCTAAGACACCCCTCTAACTTGAAACTGCAGCCATTCCCGGAAACCACTTTCCAGCCAAGCAATAGACAGGTCTATAAAATAAACATTAACACCCTAAAGGAACGTGGACCATAGAAACAATCAATTATACGAGACCAAAAGGGCAACATTTTCCCAAAAACAAAGATGAGAAGGCAGGAAGGGGTAGGTAAACCAGACAAAGGAAACGGGGATCCCAGGACAGAAACAGAGAGAATGCTGACAGAGTGTGGGAATTACAACCAATGTCACAGAAGACTTTGTGTACATTTTGTTGAATGGGAAACTAATTTGCTCTGTAAACTTTCACCTAAAACAAAATAAAAAAAAAAAAAAAAAACCTATGGGGCAGTTCCTCTGTCACACAAGGTCACTATGTGTCAAAAATGACTTGACAGCACGTACAACAATATGCTGTTAGCTGACTTTGCTTTAGCTCTGACTCATGGGGAACTTGTGTATACAGAAGGAAACGTTGCTCAGCCCTGGGCTATCTTTATGATCATTGGTATGTGAATGGGTATGGGGTCTTTTTGGGGCAAGGAAAATGTTCTGGAACCAGATAGAGGTGATAGTTGTATGACATTGTGGATACACTAAATACCACTGAACTGTACATTTTAAAATTGTTAAAATAATATGTTTTATGTTATGTGAATTTTTCCACAATAAAATCTTTTAAAATGAAATGAAATTAAAAAAATACTTAAAATGACAATTGTTCTGCTATATATATATATAACCAGAATAAAAATTTTTTAATATTAAAAAATAAAAAACTTTAAAAAGAAAGACTACTCAAAAAAAGAAAAAAAGAAAGAAAGAAAGAAATGTCCATAGCATTGATGCCTGACATAAACAAGATAATACTTTTAGAAACCCTAATTTCCAGTGCCACAGTATGGATTTCATGGGCCCTCCACACTTTTGCCTTTCTCCGTTAAAAAAAAATATTAAAAATTACATTTTATGGTCTGAGTTGGTGTAAAGATAAGTGTAATCTTCAACCTTAAAAGCTCATTTTTTTTTTTTAAATTTTAAGAGAAATTAAAGCATGCTTGTGAGCACCTAATAGTACTGTGACTAAGGGGTAACTCTGCTAATTAAACGGAAAATAACACTGAGGTTGTTGACCATTTCAACTAAAACAACGATGTAACTGTATAGAACCTGGATTGAAGATCATTTTTTAGTTTATGAATTATATAATTTATAATCTTCTAATTGATTAACCTGCTATCTCAGAAAGAAATATCAGAATGTTTTTGAGAGTCATTGGCACTCATTTAGAACATGGAACTTTGTTTCAAAGAAAATGTTCCTACTACAGTCTTTCCTTGCTATTTCTTAAGAACTAGCTGTGTAAATGACAGTTCTCATTCATCAATAGTTAATTCGCTTGGATAAGCATAACCCAGCCTTGAGTGCTTCAAATACCTCGCAGAAGGAGGCAGCGAGAATCCTGATTTATGCGACCAAGTAAGTAAGATCGCCACCAAGTGGCTATTTGGGTATTCTGCAAGTAAAACCACCAAATCCATTGCTATGAGTTAATTCCAACTCAGAGAGAGAGATACTACAGGACAGAGTGGAATTACCCCATAGGGTTTTAAAGGCTGTAAATCTTTATGGAAACAGACTGCCACATTTTTCTCCCTGGAGCAGCTCGTGGGTTTGAACCACCGATCTTTTGGTTAGCAGCCAAGCTCTAACTACTGCGCCACCAAGGCTCTACAAGCCAGTGAGCCTTAAACCAAACCAAACCTACTGCCGATGAGCCAATTCCAACTCATGGCAACCCCATCATTACAGATTAGAACTGCTCCATAGGGTTTTCTTGGCTGCAATCTTTATGGAAACAGATTGCCAGGACTTTCTTCTGCAGCACCACTGGGTGGATTCAAACCACCAACCTTTAGGTTAGTATTTGACAGCCAACCATTTAGGCCACCCAGGAACCTTTTTATTATCCTTAAAGGGGTTTAATCAATCCAGTTTTGACATAGGAAGTTAAAGAAAGAGATCAAGTGGTACCTCTTTGAATGCAAAATGTGCTAAAACCACTTGTAATTCGAGTTGTCAATAAATGACCAGGAAGAGCAGTGCCTAGAAAAAACTGCAAATGTGTAGGTGACACTGAGCTCTCCTGGTAAGCTTTCAGGCAGATCTTCAAGAAGGATCATAGGAAAACACGTGTGGGGACACAAAGGAGTTAGAGGAATTTTCCAGAGTGAGGTGGCTCTTTTTAAGGAGTAAAGTCCAAACCAAGAGGTCCCTGGGTGATGCAAATGGTTTGAGCTAGACTGCTAACCTAAATGTTGGAGGTTCAAACCCACCCAATGGCACTATGGAAGAAAGGCCTGGCGATCTGCTTCCATTAAGATTACAACCAAGAAAACCCTACGGAGCAGTTCTACCCTGTAACACATGTGGTAGCCACGAGTCAGAATCGACTTGACAGCAACTAACAACAACAACAGTCCAAGGTACAACCCAAAAGTCCCAACCAGGCTGGTGGACTCCCAAAGGGAACAGACCTGGTATTATCAAGCCTCCTCCAGGACTAAGTCAGCCCTCTTAAGCATCTTTGTAAAAAGCCCTCTTGGACGTCTTATGAGGCAGTGGTGGCTCAGTGGTAGAATTGTCGCCTTCCACGCAGCTAGCCGAGTTCGAATCACGGCCAATGCACCTCGTGCGCACCCACCACCCTTCTGTCAGTGGAGTCTTGCATGTTGCCGTGCTGCCGAACAAGTTTCGGTGGAGCTTCCACACTAAGATGCACTGGGAAGAAAGGCTTGCTGATCAACTTCTGAAAATCAGCTCATGAAAACCCTGTGGATCACAATGTTCTGATCTACAATCGATCATGGGGATGGTGCAGGACCAGGCAGAATTTCTTTCCATTTTCATGGGGTTGCCATGAGCCAGGGCCAGCTCAACAGCAGCTAACAACAACAATAACAACAACAACGTGGTCATCTATAAAAGAGGGGTTTGAAACAAAGCCCTCCTCAATATACACTCAACATAGGAGTCTCTTCTACTGCAATTATCCAGCCTTCACTTGCATGTGTCCAGTGATGGGGAGGTCACTACCTAGCATGAAACCCCTATTAAATGGAGCAGAAATCCTCTGCCCCAAAACAGCCCTTCAGCAACCCTCAGGGGGTCTAAGACTGAGCTCACAAACTCTGGAATCAGAGAAGCCTGGTTTTGGATGTTGGTACCTTCCCTTACTGGGGGTTATGTGACCCTAGGCAGCTGGTTTTGTCCCTCTGAGCTGCATCTGTGTAAGCAGAGACTGCTTACCATGGGCTCTAAGATCCCACAGCTAGGAATCCTTTGTCCCCCGCTCCTTGTGACTATGGTCTACAGCTGGGATTATTATTTCCCTCTCTGCACCCACGAGGGGTCCCTGGGTGGTGCAGGCGGTTCACAAGCTCAGCTGCTCACAGAAAGGTTGGCTGTTCTAGGGAAGGGAGTCAGGATACATGCGGGAAGGACATTCAAAGTGGCGGCAACAGCCTGTGCAAAGGTCCTGAGGCTGGACGATGCCTCTTGTGTTCAAGGAGCAGAGAGGAACCCTCTGTGGTGGGAGCTGAGGGAACGAGGGGGAGAGTGGGAGGAGACAAGGGCAAGGAGGGGACGGGGCAGTTCGTGCAGGGCATGGTGGGCCGGGGGAAGGACCTTGCCTTTTATCTGCAGTGAGGTGGGAGCCACAGAGGGATCTAAGCAGAGAGACATGTCCTGACTCAGGTGCTCACATGTGCCCCCTGGCAGCCGTGGAGGCAATAGACTTGGAGTCAAGAGGGTAGCCAGGGACCAGGGAACAGCCAACTGCAATGGTCCAGAGTGATGATGGGGCTGCACCAGGTGGGACAGCGGAGGTGGGGAGAAGTGGTCACACCTGAACAGAGTTTGCAGGTGGAGCTCATGGAATTTCCTGGTTGGTTATATGTGAGAGATGAGTGGAATCCAGGAGCTTGCAGCCACAACTTCAGGAGGGTGGGGTGGGGCTGATCCAGTCAGGGGACAAAGGAGGACGCTGATTATTGCAGAGGCTGCTGGAGACTGGGGACATCATCTGGAGCCCAGGCCAGCTCAGGAAAGACACCTGGGCCCTCACCACCCTCACCAGAGATGTGGCATTTCCCCGGCCCCCTGAACTCAGCACTCACCCCAGAGAGGAGGAAGGAGGGAGCAGGCCACCCTGAATGTGGATGAAATTTAACCCTGCAACCACTGAGTAACTGTGACTTTGAGTTTGTTCAGTGTGTCCAGATTCCATTTTCTAATCCTGACAAGTGAGGGTGCCTGGTGGAAAGGAAGTCCAGGTAGAGTGCAAGAAAGTTGCTTATTGGCATCACTAAACCAAAACCAAACTGGCTGCCATAAAGTGACTCCGACTCTTGGTGATCCCATGTGTTACAGGGTAGAGCTGTGCTCCAGAGTTTTCAATGGCTGATTTTTGGAAGTAGATTGTCAGGCTTTTCTCCCAGGTGGACTCAAACCTCTAACCTTTTGGTTAGCAGCTGGGTTCATGAACTGTTTGCACCACCAAGGGACTCCTGGAGCTCATGAACATTGCACCCTTTGATGTCAGGAGTTTGTTTAGTGGGAAAGTTGCTGAGTTCAGTGGCTGGAACCAGTGCCACCTCTAAGGTGATGGAGGAGGAACCCAACAGTCATTCCTGAAAAATCAGCCTTGAAAACTCTACAGAGCACATTTCTGCTCTGACACACATGGGGGTCACCATGAGTTGGAGTCAACTCCAGGGCAACTGGATTTGTTTGTTTTTGGTGCCCAGGGAGTGAGGAACATATGGGGTTGGGGGTCTGGAGTCTCTCCTTCTCCTCTTCCTTCTCACCAGGAAGCCTCCCCAAAGCAGCAGCTCCTTTGAGCCCTCAGTCTAAGACTCTGTATGAGCGTTTGTCCCCATGATACTTCAGGCCACCAAAAAAACCAAAACAAAACCAGTTACCTTGGAATGGACTCCAACTCATGGTGACTTCATGTGTATGGAAAGTGGAACTGGGCTCCGTAGGGTTTTTATGGCTGATTTTTCAGAAGTAGATGCTCCTGGCATTTTAGACCCCAGAATCTGTGGGTAGTGCAAACAATGAACAGGCTAGGCTGCTAAATGAAACTTTGGAGGTTCTGAAAAATCAGCCACTGAAAACCTTACCGAGCACAGCTTTACTCTGATACACACAGGGTCATCATAAGTTGGGATTCACTCCAGGAGCAACAGGTTTATTTTCAGACTGTGTATGATCGAGGTCCTGGGGTGGAATGAGCACCTTGTAGCCCCCGTCTGCTCACACACCTGCACGCGTCAGAGGTGTGGGTAGGTGTGTGGCAGGCAGGTGTCTCCCTGAGTTCCTCCATAACTCCCTCTTCCTTCCCTGAGCAGATCTCAGATTCTCCTCCACTTCGTAAACTGTCGCCTGCAGAAAACAAACTCCATGCAAGCCCGCATTGCTCAGCGCTTCCAGGTTTATTTAACCCTCAGTATTTCCACAACTTCTCGCTTCCCGCCTCATTCTCAGATCTCACCCCTTGGGCTGGGCAAGGGCCGGGTGGCTTCTCCAGCTCTGCAGAGGCCCCGAGCTCACACTCACCATGGCCCAGGGAGGTTCCGGGGGGAGCCTGCCCGCACCTCTCCGCTGGCCGCCTGAGAGGGGAGGGGCTGAGGATGCGGGTCCTGTTATACCCAGGTCCCTGGAGCCGCCTTCCCGAGGGCTCCCCGCCGCTAACAAGCCCCCCGGGGCTGTGCCCCCCGCGATTTTTCCCTCCTGGAAACTCGAGACTCCGGGTGGGCTTCCCCAGCCCCCAGGCCCTGATGTGCAGAGTGGCAGGAGTACTAATTACGCGTTCTCCTTGAGAACTGCGGTCCCAAATGCCCTCCTCACTCCATCAATCCTTCCCAGTGCCTTTAGGGCCCACCCCGTGCTGGGCAAGGCTGCCACCCCACTCCATGAGCATGCAGCCCCAGCCCCTGTCCTCAGCTGACCCCCAGGCTGGCAAGGGAGGAAGAGGTAGACCACTTGATGTTGTCATGCAAATGCTGCCTCATAGTGACTGCCCTTCTCTGGCCCTCTCCACTCTTCCTTCCCAACTCACTCCCTGAGCCCCACCCAACTCAAGACTCCCTCCTTCTCAAGCAGTCTCGCCTCTCTCCAGGCCCTCCACCCTGGCTGCCAGAACATGGGGCTCTGGCTGTGTTCCTCCCCTACTCAGGGACTTCCCATGGCTCTCCAGTCCCGTCCTAGTCAAGTTCAGAGCTCCCCATCTTGGCATTCAAGACCCTTGTGATCTGGCCTCTGCCATCTTCTCTAGTTCCAACTCTAGCTGTTGTTCCATGCACAACTGAAATCCATTCATTTATTAAATCAACAATAAGTGAGGAAATGAGGTGTAGACCTAGCCTTTCCAAGTGGCTGACCATACCTGTGAAATTTCCATGCTGTTTCACACCATTTTGCCTCTCCCCATGCTGTTCCCTCAGCTGGAGATTTCTTTTCCCCTCCTCCTATCCTCCTGGCAAACTCCTCTCTTCCTGAAAGGTACATCTCCAGCCTCACCTCCTCCAGGAAGTCCTCCCTGATCATCCCAGGCTTGTCATGTGCGACATGTGTGCTCTGAGAGGCTCTGGATTTCCCCTTCATATTGTCTGTGACCTTGTCTGCCTCCCCCTAGCCTGAGAGCTCTCTGGAACTGTCCTCATCTATTCCACCTTCCATCAGCATTAAATGCAGATGACAAATTTACTTCTTGCAATGCCCTCCTCTCTTAACTTCCATGGATGCTTGTTTTTTTCTCCTGTCTATCTAGTCACACTTTCTCAGTCTCCTCCTAAATTAGAATTCCCTAGGGCTCGGTTCTAGACTTTCTCCTCTCTTAATAACTGATGAGTAAAGTTTCCTAATTTTGCTTACCCACTCTATGTCGACAACATCCTATCACAATTTGGGTTCCCCCAGAAGCCAGCCTTGAGACAACGAATCAAGTGCAAGTAAGTTAATTGGGGAGATGATCTCAGAAAACACCAGTAGGAGAGAAGAGATAGAGAAAGGAAAGGGAAGGAAGCTGATAAAACGTGTTATCAAGCAAGTTACCCCTTGAGCAACTGGAGTTCAGTCCCACCAGGGACCTCTGGGAAGCAGCTTTGAACACCCACCTCAGAGGGGTGAGGGAGCTGGGGTATACAGACACCAATTCCAGCTGGTGGTTGTTGAGGGCTGCTCCTGGGGGCATTAATTTCCCAGTACTCCTGGCCTCCTGTATATGTGAATAGAGCAAGCTTTGGTGGCTAGGGAAAGAACTTAGACAAAGAGATGCAAGTGCTGGTAGCTGGAAGTTAGGCTAGTGTGCACTGAAGTGGTAGGAGCAGGGGATATGGGCAGGGACTGGCAACATCTGGTACATCTGATTCAATCCCTTCATCTGTAACCACTCCTTTTCAGTCTCCTTTTCGTCTCCCCAAATTCTAATATTGGAGTTGCCCTAGACTGCACCCTCAACTCTTGTCTCTCCCTAGCTGACCCAGAGTCATATGGTTTTAAGTATCGGTTCCATGCCAATAGTCCTCAAATCTATATCCCAGATCAGACATTCCCTCTGCGCTCCAGACCCATCAATCCAACAATCAAAAATCAATCAATGTACAAAAAGACAAACAACCCAATCAAAAAATGAGCAAAGGAATTGAATGGACATTTCACCAAAGAGCATATACAAATGGCCAGCAAACACATGAGAAGATGCTCAATGTCATTAGCCATTTACCTGTTACTGTCAAGCCAATTCCGACTCATAGCGACCCTATAGGACAGAGTAGAACTGCCCCATAGGGTTTCCAAGGAGGGGCTAGTGGATTGGAACGGCCGACCTTTTGGTTAGCAGTTGACCTCTTAACCACTACACCACCAGGGCTGCTTTAGCCATTAGGGAGATACAAATTTAAACCATGATGAGACACCACTTCACCCCCATTAGAATGGCAATGAGAAAAATAAATAAATAAAGGAAAACAACAGGTGTTGGCAAGGTTGTGGAGAAACTGAAACCCTCATCCATTGCTGGTGGAACTGTAAAATGCTACAGCCATTGTGGAAAACAGTTTTGTGTTTCCTCAGGAAGTGAACATAGACCTACCATATGACCCAGTGATCCCAGTCCTAGGTGTATACTCAGAAGAAGGCAGGAATACAAACAGAAACCTGTACACCAATACTTACTGCAGCATTTTTCACAATAGCCCAATGTGGAAACAACTGAAACATCCATCAACAGATGAATGGATAAAGACCATGTGGTATATACTTACAATGGCATATTGTTCAGCCATAAAGAGAAATGAAGTCCTGACGCATGCCACAACATGGAGGAACCTTGAAAACATCATGCTGAGCGAAATAAGTCAGTTGCAAAAGGCAAATACTGTATGATCTTGTTTATGTGAAATAAGCAAATATATAGAAACCAGAGATGATCAGTGGTTACCAAAGGTGGCAGGGAGGGGGAAAAGGAGAGTTTTTTCTTAGGGGGCATTGAGTTTATGTTAATGGTGGTGGAATGATTTGGTAAAGGATAGTGAGAATGGTTGCACAACATGAAGAATGTAATCAGTGTCACTGAATCCTACCTGTAGAAATTGCTGAGATGATGTTATGTATATTATCACCACAATAAAAAAAATTAATCAACGTGAAGAGTAACATTGCCAAAAATGGCACCTCCAAAAATTCGCTCTTCATAAAAGCAGTGAGAAAACTGGCACAAATCATGCGAATAAACTTTCTCAGGACTCTAGAAATTAACCAAAGGCTTGTAGCAACTCGGGAAAAAGAAAAGTTGCTGGATATCAGTAAGAACAGTGAGCTCTGTGGCATTTTAACTTCCCTAGTCCCATCTCCTACTCTCCAGCCCCATGGTAGCATTAAAAAATAACCACCCAAACAACACCAAAATAAATAGAATTTAAAAATAACAGCCTACTAGGGTGCCCTGAGTTTCTGTTAATGATTATGAAATGACCACAAAAAAGATAGTGGTAACGGACAACGTGATGAATGTAATCAATGTGACTGGATTAAACATGTAAAAATTGTTGAACTGGGAAATGTTCTGTTATATATATATATAACCACACACACACAAAATAATAGCCTACATCTCAGTGCAGCCTGGAAGCCACCAGAAGAAGCAAGACAGAGCTGAAACCCTTTCAAAGCCTCATTCCCAAAGAGCTATCATTATTTGACCTGGAAGACTCTACTTGCAAGGCTGTCTGTATTTGATCTGACTAGGAGCTCACTCCATGTGAAAAGTCTTCTCCTCGGGGTCCTTTGTTGAAAACAATTGCAGACAAGTCTTTTAACTTTGTGGGTGCTTTAAGCAGTGGATAACAGTTGGAGCAAATAATAGACTAAACAAAAAGCTGGGAAATGAAATTTCTCTAGGGGTTTTGAAAAGCTCAGACATATTCCTGGGACTCAAAAATGCCACACTCATGCGTAGGGCTGTGTGCATGCCCAGAAAAGACCTGAGAAGGGCTTGTGCTCTCACTCTTGGCTTACGCTGAGGCTCTACACAAGCATGAAGTGAAAGCTAAGGCAGTATTGTCAACTGCCTGGCTAATTGTTGAAGGTGTACCCCAATATACAGAGCCCCTCAGCAAAGACTGGTTCCAAGCATTTAAGGAAATCTCTGCCCAATCATTAGCTGATGTCTTAGGCTGGGTTCCCCAGAGAAGCAAAATCACTGAAGCATATAGATAGACAGATAGATAGCTAGATAGCTAGACAGACAGACAGATTTCCCACCTGGTTGTGGAGGCTGGTAAGTCCAAAATCTGTGGGTCAGGTGTCAGGCTGGAGGCTTCTCCTGACTCATGTGGTTGCAAGGGCTGACAAACCCAAACTGGCAGATCAGACGACAGGCTGCTGGCCCACAGGGTTGTGGAAGCTGGCAAATCAGGTCAGATGGTAGGCTGCTGGCTCAAGTCCCAAGAACCAAAGGTCAGATGATGATGAGCCGGATACAGGATCTAGAGAAAGAGAGCTTCGCCAGAGCGTCCATTTATATTGGATGCAGAGTTTGGGGAGAGGAGATGGAGACTGAAAAGGAGTGGTTACAGATGAAGGGATTGAATCAGATGTACCAGATGTCCCTGCCCATATCCCCTGCTCCTACCACTTCAGTGCACACTAGCCTAACTTCCAGCTACCAGCACTTGCATCTCTTTGTCTAAGGTCTTTCCCTAGACACCAAAGCTTGCTCTATTCACATATACAGGAGGCCAGGAGTACTGGGGAATTAATGCCCCCAGGAGCAGCCCTCAACAACCACCAGCTGGAATTGGTGTCTGTATACCTCAGCTCCCTCACCCCTCTGAGGTGGGTGTTCAAAGCTGCTTCCCAGAGGTCCCTGGTGGGATTGAACTCCAGTTGCTCAAGGGGTAACTTGCTTGATAACACATGCTTTATCAGCTTCCTTCCCTTTCCTTTCTCTATCTCCTCTCCCTTACTGGTGTTTTCTGAGATCATCTCCCCAATTAACTCACTTGCACTTGTTTCGTTGTCTCAAGGCTGGCTTCTGGGGGAACTCAAATTGTGATAGGATGTTGTCGACATAGAGTGGGTAAGCAAAATTAGGAAACTCTACTCATCAGCTCCCCTCGCATCTGTCAGTTTGTCGTACTGCAGTGGCTTGCGTGTTGCTGTGATGCTGGAAGCTATGCCGCCAGTATTTCAAATGCCAGCAGGGACACCCATGGTGGACAGGATTCAGTGGAGCTTTCAGACTAAGACAGACTAAGAAGAAGGACCTGGTGATCTACTTCTGAAAAAACTGGCCAGTGAGAACCTTATGAATAGCAGCAGAACATTGTCTGATACAGTGTCAGAAGATGAGTCCCTCAAGTCGAAAGGCACTCGATATACGACTGGGGGAAGAGCTGCCTCCTCAAAGTAGAGTCGGCCTTAATGACTTGAATGGAGTCAGTCTTTCAGGACCTTCATTTGCTGAGGTGGCATTACTCAAAATGAGAAGAAGCAGTTGCAAACATCCATTAATAACTGGAACATAGAATGTACGAAATACAAATCTAGGAAAACTGGAAGTCGTCAAAAATGAAATGGACAGTATAAAGACTGATATCCTAGGCATTACTGAGCTGAAATGGACTGGGATTGGCCATTTTGAACTGGAAAATCATGACAAATTGAAGAGGAATTGTGTTGCATTCATGATGAAGAAGAATATTTCAATATTTATCCTAAAGTACAATGCTGTCAGTGATAGAATAATATCCATACGTCTACAAGGATGACCAGTTAATGTGACTGTTGTTCAAATTTGCACACCCACCACTAACGCCAAAGATGAGGAAATTGTAGATATTTTTTTAAACTGTTCAGAAAATTTTTGTGGTTTTATTGTATAATGAGGCATTGAAACATCTGAACAAACCAATATCTGGGTGCAAGGCAGCTGCTTTCTCTTTCATTTCTTTGCGTTACTAGAGCAACTTGTCAGTAGATTAAAAAAAAAAAAAAAGCCTTTTGCATTAGTTAAGTCTTTCCAACGCATGCATTGGTATAACACAAACTTCTCCTGTCAGATGCAACTGGTGTAGTATCCAAACATCATGCACGACGCCTTGGTGGCAGCAGGGCACTGCGCTCCCCCCACCCACCCACCGTGGCCCTGCTCATTTGTGTATGATATTTGGAGCATCTAGAGGAGTGTGAATAGTATCAGGGAGAGGAGGGAGGAGGAAACAGCATGAGTGTGTGGCTGGGAGGAGGTCAGCTGAAGTGCAGACTAAGCCTAAACACATGATTGGTGCAAACCCAAGCATCCTTGATGTTCTTTAATAGGAACATCTGGTGAAAGCCAATAATGGGTCTTCCTCGGCCTTTGGCTGGCCCACAGCTGATGATGCAGATATCTGGCGTGCGCTGATGGTCCTGCGCTGTGATCTGTGCTGGATTTTCCGGAATGGAAGGCTAGACATCTTCTCCACAATGGCAGCTTTCCCCTGGAACTGCTGTCCTTTCCATGTAAGGCATGATGCATCAATGTAAATTGCACCTAGTTGGGTTCTGTCATGATCAAATAACTGATATTAATGTTGAATGAAGCTGGACTCAATCTGTGCCCAGATTGGCTTGTCGCCCTTTCTGGAGTGTTGCCCAGCATCATCAAGACCCGAAGTGCTGGCATAATGGTGGCAGCAGCCCAGCATGATCTGCGACCGACTGAAAATTGTAAATTTTTACCAACTTCTGCAGTCTGAAATTGATCAAACATGAAATCAAGATGCATTGATAATTACTGGTGATTGGAATGCACAAATTAGACACAAAGAAGAAGGACAAGTAGCTGGAAAATATGGCCTTGGTAATAGAAATGATGCTGGAGATAGCATAATACAATTTTGCAAGAACAATGACTTCTTCATTTCAAATACTTTTTTTCAACAACATAAACAGCAACCATACACATGGATCTCACCAGATGGAATACACAAGAATCAAATCAACTGCATATGTGGAAAGAGATGATGGATAAGCTCAATATCATCAGTCAGAACAAGGCGAGGGGACTACTGTGGAGCAGACCATCAACTGCTCATATGCAAGTTCAAGTTGAAGCTGAAGAAAATTAGAGCAAATTCATGAGAGCCAAAATATCACCTTGAGTATATCTCACCTGAATTTAGAGACCATCTCAAGAAGATATTTGATGCAATGAACACTAATGACTGAAGAGCAGACTAGTTGTGGAATGACATCAAGGACATCATACATGAAGAAAGCAAAAGGTCATTAAAAAGACAGGAAAGAAAGAAAAGACCAAATGGATGTCAGGAGAGACTCTCAAACTTGCTCTTGAACATAGAGCAGCTAAAGCAAACAGAAGAAATGATGAAGTAAGAGAGATGAACAGAAGATTTCAAAGGGTGGCTTGAGAAGACATGTGAAGTATTATAATAAAATGTGCAAACACCTGGAGTTAGAAGACTAAAAAGGAAGAGCACACTTGGCATTTCTCGAGATGAATGAAAAAAAAAAAAAATTCAAACCTGGAGTTGCAATATTGAAAGATTCTTTGGGGAAAATATTGAATGATGCAGGCAGCATCTGTCTTAGTCATCTAGTGCTGCTATAACAGAAATACCACAAGTGAGTGGCTTTAATGAACGCAAATTTATTCTCTCACAGTCTAGTAGGTTTCAAGTCTAAATTCAGGGCATCAGCTCTAGGGGAAGGCTTTCTCTGTTGGCTCTGGAGGAAGGTCCCTGTCATGAGTCTTCCCTTGTTCTGGGAGCATCTCAGCACAGGAACCTCAGGTCTGAAGGACACACTCTGCTCCTGGCACTGCTTTCTTGGTGGTATGAGGTCCCCTGTTTCTCGCTTTTATATCTCAAAAGAGATTGGCTTAAGACACTACCTAATCTTGTAGACCTCATCAATGTAACTGCGGCTAATCCATCTTACTACATCATAGTGATAAGATTTACAACACATAGGGAAATCAATCATACAATACTGGGAATCATGGCATAGCCAAGTTGACAGACATTTTTGGGGGACACAATTCAATCCATGACAGCATCAAAAGAAGATGGAAGGAATACACAGAGTCACTGTACCAAAAAGAATTATTCAATGTTCAACCATTTTGGAAGGCAGCATATGATCAAGAACCAATGGTACTGAAGGAAGAATTCCAAACTGCACTGAAGGGAATGGTGAAAAAAGGCTCCAGGAATTGATGCAATACCAACTGAGATGTTTCAAAAACAGATGCAATGTTGGAAGCACTCACTCATCTATGTCAAGAAATTGGAAGACAGCTACCTGGTCAACCAACTGAAAGAAATCCATATTTGTGCCCATCCAAAGAAAGGTGGTCCAACAGAACGTAGAAATTATTGAAGAATATAACTGATATCACACACAAGAAAAATTTTGCTAAAGATCATTCAAAACCGATTGCATCAGTACATTGACAGGGAACTGCCAGAAGTTCAAGGCAGATTCAGAAGAGGACGTGGGACGAGGGTTATCATCGCTGATGTCAGATGGATCTTGGATGAAAGCAGAGAATACCAGAAAGATGTTGACCTGTGTTTTATTGACTGTGCAAAGGCATTCCAGTATGTGGATCATAACAAATTACGGATAACATTGCAAAGAATGGGAATTCCAGAACACTCAGTTGTGTTCCTGAGGAATCTGTACATAGGCCAAGAAGCAGTTGTCTGAACAGAACAAGGGGATACTGCATAGTTTAAAGTCAGGAAATGTGGGTGTCATGGTTGTATCCTTTCACAATACTTATTTAATCTGTATGGTGAGGAAATAATACAAGAAACTGGACTATATGAAGAACGGGGCATCAGGATTGGAGGAAGACTCATCAACAACCTGTGATATGCAGATGACACAACCTTGCTTGGTGAAAGTGAAGAGGACTTGAAGCACTTACTGATGAAGATCAAAGACTACAACCTTCAGTATGGATTGCACCTCAATATAAAGAAAACAAAAATCCTCACAACAGCACCAATAAGCAACATTATGGTAAATAGATAAAATATAAAAGTTGTCAAGGATTTCATTTTACTTGGATCCACAATCAACACCCATGGAAGCAGCAGTTAAGAAATCAAACGACCTATCGCATTAGGCAAATCTGCTGCAAAAGACCTCACAAGCAAAGATGTCACCTTGAGGACTAAGGTGCGCCTGACCCAAGGTATGTTTTTTCAATTGCCTCATATGCATACAAAAGTTGGACAATTAATAAAGAAGACCAAAGAAGGACTGGTGCCTTTGAATTTCAGTGTTGGAGAAGAGTATTGAATATACCACGGACTGCCAGAAGAATGAACGAATCTGCCTTGAAAGTACAGCCAGAATGTTCCTTAGAAGCAAGGATGGTGAAACTTCAACTTGCGTTATTTGGACATATTATCAGGAGGGACCGGTCCCTGGAGAAGGACATCATGCTTGGTAAAGTAGAGGGTCAGTGGAAAAGAGGAAGACCCTCAATGAGATGGATTGAAACAGTGACTGTCACAATGGACTCAAGCATGACAACGATCGTGAGGATGGCGCAGGACTGGGCAGCATTTGTTCCTTCTGCTGTACGTATGGTGGCTATAAGTCGGAACCAACATGACAGCACCTAACAACAACAACAGCTCATCAGCCAGGAAGAGTGAAGAAGGTCTAGGAATAAGCCCTGGGGAATTCTAAGTTAGAAAAAGAATGAGAAAGGGTAGCTAGACAGACAGGAGGAAAAACAGGCATCCATGGAAGTTAAGAGAGGAGGGCATTGCAAGAAGTAAATTTGTCACCTGCATTTAATGCTGATGGAAGGTGGAATAGATGAGGACAGTTTTAGAGAGCTCTCAGGCTAGGGGGAGGCAGACAAGGTCACAGACAATATGAAGGGGAAATCCAGGGCCTCTTAGAGCACCCACGCTGCACATGACAAACTAGGATGATCAGGGAGGGCTTCCTGGAGAAGGTGATGCTGGAGACGTACCTTTCAGGAAGAGAGGAGTTTGCCAGAAGGATAGGAGGAGGGGAAAAGAAATCTCCAGTTGAGGGAACAGCATGGGGAGAGGCAAAATGGTGTGAAACAGCATGGAAATTTCACAGGTATGGTCAGCCACTTGGAAAGGCTAGGTCTACACCTCATTTCCTCACTTATTGTTGATTTAATAAATGAATGGATTTCAGTTGTGCATGGAACAACAGCTAGAGTTGGAACTAGAGAAGATGGCAGAGGCCAGATCACAAGGGTCTTGAATGCCAAGATGGGGAGCTCTGAACTTGACTAGGACGGGACTGGAGAGCCATGGGAAGTCCCTGAGTAGGGGAGGAACACAGCCAGAGCCCCATGTTCTGGCAGCCAGGGTGGAGGGCCTGGAGAGAGGCGAGACTGCTTGAGAAGGAGGGAGTCTTGAGTTGGGTGGGGCTCAGGGAGTGAGTTGGGAAGGAAGAGTGGAGAGGGCCAGAGAAGGGCAGGTCACTAGGAGGCAGCATTTGCATGACAACATCAAGTAGTCTATCTCTTCCTCCCTTGCCAGCCTGGGGGTTAGCTGAGGACAGGGTCTGGGGCTGCATGCTCATGGAGTGGGGTGGCAGCCTTGTCCAGCACGGGGTGGGCCCTAGAGGCACTGGGGAGCATTGATGGAGTGAAGCGGGCCTCTGGGACCGCTTTCACAGGGAGAACCCGTAATCAGTACTCTTGTGGCTCTGCGCAACAGAGACTTGGGGGCTGGGAAAGCTGATGAGGGGTCTCGAGTTTACAGCAGGAAAAAATCCCCCAAGGCACAGCCATCCTGAGCCCTGGGGGGCTTGTTAGCGGCAGGAAGCCCTCAGGACAGGGCTCCAGGGACCCGGGTATAACAGAACTCGAGTTCTCAGCCCCACCCTTCTCAGGTGGCCTGCGGAGAGGTGCGTGCAGGCTCCCCCGGAACCTCCCTGGGCCACGGTAAGTGTGACTTCGAGGCCTCTGCAGGGCTAGAGAAGCCACCCTGCCCTTGCCCAGCCGGTGGGGTGAGATCTGAGAATAAGGAAGGAAACGAGAAATTGCGGAGATACTGAGCGTTAAATAAACCTGGAAACGCCGAGCAATGAGGGTTTGTGTGGAGTTTGTTTTCTGCAGGCGACAGTTTATGAAGTGGAGGAGAATCTAAAATCGGCCCAGGCGCGTGAGCAGACAGCGAGGCTTGGAGGTGCTCATGCCATTTGTGCCACCCCAGGACCTTGATCACATGCGGTCTGAAAATAAACCTGTTTGTTGCCCCTCGAGTGAATCCCAACTCATGGGCACTCCAAGTGTGTTGGAGTAGAACTGCTCCATAAGGTTTTCAATGGCTGATTTTTCAGAAGTAAATCACCAGGCCTTTATTTGGAGCCGCCTCTGGGTGGACTGAACCTCCAATCTTTCGGTTAGCAGCTGAGCCTGTTCTTTGTTTGCACCACCCAGGAATTCTGGGGGCAAATTGCACATGCATGTACCAGCAGCATTTACTTCTGACAAATCAGCCATGAAAATTGTATGGGGTGGCCATGAGTTGGAGTCAACTCCATGACTACTGTTTTTCTTTTTTTTTGGTGGCCTGGAGCATCCTGGGGAGAAATACACACATGCTGTCATACAGAGTCTTAGAGTGAGGGCTCAGAGGTGGTGGGGTGGGGGCTCCTGATTTGGGGAGGCTTCCTGGTGGGAAGGAAGAGGACAAGGAGAGACTCCAGATCTCCCCCTACCCCATCCTCTATCCCTGGGCACTAAAAACAACCCAGTTGCCCTGGAGTTGACTCCAACTCATGGTAACCTCATGTGGGTTGGAGTAGAACTGTGCTCTGTAGAGTTTTCATGGCTGATTTTTCAGGAATGACTGTTGGGTTCCTCCCCCGTCACCTTAGTGGTGGCACCCGTCTCGGCCATTGAACTCAGCAACTTTCCCACTAAACCAACTCCTGGCATCAAAGGGTGCAATTTTTATGGGCTCCAGGAGTCCCCTGGTGGTGCAAACAGTTCACGAACCCAGCTGCTAACCAAAAGGTTAGAGGTTCAAGTCCATTTGAGAGAAAGGCCTGACAATCTACTTCCAAAAAATCAGTAATTGAAAACCCTGCAGAGCACAGTTCTACTCTGTAACACATGGGATCGCCAAGAGTCGGAGTCGCTTTATGGCAGCCGGTTTGGTTTTGGTTTAGTGATGCCAATAAGCAACTTTCTTGCGCTCTACCTGGACTTCCTTTCCACCAGGCACCCTGATTTGTCAGGATTAGAAAATATAACCTGGACACACTGAACAAATTCAAAGTCACGGTTACTCAGTGTTGCAGGGTTAAATTTCAGCCACATTCAGGGTGGCCTGCTCCCTCCTTCCTCCTCTCTGGGGTGGGCGCTGAGTTCAGGGGGGCCGGGGAAATGCCACATCTCTGGTGAGGGTGGCAAGGGCCCAGGTGTCTTTCCTGAGCTGGCCTGGGCTCCAGATGATGTCCCCAGTCTCCAGAAGCCTCTGCAATAATCAGTGTCCTTGTTTGTCCCCTTACTGGACTGGCCCCACCCTCCTGATGTCAGCTCCTGGACTCCACTCCTCTCTCACATCCACATATAACCAGTCAGGAAATTCCATGGGCTCCACCTGCAAACTCTGTTCAGGCATGACCACTTCTCCCCACCTCCGCTGTCCCACCTGGTGCAGCCCCATCATCACTCTCTGGACCATTGCAGTTGCCTGTTCCCTGGTCCCTGGCTACCCTCTTGACTCCAAGTCTATTCCCTCCATGGCTGCCAGAGGGCGCATGTGAGCCCCTGAGTCAGGACACGTCTCTCTCCTTAGATCCTTCTGTGGCTCCCATCTCACTGAAGGTAAAAGGCAAGGTCCTTCCCCCGGCCCACCATGCCCTGCACAAACTGCCCCGTCCCCTCCTTGCCCTTGTCTCCTCCCACTCTCCCCCTCGTTCCCTCAGCTCCCACCACAGAGGGTTCCTCTCTGCTCCTTGAACACAAGAGGCATCGTCCAGCCTCAGGACCTTTGCACAGGCTGTTGCCGCCACTTTGAATGTCCTTCCTGCATGTATCCTGACTCCCTGCCCTAGAACAGCCAACCTTTCTGTAAGCAGCTGAGCTCGTGAACCTCCTGCACCACCCAGGGACCCCTCATGGGTGCAGAGGGGGAAATAATAATCCCAGCTGTAGACCATAGTCACAAGGAGCAGGGGACAAAGGATTCAGCCCATGGTAATCAATCTCTGCTCACACAGATGGAGCTCAGAGGGATAAAACCAGCTACATAGGGTCAAATAACCCCTGTAAGGGAAGGTACCAGCATCCGAAACCAGGCTTGTCTGATTCCAGAGCTCACGGGCTCAATCTTAGACCCCCTGAGGGTTGCTGAAGGGCTGTTTTGGGGCAGAGGATTTCTACTCCACTTAATAGGGGTTTCATGCTAGGTAGTGACCTCCCCATCACTGGACACATGCAAGTGAAGGCTGGATAATTGCAGTAGAAGAGACTCCTATGTTGAGTGTATATTGAGGAGGGCTTTGTTTCAAACCCCTCTTTTATAGATGACCACGTTGTTGTTGTTATTGTTGTTGTTAGCTGCTGTTGAGCTGGCCCTGGCTCATGGCAACCCCATGAAAATGGAAAGAAATTCTGCCTGGTCCTGCACCATCCCCATGATCGATTGTAGATCAGAACATTGTGATCCACAGGGTTTTCATGAGCTGATTTTCAGAAGTTGATCAGCAAGCCTTTCTTCCCAGTGCATCTTAGTGTGGAAGCTCCACCGAAACTTGTTCGGCAGCACGGCAACATGCAAGACTCCACTGACAGAAGGGTGGTGGGTGTGCGTGAGGTGCACTGGCCGTGAATCGAACTCGGCTAGCTGCGTGGAAGGCGACAATTCTACCAGTGAACCACCACTGTCTCATAAGACGTCCAAGAGGGCTTTTTACAAAGATGCTTAAGAGGGCTGACTTAGTCCTGGAGGAGGCTTGATAATACCAGGTCTGTTCCCTATGTGACAGTTAACAGTTGGAAGTCTACCAGCCTGGTTGGGACTTTTGGGTTGTACCTTGGACTGTTGTTGTTAGTTGCTGTCAAGTCGATTCTGACTCATGGCCACCACATGTATTACAGGGTAGAACTGCTCCGTAGGGTTTTCTTGGCTGTAATCTTAATGGAAGCAGATCGCCAGGCCTTTCTTCCATAGTGCCATTGGGTGGGTTTGAACCTCCAACATTTAGGTTAGCAGTCAAATGCAAACTGTTTGCACCACCCAGGGACCTCCTGGTTTGAACTTTTCTCAAAAAGAATCACCTCACTCTGGAAAATTCCTCTAACTCCTTATGTCCCCACAGGTGGCTTTCTATGATCTTCGTAAAAGGTTGGCCTGAAAGCTTGCCAGGAGAGCTCAGCGTCACCTACACATTTACAATTTTTCCTAGATACTTGTTCTTCCTGGTCATTTATTGACAACCCGAATTAAAAGTGGTTTTAGCAAATTTTGCATTCAAAGAGGTACCTCTTTATCTTTTTCTTTAACTTCCTATGTCAAAACTAGATTAGTTAACCTCTTTAAGATTAATAAACCAGGGATGGGAGGGGTGGGGGGTTTTAATATTAAATAGACAATAGATAAGTGGTATCTTCGGTGAAGGGTGAGACAGTACACAATACAGGGGAAACTACCTCAACTTGTACAAGGAACGGTCATGGAAGCCCCACAGACACATCCAAACTCCCTGAGGGACTGAATTGCTGGGCAGAGGGCTGTGGGGACCATGGTCTTGGGGAACATCTAGCTCAACTGGCATGACACAGCTTAAAAAGACAACGCTCTACATTCTACCTTGGTGAGTAGTGTCTGGGGTCTTAAAAGCCTGTGAGCGGCCATCTAAGATACTCCACTGGTCTCATCCCTTCAGGAGCAAGGGAGAACGAAGAGAACAGGATACAAGGACAAGATTAGTCCAAAGGACTAATTGTCCACAGCTACCAAGGCCTCCACCGGATTGAGTCCAATATAGCTAGATGGTGCCCGGCTACCACCACTGACTGCTCTGAGCAGGATCACAACAGAGGGTTCTGGACAGAGCTGGAGAAGGATGTAGAGCATAATTCTAACCCACAAAAAAAGACCAGATTTACTGGCCTAAAGGAGACTGGAGAAGCCCTGAGAGTGTGGCCCCCAGACACCCTTTTAGCTCAGTGGTGAAGTTACCTCCGAGGTTCACTGTTCAGCCTGGGAGCGGACAGCCTCGTAAAACCAAATGAGACTAATGAGGTACAGGAGTCCAGTGACAAGGGCCAGAAAGCAGAAGGAAACAAGGAAGCTGGTGATAGGGAACCCAAGGTTGAATAAGGATATTGTTGATGTGTTGTGAGATTGTTAATCAGTCATAGGGCAACATTTGTAGTAACTGTTAAATGAGAAACTATTTTGTTCTGTAAGCCTTCATCTTAAGTGAGAATAACCGCACAATTGGAAGAGTGTAGTCAATGTCACTGAACTGTGCACACAGAAATTTTTGAAATGGTGTATCTTTGGCTATGTGTATTTTCACCAAAAAAAAAAAAAAAAGGTTGAGAAGTTAGAGGGTTGATACGTTGTGGGGTTGTTAACCAATGTCATAAAACAACATGTGTACTTCTGTTTCATGAGAAACTATTTGTTCTGTAAGCCTTCACCTGAAGTACAATAAAAAATAAATTAATTAATTAAAAAAAAAAAGAATAATAAAAAGGTTCTTGGGTGGCCTAAATGGTTGGCTGTCAACTACAAACCTAAAGGTTGGTGGTTTGAATCCACCCAGTGGTGCTGCAGAAGAAAGTCCTGGCGATCTGTTTCCATAAAGATTGCAGTCAAGAAAACCCTATGGAGCAGTTCTGCTGTATCACAATGGGGTTGCCATGAGTCTGAATCGACTCAGTGGCAGCAGGTTTGGTTTGGTTTAAGGGTCACTGGCTTGTAGAGCCCTGGTGGCGCAGTAGTTAAAAGAGCTCAGCTGCTAACTGAAAGATCAGCCGTTCAAACCCACCAGCCGCTCCAGGGAGAAAGATGTGCAAGTCTGCTTCTGTAATGATTTACAGCCTTGGAAATCCTATGGGGCAATTCTACTTCCTTCTTAGCGTGGCTATGAGTGAAAATCAAATCCATGGCAAACGGTTTCTTGGTTTTGGCTTGCAGATTACCCCAACCGCCACTAGGTGGCGATCTTACCTCTTTGTTCCAATAAATCAGGACACTCACCGCCTTCTTATGAGATGTATTTGAAGAACTCAAGGCTGGATTATTCTTATCCAAGCCAATTAACTATTGATAAACGAGAACTATAACTGACATATCTAGTTCTTAAGAAATAGCAGGTAAAGACTGTATGAGGAACATTTTCTTCGAAATAAAGCCCCATGTTTTAAATGAGTGCAAATGGCTCAAAAACATTCTGATATTTCTGAGATAGCAGGGTAATCAGTTATAAGATTATAAATTATACAATTTATACATTATAAAATGATCCTCAATCCAGGTTCTATACTGTTGAATCACTGTTTTAATTGCAATGGTCAACAATCTCAGTGTTATTTTCCATTTAATTATTAGATTCACTCATTAGTCACAGTCTATTAAGGGCTGCACAAACATGGTTTAATTTCTCCTAAAATTAAAAAAAATAAAATAGAGCTTTTAAGATTGAAGATTATATTTGTCTTTACACCAACTCAGGCATAAAATATAGTTTTAATATTTTTTCATGGAGGAAGGCAAAAGTGTGGAGGGCCCATGAAAGCCATAATGTGGCTCTGGGAATTAGGGTTTCTAAATGTATTATCTTGCTCATTTCAACCATCAATGATATGGGCATTTCTTTTTTTCATTATTCTTTCTTCTAAATTTTTTTGTATATTAAAAAAATTTTATTCTGGTAAAAAATATGTATATATACAAATATATATAGAGAGAGCAAAACAATTGCCATTTTAAGTATTTTTAAAATTTCATTTCATTTTAAAAGATTTTATTGTGGCAAAATTCACATAACACAAAACACATCATTTTAACAATTTTAAAGTGTACAGTTCAGTGGCATTATTGTATTCACAATGTCATACAACTATCACCTCTATCTGGTTCCAGAACATTTTCCTCACCCCCAAAAGACCCCATACCCATTCACATACCAACGATCATAAAGATAGCCCAGGGCTGGACAATGTTTCCTTCTGTTATACCCAAGGTCTTCATGAGTCAGAGCCAAAGAGAAGTCAACTAACAACATGTTATAGGTGTTGTAGAGTCGTTTTTGACTGATCGTGGCCTCATGTGACAGAGGAACCACCCCATAGGTTTTTTTTTTTTTTTTTTTTTAACATTTTATTGTATTTTAGGTGAAAGTTTACAGGCAAATTAGTTTCCCATTCAACAAATTGTACGCAAAGTCTTCTGTGCCATTTGTTGCAATTCCCACATTCTGTCAGCATTCTCCCCATTTCTGTCCTGGGTTCCCCGTTTCCTTTGTCTGGTTTACCTACCCCTTCCTGCCTTCTCATCTTTGCTTTTGGGCAAATGGCAACATTTTGGTCTCATATAATTGATTGTTCTATGGAGTACGTTCCTTTCGGGTGTTAATGTTTATTTTATAGGCTTGTCTATTGCTCGGCTGGGAAGTTGTTTGGGGGAAAGGCTGCAGTTCCAAATCAGAGGGGTTTCTTAGGGCCATAGTCTCGGGGGTTCCTCTAGTCTCTATCAGGCCAGTAAGTCTGATACTTTTTTTTTATGAAGTTGATTGTTTGTTCTACATTTTTCTCTGGCTTTGTCGGGGACCCTCTATTGTGATCCTGGTCAGAGTGGTCAGTAGCAGTAGCTGGGCACCATCTAGTTCTTCTGGTCTCAGGGTCGTGTAGGCTGTGGTGCATGTGGTGCATTAGTCCTTTGGACTAACTGCTCCCTTGAGTCTTTGGTTTTCTTTACTCTCCTTTGCTCTTGGTGGGAAGAGACCACTACTTGTATCTTAGATGGCCATTTGCAAACTTTTAAGACCCCAGACGCTACTCTCCAAAGGAGGATGTAGAACATTGTTTTTATGCACTGTTATACAAATTGATGTAGATGTCTCCTGCCCATAGGGTTTTCTAGGCTAAAATCTTTCTCCCGAGGAGCTGTTGGCCAGGTTTGAACCACAATCTTTTGTTAGCAGCCTAGCTCTTAACCATTTGCACCACTAGGGCTGCTTACTAACAACATGTTGTTAAGTACTGTCGAGTCGGTTCTGACTCATAGCGACCTTATGTATAGCAGAAGGAAACACTGCCTGGTCCTTCGCCATCCTCACAGTTGTTGTTATGCTTGAGCCCATTGTTGCAGGGACTGTGTCAATCCTTCTTGTTAAGTGTCTTCCTCTTTTTCGCTCACCCTCTACTTTACCATGCATGATGTGCTTCTGTAGGGACTGGTCCCTCCTGATAACATGTCCAAATGTATGTGAGAGGAATTTTCACCATCCTTGTTTCTAAGGAGCATTCTGGTTGTTCTTCTTCCAAGACAGATTTGTTCGTTCTTCTGCCAGTCTGTAGTATATTCAATATTCTTCACCAACACCATAATTCAAAGACATCAATTCTTCCGTCTTCCTTATTCATTTTCTGGCTTTTGCACGCATATGAGGCAATTGAAAATACCATGGCTTGCATCAGGAGAACCTTCATCCCTAAAGAGACCTTTGCTTTTTAACACTTTAAACAGGTCTTTTGCAGCAGATTTTCCCGATGCAACATGTCGTTGGATTTTCTGACCGCTGCTCCCATGGGCGTTAACCGTGGATCCAAGTAAAGTGAAATTCTTGACAACTTCAGTCTTTTCTCCATTTATCATGCTGTTGCTTTTTGGTCCAGTTTGAGGATTTTTGTTTTCTATATGTTGAGTGCAATCTATACTGAAGGCTTTTGATCTTCATCAGTAAGTGCTTCAAGTCCTCTTCACTTTCAGCAAGCAAAGTTGTGTCATCTGCATATTGCGGGTTTTTAATGAGTCTTCCTTCAATCCTGATGCCTCATTCTTCTTCATATCGTCCCGCTTCTTGGATTATTTGCTCAGCATACAGATTGAATAAGTATGGTGACATGATACAACCCTGATGCACACCTTTCCTGACTTGAAACCACCCAGTATCTCCTTGTTCTGTTCCAATGACTGTCTTTTGGGCTATGTACAGATTCCTCATAAGCACAATTAAGTGTTCTGGAATTCCCATTCTTTGCAATGTTATCCATAATTTGTCATGATCCACATAGTCAAATGCCTTTGCACAGTCACCATAAAACACAGGTTATTGACTAACAATATAGCAACCCATTAAGCTGTCCCTTCTCATCCCCTCCCCCAGCCCCTGGCAAGCACTAATCTGCTTTCTGTCCCTATGCATCTGTCTATGCTGGACATTTCATATAAGTGGGATCATTCACTTTGTGGCCTTTTGTGTCTGGCTTATTTCATTCATCATAATGTCTCTGAGGTTCCTCCACACTGTAGCATGTACCAGGACTTCATTTTTCTTTATGGCTGAATAATATTCGATTGTATGGATAGCAGCATTATGTTTATCCATTTATCTTTTGATGAACCCTTGGGCTGTTTCCGTCTTTTGGCTATTGTGAATGATGTTGCAATGAACATTGTTGTATAACTATCTGTTTGAGTCCCTGCTTTCAAGTCTCTTGAGTATATACATAGGAATGGAATTGCTGAGTCATATGATTAACTTTCAGTCTTCTTCTCCCTGTGTGTGTCTCTGTGTCTATTTTGGTCTCTTTATAACTCTGAAGTGATTAGGTTGAGGATCCACCCTACAGTGATATGACCCCAACTAATTGATTGATTACATTATATTAGATTGCATCATGGAAGATGATTACATTACATTGTATTAGATGTAAGGTAATTACATTACATTACACACAATGAATAAGGAAGACTGAAGAATTGACGCCTTTGAATTACGGTGGTGGTGAAGAATATTGAATATATCATGGACTGCCAGAAGAATGGACTACTCTATCTTGGAAGAAGTACAGCCAGAGTGCTCTTTGGATGCGAGGATGGTGAAACTCGTCTCACGTACTTAGGACATGCCATCAGGAGGGACCAGTCCCTGAAGAAGGACCGCTCAGTAAGGTAGAGGGTCAGCGAAAAAGAGGAATACCCTTGATGAGATGGATTGACACAGTGGTTGCAACAATGGGCTCAAACAAAGCAATGATTATGAGCATGATGCAGGACTGGGCAGCGTTTTGTTCTGTTGTACACAGGGTCGCTATGAGTCAGAATCTACTCGATGGCACCTAACAATAACAACAACACATCAACTGATTTAATCATATGTAACTACTAGTGTTTGGCCAAACAACTAGGAACCATACCATATCATACCCATTGCCATCAAGTCAACTTCAACTCACAGCTACCCCATAGGACAGAGTAGAACTGCCCCAGAGGGTTTTCTAGGCTGCAATCTTTACGGAAGCAGACTGCCACATCTTTCTCCCACGAAGCAGATGGTGGGTTCAAACCCACTGACCTTTCAGTTAGCAGCCAAGTGCTTAACCAGTGTGCCACCAAAGTTCCTTCTGGAAACCATAATCTAGCCAAATTGACCATAAAATTAACCATCACAACTCTCCTACTCCTCCGGTACCTGATGCATAGCAGACCATCCATATGTCACTGTATTCTATTGACTCTTGTCGACTCTTTTCAGGCTCCTGAGAAGCAACAGGGAAATACGACCTGGCTGGTGACAGAGTTTGTGCTGGTGGGATTCTCCAACCTCCCAGACCTGAGGACAATGTTCTTCACCTTGTCCTTCCTCACATACCTGGTTACCCTCAGTGGCAATGTCACCATCATCACCATCATCCACGTAGACTGAACCGTCCATACTCCCCATGTACTGCTTCCTGGCAGTGCTGACCCTTTCCGAGACCTGCTATACGCTGGTCACCGTCCCCAATATACTGGCCCATCTGCTGATGGAGAGCCAGGCCATCTCCATCTCTGGCTGTCGAACGCAGATGTTCTTCTTTTTGGGACTGGGTTGCAGTCGATGTTTCCTCCTTACCCTGATGGGCTACGACTGGTATGTAGCCATCTGCCACCCCCTCTGCTACACAATGATCATGAGACCCACCATTTGCCTCTGGCTGGGAGCCCTTGTGTTCTGCTCTGGGGTCTCTGTGGCCTTGATAGAGACCAGCATGATTTTCTCCTCACCTTTCTGCCACAGCAACTGTGTGGAGCATTTCTTCTGTGATATTGCCCCCGTCCTGAAGCTCAGCTGCACCAAGAGTGCCAGCAAAGCACTAGTCATCTTCTTCCTGAGTATCCTTGTCGTGCTGGTCTCCTTCCTCCTCGTCCTCCTCTCCGCCCTCCTTGTGGCCGCCATCGTGAGAATACCCTCAGCAGCTGGCCGGCACAAGGCCTTCTCCACGTGTGGCCCGCCTCGCTGTGGTCATTGTGCATTTTGGCTGCGCCTCTATCATTTACCTGTGTCCTGAGTCGGGGGAAACCATGACCAGAATCATCTGGTAGCTGTGTTCTACATGGTGGTTACTCCATTGATGAATCCTGTGGTGTACATGCTGCAGAATAAGGAGGGTGAGGGTGGCTCTGAGGCAGAAACTGGCGTGTAGCCGTGGGTCTCAGAGTTTTTAAATAAGGACTTATTACACTTTCTACTCTAGGTTTTTATTAATGTGTGACTCTCCAAAGATTCCGTTTCCTCATCTGGCTATAGGGGCCACTAAAACCAGTTGCCATTGAGTCAACTACCATCATAATGACCCCATGTGTGTCAGAGTAGAACTCTACCCCATAGGGTTTGCAGTGGCTGATTTTTAAGAAGTAGATTGTAAGGCCTTTCTTTGAGGCACCTCCAGGTGAACCTGAATCTCCATCCTTTCAGTTATCAGCTGAACACATTAATCATTTGCACCACCCAGGGACTCCAGAGGCCACTACTGTACCTTAAGTGAAATAACCATGTGAAGCAATTAACAGTACTTGAGACTTGGCATAAGCTTAATAGAGGCTGCTTTTCCCCTTTGTCTTAATTTCTTGACTTGTTCAGGATCCAGTGTGGTCTGTTGTGTATGGTGAGAACCAGTGGAGGGAGCTTCTGACAGCCTAGCATTCTCCATGTGGTGGAGGAGTCAGCAGTGAAGGGCACTATGTCCAGCATTCCTTTATTTGTCTCACTAAGAAGTAGTTCGCTTTTGTTTAATTAAATCCTGTTGATGGCTTGAAATCATATAGAATGATCTTCCCCAGCCTCAATGGAATGAAATGAGAAATCAATAATAGGAAGAAAGGTGAAAACTTCACAAATGTGAAAATTAAACAACACATTCCTGAAAAGCCAGTGGATCAAAGAAGAAATTACAAGTGAAACTGGAAAACACTTTCAGGTAATTGAAAGTAAAAACATAACATAGCAAAACTCATGAGATGCAGCAAAAGCAGTGCTCTGAGGGAAATTCATAGCTCTAAATGCATCTATTAATCATATGACTCAGCAATTCCATTCCTGCGTATATAGGATGTCTTAGTCATCTAGTGCTGCTCTAACAGAAATACCACAAGTGGATGTTTTTAACAAGGAGAAGTTTATTCTCTCACAGTCCAATAGGCTACAAGCCCAAATTCAGGGCATCAGCTCCAAGGGAACACTTTCTCTGTCGACTCTGGAGGAAGGTCCATGTTATCAGTCTTCCCTTGATCTGGCAGCATCTCAGTGCAGGAACCTCAGGTCCAAAGGACGTGCTCTGCTCCCGGTGCTGCTTTCTTGATGGTATGAGATCCCCATGTGTCTCTGCTTACTTCTCTCTTT
Organism: Dugong dugon; assembly: GCA_030035585.1. Taxonomy (NCBI): domain Eukaryota; kingdom Metazoa; phylum Chordata; class Mammalia; order Sirenia; family Dugongidae; genus Dugong; species Dugong dugon. Next base: position 19,612,405 of record CM057462.1, on the reverse strand, counting down.
TATATCTCAAAAGAGATTGGCTTAAGACACTGTCTAATCTTGTAGACCTCATCAGTATAATTGCCGCTAATCCAGCTTATTACATCCTAGTGATAGCATTTACAACACATAAGGAAATCACATCACATTACAAAATGGTACACAATCATACAATACTGGGAATCATGACCCAGCCAAGTTGACAGATATTTTGGGGGAACACAATTCGATCCATGACATAGGACTTGTAGCTTCCAGAACTGTGAGACAATAAATTTCTGTTCCTATAAGCCACCAAGTGTGTGGTACCTTCTTACAGCACTCACAGGAAACTAATGAACATGGTAACTCCATTTTCTTGCTAGGGACTCATATAGCAATGGGCACATAGTTCAGTTCTCGCCAATGAGAATGGAAGGGAAGTCATCAGAGGGGGAATCTGTAATTTTCATTAAAAAAATGTTTGAAGAGAGTTTTTGTTTTTTTTTGCCTCTAGTTTGGACTTTGTGAGAAGGTGATGTCTGGAAATTCTGTGACCATTTTGTGACACAGTATCTGAAGATGGCAGAGTAGAAAGGATGAAAACAAAAAACCCCAACCCCATGTCCTTGATGAGATTTCTTGTTATGTGAAAGAATAAATTGTCCTTATAATTTAAACCCACTTGTATTGCAGTTTTCTTTTACTTGCAGCCCAACACCCCCCTCTGAACTGATACCAAACACCAGAAGCAAACCCACTGCTGTTGAGTTGTTTCTGACTCATGGCAACCCTATGTATTACAGAATAGAACTGCTCCATAGGGTTTTCTTGGCTATGACATTTTGGAAGCAGATTACCAGCCTTTTTCCTGCAGAGCTTTTGGGTGGATTCAAACTACCAACCTTTAGGTTAGTAGCTGATGGCAAACTGCATGCACGCCCTAGTGGCCTTTAAGCTGATACAGTTGTTTTAAATGATGTTTTAGCCCCAGAGTCGAGGATTGAGAAGGGAGATTAAAGAAGTTATAGGGAGCAAAAATGGCACATTTTCTTTACATATCTGGCTTTGCTCTCTGGGAGGTGCTTCACTGTGTCTTGTCTCCCACAGCCACTACTGAATCTTTCTCAGCTCATTTCCTGCTGGTACAATTTTGGGCTCCTTCAGGATTGTTTTAGACTCAAATAGGCACAAATATCAGTTTGGGAGACATAAACTGTAGTGTTTCTCTAGTGTGATTGGGCTGCCTTAACCCAAGGTTTGGGAAAATAGAATTTGATGCATATGGAGTCCCTGGATGGTGCAAACAGTTAATGCCCTCAGCTGCTAACCGAAATGTTGGAGGTTAGTGTCCACCCAGAAGGCCTCAGAAGAAAGGCCTGGCAATCTACTTCTGAAAAATCAGCCATTGAAAACCCTGTGGCGCACAGTTGTACTCTGACACACATGGGGTCTCCATGAGTCAGAAGTGATTCTATAGCAACTGATTGTCATCCCAGCTCTTTTCTGAGGGAAGTGTTGGCATGATCAAGGAAAGAGAATAAGTCTTGGAAAAATAACGAATTAAAAATTATGCTATGAGTAAGCCCCTGGGTGGTGTAAATGGTTTGTGCTCGACCGCAACCTGAAAGGATGGCAGTGTGAATCCACTTAGCTGTGCTGCGGAAGAAAGGACTGGCCATCTACTTTGTATGATTACAGCCATTGCATGAGTGAAATAAGTTAGGCTATGAGAGGCAGTCAATATTAGCAAGAGAAGAATTGTTTTGTCTTGTAGATATCTTGGCTTTGACAGATCTAAAGGCTCCTTCCTAAGCAAGCAGAACCAAAAGTACTGGTATCTTCCAATACCCATGCACCACTTCTTATCAGGCATAGAACACCTCTTGTCTTAGCTACCTAGTGCTGCTGTAATGAAAAATACCACAGCTAGGTGGCTTTAAAGAACTGGTATTAATTTTCTCACAGCTCTGGAGGCTAACGGTCCAAATCAGGGTCTCGGTTATGTTGATTCCTTCTATGCGCTGCTCTCCTGGTTTCTGGTGTCTGCCAGCAATCCTTGGTGTTTCTTTGCTTGTATACAGGTCCTCACATGGCCTCTGTCTTCCCCGGTGTGTATCCGTGTCTATTCTTCCTTTTTATAAGACACCATTCAGAAGTGATTAGGTTTAGGAACTGCCCTGCACTGGTATGACTTCATTAACAAACCACCAACAGTTGCCATTGAGTTGACTCTGACTCATGGAGACCCCATGTGTGTCACAGTAGAACTGTGCTCCATAGGGTTTTCAGTGGCTGATTTTTCAGAAGTAGATTGCTAGGCCTTTTTTCTGAGGTGCACCTGGGTAGAGCTAAACCTCCAACCTTTTGGTTAACAGCCAGGTACATTAACCGCTTGCACCACCCAGAAGCTCCAACATAACAAAAGAAAACCCATATTTCCAAACAGGGTCATATTAATAGGTAGAGGAATTAGGACTTCCACACATATTTTTTGGCAGTCCATAACATCCTTCTCCAAGGAAGATAGCCTAATGAGTCATCTGTTTACTGCATCCAGTTCAAAACATGAGATCTGGCCATCAAGCCCTGGGATGGTTTCTATATACAGTCAGGCAACCTACAGACTTAAAAGGAATCTCAAGCCCATAGGCAATATAAATGGTAAAACTACATTCAAACACCAACAACAAAAAGCTTCAAAGGAAGTAGGGAATCAATCACATGGAAGTCACCAAACTTTGTTGTGGTTGTTGCTAGCTGCCACTGAGTCAGCCCTCAACTTGTGGCGACCCCATGCACAACAGAATAAAACCCTGCCTGGTCCTGTGCTATCCCCACGATCAATTGTGGATGACTGTGTGATCCACATCCAGTCATGGGGACGACACAGAACTGGGCAGCGTTTCTTTCTGCTGTGTATGGGGTTGCCACGAGTTGGGGCTGACTCGAAGGCGGCTAACAACATGTTTGAATGGGAGTTCCCGGGTGGTGCAAATGGTTAACACACTTGTCTGCTAACCAAAAGGTTGGAGGTTTGAGTTCATCCAGAGGCACCTTACCAAAACCCAAACACACTGCCGTGGAGTTGATTCTGACTCATAGCGACCAGATAGAACAGAGTAGAACTTAAACTGTGCTCGGGAGGAAACTGTACATAGATCAAGAGGCAGTTGTTCGAACAGAACAAGGGGATACTGCGTAGTTTTAAGTCAGGAAAGGTGTGCACCGGGGTTGTATCCTTTCACCACACTTATCCAGTCTGTATGCTGAACAAATAATCCAAGAAACTGGACTATATGAAGAAGAATGGGGCATCAGAATTGGAGGAAGACTCATCAAAACCCTGTGAAATGCAGATGACACACCTTGCTTGCTGAAAGTGAAGAGAACTTGAAGCACTTACTGATGAAGATCAAAGACCACAGCCTTCAGTATGGATTACCCCTCAACATCAGGAAAACAAAAATCCTCACAACTGGACCGATAAGCAACATCATGACAAACAGAGAAAAGATTGAAGTTGTCAAGGATTTCATTTTACTTGGATTCACAATCAACACCCACAGAAGCAGCAGTCAAGAAATCAAGCGACGCATTGCACTGGGCAAATCTGCTGCAAAAGACTTATTTGGAAGTGTTGAAAAGCAAAGGTGCACCTGACCCAAGCCATGGTGTTTTCAATCGCCTCGTACACATTCCAAAGCTGGATGATGAATAAGGGAGATTGAAGAAGAACTGATGCCTTTGAATTGTGGTGTTGGCGAGGAATACTGAATATACCATGTGAGACCAGCTAGGAATTCGATGGGCCTCAGGAGACAAGCTGTGTCAATAGAAAACTTCCAAACAAATACAAACAGCATCTTGTGACCAAGATAATGAGTCACCCCACCCTGTTTCCTTCTAATCTTCCTGCTTACAGTTGTTTTTCAGGCAATCTGACTAAAACCAGACTTCATGCATGCGCCATGAAACAGTACGTGACTTGAAGGTGAACTCGGTCACCATGCTTTCAGTATACGCCGCCATTTTCTTGGGAATACACAGATGTCAAGAGTACAGAAGGAACCATCTTCAAGGAACACAGGCCACTATCTTGAGCCACCAGTTGCGCATGCCGCCTACACGCCCACCCACACCCTTTTGAATATGCATGCCATTTCCCAGATGTTTAATGAGTATGTATGACTTCTCTTTCCTGCCTAGTATAAAACTTCCTCCAGGAGAGACAGTGTTTTGAGAATGATCTCCGTCTCCTTGCCCACTGCGAGCAATAAACTATGCCTTGCCTCAAATCCATGTGACTCTTAGTTATTCTTAAAAGAGTACATGTGGCAAACCCATTGCGTTTGGTAACACATGGACTGCCAAAAGAACAAACAAATCTGTCTTGGAAGAAGTACAGCCAGAGTGTTCCTTAGAAGCAAGGATGGTGAGACTACATCTCATATACTTTGGACATGTTATCAAGAGAGATCAGTCCCTGGAGAAGGACAACATGTTTGGTAAAATAGAGCGTCAGCAAAAAAGAGGAAGACTCTCAATGAGATGGATTGACATAGTGGCTGCAACAATGGGCTCAAGCATAACAATGATTTTGAGGATGGCGCAGGACTGGGCAGTGTTTTGTTCTGTTGTACATAGGGTTGCTGTGAGTTGGAAATGACTAGATGGCACCTAACTGTTACTGGGATCTCAGGTCCTTGCTTAGCACGGCTATAGAGACACAAAACGGGTGAGAGAAGCAGCTTTATTTGGTTGGCCAAGCAAATGAGCACACTGGGACTTGTGTCACTAAGATGGCTCCCTGAACAATGGCTGAAACACTATTTATTAGGGGAAGAGTCCTGGCAGGAAGGAGCAAGGTCATCGATTGGTCTGACCCAAAAAACGCATCCCCGGGGGTGCTTCCATCATCTGCACTTGCTCAGTCTGAAAGGGAGGGTCTCTCAAACCGGTTCTTAGGCTCAGACCCTTCGGTTTTGAAAGTCTTCCCCCAGTCTTAGGCTGCCAAAGTTTGGTTCTGTTCTGTGGGAGAAAAGTTCTGGGGTCACCCAGAGGACGGGTTGATGGTTCTGCGCATGTCAGGTGGGCCAGATTTGGTCTTAACTGGTTCTGTGGTCTGCAACCCCAGCCTCATTTTTCTTATTTTGGGCAGGAAGTTGGCCGATTGCCTTAAAACATCTGGAGAAACCAGTTAGAAGGGGAGGTGGCTCATGCTACTCTACTTACAAGTTGGGGGTTGATAATGGTGCCCAGAGGCTGTTGGCCTCATAACAACAACAACAACAACAACAGAGGTACCTTGGAAGAAAGGCCTGGTGATCTACTTTTGAAAAATTAGCTACTGAAAACCCCATGGAACACAATTCTACTCTGACACACTTGTGGTCATCTTGAGTAGGAGGTGACTCGACGGCAACTGGTTACTGTTATGCTTGGATGTTGGCACTCTCAGATTAATGGCACCAACCCTGAGCCTACTGAAATGTGGGTTTGGGAGGAAAGGCTGCACCTTTGCTGCTGGGTCCACACTTACAATCTAGAAAAGAAGTGGGAGCCTCCTGAGGAAGGCTCGAGGCTTCAGGCTGATCTTTCTCTATGACTACGTCCTCAGAGAGGTGCAAACGTAACTGTGTTTTGAAGCCCTGTGAACTCCAAATCACCAGACACAGTCAGTTTAGATTGTAGCCTGTGTGGAGAGAACCCAACCATTGCTGTCAAGTCGATTCTGACTTACAGTGACTATAGGAGACAGTAGCACTCCACTTCATAGGGATCCCAAGGCTGTAATCTTTACAGAAGCAGATGGCCACATCTTTCTCCCACAGAGTGGCTGGTGGGTTTGAACCACTGACGTTTCAGTTAGTAGCTGAGTGCTTAACTACTGTGAAACCAGGGATCCTTTGTGGACAGAAGGCCTCCCTTAATGTAACTCTGTTCCCTTCTGTGATGGTTAAGATTGTGTGTCAGCCTGGCTTGGCCATGATTCTCAGTGGTTTGGCAGTTATGTAATGATGTAGCTTGGCAGTATGTAATGGTGTAGTCATCCTCCATTTTGTGATCTGATGTGAGTGGCCAATCAGTTGAAAAGAGAGTTTCCCTGGGGGTGTGCCCTGCATCCAATATATATAAACATCCTCACAAAGCTCACTTGCTTGCTCTGGATCCTGCATCCAGCTCGTCATCATCTGACCTCCGGTTCTTGGGACTTGAGCCAGCAGCCTGCCATATTGCCTGCTGATCTTGGCTTTGTCAGCCCCTGCAGCTATGTGAGTCGGGGGAAGCCCTGGCCTGATGCCTGACCCATGGACTTGGGACTTTCCAGCCTCTACAACCATGTGAGACATTTCCTTCAGATAAATCTTTCTCTCTATATTTATATATATAGGCTTCACTGGTTTTGCTTCTCTAGAGAACCCAGCCTAAGACACCTTTCATCTCTGCTTGACTCAAAACTTCCCTCTCTTTATTAACAGTGGCAAGAAGTAGTCAACACACACTAATAATCTGGCTTCTCCCAACAACCTCCCCAAGGGCTACAGGCTCAATAGGCACGTAGTCTGTTTTCCAAGACATCACAGTCTTACCTGATGTTTTTCCATAGTTTATGGGGTTGCCAGCTTTCCACCTGGTGTCTGTGTCTTCACGACCCACAGCCTGATTGTTAAGTCAATACCTCATAGTTTAGGTTTTCATTACAGCAGAACCCCACTTCTGGTACAAACTTCTGTATTAGTTATTGTGCAGTGTGAGTTGCTATAACAAAGAGCACCCAAAATACAGTCACTTAAATTGGATAGAAGTGATGTCTTGCTCATGTATAGTTTAGAGATGGGTGGCTCAGGGCTGGTAAAGTGGCCTTGTTTCCCTCAAATCATGGCTTCCATCTCTGAGTCCAATGTAATTCCTTCCTTCCTTCCTTCCATTCTAGTTTTGTTCCCTTCCCTTCCTTCCTTCCTCCCTCCCTCCCTTTCTTCCTGTCTTTCTTCCTTCCCTCTCTCTGTCTTATTTTTTTTGATAATTATACACATAACAAAATATTTGCCATTTCAGCATTATTTTGGAAGTACAATTCAGTGACATTAATCACCTTCATCATGTTGTGCAACCATCATCACTGCTCATTTCCAAATTTTTCCATCACCATTAACAGAAGATCACTGCTCCCTAAGCAATGGCATCCCCTTTTCCCCTCTCTCCCACCCCTAGTAGCCATGAATAAACTTTGGTCTCTATACATTTGCCTCTTCTAGATATTTTATGTAAGTGGGATCATACAATATTTGTCCTTTTGTGACTAACTTATTTCACTCAGCATAATATTTTCAAGATTCATCCATGTTGTGGCGTGTATCAGGACTTCATTTCTCTTCATGGCTGAGTAATATTCCATTGTATAGATATACCACATCGTGTTTATCCATTCATCTGTTGATGGATATTTCTGTTGTTTCCACCTTTTGATTATTGTGAAAACATAATTCCTTTAGCTCCAGCCATCACACCTGCACCCCAGGCTATATAAAACAAACCCAACAGTTGTTGTCAAGTTGATACAGACTCATGGTGACCCCACAATTGCTTGAGAAGAACTGTGCTCCATAGAGTTTTCAATGGCTAAGTTTTTTTGGAAATAGATCACCAGGACTTTTTTCTGGGGCACCTCTGGATGGACTCCAAACACCAACCTTTCAGTTAGCAGCAGAGCGTGTTAACCATTTGTACCACCCAGAGACTCCACATCCTAGGCTACAGGAAAGGGTAAGAGGCCCAAAGGAGTGCACGTCTTCCTTCTAAGGGCAGAATGTGCTCATCACTCCCATTCACATCCCAGTGACTAGACCTATGGCACACGTTACAGCTGGCAGCAAGGGTGTTTGGATTTTCATGTGCCTGGCCACTTCTTGGGAGTTCAGATATTAGACGAAGATGGGAAGAATGAATTCTGGTGAACAACTAGCAACACATAACTTGTTTTATCCTGAGAAGCAAGGTTATTATTTCCATTTTTTGATGAGAAACATTGAGGCTCAGAGAGTGTAAGAAACTTGCTCAGTATCAACAAGCTACTACTGAAAGGCTAAGCTAAGATTCAGACACAAGTGACCCGTGCTCTTAACAGTCTTAACCAGTTCATTGGGAGCCAGGGTCCTGTGGATAGAACCAAAAGATTAAAAAACAATCCAAGGAAATTGAGTGAAAAAAGAAGGGAGCCTAAAGAGAAATTGTTGTTGTTAGGTGCCATTGAGCTGGATGCAACTCATAGTGACCCTATGTACAACAGAATGAAATTTTTCCTGGCCCTGTGCCATCTTCAAAATCAGTGCTGTGTTTGAGCCCATTGTTGCAGCCACTGTGTCAACCCATCTCATTGAGGGTCTCCCTTGTTTTCACTGATTCTCTGTCTTACCAAGCATGATGTCCTTCTCCAGGGATTGGTCCCTCCTGATTACATGTCCAAAGTACATGAGACAAAGTCTCACCACCCTCACTTCCTTAGACTGTACTTCCTCCAAGACAGATTTGTTTGTTCTTCTGGCATTCCATGGTCCCAAAGAGAAGGGACTCCCAGATTTCCTTCTGAGCTGAACTGATGGGAGACTCAAGAGAAAAATAAAGTTTTGGACCAATTTCTAGATTCTGTGGATTCATGATTGTCTAGTATGAAAACTTTCTTTCTGGAAATGGAATGTTCCATTATTTCCTTCAGCCACTGAGCAAGGCTAAACATTTACATATTTTGGAGGTTCATTTGCAAGAACACACCTCTCTTCTCTGCTGATAATAATTGCCTTCCTTTTCTAGGTCATTTGATTTCAATTTCTATTTTAAGGGTGAGACGAAGCACATTAAAATTTTTGTAGGCTGCCTTCATTTTTTTTTAAATTTGGGGCATCAGGTCATTTATAAGTTACTAGCAACTCCTTAAGTAATATTTTTGTTGTTTCTGTGGACTTTCTATTTTTCCCAGTTTTGAGAACTTGTTGGCGTTCATTTCTGTTTGGGTGGATGGAAATACCGGTTCCACTCCTCCCTGTCAGCATGACCTTAGGCAGATGTGGAGCCAGGTATGAATCATACCTAATGAGGGTGGTTGGAAGCCCAGGTGATGGTGCCTACGGCTCAAGGGGATGGGAGCAAGGATTGGGAGTTTGCATCACAGTTCAGAGGGGCCCCTAGGTGCCTTGGGCTCCTTCTCAAGGGCCATATGAGTCTTTGGAGGTCCCTAGGTGCTGCAGTTTGCACTCAACTACTAACCTAAAGGTTATTGGTTCGAACTCACCCAGTAGCACCACAGAAGAAAGGCCTGGAGCTCTGCTTCCATAAAGATTACAGCTAAGAAAACCCTATGGAGCACAGTTCTACTCTGTAACACATGCGCATGCCATGAGTTGGACTCAACTTGATGGCAATGGGTTTGGTTTGGATTTTTTATGAGTGTTTGGAAAAACAGGCCACCTCATTTCCCTCAGTCCTCAATCAGGAGATCTGGGTCTCAGCTTAGCTCTGAACCACTCGATAAGACTTGGGGAGGTCCCTTCCACTCTCTGTGTCTCAGGGAGGATTCAACGAAGGAATTGGCAATGATAAGCTCTTCTCTCTTTTGTATTTTCGGACCCTATGATTTTGCTGATCCTGGTGCAAACAGTTTGCATTTAACTACTAACCTAAAGGTTGGCAGTTTGAACTTGCCCAGCGGTGCCATGGAAGAAAGTCCTGGCAAACTGCTTCTGTAAAGATTACACCCAAGAAACCCCTATGGAGCAGTTCTAGTTTGTAACACATGGAGTCACCATGAGTGAGAATTGACTCAACAGCATTAGGTTTGGTTTCGATCTGGTTTGATCTCTCTGAAACTCACAAAGATGAGGGCTGATGATAATATGAGAGTTTACTAAACTCACTGTTTCCCAAAGTGTGAAGCACTTAATTGATAGCGTTTCCTACAGGTGGCATTTAAAAACCTTTGAATTATCCCCTTTCCCAATTCTCTTTCAAGGCTTCTAATTACTTTAAGGGGAAATTTTGGTTTGGTGCTAGTGTATCTTTAAAATGTTTTATTTATTTACATTGTGTGTCTTTGTAGTTTTATTTTTTATAGATTTTTAAAGATTTTATTGTGTTTTAGGTGAAAGTCTACCGTGCAAATTAGTTCTTCATTCAAAAATTTATATACAATTTTTAAAAATTGTGCTTTAAATGAAGGTTTACAGTTCAAGTTAGTTTCTCATACAAAATTTATACACATATCGTTATGTGACCCTAGTTGCTCTCCCTATACTGTGACAGCACACTCCTCCTTTCCACCCCGGATTTCCCGTGTCCCTTTTTGCCTTCTCATCTCGCCTCTGGACAGAAGCTGCCCATTTCGTCTCATGTATCTACTTAAGCTAAAAAACACTCTCTTCACAGTTATCATTTTATGTCATACAGTCCAGTCTAATCTTTGTCTGAAGAGTTGGCTTTGAGAATGGTTTCAGAGAGTCCGGGGGCCATGTCTTCCGGGGTCTTTCTGGTCTCAGTCAGACCATTGAGTCTGATCTTTTTACCAGAATTTGAATTGTGCAGCCCACTTTTCTCCTGCTCTGTCAGGGACTCTCTGTTGTGTTCCCTGTTAGGGTGGTCATTGGTGATAGCCAGGCACCATCTGGTTCTTTTGGTCTTAGGCTGATGGAGTCTCTGGTTGATGTGGCCCTTTCTGTCTCTTGGGCTAATATTTTCCTTGTGTCTTTGGTGTTCTTCATTCTCCTTTGCTTCAGGTGGGCTGGGACCAATTGATGCATCTTAGATGGCTGCGCACTAGCTTTTAAGACTCCAGACGCCACTCACCAAAATGGGATGCATAACTTTGTTACGCCAATTGACCTAGATGTCCCCTGAAACCATGGTCCCCAGGCCCCCACCCCTGCTACTCTGACCCTCGAAGTGTTTGGTTGTATTCAGGGAACATCTTAGCTTTTGGTTTAGTCTGGTTGTGCTGACCCCCCGTATCGTAGACACAATTTTTTGTGACATTGGTTGCAATCCCCACATTGCGTCAGCACTCCCCCTCTTTCTCCTTCCATCCTGGGTTCCCCAGTCATTTTATTTTTAAAATACCATATAGTACAATCAAATTTTTTAGCAAACAGTTCAATGAATTTTAACACATGCAGGTTGTTGTTATTGTTAGTTGTCATCGAGTCAATTCTGACCCATGCTGACCCTGTGTGACAGAGCAGAACTGTTGCATAGGGTTTTCTTAGCTGTAATCTTTACAGAAGCAGATTACCAGGCCTTTCTTCCATGGTGCTTCTAGGTGGGTTCAAACTGCCAACCTTTAGGTTAGTAGTCAAGTGCAAACCATTTGCGCTACTCAGGGACCTAGATTTATGTAACCACCACCATAATCAAGACACAGAACAGCTCCATCACCCTTCAAAATATCCTTATACTATCCCTTTACAGCCACTCCCTCCCCTAAGTCCTGGCAACAACTGACCTGCTCTCCCTCACTATTGTTTTATCACTTTGGGAATATCATATACGTGGAATCATACAGTATGTAGTCTTTCAAGCCTGGTTTCTTTCACTCAGTATCACTATTTTGAGATTCATCCAAGTTGTGCGTTTCGATAGTTTGTCCCTTTGATGGCTGAGTAGTATTCCATGGAGTCCCTGGGTGGTGCAAATGGTTAACATGCTTGGCTGTTAACTGAAAGTTTGGAGGTTCGAGTCTACCCAGAGGCACCTCAGAAGAAAGGCCTGGTGATTTGCTTCTGAAAAATCAGCCATTGAAAACCCTATGGAGTGCTGTTCTACTCTGACACACATGGGGCTACCATGAGTTAGAACTGACTCAAAAAGCAACTTTTTTTTTTTTAAAGTACTTTATGGTAAGGATGGACTACAGTCTGTTTAACCAGTCACCTATTAAGGGACATTTTGGTTTTTGCAGTCTTCGGCTATTATGAATAAAGCTCCCATGAGCAATCGTGCATAGGTTTTCCATCAACGTACGCTGCCCTGAGTGGCACAAACAGTTTGCGCTAAATAACAGGTTGGGACCCATCTTCCGGCGCTATTTCAGACAATGTTCCACTGCTATTCATAAGGTTTTCACTGGCTAATTCTTTTCAGAAGTAGACTGCCGGGTCCTTCTTCATAGTCTGTCTTAGTCTGGAAGCTCAGCTGAAACCCGTCTGCCAGAGGTGACCCTGCCAGATCTGAATACTGGTGGCACAGCTTCCAGAATCACAGCAACACGCAAGCCCCCACAGTACAACAAACTGACAGACATGTGCGGGCCATTAATCCTGGAGTGTAGTAAAGCTTTGTCTCCCATGAAAGAATTTACATACGTTGCAACATTTCTCTGTCTGGAAAACTTTATGTGCTTGTTACTTAAAAATTTTGTTTTAGATTGACTTCCTACAGCTGCAAAGATGGTGCAGAGAGGTTCTGTACACCCTTCACCCAGCTTCTCTCGATGTTAACATCTTCCATGACATACATTTATATATAGTACAGTTGTTGAAACTAAGAGGTCAAAGCTGGTACACTACTAACTAAACTCCCAAATGTATTTGGATTTAACCAGTTTTTCCACTAACCTTCTTGTTCTGTTCCAGGATCCAGTCAGGATACTAAATTGAATTTAGTTGTCACATCTTCTTAGCCTCCCTTGCTCTGAGCCATTTTCTTAGTCTTTCCTTGTTTTTCAGGACCTTGACAGTTTTGAAGAGTGCTGTTGTTAGTTGCCACGGAGTTAACGTCAATTCATGCTGACCTTACCTACAACAGAATGAAATGTTGCCCAGTCCTGCACCATCTTCATGATCACTGGTGGGCTAGAGTCTCTTGCGGCCATGTGTGTTTTGAGTGCCTTCCAACCTAGGGGGCTCATTTTCTGGCACTATATAGAACAATATTCTGCGGTGATTCATACGGTTTTCATTGGCTGATTTTCAGAAGTAGATAGACAGGCCTTTCTTCCTACTTTTAGTCTGGAAGCTCCACTGAAACCTGTCCCCCACATGTGACCCTGCTGGTATTTGAAATTCCAGTGGCATAGCTTCCAGAATCACCGCAACACACGAGCCACCATAGTACTGCCAGGTATTTTGTAGAATGTCCCTCAGTTAGGGTTTCTTCTGCTTGCTATTTTCCAGTACTTCTGTTACAGCGCACTAAGAAAGGTTACCTCTTTCAATGCCTTGGATGAGCAGAAAAAAGTTGCATTTGGGTCTCATTGCTGAAAACACATAGGTTCTTTTTGGGTGGAGAGAGGACAAGCGGTCTGGAGGCCCTCCCTTTTTGGAAGCAGTGATGTCTTAGTTTCCTAGTGCTGCTATAACAGAAATATCATGAGTGTGGGTGGCTTTAACAAACAGAAGTTTGTTTTCTCACAGTTTAGGAGGCTAGAGTTCCAAATTCAGTTTTCATTGGCTGATTTTCAGAATTAGATCACACCGGCTCCAGGGGAAGCCTCTCTCTGTCAACTCGGGAGAAAATCTTTGCCTCAGCTTCTCTATCCCTGGCATTCCTCAGTTACTTGGTGATCTCCATGTGGCATCTATCCTTCGCCCATTTCTGCTGGTTTGTGCTTCTGTGTCTTATCTGCTCTTTTAATATCCCAAAAGTGACTAGGTTCAAAACCCACGGTTCACTGATATGACCTCATTTACATAACAAAGAAAACTCTATTCCCAAGTGGGATCACATCCCCAGGTACATCTTGTACCAAACCCACTGCCTTTGAGTCCATTCTGACTCATAACGACTGTATAGGACAGAGTAGAACTGCCCCATAAGAGCCTCCCTGGAACGCCTGGTGGATTCAAACTGCCAACCTTTTGCTTAGCAGCTGTAGCACTTTAACCACTATGCCACCAGGGTTTCCAGTGACCCTATAGGACAGAGTAGAACTGCCCCATAGGGTTTCCAAGGAGCAGCTGGTGGATTCAAACTGTCGACCTTTTGGCTAGCAGCTGAGCTCTTAACCACTGTGTCACCAGTGCTCCTCCCCAGGTGTAGGGGTTAGGATTTACAACACATATTTTTGGGGGACACAATTCAATCCACAACAAGTGGTGAGGCTGTGTCCACAGAACAGGACCACAGGAACATCTTTTGATCCCACCCTGTCTAAGACCAAACAAGAGAAACTTTAAGAGCAGATGCCTGAGAATGAGTGTGGGTAACATCTGACTATTAATGTGATCTCAGAAGAAAAAAGGGAATGTTGAAAAACCTGTTTTGAGGTCATTGACTCTTGAGTTCTAAAATGCATGCCTCTTTGCATCAACCACCATCTCTTTACCACCTTCCCAGTCATACTTCTATCCAATTGTTGTCCTGTGGTGGTTTCCGTGTTGCTGTGATGCTGGACGCTATGCCACTGGTATTTCAAATACCAGTAGGATCACCCGTGGTGGACATGTTTCAGCAACCCTTCCAGACCAAGACAGAGTAAGAAGAAAGGCCTGGTGAACTACTTCCAAAAATTAGCCAATGAAAACCCTATGGATCACAATGGAACACTGTCCAGTAGAGTGCTGGAAGATGGTGTGGGACCTGGCAACATTTCATTCTGCTACACTTAAGGTCGCCATGAGTTGGAGTAGATTTGATGGCAACTAACAACAACACGAAGACCAAGGGAGAGAAACTTTAGGGCAGAGGCCTAAGGATGAGCGTGGGCAACATCTAACTACTAACATAATCTCATAAGAAGACAAAAGAATGTTGAAAAGCCTACTCTGAGGTCCTTGACTCTTGAATTCTAAAACATATGCTTCTTTGCACCAACCACCATTTCTTTAACACCTTCCCAGTCACATTCTATCAGTTTGTCATATTACGATGGCTTGTGTGTTGCTGTGATGCTGGAAGCTATGCCACCAGTACTTCAAATACCACCAGGGTTACTCATGGTGGGCAGGTTTCAGTGGAACTTCCAGACTAAGACAAGAGTAGGAAGAAAGGCCTGGTGATCTACTTCTGAAAATTGTCTGATATAGTGTTGGAAGATGAGCCCCCTACATTGGAAGGTACTCAGAATACACAGTGGCTGAACAATGGACTCAAACATACCAACGATCACGAAGATGGCACAGGACCAGACAGCATTTTGTTCTATTGTACATGGGGTTGCCATGAATTGGAGTGATCGATGGCAACTAATAACAATGTCACATTTCTGGGAAAAGTGGTCTAGACTAGCTGTGTCCGCTTCAGCCTTGCCTCAAAGCCTCCACTGAATTGGCTCCTAAATCTTCTACGGCTACATCAATGAGCTTAAGCTGGGCTGTGTGCGTGCAAGGAGCAGAAGTTCCCTCCAGGTGCCTCGAACTCCAGTAGCTATAGTTGGTTGCTTCTCCACCTTGTTGGGGATGACTATTCTTGGTCTCTTGGGTAACTTTCAACCAGACCCTTGCCGGTTTTCTCAGACACCTTTTTCCTGACTCCCAGCTCCTGTGCCTCAGCCCTGCTGTCTCTGTGAATCTCTGCATCTGCCTCTGTTACAAATCAGCTGGAGTCCCCAAGTGGTGAAAATGGTTTAAATGTGCTCAAATGCTAACTGAAAGGCTGGAGGTTTGAGTCCACCCAGCACCTCAGAAGAAAGGCCTGGTGATCTACTTATAAAAGATCGGCCATTAAAAACCCTGTGGAGCACAATTCTATTGTGACACACGACTCCATGGTAACTGGTTGTTGTTGTTTTTTAACTAACCAACTGCTTCCCTCTTGGCCTCTCTGGTTCAGACTTTCAGGATATCAAGACAGAGAACCTAATCCAACTGCAGTGGATTGAATCTTGTCAGGTTGTCCATATGCCTACAAGGAAGACCAGTTAATGTGACTATTATTCAAATTTACATACTAACTACTAATGCCAAATATGAAGAAATTGAAAATTTTTACCAACTTCTGCAGTCTGAAATTGATTGAACATGCAATCAAGATGCATTGATAATTAGTGGTGATTGGAATGCGAAAGTTGGAAACGAAGAAGAAAGATCAGTAGTTGGAAAACATTGCTTCCGTAATAGAAATGATGGCTGGAGATTGTATAATAGAATTTTGCAAGACCAATAACCTATTCATTGGAAGTATGTTTTTCAAAAATATAAACGGCGATTATACACGTGGACCTTACCAGGTGGAATACACAGGAATCAAATCGACTACATCTGTGGAAAAAGATGATGGAAATGCTCAATATCATTGTTCAGAACAAGGCCAGGGGCTGACTGTGGAACAGACCATCAATTGCTCATATGCAAGCTCAAGTTGAAGCTGAAGAAAATTAAAACAAGTCCATGAGAGCCAAAATATAACCTTAAGTATATCCCACCTGAATTTACACACCACCTCAAGAACAGATTTGATACACTGAATACTAATGATAGAAGACCAGAGGACTTGTGGGATGACATCAAGGACATCATACATGAAGAAAGCAAAAGATCATTAAAAAGAGGGGAAAGAAAGAAAAGACCCAAATCGATATCAGAAGAGACTGCAATTTGTCCTTGAATGTAGAGTAGCTAAAGTGAATGGAAGAAATAATGAAGTAAAAGAGCTGAACAGAAGATTTCAAGAAGCAGCTCGAGAAGACAAAGTAAAGTATTATAATGACATGTGAAAAGACCTAGAGTTAGAACCAAAAAGGAAGAACTTAGTTGGCATTTCTAAAGCAGAAAGAAATGAAGGAAAAAATCAAGACTCAAATTGCAATACTGAAGGATTCTATGGGCAAAATACTGAATGACTCAGGAAGCATAAAAATAAGATGGAAGGAATACACAGTCACTGTACCAAAAGGAATTGGTCGATGTTCAACCATTTCAGGAGGTAGCATATGATCAAGAACTGATGGTACTGAAGGAAGAAGTCCAAGCTGCACTGAAGGCATTGTGAAATGCAAGGCTCTAGGAACTGATGGAATACCAACTGAAATGTTTCAATAAATGGGTGCAATGCTGGAAGCACTCACTTGTCTATGTCAAGAAATTTGGAAGACAGCTACCTGGCCAACTGACTGGAAGAGATCCATATTTGCACCCATTCCAAAGAAAGGTGATCTGAGAGAATGCAGAAATTATTGAACAATATCTTTAATACCACATGCAAGTAAAATTTTGCTAAAGATCATTCAAAAACAGTTGCAGCAGTACGTCAACAGGGAACTGCCAGAAATTCAAGCCAGATTCAGAAGAGGATGAGAAAGGAGGGATATCATTGCTGATATCAGATGGATCTTGGCTGAAAGTAGAGAATATCAGAAAGATGTTTACCTGTGTTTTATTCACTATGCAAAGGCATTAGACTGTGTGCATCATAATAAATTATGGATAACATTGTGAAGAATGGGAATTCCAGAACACTTAATTGTGCTCATGTGGAATCTGTACATAGACCGAAAGGCAGTCATTTGAACAGATAAAAGGGACAGTGAGTGGTTTACAATCAGGAAAGGTGTGCATCAGGGTTGTATCCTTTCACCATACTTATTTGATCTGTATGCTGTGCAAATAATCTGAGAAGCTGGACCATATGAAGAACATGGCATCAGATTGGAGGAAGACTCATTAACAACCTGCGTTATACAGATGATACAATCTTGCTTGCTGAAAAGTGTAGAGGACTTGAAGCACTTACTGATGAAATGAAAGACCACAGCCTTCAGTATGGATTACACCTCAACATAAAGAAAACAAATATCCTCACAACTGGACCAATAAGCAACATCATGATAAATAGAGAAAAGATTGAAGTTGTGAAGGATTTCAATTTACTTAGCTCCACTATCAACACCCATGGAAGCAGCAGTCTAGAAATCAAATGACATATTGAATTGGGCAAATCTGCTGCAAAAGACCTCTTTAAAGTGGTAAAAAGGAAAGATGTCACCTTTAGGGCTATGGGGTGCCTGACTCAAGCCATGTTATTTTCAGTCACATCATATGCATGCAAAAGCTGGACAACAAATTATGAAGACCAAAGATGAATTGATGCATTTCAATTCTGGCGTTGGCAAAGAGTATTGAATAAATACCATGGACTGCCAGAAGAACGAACAAATCTGTCTTGGAAGAAGTATGGCCAGAATGCTTCCTAGAAGCGAGGATGGCAAGACTTCATCTCATGTACTTTGGACACGTTATCAGGAGGGACTGGTCCCTGGAGAAGGACATCATGCTTGGTAAAGTAGAGGGTCAGCAAAAAAGAGGAAGACCCTCGACGAGATGGACTGACACAGTGGCTGCAACTATGGGCTCAAACACAGTAATGATTGTGAGGAGGGCGCAGGACCAGGCAGCATTTTGTTCTGTTGTACATGGGGTCGCTATGAGTCAGAATCGACTTGAAAGCAGCTAATATTTTTCCGCAGAAATTCATGTCCACCTGGAACCTCAGAATGTGTCTTTGCAATTTTTATTATGTTAAAGATGGAGATGAGATCATACTGGATTGGGGTCGGTTTTATATCCAAAGATGAATGTCCCTATAAAAGACAGAAAAGGACACACAGAGACACACCAGGGAGAAAACAGAAATGTGATGGTGGATGCAGAGATTGGAGTGATATGTCTACAAGTCAAGGAACGCCAAGGATTTCCAGCAGCCACCAGAAGCTAGGAGAGAGGCACAGAATGGATTCTCCCCTAGAGTCTCCAGAACCAATACTACCAACACTTAGACTTTGGATGTCTGGCCCTCCAGAAACGTGAGAAATCTGTGTTGCTTTAAGCCACTGTGCTCAGCTATTAACCAAAAGGTTGGCGGTTTGAGTCCACCCAGAAGCACCTGGGAACAAGGGTCTGGTGATCACTTCCAAAAAGTCAGCCACCGAAAATCCTGTGGAGCACAGTTCTACTCTGACACATGGGGTCAGTGTGTGTCAGAATCCACTTGACTGCAACTGGTTTAGTTTCTGGTACTTTGTTATGGCAACCCAAGGAAACTAACACACCAACATTGGATGCTGCGCTGCCTTGTGCTGGACTGGAGCCCTGGTGGTACAGTGGATAAGAGTTATGGCTGCTAATCAAAAAGTCAACAGTTTGAATCCACCAGCTGCTCTTCAGAAACCCTGTGGTGCAGTTCTATTCTGTCCTATTGGGTTGCTATGAGTCGGAATTGACTTGATGGCAACAGAGTTTTTGTTTTGTTTTGCACTGGACGACTAACCAAAAGGCAGGTGGTTCAAATTCACCCTGAAGCACCTCAGCAGAAAGTCTTGAAGATCTGATTCCATAAAGATTACAGCTAAGAAAACGCTATGGAGAACAGTTCTTCTCTGTAGCATATGGGGGTTGCCACGAGTTGGAATGGGCAGCAACGGGTCATCTCCCTGGCTGCATGCACACGTTTGGAGGTCAAATACAGGTTTGTGAAAGTAAGTTACAAATGTGAAAGCATTTCTCAAACTTCTGGGTGTTGCTGTCAGGAGATGCAATCTTCCAGAGGCTATCAGACTTAGCTCCAGGCATTGGAACTGGCGTGTGAACACTGGAAGGAATTGGCTCTGACTTATGGTGACCTTAACAAAACGTTGCCCAGCCCTGAGCCATCTGCATGACCATTGGTATGTCTGGGCTCATCTTCTGGCACTATATAAGACAATATTCTGTTGTGATCCATAGGGTTTTCATTGGCTAACATTTGGTAGATTGCCAGGCACTTCTTCCTAGTCTGTCTTAGTCTGGAAGCTTAGCTGAAACCTGTCCACCATGGGTGACCCTGCTAGTATTTGAAATACCAGCGGCATAGCTTCCAGCATCAGAGCAACACAAAAGCCACCACAGTACACAAACTGAGAGACGCACTTGATAAAATGTAACCATTACTACTTCATTATTGGCCCTGGGAGTTTGACTGGGTCTAGAAGACCCTTCCAGGAGGTTTGCATTTTATCCTGCTGATTACGGGTCAGGTAGCGGGTGACTTGGGGTGACTCCCTCCCACTGCCTTTGGTGAGCTCACAACAGCTGTCTTGGGGAGAGTGGGGTTGAGCCAGTGGATGAGAGACCAGTTTGGAGACTGCTGGAATAATCCAGAACAGCTCTCATGGACTGGTTGGCAGAAGCCTGTTTGGAGTGGGTTTAGGAGGGAATAGAAGGAGCGTTCATGGAGTCAGCAAGTATAGACAGCTTATCAAAGGAAATTGCTAAAAAAGACCAAAAGAGCACTAGCTGGTGGAGAATATGAGGCCAGGGGAATGAGATTTTTTCTTTTAATGGGTGATACTAAAACTTAGAAATGATTCAGTAGAGAGGAAAATTAACTATTGGGAGAATGATCAGAGGGATAATCCCAAAAGTTGACAGCGATGAGAGTTAGTGCAAAAGCGACAGGATTGGTCTCGGATAACAGGGCGCTCGATCCCTCCTCCTACCCATTTACCGATGAGATGATTTTCCAGAAGCCAGATGGCTGGAACATGGTGGAACGTGGGCTCGAACCAGCTACCCCGTGGCTTCGGTGGGTCCGCACTTTCCCCACCCCTGCTCGGCTGCACTCAGAACTGACAAACGCCGACGGTCCAGGAAAGAGGGCGGGCCTGTGGAGCAGAGCCAAGGGAGGGGGCAGGACCTTTGCCGTCGCAGGGTTACACGATGGCTGCGGTGGAGCCTGGTCTAAAGCGAGGGGCGGGGCTTGTTTGGACTCCGGTAACTGAGGATAGAGCTCTGCGGAGAGGACCGGTGACCGTCCACACCCGGGCCAAGTGGAACAAGGGGTAGGGCCTGGGGAACCCTGAAACCGACGGGCCTACAAACCGGGGCCAAATGAAGGCTGCGGGAGTGAGCCCGTGCAGCTCATAGCCTGAAACCGGGCAACTGCAAGACGCCGAGGAGCGTGACGTCTTAGCAAAGAAAGGTGTGAGGCCTACTGTTAAAGCCAGTGAAAAAATGCGGGAAGGCGGGACCTGTGCGCAAGGCGGCCAATAGAGACAGGACTCTTACGGGAGGTGCCCGTGGGTACGGAGCTTGGCTCTGGAGCAGGGCTCCGGCTCTGCGCACGCGCATCCTGCCGCACTCCGGGGGGCCGTTGATCCAAGTGGGCCAAGGGACATTGCCGCAGGCTCTGTCACCGCCCCCTCATGCTGAGCGTCTGAGTCACGTGACGCCGAGGGCGCAGAGTCCTACTGGAGACAGCGCCATTTCCTGTAGGTAAAGGTTGAAGGGCCCTGGGCCCTGGCTGGCTGGCATCAGAGAAGCATTCTGAGGCGATCTGGCCCAGAATCTGGGCCTCGGGTCGGGGGTCGGGTTTGGGGGCTCGATCGGGGGAGGGGTGTGGCTTGAGGAGAGGGTGGCGCGCGCTAGTCAGGAGGGCGTGGCCTCGCCCCGCGGTGACGTACCGTGGGGTCGGCTCATCCCTGGAGCCTGGCGTAAAAGAGAGGCGGGCCTTTCCACCAATTCGTTGAGAAATAAGTAAGTGGGAAAATGAGTTTTGGGGTAGTTGTCGCCGTATTGGCCTGTGAGACGCGAAGGATGGTGACCTGGTTTGAATGGCAGTGGTGACGTAAGGTTCTGGGGCTTTTTATCGTAAGAGGCGTGGCTTAGCCTCTAGGAGGCGTGGCTTGGTGGTTGGTAGTCGCGACCTGGACCCGGAAGCGTGGCCTCGGCTGGAGTCTAGACGCTGAAGGGGCGTGGCCTCTCAACCTCGTGACGAGGGGGCGTGGCCTGAGAGGGGGCTGCGAGAAGGGGCGTGTTTCTGTGTGCGGTATCTGTTGCAACCAGGACCTGGTACTCTTCTTTCTTTCTTAGGTGCCTCCTCATGGAGCCCCCCACGGCCGCCGCCCCTGCCGGGAGCTTCATCCCCTCAATTCTGCTCCTGGCCAGTGGTACAGTGGTGGTCGCCCTTCTGGGCGCCGCGCACCACCTGGGGCTCTTCTACCAGCTGAGGCACAAGGTGCGGGGCACATGGACGGGAGGCGGGCTGGGGCATCCCTGGCACCCCTTCCAGCTCACCCACTTTACAGGCGGGGAAAGTGAGACCCGACTTGGCCCGCAGGGACTAGCCAGTGGACTCTGCCCAGGACCTTGTCCCATTGCCACGCTGCACTAGGGAGAACCTGGATCTTTGCCTTGGGAAGGGAGAACCGGGAAGCTGCAGCTGCCTGGCCCACACTCCCCTCCCATCAGGGGCCAAGCATCTTTCAGAGAGTGGATGACACCACTACCGTACTGCCTTCCAAACTCTGTGGGGTTACAGTGGACAGACACCCAAGGGAAAGGCGGTGACAGTTTTGTGACTGTTCTTCCGTGCTAAGCTTCATGCTTTAGAGGGAGTTTCTGAGGTAGCCCAAACCACATCCCCGAAGTAGGTGCTGTTGTCATGGTCCCCCGTTTTCCAGCAAGGAAACTGAGGCCCAGAGAGGTCATGTGATAGCTTGCTCTAGGTGACATGTTTGGGGAGAACTGGCCCCACAGTCATCGCTCTTAACTACTTGGCACCTCTCTCAGGAATTTATCGTCCTCCAGACCCCTCCCCAGCCCTTCCTTTCATAGCAATCAAGCCACATCAGCAGCCCTGAGGACTTGTGGTGATTAAAAGCACAGGCCTTTTGGGGTATGTGGGGTGTGGAGCCGTGGCAGTTGGCAGCCTGTCATCTGGGCCCGTGCCTTCCTTGCAGGGTGTGGGAGATGAGGGAGGGAAGGAGTCAGGCCACCAGGTTCTGCAGAGACACTGGGCAGGTAGTTCTGGCGTCCCAAGCTGGTGGTTGAGCCCCTGCCCTGTGTCCTGGCCAAGCTCCCTGGGTCATCTAGATCCTTTCTGTCCTCTTGCTCAGGTTGCCCCACCATCCCTGAGGCAAGTAGTGTAACGGAGCAGAGCGCCGAAGAGCGTGGGTTTTAGCTGAGTGTCAGTCTTGCTTTCATTCCTTTCTAGCGGTGGCCTTGGGTAAATCCTGGGCTCCTGGGCTGTTCAAGGATACAGTGACGCTCCCTTAGCTGAGGGCTCATGGGAGGGAGGGAGGAGATGATGAGATGACTGCCTGACCAACACTAAGCAAGCCCCGACCCGACCCGACCCGACCCTGCTCCCGCCCTTCTTTCCAGGATGGTCCCACCCCTCCCCCATCTCACCTGGTGCCCTTGCCCTAGTCATTGACCTTCTTGCCGCTCCTCCTCCTGGGGCCCAGGTGGACAAGGCCAGTGTCCGGCATGGTGGGGAGAACGTGGCGGCCGTGCTGCGTGCCCACGGTGTGCGCTTCCTCTTCACGCTGGTCGGTGGGCACATCTCCCCGCTCCTGGTAGCCTGTGAGAAGCTGGGCATCCGCGTGGTGGACACGCGCCACGAGGTCACAGCTGTCTTTGCAGCTGACGCTGTGGCCCGCTTGACCGGTGAGAGTGGCAGGGTGTGGGACGGGGTGGGTGTGACGGTGGAATGGGGTGTCTGGGATGGGGGCAGGGCTATGATGGTGCCTGTGTTTCAGGGACCGTGGGCGTAGCGGCGGTGACGGCAGGCCCCGGCCTCACCAACACTGTGACAGCGATAAAGAATGCCCAGATGGCTCAGTCGCCGGTCCTGCTCCTGGGAGGTGCCGCTAGCACCCTGCTGCAGGTGCCCAGCCCACAGGGGGCAGTGTGGGCCCCAGGGAAGCCTGGGGGGCTCACGTGCTGACGTCCTGACTCATCTTTGCCAGAACCGGGGGGCACTCCAGGCCATTGACCAGATGTCACTGTTCCGGCCACTCTGCAAGTTCTGTGCATCAGTGCGGAGGGTGCGGGACATCGTGCCCACCCTGAGGGCTGCCATGGCCGCTGCGCAGTCGGGCACGCCGGGTAGGTGGTGGGGGCTGGACGGTGGTCAGGTCCTGGGGGCTGGCGGCCTCAGGTGACACTGCAGGCTCAGCATCCCCCTGTCCCGGCAGGCCCGGTGTTCGTGGAGCTGCCCATTGATGTGCTGTACCCCTACTTCATGGTCCAGAAGGAGGTGTTGCCCATCAAACCACCCAAGGGCCTCCTGGGTTGGGCGGTCACCTGGTGAGAACCCCTAGCTCACCACCCCTTCCCTGTCCCACACCCCTCAGCGAGAGCCCCTTCCATTGATTCAAGCGGGAAGGGAAGTCCAAGTAGAAGGAGCAGCAAATGCATGGGCCCTAGGGTAGGGATGAACTTTGGGTTGGAAAAGCCAAGAGTCTGCTGTGTGGTGGGAGCAGGTGAGCAAGGGACAGAGCAGAAGGGGGTGAGGCTCAGCGGTTGGCAGGGGCCACTGTCAGGACGTGGGATTTTGTTTTTACGTCGTGATGCCTGGAGAAGCATTGGAACAGCTGAAGCAGAGGCATAGGACTCTCGAATTTGGGTTTTGGTAATGTTCCCTGGGGCTGCTGTTGGAGAGTGGACTGTGGGTTGGGGGTGGGGGTAGGGACTGGAAGCCAGGAGAAGGTATGAGGGACTGCAGGGTGAGAGGCAATGGTGGCCTGGTTCAGGGTGTGGGCTGTGGAGTGGAGAGGGTGGATGGATTGCATATAAGTGTTTGGAATTCTGTGAGGCCAGCATAAGGGGACGGTGGTCACAGTAGGTCCCTATAGACCGGCTGATTTCAGGCCTAAGTGAAAGGAGCTTGGAGAGCTCAGGGCAGCAAGGCTGGCCTGGGACAAGCATGAAGGTCTTTCCGGAAAGCTGACAGTTTGAGGCAGGCTTCTTGCAGTTGGGGAGCCTGGGTGGAGCAAGCGGTTTGTGATCAGCTGCTAACCGAAAAGTTGGTGGTTCGAGTCCACCCAGAGCGCCTTGGAAGGAAGGCCTGGTGATCTGCTTCCAGAAAGGTCACAGCCTTGAAAACCCTATGGAGCACAGTTCTAATCTAGCACACGTGGGGTGGCCAGGGGTTGGGGTTGACTAGACAGCAGCTGGTGTCTTTCAGTTGAGAGGATAAATGGGGCATCCAGTAGGGGCATAGCCTGGACAGAGGTGTGCCGAAGGTGGGGTCAGTTTGGGGCACTACCAAGACAGGCCTAGGTGAAAAGGGCACAGGATGGAGGTGCTTCGTTCTTCTTCCACCAGGACGGACACGAGACAGGCCAGCCCTTGCTCTCTGGGCACGTGCAGAGTGCCTCAAGGGCCAGCTCACTGAGTTGTTCTGTGGCCATGACAGCCTCATTCTTAAAACTCCCTACTCCCGGCCTCTTGGTTACTGCCCTCCCCTTGTCCTCCTCATCCTCTGCCAGGCCGGCTCTTCCCGTGCCTTTTTTAAAAAATTATACTGCTGGTGAAATCATAGATAACCTAACATGCCAGCTAGATAACCTAACATGCCAGCTCAACAGTTGCCACATGTGCAATTCAGTGACCTTGATTACATTCTTCAAGTTGTGCAACCGTTCTCGCTATCCTCTTCTAAATCGTTGTGCCACCATTGACATAAACTCGGTGCCTCCTAAGGAGAGTCTCTCCCTTTTCCCCTTTTTCCCGCCTTGGCAACTAATAACAATCTTTGATTTGTATGTATTTGTTAATTTCATATAAGTGAGATAAGTTGTTTGTCTTTTTGTATCTGACTTATTTCACTCAACATAATATTTTCAAGGTTCATCCATGTTGGAACATGTATCAGAACTTCATTTCTCTATGGCTGAGAGTATTCCATTTTAGGGATGGAACCACATTGTGTTTATCCATTCATCTGTTGTTGGACATTTTGGTTGTTTCTGCTTCCTGGGCCTTTTGTTTAAAGGTTGGGGTGTCTCTCAGCTTCATCTTTGATCTCCTCTCAGTCTCTGAAATCTTGACTCTTCTTTAAAAGGGAAAATGGAAGCTTCTGGCCCTGAACTCCAAAGGCTGCAGCCCACACTTCTGTTCTTGAACTGATTGCGTGTTCCTTGAGGGCAGGGGCGGGGCCAGATTTATCTTTGTGCCTCCAGGCCCTGCACAGGTCTGGTACAGAGTTGGTAACTAAACCACACCAGTTGCTTTTGAGTCCATTCCAACTCATGGCAGCACCCACGTATGTCACAGTAGGACTGTGCTCCATAGAGTTTTTAATGGCTGGATTTTGGGAAGCAAATTGACGGGCCTTTCTTCTGAGGCACCTCTGGGTATACTCAAACCTCCAACTTTTTGGCTAGCAGCCAAGTGCATTCACTGTCTGCACTTCCCAGGGACTCCTGATAACCAGCCTCTTTCTCCACCCTTCACAGGTACTTAGAGAATCACCTGGCCAACCTCTTTGCGGGGGCCTGGGGGCCTCAGCCAGAAGGGCCCCTGCCCTTGGACATTCCCCAAGCGCCCTCCCAGCAGGTGAGTCACTTGTCTTCCTTGGCCAAGGACCCCTGCTGGGCAGCATGGCCTTCCCCTGAATCAGTACTGGAGCCTTGATCGTGAGGGCTGATGGAGACTCAGGGATGGCCCTCTGATCCCCCTCTCACCCCAGGTCCAGCGCTGCGTGGAGATCTTGAGCCGGGCCAAGAGGCCCCTGATGGTACTGGGGAGCCAGGCCCTGTTGCCCCCGACACCACCTGACAAGCTTCGGTGAGAAGCCCCCGGCCCTGCCCTCGTTATCATCGCACTCTGTCCCTGGCTCCTCTGCTGCCCTGTGGGGAGGGGCTGGGCTCTTGGACACGCTGACACCTGCTTTGCCTGGACCCCCAGGGCTGCCGTTGAGACCCTGGGAGTCCCCTGCTTCCTGGGAGGCATGGCACGGGGGCTGCTGGGCCGCAACAACCCCCTCCATATCCGGCAGAACCGCAGTGCCGCCCTAAAGAAGGCTGATGTGGTCATCCTGGCAGGTGGGCTGGCTTCCTTCCCTCTCACTCTTCCCCCATCACATGGCACCCCTTACCCTGTGGGCCTTCGTCTCCTAGCCAGGGACTCCTTGCCATCTGCACCCCAGCCTTTCAGTGGTTTGGTTTACCTAACAACCCTGAATCTGAAATCCAGGTTACTGTCTCCAGGCTGTGGTTGCGTTGTGACCCAGCTTTACAGAAAGGAGAATGAACACATATTGGGCACCTCCTGTGTTTTCTACACATTGTCACATGAAGTGCTTTGAACCCTGCCAGAGACATGATAGGGGGATGTTTTAGTTCCCTAGAGCTGCTGTAACAGAAATACCACAAGTGGGTGACTGTAACAAACAAATTTATTTTCTCCCATTTCAGGAGGCTAGAAGTCCAAATTTAGGGTGCCAGCTCTAGGGGAAGGCTCCTGTCGGCTCTGGGGGAAAATCCTTGTTTCGGCTTCTCTAGCATTCTTGGTGTTGCTCGGTTCCTTGGCGTTCTCCACACGGTGCCTCTTTGTCCTTGATTTCTCCCCTTTGTCCTTGATTTTCTCTGTGCGTAATCTGCTTTTTTAATATCTCAAAAGTGGTTAGATTTAAGGCAAACTCTCTGCTGATATGGAGCCCTGGTAGTGCAGTGGTTAAGAGCTCAGCTGCTAATCAATAGATCAGCGGTTTGAATCCACCCGCTGGTCCTTGGAAACCCTATAGGGCAGTTCTACTCTGTCCAATAGGGTCGCAGCTATGAGTCAGAATCTACTCGACGGCAAGGATTTTTTTGGTTTATGCTGGTATGACCTCATTAACATAACAAAGAAAATCCTATCCCCAGATGGGATTACATCCACAGGTATAGGAGTTAGGATTCCAAGATATATTTCTGGAGGATACAACTCAGTCTATAACAGTGTATCAGTTAGCTATTGCTGTTTAATAACCATCCCCTAGCCCAGTGTCTTAAATTGCGTTGATTATTTCTCAAGACCCACCTATGGGTTGGCTGGGCAGTTCTCTTGGTTTCGGTTGGGCTCATTCATGTGTCTGCAGTCATTTGAGGCAGCCAGATGGGGAAGCAGCTGTGCTGATCCAGGCTGGGCTCATTCATACATTTGGGGGTCAGCTGGCTGCAGGCCTCAGTTGGAGTAACTGCATTCTCCTTACTGTGTTTCTCATCATCCACCATTCTAGCTTGGGCTTATTCACTTGGTGGGGATGAGAAACACATGGGTCATTGGGGGAGCCCAGTTCTAGAGGGAGAGAAAGGAAGCTGCAAGGCTTTTTGTGGCCTAGTGTCAGGAATGGCATGCCGATTCTGTGGCCCGAGGCATGTCACAAAGCCAGCCTAAAATCAATGCTAAAGGCAGGGATACAAGGAGGGGTGGAGAACGGGGCCCTTTCGCACTGGATCTACACAGTGGAATGGGTGAAACAGTGAGCCCACCCCCAGGACCCTGGCCCTCTGTCCACCGAGGCCCTGTCTTCTCCCCCCCCGGCCCCTCCGCAGGAACTGTGTGTGACTTCCGCTTGTCCTACGGCCGTGTCCTAAGCCGCAGCAGCAAGATCATCGTTGCCAACCGTAACCGGGAACAGATGCTGCTCAACTCGGACTTATTTTGGAAGCCCCAGGAAGCCGTGCAGGGTGAGCCCCCAAGTCTCCCCACTCATGCCTGCTCCTCCCTGCTCCTGTTCTCCTGCTTGAGTTGGGTACTGGGGAGCAAGGCCCCACCCTTGTCAGGAGTAGCCAGTCTTGGATGGATGGGCACTTTTGTGTGAACAGACAGTGGGAGGTTTGGAAACATGGATGCCATTGTGTCCCTTGGCTGCCCCCTCCTGTGGCAGCCCACTGCTCCTTGAAAATGAAGAACTCATCCCTGGGTCCCTGAGGCCTCCTCCCCAGTCCCCAGCCTCCATCTTTTAGCCTCACCCTTGGGGCCTTTCGTTGCCTTCTTTGCCCGTCATCTTGAGGATGTGACTCTCCCGCTCCTGTGTGTGGTACAGAAGTGGCACGTTGGGGTTGTGTTTGGGAAGGTCTACTCTGGCAGCTGGTGGGGCAGGTGGGATGAAAGGGGGCCTAGCGGAAGCAGGGGGCCCAGGACAGAAATGATGATCCCTGGAGGAGGGACGGACAAGGACAAGAGATGCAACTTCTTTGATCCCCGTCTCCTCTTTACCCAAGTGTGTGTGATGTGAAGCGCACTCCAGGCCATTTATCCATTTGTGAAACGTTCTCTGTGGGCCTCCGTGCACCTGGCTTGTAGACATGTGCCTGGTGGGTGCAGCTGTGTTTATTGACCTATTTCAAGGCTGAATGGACAGGCTCAGTGGCCTGGGTGGGAGGGGGTGGCGGACAGTGAGGCCAGCTTGCATTTCCCATGGGCTTCTTGTTGTTAGTTGCCATAGAGATGACTCAGACTCATGGCAACCCCATGTGTGCAGAGTGGGAATGTGCTCCGTAGGGTTTTCAAGGCCATGACCTTTTGGAAACATTGCCAGGCCTGTCTTCTGAGGCACTTCTGGGTGGGTTCAAACCACCACACCTGAATCTCGTTCTCTGGCCTCACCTTCTCTCCCCTGGGCAGTCTCATCTGGCAGGTTTGGGGTGTTTCACCCATTTGGCCCTGTTAGGAAACTGTCCCGGGGGTTCCCGGCCTACCACCACACCTCCTCAGATGTCACTGTTCTCAGTCCCTCCCCCCACCCCAGCCAGACCCTCTTATTCCTCCCACAGGAGACGTGGCCTCTTTTGTGCTGAAGCTGGGGGAGGGCCTGCGGGGCCACACATGGGGACCAGACTGGGTGGAGGAGCTTCGAGAAGCCGACCGGCAGAAGGAACAGACTTTCCGGTGGGGCTGGGTCAGGTGGAGATAGGGGTTCCAGTGGGTGTTGGGGTTCCTACTACTACCTGCCACTGACCTGCATGCCTGGTTGCAGGGAGAAGGCGGCAAGGCCTGTGGCCCAGCACCTGAACCCGGTGTGGGTGCTACAGCTGGTGGATGAGACCCTGCCTGAGGACTCAGTCCTGGTAGTTGATGGTGGGGACTTTGTGGGCACTGCTGCCCACCTGGTGCGGCCTTGTGGGCCCCTGTGCTGGCTGGATCCTGGTAAGGAGGGGCCCATGCCCTGGGAGGTGTGTGCTCCTGGCCTCTTCACACTGACCTGTTCTTGGTCTTCCTAGGGGCCTTCGGGACTCTGGGGGTTGGTGCAGGGTTCGCGCTTGGGGCCAAGCTGTGCAGGCCGGACACCGAGGTGAGCTGGGGGCGCTTCAGGCGGGGGGCTGGCTGCTCTCTGGGCTGTGGGCCCTACTCACTGCCCTCTGTCGCCCACCAGGTCTGGTGCCTGTTTGGGGATGGAGCCTTTGGCTACAGCCTGATTGAGTTTGACACCTTTGTCAGACACAAGGTGAGCGGGTTAAGGCTCCCTGCCCTGAGGGACATTCAGGGAGACGTCGTCAGGGGTGGGGAGGGCACCCTTTGGTCTGGCAGAGGCACTGGCCCCCTCTGTCCTCTGACTGAAGGCCATGGCTGGCCTTGTCTCCCCCTGCAGACCCCGGTGATCGCCTTGGTGGGGAACGACGCTGGCTGGACACAGATTTCCCGGGAACAGGTGCCCTCTCTGGGTAGCAACGTGGCCTGTGGCCTGGCCTACACGGGTGAGGGGCCGTGGAGAGGGAGGAAGGACTGTGGGGAAGGTGGAGGGGCCGTGGGTAGAAGGGAAGGACCTTGGGGAGCGGGGAGGGGGGAGGGGTGAAGGGCCCTGTGTAGGTTTGGGGGGCTGTGGGGAGGAGGGAGGGACCATGGGGAGTGGGAAAGGGTAAGGGGCCTTGAGGAGGGTGTAGGGCCGTTGGGAGGGCTAGGTGCTGCAGGTTGGTTTGAGGTGCCACAGGGAGAACAGGGCACTGTGGGGAGGTTTGAGGGGCCACGAGGAGGGTGAGGGTCCATGGGGAGGGTGGGAGGCTGTTTTCAGGCCTGGGCTGGCTGTACGGTGGGCTGGGTCCCTGCTGCCATCTGACTCGACCTCCCCCTGTAGATTATCACAAGGCAGCTATGGGTCTGGGGGCCCGGGGATTGCTGCTGTCTCGGGAGAATGAGGATCAGGTGGTCCAGGTGCTGCGTGAGGCCCAGCAGCAGTGCCAAGACGGCCACCCAGTCGTGGTTAACATCCTTATCGGGAAGACTGACTTCCGGGATGGCTCCATCGCTGTGTAGGGCCTTGTGGATTGGGACCCTTGGCTCCTTCCCACCCCTGGACTGTG
The DNA here is from genome assembly GCA_030035585.1 of Dugong dugon. Classification (NCBI taxonomy): domain Eukaryota; kingdom Metazoa; phylum Chordata; class Mammalia; order Sirenia; family Dugongidae; genus Dugong; species Dugong dugon. The sequence continues at coordinate 19,581,480 of CM057462.1, read as the reverse complement.
TCCTGCTGGCCTCATCCTTGCCTGCTTCAGGCCCACCCTGTGACCCCAGTGACTCCTCAACCTCCCTGGGGACAGGGAGGGGCTGGAGGAGTCAGGACCCAGGGAGGATCCCAGAAGTCCTGGGCAAATCTTAGGCCTTTTCCTTGGCTTCTTGGACTGAATAAACCATCTCTGGCCCTCGAGGGCAAGCCTGTGCATATTGATTTTATTGTCCACAAAGATGGAGGTGAGGGAAGGAGGTGGAGACAGGAGGGGGCCCTACTCTCCCACTGGAACTCTGGGGATTTCAGGGTGCCTGTGCACTTCAAACTGTCCCCCCTCTGTGGTCCTTCAAAGAGCCCCACGTGCCCACACCACACACATCCACTCACACGCGTCCTCACACACAGACACACATGAAGGAGGCAATAAATAGTTTCCGTACCAAAGTGCCCCAGCCTGAGGCTTCAGGCAGGGCCCCTCCAGGAGGGAGGGGTTAAGTGCTCAGAGTTTTTTGGGAGATGGGGAAAGGGAGTTGGGGAGGGGAAGGGCCAAACTCTGCTATCTCCATTTGCTGGTCTGAGACAACGTTGGGGTCTTCCCTGGAAAAGAGGGTGGGGAGACCAGCTGTTTTTCCAGAAGCCCCAGAAAAACCAGTTGTCAAGCTGACTCCATCTCATGGTGACCCCATGGTGTGTCAGAGTAGAACTGTGCTCCACAGAGTTTTCAATGGCTGATTTTTTGGAAGATCACTAGGCCTGTCTTCCCAGGCACCGCTGGGTGGACTCAAACTGCCAACCTTTCAGTTCGCAGCTGAGCACATTAACAGTTTTTGCCACCCAGGGACACCCTGAAAGCTGGAGCCCAAGATAGGGGCTGGCCCCCCCAAAGCACTACCCCATAATGGTCCTTGGGTTTTTCAAGGGCGGGAGAAGCAGAGTTCGGCCTTCAAAGCTAATACTGACGGCTGGCAGCAGCAAGAGGGTTGGCTGGTGTAGACTGGGGGTGTTTCACCTTTCCAGGGTGAAGCTCACAGTAACTGGTGTTTCCCCGAACAAGGGGAGGCAAGAGAGGCAGGCCTAGCAAGTGGCAGAACTGCCTTTTTGGCAACGAGAAGCCCTTGGTACTCAGAAAAGCTGGTCCCTAAAATCCCAGTACCCGGCCTTTGCAACCAGTGGCCGAATACAAGCAACTCGGCACGGGAATTGGGGAAGGATTCTCAGCAAGGGACTGGCTGGTCCCCTGGCAACTCCCTAACAACCAGGATTTGGGCCTTGGCAACGGGTCTGGTCCTTGGTGATTAGGGCTCCGCCTTAGCAACCAGGAGGCCGGCCCTTAGCAACCGGGGTCCCGCCCCGCCTGGCTCAGAGGCACACGTTGATCTGCTTGGAGAGCTCTCTCTCCAGGTCCAGAATGAGGGCGTCGAAGTCTTTTAAATTCAGGTGCGGGTTGAAGGGCGCATCGAAGTCGTCCTCGAAGTCGGTGGCACCCCGCGGCCCGCCCGCCTCCTCGTCGTCGTCGTCCTCGCTGTCGCTGCCCGTCACGTGGTCGTAGTCCGGCCCCGACAGAAACTCTCGCCCACAGGGCAGGAAGTCTCGCCCGCAGACGCTCCAGTCGCCGGCGTAGCGATTGCTTGGGGGGCTCTCGGGGCCTCCCCGGCCGCGAGGCCGGGTCACCACTTCGGGGCCCGCCAGCGGCAAGTGCAGTGGCGGCTGTCGCTTGGGCCGCAGGCACGGAGCGAGGTCCGGAGCCTCCGACGGCAGCCGGGGATCTGTGGAGGGGAAAGGGCGGGCTCATGATGACGTCACGCACAGCGGAGGCTATCTGTCCTCTGATTGGCTCCTGAGGCCACCAGGCCTCTGATGGGCCAGTCGAAAGGCAACGCCTTCGACCGGATCAGGAGCTCATTGGCTGGGCCAGAACTGGTTGCTAAGGCAACCAGGCGTGTGATTGGTATGCCAAGAGGCAGGGCCTCTGACCGCATCAAGGATGGATTGGCCGAATGAGAAGTGGTTGCTGAGGCAACCGGGTACCAGTTTACCCTGACGAGAGGGCGTGGCCTGCCTCATATTTCAGACTTTGATTGGCCGCCCGAGAAGGCATCGCCGCGGCGACCTGGCCTGACTGGCGGAGCGGGCCGGGAGCCGGCTCACCTGGCCAGGATTGCAGCAGGTAATGCAGCACCTCGATGTGGCGCTTGAAGTCCACTGCGCTGGCAAAGCCCGGGCCGGAGCCGCGGACGCGCGGCCGGGAGGGCCCCTGGCGCCCGGGCAGCAGCACTGGTCCGAAGCACACGGCCAAGTTCTGCGTCGTCATGCGGTTGTGGGTGTGGAAGGAGGAGACCAGGCGCAGGTGATCCAGGAGAAGTGTCAGGGTGGCCTGGGGAGAGGGTTGGGAGGGCATGAGGTAGGCAAAGCCAGACCTTCTGTTGTACCTGCGGGAGAGTAAGGCTCACAGTGGGGAAACAGGTTCAAGGTCTCATAGCTGAGAGATGGCAGAGCCAAGACTGGAATCCAGGACTGGCTGTGGTAGGTATTAATACTATGATCCCATTTTGCTGGAGAGGAGACTGGGGCTGGAGGTAACTTAGCTTTGGAACTGGCAGAGCTTGGACCCGAACCCACTCCTCTGTGTATTAGGCAGGGCTAGCATTAGCCCCATTTTACAGATGAGAGTATTGAGGCACAGAGAAAGGCAAGACTTGTCCAGGATCCCACAGCCAGGAAACTTTCTGTGGCAGGTTGACTGACCCTAGTTCAGAGTCTAGGTTTTTGACACATCCCAGCTGTGTGACCTTGGGCAATCCGTTCAACTTCTCCGCGCCTCAGTTTCCATGTCTGTGAATTGGTGATACTAGGAGTTCCTAGGTGGTGCAAATGGTTAACACAGTCACTGTTAACTGGAAGGTTGGAGGTTCAAGTCCACCCAGAGGCACCTCGGAAGAAAAGCCTGGTGATCTACTTCCAAAAAACCAGCCTTTGAAAATCCCATTGAGCACAAGTTCTACACTGACACACATGGGGTTGCCATGAGTTGGAGTTGACTTCCTAGGCTTGTGATGCCGTGAGCTCATGCCCTATGCCCATGTGTCCTGCCCACCCCTGAAAGGCCATCCTCACCCCAACTCACCCTCTCCACATCTGGCAGGCAGCTTAGGAGTCCTCTGGTGCCCTCAGGACTGGGGGGATCCCGGGCTGGGGGCCCCTGGGCCATGGCCTCCAGCACCACCTGATAGAGGGGCTGGGTGATGAGAGGGGTGGGCAACTCCCGAAGATAATCCTTGAGGATGCCTGCAGACACACGGCACCTTCTGGTTAGGGTACCCCTGGCTCCTGAGGCCAGAAGGGTCACTTGAGACTAGGAGGGGGGAGGACGACAGGCTGAGGAGGGTGAAAGCAAATCCAGACAGAAGAGGGACAGCTTGGAGTTGAGGGGGCAAATCAGGCAGGGGGAGGAGCATACTGACCAGTAATGACATTGATATCGGGGTACAGGTCCTCGGAGAGGCAGACAGCTGCACTGTCCCGCTCAAAGGCATCCCGTAGCTCTTTTTTCACTGCCGCTGAGCCGCACAGACGGTACAGCCCCACGACCTGGGGGTAGGGGCAGAGAGAGGGTGTCTCCTTGCTATGGCCTAGTGGGGGTAGGAGCCAGAGGGGCAGTGGACGCTGCAGGCTAGGAGGTTGGGGAATGGGCTGTAGTCCCATTGGCTGTCTTCCTACTCCTGACACCCATCAGGGGTCCCTGCCTCAATGCCTGGACAACCTGGCTCATGGACACTGATTAGATCACTTGTCTGGAGCCCAGGAAACTCTAACTCCTCTGTCAGCTCCCTTGTCACCTCCTCAGGGAAGTCTTCTGTGCCTACCCCAAGCAGACCAGGTCCTGCTTTCAGCTCTCACAGCCTCAGCTAGCTGCCCTCCTTAACTCTCCTCCTAGCTGCAGTTTTTTTTTATGTTTGTGAGTTAATGGACTCGTGTTTTTCCCCCATCAGACTCTGAGCTCCAGGAGGGCTAGAATGCTGTGTTATTAAAAGGGTGATGACCCAGAGGGTTCCAGGCTGGTGCTATGGTCTGGAGGCCCTCTGCCCCTGTGAAGGCTGGGATGGGAGCTAGGAATGGCCCAGGCTGGGAGCCAGGCTGGTCATCCTGAGGTTTGGGGGCAGTAGGGTGGTGGTGGGCTTACCCGCAGCCCACGGCGCTCGATCTGCCCCACGCACTTCTGGATGATGAGGGGCACCTGGCCAGGAGGCTGCTCCCGCTCCACCAACAGGGGCAGAGGCAGCCCAAAGACGCGGGGCTCAGCTGTGCCTGGGGCTTCCTGCTGCTCTGACAGGGTCAGCTTCGCATACAGCAGCCCCTGGGGCTCCAGGCGAACGGCCAGCTGCTGGGCCTGGCACCCTGGGAATGAAAAGTGGCCTGAGCTGGGTCTGGGCCGTGCAGGCCTTTGTACCCTGGCCCCCATACTCCCACTCATCCCTTCACCCCAGGCCTAGCATCTAGGGGACTCCTGGGAGTGGGGGGAGCCCTGAGTTAGGGCTGCCCCTGCAGGCTCCTGTGCCTTGGGCCCCATATCCATACCCATCCCCCTACCCTGGGCCCAGCACCCTGGGGACTCCTGGGAGGGGGGAAGGCCTGAGTTGGGGCTGCTGAGACTGCAGGATCCTGTGCCCTGGGTCCCCTACTCCAAGCCACCTCCACCCTAGGCCCTTACATACCCTGTGGACTCTGAGGGGGAGTAACCCTGAGATGGTTCTACCTGTGCAGGTTTCTGGGCCCTGGCTCCTATACCCCCACCCATCTCCTTACCCTGGGCTCAGCACCCTGGGTACTCCTGGGAGTGGGAGGGGGGATCCCTGAGCTGCGTCTGCCCCCTCACCCCCGCCCCAGATCCAGTGCCCTAATCCACTCCACCCCCCACCCCACTGCAGCCCATGCTTACCGCGGAAGACCATGGGCAGCAGCACGGTCCCCTGGGCACAGGGCCGGTGCCGCCGCACGCCAGGGTCCCAGGCCAGCACCAGCGCCCGCAGAAGCCGGGCGGCCTCGAGCTCCAGGTGGAAGGTATGGTCCAGCCGTAGGAAATCCGGACCGCCGCGCAGCGGCCCCGTGCGCGCCCGGGCCACCCCGTCCACCTGCAGCAGGCAACAGAGATCCCGCGGGGGCGCTCCGGGTGCCAGCCGCAGTCCCCCGAGCCCGTACAGGTGCAGGCTCAGACGGCCCCAGAGCGCGGGCGGGGGCGCGCGGGCCGCAGGGCCCGCTTCGTAGGGCCGGAAGGCGGTGGGTGACGGGGGCCCTGCCGCACGCTCAGGCGAGTCGCCGTCGCTCAGATAGCCGGCCCGGGGCCCCCGCGTGACCCCGGCCCCTGCTGCGCGCCCAGGGGCCCCCACACTGCTGTCCAGGTGGTAGCGGCTGATGACCGAGCCCGCGGGGGCAGCCCTGTCGCGCTCGCGGCCGCCCCGGGGGCCCCGTAAGCTCAGGCGGCGGCGCAGCTCCGGCAGTTTCTTCATTTTCAGGGACAGGCGCCGCGCCGGGCCCGGGGACTTGGTGCGCGAGGCCTTGGCCGGGGGCGGCGGCGGGTGCTCGCCGTCCAGCTCCCCCGCGCCTGGCTGCTTCCCCACGCGCACTGGCGGCCGAGGGTCTTCCTCGGGGATGGGGTTGTACCAGATCTCGCCGGCCGGCTCACCGCTGCTCGGCACCCCGAGCCCCAGCGCGGCTTCCTCCTGAGGCTTTGCCCCGCCCAGCACCCAGCGGCGGCTGCTGGACTCCAGGCTCTGCAGGTAGGCCCCCCGCGCGGGACTCCGAGAGGCCTCGGGGCTGGGGGGCCCCTCTGCACCCACCGGGCACCCTTCGGGGGCCTGGGGCTCTGGCTCGGGGTTGCTGGGCTCTACGGGCTGGGCTGGACGACCTGGTGGAGAGCAAGGAGATGGGACTCAGTGTCCTCGACCCTCCTGCACCCAGCTGCCCCTGGCTGCCTGTGGCCACCTCCAGCCACTTCCAGACTAATGCCAGCCCACGGCTCTTTCCCCAGCTTCTGCCAGACCTGGGGTATGCTTAACACCTACATCCACTAGAAGACTGTTGGACAGCTGAGAGCCAGCCCTGGCTCATTGTGTGGCTTTGGACAGGTCACTGCCTCCTGAGGCCTGGTGCTTTGTCTGGGACGGGTGGGCGGCCAAGGATCTCAGCAGTTGCCATCTTAGAGCCCACCCCCTCTCAGGCCCTGGCGTCCAAGCGGGGACTCGACACCTTCCAGCTTTGGGGTCTGGGTTGGTTTCTCAGGGCCCTGTTTCCATGTCCCTGCCCCTCTCATTAGCCCTTGCCCCTCCACCCCCGGTGGCCTTGGGCACTTCATTTCCCCTCCCTGAGCCTCCATGCCCTGTAAAATGGGGGATGTGAGGCCACCTACCAAGGAGTGTCCCGAGAGCAGGAAGTACCTACTCTGCGCCTTGTCACAGTCAAGCACACAGTGGACACTCACTTGGGGACAGGTGCTGGCATCAGGGTGAGGCTGAGCTCTCCCTTCCCTGCAGGCTCCCCACCTCACCCCCCACCCCAAGGGGCCTGTCTTCCAAACTCTGCCCTCATCCTGGGGCAGGCCCTGCTCCTCAACCCAGGCCAGATCCCGGCTGTCAATGTCTGGAAGCCTCCCCTTTGCTCCTTCCTCCCCCTCGGACATCCGGGGCAATTTCCTGTGTATATGTGTATGTGCAACCCTGTCCCCTCTCCCTGCCCTGGGAATCTGGGAATTGTGGGGAATGGCTGTGGAGGGTCAGATCCGTGGAACTGTCTGCCTTCCCTCCCCCTCCTTCCCAGGGCCCCCTTCCCATGCAGCTTATGTTTCCCTAAAGTTGTGTCTGGCTTGTCTGCTGACCCCTCCTCCGGTCGCCCGATTTACACCCACAGGGCTCTGTCTTGCGGGTCCCTACAAGTAGCATGGTCCAAGGAGTCTGTTAAGTTACTTCACTGGCCCCGGGCTAATTACCCAACTGCCTGGTGACTCAGTTTCTCTATCTGTATAAGGGGGAGAATGTCCCGGGGCTGCGGAAGACCGCTGAAGCCCTTGCCAAGCTGCTGCAGTCCCTGGTCAGTGAACGGGATCAAGTGGGGTGGGATGCCTGTCCTCTCCCCATCTCCCCTTCTGCGGCCACAAAGGGCCCCAGCGCCTCAGCCTCCTAGCCCCTCCTCCCCTCCAGGCGCTCTGTCCCAGCCCCATTTCCTGTCAGGGGCGAGGCCCCCTCCCGGGCCTCCCAAGGCGCCCGCAGCGCTGGTATCCCGGGCCCGCGGCACATAACGGTCTGCGCCACCCACCACCTCGTCCTAGCCCCTTCCTTCCAGGACCCCGGCACCGGGGGCTCCAGGCCTGGTCCCCACCCGCACCCTCAGGGGCCACCGCAGGGCGCCCCCTGTCCCCTCGGCTGCTCCTCCTCGGGGCCCCAGGAACCCCTCCCAGGCCAGGCCGGGCGCGCGCCCCCAAACCCCCAGCGCCCCGCTCACCGCGCTCCTTCGCGTCTGACTTTTTCCGGGGCAGTTTCTCCCGGCCCCGCAGGCGGGAGAAGGTTTTCCTGAGCAGCGGCTCGGCCATGCTGGGGCCCGGGCCGGGCCGAGTGCGCGCCCGGTCCGGCCGCGCCGCCCCCCGTAGCCCGCCCGTCCCGCCCCGCCCCGGCCTCTCGCCAGCCCCTCGCCCCGCGGCAGCAGGAAGCACATTCCGGGAATGCTTGGCCCAAACTTTTTTTTTTTTTTTTTTTTCCCGCGGCCTGAGCGGGCGGTGCTGGGAGATGTAGTCGCTGGGGCCGGGAGGGCACGGGGTGGGGGCTCCGGGCGGCCTTCCTGTGCTTCGACCCTGAATGGCGTGGCGCAGCCCGGGCCTCTCGTCTTCCCTCTTACCCACCCGCCACTGGTGAGCGCATCCAGCACTTTCTCTTGGGTCTCCTTCCAAAACACATTCTGCATGTACCGCCTCCACCCCTCACTTTCCATCTAGTGCTTCATCCAGGGCCAAACCCTGGCATCATTCCCTTCGATGGCCTCCAGCCTCTTCTGTGGTCTCCCGGATGCCACTCTTGCGCCCCAACCCCATACCAGTTTCTACTGCTGTGTAAACTTAGTGGGTAAAACAGCCATTTCATTATGCTTCTAGAGGCTGGGGGTCAGGAATTTGGACAGGGCGCAGCTGACATTAAGTGTCTCTATTTCATGACATCTGGGCCTGTGGTTAGGGGCAACTTGACAAATGAGGGGCCTGAATCACCTGAAGGCATCTTCACTTAAATGTCTGGTGATTGACTCTGGTTTGGATCTCTGCTGGGCCTGTGGCACCCGCGCATGGCCCCTCCATGTGGCTTGGGCTTCCTCCCAATATGGCGGCCTTGGGATAGTTAGCCTTCTTAGCTGTCACTACCTGTATAAAATACCTGTTGCTGTTGAGTCGATTCTTACTAATAGCGACCATGCAGGACAGAGTAGAACTGCCCCATAGGGTTTCCAAGGAGTGGCTGGTGGATTCCAACTGACAACATTTTGGTTAGCAGCTGAACTCTTAACCACTGTGCCACCAGGGCTCCACTACACTGTCACTAGGGCTCCAAAAGCAAACAAGGCAGAAGCTGCATTCCCTTTTCTGACATAGACTTGGGGTTCACATCTGGCACCAGATTCAAGAGGAGGGGACATAGGCCTCACTTCTCTCAGTGGGAGGCGTGTCAGGATCACAAGAAGATGTGGGGTGGAAGATATTGTTGTGTCCATTTTGGAAAATATAACCTACCTATCTTAGTTAACTAGTGCTGCTATAACAGAAATACCACAAGTGGATGGCTTTAACGAAGAGGAATTTATTGTTTCACAATCTGGTAGGCTAGAAGTCCAAATTCAGGGTGTCAGCTCCAGGCAAAGGCTTTCTCTCTCTGTTGGCTCAGGAGGAAGATCCTTGTCATCAGTCTTCCGCTGGACTAGGAGCTTCTCAGTGCAGGCACCCTGGGTTCAAAGGACACGCTCTGCTCCTGGCACTACTTTCTTGGTGGTATGAGGTCCCCCTGTCTCTCTGTTATAGCTCAAAAGAGATTGACTCAAGATACTTAATCTTGTAAATTGAGTCCTGCATCCTTAACGTAACTGCCTTAATCCTGCCTCATTAACATCATACAGGCAGGATTTACAACACATAGGAAAATCACATCAGCTTAGCCAAGCTGACACACATTTTTGGGGGATACAATTCAATCCATAACACTACCTTACTCCTGCATTCCATTTTCTGCACAGAACCCAGAGTGGACTTCAAAAGCTGAAATTATGGCACACTCCTGATGAACAATCTTCCCATGACTGCTTACCCCACCTAGAATAAAATTCCCACAGTGGCCTATAAGACACCATGGACTCCTTTCCATTCTTCCTTCATATCAAACTGTTCATGCCCCAGGCCATTTGCACATGCAGTTCCCCAAGCCTGGGACGCTCTGGTTCTCCTGAGACTGCTTCTTTCTCATCCTTTAGATCCAGTGACACCTCCTTGGAAAGCCCTCCCTGACCACCCACTGCTGTCCAGTCTTTATTACATCACTCTGTTTTCTTGGTTTTAACACTTGACACAGTTTGAAATGAACAGTGTCAATGGTTTGTTCTAGCTTTTCTGTCTCCTCCATCCCAGGACTTCACCATGAGATAATGCTGGTCTGTCTTGTTCACCTCTGAAGGTTCAGGTGGGAGACCAGGTGCGAGGTGGTGGAGGCCTGGATGGGGAGTAGGGCGTAGCCAAGAGACCTGGAGAGAGGAGGTTGTATGTGTTTGGTTATTATGTGTCTTGGAATGGATCTCCTTGAGTTTATCCTACTTGGAGTTGGTTGAGCTTCTTGAATGTGTTGTCATTAGCTGTTGTCGAGTTGGCTCCTGACTCATGATAACCTTATGCACGATAGAATGAAATGTTGCCCGGTCCTGCACCATCTCCATGATTGGTTGCTGATTGGACCATTGAGATCCATAGGGTTTCCACTGGCTGGTTTTCGGAAGTAGATCACCAGGCCTTTCTTCCTAATCAGTCTTAGTCTGGAAGCTCCATTGAAACCTGTCCAACATCATAGCAACATGCATGTTTTTCATCAGATCTGGGAAGCTTCCAGCCATTATTTCTTCAAATATTCTTTCTGCCCCTTTCTCTCTCTTATCTCCTTCTGGGATTCCCATTATGCCTATGTTGGTATGCTTCATGGTTTCCCCCAGGTCTTTTAAGCTCTGTTCATTTTTCTTGGTTGTGTGTGTCTTTGGGAGAAGTTAGGCTGCAGAGGGGTGGGGCACACTCTTCTCCCTCCCCATCAGATCCCTGCCCAGAGCCTTAGAGGCCAAGGATCAGGCAACACCTCTTCACAAGTCCAGGGCAGGGGCTCTGTTCAAGCCTCAAGACAGGGATCACATTGGGGTACAGAGACTCAGAGGAATGGGAGCCAGTGTGGGAGTGGATGTGAGAACAACCCTTGGCCTCACCCCTATCTCATCAAATGATCAAAAACACCATATCCCACATGGCACATAAATATAATTTTTTTTGGTAAATCCTTTTGAAAGTGTTTCTGTACTTCTGCATTTTTATGGCCACATGTGGGTCACTGAATTCACATTATTGTTAGCTGCTGTCAAGTCAGCCTCCAGCTCATGCTGACCCCATGCTCAACAAAAATGAAATGCTGCCTGGTCCTGTGCCTTACCAATCAATGATCGGTTGCAGATTGGACCATTGTGATCCATAGGGTTTTCATTTGATGATTTCCAGAAGTAGATCAGTAGGCTTTTCTTCCTCCTCCGTCTTAGTCTGGTAGCTTTGCTGAGATCTGTTCAGCGTCCCAGAAACACACAAGCCTCCACTGACAGACGAGTGGTGGCTGTGCATGAGGTGCATTGGCTAGAAATTAAACCCATGTCTCCTGCATGGAAGGTGAGAAGTTTACTGCTGAGCCACCACTGCCCCCATTGAATTCATAGTTAGCTATTATTCTTTCTCAGCATCATATATATAAAACCAAAACAAAAAACAAAAAACAAACCTGTTGCTGTTGAGTTGATTCCAACTCATATAGACCCTATAGGACAGAGCAGAACCACCCCATAGAGCTTCCAAGGAGTGCCTAGCGGATTTGAACTGCTGACCTTTTGGTTAGCAGCCATAGCTCTTAACCACTACGGCATCAGGGTTTCCATCATATATATATAGTACTCAGAAAATTCTTGGTAAGTGAGAACAAATTATCTACAAATTGTATATTATAAAAGCTAAATTTAATGCTTGATGAAGTTTGTATGGTAATTCACTTGGATTTTGCTTGTTGCTGTTCAGATTTTGGGTTATGTTCATGAATACTCACATGCATTTTCTCCCCCCATCCACAAACATTGTTATTCGTTTCCAAAAAGCTGCAGGTCTATGGCGCCTGATGGATAAATGAGTTCCTGGAAGACACAAGGTTTTTTTTTTGAAAGGAAACATGCAGGTGGAGGGGGCTGGTGAGGTGTGAGCAAATCTTTGCACCTCTGTGGCAGACACTGGGAGTTGGTGGATCAATACCCCAGCTCCCTTGCCCCTCATGTGGAATAGCTCTGAGGTGCATATTCTGTGTTGATCCCCAGCTGCCCACAGTGGAAACTTGCTTATCAACACTCTTTACTGACTTCCTTCCCTTCCCTGTCTCACTTCTGGTGTTTCCTGGGATCTCCTCCATAATAAACTACTTGCATGTGAATCCTTGTCTCAGGGCCAGCTTCTGGGGGAGCCCAGATTAAGATATTCTCTCTAGGCCTATTTTCTCATCCGTCCAAAGGGAAGAATAACTCCTGCTGTTATCAGGGCTATGGGGGTGTCTTAGGCTGTGTTCTCTAGAGAAGCAAAACTAGTGAAGAGTATAAATATAAATATATATACATATAAAGAGATTTATATCAAGGAAACGGCTCACACGATTATAGAGGCTGGAACATCCCATGTCCATGGATCAGGATAGAGGCTTCTCTCGATTCACGTAGCTGCTAGCGAACCCCAGATCAGCAGGTCGGAGAGCAGGGCTCCCACTCACAGGCTGTGAAGGTCAACGAATCCAAGATTGGCAGATAAGCTGCTAGCTCAAGTCCCAAGAACCAGAGGTCAGAAGAACAGGAGGCAGCTGCAGGATCCAGAGCAAGCAAAAAGTCAGAAGGTCTGCTTATATTTGGATGTAGGCCACTCCCCCAAGGAAACTCCCTTTCAACTGACTGGCTACTCACAGAAAATTCCATCATGGGAGTGATCACATATAAACACTGAAAATCATGGCCCAGCCAAGTTGACACAATCTTAACCATCACAGGGGGTGTGGGTCAAGGGCTAGTTGCTTGTATATGTGCAGGGTGTGGACAGCCCAAGGCAGCTGAGTTAACCCTTTACAGCACAAGCTGAGATCCACAGTGCACGAGGATAAGAGGGGAGATAGGTCTCAGTAGCTCCCACCTTGAGGAGACATTCCAGTTCTTAAGCCTGAGTTGGAATGGGATAGACCCTCTAGCCCACTGCCACCTCCAACCCCACCCCCAGATAGAGTGGAATCTATAGAGATGCCCTGGAATAGGATGAAGGACTGAAGGAACTCCCTGCCTCCTGCCTTTTCCCCTCCTTCCCTCTCAGTGGCCAGGAGTACCAGGGTGGTTCTCCCTGGGCCTTAGATGTGGGGGATGGAAAGCACGAGGCCTAGAATGGCATAGCCTCTGGGGGAGACTTAGGAATTCCTAGGAATGAGGCCCCAACCCTGGGTGTTGCCTGTTGCCTCACAGTCCTGTCCACCTGGCCTTCTCCTCTCAGCCCTATTCATTCCCAGGAGCCCTTTTTCCAGCAGCCAGGAATGACAGCCTCAGTGCCATTTATAGGAGGGGCTCGGTGAAGAAGCCCCCAAGTCTGAGAGCAGACTCGCTACTGAAATGGGGGCGGTAACAGAGGGAGGGTGGACGAAGCAGGGGCTCCCACACATCTCATCCCCCCAAGACTGCTGCACCCTGGAGTTCTTGGGGAAGAGGCTCTGGGGCAGTGAATCCTGCCCTGCACGGCCCCAGGGACCCAGTGTCATGGCCTGCTGCTCTCCTCTCGCTGGGAACCATCAAGTGTGAGTGCTGGCTGTGGGGGTGGGGTACATTAAAGGACGAACTCAGCAGGCCTGGGTTGTCCACACCCTGCACATTCCAAAGAAAGGTCTGGCCTTGACCAGGTCCTGGGAGGTGACCTCCGAGCCCTTGGAATGGCCTGTCTGATAAGAGTATCTGTTTACCTGTGGCCTTGGGCCACCCCAGATTGTCTATGGCAACAATGGGATTCATGGTGGGGGACTTGAGTCATACTGGATAGTCTGTGCTAACAACAGGATTCCTGATGGGGGCCTTGAGCCACCCCAGATAGCCTGTGCTGACAATGGGATTCATAGGGAGGGTCCTGGGCCATGCTAGATGGTCTATGCTGACAATGGGATTTATGGTAGTGCCCTTGGGCCATCCCAGTAGTCTATGCCAGCATGGAATTCATGGTGGAGGCCTTAGACCATGCCAAATAGGCTGTGCTGAAAATGGAATTCTAATGGGGGCCTTGGGCCACCTTAGATGGTCTACGCCAACAATGGGATTTATGATGAGGCCCACATGCCACCCTAGATGGCTTATGTTAACAATGGAATTTATGGTGGGGGCCTTGGGCCACCTTAGATGGTCTATGCTGACAGTGGGATTTATGGTGGGCGCCTTGGGCCTTGGCCAGATAATCTTTGCTAACAATGGGATTTATGGTGGGGGTCGTTGGCCACATGGTATCAGTTCAACCTCAGAATGGGTTGGAGACTGAGTTCAGCCACGCGGGTGATCAGGCACGCCTACACGACCAACATCCAGTAAAAACTCTGGACACTAGGGCTCGGGAGAGCTCCCTGGTGGGCAATATCTTGTGTGCATTGTCACATATGGATGCTGGGAGAAGTAAGCGCTGTCCACGACACCACTGGGAAAACACACCTGGACGCTCAGGCTGTTCTTTCCTGGACCATGCCCCAGGCGCCTCTTCCTCTGACTGATTTTAGTCTATGTCCTTTTGCTGCAATAAACCATAACCATGAGTATAATGGCTTTTCTAAGTTCTGTGAAGTCCTCCTAGTGAATCAAACCTAAGACTGGTCTTGGGGACCGCTTACCTCATAGGTTCACAGAGATAGAAGCGCCTCCAGAGTCCCCAGGCAATGGACATTTGGGAGTAAGAGCTCCCCCCGCTGGGACCTCCAGCCCAATCTTTAGTGACCCTTAGTGACTTTCTGGCCACTTCCCCAGCTCGTCCATCTTTAACCCTTCACATCTCGTGTGGCAAATTTGTTCCCTCCTCCAGGGACAAGTCTTGAGCTCTTCCAAGCACGGCATGACTTTGAGCATGTCAGCTACCTGGGAGGCTGTCCAGAATCGTGATGGAGGGAGAGGTCAGACTTAGGGTCACACCAGCTGGCTGGAATCCCCCCCTGCCAGTCCAGTGTGTGTCCTTGGAAAGTCACTTTTCCTCACTGAGCCTTGGTATCCAAATCTCTAAAATTTCTTGGAGTCAACCAGTAAAATCCTGCACTAACAATAAGAAGAATTCTTGTATTCTAATACCGTCCAGGATCACTTTGAGGTGTGGAACTCCCTTGCAGTAAACAGTTTGGCCTTTTGTCCTGGTTCCTGAGAGCCTGACTACACCTGAGGCCAATGAGTGGGTGCTGACCAGACAAAGAGGGACTGCTTGGGGGCCTGATGCTGACTAAGCCTCAGGAGGTGTGATGTAATCTATCCTGGCCATGTGGTGAGGCTGATAAAGGCCTTAGAAGACAGACTTAGTGGAGTTTCTGGGATGGTGACAGCAAACATCTGCGCTCGGGAGGGTAAGCGACATAGAAGCTCTGCGCTGGCTCTTGCCCTAGGTGTTTGCATTTTTTTTCCATCCAGATTAAAGATAGCCTTTTCCCTGGAGTTGAGTCACTGCATCCAGTTGTCTGACCTGAGAAATAGAGAAGGGGCCCATGTCCACTGACCTGGCCCTGGGTGAATGAAGATGAGAGAGGGAAGGGGCTGATGCCCACTGACCTGACCACAGGTGAAGGAGGATGAGAGAGAGAAGGGGCCAGTACCTGCTCACATGGCCCTAGGTAAATGAGGATGAGAGAGGGAAGGGGCGGTGCCCGCTGGCGTGACCCCAGGAGAATGGGAATGAGAAAGCGATGCACTGGCTACTGGGGTCTGCACTGACCAGGGAAAGGAAGCTGAGATTTCCACTGGACGCAGTTGACATGTAGATTTATCATCCACCACACCTTTGGTGTCAGAGGTGGATTATCTGAGCCCCTCTGGTCTGGTTTGTACAACTGGTGACAAAGGTGGAATCGGCCACTTGGTTCTGACCATACCATCAGTCTCCTCCTTCAGAGATTTTGATATTTTTGAGAATCCCGGAATTGTATTTGCGTGTTGTTATTGTTGTGTGCCCTCAAGTTTATTTTTCACTCATAGCGACCTGTCTTGGTTATCTAGTGCAGCTATAACAAAAACACCACAAGTGGATGGCTTCAGCAAATGGAAGTTTATTCTCTCTAGTCTAGTAGGCTAGAAATCCAACAGGGCGTCAGCTCCAGGGGAAGATTTTCTCTCTTTGTGGGCTCTGGAGGGAGGTCCTTGTCATCAATCTTCCCCTGGACTCGGAGATTCTCTGTGCAGGAATCCTGAGTCCAAAGGTCAAACTTTGCTCCTGGCACTGCTTTCTTGGTGGTACAAGGTCTCCCTGTCTCTGCTCGCTTCTCTCTTTTATATCTCAAAAGGGATTGGCTTAAGACACAATCTAATCTTCTAGATCTCATCAATAATAACCGCCACTAATCTATCTCATTAACATCATAGTGATAGAATTTACAACACATAGGAAAATCACATCCGATGACAAAATGGTGGACATTCACACAATACTGGGAATCATGGCCTAGCCAAATTGATGTATATATTTTTTGGGGACACAATTCAATCCATGACATGACCCCATGTGACAGGGTAGAACTTCCCCATAAGGTTTGTCTAGGCTGTAATCTTTACAAGGAGCAGATTGCCAGATTTTTTCCCTGATGAGCTGTGGGGTGAGTTGGAACTGCCAACCTTTTGGTTAGTAGCCGAGCTCTTAACCATTGTACCACCAGGGCTCCTAAAAACCAAACCCGTTGCCCTCATCTCCATTCTGACTCATGGAAACCTTATGTGTTTCAGAGTAGAACTGCTCCATTGGGTTTTCTTGACTGTGACTTTTTGGAAGCAGATTGCCAGGCTTTTCTTCTGAGGCATCTCTGGGTGGGTTTGAACAGGCAACCTTTTGGTTAGTAGCTGAGCCCTTCACTGTTTGCACCACTCAGGGACTCCTGCTTTTGCTGAATTAAATACCTCCACAGAGAGCTTGACATTCTTGCCCTCTAGGAGGAGGCATCTGGCCTCTGTCCTTAATTTCTGCAGAAAACCACCACAACAGGCACCTGAGGGTTGGCAGAATCGGAGGGTTTACATTGCAAACTGCAGCAACTTAGCCTCGGCTATTAGATACCTCTGTTCCAACCCAGCCTACCTTGGCCACCCCATCTGGCCTCTTAGAGTCTCACCATCACACTGCCTCCTTATTAATTCATTCATTTACTCAGCAAATATATTTGGAGTGGCTACTCTGTGTTGCAAATGGATGCAGCACTGGAAGTGCTCACTTGTCTATGCCAAGAAATTTGGAAGACGGCTACCTGGCCAACCGACTGGAAGAGATCCATATTTATGCCTATTCCAAAGAAAGGTGATGCCACTGAATGTGGGAATTATCGAACAATATCAATATCACATGCAAGTAAAATTTTGCTGAAGATCACTCAAAAGCGGCTGCAGCAGTATGTCAGGAGGGAACTGCCAGAAATTCAAGCCAGATTCAGAAGAAGGTATGGAACAAAGGATATCATTGTTGATGTCAGGTGGATCCTGGCTGAAAGTAGAGAATACCAGAAAGATGTTTACCTGTGTTTTATTGACTATGCAAAGGCATTCAACTGTCTGGATCATAAAAAATTATGGGTAACATTGCAAAGAATGGGAATTCCAGAACACTTCATTGTGCTCTTCAGGAACCTGTACTTAGACCAAGAAGTGCTCGTTTGAACAGCACAAGCGGATACTGCATGGTTTAAGGTTAAGAAGGTGTGCATCAGGGTTGTATCCTTTCACCATGCTTATTCAATCTGTATGCTGAACAAATAATCCGAGAAGCTGGACTATATGAAGAAGAAGGAAGCATCAGGATTGGAGGAAGACTCATTAGCAACCTGCGATATGCAGATGACACAACATTTCTTGCTGAAAGTGAAGAAGACTTGAAGCACTTACTGATGAAGATGAAAGACCACAGCCTTCAGTACGGATTACACCTCAACATAAAGAAAATAAAAATCCTCACAACCGGACCACTAAGCAACATCATGATAAATGGAGAAAATATTGAAGTTGTCAAAGGATTTCGTTTTACTTGGATCCACAATCAACACCCACAGAAGCAGCAGTCAAGAAATCAAATAACGTATTGCATTGGGCAAATCTGCTGCAAAAGACCTCCTTAAAGTTTGTTAAAAAGCAAAGATGTCACCTTGAAGACTAAGGTGCACCTGACCCAAGCCATGGTGTTTTCAATCGCCTCATATGCATGCGAAAGCTGGATGATGAATAAGGAAGACCGAAGAAGAATCGATGCCTTTGAATTGTGGTGTTGGTGAACGATACTGAATATACCATGGATTGCCGATAGAATGAACAAATCTGTCTTGGAAGAAGAACAATGAGAATGTCCCTTAGAAGCAAGGATGGTGAGACTACATCTCATATACTCTGGACATGTTACAGGAGGGATCAGTCCCTGGAGAAGGACATCATGTATGGTACAGTAAAGGGTCAGTGGAAAAGAGGAAGACCCTCAACAAGATGGATTGACACAGTGGCTGCAACAATGGGCTCAAGCATAACAATGATTGTGAGGATGGCGCAGGAACAGGCAGTGTTTCATTCTGTGGTGCATGGGGTTGCTATGAGTTGGAACCAACTCAACAGCACCTAACAACGACAACTCTGTGCCAGGAACTGCACAAAGCATAGGAGACACAGAGTTGGGCAAGAGAAACAAGATAATACGGTCTCAGTCTCTAACCCTCTGAATTCTATGAGTCCTTCTAGAGAACCATGAAACTTGAGACTAGTCTTGGGGACCCTTGACCCCACAAGTTCACAGACATGGAAAAGCCCCCAAAGTTACCAGCCAATGGACACAGTCAAGTGTGTAAAAGGGACATTAATCAAAGAATCACACAAATGACTATAAAATTATTACTGTGATAAGGAGGAGAATGAGGGGGGTGATGAGGGTATATCAGGTGACCTGATGCAGCTAGGGCAGGGGGCTGCAAGATAAGGGCAGGCTTTCCTGAGGAAGTGGGGTTTGAGTTGAGATCTGAACTCTGGAAAGGGATGGGGGGTGGCATACGCAAAGGTCCTGTGGCACCATCTTCATCTGTCTCTTCTTTTTCTACTGCTAGGATTCAGCCCTCCTCACCTCTCATGATTTGGCCTTTTTTGGTCTCCCTACCTTTTGTCACTCCCCTCCAGGGTTGGCGAACTACAAACTGTGAGCCAAATCCAGCTGGCTGCCTGTTTTTATATGGTCCTTGAATGGTCCTTGAGCTAAGAATGGTTTTAACATTTTTAAATGGTTGAAAACAAATCAAAATGCTGCATTTTGCAAACAGAAACCTGTCCACCAATGTTCACTGCAGCACTTTTCACAACAGCCAAAAGGTGAAAACAATCCAAATATCTGTCAAAAGATGGATGGATAAACAAAATGTGATCCATCCGTACAATGGGATACTACTCATCCATAAAGAGAAATGAAGGTCTGATGTATGCCACAACCTGGAGGAACCTTGAAAACATTATGTTGAGTGAAATAAGTCAGTTACGAAAGGACAAATACTGTGTGATCTCACTTCTATGAAATAAGCAAATACATGTTGTTGTCGTGTGCCATCGAATTGATTCTGACTCAAAGAGACCCTTAAAGACAGAGTAGAACTGCCCCATAGGTTCTCCAAGGACTGGGGGAGTTTTGCTTAGGGGGCATTGAGTTTATGTTATGGAGGTGGAATGATTTGGAAAAGGATAGCGAGAATGAGTGCACAATTTGAAGAATGTAATCAATGTCACTGAATTATACATGTAGAAATTGTTGATGGGGTGTATGTTTTTCTGTGTATATTTTCACCACAATAAAAGGCTACATTTTATAATGTATAAAATGATATGAAATCACATTTCAATGTCCATCAGTAAAGTTTTACTGGCACACAGCTATGCCCATTTGTGGACATATCTATGGCTGCTTTTGATTCCAAAAGGTTAGGGTTGAGTCAGTGCAACAGAAACCATATGACCCACAAAGCAGAAAATATTGACAATATCTGATCCTGTACAAAAAAGGTTTGCTGACTCCCAACCTATAGCATGAAGTCCCTGGGTGGTGCAAATGATTAACCTGCTTGGCTACTAACTGAAAGGTTGACAGTTCAAGTCCACTCAGAGGCAGCTCAGAAGAAAGGCCTGGCAATCTACGTCTGAAAAATCAGCCATTAAGAACACTATAGAGCACAGTTCTACTCTGACACACATAGGGTCGCCAAGAGTCAGAATCGACTCCACGGCAACTGGTTTACTCTATAGAACGGCTCAGCAGAGGGTTTATTCCGAAGCACAGGTCCTGTCCACGCCTCGGCTTAAACCTTGTGCCTTGCTCCCGCTGCCCTTTGGACCAATCTGCGTGGTGTGGGCTGCCCCTGCCGGCCTTCAAAGCGCCACTGCACCCTCCACTCCCAAGCCAGGCTCCTTCCCAGCACAGGAACTTCGCACACACTGATCCCTCCCAGGGAGAGTTTACACGTGAGGCGGCTGGAAATGCGCCAGGTTCAGGGTTTAGCTCACAATAAATTTTTCTGAAAGAGACTTTAAATCAATTTTTATGACATGGCACTACCGCCACCTGGTGGCCATTTCCTCTAACTGTAACTTCGATCCTTTCAAATCTGTTTTTTTGAGCCAAGTTTGGAATATTCACCACCACCTGACGGTAGGTTTGTCGTACTGTGGTGGCTTGTGTGTTGCTGTGATGCTAGAAGCTATACCGTCGATATTTCAAATACCAGTGAGTTCACCCATGGTGGACAGGTTTCAGCGGAGTGTCCCGACTAAAGCAAGCTAGGAAGAAAGGCCTGGCAATCTACTTCTGAAAATCAGCCAGTGAAAGCCCTATGGATCACGATATTGTCTGAGACTTTGACTAACTTTGGTTATGTTATCAGGACAGAGCCACTCGCTAGGGAAGAACATCATGTTTGGTGAAGTGGAGTGTTAGAGAAAATGAGAGAACCCTTTAATGAGATGGATTGACACAATGGCTGAAACAGACTCAGACATATCAGTGATTGTGAAGATGGTGCAGGACTGGGCAGTATTTTGTTCTATTGTACATGTGGTAGCCATGATTTGGAGCTGACTTTTTGGGGGACACAATTCAATCCATAACAACTAGTATTATCCACTTAGCAATTGTCTGGTGCCCCTGGGTGGTGCAAACGGTTAACGCGCTTGGCTGCTAACTGAAAGATTGGCAGTTAGAACTCACCTACAGGCACCTCAGAAAAAGGGCCTGGTGATCTACTTCTGAAAAATCAGCCACTGAAAACCCTACGGAGCACAGTTTCCCTCTGACACACATGGGGTTGCCATGAATTGGGGTGGACTCGATGGCAACTAGTTTTACTCCCCACTAAACTCTAAGCTCTTTGGGGTAGGGGCAGTGTCTTGGTTTCCTTGCGCTGTTGTAATAGAAATACCACAACTGGGATGCTCTAACAAATAGAAATTTATTTTCTCATAGTTCTGGAGGCTAAAAGTCCAAATCAGGGTCTCAGCCTTCTGCAAGGCTCTCTCCTGGTTTCTGTATCTGCTGGCAATTCTTGGCATTCTTTGGTGTTCCTTGGCATCCCCCCCGTGTATGTCTCTGTGTTTATTCTGCTCCTTTTATAAGACACCACTCGGAAGTGATCAGATTTAGGCCCCACTTTACACTGGTATGACCCTGTTAACATAACAAAAGAAAGCCCCTATTTCCAAACGGGATCACACCCACAGGTGTAAGGGCTGGGATTCAACACATAGTTTTTGGGGACACAGTATAATCCATCACAGATGGGATCCATATCTATGTCCCTAGAACTCAAGGATGGCCTTGGAAGTGATGATAAAAAGAACCAAACCAGTTGCTGTCAAGTCAACTCTGACTCATGGAGACCCCAGTGTGTGCAGAGTAGAACTGTACTTTACAGGGTTTGCAAAGCTGTGACCTTTTGGAAGCAGTTCACCAGGCCTTTCTTTCCAGCTACCTCTGGGTGAGTTCCAACCGCCAACCTTTTGGTTAGTAGTTAATTGATTAACTGTTTGCACCACCCAGGGCCTTCTTCCAGAGGTATAAGGCCAGGAATTCAACACATTTTTTGGGGGAAACAATGCAATCTATAAACGGTGGCATCCATCTCTACGTCCCTTGTCCTCAAGAATGGTCTTGGATATGGTAAAAACCAAACAAACCAACCAAGAAAACAAGATGCCATCAAGGTGATTCCAACTCATGGCGATTCCATATGTGCCAGAGTGGAACAGTGCTCCATAGGGTTTTCAAGACCGTGACCTTTTGGAAGCAGATTGCCAGGCCTTTCTTCTGAGGTGTCCCTGGGTAAGTTTGAACCTCCAACCTTTGAGTTAGTAGTCGAGTGCTTAGCTGTTTGTGCCACTCAAGGACTCCTTCCACAGATATAAGGGCCAGGAATTCAACATATAGTTTTTGGGGACACAAGGAAATCCATAACAGATGGGATCCATCTCTATGTCCCCAAGGATGGTATTGGATGCAGTAGACACCCAACAACTTTTCTGGTCTAGAACTGAGAGGAGGCTGCTTTGCCTATGAGCTTCCTCAGAGCCACCTTTATATCCTTGTTCCTTAGGCTGTAGATAAAGGGGTTCAGCATGGCGATGACCACCCCACACATCAGGGCTGCTGCCTTGTCTTTCTGTGAGGAGGTGGGTGATGCGGGCTGCAGGTACAGTGCGAAGATGGTTCCGTGGAGCAGTGACACCACAGTGAAGTGGGAGCCACAGGTGGAAAAGGCTTTCCACTTGCCCTGGGCAGAAGGGCTCTTAAAGACCTTGCGGGAGATGCAGATGGAGGAGAGAAGGATGCAGGACAGCGGGCTGATGCCCATGAAAATGCCAAAAGCGAAGATGACCAGCTCATTGGTGTGCTTGTCAGAGCAGGAGAGCTTCAGCAGGGGCATGAGGTCGCAGAAGAAATGGGGGATCTCGGAGCCAGTGCAGAAGGTCAGCTGGGCCATGAGGCAGGTGTGCACGAGGGACTGGAGGTTGGTGATCACCCACGGGCCTCCCACTAGCAGCCTACACACACGGGGGCTCATGATGACTGAGTAGTGCAGAGGGTGGACAATTGCCATGAAGCCGTCAATGGCCATCATGGCCAGGAGGAAGCTGTGCATGGTGCCAAACAGATGGGAGGTGTACATCTGCAACCAGGCAGCCTGCAAAAGGGATGGCTCTTCTCTGGGTCTGGATGTTCACCAGCATTTTGGGGACTGTGGTGGAGGACCAGAAGATGTCGACAAGGGACAGGTTGGTGAGGAAGAAGTACGTGGGTATGTGGAGGTGGGAGTCAGTGATGATGGCCAGGATGATGAGCAGGTTTCCAGTGATGGTGACCAGGTACACGGACAGGAACAGCCCAAAGAGGAAGGGCTGATGCTCAGGCTTTTCTGAGAGCCCCAGAAGGAGGAATTCTGAGACCTCTGTTTGGTTTTCTGGTTCCATGGACAGTCTGTGTTGCCTGGGAAAAAGGGAGTGGGGGGAGCAACATGAAGCTAGGAGTTGGAGATGAGGTTCCAGTCCCAGCTTCCCATTAAGACCTGTAGGGTTCTGTCAAGGTCCTTTGAATCCTTATGTTAATCCTGTTGTCTTAAACTACGGAGTCCCTGGGCGGTGCCAACTATTAAGCACTTGGCTGCTAACAAAAAGGCTAGTGGTTCAAACCCTCCTAGAGGCAACTCAGAAGAAAGGCTTGGTGAACTGCTTCTGAAAGGTCACAGCCATAAAAACCCTATGGAGCAGTTCTACTCTGCACACATGGGGTCGTCATGAGTTGGAGTTGACTCGATGGCAACTTTTTTTTTTGGTAAGCTATCTTCAGTGGAAGGAGTGCTGGTGGTGCAGTGGTTAAATGCTCTTCTGCTAGCTGAAAGGTTGGTGGTTTGAACCCACCAGCCGCTCCATGGGAGAAAGATGTGGCAATCTGCTTCCGTAAAGATTACAGCCTTGGAAATCCTATGGTGCAGTTCTACTCTATCCTATAGGGTTGCTATGAGTTGGAATCGACTGGACAGTAACAGGATTTTTTTTTTTTTAATCTTCGGTGGGTTTCTGTTTTCCCAAACCAAACCATCCATTGAGAGAGTGTCTTAAAGACTTAATAATTTGGACGATATTGTCTTTGTTGTTGTTAGCTGCCGTCAGATTGGCCCCAACTCATGGCAACCCCACGCACAATGGAGTGAAGTGCTGCCCATTTCTTCACCATCCTCACGATCGGTTGCAGATTAGACCGTTGTGATCTATAGGGTTTTCACTGGCTGGTTTTTGGAAGTAGATCACCAGGCCTTTCTTCTTAGTCCATCTTAGTCTGGAAGCTCCACTGAAACCTGTTCAGCATCATAGCAACATGCAAGCCTCCAGTGACAGATGGTTAGTGGCTGCGTATGAGGTGCATTGGCTGGGAATCAAACCGGGTCTCCTGCATGGAAAGAGAATTCTACTGCCGAACCGTCACTGCCCTCATGATGTTGTCTATAAATACCTTTGTTTCCCTTCAGTGGAGGAAGGCTTCCTGGAAAACAAAATCCAGCAGAATCAAACCTGAACCACAACCTGATACAGTAAAAGAGAACTTGATAATCTGTTTCTCTTTTCTTTTTCTTTCATCTTTCCTTCATTTCTTTCCTTCCCCTCTTCCTTTCATCCTTCCACAAACAGGATATAATTTTAGCATTAGTTTTCTGTTAAGAATTGGGTGATATCAAGATAGAATGTAAAAACAATGCTCTACCTCTGCTTTCAATGAACTCCCACTTGATCAGGGACACTTCACGATCTGCTACCACATGATCAGTACAGTAGACACCCTCTTACCTGTTGTGATGAAGACCCGTATTTATCAATTTAGGTGGTAACATAAAATCCATTGAAAACCAGTTGCCATTGAGTCCATTCTGACTCATGGTGACCCTGTGTGCTTTAGAGTACAACTCTGTTTCATAGAGTTTTCTTGGCTGTAATCTTTATGGGAGCAGATCCCCAGGCCTTTCTTCTACAGCACCGCTGAGTGGGTTTGAAATGCCAACCTTCAGGTTAATAGTTGAGTGCTTAACCATTTGTTCTACCCAAGGACCTTTTGGATCTACCTATCTATATATATAGTAGACACCCTCTCACCTGTTGTGATGAAGACCCGTATTTATCAGTTCAGGTGGGAACATAAATGTGATGCAATCATACAATTTTCTGAATATAGATTTGTTGAGGGAGGGAGGATCTGTATGGACTTTCTTGCCTAAACCATACATACGGGCCATTGTCTGTGACATTAGTTTGTTTCATTAATGTGGAACAAGAAATTAAGGATTCTTGCAAAGCAATCTGGATACATGATCCTTCTAGATTTTTACAATTTTACACTGAAATTGTTTTCAACTATCTTCTCACATCTAGTTTGACAGCAATTCAAATATTTTTATGTGGTAAAATATATATAACAAAGCATTTGCCATTTTAAACATTTTTTTCTTTTTCTTTTTTTTTTATTGTGCTTTAAGGGCAAGTTTGCAATTCAAGTTGGTCTCTCATACAAAAATTTATACATACTTTGTTTTGTGACCCTACTTGCTCTCTCTGTACTGTGACAGCACATTCTTCCCTTCCATCCCGGATTTCCTGTGTCCATTTAACCAGCTCCTGACCCTCTCTGCCTTCTCATCTGGCCTCTGGAGGAGGGCTGCTCATTTAACGTCATGTATCTACTTGAGCTAAGAAGCATACTCTTCACGACTATCATTTTATGTCCCCTAGTCTAGTCTAATCTTTGTCTGAAGAGTTGGCCTCGGGAATGGTTTTAGTTTTGGGCTAACAAAGAGTCTGGGGGCCATGTCTTCCAGGGTCCCTCCAGCCTCAATCAAACCATTAAGTCTGTTTTTTTAAACTAGAATTTGAGTTCTGCACCCTACTTTTCTCCTGCTCCGTTAAGGACTCTCTGTTGTGTTCCCTGTCAGGGCGGTCGTTGGTGGTAGCCGGGCACCATCTAGTTCTTCTGGTCTCAGGCTGATGAAGTCTCTGGTTTATGTGGCCCTTTCTGTCTCTTGGGCTAATACTTTCCTTGTGTCCATGGTGCTCTTCATTCTTCTTTACTCCAGGTGGTTGGGACCAATTGATGCATCTTAGATGGCCGCCATTTTAAACATTTTTAAGTGTACAATTCAGGGGCATTAATTATAAGCTTCGTGTTGTGTGACCATCACCACTATCAATTCCAAAAGTTTTTTAATCACCGCAAACAGAAACTCAGTACCCCTTCAGCAATGACTACCCATTTCTTCCTCCCTCCAGGCCCAGGCAACCACTAATAGATTTTTTTCTCTACGCATTTGCCTATTCTAGATGTTTCATATAAGTGGGATCATATGATATTTGTTCTTTTGTGTCTGACTTATTTCACTCAGCATGATGTTTTTAAGGTTCATCCATGTGGTAGCATGTCTCAGAATTCTGTAAAAGAACACTGTATGGATGCACCACATTTCGTTTATCCATTTATCTGTTGATGGACACGTGGGTTGTTTCTAAGGGATTAATTCTTTTAGTGATTTCTTTTTATTAAGTCTTCTCAAACCATTTGAGTTGGATTTCATAAAACCACAATTATCTATCTATCTACAGTAAAACCTGAAACAGTTGAAAACTGTGTAAGTCGGAAACCTGTCAGAGAAGGAAAACTCAAATATTTTCCACTAAAACGAGCGAGAGAAAAGTGTTAAGACTGCACCCTGTCAAAAGCGGGAAACTTTCGAGACCCAGAAAAAAAAGGCAGTCCCGTCGAGTTCCAGCTCTCTTAGGTTTCAGACTATCTATCTGTCTGTCTACATATCTACCTACCTACCTACCTAATTTTTCCTTCCTTTCTCATCTTAGCTCTTTCCTTTTTATATTGTTTAATTAAATGATATAATCACCCGAGCAACTACAACCAGCATAATCAGGTTTGAGGGTCCCATAAAATGACTTGACTGGTGATGGCAGCAATGCTTGGGTGAGCTAGCAAGTAGCCTTTTGTCCAGGAACATTCAGCATGATGTGGAGGACGGTCAATACGTTTTCCGAGGAAATGGAGACAGTGGATGAAACCAGAAAGCTGGCTAAGGGGAGGTTTTAAAAAGAGTTTTACCAGAAAGAAAATCTGGAGCTTTAAAGCTAATGGCAGTTTGGAAGCATAGTTCTACCATGAGCAGTAGTTTTTCAGGATCAAGTAATTTAAATTTCCTTATGTTCCAGATCCAGCTGCTCCTTGGAAACCATATGAGGCAGCTCTACTCTGTCCTATAGTGTTGATATGAGTTGGAATCGACTTGACGGAAGTGGGTTTTTTTTTTTTTTAATGTTTTAAATAAACCATCACTGCTGATGGAAACAGTTTTTCACCCTCAGTAAACTATGCATTGTTATGTCATATCAAAGAGTTGTTTTCAAAATGTTCATTGAAAATAAAGCATCTGAGACATAGCCCAGGATGTTCAAAGTTAAGCTCTTTCCATCAAAGTGACAAACCATTGCCGTTAAATCAGTTCAACTCCTAGTGACCCTATAAGACAGAGTAATCTTGGCAGAAGCAGACTACCACATCTTTTTCCCACGGAGCAGCTGGTGGATTTGAACGGCCAACCTTTTGATTAGCAGCAAAGCACTTAACCACAGCATCACTAGGGCTCCTTTTAAAATGACAACGGTGTGCTTAAGTGCCTGCTTGATGGAAAGCAAGTCTGCCATGCACTTATTTCTGTAGTTAATATGATGACAAGGAAAGCAAGCTTATAAAATAACATTGTGATATGAATTAATATAAAAATAAGTGACTACAGCAATGCATACTTGAAAGCAAGATTTGAAGAAATGTGAACAGTTAGGCAGGCTCTGAAATATTCTCATCCACTCATTTTAAGTTGCTAGTTGGTCTGACCCTGGTTTTAGTTCCCCACCTATTTAAAAAGAAACCTTGAACTCATCGTAAGCCATTTTAACCTGTAGAATCAGAGGTCACTGTTGGACTCTCTTCTGCGTTTGCTTAGACAGTTTGGGATGTAGAGCAGCTTAGTGTCAAACCCTGGAGATATACTTCACCCTTCACTAGGATGGCTACTGTCAGAAAAATGGAAAATAACAAGTGTTGGTGAGGATGTGGAGAAATCGGAGCCCTCACCCTTGGCTGGTAAGATTGCAAAATGATACAGCTGCTGAGGAAAATAGTGTGGTGGTTCCTCAAAAAGTTAAATATAGATGGGGGAAACTAAATAGACAATGGATAAGTGGTGACTTTGGTGAAGGGTAAGACAGCACACAATACTGGGGAAGCCAGCACAGCTTGTACAAGGAAAGGTCATGGAAGCTCCATAGACACATCCAAACTCCCAGAGCGGGGCTGAGGGCTGTGGGGACCATGGTCTCAGGGAACATCTAACTCAATTGGCATAACACAGTTTATAAAGACAATGTTCTACGTTCTACCTTGGTGAGTAGCGTCTGAGGTCTTGAAAGCCTGTGAGCAGCCATCTAAGAAACTCCACTGGTCTCACCCCTTTGACAGCAAGGGAGAATGAAAAGAACAGGATACAAGGAAAAGATTAGTCCAAAGGACTAATGGACCACAGCTACCACGGCCTCCACCAGACTGAGTCCAGTACAGCTAGATGGTGCCTGGCTACCACCACTGACTGCTCTGACTGGAATCACAACAGAGGGTCCTGGACAGAGCTGGAGAAGGATGTAGAACAAAATTCTAACTTACAAAAAAAAGAGCAGATTTACTGGCCTGACAGACTGGAGAAAACTTGAGAGTATGGCCCCGGACACCCTTTTAGCTCAGTGGTGAAGTCACTCCAGAGGTTCACCATTCAGCCAAAGATTAGACAGCCCCAGAAAACAAAACGGGATTAATGAGGCACAAGGACTAGAGGGCAGGAGGGGACAGGAAAGCTGGTGATAGGGAACCCAAGGTTGAGAAGGGACAGTGTTGAAATGTCATGGGTTTGTTAACCATTGTCATAGGGCAAAACATGTACTGTTTAATGAGAAACTATTTGTTCTGTAAACATCCATCTGAAGTATAAAAAAAAATTATCTATGTGAGATCAGATTGACAACAGCAACTCAAAAGGTTTGATGGGAAGCCTAGGGGGCAGTAAGTTGAAGTAAGGTGGTGGAATAATTTGGAAAAGGGTAGTGAGAATAGCAGCACAATTGGAAGAATGTAATCGATGTCACAGAATTGTACATGTAGAAATTTTTGAAATGGTGTATCTTTGGCTATGTATATTTTCACCAAAAAAAAAAAAAAAAAAAAAAGTCCTCCAAGGTCAAGAAGGGAGAGTGTTGACATGTCATAGAGTTGTTAACCAATGTCATAAAACAATATGTGTACTGACTGTTTAATGAGAAACTATTTGTTCTGTAAACCTTCATCTAAAGTACAATAAAAAAAAAGTTAAATATAGAAATACTATATGATCAAGCAATTCCAATCCTACGTACATATCCAGAAGAACTGAAAGCAGGAACTCAAACAGATACTTTTCTGTTCATTGCAACTACTCACAATAGCCAAAATGTAGAAACAACCCAACTGTTCATCAATGGATGAATGAGTAAATAAAACATAGTGTATACATACAATGGAACATTATGCAGTCATAAAGAGACATAAAGTCCTGATACATGCTACAACATGGGGGAACCTTGAAAATATCATGCTGAGTGAAATAAGCCAGTCACAAATGGGAAATATTGTATGACTGCACTTATATGAAGTATTTAAAAACATTACGGTTGAGTTGATTCTGACTCACAGTGACCCTATGGGACAGAGTAGAACTGCTCCATAGGGTTTCCAATGCTGTAATCTTTATGGAAAAAGAATGCCACATCTTCCTCCCATAGAGTGGCTGATGGGTTCAAACCACTGACCTTTCCATTAGCAGCCAAGCCCTTAACCGCTGCGCCGCTATGGCTTCTTATGAAATATCCAGAACAGACAAATGCGTAGAGACAAAAGTCTATTAGTTGTTACCAGGGGCTGTTGAGAGGGGGAGATGGGGAGTCATTGATTAAGGGGTACTGAGTTTCTGTTTAGGGGATGAAAAACATTTGGAAATGAGTAGTAGTGATGGTTGCACACCATGGTGAATGTAATCAATGTCCTGATTGCACACTTAAAATGGTTAAACGACAAATAGTTTGTTATATGTATTTTACCACAATAAAATTACTTTAAAAAAGCCTGGAGAGGCTGATTCTTGTTGCATCCATACAAGCCCACCAAAGGCTGGCTGCATTTGCCTTTCTAAGTGTGTCTTCATTCTTCATTTTACTTAGTGAACATTTGTGGAGAATCTGCAGATATGAACACTATGAATTTCTCTTATGATAGTTGATCTAGAGAAGAAAGGCCACCATAGCATGGCTGATGCAGTCCCTGTAAAACCTTAATATCGCCTCTTTCCAGCTAAGAGAAATTTCTCTTTGCTCAGCTCATTTCTCACTTGGTTAGGTCTCCATCTTTGAAAACCAACTGCTGGCAGAAACACACGAGAAACTACCATATAACTCAACAATCCCAGTGCTAGCTATATGCCCCAAAGACTTGAAAGTAGGGACTCAAACAGAAACCTGTACACCAATGTTCATTGCAGGACGATTCACAATAGCCAAAAGGTGGAAACAACCCAAATGCCCGTGAACAGATGAATAGATAAACAAAATGTGGTCCATCCATACAATGGATTATTACTTGGTCAAAAAGAGAAATGAAGTCCTGATACACGCTACATTATTGATGAAACTTGGAAACATTATGCTGGATGAAACAGATCGGTCACAAAAGGACAAATATCACATGATCCCACTTATATCAAATAGGTAACTGTGTAGAAAGCAAATTTTATTAATGGTTACCAGGGGTGAGAAGAAAGGGGAAAGGGGGAGTTTCTGCTTAGGGGGCATTCAGTTTCTGTTAATGGTAGGGGAATAGAGGTGACGGTTTCACAACATGGTGAATGTAATCCACATTGTATTGTACACATAAAGATAGTTGAATTGGCAAATGTTTTGTTATATATATTCTACCACAAAAAAGAGCATATCAGAGGAATTTAAAGACAACATGTATAATATGTTGAGCCTTCTTAGGAGTCAATTTCTCTCTGTATAGTTCTTACAAGAACTGCGTGGGGTAGATGATGTTAGTCAGACTTTAAGTCAGAGAAGACTGGGGCTGAGAGAGATGCTAGGGCCACTCAGCTTGTAAGTGTTAGGTCTGCCGTTTGCACCTAGATTTATTTTCACTCTCCTACACTTCATTTGGACTTCATTGGTGGTTCAGTGGTAGAATTCTCCCCTCCATGCAGGAGAGCCAGGTTCAATTCCCGGCCAATGCACCTCATGCACAGCTACCACCCATCTGTCAGTGGAGGCTTGCGTGTTGCTACAATGCTGGAAAGGTTTCATCAGAGTTTCCAGACTAAGGTGGACTAGGGAGAAAAGCCTGGGGATCTAATTTTGAAAATCGGCCAGTGAAAACCCTTTGGAATGATTCAGTCAGCAACTGATCGTGGGAATGGTGCAGGACTGGGCAGCATTTCGTTCTGCTGTGGTTGAGGTTGCCATGAGTCAGGGGCCAACTCAACAGCAGCTAACAACAACGGCACAACACTCCATTTCCTGCCTATGTTTGGCGACTCTTGCTCCTTTCCGGGGTGAGGAATTTCAAAGTTAAGCTCTGTGCTGTCAGCATGTGCTAAGGAAAAGTATTCAATTACAAATATTTAAAATTCTTATCTCTCTGCCTTCCAAGGAACATTGGTGCCCAGAAAGATTTAAGGTTTGCTAACGTGGGTCAGGAAGCAAATAGGAACATAGAGGTAGGTCTGTGCAGGAAAGGATATAGGTGACCCCAAGGTGTTTTAAGAGTGGGAGAGAAATTTGAACATCCTCTATGAGGAGCAGGACCCTTGGAGGTGGAAGAAGTGTCTAAAGGGGCTTTTATGAAGGTTGAAGGTCCCTGGGTGGTGCAAGCCGTTTGTGCTTGACTACTAACCAAAAGGTTGGCTGTTTGAATCAACCCAGCAGCACCATGGAAGAAAAGCCTGGCAATCTGCATCTGTAAAGATTATAGCCAAGAAAACCCTATGGAGCATGGTTCTACTCTGTAACATGTGGGGTTGGTATGAATCGGAATCGACTTGAGGGCAAAGGGTTCAGTTTGGTTGGTGAGGTTGGTTTGCCGTGTAATCTCTTTGATAACCTCAAGAGACCTTAAGAAAAGCCCTATATTAGTTGCCAAAGCTTTTCAGTTAGGTTTGAGGTTTTTGTAATGTGACACCCAGGTTTCTCTGAGCCGCATCTGCTACTGTGATTCCCTTCTGACAACACATTTCCAACAGTTCTCAGTGGTTGATGTGAAATCATTGGGTTACATTAGAGCAGTTGTTCTCAACCTTGAACCTGCATCAGAGTCACCTGGAGTTTAAAACACAGAAAGCCAGTCTCAGCCAGAGTGTCTGGATCAGGAGGTCTGGGGTGGGGCCTGAGACTCTGCATTTCTAGGAAGTTCCCAGGAGATACTGATGCTGCTGGTCCAGTACCACACTTGGAGAACCAACATATTGGAGAAACCTGTTTTTTAACATCTCTTCCATTTGTTCAGGTGTCTTCAACTACAGACTCTAAGTGCATTTCTTAGAAGAAATACAACGAGAATGTTCCTTAGAAGCGAGGATGGCGAGACTTTGTCTCCCTTACTTTGGATACTTCATCAGTAAAGATCAACTGCTAGAAAATGCATCATGTTTGGTAAAATAGGGGGTCAGCAAAAATGAGGGAAACCCTCAATGAGATAGATTGGCACAATAGCTGCAACAATGGACTCAAACATACCAATGATCATGAAGATGGCGCAGGACTGGGCAATGTTTCATTCTGTTATATGTGAGGTTGCCGTGAGTCAGATCCAACTCCACAGCAACTAACAAAAGAACAACAAAACAAATACTTTTTCTCCACATATTCTGTCTCAGAGGGTCTGCTTGTGGACTCCACCAAGGTTGCTATGGCCAAAGGCCTGCCTTTGTCCATGCAAAGAGTCTAGAATTGGATTCAGCCTCTTCCTTCTTTCCCTTCTCCATCCCTCCATCACTGGCTCACCAGGGTGGGCTCTCCCCTTGATAGCCTCAGCAGGCCTCCTTCTTCATTGGCTGCCTGAGGATCCTGAGGTCAGCCACTAAGCTCTCAAGAAGGGAATGGGGACACCACTCAGCTGGGAAGGTTGGGATAAGTCTGTGGGAGGAACTCATGGATCAAACTCATGTTTGGGGGCTCCTGGGAACTCTGTCCCCATGGCATCTTGTTAAGGAAGAGGGTGCTAATTATTTTGTTTTTACTCTTGCCCCTTGTGACATGTTCTCTGGGAGTGTGTGTTTTGGGATGGTGGTGGGTGAAGAGATGGAGCAGTCACTAGGGACTCATTCCCATTGGGATTCCCCTGTATCCACCAAAATGTTTCCCTAGGTTGTGGATTGAATTGTATTCCCCCCAAAATATGTGTTGGAGTCCTAACGCTTGTATCTGTAAATATGACCCTTTTTGGAAAAAAGGATTTTCTTTTGTTATGTTAATGAGGTCACACAAGAACAGAGTGGGCCCTAAACCTAATCACTTCTTAGTCATAAAAATAGCAGAATAGACACAGAGGCACACACACACACGCACATACACACAGACATACACACGCACACAGGGGGAAGACACACACCATCTGAGGATTGCCAATGATTGTTGGTTGACTAATGAACTAAACGACAGCACTAGCAAACTAAGGCACCCTCCCAGGGCAGAACGGAGGCCCCTGGCAGTGCCCAGACAGGGTGGCCTAGTGGGCCAAGCTCTTGATAGGGCACTTCTTAATATCACTGAAATGCACAATTAAAAATGACTAAAATGGCCAAATTCTGGTTATATATATTTCACCACAATAAAATTAAATAGAAAAAGAAAAAACATATAAATCTAGCTTGTTCCTTGGACATGCTAGATGTAGTTGTTTATTCTTTTAATAGGACACATTTTGTTTATCTATTCAGTTATTTATTGGTAGGAAACCCTGGTGGTGTTGTGGTTAAGAACTACAGCTGCTAACCAAAAGGTCAACAGTTCGAATCTACCACACACTCCTTGGAAACCCTACAGGGAAGTTTCTACTCAGTCCTATACGGTTCGCTATGAGTTGGAATTGACTCGATGACAACCCAGGTTTTTTTTTTTTTTTAATTTGTGGGTGTCTTAGTTTTGTAGGGCTGTCACAACAAAATACCACAAGTGGGTGGCTTTAAAGAACAGGAATTTATTTTCTCACAGTTGTGGAAGGTAAAGTCCAAATCAAGGTCTCAGGCTTGTCAATTCCTTCAGTGGACTTCTCTCCTAGTTTCTGGTGACTGCTGGCAATCCTTGGCATTCCTTTGCTTGTACATGGGTCCTCACACGCTTATTCTGCTTCTTTTATAAGACACCACTCAGAAGTAATGAGGCTTATGTGGTCCACCAGGTTGGCCACTACTCAGGATAGGTGCGGGGAGGTGGAGAGGGAGCAATGGAAAACCCATCACCGTTTTTAGAGCCTTGTGTGCCAGACTATGCCCTGAGTGAACAGTGGCTGGAATCGCGGGGAGGGCCCCCAAGAAAGAAGGCTTCTGGGAAGGGGAGAGGACTGTCAGTGCCTGTCTGTGTAGTGAGTTTGAAGGAATTCAGGGCTGATCAAGGAAACAGATACGACCATGAGATAGCAGTGTTGCACAACAAGCTACGTATTGGGGCTTAAACATCGATAGGTGCATGCAGGGGGCAGTCCCCTGCAGCAGGAGGGCTTCCAGAGGCAAGCGGTGCAGGGAGCCACCAGACTGGGAATACAAAAAAAAAATCCAAACCTGTTGCTGTCGAGTCAGTTCTGACTCATGGCGACCCCACATGTTACAAAGTTGAAAAGCTCCATAGGGTTTTCTTGGCTGTAATCTTTACAGAAGCAGATCGCCAGGTCTTTCTTGAGCAGCATTGCTGGGTGAGTTCAAACCACCAACCTTTAGGTTAGTAGCTGAGTGCAAACTGTTCGTGCCACCCAGGAGCCTCAAAGGGGAAGAGGACATGAAAAGCCCCAGGAAAGAGGAGAAGGTGAGAGCTTATATGGGCCTAGATGATGTCCTTCTGCAGTAAAGTGGGGGTGTTGGATCAGAGCGCTGAAGGACAGTGGCAGCTGAGGACCCTTACAACTACAAGGTTTATTTATCTAGGGCTAGCGCATGTTGGGTGATGTTTTACAGGTAAAGCTGACTGTAAGTGACTAAGAACATGCTTATTTGGGCTATTGAAATTTTTTTTTAATGGGGGGAAAATATACGTAACAAAACATATGCCATCTCAACAATTTCTACATGTACAATTCAGTGGCTTTGATTGCATTGTTCATATTGTGTGCCCGTTCTCACTACCTTTTTCCAAATCATTCACCACCATTAACATTATGCCCATTAATGCCCCCTCAGCAAACTGCCCCCTTTAGGGTATTTTAAAAACAATTGGATATGTACAAATTCGAGCTTGACACCTGTGGGCTTTTTGGGCTAAAGGGGCTCAGCTTGCTGTGAAGAAGTCTACAACTTGGGGCCAATACACATATATAATTGATATAATATCCAGCTAAACATCCTGCAGTTGGACAGGCAGACTTATTGCTCATTTCAGCGAGGGAGTACGCGATCCATGAGGAACTGTGGGGTGTCTCAGTAAAAGGGTGTAGATGACCCATGCACAATGGAATGAAACACTGCCTGGTCCTATGCCATCCCCATGATTGACTGCAGATCAGGCCGTTGTGATTGATAGGGTTGTCAATGGCTGATTTTGGAAAGTTGATTACCAGACCTTTCTTCCTAAACCATCTTAGACTGGAAGCTCTGCTGAAACCGGTTCAACATCACAGTTAACACACAAGCCTCCACTGACGAATGGATAGTGGCTGAGCATTAGGTAGGTGCATTGGCGAGGAATAGTACCTGGGTCTCCTGCATGGAAAATGAGGATTCTACTGTGGAATCACTGTCCCCAAGAGGGCGTTACTAGTAACAGATGCTGTGGAGTTGAGTCCAACTCATGACGACCTCATATATATAGAGAAGAACTGTGCTCCATAGGGTTTTCAAAGCTGTGACCTTTAGGAAGCAGATTACCAGGCATTTCTTCCAATACATCTCTTGGTGGGTTTGAGCCTCCAATATTTTAGTCAGTAGCCCAGTGCTTCACCACTTGAGCCACCAGGGACTTCCTAAGATGATGTTAAACCCCTTCCCGTCGACTAGATTCTGACTCATAGTGACCCTATAGGGCAGAGTAGAACTGCCCCATAGGATTTCCAAGGCTGTAATCTTTACGGAAGGAGCCCTGGTGGTGTAGTGTTTAAGTGCTTGGCTGCTAACCAAAAGGTTGGTTGTTTGAACACACCAGCTGCTCTGTGGGAGAAAGATATGGCAGTCTGCTCCCATGAAGATTTACTGCTTTGGAAACCCTATGGGGCAGATCTACTCTGTCCTATAGGGTCATTATGAGTTAGAATGGACTCAACGGCAATGGGTTTGTTTTGTTTTGTCTTAATCTTTATGGAAGCAGACTGCCACATCTTTCTCCTGTGGAGCGGCTCGTGGGTTCGAACCTCTGACGTTTCGGTTAGCAGCCAAGGGCTTAACCATTGTGCCACCAGGGCTCCTAAAAACCAAACACACTGGCAGTTCTGGCAATCTGCTCTTGTTAAGATTACAGCCTAGAAAACCCAGTGGGATAGCTCTACTCTATCACATGGAGCTGCTATGAGTCGAAATCAGGGACCAAGTCAGAGGAGAGGGTTTGAGCCTGAGCGTCCCCACTTATTAACATGTGATTCTAGAAAGTTCCTCCTTGTTGCTAATAAAAGTTGCCACTGATTGATCATAGTATGTCAGGCACGCTCTGTACTTTAACTCTAAATCTCATAACTGTCTCCAAAATAGATATTTTTACCCCTATTTGGCAAACAAGGAAACAGTGCAGTTTGCAAACAGAGAGCTGGTGAATGGCAGAGCCAGGATATGAAACTGTCTCTGGTACTCTTTAACTTCAGTTTCTTCATCTATAAAATGGGACACATAACAAGATCTGTCTTACAGGGCTGTTGGAATGATCAAATGAGATAAGGAAATTGTAAAAAGAAGTGTTGTAACAAATGAGTATTTTGGTTTCACAGTGTATTATATACAGTGTAGTGTGGTGTTATTCTTATAGTGACATTGTAACTATACCTAGGAGTGGAATGATTAGGTTTAAAATTGGCTGTTCAGTTTATAAAGCAGAGCTTTTCATTTATTTTCTTTTACAGTGTCATTTTATTTTTGGGAAAAATGATACACACAAAAGGATAAATATTATATGATCTCCCTTACATAAAATAGGCAAATGTATAGAGACCAAAACTTATTAGTGGTTACCAGGGGTAGGAGGGAGGGGAAAAAAGGGAGTCTTTGCTTAATGGAAACTGAGTTTTGCTAATGGGGTGGAATAATTTGGAAAAGGGTAGTGGACATGAATGTAATCAATGTCGCTGAATTACACATGTAAAAATTGTTGAATTGGCAAATGTTTTGTTATATATATTTTTATCAGAATAGAAAAAGGGGAGAAAACGGTACACATATATGCAGAGAGAGTAGTGGTTTTCAATGCGGCAGGGGGAGAGGATTTTTCCCCCAGGGGACACTGGGCGATGCCTGGAGACATTTTTGGTTGTCGTAATTGGAGGACAGATGCTACTGGCATCTAGTGGGTGCAGGCCAGGGATGTCGCTCAACACTCTGTAGTGCACAGGATAGCCTCCACCACAAAAATGATCTGGAACCAAATGTCAGTAGTGCCAAGATTCAGAAACCCTGGTATGGAGCCAGGAATAGGAGGATACACATGAAACTTTACCTGCAATTGTCTCA
Source organism: Dugong dugon (assembly GCA_030035585.1). Taxonomy (NCBI): domain Eukaryota; kingdom Metazoa; phylum Chordata; class Mammalia; order Sirenia; family Dugongidae; genus Dugong; species Dugong dugon. The sequence continues at coordinate 19,543,946 of CM057462.1, read as the reverse complement.
AGGGAGTCCCTGAGTGGTGCAAACAGTTAATGTCCTTGGCTGCCAACTAAAAGTTGGAGGTTCGAGTCCACCTAGAGGTGCCTCAGAAAAAGGCCTGGTGATCTACTTAAAAGAAATCAGTCATTGAAAACCCTATGAAGCACAGTTCTACTCTGACACACGTGGGGTCACCATGAGTCAGAGTAGACTGGATGGCAACTGATCAGTTTATCTCTGGCATCTGGGAATGTAGGATAATTTTGATTTTTCTTCTTCATGTGAATTGCATTTTTCTGATTTTTTAAACCACAAACCAGTATTACTTTCATGATAGCTAAAAGACCCAAAAGAGGTATTTATGGATAAAAGCACGGTTGTCACTCATGCAAGATATGATGTGTGGTGGGGAGCTGCAGGTTTTGCAAAACAGTTGTAGGATTTAGTTGTTCAGCAAACTCACAGGTACTTCGCTTAGGAGTAGGCTAGAGTCTGAATCTCTACTGAGAGAGCTAGAAAGAGAAATAACAATGCTAAGCATTCAATAGCTATTATTATTACTGAGTGTCAACACTCTACAAAGTGTTCTTTTAATTTAAAAATATTGATTCATTTAAAATAGCAATAATAAACACATTGCATATTAACATAAATAATGTATTTTTATAGGAAAAAAGCTATTTTTCCCAAAGTCAAAAGAAAAAAGTTAAAAAAGTAGAAGAGTTGCATTGTTTCACATTTTTTTGCAAAGTGTTCTTCACATATATCATCTAAGATATCTGTACAAAAACCCCATGGGGTATTTTATTTAACTGGAGATATGGAAAAAATTTAGAGACCATCTCTAGAGTAGATTTGACAGATTGAACACTAATGACCAAAGACCAGATGAGTTGTGGAATGGCATCAAGGACATCATACATGAAGAAAGCAAGAGGTCATTAAAAAGACAGGAAAGAAAGAAAACATTAAAATGGATGTCAGAAGAGACTTTGAAAGTTACTCTTGAACACAGAGTAGCTAAAGTGAAAGGAAAAAATAATAAAGTAAAAGCTGAACAGAAGATTTCAAAGGGCAGCTTGAGAAGATGAAGTATGGTATTTTAATGAAATGCACAAAGACCTGGAGTTAGAAAACCAAAAGGAAAGAACATGCTTGGCATTTCTCAAACTGAAAGAAGTGAAGAAAAATTTCAAGCCTCAAGTTGCAGTAGTGAAGGATTCTATGGGGGCAAATATTAAACGATGTAGGAATCATCAAAAGAAGATGGAAGGAATACACAGAGTCACTGTACAAAAAATAATCGGTCTACATTCAACCATTTCAGGAGGTAGCATATTATTAACAAATGATAGTACTGAAGGAAGAGGTCCAAGCTGCACTGAAGGCATTGGCAAAAAACAAGGCTCCAGGAATTGACAGAATACAAATGGAGATGTTTCAACAAACAGATGCAGCACTGGAAGTGTGCTCACTCATCTATGCCAAGAAATTTGGAAGACAGCTACCTGGCCAATCCACTGGAAGACATCCATATTTGTACCCATTCCAAAGAAAGGTGATCCACTAGAATGCAGAAATTATCAAGCAGTATCATTGATATCATCCACAAGAAAATTTTGCTGAAGATGATTCAAAAGCAGTTGCAGCAATTTTTGTTTTCTCTATGTTGAGGTGCAATCCATGCTGAAGGCTGTGGTCTTTAATCTTCATCAGGAAGTGCTTCAAGTCCTCTTCACTTTCTGCAAGCCAGGTTGTGTCATCTGCATACTGTAGGTTGTTAATGAGTCTTCCTCCAGTCCTGATGCCGCGTTCTTCCTCACATAGTCCAGCTTCTTGGATAATTTGCTCAGCATACAGACTGAGTAAGTGTGGTGAAAGGGTAACAACCCTGACGCACGTGTTTCCTGACTTTAAACCATGCAGTCTCTCCTTGTTCTGTTCGAAGGACTGCTGCTGGGTCTATGTACAGTTTCCTCATGAGCACAATGAAGTGTCCTGGAATTCCCATTCTTTGAAGTATTATCCATAATTTGTTATGATCCACACACTCAAATGCCTTTGCATAGTCAATAAAACACAGGTAAACATCTTTCTGGTATTCTCTGCTTTCAGCCAGGATCCATCTGACATCAGAAATGATATCCTTTGTTCCACAGCCTTTTCTGAGTCTGGCTTGAATTTCTGTCAGTACTGTGTTAGGAATGTCTTAGTGTGTATATTTTCACCACAATTAAAAAATATAAAATAATTTTATAAAATATAATAAATACAAGAAAAAAAACCAAAAACAAAAACAACAACAAAAAAAAAAACCACCAACCCATTGCCATCAGGTCGATTCTGGCTCATACTGACCCTATAGCACAGCATAGAACTTCCCCACAGGGTTTCCGAAGAGCAGATGGTGGATTGGAACTTCTGAACTTTTGGTTAGCAGCCAAGCTCTATCCACTGTGCCACCAGGGCTCCAAATATTAAATAGAACCTAAAATTACTTCACTGCAGATGATAAATTAAATTACAACAATCCAGACAAAAATTGCCCACTATCCTTTCTGCAATACTTATGTCCATCTCAATATCAATGATTTTGTCCTTTTCATTCACTAGTAAAAGTTCATAAGCAAAGTCACCATTTAAACGTGTACAGTGATATCATAACATTTGATATTCCACACTTTCCATTAACATGCAATAGACGATTCTGGTTAGAAGGGGAGAAAAATGCAGAACCAAACTCGAATTCTTAAAAAAGTCCAGACTAACTGGACCACCTGAGACCAGAGGACTCCCTGAGACTATCGCCCTGAGACACTCTTTAAACCTTGAACCCAAACTATCCGCTGAGATCACCTTTTAACAGAAGAGCAGAGTGACACAAAAAATAAAGGATATTACCTGTCAGATCAGTGCTGTACTAAAAAACCATCTGTAGGAGTCCAAAAGGTTGACATTTAATCCAAAGCAAATATGAGACAATAAGGGGACGGGGAAACTAGAGTACCAGAAATGGAACAACCAGAACACAATTAAAGAGAATGTTGACATGTTGTGAAAAATGTAACTAATGTCATTGATCCATTTGTGTGGAAATTGTCAAATGAGAACCTAGCTTGCTATGTAAACTTTCACCAAAGACACAATAAAATATTATTTAAAAAAAATTGTGCCACGATTATTTTTCTATTTTGTTACTACTTACTTTTCCTTCTAATCAGCCCTTTACCCCATTCAAACCTCCCCCCACTTTCAGGTAATCAATATTAACAGCGCTGTGTGTTCTGGAGTCTCTAACTCTTTCTTCGTGCCTGAGAACACACAATTACACTTCTCTAAAATTCGTTGTTTTTTTTTAAAATTTGGCAGCAAGTATATTATTGAATCCCTCCAAATCCATAGATAGATACTTAACTCATTATTTTTAATACTGCATAACATGTATTTAGAGTATTCAACCACTCCACCTTGGAGGGTGGGCAGGTTATTATTTCCAGTTTATCTATTGTTTCCACTACAAACAATTCTTCAGTAAATGTATTTCTATAGGGTGGAGTCCCAGATGTCAGATTTTAAACAGGTATTGTCACATCAGCTTTTCCAAAATGTAATAAATCACAATTCCCACAAACAATATACAGGAGTGGCCTTTTCAACACATCTTTGCAAGCACTAGATCTTATCCTTTTAAAAAAATTGTTGTCAATCTGATGAGTGAAAAGCTGCAAGTCATTCTGACTTAATCTTCATTTCTCTGACTTCTAGTGAAGTTGAACATCCTTTTACTTTTCATTTTATTTTTAAAAGATTTCCTGTCCTGTGAATTGCTCATTTCAAATATTATTGCATATTGGGACACATTTGAATTGTTTGTGTTTTCCCTATCAATTTGTGGGAACTCTTTATACGTTACAAATATTAACTTTTAAATTGTTATATGTGTTATCTGAACTGTCCAAAATATTATTAATCCTGACACATGCTTTAAGTGAACCCTAGATAGATGGAAACCCTGGTGGCGTAGTGTGGTTAAGAGCTACGGCTGTTAACCAAAAGGTAGGCAGTTTGAATCCACAAGCAGCTCCTTGGAAACTCTATGGGGCAGTTCTACTCTGTCCTATAAGGTTGCTATGAGTCTGAGTTGACTCTACGGCAACGAGTTTGGTTTTTTTTTCTTTTAGATGGATAGACAGCTGCCATCGAGTCGACTCTGATTCATGGTGACCCTATGGACAACAGAAGGAAATGTTGCCCAGTCCTGCATCATCCTCATCATCACTGATGTTTGAGTCCATCATTGCAGCTACCGTGGGAATCCATGTCCAGAAGGTCTCCTTTGTCCTTGATGAACCTCTACTTCACCAAACACAATGTCCTCTTCCAGCGATTGATCCCTCCAGATGACCTGTTCAAAGTAAGCAAGTCAGACAGTATTATGCTGTGATCCGTAGGGTTTTCACTGGCTAATTTTTGGAAGTAGATTGCCAGGCTTTTCTTCCTTATTTGTCTTAGTCTAGAAGCTCTACTGAAACCTGTCCACCATGGGTAGTGACCTTGGTAGTATTTAAATACTGGTGACATACCTTCCAGCATCACAACAACATGCAAGCCACCATAGTAAGCCAAACTGACTGTTGGTAGAAATGAACAAAGGACCCTCCCCCAAAATTAGCTGCTGTTATTGATATATTCCAGAACCTCAAAATAATCCAAGGGACATCAGAAAAGAAAAAAAATATGGAACTAAAGTTATAATCATGCACCAATTATTTTCTCATGAAGCTTTTTTTTTTTTTTAACAGTTTTATTGCGGTATAATTGGCATATAATAAATTGCACAAGTTTATTGTTGTTAGGTGCAGTCGAGTTGGTTCCCACTCATAACAACCTTAAGTACAACAGAACGAAACACTGCCGGGTCCTGTACCATCCTCACAATCATTGCTATGTGTGTCAATCCATTTCTTTGAGGGTCTTCCTCTTTTTTGCTGACCTGTACCTTACCAAGCATGATGTCCTTCTCCAGGTGCTGGTCCCTCCTGATAACAAGTCCAAAGTACACGAGATGAAGTCTCCCCATTCTTGCTTCCAAGGAGCACTCTGGCTGTACTTCTTCCAAGACAGACTTCTGGTAGTCAATATTCTTCACCAACACCATAATGTAAGGCATCAATTCTTCTTCAGTCTTCCTTTATTCATTGTCCAGCTTTCACATCATATGAGGCGATTGAAAACATCATGGCTTGTGTCAGTCCCACCTTAGTCCTTAAAGTGACATCTTTGCTTTTAAACACTTTAAAAAGATCTTTTGCAGCAGATTTGCCCAGTGCGATATGTACTTTGATTTCCTGACTGCTCCTTTCATGGGCTTTGATTGTGGATCCAAGTAAAATGAAATCCTTGACCGCTTCAATCTTTTCTCCGTTTATCATGGTTTTCCTTATTGGTCCAGTTGTGAGGATTTTTGTTTTCTTTATGCTGAGGTGTAATCCATCCTGAAGGCTAAGGTATTGATCTTCTTCAGTAAGTGCTTCAAGTCCTCTTCACTTTTGGCAAGCGAAATTGTATCATCTGCATATTATAGGTTGTTAATGAGTCTTGCTCCAATCCTGATGCCTCGTTCTTTTTCATATAGTCCGGCTTCTCGGATTATTTGCTCAGCATACAGATTGAATAAGTATGGTGAAAGGATACAACTATGATGCACACCTTTTCTGATTTTCAACCACACAGTATCCCCTTGATATGTTCAAATGACTGCCTCTTGGTCTATGTTCAGGTTCTTCATGAGCACAATTAAGTGTTCTGGAATTCCCATTCTTTGCAATGCTATCCAATTTGTTATGAAGTCACACAGTCGAATGCCTTCGTATAGTCAATAAAACACAGATAAACATCTTTCTGGTATTCTCTGCTTTTAGCCAAGATCCATCTGACATTGGCAATAATATCCCTCGTTCCACGTCCTCTTCTGAATCCAGCTTGAATTTCTGGCAGTTCTGCTGTTGAGGTACTGCTGCAACCATTTTTGAATGATCTTCAGCAAAATTATAAAGAATAGAAAAATAGAAATCTTGCTAAGACAATTGCAAGATCAGTGAGCCATGACTGTAAGACCTCGGGAGTCTTAGAAACAGGACATGTCCCTTAATCTTCGATTGTTTTCTGAAAGAACAAGTTTCAAGTGTTTCAGTGGGCTTGGTCACCTAAATACAATTATGTGAAACTAGACAAGCAGCTTCTAAAGGTTAGTTGAAGTTTTATGCTGAACTATAAGCTTTACAAATTGTATATATACGTATATATGATTATACGGTTATAGGTTTCTAACATTTAATAAGAGGACCTTTAATGTCATGGGAAAGAGAATTCTCTCTGTTTTTATAAAGCAAAACTTATAATTTTATTTCACAAATGAAATAGAACATATACAGAGGGCTTACTCCACAATTGCAAGGATAGGTCTTGTACTCACTAATAAATAAAATTTATAAATAAATAAAATTATTAGCATAAATAAAATAATTTAAAGTGAGAATAACAGCACAGTTGGAAGAGCGCAGTCAATGTCACTGAACTGTGTATGTAGAAATTTTTGAAATGGTGTATCTTTGGCTATCTGTATTTTCATCAAAAAAAAAAAAAGGTTGAGAATTTAGAGGCTTAATATGTTGTGGGGTTGTCAACCAGTGTCATAAAACAACATGTGCACTACTGTTTCATGAGAAACTATTTGTTCTGTAAGCCTTCACCTGAAGTACAATAAAATATATAAAAATAATAATAATAATAATTTATCATATCAAATAAGTAAAGAAAAAGATAAAAATAAATAAATAAATGAGACAGCATCCCATAAGACTAGGGGGAAAAAAAGTAAATAAGAAAAACTTGTGTAAGTATAGCAATAGGTGTGTCCCCAAATAAGGCACATAATTTAACAAACTTTTATAATTTAAAAATAAAAACTCTAACAAAATAAATGTGTTAAAAAATATTTACCAGAAGTCAAAAGCAAAAACCACACTGAAGAGTAAAACTCGAAAGCCATTTCCATTAAAAAAGAAGCAAGTGGTTGTGATCACTGTGGTTAGTCAACATTATCTGAAAACAGTGGTTCTTAAAGTGTGGTCCCTGGACCAGTAGCATCAGCATCACCTGGGAATTGTCAGAAATGCAGAACCTGGGGCCCCATCCCAGTTCTGCTGAAGCTCTTTGGCTGGGGCCCAGAAATCTGTGTTTTAACAAGCCCTCCAGGTTATGATGATGCATGTTCCAGTTAAAGAACACTTGCTTTAAGGGTTCTAGCTAATGTGATCACCACCTGTCTGTTAGTTTGTTGTACTGTGGTGGCTTGCGTGTTGCTGTGATGCTAGAAGCCACGCTACCAATATATGGCAGGTTTCAGCAGAGCTGCCAGACTAAGACAGACTAGGAGGAAAGTCGTGGCAATCTAATTCTGAAAATAAGCCAATGAAAATCTTATGGATCACAACAGAACATTGCCCAATATAATGCTGGAAGCTGTGTCCTGTACGTTGGAAGACACTCAGAATATACAATGGCTGCAACAGTGAACTTGAGCATACCAACAATCATGAGGATGGTGCAGAACCAGGCAATGTTTCATTCTGTTGTACATGGGGTTGCCATGAGTCTGAGCCAACTCAGTGGCAACCAACAACAACAAGAGCAGGAAGGTCATTTGATTTTTCAGAAAGAATAGTCTTGGAGTGTATGTTGTGAAGCAGAATGTGTGGGTTTTCTTGGTAACCAATGGTACTACCTACGATGCTGAATTTGTTGTTCTAATTGCAGAGGATAAGTACTTTGAGTGGAAGTTTAAAAATAAGGTAATGTTCAGAGCAGCTTTCTACGTAACAGCCTCATCTCAAATGTCCATCAACAAGTGAATGAATAAACAAGCTGTAGCCCGTCCTTATCATGAATACTATTCAGTAATAACAGGAATGAACTATAAAACATGCCACAATATGGACAAATCTCAAAATAATGATGCTGAGTGAGACAGAAAAAGAGTACATACTGTATAATTCCATTTTACAATTCTAGAAAATGTAAACTTATCTATACCGACAGAAAGCAGATAAACGGTTGCCTAGGGGTAGGGTAGAGAGAGTGCAGTTACAAGGAAACTTTGGGAGTGATGAAAATATTTGCTATCTTGTTGGGAGTGAAGGTTTCACGGGTATCTACATATGTCAAAATTGATTAAATTATACACTTTAAACTGTTGCAATTTAATTTAATGAGTTTTGACATATGTATATACATGTGAAACCTTCATTCCCATCAAGGTGGTAAGCGTTTATATTACACACCTGAAATTTATGCAAGGTCATTAAAAAGACAGGAAAGAAAGAAAAGACCAAAATGGATGTCAGAAGAGATTCTGAAACTTGCACTTGAACGTCTAGTAGCTAAAGAGAATGGAAGAAATGATGAAGTAAAAGAGCTGAAGAGAATATTCCAAAGCGCAGCTAGAGAAGACAAAGTAAAGTATTTAATGAAATGTGCAAAGTCCTGGAGTTAGAAAACCAAAGGGAAGAATACACTTGGCATTTCTCAAGGTGAAAGAACTGAAGAAAAAATTCAAGCCTCGAGTTGCAATTTTGACAGATTGTATGGGCAAAATATCGAACAACGCAGGAACCATCAAAAGAAGATGGAAGGAAAACAGAGTCACAGTATCAAAAAGAATTGGTTGACACTCATTCATTTCAGGAGGTAGCATATGATCAAGAAACGATGATACTGAAGGAAGATGTCCAAGCCGCACCGAAGGCATTGACGAAAAATAAGACTCCAAGAATTGACGGAATACCAGGTGAGATGTTTCAATAGAGGCAGTGCTGGAGGTGCTCACACATGTCTACGCCAAGAAATTTGGAAGACAGCTACCTGGCCAACCGACTGGAAGAGATTTTTATTTGTGCCCATTGCAAAGAAAGGTGCCCCAATAGAATGTGGAAATTATCGAACAATATCGTTAATATCACATGCAAGTAAAATTTCAAGGGGTATCATTGCTGATGTCAGATGGATCCTGGCTGAAAGCAGAGAACACTAGAAAGATGTTTACCTGTGTTTTATTGACTATGCAAAGGCATTCAACTGTTTGAATCATAACAAATTATGGATAACATTGCGAAGAATGGGAATTCTAGAACATTTAATTGTGCTCAGGAGGAACCTGTACATAGACCAAGAGGCAGTCATTTGAACATATCAAGGGGATACTGTGTGGTTTAAAATTAGAAAAGATGTGGGTCAGGACTGTATCCTTTCACCATACTTATTCAATCTGTATGCTGAATAAATAATCCGAGACTCTGGTCTATATGAAGAAGAATGAGGCATCAGGATAGGAGGAAGACTCGTTAACAACCTGCAATATGCAGATGGCACAACCTTGCTTGCCAAAAGTGAAGAGGACTTGAAGCACTTACTGATGAAGATCAATAACTACAGCCTTCAGTATGGATTACACCTCAACATAAAGAAAACAAAAATCCTCACAACTAGACCAATAAGCAACATCATGACAAACAGAGGAAAGGTTGAAGCTGTCAAGGATTTCATTTTACTTGGATCCACAATCAACACCCACGGAAGCAGCAGTCAGGAAATCAAAGGATGTATGGCATTGGACAAATCTGCTGCAAAACACCTCTTAAAAGTGTTAAATAGCGAAGATGTCACTTTGAGGACTAAGGTGGGCCTGACCCAAGCCATGGTATTTTCAATCGCCTCATATGTATGTGAAAGATGAAGATTGAAGAAAAATTGATGCCTTTAAATCATGGTATTGATAAAGAATATTGAATATACCATGGACTGCCAAAAGAATGAACAAATTTGTCTTTGAAGAAGTACAGCCAGAATGCTCCTTAAAAGCGAGGGTGGTGAGACTTTATCTCACATACTTTGGACGTATTATCAGGAGAGACCACTCCCTGGAGAAGGACATCATGCTTGATAAAGTAGACAGTCAGCAAAAAAGAGGAAGACCCTGAATGAGATGCATTGACACTGTGGCTGCAACAATGGGCTCAAGCAAAACAAGGATTATGAGGATGGCACAGGACTGGGCAGTGTTTCATTTGTTGTACATAGAGTTGCTATGAGTCGGAACCACAGCAACTAACAACAACAAAGTTCTTTATAATGTTTGAGCACATACTGCTCTCATAAGATTTATGTATGCTGACATAATCATCAACTAATCAAAAACTTTTTATTCAAAGTTTCTGATGACATTATATGTAAGTACCCTGAAAAATCTTAATTAATAAGAGCACTTATTTACTCGATAATGACATGTTGCCCAACTTCAAACTGTCTATTAACCTGCATAACAATCTGTTAATGGTGTTCTGAGTTGTTTATTTTTGACACTTTGGAGTTTTCTTTTGCTAATGTCTCTTTTATACATTTCACTTCATTGTAAATAAGAGACATTGGTCTATGGTTTGCCTTTTGTACCATCTGTTAGGCTTTGGCATCAGGGTTACAGTTGTTGTTGTCGTTGTTAGTTGCCATTGAGTCGATTCTGACTCACGGTGAGCCCCTGTGTTACAGAGTAGAGCTGCTCCATAGGGTTTTCTTGACCATAATCTTAACAGATCTGGAGCCCTGGTGGTGTAATGGTTAAATCCTCATCTTAACCATAAAGTTCAGCAGTTAGAACTTACCCAGTGGCTCGGTGGGAGAAAAGACTTGGCAATCTGCTGTTGTAAAGATTACAGCCTAGGAAACCCTATTGAGCAGCTCCACTCTGTCCTATAGGGTCACCATGAGTGGGAATCCACTCGACAGCACACAACAACAATTTAATGGAAGCAGATCTCCAGGCCTTTTTTCTCGGAGGTGCTGCTGGGTGGGTTCGAACCACCAACCTTTAGGTTAACAGTTGAGTGTGAACCGTTTGTGTCACCCCCAGACCTTAAGGTTACAGCCATTTTGTAAAGTGAGAGCTTTTCATTTTTTTTTAATGTGGCCTGGGATGTTTCAGTCATATTGGAATGATCTGTTCTTTGTAGATGAGATGGAATTCGGCTGTAAGAATGTGAGCCCGGGGCTTTTTCTTACTGCAGATCTCAACCCTGGCTGCATGTTACAACCCCGATGCCTGGTCCCCAACACCCAATTTTTGAATTTCATTGGTTTGGGGTGGAGTCCAGCAGTCAGGATCTTTCAAATTGTTGTAAAATTGACGTAACATAAAATTCACCACTTTAATCACTTTAAAGCCAACAATTCAGTGGCTTTTAGTCCTTTCACCATGTTGTGCAGCCACCACCTCTATCTAGTTCCAGAACATTGTCATCACCCAAGAAGGAGACCCCGTGCCTATTAGCAGTCACTCCCCATTCGCTCTCCCCCAGGCCCTGGCAACCACAAATCTGCTTTCTGTCTCTATGGATTTGCCTGTTCTGGATATTTCATATAAATGGAATCAGACAATATGTGGCTTTTTGTGTTTCGTTTCTCTCATTCAGCATGTTTTCAAGGTTCATCCACACTGTAGCTTTTATCAGTACTTCTTTTCTCTTTATGGTTGAGTAATATTCCACTGTATGGATGGACCACATTGTGTTTATCCACTCATCTGTTGATGGACTCTTGGATCATTTCTACCTCTTGGCTATTCTGAATAATGCTCAGTGAACGTTGGTGTCCAAGTAACTGTTTTGAGTCCTTGCTTTCAAGTCTTTGGGGTATATGCCCAGGAGTGTAATTGCTGGGTCATATGGTTGTTCTATGTTTAACTTTTTGAGGAACCACCAAACTATTTTCCATAGTGGCCGCACCACTTACATTCCCACGGCATCAGGATCTTTACGCTTCCTGAGTGATTCTAACAGGCAGAAGGTTGAGAACTTCTGTCTTAATTAAAACTCATTGCCCTCAAGCAGATTGCGACACATAGCGACCCTATAGGATGGAGTAGAATTGCCCCATAGAGTTTCCAAGGAGTGCCTGGTGGATTCGAACTGCAGATCTTTTGGTTAGCAGCTGATCGCTTAACCACTACGCCACCAGGTCTGTTTTAATAGTAAACCTTTAATGGTGTTTCCAATCTCTATCATCGTAATTAGCCCTGCTGGCAAAGTGGTTAAGTGCTCTGCTGCTAACCAAAAGATTTGAACTCCCCAACAGCTCTGCAGGAGAAAAATGTATTGGTCTACTTCTGTAAAAATACAGCTTTGGAAACCCTTTGGGGCACTTCTACTCTGTCCTATAGGATCGCTATGAGTAGGAATTTACCCCATGGCAATGAGTTTTTTTGGTATCATAACTACTGGAGTCCCTGGGTGGCACAAAATGTTAAGTGCTCGACTACTAACTGGAAGGTTGGAGGTTCTGCGTCCATCCAGAGGCACCTTGGAAGAAAGACCTGGTAATAGACTTCTGAAAAATTAGCCATTGAAATCCCTGTGTAGCACAGTTCTACTCTGCACACATGGGTTCACCTTGAGTTAGAATTGACTAGACGGTAACTTTTTTTTTTTTTTTTTTTTAAATCATGGCAATTGCACTCTGTCAGTTATCTACTCATTCCCGGGTCAATTTTGCTAATTTGTATTTTTGTGCAGAAATCACCTATTTTCTGTACAATATCAATTTCTCATCATTTTAATGTCTTTCATACTGGGAATTATATCTCCTTTCTAATCTCATACGGTTTTGTTCTTTCTTTTTTCTTAACTAGGTTTATGGGGCATTTAGCTCTTTTATTGATACTTTTTGGTTTTGTTCAGGAAATTTTCATCTTTTGTCTTTCTTAATTCCCCCTTCTAACTAGCTTTTGGTTATTTGGACGTTCTTTTAAAATTTTTAAAACGTGGGCACACATGGGGTTGTTATGATTTAGAATTTGCAGCAAATGAAGGTATTTAGTTCTTCATTTTAGTCTTTTTTCTTGGATAACAAAGGCATTTGTTGTATTTTTTCACATATAACTTGCCCACACATAAAATACGCACAGTGCTTAGGAAAATAATGCAAGAGAGGGTGCACGGTTGGCAAAAACATATAATGCATGTGTTATTTGCATAAAACCTGGTAAGTTTATGGATTTTCTTCTAAGGGCACATTTCATGGTGGCCCACCCGTTCGGTATGAAGCATTCTCATTGCATTGCTTTTTTTTGACAGTTTGTAAAATTTTAAAATTTCCTCTTTGGTCCAGGGGTTACTCAGGAACTTTAAAATGCACTGAACTCATGCTCGTTGAGCAGGTATTTTGGGTCACATAAATCACATCAAGATTTCATAGCAAGTCCTTGGTCCTAAGCATTTCTGGGTTCACTTAGAGTCCACTTAGTGGTTATATTATGAAAAGCACGCATTTCCTGGCCCCAAGCTGAGTCTCAGGGATACTGAGATTTATTTTCTCTTCCTTTCTCTTCTTGGAGGAATTTTCTGGATTGGAATTTTTTAAAGATTATTTTAACTGTGATAAGTTACGTATATAACAAAACATTGGCTATTTCATTTTTTATATGTATAATTCAGTGACATTATGTTCATCATGTTGTTCAACCATCACCACTATCTGCTTCCAGATTTGTCCGACACCCTTAACAGATGTTTAGTGCCCCCTAAGCAATGACTCCATCTTTCCTCCTCCCTCTTGCTAATAAACTTTGGTTTTTATACATTTGCCTATTCTAGATATTTCATGTAAGTGAGATAGTACAACATTTGCCCTTTTGTGACTGACTTATTTCACTCAGCATAATATTTTCCAGGTTCATACACATAGTAGTGAGTGTTAGGATCAGAATTCGCATTTGATCTCGCTGCCTCTTCTCCAAACCAGGGCAAGAAGTACTTGATTTTAAAATCTAGAATGACTGGTCAAGAAGGTTCAAGTAAACCTCAGGGTTTTCCCAAGGACCTTATCATCCATTGATCATTCACGTCTGACTATCTTGGCATCATCTCTCTTTGAACGTAGACTTCCACTAACAGTCATCTGGTGACATACAAAATAGATGTCACTATGTCCTTATGACTCTGACTCTGGCAATATGAATTAAGCAGCTGTCCTTAGACTTGAGCAGGTAGGTGCCTTCTCTTCTCAATCTCACAGAAGATTATAACCTTTTGGTTTTGTTACCTGATTTTGAAATCACAGCTACGATGATTTTACGGAAAATAACAACATCTCAGTTGATTTAGCATGGGGCTTCTGTCTGGGGCTAGAAAGAGAAGATAATTTATTTTGAATTCTCATCTCACTGCAACTGTAGTTCAGTGATATGTGGCACTGGATTAAGATTCTAGACTTTTTGGGGACATTGGCCAAGGATGAAAACAAGTGTCAATTGGCTCCCTATTGTGATTTTGTAACCAAGATTTTATTTGGGGATAACTGGAGAAGTATGTTACTAATGTTACTCAATTTTCAGGTTGTAAATATTTGATTCCATGGCCACCATATTTATTTATTTACTTACTTATTTTTATTTTCATTGGAATATGAGTAGAAAATATGTATAGCTTATAAGGATAGTGAAACTCAAGAAGGAACCAAAGAACTCCAGTTGAACACACTCAAAACTAAGAAATATTAACGGAGAAGTATTTAACTTAGAATTATAAAAGTAGAAAAAAACAATAAAATTTGTTCAATACAGAATACACTGATGATATACTATTCTTTTTTTGACAATATAAAATGTACTTATAGAACTTTAGTATCATTATAACAAATTATTCTACAGTATTTTGGGAAAACATCTGGTTATTGTGTCTTCTACTTAATGAATTCTATGTAAATAGAAATTTACTGTATGGACTACTTTTGGTACACAATATAATCTGACCTGAAAGTGTTTAGGAGACAACCTGAGATTTTAAATAGAGATGTAAACAATCAAAACGGGTTCCTTTAAAGAATGAGAGGAGAGTCTTCCAGAAGGCTCACATGCTTGGAATGTCTCCTTTTTCCTCCAAAGTCAAGGAGTTTATAAGGCCTTTCCTGCCTCAGCAGCAAGAGGTTCAGCCTTCCCAGGCACATTTGCAAAATGGGAGCCCAGTTGCATCTCCAGCTTTTGTGTGGAGAAGCAAGAAGAATGTGTTAGTTTTAGAAACACCACTGATGGAGTCTGAACTTTAAAGCAATCATGGATGAAGAGTCAGAGAGAATTCTGCTTTCAGGATAATAATAATGTTACTACTTACTGAGTACCAGGCATTGTCCTAAGCACACTGATTGTGTTAATTTTCTCACTTGATCCTCACAACAATTCTACAAGGTAGGCATGACCCATCCTGATTTACATATGATGAAATGAGTCTCAGGGTGGTGAACCTACTTACTTAATATTGCACAGTGGGGAATTGGCAGAGCTGGGAGTTGAACCTGGGTCTGAGTTAAAATTGTATGCTTTCAGCCCTCTGTGGATTAGCATGTAATATAGCTTTTCCTGGGATAGAGTAAATAGTAGTAATAGATTCTATTTATTGAGAACCTGTTATGTGCCAGGCATTTTGCACACACTGTCTCTAATACTCCCAACTCTGCAATTTTATTGAAGAGGAAACTGAGGCTCAGGCTGGTCAAATGATTTTCCCAAGATCAGTCCTAGAGTGACTGACAACACCAGAATTTTCAAGCCCATATTGAATAAAATTTACTCAATGAGTTGGGAAAGAATTCCTAATTAGTCTCCTCTGTTGCCTTCTCACAATCCCAAGCAAAGGAACCAATCAGGTGTGGTTTGGAAGTAATAGCAACCCATCTCCCAAGGAAAAGGGAGGTAAACAGAGTCCATTCCTATCTGGATGTTTGAAATACCCCATTCTTCAGTTCTTTGCAAGCCATCAACTATATTTTGCAGGTGTTAATTAGTATAATGATGTGAACAGATACAAAAAGGCCAAGGCAGTGGTTCCCCAACCAGGCTGAATGTTAACATCATCCGGGGAGTTTTAAAAAAAAAAAATTATTTTCTGGGATTTACTTCAGACCTACTGAATCAGCCAGTGTCAAAAACCACAGTAGTAAGAAGTTCTCTGCTCACCTTTATCCGGGAATACCTGCCTAGGATGAATGCAAATATTTATAAGGAGGGACTGAGACTTGATCCTCTTTTCCCTTAGGCTTTATCAGCAGAAGGAAGTGCTTTAGCTCTGTGATGGCCTGATAACAAGCAGGCTTGTGAGCTATCTGGCGGCGGGCCACCTCTGGCTTTGGAAAATCTCTCTCTTTCCCAACATCTAGAACAAGGCTCTGACAAGCCCTGACACTGGCCTTGGGTCTCTCTCTCCATCACCTTTGCCCCTGACTCAAAGCAACTCAGTGGTTTGCTGTGGAGTCTGTCACTGTCCTATATGTGGGGTCTGGTCAGTACCAGTACCCTTTGTAAGAAACCAGATGTGGTAAGAAGATGAGCTCCTGGGACAGATGGAAAAGGCTTGTGATATTTACTGGCTTATGACCTGTGGTGGGGACACTCATCTTTCATTTCTTCTATCTCTTCTGAAGACAGAGATTGAGAATAGTACTATCTTTTATGTAGGGTCATTGAGAAGATGAAGTTAAGTGAGGGGTGTATATAAAGAATCTAACACAGTGCAGGGCACAGAGGAGATCTTTTCCTTTAGGAGATATGTCTGCCTATTTTTTTCCTCATATTTTCTCTCCGGGGCATGGAGAAAACAAAAGAGGAAATAATTCATCCACAACTCCAGGATGTCTCTGATATGATTTTAAAGAAACATGAAAAACTTCTGGAGTTCTTTATCTCAGAGGTCTGCAAACCCTTTTTGTAAGGGGCCAGATAGGAAATATTTTCAGTTTTGAGGGCCACTCAACTCTGCTATGAGTCAGAATCGACTCAAGGACAACGGTTTTTTTTAAAACTGGTTTCAGCATTGCCACAGTCAATATGTAAATGGTTGGGCATGGCAGTGTACCAGTAAAACTTTATTTGCAAAAAACAGGAATTAAGTAGGGCTTAGATGGCTGCAATTTTTTGACATCTGCTCTAGGTCATTGTCCCAGGCAAAACAGGAATCTCTTATGCAATACCCATGACAGACAACTGTTTGGGTAGGTGTAGAGCTTCTTTATAAAACTGCAAACACTCCATTGGCCTGAGACCTGAACTAGATGATGCCTGGTCACCACCAATGGTTGCCCTGACAGGGAACACAACAGAGAGTCCCTGATGGAGCAGGAGAACAGTGCAGGGCAACACTCAAATTCACTTAAAAAGACTAGACTTAATGGACTGACTGAGACTAGAGGAACCCTCGAAGCTATGGTTCCCAGACGCTCTGTTAACCCAGAACTGAAACCATTTCCAAAGCCCACTCTTCAGACAAAGATTAGACTGGGCTATAAAACATAAAATATTACTCATGAAGAGTGTGCTTCTTGGTTTAAGCAGGAACAAGAGACCAAATGGACGGCTCCGGTCAGGAGGCAGGAGGAGAAGGCAGCAAGGGACAGGAGCTGGTTGGATGGACACGGGAAACCCAGGGTGGAAAGGGGGTGTGTGCTGTCACATTAGGGATTGCAACTAGTGTCACTTAACAATATATGTGTAAATTTTTGTATGAGAAATTAACTTGAATTGTAAACTTTCACCTAAGGGCCAATTAAAAAAAAGTGACACATAAAAAAACAAAACCAAAAACTTACAAACACCATGGAAGCTCCATAGACACATCCAGATTCCCTGAGGGACCGAATTAGTGGGCTGAGGGCTGTGGGGACCATGGTCTCAGGGAATATCTAGCTCAATTGGCATAAAATAGTTTATAAAGAAAATGTTCTACATTCTGCTTTGATGAGTAGTGTCTGGGGTCTTAAAAGCTTGTGAGTGGCCATGTAAGATACTCCACTGGCCTCACCCCATCTGGAGCAAGGGAGAATGAAGAAAACCAAAGAGAACCAGAGGACTAACAGACCACAACCACCACAGCCTCCACCAGACTGAATCTAGCACAACTAGATGGTGCCCAGCTACAACCACTGACTGGTCTGACAGGGATCACAATAGAGGGTCCCAGACAAAGCTGGAGAACAAAATTCTAACTCTCAAAAAAAAAAAAAAAAGACCAGACTTACAGGCCTGACAGAGGCTGGAGAAACCCCAAGAGTATGGCCCCCGGATACCCTTTTAGCTCAGTAATGAAGTCACTCCCGAGGTTCACCATTCAGCCAAAGATTAGACAGCCCCAGAAAACAAAATGAGACCAAAGGGGCACACTAGCCCAGGGGCAAGGACTAGAAGGCAGGAGGAGACAGGAAAGCTGGTAATAGGGAACCCAAGGTCTAGAAGGGAAGAGTACTCACATGTCGTGGTGTTGGTAACCAATGTCACAAAACAATATGTGTACTAATTGTTTAACGAGAAGCTAGTTTGTTCTATAAACCTTCATCTAAAGTACAATTAAAAAAAAAAAATTTCAAACACACACATCACCTCTCCCCTCAGAACAAGTAACAAAAACCAACCTCTTCCCACATTTAAAAAATAGAAACACAAGTGTATCAGGTACCGTCAGTGACCTATCCACTCTAGAGGTCACCTTCAACTTTGAGGGACAAGTTCTGTATATGCTCGTGACTTCTTACCTGCAACACTTGCATCTTTTTGCCCAAGGAGATTAATTAGCTATCTAAGTGTGCTTGGCTCATGCCTGAGAAGGATGGAATGTGCCAGGGAATTAAAACCCACAGGAGTGAAACCTGTATACACCTATGCTTGTTGTAATACTTTCACAATAGCCAAAAGGTGAAAACAACTGAAATGTCCATCAACAGATGACTGATAAGCAAACTATAGTATATACTTAGTGGAATATTATGCAGCTATAAGAAAAATGACCACCACTCATCTGTCAGATTGTCATACTGTGGTGGCTTGCGTTTTGCTGTGATGCTGGAAGCTATGCCACCAGTATTTCAAATTCCAGCAGGGTTACCTGTGGTAGACAGGTTTCAGCAGACTTCCAGACTAAGAGAGACTTGGAAGAAGTACCTGGCAATCTAATTCTGAAAAAATTGGCCAGTGAAAACCTTATGAATAGCAGTAGAACGTTGTCTGACATAGTGCCAGAAGATGAGCCCCTCAGGTTGGACGGCACTCAATATACGACTAGGGAAGGTTGACCTCCTCAAAGTAGAGTCGACCCTAATGACATGGATGGAATAAATCTTTAGGGACCTTCATTTGCTGATGGGGAAGGACTCAAAATTAGATGAAACAGCTGAAAATATCCATTAATAATTAAAAGGTAGAATGTATGAAGTATGACTCTAGGAAAATTGGAAGCTATCAAAAATGAAATGGAATGCTTGGAGATAGATGTCCTAGGTATTAGTGAGCTGAAATGGACTGGTATTAGCCATTTGGAATCTGACAGTCATATGGTCTACTATGCCAGGAATGACAAATTGAAGAATAATGGTATTGCATTCATTGTCAAAAAGAACATTTCATGATTTATCCTGAAATACAATGGTGTCAGTGATAGTAAAATACCCATGTGCCAACAAAGAAGACCAGTTAATACGACTATTATTCAAATTTACACACCAACCACTAATGCCAAAGGTGAAGAAATTGAAGATTTTTACCAACTTCTGCAGTCTGAAATTGATTAAACATGCAATCAAGACACATTGATAATTACTGGTGATTGGAATGTGAAAGTTGGAAGCAAAGAAGAAGGATCTGTATTTGGAAAATATGGCCTTGGTGATAGAAACAATGCCAGAGATTGCATGATAGAACTTTGCAAGACCACCAGCTTATTCACTGGAAATACCTTTTTTCAACAACATAAATGGCAACTATCCACGTGGACCTCATCAGATGGAATATGGAGGAATCAGACTACATTGTGGGAAAAATTGCTGGAAAAGTTCGATATCATCATTCAGAACAAGGCCAGGAGCCGACTGCAGAACAGACCATCAATTGCTCATATACAAATTCAAGTTGAAGCTGAAGCAAATTAAAACAAGTCCATGAGAGCCAAAGTTCGACGTTGAGTATATCCCACCTGAATTTAAGGCCATCTCAAGAATATATTTGACATCACACATGAAGAAAGCTAAAGGTCATTACAAAGACAGAAAATCAAAATTAAAAAACACAAAAATGGATGTCAGAAGAGACTCTGAAACTTGCTCTTGAACTTAGAGTAGCTAAAGCAAAAGGAACAAATGATGAAGTAAAAGAGCTGAACAGAAGATTTCAAAGGGCAGTTTGAGAAGACAAAGTAAAGTATTACAATGAAATGTGCAAAGACCTGGAATTAAAAAACTGAAAGGGAAGAACACACTTGGCATTACTCAATCTGAAAGAACCGAAGAAAAAATTCAAGCCTCGAGTTGTAACAGTGAAGGATTCTATGGGCAAAATACTGAACGACACAGGAAGCATCAAAAGAAGATGGAAGGAATACACAGAGTCACTGTACCAAAAAGTGTTGGTTGATGTTGAACCATTTCAGGAGGTAGCATATGATCAAGAAACAATGATACTGAAGGAAGAAGTCCAAGCTGCACTGAGAGAATGTTAGAAAAACAAGGGTCCAGGAATTGAAGGAATACCAAGTGAGATGTTTCAATAAACAGATGCAATGCTCACTTGTATATACCAAGAAATTTGGAAGACAGCTACATGACAAACTTACTGGTAGAGATCCATATTTGTGCCCATTCCAAAGAAAGGTGATTCAGTGGAATGCAGAGTTATAGAAGAATATAATTGATATCACACAAAAGTAAAATTATGCTGAAGATAACTCGAAAATTGTTGCAGCAGGGAACTGCCAGAAATTCAAGCCAAATTCAGAAGAGGACATGGAATGAGAGGTATCATTGCTGATATCAGATGTACCTTGGCTGAAAGCAGAGAATACCAGAAAGATGTTTACCTGTGTTTTATTGACTATGCAAAGGCACTCGACTATGTGGATCATAACAGATTGTGAATAACACTGCAAAGAATGGGAATTCCATAACACTTAATTGTGCTAATGAGGAAACTGTACATAGACCAAGAGGCGGTCCTTCAAACAGAACAAGGGGATACTGGGGGTGTAAAATCAGGAATGGTGTGTGTCAGGGTTGTATCTTTTCACTATACTTATTCAATATGTATGCTGAGCAAATAATCTGAGAAGCTAGACTATATGAAGAAGAACAGGGCATCAGGATTGAAGGAAGACTCATTAACAACCTGCAATATACAGATGACACAACCTTGTGGAAAGTGAAGAGGACTTGAAGCACCTACTGATGAAGATCAAAGATCACAGCCTTCAGTATGGATTACACCTCAACATAAAGAAAACCCAAATCCTCTTTACTGGACCAATAAGCAACATTATGATAAACGGAGAAAAGATTGAAGTTGTCAAGGATTTAATTTTACTTGGATCCACAACCACTGTCAAAGGAGGCAGGAGTCAAGAAATCAAACGACCGATTGCATTGGGCAAATCTGCTGCAAAAGACCTCTTTAAAGTGTTAAAAAGCAAAGATGTAACCTTGAGGACTAAGGTGCACATGACTCAAGCCATAGTATTTTCAATCGCCTCATATGCATGGAAAAGCTGAACAATGAATAAGGAAGACCAAAGAAGAATTGACACCTTTGAATTATGGTGTTGGCGAAGAATATTCAATATATCTTGGGCTACCAGAAGAACAAACAAATCTGTCTTGGAAGAAGTACAGCCAGAATGCTCATTATAAGCAAGGATAGTGAGACTTCATCTCAGGTACTTTGGACATGTTACCAGGAGGGCCCAGTCCCGGTAGAAGGACATAGTGCTTGGTAAAGTAGAGGGTCAGCAAAAACAAAGAAGGTCTTCAATGAGATTGATTGACACAGTACCTGAAACAATGGGCTCAAACATAGCAGCCGTTGCGAGGATGGCACAAGACCAGGCAGTGTTTTGTTCTGTTGTAGATAGGGTGGGTAGGATTCGGAACCGACTCCGCAGCACGTAACAACAACAACAAAGAGAAATAAGTCCTGATGCATGCATGAATCTTGAAAACATTATGCTGAGTGGAATAAGTCAATTGTAAAAGGACAAATACTGTATGATCTCACATCTGTGAAATAAACAAATATATAGAAATTGAAGATTATTAATGGCTACCAGTGACGGGAGGGAGGGGTAAAGGGGGGATTTTTGCTTGGGAGACATTGAGTTTATGTTAATGGTGGTGGATATTGATAAAGGTGTTATTGTAGTTAGGTGCAGTCTAGTCAATTGTGAGTCATAGTGACCCACTTTTTCGCTGACCCTCTACTTTCCCAAGCGTGATGTCTTTCTCTATGGGCTGGTCCCTTCTGCATAACACTTCCAAAGTACATGAGATGAGGTCTCGCCATCCTAGCTTGTAAGGAGCATTCTGGCTGTTCTTCCAAGGAGAATTGTTTGCTCTTCTGGCAGCCCATGGTATATTCAATATTCTTTGCCAATACTATAATTCAAAGGAATTGATTCTTCTTTGGTCTTCCTTATTCAATGTCTAGATTTCCCATGTGTAAGAGGTGATTGAAAATACTATGGCTTGGGTCAGGTGCACCTTAGTCCTCAAAGTGATATCTTTGCTTTTTGACACTTTAAAGAGGTCTTTCCCATGGCTTTGGGGAATGTCTAGGTCAACTGGCATAACAAAGTTTATTAAGAAAATGTTCTGCATCCCACTTTGGTGAGTGGTGTCTGGGGTCTTAAAAGCTCACGAGCAGCCTTCTAAGATGCATCAATTGGTCGCAACCCACTTACAGCAAAGGAGAATGAAGAACACCAAAGTCATAAGGAAAATATTAGCCCAAGAGACAAAAGGGCTACATAAACCAGAGACTCCATCAGCCTGAGACCAGAACTAGATGGTGCCCAGCTACCTCCAATGACTGCCCTGACAGGGAACACAACAGAGCAGCAAAAAGTGTGGTGCAGAACTTAACTTCATGTAAAATGACCAGACTTAAATGGACTAAGACTGGAGGAACTCCTGAAGCGACGATCTCTGGATGTTCTGTTAACCCAGAACTAAAATCATTCCTGACACTCTTCAGACAAAGATTAGACTGGACTATAAAACATAAAATAATACTTGTGAAGGGCGTGCTTCTTACTTCAATCAGATACATGAGACCAAATGGGCAGCTTCTGCTCGGACACAGGATGAGAAGGCAGGAAGGGACAGGAGCTGGTTGGATGGAGAAGGGAAACCCGAGGTGAAAAGGGGGAGTCTGCTGTCACATTATAGGGATTGCAACTAGTGTCACACAATACGTGTATATATTTTTGTATAAGAAATTAACTTGAGCTGCAAACTTTCACCTAAAGCACAACAAAATAAATAAATAAAATAATAGTAAAAAAAGAAAATAAAGAGGTCTTTTGCAGCAGATTTGCCTAATGCAAAGTGTCATTTAATTTCTTGACTGCTGCTTCCATGGACATTGACTGTGGATCCAAGTAAAATGGAATCCTTGACAACTTCAATCCTTTCTCCATTTATCATAATATTCCTTAGTGGAACAATTGTCAGGATTTTGGTTTTCTTTAAGTTGAGATGTAATCCATACTGAAGGCTTTGATGACAACAAGAAAAATGTGATCAATGTCATTGAGTTGTAACTGAGGAAGTTATTGTGCTGGCAGATGTTTTGGTGTGTATGTTTTCACCACAATAAAAAGAGAGAGACAGAAAATAAATAAATAAATAAAAAGACATGCTAGGAGTTAATGACCAGCAGAAAATGTTTAGCTTTTATTAATGCAAATTAAAACAACACAGTGCTATTAAAAAAAAAAAAACCTACAAAAACCCCATAGGAGTAGCCCCCATCCAATGAGGAATAAGAACTGACAGATGCTTAGTGACCTAGTGCTGCTCTAGCACAAATACCACCAGTGAGTGGCTTTAAAGAACAGAAATTTATTTTTACACCATTCAGGAGGCTACAAATCTGAATTCAGGGTTAAGCTGTAGAGAGATGTACTTCCTTGTCTATATCAGCTTCTAACAGCTGTTGGCAATCCTTGGAGTTCCTGGGCTTGTAGATGCATCTGAGATGCGTCTGTCTCAGTCTGTCTTTCTCTTCCCCTTGTGTCTGTGTGTCTGTGTGTAATCTGCAATTTTTATAACCCAGAAGTGATTAGATTTAGAACCCACCCTACTTAGCATGATCCATAATCAATGTAACAAAGAAAACTCTATTTCCAAACAGCATTACCCACCCACTGCTGTCGAGTTGATTCCGACCAGTGGCTACCCTATAGGACAGAGTAGAACTGCCCCAAAGGGTTTCCAAGGCTGTAGTCTTTATAGAAACAGATGGCCACAGCTTTCTCCCTATGAGTGTTAGAACTGCCAATATTTTGGTTACCAGCCGAGCGCTTAACCACTCCAAAGACATAGGGGTTAGGATTCCAACGCATATTTTGAGAGGACACAATTTAACCCATAATAATACCAGCTCCTTTGCTGCTCAGTGGGACAGTTATGAGGTGTGTTCCACTCGTCTCCCAGAGGTCCCAAGGCTTGAGCTTCATTCTACTCACTAATTCTCTCTTTATTGGCTTTTCTCCCTTCCCTGTCTCACTTCTTGTAGCCCTTATTGTTCTTCCTGGAGTCACCTTGATCCCAAAGCCTATCTTAAAGTCTACTTTTGGGGAATCCAAGTTAACAAGTCAAGGAACCCAGTTCTCTACCTACCTAATATTGTTGTTGTTAGATACCGTCAAGTCTGTTCTGACTCATAGTGACCCTATGTACAACAGAATGAAACACTGCCCAGTCCTGCGCCATCCTTACAATCATTGTTATGCTTGAGCCCATTATTGCAGCCACTGTGTTAATCCAGTTCGTTGAGGATCTCCCTCTTTTGGCTGAGCCTCTCCTCTACCAAGCATGATGTCCTTCTCCAGGGACTGATCCCTCCTGATAACATGTCCAAATTACGTGAGATGTAGTCTCGCCATCCTTGCTTGTAGGGAGCATTCTGGCTGTACTTCTTCCAAGACAGGTTTGTTCGTTCTTTTGACAGTCCATGGTATATTCAGTATTCTTTGCCAACCCCATAATTCAAAGGCATCAATTCTTCTTTGGTTTTCCTTATTCATTGTCCAGCATTCCTATGCATATGAGGTGATTGAAAATACCATGGCTTAGGTCATGCACATCTTAGTCCTTAAAGTGACATCTTTGCTTTTTAATACTTTAAAGAAGTCCTTTGCAGCAGATTTGCCCATGCAATAGGTCGTTTGATTTCTTGACTCCTGCTTCCATGGTTGTTGATTGTGGGTCCAAGTAAAATGAAATCCTTGAACACTTCAATCTTTTCTCTATTTATCGTGATTCTGTTTATTGGTCCAGTAATGAGGATTTGGGTTTTCTTTATGTTGATGTGTAATCCGTACTGAAGGATGCAGTCTTGAATTTTCGTCAGTAAGTGCTTCAAGTCCTCTTCACTTTCAGCAAGCAAAGTTGTGTCATCTGCATAATGCATGTTGTTAATAAGTCTTCCTCCAATCCTTATGCCCCGTTGTTCTTCATATAGTCCAGCTTCTTGAATTATTTGCTCAGCATACAGATTGAATTGGTGTGGTGAAAAGATACAACCCTGAAGCTCACATTTCCTGACTTTAAACCATGAAACATCCCCTTGTTCTGTTTGAATGACTGCCTCTTTGTCTTTGTACAGGTTCCTCATGAGCACACTTAAGTGTTATAGAATTCCCATTCACAATGTTATCCATACTTTACTACGATCCACACAGTTGAATGCCTTTGCATAGTCAATAAAACACAGGTAAACATCTTTCTGGTATTCTCTGCTTTCAGCCAAGATCCATCTGACATCAGCAATGGTATCCCTATCCTCTTCTGAGTCCAGCTTGAATTTATGGCAGTTCTCTGCCGATATACTGCTGTAACCACTTTTTAATGATCTTCAGCAAAATTTTACTTGTGTGTGATATTAATGATATTGTTCAATAATTTCTGCATTCGGTTGGATTAACTTTCTTTGGAATAAGCATAAATATGGATTTCTTCCAGTTGATTGGCTAGGAGCTGTCTTCCAAATTTCTTGACATAGACAAGTGAGCACTTGCAGTGCTGCATCCATTGGTTGATACATCCCAATTGGTATTCTGTCAATTCCTGGGGCCTTGTTTTTTGCCAATGTCTTCAGTGCAGCTTGGACTTCTTCCTTCAGTACCATCAGTTCTTGATCATATGCTATCTCCTGAAATGATTGCATGTCATCCAATTCTTTTTGGTACAGTAACTCTGTGTATTCCTTCCATGTACTTTCAATGCTTCCTGCGTAGTTCAGAATTTTGCCCATAGAATCCTTCACTGTTGCAACCCGAGGCTTGAATTTTTTGTTCAGGTCTTTCAGCTTGAGAAATGCTGAGTGTGTTCTTCCCTTTTGCTTTTCTAACTCAAGGTCTTTGCACATGTCATTATAATACCTTATTTTGTCATCTTGAGTAGCCCTTTGAAATCTTCTGTTCAACAATTTTACTTCATCATTTCTTCCATTTGCTTTAGCTACTCAATGTTAGAGAGCACGTTTCAGAGTCTCTTCTGACATCCATTTTGGTTTTTTCTTTCTTTCCTGTCTTTTTAATGACCTCTTGCTTTCTTCGTGTATGATGTCCTTAATGTCATTCCACAACTCGTCTGGTCTTCGGTCATTAGTGTTCAATGCGTCAAATCTTTTCTTGAGATAGGCTGTAAATTCAGGTGGGATATACTCAAAGTCGTACTTTGACTCTCAGAAACTTGTTTTAATTTTATTCAGCTTCAACTTGAACTTGCATATGAGCAATTGCAATGAGCAGTCGGTCCCTGGCCTTGTTCTGACTGATGATATTGAGCTTTTCTTTTGTTTCTTTCCACAGATGCGGCAGATTTGATTCCTGTGTATTCCATCTGACGAGGTCCATGTGGATAGTTGCTATTTATGTTGTTGAAGAAGGGTATTTGCAATGAAGAAGTCATTGGTTTTGCAAAATTCTATCATGCGATCTCCGGAGTTGTTTCTATCACGAAGCCCATATTTTCCACCTACCAATCCTTCTTCTTTATTTCCAACTTTCGCATTCCAATCACCAGTAGTTATCATTGCACCTTGATTGCATGTTTTATCAATTTCAGGCCACAGAAGTTGGTAAAAATCTTCAGTTTCTTCATTTTTGGCCTTAGGGGTTGGTGCGTAAATTTGAATAATAGTAGTATTAACTGGTCATCCTTGTAGGCTTATGGATATTATCCTATCACTGACAGCATTGTATTTCAGGACAGATCTTGAAATGTTCTTTTGACGATGAACATAATGCCATTCCTCTACTATTTGTCATTCCTGGCATAGTAGACCATATGATCGTCTGATTCAAAATGGCTAAAACCAGTCCATTTCAGCTCATTAATGCCTAGGTCATCTATATTCAAGTTCCATTTCATTTTTTTCCATTTCCAATTTTCCTGGATTCATACTTGGTACTTTCAAGATTCCTATTATTAATTGATGTTTGCAGCTGTTTTCTTCTTATTTTGAGTCGTGCCACATCAGCAAATGAAGGTCCCAAAAGCTTGACTCTATCCGCCTCATTAAGGTTGACTCTACTTTGAGGAGGCAGCTTTTCCTCAGTTACATTTTGAGTGACTTCCAATCAATACAACTCTTTATTTTGGCAAATTTATTCATCCATCTATCACTAAGTCAACAGAAATCTATTAAGTCCTCTGCTCTACAGATGTAGTTATCATTGGATAGATATTTCATGAGCTCATAGCCTGAGGGAGAAGACAGGTATATAAACAAACAACTCTAAAACAATGAGACAAGTATTATAATTGAGTGAGTACCAGAGGAGAGAGATTGGGTCTGGTCGCTACTGCATTCCTAATTCCTGGAAGAGTGTCAGCACTCAACTATTATTTATGAGGTGAAAGAATGAATGAACAGAGGTCTGCAAAATTTAGGAGATTATGTAGGAGTGAAACTCATACTACCTGAAAGGGCCAGGGAATGGTTCACAGAAGTGATGAAATGAGCAGGGTCTTGAAGGAGAAGGGAGTGTGTGTGTGTGTGTGTGTGTGTGTACATAAATGTATGTGTGTATGTGTATTGTATTGGCATATGTGTAAGTGTGCATATGACTGTATTGTGCATGGGAACATGCACATATATGGTATGCAAGAGTATGTGTGTATGTGTATTGTGTGGGCATATGTGCATGTTTACACATGAATGTATGTTTGTGTGAATGTGTGCATTTGTGTGCCTATGTGTGTGTGTGTATTGTGTGGGCATATGTGTATGTGTGAATGAGTGTATATGTGTCTATGTGAACATGTGCATATATGTGCATATGGGGAACATCCTAGCTAGTGGAAACAGCATGTGTAAAAAAAAAATCATCTTGTATTTAGGAAATCTTGCACAGCTTAGTTTCCTTCTATTGTTGGCCTATATGCACATTTATCTGGGCTTAGTTATAAGTGCATGGAATATATAATTTTTCTCTGTACTTTCCCCCACATAACATTATACGATCACTCCTCCCACTATTGCAACATACTCTTCATAATTACCACGTCAATGGCTGCCTAATATTCTGTGGAGTACATAAATAATGATTTACTTAACCTTTTTGTTGTTTTTTCATTGCAGATAAGGCTGAAATAACTACTTAAAATTTTTCTTTATGACAGCTTCCCAGAAGGGGAATCACTGCATCAAAGGGAGAGAACATTTTTATAACTCTTGACAAAGCCAGTGCCTTCCAAAGGTGGTAACGATTTTTACTGCCGCTAGTACTTTTACTATTAGCTTGTAAAACTCATGGTAATACGTTTAATGAGTTTTAAAAGGTCCCTGTAGGTTGGTGGAATTGGCATTTGTTTGACTGTTAATGCAGAGCACTTCCTCCTTTGTTTGCCTGTGATTTCTAGGTTCTTTTCTGAGGATCATTGTGGGTGAGCTCTACTATGGGGTCTTGAGGTGGGAGATCTTGAAATTCAGAGCTGGATGACTTCCTTGGGGGGTAGTTTTTAGCACTAGAATGTTCTTCATGAGGTTAAGCTAAAAGCTGCTTCCTGAACATTTCATTTCTGTCCTCCTTGCTTTCTCCCCAAAGCCACAAAGAGTAGTCTCCCCTTTAAGAGGGAAGTTCAGTTGCATTGGAACCCCTGGGTGGTACAAATGTTTAACTCACTGGGCTGCTACCTGAAAGGTTGGAGGTTCAAGTTCATGCAGAGGCACTTCAGAAGAAAGGCCTGGTGATCTATAGTCAAAGAATCAGCCACTGAAAACCCTACAGAGCACAGTTCTACTCTGACACACTTGAGGTCATCATGAGTTGGGGAGGACTTGAGGGCAACTGGTTTGGTTCGGCAGCATGAGATCTTCACATGGTTACTTCTTGCTCTTCCTTCAGGTATCTGCTCAAATGTACTTCACTGACCACATATCTGGGCACGGGGAACTTTTAGGGTGATAAGAATGTTCTGGAACTATGTTACCGAACGCAGTGGGTTCACCGCTTGTACTTTCATTAAGAATAACTAAGAGTCAAGAGGATTGAAAGCAAGGCGTAGTTTATTACTCGAAGCGAGTAAGGAGAGGAGGGGGGATCTTCCCCGAAAGCACTCTCTCCTCGAACAAAGGGAAATCACATTGGAAAGGGGGAGTCATACATATCCATTAACTTCATATATATTCAGAAAAGGGGTCGGGGTAGGATTCTGGCATGGAAGTGATTGACAGACTTCTTTCAGAAATGGGCTCGGTCACCGCTTGATGACATATGTCCGGTGACATGGGTTCTTAGGCAACACTTAACCGTTTGAGGCCTTCTGATGGTCTCCCTGGTCTCTTACTGCGCATGCCCAGGATTCTAGTTCTAACTGGCTGATCCAAAAGACAGCTACAAGTGAACAGATTAGGAGGAAGCAAACATTTGCACCATTCTTCTGCTAGAAGAAATTTCTAACTGATATAACTAGTCTCAACTAGATAGTGGTGGTAGTTGCACAACATCGTGAATGTACTAAATGCCACTAAATTAATTATACGCTTTAAAATGGTTAAAATGATAAATTTCATGTTACGTGTGTTTGACCACAATAAAAATAGCATCTTACCCCCATAATCCTCCAATTCCTCATGCTGCTTTATTTTTATCCACCACCTTTTTTTTTTTTTAAGTGAGTCGATTCCGTGGTCTACAGAATATTAAAAAAATTTAGTTGTACACGAGGGATGGGAGCAGTGCGAGGGAACTAAATAGACAATAGATAAGTGGTAACTTTGGTGAAGGGTAAGACAGTACGCAATACTGGGGAAGCCAGCACAGCTAGTACAAGGAAAGGTCATGGAAGCTCCATAGACACATCCAAACTCCCTGAGGGACTGAATCGCTGGGCGGAGGGCTGTGGGGACCATGGTCTCAGGGAACATCTAGCTCAATTGGCATAACATAGTTTATAAAGACAATGTTCTACATTCTACCTTGGTGGGTAGCATCTGAGATCTTAAAAGCCTGTGAGCGGCCATCTAAGATTCTCCACTTGTCTCACCCCTTCGGGAGCAAGGGAGAATGAAGAGAACAGGATATGAGGAAAAGATTAGTCCAAAGGACTAATGGACCACAGCTACCATGGCCTCCACCAGACTGAGTCCAGTACAGCTAGATGGTGCCTGGCTACCACCACTGACTGCTTTGACGAGGATTGCAACAGAGGGTCCTAGACAGAGCTGGAGAAGGATGTAGAACAAAATTCTAACTCACAAAAAAGAGCAGATTTATTGGCCTGACAGACTGAAGAAAACTTTAGAGTATGGCCCCCGGACACCCTTTTAGCTCAGTGTGAAATCACTCCTGAGGTTCACCCTTCAGCTGGGGATTGGACAACCCCATAAAACAAAAACTGGACTAATGAGGCACAGCAGTCCAGGTACAAGGACTAGAAGGCAGGAGGAGACAAAAAAGCTGGTGATAAGGAACTTTGGTTTGAAAAGGGACAGTGTTGAAATGTCATGGGGTTGTTAGCCATTGTCATAAGGCAACACATGTACTGTTTAATGAGAAACTATTTGTTCTGTAAAATTCCATCTAAAATATAAAAAAAAAAATCTGTGTGAGATCAAATTGACAATAACAACTCAAAAGTTTTGATGGGAAGCCTAGGGGGCAGTGAGTTGAAGATAATGGTGATGGAATAATTTGGAAAAGGATAGTGAGAATAGCAGCACAACTGGAAGAATGTAATCGATGTCTCTGAATTGTACATGTAGAAACGTTTGAGGTGGTGTAACTTTGACTGTGTATATTTTCACCAAAAAAAAAAAAAATGGTGCTCCAATGTCTAGAAGGAGAGAGTGTTGACATGTCATGGCATTGTTAACCAATGTCATAAATATGTGTAGTGACTGTTTAATGAGAAACTATTTGTTCTGTAAACCTTCATCTAAAGTATAATAAAAAATATAAAAATATTTAATTGTATATATTTATTTAATTTTACGTATTTATGTGTATATGTATTTAATTGTATATATTTTTTATGGCTATCTCCTATTTATGGCAACTGAAACTGGCTTTCTACTTTTCATAATAAGGTGCAATTTCCATTTAAAAAAAACAGCTTTATTGATATATAATTCACATACCATAAAATTTATGCTTTCAAAGTATACAATTCAGTGTTTGTTTTGGTACATTCAGGGTTGTGAAACCATCAGTAGTATATTAGAACATTTTCATCACTCCTAAAAGAAACCCTATACTCATTAACAGTCACTCCCCATCCCCTCTGCCCCCATCTCCTGCAACCATTAATTTTCTTTCTGTCTCTATGGATTTGCCTATTCTGTACATTTTACATAAATGGAGTCATGCAATATGTAGCCTTTTATGACTGGCTTTTTCCATTTAACATAATGTTTTCAAGGTTCATCTATGCTGTAGTGTGTATCAGTACTTCATTCTCTTTATTGCCACAATATTCTGTTGTATAGATAACAGTTTCCTTATAAATAAATAATAAAAAAATTACTTTAAAGAATAATATTAATAAAATAATAATACACAGGGGGACTTCAGCTTGCTTACTTTGGACATGTCATCAGGAAAGACCAACACTAGAAAAAGACATCATGGTTGGTAAAGTAGAGGATCAGTGAAAACAAGGGAAACCCTCAGTATGATCAACAATGGACTGAAAAAGACCAACAATCATGAAGATGGCACAGGACAAGGCAACATTTCCTTCTGTTATACATTAGGTTGCACGAGTTGGAGCTGATGTGAGGGCAACCATCGCTACCAACAATGTAGATTTGGGATGAAGTTAGCATGATGCAAAGCTCCGAAGTTTGGGAAACTGTAATCTAGAAACCCCATTTGGATATGTGCATGGCTGACGTGAAAAACCAGGGGCGTGTCTTCTGGGTGTAGGCCTCTTGGGGTGCACAAACATCCTTTAATTTTGTGGTTTGGGTGGGAGGATTATCCACTCATTTCTCCCACCAACGCTGGTTTCATCCTTACTCTACAGAATGATCAATGCAAAAGCCATTGGGTGTGGTCAGGAAATGCTCAATACCTGCTCCCTAGTCTCTTCCAACGTGCCCCTTCCCCAAGAATCTGTCCAAATGAATAAATATGCTGCCTTAAAAAGTTAAACCCACCCAGGACGGTGGAGAGTGATTGACAGCTAGTTCATCTTGACATAATAACTGTTCTAACGCCAAGTACCAGGAACATAAGTTCTTTTTGAGTTAAATATAATATCAGAATTTATAACTTGCCAATCTTTTATCATGTGTCAGGAATTTCATTGTATTCTAATAACAAAGGATTAAAGCTGATGAATTCGTTTACATGGATTAGCTACTCCATGTCTACTTCTCCTCCTTTATAATCACTGATGATTACACACTGATGCAACCAGAGTTAACTAAGTCAGGGAAGCAAGAACTACTCTAGTTATTTTTGTTTGTTTGCTTCCAATAACCTTTTTATTTTGGAATAAGTTTAGATTTAAAGAAAAGTTGCGAAATAGTTCAGAGAGTTCCTGTATACCCTTTATATAACCAGGGTATGTTTGTCAAAACTAACATTGGTACAGTATTACTAACCAAACTCCAGACTTTATTGCGATTTCACCAGTGTTTCCATTAATGTTCTTTTCTTGTTCCAGGATCCAAAACCCAAACCTAACCAAACCCATTGCTGTTGAGTCAATTCCGACTTGTAGGGACCCCATAGGACAGAGTAGAACTGCCCCACTTGGTTTCGAAGGAAACGCTGGTGAATTTGAACTGCTGACTTTTGGGTTAGCAGCTGAGCTCTCAACAGCTGTGCCACCAGGGCTCCTCTAACGTAGGATAAAAACCAGTTGCTGTGCAGTCAACTATGACTCATGGTGACCCCATATGTGTCAGAGTAGAACTGTGTGCCATAGGATTTTCAATGGTTGATTTTTCAGAAGTAGATCGCTAGGCCTTTCTTCCAAGGTGCCTCTGTGTGGATTCAAACCTCCAACATTTCACTTGGCAGCTGAGAGGGTTAAACGTTTGCACCACCCAAGGACTTGAATCCAGGATACTACGTCGCATTTAGTCATCTTGTCTCCTTAGTTCCCTCCAATCCATAATAGTTTCTTTGTCTTTTCTTCTTTTTCATAATCTTGACAGTTTTCAAAAGTAAAAACCCATTTTTAAGTCAATTCCAACTCATAGTGATCCTATAGGACAGAGTAAAACTGCCCCACAGGGTTTCCAAGGCTGTAAATACTTATGGGAGCAGACTGCCACATCTTTCTCCTACAGAGTGGCTGGTAGTTTTGAACCGCCGAGCTTTCAGTTAGCAGCTGAGTGCTTACCCGTTGCACCACCAGGGCTCCTTGTTTTTGAAGAGTGCTGGTCAGGTATTTTGTAGACTATCCCTCAATTTGGGTTTGTCTGATGTTTCCTCATTTGTTAGACTGAGGTTATGGTTTTTTTTTTTTTTTTTGAAGAATAGAACCAAAACTAAACCCTTTGCTGTCGAGTTGATTCTGACTCATAGCGACCCTATAGGGCAGGGTAGAACTTCCTTATAGAGTTTCCAAGGAGCAGCTGGTGGATTCAAAGTGCTGACCTGTTGGTTATCAGCCGAGCTCTTAACCCCTGTGCCACCAGGGCTTCTTTGGGAAGAATGCCCCCCCAGTAGTTTATTTTTTTAAGACTAAACTCCAGACTCTATTTAGATTTTACCAGTTTTTCCGTTGTTCTTTTTATTTTCTTCTGGGATCCAATCCAGGGTACCTTATTACATTTAATTGTCATATCTCTGCAGTCTCCTTTGGTCTGTGATGGTTTTTTGGTCTTTCCTTGTTTTTTATGACTCTGACAGTTTTGAGGAATACTGGTAGATATTGTTTAGAATGTCAACTCATCTGGGTTTGCCTGATGTTTTTCTCATGATTGGAGTCCCTGGGTGGCAGGAATGGTTAAGTGCTCAGCTACTAACCAAAAGGTTGGTGGTTCTACTTCAAATCACAGTCATTGAACACTATGGAGCAGTTCTACTCTGTAACACATGGGGTCGCCATGAGTCGGAATTAACTCGACAGCAAGTTTTTTTAAATGGAATTTTGGAAAGAATATCAGAGAAGAAGTGCCCTTTTTATCACATGACATCCACAGGACATCACTGAAGATATTAACCTTCATCACCTGTCAAGTTAGTGTTTGCCAGTTTTCTTTACTGTAAAGTATTCCAGTTGTTTTAAGAGAAAGAATTTAATATAGGAATTAATTAAGCAGGTAGTGGAGGACAGGAAAGGCAAGGAGGCAACCAAAACCAAAAAAACCAAACCCTTTGCTGTCGAGTCAGTTCTGACTCATGGTGGCCCCAGGTGTTACAGAGTAGAACTGCTCCATGGGATTTTCTTGGCTGTAGTCTTTATGAAACTATATTGCCAGGCCTTTCTTCTTCAGTGCTGCTGGGTGGGTTCAAACTGCCAACGTTTAGTAGTCAAGTGCAAATCGTTTGGCCACGCAGGGACCAAGAAGGAAGCATTAAGATTAAAACAAAGATTGTTCCTTCGGGAATCTGTTGACCATCCTAGGCCTGGGAAACAAAGGGAAGAGTTGATATTATCAGACCCTAGGAAGATACAGGAGGGAGATGAAGGCACCATGTGGATCTGGTACCCATATCACTGAGGAGGGGTTGCTGATCTCTCAACCCAGAACCAAACTAATTACTGCCCAGTCTACTCTGGCTTGACAGTAGGACAGCCCATAGGGTTTCCAAGGCTGTAATCTTTACGGAAGCAGACTGCCATATCTTTCTGCAGCAGAGCTGCTGATGGGTTCAAACTGCCGACCTTTTGTTTAACACTTAACCCCTGCGCCACCAGGGCTTCTTACTGATCACTCAGTGCTGGTATATTTGAGGGGACATGATGGTGCTGGTTCTGCATGTGGGGCAAAAAAAACCCTGGAAACTGGAATAATTTGATGATGCTGAGACTAGAGCATCTAGAAGCAAATTCCATTTCTTCTCTTCTGCCTTCCTGTCTCCCTCTTGTGCCTCATACTGGCAGAACCTAATGGGAAATCAGTTGGACATAATGAACCTGCCTTGAGGCCATAGGTGTGGACTATGGGCGAGCAGGAGTAGCAGGAGAGTAATTGGTTTAATTAACTGACCAAAAGTGAGGGTGACCTTATTCCTGCAACTGATCATCTGTAAGAACAACTTTTTAAGTGGCTGAAATGTTTTATTCCAAATAACCCAACCAATCAGAATGAAGACAGTCCAGTTTGTGTTCCAAGTTTTCAAAGCTAGAAATTCCATCACTTGTGTCTCTTGCTGAACTGGGAGCCTTTGAAATGGCTTAGGTCATTGGTTCTTTGTGCTTCCCTTGTTAGTGAATAAAATTTGAACACGATTAAATGCAATTAATTCATATATGGAAGGAAGTGGATTTCTTTCTATCTCACAACCAGTTGGCTTCAAGTTGATTCTGACTTATGACAATCCCATGTGTGTCAGAGTAGAACTGTGCTCCATAGAGTTTCCAATGGCTGATTTTTTGGAAGTAGATCACCAGGCCTTTCGCTGAGGCACTTTTGTATGAACTTGAATCGCCAAGCTTTTGGTTGCAGCTGAGCACATTAACTGTTTGCACTGCCCATTGTCTTCCATCTCATGGATTCTGTGAATTTCCTCTTTAGCTGCTAGGAACCCCAGAGCTTCATTCATTATAGTACACACTTTCACCCTGGCTCCTCTTTAGGCCTGAGCCTTGTTTGCTGTATCAGTCAGCATAGTTTAGGTTACACTGCAATAACAAATGACTCCCAAAGCTCAGTGGCTCATGATAGCAGAGATGAGTCTTGGAGCTTACTATCTAGTGGAGGAGTAAGATTTTAAATAAATAACCACATAATTAAAGACATAATTTTGAAGAATGACTTGTGTTTTGGAGAAAAAAATCTATGAAGAACTGTAAGCTTTGATTATGTCTAGGGTGATGGACAATGAGACTTCCGTGAAGAAATGATATTTGAACTATAATATGAAGAATAAAAAGGGTGAGAGGTGAAGGAGGTGAGTATAGGCTGGGTGGGAAGAATAGTCTAGGCCTCTACTGACTGATCTGGGTCCTCTAATGACTCATTCTCACTGTGCTGATTGTGCAAACCAGTCCACATAGGCTGAGATCATCCACTTCTGACTCCAAATGTGTGGTGGATGATAAATCTCACTCCACACGCCAACTGTGTCCTGTGGAAATCTCTGCTTCCTTTCCCTGGTCAGTCCAGACCCCAGGCTACAGAGCGCTCTCATCCTCATTCACCCAGGGCCAGGTCAGTGGGCACTAGCTCCCTCTCTGTTTCTTAGGTCCCATAATACGTGGAACCTGTTGCCGTTGAGTTGATTCCAACTCATAGCGACCTTATAGGACAGAGTAGAGCTGCCTCATAGTTTCCAAGGAGTGACTGGTGGATTCGAACTGCCGACCTTTTGATTAGCAGCTGAGCTCTTAACCACTGGGCCACCTGGGCTCCAGTTCAGTGGAACCACTCACAAAGTCTAGGGAAAGGGCTATCTTTAATCTAGAAGAAAAAAGGATACAAATACATAGGGCGAGATCCAGGAGAGGTCTTGCGGCAGATCTTCCATGTCCCCAGGAAACACACTTGCTCTCCCGAGAGCAGGTGTTCTCTCTCACCACCCAGGAAGCTCCATTAAGCCTCCATCTTCCAACACCTTTACTGGCCTCACAACATGGCCATGACAGATTACCTCATACCTCCTGAGGCTTACTCAGCATTGGGTCCCTAGGTGGTCCCTCTGGTCTGACTCTCAGGAACCAGGACCAACGGATAAATTGTTTACTTCAAGGGGGTTCAAAACCTCAAAGGGACTTAGGTGGGAAAGATCCTATTTGAGGAAAAAAAAGGACAGAGTGACTTGGGCAGAAAGAACGAAGGGGTAGAGATGACACTAAACAGGGACATAGAAGTCAAGTTAAGCTTTTTTTTTTTAATCCGAAGAGCAGTGGAAGACCACGGAAAGGTTTTAAGAAGGTGCATGGTAGGTTTGATTTAATATTTAAAAACAACCAGTCTGGCTGCTGTTGGAGAATGGCATGGAGAACAGATAAGGCACAGGAGTGAATCTGCTGTGAAGCTAAAGGCATATAAGCTGCAGGGCCTTCACTTTCATGCCCAGCTCCCAAAGACCCTGTGACTTGTATTAATTCTGTGTTGGTATTTTTTTTTTTATTTCTCTTAAAGAAGACCTGCTCCCTACCCAATTGTACAGGTTGTACAAAACCTGAATCTGCCCCCTTGATGCTCAATAATACACTTCCGAGCCAAACTTTCAAACCCTTACAGTTATGGATTGAATCATGTCCTCCAAAACTGTGTGTTGGAATCCTAACCCTTATACCTGTGGATGTAATCCCATTTGAGAATAGGGTTTTCTTTGTTATGTGAATGAGGCCATATCAGTGTAGGGTATGTCTTAAACCTAATCATTTTTGAGATATGAAAAGAGCATATTAGGCACAGAAGCAAACAAGCACAAATGGGGGAAAGATAGATCCAGGTGGAGACTGCCAAGGAACTGAGGAATGAAAGCTGAATGAGACAAAGATTTTCCACCAGAGTGGAGAGAGAGAGCTTTCCCACAGAAAAGGTGCCCTGGATTCAGGCTTCTACCTTCCTAAACTTTGAGAAAATTAATTTCTGTTCATTAAAGCCACCCACTTGTGGTATTTCTGTTATAGCAGCCCAAAGAAACTAAGGCACTTACTAAGAATTGGGAAAACCCTTAGTCAGGGGTATTTAAGAATTAAGCCAGGGGTTTCAGTGTTGTGTAACCTATTATATAAGTTAGGGTTCTTGGTTAACTTAAGTAAAATAAGAATTTGTTGGAAGGATATCAATGTAAAACAAACAAACAAACAAAAAAACACCTCATCACTGTAGAGCGGATTCCGACTCACAGCGACCCTATAGAATAGAGTAGAACTGCCCCACAGGGTTTCCAAGCCTGCAAATCTTTATGGAAGCAGACTGCCACATCTTCCTCCCCAGAGTGGCTGGTGGGTTCAAACTGCTGACCTTTCTTTTGGCTAGCAGCTGAGTGGTAGAAGTTGGCAAATCATTTCTGTAGAGGGCCAGACAGTAAATATGCTCAGCTTTGCAGGCCAGATGGTCTATGTTGCAGTTATGCAACTCTGCCTTTATAGCATGAAAGCAACCATAGACTATATGTAAACAAGTGGACATGGTTATGTTCCAGTAAACTTGAACAGACTGCAGGTTGGATTTAGCCAATGGGTCATAGTTTGCCAACCCGTATATAAGAAGTTACCAGAATCAATGGGTAGCTGGACCACAGGTTTGCATATGGTGGATGCATGGGATCCAGATCTACTTGGCCTTATGCACCCACCCTGCCTCAGTCACTTGCTCTGCCATTCCCAACTGCTGCCGTGGTTATTACTGCACCATAGATTGAGGAGCCCTGGGTCTACCACTTAAGAATTTGTCAGCAGGTGACTCCCCACTTAAGGGGTTCACCTGGATCAGGAATGACATGCCCATGTCAATAGACAGATGTTGGCTTTCTGGATGCTGAGAGAAGAAAGACTGACACGACTTCCTGAGTTTAGTAGGAAAGATGATGTACTTGATTACTTGTGTTTGCCATGAGCATGGGGATAGACAGAGGTGGTACACTTGCCGAATATTTGTGATCTAGTAACTAGCTGATGTCCAAGGTCCCTTATGGTTCTGAAAAGCCACAATTCTGTGTCTGGATAATTTTTTCAGAATATCCTGGAGACGGAAAAATCATGTAAAATATAGTCATCTGGCAAGGAAATGTGCCCATAATTTCAAAAATTCCCAACTTAATCTGATTTCATGAAAGAGACAGGATGAGGCTCCTGATTCTCTGTTTATGATAGACACACTTGGGAGGCAGCTGGCCATCAGGATTAAAAAAACCAAATCTATAACTCCTTTCACATCAGATCCACAGTTTAAGCACAGAGAAAAGATTCCAGCACGTTCTTTCCAAGTTTGACAACTGTTTATTATTGAGTACACGTTATGTTGATACAAAGACTTATTCCCTCCTCTCAAGAAATTGTAGTCTTCAGCATGTCCTAGGTAAAAGAGCAGTATCAACTAGAAAGAATGTTAGGAATGGCTTTATGGGGAAGTATGGGTGGGAGGCAGAGGAAAGGGAGTGAAGGGAAGGGGTCACTCAGCTTGCGAAAATGATAATAACAAAGGCTTGGTGGAAGGATGAGTAAGGAGGACACTGGTCTTGTTAGAAGAGTGAGTTCATGGCTGGGGAAATGGGAAATGAGTTGAGCTGATTATTAGTAGAAGCTGGAATTGTAGGGTGTGAGAAATTAGGATGTGGAGTTCAATCTTGGTCTCTAAATAATAGGATGCCATTGTGTTTTGAATGTTCTAGTGTGATCACTTTTGTCGATGGTACAGAAGATAGATCGGAGGGGTGAGATGGGTAGCAGAGAGCCAAGGAAAGAAGCTGTTACAAAGATGCAGACACCAGAAGAACTTGAGCCCCAAGACTGAGGTCTAAGGGAAGAGAAGACGACTCAGGGCTGGGCATGGTAGCTGGAGGCATATAAAGGTGCAGCAAAAGAAAAGTCAGAGATAACCACAGCATTCCAAACCTGGATTCTGAGATTGAGAATGCCAGGGAAAGCTTGGAGTTAGGCATGAGGAGGAACAGACTCATCTTAAGCCATGAGTTTCAATGATGGTGGATATGTCTCACAAGTTGTCTGGGAAAGAAACGTCAGGGCTGGAGGACAGACATAGACCGTAGACTTGGAAGACAGTGCATTGGATCCAACTTCCAGCCCAGTGCCAGAATTCCATGGAGATAACCTTAACTGGCAGTTATTGAGAATTTCTAGAAGTCTTCTAGAGAGTTCCTACTTCCAAGGGAGGGAGAACTTTTATTAGTCAGTTCCTCTAGAGAAGTTTTCTGATGGATTGAGACTTAGCAGATAGTGGAAACCGGGCTGGAAGTCAGACCTTGACTCTACCACTGGTGAACTGTGTAACTTTTGACAAGTCATCTAAACTTGTCTGAGCCTCTATTTCATTGTCTTAAAAATAACAGGATGACACCAGGTGATGTTTCATAGCTCCAAAAATGTGCTCTGATTCACAGAGTGGTGGAAAGTTGGAATTGCAAGAATGGGTGGATGTATGGATTTTCTTGGAGAAAGTGCAGAGTCCAGGGCCTTGTGGGGAGGTGCATTAGGAAGGAAAGGGACCCAGAAAAAGAGGAGCTTGCTCCATCAGACAGAAAGAGATGCCCTGAGCTAGGAGGAGAATGACATCACTGCACCAGCTTGCAAGCCAAGGAGGACAGGTCTTGGAGAGAGAATGATTCTTGCCTTACTGAATCTCCAGAGGTTGGGAGGCAAACACTGGGAGATAAGAATGGATGAGGGCTCAGGAAGTGGTTATAACTCCAGGTGAGATTCAGGAGCCAGAGAAGTTTTTATTGGGGTGGAGGTAATGAGTAGGCATTGTTTTGTCAGTGGAAAACCTTGAGCTTTAGTCGGTTACATTTGTATGGGTGTGATTCATGGGAGAAAGAAGAGTTTCAGCTGAGCCCAGGAGAAGAAAGTGGGATAAGAGAATCTTAGGTTGAATTAATAGAGGTGGGGAGTCCAGTCTGAGGGAGGTGATGTTAATGTTACTGCGTGTGCCTTGTGCTCAGTTTTGATTGCCTTGCTCTAAGAAGGACAAAGATAGATTGAAGGAGGACAAGCATAAGGAGTGTATAGTAAGGGAGACTGGGTGCCTTGGAAAGAGAAGGTTTCGGAGGAATGGTGAGAGCTTCCTTTAAATATCTGTGTAGCAGAGAAGGTACCAGAAGGAAGGCCCCTCTCTGCCCTTTCTATTTCTACTGCAGATAGAGCTGTTTCCGAAGGGTGCTTTGGATTTCTGGATTCACTTTTCTTCTTTCCCTTCCTGAACTATCTCTCCTGCTATCCACCGTGTCACCTGCAATGACAGGGGTGGTCAGCTTGGGGCTAGGCCACCTTGGAGAGTTGATGTAATAGGCTTATAGGGAGAAGGCTAGAGAACAGGGCAGGTGGGTACTTTGTCCTAAGATGAGAGACCCTTTATTGCCTCATCCTATATTATCATATCTATAAAATCATTGGTTGGACATTCTTGTTACATATTTTTTTTAATCCACAATAAAACACACAATCATTAGAAAAAAATTGTCCAAACATTTGTTAAATTCAAAGGGTGATTATATAGATATTTGTTTATAGAAGTGGGTCTGTATTTCCTCTAAATTATCTCACAGACTGAGGACTTTGGACATCTTGGCATTAGAGAAAATCATTGCTGGTTGATGGCATCCTAGTGTCTGTGTTGTGACCCAGGTTGGATTTGGGACTGGAGGCATGGGAGGGGAACATGGAGAAAGGTTTGAAAAGACTCAGCTTCTACTGCTTTCTCCCTGCTCAGGTTGGGCTGTGCTTCCAGTTACCTCCTCTCGACTCACCTCTGTCAGAAGCTTCAAGATGGGTCCTTTCAACTCAGTGACTACATCTACCAGGGTCTGGATGAAATAGGAGCCATTCTTGTCATGTCTGTAGGAAATGTACCCTGGGGATTCCAGAGAGATCATGAGGGGGTGGGCTCAGGGAAGCTGCGGCAGTGTGGCGGGGGGAAGTGGTGCATCAGTGAACGGATGGATGGATCGGTGGGTGAATGGATGGGCTGATGGATAGGTGGGTGGATGGGTGGATGGGTAGATAAGTGGATGGATGGATGAATAGGGGGTTGAATGGATAAGTGAATGGATGGGTGAGTGTGTGAATGAATGGTTGGATGGCCTCTGAGAGGGGTTACTACTGAGGGAGATCCTAGAGGAGAGGCTCAGGGCCAGGTGCATTGGGTGAGAGGAAAAGGAGGAGCAGAGGCCAGGCTGCAGTTTGTGCCTGGGTAGGCTGGTAGCTCATACCCTCTACAGTGGAGTAGATGTGTAGGGCATCTGTGTAGGTTGGGATGGTTTTGGGGCTCTCTTTTGTGATCATCCTGATCTCATCTCCACTTATTGTTTCTCCAGGGTCCCTTTGTTCTGAAACACGAAGGAGAGAAGGCAAAGTCAGAGAAGAGAAAGATGGGGAGAAAAGAAGGCCATAGGGCAGT
This sequence comes from Dugong dugon, assembly GCA_030035585.1. Lineage (NCBI taxonomy): Eukaryota > Metazoa > Chordata > Mammalia > Sirenia > Dugongidae > Dugong > Dugong dugon. The sequence continues at coordinate 19,501,183 of CM057462.1, read as the reverse complement.
CTGGTAGAGCAAGGAAGAATGCACAAGGCTTAGCTGGGGCTTGGGTCTTGGATCTGGGATTTGTGTTGGTTATGGGTGACTCTGGGCTCCATGCTCCGGGTTCTATGTTCTTGACTCTGTCCTCACCTCCTCGACAGGCCTGCACGATGTACACTTTGGGTTTGGCTCTCAGGGCCCAGCATTTCTTGTTGTTCAAGACCTCAGAGAGGTCATCCAGCTCGACCATCTGCTCATCCTCACCCTTGAGAAGGCTTTCTGACCCATACGCCATGAGCACCACAAAGGCACAGCTGATGGGGTCTGTCCGGGCTTCCATGGCCTCCCGGAATTAATCCAACTCTTCCGGGAATTGCTGGAGGGAGAGGAATGGCAGACTCAAGCGGGACCCCAAAGCCCACCCTTTGGTCCAGCCCCTAGCCTCCCTTGTCTGGAGCTGGCAGCACAATACCTGGGCAGTGGGATCTCTCTTCATGGTGCTCTCAAATCCCAGCTTCTGGAACATATGTTCCAGGGCAGCCAGGTCTGCTTCAGAAACTTCCCGGGCTTTGGTGACACAGAGTATCAGGGCCAGGTGGGCACCCGACATATCATATACCTCCTGAGCCAAGAGATGACAGAAGTCAGCAAAGGGAGAAAGATCAAGCAGAAGTAGGGGATGTGATCAAGAGAGGCCTGGGAATAGGATTGCAAGATACAATACAGAATACCCAGTTAAACTTGAATTTAAGTACAGCTATGATTGGGTACCCAGTTGCTAGAAAAGGACATCATGGTTGGTAAAGTAGAGGGTCAGTGGAAATGAAAGAAACCTTCAATGAGATGTATTGACACAATAGCCAAAACAATTGACTCAAGCATACAAACGATCATAAAGATGGTGCAGGACCAGGCAATGTTTTGTTGTTATACAAAAGGTCACCATGAATCTGAGCTGACTCAAAGGCAACTAACAAAAACAATGACTGAGTACAGGTATATCCCAAATATCACTGGGTGGTGCAAACGATTAACTGCTCAGCTGCTCACCAAAAGGTTGGAGGTTCGAGTCCACCTAGAGGTACCTTGGAAGAAAGATCTGGTGATCTGCTTCCAAAGAAAACCAACCATTGAAAACTATGGAGCACAGTTCTACTCTGACACATGGCACATGGGGTCGCCATGAGTTGGTATAAACTCAATGGCAACTGGTAAAAACAACTGGTAATTGAGTATAAGTATGTCCCAATATTGTATGGGACATACCTATACTATAAAATTGTTTGATGTTTGTCTAAAATTCAATTTAACTGGACATTCTGTATTTTTATTTGCCAAATCTGGCAACCAGATCTGGGGTATGGCTCTGTTGCAGCCCCTGTGTGAACTTGAGCAAGTCATTTTTCCTATCTGAGCCGCAGTTTCCAAATACAGACACCGAATGTATGGGGAATTTTGAAGGTCCCTTCCAGTTGTCACATTTGGTGGCTTGGCCTCTCTCTCCATCTTTTCTAATAGTGTTTTGAGCATTCCTCCATTGCTTCCTCACTTGCAGAGGTCTCAGAATTTCGGAAGCGAATACTAAGATCCTATCTCATCCCATATGAGGATGGATATTGGGATCAAAATTTCTTTTTAGAAGAGAAGCAGGGTATTGAATATCATAGTGATAAGAACTCAATCATTGGAAGCAGATATATCTGTCCCCCACACCCACACCCTTACTGGGGTTCTATCTCTGAGTCTGTTTCCCCGTCTTCATGGTCACAAAGTACCTTCCAGTTCAGAGTTCAGACCCTGATTTTTCATTCCCTCTACTGTCTCTGAATATTAAGCTCCTCACCTCCACTCCTAAATGGCCCTACCCTCCCAAACTGCACCCAGCCCACCTCCTCCAACGGCTGAGCATTGTCCATTTTCTTCTTTGACTCTGAGTCAATCCCTCAGCACCCTCGTCTGGATCCTGGAGACCAAGAGAAGAGAGGTTGAGGGTTTCCAAGGGAATGCAGAGGGTCTCAGGGGACGGAGCAGTTTTTCTATCTGAATTTGTGAGTTTGGATAGGAGACCAGTGGTGGGACTTGGTACATATTAGGGTCAGATCTGGGCAGGAGATGATACTCCATGAAGTGTGCCCTCTCTGTTGTGACACTCCAGTGGTTTCTCCCATCCCTGGATGTTCCCAGAACTCCTTCTAGACACACCCTTCAAAGTCATCCTCTGGAACCTTCCCCATCCTTCTCTCAGGACACTCACCAGCCTGTGATGGACTGGTCTCCCCCCTAAAGGCTCTGAGTAGGATGAGTAGGGCAAACATCCCTAATACTCCCCTTGGCCACCCAGGAGCTGACTGGCTGGGGATGAATCACCAAGGAGATGCCTTGGTGTTGAGTTTAAAATGAGAATGTCATCAATGTGGCAAATACTCCTTTGAAACTGTCTCAATGTCTCTCTCCGTCTGCCTTGGGAGTGAGCATCTGTTCGAGTTCTCCACTCTCATCTCTGACTCCTGATCTTCTACTCTCTGGATGAACAGAACGATTTTGGCTATTCTCTTGGTATTTTGCCATCTCCTTGCTTTCTTTCACACTTCTTCCTCAGCTTGGAATTCCCTTGAAATTCTTCTTTACCAGTCAAGATCTCATCCACCCATCTGCCTGCTCACCCATCCATCCAACAACCATCTATCCATCCATCCATCCATCCATCCACCCACCCATCCATCCATCCATCCATCCCTTCCTCCATCCATCCAACCATCCATCCATCCAGGAGCCTAGTGGTGTAAACAGTTAAGTGTTCAGCTGCTAATTGAAAATTTGGCTGTTTGAACTCACACAGTGGCTCCATGGAAGAAAGACCTGGTGATTTTCTCCCATAAAGATCACAGCCAAGAAAACCCTGTGGCGCAGTTCTACTGCATCACATGGGATTGCTATGAGCTGAAATTGACTCAACGGCACTTAACAACAACATCCATCCATCCATCCATTCATACATACATACATCTACCCACCCACCCATTCATCCGTTCACTATACAACCACCTATTCATCCATCTATCCAGCAATATTTCTCGAGTATCTTTAGTCTATGACAGATATATACATCAAATCAATCTCTCTCTGTCTCTTACACACACACACACACACACACACACACACACACACACACACACACACAGACAGAATATGGAGCCAGTGCTGAGGAAAGAGGAACCAAATGCTGTGAGAGAGGAAAGACCCTGGGTTGGACTCAGGAGACAGATAGACCAGAATCAAGTCCTGCCTCAGCCCCTTCCCAGCTGTGTGATCTTGAGCATCTCAGTCCCCTCTCTGAATCTTGATTTTCCTATCTGAAAAGGACCTGGGAAGAGTTCAAGATGCTTTACAACAGTGCCATAGCAAGGTAGGTTTTATGATCTTTGTTAATCCACTGAAAGTGGCCTCTTCCTTTTCCGGACTCCCGCAGCTCTGCCTGGCAATACTTGTGTTACAACAGTGCCTTTCATTCGTATTCTCATGGCAGAACCAGCAGCTCAGTTTTCAGGGTCGGAACCTTGATTTCTTTATCTCTGTCTCCAGTGGGGCCACCAGCACGGGGATTGACACAGAGGTGATGTTGACCGGAATTTGTTGGGTGAACAAATAAACGAGTAAATGAAAATAAGGATGGATGGATGGAAGGTTTCTTTAGTTCTGGAACAAACTGATCAGAGCATCCATTGCTAAAGGGAGGAGAGAGAGAGAGTGAGAGAGAAAGTGCTGGTATCTGCCAAAGCACTTACGGACTCTAGATGTAGCTGCTCCTTAAGGCCAGGCCAAGTCTTGAACAGTGCGGGTACTTCCCAGGCTTCTGCTGAGAGGCCGGTCTATGAGTTGGACAGCACAGCTGTCTGGCTTTTATTGCCAGGGAGTTTTCTGTCGCTCCAGCAACTTCATGACAAGAGCGACACACCCTTGGCACAGCCTTTGATGAAGAAATGGAGCCAAACACCCATAGGGCGAGTGAAGGCAAGGTCAGCCGGCACTCTTGGCTAAGATGGTAAAGGCAGAACACCAACATTAGCCAGACCTTTTGTCCTTGCTCAGCCACAAGGGTCCCCTAGCCCCAGCTCCTGCTATTAACAATCCATCATCATCACTATCATTACATCCATGACCATCCATTCCACATTCAACTATGCAGATAATACCAGCTTCATTGCTTATCATCTCCTTGAATCTTGGGAGACCAACATTGTTACTCCTGCTCTGCAGATGGGGTAAATGAGGCTCAGAGAGGTAAACTGACTAAGGTGACCCAATCAGTAAGTAGCACAGTCAACATTCAAGTACAGCAGGGTCCAGCCCCAGAACCTGGGTGCTATCCAGCTGCCTCAGCAGATGACTTCATATCTGCCTCTGCTTCTGTTCCTATGGCCTTCCTCCTGTATTCTTTTTTGGCCTTTAAATTTTTTTTATTTTAACAGCTTTATTGAGATATAATTTACGTGTCATACAACTCACCCAATTACAGTGTATGATTCAATGGCTTTTAGTATATTCACAGATAAGTGTGACCATCACAATTCATTTTAGAATATTTTCATCACCTCAAAAAGAAATCCCATCCATCCATCCATCCATCCACCTACTTTTCCATCCATCCATCCATCCATCATCCATCCGTCTCCCTCATCCCATTCCCACCATAAGCAATCGCTAATCTACTTTCTTTATAGATTTCCCTGTTCTGGACATTTCACATAAATGAAATCATACAATATGTGACTTTTTGTGTTTGGCTTCTTTCTCTTAGCATAATATTTTTGAGGTTCATTCATGTTGTAACATGTACTTCATTCTTTTTTATGGCCAAATAATATTCCACTGTATGTATTTACCACATTTTATTTATCCGTTCATCAGTTGATGGACACTTGGATTTTTTTCACCTTTGGGCTATTGTGAATAATGCTGCTATAAATATTTATGCACAAGTTTTTTGTGAGGACATATGTTTTTATTTTTCTTGGGTACGTAGCTAAAAAACAAAAACTAAACCTGTTGACATCGAGTCGATTCAGTTTCATGTCGGCCCAATGTGTTACAGAGTAGAACTGCTCTGTAAGGTTTTCTTGGCGGTAATCTTTACAGAAGCAGATCTCCAGGACTTTCTTCGGTGAAGCTGCTGGGCAGGTTCGAGCCACCAACCTTTAGGCTAGCAGTCTAGAGCAAACCATTTGCACCACCTAGGGACCTTACTGTCTGTATTTGTTGTTGTTGTTGTGTGCCTTCGAGTTTATTCTGACTCATAGTGACCCTATAGGACAGAGTAGAACTGCCCCACAGGGTTTCCTAGGCTGTCATCTTAATGGAAGCACATTGCCAGGCCTTTCTGCCATGGCACCACTGGGATCAGCCCAGGATTGAAAAGGGTATTTCCTGAGGCAGCCTCTCTGCGTGGAGGTAGGTGGGTCCAGACAGACCAGTCCTTGGGATGGGGCCATGTTTGAGCAGTTCATCCAGAGCCAGGCATGTAGTAGGTACACAGGAAGGAAGAGCTAGGTGAATGAATGCTCTGGAATGCCTAGTTGTCTCCTGAAATGGAGGGTGTTGGTGAGAGGTGAATCCAGGAAGGTACCAAAATCAGTTGCCATTGAGTTGACTCTAATTCATGGTGACCCCATGTGTGCCACAGTAGAATTGTGCTCCAGATGGTTTTTGATGGCTGATTTTTAAGAACTAGATCACCAGGTCTTTCTTCCAAGGTGCCTCTGCGTGACCTTGAACCTCCAACCTTTCAGTTAGCAGCTGAGCACATTAAGTGTTTGTACCACCCAGGGACCTTAACAGTGGGGTTGTCAAGGAATGGGAGCCGGGAAACCCAGCTCCTGGCAGGCGCTGTCACTTTCTAGCTGTGTGAAACCCAGTTAGCTAACATATTCCTGATTCAGTGTCTGTAAGAAATGGCAGGAGTACAGGGGACAACCTTTCCAGCTGTAGATTTGTGCCTTGAGTAAACCAAATGCGCAGGGATAAAGTTTACTTTGTGTTCCATTTCCATGACTTAAATTTTTTTTATTTGAAAAATGAAAGGCAAAGGAAAGCATTTACATTTATAGAAGGAAGAGTAAATGATAATAGTTCTCATTGACAAAGTGTTCAGCAAATCAAAGTGGCCTCAATTTAGTTTATACACACACACAAGCACATAACACTAGCTCAAATGTGTACCGACGTGAACAAATATAGATGCCTGAGTCTTAGTGCTGAAGATACTCTTTATAGCTGGAACACATAGAGGTCTTGAAGGGGCATGATCTAGGGAGTCTGCATTTGGTTGAGTTGTTGGGTGAACAACTGTCCAGACTTACCCAAGACTGAGGAATTTTCTGAGATGCAGGAATTTCAATGCTAAATAACCGGGGAAGTCTCGGGCAAAGTGAGACGAGTTGGTCACCTTATCCAATAAGCAATAGGGTGCCCCTGAGGAATTCTAAACTGGAGAGTGACATGAGAACTCTTGGTTGTTAAAAGATTAATCAGTATATACCCGCTGCCATCGAGTTGATTCCGACTCATAGCAACCCTATAGGACAGAGTAGAACTGCCCCATATGGTTTCCAAGGAGCAGCTGGTGGATTCGAACTGCTGACCTTTTGGTTAACAGCTGGTGTCTTAACCACTGTGCCACCAGGACTCCAGTATATATAGAAATGAAAGATTATTAATGGTTACCAAGAATGAGAGGGAGGGGGAAGGGAAGAGCTTTTGTTTGGGGGCAGTGAGTTTACGTTAATGGTGGTGGGATATTTTGGAAAAGGATAGTGATAACAGTGGAACAACATGAAAAATATAATCAATGCAATTGAATTGTAAAGGTGGTAGTTGTTATATTGGTGAATGTTTGGGTGTGTATATTTTTACCACAATAAAAATAAATAAATAAAAATTACAATAAAACTGAGTAAAGACAACTCTTGTGAGGAGTTTGGTATAAGGAGAGAACATAAATGCATTTTGGGAGAAGTTAGACAGGAGAAAATTTTGTTTTTGCTTTTGTTTGTTTTTTAAGACCTGAGAAATAACAGCATGTTTGTTTGGTGGTGAAAATAAAGTGAGGGGAGAAAAAAATATCAGTCAGATGTAAGCTGAAATGAAGCTTCTAAAGGAAGTCTTCTCTGAACCCTCCCTGGACTTGGTTGGATACCATTTTCCATGCTCCCTGAGCTTCTCCTGGGAGTCACATAGCTCTTATAATGTTGGTTCGATGTTCCCCAAAGGGCAGCCATGCATGTCATGTTTTGTGTCCTGTTTACTCAGCACCCAGTATGGGCCTGGCACACAAGAAACACTGAGTGTCTATGAATGCAAAGCAAAGGCATGGCATTGTCAGATTGACCCTCATGCTCTTCAACCCTACAGGTATATGCTGGGAATAAGAATACTACCACCTTCCTCATAAGACTCCACCACCCATCTGTCCGTGTCTGGTCCTGTGATGTCTTGCGTGTTGCTGTGATGCTAGAAACTATGCTACCAGTATTTCAAATACAACAGGGCCATCCATGGTGGACAGGTTTCAGTGGAGCTTCCAGACTAAGGCAGAATAGGAAGAAGACCTGGCAATCTACTTCCAAAAATCAGCCAATGAAAACCCTATGGATCACAACAGAACATTGCCTGATACAGTGTTCAAAGATGAGTACCCCCAGGTTGGAAGGCACTCAAAATACACAGTGGTTGTAACAATGGCCTCGGGCATACCAAAGATCATGAAGATGGCACAGGACCAGACAACGTTTCATTCTGTTATACGTAGGGTCCCCATAAGTCTGAGCTGATTTGACAGCAACTAACAACAACACCGACTTGATGGCACTGGGTTTTTTAACAACATCAGGATGGCAGAGTAGGCAGACCCTTCCGGTGGACCCTCTTACAACAAAGACCCAAAAAAACAAGTGATTCTATTATATATGGCAATCTGGGAGGCCTGAACATCAAAGGCAGAGTTGTGGAACCAGACTGAGTGGCCGGGGGAGGGAGAGACAGTTTGGAAGCAGCAAGGAGGTGCCAGACCTGACCCAGCAAGAGCCTGAGCCCTTCAGACCTTATCAGCTCAGGGGTAAGCAGTGAGACAGGCAAGGGGAAGTGCTCCAGAGGCGTGTTTTCCACACTGGCAGAGACGCAGCACCAGGAAGTCTACACGGCCACCCAGAACCAGTGAGAAGCAGCCCTCATCGGAGAAAGATAAGTTCTTGTGTATGGCTTACCGCACGGATCAAAAACACCCCTCCTAGGGAAAAACCTCTCTCCCATTTGCCTCCCCACTCCTTGCTCTGCACTGGGTCCTGGACCGGCTTCAGCAACTGCTGAATCCTCTGGGCCGGAAGTAGGATCCATCACATGCTGGAGCCATTGTCCCTGCCTTGGAGAGTGAACAAGTTAACAAACGGGAAAAAATAAACTGCCGTCTCCCGTAAACCAGGAAACCAGGTGTCTTGGATTGAATTGTGTCCCCCCAAAATATCTGTCAACTTGGCTAGGTCATGATTCCCAGTATTATATGATTGTGTACCATTTTGTAAATCTGGTGTGATTTCCTTACGTGCTCTAAACTCTATCACTATGATGAGGTTACACTGATGAGGTTTACAAGATTAGTATCTTAATCCAATCTCTTTTGAGATATAAGAGACAGAAGAGAGCAGAGACACATGGGAATATCATACCACCAAGAAAGCAGTACTGGGAGCAGTGTGTCCTTTGGAGCTGAGGTTCCTGTGCAGAGATGCTCCCAGACCAACGGAAGACTGATGCATTACAAGGATATTCCTCCAGAGCTGACAGAGAGAGAAAGCCTTCTCCTGGAGCTGATGCCCTGAATTTGAACTTGTAGCCTACTGGACTGTGAGAGAATAAACTTCTCTTTGTTAAAGCCATCCACTTGTGGTATTTCTGTTGGAGCAGCACTAGATGACTAAGACACCAGGATAGGCACAGCTTCTTTGCCTAGTTACAGGCATAAGGGATCCATGGACTTTGAGTGCCTTTCTGCCTGCAGAGATTTGTGTGGGCCCATCTCAACAGCGTAGGCCCCCATTACCACAGTACAACAGTGTATATACTGGAAGTCTAACTTCAACTGTTTTAGCTGTGAAGTGGCAGGTTCTTGACATTTGACACTTCTGCCTATTAAGCAGGGTCTTCACCTACCCACATCAGGGGACTGAGGACTGGTGGCTCCACCCATACCACCTAGCCACCTGTGATAGGGACCCATGAATAAGAGGTGCCCCCCCAGTTCTTACAGCCAACAGCATTAGGTGCTTGTAGTCCAGCTGCAAAACACACCCACCTACGCGCTCTAGGGAACAGGGAATGCCTTCCTCCTGGACTCTCAGGGACTGCTATCCGCTCCCTGCCTTGCTCAGAGCGTGTCCCCTTGCTGCAGCCAGATGCCTGTGCCTACACCAATCACCCATGCCTGTCTAGGAAGGTAAGTGAGAGCCCACACCACACACTTGATGGCTATCTGCCTAGGCACCTGAACTGAATCCATACAGGAAGAGTCGGCAGACTCCTGAGCTCACTTACCTAGTAACAGATCTAACCAACTGATGACAGGACATTAGAGCTTCAAAAGTGCCAATAATCAAACTAGCTCATATAAGCAGCCTATTTGAGCATATCAAAACAAAACAAGAAGCTAGGACACAATAATCAAACATAAAATAAATAAATATAATAACTTATTGATGGCTAGGAGAAAATAGCCAATATCATATCACATAAAAAGGCAATCCATGATGGCTTCAGCAAGATCCCAAAATAAAGAATCTAGAAATTTTCTTGGAATTACTGGAGGCAGAATACAAAAGATTAATATATAAAACTCTTAAAGAAATTAGGAGGGAAATTAAGCAAAACACAGAACACGCAATAGAAGAAATTAAAAAGATTAGAGAAGAGCATAATGACAAATTTAGGGCTGCAAGAATCCATAGAAAGACAGCAATCAGAAATCCAGAAGATTAACAACAAAATTTCAGAATTAGACAACTCAAAAGAAAGTCATAGGAGCAGAATAGAGGCAAAGGAAGTTAGAATTAGTGAGATTGAAGATAAAGCACTTGACACTAACTTATTTGAGGAAGAATCAGATGAAAGGATTAAAAAAATGAAGAAACCCTAAGAATTATGTAGGACTCTATCCAGAGGAATAGTCTATGAGTGATTGGAGTACCAGAACAGGGGGGGATAACAGAAAATACAGAGAGAATTGTTGAAGAATTGCTGGCACAAAACTTCCCCAATATCGTGAAAGATGACAAGATACCTATCCAAGATGCTCATCGAACCCCACATAAGGTAGATCCCAAAAGAAAGTCACCAAGACATATTGTGATCAAACTTGCCAAAACCAAAGATAAAGAGAGAATTTTAAGAGTGGCTAGGGGTAAAAGAAAAGTCATCTACAAAGAAGAGTCAATAAGAATAAGCTCGGACTACTCAGCAGGAACCATGCAGGCAAGAAGGCAATGGGATGACATATGCACAGCCTTGAAGGGAAAAAAAATGCTAGCCAAGAATTATATATCCAGCAAAAATGTCTCTCAAACATGATGGCGAAATTAGGGCATTTCCAGATAAAGAGAAGTTTAGGGAATTTGCAAAAACCAAACAAAAATTACAAGAAATACTAAAAAGAGTCTTCCAGTTAGAAAATCAGTAACATCAGATAACAACCCAAGACTAGAATACAGAACAGAGCAACCAGATATCAACCCAGATAGGAAGTCACAAAAATAAATCAAAGCTAAAACACTGAAAATAAGGAAACAGATGTCAATATGTAAAAGATAACAACATTAAAACAAAAAACAGGGACTTAAAAACTGTAGACATAGATTTTTCATATGGAGAGGAGGTCAAGGCAATATAAAGAAATAAAAGACTGGTATAAACTTAGAAAAATGGGGGTATTGTTAAGGTAAACCCAAAGGAAACTAACAATCCTACAAGTCAAAATAAAAAACAAAAAAAGTATAAAAACTCAGCAAACAAAAAATCAACAATGAAAAAGACGAAAAGAAAGTACATAAAGAAAAATGACTCAGCACAGAAAATTAAGGGGAACAAAGAAACTGTGAACAACACACAAAAAAGACATTAAAATGACAGCACTAAACTCATACCTATCGATAATTATGCTGAATGTAAATAGACTAAATGCACCAATAAAGAGACAGAGAGTGGCAGATTGCATAAAAAAAAATCCATTCGTATGCTGCCTACAAGAGGCACACCTTAGACTTAAAGACACAAACAAACTAAAACTCAAAGGATGGAAAAAAAATATATCAAGCAAACAACACTCCAAAAAGAGCAGGAGTGGCAATATCAATCTCTGACAAAATAGACTTTAAAGTAAAATCCACCACAAAGGGTAAGGAAGGGCACTGTATAATGATTAAAGGGTCAATACACCAGGAGGACATAACTATAATAAATATTTACACACCCAACGACAGGGCTCCAAAATACATAAAACAAACTCTAACAGCACTGAAAAGAGAGACAGACAGCTCCACAACAGTAGTAGGAGACTTCAACACACCACTTTCGGTGAAGGACAGAACATCCAGAAAGAAGCTCGACAAAGACATGGAACAGCTAAATGCTACAATCAACCAACTTAATTTCATACACATATACCGAACACTCCACCCAACAGCAACCAAGTACACTTTCTTTTCCAACGCACATGGCACATTCTCCAGAATAGACTACTTATTAGGCCATAAAGCAAGCCTTAACAAAATCCAAAGCATCAAAACATTACAAAACATCTTTTCTGACCATAAAGCCATAAAAGTAGAAATCAACAACACAAAAAGCAAGGAAAAAAAATCAAACACATGGAAACTGAACAACACCTTGCTCAAAAATGACTGGGTTATAGAAGAAATTAAGGATGGAATAAAGACATTCATAGAATCAAATGAGAATGAAAACACATCTTACCAGAACCTTTGAGACACAGCAAAAGCAGTGCTCAGAGGTCAGTTTACAGCAATAAATGCACACATCCAAAAAGAAGAAAGGGCCATAATTAAAATGTTAACCCTACTGGAACAAGTAGAAAGAGAGCAGCAAAAGAAGCCCTCAGGCGCCAGAAGAAAGGAAATAATAAGAATTAGAGCAGAATTCAATGAAATAGAGAATAGAAAAACAATTGGAAGAGTTAACAAAACCAAAAGCTACTTCTTTGAAAAGACCAACAAAATTGTTAAACCATTGGCCAAACTGACAAAAGAAAAGCAGGAGAGGAAGCAGGTAACCCGTATAAGAAATGAGATGGGTGATATCACAACAGACCCAACTGAAATGAAAAGAATCATAACAGAATACTATGAAAAATTGTACTCTAACAAATTGGAAAACCTAGAGGAAATGGATAAATTTCTAGAAACTCACTACCTACCTAAACTAACACAAACAGAGATAGAACAACTAAATAAACCCATAATAAAAGAAGTGTTTGAAAAGGTAATTAAATAACTCCAACAAAAAAAAAGCCCTGGCCCAGATGGCTTCACTGGAGCATTCTACCAAACTTTCAGAGAAGCGTTAACACTGCTACTACTAAAGGTATTTCAGAGCATAGAAAAGGATGGAATACTCCCAAACTCATTCTATGAAGCCAGCATAACTCTGATACCAAAACCAGGTAAAGACACCACAAAAAAGAAATTACAGACCAATATCCCTAATGAACATTGACGCAAAAATCCTCAACAAAATTCTAGCCAATAGAATTCAGCAACATATCAAAAAAATAATTCACCACGATCAAGTGGGATTTATACCAGGTATGCAGGGATGGTTCAACATTAGAAAAAACGATCAGTGTAATCAGTCACATAAATAAAACAAAAGACAAGAACCACATGATCTTATCAATTGATGCAGAAAAGGCATTTGACAAAGTATAACACCAATTCATGATAAAAACTCTCAACAAAATAGTAATAGAAGGGAAATTCCTCAATATAATTAAGGACATTTATACAAAGCCAACAGCCAACATTATCCTAAATGGAGAGACTTTGAAAGCATTCCTCTTTAGAATGGGAACAAGACAAGAATGCCCTTTATCACCACTGTTATTCAACACTGTGCTGGAGGTCCTAGCCAGAGGAATTAGGCTAGGAAAAGAAATAAAGGGCACCCAAATTGGTAGGGAAGAAGTCAAAGTATCTCTATGTGCAGATGATATGATTTTATACACAGAAAACCCCAAAGGATCCACAAGAAAACTCCTAGAACTAATAGACGATTTCAGCAAAGTTTCAGGATACAAGATAAACATTCAAAAATCAGTTGGATTCCTTTACAACAAAAAAGAGAACCTCAAAGAGGAAACCACCAAATCAATACCATTTACAATAGCCCCCAAGAAGATAAAATACTTAGGAATAAATCTAACCAGAGATGTAAAAGTTCTATACAATGAAAACTACAAGACACTATTGGAAGAAACCAAAAGAGACCTGCATAAGTGGAAAAACATACCTTGCTCATGGATAGGTAGACTCAACATAGTGAAAATGTCAATTCTACCCAAAGCCATCTACAGATATAATGCAATCCTGGTCCAAATTCCACTGGCATTTTTTAATGAGATGGAGAAACAAATCACCAACTTCATATGGAAAGGGAAGAGGCCCCAGATAAGTAAAGCATTACTCAAGAAGAAAAACAAAGTAGGAGGCCTCACACTACCTGATTTTAGAAACTATTATATTGCCACAGTAGTCAAAACAGCCAGGTACTGGTACAAAAACAGATACATAGACCAATGGAACAGAATTGAGAATCCAGACATAAATTCATCCACCTGTGAGCAGCTGATGTTTTTCAAAGACCCAAAGTCCATTAATTGGGGAAAAGACAGTCTCTTTAACAAATGGTGCTGGCATAACTGGATATCCACCTGCACAAAACTGAAACCAGACCCATACCTCACACCATGCACAAAAAGTCACTCAAACTGGATCAAAGACTTAAAATAAAATAGAAAACAATAAAGATCGTGGAAGAAAAAATAAGAACAATGCTAGGAGCCCTAATACATGGCATAAACACAATACGAACCATAAGTAACAATGCACAAGCACCAGAAGACAGACTAGATAAATGGGAGCTCCTAAAAATCAAACACTTATGCTCACTGAGAGACTTCACTGAAAGAGTCAAAAGACTTCACCAAAAGAGTCAAAAGACAACCTACAGACTGGGAAAATACTTTTGGCTATGAAAAACCCAATCAGCATCTAATCTCTAAAAGCTACAAGATACTGCAAAACCTCAACAACAAAAAGACAAATAACCCAGTTAAAAAATGGGCAAAGGATATGAACAGGCACTTTGCCAAAGAAGATATTCAGGTGGCTAACAGACACATCAAGAAATGCTCAGGATCATTAGCCATTAGAGAAATGCAGATCAAAACTACAATGAGATATCATCTCACCCAAACGAGGCTAGCATTAATCCGAAAAACACAAAATAATAAATGCTGGAGAGGTTGTGGAGAGACTGGAACAACTTACACACTGTTGGTGGGAATGTAAAATGGTACAACCACTTTGGAAATTGATTTGGCACTTCCTTAAAAAGCTAGAAATAGAAGTACCAAATGATCCAGCTCTCCCACTCCTTGCAATATATCCTAGAGAAATAAGAGCTGTCACACGAATACATATATGCACAGCAATGTTCATTGCAGAACTGTTCACAATAGTAAAAAGATGGGAACAACCTAGGTGCCCATCAAAGGACAAATGGAGAAACAATTTATGGTATACCCACAGAATGGAATACTACGCAACGATGAAGAACAATGATGAAGCTGTGAAACATCTTATAACATGGAGGAATCTGGAGGTCATTATGCTGAGTGAATTTAGTCAGTCACAGAAGGACAAATATTGTATAAGACCACTGTTATAAGAACTCAAGAAAATGTTTAAATACATAAGAAAACATTCTTTGATGGCTACAAGGCTGGGGAGGGATGGTGAGTGTTATTTACTAACTAGATAGTGGGTAAGAATTATCTTAGGTGAAGGGAAGGATAGAACACACTACAGGGGAAGTCAGCACAACTGGACTAAACCACAGGTAAGAAGTTTCCTGACTACAGTCAAACACTTTGAGGGACAGAGTAGCAGGGGTAGGGGTCTGGGGACCATGCTTTCAGGGGACATCTAGGTCATTTGGCATAACAAAGCTTATTAAGAAAATGTTCTGCATCCTTTGGTGAGTGGCATCTGGGGTCTTGAAGGCTTGCAAGTGGCCATCTAAGATGCGTCAATTGGTCCCAACCACCTGGGGTAAAGGAGAATGAAGAACACCAAAGACACAATGAAAGTATTGGTCCAAGAGACAGAAAGGGCCATATAAACCAGAAACTTCATCAGCCTGAGACCAGAAGAACTAGATGGTGCTTGGGTACCACCAATGACCACTGACAGAACACAACAGAGAGTCCCGGATGGAGCAGGATAAAGTTGGGTGCAGAACTAAAATTCTAGTAAGGAGTCCAGACTTAATGGCCTGACTGAGACTGGAGGAGCCCAGGAAAGCATGGCCCCTGGATTCTCTATCATCCCAGAATTAAAACAATTTCTGAGGCTAACTCTTCAGACAGGGATTGGACTGGACTGTGGGACATAAAGTGATACTCCTGAGGAGTGTGCCTCTTGGCTCAAGTAGATACAAGAGACTAAATACGCAGCTTCTGTCCGGAGGTGAGATGGGAAGACAGAGAGGGTTAGGAGCTGGTTGAATGGACATGTGTGTGTCACAGTATGGGGAGAGCAATTAGGGTCACATAACAATGTATGTATAAATTTTTGTATGGCCAAAAAAAAAGAATGTGGTATTAAAACACCTAACATGGGGCTCGGGGGGCATAGTAGGTGCTGAAGACATCTTAGTTGACTATGAATCAAACTAGTAAGTGAGAGGAAGATGAATCTCCCTGGAGCAACCGTTAGTTTATTAACTGGCTAATTAAATTGATTTTTTTATATCTATTATTATTAATTTGTGTTATTTGATTTGATCACATTTTATTGTTTTATTATATGATAGTGGCCCTGTCTTCACAGGGCCCACAGTGTTCTGAGGGAGTGGGAAGAATGTAGACAGGCGTCAGGGTGACCAGTGCTGAAATAGGGATACAAGAGCATGTGGGAGCCCCGAGAAAGCCATTGACCTGGCACAGCACAGAGTGGGGCCTGGCTGCCTCCTGAAAACTGTTCTGAGGATGAAATAAAATAATTTCTGTAATGCCGGCTGGCATCATGTGTCCATTCAACAGACCCTGTGCCAGGTCCTGTTCTCAGTGCTGTGGACTCGCAGCTGCAAGGGCAGCTTCTTCAGCATAGTTCCCCGCTGCGGCTACTTGGGGAAAGAGCTCTTATACGTATGGACTGGCAGCCACTGTGAAAACAGTGTGTGGTGGCTCCTCAAAAAGCTAAACTTAGAATTACCATATAACCCAGCAATTCTGCTCCTGGGTATATACCCAAGTGAAATAAAAGCAGGGCTCAAGCATATGTATGTTCACCAATATTCATTGCAACATTATTCACAATAACCAAAATGTGGAAATAACCCAAGTGTCCATCAACAGATGAATGGATAAAGAACAATGTGGTCCATCCATACAATGGAATATTATCTAGCCCTAAAGAGAAATCAAGTTCTGATACGTGCATGCTACAGCATGGATGAACCTTAAAAACATTATGCTGAGTGATATAAGCCAAACACAAAAGGACAAATATGGTATGATCCCATTTATATGAAATATCTGGGACAATCAAATGCATAGGGACAGAAAGCAGATTAGTGGTTACTGGGGGCTAGTGGCACAGTGGATAAGAGTTCGGCTGCTAACCAAAAGATCAGCAGTTTGAATCCACCAGCGGCTCCTTGGAAACTCTATCGGGCAATTCTACTCTGTCCTATAGGGTCGCTATGAGTCAGAATCAACTTGACAGCAATGGGTAATTGGGGCTGAGGGGAGTGGAAGCAATGGGATAACTGCTAATGGGTTCCTTTTAGGGTGTATGATGCCACAGGATTTTTAAAAGCTGCGGATGACTCTGATGTGCAGTGAAGCTTGAGAACCACTGTCTTATACTGTATTTGACTTCAATTCATAAAGGATTGATGTCAAGGGGCAGTCTGACATTGTTTCCAACCAGAGTCAACAATGGAATCCTAGGTCTGAAATGGACTTGTTTCTCAAGTGGATGTGGGTCAGGGCATCCAGTCCCTACCACAAGCTGCTCAGTCTATAGGAACGTATTGCAGAACTGTGAGGTAGGGGGAGTCTTGATGAAACCTCCATGTGCTTCCTGGGTGCCATTTTCTGGTTAGTTCTCAGGCATGGTGGATATGTCTTGCCCTGATGGCGTAGTGGTTAAGTGCTCAGCTGCTAACTGAAAGGTTGGCAGTTCAAGCCCACCAGCTACTCCATGGGATAAAGATGTGACAGTCTGCTTCCGTAAAGCTTACAGCCTTAGAAACACTATGGGGCAGTTCTACTCTGTCCTATTGGGTAACTATGAGCCAGAATTGACTTGACGGCAAAGGGTTTGGTTTTGGGTTTGGTTGACACACTCACGACTGTGTACCCAAAGAACTCATGCTCACCCTACAAGCACATCCATGATCCATTGTTGCAGCAATAGAGCCATTCACCCTGCCTACCTATGCCTGTGTACTCATCTATGTCACCAGCCCCTGGTTCCATTTGAACCTCAGGTCCCCAACTGCTTAGGCCCCTTTTACCTGCAACGGGAGCTACAGGATTGAGATCTCATTGTGATGAAAGGGGCTGGCATTGCTCAAACTCTTGGCAGTGCCTTGTCGTACCAGGCTTCCTTTGGGGTAAACATGCCATACCCAGCAAGATGAGCCAGCATCTTGTCAAACAGGATTTTATCAACCACCATCTGGGAAGACACCCAAGTGCCCCAGGCACTGCTTCCCTCCCTGAACGTATCAAAGTTTTGCAAGTCACTGAGCTCAAAGCTCAGGGGGAGCACAGCTGTGTTTCTCAGACACCCCCTTAGAGCAATTTAAGGATAGGAACTCCAGCGCCAACAACAACTCCAAGATTGTACAGAGATAATTGAGGTTTAGAAGCAAAAGAAACTGGCTCAAAAGCTAGCATCTAACCTGTACACCAATGCCCATGGCAGAGCTTTTCACAATAACCAAAGGGTGGAAACAACTGAAATGTCCATCAACAGATGAATGGATAAACAAAATGTGGTTGTTCTATCCATACAACGGGATATTACTCAGCCAAAAGAGAAATGAAGTCCTGATGCATGCCAAAACTAGGATGAACCTTGAAAACATCATGCAGAGTGAAATAAGTCACAAAAGGACTAATACTGTATTATCTCACTTATATGAGACAGACAAATGTATTGTCGTTGTTGGTAGGTACTGAAATTTGAAGGCAGCGCCCTCTGGTTTCTGAGTCCTCTTTTTTCCCTTCTTCCAAGACTCAAGGATAAGATCGATGACAAAGAAAAGAAAGAAGGGGTTGGCTATTCTCAAAGTCCATCCTGAAGGTCAAGAGAGTTCGGCAGAATAGATACCTTAGCCAGAACTTCTCAGGCAAATTGAAGCTATTCTGGACACAAAAGCAGTTCTCTCTGACCCTGACTTTGTCCCTTTCTCCCCCTACCTTGCATGTTCTCTGGCCTGGTCACTCGTCCAGCATCTGTGTGCTTCAGTTGCTCCCATCCCTACCAGTTTGCAGTAGATGAGGGTGTGTGTGTGTGTGTGTGTGTGTGTGTGCATAAGGAGTTGCAGGTGGAAGCGATACAAACATGAATGGGGAATCTTTGCTCTGTAACAAGCAGGTAATTGACTGGAAGATACTGTAGTATTATGTGCTCTGGAATCAGCCTGCCAGGGTGCCATTCCTGACCCCAGTGACTTGAATCACATAACTTCTTGGTGCCTCAGTCCCCCATCTCTTGTTGTTGTTAGTTGCCGTTGAGTTGATTCTGACTCATGACGACTCCATGTGTGCAGAGTAGAACTGTGTTCCATAGGGTTTTCAAGACAATGAGTTTCAGAAGCAGATTGCCAGGCTAGTCTTCTGAGGTGCCTCTGGGTGGATTCGAACCTCCAACCTTTCAGCTAATAGTTGGGCATGTAACTGTTTGTGCCACTCAGGGACTCCTTCCCCATCTCTAAAGAGGAGATAATAATGTCCACCTTCCTGGGATGCTTTGAGGAGTTAACATATTGAAATCACTTAGAAAAATGTCTGATGTCTAGAAAGCATTCTATTTTACTTTGTAAATACCTTATCTTTTTTTTTTTTTTAAGGTACTCAACACTTTTTTGTTAATGAATGTTGTTGTTGTTAGCTGCTCAAGGAGACCTTATGTGTAACAGAATGAAATGTTGCCTACGCCTGTGCCATCTTCTGTGCGATTTGGTATGTTTGCTCATCTTCCCGCACTACATTATTCTGTTGTGATCCATAAGGTTTTCACTGGCTAATTTTTGGAAGTAGATCTCTAGGCCTTTCTTCCTAGTCTGTCTTAGACTGGAAACTCCACTGAAACCAGTCCACCATGGGTGACCATGCTGGTATTTGAAATACTGGTGGCAGAGCTTCTAGCATCACAGCAATGTGCAAGCCACCACAGTATGACCAACTGACAGATAGTGGTGGTAATGAATGTTAATGAGTGACAAAAGAAAGTACTATGGACATGTAACATATCTGTATTACCTTATTTTGAATAGATTTTCCTTTTCCTTCTCATTTATATTTTCCTTCTTTTTAAAGGAAAAGAAGCATATTACATTCCTTACAAAGAAACAGTCAAAATGCTTAAACAAAAAACCAATCCTATTGCCGTCGAGTCAATTACAACTCATAGTGACCCTATAGGACAGAGTAGAACTGCCCCACATAGGGTGTCCAAGGAGCAGCTAGTGGATTTGAACTGCCAACCTTTTGGTTACCAGCGGTAGGACTTAACCACTGGGCCAACCAAGGCTCCTCAAAATGCTTAGGGGGCACTAATCTTGTGTTAAGGGTGATGGAATATTTCAAGAACAGTTAATGGTGATGGTAGAACAACATGATAAATGTAATTAATGTCACTGAACTGTACATGTGTGGATTGTTGAACCGGCAAAGATTTTGTTACTTATATATTTACTGCAATAAGAAAAAACTAAAAAATAAAAATAAAAGTCTTTAAATTGATATATCTTTATTGCTTACTTTAAAAATGATTTGAATTTAGGTCCGGTGAACAAATTGCTTAATAACCGAGTTTGTGGATCACATAAAAATCTTTGTGAAGTGCCTTGTGCATCTTTCCCAATGATACATTAGATGGTGAGCGGCTCAGGGGCCATTTCTCTGGTTTGGTTGTATTTAAGTTCCCACCACCAAGTGCAGTCCCATTGCCACTGAGGCCATTCTGACTAACAGAGACCCTATAGCGCAGAGTAGATCTGCCCCACAGGGTTTCCAAGGCTGTAATCTTTTTTAAAAATTGTGCTTTAAGTGAAAGTTTACAGAGCAAATTAGTTTCTCATTAAACAATTAATACACATATTATTTTGTGACATTGATTGCCAACCCTGCTAGTGTCAACACTCTCCCCTTTTCAACATTGGGTTCCCCATTTCCATTTGTCCAGCTTTTCTGTCCCCTCCTGCCTTCTCATCCTTGCCCCTGGACTGGTGTGCCCATTTAGTCTCTTAATACTTGACTGAGCTACTTGTATTATTGTTTGTTTTATAGGCCTGTCTAATCTTTGGCTTAAGGGTGAACTTCAGGAGTGACTTCAGTACTGGGGAGTCCTAGGGCCATACTCTCAGGGTTTCCCTAGTCTCTGTCAGACCAGTAAGTCTGGTCTTTTTTAGTGAGTTTGAATTTTGTCTTACATTTTTCTCCCGCTCTGTGCAGGACCCTTTATTATGATCCCTGTCAGAGCATTTGGTGGTGGTCCAAGGCTGTAATCTCTCTCTCTTTTTTTTAAATTGTCCTTTAAGTGAAAGTTTACAGTTCAAGTAAGCCTCTCATACAAAAATTTTTGCACATATTGCTACGTGACCCTAGCTGCTCTCCCTGCAATGTGACAGCACACTCATCCTTTCCACCTTGGATTTCCCGTGTCCATTCAACCAGCTCCCATCTGTTTTTGCCTTCTCATCTCACCTCCAGACAGGAGCTGCCCATTTAGTCTTATGTGTCTACCAGAGCCAAGAAGCACTCTCTTCACAGCTATCATTTTATGTCCCATAGTCCAGTCTAATCTTTGTCTGAAGAGTTGGCCTCGAAATGGTTTCAGCTCTGGGCCAAGGGAGAGTTTGGGGGCCATGCCTTCTGGGGTCCCTGCAGTCTCAGTCAGACGATTAAGTCTAGTCTTTTACTAGAATTTGAGTTCTGCACCTCACTTTTCTCCTGCTCCATCAGGGACTGTCTATTGTGTTCCCTGTCAGGGTGGTCGTTGGTGGTAGCTGGGCACTATCTAGTTCCTCTGGTCTCAGGCTGATGGAGTCTCTGGTTTATGTGGCCCTTTCTGTCTCTTGGGCTAATATTTTCCTTGTGTCTGTGGTGTTCTTCATTCTCCTTTGATCCAGGTGGGTTAGGACCAAATGATGTATCTTAGATGGCCGCTTGCTAGCTTTTAAGATCCCAGATGCCACTCACCGAAGTGGGATGCAGAACATTTTCTTAATAAGCTTTGTTATGTCAATTGGCCTAGATGTCCCCTGAAACCATGGTCCACAGACCTCTGCCCCTGCTACTCTGTCCCTCAAAGTGTTTGGTTGTATTCAGGAAACTTCTTAGCTTTTGGTTTAGTCCAGTTGTGCTGACTTTCCCTGCAGTGTGTTGTCCTTCCCTTCTCCTAAGATAATTCTTATCTGCTATCTAGTTAGTGAATACCCTTCTCCCTCCCTCCCCACCCTCATAACCATCAAAGAATGTTTTCTTCTGTGTTTAAACCATTTCTTGAGTTCTTACAATAGTCGTCTCATACAATATTTGTCCTTTTGTGACTGACTAAATTCACTCAGCATATTGCCTTCCAGATTCATCCATGTTATGAGATGTTTCAAAAATTCATCCTTGTTCTTTATTGTTGCGTAGTATTCCATTGTGTGACTATACCATAATTTGTTGATCCATTCATCTGATGATGGGCACCTAGGTTGTTTCCATCTTTTTGCTATTGTTAACAGTGTTGCAATGAGCATGAGTGTGCACATATCTATTTGTGTGATGGCTCTTATTTCTCTAGGACATATTCGAAGAAGTAGAATTGCTGGATTGTATAGTACTTCTATTTCTAGCTTTTTAAGGAAGTGCCGAATTGATTTCCAAAGTGGTTACACCATTTTACATTCCCACCAGCAGTGTATAAGTGTTCTAGTCTCTCCACAACCTCTCCAGCATTTATTATTTTGTGTTCTTTGGATTAATGCTAGCCTCATTGAGGTGAGATGGTATCCCATTGTAGTTTTGATCTGCATTTCTCTAATGGCTAATGATCATGAGCATTTCTTCATGTGTCTGTTAGCTGCCTGAATGTCTTCTTTGGTGAAGTTCCTGTTCATATCCTTTGCCCATTTTTTAATTGGGTTATTTGCCTTTTTATTTTGAGGTTTTGCAATATCCTGTAAATTTTAGAGATTAGATGCTGATCGGATTTGTCATAGCCAAAAGTTTTTTCCCAGTCTGTAGGTTGTCTTTTGACTCTTTTGGTGAAGTCTTTTGTTGAGCGTAAGTGTTTTATTTTTAGGGGCTCCCAGTTATCTAGTTTCTCTTCTGGTGCTTGTGCATTGTTATTTATGGTTTGTATTCTGTTTATGCCATGTATTAGGGCTCCTAGCATTGTCCCTATTTTTCCTTCCATGATCTTTATCATTTTAGATTTTATATTTAGACCTTTGATCCATTTCGAGTTAGTTTTTGTGCATGATGTGAGGAATAGGTCTTGCTTCATTTTTTTGGAGATGGATATCCAGTTATGTCAGAAATATTTGTCATAGACTGTCTTTTCCCCAGTTAATGGACTTTGGGCCTTGGTCACATATCAGCTGCTCATAGGTGGATGAATTTGTGTCTGGATTCTCAATTCTGTTCCATTGGTCTATGTATCTGTTGTTGTACCAGTACCAGGCTGTTTTGACTACTGTGGTGGTATAATAGGTTCTAAAATCAGGTAGTGTGAAGCCTCCCACTTTGTTCTTCTTCTTGAGTAATGCTTTACTTATCCAGGGCCTCTTCCCTTTCCATATGAAGTTGGTGATTTGTTTCTCCATCTCATTAAAAAATGCCATTGGAATTTAGATTGAGATTACATTGTATCTGTAGATGGCTTTGGGTAGAATAGACATTTTCACAATGTTGTGTCTACCTATTCATGAGCAAGGTATGTTTTTCCACTTACGTAGGTCTTTTTTGGTTTCTTGCAGTAGTGTCTTGTAGTTTTCTTTGTATAGGTCTTTTACGTCTCTGGTTAGATTTATTCCTAAGTATTTTATCTTCTTGGGGGCTTTTGTAAATGATATTGATTTGGTAATTTCCTCTTTGAAGTTCTCCTTGTTGGTGTAAAGGAGTCCAACTGATTTTTGTAAGTTTATCCTGATACTTTGCTGAAATCTTCCATTAGTTTCAGTAGCTTTTTTGTGGATTCTTTGGGGTTTTCTGTGTATAAGATCATATCATCTGCAAATAGAGATACTTTGACCTCTTCTCTACCAAGTTGGATGCTCTTTATTTCTTTTTCTAGCCTAATTGCTCTGGCTAGGACCTCCAGCACAATCTTGAATAAGAGTAGTGATAAAGGGCGTCCTTGTCTGGTTTCTGTTCTCAAGGAGAATGCTTTCAAACTCTCTCTGTTTAGGATGATGTAGGCTGTTGGCTTTGTATAAATGCCCTTGATTATGTTGAGGAATTTCCCTTCTATTCCTATTTTGCCGAGAGTTATTATCATGAATAGGTGTTGGACTTTGTCAAATGCCTTTTCTGCATTGATTGATAAGACCATGTGATTCTTGTCTTTTGATTTATTTATGTGATGGATTACATTGGTTGTTTTTCTAATGTTGAACCATCCTTGCATACCTGGTATGAATCCCACTTGGTCATGGTGAATTATTTTTTTAATATGTTATTGAATTCTATTGGCTAGAATTTTGTTGAGGGTTTTTGCGTATATGTTCATGAGGGATATTTGTCTGTAATTTTCTTTTTTTGTAGTGTCTTTACCTGGTGTTGGTATCAGGGTTATGCTGGCTTCATAGAACAAGTTTGGGAGTATTCCATCCTTTTGTATGCTCTGAAATACCCAAGGCTGTAATCTTTACATAAGAAGATTGCCACATCTTTTTCCCATGGAGCAGCTGGTGGGTTTGAACCCTCGATCTTTTGGTTAGCAGCCAAGTGCTTAACCACTGCACTGCCAGCGCTCCTTCTCCAAGTACAGTTGTTGGCACATAATAGGTGATCAATAATTAGCTTAAAAATTATTGTGGTGAAATATATATAATTACATATTTTCCAGTTCAACAATTTTTACATGTACAATTCAATGACATTAATTACATTCACCATGTTGTACAACCATCACCACTATCCATTTTCAAATTTTTTCATCATGCTTACCAGACACTCAGTGCCCCTTAAAAAATAACTCTCTGTTTCCATCTCCCACCTACCCCTGGCAACCACTAATAAACTTTGGGCTGTATGCCTTTACCTATTCTGGATATTTCACATAAGTTGCTGTTACTGTTAGGTGTGGTCAAGTTTGTTCTGACTCATAGCGACACTATGTACAACAGAACGAAACACTGCCTGGTCCTGCAACATCTTACGATCGTTGTTATGCTTGAGCCCACTGTTGAAGCCACTGTGTCAGTCCACCTCTTTTCAGGGTCTTTCTCTTTTCCACTGGCCCTCTGCTGTACCAAGCATGATGTCCTTCCCCAGGGACAGGTCCCTCCTAATAACATGGCCAAAGTATGTGAGATGAAGTTTTCCCATCCTCACTTCTAATGAGCATTCTGGCTGTACCTCTTCCAAGACAGATTTGTTCATTATTTTGGCAGTCCATGGTATATTCAATATTCTTTGTCAACATCATATTCAGAAGCATCAATTCTTTTTTGGTCTTCCTTATTCATTGTCCAGCTTTTAGATGCATATGATGTGATTGAAAACACCATGGCTTGAGTCAGGCCCACCTTAGTCCTCAAAGTGATATCTTTGCTTTTTAACACTTGAAAGAGGGCTTTTGCAGCAGATTTGCCCAGTGCAATGCGTCATTTGATTTCTTGACTGCTGCTTCCATGGGTGCTGGTTGTGGATCCAAGTGAGATTAAATCCTTGAAAACTTCAATCTTTTCTCCATTTATCGTGATGTTGCTTATTGGTCCAGTTGTGAGGATTTTTATTTTCTTTATATAGAGGAGTAATCCATACTGAAGGCTGTGGTCTTTGATTTTCATCAGTAAGTGCTTCAAGTCTTCTTCACTTTCAGCAAACAAGGTTGTGTCATCTGCATATAGCAGGTTGTTAATGAGTCTTCCTCCAATCCTTCTTCGTTCTTCATATAGTCCAGCTTCTGGGATTATTTGCTCAGCAAACAGATTGAATAAGTATGGTGAAAGGATACAACCCTGATGCACAACTTTCTGGGTTTTTTTGTTCCCCTCAACCCTTCGCCTCCCTCTTTACCAACAAAGATTGTCTCTTTTTGTGTGTAAACTTTTTCATGAGTTTTTACAGTAGTGGTCTCATACAATATTTGTCCTTTTTGCACATCTTTCTTGACTTTAAACCATGCAGTATCCCCTTGTTCTGTTAGAATGACTGCCTCTTGGTCTAAGTCACAGTTTCCTCATGAACACAATTAAGTGTTCTGGAATTCCCATTCTTCACAATGTTATCCATAATTTGTTATGATCTACATAGACGAATGCTTTTGCATAGTCAGTAAAACACAGGTAAACATCTTTCTGGTATTCTCTGCTTTCAATCTTGATCCTTCCGACATCAGCAGTGATATCCCTGGTTCCTCACCCTCTTGTGAATCTGGCTTAAATTTTTGGTAGTTCTCTGTTGATGTACTGCTGCAACCGCTTTTTAATGATCTTCAGCAAAATTTTACTTGTGTGTGATATTAACAACATTGTTCGATAATTTCTGCATTCTGTTCGATCACCTTTCTTTGGAATGGGTACAAATATGGATCTCTTCCAGTTCGGTTAGCCATGTAGCTGTCTTCCAAATTTCTTGGCATAGACAAGTGAGCACTTCAGTGTTGCATTCGTTTGTTGAAACATCTCAGTTGATATTCTGTCAATTATTGGAGTTTTGTTTTTCACCAATGCTTTCAGTGCAGCTTGGACCTCTTTCTTTAGTCCATTAGTTCTTGAGCATACGCTACCTCCTGAAATGGTTGAATGTCAACCAGTTCTTTTTGGTACAGTGACTCTGTGTATTCCTTCTGTCTTCTTTTTTTAAATTTTTTTTATTGTACTTTAGATGAAGGTTTACAGAACAAATAGTTTCTCATTAAACAGTCAGTACACATATTGTTTTATGACATTGGTTAACAACCCCACGACATGTCAACACTCCCTGCTCGACTTTGAGGACCTTTTTTTTTTGGTGAAAATATACAAAGCCAAAGTTACACCATTTTGAAAGTTTCTACATGTACAATTCAGTAACATCGATTACATTCTTCCAGTTGTGCTGCTATTCTCACTATCCTTTTCCAAATTATTCCATCATCATTTTCAACTCACTGTCCCCTAGGCTTCCCATCAAACCTTTTGAGTTGCTGTTGTCAATTTGATCTCACATAATTTTTGTTTTTTTGGACCTTAGATGAAGATTTGCAGAACAGATAGTTTCTCATTAAACAGTTGGGACACATATTGCCTTATAACAACGGTTAACAATGCCATGACATGTCAACACGGTCCCTTCTCAACCTTGGGTTCCCTATCACCAGTTTTCCTGTCCCCTTCTGCCTTCTAGGCCTTGTCCCTGGACTGCTGTGCCTCATTAGTCTTGTTTTGTTTTATGAGGCTGTCCAATCCCTGGCTGATCGGTGAACTTTGGGAGGGGCTTCACCACTGAGCTAAAAGGGTGTCTGGGGGCCATACTCTCGGGGTTTCTCCAGTATGTCAGGCCAGTAAATCTGGTCTTTTTTTGCAAGTTAGAATTCTGTTCTACATCCTTCTCCAGCTCTGTCCAGGACCCTCTATTGTGATCCTGGTCAGAGCAGTCAGTGGTGGTAGCCGGGCACTATCTAGCTGTACTGGACTCAGTCTGGTGGAGGCCGTGGTAGCTGTGGTTCATTAGTTCTTTAGACTAATCTTTTCCTCGTATCCTGTTTTTTTCATTCTCCCTTGCTCCCAAAGGGGTGAGACCAGTGGAGTATCTTAGATGGCTGCTCACAGGCTTTCAAGACCCCAGACGCTACTCACCAAGGTAGAATATAGAACATTGTCTTTATAAACTGTGTTATGCCAATTGAGCTAGATGTTTCCGGAGACCATGGTCCTCAAAGCCCTCCGCCCAGCAATTTAGGCCCTCAGGGAGTTTGGAAATGTCTATGTTGTGCTGGCTTCCCCAGTAATATGTACTGTCTTACCCTTCACCAAAGTGACCACTTATCTATTTAGTTTCCCCCGACTCCTCCCATCCCTTGTAACCAGCAAAGATTGTTTCTTTTTGTGTGCAAACTTTTACATGAGTTATGCAGTAGAGGACTCATACAATACTTGCCCTATTGTGATTGACTTATTTCACTCAGCATAATGTCTTCCAGTTTTGTTCCTCTTACTCTCCTGTGTTGAGTTCCTTTTGTTTGTGGATTTTTTTCATTTCTTTTGCTTTGGTAGGTTTTGTTTTTACTGAGACTTTATGGTGTTCTTCTTTATTTTGATGAGTAGGTTTGTTAACTTTCTTTGTGGTTACTGTGAAATTTACCCTCATCTTCCTAGATTTGAACCAGTCTATTATTATTTGGTATCACTTGACTTCCTCTCCATTAAAAGGTTCTATATCTACTTTGTTTACTCCCTCTTTTATTGTTCTGATGCTGTTGTCATTTACAGATTAACCTCTCTGGTTCCCTTTTGTAATTCTTTTGGTTTTGCATAGTCCTTAAGAGTTCATTTCCTAGGTTGATATCTGGCTAGTACAATCCTGTGTACTATATATTCAGCCTGTGGTCTGATATTGTTTGTTCTCAGATCGAAGGACTTTCTTTAATAAGTCTTGTAAGTTTGGTTTGGTTTTTACATAGTCCTTTAATTTCTGTTTATCTGGAAATGATCTAATTTCACCATCATATTTGAACGACAGTTTTGCAGAATATATTATTCTTGGCTGGCAATTTTTTTGTTGAAGGTTTTATATATGTCATCCCATTGCCTTCTTGCCTGCATGGTGTCTGCTGAATAATCCGAGCTTAGTCTTATTGTTTCTCTTCTGTATGTGACTTTTTGTTTTTCTTGAGCTGCTCTCAGGATTCTTTGTTTGTCTTTGGTTTTAGTGAGTGTGATTATGATATGCCTTGGTGATTTTCTTTCGGGGTCTATCTTATATGGGGTTCGTTGAGCTATTTGGATGGTCAGCTTTTCATCTTTCATGATATTGGGGAAGTTTTCTGCCAGCAGTTCTTCAGTGATCCTCCCTGTGTCTTCTGTTTTCTCTCCCTGTTCTGGAATGGTAATCACTTGCAGATTTTTGCTTTTGATTGTATCCCACATAATTCTCAGAGTCTCTTCATTTTTCTTCCTTCTTTTTTCTGATTTTTCCTCAAACGGAGTTGTATCCAAGTGTTTGTCTTCAATTCTGCTGATCCTGTCTTCCACCATTTCAAATCTGCTCCTCAGTTCTTCTATGACACTGTCCATTTCTAAAATCTTGTTGTTTATCTTTTGGATTTCTAATTGTTGCTTTTGTATAATTTCTAGTTATGAATTTATTTTGGCATTTTGTTCCTGCATAATTTTCCTGAATTCTTCCATTTTTTGTCTGTATTTTCTATGAATTTTTCTGCCTTTTCCATGAATTTGTCTATTTTTTCCTCATTTTTGTCTGCTTTTTGCTTCAACTCTTGGATAATTCTGAATATTAGAGATTTGAATTCCCTATCAGGTAGTTCTAGTGCCTTTTCTTCTACTGGAAAGTCATCTGGTGTTTTATTTTGGATGCCTACTGGAACTGTCCTGTCCTGTTTTTGTAGATGTTTTGATACTGTCTGCTGTCTTCGGGACATTCAGTAGTTATTTTTCTCATTTATTGATTGCAGATTTGTTTGTTTCATCCTTTTTTTTAAAATTTGGCTATGTCTGAGCAGGCAGGCTGTGTGTTCTTTGTTGTTTGCTCGTCTGTGGGCATGATACTTTTCGCCTCCTCCAATTGGCAGGATCAGTCACTCAGATATGGTATAGCAGGGCAGGTCTAGCTGAAGAGGAGTTGCTGGGATGGGTTGTTTGTGGCACTTACTACAGCCACCAGGGCTCATCAGTAATCAGTGCAGGGCAGGTTCTGGTAGGCCAGGCCTGTGCTGCTTGGTGGTGTGATGTTAAGTGCACAGTGCAGGTAGGCAGGATGGAAGGGGGAGATTGTGATGTGTGGAGATAAGATGGCTATGGGAAAGAGGAACAGGAGCCAAAAACATACAAACAAACAAAAAAGATTGCTAGGGGAGCTTGCTGTTGGAGTGGAGAGATGAGAGACTTTGAAATGGAGAAAAACAAAAAGGGGAAGAAAATGAAAAAAAGAAAAGAATGAACAAATAAAAATTAGAAAGAAAAAAGAACAGCAAAGCTCCCAGGGATCCCACCGGTGTGGCTACAAGGTCTGGGGAAGTTGTTCCCAGATGTTGAAGTACAGCCTGGCTAGGAAGTGTAGAGGTATCCAGTGCCAGGTATCCAGGGGATAGGAAGAGAAGGAAGATATAGAGAGATGAAAAACTGAGTAATGAAGAAAGGAAAAAAAAAGGGAAAAAGAAGGAAAATAAAACAAAACAAATTTAAAAAAAGAATGAGAACGCCCCCCCAAAAAAAAACAGAAAAGAAAAACTCACAAAAAAAGAAATGCCCTCAGGGATCCCTCTGCATGTCTGCACAAGCTGAGGGGGTAGGTCCCAAGCCACACAGCAGTGCCCAGCCAGAACGGGCTCCTAACTTGAGAAAAGAAAAAGAAAACAAAACAAGCAATTGAAAACAAACAAACAAAAGCCCCGGTATCCCATTAGCGTGGCAGCACAGACTGGGAAGCAGTTCCACACTCGAACAGAGTTCCACAGCCACTCAGGAAGAAGCAAAGATGGCTCACGGAGCCAGGTATTTGAGCAAAAGGGGGGGGAGTGGCGAGAGGTAAGGAAGGAATCAAAAGAAGCAGAAAAAAGCAACACCGGCAGCCAACAAACAGCACTCAGGGAGTCAGCCAGTGCGGGCGGGTGGAATCCAAGCAGCTGGTGCTTCCCGGCCAAAAGACTGTGGCTGCAGGAAGTAGAGGAGGCAGAGTGGGGGCAAAGAAGGGTGGGGGGGTGGGAAAGCATGTATCACTGTTTACCGGTTGTTTTGTCTCCTGCTGGAAGCTCCATGAAGCTGCTTTCTCATACCCCCTATTTGCTGGTCTCTGATAGGAGTTCAAGATGGTGGATCTGTGCTGCATTAGCTGATAGGGGACCTCTCCATGTATGTCTCCTCTCTCTCTGTTCTCTGTCAGTTTTTTATTCCATTTGGTGCTTGGCTGAGTTATTTATCTCTTCCTTTGATGTTTAGGATTTCAGGATTGCTGTTTCTTCTGTTTTGCTTAGTTTTTTCAGATCTTTGCTGTGAAGGGATGGTGTGGTGCTTCTGCCTAGAGTGCCATGTTGCAAGAAGTCCCCCTTCCATCTTCTTTTGATGCTTTCTGTGTTGTTTATTATTTCTCCCAGAATAAAATTACCACAATATTGTAGCTAAAACACCAGAAAATTTGACAAAATTAGCAATTATAAAAACACCAGCAGCAACAAAAACAATAGCACTTGTTTGCAGCGTGAGCAGATGAAACTACGTGATTCAAAGCATCTTTGTAGTTGAGTTATAATGACAGCTGTAACCTCAGTGCATTAGAAAGTTCAAAAAGTAAATTAGCATAGAGTTTTAGCCTTGTAGGTATATTGATACATGTAAGCTAGGCTTACAAAAAATGTTTTTGTTGTAACTAACTGCAGGGATATTTTTATAAAAAATAACATATTTCTGCTGAAACACTGCACACAATTTTTATAGACAGTCATTTTGCTGTCACCCCCTCTGACAGTGTTATCTGGTGCAGCTGTCATCTGTGCATCTCCCTAGTGATACCACTGCCTAGTGGAGGCAACGATTAATTTTTTAATGGTCTCCTATATGGATTATAGTGTTGAGTTGAGCTAGTTTCAATGTTACCTAGCCAGGGGTAACATCTAAGTAGCAATACTTGGCTTTTAATCATAAATATACATACAGAACACACTAACTTTACAATCTGCTTTAACCCATTGGTTGTTCTAAATGCGTCCTTGAATTCGTATTTTTCTCTCCAGCATCACTTCCTGTACCCTAGTTGAGGTTGCCAATATCCATGACCTGGGTGGCAGCTACAGACTCTTAACTGGTTTCCACTAGCTGTTTATATGATCTCGGCAAGTCCCTGACGCACCGTACTACACCTGCTTCCTCACTGTAACACAGGTTGGCTCCAGTGAGCCTATAGATGTTTTGGAAGCTGTATGGTTCATGTGCTGTATATCTTCTTCATGATGGGGTGGAGGAAGGACGACCACAAAGGAGGTGACCACAAACCAATACTATCAATGGACAGAGCCAACTCTCCCGAGGAGGATCTGGTTCACAGCACTGTGGGATGTAATGACTTAATAGCAATTAATGATATCCATAATCATGCTATTAATGGGGCACAAGATGGAGATAAAAGAATAATTGTAATATATTAGCACCATGACTAAGCAGGAATTGATATTGTGGTTACTCTGACAATAAAGAGTCACGAACATGTTTAGTGTTCAGAAATGGGTGAGGAAAGAGGTAGGAAATAATGAGTGAGAGAGAATTCCAGTAAGCATATGAAAATGTGTTTGGGTGGAAAATTACTTCTGGAAAAGTGATTTCAACAAAATCGCCTGGACAAGGCCATTTCTCCACAAAGGGATAGAACTGCTTCTAAGGCCAGCTGCTATCATATATCTATAAACCGGTAAGACATGTTGAATCTCTAGGGGATCTACTGACAGGTGTTGAGGACTTCTAGGACCTGAGAAGCCAGAATTGGAAAATATCTGTGTTAAATCAGGTTTCTAAATGTTGCCCTGATGATTGTGGCCTAGAAATGTAGCTGCTTCTGCTGGAGAGATGCTTAATGGTGTTACAAACAGTGGAGGCAAAGTTTTTTAGGTAGGACTTCCTTTCTTTTCCTTCTTCCCTCCCTCTCTTCCTTTCTATTTCCTTCCCTCCCTCCCTCTCCTCCTATATTTATTAACTGCCTCCTAAGTCCATCACTTCTAAGGGACATTTCTGGTTATATTTCTTCTAAGACTGATTTGTTGATTCTTTTGGCAATCCATGATATATTCAATATTCTTTGCCAACACCACAGTTCGAATACATCAATTCCTCTTCTGTCTTCCTTTTTCATTATCCAACTTTTTTTTGTCAAATATTTTTTTATATTATTGTGCTTTAAGTGAAAGTTTACAATTCAAGTTAGTCTCCCATACAAACATTGATACATATATTGTTATGTGACCCTAGTTGCTTTCCCTGTACTGGGACAGCACATTCCTCCTTTCCACCTCGGATTTCCCAGGTCCATTCAACGAGCTCCTGACCCTCTCTGCCTTCTCATTTCACCTCTGGACGGGAGTTGCCATTTAGTCTCATGTATCTACTAGAGCTAAGAAGCACACTCTTCACGAGTATCATTTTATGTCCCGTAGTCCAGTCTAATCTTTGTTTGAAGAGTTGGTCTTGGGAATGGTTTTAGTTTGGGGCTAACAGAGAGTCAGGGGGCCATGTCTTCTGGGGTCCCTCCAGTTTCAATCAAACCATTAAGTCTGGTCTTTTACTAGAATTTGAGTTCTGCACCCGACTTTTCTCCTGCTCCGTCAGGGACTCTCTGTTGTGTTCCCTGTCAGGGCAGTCATTGGTGGTAGCTGGACACCATCTGGTTCTTCTGGTCTCAGGCTGATGAAGTCTCTGGTTTAAGTGGCCCTTTCTGTCTCTTGGGCTAATACTTTCCTTGTGTCTTTGATTTCTTCATTCTCATTTGCTCCTGGTGGGTTAGGACCAATTGATGCATCTTAGATGGCCGCTCACTAGCTTTTAAGACCCCAGATGCCACTCACCAAAGTGGGATGCAGAACATTTTCTTAATAAACTTTGTTATGCCAGTTGACCTAGATGTTCCCTGAAACCATGGTCCCCATATCTCCACCCCTGCTACCCTGCCCCTTGAAGTGTTTGGTTGTATTCAAGGAACTTCTTAGCTTTTGGTTTAGTCCAGTTGTGCTGACTTCCCCTGTAGTGTGTGTTGTCCTTCCCTTCACCTAACATAATTCTTGTCTACTATCTAGCTAGTGAATACCCCTCTCCCTCCTTCCCTACCTTCGTAACCATCAAAGAGTGTTTTCTTAGGTGTTTAAACCATTTCTTGAGTTCTTATAATAGTGGTCTTATACGATATTTGTCTTTTTGTGAGTAACTAAATTCACTCAGCGTAATGCCATCCAGATTCCTCCATGTTATAAGATGTTTCATGGATTCATCGTTGTTCTTTACTGTTGCGTAGCATTCCATTGTGTGAATATACCATAATTTGTTGATCCAGTCATCTGATGATGGGCACCTAGGTTGCTTCCATCTTTTTGCATTGTGAACAGTGCTGCAATGAACATGGGTGTGCATATACCTATTTGTGTGATGGCTCTTATTTCTCTAGGATATATTCCAAGGAGTAGGATTGCTGGATTGTATAGTACCTCTATTTCTAGCTTTTTTAGGAAGTGTCAAATCTATTTCCAAAGTGGTTGTTCCATGTTACATCCCTACCAACAGTGTATGAGTGTTCCAGTCTCTCCACAATCTCTCCAACATTTATAATTTTGTGGTTTTTGGATTAAGGCTAGCCTTGTTGGGGTGAGATGGTATCCCATTGTAGTTTTGATTTGCATTTCTCTAATGGTAATTATCCATCTTTTGCATGCATATGAGGTGATTGAAAAGACCATGGCTTGGGTCAGATGCACCTTAGTCACCTTAGAAGCTAGGATGTTAAGACTGGCTCACTTACTATGGAAAGATCAATCACTAGAAAAGGACATTATGTTTCTTAGA
This sequence comes from Dugong dugon, assembly GCA_030035585.1. Taxonomy (NCBI): domain Eukaryota; kingdom Metazoa; phylum Chordata; class Mammalia; order Sirenia; family Dugongidae; genus Dugong; species Dugong dugon. The sequence goes on along the minus strand of CM057462.1, from coordinate 19,466,719 downwards.
GGGCCAATGAAAACAAGGAAAACCCTCAATGAGGTGGATCGACACAACTGCCACTACAATGGTCTCAAACATACTAAAATTCATGAAGATGGCATAAGACCTGGTAGCATTTTGTTCTGTTATACATAAGGTCTCCTTGAGTTGGAGCCAACTTGACAGCAACTGAAAACATGTCCCAGGCATGGTGGATATAATGAAAAAAGAATAGACACGGTCCATGCTTTCATAAACCTTACCTTTACAAAAGGGAGACAGTCCTTCACTAAATAATCACACTAACGGATATGTAATTGGAAGCTAGGATAGGTACTCTGAAGGAGAGAAGTATGGTTCTATAAGAACTTAAAGAGAACCACCTGAGACTAAGGGATCTGGGAAGACTACCCTGAGTGAGGAGACATACTTAAGTGGGAATTTTCTGGCCAAAGGAGTGGGATAGAGGGAGCATGAGGAAGAGTTTCCCATGTATAGAAACAACACGGACAAAAGGCCTTGTAGCTGGAGGGTTCATGGTGAGATGAAGGATGGGAGGAGATAAATAGGAAGGGTGTCTTAGTCGTCTAGTACTGCTATGACAGAAATACCACAAGGATGGTTTTAACGAAGAGAAGTTTATTTCCTCACAGTCAAAGTAGGCTAAAAGTCCAAATTCAGGGCGTCAGCTCCAGGGGAAGGCTTCTTCTCTCTGTTGGCCTTCTTCTCTTCAGTGTTCCCCCGGACTAGGAGCTTCTCTGTGCAGGGACCCCGGTCCAATGGACGCGCTCTGCTCCCGGCACTGCTTTCTTGATGGTATGAGGTCCCCCACTCTCTGCTTGTTTCCCTTTCCTTTTATCTCATGAGAGATAAAAGGTGGTGCAGGCCACACCCCAGGGAAACTCCCTTTACATCGGATCAGGGATGTGACCTGGGTAAAGGTGGCGTTACAATCCCACCCTAATCCTCTTTAACATAAAATTACAATCACAAAATGGAGGCCAACCACACAATTCTGGGAATCATGGCCCAGTCAAATTGATACACACATTTTTTGGGGGGCATAATTCAATCCATGACAAAGGGTGATGGGGGAGTGGTTCCTGCATCTACTTCCAAAAAATCAGCCATTGAAAACCCCATGGACAGAGGACTTGAACAGAATTTCATCGGAGGATATTCAAGTGCCCAACAAGCACATGAAAAGATGCTCAGCATCATTAGCCATTAGAGAGATGCTAATGGAGGGAGAGAGCCGCAGGAGCCATCCCTGGCAGGGCCATGGTAAGGATTTTGGCTTTTGTCCTAAAGCTACTCTTTCCTCCAAATCGAGTGGGGACAAATCTCCCCACCTTGACCCCAAATCGCTGTGGGTGGACGTGACAGGACTCAGAAAGATAAGCAGCTGCAAGACTGCTCAACCCAAATTCACAGAAGCCTTTCCCCATTTATAAGGCGTCAGGACAGGCACTTTGTGGGTGTCTCAGGGGGAGCAAAGCTCTTTAGGAATCTGTTGATAATGACTCGGTACTCAGAACCACTGATTCTGACAGTACAATATTACCTGAGCTCTCAAGTATACTGATTGATTGCAGGATTTTCCATCAATGATAGAAAGAGTTGGAAGAAAGGGACTGTGATGGTTAATTTTATGTGTCAACTTGGCTAGGCTGATTCTCAGTGGTTTGGCAGACACTGAACTTGTTGCTATTTTGTTCTGTAATGTATAATGTAATATAATCACGTTCCACGTTGTGATCTGATGGGATCATCCAATCAGTTGAAAGGAGAGTTTCCTTGGTGGTATGGTCTGCCTCCAGAGTATAAATGGATATTCTAGCAGAGCTTTATCTCTCTTTCTCTCTCTCTCTCGAGGTTGTACTCTTCTCGTCACCTGGCCTATGGATGTAAGCTTGTAGAAGTCTCCAGCCTGCTGCCTGACCTGCAGATTTTGGATTTGCCAGCCCCACAATTGTGTAAGCCATTTCCTTGAAGTAAATCTCTCTCTATCTATCCATCTATCCATCCATGCATCCATCCATCCATCAGTCCCTCCCCCTCCCTCCTTCCCTTCCTGCATCTATCCATCCATCCATCCATCCATCTACCTACCTACCTGTACGTCTCACTGATTTGGCTTCTCTAGAGAACCTAGACTAAGACAAGGACTTGCCAGCAGAGACCATGTGAAGAAAACTGTAAGGAACGTACAGAAAAGGAGAAGTCCTGCATTAAGGGAGTATAAAGGAATGGGGCATTGAGATCACATCAGAACAGGAATTTGATCTGCAAAATTGGGCCCCTGACCACCTTTCCAGCCTCATCTACCACCATCCTTAAAATATTTTTCAGCTTCTCAAATGCAGCAGCATGTGCTTTTTCCTCCTACCTCAGGACATTTGCCCAGGCTGTTCTACCTGCCTGGAACGCTCTTCCGAACCTCCTTTTTAACATGACTGATTTCGGTTCATACTTCTAGTATCGGGATTAATGTCAGCTTCCTTAGGGCAGCTTTCCCTGACTTGCTGCAGTGGGTAACATCCCCCCTCATATTCATGTGCCCCCATATCTTGTTGTTCTCCTTTATAATACTTCTAATCATTCAGATCAGTATTTGTCCTTCCCATTTTTGAAGTGCTTACTCTGTGCCAAAGTTCCTGGATGGTGCAAATGGTTAATGCACTCTGCTGCTAAAATGAAAAGGTTGGCAGTTGGAGTGTACCCAGAGAAGCCTTGAAACAAAGGTCTGGAGATAGACCTCTGAAAAATCAGCCATTGAAAGTTCCATGGAGCATAGCTCTACTCTGACACATATGGGGTCACCATGGCAGCTGATACTGGTACTGTGTGCCAGACACTATCTTAAGCACTTTAAATGAATTATCTCATTTAATTCTCATAACCCTGCAAGGTAAAAGCTGTTATGATGACCAGTTTACATGTTGGGGAAATTGAGTCACAGAGAGTTGCCCAAAGTCTGTCAACTGATAATAGCAACACCAGAATTTGAACTCTGACTGCAGCATCCATGCTCTTCCACCACTGATTGGGGCATAGAGAGAAGAAGGATGAGGCTAGAGAACTATGCAGGGGCCTCTCATAGCAAGATGAGGCCACCCCTGTACTGAAGACTTACCCTAAGAAACAAAGGTCATTGAGCCCCAGTATAGGTTTCACCAAACAAGGATACAATGATTTTCAGGGACATATCAGGGTTGAGTCAATAGGTGACTCTGGTCATGGCCTGGGGAAGGTTGGATTAGTGGTTCATGGTGCTGTCTCAGAGATAGACACAAAGGGAGCCCGAGATTTCTCTTGCTAACACAGGGTGGGAACTAAAGGGAATCATCTTTTTTCCCCCTCTCTGTATTACTTAGAAAGGACCCTGTAGACTGAGTCCAGCACAACTAGATGGTGCCTGGCTACCACTACCGACTTCTCTGACAGGGATCACAATAGAGGGTTCCAGATAGAGCTGGAGAAAAATGTAAAACAAAATCCAAACTCACAACAAAAGACCCTACTTACTGGTCTGACAGAGACTAGAGAAACCCTGAGAGTATAGCCCCCAGACACACTTTAAACTCAGTATTGACGACACTCCTGAAGTCCACCCTTCAGCCAAAGATTAGACAGGCTTATAAAACCATATGTAAGAGACTAAATGGGCATACCAGCCCAGGGGCAAGGACGAGAAGGGAGGAGGGAACAGAAAAGCTGGATGAATGAAAATGGGGAAACCAAGGTCAAAAAGGGGAGAGTGTTGACATCTTGTGGGGTTAGATCCAAAGTCACAAAACGATATGTGTATTAATTGTCTAATAAGAAACTAATTTAGTCTGTAAACTTTCTTCTAAAACACTATAAAATTGAAAAAGAAAGGTCCCTGGATGGCGCAAACAGTTTATGCTCAACTACTAGCCTAAAGGTTGGTGGTCCAAACCCACCCAGTGGCTCCACAGAAGAAAGGCCTTGCAGTCTGCTTCTGTAAAGGTTACAGTCAAGAAAACCCTATGGATCAGTTCTACTCTGAAATACATGGGGTTGCCATGAATCAGAATCAACTCAACAGCAATGGGTTTGGGATTTTTTTGGTTTGGTAGAATTTACGATATAAGTGGACTATTGGAATCATGGCTTGAGAATTAGAGATTAATTTTTCTTTCATGTGAAAATGCAGATAAATGGTCCAGGGCTAGGATGGAAGCTCAGCTATCACTAGAGACCTAAACTCCCTCTAACTTGTTGCTCTGCCACAAGTTATGCAGCTTTCATCTTGTGGCCCAAGATGGCTGCTCCAGCTCCCGTCATCACATCCTACATTCCAGCTGTCAAGAAAGAGAAAGGTAGAGCATTCTCTTCCCCTTAAGGTGACCCCATGTGTGTCAGAGTAGAACTGTGCTCCATAGGGTTTTCAGTGGTTGGCTTTTCAGAAGTAGATCATTAGAACTTTCTTCTGAGGAGCCTCTGGGTGGACTCCAACGTCCAGCTGAGCACATTAATCCTTTGCATCAGCCTGGGACTCCTTATGTGCAATATTGCACATATTACCTCTACTCACATTCTATTGGCCAAAATATAGTTCTATAGCCATGGATTTCCAGAATAACAAACAAATCTGTCTTGGAAGAAGTACAGCCAGAATGCTCCCTAGAAGCAAGGATGGTGAGACTTCATCTCACATGCTTTGGACATGTTATCAGTAGGGACCAGTCCCTAGAGAAGGACATCATGCTTGGTAAGGCAGAGGGTCAGCTGAAGAGAGAAGACCCTCAACGAGATGGCTTGACATAGTGGCTGCAGTGATGGGCTCAAGCATAATAACAGTTGTGAGGATGGCACAGTATTGGGCAGCGTTTCCTTCTGTTGCACATAGGGTCGCTATGAGTTGGAACTGACTCAAAGGTACCTAACAATGGCATAACCACGCCTAGCCTCTCTGGATTCTCCAAGTCCTCCCAACACATCCTCAGCTGAGATCTTCTTCCTCAAGGATCTAATGGTATATTGCTTACTTCGTGTCAAAGCTACAAACCTCATGATCGGTTTCCCCAGATCCTCGCTCCAGAGGATGAATGGGACCGTGAAGGAACCACAAAGCAAGGATTCAGGGGATCTGAATTCTAGTCCCAACCTGCTATATACTCAGTGTGAGACCTCGGTTGAATTGCTTCTCCTTTCTGGGTTTCAGCATCTTCATTCGTAAAATGAGGTGATTGGACCCCTTGGGCTTGTTCCATGTGCTCTCCTATCTCCTTATATGTTCTGGAAAGTCCCTCACTGTCCTCCTCACAATTCCTGGACAACTACTGTTGTTAGGGCTCAGATCCTTGCCTCTACTCCTTCCTGACCAGTCTGAATCTCAGATCACCCAACGCTCCATTCCATCTATCAAAGGCTGCAGCCCCAAGTAAATTTTGGTGGTAGATGGAGTGTCACAAAAACTGCAAATTCCCCCAAAGTTTATACTCCACCTAAATGCAGAGTAATAGATATTTGAGCTGGGTATATGGCTGCCAAGCTAAAGATTACATCTTCCAGGCTCCTTTGCAGCTAGGGGTGGCTGTGTCAAGTACTTCAGTGGGCCTCTCTCTTAGTTTCTGCTGATGGCCGACAATCCTTGGTGTTCCTCTGCTTGAGGATGCATCCTCATATGATGTCTATCTCCCCCCCATCCCATGTGTGTGTCTCTGTGTCCACTCTGTTCTTTTTGAAATCCTAAACTCTGTACCTGTGGATATAATCTTGTTTGGCAATAAGGTTTTCTTTCTTACATTAGTTAGATCACAGCCAAGTAGTTTTTATTGTTGTCAGTTGTCATCGAGTTGATGCTGACTCATGGTGACCCTGGGAGTTTCAGAGTAGAGCTGTACTTCATTGGGTTTTCAAGCATGATGTTCTGTTGTGTTCCATTGGCTAATTTTTAGAAGTAGATCACCAGGCCTTTCTTCCTGGTCCTAGTCTGTCTTAGCCTGGAAGCTTCTCTGAAACCTGTCCACCATGGATAACCCTGCTGGTATTTGAAATAATGGTGGCAGAGCTTCCGGCATCACAGCAACATGCAAGCCACCACAGTATCACAAACTGACAGACTTGTGGTGGAACAGAAACTGGGAGATAATAAATGTTTCTGCCACTAAGTTTTTGGGTACTGTGTTACACAGCAATGGATAACTAATCCAGGCTTATATTAGTTTCCTAGGGCTTTCATAATGAATTACTACAAACTGAGTGGCTTTAAACAGCAGATATTCATTCTCTCACAGTTCTGGAGGCCAGAAGTTCAAAATCAAGGTGTCAGCAGGACTGCATTCTCTCTGAAGGCTCTAGGAAAGAATCTTCCAGCTTCTGGGGGCCCCAGGCATTCCTTGGCTTGTGGCTGCATTGCTCAAATCTCTGCCTCCATCTTCACATGGCCTTCTCCTATTCTTTTTCTCTCTCTCTTTTCTGTGTCTCTTATAAGGACACTTTCCATTGGATTTAAAGCCCACTTGGATAATCCAGGATGTTCATCTCAAAATTCTTCACTTAATTACATCTGCAAATATCCTTTTTCCAAATAAGGCCACATTCACTGTTTCTGGGGGTTAAGACAGGGACTTATCTTGAGACCGGGAGCACCATTTAACCCACTGTTGTTGCTGTCAGCTACAGTCGAGTCAGCCCTTACTCATGTCGACCCCATGCCTCATCCTGTGCCATTCCTGCGATTGGTTTCAGATTGAACTATTGGGATCTACAGGGTTTCAAGGACTGGTTTTTGGAAGTTGATTGCCAGACCTTTCTTCCTAGTCCATCTTAGTCTGGAAACTCCACTGAAACCTGTTCAGCATCACAACAACAAGCAAGCCTCCCCTGACAGACAGGTGGTGGCTGCGCATGAGGTGAATTGGTTAAGAATCAAGCTTGAGTCTCCCACGTAGAAGGGAGCTGAGAACTCCATCACTGCCCTCATTTGACCCACTACAAGGCCCAATTTCTGTACATTGCCTTAAAAGAAAACAATGCATTGCTGATTTTTGCAACGCTGACCCTACACATGACCATGACGAGGAACTACTGTTTTTTTCCCATCACTGAGAATAACGAACAAAATAACTATACCTGTCTGGGGTTTGCTTTTAAATACATACGAAATCTTAGTTCTGAAAGCCAGTTGTCCAACGTGAGACTTGCTTGCAAGTAAAAAAAAAAAAAAACATTTTCTCAGCCCTCAGATTTACTCCTGAGTATTTCTTTGACAAAAAGGGCTTACTCCTCCCTCAGAGAAGGAAGGATTTGCCATTTGCTAAGGAGTACAGAACTTCTAAGTATCCTTTTCTCTCTATTTTCTAGTGGGAGGTTATAATTGTAACTCTCATGTGTGTATCCTAACACTCTTTATTTGATGTGTCTACAGGGTCACTATGTGTTGGAATCAACCCGACAGCAATGGGTTTAGGGCAGGCTAGGTGTCCCTGGGTGTGCAAATGGTTAAGTGCTCAACTACTAGCCAAAAGGTTGGCAATTCGAACCCACCCAGAGGTGCTGTGGAAGACAATGCCTGGTAAACTGCTTCCATTAAAGTTACAGCCAAGAAAACCCTATGGAGCAGTACTATTCTGTAACACATGGGGTCGCTATGAATCTGCATTGACTCAATGGCAACTAACAACAACAACAAGGCAGATTAGGCTCTGGGTAGCACAAACAGTTGAGTGCTCAGCTGCTAACTGAAAGGTGGGAGGTTCAAGACACCACAGAAGAAAGGCCAAGCTATCTGCTTCTGAGAAATCAACCATTGAAAATCCTATGGAGCACAGTTCTACTCTGATACACATAGGAGTCTACTCCACAGCAATGGTTCCTGGTTTTTCCTAGTGCCAGGCACTGGAGTGAGTGACATACCCTATTATCTCAATTAACCCTCACAACAACCTGGTGAGGGAGGTCTTATATTGTCCACCGTTTTACAAGTGAGAAAACAGAAGTCAGAGAAGTTAAGCAACTTGGCTAAGGAAACATAGCTTAGAAAGGGCCAGTCCGGGTCTGCCTTTTTCTCCAGCCAGTGAAAGATAATAAGGGTGCCAGCAAAGCTGTGAACCAGAGGATGACAACAGCTCCTTTCCAATTCTACAAAAGGAAAAACCAAGCCAGTTGCTGTTGAGTCGACTCATGGTGCCCCCATATGTGTCAGAGTAGAACTGTGCTCCATGGGGTTTTTAATAGCTGGTTTTTCATAATTAGATCACCAGGCCTTTGTTCCAAGGTGCCTGTAGGTGGACGTGAATCTCCAACCTTTTAGTTAGCAGCTGAGCATTTAACCATTTGAGCCATCCAGAGACCCTTACCAATTTAAAACTGACAGTTAAATATGGAAACGCACGCAAAGCACTCTGTAAACTTTAAGTTAATCCAGTTATTCATTTAACAATATTTACCCAGGGTCTATGAGGCGTTGGTGGTTCATTGGTAGAATTCTTGCCTCCCATGTGGGAGATCCAGGTTCAATTTCTGGCCAATGTACCTCATGCACAACCACCACCCATCTGTCCATAGAGGCTTGTGTGTTGCTGTGGTGATGAACAGGTTTCAGTGGAGCTTACAGACTAAGATGGACTATGAAGAAAGGCCTGGAGATCGACTTCTGAAAATCAGCCATTGGAAACCCTATGGATCACAATGGTCCAATCTGCCACCGATCATAGGGATGGCACAGGACCGGGCAGTGTTTTGTTTCATGGTGCATGGGGTTGCCATGAGTTGGGGGCTGACTCGGTGGCAACTAACAACCACCACCACCCAGGGTTGACAGCAACTAACAAAAATCACCCAAGATCTACTATGAACCAGGCACTGGGAACACAGGGGAGGCAGGGGAAGGGTATAAGACAGATATGACTCTCCCTGCAGCGGACGGTATTGGATACCCAGCCACTCACCATTCCCAAGCACACTGGCCTTCCCAACTACCAGCCTCTGCAACTCTCTGCTGGAGGGATTTCTCTGGCCATTGAAGCTGACTTGGCCCATGTAAAGGGAGGCCAGAAGTGTGGGGGAGTTATGTTCCCCCTCACCCCCCGGCAGCCCTCCATCAATGCCTAACTAGAGTTAATGGGAAAATGCCCCAGTTCCCTGGCCCCTCTTCCTGAACTTTGAGGTGTGCTCTGCATATCTCTGAAGGTCCCCAGCAGTACTGAGCCTCAGTTGCCCATGGTGGTAACTTGCTTAACATCCATCACTGGCTGCATTCTCTTCCCTGCATCAGTGCCCTGCTCCTGTACTGGGGCTTCCTGAGATCACCTTCCAGGTAAACTTCTTACACTCGAATCCTTATTTTAGGATTTGTTTCTGGGGCATCACAAACCAGGAGAGTATCCCCATGGACTTATATAAAGGAAAAGTGCAGGGTGCTATGGAAATGTGTAATTGGGGGGCCTGAACTGGTCTATGGGGTTAGGAGAGCTGAATCCCCAAAGATGGTGCTAGACAGGCAAAGGAGGTGGGAGAGGGAGCAGGATGTGAAGGTTCTGAAGTGAAAGAAAGTGTGAAGTGTGAATCAAGCTGTGGTAGGCTGAATATTGGCCCTCAAAGATGGTGTCTTAGTCTCCTAGAGCTGCTGTAACACAAATACCACATGTAGGTGGCTTTAAAGAACAAATTTATTTTCTTACAGTTCTGGAAGCTAGAAGCCCAAATCAGGGTGTTGGCCATGTTAATTCCTTCCTTGTTGGTAGTCCTGGGCATTCCTTAGTTCCTTAGCTTGTAGGCGATCCTCACATGGCATCTGTCTTCCCCATGTGTGTGTCTCTGTGTCCATTCTGCTATTTTTCTTTGTAGTAAAGATATATACAACTAAACATATCCGATTCCATAATTTCTACGTGTATAATTAGGTGACATTCAAGTTGTGCAACCATTCTCGCTATCCTTTTCCAAATTATTCCACCACCATTAACATAAACTCACTGCCCCTTAAGCAAAAACTGCCCCTCTCCCTCTCTGTCCCACCCCTGTAACCGTTAATAATTTTTGGTGATCCATTGTGGTGCAGTGGTTAAAGCACTCGGCTTTGAACCAAAGGGTTGACAGTTTGAACCCACCAGCCACTCTGCTGGAGAAAGATGTGGCAGTCTTTCATAAAGATTTGCAGCTTTGGAAACCCTATGAGACAGTTCTACTCTGCCCTGTAGTGTTGTTATGAGTCAGAATCAACTTGATGGCAGTGGGGTTAGTTTATTTTGGTTTTATATATTTGCTTATTTCATATAAGTGAGATCACACAGTATTTGTCATTTTGCAATTGACTTATTTCAATCAACGTGATATTTTTAAGGTCATTCTGCTATTTTTATAACTCAGAAGTGATTAGGTTTAGAACCCACCCTACTCTGGTATAACCTAATCAACATAACAAAGAAAATACTATTCCAAAAGGAAATTATTTACAGGTATATGGGCCAGGATTTCAATACATATTTTTTGGGGGGACTTAATTCAATCCATAAGAGATGTCCGTGTCCTAATCCATAGAACCTGTGAATATGTCCGCTTACATGGCAAAAAGGAGTTTGTAGAAGTGATTAAGTTAAAGGCCTTGAGATCGGGAGATTATCCCAGATTACCTGGATGGATCCAATGTAATCACAAGGGTCCTCATGCTAGGGAGGCAGGAGGGTCAGAGTCAGAGAAATCTAAAGATGCTGAGATGCTGGCTTTGAAGATGGAAGACGAAATCACAAGCCAAGGAAACCAGATGGCCTCTGCTCTTGCTATTAGTTGCTGTCGAGTCAATTCTGGCTCACGGTGACCCCATATATACAGAGTAGAACTGCTCTATAAAGTTTTCAAGGCTGTGATCATTTGGAAGCAGATTACCAAGCCTTTCTTTTGAGAGTGAGCTGAGGTGATACAGCACCATGGCTATGTCAGCAAAGGTGAGGGAGACAGAGAGGCGATGGAAGTGGTTGCAGAGTGGCTGGCATGCTACAATCCAGAGGGTAAGGACTGCACACAAAGGGGGCATGTGCATCCTCTGCAAGGTTTCTGGGCATTAAAACGCCAAACCAGTGGCTGTCACTCATGGTGACTCCATATGTGTTGGAGTAGAACTGCACTTCATACCTTTTCAATGGCTGATGTTTTGGAAGTAGATCACCAAGTCTTCCAAGTGAGTGGACTCCAACTTCCAACATTTTTGTTAGCAACCACACGCATTAACTTTTTGCACCACTTAAGGACTTCTTCCAGGTATCAGGATGAACAAAGACGCAAGCACAGGGAAAACCATGGCTACTGTAGGAGTCTGCAAGAGGTTCAGAAGTCCACAGGGTCAGGAGGTACAGGGATTGCATCAACAGAATCCTTTACTCTCTGGCCGTGAGCACCAGGGAACACTGTCCAATAGAGGGAGAGGGATTAGGGGCATTTATTCCCCCATCGTCTGCACTGCATCATTGCCAGGGCTGGCTACTTCTCTCCCTGGTTCTAGTAACAGCTCCCTCCCCTTGCCCCTTCCAACCTAGGGCTGGTAACCAAACCAGTTGCCCTTGATTCATGCGTGTCAGAGTATAACTATGCTCCATAAGGTTTTCAATGGCTGATTTTTCAGAAGTAGATCACCAAACGTTTTTTAAAATTTTTTCCCATACAAAAATTTATACATATATTGTTATGTGACTCTAATTGCTCTCCCCATACTGTGACAGCACACTCCTCCTTTCCACCTCTGATTCCCCATGTCCATTCAGCCAGCTCCTAACCCTCTCTACCTTCCCATTCTCACCTCTGGACAGAGGCTGCCCATTTAGTCTCTTGTGTCTACATGAGCTAAGAGGCACACTCCTCATGAGTATCACTTTATGTTCCTCAGTCCAGTCCAATCCCTGTTTGAAGAGTTGGCCTCGGAAATTGTTTTAGTTCTGGGCTGATACAGAATCCAGGGGCCATGCTTTCTGGGGTTCCTCCAGTCTCAGTCAGACCATTAAGTCTGGTCTTCTTACTAGAATTTGAGTTCTGCACCCCACCTTTCTCCTTTTGCATCCGGGACTCTGTTGTGTTCTCTGTCAGGGCAGTCATTGGTGGTAGCTGGGCACCATCTAGTTCTTCTGGTCTCAGGCTGATGAAGTCTCTGGTTTATGTGGCCCTTTCTGTCTCTTGGGATAATACTTTCCTTGTGTCTTTGGTGATCTTCAATCTCCTCTACTGCAGGTGGTTGGGACCAATTGATGCATCTTAGATGGCGGCTTGCAAGCTTTTAAGACCCTAGACGCCACTCACCAAAGTAGGATGCAGAACATTTTCTTAATAAGCTTTGTTATGCCAATTGACCTAGATGTCCCCTGAAAGCATGATCCCCAGACCACTACCCCTGCTACTCTGTCCCTCAAAGTGTTTGATTGTATTCAGGAAACTTCTTAGCTTTGGTTTAGTCCAGTTGTGCTGACTTCCTCTGTAGTGTGTGCTGTCCACCCCTTCACCTAAGATAATTCTGATCTACTACCTAGTTAGTAAATAACCCTCCCCCTCCCTCCCCACCCTCGTAAGCATCAAAGAATGTTTTCTTCTGTGTTTAAACCTTTTCTTGAGTTCTTATTTTTTTAATTTGATTGTTGTAATTTAATGAAGTTTACGTTTCAACTTAGTCTCCCATACAGAAATTTTTTTTTTACATACGTTGTTATGAGACCCCAGCCACTCACCCCATTCTGTGACAGCACACTCCTCCCCTTGAGTTCTTATAATAGTGGTCTTATACAATATTTGCCCTTCTGTGATTGACTAAATTCACTCAGCATAATGATCTCCAGCTTCCTCCATGTTATGTTTCACGGCTTCATTGTTGTTCTTTATCATTGCATAGTATTCCATTGTGTGGATATGCTATAATTTGTTTATCCGTTCGTCCGTTGATGGGCACCTAGGTTGTTTCCATCTTTTTGCTGTTGTGAACAGTGCTGCAACGAACATGGGTGTGCATATATCTGTTCATGTGACAGCTCTTATTTCTCTAGGATATATTCCAAGGAGTGGGATAGCTGGATCGCATGGTACTTCTATTTCTAGCTTTTTAAGGAAACACCAAATCCATTTCCAAAGTGGTTGTACCATTTTACATTCCCACCAAAGTGTGTAAGTTTTCCAGTCTCTCCACAACCTCTCCAGCATTTATTATTTTGTGTTTTTTTGGATTAATGCTAGCCTTGTTAGAGTGAGATGATATCTCATTGTAGTTTTGATCTGCATTTCTCTAATGGCTAATGATCGTGAGCATTTCTTCATGTGTCTGTTAGCCGCCTGAAGATCTTCTTTGGCAAAGTGCCTGTTCATATCCTTTGCCCATTTTTTAATTGGGTTATTTGTCTTTTTGTGGTTGAGGTTTCGCAGTGTCTTACAGCTTTTAGAGATTAGATGCTGATTGGATTTGTTGTAGCCAAAAATTTTTTCCCAGTCTGTAGGTTGTCTTTTGACTCTTTTGGTGAAGTCTTTTGACTCTTTCAGTGAAGTCTTTCAGTGACCATAAGTGTTTGATTTTTAGGAGCTCCCGTTTATCTAGTCTCTCTTCTGGTGCTTGTGCATTGTTACTTATGGTTCATACTGTGTTTACGCCATGTATTAGGGCTCCTAGCATTGTCCTTATTTTTTCTTCCATGATCTTCGTTTTCGATTTTATATTTAAGTCTTTGATCCATTTTGAGTTAGTTTTTGTGCATGGCGTGAGGTATGGGTCTTGTTTCAGTTTTTTACAAGTGGATATCCAGTTATGCCACCACCATTTGTTAAAGAGACTGTCCTTTCCCCAGTTAACGCACTTTGGGCCTTTGTCAAATATCAGCTGCTCACAGGTGGATGAATTTATGTCTGGATTCTCAATTCTGTTCCATTGGTCTATGTATCTTTGTTGTACCAGTACCTGGCTGTTTTGACTACCATGGCGGTATAATAGGTTCTAAAATCAAGTAGCATGAGGCCTTCCACTTTGTTCTTCTTCTTGAGTAATGCTTTACTTATTCAGGGCCTTTTCCCTTTCCATATGAAGTTGGTGATTTGTTTCTCCATCTCATTAAAAAATACCAGTGGAATTTGGATTGGGATTGCATTGTATCTGTAGATGGCTTTGGGTAGAATTGACATTTTCACAATGTTGAGTCAACCTATCCATGAGCAAGGTATGTTTTTCCAAATATGTAGGTCTCTTTTGGTTTCTTGCAGTAGTGTCTTGTAGATTTCTTTGTATAGATCTTTTACGTCTCTGGCTAGATTAGTTCGCAAATATTTTATCTTCTTGGGGGCTATTTTAAGCGGTATTTATTTGGTGATTTCCTCTTCAAGATTCTCTTTGTTGGTGTGAAGGAATCCAACTGATTTTTGTATGTTTATCTTGTATCCTGAAACTTTGCTGACATCTTCTATTAGTTCCAGTAGTTTTCTTGTGGATTCTTTGAAGTTTTCTGTGTATAAGATCATATCATCTGCAAATAGAGATACTTTCACTTCTTCCCTACCAATTTGCATACCTTTTCTTTGCTTTTCTAGCCTAATTGCTCTGGCTAGGACCTCCAGCACAATGTTGAATAAGAGTGGTGATAAAGGGCATCCTTGTCTGGTACCCATTCTCAAGGGGAATGCTTTCAAAGTCTCTCCATTTAGGCTGATGTCGGCTGTTGGCTTTCTATAAATGCTCTTAATTATATTGAGGAATTTCCCTTCTATTCCTATTTTGTTGAGAGTTTTTATCATGAATGGGTGTTATACTTTGTCAAATGCCTTTTCTGCATCAATTGATAAGATCATGTGGTTCTTGTCTTTTGTTTTATTTATGTGACTGATTACACTGATCGTTTTTTCTAATGTTGAACCATCCCTGCATACCTGGTATAAATCCCACTTGATCGTGGTGAATTATTTTTTTGACATGTTGTTGAATTCTATTGGCTAGAATTTTGTTGAGGATTTTTGCGTCAATGTTCATGAGTGATATTGGTCTGTAATTTTCTTTTTTTGTGGTGTCTTTACCTGGTTTTGGTATCAGGGTTATGCTGGCTTCATAGAATGAGTTTGGGAGTATTCCATCGTTCTCTATGCTCTGAAATACCTTTAGTAGTAGCGGTGTTAACTCTTCTCTGAAAGTTTGGTAGAATTCTCCAGTGAAGCCGTCTGGGCCAGGGCTTTTTTTTTGTTGGAGTTTTTTAACTACCTTTTCAATCTCTTCTTTTGTTATGGGTATGTTTAGTTGTTCTGCCTCTGTTTGTGTTAGTTTAGGTAGGTAGTTAGTTTCTAGAAATTTATCCATTTCCTCTAGGTTTTCCAATTTGTTAGAGTATAATTTTTCATAGTATTCTGTTATGATTCTTTTAATTTCAGTTGGGTCTGTTGTGATATCACCCATCTCATTTCTTGTACGGGTTAACTGCTTCCTCTCCTGGTTTTCTTTTGTCAGTTTGGCCAGTGATTTAACAATTTTGTTGGTCTTTTCAGAGAACCAGATTTTGGTCTTTTTAACTCCTTCAATTGTTTTTCTATTCTCTATTTCATTGAATTCCGCTCTAATTCTTATTATTTCCTTTCTTCTGGCACCTGAGGGCTTCTTTTGCTGCTCTCTTTCTACTTGTTCCAGTTGTAGGGTTAACATTTTGATTATGGCCCTTTCTTCTTTTTGGATGTGTGCATTTACTGCTATAAACTGACCTCTGAGCACTGCTTTTGCTGTGTCCCAAAGTTCTGGTAGGATGTGATTCCATTCTCACTTGATTCTATGAATTTCTTTATTGCATCCTTAATTTCTTCTATAACCCAGTAGTTTTTGAGCAAGGTGTTGTTCAGTTTCCATGTGTTTGATTTTTTTTCCTTGCTTTTTGTGTTGTTGATTTCTACCTTTATGGCTTTATGGTCAGAAAAGATGCTTTGTAATATTTTGATGCTTTGGATTTTGTTAAGGCTTGCTTTATGGCCTAATATGTAGTCTATTCTGGAGAATGTGCCATGTGCATTGGAAAAGAAAGTGTACTTGACTGCTGTTGGGTGGAGTGTTCGGTATATGTGTATGAGATCAAGTTGGTTGATTGTAGCATTTAGCTGTTCCATGTCTGTGTCGTGCTTCTTTCTGGATGTTCTGTCCTTCACCGAAAGTGGTGTGTTGAAGTCTCCTACTACTGTTATGGAGCTGTCTGTCTCTGTTTTCAGTGCTGTTAGAGTTTGTTTTATGTATTTTGGAGCCCTGTCATTCGGTGCATAAATATTTATTATAGTTATGTCCTCCTGGTTGATTGACCCTTTAATCATTATATGGTGCCCTTCCTTATCCTTTGTGGTGGATTTTACTTTAAAGTCTATTTTGTCAGAGATTAATATTGCCACTCCTGCTCTTTTTTGAGTGTTGTTTGCTTGATATATGTTTTCCATCCTTTGAGTTTAACTTGTTCGTGTCTTTAAGTCTAAGGTGTGTCTCTTGTAGGTAGCATATAGACGGATTTTGTTTTTTTATGCAATCTGCCACTCTCTGTCTTTATTGGTGCATTTAGTCTGTTTACATTCAGCCCAATTATTGATAGGTATGAGTTTAGTGCTGTCATTTTGATGTCTTTTTTGTGTGTTGTTCACAGTTTCTTTGTTCCCCTTAATTTTCTGTGCTGAGTTGTTTTTCTTTATGTATTTTCTTTTCATCTTTTTCATTGTTGATTTTGTGTTTGCTGAGTCTTTGTATTTTTGTAGTATTTTTATTTTGACTTGTTGGATTGTTAGTTTCCTTTGTGGTTACCTTGATATTTACCCCTATTTTTCTAAGTTTATACCAGTCTTTTATTTCTTTGTATTGCCTTGACTTCTTCTCCATATGAAAAACCTACATTTACATTTTTTAAGTCCCTCTTTTTTGTTTGAATCTTGCTATCTTCTACATATTGACGTCTGTTTCCTTATTTTCAGTGTTTTAGCTTTGATTTATTTTTGTGACTTTCCTATCTGGGTTGATATCTGGTGTTACTGATTTTCTAACTAGAGGTCTTTCTTTAGTAGTTCTTGTAATTTTGGTTTGGTTTTTGCAAATTCCCTAAATTTCTGTTTGTCTGGAAATGCCCTAATTTTGCCATCATATTTGAGAGACAGTTTTGCTGGATATATAATTCTTGGCTGGCAGTTTTTTCCCTTCAAGGCTTTACATATGTCATCCCATTGCCTTCTTGCCTGCATGGTTTCTGCTGAGTAATCCGAACTTATTCTTATTGACTCTCCTTTGTAGATGACTTTTTGTTCATCCTTAGTCACTTTTAAAATTATCTTTATCTTTGGTTTTGGCAAGTTTGATTATACTATGTCTTGGTGACTTTCTTTTGGGATCTATCTTATGTGGGGTTCAGTGAGCATCTTGGCTAGATATCTTGTCATCTTTCACGATATCAGGGAAGTTTTCTGCCAACAATTCTTCAGCAATTCTTTCTGTATTTTCTGTTATCCTTCCCTGTTCTGGTACTCCAATCACTCGTAGGTTATTCCTCTTGATAGAGTCCCACATAATTGTTAGGGTTTCTTCATTTTTTAAAATCTTTTTATCTGATTTTTCCTTAAATAAGTCGGTGTCAAGCGCTTTATCTTCAGTCTCACTTATTCTGACTTCCATTGCCTCAATTCTTCTCCTGTGACTTTCTATTGAGTTGTCTAATTCTGAAATTTTGTTGTTAATCTTCTGTATTTCTGATTGCTGTCTCTCTGTGGATTCTTGCAGCCTGTTAAATTTGTCATTATGCTCTTCTCTAATCTTTTTAATTTCCTCTATTGCGTGTTCTGCATTTTGCTTAATTTCCTTCCTGATTTATTGAAGAGTTCTGTATATTAATCTTTTGTATTCTGCCTCCTGTAATTCTAAGAAATTTTCCACCTCTGGAAATTTCTAGATTCTTTATTTTGGGAGCTTGCTGATGCATCATGGATTGCCTCTTTATGTGATTTGATATTGACTGTTGTCTTAAGCCATCAATAAGTTATTATGTTTATTTATTTTATGCTTGCTTACTGTGTCCCAGCTTCTTGGCCCACCACTGTCCCTTGGGTTTTCCCTCCACCCTGCCTGCATCTTTGAAAATAGTCTCTTTCTTAAACTTCCTTCAAATCACCCACTTTGAATGGGCCATCTACTTCCTGTGGGTGTCTCAAATGAGACAGGGAGGAAGTGTCTGAAGGGGACCTTCACACGGAAGTATGAGCCCCAGGGGCCCTGAAATACACCTCTACCAAGTGTAGGGTCCCTCTTGAGTCAAGGGAGCTGGCCATGATGCCCAAAGCTTCCAAATCAAGTATAGGTGGTTTGCATCCCAGCCCTATTCCTTCCCAGTGCTGTGATCCTGGGGGGGCTGTCTCCCTCTCTGTGCATTTGCCTATCTGTCAAACGGGCATAATGTCCCTCTCCCCCATGGTTTGTCTTAGTCTCCTTGGGCTGCTATAATACAAATACCACACGTGGGTGGCTTTAAAGAACATACATTTATTTTCTTACAGTTCTGGAGGCTGAAAGTCCTAATCAGGGTCTCAGCCGTGTTGATTTCTTCCTTGTCGGTAGTCGCTAGCATTCCTTGGTCCCTTGGCTTGTTGAAATCCTCACATGGCATCTCTCTTCCTCTCCCCCAATGTGTCTCTGTGTCTATTCTGGTCTGTTTATAACTCACAGGTGACTAGATTTATAACCCACCCTACTTGGGTGGCACAAACAGTTAAATGTTCAACTACTAGCTGGAAGGTTGGTGATTTGAACCTACCCAGAGGTGCCTCGGAAGACAGGCCTGGTGATTTGCTTCCGAAAGATCACAGCCTTAAAAGCCCTATGGAGAAGTTTTACTCTGCACACATGGGGTGCAAACTAACAACAACAACAACTTGAGTATGATCTAATTAACATAACAAAGAAATCCGTATTTTCAAATAGAATTGCATCCACAGGTATAGGGATTAGGATTCCAAAATATTTTGAGGAGACACAATTCAAACTATAACATGGTTGTTGTGGGGGGAACCAGTGAAGATAATGATGAGCACATTGTTGATGCTTGCAGGGTGGAGCAAGGGACAGAGCATGGATTCAAACCCAGGTTTAAATCCTGCTTTTCCCCTTGCTGCCTTTGTGACCCTGGGTAAATGAACTGACTTCTCTGAGCTTCATTTCCTTCTCTGTAAAATATTGATCAGACTGTGTTACATCCATGTGACTGCCCGGCTTTGCCAAACAGATGACAACACTCCTGAGGGTATATCTGGGCTTATGGACTGCCATCTCTATGAGGGAGGGACCATGTCTGTTTTGGTCCATGTGATAACTCCAGCACCTAACACAGCCTCTGGCCTAGAGCCATTGCTCTGGAGATATTTATGGCTCGAATCAGCACCCCCTACTCTATTATGCCCTGCTGTAAGATCTTCCAGAAAAGAGCAGATAACAATCACAAGGTGGTGTGAGCAGCTCTGAGCCTGAGCCAGGAAGGCATCCAAGAGGTTATGGGAACACCATGGAGGAACCGAACTATGCCTGGATGGGTGGATGCAGTCAGGGCAGGCTTCCTGTAGGAGGACTATTACGTCAGCTGCACTTAATGAACTTGTGCACACCTTGAGGCCATGGACCACGTCAGTCCTGCTCGTTGCTGCCATCTGCTGGTACAGAACCTGACACTTTGTAGGAATTCAATAAATGGTGATCAAGGATGTCTGGCATTCTGTTTGAAAGAACAGTCCCCCCCCCAGTCCCCCCCCCCCACAAGGGGCAAATGCAGAATAGGGCAACAGAAAGTGGAGAGGACTCCCTCTCACCTCCCTGAGCGAGCTACTTGGGGTCAGGGAGAGTAAACAGCCTCCATGGAGAGAGCCCCAGGGGAAGCTCTGTCCTAGTGGGGTGGGGGGAGGGGGCGAATCTATGTTTATCTAAGAGACTGAGGACAGAGGGGAGCTCCCAGGAGTCTTGTTTAGAGAGCAGGCTCTAGTGTCAGGCATTAAAATTTCCAGCTCTGGGCTTACTAGTTGTGCAACTTCAGGTAAGCCACTTAACTCGCATGCCTCAGTTTTCTCAGCTGTAAATGAGGATAAAGGCTTACATGCCCTGAGGACATACTATATGCAGCCACCATTGTACAGGCCTTACCCGTATGTGCTAGTCTATCCTCAGGACAACCATCTGAGGGAGGTGCTGCTGCAGTTGTCTCCATCTTGCAGGCTGAGAGACTGAGGCCAGAGAGGGACAGGGACTTGTTTGAAAGTGAGGGCCAGGATTTGAGCCCCGTTGCCCTGGAGCCCAAACCCATCCTTCCAGAATACACCACCTATCACGTGTTGTAGGGTAAATGACTGACATATGTTATTACTATTGCCGTCCAGTCACCTGACTAATGGTGGCCGCATGTACAATGGAACAAAATGCCGTCGGGTCCTGTGCCATCCCCATGATCAGTTGTGGATTGAATCGTTGTGATCCGTAGGGTTTTCATTCATTGGCTGGTTTTCAGAAGTAGATTGCCAGGCTTTTCTTCCTAGTCCTTCTTAGCCCAGAAGTTCCGCTGAAACCTGTTCAGCATCATAGCAACACTCAAGCCTCCACAGACAAGACAGGTGGTGACTGCACATGAAGTGCGTTGGCCGGGAATTGAACCCAGGTCTTCCACATGGAAGATGAGAATTCTGCTATTGAACCACCAAAACCAAAAAACATGCCCATTGCTGTTGAGTGGATTCTGACTTATGGCAACCCCATATATTACAGAGTAGAACTGCTTCATACAGTTTTCCTGGCTGTAATCTTTACAGAAGCAGATCGCCAGGCCTTTCTTCCTTGTGCCTCTGGGTGGGTTTGAACTGCCATCCTTTAGGTTAGTAGTCAAGAGCAATCCGTTTGCGCCACTCAGGGACCTCTGAACCACCACTGTCCTCACAAATCGACATACAGTAAGTGCTTAATAAACGGCAATTATTTTAAATTATAATTCTGCCAGAGGGCGCTCCGAGGGAGAGTGGGTCCGGGACAGGGAGGCACTGTCGGTGCAGGACCAGCTAGGTTGGGTGGGGGAGGGTGGGCGCCCGTCACTGGGGGGCCGTGCCAGACTGGCGTTGCGGTGGCGTGCGCGGATCCCAGTCGTTGACCAGGAGCTGCGCCTGCTGATAGCACACGTGCGGGTGCCGCTGGCGAAGGCGCAGGCGCACCACGTTGTAGTCCACGTCGTGCCCAGTCTTCTTACAGTTGAGGCTCCTGGTAAGGTGCTGGCGCGCTGCCAGCAGCTGGTTCAGGTTCTTCTCCATGTTCACGATGTGGCGCTGCAGCTTGTCAGTGCTCTGCAGAGGGGCGGAGCTGTGCTGGGGCAAGGCGGACTGGGCAGAGGGCGGGTGGCTGTCTAGGGTGGGCGGCCACATCTGAGCCAGGTGTGCGTGTGGACGAGTCCTGCCAGGGAGGCTCACAGCTGAAGAGGGGAGGGCCTCAGATGGGGCGGGGAGACACATCTGGACCAGGTGTGCTTGAAAAAGAACCCGCGTCGGGGCGGGGCTTAGAGAGGGACTGCAGCTGGAGAGTGAGGAGTCAGGAAGACTTGGGACGGGGGAAGGCACCTGGACAAGGTGTGAATGCAGAAGTTACCCCCTCAGGGCCAGGCTGAGGGAGGGTCTGTACCTTGAGGGAGCAGGGAGGGGTGGAAAGGGGTTGAGGGGACTTAAGCCAGAGGTGTGGGTGATGAAGGGCCCTGCCTGGGCAGGGGTTGAAGGAGAGGCTACCTGGGATAAAAGTCTTACCTGGGCCTGGTGTGCCTGGGGAAGGAGCCTTGCCAGGGAGGGGCTGTACCAGGAGAGGGTAGGGAGGAGAGTACCTGGGCGAGGCTCATGGCCTCGGGGAGCTGGGTGCCCACGTGCCTCTGGTACACGCGAACCAGGGGTCTGTCCAGCTTCTCTCGAGTCTCCAGGTGACTTTTCGACAGGGGGCCCTAGTGGGGGGTGGTGTGCAGAGCAGTGAGGCCTACCTGCCCGGGCACGCCCTCGCCACCCAGCGCAGACCCACCCCCTCCAAGTGCACCTTGATGAGGCCGCGGGTGATGTACATTTCTTGGTTGAATTTTGTGCACCGGTTGATAGTGCCCCTCATTAGTCCCAGTGTCATGTTCATTCTTTCCTAGAGACACAGAGAGGCGATCACGCTGGTTCCCCAGCCCCCCTCTCTCCCTCCCGTCTCCAAGCCGCCACAGCCACAATCACCTTCAGCTCCGTGGTCTCGCGCATCTTCTGCTCCAGCGTGGCGCATACACGGTCACTGATCAACAGCTGTTGTTCCCGGACGTGCGCCTCGTTCTTTACCATGTCCACCAAAGTGTCCTTGGACTCCAGCAGCAGCCGCTTGGCCTCGTACAGCGCCCCCGCGCACTCTGAGGTAGGGCGGGACGCAAGTGGGGCGCCAAGCCCGCCATGCCCAGACCCCGGCTTTGTGCGCTCCCCTCTCTAGTCTCTGGTGGTGGCTGGCCCTGGGTGAGGGGGCTTTACCGAGGGACAGAGGGCTAGGATAAAGTCCAGGGGAGGGGGCGTTAGTGGGGACAGAATGAGTAGTGTCTTTGGTGGGTTTCCCTAGAAGCAGAGACGGGGATTCTGGTTCAAGCCAGAGACGGAGTGAGGGCTCTCCAGTGTGGGAAGCAGGACTGCGCTGGAGAGGAGCTACGCAAGAGCGGGGGGCTCGGCTGGGGACTCACTTTCAGCTCTCATTTGGTTGAGCTCAAGGGGCAGCAGTGGATGGAGAAGAGGTGCACCAGTGACCAAGGGGCTCCTTGGGGAGGGGGGCTACCTGGAGTATACGTGCCCACGGGGTCTGGAGGTGGCGTTTTCTGGCCCTGAGTGCGAGCGCTGGGGACCCAGGAGAGGTCCACCCAAGAGTGGCGGCCGGCCTGCTCCAGAACCTTGTCCAGCGGTTGGTTCATTAATTCCACAGCTTGGAGCCGCTCCTTAAAGCAGTAGACTAGAGTGTCTCTGCAGGAGGCCAGGGCCTGGAGGCAAGGAAGGAGAGGGAGTCTGGGGAGAAAGCAGAGTTGGAAGGTGGAGAGGTGGCTGGAAGTGTTTTTTCCAGGTGGGAGCTTGAGGCTTGGAGGCTGCAAAGCTTTTCTGCCTCCAATCTGACCCTCTCTCTCCAGCTGTTGCTGCAGCCAGAAAGGAGCAAGACTTCTACCACTGAAACACCAATGCCTCTCCCATCTCCATCAGCGCTCTGGTAAAGAAATCCTCGTCGCAAGAGCCAAGGACACAGTAAGAGAGCATCTCTGACTGGAGCAGAGAAAGGTGGAGCACATCTTACAATATAAAGAACCAGACTGAAGACCAAAAAAACAAACCGGTTGCCATCCAGTTGATTCCAACTCATGGCGACCCCGGGTGTTACAGCAGAACTGCCCCATAGGGTTTTCTTGGCTGAAATTTTTACAGAAACAGACCACCAGGTTTCTTCTGCAGAGCTGCTGGTTGGGTTTGAACCTCCAACCTTTCAATTAGTAATCAAGCACAAACCATTTGCACTACCCAGGAACTTTAGACTCAAGACATTCGAGCTGAAACCTCAGCTGCACCACTGGCTAGTTTTGTGCCTTGGGTGAAGCCATCTCTCTCTGAGCCTCAATTTCCCTGTCTCTAAAGAGGGCATGGAAACTTTGGTGGCGTAGTGGTTAAGAGCTATGGCTGCTAACCAAAAGGTTGGCAGTTTGAATCCACCAGGCCCTCCTTGGAAACCCTATGGGGCAGTTCTACTCTGTCCTATAGGGTTGCTATGAGTCAGAACTGACTCGATGGCGATGGGCTTGGTTTTGGTTAAAGAAGGCATGCAATACTGGTGGTGCAGTGGTTAAGAGCTCAGCTGCTAACCAAAAGGTTGGCAGTTCGAATCCACTAGCCACTACTTGGAAACCCTACAGGGCAGTTCTACTCTGTCCTATAGAGTTGTTGTGAGTCAGAATTGACTCAGTAGCAATGAGTTTACTTTATTTTTTTGGAAGGAGGGGATCCTAGTTTCTATTTCATAGGAGTAATGAAGGAGTCAACTCAGTGACTGTGCAGGCTTGGCACAGCCTTGGTGTCCATTGTTAGTTTAAGACTCAACTCCATCTTACTGAGCCTCAGTTTTTCCATTTTACAAAGTGCAAATATGGTGTCAGCTCAGTGGCGGTCCCTGGGTGAAGCCCTTGACTACTAGCCAAAAAGTTGGCGGTTCAAACCCACTCAGAGGCACCTTGGAAGAAAGGCCTGGTGCTCTGCTTCTAAAAGGTCACAGCCTTGAAAACCCTATGGAGCACAGTTCTACTCTGCACACATGGGGTCACTATGAGTCGGAGCTGACTCAACAGCAACTAACAACAAAACAATGTGGGTAGGCTGAGGGATTTGCTGTTGTTACAGTCCCCAAGGCCACAGTGGTTCGCCCATCAGGTGGCTGCGGATGCCCCCTCCAGCCCCTCTAACTTGATCTCAGGTGCTCCCAACCTTAAGCAGTGTCTCCGATTTTTCCATATCTGTCTCCATCTTCCTCTTCATGGCCTTCAGCTCCTCTTCCTCCCATGTCAGCATGCTGTCAGCCTTGTCAGGGACCTAGGAAAATGAGGAGAGTCTCTCTCACCCTCAGGAGAGGGCTAGAGGGAGATTTCTCTGTCCAGGTTAGGGAACTTGCTAACCTCGTGAACTCTAGGTTTGAAGTGTTAAATTTGTGCTGTGTCCTCCAGGCTTGCTGGAGTTCAAAAGGCCTGAAAAATTCTACTCTTCCCTCATTTGGATCCCTCCTGGGTGGTGCAAAGGATTAAGCGCCCAAGTACAGTGAAACCTGTGAGAGCCGGAACTTGACAGGACTGCCTCGTTTTTCTGGGTCTCACAAGTTTTCCACCTTTGACAGGATGCAGTCTTACCACTTTTCTGTCGCTCTCTATTAGTGAAAAATATTTCAGTTTTCTTTCTCTGACTGGTTTCTACCTTACACAGGCTCAAGCTTTCGCAGGTTTCACTGTACTAGCCGAAAGGCTGGCTGTTTGAAGCCACCCAGAGGTGCCTCAGAAGACAGGCCTGGCAATCTGCTTCTGAAAGGTCACGGCCTTGAAAACCCTGTGGAGCAGTTCTACTCTGTACACATAAGGTCTCCATGAGCAGGAATTGACTCATCTGCAACTAACACCAACGTTTGACTTCATTGGTACACACAAACACTTTTTTTCTTGTGCACACCATCTTGACTAGCCTATTCACTTAGCCATTTCAGCTTAGACCTTGTCATGGATTGAATTGTGTCAACTTGGCTAGGCCATGATTCCCAGTTTTGTGTGATTGTCCACCATTTTGTCATCTGCTGTTCCTTTGTGTTGTAAATCCTACCTCTGTGATGTTAATGAGGCAGGATTAGAGGCAATTATGTTAATGAGGCAGGACTCAATCTACAAGATTAGGTTGTGTTTTAAGTCAATCTCTTTTGAGATATAAAAGAGAGAATCAAGCAGAGTGACAGGGGGGCCTCGTACCACCAAGCAAGTAGTGCCAGGAGCACAGCACGTCCTTTGAACACAGGATCCTTGTGCTGAGAAGCTCCTAGACTAGGGGAAGATGGATGACAAGGACCTTCTTCCAGAGCTGACAGAAAGAAAGAGAGAGAGACTTCCCCTAGAACTGGAGTTTGGACTTCTAGCCTACTAGACTGTAAGAGAATAAACTTCTGTTTGATAAAGGCATCCACTTGTGACATATTTTTTATAGCAGCACTAGATGACTAAGACAGACGTTAAACAGACCCATCTGACTAGATAAGACAACGCTTTGTACAACTCGCTGTCTGCAGGAAATATATATAAAATGCTCTGTTTTGTCTTTCTCTCTGTTTTTTTATTTAAAATCTCAGCTTGCTTTCATTCGGGGGAGCACTACCTAGTTTTGCTGGGACCATGCTGCGGATTCATGAATCCTTTTGAAACCAAATAAACTCTTTAATTTTCGCTTTGTCAGGACTTTTCGTTTAATAGGAGCATGGAGTTGGGAGCACTCTCACTCTTTGGGGGCTTCATTTTCTGAGAAGAATTTATCTTTTCAGGGGACTCTCACTTCGAGGTGTCTTACCTTCTGGTGAGTGAGGCTGGGGGCTTCTTTTCCAGGTAGAAGCCCCGTGGACTGAGATGGAGGTGACTCAACTTGGGGAAGGGTTGTTCTTACTCCCTGGGGCTTGGAGGTTGGGAATCCCTTCCTTCAAGGTGGTCTTATCTCCTTTCCCTGCTAGAAGTGGAGGGAATCTCTTCATAGGGATGGGAGTTGCCTTTATGGGTTCCTACTGTCTGGAAATAGTGGCTGGGAGTAGGTGTCTGAAGGTTCTCACTTTTTGGAGTAGAAGTTGGGGGTTTCTCTTTAGGAAGCTCACATTAGGGTCTCATGCTTCCTCCCTGGCTGGGGCTTAACTCCAGGGGGCTGGAAGCCAGGGGTCCCACTCTATAGGCAGCACCTCTTCCTTTCTCCCCGGATAAGGCCTGAGGAAGGATTCTCACGCCCTGAGGCCGGGTGTAGGGGTTGGATTTTTTCACATGTTGGGGAGAGTTTCATCTGGATTGGGACCCACTGGCTCTCCTCAGCTGGGGACCAGGCGTGTGTTTTCACTGGGATTGGGGTGTTAACGGTCTCAACCCATGGAAGGGTCTCACCCTCTGGGCCTGGGGGGCTGGGTGGCAGCTTTTATCCTCCTGGCTGGAGGTTGTGGATTTTATTCTTTGGGAAGAATTTAATCTAGTCTGACTCCCGGGTCCTATCCTCTCTGACTTGGCAATTGGAGTGTTTCTCCCTCAGGGGCTGGTAGCTGAGGATCTCACCCCTTTTAGGGAGAGTCTTATCATGTGGGTCTGGGGGCCGAGGCACCTCATCTTGGGGTGTCCTCACCTTGCCCTCACCCACTGGGGTTGGGGTTTGGGGGATGTTCACTTTCCGGAGAGAGTTTTTCCTCCCAGGCTCAGCACTAGGAGCAGAGGCTGGGGAGGGTGTCCCACCTTCTCAGACTTGGGCCGGTAGCGGCGAAGCTTGACGCTCTGCTGGTTAATGAGCAGGCCCTTGCGCACCTCGCTGAGCCTGTGGTCAGTGGCTTCGCGCTGGCGCAAAAGCTGCCGGAGCTGTCCATTGATCTG
Source organism: Dugong dugon (assembly GCA_030035585.1). Taxonomy (NCBI): domain Eukaryota; kingdom Metazoa; phylum Chordata; class Mammalia; order Sirenia; family Dugongidae; genus Dugong; species Dugong dugon. The sequence goes on along the minus strand of CM057462.1, from coordinate 19,439,651 downwards.
GTGCTGCGCGCGGCCCAGGCGCGCGGCAGTGAGGCGCGCTCCGCGCGCGTGCGCCTGCACAACCTCTGCTGTCTGCAGGGCGCGCGCATCGCGGTGCAGGGGCAGCGGCAGGCGGGTGTGCCACGCAGGCGGCTTCATCTTGCTTTTCCACAGAGTGATGCCCTCGCCGGGCGGTGGCTGCTCCACAGTGCCGCCGCCCTTGACCATCTCCACGCGAAAGCGCCACGGCTCGATGTAGGCGGCGCGGCAGAGGTGGCGCGCCACGTGCGGGTCCCGCACGCTGTCCTTGGGCTGCCACATAGTCACCGCCTCCTGACCGCAGCTGTCAGTCACCTGGTGCGCCTTCTGCGTGATGGCCCGGGCCGCCTCGCGCCATGCTGGAGCCCCCACACGCGTGTCCTGGCTGCGCTCAGCCGGGGGGACCAACACCGGCATGGTGACTACCCTGGCCTAGCCCTGGACCCTCAAGCGAGGGGGCACGAATTCCCAACCTCACAGAACTCCTTCCTCGCTCTGCAGAGTGAGTGGAACTGAGAGCGCCCATCGCCATGGTGACAGGGCCAATAACGCAGCCGGGAATGGGGGAAGGGAGAGGTTGGGGCGTTCCAGACATGGGGGAGGGGAGAGGCGTTGGATGGAGTTTTCGCTTTGGAGCGTGGTAGATGTGCCTTGGAGTTCCGGCACTTTGAGAAGGCTGACCTCATCTGTATCCTTCTCCCTGTTGCTTCGTACCCTCCAGCCACATTGGTCTTCTTCCTGCTCTTAGGAGCCCTAAACTCTTTCCCACTCAAGGTTTTTGGCTTGCTGTTCCCTCTGCGTGGAATACTCTTTACGTATGCTTCGCATGGCTTCCCATGGCTGGGTCCCTTTCAATCTTCAGAACCCAGCTTCCATTACACTGTCTTTATGAGGTCTTCCCTTACCCTAGTGTCTAAGGTACCCCTACTCTCCCCATTTCTCCAGATTTTTGTTGCTGTTGTTAGTTGCTGTTGAGTAGATTCTGACTCATAATGACCCCATGTGTAATAGAGCAGAATTGTGCTCCGTAGGGTTTTCTTGGCTGTAATCTTAATGGAAGCAGATCGCCAGGCCTTTTCTTCTGCTGGGTGGGTTCAAACCCACCAGCCTTTGGGTTAGTAGTTGAGCACAAACCGTTTGCATCACCTAGGAACCCTTTTTCCAGATTTTTAGTGAAGGCTGAATTTTTAGTGCAAGCTAATACAAGCAGATTTTTAGTGCACGCTAAACCAAAAAGATGGCTTCATATTGAGAACCACAGCACCCCCCCCCAAAAAAAAAGACATTGGCTCTGGAGGACATCAGGGCTACCATTGTTGAATCCTCAGCTACCATCACTGACCCTGAAAACTGTAGCCACCAGAGTCCCCAGGTGGTGCAAATGGTTAACACGCTTGACTGCTAATTAACTGAAAGGTTAGAGGTTGGAAGCCAGAGAATCCTCAGAAGAAAAGCCTGGTGATGTATGTCTGAAAAAGCATCCATTGAAAACCCTGTGGAGCACAGTTCTACTCTGACACACATGGAATTGGATTCCCGGCCAATGCATCCCATGTGCAGCCACCCCCCATCTGTTAGTGGAGGCTTGCCTGTTCCTAAGATGCTGAACAGGTTTCGGCAGAGCTTCCAGACTAAGACAGGCTAAGAAGAAAGGCCTGGCAATTTACCTTCAAAAACCTGCAACCGATTATGAAGATGGTGCAGGACCGGGCAGCGTTTTGTTCCGTTGTGCATGGGGTCACCATGAGTGAGAGCCAACTTAATGGCTGCTAGCAACATTGACATCCAAGAGACACTTGAGGAAACTTTCTTGTGCCAGACCCACATATGGAGGATTTGGGCTCCAACATGGGTCTCTGGTGAAATCCATTAGGGCTGGGGTGGAAGGGGGCTGTGGTCTGCCCCATTCTGGCTTTTCGTCTGTCCAATCCATTCACGTCAACACACTCCTAATGTATAAAACCACTATTCAAGAATTGAAATTGGTGCAGACCACTGCCCACCGCTCACTGTGGCCCACGTCTCCTCTTTTTCATGTTCCAGCCCCAGTTTGACTGTCTATAGTAACCTCCAAAACTCAACTGCAGCTTCTGGTTTCCATTGCCTGTTTGCACACTCTTCTTGAGACTGACATGTCTGCCTGCGTTTAAGGAATAGGTGAACTAACTTCTGTTCTGGTTTCAAATCCTCCTGGTCATAACCAGGGTTGGCAGGTGTTATGGATTGAATCGTGTCCCCCAAAAATGTGTGTCAACTTGGCTAGGCCATGATTCCCAGTATTGTGTGGTTGTCCTCCATTTTGTGATCTGATGTGATTATCATACGTGTTGTAAATCCTAACCTCTATGATGTTAATGAGGCAGGATTAGAGGCAGTTATGTTAATGAGGCAGGACTCAGTCAGGATTGGATTGTATCTTGAGTAATCTATTTTGAAACATAAAAGACAGAATCAAGCAGAGAGGAGAGAGACCTCATTACCACCAAGCAAGAAGAGCCAGGAGTGGAGCTTGTCCTCTGGACCTAGGGTCCCTGTGCTGAGAAACTCCTAGACCTAGGGGACTATTGATGACAAGGACCTTCCCCTAGAGCCAACAGAGAGAGAAAGTCTTCCCCTAGAGCTGGCACCCTGAATTCAGACTTCTAGCCTCCTAAACTGTGAGAGAATAAATTTCTGTTTGTTAAAGCCATTCACCTGTGATATTTGTGTTATAGCAGCACTAGATGACTAAGACAGCAGATATCTGGAAGTCACCACAGAAGGACTGGGATTAGCTCTCAGTTTCCAAGAGATTCAGCTGCATGTGGCTGAACCCAAATGAAGGAAAAAAAAAAAAAAGCTACAGAAACACTTATGTACATAAGCCCCAGGGCTGGGCAAATTTTTCACTGCTGTTGTAGCACAGATACCTCTCTTAAGCTAACAAATATCCTTGTTTTTTTAATGTTATGAATGGAATCTAAGCACATTGTATAAAATTTGTAAAATACAGAAAAACACAATGAAGAGAATAAGACTCATCTGTAATTTTATGATCTAGAGAGATATCTATTCTGAACAGTCTTGATTTTTCTCTAGCCATTTCTCTATCCTTCTGTCTCATTCTTCCCATTATATAGACATGCAAATACACACACAGACACACACATATATTTATATATGTTGATGTTAATTGCCACTGAGTTGACTCCAACTCATAGTGACCTCATGCACAACAAAACGAAACGTTATCCAATCCTGCACCATCTTCATGATCATTGTTATGCTTGAGTCCACTGTTGCAGCTATTGTGTAGTGTCTTCCAACCCAGGGGGCTCATCTTCCGGCACTATATCAGACAAGATTCTGTGTGATCCATAGAGTTTTCATTGGCTGATTTTTGGAAGTAGATCTCCAGGCCTTTCTTTCTAGTCGGTCTTAGTCTGGAAGCTCCATTGAAACCTGTCCATCATGGGTGACCCTGCTGGTATTTGAAATACTGGTAGCATAGCTTCCAGCATCACAGCAACACACAAGCCACCACAGTATGACAAACTGACAGAGGGGTGGTGGATATATGAAGCTAGTTTTTGTTACATGCATCTGCCTTCTCTCAACATACTGAAGCCCAATTATTTCTAACTCGGACCAATGGGGAATTAGATTTCTTTGTGAAATTAGCTCTCTGGTTTTTATAATGAAGGATGTTTTACTGAAATTCCTTTTCTCAACCATCTTTGCTGAGACTACTGTTCTATATAACAATACAAAGTGGGGATCAGAATTCTGCCCTTTGGTTAATTAGAGTGCAATAGCAGGAGGGAGGCAGGAGAATCTTCTAAAACTTCCAGATTTCCTTTTCTTCCCCCCTGCCCCTTTCCTTTTTTCCTTTGGCATTACGTGGAGGTGCCCTCTGCTTTGAAATCTCCTTATCCATTGCCAGGTAATTATCAGAGACCCCTTTCTAGGTCCCTTGGTGTTTTCCCTTCTGGAGCACCAGAATCTACTTTTAGCTGGTGCCCCCCTTTCTCTTGGAGATAATCACATCAGTTGGTCTCTTGTTCCAGTGGGATATGGCCTAGAATCAGCTTTGTCTTTGAGAAACGAGGTCACTTTCCTTGAGGAGGTGTCAGGAGACAGTGGGAAGCCCGGGCTGGGAGAGGAGATTCTTCCTGGTTCTTCCTGGTCACCTCCTACAGAGGTTGTTACCGCGCTGATCCATGAGTGGGAAGGGCTCATCAGTATAGCTCTAGCCCCCATCCAAAAAAAAAAAACAAAACAAAAAAACAAACGTATTGCCATTGAGTCGATTCCGACTCACAGCAACCCTATAGGACAGAGTAGAGTTTCCAAGGCTGTAAACCTTTACGGAGGCATATTGCCACATCCTTCTCTCAAAGAGCAGCTGGTCAGTTCGAACTGCTGACATTTTGGTTAGTAGCCAAGTGTTTAACCACTGTGCAACCAGGCCTCCTTCTAGAACCCATCAGTCCCCCCCAAAATGACTCAGGCAAAGGTCGCTGCATTAGTTTCCTGCTAATTGCCTTTGAGCTGATTCTGACTCATGGCGACCCTTTGTGTGTCAGAGTCGAACTGTGCTCCTCAGGGTTTTTATTGACTGATTTTTTGGAAGTAGATCACCAGGCCTTTCTTCCGAGGTGTCTCTGGGTGGATTCAAACCACTAACCTTTCAGTTAGTAGTCAGGTGCTTAACCATTTGCATCACACAGGGACTCCTATTAGTGTCCTGGGGCTCTCATACAATACCGTAAATGGGGCTTAAAACAACAGAAATTGATTCTCTCACAGTTCTGGAGGCCAGAAGTCCAAAATCAAGGTGTTGGTAGGACAATGCTCCCTCTGAAGGCTCTGGGGGAAGATCCTTCATGGCCTCTTCTAGCTTCTGGTGGTTCCCAGCGATCCTTGGCGTTCCTTGGCTTGTATATGCATTGCTCCAATCTCTGCCTCTGTCTTCACACGGCTGTCTTCCCTCTGTGTCTCTGTGTCCCTTCTCCCTTTTCTATGACACCACTCAGGTGACCCTGCTGGTATTTGAAATACTGGTGGCACAGCTTCCAGCATCACAACGACACGCAAGCCACCACATTATGACAAACTGACAGATGAGTGGTGGCCATAGGATTACAGCCTTGGAAACCCTATGGGGCAGTTTTACTCTCTGTTCTACAGGGTCAGTATGAGTCCGAATCGACTCAGTGGCTACGGGTTTGGTTTGGTTTGGGGTTTTTATGCAGCAATAGTTGACTAATGTACTAGGTTTCCATGCTCAATTCATTTCTCCTTCTTGACCTTCTTCCTGGAAAAGCTCATTCATGTTAGTAGATTTAGGTATTCCTGCCAGGTTAGGAAGACTATGGCTTTAAGACCAATTGGTGGGTTTAGTGAGATAAGTGTCAAGTTGAGAACATCTAAGCTCTTACCATTACCTACAAAATCCTAATTCCTTACTTATCACCTGGCCCTGCCCACCTCTCCTCCCTCTTCTCCCTCCACTCATTCCTCACATCATTAAGGACCAGCCAACCTGGTGCTCAGACTTACCAAGCTTTTTATTTTTATTTTATTTTATTGAGCAAATTCATTTCTCATTAAACAGTTAACATACAAATTGTTCCGTGACATTCGTTGCCAGAACCACCATGTCATCAAGCTGTTTAAATCTCATGGTCTTTGTGTGTGCTTTCCCCCTTTCAGGATGTTCTTGGACTTTCACATGTCTTACTCCTCATCCTTTAGGTCTCTGCTCAAATATTATCTGGTGGTACAGTGGTTAAGAGCTCAGCTTCTAACCAAAAGGTAGGCAGTTCAAGTCCACCAGCCGCTCCTTGGGAACCCTATGGGGCAGTTTTACTCTGTCCTATAGGGTCACTGTGAGTTGGAATCGACTTGATAGCAATTTTTTTTTTTTAGAGCCCTTGGGGGCAGAGGTGGTTCAGTGGTAGAATTCTCTCCTTCCATGTGGAGACCTGGGTTCAATTCCCAGTCAATTCACCTCACACACAGCCACTACCTCTCTGTCCATGAAGGCTCTCATGTTGCTCTGATGCTGAACAGGTTTCAGCAGAGCTTCCAGACTAAGATGGGCTAGGAAGAAAGGCCTGATGATCTACTTTGGAAACCCAGCTGAAAATCCTATGGATCACCATGGTCCAATCCATAATCATGGGGATAGCACAGGACTGGGCAGTGTTTGGTGCTGTTGTGCATGGGGTCGCCATGAGTTGGTAGTCAACTTGACAGCATCTAACAACAACAACAAAAGGGTCTTTGCCTGACCACCTGCTCCAAAGTATCACATCACCTCATAGCACTCACCAGTTTGTGATTCTCTTGCCTCCCTCTGTAGAATGTCAGCTCCTCAACAGGAATCTTGTCTTCTGCTTTAATCACTGCCAAGTCCACAGCCTAGCCCAGCCTCTGGCACAAGGTGGGGCCTTAATATTTGTTTGTTGAATGACTGAATGATGGCGGTTCTGCCACACTAGGTCCACGTGTGGACCAACCATAGACACGGACATTCCTGTTCTGGCCATTTGGCATTCAAGCATCCATCTTATTTATGGGGGAGCACAGATCAGGTGGGAGGCAGGACTGCCAAAGGGCCTTACCCACCTTGGGTGTTACCATCTAGGCACAGGATCTCAGCTTAGCCAATTAGATGCTCTGACGGGGTTTTGAGTCTTGTGGGAGTAATCCACAGTACAGTGTCAGTTGGAGACTAGTCGAGGCAGCTCCAGGGAAGCTGAGCATCAGTAGTCTGGGGACAAAGTCTCAGGGGCAATGTGACACACTAAGCAGGCAGTTCCTGGGGCAAGGATTTGGTTGTGTTTCCTCTGTCTTGGTTCCTGCTTGAACCTGCTTCCTCATTTTCCTCCATCTCTCTGTTTCTCCTCTTCTTTCATCTCCTCTCCAACCTTCTTCTCCTGGGTTTTTTAAAATTTTTTTACTGTGATAAAATATACATAACAAAAATTGCCATTTTAACCATTTTATATGTACAATTCAATGACATTCACCACGTTGTACAACCATCACCACTACCTATTTCCAAAAGTTTTTCATCACCCCAAACAGGAACTCTGTAACCATTAAGCAATAACTCCCCATTCCCCCTTTCTACCAGTCCCTGGTAACCTCTAAACTACTTTCTCTCTCTATGAATGTACTTATTCTGGAGCCAATTTTTCATATTGTGATGGCTTGCGTGTTGCTGTGATGCTGGAAGCTACGCTACCAGTATTTCAAATACCAGCAGGGTCACCCATGGTGGACAGGTTTCAACAGAGCTTCCAGACTAAGACCGACTAGAAAGAAAGGCCTAGTGATCTACTTTAAAAAATCAGCCAGTGAAAACCCTATGGATCACAACAGAATATTGTCTGATATAGTGCTGGAAGATGAGCCCCCTAGGTTGGAAGGTATTCAAAATACGCAATGGCAGCAACAATGGACTTGAGCATATCAGTGATCGTGAAAATGGTGTAGAACTGAGCAGTGTTTTGTTCTGTTGTACATGGGGTTGCCATGAGTAGGAACCAACTCAGTGACAGCTAACAATGAAGACATTCATGTAAGTGGAATCATACAATATTTGTCCTTTTGTGTCTTATTTATGTCACTCAGAATGTTTTCAAGATTCACACATGTTGCAGCATGCAACAGAACTTCATTTCTATTTATGACTGAATAATATTCTGTTGTATGGATATACCACAAGGTATTTAACCGTCTGTCTGGTGATAGACACTGGGGTCATTTCCACCTTTTGGCTATTGTGAATAATTAACATTGCTCAATGAACAATTATCTGTTTGAGTCCCTACTTGCAAGTCTTTTGGGTATATACCTAAGAGTGGAATTGCTGGGTCATGTGACAATTTTATTTTTAGCTTTTCGAAGAACCATCAAACTTTTTCACAGAGGCTGCACAAATTTTTTGTTGCCACAAGCAGTGGATAAGTGTTCCAATTTCTCCACATCCTCATCAACGCTCATTCTTCTTCTTTTTTTTAATAGCCATCCCAGTGTAGTTAACCACTACCCTCTGTCTGTTTGTTGTACTGTGGTGGTTTGTGTGTTGCTGTAACGCTGGAAGCTATGCCACTGGTGTTGCAAATACCAACAGGCTCACCTGTGGTGGACAGGTTTTAGTGGAGCTTCCAGACTAAGACTGACAAGCAAGAAAAGCCTGGCAATCTACTTCCAAAAATCAGTCAATGAAAACTATATGGATCACAACAGAACATTGCCCAACTTGCTTGTTTTGGACACATCATCAGGAGGGATCAATCTCTAGAGGAAGACATTGTGTTTGTTAGAGGGCCAGTGAGGGTGAGGGAGACCCTTGGCGACATGGATTGGCACAATAGCCACAGTGATGAACTAGAACATGCTGGCAACCATGCGGATGACATAGGACCGGACAGCATTTCATTCTGTTGTACATAAGGTCCCATAAGTCAGAGGTGACTCTACAGCAGCTATCTATCATCTATCTATGTATCTATCTGTCATCTATCCATCCATCCATCCATCCATCCATCCACCCACCTACCCACCCATCCATCCATCCATCCATCCATCCATCCATCCATCCATCCACCCATCCATCTATCATCTGTCTCTCTCTCTCTCTCTCTCTATCTACCTATCTATAAGGGTGAAGTGGTATCTCATCATCCCACTTGCGATGCCTACGCTGTTTTCACAGATGTCTCCTTGAGCTGCCTTCTCTCCTCCATCTCCACTATACTTCTGGCCCTCTGGGCCTCCCTTCACAGTCTTCATCCAAGATACTGGAGCTTTCCTTCTCCTGGTTCTGCCATGCAGTCTCCAAGACTGCAGACAAGACGAGTGAAGACAGAGAGAGAAAGAGAAAACAAACAAACAAACAAAAAAGCCACCGGGATTCACTTTATGCTCTGATGACATAGCTCCTCTGGCCAGAGTTTTAGGCACCTGCCATGGGATTGCCCAGGGGCTGAGTGGGAAAGAACACATAAAAGATGTAAAAACACAGGATGCCCCTAACTCTTTCTGACCTGTGGCAGTCCCTTTTCCACTCTTCAGCTGGCTTCTCTTCAGTTCTGCAGCCCATGTGTAGACCAGCTCTCAAAGGTTTTTAATTGAGGCCTAGGGAGAATCTAAGGAAAACAGACGCAGATGGTAAAACAGAAAAAATCAGACTCCCAGTTTATGGCGGTAGTATGTTAAATGGTGGCCCCTGGATCTCAAGATGAGATTATCCTAGATTATTCAGGTAGGCTCTAAATCTGATGACAAGTTTCTTTATAAGAGACATACAGGGAAGAAGGCCATGTGAAGATGGAAGCAGAGATTGGAGTGATGTCTTTACAAGCCCAGGAACACCTGGAGCCACCAGAAGGTGGAAGAGACGAGGAAGGATCCTTCCCTAGAACTTCTGGAGGGAGCCTGGCCCTGCGGACACCTTGATTTCAGACTTCTGATCTCCAGAACTGAGAGAAAATAAATGTCTCTTGTTTTAAGCCACCACAGGACATTCATACAAAAGCATCTGCACCTTTAGTCTGAGGTCCCTTCCCTACTGTCTCCATGAGACATTCCCTGTCACCTGTGCACATGGCAGGCACTTCTTCAAGGCTCACAGAGCAGAACCAGAGAGAAGCACAGTTCCTTCTCCTGTTCATGGACAGTTAGGTTGTTTCCACCTTTTGGCTATTGTGAATAGTGCTGCAATGGACACTGGTGTACATGTATCTGTTTATGCTCCTGCTTTCAATTCTCTTGGGTATACTTTTAGGAACGTGTTGGTGGATTGCCAAAGAATGGGCAAAGGTACCATATGACCCAGCAATCCCACTCCTAGAAGTATACTCAAGAGAACGGAAAGTAGGAACATAAACGGATACTTACAAATACTTACAAATGGAGCCCTGGTGGTGCATTGTTTAAGAGCTTGGCTGCTAACCAAAAGGTCGGCAGTTCGAATCCACCAGCTGCTCCTTGGACACCTTGTGGGGCAGTTCTAATCCATCCTATAGGGTCACTATGAGTCAGAATCAACTCAACAGCAATGGGTTTGGTGTTTTTTGTTTTTTTTTTTTTGAGTATGAATAGTATTTGGATGATTTCGTTTTATTTTCTTCTACACTTACTACATTTTCCAAATTTTCTGCAATGAATAGGTATTCCCTTGATCATAAACACATAAGTTGTTAAAATTTCTGCCCTGTCTATTCCCCGCCCCCACTCTGAACAATGATACTTATAGGAGATGGATGCCCTTCCCCCACAGGACTGGACCACATGTCTCTTTCCAGTGCTCCGCAGAGCCCGGACTTAACACTGTGACACCCCTACCACACTCTCCTTCTAACTGCCTATTTCTTTCTTGTTGTTGTTTTCCTCTAAATACCTGTTGTGAAATAGACAAAGAACACCCAAATAAGAATAAACAAAGGCTATTTATTCAGAACTTGCTGTAGCAAGGGAGTCAGCCACCTTCACTTGTGTTTGGTCGAAACTCAAAGGCAGGCAGGAGAGTGGAAAGCTTTATAGTGGAAACAAGGGAAGGCTTCAGGTCTGCCCTTTGTTGATGTAGGGAAGCTGTAGGCAGGCTAACTAGAAGCAGGGCGTCCTATGTGATTGGTTCCACCAGTTGCTGTTGAGTCAACTCCTACTCATGGTGATCCCATGTGTGTCAGAGTAGAACTGTGCTCCATAGGGTTTTCATGGCTGTGATCTTTTGGAAACAGATTGCCAGGCCTTTCTTCCAAGATGCCTTTGGGACTTTTGTCACCCAGGGACCTTTGTGATTGACTAGAGGAGCATATGTGGCTTTCTCTGGCTGGTGCTAAGTTGGAAGTGGGGACAAAAGTCAAGGAAGCTGTTAGTCCTGGCCATTTGGGGCTCATCATTGCAGGAGTTGTTTGTCTTCTTGGGCTACATGCTGCAGGTTGTGGGTCAGGGTTGTTTTTATATGTGGTCTGGCCATTGCCTGCTCATTCAGTCTTTTACCTCAAGGGGGATATCTCAACAAGAAGCAGGTGGCACACTTAAACTGGGGAATTTGAGGATGGTCTTATAAGGGTGGAAATCCCTGGGTGGTGCAAACGGTTAAGCACTCAGCTGCTAATCAAAAGATTGGAAGTTCTAGTCTACCCAGAAGTGCCTCAAAAGAAAGGCCTGGAGATCTACTTCTGAACGGTTCTACTCTGACACGCATGAGTTGGAATTGACTTGACAGCAACTTATTTAATTATCCATGTACATACTGTATCACAAGAGTGACTTTTTGATGTCATGAACGGTCATTTGTGATGAAGTGTGTTTAAAAAGGGTCCCCTAAGGACAAGGAGAATCCCAAAATTAAGTGATAGATGGAGTGATGATAAAAGGGAGATAAGTCCACCCAGAGGCTCCTCAGAAGACAGTCCTGGCAATAGGCCATTGAAAACTTTATGGAGCACAGTTCTATTCTGACATACATGGGATCTCCATGAGTTGAAGTCGACTTGGTGTGACATCCTGTTTGTTTTTTCTATAAGGGTGTAGTGGTGCTGTTAGTTGCAGTTGAGTTGATTCCAACTCATGGAGACCCCATATTAAGAGTAGAACTGCTCCATAGGGTATTTTCTTGGCTATAATCTTAATGGAAGCTGATTGCCAGGCCTTTTCTTCTGCAGTGTACTGGGTAGGTTCGAACCACCAACCTTTAGGTTAGCAGTGGAGCGCAAACTGTTTGCACCACCCAGGGACCTAGGGTGCAGTGGGGAGTGAGGAAACCACGTGGGATAGTACCATGGGACTAGCAGCAGGGGGAGCTGTTACCACCCCTGGGCAGAAGGGGAGGAGGGAGGCTGCAGTTACTACCAGGGCCTGAAGCGGCCGCCTGCCAGAAACTGTGGCCTCCAGTCTAGGGGAGCAGCCAACAGGCAGTGAGAGTGCAGGGAGGGACCCAAGGGAATAAACACCCTGCCCTCCCTCTCCTTTGTCCCTCTGATCCTCTGCAAGGGCCTCCCTTTGCCTGAACCCAGCCAGAAGCCAGAAAGCAAGTGCTGTGTGTTAAATTGTGTCCCATCCATAAGATATGTTCAAATCCTAAACCCTGGTAACTGTGAATGTGACCTTATTTGTAAATAGGATCTTTGCAGATGTAATCAAGTTAAGACGAGGTCATACTGGATTAGGGTGGGCCCTAATACATTGGCCAGTGTCCTTATACTGTTGTTGTTAGTTGCCGTTGAGTTGTTTCTGACTCATGGGGACCCCATGTATAACAGAATGAAACGTTGCTCAGTACTTCGCCATCTTCGTGATCGTTGTTATGCTCAAGTCATGTATTTTGAGCGCCTTCCAACCTAGGGGGATCATCTTCTGGCATTATATCAGACATTATTCTGCTGTGACCCATAGGGTTTTCATTGGCTGATTTTTGGAAGTAGATCGCCAAGCCTTTCTTCCTTGTCAGTCTTGAACTGGAAGCTCCTCTGAAACCTGTGCAGCATGGGTGACCCTGCTGGTATTTGAAATACCAGTGGCATAGCTTCCAGCATCACAGCAACATGCAAGCCACCACGGTATGACACACTGGCAGTGGACACAGACATACACAGAGGGAAAATGGTCATGTGAAGACAGAGGCAGAAATTGGAGTGATGCAGCTACAAACCAAGGAATGCCAAGGATTGCCAGCAACCACTAGGATCTGGAAGAGGCAAAGAAGGATCCTTTCGTAGAAGCTTGAAAGGGAGCACGGCCCTGCCGACACCTGGATTCCAGGCTTCCGGGATTGTGAGAAAATAGACTTCTGTTGTTTTAAGCCACCCAGTTTGTGGTGATTTGTTATGGCAGCCCCAGGGAGCTGGTATAGCTAGGAAGCTCGCTGGTATAATCCATGAAGGTCAGTGTGCTGGGACAGAGAATGAGGTGGGGTTTGGGGTGATCTGAGTCTCCAGCATGATTTCTCACTGAAACAGAGTTCCTGTTCTTCCCAATTTACATTTGCTGTTGTTAGGTGCCGTCGAGCTGATTCCAACTCATAGCAACCCTATGTACAACAGAAGGAAATACTGCCTGGTCCTGCACCATCCTCACAATTGTTGCTATGCTTGAGCCCATTGTTGCAGCCACTATGTCCATCCATCTTGTTGAGGGTCTTCCTCTTTTTTACTGACCCTCTACTTTACCAAGCATGATGTCCTTCTCCAGGACATGGTAACATGTCCAAAGTACTCGAGATGAAGTCTTGCCATCCTTGCTTCTAAGGAGCATTCTGACTGTACTTCTTCCCAGACAGAGTTGTTCGTTCTTCTGGCAGTCCACGGTATATTCAATATTCTTTACATTTACAGATAGAGAAACTGAGGCTTGGAGAAGTTAAGCAAACTTACCTAAAGTTACGGAGTTAATAAGTAGAGGGAGTAGAATTCAAACCCAGGTAGCCTGACTCCAGCAGTGCACTGATGGACACAAAGCAAGCATTAATAAATGATGACTAGCTAATCATGGGCGTCCCTAGGTGGTGCAAATGGTGACTGCACTTGGCTGCTCACGAAAAGGTTGGCGGTTCGAGTCCACTTAGAGGTGCCTCTGAAGAAAGGCCTAGTGATGTAGTTCTGAAAAATCAGCTATTGAAAACCTTATGGAGCAGAGTTGTATACTCTGATATACATGGGGTCGCTGTGAATTGGAGTCCACTAGACTGCAACTGGTTTGGTTTTTTTAAATAATCATTAGCTAGGAGGAGACTTTTTTCCTTATGGTAAAATCCAGCTACCATCGTTCTTAGTTGTTCTGATGGTTAATGCTATGTATCAACTTGGCTAAGCTATGATTCTCAGTGGTTTGGCAGACACTATGTAGTTACCTTCCATTTTGTGATCTGATGTGAGCAGCCAATCAGTTAAAAGGGGAGTTTCCTTGGAGGCTAGACCTGCCCACAGGATAGAAATGGATGTTCTGGGAAAGCTTGCTTTCTTTTCTTGACCCTGCCTGCCCTCTTCTCGTCACCTGACCTCCGGTTCTTGGGACATAAGCCTGCAGAAGTCTCTGGCCTGCCCCCTGACCTGCAGATTTTGGATTCACCAACCCCTGCAACCCCTTGAGCCAGCAGAGCCCTTTGGCCTGCCCCTGACCTGCGGACTTTGGGTTCGTCAGCCCCTGCAACCATGTGAGCCAGCAGAGGTCTTCAGCCTGTTGCCTGACCCACAGATTTGGGACTTGCCAGCCCCCATAATTGTGTGAGCCCTTTCCTTACAATTGTGTGAGCCATTTCCTCGTGTGAGGCAATTTCTCTCTCTATCTATCTATATACACTTCACTGGTTTTGCTCCTCTGGAGAACCCAGACTAAGACAATTGCCACTGAGTGGATTTCAATTCATAGCGACCCCAAATGTGCAGGGTAGAACTGCGCCATAGGATTTTCAAGGCTGTGACCTTTGGGAAGCAGATCACTAGGCCTTACTTCCAAGGCATCTCTAGGTGGGTTTGAACTGCCAACCTTGTGCCTAAGCATTTGTGCCACCTGGAGGCTCCCCCAACTAACATAAAGGGTACCATTTTAACCCTTTTAAAGCAAACAATTCAGTGGCATTTAGTACATTCACAATGTTACACAACCACCATCTCTATCTACTTCCAAAACTTTCTCATCACCCCAAAAGGAAACCCATACCTATTAGCACTCACTCCCCATCTCCCCTACCCCAGTCCCTGGCTACTACTAATCTTTCTATCGCTAGGGCTTTGCCTTTTTTGGATATTTCATATAAATATGAGTGCAGGCTGATTTAAAACACTGGTTGCCATCCAGTCGATTCTGACTCATAGTGACCCTATAGGACAGAGTAGAACTGCCCTTTCCAGGGAGCAGCTGGTGGATTTGAACTGCCGACCTTTTGGTTAACTGCCAAAATCTCAACCACTGAGCCACCAGAGCTCCAGACTGATTTTGGGGGGATACTGATCCCTCCATTTCTGACTTTTTCTTTTCTTCCCTGAAATTTTTCTGCTTGTGGGTTCCAGTTTCAGGCATTTTACTCACATATCAGGCCACCTCGTAATGAGCGGGATGGGGGAGGGGGACTTTGCTCTCCTCCCCCTTCCTCTGCTCCTTCTGGGGCCCTGGAACAGTGGGGAAGCTGCCAGTGATAATGAGGCCCCCTCTCCCGTAATGACTCTGGGGGCCTCGGGGATGCCGCAGGCCAGCTCTGCCCTAATTAACTGCAGTGCTTCCCACAGAGGAAGTAGCCTGGATTCCTCTGCTCAGGCTCCTCGGAGGTGGCCCCGCCCCACAGCCAGGGCAATTCGTCTGGATAGCCTGAGGACCTTCATCTGGGCGGGCCCACCAGCCTTATGCTGAGCCCAGAGCTAGAGCCCCTGGTCTGAGTGGACCTGAGCTGGCTTAAGGTTTCAGCTCAAATCCTAGATCCAACACTTATTAACAATGTGGCCTGCAACTTCCCGGCTTAGAGTCCTTTCTACATCTTTCAAAGGGAGCCAGTAGCCTTTCCCTTGTAGAGAGAATGAGAGAGACTCCACAGGGCTTGGACGAGTGTCAGGCACTCGCCTTGGGAGTAAAATGTAAGCGGGTGCCAAAAAAACCTGGCAATTAAGATCAACAGTATTTCAATGCCAAGAATTCAAAAAATCAAAATAAATGCAAAAATCCATGATGAACAAAATATCAAAAATTTAAATAAAGTCAGGATCGGTAACAGTGCTATGCAAGGCCATGTGAGAGCCTGAGGAAAAAGGAAAAACCAGAATTCTGGTCTTGCTTTTATTTACAATTGTGGTATTTTGTTCACCATGGATTTTTTGCATTAATTTTGATTTTTAAAAATACTGCTTTGGAATATTTGAGTTTGTTGGCACCTCCTTACATTTTTTTAAAACGGAAGTGAAATTACATAACATAAAATTAGCCATTTTAAAGTGCATAATTCAGTGGTACTCAGCGTATTCACAATGTTGTGCAACGAACACCTCTGGCTACTTCCAGAACATTCTCGTCATCCTTCAAAAGAATCCCTGTGCCTGTTACTAGTCACTCCTCATTCTTCCTCCCTGTCAGTCCCTGGCAACCACTAATCTACTTTCTATCTGTATGGATTTGGGTATTCTAGATATTTCGTATAAATGGAATCATACAATATGTGCTCTTAGATGTCTGGCTTCTTTCCTGGAGCATAACATTTTTGAGGTTCATCCCTGTTGTAGCATGAACCAGGACTACCTCCTTCCTTTTCCCCCTGAGGTGAGTGCCTCGCTCGCCTTACCCTAGTCCTGACCTGGAAAATTCTAGCACCTTTTTTTCTTTTTTATTGTGGTAAATATATATGCAACAAAACATTTGCCATTTCAACATACTTCACATGTAAAATTCAGTGACATTAATTATACTCATCATATTATGCAACCATCACCATTATCTGTTCCCTTTTTTTTTTTTTTTTCCCATTACCCTGGACAGAGACTCAGTACCCCTTAAGGAATGACTCCTCCTTCCCCCTCCCACCCGCCCCTGGTAACCCCTAATAAACTTAGGCCTGTATACACTTGCCTATTCTAGACATTTCATACAAATGAAATCATATGGTATTTGGGTTTTTGTGTCTGACTTATTTCACTCATTATGTATTTTCGAGGTTCATTCACTGTAGCATGAATCAGGACTGCCCCCTTACATTTTCCTCCTGACGTGAGTGCCTCACTTGCCTCACCCTAGTCCTGTTGCTGAGTGAAAACCCCAGGTTTTGCTCTGCCTGTCTTGTTGGAGCCAATATACAAAAGGCCGAGGTGGGAGATCAGACAGGCGCCTTTATTTCATTGTGCAAAGAAAGGTGCAGTCGGGGTTGCTGTCTCCCAGACTGCTCACAGGCAGCTGGGGGAGGTGGGTTTTTACAGAGAGCAGACAAGGAAATGTAAATTTATTATGAATATTCAGGATTGACCTTCATGCAGGGGCTCAGAGCTTGGGGATGACTATGCATTTTCTTTAGACAAGGGTTCATTCCCCCAGGATGGAGGAAGAAGTTGATTTTCTTTCATTAGGATGTTAAGTCTCCATCCAGAGGTGAGTTGAGGCCATCTATGGCCCATTTTGTGGTTATCTTGTCAAGGACAATTTCAGAAGAATGTGCAGCTTATTCTGCTCTGTGTAGGAGGATAAGCTAGAGCAGGTGTTTCTTAGAAGAGTTGGGCTCTCAGGCTGCCTGCCTCAGTCTCAACACTGGAAAATCCTAGCAATGACTGTTATTGAGCCCTTCATACGTGCCTCCTTTAAGCCTCACTACAATCCTGGTGGCATAGTGGTTAAGACCTACTGCTGTTAATCAAAAGGTCGGCAGTTCAAATCCACCAGATGCTCCTTGGAAATGCTATGGGGCAATTCTACTCTGTCCTATAGGGTCACTATGAGTCAGAATCGACTTGACAGCAATGCGTTTGGTTGGTTTTTTTTTTTTTTTACAACCCTATGCCACCACCTGTCTGTCAGTTTGTCATACTGTGTTGGCCTGTGCTGCTGTAATGCTGGAGGCAGGGTCACCCATGGTGGACAGGTTTCAGAGGAGAGTTCACGCTAAGACAGACTAGGAAGAAAAGCCTGGCAATCAGTTTTCTAAAATCAGCCAGTGGAAACCATATGAATCACAACAGAACATTGTCTCGCTTGCTTTGGACATTTCATCAGGAGGGATCAATCGCTGGAGGAAGATATTGTGTTGGTAAAGGAGAGGGCCTCCGAGGGTGAGGGAGTACTGGTCAGGTATTTTGTAGGAAGTCCCTCTACTGGAATTTGTTTTCCTTATGATTAGCCTGAGGTGATGGGTTTTGGGGATCCTCCATGATTTTAAGAGTGTAAAGTGTCCTGAAACCCAATAGTTTGAGAACCACTGCCATTTTATTTGCTTATTGTTTTGCATTAACAGAGCAAGTGGTGTTCAGTCTTCTTCCCTGCTGAACCCCCAGCCTCTAGCACGGCCTAACGCACAATGGACACACAATAAATATTTGTGAAGCGAATGACTCTAAGAGCCAGGAGCTCAGGGGCGGCTCTAGGCTCAGAGAGGGATGCAGAAGTATTCATGCTCAGCCGATGACAGAAGCGGAGGGAATGGGGAGGCCACAGGGAGGAGGTGCAGCGGGACCCAGGGGAGCCTGGTATCTAGGGCAGGGATTCAACCTTGGCTGTGCATTGCAATCACCTGGAAATGCCTGAAGGAGCCTGGGTGGCTCAAGCTGTATGCGATCACCTGCTAACCTAAAGGTTGGCGGTTTGAATCCACACAATGGCTCCATGGAAGAAAGGCCTGGCAACCTGCTTGCTTAAAGATTACAGTCAAGAAAACCCTACGGAGCAGTTCTACTCTATAGCACATGGGGTCACCATGAGTGGGAATCAACTCAAACGGCAGCAAGTTTGGTTTTTTTGGTTTGGGTATGCCTGGGCCACACCCCCAGGGATGCTGATGTGATTGGTTTAGATGTGACCCTGACATCAGATTTTTAAAAGCTTCCCCAGTGATTCTAAGGTGCAGTTAAGTTTGAGAACCACCTGTCTAGGAATATTCGCAGGAAGCAGATCCAGGGCTGTTTGTAGAAAGGGCACAGAGC
This sequence comes from Dugong dugon, assembly GCA_030035585.1. Classification (NCBI taxonomy): domain Eukaryota; kingdom Metazoa; phylum Chordata; class Mammalia; order Sirenia; family Dugongidae; genus Dugong; species Dugong dugon. The sequence continues at coordinate 19,421,031 of CM057462.1, read as the reverse complement.
TTGGAATTGGAATTGGACAGCTCCCTGGCTGTGTGACCTCAGGCAAGTTACTGAACCTCTCTGAGGACCTGTCCCTTCATCTTCTGATAGGGGTCGTGTACTCACTTCACGTTGTTTTTGTTGTTATTCGCTGTCAAGTTGATCCTGACTCATGGCAACCCCATGTATGCAGAGTAGCACTGTGCTTGACAGGGTTTTTAAGGCTGTGGCCTCTCGGAAGCAGATCCACAGGCCTGTCTTCTGACGTGCCTCTGGGTGGGTTCCAACTGCCAACCTTTTGGCTAGTAGCTGAGTGCTTAACCATTTATGCCACCCACAGACCATCTTCAAAAGGGGTAAGTAGATTAAACATAAGAGTCTAGTTCAGGAGGTTGCCATCAAAAATTGTTCAATAATGAGAACAACAATATTAATAACAAATATGTATTGAGTTTTTATCATGTGCCAGGCTCTGTGCTCGACTCTTTAAATGGCAGTTAGCTTTCAAAAGGGGCGGGAGACGCTGGAAGAAACCAAGTCAGTCGCATTTGAGAAGAAAAGCAGGATCAACGCTGGGGGTGGCGCCGGCAGGCTGCAAAGAATACTATATTAACTACAACGTTCTGGGTAGGTGCTGTTGTGACTATTTAGACTCATGGCTACCCTGTGTGGTATAGAGTAGAACTGCTCCACAGGGTTTTCTTGGCTGTAATTTTTACGGAAACAGATACCCAAGTCTTTCTCCCGCAGAGGGCCGGCCAACCTTTTTGTTAGCAGCCTAACGCTTACCTGGTTGCACCGTCAGGGCTCCTTTTAATTACAATACCAACAGCAATAATTAGCTTCCCATTTGCACAGTGCTTCTCACGCCTGCGTTTTCTGGGGGCTCGGCGGAGTCACCTGCGTGACTCAGATGGGGAGGCCAGGTGCAGAGAGGGAGCGCGGCTGGCCCAAGTGGCCAAGGCCGGAAGGTGTACCCCAGGGATGAGCAGGGCAGCGGAGCTGCTGGCCCAGGGACGTCCGCGCCTCGCCCAGTCCTCCGCGCGGGATACGGTGTCCTGGCCGGGTACCCCGCTCCCCGGGGACGCCCAGGCCTCCGCAGGCTCGGGCTCGGGCTTGGGAGGTGGCGGTGGGGAGGGCAGCAGGAGGCGCGGCCTTGAAGTGGGAGCGGCTGCTGGATCCGAGCGAGGCCATCCCCCCCCGCCCACCCCCTCCTCAAACCACGGTCCCCACTCCCCCGCGCAGCTGCGGAGCCCAGGCGGGCGCGAGGGAGGCGGGGGCCGTCCCGCAGGGAATCTCGCCGGTTTCCTGGCCGCCCGGGCCCCGCGCTCACGTGAGCGCAGGGCCGGCCCCGCCGCCACCGCCTGCACAGCTCGCTCAACTCCACGCCGGTGCTTCTGCCGTCCGCTCGCCTTGCCACCGCCTTGCAGTCCCCGACTGTCCCTGCGGCCCCGGCTCGGCGCTTCGCTGGCAGCTGCTGCTCCTCTACGCAGGCCGAGGCGCGGGCAGCCGCCCCACGCTCCGCACGCCGGTGAGTGGAGAACCGCGGCCGGGCGCTGGGGCTTGGGGGCAAACGAGTGGGGGACCCCGCGCCCGAGTTCCCAGCTCTCATGGCTCTTTGGTTCAGCCTCCGAGAGTTGCTTACGCTGCTCACCTCCTGGTCGCGTTGGTGAGTCTCCTACCGCCTGGTTATGCCCAGGTCCCTGGGTGGTGCAAACGGTTTGCACTCAGTTACTAACGGAACCCACCCAGCGGCGCCGCGGAAGAAAGGCCTGGCGATCTGCTTCCGTAAAGATTACAGACAAGAAAACCCAATGGAGCAGTTCTACTCTGCAACACGTGGGGTCGCCATGAGTCCCAATCATGACTCCATGGCAACGAGTTTTTTTTTTATTTTTTGGTTATCCACGGGCCATCTGGTCCCTCTATGCCTAGCCTCAACTCTTGAGCAGCTTTCCATCACAGTGCTTGATACCCTGTCCATTTCCAGATCTTGGATCCTTTCCGTGTGTGTGTGTGTGTGTGTGTGTGTGTGTGTGTGTGTGTGTTGGGGTGGTGGTGGTGTTATTCCTCCAACTCTGGAAGCACTTGGTTATGGCTGAACTTCCGCCCCCGTTGCAGGTGGTCTGAAGTTGTGTGTGGTGGTGGTGATGGTATGTGTGTGTTGACTATGTACGGGGTTGCCTCACCAAAGAGGTGTGTGGGGCTGACTCTTGAAATGTGGGATGCATTAGAATGTCGCAAGTTTTGCGTTTTGTGTCCTAAGTGGTGTGTGTGTGTGTGTGTGTGTAGGAATTGTATGGCTGACACTGTGTGCTTGGAGTTGTGTTTCTGAAGCTGTGTGCTGTGTGTGGGGTTGTGTGTCTGTATGGGATTGCAGGTCTGTGTGGGGTTATGTGCCCAAAGGTGTGTAGGTGTGTGGCGTTTGCACACAAGAGGTGTCTGTGATCATGTGTTAGTGTGTGTATGTGGTCGGTATTATACAAGATTTTCTTATTCTCTCCCTTTACTCACTTCTTCCGCTAGCATAGTGTTGAGATAAAATATATAGAAAGCATTCTTGCTTTGATCGCTGTAGTTTATGTTAGCTTAAAGAAAAAACTCGGTTGCCATGAGTCCGTTCTGACTCATGGTGATCGCATGTGTGTCAGAGTAGAATTGTGCTTCATAGGGTTTCAGTGACTGATTTTTTGGCAGTAGATCACCAGGCCTTTCTTCTGAGGCACCTCTGAGTGGACCTGAACCTCCAACCTTTCGGTTAGCAGTCCAGTGTGTTAACCGTTTATACCACCCAGAAGAGCCCAAGTTGTGGACGAGGTCCTAGGAAAACCATTTCAAGTCAAGCATTGTTTGAAAAAGCATTGCAGACAGGTCTGATAAAAGTTTTAGAGTAACAACCCCTCCATCCCCTTAGCATTCTTTTCTGCCCTCGATTGTGTGTTTGTTGGGTTTCTGCTTCTTCTATTATGTTCTCACCAGGCACTAAGTACACCAGTGTATCAGGTCACGTAAGCCACACAGTGGCCCTCGGAGCAAGTTGGTCTCACAGAATGTGGCCAGTTGCTGAAAGGTAGAGTTGGGGTTTGTCTTAGTTTGCTAAAGCTGCTATAATGCAAATACCACAAGTGGGTGGCTTTAAAGAACAGAAATTTATTTTCTCACAGTCCTGGCATTCTTTGATTCCTTGGCAGTCCTCACATGGCATCTCTGTGTTTGCATGTATGCGTGTGGGTGTGTTTGTATCTATGCTGCTCTTTATGTAACTCAGAAGTGATTAGGTTTGGGATCTATTCTGCATTGGTATGACCTCAACTGATTGATTGATTATATTACATTTGCTTGTATTATGGAAAGTGATTCCATAACATTATGTTAAACGTAAGGTCATTACATTACATTAGAGTTCATCCATAGTTATAGGGGTTAGGAATCCAATGTATATTTTGGGGGGACATGATTCATTCCATAACAGGTTTGAAATAAAGAGCTCATAAGTGCTCTTCTTCTAGGCCAGAGGTCAACATTTTTTTTTTCTGAAAAGGACCAGAGAGTAAATATTTTCAGCTTTGCAGGCCGTAAAATCTGTCGAAACAACTCAACTCTGCTGTTGTAGTGCCAAGGTAGCCATAGACAATATGTATTAAATGAGTATGGCTGTGTGCAAATAAAACTTTATTTACACAAACAGGCAGTGGGCCACATTTGGCCCGTGGGCCGTGCTCTAGACCGTACTATGTCTTGTCGTCTTATAATGAAGAGAAAGCAAAGAGAAAACTCTGGAGGTTTTGTGATGAGTTTGGATCTCAGCCAAACACTCCTTTGGGATCCACAGGCAACTTTGTGCCACTGAATAGGGAGTAATATACACATCCCCAAGGAGAAACAGTAATGACATGTTTCCTATGTAGTCTATGCTCCTGTGTCTGGGACTTTTCACAGCAAGGTGGGAAGTTAACCAGTTTCTGCTGAGTCCGTTCCGTCAACTCTGACTTATGGTGACCCCATGTGTATCAGAGTAGAACTGTGCTCCATAGGGTTTTCAAAAGCTGATTTTTCAGAAGTAGATCACCAGACCTTTCTTCCAAGGTGCCTCTGGGTGGACTTGAACTACCAACCTTTCAGCTGAGCTCGTTAACTATTTGTATCACCCAGGGTGGTGCAAGTAGCATCTTAATTTCATGCGACAGTTCCATTTAGAGTAGGACCCCTACTGGGACTTGGTATTGGGAGGCAGGGACCAGAGGTGGGGGAGGCAGGATTGGGAATTTGAGGCTGATGCCCTACCCCACAGATGTAAGGAGGGCAGAGGAGGACAAGGAAGACAGTGACTCCAGAAAGTCAGCTACTTGGCCAGTGGTAGCAAAAAGAGTCCAGGGACATACCTGCTGGTGGAAATGAGACCTCCTACAGACCCCTGCCCCTGCCCTGGATGAATTCAGGTGCTAAGGGTGTGGTAGGGTACGAGGAGTGGTATCTGGGAGCAGTGATCCCTCAAAGAGTGGCTGTGGGAGGCCAAGTTCTCCTTAGAGGTGCAGCAATCCCATGTGCACCAAATAGGCACAGAGACCAGCAGAGGATACAGTATTTCATGGCTTCCTTTGGTTGGAAGATTTTTTTCTAAGAGCCAGAAGCAACTGGTGTATTTGTCAGGAAACATCCCACTCATAAAAACCGTTTGCGATTGAGTCTATTCCAACTCATGGTGACCCCATGTGTTAACAGAGTAGAACTGAGCTCCATAGGGTTTTCTTGGCTGTAATCTTTACGGAAGCAGAATGCCAGGCCTTCCTTCTGCAGTGCCTCAGGTTGAGTTCGAATAGCCAACCTTTTGATTAGTAATCAAGTGCAATCCATTTGTGACACCCAGGGACCTGCCCACTCAAAAGGGGTAATTAAAAAGAGTTTCAGGTAAGGACTCTACAAAGATATGAGAAGGGCTAAGGGAAACTGATGAGGCATTGGTGGTTCAGTGGTAGAATTCTAGCCTCCCATGCAAGAGACCCTGGTTTGAGTCCCAGCCAAATGTACCTCACTTGCAGCCACCACCTCAGTTCGTGGAGGCTTGTGTGTTACTACGATGCTAAAGATTTCTGCAGAGTTTCCAGACTAAGATAGATTAGGAAGAAGTGCCTGGCAATCGACTTCTGAAAACCAGCTAAAGCATAGCCTATGAATCACAGTGGTCCAGTCCACAACCGATCATGGCGTGGGACTGAGTACCGTTTTCTCCCTTTGTGCATGGGGTCGTCATGAATCAGAGCCGACTGGATGGCAACTCACAATAAGAAAAACCAACACGGTGGTGCAGCACCCTAGACAGGCATCTGTGGGGAGCTGTTACCATCCCGGGGCTGAAAAGGGAAGGCGAGGGAGCAGGTACTGGGACTCGGGAGAGCCTGGCTGTAGCAGAGGATGGTTCTACAGGCATCATGGGCTTAGGTGGGGGAACCAGGGCCTGGCAGGGGGGAACTTGGAGAGTAAATACTTTATTTTTCCCTTTCTCCACCCTTTATTGTCCTCCTGCTACTGTCCATTGGCCAGGTGGAAAGGGGAGATAGTGGGCAAGAGAGCCTGAGCGATGTTCCAAGAGTGGACCTGGAGGGATGGGCAAAATTCCCAGTGCCGCTGGAATGGATGTGCTGCCACTGTTTTGCTGTGAGATCAGTGTAGGTAGGGCTGGCTTATCCATCAGGCGCAGGTAGTACAGTGCCAGGGCCATGATACTGTTAGGGGCCCATGGAAATTTTTTTTTTTTATGAGAAGAAAAAAAATAAAAAAAACTTTAGGTCAAAGAACATGATATTTTGTTTGCTTTTTAATTGTGGTGAAAACATACACAGCAAAACATAAACCAACTCAACAATTTCTACATGTGTAATTCAGTGACACTGATTCCATTCCACATGGTGTACAACCATTCTCGCCATCCTTTTCCCAATTATTCTACCACCATTAACGTAAACTCAGTGCCCTTTAAGAAAACTTCCCTTTTCCCCCCCTCCTTCTCATCCCTGGTAACCACTATTAATTTTTGCTTTCTGTATATTTGCTGAAAAGGGGCCCTGGTGGCGCAATGGTTAAGTGCTCAGCTCCTAACCAAAAGGTTGGTGGTTCGAACCCACCAGCCGCTGCATGGGAGAAAGACGTGGAAGCAGGTCCGTAAAGATTATGGCCTTGGGAACCCTATGGAGAAGTTCTGCCCTGTTCTATAAGGTTGCTATGAGTTGGATAGTAGTAGTAGGGTATTACATATTTGCTTATTTCATATAAGTGAGATCATACGGTATTTGTCCTTTTGTGACTGACTTATATCACTCAGCATGTTTTCAAGGTTCATTCATGTTGTGGCAAGCTTCCAGACTTCATGTCTCTTTATGGCTGAGTAGTATTATATTGTGTGTACGTACTACATTTTGTTCATCCGTTCATCTGTGGTTAGACATTTCGGTTGTTTCCACCTCTGGGCTATTGTAAAAAGTGCTTCAAAGAACATTGGTGCAAAAGTTTCTGTTTGTGTTCCTGCCTTCACTTCTTCTGGGTATATACCTAGGATTGAGATTACTGGGTGTCTCAGTCATTTAGTGCTGCTATAACAGGAATACCACAAGTGGATGGTTTTAACAAAGAGAAGTTTACTTCCTCACAGTTAAAGTAGGCTAACAGTCCAAATTCAGGGCGTCAGCTCAGGGGAAGGCTTTTTCTGTTGGTCGGCCTTCTTCTCTTCAGTGTTCCCCCAGACTAGGAGCTTCTCTGCGCAGGGACCCTGGTCCAAAGGACGCGCTCCCCTCCCAACACTGCTTTCTTGATGGTATGAGGTCCCCCTGTCTCACTGCTCACTTCTGTCTTTTACAGCTCAAGACATTGCCTCAGGACACAATCCAGTCTCGTAGATCAGGTCCTGCCTTACGAACACAACTGCCACCCATCCTCCCACATTAACATTGTAGAGGCAGGATTTACCACACATGGGAAAATCATACAATACCTGGAATCATGGCCCAGCCAAATTGATACACAGATTTTCGGGGGGACATAATTCAATCCATGACACTGGGTCATGTGGTAATTCCATGTCCAACTTTTTGAAGAACTGCCAAACTGTTTTCCATAGTGGTTGTCAAAGAACATGTTTTAATATATAATATTAATATGTTTGTCTTTATACCGATGCCATCGTAAAATATAATTAAAGTTTTTTTTTTAACAGCAGAAGGGGCTAATGAAGGCAAAAGTCCCCCAGACCCATGAAAGTCACAATGTAGCCATGAATACAGAGGAAACACCCAGGCGTAGTAATTTCCAAGCTGCCCATACGAGCACAGAAGGTGTTTAGTTGGTAAATGGATGGAAAGATGTTTACTTTTCTAAGCATTTTATTGTGTTATTTCTTTAGGGTAGAGTAGAGGTTGTATTTGGAACTATAGGAGCATGTCCACATCCATCCCATAGCAAAAGATGATATCTCACTTTTACCTAAAAGTTTTTGTTGTGCTTGTGAATAATTGTTAAAATCAGTCTTAGCATTTTTTAAATTGTAGTTAAAATTATATATAACAAAACTTTGCCATTTTACCATTCTTCCCAAGGACAATTTAGTGACATTGGTTGTATTCGTCATGTTGCGCTACCACCACCCTTGTCCGTTCGCAACTTTTCCCATCACCCTTAACAGAAGCTCAGTGTTCCCTAAGCAATGAATCTCCTTTTCCCCCTCCCTCCCACCTGCTTTTGGTAACCACTAGTAAGCTTAGGTCTGTAACACTTGCCTATTCTAGGTATTTTATATAAGTGAGATCATACAATGTTGGTCCTTTTATGACTGGCTTATCTCACTCAGCATGATGCTTTCAAGGTTCATCCGTGTTGTAACATGTATCAGGAATCATTTCCCTTTATTGTTGAGTAATATTCCATTGTGGTGAGTGGTGGGTCAGTGGTAGAATTCTCACCATCCATGTGGAAGACTAGGGTTCGATTCCCGACCAATGACTTCATGTGTAGCCATCAACCATCTGTTAGTGGAGACTTGTGTGTTGCTATGATGCTGAACAGGTTGCAGTGCTGCTTCTAGACTAAGATGGACTAGGGAGAAAGGCCCGGTGATCAACTTCCAAAAATCAGCCAGTGAAAACTCAGTGGGTCACAATGGTCTGATCCTATCGTGCATGAGGTTGCCATGAGTCCAGAGTGACTTGACAGCAGTTAACAACACTGATATTCCATTGTATGTATTTTATTTTTGAAAAAAACCAAACCCACTGCTGTAGAGTTGATTCTGACTCATAGCGACTCTATAGGACAGAGTAGAACTGCCCCATAGGGTTTTCTAGGCTGTAATCTTTATGGAGAGGAGCTCTGGTGGTTCAGTGGTTAAGCGCTCAGCTCCTAATGGAAAGGTTGGCAGTTCAAACCCACCAGCTGCTCCATGGGAAAAAGATGTGGCAGTCTGCTTCCATAAAGATTTACAGCCTTGGAAACCATATGGGGCAGTTCTACTCTGTCCTATAAGGTCGATATAGGGTCGCTAGGAGTCAGAATTGACTCCATGGCAATGGGTATGTAATCTTTACAGAAGCAGACTGCCACGTCATTCTCCCTTGGAACAGCTGGTGGGTTCGAACCACTGACCTTTAGGTTAGCAGCCCAGTGCTCAATCACTATGCCACCATTTCAAATAGAGAACTTAAGTTTCCATTTTAGACAAATTTATTTCTGTGAAAGGAATTGAGTTAATCTGAAGAAAAAAAAAAATCAAATAGATAAGGATGCATGGATACAGTCACAAGTAAAGAGGAGACACAAAGCTTGAATTTCGAGAAAACTTCCTCGCAAGGGTGCCTGGCTCCCAGGAGACACTCATGATCATGTTTCCTCTCAAAGACAGAACCTGAAGAACCAAGAATTGGTAACATTTCCTTCCCAAGTGACTTCCTGCTCTGTATGTTGCTCACTTGGGCATTCACACACAGCAGTTACATTTATTGGGCACCCATGTGTGCCCGGCACCTGCAAATTTTGTGACCTTATGGAAAGCCAGCTGTTAGCTCCTCCAAGCCGGACACCAAACTGTATTAATCTTGGGGACTAGCCCCAAGGCGGCTTGTCTAGGGCTCTGCATACAGCTGGCACTCCGTAAAAGCTTGCTAGTTTGGTTTGAGAGCTGGGGCAGCCCCCAATTGCTTGTGATGACCTCAGTGAAGTAGAAGAAGGCCGTCCTACCAGCTGCCCCGGGATGGCTGTGAAGCTCCCCCACCCCATCCCCTGTCCCGTCCCTCACCAGGCTCGGCCCCTGTACCCCGGCTCCCCTTGCCCCCCAACAGGCAGACGATGAGCAGCCACGCCAACAGCCTGTTTCTGCGGGAGAGCGGCCAGCGGCTGGGCCGGGTGGGCTGCCTGCAACAGCTGCAGGAGAGCTTGCAACAGAGAGCGCTTCGCACACGCCTGCGCCTGCAGACCATGACCCTTGAGCACGTGCTGCGCTTCCTGCGCCACAATGCCTTCATCCTGCTGACCATCAGCGCCGTGGTCATTGGTGAGTCTGCTCCTGGAGGGGTGGACCTTACTCCGTAGGGGGCAGGGACTTTGGGACCTTCCCGCACACACGTCTCTTCACTCCACCCCATTCAATCTCACCTGCATTTATCTCCTCACATTTCTACACTCACACAGACACACCCCCCACCAGCCACAACACCCCGCCCTCCCTAGTAAGGGTACGCTCACACAGGTGGGAACACATACGTGCAAACAACCATGGGTGCACTCGGTGTCATCTTTCTACAAGTGTATAGATAGGTAGAGGAGTCCCTGGGCGGGCAGTGCTTATAACAGTTAAAGCTCAACTACCAGCAGAAGGGTTGGCCGGTGGAACCCACCCAGATGCACCTCAGAAGACCAGCCTGGCCACCTCCTTCTGAAAGGTCACGGTCTTGAAAACCGTACGGAGCACTGCTCTGTACTGCACATGTAGGGTCACCATGAGTCGGAACTGACTTGAGGGCAACTAACAACAACGACATAGATAGAGTCAACTACAACTCATGGTGACCTTATGTACAACAGAATGAAATGTTGCCCCATCCTGTGTCATCCTCACAGTCTCCAGAATGTTCAAGTCCATGTTGTGGCTATTGTGACAGTGCATCGCACCGAGGGTGTCCCTCACCCTCACTGTCCCTCTGCTTCACCAAACATGATGTCTTCCTCCAGCGATTGATCCTTCCTGATGGTCTGTCCAAAGCAAGTGCACTGGACAGTGTTCTATTGTGATCCGTAGGGTTTTCACTGACTGGTTTTTGGAAGTAGATCACCAGGCCTTTCTTCCTAGTCTGTTTTAGTTTAGAAGCTGCACTGAAACCTGTCCACCATGGATGACCCTGTTGGTAGTTGAAATACTGGTGGCATAGCTTCCAACATTACAGCCAACAAGCAAGCCACCACAGTACAACACAGTGAGACAGGTGGTGGAGACATATGTATATATACACACATATGTATACACTATACAAACACACTTTCTACATGTGAACACACATACACTGACACATTTTTATGCATGCACAACACAGGTGCAAGCACATAAATTCATGCACATGGGGACACATATACCAGAACTTATGAACACATTGATACGTGCACATTCATGCCTTTGCACACACACACACACACACTTAAGAGCCTAAATACACACTCACATACAAACATGTTCAGGCACACATACACCCCATGCTTGAAGACAGTAACACACGTGCACACAAACCAAACCAAACCACTGTGTCGAGTCGATTCCGACTTATAGCAGCCTTATAGGACAAAGCAGAACTGCCCCATAGGGTTTCCAAGGCTGTAAATCTTTACAGAAACAGACTGCCACATCTTTCTCCCTTGGTGTGACTGGTAGGTTTGAACCACCAACCTTTTGGTTAGCAGCTGAGTGCTTAACCGCCATGCCACCAGGGCTATATGCATACAAGCCACTCTTATATGCACATGAGAAAATATGTGTACACACTCATATGTGTCTGGAGCCACAGATAAAGGCGCATGGACATGACTAGAAATGCAAATTCACTGTCACATAGGCACTGTATATACACACGTGTGCACACACATATATATCAATAAGGCACACATGAGATCATATATGTATACAAGGTACACCCAGACCAAGGCACACACAAACACATACCCGTAGAGTGTTCCTGTCTTTCTCTCACCCCCACTGTCTTAGATCCTAGTGCTGCTGTATCAAACATGCAAGTGGGTGAGTTTCAAGAACAGAAATTAGACTGGAGTCTAGAAGTCCTGATCAGGCTCTCTGCCATGTTGATTCCTTCCTTGCTGGTAGCCGGGGACATGCATTCCTTGGTTCTTTGGCTTGTAGACCAATTTAACATAGTATCTGTCTCCCCTCTCCCACTCTCAATGCCCCGTGTGTGGGTGTCTCAGTGTCCCGTCTATTCTTTTTGTAATTCCCATTGCTGTTGAGTGGATTCCAACTCATAGCGACCCTATAGGACACAGCTGAACAGTTTGATAGAATTTCCAAGGCTGTAATCTTTTCGGAAGCAGACTGCCACATCTTTCTCCTGTGGAGTGGCTGGTGGATTTGAACCACTGACCTTTTGGTTCGCAGCTGAGCACTTTAACCACTGTGCCACCAGCGCTCCTTCTTTATGACTCAGACGTGGTTAAATTTAGAACCCACTCTACTAGGGCATGAACCACCTAACATAGCAAAGAAAACCCTGTCCAAACAGTTCATATCCACAGGTGTATGAGTTAGGATTCCAACACATATTTTGGGGGGCACAATTTAATCCATATGAGTTTAAGTACACATTCACATGCAAACATGTCTGGGTACACATACACCTCCATGTTTGAAGACAGTAATACGTATGCTCAAAGCCACTCCTATATACACACAGGAAAAAAACATGCATACTCATATGTGTATGAACCCATATGTAAAAGGCATATATCCATGCTCACAAATGAACATACACTGTCACATATGCATCATATGTACACACTGATGTATGCATGCATTTACACACATCAGTATGGTCACACATGCAATCATATATGTATACAAGCTACACACGTACCAAGGCACACACAAACACACACCCATAGAATGTTTCTCTCTTTCACTCCCACCCACACACACTCTCCTTGGGATGGATGAACCCCTACCTGGGACTGAGGTGGGGTGGGGGTTGACCCAAACTCCACTCCTCGATGCCTCTTTTTGACCCTAGGGGTCAGCCTGGCCTTTGCCGTGCGCCCGTACCAGCTCACCTACCGCCAGATCAAGTACTTCTCATTCCCTGGAGAGCTGCTCATGAGGATGCTGCAGATGTTGGTGCTGCCCCTCATTGTCTCCAGCCTGGTCACAGGTGAGAGAGACCCAGCCGGTGTTAGCCTCCAGGACTCATCCGAGAGCTTAGCCTTGAGCCAAGAGCCAACATCACCACAAGCATGGGTCCTCCTCCCCAGCTCAGTGTCTCCAACATGGAGCCCACACCTAGCCTGGAGACCTTGGTCAAAGCCTCGGTCCCAATCACTTAGGTCCCAGATCCCATATGACCTGCACCACTTATCTTAATCATGTCCCTGACCTTCTTTGGAGGTAAAATCCCAGCCTGCAGGGGTGCTGTTTTATCCAGAGGTGAAAGAAAGTCTGTGGTGGGGCAGTCAGGGAAGGTAGCTGGGAGATGGTGTGGATGGTCAGGGGGTAGGATGTGGATGAAGGCGTGGAAAGTGAGTAAGATTGAGGTGACTGGATGGTGGGTGGAGGGTGGGATGGAAGTACGGATGGGTTATGTAAAGGGCCAGCTAGTAAACATTTTGAGCTTCAAGGGCCATATGGTCTCTGTTGCAACTACTCATCTCTGCTGTTGCAGCACAAAAGCAGCCACAGACACCATGTAAACAAATGAGCATGGGCTGTGTTCCAATAAAACTTTATTTCAAAAACAGGAGGCAGGCTAGATTTGGCCTGGGGATTGTAGTTTGTTAATCCCTGGATTTGGGGACAGTAGTGAAGATAAAGACATGAAAGAATGGTTTATTTGGTTGGGTTTCCTAGAAGCAGAGCCAGACTTGGGGGTATTTGCACAATTTACTGAGGGGAAGGTCTCAAGAAAAACCCGTGAGGAAGTGAGAGAAGCAGGACAGCGTAGGGAAAGAAGCTAAGTAAAGATGTAGGTTTAGAAGGTGGCTGGCCTCTAGGCCTGATCCCATGGGGGATTTCTGGACTGTGAACAGCACTCCAGAGCAGGGGGGACCTCCCAGTCTGATCCTACCGGGAGCTCTGGAGTGTAAACAGCACCATAGAGAAGAGGGACCTCTCAGCCTGACCCCATGGGGAGCTCTGGAATGTGAACCAAACCAAACTCATTGCCATTGAGTTGATTCTGACTCATAGTGACCCTGTAGGACAGAGAAGAACTGCCCTATAGGGTTTCCAAGGAGTGGCTGGTAGATCTGAACTGCCAACCTTTTGGTTAGCAGCTGAACGCTTAACTACTGCTGTACAAAATTGTCCCCCCATGAGCTGGTCTTTTGTCTCCCTGTATCAATCATTGGCTATAGGCTTCCCCTGGGAGGAAGGCATAGCCTCCCAGACATTTCTGGTGAGGCAGCTCCTATTTTGCTGAGGGCAGTTCTCAGGAAAAGGAGGCATTATAAGCTATTTGCAGCCAACACTCACAGCAGCTGCCAGGTAAAGGGCATCTGGGTGGACACCAGTGAGCTGGGTGAATGGAGGTGTGATGCTGGGGTGGATAGTGTGACGAAGAGTGGAATGAAAGTGAGGCTGTGGGGTAAATAGGGATAAATGGAAGACGGGGTTGGGGTTAATAGGGTTAACTTGGTGTAGAAGGAAGGTAGTATGGTTAGAGGAATAGTACTTGGGATAAAGATGACATAAAGGATGGAATGGGGTGTGACAGTGCACATGGACAACAGAATGGGAGTTGAAGGATGATGATATACATAGAAGATGATACATGGGTGTGGATGAATGGATTAGGGCTGGGTGCTTGGGTAGGGGTGTAGGAGAAGTGGGTGCTTGCTGGCAGGCTGTTGAGCTGGCAGCATGGAGAGGCAGGAGCGGATGGTTGGGAGAACAGATGATGGGGTATAGTCCGACTGTGCAGGGCCATACCCTCTCTCCTCCAGGCATGGCATCTCTGGACAACAAGGCAACAGGGCGAATGGGGATGAGGGCAGCTGTGTACTACATGGTGACCACAGTCATCGCTGTCTTCATTGGCATCCTCATGGTCACCATCATCCATCCTGGGAAGGGCTCCAAGGAGGGGCTGCACCGCGAGGGCCGGGTTGAGCCCGTCCCCACAGCTGATGCCTTCATGGACCTGGTCAGGTGATGTTCTTTCTACTTTTGTTGGGGTTTCCAGCCCTACATGCAACAACACATACAATTCATAGAGACAAAGGGGGCAGGTGACACAGTGTGGAAATGGTAACACCCCAAGCTTGGCCTAGTTCAAAAATTAATTAACTGATTTATTTATTTATCCCTAGTTTTATTGGTACCATTTCCTGCCATTTACTTATTTATCTATTTACTCATTAATTTAAGCCTAGTTTTATCGGTACCATTTTCTGCCATTTACTTATTTGTTTAAGCCTAGCTTTGTTGGTACCATTTTCTGCCATCTATTTATTTAGCCCTGGTGGCGCAGTGCTTAAGCATTCAACTGCTAACAAAAAGGTCAGCAGTTGGAATCCACCATCTGCTCCTTGGAAACCTTATGGGGCAGTTCCACTCTGTCCTATAGGGTTGCTATGAGTTGTAATCGACTCAATGGCAATGGGTTTGGTTTTCATTTATTTATTTAAGCCTCATTTTATTGGGGAGTCCCGAGGTGGTACAAATGATTAAGCACTTAACCACTAGCTGAAAGATTCTCAGTTCATACCCACTCAGAGAAGTCTTGGGAGACAGGCCTGGTGATCTGCTTTGGAAAGGTCACAGCCTTGAAAACCCTATGGAGCAATTCTACTCTGCAGCACACGGGGTCTCCATAAGTTGGAATCGACTTTATGGCAACTACAAGGTTTATTGATACCATTTTCTGCCCTGGAGCCTTGTGCATATCCTATGACAGCACCAACCCTTTGGATAT
The DNA here is from genome assembly GCA_030035585.1 of Dugong dugon. Classification (NCBI taxonomy): domain Eukaryota; kingdom Metazoa; phylum Chordata; class Mammalia; order Sirenia; family Dugongidae; genus Dugong; species Dugong dugon. The sequence goes on along the minus strand of CM057462.1, from coordinate 19,405,894 downwards.
GGTTTTTTGACCCTTATGTTGGGGAGGCTGTAGCTGCAGGGGCTTGGGATGGGGTCGTGACAGGTGGCATTTGCTCCATTGGAGGGTGAATGATAAACACTTAGAATAGCTGGATTTTGCCTGTCAGCATCAAGGCCAGCCATACTTCCACTGTAGTCCCTGACTTGGGGGTACCTAGAATTGGAGGAGTTCAGAAGCTGCCTGTGATCTTTTGAGGGGTCCCTGAGATGGCATAGGGGCGGCAGTTCGAATCCACCAGCCACTCCTTGGAAACCCTCTGGGGCAGTTCTACTTTGCCCTATAAAGTTGCTATGAGTCAGAATCGACTCGAAGGCAAAGTGTATGAGATGCTCAGAGAGTCCTGGATTTGAGGTCCGTCTCCACCCCTTAGCAGCTATATGGCCTTGGATAACTTACATAAATTCTCTGTGCTTTGGTTTCTTTGTATGTAAGATGGGGACACTAGTAGCACTCACCTTTAGGGCTGTTGTTTAAATCCAGATAATATAGGTAAGGCACTTAGCTCAATGCCTGGCTTAGAATAAGCTTCAAGTGTTGGCTGCCATTAATATCATTATTATTGATGTTTTTGTTGTTATTATTATAGTATTCCCTTCCAAGGTCTAACTTCCTCTCATTGGTGTTTTTCTGCAGAAATATGTTTCCGCCCAACCTTGTGGAGGCCTGCTTCAAACAGGTCAGGGGGAAGTGCAGTTTAATCAAAGAGACTTGGAGGGTTGGGGGAGCTTGCTGCTGCATGGCCAGCCCAATGGTAGAGTGTCAAAAGAAGGGCCTGACAGAGCAATGGCGGGGGGGCACTTTTGGAAGAGCCTGGGAGAAAGACGATATTTCTCATTGGTGTGATGATCAAGGGAGGGTTTGAGAGAAGGGCTTAGGCTGGAAGAATGGAGAAGGCACCAAGGCTGGGGTCAAGAGTCTAAGACTTCTGATGGTGGGACACCCATATATGAGTTCAGAGAGAGGCCCCTAAATCTGGCTGGGCATTGCCTGGGAGCCCTGGAAAATGCAGATTCTGGAGCCCCACTACAGACCTATTGCGTCAGACTCTATAGAAGTATAGGAATCAGGAATTGGTGTTCTAAAGACACTTCTCCAGGTGATTCTGATGCATCCACAGAACCGAGTTTGGGGCCAATGTCTCTTTATTTCAGTTCAAGACGCAGTATAGCACAAGGGTGGTAACCAGGACCATTGTGAGGACAGAGAACGGGTCTGAGCTGGGCACCTCCATGCCTCCTACATTCTCAGTGGACAATGGAACCAATCTCCTGGAAAATGTCACACGGGCCCTGGGCAGTCTGCACGAGGTGCTGAGCTTCGAGGAGACTGTACCAGTGCCTGGCTCAGCCAATGGCATCAATGCACTGGGCCTCGTGGTCTTCTCTGTGGCCTTCGGGCTGGTCATCGGTGGCATGAAGCATAAGGGCCGGGTCCTGCGGGACTTCTTCGACAGCCTCAATGAGGCAATTATGCGGCTGGTGGGCATCATTATCTGGTGAGTGCTGGGCTGGGGGTGGGCAGTGATAGTGCCTGGGAAGGGTGAAACCAGGGCTGGGAGGTCAAGACTGGAGGCAGCTTATCAAGGAATTGTTGGGGACATATGGTCACAGTCACTCATCTGTCTCTTGGTTAATTCACTCACTCACTCATTCATCCACTCCCTTATTCTCTGCAGTGTTTTATTCAATCATTCATTCCCTCATTCATCTATTCACTCATTCAGGAGATTGACATTCACTCATTTGTCAAATCATTCATCCACTCATTTTTTTCATTTATACTCATTCTTCCATGCATTTGTTCACTCATTCTATACATCGGTCAAATCACTCATTCACTCATTTATTTGTACTCATTCTTCCATGCATTGGTTCACTCACTCACTTATCCTTCTATGCATGAGCTAGTTTACTCATTCATATATTCATTTTCTCATAAATTCAGTCATGAACTGAAAAATTTATTCACAAACTCACCCATGCATTAGTTGAACTATTGATTGGCTCATTTATTCATCCATTCATTCATTGATCCACATATTCATCTCTCATTCACTCACTCAAATGTTCATTCATTCATCCATTTGCTCATTTACTCATACATTCATTCACTTATGTGTTCATTCATTCACTCATTCCCCACTCAATCATGTCTCCTTTGCTCCTTTGCTTGCTCATTTATCACTTACTTACTATTCCTTAATTGATTCATTCATTTTTTTCTTTAAATTCCTTTACTCCTTCACCAATTTCTTCCCTCACTCAGCAGACATTCCCCCTAGGCCAACTTTGTCTTGAACTCTGGAATACAGAGAGATTGAATTCAGTTCTTGTCATCAGGGAGCTCACAAAGTCTTGCAGGAGACACTTACTAGATAAATAGAATACAAGATGATAGGTTATGTAGTAAAGGGACATAAAAAAAAAACTGTAGTAAAGGGACATAAAAAAAGTGTTGGGAATGTGGAGATGTGAGCAGTGAATGGAAGGGTATGCAGTGAACTGTGCCTGGAAGGTAAAGAGGAAGTCACAGAGAAGGTGACCTTTTCCCTGGGCCTTGAAAAGTGAGAATTCAACAGGTCCATAAGAGGGTGGAGGTGCTTCAAGCAGAGGGAAGACAACGCACAAATCTTGAAAGTACCCGAGTTATTTGGAGAATGGTGGCATGTTCAGGAGGCAGGAGCGTAGGGTAAGTTGGGGACTGGTGTGGGAAGATGCTGACAAGGCTGGCTGGTCCCCAGTTGGGGAAAACTATGTATATCATCCCAAATAGTTTGCAAGTTGTTTTCGAAACTTGAGGCTAAAGTGGGAGCTTAGAAAAACAGCTGAGGGGAATGGGAAGGGGAGGTTATCAAAGGGAAGCAAGCAAAGGGACAAAAAAGTACCGAAGACTCAACTGAAATTGAGAATCATGAATTTATAGTGGTTATTGGCATGGTTGGGTAAAATCTGGTGTGCTAGGTGGCTGAGTATAGGAGGAAAGAAGTAATGGAAAATCAATCCAGGGCTGAGGACTTTTGCAGAGGATGAGTTGGAAGGATGGAGGCAAGGGAATTGAGAGATGGATTCACAGAGTAACCACAGAGGCAGGTCTAGACATATTGATTTGTAGACATCTCATGAACACATCAGCCAATCCTCGGCCAACCCTGAACTCAGCTTGGAGAACACAAATGTGACTGGACCAGTCCTCCTCATTCTCATTCCCACCGTGTTAGATTGAGTCTCATCATTTCTGAGCCAAACTATCGCACCAGCTTCCCGAAATCCATCCACCATAAGCATGAGCAAGCTTAGACTTCAGTTTCTAAAAGGAAAGGAGGAACAATTGAAGCCTGGGTGGTGGGGAAATGATGGAGCCACTCACAGAAACTCACAAGACCAAGGAATAGGCTGATTTGTGGGAACACAAGTGGGCCTGCAATTAACTCGCTTCTTTCATCTCTTCCACTCTCCCTTTCATGCACTGCTCCAGCCGCACTGGTCTTCTCTCTGCTCCTCCAGTACTCCAAGTTCACGCCCATTCCATGTCTACTCTGCCTGCAACAATTTCCCCCATATATACATGGTTCCTTCCCATCGTTCACGTCTCAGCTTCAGTGTCACCTCTTCCAAGAGGCTCATCCACGCTAAAGTAGCACCACCCATTCATACCACCATCAAAGCAGTTAACACCAGCTGAAGTTCTTAATTACGTGTTTCGATGTTTACTGCCTGTATCTTCTATTAGGATGTAAGCTCCATGAGAGCAGGGACCATGTGCCTGGAACATGGTAGGTGCTCAATAAATATCTGCTGAATAGATGAATAAATAAATGATTCTGATTTAGGGTGGGATGTTTGAGATGCCAGTGGGAAATCCAGATGAAATAGCTCAGGGATGGTGAGTGAGGGAGGATATGAGCTTATAATAAAGAGAAGACCGGTATATAGGTTACAAATGTGGAGCAAAGAGTTGGGGGCAGTGCATAAGGGAAGTTAGAAGGCCAGAGATGGTGAATGTCTGGGCAATGTCTAGCAAGGGGTCCTGAAGAGAGTGATTTTTTTTTGGGGGGGGGGCTTGAATGGGGGAGTAGAGGAGGGAGAGACCCACATTCAATCTGGGGCTGTAGGAATATTCTGCTGTCTGGGGTGAGCTGTGGATGAGTGGCAGCAGGAGGAGTTGGTATACATTTGTGGATTCCAGCCGCAGTTTGTTAAATGTGTGGGGAAGTCTGGGGTGGAGTAGAGGGCTGGTATGTGGGGCATTGCTTGGCTCTAGGGCTCCACATGGGCAAGTGTGCTGCACAACATTGAGGTTTCCATCTCCTCCTGTGGGGAGGTGGTCAGGAGGGAGCCCTAATAGGTGTCTGGCTTGATCCAGGTACGCACCTGTGGGCATCCTCTTCCTGATTGCTGGGAAGATCCTGGAGATGGAAGACATGGCTGTCCTGGGGGGTCAGCTGGGCATGTACACCCTGACAGTCATCGTGGGCTTATTCCTCCATGCTGGCGGTGTCCTCCCCCTCATCTACTTCCTCATCACCCACCGGAACCCCTTCCCCTTCATCGGGGGCTTGCTGCAGGCCCTCATCACTGCCATGGGCACATCTTCCAGGTATGGCTTTGTTTACCACCACTGATGCCCTCCCTGGTTTACTCCTTGTCTTTCACAGGCTCTCCTAGGAGTCCTGCCCTTAATCCCACCACAGACACCTCTTTTGAGTTGTGGAATAATGCCAGGGGCTCCTGAAAGTCTCCAGATGCCTGGTCTTTGTCCTGGGCTGGCTCTCCTGGCCCTGTTTCTTTTTCCTGTTTCCCCATTTTATGTGGAGGAGAACTACGTACCAGGTTTGAGGTTAGAACAAAGGTTCCATGATGCCCCATGTTCTCAATTTCTAGCCCAAAAGTTCTGCTTTCCCCTTGAGATGATCTCTGGAGTCCCTCTCGTCTGTCTTCTCCTTTTTTTTTTATAATTTTCGGGGGTCAATAAAGGACATACCTTTCCCTATCCAAATTCAAAATAATTTGAGAGGTATCACAAGGGCCAAGCAGATGGAGAAAAATATCATACCTGTAATGCTGATTGGAGAACTTGCCTTTCGATCTGTGGCCAAGTCAGATTGCTACCTCTGCACCCCAGAATCAAAGTTATGTGGTCACTGCAGACTGGATGTACCAAGATCCTTCTTATGGATCCAGGTGTCTCACTGCATGGCATAAAGCTGACGAGAACACACATCTTGTGGCCAGGCTGACTCCCAAAGAGATGCCCACTCCTTGTACTAAACTCACCGATCAGTTAGGTCACTCCTCCTCCCCTGGGTTAGTGTAGCTGAGGTTGCATCTGTGAGAACATCAGGAGTGGCAAGTAGGGATCTTCCATACCACCCCAAGGGCTGGGAGATTAGCAGACCCTTAGTCTTCTCCTTTCTGGGAGTAGAAAGTCAGGGTGAACTAGTGGCATAAACTAGTTTCTAGTCATTGGCTTTAAGTGGGCCAAGAGACCTCCAGCCTGGGGGACCCCCATTGCTGGGTGTGCCTGGTCATGAGTCCCTCTTCCTCATCACAGCTCTCATTCTAGAAATGTGATGCCCCTGCCCTCCTCCCCTTGCCCTAGGCCCCACATTCCCCCTCAATGTGCTCAGGGTGAGCCCTCCTTTGCCCCATAGCTGCCCCAGTCCTGCCCTGACAACCCCGGTCTCAGTCCTAGGGCTCTCTCCCCCAGCTCTGCGACACTGCCTATCACCTTCCGTTGCCTGGAGGAGGGCCTGGGCGTGGACCGACGCATCACCAGGTTTGTGCTGCCTGTGGGGGCCACCGTGAACATGGATGGCACTGCCCTCTACGAGGCCCTGGCCGCCATCTTCATTGCCCAGGTCAACAACTATGAGCTCAACCTGGGCCAGATCACAACCATCAGGTGAGGCAGCCTTGGGTGGGGCACTGCCTTGCCAGCAGGTGAGACCTAAGAGGTCATCCCTGTCAGGGAGGCAGATCGGCCAGAGGGAGGAGGGAGTCACTGCTGGACGTCAAGGGAAGTCCCGGATGTTGGAGGGAGATGTGGGAAGAGTGACAGATGAGGCCAAAGGTGCAATTTTGAGGCTATCAGGAGCTGGCAAGATATTCTGGTCTGTTCTTCTGCATTGTGGTATTGTGGGAGATCCCTTTGTTCAGCACTTTCCAAAGAGCGGCTGGTGTATCCTAACCATCCAAGGTGCTTATAAATAGGAACCCCTGGGTCTCATCACCCAGGGGTTCCAACTTAGTCATTATAAAAACAATAGCAAGCATTGTCATCTCCTTCAGGTCTTTGCCTCTATGTCCCCTTTCCAGAGCAGCAGTCCCCAAATACCCTGTTAAAAATTGTATGCCTGTTCTTCCTTCTTGTTGTTGTTGTTAGGTGCCCTCATAGCAGTTCTGACTCATAGCCACCCTATGTACAACAGATGAAACACTGGTCCTGTGCCATTCTCACAATCATTGTTATGCTTGAGCCTACTGTTGCAGCCACTGTGTCATTCCATCTCATTGAAGGTCTTCCTCTTTTTTGATGACCCTCTACTAAGCATAATGTCCTTCTCCAGGTACTGATCCCTCCTGACAACATGTCCAAAATATGTAAGATGTAGTCTCGCCATTCTTGCTTCTAAGTAGTATTCTGGTTGTACTTCTTCCAAGACAAATTTGTTCGTTCCTTTGGCAGTCCATGATATATTCAGTATTCTTCAGCAACACCACAATTCAAAGGTGTCATTTCTTCGGTCTTCATTGTCCAGCTTTTGCATGCATATGATGTGATTGAAAATACCATGGCTTGGGTCAGGCACACCTTAGTCTTCAAGGTGATAGCTTTGCTTTTCAACACTTTAAAGAGGTCTTTTGCAGATTTTCCCAATGCAATGTATCTTTTGATTTCTTGACTGCTCCTTCTATGGGTGTTGATTGTGGATCCAAACAAAATGAAATCCTTGACAACTTCAATCTTTTCTCTGTTTATCATGATGTTGCTTATTGGTCCAGCTGTGAGGATTTTTGTTTTCTTTATGTTGAGTTGTAATCCATACTGAAGGCTGTGGTCTTCGATCTGAAGTTCTTCCTTAGGCTCAGTTATTTCCTCCATAGCACCGTCTTCTTTAGTATATATTTTTACTCAGTCAACGTCTTTACTGTTTGCCTCTCCCCACTAGAATGTAAGCTCCATTCAGATGGCTTTTCTTCTATGGAATTGTCTATGTCAAATAAAACACAAATTCAGACTTTGATAAGGAGAGGCTTTCTTCAGAAAGAAAAAGGAAAAGGGAGCGACTATTGTAATAGCGGGGAGGGGAACTAATACAACATGGAAAACACTCCAAGATAAGATCTGTAAGCAGCTCAAAGAGTTAGGAGGAAAGCCTTTCTTTTACAGAGACTGACAGTAAATGAGCATAGAAAAAACCCTGGTGTAGGGAAATGACATCATTGCTGATGTTAGATGGATCTTGGCTGAAAGTAGAGAATACCAGAAAGATGTTTACTTGTGTTTTATTGACTATGCAAAGGCATTTAACTGTGTGGATCATAACAAGCTATGAATAACTTTGCGAAGAATGGGGATTCCAGAACACTTAATTGTGCTCATGAGGAACCTGTACACAGACTAAGAGGCAGTCATTCAAACAGAACAAGGGGATACTGCGTGGTTTAAAGTCAGGAAAGGTGTGTATCATGGTTGTATCCTTTCACCACACTTATTCAGTCTGTACGCTGAGCAAATAATCTGAGAAGCTGGACTGTATGAAGAAGAAGGAAGCATCAGGATGGGAGGAAGACTCATTAACAACCTGCAATATGCAGATGACACAACCTTGCTTGTGGAAAGTGTAGAGGACTTGAAGCACTTACTGATTAAGATCAAAGACTACAGCCTTCAGTATGGATTACACCTCAACATCAAGGAAACAAAAATCCTCACAACTGGGCCAATAAGCAACATCATGATAACCGGAGAAAAGATTAAAGTTGTCAAGGATTTCATTTTACTTGGATCCACAATCAATGCCCATGGAAGCATCAGTTAAGAAATCAACAATGCATTGCATTGGGCAAATCTGCTGCAAAAGACCTCTTTAAAGTGTTAAAAAGCAAAGATGTCACTTTAAGGACTAAGGTGTACCTGACCCAAGCCATGGTGTTTCCAATTACCTCATATGCATGCGAAAGCTGGACAATGAATAAGGAAGACCAAAGAAGAATTGATGCCTTTGAATTATGGTGTTGGTGAAGAATATTGAATATTCCATGGACTGCCTGAAGAATGAACAAATCTGTCTGGGAAGAGGTGCAGCCAGAATGCTCCTTAGAAGTAAGGATGGCAACACTTCATCTCATGTTATCAGGTGGGACCAGTCCCTGGAGAAGGATATCATGCTTGGTATAGTAGCGGGTCAATGAAAAAGAGGAAGACCCATAATGAGATAGACTGACACAGTGGCTTCAACAATGGGCTCAAGCATAACAACAATTGTGAAGATGGTGCAGGACTGGGCAGCATTTCATTCATAGTGTCGCTATGAGTCAGAACTGACTCGAGGGCACCTAACAACAACAACAACAGGAAAGTGGGATGAAAGGGTGATAGTAGCTCAGATCTCTGCATGAACACCTGGCAAAAGCTGTCTTGGGGTGTGCAGGACACAACTCTCCAAGGTTCTGCTCCTGTGCAGGGGTTTTTTGGAGGAAGGAGAAACTCCAGTTTGACTCCTCTGCTGATAGAAACCCAGGGGCCGATTTCTTAGCTTAGGTCTATTTCCTAGAGCAAAACAAATTTGGAAAGATTTTGACTTTGTGGGTGTGGGTCTGCCTTTGTTCCTTCCTTTCTTGCTCCATCATTCGTTTGGTGTCTACCTGACAGTCACTATGCTTGGTATTTGGGGGATCCAAAGATATGAAAGGCACTGACTCTGTCCAGAAGGAGTTTACAGTCTGGTAGGGCAGCTAGTGAGTGAAGCAACAATTCCCACACAATGTGGTAAGTGCTGTGATGGGGAAGCCAAGTGCACCTAATCTAGTCTTGGAAAGGAGGCAGTGCGTAAAACCTTCATGGACAGGTAGCACCTGGACTGAATCTGGAAGGAGGACTAGGAGCTAGCCAAGTGGAAAGGAAGGGAGTGGGTAAAGAAATTATGGCACTTCGGAGCAGTCGTTCTCCAAGTGTGGTCCCTGGACCAGCAGCAGGAACATCACCTGGGAACTTGTTAGAAATGCAAATTCTCAGGTCCACTGCAGTCCTACTGAAGCAGAAACTCTGGGCATGGAGCTCAGTCATTTGTGTTTTAATCAACCCACCAAGTGATTCTTATGCACAGTCAAGTTTGAGAATCACTGTCTTAAACTAAAAGTGGCTCATCAAGGCTGGAGCTTAGAGGGAATGTGGGGGAGTAGAAGGAGATGAGGCTGGAAAGGTGGGCAGGGGCAAGCTGGGGAAGATCCCAGCACCAAGAGTGTAAACAGCAAACACTCATATAGATTTCTATATGTCAGGCTCTGTGCAGAGACCCAGGAATGCAGAGAAAAATAAGAAATGGTTTCTGAATTCAGGAACGATCCAGTGTAAGGAAGACAAAGGAAGCAAATGATAATGATGGCAGTGATGATGAGGGTGGTGGTGATGGTGACGATGATGGTGGTGACGATAGTGATGTTGATAATGATGATAGCCAACATTTATAAAGCATAAATCACATGCTATGTGCCAGACATTGTATAAAATATTTTCAAGCATGAGACTTTTGAATGGCATTCTGTAATGTTCTGTGCATAGCTCTTTCACTGCTCTTGCAAAATAAATTTGAAAAAAGACCATCTACTTATTTTGGGTAGCATAATAAATTTAGGAGTCCAGAAGAGGTAAGCTATCTAACTCAGAAGATTCCATATAGCTTTCTTTTTTCCTTTTTTAAAATTTTCCCCTACAAAAATTTATACATACATTGTTATGTGACCCTAATTGCTCCCCCCATACTGTGACAGCACACTCCTCCTTTCCACCCCTGATTCCCCATGTCCATTCAACCAGCTCCTAACCCTCTCTGCCTTCCCATCTCACCTCCGGACAGAAGCTGCCCTTTTAGTCTCTTGTATGTACTTGAGCTAAGAGGCACCCTCCTCACGAGTATCACTTTATGTCCCACAGTCCAGTCCAATCCCTGCCTGAAGAGTTGGCCTTGGAAATTGTTTTAGTTCTGGGCTGATAGAGGATCCAGGGGCCATGCTTTCCAGGATTCCTCCAGTCTCAGTCAGACCATTAAGTCTGGTCTTCTTACTAGAATTTGAGCTCTGCACCCCACCTTTCTCCTGCTCCATCCGGGATTCTCTGTTGTGTTACCTGTCAGGGCCATCATTGGTGGTAGCCAGGCACCAAGTAGTTCTTCTGGTCCCAGGCTGATGAAGTCTCTGGTTCAAGTGGCCCTTTCTGTCTCTTGGGCTAATACTTTCCTTGCGTCTTTGGTGTTCTTAATTCTCCTTTACTCCAGGTGGTTGGGACCAATTGCTGCATCTCAGATGGCCGGTTGCAAGCTTTTGAGACCCCAGACGCCACTAACCCAAGTAGGATGCAGAACATTTTCTTAATAAGCTTTGTTATGCCAATTGACCTAGATGTCCCCTGAAAGCATGGTCCTCAGACCCCTACCCCTGCTACTCTGTCCCTCAAAGTGTTTGATTGTATTCAGGAAACTTCTTAGCTTTGGTTTAGTCCAGTTGTGCTGACTTCCTCTGTAGTGTGTGCTGTCCTTCCCTTCACCTAAGATAATTCTTATCTACTATCTAGTAAGTAAGTAACCCCCCCGACCCTCCCCACCCTCGAAACCATCAAAGAATGTTTTCTTCTGTGTTTAAACCTTTTCTTGAGTTCTTATAATAGTGGTCTTATACAATATTTGTCCTTAATAATGGTCTTATACAATATTTGTCCTTCTGTGACTGACTAAATTCACTCAGCATAATGACCTCCAGCTTCCTCCATGTTATGTTTCACAGCTTCATCGTTGTTCTTTATTGTTGAGTAGTATTCCATTGTGTGAATATACCATAATTTGTTTATCCATTAGTCCATTGATGGGCACCTAGTTTGTTTCCATCTTTTTGCTATTGTGAACAGTGCTGCAATGAACATGGTGTGCATATATTTATTCATTTGACGGTTCTTATTTCTCTAGGATATATTCCAAGGAGTGGGATAGCTGGATCACATGGTAGTTCTATTTCTAGCTTTTCAAGGAAGCGTCAAATCGATTTCCAAAGTGGTTGTACCATTTTACATTCCCACCAATAGTGTATAAGTGTTCCAGTCTCTCCACAACCTCTCCAGCATTTATTATTTTGTGTATCTTTGGATTAATGCTAGCCTTGTTGTGGTGAGATGATATCTCATTGTAGTTTTGATCTGCATTTCTCTAATGGCTAATGATCCTGGACATTTCTTCATGTGTCTGTTAGCCACTGGAAGATCTTCTTTGGCGGCGTGCCTGTTCATATTCTTTGCTCATTTTTTAATTGGGTTATTTGTCTTTTTGCTGTTGAGGTTTTGCAGTGTCTTGTAGACTGTAGAGATTAGACACTGATAGGATTTGTCATAGCCAAATTTTTTTCCCAGTCTGTAGGTTGTCTTTTGACTCTTTCGGTGAAGTCTTTAGATGAGCATAAGTGTGTGGTTTTTAGGAGCTCCCATTTATCTGGTCTCTGTTCTGGTGCTTGTGCATTGTTACTTCTGGTTCGTATTCTGTTTATGCCATGTATTAGGGCTCCTAGTGTTGTCCCTGTTTTTTCTTCCATGATCTTTATCGTTTTCAATTTTATATTTAAGTCTTTGATCCATTTTGAGTTAGTTTTTGTGCATGGTGTGAGGGTATGGGTCTTGTTTCAGTTTTTTGCAGATGGATATCCAGTTATGCCAGCACCATTTGTTAAAGAGACTGTCTTTTCCCTAGTTAACGGACTTTGGGGCTTTGTCAAATATCAGCTGCTCACAGGTGGACGAATTTATGTCTGGATTCTCAATTCTGTTCCATTGGTCTATGTATCTGTTGTTGTACCAGTACCAAGCTATTTTGACTACCGTGATGGTATAATTGGTTCTAAAATCAGGTAGTGTGAGGCCTCCCACTTTGTTCTTCTTCCTGAGTAATGCTTTACTTATTCAGAGGCTCTTCCTTTTCCATATGAAGTTGGTGATTTGTTTCTCCATCTCATTAAAAAATGACTGTGGGATTTGGATCAGGTTTGCGTTGTATCTGTAGATTGCTTTGGGTGGAATTGACATTTTCACAATGTTAAGTCTAACTATCCATGAGCAAGGTATGTTTTTTCACTTATGCAGGTCTCCTGCAGTAGTGTCTTGCAGTTTTCATTGTATAGATTTGCGCCTCTGGTTAGATTTATTCCTAAGTATTTTATCTTCTTGGGGGCTATTGTAAATGGTATTGTGTTGGTGATTTACTCTTCAAGGTTCTCTTTGTTCGTATAAAGGAATCCAACTGATTTTTGTATGTTTATCTTGTATCCTGAAACTTTGCTGACATCTTCTATTAGTTCCAGTAGTTTTCTTGTGGATTCTTTGGAGTTTTCTGTGTATAAGATCATATCATCTGCAAATAGAGATACTTTCACTTCTTCCCTACCAATTTGGATGCCCTTTATTTCTTTTTCTAGCTTAATTGCTCTGGCTAGGACCTCCAGCACAATGTTGAATAAGAGTGGTGATAAAGGGCATCCCTGTCTGGTACCCATTCTCAAGGGGAATGCTTTCAAAGTCTCTCCATTTAGGCTGATGTCGGCTGTTGGCTTTCTATAAATGCTCTTAATTACATTGAGGAATTTCCCTTCTGTTCCTATTTTGTTGAGAGTTTTTATCATGAATGTGTGTTGAACTTTGTCAAATGCCTTTTCTGCATCAATTGATAAGATCATGTGGTTCTTGTCTTTTGTTTTATTTATGTGATGGATTCCATTGGTTGTTTTTTAAATGTTGAACCATCCTTGCATACCTGGTATAAATCCCACTTGATCATGGTGAATTATTTTTTTGATATGTTGCTGAATTCTATTGGTTAGAATTTTGTTGAGGATTTTTGCGTCAATGTTCATGAGGGATATTGGTCTGTAATTTTCTTTTTTTGTGGTGTCTTTACCTGGTTTTGGTATCAGGGTTATGCTGGCTTCATAGAATGAGTTTGGGAGCATTCCATCTTTTCTATGCTCTGCAATACCTTTAGTAGTAGTGGTGTTAACTCTTCTCTGAAAGTTTGGTAGAATTCTCTGGTGAAGCCATCGGGCCAGGGCTTTTTTTTGTTGGGAGTTTTTAAATTACCTTTTCAATCTCTTCTTTTGTTATGGGTTTATTTAGTTGTTCTACCTCTGTTTGTGTTAGTTTAAGTAGGTAGTGATTTTCTAGAAATTTGTCCATTTCCTCTAGGTTTTCAAATTTGTTAGAGTATAATTTTTCATAGTATTCTGTTATGATTCTTTTCATTTCAGTTGGGTCTGTTGTGATATCACCCATCTTATTTCTTATACGGGTTATCTGCTTCCTCTCCTGTTTTCTTTTGTCAGTTTGGCCAATGGTTTATCAATTTTGTTGATGTTTTCGAAGAAGTAGCTTTTGGTCTTGTTAACTCTTTCAATTGTTTTTCTATTCTCTATTTCATTGAATTCTGCTCTAATTCTTATTATTTCCTTTCTTCTGACACCTGAGGGCTTCTTTTGCTGCTCTCTTTCTACTAATTCCAGTTGTAAGGTTAATGTTTTGATATGGCCTTTTCTTCTTTTTGGATGTGTGCATTTATTGCTATAAACTGACCTCTGAGGACTGCTTTTGCTGTGTCCCAAAGGTTCTGGTAGGATGTGTTTTCATTCTCATTTGATTCTGTGAATTTCTTTATTGCATCCTTAATTTCTTCTATAACCCAGTAGTTTTTGAGCAAGGTGTTGCTCAGTTTCCATGTGTTTGATTTTTTTTCCTTGCTTTTTGTGTTGTTGATTTCTACCTTTATGGCTTTATGGTCAGAAAAGATGCTTTGTAATATTTCGATGCTTTGGATTTTGTTAAGGCTTGCTTTATGGCCTAATATGTGGTCTATTCTGGAGAATGTTCCATGTGCATTGGAAAAGAAAGTATACTTGGCTGCTGTTGGGTGGAGTGTTCGGTATATGTGTATGAAATCAAGTTGGTTGATTGTAGCATTTAGCTCTCCCGTGTCTTTGTCAAGCTTCTTTCTTGATGTTCTGTCCTTCACTGAAAGTGGTGTGTTGAAGTCTCCTACTATTGTTGTGGAGCTGTCTGTCTCTCTTTTCAGTGCTAACAGCTAACAGAGTTTGTTTTATGTATTTTGGAGCCCTGTCATTGGGTGCATAAATATTTATTATAGTTATGTCGTCCTGCTGTATGGACCCTTTAATCATTGCATATTGTCCTTCCTTATTCTTTGTGGTAGATTTTACTTTAAAATCTATTTTCTCAGAGATTGATATTGCCACTCCTGCTCTTTTTTGAGTGTTGTTTGCTTGATATATTTTTTCCAACCTTTGAGTTTCAGTTTGTTCATGTCTTTAAGTCTAAGGTGTGTCTCTTGTAGGCAGCATATGGATGAATCATGTTTTTTTATCCAATCTGCCACTCTCTGTCTCTTTATTTGTGCATTTAGTCCATTTACATTCAGCGTAATTATTGATAGGTATGAGTTTAGTGCTGTCATTTTGATGTCTTTTTTGTGTGTTGTTCACAGCTTCTTTGTTCCACTTAATTTTCTGTGCTGCGTCATTTTTCTGTGTGTATTTTCTTTTCATCTTTTTCATTGCTGTTGATTTAGTGTTTGCTGAGTCTTGATATTTTTCTAGTTTTTTATTTTGACTTGTAGGATTGTTAGTTTCCTTTGTGGTTACCTTAATATTTACACCTATTTTTCTAAGTTTATACCAGTCTTTTATTTCTTTATATTGCTTTGACTTCCTCTCCATATGAAAAATCTATGTCTACATTTTTAAGTCCTTCTTTTTTTTTTTTTTTTTTTGGTTTTAACGAAGAGTAATTTATTTCCTCACAGTCAAAGTAGGCTAAAAGTCCAAATTCAGGGTGTCAGCTCCAGGGGAAGGCTTTTTCTCTCTGTCGGCCTTCTTCTCTTTGGTATTCCCCTGGACTAGGAGCTTCTCGGCACAGGGACCCCAGTCCAAAGGACGTGCTCTGCTCCTGACACTGCTTTCTTGATGGTATGAGGTCCCCGTAAGTCCCTCTTTTTTGTTTTAATATTATCAACTTTTACATATTGACATCTGTTTCCCTATTTTCAGTGTTTTAGCTTTGATTTATTTTTGTGTCTTCCCTATCGGGATTGATACATGGTTGCTCTGTCCTATGTTCTAGTCTTGGGTTGTTATCTGATGTTACTGATTTTCTAACTGGAAGACTCCCTTTAGTATTTCTTGTAATTTTTGTTTGGTTTTTGCAAATTCCCTAAACTTCTGTTTATCTGGAAATGCCCTAATTTCGCCACCATATTTGAGAGACAGTTTTGCTGGATATAGAATCTTGGCTGGTGGTTTTTTCCTTCAAGGCTTTATGTATGTCATCCCATTGCCTTCTTGCCTGCATGGCTTCTGCTGAGTAGTCCGAGCTTATTCTTGTTGATCTCCTTTGTAGATGGCTTTTCGTTTATCCCTAGCTGCTCTTAAAATTCTCTATCTTTGCTTTTGGCAAGTTTGATTGCAATATGTCTTAGTGACTTTCTTTTGGGATCTACCTTATGTGGGGTTTGATGAGCATCTTGGATAGATATGTTCTCACTCTCATCTTTCACGATATCAGGGAAGTTTTCTGCCAACAATTCTTCAGCAATTCTCTCTGTATTTTCTGTTGTCCCCCCTGTTCTGGTACTCCAATCACTTGTAGGTTATTCATCTTGACAGAGTCCCACATAATTCTTAGGGTTTCTTCATTTTTTAAACCATTTTATCTGATCTTTCCTCAAATAAGTTGGTGTCAAGTCCTTTATCTTCAATCTCACTAATTCTGACTTCGATTGCCTCAATTCTGCTCCTATAACTTTCTATTGAGTTGTCTAATTCTGAAATTTTATTGTTAATCTTCTGGATTTCTGATTCTTGCAGCCTGTTAAATTTGTCATTATGCTCTTCTCTAATCTTTTTAATTTCCTCTATTGCGTGTTCTGTGTTTTGCTTAATTTCCTCCCTAATTTCTTGAAGAGTTCTGTTTATTAATCTTTTGTATTCTGCCTCTGGTAATTCCAAGAAATTTTCCACCTCTGGAAAATTTCTATATTTTTTATTTTGGGAGCTTGCTGATGCCATCATGGATTGCCTCTTTATGTGATTTGATATTGACTGTTGTCTCTGACCCATCAATGTTATTTATTTTTTTTATTTTATGTTTGCTTACTCTGTCCTAGTTTCTTGGTTTGTTTTGATAAGCCCAAATAGGCTGTTTGTATGAGCTAGTTTGATTATTGGCATCTTTGAAGCTCTAATGTCCTGTCACCAGGTGGTTAGATCTGTTGCTAGGTATGTGAGCTCAGGAGTCCACCCACTCATCCTGTATGGATTCAGCTTAGGTGCCCAGATAGATAGCCACCAAGTGTGTGGTGTAGGCTCTCACAGTCGTAGATAGGCATGGGTGATTGGTGTAGGCACAGGCATCTGGATGCAGCAGGGGGACACATTCTGAGCAAGGCAGGGGGCTGACGGCCACCCCTGAGTGTCCAGGAGGAAGGCCTGTCCCTGTTCCCTAGAGCACATAGGTGAGTGGGTTTTGCAGCTGGACTGTCAGCAGCTAATGCTGTTGGCTGTAAGGACTGCGAGGCACCTCTTATTCATGGCCCCTATCACAGGTGTCTAGGTGGCATGGGTGGAGCCACCAGTCCTCAGACCCCTGATGTTGGTAGGAGAAGACCCTGCTTACTGGGCAGAGCAGTGTCAAATGTCAAGAACCTGCCACTTCACAGCTGAAACAGTTGAAGTTAGAGTTCTGGTATATACCCTGTTGTACAGCGATAATGAGGACCTGTGCTGTTGAGATGGGCCCACACAAGTCTCTGCAGGGTGAAAGGAAATCAAAGTCTGTGGATCCCTTATGCTTGTGCCTAGGCAAAGGAGCTGTGCCTACCCTGGGTTCCTGGCTTAGGGTAGCCAGGAGTTTATTTTTTCCTGTTTGTTAATTTGTTCACTCTCCAAGGCAGGGAGAATGGCTCCACGCGTGTGATGGATCCTGTTTGCAGCCCAGGGGACTAGGCAATTGCTAAAGCCAGTCCAGGACCCAGTGCAGAGCAGGGAGTGGGGAGGTCAGTGGGAGAGAGGTTTTTCCCTAAGGGAAAGTACTTATCTTTGGCTGATTGAGGGCTGCTTCTCACTAGTTCTGGGTGGCCATGTAGACTCTCAGCGGCTGTGTCTTTCCCTGTGCTTAAAACGCACCTCCTGGACATGGCTGCTTGTCTGCCTCACCTCTTAGCCCTAAATTGATCAGGCCTGAAGGGCTCAGGCTCTCGCCAGGTCAGGTCTGGTAACTCCTCGCTGCTTCCGAACCGTCTCTCCCTCCCTCTGCTGTTCAGTCTGGTTCCTCAACTCTGTCTTTGATGTTCAGGGCTTCCAGATTGCCATATATAATCAAATCACTTGTTTTTTGGGTCTTTGTTGTAAGCGGGTCCACTGGAAGCGTCTGACTACTCTGCCATCTTGGTCCTGCCTCCTCCATGTAGCTTTCTTTACCATTCCATTTTATTAACACCACCCTGAGCAATTGCACATCCAAATGAATAAACCATCCATCATTTAGTCTCAAAGTTTCCTACCTTCTGAACTCAATGACATAAACCTCCATTGCATTCCAGCTACCTAACTTTGGGACCACACTCTGTACTTTGTCCCCACTTCATCTCCTCTAACATCTTAGGCTTGCTTCTCTAGTGAAGCATATGTATATATCATATATGTTGTTGTTGTTGTAGTTAGGTGCCATCAAGTTGGTTCTGACTCACAGCAACCCTATGTACAACAGAACAAAACACTTCCCGGTCTTACACCATCTTCACAATCATTTCTATGTTTGAGTCCATTGTTGTAGCCACTGTGTCAATCCATCTCATTGTGGGTCTTCCTCTTTTTTGCTGACCCTCCATTTTACCAAGCATAATGTCCTTCTCCAGGGACTGGTCCCTCTTGATAACATGTCCAAAGCACATGAGACCAACTCTTGCCATCCTTGTTCTAATGAGCATTCTGGCTGTACCTCTTCCAAGACAGACCTGTTCATTCTTCTGGCAGTCTTTGGTATACTCAATATTCTTCACCAACCCCACAATTCAAAGGCATCAATTCTTCTTTGGTCTTTCTTATTCATTGTCCAGCTTTTGCATGCATATGAGGTGATTGAAAACATCATGGCTTGGGTCAGGCTCACCTTAGTCCTTAAAGTGACATCTTTGATTTTTAACACTTTAAAGAGGTCTTTTGCAGCAGATTTGCCCAATGCAGTGCATCATTTGATTTCTTGACTGCTGCTTCCATGGGCATTGATTGTGCATCCAAGTAAAATGAAATCCTTGACAACTTTAATCTTTTCTCCATTTATCAGGATGTTGCTTATTGGCCCAGTTGTGAGGATTTTTGTTTCCTTGATGTTGAGGTGCAACCCATACGGAAGGCTGTAGTCTTTGATCTTAATCAGTAAGTGCTTCAAGTCCTCTACACTGTTAGCGAGCAACATTGTGTCATCTGCATATCACAGGTTGTTAATGAGTCTTCCTCCCATCCTGATGCTTCCTTCTTCTTCATACAGTCCAGCTTCTCAGATTATTTGCTCAGCTTACATATTGAATAAGTGTGGTGAAAGGATACAACCATGATACACACCTTTCCTGACTTTAAACCACGCAGTATTCCCTTGTTCTGTTCAAACGACTGCCTCTTAGTCTATATACAGGTTCCTCATGAGCACAATTAAGTGTTCTGGGATCCCCATTCCTTGCAATGTTATCCATAATTTGTTATGATCCACACAGTCAAATGCCTTTGCATTTTCAACAAAACATAGGTAAACATCTTTCTGGTATTCTCTGCTTTCAGCCAAGATCCGTCTGACATCAGCAATGATATCCCTAGTTCCACATCCTCTTCTGTATCCGGCTTGTATTTCTGGCAGTTCCCTGTTAATGTACTGCTGCAACTGCTTTTTATTGATCTCCACCTGCATCTGATGAGATTAACCAGCTGTGTCTGAAGAGCCTTTGTCTGAGATATTGCCTGGGCTGCCATCTGAGTCATTGCCTGGGGAGGCATCTAAGTCATTGCGTGGGGCAAAACCTGAGGCAGATGCCTTGCAAGACATTGCTGAATGTTCTCAGAACACATCCCACCACACATTTTTGCTTCTAGGCCTATAACTATACTTAAGTCCCAGTCAGCCCCAAAACATGAAGTACAAAATATGACCAAGGAGGAGGTACATTATACTCTAAAAGAGCAGCTTGCTTTTTATGATATGTACAAACAGAAACCAGGGGAATATGTGTCGGAATGGCTATTAAGGGTGTGGGACAGTGGTGCAAGGAACATAAAGCTGGATCAGTCTGATATGATATGGGTCCACTAAGCACGATTCTTCATTCAGTGTTTAAGCTCTAGAGATTAGGAAATGATCTAGTAGTTTATTTGTGTGGCTCACTGAAGCACGGATTATATGGTAGCCTACACTAAATCAAGTAGAAGTACAAGACCTGCCTTTGTGTACTATAGAAGAAGGTATCTAAAGGCTTAGGGAAATTGGCATGTTAGAATGGATTTATCCAGTTAGACCCACAGACCCACACATGGAGTGCCCAGAGGATACACTTTTTACCAAAATGGTGAGGAACAAATTTATGACAGGAGCCCCAGCATCCTTGAAGACTGCTGTGGTTGCTATTTTATGTAAGTCAGATTTGACAGTGGGAATGGCCCTAAGTGAATTAAGACACCTAACTACAATGGGGCTGATGGGCCCCGTGGTGTTAGAGGCCAAGTGGTGACACTCAACCAACAAACACAAGATGGATGTAGTTACCATAATGGACAGTGGAGTCAAAGTAGTAATCAGGATTAAACAGAATAGCTGACTTGTATGAACTTATGGAATTGGCTACTCATAGTGTCTCTAGGAGTGAAAAAGATTGGAAATCTACTGCATACTTACTTGATCAGTACAAGCGAAAGAATTCTAGATCAAGCGAATGGAAGTCTAACTTGAATCACAAAAACAGAGAGTCATGGCCCCTCAATCATTCCCAGACTTGAGCCAGGTTACAGACCCAAACCCATTGGATGAAGGGAGGCAATGTCCCCTTGAGGAAGGACCCCACTACACTGCCAAAATTAATATTGTTAATCTCTCTCCACCCTTCCTCAAAGGGATCCATGGCCTCTTATGAGAGTGACTGTTCATTGGTGGAAAAGAAATAATCAGACTTTTTGGGAATTACTGAATAATGGCTCAGAACTGACACTAATTCCAGGAGACCCAAAATGACACTGTGGCCCACCAGAGTAGGGGCGTATGGAGGTCAGATTATTAATGGAGTCTTAGATTTGTCTCACAGTGGATCCAGTGGGTTCCCAAACCCATCATGTAGTAATTTCACCAGTTCCAGAATGCATAATTGGAATAGGTATACTCAGCAACTGGCAGAACCTCCACATTGGATCCCTGACAAGTGGAGTAAGGGCTGTTATGGTAGGAAAAGCCAAGTAGAAACCATTAGAACTGTCCCTACCTAGGAAAATAGTAAACAAAAAGGAATACCACATTCCTTGAGGGATTGCAGAGATTACTGCCACAATCAAGGACTTAAAGGTTGCAGGGGTAGTGATTCCCACAACATCCCCATTCAACTCATCTATTTGTCCTGTGCAAAAGACAGATCTTGGAGAATGACAGTGAATTATCTTAAACTTAACCAGGTGGTGACTCCAATTGCAGCTGCTGTTCCAGATGTGGTTTCATTGCTTGAGCAAATTAATACATCTCCTGGTACCTGATATGCAACTATTAGTCTGGCCTATCCCTTTTTATCAATTCCAATTTCAAGGGAACACCAGAAGCAGTTTGCCTTCAGCTGGGAAGGCCATCAATATACCTTCACTGTCCTACTTCAGGGGTATATCAACTGTCCAGCCTTATGTCATGATTTAGTTCTCAAGGACCTTGATCAACTTTCCCTGCCACAAGACATCATTTAGGTCTATTATATTGATGATATTATGCTGATTGGACCTAGTAAGGAAAAAGGGTCAGTGACTCTGTACTTACTAGTAAACCATTTGCAAGCTAGAGGGTGGGAAATCAATCCCACAAAAATTCAGGTGCCTTCCACCTCAGTGAAATTTCCAGGGGTCCAGTGGTGTGGGGGCATGTCCAGATATTCCTTCTAAAGTGAAGGATAACTTATTGTGCCCCTCCCACACACTAAAAGGGAGGCACAATGCCTAGTGGGCTTCTTTGGATTTTGGAGGCTACATATTCCTCATATGGATGTGCTACTTTGACCTATTTATCAAGTGATTTGAAAAGCTGCTTTTTTTGTGTGCGGCCCAGAACAAGAGAAGGTTCTACAACAAATTCAGGCTGCCGTGCAAGCAACTCTGCCACTTGGGCCATATGATCTGGCTGAGCCAATGGTGCTTTCAGTGTCAGCAGTAGATAAAGATGCTGTTTGGAGTCTTTGGCAGGCCCTATTGGTGAACCACAGCACAGACTCAGGATTTTGGAGCAAAGCGCTGCCATCCCCTGTAGATAACTACTCTTCTTTTGAGAAACAGCTTTTGGCTTATTACTGGTTCTTAGTAGATATTGAGTCACCTTGCTATTGGGTCACCAAGTCACCATGCAGCTTGAAATCCCTGTCATGAACTAGGTGATGTCTGATGCACAGAGCCATAAAATTGGATGTGCACAGCAGCATTCTATTATTAAATGTAAGTGATATATATGAGATCGGGCTCGAGCAGGACCTGAAGGCACAAGTAAGTTGCATGAGGAAGTGGCCCAAATGCCCATGGTCTCCACTCCTGTCACATTAGCTACCGTCTCCCAGTCTGCGTCTATGGCCTCATGGGGACTTCCTTATGATCGGTTGACTGAGGAAGAGGAAACTTGTGCCTGGTTTACAGATGGTTCTGCTCAATATGCAGGACCACATGAAAGTGGACAGTGGCAGCACTATAGTCCCTTCCTGGGACCTCCTTGAAGGATGGTGGTGGAGGGAAATCCTCCCAATGGGCAGAACTTTGAGCAGTGCAAGTGGTTTTTCACTTTGCTTGAAAGGAAAAATGGCCAGATGTGCAACTGTATACTTGGTTGTGGTTAATGGTTTGGCTGGATGATCAGGGACTTGGAAGGAACATGATTGGAAAACTGGAGACATGGAAATATAGGCAAGAGATAATGTGGATAGATCTCTCTTAATTGTCCAAAGAAGTGAAGATATTTGTGTCTCATGTGAATGCTCACCAAAGGGTGACTTTAGCAGAGAATTTTAACAATCAAGTGGATAAAATGATATGTTCTGTGGAAACCAGTCATCCTCTTTCCCTAGCTGCTCCCATCATTGCCCAATGGGCTCATGGACAAAGAGGCCATGGTAGCAGAGATGGAGGTTATGCATAGGCTTAGCATTATGGACTTTGACTCACCAAGGCTGACTTGGCTACAGCCACTGCTGAGTGCCCAGTCTACCTCAGGAGAGACCTACACTGAGTCCTCGATATGGCATCATTCCTCAAGGTGATCAGCCAGCAAGCCGGTGGCAGGTTGATTACATTGGACCAGTTCCATCATGGAAAGGGCAGCGTTTTTCTCTTATTAAAATACAATCTTATTCTAGATGCAGATTGCCTTCCCTGCATGCAGTGCTTCTGCTAAAACTACTACTAGTGGACTTACAGAATGCCTTATGTACTGTCATGGTATCCCACACAGCATCCCCTCAGATCAAGTGACCCACTTCATGGTAATTGAAGTGTGGCAATGGGCCTGTGCTCATGGAATTCACTGGTCTTACCATGTTCCCCATCATTATGAAGGAACTGGCTTGATAGAATGATGGAATGGTCTTCTAAAGACACAGTTACAGTGCCAGCTAGGTGGCAGTACTTTGCAGAGTTGGGTAATGTTCTCCAGGAGACTGTATATGCTCTAAACTAGCATCCAATATATGGTGCTTTTTCTCCTACAGCCTGGCTTCACAAGTCTAGGAATCAAGGGATGGAAATGGGTGTGGCACCTCTCAATATTACCCCTAGTGACCCACTTGCAAAATTTTTGCTACTTGTCCCTTTGACCCTATATGCTCTGCGGGTCTAGAGGTCTTAATTCCAAAGGGAGGAATGCTCCTACCAGGAGACAGAACACTAATTCTTTTGAACTAGAAGTAAAAAATGTCATCTGGCCACTTTGGCCTCTCATGCCTCTGGATCAACAGGCAAAGAAGGGAGTTATGGCATTGGCTGGTGTGATTGATTCTGATTGCCAAGGGGAAATTTGATTGATATTATATAATGGAGGTAAAGAAGAGCATGTCTGGAATACAAGAGATTCCTTAGGACTTTTCTTTGTACTACCATGTCCTGTGATTAAAGTCAATGGAAAACTATAGCAACCTAATTCGGACATGACTACTAGTGACCCAGACCCTTCAGGAATGAAGGTTTGTGTCACCCCACCAGGCAAAGAACCACAACCAGCCAAGGTGCTTGCTGAGGGAAAAGGGAATACCAAATGGGTGATGGAAGAAGGTACTTCTAAGTACCAGTTACAACTATGTGACCACTTGTACAAATAAGGACTGTAATTATTTTGAGTATTCCTTCCTTGTATGTATGCGTCAAATATTTTTGTTTTCTTCACTTATAAGATACAAGATGTAAATGGAGCTGGTGTGTTTTTGGTAGTACGCATGTTAGTTGTATCACAGTAGGTGCAATTACTTAGTAGTTGTCTTATTTAGAGATTGTGTATGGTTTAGGAGATGTGTACAGGAGCCAAGTTGACAAGGGGTGGACAGTGATGGTTAAGGTTGAATGTCAACTTGGCTGGGCCATGATTCTCAGTTGTTTCTGCAGTTATGTGATGATGTAGTTTGACAGTTATGTAATGATATAGTTATTCTCCATTTTGTAATGTAATGTAATGTAATACCTCCATGATGTGATCTGATGTGATCAGCCAATCAGTTGCAAAGGGAGTTTCCTCAGGGGGGTGGCCTGCATCCAATATATATGGACATTCTGGCAAAGATCACTGGCTTTTTCTCTCTCTGGATCCTGCATCCAGCTCATCATCATCTGACTTCCGGTTCTTGAGACTTGAGCCATGGTCTGCTGTATTGCCTACTGATCTTGGGATCCGTCAGCCTCCACAGCCTGTGAGCCAGCAACCTGCCATCTTACCTACCCATCTTGGATTCGTCAGCCTCTGCAGCCTGTGAGCCAGCAGCCTGCCGTCTGACCTGTTGGTCTTTGGTTTATAATCCTTTGCAGCTACGAAAGTCGGAAGCCTCCAGCCTGATGCCTGACCCACAGACTTGGGACTTGCCATCTTTGCCCCTTGCCATCCTCTACAACCATGTGAGCCATTTCCTTGAGATAAATCTTTCTCTTTATATATATATATATATATGTAGGGCACTGGTGGCATAGTGGTTAAAGAGCTCAGCTGCTAACCAAAAAGTCAGAGTTCAAATCCACCAGCCACTCCTTGGAAACCCTATGGGGCAGTTCTATTCTGTCTTATAGGATCACTATGAGTTAAAACTGACACGACAGCAATGGGATATATATATATATATATATATATATATATATATATATAAAATATTATTATATATTTTATATATATATATATATATATATATATATATGTATACACTTCTCTGGTTTTGCTTCTCTAGAGAAACCAGCCTAAGACGGTTAGGAACATTTATAACTGGAGGTCAGCAGCAAACAGTTTTTTCTCCCTCTTAGTGGGGGTCCTGAAAGACCATCCTATGGGGAAAACAGTCTGAACTTGCGTCCCAGCTGCTCAGGGGATTTTCAGGGATACAACTCACCTCTGGGCACAAAGGCTTATAGCCCCTGGAGGTTTTGTGGGATGTTGAGGCCATATATCATCTCTTCTGCTACATGTATAGAGTCCCTGGTCCCAGCTACCTCATTGCCACACAATGTAAAGGTTGCCATTGGGTTTTTCTTCAAGCAATGTTACTTGCCTTTCCAATGGATGACTGGGATATAAGAATACTTTTCTAGAGGAAACCAAGGATGCAGAGAAGAAGACATAAATGGTAGTTTCAAGAGAACTTGAAGCACTTACTGATTAAGATCAAAGACTACAGCCTTCAGTATGGATTACAACTCAACATAAAGAAAACAAAAAATCCTCACAACTGGGCCAATAAGCAACATCATGATAAATAGATAAAATATTGAACTTGTCAAGGATTTCATTTTACTTGGATCCACAGTCAATGCCCATGGAAGTAGTAATCAAGAAATCGAATGACATATTGCTTTGGGAATATCTGCTGCAAAAGACCTCTTTAAAGTGTTGAAAAGCACACACAGGATGTCATTTTGAAGACTAAGGTACCCTGATCCAAGCCATGGTATTTTCAATTGCCTCATATGGCATGCGAAAGCTGGACAATGAATAAAGAAGACTGAAGAAGAATTGATGCCTTTGGATCATGGTATTAGTAGAGAATATTGAATATACCATGGAATGCAGAAGAATGAACAAATCTGTCTTGAAAGAAGTACAGCCAGAATGCTCCTAAGAAGTAAGGATGGCAACACTTTGTCTCATGCTGTCAGGAGGGACCAGTCCCTGGGGAAGGGCATCATGCTTGGTAAAGTAGAGGGTCAGCAAAAGAGAGAAAGATCTTCAATGAGATGGGGTGACACAGTGGCTGCAACAATGGGCTCAAATATAGCAACAATTGTGAGGTGGCACAGGACCAGGCAGTGTTTCGTTCTGTTGTACATAGAGTTGGTTGAGTCAGAACAGACTTGACGGCACCTAACAACAACAACAACAAGAGAATACATTTTAGATTTGGCTAGGTCAGGGTCCCAGACATTGCAGTGAGCATTTCTCATTGGAGACTTTGACATCATTGGGAATAATAAAGTCATCAAAAAGGGTAAGAATGAGGGACCTTTGAGTGATGGTCTTGAACACAGAATCATTTCCGGCTACATCCACTTTTTCCTGGGAATCTATGGAGACAGCTAGATGGTGATAGCCAGTTTGAGATTCACCAGGTAAAGCTTCAAAATTTAGTGTTAGGTATGGTTGGCTGGCTGGTCCTAATAGAAACTTAACCTAAAGGAGTTCAAGTTGGCTTCTTGGCTCTGGGTGCAATTAGCTCATCCCATCCAGTGTACTGCCTGCCTCCTGTGAGCACCCACAGATCAGTGTTTATGCCAGGTGCTGCTCTTTGGGGTAGATAAGATCCTCACTTAGGATAATGGTGCTAGTGCCCCTGTTTGTGACCACGTTAAGAAGGCATTGTCCTAATTTATTATGCATAATAACATTGCAAGATAGATGTCTTAGGTACCTAGTGCAGCATAACAAAAAAATACCACAAATGGGTGGCTTTCAAGAAGAGAAATTTATGTTGTCATATTCTGGAGTCTAATCAGGGTCTCGGCCATGCCAATTCCTTCTGTGGACCTCTCTCCTAGTTTTTGGTGTCTGCCGGCAATCCTTGGCGTTCTTTTGCTTGCAGATGGGTCTTCACATGGCCTTTGTCTTCCCCTGTGTGTGTCTGTGTTTATATTGCTCTTTTTATGACACTTCTGAGTGATTAGGTAGGGCCCATCCTACTCTGGAATGACCTCATTAACACAACAAAAAATCCTGTTTCCAAATAGGATCATATTTCCAGGGGTTAGGACTTCCACATTTCTTTTCAAAGGACACAATTCAATCTGTAATAGTAAATATATGTCCCCAAATCTACAGATGAGGAAATGAGGCTCTGAATTTATGTCCAATTTGTACAGCTAGTGAATGGGGTCTGTTGGAATGTGATTTGATTAGTCCTTGTGCTGATACAGCTATGATCTGGACTAAGTGTCCTGAGTGGCCCAGTGTTGACAATTATAGAATCTAGGAAGGGGCTTCAGAGGCCACCAGGAATGATGACAACAACCACAGGTCAATGTCTTTCCTGGTAAGCTCAGTAGCTTCAGGATCCTTTTTACCACATCACGCCAGGGAATCAGAGTTGATGCAGGAGGTAAAATCTAGCCCACCCCGATCTAGTTTGGCCCTCTACTAGATGGTGGCCACCATTTCTTTCATTTCCCGCCGTGTGTTCTGCCTTTTCATTTTCCAAAACCACTATTATTTCATTCTCTCAGCACCCTAGAAAATTTCTTCTTTTGACTCTAAACTTTGTCCACCTTCCAGAGTTCCATTCCCATCAGCTGGGCCTTGTCTCTACTGACTTACCTTCTAGTATCTTACTTGCATACGGAGGGCTCATTCTCTTGGTTCACAGGTGCTGCTCTGGGTGATACTTCCGCTTCTCCAGCCTCCAGAGGCAGCTGATTAAATACCTACTCATATATCTACAATATGAGTTGTTTAAACATATCATTGAATGTACTTACAATCACGTCTCAGCAAAGGAAGAGGGGTCCCACCTGCATTGGCATTTAATGAAAGTTTCTTTGGGTTTGCTTTTCATTTTGGGGAAATTAATAGAACTCATCCCTTCCCTCTGTTGTATCCTTTCCCACTATCTTCCTCATCTCTCCCTTCCCTTGCCTTGCCTCCCTGTGTTTTGTCTCCTTTGCAGCATCACAGCCACAGCAGCCAGTGTTGGAGCTGCTGGCATCCCCCAGGCTGGTCTGGTCACCATGGTGATTGTGCTCACATCAGTTGGCCTGCCCACTGAAGACATCACCCTTATCATAGCTGTGGACTGGTTCCTGTAAGTGTTCTTCAGGATAGACCCTGGTGCTGTCTCCCCTCACCCCTCAGTCCCCGCTTCCCCCTGGAAGATTCACAATGTGTGAGTCCTCATCTCAACAAGGGCACAAAGTCCTGGAATTTTAGAGTGAAAAGAGGGCCTAGGAAGCTACTCCAATCCATGTCCTATGAATCCCAAATTACATGGAGTTAACCTTGTAAAGTAGGATGGGGAGAAATAAGTGGTGGGAGCTTTACTTGCCAGCCAAAAAAGCTCCCCTTTCACCTTTTAATGTAAAAGTCACAAAAGGTGATCCATGGGATGGATCTGGACTGCAAATGTTTTTTAAGAATTCCCAACATTTAAAAACAAGAGATTTTACCAAAAAAAAAAAAAACAAAAAAAAACAACTGGATTTCTTGATTCTTCTGGAAAAGTAGAAGGACTTTAATTCCCACATAACACTGGTTAGCTGGCCCTGAGTGCCCTCTTGGGCACAACATTTGGACGGTCTCCAGCATGTCCAGGTCATCACTTCTATTGACTCACACCTTGCGTGGTTCACTCATGGTGGTTACGTTCCTGGGTCCCATCTGCCCTTCAGTTTATAATCCCTAATTTTTTGCATCAGATGTCCACATAAGATTTCTTTAAAAAAAATTTTTTTTTTTTTTTTGCGTTACTAAGAACAAGTGTGAACATCTCAGAGTCAGTCTAACTGTATATGTTAGAGGAGGAAACCAAGGGAGGGGGAGAAACCTGCTCAAGGTCATGTGGTTATGGACAGGGCTGGAACCCAGACACCAACTTCAGGCACTGGAAGTCCCCTCCCCTCCCCTTTGCTGAAGCTCCTCAAGCCCTAGTTAACAGCAGCTTCTCTTCTCTCCCCCTCCACCAGTGACCGGCTTCGCACAATGACGAACGTCCTAGGGGACTCGATCGGAGCGGCTGTTATTGAGCACTTGTCTCAGCGGGAGCTGGAGCTGCAGGAAGCAGAGCTCACCCTCCCCAGCTTGGGGAAACCCTACAAGTCCCTACAGGAGAAGGTGGTGTCCAGGGGGCGTGGAGGCAATGAGAGTGCCATGTGAAGGGTCTCCAGCTCTACTGCCTAGAGAGAAGGAAGGGGGACTGGTGAGGAGCATCCTGGGGGAATATCCACTGCCTGGTGAACTGTGCACTGAACACACAGGTTCTGCACAGCTTGTTTGGAGGAAACAGATAAAGGAGCAGGAATGAAAGTTGTCCAACGTCTCCATTTTTTTTCTTTTTTTAAATAATATTTTATTGTGTTTTAGGTGAAAGTTTACACAGCAAATTAGGTTCCCCTTTAACAATTTTTATACAAATTGTTCCATGCCATTGGTTATAATTTTTACAATGTGTCAGAATTCTCATTATTTCCATTCTGTTTGTTCTGTTTCCATCGACCTAGCTTCCCTTCCCCTCGCCTTCTCATCTTTGCTTTTGGATAAATGTTGATGGTTTGGTCTCACGTAGTTAACTGTTTAAAGGAGCACGTTAGTCATGGTATTGTTTATTTTATAAGCCAATCTATTATTTGGCTGAAAGGTGACCTGCAGAAATAGCTTCAATTCTAAATTCGAAGGGTTTTTTGGGCAACAGTCTCGGGGGTTCCTCTAGTATCTATTGGTCCAGTAGGTCTGGATTTTTAAAGCAATTTTAGTTTCGTTCTACATCTTTCTCCCATTCTATCTGAGACCCTCTATTGTGCCCCTAGTCAGAATGGTTGGTAGTGGTAGCTGGACAACATCTGGTTCTTCTGGTCTCAGGTTAGAAGAGGCTGTGGTTTGTGTGGGTTATTAGTCCCATGGAATTGTTTCTTTGAGCCTTTGATTTCCCTCATTCTCTTTTGCACCATAAGAGTAGAGACAAACAGCTGTATCTTAGATGCCCACTCGCAAGCTTTTAAGACTCCAGACACTACTCACCAAACTAGGATGTAGAACATTATCTTTGTGAACTATTTTATGCCAATTGACTAAGTTGTTCCCTGAGACTGTGGTCCCAAGACTTTTGACCCAGTAAACCAACCCCACAAGTTGTTTGGATATGTATAGGGAGTCTCCGTAACTGTGCTCTTACGTGGTTTGTTGTATCCATTTCTTTTTGAGATTACCGGGGACTTGAGGGAGAGCCATGAGCAAGGATGGGGAGGAAATGCTTCCCTGGAACTGGAGGAAGGGACTCTTCCAGTTCATCAAGAGGGGTTAGCTCATGTTCCGTATTTTCTCAAGGAGTGATGAATCTGAGGAGGGTAAAGACAGATCACCATTTTTCACAAGAAAACAGTATCCATGCCCCTTGTATTGGGAAGCCCCAGGACAACCCTCAAATTTGATGATTCACCATGAAGTAGTCAACAGAACTCAAAAAAGCTGTTATACTCATGGTTACAGTTTACTGCAGTGAAAGGATACAGATTAAAATCAGGAAAGGCAAAAGGCACATAGGGCAGAGTTCAGGAGAAACCAGGTGTGAGCTTCCAGGTGTTCGCTCCCAGTGGTCATGGACAGCACTTGATTCTCTCAGCAACAATGTGTGACAACACACATGAAATATTGCCAACCAGGAAAACTCACCTGAGCTATGGTATCTAGGGTTTTTATTGGGGATCAGTCACGTAGGTATGGAACGCCCATGTGACTGACCTAAGTTATTCAGTCTTTAACCCCTCCAGAGGTCAAAGTGATATGACGTGGCCCAAGGCTCCAGGTGAACAATGGGTATTCACAATAAATCACATTGTTAGCTTAAACTATCTGATGTTGCACAAGGCTCAAGTATACAAAGTCACTCTTATTAGGCAGAACATTCCAAGAGCTTAGAGGTTATTCCCCAAGAGTAGGTTAACGGCCAGTCCTTTCTTTGGCATGGGATTTGAGAATCCCAGGCTCACTGAGTTAACCCTTTACTCACACACGTCAAAGTTGGAAATGGAGGAATTACTTCCCATGAAGACTGGTGGCTAGGTCTTTGTCTTGGTTATCTAGTGCTGCTATAACAGAAATACCACAAGTGGATGGCTTCAACAAATAGACGTTTATTCTCTCACAGTCTAGGAGGCTAGAAATCCAAATTCAGGACATCAGCTCCAAGGGAAGGCTTTCTCTCTCCTTCAGTTCTGGGGAAGGTCCTTGTCATCAATCTTCTCCTGGTCTAGGAGCTTCTCAGGTGCAGGGACCCTGGGTCCAATGGACACACTCTGCTCCTGGTACTGATTTCTTGGTGGTATGAGGCCCTTCCTCTCTCTGCTCATTTCTCTTTTATATCTCAAGAAAGATTGGCTTAAGACACAACTTAATCTTGTACATTAAGTCCTGCCTCCTTAACATAACTGTCGCCAATCCCACCTCATTAACATCATAGAGGTAAGATTTACAACACATAGGAAAATCACATCAGATGACAAAATGGTAAACAGTCACACAATATTGGAATCATGGCCTAGCCAAGTTGACACACATTTTGGGGGGACAGAATTCAATCCATAACATTCTACCATTTGGCCCCCAAA
Source organism: Dugong dugon (assembly GCA_030035585.1). Classification (NCBI taxonomy): domain Eukaryota; kingdom Metazoa; phylum Chordata; class Mammalia; order Sirenia; family Dugongidae; genus Dugong; species Dugong dugon. The sequence continues at coordinate 19,374,362 of CM057462.1, read as the reverse complement.
AGTTCATATCCTTGCCACATGTAAAACACATTTACTCCATCATATCATAGCAAAAGTCTTAAATCAACTCCAAGTCCAAAATCCATAAATTCCTCTTCATCTGTGAAATCTAGCATACAAATTATCTGCTTCCAAACTACAATGGTGGAACAGGCACAAGCTAGTCATTTCCATTACAAATGGGAGAAATTGGAGGAAGAGAAGGTATAACAGGCATCAAGCAAGTCAGCAGAACACATTACATTAGCCCTTGAGGCTTGAAAATAATCCTCTGTTCTCTGAGATCATTTACACAATGGCCCTGCCCTCCAGACTCTAGGTATTGGCCACGCTCTCCAGATTCTGCATGGAGGCCCCTCAACCCTGGGCTTCAGCTCCACCTTAAAGGCCCGCTGGAACAGCAATTCTGCTCCCTCAGCTTTGGGCAGCCTCATTCTCCTAATCCATCTGAGTGGTGACTCCACCCTTTGAGACTGAGGCATCTCTGCTTCCTGTGTTCCTTGTCTTTTCAGCTTCTGCTTCCTGGTTCCTTGGCCTCTCGGCCCCTCAGGCCTCATCACCTGAGTCTGCCCTGCTTATGCATATGTTCCAAAGCTCTTTAGCACCACTGATAAGTTTAGCACTAATAAGTGCCTGGAGGCACCCCACTCCACCAGTAAATTTTAGCTGGAAGGCACTCAGCTCTCTTGCTTTGTGCCTAGCTCCACCCATAAGTGCTTGGAGGCACCCCACTCTGCCAGGACGCCTCCTGCGCAAAGGCACTCAGCTCTCTCACTTCGTGGGTCAGCTTCAGTGCTGTCTCATGCTGGTCTCCTGGTTCTGTTGCTGCCGTTTCTCTGCTGCTGCCATTTCTCTGCTGCTGCTTCTCACTGCCTGTGCCATCTCCAATGTAACAGTTCCCCTCATTTCCTTTTGAGTCCTCACCAGAATTGTCTTTGATGTCCATAATTCCACAGTCTCTTCAAGGCAATCTTAAAACTCTTCCAGCCTCTACCTATTCACAGTTTCAAAACTACTTCCACATTTTAGGTGTCTGTTAGAGTGGCACCCCACTCTCGGTACCAAATTCTGTCTTGGTTAGCTAGTGCTGCTATAACAGAAATACCACAAGTGGATGGCTTCAACAAACAGAAGTTTGTTCTCTCACAGTCTAGGAGGCTAGAAGTCTAAACTCAGGGTGTCAGCTCCAGGGTAAGGCATTCTCGCTCCATCAGTTCTGTGGGAAGGTTCTTGTCAACCATCTTCTCCTGGTCTAGGAGCTTCTCAGGCACAGGAAGCGCTCTGCTCCCTGTGCTGCTTTCTTGGTGGTATGAGATCCCCCTGTCTCTCTGCTCATTTCGCTCTTTCATATCCCAAAAGAGATTGGCTTAAGACACAACCTAATCTTAGAGAAAATTGAGTCCTGCCTCATTAACATAACTGCCACCAATCCCACCTCATTAACATCATAGAGGTAGGATTTACAACACGTAGGAAAATCACATCAGATGACAAAATGGTGGACAATCACACAATATTGGGAATCATGGCCTAGCCTAAGTTGACACACATATTTGGGGGACACAATTCAATCCATAACAGTCTTGTAGCCCCAGATCTTAACTCTTGAGGCCAACTGGTCCTGCTGCCCCCATAATGACTTCAGGGGGCACTGTATCTGTTTATTACACAAGTGTGGATATTGGCCTCTTAGCATTATTTTCTTACAGCCTAATGAACCAGGTGGGATATTTAATGAGACCTTATCAAAAGCTTGGGGAAAACACAATGGAAGTAAACAGTGAGTAATATGAATAGATGTCACAGGTGTAACTAAACCCTTCTGATGAAGATCAACGACCACAGCCTTCAGTATGGATTACACGTCAACATAAAGAAAACAAAAATCCTCACAACTGGACCATTAAGCAACATCATGATAAATGGAGAAAAGATTGAAGTCATCAAGGATTTCATTTTACTTGCATCCACAGTCAACACCCATGGAAGAAGCAGTCAAGAAACCAAAAGATTCATTGAATTGGGCAAATCTGCTGCAAAAGACCTCTTTAAAGTATTGAAAAGCAAAGATGTCACTTTGAAGACTAAGGTGTGCCTGGCCCAAGTCATGGTGTTTTCAATTGCCTCATAGGCATGCCAAAGCTGGACAATGAATAAGGAAGACCAAAGAAGAATTGATGCCTTTGAATTATGGTGTTGGCGAAGAATATTGACTATATCATGGACTGCCAAAAGAATGAACAAATCTGTCTTGGAAGAAGTACAACCAGAATGTTCCTTAGAAGCAAGGATGGCGAGACTATGTCTCACATGTTTTGGACATGTTGTCAGGAGGGATCACTCCCTGGAGAAGAACATCATGCTTGGTAAAGTAGAGGGTGAACAAAAAATAAGAAGTCCCTCAACAAGATGGATTGACACAGTGGCTACAACAAAGGGCGCAAGCATAACAACGATCGTGAGGATGGTGCTAGACCGGGCAGTGTGTCGTTCTGTTGTACCTAGGGTTATAGGTATAGTCGGAACTGACTCAGTGACACCTAACAACAATAACAACAACATGACCATTTGGTCCAAGAAGCATGATACTTATTTTTTCCAAATCAAACTTCAAGTGAGCACCTACCCCCAAGATGGAAGAGAAATCCAAGCTCAGGTATGTTTTGCCACCCCTCTTCACGTCCTTCTGGATCCTAAGAGAACTCTGGGGCATAAGCAGTCGAGAGAAACTGAGAGAAGGACCAAAATCATCTTGAATCTACCTGTAGTCACCACTGTGACATTCATGGTCAGAGACTTGAAACAGTCCATATAAAGGCAGGAGACCCGTCTGTTTATAAAACTTCCTGGTGGCGAAGTGGTTAAGAGTTCGGCTGCTAACCAAAATGTCGGCAGTTTGAATCCACTAGCTGCTCCTTGGAAACCCTATGGGGCAGTTCTACTCTGTGCTATAGGGTCACTATGAGTTGGAATCGACTCAATGGCAATGGATTTTTTTGAGTTACTCCACATTTGACCACAGGGAACTCTGCCTAGTATCCCAGTCTCTAACCAAAATGTCAGCCCCCGGCCCCACCCCTCCCATGGGCAGAGGTCTTCATCCTCAGAGGGCCCTTGGTGGGAGAAGGACATGACTTAAACTGTGAAGGGATCCATGACCCCGTGTCCTCCAACCTTTGGAACACTCCTCCAACTCTCTTTTCTTTATACGTCTGGATTTTAAAGAATAAAGAATTTTATCCTCTGGAGGGTGAAGGAAACATAGATCATGTTGGGGGTACTGTGGATTGGATTAGATTATCTTTTCATTCTTTTAAGTCCCCTATGGCAGCAAGAACAAGAAAGAAATGAACCTATCTCCACGGACTATCTGACCATACAGGTCATCTGCTGTAAAACACAAGATTTGGTTTCTGGCTTCATCCTGAAAAGAGAAGATGGATATAAAATGGGGGAGGTAAAGGACAGGCTGGAAGCCACAACAAGAGATGGAATGTCTTGAGGGTGGACTAAAACTTATGTCCATTTGTGCTGCCTCTGACCATGGTGAGGAAGGTATTCTGAAGAATCCAGAACCTTTTGTCATGGAGGTAAACAAAGACACTTGGCCCTGGGGTCAGAGAGGCTGATGGAGAATCCAGGGGAAAGTAGAGCAGTGGCAGGTCCAACTGCTGTTTCTCAACAAAGAGGTAGATCAGCAGATCAGCAGCAAGAATATGAGCCACCAGACAACTCCTGCTTTCCTTCCATTCTGCAAACCTCCCAAGAATTTTCTTCTTGGCATGTGTTATTTCTTGTGACTGCTGTAACAAATTGCACAGCCTTGGTGACTTAAAACAGGAAAAATGTATTCTCTCACAGTTTTGGAGGCCAGAATCTGAAGTCAAGGTGACAGCAGGGCTGTGCTTCTTTTGAAAGCTCTATGGGAGGATCCTTCTTTGTCTCTTCCAGCTTCTGCTGGTTCCAGGCATTCCTGGGCTTGTGGCTGCCATCACTCCAGTCTGCCACTGTCTTCAAGTAGCCTTCTCCTCTTCTCTATGTCTTCTCTTCCTCTGTCTGTTATATGAACACTTGTCATTGGATTTAGGGCCCACCCACGTAATCCAGGATGATCTCATCTCAAGATTCTTAATTATATCTGTAAAGATTATTAAATCAGGTACATTATCAAGTTCCAGGTGCACTAACTTTTGGGGAGACACCAATCAACACGCTACATGGCCCACCCAAACCAGAAACATAAAAAGAAAGTGAATTCTGGGAGAAGTAGTTCAGCCTAGCTTAGACAAAAATTTTAGTGGTCCCAGGAAACATGGGTGGGGTAGTGAGGATGTGATACAAGGAAGGGAAAGCAGTCAATAAATGGTGTGTTATCAAGCCAGTTACCCAATGGGTGATTGGGGCTCCTACTGGGAATTGCTGGAAGCCAGTGTAGTTGATGCCTCAGAGTTATCTCACTCAGTGAACAAGGGAGCTGGGGTATTTATGCATCAGCTTGTGTGAGTCTTGGAGCCCTGGTGGCGTAGTGGTTAGGAACTTGGCTGCTAACCAAAAGGTCGGCAGTTCAAACCCATCAGCTGCTCCTTGGAAAACTTATGGGGCAGTTCTAATCTGACCTATAGGGTCACTATGAGTTGGAATTGACTCGACAGCAAGGGGTTTGGTTTTTGGGTTTTGGTTCGATCAGTGATTAGCTATTAATCTCAGTCCATCATCATATCATATGGCAAAAGCTTCTTCCAGTCTGGCTTGCCACAGGCTTCCATCTGATCTTGTCAGATTCCAAAAGCAGCAGTCGTCTCAACTTCACCTTTTCAGGCATGTGGTGTAATTGAGCTAAGAGATAATATTTTCTTGCTCTGAGCTTCTCTCTAGGTATTAACATAATGTTGGATTTTCCTCGTTGCATAACTCATTTATTCATTTCATTACCAGAACTTTTCCAGTTTTGGAAAGGATACTGGTTTAGATTGCCAGCAGCAGTACTGGTCTAGTAAGTGCCTTTCCCTCAGTCCACTCACTCAGTTTTTTGCTTAGGAATCGTTCCTGCTTCCATTACACACAGTTGCAACCCTGGTCCTGGGACCACAGCATTAGGTAGGAATAAAAAAAAAGTAAGTTGAGGTCATGTGGGGAATGAATAAAATTAAAGTGATATTGGGAAGAATTGCATCCTCCCCCACCCTCTGTTCCCCAGATCCACCAGAAAAACGGAGGAATTGATCCAGTGGGGATCCTCCTTGTCTCCCTTCATGTTGGGTGTTAGCACACTCAACATGTGAAAGTGTGAAAGGTGGCCCTTCATGCCTTTATCTCGTCCTATTTTAGACAACCAATATTTCAATTGCCTGTTTTAATCGTCTATCAAATCATTAACTCTGAGGTTAAAAGTGTTTCTTATTCTGAAGAAATATGACTCAGAAGTCCAGATTGATGGAGAATCTTCTCTTCCAGTTCTTTTACAGTACTCTGAAAATTTGCATCTATCACTGGGTAAGCAAAGTCCAGTCCAAAGTAAGGATATTCTCCTAGGGCTACCAGCATCAGTCTGACTTGCCATCTGTGTGTAGGGCCTTCCTCCTGGGGAATCTGCCCCATATCCATCTGCATTCTCTGTATCTCTTATTGGCAGACAAAACAGTTATTACTGGCATTTTGTGCCTCAAAGAGTCCAAGAGGGTTATGTTTAGATTCAGCCCATCTCTGCATTGCTGCAACTCCCTCATTTCCGTTCATCTCATGGGCCCAGGTGGGCCCCTAAAGGGAGCATACCAAGATAGCTACTTGCTAGATCCAATTAACTTCCAGACCTGGAAGAGGGTTCTTCTGATGGGCGCTGACATGTCCTACTTTAATGTACTTCTCAAATATCCATAGGGCTGTGCCCCACGTGGACATCCTTTAATAGGCCAGGTTTCCATTTCCCTTTTATCTGACGCTGTAGCCAGGCCATCAGACATTGCCCATGAGTCAGTAAAAACCCAAATGTAGGGGCAAACTGTGCAATTCAGCCCACTGAGCTGTTTTGTTTTTACCTTCTTCAATAAGAGTCTTTCCATCTGCAGCAGCTTTCAACACTGGATGTTGTCTGTGTAGCCTGGAACTGTCATCCATGAACCAAGCAGCTTGTTGGTTAATCGAGAGCTTTTCAAAGGGCACTGGCCAAGTGGCAATAGGATTTGGCTAATTCTCCGGTGGTTCTGAAGCCAATCCTAGTAAAAGAGAGGTCCCCAGTCTGCAGAAAATTCCACTGCCTCAAGCAGCTTGATTGGCACACCCAGTAGCTTTACATTAACATCCTGGCTCCCCTTTCCTTAACTGCTGCCCCAAACTAGAGGAAATGGGCAGAAACTGGTTTAGGCACCATGCTGACATTCTAGATAACCTTTTAGCTCATTAAGTACCTCATACGTAGTAAATTCCTCGCCTCTGGGTGGAGTTTAACTGCCATTTTCTGAACATGCACTGCATGAAGTTATATGTAAACCCCATTGTGCCTGCATAGTACGATTAAGAATGTTCCTGATGTAACTTGTTATGAACTTCCTGCTTGTAAACCTCATAAAAGTAACCTTTCTTCTCACCCTCGCTGAGCAGTCTTTGTGGAAGCAGCCCCAACTGTTCTTTTCCTTGTGCAATGAAATAAAGGCACCTTTCTACTCGCCCACCTCGGCCTCTTGTTTATTGGCTGTGAGGAGTGTCGCGAAGCAAAACCTGGGGTTTCCACTCGACAATACTAGCAGAAGAGATGCTCCCTGCTTGTATCTCCTTGCAGTACCCTGGTAGCATGCTCCTGTATAAACCATTTCCATTTTATTATGGAACCCTTCTGAATATCACCATCACTATTAGAGCATTTCTCCAACATCACCAAAAATATTATGGGTATTTAAGCTTTCAAGATTATTTTTTGTCCTTCTTTCATTGTGGTAGTCTCAATCAAAATCCAATATCCAGCTAGTAATTGTCTCTTTAATGGAAATCTGGTCCAAAATCCCAGAGGTTGTGGCTGGGTAGTGCTCACAGTCTTTTAGCACAAGGTCCAGTCAACACTCCACATAGGAATACTCTACAGTGAGTTTATGTGTATCAGCACCCCTGCTTCTATTCTACAGAGTTTGAAATCAACAACCTGTGTGGTGTCAGGCAATGTTACTAGTTCCCATTTAGCATGTCCAATCAATATTGACTCAAAGGCGGAACCACATGCCCTCTGTTTTACAATACTAAGTAAGGGAAATATTTCCCATTCAGATCAATATTCATTTCCATAATACATTTAAGTAAAGGAGGCACAACCACTTCACATAAAGCCTGTTTAAACATTATAATTTTAAACTTTTCTTCTCTACCCCTTACCATTTTACCCATTCATATGCATATGGCCTTGGGTCCCTGGCTGGAGGTCAAACCAGAAAACTTGGCCCCTTTGTCAATCCTTATTTTGATTAATCCCAAGCAATTCCTGGTGGGGCTTTTCAGTGTGATCTTTGCCTTCTTGGTTTTTAAATTCTGCTAGACTGGGATAAATAGAGCAGACTTACTAAGCCCTTTTAATGTTGGGGACCAGAAGGAGGTTCCATTCATTCACCTAACTTTCTGTAGTGCTGCATTAACATCTCTGTCCAACTCCATCACTGTCCATTTTATTCCCATTTCTTTGTAACCATCTAAAGATTTCCACTCTTCTGGGATGAGTCCCTTGACTTCTCCTTTTCTTTTTCCCTGTTATTTGATGAATCACCCTTATCCTTTTTGCATCTGTAGGGACCATAAGGGGAAGCTGGGACAACAAATCTGATAAGGCTTCTTGGACTGTTGCTCGATTTTGCAGTGGCAAATTTACATGGGGTGCCCGTGCAAAAGCAGTTCCCCTTAGATTATAATATTTACCATGGGCTGGGTAAGAGGTATATTCAGCAGATGAATACTCCAATCATCATAAAGCCAGCCCAGCATAACTTGCATATGCAGCGTATTAGCTACTTCTTCTAGAGTGTTCCACTTGGCATTTACAGGGGGAGAAGAGCAGTCTTCCTTGGTGTAAACAAACTTCACAGAGGCTTTGATCCAGTCTATCAGGCTATCTGTCCTCTCAGGGATAATCTGCAAGTGTCTACATCATGTATAGCCATTTGTGATTGTTCAATAGTGAGTTGTGGGTCCTGCATCAACCCTGACATACTCTTCCATTCTGCAGCACTTAAAACCAAAGACACTTCCCCTAAATTAGTTACTCTCATAATTCACTTTAGTAAAGGTTCCTCAGGAAACTGATGATACTGATTCACAAAATGAGACAACTCCTGCACACTATACTCCCTAGTTTCAGCAGTTTCTTGGTTTGGTCCTTCTCTCATCCAGACTACTTTCTCGGTGAACAGAGGCTCTAGAGGTATTTTCTGTTGTTCTAACATAATTTTCCCTTTTGCAGGTGGCCCTGAGGCTAGTGATTGTAGCTCTAGTGGGGTAAGATCTGAGGTAGGCCCTGCATCAGGATTCGCCCAATGCTCTTTCCTTTTCATTTTGGCCATTACATATAACGGTAACCAAGGAATTGTATATTTCTTGTTACTTTGCATTTCTTTATGCAACCAGTGACGTGTCTGTCAGTTTGTCACACAGGTTCCTGAGGAACCTGTACATAGATCAAGAGGCAGTCGTTAGAGCAGAACAAGGGAATACTGTGTGGTTTAAAGTCAGGAAAGGTGTGTGTCATGGTTGTATCCCTTCACCATACTTATTCAATCTGTATGCTGAGCAAATAATCCGAGAATCTGGACTCTGTGAAGAAGAATGCGGCATCAGGATTGGAGGAAGACTCATTAACAACTTGCAATGTGCAGATGACACAACCTTGCTTGCTGACAGTATAGAGGACTTGAAGCACTCACTGGTGAAGAGCAAAGAACACATCCTTCAGTATGGATTACACATCAACATAAAAAAAAAATTCCTCACAACTGGACCAATAAGCGACATCATGATAAACGGAGAAAAGATTGAAGTTGTCAAGGATTTCATTTTATTAGAATCCAAAATCAACACTCATGGAAGCAGCAGTCAAGAAATCAAATGAAGCATTGCATTGGGCAAATGTGCTGCAAAAGACCTCTTTAAAGTGTTAGAAAGCAAAGATGTCACTTTGAAGACTAATGTGTGCCTGACCCAAGCCATGGTGTTTTCAGTCGCCTCATATGCATGCCAAAGCTGGGCAATGAATAAGGAAAACCAAAGAATTGATGTCTTTGAATTATGATGTTGGCAAAGAATAATGGATATAACATGGACCGCCAAAAGAATGAACAAATCTGTCTTGGAAGAAGTACAGCCAGAATGAATACTCCTTAGAAGAAGGATGGCGAGACTACATCTCACCTACTTTGGACAAGTCATCAGGAGGGACCAGTCCCTGGAGAAGGACATCATGCTTGGTACAGTAGAGGGTCAATGAAAAAGAGGAATACTCTCAACAAGATGGATTGACACAGTGGCTGCAACGAAGGGCTCAAGCCCTTCTGTTGTACACAGGGTAGCTATGAGTCAGAACCGACTCAACGGCACCTAACAACAACAGCATGCATCCAGTGAGCCAACTCCTCAGGACTTAGATCCATCACCCCTAAGTCCCACTGGTAACTTTTGCCTCTAGTAACTGATTTCTGCACAGTTGCAGTTTGATACCATGAGTGATTTTTATCCCACCCAGGAATCCTCCTTCCATTTATTTTTTTCTCTTCCAAAACCACATATTTCTGTGAGTCAGGGTCATTGCAGTGAATCCCACTGGTCTGACACCAACTTCATGGATAAGAATCAACGTAAGTCCCATTCCCAAAATGTGAGGAGTAATCAAATCCCCACTTCCCACTTCTCAATCATCTCTTACACAAGCTGCTCATGTAGAACTTGCTCCCAGTCACTAGCCACCAGGAGCTAGGTCAAAGCTCATAAGTAGAAAGGACACTGCCTTTCAGACTGCCAAATAGGCAGACGACTGCTGCAAGTTTGGGGAGTCCACGCAACATCCCAAACTTCTGAGAAGCTGGCCAGAGATTCAGGGTCATCTCATTATCCCTTCAGGATGCCAGTTGCAAGCCCACAGGTCTCCCCTGGGCTTCCTCACTTTCACATGCTGGCTCCCTCTACTCCTTTGGGTTCAATAATTCACTGGAATGACTTACAGAACTCACAGAAAGTAATATACGTATGATTACAGATATGGCAAAAGAATACAAATCAGGATCGTCTTAAGAAAGAGACATCTGGGCGAAGTCTGGGAGGATTCCCAGTGCAAAGCTCCCATGTCTCAAAGAGGGCGCATCACTTTGCCAAATAGGAAACTCTTAGCCTCTGTGTTCAGGGCTTTTATCAGTCAGTCATGATTGAGCCCTCATGGCATATGCATGTGTCAAAATGGCATAGGGCAGCATCTGACCTCCTTCAACTTCACAAAGGGTAAAGATTCCTATGAGAAGTAGGTCAGATATGCCTCCTGTCTCCTCCATCTTTACCAATTCTGATGCCAACCATCCCTCCCACGGCACTCTGTACTTCTCAGCTGGGTTCAGTAATTCATTTCAATGGCCACATAGAACTCACAGATCATACTCACAGTTATGGGGTTTATTAAAAAAGTAAACAGGTTACAATTCAGGTTCAGGAACACTCAGAATACGGTTCTTCCATCAGGACAGCCTCTTCCCAGCCATGCCCATGGGCATGCCTCTCTCTGGCCCTCAGCATCTGCCCTACTCGAGCAAGTGTTACAAAGCTCTTTTATCTCCACCAATAAGTGCCCAGAGGCACCCTATTCTGTAAGTAAGCCTCAGCCTGAAGGTGCTCAGCTCTCCCTCTGTGGGTCAGCAAACCTAGCTCCACCAAGTGCCTGGAGGCACCCTACTCCACCAGCAAGCCTCCTGCCCGAAGGCACTCAGCTTTCTCTCCAGGAAGCCCACCACTTCGTCTCCTGCTGGTCTTTTCTGCCACCGTTTCTCTGCTATCACTTCTCGCCATCTTCAGTGTTACAGCACTCTCTCTCTAGGTCTCTTGGTTCCAGGAACTTCTCAGTACAGGGTCCCGGGTCCAAAGGACATGCTCTGCTCTTGGCTCTTCTTCCTTGGTGGTGGTGGGATCCTCTCTGCTCTGCAATTGGCTCTCTTTTAAGCCTAGTGGGATGGCAAAACTGACCAATCCCCTTGGTGGGCCACAATTACTTTATTTGCACAGTCCCACTCAATCACTTGGGTGGGAGTTACAAGGCCATGGTGGGAAAGGCCACACAAAAAAGATCCATCACACCACAGCCAAGACAGGCTAAATCATGCCTCCTGAGGTTAGTTGACATCAGCCTACAAGGTAAGTCTTTTCTGGTCTGCCAGCCCCCACTCTTTAGCACAAATCCTCAGGTGTGGTCTAGAGGTTTCAGATAAAGGCACCTCAATTACTCCCGGAGTTTCTTCACAGAAACCAAGGACAAAGGCCAAAATTGTTTTCCATTACCACACAGTAACCTTAGGAAACCAAGACAATTTGGTACATGCTCCAAATTACCCCATGAGTTTTTTCCTAGAACAAATCCAGAATAAGCCCCAGGCAAAAAACAGAAACCATGTGCATGGAGAGTTTATAGTATGTGTGGCAATGCACATGCTCAGTTTAGTGAAAAGTATGCTACTTCTTATTTGTATGAAGGAGTTCTAGAGTAGACACTTCCCTATAGAGTAAATACCCAACTCCCGTTCTAAATACTACGGGGAGGAAATATCTTTCATTGATGATAATCATATTAGTTTTCAATACAACTTTAGTGACCCAGTTTGTTAATTAATACTCGTTTCAAGTAAAAGAATCTGTATTTTTTAAATCTAGTTTTTATACCTTTAAAAAAAAAATGAGTAAAGGATTCTTGAAACCAAAAAATTAGAAAAGCACTGTGAATTATTCCTGGTCTTGATAGATACTTTTCTCATAAGGACCCAATGGATTGGAATTCCAAGCCTCTATATGTTCCTGGGGAGCCCTGGTGGCACAGTGGTTAAGAGCTCAGCTGCTAACCAAAATATTGGTAGTTCGAATCCACCAGCTGCTCCTTGGAAACTCCATGAGATATTTCTACTCTGTCTTATAGGGTCACTTTGAGCTGGAATCAACTTGATGGTAACGGGCTTGGTTTGGGTTTTTATATGTTCCTGGACTATATGAAGAAGAATGCGGCATCAGGATTGATGGAGGACTTATTAACAACCTGTGATGTGCAGATGACACAACCTTGCTTGCTGAAAGTACAGATGACTTAAAACACTTACTGATAAAGATCAATAACTACAGCCTTCAGTATGGATTGCAACTCAATATCAAGAAAACAAAAATCCTCACAACTGGGCCAATAAGCAACATCATGATAAACAGAGAAAATATTGAAGTTGTCAAGGATTTCATTTTACTTGGATCCACAATCAATGCCCATGGAAACAGTAGACAAGAAATCAAACGATGTATTTCATTGGGAAAATTTGCTGCAAAAGACATCTTTTGAAGTGTTGAAAAGCAAAGATGTCACTTTGAGGACTAAGATGCTCCTGACCCAAGCTATATTTTCAATAGCCTCATATGCATGCCATAGATAGACAATGAATAAGGAAGATAGAAGAAGAATTGACACCTTTGAATTGTGGTTTTGGTGAGGAACAATAAATATACCAAAGACTGCCAGAAGAACAAACAAATTTGTTTTGGAAGAAGTATAGCCAGAATGCTCCTTAGAAGCGAAGATGGCAAGACTTCTTCTCACCTACTTTGGACATGTTATCAGGAGGGACAAGTCCCTGGAGAAGGACATCATGCGTGGTAAAGTAGAGGGTCAGCAAAAAAGAGGAAGACCCTCAACGAGAAGGTTTGACACAGTGGGTGCAATAATGGGCTCAAGCATAACAATGATTGTGAGGAAGGTACAGAACTGGGCAGTGTTTAGTTCTGTTGTACGTAGGGTTGCTATGAATTGGAAACAGCTCGACAGCACCTAACAACAACATATGTGCCTGGCAACCTAATTTTGTGGTTCTTGTAGCTCAGGAAGCTGTTTTCAGTGACCTGAGGGACTGTGATTAAACTTAGCTTGTTTTCTCTTGGCATTGTGGGGTTTTTTTTGGTCTATTTTATTATCAGTTTTTCTTATTCTGTCTGTACTCTTTTTTGCTCTGCTTTCTCAAATTTTTCTTTATTGTTTTGTTACTTTTTCATTTATTTTCTTCTTTTATTTTTCTTTCTCATTTTATTACTTTTTATGTTTTCTTTATCTTTATACTTCTCTCATTTTATCTTTTTTCTTTTATTTCATTTTTATTGATTTTTTAAATTTTTTTATCTTCTGGGTTTGTTTTTTCAATTCATCTTTTAATTTGTTATGTTTACTTTTTCCAAATTTATTCTTTTTCTTTATTTTCCATTTCTTTTTTCCTTTTCTTACTTTTTTCTTTATTCATACATTTTTATGTTTATATTTTTCTGTATTGTTTTCCTTTTCTCACTTTATTCTTTATTTTTTTTTATTTTCTGTTTTTCTGTATTCACTTCTTTTTATTGCTCATTTTATCTTTTCCTATTTTTGCCTTTTTTTGTTTTTTTATATTTTCCACCTCATATTTTATTTATTCTTTACATTTTTGTTTTTCACATTTTATCTTTTTAACTTATTTAGTATTTTTCTCATTTTATTCATTTCCAATTTTTTATTTTGGCCACTTTTTTCACTTTATATTTTTCTCATTTGTTAATTTTTCACATTTAATTAAGTTTTTATTTTATTATTTTGTAATCTTATTATTTTAATTTATTTTATTTTTGTTACTTTTGCATTTTATAAACTCTAATTGTTTTAAGACTTTTCACATTTTTCTTTTTTATAATTTTATTTTATTTTCATTTTTTTCTTTTAAAATTGTTTTAATTTTTTCTCATTTTTTTTCCTCTTTTAATTAAGTTTCTAGCCATCAGTTTTTTCCATTTTTAATACTTCACCAAGAGCACTCCTTGGCCTCAAGTCCAGCAGGCCTTGACTCTAAGTCCAAAATGATGCAGAGACTCCTAGCCATCTCTGCTGAGGACACCCATATGGGAGACTGTCATCAGTCTCATCAGAACCATCAGAACCATCTGCAAGAGGACCTTCACCAAAATGAAGTTGGTCCTGCACGTCTTCACTGGCAAAGTAGTAGTTAAGATCGTAGATAAGACCCAGCTTCCACAGACTATCCCAAGAGGCAAAAATTATAAAGGCTCTTAATCATCCCAACATTGTGAAGAGTACAGATTTGTTCCTAGTGTTCAGAAGCTGCTTGAGCAATGAAAATTGGAAGCAACACAAGTTCTCTCCATAGATGTCTTAGTCTGGGTTCTCTAGAGGAGCAAAACCAATGAAGCGTATATAGATATATATATAGAGAGAAGTTTATTTCAATTAAATGGCTCATGCAATTGTGAGGAAATGGCTTATGCAATTGTGGGGCTGGCAAGTCCCAAATCCGTGAGTCAGGCAGTAGGATGAAGGCTTCTGGCAGGCTGAAGTCTTCTACTGGTTCACTTTGTTGCATATTAATGTTCCTAGGAAGCAAAGTTATTGTTAAAAGCGAAGAGAGACTAATATAAAATAATAGAAAGTGAGAGTATTTTCACACTTACCCCATGAATGTTTCTTTCTTTGACCCAGTCTAAGTCAACTCTAAGCAAACATTTGTGAGAACCATTAGAATCTTTGCCTAAAACCTACCTTCCTGCCCTATTGTTGTTTTCAAACTTAGTAAATCTCCAGTCCACCACAACTCCTAAAAACCTCTTGCCTAACCTCACTTTTGGAGTTGAACTCATAATTATGCTAAGATCTCTCTGTATTGCAATAGCCTGAATAAAGCCTATCTTCCCGTTTAACATTGTCTGGCACATTTTCTTTAACATAAGAATAAACTTTATAACAATAAATTTGTATCAGGAATATGAGTATGAATTTATTATATAAGTAAATATATATTCTAGATGTTCACTGAAAGGAATAGGTAGCATTATACCCCAATAACATTGAGCTTCTGTATCACACAGATCTTGGTTTCAAAAAGAAACCAGAGATTTTAGGAGAAATGGTTGATTCCAGGTCTGGAATAGAAAAGTATAAGTGATTCGAGGACTTCTTTTGTATTCAAAGACTAACAAGGTTGTGTCAAAGACACACAGGAAGCAACTATAAAGACCCACCCTTGACCAAATCTGGGAAAATTTGAATATTAAAACAAATGATAACAATTGATTATAATATAGGTTGTTACTGTTTTTGTTAGATGCCGTTGAGTCAAATTTTGACTCATAGTGACCCTATGTGCAACAGAACAAAGCGCTGCCCCATCCTGCGCCATCCTCACAATCATATCTTTTTGACCCCATTGTTGCAGCCAGTGTGTCAATCCAACTCTTTGAGGGTCTTCCTCTTTTTTGCTGACCTTCTACTTTACTAAGCCTGCTGTTCTTCTCCAGGGACAGGTTTCCTCCTGATGACATGCCCAAATAAGTGAGACTACCCAAAAATAATATACATAGTGAATGAAATATATACATATATATGAATACTCCATGATAAGCCAAAAAGTATAGCGGGCAGGGAGAAGAACAGCTCTTGTTTTTAGGAAACTGCCCATTAAAGAATGGAGAAGGAATGACAGAAAAAGCCACAATTTAGTAAAGTCTCCAATGTAAAAAAAAGTTTCAGGCAAAAATCAACACGTGATGTTGAAACCATTGGGTGAAACGCTATTGGGGAACAGACTATTCCCCTGTTGCCCAAGTAACATCCACAGATGACTACAAAGAAAAATGTGACTATACAAAAGAGAGATCAGCAGCTACCACCTTGATTAAACACCTGTTGCAATGCAATAGATTTCTCTGGCCCTGGGCCACAGTCTGCCCTGTGATTGTGAAGACACAGTGGCTGCAACAATGGGCTCAAGCGTAACAATGATTGTGAGGATGGTGCAGAACCTGGCAGTGTTTCGTTCTGTTGTGCATAGGGTCACTGAGTCGGAACTGACTCAATGGCACCTAAAAACAACAACTCGGCTTCCAGGGATTGGTCAGTTTACTAGTTGGAAAGGTGATGTGTAAAACCACCCAAAAGGATTGAGCGACTTGTGGTCCACCAAGGGGATTGGTCAGTTTGTGGTCCTGCTGGGAGGGCCACACCTTGAAATTGACAAGGAGATTGCTTATATAAGCAGCAAACCCCATGGAGTTTTTTAGAGAGGAGGGACCCTCAACACCAAGAAAAGCCTGGAGTACAGCAGTTTGGACCTGGGGTTCCTATGAGAAAAACCTCCTAAAAGAGCTATAATACAGGTTAAGGGCTGTAACAGTGAAGATGGTGAGAGGCCAGGAAGGGACTCAGTGACAGAGCTAGTGGCTAAGAGGCCCAGAAGGAGCCTGGTGGCAGAGCTGGTGGCAGAGAGGGCCTGTAAGCCTGAGGAAGGGTCTGCACGGTTGAGAAGGCCTGAGAGAGATAAGGAAGCTGCTACACTGGCTATAAGCTGGGCCAGTTAGCAGTGGAAAGGCTGACAGTGGGGAGGCTAACAATGAAGAGACCTGACAGCTGAAAGGCCTGACAGTGGAGAGGCCTCAAGGTGGGCAGGCCTGATGGCAGAGAGCTGCTGAGAGAGCTGTCCTGGTTGGAAGCTGTCCTGCACTGAAGAAAGGAAGGGTGTGCTCTCCACTTTGGGACAAACTTCCAGACCTTGCCTATGTGCTTCCTGATCCTGATGCAAATTGTTCCTATTATTTCCAAGTTGATCCTGACCCTGAGTTGTCCTTGTGTGGTGAAATGAGTTTATGTTAGCCTTTTGCCTTTGTTCTGTGAAAAAGAGAGAAAACAGCTTGGGAGATTTTTTCCACTGGGCCTTGAGAAGTTTTTACAGTTGCCCTTGTTACAGTCACCCAGGGATGAAGCTAGTCCCTGCTGGTAGAAAATGTCAGTTATTATGCAAATAGATGGAACCACTTTCGAGGGGATTGACCAGTTTAGTCCAGAGAGGGGATTGGTCAGTTATTATGCAAATAAGGTGCGTAAAATCTGTCCAGTAAGATCGAGCCTATCTCTCATGAATTTAGGCAATTGCTTATGCTACATTAGATCTGTCATCAGTCATAGTGGGAAAACCTGCATTATGTGCCTACTAATGAGATACAACATGAAGTACAAACATCACATATGAAATTTTCAATCATCTAGACCTGAGCAATCTAACACAGTGATCAGTAGCTCCATGTAGCTATTGAGAACATGAACTGTGGCTAGTACAACTGAGAAATGGGGTTCTTAATTTTATGTACTTTTAATTAATTTCATTTTAATGGTAAACTTGATTCAATTATTGGAAAAGTAAGTTCGGAACAACCTCAGTTTGTGAATCTACTTTTTCAACAGGAAATTTTATGAAATCTAAATGCTGATTAAGAATTTCCAATGAAAATTTTGCATCCATCTTGAGATCTGCTGTTTCCGGATTCAGGAAGACTTAGTACAAAATAGAAGAACAAAAAACTTTATATACATGACTTTAATTGTTAATTTCAATATTAATTTTTATACTGATAGTAATTAATTATATTAGGCTAAATAAGATATATAATTAAAAATAATTCCCTTTTGACATTTTTAATTTTTTTAAATGGCTACTAAAATTTTTAAAATTACATCTGTGGCTTGCATTACATTTGTATTAGACAGAACTATTCTAGACTCAACATCCACTTAACAAGAAATACAGGAGACAAACTAATTAAACAAAATCATGAGAAAACAACTCTCCTCGAGTTTCTATTATTTAAAAAAAAGAAGCAAAACTGCAGGAGAATGTACCATGTAAAAAATATTAAAGAGCCCTTTGTCCTCATTTGCTTTTTATCCACCACTCTAGCCCTCACACATGTCATTTCCCATTTCTCCATGCCATTAGCCTCACAGTTGCTTGTGGTTCCATGAAGATGCCTCATACTCCCTTCTCTTACCATTTGGACAGCAAAAAATATGACGTCACTTCTTGATAAAAACGCTCGATGAGATAGGAAT
Source organism: Dugong dugon (assembly GCA_030035585.1). Taxonomy (NCBI): domain Eukaryota; kingdom Metazoa; phylum Chordata; class Mammalia; order Sirenia; family Dugongidae; genus Dugong; species Dugong dugon. The sequence goes on along the minus strand of CM057462.1, from coordinate 19,356,256 downwards.
AGAAAGAGAATTCCTCAATATGATTTAATGTCTTTTTTAATTGTGCTTTAAGTGAAAGTTCACAATTCAAGTCAGTTTCTTATACAAAAATTTATACACACATTGCTATGTGACCCTAGCTGCTTTCCCTATACAGTGACAGCACACTCCTCCTGATTAAGGTCATTTTTCAAAAACCCACTGCCAACATCATTTTCAGTGAAGAAAGACTGAGTGCTTTCACCTTAACATAAGTGTGGTGAAATGAATTACTTTGTGTGGAATTCTGCCTTGGTTCTTTGAAAAAATAGCTGGAGAGATTTTTTCCCCTAAGCCCTGAGGAGTTACCTTTGCCCTGTTTGCTATCCTACACGGTTTGTTACTTTTGTCCAGGATGATTGATATTTCCTGGTTAAGCTGTAAACAACTTGATAGCTTGATACTTTTTGTCTGGCTTTGTGCTGTAGCCTGCCTTGTGATTGGTCTATTTTGCACACCTGGCAGGGATTGGTCAATATATTACAGACTATGTAAAGGACTTTGAGTATATCCAACCTGCATTTAGAGACCATCTTAAGAATAGATTTGACGCATTGGACACTAATGACGGAAGACCAGACGAGTTGAGGGAGGACATCAAGGTTATCATACATGAAGAAAGCAAAAGGTCTTTAAAAAGACAGGAAAGAAAGAAAAAATCACAAGAATGTTAGAAGAGACTCTGAAACTTGCTCTTGAACATAGAGTAGCTAAGGTGAATGGAAGAAATAATGAAGTAAAAGAGCTGAACAGAATATTTCAAAGGGCAGCTCGAGAAGACAAAGTAAAGAATTGTAATGAAATATACAAAGACCAGGAGTTAGAAACCCAAAAGGGAAAAACGCACTTGGCATTTCTCAAGCCAAAAGAACTGAAGAAAAAATTCAAGCTTCGAGTTGCAATACTGAGGATTTCTAAGGCTCCCTGGTGGAGCAGTGTTTAAGCACTCGGCTGCTAACCAAAAGGTCAGTGATTTGAACCCATCAGCCGCTCCATGGGAGAAAGACGTGGGAAGTTGCTTCCATAAAGATTACAGCCTTGGAAGCCCTGTGGGGCAGTTCTACTTTGTCCTACAGGGTTGCTATGAGTCGGAATCGACTTGACGGCAATGGGTCTTGGGTTGGGTTATGGGCAAAATGTTGAACAAAGTAGAAAGCATCAAAAGAAGATGGAAGGAATACACAGAGTTACTGTACCAAAAAGAATTGGTCAACATTCAAACATTTCAGGAGGTAGCATATGATCAAGAACCGATGATAATGAAAGAAGAAGTCTAAGCTGCACTGAAGGCATTGGCAAAAAACAAGGCTCCAGGAATTGACCCAATTCCAATTGAGATCTTTCGGCAAACTGATGCAGCACTAGAAGTGCTCACTTGTCTACGCCAAGAAATTTGGAAGACAGCTACGTGGTCAACCGATTGGAAGAGATCCATATTTGTGCCCATTCCACAGCAAGGTGATAGAACAGAATGCAGAATTTATCGAACAATATCATTAATAACACACACAAGTAAAATATTGCTGAAGGTCATTCAAAAGCGGTTGTGGCAGTATATCCGCAAGGAACTGCCAGAAATTCAAGCCATATTTAGAAGAGGACATGGAATGAGGGATATCATTGCTGATGTTAGATGGATCTTGGCCAAAAGCAGAGAATACCAGAAAGGTATTTACTTGTATTTTATTGTCTACGCAAAGGCATTAGACTGTGTGGATCAAAAAAATTATGAATTACACTGCAAAGAATGGGGAATTCCAGAACATTTAATAGTGCTCATGAGGAACCTGTGCATAGACCAAGAGGTGGTCGTTCCAACAGAACAAGGTGATACTGTTTGGTTTAAAGTCAGGAAAGTTGTGTGTCAGGGTTGTATCCTTTCACCATACCTATTCAGTCTGTATGCTGAGCAAATTATCTGAGAAGCTGGACTATATGAAGAAGAACATGGCATCAGGACTGGAGGAAGACTCATTAACAGCCTGAGATATGCAGATGACACAGTGTTGCTTGCTGAAAGTGAAGAGGACTTGAAGCACTTACTGATGAAGATCAAAGACCACAGCCTTCAGTATGGATTGCACCTTGACATAGAGAAAACAAAAATCCTCACAACTGACCAATAAACAACATCATCATAAACGGAGAAAATATTGAAGTTGTCAAGGATTTCATTTTACTTGGATCCACAATCAATGCCCATGGAAGCAGCAGTCAAGAAATCAAACGACGTATTGTATTGGGAAAATCTGCTGCGTAAGACTTTTTTCAAGTGTTCAAAAGCAAAGATGTCATTTTGAGGACTAAGGCACATTTGACCCAAGTCATGTTATTTTCAATTGTCTCATATGCGTGGGAAAGTTGGACAATGAATAAGGAAGGCTGAAGAAGAATTGATGCTTTTGAGTTATGGTGTTGGCAAAGAATATTGAATATACCATGGACGTCAAGAAAAATGAACAAATCTGCCTTGGAAGAAGTACAGCCAGAATGCTCCTTAGAAGCAAGGATGGCGAGACTTCATCCCATGCACTTTGGACATGTTGTCAGGAGGAACCAGTCCCTGGAGAAGGACATCATGCTTGGTAAAGTAGAAGGTCAGCGAAAAAGTGGAAGACCTTCAAAGAGATGGATTGACACAGTGGCTGCATCAATGGTCTCAAGCATAACAACAATTGTGAGGATGGTGTAGGACCCAGCAGTGTTTCGTTCTGATGTACATAGGGTCACTACGAATCGGAATCTACTCGACGGCACCTAACAACAACAACATACGTAAGAATATGGTATTACCAGTAAATGAATTTGTTGAGAAAAGTTTAGTCTACCGGTGTAGAAGGAAATCAGAGCTTCCCTTTGTTTGGAAGGCAGAGTATAAAATAGTATGTACATGATGACAATTTTATAAAACATTTATATGTGTGGGCAAATCAGCCTGTAAAGAAGGTTCACCCTTAAAAGGGATTCTCTCCCAAAGGTCAGACTGAGTGATTTCTTTACACATTTTGCTTCTAATCTACAATTTTCCTACAGTTATTGCTTATTACTTATATAATTTTTAATATTTAAAATTATTAATTTACTTTTGGAATGTATAGTAGTATGAGTTTTGACAAAATATATCACGTCATAACCTAGTTCCATGATGAAAGTACAGATCTTTCATTCCTTCCAAAAAAAATCTCTAGCGCTGTCCCTTTTTAGTCAAACCTCAGTGTGAATCCATGACAACTGTTCTGATACATGTCATTCAGTGTGTAGCCTTTAGATTTTGGCTTGTTTCATTTAGCATAATAAATTCGAGATTAATGCATATTGATGAACGTATCGCTAGCTTGTTCCTTCTTATTACTTTTATTATTCCATTATATGCACAAACGTCGTTAGTTCCTGTTTTTTTGTCAATAAAACAGCTATATAAACATTCATACACAGATATTTATGTGATCATAAGACTTTATTTTTCTCACATATATCCCTATGAGTAGGAGTTCTGTAGGTATGTTTATAAGAGACTGTCGATTTGTCTTTAAATAGGGCTGCACCATACTATATTCCACCAGGAATATAGTAATTCCAGCTGTTTCTAGGATCTGGTTGTTGTTGTTAGCTGCCATTGAGTCTGTTTTGACTTACAGCGATCCTATGTACAACAGAACGAAACACTGCCTGGCCCTGCATCATCCTCACAATCATTGGTATGTTTAAGCCCATTGTTGCAGCCACTGTGTTGATCCATTTTGTTGAGGGTCTTCTTCTTTTTCACTGACCTTCTACTTTACCAAGGATTATGCCCTTGGGACCGGGGATTGGTCCCTCCTGACAACATGCCCAAAGTACCTGAGAGGAAGTCTTGCCATCCTTGCTTCTAAGGAGCATTCTGGCTGTACTTTTTCCAAGACATATTTGTTTGCTCTTCTGGCAGTCCATGGTACATTCAATATTCTCCAGCAACACCATAATTCAAAGGCATCGATTCTTCTTTGGTCTTCCTTATTCACTGTCCAGCTTTGACATGCATATAAAGCAATTGAAAAGATCTTGGCTTGGGTCAGGCGCGTTTTAGTCCTTAAAGTGATATCTTTGCTTCTGAACTCTTTACAGAGGTCTTTTGCAGCAGATTTGCCCAATGCAATACATAGTTTGATTTCTTGACTGCTGCTACCATGGGTATTGATTGTGGATCCAAGTAAAATGAAATCCTTGACAACTTCAATATTGTATCCATTTATCAAGATTTTGCTTATTTTTCCAGTTGTGAGGATTTTTGTTTTCTTTATGTTGAATTGTAGTCCATACTGAAGGCTGAGGTCTTTGATCTTTATCAGTAATTGCTTCAAGTCCTCTTCAATTTCAGCAAGAAAGGTTATGTCATCCGCATATCGCAGGTTGTTAATGAGTCTTCCTATAATGTTGATACTTCATTCTCCTGTATCCAGATGGTCACCATCTGACCTCCTGTTCTTGGGACTTAAGCCAGAGGTCTGCCGTATTGCTTGCCAATCTTGGGATTCATCAACCTCCACAGCCTGTAAGCCAGCAGCCTGCCATCTTACCTGCCAATCTTGGATTCATCAGCCCCTACAGCAACGTGAGTCAGGAGAAGCCTCCAGCCTGATGCTCAACCCATTGACTTGGGACTTGCCAACACCTATAAAAGTGTTAGCAATTTCCTCGAGATACGTGTGTGTGTGTGTGTGTGTGTGTGTGTGTGTGTGTGTGTATATATATATATATATATATGCTTCAGTGACTTTGCTTCTCTAGAGAACCCAGCCTAAGACATTTGGTACTGACAGTGGTTCTAGAGAGACAAAATTGTAAAGATGAGCTTTCTAAATTGATTCTCTGGTTAGTATGTTTAGTCTTAAAGATGTTGATGACTCTGCTTCCAGTAGTGAAGAGGGCACTGCTAATCCAAGGTGAGAGATGGCAATAGAAATGTGCTAAATACCACACACCAATAGATCCAGAATTGGTGACAGGTGAGGCTCTGGGTGATCATGTGTTTGATGTCTTTCTACAATTTTGTCAGAATGAGAAGTATAAGAAAGCTAGTTGGTTGGTCCTACTTTCACTAGACAAAGTGGTGAAAGCAAAAGATGAGCTCAGGGATTCAGAGTCACAGCTCAAGCACCACATAAACGACCCCCAAAGTTGCCACTTGTGCCATGAAGGAACCTTATTTCTTTTAGTAAAGAGCTGATATTGTTGAAAACCAAACCCAGAGTCTTACTGTAAGAGTGGCTGAATTACAACATCAATAGAATTCCCAACCTCCAATGGTGTCTGAAGTTAAAGTGAGGGCATTGAAAGGGAAGAAATGGGACCCTGAAACTTGGAATGTGGACATATAGGCAGACAATCAGGAAGCTGGGGGCACTGAGCTCCTAAATTCTGTTGAATCACTCCTGCCAACAGAACCAACCCTCTCCCTCCTATCTGAAGAAATTTCTCCATCTTTGTCTGCTAAACCACCCTCCCCAGTAAAACCATTGGCCCCTCGAAGTCCATCTGATGAGATTAATCCAGGTGAGTCTGAAGAGCTTCTATCTGAAATATTGCCTTGGGCAACTTCTGAGTCATCACCGGGGAGGCATCTGTTTCATTGCATGAGGCATCACATGAGGCAGATACATTACAATACATTGCTGAATGTTCTCAAAACACATCCCTACCACCCATTTTTAAGCCTGTAACTAGACTTAAGTCCCAATGAGCCCCCAAAGGTGAAATATAAAGTGTGACGCAGGAGGAGGTATACTATACTCCAAAAGAACTGCTTGACTTTTATAATATGTACAAACAGGAACCTGGGGAATATGTGAGGGAATAGCTATTAAGGGTGTCGGATAATGGTGCAAGGAACATAAAGTTGGGTCAGTATGAGTTTATTGATACAGGCCCACTAAGCATAGATTCTTCATTCAATGTTTCAGCTCCAGAGGTTAGTAAAGGATCTAATAGTTTGTTTGGTTGCTTCACTGAAGCAAGGATTATGTGATGACCTACAATAAATCAAGTAGAAGTACAAGACCTGCCTTGGTATACTGTAGAAGAAGGTATTCAAAGGCTTAGCAAAATTGGCATGGTAGAGTGAATTTATCCATTTAGACTGAAGACCCACACACGGAATGCCCAGAAGACACACCTTTTACCACAACACTGAGGAAAAATTTGTGAAGGGAGCCCCAGCATACTTGAATACTGCTGTGATTTCTATTTTACGCAAGTCAGATTTGAACTTTCCTAACTGAATTAAGACACCTAACTACAATAGGGCTCATCAGAGCCCGTGGTGGTAGGGGCCAAATGGCAGCACTCAATGGACAAGGACAAGGTTGGCATGGTTATCATAATGGCCAGTGGAGTCAAAGTAGTAATCAGAATAGTTTGACTCATATGGACTGACGGCTGTGGCTACTTAGTCATGGTGTCCCTAGGAGTGAAATGGATCAAAATCTACAAATATTTACTCCATCTGTACAAGCGGAAGAATTCTAGGTCAAGTGAACAGCAGTCTAACCCTAATTGCCAGAATAGTCACTGCCCCTCAATTAACTCCCAGACTTGAGCCAGTTTACAGACCCACAACCACTTAAATGAAGGGAAGGTCCCCTTGAAGGAGGTCCACACTGCACTGACAGCCTTCCACAAAGGGACCTACAGATTTTTACCAGAGTGTTCTTGGAGGAAAAGGAAATAATCAGACTTTTCGGGGATTGCTAGATACTGGATCTGAACTGAAGGAGCCATGGTGGGGTAGTGGTTAACTGATCAGCTGCTAAGTTGGTTGTTCGAACCCACCAGCTGCTCTGCAGATGAAAGATGAGACAGTCTGCTCCCGTGAAGATTACAACCTTGGAAAACCTATTGGGCAGTTCTCTATCATATAGGATCCCTATGAGTCAGAATCAACTCGATGGCAATGGGTTGCCTCTGAACTGACACTTATTCCAGGGGACTCAAAACATCACTGTGGCCCACCAGTCAGAGTAGGGGCATATGGAGCTCAGGTTGTAATGGAGTCTTAGCTTAGGTTCATCTCACAGTGGGTCCAGTGGGTCCTGTGTGTCCCCGAACCCATCTGGTAGTGATTTCCCCAGTTCCAGAATGCATGATTGGAATAAATATACTTAGCAACTGGCAGAACTCCCACATTGGATCCCTGACAAGTGGAGTCAGGGCTATTATGGTAGGAAAAGCCAAATGGGAGCCACTAGAACTGCCCCTACCTTGGAAAATAGTCAGTCAAAAGCCATACCATGTTCCTGGAGGGATTGCAGAGATTACTGCCACCATCAGGGACTTGAAGGATGCAAGGGTGGTGATTCCCACCTCATCCCCATTCCACTCGCCTATTTGACCTGTGCAAAAAACAGATGGGTCTCAGAGAATGACGGTAGATTATCATAAACATAACCAGGTGATGACTCCAATTGTAGCTGCTATTCCAGATGTGGTTTCATTGCTTGAGCAAATTAATATATCTCCTGGTTCTTGGTATGCAGCTATTGATCTGGCCAATGCCTTTTTCTCGATTCTGTTTTTGAAGTAATACCAGAAGGAGTTTGTCAGCAGTACACTTTGACTAAAGTATATCATCTCTCTAGCTCTATGTCATAATTTACTCTGCAAGGACCTTGATCGCTTTTCCCTTCCACAAGATGTCACACTGGCCCATTACACTGATGACATTATGCTGATTTGACACAGTAAGGAAGAAGTGTCGGTAACTCTGGACTTATTGGTAAAACATTTGTGTGCTAGAGGGTGGGAAATCAATTCCACAAAAATTCAGGCACCTTCTACCTCAGTGAAATTTCTAGGGAGGGTCCAGTGGTGTGGGGCACGTCGAAATATTCCTTCTAAAGTGAAGGATAATTCATTGTGTCTGGCCCCTCCCATAACTAAAAAGGAGGCGTAACACCTAGTGGGCCTGTTTGGATTTTAGAGGCAACATAGCCCTTATTTGGGTGTGCTACTCCAGCCTATTTATCAAGTGACTCAAAAAGCTGCTAGTTTTGAGTGGGTCCAAAACAAGAGAAGGCTCTGCAACAGGTTCAGACTGCTGTGTAAGCAGCTCTGCCACTTGGGTCATATGATATGGCTGAGCCAATGATGCTTGAAGTGTCAGTGGCCGATAGAGATGCTGTTTGAAGCCTTTGGTTGGCCCCTATTGGTGAATCACACAGCGCAGACCCTTTGGATTTTGAAGCACAACCTGCCATACTCTGCAGACAACTACTGTCTTTTTGAGAAACAGCTTTTGGTAGGGATGGAGGTTATGTATGGGCTCAGCAACATGGACTTACACTCACCAAGGCCAACTTGCTTACAGCCACTGCTGAGTCCCCAGTCTGTCAGCAGCAGAGACCAACACTGAGTCTCCAATATGGCACCATTCCTTGAGGTGATCAGCCAGTAACCTGGTGGGAGGTTGATTACATTGGACTGCTTCCATCATGGAAAGGGCAGCGTTTTGTTTTTACTGGAATAGACACTTACTCTGAATATGGGTTTGCCTTCCCTGCACACAATGATTCTGCCAAAACTACCATCAGTGTACTTACAGAATGCCTAATCCACCATCACGGTATAGCAACGCCTCAGATCAAGGGACTTACTTCATAGCAAATGAAGCATGGCAACAGGCCCATGCTCATGGAATTCAGATCTTTCCATGTTCTTCATTATCCTAAAGCAGCTGGCTTGATAGAATGATGCAATGGCCTTCTGAAGACACAATTTCGGTGCCAGCTAGGTGGCTGTCTTAGTCATCTAGTGCTGCCCCAACAGAAATACCACAAGTGGATGGCTTTATCAAAGAGAAATTTATTCTCTCACAGTTCAGTAGGCTGCAAGTCCAAATTCAGGGTGTCAGCTCCAGGAGAGTCTTTCTCTGTCGGCTCTGGAGGAAGGTCCGTGTCATCAGTCTTCCCTTGGTCTGGGAGCTTCTCTATGCAGGAACCTCGGGTCCAATGAAGTGCTCTGCTCCCAGAACTGGTTTTTTGGTGGTATGAGGCTCCCATGTGTCTCTGCTCGCTTCTCTCTTTTATATCTAAAAAGAGATTGGATTAAGACACTATCCAATCTTGTAGACCTCATCAGTATAACCTCATCATAGTGACAGAGTTTACAAGACATAAGGAAATCATACCAGATTGCACAATCCTACAATACTGGGAATCATGACCCAGTCAAGCTGACAGACATTTTTGGGGGACATAATTCAATCCATGACACTGGCATTACCTTCAGGGTTGGGGCAATGTTCTCCAGGAGGCTCTATATGCTCTAAACCAGCATTCAATATATGGCGCTGTTTCTCCCATAGCCAGGATTCATGGGTCCAGGAATCAAGGGGTGGAAACGGGAGTGGCACAACTCACTATTACCACTAGTGACGTACTCTGAAATTTTTTGCTTCCTGTCCATGCGACCCTATGCTCTGCCGCTCTAGAAAACTTAATTCCAAAGGGAAGAATGCTCCCACCAGGAGAGGACACAACACCGATTCCTTTGAACTGGAAGTACGGATGCCACCCAGCCACTTTTGGCTCCCCACGCCTCTGGATCAATAGGCAAAGAAAGGAGTTACTGTATTGGCTGGTGTGATTGATCCTGATTGTTGTTGTTGTTAGGTGCCAACAAGTCAATTCCGATTCATAGTGACCCTATGTACAACAGAACGAAACAGTCTTTCGCATGATGACCAATGGGAAATCAGACTGATATTACATAATGGAAGTAAAGAAGAATATGTCTGGAACGCAGGAGATCCCTTAGGACTACTGTGCTCTGTGATTAAAGTCAATGGAAAACTACAGCAACTCAATTCCGACAAGACTACTAACGGAATGAAGGTTTGATTCACCCTACAAGGCAAAGAACCATGACCAACTGAGGTGCTTGCAAAGGGGAAAGGGAATACTGAGTGGGCAGTGAAAGATGATAGTTCTAAATACCAGTTATGACCACATGACCAGTTGTAGAAACGAGGACTATAATTGTTATGAGTATTCCTTCTTTTTATGTGAGCATCAAATATTTTTGTTTTCTTATAAAATGTAAGATGTAAAAGGGGCTAGTGTGTTTTTGGTTGTATGCATGTTAGTTGTATCATGTTAGACTCAAGCATGACTTTGTAATTGTCTTTATTTAGAGATTGTGTATCATTTAAGGATATGTGTACAGGTGCCAAGTTGACAAGGGGCAGACTGTGATGGGTAAGGTTGTTTGTCAGCTTGCCTGGGCCATGATTATCAGTGGTTTGGCAGTTGTGTTATGATGTTAGTTTGGCAATTTTATGACGATGTAGTTTGGTAGTTATGTAATGATTTATTTATCCTCTATTTTGTGATGTAATGGAATTTTCTCCATGATGTGATCTGCTTGCCAACCTCAATAACGGTGTGAGCCATTTCCTTGAGATAAATCTTTCCCTGTACTTGTATATGTGTGTATATGTATATGTATCCTGATCAAGTCCTACACAAGAAACACATACACAGTTTTGACAACAGATAGTGTACAACAGGAGACGTTCCATCATGCATGGTCCTCCCTGGCTCAAAAGCTGTGTGGGTGGGATAGAAAACTTCCACAGGTGCCCCGTCTCTTTACACTGTGGACAAAGGACACTGAGGATCTTCCTCCACCTGGTTTTATATTCCAGGGATTGTATACTTCATAGCACAGAGTGCAATGCAAGTTTTCTCATCTGATCACCCAAACAGGGGGTTAATCAGACATGGGTGCACCAGCCCAGAACTGTATCTCTTAGCCTTGTTGCTTATTTAGAGAAACCATTAGGCTTCAGAGGGGGAGATGCAATGGTTTGTTCAGAAGCCCAAAGATATTAGTGGGGGGAAGGAACATGGAGTAATTATAGCCATTTGCGGCATCCAAAGGACTGCCTCCTCTCGTCAACTCACACCTATCAGAACAAGGAAGAACATACAATCGCCCACTGGCCCAAAATTGCCTAGTGTATTTGCCGGAGCCACGCACAAGATAATCAATCTAAATCTATGTTTGGCTTGCTCTGCCAACCTAATTTTAGTACAGATACCATAATTCCCCTCTCCTGGCCAGTCTCCTCCATAAACCTCACTTGTAAAGATGATCCTATTCCCTTAACCATCAACATCTATCAACAATATCCAGAGGCTAATCTCACGTTAATATGTGGGCAATGGTGGGCTGAGCCCACACACAATCTGTTGACCCAGTTACTGAAGACATAGCAGAGAACATACAGCTTGTTTGGCTATAATATTATATGCTCCTACTAACACCGCCTGGAACCGCAGTAGGTCAGACAAACTTACTGTCTTAGGCTGGGTTCTCTACAGAAGCAAAACTAGTGAAGCATATAAGTATATCTATGCTGTTGTTGTTAGGTGCCATTAAGTTGGTTCTGACTCATAGCAACCCCTATGTACAACAGAACGAAATGCTTCCTGGTCATGCACCATCTTCACAATCATTGTTATTCTTGAGACCATTGTTGCAGTCACTGTGTCAATATATCTTTTTGTGGGTCTTCCTCTATTTTGCTGACCCTCCATTTTACCAAGCATGATGTCCTTCTCCAGGGATTGGTCCCTCCTGACAACATGTCCAACGTACGTGAGATGAAGTTTTGCCAACCTTGCTTTTAAGGAACATTCTGGCTGTACTTCTTCCTAGACAGATCTGTTCATTCTTCTAGCAGTCCATGGTATATTCAATATTCTTTGCCAACACTATAATTCAAAGGCGTCAATTCTTCTTTGGTCTTCCTTATTCATTGTCCAGCTTTCACATGCATATGAGGCGATTGAAAGTATCATGGCTTGGATCAGGTGCACCTTATCCCTCAAAGTGACATCTTTGCTTTTCAACACTTTGAGGAGGTCTTTTGTAGCAGATTTGCCCAATGCAACACTTTGTTTGATTTCCTGGCTGCTGCTTCTGTGGGTGTTGATTGTGGATCCAAGTAAAATGAAACCCTTTTCTCTGTTTATCATGATGCTACTTATTGGTCCAGTTGTGAGGATTTTTGCTTTCTTTATGTTGAGTTGTAATCCATACTGAAGGCTGTAGTCTTTGACGTTCATCAGTAAGTGCTTCAAGTCCTCTTCACTTTCAGCAAGCAAAGTTGTGTCAACTGCATTTTGTTAATGAGTCTTCCTCCAATCCTGATGCCGCATTCTTCTTCATATAGTCCAGCTTCCTGGAATATTTGCTCAGCATACAGATTGAATAAGTACGGTGAAAGGATACAACCCTGACACACACCTTTCTTGACTTTAAACCACTCAGTATCCCCTTGTTCTGCCTCCTGATCTATGTACAGGCTCCTCATGAGCACAGTTAAGTGTTTTGGAATTCCCATTCTTTGCAATGTTATCCATAATTTATCATGATTTACACACTTGAATGACTTTGCATAGTCAATAAAACACAGGTAAACATCTTTCTGGTATTCTGGTATTCTGTCTGTATACATAGAGAGATTTATATTAAGAAAATGGCTCACGAGGTTGTAGAGACTAGAAAGTCCCATGACCACCGGTCAGGTTGGAGGCTTCTCCTGACTCATGTAGCTGCAGGATCTGGCAAACCCAAGATCAGCAGGTCAGACAGCGGACCTCTGGCTCTCAGGCTGCAGAAGCCAACAAATCCCAACATCAGCAGGTAAGATGTCAGGCAGCTGGCTCACAAGCTGCAGAGACTGATGAATCCCAAGATGAGCAGGTAAGCTGCTATCTCAAGTCCCAAGAACCAGAGGTCATATGAACAAGAGCCAGCAGCAGGATCCAGAGCAAGAAAAAGCCAGCAAGCTTTGCCAGAAAGTCCATCTATATTGGATGCAGGCCACATCCCCAAGGGAACTTCCTTTCAATTGACTGGCTGCTCATAACATATCTCATTATGAAGTTGATTAATTCATATTAAATATCATTATGGAGGGGATTACATCATTACATAGCTACCAAGCTACGTCATAACTGCCAAGCCACTTGAGAATCATGGCCCAGCCAAGTTGACCCACAACCTTAACCATCACACTTAACTTCATAGGGAGACAGAAAATACTGGCAATGGAGGGAGCCTAAAAATATCAGTTGCCATCCACGCTAATCCAACCCAAGTTGACCCCATGTGTGTCAGAGTTTAACTGTGCTCCATAAGGTTTTCAATGGCTGATTTTTCAAAAATAGATTACCAGGACTTTCTTCCAAGGAACTTCTGAATGGACTTGAGCTGGCAACCTTTTGGATTGCAGCTGAGCAGGTTAACCATGTGCACCCCCAAGGGACTCCAGAGAGAGCTTGGTAGCCCTGTAAGTGAATCTAATGACTTCCTTTATCACAAGCTTCCCCTCCTCTGACCCTGAACAGATGAAGTTGGCGTTTTTCCTTTTTGTTTTGAAGAAGTATTTGCTTCAGGTGGGCTGGAAGGGACTCAAGTGAACCAGAGAGCAAAGGCGTGGTGGAGATGCTCAAATCTGCACTCACTAAAGTTTAAATGGAGGATGAAAACTACCAACTCCTTGGAGCCCAAAGAAATGATGCTGGAAATCTTCCAAGTGCTGGATGCCAACAGATGTGAGTGAGATCTCACCCAGACATATATGCTACTGTGCACACATGACACGCAGGACAAGAGGTCTTTGTGCAGTGGAAGATGGAGTTGTACACGCTGCCTCAGTGGTCACTCAATAGGGTTCACGTGAAGAGAATTTCAGACACTTGCATGGCCTTCAAAACCACTGCTGCCAAAATTACCAAGGAGCTTAATTAAACCTGTCAACTCCTCCTCTTTTCTCCCAGACAGCTGCTGGTATCATTTTAAAGTACAAGCTCCCTGGTAATTTTGGAGGCAAAGCTGTTGAAGGCCCCAGAGTTGTCTGAAATTCTGTTCACTTTTACCCCGTTGAGAGACTACCGAGGCAGTTTGCACACCTCCTTCCTCCACTGCATGAAGTCCTCCTGGCCTAGCATGCCATTCAGACACAGCAGTACGTCTGGGTGAGATCCCACTCACAGCCGTTGGCACCCAGCACTTGACAGATCTCCTGCATCATCTCATTGGGCTCCATGGAGCAGGTGATCTTCATCCTCCATGTAAACTTGAGAGAGCGAGGCTTAGCCTCTTCAGGTTTCACCATCCCTTTACAATTTTGCTGTCAGGTTCCTTTGGGTCCCTTTTGACATACGCAAAACAAAGATATATTCTCGTAAGCTCGAAGAACCTCCCAGCGGCCCCTTGTTGGCCCTGATTGCTGATGGAGGGAGAGGCTGGGGTCACAGTCTGGGGCAAACTCAGCTAATCAGGCACTCTTGCAGCTGCTCAGCGTTTAAGGAGCTTAGTTTTGACACTGGGGCAAACTGGTTCTCCCTGGAACGCTATCCCTGCCGCTGATGGTGTGGGCTGAGGAGGAAACCACAGAGACACACTGGGAGGCTGTACTGGGCTATGGCATTTCACCATTACTCACCTTGAAGCATAGTCCAGAGGCCTGGTTGGGCAGCACCAAGGCCATCCTGGATTCCTGGTGCAGGAAGGACAAGACCACGGAGACTGAGGTAAAAGTATATGCCATGAAGGCCCCTGACCCTGGATCAGATAGACTGTCCAAATCATTGTGGATGTTGCCTTAGCCAAGCCTAGCCTTCTCCAAAAGTGAGGGATTCTTACTTTAGTTTTTTCTGGTGGAGAGGTTGCTGTTGATAGAGTGCACAGGAGTGGTTTTCTTCCATTCCAGGATGGGTAGGGAGCTGGCAGGCATGTCAGTTGTGCTTCTGGCCTTTTGCCCTGACTCCTGGTCTTCCTCAGACCACCTATTTTTCTTACAAGAGTAATCATAGCTGGTAATGACAGGCTTGCTGTAACTATGCTACTTGTGTTTAATGTAGATGGTAGGATGTACCTCATAGAATGAGGAAGCAGTGCAGCTATCGGTGCAATCTACTGAAGGCTAGAGTTCTATGGTGCTGGAATGGCCCTCCATCTCAGATGTGCTGTGACCCAGGAGCAGATAGGTAGCCATTACATCATTGTACTTTTGGTTTAACAGTGAGTCCCTGAACTTCTTCCTGTGTGTAACTCATGTTCACCATCACCTCTATCTGTCTGGAATCACCATAGTTTGCAAACGTTTACTGCAACTTTATTCATAATCATCAAAACTGGAAAACAACCAATATGTTCTTCAACAGGTGAATGGAGTAACAAACTTTGGTATATCAGTATAATAGAATACTACTCAGTGATAAAAAGAACACACTGATTGCTCACACAAGCACTGGGATGAATCTTAAATGCATTTTTTAAAGTAAGGAAGCCAGACCAAAATGGCACATATTGTATAGTTCCATTTATACAACATTCTGGAAAATGGAAAAGTATAGGGCTAGATAGAAAACAGATCAGTGCTTGGTAGGAGTGAGGGAGGAAGGAGGGACTGAATACAAAGGTGATATATAAGGGCATTTTTAAGGTGACAACTGTTTTGTATGGTACTATCTTGGTGTTTACATGACCAAACCTTTGTCAAACCCTAACATTATACATCACAAAGAGTGAACTATACTATATGCAAATTCAAAAAATAATCCAGAGCAATTGTGAATCCAAGGATGGACAGCCGATTGTGACGGTTGAATCTAACTGTATGTATTATAGATCTCTGACATCACCTTGGAGCCCTGGTGGCACAAGTGGTTAAGCGTTTGGCTGCTAACCAAAAGGTCGGCAGTTCAAATCCACCAGCCGCTCATTGGAAACCCTGTGGGGCAGTTCTACTCTGTCCTATAAGGTGGCTATGTCACTGACACTGGTTAGGAAAAAAGGGGATAACCTAAAGAAATTTGGAAATCTTGTTGTTTCTGCACATTGTAAGGCTGGATACAAAAAGAACTGTACAGAAACACTATGCTTTAGTTGGTAAATTTGTTTCTTAGAGAGGTATGGATTAGCAATTTTCAAACTACATGTTGCACAAATACACAGAGAAATTGTAGATAATGAGAGCCAGGCTTCTCACCCACAGAAAAAGACATTGTAATTAGCAAGGGAGGAAGGTAGAATGAAGATTACCAGAGATCATGAGAGACCTATATATTGATAAAAGGATGAACTCAACATGAAGATATAACAATCCAAAATGTGTATATACTTAAGAGCATTGCTTCAACAAATACGAAGGAAAAAGTAATATAACTAAAGGATGAAATAGAAAAAAAATCACAAGGATATGTCATATGAATTTAATTTATCCCAAGTGGAGATCCCAACCACATGTCTGTCAGTTTGTCACATTGTGATGCCTTGTGTGTTACTGTGATACTGGAAGGTTTGCCACCAGTATTTTGAACATCACGAGGGTCACCCTTGGTGGATAGTTTTCAGCAGAGCTTCAAAGGTGTTTTCAATCGCCTCATATGCATGTGAAAGCTGGACAATGAATGAGGAAGACCGAAGAAGAAATGATGCCTTTGAATTATGGTGTTGGCACAGAATATTGAACATACTATGGACTGCCAGAAGAACAAACAGATCTGTCTTGGAAGAAGTACAGCCAGAATGCTCATTAGAAGCAAGGATGGCGAGACTTTGTCATACATACTTTGGACATGTTATCAGGAGGGACAAATCCCTAAAGAAGGGCATCATGCTGGGTAAAGCAGAGGGTCAGCAAAAAAGAGGAAGACCCTCAACGAGATGGATTGACACAGTGGCTGCAACAATGGCCTCAAGCATAACAATGATTGTGAGGATGGCGCAGGACCAGGCAGTGTTTCATTCTGTTGTACATAGGGTCGCTATGAGTTGGAATCAACTCGACAGCGACTAATAACAACAAATGGAGATCCTGCTGCTTGGACCCAACATTAGGGGGTCCTTCCCCTCTTGTTTTGCCTTTAATAAATCAAACTAGGCAAGGGGAGGCCCTCCCTGGGAAGGGAAACCAAGTGCCCAAGCTGGCAGGCTCAGCTATAATAAACCTATGGCTCCAATATGGCAAGTCATGCTTCAGCAAGAGACCACAGACAGTAGTTGAAAGGAAAACTTTATTTACTTACAGGTCCGGGGGGCGGGCAGAGAATGCTCAGGACTACATGCAGGGTTCACATGTATATAAAAAGAGAGATGAGTGATCTGGGACGCAGCCTTTATTAAGGTCCAGAGGTAGAGTGTACATAAGTTTGTGGGCTAAATTATTATTGGGTCATTTAAAGGAGCCAGGCAGGAAGGGTCAAAAGGTGGGTGGGAGTGGGGTTGTCTGAGTAAGGATCTTATCAGCATAGTACATTCGGGGATTTTGGGTGGGGCAACCTGAGGACCCAGCCTTCTGTGAGTTGTTATCTAGGTTACCATGAAAGTGAGTCAGAAGTGTTGGTGATGCCTTGTGGGAAATACACAGATGCCATTTATGCAGGTCTCTGAGTTGACCAAACCAAAATGGATGCCAAGACAATCAACAAGATAGGGTCAGAACAAACTTACGACAATATGGAAGTCAACGAGCATATAGAAAACCTGAGCAACACCATCAAAGAACTTAACTTAATTGATAGTCCTTGAACACTCCATCCAACAACAGAAGATACATTATTTTCAAGTGCTCATTAAACATTTTATATATATATATGTATATGTATATGTATATGTATATGTATCTCCACCATGTGTCTGTCCGTTTGTTGTACTGTGGTGGCTTGCATGTTGCTGGGAAACTGGAAGCTTTACCACTGGTATTTCAAATACCAGCAGGGTCACCCTTGGTGGAGAGGTTTCAGCTGAGCTTCCAGACTAAGCCAGACTAGGAAGAAGGACATAGCAGTCTACTTCTGAAAAAAAATTGGATATTGAAAACTTTATGAACAGCAGCAGAACATTGTCTGATATAGAGCCAGAAGATGAGCCCCTCAGGTTAGAAGGCACTCAAAAAACGATTGAGGAAGAGCTGCCTCCTCAAAGTAGAGTCGACCTTAATGACGTGGATGGAGTAAAGTTTTCAAGACCTTAATTTGCTGATGTGGCACGACTCAAAATGAGAAGAACCAGCTGCAAACATCCATTAATAATCAGAACGTGGAATGTACAAAATATGAATCTAAGAAAATTGGATGTCATCAAAAATGAAATGGAACTCTTGAAGATAGATGTCCTAGGCATTAGTGAGCTGAAATGGACAGGTATTGGCCATTTTGAATCAGACAATCATGTGATCTACTCTGCTGGGAATGACAAATTGAAGACGAATGGCGCTAAACGTTCATCGTCAAAAAGAACATTTCAAGATCTATCCTGAAGTACAATGCTGACAGTGATAGGATAATATCCATATGCCTACAACGAAGACCAGTTAATAGGACTATTATTCAAATTTATGCACCATCCACTAAGGCCACAGATGAAGAAATTGAAGATTTTTATCAACTTCTGTGGTCTGAAATTGATCGAACATGTAATCAAGATGCATTGATATTTACTGGTGATTGGAATGCAAAAGTTGGAAACAAAGAAGAAGGACTGGTAGTTGGAAAAAATGGCCTTGGTGATAGAGATGCTGGAGATTGCATGATAGAATTTTGCAAGACCAATGATTTCTTCATTGCAAATACATTTTTCAACAACATAAATGGCAACTATACACCTGGACCTCACCAGATGGAATACATAGAAATCAAATTGACTGCATCTGTGGAAAGAGACAGTGGAAAAGCTCAATATAATCAGTTAGAACAAGGCCAGGGGCTAACTGTGGAGCAGACCATCAATTGCTCATATGCAAATTCAGTTAGAACAAGTCCACAAAAGACAAAGTACAACCTTGAGCATATCACACCTCAATTTAGAGACCACCTCAAGAATAGATTTGATGCATTGAACATTAATGATCAAAGACCAGATGAGCTGCAGAATGATATCAATGACATCACACATGAAGAAAGAAGAAGTCATTAAAAAGACAAGAAAGAAAAGACCAAAACAGATGTCAGAAGAGAGTTTGAAAGTTTCCCTTGAACATCGAGCAGCGAAAGGAAGAAATGATGAAGTAAAAGAGCCGAAAAGAAGATTTCAAAGGGCAGCTCGAGAAGGCAAAGTAAAGTATTATAATGAAATGTGCAAAGATCTGAAGATAGAAAACAAAAAGGGAAAAACATGCTCAGCATTTTTCAAGCTGAAAGAACTGAAGAAAATATTCAAGCTTCGAGTTGCAATATCGAAAGATTCTACAGGGAAAATATTAAATAACACAGGAAGCATCAAAAGAAGATGGAAGGAATACACAGAGTCACTGTACCAAAAAGAACTGGTTGATGTTCAAACATTCCAGGAAGTACCACTTGATCAAGAACCAGTGATGCCAAAATAAGAGGTCCAAGCTGCATTGAGAGCTTTGGTGAAAAACAAGTCTCCAGGAATTGACGGAATACCAGTTGAGATGTTTCAACAAACGAATGCAGAACTGGAAGGGTTTACTTTTCTATGCCAAAAATTTGGAAGACAGCTACCTGGCCACCTGACTGGAACAGATCTATATTTGTGCCCATTCCAAAGAAAGCAGATCCAACAAAATTCAGAAATTATCTAACAATGTCATTAATATCACACACAAGTAACATTTTGCGGAAGATCATTCAAAAGCAGTTACAACATTACATGGACAGGGAACTGTTGGAAATTCAAGTCACATCAGAAGAGGACATGGAACAAGGGATATTATTGCTGATGTCAGATGGATCCACGCTGAAAGTGGAGAATATCAGAAAGGTGTTTACCTGTGTTTTATTGACTATGCAAAGGCATTCAACTGTGTGGTTCATAACAAATTATGGATAACATTGTGAAGAATAGGAATACCAGAGCACTTAATTGTGCTCATACGGAGCCTGTACGTAGACCAAGAGGCAGTTGTTCGAACAGAACAAGAAGATAAGTCATAGTTTAAAGTCAAGAAAGGTGTGCATCAGTATCCTTTCACCGTACTTATTCAATCTATATGCTGAGCAGATAATCCGCGAAGCTGGACTATATGAAGAAGAACAGGGCATCAGGATTAGAAGAAGACTCATTAACAAACTGTGATATGCAGATGACACAACCTTTCTTGCTGAAAGTGAAGAGGACTTGAAGAATTTCCTGAAGATCTAAGGCCGTAGCCTTCAGTATGGATTATACCTCAACATAAAGGAAATAAAAATCCTCACAGCTGGACCAATAAGCAACACCATGATAAACGGAGAAAAGATTGAAATGTTCAAGGATTTCATTTTACTTGGATCCACAATCAATGCCCATGGAAGCAGCTGTCAAGAAATCAAAAGATACATTGCGGAGTTCCAGCAAAATGGCGCTCTAGACAGAAGCACCACGCCGTCCCTCCACAGCAAGGATCCTAAAAACTAAGCCGAACAGAGAATACAACAATCCTGAAACCCTAAAACATCAAATGAAGAGATAAAGAACTCAGCCAAGCACCAAACGGAGTGAGAAAACTGACAGAGAATGGAGAGTGAGGAGAGATTCATGCAGAGGTCCCCTACCAGCTAATGCAGCGCGGATCCACTGTCTTGGACTCCTATCGGAGACCAGCAAATGGGGGTATGAGAAAGCAGCCTCGCGGAGTGTCTAGCGGGAGACAAAACAACCGGTAATTTGCAGTGTGTGCTTTCCCACCCCCCACCCCTCTTCGCCCCGGCTTGGCCTCCTCTGCTTCCCGCGGCCACGGTCTCTTGACCGGGAAGCGCCGGCTGTTTGGATTCCACGCGCCCAAGCGGGTGGCTCTCTGGGTGCCATTTGTTGGCTGCTAGTGTTGCTTTTCTTTTTTCTGCTTCTTCTGATTTCTCACTTGCCTCTCACCACCTCCCCCTCCTTTCACTCGAGTGCCTGGCTTCGTGAGCCACCTTTGCTTCTTCCTGAGGGGCTGCAGAGTGCTGGCAATTTGTGATATATGCTTTCCCACTTTGTATCCTTCTTCACCCACACTCGGCCTCCTCTGCTTCCCGCGGACACAGTCTCTTGTCGAAAAACACCAGCCCACACTAGCTGGCTCTCTGAGTGCCATTTGTTGGCTGCTGGTGTTGCTTTTTTTTTTTCCTGCTTCTTTTGATTTCTTGCTTGCTTCTCGCTGCCTCCCCCTCCTTTCACTCGAGTGCCTGGCTCTGTGTGCCATCTTTGCTTCTTCCTGAGGGGCTGCGGAGCTCCATTCGAGTGTGGAGCTTCTTCCCGGTCTGGGCTACCACACCGGTGGGATCCCAGGGCTTTTGTTCATTTGTTCATTTTGAATTGTTTGTCTGTTTTCTTTTCCTTTTCTAGAGTTGGGAGACCTTTTGGGCCAGGTGGAGCTGCTTGGCAAGGAACTCCCCTTCAGCTTCCACAGACATGCAAAGGGATCCCTGAGGGCATTTCTTTTTTCGTTGGTTTTTTTTTTTCTGTTTTTTTTTGGGGGGGCCTTTCTTGTTCTTTTTTTTTAAAATTTGTTTTGTGTTCTTTCCCCCCTTTTTCCCTTTTTGTCTTTCTTCATTACTCATTCTCTCATCTATATCTTCCTTCTCTTTCTGATCATTGAATACCAGGTGTTGTATACCTCTATGCCTTCTAGCCAGGCTGTACTGCAACACCTGAGAGCGACGTCCCCAGACCTCATAGCTGCATCAGTGGGATCCCTGGGAACTTTGCTATTCTTTAACCTTTCTGATTTTTATTTATTCATTCTTTTCTTTTCTTCCTCTTCCCCTTTCTGTTTTTCTCCATTTCATAGTCTCTCTTCTCTCCATTCCAACAGCAAGCTCCCCTAGCATTCTTTTTTGTTTGTTTGTATGTTTTTGGCTCCTGTTCCTCTCTCCTCTCTCCCATATCCATCTTAGCTCCACACATAACAATCTCCCTGCTGCATCCTGCCTACCTGCACCGTGCGCTTGACATCACACCACCAAGCAGCACAGGCACGGCCTACTGGAACCTGCCCTGCACTGATTACTGACCGGCTCTGGTGGCTGTAGTAAGTGCCACAAACAACCCATCCCAGTAACTCCTCCTCAGCTAGACCTGCCCTGCTGTACCATATCTGAGTGACTGACCCTGCCAGTTGGAGAAGGAGGTGAAAAGTATTGAGCGCACAGATGAGCAAACAACCAAGAACACACAGTCCGCCTGCTCATAGTCAAATTTTTTTTTTTTAAAAAAGGAGGAAACAAACAAATCTACAATCAATAAATGAGAAAAATAACTACTGAATGCCCCAAAAACAGCAGACAATATCAAAACATTTACAAATACTAGACAGGATGGTTCCAGTAGGCGTCCAAAATAAAACACGAGATGATTCTCCTGTGGAAGAAAATGCACTAGAACTACCTGACAGGGAATTCAAATCTCTAATAATCAGAATTCTCCAAAAACTGAGGCAAAAAGGTGAAAAACATGAGGAAAAAATAGACAAATTCATGGAAAATACAGACAAAAATTGGAAGAATTCAGGAAGATGGTGCAGGAACAAAGTCCCAAAATAAATTCACAACTAGAAATTATACAAAAACAACAATTAGAAATCCAAAAGATAAACAACAAGATTTCAGAGATGGATGATGTCATAGAAGGGCTGAGAAGCAGATTTGAAATGGTGGAAGACAGGATCAGTGGAATTGAAGACAAACACTTGGATACAACTCTGTTTCAGGAAAACTCAGAAAAAAGAACAAAGAAAAATGAAGAGACCCTGAGAGTTATGTGGGACACAATTGAAAGCAAAAATTTACGAGTGATTGGAATTCCAGAACAGGGGGAGAAAACAGAAACACAGAGAGGATCATTGAGGAACTGCTGACAGAAAACTTCCTCAATATCATGAAAGATGAAAAGCTGGCCATCCAAGAAGCTCAACGAACCCCATATAGAAGAGACCCCAAAAGAAAATCACCAAGGCATATCATATTCACACTAGCCAAAACCAAAGACAAACAAAGAATCCTGAGAGCATCTCGTGAAAAACAAGAAGTCACATACAGAGGAGAAACAATAAGACTAAGCTCAGATTATTTGGCAGAAACCATACAGGCAAGAAGGCAGTGGGATGACATATATAAAATCTTGAAAGAAAAAAATTGTCAGCCAAGAATAATATATCCTGCAAAACTCTCATTCAGATTTGATGGTGAAATTAGGTCATTTCCAGATAAACGGAAATTAAGGGAATATGTAAAAGTCAAACCAAACTTACAAGAATTATTAAAGGGAGTTCTTCGATCTGAGGACAAACAGCTTCAGTTCACAGGCAGAACCTAGGACACAGGATCGCACGAGCCAGATACCAGTCTAGGAAATGAACCCTCAAAGACTATCCCAAACCAAAAGAAATACAACAGGGAATCAGAGCAGTTAATCAGTAAATGACAACAACATCAAAACAATAAAAGAGGGAATAAATGGCATAGGTATAGAACCTTCTAATGGAGAGGAATGCAAGGCAATAACAAGTAATGGTAGATTGCTTCAAACTTAGAAAGATAAGGGTAAAATTCATGGTAACCACAAAGAAAGTTAACAAACCAATTCATAAAAATAAAGACGAAAAACATAAAGTCTCAACAAAAACGAAACCTACAAAAACAAAAGAAATGAAAAAAAAAAATCCACTAACGAAAGTAACTCAGCACAAGAGAGTAAGAAGAACAAAGAAAACTTCAGCACCACAAAAAAAGCACTACAAAATGACAGCAACAAACTCACATCTATCAATAATTACACTGAATGTAAATGGACTCAATGCACCCATAAAGAGACAGAAAGAGACAGAATGGATAAGAAAACAGGATCCATCAATATGCTGTCTACAAGAGACACACCTTAGAAACAAAGATGTGAATTTATTAAAAGTCAAAGGTTGGAAAAAAATATATCAAGCTAACAGCTACCAAAAAAGAGCAGGAATGGCAATTCTTATCTCAGATAAAATAGACTTTAAAACAAAATCTACCATAAAAGACAAAGACGGACACCATATAATGATTAAGGAGATGATACATCATGAAGACATAACCATAATAAACATCTATGCACCCATGACAGGGCTCCAAAATACATAAAACAAACCCTAACAACACTGAAAAGAGAAATTGGCAGTTCCACAATAATAGTAGGAGACTTCAACACACCACTCTCATTAAAGGACAGAACAATTAAGAAGAAACTCAGCAAAGATACAGAAGACCTAAAGGGCACAATCCACCAACTTGACCTCATAGACATATATAGAACACTCCATCCAACCAGTGCAAAGTACACATTCTTTTCCAATGCACATGGAACGTTCTCCAGAATAGACCACATCTTAGGCCACAGAGAAATTCTCAACAAGATCCAAAACGTTGAGATAATTCAAAGTATCTTCTCTGACCACAACACCATCCAGGTAGAAATTAACAATAGAAAGAGCAAGGAAAAAGAATCAACTACATGGAAACTGAATAATACCCTGCTTACACATCACTGGGTAATAGAAGAAATCAGAGATGGAATCAAAAAATTCCTAGAATCAAATGAGAATGAAAACACATCATACCAAAACCTTTGGGACACAGCAAAGGCAGTCCTCAGAGGACAATTTATAGCAATAGATGCACATATCAAAAGAGAAGAAAGGGACAAAATCAAAACATTAACTACAGAACTCAAACAAATAGAAAGAGAACAGCAAAAAAAAAAAAAAAAAAAAAAAAAGCCCACAACCACCAGAAGAAAAGAAGTAGTAAAGATCAGAGCAGAAATAAATGAAACAGAGAACAGAAAAACAATAGAAAGAATCAACAAAACCAAAAGTTGGTTCTTTGAAAGAATCAACAAAATCGACAAACCACTGGCCAGACTGACAAAAGAAAAACAGGAGAGGACACAAATAACCCAAATAAGAAATGAAATGGGGGACATTCCAACAAACCCAACTGAAATAAAAAGGATTATAACAGACTATTATGAAAAACTATACTGCAACAAATTTGAAAACCTAGAGGAAATGGATAAATTTTTAGGAACACACAGCCTACCCAAAGTGATGTTGAAAATCTGAACAGACCCATAACAAGAGAAGAGATTGAAAAGGTAATAATAATAATAAAAAAAAAACCCAACCAAAAAAAGCCCTGGCCTAGATGGCTGCACTGAAGAATTCTACAAAACATTTGCAGAAGAGCTTGTACCAGTACTACTCAAGCTATTTCAGAGCATAGAAGAGGAAGCAACACTTCCAAATTCATTCTATGAAGCCAGCATACTGCTGATACCAAAACCAGGCAAAGACATCACAAAAAAAGAAAATTACAAACCAATATCTCTCATGAATATAGATGCAAAAATTCTGAACAAAATTCTAGCCAATAGAATTCAGCATCATATCAAAAAAAATAACACACCACTACCAAGTAGGATTCATACCAGGTATGCAAGGATGGTTCAACATTAGAAAATCAATCAACGTAATCCACCACATAAATAAAAGGAAAGAAAAGAATCACATGATCATCTCAATTGATGCAGAAAAGGCATTTGACAAAGTCCAACACCCATTCCTGATAAAAACTCTCAATAAAATAGGTATAGAAGGGAAATTTCTCAACATAATAAAGGGCATCTATGCAAAACCAATGGCCAACATCATTCTTAATGGAGAGAGGATGAAAACATTCTCCTTGAAAACAGGAACAAGACAAGGATGCCCTTTATCACCACTCCTATTTAACATTGTGCTGGAAGTTCTAGCTAGAACAATAAGGCAATAAAAAGAAATAAAGGGCATCCAAATTGATAATGAAAAAGTTAAACTGTCCCTGTTTGCAGATGATATGATACTATACATAGAAAACCCTGAAGACTCCATGAGAAATCTACTGGAATTAATAGAAAGATTCAGCAGAGTAGCAGGATACAAGATAAACATTCAAAAATTAGTTGGATTCCTATACACCAGTAAGGAGAACGATGAAAAGGAAATCAGGAAATAAATACCATTTTCAATAGCCCCTAAAAAGATAAAACACTTAGGTATAAATCTGACCAGGTATGTAAAAGACCTATACAAAGAAAACTACAAAACACTACTGCATGAAACCCAAAGGGATCTACATAAATGGAAAAACATACCATGCTCATGGATAGGCAGACTTAACATTGTGAAAATGTCATTTCTACCCAAAGCAATTTACAAATACAATGCAAT
This sequence comes from Dugong dugon, assembly GCA_030035585.1. NCBI lineage: Eukaryota > Metazoa > Chordata > Mammalia > Sirenia > Dugongidae > Dugong > Dugong dugon. The sequence goes on along the minus strand of CM057462.1, from coordinate 19,330,023 downwards.
CCCGATCCAAATACCAACAACATTCTTCAAAGAGATGGAAAAACTAATCATTCACTTTATATGGAAAGGGAAGAAATCCCGAATAAGTAAAGTGCTACTGAAGAAGAAGAATAAAGTTGGAGGACTCACACTACCTGACTTCAGAACCTACTTTACAGCTACAGTAGTCAAAACAGCCTGGTACTGGTACAATGACAGATACTTTGACCAATGGAACAGAATTGAGAACCCAGATGTAAATCCATCCGCCTGTGGTCACCTGATCTTCGACAAGAGCCCAAAGTCCATCAAATGGGGAAAAGACAGTCTTTTTAACAAATGGTGCTGGCAAAACTGGATATCCATCTGCAAAAAAATGAAACAGGACCCATACCTCACACCGTATACAAAAACTACTTCAAAATGGATCAAAGACCTGAATATAAAGGCTAAAACTATAAAGTTCATAGAAGAAAAAATAGGACCAACACTTCAGGCCTTAATACATGGCATTAACCGGACACAAACCATAACCATCAACGCACAAAGCCCAACAGATAAGCTAGATAACTGGGATCTTCTAAAAATCAAACACCTATGCTCTTCAAAAGACTTCCCCTACAGACTGGGAAAAAATTTTTGGACAGTACAAGTCAGACAAAGGTCTAATCTCCATAATCTACAAGAAAATCCAACACCTCTACAACAAAAAGACAAATAATCCTATGAAAAAGTGGGCAAAGGAAATGAACAGACACTTCACCAAAGAAGACATTCAAATGGCCAACAGACACGTGAGGAAATGCTCGTGATCACTAGCCATTAGAGAATTGCAAATTAAAACCACAATGAGATACCGTCTCACCCTGGCATTACTGGCACGAATCAAAAACACTGGAAATAACAAATGTTGGAGGGGCTGCAGGGAGATCGGAAGTCTTACGCACTGCTGGGGGAATGCAAAATGATACAACCATTTTTGGAAAATGATATGGTGCTTCTTCAGAAAGCTAGAAATAGACATACCATTCGATCCAGCAATCCCACTTCTAGGAATATATCCTAGAGAAATAAGAGTCGTCACTCGAATAGACATATGCACACCTATGTTCATGGCAGCATTGTTCACAATAGCAAAATGATGGAAACAACCTAGATGCCCATCAACAGATGAATGGATAAACAAACTATGGTACATACACACAATGGAGTACTATGCAAAGAGAAAGAACAACAATGAATCTGTGAACTATCTCATAAGATGGATGAAACTGGAGAACATTATGCTGAGTGAAATAAGTCAATCACAAAAGGACAAATATTGTATGATACCTCTATTGTAAAAACCCATGAAAAAGTTCACACACAAAATGTAACAATCTTTGTTGGTTACCAGGGATGGGAGGGGTGGGGGGGAAATATTAAATAGGCAATAGATAAGTGGTATCTGGGGTGAAGGGTGAGAGAGTACACAATACAGGGGAAACTAGCACAACCTGTACAAGGAAAGGTCATGGAAGCCCCATAGACACATCCAAACTCCCTGAGGGACTGAATTGCTGGGTGGAGGGCTGTGGGGACCATGGTCTCGGGGAACATCTAGCTTAATTGGCATGACACAGCTTATAAAGACAACGCTCTACATTCTACCTTGGTGAGTAGTGTCTGGGGTCTTAAAAGGCTGTGAGCAGCCATCTAAGATACTTCACTGGTCTCATCCCTTTGGGAGCAAGGGAGAATGAAGAGTTCAGGATACAAGGAAAAGATTAGTCCGAAGGACTAATTGTCCACAGCTACCAAGGCCTCCACCAGACTGAGTCCAGGACAGCTAGATGGTGCCCGGCTACCACCACTGACTGCTCTGACCAGGATCACAACAGAGGGTTCTGGACAGAGCTGGATAAGGATGTAGAGCATAATTCTAACGCACAAAAAAAAAAAAAAAGACCAGATTTACTGGCCTAAAGGAGACTGGAGAAACCTTGAGAGTATGGCCCCCAGACACCCTTTTAGCTCAGTGGTGAACTTACCTCCGAGGTTCACTGTTCAGCCTGGGAGTGGACAGCCTTGTAAAACCAAATGAGACTAAAGAGGTACAGGAGTCCAGTGACAAGGGCCAGAAGGCAGAAGGGGACAAGGAAGCTGGTGATAGGGAACACAAGGTTGAGTAAGGATATTGTTGATGTGTTGTGAGATTGTTAACCATTTTTATAGGGCAACATTTGTAGTAACTGTTAAATGAGAAACGATTTTGTTTTGTAAGCCTTCATCTTAAGTGAGAAGAACAGCACAATTAGAAGAGTGTAGTCAATGTCACTGAACTGTGTATGTAGAAATTTTTGAAATGGTGTATCTTTGGCTATGTGTATTTTCAGCCCCCCCAAAAAAGTTTGAGAAGTTGGAGGGTTAATATGTGGTGGGGTTGTTAACCAATGTCATAAAACCTCATGTGTACTACTGTTTCATGAGAAACTATTTGTTCTGTAAACCTTCACCTGAAGTACAATAAAATATATATATATATATATATATATATATATATATATATAAAGATACATTACATTGGGCAAATGTGCTGCAAAGACCTCTTTAAAGTGTTGAAAAGCAAAGATGTCACCTTGAAGACTAAGGTGTGCCTGACCCAAGCCATGGTATTTTCAATTGCTTCATATGCATGTGAAAGCTGGACAATAACTAAGGAAGACCAAAGAAGAATTGATGCCTTTGAACTATGGTGTTGATGAAGAATATTGAATATACCATGGACTACCAGAAGAACGAAGAAATCTGTCTTGGAAGAAGTACAGCCAGAATGCTCCTTAGAAGCAAGAATGGTGAGAGTTCGTCTCACATACTTTGGATATGTTATCAGGAGGGAGCAGTCCCTGGAGAAGGACATCATGCTGGGTAAAGCAGAGGGTCAGCAGAAAGAGGAAGATCCTCAACAAGATGGATTGACACAGTGGCTGCAACAATGTGCTCAAACATACCAATGACTGTGAGGATGACGCAGGACCTGCAGTGTTTCGATTTGTTGTACATAGGTTCGCTATGAGTCGGAACCGACTCGACAGCACCTAACAACAACACCACACACACACACATACGTATATAAAATATCCTAGATCATGATACATAGGACAAATGTTAAAGACTGGCAATTCTTTTTTAAATATGGTATATTCATACAGTGTAATACTACATGTCGTCAAACAAGGAACACATCACTGCTATATGCAACAACGTTGACAAAATCTCATAGAGTAGAAGAAGTCAGACAACAGAGTTCGTATAGTGTGATTCCAATTACACGAAGATGAACAACAGGCAAACTCTATCTCTGGGGATAACAGAACAGTGGTTACTCCAAAGGACAATGTCAATTGGGGAAGGGCAAACATCAGTTGGGAATCACAGATGTGGTCTTATGAGTTTATATACGTACGTAGGAACCTTGGTGGCTCAGTGGTTAAGAGTTTGGCTGCTAACCAAAATGTCGGCAGTTTTGAATCCACCAGGCACTCCTTGGAAGCTCTGTGGGACAGTTCTACTCTGCTCTATAGGGTTGCTATGAGTCGGAATTGACTCAATGGCAATGAATATACATATGTAAAACTTCATCTCCTTGTACACTTACTATTAGTTCATGTTACGCACTTTATTACATGTGTGTTATATCTAATAAAAAAGTAAACGCTGCTTATAATTGTCATTTTCAGAAGAACTTCATCTGTTCTTCACAGGTACTGACTGGTATCTGCCTGTCTCTCGCCCTGGAAAACTCTATGTGCCTAAAGTCTTGGAGAGATCAGAATGGGTTTGCATAGGTTCCTGGGGAAAGGTACGAGATATGCAAGAGAAGATGAACTATGAACATAAAGGATTCTAAAGATGGGCAAATATTTCTTCGCAAACCAATTATCTTTCTAAAGAATATGGCAGTTTTTTTTCAAATGCCCAAATAAGCAAATACTAATTTTCTCTGCTCACCCAGCATAGTAGAAATCTTTGACTACTGAAATCCAGGTTTAACTTTATATACTCATTTAAGAACACTTAGGCTTTTCTCAAGAGAGAAAAGTTCAGAGGTTGGAAATCACCAGCCACTACGCAGGAGAAAGATGTGGCAGTCTGCTTCCATAAAGATTACAGCCTTGGAAACCCTATGGGGCAGTTCTGCTGTCCTGTACGGTCGCTATGAGTCAGAATCGACTGCATGGCAACGCGTTAGGATTTTGTCTATAAAGGAACCAAAGACAACAGTGGACAATTCCCAAAGCCCAGGGGAATCCAGGGAAAAACACCTCACTAGGCAGAGCCCTCGGTGTCCGCGCACGGAACCCCTCCCCTTCCGCTGTGAGAGTCCCAGAAACCGGAAGGGAAAGTGCACGTCCACGGCCGGTATCCATGTTTTGTCGCACTCCTTTGGTGTGAAGTACGTTTCGTATGTGTGGGCATCTTGCCTGCTCTAGTACCAGGGGAGCCCGCGGAACAGGAGGGTCCGACTGGGGTCTAGAGGCGCTCCTTCCTTTTTGCTGCGCAGTCCTGGCCTCTCCCTCCTCCTTGGACTGCTTTAGAGCGCGCACGACTTCTCCAGCAGGGCTGCGTCCGGGGCCTCTCACTGCCGCCGCCGCCTGCGAGAACCCGGGCCTGAAACCCCTTCCCGCTCGTGCTGGACTGATCCGTGGCTGGTTTCTGCGCGACCCCGGCCACATAGTCGGGGTGTACCAGTGTCGGTGCATTAACAGGTAAAATAATATAAATCCTCGCTATGCAAAGGTGTGGTTTCCAGAACAGCAGCAGGTTCACCTGGGAGTTTATGAGAAATGCCATATCGAAATCAGGGCAGTTAGCCCGCGTCGAAATGCCCTGCTGGCACCTCCTCTGGTCGGCCGCTGATCGTGCTCCCCTTTGTTTGCCGTGCTTCATCAAGGCAGGACTTTTGTTAAGTATTGCTGGTCAGATAAAAAATAAGTTTATGGTGAGGAATATATACCCCCTCCTTTAACTGTTAAGTCTTTAACATATATAAAGAGTTAAGAATCATGAGTTGGAACTACTACGTGGATTTAAGACCATATTTATCCCAATTTCGGGAGGAAAATAGTAAGAGGCACATTCATGGAATTTCTTTGGCTATGAGGCAGATATTTTCATTACAATTGTGTGAGAAACAATATAACCGATTCTAATTCGTCTGGTGTAAAAAAATGATACGGCTGAAAAATCTAGACAGATGATGAACGCATTTGTAGAGATCATGCAGCCAGTGTTTCTCTAAGATCTTAAGGATTGGCTGAGGCAGGTTCTGTGTGGGATTGGATGGTTGGTGATTCAGCCACAATTTCTGCTACCAAAGAGCCACGCTGCTTAATAGGAAGCCCTGCCCAGGGAAAGAGCTGAAGACCAAGAACCTGTCACTCCTTTCTCAACACTGTCTCCTCTCCATTTTTTGTCTCAGGTGTGCCAGAGAGAGAACTACTCCATTCTAGGCAGCTGGGAACCTTGGGTGACTATCTTGCATATCCATGCTATCACAAGTAAGGATTTCAAGTGCTCTGACTGGCTGTGTGGAACAAACATTTATCTGCCTTCAGACTATCTAGTGGCCCTGCTTCCACTGCCATCCTTCTTACTTAACTGGCTTCTTGAGTTTAGAGAGGATATTCACTTAGACTTTGAGAAACTGGAGCCAGGAAATGGTGAGTACCACAGAGAACTGGGTAATTCTTCGTGTAAGGGAGTGAGGTTACATATGATTTGGTGGGGGACCAGCTCTGTGCTCTGTGTTCTATGAGGTAAAAGGTGGCAGAAGAGGCCAAGGGACTAAGTTCTAAGAAGCATTATAAGGCCCTGCTCCACTCTCACTGGGCCTTTCCTCTGTACATATGTGGGTTTTCAGGCCTTGGATGCTTGGGGTCACCTTCCTCATGTGAGTCTCAGAGGTGGCACCATGGGGTGTTAACATCCCCGCCCTGGCCTTGGAGCTCTGTGTTAGAGACAGAACCTGAGCATAACTTAAAATTGGTGCAGCTCTTGCTGAGGAGAGTGAGCCCCAGGCCCTCTAGAGCCATCCTTGTCCCATCACTAGTAATAGTTTTCTTGGCTTCCTGCAGGCACTGCAGCCTTTTTGTGCAGTTCTAAAACCATAACTCCACCTCTCATACAGTGTCATGGGATAAAGAACAGGAGAGAAGTTATTAGAGAGAAAACCCTCTTTGTGGAGTCCTGTGTGGGGCCAGCACTCTCATGACTTCATCAAAGGAATGAGGAGAGTGAGTCCAGCTGAATCGTGTGGGGTCTCCAAAACCATTGTTTTTCCCAGTGGAGAATAGTTTTGCTTAAAGCTTTCAGGTGTGCAAGAACCATGATACTCAGTCCAGGTCCCTGTGTTCCCATCTTGTCTGTGCCTAGAGCTGGCATTAAATGTAAAAATTTTTGATTGCTCCCAACAGTCTTGGATTAGAATCTGAAATTAAAGTGTTCTTTTTTGCTTGAGAAACTCAACATATGAAATGGGTGTATTTAATTCTCAGGGTCACGGTTTCCACTAAGCAAATTTGGGATTAGTTTGTTACGTTTCTAGTGAGAAGTTTTTAATTTAACGGGTGTGAAACTTCTTAAATACAGAGGAATGCCTGTTTTAACTGATGTAAAAGTTACTCTGAAGTGTACTTAAATATTGAGAAGAATCTTGAAGACTCACTACATTTAACATATTATGCCAGAACCCCTAATGTGCTAAGTCTTCTAGCGATTTTGGAAACATTTTCCTGAGATAAAATATACATACAGACTGATATCCCTGGCTTCTGCATTTAAACAGAGAGCTCTGACTTTGTTTTTATGATCTGCACAAATATATTAGGCCATTTCATAATAATTAGGCCCTAAGTGATTAAAGAGCTCTAGTGGTGCAGTGGTTAAGAGCGCGGCTGCTAACCAAAAGGTCAGCCGTTCGAATCCACCAGCTGCTCCTTGGAAACCCTGTGGGGCAGTTCTACTCTGTCCTGTAGGGTCATTATGAGTTGGAATTGACTTGACAGCAATGGGTTTGGTTTGATTTTGGTTTAAGTGATTAAATCTCCAGTGGTTTTATACTTAAAAATGGGAATTCCTAGGAAACACATTAAATATCAGAGTTGATTAATATTATGTTTAAAAGTAGAATTTACTGTGTTATTCCAATAGGTAATAAACCCACTCCTCACTTATCAACATGGTTAGGTTCCAAAGGCCAGGTTGTTACACAAAAATCATGTTATGTGAAAACAGAGGATGAGTACATCATTACACGACTGCCAAATTACATCATTACATAATTGCCAAACCACTGAGAATCATGCCTCAGCCAAGTTGACACAACCGTTAGAGCCAATGTTACTCTTGCCTTGCACCTCAGCGTTCGCCACTGTCAGACGTACATCATTAATGTGCAAAATAATCATATAATAGATTTTTAACTATCGTCATAAATGTGAAATGTTGGATAAAGAGATAATCGATAAGTGAGGAGTAGGTGTACCTTTAAAGTTCAAATCTCAACATGACCTTATGTAGGATACTTTATGAAGACTTGTTCTTACTATTCTCCTCATCCAGACCATTCTTGCACCTTTAGATAATCAGCTTTATTGTAAACTTTTCTTAACATCTTGCCAGTATTTTTTTTCAGAAATTCAAGCAAGTAGAGTTAGAAGTTTTTATTTCCCTTACTTCGTTACACAAAAAATAGTGTGCAATTTATGCTTTTTTTCAAGTAAGAAATGGTCCTGGAGATCTGTCCATAACAATACAATAGACAGTTTATGTCTAAAGTTGTATGAAACTTCATAGTACTGTGTCTTAGGTAGTGCTGCTATAACAGAAATGCCACCAGTGGATGGCTTAAACAAATTTATTCTCTCACAGTCTAGGAGGCTAGAAATCTGAATTTAAGGTGCCAGCTGCCACAGAATGCTTTCTCTCTCTGTCACTTTTTGGGGGCGGTCCTTGTCATCAGTCTTCCTCTGGTCTAGGAGCTTCTCAGCGCAGGAATCCCAGGTCCAGAGGACGCGGACCGCTCGTAGCATTCTTTCTTGGTGGCATGAGCTCCCTCTCTGCTCACTTCTCTCTCCTTTTATCTCTTGTAAGATAAAAGGTGATGCAGGCCACCCACCAGGGAAACTCCTCTTGCATCGGATCAGGGCTGTGGCCAGCCTGAGGTTGTTGCATCCCACCCTAGTTCTCTTTAGCATAACCTAATTTTGCCTCATTAACCATAGGTATAGACTAGGATTTATAACGCATAGGAAAATTACAGCAGATCACAAATTGGAGAACAACCACACAATACTGGGAATCGTGGCCTAGACAAATTGTCCTACATTTTGGGGGACACAGTTTGATCCATAACATACTGCATTTGGTGGATCTTAGTTTCGTCTTTTTTTTAACCTCACCACAATGAATGGACACTTGGATAGTTGCCAACGTTTTGCATTTACAAAGCTTATCCAGGTATCAAAAGTTAAGTATAAAAGCCCTTCTTACCTAAATAAGTTAAAAAGGGGTTGTCAGATGATAAATACTGATAAAATTGATACATGAAAATTACATTTCTAAGTTTTAAATAATGCTTTAAGATTTTTATTGTAAAGTATATTATAAACAAAGAATACATGAAACTTTTCATGTAAGGTTTTAATAACACCAAACACCGAATTATAAATAGAAGCTGGGGAGTTCTTACAGCCACCCAGTGTGTCCTGCCCTGATCTCATTAACCTAGAGGTAACAACTATCTATATATTAGGAGTTTATTGTTGTTATTGTTATTATTACAGCTCTACCACCTGACTTGTATGCTACACACAGTGCAACCTGTCAGAGCCGGAACTCGACGCGACTGCCTTGTTCTGGGTCTTGCAAGTTTTCCACCTTTGACAGGCTGAACTAATCATTTTAGTACAAAATATGTGAGCTTTCCTCCTCTGATATGTTTCTGCCTTATACAGGTTCCAGCTTTCACAGGTTTTGCTGTATTGAGTTTTGCCTCTTGAGCTTTTTGTAAATGCAGTTACTCTGAGTCCTTTAGTGACTTGTTTTCCTTGTGATTTTTTGAGTTTCATGCATGTTGGTGTGTGTAGTTGTAGTCTACCCATGTTTCTATGTATATATGTGTTATATTTTATGAATGGGCCACAGTTTACCTATCCATTGGATAGCTCCTGGGTTTTAGGTTGTTTCAGGTTTAGTTTTTGCTCTTGTCAATAGTTTTGCTCTGTTCATTCTCTTTCCAGGCTCTAAGTGCTTTTGCACAAAATGCAAGTGAGGGGAAACCACTGAGTTGTAGATCATAGCTGAGTTTAAATTTACTAGGAAATGCTGATGCACTTTACAAATTTTCCCACTAAGTATGTATGTGTATCTGATTTGTTTCATTTTCTTGGCAACATATGGATCATTGAATTAATTTTTGTTTTGTAATCGGTGTGAAAGGGTATCTTTAATTTTATTCTGCAGTTATCTGAAACTACTTCAGTATTGGCAGGCTGTGCATATGTTCCCACTGTTAATCCATCTCTTTGACTTTTTAGGACTTCCTGATAGCATTTAAAAAATTTTTTTTATATATTGAAAATTTTTTTCTAGTATGTAGATTATGTGCTCACTGTTTGCCGCCCTTTGAATGGTTTTGAATTTTAATATAGTTGAATTTGTTAGTCTCTTTCCTTATGTCTTATGCTTCTTATTTATGAGTTTTTCTCTATTCGGATGTCATAAAATCACTTGTTTATGCCTTATGGAAGTATTTATAATTTTACATTTAAAGCTGAGCTGTTTGAAACTTATTTTTACATATGAGGTTGGTAATAATACGTTGTTATGGATTGAATTGTGTCCCCCAAAAATACGTGTTGTAAATCCTGACCTCTATGCCTGAGGTTATAATCCCATCTGTGCATGGATTGTCTTTGTTATGTTAATGAGGCAGGATTAGTGTAGGATGTATCTTGAGTTAATCTCTGTTGAGATATAAAAGAGATTAAACACAAAGTAGAAGCAGAAATGAGATAAGATAGATGCCAAGACAAGTGGAGCTCTCCAAGGAACAAGGAAGCAGCGGAAGAGACAAGGACCCTCCAGAGCTCATGGAGAGAGAAAGCCTTCCCCTAGAGCCGGCACCCTGAACTCGGACTTCTACCTCCTAAAACTGTGAGAAAATAAATTTGTTAAAGCCACCCATTTGCAGGATTTCTGTTATAGCAGCACCAGATAACTAAGACGTATGTTAATTACTCCAATTAGATAATTGGTTGATTTGACACCACATATTAAAATGTGTGTAATTTCTGGCAATGCCCTGCAGTGCATCCTGTGTCAGGAGTCAACTTTCCATATACGTAGATGGATCTGTTCCTGGTCTGTTTACTTTTTTCCATTGATGTAGTTTCTGTATTCTACTGATACTGTGCTGTTTAATTTATTAAACACACGTACACATACAGTTTTATATATGTTGGACAAGTCCCCAGGCAGTATTTCTTAGAGAACATTGTGGCTGTTTGTGGACATTTGCACTTCCGTATGAATTTTGAAGTATTTCTTATAAGTTCTAAAAAAATACATAAATGGTTGGAATTTTTTGGAAGTTCTTCCTGGAAATAAGGTCTGTTTGGGTAGAACAGCGTTCTAAAAGCATGCTCTGTCTTATTTATTTCAGTCAGTTTGAATGTTCTTTAAGAATTTATAATTTTTTATTAGGATCTTTTATTACACTCCTTGATCTTTTATATTTTCGCTAAAATACGTTATCCTTTTCAAGTTAATTTTTAAACTACTTGATATTAGTGTATATAAGTGTATAAAAGAAACCTTACTTTGATATTTTGCAACCTGAAAAATGTACCAAAATCTCAATCTTATAATAATTTGTATATTCTGTTGGGGTTGTACATAATTATTTAATTTATAAAATAGAATGAGCTGTTTTTTTTTTTTTTTTTCCTTTAAAATGCTTAACGTTTTCCTGTGTTTATTTGTTTTGAAGGGAATGTACTGGTTAAAATTTCTAGGATAAGATTCAATAGGAATGGAATATTTGATAGCCTTGTTTTTCCTCTGCTTTTCTGGGAAAGTGTAGAACTTTTCACTCTGTATGCTTTTACATGTACATTTTTTATGTATGCCCATTTTCAGATGTACGTTACTTTCTATTTCTAAATTTGATTAGAGTTTTTTATACACATGCAGAAAAATATATATTAAACGTACAGTTGAGTGAAATATAAAATGAACCTGCATGTAATGGTTATACCCTCATTCTTGACACCTTCCTAAAAGTCTGAATTCAGGGACTGGCTCTAGGGGAAGGCTTTCTCTCTCTGTTGGCTTTGGAGGAAGGTCCTCGTTCCTTCGCGATCTTCCTGTGGTGTGGCATCTGTCTTCCCCCATCTCTGCTTCCTCCACTATGCCTAATCTGCTTTTTTATATCTCAAGAGAGACTGACTTAATACACGGAAAAAAAACCCAAACCCGTTGCCATCGAGTTGATTCTGACTCATAGCAGAGTAGAGAGAACTGCCTCATAGGATTTGCAAGGCTAAAATCTTCATGGAAGCAGACTACTACATCTATATTCTGCAGAACGGCTGGTGGGTTTGAACCGCCAAGCTTTAGGTTAGCAGCCAAGCACATAACCATTGTGTCACCAGGGCTCCTAACACAGGTGTAGGGGCTAGGATTTATAACACATATTTTTATGGAAAAACATGCTCAGTATTTCTCAAGCTGAAAGAACTGAAGAAAAAATTCAAGCCTCGAGTTATAATATTGAAGGATTCTATGGACAAAATATTGAATGATGCAGGAAACATCAAAAGAACAGGTATGATGTCCTTGATGTCATTCCACAACTTGTCTGGTCTTCAGTCAGTGTTCAGTGCATCAAATTTATTCTTGAGATGGTCTGTAAATTCAGCTGGGACTTACTTAAGCTTATACTTTGGTTTTCATGGACTTGTTCTAATTTTCAACTTCAACTTGAACTTGCATATGAGCAATTGATAGTCTGTTCCACAGTTGGCCCCTGGCCTTGTTCTGACGGATGATATTGAGCTTTACCATCGTCTCTTTCCACAGATGTAGAGGATTTGATTCCTGTGTATTCCACCTGGCGAGGTGCACGTATAAAGTCACCGTTTATGTTGCTGAAAAAAGTTGTTTGCAGTGAAGAAGTCGTTGGTCTTGCAAAATACTATCATGAGTTCTCCAGTATCGTTTCTGTCACCAAGGCCATACTTTCCAATTATCAATCCTTCTTGGTTTCCAACTTTCACGTTCCAATCACCAGTAATTATCAGTGCATCCTGATTGCATGTTCAATCAATTTCAGACTGTAGAAGTTGGTAAAAATCTTCAATTTTTTCATCTTTGGCCTTAGTCGTTGATACTTGAATAATACTCCTATTAACTGGTCTTCTTTGTAGGTGTATGGATATTCTATAAGTGACAGCTTGACAGCTTTGTACTTTTAGGATAGATTTTCAGATATCTTTTTGATGATGAATGCCTCTGTCAGTTTGTCTTATTATGGGGGCTTGCCTGTTATTGTGATGCTAGAAGCTATGCCACTGGTATTCATATACCAGCAGGGTCACCCATGATGGTGAGGTCTCAGATGATCTTCCAGACTAAGACAGACTGGGAAGAAGGACCTAGTGGTCTACTTTTGAAAATAAAATTAGCCAGTAGAAACCTTATGAATAGCCGTGGAACATTGATATAGTGCCAGAAGACGAGCCCCTCAGGTTGGCAGGCACTCAGAAGATGACTGGGAAAGAGCTGCTTCCTCAAAGTAGAGTTCACCTTAATGACGTGGACAGAGTCAAGTTTTTGGGACCTTCATTTGCTAATGGCATGACTCAAAATGAGAAGAAACAGCTGCAAACATCCACTAATAATAGGGATGTGGAATGTATGAAGTATGAATCTAGGAAAATTGGAAATCATCAAAAATGAAATGGAACACATAAACACCGATATTCTCCTAGGCATTACTGAGCTGAAATGGACTGGTATTGGCCATTTTGAATCAATCATACAGTCTGCTATGTTGGGAATGACAGATTGAAGAGGAATGGCATTGCATTCATTGTTAAAAAGAAAATACGTTTTAGATTTCTAGTCTAATTCCAAAAACTCTGCTGTATTTGAATTATTCTCATGCTTGCTTTGTCTAGTCAAATAAAGGAAAAAGGTGTCAGTCCTGCAGTATTTCCTAGTTATTAATGTCTTATTCTGCTTTCACTTGTGCTTCACGTTTTGTTGAGTGTTTTGATGGGTCTTACGGAAGAAGGAGGGCAAATCTGCTGCAAAAGACTTCTTTAAAGTGTTGAAAAGCAAAGATGTCACCTTGAAGACTAAGGTGCCCCTGACCCAAGTCATGATATTTTCAGTTGCATCATATGCATGCTAAAGCTGGACAATGAATAAGGAAGACCAAAGAAGAACTGATGCCTTTGAATTATGGTGTTGGAGAAGAATGTTGGATATACCATGGAGTACCAAAGAAGGAACAAATCTTAGAAGAAGTACAACCAGAATGCTCCTTTGAAGCAAGGGTGGTGAGACTACTACTTACATACTTTGGACATGTCAGGAGAGATCAGTCCCTGGAGAAGGACATCATGCTTGGTAAAGTACAGGGTCAGCAAAAAACAGAAAGACCCTCAACGAGGTGGATTGACACAGTGGCTGCAACAGTGGGCTCAAGCATAATGATTGTGAACATGGTGCAGGACCAGGCGGTGTTTCATTCTGTGGTGCATAGGGTTGCTATGAGTCAGAACCAACTTGACGGCACCTAACAACAACATGGAAGGAGGTGGACTTTTTTGTTTTCCACAAAAAAATGATCTGAATTTGGAAATAAGTCTTTGATTTACAGACAGTTTCTTTACGTTATGCTATGTGTTTTGGCTGTTCTGGACCATAAGGAAACAGGAATAAGACTGAAATTGGTCATAGTCAATCTGAAGCAATAAGCTCACTGTGTTAGAAATATTGTAAAATCTATGAAATAAGATTCCAGCACTCAGGAGGTAAATGCAGACAGCAAAGGGACAAGTCTGATGGCCAAATTCTAGATAGAACACAAACTTTGTGTCTTCTCCCTATGAATGCTCAGTTCCCCAGGACTGTCAGACTCACCCATCCTTTTTATACATATTGGGGAAGATGGTACTTTGCTGATCCAGAATATGTATGATGTTTTAGGACTCACTGGTCTTTGAGGATGTGGCTGTGTGCTTTACCCAGGAAGAGTGGGCTTTGCTGGATTTTTCTCAGAGGAATCTTTACAGAGATGTGATGATGGAAACCTTCAGGAACCTGGACTCAGGTAAGGATGGCTTTGTTTTTATTTACTTCTTTAGTATATAAATATATTGTTCTCATCAACCTTCTTACAGAATTTGGGTTGAGGAATTGATACTCACTGGTAAACATAACACCCGTTTCCAGTACCCTTAAGGAGCTTAGACTCTAATGGCTTCCCCATGAAAGTAAAAATCTGTATATGAAGCTGTTTCTCTTGTGGTTTAAAGCCTTGAAGCTATTTAAGTGTTGTGGAAGTATTGGCTGTAGGTGTCAGTGTGGGGCAAAGAGATTTGTGGTTTGGTACCTTGTTAGAGTTTTACTGTGTATATTAAAAACTTGATGTGATTATTTTGCTGCAAATAAACTCATACCTTTCCATCTCTAGAGACCTTTGAGACCAAAGTATTAGGGTAATGTCAAGGAAACGTGCTCCTCTGTCTTCCCTCATGATATGCCTTTCCTCAAGAGCACCATGTTGTTGTTGTTAGGAGCCTTTGAGTCAGTTCAGACTCAGCGACTGTGTGTACAACAGAACGAAATGCAGCCCGGTCTTGCACCATCCTCAGTTGTTATGCTTGAGCCCATTGTTGCAGCGATTGTGTCAGTCCATCTCCTTGAGAGTCGTCCTCTTTTTGCTGACCTTCTACTTTACCAAGCGTAATGTCTTTCTCCAGGGACTGGTCCCTCCTGATAACATAGCCAAAGTTCATGAGATGAAGTTTCACCATCCTTCTAAGGAGCATTCTGGTTGTACTTCTTCCAAGAAAATTGTTCGTTCTTCTGGCAGTCTGTGGTACATTCAGTATTCTTCGCCAGCACCGTATTTGGCATCAGTTCTTTCTCAGTTTTCTTATTGTCCAGCTTTCCCGTGCATATGAGGCAATTGAAAATGTCGTGGTTTGGGTCAGGTGCACCGTAGCCCTTAAAGTGACATCTTTGCTTTTCAGCACTTTAAAGAGTCTTTTTGCAGCAGATTTGCCCAGTGCAACACATTGCTTGATTTCCTGATCTCCACTCCTGTGGGTATTGTGAATCCAAGTAAAATGAAATCCTTGACAGTTTTCAATCTTTTCTCCGTTTATCATGATGTTGCTTATTGGTCCAGTTGTGAGGATTTTTTTTCTTATGTTGAGTTACAACCTAGGCTGTACTTTTTGATCTTCATCAGTAAGTGCTTCAAGTCCTCTTCAATTTCAGCAAGCGAGATTGTGTTATCTGCATATCACAGGTTGTTAGTGAGTCTTCCTCCGATCCTGATGCCACGTTCTTCTTCATATAGTCTAGCTTTTCATATTATTTGTTCAGCATAAAGATTGAGTAGGTATGGTGAAAGGGTGCAACCTTGACGCACACCTGTCTTGACTTTAAACCATTCAGTATCCCCTTGTTCTGTTTGAACAACTGCCTCCTGGTCTATGTACGTGTTCCTCATGGGCACAACTAAGTGTTCTGAAATTCCTATTCTTCGCAATGTTATCTATAATTTGTTATAATCCACACAAATGCTTTTGTATAGTCAGTAAAACACAGGTAAACAGCTTTCTGGTATTCTCTGCTTTCAGCCATGATCCATCTAACATCAGTAGTGATATCACTTGTTCCAAGTTGTCTTCTGGATCCGGCTTGAATTTCTGGCAGTTCCCTGTCACTGTACTATTGCAATCACTTTTGAATGATCTTCAGCAGAATTTTTCTAGTGTGTGATATCAAAGATATTGTTCAGTAATTTCCACATTTTGTTGGATCATCTTTGTTTGAAATGGTCAGAAATATGGATCTCTTCCAGTTGGATGACTAGGAAGCTGTCTTCCAAATTTCTTGATACAGAAAGTGAGCACCCCTAGCACTGTATCTGTTTGTTGAAACATTTCCATTGGTATTCTGTCAATTCCTGAAGCCTTGTTTTTCACCTATGCTTTCAGCACAGCTTGGGTCTCTTCCTTCAGTACCATCAGTTCGTTGATCATATGCTACCTCCCGAAATGGTTTAACGTCAACCAGTTCTTTTTGGTATAGTGACTGTGTATTCCTCTCATCCTCTTTTGATGCTTCCTGCATCGTTCAGTATTTTCCCTGTAGAATCCTTCAGTATTGCAACTCGAGGCTTGAATTTTTTCTTTAGTTCTTTCAGCTTGAGAAATGCTGAGTGTTTTTTTCTCTTTAGGTTTTCTAACCCAGGTTTTTACACATTTCGTTATAGTACTTTGTTTTCTTAAGCTGTTCTTTGAAATCTTATGTTTAGCTCTTTTACTTCATCATTTCTTCCTTTCACTTTAGCTGCTCTATGTTCAAGAGGAACTTTCAGAGTCTCTTGTGACATCCATTTTGGTCATTTCTTTCTTGTCTTTTTAATGATCTCATGCTTTCTTCATGTATGATGTCCTTCCACAGCTTGTCTGTTTTTCAGTCATTAGTGTTGAATGCCTCAAATCTATTCTTGAAATGGTCTGTGAATTCAAGGTCGTATTTTGGCTCTTGTGGATTATTCTTTCTTCAATTTCAACTTGAACTTGATAAAGAGCACTTGATGGTTTGTTCCACAGTTGGCCCCTGGCCTTCTTCTGACTTATGATGTTGAGCTTTTCCATTGTCTCTTTCCACAGATGTAGTCGATTTGATTCCTGTGTATTCCGTCTGACGAGGTCCATGTGTATAGTCGCTGTTTATGTTGGTGAAAAAAGGTATTTGCAATGAAGAAGTCATTGGTCTTGCAGAATTCTGTCATTTGATCTCCAGCATCGTTTCTGTTACCAAGGCCATATTTTCCAACTACTACTTTCTTTCCAACATCGGCATTCCAATTAGCAATAATTATCAATACATCTTGATTGCATGTTTAATCAATTTTAGACTGCAGAAGCTGGTAAAAATATTCAGTTTCCTCATCTTTGGCATTGGTGGTTGGTGTGTATATTTGAATAATAGTTGTATTAACTGGTCTTCCTTGTTAGCATATGGATATTATCCTATTTCTGACAGTGTTGTATTTCAGGATAGGTCTTGAAATGTTCTTTTTGGTTGAATGCAGTGCCATCCTTCTTCAATTTTATCATTCCTGTCATAGTAGACCATATGATTGTCTGATTCAAAGTGGCCAATACCAGTCCATTTCAACTCACTAATACCTAGGATATCGATCTTTATGTGGTCCATTTTATTTTTGGCCACTTGCAGTACTATCCATGTTCCAATTATTAATGGATGTTTGCAGCTGTTCTCATTTTGAGTTGTGTTACCTCAGCAAATGAATATCCTGAAAGCTTAACTCTATCCACATCATTAAGGTCGACTACTTTGAGGAGGCAACTCTTCCCCAGTTGTATGAGTGCCTTCCACCCTCAGGGCCTCATCTTCTGGCACTATATCAATGTTCTGTTGCTATTCATAAGGCTTTTAGTAGCCAGTTTTTCCAGAAATATACCACCAGGCCCTTCTTCCTAGTCTGTCTTACTCTGGAAGTTCCCTTGAAACTTCTCCGCCATGGGTGACCCCGCTGGTGTTTGAAATACCAGCGTAATAGTTTCCAGCATCATAGTAACACACAAGCCACCACAGGACAACAAACTGACAAACTTGTAGGGAGCACCATATTAATCACACTGATTTTTCTCCCTGTGAAGCAACGGAAAGATCTGTGGAGAGTGGAATTTGGATTTACTCAAAGCCACTGTGTCAGGGAGCATAGAATGGCAAGAATCCTTTGAAGGACCAGCCCTGCTAGGATGGAATTACATTTGAAGAAATCAACTCAAAAAATCTCTCTTGGTTTGAGGAGGGTGAACTTCCACACATACCTGAGCTGACGTTTTAAATTTTTCATCAGTTCTCTCATGTCTTCTGTGTTTGTAGAAGTCTCCATTTTCTCTTCTAATATTACCTGTATGCACATGCATCATTTCCAGTACCTTTCAATGTTGCTTTCTTAGTTACATTGTACTTAATTGAGTTACCATCACTCTCAATCATCATGGAATTATTAGCAAATTTCTTAGCCATTGGACTATTGCCAAAATCGTGGAGTAGTTAAACGTTCCTCAGTCTTTCCTCCCAGCTGGGTTGCTCCTCATGAAAATTTCCTTACTGTTTTTCATATTGTGAAACGCCACTTAAAATTATTGGGTCAGTTTCTCAACAGGATAACAATGGAGAAAAGTTTTCCAGTGAACATACAGTAGTGCGATTGATGAAGAATGACTCCTGGTCATCCATGTCAGGAGAAATCTTTGAATTCCGTGGCAATGAAAATCAGCACAACCACCAGGGAAGGCAAACGAGGTATCATACACATGATAGTATGCAGTGCCTCAGGAGAGGGTCTTAAGGTGTCATGACATTTGTGTGGGTTTATGTATGTATGTATAAAACTAGCTCTAAAATTACGTATTCATCTAATTTTCACGTTACAGTATTTTCACGAATATGAGCCACATACTGATATTTAAGAGATATTTCACTTGTACACAATTATGAGAAAGCTCTATTATTTAAAAAGACTGACAGTGATGGTAGCACCCTCTGTGAGATGATTCAGCCTATGCCACTTGAGACAACTCGGTAGAAAATGTACTTTCACAGTGTATGGTAATTTTGAAATGGTAAAAATTTTAATTCTAACAACATGCTGCTTATTTTTTACAGAAAATATATGATAGAGAGCCTCCATGCAAATAAGGAAGAGAAAGTAAAGAAATACAAAAAAGCTAATCAGTGTGGAAAAACTTTCAGTCAGATTGCCAATCTTACTAGGCTTAAAAAAATTACTGTTGGAGTAAATCCTTCTGAATGCAGTGAGTGCGGAAAAGTCGTCATGGATCATTCATCATTTAAGCATCACATCAGATTTCACACTGGATACAGACTCTATCATGAGGAATGTGGAGAAACCTGCAGTTGTCTCTCTTACCTAAAACCTCGTGTAAGAACACTCACTAGAGAGAAACTTTGTAAATGTAAGGATTGTGAGGAACCCTGTAGTTGTTCATCTTTTACTAAACATAAAAGAAGTCACTGTGGAGAGAGGCCTTATGAATGTAAGGAATGTGGGAAAGACTTTAGTTTCTCAGAACTCACTAGTTATATAAGAACTCACAGTGGAGAGAGGCCTTATGAATGTAAGGAATGTGGGAAAGCCTTTCGTCATTCCTCATCCCTCACTACGCATATAAGAACACACAGTGGAGAGAAGCCTTATGAATGTAAGGAATGTCGGAAAGCCTTTATTTGTTCCTCACACCTCACTACACATATAAGAACTCACAGTGGAGTGAAGCCTTATGAATGTAAGGAATGTGGGAAAGCCTTTAGTCAGTCCTCAAGCCTAACTACACATATAAAAATTCACAGTGGAGAGAGGCCTTATGAATGTAAGGAATGTCGGAAAGCCTTCAGTCGGTCCTCAAGCCTTACTACACATATAAGAACGCACAGTGGAGAGAAGCGTTATGAATGTAAGGAATGTGGGAAAGCCTTTAGTGATTCCTCATCCCTTGCTACACATATAAGAACTCATAGTGGAGAGAAACCTTATGAATGTGAGCAGTGTGGGAAAGCGTTTAGTCAGTCATCAAGCCTCACTACTCATATAAGAACTCACAGTGGAGAGAGGCCTTATGAATGTAAGGAATGTGGTAAAGCCTTTATTCAGTCCTCAAACCTCACTAAGCATATAAGAACTCACAGTGGAGAGAGGCCTTATGAATGCAAGGAATGTGGGAAAGCCTTTAGTGATTCCTCATCACTTACTACACATAAAAGAACTCATAGTGGAGAAAGGCCTTATGAATGTAAGGAATGTGGGAAAGCCTTTAGTTGGTCCTCAAACCTTACTAAGCATATAAGAATTCACAGTGGAGAGAGGCCTTAGGAATAAAGGAATGTGACAAATTGCTATTCCTTCTTGCCCCAAGGAAGACAAAAGTTATGTTGGAGAGAGAGGTTTTGAATTCAAGGGATGTGAGAAAGTCTAGGTATTTTTAATGCCTCACTAAACATATAAGAACAGACAATGAGGAGAACCCTTATATTTGTGAGGATAAAGGGAAACTCCAGTTCTCAGCCCTTGGAAGTCATGAGACGGTTCACTGGAAAGAATACATGTGTAAATAATGTTGGAAACCTTTTGGTCATCCCTCATTGTTTTGAAAATCTGAAAAGAAACACGAGATAGAAACTAGTGTAAAGAATGTATTATGGGAAAGCTTTTACTTTTCCTGTGGTATTTTCTGAGATGTGAGGTTTCACACATATGGTAAAGCCTTCAATAATTACTGAATGTGAGAGGTGGTATTTGAGAAAAATGTAAGGAACATGGAAACACCTGTGAATCTTTTGGAATTCTAACAAAACATAAGATATTACATTGTGGGTTGATTCTATAAATGTAAAAAATGGAAACCTTTGGTGTCCCTTCTCACTTAGGAGCCCTGTTAGAGCTGACACGTAGACTCTGACTGTAAGCAAAGTACTCTTTTAGTTATAGTACATTGTTTTAGGGAAGTATCAAAATGTCATTCTGCTTCTGTTATCAAAATTTCTATCACAAAATCTCTTCAGCTCATGAGTATCTTAGAAGTGGGTTTTCTTTTTTATCACCTGTTTTTGAAGTTTTTATACTTCACATTCTAATGCAGTGTGTTCTCAGCAAAAATTGGTTTTTAGCCAATGAATCAGTATCCCACACTTGTTTGGGTATTTCCTCTTAGCCTCCTTTTATGCAAAGCTGTGTTTTCTTAAACAGTGGATCATTACTGTGTGTGTAGTGTTGTACTGAACATTTTTTGCATTGCTTCTCTTTATTCTCCCCAACTATTATCCTTGGTTTACTGATAGAATGTCCCTCAGAAATGGTGCTGTGAGAAGCAGAAAGGATTGCTCATTTTTGGGATCCACACATATCCACAACCTGATCTAGCAGCAGTGGAGCTTCTGCACAGCACAGGCTCAGGGGCTGCATTTTGAGACAGAGTCCTTTTGGTAATGCTATGGTTTCAGGAGAGAGTGCCAGGCCAGGAGGTGAGGTTATGATTGTTAGGTGCTCCACTTGGGTGCATACCTGCTGTAGGACATGGAGGTTTATGCAGAGCCACCACCCTGTGCTGAACTGGCGGTTTCCTCCATGACTTATCATGTAAGTTGTCTAGGAAATGGTCCTACATCCATAAGCATTTCCTATTAGGCTTCCCATTTGCTGAGCAATTCGTCTTTCAGAACCATCTTATGGAATGGGCACCCTAATCATGTCTATTGACAGTGATAGTTGAAATACTGAAAGGCAGGAAATGGCAATGTACAATGGGGAGTTTTCAATAAATGGCTACATGTCACAATATTGAACTGCAAGTAAATGAATTTGTCAAAAAAAGTTTTGGTCTACCATAGAAGAGGCAATCATAGCTTACTGTTGTTTGAAAGGTAGGGTATAAAATGGTGTGTCCTTGATGGTGATTTTATAACAAGTGCAAACAGATCAGTTGTAGGAAAGCCTAGAACATTAACAGGGATTCTCTCCCAAAGAGGAGACTTGATTTCTTTAGTCATTTTGCTTCTCCCTGATATGCAATTTTTTTATAGTCACTGCTCATTACATACACAATTTTTTAAAGTTTAAAAACAGTAAATTCTCTTTTGGAATGCACAGTAGTACAAGTTTTGATGAGTTCATATAATTAGTACTACTAGAAAAGTACAAAATACCTCTTCTCTCCAAATGATTCATAGTACTGCCCTTTTCTAGTGAAACCTTCCTTTCATCGTGAATCCTTGGCAACTGTCCTTATAGTAGTCATTCAGTATGTAGCTTTTAGAGTCTGGCTCCTTTCACTTTGCATTATGAATCTGAGAGTTATCCACGTTGAATGTATTGATAGTTCCTTTTTATTGTATTCTGTTGTATACACACCTCATTTTATATATTCACCAGTGGAAGGATATTTGTGTTTCCTGTTCATGAATAAAACAGCTATAAACATTCATGAAACATAGGTTTTATTTTTCTTGCATATATTCCTACGAGATGGCTGCTTCATATGGTAGTTTTGTTTTCCTTTATATGGAACTAGCGGTTTTTGCAAAAGAGCTGTGCCATTTTATATGTCACCCTTGACGTATAATTCCGGTTGATGCTGGGAGGTGTATAGGCTGCTTTTTAGAGAAATTTAGTACACTTCTATTTGCCACTGGCTTCAGGAGATTAACTTTTGGGTGGGCAGCTCACCTGATATGCAGGTCTATATTTGCTTAGGAGAGGCTGTGGGAGGTGACATCTGGATTAGGCCACAGGCCCAAGTGTATAGGTTTCCAGGCTATGCCACCACTGCTCAAACTGAGAGCCAGGGAAAGCTTGTAATGTCCAAATGCTACACCATGCAGGAGCCCAGCACTGGAGAATCCACATGGAGCAAAGTAGGAAAAGGGCCCTCTCCAGGAGCCTGGTGAGAGATCTCACTGGAGCCCGAAAAGGAAGCCCCTTCTTCCAATATATTGCATACACAGGTAATTGACAAAAGAGAAATATAAGGCCCAGCTCCATTTCTAAAGAGCACGCAAGAGGGACTCTGCAGCAGAAGCAAAACATTGATAACCAGGACAGTGGTCAAGTGTGGCTTTGTATTAGAGTGGTCTTCTCTGAGTGTCAAAGCTCCTAGCAACACCAAGGCTTAATGGTTCCCAACCTGCTCTTCCTGTCGTCGGCTTAAAATGTCCTTGTGTAAAAATGGTGTGGCATCAGACCTAACTTCACAAATATCGGCAGGGTCATCCTTGGTGGACAGGCTTCAGTGGAGCTTCCAGACTGACTTGGAAGAAGGACCTGGCAGTCTACTTCTGAGCAAATTGTCCAGTGAAAACCTTATTAGTAGGAGAGCATTGATATAGAGCCAGAAGATGAGCCCCTCAGGTTGGAAGCCACTCAAAAGATGACTGGGGAAGAGCTGTCTCCTTAAAGTAGAGTCGCCCTAACTGAAGTGGATAGAGTCAAGCTTTTGAAACCATCTGCAGATGTGGCACAACTCAAAATGAGAAGCAGCTGCAAACATCCACTAATAATCGGAACGTGGAATGTACAAAGTATGAATCTAGGAAAATAGGAAGTCAAAAATGAAGTGGAATGCATAGACATTGACATCCCAGGCATTAGTGAGCTGAAATGGACTGGTATTGGCCATTTTGAATCAGACAATCATATGATCTACTATGCCAGGAATGATGAGGAGTGGCGTTGCATTTATCATCAAAAAGAACATGTTAAGATCCATCCTGAAGTACAGTGGCTGTCAGTGATAATATCCGTATGCCTACAAGGAAGACCAGTTAATCTAACTATTATTACACTTTACACACCAATTACTAAGGCCAAAGATGAAAAATAGATTTTTACCGACTTCTGCAGTCTGAAATTGATCAAATATGCAATCAAGATGCATTGATAATTATTGGTGGTTGGAATGCAAAAGTTGGAAACAGAGGATCGGTAGTTGGAAAATATAGCCTTGGTGATAGAAATGATGCCAGAAATCGAATGATAGAATTTTGCAAGACCAATGACATATTCATTGGAAATAACCTCTTTTCAGCAACATAAACAGCAACTATACATGTGGACCTTGCCAGATGGAATACACAAGAATCAAATTGACTACATTTTTGGAGCCCTTGTGGTGCAGTGGTTAAAAGCTCAGCTGCTAATCAAAAGGTCAGCAGTTCAAATCCACCAGCTGATCCTTGGAAACCTTATCGGGCAGCTCTACCCAGTCCTATAGGGTTGCTATGAGTTGGAATGGGTTTGTTTTTATAAAGCCCTTGGGGCAGAGGTGTTTCAGTGGTAGAATCCTCACCTTCCATGTGGGGACCTGGGTTCAATTCCCAGCCAATGCACCTCATGCACAGTCACCACCTGTCCATGGAGCTTGTGTGTTGCTTTGATGATGAACAGGTTTCAGCAGAGCTTCTAGACTAAGATGGACTAAGAAGAAAGGTCTGATGATCTACTTCTGAAAATCAGCCAATGAAAATCCTATGGATCCCCATGGCCCAGTCCACAATCATGAGGATGGTGCCGTTATGCTGAGCATGTTCTTCCCTTTTAGGTTTTCTAACTTCAGGTCTTTCCACATTTCATTATAATACTTTACTTTGTTTTCTTGAGCCACCCTTTGAAATTTTCTGTTCCGCTCTGACCATCATTACTTCCATTTGCTTTAGCTACTAAATGTTCAAGAGCAAGTTTCAGAGTTTATTCTGATATCTATTTTCATCTTTTATTTCTTTCCTGTGTTTTTAATGATCTTTTGCTTTCTTCATGTATAATGTTCCTGATGACATCCCACAATTTGTCTGGTCTCAGTCATTAGCATTCAATGTGTCAAGCTTATTTTTGAAATGGTTTCTAAATTCAGATAGGATATACTCAAAGTAGTACTTTGGCTCTAGTGAACTTGTTTTAATATTCTTCAGCTTCAACTTGAACTTGCATATTAGCAATTGATGGTTTGTTCACCAGTTGGCCACTGGCCTTGTTCTGACTGATGATATGGCACTTCTCCATCGTCTCTTTCCACAGATGTACCCGATTTGATTCCTGTGTATTCTATCTGGTGAGGTCCAGGTATATAGTCGCCATTTATATTGTTGAAAAACATAAGCACTTGTTTGTCACATTTTCAAACTGTGGTGGCTTGCCTGTTGCTGTGATGCTGGATGTTATGCCACTGGTATTTCAAATAACTACAGGGTTACCTGTGGTGCATAGGTTTCAGAGGAGCTTCCAGATTAAGGCACACTAGGGTGAAGAACCTGGCAATCTACTTCTAAAAAAATAAGCCAGTGAAAACTATCCTTGCATCTAAGGAGCATTCTGGCTGTACTTCTTCCAAGACAGATTTGTTTGTTCTTCTGGGAGCCCATGATATATTTAACATTCTACCCCAACACCATAATTCAAAGGCATCAGTTTCTCTTTGGCCTTCCTTATTTATTGTCCAGCTTTCACATGCATATGAAGTGATTAAAAATACCATGGCTTGGGTCAGGCCCACCTTAGTCCTCAAAGTGACATCTTTGCTTTTGAACACTTTAAAGAGGTCTTTTGCAGCAGGTTTGCTCAGTGCAATGCGTCCTTTGATTTCTTGACTGCTGCTTCATGGTTGTTGATTGTGGATCCAAGTAAAATGAAATCCTTGGCAACTTCAATCTTTTCTTCATTTTTCATGATGTTGCTTATTGGTCCAGTTGTGAGGGTTTTTCTTTATGTTGACATGTAATCCATACTGAAGGCTGTAGTCTTTGATCTCCATTAGAAAGTGCTTCAAGTCCCCTTCACTTTCAACAATCAGGGTTTTGTCATCTGCGTATGGCAGGTTGTTAATGAGTGTCTTAGGCGTGGTTCTCTAGAGAAGCAAAATCTGTAAAGCATATAAATATATATGGAGAGAGGTTTATATCAAGGAAACAGCTCACACCATTGTAGAGGCTAGAACGTCCCAAGTCCATGAATCAGGGTAGAGGCCTCTCCCAATTCATGCAGCTGCAGAAGCTGGTGAACCCAAGATTGGCAGGTCAGAGCAGGGCTCCCTCTCATAGGCTGTGAAGGATGATGAATTCCAAGATCAGCAGACAAGACCGCAAGGTTTCTCATGATTCACGTAGTTGCAGGGGCTGGCGAACCCAAGATCAGCAGGTCAGGGAACAGGACTCTTGCTCACAGGCTGTGAAGATCGATGAAATCCAAGATTGACATGTAAGCTGCTAGCTCAAGTCCCAAGAACCAGAGATGAGACGAGGCAGCTGCTGGGTCTGGAGCAAGCCAAAAACTTTGGCAAGGCGAGCAGGAAGGAAGTAGCCAGCGGAGGGCAGTGAGATGAAGCTGAGGGGGTGGTGAGCTGCCACAGGCCCCAACCCTGCTGGTACCACTCAGCAGACTCTATCATGGGGGTTATCACATATCAAATTTCAACAGGGAGTGATCACATTATACAACTGCCAAAACACTGAGAATCATGGCCTAGCCAAGTTGACATACAATCTTAACCATCACAATGAGTCTTCCTCCAATCCTGATCCCAAGTTCTTCACATAGTCCAGCTTCTCAGATTGTTCATCAGGTTGAATTAGTGAAAGGATACAACTTGACACACACCTTTCCTGACTTTAAACCACGCAGTACCCCCTTGTTCTGTTTGAACAACTGCCTCTTAGTCTACGTACAGGTTCCTCATGAACACAACTACGTATTCTGGAATTCCCATTCTTCGCAACATTACTGATAATTTGTTATGATCCACACAGTCGCTGCCTTTGCATAGTCAGTAAAACACAGGTAATCATCTTTCTTGTATTCTCTGCTTTCAGCAAGGATTCATCTGAGATCAGCAATGATATCCCTTGTTCCACGTCCTCTTCTGAACCTGGCTTGAATGTCTAGAAGTTTTCTGTCGATATACTGCTGCAGTGACTTTTGAGTGATCTTCAGCAAAATTATACTTGTGTGTGCTATTAATGATATTGTTTAATAATTTCCACATTCTGTTGGATCACCTTTCTTTGGAATGGGTACAAATGCTGTTCACTTGACCTAGAATTCTCCTGGTATAGCTCAAGTAAATATTTAGTGGTTTTTCTATCTCACTCCTACGGACACCATGACTAAGTAGCTAAAGCCATAAGTCCATATGATTCAGACTATTCTGATTACTGCTTTGACTCTGCTGTCCATTATGGTAACCACACCTACCTTTGTCAATTGAGTGCCATCACTTGGCCCCTACCACCATGGGGTTCAATCAACCCCATTGTAGTTATATGTCTTAATTCAATTTCAGCAGCTCCCACTGTCAAATCTGACTTACATAAAATAGCAATCACAGCAGTCTTGAAGGATTCTGGGGCTCGCTTCACAAATTTGTTCCCCACCATTTTGGTAAAAGATGTGTCCTCTGGGTACTCCATGTGTGGGTCTGTGGGTCTACCCTGAAAAACCCACTCTAACATGCTAATTTCCCTAAGCCTTTGGATACCTTCTTCTACAGTATACCAAGGGTGGTCTGGTGTTCAACTTGATTTAGCATAGGCCATCATGTAATCCATGCTTCAGTGACCCAACCAAATAAACTATTAGATCCTTTCCTACCCTCTCGAGCTGAAACATTCAATGAAGAATCTGTGCTTAGTGGGCCCATATCAATAAACTCAGACTGATCCATCCTTATGTTCCTTGCACCATTATCCCACACCCTTAGTAGTCATTCCAACAACTTATTCCCCAGGTTTCTCTTTGTACATATTGGAAAAGTCAAGCTGTTCTCTTGAAGTGTAGTGTACCTCCTTCTGGGTCACATTTTGTACTTCACCTTTTGGGGCTTGCTGGGGACTTAAGTCTAGTTATAGGTCTAGAAGCCAAAGCTGGTGGTGAGGATGTGTTTTTAGAACATTCAACATTGTCTCGTACAATAAGACTCTGGTTTTGGTTTTTGGCAATTATCAGCTCAGTCACTACAAGAAATAAGGCTTTCTTTCAAGGCACAAGTGGAAACTTTTAGGTTGTTTATGCAGTGCTTGAGCTTCCACTCTGAAGCCCTGAGCTCATCTCTTTCACCACCAGTTTCCTTATACTTCTCATTATAACAGAAATATAGAAAGGTATCAAACATGCAATCACCTGGAGTTTTGCCTCTCACCAATACCTGATCTACTCGTGATATTTTGTGTATTTGTATTGTCACTTCATGTCATGGATTAGCAGTACCCTCTTTACTACTCGAAGCAGAGTCATCAACATCTTTAAGACTAACCAGATTTGAGAACCAATTTAGAAAACACATCCTTACAATTTTGTTTCTCTAGAACCACTCGCTATCGGGTGTCTTAGTCTGGGTTCTGTAGAGAAACAAAACCAGTAAAGTGTATAAGCATATATATAGACATATCAAGGAAATGGCAGTTGTAGAGGCTGGAACGTCCCAAGTCTGTGGGTCAGGATAGAGATTTCTGCTGATTCACATAGCTGCAGGGGCCGGTGAACCCAAGATCGGCAGGTCAGAGAGCAGGGCTCTTGATCACAGGCTGCAAAGATCAATGAATCCCAAGATTGGCAGGCAAGACCACAGGTAAGCTGGTAGCTCAATTCCCAAAACTGGAGGTCAGACGAACGGGAACCAGCTGCAGGATGCAGAGCAAGTAAAAGCCTGCGAGCCTTGCCAGGAAGTTCACTTATATTTGATGCAGGCCACACCCCCAAGGAAACTCCTTTTCAACTGATTGGCTACTCACAGCAGATCTCATCATGGAGGTGATCACATTATATAAAATCTCATCATGGAAGTGATCACATCATCTTATGACTGATAAACTGCATAACTGCCAAAACACTGAGACTCATGGCCCAGCCAAGGTGACACATAACCTTAATGATCACACCCTCCCCCACTCCCACTCCTTACACACCTTGTTGTTATGCTCTCTGCTGTCTTGTCTTTGTGATGACAACTTTGTCCTTTCAATTTCAAGGTCTAAAATCTTTGCATCTTTAACTCCTTTTTTCCTCACTACATGCCTAATCTGTCAGTAAATCCTGTTGTTGCTACCTTCAAAATATATCCACTTTTGCTGCTCACCTGGTCCTGACCACCATCAATCTCTCACTTGGAATATTGCCAATAACCTGCCCCCTCCCAATCTGGGCTCCCACTTCCATCCTTGCCACACTGTGGTCTGGTATGTGCTCATGCTCCTCCTCTGCTCAGAACCTTCAGGGGATCCATCTAATTCTGAGCAAAATCCAACATAAAGTGGCCTGCAAGGCTGTGTGTATTCTGCACCTCTCACTTCTTTGGCCTCAACTCGTACATCTATCCCTCACTTTCTCTCTGGTCACACTGGCTTCCTCCCACAGTATTGCATAAGCATCCAGGCACTCTCACAGGCCTTCTTTATGCCTCTTGTCTAGGAGTGGTCCTCATCTAGATGCCCCCCTTTCCAAGTCTTTGTTCTCCCTGACCACTCTGTTTAGAGATGCAGCACCTCCCACTGCCTAGCCCTTAGCTCTTATCACCTTCTATCACATAATTTAGCTATTTATTTGCTTGTCTCCCTTCCACTAGAATATAAACTTCATAAGGGCTGGAATTTTTGTCTCTTGTTTATCGATGTGTCAACAATGTCTAGAACCATGCCTGGAACATAGTAGGGACTCGTCAATTATTTCTTGAATGGACAAATGAAACATATAATCATTATATATATATATATATATATATAATATAATATATATAATATATATCATATAATCATATAGTTAATTTTGATGATTAAGCATAAAATAACATTTTACCAGAAATGTATCTCTGAGAATAAAGGGGTTAGTATTCACAATTTTTCTTACATTTAATTGATGTCTTTGTGAATATTACTTTATTCTATAAAGAAGAAGGCTCAAGCTCAGTATCAATTTTCTTCCTGCCTTTTGTCTTTATAGATATAAGCACTGAGAAATGCTTATTCACATAAATAAGTAGGCAGGCATGAAAGGTGTTTTGTTGTATCAATGCCATTCTGTCCTTGGAGTTCAACGTTAATGGTCAAAAATCATATAAAGTATTTCCCTGGTCTTTCAGCTGGCTACTAGTTTAGGTCCTTCTTCCATGTTGTTAAAAGCACAGAACTGGAACCCACCTGATTGCAGAAGGCGTCGCCTAGTCAACTTCACTTTTCAATCTCTGAGGCGTGCACCAAATCCACTATCCAAGACCCATCAAATGTCTATTCATTAGGATCCTTTTCTCTTCTGAGGATTTTTTTAATACCAGGGCAGTGTATCATATTAGAGTTAGGGGACATTAAAGGTATGTTTTTCTTTTAAAAGGGGGAAAGAGTGAAAAGGGAGGTGGAAAGGTAAACTGGCTTGACCCCTTGACCTCAAGCATTGTCAGCAGATTCATTTTAGGATAGTCAATGTGCAAGTGGACTATCTAGAAATTGTGTCTCTTGATGCTATCTCTGCCCACAAGCCTTTGTTCTCCCAGGGATACTCACAACCTCATTTGAAGATGCTGGTGTTGAGTTCCTTGAAGGCAGGAGGGACTGGGCTCCAAGCACAGGAGGAGGGAAGGGCAATTCCTCTTAACAGTCATAGTGGGGGTGGGAGAGAGGTTGGCATATTGAAAACTGCAGTGCCAGAAACTCTCCCACTGCATTTCATGGCTGTATTTTAAAGTCCAATTATCTTAAAGGCAGAAATGTTTTCAGCTGCAGTAGCCATAGAGATTAACCTAGAGTTGGCCTGTCCTAGACATGGATATGATGTTCTGTGCCGTGGTTCATATTGTGGTCAGAGACATACTAAATGAACCTCTCTCCCCACTAGCTCGAGTAGGGCAGACCTCTCTCCACACTGTACACTGGAAAAGGCAAGCTTGAGAGACAGTCCAGAGGTTGAATCATAGAGATTTCTTCAACTGAGTAAGCCTTGAGAAGAGTAAACAAGTGATACTTCCAATCTGCTCCCCAGCTGCTTTTTAAGTTGGACCGTGGAATTTGTAAACAAACTCAATAATAAACAGTTTAGACCAATTAAAAAAGTATACAGCTTAGAAAATGAGGGAAAAAAAGATACTGGTTCAGAAGCAGATTGTTTTCCTGAAATGGATTTTTTTGAAAGTAGAGCAATTTTAATTTTTAACTGTACTTTAGATGAAGTTTTACAGAACAAATAGTTTCTCATTAAACAGTCAGTACACATATTGTTTTATGACATTGGCTAACAACCCCACAACATGTCAACACTCTCCCTTCTTTACCTTGGAGGACCTTTTTTTTTGGCGAAAATATACATAGCCAAAGACACACCATTTCACGAATTTCTACATGTACAATTCAGTGACATTGATTACATTTTTCCAGTAGTGCTGCTATTCACACTATCCTTTTACAAATTATTCCATCACCATTATCTTCAACTCACTGTCCCCTAGGCTTCCCATCAAATCTTTTGAGTTGCTGTTGTCAATTTGATCTCACATAGATAATTCTTTTTTTTTGTACTTTAGATGAAGGTTTACAGAATAGTTTCTCATTAAAGTTAGTACACATATTGCCCTATGACAATGGTTAACAACCCCGCAACATGTCAACACTGTCCCTTCTCAACCTGGGGTTCCCTATCACCAGGTTTCCTGTCCCATCTTGCCTTCTAGTCCTTGTCCCTGGACTGCTGTGCTTCATCTGAAATAGAATTATTTCATGAAAGAGAATAAATCATAGAACATGCCTCGTCTATTTTCAATTAGTTAAGAGAAGATATAATTCTATAATTATTAAATGAGAACTTGGCTAGGACGGAAAGCATCTGGCAGTAAAAAAACCACATTAGGCCACATAAGAACTTTGAAAATGATAGGCAGTAGAATTTAAAACTATATAACCAATTAAATAGAAAGACAACTAGAGAAAAAAATTGGTATGGGAGGATGGACTGGACAGATCTCAACCTTGAGGATAGTCTGTGGCAGCTAACATGTGAATAAGTTATTCTAAAGAAATGGAGCAAATGCAGCACTGTCATCCTAAAGCTGTGGTAACAGTTCATAGAATTAAAATTTCTCTGATTGCAAATAGAGTGTACTGCATGGTTTGCAAAGTGAATAAGCCTAACATTGGATTCCTGTGCCATGGTGATCAATACCATAATAGAGACTCATGGTCACACAGCCTCCAGAAGCTAGGGTATACTCTGAATATTTTATACCTAAGATGCCATTTACTTGAAAAGTCTCCTATCTGAAGCTTCAAAACTTTCCCAAACAAGAACCTTTTTTTAAAGGTTTTATACTGCAAATCACAAACCCAAGTGTATACGTAGGAATTAGCAATATACTTATCAAATAAGTAGGGAAAGAATAAAATTATAAATGCTGTGAGGATGGTTATCCAACCAATTAGAAACAATAGCTTATTCAGTAGATAAATGGATGAATTGATTAAACTTAATAGATGAAACCATAAAATTACTGAATGAAATTATAGGAGGACCTTTATAAAATCTCAGTTGGAAAAAATCTTTTAGCATTGTATCATAGAAGAAATCATAAAGAAAAGGATTGACAACTTAAAAATGAAAACTTTCAAGTTCAGAAACAGCAAAATCAGAAGGCAAAGAGGAGACTAAAAAAGTTATGGCAAAAATAAAACACAAATATTAAATTTTTTAGAGCTTTTCCACATTAGTTATTAAAAGATGAATACCTCAGTAAAAAGAGGAGAGGGGAAGAATATTAATCAACCACTCCTCACAAGAAAAGCTAAAGTGGCCAATAATTTGGAAAGAATTTCAGCCCCACTGGTATTCATTAGATGAATGTATGATACAATATGGAAATAGTAATCCTCTTATATCAAGTGGGCAAAGAATAAAAACATTGGGACATAGGTCATGTCAATTTTAACTGCTGGACAACAAATATTGAAGCAGTCTCAAAACTCTTAGGGAAGAAATATAATTTTTTAATAATCTGTCATAGGCTAACAACTTCCTTTTAAATGCTCACTTTATATGCAAAGTTGGGGGAAGCTGACTTCATTTTAATGGTGATTATAATTCTGTCAAAACTGAACATTTGGAATATTTGCATTCAATTGATGAGTGTTCAGACTCAAGCACATTCCTGTGCCAGTGATGGAACCAGAAGACCCTTCCTGAGTGTGGACCTGGGATCCCTGGAGGCTGACTCTAGAAGAGGGGACAGCACAGTCAGGGAGCCATTTCTGTGCTGAGGGGGTCTGCGGATCTGAGGGCTGCATGGCAATGGCACCCAGACCCTGCATATACTCCTGCATGCCATCTGCTGAGATTTTCTACATTTTCCAAATCATAAATTGAGAAACGTGGTTTGATAGACACTGTGGTACTGTTTCAGCTGAGAGGCCATTGGATAGATTTGGTTTTAAGTACAAAGATTTAGAATTTGAGGGTTATTTTAACAGTTTCTGGAAACAACCAGATGTACAGTATTTAAAATTCCAGACTTTCCAATAATTATCTGGACATATGCTATCTCTATGAATTGTTCGTGAAAAGCAAGAATTTTAAGATTAAATGGTGGTTACAAGACACTACTGCAAGAAACTAAAAAAGACATGCATAAGTGGAAAAATATACCTTGCTCATGGACAGGTAGACTCAACATAGTGAAAATGTCAATTCTACCCAAAGCAATCTATAGACACAATGTAATCCCGATCCAAATTCCACCAGCATTTTTTAATGAGATGGAGAAACAATCACCAACTTCATATGGAAAGGAAAGAGGTCCCGAATAAAGCATTACTCAAGAAGAACAAAGTGGGAGGCCTTATACTACCTAATTTTAGGACCTATTATACTGCCACGGTGGTCAAAACAGCTTGGTACTGGTACAACAACAGATACATTGACCAATGGAACAGAGTTGAGAATCCAGTTATAAGCTCATCCACCTATGAGCAGCTAATATTTGACAAAGGCCCAAAGTCCATTAATTGGGGAAAATATAGTGTCTTTAACAAATGGTGCTGGTATAACTGGATGTCTATATGCAAAAAACTGAAACAAGACCCATACCTCACACCATGTACAGAAACTAACTCGAAATGGATCAAAGACTTAAATATAAAATCGAAAATGATAAAGATCATGGAAGAAAAAATAGGGACAATGCTAGGAGCCCTAATACATGGCATAAACACAATATGAACCATAAGTAACAATGCACAAGCACCAGAAAAGACACTAGATAAATGGGAGCCCCTAAAAATTGAACACTTATGCTCATCAAAAAACTTCACCAAAAGAGTAAAAAGACAACCTACAGTCTGGGAAAAAGTTTTTGGCTACGACAAATCCAATCGGCGTCTAAACACTAAAATCTATAAGATACTGCAAGACCTCAACCACAAAAAGACAAATAACCCAGTTAAAAAATGGGCAAATGATATGAACAGGCACTTCACCAAAGATATTCAGGCAGCTAACAGACACATGAAGAAATGCTCACGATCATTAGCCATTAGAGACATGCAGATCAAAACTACAATGAGATATCATCTCACCCCAACAAGGCTAGCATTAATCCAAAAAACACAAAATAATAAATGCTGGGGAGGTTGTGGAGAGACTGGAACACTTATACACTGTTGGTGGGAATGTAAAATGGTACAACCGCTTTGGAAATCGATTTGGCGCTTCCTTAAAAAGTTAGAAATAGAAGTACCATATGATCCAGCTATGCCACTCCTTGAAATATATCCTACAGAAACAAGGGCCGCCACACGAGTACATATATGCACACCCATGTTCATTGCAGCACTGTTCAAAATAGCAAAAAGATAGAAGCAACCCAGGTGCCCATCAATGGACGAATGGATAAACAAATTATGGTATGTCCACACAATGGAATATTATGCAACTATAAAGAACAATGATGAAGCTGTGAGACATCGTATAACATGGTGGAAGCTGGAACTTATTATGCTGAGTGAATTTAGTCAGTCACAGAAAGACAAATACTGTATAAGACCACTATTATAAGAACTCAAGAAAAGGTTTAAACACAGAAGAAAACATTCTTTGGTGGTTACGGGGTGGGGAGGAGGGTGAGGGTTATTCACTAACTAGATAGATAAGAATCATCTTAGGTGAAGAGAAGGACAGCACACACTACCGGGGAAGTCAGCGTAACTGGACTAAACAAAAGCTAAGAAGTTTCCTGAATACAATCAAATACTTTGAGAGACAGAGTAGCAGGGATGGGGGGTCTGGGGACCATGCTTTCAGGGGACATCTAGGTCAACTGGCATAACAAAGCTTATTAAGAAAATTTTCTGCATCCTACTTTGGTGAGTGGCATCTGGGGTCTTAAAAGCTTGCAAGTGGCCATCTAAGATGCATCAATTGGTCCGAACCATCTGGAGTAAAGGCGAAAGAAGAACACCAAAGACACAAGGTAAGTATTAGCCCTAGAGACAGAAAGCGCCACATAAACCAGAGATTTCATCAGCCTGAGACCAGAAGAACTAGATGGTGCCTGGCTACCACCAGAACTTCCTGACAGGGAACACAACAGAGGGTCCCTGATGGAGCAGTAGAAGGATGGGGTGCAGAACTCAAATTCTAGTAAGAAGACCAGACTTAATGGTCTGAGACTGAAGGCGCCTCGGAAATCATGGCCCCTGGACTCTCTATCAGCCCAGAACTAAAACAATTTCCGAGACCAACTCTTCAGACTGGGATTGGACTGGACTGTGGGACATAAAGTGATACTCGTGAAGAGTGTGCCTGTTAGTCAAATAGATACAAGAGACCAAAGGGGCAGCTTCTGTCCGGAGGTGAGATGGGAAGGCAGAGGGAATTAGGAGCTGGTTGGTCATGGGGAATCAGGGGTAGGAAGAAGGCGTGTGCTGTGGCACAATGCGGTGAGCAATTAGGGTCTCATAACAATGTATGTAAAAAAAAAATTTTATATGGGAGACTAACTCAAAATGTAAACTTCATTTACTTACCACAATTAAAAAAAAAGATTCATTGGTGGTTTGTGATATTGTCCTTTCAGAGAAGTGAGTTATTGAAAAGGACATATCGTATTTGCATAGTCCACTAATCCCTTTGCAAAATTGTGGCCTAGCAAAATCTCTTGATAGAACTACAAACCCAGAGCCAGAAAGGTCATATATAAAGAGAAACCCATTGTACTGTGGATAAGGTCTGATTTCATTAGAACAAAACCCCATATTCTCCAGCCCAGTAGCACAGAGAAAGGCCAGCTTCCTAGAGTGGACCTAGTTTCTATCCTCCTGGTATGTCCCCAACACCCAGGCCTGCTCCCTCTCATCCCCTTCTCTGTGTTTCTCTCCTCGCTGCCTCTTCTCATCCAGGTCAGTGTGGTGCAACTTCCCTGATAGGCGGGTGTATATCACTGTTGCCGTGCAATGGGTTTCTCTTATATATGGCCTTTCTGGCCCTGGGTTTATACTTCTGCAAAAAAAAGATTGGCAAGGCCTCAGTGTGCCCTGTGATTGGTTTATTTCACACACCTGGAGGGGCTGCTTGATTTGCTATTCAAATAGTGGCTTGAAAAATCCACTCAATAGGACTGAATGACTTGTGGTCCATTATGGGGTTTGGCCAGTTCATGGTCCTCCTGGGAGGCCCATGCCTTGAAATTGGCAAGGCATTTGCTTATATAAACAGCCAACCACACGGAGATTTTTAGAGGCAAGAAGAGAGAAGAGGAGCAGACCTCCTAAAAGAGCTGTAACGCTGAAGAGAGTTCAAGACAGCATGAGACAGCAAAGACAGAACAGCCGAGCAGCAGAGGAACAGCAGCAAGCACAGTACAGCTGAGCAGCAGAGATGTGGCAGCTGTACAAGCAGTGGCAACCACGACACTGGCAGTGGTGGTGGGTAAGTCGGCCCACGGAGTGGAACTGGGCACCTCTGGGCAGGAGGTCGCCAGTACAGCTGGGGGCCCGGTAAAGGAGAAGGAGCCACAGTCCGGGTCCATGTAGGTGAATGCATGAGCAGAGCAAGCAGCAAGCAGTGTGGTGGCCAAGCTGGCCTGGCTCTAGCAGTGGCAGATGCTTATGCTGTGCTGAGAGCTATAACCCTAAAGCCAAGAGGGAGCCTGGCCTAAGGGCCAAGAGAGTGCCTGAGGGGCCTGAGAGGAGGCATTCCCAGAAGCATTGGCTGGCACAGCAGAGAAGGGCAGTCTGCTTGCTTGCTCAGCTGAGAGTAACGAAGGGAGCTGTCCAAGTTGGAACCTGTCCTGATTGAAGAACTGCATTCTGTCTCCTGAGTTGTATCCCGTCATCTCCAAGTTGATCCTGATCCTGAGTTGTAGCCTGTTCCCTAAGAAACCACAAAACTGTGAGTATGGTCTGTGAGTTCTCTGTGGCCATTGCAACACTTTATCAAACCCAGCATAGAAGTACAGAGTGCCATGGTGTGTGTGTGTTGGGGGGGGGGGGGGGAACAGCTTGTGTCACAAATGGTGAAAAATTAAAAGAGTGGAAATATGTCTGACCTCCACCTCATAGGAACTAGATTTTTGTGCTGATTCTGATTCTATTCCCTCAGTAATTTAGATGAGTCCTGATGCTAGTAAACAACAGTATTCACAGCAAAGAGTACGGTGAGTATCGACTGGATAAAGGGATTTATCTACTCTACTTTCCAGAGCAAGTTTCAGAGTCTCTTCTGACATTTCTGCCTTTTCTTTCTTTCCTGTTTTTTTTTAATGTCCTCTTGCTTTTCTCATGTATGATGTCCTTGATGTCATTCCACAACTCATCTGGTCTTTGGTCATTAGTGTTCAATGCGTCAAATCTATTCTTGAGATGATCTCCACATTCAGCTGGGATATACTCAAGTACATATTTTGGCTCTTGCAGACTTGTTTTAATTTTACTCAGCTTTAATTTGAACTGGCATATGAGCAATTGATGGTCTGTTCCACAGTTGGCCCCTGGCCTATGTCTGACTGATCATACTGAGTTTTCCATCGTCTCTTTCCACAGATGTAGTCAATTTTGATTCCTTTGTTTTCCATCTGGTGAAGTTCACATGTATAGTTACCATTCACATTGTTAAAGAAGGTATTTGCAATGAATAAGATGTTGGTCTTGCAGAATTCTATAATGCGATCACCGACATCATTTCTATCACCAAGGCCATATTTCCAACTACTGATTCTTCTTCGTTTCCAACTTCTGCATTCCAATGGCCAGTAATTATCAATGCTTCTTGATTGCATGTTTGATCAATTTCAGACTGTAAAAAGTGTGTAAAAATCTTCAATTTCCTCATCTTTGTCATTAGTGGTTGGTGTGCAAATTTAATAATAGTGTTAACTGGTCTTTCTTGTAGGCATATGGATATTATTCTATCACTGACAGCGTATTACTGCAGGATAGATCTTGAAATCATATTCTATGATATCCATTTCTTCTGTTCGCTTTAGCTACTCTACATTCAAGTGCAAGTTTCAGTCTTCTGATATCCATTTTGATCTTTTCTTTCCTTTCTAATGTCCTTTTGGTTTTTCATGTATTATGTCCTTGATGTCATTCCACAACTCATTTGGTCTTCCATCTTTAGTGTTCAATGTGTCAAATCTATCCTTCAGATGGTCTCTAAATTCAGGGATCTTGTAAACTTTCTCTAATTTTCTTCAGCTTCAACTTGAACTTGCATATGAGCAATTGATGGGTCTGTTCCAGTCAGCCCCTGGCCTAGTTGTGACTGATGATATTGAGCTTCTCTAGTCTCTTTCCACAGATGTAGTCAATTCTGTTCCTGTGTTTTCCATATGGTGAGGTCCATGTATATAATTGCCATTTATGTTGCTGAAAAAAGTAGTTGCAATGAAGGAGTCGTTGGTCTTGCAAAAGTCTATTGTGCGATCTCCAGCATTGTTTCTATCACCTAGGCCATATTTCCCAATGATCCTTCTTGTTTCCAACTTTTACCTTCCAATCACCAGTAATTATCAATGCATTTTGATTGCATGTTTGATCAATTTCAGACTGCAGAAGTTGGTAAAAATCTTCAATTTCTTCATCTTTGGCCTTAGTGGATGGTGGATAAATATGAATAATTGTATTAACTAGTCTTCCATGTAGGTGTATGGATATTATCCTATCACTGACAGCACTGTACTTCAGCATAGATCTTGAAATCATATTCTATGATCTCACTTATATGAAATAACAATAAGCAAATGTATAGATACCAAAGTTTATTCGTGGTTACCAGAGCAGGAGGGAATGCAGAAAGGGGAACCATTGTATAGGAAGCAGGAAGTTTTTATGTTGCAAAAGATCATTCACAGATTACTACAAAGAAAAAGGTGGCTTAATAGTGATAGATCAGCAACCACCTTGACCAAATGCTTAGTATCACTAATAGTGGGACAACGGCATTTTGTGCCTCCTATTAGGATACAACATGAAGTACACATCACCTAGGAGATTTTCAATCCTCTAGCCCTGTACAGTCTAACGTGGTAACTACTAGTGCAATGGGGCTATTGAAAGCATGAAATGCAGACAGCGCAAAATCAGTTAATAATTGTATTTAATTTCAATTCATTTAACAATAAACTTGATTCAATTATGGGAAAAGTATGTTTGGCGTAAACTTGGTTTGTGAAGCTACATTTTTTTATTGTACTTTACGTGAAGGTTTACAGAATAGTTTCTCATTAAACAGTCAGTACACATATTGTTTTATGACATTGGTTAACAAGCCCACGACATGTCAACACTCTCCCTTCTCAACCTTGGGGGACCGTCTTTTGGTGAAAATATACATAGCCAAAGATAAACCATTTCAGAAATTTCTACATGTACAATTCAGTGACACCGATTACATTCTTCCAGTTGTGCTGCTATTCTTTTCCAAATTATCCTATCACCATTATCTTCAACTCACTGGCCTCTAGGCTTCCCATCAAACCTTTTGAGTTGCTGTTGTCAATTTGATCTCACGTATTTTTTGTAACTTAGATGGTTTACAGAATAGTTTCTCATTGAACAGTTAGTACAAATATTGCTTTATGACAATGGTTAACCCTGTGACATGCCAACACCGTCCCTTCTCAACCTTGGGTTCCCTATCAC
This sequence comes from Dugong dugon, assembly GCA_030035585.1. Classification (NCBI taxonomy): domain Eukaryota; kingdom Metazoa; phylum Chordata; class Mammalia; order Sirenia; family Dugongidae; genus Dugong; species Dugong dugon. The sequence continues at coordinate 19,290,048 of CM057462.1, read as the reverse complement.
CAGCTTTCTTGTCCCTTCCTGCCTTCTAGTCCTTGTCCCTGGACTGCTGTACCTCAATAGTCCCGTTTTGTTTTATGGGGCTGTCCGATCCCTGGCTGAACGGTGAACTTCAGGAGTGACTTCACCACTGAGCTAAAAGGGTGCCTGGGGGCAATAGTCTAGGGTTTCTCCAGTCTTTCAAGAAACTACATTTTCAGTAGTCAATTTTATGAAATGTAAATACTGATCAAGAATTTTCAATGAAAAATTTCCATTCACATTGAGATGTTTCTGGATTCTAGAAGTCTTAGTACAAAAGGAAGAAAAAAGTAAAATGTCCCATTAATAACTTTATATACTTTTTTAAAGTCGGGGTAGTAGCGTCAGAACCTGTGTAACTTCAGGGAGAATGACCAGGATCAGTCCAAAACTGATCCCTATGACATAGAAGTCAGACATATCTCCACTCTCCAACCTTTTTACCAATTCTAACACCATCCATCCCTCTCATGGCATGCTCTGTTTCTCTTCTGGGTTCATAATGCGTTGCAATGGCCACACAGAACTCACAGACCATACTTACAGTTAAGTGGTTTATTAAGGAAGTAACAGAATACAACTCAGGATCAGGATCAGAAAGCATGCAGATAAGGTCTGGAAGGCTCCCAAGGGGAGAGCACATCCATCCCTTTTTCAGTGCAGAACAGCTCTCAGCTCCTCTTGACCGTGCAAGCAAGCAGCCCCTTCTCTCTGCCTTGCACATCCCCTCTCAGCTGTGCAGACCTCCTCTCAGTCACCTCAGGACAGAGTTCCTCTCGACCCCTTGAGGACAGGCCTCCTCTTGGCCTCCTCAGTACATTACTTTCTGCCTCAGGCCTGCCTGCTGTAGGCTCAGCCTCAGGGTCCCTTCTGGGCCTGTCACCCTCTTATGTGATATAACCCTTGACCCATGTTATAGCTTTTTTAGGAGGTTCTTTCCCTCCTCTTTCTTCCTTCTGCTTGTGTCTACTTCCTGTCTGAAAAACCTCTGTGGGACTGGCTGCATATATTCACAAACCCCTTATCAATTTCAAAGCATGGCCATCCCACCAGGGCCACGAACTGACCAATCCTAAGTATGTGCAGATACTTCATTTGCATACTATAGTAACTTCATTTTATAGTCTATGGTAACTATTTGCATGTACAATGACCAATCCCTGCAAGGTGCGTACCAATCACAGGGCAGGCTACAGCCCAGGGACAGGCAAAAAGTATGAAACCACAAGTTGTTTTCAGCTTACCCAGGAAATGTCAATTAACCTGAAGAAAAGTAACAAACCCTCTAAGGTAGAAAACTAGGGCAAATGTAACCCTTCAGGGCTTAGAAAAATCAAACTGTATTTTCCAAACAACCAAGGCAAAAGGCCACTTAAAGGAATTCATTTCACATTACCTATTAATTCCACTAACAAATTTTACACTGATAATAAGTGTATACACTAGGTTTAAGTAAGGAACATCATTAAAAATAATTTCACGTTTACCTATTTTCTAATATGGCTAACTTTTTTAAAACTGCATCTGTGACTTGCATTACATTTGTATGAGACAGAACTGCTCTAGTCCCAACATCCACTTTACAAAAATACAGGAAGCAAACTAATTTTTAAAAATGACGAGAAAACATCAGAATGTTGAAAATTATACCAGACTACTTGCCTGTAATCTACAAGAGTCAATAGTATCAAAACTGCAAGCAAATGTACTATGTAAAACAGATGAAAGAGAACTAAAAATAAATAGGAAATATGGAAATCTTGTTCGGATCCTACCTTTAAAAAAACCTAACAATAGATGACTGGAGAAATTTTCTTGTATGGGACATTGTTTTTTGTTTTTGTGGAGTGTCCTCATTCTTAGGAGGTGCATGCTAAAGATTAAAGGGTGAAGTGAATGTCTGCAATTAACCATTAAATGTTTCATTGTAATAACACATTTATATGTTGACAAATGAGGCAATTTTTCAACAACTGGTGAATCTAAGACAAGAGTTATGTGAGCTCTTTTTACTGGAACTACAGATTTTCTTTAGATAAGAAAATCAAATAAACGGGAGAAAATCTACTTGTCAAAATTCATCTTGTTTACGGCAAATTAAATTCCAGCTTCCACTACTGACAAAAATAAGCTGCATTGTTTTACTTCTTACAGACTCCTCTATTTTAAAGCTGGGGGGGTTCAGACATCTTTAAGTGAGGTAGCGAATAATTGAGAACAGAGTAGAGGTTTTTTTCCTTTTTTATTGTTGTAAAAGAATGTATGTGAACGTTTGCCAATTCAACATTTTTCAGGTGTACTATTAGTGATATCAATTACATTAATCATGTGCAATCATTACTCATAATCGTTGCCAAATTTCCCATCAACATAGTCACTGCTTCCTACACAATGACTCCTCCTTTCCCTGTGGCCTGCTAACATTTACTTTGGTCTCTATACATTTACCTTTTATTGTTATTTTATGAGGTATTTGTCCTTTTGTGATTGACTTGTTTCACTCAGCATATTTTCAAGGTTTACCCATATTGTAACGTTTCAAGACTTCTCTTTATGACTAATAGTCTATTGTACGTACGTACAATTCGCGGATCCAGACATCTGTTGATGGACACTTAGATTGTTTCCAACTTCTGGCTATTGTGAATAGTGCTGCAGTGAACACTGGTGTACATGTGTTTATTTCACTACTTTCAAGTCTCTTGGGTATATACGTATGAGTGGAATTGCTTGCTTGTACGGTAGTATGGTTTAACGTTTTGATAAACTGCCAAACTGTTTCCCATAGTGGCTGTACCAGTTTGCTTTCTCACCATCAATGGATAAGGGTTCCAGTTTTTCCATATCCTTGCCAATATTTATTTTTGATTAGGTTTTTCATCTTTACATTGTTTTAAAATATTTTTTGGATATTACACCATATAGTTCCTGAAAACTTTCTCCCAATCTGTAGGTTGTCTTTTTACTTTTTTGATGTCTTTTGATGAAAAGTATTTAACTTCCATGAGGTCCCATTTATGTACTCTTTTGATGCTTGTGCTTTTGTTGTCCTTTCTGATAATCCATCGTCAAAAACTAGGCTGTGCAGCCACACCTCTATATTTTCTTCTAAGAATTTTATGGATTTAAATGTTCACATTTAGGTCCTTGATGAATTTTGAATTTGGGTGTAAGACATGGATTCTGATGCATTTCTCTGCATACTGAAAATAGTTTTTCATGATAAATTTGTATTTATAATCATTCACTCATATTTATTTACATTAGATGCATGGGCTTCCTAATAACTGAAAAAATCATCTTTTAACCTGAATATAACTTACCAAAATCAATAACCAAATACAGAAAAATTACACCCAATGTTCACCAGAACAAGCTAGAATCACCAAGTGGAGGAGGAAAGGACAAGGCTGGGTACAGTCCTCTTGACACAAAAGATAGAAATAATTTTTCCTTCTGGAGAAAGGACACAAATGTTGCTTTGAAGGATTTGAGAGGGTAGAGCAAAGATGAAAAAGCCCCACCTGCATTAGCCGATCCACCTCCTCTCAGGAGGAACTCAAGCCCAAGGCCTCGAACCAGTTCATTCTGGTTCTCAGCAGGGAATCTGCATTTCCACCCCATACATACTGAATCAGAATCTATATTTTAATAAGATCCCCAAGTGATTTTTATGTATAATAAATTTTGGGAACCACTCCTCTACTAGTGGTTCTCAGAATTGGTCCCTAACCAGCAGCATTAGCATTGCCTGGGAACTTGTTAGAAATGCAAATCCTATGCAGTGGTTCAAACCAGAATGAACTGGTGCTAACTCCTGCTCAAGCATCACGCACACTGCCAATTCCTGCAGTTTTGGGATAAGGAGTCAGCTGGCATGGTGAACAGAGCTGGACTCTTGGAGGAAAGGCTATGGCTTTTGAGCACCCAGTGTAGGTGAATCAACCAGGAATGAGCTCAGGACCTGTGATCTTTGACCCCATATCACCACCTTCAGATCCTCATCCTTCCACATGTCAACTTCTGGACATCAGGCAGAGGTGGAGGGAGCAGTAACAAGGCTGCCTAGCAGCTGACCCACTACCTCAGATTTGCACACACACTTCTGGTTACACCAGGAACATAGTAATGGTGACAGCCTCAGGGATTATGGTAACAAGGAGCAACAGTGACATTCTACAGCTGGGTCCTGAAAAGAAATATTCTCCTTCCACAAACAACTCAGTTGGGCCCTGGTCTCAGACCAGTCTGGCACCAGCAGTGGTGGCATATCCACATTTCCATACATATGGCCCTGAGAGCTGAGATTGCTAAATATCAATCCCTCTCTTCCAACCAATAGGGCACTGCTTGACAGATGAGTCATCCACCCAAATGCTAACCCTGATACCACAGCCAAAAAGAAGTGTGCTAAATTCCTCTAGAAAGCAGTATATCTAGGTCTCAAAAGAAACTGGCAGTATGCATTACTGGTGGGAATACTAAATGGCACAACCCCTTTAAAAAAAGATAGTTTCTTAAAATGTTATAAACATACATCTAGCATATAACAGCAATCAACTAGGGAAGTATACAAGAAAAAAACTTTAAGTTGACATATAATGTACAATAATAGTTTATCAGCTTTATTCATAACAAGTGGATATCCAAATGTTTTCTGTATGGTGAACACAAAACAACAGTATGTCTATACAATGGAATACAACACAGCAATAAAAATCAATGAACTATCAATACATTCTTCAAAGTAGATGATTCTCAAATATACTAAGTGAAAGGAGCCAGAATAAAAAAGAAACACAGTACATGGTCTGCATAGAACTCTTTACAGGGATTCATGGTCAGGGGAATGTTTAACTAAAAAGAGGCAGCACCAGGGAGATTTTTGGAAAGAAGACAAATATTGTTCTGAACTTTCACTGTGCAACTTACTATAAGACATAATGCATTTGTCAACTCACATTCCAAAAGTCAAGTACTGTCTAAACTTTGGAAAAAAAAAAAAACTCTTTTATTGGCAGTACAATATTCTGACATGTGGTCAGTCATTTATCTTACAAATTCCTTCCTGTTAGACACTTTCAGGGTTTACTTCATCTATCACTACTATCAACAAGCACCATCCTGATGCCCCGGGAGTTCCATAGGATTACTTTATAAGTGTAATTTCTGGGTCAAGGGAAGGTCTAATTTGAAGGCTTCTACCTGTAGCAACCTTTCCCAGACCCAACAGCCCCTTGTGTTATCCCCACTATTAAGGAAAACTAGCTGGGCTCCCATCTTCTCCAGGCCCTACAATGGGTGTGCACACCAAGTGTAGCAACAGCCACTATTCTAGCGCAGCCCAGCAATGGCTCCTCTTCTGGCATACAAACTTGGCCAGAATTACCAAAACCAGGGCTTTGTGACTGAGCACAGACTCTGCTGAGTGTGTGGGGAAGAAGATCCATAACTATGTCATTTTGGGGCTGTATATGGTGCACCACTGCCTAGAGTCCCAGAATGAGTCAACAATTCATGCACGCCCTGATTCTTACACCACCACTTCAGAGAGTGGCACTTCTGTTGGATGACTTCGGGTTAAAATTTTCTAGTTTCCTCATCAGTAAACAAGGGATCATGAGAGTAATCAGATAGAATGATATGCAACGCAAAAACACACTAGTGCACTAAATATTCAGTACAACCCTAATTATATTAAAACCATTAATTTGTAGTAATTAAAGGCTGAAAAGTAAAATTAAACAAAATACTAAGGGTGGTGGTGATATTCTAAGTGGTTATTTTTACATATACTTGTCAGTTAAAATCAAATTCTCTACAATGAGAACATCCTTTCTACTAAAAAAATTAAAAACTTAGCTGATGAAAACAAAACACCCCTCAAAACACCTACGTGTTTGTGAAACTTTCTAATGAAAAGGATTTTTATATAAACAAAGCAAACGCAAACACTTAAAAAATTCATGTCCTAGTATTGAAAGGGAACTTAGACGCATACTTATCACCTGTGTTTAACAGAAATTGAAAAGTGGAAATTAATGTACATGGAGGTAAGGCAGTAGTAAACTTCATAATTGTACATTTGATAAGATTCCTCCCGTGGTATACATATCTTTATACAGAAATCGGGAAATTATGTGATTGAAGGCTTTCTCAGTGCTCACAGTTACAGGGTTTCCCCACTGTGGGAGGGCTCATAGGTGTCCTGAAAGAGGAGGGATGCGGAAGACTTCCATCTTTTACAGTCACAGGATCATCCAAAATGTAATATCTCACATGATGTTCCCAAGTACTTTACATTTACATGATGCTTATTCTGTGGGACTTCTCACATGTTCCATTAGTTAAATAGGGAAGGGTTTTCCATACGTGTGAATATCACTGAAAGTAGGGAAGAAAAAATTTTCCACATTCTTTACAGTTACACGGTTCATTTGCCATATATCTTTTTACAGGTTTTAGAAAAGATAAAGCATGAAAAATATCCAACATTACTTACATGAATATTGTTTTTCTACAGGATTCCTACTCAGATGTGTTGCAAAGGATGAAGGACATTTGAAGACGTTCCCACATTCGTTACATTAATAAGCCCTCTCTCCACTGTGAGAACTTGTATGTCTAGTGAGGTGTGAAGAACTACTAAATGCTTTTCCACATTCCTTACATTCATAAGGCCTCTCTCCACTATGTAAACTTACATGTGTAGTAAGGGATGAGGAACAACTAAAGCCTCTCCCACACTCTTTACATTCATAAGGTCTCTCTCCACTGTGAGCCCCTATATGCATAATGAGGTGTGAGGGACGACTAAAGCCTTCCCACATTTCTTACATTCATAAGGCCTCTCTCCACTGTGAACCATTATATGTGTAGTGAGGTGTGAGGAACTACTGAAGGCTTTCCCACATTGCTTACATTGATAAGGCCTCTCTCCACTGTGAGTTCTCCTATGTGTAATGAGATGTGAGGAACTGCTAAAGGCTTTTCCACATTCCTTACATTCATAATGCCTCTCTCCACTGTGAGCCCTTATATGTATAGTGAGGTGTGAGGAACGACTAAAGCTTTTCCCACATCGCTTACATTCATAAGGCCTTTCTCCAGTGTGAGAACTTACATGTCTAGTGAGGTTTGAAAAACAACTAAAGGATTTCCCACATTCCTTACATTCGTAAGACCTCTCTCCAGTGTGAGAACTTACATGTCTAGTGAGGTTTGAAAAACGACTAAAGGATTTCCCACATTCCTTACATTCATAAGACCTCTCTCCAGTGTGAGAACTTACATGTCTAGTGAGGTTTGAAAAACGACTAAAGGATTTCTCACATTCCTTACATTCATAAGGCCTCTCTGCAGTGTGAGAACTTACATGTTTAGTGAGGTTTGAAAAACGACTAAAGGATTTCCCACATTCCATATATTAAGAAGGTCTCTCTCCAGTGTGAGTTCTTATATGTCTACTGAGGTATGAGAAAGGACTGAAAGCTTTTTCACATTCCTTACATTCATAAGGCCTCTCTTCTCTGTGAGTTCTCCTATGTGTAATGAGATGCGAGGAACGACTAAAGCTTTTCCCACATTGCTTATATTCATAAGGCCTCTCTCCAGTGAGAACTTACATGTCAAGTGAAGTCTGAAAAACGACTAAAGGATTTCCCACATTCCTTACGTTCATAAGACCTCTCTCCACTGTGAGTTTTTATACGTGTAGTGAAGTGTGAGGAACAACCAAAGGCTTTTCCATATTCCATATATTAAGAAGGTCTATCTCCAGTGTGAGTTCTTATATGTCTACTGAGGTATGAGAAACAACTAAAGGCTTTTTCATTCCTTGCATTCATAACGCCTCTTTCCACATTGAGTTCTTATATGTTTAGTGAGAGGCGAGGAACTACGGGGTTTCCCAGAATTCTTACATTTACGAAGTTTCTCTCGAGTAAGAGTTCTCACACGAGGTATTAGGGAAAAGGGAAAACTGCAGGCTTCTCCACATTCCTTACACTGATAAGGTTTGTATCAAGTGTGAGATCTAATATGATGCTTAAATGTATAATCCATGAAGGCTTTTCCAGACTCACGACATTCAGAAGGATTTACTTTAGCAGAACTTTCTTTGAGCATAGTAGGATTTGCAATCCAGCTGTAAGTTTTCCCACATGGATTTCTTTCTGTATTTTTCTTTATATTACCTTCTTCACTTTCATGGAGAATTTCTACCATATATGTGCTGTTAAAAAACAGGCAGAAAACTGACAGAATTAAATTCAATACTATCTCACAATTATCACACACAGTGAATGTGTGTTTTCTGTTCAGAGTTGTCTCATGTTGCATAGTTTGAATTCTCTCACAGAAGTGAAACCATTATTGTCATCAAAAAAAAAAAGCAAACCTGTTGCCATCGAGTAGATTCTGATTCATAGTGACCCTATAGGACAGAGCAGAACTGCCCATAGGGTTTCTAAGGAGTGGCTGGTGGATTTGAACTGCCAACCTTTTGGTTAGCAGCCAAGCTCTTGACTACTGCGCCACCAGGGCTCCATTACTGTTACAATCTTTCTAAATCACGGGGTTTTCTGATAATTGTGTACAAGTGTCTGAAATACTAAACATATGACCCACATTTATAGAAATACTGTATTGTCAAAATTACATGAATATACCATTTTAGAGCTAATTTCATATGTACACGCACATACTCAGAAATGTCATGACATCTAAATACTCCTGAAGTACTGCTCACTGTCATATGAATGATACTCTACATGCTTTTCCAAGTAGTTGTGATCTTCAATGTCACAGAATTCACAGATTTCTCCTATCATGAAAGACCAGGAGTCATTATTCATGGACAACTTTTATCTGTTATCCTGTTGAAAAACTGACCCAGTAATTTTAAGTGGAGTTTCACAATATGAAACAAAACAGTAAGTAAATTTTATGAGGAACAAGGCAAGGATGAAGAGACTTTATGGCATTTGGCTGTTCTAGGACTTTTGCAAGAGTCAAAAAGATATATTTATTAAGAAATAATTTCATGATGACAGAGTGATGGTGATGTAAGTAGGGTGTAACTAGGAGAGTATATCAGTAAAGTTTTGCAAATAATACATGCGTGTAAAGGTAATACTTAAACAGGAAATGGGGGAGGGCTTTTCCCACAGAGAAGGCATGAAAGGGTTGATAAAAAATTAAAAAAATCTCATGTATGGAAATTCAGCATCCTCAAATCAAGAGATTTTTTTTAGTTGATTTATTCAAATGTAATTCTATCCCAGAAGGGCTGGTCCTTCAAATTATTTTTGCCTTCCTGCTGCTCCCTGATACTGCAGCTCTGGATAAGTACTGTCTCCACTCCCCTAAAATCTCTCTTTTATTTCTCAGGAAGAAAAACTAGTGTGGCTGACATAGTGCTCATGGGGAAAGGCAGATCACGATGGAAGGCAGAGGAGCACATTTTCCTGACATTTTGTCAATACTTTAGTCTCCAGGGATTCTAGGAAAGGAGAAATGAGTTTATTTTCAGAAAAATAGTCCAGTATAATGTGTAATAAATGCAGTAAAACTCTACCAAGGTTCTAATCACAAATCACTCTTTATCCCAAAGTGACCCCTGAAGCCAATATTCACACTTAAAACATGTAAAGAGCCTCATGGCTTTAAAGCACAAATGAAATAATCAATACACAGTTTTTTACTTTCATGGAGAAGTCACTAAGATTCTAAGCTCCATGAGGGCACTGAATATGCATTTCATGTTTGCCAATTTATTCTTCAACCCAAATCCTATAAGGTCAATCAGTACAATATATTCAGTAAAGAAGTAAATAAGGACTATAAAACCATTCTTACCTGATTCCAGGTTCCTGAAGGTTTCCATCATCACATCTTTGTAGAGTTTCCTCTGAGAAAAATTCAGCAAAGCCCATTCTTCCTGGGTAAAGTTCACAGCCATGTCAACAACCACTGAGTCCTAAAACATCACACATATTCTGGATCAGCAAGGTACCACATCCTCCAATGTGTGCAAAAAGGATGGGTGAGGCTGACAATCCTGAGGAACTGAGAATTCATAGGAAGGTGATACAAGGTTCAATGTTCTACTCTAGAGTATGACCATCAGCCTCATCCCCTTGCTGGCTGCATTTGCTGAACGTTGGCATCTTATTTCATAGATTTAACAATATATCTGACACATTGAACTTATCTCTCCACAGCTTCTATGAGCAATTCCAGTCTTATGTCTCTCTGTATTTATCGTCCAGAAGAGCCAGAACATATAGAAGGGAAGGAAATCCTCTACAAATCAAAAGACCCATTTTCACATTAAGATAATCATTTCTTTGTGGAAAAAAATCAATTTTCACTTTCTCCGATAAGACCCACCAGAATAGTCAATAAAACATGATTTATACCAGGTATGCAGGGATGGTTCAACATTAGAAAATCAATGTAATCCATCACATTAATAAAAGACAAGAACCACACAATGTTATCAATTGATGCAGAAAAGGCATTTGACAAAGTCCAACACCCAATCATGATAAAAACTCTCAGCAAAATAACAATAGAAGGGAAATTCCTTGATATAATTAAAGGCATTTATACAAAACCAACAGCCAACATCATCCTAAATGGTGAGAGTTTGAAAGCATTCACCTTGAGAACAAGAATTAGACAAGGATGCCCTTTATCATGTTTATTCAACACTGTGTTGGAGGTCCTAGCGAGAGCAATTAGACTAAAAAAACACAAGGCATCCAAATTGATAAGGAAGAAGTATATCTGCAGATGATACGATCTTATACACAGAAAACATCAAAGAATTCACAAGAAAACTACTGGAACTAATAGATTTCAGAAAAGTATCAGGATACAAGATAAACATACAAAAACCAGTTGGGTTCCTCTACATCAACAAAGAGAACTTCAAAGAGAAAATCACCAAAATCAATACCATTTACAATAGCCCTCCAAAAGATAAAATACTTAGGAATGACTCTAACCAGAGACGTAAAAGACGTACACAACGAAAACTACAAGACATTACTGCAAGAAACTAAAAGAGATCTGCATAAGTGGAAAAACATACCTTGCTCATGGATAGGAAGACTCAATATTGCGAAAATGTCAATTCTACCCAAAGTGATCTACAGATACAGTGCAATCCCAATCCAAATTCCACAAGCATTTTTTAATGAGATGGAGAAACAAATTACCAACTTCATATAGAAAAGGAAGAGGCCTTGGATAAGTAAAGCATTACTCAAGAAGAGAAACAAAGTGGAAGGCCTCACACTACCTGATTTTAAAATCTATTATACTGCCACAGTAGTCAAAACAGTGTGGTACTGGTACAACAAATACATACAGCAGAACAGAACTGAGAATCCAGATGTAAATTCATTGACCTATGAGGTGATATTTGACAAAGTCCCAAAGTCCATTAACTGGGGAAAAGACAGTCTCTTTAACAAACAGTGCTGGCATAACTGGATATCCATCTGTAAAAAAAATGAAACAAGACCCATACCTCACACCATGCACAAAAATTAACTCAAAATCGATCAAAGACCTAAACGTAAAATCAAAAAAGATAAAGATCATAGAAAAAAAATATGGACAAACCTAAGAACCCTAATACATGGCATAAACAGAATATGAACCATAAGTAAAAATGCACAAACACCAGAAGAGAAACTAGATAACTGGGAACTCCTAAAAATCAAACACTTATGCTCATCGAAAGACTTCACCAAAAGAGTAAAAAGACAACCTACAGACTGGGAAAATTTTTTGGCTATGACAAATCCAATCAAGGTCTAATCTCTAAGATCTACTGCAAAACCTCAACAACAAAAAGAGATAACTCAATTAAAAATTGGGCAAAGTATATGAATAGGCATTTTGCCAAAGATGACAGGCAGCTCACAGACACGAGGAAATGCTTACGATCATTAGCCATTAGAAAAACGCAAATCAAAACTACAATGAGATACCATCTCACCCCAACAAGGCTAGCATTAATCCAAAAAAAAAACAGAATAAAAAATGTTGGAGAGGTTATGGAGAGAGTGGAACACTTATACACTGTTAGTGGGAATGTAAAGTCATACAACTACTTTGGAAATCGATTTGGATGTTCCTTAAAAAGCTAGAAATAGAAATATCATATGATCCAGCAATCCCACTCCTTGGAATATATCCTAGAGAAGCCATCGAACAGATATATGCACACCCATGTTCACTGCATCTCTGTTCACAACAGGAAAAAGATGGAAACAACATAGGTGCCCATCAAATGGATAAATTATGGTATATTCACACAATGGAATACTATGCAAAGATACAATGATGAATCCAGAAAACGTAACATTGATGAATCTGGAAGGCATGCTAAGTGAAATTAGTCGCAAAAGGACAAATATTGTATAAGACCACTATTATAAGAACTCAAGAAAACGTTTAAACACAGAAGAAAACATTCTTTGATGGTTACAAAGGTGGGGAAGGAGAGAGGGGTACTCACTAGATAGTAGACAAGAATTATCTTAGGTGAAGGGAAGGACAACACACACTACAGAAGTTAAGACAACTGGACTAAACCAAAAGCTAAGAAGTTTCCTGAATACAACCAAAGACTTTGTGGGATAGGGTAGCAGGGGCGGCGATCTGGGGACCACAGTCTCAGGGGACATCTAGGTCAATTGTCATAACAAAGTTTATTAAGAAAATGTTCTGCATCTCACTTTGGTGAGTGCCATCTGGGGTCTTAAAAGCTAGTGGGCAGCCATCTAAGATTTATCAATTGGTCCCAACCTACCTAGAGCAAAGGAAATGAACATCAAAGACATGAGGAAAATATTAGCGCAAGAGATGGAAAGGGCTACATAAACCAGAGACTCCATCAGCCTGAGACCAGAAGAACTAGATGGTGCCTGGCTACCACCAATGACCGCCCTGACAGGGAAAACAACAGAGAGTCCCTGATGGAGCAGGAAAAAAGTGGGGCGCAGAACTCAAATTCTAGTAAAAAGACCAGACTTAATGGTTGGACTGAGACTGAAGGAACCCTGCAAGACATGGCCCCCAGACTCTCTGTTAGCCCAAAACTAAAACCATTCCCCAGGCCAACTCCAGACAAAGATTAGATGACTATGGGAGATAAAGTGATACTCGTGAAGAGTATCTGTCTTAGCTCAAGTAGATAGATGAGACTAAATGGGCAGCTCCTGTCTGGAGGTGAGAGGAGAAGGCAGAGAGGGTTAGGAGCTGGCTGAATGGACACAAGAAATCCAGGGTGGAAAGGAGAAGTGTGCTGTCACAGTATAGGGAGAGCAACTAGTGTCACATAACAATGTGCGTATAAATTTTTGTATGAGAAACTTGAATTGTAAACTTTCACTTAAAGCACAATAAAAAAACAAAGAAACATACCTCTCTTAGAAGAGGTATATTAAATACAACACACTTCTGTTCAGAGCCATGTAAGCAAGAAGAGAGGGGAGTGAAAAAGGTCTGAAAGGAAAAAAAAAAAAAAAACTACCAAATTAGAATTCTGCATCCAGATCCAGCCAAGTTATTCTTTAAATAAAAATAGAGACATTCTCAGACAAATATTAAGGAATATAAAATGGCAGCGTCAGAAGTCCTTTAACATCACAAGGGGGAAGGATAATCAAGATCATCCCAAAGCGTATTCTAACCTTTTTAACGATTCTGACACCAGCCCTCTCTCCCGCTGCACTCTCTACTTCTCTACTGGGTGTGATAATTTGTCGCAATGACCACACAGAACTCACAGACCATACTCATGATTATGAGATCTCTTAGGTAAGTAACAGGTTACAATTCAGAATCAGGAACGACTCAGGATACAGTGCTTCCATCAGGAGTGCTGCTTCTCGACCATGTCTGCAGGCAGGCCTCGCTCTCAGCCTCGGCCCTTGTTCTCAGCCTCTGCTCAGACCTAGCCTCTGTCCAGCTCAAGCAAGGTTACAAAGCTCTTTAGCTCCACTGATAAGTGCACAAAGGCATCCCACTCCACCAGCAAGTCTCCAGGAACCACCAGGCTGTCTTGCACCAGTCTCCTGCCACCATTTCTCTGCCACTGGACTCTGCCATGGTTGCCACTGTTTCTTGCCCTGGAGTGTCATTTCCAGTGCTACAGCTCTGTCTCCTGTGTCTAGGAAGTTCTCAGCGCAAACACCAAGGTCCAAAGGATGCACTCTGCTCCTTGCTCTCGATAGTAATGAGGTCCCCCTCCAAACTCTGGAATTGGCTCTTTTTAAGCCTGGAGGGATGGCAAAACTGGCCAATCCCCTACAAAGGTTCCATGCACCTTATATGCATTAGCAGAATCCAATCCCTGCAAGAGTTCCACGTACTTTATTTACATAGTCCTACCCAATCATTTTGTACTTACAAGACCGTGGGTAGAAAGGCCATATAAAAGCAATTCATTGCACCACAGAAAATTTGTTATAAATTTGTCATAGAACAGAACGAAAATGACATCAGAAAATCAGAGGTATTAAAAAAAAATTAGAGAAGAAAGAAATGTGGATAAAATATTTTATCTTATTCTTAATTCATCTAACATAACAACTCATTAAAAATAATAAGCAAGATAGATTCAATGATTATACCTAAGAATTAATGAAATAAACGGCAGCAATGTTGTAAGGGACAGGAGAAAGGGATTGGTAATACAATTGTAATGTACTTGCACTACATTTGAAGGGGTAGTGGACTTGGATTAGTTATAAATATATAATGTAAACTCTAGGGTAACTGCTAAATAAAGGTTAAAAAAATACTATATTTTTATGTCAATAATGTACACTTTCTATGTTTGCCAACTGCTGCATCCCCTTGTGAGGTATTTTCATAAGTCCAGCTATGCCAATTTTTTTTACACGTTGCTATAAATTAGCATAGCACGCTTCTGAAAATACCTCACATGGGAGGGCGAAGTTGGCAAACAAATGTAAAAGGTGCATGTTATTTGCATAAAAATACAGTACAGATGATATGCTAAGTGTGGAGAGAAAACAGAATCACACAAAATCCTCAGTTAAAACGAGAAATCAGAAAAAACTGGAAGATAAAGAAACAAAGGATAACAAACAGAAAATAACAAGGGAATTATTAATACAACTATATCAATAATCACTTTGTCTAAATAAAACAAAAATTATTTGGTTTACAAGAAATTCACTGTCATATAAAGGCACAGAAATATTAAAAGTACAGGGATGAAAAGGGACATAGGTCAGCAAGATGGTGAAATAAGTAGCTCCATGCTCACTCTCCCAGGAAACACCCAAAAAACAAACAAAAAAAGCACAAACAGGTAGATCTAATTTTGTCAGAACACTGGAATGAGTCAAAGGCTTACAACAACTAAGCAAACACACACTCAAGATGAAGGTAAATTCAAAATGGTAGAAAAACCTTGGGTATTTTTGACCTGCCCATGCCTCTACCATCCCTGGAGATGTGACAGTCTTAAACCAGTGGCAGGCCACAGTCTCAGAGCATGCTGGAGAGAAGGAGCTATGGGGTGTCATGGACAAAGGACTAAAGGCATTACCTTTATTACCAATAAAGTGATATACAATTATTAAAAGAATCCAAATTTTGGAGCTGAAAAGTACAATAACTGAAATGAAAAAAATTCACTAGAGTAGGAATAGCATATCTGAGCCGGTAGAAGAAAGAAATCAATGAAGTTGGATACTGTTGTAGTTAATTACTGTCGAGCTAATTATGACTCATTGTGACCCCACATATGCAGAGTACAACTGCTACACATGGTTTTCAAGGCTGTGATCTTTTGGAAACAGATCACCAGGCCAGTCTCCCAAGGTGCTTCTCTGTGTATTCAAACCACCAACCTTTCAGCTAGTAGTCAATCACTTAACCGTTTGCTCCATCTAGGGACTCACTGACTTTGTCATAGAACAACTGAAATTATTCAGTCTGAGGAGCAGAAAGACAAAATGAAGAAAACTGAATAGAGCCAGAAGGATTTGTGGGACACATTCAAGCGGCTCAACATGTGCATTACCCAAGGAAAAGAGAGAGAAAAAGGGGCAAAAAAAAATTTGTAGAAATAATGGCCAAAATCATCTCAAATGTGATGAAAGACACGAATCTGCATATCCAAAAAGCTCAATGAACCTAAGTGATCCACACTGAAAGCTAAGACATCAAACTGTCGAAAACCAAAGACAACCTTCAAAGCAGCAAGATAAGTGGCTTTTTACACAATGAGGGATCCTCAATAAAATTAACAGAAATCATGGAGACCTGAAGGCAGTTGGACAACATATTTAAAGTGGTGGAGGAAAATCAAAACTATCAATCATGAATTCTACATCCTCCAAAACTGTCCTTCAAAAATGAATGTGAAATTAAAACATACCCCAAAACACAAAAGCTGATAGAGTTGGTTACCACTAGACTAGACTTGCCTTACAAGAAATGCTAAAGGGAGTTCTTCAGGCAGAAATGAAAAAACACTAAAGGGTAATGTGAAGCTATATAAAGAAATAAAGATATCCAATAAAGGCAAATACATATGCAAATACAAAAGCTACTATTATCGTATTTTAGGTTTACACTTCTACTTCTTATGTTATACATGATTTAAATGACAAATGCATAAAAGTATTTATAAATTTATGTTACTGGGAACACAACGGATAAAAATGTAGTTTGTGAGAATAAAACTTAAAGCAAGGATATGGAGCTATACAGAACCACAATTTTTATATACTATAGAAGTTAAACGGTAAAAATTTAATTTTAATTGGTATAAATCCACAATTTTAAATGTAAACTCCATGGTAAACACAAAGAACATATCTTAAAAAATACCCAAAAAGAAGTGTGAAGGGAAATAATAACAAAAGTGAAGGGAGAAATAGTTCTACAAGCAAAGTTGGAGACTTCAATATACCACTTTCATTAATGGACAGACTAGGCAGAATTTCAATAAGGAAATAAGAGGATTTGAACAACAGTACAAAACAACCAGACCTCACAAACATTTATACAACACTTCACCCAACAACAAAGTATATACATTCTTCTCTAGTGCATATGGATCATTCTCCGTATATCAGACCATGTATTAGATCACTAAACAAGCCTCACCACACTAAAAAAAAGACTGAAATCATAAACTATACCTTCTCTGACCACAGTGCAACGAAAGTAAAAAATCAATGTTGTTGTGAGGTCCTGTTGAGTTGGTTCCAACTCATAGCAACCCTATGTACAGGAGAACAAAACACTGCCCATACCTAACTGTCCTAACTTATATATGAATTCAATTTAAAAACAGCCTTAGGAACAGAACTCCTTTGTAATCCGGGCTCTGCCTGTATATACTTACCAAAGCTATATGGGATACTGCAGTGTGCGCATATTCACCAGTTAAAATACTGTATACATACAGTACCGTATTTCAGCTAATGTGTCTGGCAAGGTAATACATATATGGGTTAAGTAGGTTAATACTGTACAATACTGTATATATGATATTGCAAATACACACTACTGTATACGTAAGCTAATATGTAATCTGTACTTACCACAATTGGAGCTTGCAGGGCTAACGTAGTGTTGGGAAAGTCTGGAGGCCATTGCTGGTACAGCTCTGTACTGTACACAACACTGAACTTACATTATAGGTAACACTGTAACACACTATACAGCTGTATGTACAATACTTATTTTATTTCTATAAACTAACTGTAGACTATTTTGTAAACTTTTTCTATTTTTGAACTTTTTTATTTCATTTTAAACTTTTACTTTTTTTTTCACTTTTTAAGCTTTTATATAAACACCTTTTTGGCCTATATCACACATAATTTAACAAAGAGGATCAGGACCACTCACGTCACTGTTCTTAACTTCCTTATAGTGTTCCACTGGAAGAGTTTCAAGTTAAATAGCCTACATTGATGAACTGTCACCAACAATCATAGTATCTCCTGTAATGCCTGGGGGACCTGTGTGAAGCTCTTGGGGAGATGTTGGCTTCTTCAGGAATATGTCCAGTGCCGTTTGCCTAGTTTTTCTTTTTCTCATAAATTGCTTTATATGCACCGAACACTGCAAGCGCATTCCTCTCTATCAGTGAAAAGCATTCAATATTTGGGTCCATCTTTTCAGCACTCTTCAGCAAGCTGTTAAGGTCTGCAAAAAAATTTGGCTAACCCCTTAACAGTGAACCTCTTCTGTACTTCTCCTTCAGTTTCCTTTTCCCTTGCCTCTTCTTCAGCTATTCACTCTTACTCTAGCTCCAGCAACTCTTCATTTGTTAGTTCCTCAGGAACCACTTCTAGCGGTTCTTCAGTGTCATCATCATCTACATGTAGGTTCAGGTTGTTGTTTTACCATGTCAACAATAGCTCCAATGATTTTTGCAATCTCATCATCCTTTTCAAATTCCTTAAAGTCACGCACATACAGCTTCAGTATTTTTTTCCATATGCCATTCATGCACTCTTTGGTCACATCATCCCAGGCTCAAGTAAGGTTCTTTATGCAGTGGCAAATATTGTACTCTTTCCAGAACTGCATCAGTGTCTTGCCAGGGTCATCAACTGCAGAATAGACTGAGCAAAGGTCCTCTGGTAGTAGGCCTTGAATGCTGCAATAACCCCTTGGTCCACTGGCTGGATTAAAGAGATGACATGTGGTGGGAGGAACACCACTTTGATGTTGGGGTGGAGGTCACCAATGAGAGGAGGATGTCCTGGAGCACTGTCTACAATTAGAAAAATCCTGAAAGGTATGCCTTCTTCCAAGCAAAACTTTTCCATTTTACTGGCAGAGCAATTGGGAAGAGCATCCTGAAACAGCATTTGTGTCATCCAGGACTTTTTACTGCACCTGTAATAAACCACTAAGGTGTATTTGTTAATGTTCTTGAAAGCCCTGGGGTTTCCACTATGCTAAATAACAAATGGCTCTAACTTGTAGACAGCAACATCGCCTCCTAACACTGTCACTCTGTTTAAAAGTGTTAAAGCCTGCCCATGGACACCTTTTTAACTCAGCACTGAAGTCACTCCTGAGGCTTACCTTCAGCAAAATATTAGACAGGCCATAAAACAAACAATAATACATGTAGCTCAACCATATATACGAGACTAAATGGGCACACCAGCCCAGAAGCAAGGACAAGAAGGCAGGAGGGGGCAGGAAAGCAGGATGAATGAAAATGGGGAACCCGAGGTCAAGAAGGGGAGTGTCGACACGTTCCAGGGTTGGCAACCAATGTCACAAAACAATGTGTGTATTAATTGTTTAATGAGAAACTAATTTGCTCTTTAAACCTTCATCTAAAGCACAATAATAAATAAAGGCTTAAAGCCTCGCACTGACTTGGCTTTCTTATGCATGAAGGTCCCTTCAGGCATTTGCTTCCAGGATAAGAAGTTTCGTCCATATTAAAAATTTGCTGGGGCAAATAATCTCCCTCTACAATTAGTACCAAAAAGAACTGGTCAATATTCAATCACTGCAGGAGGTAGCATATGATCAAGAACTAATGGTATTGAAAGAGGTCCAAGCTGCTCTGAAGGCACTGGTGAAAAACAAGGATCTCCAGGAATTGATGGAGTATCATTTGAGATGTTTCAACAAACGGATGCCAACGCTGGAAGCGCTCACTCGACTATGCCAAGAAATTTGGAAGACAGCTACCTGGCCAACCAATTGGAAGAGATTCATATTTGTGCACATTCTAGAGAAAACTGATCTAACAGAATGTGGAAATTACTGAACAGTATCATTAATATCATATGCAAGTAAAAGTTTGCTGAAGATATTCAAAAACAGTTGTGGCAACACATCGACAGGGAACTGCCAGAAATTCAAGCTGGATTCAGAAGAGGATATGGAGGGAGGGATATCACTGCTGATGTCAAATGGACCTTGACTGAAAGCAGAGAATACCAGAAAGATGTTTACCTGTGTTTTACTAACTATGCAAAGGCATTCTTCTCCCATCTCTACTAACTTGCTTGCTTGTTTAAATCTTTTGTGACCTGTGGAACATATGGCATCCTCCCCATTTTTTATGCCTCTGGATTTCTTTAGGAGTATACTTTGCCGCTGAAAGTATTTGCTTCCCTCCAGTGGGAAATTGTGTAACGGTGAAAGGTGAAAGAAATATTCGTTGAAGGAAAATATCTGAGGTTTTAGGCAAAAGCAGAAGTGTTCCATGTACCGAAATGGAAGGCACCCCACAATAAAGCCTGCTACCCAAGACCAGTGGGCCAGAAGGGCTCCCACAAATCATGCATTTCACATATTTCTCAAAATCTGTATTAAAAAATTTTTTTTAAACATAATGACTCAGCATGCATTCCATTACTGAAAACACATGGTTATCAACAAAAAATTCAAAGCAGAAAATATTTGGGTCTTGAAAGGGTTAATCTCCTTTGTATCTCAAAAAAGACTAACTCAAGACATGCCCTATACTAACTCTTCCTCATTATCATAACAAAGACAAAACCCATTCCCAAATGGGATTATAACTATAGGCACAGAGATCAGAAATTACAGCACATATTTTGGCGGGACACAATTCAATCCACAACACAGTGGAAAGTGTAAACTCAAGAACATAAATACACCCATCTCATATAATGAGCTTCTTTAGCAAAAAAGAACAATTTATTTTAGATTTCTAATTTAAGACTGAGAAGAGTAGTCCAAAATTGTTGGGACTTAATACCAGCTCTAGACACAGACAGCTGGGAGTACAAGGACCTAGACTGGGGAATCATGCTTCTCACACACTCGAAAGCCTCAAGGCAAAAGCATTTTGCACTGGGAAAAAGGATAGGTCTGCATACCCTACACAAAATCCACCTGGACTCACTCTCCCCAGCCTCATTCCTTTGGTGACGTCAGGAGAGCACCAACATCACCCAGGATCCCATAAACAGAGTCAGAGCCTTCACCTACTAACTCTCTCCCCACCTCTTTATCCCATCACACAGTGTGAGAGGTGGAGCTGTAGTTTTAGAACTGCACAAAAATGGCTCCAGTGCTGGGAGATGTCAATAAAACTGTTAAGAAGGATGGGACAACAAGGATGGCTCTAGACGGCTTCAGGCTTAGCTTCCTCAGCCAGAGCTGCTCCGTCTTCAGGCTCTGATCAGGAAATTCTGTCATTTAACATAGAGCACCGAGGCCCAAGGTGGGTATGTTAACATCCCACATGCCAGCTTTGAGAGGCACATGAGGAAGGTGACCCCAGGCATACAAGACTTGAAAAACCACATATGTGTAGAGGAAAAGCCCAGTGACGGTGGATCAGGGCCTTAGGATGCCTCCTAGGGCTCAGCCCGTTGGCCTCCTCTAACATCTTTTTACTTAACCGAAGTACCTCAGGGCCAGGTGCACATAGCTGTTCCCCAAAAAATTCAAATCTACTCTTAACCTCCTATGGTAAGAATATCCCATTTCTATGTGGCACTCATCATTTCCTTGCTCCAGCTTCTGGAAGTCTAAGCGAATGTCCTCTCTAAGCCCAGGAAGCCATTTAGAGGGATTCTAAGTAAAAGAGGTGGAACTGGAAGCAGGGCCACTAGGCACTCTGGAGGCAGATGAATAACCTTTGGTCCACACACCAGTCAGAGTAGTTGAAATTCTTACTTGTGATTGCATGGATATGCAAGATAGTCTTCCAAGGTCTCCAACTGCCTAGACTAGCTCTTCCTGCACCACACTTGGGATCTGAAATGAAAGACGGATGGGGAGTAAAACAGCGTTGAGTAACCAGGGAGTGACAGGTTCTTGGCCTTCAGCTGTTTCCTTGGGCAGGGATTCCTCCCAGACCCAGAGGGTATTTCCATTTAAGGCAGAACAGGCTCTAGCCTTCCAGAACACATACTTGCATTCTTCAGGCAGCTCTACAGGCCTCTTCTGCTGGCAACAAGATCACAGATGAAGGAATTTACTCATATCAGAGCATCAGAGGCACCAAGACCTGGCCAGATTAGAAAAACTGAATGTGATTTTCTCGAGGGGCTCAGGGATCCAAAGTTGAGGCTGTGGGTTCACCTATGTAACTTAGCCCCTTGTAGATCAACATGCACACTTTGATATCAACATGTGTGCTTTTCAAGAACATTTTTCAACTTAGGTCAACGAACTCATCATGTTTCATTGATTTTTTTATTGTGTACAGTTAAAACACTTCTATTATGCTTTGCATTTTCTTTTTAGTTTTAATTTCTAGCATTGTAATATGAGATCAGTATTTTTCCTGTTGATTTTGCAATTAACATTTCTCTCCCTTCCCCTACACTTATTTTCCTTGACCCTCTGGCCGTGATTCCACCAGTCCTCAAGCTTTCCAAGAATCTGAAAACGTTATAAATAAATCGATCAATAAATCAGAAAATAATTTTCTTTAAGGAGCTGTCTTCTCTGTCTCATCTCTTTACTTTCCACACTACTTCTTTACCCAGCTGACTCCTACTCTCATATTTCTCAATGTAAATGTTTTCTCTCTTACACATAATCTTAATACCAGTGTCTCCCCTTTGGACATTATCCTTCCTTTTATTATTTTCTGTTAACACCTGTTGCTGTCTAGTCAATGACCCTATAGAACAGAGTAGAACTACCCCACTGCATTTGCAAGGAGCAGGGTTGGTGGATTCGAACTGCTGATCTTTTGGTTAGCAGCCGAGCTCTTAACCACTGTACCACCAGGGCTCCCATTTTCTGTAACAGCACTTTCTAATTGTAATTCATATCCTTATTCCTATACTCATTGTTTTTCAGCATAAACTGGAAGCTTGTTAGATACATAGACTCTCAAGCCCCACTCCAGATCTGCTAAATCAAAATCCATTATTTTAACAAGATTCTCAGGTTACCCATATCCACATTCATGCTTGAGCAGCACTCACTACTCTAGAGCCTGTAAATAAAGGAATGAACATTCTATCAACATTTTATCCTTTGAACCATCTACATCTATGTTATTTCATTCCACTATCATCCGGATCCACAGCCATCTCCATGTCTAAGCACCTCAGTCTTCCTTGTTTATAACAAGCTCCTGCTCAATGTTATTCACGGTTATAATTCCCAAAATCTATTTGCAGTACAGGAACTAGAGCGTTCTGTTTTAGATTACAAATATACTCATATCCATCCCTGCTTAATGCTTGTCAGTGACTGTCCACTGGCCTACAAAAAAGCCCAGAACAGTCAGCATGGTTCTAAAGGACATGCTGCCACTGCCTCCTCCTGTCTGGCTCACATTCCTGCCCCCCAGCCACTTTGTTTTCTCTGATTCAACCTCAGTTTTTTATCAAGGAAAGGACAGGTTCTCTGAACACTGGGTTCTCTGCTATCTCAAGGACTTACTTATTTTTCCAAATGAAATACTCTCTCCACTCTCACACCTCCTACCTGCTATAAACCCTGCTCAACCGTGTATGTAGCTAAATCTCACTTAAATAGTTTTTTCCTGTTTATCATCTAATCTAAGTCTCAGGTTAGGTCTTTTTATTACAAGCTATCATATGTCCCTACTATTTCATTATTCATTTAAAATTGTCTTCCATGCTAGACTAACACTGAGAAAATAACATTTGAAATGATCCTGAATTATGGAAGTCCTGTGGTAAAAACTTTTCTTCTAGTCAGAGGAAATTATCTGGTGCTAAGGCAGAATGGCAGGGAAGATCTTGATATCTTTGAGTTTTTTTCACATCATATTACAGATGCGAAACACATTATTTGCCCATAAATTTAGGGTTTACTCCATGTTTAAAATCAGTTACTATAAATCATGACTTTCTAATAGTTGCATATTTCACATTTATGTAAGCAAGAATACTTTGCAAAATAATTATTATAAAGGATGAGATACTTTTTGTAACACTGTAGTGTAGCTGATCCTCTGGGATCTGTTTAAGGATTTTGATTTGTTTCATTACACATGCCTCACATTTTGCTCTCATTCCCAATATTCGCTGCTCTGACGTTGGGAATATGCAGGATATTTGGTCCAAGAAGCCTTAAACCTATTAAAAATGTGGCTTTTTGGTAGCAAAACTTGTGCTTGAATCACCAGCATCCAAACCTGCACATATCCTGTCTCCATAAAGCTTTAAGATCTTAGCAAAACACTGGGTGTGTATTCTGTACAAATCTCTCCTGGCCTTTATTAAGCACATTCAGCCATATCACGTTTTACATATGACAAACTAGGGCTGCCATATTGTTTCTCACATGATCATGATGAAAATTTCTGCCTTAGAGCCAAAAAAAAAAAAAAATACTGACATGTATTTCTTATCACATATTTTCCTCTTCACTTAGAAGTTAAAATTGGAATCATTATTCCCTGTCCTTGAATTTGAAAAATGTGACCCAGCTGGAGTGACAAGGACTCAAAGGGGCACATCAACTAAGCCCTGAGATATAAAAACAATAGCTAGGGCAATCTTGGAAAACATCTTTCAGGAAACCTTTCACATAAACAAATACCTAAATAAATTACAAAAGACCACATATTTTCCACTCATTTCTTTTCTATTAGCATTTGGTAAATAGTAAGATGTATTGGACCATTGAAGACCCTCCTGTCATTACTGAAATTTGTACAATGGTTATTAAGAAACAATTCAAAATGTAGAATTGTGGTGAGTGAGTCAGCAGTTTTTAGCCAATCTGTGAAACGGTGAAACTTTTAATGATTTTACCCATTTGTAATATCTACATATATTGATGATTCTGGTATATTCCTCAGACTTGGACAGACACAACTCTGGCAGCATGCTTGTCTGTTTCCCACTTTTGCCTCTTGGAACATATACTGAATAAGGCCTTCTTGCTTTACTGTAACTTTGTGGTGATTTTACCCTAGGACAATTAAATGGTAGAGTCACAGCAGGATTTTCTGAAGCAACAAATCGAGTCGACCTCTAGGAGACCTGGACTGTGAAGCTGGCAAAAAGAGGTCCTGTCTTCTGGACACTGCACGTTCACATTCCATGTCCCTTCAACACTGATGAGGTAAGCACTCTTAGAAAACAAGACTTTACCTATTCTTTTTTCTTCTCTTCCTCATGATTTCTTAAGCTTTTGTCCAGCATACTACGAAAACCAGTTGTCTTGATTAAGGAGACTCTTTCTTAGATTTTTGCTTGACTGTTTGGTTAAGAGTGACATCCAGTGATTCTTTTGAAGAACTACAGTTTGGTGTCTGGATCTGAACATTTGAACATTAAACAGGTAATTCTGTTTTCAAAGAGGTCTGGGTCACTAAGCCACAAAATTCGGGCACAAGTTGACCAGTAAAAGCCACTAGGGTGATCACCAGCATTCATCATAAGCATGAAAAGATTCCCAGGACAGCATAAGGTGGTCACGAGACAGGCTAGAGCATTAGGCTGCCTGCCACCCACAACCAAATTCTCACGCAACGAAGGCCAAGCAAAACACTGTTTAAACCCCGTGGCATACCTCATTAGGTTTCTTCTTGTGACTCGGAGAAAATCTGGAAAATAGTGCTCTGTTTTGAAACCTCTTTCTTTTCCCCTTTCCAAATTGAAAATGAGAAATAACCAAGAGAAAAGTAAAACTGACAGCCCACCATCTGGCACACCTGTTTGCCTATATGGTAAAGAATTTTAGAAATAATTTGGCTTGGTATTTAGAAAAGTGGCGTGATTTAATGAAAGAAAAGGATTTGTTAAATGGCCTAAATGAAGGACTTTTGAATTGGCCAGATTAGTCTTTTCAAAATGTATTACAAGCAAAGGAATCTAAAGTAAATCAGCATCAGTAAGAAGTATTTTTTAATTGGTATTCTGAATCCTCAAAAAGACAATAAATGAATACTTTTTCTTTGGTTCACAAAAACACTGCTAAACAATCAAAACAGATCTTGATATTGCAGAAAGGTCAGGTAGCATTATTTGACTCTTCAATGAATAGAACTTCTAAGGGTATTAAATCCAAAGCCAAACCAAACCCGTTGCCATCAAGTTGATTTCGACTTGTAGTGACCCTATAGGACAGAGCAGAACTGCCCCAAAGAGTTTCTAAGGAGCAGATAGTGATTCGAACTTCCGACCTTTTGGTTAGCAGCTGAGCTGTTAACCATTGCGCCACCAGGGCTCTGTGGGTATTAAAAAGGGAAAAAATAAGAAAAACTTCTCTACATTTTGACTTGAACTCTAGTTCCCTTTTAGTTAAATCACCTTTTTCATTCCAGTGATTTGCTTGAAGCTAAGTCTCTGTCTCCATTAATGCCTTTGGTAGTTAGCCTAAAATAGGAGGCGGACCAGTGGAAGTAACAGTAAACCCCTGGTCTAAATCCGAATTAAGGGCAATTGTAAAACATTTTGCTGACCCTCATGAAAATCCACAGAAATTTTTACATAAATTTACTATTTTGGCTAACACCTTTGAGCCACATCCTTCGGGTTTATAGAATTTGTCACATGTGCTACTAGGATCAGAAAAGCAGCTAGATGGATGGCTGAAGCCAAGTGGAAGCACCTACAAGCAAGTTTAGTTACAAAAACTGGAGTTACAGGAAAAGAACTAAGAGATGAAATTCAAGATTTAATTAAGGAATTAATAAATACATTTCCAAGAATGTTTCCAAAAAAGGTTGATTGGACAAGAATTCAGGCTTGGAGAAAACAAAAGGGAGAAAATGTATACACTTTCATGGATTCTTTCTCCAAACTATTTGAAGAACACTCAGGTTTAAGAGCAGTTACAAAAGAACGTCAACTTATATTTAATTCTATGCTTTTTTTTGGGGGGGGGTGCTGTTTCCTGCACTGGAGCCCTGGTGGTTCAGTGGTTAAGAGCTCGGCTGCTAACCAAAAGGGCAGCAGTTCGAATCTACCAGCTGCTCCTTGAAAACCCTACGGGGCAGTTCTACCCTGTCCTATAGGGTCGCTATGAGTCAGAATCGACTTGAGGGCAACGGGTTTGGTTTGGTTGCCTGAACTAGCAGCTGTAGTGAAAAGACATAATTTGAATTGGGAAAATGTGAATCCTTCAGAATTGGCTACAGTGGCTTACAAATTAGCTCAAACTCAGGAAGAAAAGTATAGGGAAAGCAAGTGGAAAGCTGGAGAGCAAAATAAAAAGAAAGAAAGAAATGCTTTGCAGTTGCAGCAGCTGCAAAGTAGGGACAGTAATGACAGGGTTCCGGCCACGGAACAGCCTCAACTAAACTTGCCCCAAAACGAGTTGGTCTGTAACTATTGTAAGAAGCCCCGTCATTTTAAGAGGAATTGTTTAAAACTTAAAAAGGGTTACTTCTTCAGCTCCTCCATTTCCATCACAGTGACGATGCTCTGAGGATTTAAGGATTTTTATCATGGTTTCCCTTAACAGTCAGGGAGAGACAATGTTCCAGGTAAATGGGGAGCCTTGTACCTTCCTGACATGGGGGCTATCATGCCGGCAATAAAGCTCACACGTTTATGAAACCCCTTCCCTCAGAGTAACAAAACTTCTAAAATCGTGCGAGTTTCAAATGAAGAACAAATTTTGCTTCATTCAGAGACAGCACCAGTATCTTTAGGACCCACTGATGATTTACATCTGTTTATTCTCAGCAAGGAAAACCTGGTGGTGTAGTTGTTAAGAGTTTGGCCACCAACCAAAAGGTTGGCAGTTCGAATCCACCAAGTGCTCCTTGGAAACCCTATGAAGCACTTCTACTCTGTCCTACAGGGCTGCTATGAGTGGGAATCGACGGCAACAGGTTGGGTTTTTGTTTGCTTTCTTCTCAGCAATGATACCCATTAATCTGTTAGGGTGAGATTTATTATCCAAATGGTGATGCCATATACAGTCTACTAATAGTGGAAAAATTCTATTAAACTCTCCTCTGTTAGATAACTCAATTACCAAGAGAAAAACAGAAGACACTTCATGCTTTACTCAAAGGTTAATGGAAGTAGATGAAACTATAGAACAGGTTCAGTGAGGAGACAAAGAATTACAGCAAATGCTCACTGAACTTCGAGCAAAAACAACCACAGATGTAGGAAGTCCTGTCAGCTTTCACATGGAAAAATTGACGATACATGTGGAGAGTTCTCCCACAAGGGTTCATTGAAAGTCCAAATATTTTCCACAAGTATTAAATTCAGATTTGGCTCCATTTCAATTTAAACATGGATCCGTGTTATTGCTGGATATGGATGATCTCATTATATCAGTTCCAGTTCTAAACAAAATAATGATGATAGTATTTTGTTATTACACTATTTAGCCACTAGATGGCATAAGGCATCCAAAGAAAAACTACAATTTGTTCAACCCACTGTTAAATACTTAGGGCATCTTATTTCAGCTGAAGGTATTTCTATAGATCCAAAAAGAGAGAAAGCGATATTAACTTTTCCTTTGCCTACCAGAAAGAAACAATTAACGGGTTTTTTTTTTAGGTCTTTCTGGATATTGTCAAAATTGGATTCCAAATTTTTCATTGTTACTCTGGCCCTTATATTACCATATAATCCTTTTTCTCTTTTTGAAGAAGGTGCAGAAATGGTACATACACTTCAACAAGCCCTTTTAACCATCCTGCTTTAGATTTTCCAAACTATGCTTTGAAATTTTCTCTGTATGTAAATGAACAAAATGGTAATGCTTGTGGTGTTTTAACACAGAAACATGGAGATCATCAGAGGCCTTCAGGATACTATAGTTTTCAATTAGATCCAGTTATTCACGCTTATCCTCTATGCTTAAGGGCAGTAGCAGCAACCTCTCAATTTGTAGGAAACATGGCAGATAGCTTTGGGTAATGACTTAGATTTATTTGTTTCACATGCAGTAGCCGCTCTTCTCAGATAAACTCTAACTCAGCATCTATCTACCAGCAAGTTAACCTCTTCTGAAGCCTTATTATTGACAGCCCCAAATATTCACGTACATGTCGTTAAACCTTTAAATCTACTTACTCTTTTTCCTGAGTAAGAAGGATTACTGCAAGACTGCTTTCATTTGACAGATCAACTTCTAACCCCAAAAAGAGATCTCCAGGAAACTCCTTTGGCTAACCTTAATTTAGTTTTATTTGTAGATGGTTCTTATATAAAATCAAATCTGATTTCAAGCAAATATCAGGGAAGATATGTGATGACTACTTCCTCAGAGGCACTGGAGAGTGGAACCTTGCCTCAGGTAGCTTTGGCACAAGTCAAGTTCATGGCTTTTACCCAAGCTTGTAAGCCAGCAAAAGATCAATCTGTGACCATATGTACAGATTCAAGGTATTGTTTAAGGTCGGTTCATGATTTTAGGATGCTGTGGAAACAGTGGGGATTTTTAATGTCAGGAGGATCTCCCATTAAGAACGGGAGGTATGTGGTTGAACTTTAGACATTTTACTGTTACCTTCAGAAATAGCCGTGGTTAAGATATAAGTACACCAATGAAAACAACAACCTCAGACTAAGGAGGTAATTGGAAATGAGTTAGATGATGCTGCAGCTAAAAGAGCAGCTGGTAGAGAGACCCAAAAACCCAGCCTAGCTTTATCTGAAAATCTTTTAGGGATAGTTAAAGCAGAATCCGTTGAGACTAAGACCCTTCCTAAGCTTACACAAAGTAAAAAATCAGGAGTACAAAGACCTACAAAATCCCTATTTCTAATTCAGAATCCAAATTTAGAAATATTAAAAGTGTACTAAAAATTAGCCTCTGAAACTGAAATAACAGAATGGACAGCAAGAGAATGCCTTCTTAATAAAGAAATTGAATTGTGGATAGGTCCTGGAAACAGGATTGTAATTCCTAAGGGAATACATGTTATCTTTGTTATCAGCCTACTTATTAGAATTTAAAGAACAGGATGAAGATTTAATTCTATTCTTAAACATTTTTGTGGAAACTTTGCAGACGCAGCTTATTATATGTATGACACACATGATAAAATAGACAGACTTCTATTAACAAAAGAGCAAGATTAGACAATTACCGTCCTGGATTTTGGAAACAGAGAAAAACGTGAAGTGTGTTGGGAATGGAAATAAGGTTTACCTCCACCATTAACAGAAGATCCAACAACAGATACTAGGTGGCACGGTTCACATTTACACCAAAAAGCTATACTTCCTTCAAAACAACAAATACGGAAAAGGAGACATGTACTCTAAATTCTGACGAAGATCTTTGGATCAGAGCTGATTAAACTCCGGTCCTGTCAAAAGAAATACATCTTCCTGTAGTTTACAGTTTCCACCAAAAAGATCATTTAGCAAAAGATAAGACTTTACAAACAGTTAAAAAAATACTATCGGAATCATTTCTGGAAGGCTGTGAATGAAGTAGTGAAAGATTGCTCTATTTGCCAAGAATTTAACCCAGGGAAAACTTACTTGACTCTTCAAGGCTGACATCCCCTTTCTACATGACCCATGGCAAATGGCAAATGGATTTTATACAACTTCCCCCGGTTCAAAATTTTAAGTATGTTTTAGTCATGACATGCAAATATTCTCATTGGGTAGAGGCACTTTCCTGTTAGGATGCTACTGCAACCTTTGTTGCTAAAAATTGTTACAAAATATTCTTCCTAGGTGGGATACTCCTCATACCTCGTGTAGTGACAGAGGTTTTCACTTTACTGGCCAAGTTTCGGTGGTAGTTTTTAACATTTTTCCTATCTTGCATCAATATATCACCCATATCATCCAAAATCTTCCAGATTAGTTGAAAAAACAAACGGAATAATAAAAATTCAGTTAGCTAAACTTACTGCTTCTTTTAAAAAACGAAGCTCAAGTGTTCCTAATTGTATTGATGAATCTGCAATCTACTTTTGGTCTTCACAAATTTAACCCAGTTGAAGTAGTCACTGGACATATTATGCCTTTTCCTTGTAATGCTATAATTTCTGATTCATATTTGATTTCTAACAGTCTGTTAAAGTATTGTCAAAGCTTAATACTGTATGCTAAAGCCAACAATAAAGTAACTAAACATGTGGAGGCAGAACCAAGATGGCGGAGTAGTCAGATGCTTCTGGTAGTCCCTCTTACAAGACATGAAAAAACAAGTGAATCAATTACATATGACAATTGAGGAGCCTTGAACATCAAAGGCAAAATTGAGGAATTGGACTGAGTGGCAGGGGGAGGGAGAGAGTTCAGAAGCAGCGAGTTGTTGTCAGACCTGACCTGGGAGTTGGAGCCCTTCAGGCCAGAACATCACCTGGTACGCGGTGAGGCAAGCCGGGCCTCAGGAGTCATTTTCCACATCGGGAGACCAAGCGGCAGAAAGTCTACCTGGCAATCCAGAACCAGTGAGAAGTAGCCCTTGTTCAGCAAAAGGTAAGTATTTGTATCTGGCCTACCCTGGATGAAAAACACCCCTCTTTGGGAAAAACCTCTCTCCCATTTTCCTCCCCACTCCCCACTCTACACTGGGTCCAGGAAGGCTTCAGCGATGGCTGAGTCCCCTGGGCCAGAAGTAGGACCCCTCATGTGTCCTGAGCCATTCTCCCGGCCTTGGAGAAGAAACAAATTAACTAGGGAAAAAATAATCTACTGGCTCCCCTAAGCCAGGAACTCAGGGTAGGCACACTTCTTTGCCTAGGCACAGGCATAAGTGGGTCCGTGGACTTTGAGTGCTTTTTCCCCTGCAGAGACTTGTATGGGCCCATTTCAACAGCATAGACCCTCACTACCACAGTATAACAGGGTATATACCTGAAGTCTAATTTCAACTGTTTCAGCTGTGAAGTGGCATGTTCGTGACATATGACACTGCTCTGCCCATTAAGCAGAGTCTTCACCTACCCACAGCAAGGGCCTGAGGACTGGTGGCTCCACCCACACCACCAAGCCACCTGCGACAGGGGTCCAAGAATAAGTGGCGCCCCCCAGTCCTTACAGCCAACAGCACTGGGTACTCAGTCCAGCTGCAAAACCCACGTACCTACGTGCTCTAAGAAACAGGGACAAACTTTCCTCCCAGACACTCAGGGGTGAGCGTCTGCCCCCTGCTTTGCTCAGCATCTGACCCCCCTGCTGCAGCCAGATGCCTATGCCTACATCAATCATCCATGCTTGTCTAAAACTGTAAGTGAGAACCTGTACCACACACTTGGTGGCCGACTACCTGGACACCTGAGCTGAATCCACACAGGAGAAGCAACCAGACTCCTGGGTTCACATACTTAGTGGCAGTTCTGGCCACCTGGTGGCAGGACGTTGGAACTTCAGGGGCTCTGGCCAGCTCACATAAGCAGCCTATTTGGACATACCAAAACAAAACAAAAGAAGCTAGGACACAGGAGGCAAACATAAAATAAATATAATAACTTACTGATGGCTGGGAGACAACATTCAGTATCAAATCACATAAAGAGGCAGACCATGATGGCTTCAGCAAGCTCCCAAAATAAAGAATAAAAAATTTTCCAGAGGAAGAGAATTTCTTGGAACTATGAAAGACAAAAAACAAAACATTCATATACAAGTCTTCAAGATATCAAGAAAAAATGAGGAAAAACGCAGTCCAAACAACAGAAAAACTTAAGAAAATTAGAGAAGAGCACAACGATAAATTTAACAGGCTGCAAGAATCCATAGACAACAATCAGAAATTCAGATATTAACAATAAAATTTCAGAATTAGACAACTCAATAGAAAGCCACAGGAGCAGAACTGAGACAACAGAAGTCAGATTTACTGAGATTGAAGATAAAGCAGTTGACACGAACTTATTTAAGACAAAATCAGATAAGAGGATTTAAAAAAATGAAAAAACCCTAAAAATTATGTGGGATTCTATCAAGGCGAATAACCTACGAGGGACTGGAGAACTAGAATGGGAGAGATAACAGAAAATACAGAGAGAATTGTTGAAGATTTGATGGCAGAAAACCTCCCTGATACTGTGGAAAAATGAGAAAATATCCAAGATGCTCATCAAACCCCACGTAAGGAAGATCCCAAAAGAAAGTCACCAAGACATATTATAATCAAACTTGGCAAAACCAAAGATAAAGAATTTAAGAGCACCTAGTGATAAATAAAAAATCATCTAACAAGATGAGTCATTAAGACTAAGCTCGTGCTAATCAGCACAAACCATGCAAGCAAAAGGGCAATGGGATGGCATATATAAAGCCTTGTAGAAAAAAAAATTGCCAGCCAATAATTACATATCCAGGAAAACTGTCTCTCAAACATCGCAAAATTAGGGCATTTCCAGATAAACAAAAATTTAGTGAATTCGTAAAAACCAAACAAAAATTATAAGAAATACTAAAGGGCATCCTCCGGGTAGAAAATCAATAACATCAAATAAAAACACAAGACTAGAATACAGGACAGAGCAACCAGATATCAACCCAGAGAAATCGCAAAAATAAAGCTAAAACACTAAAAATAGGGAAACAGAGACATCACTATGTAAAATATAACAGCATTAAAACAAAAAAAACGGGACTAAACAAGTAGACATAGATTTTTTATACGGAGAGGAACTCAGGGTGACATAAACAAATAAAAGACTGCTTTAAACTTAGAAAAACGGGTAAATATTAAGGTAACCACAAAGGAAACTAATAATCCTACACATCAAAATAAAAAACAAGAAAAATATAAAGACTCAGAGAATACAAAATCAACAACAATGAAAAAGATGAAAAGAAAATATCTAAAGAAGAACGACTTGGCACAGAAAATTAAGGGGAACAAAGAAACTGTGAACACACACAAAAAGACATCAAAAGGACAGCACTAAACTCATACCTATCAATAATTATGCTAAATGTAAATGGACTAAATGCACCAATAAAGAAACAGAGAGTAGCACAATGGATTAAAAAACATGATCTGTCTATACACTACCTACAAAAGACACACCTTAAAGACACAAACTAAAACTTAAAGTATGAAAAAAATATATATCAAGCAAACAACACTCAAAAAAGAGCAGGAGTGGCAACATCAATCTCTGACAAGACAGACTTAAAAGTAAAATCCACCACAAAAGATAAGGAAGGACAATATATAATGATTAAAGGGTCAGTACACCAAGAGGACATAACTATAATAAATATTTACACACCCAATGACAGGGCTCCAAAATACATAAAACAAACTCTAACGGCACTGAAAAGAGAGATAGACACCTCCACAATAGTAGGAGACTTCAACACACCACTTTCGGTGAAGGACAGAACATCCAGAAAGAAGCTCGAAAAAGACAGGAAATACCTAAATGCTACAATCAACCAACTTGATCTCATGGACATATACCAAACACTCCACCCAAGAGCAGACAAGTACACTTTTTTTCCAATGCATATGTAATATTCTCCAGAAAAGACCACATATTAGGCCATAAAGCAAGCCTTAACAGAACTCAAAGCATCGAAATACTACAAAGCATCTTTTCTGACCATAAAGCCATAAAAGTAGAAATCAACAACACAAAAAGCAAGGGAAAAAAAATCAAACACATGGAAACTGAACACCACCTTGCTCAAAAATTCCTGGGTTATAGAAGAGATTCAGGATGGAATAAGGAAATTCATAGAATCAAATGAGAATGAAAACACATCCTACCAGAACCATTGGGACACCACAAAAGCAGTGCTCAGAGGTCAGTTTATAGCAATAAACACACACATCCAAAAAGAATAAAGGACCAAAATAAAAATATTAACGCTGCAACTGAAATAAATAGAAAGAAAGCAGCAAAAGAAGCTCTCAGGTGCCAGAAGAAAGGAAATAATAATAATTAGAACAAAATTAAATGAAATAGAGAATAGAAAAACCATTGAAAGAGTTAACAAGACCAAAAACTGGTTCTTTGAAAAGATCGGCAAAATTGATAATCCACTGGACAAACTGACAAAAGAAAAACGGAAGAGAAAGCAAATACCCCACATAAAAAATGAGATGGGTGATATCAAAACAGACCCAACTGAAAATAAAAGAATCGTAACAGAATACTATGAAATACTGTAACAAACAAATTTGAAAACTTAGAGGAAATGGAAAAATTTCTAGAAACTCACCACGTACCTAAACTAACATAAAACTAGAACAATTAAATAAAGTTAAAACAAGATACTGAAAGGTAATTAACCCCCCCCCCAAAAAAAAAGCCCTGGCCTAGACACTTCCACTGGAGAATTCTAGCAAGCTTTCAGAGAACAGTTAACACCACCACCACTAAAGGTATTTCAGAGCATAGAAAAAGATGGAATACTCCCAAACTCTTTCTATGAAGACAGCATAAATCTGATACCAAAACCAGGTAAAGACACCACAAAAAAAGAAAATTACAGAACAATATCCCTCACGAACACTGGGATTTTCACAAAAATCCTCAACAAAATTCTAGCCAATAGAATTCAGTAACATAGCAAAAAAATAATTCACCCTGATCAAGTGGAATTTATACCAGGTATGCAGAGATGGTTCAACATTTAAAAAACAACCAATGGAATCCATCACATTAATAAAACAAAAGACAAGAACCACATGATCTTATCAATCGATGCAGAAAAGGCATTTGACAAAGTCCAACATGATAAAAAGTCTCAACAAAATAGGTACAGAAGGGAAATTCCTCAATAAAATTAAGGGCACTTATGCAAAGCCAACAGCCAACATCATCCTAAATGGAGAGACTTTGAAAGCATTCTCCTTGAGAATGGGTACCAGACAAGGATGCCCTTTATCATGACTCTTATTCAAGACTGTGCTGGAGGTCCTAGCCAGAGCAATTAGGCTAGAAAAAGAAATAAAGGGCATCCAAATGAGTAGGGAAGAAGTCGAAGTATCTCTCTTTGCAGATGATATGATCTTATACACAGAAAACACCAAAGAATGCACAAGAAAACTACTGGAACTAATAGAAGATTTCAGAAAAGTACCAGGAAACAAGATAAAACATACAAAAATCAGTTCCATTCCTTTATACCAACATAGAGAACTTCGAAGAGGAAATCACCAAATTACTACCATTTACAATAGCCCTCCGAAAGATAAAATACTTAGGAATAAATCTAACAAGAAACATAAAAAACCTATACAATGAAAACTACAAGACACTATTGCAAGAAACCAAAAGAGATCTGCATAAGTGGAAGAACATACCTTGCTTATGGATAGGAAGACTCAACATTGTGAAATGTCTACTCTACCCAAAGCCATCTACAGATACAATGCAATCCTGATCCAAATTCCACCAGCATTTTTTAATGAGATGGAGAAACAAATTACCAACTTCATGTGGAAAGGGAAGTGGCCCCAGATAAGTAAAGCATTACTAGAGAAGAAAAACAAAGTAGTAGGCCTAACACTACCTGATTTTAGAACCTATTATATCGCCACAGTAGTCAAAACAGCCTGGTAATGGTACAACTGATACATAGACCAGTGGAACAGAATTGAGAATCCAGACGTAAATTCATCCACCTATGAGCAGTTGATATTTGACAAAGGCCCAAAGTCTGTTAATTGGGGAAAAGATGGTCTCTTTAACAAATGGTGCTGCAATAACTGGATATCCATCTGCAAAAACTGAAACAAGACCCATAACTCACACCATGCACAAAAACTAACTCAAAATGGATCAAAGACTTATATATAAAATTGAAAATGATAAAGATAATGGAAGAAAAAATAAGGACAATGCTAGGAGCCCTAATACATGGTATAAACAGAATATGAACCATAGGTAACAATGCACAAACACCAGAAGAGAAACTAGATAACTGGGAACTCCTAAAAATCAAACACTTATGCTCATCAAAAGACTTCACCAAAAGAGTAAAAAGACAGCCTACAGACTGGGAAAAAAACTTTGGCTACAACAAAACCGATCAATGTCTAATCTCTAAAATCTGTAAGATACTGCAAAACCTTAACAACAACAAGACAAATAACCCAATTAAAAAATGGGCAAAGGATATGAACAGGCACTTTGTCAAAGAAGATATTCAGGCAACCAACAGACACATGAAGAAATGCTCATGATCATTAGCCATTAGAAAAATGCAAACCAAAACTACAATGAGATACCCTCTCACCCCAGCAAAGCTACTATTAATCCAAAAAACACAAAATAATAAATGTTAGGTGGTGCAGAAAGTGGAACACTTATACACTGTTGGTGGGAATATAAAATGGTACAACCACTTTGGAAATCGATTTAGCGCTTCCTTAAAAAGCAAGAAATAGAAGTACCATATGCTCTAGCAATCCCACTCCTTGGAATATATCCTAGAAAAATAAGAGCCGTCACACAGATAGATATACACACACTCATGTTCACTGCAGCACTGTTCACAATAGCAAAAAGATGGAAACAACCTAGGTGCCCATCAACAGATGAACAGATAAACAAATTATAGTGTAGTCACATAATGGAATAGTATGCAATGATAAAAAACAATGATGAATCCGTGAATCATCTTATAACATGGAGGTATCTAGAAAGCATTATGCTGAGTGAATTTAGTTACTTATATAAGAACAAATATTGTATAAGACCACTATTATAAGAACTCAAAAAAAATGTTTAAACACAGAAGAAAACATTCTTTGATAGTTACGAAGGTGGGGAGGGAGGGAGAGGGTTATTCACTAACTAGATAGTAGGCAAGAATTATCTTAGGTGAAGGGAAGGACAGCACGCACTACAGAGGAAGTCAGCACAACTCGACTAAACCAAAGCTAAGAAGTTTCTTGAATCAACCACTTTGAGGGACACAGTAGCAGGGGTGGAGGTCTGGGGACCACGCTTTCAGTGGACATCTAGGTCAATTGGCGTAACAAAGTTTATTAAGAAAATGTTCTGTATCCTACTTTGGTGAGTGGAGTTTGGGTCTTAAAACCTAGCAAGCAGCCATCTAAGATGCATCAGTTGGTCCCAACCACCTGGAGTAAAAGAATGAAGAACACCAAAGTCACAAGTATTAGCCCAAGAGACAGAATGGGCCACATAAACCAGAAACTGCATCAGCCTGAGACCAGAAGAACTAGATGGTGCCCAGCTACCACCAATGACTGCCCTGACAAGTAACACAACAGAGAGTCCCTGATGGAGCAGGAGAAAAGTGGGGTGCAGTACTCAAATTCTAGTAAAAAGACCAGACTTAATGGTCTGAGACTGGAGGAATCCCAGAAAGCATGGCCCCTGGACTCTGTCAACCCAGCACTAAAACCATTCCCGAGGCCAACTCTTCAGACAAGGATTAGACTGTACTATGGGACATAAAATGATACTCGTGAAAAGTAAGTGTGCCTCTTAGCTCAAGTTGATACATGACACTAAATGGGCAGCTCCTGTCAGGAGGTGAGATGAGAAGGCAGAGAGGATCAGAAGCCGACTGAATGGGCACGGGAAATCAGGGGTGGAAAGGAGGTAGGTGCTGCCACAGTATAGGGAGAGCAATTAGGGTCACATAACAATGTATGTATAGATTTTTGTATGAAAGACTAACTTGAATTGTAAACTTTCACTTAAAGTA
This sequence comes from Dugong dugon, assembly GCA_030035585.1. Taxonomy (NCBI): domain Eukaryota; kingdom Metazoa; phylum Chordata; class Mammalia; order Sirenia; family Dugongidae; genus Dugong; species Dugong dugon. Next base: position 19,251,478 of record CM057462.1, on the reverse strand, counting down.
CAATTTTAAAAAAGTGACTAAGCACGGTTATGCTCAAACTTCTAATGATGTTGGTTTTTGTGCCCCAGAACCTGGTGACTATGTATATTGGAAACAGCACCAGATAAAGGACTCTTTAGAATTGAAATGGAAAGGTCCCTATTTAGTTTTACTAGAAAATGAATTTGCTGCAATATTACAGGGTGTAAAATGCTGGGTACACCTTTCCAATTAAAGAAAAGCAACCTCTTGTTTAGATTCCTGGCAAACGCATGGGCAACGCACTTTGGGAATTTTAGGGTTACCTTTAGATATTCATGGTAATGATCCTAGTAAATATTGAAAAAAACAAAAAACCAAACCCACTGCCCTTGAGTCAATTCTGACTCATAGCAACCCTACAGGACACAGTAGAACTGTCCCACAGGGTTTCTAAGGAGTAGATGGTAGATCTGAATTGCCAGCCTTTTCGTTAGCAGCCAAGCTCTTAATTACTGCACCACCAGGGAAACGTAATGCTATATTGTTATACACTGCAAAACGAGAGTCAGAAGAAAACACTGGTTCAACCCTCAGGGTGGAGTTGGTCATTCTAAGAGCTTTAATCCTTACTTATGGTACAGATGAATTAGAAAAATCTTTAAGAAATTTATCAATCACTATAGGACAAATAGCTAAGTTGCTAATGGAATTAGAAACACAACATTGATCTCTGACTTCATTAGCCAAGGTGGCGTTAGATAACAAAATACTGTTAGATTTTTTATTAGCACAAGAAGGTGGAGTCTGTGCTACAGCAAATACCTCTTCTTGCATTTGGATACATAACACAGGAGAAGTAAAACAAGATATATGTAAAATTACACAGCAAGCTACTTGGTTACACACTATGATACCCCTACAAACATCAGATTTATTTGGTTGGTTACGATCAGGAATAAGTGCATGGGCTAGATTGCTACTGCAAAGAATAGTAATATTCTTAGTCTGCATCCTAATAGTATTAGACATAATAAAACTTAACTTTTATTGTCTTATACACTTAAAAGGCAAAAGAAAGGCACAGGCTAAAATGTTGATGTACACCGATTTTGCTCATTTCTGCAATGCGATTGACAGAAACGTCACTCTTAAGATCCTGGTGAAGAAGCAGATGGTATCTGTTGGAAAATCAGCACCGTGAGTTTAAAGAGCCTGCCATGGAGCTCCTAAAAATCAAATACTTATGCTCATCAAAAGACTTCACTAGAAGAGTCAAAAGACAACCTATAGACTGGGGAAAAAATTTTGGCTATGACAAATCCAATCAGCATCTCATCTCTACAATCTACAACATACTGCAAAACCTTAACAACAAAAAGACAAATAACCCAATTGAAAAATGGGCAAAGGATATGAGCAGGCACTTCGCCAAAGAAGATATTCAGGCAGCTAACAGACACATGAAGAAATGCTCACGATCATTAGCCATTAGAGAAATGCAGATCAAAACTACAATGAGATACCGTCTCACCCCAACAAGGCTAGCATTAATCCAAAAAACACAAAATAATAAATGGTGGAGAGGATGTGGAGAGACTGGAACACTTATACACTGTTGGTGGCAATGTAAAATGGTACAACCACTTTGGAAATCGATTTGGCGCCTCCTTAAAAAGCTAGAAATAGAAGTACCATGTGACCCAGCTATCCCGCTCCTTGGAACATATCCTAGAGAAATACGAGCCATCACACAAATAGATATATGCACACCCATGTTCACTGCTGCACTGTTCACAACAGCAAAAAGATGGAAGCAACCTCGGTGCCCATCAACGGACGAATGGATAAACAAATTATGGTATATCCACACAATGGAATGCTATGCAATGATAAAGAACAACGATGAAGCTGTGAAACATTTTATAACATGGAGGAACCTAGAGGTCATTATGCTGAGTGAATTTCAGTCAGTCACAGAAGGACAAATATTGTCTCTAAGGCCACTATTATAAGAACTCAAGAAAAGGTTTAGACACAGAAGAAAACATTCTTTGATGGTTACGAGGGTGGGGAGGGAGGGAGAGGGTTATTTACTAACTGCAGAATAGATAAGAATTATCTTAGGTGAAGGGAAGGACAGCACACACTACAGAAGAAGTCAGCACAACTGGACTAAACCAAAGCTAAGAAGTTTCCTGAATACAATCAAACACTTTGAGGACCAGAGTAGCAGGGGTGGAGGTCTGGGGACCATGCTTTCAGGGGACATCTAGGTTAATTGGTATAACAAAGCTTATTAAGGAAATGCTCTGCATCCTACTTTGGTGAGTGGCAGCTGGGGTCTTAAAAGCTTACAAGCAGCCATCTAAGATGCATTAATTGGTCCCAATCACCTGGAGTAAAGGAGAATGAAGAACACCAAAGATGCAAGGAAAGTATTAGCCCAAGAGACAGAAAGGGCCACATAAACCGGAAACTGCATCAGCCTGAGACCAGAAGAACTAGATGGTGCCCAGCTACCACAATGACCGCCCTGACAGGGAACACAACAGAGTCCGGATGGAGCAGGAGAAAGGTGGGGTGCAGAACTCAAATTCTAGTAAAAAGACCAGACAATGGTTTGACTGAGGCTAGAGGAACCCCGGAAAGCATGGCCCCTGGATTCTCTATCAGCCCAGATCTAAAACAATTTCCGAGGGCAACTCTTCACACAGGGTCTGGACTGGACTGTGGGACATAAAGTGATACTCGTGAGGAGTGTGCCTCTCAGCTCAAGTAGATACAAGAGACTAACTGGGTGGCTTCTGTCTGGAGGTGAGATGGGAAGGCAGAGAGGGTTAGGAGCTGGTTGAATGGACATGGGCAATCAGGGGTGTCAAGGAGGAGTGTGCTGTCACAGTACGGGGAAACAATTAGAGTCACATAACAATGTATGTATAAATTTTTGTATCGGAAAAAATAAAATAATAATAAAAAAAAGAGCCTGCCATGGCCGCTATATAGAAGCCTGACTAAGTCCAGGTTTTGATCATCAGTGTGTTAGCCCAATCTCCGATCAAAAGGAGGGAGTGACTTAGGAGTTAAAATTGGAACAATTATTCCCTGTTGTTTAGTATAAAGAATGTGACCCAGCTGGTGTGACAAGGACTCACAAGGACACATCAACTGAGTCCTGAGGCATAAAAACAATAGCTAGGACAATCTTGGAGCCCTGGTAGAGCAGTGGTTAAGTGTTCGGTTGCTAACCAAAAGGTCAGCAGTTCGAATCCACCAGCCGTTCCCTGGAAACACTATGAGGGCAGTTCTACTCTGTCCTACAGGGTCACTATGAGTCAGAATCAACTAATGGGCAGCAGGTTTGGTTTCTTTTTTGGCTTAGGACAATCTTGGAAAATATCTTTTAGGAAACTTTTCACATCAACAAATCCTTAGACAGAATACTAAAGACCCACATTATTTTCCACTCATCTTTTTCTATTAGCATTTAGTAAATAGTAAGATTTGTCGGATCAGTGAAGACCCTCCTGGCTGCCATTACTGAAACTTATACCAATGATTATTGTTATGGATTGAATTGTGTCCCCCCAAAATATGTGTCAACTTGGCTAGGCCATGATTCCCAGTACTGTGTGGTTGTCTTCCATTTTATGATCTGATGTAATTATCCTATGTGTCGTAAATCCTAACCTCAATGATGTCTGGGGCTCCCTCTCCACGGAGCCCCAGTGGCACAGTGATTAAGAGCTTGGCTGTTAACCAAAAGGTGGGCAGTTCAAATCCACCAGCTGCTCCTTGGAAACTCTATGGGGAAGTTCTACTTTGTCCTAGAGGGTCACTGTGAGTCCAAATTGACTCAACAGCAACAGCTTTTTGGTTTTTATGTTAATGAGGCAGAATTGCAGGCAGTTATGAGAGGCAGAACACAATCTACAAGATTAGGTTGTATCTTGAGCTAATCTTCTTTTGAGATATAAAAGAGAAAAGCGAGCAGAGAGAGGAAGGACCTCATTACCATCAAGCAAGAAGAGCCAGGAGCAGAGCGTGTCCTTTGGACCCAGGGTCCCTGTACTGAGAAGCTCCTGGCCCAGAGGAAGACTAATAACAAGAACTTTCCCCCAGAGCAGTTCTGACAGAGAGAAAAATCCTTCCCCTGGAGCTGGCACCCTGAATTCAAACTTCTAGCCTCATAAACTGTGACAGAATAAATTTCTGGTTGTTAAGGCCATCCACTTTTACTATTTCTGTTACAGCAGCACTAAATAACTAATACAATTATTAAGAAAGACAATTCAAAATGTAGAATCATAATGATTCAACAGTTTTTAGCCAATCTGTGCAAAAGTGAAACTTTTAATGACTTTACCCATTTGTAATACCTACATATACTGATGATTCTGTAACATTCCCCAGACTTGGACAGACATAGCTCTGGCAGCATGCTTGTCTGTTTCTCATTTTTGTCTCTTGGAACATATGCTAAGTAAAATCTTTTCTTGCTTTACTATAACGTTGCAGTGATTCTACCATATGACACCCCCAAAATTGGGATAAATATGGTCCAAAATGCACATACTTGGAAACCCTCGTAGTATAGGGGTTAAGAGGTACGGCTGCTAACCAAAAGGATGGCAGTCTGAATCCACCAGGTGCTCCTTGGAAACTGTATAGGGCAGTTCTACTCTGTCCTATAGGGTCGCTATGAGTTGGAATCGACTCCAAGGCAACGGGTTTGGGTTTTTAAATGCACATACTAGTTCCAACTCACAGTTCTTAATTCATCTGTCTTAAAGACTGAGACTTATTAAAGTGGGGGGGGGGGGGATACATTCTTCACCACAGTCTTACTGTATGCATGACCAGCAATACTCAACAAAAGTCCTTCATTGATGAACCATTGAAAACCAAGGGGAGCATGGTGAGTGAGAGTGTGGAGGAGGTGGGAGCAGGGCAGTTAGACTCAGGCTAACTACCCCGGGCTTAGATGGGGATCCCGACTCTGCATTTCTCACAAACTCCCAGGTGAAGCTGCTGCTGCTGGTCTGGGAACCATACTTTTGCTTAGCTAGGATTTACACGATTTGTACCTGTCAATGCATCGAGAGACCCAGGGCAAGTTCACCTATTTGGCCTTCCCGATCCCAGATGCGCGGAAAACAGCCACGGGCCAGGCGCACACGAACCAGGTGGGCCGGGTTCTCTGAGGAGCAGGCGGCGGCGGCGGGAGGCCCCGGGCACAGCGCGGCTAGAGAAAGTCGCGCAGTTGTGGAGCAGCCCAGGGAGGGCGAAGAGGCCAGGACCACTAGGAGAGCTGGAGTAGAGCCCTTAGCCTACGCGGGCTGCACCTGCTACTGGGCCAGGCTGTGCCTCGACAGACGGATAACCTATCTCACACCGGAGCCAGAGAACAACCAAACATGGCCGCCCCCGTGGACGTCCACTTCCGCTTCCGGCTTATCGGACTGCCGAAGTGGAGGGGTTCGGTGAGCTAGCCCAGAGGGTTCACTCAGTGACCTTGGCTTTTAGCGGCTTCCACTTGGGCTTGGGATCTCTTCACTGATGTCTATATTTCCTCTATAGAGAAAAGCCTAGGTTTACTAAATGCGTATAAAAGCTTAAACGTGGATTTCTGTAGTCAAAGATTTCTAATACCCTTGGGGAGCAGAAGAAGTTGGTATTTGCATATTTGGCCATTTGAAAAATTACCGCGTTCTTTAGAGAAATAATTTGTTTGCTCCTCATAAATATTTGCCCATCTTTAGAATCTTTGAAGGCTGAAGTACTGGCTTATATTCCGTGGTTTATCATCTCTTGCCTCCCAGGAGCAAACCCAGTCTGACCTCTTCAAGAGCTGAGGAACTTGGAGAGAGTAGTTTTGGAGGGTGAGAGGATACAGCAGTTCTTATAAAGAATAGTATGTAGAGGTTGAAGTACATTCGAAAATGACAATTGTAAACAGCTTTTACTTTTTTACCAGACGTAACACACTTATAGTAAATTGTATACCATGAACTAATCTTAAATGTACAATGTGGTGAACTTTTACATATGTATATGTAAAATCACACTCATAAAACTACCTCTGAGATTCCCAATTGATATTGCCCCTTCCCCAATTGATATTGTCTTTGGGAGTAACTAATGTTCTGTTATCCCAAGAGATAAATATTGCATGTTCTTGGTCTTTGTCTTAGATATCTAGTGCTGCTATAACAGAAATACCACAAGTGGATGGCTTTAACAAACAGTTTATTCTCTCACAGTTTAGGAGGCTAGAAGTCCAAATTTGGGGCACCAGCTGCAGAGGAATTCTTTCTCTGTCAGCTCTAGGGTATGGTCCTTGTCATCAGTTTTCCCCTGGTCTAGGAGTTATTCCTGGTCTAGCGCAGGAACCCTGGGTCCAAAGGACATGCTCTCCTTCTCATTCTTCATTCTTGGTGGCATGAGCTCCCCATTCTTTCTGCTCCATTCTCTCTTTTATATCTCAAAAGAGGTTGACTCAACATACAACCTAATCCTGTAGATTGAGTCCTGTCTCATTAACATAACTGTCTCTAATCCTGCCTCATTAAAATCATGGAGGATTTACAACACATTGGATAATCACATCGGATCACAAAGTGGTGGCCAACCACACAATACTAGGAATCATGGCCTAGCCAAGTTGATGCACATTTTGGGGGGACAAAACTCAATCCATAGCAGTTTTCATATAATTGGAGTCATATTGTATGAACTCTGTTGTGTCTGACTTGATCTACTCAACATAACGTCTGTGAGATTTTATGTATGTTGTTACATATAGCAGTAATTTGTTCTTTGTTGCTGTATATTCCATTGAACGAATATATTACACTATTTTTTAAACTACTCACTTGTTATTAAGGTTTGTATTATAACCTAGTATTATACACACACACACGAATATTTAATGAGCACTGGAAATGAATGTGTCTTCTGCTGCTTGTTGGATGGAATGTCAATTAGGTCAAGTTGTTTGATAGTGTTGTTCAGGTCTTCTATATGTTTTCTGACTTCCATGTCCTTGTGATTTTTAAAAAAAAAAAATTTCTATTTCACCTTTCAGTTCTATCAGTTTTTCCTTCAGATATATTAAAGCACTGTTGTTAAGTGTATACACATTTTGGATTGTTATGTCTTCTTGTTTAATTCCCTTTTTCTCTTTATGTAGTATCCCTCATTATCTCTAGTAATCTACATTATAGTCTTCCTCCCTTGCTAATTATAATATCTTTTTCTGAGGGTGAGAAGCCTGGCTCCTAGCAGCATAGACATAGGGACCACTGCCCTCTGCATGATGTTCCTTGGAGGGTCATCCAGGTACTCCCTGTGCACACTGGGGTGGGGATGAAATGTGACCCAAGGGGGACGGCAGGCACAGAGGGCTCCAATCACATCACCCACACTGCAGCCCTCGCGGGACAGAGGAGCTCCCTAGCCATGACCCCAGTCCTTGGCAAGGACCCCTCCACATGTGCTCCATCCTGTCCCTAAGCACATCCAACGGGTGCCCTGATGCCCCAAAGTGCCAAGAGGTGAAACAATGAGAATTAGCAGTGCAGAGACTGCAGGAAAGAAAGGAATCCTCGACATGAGGCTGGGGCAGGAAATGCAGACTCATCTCCTTATGAGACCTTTGGGTTAAGGGGGCCAGTGTGGTCTGGGCCATCCCAGAAGAACCCCCCTTTTAGCCAAGAGTGCAGTACTAGCAGCAGCAGCAGTGACACACCAGGGCCCAGCCTCAAGGGCCCCCATCCCACTGCCAGGGTCTAACACCTCCACCACTGTGACCTCTAATTCCACAACTGCTGCCTCTGGTCTCATTCCTCCACTCAGCAAAAAATCTGAGCACTCACTCTAGCCAGGGCCGGGATGGGTCAGGACAAACCAGGCCTTCACCCACCTGGGCTCAGGGCCTGCAGGTGGAGGAGACAAGAACAGGTGAAAGGCACCCAGCCCTGCCTGCGAAGGCCCAACAGGCTTCCTGGTGGTGGTGGTGGTGGCGGCAAGCAGGGGAAATTCACTTTTACTTCCTGGAATTTAATTTTAATTTACATTAATCTATCAATTTCTAAGTATTTTAATTTGTTCATTGAGTATAGGGATTGAATGAGTAGAGGGATTAGTGAATGATTGTAATGAACTCCGGCATTGACTGCTTCCCTGTCATGGGTCATGAAGCCTTGACTTTATTGAGTCCATTCAGGAACCCTGAAGATGGTATTGTTATGCTCAAAATTAACCTTTCCTTTTATAGATGAGGAAACAGATGGTCAGAGGGGTTCAGTGATATGCCCAAGGCCAAACAGCTACAAGCCCCTGCAGTGCACACAAGGGAAATTCAATAAACTCCCAAAATGAGCTTTCTGACTTACTGAAGAGAAGCAAGGTACAGGGGAATGTGAAAGTTCTGGAAGGGGACAGTGCAGGGGTGCATACCTACCTTCAAGGGGCCCCCACTGCATGTCCCCATGACCCATTCCCATGTGCATGAGACCCCTACCACGTCCATAAGCTTCTTCCCCATGTCCCTGGGCCCCTAACCCATGTCCTTGTGGCCCTTCCCTATCTCCTTGGACCTCTTCCCCATTACCCTGGGTCCCCTCCTCATTGCACTGGGAGTAATCTCATATCCCTGGGATTCCTCCCCATTTCCTTGGGTCCCTTATCCATGTATACAAGCCCACTGCCCATGTCCCCTCACAATGTCTCTGGGCCCCATTCCCATGCCCCTGGATCCCCTCCTTATGTCTCCATGTCCCTCCTCATTTCCTAAGGCCCCCTCACCATGTTCCCAGGCCACGGCCCTATGTTCCTGTGGCCTCTCTCCATGTCCCTTGGCTCTGTCCCCATATCTCTGGGCCCACTCTCCATGTCCCTGGGAGCAATCCCATGTCTCTGAGATCCCTCCACATAAGACAGGTCCCCGTCCCCATATCCCTGGGTCCCCATCCCACCGCATCCCTGTTTCCCTCCCTGTGTCCCTGGGCTCCCTCTTCATGTCCCTGGATCCACTTCCCATTTACTAGACATCCTCCCCATGTCTCTGTGAGCAATTTCAGGTTTCTGAGAACCTTTTCCTGTTGTCTGGGCACACTCCTGTTATGGATTGAATTGTGTCCCTCTAAAATATGTTGTAAATGCTAACCTCTATGCCTGTGGTTACAATCCCATTTAGGAATGGGTTGTCTTTGTTATATTAATGAGGCAGGATTAGTGTCGAGTGTATATTGAGTCGATCTCTTACAGTATATAGAATAGCAGATTAAGCAAGCAGAGATGGGGGAAGATTGATGCCAAGTCACTTGGAGATCTCCAAGGAACCAGGAAGCAGAAGCTGAAGAAACAGGGACATTTCTCCAGAGCTGACAGTAAGAGAAAGCCTTCGCCTAGAGCTGGTGCTCTGAACTGAGATTTCTAGCCTCTTAAACTGTGAGGAAATAAATTTCTGTTAAAGCTATCCACTTGTGACTCTAACAAACAGTAGGGGTTTCTTGTCTGTAATCTTTATGGAAGCAGATTGCCAGGTCTTTCTCCCATGAAGTCATGGGGTGGGTTTGAACCATGAACATTTCAGTTAGCAGTTGAGCAGTTAAACATTGCATCACCAGAGCCCCCTATTTTCTAGTTTACAGGAAATAAATGAGTTTACCAAATGTAAATTGCCTTAAAATTTGATTCCCATTATTGATGTATTCATATTTGTCACTTTGCCTTTCTTTCCTAGTTAGAACAGATAACTCCCATACCTGTCTAAGGTTGACTCAGATACCTGTGCAGTGTTGTTGTTAGGTGCCATTGAATCGTTTCTGACACATAGCAATTTTATGAACAACAGAACAAAACACTGCTCAGTCCTGCATCATCCTTATGATCGTTGTTATGTTTTAGGTCATTGTTGCAGCCACTATGTCAATCCATCTGTCAAAGGTCTTCCTCTTTTTCGCTGACTCTTTACTTTACCAAGCATGATGTCCTTCTCTAGGGACTTGTCCCTCCTGATAATGTGTTCAAAGTACTAGAGACAAAGTCCTGCCATCCTTCCACCCTTGCTTCTAAGGAGCACTCCGGTTGTACTTCTTCCAAGACAGATTTGTTTGTTCTTCTGGTAGTCCATGGTATGTTCAATATTCTTCACCAACACTATAATTATTTTGTTATCCTTATTCATTGTCCAGTTTTGGCATTCATATGAGGTGATTGAAAATACTATGCATTGGGTCAGAGACACCTTAGTCCAGCTACTCAGATTATTTGCCCAGCATACAGATTGAATAATTATGATGAAAGGATACAACCCTGATGCACACCTTTCCTGACTTTAAACCATGCAATATTTCCCTGGTCTGTTAGAATGACTGCCTCTTGGTCTATGTACAGGTTCCCCAGGAATACAACAAAGTGTTCTGGAATTCCCATTCTTTGCAATGTTATTCTTAATTTGTTATGATCCACACAGTCGAATGCCTTTGCATAGTCAATAAAACAGGTAAACAACTTTCTGGTATTCTCTGCTTTCATCTAAGGTCCATCAGACCTCATCAGTAATATCTCTCATTCCAGGTCCTCTTCTGAATTTGGCTTGAATTTCTGGCAGTTCCTTGTAGATGTACTGCTGTAACTGCTTTTGAATGATCTTGAGCAAAATTTTAATTGTGTGTGATATTAATGATATTGTTCCATAATTTCCACATTCTGTTGGACTACCTTTCTTTGGTATGGGCACAAATACAGAGCTTTCCTGTCGGTTGGCCTGGTAGCTGTCTTCCAAATTTCTTGGCATAGATAATTGAGCACCTCCAGTGCTGCATCTGTTTTTGAAACATCTCAGTTGGTAGTCCATCAGTTCCTAGAGCCTTGTTTTTCACCAATAACTTCAGTGCAGCTTGGACTTCTTCCTTCAATACCGTCAGTTCTTGATTATAGGCTATCACCTGAAATGGTTGAACGTTGACCAGTTCTTTTTGGTACAGTGGGTCTGTGTATTCCTTTCATCTGGAGGTCCTATTAGAGAAATTAATAAAAGGAAGGGTAGTGATTAAATGGGAGACACTGGTATAAAGATCATGCGCACGCATGAGAGAACATTTACACTGAGACCAAGAATTAAGAGTAGAAGTTAGTTAAGTGGGTGGAAAGGGAACTAAGGCAAAAGACTGCTCCTTAGAGAAAACTTAGTGATTTTCTGATGTATTGGTTGACCAATTATTACACAGTTGAAAGACAAAGTATTCAGGAGTCCTCTCAGGTTTCTGAATAGCTTGGGGACTGCAGGTGTTACTGTCTGAGAGCAAAGAAGAAACAAATCTTGAGGGGCAGAAAAAAATGTTGATTGCAAAATCTATACGAAAAATACTATTTGATCACAAATGTAATCTGGTAATATCAGACCTCGTCTTAGTTCAGGAAAGGGAATAAGAATAATCAGCATTAGCCCAAAGCTGATTCCTAAGAGGTGGAGGTCAGATATACCTCAGTTCTCCAACCTGTCTACCAGTTCCAACACCAGCTGTTTCTCCCACAGCATTCTGTACTTCTCTGCTGGGTTCGATAATTTCTTGCAGTGGCCACATACAACTTGCAGATCATAATTACTATTATGGGATTTATTAAGGAAGTAACAGGTTAAAATTCAAGACCAGGATTAACTTGTAGGTAACCAGATACAACTCAGAATACAGTTTGTCAGTCAGGAAAAGCTTGCATGCCAGTCTCCTGGTTCCTTGTCTTGCACCACTGCTGCTTCTGCCATAATGTCTCTAGTGGGGGTCTCACAGTCTTCAATGTTTTAGCTGTCTTTCTCCTGGGTCTAGGAGGTTCTCAGCACAGGGACCCCAAGTCCAAAGGATGTGATCCACTCCTGGTCTTCTTGATGGTAGTGAGGTCCCCCTCAAGCTCTGTGGGATTGACTCTTCTAAACATAGCAGGATGCTAAAACTGACCAATCACCTTGGTAGGCCATAGGGACCTTATTTACATAGTTGTTGTCCAATCCCTGCAAGAGTTTTACACACTTATATGCATAGTCCCGGCCAGTCATTCTGTGGGAGTTAAAGACCATGACTAGAAAGACCATATAAAAGCAACTCACTGCATCCCAACGTATTATAATGCTATAAATGAGAAAGACATCATGCTTGGTAAAGGAGAGGGTCAGTGAAAAAGAGGAAGATCCTCAATGAGATGGATTGACACAGTGGCTGCAACAATGGGCTCAAGAATAACAATGATCATGACGATGGTGCAGGACCAGGCAGTGTTTTGTTCTGTTGTACATAGGCCGCTATGAGTCAGAATTGACTTAAGGGCACCTAACAACACAACAACATAAATGAGTTGAAAATTTAAAAAACAAAACAAAGCACAGCAGAAGAGTTTTAACTGCATATAATTAAAATTCAGTGAAGCATTATCAGTTCATTGACCAAACTTGAAAAATATGTTGTGCCTGAAAATTCACCTATGTGAATATCAAATAACAGTGTGTGCATTGACCTACAAGGGGCCAAGTTACATAGGTGAACCCACAACTTCAGCCTTAGACTCCTAACTCCCTGGAGGAAATCAAGTTAGTTTTTGCAGCTTTGCCAGGCCTGGATGCTTTTCCTTCTCCAGTAGGAGTGAATTCCTCCATCTGTGATCTTGTTGCTCCAAGAAAGAAGCCTGTGGAGCTGCATGAAGAATGGAAGTGTCTGCTCTGGAAGGAGGCAGCCTGTTCTGCTTTATATGCAAATACCTTCAGGGTGGAGCATTGCCTTGAGTCTGGGAGGAAGCCCTGCCCAGGGAAAGAGCTGAAGGCTAAAAACCTGTCACTGCCTCCTTACTGAACTCTGTCTCCCCATTCTTCTTCTATTTCAGATCCCAGGTGTGGTACAGGGAGAAGCAGTCCAGTCCAGTCACCTGTAGATCATCTTATCCATTCTTGCAATCACAAGGATTTCAACTGCTCTGACAGGCTGTGTGGACCAAACATTTATCTACATCCAAACTGACTGGTGGCCCTGCTTCTATTCTCATCCCTCTTATTGAAGTGGCTTCTTGGGTACAGAGAGGACATTCACTTAGAATTCCAGAAACTGGAGCAAGGAAATGGTGAGTACCACAGAGAACTGGGGTATTCTTATCATAAGGGGGTGAGGCTTGATATTAATTGTTGGGGGACCAGCTGTGTGCTCTGGGCCCTGTGTTTCCTCAATGAAGTAAAAAGGTGACAGAGGAGGCCAAGAAACTGAGCCCTAAGAGGCATCCTAAGACCCTGCTACACTGTCACTGAGCCCTTCCTCTACACATACGTGGTTTTTCAAATCCTGGGTGCCTGGGGTCACCTTCTTTAATGTGACTCACGGAGCTGGCACTATCTGGCATTACCATCTCCACCCTGGGCCTTGGTGCTCTGTGTTAGTGACAGAATCTTCTGACCAATGCCTGAAAACAGAGCAGCTCTGGCAGAGGAGGTTGAGCACCAGACCCTCCAGAGCCATCGCTGCAAACTGCTTTTGTGCCTTCCCCCCAGGAACTGCAGCCTTTTCTGTGCAGTTCTAAAACTATAGCTCCACCTCTCACACTGTGTGAGGGGAGTAAAAAAGGATGAAGAAAGTTAGTAGGGGAAGGCCCTGACTCTGTTTACGGGGTCCTGGGTAGGACTTGGTGCTTTCATGACGTCACCAAAAGAATGACGCTGGGGACAGGGTGTTCAGCTCAGTAATATGTGGGGTCAGCAGACCCATCCTTTTTTCCAGCTGGGAATACTTTTGCCTTGAGGCTTTCAGGTGTTTGAGAAGCATAATTCTCTAATCTAGGTCCTTGTCCTCCCACGCACGTATCTGTGCTTACAGCTAGTAATACATCCCTGTAATTTTCAACTGCTTGCCATAGTCTTAAATTAGAATCTAAAATTAAAGCATTATTTATTTATTTATTTTTGCTGGAGAATCTCAGCGTATGAGATGGATGTGTTTAAGTTCTTGGGTTGACATCTTCCATCGGTATAAAATTTCTGGATTAGTTTGTGTATTTCTACCGAGAATGGTTCAACTGAGTGGATATGAGACTACTCAAACAATGTTGGTTTTAACTGATGTAAAACTTACTCTAAAGCTTACTTAAATCTTGAGAAGAATCTAAAGACTTACTTTATATGTAAGAAATCATGCCAGAATTTCTAATGTGTTAAATAGTTTAGCCATTTTAGGAACATTCTCCTAGCTGAGATGAACTAGACATATAGACTTTCGTATCTCTGGTCACTAGAGAAATAACTCTAATTTACATTTTTATGATTTACAAAAATATATCAGATAATTTAATAGTAGGTATAAATGACTAAATTTTAAATGGTTTTGTTATTACAATTGAGAATTCCTAGTAAAAATATTAAATATCTTATTTGATTTATATCATATTTAAAAGTATAGCTCAGTTTACTTAAACTATGTTTTTGCAGTAAATAATACCTTCAAAGTTCAAAATTCAGTATGAACTTATAAGGTACACTTTATGAATACTTACTCCTACTCTTGTTCTCATCCAGCTCATTCGTCTTCCACCAGCTACTTTAGATAGCCAACTTTATTACTTTCTGAAGCGTCCTGCCAGTGCTTACGTAAAAGCAAGGAAATAAAAATAGAAAATTTTATTTCCTACTTTGTTACACAAAAAGTAGCACGGAATTTATACTTGCTCTTTAATTAGCCATAGCTGATGTCAGATTGATCCTGGCTGAAAGCAGAGAATACTAGAAAGATGTTTACCTGTGTTTTATCGACCTGTGCAAAGGCATTTGAATGTGTGGATCATAACAAATTATGGATAACATTGTGAAGAATGGGAATTCCAGAACACTTAATTGTTCCCATGAGGAACCTGTATATAGATCAAGAAATTCGAACAGAACGAGGGAATAAGATGAGGTTTAAAGTCAGGAAAGATGAATGTCAGGGTTGTATCTTTTCACCATACTTATTCAGTTCATATGATGAGCAAATAATCTGAGAAGCTGGGCTATTTGAAAAAGAACAGGACATCAAGATTGGGGGAAGACTCATTAACAACCTGAGTTATGCAGATGAAACAACATCGCTTGCTGAAAGTGAAGAAGACTTGAAGCACTTGCTGAGGAAGATCAAAGACTATAGCCTTCAGTATGGATTATACCTCAACTTAAAAAAAAACAAAAATCCTCACAACTGGACCAATAAGCAACATCACGGTAAACGGAGAAAATATTGAAGTTGTCAAGGATTTCATTTTACTTGGATCCACAATCAACACCCATGGAAGCAGCAGTCAAGAAATCAAACAACGCATTGCATTAGGCAAACCTGCTGCAAAAAGACCTCTTTAAAGTGTTGAAAAGCAAAGATGTCACCTTGAAGACTAAGGTGCACTTGACCCAACCCATGTGTTTTCAATCTCCTCATATGCATGTGAATGCTGGACAATGAATAAAGAAGACCGAAGAAGAACTGACACCTTTGAATTATAATGTTGGTGAAGAATGTTAAATATACAATGGACTGCCAAAAGAATGAACAAATCTGTCTGGGAAGAAGTACAGCCAGAATGCTCCTTAGAAGTAAGAATGGTGAGACTATGTCTCACATACTTTGGACATGTTATCAGATCAGTCCCTGGAGAAGTACATCGTGCTTGGTAAACTAGAGGATCAGTGAAAAAGAGGAGATCCTCAATGAAATGGATTGACACAGTGCCTGCAACAATGGGCATAATGGTTGTGAGGAATGCACAGGATCCAGCAGTGTTTCATTCTATTGTACATAGGGTCACTATGAGTTGGATCTGACTTGATGACACCTAACAACAACAACAACTTTAACAAATTATTCTGGAGATCTTTTCATAATAATTTTTGTTGTTAGTTGCCTTTAAGTCGATTCCTACTCATGGTGATCCCAAGTGTTCAGAGTAGAACTGCACTCCATAGGGTTTTCAAGGCTGTGACCTTTAGGAAGTAGATCACCAAGCCTTACTTCCATGGTGCCTCTCTGCATGTTTATACTGCCAACCTTTAGTTAATAGTCCAGCCCTTAACCATTTGCGCCACTCAGGAACTCCTTTGATAACAATAACAACAACAACAAACCCTCCAAACTTGTAGCAGTTGAGTGGATTCCAAATCGTGGTGACCCCATGTGTTATAGAGTAGAACTGAGTTCCATATGATTTTCTTAGCCTTAATCTTTAGGGTAGTAGAATGCCAGGCCTTTCTTCTATGGCACCACTTAGTTTAAACAGTCATCTTTTTGGTTAGTAGTGCAAGGAAAACCATTTGTGCCACCCAGAAACCTTGTAAAAGTACAGAGTGCTTAAATCTAAATTCTTGTAAAACTCTGTAGTGATGGATACGGTTGATTTTAGTTTAGTTGTTGTTTTTAACCATATTGCCATGAAGGGGCACTTGGATTATTTCCAATATTTTGCTTTTGCAAAGCTTTCTCTGGTGAATATAAACATAAATTTCTAAGATCCAGATATCAAAAGTTTAGGTATAGAAGCCCTTCTGAACTAAGAGAGGTTAAATCAGAATGAAAGGGTTTTCACAGGACTTTGTAAAATTAATACATGAAAATTACATTTCTTTCAAGTTTTAAATAATACTTTAAATTTTCTATGGTCAATGTCTTAGTCATCTAGTGCTGCTCTAACAGAAATACCACAAGTGGATGGCTTTAACAAAGAGAAGTTTATTCTCTCACAGTCCAGTAGGCTACAAGTCCAAATTCAGGGCGTCAGCTCCAGGAGAAGGCTTTCTGTGTTGGCTCTGGAGGAAGGTCCTTACGACACATCAGTCTTTTGGTCTGGAGCATCTTGACGCAGGAACCTCAGGTCCAAAGGATGTGCTCTTCTCTTGGCGCTGCTTTGTTGGTGGTATGAGATTCCCATGTGTCTAAGTTCGCTTTTCTCTTTTATATCTCAAAAGAGATTGGATTAAGACACTATCCAATCTTGTATACCTCATCAGTATAACCTCATCATAGTGATAGAGTTTATAACACATAAGAAAATCATATCAGATTTATAAAATGGTACACAATCATACAATACTGGGAATCATGACTCAGCTAAGTTGACAGATATTTTTAGGGGACACAATTCAATCCATGACAGTCAACTGTATCATAAACAAGGAGTGCAGAAAGTTTTCCTATATAAGCTGTTGCTGTCGAGTCAATTCCGACCTACAGCATGATAATAGACCTTGGTCAGTTTTATGGCCTCCCAGTGTGTCCCTCCCTGATCTCATCTCCTTCCTGCCTGGAGATTGTTCCTGTGATATCTATATGTTGACATGTTTAAGGGTGATGACCAGAGGTGGTGATCTAGAGTCAAAGGTCACAGGTCTTGCTCTCCTTCCTGGTTGATCCATCCTCAGTGGGTGCTCAGGAGCTGTGGTCACTCCTCCAAGAGTCCGCCTCTTTTCGCACACACCGGCCTACTTCTTATCCCAAATTGCTGGAATCGGCAGGCTGCATGTGTCTTGAGTCCCTGAGAGGAGGGGGAGGTTGGCTAATACGGGTGGAGTTTTTTCATCTGCTGTGCTCTACATCCCTAATGTATTCAGAGCAACATGTGTGTCCTGTCTCTAGAAGGAAAAATCATTTGCACCTTTTGCGTTAAAGAGACTGTCCCCACGGTTGTCCTGTCCTCCTCGACTTGGCCATTCTAGTGTGTTCCAGTGAACACTGCGTGCCATTTCTCTGTCTTTGGGTGTTGGTTATTGAAGTTTGATAAATTATATTAAGGTAGAAACAGAATCTTTTTCAGGTTATTAGAGAGCCCATGCATCTAATGTAAATAAAGCTATGAATATAAATACAAATTTATCACGAAGAAAAGCTACTTTCAGTATGCAGAGGAATGAATCAGGATTCATGCCTTACACACACACAAAAAATTCAAAATGGTTCAAGGACCTAAAGGTGAAAACTAAATCCATAAAATTCTTAGAAGAAAATATAAGGGTGGAACTATGAAGTCTAGTTTTTAACAGTGGATTATCAGAAAGGACAACAAAAGTACAAGCAGCAAAAGTCAGGGTAGATAAATGAGACCTCATAAAAGTTAAATACTTTTGTTCATCATAAGACTTTACTAAAAAAGTGAAAAGACAACCTATAGATTGGGAACAATTTTCCAGGAATTACATATCCGATAAGGGTTTAATAAATCATATACAAAATTTCTATAATTTAACAGAAATATGAATGACTCAATTTAAATTAAAAAAGTAATATTGGCAACGATATGGAAAAATTGCAACCCTTATCCATTTAATACTGGGAATGCAAACTGGTACAGCCACTACGGAAAACAGCTTGGCAGTTTCTCAAGAAGTTAAACCATACTACCGTATGAGCCAGTAATTCCACTTGCAGGTATATGTCTTAGTTATCTAGTGCTGCTATAACAGAAATACCACAAGTAGATGGTTTTAACAAAGAAGTTTACTTCCATACAGTAAAGGAGGCTAAAAGTCCAAATTCAGGGTGTTAGCTCCAGGGGAAGTCTTTCTCTCTCTGTTGGCTTTCTCATCAATGTTCCCCCAGACTAGGAGTTTCTCCGTGCAGGGACCCCAGGTCCAAAGGACACGCTCTGCTCCTGGCACTGCTTTCTTGGTGGTATGAGGTCTCCTTGTCTCTCTGCTCACTTCTCTCTTTTATATCTCAAGAGATTGCATCAGGACACAGTCCAGTCTTGTAGATTGAGTCCTGCCTCACTAACACAACTGCCGCCCATTCTCCCTCATTAACCTCATAGAGGCAGGATTTACAACATATAGGAAAATCATACAATACAGGGAATCATGGCCCAGCCAAACTGATACACACGTTTTTGGGGGGACATAATTCAATCCATGACAGTATGTAACCAAGAGACATCAAAGTAGTGAAGGAAATAGACACATGTACACCAATGTTCATGGCAGCACTATTCACAATAAAGGTTGAAAACAATCTAAATGTGCATTAACAGATGAATGGACCAACAAAATGTGGTACCTACATAGAATGGAGTTTTACTCAGCCATAAAGAGAGATAGTCTTGAAACATGCTGTCCAGGCATGGACCAGTAACTTGGAATTTTCCTCCAAAATTGGAGGGTGTCAAGAGACTGAAGAAAGAGGCAGGCAACTCCAGTGTGGCGGTGAAGGAATTTTATTAGGTAGACCTAACGTATGAGAGGTCCCTGGTGGCGGCAGGACCAAAGCAGATCTCCACACCCTGCAGTGGGAGGGCAGAGGTTTATAATGGCAGTGGACAGTAGTGACTACATGCCAGGGATTTACATAAGCAAGACTCAGAAATGGTAGTGAACTAGCGGACCACATGAGGGTGCTCATGTTTGGCCTTGCCAAGACTGTTTCCCCTCCAGTCCACCCCTCAAGTCTGGCTCTTACAATCTGGCATGTTCCCCTTCTTGTGCCATAGTATGAGAGACCCTGTTCCTTCCTCATCGGGAAAAGATATAGAAGTGGGGTTGGCCAGATGCCATGTGGTGCCCATGCATGTGCAAGAGACAAAGTTACTGTATGTCCAGAACAGGGGGAAGGCTTCTCTGGTAAGGATAAGGAACTGAGAGAAGACAACCCAGTTCCCAGACTCCTTATGAGAAAATGCTCCGGGCCCAAGGCCTTTACTTGAGGAGTCTGCGTGGGAGGCGTAGAGGCAGACCATTCCCCCAAAACATACTGCAATATGGAGGAACCTTGAAAACATTATGCTGAGTGAAACAAGTCAATCACAAAAAGGACAAATACTGTATTATCTCACTTATATAAAATAACAAGAAAAGGTAAATATGTGGAGACCAAAGATTACTAGTGATTACTAGGACATGGGGAAAGAGGGAGTCGTTGTATAGGAAGCAGTGAGTGACCATGGTGATGGGAAGTTTGGCAATGATTATGCGTGATGATTGCACAACGTGATCTATGTATTGATATCACTAAATGGTACATCTGAAAAATGTTGAATTCACAAATGTTGTTACATACATACATATATATATTATTGTGATTTAGGTGAAAGTTTACATAGCAAATTAGTTTCTCATTAAACAGTTATTATACAAACTGTTTTGTGACATTGGTTGCCAACGCTGTGATGTGTCGACATTCTCCCCTTCTCCACCCCAGTTTCCCTATTTCCATTTGTACAGTTTTCCTGTCCCTTCTTGTCTTCTCATCTTTGCTTTTAGGCCGGTGTTCCCATTAGGCTCGTATACATGGTTGAACTATGAAGCAGGCCCCGAACGTGTGTTATTGTTGACTCTGTTGTTGTTGTTAGGTGTCATCAAGTCAGTTCCGACCATAGCGACCCTACAAAACACTGCCTGGTCCTGCACCCTTCTCACAATGGTTGTTATGCTTAAGCAAGTTGTTGCAGCCACTGTGTTAATCCATCTCACTGAGGATCTTCCTCTTTTTCGCTGACCCTCTACTTTACCAAGCATGATGTCCTTCTCCAGGGACTGATTCCTCCAGACAACATGTCTAAAGTATGTAAGACGTAGTCTTGCCGTCCTTGCCTCTAAGGAGCATTCTGGTTGTACTTCTTCCAAGACAAATTTTTTCATTTTTTTTGGCAGTCCATGGTATAGTGAATATTCTTCTCCAACACCACAATTCAAAGGCATCAATTCTTCTTTGTTTTTCTTTATTCATTGTCCAGCTTTCACATGAATAGGAGGCGACTGAAAACACCATGGCTTGAGTCAGGTGCACCTTAGTCTTCAAGATCACATCTTTGCTTTTCAACAATTTAAAGAGGTCTTTTGCAAGAGATTTGCCCAGATTTGACTCTGTAGTCCTATCTAATATTTGGCTGAAGGGTGAACCTCAGGAGTGACTTCAGTACTGAGTTAAAAGCGTGTCTGGGGGCTGTACTCTCGGAGTTTCTCCAGTCTGTCAGACCAGCAACCCTGGTAATTTTTTTTTTGTGATTTTGAATTTTGCTCTACATTTTTCTCCTGCTTTGTCTGGGACCCTCTACTGTGATCCCTGCCAGAGAAGTTGCCAGTGGTAACTGGGCAACCATCTAGTTGTTCTGGGCTCAGTCTGGTGGAGGTTGTGGTAGTTGTGGTCCATTTAGTCCTTTGGACTTATCTTTCCCTTGTGTCTTTGGTCTTCTTTATTCTCCTTTGCTCCAGCCAGGATGGGACCAGTAGATGTATCTTAGATGGCCGCTTGCAGGCTTTTAAGACCCAGTTGCTACTCACTACAGTCAGATGTAGAACATTTTCTTTATAGACTATGCTATGCCAATTGAGCTAGATGTCCACCAAGACCGTGGTCCCCAGCCTTCAGCCCAGCAGTTTGGTCTCTCAGGGCGTTTGGATATATCTGTGAAGCTTCTATGACTTTGCCCTGGTCAAGTTGTGCTGGCTTCCCCAGTACTGTGTACTGTCTTACCTTTCACTCAAATTATCTATTACCTACTATCTAATCAGCGCTTTTCCCTCCCCACTCCTCTCCTCCCTCATAACCATCAAAGGTTGTTTCTTTCATGTGTTTTTATAATAGTGGTCTCTTACAGTATTTGTCCTTTTGTGATTGACTTATTTCACTCAGCATAATGCCTTCAGATTCATCCATGTTGTTAGATGTTTTGCATGTTCATCATTGTTCTTTATCATTGTGTAGTATTCCATTTTGTGTATGTACCTTAATTTATCTATTCATCTGTTGATGGGCACTTAGGTTGTTTCCCTCTTTTTGCTTTTGTGAATAATGCTGCAATGAACATGGGTGTGCATATGTCTATTCATGTGACGGCCCTTATTTCTCTAAGATATATTCCTAGGAGTGGGTTTTGGATTGTATAGTATTTCTATTACTAGCTTTTTAAGGAGGTACCATATTTTCCAAAATGGCTGTGCCATTTTGTATTCCAACTAGCAGTGCACAAGAGTTCCAATCTCTCTGCAACCTCTCCAACATTTGTTATTTTCTTTCTTTCTTTTTGATTCATGTTGGTACTGTTGGGGTGAGATGGTATCTCATTGCAGTTTTGATTTGCATTTCTCTAATGACTAATGATCGTGAGCATTTCCTCGTGTGTCTGTTAGCCACCCGAATGTCTTCTTTGGTGAAATGTCTGTTTATATCCTTTCCCAATTTTTTAATTAGATTATTTGTTATTTTATTGTAGAGGTATTGGATTTTACTATGGATTTTAGAGATTAGAGCTTTGTCGGATATGTCATAGGCAAAAAAATTTTTCCCAGTCTGTAAGTTCTCTTTTTACTCTTTTGGTGAAGTCTTTAGATGAGTATAAGTTTTTAATTTTCAGGAGATCCCATTTAGCTAGCTTATTTCCAGTGTTTCTGTATTGTTAATTAGGGATTGTATTTTGTTTATGCAGTATATTAGGGCCCCTAGTATTGACCTTATTTTTTCTTCCATGATCTTTATAGTTTTTGGTTTTATATTTAGGTCTTTGATCCATTTTGGATTAGTTTTTGTGTGTGGTATGAGGTATGGGTCCTGTTTCTTTTTTTTTTACAGAGGGACATTCAGTTTTGCCAGCATTATTCATTAAAAAGACTCTTTTCCTCATTTAATGGACTTTGGGCTTTTGTCGAAGATCAGGTGACCATAGGTGGATGGATTTACATCTGGGTTCTTGATTCTGTTCCATCATATTTGAGTGAGAGTTTTGTAGGATATGTTATTCTTCGTTGGCAATTTTTTTTCTTTCAAAGTTTTATACATATATATATCCTCCCATTGCCTTCTCACCTGCATGGCTTCTGCCAAGTAATTAGAGCTTAGTCATAGCCTTTTGTATGTGACTTTTTGTTTTTCTCGAGCTACTGTCAGAATTCTTGGTTTTGGCAAGTGTGCTTACGGTATGTCTTGGTGACTTTCTTTTGGGGTCTATCCTATGTGGGGTTCGTTGAGCTTCTTGGATGGTCAGCTTTCCTCTTTCACAATGTTAGGGAATTTTTCTACCAGTAAATCTTCAATGATCATCTCTGTGTTTTCCATTGTCTTCCCCTGTTCTGGAATCCGATCACACGCAGTTTTTTGCTCTTGATTGTATCCCACATAGTTCTTAGGTTTTCTTCATTCTCCTTCATTCTTTTCTCATATCTTTTCTCAAACCAAGTGGCATCCATGGATTTGTCTTCAATTTCATTGATTCTGTCTTCCATTGTTTCAAACTTGCTCCTAAAACCTTCTATTGTGTTGTCCATTTCTGAAATTTTGTTGTTTATCTTTTGGATTTCTAATTGCTGTTTTTGTATGATTTCTAATTATTTTGACATTTTGTTCTTGTATTATTTTCTTGAATTCTTCTATTGCTTTGTTTTTGTTGATTTTGGCTATGTTTTAGTTGGTTTTGTCTGTGTTTTCCTTGATCTCTTTCCTAATCTCTTGGATACCCCTGAATATTAGACTTTTGAATTCCCTATCAGGTAGTTCCAATGCCTTTTCTTCTGTTGGACAGTCAGCTGGTGTTTTATTCTGCTCACTTACTGAAGCCATCTTGTCCTTTTCTTTTTTATATGCTTTTATATTGTCTGTTGTCTTCGAGACATTCAGGTATTGTTTTCTTTATTTATTGGTTGTAGATTTGTTCATTTTCTATTGCTTTTATTAATATTATAATTTTTTTTGGTTGTGTCTGGCAGGTGGGCTGGGCATGTATTGTTGCTTGCTTGTCTGTGAGCATGATATTTCTCACCACCTTGTCCTAGTGTGCAGGGATGGTCACTCAGCTATGGTGCAGAATGGCAGATCCAGCAGGAAGAGAAGGAGCAGAGATGGCTTGTTTGTCTGCAGTGAGAACTGCGCCGGTGGCTTAAGCAGGGCCACTGTCATCTCCGGGGAGGTGTAGGGGGGCGAGCTGTCAGGGAAGGGCCTGGAGTCCGGGCTGTGTCCCCTCAGGGCCATGGCATGCAGCGGGAAGGGGCCTGGGGTCTGGGCTGGGTACCCTCAGGCTGTGGCGGGCAGCGGGAGGCGTCTGGAGCCAGCCAGAAGAGCCTGGGGTCCAGGATGGGTCCCCTGGTTGCTGATGCAGGCAGCCGGAGAGGTCTAGAGCTGGCAGCAAGGGGCCTGGGGATCCGGGCTGTGTTCCCTCGGGGCTGCCTGAGAGGTCTGGAGCTGGTGGGAAGGGGGCTGGGGTCCGGACAGTGTCCCCAGGTTGCCACGTCAGGTAGCAGGAGGGGGTCTGGAGGTGGTGGGAAGGGCCTTGGGTCTGGGCCGGGTCCCCTGGGTACTGTAGTGTGTGGCAGAAGGCGTTCAGAGCCAACAGGAAGTGGCCTGTGTTCCCTGGTTGTCTCGGCTGATGACAATGAGGCACAGCCCCTACAGTGTTGTATGAAAAACCGTATTTCCTTTGCGGGGCTTCCTCCCACCCCAGCTTTGCATTTGAATCCTGCTTTTGCTTGGAGTTTATATGTATACCCCATTGCACCTGCGTAGTATGATTACGAATGTTGCAGGCATAACTTATATGAACTCCCTGTTTGAAAACCCCTTGGAAAGTAACTTGCCTGCTTGCCCTTGGTGAGCAGTCTTGGCAGCAGCAGCTCTGACTGACTCCTTTTCCTTATACAGCAAAATAAAGTGCCTTTCCTCTTCTCCCACCTCAGGTCTCTCATTTATTGGCCAATACGAGTCATGCTGAGCAAGAACCTTGGGTTTCCACCCGGTAACAGTGAGAGGTGTCCAGAGTGGGCAGGAAGGGGCTTGGGGTCAGGGCTGGGTCCCCAGAGTGTCCCGACAGGCAGGCAGTGGGATGAGTCCACAGCCCACAGGAAGGGGTCTGGGTCTAGTCCTCTGGTTGCCGCGGTTGGCAGTGGGAGGGGTCCAGAGCCAGGAGGAAGGGGCCTGGGGTCCAGGATGGGTCCCCTCAGGCCACAGGGGGCAGTGGGATGGGTCCAGAGCCAGTGGGAAGGGGCCTGGGGTCTGGGCCATGTGCACTGGTTGCTGCAGTGGGCAGCAGGAGGGGTCTGGACCTGGTGGGAAGGGGTCTGGGGTTTGGGCCGAGTCCCCTGGTTGCCCAGGCAGGAGGGGGAGAGGTCTGGAGCCACAGGGAAGGGTCCTAGGTTCAAGGCCTTGTTCCCTGGGGACCTCAGTGGGTGGCAAGAGGCGTCCGGAGCTGGTGAGAAGGGGCTTGGTGTCTGGTCCGGGTCCCCTCAGGCCGAAGGTGGCAGCAGGAGGAGTCCAGAACTGGCAGGAAGGGGCCTGGGGTCCAGGCCAGGTCCCCTGGTTGCCTCAGCAGGTGGCAGGAGGGGTCTGGAGCTGGCAGGAAGGGGCCTGGGGTCCAGACTGAGTTCCCTTGGGGCTGCCAGCAGCGGGAGGCAGAACAGAGGTAGGAGGGGTACGAAGGCAGGGACAGAGGAGGCTAGAAGGAAGAAGACAATAGGGTATATTGGTACTCTGGTTCCTGGCAGTCGGTGTTTCTGCAATGGGGTGGCTGTAGCTGCTTTTCACCAGAGGAGTGGGAGTTGTAGGAGCGTCCTCCCGCAGTTACCAGGTGAGACAGTCAGGGTTTCTCCTTGAGTTGCA
Source organism: Dugong dugon (assembly GCA_030035585.1). NCBI lineage: Eukaryota > Metazoa > Chordata > Mammalia > Sirenia > Dugongidae > Dugong > Dugong dugon. The sequence continues at coordinate 19,225,961 of CM057462.1, read as the reverse complement.
GCCAGCAAACGTGATCTTACCTAGTCCTGGGTGTGTCTGCACGGTACTTCTGTTTCCTGTTGGGAATTATGTGGAGGTGCTTTTCTTGTGTGGGGCTGTTGGCTATATTCCAAGATGGCAACATTGAGTCATGCTGTTTGGATAGGAAGCTCCACTCAGTATCTCTATTCTTTCTCCCTTTTCTATCAGTTTCTTCTCAGTGGCTTCCAATCTAATAATTTATCCATTCATTTAAGGGTCAGGGTTCTAGGACTGACATCTTTTTCTGTTTTACTTGGTTTTTCAGGACTATGTTGCAGTGGGATGGCTTAGTGGGTCTGACTAATCCACCATCTTGGCTCCACCTCCTGTTACGTACATTTTTAAACAATTTTAAAAAAGGAAAAATGTCTACTCAATTTTGTTCTGAATTCTTCTCCACCTTACCTCACTTCTAGATTACTGAAAATTCCCCAAAGCTTTAAAATATAAGACTTATTTTTGTCAGTAGCAGAAGTTGGAGTTGAATCTACCATAAACAAGATGAATTTTGACAAGTGGATTTTCTCCCACATATTTAATTTGATTTTTTTTATCTGGAGAAAATCTATAGATCAGGTAAAAGGAACACACATAACACTTGACTTAGATTCACCAATTGTTAAAATTTTGCTTCATTTGTCAATATATAAATGCATTATTACAATGAAACATCTAATGGTTAATTGCAGACATTAACTTCACCCTGGTATCTTTAGTATGCACCTACTAAGAATAAGGACAGTCCACGAAAAACTAACAAAAAAATCAACAACAACAAAAACAAATTTTCAGTGTCCCACACAACACAAGAAAATTTGTCAACTTATCTATTATACTTGCTGGTTTTTTAAAGGTAAAATTTAAACAAGATTTGCACATTGCCTTTTTTTTTTTTTTTAAGATCTCTTTTGTCTGTTCATATAGCACATTCGCCGGCAATTATTTTTGTTTTAATATATTGACTTTTGAAGATTACAGATGAGTAGGTGAATTTTCAACATTCTGATGAGTGTTTTTCCATGTTTAAAAATTAATTTGTCTCCTGTATTTCTTGTAAAGTGGACATTGGGACTAGAGCAGTTCTGTTTAATACAAATGTAATGCAAGCCAGAGATGCAACTTCTAAAATTTTAGTAGCCATATTAGAAAATGAAGAATGTAAATGTGAAATTATTTTTAACAATGTACCTTATTTAAACCCAATATATCCAGTCATTATCAATATAGAAATTGTTAGTACAATTAACAACTAAAGTACTGTTGTGGTGAAATGCGTTCTTTTATGTGGCCTTTTGCCTTGATTTGCTGGGAAAAACAGTTTGAGAGATTTTTTTACCCTAAACCCTGAGGAGTTAACTTTGCCCTAGTTTTCTACCCCAGAGGGCTTGTTACTTTTGTCTAGGTAATTGACATTTCCTGGAGAAACTGTAAACAACTTGTGGTCTGATACTTTTTGTTTGGCTCTGGGCTGCAGCCTGCCCTGTGATCGGTATGCACTTTGCTCGGATTGGTCAATATACTACGCAAATGAAGTGACTATAGACCATGAAATTAAATTACTATAGCCTACTGTGCAAATGCGAGTAAAATACTGACTATACCATGGACTGCCAGAAGAATGAATCAATCTGTTTTGGAAGAAGTACAGCCAGAATGCTCCTTAGAAGCAAGGATGGCGAGACTTGGTCTCACATACTTTGGACATGTTATCAGGAGGGACCAATCCCTGGAGAAGGACATTATGCTTGGTAAAGTAGAGGTCAGCAAAAAAGAGGAAGACCCTCAACAAGATGCATTGACACAATGGCTGCAACAATAGGCTCAAGCATAGCAATGATTGTGAGGATCGCACAGGACAAGGGTGTGTTTTGTTCTGTTGTACATGGGGTCGCTATGAGTCAGAACCAACTCGATGGTACCTAACAACAGTAACAACATTATGCATATGAAGTGTCTGTATCCTATTGAGATGGGATTGATAGCGGATTGGTCAGTTTGTGGCCCTTATGGGAGGGCCATGTCTTGAAATTGACAGTTTGTGGATATATATGCAGCTAACCCCACAGAGAATTTTCAGACAGGAAGCAGACAGAAGCAGAAGGATGAAAGAAGAGAAAAGAAGCAGAGAGAGAGGAGGCAAGGAATCTCCTAAAGGAGCTGTAACAGGGGGCAAGGGATGTAACATTAAAGATAGTGACAGGTTTGGAAGGGGCCCTGAGGCAGAGCCAATGGCATGAAAGCCAAAAGCAGAGAAGCCTGTCCTGAGGGGGCTGAGAGAAGGCCTGCATGGCTGAGAGGCCACATACACAGCAGAGAGAGAAGGGACTGCCTGCCTGCACAGCCAAGAGCAGCAGAAAGAGCTGTTCTACACTGAAAAAGGATGTCCTCTTCACTTCGGGGGAGCCTTCCAGAACTTGCCTACATGCTTCCTGATCTTGATTTTGAATTGTAGCCTGTTGATCCTGACCCCTAGCTGTATCCCATTACTTTCTCAGTAAACCACTTAACTTAAGTGCAGGGTGATGAATTGCTTTTGTGTGGCCTTTCTCACCAAGGTCTTGTAACTCCCACCCAAGTGATTGGGAGGGACTCTGCAAACAGGGTAATTGTGGCCCACCAAGGGGATTGGTCAGTTTTGCCTTAAAAGAGAGCCAATTCCTCACAGCTTTTGGGACCCTGGACGCTGCTCACCAGGGTGGAGTGGAGAGCATTATCTTTGTGGACTGTGTTATGCCGGTTGAGCTGGATGTTTCCCGAGACCATGGTCCCCACAGTCATAGGCCATTTTTGTTTGAAAGAACGAGTGACAGAAAAACTGGCTATTCAAACGTAAGCATTTGGCAGACGTTTTCTCAAATAAAATGTGCCTGTTACTTCAAAAAGCAACTGGCAGTGTTTATTTCCAGTGACAAAATTCAAGCTTTCCGGCAAAAATTAGGATTATGGAGAACTCTTTCCTGCCTTCATGAACTTGACAGCTTCTGTTCTGATGTGACAGGTGATGACATTAAAAAATGTGAATTTTTTGGTATTATAAAATCTCATATGCCAACATTTAGAAGTTCTACATAACTTGGTGAGCCAATATTTTCCAAATGACTGGTGCATGATGATATAAAATTATGCATGACTAAAAATCCATTTTAAGTGAGAGACCAGTGGATTTTAATATAATAGCCCAGAAATTTTATTAATGTGGTTCGAGTTCTCATTGTAACTAACCTTTAAGAAACTATGATTTGTCAAGTTTTGGTGTAATATTGAAGTATATTCACAATTACCTGGAATGATACTGAAGTTTTCCTTTTCCCCTTAAAATATAGCCCCTGGAGTCTTCATTAAACTAAATAATAGTTTAGCTTAACTGGTAAATAACATCTGCCTTGAACATTGTGCTCTTTTAAGAACTATATGGGATCAAATTAAGAATGGTAACTCGAAATATTAGATAGGAACCTTAGGGGGCATTGAGTTTATATTAGTGGGGGAAGAACAACTCAGAAAAGGAGGGTGAGAATAGTTGCAGAACTGGAATGTAGTCAGTGTCACTGAATTGTACATGTAGAAATTGCTGACTTGTATGTTTTGCTGTGTATATTCTCAACAATAAAATATACCAACAAAAAAGGAAGGAAAGCTTCCTTTTCCAACTACAAAAAAAAAAAAAAAAAAGAGAGAGAGAGCCAATTCCATAGCAGAGAGAGGATATCACCACCAAGGAAGAACAGCCAGGAGCAGAAAGTGAATCCTTGGGACCTGGGATCCCTTCACTGAGAAGCTCCTAGAACCAGAAGACTCAGAGAGAGAGACTGAGCTGTAACACTGAAGATGGTGAGAAGCAGTGGCAGGAAAGATTGGCAGGAGAATGCACGGTGGGCTTTCTGGCCCAGGGATAGAGAAAGGTGAGTGCCTGGGGTGCCTCTGGGGGACTTATTGGCAGTACCTAAAAGAGCTTTGTAACACTTGCCTGAGCAGGGCAGAGGCCTAGAGCCAGGGAGAGGTGCTCCTGGGAGCACAGCTGAAAAGCGGCTGTCCGGATGGAGGAACTGTATCCTGAGTGTTCCTGAGCCTGAATTGTAACCTGTTATTTCCCTAATAAATCCCATAATCGTGTGAGTATTGTTTGTGAGTTCTGTGTGGCCATTGCAATGAATTATCAAACCCAGCAGAGAAGTAGAGAGTGCCGTGGGAGGGACAGTTGGTGCAGACTTGGTAAAGATAGCAGAGAGAGGTGGCATGTCTGACATCCACCTCAGGAATCAGCCTTTGGCTGTTGATCTTGATTCTCCTTCCCTTTTGTGAAGTTAGAGGAGGTCAGATGCCACCCTCTTGCTGTATTTACAGTAAGTATGATCTGTAAATTCTATGTGGCCATTGCAACAGATTATCGAACCCAGAAGAGAAGTAGAGAGTGCCATAGGAGGGACACATGGTGTCAGAATTGGTAAAATGGTTGGAGAGTGGAGGTATGTCTGACCTCCACCTCATAGGAACTAGCTTTGGGATGAAGCTGATTACTCTCCTCCTTCCTGTTGCTAGAGGACTTCAGATGCCACAGTTCTATAGCCTGTTTTTTTGAAAATGAGTCATGTTCTCTCTTTCCTTGTAAAACCATCAACCACATGGCCAGGAAATGATACACAAATTTCAGAATTTCTTCTTCTGGGATTTTCAGAGGAAAAAGAATTGCAACCCTTTTTCTTTGTTCCTGTCCACTTACCTGATCTCCATGCTTAGAAACCTGCTCATCATCCTGGCCATCATCTCAGACTTCCATCTCCACCTCCCATGTACTTCTTCCTTGCCAACCTGTCCTTTGCTGATGTCTGTTTCACCTCCACCACCATCCCAAAGATGCTGCTAAACATGCAGACACACAGTCCTCACCTATGAAGGCTGCATTAGCCAGATGTACTTTTTTGTGCTCTTTGCAGGGTTGGACAACTTCCTGCTGACTATGATGGCCTATGACCAGTTCATGGCCATCTGTCATCCCCTTCATTACATGGTCACCATGAACCTCCAGCTCTGTGGACTGCTGGTGCTGGTATCCTGGATCATGAGTGCCCTGAATTCCTTCTTAGAAAGCTAAATGGTGTTGTAGCTGTCCTTTTGTACAGATGTGGAAATCCCCCACTTTTACTTCAAACTTAATCAGGTGGTCAAATCTCTCTGTTCTGACACCTTCATCAGTAACACAGTGATGTATTTTGCCTCACTGGGAACTTTTACTCCTACTCTAAGATTCTTTCCTCTATTAGTGTAATCTCATCAACTCAGGGGAAGTATTAAGCGTTTGTACCTATGCATCTCACCTCACATTTGTCTCCTTATTTTATTGTACTAGCCTAGGGATATACCTCAGTTCTGCTGCGATGCACAATGCACTCAGGTACATCGGCCTTGGTGATGAACCCCTTCATCTACAGTCTGAGGAATAGAGATATAAAGAGGGCTCTGATGAGATTATTAGGGAGGGAAGTCATAAAGGGCCATGTGTCCTGGGGCTGAAGAAATGACTGTGACTGCAGGGCTCAAAGCCTTAGAGCCAGAAATTGTGATTCTTTGATCAGATCATGAAAGCAAAACCAAACCCGTTGCTGTAGTCGATTCCGACTCACCCTTCTTGATGGTGTGGGGGTGAGGCTTCAAGGGGGTTGAGCCTGGATGGAACAGGGACTTGAGTGCCCTGCTCATGGGTCTGGGTGTTGTCCAGGTGAGAATGGGCACCTGCAGTGAATAATGGGTCACCAGGAGTCCCCAGGTTCCCCTCCTGGATGGGGCAGCCAAGGGGTCGAGGGTGGAGGTTTGGTTGGCTCTGTCCCTAACCAAGGCACAAGGACTCTTTGTCTGAGGGACACAGCACCATGGGGAGAGGCACAGGGCAGGCAGGGGATCCACAAGGAGTGTGGGGTCAAGTCCAGCTATGAGGACTTCTGGGATGGGAGGAGGGGACGAATTCCTGATCCTGACCTGGAGAAGTCTGGGTAATAGTGGTTCTAGGGACAATGATGGAGCCCCTTCTCTGTAGCTCTGTCATGATGCAGACTTCCCTTCCCTGTTCTAGTTACCCCATGAGACAGAGTGGAACTGCCCCATAACATTTTCTAGGCCATAATCTTTACAGAAGCAGATTGCTAGGTCTTTCTCCTGTGGAGCAGCTGGGTGAGTTTGAACCACCAACCTTTTGGTTAGCAGCACAAATTCCTATCTACAGTAAATGGGATGTATAACTTGAGGTATATTCACAGAATGGAATACTGTACACCAGTGAGAATGTTTTATCTACAAAATCCAACAAAATGAATAAACTCAGTAAAATAAGCCAAACACAAAATAATATATATATATATTTTAATATAAAGTACAAATATAATCCAAACTAATCTATGGTATTAGAGTCGGGATAGTGGTTACTCTGGGTAGGGGTTGTCTAGAAGTTTGCACAACTGAGGGAGTTTCTAGCATGCTATTTATATAGGTGTATTCAGTTTGTGAAAATGCATCCATCAAAATATTTACAATGTATTTTTCTGTGGATAACATTTGAATTACACTGGTTTTAATGTGAAAAAGAGATTAAGCATGCCTCCAGTGAAATGATAAGAAATGATAAAGAGGTGAGAATGGCAAGACAGAGCAGAGGTCAGACTAAGGGAAGAAATCTCGAGAAATAGAGAAAACCATCAAAGATGATTCAAGAAAATAACAGAACATTCAACCCATCCTTCACCCAAGGAATAAAGACCCTTACATGGGCATCAAGTTTCCATACTTCAATAAGTAGATTGCATCATCAAAAGGCAGTTCAATAAGGTGTATAGAGTGTACTAATCTTAAGTGTAAGGTCCCTTGGTGGTGCAAATACTTTGTACTTGGCTGGTAAACTAAAGTTGGTGGCTGGAACCCACTCAGCGGTACCCTGAAAGAAAACTTCTGGAGATCTGCTTCAGTAAAGATTACAGCCAAGAAAACCCTATGGAGCAGTACTACTCTGTAACACATGGGGTCGCCATGAGTCTGAATTGACTTAACTTCACACAACAACAATTAAGTAAACAGCATGATGAATTTTTGTTGTCGTTGTTATGTGCGATTGAGGTGGTTGTGACTAATGGAGACTTTATGTAGAATGGAACAAAACACTGCCTGGTCCTGCGCTATCCTCAAAATCATCACTGTGTTTGAGCCCATTGTTGCAGCCACCGTGTCAATCTAGCACTCTGAGGATCTTCCTCTTTTTTCTGACCCTTTACCAAGCCTGATGCCCTTCTCCAGGGACTGGTCCCTTCTGATAACATGTAGAAAGTAAGTGAGACAAAGACTCATCATCCTCACTTTCTAAGGAGCATTCTGGCTGTACTTTCTCCAACACAGATTTGCTCACTCTTCTGGCAGTCGATGGTGTATTCAATAGCCTTTGCCAAATAGTATAGCCACTTTGGAAACTGGCCATTTCTTGTAAAATTAAAGAAACACTTGCCAGACAACACAGTGATCCCATGCCTAGTATTTATCCAGGTGAACTGAAAATTTGTGTTTACACAAAATCACATACGTAATTTTTATAACAGCTCTATTCATCATCACCAAAACCTGGAAACAACCAAGATGGTCTTCAACAGGTGAATGGAGTAACCAACTTTGGTACATCAATAGAATGGAATTACTACTCAGCAATAAACAGAACTTTCTGTTGATTCACACTAGAAGATGAATAAATCTTAAATGCTCTTTTGTAAGTTAAAATAGCCAGATAAAAGTGGGAAATAATGCATGGTTTCATTTTATTTTATTAGAAATGTATGGCATAATCTCCTTGACAGTGGTTAGAAAAAAAAGGAGATGACCTGAAGAACTTTGGAGATCATGTTTTTTGTTTTTGGCAACTAAGGCTAATTATAAAGAGAGCTGTAAAGGGCTACTGCATTAGTTGTTAAATCTGTTTCTCAGAATGGTATTGGTTAGCAATTCTGAAGCTATATTTTAACTAGGGTTGAACAAATACATAAATTGCAAATAATGCGAACAAAGCTTCTCACCATCAGACAAAGACCATTATATTTATCAAGGGCAGAAGGCTACAATGAAAATTATCAGGGAAAAAGAGGGACATTCAATAACCATAAAAGGGGAATTCAATGAGAAGATGTAACAATCTGCAATGTGTATACACCTAATAACAGAATTTCAACATATATGAAGGAAAAACTGACAGGACTGAAATATGAAATAGAAAAAATGATAAGGCTGTGGAAGTCAGCGAGCATACAGAAGAGCTAAACAACATTATCAGCCATCTTGACCTAAGTGATACTGATTGAACACTCCACCCAACAACAGCTGAAGGCATATTATAACTAAGTTACCATTAAAAATTCAGGAAGATAGACCATATTGGTGGTTATGATACAAACCTTAACAGCAGAATAAAATGAACTATGAAATAAATAGAAAAACTGTGGTATATTCATCCATTGCAATACTACACAGTGACAAAAAAAAAGAATAAACTATGACTTTATGTAACAACATAGATCAAATCTCACTGACATTATGTTGACTAGATGAAGTCAAATATAGTATACTTCATACAGTATGATTAGGTTTATAGGAAGTCCAAGAATGGAAAAAACTTATCTCTGGTGATTACAATGAGAACAATTGTTACTACCAGGGTGAGTATCAAACTGGGAAAAGGGTAAAGGGAATCTAATAGGGTGCTAGGAAACTTCCCTAACTTGATGTCAGAGGAGGTTATAAAAGTGTATATACAGATGTAAAAATTCATCACACTGTACACTTATGACTGGTACATGCTATACACTTTACCTGTGTAAACTCAAGAAAAATGTAAAAACTGAGTATAATTATCATTTCCAAAGTTACACTACCTTTTACCTAATGTCCTCAGGAGGACTGGTATGTTACTGCCTCTCATCCTTGAAAACTCCTCCCTCAATGGTCCTCAGCTGTTCAAGAGACAAGACTGGGTTTTGACAGTCCATGACCTGCTTCTAAGGTAAGATGACTGATATGCAAGAGATGACAAGTCATGAAACTGAAGCTAAACTAGAGACTTCATGAATTCTAAAGATGGCCAAATATTTATGGGGAGCAAATCATTTCTCTAAAGAACATGGTAAAATTTTCAAATGATCAAATGTGGAAACACCAACGTTATCTTCCCCTATAAGGGTATTAGTAATCTTTGAATACTGACATCTGCATTTAACCTTATATACAAACTTAAGGAAGAGTCATTAACAACCTGTGATAGGTAGATGACACAACCTTGCTTGCTGAAATTGCAGACGACTTGAAGTACTTCCTGATGAAGATCAAAGACCACAGTCTTCAGTATGGATTATACCTTAACAGAAAGAAAACAAAAATCCTCACAACTGGACCAATAAGCAACATCATGATAAATGGGGAAAAGGTTGAAGTTGTCAAGTATTTTATTTTACTTGGATCCTCAATCAACATCCATGGAAGCAGCAGTCAAGAAATCAAATGAAGCATTGCGCTGAGCAAATCTGCTACAAAAAATCTCTTTAAAGTGTTAAAAAGCAAAGATGTCATGTTGAGGACTAAGGTGCCCCTGACCCAAGCCATGGTATTTTCAGTCTTCTCATATGCTCATGAGAGCTTGACAATGAATAAGGAAGGCTGAGGAAGAATCGATGCATTTGAATTATGGTGATGGAGAAGAATATCGAATATACCATGGACTTCCAGAAGAATGAACAAATGTGTCTTGGAAGAAGTACAGACATAATGCTCCTTAGAAGCAAGGATGGCAAGACTTCATCTCATGTACTTTGGACATGTTATGAAGGTGGACCAGTCCCTAGAGAAGGACATCATGCTTCCTAAAGTAGAGGATCACCAAAAAGAGGAAGATCCTCAATGAGAGGGACTGACACAATGATTGCAACAATGTGCTCAAACATAGCAATGATTGTGAGGATGGTGCAGGCCCGAGAAGTGTTTCATTCTGTTGTACATAGGGTCACTATGAGTTGGAACTGACTCGAGGGAACCTAATCACAACAACAAACACAGTTAAGAAAATCTAGGCTTTTCTCTAACACTTTGGTTACCAAGTTTTAATTTTTTAAAAAATTTTTGATGATATGTTATTTCAGTATTGAAATGCATGCTTACTAGTTGAGTGTCTTTAAATTTTTGGTTGGGAATATGGATTTGAGAAATATGATCTGGCAATACACTACCTCTGAGACTAGTGGCACTGTGGTGCCACCGATCTGTGGTGTGACAATATCAATAAGAACTACATAGATAATTTATTGCAGGCGCCTTTCCATTAGGTTACATGGGGAACCTCTGGTTTTCCGAATATGACACAGGAAAACGAAAACAAACCCACCAGGGCCTCCTACCACACAGGAAGCCACGACTGTGCTTGCAAGCCTTATCTCACACAAATAAAAGATTTTAAAAAAGGGCAAACGTTTACAAAACTAACACATCCAGGAAGTACTATCTAATAGAATGCTCAACCTACACAACAGTGAGGCTCCAACTCATGTCTGCAGAGCTTCACCCATTTCAAAAGGGACCCATCTTGACGCTAAATGTGTTAGTACTGGAATAACGTATAGAGGCGTAAAAAGTGGCTGGCAAAACATTTATGCCAATAGTAACAAAAGGGATAACACAAAGGAAATAAACACAGCCTGGACAGATCTCAAATTCCAGAGAAAGTCACTGAACCTCCTTGGTCACCGGGTGGCGCCTCTTGGTCCACACAGGGAGACCCTCTCGTTCACACAGAGTGCCAGAAACCGGAAGCGGAAGTGCATGTCCACCCCAGCAGACTTGTTTGCTCCCGCTTCTGCTCCTGTGTGAGGTAGGTTTTGCGTCTGTCGCAATCTGGCCTAGTCAGGTATTAGGTGCAGCCCGCAGGGCTAAGGGCGCAGCTCTTGCTCTCCTGCGCAGTCCTGACTTCCTCTAGCCGGGCTATGCCTGGAGCCTACCGTCACCGCCGCCGCTGTCCGGCCACCTGGCCGCTTTCCTGGGGTGCTGCCGCCGCCGCCACTGCTGCCGCTTTCTTGTCGTTGCCGCTGCCGCCTCCCCATTCCTGCCTCCGCCTTCTCCGAGAGCCCGGCCCACCCGGCACCTGTCGGCCTGGTCCGCAGCTGCTTTCTGCGTGCCGTGCTCTGGAAGGCCGAGTTGGTGGGCTAGACATGGGGCTCTCGGTGCATTGACAGGTAATACCGTGTATATCCTCGTTAACTAACAGTGTGGTTCCCAGACTAGCGGCGTCCCCTACACCTGGGAGTTTGTGAGAACTGCAGATTCTCGGGCCTCATGGAAACTCAGGGTAATTAGCCTGAATCTAAACCCCCTGCTCCTACCTCCTCCAATCGGCCCCCATAATTAAAAGGCATCAATGTTCTTCGTCCTTCCTTGTTCGTTGTCCAGCTTTCGCATGCATAGGAGGCGATTGAAAACACCATGGCTTGGGTCAGGCGCACGTTAGTCCTCAAGGTGACATCTTTGCTTTTAACACTTTAGAGAGGTCTTTGCAGCCGATTTAGGACCACATTTATCCCAATTTTAGGAGGAAAATATTTAGTAAGAAGCACATTTCTTTGGCTGTAAAGCAGACATTTTCGTCATGATTGCGTGAGAATATGGCCAATGCTAGTTCATCAAAAGTAAGATGTGATGTAGCTGAACAAACAATATAGCAGTGAGCGGTTTGCAGAGATCACACACCCAGTGTGTCTCCAAAATCGTAAGGTTTGGCTGAGGCAGAATCTTTGTTGGACGCTGGTGATTCAACCACAATTTCTGCTACACGCTTTTTAATAGGTTAACGGCTTCTTACAGCAAGAGTTGTGCATATTCCCAATGTCAGCAGCAAATATTGAGAATGAGGGCAATGTGGGAAGCATGTGTAATGAAACTCATCAAAAATACTTGAGCAGACTCTAGAAGGTCAGCCGAGGAAGAATTGATGACATTTCTACAATATTGCACAAAGTACCTCATCTTCTCTAGTAATTATTTTACAAAGTAGTCTTGCTTAAATAAATGTGAAATCTGCAACTGTTAGAAGTCAAGATTTATAATAAATAATTTGGAACATGAAGAAGCAGACGTTGATGAGTAAATAATGTGTGTGGCATTTTTAATATGACTAGAGAATTTTTTTTCAACCAAATGAAGTAATGTAGAATGAAGGTGATATCCGTGTATCAAACGTATCGACTCTCTAAGAGCAACAAAAGGATATTTTACATAGAACAAAAGATAGAAAAAAAAAATATACTGAAGAGTTTAGCAGCAGCTGCATATATATCATTTCAAAAATTTAAAGTCTAAATTTGTGTTCTGTTTGTGGAATCATTGCTAATGCCAGTGTCACTAGCATTATTATTATTATTTTTTACTACTTAGAGTTATAATTCACCAGATTTTTTTAACGGAAGTAGTCCTGTTATTATTATTTTTCCATATTAATAACCCGGTGATCCAGAGCCATTTCTCTCAAAAAGTCCATTCTTTACACGTTGTAGTTCCACGAGTGTGATTTTATTTATTTGTTATATAACACAATCTTTTACTGTTTCAACCATTTTTACATGTACAGTTCAATACCATTAATTACTTTCAGGAGGTTGTGCAGTCATCATCACTATCAGCTTCCAAGTTTTTCTATCACCCTTAGCAGAGACTCAGCACCTCTTAAGCATGAATTTCACCTTTCTCCTCTCATCCGCCCCTGTAATCAGTAATAAACTTTGGTTGCTATACCTTTGTCTATTTTAGATATTTCATCTAAGTGGAATCGTACAATATTTGTCCTTTTGTGGTCTAACTTATTCATGTGTGTGTGTTTTTTTTTTTTTTTTTTTTTAATAACATTGTATTTTCAGTGAAAGTTTACAGGACAAAATAGGTCCCCATTTTACAATTTCTATGTAAATGTTCAGTGACACTGGATATACTTTTCTCATGTCTCCATTCTGGTTAACATAGTATTTTCAACGTTCATCTATGTAGCAGCATTTATGAGTACTTTATTTCTTTTTATGACTAAATAATAAGAGCCCTAGTGGCACAGTGGTTGAGTGCTCAACTGCTAACCAAAATGTTGGTAGTTCTAACCCACTGGCCACTCTGCAGGAGAAAGATGTGGCAGTCAGCTTCCATAAAGATTACAGCCTTGGAAACACAATGGGGCATTTCTACCTACTGTGTCCTGTAGGGTCCCTATGACTCAGAATAGACTGAATGGCGATGGGTCTGATAAAGATGTCCTACGTTTTATCTGTGCATCTGTTGATAGACATTTACATTCTTTCCACTTTTGGGCTATTTATCAATAGTGTTGCAGTGAACATTGGTGTAAAAGTACCTGTTTGCATTCTCTGCTTTCAAGCCTTTTGGGTATATACCTTGGAATAGCAATTTCTGATTCATATGGTAAATGTATGTTTAACTTTTTGAAGAACCACCAAACTGTTTTCCACAGAAGCTGTACCATTTTACAATCCCACCAACAATTTCTCCACATTCTCCCTAACTCTTGGTTTCTGTCTTTTTGATAATAGCCATCCTGGTAGGGGTGAAGTGGTATTTCATTGTGGTTTTGATTTGCATTTCCCTAATGACTAATGACATTGAGCATCTTTTCATGTGCTTATTGGCTATTTGTGTATCTTTGGTGAAATGTGTATTTAAGGTGTGCGTCCATTTCTAAAATGATTTGTCTTTATGCTGTTGAGTGGTAGGAGTTCTTTACATATCCTGGATATTAAACCCGTATCGTATATGATTCCCAAATATTTTCTCCTGTTCTATAGATTGTCTCTTCACTTTTTTTTAATTGTGCTTTAGGTGAAAGTTTACAGCTCAAGTTAATTTCTCATACAAAAATTTATACACATATTGTTCTGTGACATTAGTTGCAATGCCTGCAATGTGACAGCGCACTCCACCTTTCCACCCCGAGTTTCTTGTGTCCATTCAACCAGTTCCTGTCCCTTCCTTCCTTCTCGTACTGCCTCTGGACAGGAGCTGCCCATTTAGTCTAGTATGTCTTGTTGGACTAAGAAGGACCCTCTTGATGAGTATTATTTTATGTTTTACAGTGCAGTCTAATCTTTGTCTGAAGAGTGAGCTTTGGGAATGGTTTTAGTTTTGGGTTAACAGAGCCTCTGGGGGCCATAGTTTCTGGGGTTTCTCCAGTCTCTGTCAGACCATTAAGTTTGTTGTTTTTACGTGAATTTGAGTTTGCTGCATTTTTCTCCTGCTCCATCTGGGAGTCTCTGTGGTGTACCCTGTCAGGGCGGTCACTACCTAGTTCTTCTGGCCTCAGGCTGGTGGAGTCTCTGGTTTATGTGGCCCTTTTGTCTCTTGGGCTAATGTTTTCCTTGTGTCTTTGGTGTTCTTCATTCTCCTTTGCTCCAAGTAGGTTGGGACCAATTGATGAATCTTAGATGGCTGCTCACAAGCTTTTAAGGCCCCAGATGCCACTCACCAAAGTGGGATGCAGAACATTTTCTTAATAAACTTTGTTATACCAGTTGACCGAGACGTCCCCCTGAAACTGTAGTCCCCAGCCCCAGTCCCAGCTACTCTGTTCCTCAAAGTGTTTGGTTGTGCTCACGAAACTTCCTAGCTTTTGCTTTGGTCCAGTTGTGCTGACTTCCCCTGTATTGTGTGTTGTCCTTCCCTTCACCAAAGATGATTCTTATCTACTATCTAGTTAGTGAATTCCCCTCCTCACCCTTGTAACCATCAAAGAATACTTTCTTCTGTGTTTAAACCTTGTCTTGAGTTTTTATAATAGTGGTCTCATACAATATTTGTCCTTTTGCGACTGGCTAATTTCACTCAGCATAATGCCCTCTGGATTCATCCATATTGTGAGACGTTTCACAGATTCATCATTGTTCTTTATTATTACATAGTATTCCATTGTGTGTACGTACCATAATTTGTTTATCCATTCGTCTTTTGATGGGCATCTAGGTTATTTCCATCTTTTTCCTATTGTGAACAGTGCTGCAATGAACATGAGTATGTATATATCTATTCGTGTGACAGCTCTTATTTCTCTAGGGTATATTTCTAGGAATGGGATTGCTGGATCATATGTTACATCTGTTTCTAACTTTTAAAGTAAGCGCCAAATCATTTTCCAAAGTGTTTGTACCATTTTACACTCCCATCAGCAGTGTATAAGTGTTCCAGTCTCTCCACAACCTCTCCAACATTTATTATTTTGTGTTTTTTAGATTAGTGCCAGTGTTGTTCGGGTGAAATGGTATCTCATTGTAGTTTTGATTTGCATTTCTCTAATGGCTAATGATCGTGGGCATTTCCTCATGTATCTGTCAGCCACCTGAATGTCTTCTTTGGTGAAGTGGCTGTTCATATTCTTTTCCCATTTTTTAGTTGGTTTATTTGTCTTTTTGTTGTGGAGGTGTTGCAGTATCTTTTAGATTTTAGAGATTAGACCCTTATCGGATATGTTGTAGCCAAAAAATTTTTCCCAGTCTGTAGGTTCTCTTTTTACTCTTTTGGGGAAGTGTTTTGATGAGCTTAAGTGCTTGATTTTTAGGAGCTCCCAATTATCTAGTTTCTCTTCTGGTGTTTATGCATTGTTAGTTATGGTTTGTATACTCTTTATGCCATGTGTTAGGGCTCCTAGCATTGTCCCTATTTTTTCTTCCATAATCTTTATCGTATTTGATTTTATATTTAGGTCTTTGATCCATTTTGAGTTAGTTTTTGTACAAGGTGTGAGGTATGAGTCTTGTTTCATTCTTTTACAGATGGATATCCAGTTATGCGGCACCATTTTTTAAAGAAACTGTCTTTTCCCCCTTTAATGGACTTTGTGCCTTTGTCAATTATTAACTGCTCATAGGTGGATGAATTTACATCTGGATTCTCAATTCTATTCCATTGGTCTGTGTATCTGTTGTTGTACCAGTACCTGTTGTGACTACTGCGGCAGTATAATAGGTTCTAAAATCAGTTAGTGTGAGGCCTCCCACTTTGTTCTTGTTCTTCAAAAATGCTTTACTTATCCGGGGCCTCTTCCCTTTCCATATGAAGTTGGTGATTTTTTTCTCTGTCTTGTGAAAAAATGCCTTTGGAATTTGGGTTGAGATTGCATTGTATCTGTAGATCACTTTGGTTAGAATGGACATTTTCACAGTGTTGAGTCTTTCTATCCATGAGCATGATGTGTTTTTCCACTGCTGTCAATCTCTTGGTTTCTTGCAGTAGTGTCCTGTAGTTTTCTTTGTATAGGTCTTTTATGTCTCTGATTAGGTTTATTCCTAAGTATTTTATCTTCTTAGGGGCTATTATAAATGGTATTGATTTGGTGATTTCCTTTTCAAAGTTCTCTTTGTTGGTGTAGAGGAATCCAACTGATTTTTGTATGTTTATCTTGTATCCTAATACTTTTCTGAAATCTTCCATTAGTTCCAGTAGTTTTCTTGTGGATTCTTTGGTGTTTTCTGTGTATAAGATTATATTATCTTCCAATAGGGATTTATTTTATTTTATTGTACTTTAAGTGAAAGTTTACAATTCAAGTTAGTCTCTCATCTTCCATTAGTTCCAGTAGTTTTCTTGTGGGTTCTTTGGTGTTTTCTGTGTGTAAGATTATATTATCTTCCAATAGGGATTTATTTTATTTTATTATACTTTAAGTGAAAGTTTACAATTCAAGTTAGTCTCTCATATAAAAATTTGTACATACGTTGTTATGTGACCCTGATTGCTCTCTGTATACTGTAAGAGCGCATTCCTCCTTTCCACCCTGATTTCCCATGTCCATTCAACCAACTCCTGACCCTCTGCCTTCTCATCTCACCTCCTGACAGGAGCTGCCCATTTAGTCACATGTATCTACTTGAGCTAAGAAGCACAGTCTTTGTGGGTGTCGTTTTTTGTCCCATAGTCCAGTCTAATCTTTGACTGAAGAGTTGGCCTCAGGAATGGTTTTAGTGCTGGGTTGACAGAGAGCCTGGGGGCCATGCTTTCTGGAGTTCCTCCAGTCTCAGTCAGACCATTAAGTCTGGTCTTTTTACTAGAATTTGAGTTCTGCATCCCACTTTTCTCCTGCTCCATCAGGGACTCTGTTGTGTTCCCTGTCAGGGAGGTCAGTGGTGGTAGCCGGGCACCATCTAGTTCTTCTGGTCTCAGGCTTTATGAAGTCTCCAGTTTATGTGGCCCTTCCTTGTGACTTTGGTGTTCTTCATTCTCCTTTACTCCAGGTGGGTTGGGACCAATTGATGCATCTTGGGTGGCTGCTCACTAGCTTTTAAGGCCCAACTCCACTCACCAAAGTGGGATGCAGAACATTTTCTTAATAAACTTTGTTATGCCAGTTGACCTAGATGTCCCCTGAAAGCATGGTCCCCAGACCTCCGCCCCTGCTACTCTGTCCCTCAAAGTGTTTTTAGTTTTATTTAGGACTTCTTAGTCGAATAGGGATATTTTACTTTTTCCTTACCAATTTGGATGCTCTTTATTTCTTTTTCTTGCTTTATTGCTCTGGCTAGGATCTCCAGCACAATGTTGAATAAGAGTGGTGATACAGGGAATCCTTGTCTGGTTCCCCTTCTCAAGGGGAATGCTTTCAGACTCTGTTTAGGATAATTTTTGCTATTGGCTTTGTGTAACTGGTCTTTATTGTTGAGGAATTTCCTTTGTATTCCTCTTTTGTTGAGAGTTTTTATCAGGAATTGGTGTTGAACTTTGTCAAATACCTTTTCTACATCAATTGATAAGATCATGTGATTCTTGTGTTTTGTTTTATTTATGTGATAGATTATATTAATTGTTTTTCTAATGTTGAACCATCCTTCCATAGCTGGTATGAATCCCAGTTGGTTATGATGAATTATTTTTCTGGTATGTTGTTGAATTCTCCTAGCTAGAATTTTGTTGAGGATTTTTGCATCTACGTTCTGAGGGATATTGGTCTGTAATTTTTTCTTTTTTTGTAGTGTCTTTATCTGGCTTTGGTATCAGGGTAATAGTGACTTCATAGAATGAGTTCAGGAGTATTCTGTCCTTTTCTATGCTCTGAAATAACTTTGGTAATACTGGTGTTAACTCTTCTCGGAAAGTTTAGTAGACTTCTCCGGTGAAGCAGTCAGGGCTAGGGTTTTTTGTTGTTGTTGTTGGGAGTTTATTACCTCTTCAATTTCTTCTTTTATTATAGATTTATTTTCTATCTCAGTTTTTGTTAGTTTAGGTAGGTAGTGTGTTTCTAGAAATCTGTTCATCTCCTCTAGGTTTTCAGATTTGTTGGAGTACAATTTGTCATAGTATTCTGTTATCCTTTTTATTTCAGTTGGGTCTGTTGTGATGTCGCCCGTCTCATTTCTTATTCGGGTTGTTTACTTTCTCTCTTGTTTTTCTTTTATCAGTTTGGCCAGTGGTTTAGCGATTTTGTAGATCTTTTCAAAGAACCAGCTTTTAGTCTTCTTGACCGTTTCAATTGTTTTTCTATTGTCTATTTCATTCTTTTCTGCTTCAGTCTTTGTTATTTTCTTTCTTCTGGTGCCCAAGGGCTTCTTTTGCTGCTTACTTTCTATTTGAGTTTTAGGGTTAGTGTTTTGATTTTGGCCCTTCTTTTTAGATGTGTGTATTTATTGCTATACACTGACCTCTGAGCCCTGCTTTTGGTGTTTGTCAAAGGTCCTGGTACAGCGTGTTTTCATTCTCATTTGATTCTGTGAATTTCTTTATTGTGTTCTTGATTTCTTCTATAGCCTAGTAGTTTTTTTAGGAAGGTGTTTTTCAGTTTCCATGTATTTGATTTTTTTCCCTTGCTTTTTCTGTTATTAATTTCTAATTTTATGACTTTATATTCAGAAAAGATACTTTGTAGTATTTTTATGTTTGGGTTCTGTTAAGGCTTGCTTTTGGCCTATTATATGGTCTATTCTGCAGAGTGTTCCATGTGCATTGGAAAAGAATGTATACTTGGCTGCTGTTGGATGGAGTGTTCTGTATGTGTCTATGAGGTCAAGTTGGTTGATTGTGGCATTTAGATCCTCTGTGTCTTTATTGAGTTTCTTTCTAGATGTTCTGTCCTTCACCGAAAGTGGTGTGTTGACATCTATTATTATTGTGGAGCTGTCTATTTCTCTTTTCAATGCTATTAGAGTTTGTTTTATGTATTTTGGAACACTGTCATTGATTACGTATATATTATGGTTATGTACTCCTGGTGTATTGACCTTTTAATCATTATATAGTGTCCTTCTTTATCATTTGTTATGGATTTTGCTTTAAAGTCTGTTTTGTCAGAGATTGGTATTGCCACTCCTACATCTAGCTCAATTGGCATAACACAGTTTATAAAGAAAATGTCTACATTCTACCTTGGTGAGTATGTCTGGGGTCTGAAAAACCTGTGAGCAGCCATCTAAGATTCTCCACTGGTCTCACCCCTTTCGGAGCAAGGGAGAATGAAGAAAACAAGATACAAGGGAAAAATTAGTCCAAAGGACTAATGGACCACAACTACCACGGTCTCCAGCAGACTGAGTCTAGTACAACTAGATGGTGCCTGGCTACCACCACTGACTGCCCTGACAGGGATCTCAATAGAGGGTCCCAGACAGAGCTGGAGAAAACTGTAGAACAAAATTCTAACTCACAAAAAAAGACCAGACTTACTGGCCTGACAGAAACTGGAGAAACCCTGAGAGTATGGCCCCCAGACACCCTTTTAGTTCAGTAATGAATCAGTTTTGTGGTTCACCCTTCAGCCAAAGATTAGACAGCCCCATAAAATAAAACGAGACTAATGGGGCACGACAGTCCAGGGACAAGGACTAGAAGGCAGGAGGGGACAGGAAAGCTGGTAATAGGGAACCCAAGCTTGAGAAGGGACAGTGTTGACGTGTTCTGGGGTTGTTAACCATTGTCATAAAATGTGTACTGTTTAATGAAAAACTATTTGTTCTGTAAACCTTCATCCAAAGTACAATTAAAAAAAAATTGCCGTTCCTGCTCTTTTTTGGTTGTTGTTTGCTTGATATATTTTTTCCATCCTTTGAGTTTTAGTTTGTGTCTTTGAGTCTAAAGTGTGTCTCTTGTAGACAGCATATAGATGGATCGTGTTTTTTATCCATTCTGTGACTCTCTGTCTCTTTTTGGTGCATTTAGTCTATTTACATTCAATGTAATTATTGATAGTTATGAGTGTACTGGTATCATTTTTATGTATTTTTGTGTGTGCGTGTGGTGTTGATAGTTTCTTTGTTCCACTTAATTTTCTGTGCTGAGTCGTTTTTCTTTATGTATTTATGTTTCATCTTTTTCATTAGTGTTGATTTTGTGTTTGCTGAATCTTTATGTTTTTCTTCTTTTTTATTTTGATGCATAAATTTGTTAGTTTCCTTTGTGGTTACCTTAAAATTTACCTCTATTTTTCTAAGTTTAAACATCTTTATTTCTTGCTATTGCCTTAACTTCCTCTCCATGTGAAAGTTCTATGACTACACTATTTAGTCTCTTTCTCGTTCTAATGTTATTATTGTTTACATAATGACATTTGTTTCCCCAGTTTCAGTCTTTTAGCTTTCACTTACTTTTGTGACTTCTGTATCTGGGTTCATATCTAGTTGTTCTGTCCTGTGTTCTAGCCTTGGATTGTTGTTTGATATTGTTTCTCTAGCAGAAGGACCCCCTTTGCTATTTCTTGTAATTTTGATTTGGTTTTTCCAAATTCCTTAACTTCTGTTTATCTGGAAATGTTCTAATTGAGCTGTCATATTTGAGAGACAGTTTTGCTGGATATATAATTCCTGGCTTGCAGTTTTTTTCCTTCGAGGCTTTATATATGTCATCCCATTGCCTTCTTCCCTGCATGGTTTCTGCAGAATAATCAGAGCTTAGTCTTATTGACTTCTTTGTAGGTGACTTTTCTTTTATTTCTAGCTGCTGTTAAAATTCTCTCTTTATCTTTAGTTTTGGCAAGTTTGATGACAATATATCTTGGTGACTTTCTTTTGGGATCTATCTTGTGTGGGGTTCGATGAGCATCTTGGGTAGATATCTTCTCATCTTTCACGATATCAGGGAAGTTTTCTGCCAACAAATCTTCAAAAATTCTCTCTGTATTTTCTATTATACCCTCCTCCTCCACCGTTCTGGTACTCCAGTCACTCGTAGGTTTTCACTCTTGATAATGTCCCACATAATTCTTAGAGTTTCTTTATTTTTTTAATTTTTTTTATCTGATTTTTCCTCAAATAAATTGATGTCCAGGACGTTATCTCCAATCTCACTAATTCTAACTTCCATTGCCTCAATTCTGCTCCTGTGACCTATTGCATTGTCTAATTCTGAAATTTTATTGTTAATCTTTTGGATTTCTGTTTACTATCTCCCTATGGTTTCTAGCAGCCAGTTAAATTTGTCCTTCTGTTTTTGTATTGCTTTCCTGAATTCCTCTTGCTTTGTCTGTATGTTCCTTAACATGGTCTGAGTTTTGCATGATCTCCTTCCTGATCTCTTGAAGAGGTCTGTATTTTAATCTTTTGTATTCTAACTCCAGTAATTCCAAGACCTTCTCTTCCTCCAGAAGGTTTCCTGGTTCTTTGTTTTGGTTGCTTGCTGGAGCCATCTTGATCTGCTTCTTTATGTGATTTGATATTCACTGTTGTCTCTGAGCCATCAATAAATTATTATATTTTATGTTTACTTACTGTGTCCTAGATTTTTGTTTTGTTTTGATATGCTCAAGTAGGCTGGGTGTGTGAGCTACTTTGGTTATTGGGGTCTTTGAAGCTCTCACATCCTGTCACCAGGTGCTTAGAGCTGCTACTATGAGTGTGAGCTCAGGAGTCTGTTTACTTTTCTTGTGCAGTCAGCTCAGGTATCCAGGTCATTGGTTACTGAGTGTGTGGTGCACACTCACCTATAGTCCTAGATGGGCAGAGCTACACAGGGGTGGTTCGAGTAGGCATGCTGTCTTATTCATTTAGTGCTGCTATAAGAGAAATACCACAAGTGGATGGCTTTAACAAAGAGAAGTTTATTCTCTCACGGTCCAGTAGGCTAGAAGTCCAAATTCAGGGCACTGGCTCCAGGGGAACCATTTCTTACTCTGTCAACTCTGGAGGAAGGTCCTTGTCATCACTCTTCTCTTGATCTGGGAGCATCTCAGCACAGGAACCTCAGGTCCAAAGGACATGCCCTGCTCCCGGTGCTGCTTTCTTGATGGTATAAGGTCTCCATGTCTCTCTGCTAACTTCTTTCTTTTATATCTCAAAAGAAATTGACTTAAGACACTATCTAATATTGTAGACCTCATTAATATAATTGCCACTAATCCATGTTATTACATCATAGTGATAGCATTTACAGCACATAGGGAAATCACATCAGGTGATAAAAGGGTAGACAATCATAACAATACTGGGAATCATGACCTAGCCAAGTTGACAGATATTTTTGGGGGACACAATTCAATCCATGACACATGGGTATTTGGCTGCAGTAGAGTGTTGTGTCCTGAGCAAGGGCTGACGGCTGTGCCTGAGTGCCTGAGTGGAAGTCATGTCCCTGTTCCCTAGTGTGCGTAGGTGGTTGGGATTTGCAGCTGGACTTTGGCTCTAAGGACTGGGAGGCACCACTTACTCTCAGACGCCTATTGTGGGTGGCTAGGTGCATTGTTTGAAACTGTCAGTCCTCAGGCCCCTGATGTGAGTGGGTAAGGACCCTATTTAATGGAGATGGCAGCATCAAGTTTCATGAATCTGCAACTCCCCCTTGGTTGCTGCAGTTGAAAATAGGCTTCAGGTATATACCCTGTTGTTTTATGCTAATGAGGGTAACTCTTTTAAATAGGCCCACAAAGGTCTAGGCAGGGATGAAGGGCATTTGAAGTCCATGGGCCCCTTATTCCAGTTCTTAGGCAAAGGGACAGTGCTTCTCCTGTGTTTCTGGCTTAGGGAGTATGGTGATTTTTTAAAGCTGCAGAACTGGTTTGGGTGTAGAAAATCCTTGGTCTTCGGCTTAGGAGGCTTGAGATTAATGAGGGCCTGCGATGTTGAATCCATCCACACAGGTCTAGGCAGGGGTGATGGGCATTACACGTCTGTGGACCCCTTATGCCAGTGCCTAGGCACAGGGCCAGTACCTGCCCTGAGTTTCTGGCTTAGGGGGTGTGGTGACTTTTTGAAGCTGTGGGACTGAGTTCCTACGTTCCTGGCTTAGGGGACTTGGCGGGTTTTTTTCCCCCCTAAAGCTGCGAGCCTGGTTTGGGCGGGATAGCCCTTATTTCTGTCTTAGGGGTTATGGCAATTGTTGAATACTGCCGGACTGGTGTTGGAGCGGAGCAAGGATGGTGGTGGGTGAGGGGAAAGCAGCACTTCTCTGTTTCGGAGAGAGAAATCCTGCACGATAGGTTAGATGCTTGCACTTAACTTTCGTAGATCCAGCGCTGCTTTCCCCTGACTGTGGAGGCCTGTGCAGTGTCTGCCAGCCAGTCTCTCCCAACTGGGTGAAAGGCATCCTGAGTATTAACTGCTTGCCTCAACCCCCATGCGCCAGCCGACCCAGCTTGCAGGGTGCTGGCTACCTCAAGACTGGCACTTCTTCTCTGCTTCTGAACTGTCCCTCCCTCTCCTGCTCAGTTCGACTGCTCAACTTTGTCTTTGATGGTCAGGGCTCCTAGATTGTCATATATAATTGATCCACTTGTTTTTTCACATCTTTATTGTAAGAAGGACCACAGGAAGCGTCCGACTATTCTGCCATCTTGGCCCCGCCTTCTGTCTCTTCACTTTTTAATAAAGTCTTTTAGTGCACAAAATTTTTCTTTGATGATGTCCAATTTGTCTATGATGTGTTTTGTTTCTCATGTGTTTAGTATCATATCTAAAAATCCATTGTCAGAAACTTGTATAAGGAGAAAATAAATGTTCTTGTTTTTTAAAATTGTTAAAATCTTGCATGTTTAAAAAAATTTCAAAAATGCATAGGGGAAAATGATCATTAAACACTGCTTGTAATATCACCGTCTATAGAGAAATGTGGTGCCCTTTATTTTTCCCTTCCCTTCCCCGTTGTTGTTAGGTGCCATCAAGTCGTTTCTGACTCATAGAGACTCTGTGTACAACAAAACGAGACACTGTCTAGTCCTGCGCCATCCTCACAATCATTGTTATGCTTAAGCCCATTGTTTCAGCCGCTGTGTCAATCCATCTTCTTGAGGGTTTTCCTCCTTTTCGCTGACGTTTAGTTTACCAAGCATGATGTCCTTCTCCAGGGAATGGTTCCCTCCTGATAACATGTCAAAATTATGTGAGATGAAGTCTCACCTTCCTTGCTTCAAATGAGCATTTTGGCTGTACTTCTTCCTAGACAGATTTGTTCATTCTTCTGGTAGTCCATGGTAGGTCAATATTCTTCACGAGCACCATAATTCAAAAGTGTCAATTCTTCTTCGATCTTATTGTCTAGCTTTCACATGCATATCAGGCGAATGAAAACACCATGGCTTGGGTCAGGTTCACCTTAGTCTTTAAAGTGACATCTTTGCTTTTTAACACTGCAGCAGATTTGCCCAATGCAGTGCATCATTTGATTTCTTGACTACCGCTTCTGTGGGTGTTGATTGTGAATCCAAGTAAAATGAAATCCTTAACAACTCCGATCTTTTCTCCATTTATCATGGTGGTGTTTATTGGTCCAGTTGTGAGGATTTTTGTTTTCTTTATGTTGAGGTATAACCCGTGCTGAAGGCTGTGGTCTTTGATCTTCATCAGTAAGTGCTTCAAGTCTTCTTCACTTCCAGCAAGCAAGGTTGTGTCATCTGCATATCGCAGGTTGTTAGTGAGTCTTCTTCCAATCCTGATGCCCCTTTCTTTTTAATATAGTGCAGTTTCACAGATTATTTGTTGGCATACAGATTGAATAAGTATGGTAAAAGGATACAACCGTAAGACATTCCTTTCCTGACTTTAAATCACGCAGTATTCCCTAGTTGTGTTTGAACGACTGCTTCTTTGTCTATGTACAGGCTCCTCATGAGCACAATTAAATGTTCTGGGATTCCCATTCTTCACAGTGTTATCCATAATTTGCTATGATCCACCCAGTGGAATGCCTTTGCATAGTCAATAAAACACATGTAAACATCTTTCTGGTATTGTTTGCTGTCAGCCATGATCCATCTGACATCAGCAAGGGTATTGCTTGTTCCACATCTCTTCTGAGTCTGGCTTGAATATCTGGCAGTTCCCTGTCGATGTACTGCTGCAACCGCTTTTGAATGATCTTCAGCAAGACTTTACTTGCATGTGGTATTAATGATATTGTTTGATAATTTCTGTGTTCTGTTGGATTACCTTTCTTTGGAATAGAAACAAATATGGATGTATTCCAGTCGGTTGGACAGGTAGCTGTCTTCCAAATTTCTTGGCATAGATGAGTGTGCACCTCCAGTGCTGTGTCCATTTGTTGAAACATATTAATTGGTATTCTGTCAATTCCTGAAGCTTTGTTTTTTGCCAGTGCCTTCAGTGTAGCGTGGACCCCTTCTTTCAGTAGCACCAGTTCTTGATTATATGCTGCCTCTTGAGATGGTTGAACGTAGACCAGTTCTTTTTGGTACAGTGACTGTGTATTCCTTCTGTCTGGTTGCCCTATTAGGAAAATTAATAAAAGGAAGTATAGTGCTTAAAAGGGAGACACTGGTATAAAGATCATGCATGCACTAGAGAGAACACTTACAATGAGACCAAGAATTAAGAGTAGGAGTTAACTGGGTATGGAGGTGGAAAGAAATGGAACTGAGGCGAGAGACTGCTCCTTAGAGAAAACTTAATGATCTTCTGATTTATTAGTTGACCAATAAATACAGTTGAAAGCAAAGATGTTCAGGGAGTCCTTCCAGATTTCTGAAAAGCTTGGCGACTGCTGGTGTTATGATCTGAGAGCAAAGAAAAAACAAAACTTGAGGAGCAGAAACAAATGTTAACTGCAAAATCTATAAGAAAAATACTGTTTGATTACACATGTAATCTGATAGTGTCAGACCTTGTCTTAGTTCCGGAAAGAGAATGAAAACAATCAGCATCAGCTCAAAGCTGATTCCTAAGTGGAGGTCAGACATACCTCAGCTCTCCAAACTTTTTACCAGTTCTGATACCAGCTATTTCTCCCACAGAATTCTGTATTTCTCTGCTGGGTTCAATAATACTTTGGAGTGGCCACACAGAACTCACAGACCATGATTACAATTATGGGGTTATTAGGGAAATAACAAGTTACAATTCAGGATGAGGATTAACTTGGAGTTAACCGGATACAACTCAGAATATAGTTAGTCAGGACAGCTTGCACACCGTTCTCCTGGTTCCCCATCTTGCGCCTCTGCTGCTCCTGCTGTACTGTCTCTAGCGGGGTCTTGCGGTCTTCAGTTTTACAGCTCTCTTTCTCCTGGGTCTAGGAGATTCTCAGCGCAGGGACTCCGGGTCCAAAGGGCATGCTCCATTCCTGGCTCTTCTTTATGGTAGTGAAGTCCCCCTCAACCTCTGTGGGATTGACTCTTTTAAACGTAGCTGTATGTCAAGACTGACCAATTACCTTGACAGGCTACAGGCATCTTATTTACATAGTTGCTGTCCAGTCTTTGCAAGAGTTTTACACACCTTATGTGCGTAATCCCAGTCAGTCAGTCATTTTGTGGGAGTTAGAAGACTGTGGCTAGTAAGATAAAAGCAGCTCACGGCACCGCAACATATTATAATGCCATAAATGAGAAGGACGTCCTGCTTGGTAAAAGAGAGAGTCAGTGAAAAAGAGGAAGACCCTCAATGAGATGGATTGACACAGTGACTGCAACAGTGGGCTCAAGCATAACAATGATTGTGAGGATGGCGCAGGACCAGGCAGAGTTTCGTTCTGTTGTACATAAGGTTGCTATGAGTTGGAATTGACTGACATCACCTAACAACACAACAACATAAATGAGTTGAAGATTTAAAAAATAAAGCACAATAGAAGGGTTTTTTGTGCATATAATTAAAACTCAGCGAAGCATGATGAGTTCATTGACCAAACTTGAAAAATATGTTGTCCCTAAAAATTCGTCTATGTCTATATCAAATAACACTGTGTGTGTTAATCTACAAGGGACCAAGTTACATAGCTGAACCCACACCTAAGCCTTAGACTCCTGACTCCGTGGAGGAAATCATGTTCAAGTTTTGCAACCTGGCCAGGCCTGGAAGCTTCTGCTCTTTCAGAGAAAATTCCTCCATCTGTGATCTTATTGCCCAAGAAAGAGGCCTGTGGAGCTGCATGAAGAATGCAATTGTCAGTTTTGGAAGGTTGTAGCTTGTTCTGCTTTATATGCAGATACCCTCAAGGTGGAGCATTGCATTGAATCTGGGAGGAAGCCCTGCCCAGGGAAAGAGCTGAAGGCTAAAAACCTGTCACTCCCTCCTTACTGAACTCTATCTCCCCATCCTTCTTCTATTTCAGATTCCTGGTGTGGTACAGGGAGAAGTAGTCCAGTCCAGACATCTGTGGATCATCTTACACATTCTTACAAGCACAAGGATTTCAACTGCTCTGACAGACTGTGTGGACCATTCATCTACATCCAAACTGATGACTGGTGGCTCTGTTTCTGTTCTCATCCCTCTTACTGAAGTGGCTTCTTGGGTTTAGAGAGGACATTCAATTAGATTTCCAGAAGCTGGAGCAAGGAAATGGTGAGTACCACAGAGAACTGGGGGTATTCTTATCATAAAGGAGGTGAGGCTCGATATGAATTGTTGGGGGAGTAGCTGTGTGCTCTGGGCCCTGTGGTTCCTCAGTGAGGTAAAAAGGTGGCAGAGGAGGCCAAGTGTCTGAGCCCTAAGAGGAATCCTAAGACCCTGCTTCACTGTCACTGGGCCCTTCCTCTATGCATATGTGGTTTTTCAAGTCCTGGATGCCTGGGGTCACCTTTAATGTGACTCACAGAGGTGGCACCATATGGCATTACCATCCCTACCCTGGGCCTTGGTGCGCTGCGTTAGTGACAGAATCTCCTGACCAGAGCCTGAAGACAAAGCAGCTCTGACTGAGGAGGCTGAGCCCGAGGCCTTCCAGAGCCATCCTTGTCCCATCACTGCAAACTGTTTTCAAGGCTTCCACAGGAACTGCAGCCTTTTCTGTGCAGTTCTAAAACTATAGCTCCACCTCTCACACTGTGTGAGGGGGTAAAAAAGGTGGAGAAAGATATGGGAAGGCCCTGACTCTGTTTATGAGGTCCTGCGTGGGGCTTGGTGTTCCCATGATGTCACGAAAAGAATGACACTGGAGATAGTGAGTCTAGCTTCGTCATGTGTGGGTTCTCAAGACCCATCATTTTTCAAGCAGGGAATGCTTTTACCTTAAGGGTCCCAGGTGTTTGAGAAGCATGATTCTCTAAGTCCTTGTCCTCCCACTTGTCTGTGCTTAGAGTTGATATTAAGTCCCTGTAATTTTCAACTGCTCTCCACAGTCTTGAATTAGAATCTAAAATTAAGGGTTTTTTGTTTTTTTTTTTTTTGCTTGAGAATCTCAGCATATGGTGTCTTAATCATCTAGTCTACTGTAACAGAAATACCACAAGTGGATGTCTTTACAAAGAGAAATTTATTCTCACAGTCTAGTAGGCTACAAGTCCAAGTTCAGCGCATCAGCTCCAGGAGAAGGCGTTCTCTCTATGGGGGAAGGTCGTTGTCGTCAATCTTCCCCTGGTCGAGGAGCTGCTCAGGCTCAGCGACACCAGGTCCAAAGTATGTGCTTTGCTCCCAGTGCTGCTTTCTTGGTGGTATGAGGTCCCCTATTCTCTGCTTGCTTCCTTTTTCCTTTTATCTCTTGAGAGATAAAAGGTGGTGCAGGCCACACCTCAGGGAAACTCCCTTTACATTGGATCAGGGATGTGACCTGGGTAAGGGTGTCACATCCCACCTTAACCATCTTTAACATAATGTAATCTCGCCTCATTAACCACTGGCAGAAATTAGGATTTATAATACAGAAAAATTACATCAGTCACAAAATGGAAGACACAACTACACAATACTGGGAATCGTGGCCTAACCAAGTTGACACATATGTTTGGGGGACACAATTCAATCCATGACGTATGGGATGGGTGTAAGTTCTTGGATGTACATTTTCCATCGGCATAAAATTTCTAGATTAGTTTGTGTATTTCTACTGAGAATTGTTCGATTGAGTGGATATAAGACTTCTCAGACAATGCCTGTTTTAACTGATGTAAAAGTTACTCTAAAGCTTACTTAAATCCTGAGAAGAGTCTTAAAGACTGATATGTAAGAAATCATGCCAGAATTTCTGATGTGTTAGGTAGTTTAGCTATTTTAGGAACTTTCTTCTAGCTGAGATAAACTGTATGTATAGACTTTTATATCTCTGGTCACTAGAAAAATAGCTCTAATTTACCTTTTTACGATTTACACAAATATGTTAGACGATTTAATAATAGGTACAAATGACTAAATTTTAAATGATTTTGTAATTACAAATGAGAATTCCTCGTGAAAACATTAACTTTTTTATTTGTATAGGTATAATATAGTTTACTTAAACCGTGTTTTTGCAGTAGATAATACCTTTAAAGTTCAAAATTCAATGTGAACTTACAAGATATACTTTATGAATACCTTTTTCTGCTCTTATTCTCATCCAGCCCATTCCTCTTCCACCAGCTACCTTTAGATGGCCAGCTTTACTGCTTTCTGAAATGTCTTGCCAGTGCTTATGTAAAAGCAAGGAAATATAAATACCAAAAAAATCTGTTGCTGTCGAGTCAATTCCAAGTCATAGCTACCGTATAGGACAGAGTAGAATTGCCCCATACAGTTTCCAAGGAGCACCTGGTGGATTCGAACTGCCAACCGTTTAGTTAGCAGCGATTGTGCTTAACCACTACGTCACCAGGGTTTAGACATTGTTATTTCCCTTTATTCTTCACAAAGTAGCATGGAATTTATACTTGCTCTTTAATTAACATTATCCCGGAGATCTTCTCATAATAATGTTTTTTGCTGTTGCTGTCAAGTCAATTCCTACTCATGGCGACCCCAAGTGCTCAGAGTAGAACTGCACCCCATAGTTTTCAAGGCTGTGACTTTTGGGAAGGAGATAGCCAAGCCTTACTTTCACGGTACCTCTTGGTGGGTTTATACTCCCAGCCGTTGGTTAATAGTCCAGCCCTTAACCATTTGGGCCATGCACGGACTTCTTTGATAACACTAACAATACATAACAAACAAAACCTCCAAACCCGGGGCAGTTGAGACAATTCCAAATCATGGCGACCTTATGTGTTACAGAGGAGAATGAGTTCCATAGGGTTTTCTTAGCCTTAATCTTTAGGGGAGCAGAATGCCAGCGCTTTCTTCCACAGGACAACTGGGTGAGTTCACATAGCCATCCTTTTAGTTAGTAGTCCAAAGCAAACCATTTGCGCCACCCAGAGACCTTCTAAAATTACATAGAGTGCTTAAATCTAAATTCTTACAGAACTCCATAATGCTGGATGCAGTTGATCTTAGTTTTGTTGTTGTTTTTTAGTCATATTGCCATGAAGGGACACTGGATTGTTTCCAATATTTTGCTTTTACAAGGTTTTATCTGTGAATATAAACATAAATTTCTAAGATCCAGGTATCAAAAAGTTAGCTATCGAAGCTTTTCTGAACCTAAGAGAAGTAAAATGAAAGGGTTTTCACAGGGCTTTGTAAAATTAATATGTGAAAATTACATTTCTTTCAAGTTTTAAATCATGTTTTAAATTTTCTGTTGTCAATTATATGATAAACAAAGAGTGCAGAAAGTTTTCCTGTATAACCCATTGCCGTTAAATCGATTCCAACTCACAGCGTGATAATAGACCTTGGTCAGTTTTTATGGCCTCCCAGTGTGTCCCTCCCAGATCTCATCCCCTTCCTGCCTGGAGATTGTTCATATGATGTCTAGATGTTGGCATGTTGGAGGGTGATGATCCAAAGGTGGTGATCAGGGGTCAAAGGTCCCAGGTCTTAAGCTCATTCCTGGTTGATCCATCCTCAGTGAGAGCTCACGATCCGTGGCCACTCTTCCAAGAGTCCAGCTATTTTCACCCATGCCAGCCCACTGCTTATCCCAAACTGCTGGAATCCTCAGGCTGTGTGTGACTTGAGTCCCTAAGAGGAGGAAGAGGTCGGCTAATGATGGTGGGGTTTTTTCATCAGCTGTACTCTACCTTCCCAGTGTCTTCAAAGCAACATTTATGTCCTGTCTCCAGAAGCAAAAATCATTTCTACCTTTTGTGTCAAGGAGACTCTGTCCCCACCATGTCCTGTCCTTGACTTGGCCATTCTTGTGTGTTCTAGTGAACACTGTGTGTCATTTCTCTGTCTTTGGATGTTGGTTATTGAAATTTGATAAATTATATTCAGGTAGAAAGAGAATCTTTTTCAGGTTATTAGAGAGCCCATGCATCTAATGTAAATAAATCTGTGAGTGAATGAATATAAATACAAATTTATCACAAAGAAAAGCTCTACTTTCAATATGCAAAGGAATGACTCAGAATTCATGCCTTACACGAAAAACATTTCAAAATGGACCAAGGACCTAAATATGAAAACTAAATCCATAAAATCCTTAGAAAAAATGTAGGGGTGGAACTGTGAAGCCTAGCTTTTCACAGTGGATTACCAGAAAAGACAGCAAAAGAATAAGTAGCAAAAGTCAGAGTAGATAAATAGGACCTCATAAAAGTTAAGTACTTTGGTTCATCAAAAGACTTTACCAAAAATGTGAAAAGACAAAACTATAGATTGGGAAACATTTTCCAGGGCCCATATATCTGATAAGGGTCTAATATCCAAAAGATATAAAAAATATCTATAACAGAAAGATGAACAACCCAATTTAAAATAAATAAATATGGGCAGCAATATGGAAAAATTGGAACCCTTATCCATTTGATACTGGGAATGCAAACTGGTACAGCCAGTATGGAAAACAGTTTGGCAGTTTCTCAAAAAGTTGAACTATACTATCATATGAGCCAGCAATTCCTCTCATAGGTATATAATCAAGAGACATCAGAGTAGTGAAGGAAATAGACATATGTACACCAACGTTCATTGTAACACTATTCACAAAAGTTGAAAGTTGAAAACAATCTAAATGTGCATCGACAGATGAATGGAGAAACAAAATGTGGTACGTACATAGAATGGAATTATTACTCAGCCATAAAAAGAAGTAGTCTTGAAATATGCTCTCCAGGCATGAACCAGTAACTTGCAATTTGCCCCCCAAAATTGGAGGATGCTGAGAGACTGAAGAAAGAGGTGGGTAACTCCATTGTGGTGGCAAAGGAATTTTATTAGGTAGAGTTAATATACAGGGAGGTCCTTGGCAGCCTCAGGACCAAAGCAGATCTCTGCACCCTGCACTGGAAGGGCAGAGATTTTATAGTGGCAATGGACAGTACTGGCTACATGCCAGGGATTTACATAAGGAAGACTCAGGAAGTGGTGGTGAACTAGTGGACCACATGAGGGAGCTCATGTTTGGTCTTGCAAAGCCCGTTTCCACTTCAATCCACCCCTGGAGTCTGGCTCTTACAAACCGGCATGCTCCCCATCTTGTGCCATAGCATGAGAGACCCTGTTCCTTCCTGCCAGGGAAAGATACAGAAGTGGGATTGGCCAGATGCCATGTGATACCCATGCACGTGCAAGAGACAGAGAAAGTTACTATGTGCCCAAAACAAGGGGAAGGCTTCTCTGATAAACAGAAGGAACTGGGGTGAGAAGATGGCCCAATTCCCAGCCTCCTCAGAGAATGCTCTGGGCCCAAGGCCTTTACTTAGGTAGCCTGGATGGTAGGCATAGAGGCAGATCATTCCCCCAACACATGCTACAATATGGATAAACCTTTAAAACATTATGCTGAGTGAAACAAGTCAATTACAAAAGGACAAATATTGTATTATCTCATTTATATAAAAAAAAAAGGTAAATGTATAGAGGCCAAAGATTATTAGTGGTTACTAGGAGGTGGAGAAAGCGGGAGTCATTGTATAGGAAGCAGTGAGTGATTGTTTATGATGATAGGAAATTTGGCAATGATTATGGGTGGTGATTGCACAACATGATCTATGTAATTGATATCACACAATAGTGCACCGGGAAAATGTTGAATTTGCAAATGTTACATATATAATTTTTTACATTTTTAAATTGTTATTTATGTGCAAGTTTACATAGCAAATTAGTTTCTCATTAAGCAGTTAATACGCAAATTGTTTTGTAACATTGATTGCCAACCCTGCGATGTGTCAACAGTCTCCACTTCTCCACCCCAAGTTCCCTGTTATACTTAGAGGCTATATCCTTCTCATTAGCCAGGACAAAGTCATATAGCATCCCAGAGCTATGAGAATGGACAGGAAATGGAAAACCCAGAGATGGGGAGAAAAGATCTGCAAATCACCTATCTGATAAAGAATTTGTTTTCAGAATATATACAAAACTCTTAAAACGAAAATAATTAAACAAGCAACTTAGTTGAAAAACTGCATAAAAGCTCTTAATGCCCATCAAAGAATATATATAAATAACAAATGAGTATATAGAAAGATTGTCAACATTTTTAGTCTTTAGAGAAATGAAAATACAAATCACAATGAATATCACTAACACCCAATACAAACCTGTTACTGTCAAGTCAATTTGAAGTTATAGTAACCCTATATCATTACACACCTATTCATAATTACTAAACAAAAAAGTACTGACGTCTCCACATGGTGATGCTGAGTAGCATCAGGAAGTTTATACAGTAGTTGGAATGCAAAATAGTACTGCCGCTTTGGAAACCGGCCATTTTTTATATAAAGTTAAACATATGCTTACTACACAACTCAGCCATTCCACTCCAAGAGATTTACTCAAGTGAACAGAAAATTTATGTTCACACAAAATTCTGTATATAAATGTTTATAGAAAATTTATTCATAATCATCAAAACTGAAGTAACCAACTTATTCTTCAAGAGGTGAGTGGATTAACAAACGGTACATCAGTACAATGAAATACTACCCAGCAATAAAGAGAACACACTTGTTCACATAAGCATTGACATGAATCTTTAATATATTTTTGTAAGTAAGGAAGCCAGACCAAGATCATATGTATTTGTTGTTCCATTTTTACAACATTCTGGAAAATTTAAAATAGGGATAGAAAACAGTTCCCTGATCTGTTTTTTCCTGGCAAGAGGGGTTGATTACAGTGGTGCTACACAACGGCATTTTAAGGTGTATGGTGCTATCTTGATATTTACATGACTAGCCATTTGTCAAAACTATAGTATTATACATCACAAAGAGTAAACTATACTATATGCAGATTTAAAAAATCATCCAAAGTATTTATGAATCTCAGGATAGAAAGCAGACTGTGACAGTTGAAACTAACTGTATTAAAGATGTCTGACATTATCTCACTGACACTGGTTAGGGAGAAAGGGACTGACCTAAAGAACTTTGGAAACCGTGTTTTTTTCTGGAAACTGTAAGTCTGAATACAAAAAGAACTGTACAGAAACGGGGAGCTTTGTTGTTGTTGACTCATAGTGACCTTGTGTAAAACAGAACAAAACACTGCCCAGTCCTGTGCCATCCTCACCATCATTGCTATGCTTGAGTCCATTGTTGCAGCCACTGTGTCAGTCCATGTCCTTGAGGGTCTTTCTCTTTTTTGATGACCTCCTAATTTTCCAAGCATGATATCCCTCTCCAGAGACTGGTCTCTCCTGATAACATGTCCAAGGTACATGAGACGAAGTCTTGCCATCCTTCTAAGGAACAATCTAGCTGTACTTCTTCCAAGACAGATTTCTTTGTTCTTCTGGCAGTCTATGGTAAGTTCAGTATTCTTTGCCAGCATCATGATTCAAAGGCATCAATTTTTCGGTCTTTCTTATTTATTGCCCAGCTTTCACATACATACGAGCCGATTGAAAACACCATGGCCTGGGTCAGGCGCACCTTAGTCCTTAGAGTGGCATCTTTGCTTTTGAACTCGTTAAAGAGTTCTTTTGCAGCAGATTTGCCCAGTGTAATGTGTTGTTTGATTTCTTCACTGCTGCTTCCATGGGCATTGATTGTGGATCCAAGTAAATGAAATCCTTGACAACTTCATTTTTTTCTCATTTATCATGATGTTGCTTATTGGTCCAGTTGCGAAGATTTTTGTTTTCTTTATGTTGAGGTGTAATCAATCCATACTGAAGGCTGTGGTCTGTGAGCTTTATGAGTAAGTGCCTCAAATCCTCTTCACTTTCAGCAAGCAAGGTTGTATCATCTGCATATCACAAGTTGTTAATGAGTCTTTCTCCAGTCCTGATGCTACATTCTACTTCATATAGTCCAGCTTCTCGGATTATTTGCTGAGCACACAGATTGAGTAGGTATGGTGAAAGAATACAACCCTGATGCACACCTTTCCTGACTTTAAACCATGCAATATCCCCTTGTTTGGTCTATGTACAGGTTCCTCATGAGCACAATTCAGTGTTCTGGAATTCTCATTTTTGTTAGTATTATCCATAATTTGTGTTGATCCACATCAGTTGAATGCATTTGCATAGTCGATAAAACACAGGTGAACATCTTTCTGGTATTCTCTACTTTCAGCCATGATCTATCTCACGTGAGCAGTGATATCCCTTTTTCCACATCCTCTTCTGAATCCAGTTTGAATTTTTGGCAGTTCCCTGCCCATGTACTGCTGGAACCACTTTTTTTGTGTGTTTATTATTGTAGTTTAAGTGAAAGTTTATATTTCAAGTTAGTTTCTCATACAAAAATGTATACATACATTGTTATGTGACCCTAACTGCTCTCCCTATACTGTGACAGCACACTCCTCCTTTCCACCCGATTTCCCATGTCCATTCAGCCAGCTCCTAACCCTCTCTGAATTCTCATCTTGCCTACTGACAGAAGCTGCCCATTTAGTCTCATGTATCAACTTGAGCTAAGAAGCACACTCTTTACGAGTATCATTTTATGTCCCACAGTCCACTCCGATCTGAAGAGCTGGCCTCGGGAATTTAGTTCTGGATTGACAGAGATTCCGGGGGCCATGCTTTCTGGGGTTCCTCCAGTCTCAAACCAGTAAGTCTGGTCTTTTTACTAGAATTTGAGTTCTGCACCCCACCTTTCTCCTGCTCCGTCAGGGACTCTCTTGTGTTCCCAGTCAGGGAGGTCATTAGTGGTAGCTGGGCACCATGTAGTTCTTCTGGTCTCCAAGATTATGCAGTCTGGTTTATGTGGCCCTTTCTGTTTCTTGGGCTAATACTTTCCTTGTGTCTTTGGTGTTCTTCATTCTTTACTCTAGGTGGTTGGGACCAATTGATGCATCTTAGATGCCCGCTTGCTAGCTTTTAAGACCCCAGCTGCCACTCACCAAAGTAGGATGCAGAACATTTTCTTAATAAGCTTTGTTATGCCAGTTGACCTAGATGTCCCCTGCGTGGTCCCCAGACCTCTGCCCTTACTACTCTGTCTCTCGAAATGTTTGATTGTATTCAGGAAACTTCTTAGCTTTGGTTTAGTTCAGTTGTGCTGACTTCCCTTGTAGTGTGTGCTGTCCTTTTCTTCACCTAAGATAATTCTTGTCTACTATCTAGTTAGTGAATAACCCTCTCTCTCCCTCCCCACCCTTGTAACCATCAAAGAATGTTTTCTTCTGTGTTTAAACCTTTTCTTGAGTTCTTATAATAGTGGTCTTATACAATATTTGTCCTTCTGTGACTGACTAAATTCACTCAGCATAATGCCCTCCAGATTCCTCCTGTTATGTTTCACGGCTTCATCGTTGTTCCTTATCGTAGCGTAGTATTCCTTTGTGTGAATATACCATAATCTGTATATCCATTCATCTGCCAATGGGCAGCTATGTGGTTTCCATCTTTTTGCTATCATAAACAGTGCAGGAATGAACATGGGTGTGCATATATCTATTCGTATGACGGCTCTTATTTCTCTAGCATATATTCCAAGGAGCGAGATTTCTGGATTGAATGGTACTTCTATCTCTAGCTTTTTAAGGAAGTGCCAAATTGATTACCAAAGTGCTTGTACCATTTTACATTCCCACCAACAGTGTCTAAGTGTTCCAGTCTCCACAACGTGTCCAGCATTTATTATTTTGTGTTCTTTGGATTAGGGCTAGCCTTGTTGGGATGAGATGGTATCTCATTGTAGTTTTAATTTGCATTTGTCTAATGGCTAATGATTATGAGCATTTATTCATGTGTCTGTTAGCCACCTGAATGTCTATCTTTGTTGAAGTGCCTGTTCATATCCTTTACCCATTTTTTAATTGGGTTATTTGTCTTTTTTGTCTTTTTTTTTTTTTTTTTTGAGGTTTTGCAGTATCTTGTAGATTTTAGAGATTAGACGCTGATCAGATTTGTCATAGCCAAAAATTTTTTCCCAGTCTGTATGTTGTCTTTTGACTCTTTTGGTGAAGTCTTTTGATGAGCATAAGTGTTTGATTTTTAGGAGCTCCCAGTTATCTAGTCTCTCTGGTGCTTGTGCATTGTTACTTATGGTTCGTATTCTGTTTATGCCATGTATTAAGGCTTCTAGCATTGTCCCTATTTTTTCCTCCATGATCTTTATCGTTTTTGATTTTATATTTAGGTTTTTTGATCCATTTTGAGTTAGTTTTTGTGCATGGTGTGAGGTATGGGTCTTGTTTCATTTTTTGCAGATGGATATCCAGTTATTCCAGCAGACTGTCATTTCCCCCAATTAACAGACTTTGGGCCTTTGTCAAATATCAGTTGCTCACAGGTGGATGAATTTACATCTGGATTCTCAATTCTGTTCCATTGGTCTATGTATCTGTTGTACCAGTACCAGGCTGTTTTGACTACAGTGACGGTATAATAGGTTCTAAAATCAAGTAGTGTGAGGCCTCTCATTTTGTTCTTCTTCTTGAGTAATGCTTTACTTATTTGGGGCCTCTTCCCTTTCCATATGAAGTTGGTAATTTGTTTCTCCATCTCATTAAAAAATGCTGGTGGAATTTGGATCGGGATTGCATTGTGTCTGTAATTTGCTTTGGGTAGAATTGACATTTTCACAATGTTGAGTCTACCTATCTATGAGCGAGGTATGTTCTTCTGCTTATGTAGGTTTCTTGCAGTAGTGTGTTGTAGTTTTCATTGTATAGATTTTTTATGTCTCTGGTTAGATTTATTTCTAAGTATTTTTATCTTAGGGGCTATTGTAAATGGTATTGATTTGGTTTCCTCTTCGAGGTTCTCTTTGTTGGTGTAAAGGAATTGAACTGATTTTTGTATGCTTATCTTGTATCCTGAAACTTTGCTGAAATCTTCTGTTAGTTCCAATAGTTTTCTTGTGGATTCTTTGGAGTTTTCTGTGTATAAGATCATATCATCTGCAAATAGAGATACTATGACTTCTTCCCTACCAATTTGGATGCTCTTTATTTCTTTTTCTAGCCTAATTGCTCTAGCTAGGCCCTCCAGCACAATGGTGAATAAGAGTGGTGATAAGGGGCATGCTTGTCTGGTTCCCTTTCTCAAGGAGAATGCTTTCAAAGTCTCTCCATTTAAGATGATGTTGGCTGTTGGCTTTGTATAAATGCCCTTAGTTATACTGATGAATTTCCCTTCTATTCCTATTTTGTTGAGAGTTTTTATCGTGAGTGGTTGTTGGACTTGGACAAGTGCCTTTTCTACATCGATTGATAAGATCATGTAGTTCTTGTGTTTTATTTATGTGATGGATTACATTGACTGCTTTTCTAATGTTGAACCATCCCTATATACCTGGTATAAATCCCACTTAGTCATGGTAAGTTATTTTTTAGATATGTTGCTGAATTCTGTTGGCTAGAATTTTTTTGAGGATTTTTGCGTCAATGTTCATGAAGGATATTGGTCTGTAATTTTCTTTTTTTGTGGTGTCTTTACCTGGTTTTGGTATCAGGGTTATGCCAGCTTCACAGAATGAGTTTGGGAGTATTCCTTCCTTTTCTTTGCTCTGAAATACCTTTAGTAGTAGTGGTGTTAACTGTTCTCTGGAAGTTTGGTAGTATTCTCCAGTGAAGCCATCTGGGCCAGGGCTTTTTTTTTTCTTGGGAGTTTTTAAATTAACTTTTCAATCTCTTCTTTTGCTACGGGTTTATTTAGTTCTACCTCTGTGTTAGTTTAGGTAGGTAGTAGGTTTCTAGAAATTTATCCATTTCCTCTAGGTTTTCAAATTTGTTAGAGTACAATTTTTCATAGTAGACTGTTATATTTCTTTTAATTTCAGTTGGGTCTGTTGTGATATCATCCATCTAATTTCTTATACGGGTTATTTGCTTCCTCTCCTGTTTTTTTTTTTTTTTTGGTCAGTTTGGCCAATGGTTATCAATTTTGTTGATCTTTTCAAAGAACTAGCTTTTGGCCTTGTTAATTGTTTTTCTATTCTCTATTTCATTTAATTCTACTCTAATTCTTATTATTTCCTTTCTTCTGGCATCCAAGGGCTTGTTTTATTGCTCTCTTTCTACTTGTGGAGTCACTTATGAATGATCTTCAGCAGAACTTTAGTTGTGTGTGATATTAATTATATTGTTTGATAATTTCCACATTCTGTGGGATCACCTTTCTTTGGAATAGATACAGATATGGATCTCTTCCAGTCGGTTGGCCAGGTAGCTGTGTTCCAAATTTCTTAACAGAGAAGTGAGCACTTCCAGTGCCCTGTTTGTTGAAACATATTAATTGGTATTCTGTCAATTCTTGGAGCCTTGTTTTTAGCCAGTGCTTTCAGTGCAGTTTGGACCTCTTCCTTCAGTACTGTCGGTTCTTGATTATATGATATATACTGAAACCATTGTAGGTCGACCAGTTTTTTTTGGGGTACAGTGACTCTGTATTCCTTCTACCTTTTTTGATGCTTCCTGCCTCGTTTAATGTTTTCCCCATAGAATCCTTTACTGTTGCAACTCAAGGCTTGAATATTTTCTTCAGTTCTTTCAGCTTGAGAAATTCTGAGTGTGTTCTTCCTTTTGGTTGTCTATATCCAAGTCCTTGCACATGTCATTATAATATGTCTTCTCAAGCTGCCCTTTGAAATCTTCTATTCAGGTCTTTGACTTCATCATTTATTCTTTTCACTTTAGGTACTCTGTGTTCAGTATCAACTTTCAAAATTCTGACGTACATTTTGGCCTTTTCTTTCTTCCCTTTTTAATGACCCCTTGCTTTCTTCATGATGATGTCCTTGAAGTCTTTCCACAACTCATCTGATCTCCTGTCATTAGTATTCAAGGCATCAAATCTATTCTTGAGATGGTCTCTAAATTTTGATGGTATATACTCAAGGTCATACTTTGCTTCTTGTGGCCTTATTCTAACTTTCTGCAGCTTCAGCTTGAACTTGCTTATGAGCAGTTGATGGTTTGTTCCACAGCTGGCCCCTGGCCTTGTTCTGATTGATGATATTGAGCTTTTCCATTGTCTCTTCCCACAGATGTATTTGATTTGATTCCTGTGTATTCCATATGGCAAGGTCCACATGTATAGTTGCTGTTTTGTTGCTGAAAACAGGTATTAGCAATGAAGAAGTTGCTGGTCTTGCAAAATTCTATCATACAATATCTGGCATTGCTTCTATCACCAAAGCCATATTTTCCTACGACCAATCCTTCTTGGCTTTCAACTTTCACATTCCCTTCGCCAATAAATCAATTACTTCTTGATTGCATTTTTTATCAATTTCAGACTACAGAAGTTGGCAAAAATCTTCAATTTCTTCATCTTTAGTGGTTGATGTGTAAGTTTGTGTAATAGTTGTATTAACTGGTCTTCCTTGTAGGTGTATGGATATTATTCTATACCTGCCAGCATTGTACTTCAGGATAATTAAAAATAAGAAAGATAAAATTTTACTTTCTCTTTCTTTCATGTTCTTCCTTTTTATACACTCTAGTTTCTGACCTATATCATTTTCCTTTTCTTCTATG
Source organism: Dugong dugon (assembly GCA_030035585.1). Taxonomy (NCBI): domain Eukaryota; kingdom Metazoa; phylum Chordata; class Mammalia; order Sirenia; family Dugongidae; genus Dugong; species Dugong dugon. The sequence continues at coordinate 19,184,844 of CM057462.1, read as the reverse complement.
AAGAACTTCAACATTTCTTGCAAAACATATATGCTTGCAAGAAATTCCATCAAAATTCGTCTGAGAATGTCTATAGTTTTCCTTCACTTTTGAAGGATAATTTTGCTGTATGCAGAATTCTATTTTTTTTTAAATACTTTTCAATATTTTACTCCACTCTTCTTGATTCCATGGCTTCTGAGCACAAGTCTACTGTATTTTGTAATCTTGCTCCTGTATAGGTAAGGTGTGTTTTCTTCTCTGGCATCTTCCAGTATATTCTTTCTTTGATTTTCCATAGGTCAAATATTATGTGCTTTGGTATAGAAGTTTGCATTTATCTTGCTCATTGTTGTCTGAACTTACAGGTCTATGGTTTGGTGTCTGTCATTAATTTTGTAAAATTATCAGCCATCGTTACTTCAAATGTTTCTTTTGGTTTTTCTCTTCTTCTGGTATTCTCATTACACATGTTATACCTTTTGTTTCACACAGTTTTCAAATATTCTGCCCCCTCTCATTTTTTTCTCATTCTTTTTTCTCTTCACATTTCAGTTTTGGATGTGTCGCTTAATCTGCTTTGAAGCTATTTTCTCAGCCATGTTCAATCCACTGCTGATGTCATTAAAGACATTCTTCATTTCTGTTAAACATTGTTTTTGATTTCTAGGATTTTCTTTTGATTTTTCTTAAGTTTTCATCTCTCTGCCCTCATTACCCATATGTTGTTGCATGTGGTGTACATTTTCCGTTGCAGCCTTTTCATATGAATAACAGATGTTTTGTACTTCCAGTCTAATAATTCCAAAATCATTCCCATATCTGAATCTGGTTGTCATGCTTGATTTGTGAATTCAAGCAAACTGAAAAGCTGTTAGCCCTTCAGTGAGTCTCAGTTATTAATATCTTACCTTGTTTTTACCCCATGCTTTGTGTTTTGTTGAGTGTTCTTGTGGGTCTTATGGAAAGAGATGAATTTTTTTTTCCACAAGGAATTGATGACCTTTATTTGGAAATAGGTGTTTCATTGGTTGAAGATTTCTTTCCCTTCTGTTATGTGTTCTTGCTCTCTGGACCATAAGTATAGATAGGAATAAGTCTGGAATTGATCATAGTCAAATTGGAGAGATAAGCTCAGTGTGTTGGAAATATTGTTAAATGTATAAAATAAGATACTACCAGTCAGGAATAAAAATGCAAACAGCAAAGAGATGAGCCTGATGTCAAAACTCTGGAGAGAACACAGAACATTGTGTGATCTCTCTATAAATTCTCAATTCCTCAATAGATGTTACCATGCTTATCCAGAATATATGTGATGTCTTAGGACTCAGTGGTATTTGAAGATGTGGCCATGGGCTTTTCCCAGGAAGAGTGGGCTTTGTTGGATTTTTCTCAGAGGAAACTCTACAAAGATGTGATGGTAGAAACCTTCAGGAACCTGGACTCAGGTAAGAATGGCTTCATTTTCCTTATTTACTTCTTTAACATATGACTATATTGTTCTTTTCAACCTTATAAAATTTGGATTGAGGAGTAGAAATATATTGGCAAACATGACACGTTTTCACTGCCCTCATGGAGCTTAGACTGTAGTGGTTTCCCCATGACAGTAAAAATTTTATGTATTAAACTGTTTCTCTTTTTTGTGGTTGAAAGCCTTGATGTTCTCTAAGTGCTGTAAGTGTGAGCATTGGCTGCAGGGGTCAGTTTTGGGGCAATGAAAGATTTGTGCTTTAGGACCTCATTAGACTTCTACTGTGTATATTACCAATTTGACATGATTATTTTTCTGTGAATAAAATCAAAATTGTCTATGTCTGGAGACCCTGGAGACCAAAGCATTGGCACAATATCCGGGAAATTTGCTCCTCTGTCTGCCTTTCCCAATGAGCACCGTATCAGCCACGCTGATTTTTCTCTTTGAAGCAAGGGAAACATCTGAGGAGAGTGGAGGTAGGACTTACTGAGACCTACTGTGTCGGGGAGTAAAGGAAGGCAAGAATCCTTTGAAGGACCAGCCCTACTTGGTGGCATTACATTTGAAGAAATCAACTCAAAAGTCTCTTTTGCTTTAAGGGGGCTGAACTTCCACATGTCTGAACTGACTTTGTTGATTTTTCATCAATCCTCTCATGCCCTCCCCATTTCCTCTTTTAATATTACCTTTACACACTTGCATTGTTTGCGGTACCTTTTAGTTTTGGTGTCCTAATAACACCTTAGTTTAGTCACTAGCAGGAGTCCTGGTGGCACAGGGGTTAAAGCTCTTGGCTGCTTACAAAGAGGTCAGCAATTCAAACCCCTGAGCTGCTCCACAGGAGAAAGATGTGGCAGTCTGCTTCCGTAAAGATTACACCTTTGGAAACTCTATGAGGCATTTCCACTCTGTCCTATAGGATCACTAAGAGTTGAAATCTACTCTACAGCAGTGGAGTTTGGTTTGGTTTTTAGTCACCATCACTCTCAATCATCACGGAATTATTTCTTAGTAAATTTCTTACTCTTTAGACCTTTATCAAAATCCTGGAATAGCCAACTGTCTCAGTGTTTCTTTCCTCACAGATGCTTTCTTCCTCATAAAATTTCCTTAATGTTTTGTTTCATTTATGAACTCTGAAACCACCTAACTAAAATTATTGTGTCAGTTTCTCAACAGGATAATAATGGACAAAAGTTATCCATTGAACATATATTAGTGCAATTCATGAAGAATGACTCCTGGTCATCCATGGTGGGAGAAATCTGCGAATTCCATGACAGTGAAAATCAGCACAAAAAGCAGGAAAGGCATTTGAGGTATCATACACATGACAGTAAGCTATGCCTCGGGACAGTCTTCATGGGTTATGACATTAGTGTGCATGTAGATGTGTCTGTGTAGAAAACTAGCTCTAAAATTATGTGTTCACCTTACTTTCACAACACTATTTCCATAAATATGAATCAGATATTGAGTGTTTGAGGCATGTTTCACCTGTATACAATTATCATAAAGCCTCATTATTTATAAAGACTGTGACAATAACAGCAGCTCTCTGTGAGATGGTTGAACCTATGCCACATGAGACAATGCCAGGCAGAAAATGCACATTCAGTGTGTATTTTAATTTTGAAATGGTAAAAAATTTAATTCTAACAACATTCTCCTTATTTTCAACAGAAAATATATGGTAGAGAGTCTCCGAGCAAGTAAAGAAGATAAAGTAAAGAAATATAAAGAAGGTAATCAGTGTGGTAAAACTTTCAGTCGGATTGCAAATCTTACTAGGCTCAAAAGAACTGCTGGAGTAAATGCTTCTGAATGTTCTGAGTGTGGAAAAGCCTTCAAGGATCATACATTTAAGCATCACATCAGATCCCATGCTGGATACAAACCTTATTGTAAGGAATGTGAAGAAGCCTGCAGTTGGCCCTCTTTCGTAAAACCTTATTTGAGAGCACTTACTGGAGAGAAACTTTGTAAATGTAAGAATCGTGGGGAACCCTGTAGCTGTTCCTCATCTCTAACTAAACATATAAGAACTCACAGTGGAGAGAGGCCTTATGAATGCAAGGAATGTGGTAAAGCTTTCAGTCAGTCCTCACACCTTACTACCCATATGCGATCTCACAGTGGAGAGAGGCCTTATGTATGTAAGGAATGTGGGAAAGCTTTTAGTTTTTCTTCAAGCCTCACTATCCATATAAGAACACACAGTAGAGAGAGGCCTTATGAATGTAAGGAATGTGGGAAAGCCTTTAGTCATTCTTCAAACCTCACTAGACACATGAGAACTCACAGTGGAGAGAGGCCTTATGAATGTAAGGAATGTGGAAAAGCATTTAGTCGTTCCTCATTCCTTTGTAACCATATAAAAACTCACAGTGGAGAGAGACCTTATGAATGTAAGAAATGTGGGAAAGCATTTAGGCAGGCCTCATCCCTCATTCAGCATAGAAGAACACACAGTGGAGAGAGGCCTTATGACTGTAAGGAATGTGGGAAAGCCTTTAGTAGGTACTCACACCTCACTCAACATGAAAGAACACACAGCGGAGAAAAGTCTTATGAATGTAAGGAATGTGGGAAAACATTTAGTCAGGCCTCATGCCTCACTCAGCATAAAAGAACTCACAGTGGGGAGAGGCCTTATGAATGTAAGGAATGTGGGAAAGCCTTTGGTTGTCTCCCACACCTCACTAGACATATGAGAACTCACAGTGGAGAGAGGCCTTACGTATGTAACGAATGTGGGAAATCCTTTAGTCGGTCCTCAACCCTCTCTGATCATAGAAGAACTCACAGTGGAGAGAGGCCTTACGAATGTAAGGAATGTGGGAAAGCCTTTAGGTGTTTTTCACACCTCACTGCACATGTAAGAACTCACAGTGGAGAGAGGCCTTATGAATGTAAGCAATGTGGGAAAGCCTTTAGATGTTTTTCACACCTCACTGCACATGTACGAACTCACAGTGGAGAAAGGCCTTATGAATGTAAGCAATGTGGGAAAGCCTTTAGATGTTTTTCACACCTCACTGCACATGTACGAACTCACAGTGGAGAGAGGCCTTATGAATGTAAGCAATGTGGGAAAGCCTTTAGTTTCTCACAGCTCACTAGGCATATGAGAACTCACAATGGAGTGAGGCCTTATGAATGTAACGAATGTGGGAAAGCCTTTAGTCAATCCTCAGCCCTCTCTGACCATATAAGAACTCACAGTGGAGAGAGGCCTTATGAATGTAAGGAATGTGGAAAAGCCTTTAGTCACTCCTCATAAAAGCTCACACTAGAGAGAGACCTTATGGATGTAAGGAATGAGAGAAACTCTTCAGTTCTGTCTCAGCCTTTTGAAGACATGTGAGAAGCTTCACTTGAAAGAATACATGTGTAAGTAATGTTGGAAAGCTGCAGACATTCCTCGTCTTTCTGAAAACCTGAAAGAAAATACATGGGATAGAAACCAAGTAATGTAAAGAAAGTTTTATGGTAAAGATTTTGCTCTTCCCCTCGTACAATCCAAGATTGTGAGGATTCTCACATATGGGGAAGCCTTCACTAGTTATGTCTACTAAATATGTGATAAGTCACACTTGAAGTAAATGTATATGTAAGGAACATGGAAACATCTACGAGTTTTTGGAATTCTTACAAAACAATTTATTACACTGTGGATTGAGCCTATGAATGTAAAAAAGACAAAGGAAACCTTGATTGTCCCTTATGAGATGTCACACACAGAGACTGTGTGATTGAAAGCAAAGGACCCTTTCAGTTCTAGCACATGGCTTTAAATAAGTATCAAAATGTCATTTTGTTTCTGTTTTATTCAACTTTTCTTTATTACCAAATGTCATAAACCTATGGATATCTTGAAATGTGTTTTCTGTTTAACAGATATAGTTTTTTACATTCTAATACAGTATGTATCGATTATAGGAAATTTGATTTTAACTGAAAATCATGAGGAAAACCCATAAATCATTCAATGTCCCACATTTGTTTTGAGTATTTTCTTTTAGCCTTCTTTGTCTGGAAAACAGCAGTTTCTTAAAGGTTCTGATTATTACTATACATATAGTGTTGTACTGAACATTTGTTGGCATTGTTTTACTCATTTATTCTTTACAACTATTATAATCTCTGTTTTGCTGATAAAAATGCCTCTTGCAAATGGTGCTGTGAGAAGCATCGTTTCCATGGAAGGAGGGCTCATCTTTGGGGTCCATACAGACCTACATCTTGACCTAGCAGCAATAGAGCTTCAGTCTCTGACAGCCCTAGAACCTGTATTTTAAGGCAGAGTACTGCATTTGGTAATTCTGTAGTTTCAGGAGAGAGTGCTGGGCCAGGGGCTGAGGCTACCATTGTTAGGTAGGGCTGGACTGGTGGCTGCTCTTCCACTTAGTGTATGCTTGCTGTAGAACCTGGATGTTTATACAGAGCCACCACCCCATGCTGAACTGGAGTCTTTTTGACTCTTACGTGAGGAGGGCCTACAGAATGATGGCCCTAGGTCCAGAAGCATTGCTTTTAGGTTTCCCATTGGCCAAGCAGTTCCCCTTTCAAAATCATCATATGGAAATCCCTGGGTACCCTAATTGTGTCCATTGATAATAGTGATGTTGGAAATACTGAAAGGGAGGAAACAGTGTCATCGTACAACAGGCAGTTTTCAGGAAGTGCCTGGCTACATGTCACAATGTTGTACTGCTAGTAAATGAATTTATTGAGAAAAATTGTAGTCTACATTAGGAGAGACAGTCATAGCTTTTTGTTGTTTGAAAAGCAGGGTATAGAGTGTACATAATGGTGGTAGTTTTATAAAACATATATGCAGACAAACCAGTCTGTAGAGAAGACTAGAACATTAACAGGGTTTCTCTCCCAAAGATTAAACAGTGATTTCTTTAGTCATTTTTTTTCTCCCTAACCTAATTTGCAATTTTTATAGAGTCATTCTTCATCACTTGTATAGTTTTTTAAATTTAAAAATGATAATCCGTTTTTGGAATATACAGTAATATGAGTTTTGACAAACGTATCAATTCATATAATCAGTACCACAAGGAAAGCACAGAATAGCTCTTACCTCCAAATAATCCACAGTGCTACCCTCTTTTAGTCAAACCTTTCCCTCAATTTGAATTCTTAACAACTGTTCCTATACTAGTTATTTAATGTGTAGCTTTTAGATTCTGATTCCTTTTACTTACTATAATGGATTTGAGATTTATGTATTATGGATTAAATTGTGTCCCCCAAAGATATGTGTCAATTTGGCTAGGCCAGGATTCCCAGTGTTGTGTGGTTATCCTCCATTTTGTGATTTTTCTCTGTTTTGTAAATCCTAATCTCTGCCTGTGATTAATGAGGCAGGATTGGGTTATGTTGAAGAGGATCAGGGTGGACTGTAAAGGCCTTTCTCAGATCACATCCCTGATCCAATGTAAAGGGAGTTTCCCTGGGGTGTGGCCTGCATCACCTTTTTATCTTACAAGAGATAAAAGGAGAGAGAAACGAGCAGAGAATGGGGGACCTCATACCACTAATAAAACAGCATTGGGAGCAGAGTGCATCCTGTTGACCTGGGGTTCCTGTGCAGAGAAGCTCCTAGACCAGGAGAAGATTGATGACAAGGACCTTCCTCTAGCGTCAACACAGAGAAAGCCTTCCCCTGGAGCTGACGCCCTGGATTTGGATTTGTAATCTAGTGAATAAACCTCTCTTTGTTAAAGCTATCTGTTTGTGGTATTTCTGTTATAGCAGCACTAGATAAGCAAGACATGTATATTGAATATATTGATAGTTTGTTCCTTTTTATTGCTGTACAGTATTCCTTTCTATAGACATATCTCACTTTATGTATATACCAGTGGAAGGATATTTGTGTTGTTTTCTCTTTTTGTGAATAAAACAAAACATTTATGCATAGGTTTTTTTATGTGAATGTAAGGGTTTTTTTGTATATCCCTATGAGTGAAGATTGCTGTGTCATATGGTGGTTTTATGTTTTATACGAAACAACCCATCTGTTTTTCAGATGGGCTGTGCTATTTTATTTTCCACCATTGATGTATAATTCCAGTTGTTGCTGGCATCTGCAGAGGCTGTTATGGGAGGAATTTAGCACACTTCCATGTGCCACTGGCTTTAGGAGATTAAGTTTGGGTTGGCAGCTCACCTGATGGGCATCTTACCTCATAGGCAACCCCACATTTGCTGAGGAGAAGGTGTGGGATGTTTCATCTAGATTCAGCCACAGTCTCATGTGTATGAGTTTCCAGGTTATGCCCCACTGCTCAAACTAAGAGCTGGAGAAAACTTGTAATGTTCAAATGGTGTACCATGCAGGAGCTCAGCATTGGAGAACCTACATGGAATAAATTAGGTACAAAAGGGCCCCCTTTAGGAGCCTGGGAAGTGATCACACTGGAACTTGAAAGGGAAGCCCTTCTTTCTCTAACTTCTTCCACACACTGGGAACTGATCATGGAAAAACATCAGGCCCAGCTCTGTTATCAAAGAGCAGGCAAAAGGGATACTATAACAGAAGCAAAAAGTAGATAACTAGGACAGTGGTAAAACGTGGGTTTGTATTATGTTGGTTTTCTGTGAGTGACAAAGCTCCTAGCAACACCAAAATGGTGTGGCATCAGACTAAGTTCATGAAGAGGAAAGAGAATCAACATCAGCATCTACCCAAAGCTAATTCTTATGAGGTGGTCAGACATACCTACATTCTCCAAACTTTTTACCATTTATGACACCATCCATCCCTTTCATGTCACTGTCTACTTCTCTGGGTTTAATAATTAGTTGCGATGGCCACACAGATCTCACAGACCATACTCATGATGTGGTTTATTGGGAGAAGTAACAGCTTACAATTTGGGATCAGGATCAACTTGGAAGTAACAAGAACAACTGAGGATACAATTCTTTGATCAGACAACTCAGCCATATCTGCAGGTAGGTCTCTGCTGCAGAGCCCTGCTTGGGCATGACCTCTGCCTACTCATTAAGTCAAAGGGTACAGTGCTTTCAGCATACGTGTATACCCAACACTTCAGACACTATGAATTTGGGGGCTCCCAGGGCCACCAGAATTTCCAACTAGCAACATTTGAGGGTCCCCATTATGTTCAGTAATTTGCTAGAATGACAACTCAGGAAGTTCTCTGCTTACAATTTGATTTTAGCATAATGGACACAAATCAGAATCAGCATAAAAAAGAGACACATGAGAAGGTTTGGGAGGCTCTCAAATAGGAAGCCTCTGTGTCCCAAGGATACTTTATACCCTCCCTCCTCCCCCATACATAGAAGTCTATCATGAACCAAGAAGCTTGCTTGACGTTCTGTGTCCAGAGTTTTTATTTTTTTTATTTTTATTTTTTTACTAAGGCACAAGTGATTGGATCATTGGTCACGTGATTAAATTCAGTCTCCAGCCCCATCTCCTCTCTAGATTTCGGGTAGAGGTAGTGCTTATTGTTACATTGTGAGTCTTTGGAGCCTCCCATCTTGAGCCACCTTCTTAGAATGTGCTATACAGTGTGCCCCGACTACTTCATGAATGTCAGAGACATTCCGATTCATTGTATAAGATAATTTTTCACCACAAGGGGCTGCTTTTCTCTTTCTGTATATTATGGTGGAAAATATTGCTTACTATGCATATAGAAATACCAGATGATAAAAAACATCATATTTCGTACAGTAGGGTTTAGGTAAAAATGAAGGTAATGCTGAATAAGATGTATTGCCCTAATACCCACATCAATGGACCCAAACATACCAATGATCATGAAGATGTCACAAGAATGCAATGTTTCACTCTGTTATACTACAGTTCACCATGAATCAGAGCCAACCCCGCAGCTACTAACAACAACATGCCTCAGGCAATGTTTTGCATGAATTAACTCAGTTACCATTAAGACAGATGTAGTCACTTTGATTCCTGTGTATTCCATGTGGAGAGTTCCATGTGTATGGTTGCGGTTTATGTTGTTGAAAAAAGATCTTTCAGTAAGTAAGTCGTTTGTCTTGCAAAATACTATCATGCGACCACCCTCTTCATTTCTATCAGCAAAGTCATATTTTCCAACTTCTGATCCTTGTTTTCAATTTTCACATTCCAATCACCAGTAATTATCAAGCATCTTGATTTCATAATTGATCCATTTCAGACTGCAGAAGTTGGTTAAAATCTTCAATTTCTTCATCTTTGGCATTAGTGGTTGGTGGGTAAATTTGAATAATATTAATACAAACTGTCTTCCTTGTAGTCATATGGATATCATCATTGACAAAGTTGTTTCAGGATACATGTTGAAATGTTCTCTTAGAAGACTGTGACACCATTCCTCTTCAATTTGTCATTCCCGTTATAGTAGACCATATGATTGTCCAATTCAAAAGGGCCATAACCAGTCCATTTCAGCTCACAAATGCCTGGGATATCAATCCTCAAACACTCCATTTCATTTTTGGCAACTTCCAATTTTCATAGTTTCATACTTCATACCTTCTACATTCTAATTATTAATGGATATTTGTAGCTGTTTCTTCTTGTTTTTAGTTGTGCCACATCAGCAAATGAAGACCTTGAAAGGTTTATTCCATCCGTGTCATTAAGGTTGACTCTATTTGAGGAGGCAGCTCTTCCCCAGTCGTATTTTGAGTGCCTTCCACCCTCAGGGGCTCAACTTCCAGCAGACAATATTCTCCTGCTATCCCTAAGACAATCTTCTGCTTCTATCCCTAAGACAATGTTCTGCTGCTTTCTGTAAGGTTTTCACTGGAAAATTTTTTCAGAAGTAGATTAGCAGATCCTTTTTCCCAGTCTGTCTTAGTCAAGAAGCTCTGCTGAAACCTGTCCGTCAGGGATGGCTCTACTGGTATTTGAAATATCAGTGGCATAGCTTTCAGCATCACAGCAACACGAAAGCCACCGTAGTACAGCAAACTGACAGACTTATTCATTGGAAATACCTTTTTTCAACAACATAAACATCGACTATAGAAGTAGACCTCATCAGATGGGATATACAGGAATCAAATCAACTAAATCTGTGTAAAGAGTCAATGGGGAAGCTCAATATCATCAGTCCAAACAAGGCCGGGGGCTGTGAAATAAACCATCAATTGCCCATATGCAAGCTCAAGTTGAAGCTGAAGAAAATGGAAATCAGTCCACAAGAGCCAAAATATGACCTTGAGTATATTCCACCTGAACAAAACAAAAGGTCATTAATAATACTAAAAAGAAAAAAAGTCCAAATTGGATGTCAGAAGAGACTCTGAAACTTGCTCTTGAACATAGAGTAGCTAACGTGAAAGGAGGAAATGATGATGTAATATAGATGAACAGAAGATTTCAAAGAGAGGCTCAAGAAGAAAATGTAAATATTGTAATGAAATGTGCAAATACCTGGAGTAAGAAGACCAAAAACGAAGAATATACTTGGCATTTCTCAAGCTGAAAGAACTGAAGGAAAAATTCAAGCCTTGAGTTGCAATATTGAAGGATTCTATGGCAAAATATTGGATAACACAGGAAGCATCAAAAGAAAATGGAAGGAATACACAAAGTCACCATACCACAAATAGTTGGTGGATATTCAGCCATTTCAGGAGTTAACATGTGATCAAGAACTGATGGTACTGAAGGAAGAAGTCCAAGCTGCACTAAAGGCTTTGGAGAAAAACAAGGCTCCAGGAATTGACGGAATACCAAGTGAGACGTTTCAACAAGTGTATGCATTTCTGGAAGTGCTCAGTCATCTATGCCAAGAAATTTGGAAGACAGCTACCTGTCCAACCAACTGGAAGACATCCGTATTTGTGACCATTCCAAAGAAAGGTGATCCAACAAAATTTGGAAAGTATCAAACAATATCATTAATGTCACACGCAAGTAACATTTGCTGAAGGTAATTCAAAAATGGTTGCAGAACAAGAAAGAACAATGATGAATCTGTGAAGTATCTCATAACATGGATGAAACTGGAGGACATTATGCTGAGTGAAATAAGTCAATCACAAAAGGACAAATATTGTATGAGACCTCTATTGTAAAAACCCATGAAAAAGTTCACACACAAAATGTAACAATCTTTGTTGGTTACCAGGGATGGGAGGGGTTGGGAGGGGGAATACTAAATAGGCAGTAGATAAGTGGTATCTTGGGTGAAGGGTGAGAGAGTACACAATACAGGGGAAACTAGCACAATCTGTACAAGGAAAGGTCATGGAAGCCCCATAGACACATCCAAACTCCCTGAGGGACTGAATTGCTGGGTGGAGGGATGTGGGGACCATGGTCTCGGGGAACATCTAGCTTAATTGGCATGACACAGCTTATAAAGACAACGCTCTACATTCTACCTTGGTGAGTAGTGTCTGGGGTCTTAAAAGCCTGTGAGAGGCCATCTAAGATACTCCACTGGTCTCATCCCTTTGGGAGCAAGGGAGAATGAAGAGATCAGGATACAAGGAAAAGATGGTTGCAGCAGTACATCGACAGGGAAGTGCCAGAAATTCAAGCCAGATTCAGAACAAGACATGGAACGAGGGATATCATTGCTGATGTCAAATAGATCTTGGCTGAAAGCAGAGAATACTAGAAAGATGTTTGCCTGAGTTTTATTGACTATGCAAATGCATTTGACTGTTCTGATGATATCAAATTATGGGTAACATTGCGAAGAATGGGAATTCCAGAATAGTTAATTGTGCTCATGCAGAACCTGTACATAGACCAAGAGACAGTCATTTAAACAGAACAGGGGGATACTTTGTGGTTTTAAATGAGGACAGGTGTGTATCAGGTTTGTATCCTTTCACCATAATTATTCAATATATATGCTGAACAAATAATCTGAGAGGCTGCACTGTACGAATAAGAACAGGGCATCAGTATTGGAGGAAGACTCATTAACAACCTGTGATACACAGATGATACAACCTTGCTTGCTGAAAGTGAAGAGGTCTTGCAGCACCTACTGATGAAGATCAAAGACTACAGCCTTCGGTATAGATCACACCTTAACATAAAGAAAAAAATCCTCACAACTGGATCAATAAGCAACATCATGATAAACAGAGAAAATCGAAGTGTCAAGTATTTCATTTTACTTGGATCCACAATCAATGCTCATGGAAGCAGCAGTCAAGAAATCAAATGACATATTATACTGGGCAAATTTGCTGCAAAAGACCTCTTTAAAGTGTTCAAAAGCAAAGATGTCACTTTGAGGACTAAGGTGCGCCTGACGCAAGTCATAGTATTTTCAATCGCCTTATATGCATGGGAAAACTGGACAATGAATTAGGAAGACCAAAGAAGAATTGATGCCTTTGAATTATGATGTTGGCGAAGAATACTGAATATACCATGTACTGCCAGAAGAGCTTACAAGTCTGTCTTAGAAGAAGTACAGCCAGAATGATTCTTAGAAGGGAGCATGGGGAAACTTCGTTTCTTGTACTTTGGACATGTTATCAAGAGGAAGGAGTTCCTGGAGAAGGATATCATGCTTGGTAAAGCAGAGTGTCAGCGAAAAAGAGGAAGACCCTCAACAAGATGGATTGACACAGTAGCTGCAACAATGGGCTCAAACATAGCAATGATTGTGAGGATGGCACAGGACCAGGCAGTGTTTTGTTCTGTTGTATACAAGGTTGCTATGAGTTGCAACTGCCTCAAGGGCACCTAATGACAACCATTACCACAGTTAATCCTCAGCAATCTGTATAAGGCAGATACTTCTGTTGTCTCATTGCTTAAGGATATTGATTCCTAAAGGTTGCAAAACTAGTTTGTGAACACAAGGTCTGAATTCAGACTAAAACCTAGTGGACGATGCTCTATCTTGATGCTAATTTTTGAACTCCCAATACCTGGAGCCCTAGGCTCAGAATGAATCAAGACACTCTAATCTCTTGGTGTAAATGTGCCAAAAATCAAGTCTTCCGTCATGACTAGAGCTGGTGAATAAATACGAGAAATTAGAGTTTATAGAACAAAATCAACTAGAGCCTTTTCCCCTCCACTAACTGCCTGCAACATCTGGGCCCGCCCACAGCCCTGCTTTGGTCCCAAAGTCATCCTGATCCAGACCCAGAGCCCAACTAGTCTCTACAGAAGGTAAATAGCTCTTCTCATTTCCCAGCTGGAAAGAATGGCTGCTACCACCAGTCTCTCCAACCTTCGAGGCCCTTCTCAGAATGCTGGGTGCCTGGTGGGAACTAGAAGTGTACGTGTGCTTCCACCAGCCAGCGGCCTTCTAACTCCCGCTAAGTCCAGAGACTGAATTACTTTTTCCTGCATCTCAGCATCAGTCTGCTCCACGTAGAGCCTTGAGGGAGCAGGAGCTTCTGAAGGGGCAAGTGCAGGGTCAAAGGGCACCGTACCAAGACAGGCAGTGTCGCTCAATTTCGGCCCCCTCCTTCCTCCCATGGCAGCTCCTTAGCCACTGCCCCTCTGACAGTCCACCTGGCTCAGCCTGCACCAGTCAGAGCCACCATGGTAGGCGGCCGCCCAGACCATATGTTCCTTCTGGAAGGATATGGGACAGAAAGTGTGGTGAGGCACATTCAGCGGGTCTTTTTTATCTGCTGTGCTCTACACTTTAATAGTACCCAAAGCAATATTTATGTCCTTTTTCCAAAATAAAAATACCCTCTGTCGTTTTTTAATTGAAAATATTTTACATGTTTATTGTATTGAACTTGAAAAAAGAACTTAGATGCAATAGAAGAAATTGCCCCTATAAGCTTTCCCTTTTTGCATCAGTGAAAATTAATTTTTTGTTTCTCTACAATTCTCATGCACTTATTTATATCAGATACACGTGCTCCCCAATAACCCAAAATGTTTATCTTTTCACCTGAAGTTTGAAGCCAGGAATGTTTCCTAGTTGATTCGACTCACAGCGACTCTGTAGGACAGAGTGGAACTACCCCATAGGGTTTAAGACTGTAGTAATCTTTACAGAGACTTCCACGTCTTTCTCCTGATGAGTGGCTAGTCGGTTGAAACTGCTAACCTTTCTGTTAGCAAACGAGTGCTTTAACCTGCAAGCCACCAGAGCTCCTCTAAAATCCTAATGCTGTTAGGTGCCATCTCATAGTGATCCTACGTACAACAAAACAAAACACTGCCTGGTTCTGTGCCATCCTCACTATCATTGTTATGCTTGAGCCCATAGTTGCAGCCACTGTGTCAGTCCATCTAATAGCTATCTGTTATATTTGGAAGGGGTATATAAGAATCCTGTCTTACAGTTTACTAGGACAGTTCTTTTGATTTGTATAAACTAATATATTTGCTGGGGCTTTTTGACAGGCATCATCCCAAGAAAATGAATTACTAATATATGGAATGACTAGCATTCTAAAAGCCCCCGTGTGGCACAAGCAGCGTTGACTACTAGCTGAAATCGTTGCCAGTTTGAACCCACCCGGAGGCCTCAGAAGACAGGCCTGGTGATACTCTTCCGACACATGGGATCGCCCTGACTGGAATTGACTCAATGACAACTAGCAACAATAAGAACAGCATTCTAAGAAGAAAGATAATTTAGAAAAGCAATTTTTTTTTTTTTTGTTAACCAGAAGGAAAGATTGAGAAAAATGGAAGAGGAAATGCAAGATTAAAGACACTTTCTCTTTCAACGAAGCCTCTTCTTTTTCTGCTGCCCCCGCTGTTTCTGCTCCCGTGTATCTCTTTATCCCTTACTGACTCAAACTGACTCCATGAAGGGTAGGTGACAGTTTTTTAGACGGGTTGTTCTCAATTTCATTAGTGGATTTCCCTGCAAAGAAGGATGAGGGCAAAACTTCGTTAGCTGGTAATGAATCTGTTTTCCTCAAGGCCTAACCCTTAGTCCACTTCAGGCATTAGCACAGATTCCACCTCCAAAAGTCCCTTACAATTCACATACCACACATCTAACCAGAAATGATAAAGAGACCTGATCAGAAACAATTGAGAACTGGGTAAGAGATTGACCCCATGTGGAGGCAAGAGGTTGGATAGGAGCTGCACTTATTACTTGGAAAAAGGGGATCAATCAAGGTGCTAAGCTGATGAATGTCAACATGGGCAGGGAAACAAAAATGCCATATAATTAACATTGTTCTTGTTTCATTATGATGAAAACCAGCCCTTCCTAGTCAGGTGACCAGTAAAGCTGATGGCCTTGAGAAGTTACACAGGGCCCCCAGGTAACTTTCTCACCGGATAATATTACTCTTCCAAAGGCTTCTTTGTGTCCCACACATTTGCAGAGGTACTCTGGAATGTTTTCCATTTATAGCTCCTCACATGGGGATGTATACTGGCTACTGTCTGGCATTCTGCACCCAGCAGCTGCATGGAATTCGGCCATCAAAAATTTTGCTTCTTTGATGGAGTAAGTCGGGGCCTGGAAGATCACAACAGGCCTGGCGATCTGCTTCCAAAAGGCTTGGAAGCCTTCTGGAGAAAGGCACGGTGGGCAAGGGAAACCAACTACTTGCCACCCCCCACAACCATGGAAGCGCTAAGGACGGCCATCATTAGTAACAGAGGAGTTGCTAATGGCAATACTTGAAGAACTTTCTTTGAAAGGTAAGCTGGGGGAAGTTGCAGCAGAGTACCCAGTGAGCTACCCGTTGATTTCCATCAGTGGTTTGTTGAGGTTTTCTCAATTTATTAACATGGATCTAGAGGAAGATCAAAATTGTCTCCAGCTATGACCATTTTTGCCTCAGCATTCTTGCTGATTCTCAAAGTTCAGGTTAAGGAAAAGGTTGTAGGATGGCAAGGGCAGACTATTACTCAAAACATAGCACCAGCTACTCAGTTTTGAGACAATCTAGAGAAAGACAAAGAAGAAATAAATTAAGAACTATTGTGTTAACTGCCCAGTTAGAACTATGTATTAAAGGGAATAAACCTTAACTCTGGACAGCCTATGAATGCAGCAAAGGCAAAAGGGAAACTGTACGTCATTATTGAAAGAACTCAGGCTACTTAAAAAGGGATTGCAGAAAGTGACTCTAAGAAATGCAGGAATTTCAGGAACAGGAAATATGGACCATCCAGAAAGCTAGCGAGTAATTGACAAATCTCTAATCTGACAGATTTAGGTGATCTCGGGAGTCTCTAGATGGCGCTAAAGGTCAAGAGCTGAAAGGTTGGTAGATCGAACCCACCCACAGGTGCCTCAGAATACAGGCCTGACAGTAAGCTTCTGAAAGGTCTCAGCCTTGAAAACCCTATAGAGCATTTCTACTCTGCACGTATGTTGTCACCATGAGTCAGAATCAACTTGACAGCAATGAACAACAACAGGGCATCTCAGCGGTGGTAATGATACCTTTTCTGCAATGATTGTGAGATGGTGCAGGACTGGGCAGTGTTTCGTTCTGTTGTACATAGGGTTGCTGAGTCAGAACCGATTGGAGGACACCTAACAACATCAACAACATTAACTGTGGTATATTAAAAAGGAGCTCTGGTAGAGCAATGGCTAAGTATTCGGCTGCTAACTGAAAGGCAGCAGTTTGAACCCACTAGCGGCTCCACGGAAAAAAGACCTAGCCTTATGCTCCTGTAAAGATTTCAGCCTAAGAAAGCCCATGGGGCAGTTCTATTCTGTCCTATAGGGTCGCTATGAGTTGTAGTCAACTATACAGCACACAAAAACAACGACAATATTACATTGATAGAGGAGCCCCAGGGACATAGGGAAGGGTCCTAGGGTCATGGGGAAGGAACCCAGGAACAGGGGGAGAGGAACCAGAGACGTGGGGAGGGGTTTCAAGAACATGGGGAGACAGGCAAGCAAGCCTCCACCATCCCCTTCATACTCCCCAGGACCTGCTGTCTCTGCAATAAGTCTGAGGACTCAGTTGGGGGCTTCCTTGAATTTCCCTCATATGCATTGCATGGGCTTGTAGCTGTGTAGTTTTAGGCAAGTCACTGAAGCACGCCTGAAAAAGCGATGAATATAAATTCAATAAAATCACGACTGCATGACCTACGGCAGGGAAGTAGTCAATGCCAGAAATCCTTACTATCGTTCCCTAATCCTTCTATTCATTTCAACAAAAACCTTTTACACCCTTTAAAACATTGGAACAAATTGAAATGTTTAGAAACTGATATATTACTATAAATTAGAATTGAATTCCCTGAAGTGACGGTGGAACTCCTGCTCACTGTTGCCATCTTTGAAGGCTGGTCTGAGCACCCCTCACTTGTGCTTGTCTCGTCCACCTGCTGGACTTCAGCCCAGAAAGATGAGGCTACTGTTTGCCCTGCCCCATCTTGGGTCTGGCTTACTTTTTTGCTGAGAGAAGGAATGAGAGGGTAGGTGGCATACCTAGAGTCAGGGACCAAAGGCGGAGGCTACTGCAGGGTTAGACCCTGGCAGTGGGTGGGGACTCCTTGATCCGGAGCCCCAGTGTGTCTCTGCTGCTGCTGATACCCTGCTCCTGGCCTGGTGGTGGTGGGGGGGGGGTTCTGTGGAAAGATAGGCTGCCCCAGACCACACTGAGTCCCCTTAGCCCAAAGTTCCAGAAAGGGGGTGAGTCTTGTTTCGTCTCAACCTCGCTTTTAAGACTCCTTTCCTGGCGCTCCTGTGCTTCCAGCACTTTTGGGGCTTCAGGGCACCTGCCCTCTGTGCTCAGCGACAGGATTGAGGACAAGTGCAGGTGTCCTAGACAAAGGGTGGGGTCATGGGTGAGGAACACTCTGTCCCCCGGGGGCTACAGCATGGGAGATGCGATCCACGCCCTCTGTGCCTGCTTCCACCTTCTTGGCCTTCATCCCTGCCCGAGTGTGTGCAGGCAGCGCCGCGACCAGAAACCTTGCAGCTCCCTCGTCTGCACCTGAGCCTGGAGCTTGCACCCGCCCAGGTGGGGACCCTCTGTGCTCTCTGCCCATCCCTGAAGGCTCCTTTCTATCTGGAACTCGGGTATCCGAGGTTTCATTGCATCTGTCGCTTTTCTCTAGTCCCATAGAAAAGAATGATTTCTATTTTGTCCAGTGTTTCTTCTTGTACAGCAGAGCAAAAGTGTTTTCTTCCTTCTAATTCCATATCAAAAGCGAGAGCCAGAGGCCATTGTATTAATTTGAAACATTTCTACAGAAAGGTGATTTCCAGTCACAAATATAATTCAAAACTTCAAAGAGCCACATTAAAAAGAAGTCGATGAAACAGGTGAGATCAACTTTAATACTATATTTTGTTTACCCTAATAACCCAAAGACGTTGTCATCGAGTCAATTCT
Source organism: Dugong dugon (assembly GCA_030035585.1). NCBI lineage: Eukaryota > Metazoa > Chordata > Mammalia > Sirenia > Dugongidae > Dugong > Dugong dugon. The sequence goes on along the minus strand of CM057462.1, from coordinate 19,166,090 downwards.
GACTCTTAGTGACCCTATAGGACAGAGTGGAACTGCCCCATAGGGTTTCCAAGGAGTGGCTGGTGGATTCGAACTGCCGACCTTTCGGTTAGTAGCCGTAGCTCTTAATCACTGTGCCACCAGGACTCCATGTTTACCCTACTCAGCCTAAAATCTTATTTCAACATGTAATTCATGTTTTGAAAATATTAGACTTATGGTATTTTTGCCATACTAATTCTGAAATCTAGCATGTGTCTCACAGCACAGACTCCCTATGCAGGAGTGAGAGTGAGTGGGGGAGTGAGGGTGATGCAGGTGTGGAGAGTCCAGGCACTGTGACCTGGAGTAGGAAGGGCCCACAGTCCCTGTACACCCTGAGAACAGCACCCCTGGGGCCCTCTCACCTACCTGAGAATCCTGTCTCACTTCAGGCCAGGCATTGGGGAGGCCCATCTCCTCCTCTGGGCCTCGGTCTCCCCATTTCTGAAGCAAGGGTGTGGGGCGGGATGGCCTCTGCTGAGTCCACCTCTCTGACACTGACTGATCTGCTGATTCAAGACATACGTCTGTCTTCCTAGCCTAGACTCCAGGCAGACTGGGGCCCCTGGACATAGGGAGGGTGCTTCAGGCGGGGCTTGGTGTCCTGACCCTAAGCAGTGACTGGAGAGCCCAGCATTGGGCTAGTTTGGGGCCTGGCCTCCACATTGGGGTCCTGCCCAGAGGACCCTAGTGTTTTCTAGTCCCAAGACACCACTGAGAGCATCAAGGCTGAGGTGCCCCTCCCCTACTGGTGACTTCATGTGGGTTCTGCCTGTCGCCCATACTGAGCTGCCCTGTCGGTGGGTTCCCAGTGACGGTTTGTTCAAAGCTTGAAGGGCTGTGTGAGACTGGGCCTGTAGGGGACAGGCCCAAGTGTGATCAGCAGCCAGGGGGTGGCATATACCACAGAAGTGGCCTCCTGTGAACCCTGCAGGGATGGAGAGATGGAGGGTCCAGCCAGGTGTGGTGCCAGGAGCAAGCTGTCTGCCTAGGAGGCCATGTTGAAGCCTACGGTGGATGAGGGAGCAGTATCCACTCACAGCCCTCGATAGAGGGAGGGGACACACATTACAAACTGGAGACATTTCAGAGAAGTTTTCCTTGAGGGCTGACACCTGAATAAGGTCAGCCTGATGAAGTGAGGTGGACATCTGGGCTGTGGTTAGGGGTGAGGATGGGGCTCCAGGCCCAGGAACAAGTTTGAGTACAGATGCAGGGGGAAGCTTCAAGTTCAGCAGCAGAGCTTCAAGTTCAGTTTCAAGACCAGAGCACCATGTGGGAGGGATCCTTGGAGTGAGCGTGGAGAGGCAGGGTGGAGCAGGGCACGGGGGCACTGGAGCTGTGAGTCGGCAGGCAGGGTGTGGCACAGTCATATCTGTGTTTAGGGAAGGTCATCCCAGTTTCCAATTCAAGGATGAAGACAAGGAGTGATAGGTGACAAGGAGCCTGCTTGAGGTTGTTGTGGTGGCCCAGGCAGGGACCAGCGGGGATCAGACCAGGGTGTCAGCAGAGGGGCTGAAGCTAAAGGAACAGACTTGAGGCATTAAACTTTGTACCAGGTGGGACATGGGGCATGAGGATGGGAGGTAAGGACAAGTCAGGTGCTGAAGAGGGCAGAGGGGGAGCGGTGGGACTTGGAGGAGGGCCTCAGAGGAAGAAGTGCTCCGTGTGGACTTCCACGTGGAGCTTCCCTGGAAAAGTAAGACACAAACGTGGGCTCAGAGGAGAAGGATGGATGAGAGATGGGGATCCACCAGCATACAGTGCACAGTGAGAAGGTCTTAGGCCAGGAGTGGCATTCCTGCCAGACTTCATTCCTCTGATGCCTGCCAGGCCGGGGAGGGGACACGTGGCTTTGACCTGGTCAGATAACCCCTCAGGCTGTCTGCTGACAGCTTTCTGTGTTCCTGTTTCCCAGCCACACCTCTGCCCAAAGAAGGCACTGCTAGGAAGAGCCCTCAAGGGCTCAAGTGTGGGAGTGACAGAGTGGAGCTACAGATCACAAGCATTGTCTGATCCCTGCAGATGTGAGGCTGGCATCACAAGTTGGGACCCTCCTCTAAGAAGTGTTTGCACTGTATTTGGCTACAAGGGCACTTTCACTCGCCTAGAACATTTGACTCAAAATCTAAGGCTGATTTTCAATGCATTCAATTCCAATAAGAAGTGTTGTTTCTTCTAAAACTAACCCAGCAGAGAGAACAGAATGTTCGGTGTCTTCCGAGGGCAGGGATATTGCTTGTGGACATACTGTCACCACATAACACTGACTCAGCTCCAGATTCCGTATCAGAGTGGGTCTGTGAGGCCTGGGCTTTTTGGAGCAGGGCAGAGAAAAGGGGGGGTGCCTCTCTTCCTGAAGTAAGCACTCTACGTTCAGAATCTCATGTTATTCTTCACCACCCTGTGATGCCTATATCCACATCCCCATTTTGCAGATGAAGAAACTAAGACTTGGACAGGTTAACTAATCAATGTCATGGGCTGTCTGAGGCCAAAGTCTATGTTCTTACCAGTTTTTCAAGGTCTCCCAGGTGTCAGATATGGGTCACTTGCTTCACTTTTAACCACTCTTGGGAACAGGAGGACCCAAGGAGACCCCAGTGTATGGGGAGGGTGCTGCCATCTCCAAGCTGTAAGAGAGGACATGGAGGCCCAGAAAGGCAACCCTGGTTTTGCAGTAACCCCACGTCACCTGTCTTAGCAGAAGCAGTAAACCAAACTTAACTCTGTTAAAAGTGAAAGTAAAGAGTTTATCGAGGGATAAAGCAACTGCAGTTGGGGTAGCACAAGGAAGTGCTCCGAAGTCTGAAAGGGGCAAGGGATATTTATAGGGAGTGCTGAGGGTTTCACATGAATCACAAGTAAACTTTTTACAATATATGAATTATAAGCACCATTTTCACAATGTCAGTTAATCACAGACTTTCTGGTGGCAAAACTGCGTAAGCAATTTCCTGAGAGCAATTTTACATAAACGTCTTTTGGGGGGATATTTTTGTCATTTTCCTTCTCGAAAATTCTTATCGTTTGCTTAACCATAAACTATAACTTTGTCTACAAGCATCCTTTCTGAGAACAGAACCTTTTTCTCACTGTCTTAAGTAAGCATAACCACACACCTGCTCATTCAATGGGGGATGCACATATTTTGAATTTGATTCAGACCTGTATCAGTCATTTAGTCATGCCAGGTACCTCAGTTTTAAGGTGCCCTTATACTTTCTCACCTTCTGATCATAAATCTCTATAGAGGTTCCTTGATCACAATTATAAGAGTGCTTTCTTCTGCATGGACTACTCTATGGGTGTTTTCCTTCTGTACTTATTACATCATAGACAGACAGCATGCCATAGCTCAGGCACTTTGTTTCCGTGATTTCTTGATTGAGGCATGTGTAGAGCAGAGCCACATTTGGAGTAACAATATGGCATTTTCAAAAGACTAACTGAAGTTGTGAAACTAGAGTTTTGTACAAACTTTTTTTAAAATAAATTTTTTTGTATTGCTGGGGAAACAGTAGTTTGATTACACATGTTAAAAAACAATTGAAAAAATATTAAGAAAAGGAGTATAAGGATAGTTACAAACATTAAAGTAAGTCCATAAAATTCAGTAACATGCATGGAATCTTATTCCATGATCTTGGGATTAGTTGTCTACCTCTGCAGTCATCTGCTTCTGGCCTCTGGGGTGTTTAAATATAATTTTTAAGTCTTCAGAAGGCCAGCTTGTCCAAAGAGATGATTTAGCTTTGGTAAGTTAGAAAATTTGGTACTTCTCTTGATTTGACAACACGCTTCATGTAATTTATAATATATTAAGAAAAGCTTTAGCATTTTTCTGTTTATAAAACAGAAATAAATCTTATGTGGATTTTTTAAAAGTTTTAAAATTGTCAGGAGTTTACCATAGGAATAATACTTGAGTTATTTAATTAAGGATCTTAAAGGTAAAAACCTTAGCTTTTTCCATATCTAAGTGGCTTGCTTGACTCAGGAATTTATTTTGTCTAAACTTTGCCTTCAGGGTAAATGGTGTAAAGAATAAAATTAACTTTTAAACCCAGTAATTAAGGAAAATTTTGTTATCTTAACAGTAAGAAATGCAATTCTTTATTTTATATACTATTTGACATTAAAGCTTTTAAGAATTCTCATGAACTAACCCATTAAGCTTTCAGGGACAATAAGCGAGAACCTTAATCATATAGAAAAAACAGATTTTCCAAATTCTTTGTCTTTGTTACGTATTTCTCATACTATAATCCATCAAGTGGCAAAAATGAACACATTCACTTCTTCCTTCTTTAGCATAATCTCATAACTTTCTATTAGACTTTCCTCTAAGCTTCTACAACTCAAGTTTAGCTTTTATTATCTTTCATATTCTGGCATAACGAGACATTGTATTTTAAGACAAAACTACTCTAGTTTTCCCTCTTAAAATTTGTCTCAACCTTCCCTTCTTAACCTTCTATTTAACTTTCCTCTGACCATCTACAACGTTCCTCTGATCATCTATAACTTCCCATACCCATCTAATTTTTTTTTTTCTGTGCTTTTCTCTTGCTCATCTTGAAATAAACAATCTTTTTCATTTTAGGGCAAAATTACTATCTTTTAACAAAACATATCCTATATACTTAAATGTCTTAGTCACCTAGTGCCGCTCCAACAGAAATACCACAAGTGGATGGTTTTAACAAAGAGAAGTTTATTTCCTTACAGTAAAGTAGGCTAAAAGTCCAAATTGAGGGTGTCAGCTGCAGGGGAAGGCTTTCTCTCGGCCTTCTCATCAGTGTTCCCCCAGACTAGGAGCTTCTCAGTGCAGGGATCCCGGTCCAAAGGACGCGCTCTGCTCCTGGCATTGCTTTCTTGATGGTATGAGGTCCCCCTGTCTCTCTGCTCACTTCTCTCTTTTATATCTCAAGAGATTGCCTCAGGACACAATCCAATCTTGTAGATCGAATCTTGCCTTACTAACACAACTGCCACCCATCCTCCCTCATTAGCATCATACAGGCAGGATTCACAACACATAGGAAAATCACACAGTACCAGGAATCCTGGCCCAGCCAAACTGACACATTTTTGGGGGGACATAAATCAATCCATGACACTTAATTTATCCTAAGTTATTTAAAAAGATAAACTGCTTTTAAGCTGACATATTATAAAACATGAAAACTTTATTAGAGCAATTTCATTTTCATTAATTCCTTGGAATATTAGGACTATTCAATTTATATGAATGTTAATTTATTGTTAAACTAATCAGAGTAAGTTCTTTGAAGAAATATTATAATCTAATTTAGTAATACCATGCAGAGGTTGGAAATTATTATATTTTCATGACTTCGTCTTTTACATTCTTTATAGGATTCTTTAGAGACAAATTTAGAATAATTTATCCTTTTTTAAGGCTTTGTTATACCAATTACAATAAACAATTCATTCTTTTTCAGTATATTTTTCAAATAGATTGATTTATATCAATGTTTTTCAGAGTAACTACTAAAAATCCTAGGAGTAAGAAGCAGTTTTTCTTGAACGAAAAAGGAATTGAGATTTTTGGACAGCCCTATGAAAAAACAGCAGCCATGACCTTCAACTTGATAACAAAACAGCTTAGACATAGTGAGCTCTCAGACAAAGTGAAACAGAAAAATCATATAAACCCATCAGTCTGTGAGGCAGACTTAGAAATCAAGCTTATACATATAAATATATGGGAAATCCAGTTTCTTAAATGTATACAGCAATTCTTTGGTAAGATCGACCCAATTTAACAGAAAAACAGTTTCCAGATTAAATTTATTCATTTTGCTACAGTCTCGTATGAGGGATTCTATTTAGATTTTTTTGCGTAATGCTGAGCATCAAATAAAAGTTTCTCAGAGGAAAGAAAAGACAATACAAAAGGGAGCCAATTTTCTTAAAGTGATCACTAAAATTTCAAATTATTTCTAGCATATTAGATTTATAGTGTTTTTGAATATGAACCCTAAATTAGTGTGTTAGGGCAGATTTTAAAAGGCATTTCAGAGACAGGTTTACTGGCTAGTTTCTTTGGAACGAAAGGGAGTTCAGAAAAAGGATACAAAGGAGTAACAGCCGGCAATGAAGCAGAGTAGCAGCCAGCAATGAAGTAGAGGGGGTAGGAGCTGAAATATGACTATACAACTCTTTATTCTGTTTAGTTAATTTAGAGACGGGAAATCCAGGCTCCTTGATTAGGATGTTTTAAAAGTCTTCCTAAAGTTAAATCACAAAAATTAGAGTCATCAATAAGCAAATTTGGGAAATTGCTTATTCATCATAAGGGAAGAGTAATTTGACAGCTTGTGTAGCTGCCTTGTCTGCGAGGTTATTTCCCTGAAAATTTCTTCAATCTTAATCAAGTACAAGCAGCATGGGTCTAGCCCAGTTGCCCCATAACACAGAGGTGGCCACTTCTATCTTAGTTTTCCCCTTACTATTGCAGCTGTTCGATTATCTTGGTGGTGGCAGTTATCAGAGAATTCCAGAGACGGAGCCTCTAAGCTCTCTTCAAGGTTGCTTTAACATAATGAAGGGCTTTTTACTCTTTTTATTCTTTTTTTCTTGATTTGCACTGGGTGTTCTCAGTGCTGGGGACTCAGAAAGCAGTTATGTGGGAGTCTAAATTTTCCCAGTGCCATGAGGCTTCCATTTCTTGCTTCTTTATAGCACAAATCAGATAATTCATTTTCTAATTAGAGGAACTTCCCTTTGCCTGATTATCATATAGAATACCCGTAATCAGTTGCCTAAGGGAAAAAAAATCTCCTGCTTGGGAAATAGAGAAAAGAATTGGAAGATGATTCAAGAAAATAACAGAACATGCAACCTACTCTTTCACCCAAAAAATATTATGGGCACCAAGTTTCTATACTTCAATGAGTAGCCTGCATCATCAAAAGGCAACTTATCCATAGTAATACAGTGTATGCATCAGAACTTCACTTCATCTTATTTAAGGTTATCTCTGACTCTAGCCATATTAACTCAATCTATTTACAATGTAAAAAACTTGATAAAGTTAAGCTAAATTCAAAGAGTATATTTGGTTTGGAAAAAAATTTATAAATTCAGTACAATGTTTTGGTGAAATTAGGAAGCGGTTTTTAAAAAAAATACAGACTGGGAATTTATATAGAAAATAGAAGTTAGACAAAAAGGCAAAATAAAGAATTTTGAATGTTATTTGTCTTTGTATTATTAGGTTGTATGGAGATTAACATGTATAGAATGTGTAAAAATTTAAACTTCAGTGAAATTGTTTAAGTAAGTAGGCTGATTAAAACGTGTGTAAGTAGGAATGTTTGTATATATTAGTGACGATAAAAGAGATAGGAATTTTAAACGGGAACTTTTAGAATGAAATTGTTTAGGCATTTTGGTTTTAGTAAATTTGGAGGATGAAATATAGATTTAATAAAGTTTTTTCTGGTCATTTAAAAAACTTAATTGAATGTGACTAAGAATTGTAGTAATGTGGTATTATTTGACTGTTTTACGTTTGTATTGTTGATTTGATTGCTGTGAGATTATTTGTGCTTGAGATGGCTGTGTATAGGTATTTAAGACTTGAGTTGTTATGTAGTGTTACAGGAGAAAGAATAACACTATACTAGAAAATATTGTAATTAGAGATGGGAAAAATTTTTAATTAGGATTTTATTTTTTTATTCTTTTTTTAAATTGTATTTTAAACGAAGGTTTACAGAACAAATAGTTTCTTATTAAACAGTACCCATATTGTTTTATGACAATGGTTAACAACCCAAGACATGTCAACACTGTCCCTTCTCAACCTTGGGTTCCCTATTACCAGCTTTCTTCTCCCCTCCTGCCTTCTAATCCTTCTTCCTGGACTGTTGTCCCCTATTAGTCTCGTTTTGCTTTATGGGGCCGTCTAATCTTTGGCTGAACGGTGAACCTCGGGAGTGAATTCATTACTGAGCTAAAAGGGTGTCCGGGGACCATACTCTCTGGGTTTCTCCAGTCTCTGTCAGGCCAGTAAGTCTAGTCTTCTTTTGTGAGTTAGAATTTTGTTCTACATTTTTCTCCTTCTCTGTCAGAGACCTTCTGGTGTGATCCCAGTTAATTAGGGTTTTAAATTGTTAATTGAAAGTTAAAAGGATTTTAAGGTGTTTTGGATGTAGTATGGGTTGTTTTGGCTGTTTTTTTAGTGTGAGTTTTGGTTGAGGCTATTTTTTGAATAATATTATTTTGGGTTTTATTGGTATATACAAAATATTGATTATAATTTCAGACAGACTCTATTTTGGGAGTTTAATACATAGTGTAAAGTTAATTTGCTTTGTAAGGTTATTTTGTGAAAAATTTGTAATTTTGGGGGAATAGGTAGTATGATAGATTTCAGTTGTACTCAGTTTCATAATTTTAAGTTAATTTGTTTTAGAATTATTTCGTTTCATACTTTTTAAAATATATGACATGTTAACATTAAAAAGGGAATAGGCTTTATAATTGAATGATAAGGGTTTGGTTAAGGGTTTTTTAATATTAAGGGCTATATATTTTTAGAGTTTTTTTTTGTTTCAATTGGGATGTTTTAAAAAAATTTTAGAAGGCAAATGTATATATAAAGTAATATTTTGTATTGTGTGAGTAATATAATAAGTATTACATTATTGGGGAGACAAAGATTTGAAGAACTAATGCCTCTGAATTATGGTGTTGGCAGAGAATACTGAATATACCATAGACTGCTAAAAGAATGAATAAATCTGTCTTGGAAGAAGTACAGCCAGAATGCTCTCAGAAGCAAGGATGGCAATACTTCGTTTCATGTACTTTGGACTTGTTATGAGGAGGGACCCCACCTGAATTCTGAGACCATCTCAAGAATAGATTTGACGTGTTGAACACTAATGACCAAGGACCAGGTGAGTTGTGGGATGATATCAAGGACATCATACATGAAGAAAGTAAGAGGTCATTAAAGACATAAAAGACCAAAATGGATGTCAGAAGAGACTCTGCAACTTGCGCTTGAATGTAGAATAGCTAAAGTGAATGGATGAAATGATAACCTAAAAGAGCTGAACAGAAGATTTCAAAGGGCGGCTCAAGAACACCAGGTAAAGTATTATAATGAAACGTGCTAAGATCTGGAGTTAAAAAACCAAAAGGGAAGAAGATATTTGGCATTTCTCAAGCTAAAAGGATTGAAGGAAAAATTCAAACTTCGAGTTGCCATATTGAAGGATTCTATGGGCAAAATATTGAAAGATGCAGGAAACATCAAAAGAAGATGGAAAGATACACAGTCATTGTACCAAAAATAATTGGTCGATGTTAAACCATGTCAGGAGGTAGCATATGATCAAGATCTGATGGTACTGAAGGAAGAAGTCCAAGGTGCACTGAAGGCATTGGTGGAAAAAAAGGTTCCAGGAATTGATGGAATACCAACTGAGATGTTTCAACAAAAAAGATGTAGTGCTGTAGGTGCTAACTCGTCTATGCCAAGAATTTGGAAGACAGCTACTTGACCTACGGACTGGAAGAGATCCAAATTTGTACCCATTCCAAAGAAAGGTGATCCAACCGAATGCAGAAATTACTGAACAATATCATTCATGTCACACACAAGTAAAATTCTGCTGAATATAATTCAAATGGGTTGCAGCAGTACCTCAACGGGGAGCCACCAGAAATTCAAACCAGATTCAGAAGAGTACAAGGAACTAGCAATATCATTGCTGATGTCAGGTGGATCTTGGCTGGAAGCAGAGAATACCAGAAAGATGTTTACCTCTGTTTTACTATGAAAAGTCACTCAACTATGTGGATCATAACAAATTATGGATAACATTGCAAAGAATGGGCATTTCAGAACATTTAATTGTGCTCATGAGGAAGGTGTACTTAGACCAAGAGGAAGTCATTTGGACAGAACAAGTGGATACAGAGTGGTTTACAGTCAGGAAAGGTGTGCATCAGGATTGTATCATTTCACCATACATATTCAATCTGTATGCTGAAAGAAGCCGGACTATATGAAGAAGAATGTGGCATCAGGCTTGGAAGAAGTGTCATTAACAACCTGCGTTATGCAGATGGCCCAACCTTGCTTGCTGAAAGCAAACATGACTTGAAGCACTTACTGATGAAAATCAAAGACTGCTGCCTTCTGTATCCATTACACCTCAACATAAAGAAAAATCCAGCGTCTGGGCCATGGTGACATGTCTTCTTAATGTGAAGGACAAGTTGTTGCATCTGTTCCCTCATATCACTGAGAAAGAAGCAACAAGCCTAGAGGGCCTCTTTGGATTTTGTAGACAACATGCATCTCACGTGGGCCTGCTATGCTGACTCATTTTCCTTTTTATTTTTCAGTAGTGCTTTAAATGAAAGTTTAAGTCTCATACAAAAATTTATACTCATGCTGCTATGTGACCCTGGTTGCTTTCCCATACTGTGACAACACACTCCTTCTTTCCACCCCGGACTTCCTGTGTTCATTCAACCAGCTCCTGTCCCTTTCTACCTTCTCATCTAACCTCCGGACAGGAGCTGCGCATTTAGACTCATGTATCTACTTGAGCTAAGAAGCACACTCGTCATGAGTATCATTTTATGTTCCATAGTCCAGTCTAATCTTTTTTTGAAGAGTTGGCTTCGGAATGGTTTTAGTTTTGGACTAACAGAAAGTCCGAGGGCCATATACTCCGGGGTAGCTCCAGTCTCAGTCAGACCATTAATAGAATTTGAGTTCTACATAACATTTTTCGCCTGCTCCATCAGGGACTCTCTGTTGTGTTCCCTGTCAGGGCAGTCATTGCTGGTAGTTGGGCACCTTCTAGTTCTTCTGGTCTCAGGCTGATGGTGTCTCTGGTTTATGTGGCCCTTTTGTCTCTTGGGTTAATATTTTCCTTGTGTCTTTAGTGTTCTTCACCCTCCTTTGCTCCAGGTGGGTTGGGACCAATTGATGCATTCTAGATGGACACTCACTACCTTTTAAGACCCCAGACACCACTCACCGAATTGGGTTGCAGAACATTTTCTTAATAAACTTTGTTATGCCAATTGTCCTAGATGTCCAGTGAAACCATAGTCCCTAGATCCCCACCCCTGCTACACTGTCCCTTGAAGTGTTTGGTTGTGTTTAGGAAACTTCTTAGCTTTTGGCTTAGTTCAGTTTAGATGACTTCCCCTGTATTGTGTGCTGTCCTTCCCTTCACCTAAGATAATTCTTGTCTACTATCTAGTTAGTGAATTCCTGTCTTCCTCCCTCTCCACTTTCATAACCATCAAAGAATGTTTTCTTCGGTGTTTTAACCTTTTCTTGAGTTCTTATAATAGTGGTCTTACACAATATTTGTCCTTTTGTCACTGACTAATTTCAGAATGTCTTCCAGATTCATCAATGTTATGTTTCGTGGATTCATCATTGTTCTTTAACATTGCATAGTATTCCATTGTGTGAATATACCATAATTTGTTTATCCATTTGTCCATTGATGGGCACCTAGTTTGTTTCCATCTTTTTGCTATTGTGAACACCGCTGCAATGAACATGAGTGTGCATATATCTATTCGTGTGAAGACTCTTATTTCTCTTGCATATATTCTAAGGAGTGGGATTGCTGGATCGTATGGTACTTGTATTTCTAGCTTTTTAAGAAAGCACTAAATGGATTTCCAAAGTGGTTGTACCATTTTACATTCCCATCAGCAGTGTGTAAGTGTTCCAGTCTCTTCACAACTTCTCCAACATTTATTGTGCTTTTTGGATTAATGCTAGCCTTGTTGGAGTGAGATGGTTTCTCACTGTAGTTTTGATTTGCAATTCTCTAATGGCTAATGATCGTGGGCACTTCCTCATGTATCTGTTAGCCGCCTGAATGTCTTCTTTGGTGAAGTGCCTACTCACATCTTTTGCCCATTTTTTAATGTTTCTTGGTAGTTTCTGACACAGTGTTTTTAACACCAAAGAGGTACTGGATATCCTCTTTAGCTAAACCTCACTAAGACCACCAAGGATGTTTGCATACTTCCATCCTCTACTGCACGAAGTCCTCCTTGCTATGTGTGCACAGCAGCATGTACAGGTAGCCCCTGACTCATGGTGTATTCCAGTTAAGATGTATCACACAATTGTCCTTTTTTGCACATGGTATCATTAGTAATATGTACTACATACAATGTTTCAGCACATAATTTATTGATATTATCCGCAGATATTCACTTACAGATGTTCAATGTTATTATTTAAAAAGCTACTAAAAATAAAATGTAATAATGAAAATTTTTAAAACAATTTATTTGACTTATGTTAGAACTGACTTACAATAGAATCATCAGAACAAGACCGTTGTAAGGCGGGGACTACCTGTATTTTTGTATTTTTCATTGAGATTCCAATCACAGCTCTTGATGTCCTGCACTTGGCAGATCTCCTTCATCATCTCATAAGGCTCCATGGAGCTGGCGATCTTCATTCTTCATAAGACTTGAGACAGCATGGCTTGGCCTCTGGAGGTTTGATCATGTCCACTCTGTCTTCCCCTTCATGTTCATTTGGGTTCCTTCTGATACATGTGAAGCATGTGGCCTGCTCTCAGCCCTGGTTACTGACAGAGGAAGAGGCTGGGGTCACACTCTGGCTCAAATTTACCTTGTCAGGCACCACTTGCAGAGGTTCAAAATGGAAGTAGCTTACTTTTGCCACTCCCTGTGGGAAATTGGTTACCTCTGGGGCTCGACTGCTGACGCCGTGGACTGAGGGAGCAACAGAGTCATGATGTGGGGCTGTGTTGGGATGTAGTACTTCACTGTCAGTTGCCATGACGAACAGTCCAGAGACCAGGTTGGACTATACAGAGGCCATTTTTGAGTCCTAGTGCAGATAGGACTGGAATAGGAAAACTGATGCAGAAACATAAGCCATGAAGGACTCAGGCCCTGGATAAGATAGCCTGTCTATACCATTCTTGATGTTGGCCTGGTTAAGGCCGGACCTCTCCAATTGTGAGGGATTCCTTCTTTCATTTGTGATGGTGAAGAGGTCGCTTTTCATGGAGGGCAAAGAGATGGACTTCTTCCTCTTTAGGTTGGGTAGGGAGGCACATATATGTTAGATATGCTGCTGGCTTCCACTCTGACTCCTAGGCTCCTCAGTCCACTTACTCTGGCGGTTTCTTTTCTTAAAGTAGGGATTAGAAATGGGAATGGCAGGCTCACTGAAACTCAGCTACTTGGGTTGAGCACAGACACTATGCTGTACCTTGTAGGATGGAGAAGGGGTGAAGCTAGCAGTGTGATCAGCTGAAGGCTGGGCTTTCAGGGTGCTGGTTTGTCTCTCCAGATCAGATATCCTGGAGATCAGGGGTAGACAGGTGATCATCATATCATTGTAGTTCTGGCCTATCAGTGAGTCCTCTATCTCCTCCTGTGTGTAACCCAAGAACACCATCAATTCAATCTACCAGGGATCATCATAGGGAGCGACGCCACATATGGCTTTAGTTCTGCATGTTCATGGCCCACATTCATTCACGGATGTCTCAGGATTTCCTCTAAAGTGCCTCTATTACTGAGGTCATGAATAAGAATTTTCGTCAGCTGGTATCCACATTCCATGGATATGTGGAAAGAAATATCATATTTTTACTATAGTACCTGCTCCTGCAGCTCAATATTGTTCTGTGTAATAAAAGGAAGGGATACATTCATTAGTGTATACAGGATGATTCCAAGGCAACACACATCGAATGTGAGCCGATCATACTTTTCTCTCTGGAAAAGTTCTGGGGTAGAATACAGCGGACTGCCACAGAAGATATCCAGCTTGTTGTCGATGTTAAATTCATTAGTGAAGCCAAACTCTACAAGTTTATATTCACAACAGCATCCAAGAGTAGGTTTTCTGCCTGTAGGTCTCTGTGAACAATATTTTGGTGGTGACAACACTGCACAGCACACACTATATGGCAGAATTTTTTTTTATTTCTTTTATTTTTATTGTACTTTAGATGAAGGTTTACAGAACAAATAGTCTCTCATTAAACAGTACACATATTGTCTTTTGACAATGGTTAATAACCCCAAGACATGTCAACACTGTCCTTTCTCAGCCTTAGGTGCCCTATTACCAGCTTTCCTGTCCCCTCCTGCCTTCTAGTCCCTTTTCTTGGACTGTTGTGCCCGATTAGTCTCGTTTTGTTTGATGGGGCTGTGTAATATTGGGCTGAACGGTGAACCTCGGGAGTGGCTTCATTGCTGAGCTAAAAGGGTACCTGTGCGCCATACTCTCGGGGTTTCTCTAGTCTCTGTCAGGCCAGTAAGTCTAGTCTTTTTTTGTGAGTTAGAATTTTGCTCTACATTTTTCTCCAGCTCTGTCCAGGACACTCTGTTGTGATCCATGTCAGAGCAGTCATGGTGGTAGCTGGGCACCATATAGTTGTACTGGACTCAGGCTGGTGGAGGCTGGGATTGTTGTGGTCCATTAGTCCTTTCTAGTAATCTTTTCCTTGTATCTTGTTTTCTTCATTCTCCCTAGCTCCCAAAGGGGTGAGACCAGTGGAGTATCTTAGATGGCTGCTCACAGGCTTTTAAGACCCCAGACGCTACTCACCAAGCTAGAATGTAGAACACTTTATTAATAAACTGTGTTATGCCAACTGAGCTAGATATTCCCTGAGACCATGGTCCCCACAGCCCTCTGCCCACCAGTTCGGTCCCTCAGGGAGTTTGGATGTGACTATGAAGCTTCCATGACCTTTCCTTATACAAGTTGTGCTGGATTCCCAAGTATTGTGTACTGTCTTACCCGTCATCAAAGCTACTTGTCTAGTGTCTATTTAGTATTCCCCCCTCGTAACCAACAAAAATTGTTTCTTCGTGTGTATACATTTTTTCATGAGTTTTTACAGTAGTGGTCTCATACAATATTTGTCCTTTTGTGATTGACTTATTTTACTCAGTACAATGTCCTACAGTTTCATCCATATTATGAGATGCTTTACAGATTCATCATTGTTCTTTATTGTTGCATAATACTCCATTGTGCATATGTACCATAGTTTGTTTATCCATTCATCTGTTGATGGGCATCTAGGTTGTTTCCATCTTTTTGCTATTGTGAACAATGCTACCATGAACGTTGGTGTGCATATCTCTATTCATGTGATGGCTCTTATTTCTCTAGGATATATTCCTAGGAGTGGGATTGCTGGATTGTATTATGGTATTTCTATTTCTATATTTCTAAGGAAGCGCCATATCATTTTCCAGAATGGTTGTATCATTTTGCATTCCCACCAGCAGTGCATAAGAGTTCCGATCTCCCCGCAGTCTCTCCAACATTCATTATTTCCAGTTTTTTTTTATTCGTGCCAGTAATGCTGCAGTGAGATGGTAACTCACTCTGGTTTTAATTTTTTGCATTTCTCTAATGTCTAATTATAGCGAGCATTTCCTCATGTGTCTGTTGGCTGCTTGAATGTCTTCTTTGGTGAAGTGCTTGTTCATTTCCTTTGCCCATGTTTTAATTGGATTGTCTTTTTGTTGTAGAGGTGTTGGATTTTCTTGTAGATTTAGAGATTAGACTTTTGCCAGGTTTGTCATAGGCAAAAATTTTTTTTTCCAGTCTATACGTTCTCTTTTTACTCTTTTGGTGAAGTCTTTTGATGAGCGTGTTTAATTTTTAGAAGATCCCAGTTATCTAGCTTATCTTCTAGAGTTTGTTTGTTGTTGGTTATGGTTTGTATCCTGTTAATGCCATGTATAAGGGCCTCTAGCGTTGATCCTATTTTTTTCTATGAACTTTATAGTTTTTCGTTTTATATTTAGATCTTTGACCCATTTTGTATTGGTTTTTGCATATGATATGAGGTATGATTTCTGTTTCATTTTTTTTTACAGATGGACATCCAGTTTTGCCAGCATCATTTGTTGAAAAGCCTGTCTGTTCCCCATTTAATGGACTTTGGAACCTTTTTGAAGATCAGGTAACCACAGGTGGATGGGTTTTACATCTGGGTTCTCAATTGTGTTCCATTGGTCAATGTATCTGTCATACTGGTACCAGGCTGCTTTGACTACCGTAGCTGTATAGTACGTTCTGAGGTCAGATAGTGTGAGTCCTCATACTTTATTCTCTGTCTTCAGTAGTGCTTTACTTGCTCGGGGCTTCTTCCCTTTCCATATAAAGTTAATGATTAGTTTTTCCATCTCTTTAAAGAGTGTTGTTTGTATCTGGATTGGGATTGCATTGTATTTGTAAATTGCTTTGGGTAGAATTGTCATTTTCACTATGTTGAGTCTACCTGTCCATGAGCATGTTATGTTTTTCCATTTGTGTTGATCCCTTTGGGTTTCTTGCAGTAATGTTTTGTAGTTTTCTTTGTATAGGTCTTTTACATCTCTGGTTAGATTTATTTCTAAGTATTTTTTTTTAGGGGTTATTATAAATGATATTCTTTTCCTGATTTCCTTTCCATCATTCTCTTTATTGGTGTATAGGAATCCAACTGATTTTTGTATGTTTATCTTGTATCCTGCTATTCTGCTGAATCTTTCTATTAGTTCCACTAGATTTCTCATGGAGTCTTTAGGGTTTTCTATGTATAGTATCATATCATCTGCAAACAGGGGCAGTTTAACTTCTTCATTTGTCAAGAATTTTTGCATCTATATTCATGAAAGATATTGGTCTATAATTTTTTTTTTGGTGGCATCTTTGCCTGGTTTTGGTATCAGGGTTATGCTGGCTTCACAGAATGAATTTGGAAGTGTCACTTCCTTTTCTATGTTCTGAAATAGTTCCAGTAGTACTGGTACAAGCTCTTCTCTGAATGTTTGGTAGAATTCTCAAGTGAAGCCATCTGGGCCAGGGCTTTTTTTTTGTTGGGAGATTTTTAATGCCTTTTCAATCTCTTTTCTTATTATGGGTCTGTTCAGATTTTCAACATCAATTTGTGATAGTTTGAGCAGGTAGTGTTTCTAGAAATTTGTCCATTTGCTCTAGATCTTCAAATTTGTTGGAGTATAGTGTTTCATAATACTCTGTTATGATCCTTTTTATTTCAGTTGGATCTGTTGTAATGTCCCCTATCTCATTTCTTATTTGAGTTATTTGTGTCCTCTCCTGCTTTTCTTTTATCAGTTTAGCTAGTGGTTTGTCGATCCTTTCAAAGAACCAACTTTTGGTTTCGTTGATTCTTTCTATTTTTTCCTATTCTGTATTTCATTTATCTCTGCTTTGATCTTTATTATTTTCTTTCTTCTGGTGGCTGTAGCCTTCTTTTGCTGTTCTCTCTCTATTTGTTCAAGTTTTTTAGGTAATGTTTTGATTTTTTTCCCTTCTTTTTTGATGTGTGCATCTATTGCTAAAAATTGACCTCTGATCACTGTCTCTACTGTATCCCAAAGGTTTTGTTATGATGTATTTTCATTCTTATTTGATTCTATGAATTTTTTTATTCCAGCTTTGATTTCCTCTATTACCAAGTGGTTCTTAAGCAGGGTGTTATTTAGCTTCCATATAATGAATTTTTTTCCTTGCTCTTCCTGTTATTAATTTCTACTTTGATGGTATTGTGATCCAAGAAGATACTTTGTACTGTCTCAATGTTTTGGATTTTGTTGAGGTTTGCTTGTGCCCTAAGATGTAGCCTATTTTGGAGAACATTCCATGTGTATTGGAAAAGAATGTGTACTTTTCAGCTGTTGGGTGAAGTGTTCTACATATGTCCATGAGTTCATGTTGACTGATTGTAGCATTTAGATCTTCTGTATCTTTGTTGAGTTTTTTCTACACGTTCTGTCCTTTACCGAGAGTGGTGTATTGAAGTCTACTACTATTAGAGTGGAACTGTCAGTTTCTCTTTTCAGTACTGTTAGAATTTGTTTTGTGTATTTTGGAGCCCTCTCATTGGGTGTGTAGATGTTTATTATGGTTATGTCTTCATGCTGGATAGTCCCTTTAATCATGATGTAGTGCCCTTCTTTGTCTTTTATGGTGGCTTTTGTTTTAAAGTCTATTTTATCTGAGATTAGCTTTGCCACTCCTGCTCTTTTTGGTGGCTGTTTCCTTGATATGCCTTTTTTCCATCCTTTGATTTTTAACAAATTTATGTCTTTGTTTCTAAAGTGTGTCTCTTGTAGACAGTATATTGATAGATACTTTTTTTATCCATTCTGTCACTCTCTGTCTCTTTATGGGTGCATTTAGGCCATTTACATTTGGTGTAATTATTGATACATGTAAGTTTATTGTCATTTTGTAGTGCTTTTTTTTTTTTTTTTTTTTTTTTTGGTGCTGACAATTTATTTGTTCCTCTTGCTCTCCTGTGCTGAATTTCTTTTGTTTGTGGATTTTTATTTATTTATTTTGTTTTTGCAGGTTTTGTTTCTACCGAGACTTCATGTTTTTCTTCTTTATTTTGATTAATAGTGTCATGGATTGAATTATGGCCCCAAAAAAAGTTCGTATCAATTTGGCTGGGCCATAATTCCCGGTGTAGTGTGATTTTTCATTGTGTTGTAAATCTTGCCTCTATGATGTTAATGAGGAAGGATGGGTAGCAGTAGTTTTAGTAAGGCAGGACACAGTCTACAAGATTGGATGGTGTCCTGAGGCAATCTCTTGAGAATAAAACAGAGAAGTGAGCAGAGATACAGGGGGACCCCATACCACCAAGAAAGCAGTGCCAGAAGCAGAGAACGTCCTTTGGACCTGGGCTCCCTGCGTGGAGAAGCTCCTAGTCTGGGGGGACCACTGAAGAGAAGAAGGCCAACAGAGAGAGAGAAAGCCTTCTCCTGGAGCTGATGCCCTAAATTTGGACTTTTAGCCTACTTTACTGTAAGGAAATACACTTCTGTTCGTTAAAACCATCCACTTGTGGTATTTCTGTTATAGCAGCACTAGGCAACTAAGACAAGTAGGTTTGTTAACTTTCTTTGTGTTTACATTGAAATTTACCCTTATCTTCCTAAGTTTGAAGCAGTCTATTATTGCTTGGTGTCACTTTGCCTTCCTCTCCATTAGAAAGTTCTATACCTACACCATTTATTCCCTCTTTTATTGT
Source organism: Dugong dugon (assembly GCA_030035585.1). Taxonomy (NCBI): domain Eukaryota; kingdom Metazoa; phylum Chordata; class Mammalia; order Sirenia; family Dugongidae; genus Dugong; species Dugong dugon. Next base: position 19,146,978 of record CM057462.1, on the reverse strand, counting down.
TCTGACGTTGTTGTCATTTGCAGATTAGCCTCTTTGGTTCCCTGTTGTAAATCTTTTGGTTTTGAATAGTCCTTGTGAGTTCATTTCCTAGGTTGCTATCTTGCTGGTGTGATCTTGTGTCCTAGATTCAGGCTATTGTCTGATGTTTGTTCTCACACTCAAGGACTCCCTTTAATAATTCTTGTAAGTTTGGTTTGGTTTTTTACACAGTCCCTTAATTTCTGTTTATCTGGAAATTTCCTAATTTCACCATCATATGTGAATGAGAGTTTTGCAGGATATATTATTCTTGGCTGGCAATTTTTTTCTTTAAAGGTTTTATATATATCTTCCCCTTGTCTTCTTGCCTGCATGGTTTCTGCCGAGTAATTGAGCTTAGTCTTGTTGTTTCCCCTCCGTATGTGACTTTTTGTTTTTCTTGAGCTGCTCTCAGAATTCTTTCTTTCTCTTTGGTTTTAGCAAGTGTGATTATGATATGCCTTGGTGATTTTATTTTGGGGTCTATCCTATATGGGGTTCCTTGAATTTCTTGGATGGTCAGCTTTTCATCTCTCATGATATTAGGTAAGTTTTCTGTCAGCAATTCTTCAATGATTCTCTCTGTGTTTTCCATTTTCTCCCCCTGTTCTGGAACTCCAATCACTCTCAAATTTTTGCTGTTGATTGTATCCCACATAATTCTCAGATTTTCCTCATTTTTCTTTGTTCTTTTTTCTGATTTTATCTCAAAGTTGTATCCACGTGTTTGTCTTCAATTTCACTAATTCTGTCTTCCATTGTTTCAAACCTGCTCCTCATCCCTTCTATGACATTGTCCATTTCTTAAATCTTGTTGTTTATCTTCTGGATTTCTAATTGTTGTTTTTGTATGATTTCTAGTCGTGAATTTATTTTGGCATTTTGTTCCTGTATTATTTTGCTGAATTCTTCCATTTTTTTTTTGTTCTGTATTTTCCATGAATTTGTCTATTTTTTCCTCATTTTTGTCTGCTTTTTGTTTCAACTCTTGGATAGCTCTGAATATTAGAGATTTGAATTCCCTATCAGGTAGTTTTAGTGCCTTTTCTTCTACTGGGAAGTCATCTGGTGTTTTATTTTGGATGCCTACTGGAACCATCCTGTCCTGTTTTTTTATGTTTTGATATTGTCTGCTGTTTTTCGGGACATTCAGTAGTCATTTTCTACATGATTGTAGATTTATTTGTTTCGTCTTGTTTTTTTATTTTATTTTCTTATGTCTGAGCAGGTGGGCTGTGCATCGTTGTTTGCTTGTGTGTGGACAGAATATTTTTCACCTCCTTGTCCAATGGGTGGGGCCAGGCATTCAACTATGGTGTAGCAGGGCAGCTCCAGCTGAAGAGGAGGGGCTGGGATGGGTTGTTTGTGGCATATACTTTGGTCCAACAAGATGAGCCAGTGGTCAGCGCAGGGCAGGTTCTAGTAGGTTATGCCTGTGCTGGTCAGGAGTGCAACGTTCAGCACACACTGCAGATAGGCAGGAGGTGGGAGGGAGGTTGTGATGTGTGGAGCTAGGTTGGGTATGGAAAAGAAGAAAGAGAGAGGAGCAGAAAAATGCTAAGGGAGCTTGCCATAGGAGTGGAGAGACAAGAAACTGAGAAATGGAGAAAAGTAAAGGGGGAAAAATGAAATAAATTTTTAAAATTCCCAAAAAAATGTCCCCAGGGATCTCACTGGTGCGGGTGCATGGACTGAGGAGCTGCTCTCAAGCTGGGCAGCATAGCCCAGCTTTAAGGGGTAGATACGATACACTGCACCAAGTATTCAGGAGACAGTAAAAGAAGGTAAGTAGAAAGAGATGAGCAATGAAAAAAATGAAGAAAAAGAAAAGGAAAAAAAGAAAGAGAAAATAAACAAAAAAAATGAAAACGAAAGAGAAATAAACAGACAAAAGAACCCCCAAGGATCCCACTAGTGTGGCCATTAGGACTAGAGAAAGGAGCTGGGGAAGCATTGAGCAGCACTTCACAGCCTATTGAGAAGAAGCAAATAAGGCATACGGAGTCAGGTGTTCAAGAGAAAGGAGGGGGAGGAGCTGAGAGGCAGGGAAGAAACCAAAAGTGCCTGCAAAAAAAGAGTACCAGCAACAAAGAAATGGCAGTGAAGATGCTACCCAGTGTGGGCAGTGCAAATTCACCTGGCATGGAACTGGTGCAACCCTTGCTGTGGTCACCACCCACTGTGGAGCAGTGGATTGGCTCTCTGGGAAGCTGGGAATCTGCCTGCCTGGAAGCAGTGAATTGGCCCTCGGAAGCTGGTAATCCCCTGTCAGGAAGCAGCAAATTGGCCTGCCAGGATGCCAGAAATCTGCTTGCCAGGAAGCAGCAGACTGGCTAGCCTGGAAAGCAGAAAAGTTCGTGCAGGGGAAGGCAGGGTTGGGGGTGGGAAAGCATGTATTGTTAATTCTGGGTGCTCTGTCTCCTGCTGGGAGCTCCGTGAATCTGTTTACCTGAATGGCCTGTTCACTGATCTCTGGCAGGAGTCCAAGATGGTGGATCCATGCTACATTAGCTGATAGGGAGCTTCTGCTGGTAACTCTCCTTGCTCTTTGTTCTCTGTCAGTTTTTTATACCATTCAGTGCTTTGTTGAGTTCTTTACCTCTTTAATTGATGCTTAGGGATTCAGGAATGACTCTTGTCTCTGTTTCACTTAGTTTCTCAGGTCTTTGCTGTGGACGGATGGCATGGTTCGTCTGTCTATAGTGCTATGTTCCCAGAATGCTCTATATGGCAGAATATTGTTTGAGTATTTTTCTCCATACTTCCTTAGGCCACTAGCTGATCAAGCACTTCTACTCCACTAGGAGTCTATAACTATACAGAGTATGTTCTCATTTTCCGTCACTTGATACAACTTTACAATACTGCAATGATTGGCAGCCTTCATGATTTTTACCTCACCCTCATGGGATAGTTTATATAGGCTGCAGGAGGTCTACAAGTGAGGATGTGCCAGGTCAACTTCACCTTGGGGAAAATACTGTTGAAAAAGTTTCTCAGGTGACAGTAGTCTGCCAAATGCATCTGCTTAACACATAGGGCTGAAGGGCCCTGTACCACATTGGACTTGGTGTTAATACCTGCTAGGTCTGGGACTGAGGGGTTCCAAAGAAGTATAAGAAATGAAAAAAACTGTGGACTAAATAAAAACTTAATACAAGAAGAATATTAAATGAAAAGATTACGAAAAAAGATAAATTTGAAAAAGTGTAAAGGAATAAAAAATTTTTAAAACTATTTTAAAATAATAAAAAGAAAGAATAAAATTACAAAGATTAAAAAAGAAATACAAAAATAAAAGATAATCAAAAAGAAACATGATTGGAAAATGTAAAAAGAATAAATGAGGAGGCAGGGCTAAGATGGGGGAACAGTCAGATGCCTTGTGTCGTCCCTCTGACAACAAAGACCCAAAAAACAAGTGAATTGAATATATATGACAATCCAGGAACCCTAATCATCAAAGACAAAGCTGAAGAATCAGACTGAGTGGCAGGTGGAAGGAGAGAAAATTCAAAACCAGCAGAAATGGGGAATTATGGATCATGGGATCACTGGTGTCCTGCTAATTGAATATGCACTGCAACCACAGGCTGAGTCAAGTAGCAACATCCCAAGCCAAAACCCACCCCACCTGGTGGAGCCGAGCAACAGCGAATCTACACACATCTCCAGAACCAAAGAGGAGTGACAACAGATCTGCGAAAGTTAAGTATAAGCTCCCAAGATGTCAGATGTGCTGGCTTCATAACCTCTTCCCCCACCAGAGCTCCACGGCCAAGAAACACTCCTTTCTCTTCACCCGTCCCCCACCCCACTCCAACTCTAGTCCACTGGCATTCAATGCCATGCTCTCCCTAACCCTGGAACTCACAGCAGATCTGGAGGCACTTGCTCCTTCATCCAGACACCAGCGAAGGGGGTCCACGGACTTGCAGCATCCTTCATCCCTGCCCTTCACCCCACCCCAGTGCCTTGCGAGCTTATCCAACACTGCCCACCCTCATGAGGACAAAATGGGCAGGGCATCCACCTGAAACCCATTTTTAACTGCAGCAGCCAAGTGGGAGATGTAGATTTGTGACATTCGACACTGCCACACCTCTAAGAAGGAGCCTCACCCACCCTAACACCCCTGGAACAACCAATTCCATCTAGTTGCCCATGACAGAGGCTAGAGAGTTAGTGATGCCTCCAAATCCCTCCAGCCAATGGTACCAGGCGCCCAAGGACCAGTTGCACTACCTCCCCCATTACATTCTCCAGCACACAGGGAAAGACCCTCCATCAGGCACCCAGGGGCAGCTGACAGCCCTCTGCCTTGAACACATAATTACCCAATGCAACCAGAGACCTATCCCTGCTCAAACAATCCCACTCAGCCATGCTCCTGTAGCACTGTCTCTGCACCACACACCCAGAGACTGATGACCTGGAAACCTGTGCCCCAAACAACCACAACCCTGCAAGAACAACGAACAGACCCCAGGGCTCACACACTTGGTAGCTGCTCTGACCACCTGGAGACAGGAAGTGAGAGCTTCAATGATGCCAACAACCAGAGTAGCACACACACCCAGCCTACTTGGAGATATCAAAACAAACAAAAATACTGGATGTAGTAAACAAAAATACAATAAATAAAAATGTAAATATAATAACTTATTGATGCCTCGGAGACAACAGTCAATATCAAATCACATAAAGAAGCACGACAGATGACTCCAGCAACTGATCAAAATAAAGAACCAGAAAACCTTCTGGAGGAAGACAAGGCAATGGAACTACCTAATAAAGAATTCAAAAGACTAACAGACAGAACTCTCCAAGAGATCAGGAAGGAGATCATGCAAAACACAGACCAAACCAAGGAACACACAAAGCAATAGAAGAATTCAGGAAAATAATACAAAAACAAAATGATAGCATAAACAGGCTGTTTAGCAACCATACAGAAACAGCAATTAGAAATCCAAAAGATTAACAACAAAATTTCAGAATTAGACAACTCAATAAAAGGTCATAGGAGCATAATTGAGACAATGGAAGTCAGAGTTAGTGAGATTGAAGATAAATACCTTGACAACAATTTGTTTGAGGAAAAGTCAGAAAAAAAGGTTAAAAAAGAAGAAAGACTAAGAATTATGTGGGAAACTGTCAAGAGGAAAAACCTACAAGTGATCGGAGTATCAGAACAGGAAGGGATAATGAAAAACGCAGAGAGAATTGTTGAAGATTTCCTGGCAGAAAACTTCCCTAATATCACAAAAGATGAGAAGATATGTATCCAAGAAGCTCCACGAACACCATAGAGGATAAACGCAAAAATAAAGTCACCAAGACATATCATAATCAAAATGGCCAAAACCAAAGACAAAGAATCTTGAGAGGGGCTAGGGATAAATAAAAGTCACCTACAAAGGAGAAGCAATAAGACAAAGCTGAGATTACTCCATGGAAATCATGCTGGCAAGAAGGCAATAGGATGACATATATGAAGCCTTGAAGGAAAAAAATTGCCAGCCAAGAATTACATATCCAGTAAAACTGTCTCTCAAATATGATGGTGAAATTAGGTCATTTCCAGTTAAACAGAAATTAATAGAATTTGTAAAAACTAGACCAATATTACAAGAAATATTAAAGGAAGTCCTTCGGTTTGAGAACCAACATCAGAAAACAATATAACAGTAGGACACAGGACAGATCAACCAGATATCAGTCCAGATAGGGAATTCACAAAAACAAATCAAAGCTAAAAGACTGAAAATAGGGAACCAGAGACATCAATATGTAAACATTGACTATGTTGAAACAAAAAAACAGAATAAACGGTGTAGTCATAGGACTTCCATATGGACAGAAAGTGGAGGCAATATCAAAAAAAATAAAACACTGGTTGAAACTTAGAAAAATAAAGGTAAATTTCAAGTCATCCACAAAGGAAGCTAACAAACCTACCCATCAAAATAAAGAAGAAAAACATAAAGACTCAGCAAACACAAAATCAACAGTAATGAAAGAGATGAAAAAAATGCATAAACAAAAAGAACTCAGCACAGAAAATTAAGCGGAACAAAGAAACTGTCAACACCACACACACAAAAAAAAAACCCAAAAAACATCAAAATGACAGCAGTAAATGCATACCTATCAATAATTACACTGAATGTAAGTGGCCTGTCATCAGTAAAGAGACAGAGTGTGGCAGAATGGATTAAAAAAAGCAATCCAAGTATATGCTGTCTATAAGAGATACACCTTGGACACAAAGACATAAACAAACTAAAACTCAAAGATGGAAAATAATGTATCTAGCAAACAATAACCAAAAAAGAGCAGGAGTGGCAATACTAAGCTCTGAACAAAACAGACTTTAAAGCAAAATCCACTATAAAGGTTAAGGAAGGACAGTATAAAAAGATTAAAGAGCCAATACACTAGGAAGACATAACTATAATAAATATGTATGCACACAATGACAGGGCTCCAAAATACATAAAACAAACTCTAACGGCATGGAAAAGAGAAATAGAAACTTCCACAGTTATACCAGAATTCAACACACCACTGCCAGTGAAGGACAGAACATCTAGAAAGAAACTCAATAAAGTTACACGAAGGTCTAAATGCCACAATCAATCAACTCGAACTCATAGACATATACAGAACACTCCACTTCACCCAACAGCAACAAAGTATCCATTCTTTTCCCACACACATAGAACATTCCAGAGTAGGCCACATTTAGGCCACACAGCAAGCCTTAACAAAATCCAAAACATTGAAATAATATAAAGCATCTTCTTTGATCATAATGCCATAAAAGTAGAAATCAATAACAGAAACATCAAGAAAAAATTCAACTTCAAGTAAATGGAACAACACCTTGCTTAAAAACTACTGGGTATTGGAACAAATCAAGGATGAAATAATAAATTTAAAAGAATCAAGTGAGAATGAAAACACATCATACCAAAACATTTGGGATACAGCAAAAGAAATGCTTAGAGGTCAAATGATAACAATAAATGCACACATCAAAAAAGAAGGGCAAAAATCAAAACATTAACCCTACAATTCAAAGAAATAGAAAGAGAGCAGCAAAAGAAGCCCCCAGACGCAGAAGAAAGGAAATAATAAAGATTAGAGCAGAAATAAATGAAATACAGACTAGGAAAACAATTGAAAGGAAAACAATCAAAAGAATCAACACCACCAAAAGTTGGTTCTTTGAAAAGATTAACAAAATCGACAAATCATTGGGCAAAATGACACAAGAAAACCAACAGAAAAAGAAATCATAACAGAATACTAAGAAAAATCATACTCTAGCAAATTTTAAAAACTACAGGAAATGGACAGATTTCTAGAAACACACTACCTACCTAAATTAACACAAACTGAGGTAGAAAAACCAAATAGACCAATAACAAAAGAAGAGATGAAAGAAGTAGTTAAAAAAAAAAAAAGAAACTAACAAAAAAAAAAGCCCAGCCCCAGACAGCTTGACTGGAGTATTCCACCAAACTTCTGGAGAAGAGCTAACATCAACACTACTCAAGCTATTTCAGAGCACAGATAAGGAAGGAACACTCCTGAACTCATTCTATGAAGCAGCATAATCCTGATACCAAAGCAAGGCAAACACACCACAAAAAAAAGAAAACTACAGACCACCAGAAGTAGACTTGGCAGTCGAATTCTGAAAAAATCAGCCAGTGAAAACCTTATGAAAATCAGTGGTATTAGTGCTGGAAGACGAGCCCCTCGATTAGAAGGCACTCAAAATACTACTGTGGAAGAGTGGTCACCTCAAAGCAGAGTCAACCTTAATGATGTGGACAGAGGCAAGCTTTCGAGACCTTCATTTGCTGATGTGGCAGGACTCAAAATGAGAAGAAACAGCTGGAAACATCCATTAATAATTGGAACATGGAATGTACGAACTCTAATAATAGACTGGTTCAAATCTAGGAAGATAAGGGTAAATTTCAAGGTAACCACAAAGAAAGTTAACAAACCTACTCATCAAAATAAAGAAGAAAAACATAAAGTCTCAGTAAAAACAAAACCTACAAAAACAAAAGAAATGAAAAAAACAATCCACTAACAAAAGGAACTCAGCATAAGAGAGTGAGAGGAACAAAACTGGAGGACATTATATTGAGTGAAATAAGTCAATTACAAAAGAACAGATATTATGTGAGACCTCTACTGTATAACTCATGTAAAAGTTTACACACAAAAAGAAACAATCTTTGTTGGTTATGAGGGATGGGAGGAGTGGGGGGGGGGGATAAATAGATAAGTGGTAACTTTGGTGAAGGGTATGACAGTACACATTACTGGGAAAGCCAGCACAATTTGTACAAGGAAAGGTCATGGAAGCTTCATAGACACATCCAAACTCCCTGAGGGACTGAATTGCTGGGCGGAGGGCTGTGGGGACCACCGTCTCGGGGAACATCTAGCTCAATTGACATAACACAGTTTATAAAGACAATGTTCTACATTCGACCTTGGTGAGTAGCGTCTGGGGTCTTAATAGCCTGTGAGCAGCCAACTAAGATACTCCACTGGTCTCACCCCTTCGGGAGCAAGGAAGAAGAGAACAAGATACAAGGAAAAGATTAGTCCAAAGGACTAATGGACCACAACTACCACGGCCTCCACCAGACTGAGTCCAGTACAGCTATATGGTGCCTGGCTACCACCACTGACTGCTCTGACCGGGATCAAAATAGAGGATCCTGGACAGAGCTGGAAAAGGATGTAGAACAGAATTCTAACTCACAAAAAAAGAGATCAGATTTCCTGGCCTGACAAACTGGAGAAACCCCAAGAGTATGGCCCCCGGATACCCTTTCAACTCAGTGGTGAAGCTCCTCCCGAAGTTCACCGTTCAGCCAGGGATTGGACAGCCTCATAAAACAAAACAGGACTGAGGCACAACAGTCCAGGGACAAGGACTAGAAGGCAGGAGGGGACAGGAAATCTGGTGATAGGGAACCCAATGTTGAGAAGGGACAGTGTTGACGTGTCGTGGGGTTGTTAACCATTGTCATAGGGCAATATGTGTACTAACTGTTTAATGAGAAACTATTCTGCAAACCTTCATCTAAGTTACAAAAAAAAAAAAAAGAATTGTCTATGTGAGATCAAATTTATAACAGCAACTCAAAAGGTTTGATGGGAAGCCTAGGGGACAGTGAGTTGAAGATAATGGTGATGGAATAATTTGGAAAAGGATAGTGAGAATAGCAGCACAACTGGAAGAATGTAATTGATGTCACTGAATTGTACATGTGGAAACTTTCAAAATGGTGTAACTTTAGCTATGTATATTTTCACCAAAAAAAAAAGGTCCTCAAGGTCGAGAAGGGAGAGTGTTGACATGTTGTGGGGTTGTTAACCAATGTCATAATACAATATGCGTACTGACTGTTTAACGAGAAACTATTTGTTCTGTAAACCTTCATCTAAAGTACAATAAAAAAAATAAAAAAAAACAGTAAAAAAAAAATTGGAACGTGGAATGTTTGAAGTATGAATCTAGGAAAATTGGAAGTTGTCAAAAATGAAATGGAAGGCATAAAGTACGATACCATAGGCATTAGTAAGCTGAAATGCACTACTATTGGTCATTTTGAAACGGACAACCACATGGTCTACTATAACAAACTGAAGATAAATGGCGTCACGTTCATCATCAAAAAGAACATTTCAAGATCTATCCTGAAGTACAACGTTGTCAGTGATAGGATAATATCCCTGCACCTACAAGGAAGACCAGTTAATATACTAATATTCAAATTTATGTACCAACCACTAAAGCCAAAAAGGAAGAAATTGAAGATTTTTACCAACTTCTGCAGTCTCAAATTGATCAAACTTGCAATCAAGTTGCATCGATAATTACTGGTGATAGCAATACAAACGTTGGAAACAAAGAAGAAGGAATGGTAGTTGGAAAATACGGCCTTGGTGATAGAAACAACGCCACAGATCGCATGACAGATTTTTGCCAGACCAATGACTTCATTGCAAATCCCAAGTTCAGCAGGCAAGACGGCAAGTAAGATGCTATCTCAAGTGCCAAGAACCAAACGTTAGACGAACAGGAGCCAGCTGCAGGATCCAGGGTGAACAAAAGCCCAAGAGCCTTGCCAGAAAGTCCACTTATATTCGATGTAGGCACATCCCCAAGAAAACTCCCTTTCACCTGACTGGCTACTCACAGCTACTCACAGCTGTTCCCATCATGGAGGTGAACACATTATATCAAATCTCATCATGAAAGTGATTGCATTATCATATGACTGCCTAACTACATCATCACTGACAAACCTCTGAGAATCATGGTCCAGCCAAGTTGACACACAATCACATGATCTTATCAATCAATACAGCAAAGGCATTTGACAAAGTCCAACATCAATTCCTGACAAAAACTCTCAATAAAATTGGAGTAGAAGGGAAATTCCTCAACATATTAAAGTGCATTTATACAAAGCCAACAGCCAACATCATTCTAAACCGAGACTGAAAGCATTCCCCTTGAAAATGGGAACCACACAAGGATGTCCTTTATCACCAGTCTTACTCAACATTGCTGCAAATCCTACCTAAAGCAATGTTGTTGTTGTTAGTTGCCCTTGAGACAATTCCGACTTATAGCGACCCTATGTAAAACAGAACAAAACACTGGCCAGTCCTCACAATCGTTATGTTTGACACCATTGTTGCAGGCACTGTGTCAATCCATCTAGTTAAGGGTATTCCTCTTTTTTGCTGACCCTCTACTTTACGAAGCGTGACGTCCTTTGCCAGGGATTGCTCCCTCCTGATAACATGTCCAAAGTGTGTGAGATACAGTCTTGTCATCCTTGCCTCTAAGGAGCATTCTGGCTGTACCTCTTCCATGACAGATTTGTTCATTATTTTAGCAGTCCTTGGTATATTCAATATTCTTAGCCAACACCATAATTCAAAGGGGCCAATTCTTCTTCAGTCTTCCTTATTCATTGCCCAGCTTTCCAATGCATACGAAGCAAATGAAAATACCGTGGCTAGGGTCAGGCGCACCTTAGTCTTCAAGATGACGTCTTTGCTTTTTAACACCTTAAAGAGGTGTTTTGCAATGAATTTGCCCAAGGCAATGCATCTTTTGATTTCTTGACTGCTGCTTCCATGGGTGTTGATTGTGGATCCAAGTAAAATGAAATCCTTTACAACTTCAATCTTTAACCCATTTATCATGATGCTGCTTATTGGTCCAGTTATGATGATTTTTGTTTTCTTTATGTTTAGGTACAATCCATACTGAAGGCTGCAGTCTTTGATCTTCATGACTAAGTGCTTCAAGTCCTCTTCACTTTCAGCAAGCAAGGTTATGTCGTTTGCATATCGCAAGTCATTAAAGAATCTTCCTCCAATCTTGATGCTCCATTCTTCTTCATATAGTCCAGCTTCTTGGATTATTTCCTCAGCATACAGATTAAGTATGGTGAAAAGATGCAATCCTGACGCACACCTTTCCTGACTTTAAACCATGCAGTATCCCCTTGTTCTGTTGGAATGACTGCCTCTTAATTTATGTACAGGTTCCTGATGAACACAATAAAGTGTTCTGGAATTCCCATTCTTCTCAATATTATCCATAATTTGTTATGATCCACACAGTCGAATGCATTTTCATAGTCAACAAAACACAGGTAAACATCTTTCTGGTATTCTCTGCTTTCAACCAGGATGCATCTGACATCAGCAATGATATCCCTTATTATATATCCTGTTCTGAATCCAGCTTGAATTTTGGGCAGTTCTCTGTTGATGTAATGCTGCAGCCACTTTTGAATGATCTTCAGCAAAGTTTTACTTGCATGTGGTATTGATGATATTGTTCAATAATTTCCACAAATACCATACAATCCAGAATCCCACTTCTAGGAATATGCCCTAGAGAAATAACAGCTATCACACAAGTAGACATATGCATATTAGTGTTCATTGTAGTACTATTCACAATAGCAAAAAGATGGAAACAATCTAAATTCCCATCAACATATGAATGGATAAACAAGTTATGGTACATACACAGAATGGAATACTAGGCAATGATAAAGAACAATGATGAATTCATGAAACATCTCACAACATGGATGAATCTGGAGGGCATTATGCTGAGTGAAATAAGTCAGTTACAAAAGGACAAATACTGTATGAGAACGCAATTATAAGAAATCAAGAAAAGGTTTACACACAGAAAAAAGCATTCTTTGAGAGTGGGGGAAAAATCCTTCATAAGAAAGTGGGGAAGAAGTAGAAGGAAAATCACTAATTAGTAAACAAGTGTCAACTTTGGTGATGGGAAGGACAACACACAACGTAGGGGAAGTCAGCACAACTGGACCAAAGCAAAAGCACAGAAGTTTCCTAGACACAGCCAAACATTTTGAGGGACCAAGTAGTTGAGGCTTGGGCCTGGGGACCAAAGTCTCGGGGGACATCTAGGCAAACTGGCATAACACAGTTCATAAAGAAAATGTTCTACATCCCACTTTGGTGAGTAGTGTCTGGAGTCTTAAAAGCTTGCGATCAGCCATCTAAGATACATCTATCAGCTCCATCCCACTTGAAGCAAAGGAGAATGAAGAAAACCAAAGACACAAGGAAAATATTAGCCCACAAGACAAAAGGACCAAACGAACCAGAGACTTTTCCAGCCTGAAACCAGAAGAAATACACAGTGCCCAGGTACTACCAATGACCGCTCTGACAGGGATCACAATGGAGTCCTAGACAGAGCAGCAGAAAAATATAGAACAGAATTCAAATTCACCAAAAAAGACCAGACTTACTGGTTTGACAGAGACTGGAGGAACCTCCGAAACTATGGCCCCTGTACACTCTGCTAACCCAGAACTGAAACCATTCTTGAAGTCCACTTTTGAGAAACAGATTAGAGAGACCTATAAAACAAAAAATAACACAAATGAGGAATGTGCTTCTTAGTTCAATCAAATATAGGAGACCAAATGGGCAACTCCCGTCCAAAAGCAGGACAAGAAGGCAGGGACAGGAACTGGACAGATGGACACAGGTAACCCAGGATGGAAAGGAGGAGAATGCTGTCATGTTGTGGGGATTGCAGCTAATGCCACAAAACAATGTATGTATAAATTTTTGGATGAGGAATTAACTTGAGCTGTAAACTTTCACCTAAAGTACAATAAAAACAATAAATGAAAAAGTATATAAAAAGGTGAAAAATATGTGAAAAAGAATTAAGAAAATTGAACTAAAAAAGAATGAGTGAAAGAATGTATACAGAAAGGAAGTAAAATGAAACGAAAATGTGAAAAAAGAATTAGTGAATGAAAATGAGAGGAAAATGGAAAAAGAAAATAGAAAGGCAAATGGAAAGAGTAAAAAAGAATTAAGAAAAATGATAAAATGAAAAATTAAAAGGAAAATGTAAAAAATGTGAAAAAATTTTAAAAAGGAATAAAGAGGAAAAATTTTTAAAAAGAAAAAAGGACAGAAAAGAAAGTATAATTAACTAAGCAAATAGACCACTGAAAATGCCAAGAAGTTAATTCCAGTCACAATTCTTCCGGGCACTGAAAACCAGCTTCCTGAACTAGAAGAATGACCAAATCTAGATAGCTAGGGACTCACGTGTTGTTAGCTGCTGTCGAGTGGCCTCTGACTCTTAGCGATCCTGCCTAAAACTGAACGAAATACTGCCTGGTCCTGCACCATCTTCACAATCTTTGATACCCTTGAGCCCATTGTTGCGGCCACTGTGTCAATCCATCTTGTTAAGGGTCTTCTCTTTCCCTAACCCTCTAATTTGCCGAGCATGATGTCCTTCTCCAGGGACTGGTCCCTCTTAATAACATGTCCAAAGTACATGAAACCAAGTCTCGCCATCCTCGCTTCTAAGGAGCATTCTGGCTGTACTTCTTCCAAGACAGATTTGTTTGTTCTTCTGGCAGTCCAAGGTATGTTCAGTGTTCTTCAACAACACCGTAATTCAAAGGCATCAATTCTTCATCGGTCTTCCTTATTCATTATGCAGTTTTCACATATATACGAGGCAACTGAAAATACCATAACTGGTGTCAGGGGCACGTTAGTCCTCAAAGTGACATATTTGCCTTTTAACACTTTAAAGAGGTCTTTTGCAGTGGATATGCCCAATGCAATACGTCATTTGATTTCTTGACTATGCGTCCACGAGCATTGATTATGGATCCAAGTAAACTGAAATCCTTGATAACTTCAATCTTTTCTCCATTTATCATGATGTTGCTTATTGGTTAAGTTGTGAGGATTTTTTGTTTTCTTTATGCTGAGGAGTAATCCATACTGAAGGCTGTAGTCATTGATTTGGATCAGTAAATGCTACAAGCTCTCTTCAACTTCAGCAAGCAAGGTTGTGTCATCTGTATACTGCAGGTTATTAATGAGTCTTTCTCCAGGGATTCATATAGAGGCTTGAAATTACAAAAATATGGTTCCTTATGATGTCACAGCAAGGGATGGACCCATTAAGACAGGATAATTTACAGTGCTTTTCTTCACTTTTGGTCTCAACAGCCTTTTATTCAGTAAAGACAAATAACTGAAGACCCTATGGAGCTGTTATTTTTTGTGTTATAGATATTGATATTTACCATATTACAAACTGAAACCTGTAGAATGCTTCAGTGTCCTTTTCATTTCTAGTTTGAAAAGTTGTGATAAGTTTTGGCTCTTAAAGGGCTCATCCACCAACCGTCAGCTTGTCATACTGTGATGGCTTGTGTGTTGCTTTGATGCTGGAAGCTATGCCACCAGCATTTCCAATACGAGCAGTCACCCAAAGCCTACAGCCTTCAGCAGGGATTACACCTCAACATAAAGAAAACAAAAATTCTCACTAATGGACCGATTAGGAACATCATGATAAACGGAGAAAAGATGGAAATCGTCAAGCATTTCGTTTTACTTTCATCCACAATCATCGCCCATGGAAGCAGCAGTCAGGAAATCAAATGACGTGTTGGGCAAATATGCTGCAAAAGACCTCTTTAAAGTGTTAAAAAGCAAAAATGTCACTTTGAATACTAAGGTGCACCTGACCTAAGCCATGGTATTTTCAATGGCTTCATATGCATGCGAGATTTGGTCAACGAATAAGGAAGATGAAAGAATTGACAAATTTGAATTATGGTGTTGGTGAAGAATGTTGAATACAGTATGGACTGCCAGAAGAACAAACAAATCCGTCTTGGAAGAGGTACAACCAGAATGCTCCTTAAAAACGAAGATGGTGAGATTTTTCCTAACTTACTTTGGACATCTTATCAGGAGGGACCAATCCCTAAAGGACATCATGTTTGGTAGAGGGTTATTGAAAAAAAGAAAGGCCTTCAACAAGATGAAATGACACAGTAGCTACAATTGGCTGAAACAATAGCAATGATTGTGAGAATGGCTGAGGATGGCACAGGACTGAGCAATGTTTCCATCTGTTATGCATAGGGTCGCTATGAGTCAGAACAGACTCAATAATAACTAACAACAACAAAGGGCTTACAATATGTACACTTAAAATATTCAATTCCTTTTTGTTTTTTTAATTTGAATGATTGGTCTCAAAATTATGCCACAACTTGACTGGCATCATATTATACAAAAATGTTCAGTTGCATAATGCAAAATAAGGTATACTTAAGTGAAAAAAAGTAAGTTCATGTGAAGATAACATAACAACATAAACTTACTTATGGTTTATTTACTTATTTGGGGGAGGGCTATTTCTGAGAAACTCTGAAAAATTACACCAGATATCATTAAAATAAACTGGTGCTGATATTAACAGAGCACTTGAGATATAGGAGGAAGTCAGATTTCTGAATATACCATTTTATGTAGTTTTTGCTTTTGAATGATGTAAAAGTGTTATAAGTCAAAATGAAAGAAAACTTTGAAATTAAATGTAAACAGAAAAAATAAACATAATAGTATATTAAGCTGCCACTATCCATCCATGAGTTTGTCCTATTGTGGTGATTGGCTATTATGCTGAATGCTATTTCACCATTATTTCGAATACCTGCAGGGTCACCGATGGCAGATAGATTTCAATGGAACTTCCAGACTAAAACAGACTAGGTAGAAGAGCTTGCAGTCTACTTTTGAAAAAAAAAAAAAAAGGCACTGAAAACCTGGAGAGTAATGGAACATTGTCTGATGTAGTGTTGTAAGTTGAGCCCCTTAGATGAGAAGGCACTCAAAATACAACTGGGTAAGAGCTGCCTTCTCAAAGCAGACTTTCCCTCATGTCTTATATATCATTATATGGACGACATTCTCCTAGCCCATCCCAAACCAGAACAACTTGATTCGCTTCTTGTCTCTGTTCAACACTTCTTACAAGGTTTTGGCTTACAAGTAGCCCCTGAAAAAGTTCAGTCTTTCACCCCGTGGCAGTGTCTGGGATACTATCTTGACACCCATATCGTTCGCCCTAAAACACCAGAAATTATAATTCCCAAGGCCTTAACTCTAAATGACTTCCAAAAGATCCTTGGTCATATTAATTGGCTGTGACCTTCACTCGGCATAACAACCTCTCAACTAACCCACTTATTTGGGATCCTTAAGGGTGACCCTGCTGTAACTGCTATGAGGACACTCTCTCCTCAAGCACGCCATGAATTAATACTTATTAACCAAGCCATTAAAGAAAAATTTTTGAGTCGTTTACAGATAAATCATCCTGTTTACCTTCTCCTATTAAATACTCCTCATAGTCTTACAGGCGTGCTCTGTCAACTTACTCCTGACTTGGGAGCACTTCAGCGGCTTTTTCTTCCTTATCGCCCTCCACAACAGTTGTTTACATGTTTCTCTCAGCGCATTAACTTATTAATGCAAGGACACACCCGCACTCGACAGCTCTTGGGTTCTGACCCTCATTTTATATACTTTGGGGTAACGAAAACAGCTTTTGACCACACTCTTCTTAATTCTGAAGAGCTCCAAATCGCTTTGGCTGATTTTACTGGGCAAATAATTTACTCTTATCCCACTTCAAGGCCACTGTCTACCCTGCAGCTTCTTCCTTTACAATCTTCTACTATGCTCTCTCCTTCCCCTCTTGCTAATGCCTCTACTGCCTTTATAGACGGATCAGGAAAAACTGGAAAGGGAGCAGTCACTTGGCAGATGGACGGTGCCTGGCAGCATTTTAATACACAAAAAGCCTCCACTACACAGCACACCGAGTTGTTGGCAGCTGTTGCTGCCTTTGAAATTTTTAAATCAATGCCTTTCAATTTAGTCACTGATTCTGCTTACGTTGTTCACACTATTCAACATATTAGTGATGTAACTCTTAGATTTAGTCCCGATTATGAGTTATTTACTTTATTTAAAAGGCTCCAAACCCTGCTTAATAGCCGTAATTCTCCTTTTTTTGTGGTGCATGTGCACTCCCATACACCCTTGCCAGGGCCTCTTTCTGACAGCAATTCTCGCGCCGATTTACTTGCTGGCTCTGCCTTTTCTAATGCACGAACTTCTCATAATTTCTTTCATCAAAATGCACGCGGACTTCAAAAACAATTTTCTATCTCTCTTACTGAAGCACAGCAAATTGTTCGCACCTGTCCTGACTGCCAACGCTTTTCTCCCACGTCCTTTGCTGCTGGCATTCAATCCACGTGGTCTAGTAGCAAATCAATTGTGGCAAATGGATGTAACACACTATCCTCCCTTTGGGAAACTTAAATATCTCCATGTGTCCATAGATACATGTTCTGGGTTTCTTTATGCTACAGCCCTTTCTGGGGAACTTTCTACTCATGCCTGTTGTCAATTTACCCAAACCATTGCAACTATGGGATGTCCCCAAGCCCTTAAAACTGATAATGGGCCTGCATATACTTCTGCTAAATTTCAACAATTTTGTGCCACTTGGAATATTCTTCATACCACTGGCATTCCTTATAAACCTCAAGGGCAAGCCATAATTGAACGCGCCCATCATACTCTCAAACAGCTCTTAAATAAACAAAAGGGGGGAGATGATGGGCCTAGAGTATGTGACCAGAATGAAAGACTTGCCAAAGCTCTTTTTACCTTTAACTTTTTATCGGTTGCCAAAGATGGTCGTACTGCTGCAGACAACATTTTATCCCCTCTGACACCAGACCTCACCCACAGGTCCTCTATAAAGATCCTCAAAATCTCTCTGTCTGGCAAGGACCTGTAGAATTACTAACCTGGGGGCGAGGGTATGCAGCTGTTTTGTCTCCTACAGGCCCACTTTGGATTCCTGCTCCGGCTGTGGCGCAGCCCACGCTCCATCCCTCCTGCGGTGCTCCGAGCCCAGTCCAGGGTTGCCGCTGCCTGGGCTCGCTGGCCCGGTCGCCTGGGGTGTTGCCACCCAGGACAGCCCTGCCTGGAGGCTCTGGGCAGGCGAAAGCGGGCTCTGCGCTCTGGCCGTGACTAGGGGTCCCAGATGTGCCCTGTGCTGCGGCTCCCCCGTGCGCCAGCACACTCTGCCCTGTGCCTCTGCCCCTTCCCCTCTCTGAACCGCCACCACCACCCCCTTTGTGGCCACCATCCAACTCAACTCCAGAGCTACAACTGACACCAGCACCCCTTCCCCCAGGGATGAACACTGAAGTGCCACCATTTGACCCGAAATCACCCCTTCCCCCGGTGGTGGACACTGAACAACAGAGATCTGCAATACCAGTAACATGGGGAGGTCTGAAAGCCCTCTCCTCCAAAGCTGAACATATCCTCTCAACTACAGGTGCCCCACTTACACCTGAAAATCTATTTCTAACCATCGTCTCATTTGTGACCTTCAATTCTCAACAGGTATGTGTTATCTTCCTCCTCCTTTCTCAGGTACTAACAACCTCTGCCTCAACCACTTATTGGGCTAATGTTCTTAGCCCCCCTGTCTTCCACTCGATTACTTGGGAAGAACCAGAGCCCCCTCTTTCTTCTAATGATACTAATGTTACTGGAAGACAATATTTGGCCTATTCCAAACCACTTACTAACTTCCCTGAAGAGGAATGGTTTGTACTGTCCACAAATTGGACACTCTACGCTGACACCCTTCCTTTGTGTTTCACTACTCAGCCATGCATTGCTTCTGCGTGCATGCCTATACTAGAACAATGGTATATGAATTACATTTACTACAATGGCACCTATAAGCAACCAGCCTATTCTAAGCAATATTTCATTAAAGCCATAGGCATCAATGGCACGTTCAGTGCCTATGATACTCACTCACCTCCTTCCATCCCTGTATGTCAACACCCACACTTATCTCTTACAGACCCTATTGATAATACTTGGGTTATTTGTTGAACTACTAACTTTTCTTCATATTCTCTCCCTTTCAATATTTCACTAGAAAATTGGGGCCCTCAAGGTTTAATTTTATTACCAGATTGCTCTACTTGGCAGTGGGCAGCCCCATACCATTATCAAGGACATTCTAAGTCCTGGAACCCTGGCCTAGCTGGACCCATTCTTTGCTTACGTTATTCAACTACTTATTTCTCCCCATTAAAAATCCTTTCTTGGCAATTAGGTCTCCCTTTTTATGAAAGAACTCTTCGTTCAGGAGCCTTTCTGAAGGGGACAGAGGATGCCAAGAACCCACTCCCCAAATTAAAATGGACTCTCGGCCATAACAATTCTGTGCTTATATGCATGTCTCGACCATACATTTTTGACTCCATGTCTGTCCAGACAAAATGTCTCCACTCTTAACATCAATTTTGTATTTGTTCTTCGACAAAAAGGCCACCTTTGGCTGCCCGTTAACCTTACACGCCCTTGGCAAGATAGTTTCCCCCTCGCTCAGGTTGTTAATGCATTACAGAAAACACGAACTAAAAGGTTTCTTGGAATTCTCATAGCCTCTATTATCACAGCCACTGCTATTGCCACTACAGCAGCTACTGCTGCTGTAGCTCTCTCCCAGTCTATTCAGACCGCCCAGCAGTTTAACACTTACATGCAAAATGTTACTTCTGAAATGCAAACTATGGCACATATTGATCAAGAGATCCTCAAGCATCTGGGTGCTTTAGAAGCCTCAGTCCTTTGGCTTGGAGAGCGACAGGAAGCCCTATGGGAACATTCCCAACTAACCTGTGATGCTGAATACACTCGCTTCTGTGTTACAGCCCTTCCATATAATGAATCCTGGAAGGATGTTAAAAGTAATCTTTTAGCTAGCTTTGCTTCCCCATTGAAAAGTGATATTCAAAAATTACAATTTCAATTACAAGAACAGCTCTTGAGATTACAATCAGAGTCTAATAAGGTTACACTTAATGATTTTGCCTACTGGCTCAACCCACACATTGGTTCTCTAGACTCAATCTCCGTGTCTGGATCCTTTTTGCTATAGGATGTTTAATAGTCTTGTGCCTCCTTATAGTCATCCGATGTCTCTGCTCCCTGAAGATCTCCCATCACCAACAGAAGTCGGCCTTCTATGCCTGGACCATTCGCTACCAGTCACCTAAACAGGAGATGGGAAAAATAAAGACCTTCTCTTAAGAAGGCCCTTCCTATGCTATTATTTTGATAATCAGTAATTACCTGTATTTTGTTAATCAGTAAGTTCCCAATGAAAATTTGTTATGTATAAACTCCTCTATATTTTCTGCTTCTCCTAGTCAGATGCTTCTGTATAGATAGATTTCTAAGTTAGATGATTTCTTTCCAATTGATAGTAAATTTGTGTAAATCAGTATTTGTTTGATTGTTAAATCTGTTATAATGTATAAATTGCCCTTCCTAGTGATTCCCTTCCAAGTAATAGTGAAGCCGTGTAAATCATTGCTTGTTTGATTGTTAATGAATCCTTGAGCCTTTATAAATCTTTAAGCCTTTAAGAATAATAATTTCAGTGGATGTTAAAAGTTAGTGTTCACCTGATAAAATGAGAGTTGGAGGAAACCCATTGGTCCAACAATATAATATCTTTATAAGATCACCCTCTATTGTCATACACACCTAAAAGGCACATTAAGTCCGCTCACTCCGGCTATGCAATTGATAAGAGCATCACTTTTACTTAGTAACCTGGTGAAAAACCAGATGGTATCCAGTGGAAAACAAGCACCATGAGTTTAAAGAGCCTGCTGCGGCCGCCATCTAGAAGCACTAAGCCGAGGCATTAAGTAACAACCTGGTGAAGAACCATATGGTATCCGGTGGAAAACCAGCACCATGAGTTTAAAGAGCTTGCCATAGCTGCCATCTAGGAGCTCGACTATGTCCAGGTGTTACTCATAGTTATGGTACTTCTCCTCCTTAAATATATGGAGTGTGCCCCAGCTGAAGCTGGGCTCACAAGGACTCACTAAGACGCCAGGCCCTGAGGTGTAGAGACTGTAGCTGAGATAATCTTGGATTTTATCTCATAGATAAAATTTTACTTTGTCCTACCGGACACTTGTTGGACCAGTGGAAACCCTCTTGATTCTTATTCCATTAACTAAACAAAAGGGGGGAGATGTGGGGATATATGCCATTTAAACGTGGCTGCACTATTGACAACTGCAGCCCCCACAGGCCTCTATGCTGTATACGACATGTTGGAGACTTGTCAGCGATGAGAAAGAGATTAGGCACGACTTGTTTTCCCAAACCTATTGTCCTGTTACTGATTGGCTTGTTTACCTGAATTCCTTCTCCCTTGCCGAAACTTATTGTTACTCACCCAAAGCCCATTGTTCTGTTATTTGCTTCACTGCTTGCTGTATTGACTATAAAATAAACTCC
Organism: Dugong dugon; assembly: GCA_030035585.1. Lineage (NCBI taxonomy): Eukaryota > Metazoa > Chordata > Mammalia > Sirenia > Dugongidae > Dugong > Dugong dugon. The sequence continues at coordinate 19,125,132 of CM057462.1, read as the reverse complement.
TGGGACTGAAGCCGGGGTTTGACAACTCAGAGTGACCCTCCTGGCCCCACTTGTCTGTAAGAGTTGTGGCATTGGTTATTGTCTCCGCCGTCCCGACAACCATCACCACTGTGACAGGCTCCCAATAATATTAACAGAAATCATGGAGACCAGAAGGCAGTGAGATGACATATTTAAAGTGCTGGAGGTTATAAAAACAAACAAAACAAATCATTCATGAATTCTATATCCACCAAAACTGTCCTTCACAAATGAGGGTGAAATTGAAACATATCCAAATACATAAAAGCTGAGGGAGTTGGTTGCCACTATACTAGACTTGTCTTACAAGAAATGATAAAGGGAGTTCTTCAAGCTGAAATGAAACAACACTAAAGAGTAATGTGAAGCCATATAAAGAAATAAAGATGTCCAATAAAGGCAATTATATATGCAAATAAAAGAGGTGGTATTTTTGTGGCTTAGGTTTATACGTCTACTTTTTATGTCATACATGATTTAAATGACAAATGCACATATCTGCAAATTTATGTTATTGGGAACACAATGGATAAAAATGTAGTTTGTGAGAAGAAAACTTAAAGCAGGGAGATGGAGTTATATAGAATCTAAGTTTTTGTATAACATAAAAGATAAATGGTAAAAATTTAATTTTGATTGTTATAAATCCACAGTGTTAAATGTAATCTCCACAGTCACTACAAAGACAATATTTTTAAAAATACCAAAAAGGATAAGAAGGAAAACAATACAATGACAGAAGTGAAAGGGGAAACAGTTCTACAATCGAAGTTGGAGACTTCAATATACCACTTTCAATAATGGATAGACTATCTAGACAATAAGGAAATAAGAGGATTTGAACAACAGTATAAAACAACCAGATCTCACAGACATATATAAAACACTTCACCCAACAACAGCAGCATATATAGTCTATGCTAAGGCATATGGATCATTCTCCAAGATAGGTCATATATTAGATCACAAAACAAGTCTCAATACATTAAAAAAGATGGAAATAATCAACCCTATCTTCTGTGACCATAATGCAAGGAAACTAAAAAATCAATAACAGGAGGAAAAGTATATATTCCAAAAATATGTGAAAATTAAACAATACATTAGTAAATAGCCAATGAGTGATAAAAGAAATCAAAAGGGAAATTAGAAAATAATATGGAGACTGATAAAAACCAAAGCAAAACTGCAAAACTTGGGGATGCAGCAAAGATAGTACTTAGAGGAAAATGTCTATCAGTGAATGCTACATTACAAAAGAGAGATCTCAAGTCAATAACCTAACATTACATTTCAGAGCCCTGGGGGCTCAGTGTTTAAGAGCTCGGCTGCTAACCAAAGGATTGGCAGTTCAAATCCACCAGCAGCTCCTTGGAAACCCTATAGGGCAGTTCTATTCTGTCCTATCCAGTTGCTATGAGCTGGAATCACCTCGACAGCAACGGGTAACATTACATCTCAAAAAAATAGAAAAAGAAGAGTAAACTAAGCCCAAACATACCACAATGACAGAAATAACGGAGACTATAGTGTAGATAAAAGAAATAGAGAACAGATTTTAAAAAAGTGGGGGAATCAATGAAACAATAATGTGGTGTTTTAGAAAGAGCAATAAAATTGACAAACCTTTTGCTAGACTGACTAAAGAGAGAAAAGGCAAATAACTGAAATCAGAAATGAATGTGGAGCTATAACTATCGATCATATAGAAATAAAAAGGATTACAAGAGAACACTGTGAATAATTGTATGCCAACAAATTAGATAATCTACATGAAATGGAAAATTTCTAGAAACACACAAATTACCTACATTGACTCAAGAAGAAATAGAAAAATTTAACAGAACTACAACAAGAGATATCTTGGAAGAAGTACAACCAGAATGCTCCTTAGAAGGAAGGATGGTGAGACTACTTCTTATGTACTTTGGACATGTGGTCAGGAGGGATCAGTCCCTGGAGAAGGACATCATGCTTGGTAAAGTACAGGGTCAGCAAAAAAAAGGAAGACCCTCAACGAGATGGATTGACACAGTGGCAGCAACTATGGGCTCAAGCATAACAACGATTGTGAGCATGGTGCAGGACCCAGCAGTGTTTCGTTCTGTGGTGCATAGGGCTGCTATGAGCTGGAATCAACTTGATGGCACCTAAGAACAACAACATAACAAGAGACAGAACCAGTAATCAACATCATCCCAGGATAGAAAAGACCAAAGCCTGATGTCTTCACTACTGAATTCTACCAAACATTTAAAGAATTCACTTCAATTCTTCTCAAACTCCTCCAAAAATAGAAGAGGAAAGAACACTTCCTAACTCATTCTATGAGGTGAAGATTACTTTGATACCAATAGCAGACACAGACATGGCTAGAAAAAAAGAAGAAAAAAAAAAAAGGTAGACCGGTGTCCCCAGGAATTTAGATGCAAAAATATTCAATAAAATACGAGAAACCCAACCCAATAGCATATTAAGAGAATTATGCACCATGACCAAGTGAGGTTTATTCCAGTATGCAAGGATGGTTAAACATTAGAAAATCAATATAATATACTACATCAGTAATATGAAGGAAAAAATCACATGACCATATTAACTGATGAAGAAAAAGCAATCACAAAATCCAACACTTTTCGAATTGCCCCATAGGGTTTCTAAAGAGCGGCTGATGGATTCGAATTGTCGACCTTCTGGTTAGCAGCCAAGCTCTTAACCGCTATGCCACCAGGGCTCCAATTTCCTGTATAGAAAGCTCAAAAGAGGTAATAACAATATATGCTTTACGAACTAAGACTCAGGTGGTAAGGTTGTAATAACAGCAATAACAGTAATAATGTATTTCTAATATATAGATAGTAGTTACCTCTAGGTTAATGAGATCAGGGCAGAACACACTGGGAGGCTCTAAAAACTCTCCAAGTCCTATTTATAATCAGGTGTTTAAATTAGTATTGTTAAAACTTTACATGAAAAGCTTCACGCAGTCTTTATATTTTACAGTAGAAAGTTTAAGGCATTAATTTTCATACATTAATTTTACAAAGTAATTTTAATCCTTTCACTTTGATTTAACTTGTCTTAGCTAAGGAGACCTGGTGGGCCCGTGGTTAAGAGCTCGGCTGCTAACCAGAAGGTCGGAAACTCTATGGGGCAGTTCTACTGTCCTATAAAGCTGCTATGAGTCAGAATCGATTCAACAACAGGCTTTGTTTTTTTTGGTCTCAGGTAAGAAGGACTTACATGCCTAAACTTTTGATACCTGAATCTTAGAATTTTACATTTACATTCACTAGAGCAAACTTGGTAAAAGCAAAAGGGTGGAAACTTTCGGAATGTCCAAACACGATGAATAGGTTAAAAACAAGAAAGAAAAAGTGAAAGTATATCTGTAACCTGACACTACGAAAGCCAGTAAATTTCCATTAGTCAGGAAAGACTGCCTTAAACTAGCCCGAACCAGATTTGGCCCACCCCACATGTGCAGAAGGGCCAGCTGTGCCCTTTAATTGACCTTAACAGAGGGCGCAGCAACAAGTGGAACACAAATCAGTAGGAAAATCATCACCCGGACCCTATTCTGAAATGAGAGGTCTGATAGGAACCACATCACCTTCTGTTTCCGGGTGCCTTCTAGATTTTTCCCCACCCAGTACACTTGTGGGGCCGCCACCTTGCTGGACAAATCCCTTGTAAGCCCTGTTTCCCCATAGCTTGGGGAGTCGGATCTGAGGAACTTCCTCCCAGCTCCTTGCTCTACACATTGCAATGAAGTTACTTTCCCTTTGTCGAAGATCGGTGTCCAGATCATTGGCAAGTCTGAGTGCGACAGACGGAACTCACCTTCCCGGGTTCAGCAACAATTCTGGTTCCTAATGTGGGACCAGAGAGTTGCACAGACCCTCCGTCTGGCACCCGGCACCCCCTCGACCTCGAGCAAAACCTCCACTAACCTTCAGGGTGCACCCAGTGTCTTGATAGGGAGGATCAGGTGGATCTCCTAACTGCGAATGAGGTGGAAACAGGCCCGAGGCACTTTTACTTTGCGAATTAGAAACTAACTCAGTTATAGGCATCCACTGGTTAAGTGCCCTTGGAATTTCTCTTTTTGCATGTAAGTGCTCAGCATTGGAGGTATTTGGATGATTGAAAGTAGGACTAAGACATCCTCATTAGGGGGATTGAAGCCTGCTAAGACATCCTGGTTATATTCCCCACCAATCTCTTTTTAAGTGCGTGTGCTTGGAATCTGAGTTGGGAAGGTCTCTGAAGGGTTCCAAGTAGGACTAAGAAATCCCCATCAGGGGGGACTGAAGCCCCACTAAGACATCCTCATTACTTTCCCAGCCACTCCCCCTAGCAGACAACGGGCAGCCTAGTTTCTGGCTGACCTTGGTCACCTTCAGTTTCTGATTCTGACTGTGTGTGTGTGAGTGAAATATGGGAAACCAACCTAGCGTAGCTTTACTAGTGCTCTTTTATCTTTCATGTGGATTATAATTACTGTTTGGGGTCACTTATCTATGCTACCATCTAGATCTCCTTTGCAGAAGAGAGGGAAAATGGAATAAAATCCCCTATGTACAAACTTTTATGTCTCTCTGGCAAAATAAAAATCTATAAAAACAGTGTAAGCTAATGGTGCAAGGGAAAAAAGAAGGGGAGAAAAGCCCTACCTGGAGTTGCCTGGGGCAAAAGTCAGGCCAGATAAGCTGGATGATTGATAGGGGGCCGGGGTCTTCTGGTTCCACCCAGCTAGATGCCCAGGGCCTATGTATATAATTGGGAAGATAAGTCAAGTGAAGAAGACAAAACTGGAATGTTTTAAAAGGGTTATGTGTTTAGGATTATGCATTTATCTGAAGGTATTATGGATATTGAATATTTTTCCTACCTAATGTTATAAAGCAGACCTAGAAATGAATATTGGGTATTATAGATTATAGGGAGCATGTAACTCCGCCATCGGCCAATACTTAATTGGATATGCTAAAAGGGGGACTAGGATTTTCCTGGGAGAAACACAGGCTTTTTGTTTCAAGCAAGCAGCAGATCTGCTGACTATGCCCCCTCCTCCTTATCCACCTGGAGTTGTAAGCCTGGTTCCTTGCCCAACACCAGCCCTTTCGGCCCCACCTGACCAGCGCCAGCAGCCCTTGTGCTCAGTGCAGCAGTGACAGCCACTACCCCTTTGGCGGAATACTCCGCCACCCCTCTGACAAACTGTTTGCCAGTCCCTAATGAGTCAGAAACTCCTTGTCCTGCCCAGGGAATCCTCTCCCCAGCGCATACCCAAAGTGGGGAAAATTTGGCCAGGGATACACCCAAGTCTTCTCAGGGCAATTTCCACTGAGACAAATGCCTGCCAGACTGGATCACTACGGCCAGCCTAGAGGGTTTATCTGGGTCCATAACACCGTTCTCCACTTCTGATCTGTATAATTGGAATACTCTTTTAACTCCAGAGGAATGGAGGGATGATCTTAGAAAAGGAATGCCAAAAGGCTGACAGGTTGCATAACCTCAACCCTCAGAATAGTGTTAGACTCATGGCAACCCAAACTGTTCCTGCCACAGATACCCTGCTGGGGGCAGAATATCTAGCATATTATAAACAATTTTTGAGGGTTGGTTTATAGCCAGGGGCCCTGTCATGGATTGAATTGTGTTCCCCTAAAATTTCTGCCAACTTGGCTAAGCCATGATTCCCAGGATTGTGTGATAGTCCACCATTTTGTCATCTGATGTGATTTTCCTATGCGTTGTAAATCCTATCTCTATGATGTGATCAGATGGAATTAGTGGCACTTAAGTTGATGAGGCGGAACTCAATCTGCAAGATTGGATTGCATTTTAAGCCAATCTCTTTTGAGGTATGGAAGAATCTATCAGAGAGTTGGGGACCTCATACCACCAAGAAAGCAGCGCCAGGAGCAGAGCGTGTCCTTTGGACCCAGCTAGTCCAGGGGAAGATTGATGACAAGGACCTTCCTCCAGAGCCCACAGAGAGAGAGACAGCATTTCCCTGGAGCTGATGCCCTGAATTTGCACTTCTAGCCTCCTAGACTGTGCGAGAATAAATTTCTCTTTGTTAAAGCCATCCGCTTGTGGTATTTGTTATAGCAGCACTAGATGACTAAGACAGGTCTCAAAACAGAAGAATCTTAGAAAAGTCCAGGATGTAAAACAAGGCCCCAAGGAAAATCCCTCCAGCTTCCTAGAACGGGTATACGAAGCATATTGGCACTTTACTGATATAAGGTATATTTGTAACCTGACCCTACAAATGCCAGTAAATTTTCATTAGTCAGAAAATGACTGCCTGAAACTAGCTCAAGCCAGATTTGGCAGGATCACAAGCACAGAAGGGCCAGGTGTGACAGTTAATTGATCTCAACAGCGGGCACCGCAACAGGTGGAATGAATCAGAAGGAAAATCATCACCCGGACCCTATTCCAAAGCGAGAGGTCAAACGAGAACCACTTCACCTCCTATTTCCTGTCCTCCTTCTAGAACTTTCCCTCCTCAGTATGCCTGTGCAGCCGCCATCTTCCTGCCCAAATCACATATAAGCCCTGCTTCCCCATAGCTCCGGGAGTTGGATCTGAGGAATTTCCTCCCCGGCCCTTGCTCTGTGCATTGCAATAAAGTTACTTTTCCTTGCTGAAAGACCGGCGTCCAGATCATTGGCTAGTCTCAGCAGGTAGCACAGAACTCACGTTCCTGGGTTCAGCAACATATCCACTAAATGCAGTACTATGGAGTTTTATACTACTTTATAATTTAAACTGTTGTGAAGAGCTGTGGTATAAAAGGAGCAAAGTGGATAAGCCTCACCTTTATCACTGACTCATCACCAGTCACTGCCACGGCACTTCCTGTCTCTGACCCTAAACACCGAGAATTAGGTCAGACTTCATCATTGGCCACCCTGAGCCCGGTCAAAACATCACTGGCCATCCAGGACCAGGCCATTGGTGACCAGCCATTTGAACAGGAGTCTGCACAACTTCCTGCACTTTAGACCAGCAGCCTCCCATTGTCTCTCTCTGGTCCTCTGGGACTAGGTCACAAGTGGAAGAACTCCATCTTACATCAACTGCCCCTGCAGCCTTTCCCTTGCCACCAGGCACCCATGCTGGGTCTTCACAAATTGACTGCCTGTGCAGCCCTTTCTCTGAATTAGCCACTGAGCTAATTCAGAGTCTCATTGCCCCGTAGTAGTTGCTGTTAGGTGCCGTCAAGTGGATTCTGACTCATAGCGAGCCTATGTACAACATAAAGAAACACAGTCTGGTCTTGGTCCATCCTTATGATCACTGTTATGCTTGAGCCCATTGTTGCAGTCATGGTGTCAATCCATATCGTTGAAGGTCTTCCTCTTTTACGCTGACACTCTATTTACCAAACATGATGTTCTTCTGCAGAGACTGGTCCCTCCTGATAATATGTCCAAATTATGTGAGAACAAGTCTCGCCATCCTCGCTTCTAAGGAGCATCCTGGCTGTACTTTTTCCAAGACAGATTTGTTCATGCTTTTGGCAGTTCATGGCATATTCAATATTCTTTGCCAACGCCATAATTCCAAAGCATAAATTCTTCCTCAGTTCTCCTTATTCATTGTCCAGCTTTCCCATGCACATGAGTCATTTGAAAACACCACAGCTTGGGTCATGGGCACCATAGTCCTTAAAGTGACGTCTTAGCTTTTCAACACTTTAAAGAGGTCTTTTGCAGCAGATTTGCCCAATGCAATGTGTCGTGTGATTTCTTGACTGCTGCTTTCATTGGTGCTGATTGTGGGGCAAAGTAAAATGAAATCCTTGACAACTTCAATTATTTCTCCATTTATTCTGACATTGCTTTATTGGTCCAGTCGTGAGCATTTTTATTTTCTTTACATTGAAGGGTAACACATACTGAACGTTGAGGTTTTTGATCTTCATAAGTAAGTGCTTCAAGTCATCTTCACTTTCAGCAACCAGAGTTGCATCATCTGCATAATACAGGTTGTTAGTGAGTCTTCCTCCAATCTTAATGCCAAGTTCTTCAAATAGTCCAGCTTCTCCGATTATTTGCTCAGCATACAGATTGAATAAGTATGGTGAAAGGATAAAACTCTGGCACACAACTTCCCTGACACTAAACCACACAGTATCCCTTTGTTCTGTTCAAACATGATCTATGTACAGGTTCCTCATGAACACAATTTAGGGTTCTGGAATTCCCATTCTTCACGATGTTATTCATAATCTGTTATGATCCACACTGTCCAATGCCTTTGCATAATCAATAAAACGCAGGTAAACATCTTTCCGGTATTCTCTGCTTTCAGCCAGGATCCATCAGACATCAGCGATGATATCCCTCGTTCCATGTCCTCTTCTGAATCTGGCGTGAATTTCTGGCAGTTCCCTGTCGATGTACAGCTGAAACCTCTTTTGAATGATCTTAGGCAAAATTTTACTTGCTTCTGATATTAATGATATTGTTCATGATTTCCACATTCATTTGGATCACCTTTCTTAGGAACAGGCATAAATATGGATCACTTCCAGTCGGTTAACCAGGTAGCTGTCTTCCAAATTTCTTGGCATAGACGAGTTAGCACTTCCAGAACTGCATCTGGTTGTTGAAGTAACTCAATTGGTACTCTGTCAATTCCTAGAGCCTTGTTTTTTTATAATGTCTTCAGTGTAGCTTGGACTTCTTCCTTCAGTACGATTGGTTCTTGATCATATGCTACCTCCTGAAAGGACTGAATATCAACCAGGACTTTCTTGGTACAGTGACTCTGTGTATTCCTTCCATCTTTTGATGCTTCCTGGGTTGTTCAGTATTTTGCCCATAGGATCCTTCACTATTGCAACTTGAGGCTTGGTTTTTTTCTCCAGTTCCTTCTGCTTGAGAAATGCTGAGCATGTTATTTCCTTTTGGTTTTCTAACTCCAGGTCTTTGCACATATTATTATATTTTACTTTCCCTTCTCGAGCTGCTCTTTGCAATCTTCTGTTCAGCTCTTTTACTTCATTATTTCTTCTGTCTCTAGCTACTCAACATTCAAGAGCAAGAGTCAGAGTCTCTTCTGACATCCATTTTGGTCTTTTCTTTCCTGTATTTTTTATGGCCTCTTGATTTCTTCATGTATGATGTCCTCAATATCATTCCACAGCTTCTCTGGTCTTCAGTTGTCAGTGTTCAATGTGTCAAATCTATTTCTCAGATGGTCTCTAAATTCAGGTAGGATATACTCAAGGTCGTACCTTGGCTTCTCATGGATTTGTTCTAATTTCTTCAGTTTCAACTTGAACTTGCATAGGAGAAATTGATGGTCTGTTCCGCAGTCAGTCCCTGGTCTTGTTCTGATTGATGATACTGAGCTTTTCCATCATCTTTATCCACAGATGTAGTCGATTTGATTCTTGTGAATTCCATCCAGTGAGGTCCACGTGTATATGCACCATTTATGTTGTTGAAAAAGGTATTTGCTATGAAGAAATCATTGGTCTTGCAAAATCTATCATGCAGTTTCTGGCATTGTTTCTATCACCTAGGCCACATTTTCCACTGCCAATTCTTATTCTTGTTTCCAACTTTCACATTGCAATCACCAGTAATTATCAATGCATCCTGACTGCATGTTTCATCAATTTGACATCAGAAGTTGGTAAAAATCTTCAGTTTCTTCATCTTTGGCCTTAGTGGTTTGTGCATAACTTTGAATACCGGTCACATTAACTGGTCTTCTTTGTAGGCCTATGAATATTATTCTATCACTGACAGCACTGTACTTCAGGATAGAACTTGAAATGTTCTTTTTCATGACGAATGCAATACCATTCCTCTTCAAGTTGCCATTCATGGCATAGTAGACCATATCATTGTCTGATTCAAAATGGCCAATACGAGTCCATTTCAGCTCACTAATAACTAGGATATCAATCTTTATGTGGTCTATTTCATTTTTGACGATTTCCAATTTTCCTAGAGTCATACTTCGCACATTCCACGTTCCAATTATGAATGGATGTTTCCAGCTGTTTCTTCTCATTTTGAGTAGCAACACACCAACAAATGAAGGTCCTGAAAGCTTGACTCTATCCACATCATTAACGTTGCCTCTACTTTGAGGAAGCAGCTCTTCCTCAGTCATATTTTGAGTTTATTCCAACAAGAAGGGCTCATTTTCCAGTACTGTATCAATGTTGCTATTCACAAGGTTTTCACTAGCTAATTTTTCTCAGAAGTCTACCACCAGGTCCTTCCTCCTAGGTCTCTCTTAGTCTGAAAGCTCAGCTGAAACCTATCCACCATGGGTGACCCTGCTAGTATTTGAATGCCAGTGTCATAGCTTCCAGTATCAAAGCAACATGCAAGACCCCAAAGTATGACAAACTGACAGACTTGTGGGGGAATTTCCCTGGTGGGTTCATTAATTCTCTGTAATGGCTTACAAAATTCACAGAGGCTATCACCCATACTTACAGTTGCCCACTTATTATAATCAGAAAGAATATAAGCAAAGAGACTCATCAAGCAACTTCTGAGAGATGTCCTGGCAGCATGAGACTTCCATTGTCTCCAGGGACATACCACCCCCACTCCTGTGCATGGATGTTCTCACCAATCCAGCAAGCCCCAAAGAGGAAGCTCCAAGGTCCAGCATCTCTTAGTCTTCGGGATTTCAATGACTGGATCATGCACCACTCTCTTCCTGTAGTTCCCCAGGTGTGTGGCCTGTGTAGCCCCTACTTAACTTGCTATTTTGGAAATCAAATGCATTATGTTTGAAAATAATGTTATTTTCAGAAACCAGGAACAAAAGTCCAATCCTTGTTCTTTGTCCCCAAACTGTCTATGTATGGTTATTAACAAAGAGCTAGTATAAATTCCATGCTATCTTCTGTGTAATAAAGTAGGGGAAATAAAAATTTCTAATTCTACTTCCTTGAATTCATATGAAGAAAAGCTGACAAGATGCTTAAGAAAATTCACAATAAAGCTGGCTAAAGTGAAAGAAGAACGGTCTGGATGATGACAAGAGTAGGTATAAGTCTTCATAGAATATCCTTTTTAATAAAGTTCATATTGAGATTTGAACTGTGAAGGGATTACCTATAGAGAAACATAATAATTTTACTTTTAAACATACTACGAATCAAGTGCAATATTTAATGTGTTTCTTAGGAATGCCCATTCACAAGTATAAAAACATTTCAGATTTAATCAGTTAGGGCCTACTTGCTATGGAGCAGTCTAATGCACTGGAGGAAATCACAAAACTGTACCTCAGAGCTCTGTTTCAACACAGTGACCAGGGATATCTGTCTGTACCATCCATTTTATCTTACTCAGGAAAATGTTTTCAAAATGGCTAGAAGATGCAACACATTAGGGGTTCTGGCATAATATGTTAAATGTGGTAGGAGGCTTTCAGATCCTTCTCAAAAATTAGGCTCTGGTCAGGAGATTCTGTCATTCAACACACAGCACCAAGGCCAAGGGTGGGGATGTTAAGGCCGCATGGTGCCAGCTCTGACAGTTACATGAGGAAGGTAAACTCAGGCACGCAAGCCTTGAAAAACCACTTATGCGTAAGAGAGGGGCCCAGTGACACTGGAGCAGGGCCTTAAGATTTCTCCTAGGGATCAGTCCCTTGGCATCCTCTGCCACTTTTTTACCTCACTGAACAACCGTAGGGCCAGGAGCACTCATCTGGACTCCAATAATTCTTATCTACCCTCACCTCCTTAGGTCAGAATAACCCAGTTCTCTATGGTACTCACCATTTCCTTGCTCCGGCTTCTGGAAGTATAAGTGAATGTCTTCTCTAAGCCCAAGAAGTCACTTCAGTAAGAGGGATGGGAGTGGAAGCAGAGCCACTAAACAGTTTGGAGGCAGAGGAATGGTCTACACAGCCAGAGCAGTTGAAATCCTTGTGAATGCATGGATGTGCAAGACAGTCACTCTAGGTCTCCAGTGGCATAAACTGGATTAGTTCTCTCTGTGGCAAGCCTTGGACCTAAAGTGGGAGAAGGATGATGAAGAAAACAGTACTGAGTAAGGATGGAGTGACAAGTTCTTGGCCTTCAGCTTTTTCCCTGGGCAGGGCTTCCAGGCTCAAGGCAATGCTCCACCAAGAACCTGAAAAAAAAAAAAAAAAACCCAAACCCATTGCCGTGCAGTCGATTCCAACTCAGCGACCCTATAGGACAGAGTAAAACTGCCCTGTGGGGTTTCCAAGGAGCTGCTGGTGGATTCAAACTATGGAGCTTTTGGTTAGCAGCCACAGCTCTTAACTACTGTGTCACCAGGGCTCCCTATCCTGAGGCAATTTGCATTTAAGGTAGAATAGGCTCCAGCCTTCCAGGCACTTGCTTGTATTCTTCATGTAGCTCCATGGGCCTCTTCCTTCTGGCAACCAGATCACAGATGGAGGAATGTACTCATCTTAGAGCATGAGAAGCATCCAGGCCTGGCAAGGCAGGAAAACTTGAACCTGACTTCCTCTAGGAGGTAAGGGGTTCAAAGTTGAGATTGTGGATTCATCTATGTAACTTTCTCCCTTGTAGATCAACACACACTGTTAATTAGGTATCAACATGAGGGAATTTTCAGGAAGAACACATTTTCCAAGTTTGAGGAATGAATTAATCAATCATCACGGATTTTTTATTATACGTAGTTAAAGCTCTGCCATTTCGATTTGTTTTTGTTCAATTTTTATTTCATATATAGTAGTGTAATATGATGAATATTTTTCCCATTGATTTTACAATTAACATTTCTTTCTTCTCTTGTTTTTGTTTTCTTCACAGCCATGACACTAGTGTTCAAGATTTCTAGAAATCTGAGAGGATTCCCAAACACTTTCTCTTTCAAACTTACACTGAATCAAAGAACCAAAAATCAGAAAATCATTAATTTTCACTAAGGAGCTGTCTCACACTTCTGTTCCCAGTTCTTTGCACACCACTTGCCCACCCAGCTGACTCCAATTCTTTTATTTCTTGGTCTCAGTATAAATATTCTATTTCCTGAATGATTTTTATATCAGCGTCTCCCCTTTAGGTTTTATCTTTCCGTTTATTATTCTCTCTAACGATGTTGTTGTTTTTAGGTGTACTACACCTATTTACAACAGAAGGAAACAGTGTCCGGTCCTGCGCAACCCTCACAATCATTGTTATGTTTGACCCCATTGTTACGGCCACTGTGTCAATCCATCTCCTTAAAGGTCTTCCTCTTTTTTGCTGACCCTCTACCAAGCATTATGTCCTTCTCTAGGGACTCTTCCCTACTTATGACATGTCTAAAGTATGTGAAACGAAGTCTTGCCTTCCTTGCTTCTAAGGAGTATTCTGGCTGTACTTCTTCCAAGACAGATTTCTTTATTGTTTTGGCAGCCATGGTATATTCAGTATTCATCTCCAACACCTGAATTCAAAGGTGTCAATTCTTCCATCTTCCTCATTCGTTGTACAGGTTTCACATGCATATGAGGCGATTGAAAACACCATGGCTTGGGTCAGGCGCACCTTAGTCTTCAAGGTGACATCTTTGCTTTTTACCACTTTAAACAGGTCTTTTGCAGCACATTTGCCCAATGCAATGTATCTTTTGATTTCTTGACTGCTGCTTCCATAGGTGTTGATTGTGGATTCAAGTAAAATGAAATCCTTGACAACTTCAATCTTTTCTTCATTTGTCATGATGTTGCTTATTGGTACAGTTGTGAAGATTTTAGTTTTCTTTATGTTGATGTATAATCCATAGTGAAGGCTGTAGTCTTCGATATTCATCAATAAGTGCTTCAAGTCCTCTTCACTTTCAGCAAGCAAGTTTGTGTCGTCTGCATAAGGCAGGCTGTTAATGAGTCTTCCTCCATCTGATGCCATGTTCTCCTTCAGATAGTCCAGCTTCTGTGATTATTGGCACAACAGATTGAATAAGTATGGTGAAAGGATACAACCCTGACACACACTTTTCCTGACTTTAAACCACGCAGTATCCCCTTGTTCTGTTCAAATAACTGCCTCTTGATCTATTTACAGGTTCCTCATGAACACAATTAATGGTTCTGGAATTCTTAGCAGTGTTATCCATAATTTGTTATGATCCACACGGTTGAATGCCTTTGCAAAGTCAATGAAACACAGGCAAACATCTTTCTCATATTCTCTGCTTTCAGCCTTCATCCATCTGACATCAGCAATGATATCTCTTGTTCCATGTCCTCTTATGAAGCCAGTTTGAATTTCTGACAGTTCCCGGTCGAGGTACTGCTTCAGCCTATTTTGAATGATTTCAGCAAAAATTTACTTGTGTATATTAATAATATTGTTCGATAATTTCCACATTCAGTTGGATCACCTTTCTTTGGAATGGGCATATATATGGATCTCTTCCAGTTAGTTGGCCAGGTAGCTGTCTTCCAAATTTCTTGGCATACATGAGTGAACACTTCCAGCGCTGCATCCATTTGTTGTAACATCTCAACTGGTGTTCCATCAATTCCTGGAGCCTTATTTTTAGCCAATGTCTTCAGTGCAGCTTGGGCCTCTTCCTTCAGTACCATCAGTTCTTGGTCATGTGCTACCTCCTGAAATGGTTGAACGTCGACCAATTCTTTTTGGTAGTGACTCTGTGTATTCCTTCCATCTTCTTTTGATGCTTTCTGTGTCATTCAATATTTTCTTACTAATAGCACTCTGTAATTTTAATCCACATCTTTATTTCTCTACTTATGATTTTCAGCATAAACTAGGAGTTTGTTAGATTTATAGACTCTCAAGCCCCACCCCAGACCTGCTGAATCAAAGTCTTCATTTTAACAAGTTCCCCAGTTATCCACATTTACATTCCAGTTTGAGAAGAACTCACTGCTCTGTAGCCTGTAACTGAAGGATGAACACTCTAACAACTGATACCCTCTGAACCATCTACACCTATATTATATCATTCCACTGATCCACAACCATCCTCCATGTCTACGCCACCTCATACTCTTAGCTTGTTCATAACAATTCCTGCTTGACTTTATTCACTCATGATTGTAATTTCCAAAATCTATTTCCAGTATAGTAACTGGTGTGTTCTGTTTGAAATCACAAATATACTCACACCAGTGATTGTCTACTGGTCTTTACAAAAGTTCAGGGTAGTCAGCATGGCTTTAAATGACCTACTGCAATTGCCTCTTCTGGTGTGGCTCACACCACCTCCCACTTTATTTTCTCTGTTTCAACCTTAGCTGACACTCATCAAAGAATGGATGACAGTGGGTTCTCTGCTGCCTCAAGAATTTACACACCAGTTTTTCCAAAGAAAACACTCTTCCCATCATCCCACATGCTATCAACCCTGCTCAACCATGTATGTAGATAAATCAAATTTTTTAAATTTTTACTTAATTTTCCCATCCAAGCAGTTTAACATGACTCGGATTAGGTTCTATTTTCAAATGTTATCAATGTCCCTGGTTTCTCATTATTTATTTAAAACTGTCCTGACTCAATGGCAACAGGTTTTGTTTTTGGTTTTCTCATATTAGACTCAAAATCTATGGGTAAAAAAACAAACTTATTTCCTTCAAGTTGACTCCGACTCACAGTTACCCTACAGGACAGCGCAGAACTGCATGCACCATAGGGTTTCCTAGCCTGTAGTCTTTATGGAAGCAGAGCAATCGGAGGTGCTGGGGGATTCAAACAACCAGCCTTTGATAGCAACCAAGTGCTTAGCCACTCTGCCACCAGGCCTCCTTAATCTATGGGTGAGCACTATGTATTTAGTTTTCTTGTTCCTTCTGATGTATGACACTGACCTTTAAGGGCACACACAGAATAATCACACACATTATGGCTTGATGCATACACTCTTGAGAAGCACTATCCAATGGAACTTTCTGTGATGACAGCCATGTTCTGTACCTACAGTCCAATATGTTAGCCACTAGTGACATGTGGCTATTTAGCACCTAACATATGACTAGTGTAACCAAGGTACTTAGTTACACTTAAAAAACACTAAATGTTTTTAGTTTCAATTAATTTTAATTTAAATAACCACATATTGCTAGTGGACGTAGCAGCTCTAGTGCACTTATCAGATCCCTAAGGAAGCAACATATCAGAGAGGGTGTGTAGGTGTGAAAGCTACTGTAACCACAATGCACAGCTTCAGTCTTTTGTTTGCTGCAAACCTGTCACATAGGGAAACAGCGTTGATAAAAGCAGAGGTAACATTCAATTCAACTTGGTTGCATTTACATAATTGAGCTTAATGTCAACCTTAATTGGATTTACCTCATTCCGGAACTACAGTGATATTTAAACATAGAAATGAGTGGGAGTAACGAAGGGAGGAGCTGACTTTTGAAATGAGACCTGGATGATGGGATTCCTGTGGTCAAATGTTTTCCTCGATTCAGGGAAAATACCAGGTGCAAAGGCTGAAAGCCAGGGAAAATCTCGACATCTTTGCAAGAGTTTTTAAAAAATGTGTCAAGAGCTCACTTAACATGAGGGTGAGTATTATAAATTTAAGTCAGAGTGTGAAAGGAAGCTTGACCATGTAAGGTCTTGTTGGCCAAAGTAATATATGTGGATTTTATTCTATATGTGATTGATAGTTTATGTAGTTTATGTTTTCAACAGGCTCTCTTGCCACTGAGTGGAGAATACATCTTACTGTGACAAAAAGTAGGAAAAAGTTCAGAAGTTCTTTTCATAAGGTACATTTCTCAGAGTAGCTTGGACTCAGGTTGTAACCATTAAGAAGGTGGTTATATTTTGGTTATAAACCAGCAAGACTCCTTGCTTTCCTGTAGGTTGAGGGTGATAGAAAAAGATAGAGGTGGGATGAGTATTTCTCCTGATCTACAGAATGGATACTGGTGCCATTTACTGACATGAGAAAGCTAGGTAAGAAGAAGATTTGTTGGGATAAGATTTTGAAACCTCTAGTTTGGAGATGTTAGGTTTCAGAGTCATGCAGTCCTTAGTGCCCCATGTGGACCATGGGAAGGGTTTTGTGTTTGAGTTCACTTGTAACCAAGTGTCCATATCTTAACCGGTAGGTTGCCTCCTCCTGGCCAGTAAGAATCAAACTGTGACCTCTGCAGCAGGCTCTACTCCCACTTTTTCAGCTTCAAGGTAGAGGGAAAGGAGAGCACAGTCCTGGCATGTATTAGTTCTTTAGGAAAAAAGTTAATATTTTGGAATTTCCTGAGGTGTAACTCTTAGATTCTAAACCGGGAAAATTTACTAGTTTTGAATGAAGGTTTGCATTTGACATGAAGTCGCTAAACTACCCATCAAGACCCCTGGAGCAAACCCAGTCCAAAAAGAGAGTACTTCCAGAATACCTACCTTTACAAAAATAAAGGGAAAGAAATAAAAGGCACCACATGTTTCTACAGATGCTGAGATCAAAAGTGGCATGTAGGGACTCCAGCAGATATGGCTGTGGCAGCATGCTTGTCTGTTTTCCCACTCTTGCCTATTCTGTAATAATCTTTGGACTCAGGCAGACATGGCTGTGGGAGCATGGTTGTCCGCTTCCCACTTCTGCCCTTTTGAATCTATGCCGAATAAAACTTTCTTTTGCTTTACTGGACTTTGTGATTTTGTTTCCCCTACAACAGTTAATGGTGTAGTCGTCAAGGATTATGAAGCTATGAATCCAGTAGACTTCGAGGAGACCTGGACTGCGGAGCAGAAGCTAGCAAAAAGAGGTCCTATCTTCTGGACCCACATGTTCCCACTCCATGTCCCTTTGACACTGATGGGGTGAGTGCTCTCGGAAAACGAGCCTTTGCTTATTCTTTTCAGTTCTCTTTCTTATGTTTTCTTAAATTTTGTTTGGCATATTTGTTTGAGAAACTGGTTGTTTGATTAAGGAGAATCTTTCTTAGATTTTTGCTTGATTGTTCGGTTAAGATAACTCTTTAAGTGAACTGCAGTTTAGGTCCAGATTTGGGCGTTTGAAACATTAAAGAGGTAATTCTATTTTCAAAGAGCTTTGAGTCACTATAAGCCACAAAATTCAGGTCTTTTTGTGGCTCAGACAAAACCTGGAAAATAGTGCTCTGCTTTGCCAAACTTGCAGGGAGAGGTGGCAGCTCTTGCCTGTTTTGCCAAATTCTCAGGGAGAGGTGGCAGCTCCCGACCTGTGTTATGAAATTTGAGGGAGAAATTGTAGCTCCGTATGTTTTTTATGATACAGTTTCTCAATAAAGAATCACAATGTTAAAATTAAAATCATCAGTGGCTTTAAAGTACTTTCTAATTGGAAGAATTCATCTACTTAAGGGCTAAAATAAGAGACTAAGTCTCTAGCCAGCAGAATGAATTAAGTTCAAAAAGAAGGAAACCAAAAGCTTGAACCTTAGAGCTTAACATCTTTGATAAATGATCCTGAATTTTACCCCTGCTACTGAGACACTGGTTTGGGGTTCATATTTAAAAACACTATAAACTGAGTATACTAAAAGTAATTTGGAATTTCAGCGACCACTTTCGGAAAATGAGCTTTCATTTGTGTTCTCCTTTCCTCTTTAGGGAACTTTGCTTGATGCTCAGGTTTTGTCTCTGCCAAGTTAATGAGTTTTATCTAGAACCTATTTTTTCTGTTGAATTGAGTTGATCTTCCCAAAAATTGCTACATACACTTTAAGAAACTAGGATCCCCATATTCTTGTTTTGTGTGGTATTGTCTGGTGCGTTTATGTGGTCTTCTGTCTCCTTTTGTTCTAAGAGCTTGCTTCTGGTCTAGAGCATTGTGTTAAAGTTTGTCTTGTATTAGATTGGTGGCTATGGCTAAGAATTGCTGTTTTTTTTAAGGCCACTCACGAAACCTCAGTTCTTTGTTCAGAAAAAGCTGTGTCTTGTGTCTGTCTTATGATTTAGACTTTTAATAGCTACTTGGAGAAGCTTTGATATAAATTGATCTATTTAAAAAGTACACTAAGATCTTTATGTTTTAAACTATGTCAATCTTAAAAGCAAAACCTTTCTAAGTAACTTAAGCTAGATATTATGTGAAACATGTTTTATTTAAGGACAAAGGATAGTTTTGTCTTAAAGTAAAAGTAGCAGTTCCAGAACAGTAAAAAAAAAAAAAAAAATAGTTATCCTTTGTCCTTCAAAATTCCTAGGTCAATTTAAACATATGTAAATGAATTGGGAAGGAACCCCCAGCCCAATCTTGCTAGCCAAGAATTGATGGATTCATTTAGAAAATTGCTAAAGAGCTTTGGTATTTACTGGGTAGATAGCCTTTCAAAATGCCTCCATCAATTTAAACATATGTAAATGTCTTCCATGAGTCAAGAGAGTGAGGGTAGGGCAAAATCAGGCCTGCTCTGCTCCCGGCACTGCTTTCTTGGTGGTATGAGGTTCCCATGTGTCTCTGCTCGCTTCTCTCTTTTATATCTCAAAAGAGATTGGCTTAAGACACTATCCAGTCTTGTATACCTCATCAGTATAACCGCGGCTAATTTATCTTATTATAGCATAGTGACAGAGTTTACAACACATAAGGAAATCACATCAGATTACAAAATGGTACACAATCATACAATACTGGGAATCATGACCCAGCCAAGTTGACAGATATTTTTGGGGGACACAATTCAATCCATGACAATAACCCAGGATCATAGCTTGAAAGACTTAATATTGTTAAGATATCATACTACCCAAAGCAATCTACAGATTGAACACCCTCCCAATAAATATTTAAACAGCCTGTTTTTGCAGAAATGGAAAAGCCAGTTCACAAGTCCATATGGAATTTCAAGGATACCTGAATAGACAAAACCATTTCTCAAAAAAGAACAAAGTTTGAGGACTCACACTTCTTCATTTCAATACATATGACAAAGTTACAGTAATCTAAACAGTGTGGTATTGGTATGAGGATGAACCATGGAGTTCCTAGGGAAAAAAAAATCCAGTCAGAGGCAATATGTAGTGCAAAGGCCATTGAGGAAGAAAGATTGCTATTTTTGAAGAATTAAAGAGAATGTGAGAGCTTTTTATTTCAGAGCTATACACTTTATCAAAGAAAATATATGGATGGCAAATAAGCTTATGTGCTTATGCTCAACATTACATTCTTTTGTACATTATGTTCTGTTGTACATCGGGTCACTATGAGTAGGAACTGACTGGACAACACCTAACAACAACAAACACATTTAAGAAAACCTAGGCTTTTCTCTAAGACTTTGGTTACCAATTTTTATCTCTTAAAAAAAAATTTGATGGTACCTTATTTCAGTATTGAAAGGCATGCTTACTAGTTGAGTGTGTTTAAATTTTTGGTTGGTAATATGGATTTTGAGAAATATGATCTAGCAATACACTCCACCTCTGAGACTAGTGGCACTGTGGTGCCACTGAGCTGGGGTGCGACAAAATACCAATGAGAAGTACATAGATAATTTATTGCAGGCAACTTTCCATTAAGTTACATGGGGAACCTCTAGTTTTCCAAATATGACACAGAAAAAACAAAACAAACCCATCAGGTCCCCCAATCACACAGGAAGCCATGATTATGCTTGCAAGCCTTATCTCACACAAATAAAGATACTAAAAAAGGGCAAAAGTTTACAAAACTAACACATCCAGGAAGTATCGGCTAATATAATGCTCAACCTACACAACAGTGAGGCTCCAACTCACGTCTGCAGAGCTTCAGGCATTTCAAAAGGGACCCACCTTGATGCTAAATGCATTAGAACTGGAATAAAGCTTTACCTCCGTAGAGGCATAAAAAGTGGCTGGCAAAACATTTATGCCAATAGTTAAAAAAGGGATACCATAAAGGAAATAAAGACAGCCTGGACAGATCTCAAATTCCGGAGAATGTCACTGAACACCCTCGGTCACCAGGTGGCGCCTGTTGATCCACACGGAACCCCTCGCGTTCACACGGAGTCCCAGTAACCGGAAGCGGAAGTACACGTCCACGCCAGTAGCCTTGTTTGCTCGGTGTTATGAGCCAGTGGGAGCTAGGTTTTGTGTCCGCCGCAGTCAGGCCTGGTCAGGTAGTAGGTGCAGCCCCCCGGGGCTAACGGCGCTGCCCTTGCTCTCCTGCGCAGTCCTGACTTCCTGTAGCTGGGCTATGCCCGGAGCCTCCCGTCGCAGCCGCTGTCCTGCCACCCGGCAGCTTTCCTGCAGCTGGTGCTGCAGCTGCCACCGCCGCCGACACCGCCGCTTTCCTGTCGTTGCCGCTGTCGCCGCCGCCACCCCGCCACCCCGCCACCTTCTCGGAGAACCCAGCCCACCCAGCACGTGTCCTCCTGGTCCGCAGCTGCTTTCTGCGTGCCGTGGTCTGGAAAGCCGACTTGGCGAGCTGGACATAGGTCTTTCGGTGCATTAACAGGTAAAATCGTGTAAATCCTCGTTAATCAACAGTGTGGTTCCCAGACTAGCAGCGTCACCTACACTTGGGAGTTTGGGGAGAAATGCAGATTCTCGGGCCTCATGGAAACCCAGGGTAATTAGCCTGAATCTAAACCCCTTGGTCCTACCTTTTCCAGAAAACCAAACCCCTTGCCAGTGAGTCGATTCCGAATCAGAGGGACCCTATGAGACAGAGTAGAACTGCCCCATAGGGTTTCCAGCGAGCGGCTGGTGAATTTGAGCTGCCAGTCTTCTGGTTGGCAGCTGTAGCTCTTAACCACTGTGCCACCAGGGCTCCTCCTCCGGCAGGCCTCCATAATTCAAAGGCATCAATCTTCTTTGGTCTTCCTTATTCATTGTCCAGCTTTCGCATGCATATGAGGCAGTTGAAAACGCCATGGCTTGGGTCACGCGCACCTTAGTCCTCAAGGTGACATCTTTGCTTTTTAACACTTTAAAGAGGTCTTTTGCAGCCGTTTTATGGCCGTATTTATCCCAATTTCAGGAGGAAAAATAGTAAGAGGCACATTTCGAGGAATTTCTTCAGCAGTAAGGCAGACGTTTTCATCATGATTGCACGAGAATATGGTCAATCCTAGTTCATCAAAAGTAAAATGTGATGTAGCTGAACAAGCTTAATATAGCAGTGAGCAATTTATTGAGATCACAAGCCTAGCGTGTCCAGGATCTTAAGGTTTTGCTGAGGCGAAATCTTTGTTGGATGCTGGTGATTCAACCACAGTGTCTGCTACACACTTTTTAATAGGTTGACGGCTTCTCTTATAGCAAAAACTGTGCATATTCCCAATGTCAGAGCAACAAATTATTGAGAATGAAGGCAGTGTGGGAGGCATGTGTAATGAAACTAATGAAAATACTTGTGCAGATCCTAGAAGGTCAACCAAGGAAGAATTGATGAGATTTCTACGATGTTGCAGAAAGTACCTCATCTTTTGTAGTAATTATTTTACAGAGTACACTTACTTAAATAAATGTGAAATCTGCAAGTGTTAGGAAGTCATGATTTATAATAAATAATTTGGAACATGAAGCATAAGTTGATGAGTAAATGTGTGTGACATCTTTAATATGACTAGGGAATATGTTTTTTTAAACCAAATGAAGTAATGTAGAATGAAGGTGATATATGTGTATCAAATGTATTGAATCTAAGAGCAACAAAAGGATATTTTACACAGAACAAAAGATAGGAAAATATATAGACAGTAAAGAATTTAGCAGCAGCTGCATATATAGCATTTTCAAAAATTTTAAGTCTCTAAATTTAAGTATTCTGTTTGTGAAATCATTGCTAATGTCACTGTCACACTAGCATTATTATTATTTTTTACTATTTAGAGTTATAGTTCACCAGAGTTTTTTTAATGAAAGTAGTCCTGTTATTATTATTTTTCCATATTAATAAACAGGTGATCCAGAGCCATTTATCTCAAAAAGCCCATTCTTTACACATTGTAGTTCCACGAATGTGATTTTATTTCTCTATGTTAGCAGGGCTTCTAATGGTGGTATTAAAGTTTTTTGAAATACTCATTTACCTCACTATATCCCTATAGTGGAAACCCTGGTGATGTAGTGGTCTAAGAGCTATGGCTCCTTACCAGAAGATTGGCAGTTCGAATCCACCAGGCCCTTCTTGGAAACTATGGGGCAGTTCTGCTCTGTCCTATAGTGTCACTGTGAGTCGGAAGTGACTTAATGGAGGCGGATTTGGTTTGGTTTATCCCTATAGTGTCTAAATTTCCCTCCTTTCACCCACACTCTCAGCCCAAGAAACTAAATTTCTTTTCATTTTGTAACGATGTCGTTTCATGCTATCTTTGTGTGTATGTGTGGAAAAATACGTATAACAAAATCTTTTCTATTTCGATCATTTTTATGTGTACAATTCAGTAATACTGATTACTTTCACCATGTTGTGCAACCATCATCACTATCAGTTTCAAAGTTTTTCCATCACCCTTAGCAGAGAAACTCAGCACCTCTTTTTTTCTTTTAATTTTTCCCATACAAAGATTTGTACATACTGTGACAGCACACTCCTCCTTTCCACCCCTGATTCCCCATATCCATTCAACCAGCTCCTAACCCTCTCTGCCTTCCCATTTCACCTCCAGACAGCAGCTGCCCGTTTAGTCTCTTGTATCTATTTGAGCTAAGAGGCACACTCCTCACAAGTATCACTTTATGTCCCACAGTCCAGTCTAATCCCTGTCTGAAGAGTTGGCCTCAGAAATTGTTTTAGTTCTGGGCTGATAGAGAATCCAGGGGCCATGCTTTCTGGGGTTCCTCCAGTCTCAGAACATTAAGTCTGGTCTTTTTACTAGAATTTGAGTTTTGCACCCCACCTTTCTCCTGCTCCATCCGGGACTCTGTTCTGTTCCTTGTCAGGGCGGTCATTGGTGGTAGCTGGGTACCATCTGGTTCTTCTGGTCTCCGGCTGATGAAATCTCTGGTTTATGTGGCGCTTTCTGTCTCTAGGGCTAATACTTTCCTTGTATCTTTGGTGTTCTTCTTTCACCTTTACTCCAGATGGTTCGGACCAATTGATGCATCTTAGATGGCCACTTGCAAGCTTTTAAGACCCCAGATGCCACTCACCAAAGTAGGATGCAGAACATTTTCTTAATAAGCTTTGTTATGCCAGTTGACCTAGATGTCCCCTAAAAGCATGGTCCCCAGGCCCTTACCCCTGCTACTCTGTCCCTCAAAGTGTCTGATTGTAGTCAGGAAACTTCTTAGCTTTGGTTTAGTACAGTTGTGCTGACTTCCCCTGTAATGTGTGCTGTCCTTCCTTTCACCTAAGATAATTCTTACCTACTATTGAGTTAGTAAATAACCTTCACCCTCCCTCCCCACCCTCATAACTATCAAAGAATGTTTTCTTCTGTGTTTAAACCTTTTCTTGAGTTTTTATAATGGTGGTCTTGTACAATATTTGTCTTTCTGTGACTGACTAAATTCACTCAGCATAATCAGTACCAGCTTCCTCCATGTTACACAATGTTTCACGGCTTCATTGTTGTTCTTTATCGTTGCGTAGTATTCCATTGTGTGGATATACTATAATTTCTTTATCCATTTATCTGTTAATGGGCACCTAGGTTGTTTCTATCTTTTTGCTATTGTTAACAGTGCTGCCGTGAACACGGGTGTGCATATATCTATTCATGTGACGGCTCTTACTTCTCTAGGATATATTCCAAGGATCGGGATAGCTGGATTGTATGGTACTTCTATTTTGAGCTTTTTCAGGAACCATCAAATCAATTTCCAAAGTGGGTGTACCATTTTACATTCCCATCAACAGTGTATAAGTGTTCCAGTCTCTCCACAACCTCTCCAGCATTCATTATTTTGTGTTTTTGGGGTTAATGCTAGCCTTGTTGGGGGGAGAGGATATCTCATTGTAGTTTTGATCTGCATTTCTCTAATGGCTAATGATCACGAGCATACCTTAATATGTCTGTTAGCCGCCTGAATATCTTTTTTGGCAAAGTTCCTGTTCGTATCCTTTGCCCATTTTTTAATTGGGTTATTTGTCTTTTTGTTGTTGAGGTTTTGCAGTATCTTAAAGATTTTAGAGATTAGACGCTGATCAGATTTGTTGTAGCCAAAATTTTTTTCCCAGTCTGTAGGTTGTCTTTTGACTCTTTTGGTGAAGTCTTTTGATGAGCGTAAGTGATTTTGAGGAGCTCCCAGTTATCTAATATCTCTTCTGGTGCTTGTGCATTGTTACTTATGGCTCGTATTGTGTTTATGCCATGTATTAGGGATCCTAGCGTTGTCCCTATTTTTTCTTCCATGATCTTTATCGTTTTTGATTTTACATTTAAGTCTTTGATCCATTTTGAGTTAGTTTTTATGCGTGGTGTGAGGTATGGGTCTTATTTCAGTTTTTTGCAGATGGATATCCAGTTATTCCAGCACCATTTGTTAAAGAGACTGTGTTTTCCCCAATTAACGGACTTTGGGCCTTTGTCAAATATCAGCTGCTCATAGGTGGATGAATTTATGTCTGGATTCTCAATTCTGTTCTGTTGCTGTATGTATCTGTTGTTGTACCAGTACCAGGCTGTTTTGACTAGCGTGGTGATATAATAGGTTTCTAAAATCAGGTAGTGTGAGGCCTCCCACTTTGTTCTTCTTTAGTAGTGCTTTACTTATTCAGGGCCTCTTCCCTTTCCATATGAAGTTGTTGATTTGTTTCTCCATCTCATCAAAAACTGCTGGTGGAATTTGGATCGGGATTGCATTATATCTGTAGATCGCTTTGGGCAGAATAGACATTTTCAAAATGTTGAGTCTTCCTACCCATGAGAAAGGTATGTTTTTCCACTTATGCAGGTGTCTTTTGGTTTCTTGCTGTAGAGTCTTGTAGTTTTCATTGTATAGATCTTTTATGTCACTGGTTAGATTTATTCCTAAGTATTTTATCTTCTTGGGGGCTATTGTAAATGGTATTGATTTGGTGATTTCCTCTTCGAGGTTTTCTTTGTTGGTGTAAAGGAATCCAACTGATTTTTGTATGTTTATCTTGTATCCTGAAACTTTGCTGAAATCTTCTTTTAGTTCCAGTAGTTTTCTTGTGGATTCTTTGGGGTTTTCTGTGTATAAGATCATATCATCTGCAAACAGAGATACTTTGACTTCTTCCCTACCAATTTGGATGCCCTTTATTTCTTTTTCTAGCCTAATTGCTCGGGCTAGGACCTCCAGCACAATGTTGAATAAGAATGGTGATAAAGGGAATTCTTGTCTAGTTCTTGTTCTCAGGGGGAATACTTTCAGACTCTGTCCATTTAGGATGGTGTTGGCTGTTGGCTTTGTATAAAGGCCCTTAATTATGTTGAGGTGTTTCCCTTTTATTCCTATTTTGCTGAGAGTTTTTATCATAAGTGGGTGTTGGACTTTCTCAAATGCCTTTTCTGCATAAGTTGATAAGATCATGTGGTTCTTGTCTTTTGCTTTATTTATGTGATGGATTACATTGATTGTTTTTCTAATGTTGAACCATCCCTGCATATCTGGTATAAATTCCACTTGATCATGGTGAATTATTTTTTTGAAGTGTTGCTGAATTCTCTTGGCTAGAATCTTGTTGAGGATTTTTGCATCAGTGTTCATGAGGGGTATTGGTCTGTGATTTTCTTTTTCTGTGGTGCCTTTACCTGGTTTTGTCATCAGGGTTATGCTGGCTTCATAGAATGAGTTTGGGAGTATTCCATCCTTTTCTGTGCTCTGAAATACCTTTAGTAGTAGTGGTATAACTACTCTCTGAAAGTTTGGTAGAATTCTCCAGTGAAGCCATCCGGGCCGGGGCTTTTTTTTATTGGGAGTTTTGTAATTACCTTTTAAATCTCTTGTTATGGTTTAATTTAGTTGTTCTACCTCTGTTTGTGTTAGTTTAGGTAAGTTGTGAGTTTCTAGAAATTTGTCCATTTCCTCTAGGTTTTCGAATTTGTTATAGTTTTTCATAGTATTCTGTTATTCTTTTCATTTCAGTTGGGTCTGTTGTGATATCACCCATCTCATTTCTTATATGGGTTATTTGCTTCCTCTCCTGTTTTTCTTTTGTCAGTTTGGCCAATGGTTTATCAATTTTGTTGATCTTTTCAGAGAACCAGATTTTGGTCTTGTTAACTCTTTCAGTTGTTTTTCTCTTTTCTCTTTCATTTAATTTTGCTCTAATTCTTATTATTTCCTTTCTTCTGGCACCTGAGGGCTTCTTTTGCTGCTTTTTGTACTTGTTCCAGTTATAGGGTTAATGCTTTCATTATGGCCCTTCTTTTTGGATGTGTGCATTTATTGCTACAAACTGACCTCTGAGCACTGCTTTTGCTGTGTCCCAGAGGTTCTCGTAGGATGTGTTTTCATTCTCATTTGATTCTATGAATTTCTTTATTCCGTCCTTTAATTTCTTCTGTAACCTAGTAGTGTTTGAGCAAGGTGTTGTTCACTTTCCATGTGTTCGATATTTTTTGCTTGCTTTTTCTGTTGTTGATTTCTACTTTTATGGCTTTATGGTCAGAAAAGATGCTTTGTAATAATTTGATGCTTTGGATTTTGTTAAGGCTTTCTTTATGGCCTAATGTGTGTCTGTTTTGGAGAATGTTGCAGGTGCATTGGAAAAGAAGGTTTAATTGGCTGCTGTTGGGTGGAGTGTTCGGTATACGTGTATGAGATCAGGTTGGTTGATTGTAGTATTTAGTTCTTCCGTGTCTTTGTTGAGCTTCTTTCTGGATGTTCTGTCCTTCACTGAAAGTGATGTGTTGAAGTCTCTTACTACTATTGTGGACTGTCTGTTTTCAGTGCTATTAAAGAGTTTGTTTTATGTATTTTGGAGCCCTGTCATTGGGTGCGTAAATATTTATTATAGTTATGTCCTCCTGGTGTACTGATCCTTTAATCATTATATAGTGTCCTTCCTTATCCTTTGTGGTGGATTTTACTTTAAATTCTATTTTGTCAGAGGTTAATAATGCCACTCCTCTTTTTTGTGTGTTGTTTGCTTGATATATTTTTTTCAATCCTTAGAGTTTTAGTTTGTGTGTTGCAGTCTAAGGTGTGTCTCTTGTAGGCAGCATATAGATGGATTGTGTTTTTTTATGCAATCTGCCACTCTCTGTCTCTTTATTTGTGCATTTAGTCCATTTACATTCAGCGTCATTATTGATAGATATGAGTTTAATGCCGTAAGTTTGATGTGTTTTCTTGTGTGTTGTTCACAGTTTCTTTTTTCCACTTAATTTTCTGTGTTGAGTCGTTTTTCTTTATGTATTTTCTTTTCAAGTTTTTCATCGTTGATTTTTTATTTGCTGAGTATTTTCATTTTTGTAGTTTTTTATTTTGACTTGTAGGATTGTTTCCTTTGTGGTTATCTGAATATTTACCCCTATTTTTCTAAGTTTATATCAGTCTTTTATTTTCTTATGTTGCCTTGATTTTCTCTCCATATGAAAAATCTATGTCTACATTTCTTAAGTGCCTATTTTTGTTTTAATGTTGTCATCTTTTACATATTGACATCTGTTTCCCTATTTGCAGTGTTTTAGCTTTGATTTACTTTTGTGTCTTCCCTATGTGGGTTGATATCTGGTTGCTCTGTCCTGTGTTGTAGTCTTGGGTTGTTATTTGATGTTACTGATTTTCTAACTGGGAGGACTCCCTTTAGTGTTTCTTGTAATTTTGGTTTGGTTTTTACAAATTCCCTAAAGTTTTGTTTATCTGGAAACGCCCTAATTTTGCCATCATATTTGAGAGACAGTTTTGCTGGATATATAATTCTTTTGTTATTTTTTATTGTACTTCAGGTGAAGGTTTACAGACTAGTTTCTCATTAAACAGCAGTACACATATTGTTTTATGACATTGGTTAACAACCCCACGACATGTCAACCGTCTCCCTTCTCGACCTTTTTTTTGGTGAAAATATACATAGCTAAAGATACACCATTTCAAAAATTTTTACACGCACAGTTCAGTGACATTGACGACGCTCTTCTTGTGCTGTTATTCTCACTTTAGATGGTTTACAGAACAAAATAGTTTCTCATTAAACAGTACACATTGCCCTATGACAATGGTTAACAATCCCACTACATGTCAATACTGTCCTTTCTCAACCTTGGGTTCCCTATACCAGCTTTCCTGTCCCCTTCTGCCTACTAGTCTTTGTCCCTGGACTGCTCAGCCTTATTAGTCCCGTTTTGTTTTATGGGGCTGTCCAATCTCCAGCTGAACAGTGAACCTTGGGAGTGACTTCACCACTGAGCTAAAAGGGTGTCTGGGGGCCATACTCTCGGGGTTTCTCCAGTCTCTTTTAGGCCAGTAAATCTGGTCTTTTTGTGTGTTAGAATTTTGTTCTACACCCCTCTCCAGCTCTGTCCAGAACCCTCTGTTGTGATCCCGGTCAGAGCAGTCAGTGCTAGTAGCCGGGCACCATCTAGCTGTACTGGACTCAGCCTGGTGGAGGCCTTGGTAGCTGTGGTCCATTAGTCCTTTGGACTCATCTTTTCTTTGTACCCTGTTTCTTCATTCTCCCTTGCTTCTGAGGGAGTGAGACCAGTAGAGTATCTTAGATGGCTGCTCACAGGCTAAGACCCCAGATGCTACTCACCAAGATGGAATGTAGAACACTGTCTTTATAAACTGTGTTATGCCAGTTGAGCTAGATGTTCTCTTAGAACATGGTCCCCAAAGCCCTCCGCCCAGCAATTCAGTCCCTCAGGGAGTTTGGATGTGTCTATGAAGCTTCCATGACCTTTTCTTGTATAAGATGTGCTGGTTTCCCCAGTGTTTTGTACTGTGGATATATATTAACCGGCCAATTTTTTTCTTTCAAGGCTTTATTTATGTCATCCCATTGCCTTCTCGTGTGCATGATTTCTGCTGAGTAGTCTGAGCTTAGTTTTATTGACTCTTCTTTATAGATAACTTTTCATTTGTCCGTAGCCGCTATTAGAATTCTCTGTTTATGTTTAGTGTTCAGACGTTTGATTGTATGTCTTGGTGACTTTCTTTTGGGATCTACCTTATGTGGGGTTCAGTGAGCATCCTGTATAGATATCTTGTCATCTTTCACGATATCAGGGAAGTTTTCTGCCAACAGATCTTCAACAATTCTCTCTGTATTTTCTGTTATTCCCCCCCACCCCCGTTCTGGTACTCCGATTACTTGTAGATTATTCCTCTTGATAGGGTCGCACATAATTCTTAGGGTGTTTTCATTTTTGTAATTCTTTTGTCTCATTTTTCCTCAAATATGTTGGCGTCAAGTGCTTTGTTTTCAGTCTTACCAATCCTGATTTCTGTTGCCTCAGTTCTCCTATGACTTTCTGTTGTCTAATTCTGAAATTTTATTGTTAATCTTCTGGATTTCTGTTTGCTGTCTGTCTATGGATTGTTGCAGCTTGTTAAATTTGTTATTAGGCTCTTCTCTAATCTTCTTATGTTCCTCTGTTGCTTTGTCTGTGTGTTCCTTGGCTTTTTCTGCATTTTGCCTGATCTTTCTGATCTCAAGATTTCTGTATATTATTCTCTTGTATTCTATCTCTGATAATTTCAAGAAGTTCTCTTGCTCCGTCAAATTTCTTGATTCTTTGTTTTGGGAGCTTGCTGAAGCCATCATGGTCTGCTTCTTTATGTGATTTGATATTGACTTATCTCAGAGCCGTCAATAAGTTATGATGTTTATTTATTTTGTTTGCTTACTGTTTCTTAGCTTTTTGTTTTGTTTTGATATGCTCAGATAGGCTGCTCACGTGAGCTAATTTGATTATTGGCGCCTTTGAAGCTCTAATGTCCTGTCACCAGGTGGTTAGATCAGTTACTAGGTATGAGAGATGAAAAGTCTGTTTAGTTTTCTTGTATGGATTCAGCTCAGGTGTCCAGGTAGTTGGTCCCCAAGTGCATGGTGCAGGCTCTCACCTACAGTCCTGGACAGGCAGGGGTGATTGGTCTAGGCACAGGTATCTAGCTGCAGTAGGGGGTCATGTGCTGAGCAAGGCAGGGGGCTGACAGCTGCCCCGAGTGTCTGGGAGGAAAGTGTGTCCCTGCTCCCTAAAGCACATAGGTGGGTGGGTTTTGCAGCTGGACTATGAGCACCCAGTGCTGTTGGCTGTAAGGACTGGGAGGCACCACTTATTCTTGGGCCTCTGTTGCCGGTGGATAGGTGGTATGGGTGGAGCTTCCGGTCCTCAGGCCCCTGCTGTGGGTAGGTGAGGACCCTGCCTAATAGGCAAAGCAGTGTCAAATGTCACAAACCTATCACTTCACCATATAGCTGATATGGTTGAAGTTAGGTTTCAGGTATATACCCTGTTGTACTGTGATAATGAGGACCTGCGCTGTTGAAATGGGACCACACAGATCTATGCAAGTGTGAAAGGGATTCAGGGTCCGTGGACCCCTTTATTCCTGTGCCTAGGCAAAGGAGCTGTGCCTACCTTGAGTTCCCAATTTAGGAGAGCTGGCAGATTATTTTTTCATGTGTGTAAATTTGTTCCGTTTCCAAGGCCAGGAGAATGGCTCAGGGCACATGACGGGTCCTGCTTCCAGCCCAGGGGACTTGGCAATCACTGAAGCCAGCCCAGGACCTGGTGCAGAGTGGGGAGAGGGCAGGTAAATGGGAGAGAGGCATAGGGGTTGTTTTTTGATCTATGTTGTAGGTTAGACACATGTACTTATCTTTTACTGACTGCGTGCCAGTTTTCACTATTTCTGAAGGCCTGAGAAGACTCTTTGCCGCTTGGTCTCTCCCGATGTGGAAGATGCCTCCCTAGCACCACTGCTTGCCTCACCGCACATGCCAGCTGATCCGGCCTGAAGGGTGCTGGCTCCCGCCGGGTTAGGTCTGGCAATTCTTTGCTGCTTCGAACTGTCTCTCCCTCCCTCACCACTCAGTCCAGTTCCTCAACTTTGCCTTTCATGTTCAGGGCTTCTGGATGGCCATATATAATCAATTCACTTGTTTTCTCAGGTCTTTGTTGTGAGAGGGACCGACCACAGGATGTGTCTCACTACTTCGCTATCTAGGCCCCACCCCTTTTTGTTTTCTTTATGTTGAAGTGTAACCCATACCAAAGGCTGTGGTCTTTGATTTTTATCAGTAAGGACTTCAAGTGCTCTTCACTTTCAGCAAGCAAGGTTGTGTCATCTGCATATCGCAGGTTGTTAATGAGTCTTCTGTAATTCTCATGTCCCTTTCTTTTTCATGTAGTCTAGTTTCTCAGATTATTTGCTCAGCATATGGATCGAATAAGTATGGTGAAATCATACAACCCTGATGCACACCTTTCCTGATTTTAAACCATGCAGTATTCTCTTGTTCTGTTGGAATAACTGCCTCTTGTTCTATGTTCACATTCCTCTTTAACTGTTCTGGAATTCCCATCCTTTACAATGTTGTCCATAATTTGTTATGAGCCACACAGTGGAATGCCTTTGCATCGTCAATAAAACGCAGATAAACGTCTCTGCTTTTAGCCATGATCCATCTTATCAGCAGTGATATCCCTTGTCCCACATACTCTTCTGTATCCAGCTTGAATTTATGGCAGTTCCCTGTTGGTATACGCTGTTGCCGCTTTTGAATGATCTTCAGCAAGATTTTACTTGTGTGTGATATTAATGATGTTGTTCAATCATTTCCATATTTTGTTGGGTCACCTTTCTTTGGAACGGGTACAGATATGGATCTCTTCTAACTGGCTAGCCAGGTAGCTGTCTTCTAATTTTCTTGGCATAGACGAGTGTTGCACCTGTTTGTTGGAGCATCTCAGTTTGTATTCTGACAATTCCTGAAGCTTTGTTTTTTGCCAGTGCCTTCAGTGCATCTTGGACCTCATCTTTCAGTACCATAGGTTCTTGATTATATGCTGCCTCCTGAAATGGTTTAATATCGACCATTTCTTTTTAGTACAGTGAATCTGTGTATTCCTTCCATCTGGGTGTCCTATTAGAGAAATTAATAAAAGGAAAGATAGTTCTTATATGGGAGACACTGGTATAAAGATCTTGTAAGAGAGAGAGAGAACATTTACACTGAGAGCAAGAATTAAGAATAGGAGTTAGGTGAATGAGTAAGCAGATGGAAAGAAATGGAACCGAGGCAAGAGACTGGTCCTTAGAGAAAACTTGATGATTTTCTGATTTATTGTTTGACCAATTATTATACAGTTAAAGAGAGTGTTCAGGAGTTCTACCAGGTTTCTAAGAAGCTTGGCGACTGCTGGTGTTATGGTCTGAGAGCAAAGAAAAAGAGAAAACTTGAGGGGTAAAAGCAAATGTTATTTGCAAAATGTGTAAGAAAAATACTGTTTGATGACAAACGTAATCTCGTAGTGTCATACCTTGTTTTAGTTCAGAAAAGGGAATAAGAGTAATCAGCATCAGCACAAAGCTGATTCCTAAGAGGTGGAGGTCAGACATACCTCACCTCACCAACATTTTTAACGGTTCTGACATGAGCTGTTTTTCCCACAGCATTCTGTAGTTCTCTGCTGGTTTCGATAATTCCTTGCAGTCGCCACACAGAACTCATGGACCATAATTGTGATTATGGGGTTATTAGCGAAGTAATAAATTACAATTCAGGATCAGGATTAATTTAGAGTTAACTGGATACAACTCAGAATACAGTTCATCAGTCAGGACAACTTGCATACTGTTCTCCTGGTTTCCTGTCTTCAGCAGCTGCTGCTCCTGCTGTACTGTCTCTAGCAGGGTCTTGGCGGTCTTCAGTGTTACAGCTCTCTTTCTTCTGGGTCTAGGAGGTTCTCAGCCCAGGGACACTGACTCCTAAGGATGTTCTCTGTTCCTGGCTCTTCTTTATGTTTGTGAGGTCCCCCTCAACCTCTGTTGGATTGACTCTTGTAAACCACCAGGATGCCAAAAGCCATAATCTTGGTGTGGGCAACAGGTATCTTATTTACATAGTTGCTGTTCAATCCCTGTAAGAGTTTTACGTATCTTATATACATAGTCCTGGTTAGTTATTCTGTGGGAGTTACAAGATCATGGCTAGAAAAACAAAAGCAGTTCACTGCACTGCAACATATTATAATGCCATAAATGAGATCTGCATCATGCTTGGTATAGTAGAGGGTCAGCGAAGAAGAGGAAGATCCTCAACAACATGGATTGACACAGTGACTGCAACAATGGGTTCAAGCACAAGGGTCATGAGGATAGTGCAGGAGCTGGCAAGGTTTCGTTCTGTTGTACATAGGGTTGCTGTGAGTCAGATTTGACTCGATGGCGCCTAACACAACCACATAAATGAGTTGAAAATTTAAAAAACAAACCAAAGCACAACAGAAGGGTTTTAACTGCACATAATTAAAAGTCAATGAAGGATGAGTTCATTGACCAAACTTGAAAAGTATGTTGTCTCTGAAAATTCACCTATGTTTAAATCTGATTGTGTGTGTTGATGTACAAGGGATCAGGTTACATAGCTGAACCCACAACCTCAGTCTTAGACTCCTAATTCCCTGGAGGAAATCAGATTCAGGTTTTGCAACCTGGCTAGGCCTGGATGCTTCTCCTGCGCTGGTAGGATTAAATTCCTCCGTCTGTGACCTTGTTGCCCCAAGAAAGAGGCCTGTGGAGCTGTATGAAAAATGCTCAAGTGTCTGCTCTGGAATGCTTTAACCTGTTCTGCTTTATGTGCAGATACTCTCAGGGTGGAACATTGCCTTGATTCTGGGGGGAAGTCCTGCCCAGGGAAAGAGGTGAAGTCTAAAAACCTGTCACTCTAACCTTACTGTACTCTGTCTCCCCATCCTTCTTTCATTTCAGATACCAGGTGTGGTATAGGGAGAAGTAGTCCAGTCCAGGCACCTGTGGATCATCTTACACAGTCTTGCAGTCACAAGGATTTCAACTGCTCTGACAGGCTGTGTGAACCAAACATTTACGTCAAAACTGATGACTGGGGGCCCTGCTTCTATTCTCATCTTTTTTACTGAAGTGGTTTCTTGGGTTTAGAGAGGACATTCACTTAGAATTTCAGAAACTGGAGCAAGGAAATGGTGAGTACCACAGAGAACTGAGGTATTCTTATCCTAAGGGAGTGAGGCCTGATATGAACTGTTGGGGGACCAGCTGTGTGCTCTGGGCCCTGTGTTTCCTCAGTGAGGTAAAAAGGTGGCAGAGGAGGCCAAGGGACTGGGTCCTAAGAGGCATAAGACCCTGCTCCACTGTCACTGTACCCTAAATCCTGGATGCCTGGGGTCACCTTCTTTAATGTCACTCGTGGAGCTGGCACCATGTGGCATTACCGTCCCCACCCTGGGCCTTGGTGCTCTGTGTTAGTGACAGAATCTCCTGACCAAAGCCTGAAGACAGAGCAGCTCTGAGGAGGCTGAGCCCCAGGCCCTCTGGAGCCATCCTTCTCCCACCATTGCAAACTTGTTTTCATGGCTTCCCCAGGAACTGCAGCCTTTTCTGTGCATTTCTAAAACTATAGCTCCACCTCTCACACTATGTGATGGGTAAAAAAGGATGGAGAAAGTTAGTAGGGGAAGGCCTTGACTCTGTTTATGGGGTCCTGGGTGGGGCTTTGTGCTCTTGTGAGGTCACCAAAATAATGACACTAGGGACGGTGATTCCAGCTCAGTCATGTGTGGGTTCTCCAGACCCATCCTTTTTTATAGCGGGGAATGCTTTTGCCTTAAGGGTCCCAGGTGTGTGAGAAGCATGATTCTCTAAGTCCTTGTCTTCCCATGTATCTGTGCTTTGAGCTGCTATTAAATCCCTGTAATTTTCAACTGATCTCCACAGTCTTGAATTAGAATCTAAAAGTGGTTTTTTTTTTTTTTTCCCTGGAGAACCTCAATATATGGGATGGGTGTATTTAAGTTCTTTGGTTTATGTTTTCCATTGGGATAAAATTTCTAGATTGTGTATTTCTACTAAGAATTTTTCAACTGAGTGGATATAAGACTTCTTGAACAATGCCTGTTTTAACTGATGTAAAACTTTCTCTAAAGCTTACTTAAATCTTTAGAAGAATCTTAGATTTATGTGTAAGAAATCATGCTAGAAGTTCTAATGTGTTAAATAGTTTAGCCATTTTAGGAAGATTCTGCTGGCTGAGATAAACTGGACATACAGATGTTCATATCCCTGGTCACTAGAGAATAAGCTAATTTACAGTATGATTTGCACAAATATGTTAGACAATTTAATAGTAGGTACAAATGACTAATTTTAAATGGTTTTGTAGTTAACAAATGAGAATTCCTAGTGAAAATATTAAGTATCTTATTTGATTTATGCCATATTTAAAGGCATAATTTAGTTTATTTAAACTATGTTTTTGCACTAAATAATACCTTCAAAACTCAAAATTCAGTGTGAACTTATTAAGGTATACTTTATGAATACTTTTTCCTACCCTTGTTCTCGTCCAGCCTATTCCTCTTTCACCACCTTTGGATAGCCCACTTTATTACTTTCTGAAACATCTTGCCAATGCTTACGTAAAAGCAAGAAAATATAAATAGAAATTTTTATTTTCTCTACTTCATTCTACACAGAGTAGCATGTAATTTGTACCTGCTTTTTAACAAATTATCCTGGAGATCTTTTCATAATATTTTTTGCTGTTGTCGCTGTCAAGTCGATTCCTACTCATGGCGACCCCAGGTGTTCAGAATAGAATGGCACTCCATTGGGTTTTCAAGGCTGTGACCTTTGGGAAGTAGATTGCCATGCGTTACTTCAGTGGGTTTATACTGCCAGCCTTTGTTTAATAGTCTAGCCCTTAATCATTGTCACCACCTAGGATTCTTTGATAACAGAAACAATGCATAACAAACAAAAACCCTCCAAATCTGTAGCAGTTGAGTGGATTCCAAATCGTGGTGACCCCGTGTGTTACAGAGTAGAACTGAGTTCCATAGGGTTTTCTTAGCCTTAATCTTTAGGGAAGCAGAATGCCAGGCCTTTCTTCCACAGGACCACTAGGTTAATTCACACAGTCATTCTTTTGGTTAGTAGTCCAATGCAAACCATTTCTGCCACCCAGAGACCTTCTAAAAGTTATATAGAGTGTTTAAATCTAAGTTCTTATAAAACTCCATAATGCTAGATACGCTTGATTTAAGTTTTGTTGTTGTTTTTAACCATATTTCCATGAAGGGGCACTATTATTTCCAATGTTTTGCTTTTACAAAGCTTTCTCTGTGAATATAAACATAAATGTCTAAGATCCAGGAATCAAAAGTTCAGGTATTAAAGCTTTTCTGAACCTAAGAGAAGTTAAATGAAAATGAAAGGGTTTTCACATTACATTTCTTTCAAGTTTTAAACAATGCTTTAAACATTCTATTATCAACTATATCATAAACAAGGAGTTCAGAAAGTTTTCCTGTATAACCCCTTGCCGTCGAGTTGATTCCGACACATAGCATGGTAATAGACGTTGGTCAGTTTTTATGGCCTCCCAGTGTATCCTCCCTGATCTCATCTTCTTCCTGCCTGGAGATTGTTCCTGTGATGTCTAGATGTTGACATGGTGGGATGGTGAATATCCAAAGGTGGTGATCTGAGGTCAAAGGTCCCAAGTCTTGAGATCATTCCTGGTTGATCTATCCTCAGTGGGTGCTCAGGAGCTGTGGCCACTCCTCCAATTGTCCAGCTCTTTTTGCCCATGCCAGCCCACTGCTTATCCCAAACTGCTGGAATTGGCAGGCCTAAGTCCCTGAGAGGAGGGGCAGGTCGGCTAATGGGGGTGGGGTTTTTTCATCTGCTGTGCTCTACCTTCCCAGGGTCTTCAAAGCAACATTTATGTCCTGTAAGCAGAAGGAAAACTCATTTCCACCTTTTGTGGCAAGGAGACTCTGTCCCCACCGTTGTCCTGTATTACTTGACTTGGCCATTCTAGCGTGTTCTAGTAAACAGTGTTTGTCATTTCTCTGACTTCAGGTGTTGGTTATTGAGGTTTGATAAATTATATTTAGGTAGAAAGAGAATCTTTTTCAGGTTATTAGAGGGCCCATGCAGCTAATGTAAATAAATCTATGAGTGAATGAATTAATATAAATACAAGTTTATCACAAAGAAAAGTTTTACTTTCAACATGCAGCGTAATGAATCAGGGTCCATGCCTTAAATGAAAAACAATTCAGAATGGATCAAGGATCTAAATATGAAAACAAAATCCATAAAATTCTTAGAAGAAAATACAGGGGTGGAACTGTGAAACCTAGTTTTTAACAGCGGATTACCAGAAAGGACAACAGAACAAGCAGCAAAAGTCAGGGAAGATAAATGGGACCTAATAAAAGTTAAATACTTTGACTCATCAAAAGACTTTATCAGACTTCCAACAAAATGGCACTCTAGGAAGAAGCACCACGCCATCCCTCCACAGCAAAGATCCGAAAAACCAAGCCAAACAGAGAAGACAATCCTTAAACCCTAAAACATCAAATGGAGCGATAACTCAGCCAAGCACCAAATGGAGTAAGAAAACTGACAGAGAACGGAGAACAAGGAGAGATTCATGCAGAGGTCCCCTATCAGCTAATGCAGCATGGATCCACCATCTTGGACTCCTATCGGAGACCAGCAAATGGGGTACAAGAAAGCAGCTTCACAGAGCTTCCAGCGGGAGACAAAACAACCGGTAATTTGTGATATACGCTTTCCCACCCCCCACCCTTCTTCACCCCCCACTCGGCCTCCTCTGCGTCCCGTGGCCACAATCTCTTGTCTGGGAAGCACTGGCTGCTTGGATTCCACCCACCCGAATGGGCCGGCTCTCTGAGTGTCATTTGTTGGCTGCTGGTGTTGCTTTTTTCCGCTTCTTTCGATTTCTTACCTCTCACCACCTCCCCCTCCTTTCGCTCAAATACCTGGTTCCATGTGCTTCCCGAGGGGCTGCGGAGTTCCAGTAATTTGTGATATACGCTTTTCCACCCCCTACCCTTCTTCACTCACACTCAGCCTCCTCTTCTTCCCGCGGACACAGTCTCTTGTCCAGGAAGCACCGGTTGCTTGGATTCCACCAGCCCGCACTAGCTGGCTCTCAGTGCCATTTGTTGGCTGCTGGTGTTACTTTTTTTCCTGCTTCTTTTGATTTCTTCCTTACCTCTCTCCACCCGCCCCCCCCCCCTTCCACTCAAATACCTGGCTCCGTGCGCCATCTTCTTCCTGAGGGGCTGCAGAGCTCCATTCGAGTGTGGAGCTGCTTCCCAGTCTGGGCTGCTGTGCTGGTGGGATCCTGGGGCTTTTGTTTGTTCTTTTGTTTTGAATTGTTTGTTTTCCTTTTCTTGAGTTGGGAAACCGTTCTGGCCAGGCGGTGCTGTGTGGCTTGGAACCTACCCCCTCGACTTGCACAGATGTGCAGAGGGATCCCTGAGGACATTTCTTTTTTAGTTGGTTTTCTTTGTTTTTTGGGGGCTTTACTTGTTCTTTTTTTTTTTTTAAATTTATTTTCTTTTCTCTCTTTTCCCCTTTTTGCCTTTTTTCATTATTCAGTTTCTCATCTCTGTATTTTTCTTCTCTTTCTGTTCCCTGAATACCTGGCATTGTATACCTGTATGGCTTCTAGCAAGGCTGTACTGCAACACCTGAGAACAACTTCCCCAGACCCCATAACCGAACTGGTGGGATCCCTGGGAACTTTGCTGTTCTTTTCCCTAACCGATTTTTATTTATTCATTCTTTTCTTGTTTTTTCCTCTTCCCCTTTTTGTTCTCCATTTCATAGTCTTTCATCTCTCCACTCCAATGGCAAGCTCCCCTAGCATTCTTTTTGGTTTGTATGTTTTTGGCTACTGTTCCTCCCTCCTCTCTCACATATCCATCTTAGCTTCACACATAACAATCTCCCTGCTACATCCTGCCTACCTGCACTGTGCGCTTAACATCACACCACCAAGCAGCACAGGCACGGCCTACTGGAACCTGCCCTACACTGATTACCAACCCCCCCCCCCCGGTGGCTGTAGGAAGTGCCACAAACAACCCTTCCCAGTAACTCCTCTTCAGCTAGACATGCCCTGTGCTACCATATCTGAGTGACTGACCCTGCCAATTGGAGAAGGAGGTAAAAAGTATTGTGCCCACAGATGAGCAAACAAAGAACACACAGCCTGCCTGCTCAGACATAGCCAAATTGAAAAAAAAAGGACAAAACAAATCTACAATCAATAAATGAGAAAAATAACTACTGAATGCCCCGAAGACGGCAGACGATATCAAAATATTTACAAAAACAGGACAGGATGGTTCCAGTAGGTGTCCAAAATAAAACACCAGATGACTTCCCAGTGGAAGAAAAGGCACTAGAACTACCTGATAGGGGATTCAAATCTCTAATACTCAGAATTCTCCAAGAGCTGAAGCAAAAACAGACAAAAATGAGGAAAGAATAGATAAATTCTTGGAAAATACAGACAAAAAATTGGAAGAATTCAGGAAAATAATGCAGGAACAAAATTCCAAAATAAATATACAACTAGAAAGTATCCAAAAACAACAATTAGAAATCCAAAACATAAACAACAAGATTTCAGAAATGGACGGTGTCATAGAAAGACTGAGAAGATTTGAAATAGTGGAAGACAGGATCAGTGGAATTGAAGACAAACACTTGGATACAACTCTGAGGAAAACTCAGAAGAAGAAGAAAAAAATGAAGAGACCCTGAGAGTTATATGGGACATAATCAAAAGCAAAAATTATCGAGTGATTGGAGTTCCAGAACAGGGAGAAAACAGAAAACAGAGAGGATCATTGAAGAACTGCTGACAGAAAACTTCCCCAGTATCATGAAAGATGAAAAGCTGGCCATCCAGGAAGCTCAACGAACCCCATATAGGACAAACCCCAAAAGAAAATAAGGCATATCATA
The DNA here is from genome assembly GCA_030035585.1 of Dugong dugon. NCBI lineage: Eukaryota > Metazoa > Chordata > Mammalia > Sirenia > Dugongidae > Dugong > Dugong dugon. Next base: position 19,084,304 of record CM057462.1, on the reverse strand, counting down.
ATCACATTCACCAAAACCAAAGACAATCCTGAGAACAGCTCATGAAAAACAACAAATCACATACAGAAGAGAAACAATAAGACTAAGCTCAGATTATTCGGCAGAGAGCATGCAGGCAAGAAGGCAATGGGATGATATATATAAAATCTTGGAAGAAAAAAATTGCCAGCCAAGAATAATATATCCTGCAAAACACTCGTTCAGATATGATGGTGAAATTAGATCATTTCCAGATAAACAGAAATTAAGGGAATATGTAAAAGCCAACCCAAAATTACAAGAATTATTAAAGGGAGTTCTTCGATCTGAGAACAAACAACTTCAGCTCACAGGCAGAATCTAGGATGCAGGATTTTACCAGCCAGATACCAATCTAGGAAATGAACTCTCAAGGCCTATCCAAAACCAAAAGAAATACAACGGAGTCAGAGCGGTTAATCAGTAAATGACAACATCAAAACAATAAAAGAGGGAATAAACGGCATAGGTTAGAACCTTCTAATGGAGAGGAAGGCAAGGTGATACCAAGTAATGGTAGACTGCTTCAAACTTAGAAAGATGAGGGTAAAATTCATGGTAACCACAAAGTTAACAAACATACTCATAAAAAAAAGAGGAAAAACATAAAGTCTCAGCAAAAACAAAACCTACAAAAACAAAAGAAATGAAAAAAAAATTCCACAAACAAAAGTAACTCAGCACAGGAGAGTAAGAAAAACAAAACGCCAGCACCACAAAAAAGCACTACAAAATGACAGCAACAAACTCACATCTATCAATAATTACACTGAATGTAAATGGACTCAATGCACCCATAAGGAGACGGAGAGTGACAGATTGGATAAGAAAATAGGGTCCATCAATACGCTATCTAGAAGAGACACATCTTAGAAACAAAGATGTGAACTTATTAAAAGTCAAAGCTTGGAAGAAAATATATCAAGCTAAAAACTACCAAAAAAGAGCAGGAGTGGCAATACTAATTTCAGATGAAATAGACTTTAAAACAAAATCCGCCATAAAAGACAAAGAAGGACACTATATAATGATTAAGGGGACAATCCATCATGAAGACATAACCATAATAAACATCTATACACCCAATGACAGAGCTCCAAAATACATAAACTAACAACACTGAAAAGAGAAATTGATAGTTCCACAATAATAGTAGGAGACTTCAACACACCACTGTCAGTAAAGGACAGAACAACTAAGAAACTCAGCAAAGATACAGAAGATCTAAGGTGCACAATTAGCCAACTTGACTTCATAGACATACATAGAATACTCCATCCAACCACTGTAAAGTACACATTCTTTTCCAATGCACATGGAATGTTCTCCAGAATAGACCACATCTTAGGCCACAGAGCAATCCTCAACAAGATCCAAAACACTGAGATAATTCAAAGTATCTTCTCTGACCACAATGCCATCCAGGTGGAAATAAACAACAGAAAGAGCAAGGAAAAAAAAATCAATTACATGGAGACTGAATAATACCCTGCTTATGCATCACTGGGTAACAGAAGAAAGCAGAGATGGAAACAAAAAATTCCTAGAATCAAATGAGAATGAAAACACATCATACCAAAACCTTTGGGACACAGCAAAGGCAGTCCACAGAGGACAATTCATAACAATAGATGCACACATCAAAAAAGGGACAAAATCAAAACATTAACTACAGAACTCAAACAGAAAGAGAACAGCAAAAAAAGCCCACAGTCACCGGGAGAAAGAAAATAGTAAAGATCAGAGCAGAAATAAATGAAATAGAGAAGAGAAAAACAATAGAATCAACAAAACTAAAAGTTGGTTCTTCGAAAGAATCAACAAAATCGACAAACCACTGGCCAGACTGACAAAAGAAAAACAGGAGAGGACGCAAATAACCCAAATAAGAAATGAAATGGGGGACGTTACACAGACCCAACTGAAATAAAAAGGATTATAACAGAATATTGTGAAGAACTATACTGCAACAAATTTGAAAACCTAGAGGAAATGTTTAAATTTCTAGAAACACACTACCTATCCAAACTACAACAAAGTGATGTTGAAAATCTGAAGATACCCATAACAAGAGTAGAGATTGAAAAGATAATAAAAATAACTCCTAACCAAAAAAAGCCCTGGCCCAGATGGCTTCACTGGAGAATTCTACAAAACATTTACAGAAGACCTTATACCAGTACTACTCAAGCTATTTCAGAGTGTAGAAAAGAAAGCAACACTTCTAAATTCCTTCTGTGAAGCCACCATAACGCTGATACCAAAACCAGGCAAAGACGTCACAAGAAAATTACAGACCAATATCTCTCATGAATATAGTTGCAAAAATTCTGGACAAAATTCTAGTCAATAGAATTCAGCATCATATAAAAAAAAAAAATACACCACGACCAAGTAGGATTCATACCAGGTATGCAGGGATGGTTCAGCATTAGAAGATCAATCAACGTAATCCTCCACATAAATAAAAGGAAAGAAAAGAATCACACGATCATCTCAATTGACGCAGAAAAGGCATTTGACAGAATCCAACACCCATTCCTGATGAAAACTCTCAATAAAATAGGTATAGAAGGGAAATTTCTCAACATAATAAAGGGCATCTATGTAAACCAATGGCCAACATCATTCTTAATGGGGAGAGGCTGAAAACATTCCCCTTGAAAACAGGAACAAGACAAGGGATGCCGTGTATCACCACTCTTATTTAACATTATGCTGGCTCAAGCAATAAGTCAAGAAAAAGAAATAAAGGGCATCCAAATTGGTAACGAAGAAGTGAAACTGTTCCTGTTTGCAGATGATATGATACTATACGTAGAAAACCTTAAAGACTCCATGAGAAATCTACTGGAACTAATAGAAAGATTCAGCAGAGTAACAGGATACAAGATAAACATTCAAAAATCAGTTGGATTCCTATACACCAATTAAGGAGAATGATGAAAAGGAAATCAGAAAAAGAATACAATTTATAATAGCCCCTAAAAAGATAAAATACTTAGGAATAAATCTAACCAGGGATGTAAAAGATCTATACAAAGAAAACTACAAAAGACCACTGCAAGAAACCCAAAGGGATCTACATAAATGGAAAAACATACCATACTCATGGATAGGTAGACTCAACATTGTGAAAATGACAGTTCTCCCGCAAGCAATTTACAAATACAACGTAATCCTGATCCAAATACAAACAACATTCTTCAAAGAGATGGAAAAACTAATCATTAACTTTATATGGAAAGGGAAGAATTCCCGAATAAGTAAAGCACTACTGAAGAAGAAAAATAAAGTTGGAGGACTCACACTACCTGACTTCAGAACTTACTATACAGCTACAGTAGTCAAAACACCCTGGTACTGGTACAACGACAGACATATTGACCAACGGAACAGAATTGAGAACCCAGATGTAAATCCATCTACCTACGGTCACCTGATCTTCAACAAGGGCCCAAAGTCTATCAGATGGGGAAAAGACAGTCTTTTTAACAAATGGTGCCGGCAAAACTGGATATCCATCTGCAAAAAAATGAAACAGGACCCATACCTCACGCCATATACAAAAACTACTTCAAAATGGATCAAAGACCTGAATATAAAGCCTAAAACTATAAAGTTCATAGAAGAAAAAATAGGGCCAACACTTCAGGCCTTAATACACAGCACTAACAGGATACAAACCATAACCATCAACGCACAAACCCCAAAAGATAAGTTAGATAACTGGGATCTTCTAAAAATCAAACACTTATGCTCTTCAAAAGACTTCACCAAAAGAGGAAAAAGAGAACCTGCAGACTGGGAAAAAATTTTTGGACAGTACAAGTCAGACAAAGGTCTAATCTCCATAATCTACAAGAAAATCCAACACCTCTACAACAAAAAGACAAATAATCCTGTTAAAAAATGGGCAAAGGAAATGAACAGACACTTCACCAAAGAAGACATTCAGATGGCCAGCAGACACATGAGAAAATGCGATCACTAGCCATTAGAGAAATGCAAATTAAACTCACAATGAGATACCATCTCACCCCGGTATTACTGGCACGAATGAACAACACTGAAAATAACAAATGTTGGAGGGGCTGCGGGGAGATCGGAACTCTTATGTACTGGTGGTGGGAATGCAAAATGATACAACCATTTTGGAAAATGATATGGCACTTCCTTAGCAAGCTAGAAATAGATATGCCATTCGATCCAGCAATCCCACTCCTGGGAATATATCCTAGAGAAATGAGTTGTCACTCGAACAGACATACGCACACCTATGTTAATGGCAGCATTGTTCACAATAGCAAAATGACCGAAACAACCTAGATTCCCATTAACAGATGAATGGATAAACCAACTATGGTACATACACACAATGGAGTACTATGCAACGAGAAAGAACAACGATGAATCTGTGAAGCATCTCATAACATGGATGAAACTGGAGGACATTATGCTGAGTGAAATAAGCCAATCACAAAAAAGCAAAGATTGAGACTTCTATTGTAAAAACCCATGAAAAAGTTCACACACAAAATGTAACAATCTCTGTTGGTTACCAGGGATGGGGGGGAATACTAAATAGGCAATAGGTAAGTGGTATCTTGGGTGAAGGGTGAGACAGTACACAATACAGGGAAACCAGCACTGCTTGTACAAGGAAAGCTCATGGAAGCTCCATAGACACATTGAAACTTCCTGAGGAAGTGAATTACTGGGTGGAGGGCTGTTGGGACCATGGTCTTGGGAACATCTAGCTCAGTTGGCATAACACAGCTTATAAAGACAATGTTTTACATTCTATGTTGGTGAGTAGCGACTGGGGTCTTAAAAGCCTGTGAGCGGCCATCTAAGATACTCCACTGGTCTCATCCCTTCGGGAGCAAGGGAGAATGAAGAGAACAGGATACAAGGAAAAGATTAGTCTGAAGGACTAATGGGCCACAGCTACGAAGGCCTGCACCGGACTGAGTCCAGTACAGCTAGATGGCGCCCAGCTACCACCACTGACTGCTCTGACCAGGATCACAACAGAGGGTCCTGGACAGAGCTGGAGAAGGAAGTAGAACAAAATTCTAACTCACAAAAAAAGACCAGATTTTCTGGCCTAAAGGAGACTGGAGAAACCCCGAGAGTATGGCCCCCAGACACCCTTTTAGCTCAGTGGTGAAGTCATCTCTGAGGTTCACCGTTCATCCTGGGAGTGGACAGCCCCATAAAAGCAAATGGGGCTAATGAGGTACAGCAGTCCAGGGACAAGGGCCAGAAAGCAGAAGGGGACAAGGAAGCTGGTAGGGAACCGAAGGTTGAGTAACAATAGTGTTGATGTGTTGTGAGGTTGTTAACCATTGTCATAGGGCAACATGTGTACTGTTAAATGAGAAACTATTTTTTTGTAAGCCTTCATCTAAAGTGAGGATAGAAACACAATTGGAAGAGCGTAGTCGATGTCACTGAACTGTGTATATAGAAATTTTTGAAATGGTGTATCTTTGGCTATGTATATTTTCACCAAAAAAAAATAAGGTCAAGAAGGGAGAGGGTTTACATGTTGTGGGGTTGTTAACCAGTGTCATAAAACAATATGTGTAGTACTGTTTCATGAGAAACTATTCTGTAGGCTTTCACCTGAAGTACAATTAAAAAAAAAAAAAAGACTTTATCAAAAAAGTGAACAGACAACCTACAGATTGGGAAAAATTTTCCAGTAACCAAATATCTGATAAGGGTCTAATATCCAAAATATATTAAAAAATCTATAACAGAAAGATGAACAACCCAATTTAAAATAAGTAATTAAATACTGGCAATGATACGGAAAAATTGGAACTTTTATCCATTTGTTACTAGGAAGGCAAACTGGTACAGCAACTAGGGAAAACAGCTTGGAAATTTCTCAAAAAGTTAAGCCAGACTACCCTATGAGCCAGCAATTCCACTTGTAGGTATATAACCAAAAGACCTTAAAGTAGTGAAGGAAACAGACACGTACACCAATATTCATGGCAGCACTGTTCACAAAAGCTAAAATTGGAAAACAACCTAAATGTGACTGAACAGATGAATAGAACAACAAAGTGTGCTACCTACATAGAATGGAATAGTACTCAGCCATAAAGAGAAATAATCTTGAAACATGCTATCCAGGTATGGACCAGTAGCTTGCAGTTTGCCTCCAAAATTGGAGGGTGCCGTGAGAGCAAAGAGGCAGGCAACTCCAGTATGACTGTGAAGGAATTTTATTAGGTAGACTTAGCGTATGAGGAGGTCCCTGTTAGCCGCAGGACCAAAGCAGATCTCTGCACCCTGCAGTGGGAGGGCAGAGGTTTTATAGTGGCAGTGGACATTAATGGCTGCCTGCCAGGGATTTACATAAGGAAGACTCAGGAAATAGTAATGAAGTAGTGGACCACATGAGGGCACTCACATTCAGCCTTGCAAAGCCTGTTTCCCCTTCTGTCCACTCTCCAGTCCAGTTCTCACAATCTGGCCTGCTCCCCTTCTTGTGCCATAGTATGAGGGACCCTGTTCTTTCCCTGATGGGAAAAGATGGAGAAGAGGGGTTGGCCAGATGCCATATGGTGTCCATGCATGTGTAAGAAAAAGTTACTGTATGCCCAGAACAGTGGGAAGGTTTCTCTGATAAGGAGAAGGAACTGGGAGAGAGAAGACGACCCAATTCCCAGCCTCCTTATCAGAGAATGCTCTGGGCCCAAGTCCTTTACTTTAGGGATCCTGGACGGGAAGTATAAAGGCAGACCATTACCCCAACATGCTACAATGTGGATAAACCTTGAAAACATTATGCTGAGTGAAACAAGTCAATCACAAAAGGACAAATACTGTCTCATTTATATTAAATAACAAGAAAAGGTAAATGTACAGAGACTAAAGGAGTCATTCTATAGGAAGCAGTGAGTGACTGATTATGGTGATGGGAAATTTGGTGATGATAATGGGTGGTGGTTGCACAACATGATCAATGTGATATCACAAAACAGTGCACTTGAAAAATGTTGAATTCTCAAATGTTATACATATGTATATTTTATATATTTTTATTGTGATTTAGGCAGAAGTTTACATAGCAAATTAGTTTCTCATTGAACAGTTAATACCCATTATTTTTTGACATTGGTTGCCAACCCCGTGACGTGTCAACACTCTCCCCTTCTGCACCCTAGGTTCCCTGTTAAAGACTATATCCTTCTCACCATTAGCCAGGACAAAGTCTTAATAGCCTCCCAGAATTATGAGTATGGCCAGGAAATGTAACATCCAGAGATGGGGAGAAAAGATTTACAGATCACATATCTGATAAAGAACTTGTGTCCAGAATGTACACAGGACTCTTAAAACTAAAATAATAAAACAAGCAACTCAATTGAAAAACTGCATAAAAGATCCTAACAGATGCTTCATCAAAGAAAATATATGAATAGCAAATGAGTATATAGATTCACATTGTTAGTCTTTAAAGAAATGCAAATTCAAATCACAATAAAACATCACTAACACCCAATACAAACCTGTTGCCATCATTTCAAACTTATAGCAACCCAGTATCACCACACACCTATTAATAATTACTAAATACCAACATCTCCAAATGCTGGTGATGATGAAGAGCAACAAGAACTTTATTCAGTGGTTGGAATGCAAAATAGTACAGCCGCTTTGGAAATTTGCCGTTTTTTATAAAGTTAAACATACACTTGCTACATGACTCAGCCATTCCCCTCCAAGATATTTACTCAAGTGAACGGAAAATTTATGTTTATACAAAATTCTGTATGCAAATGTTTATAGCAACTTCATTCCTAATCATTAAAACTAAAACAATCAACATGTCCTTCAAGAGGTGAGTGAATTAACATATGTTGGTACGTGATTACAATGGAATACTTAGCAATAAAGAGAACACAGTTTACACAAGCACTGACATGAATCTTAAACGCATTTTTGTAAGGATGCCAGACCAAGATTGTACATATTTTATAGTTCCATTTATACAACATTCTAGAAAAAGGAAAACTATAGGGATAGAGGAAACCCTGGTGGCGTAGTAAAGTGCTATGGCTGCTAACCAAAAGGTCAGCAGTTCCAATCCACCAGGTGTTTCTTGGGAACTCTATGGTGCAGTTCTACTCTGTCCTATAGGGTCACTATGAGTTGGAATGGACTCAGTGGCAACGGATATAGGGATAGAAAACAGATCAGGGATGGAGGGGTTGACTACAGTGGTGCCACACAAGGGCACTTTAAGGTGACAACTGTTTTGTATGGTGCTATCTTGATGTTTACATGACTAATTTTTTTGTCAAAACCATAGTATACATTACAAAGAACTATTATGTGCAAATTAAAAAAATTATCCAGGGTATTTGTGAATCTCAGGATGGAAAGTAGACTGCGACAGTTGAATCTAATTGTATTACAGATCTCTGATATTATCTCTCTGACACTGGTTAGGGAGAAGGGGGCTGTCCTAAAGAACTTTGGAAACCATGTGTTCTTGAAACTGTAAGGCCGAATACAAAAAGAGCTGTACAGAAACACGGAGCTTTGTTGTTGTTAGGTCCTGTCGAGTCGGTTCTGACTCATCAACCCTATGTACAACAGAATAAAACACTGCCTGGTCCTGCGCCACCCTCACAATCATTGCTATGCTTGGGCCTATTGTTGCAGCCAGTGTGTCAATCCATGTCGTTTAGAGTCTCATTTTCGTTGACCTGCTTTACCAAGCATGATGTCCTTCTCCAGGGACTGGTTCCTCCTGATAACATGTCCAAAGTATGTGAGACGAAGTCTCGCCATCTTTGCTTTTAAGGAGCAATCTGGCTGTACTTCTTTCAAGTCAGATTTGTTTTTCCGGCAGTCCATGGTATATTCAATATTCTTTGCAAACATCATAATTCAAAGGCTTCTTCATTCTTGTTTATTGTCCAGCTCTCACATGCATATGAGATGATGGAAAACACCATGGCTTGGGTCAGGCACACGTTGGTCTTTGTTTTCCTTTTTGGACAAAAAAAGTTTTTTGTGAAATTATAACTATTGATTCAGGGATGAGAAAAGGACATATGAATTATCTTCGAGAACACATGATTTTTTAAAGAGCAAATGAGGCTGTTTCTCAGGGTAAGATATCTTAACAGGTTCATTAAAAACCCACGGTTTTTTCTATTTAGTGAGTGCTCACCACATCAGGATTTCCTTTTCTCTAGTGAGAAACAGAGCGAAGTACTGAGATTTATTAAAGGGCTCCAAAACGTAAGCATCCTTCTAGAAATTTGGAGGTATAAAAAGAAATTGTATGTTATATCTGAAAGTTGGAAGTATGTAGTGGGGATAAAAATAAACATTTTTCTTGTGATACTATTTTTAATGAATAATGCTTTATTCAAAATGAGACGTGTCTCCTCCAGGTAGGTGAGGGAGTCTTTAAACTGATCCAAAATCAGGACCACCACAAACACAGAGTCCCATTCCCAGAGCCTGTGCCTTAGGCCATCTTCCTGGGTCTTAGTCACATGCTGTCTTTCCTGGTCTCGTTAGAGCTGAGCTCTTCCTTGGAAAGGCCTGGCAGTGAGGATGTGATGTCACTAGACCTGAGCTCATCTTTGTCAGACCTGGCAGTGAGGATGAGATGCATTAGAGCTGAGATACATCCTTGGAAAAGCCTGGTGGTGAGGATGTGATGTCACTAGAGTTGAGATACGTCCTTTGTCAGGCCTAGCCATACATTAGTCTTTAAAGTGGTATCTTTGCTTTTGAAGTCTTTAAAGAGGTCTTTTGCAGATTTGCCCAATGCAGTGCGTCATTTAATTTCTTGACTGATGGTTCCATGGGCGTTGATTGTGGATTTAAGTAAAATGAAATCCTTGACAACTTTATTCTTTTCTTAGTCATTTATCATGATGTTGCTTATTGGTCCAGTTGTGATGATTTCTGTTTTTTATGTTGAGGTGTAATCCATACTGAAGGCTTTGGTGTTTGATCTTCATGAGTAATTGCTTCAAGTCCTCTTCATTTCCAGCAAGCAAGGTTGTGCCATCTGCATAACTCAGGTTGTTAATGAATCTTCTTCCAGTCCTGATGCCGTGTTCTTCTTCATATACTCCAGCTTCTTGGATTATTTGGTCATCATACGGATTAAGTATGGTGAAAGGATACAACCCTGACACACACCTTTCTTGACTTTAAACCATGGAGTATCCTCTTGTGTTCAAATGACTGTCTCTTGGTCTATATATAGGTTCTTCATGAGCACAGTTAAGTGTTCTGGAATTCCCATTCATTGCAATGTTACCTGTAATTTGTTATGAGCCACACAGTGGAATGCCTTTGCATAGTCAATGAAGCACAGGTAAACATCTTTCTGGTATTCTCTGCTTTCAGCCATGATACATTTGACATCAGCTATGATATCCCTTGTTCCACGTCCTCTTCTGAATCCGGCTTGAATTTCTGGCAGTTCCCTTTCCATGTACTGCTGTAACCACTTTTGAATGATCTTCAGCAAAAGTTTACATGTGTGCAATATTAATGATACTGTTGGACAATTTTCGAATTCTGTTGGATCACCTTTCTTTGGAATGGGTACAGATATGGATCTCTTCCAGTTGGTTAGGTAGCTGTCTTCCAAATTTTTTTACACAGATGAGTGAGCACTTTCAGGGCTTTATCTGTTTGTTGAAACATATCAGTTGGTATTATGTCAATTCCTGGAGCCTTGTTTTTCGCTTCTGCATTCAGTGCAGCTTGGACCTCTTCCTTCAATACCATTGGTTCTTGATCATATGCAATATCCTGAAATGGTTGTAGGTCAACCAATTATTTTTGGTACAGTGACTCTGTATTCCTTCCATCTTCTTTTGATGCTTCCTGCATCGTTTAATATTTTCTCCATAGAATCCTTCATTATTGCAACTCAAGGCTTGAATATATTCTTTAGTTCTTTCAGCTTAAGAAATGCCAAGAGTGTTCTTCCTTTTTGGTTGTTTATCTCCAGGTCTTTCCACATGTCAGTAGAATACTTTTGTCTTCTCGAGCTGCCCTTTGAAATTTTCTGTTCAGCTATTGTACTTCATCATTTTTTCCTTTCACCATATTTACTCTGCGTTCAAAGGCAACTTTCAGAGTCTTTTCTGACATCCATTTTTGTCTTTTCTTTCCTGTCTTTTTAATGGCTTCTTGCTTTTTTCACGTATGATGTCCTTGAAGTAATTCCACGGTTTGGTCTTCGATCATTAGTTTTCCACACACAAATCTGTTCTTGAGATGGTCTCCAAATTCAGATGGAATGTACTCAAGGTTGTACTTTACCTCTCACGAAATTGTTCTAATTTTCTTCAACTTGAACTTGCATAGGAGCAATTGATGTCTGGCCTTGTTCTGACTGATGATATTGGGTTTTTCTATTGTCTCTTTCCACAGATGTAGTTGATTTGATTCCTTTGTATTCCATCCAGTGAGGTCCACGTGTATAGTTGCTGTTTATGTTGTTGAAAAAAGGTATTACATTGAAGAAGTTGGTCTTACAATATTCTATCATGCGATCTCTGGCATTGCTTCTATCACCAAGGCCATATTTTCCAACGACCAATCCTTTTTTGTTTTCAACTTTCACATTCTCATCACCAGTAATTATCAATGTATCTTGATTGCATATTTGATCAATTTCAGACTGCCTAAGTGGGTAAGAATTTTCAATTTCTTCATTTTTGGCCTCAGTAGTTGGTGCGTAAATTTGAGTAATAGTTGCATTAACTGGTCTTCATTGTTGGCGTATGGATATTATCCTTTCATTGACAGTGTTGTACTTTAGGATAATTAAGAACAAAAAAGATAAAATTTTATTTTCTTGTTCTTTAACGTTCTTCTCTTTTTTATACATTCGAGTTTCTTACCTGTATCAGCTTCCTTCTCTTCTATGAAGAATTTTCTTTAACGTATCTTGCTAGACATATATTCTGGCAAGAAAGTCCTTCAAAATAGGTTTGTCTGAGAATGTCTGTAGTTTTACAGGAAAATCTTGCTGTATGCAGAATTCTGTTTTGGTGGGGTTTTTTTTTTTTTTTTGTCATTATTTTACTCACTATCTTCTTGATTCTGTGGCTTCTGAAGGCCAGTCTACTGTACTTTGTAATCTTGCTGCTGTGTATGTGAGGTGTGTTTTCTCCTCTGGCATCTTTCAGTATATAGTTTCTTTGATTTTACGTAGTTCAAATACGATAGTGTATAGATTTTTGCATTTATCCTGCTCATTGATGTCTGAACTCATTTCTATGGTTTGGTATCTATCATTAATTTTGTAAAATTATCATTTATTCAAATATTTAGTTTTTCTTTTCTACTTCTCGTATTCTCATCACACGTTATACCTTTTGTTTCATAGTTCTTGGATATTCTCCTCCTCCCTTTTTTTCATTTTTTCTCTCCGCATTTCCGTTTTGGATGTCCCTCGACCTATTTTTAAGCTATTCGCTTAGCCATGTTCAATCTATTGCTGATGTCATTAAAAACATACCTCATTTTATTGCTTTTGATTTCTAGGATTTTCTTTTGATTTTTCTTAACAGTTTCCATTTCTCTGCTGACATTACTCATCTGGTTATTGCATGTGGTGCACATTTTCCATTGCAGCCTTATCACATGAATAATAGTTTACACTTCCAGTGTAATAATTCCAAAATCACTTCCGTATGTGAATCTGATTGTCAAGCTTGCTTTGTTAGTACAAAGTGAAAAGCTGTAAGTCCTTTAGTGATTCCCAGTTATTAATATCTTGTCCCCCCATGTCAGTTTATTGTACTCTGGGGGCTTGTGTGTTGCTGTGATGCTGGAAGCTATGCCACTGGTATTCAGATAGCAGCAGGGTCACTCATGTTGCACAGGTTTCAGCTGAGCTTCAGACAGACTAGGAAGAAGGACCCATAGTCTACTTCTGAAAACCTTATGAACAGCAGTGGAACATTGATATAGTGCAGATAAGCCCCCAAGGTTGGAAGTCACTCAAATATGACTGGAGAAGAGTTGCCTCTTCAAAGTAGAGTCAACCTTAATGAAGTGGATGGAGTCAAGCTTTTGGAGCATCATTTGCTGATGTGGCATGACTCAAAATGAGAACATCTGCAAACATCCATTAATAATCAGAAAGTGGAAAGTAGGAAGTATGAATCTAGGAAAATTGGAAATTGTCAAAAATGAAATGGAATGCATAAACATCAATATCCTAGTCATTAGTGAACTGAAATGGACTGGTATTGGAATTTTGAATCAGACATTCATATGTTCTACTATGCCAAGAATGACAACTTGAAGAGGAATGGTGTTGCATTCATTGTCAAAAAGAACATTTCAAGATCTATCCTCAAGTACAACTCTGCTGGTGATGGATAATGTCCATACACCTATAGGGAAGACCAGTTAATACAACTATTGCTCAAATTTACACAATAAGCACTAAAGCCAAAAATGAAGAAATTGAAGATTTCTACCAACTTCTGCAATCTGAAATTGATCAAACATGTAATCAGAATGCGTTGATAATTACTGATGATTAGAATGTGAAAGCTGGAAACAAGAAGGATTGGTAGTTGGAAAATATGGCCTTAGAGATACAAACGATACCAGAGATCGCATGATTGAATTTTGCAAGACAAAGAGTTCTTCATTACAAATAGCTTTCTTCAACAACATGAAGGGCAACTATATACATGGACCTAACCATGTGGAATATACGGGAATGAAATTGACTACATCTGTGGAAAGAAACGATAGAAAAGCTCAGTATCATCAGTCAGAACAAGGCCAGAGGCCGACTGTGGAACAGCCCATCAATTGTTCTTAATGTAAGTTCAAGTTAAAACTGAAGAAAATTAGAAAAATTTCATGAGAGCCAAAGTAGGACCTTGAGTATATCCCACCTGAATTTAGAGACCATCGGAAGAATAGATTTGACTCATTGACGCTAATGACCAAAGACCAGATGAGTTGTGGGATGACATCAAGCATATCATGAATGAAGAAAATAAAAGGTGATTAAAAAGACAGGAAAGAAAAGACCAAAATGAATGTCAGAAGAGACTCTGAAACTTGCTCTTCAACATCGAGTAGCTAAAGCAAAGGGAAAAAATGATGAAGTAAAAGAGGTGAACAGAAGATTTCAAAGAGTGGCTCGAGAAGACAAACCAGATTATTATAATGACTTGTGCAAAGAGCTGGAGATAGAAAACCAAAAGGAAATAACATGCTCCACATTTCTCAAGCTGAAAGAACTGAAGAAAAAATTCAAGCCTCTAGGTGCAACAATGAAGGATTCTATGGGGAAAATATTAAACAATGAAGGAAGCATCAAAAGAAGATGGAAGGAATACACAGAGTCATTATACCAAAAAGAATTGGTTGACATTCAGCCATTTCAGGAAGTAGCATATGATCAGGAACCGATGGTACTGAAGAAAGAAGTCCAAGCTGCACTGAAGGAATTGGCAAGAAACAATGCTCCAGGAATTGATGGAATATCAATTGAGATATTCCAGCAAATGGATGCAGTGCTGGAAGTGCTCACTCACCTGTGCCAAGAAATTTGGAAGACAGCTACCTGGCCAACCAACTGCAGAAGATCCATATTTATGTCTATTCCCAAGAAAGGTGATCAAACTGAATGCAGAAATTATCGAACAGTATCAATATCACACGCAAGTCAAATTTTGGTGACAATCATTCAAAAGCGGCTGCGGCAGTGTATCGACAGAACTGCCAGAAATTCAGGCCGAATTCATAAGAGGATGTGCAACCAGGGATATCATTGCTGATGTCAGATGGGATCCTGGCTGAAAGCAGAAAATACCAGAAAGATGTTTATGTGTGTTTTATTGATTATGTAAAGGCACTCCACTGTGTGGGTCACAACAAAGTATGGATAACACTGTGAAGAATAGGAATTCCAGAATAATTCATTATGCTCATGAGGAATCTGTACATAGTTTAAGAGACAGTTGTTCAGACAGAACAAAAGGGATACTGCATGGTGTAAAATCAGGAAAGGTGTGCATCAGGGTTGTATCCTTTCACCATATCTATTCAGTCTTTATGCTGAGCAGAGTATATAAAGAAGAACAGGGCATCAGGATTGGAGTAAGACTCATTAACAATCTGTGTTATGCAGATGATACAACCTTGTTTGCTGAAAGTGAAGAGGACTGGAAGCACTGATGAAAATCAAAGATCACAGCCTTCAGTATGGATTACACCTCAACATAAGAAAGCAAAAATCCTCATGACTGGACCAGTAAGCAACATCACGATAAATGGAAAAAAGAATGAACTTGTCAAGGATTTCACTTTACTTGGATCTACAATCATCACCCATGGAGGCAGGAGTCAAGAAATCACAAGATGCATGACACTGGGCAAATCTGCTGCAAAAGACCTCTAAACTGTTGAAAAGCAAAGATGTCACCTTGAAGACTAAGGTGTGCTTGACCCAAACGGTGGTATTTTCAGTTACATCATATTCACGCAAAAGCTGGACAGTGAGTAAGGAGACTGAAGAATTGACATCTTCAAATTGTGTTAGTGAGGAATGTTGCATGGACTTCCAAGAGAATGAACAAATCTGTCTTGGAAAAAGTACAACTAGAATGCTCCTTAGCAAGGATGGGAAAGACTATATCTTACATACTTTGGCCATGTTGTTAGGAAGGATCAGTCCCTGGAGAAGTACATCATGCTTAGTAAAGTACAGGGTCAGCGAAAAAGAGGAAGACCCTCAATGAGATGGATTCATATAGTGGCTGCAACAGTGGGCTCAAGCATAACAGTGATTGTGGGCATGATGCAGGACTGGGTGTCTCAATCTGCTTTCACCCTTTGCTTCATCTGTTGAGTGTTCTGATAGGTCTTACAGAAGGAGATGATTTTCCACAAGGAAATGACCTAAATGTGGAAATAGATATTTCATTGGCCGAGGATTTCTTTCCCTTCTGCTATGTGTTCTAGCTGTTCTGTACCATAAGTATAGATATGAATAAGACTGGAATTGATTATAGTCAAACTGGAGAGATAAGCTCAGTGTGTTAGAAATATTGTTAAATCTATGGAATAAAATACTATTAGGAGATAAATGCAAACAGTAAAGGGATGAGCCTAATGTTCAAACTCTGAAGGGAACACCAAATGATGTGAGATCTCTATAAATTCTTGGTTCCTGAGAACTGTCTGCCTCACCCATCCTTTTGCACACATTGGAGAATGTGGTACCTTGCTTATCCAGAATATATATGATGTTTTAGGACTCAGTGGTATTTGAAGATGTGGCCATGGACTTTACTCAGGAAGAGTGGGCTTTGTTGGATTTTTCTCAGAGGAAACTCTACAAAGATGTAATGGTGGAAACCTTCAGGAACCTGGATTCAGGTAAGAATGGATTCGTTATTCTTATTTAGTTCTTTAAGATAAATATATTATTCTCTTTGACCTTCTTATAGAATTTGGATTGAGGAATAGGAATATATTGGCAATCAGACGTTTTCACTGCTCTCTTGGAGCTTAGATTCTAGCAGTTTCCCCATAAAAGTGAAAATCTTACGTATTAAACTTCTCTTTTTTTCTCTGGTGGTTAAAATCTTGATACTCTTTAAGTGCTTAAGCGTGAGCATTAGCTGCAGGGGTCAGTTTTGGGGCAATGAAAGATTTGTGCGTTAATACCATGTTAAAGTTTTACTATGTAACCAATTTGATATGATTATTTTTCTGTGTTGGACCTCTTTAGAGTTTTACTGTGTATATTACCATTTGACATGATTATTTTTCTGTGAATAAAACCACAATTGTCTTATCTCTAGAGACCCTAGAGACGAAAGCATTGGCACAATGTCAGGGAAATTTGCCCCTCTGTCTGCCCTAATGATCTTTCCTGATTAGCAGCATATCAGCCACCCTATTTTTTCTCTCTTTGAAGCAAGAGAAAGATATGAGAGTGGAGATAGGACTTATTTGACCCCAACGTGCCTGGGAGCAAAGGAAGGCAAGAATACTTTGAAGGAACAGCCCTACTGGGTGGCATTAAATTAGAAGAAATCAACTCAAAAAAGTCTCTTTTGCTTTGAAGGGGCTGAACTTCCACACATATGTGAGCTCACTTTTTTTATTTTTTCATCAATCCTCTTATGCCTTCTGTGTTTCCGGGGAAAGACCTTTCTCACTTCCTCTTTTAAAATTACCGTTACACACTTCCATTGTTTGCAAAACCTCTCAGTTTTGTTGTCCTAATATCACCCTAGTTTAGTCACTAACAGGAGCCCTCATGGCACAGTGGTTAAGGCTTTTGGCTGCTGAGAAGTTGCAGGAGAAAGATGTGGCAGTCTGCTTCCATAGTAATTACAGCCTTGGAAACCCTATGGGGCAGCTACTCTATCCTATAAGATTGCTATGAGTCAAAATCGACTCGACGCCAGTGGTGTTTGGCTTGGTTTTTACTCACTGTCTTTGTTATCTAGTGCTGCTATAACAGAAATAACAAGTGGATGGCTTTAACAAAGAGAAGTTTATTTCCTCACAGAAAAGTAGGCTAATAGTCCAAATTCAGGGTGTCAGCTCCAGGGGAAGTCTTTCTGTCTCCATCGGCCTTCTCATCATCAGTCTTTCCCCTGACTGGGAGTTTCACCGCGCAGGGACCCTGGGTTCAAAGGATGCGCTCTTCTCCTGGTACTGCTTTCTTGGTGGTATGAGGTCCCCAACTCTGCTTGCTTCCTTTTCATCTCTTGAGAGATAAAAGGTGGTGCAGGCCACACCCAAGGGAAACTCACTTTACATTCGATCAGGGATGTGACGTGGGTAAGGGTGGAGTTACAATCCCACCCAAAGCCTCTTTAATATAAAATTAAAATTATAAAATTGAGGGCAACCACACAATACTGGGAATCATGGCCTAGCCAAACTGATACACACATTTTTGGGGGAACATAATTTAATCCATGACACCCACCGTCACTCTCAATCATCATGGAATTATTTCCTAGTAAATTTCTTACTCTTTTGACCTTTATCAAAATCTTGGAAGAGCCAGCTGCTGCAGTCTTTCTTTCCTCACAGGTGCCTTGTTCCTCATAATATTTTCTTACTGTTTTGTTTCATGTTATGAACTACAAAACCACTTAAAATTATTGTGTCAGTTTCTCATCAGGATAATAATGGACAAAAGTTATCCATTGAACACATAATAGTGCGATTCATGGAGAATGATTCCTGCTCGTCTGTGGTAGGAGAAATCTGTGAATTCCTTGACTATGAAAATCAGCACAAAAACCAGGAAAGGCGTTTCAGGTATCATACATGTGACAGTAAGCAATGCCTTAGGAGACAGTCTTAATGTGTCAAGACATTTTTGTTCATGTAGATGTGTGTGTAGAACTCTAAAATTACGAGTTCACCTTATTTTCACAATATTTCCATAAACGCCTATCAGATATTATTTGAGGCATGTTTTACCTGTATACAATTATCATAAAGCCCCATTATTTATAAACTGAAAGTAATAGTAGCATTCTGAGATGGTTGAACCTATGCAACATGAGACAATGCCGGGCAGAAAATGCATATTCAGTGTATGCTAATTATGAAGTGGTAAAGAAAAAATTAATTCTAACAACATACTCCCTGTTTTCAACAGAAAATATATGTTAGAGAGCCTGGGAGCAAGTAAACAAGATAAAGTAACGAAATATGAAGAAGGTAATCAGTGTGGAAAAACTTTCAGCCAGATTGAAAATCTTACTAGGCTCAAAAGAACTGCTGGAGTAAATGCTTCTGAATGTTCTGAGTGTGGAAAAGCCTTCAAGGATCATACATTTAAGCATCACATCAGCTCTCACACTGGATACAAAGCTTATTATTGTAAGGAATGTGAAGAAGCCTGCAGTTGGCCTTCTTTCATAAAACCTTATTTGAGAACACTTACTGGAGAGAAACTTTGTAAATGTAAGGATTGTGGGGACCCCTGTTGTTCCTCATCGCTAACTAAACATATAAGAACTCACAGTAGAGAGAGGCCTTATGAATGCAAAGAATGTAGTAAAGCTTTTAGTCAATCTTCAGACCTCATTACCCATATGAGAACTCACAGTGGAGAGAGGCCTTATGTATGTAAGGAATGTGGCAAAGCCTTTAGTTTTTCTTCAAGCCTCACTATCCATATAAGAACACACAGTAGAGAGAGACCTTATGAATGTAAGGAATGTGGGAAAGCCTTTAGACATTCTTCAAACCTCACTATACACATGAGAACTCACAGTGGAGAGAGGCCTTATGAATGTAAGGCATGTGGGAAAGCCTTTAGTCGTTCCTCATTCCTCTGTAACCATATAAAGATTCACAGTGGACAGAGGCCTTATGAATGTAAGGAATGTGGGAAAGCATTTAAGCAGGCCTCATCCCTAATTCAACATAGAAGGACACACAGTGGAGAGAGGCCTTATGAATGTAAAGAATGTGGGAAAGCCTTTAGTCGGTCCTCACACCTCACTCAACATGAAAGAACACACAGTGGAGAGAGGCCTTATGAATGTAAGGAATGTGGGAAAGTCTTTGGTTGTCTCCCATACCTCACTAGACATATGAGAACTCACAGTGGAGAGAGGCCTTATGTATGTAATGAATGTGGGAAATCATATAGTCGGTCCTCAACTCTCTCTTATCATGTAAGAACTCACACTGGAGAGAGGCCTTTTGCATGTAAGGAATGTGGGAAAGCCTTTACTTGTTTCTCACGCCTGACTGCACATGTACGAACTCACAGTGGAGAGAGGCCCTATGAGTGTATTCAGTGTGGGAAAGCCTTTAGTTGTTTCTCACAGCTCACTAGGCATATGAGAACTCACAATGGAGAGCGGCCTTATGAATGTAAGGAATGTGGGAAAGCCTTTAGTCAGTCCTCAACCCTCTCTGGCCATATAAGAACTCACAGTGGAGAGAAGCCTTATGAATGTAAGGAATGTGGAAAAGCTTTTAATCATTCTTCATATCTCACTATACATAAAAGAGCTCACACTGGAGATAGACCTTACGTATGTAAGGAATGTGAGAAAGCCTTTAGTCGTTCCTCACAGCTCACTAGGCATATGAGAAGTCACAGTGGAGAGAGGCCTTATGAATGTTAGGAATATGGGAAAGCCTTTAGTCAGTCCTCAGCCATCTCTGGCCATGTAAGAACTCACAGTGGAGACAAGCTTTATGAATGTGAGGAACGTGGAAAAGCTTTTAATTATTCCTCAAATCTCAGTATACATAAAAGAGCTCATACTGGAGATACCCCTTACGTATGTAACGAATGTGAGAAAGCCTTTAGTCATTCCTCATCCCTCAGTACACATAAAAACTCACAGTAAAGAGAGGCTTTATGAGTGTAAGCAATGTGGGAAATTCTTTAGTCAGTTCTCAGATCTCTCTGACCATGTAAGAATTCAGTGAAGAGAGACCTTATGAATGTAAGGAATGTGGAAAAGCCTTGCCACTCCTCACATCTCACTGTACATAAAAGAGCTCACACTGGAGAGAGATCTTATGTATGTAAGGAATGTGGGAGAACCTTTATGCAGTCGTCACACCTCACAACACATACAGGAATTCACAGTGGAGTGAGGCCTTGTGATTAAGAGAATGTGCAAAAGCCTTTGCTATTCCTTATCTCGAGAAACACAAAAGTCATGGTGGAGAGATATGAATTTAAAGATTGTGAGGAAGTCTACTTATTTTTCATGCCTTTCTAAACATATAATAACTCACACTGGAGAGAGACTTCATGTACCTAAGGAATGAGAGAAACTCTTCAGTTCTCTTTCAGCCTTTTAAACACATGTGGAAGGCTTACCAGAAAAAAAATACATGTGTAAATAGTGTTGGAAAGCTTCAGTCATCCCTTATCTTTTTTAAAAACAAAAAATACATGGGATAGAAACCAAGTAATGTAAAGAAAGCTTTATGGGAAAGGTTTTGTTATGCCCCTCATACTATCCAAGATTGTGAAGATTCACACACGTGGGAAAGCCTTAACTATACTTCTATTAAATATGTGACGTATCACATTTGAGGTAAGTCACATATATGTAAGGAACATGGAAACATCTACGAGTGTCCGGAATTCTTACAAAACGTAATTTATTACACTGTGGATTGACCATATGAATGTAAAATTGTCCATTCTTAGGACCTCATTGTCCATTCTTAGGACCCCTATGAGACATCACAGAGAGACTGTATTCGAAGCCAAAGCACCCTTTTAGTTGTAGCACATGGCTTTAAATAAGTATTAAGATGTCATTTAGTTTTTGTTATATTCAAATTTTCTTTACTATAAAATGTCATTAACCTATCGATAACTTGAGATGTGTTTTATGTTTAACAGGTGTGTTTTTAAAGTTTTTTACTTCACATTCTAATGCAATACGTTCTCATAGAATATTTGATTTTAACAGTAAATCATGAGAAAAATCCATAAATCATTTAAATTCCCACCACAGTTGTTAGTTTGGGTATTTTAGCCTTTTTTGTATGCAAAGTAGCATTTTCTAAGATTCTGATTGTTACCATATGTGCAGTGTTGTAGCAAACATTTTACGTAAGTTGTATATTTTTTTAAATTTAAAAATGATAATCTACTTTTGGAACGTACAGTAATATGAGTTTTAATAAACATCAGCTCAAATCAGTGCTACAAGGAAAGCACAGAACAGCTTTTACCTCCAAGTAATCCATAGTGCTACCCCTTTTTAGTCAAACGTTCCCTTCAATTTGAATTCTTAACAGCTGTCCCTATACTAATTATTTAATGTGTAGCTTTTAAATTCGGGCTCTTTTCATTTACCATAATGAATTTGAGATTTATGTATGTTGATGGATGTATTGATAGTTTGTTCCTTTTTATTGTCATATAGTATTGTATACACATATCTCACTTTGTGTATATACCAGTGGAAGGATATTTGTGTTTCCTTTTTATGAATAAAACTAAAAACATTTATGCACAGGTTTTTATGTGAACATAAATTTTTATTTTTGCATATATTCCTATGAGTGAAGATTGCTGTGTCATATGGTAGTTTTATGTTTATATCTGTCATATGGTGGTTTTATGTTTATATTTATATAAATCAGTTTTTCAAAGGGGCTGCGCCATTTTATATGCGTATAATTCCAGTTGCTGGGATCTATAGAGGCTATTTTGGGAATAATTTAGCACACTTTCATGTGCTGTTGGCTTTAGGGAATTAAGTTGGGGGGACAACTCACCTGATAGGCAGCCCCTATTTGCTGAGGAGAGGGTGTGTAATGTTTCATCTAGGTTTGGCCACAATCCCAAGTGTATGAGTTTCCAAGCTATGTCACCACTGCCCAAACTGAGTTGGAGAAAACTTGTAACGTCTAAATGGTGCACCATGCAGTCGGTCAGCACTGGAGAACCCACATGGAATAAATTGGGTACAAATGGGTCCCCACTGGGAGCCTGGGAAGTGACCACACTGGAACCTGAAAGGGAAGCCCTTCTTCCTCTGATGTCCTCCACACACTGGGAACTGACCAAGGAGAAATATAAGGCCTATTATCGAAGAGCAAGCAAAAGGGATAATGTAGCAGAAGCAAAAAGTAGATAACTAGGAGAATGCTAAAACATGGGTTTGTATTATGTTGGTTTTCCATGAGTTTCTAAGCTCCTAACAACAAAAATATAAAGGGGTGTGACATCAGACTATATCTAAGTTCATGAGCAGGAGAAGAGCAAATCAACATCAGAATTTGCCCAAAACTGATTCTTGTGATCCGGAGGTCAGACATACCTACACTTCCCAAATTTGTTTTTACAATTTCTGACACCAGTTCTCTATCTTACAACACTACTTCTTTGCTGGGATTCTTCATTTGTTGTGATGGCCACACAGAACTCACAGACCATACTCAAAATTATGTAGTTTATTGGGGGAAGTAATAGGTTACAATTTGGGATCAGGATCAACTTGGATGTAACAGGAACAACTAAAAATACAAATCTTGGATCAGACTTCTCAGTCATTCCCGCAGGCAGGTCTCTGTTGTGGGGCCCTACTTGGGCCTGGCCTCTGCCTACTCGGGCAAGGGTTGAAACTTTAGCATTGCTGTTAAGTGCCCAGAGGCACACCATTCCACCAGGAAGCCCCCTGTCCAAAGGCACTCAGCTCTTCCACTCTGGCTTGGTGAGTCACCTACAGCCATCTGCTCGCTCCATGTCACTGCTGCTGGTCCCACCTTGCTGTCTTGTGCCACCTCCAGTGTTACAGCTGTCTCCTGGGTCTAGGAGGTTCTCAACACAGTGATCCCGGGTCCAGCCTACACACTCCATCACAGGCTCTTAATGGTAGTGATTCCTCACCCTCAACTTGTGGATTTGGCTCTTTTTACGCCTAGTGGGATGGCACAGACACCTTATTTGCATAGTCTTTACCCAAATATTTTGTGAGTGTTACAAGATCACGGCCAGAAAGACCATAAAAAAAGAAACTGCCCTGCATCAAGTCTTCATTCTTAGTTGCCAACCTGCTTTTCCTTTCTGTTGTGGGCTTAAAGTGTCTGTTCCTGTGCTTTTTTCTGATACCCACTCTAAATGGTCCCTTGATATCAACTGCAAATGCAGTTCTTCTGTCTCTAAGCACCTGGAGGAAGATCTGATCTCGTAAGTTAAATGGTATAATCGTCTAGAGATACACAACTGCCCAACACTTCAGACGCCACAAGTTTGGGGGCTCCCAGGGCCATCAGTATTTCCAACTGGCTGAAATTTGAGGGTAGCTTCTACTCATTGGGTACAATAATTTGCTAAAATGACTCAGAAAGTTCTGTACTTAGATTTTAGCAAAAAGGATACAAATCAGAATCACCATAAAGAAGAGACACGTGGCGAGATTTGGGAGGGTCTCAAAAAGGAATCTTCCATGTCTCAAGGATACCTTATATCCTCCCTCCCCCCACATATAGATGTCTATCACCAACCAGGAAGCTCACCTGACCTTCAGTGTCCAGAGTTTTATACTTTTTTTTTTTAAACAAAGGCACGAGTGATTGAATCATTGGTCATATGATTTAATTCAGTCTCCAGCCCCGTCTCCTCTCTGGAGTTCGAGTAGAAGTAGTGCTTATTTTTACATAGTGGGTGTTTTGAGCCTCACACCTTGAGTCACCTTCTTAGAAGGTGCTACACTTTATGCCCTGACTACTCCATCAATGTCAGAGGCATTCCAACACTTTGCATAGAATAATTTTTTTTTTACAACATGGGGTTACTCCTCTCTATATTAAGGTGGAAAATATTGCTTGCCATGCATTCAGAAATACAGATGATACAAAAGTATATCGTTTGGTACAGTAGAGGGGTAAAAACGATGGTAACCCTGAATGAGATGTATTGCCCTAATAGCCACAACAGTGGAGCCAAACATACCAGTGAGCATGAATATGTTGCAGGACATGTGGAAGTTGTCAAGAATTTCGTTTTACTTGGATCCACAATGCCCATGGAAGTAGCAGTCAAGAAATCAACATATTGCATTGGGCAAATCTGTTGCAAAAGACCCCTTTAAAATGTTAAAAAGGAAAGATGTTCTTTTGAAGAGTAAGGTACATCTAACCCAAGCAATGGGATTTTCAGTTACCTTATATGGATCCGAAAGCTACACTATGAATAAGGAAGTCCAAATAATTGATGCCTTTGAATTATGGTACTAGTGAAGAAAACAATATGCCAACAACTGCCAGAAGAAAAAACAAATCTGTCTTGGAAGAAGTACAGCAAGAATACTCCTTAGAAGGATGGTAAGACTTTGTCTCACATACTTCGGACATGTTATTAGGAAGGACCAGTCCATGGAGAAGGACGTCATACTTGGTAAAGAGCCAAAAGAAAGGACGTCCGTCAACAAGATGGATTGACACAGCTGCAACAGTGTGCTCAAAGCAATGACTGTAAGTATGGTGCAGGAAAGGGCAGTGTTTTCTTCTGTTGTATATAGAGTCACTACAAGTCAGAACACAATCTACGGCACCTAACAACAACAAAAATGATAAATGTAAGTATGTATGGCACTGTACTGAAGAGGAAGCACATGTGAGAGAGTTTGGGGAGGGTATAGGTGTTCAGACTGTAAAAAAAAAAAAAACAGTTCTTAAAACAGTGGAGTTAGAAAAAAAGAACAAAAGATCATAATTAAAGGTTAACACTCCAATGATGTCTTGAATATTGGGGCATTCATGAGGTAACGTTATAACATTAATAATTGGTTGATGATGGAGAAATGTCCACTGTTGAAGATGATGGGCCTGGTGTGGGAGAGGATGGAAATTGTGCTGGGGAGTCATGGTTTGATTCAGCTGCTGGGAGGGGTTACTACTGGAGTCAATTTCCTGAAGTAGGCATTAAGGGCGGTTTGTGCAGAGGTTGCCTTTTTCTTGCTATAAATGGCCTTGTAGCAGCTGAGGCCCTCAGAAACTACAGAAAACTATGGTGAACCTCTCTATTTTAGGGTCTTTCTCTATGTCATCCCTGCTTCAATGAGATGAAAGTCTTCAGCTCTTTCATCAAAAACTTCCAGTTCTACAATTTTTATGTCCTGGTCTTATTCAAATGCTATCACATCTGCTCTAGTTCCGTAAGGTCTTTATTGGTTAGTAATGCGGCATGGGAGTCGAGTCACTACAACATTATTTTCTCTGATGTTTAACTGCAGTTGAT
This sequence comes from Dugong dugon, assembly GCA_030035585.1. Taxonomy (NCBI): domain Eukaryota; kingdom Metazoa; phylum Chordata; class Mammalia; order Sirenia; family Dugongidae; genus Dugong; species Dugong dugon. Next base: position 19,058,524 of record CM057462.1, on the reverse strand, counting down.
TACCAATATCAACCACAGCTTGCTTGGCTTTGGCGATGTCATCAGCTGTTGTTAGATGCCATTGAGTCAGTTCTGACTCAGTGATCCTGTGCACAACAGAACAAAACACTGCCCATTCCTGTGCCATCCTCACAATCTTTGCTATGCTTGAGCCTGTTGCAGCCACTGTGTCAATCCATCTCATTGAGGGTATTCCTCTTTTTTGATAACCCTCCATGTTACCAAGCATAATGCGCTTTTTCAGGGACTAGTCCCTTCTGATAACATGGCCAAAGTATGTGTGACTAAGTCTCGCCATTCTTGCTTTCAAGGAGCGCTCTGGCTGTACTTCTTCCAAGACAGACTTGTTTGTTCTTCTGGCAGTCCTGGTATATTGAAAAGCATGTGCAAACTGGAGGCACAAATTATTCCACTTTCCTTTCATTATTGACTCTTTCACTTCATGCCAAGAATCAGCAATATTTTTGATGGCATCATAAATGTCGTAATTCCCCCAGAACTCCATTAGGCTCATCACATCATCTCGGATAGCCCTGACTTCTTGTGAGATCATGCACTGTAATAATAGGAGAGTATGACTTCCTGGTCCATTGGCTAAAGTAGCTATCTGGTGTTAAGGGGTAAAAATGACCTTTATATTGGAGTGAAGTTCATCTAAAGTACTTGAACATAAAGATGTTTTGTCAAGCACAAGGGAGAATCTTGAAAATGAATTTTCTTGGTCAAGAAATAATGTTCAACAGCAGGGACAAAATGGTTCAAGAACCAATCTACAAAGATGACAATTGTAACCCAAGCCTTTGCATTTGTCTTCCAAGTAACAGGAAGACATGCCTTAATAATACAGTGAGTTGACCTCGGATTTAGGGAGTGATACACAAGCAAGGTCTTGAGCTTGAAATCTGCAGATGTGCAGATTACCCCAAGCAATAACATTAACCTAGCCTTTGATTCCTTATGCACTGGTGCATTTTTTTTCTTTCAAAATGCAGGTCTTTTCAGGCATTTTTTCCCCAGAACAAGGCAGTCTTGTCTACATTAATATTTGGCCTGTCAAATAACCTCCCTCCTCAATAAATTTTTCAGCATTTCAGAAAAATCACTCACAGCACTTACATTGGTACTTGCTGTTTACCTTGCACTTTAATATTATGTTAATTTGCTGTAACTTTGAAATGACTGAACTAGCTCCTACTCGCAATACTTCATCAAAATCCCTTCACTTACTGCACATGTGACTTTTTTTCTTTACATTTTCTTGTGTTTTAGGTGAATATACAGGAAATTAGTTTCCTGTTCAACAATTTGAGTACAAATTGTATCAAGGTTATGCTGGCTTCATAGAATCAATTAGGGAGTATTCCTTCCTTTTCTATGTTCTGGAATAATTTGAGTAGAACTGGTGTCAACTCTCGTCTGAATGTTTGGTAGAACTCTCCAGCGAAGCAATCTGGGCCAGGTTTTTGTTGTTGGGAGTTTTTTTTAATGGCATCTTCAATTTATTCTTTTGTTATCAGTGTCTATGTTTTGTGCCTCTGTTTTAGTTTAGGTAGGTAGTGTTTCTAAAAATTTGCCCATTTCTTCTAGGTTTTCAAATTTGTTAGAGTACAATTTTTCATAACATTCTGTTATGATATTTTTTCTCGGTTCATTGTAATGTCTCCCATCTCATTTCTTATTTTGGTTATTTGCATTTTCTCATTTTTTTTCCATTTTCAGTTTGGCCAGTGGTTTGTCAATTTTATTGATCCTCTCAAGAATCAACTTCTAGTCTTCTTGATTCTATTGTTTTTCTGTTTTCTATATTTATGTCTGCTCTGATCTGGCAACTGTGGACTTCTTTTGCTGCTCTTTTTCTATTTGTTTGAATTCTAGGGTTAAACTATTGATTTTGGACCTTTCTTCTTTTTGATGTCTGCATTTATTGCTATAAATACTCCTCTGAGCAATGCTTTTGCTGCATCCCAAAAGTTTTGGTATATTGTGCTTTCATTCTCATTTGATTCTAAGAATTTGTTAAATTTCATTTTCAATGTATTCTGTTACCCAATAGAAGGAGTTATCCAGTTTCCATTTGTCTTAGTTATCTAATGATGCTATAACAGAAATACCAAAAGTGAAGGTCTTTAACAAACAGAAATTTATTCTCTCACAGTCTAAGAAGCTAGAAGTCCGAACTCAGGGCACCACCTCCTAGGGAAGGTTTTCTCTGTCGGTTCTGGGGGAAGGTCCTTGTCATCAATCTTGCTCTGGTCTAGGAGCTCCTCAGCACAGAGACCCCTGAGTCCAAAGGGTATTCTCCACCCCTGACACGTCTTCCTTTGTGGTATGAGGTCCCTCTGCTTGATTCTGTATATCTGAAAAGGACTGACTCAAGATACAACCTAATCTTGTAGATTGAGTCTTGCCTCATTAACATAACTGGCTCCAAACCTGCCTCATTAACATCAGAGGTTAGGATTTACAACACATAGGAAAATCACATCAAATCACAAAATGGTGGGCAACCACACAATACTGGGAATCATAGCCTAGCCAAGTTGACACACATTTTAAGGGGACATAATTCAATCCCTAACATTTCATTCTTTGGCTCCTGTCATGGATTGGATTGTGTCCCTCCCAAAATGTCTGTCAACTTGGCTAGGTCATGATTCCCAGGACTGTATGATTGTCCACCATTTTGTCATCTGATGTGATTTCCCTATGTGTTGTAAGTCCTGTCTCTATGATGTTGATGAGATGGATTAGCAGCAGTTACATTGATGAGAGCTACCAAATTAGTGTCTTAAGACAATCTCTTTTGAGATAAAAAAGAAGCAAGCAGATAGACATGACCTCACACCACCAAGAAAGAAGCACTTTGGACCTGGGGTCCCTGCGCTGAGAACCTCCTTGGATGACAAGGACCTTTCTCCAGAGTCGACAGAAAGCCTTCCCCTGAAGCTGACCTGAATTTGTGGACTTCTAGCCTACTAGAATGTGAGAGAATAAATTTCTTTGTTAAAACCATCCACTTGTGGTATTTGTTATAGCAGCACTAGATGACGACAGTCCCCCCAAAATTCATGTTTGCCATATATAAAACATATTCACACCATCATATCATAGCAAAAGTCTTAAATCAACTCCAAGTCCAAAATCTCCTGGGGAAAAGTTCCTCTTCATCTGTGAAATCTAGAATACAAGTCATCTGCTTCCGAAGTACAATGTTGGAACAGGCACACGTAGACACTTCCATTACAAATGGAACAAATTGGAGGGAAGGGAGGGATAACAAGCACCCAGCAAGTCAGCAGAACACATTACATTAGCTCACAAGGCTTGAAAATAATCCTCTGTTCTCTGACCATTTAGGAAATGGTACTCTGGGTGTTGGCAACACTCCAGATTCTGGGTGGAGGCCCCTCAGAACTAAGCTTCAGCTCTGCCTTCCAGGACCACTGGAATGGCAAATCTGCTCCCTCACATTTGGGCAGCTCCATTTTCCTAGTCCATCTGAGTGACGACTCCACCACCAGGCCTTAGCAGGCCCTGTTCTTCTGCCCCTTGGTCATGGCAGCCCCACCCTCAGCTTTGGGCAGCAGATCTGGGCCCATCCTGCTGGCACTTGTGAAAGGCAGCCCCACACTCCAGAACGGAGCTGGTGAAGATCTCTTTGAAATCTATGAGGGTATGATTCCACCCTCTGAAACCCCAGGGGCCATGGCTCCACCCTTTGAGACATCAGAGGTCATGGCCCTACCATTTGAGACTAAGGCAGCTCTGCTTCCCATACTCCTCTTCAGCTTCTGCTTCCTGGTTACTTGGCTTCTTGGGCCTTTGGGCCAGCCTGGTGTCTGCCATGTTTGGTCAAGTGTTCCAAACCTCTTTAGCTCTGCCGATAAGTGCCTGGGGGCACCCTGCTCTGCTAGTAAACCTTGGCCTGAAGGCACTCAGATCCCTTGCTCTGTGGGTCGGCAAGCCTAGCTCCACCAATAAGTGCCCAGGGACAACTCACTCTGCCAGGAAGCTACCAACGTAAAAGCATCCAGCTTTCTCACTCCATGGGTTGCTCCAGCAATGTCTTGTGATGGTCTCCTGGTTCTGCTGCTGCCATTTCTCTGCCACTGTTTCTCGCCATCTGCGCTGTCCCAAGTTACAGCTCTCCTCACTTCCAAGTCCTCACCAGAATTGCCTTTGATGTCCATAATCCCATCAGTAGTCTCTTCAAGGCAATCTAGCCTTTTACTATTAGGCACTTTAAAACTCTTACAGCCTCTATCCATTCACAATTTCAAAATCACTTCCACATTTAAGGTGTCAGAGCACACCCCACTCTCCCGGTACCAAATTCTGTCTTAGTTATCGGGTGTTGCTATAACAGAAATACCACAAATGGATGGCTTTAACAAACAGAAATTTATTGTCTCACAATCTAGGAGGGTAGAACTCCAAATTCACGGCATTATCTCACAAGGAAGGCCTTCTCTCTATGTCGGTTCTGGGGGAATGTTCTTGTCATCAACCTACCAGTCTAGGATCTTCTCAGCACGTCCAAAGGAGGTGCTCCGCTCTCAGTGCTTCTTTCTTGGTGGTATGAGGTCCCTCTCATCTCTGCTTCTCTTTAGTATCTCAAAAGACTGACTCAAGATACAACATAATCCTGTAGATTGAGTCCTGCCTTATTAACATAATTACCTCTAATCCTGCCTCATTAACGTCAATTGACTTGTTGCAGTCGAGTCAATTCCAGCTTACAGCAACTCTATAGGACAGATTAGAATTGCCCCCTAGGGTTTCGAAGTATGCTGGTGGATTTGAACTGCCAACCCTTTTTGTTAGCAGATGAGCTTTTATCCACTACACCACCAGGGCAACACACAGGATAATCACATCAGATCACAAAATGGTGGACACCCACACAATACTGGGAATTACAGCCTAGCCAAGTTGACATATTTTGGGGGGACACAATTCAATCTATATCACCATGGTTTTAATTTTTTCCTTGTTCTTTCTGTTACTGATTTTTTTTTTATACCACTATGATCAGAGAAGATACTTTGTATTATTTTGATGTTTTGAATTTATTGAGGCTTGCTTTGTGGCCTAAAATACAGTCCATTTTAGAGAATGATCCATGTGCATTGGAGATGAATGTGTTCTGGATATGTCTATGAGGGAAAGTTGGTTCTGTTATTTAGATCTTCTGTATCTTCACTGAGTTTCTTTCCAGATGTTCTGTCCATCATTGAAAGTGGTGTGTTAAAATCTATTATTGTAGAACTATCTATTCCTCTTCAATTCTGTTTCTTTCATGTATTTTGGAACTCTCATTGGGTGTCTGAATATTTATTATGGATATGTCCTCTTGGTTGACTGACACTTTAATCATTATATAATGCCCTATTTTTGTGTCTTATAATGCATTTTGACTTAATTAGTGCCACTCCTGCTCTCCTTTTGTTACTGTTTGCTTGATATATATTTTTCCCATACTTTGATTTTTAACCTATTTGTGTCTTTGTGTCTAAGGTGTGTCTCTTGTAGGCAACATACTGATGGATCATGTTTTTTAATCCACACTCCCACTGTCTCTTGACTGGTGCATTCAAACCATTTACATTTAGTGTGATCATCGATAAGTATGAACTTACTGCTTCATTTTGTTATGCTTTTTTTGTGGTGGTAACAGTTTCTTCGTCCTGTATAATTTTCTGTACTCATTTTTAGTTTCTTTATGAATTTTCTTTTCATGTCTTTCATTGTTGATTTTGAGCTTACTGAGTCTTTTATTTTCTTCTCCATTTTAGTGAATAGATTTATTAATTTTCTCTGTGGTTACTCTGAAATTTACCTTTATCTTCCTAAATAAAACCAGTCTATCTTGATATCGCCTTGACTTCCTCTCCATATGGAAGTTCTATACACCATTTATTCCCTTTTTGCTTTGAGATTTTCACTTCTTAGAGACTGATGTTGCTGGTTCCGTTTTCAGTTTTGCAGCTTTATTTTACTTCTGATAATTCTTTATCTGGCCGGTATCTGAGTGATGCTGTTGTGTGTCTTAATCTCAGGTTCTTGTCTGCTATCATTGGTTCTCAGTCTGAAGGACTCCCTTTAATAGTTCTTGTAAAATAGGGTTGGTTTTTACAAATTTCCTAAATTTTGTTTATCTAGGGATGTCATAGTTTTGCCAGCATGTTTGAAAGATAATTTTACTGCATATATTCTTGGTTGGCAATTGAGAGTTTTATATGTCATCCCATTGCCTTCTTGTCTGCATGGTTTCTGCTGAGTAAATAGCGCTTAGTCTTGTTCGTGCCCCTTTGTAGGTGATATGTTTTTCACAAGATGCTCTCAGAATTATTTGTTTTTGGTTTTGGAAAGTTTGTGTTTTGGTGACTTTCTTTTGGAGTCTGTACTGTATGAGGTTCATTGAGCTTCTTGGATGGCAACGTTTTCGTTCATGATATTATGGAAGTTTGCTGTCAATAAATCTTAAAAAAATTCTGTGCTTTTTACCTCTACTCCTCTTCTGGAATTCCAGTTACACATAAATTCTTCCTCTTGATAGTGTAGCACATAACTTTTAGGCTTTCTTCATTTTTATTCATTCTTCTGATTGTTCTTCAAACAGGTATCAAGGGACTTGTCCTCTATTTTGCTGATTCTTCCATTGATTCAATGCTACTTCTATATCCTTCCATTATCTATTTCTGATATTTTATTATTAATCTGGGTTTCTAGTTGTTTTTCTATGGTTTCTAATTGTCTATTTATTTTGTCATTTTGTTTTGTATTGTGGCGAACAGCTACAACTGCTAACCAAAATGTTGGCAGTTCAAATCCACCAGCTGCTCCTTGGAAACCCTATAGGGCAGTTCTACTCTGTCCTATAGGGTTGCTATGAGTTAGAATCAACTTGATGGCAACCAGTTTGGCTTTTGTTTTTTTAATCACTTTCTTGAATTCTTCTAGTGTTTCATCTGTGTTTTCCTTGATCTCTTTGAGTGTCCTATGTACAAGTCTTTTGAATTCCTTATCAGATAGTTCTATTACTATTTCTTCCTCAGGAAGTTTTTGGTCCCTTTATTTTGCTCACTTGTTAGAGCCATCTTGTCATTTTTCTTCATATGATTTGTTATTGTTTGTTGTCTTTAAGACATTAAGGTGTTTATATATATAATTTTATGAATTTTTTTGCTTATTTTTTTGTTTTGTATCTGGAGATTTATTTCTTCTCTTTCTCTTTAGAATGTCTTTCTTCCTTTGTATTAATTGTTTTGTGGTTCTGGCCTATGTGTGACTTTTGAGGTGTCTGTTAGCTAGGAATGATTTTCTCTGACTAGTGGGTATGGTGGATCACACATGTATGAATCCTCTGTAGTTAGGCTCGTATGTATTCACTTATTGGATTCAGTGGAGGTGGGAGAGGTTTTTCCCCTGATATTGGTGACATTGTGTGGTCAGGGTCCTTCCATAGCTGTTGTGTTACTGTGGGGTCCTTCTGGGTTGGTGCTACTAGTGAGTGCATTCTCTGGAGGTGAAGGAAGGACATCTCTGTATACGCTGAGAGGAAGTGCTGCCCAAATGGACAGGGTAAGCCGCCATGCATGCATGAATTGGCATCTCAGTAGGTGGTGGGGTATCAAGGGGTTTTGGTGCCAGTGCTGATGGCCTGCAGGAATTGTTTGGGTGTGGGATGTGTGACATTGCATTTGGGTTGATGTTGAATGACAGCACTAGGATCTCCTGCCCATTGTTTGGCAGAGGTGCAGATTGCACCTGCTAGGATGTGACTGGTGCTTCTGGTGAGGTGATGTGTCTTGTCCAGCTGGTCACCAAAGTGTGGGTGCAGGGAGCATTCTTTCTGGTTACTGTGCTGGGTGGAGCATGTACCGCTGGTTGCCAGGTGGTTGGGGCAAGGGTGTACGATCACTGATCACCAAGTGGGTGGCATGGCAAATTGCACCACTGGTTGCCAGGCAGGCAGTTAAGTGGTAGCAAGGGAGAAGGGTCTCGTGCCTCCAGTTGCTGAGGGCATGACAACATGGGGGTGGCTGAAGTGGGCAGGAGCTTTCAGTTGCAGGTCTGAGTGCACACAAGGATGGATGTGGGTGTATACGAGACTCCAGTCACAGGTCCAAAAGTGCAGGAGCATGCACCATGGATTGCCAGGCTGGGAAGGGTGTAGGGGGGCTCACTGCTGGTCTCTAGGAGGGTAGAGGGGGAGGAAGGGGGAAGCAGAGTACAGCCAGTGATCAGGACCCAACCCCAACCAAATTGAGAAGAGGTGTTCTCCAGAGTCCAGTCAGGTGGAGGATCTCTAAACATTACTCCAAGGATCCTCCAGTCTACCAGGTCTACCAGGGACACCACTGTCTCAGTCATCTAGTGCTGCTCCAACAGAAATACCACAGTGGATGGTTTTACCAAAGAGAACTTTATTCTCTCATAGTCCAGTAGGCTACAAGTCCAAATTCAGGGCATCAGCTCCAGGGGAATGCTTTTTCCATCAGCTCTGGAGGAAAGTCCATGTCAAGTCTTCCTTTGGTCTGGGAGCTTCTCTGTGCAGGAACCTCAGGTCCAAAGGACATGCTCTGCTCCCAGCACCGCTTTCTTGGTGGTATGAGGTTCCCATGTGTCTCTGCTAGCTTTTCTCTTTTATATCTCAAAAGAGATTGCATTAAGACACTGATCTTGTCAACCTCATCAGTATAACCTCATCACAGTGATAGAATTTACAACACAAGATCACATATAATCTCATCATAGTGGTAGAGTTTACAACACATAAGGACATCACGTAACACAATCATACAGTACTAGAAATCATGACCTAGCCAAGTTGCTACACACATTTTTTGGGGGACACAATTCAATCCATGATACCCATCAATATGATTAGGGACCACTGCTGGTGAGTAGTTCCATCCCTATTTTATGGCTCCCTTCCTTCTCTGGATCCCTATGGCTCTTGCCACCTTCCTGCAATTTCCCTCCTTAAATCCATTTCATGTTCTGTTCACGTTGCTTTGCTCCAAGTTTGTGTTCACAGTATCTGTCTCCTGCAGATTTCATGAAGTTGCCTTTTTGTGCTCCTAATTCAAGAATGCTGTTCGCTTTGTCTCAAGATGGCCACACTTCACCAGGCCAACTGGTAGGACACCTACAGTCCATAAGTTTCTTAGTCATCTAGTCCTCCTGTAACAGGAATACCACAAATGAATGTCTTTAACAAACAAGAAGTTTATTCCCTCACAGTCTAGTAGGTTAGAAGTCCAAATTCAGGGCATCAGCTCCATGAGAAGCTTTCTGTCTCTGTCAACTCTGGAGGAAGGTCTTTGTCATCAGTCTTCCTGTGGACTAGGAGCTTCTCCACACAGGAACCCCAGGTCCAAAGGATGTGCTCTGTTCCTGGCACTGCTTTCTTGGTGGTATGAGGTCTCTTGTCTCTGCTTGCTTCTTTTATATCTCAAAAGATTGGCTCATGACACAATCCAATCTTGTAGATTGGGTCCTGCCTAATTAACATAACTGTCGCCTATCCCACCTCATTAACATCGTAGAGGTAGGATTTACTACACATAGGAAAATAATACCAGATGACAAAATGGTGGAAAATTACACAATACTGGGAATCATGGCCTAGCCAAATTGATACACATTTTGGGGGGACACAATTCAATCCATGACATTCTACCCTTTGCCCCCCCAAAATTCATGTCCTTGCCACATGTAAAACCTATTCACCCCATCATATCATAGCAAAAGTCTTAAATCAACTTGAAGTCCAAAACCCAAAAATTCCTCTTCATCTGTGAAATCTAGAATACAAGTTATCTGCTTCCAAAGATGCAATGGTGCAACAGGCAGGCACAAACTAGACATCCATTACAAATGGGAGGAACTGGGGGGAAAGAAAGCATAACAGGCATCAAGCAAGTCAGCAGAACACATTACATTAGCCTCCAAGACTTTGAAATCAATCCTCTGTTCTCTGAGACAATTTACACAATGGCCCTGCCCTCCAGACTCTAGGTATTGGCCACACTCTCCAGATTCTGAGTAGAGTCCTCTAGGCCCTGGGCTTCAGCTCCACCTTCCAGGCCCAATGGGACGGCAACTCTGCTCCCTTGGCTTTAGGCGCATCATTCTCCTAGTCCATCTGAGTGGCGACTCCACCCTTAGAAACACCAGAGGCCACGGCTCCACCCTTTGAAACTCCTGAGGTCCTAGCCATACCTTTTGAGACTGAGGCAGCTTCCTGTCTTGTCTCTTCAGCTTCTGCTTCCTGGTTTCTCAGCCTCTTAGCCTCACTCACACCCGCATCTGCCCTGCTGGACAAATGTTCCAAAGCTCTGTAGCTCCCCCGATTAAGTGCCTAGAGATGACCCACTCCACCAGTAACCTTATCCAGAAGGCACTCAGCTCTCTTGCTCCATGGGTCAGCAAGCCTAGCTCCAACAAGAGGTGGCTGGAGGCACTGAATTCCACCAGGAAGGCTCCTGTGCAAAGGTACTCAGCACTCTCACTCCATGGGTTGGCTACACACCTGTCTGGTGCTAGTCTCCTTGTTCTGCTGCTGCCGTTCTCTGCTGTGGCTGGTTCTCTGCTGCTGCTTCTCACCATATGCACCATCTCCAGCGTTAACAGTTCTCACTTTCTTCTGAGTCCTCTATCCATTCAGTTTCAAAACTGCTTCCACATTTTAGGTATCTGTTAGATCAGCACCCCATTCTCTCAGTACCAAATTCTGTCTTAGTCATCTAATGCCACTGTAACAGAAATACCACAAGTGGATGGCTTTAACAAACAGAAATTTATTCTCTCACAGTCTAGTAGGCTACGAGTCCAAATTCAGGGTGTCAGCTCCAGGGGAAGGCTTTGTCTGTTGGCACTGGAGAAAGTTCCTTGTCATCAACCTTCCCATGGAATAGGAGCTTCTCTACACAGGAACCCTGAGTCCAAAGGACCTACTCTGCTCTCAGCACTGCTTTCTTGGTGGTATGAAGTCCCCCTGTCTCTCTGCTCACTTCTATCTCAAAACAGATTGGGTCAAGACATAATCCAAACTTGTAGATTGAGTCCTGCCTCATTAACATAATTGCCGCCTATCCCACCTCAATAACATCATAGAGGTAGGATTTACAACACATACGAAAATCACATCAGATTATAAAATGGACAATCACACAATATGGGGAATTATGGCCTAGCCAAATTGATGCGCATAGTTTTGGGGGACACAATTCAATCCATGACAGTAAGTCTCCTCGTTTACAGTTTTCATTCAGTTTCTCCTTCCCTTCAGTGTTTGATCTAATTCTTCATCCTTCTGTTAGCTGTTCTGGGTTCCCAGATTGTCATATGTATCTGTTTCACTTAGTTTCTCTGTTCTTTGCTCTACAGGGATGGCATGGTTTGTGTGACTAAGTCGCCATCTTTGGCCCTGTATGTATGTTCAAGTTTTAAATAATTGAAAAGGCTTTGAGCTTTTTCTTCCACTAAACAAGGGCTAATAGGCGTAATGTGATTTTGATTGTCTAACCAAATTATCAATAGGCTTTCCATTTCAATAATTAAAACTGTGTTGCTTAGTAACAGAGCCTATCACGTGCTCCATTATTTTCATTTTATTCTGTAAATTTGTTGCAATCTTTGATTGACTGTGTTGTTGTTAGGTGCCGCTGAGTCGGTTCTGACTTACAGAGACCCTATGTACAACAGAATGAAGCACTGCCTGGTCCTGCGCCATCCTCACAACCATTGTTATGCTGTTATTGTTGTTTTTAAGTGCCATCGAGTCGGTTCTGACTCACAGTGACCATATAGGACAGAGTACAACTGCCCCATAGGGTTTCCCAGAAGCAGCTGGTGGATTTGAACTGCCAGCCTTTTGGTTAGCATCCGAGCTCTTAACCACTACGCCACCAGGGCATAGCCTAACGCTTTTCCAATAATCAATGGTGTTTCACCTCTTTCTGATAGCTTTATTATTTCCACTTTATTTTCAATTGTGATCGTTTTCCTTTTTGATCAGATTTACACTTTGGAGGCATGGTTACAAGAGAAAGTAAGTGAAAAATTTAAGCCAAATACAAAGTTACACACCCAACACATTGTTAGGGGCATTGTGATCTGACTTAAAAAGGAATGCAGTATTCTCCTTCCTTGAGACAAGAAACCTCAGAAGCCATGCAGTATTTTCAAGATCCTCACAAAGTAATGTGTGTTCATTATTATGAAAACTGTATTTAACTCTAATTTTTAACACAGTAGCCTTTATGGCAGTCCATTCTTAAGTACAAGTCCATAGTCAGACGTTCTTCACCTGAGGACTTACTATATTTAAAAAGAACTCAGAACTGTAGTTAAACAGGAAAACCACTCATCTCATACACAAAAACGTATAACAAAATTGCAGATGGAAATCCTCTACTATCAATAATTACAGTGACTGTAAATGGATTAAATACTCCAGTTAAGAGACAGTGGTAGAATGGATAAAGAAGTATGACCTGTCCATACGCTGTCTACAAGAGAAATACCTTAGGCACAAAGACATAAATAGGTTAAAAGTCAAAGAACGGGGAAAAAAAGCAAACAGTAACCAAAAGAGCAGGACTGGCAATGTTAATATTTGATAAAATAGACTTTAAGTCAGTATCTATTATAAGAGACAATAGACAGTATATAATGATAAAAGAATTACTTCACCAAGAAGATCTAACAATTATAAATATCTACATAGCTAAAGTTAGAGCCGCAAAGTTTATAAAGCAAACTCTAACAGAAATAAAAGGAGAAATAGGCAGATCTACAATAATAGTAAGAGACTGTAATACACCACTTTGAAAGATGGACAAAACAACAAGAAAGAATATAAACAAAAAACTTCAATCACACTATTAATCAATTGAACTTAACAGAACACTCCACACAAAATCAGGACATATACATTCTTCTCCAATGCACATAGATTATCCTCCAGAAGAGACCATATTCTAGGACACAAAACAGATCTTAATAAATTTAGAAAGATTGAATAATACAAAGCATCCTTTCTGACCACAATGGAATGAAGTTAGAAATCAATAACAGGAAGAATAAGAGAGAGGAAAAAAAAGACACATGATAATGAAACACCACACCACTGAAAAACCAATGGGACACAGAAGAAATTAAGAGAGAAATAAATAAAACTTAGAATTGAATGAAAATGAAAACATACATACCAAAACCTATGGGACACAGTGAAAGCAGTGCTCAGAGGGAAATTCATAGCAATAAATGCCTACATTAAAAAAAGAAGGAAGATCCCAAATCAATAGCATAACTTTGCAAACTTGAGGAAATAGAAAAAGAATAAGAAGCCCAAAGCTACTAGAAAAGGAAATAATAAAGATTAAAGCAGAAATAAGTGAGATAGAGAATAGGAAGAGAAAGAATCAACTAGACCAGAAGTTGGTTCTTTGAAAGGATAACTAGAATAGACAAACGGCTGGCTTCACTGACAAGGGGAAAAAGTGAGAAGATGCAAATAACCAAGATAAGAAATAAAATTGGAGACATTATAACAGATCCAACTTAGATAAAGAGGATCATAACAGAATACTATGAAAAATCTAACTTCGACAAACTTGAAAACTTAGATGAAAGGGACAAACTTCTAAAAACACATAACCAACCTAAATGAAACCAAAGAGAAGTAGAAGATGTCACAGGACCCATAACAAGAGAAGACGTAGAATCAGGCATCAAAAACCTCTCCCACCAAAAAAAGCCCTGGACCAGATGGCTTCACTGGGGAATTTTACCAAACATTCAGAGAATTGACACCAGTCCTACTCAAACTACTCCAAAACATAGAAAGAAATAATTCCAAACTCATGGTACAAATCAAGTGTTACTCTGGTACCAAAACCAGATAAACACATCACAAGAAAATTACAGACCAATATTCCTCATGAATATAGATGCAAAAATTCTCAACAAAATTCTAGAAAACAGAATCCAACAACATATTGAGAGAATTTTACACCATGGCCTAGTGGGATTTATTCCAGGAATGCAAGGATGGTCCAACATTAGAAAATCAATCAATGTAATACACCACGTTAAAAAAAAAAAAAAAGGAAAATAACCATATGATCATTTCAATAAGCAAAGAAAAGGCATTTCATAAAATGCAACACCCTTATAAAAATTCAGCAAAATAGGGATTGAAGGGAAATTCCTTAACATGATTAAGGGCATCTCTGAAAAACCAACTGCCAACATTATCAATGGAGGAAGACTGAGAGCTTTCCTTTTGAGAACAGGGTTGAGATAAAAGATGCCCACTAGCACCATTTTTACTCACTATCGCATTGGAAGTCCTACCAGAGAATTAAGGAAAGCAAAAGAAATAAAGTGTATCCAAATTGAAAAGGAAGAAGTAAATTTGTCTCTATTTGCAGATGACATATTCCTAAACACAGAAAACCCAAAGATTCCACAAGAAAGCTGCTGATCTAATAGAAGAAATCAGCAATGTTGCAAAGGTACAAGATTAACACACTGTAGGGTTTCTATACACCAAAAAGGAAATTAAGAAAATAATATTTGCTATAGCTCCTCAAAAAAATAAAAAATAAAAAATCCTAGAAATAAACCTAATCAGGGATGTAAAGGATTTATACAATGAAAAGTATAAAACCCTGCTACAACACACTAATATAGATCTACATAAATAGACATTCCATGTTCATGGATTGGAAGATTTAGTATTGTAAAAATGTCGGTAGTACCCAAAGCAATCAATCGATCCAATGCAATCCCAATCAAAATTCTAACAGCATCATCCTTTACTGAAATGGAAAAAGTAATCACCAACTTTATAATAGAAAGGAAAGAGGCCCTGAACAGCCAAATCAATTTTGAAGATCAAAGTAGCCTCACACTTCCAGATTTTAAAATATATTATACCGCTATAGTAATCAAACCAGCCTGGTACTAGTTCAATGACAGACACATAGACCAATGGAACAGAATCAAGGGAGCAGAAATAAATCCATACATCTATGGACAACTTATTTTCAATAAGGTGTCTAAGTCCATTCAATGGGAAAAGAACAATGTCTTCAACAAATGGTGCTTGCAAAACTGGATATACACATGCAAAAAATAAAGCAGGACCCATACTTCATGCCAAACATGAAAGTTAACTCAAAATGGGTCAAGAACCTAAATGTTAAAGTTAAAACTAAAATTATTGGAAGAAAGCATAGGGGAAAAACTATGGGACCTAAGATTTTTAAATGACAGATTATCAAACACAACTACAAATGCATGACCAGCAGAAGACAAGATAGATAACTGGGACCTCATAAAAATTAAATACTTATGTTCATCAAAATACATTATGAAAAGACTAAAAAGACAACCTACAGAATGGGGAAAAAATCTTTGGGAAAGATATATCTGATAAGTATCTAACATCCAAAATACATATAAAACTTCTACAACTTAACAACAAAAACACAAATACCCCAATCAAAAAATGGGCAAAGGAGATAAACAGACACTTCACCAAAGACGATATTCAAGCAGCTAACAAATACATGAAAAGATGCTCATCAACACTAGCCACTGTTACTGTGTGCTGTCAAGTTGATATCAACTCACAGTGACACTATATGGCAGAGTAGAGCTGCCACATACTGTATTCTAGGCTGTAATCTTTATGGGAGTAGATCGCCAGGTCTTTACTCCCACAGAATCGCTGAGTGGGTTTGAACTGCCGACCTTTTAGTTAGCAGCCAAGTGCTTAACAGTTGCACCACCACAGCTTCTTCATTTGTCATTATAAATATACAAATCAATCTAAAGATATCAGGTCATAACTGCTAAAATGGTATTGATAGAAACAAAAAAACAGAAAACAATATATGTTAACAAGGATGTATGAAAACTGAAATTCTTGTCCATTGCTGGTGAGAATGTAAAATGATACAATGGTGCAAAACAGTATGATGATTCCTCAAAAAATTAAAAATAGAATTACTACATGACCCAGAAATTCCATTTCTAGGTATGTACCCTAGGAAGCTAAAAGCAATGACAAGAGACGTATGTACACTGATGTTCATTGCAGCATTATTCACAATAGCAAAAAGGTGGAAACAAACCAGGTGTCCATGAGTAGATGAATGCAAAAACAAAATGTGGTACATACATATAATGGAATAGTACTCAGCCTTAAAGAGAAATGAAGTCCTGATACAAGCTATAACATGAATGAACCGTGAAGACATTATGCTGAGTGAAATAAGTCAATCACAAAAGGACACAGTATAGTCTCAATTAGATGAAAATGACTATAGGTAATTATATAGAGACCAGTGTTTACTAGTGGTTACCAAGGGAGGGAAGAGAGAAAAGCAGCAGTGAATTTCTGTCTATGGTGATGGGAAAATTGGCATTGACTAGGGAAATGGAGCCCTGGTGGCACAGTGCTTAAGAGCTGGGCTGCTTCATAAAACAAAACAGGACTAATGAGGCACAGAAGTCCAGGGACAGGGACTAGAAGGCAGGAGGGGACAGGGAAGCTGGTGATAGGGAACCCAGGGTTGAGAAGGGACAGTGTTGACATGTCATGGGGTTGTTAACCACTGTCATAGGGCAATATGTGTACTGTTTAATGAGAAACTATTTGTTCTGCAAACCTTCATCTAAGGTACAAAAAAAAGAATTATCTATGTGAGATCGAATTGACAACAGCAACTGAAAAGGTTTGATGGGAAGCCTAGGGGACAGTGAGTTGAAGATAATGATGATGGAATAATTTGGAAAAGGATAGTGACAACAGCAACAAAACTGGAACAATGTAATCGATGTCACTGAATTATACATGTAGAAACTTTCAAAATGGTGTAACTTTGACTATGTATATTTTCACCAAAAAAAACGTCCTCAAGGTCGAGAAGGGAGAGTGTTGACATGTCATGGGGTTGTTAACCAATGTCATCAAACAATATGTGTGCTGTTTAATGAGAAACTATTTGTTCTATAAACCTTCATCTAAAGTACAATAAAAAAATTTAAAAATTAAAAAAAAAAAAAAAAAGCTGGGCTGCTAATCAAAAGGTCAGCAGTTTGAATCACGAGCTGCTCCTTGGAAACCCTATGGGGCAGTTCTACTCTGCCCTATAGGGTAGCTATGAGACAGAATTTATTTGAGTTTTTCAGTTTTTTAAGGGCAATGGTTACACAACCAGACTAAAATAGCTGTTACCAGTAACATATACACCAGGAAAAAAGAAAGAGTGAAATGGCAAATAAACTATTTTATATAATTTGGTCTACTATGCTGGGAATGACAAATTGAAGAGGAATGGCATTGCATTCATCAAAAACAACATTTCAAGATCTATCCCAAAGTACAATACTCTCAGTGACAGGATAATATCCACATGCTTACAACGAACACCAATTAATATGACTATTATTCAAATTTATTCACCAACCACTAAGGCCAAAGATGAAGAAATTGAAGATTTTTACCAACTTCTGCAGTTTGAAATTGATCAAATGTGCAATCAAGATGCATTGATAATTACTGGTGATTGGCATGTGAAAGTTGGAAACAAAGAAGAAGGATCAGTAGTTGGAAAATATAGCCTTGGTGATAGAAACAATGCTAGAGATCGCATGATGCAATACTGCAAGACCAATGACTTCTTCATTGCAAATACCTTTTTTCAACAACATAAACGGAGACTAATCATGTGGACTTCGCCAGATGGAATACACAGGAATCAAATAGACTAGATCTGTGGAAAGAGATGATGGAAAAGCTCAATATCATCAGTCAGAACAAGGCCAGGGGCTGACTACAGAACAGACCATCAATTGCTTATATGCAAGTTCAAATTGAAGCTGAAGAAAATTAGAACAAGTCCACAAGAGCCAAAGTATCATCTTGAGATTATCCTACCTGAATTTAGAGACCATTTCAAGAACAGATTTGATGCACTGAATACTTATGACAGAAGACCAGACAAGTTGTGGAATGGCATCAAGGACATTATAAATAAAGAAAGCAAGGGGTCATTAAAAAGACAGGAAAGAAAGAAAAGACAAAAATGAATGTCAGAAGAGATTCTGAAACTTGCTCTTGAACATCCACTAGCTAAAGCAAATGGAAGAAATGATGAAGTAGGAGAGCTCAACAGAAGATATCAAAGGTGGCTTAAGAAGACAGGTAAAGTATTATTATGACATGTGCAAAGAGGTGGAGACAGAAAACCAAAAGGGAAGAACACACTCGGCATTTTTCAAGCTGAAAGAACTGAAGAAAAAATTCAAGCCTCGAGTTGCAATACTGAAGGATTCTACAGGAAAAATATTAAACAACACAGGAAGCAAAGATGGAAGGAATACACAGAGTCACTATATCAAAAATTATTGGTCGATGTTCAACCATTTCAGGTGGTAGCTTATGATCAGGAACCGATGCTACTGAAGGAAGAGGTGCAACCTACACTGAAGGCATTGGCAAAAAAAAAGGCTTCAGGAATTGATGGAATACCAATTGAGATGTTTCAACAAATGGATGCAGCATTGGAAGTGCTCACTCATCTATGCCATGAAATTTGGAAGACAGCTACCTGGCCATTGACTGGAAGAGATCCATATTTATGTCTATTCAAAAGAAAGGTGATCCAACAGAATGTGGAAATTATCAAAAAATATCATTAATATCACACACTAGTAAAATTTTGCTGCAGATCAATCAAAAGTGCGTGCAGCAGTACTTGGACAGGGAATTGCAGAAATTCAAGCTGGATTCAGAAGAGGATGTGGAACAAGGGATATTATTGCTGATGTCAGATGAATTCTGTCTGAAAACAGAGAATACCAGGAAGATGTTTACTCATGTTTTATTGACTATGCAAAGGCATTGGACTGTGTGGATCATAACAAATTATGGATAACACTGCAAAGAATGGGAATTCCAGAACACTTGATAGTGCTCATGATGAACCTCTACACAGATCAAGAGGCAGTCATTCCAACAGAACAAGGGGATATGCGTGGTTTAAAGTCAGGAAAGTTGTGCGTCAGGGTTGTATCTTTTCACCATACATATTCAATCTGTATGCTTAGCAAATAATCTCAGAGGCTGGAGTATATGAAGAAAAATGGGGCATCAGGATTAGAGGAAGACTCATTAACAGCCTGTAATATGCAGATGACACAACCTTATTTGCTGAAAGTGAGGAGGACTTGAAGTATTTATTGACAAAGATCAAAGACCACAGCCTTCAGTATGGATTACACCTCAACATAAAGAAAACAAAAATTCTCACAACTAGACCAATAAACAACACCATGATAAAGAGAGAAAAGAATGAAGTTGTCAAGGATTTCATTTACTTGGATCCACAATCAACATCCATGGAAGCATCAGTCAGGAAATCAAATGACACACTGCATTGGGCAAATCTGCTGCAAAAGACCTCTTTAAAGAGTTCGAAAGCAAAGATGCTACTTTAAGGACTAAGGTGAGCCTGACCTAAGCCATGGTGTTTTCAATCGCCTCATATGCATGTGAAAGCTGGACAATAAATAAGAAAGACCAAAGAACTGATGCCTTTGAATCATGGTCTTGGCGAAGAGTATTGAAATATACCATGGACAGCCAAAAGAGTGAACAAATCTGTCTTGGAACAAGTACAGCCAGATTACTCCTTAGAGGCAAGGATGGCGAGACTTCACCTCACATTCCTTGGACGTATTATCAGAAGGGACCAATCTCTGGAGGACATCATGCTAGTAGAGAGTCTGCTAAAGAGAGGAAGACCCTCAACGAGACGGATTGACAGAGTGGCTGTAACAATGGGCTCAAGCATAATGATTGTGAGGATAGTGCAGGACCAGCAATGTTTCATTCTGTTGTACATAGGGTCGCTATGAGTCAGAATCAACTTGATGGCACCTAACAACAACAACAATTTTACAATTATAACAATAAAAACAAAAAAAAATAAAAAGGCTGCACCTGGTGATACTACTAGATACAGCTAAACACTTCATAAGGAGCCCCGGCCATGCAATAGTTAAGCATTCAACTGTTTACCAAAATCATCTAAACATATCAGTTGAAAGACAGAGACAATATCGTCTTCAAGAAAGTCAGTTTAAATATAAAGACACAGAGAGATATAAAGTAAAAGAAATTCAAAAGAAAGATGGAGTAGCTACGTTAATTCGAAAAAAAACAGGTTTCAGAACAAGGAAAATAATCAGGATAAAGACGAGCAATACATGATATAAAGATCAAGTCTGTAAGAAAACATAACAATCCTTAATGTGTATGTGCCTTATACAAATAAGCACCAAAATATGTGAGGTAAAACTAATAGAACTTCAAGAAAAAAATTACTCTTATAGTTGGACACTTCAACATCCCTCTATCATTAATTGACAGCACCAGCAGGAGAAAATAATAAGGACACAGTCAAACCAACACCACCATCAATCGATTGGCTCTAATTGACATCACAGAATATGTCATCAAAAAACAGCAGTATGCAAACTCTCTGAAGCTCGCTGGCAACATTCACCAAGACAGACCACTAAAAGCATGATCCATGACAAAAAATAACAGATAAATAGGACTTCATTAAAATTTATACTTCTGCTTTCCTAAAGACAAGCCACAAACTGAGAGAAAAGTTTTTCAAAACACATATCTGATAAAGGACTGGGATTCAAAAAACACAGAGAACAATAAGAAAGCAACCCAATTACAAAATGGGCAAAAGATCTGAACAAACACCTCACCAAAGAAATAGGCATATGAAAAGTTCAACATCCTGTATCATTAAGGAATTTCAAATTAAAACAACAATAAGACACCCCTACATATTGATTAGAATGGCTAAAATCCAAACCAATGACAATACCAAATGTTGAGGATATGGAGCAACAAAAACTCTCAGACATTGTTGGTGGGAATGCAAAATGGTACAGCTAGTTTGGTAAACAGTTTGGCAGTCTCTTACAAAACTGAACATACTCTTATCATAAGTCCCAGCAATTGTACTCCTTGTATTTACACAAATGAGTTGAAAATGTATGTCCACACAAAAACCTACACAGAAATGTTTACAGCAGCTTTCTTCATAATTGCCAAAAAGCAGCAGCAACCAAGAAGCCCCGCAATATGTGAATAAAGAAGAAAACTGTGGTACATCCATTCACTGGAATATTATTCACCAATAAAAATAAATGAGCTATCAAGTCATGAAAATACGTGGCAGAACCTTAAGTGAATATTGCTAAGAAGCCAATCTGAAAAGACTACATTCCATGTGATTCCAACTATAGAACAATATGGAGAAGTAAAACTATAGAGACAGTAAAAACATCAAGTGGTTGCCAAAGTTTCAGGGAAGGGATAAACGGGCGGACCATAAAGGATTTTCATAAAATAAAAATATTTATTTATAAAATAAAACCAGAATGCTCCTTAGAAAGGAGGATGGCAAAAGTTCATCTTGATTATTTTGAACACGTCATCAGGAAAGGCCAATCCCTAGAGAAGGGTATCATGTTAGGTAGAGTGCCAGCAAAAATGAGGGTAAACATCAACAAAATAGATTGTCACAGTATCTACAACAATAGGCTCAAACACATCAAAGTTCATGAATATGGCACCAGACCAGGCAACATTTTGTTCTGTTATACATAGAGTCCCCGTGAGTCAGAACTGATTTGATAGCAACCAACAACAGATGGGATTAATGGACATTCTTTTGTAAACCTAGAACTGCTCTAAAACAAGATTTATTTAAAAAAAAAAAAAAAAGTGACCAGAATATCAGATAAGCTAATATAATTGGGATATATCAATTTAAAAAACCACAAAGAACTATACTGTAAGAATTGATGAGTCAGCAATCAACAATCCAACATTCAGTTATATATATATATACACAGTAAAGGTGATGAGTACAATGGAAAAATAAAAAGTAGAGCAGGATCCATAGTATTCACAGTGCTGACATGGAAAGTAGCAGCATTAAGCTATTCATAATAGCCTAATATATTATTATTATCAGATATTCTAGTCATACACTTTTTTAAAATAGATTTTGTTTTAAAGTACTTTTAGGTTTACAGAATAATCTCTATTGATACCATCTGTTGTTTGTTTCTATCAAATAAATGAATAGAAAGAGCCGAGCTAAGACTAGAGAGATGCAAAGGAATCATCCAAGAGATATATGAAAATAAATTGTTCCAGAAGAAGAAACAGCCAGAGCACAGGCCAGAAAGTGGGAATGTATTTTGTATGTTTTAGGGAGAAGCAAAGGCCAGTGTGACTGGAGAGGTGATTTGGGTCAGTGGATATATCATGTTCTAGGAAACTTGCTGGTGACTGAACTTGCTGGCTTCTAATCTGAGTAAAACGCACAGCAATTTTACACTTTTGAGCAGAGGAGGAAACTGATATGACAGCTCTTAAAGAACTGGTGTATAAGGGACAAATATATAAGCTGGGAGATATGTTAGAAGGTTTAGGTCATAATCAGATAAGAAATGATGATGGTTAAGACTGGAGTCTGGCAGGAAAAATGGTATGTGCAAGGGATGGTCCTAGACTTTTAAGGTAGAGGCAAAAGATTTTCTTATGGAATGAAGATTTGGGTGTGAGAGAAAGAGGTGGCACGGGTGAGTTCAAGATTTTTTCTCCCATGCAAACTGAAAGGATGGTGTGCTGTCAACTTAGATATGGAAGCCTGCAAGGTGAGCACATTTTATGGTCAGAGTGCAGAGGTTACTTGGAGCAGGTTGAGACCAAAATGAGGTTAAAAAGTTTGAGTGGAACACATATAAAAGAGACAGTCTTTGAAAGAACTGTTTATATAAGTTAATTAAATTGGATCAATGACCTAAATGCAAGCACTAAAACCATAAAAGCATTGTTTATAATAGCCCAAAATGGAAGCTTCCCAAATATCTTCAATAAATAGACTTGCTAAATTATTACAGTATATTCATACAAGAGAACACCTCTAAGCAGTTAAAGTGAATGAACAGTCCATGGAAGAGTTGTCCTAATGTAAATTTAAACTAAAGAAATTGTCTTAAAAAGTACATATTATTCTGTTTGTTTACAACATAAAAACCATCAAAACCAAAACACATTGATTTAGGGATGCATACATAGGTGATATTGATTACATCAAGAGGGCAGAGTGGGAATTGTAACTGAAAATCAACTCATTAGGGGTGTCTATCAGGAGTGAGGGTATCTGCATTATGTGGGTTTCATTTCATATTTCACTCAACTGTATATCTATTACACATTTCTCTGTAACACATTTTTCAAATTTAGAAAGTGAAAGAAACATACTATCTGAAAATGGGCATATATATATATATGTACATCAAAGATAATACATACTGAAAGTTCAACACTATTATCCCATTCTATTTAATGTTATCCTAGAGACTGTCATTGGTACATACCAAACAGAAAAAGAAAAATGGTAAAGAAATAATGTTAAAGAGGAAAAAAACTCACCAAATTCTGTTTTATAGGTTCTATAATTGTATGTGTAATTATCAATGCATCTTGATTGCATATTTGATCAATTTCAGACTGCAGAAGTTAGTAAAACTCTTTTATTTCTTCATCTTTGGCATTAGTGGTTAGGGCGTAAATTTGAATAATAGTCATATTAACTGGTCTTCCTTCTAGGCATATGGATATTATCCTATCACTGACAGAGTTGTACTTCAGGATAAATCTTAAAATGCCCTTTTTGACAATGTGACACCATCCATCTTCAATTTGTCACTCATGGCATAGTAGACCATATGACTGTTCAATTCAAAATGGCCAGTACCAGTCCATTAAACTCACTAAGGGCTAGGATACTGATCTTTATGCATTCCATTTCATTTTCAACAACTTCCAATTTTCCTAGATTCATCCTTTGTACATTCCATGTTTCGATTATTAATGGATGTTTGCAGTCATTTCTTCTCATTATGAGTCGTGCCACATCAGAAAAGGAAGGTCCTAAAAGCTTTACTCCACCCCAAGCCATTAAGGTCGACTCCACGTTGAGGAGGCAGCTCTTCCCCAGTTGTATTTTGACTGTTTTCCAACCTGAGGGTCTCATCTTTCAGCACTATACCAGATAATGTTCGGCTTCTAAGGTTTTTGCTGGCCAATTTTTTCAGAAATAGACATCCAGGTCCTTCTTCTTAGTCTGTGTTAGCCTGGAAGCTTCACTGGTGATTGGAATGTGAAAGTTGGAAACAAACAAGAAGGATCAGTAGTTGGAAAATACGGCCTTGGTGATGGAAACGACAATGGAGATTGCATGATAAAATTTTGCAAGACCAACTACTTATTCATTGTAAATACCTTTTTTCAACAACATAGTGACTATATACATGGACTTTGCCAGATGGAATACACGGGAATCATACTGACTACATCTGGCCAAAGAGACAATGAAAAAGCTCAATATCATCAGTCAAAACAAGGCCGGGGCCGATTGCAGAACAGACTATCAGTTTCTCATATGCAAGTTCAATTTGAAGCTGAAGAAAATTTTTAAAACTCCACAAGAGCCAAAGCATGACCTTGAGTATATCCCACCTGATGTTTGAGACCATCTCAAAAATAAATTAGCTGCATCGAACACTAATGACGGAAGACCAGACAAGTTTGGGATGACATCAGGGGCATCATACACGAAGAAAACAAAAGATCGTTAAAAAGAGAGGAAAGAAAAAAAGGCAAAAATAGATATCAAAAGAGACTCTGAAACTTGCTCTTGAACATAGAACAGCTAAAGCAGATAGAAGAAATGATGACATTAAAGAGCTGAACAGAAGATTTCAAAAGGTGGCTGAAGAAGACAAAGTATAAGTGTTATAATGCAATGTGCAAAGACCTGGAGTTGGAAAACCAAAAGGGAAGAACGTGCTCGACATTTTTTAAGCTGAAAGAACTTAAGAAAAAATTCAAGCCTCAGGATGCAATTTTCAAGGATTCTACAGGGAAAATATTGAACTACACAGGAAGCAATAAAAGAAGATGGAAGGAATATATAGTTACTTACCAAAAAGAAGTGGTTGACATTCAACCATTTCAGGATGTAGCATATGATCAAGAGCTGATGGTATTGCAAGAAGTCCAAACTCCAGGAATTGACGGAATACCAACTGAGATGGTTCAGCAAATGGATGCAATACTGGAAGTACTCACTCACGTATGCCAGGAAATTGAGAAGACAGCTACCTGGCCAACAGACTGGAAGAGATACATATTTTTGCCCTTTTCAAAGAATGGTGACCCAATAGAATGAGGAAATTATCTAACATTATCATTAATGTCACAGGCAATAAATACAGACATCAAAATAGAAGAAAAGGCCAAAATCATAGACTTTAACCCTTCAACTCAAACAAACAGAAAAGAAGCAGGAAAAGAAGTCCACAGTCACCAGAAGAAAGGAAATAATAAAGATCATAGCAGAAATAAATGAAACAGAAAACAGAAAGACAATAGAAAGAATCAACAAGACTAGAGATTGGTTCTTGGAGAGGATCAATAAAATTGACAAACCATTGGCCAAGATGACAATGGAAAAAAATGAGAAGATACAAGTACCCAAGATAAGAAATGAGCTGGGAGACATTACAACAGAAACAGCTGAGATTAAAAAAAAAAAAAAATCATAACAATATTATGAAAAATTGTACTCTTAACAAATTTGAAAACCCAGAAGTGGACAAATTTCTAGAAAACACACTACCTACCTAAACTAACACAAACAGAGGCAGAAAACATAAATAGACCCGTAACAAAAGAAGAAACTGAAGATGTCATAAAAACTACTCCCCCACAAAAAAAAATAAATAAATAAAAATACCTGGCCCAGATGGCTTCATTGAAGAGTGCTACCAAACATTCAGAGAACAGTTCACATCAATTTTACTCAAACTATTTGAAAACATAGAAAAGGAAGGAATACTCCCTAATTCATTCTATGAAGCCAACATAATCCTGATACAACAGCCAGGCAAAGATACCACCAAAAATATAATTACAGAACAATATTCCTCATAAATATAGACACAAAAATTCTCAACATAATTTTAGCCAACAGAATTCAACAGCATATCAAAAAAAAATAATAATAATACATCCTGATCAGGAGGGATTCATACTAAGTGGTTCAACATTAGAAAAACAATCAATGTAATTCATCACATAAATAAAACAAAGGAAAAAAATCACATGATCATCTCAATCAATGCAGAAAAGGCATTTGATAAAATCAACACACTTTCCTGATTAAAAAAACTATCAGCAAAATAGGAATAGAAGGGGAATTCCTTAACATAATTAAGGGCATATATACAAAACCAACGGTCAATATTATTCTCAATGGAGAGAAATTCAAAGCATTCCCCATGAAAATGAGAACAAGACAAAGATGCCCATTATCACCATTCTTATTCAATAATGTACTGGAAATCCTAACAAGAGCAATAAGGCAGGAATGGGAAATAAAGGGCATCCAAATTGGTAAGGAAGAAGTAAAACTATCCCTATTTGTAGATGACATGATCTTGTATATAGAAAATCCCAGAGATTCCACAAGAAATCTACTGGAACTAATAGAAGAGTTCAGCAAAGTGTCAGGGTACAAGATCAACATATGAAAATCAGTTGAATTCCTCTACATTAACAAGGAAAACTCCAAAGAGGAAATCAAGAAAACAATACCACCCCAAGAGTATGGCCCCCGGACACACTTTTAGCTCAGTGGTAAAGTCACTCCTGAGGTTCACCATTCAGCCAGGGATTGGACAGCCCCATAAAAAAATGGGACTAACAAGGCACAGGGAAAAGAACTAGAAGGCAGGAGGGCACAGTAAAGCTGGTGATAGGGAACCCAAAGTTGAGAAGGGACAGTGTTTACAAGTTTTGGGGTTGTTAATCATTGTCATAGGGTAATATGTGTACTGTTTAATGAGAAAATATTGTTCTGTAAACCTTCGTCTAAAGTACAAAAGAAGAGTTATCTATGTGAGATCAAATTAACAACAGCAACTCAAAAGGTTTGATGGTAAGCCTAGGGGACAGTGAGTTGAAGATAAGGGTGATGGAATAATTTGGAAAAGGATAGTGAGAATAGCAGCACAACTGGAAGAATGTAATCGATGTCACAGAATTGTACGTGTAAAAACTTTTGAAATGGTGTAACTTTGGCTATGTGTATTTCCACACACACAAAAAAAAGTCCTCCAAGGTCAAGGAGGGAGAGTGTTGACATGTTGTGGGGTTGTTAACCAATGTCGTAAAACAATATGTGTACTGACTGTTTAATGAGAAACTATTTGTTCTATAAACCTTCATCTAAAGTACAGTAAAAAAATTTATTAAAAAAAGAAAACAATACCATTTATAATAGCCCCCAAAAGGAGAAAATACCTAGGAATAAATCTAATCAAGGATGTAAAAAACTTATACAAGGAAAATTACAAAACACTACTGCAAGAAATGAAAACAGACCTACACAAATGGAAAAACATACCGTGCTCATGGACTGACTTAACATTGTGAAAATGTCAATAATACCCAAAGCTATCTACAGATAAAATCCAATTCTGATACAAATCCTAAGGACAATCTTTAACAAAATGGAAAAATTAATCCCCAACTTCATATGAAAAGGAAAGAGGCCCCAAATAGCTAAGGTATTATTGAAGAAGAACACAGTAGGAGGCTTCATACTTTCTGATGTCAGAACTTACTATACAGCCATGGTAGTCAAAACAGCCTGGTACTAGTACAACTACAGACACATAAACCATTGGAACACAATTGAGAATCCAGAAGTAAATACATCCAGCTATGGACAGCTGATCTTCAACAAAGGGTCAAAGTCCATTCAACAGGGGAAGGGGCAGTCTCTTTGATAAATGGTGCTGGGAAAACTGGATATTCATTTGCAGAAAAATGAAACAGGATCCATACCTCACACTATACACAAAACTAACTCAAAGTGGATCAAAGACCTAAATGTTAAACCTAAAGCTATAAAGTTCCTGAATGATAGATAACACAGGGACAAAGCTAGGGGTCCTAATTTATGGCTGAAATATACTATTAAACATATTAAAATGCACAAGCAAGATAAACTAGATAACTGGAACCTCCAAAAAATTAAATATTTATGCTCATCAAAAGACTTTACCAAAAGAGTAAAAAGAACCTACAGGCTGGGAAAAACTTTTTGGCAACAACTTCTCTGACCAGGATCTAACTCTAAAATATATAGCAAACTTCAATACCTCAACAACAAAAAGACAAACAATCCAATCAAAAAATGGGCAAAAGACATGAACAGACTTTTCACCAAGAAGATATTCAGGCAGCTAACAAACACATGAAGATATGCTCATGATCATTAGCCATTAGAGAGATGCAAATCAAAACTACAGTGAGATACTATCTCACCCCTGCAAAAATGGCACTGATCAAAAAACAGAAAACAAGTGTTGGCAAGGTTGTGGCGAGACTGAATCTCTTTATACACTTCCAGTGGGATTGTAAAATGGTACAACCACTATGGGAAAGCGTATGGCATTTCCTCAAAAAGCTAGAAATAGAAATACCATATGATACAGCAATCCCACTCCTTGGTATATATCTTACAGAAATAAGAGTAGTGACACGAATAGACATATGCACACCCTTGTTCACTGCAGCATTGCTCACAATAACTAAAAGATGGAAACCTGTCCATCAACGGATAAATAGATAAACAAAATGTGGTACACACATACAATGGAATACTACACAATGATAAAGAATGATGAGTCCGCGAAACATAACATGGATGAATCTGGTGGTGCAGTGGTTAAGCGTTCAGCTGCTAACAAAAGGCTGGCAGTTCAAATCCACCAGCCACTCCTTGGAAACTCTATGGGGCAGTTCTACTCTGTCCTATAGGGTCGCTATGAGTCGGAATTGAATCGACAGCAATGGGTATTAGGATACAACATGAATTAGACACCACCACTGAGGAAATTTTCAATCCTCTAGCCCTGCACAGTCCAACATGGTAACTACTAGCACCATGGGGCTATTCAGAACATGAAATGTGGTTAGAACAAACTCAATTCTTAACTTTATTTAATTTCAATTCATTTAACAATAAATTTGATTCAATTATGGGAAAAGTATGTTTGGCATAAACTTGGTTTGTGAATCTACTTTTTCAATAGTTAATTCTATAAAATGTAAATACCGATCAAGAAATGCCAATGAAAAATTTCCATCCCCATTGAGATGTACTGTTTCTGGATTCTGGAAGTCTTAGTACAAAAAGGAAAAAAAAAAAAGTAAAATGTCCCATCAATAACTTACATACATTTGTAAAGTGGCAGTAATATCATCAGAACCTAACTTCAGGGGGGATAATGAACAGGATCAGCCCAAAGCTGATCCTGATAAGGAAGAGGTCAGACACACCTCCACTCTCCAACCTTTTTACCAATTCTGACACCAGCCGTCCCTCCCATGGCATACTCTACTTCCCTTCTGGGTTTGATAATCTGTTGCAACGGCCACACAGAACTCACAGACCATACTTACAGTTAAGTGGTTTATTAAGGAAGTAAGAGAATACAACTTAGGATCAGGATCAGGAAGCATGTAGGCAAGCTCTGAAGTGGAGAGCACATCTATCTCTTCGGTGCAGGACAGCTCTCTCAGCTTCTCTTGGCTGTGCAAGCAGGCCCTTCTCTCTGCTGTGCATGCCTCCTCAGTAGAGGCCTCCTCTCAGACCCCAGAGGACAGGCCTTTCTGCCTTAGACTTCTGTGCCATCAGCTCTGCCGCAGGGCCCCTTGTGGGCCTTTTGCTAACTTACATGTTACAGTCCTTGACCCATGTTACAGCTCTTTTAGGAGGTTCCTTGCCTCTTCTCTCTCTGCTTCTCTCTTCTGCTTGTTTCCTATCTGAAAAACCTCTGTGGAATTGGCTACTTATATCCACAAATGCCTTGTCAATTTCAAGGCATGGCCCTACCACCAATCCCCTCTCGGCTATAGTAACTTCATTTGCATAGTCTAGTGACAAATCCCTGCAAGGTGTATATCAATCACAGGGGAGGTGGCAGCCAAGGTACAGGCAAAAATATCAAAACGACAAGTTGTTTACAGCTTACCCAAGAAATGTCAATCAACGTGGACAAAAGTAACACACCCTCTAGGGTAGAAAACTAGGGCAAAGGGCTTAGGGGAAAAACCTCTCAAACTGTTCTTCCCAAAGAACCAAGGCAAAAGGCCACAAAAAGGAACTTATTTCATCACATAATTTAGTTGTTAATTTCACTAACAGATTTTTACATTCATAATAACTAAATATATTGGGTTTAAGTAAGGTGTATCGTTAAAAAACTCACATTTACATATTTCATTTTCTAATATGGCTACAAAGTTTTTTAAAATTGCATCTGTGGCTTGCATTACATTTGTATTAAACAGCACTGCTCTAGTCCCAATGTCCACTCTACAAGGAATACAGGAGACAAACTAATTTTAAAAATCATGAGAAAACCATTAGAATATCGAAATTTTACCAGACAACGACGTGTCTGTAATGTTCAAGAGTCAATATTATTAACACAAAACTGCAGGCAAATATACTATGTAAAACATACTAAAAGATCTAAAAGTAAAAAGGCAGTGTGCAAATCTTGTTTGGATTCTACCTTCAAAAAACGTAACAAGAACAACAGATAACTGGAGACATCTTCTTGTGTGGGACATTGAAGATTGTTTTGTTTTGTTGACAGTCCTTATTCTTAGGCGATACATGTTAAAGATTAAAGGGTAAGTGAATGTCTGCAATTAGCCATTAAATGTTTTATTGTAATAATGCACTGACATATTGACAAATGAGGCGGAATCTTAAGATCGGTGAATCTAAGTCAAGGCTTATGTGTGCTCCTTTTACTGGAAGTACAGACTTTCTTTAGATAAGAAAATCAAACTAAATACAAAGGAGAAAATTTACTTGTCAAAATTCATCTTGTTTATGGTAAACTAAATTCCAGCTTCTACTACTGACAAAAATAAACTTGCACTGTCTTACTTCTTACGCACTTTTATATTTTAAAACTCTAGGGGATTTTCAGCAATCTGGAAGTGAGGAGAGTTGGAGAAGACATGAGAACAAAGATGAGTAGTATTTTTTTTATTGTTGTAAAAAATATATATAACATTTGCAACTTAACATTTTTTCAGGTGTACAATTTAGTGATATCAATTATATTAATCATGTGCCATCATCACCCATAATCAATCCCTCACTGCTTCCTACACCACGACTCCCTCTTTCCCCATGGCCTGCTAAACACTCATGAACTTTGGTCTCTATATCTTTACCTTTTCTTGTTATTTTACAAGTGAGATAATACAATATTTGTCGTTTTGTGATTGACTTGTTTCACTCAGCATGTTTTCAAGGTTTATTCATTTCATAGCATGTTTCAAGACTATTTCTCTCTATGGCTCAGTAATATTCCATTGTATGTATATACCACATTTTGTTGATCCATTCATCTGTTGATAGGTATTTAGGTTGTTTCCAATTTTAGCTATTGTGAATAGTGCTACAATGAAAATTGGTGTACATGTGTGTTTCCTTCAGTATTTTCAAGTCTCTTGGGTATATAGCTATGCGTGGAACTGATTGCTCACATGGTAGTATGGTTTAACTTTCTAAGAAACTGCCAAACTGTTTTCCATAGTGGCTGTATCAGTTTCCCTTCCCACCATCAATGGATAAGGGTTCCGATTTTTTCCTATCTTTGCCAATATTTATTTTTTGATTAGGTTGTTCATCTTTCTGTTAAATTACAGGAACTTTTAATATATTTTGGATATTAGACCCTTACCAGATATATGGATCCTGGAAATTTTCTCAGTCTATAGGTTGTCTCTTCACTTTTTTGAAGTCTTCTGATGAACATAATTATTTAACTTTTATAAGGTCCCATTTATCTACTTTGTCTTTTGCTGCTTGTGCTTTTGCTGTCCTTTCTAATCCATCGTTAAAAACAAAGCTCCACAGCCACACTCTTTATTGTCTTCAAAGAATTTTATGAATTTCATTGGTTTTGGTGCAAGGCATGGATCCTGACTCATTCAATCTGCATACTGAATGTAGAGCTTTTCTTTGTGATAAATTCGTATTTCTATTCGCACACCCATTTATGAGATGTATGGGCTCCGTAATAACCTCAAAAAGCTTCTCTTTCCACATGAATATAATTTAACAAAATAAATAACCAACACCCAAAGACAGGGAAATTATATCCAATGTTACCAGAACATGCTAGAATCGCCAGTCGAGGAGGAAAGGACAAGGCTGGAAACAGTTTCCTTAAGACAAAAGGTGGAAATAATTTTTCCTTCTAGAGAAAGGACACAAATGTTGCTTTGAAGGGTTTGGGAGGGTAGAGCCCAGCAGATGAAAAAGCCCCAGCTGCATTAGACGACTCCTCTCTTCTCAGGGACTCAAGCACCACACAGCTGATTCCAGCAGTTTAGGGTAAGCAGTGAGCTGGCGTGGGCAAAAAGACTTGGACTCTTGGAGAAGTGGCTATGACTCTTGAACACCCACTGAAGGTGAATCAATCAGGAATGAGCCTGGAACCTATGACTTTTGACCCAAGATCACCACCTCTGGATCCTCACCCTCCGACATGTCAACATCTGCACAGCAGGCAGAGGTTGAGGGAGTGAGCAGATCTGCACATCTTATTTCAGGTTACCATGCCAGGAACATAGCAATGGTGACAGCCTCAGGGATTGTGGTAATGAGCAATAGCCACATCCTACAGCTGGGACCTGAAGAGAAACGCTATTGTCCTTCCACAAAAGACTCAGTTTGACCCCGGTCTCAGACTTAGCTGGCAGCACCAGTGGTGGCATACCCTGGAGTTTGATAAATATGGGCCTGGGGTCCAACTGATATTGCTACATATCAACCCCTCTGCTCACAAATGTGGAGCTGTTTGCCAGATGAGTCACCTACCTGAACGCCTCCCCTGGCAAACAGACGTGTGCTAAATTCCCCTAGAAAAGAGCCTCTCTAGATCCCAATAGAAACTGGCAGAACAGGTTACTGTTGGGAATATTAAATGGGACAGCCTCTTTGAAAAAGTTAGGCAGTTTCTCAAAAAGTTCAACATAAACCTACCATATGACAGCAGTCCCATTCTTAGAGAAATATGCAAGAAAAATTAAAAATTTATGTTGACATAAAACCTGTGCAAGAATGGTTTAACAGCTTTATTCATAACAAGGGGATATGCAGATGTCCTCCATATGGTAAGAACACAACTACGGTGTGTATATACAATGGAATACTAAACAACAAAAAAATCGATGAACTATCAATACATTCACCAATGTAGATGATTCTCAAACACATCATCCTAAGTGAAAGGACCAAAAAGCAATATACTGCATAATACGCACAGGGACTTTTGGCGGGGATTCACAGTCAATGGAGGGTTTGACTAAAAACAGGCAGCACAAGGGAGGTTTTTGGAAAGAAGATAGGTACTGTTCAGAAGTTTCATTGTGCTACTGAGTGTAAGATGTGATGAATTTCTGAACTCACATCCCAAAAGTGAATGACTGCCTAAACTTTGAAAAAAACGCCTTTGGTGGCAGTACAAAATTCTGCTGTGTGGCCACTTATCTAACGAATTCCTTCCTGTCAGACACTGACTTTCATGGTTCCCACCATCTATCACTATTAACTATCACCAGGCACCATCTTAGTGCCCAGGGAGTTCCACAGGATGATTCTACAAGAGTAATTGCTGGGTCAAGGGAAGGTCTAATTTGAAGGCTTCTGTACCCGCAGAAACCATCTCCCAAGCCCCTTTCATGAAGAGTTAGTGAAGAAGCTCCCATCTCAGCCTGGGGCACAGTGGCACTAAACCCTCCAGGCCTAAGAACCCCTTGAGTTATCCCCACAATTAAGTAACCCTAGATGAGCTCCCAGCTTGTCCAGGCCCTGTCATGTGTGTGCACACCAAGAGGATCAGAGGCTACTGTTCCAGTGCAGCCCAGCAACTGCAGCCTCAGCTCTTGTCTTGGTACACAATCTTGTTGTTAGGTGCCATCAAAGCAGTTCCAATAGCGACCCTATGCACAACAGAACAAAACACTGCCTGGTCCTGTGCCATCCTCACAATTGTTCTTATGCTTGAGCCCATGGTTAGAGCCACTGTGTCAATCCACATGGTTGAGGGTCTTCCTCTTTTTTGCTGACCTCTACTTTACCAAACATGATGGCCTTTAGGAACTACTCCCTCCTCATAACATGTCCAAAGTGTGTGAGACGGTGTTGCCATCCTCACTTCTAAGGAGCACTGTGGCTGTACTTCTTCCAAGACACATTTGTTCATTCTTCTGGCAGTCCATGGTATATTCAACATTCGTCGCCAAACCATAATTCAAAGACATCAATTCTTCTTCGGTCTTCCTTATTTATTGTCCAGCTTTCACATGCATATGAGGTGACTGAAAACATCATGGCTTGGATCAGGCGAACCTTAGTCCTTTTAGCAGCAGCTTTGCTTTTTAATATTTTAAAGAGGTCTTTTACAGATTTGCCCGATGCAATGTGTTGTTTGACTTGTTGACTGCTGCTTCCATGGACCCAAGTAAAATGAAGTCCTTGACAACATCAATATTTTCTGTGTTTATCATGATATTGCTTATTGGTCCAGTTGTGAGGATTTTTGTTTTATGTTGAGGTGTAATCCATATTGAAGGCTGTGGTCTTTGATCTTCATCAGTAAGTGCTTCAAGTCATCTTCACTTTCAGCAAGCAACGCTATGTCATTTGCATATTGCAGGTTGTTAATGAGACTTCATCCAATCCTGATGCAGCGTTCTTCTTCATATAGTCCAGCTTCTCAGATGTTTTGCACGGCATACAGATCGAATATATGTGGTGAAAGGATACAACCCTCACACACAATGTTCTTGACTTTAAACCACATAGTATCCCCTTGTTCTGTTCAAACTTCTGCCTCTTGGTCTGAGTACAATTTCCTCATGAGCACAATTAAGTGTTCTGGAATTCCTTTTCTTTGCAATATTATCCATAATTTGTTAAGATCTAAACAGTTGAATGCATTTGCATAATAAATAAAACAGATAAACATCTTTCTGCTTTCTGCCAGGATCCATCTGACATCAGCAATGATATCCCTTGTTCCACATCCTCTTCTGAATCTGACTTGAATTTCTGGCAGTTCCCTATCAATGTACTGCTGCAATGGCTTTTGAATGATCTTCAGCAAAATTTTATTTGCATGTGATATTAATGATATTGTTTGATAATTTCTGCATTCGGTTGGATCACTTTTCTTGGGAATAGGCATAAATATGGATCTCTTCCAGCCAGTTAGCCAGGTAGCTGTCCTCCAAATTTCTTGGCATAGACGATTGAGCACTTCCAGAGCCTCATCCATTTGTTGAAATATATCAATTGGTATTCCGTCAATTCCTGGAGCCTTGTTTTTCACCAATGCCTTCAGTGCACCTTGGACCTCATCCTTCAGTACCATTGGTTCTTAATCATATGCTACCTCCTGAAATCACTTAACGTCAACCAATTCTTTTTGGTACAGTGTCTCTGTGTACTCCTTCCATCTTCTTTGATGCTTCCTGCATCACTTAATATTTTCCATGTAGAATTCTTCAATATTGCAACTGGAGGCTTAAATTTGTTTTCAGTTCTTTCAGCTTGAGAAATGCTGGGCATGTTCTTCCCTTTTGGTTTTCTATCTCCTGGCCTTTGCACATTTCATTATAATAGTTTACTTTGTTTTCTCGAGCAGCCCTTTGAAATCTTCTGTTCAGCTTTTACTTGATTTCTTCATTTTGTTTTAACAACTCTATGTTCAAGAGTAAGTTTCAGAGTTTCTTCTGACATCCATTTTGGTATTTTCTTTCTTTCCTTTTTAATGACCTCTTACTTTCTTCATGTATGATGTCCTTGATGTCATTCCACAACTCACCTGGTCTTCCATCATTAGTGTTGAACACATCAAATCTATTCTTGAGATGGTCTCTAAATTCAGGTGGGATATAGTCAAGGTCGTATTTTGGCTCTCATAGACTTGTTCTAATATTCTTCACCTTTAACTTGAATTTACATATGACCAATGGCCCCTGCCCTTTTTCTGACTGATGATATTGAACTTTTCTGTTACCTCTTTCCACAGATGTAGTCAATTTAATTCCTGTGTATTCCATTTGACCAGGTCCATGTGTACAGTCATGGTTTATGTTGTTGAAAAAAGGTATTTGCAATGAAGAAGTCACCAGTCTTGCAAAATTCTATCATAAGATATCTGGCATCATTTCTATCACCAAGGCTGTATTTTCCAACTACAAATCCTTTTTTTGCAACTCTTGTATCCCAATTGCCAGTAATTGTCAATGAATCCTGATTACATGTTTGATCAATTTCAGATTGCAGAAGTTGGTAAAAATCTTCAATTTCTTTATCTTTGGTCTCAGTGGTTGGTGTGTAAATTTGAATAACAGTCGTATTAACTAGTTTTCCTTGTAGGCATACGGATATTATCCTATCACTGATAGTGTTGTACTTCAGGATAGATCTTGAAATGTTCTTTTTGACAATGAATGTGACACCATTCCTCTTCAGTTTGTCATCCCCGTCATAATAGACCATACAAGTGTCTGATTCAAAATGCCAATACCGGTCGATTTCACCTCACTAAATGCCTAGGATATTGATGTTTATGGGTTCCATTTCATTTTTAATGACTTCCAATTTTCTTAGTTTCATACTTTGTACATTCCACATCTGATTATTAATAGATGTTTGCAGCTATTCTCATTTTTTAGTCATGCTACATCAGCAAATGAATGTCCCAAAAGCTTGACTCCATCCACATCATTAAGGTCAACTCTACTTTGAGGTATGTCTTCCCCAGTTGTATTCTGACTGCCTTCCAACCTCAAGGTCTCATCTTCTGGCACTGTATCAGAAAATGTTCGGTTGTTATTCATAAGGTTTTCACTGGCCAATTTTTTCAGAAGTAGACTGCCAGGTTGTTCTTTGTAGTCTGTCTTATTCTAAGTTCCACTGAAACCTGTTCACCTAGGATAAGCCTGCTGGTATTTGAAATACTGGTGGCAAAGTTTCCAGTATCCTGGAACAGGCAAGCTCCCACAGTACAACAAACTGACAGACACATAGATGTTCAGAATTACCAAAAACAAGACTCAGTGACTGAGTGCAGGCTTGTGGGCATGTGGGAAAGAAGATCCACAGCAGGTAGGTCATGGTGGGGCTCTATATATGGCACCATCACCTAGGATCCTAGAATGAGTCAACTATCCATGCAAACCCTGCTTCTTACACCATTTCAGAAGGGGGCACTTTTGTGGGATGATTTTGGGTCAAAATTTTCTGTGCAGTTTAATCATCAGTAAACCAGGTATCTTGATAGTATTCAGGGAGAAGAAATGATATGCAACACAAAAAACTCACTAGTACACTAAACATTCAGTACAACCCCAATTATATTAAAACCATTATTTATAGTAATGAAAAACTAAACAAAATACCAAGAGTGGTGATATTCTAAGTGATTTCTTTAACATAAAATTTTCAGTTCGAATCAAATTTTCTACAATGAGAACATGCAGCTTTGCACTGAAAAAAATATTAAAACATGACTTTGTTGAGGAAAAGAAAACACTTCAAAACAACCATGTATTGATGAAACTTTCTAGTGAGAATTTTTATATAAATGGGAACCAAATGCAAACAATGCTTATCAAAATTTATGTCCTAGAAAAGAATTGAAAGGAAACTTAGGGGAATATTTGTCACTTGAATGTGTTTAACAGAAAATAAAAAGTGGAAATTAATGCACATGGGTATAAAGCAGTGGTAATTTTCCCACTTGTACATTTGATAAGATTCTTCCCCTGGTATACATATCCTTGTGCAGAAATCGGGAAATTATGTGATTGAAGGCTCTCTCAATGCTGACAGTTACAGGGTATCTAAACTGTGCGAGGTCTCATAGGCATCCTGAGGGAGAAGGGACACTGAAGGCTTTCATCTTCTATATTCACAGGCTCAATCCAGAATGTAATATCTCACATGATGTTCCCTGGTACTCTACATTTACATGATGCTTCTCCTGTGTGACTTCTCACATGTTCCAGCAGTTAAATAGGGAAGACTTCTTCATATTCATGAATGTCATTGAAAGTAGAGAAGAAAAATTTTCCCACTTTCCTTACACTTATATGGTTTCTCTGCCATATTTCTTTTTTCAGGTTTCAGAAAAGATAAAGGATGGATGGTACCCACTATACATGTATATTGTTGCAAAGGATGAGGGACATGTGAAGATGTTCCCACATTTCTTACATTAGTAACTCCTCTCTCCACTGTGAACACTTATATGTGCAGTGAGGTGTGAGGAATGACTAAAGGTTTTCCCACATTCCTTACATTCATAGGCCCTCTCTCCACTGTGATTTCTTAAATGTGCAGTGAGTGATGAAGAACGATTAAAGGCTTTCCCACATTCCTTACATTCATAGGGCCTCTCTCCAGTGTGAGAACGTATATGTCTAGTGAGGTTTGAGAAATTACTGAAGGCTTTCCCACATTCCATACATTCAAAAGGCCTCTCTCCACCGTGAATTCTTATATGTGTAGTGAGTGATGAGGAACAATTAAAAGCTTTTCCACATTCCTTACAGTCATAAAGCCTCTCTGAACTGTGAGCCCTGATATGTGTAATGAGGCTTGAGGAAGAACTAAAGCCTTTCCCACATTCCTTACATTCATAAGACCTCTTGTGACTGTGAGTCTTTATATGTGTAGTGAATGATGAGGAACGACTAAAGGCTTTTCCACGTTCCATACATTCAAAAGGCCTCTCTCCACTGTGAACTCTTAAATGTGCAGTGAGGTGTGAGGAACGAATAAAGGCTTTTCCACATTCCTTACATTCATAAGGCCTCTCTCCACTGTGAGAACGTATATGTCTAGTGAGGTTTGAGGAATTACTGAAGGCTTTCCTACATTCCTTACATTCAAAAGGCCTCTCTCCACTGTGAATTCTTATATGTGTAGTGAGTGATGAGGAAGAGCTAAAGGCTTTCCCACATTCCATACATTCAAAAGGCCTCTCTCCACTGTGAATTCTTATATGTTCAGTGAGGTGTGAGGAACGAATAAAGGCTTTCCCACATTCCATACATTCAAAAGGCCTCTCTCCACTGTGAATTCTTTTATGTGCATTGAGGTGTGAGGAACGAATAAAGGCTTTTCCACATTCCTTACATTCATAAGACCTCTTTCCACACTGAGTTTTTATATATTTAGTAAGATGTGAGGCACAACTACAGGGTTTCGTAGAATTCTTACATTTACAAAGTTTCTCTCCAGTAAGAATTCTTACACGAGGTTTTAGGTAAGAAGGACAACTGCAGACTTCTCCACATTCTTTACACTGGTAAGCTTTGTATCCAATGTGAGAGCTGATGTGATGCTTAAATGTATGATCCATGAAGGCTTTTCCACACTCACCGCATTCAGAAGAATTTACTTCAGCAGGAATTCTTTTGAACCCAGTAAGATTTGCAATCCAGCTGAAAGTTTTCCCATACTGATTACCTTCTTTATTTTCATGGGGGCTCTCTGCCATACATCTTCTGTTAAATATAGACAGCAAATTGACAAATTAAATTTGATACCATTTCACAATTATCATATACAATGAATGTGTGTTTTCTGCCCTGAGTTGTCTCATGTTGCATAGTTTGAATTACCTTAAAGAAGGTGATACCATTACTGTCACAATCTTTCTAAATAAAAAGGGTTTTCTGATAATTGTGTACAAGTGAAATATGTCTCAAATACTAAAGATATGATTCACATTTATGGAAATATTGTGTTGTGAAAATTATGTGAACATACCATTTTAGAACTAATTTTATGCACACACACAAACACACACACACAAAAATGTCATGACAGCTGAATACTCACTCTGGAGGAACTGCTCACTGTCATATGAATGATACTTACCTCACACACTTTTCCTGGTTGTTGTGCTGATCTTCAGTGTTATGGAATTCACAGATTACTCCTATCACAGAGGACCAGGAGTCATTCTTCATGGACAACTTTTGACTATTATCCTTTTCAAACTCAGTCAGAATTGACTCAATGGCAGTGGGTTTGGTTTTTTGTTTATCCTGTTGAAAAACTGACCCAGTAATTAAGTGGAGTTTCACAATATGAAAAAAATCAGTAAGGAAATTTTATATCAAACAAGGCAGGTATGAAGAAAGACTTTGTAGCATTTGGTTGTTCCAGGACTTTGGCAAGGGTCGAAAGGGTAAGAAATTTATTAAGAAATAATTCCATGACAACTGAGAGTAATGGTGATATAAATAGGGTATACCTAGGAGAGTAAATTGGAAAAGTATTGCAAATAATAGACGTGTAAAAAGGTAATATTTAAAGAAGAAATGGGGATGGTCTTTTCTCACAAGCAGAGAAGGGATGAGAGGATTGATAAAAAAATTTTAAAAATCAGCTTAGCTACGTATGGAAGTTCAGTGTCCTCAAACCAAAAAATATTTTTTTGACTTGATTTATTCAAATGTAATTCTGTCCTGTTGCCGTCAATTCCATTCCAACTCAGACTGACCCTATAACAGAGAATAGAGCTGACTCACAGGGTTTTCAATGAGTGGCTGGTGGATTTGAACTGCTGAACTTTTGGTCAGCAGACAAACTCTTAACCACAATGCCACTTGCTAACCAAAAGGTTGGCAGTTCAAATCTACCAGCTGCTCCTTGGAAACCCTATGGGGCAATTCTACTCTGTCCTATTAGATTGCTATGAGTTGGAATCAACTTGATGGCAACAGGTTTTTTGTTTTTTGGAATTCTGTCCCAATAGGGCTGGTCCTTCAAACAATTCTTGCCTTCCTGGTGCTCCCTGATACTGGAACTCTGGATAAGTCCTATTTCCACTCTCTTAAAATCTTTCCTTTGCTTTCCAGGAAGAAAAATTAGTGTGGTTGACATGTGCTCAAGAGGAAAGACAAAAGAGCTCATTTTCCTGACATTTCACCAATACTTTAGTCTCCAAGGGCTCTAGGGATGAACAAGTATGAAATTTTCAGCCAAAAAATCCCGTATAATTTGTAATAAACACAGTAAAACTCTTACGAGGTTCCAACTACAAATCTTTCTTTACCCTAAACTGACCCTGGAAACCAATGGTCACACTTAAACACATAAAGAACCTTAAGGCTTTTAAGGACAAGAGAAATAATCAATATAATACATAGGTTTTTTACTTTCATGGAGAAGCTACTAGATTCTAAGCTCCATGAAGGCAGTGAAAATAACTGTCATGTTTGACAATTTATTCTTCAACACAAGTCCTATAAGAAGGTCAATGAGTACAATCTATTTATAGAGTAAGAAGTAAATCAGAAAAATGAAACCATTCTTACCTGAGTCCAGGTTCCTGAAGGTTTCCATCATCACATCTTTGTAGAGTTTCCTCTGAGAAAAATCCAGCAAAGCCCACTCTTCCTGGGTAAAGTTCATGGCCACATCCTCAAATAACACTGAGTCCTAAAACATCACAGATATTCTGTATCAGCAAGGTAACATCTTCCCCACTGTTTGCAAAAAGGATAGGTAGGGCTGACAATCCTGAGGAAATAAGAATTCATAGGGAGGAGACACAAGGTTCAGTGCTCTACTCTAGAGTGTGGCATCAACCCCATCCCTTGGTTGTCTGCATTTATTGCCTGACTGTTGTCATCTTATCTCATAGATTTAACAACATCTGACACACTGAACACTTATCTCTCCACAGTTAAGACTATGAGAAATTCCAGTCTCATTTCTCTCATATTTATGGTTCAGAACCACCAGAACATATGGAAGGGAGAGAAATTATCTGCAAATCAAAGACCTATTTCCACATTCAGATCATCATTTCTTTGTGGAAAAAATTAATTTCACCTCCTACCATAAGACCCACCAGGCCAGAACACTCAACAAAACATGAAGTACACGGTTTAAACAGGATGAGATACTAGTAACAGGGAAACACTGAAGGACTGGCAGCTTTAACTTTGCTTGAACAGACAAAACAA
Source organism: Dugong dugon (assembly GCA_030035585.1). Taxonomy (NCBI): domain Eukaryota; kingdom Metazoa; phylum Chordata; class Mammalia; order Sirenia; family Dugongidae; genus Dugong; species Dugong dugon. The sequence continues at coordinate 19,016,226 of CM057462.1, read as the reverse complement.
GCATCAGAACCACAACTGGATATGGCAGAGATTTTGGAATTATCATACTGGGAATTTAAAATAACTGATTCATATGATAAGGCTTCCCAGGAAAAAGTAGGCCAAATGCAAGAGCAGTTGGGTAGTGTGAGCAGAGATGAACACTCTAAGAAAACTCAAAAAGAAATTCTAGAAATCAAATGAACTGAAACAGACATGAAGAACATCTTTAATGGGATCAGCAGTAGATTAGACACGACTGAGGAAATAATCACAGAGCTTCAAGATATGTCAATAGAAACATCCAACAACTGAGAAGAGGAAAAAGGAAACAAAATAACCAAGAACAGTGAAACAAAATGTGTACTATATGCATAATGAGAATACCAGAAGGAGAAGACATAAACTAAAAGAAATATTTGAAGTAATAATGGCTGATAATTTTACAAAATTAATGATAAACACCAAACCACAGATCCAGAAGCTCAGAAAACACCAAGCAGGAAAAGTACAAAAACTGTACACCTAGCCACGTTATATTTAAGCTACAGAAAATAAAAGACATGGACAAAAGACTGAAAGAAGCCAGAAGAGAAAATGAACTGTTCCTGTAGAGGAGGAACATTTAATACAGCATACTTGTGTCAGAAGCTATGTAAGCAAGAAGGGAGTAGAGTGAAATATTAAAGGATTGAAAGAAAATAAGACTATCAAATTAAAATTCTATGTCCAGCAAAGTTATTGTTTAAAAGTAAAGGAAAAATATATTCTCAAACAAATATTAAGGAAATGTAAAATGGTAATGGCAGAGGTCCTCTAACTTCACAAGAGGGAAGGACAATCAAGATGAGCCCAACACTGAGTCTTATGAGGTGGAAGTCAGATATGCTTCCACTCTCTAACATTTTTAAGAAATCAACACCAGCCGTCCTCCTCCCACAACACTCTCCACTTCTCTGCTGGGTTTGATAATTCATTGCAATGGCCACACAGAACTCACAGACCATACTCATGATTATGGGGTTTATTAGGGAAGTAACAGGTTACAAATTAGGCTTGGGATCAACTTATAAGTAACAGGAACAATTCAGGATACAGTTGTTCAACCAGGACAGCTTCTCGGCCATGCCCACAAGCAAGCATGGCCCTCAGCCTCAGCCCTTGTTCTTGGCCCCCACTCAGGCCTGGCCTCTGCCCTGCTCGGGTTAAGTGTTACAAAGCTCTTTAGCTCTGATAAGTGCAACGGCACCCCACTCTGCCAGGAAGCCTCCTACCAGAAGGCGCTCAGATCTCTCACTCCATGGGTGGCAAACCCTATGTAGCCACCTCACTCCAAGAGCTAGGAAATTACCATGCTGTCTCGTGCTGGTCTCCTGGTTCTTCTGTGACTGAACTCTGAGATGCTTGCTGCTGCTTCCTTCCCTATTGTGCCATCTCCACTGTTACAGCTCTGTCCCCTGGGTCTAGGAGGTTCTCAGCGAAGGGACCCTGTGTCCAAAGGATGCACCCTGCTAACTGCTCTCCTTGATGGTAGTGAGGTCCCCCTCTAAACTCTAGGACTGGCTCTTTTTAAGCCTAGCAGGATGGCAAAACTGACCAATCCTCTACAAGGATTCCATGCACCTTAATTGCACTGTCCTACCCCTGCAAGGATTCCATGAACCTTATTTGCATCAGCAGACTGTACAATTTCTACAAGGGTTCCACATATCTTATTTGTATAGTCTCTGTCATGGACTGAATTGTGTCCCCCAAAAATATGGTGTAAATTTGGCTAGGCCATGATTCCCAGTATTGTGTGACTGTACACCATTTTGTCATCTGATGTGATTTTCCTATGTGTTGTAAATCCTGCCTCTATGATGTTAATGAGAGGGGATAGGCAACAGTTACGTTAGTGAGGCAGGACTCAATCTACAAGATTGGATTGTGTCTTGAGGCAATTTCTTTTGAGATATAAAAGAGAAGTGAGCAGAGAGGGGGACCTCATACCACGAAGAATGTAGTGCCAGGAGCACAGTACATACTTTGGACCTGGGGTTCCTGTGCAGAGAAACTCCTAGTCCAGGGCAAGATTGATGAGAGGGACTTTCCTCCAGAGCTGACAGAGACAGCCTTCCTATGGAGCTGATGCCCTGACTTTGGACTTCTACCCTACTTTACTGTGAGGAAATAAATTTCTCTTAAAGCCATTCATTTGTGGTATTTCTGTTATAGCAGAATTAGATAACTAAGACAGTCCCACCTAATTTTGTGAGAGTTAACAAGATCACGGGTAGAAAGGCCATAAAGTGATTCATTGCACTGCAGATAATTTGTTGCCAGTATACTTGTCTTGCAAAAAATATTAAAGAAAGTTCTTCACAGAACAAAAGGAAAATGATATAAGTCAGAAAATCAGGTGTAAAAAAAGAATATTAGAGAAAGAAGAAATGAGGGTAAGACAAAATATTCTACATTTCTTATTCCTAATTCATCTAACAATTTGTTAAAAATAAAAAGGCAACACAGATTCTGTGATTATAGTTAAGTGCAATGAAGGACGGCAATGTTATAAAGAATAGGAGAAAGGGATTGAGAATACTGTTATAAGGTACTCGCACTACTCATGAAGCTGTATAGTGTAATTTTAAAGTAGGCTTGGATTAGTTGTACGTGTATAATATAAACTCTAAGGTAACCACTATAAATAGGTAAAAAAAAAAAATACCATATTTTTACACAAATAATGCACACCTACTCTTCTTTGCCAATGGCACCCTCCTCCCATGAGGTATTTTCAGAAGCACCGCTATGCCAATTTCCTAACGTGCTGCTGTTAAAAAATATTAGCATAGCACGCTTACAGAAATACCTTGCTTGAGGTGGCTGTGGTTGGCAAACAAACTAAAAGTCACACATTATGTGCGTAAAAATACGGTATAGTTGATATGCTAAGTAGGGAGAGAAAACAGACTCACACAAAACACTCAATAAAAACAAGAAAAGGCAGAAAAATGTGGAAGATAAAAGAAACAGATGGCAACAAATAGAAAACAATAAGAAATAAGGTAGTTAATAACAACTATATCAATAATCACTTTGTCTAAATTAAACAACTAAAATACAAAAAATTACTTGGCCTAAAAGTAATCCACTGTACATATAAAGACATAGAAATATTAAAAGTAAATGAATAGAGAGAAAAGGGACACAGGTCAGCAAGATGGTGACATAAGTAGCTCCATGCTTGGTGCCCCAGGAAACACCCAACAAACCAAAAAGCAGAAACTGGTAGAACCAACTTTGTGAGAAGACTGGAACCAGTTAAAGGTTTACAACAACCAAGCACAGAGTCAAGAAAAAGGTGAATTCAAAATAGTAGGAAAGCTATGTGGCATTTTCAACTTTCCCATGTCTTAACCGCCTCTTGGTTAGGTGACAATCTTAAAGCAGTGGCAACCCACAGTGCCAGAGCATGCTAGAGAAAAACAGCAATAGGCAGTCATGGACAAAGACCTAAAGACAACCAATGTAGAAACAAAATGATAATATCAATAAAAAGATATGAATTATAAAAAAGAAACCAAACTTTGGAGCTGAAAAGTACAATAACTGAAATGAAAAATTCCCTAGAGTAGTTGAGTAGCATATTTGAGTAGGAAGATGAAAGAATCAGTGAAGCTGGGTATCGTTCCAGTTAGTTGCTATTGAGTTATGACTCGTGGCGACCCCACACATTCAGGGTACAACTGCTCTATACAGTTTTCAAAGCTGTGACCTTTTGGAAGCAGACTGCCAGGCCTGTCTCCCAAGGAACTTCTGGGTGGGTTCAAACCACCAACCTTTCAGCTAGTAATCAATTGCTTAAATACTTATGCCACCAAGGGACTCACTAACTTGGACATAGAACAACTGAAATTGTTCAGTCTGAGGAGAAAGAAAAAATAAACTGAATAGAGCCAGAAGGATTTGTGGAATATAATCAAGTGGATCAGCATATGCATTATGGGCAAACCCAAAAGAGAAGAGAGAAAGGGGCAATAAAACTTTTGTAGAAGTAAAGCCCAAATCATCCGAAACGTGATGAAAGACATGAATCTGTATATCCAAAAACCTCAATGAACTCCAAGAGATCCATACTGAAAACTAAGGTAATCAAACTGTCAAAAACCAAAGACAAAAAGAGAATCTTGAAAACAGGAAGAAAAGTGGCTTATCATACAACGAGGGATCCTCAATAAAATTAACAGAAATCATAGAGACCAGAAGGCAGTGGAATGACATATTTAAAGTGCTGGAGGAAAAAACAAACAAAAAAACTATCAATCATGAATTCTACATTTGTCAAAACTGTCCTTCACAAATGAGGATGAAATTAAAACACATCCAAAGAAACAAAAGCTGAGGGAGTTCGTTACCACTACATTAGACTTGCCTTACAAGAAATCCTAAATGGAGTATTCAGGCTGAAATGAAAGAACCCTAAAGAGAATGTGAAGCTGTATGAATAAAGATATCCAATAAAAGCAATTATATATGCAAATATAAAAACGAGTATTATTGTATTTTAGGTTTATACCTCTACTTTTTATGTCATACATGATATTTAAATGACAAATGCATAAATATATTGTAAATTTATGTTAATGGGAACACAATGGATAAAAATGTAGTTTGTGAGAACAAAACTTAAAGCAGGGAGATGAAGATATATAGAATCTAAGTTTTTGTATACTATTCAAGTTAAATGGTAAAAATTTAATTTTGTTACAAATCCATGATGTTAAATGTAATCTCCATGGTAACCACAAAGAAAGTATCTTTAAAAATACCCAAAAAGAAATGAGAAATGAAACAAAACAATGACAAAAGTGAAGGAAGAAACAGTTCTACAATCAAAGTTGGAGAGTTCAGTATACCACTTTTAATAATGGATAGGCTAACTAGGCAGAATATCAATAAGGAAATAAGAGGAAGTGAACAGCGGTATAAAACAGACCTCAAAGAATATATACTACATTTCAACAAGCAACAGCAGCATATACATTCTTCTCTAGTGCATATGGATCATTTCCCAAGATAGACCATATATTACATCACAAAAGAAGTCTCAGTACATTAAAAAGATTGGAGTCATAAACTACGTCTTCTCTGACCATAAAGCAAGGAAACTAAAAAATCAGCAGCAGAAAATTTCACATATATGTGAAAATTAACACAATATAAAATAATGACTAATAAATCAGAAGAGAAATTAGAAAATACTTAGAGACAAATAAAAACCAAAGCAACACTTCAAAACTTGCGGAATGGAACAAAGGTAGTGCTCAGAGGAATATTTATAGTGGTAAATGCCTACATTACAGAAGAGAGATCTCAAATCAGTAATCTAACATTACATCTCAAAGAAATAGAAAAAGAAGAGTAAACTAAGCCCAAAGATACCATAAGAACAGAAATAATAGAGACTACAGTGGAGATAAATGAAATAGAGAATAGGGAAACAAGTGGGAAAATCAATGAAAAAATAATGTAGTTTTTAAGAAAGATCAATAAAATTGACAAACCTTTTGCTATACTGACCAAAGACAGAAGAGGCAAATAACTGAAATCAGAAATGAATGTGGAGATAGAACTATAGATTATACAGAAATAAAAAGGATTACAAGAGAACACTATGAATAACTGTATGATGACAAATTAGATAATTTAGATGAAATGGTAAATTTCTAGAAACACATAAATTACCTAAATTAACTTAGAAGAAACAGAAAATTTCAACGGAACTATAACAAGAGAGAGAATCAGTAATCAACCTCATCCCAACAATGAACAGACCAAAACGTTATGGCTTCACTGCTGAATTCTACCAAATATTTAAAAAATTCACTTCAATTCTTCTCCAACAATAGAAGAAGAAAGAATATTTCCTAACTCATTCTGTGAGGTTAGAATTACTTTGATACCAAAACCAGATACAGACATGACTAACCCGCTGCCGTCGAGTTGTTTCCCACTCATAGCGACCCTATAGGACAGAGTAGAATTGACCCATAGGGTTTCCAAGGAGTGCCTGGTAGATTCAAACTGCCAACCTTTTGGTTAGCAGACGAACTCTTAACCACTATGCCATCAGGGTTTCACAGACATGACTAGAAAGGGGAAAAAAAGGCAGACGAGTGTTGGCAGGAATGTAGATGCAAAAATACTCAATAAAATACTAAGTTACACATTAAAAAATCAACATAATACACTACATCAGTAATATGAAGGAAAAACCACATAGCCATATTAACTGATGAAGAAAACATATTTCACAAAACCCAACACCCTTAGATGATAAGAACACTCAACACACTAAGAAACAAAGGGAATTCCTTAACGTGATAATAGGCATTCATGAAAAAACCACAGCTAACATCATATTCTATGGTAAAAGAATGAAAGCTTTCCCACTAAGATCAAGAAGACACGGATGCCTGTTTTCACCTCTGCTGTTCAAAACTGTACTGAATATCATAGACAGAGAAATTAGGCAGAACAAATTAAAAGCAACAGAATTTGAAAGGAAACAAAACTATATTTTCAGATGCTATGATCCTATAGATAGAAAACTCACAAGAAAACTACTAGACCTAATAAAGGATTTCAGCAAAGTTGTGGAGTACAATATTAATATGTAAAAATCAGTTCTGTTTCTATATACCATCAATCAACAATATGAACTTAAGAAAACAATCTCACTTGCAATAACATTTAAAAGAATAAAAAACCTGAAAAAAATTAAACAGAGGAGGTAAAAAACTTGTGCACTGTAAAGTATAATACACTGCAGAAAAAAATTAATGAAGACCTAAATAAATTCAGACATTCCATCTTCATGGATTGGAAGATTCAATATTGTTATGATGTTACCACTACTCAAAGTGGTATATAGATTCAAGAAAATCCCAATCAAAATTCCAATGCCTTTATTTTCAGAAATGGATTAGATAATCCTCAAATTCATGTAGAATTGCAAAGGGTCCTGAACAGTCAAAACAATCTTAAAAACAAATGAACAAAGCAGAAGAACTCTCATTTTCTGACTTCAAAACTTACTAGAAAGCTACGTTAATAAAAAAGAATCACTGATATAAAGATGGACATACAAACCAAGGTAACAGAGTTGACAGTTGATAAATAAACCCAATCTATGGTCAACTGATTTTCAATGACAGTACTGAAAATATTCCATGAGGAAAGAATACTCTCAACAAAGGTGCTGGGACAACTGGATTTCCACATGCAAAACAATGAAACTGGACCTCACACCAAATGCCAAAAGGAAAAAAACAAAACAAAACAGTAAGTTGAGATCCAGCCAATTCCGACTCATGGCAACCTTAAGTGAAGTCAGGTTAAACTGAGTGCCATAGGGTTTTCAATGGCTTTAATCTTTGAAAAGTAATTCAACAAGCCTTTCTTCCAAGATGCTCCTGGGTGGATGAGAATCTCCACCTTTCAATTAGTGGCAAAACACTTAACCATTTGCGCCACCAAAGGACTGCTGCATATACAAAAGTTCCCTCAAAATGGATCAATGATCTAAATATAAGAAATAAAATGACAAAACTTGGACAAAGAAACAAATGAGTCAATCTTCATTACCTTGAATTCGGCACTGGATTCTTAGACATGACACCAAAAGAACAAGCAATCAAATAAAAAAATGGATAAGTTATACTTAATCAAAATTGAAAATTTTGTGCATCAAAAGACATTATCAACCAAGTGAAAAAAGAACAATTAGAATGGGAGAAAATATTCACAATTTTTATCTGAAGAGGGTTTGATTCTGAGAGAATAAAAAGAACTCCTACAGCTAAACAACAAAAGACAAACAACCCATTTAAAAAATGAACAGACAACTAAAATACACATTTTCCCAGAGAAGATATACAGGTGGCCAAAAAGCATAAGAAAAGATGTTCAACGTTATTACTCATTGTTGTTGCTATTAGGTGCCACCAAGTCAGTTCCAACTTATACCTACCTTACATAAAACAGAACACTGTATGGCACTATACCATCCTCATAACCCTTGTTATGCTTGACCCCATCGTTGCAGCCACTGTGTCAACCATCTCGTTGAGGGTCTTCCTCTCTTTCACTGACCCTTTACCAAGAATGATGTCCTTCTCTAGGGACTGATCCTGATAACATGTCCGAAGTACGTAAGACGAAGTCTCGTCATCCTCACTTATAAGGAGCGTTATGGCTGTATTTATTCCAAGACACATTTGTTTGTTCTTTTGGCAGTCCATAGGATATTCAATATTCTTTACCAACACTATAATTCAAAGGCATCAATTTTTCTTTGGTATTTCTTATTCATAGTCCAGCTTTCACATGTATATGAGGCAACTGAAAATACTGACTTGGGTTAGGCGCACCTTAGTCCTCAAAGTGATATCTTTGATTTTTAACACTTTAAAGAGATCTTTTGCAGCAGATTTGCCCAATGCAACACGGTGTTTGATTTCATGACTGCTGCTTCAATAGGTGTTGAGTATGAATCCAAGTAAAATGAAATCCTTGACAACTTCAATCTTTTCCTCGTTTATCATGATATTGCTTATCGGTCCAGTTGTGAGGTTTTCATTTCCTTTATATTCAGATGCAAGCCATTCTGAAGGCTGTAGTCTTTGACCTTCATCAGTAAGTGCTTCAAGTCTTCTTTGAAAGTCGACAAACAAGGTTGTGTCATCTGCATATTTCAGGTTGTTAATGAGTCTTCCTCCATTCTTGATGCCACTTTCTTCTTCACATTGTCCAGCTTCTCGGATTATTTGCTCAGCATGTTGTTGTTTTAGGTGCCGTCGAGTTGGTTCCGAATCATAGGGACCCCATGTACAATAGAATGAAACACTGCCCAGTCCTGTGTCATGCCCACAATCACTGTTATGCTTGAGCCCATTGTTGTAGCCACTGTGTCAATCCATCTCGTTCAGGCAGCATCTTCCTCTTTTTCGCTGACCCTGTACTTTACCAAGCATGATGGCCTTCTCCAGGGATTGATCCCTCCTGACAACATGGCCAAAGTATGTAAGATGTAGTCTCACTCACCTTGCTTCTAAGGAGCATTCTGGTTATACTTCTTCCAAGACAGATTTGTTCGTTCTTTTGGCAGTCCATGTTATATTCAATATTCTTTGTCAACACAATTCAAAGGCGTCAATTCTTCAGTCTTCTTTATTCATTGTCCAGCTTTCCCAAACATATAATGTGACTGAAAATACCATGGCTTGGGTCAGGTGCACGTTTGTCTTCAAGGTGACATCTTTGCTTTTCAACACTTTAAAGAGGTCTTTTGCAGCATATTTGCCTAATGTAATGCATCTTGTGCTTTCTTGACTGCTGCTTCCATAGGCGTTGATTGTGGATCCAAGTAAAATGAAATCCTTGACAACCTCAATCTTTTCTCCATTTATCATGATGTTGCTGATTGGTCCAGTTGTCAGGATTTTAGTTTTATGTTGAGGTGTAGTCCTTACCGAAGGCTGTCGTCTTTGATCTTCATCAGTAAGTGCCTTCAAGTCCTCTTCACTTTAAGCAAGCAAGGTTGTGTCATCTGCATGTCGCAGGTTGTTAATGATCTTCCTCCAATCCTACTGCCCTGTTCTTCTTCATATAGTCCAGATTATTTGCTCAGTATACAGACTGAATAGGTATGGTAAAGGATACAACTCTGATGCACATCTTTCCTGACTTTAAACTGTGGAGTATCCCCTTGTTCTATCCGAACAACTGCCTCTTGATCTGTTTACAGGCTCCTCATGAGCACAACTAAATGTTCTGGAATTCCCATTCTTCACAATGTTATCTATAATTTATTATGATCCACACAGTTAAATGCCTTTGCATAGTCAATAAAACATAGGTAAGTATCTCTCTGGTATTCTCTGCTTTCAGCCAAAATCCATCTGACATAAGCGATGATATCCCTGGTTCCACAACCTCTTCTGAATCCGGCCTGAATTTCTAGCAGTTCCCTGTCGATATACTGCTGCAGCTGCTTTTGAATTATCTTCAGCAAAATTTTACTTGGGTGTCGATATTAATGATATTGTTCGATAATTTCCACAATCAATTGGATCACCTTTCTTGGGAATAGGCATAAATATGGATCTCTTCCAGTCAGCTGGCCAGGTAGCTGTCTTCCAAATTTCTTGGCATAGACGTGTGAGCACTTCCAAAGCTGCATCCGTTTGCTGAAACATCTCAATTGATATTCCATCAATTCCTGGAGCCTTGTTTTTCAACAATGCCTTCAGTGCAGCTTGGACTTCTTCTGTCAGTACCATCAGTTCCTGATCATATGCTACCTCTTGAAATGGTAGAACGTCAGCCAATTCTTTTTGGTATAATGATTCTGTGTATTTCTTCCATCTTCTTTTGATGCTTCCTGCATCGTTTAATATTTTCCCCATAGAATCCTTCACTACTGCGACTTGAGGCTTGATTTTTTTCTTCAGTTCTTTCAGCTTGAGAAATGCCGAGTGTGTTCTTCCCTTTTGGTTTTCTATCTCCTGGTCTTTGCACATTTCATTATAATACTTCACTTTGTCTTCTCAAGCTGCCCTTTGAAATCTTCTGTTCAGCACTTTTACTTCATCATTTCTTCCTTTTGCTTTAGTTATTCAATGTTCAAGAGTATGTTTCAGAGTCTCTTCTGACATCCATTTTGGTCCTTTCTTTCTTTCCTGTCTTTTTAATGACCTCTTGCTTTCTTCATGTATGATGTCCTTGATGTCATTCCACAACTCGTCTGGTCTTCGGTCATTAGTGTTCAACGCATCAAATCTATTCTTGAGATGGTCTGTAAATTCAGGTGGGATATATTCAAGGTTGTACTTGGTTCTTATGGAATTGTTCTAATTTTCTTCAGTTTCAACTTGAACTTGTATATGAGCAACTGATGGTCTGTTCCAAGTCAGCCCTCGCCTTGTTCTGGCTGATGATATTGAGCTTTTCCATCGTCTCTTTCCACATATGTAGTCGATATGATTCCTGTATATTCCATCTGGAGAGGTCCATGTGTATAGTCACCATTTATGTTGGTGAAAAAAGGTATTTGCAATGAAGAAGTCGTTGGTCTTGCAAAATTCTATCATGCAATCTCTGGCATCATTTCTATCACCAAGGTCATATTTTCCAACTACCAATTCTTCTTTGTGTCCAACTTTCACATTCCAACCACCAGTAGTTATCAATGCATCCTGATTGCATGTTTGATCAATTTCAGAGCACAGAAGATGGTAAAAATCTTCAATTTCTTCTTTGGCTTTAGTAGTTGGTGTGTAAATTTGAATAATAGTCATATTAACTGGTCTTCCTTGTAAATGTATAGATATTATCTCACTGACAGTGTTGTACTTCAGCATAGAATGTAACATGTTTTTTTGATGATGAATGTGATGCCATTCCTTTTCAATATGTCATTCCCGTTATAATAGACCATATGATTCTCTCATTCAAAATAGCCAATGCCTGTTTATTTCAGTTCACTAGTGCTTAGGATGTCGATCTTTATGTATTCCATTTCATTTTTGACGACTTCCAATTTTCCTAGATTCACACTTTTTACATTCTACATTCTGATTATTAATGGACATTTGCAGATGTCTCTTCTCATTTTGAGTCATGCCCCATCAGCAAATGAGGGTCCCGAAAGCTTGACTCTATCCACATCATTAAGAGCAACTGTAATTTGAGGACGCAGCTCTTCCCCTGTTGTATTCTGAGTGCCTTCCAACCTGAGGGACTCATCTTCTGGCACTATATCAGACAATGTTCCACTGCTATTCATAAGGTTTTCACTGGCCGATTTTTCAGAAGTAGACTGCCGGGTCTTTCTTCCTAGTCTGTCTTAGTCTGGAAGCTCTGCTGAAGCCTGTCCATCATGGGTGACCCTACTGGTATTTGAAATACCTGTGGCAAAGCTTCCAGCATCACAGCAACCTGCCACCACCATAGTACAACAAACTGACAGATTGGTGGCATTAGTCATTAGGGAAATAGAAGTCAAAACCACAATTAGATACCAGTATACACCCAATAGAAAGGCAGTTTAATAATAATAATAGTAAAATGACAACTGTCGAAAATGTGGTGAGACTAGAACCCTTATTTACTGCTAGTGGTATGTAACATGGTAAATACACTGTGGAAAACAACTTGTTGATTCCTCAAAAAGTTCAATATTGACCTAGGGATGTGAAGGGGATTCCTTGGGTGGCACAAATGATTAAGTGCTCAGGTATGAACTTTAAGGTTGGTGGTTCGAATCCACTTACAGGTGCATTAGATGAAAGCCTTGGTGATCTACTTCTGAAATATAATAGCCAATGAAAACCTAATGAAGCATGGTTCTACTCTGAATTCATATGGTGTCACCATGAGTTGGAATTGACTCAAGAGCAATTGGTTTAACTGGTTAGGAATGTGAAGGTGTTTTTCCAGGGGACATCTGACAAAAGATTGTTCCAGGAAGAGGAAACAGGCCAGAACATGAGAGCATTCCTTGCATATTGCAGGTAGAGCCAAAGGCAAGCCTGACTGGAGCAGAGTGAGATATGGGAGAGCAATCGTAGAGGACACTGGAAAAGTGGTTAGGGTATGTGGACATATCACATACTAGGGCACGTTAGCTAAAGTCTCTGGCTTTTGAGTGAAATGCAGAGCAATTTCAGGCTTTTGAGCAGAGAAGAAAACTGATCTGATAGCTCTTAGAAGACCTTTGTGTAGAGGCAAATATAGACACAGGAAGATCTGTTAGAAGGCTATGGCCATAATCACACATAAGAAACGTTGAGACTGGAGTGGTGGCAATAAAAGTCTGTGTGCCAGGGATAGTTCCTAGCTACTTTTAAGGTAGACCCAACAGAAATTCCTAATGGACTGAAGGTTGGAATGTGAGAGAAAGTTGGCAAAGATGAGATCAAGATTTATGCCCAGGAAAACAGAAAAGATGGAGTGCCATCAACATAGATGTGGAAGCCTTCAAGGGGAGCAGATTTTATGGGAAAGGATACAGAGGTTACTTGGGGCATGTTGAGATTGAAATGAGGATAAAACATCCAAGTGGGGAAGATAATAGAAAATAAATGCTTTTTAAAGAGCTGTTTCTAATGTAGAAAGAATAGACTACAAAAGATGGTGCTAGGATAACTGGATTTCCACATACAAAAGGTTGAAGTTGGACCCCTATGACATATCATGTACAAAAATTAATTCAAAATGGATCAACAACTTAAATATAAAAGCTAGAACTATAAAAGCACTATTAATAATAGTGCAAAATGGAAATTTTGCAAATATTCACAAAAATGAACTTTTTCATACTATTACAATATATTCCATCTAGAGAACACTATAGAGCAATTAAAGTAAATGAACAACCCATGGAAGTCCTCCAAATATAAATCTGAACTAAAAGAATTGGCCTAACAACTACATATAGCATTATTCTATTTGTTGACAACATAAAAAACATAAAAATTCAAATGAACATATTTGGCGATACATATGTAGGTGACTATAAAGAAAAGCAAAGAAACTGCGCCTCATAAATACTTAGATATTGGTTACATCAAGAGGGTAGAAGGGAACTGTGATTAAAACTCATGCGGGGGATGTCAAGATTGAAGGTATATCCATTACATGGATATTCATTTTATATTTCACCCAATTGTATATTTAGTAAAAAACATTTCTGCATGTATGTAAAAACTCTAACCAAATTTAGAAATGGAAAGAAACATGCACAATCTGAAAATGGGCATACACAAAAAAAGTACATCAATGAACATACATAGTGAAAACGTCAACATATTTCCATAAAAGCATGTGAAAAACAAGGATATTCATTATTCCACTCCTATTCAACCTTATCCTAAGGATTTTAAACAGTTTATTTCTCTCAGAAAAAGAAGGATTAAGCATTTTAAAGAAAATAAACCCCATAGCTCATTCTATTTTATAGGTTATATAATTACATATGTAAAACCCAAAAAGAATATGTAAATGATTATAGGACTGAGAGATTTTAGTATGTTTTTCAGGTTGCGAAATATCAAAGTAAGTTTTATGTTATATACTTACACACTCTAGTACCAAGCAGTTGAAACAGTAACTTTAAAAGGATAACATGTATCTTAGCAAACATAAAAAGTACCTAAGAGTGTAACTAAGTAAATAAAAAATCCTAAAAAATTATGAAACATTATTAAACAACTTCCAGATTGAAAAAACAAAAGACAGAGTGTGCTTTTAGAATACTGTTCTACCCAAATATATCTTATTTCCAAAATTCTTCAAAAATGTATATGGAAGCGCAAATGTCCACAAATAGCCAAGATATTCTAAGGAATACTGCATGGAGACTTGTCCAAACATATGTTTATGTATATATAAAACTCTGTGAGACAGAGAGACAAAATGTGTGTGTGCATAGCTATAATAAATTAGAAAGCGTGGTATCAGTTAAAAAAACACAAATAGATGAAAAGAAATAAATAAATGGCCTGAGAACAGGCCCACCTACCTATATTGAAAGTTGACTCATGACAAAGGAAGCACCACAGGGCACTATCAGAAACTACACATATTTTAATATGTGGGGTCAAATCAACTAATTATCTAATTGAATTAATTAATGTATTCCTACCTACTCTATAGGCAAAAATCAACTCCAAACAGGTAAGTTTTAAACTGTAAAATTATAACACTTACAGGAGTTATAAACAATGATTTTGTAACACCAGAATAGAAAAAAATTGTTAAATAAGAAGAGTAAGACATAAGGGAAGAGACTGACAAATTTGCCTATATTAAAATTCAGAACCATTCATCAAAAGGCAGCAAGAAGTGATTATATAAGCAACATACTAGAAAAAAATATTTTAATACATATACATGAAAAATCTATTTCAGAACTCCATACAGAAGTCCTAAAAATTCACAGAAAGATGGATTAACAGTAAGAAAATATGCACAGCCTCGTCAATACTGGAGAATTTTAAGATAATTGCAGAATAAAATTGAAGTAAGATACCATTTCATACCCATTACAAAACGAAACTTATTTAATTTGATAACCCCTACTTCACCAAGAAAATGAAAGATAAAGTACATATACCTATTTTGTGGTACAGAAAATTGGTCAGCTACATTGGCATTTCTCAGCAAATTTAAACTTGGCTATTATCTGCAACAAAGTGATTTCACCTCACTAGAGAGCTTTTGTGAAAGAAGAGCACCTAGGGCCTGGAAGTAGAATGAACAGAGCAGCACTATCCACAACAGCAAAAACTAAACTTGAAACAAGCTAGATCTCATAAGCTGTACAACAGATACATAAACTGCGGCCCATTCATACAATGGGAACACACCCTTTTAGCTCAGTAATGAAGTCACTACAAGGAACGGTGTTTACATGTCATGGGGTTGTTAACCACTGTCATAAAGCAATATGTGTACTGTTTAATGAGAAACTATTTGTTCTGTAAACCTTCATCTAAAGTACAATTAAAAAAAAGACTTCCTTAAAAAAAGAAAATGTTCTACATTCTACCTTGGTGAGTAGCATCTGGGGTCTTAAAAGCTTGTGAGCAGTTATCTAAGATACTCCACTGGTCTCATCCCATCTGGAGCAAGGGAGAACGAAGAAAACCAAAGACACAAGGGAAAGATTAATCCAAAGGACTAATGAACCACAACTACCAAAGCCTCCACCAGACTGAGTCCAGCACAAGTGGATGGTGCCCGGCTACCACCAACGACTGCTCTAACAGGGATCACAATAGACGGTCCTGGACAGAGCTGGAGAAAAATGTAGAACAAAATTCTAACTACAAAAAAAAAAACACCAGACTTACTAGTTCTGACAGAGACTAGAGAAACCGAGAGTATGGCCCCCAGAAACACTTTTAGGTCAGTAATGAAGTCACTCCTGAGGTTCACCCTTCAGCCAAAGGTTAGACAGGCCCATAAAACAAAACAAGACTAAACAGGCACACTAGCCCAGGGAAAAGTACGAGAAGGCAGGAGGGGACAGGGAAGCTAGTAATGGGGAACCCAAGGTCGAGAAGGGGAAGAGTGTTGACATTTTGTGGTGTTGGCAAGCAATGTCACAAAAACAATATGTGTATTAATTGTTCAATGAGAAAATAGTCTGTTCTGTAAACCTTCATCTAAAGTACAATAAAAAAATACATATTATATATATGTATACTTTACAATAGAAAGCATAAAGCATTATTTAAAACTTGGAAAGAAATACAATTTTCATATATTAATTTTACCAAGCAATCTAACAACCCCTTCATTTTGATTTAACTTGTCTTAGGTAGGAAGGGCTTATATGCCTAAACTTTTGATACCTGGATCTTAGAAATATACACTTACATTCCAGAGAGCAAGCTTGGGGCCCTGGTTGCTCAGTGGTTAAGTGCTTCGGTTGCCAACCAAAAGGTCAGCAGTTCAAATTCATCAGCTGCTCCTTGGAAACCCTATGGGGCAGTTCTACTCTGTCCTATAGGGCCCCTATGAGTCAGAATCAACTTGATGGCATCATGTTTGGTTTGGTTTAGAGCAAGTTTTGTGAAAGCAAAATGTCCAATCAAAACGTCCAATCGTGTTGAGGTTAAAAAACAAAAGAAAAGAAAAAGCTAAGGTAGATCCACCAAACGCAGTATTATGGAGTTTTATACTTTATATTTAAACTGTTGTAAGGACTGCACTATAAAAGGGGCAAGGTGGGCAAACCTCACATTTATCACTCCCTCATCACCAGCCACTTCCCCAGCACTTTGTCTCTCTTACCCTAAACACAGATTTATGTCAGACTTCATCCCTGGCCACCCTGACCCCGGGTCAAAACATCCCTGGTCATCGGGGACCAGCCATAGGCTCAGGAGTCTGCACAACTCCCTGCACTTCAGACCAGCCTCACTTTTTTTTTTCTAGTCCCCTGGGACTAGGTCACAAGTGGAAGAACTATCTCTTTTCATCGACTGCCCCTGCAGCTTTTCCTTTCCACTAGCCACCCATGCTGGGTCTTCACGAATTGACTGCCTATGCAGCCCTTTCTCTGAATTAGCCACAGAGTTAATTGAGAGTTTCATTGCCCCTGTGGGTTTCTTAATTCTCTGTAATGGCTCATAAAATTCAGAGAGGTGATCACCTATACTTACAGTTGCCCACTTACTATAACCAGAAGGAATATAAGCAAAGAGACACATTAGGCAACTTCTGGGAGGGGTCCTGGCAACACGAGATTTCTATTGTCCCTAGGGACATGCCACTCCCTTTACTGTGCATGGATGTTTTCACCAATCCAGCAAGAGCCAAAGAGGAAGCTCCAAGATCCAGGGTCCCTTGTTGTTACTAGGTGCATCAAGGTGACTCCGACTCATAGCAACCCTATGTACGACAGAACAAAATGCTGCTCAGTCCTGCGCCATCCTCACAATCATTGCTATGTTTGAGCCCATTGTTGCAGCCACTGTATCAGTCTATCCCATTAAGGGTCTTTCTCTTTTTCACTGTCCCTCTACTTTACCAAGCTTGATGTCCTTCTTCAGGGACTGGTCCCTTAGTCATTGGGATTTCAATGACTAGATCATGTCCCCCTGTCTCCCTGAAGTTAGTTCACCAGGTGTGCAGCCTGTGTAGCCCCTATTTGCCTGGCTATTTTAGAAAACAAAGGCATTATGTTCCAAAATAATGTTATTTTCAGAAACCAGAGACAAAAGTCCAAACCTAGTTCTTTGTCCCAAAACTGTCTACATATTATTATGAACAAAAAACAAGTATAAATTCCATGCTACCTTTTGTGTAATAAAGTAGGGGAAATAAAAATTTCTAATTCTACTTCCTTGAATTTACATGAAGAAAAACTGGCAAGATGCTTATGAAAGTTTACAATAAAGCTGGTTATCTAAAGTAGAAGAATGGTCTGGATGTTGACAAGAATAGGTATAAGTCTTCATAGAATATCCTTTTTAAGTTCATATTGAGATTTGAACTGCGAAGGGATTACCTATTGGAAAAATGTAATAATTTTACTTTTAAACATAATACAAATCGAATGTGATATTTAATGTGTTTCTTAGGAATTTCCATTCACAAGTATAAAACCATTTAAGATTTAACCACATAGTGCCTACTTGCTAGGAAATGGAAATGATGTGAGCAAATCACCAAACTGTATGTCAGAGCTCTCTGCGTAAACACAGTGACCAGGGGTATCAGTCTGTACCATCCATTTTATCTGACTCAGGAGAATGTTTCCAAAATGGCTAGAAGATTTAACACATTAGGGGTTCTGGCATAATATGCTAAATGTAGCAGGAGTCTTTAAGATCATTCTCCAAATTTAAGTAAGCTTTTAAGTAAGTTAAAACACATTCCTGTATTTGTGAAGTTTTATCTCCATTAAATTAAAAAATTCTCAGTAAAAACAAATTGATCTTGAAATTTGTTTTCAGTGGAAACTGTGACCCTGGGAACTTAAATATACCCATCTTATATCCTGAGCTGCTTTAGCAAAAAATAACATTTAATTTTAGACTCTAATCCAAGACTGGGAGATCAGTCAAAAATTTAAAAAATTAAATACCACCTCTAGCCACAGACAGGCTGGAAGGACAGGGACATCCACTGGGTATCATGCTTCTCACAAACCTGAACGCCTCAAGCAAAACTATTCCCTAATGGAAAAAAAAATGATGGCTTTGGGGACCCCACACATGATCCAGCTAGACTCAACCTCACATGCCTCATTCCTTTGGTGAGGTCATGAGTCTATCAAGCCCCACAGAGGACCCCATAAAGAGTCAGGGTTCTTCCCCTACTTTGTCTCCCCTTCTTTATCCCATGACACTGTGTGAGAGATGGAGCTAGAGTTTTAGAACTGCACAGAAGGCTCCAGTGACTAGGGAAAGAAAAAAAATGGCTTGCAGTAATGGGGCAAGAAAGGATGGGCCTGGAAGGCTTGGGGCTCAGCCTCCTCAGCCAGAGCTGCTCTGTTTTTAGACTCTGGTCAGGAGATTCTGTCATTCAACACAGAGCACCAAGGCCCATGGTGGGGATGTTAAGGCCCCATGGTATTAGCTCTGAGAGTCACATACCCTAAGTGAGCTCACGCATTCAAGCCTTGAAAAACCACGTATGTGTAGGAGAAGTGCCCAGTGACAGTAGAGCAGGGCCTTTGGGTGCCTCTTTCGGCCTAGTCCTTTGGTCTCCTCTGCCATCTTTCCCTCACTGAACAACCCCAGGGCCAGGGGCAGACATTTGGTCCCCCAGTAATTCTTATCAAGCCTCACCCCCTTATGGTAAGAATAACCAAGTTCTCTGTAGTACTCACCATTGCCTTGCTCTAGTTTCTGGAAGTCTATGTGAATGTCCTCCGTAAGACCAAGAAGCCGCTTCACAAAGAGGGATGAGAGTGGAAGCAGAGCCACTAGGCAGTTTGAAGGCAAATGAATAATGTCTGGTCCACACAGCTAGTCAAGCAGCTGAAATTCTTACTTGTGATTGCAATGGATATGCAAGACGGTCACCCTAGGTCTCCTGTGGCGTAGACTGGATTAGTTCTCTTTCTGGCAAACCTGGGACCTGAAATGGAAGAAGGATGGGTCAGAGACAATGTCAAGTAAGGAGGGAATGACAGGTTCTTGGCCTTTAGCTCTTTCCCTGGGCAGGGCTTCCTCCCAGGCTCAAGGCCATGCTCTACCCTGAGGGTATTTGCACTTAAGGTAAAACAGGCTCCAGCCTTCCAGGCACACACTTGTTTGCTTCATGCAGCTCCACGGGGCTCTTCCTTCTGGCAGCCAGATGACAGATGGAGGAATTTACTGATCTCAGAGCATGAGAGGTATCCAGGCCTGGCAAGGCAGGAAAACTTGAACCTGATATCCTCTAGGGGGTAAGAGTCCAGAATCAACGTTGTGGGTTCATCTATATAACTTTGCTTCTTGTAGATCAACACACACACACTGTTAATTTGACATCAACATGGGTGAATTTTCAGGGAGAACGCATTTTCCAAGTTTGGTGAATGAACCATCATGCTTTACTGATTTTTTATTATATGCAGTTAAAACTCCTCTGTTCTGATTTGGTTTTGTTTAATTTTCATTTCATATATAGCACTGTAATATGTGATCAATATTTTTCCCGTTGATTTTACAATTAACATAACTTTCTTCCCCTAGAGTTTTTTTTTCTTTCTTTTTTCACTCTCAGGCCATGACACTAGTCAAGATTTCCAGAAATCTGGGTGGATTCCTGAACACTTTCTCTTTCAACCTTTTAATAAACTGTAGAACCAATAAATCAAAACATCCCTAAGTTTTCTCTAAAGAGCAGTCTCCCACCTCTGTTCCACTGTCTTTCTACCCTGCTTGCCCACCCAGCTGACTCCAATTCTTTTAGTTCTTGGTCTCAGTGTAAATATTCTCTCTCTTACATGATCTTTATAACAGTGTCTTCCCTTTAGGCAGTATCCTTCCTTTTATTATTCTCCCTAATAGCACTCTGTAATTTTAATCCACATCTTTATTTCTATACTTACGATTTTCAGCATAAACTGAGAGCCTGGAGATTTATAGAATCTCAAATCTCACCCCAGACCTGCCAAATCAAAGTCTGCATTTTAACAAGTTACCCAGTTATCCACATCCAAATTCCAGTTTGAGAAGCACTCATTGCTCTATAGCCTGTAACTGAAGGAATGAACATTCTATCAGCTGATGCCCTTTCAACCATCTACACCTACATTATATCATTCCTGATCCCAAACCATCCTCCATGTCTAGGCCACCTCACATTCTTCCTTAACTAGTTCATAACAACTCCTGCTTGACTTCATTTAGTCATGGTTTTCATTTCCAAAATCTATTTCCAGTACAGGAACTGTTGTGTTCTGTTTAAAATCACAAATATACTTACATTCATCCCAGCTAAATACCCATCAGTGGTTGTCCACTGGCCTTCAAAAATCTCAGAGTAGTCAGCACAGTTCTAACGACCTACTGCAATTGCCTCCTTCAGTGTGGCTCACACCACCTCCCACTTTGTTTTCTCCATTCATCAAGGAATGGATGATACTAGGTTCTCTGCTCCCTCAAGAATTTACACACTAATTTTCCCAAAGTAAAATACTCTTTCCACCCCCACCCATCCCACATGCTATCAACCCTGCTCAACCAGGTATGTGGCTAAATCAAAAGTTTTTAATCTTCACTTAAATAATTTTCCCTTTCAAGCACTGTAACCTGACTCTCAGATTAGGTTCTAGGTTCACATGTTATCAATGTCCCTCATTTCTCATTATTTATTTAAAATTGTCTCCCATACTAGACTGTAAATCTATGGGCCAAAAAACTAAACTTGTTGCCTTCGAGTCGATTCCGACTCATAGCAATCCTATAGGACAGAGCAGATCTGCTCCATAGGGTTTCCAAGGCTGTAATCTTTATGGAGGCAGACTGCCACATCTTTCTCCCAGCGGCTGGTGGGTTAGAAACAGAAACCTTTCAGTTAACAACTAAGCACTTAGCCACTGTGCCACCAGGCATCGTTAATCTATGGGCAGGCACTATGTATTTTGTTTTCTTGTTCCTTTTGGCCTGTGACATTGACCACTGAGGACATATACGGAATAATCACATACACACATTATCACTTGTTGCATATATTCTTGAGAAGCACTATCCAGTAGAACTTTCTGTGATGATAGACATGTTATGGTTCTACACTCCAATATGGTAGCCACTAGTAGCATGTAGCTAGTAAGCACCTAACATGTTAACAGTGTAACTAAGTTCCTTACAAAAAACTAAAATTTTTCTTTTAGTTTTAATTGATTTCAATTAAAATAGCCACATATAGCTAGTGGACTTCTCAGCTCTAATGCACTCATTGAAACCCTAAATAACCAACATATCAGAGAGGGTGTGTAGGTGTGAAAGCTGCCTTTACCACAATGCAGAGATTCACAGTCTTTTGTTTGCTGCAAGCCTGCCATATAGGGAAACAGAGTTGATAAAAGCAAAGGTAGCATTCAATTCAACTTGGTTGTAGTTACATAATTAAGGTTAAAGTCAACCTTAATATAGATTTACCTTATTCTGGAAACTACACTGATATTTAAACATAGAAACAAGTGGGAGTAACTAAGGGGGGAGGGACACTTTCTGAGGAGTGACATTTGAAGTGAGACCTGAATTATGGTATTCCTATGGTAAACAGTTTTCCTCGAGTGAGAGAAAATATCAGGTGCAAAGGCTGAAAGGCAGGGAAAATCCTGACATCTTTGAGTTTTTTTTAAATGTGTCAAGAGCTCACTTAACATGAGGGTGAGCATTATAAATTTAAGTCAGAGAGCAAATGGAAGCCTGACCATGTAGGATCTTGTTGTCTAAGATAACATATTTGGATTTTATTCTATACATGACTGATAGCTTACTTAGTTTACATTTTTAACAGGCCTTCTTGCTGTTGACAGGAGAATATACCTTCCAGTGACAAAAGAAAAGTAGGAAAAAGTTCAGAAGCTGTTTTCTCCAAGTGGGTTGGGACCAATTGATGCATCTTAGATGGCCACTCACAAGCTTTTAAGACTCCAGGCGCCACTCACCAACGTGGGATACAGAACATTTTCTTAATGAACTTTGTTATGCCAATTGACCTAGATGTCCCCCAAGAGACAGAGCCCCTTGGACTATTGTTGTAACCATGAAGACAGTGGTTATATTTTGGTTATAAACCAACAGGTCTTCTTGCTTTCCTGCAGGTGGAGGATGACAGAAAAAAAGATAGAGGTGGACTATCTCCCCTAATCTAGCTAATGGATGCTAGTGCCATTTACTGATATGAGAAAGCTAGGTGAGAAGCAGATTTGCTGGGCTAAGATCTTGAAAACTCTGTTTTGGAGACGTTAGGTTTCAGAGTTACACAGTCCTTAGTGCCCTAGGTTGTCCGTGGGAAAGGTTTTGTGTCTGAGTCCATTCGTACCCAGATGTCCATATCTCAGTCAATAGGCTGCCGCCTCCTGGCACTATGAATCAAACCATGACCTCTAAATCAGGCTCTACTCCCACTTTTTCAAGCTAGAGGGAAGTAAGAGCACAGTCTTGGCATACAGTAGGCCTTTAGAAAAAAAAAGTTAGTATTTTGGAATTTCCTGAGGTGCAACTCTTAGATTCTAAACTAGGAAAATTCACTAGTTTTGAATGAAGATTTGCATTTGACATGAAGTGGCTGAACTAACCATCAAGAAGCCAAGGGCAACACCCACGTTCACTGCAGCACTGTTCACAATAGGAAAAAGATGGAAACAACATAGGTGCCCATCAACAGATGAATGGATAAACAAATTACGGTACATACACAATGTAATACTACACAACAATAAAGAACAATGATGAATCCGTGAAACATGTCACAACATGGATGAATCTGGAAGGCATTATGCTGAGTGATTTAGTCAGTCACAAAAGGGCAAATATTGTATGAGACCACTATTATAAGAAATCAAGAAAAGGTTTAAACACAGAAGAAAACATTCTTTGATGGTTACGAGGGTGGGGAGGAAGGGAGACGTGAATTCACTAACTAGATAGTAGACAAGAATCATCTTAGGTGAAGGGAAGGACAACACACAATACAGGGGAAGTCAGCACAACCGGACTAAACCAAAAGCTAAGAAGTTTCCTGAACATAATACAACACTTCGAGGGACATAGTAGCAGGGGCTGGGTCTGGGGACTATGGTTTCGGGGGACATGTAGGTCAACTGGCATAACGAAGTTTATTAAGAAAATGTTCTGTATCCCACGTTGGTGAGTGGCGTCTGGAATCTTAAAAGCTTGTGAGTGGCCATCTAAGATGCATCAATTGGTCCCAACCCACTTGGAGAAAAGGAGAATGAAGAATACCAAAGACACAAGGAAAATATTAGCCCAAGAGACAAAAAGTTCACATTAACCACAGACTCTATCAGCCTGAGACCAGAAGAACTAGACGGTGCCTGGCTACCACCAATGACCTCCTTGACAGGGAATAGAACAGACAGTCCCTGAGGGATCAGGAGAAAAGTGTGGAGCAGAGCTCAAATTCACATAAAAAGACCAGACTGAATGGTCTGAGACTGGAGGAATCCTGGAAGCTATGGTCCTTGGACGCTCTGTTAACCCAGAACTAAAACCATTCCCAAAGCCCACATAAAATAATACTCATAAAGAGTGTGCTTCTTAGTTCAAGCAGATACATGAGATCAAATGGGCAGCTTCTGTCCAGAGGCAGGATGAGAAGGCAAGAAGGGACAGGAGTTGGTCTGATGGACACAGGAATCCAGGGGTGGAAAAGGGGAGTGTGCTATCACATTATAGGGATTGCAACTAGTGTCACATAACAATATGTGTATAATTTTTGTATGAGAAATTAACTTGAGCTGTAAACTTTCAACTAAAGCAAAAAAGAAAAAAAAGTAAAATTAAAAAAAAGCCAAGGGCAAACTCAGTCCAAAAAGAGGGTACTTCTAGAATACCTACCTCTTCAAAAATAAACAGAAACAAATACAAGGCACCACATGTTTCTACAGATGTTGAGATTAAAAATGGTATGTAATCATTTTCCTCTAGGCATTTTTCAAATTTTAAAATTATGCAATTTCACAATTAAAAAAATAAGAACACTTATTTTTTCCACAGATTCATCACAATGATGACAGTGAATATTAATATTTCTGCTCATTCGATCATAGCAACAAGAAACTTAGAAAAACAAGAACAAAGTAGGAAGACTCACAGTTCCTGATTACAAAACATATTGTAAATCTACAGTAAACAAAATAGTCTGATCCTTCTATAATGAGGCACAAACATCAGCTGAGAGTCCAGAAATGACCGCATACATCTATGGCCAACTGATTTTCCACAAGGGTGTTAAGTCCATCTAATGAGAAAGAATATTCTCTTTGACGGTGCTGGGACAACTGGATCTCCACACAAAAAAGAGTAAAGTTGAACCCACACCTCACAACATATGTGATAATTAACTCAAAATGATTCAAAGACCTAAATGTTAAGAATTAAAACATAAAACTCTTAGAACAATACATAGCTTCGGAACCTAGTTTTTAACAATGGATTCTTAGATATGACACCAAAAGAACAAGCAACAAAAGAAAGAATAGACTGGACTTATTCAAAATGTTTGTATATCACAAAACTTTATCAACAAACTGCAAGACCCAACCTTTTGAATGGGAGAATATATTTGGGGGTCATAATCTGATAAGGGTTTAATATCCAGAATACATAAAGAATTCCTACTTCTCAACAAAAAAAGACAAATGATGCAATCAAAAATTGGGCAAAGGATTTGAATAAACATTTCACCAAAGAAGATGCAGTTGACCCTTGAGATCCACAAAAAGTTCCAGGATACCAAAATCCACGAATGTTCAAAATCCACAGATACCAAAATCACGGATGTTACATAAAATGGCATAGTATTTCCATATAACCTACGCACATCCTCCTATACACTTTAAATTATCTTTCGATTACCTATAATATCTAAAACAATGTAAATGCTATGTAAATAGTTGTTATACTATATTGTTTAGGGAATAATGACAAGGAAAAAACTGTACATGTTCAGTACAGACGCAACCATAGTAGGCCGAACTACATAGATTTTTTTTCTGAATATTTTTGATCTGTGGTTGGTTGTATCCATGGATATGGAGGGCCAACTGTATACAAATGGCCAATAAACACATGCAAAGATGCTTAATGTCATTAATCATTAGGGAAATGCAAATCAAAATCAAAATGAGATACCACAAGGTATCACCAGCACCAGGATGACTACTCTCAGAAGCAGAAAAACAGCGAGTGTTGAGAATGTGGAGAAATTGGAACCCTCATCCATTGCTGGTAGAACTGTAAACTGGTATATTCTCTGTTAAAGATAGTTCGGTGGTTCTTCAAAAAGTTAAACATAGAATTACCATATGATGTAGCAATTCTATTCCTAGGTATATACTCAAGACTTGATGTAAGGATGCAAACAGATACTTAAACACCAGTGTTCATTGCAGCACTATTTACAATAGCCAAAAGGTGAAAACAACCCAAATGATCATCAACAGATAAATGGATAAACAAAATATAGTATAGCCACACAATGGAATATTACTCACTCATTAAACAAAATAAAGTGCTGATAAATTCTCGTATGACATGGATGAACTTTTAAAACACTATCCTAAGTGAAGTAAGTCAGACACAAAAGGAAAACTATTGTATAATCTCACCACACATAGTCCCCAACATGTGACATATTCAAGCTGTGAAGAACAGCACTTACGATAGTCTGTTTTTTAATTTTTTAATACATTGTATCATTAGTAATATGTACTATATACAATGTTGCAGTGCATAAAAGGACCCTACAGACGACTTTCATTAATTTTCTGACTAGAGATGCCATCCTCATTCCCAGGGATTATCCAGATGATCCAGAACCTTCCACAAGAGGAGTTATTACCATAACTGACAAAATGCCAACATCATCCATTTTTTATAGATGTGTTTTTTTATGTATGTATGTATATGTAAAAATATATGTGTAAGTTTACATGTAATGTTTCCAACCCCTAAAGACAAATAAAGATCAGATTTATAAGGATACTGGTAATAAAAGGCAGTAATAGTGGAAAAAAAAGAGGCATTCAACTTAAGTTAGAACCAGCTTATGAAAGCGTCATCAGAACAGAACCTCATCATAAGTCAGGGACTACCCTTATATGAAATATTCAAGAATAGGCACAAATGGTGAAGCTTGGAGCCCTGGTGGCGCAGTGATAAGAGATCGGCTGCTAACCAAAATGTCGGCATTTCAAATCCACCATCTGCTCCTTGGAAACCCTATGGGGCATTTCTACTCTGTTCTATAGGGTCACTATGACTCAGAATGGACTGGACGGCAACGGGTTTTTTTTTTTTTTGGTTTATGGAGGTACATGGGTATGTCAAAGATTTAATTGACAACCCTTGGTCATGGTAACCTAGAGAAATAAAATCACTTTTGAGGAACTGTAGTATGGAAAGAATGGACTTATAAAATAAATGAATCTGGATCAACTGGTTATTTTCAAAAAAGGAAAACAGGACTACTTCCATAACAGAAATTCTAGTGAATTATAATTCTAAACAGCAAAAAAAGAGATTATGCTACTGACATAGCAGCTACCAATTATTTCTCAATGATTTCACAAACAGAATACTTAAGTTCACACACTTTAAATTTTTGAAATGATATGCAACAGCTGGTTGACCCTAGTGTCTATATAAATTTTTCCTATCTTTCGTTCTATGTACGATGATATCCTTTTGTTGCTCTTACAATAAAGGATTTGATATACACATATTATCTTCATTCTACATTATTACATTTGGTTTAAAGAGAAACATAGTTACAATAAAAATGCCACATATTATTTACTCACCAACTTAAGCTTCTTCATTTTCAAAATTTTTCACCATAAACCATGGCTTTTCTAATAGTTGTATAGTGCACATTTATTTAAGAAAGAGTACTTTGGAAAAAGATCATTACAATGAATGAGGTACTTTTTGCAACACTAGTGTGGCTGACCCTCTACGACCTGTTTAAGGATTTTGATTTGTTTAAGGAGTTTCATTACACACGCTTTCCATTTTGCCCTCACTCCCAGTGTGTCCTGCTCTGACACTGGAAATAGACCATGCTTTTGCGTCAAGATGCTACCGGCCTACAGCTCTTCGGTAGCTGAAATTGTGGTTGAATTACCAGCACCCAATCCCGCACAGCTCCTGACTTAGCAAGGCTTAAAATCTTGAAGACACACTGGGTGTGTGATCTCTGTAAATCACCGATTGCCTTTATTAAGTTTGTTCAGCCACGTCACATTTTATACCAGACGTACTAGGGTTGGCTATATTTTTCTCACATGACAAGAATTTCTGCCTTCCAGCCAAAGAAATTCCTCAAAATGAGCCTGTTACTAAATATTTTCCTCCTCAAATTGGGATAAATATGATCTTAAATGCACGTAGTTGTTCCAAATCATGTCCAGCCCACCTACTCTGCCGTGCCGACCCCAGCAGTGCAGAGAGCAGCCGCGCCCCAGGCTGGAGCTGAGGGCTAGATCTCAGAGACGAAGGCGAAAGTGGCGGCGGAGGGAGGTCCCAAGGCACAGCTCAGCTAGAAGTCGCGCAGCCCCAGAGCATCCCAGGGAGGGCAGGGAGGCCAGGACTGCGCAGCAGAGGGGGAGCAGCGCTATTACACCCGGGACATGAGCCCGTGAGCTCGCCACACAAAGGACCAGGCCAAACGCCAGCAAACACAACACCCACCTCAGACCGCAGCAAAAAACGTGCCTGGCGAGGACGCGCACTTCCGCTTCCGATTTCTGGGATAGGAAGGCTGGGCTTCTGAGCGCGAACCCAGAGGGCTCCACCTAGTGATGGGGGTTTCAGTGGCTTCCACTTGGATTTGGGATCTGACCTCTTATTTCCTCTTTAGAGGAAAGCCTAGGTTTTCTTAAATGCGTGTATAAGCTGAAACGCGGATTTCAGTAGTCTAAGATTTCTGATTCACTGGGGTGCAAAAAAGCTGGTATTCACATATTGGGTCATTTAAAAATTTTTATCATGTTCTTTAGAAAAATAATTTGTTTGCTTCTCTAAATACCTGCCGATCTTTAGAATTCTTGAAGTCTTTACTTTGGCTCCTGTTTGATAGTTTTTCGTCTCTTGCATACCACAGATGTTTCCCTTGGAGCATGGCACGACTCTGCAAACCCTGCCTGATCTCTCAAGAGGTGAGTAACATGGTTGTTAGGTGCCCTCACGTCGGTTCCAACTCATAGCAACCCTAGGTACAACAGAATGAAACACTGCCTGGTTCTGCGCCATCCTCACAATCGTTATGCTTGACCGCATTGCTGCAGCCACTGTATGAATCCGTCTCATTGAGGGTCTTCCTCTTTTTGGATAACCCTTTACTTTACTGGAAACTCTGGTGGCATAGTGGTTAAGAGTTCCACTGCTAACCAAAAGGTCAGCAGTTTGAATCCACTAGGTGCTCCTTAGAAACCCTATTGGGCAGTAATACTCAGGCCTATAGGGTCGCTATGAGTCGAAATCGACTCAAGGCAACGGATTTGGTGGGGGTTTTTTTTTGTTGTTGTTGTTTTTTTTTACTTTACCAAGCATGATGTTCTTCTCCAGAGACTAGTCCTCCTGATAACATGTTCAAAGTATGTAAGACGAAGATTCACCATCCTTGTTTCTAAGGAGCATTCTTCCAAGACAGATTTGTTCTTTCTTCTGGCAGTCCATAGTATATTCAATATTCTTCACTAACATCGTAATTCAAAGGAGTCAATTCTTCGGTCTTCAGTATTCATAGTCCAGCTTTCCCATGCATATACGACAATTGACAGTATCACGGCTTTGATCAGGCACAAGGTAGTCCTCTGTGAAATCTCTGCTTTTCAACACTTTAAAGAGGTCTTTTGCAGCAGATTTGCCCAGGGCAATAGGTCATTTCATTTGTTGATGGCTGCTTCCATGGACGTTGATTGTAGAACCAAGTAAAATGAAATCCTTGACAACTTCAATCTTTTCTCCATTAATCATGATGTTGCTTATTGGTCCAGTGGTGAAGATTTTTGTTTTATGTTGAGATGTAATCCATACTGAAGGCTGTATTCTTTGATCTTCATCCGTAAGTGCTGCAAGTCCTCTTCACTTTCAGCAAGCAAGGTTGTGTCATCTGCAATGTCGCACGTTGTTAATGAGTCTTCCTCCAATCCTGATGCCCCGTTCTTCTTCATATAGTCCAGCTACTCAAGTTACTTGCTCAGCATACAGACTGAATAAGTATGGTGAGAGAATATAACTCTGACACACACCTTTCCTGACTTTAACCATGCAGTATGTCCTTGTTCTGTTTGAATGACTTCCTCCTAGCCAATGTACAGGTTCCTCGTGAGAAAAATTGAGTGTTCTGGAATTCCCATTCTTCACAATGTTAGCCATAATTTGTCATGATCCATACAGTCCAATGCCTTTACATAGTCAATAAAACACAGATAAACATCTTTCTGGTATTCTCTGCTTTTAGCCAAGATCCGTCTGACATCAGCAATGATATCCCTTCTTCCACGTCCTCTTGTGAATCCAGCTTGAACTTCTGGCAGTTCCCTGCTGATGTACTGCTGCAACTGCTTTTGAATGGTCTTCAGCAAAATTTTACTTGTGTGTGATATTAATGATATTGTTCAATAATTTCTGTATTCTCTTAGATCACCTTTCTTTGGAATGGGCACAAATATGGATCTCTTCCAGTCGGTTGGCCAGGAAGCTGTCTTCCAAATTTCTTGACATAGACGAGTGACAACCTCTAACATTGGATCTGTTTGTTGAAACATTTCAATTGGTATTACTTCAATTCCTGAAGCCTTGTTTTTCGCCATTCCCTTTGGTGCAGCTTGGACCTCTTCCTTCTGTACCATCAGTTCTCGATCATATACTGCCTCCTGAAATGGGTGAACATTGATCATTTCTTTCTGATACATTGACTCAGTGTATTCCTTCCATCTTCTTTTGATGCTTCCTGTGTCTTTCAATGTTTTCCCTGTAGAATTCTTCAGAATTGCAGCTCAAGGCTTGATTTTTTTTCCTTCAGTTTTTTCACCTTGAGAAGTGCCGAACGTGTTCTTGGTTTTCTAACTCCAGGTCTTTACACATTTCATTATACTAGTTTACTTTGTTTTCTGGAGCCACTCTTTGAAATCTGATGTTAGTTCTTTCATTTCATCATTTACATTTTTTTTTTTTTTAAGCTACTCTACCTTCAAGAGCAAGTTTCAGAGTTTTCTCTGACATCCATTTTGGTCTTTTTTTCTTTGCAGTCTTTTTAACTATCTTTTGCTTTCTTCATGTATGAAGCCCTTGATGTCATTCCACAGCTCATCTGGTCTTGAGTCATTAGTGTTCAATGCATCAAATCTATTCTTGAGATGGTCTCTAAATTCAGGTGGGATATAGTCAACGTGGTATTTTGGCTCTTGTGGACTTGTTCTAATTTTCTTCAGCTTAGCTTCAACTTTCTTATGAACAGTTGATGGTCTGTTCTACAGTCAGCCTCTGGTCTTGTTCTGATGATATGGAGCTTTTCCATCATCTCTTTCCACAGATGTAGTGGATTTCATCTCTGTATATTCCATCTAGCTAGGTCCACGTGCATAGTCACTGTTTATGTTGTTTAAAAAAAAAAGGTATTTGCAAGGAATAAGTCATTGGTCTTACAAAATTCTATCTTGTGATCTCTGGCATGATCTATCACCAAGACCATAGGTTCCAACTACAGATTTTTCTTCTTTTGAACTTTCCCATTCCAGTCACCAGTAATTATCAATGCATCTTGATTGCATGTTTGATCAATTTCAGACTGCAGACGATCATAAAAATCTTCAATTTCTTCATCTTTGGCCTTAATGTTTGGTGTGTAAATTTGAATAGTAGTCATATTGACTGGTCTTCCTTGTAGGGGTATGGATATTATCCTGTCACCGACAGCATTGCACTTCAGGATAGATCTTGAAATGTTCTTATTGACAATGAATGTTATGTCATTCCTCTTCAATTTGTCATTCCTGGTGTAGTAGACCATCTGATTGTCTGATTCTAAATGGCCAATAGCAGTCCACTTCAGCTAACTAGTGCATAGACAATCAATCTTTATGCATTCCATTTCACTTTTGACGACGTCCAGTTTTCCCTCGTGTCTGTCAGTTCGTTCTACTGTGGGAACTTTCATGTTGTTGTGAAGCATGAGCTATGCCACTGGTATTCAAATACCAGCACTGTCACCCATGGTGGACAGGTTTCAGCTAAACTTCCAGGCTTACACAGGCCAGGAAGAAGGACCTGGTGGTCTACACTGAAAATAATTAGCAACTGAAATATTTATGAATAGCAGCAGAGCATTGTCTGATATAGTGCCAGCAGATAAGTCCCTTAGGTTGGAAGGCACTGAAAAGACCACTGGGGAAGAGTTGCCTTCTCAAAGTAGAGTCGACCTTAATGACGTGGATGGACTCAAGCTTTTGGGACCGTCATTTGCTGATGTGGCATGACTCAAAATGAGAAGAAACAGCTGCAAACATCCATTAATAATCAGAATGTAGAATGTGGGAAGTATGAATCTAGGAAAATTGGAAATCATCAAAAATGAAATGGAATGTATGAACATTGATATCCTAGGCATTAGTGAGCTGAAATGGACTGGTATTGGCCATTCTGAATTGGACAATCATATGTTCTACTACGCCAGGAATGACACATTGAAGAGGAATGGTGTCACATTCATCGTCAAAAAGAACATTCCAACATCCATCCTGAAGAACAACACTGTCAGTGATAGGATAATATCCATATGCCTACAAGGATGACCAGTTAATATGACTATTATTCAAATTTATGCACCAACCACCAAGGCCAAAGATGAAGAAACTGAAGATTTGTACCAACTTCTGTAGTCTGAAAGTGATCAAGCATGCAATCAGGATGCATTGATAATTACTGGTGATTGGAATGCAAAAGTTTGAAACAAAGAAGAAGGATTGGTAGTTAGAAAATATGACCTTGGTGATAGAAACGATGCCAGAGATCACATGATAGAATTTTGCAAGACCAACAACTTCATTGCAAATACATTTTTTCACCAACATGAATGGCAACTATACACATGGACTTTGCCCAGGTGGAATACTCAGGAATCAAACTGACTACATCTGTGGAAAGAGACGATGAAAAGCTCAATATCATCAGTCAGAACAAGGCCAGGGGCTAACTGCAGAACAGACTATCATAGCTCATAAGTAAGTTCAAGCTGAAAGTGAAGAAAATTAGAACAAGTCCACGAGAACCAAAATACCACATTGACTATATCCCACCTGAATTTAGAGACCATCTCAAGAATAGATTTGACGCATTGAACACTAAAGACTGAAGACCAGGTGAGTTGAGGAATGACATCAAGGACATCATACATGAAGAAACCAAGAGGTCATTAAAAAGACAGGAAAGAAAGAAAAGACCAAAATGGATGTCAGAAGAGACTCTGAAACTTGCTTTATTGTTTTATTTTTTTAGGAAAACCCTTTATTTGCAAAACTGGAAAATAAAGTAAAACATATTTTTACTGCCTTTTGTATACAAAATGGAGCACTGGATAATTAAAGAGTAGTTGAAGCAAAGAGTTTCTTTATTTATTTATTAGTGTACTTTAGATGAAGGTTTACAGAACAAATAGTTTCTCATTAAATAGTTAGTACACATATTGTTTTATGACAATGGTTAACAACCCCATGACATGTCAACACTGTCCCTTCTCAACCTTCAGTTTCCTGTTACCAGCTTTCCTGACTCCTCCTATCTTCTAGTCCTTGTCCGTGTACTGTTGTGCCCCGTTAGTCTTGTTTTGTTTTATGGGGCTGTCTAATCTTTGGCTGAAGGGTGAACCTTGGGAGTGACTTTATTACTGAGTTAAAAGGGTGTCCAGGAGCCATGCTCTCGGGGTCTCTCCAGTCTCTGTCAGGCCAGTAAATCTGGCCTTTTTTCGTAAGTTAGAATTTTGTTCACATTTTTCTCCAGCTCTGTCCGGGACCCTCTGTTGTGATCCCTGTCAGACCAGTCAGTGGTGGTAGCAGGGCACCATCTAGTTGTACTGGACTCAGTTTGGTGGAGGCTGTGGTAGTTGTGGTCCATTAGTCCTTTGGACTAATCTTCCCCTTGTGTCTTTGGTTTTCTTCATTCTCCCTTGCTCCAGAAGGGGTGAGACCAGTGGAATATCTTAGGTGGGTGCTTGAGAGACTTTTAAGAGCCCAGACGCTACTCAGCAAGGTAGAATGTAGAACATTTTCTTCCAGTTGATGTAGAAGTTCTCCGAGACCATGGTCCCCACAGCATTCTGCCCAGCAATTTCGGTCCCTCAGGGAGTTTGGATGTGTCTATGGAACTTCCAAGACCTTGCCTTGTACAAGTTGTGCTGGCTTCCCCAGTATTGTGTACTGTCTTGCCCTTCACCAGAGTTATCACTTATCTATTGTCTATTTAGTGTTTTTCCCTCCCTACCCCTCCCCCCTTGTAACCATCAAAGATTGTTTCTTTTTGTGTGTAAACCTTTTCATGAGTTTTTACAGTAATGGTCTCATACAATATTTGTCCTTTTGTGATTGACTTATTTCACTCAGCATAATGTCCTCCAGTTTCATCCATGTTATGAGATGCTTTACAGATACATCATTCTTTATCATTACATAATACTCCATTGTGTATATGTACCATAGTTTGTTTATCCATTCATCTGTTGATGGGCATCTAGGTTGTTCCATCTTTTTGCTATTGTGAACAAAGCTGCAATGAACATGGGTGTGCATAGTCTATTCGTGTGATATATTCGAGGATATATTCCTCGGAGTGGGATTGCTGGATTGTATGGTATTTCTATTTCTAGCTTTCTAAGGAAGCACCATATCATTTTCCAAAATGGTTGTATCATTTTGCATTCTCACCAGCAGTGCGTAAGAGTTCCGTTCTCCACGCAGCCTCTCCAACATTTGTTATTTCCAGTTTTTTTATTCGTGCCAGTAATGCTGGGGTGAGATGGTATCTCATTATGGTTTTGATTTGCATTTCTCTAATGGCTAGTTATCGTGAGCATTTCCTCGTGTCTGTTGGCCATTTGAATGTCTTCTTTGGCGAAGTGTCAATTCATTTATTTTGCCCATTTTTTAATTGGATTATTTGTCTTTTTGTCATAGAGGTGTTAGATTTTCTTGTAGATTTTAGAGATTAGACCTTTGTCGGATTTGTCATAGGCAAATTTTTTTTCCCAATCTATATGTTCTCTTTCTATTCTTTTGGTGAAGTCTTTTGATGAACATAAGTGTTTAATTTTTAGAAGATCCCAGTTATCTAGCTTATCTTCTGGAGTTTGTGTGTTGTTGGTTATAGTTTGTATCCTGTTAATGCCGTGTATTAGGGCTTTTAGCCTAATATATTTTCTTCTATGAACTTTATAGATTTTGGCTTTATATTTAGGTCTTTGATCCATTTTGAATTAGTTTTTGTATATTGTGTGAGGTATGGGTCCTGATTCATTTTTTTGCAGGTGGACATCCAGTTTAGCCAGCACCATTTGTTAAAAAAGACTGTCTTTTCCCCATTTGATGGACTCTGGGCCCTTGTTGAAGATCAGCTGGCCATAGGTGGATGGATTTACATCTGGGTTCTCAATTCTGTTCCATTGGTCAATATTACTGTCGTTGTACCAGTACCAGGCTGTTTTGACTACCGTAGCTGAGTAGGTTATAGTAGGTTCTGAGGTCAGGTAGTGCTAGTCCTCCTACTTGATTCTTCTTCTTCAATAGTGCTTTACTTATCTGGGGCTTCTTCTCTTTCCAGATAAAGTTAATGATTAGTTTTTCCATCTCTTTAAAGAATGTTGTTGGTATTTGGATCGGGATGGCATTGTATTTGTAAATTGCTTTGGGTAGAATTGTCATTTTCACAATGTTGAGTCTACCTATGCATGAGCATGGTATGTTTTTCCATTTATGTAGATCTCTTTTGGTTTCTTGCAGTAGTGTTTTGTAGTTTTCTTTGTATAGGTCTTCTACATCTCTGGTTAGATTTATTCCTAAGTATTTCATTTTTTTAGAGGCTATTATAAATGGTATTGTTTTCCTGATTTCCTTTTTGTTGTTCTCTTTATTGGTCTATAGGAATCCAACCGATTTTTGTATGTTTATCTTGTATCCTGCTACTCTATTGAATCTTTCTATTAGTTCCAGCAGTTTTCTCATGGAGTCTTCAGGGTTTTCTATGTATAGTATCATATCATCCACAAACAAGGACATTTTAACTTCTTCATTAACAATTTGGTTGCCCTTTATTTTTTTTTCTTGCCTTACTGCTCTAGCTAGGACTTCCAGCACAATGTTAAATAGGAGTGGTGATAAAGGGCATCCTTGTCTTGTTCCTGTTCTCAAGGGGAATGTGAAACTTGCTCTTGAACATATAGTAGCTAAGGAAAAAGGAAGAAATGATGAAGTAAAAGAGCTGAACAGAAGATTTCAAAGGGCGACTCAAGAAGACAAATATTATAATGACATGTGCAAAGACCTGGAGTTAGAAAACTAAAAGGGAAGAACACGCTCAGCATTTCTCAAGCTGAAAGAACTGAAGAAAAAATTCAACCCTTGAGTTGCAATATGGAAGGATTTTACCAGGAAAATATTAAACAACACAGGAAGCATCAAAAGAAGATGGTGGAAATACAGAGTCACTATACCAAAAAGAATTGGTCGACATTCATCCATTTCAGGAAGTAGCATATGATTAAGAACCGATGGTAGTGAAGGAAGAGGTCCAAGCTGCACTGAAGGCACTGGCATAAAACAAGGCTCCAGTTACTGACGGAATACAAATTGAGATGTTTCAACAGAGTCAGTGATTAAAGTGCTCACTCTTCTATGCCATGAAATTTGGAAGACAGCTTCCTAGTCAACCAACTGGAAGAGATCCATACTTATGCCTATTCCTGAAAAAGGTCATGCAACCGAATGCAGAAATTATCAAACAATATTATTAATATCACACACAAGTAAAATTTTGCTGAAGATCATTCAGAAGCAGCTGCAGCAGTATGTCGACAGGGAAGTGCCAGAAATTCAATCAGAAGAGGATGTGGAATCAGGGATATCATTGCTGATGTCAGATGGGTCCTGGCTGAAAGCAGAGAATACCAGAAAGATGTTTATCTGTGTTTTATTGACTATGCAAAGGTATTCGGCTGTGTGGATCACAACAAATTATGAATAACGCTGCAAAGAATGGGAACTCTAGAACATTTAATTGTGCTCATGAGGAACTTGTATATAGATCAAGAGGCAGTTGTTCAAAGAGAACAAGAGGATACCGTGTCGTATTAAGTCAGGAGAGGTGTGTGTCAGGGCTGTACCCTTTCACCATATATATTCAATCTGTATGCTGAGAAAACGATCTGAGAAGCTAGACTATATGAAGAAGAACAGGGCATCAGGATTGGAGGAAGACTCATTAACAATCTGCTTTATGCAGATGACACAACCTTGCTTACAGAAAGTGAAGAGGACTTGAAGCACTTACTGATGAAGATCAAAGACCACAGCCTTAAGTATGGATTGCACCTCAACATAAAGAAAACAAAAATCCTCACAACTGGACCAATAAGCAACATCATGATAAATGGAGAAGAAATTGAAGTTGTCGAGGATTTCATTTTACTTGGATCCACAATCAACACCTATGGAAGCAGCAGTCAAGAAATCAAAGACACATTGCATTGGGCAAATCTGCTGCAAAAGACCTCTTTAAAGTGTAGAAAAGCAAAGATGTCACTTTAAGGACTAAGGTGCACCTGACCTAAATCATGATGTTTTCAATTGCCTCATATGCATGTGAAAGCTGGATGATGAATAAGGAAGACCAAAGAAGAATTGATGCCCTTGACTTATGGTGCTGGCAAAGAATATTGAGTGTACCACGGACTGCCAAAAAACAAATCTGTCTTGGAAGAAGTACAATTAGAATGCTCCTTAGAAGCAAAGATGGCAAGACTACGTCTCATATACTTTGGTCATGTAATCAGGAGGGATCAGTCCCTGGAGAAGGACATCATGCTTGGTAAAGTAGAAGGCCAGCAAAAAAGAAGACACTCAACGAGATGGATTGACACAGTGGCTGCAACAATGGGCTCTAGCATAACAATTGTGAGGATGGCACAGGACCGTGCAGTGTTTTGTTCCATTGTACATAGGGTCGCTATGAGTCAGAACTGACTCGAAGGCACCTAACAACAACAACATCCACTTGTTCTGTTTGAATGACTGCCTCTTGGTCTACGTACAGGTTCTTTATGAGCACAATTAAATGTTCTTGAATTCCCATTCTTCACAATTGTATTCATAATTTGTTATTAACCGCAGAGTCAAATGCCTTTGCATAGTCAATAAAACACAGGTAAGTATCTTTCTGGTATTCTCTGCTTTCAGCCAATATCCATCTGACATCAGCAATGATATCTCTTCACGTCTTCTTCTGAGTCTGGCTTGATTTTTGCCAGTTCCCTGTGGATGTACTGCTACAACCATTTTTGAATTATCTTCAGCAAAATTTTTCTTGCTTGTGATATTAATGATTTTGTACAGTAATTTCCCAATTCTGTAGGATCACCTTTCTTTGGAATGGGCACAAAAATGAATCTCTTCCAGTCAGTCGGCCAGGTAGCTGCCTTAAAATTTTCTTGGCATGGATGAGAGAGCGCTTCCAGAATTGCATCCATTTATTGAAATATCTCAGTTGGTATTCCATCAACTCCTAGAGTCTTGTTTGTCATCAATGCTTTCAGTGCAGCTTGGACTTCTTCCTTCAGTACCATCTGTTCCTGATCATATACCTCCTGAAATGGTTGAACGTCGACCATTTCTTTTTGGTACAGTGACTCTGTGTATTCCTTCCATCTTCTTTTGATGCTTCATGTGTCCTTCAATATGTTGCCCATAGAATCCTTCAATACTGCAACTCGAGGTTTGGATAGTTTTACAGTTCTTTCAGCTTGAGAAATAGTGTATTCTTTTTGGTTTTCTAACACCAGGTCTTTGCACATTTCACCATGATACTTTGTCTTCTTGAGCTGCCCTTTGAAACTGAAGTCTTCTGTTCAAGCTCTTTCACTTCATTTCTTCCATTCATTTAAGCTACTTACATTCAAAAGCAAGTTTCAGAGTCTCTTCAGACATCCATTTTGGTCTTTTCTTTCTTTCCTATCTTTTTAATGACTTTTTGCTTTCTTCATATATGATATCCTTGATGTCATCCCATAACTCGTCTGGTCTTCAGTCATTAGTATTCAATGTGTCAAATCTATTCTAGAGATGGTCTCTAAATTCAGTCAGGATATACTGAAGGTTTTACTTTGGCTCTTGTGAACTTGTTTTGATTTTCTCCAGCTTCAGCTTGAACTTGCATATGATCAGTTGATGGTCTGTTCCACAGTCAGCCCATGGGCTTGTTCTGGCTGATGATACTGAGCTTTTCCATCATCCATTTCCACAGATGTAGTCGATTTGATTCCTGTGTTTTCTATCTGGTAGTCGATGTGTATAGTAGCCGTTTATGTTGTTGAAAAAAGGTATTTCCAATAAATAGGTCATTGGTCTTGCAAAATTTCTATCATGAGATCTCTACTGTTGTTTTATTACCAATGCCATGTTTTCTAACTACTAATCCTTCTTTGTTTCCAACTTTTGCATTCCAATTACCAGTATCAATGTATCTTGATTGCATGTTTGATCATCTTCAGATTGCAGAAGCTGGCAAAGGTCTTCAGTTTCTTGCTCTTTGTCATTAGTGGTTGATGTGTAAATTTGAATAATAATTGTATTACCAGGTCTTCCTTGTAGGCGTATGGGTATTATCCTATCACTGACAGCATTGTACTTCATGATAGACCTTAAAATGCTCCTTTTGACAATGAATGCAACACTGTTTCTCTTCAGTTTGTCATTCCGGGCATAACAGACAGTATGATTGTCTGATTCAAAATGGCTAATAGCAGTCCATTTCAGCTACTCTACCTACTGCTATTGAGCTGACTCCAACTCATAGCAACCCCAAAGGGTTTCCAAGGCTGTAAATCTGTACAGAAGCAGACTGCCACATCTTTCTTCCCTGGAGCCTCTTGTGGTTTCAAATCACTGACCTTTTGGTTAGCAGTCAATTGCTTTAACCACTGCACTACCAGGGCTCCTTTATTTCAGGTAATGGCTAGGATTATTGATCTTCAAGATTTCCATTTCATTTTTGACAACTTCCAATTTTCCTAGGTTCATACTTCTTATATTACTAATTAATGTTTTCAGCTGTTTCTTCTCATTTTGAGCCATGCCACATCAACAAAATGAAGGTGCAGAAAACTTTACTCCATGCAAGTCATTAAGGCAACTCTACTTTGGGGAGGCAGCTCTTCTCATCATATTTTGAGTGCCTTCCAACCTGAGGGGTTCATTTTCTGGCACTATATCAGGCAATGTACTTCTGGTATTCATAAGGCTTTCAGTGGCCAATTTTTTCAGAAGTAGATTGCCAGGTCCTTCTTCCTAGTCTGTCTTAGCGTGGAAGCTTTGCTGAAACCTGTTCACCATGGGTGACCCTACTGGTATTTGAAATACTGGTGGCATAGCTTCCAGTATCACAGCAAAATGCAAGCCATCACAAACTCCTCTGTCAGTTTGTCATACTGTGGTGGCTTGCTGGACTTCATCTAGTCAACATTATGTCTTTGGGATTTTATCTATGTTGTGGCATATAACAGTATTTTGTTCTTTTTTCTTTTTTGTCACTGTGTACTATTGCAATGTATGAAAACACCAATTTTCCTTATTCATTTATTCATTTTATTCTGTTGTTAATGTTCGTATTATAACCCAGGATATGACTTTGCTGAATGTTTATTGAGCACCTAAAAATAATGTGACATCTGCTGTTGCTGAGTGGAGTGTTCAATCAATATAAATTAGGTCAAGATACTTGATGGTGTTGTTCAGGTGTTCTATACGTTTGCTAACTTCCATATCCTTGTGAATTTTTCTATTTAGTCTTTCAGCTCTTTCAGTTGCAGTTCTGTTGTTAGGAGCCCTGGTGGCATAGTGGTTAAGAGCTTGGCTGCTAACCAAAAGATCAGCAGTTTGAATACACCAGCTGCTCCTTGGAAACCCTATGGTGGCAGTTCTACTCTGTCCTTATAGGGTCACTGTGAGTCGGAATCGACTTGATAGCAACAGGTTTGGCTTTTTTTCTTTCTTTTTTTTTTGGTTGTTAGTGTGTATACACATTTTAGATTGTTATGTCTTCTTGCTGAATTCCCCTCTTATTGTTATGAAACGTACCTCTTCATCCCTGCTAATTTTCATTCTAGCCTTCCCTCCTTGCTAATTATAATGGTCTTTGTCTCACGGTGAAAGGCTTGATTCCCATTATTTGCAATTTATTTATGTATTTGTTCAATTCTAGGAAACATGTAGTTTCAGAATTGCTAACCAATACCTGAGAAACATATTTATCCACTAAAGCAATATTTCTTCACAGTTTTGAATTTAGCCTTACAGTTTCCATAAAAAAGCAGTCTCCAAAGTTCTTTAGGTCAGCTCCTTTTTTCCTTACCACTGTCAGGGAGATTATATCAGACATTTGTAATTAAGTTAGATTAATTCATCACAGTTTTCTTTCCATGCTGGGATACATACATATCCTGGATGATTTTTACGAATTTTTATGCAACATAGTTAACTCTTTGTGATGTATAATTCTATGCTTTTGACAAATGTTTAGAGTCATGTAAACACCAGTACCATG
Organism: Dugong dugon; assembly: GCA_030035585.1. Classification (NCBI taxonomy): domain Eukaryota; kingdom Metazoa; phylum Chordata; class Mammalia; order Sirenia; family Dugongidae; genus Dugong; species Dugong dugon. Next base: position 18,974,695 of record CM057462.1, on the reverse strand, counting down.
AACTGTTCTATCATCTTAAAAATGCCTCTGTGCAGCCCCTTTGTAGTCAATCTCTCCTCACTCCCTCACTCCTACCAAATGATCTGTTTTCAATCTCTATAGTTTTTCCTTTTCCAGAATATTATATAAATGGAAATTTCCATTATTTCCAATTTAGACCTGACTTCTTTAACTTACAAAAATGCATCAAAGATTTATCCATTCTCTAGTGTGAATCAATAATGAGTCTATTTATTGGTGAGTAATCTGCCATTGTACTGATGTACTGTTTGTTAAGCCATTCACTAGTCAAAGAACATCTCTGTTGTTTCCAGGTTTCTGCAATGGTAACTAAAATGCCTATAAAAACTCCAAATAGGTTTTTGTGTGAATGTAACTATTCAGTTCACCTGGGTAAAAACCTATTAGTGGGATCTCTGTTGTGTGGTAAATGTATCTAAATTTACAAGAAGTGGCCAGTTTCCAAAGTGACTGTACCATTTTGTATTCCAACCACTGAATGAAAGTTCCTGTTGCTTTGCATCCTCACCAACACTTGGAAGTGTCACTTCATTTTTGTTTAGTCATAGTAATAAGTGATAGTGGTACCTCACTGTGGTATAAATTTGCACTTCCCTAATGACTAATACCAACCAGTGGCTGTCTAGTCTGTTCTGACTCATGGTGACCCCACGTGTGCAGAGCAGAGCTACACACCATAGGATTTTCAAGGATGTGACTTTTCAGAAGCAGATCACCAGGACTTTTTTCAGAGGCACGCCTCTGGGGGAGGGAGGTTGGAACAACCAACCTTTTGGTGAGTAGTCAAGTGCTTAACCATTTGAGCCACCCTGCCAACTACGGCTCTTTCCTGTTTGGAAAGGTAACTTAAAGGAGCACTGGTGGCACAAAGGTTAAGCACTCAGCTGCTAACCACTGTTTGAACCCACCAGCCACTCAGCAGAAGAAAGATGTGGCAGTCTGTTTCCTTAAAGATGACAAACTTGGAAACCCTATGGGGTAGTTCTACTCTGTCCTACTAAGTCACCGTGAGTCGGAATTGACTGGAAGATAATGGGTTTTTTTTTCAATGACTAATAAAAAATATTAAGCATTTGTGTAAGCTCACCTACCATCCATATATCATCTTTAATGAAGTGTATAGCTCTGAAATAAAAAGCTCTCACCACATTTTCTTCTTTTTAATTCCTCAAAAATTGTAATCATTTTCCTCCCCTATGGCCTTTGCGCTACATATGTACTTTCTCCCCTATGGCCTTTGCACTACATATGTTCCCTGACTGAACTGTCTTTCCCTAGGTATCCCGTGGTCAGCTAATAGTTTTAGTCTCAAAGAGCCACTTCCTTAGAGCAGGCCCTTTCTCCCATCTCAGTTACTCCCTCTCACTTTCCTGTTTAGTTTTTCCACTGAAATTTTCCCAAATTCAGTTAAATCTACTTAACAGTAACAGGGTTTATTCCTCTTCCCATCAACCTATAAAAAGTGTATCGTGTAAATACAACCAAATTGAACAGAGTGTTATATTTACTTCTATCCATGTTATGAAACGCCTCAAAGAAGGAAAAGGCTGTAAAGCTCTTGTTTGTGGTGATGGCAGCTTTAACATTCCTTTACATGTTCTTCGATTAGAGTTCTGCTAAGTACTCTAGAACTTTGTTGTCCAATATGGTAGTCTGTACCCATATGTGGCCACTTAAAATTATAATTTCAGTTCTTCATTTGCACTAGCCACATTTCAATGCCTAAATGGCTACATGGAACCAGTGATTATTGTACTCACAGTTGTTTAAAATGAAACAGAGTTTCTGTAAAATAAAAGTTTTATTCAGATTCAAAGATTTACAAATTGGGAAGCACCATGATGAAAGTTCAAAAAATGGTGTTCTGAATAGAGAGCATAAGCTCACTCCTACACTCAGTTCTGCAGACCTTTTTACAAATTTGGGAACAGTACAGGGTAAGTTGGTTTGGCTGACATTCAACATGCTCTCGTAAGACTCATTTATCAAGAATTTCTATTCTCTGGTGTTATAGATTGAATTATTTCTCCAAAAAATAGGTGTTGTAAATCCTAACCTCTATGCCTGTGGTTATAATCCCATTTGGGAATGGGCTGTCTTTTTATGTTAATGAGGCAGGATTAGTGTAAGGTGTACCTTGAGTCAATCTCTTTTGAAATATAAAAGAGATTAAATAAGCGAACAGAGCAAAGATGGGGTAAGATAGATGTCAAGACACATGGAGATCTCCAAGGAACCAGAAAGCAGAAGCAGAAGAGATAGAAAGCAGAGCCAACAGAGATAGAAAGCCTTCCCCTAGAGCTGGCACCTTGAATTCGGATTTCTAGCCTCCTAAACTGTGAGAAAATAAATTTTTGTTTGTTAAAGCCATCCACTTTTGGTATTTCTTTTATAGCAGCACTAGATTACTAAGACAGCTGGAGCACTCAACCTTAGTCGCAGTTCCCTGCATTCGGAGCTTGTTCCTTCTATTTATTGCAACATTTTGGGTAGGGTACCTGCCATGGTTTGAATTACGTCCCCCAAAAAATGTGTATATCAGTTTGGCTGGGCCATGATTCCTGGTACTGTGTGATTTTCCTATATGTTGTAAACCTGCCTCTATGATGTTAATGAGGGAGGATGGGTGGCAGTTGTGTTAGTAAGACAGGACCTGATCTACAAGACTGGACTGTGTCCTGAGGCAATCTCTTGAGATATAAAAGACAGAAGTGAGCAGTGAGACAGGGGGACCTCAAACCATCAAGAAAGCAGTGCCAGGAGCAGACCGTGTCCTTTGGATCGGGGTCCCTACACCGAGAAGCTCCTAGTCTGGGGGAACACTGATGAGAAGGCCGACAGAGAGAGAAAGACTTCCCCTGGAGCTGACACCCTGAATTTGGACTTTTAGCCTACTTTGACTGTGAGGAAATAAACTTCTCTTTGTTAAAGCCATCCACTTGTGGTATTCCTGTTATAGCAGCACTAGATGACTAAGACAGTACCTCAGAATGTTGCAGAAAAAGTTATCTTGGTCAAGAGTATGGTCATGGGTCGCACACTCTAAAAAGCAGAAGCAGGGGGCTAGGATAAAATGTAGTCCAAATCAGATCTCTGTCAGCCATTTTAGTTATATTCAAGCGCCTCAGTTTTAGAGTGTTCTTTTACATAGGACACTTAATAAATTTCTGTTTGTTAAAGCCACCCACCTGTGGTACTTCTGTTATAGCAGCACTAGATAACTAAGATAGAATTTGGTACTGCAAGAGTGGGGTATTGCTCTAACAGATACCTAAAATGTAGAAGCCGTTTTGGAATTAGGTAATGGGTAGAGGCTGGAAGAATTTTAAGGTGCCTAATAGTAAAAGCCTAGATTACCTTGAAGAGATTGTTGGCAGAATTATAGACATAAAAGGCAATTCTAGTGAGGGCTCAGACAGAAGTGAGGAGAGCTACAGACAAAGTCTGTCTCTTCTTAGAGAATACATAGGGCACCAGCAACAGAGTGTTGCTAGAAATGTGGAAGGATGTTACATGTGCTTCTGGTGTGGCTTTAAAAGAAAATGATGAATATGTGATTGGACAATGGAGAAAGAGCAATGCTTTTTATATAGTGGCAAAAAACTTGTCTAAATTACATTCAAATGTTTGGTTGAAGGTAAAACTTGTAAGTGGTGAACTTGGATATCTGGCTGATAAGATTTATAAGCAAGATCTTAAAGGGGCCACATTGTTTCTCCTTGCTGCTTATAGTAAAATGTGAGAGGAAAGAGATGGACTAAAAATGAAAACAGAACTTAAAGATTTGGAAAATTCTGTTGTACAAACTATGGACAATTGTAGAAATTTCACCAAGGATGTGGCTACATAATCTTTTATTAAAGAAATTAAGCCTGTGACTGATGGATCTACCCAATTACCACAGCAGAATACCCAGCAGCTTAGACTGAAGGGGACAGAGAAAGAATGAAAGGAAAGGACTCTGCTTGCCTCTTGGAATTCTACAGGCAGGAAACAGGCCAAAGGAGATACATCTTTTGTCCTTCAAGAAAAGAAAAAGACCATCTTGGAGCAGCTCAGAGATCAGCAGAACTGTTGGAAGGAGCATGGCGAGCAGGGCCTTCTTGGTTTCAAAGGGTGGTGCCACGATCTCATGGATCTCAAAGGATAGGGCCACAGCCTCCTACGTTTCAGAGTCGAATCTTTGCCAACTCAGTTCCAGAGTGCAGGCTGCCATTAAGGTGTGCTAGGGGGATGGGGCTGCACCTAAAGCTGAGGGGGCAGGGCTGCCATGCCAAAGGGGCAGAAGAACTGCGCCTGCCAGGGCCAAAAGGGTGGGGTCGCCCTCATATGGACTAGGAAAAAGGCATCATCCAAAGCTGAGGGAGCAGAGTGGCCTTCCACGTGGGCCTGGAAGGCAGATCTGAAGCCCAGGGCCAAGAGGTCTCCATCCAGAATCCAGATGGAATGGCAAACACCCAGAGTCTAGAGGGCAGGGCTGTTGCCCAGATGGTCTTGGAGAAGAAAGGATTATTTTCAAGCCTTGAGAGCTAGTGTAAATTGTTCTCCTGGCTTTTGGACTTGCTTGGTGGTTGTTACCCCTACTTTCCCTCCAATTTCTCCCATTTGTACTGGAAATGTCTACTGTGTGCCTGTTCCAACATTGTACTTTGGAAACAGATAACTTGTATTATTGATTTCACAGGTTCACAGATGAAGAGGAATTTTGTCCCAGGATGGAATACACCTAAATTACATCCATATGTAATTTAGATGATTTATAAAATGAGATTTGGGATTTGGAGTTGATTTAAGACTTTTGGGATGATGTGGTGGGATAAATGTGCTTTGCATGTGACAATGACATGAATTTTGGGGGGGCCAAAGGGTGGAATGTTATGGATTGAATTATGTCACCCCCAAATATGTATTGTAAATCCTAACCTCTATGCCTATGGTTATAATCCCATTTGGGAATGGGCTGTCTGTTGTATTAATGAGGCAAGATTAGTGTAGGGTGTATCTTGAGTCAATCTCTTTTGAGATATAAAAGAGATTAAACAAGTGAGGATAGCATAGATGGGGGTAAGACAGATGCCAAGACACATGGAGATCTCCAAGGCACCAAGAAGCAGAAACAGAAGAAACAAGGGCTTTCCTCCAGAGCCAATTGAGAGAGAAAGCCTTCCCTTAGACCCAGCACCCCAAGTTTGGATTTCCAGCCTCCTAAACTGTAAGAAAATAAACTTCTGTTTGTTAAAGCCATCCACTTTTGGTATTTCTATTATAGCAGCACTAGATAACTAAGACAGCTGGGGTACTCAAACTTAGCCTCAGTTTCCTGCTTCCTGGAGCTTCTTCCTTCTGTTTACTGCAACATTTTGGGTAGGCCACCTCAGAATGTTGCAGAACAAATTATCTTAGTCAAGAGTGTGGTTATGGGTCACATACTCTAAAAAGCAGAAGCAGGGAGCTAGGACAAAATGGATACCATATTAGACTGTGTCAGCCATTTCAGTTGTTTCAAGCACCTCAGTTTTAGAGTGCTTTTTCACATAGCACACTTAAATTTAGACACTTTAACTTTTTGAAATGATATATGCTGTTGCTGCTTAACTCTCAGTGTCTATATATTTTTTCCTACCTTTTTTTCTATGTAAAATAATATCTCTCTGTTGCTCTTACATTCAATATATTTGATACGTACATACTACCCTCACTCTACATAATTACATTTGGTTTAAAAAGCGTTTTTCTAGTCATATTATGGATGTCACTCACATGATTTACACATCAAGTTTTACTTCTATTCAAAATTATTTACTATAAGTGACTTTAACAGTTACACATTTGACTTTTATTTAAGCAATAGTACTTTGTAAAATTATTACAAAGTATAAAATACTTTTTGGAACACTCTAGTGTGGCTGACCCTCTAGAGTCTTTTCAGTTGTTTTGATTAATTTTATTACACCTGCCTCCCACATTGCCCTCCTTCCCAATATTTGTTGCTCTGACACTGGGAATATGAATGGCTTTTTCTTCAAGAAGCCTTCAACTTATTAAGAAGTATGGCTCTTTAGTAGCAGATACTGTGAGTGAATTACCAGCATCCAATTCTGCACAAATCCTGTCTCAGCCAAGGCTTAAAATCTAACAGAAACACTGGGTGTGTGATCTCTATAAATCACTCAATGTCTATATTAAGCTTTATAATGGATTGAATTATGTTCCCCCCAAAATGTGTGTTTATCAATTTGGCTAGGCCGTGATTCCTAGTATTGTGTGGTTGTCCTCCATTTTGTGATTGTAATTTTATGTCAAAGAGGATTAGGGTAGGATTGTAACACCACCCTTACCCAGGTCACTTCCCTAATCCAATGTAAAGGGAGTTTCCCTGGGGTGTGGCCTGCACCACATTTTATCTCTCAAGAGATAAAAGGAAAGGGAAGCAAGCAGAGAGTTAGGGACCTCATACCACTAATAAAGCAGCACCAAGAGCAGAGCACATCCTTTGGACCCGGGGTCCCTGCACGGAGAAGCTCCTAGTCTGGGGGAAAATTGATGAGAAGGCTAACAGTGAGAGAAAGCCCTCCCCTGGAGCTGACGCCCTGAATTTGGACTTTCAGCCTACTTTACTGTGAGGAAATAAACTTCTCTTGTTAAATCCATCCACCTGTGGTATTTCTGTTAGATCAGCACTAGATGACTAAGACAAGCCTCTTCAGCCACATCACATTTTACATCAGAGAACTAGGGTTGGCCATATTGCCTTTCACACCATCATGCTGAAAATTTCTGCCTTACCGCCAAAGAAATTACTCAAAGAAATATATTCCTCCTGAAATTGGGATACTAATTCCAACTAATGTTTCTTAATTCATCATCTGCCTTAAAGACCTATAACCATTAAAGTAGTAGGAATACGGTCCTCATAACGATCTTACTTTTTGTATGACCGCAATACTTAACAAAAGTCCTGCCTTGATGAAGAACAGAAAAGGAAAGGTAGCATGGTGAGTGACAGGCTGGAGGAGGCAGAAACAGGGCATTTAGACTCAGACTAATACCCTGGGCTTCGACAAGGATCTCGACTCTGCATTTCTCACGAACTCCCAGGTGTAGCTGACACTGTTGGTATGGAAACCACACTTCTGCTTAGTGAGGATTTACAAGACTTTACCTTTTACTGCATCAAGAGGCCCAGTGCTGCCCACTTCGCGGCCTTCCCAACCCAGCTGCAACCCAGGCTGTAGTAGTGGGCCAGGTTCTTGGAGGACGCTGTGGCATCAGGAAAGCAGGTGTGCCATCAGCAGTAGGCACAGCCCTGCTAGAAGAAGTGGCACGGCACTCTGGAGCAGTCTAGGGAGGGCAGAGAAGCCAGACAGCACAAGAGAGTAGAAGCAGCACTCTTAGACCCCAGGAAATGGACCAGGCTGGATAGTCACAGATGCAAAACCTACTTCACACCAGAGCAGGAATGCAGCCAAACATGGCTGCCAGCATTGGACGTGAACTTCCACTTCCGGTTTCTGGGACACTCTGTACCAAGAGAGAGGTTCTGCTGGCTAACGAGAGGGCTCCAATCTGTGACCTTGAGGTTCAGTGGCTTCCCCATAGATTTAAGATCTGACCACTGCTGTCTTTATTTTCTCTATAGACAAAAACAAACAAACAAAAAACCCATTTCTGTCCAGTCCATTCCAACTCACAGCAACCCTATAGAGAAAACCCTACAAAAAAAACCAAACCTGTTGCCGCCAAGTCAATTCCAACTCATAGAGACCCTATAGGACAGACTTGAACTGCCCCGTAGGGTTTTCAAGGAGCAGATGGTAGATTTCTACTGCTGACCTTTTGGTTAGCAGCCGAACTCTTAACCACTGTGCCACCAGGGTCCAGAGAAAAGCCTAGGTTTTCTTCAATGTTTATAGAAGCTTAAACATGGATTTCAGTAGTCTAAGATTTCTAATCCGCCACTCATATGGCAGTTTGTCATACTGTAGGGGCTTGCATGTTGCTATGATTCTGTAAGCTATGCCACTGGTATTTCACATACCAGCAGGATCACCCATGGTGGACAGGTTTCAAGGAGCTTCCAGAATAAGACAGACTAGAAAGAAGGACTTGGTGATCTACTTCGAAAAAAAACCTGGCCACTGAAAACCTTAAAAATAGCAGCAGAATATTATCTGATATGCGGCCAGAAGATGAGCCCCTCTAAGGCAGAGGTCCCCAGGTTGTGGAAAATTCCACTGCCTCAAGCAGCTCTGCATCAGAACCCTGTTTCCTTTGCTTGGCCTGCCCAGCAACTTTGCATCAGAATCCTAGTTCCTTTGCTTGGCCTGCCCTGTAAAAATCCTGGCAATGCATGAAGTTATATGTAAACCACACTGCGCCCGCATAGTATGATTCAGAATGTTGCTGAGGTAGCTTGTATGAACTCCCTGCTTGTAAATCACCTAAAAATAACCTTTCCGCTTGCCCTTGCTGAGCAGTCTTGGCGGCAGCAGCTCCGACTGACTCCTTTTCTTGTGCAACAAAATAAAGGTGCCTTTCGTGCTCTCCCACCTCAGTCTCTCATTTATTGGCCAATATGAGTCACACTGAGAAGAACCTGGGGTTTCCACCTGGTAACATTTCTGGCAAGCCAGCCAGGAGTCATATGCTCGGTTCCTGAGGTGGACTGGATAACAGACCAGTCCTGATGTCTGGCTCGACCAGAGGATTTCTCCTGGAGACCTTGGAGCAGCTCCGGAAGCCAATCCACATCAAACCAACGGTGACTCCTCCATGGGAGGCATGAAACACACCTGGGTTATTTGGTAAGTACTTACGTAAGGCCTTAGAAGAGTCCCAAGTAGGAGGAATTGACCACTGAGGGCATTAGGTATCTGTGGTTATTTGGTAAATAGCAGGGTAATTCCCAGTAAGGCCTTAGAAGAGTCCCAACAAGTGGGAAGAATTGACCATTAAGGTCATTAGAAGTAATTTGTTAAACAACAGGGTAATTTCTAGATAAGGTCTCAGAAGAGTCCCAAGAAGAAGTAGCTGACCGTCAAGGATATAAAAAACTCTAGGTTTTTGTTATTAGGTTGGTGCATAGGATTAGGTTGTGTGACTGTGTGTGTCCAGAGAATGGGGAACGTTCAAGGGATCCCGGAACGCAGCCCTCTAGGATGCATCCTTAAGAACTGGGAACTGGGACTCGGGCAGACATGGCTCTGATAGTATACTTGTTTGTTTTCCCACTTTTGTCTATTCTGTAATATTTCCTCAGACTTGGACAGACATGGCTCTGGCAGCATGCTTGTCCATTTCCTATTTTTGTCTCTTTAAATATATGCCAAATAAAACCTTTGTTTTTGCTTTACTATGTGGTGTTTTCACCCTAGAACAGTTAACGGTGTAGTCGTTCCAGGGATTCTAGAGCCACGAATCCTGTCGACCTCGAGGAGACCTGGACTGCAGAGAAGAAGCTGGCAAAGACAGGGCATATCTTCTGGACCCACATGTTCGCACTCCCCGTCCCTTCGACACTAATGGAGTGAGTGCTCTCAGAAAATGAGATTTTGCTTATTCTTTTTGTTCTCTTCCTCATGTTTTCATAAGTTTTGCTTCACATTTTTTTTGAAAACTGGTTGTCTGATTAAGGAGAATCTTTCTTAGATTTTTGATCATTTGGTTAAGAGTGACATTTACTAACTGTCATGGATTGAATTGTGTCCCCCCAAAAATCTGTCAACATGGCTAGGCCATGATTCCCAGTATTGTGTGATTGTCTACCATTTTGTCATCTGATGTTCCTATGTGTTGTAAATCCTGTCTCTCTAATGTTAATGAGGTGGGATTAGTGGCAATTACGTTAATGATGCAAGACTCAACCTACAAGATTAGGTTTTGTCTAAAGCCAACCTCTTTTGAGATATAAAAGACAGAAGCGAGCAGAGAGACAGGGGGGACCTTATATCACCAAGAAAGAAGCACTAGGAACATAGCGTGTCCTTTGGACCCAGGGTCCCTGTGCTGAAATTCCTCAACCAGGGGAAGATTGATGACATGGACCTTCCCACAGAGCTGACACAGGGAGAAAGCCTTCCCCTGGAGCTGGTGCCCTGAATTCAGACGTCTAGCCTCCTAGACTGTGAGAGAATAAATTTCTCTTTGTTAAAGCCATCCACTTGTGGTATTTGTTATAGCAGCACTAGATGACTGTCATGGATTGAATTGTATCCCCCAAAAAGATGTGTATTAATTTGGCTAGGCCATGATTCCCAGTATTGTGTGATTAACCAACATTTTGTCACCTGATGTGATTTTCCTATATGTTGTAATCACTATCTCTATGATGTTAATGAGGTGGGATAGGTGGCAGTTATATTAATGAGGCAGGACTCAATCTACAAGATTGGATTGTGATTTGAGCCAATCTCTTTTGAGATGTAAAAGAGAGAAGCAAGCAGAGACAGGGGATCTCATTCCACCAAGAAAGCAGCACTGGGAGTAGAACACATCCTCTGGACCCAGAGTTCCTGTGTGGAGAAGCTCCTAGTCCAGGAGAAGATTAATAAGAAGGACCTTCCTCCAGAGCTGAAAGAGAGAGAAAGCCTTCCCCTGGAGCTGACGTCCTGAATTTGGACTTCTAGCCTACTAGACTGGGAGAAAATAAATTTCTCTTTGTTAAAACTGCCCACTTGCAGTATTTCTGTTACAGCAGCACTAGATAACTAAGATAGAATTTGGTACCGAAAGAGTGGGGTGCTGCTCTCACTGATACCTAAAATGTGGAAGCGGTTTTGAAACTGTGGATGGATAAACAACTCAGAAGGAAGTGAGGAGAACTGTTAACACCAGAGACAGCACAGATGGTGAGAAGCAGCAGCAGAAAACCGTCAGTAGCAGAACCAGGAGACCAGAGCCAGACAGCACTGGAGTCAACCTACAGAGCAAGAGAGGTGAGTGCCTTTGTGCAGGAGGCTTCCTGGCAGAGCGGGGTGCCTCTGGGCACTTATTGGTGGAGCTAGGCTTGCTGACCTATGGAGCAAGAGAACTGAGTGCCTTATGGCCAAAGTTTACTGGCAGAGTGGGGTACCTCCACGCATTTATCAGTGGAGCTACAGAGCTTTGGGACATTTGCCCCAGTACAGCAAACATGGGCAGAGAGGCCCAAGGGACCAAGAAGCCAAGGAACCAGGAAGAAGAAGCTGAAGAGACAAAGAACACAGGAAGCCAAGCTGCCTCAGTCTCAAATGGTATGGTCATGACCTCTGGGGTTTCGAACAGTGGAGTCAGGGCCTCTGGTGTTCCTAAAGGTGGAGTCACCACTCAGATGGACTAGGAGAATGGTGTGCCTAAACCCAAGGGAGCAGAGTTGCCGTCCCAGTGGGCCTGGGGGGTGGAGCTGAAGCCCAGAGCCAAGGGGAATCGGGAGACTGTGACCAACACCTTGAGTCTGGATGGCAGGGCCATTGTGTAAATGGTGTCAGAGAACAGAGGATTATTTTCAAACCTTGAGGGCTAATGTAATGTGTTCTGCTGGATTGCTTGGTGCCTATTATCCCTTCCTTCCCACCAAATTCTCCCATTTGTAATGGAAATGTCTAGCTTGTGCCTGTTCCATCACTGTACTTTGGAAGCAGCTAACTTGTATTCTAGATTTCACAGATGAAGAGGAATTTTTGGATTTTTGACTTAGAGTTAAGACTTTTGCTATGATATAATGGGGTGAATATGTTTTACATGTGGCAAAGACATAAATTTTGGGGGGCCAAATGGTGGAATATCATGGATTGAATCATGTTCCCCAAAAATATGTGTATCGATTTGGCTAGGCCGTGATTCCCAGCATTGTGTGACTGTCCACCATTTTGTCATCTGATGTGATTTTCCTATATGTTGTAAATCATACTTCTACGACGTTAATGAGGTGGGAGAGGTGGCAGTTATGTTAATGAGGCAGGACTCAATCTACAAGATTGGATTGTGTCTTGAGCCAATCTCTTTTGAGATATAAAAGAAAGAAGCAAGCAGAGAGATAGAGTACCTAATACCACCAAGAAAGCAGCACTAGGAGTAGAACACGTCCTTTGGACCTGGGGTTCCTGTGTGGAGAAGCTCCTAGTCTGGGAGAAGATTGATGAGAAGGACCTTCCTCCAGAGCTGACAGAGAGAAAAAGCCTTCTCCTGGAGCTGACGCCCTGAATTTGGACTTCTAGCCTACTAGACAGTGAGAAAATAAATTTTTCTTTGTTAAAGCCATCCACTTGTGCTATCTCTGTTATAGCAGCACTAGATAACTAAGACAATGTCTAAGACACTAACTCTTTGGGTGAACTGCAATTTAGTGTCTGGGTTCAGACACTTGAAACATTAAAGTATTTCTGTTTTCAAAGAGTTCTGGATCACTATAAGCCACAAAATTCGGGCATGAGTGGACCAGTAAAAGCCGTTAGGGTGGTTGCCAGAGCTCATCGCAAGCGTTACTCTTGTGACAAGATAAGGTGGTTGAGAGACAAGCTAAAGCACTAGGCAGCACACTCCTCCTTTCCAGCTCCGATTCCCCATGTCCATTCAACCAGCTCCTAACCCTCTCTGCCTTCCCATCTCACCTCCAGACAGAAGCTGCCCATTTAGTCTCTTGTATCTCCTTGAGTGAAGAGGCACACTCCTCACAAGTATCCCTTTATGTTCCGCTGTCCAGTCCAATCCCTGTCTGAAGAGTTAGCCTCGGAAATTGTTTTATTTCTGGGCCATTAGAGAATCTAGGGGCCATGCTTTCTGGGGTACCTCCAGTCTCAGGCCACTATGTCTGGTCTTACTAGAATTTGACTACTGCACCCCATCTTTCTCCTGCTCCATCAGGGACTCTCTCTTGTATTCCCTGTCAGGGTGGTCATTGGTGGTAGCTGGGCACCATCTAATTCTTCTGGTCTCAGGCTGATAAAGTCTCGGGTTTACGTGGCCCTTTCTGTCTCTTGGGCTAATAATTTCCTTGCGTCTCTGGTGATCTTCATTCTCCTTTACTCCAGGTGACCGGGACGAATTGATGCATCTTAGATGGCCGCTTGCAAGCTTTTAAGACCCCACACACGACTCACCAAAGTAGGATGCAGAACATTTTAATAAACTTTGTTATGTCAATTGACCTAGATATCCCCTGAAAGCATGGTCCCCAGACCCCTACCCCTGCTACTCTGTCTCTCAAACTATTTGACTGTATTCAGGAAACTTATTAGCTTTGGTTTCGCCCAATAGTGCTGACTTCCCCTGTAGTGTGTGCTGTCCTTCCCTTCACCTAAGATAATTCTTATCTACTGTCTAGTTAGTAAATAACCCTCACCTTCCCTCCCCACCCTCATAACCATCAAAGAATGTTTTCTTCTGTGTTTAAACGTTTTCTTCAGTTCTTATAATCATGGTCTTATCAGTATTTGCCCTTCTGTGACTGACTAAATTCATTCAGCATGATGAGCTCCAGCTTCCTCCATGTTATAAGATGTTTCACAGCTTCATCATTGTTCTTTATTGTTGCGTAGTATTTCATTGTGTGAATATACCATAATTTGTTTATCTGTTCGTCCGTTGATGGGTATCTAGGTTGTTTCCATCTTTTTGCTATTGTGAACAGTGCTGCAATAAACATGGGTGTGCATATATGTATTCATGTGATGGCTCTTATTTCTCTAGGATATATTCCAAGGAGCGGGATAGCTGGATCATATGGTACTTCTATTTTTAGCTCTTTAAGAAGTGCCGAATCGATTTCCAAAATGATTGTACCATTTTACATTCCCACCAACACTGTATAAGTCTCTGCACAACCTCTCCAGCAATTCTTATTTTGTGGTTTTCGGATTAGTGCTAGCCTTGTTGGGGTGAGATGATATCTCATTGTAGTTTTGATCTGCATTTCTCTAATGGCTAATGATTGTGAGCATTTCTTCATGTGTCTCTTAGCCGCCAGAATATCTTCTTTGGCGAAGTGCCTGTTCATATCCTTTACCCATTTTTTAATTGGGTTATTTGTCTTTTTGTTGTTGAGGTTTTGCAGTATCTTGTAGATTTTAGAGATTAGATGCTGATCAGATTTGTCGTAGCCAAAATTTTTTTCCCAGTCCGTAGGTTGTCTTTTCACTCTTGGTGAAGTCTTTTGATGAGCATAAGTGTTTGATTTTTAGGCGCTCCCATGTATCTAGTCTCTCTTCTGGTGCTTGTGCATTGTTACTTATGGTTTGTATTGTGTTTATGCCACGTATTAGGGCTCCTAGCGTTGTTCCTATTTTTTCTTCCATGATCTTTATCATTAAGATTTTCTATTTAAGTCTTTGATCCATTTTGAGTTAGTTTTTGTGCATGGTGTGAGGTATGGGTCTTGTTTCAGTTTTTTGCAGATGGATATCCAATTATGCCAGCACCATTTGTTAAAGGAGACTACCATTTCCCCTGTTAATGGACTTTGTGCCTTTGTCAAATATCACTTGCTCATAGGTGGATGAATTTATGTCTGCATTCTCAACTCTGTTCCATTGATCTATGTGTCTGTTGTTGTACCTGTACCAGGCTGTTTTGACTACGGTGGCAATATAATCTGTTCTAAAATTAGGTAGTGTGAGGCCTCCCACTTTGTCCTTCTTGAGTAATACTTTATTTATTCAGGGCCTCTTCCCTTTCCATATGAAGTTAGTGATTTGTTTCTCCATCTCATTAAAAAATGTCAGTGGAATTTGGGTCGGGATTGCATTGCATCTGTAGATTGCATTGGGTAGAATTGACATTTTCACTATGTTGAGACTTCCTATCCACGAGCAAAGGTATGTTTTTACACTTATGTAGGTCTCTTTTAGTTTCTTGCAGTAGTGTCCTGTAGTTTTTCCGGTATAGATCTTTTACGTCTCTGGTTAGATTTACTCCTAAGTATTTTATCTTCTTGGGGGCTATTGTAAATGACATTCATTTGGTAATTTCCTTTTCGAGGTTCTCTTTGTTGATGTAAAGGAATCCAACTGATTTTTGTATGTTTATCTTGGATCCTGAAACTTTGCTGAAATCTTGTCTCAGTTCCAGTAGTTTTCCTGTGGATTCGTTGGGGTTTTCTGTGTATAAGATCATATCATCTGCAAATAGAGATAATTTGACTTCTTCCCTACCAATCTGGATGCCCTTTATTTCTTTTTCTAGCCTGATTGCTCTAGATAGCACCTCCAGCACAACGCTGAATAAGAGTGGTGATAGAGGGCATCCTTGTCTGGTTCCTGTTCTCAAGGGGAATGCATTCAAAGTCTCTCCATTTAGGATGATGTTGGCCGTTGGCTTTGTATAAATGCCCTTAATTATGTTGAGGAATTTCCCTTCTATCCTTTTGTTGAGAATTTTTTATCAGGAATGGGTGTTGGACTTTGTCAAATGCCTTTTCTGCATCGATTGATAAGATCATGTGGTTCTTGTCTTTTGTTCTATTTATGTGATGGGTTACATTGATAGTTTTTCTAATTTTGGAGCATCCCTGCATACCTGGTATAAATCCCACTTGATCACAGTGAATTATTTTTTTGCTATGTTGCTGAATTCTATTGGCTAGAATTTTGTTGAGGATTTTTGCATCAATGTTCATGAGGGAGATTGGTCGGTGATTTTCTTTTTTTGTGGTGTCTTTACTGGTTTTTGTATCAGGGTTATGCTGGCTTCATAGAATGAGTTTGGGAGTATTCCATCCTTTTCCATGCTCTGAAATACTTTTAGTAGAAGTGGTGTTAACTGTTCTCTGAAAGTTAGGTAGAATTCTCCAGTGAAGCCATCTGGGCCAGGGCTTTTTTCTTTGGGAGTTTTTTAACTACCTTTTCAATCTCTTGTTATAGGTTTATTTAGTTGTTCTAACTCTGTTTGTGTTAGTTTAGGTAGGTAGTGAGTTTCTAGAAATTTGTCCATTTCCTCTAGGTTTTCAAATTTGTTACAGTACAATTTTTCAAAGTATAGCATTATGGCTCTTTTAATTTCAGTTGGGTCTGTTGTAATATCACCTGTCTCATTTCTTATATGGATTATCTGCTTCTTCTCCTATTTTTCTTTTGTTAGTTTGGCCAATGGTTTATCAAATTTGTTGATCTTTTCAGAGAACCAGCTTTTGGTCTTGTTAACTCAATTGTTTTTCTATTCTCTATTTCATTGAATTCTGCTCTAATTCTTATTATTTCCTTTCTTCTGGCGCCTGAGGGCTTCTTTTGCTGCTCTGTTTCTACTTGTTCCAGTTGTAGGGTTAATATTTTGATTATGGACATTTCTTCATTTTTGGATATGTGCATTTATTGCTATAAACTGACCTCTGAGCACTGCTTTTGCTATGTCCCAAAGGTTCTGGTAGGATGTGTTTTCATTCTCGTTTGATTCTATGAATTTGTTTATTCCATCCTTAATTTCTTCTGTAACACAGTAGGTTTTGAGCAAGGTGTTCTTCAGTTTCCATGTGTTTGATTTCTTTCTTTGCTTTTTCTGTTGATTTCTACTTTTATGACTTTATGGTCAGAAAAGATGCTTTGTAATATTTCGATGCTTTGGATTTTGTTAAGGATTGCTTTATGCCCTAATATTTGGTCTATCCTGGAGAAAGTTTCATGTGTATTGGAAAAGAAAGTATACTTAGCTGAACTTGAGTGGAGTGTTCAGTATATACCTGTGAGATCAAGTTGGTTGAATGTACCATTTAGCTCTTCCGTGTCTGTCTTAGTCATCTAATGCTCCTCTAACAGAAATACCACAAGTGGATGGCTTTAACAAAGATAAGTTTATTCTCTCATAGGCCAGTAGGCTACAAGTTCAAATTCAGGGCGTCAGCTCCAGGAGAAGGCTTTCTCTGTTGACTCTGGGAGAAGGTCCTGGTGATGCATCAGTCTTCCCTTGGTCTGGGAGCATCTCAGCACAAGAACCTCAGGTCCACAGGGCGTGCTCTGCTTCTGGCACTGCTTTCTTGGTGGTATGAGGTTCCCAATTCTCTGCTTGCTTCCCTTTCATCTCTTGTAAGGTAAAAGGTCGTGCAGGCTACACCCTAGGGAAACTCCCTTTACATTGGATCAAGGATGTGACCTGGGTAAGCGTGGTGTTACAATCCCACCCTAATCCTCTTTAATATAAATTTACAATCACAAAATGGAGTCCAGGGTCCGGGTTCTGGCAAAATGGCACTCTAGGCAGAAGCACCACGCCGTCCCATCACAGCAAAGATCCGAAAAACTAAGCCAAACAGAGAATACAATCCTGAAACCCTAAAACATCAAACGAAGAGATAAAGAACTCAGCCAAGCACCAAATGGAGTGAGAAAACTGACAGAGAATGGAGAGCGAGGAGAGATTCATGCAGAGGTCCCCTACCAGCTAACCCAGTGCAGATCCGCCATATTGGACTCCTATTGGAGACCAGCAAACAGGGGGTACGAGAAAGCAGCTTCTCAAAGCATCCAGCAGGAGACAAAACAACTGGTAATTTTCGATATATGCTTTCCCGCCCCCCCACCCTTCTTCACCCCGACTCAGCCTCCTCTGCTTCCCGCGGCCAAAATCTCTTGACTGGGAAACAGTGACTGCTTGGATTCCACACACCCGAATGGGCCGACTCTCTGAGTGCCATTTGTTGGCTGCTGGAGTTGCTTTTTTCCGCTTCTTTTGATTTCTTCCTTACCTCTCATCACCTCCCCCTCCTTTTGCTCAAATACCTGGCTCCATGTGCCATCTTTGCTTCTTCCTCAGGGGCTACAGAGATCTGGTAATTTGTGATATACGCTTTCCAACTCCCTACCCTTCTTCACCCACACTCGGCCCCCTCTGCTTCCCGCGGACACAGTCTCTTGTCTGAGAAACACCAGCCCACACTAGCTGGCTCTCTGAGTGCCATTTGTTGGCTGCTAGTGTTGCTTTTTTTCTGCATTTTTGATTTCTTCCTTACCTCTCGCTACCTCCCCCTTCTTTCACTCAAATGACTGGCTCCGTGCGCCATCTTTGCGTCTTCCTGAGGGGCTGTGGAGCTCTGTTCGAGTGTGGAGCTGCTGCCCAGTCTGGACTGCTGCGCTGCTGGGATCCCAGGGCTTTTGTTCGTTTGCTTGTTTTGATTTGTTTTTTTGTTTTCTTTTCCTTTTCTTAAGTTGGTAGCCCTTTCTGGCCAGGTGGTGCTGCGTGGCAAGGACACGTCCCCCTCGGCTTGCACAGACGTGCAGAGGAATCCCTGAGGGCATTTCTTTCTTCATTGCTTTTTTTTTTCTGTTTTTTGGGGGGCCTTTCTTGTTTTGTTTTGTTTTTTAATTTGTTTTGTTTTCTTTTCTCTCTTTTCTCCTTTTTGTCTTTCTTCATTGCTCAGTTTCTTGTCTCTCTACATCTTCCTTCTCTTTCTGTTCCCTGAATACCTGGCATTGTATACCTCTTTGTCTTCTAGCCAGGCTATACTGCAACAACTGAGAGTGCCTTCCCCGGACCTCATACCTGCACCGGTGGGATTCCTGGGAGCTTTGCGGTTCTTTAACCTTTCTGATTTTTATTTATTCATTCTTTTCTTTTCTTCCTCTTCCACTTTCTGTTTTTCTCCATTTCATAGTCTCTCATCTCTCCATTCCAACAAGCTCCCCTAGCATTCTTTTTTGTTTGTATGTTTTTGGCTCCTGTTCCTCTCTCCTCTCTCCCATAACGATCTTAGCTCCACACACAATAATCTCCCCACTGCAACCTGCCTACCTGCACCGTGCACTTGATATCACACCACCAAGCAGCACAGGCATGGCCTACTGGAACCTGCCCTGCACTGATTACTGACCCACTCTGGTGACTATAGTAAGTGCCACAAACAACCCATCCCAGTAACTCCTCTTCATGTAGACCTGCCCTGCTGTACCATATCTGAGTGACTGACCCTGCCAATTGGAGAAGGAGGCGAACGTATTATGCCCACAGACAAGCAAACAACAAAGAACACACAGTCTGCCTGCTCATAGTCAAATTAAAAAAAAAGGGGGGACGAAACAAACAAATCTACAATCAATAAATGAGAAAAATAACTACTGAATGCCCTGAAGAGAGCAGACAATATCAAAACATTTACAAAAACAGGACAGGATGGTTCCAGTAGGTGTCCAAAATAAAACACCAGATGACTCTCCAGTGGAAGAAAATGCATTAGAACTACCTGATAGGGAATTCAAATCTCTAATACTCAGAATTCTCCAACAGCTGAGGCAAAAAGGTGACAAACATGAGGAAAAAATAGACAAATTCATAGAAAATACAGGCAAAAAAATGGAAGAATTCAGGAAAATAATGCAGAAACAAAATGCCAAAATAAATTCACAACTAGAAATTATACAAAGACAACAATTAGAAATCAAAAAGATAAACAACAAGATTTCAGAAATGGACAGTGCCATAGAAGGGCTGAGAAGCAGATTTGAAATGGTGGAAGACAGGATCAGTGGAATTGAAGACAAACACTTGGATACAACCCTGAGGAAAACTCAGAAGAAAAAAAAAAGAAAAGAAAAATGAAGAGACCCTGAGAGTTATGTGGGACATAATCAAAAGCAAAAATTATCGAGTGATTGGAATTCCAGAACAGGGAGAAAACAGAAAACACAGAGGATCATTGAAGAACTGCTGACAGAAAACTTCCCCAATATCATGAAAGATGAAAAGCTGGACATCCAAGAAGCTCAACGAACCCCATATAGAACAGACCCCAAAAGAAAATCACCAAGGCATATCATAGTCACACTCGCCAAAACCAAAGACAAAGAATCCTGAGAGCAGCTCGTGAAAAACAAGAAGTCACATACACAGGAGAAACAACAAGACTAAGATCAGATTATTCGGCAGAAACCATGAAGGCAAGAAGGCAATGGGATGACATATATAAAATCTTGAAAGAAAAAAAATTGCCAGCCAAGAATAATATATCCTGCAAAACTCTCATTCAAATTTGATGGTGAAATTAGGTCATTTCTAGATAAACAGAAATTAAGGGAATATGTAAAAGTCAAACCTAACTTACAAGAATTATTAAAGGGAGTTCTTCGATCTGAGGACAAACAGCTTCAGCTCACAGGCAGAATCTAAGATGCAGGATCGCACCAGCCAGATACCAATCTAGGAAATGAACTCTCGAGGACTATCGAAAACCGAAAGAAATACAACAGGGAATCAGAGCAATTAATCAGTAAATGACAACAACATCAAAACAATAAAGAGGGAATAAATGGCATAGGTATAGAACCTTCTAATGGAGAGGGAGACAAGGCGATACCAAGTAATGGTAGACTGCTTCAAACTTAGAAAGATAAGGGTAAAATTCATGGTAACCACAAAGAAAGTTAACAAACATACTCATTAAAAAAACCAGGAAAAACATAAAGTCGCAGCAAAAACAAAACCTACAAAAACAAAAGAAATGAAAAAAAATCCACAAACAAAAGTAACTCAGCACAAGAGAGTAAGAAGAACAAAGAAAACTTCAGCACCACAAAAAAAAAGCACTACAAAATGACAGCAACAAACTCACATCTATCAATAATTACACTGAATGTAAATAGACTCAATGCACCCATAAAGAGATGGACAGTGACAAAATGGATAAGAAAACAGGATCCATCAATATGCTGTCTACAAGAGACACACCTTAGAAACAAAGATGTGAACTTATTAAAAGTCAAACGTTGGAAAAAAATATATCAAGCTAACAACTACCAAAAAAGAGCAGGAGTGGCAATTCTAATCTCAGACAAAATAGACTTGAAAACAAAATCTACCATAAAAGACAAAGAATGACACTATATAATGATTAAGGGGACGATCCATCATGAAAACATAACCATAATAAACATTTACGCACCCAATAACAGGGCTCCAAAATACATAAAACTCTAACAATACTGAAAAGAGAAATTGACAGTTCCACAATAATACTAAGAGACTTCAACACACCACTCTCATTAAAGGACAGAACAACTAAGAAGAAACTCAGCAAAGATACAGAAGACCTAAAGGGCACAATCAGCCAACTTGACCTCATAGACATATATAGAACACTCCATCCAACCGCTGCAAAGTACACATTTTTTTCCAATGCGCATGGAACGTTCTCCAGAATATACCACATCTTAGGCCACAGAGCAATCCTCAACAAGATCCAAAACGCTGAGGTAATTCCAAGTATCTTCTCTGACCACAATGCCATCAAGGTAGAAATTAACAATAGAAAGAGCAAGGAAAAAAAATCATTACATGGAAACTGCATAATACCTTGCTTACACATCAGTGGGTAATAGAAGAAATCAGAGATGGAATCAAAAAATTCCTAGAATCAAATGAGAATGAAAACACATCATACCAAAACCTTTGGGACACAGCAAAGGCAGTCCTCAGAGGACAATTTATAGCAATAGATGCACATATCAAAAAAGAAGAAAGGGACAAAATCAAAACATTAACTACAGAACTCAAACAAAGAGAGAACAGAAAAAAAAAAAAAAAGCCCACAACCACCAGAAGAAAGGAAATAGTAAAGATCGGAGCAGAAATAAATGAAATAGAGAACAGAAAAACAATAGAAAGAATCAACAAAACCAAAAGTTGGTTCTTTGAAAGAATCAACAAAATCGACAAACCACTGGCCAGACTGACAAAAGAAAAACAGGAGAGGACACAAATAACCCAAATAAGAAATGAAATGGGGGACATTCCAACAGACCCAACTGAAAAAAAAAAAGGATTATAACAGAATATTATGAAAAACTATACTCCAACAAATTTGAAAACCTAGAGGAAATGTTTAAATTTCTAGAAACACACAGACTACCCAAACTACAACAAAGTGATGTTGAACATCTGAACAGACCCATAACAAGAGAAGAGATTGAAAAGGTAATAAAAACCCTCCCAACCAAAAAAAGCCCTAGCCCAAATGGCTTCACTGGAGAATTCTACAAAACATTTACAGAAGAGCTTGTACCAGTACTGCTCAAGCTATTTCAGAGCATAGAAGAGGAAGCAACACTTCCAAATTCATTCTATGAAGCCAGCATAACGCTGATACCAAAACCAGGAAAAGACATCACAAAAAAAGAAAATTACAGACCAATATCTCTCATGAATATAGATGCAAAAATTCTGAACAAAATTCTAGCCAATAGAATTCAGCATCATATCAAAAAAATAGTACACCACGACCAAGTAGGATTCATACCAGGTATGCAAGGATGCTTCAACATTAGAAAATCAATCAACATAATCCACCCCATAAATAAAAGGAAAGAAAAGAATCACATGATCATCTCAATTGATGCAGAAAAGGTATTTGACAAAGTCCAACACCATTCCTGATAAAAATTCTCAATAAAATAGGTATAGAAGGGAAATTTCTCAACATAATAAAGGGCATCTATGCAAAACCAATGGCCAACATCATTCTTAATGGAGAGAGACTGAAAACATTCCCCTTGAAAACAGGAACAAGACAAGGATGCCCTTTATCACCACTCCTATTCAACATTGTGCTGGAAGTTCTAGCTAGAACAATAGGCAAGAAAAAGAAATAAAGGGCATCCAAATTGGTAATGAAGAAGTTAAACTGTCCCTGTTTGCAGATGATATGATACTATACATAGAAAACCCTAAAGACTCCATGAGAAATCTACTGGAACTAATAGAAAGATTCAGCAGAGTAGCAGGATACAAGATAAACATTCAAAAATCAGTTGGATTCCTATACACTAGTAAGGAGAACGATGAAAAGGAAATCAGGAAAACAATACCATTTTCAATCGCCCCTAAAAAGATAAAATACTTACGAATAAATCTGACCAGGGATGTAAAAGACCTATACAAAGAAAACTACAAAACACTACTGCATGAAACCCAGAGGGATCTACATAAATGGAAAAACATACCATGCTCATGGATAGGCAGACTCAACATTGTGAAAATGACAATTCTACCCAAAGCAATTTACAAATACAACGCAATCCTGATCCAAATACCAACAACATTCTTCAAAGAGATGGAAAAACTAATCATTAACCTTATATGGAAAGGGAAGAAACCCCAAATAAGTAAAGCACTACTGAAGAAGAAGAATAAAGTTGGAGGACTCACACTACCTGACTTCAGAACCTACTATACAGCGACAGTAGTCAAGACAGCCTGGTACTGGTACGACAGATACATTGACCGATGGAACAGAATTGAGAACCCAGATGTAAATCCATCCACCTATGGCCACCTAATCTTCGACAAGGGCCCAAAGTCCAACATATGGGGAAAAAACCGTCTTTTTAACAAATGGTGCCGGCAAAACTGGATATCCGTCTGCAAAAAAATGAAACTGGACCCATACCTCACGCCGTATACAAAAACTACTTTAAAATGGATCAAAGACCTGAATATAAAGCCTAAAACTATAAAAGTCATATAAGAAAAAATAGGATGAACAGTTCAGGCCTTAATACATGGCATTAACAGGATACAAACCATAACCATCAACGCACAAACCCCAACAGATAAGCCAGATAACTGGGATCTTCTAAAAATCAAACACCTATGCTCTTCAAAAGACTTCACCAAAAGAGTAAAAACAGAACCTACAGACTGGGAAAAAACTTTTGGACAGTACAAGTCAGACAAAGATCTAATCTCCATAATCTACAAGAAAATCCAACACCTCTACAAAAAAAGACAAATAATCCTATTAAAAAATGGGCAAAGGAAATGAACAGACACTTCATCAAAGAAGACATTCAAATGGCCAACAGACACATGAGGAAATGCTCACGATCACTAGCCATTAGAGAAATGCAAATTAAAACCACAATGAGATACCATCTCACCCCGGCATTACTGGCACGAATCAAAAACACTGGAAATAACAAATGTTGGAGGAGCTGCGGGGAGATCGGAACTCTTATGCACTGCTGGTGGGAATGCAAAATGATACAACCATTTTAGAAAATGATATGGCGCTTCCTCAGAAAGCTAGAAACAGACATAGCATTCAATCCAGCAATTCCACTCCTAGGAATATACCCTAGAGAAATAAGAGTCATCACTTGAATAGACATATGCACACCTATATTCATGGCAGCATTGTTCACAATAGCAAAACGATGGAAAGAACCTAGATGCCCATCAACAGATGAATGGATAAACAAACTATGGTACGTGCACACAATGGTGTACTATGCAACGAGAAAGAAGAACAATGAATCTGTGAAGCATGTCATAACATGGATGAAACTGGAGGACATTATGCTGAGTGAAATAAGTCAGTCACAAAAGGACAAATATTGTATGAGACCTCTATTGTAAAAACCCATGAAAAAGTTCACACAGAAAATGTAACAATCTTTGTTGGTTACCAGGGATGGGAGGGTGGGGAGAAATACTAAATAGGCAATAGATAAGTGGTAACTTGGGTGAAGGGTGAGACAGTATACAATACAGGGGAAACTAGCACTTGTACAAGGAAAGGTCATGGAATCCCCATAAACACATCCAAACTCCTTGAGGGACTGAATTGCTGGGCGGAGGGCTGTGGGGACCATGGTCTGGGGGAACATCTATCTCAATTGGCATGATACAGCTTATAAAGACAATGCTGTACATTCTACCTTGATGAGTAGTGTCTGGGGTCTTAAAAGCCTGGGAGTGGCCATCTAAGATATTCCACTGGTCTCATCCCTTCTGGAGCAAGGGAGAATGAAGAGAACAGGATATAAGGAAAAGATTAGTCTGGAGGACTAATTGTCCACATCTACCAAGGCCTCCACTGGACTGAGTCCAGTACAGCTAGATGGTGCCTGGCTACCACCACTGACTGCTCTGAGCAGGATCACAACAGAGGGTTCCGGACAGAGCTGGAGAAGGATGTAGAACATATTTCTAACTCACAAAAAAAAAAGACCAGATTTACTGGCCTAAAGGAGACTGGAGAAACCCCAAGAGTATGGCCCCCAGACACTCTTTTAGCTCAGTGGTGAAGTTATCTCCGAGGTTCACCGTTCAGCCTGGGAGTGGACAGCCCCGTAAAACCAAATGAGACTAATGAGGTACAGTAGTCCAGTGACAAGCGCCAGAAGGCAGAAGGGGACAAGGAAGCTGGTGATAGGGAACCCAAGGTTGAGTAAGGATATTGTTGATGTGTTGTGAGATTGTTAACCATTGTCATAGGGCAGCATTTGCAGTAACTGTTAAATGAGAAACTATTTTGTTCTGTAAGCCTTCATCTTAAGTGAGAATAACAGCACAATTGGAAGAGCGTAGTCAATGTCACTGAACTGTGCATGTAGAAATTTTTGAAATGGTGTATCTTTGGCTATGTATATTTTCACCAAAAAAAAAAACTTGAGAAGTTAGAGGGTTGACATGTTGTGGGGTTGTTAACCAGCGTCATAAAACAATATGTGTACTACTGTTTCATGAAAAACCATTTGTTCTGTAAGCCTTCACCTGAAGTACATTAAAAAAAATAATTTGAAAAAATAATAAAAATTAAAAAAAAAAAAATGAAGGCCAACCACACAGTTCTGGGAATCATGGCCAACCAAACTGATACACACATTTTGGGGGGGACATAATTCAAACTATGACAGTGTCTTTGTTGAGCTTCTTTCTGGATGTTCTGTCCTTGACCAAAAGTGGTGTGTTGAAGTCTCCTACTACTATTGTGAAGCTCTCTTTTCAGTACTGTTAGAGTTTATGTATTTTGGAGCCCTGTCGTTGGCTGTGTAAATATTTATTACCGTTATGTCCTCCTGGTGTATTGACCCTTTAATCATTATATAGTGTCCTTCCTTATCCTTTGTGGGGGATTTTACTTTTAAGTCTGTTTTGTCAGAGATTAATAGTGCCACTCCTGCTCTCTTTTGAGTGTTGTTTGATTTTTTTTTTTCCATCCTTGAGTTTTAGTTTGTTTCTGTCTTTAAGTCTAATGTGTGTCTCTTGTAGGCAGCATATAGATGGATCATGTTTTTTTATGTAATCTGCCACTCTGTCTCTTTATTGGGGCATTTAGTCCATTTACATTCAGTGTAATTATTGATAGGTATGAGTTAGTGCTGTCATTTTGATGTCTTTTTTTGTGTGTTGTTCAGTCTCTTTGTTCCACTTAATTTTCTGTTCTGAGCCATTTTTATGTATTTTTTTCATCTTTTTCATTATTGTTGATTCTGTGTTTGCTGAGTCTTTCTATTTTTTAGCTTTTTATTTTGACTTGTAGGATTGTTAGTTTCCTTTTTGGTTACTTTAATATTTAACCCTATTTTTCTAAGTTTATACCAGTCTTTTATTTCTTTATATCGCCTTGACTTCCTCTCTACATGAAAAATCTACATCTATATTTTTTAAGTAACTCTTTTTTGTTTTAATGTTGCCATCTTTTACATATTAACATCTGTTTCCCTATTTTCAGTGTTTTAGCTTTGATTTACTTTTGTGACTTTCCTATCTGGGTTGATATCTGGTTGTTCTGTCCTGTGTTCTAGTCTTAGGTTGTTATCTGATGTTATTGATTTTCTAACTGGAGGACTCCCTTTAGTATTTCTTGTAATTTTGGTTTGGTTTTTGCAAATTCCCTAAACTTCTGTTTATCTGGAAACGCCCTAATTTTGCCATCATATTTAAGAGACAGTTTTGCTGGATATATAATTCTTGGCTGGTAGTTTTTTTTCCTTCAAGGCTTTATATATGTCATCCTATTGCCTTCTTGCCTGCATGGTTTCTGCTGAGTAGTCCGAGCTTATTCTTACTGACTCTCTTTTGTAGATGACTTATCGTTTATTCCTAGCCGCTCTTAAAATTCTCTATCTTTGGTTTTGGCAAGTTTGATTATACTATGTCTTGGTGACTTCCTTTTGGGATCTACCTTATGTGGGGTTCAATGAACATCTTGGATAGATATCTTCTCATCTTTCATGGTATCAGGGAAGTTTTGTGCCAACAAATCTTCAACTATTCTGTCTGTATTTTCAGTCATCCCCCCTCCCCCTATTCTGGTGCTCCAATCACTCATAGGTTATTCCTCTTGATAGACTCCCACATAAGTCTTAGGGTTTCTTCATTTTTTATAAATCCTCTTATCTGATTTTTCCTCATATAAGTTGGTATCAAGTGCTTTATCTTTAGTCTCACTAATTCCGACTTTCATTGCCTTAATTCTGCTTCTATGACTTTCTGTTGAGTTGTCTAATTTGAAATTCTATTGTTAATCTTCCGGATTTCTGATTGCTGTTGGTCTATGGATTCTTGCAACCTGTTAAATCTGTCATTATGCTCTTCTCTATTCTTTTTAATTTCCTCTATTGCGTGTTGTGCATTTTGCTTAATTTCCTTCCTAATTTCTTGAAGAGTTCTATATATTAATCTTTTGTATTCTGCCTCTGGTAATTCCAAGAAATTTTCCTACCCTGGAAAATTTCTAGATTATTTTGGGAGCGTGCTGAAGCCATCATGGATTGCCTCTTTATATGATTTGATATTGGCTGTTGTCTCTGAGCTATCAATAAGTTATTCTGTTTATTTATTTTATGTTTGCTTACTGTGTCCTAGCTTCTTGTTTTGTTTTGATATGCCCATATAGGCTGCTTGTATGAGCTAGTTTGAGTATTGGCACCTTTGAAGCTCTAATGTCCTGTCACCAGGTGGTTAGATCTGTTACTACGTATTTGAGCTCAGGAGTCTGCCCATTCCTCCTGTATGGATTCAGCTCAGGTGCCCAGGTAGATAGCCACCAAGTGTGTGGTGTAGGCTCTCACAGTCGTAGACAGGCATGGGTGATTGGTATAGGCACAGGCATCCAGCTGCAGCAGGGGGACACACTCTGGCAAGGCAGGGGGCTGACAGCCTCCTGATTATCCAGGAGGAAGGCGTGTCTCTGTTCCCTAAAGCATGTAGGTGGGTGGGTTTTGCAGCCGGACTATGAGCACCTAATGCTGTTGTATGTAAGGACTGGGGGGCACCTCTTATTCATGAGCCCCTATCACAGGTGGCTAGGTGGCATGGTTGGAGCCACCAGTACTCAGGCCCCTCATGTAAGTAGGTAAAGACCTTGCTTAATAGGCTAAGCAGTGTCAAATGTCAAGAACCTACCAGTTCACAGCTGAAACAGTTGAAGTTAGACTTCAGGTATATACCCTGTTGTACTGCGGTAATGAGGGCCTATGCTGTTGAGATGGACCCACACAAGTCCATGCAGGGGGAAAGGCACTCAAAGTCCAGGGATCCCTTATGCCTGTGCCCAGGCGAAGGAGCTATGCCTACTCTGGTTTCCTCACTTAGGGGAGCCAGTAGTTTTTTTCCTTGTTTGTTAATTTGTTCACTCTCCAAGGCAGGGAGTATGACTCCGGGTGTGTGACGGATCCTACTTCCGGCTGAGGGGACTCAGCAATTGCTGAAGCCAGTCCGGGACCCAGTGGAGAGCAGGGAGCAGGGAGGTAAATGGGAGAGAGGTTTTTCCCTAAGGGGGGTGTTTTTGATCCATGCTGTAAGCCGTATGCAATTACTTATCTTTCGCCGGATCGAGGGCTGCTTCTCACTGGTTCTGCGTGGCCGTGTAGACTCTCTGGCACTGGGTCTCACCCAGTGCGGAAAATGCTCTTCCTGAGCATGGCTGCTTGCCTGCCTCACCACTCACCCCCAAGCTGCTCAGGCCTGAAGGGCTCTCTGGCTCTTGCTAGGTCATGTCTGGCAATTCCTCACTGCTTCCAAACTGTATCTCCCTCCCCCTGTCACTCCATCCAGTTCCTCAACCCTGCCTTTGATGTTCAGGGCTCCCAGACTGCCATATATAGTTGAATCACTTGTTTTTTTTGGGTCTTTGTTGTAAAAGGCTCCACCAGAAGAGTCCGACTACTCCGCCATCTTGGCCCTGCATCCAGAAAAATTTTAATTCTATGAACTGTTATCACAGCTTTGGGATGACATTGCTGCGTTTGCTCTTTTTCTTTAGGAATAACTGTTACCCACATGTTAGCTGTCATGGTCTATCCTTGAAGTTGAGATCTGTCCAGTACATACTTCCATACCAATTTTTTTCTCTAGTTGACTTTCCATTTCATTGATTATATAGTTTAAATTCTATTGCCTACCATTTTCAAAGTTGTTATTTGGCCTAATGTGGTTTTCATGTTGCCATATGCTTTCCGTGCAGCCAAGTTCTCATTTAATAATTCTTAGAATTGTATCTTCTATTAACTATTGAAAATAGAGAGCAAGCATGTTTTAAGCTTGTTATTCTTCCATGGAGTAATTCTCTTTCAGGAAAATGATTTGCTTCTGAGCCAGTATCTCTTTTTCCCTTGTCTTCTAAGCTGCATATCTTTTTAACTGGTCCAATCTGTTCGTTCATTATTGAGTTTGTGCCACTATTCCACAGTATAACTTAAAAAGCAGCTGGGGAGCTGACAGGAAGTATCTCGTTTACTACAATTTTCTCAAGGACTACCCAGTTGAGGAATTCTTTATAATTCAACCTCTGAACTCTCTCAAGCTTGCCTTTTCCGGTGTGGAGTGTGGGGGAGGTCTGCCCAACTTGGGAGCTAGCAGGGAGAGGAGTTCATTTAGTATGTCTATGACCACAATGGAAACCCTGGTGGCATAGTGGTTAAGAGCTACATCTGCTAACCAAAAAGACGGCAGTTTGAATCCACCAGGTGCCCCTTGGAAACTCTATGGGGCAGTTCTACTCTTTCTTATAGAGTCACTAAGAATTGGAATCGACTTGATGGCAATGGGTTTGGTTTGGGTTTTTTTTTTTATGACCACAATATGAACCACAGCACAAAACATCATATCCAAGTCTGGGATAGGGAAACTCTAGGTTAATATCCATGGCTGCTATGGCTGAAAACATCTGCCTCTTAGGTAACTGTATTTTAAAATACAGTCATAAAATGCAGTGGGAGATAGCTCCTGGCACTGCAGTTTTCAATCTGCCCAACCTCTCCCGCACCCCCACCATGACTGCTAGAGGAATTACCCTTCCCTCCTCCTGTGCTTTGGAGCCCACTCCCTCCTGCTGCCAAGAAACCCAACACAAGTGTCTTCAAGTGAGGTTATCAGTCTCCCTGAGAACAAAGACTTGTGGGCAGAGATAGCACCAAGAGAATCTATTTCTAGATGGTTCACCTGCATATGGACTCTATCTTAACAGGAATCTTCTGACGATGCTCAAGGTCAAGTTATCATGGCAGTTTACCTTTTCCACCTCCCCTTTCACTAACTCTCTCCCACTTTTAAAAGAAAAACATGTCCCTCATCTCTCCTAACTCTAATATGATACACTCCCTGCCCTAGGTGTAAAACAATCCCCGGAGGAGAAAAGTACCCTGTGATCTACTGGTCACAGTGAAGCCTGCTGGAATGAAGGCACTCTGGTAGGGTTGTGCTTTTCCCTACCTTACACCCATTTCTGTGAAGGGTAAAGCAAGGTGTTATAAACAAGGTATCTGGGGTTGTGTTGGAATGTTTTGAGTTTACACATTTTGTAATGTCAATGGCAGGGATGATTAAAATTTTATTTAGTGACTTTACACTTCAATCCCATGATCACTGTAAAGGAAGGCATCAGCCTCATGAGAAGCAAGCAAAGAGAGCACCAGTAAGCTATATCCATGGTGCCTTCTTCCACCTAGATGACTGGATCCATGCTTCTTCTATACAATAAGGAATTACAACTCTGAGAGAAATTGTTGTCAGAGGTGTGCATGTTACTAGAAATAAGCGCAGTAAGGCTTTGCCCAAGAAAATGTGAGTCTGATTTGGCTGACTAGTTTGACAATAAGAATGTCTCATCTAGTGCTCCTCTAACAGAAATACCACAAGTGGAATGCTTTAACAAAGAGAAGTTTATTTCCTCACAGTCCAGTAGGCTACAAGTCCGAATTCAGGGCATCAGCTCCAGGAGAAGGCTTTCTCTGTCAGCTCTGGAGGAAGGTCCTTGCGCTGCATCAGTCTTTCCTTGGTCTGGGAGCATCTCAGCACAGGAACCTCAGGTCGAAATGATGCGCTCTACTCATGGCACTGCTTTCTTGGTGGTGTGAGGTTCCCATGTGTCTCTGCTCGCTTCTCTCTTTTATATCTCAAAAGAGATTGCATTAAGATAGTATCTAATCTTGTCAACCTCATCAGTATAACCTCATCACGGTGATAGAATTTACAACACATAAGGAGATCACATATAATCTCATCATAGTGATAGAGTTTACAACACATAAGGAAATCACATCAGACTACGCAATCATACAACACTGGGAATCATGACCCAGCCAAGCTGACAGATATTTTGGGGGGACACAACTCAATCCATGACAAACAGCTTCTGCCTATTAATGGATATGGCAGATATTTCTGATCAATTAAGTGCACTAAATCTGACGCTCAATTTTTTTTTTGAAGCTCAAAGTTTTTGAAGACAATATAAAGCGTGCAATAAGATTTTTTAAATAGTAAGCTGTAAGAGTTTGTTGAAATTAACAATATTTCAAATTTCTCAACTCTGAGTATTTCAGGTAAATTAAGATGCCTCAGAGTGCAAGTAAAGGGCTTGACTAAGGGACCTTTTACTGGTCTTGGAAAGTGGATTTGGTGCACACCTCAGAAACTGCAAAGTGAAGCTGCCTAAATGACAAACCTTCTGCAATCAGGCGGGTACCAAGTCGGTGCTTTCAACAACTTGGAAGAAGGACCTAATCTGGTAGCCAACTGAAAGACCTGGGAAATACTTTATATGATTTTTGGTCATTAACATTGAACTGATGTAACAAAATACCTTTCATGCCTATCTACTTATTTATGTGAACAAGCATTTCTCAGTACATACATCTATAAAGACAAGAAGCAGGAAGAAAACGGATACTGAGCCTTCTTTCTAGCATAAAGTAATACTCACAAATACATCAACTAAAGCGGAGAAAAAGGCTAACAATAGCCTCTTCATTCTCGAGATATATTTCCGATAAAATGTTAATTTATGTTTGATAATCATGAAAATTAGCAATATATTTATTGTTTTGATTCATTTCTCCACTCAAGAAATACTTGATGAATGTCTACTATGTTCCAGGCACTGTTCTAGGAATTGATGACACACCAATAAACAAAAGACAAAAACTCCAGCCCTTATGATGTTTTTATTCTAGTGAAAAGGAGACAAACAAAATAAACAGGTAAATTACATGCTAGAAGGTGATAAGAGCTAAGGGCTAGGCAGTGGGAGGTGCTGCAACTCTGAACAGAGTGGTCAGGGAGAACAAAGACTTGGAAAGGGGGGGGCATCTAGGTGAGGACCACTCCTGGACAGGAAGCAAAAAGAAGGCCTGTGAGAGTGCCTGAGTGCTCATGCGATACTGGGGAGGAAGCCAGTGTGACCAGAGAGAAAGTGGGGGATAGAAGTAGGAGTTGACGCCAAAGAGGTGACAGGTGCAGACTGCACACCACCTTGCAGGCCACTCTAAGTATGCTGGCTTTTACTCAGAGTGAGATGGGTCCCCTGGAAGGTTCTGAGCAGAGGAGGAGCATAAGCACATACCAGATCACAGGGCGGCAAGGGTGGAAGTGGGAGCCTGGTAGAGGGGAGGGTGCTGGGGGCGGGGGGTGGTGGACAGGCTATTTGCAATATTCCAGGTGAGAGATTGATGGTACTTAGGACCAGGTGAGCAGCTGAAGTGGATATTTTTTGAAGGTAGCAACAACAGGATTTACTGACAGGTTAGGTGTGGAGTGAGGGAAAAAGAAAGGAGTCAAAGAAGATGCTAAAATTTTTGACCATGTAATTGAAAGTGCAGAGTTGCCATCGGGAAGACAAGAAGACAGCAGAGAGCATGATAGCAAAGGGGGGGGGGGGTTGGAGGCTAGTACGATGTTCACTACTGGGCATGTTAAGTTTGAGATTTCAACACAACATCCAAGTGGAGATGTTGAATAGGCAGTTGACAGATAGTTCTGGAGTTCAAGAGAGACACTGGGGCTGGAGGCATTAGTTTCAGAGGTATTCGGTGTTGAAAAGCAGCTAGATTCCAGGAAATTACATAAGGTCACATAGGGACTGATTGTGAAGGTCCAAGGACAAAGCCTTGAAGAATTCCCACTTTATGGGGTTGGGACATGGAAGGAACTAGCAAATGACACAGAGGAGGGGTAACTAACCACTAAGGAGGAAAGCCAGGAGTGGGTCAAATAATAATAGTAACAATCATTAAAAAGAAAATATTTACATGTAGAGTCTTGTTACAAAAGCTTTCAAATTAATACACGTATTTTTTTACAGAAGGGTATGACAGGGTGACAAAAAATCCTCATAAACATAAAAATGTTTACCCTGAGATTAAAATTATGTGGGAGAAGTAGAATGAAATTATGAGTGTGAGGAGAAAAAGAAGCAATGAGAATTTTCCAACCATTAAAGCTTGTTGATAATTTTTTTTTCAAATGATGGTGAGTGTCTCACATCTACATAGTATCTAGACTCCAGTGGAAACATTTAAAAGGGGAATATAATACTTTTATTTTTAAACATCAATATTTACAACACTGGACTATGCAGCTTTAAAACTTAACTGGCGGACAAACACTGTCCTTGCCAGGATGAACTTACAGATGAGGCGCTGCCAAACTTCATCTTTAAAGGGCCAGATAGTAAGTACTTTTAGGGTTTGGGCCATATAAGTCTCCTTTACATATTTTTCCTTGCTTTGTTTTATTTATTTATTTATTTTTACAACATTTTAAAAATGTGAAAGACATTCTTGGCTTGCGGGTAGTACAAAAACAGGTCAAGGTATAATTCTAACTCACAAAAAAAAGACCAGATTTACTGGCCTAAAAGAGACTGGAGAAACCTCGAGAGTATGGCCCCCAGACACCCTTTTAGCTCAGTGGTGAAGTTACCTCCGAGGTTCACTGTTCACCCTCTGAGTGGACAGCCCCGTAAAACCTAACGAGACTAACGAGGTACAGGAGTCCAGTGACAAGGGCCAGAAGGCAGAAGGGGACAAGGAAGCTGGTGATAGGGAACCCAAGGTTGAGTAAGGATATTGTTGATGTGTTGTGAGATTGTTAACCATTGTCATAGGGCAACATTTATAGTAACTGTTAAATGAGAAACTATTTTGTTCTGTAAGCCTTCATCTTAAGTGAGAATAACAGCACAACTGGAAGAGCGTAGTCAATAACAGCACAATTGGAAGAGTGTAGTCAATGTCACTGAACTGTGTATGTAGAAATTTTTGAAACGGTGTATCTTTGGCTATGTGTATTTTCACCGAAAAAAAAAGGTTGAGAAGTTAGAGGGTTAATATGTTGTGGGGTTGTTAACCAATGTCATAAAACAACATGTGTACTACTGTTCCATGAGAAACTATTTGTTCTGTAAGCCTTCACCTGAAGTACAGTAAAATATAAAAAAAAAAAAAGAAAAAACAGGTCAAGGGCCGATTTGGCTCCTAGGCCTTAGTTTGCCCACCCTAACAATAAACATTTGAAGGATAAAGCTGTGGTGCCAAACTGTGTGACACTGAGCACACACATGTTCGTTCATTTAGGAGGGAATGCAGGTGTGTGTTACATTATTTAGGGAAAGTCTGGGGGATGGGGTGATGGTGGCAATGACCACCACTAGATAAGCCCTGAAAACAAGGAGGAGAACCACCACATTCACCAACGTGGCTGACACTTGGACCATTCTCTGAGGGCCAGGCCAGCTCTGAAGGCTATATGTAGTCACTCACTCAGTCCACAACCCTGCTATTACCACTTCAAAGAAGAAGAAACTGCTCCCACCTCAAACCCAGACTGTTTAGCTGGGATTTGAAGATCAGCAGGGTTGAGGGAAGGGGGTCAGGAAAGACCAAGAGAAGAGAAAGCATGCAACAGACAGTGAAGGCAGGAGGGAACAGTGTGGCAGAGTTGGGAGCCAGGACCGACAGGACCCTGACTGAAGCCGACTCATGATGGAGCAAAGCAAGGGAACAGTCTGAAAGGGAGTGAAGACTAGGAGGCAAGCCTGGGAGCAGTGGGCAGGGGCTAGGCTCTCACCTGGGCACAGGAAAACCAACACAGAGCTGCAATGACATGAAAGCTGCTCTGTTAAACAGGTGCTGGGATCTGAAGGAAAACATGCACATAAAGACGGAAGAAATGGGAGGTATGTAAAAGGAATCAAATGGAACATTAAGAGCTAAAAAATGTAATTTCTGAAAGAAAAAATTCACTGGATAAGTTTTACAGCACATTAGATAGTGCAGAAAGAGAAATGACCCAAAATGAAGCATAGAATGAAGAGAAAATTAATACAAACATGAACAAAACCTTTTGACCCAGTGGAGGTATAATTTAAATTATATAGAGAGATGATAGTTACGTACCAGATTTTATATGTATGTATAAAACTGGAGTCCCAGAAAGGGGTTTCACAAAATATGTTTAAAGAAATATTGGTGAAATTATTTCCAAATGTGATGAAAACTATAACCCACAGATCCAAAAAGGTCAATAAACCCCCTAGAGAGAAAGAAAACCAAGTCAAAGCGCAGCCTAATCAAGCTGCTGAAAACCAGTGATGAAAAGAGACTTAAAAGCAGCTAGAGAATTAAAAACACATCACATAAAGTGGAGTAAAGATAAGAATGACCCAAGAACTTCTTATAGAAAAAAATACAGGCCAGAAAGTAGCGGCAGGAGGCCCATACACAGGTGAGCAGGATCGTCGGATAAGACGACGTCGCTTCTCCCTCCACCCACGCCAGCTGTGGGGGTCCTGGCTTGGCTGCCAGGGCAAAAACAGAGGGATGAGAACTGAACGCAGAGTGTCTGTAGTCACCCCCTTCCCAACCCTGAGGGATTCTCCGACCCCTCAGCAAAGCCCGGGGTTTGGAGCTGTAAACAGTCCGCTCGCCCTGCAGCCCTCCAGCTCCGTGAACGAGGGGCGGGGCGGCCCAGGCCTCCAAGGTCACGGGGAGGGTCAGGGGTCAAACGGCACGGAGTGCAGGGGCTCCGCCCGCGTGTTCGTCCCCACAGTGCACCCGGACAAGACGGGGTCCTGACCCCGCGGGAAGAGCCCTCGGAGGGGGTAGCGGCCGGACGAAATGAGCGCTGGGCGCACTAACGGCGGACAGCGCGGCCCCGAGCCCAGGAGACGGAGACGAGGCCTGGCGGGGAGCCCAGGCCGCGTCCGCCCGCCGGAAAGGGGCCGCTCCGCCGGGCGCAGGGCTGGGGAAAGGACCGGAGTCACGGCCAGAGCGACCCGGGGCCGAGCGCCCGCTCCCCGCCCGCGTCCCGGACGAGCCCCAGCGCAAACCTACCTGGTCCTCTTTCGGGGCCGCGGGTCCTGCGCCCGCGCCGCGCTGCGGCCGCGCCTGTTTCAGGGTGGTCGGGTGGGGGAGCGGGGAAGAGTGGCGTACACCGGAGGGACCTAAAGGACGCGCTCGGAATAGTTGGTGAGGACTCGGGGGGCGGGGCGGAGAGAGAAGGTGCCCTGTTTGGGGCTGGGTCTGGAAGCTCTGCTGAAAAGTGTCCACCAGGGAAGCCTTTGCTGGTATTTGAAATACCGGTGGCATACCTTCCAGCATCACAGCACCACGCAAGCCACCCAGGTACAACAAAGTGACGGACAGGTGGTGAAACTTGCTAATAGGTAGGTCTAAGCATTTCAAAGTTACATGAACTCTAGATGAAAATCATAAAGTTCTTTTCAAAAGTTTATCCTGTGCCAGGAAAGACAGAGAATCAGTTTAAACTTAAAATGTAAGCTTCAAAATTGAAATGAAAAATGGACTTTAAATAGTATTGGAAATAAGTGTAGATGGAAAATTTTTTCATAACCCAAATAGTAAGAATATTTTGTCACTAAAACAAAGTAAATAACACTGTTGTTCATGAAAGTCAACCACAAATTTGACAGAACTAATATCCAGAGTTTTTTTCTTTTTCATTGCTATATAGTTTTACCAAGTATGAAAACCAAAACGTCATATCACGAGTTATGTTCTGTATTCAAGAAGCAGAATGATGCAACATGATACATATTCCTGTTTTTCTTCCTCTCTCTTCTACTTATCATGCTTCGTTATATTGAGTTGAACACCAAAAGCAGTAACATTCTGTAACTTCAGCTCTCCACTTAAAAATGACTGCATTGGCCTTTCTAACACCTCATTGGAAAGCCAAATCACATTGTCTAAAACATACAAATTATGTGCTGCTGTGCCTTTTTTTCTCAGAGCAATTTGTGCAACAACCTTATGTCCTCAAAGAGTTTTAACAAAACTCAAAAGTTCTCTGAATTACTCTCATAATGGTTTTCAGATGTTAAATTGTCCCATTACATGTCTCAGAAAATCCAAATCCATTTGACTCAGCCACATTACTAATAACAATAGTAGATATTATTTACTGAGCACTTACTGCATTTTAAATGTACAATCTCATTTTATCACCCCAAAAACCCAAAGTTAGTTGAGAATTTTTCAGTTGCAATTGGCAAAAATGCAACTCAAAAATTTTTGAGTTAAGAAAAAAATTTGGCACATATGCGTGGAAGTGTTTGGGACAGCTGGCTATAGACAGGGCTGTATCCATGGGCACAGCAATGGAACACTTTTTTCTTTCTGCTCTATTTCCCTCTAAGCTGCTTCATCCTCAGCCTATCCTCATGTTCTTAAGAAATGAAAGCCATCAATTCCATGCTTACTTCCTATCAAGGAAGCAACCTTAGAGGGGTTCCCCAATAACCTCAGCAAAAATCCCAGAGTGGATTCTGACTGGCCTTGTGCAGGTAACATGCCCACTGCTGAACCAATCACTGTGCCAGGGTTCTCTTACTACCAGGCCTGGGTCACCTGCCTATCCTTAAAGCTGAGGAGTGAGGTCAGCCTTATTTGAACTATTTGGGCCAAAATAAAGGAGAGGCAACTCCCCCAAAGGAAAATCACAGTGTCATTACCAAACAAAGGAGGAAAGGGTGAAAGAAAAGCAGCACCCAAGCAGATAATCTCATAAACCTTATGGAAAAGGTACTGTTATATCTCCAATCTCATATGAGAGAAAACAGGCTGATGGAGGTGATATGACTTGACAAAAAAACTCATGGTTGGTACATTCAGCCTTCTTGACGATAACATTAGGTGATGGTGTATTATAGTATTTGAGCCCTCTTCACAGCCAACTTACCTCACTGCCCTTTATCACAGGGAAAGTTTGCAAGATACTGAATAACTAATATGTCCCTTATTTCTGTAATCCTGATCAAAATTATAAAAACAAAACCCTCCTGGATACCAAACCCAAAAAGTGATGATTTCTAGATTGGATCAATGATCCATCCTGCACAACAGCATCTTCAACAATGCATTGGTGATGTGATTTGCCCGTGATTATGATATTAACATGAAACATTTCCCAAGCATTTCAAGGTTTCTTAATCATGACTCTTTTATCCATGAATATATCAAAACATTTTTTATCTCATATTTTCCTTAGTTTTCTGTCCACCACAGGAAGTAGTGTTTCCTTTTATTTTCACTAAGAATGACTTTCTCAGGCTCCAAGAGGACTGCCTTCTCTTATGTTGGAGGAGTTGGCTAAACAGTCTCTATTTGTCCAGATTGGATTGGTGAAGACCTTAAAGGCTAGCTGGGGGTTTGCTTCCTGCTCTACCCCTCCTCTTTCCTGGGTAGTTATGTTTATCCTCATAAGACATCCCTCCCATCACATTTTTTTTGAAAAACTGCACTTGGTATTTTAGGTGTGCCTTACAATCATTTAAGGGAAAGGATGCTCCAAGATGGGTAGCAGTAGGTGAAGGAGACTAGGCCACCTCAGTGTCTCCAATCAACATCAATTAGGAACAGACATTATTGAAGTGTGGAGGGGATGAGGGAGAAGGTGGGAGGAGGTTGGTAAGCAGTAGTAAGGTGAGGGGATCCATTTCGTATGGATTTATAATAAAGCTAGATTCCATAGCAGAGATGGGAACCCAAAGTGTTAAAGAAAGCCTTGCAGACAATTTAGGTATGAGAACTTGTCAAAGTCTATCACAGTCTTGCTTCGAGGACAGATGTCATTAGTAAGCCAATGAAAGATGCACCCTTTAAAATAGGAAAATACAAAAAGAAAGTTCAAAGGCACCAGATTCTTGAGTGTTGGTCAGCAGGATAGAAAGCTGACTGATCCTCTAGAACAAGACTGTGTTCCGTTAAAGTTAAATTAATGGAACATTATAATTACTCATGGATTTTCATCAGGAATGCTAATTTCTTCCCAGAAGGAGGTTGCAAAATACATAATGTAAAAAGATTCCATCTCACACCATGTTCGGGACAACTTGTCTTTTATAGTAGAGTATTTAAAGGCATAGCCATGGAATTCATGTGACAAAATTAAGAATTAGAAACAATATAAGGAAGTTGTTCTGAGTATGAATTTTGCAGCCAGACATCACCACTTTCACCAGTTGATGTCCAGTCAGCTTCAACTCATGGCAACCCCATGGGTGTCAGAGTAGAACTGCATTCCATAGGGTTTTCAAAGGCTGATTCTTTGCAAGTAGGTTGCCAGGCCTTTCTTCCAAGGCACCTTTGGTTGGATGCAAACCTCCAACCTTTCAGTTAGTAAGTGAACATATTAACTGTTTGCACCTGTGGTCCGATGGATCACTTTTATATAACCTTTCTTGCCATAGTCTTATACCTCCCACCAAATGATGGTGAGACTATGCAATTAAAGTGCTTGTGGCCCACCAAGGGGATTGGACAGGTTGCTAATAATGCAAATAAGGTACATGGCACTCTTGTGGGGGTTGAACCATGCAAATAAGGTGTATGGAACCCTAACAAAGGGATTGGCCAGTTTTGAAATCCCAATAGGCTTAAAATGAGCCATCCCAGAGGTGGACGAGGGGACCTCACTACCACCAAGGAAGAAGAGCTAGGAGAAGAGCATGTCCTTTGGACCCAGGATGCCCACACTGTGAACCTCCTAGACCCAGGAGACAGAGAGATCTGTAACATCGGAGATAGAGACAGCAAGAAGTAGCAGCAGAGGCAGCAGAACCAGGAGACCAGCAAGAGACAGTGCTGTGGACTTCCCAGCCCATGCAGCAAAAAAGCTGAACAGCTATGGGTTGGCGGAGTAGAGTGCTTCTGGGCACTTAGCAGAGCTAGGCTTGCCACCCCTCAGAGCGAGAGAGCTGAGCACCTCAGGGCCAAGGCTTACTGGTGGACTGGGGTGCCTCTGGGCACTTATCTGTGGAGATAAACAGGTTTGTAATACTTGCCCAAGGGGCCAAGGAGCCAAGGGTCAGAGAGAAGCCTGCCTGGGGGAACAGCTAAGAGGCTGTCCTGATTGAAGAACTGTATCCTGAGTCTTACCTAACCTGAAATATAACCTGGTACTTCTCTAATAAATCCCATTATCGTGAATATTGTCTCTGAGTTCTGTGTGGCTATTGCAATGAATTATCTAACCCAGGGGAGAAGCAGAGAGTGCTGTGGGAGGGATGATTGGTGTCAAAATAAGTAAAAAAGTTGGAAACAGGAGGAATGGCTGATTTCTGTCTCATAGGAATCAGCCGTGGGCTATTGTTGACAATGACTCTCCTTCCCTCTTGAAAAGTTAGAGGAGGTCCAACACTTCTGCCATATCATTTTTACAGCACCATACAGGGTGGTGTCCACAGCTGGACAGACATTAGTCCTCAGGTTATTCATGTGTCAAATGAAGGTGATGATAACTACTCCTTGGAGAGGGGATATTAATAAACACTCTTTCACATCATGCTTAATAGAGGGTCAGAGAAAAAGAAGATGACCCTCAACGAGATGGACTGACACAGTGGCTGCCACAATGGGCTCAAATGTAATAATGATTATGAGGATGGCGCAGGACCGGACAATGTTTCCTTTTGTTGTACATAGAGATGCTGTGAGTCGGAACAACTTGAGGGCACCTAACAACATTTCATTCTTATTATTTTTTCTGAAATTTTACAATGAACATGCATCACTTTGGTAATTATAATAACATAAAAAAACTATTATTATTATAATAAGTTTTTCTATATCAACCAGGACCCATGTTATATCTATCACAGTGCTTTTCAGCATTCCAAGGTAATATTAAAAAATTTAGAAAATATTTGGATTCCAGATACCTAGAACACGTTAGTGAAACACTGAGTTCCCCACACTATGGGACTCAGGCAAAGTCCTAAATCAGGTATTATTCACAGTGCAAAGAAAATTCCATTGAAGAGAACATCCAAAAGCATAAAATACTTAGGAGTAAATTTAACCATGGAGGTGAAAGACCTATACATTAAAAGGTATTTTTCAAGTCCTGAAAGAAATTAAAGACCTAAATAAATGGAAAGACATCCCAGGATCATGGATTGGAAGACTTAATATTGTTAAGATCAACATATTACCCAAAGTGATCTAAAGAGTGAATGCACTCCCTATAACAATTTCAATAGCCTGTTTTTGCAGAAATGGAAAAGCTAGTTCACAGGTCCATATAGAATTTCAAGGATACCAGAATAGACTAAACAACTTTTGAAAAAAAATGAACAAATTTTGAGGACTCATATTTCCCCACTTCAATACATATGACAAAGTTACAGCAATCATAAGGATGAACCATGGAATACCTAGGGAAAGAAAATCCAGTTAGAGGAAATATGTAGTGCAAAGTTCATGTCGTTGTTGTTAGGTGTTGTCGAGTCGGTCCCAACTCACAGTGACCCTACAGGGCAGAGTAGAACTGCCCCATAGGGTTTCCAAGGAGGAACTGGTAGATTTGAACTTCTCTCCTTTTAATGAGCAGGTAAGCTCTTAAACACTACGCCACCAGGGCTCCACAAAGGTCACAGAGGAAGAAAAAGATTGCTATTTTAGAGGAATTAAAAAGAAGAAAATGTGTTGAGAGCTTTTAAATTTCAGAGCTAAACACTTTGTCGAAGAAGATATATGGATGGCAGATAAATGTTCATGCTCAACGTTATTGTTAAACATTATTAGTCATTAGGGAAATATGCTCAACATTATTCGTCTTAGGGAAGTGTAAATTAAAAACCACAATGAGATACTACTGTCACTTATCAATATGACTAAATAAAAAAGAACTGAGACTTACAAATTTTGGTGAGAAGGCAAAGCAAAAAGAACTTTCATTTAATTGTTGGAATGCAAAATACTACAACTACTCTGGTAACTGGCCATTTCTTGTAAAATTAAAAGATACACTTATCAGACAACACCGTGTTCCCACGTCTAGGTATTTACCCAGGTGAACTGAAAATTTGTGTTTACCCAAAAACATGTACGGAATTTTTATAGCAGCTTAATTCATCATCACCAAAACCTAGAAACAACCAAGATGGTCTTCAACAGGTAAATGGATTAACAAAGTTTGGTATATCCATACAATGGAATACTACTCAACAATTAACAGAACTTTCTGTTGATTCACACCAGAAGATAGATAAATCTTAAATGCTTTTTTGTAAGTTAAAACAGCCAGATCAAAACAACAACAAAAAAAAATGCATGATTTCATTTTACTCCACTACAAATGTATGATGTAATCTCCTTGACTGTGGTGAGAAAAAAGGAGCTGACCTGAAGAATTTTGAAACAACTTTCGTGGTTTTTTTTTTTTTTTTTCCCTGGCAACTAAGGCTAATCACAAAGAAAACTGCAAAGAA
Organism: Dugong dugon; assembly: GCA_030035585.1. NCBI lineage: Eukaryota > Metazoa > Chordata > Mammalia > Sirenia > Dugongidae > Dugong > Dugong dugon. The sequence goes on along the minus strand of CM057462.1, from coordinate 18,931,989 downwards.
CTACTGCATTAGTTGTTAAATCTGTTTCTCAGATTGGAATTGGTTAGCAATTCTGAAACTACATTTTAACTAGAGTTGAACAAATACGTAGATAAACTGCAAATAATTCAAACAAAGCTTCTCATCATCAAACAAAGACCATTACAATTAACAAGGGCAGAAGGCTAGAGTGAAAATTATCAGGGAAAAAGAGGGACATTTCATAATGATAAAAGGGGAATTAAACGAAGACATAATAATCTGAAATGTGTATACACCTAACAGGAGAACTTCAATATATATGAAGGAAAAATCAATATAACTGATGAAATAGAAAAACTCATAAGGATATGGAAGTCAGCAAGCGTATAAAAGACCTAAACAACACCATCAATCATCTTGACCTAACTGATACTGATTGAACACTCCACCCAACGATAGAAGAAGACACATTATAACTAAGTGCCCATTAAACATTCAGGAAGATAGGCCATATCCTAGGTGCTAATATAAAACTTAACAACAGAATGAAATGAATGACTAAATAAGAAAAATTGTGGTATATTCATCTATTGGAATACTACACAGTGACAAAAAAGAATAAATTGTTGCTATATGTAACAACATAAATCAAGTCTCACAGACATTATGTTGAATAGATGAACTCAAATACAATATACTTCATGCAGTACGATTCAGATTATGTGAGTATCCAACTGGGAAAAGGGTAATGGGAATCTTCTGGGGTGTTAAGAAACTTCCCTAATTTGATGTCAGAGGAGGTTATATAAGTATATAATACATATAAAAATTCATCGAGTTATATATTTAAGATTAGTATATGAAATGCACTTTATTTTATATGTGTATACCTCAAGTTGCAATATTGAAGGGTGCTGTGGGCAAAATACTGAACGACACTGGAAGGATCAGAAGATGGAAGGACTACACAGGGTCACTGTACCAAAAAGAATTGGTCGATACTCAACCATTTCAGGAAGTAGCATGTGATCAAGAACCAAAGGTATTGAAGGAAGAAGTCCAAGCTTCACTGAAGGCATTGGCAAAAAACAAGGTTTAGTAATTGATAGAATGCCAACTGAGATGTGTCAACAAATGGATGCAACAGTGGAAGCACTCACTTGTCTATGTCAAGAAATTTGGAAGACAGCTTCCTGGACAATGGGTTAGAAGAGATCTATATCTGCGCCCATTCCAAATAAAGATGATCTAACAGAATGTGGAAATTATCGAACAATATCATAATATCACACGCAAGTAAAATTTTGCTGAAGATCATTCAAAAACAGTTGCAGCAATACATCGACAGGGAACTGCCAGAAATTAAAGCCAGGTTCAGAAGAAGACGTGGAACCAGGGATATCATTGCTGATGTCAGATGGATCCTGGCTGAAAGCAGAGAACACCAGAAAAATGTTTACCTGTGTTTTATTGACTGTGCAAAGGCATTCGACTGTTTGGATCATAACAAACTATGGATAACATTGCGAAGAATGGGAATTCCAGAACACTCAGTTGTGCTCATGAGGAACGTGTACATGGACCAGGAGGCAATCGTTTGAACAGAAGGAGGTGATACTGCGTCGTTTAAAGTGAAAAAAGGTGTGCATCGGGGTTGTATCCTTTCACCATGTTTATTCAATCTGTATGCTGAGCAAATAGCCTAGCATCTGGACTGTATGAAGAACTGGACATCAGGATTGGAGGAAGAGTCATTAACAACTTGTGTTATGCATATGCCGCAACCTGGCTTGCTGAAAGTGAAGAGGACTTGAAGCACTTACCGATGAAGATCAAAGACTGCAGCCTTCCATATGAATTACACCGCAACATGAAGAAAACACAAATCTTCACAACTAGACCAATAAGCAACATCATGATAAATGGAGAAAAGATTGAAGTTGTCCAGGATTCCATTTTACTTGGATTCACAATCAACGGCCATGAAACCAGCAGTCAAAAAACCAAATAATGTATTGCATTGGGCAAATCTGCTGCAAAAGACCTCTTTGAAGTGTTGAAAAGAAAAGATGTCGCTTTGAGGTCTAAAGTGCGCCTGACCCAAGCCATGGTATTTTCAATCGCCTCATACGCATGTGAAATCGCCTCATATGCATGAATAAGGAAGATGGAAGAAGAATTGATACCTTTGAATTATGGTGTTGGAGAAGAATATTGCATTATACCATGGAGTGCCAGAAAAACAAACAAAGCTGTTTTGGAAGAAATACAGCCAGAATGCTCCTTAGAAGCAAGAATGGCGAGACTTTGTCTCACATACTTTAGACATCTTATCACGAGGGACCAATCCCCAGAGAAGGACATCATGCTTGGTAAAGTAGAAAGTTAGCAAAAAAGGGGAAGACCCTCAACTAGATGGATTGACACAATGGGCTCAAACATAGCAAGGACTGTGAAGAATGGTGCAGGACTGGGCAGCCTTTCGTTCTGTTCCGTCGCTGAGTCAGAAACGACTGGAGGTCACCTAACAACGATAACAACACACATTTAAGAAAACTCATGCTTTTCTCTACAGAGGAAATAAAGACAGATCCCAAATTCTAGAGAGTCACTGAACCACCACAGTCACCGGATGGCGCCTCCAGGTCCACACACGGAACCAACCCCTCCCCTTCGCACGCAGAGTCCCAGAAACCGGAAGTGGAAGTGCACGTCCACGGCCCGCAGCCATGTTGGCTCGCGCTTCTCCGTCTGTGTGAGGTGGGTTTTGTGTTTGTTGTATCCTGCCTGGTCCATTATTAGGTGCAGCCCACGAGGCTAAGAACGCTGTCTTGCTCCCCTGCGCCATCCTGACTTCCTGTAGCTGGGCCGAGCCTCGGGCGTGCCGTCTTCGCCGCCGTCGGCGCTTTCTTGCCTCATCCGCGGCCGCTTTCCTGCCGCCGCCGCTTTCCTGCCGCCGCCGCCGCCGCTTTCCGGCCACCGCCGCCTTATCTGAGAGCCCGGCCCAAGCCGCACGCGTCCACCTGTTCCGGGGTCTGGACAGCGGAGTTGGTGGACTGCACCTAGGTTTCTCGGTGCATAAACAGGTAAAGTCGTTTCAATCCTCGCCTATTCGTAGTGTGGTTCCCAGACCAGCAGCGTGAGCTACGCCCGGGAATTTGTGAGAAACGTAGAGTCACGGGCCTCAGGGAAGCCCAGAGTAATTAACCCGTGTCTTAAACGCCATACTCCCACCTCCTCCAGTCCGTCTCTCACTCTGCTCTCTTTTGTTTTCTGTGCTTTTTCAAGGCAGGAGTATTGTTAAGTATTGCTGATCAGAGAAAAGTAAGATTGTGGTGAGGAATATTACCCCCCCCCCCCATGGTTATAGGTTTTTAACACGGATGAAGAATTAAGAAATATGAGTTGGAACTAATACATGCCGTTAAGACCATGTTTATCCCAATTTCAGGAGTAATATTTAGTGAGAGGCACATTTCGAGGAATTTCTTTGGTTGTAAGAGATTTTTGTCATGATTCCGTGAGAATATGGCCAATCCTAGTAATTCAAAAGTAAAAAGTGATGTAGAGGAACAAGTTTAATATGGCAGTGAGAGATTTATAGAGATCATACACCCAGTGTGTCTCCAAGATCTTAAGGTTTAGCTGAGGCAGAATCTTTGCAGGATTGAATGTAGGTGGTTCAACGACAATTTCTGCTACCAGGTGCCACACTTCTTAATAAGTTGAAAGCTTCTTGGAGCAAAAGCTGTGCATGTTCCTAATGTCAGAGCAGCAAATACTGAGAATGAGGGCAAAATGGGAGGCATGTATGAAGAAAGTAATCATAATATTTAAACACATCCCACACTGCAGTGTTGCAGAAAGTACCTCATATTTTGTAGTAACTCTTTTACAGAGTACTCTTGCTTAAGTAAATGTGAAACGTGCAACTGCCAGGAAGTCGTAATTTATAGTAAATAATTTGAAACATGAAAAGCTTAAATGGATGAGTAAATAATGTGTGTGGCATCTTTAATATGACTAGAGAATGTTTCTTTTTAAACCAAATGTAGCAATGTAGAATGAAGGATATGTGTGTGTATCAAATCTATGGAACGTAAGAGCGAGAAAACAATATTATACATAGACCAAAAGACAGGAAAAAATGTATAGATACTAAATAGCAATAGCTGCATATATCATTTCAAAAAATTTTTTCAGTAACAAGGTGATTCAGAGCTATTTACCTTAAAAAGTCCGTTCCTTATATACTGTAGTTCCTCAAATGTGATTTTATTTCTCTGTGTTAGCGTGGCCTAAAAAACAAACCCATTGCCTTTTTGAGTTAATGCTGAGCTCTAACCACTGCACCACCAGGCCTGAGGGTGGCATTAAATTTTTGATATACGCATTTACTGCCCTATACCAAAACCCGTTGCCGTCAAGTCGATTCTGACTCATAGTGACCCTATAAGATGGAGTAGAACTGTCCCATAAGGTTTTCAAGGAGCGGCTGCTGGATTCGAACTGCTGACCTTTTGGTTGCCAGCTGAGCTCAACCCACTGCTCCACCAGGCCTCCTCTATTCCTATAGTGTCTAAATTTTCCTCCTTTCACTCACACACGGCCCAAGAAACTAAGTTTCTTCTTTTTTTTATTTTTTATTTTTATTTTTTAATTGTACTTCAGGTGAAGGCTTACAGAACAAATAGTTTCTCATGAAACAGTATTACACATATTGTTTTATGACATTGGTTAACAACCCCACAACATGTCAACCTTCTCCCTTCTTGACCTTTTTTTTTGGTGAATATATACATAGCCAAAGATACACTATTTCAGAAATTTCTACATGCACAGTTCAGTGACATCGACTACGCTCTTCCAATTGTGCTGCTATTCTCACTTAAGATGAGGGCTTACAGAATAAAATAGTTTCTCATTTAACAGTACACATGTTGCCCTATGACAGTGGTTAACAACCTCACAACACATCAACACTATCCTTACTCAACCTTGGGTTCCCTATCACCAGCTTCCTTGTCCCTTTCTGCCTTCTGGCCCTTGTCCCTGGACTGCTGTACCTCATTAGTCCCATTTGGTTTTATGGGGCTGTCCACTCCCATGCTGAACGGTGAACCTCAGAGATAACTTCACCACTGAGCTAAAGGGGTGTTTGGGGGCCATACTCTCGGGGTTTCTCCAGTCTCCTTTAGGCCAGTAAATATGGTCTTTTTTTTGTGAGTTAGAATTTTGTTCTGCATCCTTCTCCAGCTCTGTCCAGAACCCTCTGTTGTGATCCTGGTCAGAGTAGTCAGTGGTGGTAGCCAGGCAGCATCTAGCTGTACTGGACTCAGTCCGTTGGAAGCCTTGGTAGCTGTGGTAGTTTCTTCTTTTTTTTTTTAACGGTGTTGTTTCATGCTGTCTTTTTGTGTGTGTGGTAAAATACGTATATAACAAAATCTTTTCCTTTGTCAGTTATGCTTTACATGTACAATTCAGTGACATCAATTGCTTTCACCATGTTGTGCAGCCATCACCACTATCAGTTTCCAAGTTTTTCCATCACCCTTAGCAGAAACTCGGTGCCTCTTATGCGTTAATTACCCCTTTCCCCCTTATCCGATCCTGGTAATCAATAATAAACTTTGGTTGCTATGTAAATGCCTATTTTAGATGTTTCATCTAAGTGGAATTGTACAATATTTACTCTTTTGTGTCTAACTTCTTTCATTTGCATACTGTTTTTTTTTTTTACTATTGTATCTTTGGTGAAAGTTTACACAGCAAAATAGGTTCCCATTCAACAATTTCTGCATAAATTGTTCAGTGACACTAGGTACATTCTTCTCATTGTGTTTCCATTCTCGGTTAGCGTGGTGTTTTCAAGGTTCATCTGTGTATTAGCATTTATGAGAACTTCATTTTTCTTTATGACTGAATAGGAGCCCTTGTGGCACAGTGGTTAAGCACTCGCCTACTGACCATAGGTCAGTGGTTTGAACCCACCAGCCAGTCTGCGGGGAAAAAGATGTGTCAGTCTGCTTCCTTAAAGATTACAGTCTTGGAAACCCCGTGGGGCAGTTTTACTTGTCCTGTAGGGTCTCTGTGAATTGGAATTGACTGGCAACTGGTTTGGTTTTGGCTTGGGATGGATATACTACATTTTGTTGATCCTTGCATCTGTTGATGGACATTTGCGTTGTTTTCTCTTTTTGGCTATTATGAGTAGTGTTGCAGTGAACGTTGGTATTAAGGTACCTGTTTGTATCCCAGCTTTCAAGCCTTTTGGGTATATACCTAGGAATGGAAATTTCCAGGTCATGCGGTAATTGTATGTTTAACTTTTTGAAGAATCACCGAATTGTTTTCCAGGGAAGCTGTACTGTTTTACAAACCTACCAACAATTTCTCCACGTTCTCCCTAACTCTTGCTTTTTGTATTTCTGATAGTATCCATCCTAGTGGAAGTGAAGTGGTATCTCATTGTGGTTTTGATTTGCATTTCTCTAATGAGTAATGACATTGAACATCTTTTCGTGTGCGTATTGGCTGTTTGTCTAAAGCACTTGGCTGCTAACTGAAAGAAAGGTTGGCGGTTTGAACCCACCAGCCACTCCGAGGGAGAAAGATGTGGCATTCTGCTTCCATAAAGCAGAATGGGGTAGTTCTGCTCTGTCCTATAGGGTCACTATGAGTTGGAATCGACTCGATGGCAATGGGTTTGGTTTTTGGTTTTTATTGGCTATGTGTATATCTTTGGTGCAACGTCTATTTAAGATTTTTGCTCATTTTTAAAATGATTTGTCTTTATGTTATTGAGCGGTAGGAGTTTTTTATATATCCTGGATATTAAACACTTATCAGATGTATGATTCCCAAATATTTTCTCCCATTCTATAGGTTGTTTTTTCACTTTGTTGATAAAGTCCTTTGATGCACAAAATTTTTAATCTGATGGAGTCCAATTTATCTATTTTGTTGCTCATGCTTTTAGTATCATATCTAAGAATCCATTGTTGAAAACTAGTGTGTGGAGAAAATAAATGTTCTTATTTTTTAAAATTGTGAAAACGTTGCATGTTTAAAAAATTTCAAAAATATGTAGAGGAAAATTACTATGAAACACCACTTGTAATCTCGACACCTATAGAAAAATGCAGTGCTTTTTATATTTCCCTTTCCTTCCGTAGAGAGCTATTTTGGAAGCATTCCTTTTTTTGACTAGAGTTCCCCTTGGAGACTTGACTGGTAGTTTAGTTACTTCTTGTTGAATTCAAATCTTCGTTCAAAACTACTGAGTTTTCCTAGTTCAGAATCTAAGAGTTGCCCCTCAGGTAACACAGTATCCACCTACTTTTCTTAAAGGCCTCATATATGCCAGGGCTGTGCTCTTCCTTTCCTCTAACTTGAAGCTTCAGGAGTGGGAGTGAAGCCTGTTTTAGAGGTAACAATTTGATTCTTTGTGACAAGGAGGCAACCTATAGGTTGAGTTATGGGCACTTGGGTACCAATGGACTTAGACACCAAACATTCCCATACTCCACCTTGGGCAGTAAGGATTGTATGGCTCTGAAAGCTAATGAGCCTAAAACAGAGCTCTCAAAATTTCATCCCAGCAAATCTCACCTAGCTTTCTCATATCAGTAAATGGCACCAGCATCTGTTCGCTAGATTAGGAGATATGTTCAGTCCACCTCTGTCTTCTTTTTCTGTCTCATCTTCCACCTTTAAGAAAGCACCAAGCCCTGTTGATTTATAACCAAAATATATAACCATCATCTTTATGGCTGTAATCTTAGTCAAACCTACTCTGATAGCTCTACATTATGAAAATAGTCTCTGAACTTTCTCCTACTTTTTGTCTTGTCACAGGAAGGTGTATTCTATACTCAGCTGCAAGTGGCATATCTCAGAATTGTAAACCAAGTAAGCTATCGATCACATATAGAATAAAACCCATGTATTTTATGTTAGCCAACAAGGTCTTCTTGAGCAGGTTTATGTATGGCTTTCTGACTTAAATTTATAACACTCCTATGTTAGATAAGCTTTTGACACATTTTTTAACAGTTTCAATGATGTCAAGATTTTTTTCTACTTTTGGCCTTTGCACCAGGTATTTCCTCTGATGAGAGGAAAGTTCCCCGCCCCCCCCAGGGATCCCATAATTCAGGTTTCACTCATATATCATCTCCTTAGAGATTGCTCCTTTTGTCTCTTTAGTTACTCACTGTCACTTCTATGTCTAAATATCATTTCAGTTTCTAATTTAGGTTGATATTAACCTTAGTCACGTAAATGCACTCAAATTGAGTTCTTACTAGCTCTTCCAGCAAACAAAAAGCTCTGAAGCTCTGCATTGTGCTATTGGCAGCTTTCAATCCTCTATGATGTGTGGTCTTTTAGGGTTCTGGTGAGTCCACTAGAGCTGTGATGTCCACTAGCCAGATGTGGTTATTTCAGTTAAAATTAATTAAAACTAAAAGAAAAAATTTAGCTTTTCAGTTATAGTAGTCGTATGTTAAGAGCTGAATAGCCACATGGGGCTAGGGTTGCCGTGTTGGACTGTGCAGAAAAAGAAAATGTCTGTTTTCACAGAAAGTTTTATTGGATAGTGCTGCTCAAGAGTATATACAAAACATGATAATCTCTGTGTGTGATTATTCTGTGTGTGTCCTCCATGATCAGTCTCATAGGCCAGAGGAAGAAGAAAACAAAGTAGTGTCTGCCCATAGATTTATAGTCTAGCACGGGAGACAGTTGTAATTAAATAATGAAAAACCAGGATATCTGATAGTCTGTAGTAAAAAGACTTAACCTGAGAGTTAGCTTAGACTGCTTGGAAGGGAAAATTAAGTGAAGATTCATAAAATTAATTGGATTTAGCTGTATAATGGTTGAGCAGGGTTGCTAGAATGTGGGATAGGTGGGGTTGGAAGGAGTATTTCAGTTGGGAAAAATGAATCCCCAGGGCAGCAGAGAACTCAGTAACATCCATTTCTTGATGAAAGTCAGAGATGATTGAAGCAGAGAAAACAGTGTGGAGAGTGTGTGTATTGTGTGTCTGTGTGTGTGAGTGAGCCAGAGGCAATGGCAGCAGGTCATTTAGAACCTTGCTGACTATGCTGGGCTTTTTCCAAAGCCAGCGGACAGTTGCTGATAAACATTAAACAGAGATGGATGTGTGTTTATGATTTAAAACAGAACACTCCAGTTCCTGTACTGTAAATATATTTTGGAAATGACAGCCATGAATGAGTGAAGTCAAGCAGGAGCTTGTTCTGAGCAAGTTAAAGAAGAATGTAAGGAGGCGTAGATATGGAAGATGGTTGTGACTCAGGAACAGTGGAATGATACAATGTAGATGTAGAAGATTTCAAACTTGAATGTGGATATATAAATTTTGTTAAAATATTGATTTTAATTTGACAGGTCTGGGGTGGGGCCTGAGTTACATAACTAACAACCTCCCAGTTTATGCTAAAAATAAGTGTGGGGAAAAAAAAGGTTTATATTAAAATTAGAGTGGTGTTAGAGAAAATAAAATAAGGGATAATGTTTAAAGGCAAACACTGAAATAGATATTGTGAGAGAGAAAGAAAAAGAATATTTACACTGAGATTAAGAAATAAAAGAGTAGAGGTCAGCTAATTGGGTAAGCAGGATGAAAAGAAATGGAATAGAGGCAGGAGACTGCTCCTTGGAGAAAACTTAAACGATTTTCTGATGTATTAGTTGACCAGTTATTGTAAGATCAGAAGAGAAAGTGTTTAGGAATTCTCCCAGATTTCTCAAAAGCTTGGGGATTGCTGGCATCATGGCCAGAAAACAAAAAACAAAACTTGAGGGGAAAAAACAAATGTTAATTGCAAAATCTACAGGAAAAATACTGATCACATATGTAATCTGGTAGTATCTGACATCGTCTAACTTCAGGAAAGAGAATGGGAATAATCACTATCAGCCCAAAGCTGATTCCTAAGAGGTGAGGGTCAGACATATCTCCACTCTCCAGACTTTTTACCAGTTCTCACACCAGCTTCCCCTCCCACAGCACTCTCTACTTCTCTGCTGGGTTCAATAATTTGTAGCAGCGGCCACACAGAACTCAGAGACCATACTGACAGTTACAGGGTTTATTAGGGAAATAACAGGTTACAATTCAGGATCAGGATAAAATTGGAGGTTAACAGGATATAGTTCATCAGTCACGATAGCTTCTGTGCTGGTCTCCAGCGTTCTGCTGTCTCATGTTATTGCTCCTCTGGCCATACTGTCTCTCACTGTCCTGTTACAGCTCTCTCTTTCCTGGCTCTAGGAGAGTCTCAGCACAGGGACCCTGGGTCAAAAGGATGCACTCCACTTCCAACTCTTGGTGGTAGTGAGGTTCCCCTTAATCTCTGTGGGATTGGCTCATTTAAGCCTAGCAGGATGGCAAAACTGACCAATCCTCTTGGGTAGGTATCATAGATTAAATTGTATCGCCCCAAAATATTTGTCCACTTGGCTAGGCCTTGATTCCCAGTGTTGTTAGGTGGTTCTCCACTTTGTGATCTGGTTATTCTCCATTTTATATGTTGTAAATACTAATCTGTATGTGGCGGAGCCCTGGTGCCATAGTGGTTAAGAGCTCGGCTGTTAACCCATAGGTTGGCAATTCAAATCCACCATCTGCTCCTTGGAAATACTATGGAGCATTTATACTTTGTTCTGTAGGGTGACTATGAGTTGGCATTAACTAGACTGCAGTGGGTTGGGTTTTTGGTTTATGTGTTAATGAGGCATGATTAGGTTATGTTAATGAGGAATAGATTATGTTAATGAGGCAGGATTAGGGTGGGATGCATCACCCTGCTTGACTCAACACCTTTTATATTACAAGAAATAAAAGGAGAGAGAAGTGAGCAGAGAGAGGGAGCTAACTACCACCAAGAAAAAAGAGTCAGGAGCAGAGCCCATCCTTTGGACCTGGGGTCCCTGGGCTGAGAACTTCCTAGACCCAGGGGAGGATTGATGCCAAGATAAACATGGAGATTTCAAGGAACACCAGACCCATAGATGTTGAAACTAGACAAGGACTTTCCTCCAGAGCTGACAGAGAGAGAAGGCGTTCCTCTAGAACTGGGCCCTGAATTTGGACTTCTGGCTTCCGACACTGTGAGAGAATAAATCTGTTAAAGCCACCCACTTGTGGTATTCATATTATAACTGCACTAGATAATTGAGATAGTAGGCCATATGCACCTTATTTGCATAGTCCCTGTTAAATTCCTGCAAGAGTTTTATACAACTTATTTATATAGTTCTAGCCAGTCATTTTGTGGGAGTCACAAGACCATGATTAGAAAAACCATATTTAAAGCAGTTTACTGCACTGTAACATATTACAGTGCTATAAATTAGATGAAAATAAATAACAGAAGGGTTTTAACTGCACGTAATTAAAGGTCCATGAAACAAGATGAGTTCGTTGACCAAACTTTATGAAGTCTCACCCATATTGATATCAAATAACTGTGTGTTGATCTACAAGGGGCAAAGTTACATAGGTGAACCCACAACTTCAACCTTGGACCCTGACTCCCTGGAGAAAACGAGGTTCAAGTTTTCCAGCTTTGCCAGGCCTGGATGCTTCTCTTGCTTTTGAATCAGTAAATTCTTGTATCTGTGATATAGAGCTGCACGAGGATGCAAGTACTTGCTCTGGAAAACTGGGGCCAGTTCTGCCTTAAATGCAAGTGCTCGGGGTGAACCATTGCCTTGAGCCTTGGAGGAAGTCCTGCCCAGAGAAAGAGCTGAAGTTTAAGAATCTATTACTTTCTCCTTACTCAGTGGTGTCTCCCCTATCTTTTTTCCATTTCAGATTCCAGGTGTGGTATAGGGAGAACTAGTCCAGTCCAGGCAGCGTGGGACCTACAGTGGCCATCTTGCACATCCCTGCAATCACAAGGATTTCATCTTCACTGACAGGCAAACCATTCATCTGCCTCCGGACTGCCTGGTGGCTCTGCTTCCACTACTTTTTTTTTTACTAAAGTGGGTTTTTGGGTTTAGAGAGGACTTTCACTTAGAATTTCAAAAGCTGGAGCAAGGAAATGGTGAGTACCACAGAGAACTGGGATATTCTTATCATAAGGGGGTGAGGCCTGATGTGAATTGGGGAATCAGCTGTGTGCTCTGGGCCCTGTGGTTCCTCAGACGAGGTAAAAAGGTGGTAGAGGAGGCAAGGGACTGGGTCCTAAGAGGTATCCTAAGACCTTGATCTGCTGTCATTGGGCCTTTCCTCTCATACGTGGTTTTTCAAGTCCTGGATGCTTAGGGTCACCTTCTTTAATGTGACTCGCAGAGTTGGCACCATGGAGCATTACCATCCCCACTCTGGGCCTTGGTACTCTGTGTTAGTGACAGAATCTCCTGACCAGAGCCTGAAGACGGAGCAGCTCTGGTTGAGGAGGCTGAGCCCCAGGCTTTCTAGAGCCATCCTTGTCCCATCACTGCAAACCGTTTTCTTGACTTCGCCAGGAACTGCAGCTTTTTCTGTGCAGTTCTAAAACTATAACTCCACCTCTCACACTGTGTGAGGAAGTAAAAAAGATGGAGAAAGAGTGTGGAAAGACCCTGATTCTTGTTTATGGGGTCCTGGGTGGGTCTTGGTGCTCTTACGATGTCACCAAAGAATGACACTGGGGACAGTGAAACATTTGGGTCATGTGTGGGGTCTCCAGACCCATCCTTTTTTCCAGTGGGCAGTGCTTTTGCCTTGAGGCTTTCAGGTGTGTGAGCAGCATGGTTCTCTAATCTAGGTCCTTGTTCTCCCACGTATCTGCACTTAAAAAGTTGGTATTAAATCTCTATAATTTTTAACTGCTGTCTACAGTCCTAAATCAGAATCTAAAATCAAGTGTTCTTTTTTAGCTAGAGACTTTAAGCATTTGGGATGGATGTGTTTAAGTTCTTGGGTTTACGTTTTCCATTGGGATAAAATTTAAGATGAGTTTGCATGTTTTTTCTTGACAGTTTTCAGTTGACTTCCCAAACAGTGCCTGTGTTATCTGATGTAACAGTTACTCTCAAGCTTAAACCTTGAGAAAAATCTTAAAGACTTCCATTATATGTAAGAAATCATGCCAGAATTTCTGATGTGTTAAATAGTTTAGCCATTTTAGGAACGTTGTCATGGCTGAGATAAACTGGACATACAGATTTTCATATACTTGGTTACTAGAAAGAGAGCTCTAACTTACATGTTTATGATTTGCGCAAATAGATAAGATTTAATAGGTACAAATGATTAAATTTTAAATGATTTTGTAATTTCAAATGAGAATTCTTAGTCAAAACGTTTAAATATCTTATTTGCCTTATATTTAAAAGTTACAATTTAGTTTATTTTTTGCAGTAAATACTTTCAAATTTCAAAATTCAGTATGAACTTATTAAAAAAAAAAAAAAACCCTTACTGTCGCTTCTATTCGGACTCAAAGCGATTCTATAGGACAGAGTAGAACTGCCCCATAAGGTTTCCAAGGAGCGCTTGGTGGATTCCAACTGCCGACCTTTTGGTTAGTAGCCAAGCTCTTAACCACTATGCAACTAGGGCTCCATGAACTTACAAGGTATGCTTTATGAAGACTTGTTCTTGTAGTTATCCTCACCCAGCCCATTCCTCTTCCACCAGCTGCGTTTAGATAGCCAGCTTTATTACTTTCTGAACCATCTTGCCAGTGCTTATATAAAAATAAATCTAAAATTTTTTATTTCTCTTAGTTTGTTACACAGAAAGTAGCATGGAGTTTATACTTGCTCTTTTGTTAACATATTATCCTGGAGATCTTTTCATAACAATGTTTTTGTTGTTAGTTACCATGGAGTCATTTCCTACTCACGGTGACCTCAAGTGTTCATAGTAGAACTGCATTCCATAGAGTTTTCAAGGCTGTGGCCTTTGGGAAGTAGATTGCCAGGCGTTACTTCTAAGGTGCCTCTAGGTGGGTTTGAACTGCAAACTTTTGGTTAATAGTTCAGCCCTTAACCATTTGTGCCACTCAGGGACTCCTTTGATAACAATAACAATGCATAACAAACAAACGCAACCTTTAGCAGTTGAGTTGATTCCAAATCATGATGACTACATGTGTTACAGAGTAGCACTGAGTTCCATAGGTTTTTCTTAGCCTTAATTTTGAGGGAAGCAGATTGCCAGGCCTTTCTTCCATGGCACCACCCACCACTGGGTGGGTTCATACAGCCATTCTTTTGGTTAGTAGTCCAAGACAAACCGTTTGCACCACCCAGAGACCTTCTAAAAAGTATGTAGCAGATCTAAATTTAAATTCTTATAAAACTTTCTAATACTGGGTATGGTTGATATTAGTTTTGTTGTTTTTAACCATATAACCACAAAAGGATACTTGCATTGTTTCTTTCTAATATTTTCCTTTTACAAACTTGCTCTGGTAAGTATAAATTAAGATCCAGGTATCAAAAGTTTAGATACTAAAGCCTTTCTTCACCTAAACCAAACCAACTAAACCTGTTGCCATCAAGTTGATTCCAACTCATAGCAACCTATAGGACAGAGTACAGCTGTACTACAGGGTTTCCAAAGAGCGGCTGGTGTATTCTAACTGTTGACTTTTTGGTTGGCAGCTGAGCTCTTAACCACTGTGCCACCAGGGCTCCACTCATATGCTTATAAAATTAATATGTGAAAACTATATTTCTTTTGAATTTTAAATAATATTTTATACTTTCTGTTGTTAACTGTATCATGAAGTTTTCCTGTGTAGTTTACATACCAGTACTCTAAATCCCTGGTAATAAATAGATCTTGGTCAGTTTTTATGGCCTCTCAGTATGTCCCTTCCTGATTTCATCTTCTCCCTGCCTGGAGATTGTTACTGTGTATATTTTAGAAGTTTATTTTTATTACCATTATTATTGCTATTATTGTAACGTTACCATGCTTGTCTTATTCTGGAAACTCTATTCTGTTTAGTTTTGTCTCTTTTGAGCCTTCTGTAAATTCAGTTATTAATCTGTATGGGTTCCTTGGTGACTTGTTTTCCTCAGGATGGTTTTGAGTTTCATGCATGCTGGTATAGCTTTAGTCTACCCATGTTCCTCTGTGTGGATGTTACCATTATATGAATGGGCCACATTTTACCTGTTTATTGTAGAGCTTACAGGATTTGAGTGGTTCAAGAGTAATTTTGTTCTTGTGAATATTGCTGCTCTTCTTCTGTTCATTCTGTTTCCAAGCTCCAAGTACTCTTGCACAATATTTTTCCAGTGAGAGGAAATTGATCAGTTGCAGATCACCAAGTTTCAATTTATTAGGAAGTGCTGATGGATTTTACAGATTTTTCCCCACAAAGTGTGCATGTGTATTTTATTTGTTCCATCTGCTTGGTAGCCATAGGTATTCTCTAAATAATTTTTGCTCTTGTAAAGAGTATAAAATGGTATTTTGCTTTGATTTTATTCTGCAGTTACTCTATACTGCTCCACTACTCCACTGCTAACAATGTTGTGCATATTTTCCCACTTTTTAGAGCTCCTTTGTAAAGTTTAAATTATTTTTGCTAGTTTGTAACTTATTTTTTCACTCATTTTTCCTGCTCCTTAAAGAATAGTTGTCAATTTTAGTATAGTTGAATTTGTCTCTTCCTATTTGTCTTACTCTTCCTGAGAATTTTTTTTTCTATTCTGGTGTCATAAGATCTTTTGCTTGTAACTTCTGAAAGTAGTGTAATTTTGCATTTTTATATTTAAAACTAGTCTGCTTGCAATTGATGTTTGCATATGGAGTACATGGGAGTAGGTTAATTATTTCAGTTAGATCATTAGTTGATAGTACCCAACATACTGAAGTGTATATGCTGTCACTGCCCTGCGGTGCTTGCTGTGTCATGAATCAAATTTCCTTATAGATTCGTGGACCTTTTCCTGAGCTGTTTTTTTCCTTGGTCTGTTTGTGTATTCCTATACTATAGAGTTCTGGTGGCACGGTAGTTAAGAGCTACTGTTATTAACCAAAAGGTCGGCAGTTTGAGTCTACCGCTGCTCCTTGGAAACCCTGTGGTGGGGCAGTTCTACTCTGTCCTATAGGGCAACTATGGATCGGAATTGACTGGACGGCAGCGGGTTTGGGTTTATACTGATAACATACTAACGTATTACAGCTTTATTTATCAATTAATAAATAAAACAATTTTACATATGATGTATTTGGACAAGTCCTCATGACTTCTTAGAACATGTAGGCTCTTTGTGTACGTTTACAAATATATTTTGGAAGCAGTTTCTGGTGAAGTTCTAAAAGTAATAAAAATGTTTGGAATTTTATGGAAGTACATTGGAAATGATCTGTTCTGGAGAGCAATTTTCTAAGAGTGTGATGTTTTTTCACATTTCTATTTGGGTGCTATTTAATAACGTTTTATAATTTTAGGATCTTTTGTTTACCTAATTGCAGTCCTTTTTGGTACTTTTTATTTTTACTAACATATATTACCGCTCTCCGTTAGGCAATATTTATTTTTAATAAGATCCCAAAGGTTAGTTACTGTTAGAAACTATAAATGCTTTCGCATTATGGCTTGAATGAATTACAGCTTTGAAAATCTCTCCAAATTCCATTTATGTTAAGAACAACATTTTCTTCTTTTTCCCTGTGCCTGTGATGGTCTCTTGGAGCTGAGTCGTCATTAAATGCTGTGTAGAAGGAAGGGAATCCTGCCTGTTACCAAAGGCGTGACCAGAGTCTACGTGAGCCAAAGAACCCCCCTTCTGCAGTATGCTAGTAGAACTGAGGACGTGAAGGACAAAAGCATGCTGTGCTTCTGCAAATCTAATAGAAATGCTTTTATCTTGAGTGCAATGAAATTACGTAGTGCTGATATATTTCAGGAAATTCCTAGAATTTCCGGGTTATAAGGGAATCTATTTGGATCTTTTTAATGAAGCTTGAATGTTCTCTATAATATAGTCTGCCGAATAGTCAACCCTGTGGAAATGACCCAAGGATGGCAATTTCACTACCTTTAAATTTAAAAAAAAAAAGGTAATAGATGCACATGGCATAAAATTTAAAAGCGTGTCCATCAGCCATGCTGTTCCCCTCTTCAGAGTCAGCTATAGCTATTCGTTTCTGATGTGTCTTTCCAGATACATTCTATGCGCTTACATGCAAATGTCTACTGTTCTCCCCCACCCCGTTCCCCACTGTTTGTTGTTGTTGTGTGCTTTTGAGTGAATTCTTTTTTTTTTGGAGCTTTTTTCCCTAAGATTGTGGTTTAGGTGAAAGTTTACAAATTAGTTTCTCGTTAAAGAGTTAATACACAAATTATTTTGTGACATTAATTGCCAACCTGGCAATGTGTCAACACTTTCCCCTTCTCCACCCTGGGTTCCTTCTTTGCATTCGTCTAGTTTTCCTGTCCCTTCCTGCCTTCTCATCTTTGCTTTTGGGCTGGTGTGCCCGTTAGTCTCCTATGCATGATTGAACTATGAAGCATGTCCCTCGCGTGTGTTATTGTTGGCCCTATAGACCTGTCTAGTGTTTGGCCGAAGGGTGAACCTCAGGAGTGACTTGAGTACTGAGTTAGAAGGGTGTCTGGGGGCCATATACTTGGGGTTTCTTCAGTCGCTGTCACCCCAGCAAGCCTGTTTCCTTGTTTTTGTTTTTTTTTGGTGAATTTGAATTTTCTCCGTTTTTCTCCCACCCTGTCCAGGACTTTCTATTGTGATCTTTGCCAGAGGAGTCGATGGTGGTAACCTGGCACCATCTCTTTCTGGGCTCAATCTGGTGGAGGTTGTGGTAGTTTTGATCCATTAGTCCTTTGGACTAATCTTTCCCTTGTGTCTTCGGTCTTCCTTTGTTCTAGCCTGGATGGGGCTAGTAGATGTATCTTATCTTAGATGGCCGCTCACAGGCTTTTAAGATCTCAGTCGCTACTTAACCACACTAGGATGTAGAACATTTTCTTTACAGACTGTATTATGCCAGTTGAGTTAGATGTCCCCCAAGACCATGGTCCCTAGCCCTCAGCCCAGTAGTTCGGTCTCTAAGGACTTTTGGATATGTCTGTGAAGCTTCTGTGACTTTGTCCTGGTCAAGTAGTGGTGACTTCCCCAGTATTGTGTACTGTCTTTAATTTTCACCAAAATTACCACTTATCTACTATTTAGTTAATGTTTTTCTCTCCTCACTCCTCCCCTCCCTTGTAACCATCAAAGATTGTTTTTACGATAGTGGTTACCTACAATATTTGTTCTTTTGTGATTGTTTTATTTTACTCAGCATAATGCAATACAGATTAATCAAGGTTGTGAGATGTTTTGCATATTTGTCATTGTTCTTTATAGTATTCCATTGTGCATACGTACCATACTTTATCCGTTCATATGTTGATGGACATCTACGTTGTTTCCATGTTTTTGCTATTGTGAATAATGCCACAGTGAACGTGGGTGTGCATATGTCTATTCATGTGACGGTTCTTATTTTTCTGGAATATATTCCTAGGAGTGGGATTGCTGGATCACAATCCAGTATTTCTAGCTTTTTAAGGAAGTGCCATATTTTCCAAAATAGTTGTACCATTTTGCATTCCCGCCAGCAGTGCATAAGAGTTCCAATCTCCCTGCAACCCTTCCAACATGTTATTTCCTGTTTTTTTTTTTTTTATTTGTGTCAGTAATGGTATTTGCATTGGGATTGCATTGTATTTTAGATTGCTTTGGGTAGAATTGACATTTTCCTAATGTTGAGTCTATCCATGAGAATGGTATGTTTTTCCATCTGTGTAGGTCTCGTTTGGTTTTTTGCAGTAGTGTTTTATAGTTTTCTTTGTATAGGTCTTTTATGTCCCTGGTTAGATTTACTCCTAAGTGTGTGTGTTTTTTTTTTTTTAAGGGGCAATTATAAATGGTGTTGCTTTCCTGATTTTCTTTTTGTAGTTCTCTTTGTTGGTGTACAGGAATCCAACAGATTTTTTTGTATGTTTATCTTGTATCTTGCTCCTCTGGTGAATCTTTGTATTAGTTCCAGTAGTTTTCCTGTGGAGTTCTTTGGGTTATCTATGTATAGTATCATATCATCTGCAACTAGGGATAGTTTTACTTTTTCTTTATCAATTTGGATGCCCATTTCTTTTTCTTGCCTTATTGCTGTAGCTGGGACTTCCAACACAATGTGAAATAGGAGCGATGATAAAGGGCATCTTTGTCATTCCTGTTCTCGAGGGGAATGTTTTCAGCCTCTCTGTTGAGAATGATATTGAGTGTTGGTTTTGTATAGATGCTCTTTATTATGTTGAGAAATTCCCTTTTATTCCTATCTTATTGAGAGTATTTAACAGGAATGGATGTTGGACTTTGTCAGATGCCTTCTCTGCGTCAGTTGAGATAATCGTGTGATTCTTCTATTTATGTGGCGGATTACGTTGATTGATTTTTCTAATATGGAACCATCCTTGCATACCTGGTATGAATCCTACTTGGTCGTGGTGTATTATTTTTCTTAATATAGTGCTGAATTCTATTGGCTAGGATTTTGTTGAGAGTATTTGCATTAATATTCATGAGAGATGTCGGTCTATAATTTTGTTTTTTGTGATGTCTTTTGGTATCAGGGTTATGCTGGCTTTATAGAATGAATTCGGAAGTATTCTTCCCTTTTATGTGTTTTGAAATAGTTTGAGTAGTGCTGGAGTAAGCTTTTCTCTGAATATTTGGTAGAATTCTCCACTGAAGCCATCTGGGCCAGGATCTTTCTTTTGTTGGGAGGTGTTTTTTTTAAACCTTTTCAATTTCTTGTTATGGGTCTCATCAGATTTTCTACCTTAGTTTGTGTTAGTTTAGGTAGATAGTGTGTTTCTACAAATTTGTCCATTTTCTCTAGATTTTCAAATTTGTTAGAGTGCAGTTTTTTATAGTACTCTGTTATGATCCTTCTTATTTCAGTTGAATCTGTTGTAATGTTCCCTTTTCATTTTTTATTTGAGTTATTTGCTTCCTCTCCTGTTTTTCTTTTGTCATTTTATCCAGTGGTTTGTTGATTTTGTTGATCCTTTCAAAGAACCAACTTTTGGTTTTGTTGATTTTATTTTTCTAATCTCTGTTTTATTTCTGTTTTTTATTTTTATTTTTTTCTAGTGGCTGTGGGCTTTTGCTGTTCTCATTCTGTCGAGTTGTAGGGCTAATATTTTGTTGTGTGTGCGCTTATTCCTGTAATTTGATTTGGGAGCACTGTCTTAGCTCTGTTCAATAAGTTTTGGTATGCTGTGTTTTCACTCTCATTTAATTACAGAAATTTTTTTATTCCATCTTTGATTTATTCTATTACCCAGTGGTTTTTAAGCAGGGTGTTAGTTCCCATGTACTTGATTTTTTTCCTTGCTCTTCCTCTGATAATTTGTTTTCATGGCATTGTGATCAGAGAAGATGCTTTGTGTTATCTCAGTTTTTTGGATTTTGTTGACAGTTGCTTCGTGGCCTAAGATGTGACCTGTTCTGGAGAATGTTCCATGTGTGTTGGAAAAGAATGTATACTTTGTTGTTGGGTGGAATGTTCTATGTGTGTCTGTGAGGTTGAGATGGTTGATTGTGGCCTTAAGATCTTCTGTATCTTTGCTGAGTTTCTTTCTCCATATTCTGTCCTTTACAGAGAGTGGCATGTTGAAGTCTCCTATTGTGGAACTGTCAGGTTTTTTTTCTCAGTGCTGTTATAGTTTATGTGTTTGGGAGACCTTTCCTTGAGTACATAGGTATTATGGTTATGTCATCATGATGGACTATTTCTTTAATTGTTGTATATTGTTCTTACTGTTTTTTATGGTGGGTTTTGTCTTAAGGTCTGTTATACTTTTATGTCTTTCCAAGGTGTGTCTCTTATAGATAGCATATTGATGAGTTTTTTTTTTTTTCTCCATCCTGTCGCACTATTTACAGGTGAATTTAAGTCATTTACGTTCAGTGTGATTCTTGGTAAGTGTGAATTTATTGCTGTCACTTTGTAGTAGTATTTATTTAATGCCAGGAGGCAAACAAGTTAGCTTCTAAAATTATGTAAAACAAAATTGATTTAATGTAATGAAATGTGGCAAAATGAGTTCCTTTGTATGACCTTTTACCTGGATTCTTAGGAAAAACAGTTTGAGAAATTTTCCCTATGCCCTTAAGACTTACCTTTGCTCTAGTTTTCTAGCCCAGAGTTTGTTACTTTTGTCCAGATTGTCATTTCCTGAGTAAGCTGTAAACTTGTGGTTTGATACTTTTCATCTGGCGCTCAGGTGCTACCTACTCTGTGACTGGTCTGTTTTATCCACCTTTCAGAGATTGGCCAATATATGTTTGCAAATGAAGCAGTTGTAGCCTACTATGCAAATGAAGTGTCTGTGGCCTGCTGAGAGGGAATTGGTCAGCTTTTGGCCCTGATGGGAGGGCCATGCCTTGAAATTGACCAAGAATTTGCTTATATAAGCAACCGACCCCACAGAGGTTTGTAGATAGAGAAGGAAAAATGAAGCAGGAAGGGAAAAAGGCAAGAGAGAAGCAGAGAGGAGGCAAGGAAACTCCTATAAGAGCTGTAATACACCAAAGACAGAAGTCTGGAGGAGGCACTGCAGCAGAGCTGGCAGCAACAGGCCTGGAAGGGGCCCTGTGGCAGAGTTGGTGGTGACAGCAGAAACTGCTGCTAGGAATGCAGGTAAGAGAGCTGAACAAAAGTGCTGTACTGGCTATGAACTGAATCAGTTAACAGTGGAGAGGCCGTCAGGGAAACCGAAGCCACAGTGGCCTGTCCTGAGGGGCTGAGAGGTTCTGAGGGATTTGAGAGAAGGCCTGTCCTGAGGGAGCCAAGAGGTGGCCTGTCCTCAGGGTCCTCAGGGGGGCCAAGAGGAGGCCTGTCCTTTGGGGGCTGAGAGAAGACCTGCTTAGCTGAGAGGGGTTGTGCACAGTAGCGAGAAAGGCCTGCTTGATTGCATGGCCTAGAGGAGCCAACAGCTGTCCTGCATTGAAGAATGGAGGGATTTGCTCTCCTCTTTGGGTGAGCCTTCCAGACTTTGCTTGAGAGCTTCCTGATCCTGATCAGGAATTGTAGCATGTTGATCTTGATGCTGATGTATACTGTTAATTCCTTAATAAACCACTTAACTGTAAGTATGATCTGGGAGTTCTGTGTGGCCATTGCAACAGGTTACCAAACCCAGAAAGGAAGTAGTGCCGTGAGAGGTTACAGCTGCTGTCAGAATTGGTAAAAAGTTTGGAGGGTGGAGGTATTTCTGACTTCCACCTCATCACTATCAGCTTTGTGCTGGTGATGATTCGCTCTCCTTCTCCTGAAGTTATAGGACTTAAGGTGCTGGTACCATTTTATAGAACGTAAATACCAGAACCAGGGAAAATTGAAATCGAGACACAATGTCAAGATCCCTAGGCTTTGGCTGGAGTGGCAAGTGTTAGAATCCA
This sequence comes from Dugong dugon, assembly GCA_030035585.1. Taxonomy (NCBI): domain Eukaryota; kingdom Metazoa; phylum Chordata; class Mammalia; order Sirenia; family Dugongidae; genus Dugong; species Dugong dugon. Next base: position 18,909,570 of record CM057462.1, on the reverse strand, counting down.
GAAACAGAGACCAGAAAGTGTTAGAAATTTACTACTGATGAGTTGAAGATTTGATTCTAAGAATCCTAATGCCCAAGTTATAAAAGGAAACAATTTCCTTTTCTTTGTGGGAGAGATTGAGTGGTGGATTGTTGAAGTGTTTTCAAGAATCTTTACTAAATACACTAATTGGTCTTGCTTCTGTTGCTTGTGGTAGCTTTTAACATAAGGTAGTTACAATGCTAAAGCATAAAGAAGGAAATTCTGAAACAGTATGATCCAAAACTGATGGTCCCACTAAATCCATAGACTCAACAACCACCATATAATGCCTTCGTAGGGGGTTGAGACTAAAGAACGTATTTGTCTATCTGAAATGATGGTTGTTAAATTATTTTGAAGTATTAATTCGGAAGGTAATTGTATTAGTTTTCTAGAACTGTCATAAAATTTTTTTCAGTTTTGGCAGAAATACAGCATATCATAATGTGTGGTATACAGCAAAAGCCGTGCTCAGAGGGAAGTTCGTAGCAGTAAATGTCTGTATTAAAAAAGAAGAAAAGCTGCTAATAAAAAATCTAACTGAAATATTTAAGGAATTAGAAACAAAAGAACAATTCAGATCCACGACAACCAGAAGGAAGGAGATAACGAAGATCAGGGTAGAGATACAAGAAATAGAGAACAGAAAAAACTATAGAAAAAATCAGCAAAAGCTGATGTTTGGTTTTTGAAAGGATCAGTAAAAGTGACAAACCTTTAGCTAGACGAACAAGGAAGAAAACTTAGAGATTAGAAATGAAGATGGGGACATTACAACACAGTCTGATGAAATAAAAACGATCATTGGAGAGTGCTGTGAACAGTTGTATGCCGGTAAATTTGACAGCATAGATGAAGTGGAGAAATTTATAAACACAAACTTCTACACTAATACAGGAAGAAATAGAAGACCTCAGTAGACCTATAAAAAGTGAAGAGATTAGAAAAGTAATCAAAAATCTCCCAAAGAAAAGTCCCAGATCTGGATAGCTTCTGGGGAATTTTACCAAACATTTACAGAAGAAATCATACCAATCATTGTTAAACTTTTTTAAATAAAAGGAAATTTTCTCTCGATTCTGTGAGGCTAACATCAGTTTGATAACAAAAGCAAAGACACTCCTCTCTCAAAAAAAAAAAAAAACTACAGACCAATATCCTTGATAAATATCTAGAAAAAATCCTCAACGAAATATTGGCAGACTGAATACAGAAGCGTGTTAATAGAATTGTACATTGTGACCAAGTGAGATTTATTCCAGGAATTCAGGAGTGGTTCAACACTAGAAAATCAATCAATGTAATTGACAGGTAGTGGTAGTATTAGCAGTAGCAGCTTCAGATCTCATATAGATTCCTTAGGGATAAGAACCAGGATCAGCACAAAGCTGATTCCTGTGGAGGTCAGACATATTTCCACTCTCCAATCTCTTCACTATTTCTACACCTGCCTTTCCCCCCACAGCACTCTCCTTGTCTTTTCTGGGTTCGGTAATTCGTTGAAGTGGCCACACAGAACTCACAGACCATACTTACAGTTAAGTAGTTTATTAAAGAAGTGGCAGGGCACAATTTGGTATCAGAATTAGTAGGCTGCAATTGAGGATCGGGATCAGGAAGCATGTAGGCAAGTTTGGAAGACTTTCCAGAAGAGGGGAGCACATCCATCCCTTCTAAAGTGCAGGACAGCTATCTCAGCTCCTTTTGGCCCTGCAGGCAAGCAGGCCTTTCTCCTTGCCGTGCACACCCTTTCTCAGCTGTGTAGGCCTTCTCTTGGTTGTGCACACCTCCTGTCTTCCGTGCAGGCTTTATCTCAAACCCTTCAAGACAGGCCTCCTCTCAAGCCCCCTCAGGGAAGGCCTCTCAGCCATACACGTTGCTTCTCAGCCATGCAGGTTTCTCTCTTTGCCTTCACCCTCCCTGCCGTTGGCCTCTCTTCTGCTAAGTGACCCACAGTGTAGGAGCTTGTTTAGCTTTCTTAGCAGCAGGTTTCTGCCATCACCACCGACTCTGCTGCTGGGCCCTTTCTGGACCTGTTACTGCCAGCTGTGACGCAGGACCCTTTCCGGGCTGTCAACTGCTGGCTCTACTGCAGGGCGTTTTCCAGGCCTCTCGCTGTCTTCAGTGTTACAGCCCTCGATCCATGTTAATAGCTCTTCGAGTGTTCTCACTTTCTCTGTCTCTGTTACTGCTGCTTTTCTCTTATTTCTCACTGATCTAAAACTTTTGTGGGGTTTAATAAGTAAACTCCTTGTCAGTTTCAAGGCATGGCCCTCCCAGCAGGACCACAAATTTACCAATCCCCTTGGTGGTCTGCAGGTCATTCCGTTTGCATTGTTAACTAACCAATCACATTAGTGGGCTGCAAGCCACTCAGTTTGCGTAGTAAACTGACTAATCCCTGCAAGATGTGTAAAATAGACCAATCACAGGGCAGACTGGAGCCCAGGGCTAAACAAAAAGTATCAAATTATCAATTTATAGCTTATTCAGGAAATGTAGTCAATTTGGACAAAAGTAACAGACTCTCTGAGGTAGCAGACTAGAGCAAAGATTAATCTCTGGGACTTGGGAAGAAAATATCCAAAGCTGTTTTTCCAAAGAACCAAAGTAAAAAGCCGCTTAAAGAAACTCATATCACTACAGAAGGGCATCTCGGATGCTTCCAGTATTTGGCAATTATGCATAAAGCTGCTGCAAACATTTTTGTGCAGAATTTTGTATGGACGTATGTTTTCACCTCATTTGGGTAAAGATAGGAGTACGGTTGCTGGATCATGTGCTAGGAGTATGTTCAGTTTTGGGAGAAACTGTCAAACTCTTTTGCACTCTGGTTGTAGCATTTTGCACTGAGAAGTCTTTTTGCTCCACTTCCTCAACAACATAAGTTGTCAGTGGTTTGGATTTTAACCATTGTAATACATTTGTAGGAGTCTTGGGGTGGCGCAAATGGTTAGGCATTGACTACTAGTTGAAAGGTTGGTGGTTTGAACTCAGTAAAGTCACCTCAGAAAATAGGCCTCATCATCTGTTTCTGGAAACAGATATGGTTTGAAAGCCATATGAAGCATTTCTACTCCGCACACATGGGATCACCATGAGTCAGAATCAACTCGACAGCACTTAATAACCACAATACATACGTGTTGTGGTTAGGTGTTGTCGAGTCACTTCCGACTCATAGCGATCCTGTCTACAACAGAATGAAACACTGCTTGGTCCTGCACCATCCTCAGAGTCGTTATGCTTGAGCCCGTTGTTGCAGCTATGTGTTAGTCCATCTTGTCCAGAGTCTTCCTCTTTTTCACTGACTCTCTGCCTTAGCAAGCATCACGTCCTTCTCCAGGGACTAGTCCCACTTGACACCACGTCCAAAGTATGTGGGACGAAGTCTTGACTATCCTCGCTTCCACGGAGCGCTCTGGCTGTATTTATACCAAGACTTGTTCATTCTTCTGGTAGTCCATGGCGTATTCAGTATTCAACAACACTGTAATTCTGCTTCAGTTCTGCTTCAGTCGTCTTTGTCCTGTGCATATGAGGTAATTGAAAATACCATAACTTGGGTCAGGCGCACCTTAGTCCTCAGAGGGACATCTTTCCTTTTCAACACTTCAAAGAGGTCTTTTACAGCATATTTGCCTAATGCAGTATGTCATTTGATTTCTTGACTGCTGCTTCCATGAGTGTTGATTGTGGATCCAAGTGAAATGAAATCCTGGAGGACTTAAATATTTTCTCTGTGTATCATGATATTGTTTATTGGTCCAATTTGTGAGGATTTTTGTTTTCCTTATGTTGAGGTGTAATTCATACCGAAAGCTGTAGTCTTTGTTGTTTTTTAGTAAATGCTTGAAGTCTTCTTCGATTTCAGCAGACAATATGTGTTAAGTGCATATTGCAGGTTGTTAATCAGTTTTTCTCAATCCTGATTCTGTGTTCTTCATATGGTACAGCTCCTCGGATTATTTGCCCAGCATACAGATCGAATAAGTATGGTGAAAATATACATTCCTGATACACACCATTCCTCATTTTCGGCCATGCAGTGTTCTCTTGTTGTGTTCGAACAACTGCCTCTTGGTCTGTGTACTGGTTCCTCATGAATACAATTAAGTGTTCTAGAATTTGTATTCTTCACAGTGTTATCCATAATTTGTTATTCACACAGTCAATTGCCTTTGCATCATCAATAAAACACAGATAAACATCTATTATTCTTTGCTGTCAGCCAAGATCCACCTGACATCAGCAATGATATCCCTCATTCCACATCCTCTTCCAAATCCGGCTTGAATTTCTGGCAGTTCCCTATTGATGGACTGCTGCAACAGTTTTTCAGTGATTTTCAACAAAATTTTACTTGCATGTGCTATTAGCGATATTGCTCGGTAATTTCCACATTCTGTTGGATCACTTTTCTTTGGAATGGGCAGAAATACGGATCTCTTCCAGTAGGGTGGCCAGGTAGCTGTCTTCCAAATTTCTTGGCATAAATGAGTGAGCGCTTCCAGCGCTTTATCTGTTTGTGGAAACATCTCAGTTGGTATTCTGTCAATTCCTGGAGCCTTGTTTGAGAATGCTTTCAGTGCAGTTTGGACTTCTTCCTTCAGTACTGTCTGTTCTTGATCATATGCGATCTCCTGAAATGGTAGAATGTCATCTAATTCTTTTTGGTACAGTGACTCTATATTCCTTCCATCTTCTTTTGATGCTTCTTGCAAAGTTCAATATTTTGCCTGTAGAATTCCTCATTAGTGTAACTCGAAGATTGAATTTTTTTTCCCAGTTCTTTCAGCTTGAGAAATGCCAAGCATGTTCTTTCCTTTTAGTTTTCTAATTGTAGGTTTTTGCATATTTCATTATAATACTCTGTCTTCTCAAGCTTCCATTTGAAATTTTCTGTTCAACTCTTCATCATTTTTTCCTTTCGTTTTAGCTACTCTATTTTCAAGTGCAAGTTTCAAAGCCTCTTTTAATAACCATTTTGGTCTTTTTAATGAGCTTTTGCTTTTTTCATGTATAATGTTGTTTATGTTATCCTACAACTCATCTGGTCTTCAGTCATTAATGTTTAGCGCCTCAAATTCATTTTTGAGATGGTCTCTAAATTCAGGTGGGATATTTTCAAGGTGGTATTTTTGCTTTCGTGGAGTTGTTTTAATTTTCTTCAGCTTCAACTTGAACTTGCCCGTGAGCACTTGATCTCTTCTGTAGTTGGTTGCTGGCCTTGTTCTGACTGATAATATTGAGCTTCTTCTCCACTGTCTCTTTCCACAGACGTAGTTGATTTGATTTCTGTGTATTCCATGTAGCGAGGTCCACGTGTCCCGTCTCTGTGTATGTTTATGGAAAAGGGTATTTGCAGTAAATAAGTCATTTGTCTTGTAAAATTCTAACATGCAATCTCTCTAGTCATTTTTATCACCAAAGCCTTATTTTCAACTATCAGTCCTTCTTTGTTTTGTTTTCACGTTCAAAAAATAACATGTTTAGTAGCATTATTGTTTTAACTTGCAGTTATTTAATAACCTATGATGTCGAGCATTTTCATATTTTTATTTGTCACCTATATTATTTTCTTTGGTGAAATATCTTTTCGCATCTTTTGCCCACTTTGTAATTGAGTTTTTTGTTTGTTGACTTTTAAGTGTTCTTTGTATACTTTGAATACCAGTTCTGTATCAGATATGTGTTTTGCAAAGACTTTTTACCAGTTTTTGGCGTTTGTTTTTCACTCTTTTAACAGTGGTTTTTGCAGAGCAGAAGATTTTAGTTTTATTGAAGTCCCTTTATCCTTTTTTTTTTTGGTCATGGATCATACTTCAGTGTTGTATCTGAAAAGTCATTGCCAAACCCAAGGTCACATCGGTTTTCTTCTTTGTTCTCAGAGTTTTACAGTTTTGCATTGACGTTTAGGTTTTTGATCCATTTTAAGTTAATGTTTGTGAACCATGTAAGGTTTGTATTTGTTGTTAGGTGCTGGTGAATTGGTTCTGACTCGTAGCGACCCTGTAGTGGCAACAGAAGGAAACACTGCCCGGTCCTGTGCCATCCTCACTGTTGTTGCTGTGCTTGAGCCCATTGTTGCAGCCACTGTGTCAGTCCATCCCTTTGAGGGTCCTTCTCTTTCGCCTGCCCTCTACTTCACCAAGCATATCTTTCTGCAAGTCTGTGTCTAGATTACTTTTTTTTTCTGACGTGGATATTCCGTTTTCCCAGCACCATTTATTGAAATTTATTGAATGGCATTTGGTCCCTTCTCATAGATCAGATGACTGTTTTTGTGTGGTATCTATTTCTGAGCCCTCTCTTCTGTTCCATGGATATATTTGTGTATTGTTTTGCCAGTACCACAGTTTTTTGATTACTGTAGCTTTAGAATTAGTGTAGTGTTAGTGTCCCCACTTTGTTGTTTTTCAGTATTGTGTTGGCTATTCTGAATCTTTGCTCTTTTCATACAAATGTTAGAAAAAGTTTGTATCCACAAAATAATTTGCTAGGTTAACTGGCGTCTTAAAGATTGAAGTTTCCTTTCTATGAACATGGAATATCTAATTATTTACATCTTTTTTGATTTTTTCCATCAGATTTTGTGGTTTTCTTCATGTGGATTTTTTACACATTTGTTAGGTTTATATTATTTCATTTTTCTTATTATTGCTGATATAAATAATACTGTGTTTTTACTTTTAAATTGCAATTGTGTTTTATTGGTATATAGAAAAGCAGTTGACGTTCATGTTGTAGAGAAATACATGAACTCTGTTTCAAGTTAAAACAGAGGTTTATTAAGGGTTTAAAACAATTGTAATTGAGGAACTACTTAGCCCAGTGAAAGTGGAACTAGGTAGTCTGGGGTGGCTTGGTTATACAAGTACTCTTATGGGGTAAAAATAGGAACCAAACCATAGAGAAGACAATTACAGGAAAATCAATACATTTTGTAATAATCGCACTCTGTTACTGATTAGTAGTAGTTGTAGTGATTACAGATAGTTTCACAGGATGCTTAGATCATGGTCACAAGATTCTTACGTTTGTTTCCTTTGTTTTGCAGAAATGCCTTATTGGCAACAGCACCCAGACAGCACTCTTCCTGAGTACATGTATTTTGAGGAGTGCAGTTGATCACTTGGTCAAGATCCCTCAGGGCATATGGTTTCACATTCTCATTTTGACCACTGAGGAAAACCATGTTTTTCTCAAAAATATAACTGTTAGTGTAGAAGCCAGATTAGAATTAGCACAGTCAGCATATTATGCTTTTGTCTCACTGCACTGAAAGTTTTCTTTTCCTGAGATAGTATAGTAACTTTTTATCCTGCAACTTTGGTATGATGGATTGTTAGTTTCAGGAGTTTTTGTTGATTCTTTGGGATTTTGTACATAGTCATATCATCTGAGAACAAAGTTTTATTTCGTCCTTACCAGTTTGCTTTTTCTTTCTTTTTCTTGTCAATGCATTACCTAAGATTTCTGGTACAATATTGAATAGAAATGGTGAGTGGCAACAGTCTTGCTTTGTTTCTGATTTTAGCTGGAAAGGATCTAGTTTCTCACTTCTAATTATACTAGCAGTAGGTTTTCTGTACGTGTTTTTTATCAAGTTGAAGGCATTCCTTTCTTAGTTTGCTGAGACTTTTTATCATGAATGAGTGTTGGATTTTGTCTTTTGATATGTTCATATGATTTTCGTTTTTGGCCTTTTGATGTGATACATTAATTGATTTTCTAATGTTGAACAAGCCTTGCAAACCTAAAATAAATGCCACTTGGTCATGGTGTATAATAGTTATGCATTGTTGGATTCTATTTCCTAGTATTTTGTTGAGTTTGGTCCTGTGTTCATGAAAAATATTGTTCTGTAGTTTTTTTAGTTTTTCTTTATATTGCCTTGATTTTCTCTCCATATGAAAAATTTAAGTTTTTTAGTCTCTTTTTGTTTTAATGTTATTTTTTACATATTAACATCTGTTTCTCTATTTTCAGGGTTTTAGCTTTGATATATTTTTGTGACTTTCCTATCTGGGTTGATATCTAGTTGCTCTGTCCTTTGTTCTAGTCTTGGGTTGTTATCTGATGTTACTGATTTTCTAACCAGAGGACTGCCTTTAGTATTTCTTGTAATTTTGGTTTGGTTTTTGCAAGTTCCCCAAACTTCTGTTTAGCTGGAAATGCCCTAATTTTGCCATTATATTTGAGAGACAGTTTTGCTGGATATATAATTCTTGGCTGGCAGTTTTTTTCCTTCAAGACTTTATGTATGTTATCCCATTGCTTTCTTGCCGGCATGGTTTTCTGCTGAGTAGTCTGAGCTTGTTGTTATTGACTCTTTTGTGGATAACTTTTTATCTCTAGCTGCCCTTAAAATTCTATCTTTGGTTTTTGGAAGTTTGATTATATGTCTTGGTGACTTTCTTTTGCAGTCTACCTTAAATGTGGGGTTTGATGAGCATCTTGGCTAGATATCGTCATCTTTCACGATATCAAGGAAGTTTTCTGCCAACAAATTTTCAGCAATTCTCTCTGTATTTTTAGTCCTCCCTGTTCTGGTAGTCCAGTCACTCATAGGTTATTCTTCTTGATAGAATCCCATGTAATTCTTAGGGTTTCTTCTTTTTTTAAAATTCTCTTATCTGATTTTTCCTCAAATAAGTTGGTGTTAAGTGCTTTATCTTCAGTCTCACTAATTTTGACTGTCATTGCCTTAATTCTGCTGCTCCGAGTTTGTATTGAATTGTCTTAATTCTGAAACTTTATTGTTAATTTTCTGGATTTCTGATTGCTGTTTCTCTATGGGTTTTTGCAGTCTGTTAAAGTTGTGATCGTGGTCTTTTCTAATCTTTTTAATTTCCTCTATTTTGCATAATTTCTTTCGTGATCTCTTGAAAAATTCTGTATGTTAATCTTTTGTATTCTGTTTTGGTAATTCCAAAAAATTTTCTTTCTCCAGAAAATTTCTAGGTTCTTTATTTTGGGAGTTTGTTGAAGCTGTTATGGTTTGCCTGTTTATGTGATTTGATATTGATTGTTGTATCTGAGCCATCAATTATTTGTTTGCTTACTGTGTCTTAGTTTCTTGTTGTTTTGTTTTGGTATGCCCAATTAGGCTGCTCATATGAGTTAGCCTAGTCTCCAGTGCCCCTGAAGCGCTAATGTCCTGCCTCCAGGTGGTCAGACCTCCCACTGTGTGAGCCCAGGAGTCCACCCACTCCTCCTGTATGGCTTCAGCTCAGGTGTTCAGGTAGTTGGTCACCAAGTGTGTGGTGCAGGCTCTCACCTACAGTTCTAGACAGGCATAGGTGATTGGTGTAAGCACAGGCATTTGGTTGCAGCAGGGGGATACAAGCTGACAGCCACCCCCAAGTGTCTAGGAGGAAAGCATGTCCCTGTTCCCTAGAGCGCGTAGATGGGTGGGTTTTGCAGCTGGACTGTGAGCACCCAGTACTGTTGGCTTTAACGACTGGGGCGCATCTCTTATTCTTGGGCCCCAGTCGCAGGTGGCTAGGTGGCATTGGTGGAGCCACCAGTCCTCAGGCCCCTGATGTGGGTAGGTGAAGACCCTGCTTAATGGGCAGAGTTAAATGTTATGAACCTGCTATTTCACAGCTGAAACAGTTGCTAAGTTAGAGTTCAAGTATATACCCTGCTGTACTGCGGTAATGAGGGTGTAAGCTGCTGAAATGGGCCCACACAAGTCTATGCAAGGGGAAGGGCACTCAAAGTCCGTGGATCCTTTATGCCTGTGCCTAGGCAAAGGAGCTGTGCCTACCCTGAATTACTGGCTTAGGGGAGCTGGCAGAGTATTTTTCCCCATTAATTTGTTAATTCTGCAAGGCCAGGAGAATGGCTCAGGGCACATGACGGGTCCTACTTCTGGCCTAGGGGATTTGGCAGTTGCTGAAGCCAGTCCCGGACCCAGTGCAGAGCAGGAGTGGGGAGGTAAATGGGGGAGAGGTGTTTTTGATCCACACAGTAGGCCAGACGCAAATACTTTTGTTGGTTGAGGGCTGCTTGTCACTGGTTCTGGATGGCCAAGTAGACTCTCTGCCACTGGGTCTCTCTCAGTGTGGAAAACGCCTCCCGAGCGCCACAGCTTGCCTGCCTTACTACGCATCACGAGCTGATCAGGTCTGAAGGGCTCAGGCTCTCGCCAGGTTAGGTCTGGCAACTCCTCCCTGCTTCCGAACCATCTCGCCCCCCGCCCCCCGCCACTCAGTCCGATTCTTCAACTTTGCCTTTGGTGTTCAGGGCTTCTAGATTGTCATATATAATCGATTTGCTTGTTTTTTCGGGTCTTTGTTGTAAGAGGGACTACCGGAGGTGTCTGACTACTCAGCCATCTAGGCCCCGCTGCTTCCTTTGTAGTTTTTCTTTTTGTCTGTTTTTGGTATGTGGGTAATGTTGACCTCAAATAGTTTGGAAGTATTTCTCCTCCTTTTTTGTGGAAAAGATAGATAAAAATTGGTATGCTTTTTTCATTAAATATTCGGTATGATAGGTTTCAACGCTGAACCCATTTGAGTTCAGTACTTCTGTTACTTGAAATTTTTACTGTTTTAATTAATAGATATAAGCCTAGATAATTTATTTCTGTTTTTGTATATCTCGGTAGATTGTGTTTTCCAACTAGTTTATTTCACCTAGGTTATTTGTGGGCATAGGGTTTATAATAATTTATTATCCTTTCAATGTCTGTGGGATCGATAGTAATACCCCCAGTTTTGTTTCTGGTATTAATAATTTGTCATCTTTTATGCTTCGTCTAGCTTGTGGTTTATCAATTTGATTGACCTTTTGAAAACCAGGTTTTGTTTCTGTTGACTTTATTGATTTCCTATTTTTGTTGATTTGTTTTCCAATTGCTATAGTTTTTTCTTCTGCTTACTTTGGATTTAATTTGTCTTTATTTTTCTAGTTTCAAAGATGGAAACTCAGGTTATTGATTAAGATCTTTCTTTTCTGATAGGTGCATTTAGTGTTATGAATTATTTTCTAAGCATTGTTTTCTCTGCATCTCACGATTTTTGATAAGCTGTATTTTAATTTTTCGTAGTTTACCTTCTAATTTTTCTTGAGGTTGCTTCTTAGTTGCTTGTTTTGAAATGTGTTTTAATTTTTTGGATTTTCCAGCTAATCTTTGTTACTGATTTCTAGTTTAGATTCGTTATAATCTGAGAGTATAGTTTGGATGATTTGTAATTTTTAAGTTTGTTAAGATACGTTTTTGTGGCCCAGAATGTGGTTCCTCTTGGCGCATGTTTCCTGTGAGCTTGAGAAGAATCTATATGCAGCTAATTTTGGATGACATATTCTGTGTCAATTAGATGCAGTCGAATGATGGTGGTGTTACTTCAACTGAGCCCTTACTGATTTTCTGCCTGAAGGATTACTGATAGAGGGATGTTGAAGTCACTAACTGTAATAGTGGATTCGTTTATGTCTCTTTGCAGTTGTATTTTTTTTCTTTTTTTCTTTTATTGTACTTCAGGTGAAAGCTTACAGAGTAGTTTCTCATAAAATAGTAGTACACATGTTGTTCTATGACATTGGTTAACAACCCCACAACATGTTAAGCCTCTAAATTCTCAATCTTTTTTTTTTGATGAAAATTACAGATGGCTAAAGATACACCGTTTCAAAAATTTTTACATTCACAGTTCAGTGACATTGACTACACTCTTCCAACTGTGCTGTTATTCTCACTTAAGATGAAGGTTTACAGAACAAAATAGTTTTTTATTTAACAGTTACTACATATGTTGACCTATGACAAGGGTTAACAATCTCACAGCACATCAAGAATATTCTTATTCCACCTTGTGTTCTCTATCACCAGGGGACTTCCTTGTCCCCTTTTGTTTTCTGGACCTTGTCACTGGACTACTGTACCTCTTTAATCTCATTTGGTTTTTTGTTTTTTTTGTTTTTTAAATTTTATTTTAACACCATTTCAAAACTTTTTACTTACACATTTAAGTGATATTGACTGTGCTCTTCCAATTATGCTGCCATTCTTGCCCAAGATGAAGGCTTACAGGACAAAACAGCCTCCCGTGTAATAGTTACTACAAATGTTGCCCTATAGCAGTGGTCAGCAATCTCACAATACATCGACAGTGTCCTTATTCAATTTGTGTTCCTTATCATCAGTTTCCTACTCCCCCTCTGCCTTCTGGCCCTTGTCACCGGACTCCTGTACCTCGTTAGTCCCATTTAGTTTTACTGGGCTGTCCACTCCCAGGATTAACATCAAACCTCGAAGGTAACTTCACCTCTGAGCTGAAAGGGTGTCTGGGGGCCACACTCTTGAGGTTTCTCTAGTATTCTTTAGGCCAGTAAATCTGGTCTTTTTTTGGGGGGGAGTTAAAATTATGCTCTACATCCTTCTCCAGCTCTGTCCAGAACCCTCTGTTGTGATCCTGGTCAGAGCAGTCAGTGGTGGTAGCCGGGCACCATCTAGCTGTACTGGACTCAGTCCGGTGGAGGCCTTGGTAGCTGTGGACAATTAGTCCTTTGGACTAATCTTTTTGTTGAATCCTGTTCTCTTCATTCTCCCTTGCTCCCGAAGGGATGAGAGCAGTGGAGTATCTTAGATGGCCGCTCATAGGCTTTTAAGACCCCAGATACTACTCACCAAGGTAGAATGTAGAGCATTATCTTTATAAGTAGTCTCATGCCAATTGAGCGAGATGTTCGCCGAGACCGTGGTCCCCAGAGCCCTCCGTCCAACAACTCAGTCCCTCGGGGGGTTTGGATGTGTCTATAGGGCCTCCATGACCTTTCCTTGTGCAGGTTGTGTTAGTTTCCCCTGTACTGTGTACTATGTCACCTCTCACCCAAGATACCACATATCACCTATTTAGTATTTCCCACCCCCCCCATCCCTGGTAACCAACAAGGATTGTTACATTTTGCATGTGAAGTTTTTCATGGGTTTTTACAATAGAGGTCTCACAATATTTGTCTTTTTGTGATTGACTTATTTCACTCAGCATAATGTTCTCCAGTTTCATCCATGTTATGAGATGGTTCAGATTCATTATTCTTTTTCGTTGCATAGTACTCCGTTGTGTGTATGTACCACAGTTTGTGTATGCATTCATCTGTTGATGGACATCGAGGTTGTTTCCATCGTTTTGCTATTGTGAACAATGCTGCCATGAACATAGGTGTGCATATGTCTATTCGAGTGATGACTCTTATTTCTCTAGGATATATTCCTAGGAGTGGGATTGCTGGATAGAATGGTATGTCTATTTCTAGCTTTCTGAGGAAACGCCATATCATTTTCCAAAATGGTTGTATCATTTTGCATTCCCATCAGCGGTGTATAAGAGTTCCCATCTCCCTGCAGCCCCTCCAACATTTGTTATTTCCACTGTTTTTGATTCGTGCCAGTAATGCTGGGGTGAGATGGTATCTCATTGTGGTTTTAATTTGCATTTCTCTAATGGCTAGTGATCGCGAGCATTTCCTCATGTGTCTGTTGGCCATTTGAATGTCTTCCTTGGTGAAGTGTCTGTTCATTTCTTTTGCCCGTTTTTTGATAGGATTGTTTGTCTTTTTGTTGTAGAGGTGTTGGATTTTCTTGTAGATTATGGAGATTAGACCTTTGTCTGACTTGTACTGTCCAAAAATTTGTTCCTAGTCTGTAGATTCTCTTTTGACTCTTTTGGTGAAGTCTTTTGAAGAGCATAGATGTTTGATTTTTAGAAGATCCCAGGTATCTAGTTTATCTGTTGGGTTTTTTGTGTTGACGTTTATGGTTTGTATCCTGTTAATGCCATGTATTAAGGCCTGAAGTGTTGGTCCTATTTTTTCTTCTATGAATTTTATAGTTTGAGGCTTTATATTCAGGTCATTGATCCATTTTGAAGTAGTTTTTGTATATGGTGTGAGGCATGGGTCCTGTTTCATTTTTCTACAAATGGATATCCAGTTTTGCTGGCACCATTTGTTAAAAAGACTGTCTTTTCCCCATTTGATGTATTTTGGGCCTTTGTCAAAGATCAGGTGACCGTAGGTGGATGGATTTACATCTGGGTTCTCAATTCTGTTCCATTGGTCAATGTCTCTGTTGTACCAGTACCAGGCTGTTTTGAGTACTGTAGCTGTATAGTAGGTTCTCAAGTCAGGTAGTGTGAGTTCTCCAACTTTATTCTTCTTCTTCAGTAGTGCTTTACTTATTTGGGGTTTCTTCCCTTTCCATATAAAGTTAATTAGTTTTTCCATCTCTTTGAAGAATGTTGTTGGTATTTGTATTGGGATTGCATTGTATTTGTAGATTGCTTTAGGTAGAATTGCCATTTTCACAATGTTGAGTCTGCCTATCCATGAGCATGGTATGTTTTTCCATTTATGTAGATCCCTTTGGGTTTCTTGCAGTAGTGTTTTGTAGTTTTCTTTGTATAGGTCTTTTACATTCCTGGTCAGGTTTATTCTTACGTATTTTACCTTTTTAGGGGCTATTGAAAATGGCATTGATTTCCTGATCTCCTTTTCATCGTTCTCTTTACTGGTGTATAGCAATCCAACTGATTTTTGAATGTCTATCTTGTATCCTGCTACTCTGCTGAATCTTTCTATTAGTTCCAGTAGATTTCTCGTGGAGTCTTTAGGGTTTTCTATGTATAGTATCTCATCATCTGCAAACAGGGAGAGTTTAACTTCTTCATTACCAATTTGGATGCCCTTTATTTCTTTCTTTTGCCTTATTGTTCTAGCTAGAACTTCCAGCACAAGGTTAAATAGGAGTGGTGGTAAAGGGCATCCTTGTCTTGTTCCTGTTTTCAAGGGGAATGTTTTCAGCCTCTCTCCATTACGAGTGATGTTGGCTGTTGGTTTTGCATAGATGCCCTTTATTATGTTGAGAAATTTCCCTTCTATACCTATTTTATTGAGAGCTTTTATCAGGAATGGGTGTTGGACTTTGTCAAATGCCTTTTCTGCATCAATTGAGATGATCATGTGATTTTTTTTTCCTTTTATTTATGTGGTGGATTATGTTGATGGATTTTCTAATGTTAAACCATCCTTGCATACCTGGTATGAATCCTACTTGGTCGTGGTGTATTATTTTTTTGATATGATACTGAATTCTATTGGCTAGAATTTTGTTCAGAATTTTTGCATCTATATTCATGAGAGATACTGGTCTATAGTTTTCTTTTTTTGTGATGTCTTTTCCTGGTTTTGGTATCAGCGTTATGCTGGCTTCATAGAATGAATTTGGAAGTGTTGCTTCCTCTTCTATGTTCTGAAATAGCTTGAATAGAACTGGTACAAGCTCTTCTATAAATGTTTTGTAGAATTCTCCAGTGAAGCCATCTGGGCCAGGGCTTTTTCTGGTTGGGAGTTTTTTTTATTACCTTTTCAATCTCTTGTTATGGGTCTGTTCAGATTTTCAGTATCACTTTGTTGTAGTTTGGGTAGGCCGTATGTTTCTAGAACTTTATGCATTTCCTCTAGGTTTTCAAATTTGTTGGAATATAGTTTTTCATAATATTCTGTTATAATCCTTTTTATTTCGGTTGGGTCTGTTTTAATGTCCCCCATTTCATTTCTTGTTTGGGATATTTGTGCCCTCTGCTGTTTTTCTTTTGTCAGTCTGGCCAGTGGTTTGTCGATTTTGTTGATTCTTTCAAAGAACCAACTTTTGGTTTTGTTGATTCTTTCTATTGTTTTTCTGTTCTCTATTTCATTTATTTCTGCTCTGATCTTTACTATTTCCTTTCTTCTGGTGGTTGTGGGCTTTTTTTTTTTTTTTTTTGGCTGTTCTCTCTTTGAGTTCTGTAGTTAATGTTTTGATTTTGTCCCTTTCTTCTTTTTTGATATGTGCATCTATTGCTATAAATTGTTCTCTGAGGACTGCCTTTGCTGTGTCCTAAAGGTTTTGGTATGATGTGTTTTCATTTTCATTTGATAATAGGAATTTTTTAATTCCATTTCTGATTTTTTCTATTACCTATTGTTGTGTAAGCAGATTATTTTTCAGTTTCCATGTGTTTGATTTTTTTTCCTTGCTCTTTCTAGTGTTAATTTCTGCCTTGATGGCATTGTGGTCAGAGAAGATACTGTGAATTAATCTCCGCATTTTGGATCTTGTTGAGGATTGCTCTGTGGCCCAAGATGTCTATTCTGGAGAACGTTCCATGTGCATTGGAAAAGAATGTGTACTTTGCAGTGGTTGGATGGATTGTTCTATATATGTCTGTGAGGTTCAGTTGGTTGATTGTGTCCTTTAGGTCTTCTGTATCTTTGTTGAGTTTCTTTTTAGTTGTTCTGTCCTTTACTGAGAGTGGTGTGTTGAAGTCTCCTACTATTATTGTGGAACTGCCAATTTCTCTTTTCAGTGCTGTTTTTTTTTTTTAATGTATTTTGGAGCCCTGTCATTGGGTGCATAGATATTTATTATGGTTATGTCTTCATGATGGATCATCCCCTTAAATCATTATGTAGTGTTCTTCTTTGTCTTTTATGGTAGATTTTGTTTTAAAGTCTATTTTATTTGAGATTAGAATTGCCACTCCTGCTCTTTTTTGATAGTTGTTAGCTTGATATATTTTTTTCCAACCTTTGATTTTAAATAAATTCACAACTTTGTTTCTAAGGTGTGTCTCTTGTAGACAGCAAATTGATGGATCCTGTTTTCTTATCCATTCTGCCACTCTCCATCTCTTTATGGGTGCATTGAGTCCAATTACGTTCAGTGTAATTAATGATAGATGGAAGTTTTTTGGTGTCATTTTGTAGTGCTTTTTTTTGTGATGCTGAAGTTTTCTTTGTTCTTCTTACTCTCTTGTGCTGAGTTACTTTTGTTTGTGGATTTTGTGTTCTTTTGTTTTTGTAGGTTATGTTTTTGTTGAGATTTCATGTTTTTCGTTTTTATTTTTGAGTTGGTTTGTTAACTTTTTTTGTGGTTACCATGAATTTTTACGCTTATCTTTATAATTTTGAAGCAGTCTACCTTTACTTGGTATCGCCTTGCCTTCCTCTCCTTTAGAAGATTCTATACCTATGCCGTTTGTTCCCTCTTTCATTGTTTTGATGTTGTTGTCATCCTTTGATTGATTTCTCTGATTCCCTGTTGTATTTCTTTTGTTTTTGGAAAGTTCTCTGTAGTTCAGTTCCTAGAATGGTGTCTGGTTCATGTGAACCTGCGTCCTAGGTCCTAGGTCCTGCCTGAGGGCTGAAGTTGTTTGTCCTTAGAAGAACTCTCTTTAATAATTCTTGTAAGTTTGGTTTGATTTTTGCATATTCCTTTAGTTTCTGTTTATCTGGAAATGACCTAATTTCACCATCAAATTTGAATGAGAGTTTTGCAGGGTATATTATTCTTGGCTGACAATTTTTTTCTTTCAAGATTTTATATATGTCATCCCATTGCCTTCTTGCCTGCATGGTTTCTGCCGAATAATCTGAGCTTAGTCTTATTGTTTCTCCTCTGTATGTGACTTGTTTATCACGAGGTGCTGTCAGGATTCTTTGTCTTTAGTTTTAGCGAGTGTGAATATGATATGTCTTGGTGATTTTCTTTTAGGGTCTCTTCTATATGGGGTTCATTGAGCTTCTTGGATGGCCAGCTTTTCATTTTTCATGATATTGGGAAAGTTTTCTGTCAGCAGTTTGTCAATGATCCTGTGTTTTCTGTTTTCTCCCCCTGTTCTGGTATGCCAATCACTCGTAAGTTTTTGCTTTTAATTGTGTCCCACGTAACTTTCAGGGTCTCTTCATTTTTCTTTGTTCTTTTTTCTGAGTTTTCCTGAAACAGGGTTGTATCCAAGTGTTTGTCTTTAGTTTCACTGATCCTGTCTTCTATGGTTTCAAATCTACTTCTCAGCCTTTCTATGATACCGTCCATTTCTGAAATCTTGTTGTTTATTTTTTGGATTTCTAATTGTTGTTTTTGTATAATTTCGAGTTTTGAATTTATTTTGGCATTTTGTTCCTGTATCAACTTCCTGAATTCTTCCAATTTTTGGTCTGTATTTTCCATAAATTTGTCTATTTTTTGCTCATGTTTGTCAGCTTTTTGCCTCAGTTCTTGGAAAATTCCGAGTATTAGTGATTTGAGTTCCGTATCAGGTACTTCTAGTGCATTTTCTTCCACAGGAGAGTTATCTGGTGTTTTAATTTGGACGCATATTGGAGCCATCTTGTCTTGGTTTTGTAAATGTTTTGATATTTTTTGCTGTTTTTGGGGCATTCAGTAGATATTTCTCTCGTTTATTTATTGTAGTTTTTTTTTTTTTTTTGTTTCGTCCTTGTGGTACAGCTGGGCAGATCTAGCTGAGGAGGAGCCACTGGGACGGGTTGCTTGTGGCACTCACCACAGCCACCAGGACGGTCGGTAGTCAGTGCTGGGCAGGTTCTAATAGGGCGTGGCTGCACAGCTTGGTGGTGTGATGTCTAGTGCACGGTGCAGGTAGGTAGGGTCCAGCGGGAAGATGGTTATGTGTGAAGCTAAGCTGGATATGGGAGAGAGGAGGAGGAGCAAAAAGCATACAAACATAAAAGAATGCTAGGGAAGTTTGTCGTTGGAATGTACAGCTGAGAGACTATGGGATGGAGGAAACCAGAAGGGGGAAGAGAAAGAAAAGGAAAGAATGACCAAATAAAAAAATCAGAAAAGTTAAAGAACTGCAACGTTCCCAGGGATCCCACCGATGCAGCTATGAGGTCTGGGGGAGTCGGTCTCAGTTTTCACAGCACAGACTGGCCAGAAGGTACAGAGGCATACATCGCCTGGTATTCAGGGATCAGAAAGAGAAGGAAGAGGTAGAGAGACGAGAAATTAAGCAATGAAGAAAGACAAAAGGGGAAAAAAGGGAAAAGATGACAAAACTAATCAAAAAAAGAAGAAAAATAAAATTGAAGAAAAAAAGCAACACGAGCAGTTAGTGCCAACAAATGGGACCCAGAGAGCCCCCACTCGGGTGCGAATTCCAAGAAGCCGGCAGTCTCGGGGTTAAGAGACCGTGGCCACGGGAAGCAGAGGGGCAAACGAACAAAGGCCCCGGGATCTCACCAGCGCAGCAGCCTAGACCTGGAAGCAGCCACACTTCTGAACGTAGCCCCACAGCCCCGCAGGAGAGAGCAAAGACGGCGCTCGGAACCAGGCACCCAGGCAAAAGGAGGGGGAGGCGACAGACAAAGGCTCGCCAGCAGCCAGCAAACGGCCCCCAGAAAGCCGCCATCCCGGGCGCGCGGAACCCAAGCACCGGCGCCCCCCCAGCCCACGGATCCCGGCCACCGAAAGCAGAGGGGCGAACGAACAAAGGCCCCGGGATCTCACCAGCGCGGCAGCTCAGACCCGGACGCTGCCGGACGCAGCCACACGCCCGAACGCAGACCCACAGCCCCGCAGAAGAGAGCAAAGATGGCACTCGGAACCAGGCACCCAGGCAAAAGAAGGGGGAGGCTGCAGAAAAAGCCCCACCAACGCCCAGCAAACGGCTTTCAGAAAGCCGCCAGCCCGGGCGCGCGGAATCTAAGCACCGGCGCCCAGCCCAGGGACCCCGGCCACGGAAAGCAGTGGGGCGAACGAACAAAGGCCCCAGGATCTCACTAGTGCGGCAGCCCAGACCTGGAAGCAGCCATACACCCGAAAAGCAGCCCCACAGCTCCGCAGAAGAGAGCAAAGATGGCCCCCGGAACTAGGCACCCAGGCAAAAGGAGGGGGAGGCAGTAGAAAAAGTTTCGTCAGCTGCCAGCAAACAGCTCTCAGACAGCCGCCATCCCAGGCGCGCGGAATCCAAGCACCGGCGCCCCCCAGCCCAGGGACCCTGGCCACGGAAAGCAGGGAATCCCCAGCTGAGGCGGAGAGGGGTGGGGGGTGGGAGAGGTGCACCGCAGTTTACCGGTCGTTCTGTCTCCCACTGGATGCTGTGCAAGGATGCTCTCCTGTTCGCTGGTCTCCGATAGGAATCCAAGATGGTGGGTCCGCACTGCGTTAGCTGGTAAGGAATCTCTGCATGAGTCTCTCCTTGCTTTCCGTTCTCTTTTAGTATTCTCACTCCGTTTGGTGTTTGGCTGAGTTCTTTCTCTTTTCATTTGGTGTTCTAGGGTTTCAAGATTGTTGATTCTCTGTTAGGGTTAGTTTTTCGGATCTTTGCTGTGGAGGGATGGCGTGGTGCTTCTGCCTAGAGCGCCATTTTGCCCCGCCTCCTGCAGTTGTATTTTTGTCTCATGAAATTTAATGTTCTGTTTTTAGGCATATAGCCATTAAAGATGGTTATGTTTTAGAGAATTCACCCTTTTATCATGTAATGATCCAGTTTATTCTTTATCATTTTCTTGGCTCTGAAGCTTGCTTTGTCTGAAGTTAATGGAGCTATTCCATCTTTGTTTTGCGTTTCTTTCAATTTTAATAAAGGGGTTTCTTAAGTAGACTGCAGTTTGTGTCTTTTAATTGGTATATTTAGACCACTGATGTTTAAAATTATTGTTGATATAAAACCTGCCATTGAGTTCATCCAACTCATAGCTACACTGTAAGACAAAGTAGAACTGCCCCATATGGTTTTCAAAGCTGTAATCTTTATGGAAACAGACTACCACATTTTTGTCCTGCAGAGCAGCTGCAATATCTTTCGTATCATGCCAGAAACTGGAAGTCTTAATTTGTGGTTTTTATTGTTACCGTTGTTTTTGTATTTTCGTTTTACTTTTTTTATACTGTTGATTTATGCTGCTTTTATTTATCACTGTCTTAAATTTATGTATTTAATTTATTCCTAATGACCCTTTCATTTCTAGTAGTAAGCAGTGTAACTTTTTTTTTCTGGGCGTGAAAGTCAATGGAGTTCTTTGATTTCTGTACTTCTGTGTTGGGACTTGTTGAAGTTGAACATCTGAAATCCACGTGAGTGTAAAATTGTCTCAGTCTGTTTCTAAGTTTTAAGAGTTGAAAGTGATTTTTTTCCTTACTAAGGCAGGTTTCACTATCTGGTGTTTTCAAAAGTGATTATTTTGCTTTTCCCTCCACTAACTCACTGAAGGTAAATAAGTTTGTGTTACTTGCTGCTTATTCTTTTACTGTGCTGCATTCTCTGTAGAACTTATCACCTTGACATCATATCGACTCGATGGCAACAGATTTGGTCTTAGGTTTTTATTTACTGTCCACACCAAAGAATTTACGATCTATGTGTATCCAGATGTTTTGTTCACCACTGTATTAATTTTGCTCACATGAAGTAGGTTTTGTGTCAGCATTACCTAAATCAATTTCATGAATGAAGGAGCCAGAGGGAAGGGCCTGAAGGGAAGCAGTCTTGCCTGAGATACAGGGCTTTGCCTGAAGGAGCTCCAGGATGTCTGAATCTTCTCCTTAGTATGCAACAGAGCTGTAGATCATCCATGGTGTTATTGCAAAATAACAGCAAAACTGTAAGCATAGGAACAGAAAAGTAGTTTTCAGGAATTTGGACTTCAGAGGCATATTTATTGGCCCTGCATTCTGGTCCAAGGTGAGCAACATTCCAGTTTTGTAGGATTAAATATGTGATTTATTGTCTGTAGTTTTCTTTAGCTCTGAATTACTTGAGATAATTCTTGCTTAGGAGAATAATTATGAGAATAAGTAAGCTAATGTGTCAAGCTGTTTGCTGAACTTTTCGCATATGTACAGTAGTTGTTCAGTAAATGGAATATTTTATTGTTAATGTATTTTAGTAATGAATGTTATGGTTTTTGATGTCTTTAAAATATGTAATCTGGCCCACTGCAATGGAGGAAACTTGAATTTTGGCTGTGGGTCAGATCGTTGTGACACCATCGTATCAGGATTGATTAGAGATAACTTAGGTAGCCCACTTCACTCCCTGCCCTGAGTAGAGGAGCGTTCCTGTTCTATAGCTACTTTGCTCTTCAGCCCAGTAGTAGCATAAAAAATGTAGTGTTGCAACAGTTTTTGCCATCGTAGTATATGGAAACCAATGGGTTTGTGTTATTTCACACAGACTAATCTTACAGTCCAAGGGACGCTAGTGGTCAGGTTGGGTAGTGATGCTTGTGTTTCTACCAGGAGTTGCAAATGCGAAAATTTTTGGAGTAGAGCCTCTAGAGCTCTGGTATGTAAATCTGTTTCCTAGAATTCACAGGAAATTTAGCAGCTAATTCCTGTGCACTTCGGTTAGCTTACTTATGAAATGATTTTTTTTGTACGTAGAAGGAAGGATAATAAAACATTTGTCAACTCAGCAATAGTTTGGTGATATTGTTTACATTTACCATGGTTTTTTCAGAGAGAGGGCTCTTCTTTTATATTAGCCTGTGTTTCTGTGGGTGACTGGTGTATGTTGAGATCGGTCACTAATAAGTGATGTACAGTAGTATCAAGTCTCAAAATTTTAATAATTGTGGGGACATCTGGATTCTCATGTTTTGTGTTTCCCCTGAACTGTTTTTTTTTTTTTTTTTGATACTTTTGGTTGATTCCATGAAGGGAACAGAGAGGATGATAATGCATCTGCTGAATTATTGAAAAATAGGTGACACATATAAAAATGAATAATTCTCAGAATATTCTATTTTCAGCAGGTGGTTTTGTCACCTCCTGATTACTTGTTTTTCCAAGAAAACAATCTTCTCAGGGGCGTTGGGTTACCAGTTTGTATGGGCATCTGGGCCTCCCATGGATGGTGAGTGGCAAAAGGAAAAGCTGCCAGCCCTGCAGTGTTTGCTTGTTAATATCTCATCAGGCTTTCTCCTTGTGGTTCATGTTTTGCTGAGAGTTCTGGTGGGTTTGTGGAAGGATGTAGAATTCATTTTTTCACAAGGAAGTGACGTGAATGTGGAGATAAGACTTTAGTTTGTAGAGCATTTCTCTAATTTTTGCTATGTGTTCTGACTGTTCTAGACCATAAAGATGAAGAATAAGGTTGGAATTGGTCACAGTTAAAGTATGGAGAGAGAAGCTCAGTTCAGCGTGTTTTGAATACTGTTAAGTCTGTAAGACAGGGTGCAATAAGTGAGAAAGTGAGTGTAGACTGTGAAAGGACAAGGTTGTTGACTAACTCTTGGAGTAGACTTTGGTAGAACATAGAACTTTTTGTTTAATCCCTATGAATTTTCAGTGCCCCCAAACTGTCACCTTCACCCATCCTTTTGCACACATTGGGGTATGTAGTACCTTGCTGAACCAGAATATGTGGCATGTTTTAGGACTCAGTGGTCATTGAGGATGTGGCCGTGGACTTTACCCAGGAAGAGTGGGCTTTGCTGGATCTTGCTCAGAGAAAACTCTACATAGATGTGATGTTGGAAACCTTCATAAACCTGGCCTCAGTAGGTAAGGATGGTATCATTTTTAAGAATTTATTCATAAGCGTACAAATTTATTCATCGACTTTGTTTCAGCATTTGGAAATGCGTTGTTAAATAGGATAAGCGTGGTCATGTGCTCTGTGGATGTTAAATATCCTGGTTTCCACACAAACATAAAACTGTATTAAACTGACTTTATTTCTCTTGTGATTAAAGGTCTTGAGGTTAAAAGTATAGTTAAGTGTGACCATTTGCTTCAGGGATCACTTTGGGTCACACAGATTTGTGGTCTAGTACCTTGTAAAGAGTTCTGTGTTTATTACAAATTTGACATTATTTTGCTGCAAATAAATTTGCATCTGTTTATCTCCAGAGACGGAGGACCGAAGTATTGCCTCAGTGTCAGGGAAATGTTTATTGCTCTTAACTGTCTTCACTCACATTATGCTTTTCTCCTTGAGTACCACGTCAGCTACATCAATTTGTTCTACTGTGGAAGCAAGAGAAAGTGGTCAGGAGAGTAGAGATAGAATTTATCCTGGGCCACAGTGTTGGGGAGTACTAGAAAGGCAACAATTCTTTGATCCAGCGCTGCATAGAGGAAATTAGATTTGGATAAATCAGAAAAAGTCTTTTGGGTTGAGACTGAACTTCACAGATACCTGAGCTTTTCTGACTTTCATCAGTCCTCTCACAACTGTGTTCATTGAGGGAAGACCTTTCCATTTTTCTGTTACATGTTCATTGACCATTTCAATATTACATGTGCAGTGTGTCCAGTATGTTTCAACTTTGCTTTCCTAATTACACACTGTGTCACTGTCACTCAATATTCATTGAAGTGTTTTTTAGCAAATTGCCTCTTGACCATTGCTAAAGTCTTGGAACAGCCAAGTGCCTCAAAGTCTTTGCTCAGAGCTGCCTTTTTTCTCCTAATCATTCCTTTCCTTTTTGTTTCCTGTTAACCTCAACTTCAATCATTGGGTCAGTTTCTCGAAACCTTAATGATGGAAAAACGTTTTCCAGTGAACATACAATAGTGCGATTCGTGAAGAATGACAGCTGGTCCTCCATGTTAGGAGACATCTATGAATTGCATGGCATTGAAGACAAGCATAATGACCAGGGGAGTTATTTGAGGTGAGTGCCATTCTCACAAGAGAGAGCAGTGCCTCAGTAGAAAGTCTGAAGGAGTCGTGACATAAAAATATAAATATGTAAATTATCTCTAAATTGTGTTCAGAGATTTTTCACAATAGGTATTTTCATAAATGTGAGTCACGTATTGAATATTTGAAGTATATTTTACTTAGACGATTATCAGAAAGTTTGATATTTTGAAAAAATCTGTGACAGTAATGGTAGCATCTCTGCTACATTTAAATTTTGAGACATGATATAATTGAAGACAAAAACGTACATATTCACTGTGTTTGGTAATTGTGAAATGGTAACAAATTTATTTCTAACAACATATTTCCTGTTTTTAACAGAAGGCATATGGTAGAGAAGTTCCATGAAAATAATGAAGGTAATCATTGTGGAAAATTAAGTCAGATGCCAAAGCTTACTGTGTTCAAAAGAACTCCTACTGAGGTAAATCCCTCTGAGTGCCTTGAATGTGGAAGAGCCTTCATAGATCATTCATCACATAGGCATTGTATCAGATCTGGATGCAAAAATACTTGTCAGTGTAAGGAATGTGGAGAAGCTTACAGTTGTCCTTACCTCAGCGCTCCTGTGAATAATCTTAGTAGAGAGAAACCTTACGAATGTAACCAATGTGGGGGAGATTTCTGTAGCTTCCCATCTTTCCGGACACACGTGAGAGGTCAGAAGGGTGAGTATAAAGAATATTGGAAAATCTGTCCCTCATCACTCACTTTACATAAAAAAGTTCATAATGGAGATAAGCCTTATGAGTGTAAGGAATGTGGCAAAGCTTTTCGTCATTCCTCAGCCCTCATTACGCATATAAGAACTCACAGTGGAGAGAAACCTTATGAATGCAAAGAATGTGGAAAAGCCTTTAGTGATCCTTCATCTCTCACTACACATGTAAGAATTCACAGTGGAGAGAGGCCTTATGAATGTAAGGAATGTGGGAAAGCCTTTACTAATTCCTCAGCTCTCACCAGACATATAAGAACTCACAGCGGAGAGAGACCTTATGAATGTAAGGAATGTGGGAAAGCCTTTAGTGATTCTTCATCCCTCACTGCACATCTAAGAATTCACAGTGGAGAGAGGCCTTATGAATGTAAGGAATGTGGGAAAGCTTTTAGTATTTCATCATCCCTCACTACACATATAAGAACTCACAGTGGAGAGAGGCCTTATGAATGTAAGGAATGTGGGAAAGCCTTTAGTGGTTCCTCAGCTTTCACTACACATATAAGAACTCACAGTGGAGAGAGGCCTTACGAATGTAAGGAATGTGGGAAGGTCTTTAGTCAGTCCTCATCTCTTATTACACATATAAGAACTCACAGTGGAGAGAGACCTTACGAATGTAAGGAATGTGGGAAAGTCTTTAGTAATTCCTCAGCCCTCACTACCCATATAAGAATTCACACTGGAGAGAAGCCTTACGAATGTGAGGAATGTGGAAAAGCCTTTAGTCATTTTTCAAACCTCACTAAACATATAAGAACTCATAGTGGAGAGAGACCTTATGGATGTATGGAATGTGGGAAACTATTTAGTCGTTCCTCACACCTTATTAGACATATAAGAACTCACAGTGGAGAGAGGCCTTATGAATGTAAGGAATGTGCGAAAGCCTTTACTGATTCCTCATCCCTCACTCGACATACAAGAGTTCACAGTGGAGTGAGGCCTTATGAATGGAAGGAACGTGGAAAAGCTTTTATTCACGCCTCAGTCCTTAATGAACATCATTAACCTCACAGTGGAGAGACTTTTTGGTTGTAAGGAATGTGGGAAAATTTACTCATACTTCTTATGTCACAACACAAAAGAAGACATAGCGGAGGAA
Organism: Dugong dugon; assembly: GCA_030035585.1. Classification (NCBI taxonomy): domain Eukaryota; kingdom Metazoa; phylum Chordata; class Mammalia; order Sirenia; family Dugongidae; genus Dugong; species Dugong dugon. The sequence goes on along the minus strand of CM057462.1, from coordinate 18,883,277 downwards.
ACTATGAATGTAAGTAATGTGGGAAAGTTTTTAGTCATTCCTTTTCCTTCTGTAGACATATAACTTAAAGTGGAGAGTGTCTTTCATGGATGTAAGGAATGTGGTAAAGTCTTCAGGTATCTTTCATCGTTTGGAGCATGTAAGTAGGTATATTGGAGAGAAGCAATATAATTTTAAATAATATTGGATAGCATTCATCCATCATTTTTGCCCAAACCTGAAAGTAAATACATGGCACAGAAACCATGTAAATGTAAGGAATGTGGTAAAATTTTTGGTTTTTTTCCCATAGTTTTAAAGACAAATACACAATTAGGGACAAACCAAAAAAACCAAACCAGTTGTTGAGCCCATTTTGACTCATAGCGGCTCTATAGGACAGAGTAGAAAAGTCTCATAGGGTTTCCAAGGAACGACTGTTGGATTTGAACTGCAGACCTTTGATTTAGCAGCTGAGCTCTTAACCACTGCAACCATGGAAAAACCTCCCTTCATTCACCCAGCTGAACTTGAGAGAAGTCACACTGGGGAGATCATACGAATATAAGGTATCTGGGAACATGTGCATGTTGTTTTCTTAGACAACATGTGAGATATTGCACTGCAGATTGATCTTAATGAATGTTAAGGATAAGGGAAGTCTTCAGCGTCCCTCCTCCCTCAATACCTCAGACACTGAAGAGACTGACTTGTAAGCATTGTGTGAAAACCATTAATCACATTATTTTCCTTTTTGTGCCCAAGGAAATTGATAAGAGCGGAGGCATCTTAACAAAGTTACAAATGTGGAATTTACAACTGCCTTATCCACAGGGGCATTAATTTCCACTTTATCTTTTCTGATGTACGCATTAAGGTGAAAATATCTTTCTTAAATCAACTTCCAATTCTGTGGCATGAATTTTGATAAGTACAGTTTGCGTTTTGTTTATATAAAAACTATCTTCATTAGAAAGTTTCAAACACATTGGTGTTTTGAAATATTTTCTATGATCAGTTGTCAAGTTTCAATATTTTATTGGTATATAAAGTAGTATGTTCTCATTGTAGAAAATGTATTTTAACTGAGAAGCGTATGGAAAAGCAAAAATCACTAGAATTTTACCACTTGGGTATTGAGATTTCCTGGTGTGCAAAGTAATGGTATTGACAGAATTACTGTATGTTTATAGTTGTAGTGGACGTTTTGCATCGCATCTAATTGTCTCAACTGCTGTCATTATTCCTGGATTACTGATGAGGAAATGGCGCAGAAAGTTTTAACTGTAATTCTCACCATCTCACAGAAGGGCCCTACTCTCAAATGTCAGTGAGAGTAGCAGGGTTTGCATGGAAGGACCTCATTCTGGGGCCCAAGGGAATGAAATGACACTAAGAGCACCAAAAAATTGGATTTCATGAAAATTAAAAACTTCTGTGTCTCAAAAGACATTATCTAGAAATTGGAAAAACAGCTGTCAGAATGAGAAAATATTTGCAGATCATGTATGTGATAAGTATCTGTTATTTAAAGTCTTATAGCTCAACAGCTAAGACAAACTACCCAATTTAAAAGTGGGCAAAGGACCACAACACGGATAAACCTGAAAAGTTTTATACTAAATGAAGAAAGTTGGACATAAAAGGCCACATGGTGTATGATTGCATTTATATGGAAAATTTAAAGTAGGTAAATCCTTAGGAAGCAGGTTGGTGGTTGCCTGGAACGGGAGGGAGGGAAGAATGGAAAGTACCTCCTTCCTGGCTACAGAGTCACCTTTTGGGGGTGATGAAAATGATTTGGAACTAGATAGAGGTGATGGCTGCCCAATATATTTAATGTATTAAATACCATGAGATTCACTTTAATATGGTTTTTTGTTACATGAATTACACTTTAATAAAATCAATTTATAACAAGAAGGCTAAAAACACCAGGGCAAAAGAATATTTCATTGATAAGAGTCAAAGGAGGGGCCTCCTGTGCTGTGCACTGAAGAACAGTAGCTCTCCTTTCCAGGGCACTGCAGGTGCAGGTCCTCTGCTAAGCCCACTGCACTCATGTTGCTTCCAGGCCTGTAGAGCCCCTGTAGGGAGATTGGCCCAGGGGCTCATGGTCAGGAGACACGATACCTGCTGCTGAAGGAGGTCATGAAGGTACAAAAGCCCAAGCACAGGGCCAGCAGTGGGTGCAGAAAAGGGCCTAGGTTCAGGGCAGCTGCCTTCCTGAGCCGTCTGTGGGGCCTGGTGCCAGGATGACCACCTGCAGATTCCATGGATCTGAAAGGTAAGTGTGGGTGAGTGGGTGTGTGTCCCATGGGAGTCATCAGAGTTTTATGACTGGATCTTGGCATCCATTCTACCTACCAAACGTCCCCAGCGGTGGTGGTGGTGGCAGCAGCACTGAGGCTACCCAGGGGATGGACGGGACCACCTGTGTTCTTGGAGGGTGCCACCTGGTGGGCTCAGAACCACGCACAGGGTGAATGGCAGAGAGGGGAGCCCAAGAAAGGAATTGGGAGGCAGAGGGGGCAAATAGCCCAGCTGGGGGTAGGGAGTTCTGTGGGGAGGAGGGCTTCCCTGTCCAGGAAGGAAGCAGTTGGGGAATAGGACTTTGGACACCTGAGGGTAAGTCAAGGACACCCGTAATTGTGGAGCATCTGAACTGTGGTGTCCACGTCAGGGTGGTACTGATTGCACAGGGCTTGGATGTGGCTGGACAGATGGGCATCCCGGAATGCTGGTGTGTACATCCAGATCTCAGGCCCATCCGGGGACAGGATGAGGGGCCGTTACTGCTAGGAACGATTCTCGGCATGGAAGTAATGTGTAGCGCATGAAGCAGAATGACAACCCAGTTTGGGAGGGGGTACACACTAGGGGCTAAAGCTCCACACTTGAGAAGGCTCCAAGCTCTGCAGAAGCTCTGTTTCCGTCCTGATTGTCTCCTGTCCAACTTCACCTAGGCTGATTCGTGCAGGCCTTTGCCTTGCTTACCAGGGTCACTGCAGCCCTAAAGGTTCTCCCGGTCCTGCGTTGGACTTTGCTCACCCATGCCTCAGGGATCTAGGAGCTTTAGAGCATGTAACTCTGCCCCATCACCCCCTCCTTTGTGACTTCCCTGCTTCCCAGGCGGCCGCCTCTCCTCCAGCTCCGTGCTCCAGCAGCCACTGAACCAGGTTAGATCAAGCTCCACCTTTCGTCGCCCAGTCGGCCGTACCTCAGGTGACAAAAGATTACAAATAATTGGTGCCTGATTTGGTTTGGCAGACCAAGGGGACACCAGGGACAGTCTCTGTGGCCTACACACCTTCAGGCGTTCACCATCAAACTATGAACAGGGAAGCTCGGGGTGTGACAGGATACAGAAGGGTGCCATCCATGTGCCAGGAGCCTCTAGCTTCTTCACAGGTTCTTTAGGAACTGGGTCAGGAATTTAGCCCACACCCGGGTTCAGGGACTCCAGCCTGTGCCTCTCCCCATGGTGTTTCACTCCTCCGACGCAGAGCTTCAGGCCAAGTCTCCATCCTCAGCTCTCGCCCTGCCTCACGTATAATGGGGAGTTGGGGACTCCCGGTGACCTCCTGCCGCTGCAGGTGCCCAGCCAGACCTGGAGAACACCCAGAACCGTGAGCAGGGCGCCCAAGTCCCTGGCCTATCCGGGCCCAACCGCCCTCGAACCCTTTCAGATTCAGCATGTGTCTGAAACGGCACCTTCCACTTCCTGCCCATGCTGCTGTGAGGACAGGTCTCCCACATTTAAATGGGGCTTCTGGATGGTGTGGAGGTGAGGCTGGAGGGCTCCAAGTGGGCCCCTGATTTCTGCTGAGAACTCTGGGATGCTCTGCAGTGTAGTTGAAAAAGATCACGCTATGATTCCATGTATCCTGAACTTAAAAGAACCTAGACAGGGATGGGGCTGAATTGGACATTTACCCTGTGATGAAAGAACGTTCCAAGCAAATTAATTGTATCAGCAGTTTATGCAAGTAGAGTTGGATTCTTTAACAGTCCTCAGTAGACACACTGAGGGGTAATGAAGGGCCCCGGTCTGTTTATTCAAGCAGATCTGCACATACGCTGCTTGTCAACATGTTTTCAGCCTCACTCATTTCCTAGTGAAAAGTAACAAGGTGACGTGGGGTTACTGCAAGACCAGGGTGACCTTTCCAGGCCTCCATGTCCTCTCCTCTGGCTAGAGGATGGCAGAACTCCCCATGTACACTGTGGCTTCCTTGGGTACTCCTATCCCTGAGGGAGGTTGAAAGTGAAGCATGTGTCACAGAACTGACACTTGGGAGGCCCCCAGAAAATAGAGCACAGGTTTTGGCTCCAGACTGCCCATGACTATGATGAGACTACCTAACGTCCCTGAGCCTTAGTTTTCTTTCATCTGTAAAATGGGGATATGGTTACTGGCTGCACAGGATGGTGAAGAATCACATGAGATTCCAAATGTGAAGTGTTTACCACGAGACGGGGGCCCCCGCCCATTCCCCATGGACTACTCCAGGAAGCGCAGGCCTCACACTCTGAACTGGAACCTGCAGCTGAGCCCAGCACCAGACTGTCATGTAACAGTGTGCCCACAGCTGGTGCCACTGCCTTAAGAACACAGCATTCTCTATTGGGGGCTTTTAAAAGGAACAGCACTTACTGGAAATAACGTATTGAAAATAAGCTTTGAGTCAAATGTCCTAGGGGAGGGCACAAGCCCTTTCAGCTAGATCCAGACCAAATACCTCTTGAAGTCCCCTGAGGAGCAACGCTGACCTCTCCTGTGGTGAATGAACGGGTGACGCTCCTAGGAGAGCTGTAGCAATGGGCTCTGGTTCTGTGCTGTCATTCTCACTGTCAGGGCCTTGAGTGCTCTTCCCAGCATTATCTGGTGAATCGAGAGCGTGGCTGGGCTCTGGGGACAGAGAAAGCTATCCGTAGTTCGCCTGGGGCGACCGCCTGATGCCCAGTTCCAAGGCCACGTGCTCCTCCCATTCCCCACCTCTCCCCAACCCCCTCGCAGGCCTGGCAGGTGTCAGAGGGATGAGGTCTGGCACAAATGCCACTCCTGGCCTACGACCTTTTTCTCACTTTGCCTTTGTGGTTCCCCCTCTCACCCACCCTCTCCTCAGAGCCCAGATGTCTATGTCCGATTTCTCCTGGGCAATTCCACCTGGATATCTACATGGAGCACCTCCTGTTGAGGCGGCTCTTCCAGTCACACCACCGCCCCTCTGCCTGTGTCAGCACCTGGGTTCGTCCTTGCCCCCTTTCTCCATGCCCCCGTCCCACCTGGGACATAATTTAGCTCTTGAGTCTGTCCCTTTAGCTCCAGCCCCACTTCTGACACCCTGGTTTGATCCTCGCTGATCTCTGCCTGGGCCAGCACATCAGCGTCAGGCAGGCTCCTTGTCACCTGTCACTCCCTGTCTTCATCCCCTTGGCAACAAGGATGACCTTCGCCAAATAGATGTGGCTTGCCACACCCTGCCCCCTCACCACCACTGCCCTCACAGCCTGCTCCTCCTTCCCCATGCTCTCTCTAAGGTCCCCACCCACCTGGTGCTCTGGTCACGATGAAGTTCTGCTTCTGGCCCCTGTGCCACTGCTCATGCTGGTTCCTGGGCCTGGAGCCCCTTCCTCATTCCTTACCCACGGCCTGGCCACCTCATCTCGTCAAGCAAAACCTGTTACGGCACTGTCCCTAAGGAGATCTTCTCTAGTGTCTCTGGCTTAGAGTTTTCTTCCCCTCCCTTCATTGAGAGCCCCCAGCAGGCATTGCTCGTACATCCATCCTCGGCTGCAGCACAGCCTTCCAGGCAGAATGTGGGCTCTTCAGGCCATTCCCAGCTGGACTTCCCATCTATCCACAACTGCAAGGCACACAGCCATTTCTGCAGTGTGTGCCATCACCCGGCTGCCAGCCACCCTTGGGTCTGTGCCCTGCAGGCCCAGATTCATGAAGCCCTTCAACACTAAAACCATCCCTCAGAGTCCGAGAACAGAATAGCTCAGCCTGGACAGCAGGCAGGTCCAACATGAAGCCATTGGCAGGGGGAGGGGCATATTCGTTCTTGATGCCTTGATTGGTGACCAAGCACTGGAGGAAACCAGTCTCCTATGGGCAGGACCCCAGTGTGGAGGCCAGGCCACCCACTAGCTCCATGCTGGGCTCTCCAGTCACTATTGTCTCAGGTTCTGCCCTGGCTGAAGCCTCCTCCCCATGACTGACAGTCTAGGAAGACAGACACATGTCTTGAATCACTAGATCAGGAAGTGTCAGAGAGGTAGACTCAGCAGAGGCCATCCTGCCCCACACCCTTGCTCCACAGACAGTAGAGATTAAGGTCCAGAGGAGGAAAGGGGCCTCCCCAACGCCTGGCCTGAAGTGAAAAATGATCCTCAGGTAGGTGAAGGGGCTTCTGAGGTGCTGCTCTCAGGGTGTGCAGGGAGTATGGGCCCTTCCTATTCCAGGTCACAGCGCCTGGACTCTCCACACCTGCATCACCCTCACTCCCCCACTCACTCTCACTCCTGCACACTGAGTCTGTGCTGATATACATGCCAGATTTCAGACTTAGTATGGCAAAAATTCTATATATCTAATTTTTTTTAAAAATTACATGTTGAAATACGATTTAGACATAATAAGCTAAATAAATAAGAAGAGGGCATCAAGTATGGAGGAAGACTCATTAACAACCTGCGTTATGCAGATGACAAAACCTTACTTGCTGAAAATGAGGACTTGTTGATTGTGGATCCAAGTAAAATGAAATCCATAGCAACTTCAATCTTTTCTCCGTTTATCTTGATGTTGCTTATTGGTCCTGTTGTGAGGATTTTTATTTTCTTTATGTTGTGGTGTAATCCATACTGAAGGCTGTGGTTTTTGATCTTCATCAGTAAGTCCTTCAAATCCTCTTCACTTTCAGCAAGCAAGGTTGTGTCATTTGCATATCCCACGTTGTTAATGAGTCTTCCTCCAATCTTGATGCCACGTTCTTCATATAGTCCAGCTTCTCGGATTATTTGTTCAGCATACATATTGAGTAAGTATGGTGGAAGGATATAACCATAAGGCACACCTTTCCTGACTTTAAACCATGGAGTGTTCCCTTGTTCTGTTTGAATGACTACTACTTGATCTATGTACAGGTTCCTCATGGACATAAGTATTCTGGAATTCCCATTCTTTGCAATGTTATCCATAATTTGTTATGATCCACACAGTCGAATGCCTTTGCATAGTCAATAAAACAGGTAAACATCTTTCTGGTAGTCTCTGCTTCAGCTAGGATCCATCTGATATCAGCAATGATATATAACCCTTTTTCCAGGTCCTCTTCTGAGTTCGGCCTGAATTTCTGGCAGTTCCCTGTCGATATACTGCTGCAGCCGGTTTTGAATGATCTTCAGCAAAATTTTGCTTGAGTGTGATATCAGAGATATTGTTCGATAATTTCCTCAATCGATTGGATCACCTTTCTTGGGAATAGGCATACATATGGATCTCTTCCAGTCAGTTGGCCAGGCAGCTGTCTTCCAAATTTCTTGGCATAGACGAGTGACCACTTCCAGTGTGGCATTCGTTTATTGAAACATCTCAGTCGGTATTCTGTCAATTCCTGGAGCCTTGTTTGACAATGACTTCAGTGCAGCCTGGACTTCTTCCTTCAGTACCATCGATTCCTGATCACATGCTATCTCCTGAGATGGTTGAATGTTGACCAATTCTTTTTCGTATAGTAACCCTGTGTATTCCTTCTATCTTCTTTTGTTGCTTCTTGCGTCGTTTAATATTTTCCCCGTAGAATCCTTAAATATTGCAACTCGAGGCTTGAGCTTTTTCTTCAGTTCTTTCAACTTGAGAAATGTTGAGCGTGTTCTTCCCTTTTGGTTTTCTATCTCCAGGTCTTTGCACATGTCAATACTTTACTTTGTCTTCTTGAGCTGCCCTTTGAAATCTTTTGTTCAGCTCTTTTACTTCATCATTTCTTCCTTTTCTTTAGCTACTCGACATTCAAGAGCAAATTTCAGAGTCTCTTCTGACATCCATTTTGGTCTTTCCTTTCTTTCCTGTCTTTTTAATGACCTCTTGCTTTCTTCATGTAAGATGTCCTTGATGTCATTCCACAACGCGTCTGGTCTTCAGTCATTAGTGTTCAAAGCATCAAATCTATTTTTGAGATGGTCTCTAAATTCAGGTGGGATATACTCAGGGTCCTACTTTGGCTCTCGGGGAATTGTTCTAATTTTCTTCAGTTTCAACTTGAACTTTCATATGAGCAATTCGTGGTCTGTTCCACAGTCAGCCCCTGGCCTTGTTTTGACTGATGATATTGAGCTTTTCCATTGTCTTTTTCCACAGATGTAATCGATTTGATTCCTGTATATGCCATCTGGCCAGGTGCACGTGTATAATCTCTGTTTATGTTGTTGAAAAAAGGTATTTGCAATGAAGAATTCGTTGGTCTTGCAAAATTATATCATGCCATCTCCAGCATTGTTTCTATCACCAAAGCCATATTTTCCAACTTCTTCTTTGTTTCCAACTTTCACATTCCAGTCACCAGTAATTATTAATGTATCCTGATTGCATTTCAATCAATTTCAGACTGCAGAAGTTGGTAAAAATCTTCTATTTCTTCACCTTTGGGCTTAGTGGTTGGTGTATAAATTGAATAATAGTCTATTAACTGGTCTTCCTTGTAGGCATATGGATATTATCCTTTCACCAACAGCGTTAAATTCTTTTTGACGATGAATGCAACGTCATTCCTCTTCAAATTGTCATTCCCAGCATAGTAGACCATATGATTATCTGATTCAAAATGGCCAGTATCAGTCCATTTCAGCTCACTAATGCCTAGGATATTGATGTTTGTGCATTCCAGTTCACTTTTGACGATTTCCAATTTTCCTAGATTCATACCTCATACATTCCATGTTCCAATTATTAATGGATGTTTGCAGCTGTTTCTTCTCATTATGAGTCATGCCACATCAGCAAATGAAGGTCCCGAAAGCTTGACTCCACCCATGTCATTAAGGTTACTCTACTTTGAGGAGGCAGCTCTTCCCCAGTCGTATTTTGAGTGACTGCCAACCTGAGGGGTCCATCTTCTGGCTCTGTATTAATGTTCCACTGCTATTCATAAGGTTTTCACTGACTAATTCTTTTCAGAAGTAGACTATAGGGTCATTCTTCCTAGTCTGTCTTAGTCTGGAAGCTCTGCTGAAACCTGTCCGCCATGGGTGACCCTGCTGGTATTTGAATACCGGTGGCATAGTTTCCAGCATCACAGCAACAGGAAAGCCCCCACAGTACAACAAACTGACAGAAGCACGGTGGGGGTAAGAAATTAGATGGAAGAAAACATTTTTGCTCCGTGGTAAGAAGAAGAAACATCCTGAAAAATAGAAATCATTCTTTTCCATGGGAGTAGAGAAGAGCAATGGATGTTAAAAAAAAAACCAGGCCTCACCCTCCTGGGCTCAGGGCCTGCAGGTGGACAAGAGAAGCACAGGTAAGGAGCATCCAGCCCAGCCTGCAAAGGCCCGGCAGTCTTCCTGGTGGTGGCAACAGTGAACAGGAAATGCACCCTCACTTCTGGCAATTCAATTCTAATTTATATTAATACATCAATTTCTTAGTATTCCAATTTGTTCCAATGTTTTAAAGGATACAACAAACTAGCAAACTTTGTTGAAGGAGTAGAGAGATTAGTGAATGAGTATAAGGACTTCCAACATTGACTACTTCTCTGTCTTAGGTCATGCAGTTGTGATTTTACTGAATCCATTCAGGAACTCTGAGAGGATGGTGGTGTTATGCTTGCAGTTACTATTCTGTTTTTTAGACAAGAAAACAGAGAACAGAGGAGTTCAGTTACTTGCCCAAGGCCACACAGCTACAGGCAATGCACAGGAGGGAAATTTAAGGAACCTCCAAACTGAGCACCTGGACTTATTGCAGAGATAGAATGGGGGGGAATGTGAAGGTGATGGTGGAGAGCTGTTTTTCTCCCCATGTTCCTGGGTTCTCTCCCAGTGACCCTGAGGCCGCTCCCCATGTCCCTGTGGTCCCTCTGTGTCACTGGCCTCCAGACCTCCCTGTGAGTTGGTGAACATGGGGCTCAGGGTAGACCAGGATATGAGCAGCTACTTCGTCCAGCTCTGGAGCTTTCTTTCAGAGACCATCAACAATAGCCCAGAAGGTCTGGTTCATGCCTGCCTTCCTGCCCCTTGTGATCCAGCATCCCTACTCCTATACCTTTGGAAGAAAGCCTCATTCTCCACTTCCCCTACAGCTTCTCAGCTCTGGGTTTCTTCTCTAAACCACTTAGTATAACAGTGGGTGGAGTAGGTGGGTCAGAAAGACCAGAATATTACAGATTCCCGAGTGAGGCTGAGAATGTCTAACTCCTCTGACTTGACAGAAGTGTCTGATCAATACAGAGGGGGTCCAAACCCAGCCAACCGAGCTGAATTCATTCTTTCATTGATTCCTTCATTCAGCATTTTGTTCCAGGCACAGAGACAAAAAGATGAATCAGGAATAGCCCTTGTCCTTCAGGAATTCTTGATCCTGCTCACTGTCACATACTCTGGGAAGGGGACATATTACCTCTGCCTTCCAGAGAGGAGTAAAATGCTAAGGCCCAGAGGAAGAACAGCATTCAGGTAGACAGAATAGCTTGGGCAAAGGCATGGCTGTAGACGTGGGTGGCATTGGTGGGAGTGAGGAGAAGGGTCTAGAGATCAAGTTTGGAGCCAGAAGGGCCTAAGATGTCAGGCTAAAGATCTGAAGTCTTGTTGGCGCCTTCCCCCTTTCCCAGAACTTAAAGGAAGTACGGCCTTGAATCATCATACCCTGGCATGGTGCCTGATAACATTACCAAGACCCTGGACAGTGTACATCAGGCACCACTCCAAGGACAGTGATGCCACCTTGATGGCTCCCTGGGCCTGTTAGGGCTCTGGAGTGTACCCTGGCCTCAGCACCCCATAACATACCACCCAGGGGCCAGAGGAGAACCACAGGACACCAGACCTCTCTGACAGATTTCTGCTTGGTCTGACCTGATACAGGCCCATGATGGGCGTGGGCTGACTTCATTCTCATATCAGCCTTACGAGAAAGGTTCTGTTATCACTCCCATTGAGCATTTGAGAAAACTGACGTTAGATGGGCCCACGCTCGTCAGTGTAGGGAGCCTGATCTGAACTGGGCAGCCTGGATGCTGAGCCCGTGTTCTAGGCCATTGTCAGTCACAGCCTCCCTTTGAGGTACGTGGCCCACAGGGACAGGCACAGCCAATACTGAGGAGGATACCTGTGGTTCACACAAGGCTGGCTTCTGAGCTGAGACTCAAGGAGGAGTGTGATGTGGATAAGCCACTTTTGGGGCAGGAATAAGAGGCGAGTTTTTCTTAGAACTCCCAGAGGAGGGTACAGGGGCCTGGTTGAAGTCCAATAGTCTCTAGCCAATTTATCAGGCCTCAGTTTCCCCATTTGTATTATAGGGCCTGGAGTGACTGATCTCTGTTTCAGTGGAGGAGGGATGAGAACCCTGCTTAGAGGGGAGGCGACTCCCAGCCTCAGGAGGTTCCAGCAAAACCCAGACGAGAGCAAACTCAGGACAGCTGCAAGGCCTGTAGCAAATTCCTGCAGAGTGGGGCCACAGTCCACAGCCCACCTGGCCCATCCCTCATACCCACTGCACCCTTCACTTCTTCCCCACAAATGACTGGTTCTCCCTTCAGGCGTTTGTGCCAGCATTCCTGCTGCGTGGAAGGCCCTGGAGATGCAGAGCCACATGGGTTCCTTTCTCTGTACACATAAAGCCTGTGCAGGAGGGTTTATATCAGCTTTATTCATAATTAGAAACTCAAATGTCCTCCAAATGTTGAATATAAGAACTGTGATGTGTCTATACAACAGAACACTACACAGCAATAAAAAGTGTCTTCTCACAATGCTAACAGTCACAGGGTCTCTCCAGTGTGTCAGGTCTCTTAGGTGTCCTGAAGGAAGAGAGGCACTAAAGGCTTCCATCATATGTTACATGTATACGTCCAATCCCCAATGTAATATCATCTCATATGTTGCCTATGAATTGAAAAAAAATTGTAGATATTTCCAGGTACCTTTCATTTACATGACTTCTGCCAAGTGTGACTTCTTACATGTTCAATAGTATTATTTAAGGGAGGCTTTCCATACACATGAATCTCATAGTCTATGAAAGTACAGGGAGAAAAATAAAAATTTTCCACATTTTTAACACTTACATGGTTTCCCTCTCATGTATCTTCTTTCAGGTTTGTGAAGATATAAGGGATGAAAACTGTCTAACATTACTTAGATATATACTGTTTTTATCCAGTATACCTACAGTATATTACTTCCCCCATGCGTCTGTCAGTTTGTCATACTGTGGAGGCTTACATGTTGTGATACTGGAAGCTATGCCACCAGTATTCAAATACCAGTAGGGTTGCCCATGGTGGACAGGTTTCAGTAGAGCTTCCAGACTAAGACAGACTAGGAAGAAGGACACGGTGGTCTACCTCAGAAAAGAATTACACAGTGAAAAACGTTATGAATAGCAGTGGATCATTGATACAGTGCCAGAAGATGAGTTCCCCAGATTGGAAGTCACTCAAAATATGACCGGGGAAGAGCTGCCTCCTCAAAGTAGAGTCAACCTTAATGATGTGGATGGAGTCAAGCTTTCTGGACCTTCATTTGCTGGTGTGGCACGACTCAAAATAAGAAGAAACCGCTGCAAACATCCATTAATAATTGGAACATGGAATGTATGAGGTATGAATCTAGGAAAATTGGAAATCGTCAAAAAATGAAATGGAATGCACAAAATTCAATATCCTAGGCATTAGTGAGCTGAAATGGACTGATATTGGCCATTTTGAATCAGATAATCATATGGTCTACTATGTTGGGAATGACAACTTGAAGAGGAATGACGTTGCATTCATCGTCAAAAAGAATATTTCAAGATCTGTCCTGAAGTACAATGCTGTCAGTGATAGGATAATATTCATATGCCTACAAGGAAGATCAGTTAATACGACTATTATTCAAATGTACACAGCAACCACCAAGGCCAAAGATGAAGAAATTGAAGATTTTTACCAACTTCGGCAGTCTGAAATTGATCGAACATGCAATCAGGATGCATTAATAATTACTGGTGACTGGAATGTGAAAGTTGGAAACGAAGAAGGGTCAGTATTTGGAAAATATGGCCTTGATGGCAGAAACAATGCTGGAGATCGCATGACAGAATTTTCCAAGACCAATGACGTCTTCATTGCAAATACTTTTTTCAACAACATAAATGGCAACTATACAAGTGGACTTGGCCAAATGGAATACATTGTTATTTTCCATAATTATGATAACAGCCATCCTTGTGGATGTCAGGTAGTATCTCACTGTGGTTTTGATTTGCATTCCCAATGACTAATGATGTGAAGCATCTATTCATGTGCTTATTGGCCATTTGTATATCTTCTTTGGAGAAATGTCTATTCATATCTTTCGACCATTTGTTGTTGAGTCGTAAGAATTCTTTAACTATTTTGAATATTAAACATGGATCAGATACATAGTTTCCAATGTTTTATCACATTCGGTAGATTGTCTCTTCACTTTCTTGAAAAAATCCTTTGAGGCACAAAAGTTTTTTATGTATTCCAATTTATCTATTTTTAAACCTGTCATTCATGCTTTTAGTGTCTTAGCTAAGAATTCATTGTCAAAAGCAAGGTCTTGAAGTTTTATCCCTATGTTTTCTTCTAAGAGTTTTATGGTTTTAGTTCTGTTTAGATCATTGATTCATTTCAAGTTAATTTTTGTATATAGTGTGAGGCATGGGTGCAAATTAATTTTTTTTTTAATTGTACTTCAGGTCCAAGGCTCACAGAACAAATAGTTTCTCATGAAACAATAGTACACATGTTGTTTTATGACATTGGTTAACAACCCCACATTTCAACCCTCTAACTTCTTAACTTTTTTTTTTTTTTTTGGCGAAAATACACATAGCCAAAGATACACCATTTCAAAAATTTCTACGTGCACAGTTCAGTGACATTGACTACGCTCTTCCAATTGTTCTGTTATTCTCACTTAAGATGAAGGCTTACAGAACAAAATAGTTTCTCATTTAACAGTTACTACAAATGTTGCCCTATGAAAATGGTTAACAATCTCACAACACATCAACAATGTCCTTATTCAACCTTGGGTTCCCTATCACCAGCTTCCTTGTCCCCTTCTGCCTTCTGGCCCTTGTCACTGGACTACTGTACCTCGTTAGTCTCATTTGGTTTTATGCGCTGTCCACTCCCAGGCTGAACGGTGAACCTCGGAGATAAGTTCACCACTGAGCTAAAAGTGTCTGGGAGCCATACTCTCGGGGTTTCTCCAGTATCCTTTAGGCCAGTAAAACTGGTCTTTTTTTTTTTTATGAGTTAGAATTATGTTCTACATCCTTCTCCAGCTCTAGCCAGAACCCTCTGTTGTGATCCTGGTCAGAGCAGTCAGTGGTGGTAGCCGGGCACCATCTAGCTGTACTGGACTCAGTCCGGTGGAGGCCTTGGTAGCTGTGGACAATTAGTCCTTTGGACTAATCTTTTTGTTGAATCCTGTTCTCTTCATTCTCCCTTGCTCCCGAAGGGATGAGACCAGTGGAGTATCTTAGATGGCCTATCACAGGCTTTTAAGACCCCAGAAACTACTCACCAAGGTAGAATGTAGAGCATTATCTTTATAAGTAGTGTCATGCCAATTGAGCTAGATGTTCGCCGAGACCATGGTCCCCAGAGCCCTCCGTCCAACAACTCAGTCCCTCGGGGGGTTTGGATGTGTCTATAGGGCCTCCATGACCTTTCCTTGTGCAGGTTGTGTTAGTTTCCCCTGTACTGTGTACTATCTCACCTCTCACCCAAGTTACCACTTATCTATTACCTATTTAGTATTTCCCCCCCCTCCCCTCCCATCCCTGGTAACCAACAAGGATTGTTACATTTTGCATGTGAATTTTTTCATGGGTTTTTACAATAGAGGTCTCATACAATATTTGTCCTTTTGTGATTGACTTATTTCACTCAGCATAATGTCCTCCAGTTTCATCCATGTTATGAGATGGTTCACAGATTCATTGTTGTTCTTTCTGGTTGCATAGTACTCCATTGTGTGTATGTACCATAGTTTGTGTATCCATTCATCTGTTGATGGACATAGAGGTTGTTTCCATCGTTTTGCTATTGTGAACAATGCTGCCATGAACATAGGTGTGCATATGTCTATTCGAGTGATGACCCTTATTTCTCTAGGATATATTCCTAGGAGTGGGATTGCTGGATAGAATGGTATGTCTATTTCTAGCTTTCTGAGGAAACGCCATATCATTTTCCAAAATGGTTGTATCATTTTGCATTCCCACCAGCAGTGTATAAGAGTTCCCATCTCCCCGCAGCCCCTCCAAAATTTGTTATTTCCAGTATTTTTGATTCGTGCCAGTAATGCCGGGGTGAGATGGTATCTCATTGTGGTTTTAATTTGCATTTCTCTAATGGCTAGTGATCGCGAGCATTTCCTCATGTGTCTGTTGGCCATTTGAATGTCTTTCTTGGTGAAGTGTCTGTTCATTTCCTTTGCCCATTTTTTGATAGGATTGGTTGTCTTTTTGTTGTAGAGGTGTTGGATTTTCTTGTAGATTATGGAGATTAGACCTTTGTCTGACTTGTACTGTCCAAAAATTTGTTCCCAGTCTGTAGGTTCTCTTTTGACTCTTTTGGTGAAGTCTTTTGAAGAGCATAGATGTTTGATTTTTAGTTTATCTAGTTTATCTGTTGGGTTTTTTGTGTTGACGTTTATGGTTTGTATCCTGTTAATGCCATGTATTAAGGCCTGAAGTGTTGGTCCTATTTTTTCTTCTTTGAATTTTATAGTTTGAGGCTTTATATTCAGGTCATTGATCCATTTTGAAGTAGTTTTTGTATATGGTGTGAGGTATGGGTCCTGTTTCATTTTTCTACAGATGGATATCCAGTTTTGCCGGCACCATTTGTTAAAAGGACTGTCTTTTCCCCATTTGATGTATTTTGGGCCCTTGTCAAAGATCAGGTGACCGTAGGTGGATGGATTTACATCTGGGTTCTCAATTCTGTTCCATTGGTCAATGTCTCTGTTGTTGTACCAGTACCAGGCTGTTTTGAGTACTGTAGCTGTATAGTAGGTTCTCAAGTCAGGTAGTGTGAGTCCTCCAACTTTATTCTTCTTCTTCAGTAGTGCTTTACTTATTCGGGGTTTCTTCCCTTTCCATATAAAGTTAATAATTAGTTTTTCCATCTCTTTGAGGAATGTTGTTGGTATTTGTATCGGGATTGCATTGTATTTGTAGATTGCTTTAGGTAGAATTGCCATTTTCACAATGTTGAGTCTGCCTATCCATGAGCATGGTATGTTTTTCCATTTATGTAGATCCCTTTGGGTTTCATGCAGCAGTGTTTTGTAGTTTTCTTTGTATAGGTCTTTTACATTCCTGGTCCGATTTATTCCTAAGTATTTTACCTTTTCAGGGGCTATTGAAAATGGTATTGATTTCCTGATCTCCTTTTCATCGTTCTCTTTACTGGTGTATAGCAATCCAACTGATTTTTGAATGTCTATCTTGTATCCTGCTACTCTGCTGAATCTTTCTATTAGTTCCAGTAGATTTCTTGTGGAGTCTTTAGGGTTTTCTATGTATAGTATCATATCATCTGCAAACAGGGAGAGTTTAACTTCTTCATTACCAATTTGGATGCCCTTTATTTCTTTCTCTTGCCTTATTGCTCTAGCTAGAACTTCCAGCACAATGTTAAATAGGAGTGGTGGTAAAGGGCATCCTTGTCTTGTTCCTGTTTTCAAGGGGAATGTTTTCAGCCTCTCTCCATTACGAGTGATGTTGGCTGTTGGTTTTGCATAGATGCCCTTTATTATGTTGAGAAATTTCCCTTCTATACCTATTTTATTGAGAGCTTTTATCAGGAATGGGTGTTGGACTTTGTCAAATGCCTTTTCTGCATCAATTGAGATGATCATGTGATATTTTTCTTTCCTTTTATTTATGTGGTGGATTATGTTGATGGATTTTCTAATGTTAAACCATCCTTGCATACCTGGTATGAATCCTACTTGGTCGTGGTGTATTATTTTTTTGATATGATACTGAATTCTATTGGCTAGAATTTTGTTCAGGATTTTTGCATCTATATTCATGAGAGATATTGGTCTGTAATTTTCTTTTTTTGTGATGTCTTTGCCTGGTTTTGGTATCAGTGTTATGCTGGCTTCATAGAATGAATTTGGAGGTGTTGCTTCCTCTTCTATGCTCTGAAATAGCTTGAGTAGAACTGGTACAAGCTCTTCTGTAAATGTTTTGTAGAATTCTCCAGTGAAGCCATCTGGGCCAGGGCTTTTTCTGGTTGGGAGTTTTTTTTATTACCTTTTCAATCTCTTGTTATGGGTCTGTTCAGATTTTCAATATCACTTTGTTGTAGTTTGGGTTGGCCGTATGTTTCTAGAAATTTATGTATTTCCTCTAGGTTTTCAAATTTGTTGGAATATAGTTTTTCATAATATTCTGTTATAATCCTTTTTATTTCTGTTGGGTCTGTTGTAATTTCCCCCATTTCATTTCTTATTTGGGATATTTGTGCCCTCTGCTGTTTTTCTTTTGTCAGTCTGGCCAGTGGTTTGTCGATTTTGTTGATTCTTTCAAAGAACCAACTTTTGGTTTTGTTGATTCTTTCTATTGTTTTTCTGTTCTCTATTTCATTTATTTCTGCTCTGATCTTTACTATTTCCTTTCTTCCGGTGGTTGTAGGCTTTTTTTGTTGTTCTCTTTCTATTTGTTTGAGTTCTGTAGTTAATGTTTTGATTTTGTCCCTTTCTTCTTTTTTGATATGTGCATCTATTGCTATAAATTGTCCTCTGAGGACTGCCTTTGCTGTGTCCCAAAGGTTTTGGTATGATGTGTTTTCATTTTCATTTGATTCTAGGAATTTTTTAATTCCATCTCTGATTTCTTCTATTACCCATTGATGTGTAAGCAGATTATTATTCAGTTTCCATGTGTTTGATTTTTTTTCCTTGCTCTTTCTAGTGTTAATTTCTACCTTGATGGCATTGTGGTCAGAGAACATACTGTGAATTATCTCAGCATTTTGGATCTCCACAAGAAAATGTTTTGTAAACCCAGTTTATCTGTATCAATATACCTATAAGGCTAAAAATTTATGCTAATTTACTTTTTGAACTTTCTAATGCACTCCAGTCAGAGCTGTTATTATTACCCAATTATAGTGACACTTGGAATCACGTGATTTCATCAGCACACACTATAAGTGCTCGTTTTCCTTGCTGCCAGTGTTTTTACAGCCGCTATTTTTGTCAGATTTTCTGTTGTTTTAGCTGCAATATTGTGGTAATTAGTATGTGTGAACCTATATCAACTTTTTGAAGAATGAAGTAGTAATTAAAGGAGAAGAAGGAGAAAAACCAAAAAAGGCTACCTTCTGGTCAGTTACTAATAATTTTTTAAATATTTTTTATTGTTGTAGTTTAAATGAAATTTACATTTCAAGTTAGTCTCCCATACAAAATTTTATACATACATTGTTATGTGACCCTAATTACTCCATTGTGCGACAGCACACTCCTCCTTTCCACCCCTAATTCCCCATGTCCATTCAACCAGTTCCTAACCCTCTCTGCCTTCCCACCTCACCTCTGGACAGAATCTGCCCCCTTTGGTCTATTCTATCTACTTGAGCTAAGAGGCACACTCCTCACAAGTATCACTTTATGTCCCACAGTCCAGTCCAATCCCTGTCTGAAGAGTCGGCCTCGGAAATTGTTTTAGTTCTGGGCTGTTAGAGAATCAAGGGCCCATGCTTTCTGGGGTTCCTCCAGTCTCAGTCAGACCATTAAGTCTGGTCTTCTTACTAGAATTTGAGTTCTTCACCCCACCTTTATCCTGCTCCATCCAGAACTCTCTGTTGTGTTCCCCGTCAGGGCACCATCTAGTTCTTCTGGTCTCAGGCTGATGAAGTCTCTGGTTTCTGTCTCTTGGGCTAATACTTTCCTTGTGTCTTAGGTATTCTTCATTCTCCTTTACTCCAGGTGGATGGGGCCAATTGATGCATCTTAGATGGCCACTTGCAAGCTTTTAAGACCCCAGATACCACTCACCAAAGTAGGATGCAGAACATTTTCTTAATAAGATTTGTTATCCCAATTGACCTAGATGTCCCCTGAAAGCATGGTCCCCAGACCCCCACCCCTACTACTCTGTCCCTCAAAGTGTTTGATTGTAGTCGGGAAACTTCAGAGGTTTGGTTTAGTCCAGTTGTGCTGACTTCCCCTGTAGTGTGTGCTGTCCTTCCCTTCACCTGAGATAATTATCATCTATTATCTAGTTAGTAAATAACCCTCACCCTCCCTCCCCACCCTCGTAACAATCAAAGAATGTTTTCTTCTGTGTCTAAACCTTTTCTTGAGTTCTTATAATAGCAGTCTTATACAATATTTGTCCTTCTGTGACTGACTAAATTCACTCAGCATAATGCCCTCCAGATTCCTCCATGTTATAAGACGTTTCACGGCTTCATCATTGTTCTTTATCGTTGTGTAGTATCCCATTGTGTGGATATACTGTAATTTGTTTATCCGTTCTTCCGTTGATGAGCACCTAGGTCGTTTCCATCTTTTTGCTATTGTGAACAGTGCTGCAATGAACATGGGTGTGCATATATCTATTCGTGTGATGGCTCTTATTTCTCTAGGATATATTCCAAGGAGTAAGATAGCTGGATCGTATGGACTTCTATTTCTAGCTTTTTAAGTAAGCATCAAATCGATTTCCAAAGTGGTTGTACCATTTTACTTTCCCACCAACAGTGTGTAAGTGTTCCAGTCTCTCCACAACCTCTCCAGCATTTATTATTTTGTGTTTTTTGGATTAGTGCTAGCCTTGTTTGGGTGAGATGATATCTCATTGTAGTTTTTGATCTGCATTTCTCTAATGGTTAATGATCATGAGAATTTCTTCATGTGTCTGTTAGCCTCCTGAATATCTTCATAGGTGAAGTGCCTGTTCATATCCTTTGCCCATTTTTTAATTGCATTATTTGTCTTTTTGTTGTTGGGGTTTTGCAGTATCTTGTAGATTTTAGAGATTAGACACTGATCGGATTTGTCATAGCCAAAATTATTTTCCCAGTCTGTAGGTTGCCTTTTGACTCTTTTGGTGAAGTGTTTTGATGAGCATAAGTGTTTGATTTTTAGGAGCTCCCATTTATCTAGTTAGTCTCTCTTCTGGTGCTTCTGCATTGCTACTTATGGTTCGTATTGTGTTTATGCCATGTATTAGGGCTCCTAACATTGGCCCTATTTTTTCTTCCATGATCTTTGTAGTTTTCAATTTTATATTTAAGTCTTTGATCCATTTCGAGTTAGTTTTTGTTCATGGTGTGAGGTATGGGTCTTGTTCCAGTTTTTTGCAGATGGATATCCAGTTATTCCAGCACCATTTGTTAAAGGGACTGTGTTTTCCCCAATTAACGGACTTTGGGCCTTTGTCAAATATCATTTGCTCATAGGTGGATGAACTTATATCTGGATTCTCAACTCTGTTCCATTGTTCTATGTATCTGTTGTACAAATACCAGGCTGTTTTGACTACCAGAGCGGTATATTAGGTTCTAAAATCAGGTAATGTGAGGCCTCCCACTTTGTTCTTCTTGAGTAATGCTTTATTTATTCGGGGCCACTTCCTTTTTCATATGAAGTTGGTGATTTCTTTCTCCATCTCATTAAAAAATGCCTGTGGAATTTGGATCAGGATTGCATTGTATCTGTAGATTGCTTTGGGTAGATTTGACATTTTCACAATGTTGAGTCTTCCTATCCATGAGCAAGTATGTTTTTCCACTTATGCAGGTCTCTTTTAGTTTGTTGCAGTAATGTCATGTAGTTTTCTCCGTATAGATCTTTTACGTCTCTGGTTAGATTAATTCCTAAGTATTTTATCTTCTTGGGGGATATGGTAAATGGTATGGATTTGATAATTTCCTCTTTGAGGTTCTCTTTGTTGGTGTAAAGGAATCCAACTGATTTTTGAATGTTTATCTTGTATCCTGAAACTCTGCTGAAATCTTCTATTAGTTCCAGTAGTTTTCTTGTGGATTCTTTGGGGTTTTCTGTGTATAAGATTATATCATCTGCAAGTAGAGATACTTTGACTTCTTTCCTACAAGTTTGGATGACTTCATTTCGTTTTCTAGCGTAATTGCTCTGGCTAGGACCTGCAGTACAATGTTGAATAAGAGGGGTGATAGAGGGCATCCTTGTCTGGTTCCCATTCTCAAAGGGAATGCTTTCAAAGTGTCTCAATTTAGGGTGATATTGGCTGTTGGCTTTATATAAATGCCCTAAATTATACTGAGGAATTTCCCTTCTATTCCTATTTTGTTTAGAGTTTTTATCGTGAATGGGTGTTGGACTTTGTCAAATGCCTTTTCTGCATCAATTGATAAGATCATGTGGTTCTTGTCTTTTGTTTTGTTTGTGTGACGGATTACATTGATTGTTTTTCTAATGTTGAACCGTCCCTGCATACCTGGTATAAATCCCACTTGATCATGGTGAATTATTTTTTTGATATGTTGCTGAATTCTATTGGCTAGAATTTTGTTGAGGATTTTTGCGTCAATGCTCATGCGGGATATTGGTCTGTAATTTTCTTTTTTTGTGGTGTCTTTACCTGGTTTTGGTATCAGGGTTATGCTGGCTTCATTGAATGAGTTTGGGAGTACTTCATCCTTTTCTATGCTCTGAAATATCTTTAGTAGAAGTGGTGTTATGTCTTCTCTGAAAGTTTGGTAGAATTCTCCAGTGAAGCCACCCGGGCCAGGGCTTTTTTTCGTTGTGAGTTTTTTAATAACCTTTCAATCTCTTCTTTTGTTATGGGTATGTTTAGTTGTTCTGCCTCTGTTTGTGTTAGTTTAGGTAGGTAGTGAGTTTCTAGAAATTTGTCCATTTCCTCTAGGTTTTCAAATTTGTTAGAGTACAATTTTTTATTATGATTCTTTTAATTTCAGTTGGGTCTGTTGTGATATCACCCATCTCGTTTCTTGTACGGGTTATCTGCTTCCTTTCCTGTTTTTCTTTTGTCAGTTTGGCCAATGGTTTATCAGTTTTGTTCATCTTTTCAGAGAACCAGCTTTTGGACTTGTTAACTCTTTCAATTGTTTTTCTATTCTCTATTTCATTGAATTCTGCTCTATTTCTTACTATTTCCTTCCTTCTGGAACCTGAGGGCTTCTTTTGCTGATCTCTTTCTCGTTGTTCTAGTTGCAGGGTTAATGTTTTGATTATGGCCCTTTCTTCTTTTTGGATGTGTTCATTTATTGCTATAAGCTGACCTCTGAGCACTGCTTTTGCAGTGTCCCAATGGTTCTGTTAGGATATGTTTTCATTCTCGTTTAATTCTATGAATTTCTTTATTCCATCCTTAATTTCTTTTATAACCCAGTAGTTTTTGAGCAAAGTGTTGTTCAGTTTCCATGTGTTTGATTTTTTTTCCCTTGCTTTTTCTGTTGTTGATTTCTACTTTTATGGCTTTATGGTCAGAAAAGATGCTTTGTAATATTTTGATGTTTTAGGTTTCATTAAAGCTTGCTTTATGGCCTAATATGTAGTCTATTCTGGAGAATGTTCCATGTGCGTTGGAAAAGAAAGTATAGCTGGCTGCTGTTGGGTGGAGTGTTTGGTATATGTCTATGAGATCAAGTTGGTTGATTGTAGCATTTAGGTCTTCCGTGTGTTTGTTGAGCTTCTTTCTGGATGTTCTGTCCTTCACCGAAAGTGGTGTGTTGAAGTCTCCTACTACTATTGTGGAGCTGTCTATCGCTCTTTTCAGTGCTGTTAGAGTTTGTTTTATGTATTTTGGAGCCCAATCATTGGGTGCGTAAATATTTATTATAGTTATGTCCTCCTGGTGTATTGACCCTTTAATCATTATATAGTGCCCTTCCTTATCCTTTGTGGTGGATTTTACTTTAAAGTCTATTTTGTCAGAGATTAATATTGCCACTCCTGCTTTTTTTCGAGTGTTGTTTGCTTGATATATTTTTTCCATCCTTTGAATTTTAGCCTGTTTGTGTCTTTAAGTCAAAGGTGCATCTCTTGTAGGCAGCATATAGATGAATCATGCTTTTTTATCCAATCTGCCACTCTCTCTCCCTTTATTGATGCATTTAGTCCATTTATATTCAGCATAATTATTGATAGATATGAGTTTAGTGCTATCATCCTGATGTCTCCTTTTGTGTGTTGTTCACACTTTCTTGGTTCCCCTTAATTTTCTGTGCTAAGTCGTTTTTCTTTATTTTTTTAAATCTTTTTCATTGTTGATTTTGTGTTTGCTGAGTCTTTATATTTTTCTAGTTTTTTATTTTGATTTGTAGGATTGTTAGTTTCCTTTATGGTTACCTGAATATTTACCCCTATTTTTCTAAGTTTATACCAGTCTTTTATTTCTTTATATTACCTTCACTTCCCCTCCATATGTAAAATCTGTTTGCCTTTTTTATGTCCCTCTTTTTTTTGTTTTAATGTTGTCCTTTTTTACATGTTAATTTCTCTGTTTCCCTATTTTCAATGTTCTAGATTTAATGTATTTTCAACTTCCGTATCTGAGTCAGTATCTGGTTGCTCTGTCCCGTGTTCTAGTCTTGCGTTGTTATCTGATGTTATTGATTTTCTATTTGGAGGACTCCCTTTAGTATTTCTTGTAGTTTTTGTTTGGTTTTTGCAAATTTCCTAAACTTCTGTTAATCTGGAAATGCCCTAATTTCGCCATCATATTTGAGAGACAGTTTTGCTGGGTATATAATTCTTGGCCACCAATTTTTTCCTTCAAGGCTTTATATATGTCATCTCATTGCCTTCTTCCCCTCATGGTTTCTGCTAAGTAGTCCAAGCTTATTCTAATTGACTCTCCTTTGTAGATGACTTTTGTTTTAACCCTAGCCAGTCTTAAAATGCTCTCTTTATCTTTGGTTTTGGTAAGTTTGATTATAATATGTCTTGGTGACTTTCTTTTGGGATCCACCTTATGTGGGGTTCGATGAGCATCTTGGATAGATATCTTCTCATCTTTCATATCAGGGAAGTTTTCTGCCAACAAATCTTCAACAATTTTCTCTGTATTTTCTGTTATCCGCCTCCCCCCCCCCCCCGGGTCTGGTACTCCAATCCCTCGTAGGTTATTTCTCTTGATAGAGTCCCACATAACTCTTAGAGTTTCTTCATTATTTTTAATTATTTTTTTCTAATTTTTCCTCAAATAAGCTGGCATCAAGTGCTTTATCTTCAGTGTCACTAATTCTAACTTCTACTGACTCAATTCTGCTCTATGACTTTCTATTGAGTTGTCTTATTCTGAAACTTTATTGTTAATCTTCTGGATTTCTGATTGCTGTCTCTCTATGGATTCTTGCAGCTTGTTAAATTTGTCATTATATTCTCAGATAACATTTTTAAGTTCCACTACTACTTTGTCTGTATGTTCTTTAGAAGTCTCTACATTTTGAAGAATTTTCTTTCTAATTTCTAGAAGAGTTCTGTATATTAATCTTGTATTCTACCTCTGGTAATTCCAAGAAATTCTCTTCCTCCAGAGAATTTATTGATTCTTTATTTCAGGAGCTTGCTGAAGCCATCATGGACTGCCTCTTTATGTGATTTGATATTGACTGTTGTCTCCAAGACATCAATAAGTTATTATAATTTTATTTTGTATTTGTTTAGTGTGACCTAGCTTCATGTTTTGTTTTGATATTCCAAATAAGCTGCTTGTGTGTGCTAGTTTAATTATTGGTGCCTTTGAAGCTCTAACGTCCTGTCACCAGGTAGTTAGTTCTGTAACTAAGTATGTGCATACAGGAGTCCATTAAATTTTCCTTTATGGATTCAGCTCAGGTGTCCAGGCAGTCAGTCACCAAGTGTGTGGTGCAGGCTCTCACCTACAGTCTTAGAGAGGCATGGGTGATTAGAGTAGGCACAGGTATCTGGCTGCAGTAGGGGGCCATGTGCTGAGCAAGACAGGGGGCTGATGTCTACCCCTGAGTGTCTGAAAGGAAAGCATGTCCCTATTCCCTAGAGTGAGTAGATAGGTGAGTTTGGCAGCCAGACTATAAGCACCCTACTCTGTTGGCTGTAAAGACTCGGGGGCACACTTATTCTTGGACCCCTGTAGCATGTGACTAGGCGGTGTAGGTGGAGCCACTAGTCCTCAAGCCCCTGGTGCAGTCCAGTAAAGTGCCTGTTTAAAGGGCTGGGCTGTGTCAAGCATCACAAATCTGCCACTTCACAGCTGAAACAGCTGAAGTTAGACTTCAGGTGTTTCCCCTGTTGTACTGTGGTAGTGAGGGCTTATGCTGTTGAGATGGGTCCACACAAGTCTATACAGGGGTTCAAGGCACTCTAAGTCTGCAGACCCCTTATGTCTGTGCCTACCAAAGGAGTTGTGCCAACTCTGAGTTCTTGGCTTAGGGGAGCCAGTAGCTTATTTGTTCTCTCTCCAAGGCTAGGAGAATGGGTCAGGGTGCCTTATGGGATCTACTTCCGGCCCAGGGGACTCAGAGAGTTTGGAAGCCATCTGGACCGGTGCAGAGCAGGGAGGGAGGAGGTAAAAGGGAGAGAGGTTTTTCCCAAATGGGCTTTTTAATAATAATCCCCATGAAAGGCCACATGCATATACTTATCTTTAGCCACTTGGGAGCTGCTTTTCACTGGTTTGGAGTGTCCAAGCAGAATCTCTCCTGCCAGATCTCTCTTGATGTGGAAACTGCCTCCTGAGCATGTGCACGGAGCTATATGCCTGCTTCACTGTGCACCTCCACGCCAGTTGGGGCTGAAGAGTTGTGGCTCCAGCTGAGTCCGGTCTGGCACTGCTCGCTTCTTTGGAACCGTCTCCTCTCTGCCCGCCACTCAGTCCAATTCCTCAACTTTGCCTTGTTCGGGGCTCCTAGATATTCATATACAATCAGATCACTTGTTTTTCCAGGTTTTTGTTGTAAAAAGGATATAGGAAGACGTCTGACTACTCTGCCATCTTAGCCCCGCCCTTATTCAGCTACTATTTCATTCCAGATACTAACTAAACTAAGTCTTGGAGGTAAAAAAGTATGTAAAATATCTCCACATTACTCAGGGTACTCACAGCTTACCAGGAAAAACAGACACAAAATTAAATAAAAGTAATGTACAAAAGAGTCTCTCTCAACCAAATTAAGGAGCTCTAGTGGTGCAATTGTTAAAGCTCTTGGCTGCTAACCAACAGATTGGTGGTTCAAACCCACCAGCACTCTGCTGGAGAAAAGACTTGGCAATCTGCTCCTGTAAAGATTGCAACCTAGGAAACCCTACGTGGCAGTTCTAGTCTGAGTCACTCTGAGTTGGCATTAACACGACAGCAGGGAACAACCATGCAAGAAGTGCATACAAGAACTGGTCATTTTTCTGTGGTGATTAAAAAAATCCTTATAAAAGAGATAATTTCAGACATCCCTGAGAGAGGAGATGGAATTTTCCAGATGGAGAAAATATCCCAAGTGGACACATGGGGGAGGAAATCCAGGCAGAAGAAAGCAGATGAATAAATACACTAAGTACTGAAACTACAGCAGCTGGTGAAGCGGCAAGTCACGTTCAGAGTCCTGCGGTCAATGTAGATGAGGACAGGGCAGCAGGGGAAGGTGATGCTGATAGACTGGCATGGAGAGTTGAGCCTTGTGTGTAAAATGAGGGAATGTGTCTTCCTCCTCCAGTGGGGGGGTCAGTGGGAGTTTTTAAGCACTGGAGGTCAAGGATCACCTTTGGGTGTTACTAAGATCTCTCTGGATCATTATGAATATTGGGTTAGAGATGTGTCAGCTTAGGATTGCTGGGAGAGATAAGGAACTGAAATAAGGCTGTGTAACTGGGAGCTGAGAAGTGTGGAAAGAATGGGAACATTTGAGAGAGAGAAGAAAAAATCAGCTTCATCTCATCACCAGTGACAACTTTTTATTGACTAGAATAGGTAGGAACTATGCTAAGCCTTTTATATGTATATTGATTAAATCTGATGTTGTACATATGAGAGTCAAATCTAGGTTTGTCTATTTCTAAAAGTTTTGCATTCAGTATCATTTTAAAACATCTGTTTCATAAAAATCACCAAATTTTGTTGTACTCTGCATATTATCTTTTGTGAATAGTTGGTTTATTCCCTTTGCTCATTTTTCTCTTGGGTTGTTCAGTCTGTAAAGTATCTAGGTACCATAAATATATCACTCCTTTGGATAAATTATTTTTGCTCACTTATTAGTTTTTCTGGGCATCAAGGGAATATAACCAGGATTGGAGTGCTGCCAGTAGCAAGGAAGCTTTCTCTTCATCCCAGTCTTTCAGGTATTACCTGAGTTTATTATAACTTTCTTTTTCCCTCATGTCCATTTTCTTCCTTTCTCTCCGTTAATTGATCAGATTGTTACGTTTCTTTAAACACTAGGCAGAAAACGACCATACCAAAATGAGCCCAAATTACATGTCCATGGAGGCTTCCCAACTGGAATATCTGGCAACCATTTCTACATTCTTTAGGGGAAAGACAATCTGATGTTGTCAGCTTGTGTTGTATCCACTCCTGGCTTAATCCATGTGGCTGGGCCATTTTCACAAGTGTTGTTATGCTTGAACTCATTGTTGTAGCCACTGTGTCAATCCATCTCATTGAGGTTCTTCCACTTTTTTGCAGACCCTCTACTTTACCAAGCATGATGTCCTCCAGGGACTGGTCCTTCCTGATAACATGTCCAGAGTATGTGAGACGAAGTCTCACCATCCTTGCTTCTATTGAGCATTCTGGCTGTACTTCTTCCAAAGCAGATTTATTTATTCTTTAGGCAGTCCATGGTATATTCAATATTCTTCACCAACACCATAATTTAAAGGCATCAATTCTTCTTCTGTCTTTCTTATTCCTTGTCCAGCTTTCACATGCATATGAGGCCATTGAAAACACCATAGCTTGGGTCAGTCACACCTTATCCTTGAAGTAACATCTTTGCTTTTTAACAATTTAAAGAGGTCTTTTGCAGCAGATTTGCCCTGCGCAATACATCGTTCAATTTCTTGGCTGTTGCTTCCATGGGCGTTGGGTGCGGATCCAAGTAAAATGAAATCTTCAACAACTTCAATCGTTTCTCCATGTATCATGATGTTGCTCATTGGTCCAGTTGTGAAGATTTTTGTTTTCTTCATGTTGAGGTGTAATCAATAATGAAGGCTGTGGTCTTTGATCTTCATCAGTAAGTGCTTCAAGTCCTCTTCACTTCCAACAAGCAAGGTTGTGTCATCTACGTATCGCAGGTTGTTAAAGAATCTTTCTCCAATCCCGATTATAGTATTTCTGCTATATTTGTAATGCCTGTATATGTGAAAATTAGTCGTGTCCTCTTTCTCTTTCCTGGTAGTAGCATCAACCATATGGAACCAGGAAATAGTACACAAATTTCAGAATTTCTTCTTCTGAGATTTCAGAGGGACCAGAATTGCAACCCTTCTTTGGGCTGTTCTTGTCCATGTACCTGATCACCCTACTTGGAAACCTGCTCATCATCCTGGCCATCAAATCAGACTCCGATCTCCACACTCCCATGTACTTCTTCCCTGTCAACCTTTCCTTTGTAGATATCTATTTTACCTCCACCACTGTCCCAAAGATGCTGGTGAATATCCAGATGCGGAGCAAAGTCATTTCCAATGAAGGCTGCATCACCCAGATATACTTTTTTGTCCTTTTTGGAGGGATGGGCAACTTCCTCCTGACTGTGATGGCCTATGAATGCTTCCTGGCCATCTGTCACCCCCTTCACTACACGGTCATCATAAGCCCTAGGTTCTGTGGATTGCTGGTTCTGGTGTCCTGGACCATCAGTGTCCTGCATTCCTTGTTAGAAACCTTAATGGTGTTGAGGCTGTCCTTTTGTACAGACGTGGAAATCCTCCACTTTTTCTGTGAACTTAATCAGGTGATCCAATATGCCTGTTCTGACACCTTCATCGATGACACAGTGATGTATTTTGCAGCTGTGCTGTTGGGTGGTAGTCCACTTACTGGGATCATTTTCTCCTACTCTAAGATTATTTCCTCCATTTGTGTAATCTCATCAGCTCAGGTAAAGTGTAAAGCATTTTCCACCTGTGCATCTCACCTCTCCGTTGTCTCCTTATTCTATTGTACTACCCTAGAAGTGTACTTTAGTACTGCTGCTACGCACAATACACACGCAATTACAATATCCTCGGTGATGTACACCGTGGTCACACCCATGCTGAACTCTTTCATCTATAGCCTGAGAAATAAAGACGTAGAGGAGACTCTGAGGAAATTGCTTGTGAGGGAGGCCATAAAATAGTTGAATAAGTTGCTATGACTTCAAGGCTCAAGACCTCAGAGCCAGAAATCATGATTCTTTGATCAGATCATGGAGGTAGAACCTGCTCTTTTTCTATTTATATCCTGGAGTTTCAATCTCTTTGATTTTAAGCAACTCCTTTTATTAGGGTTTCAGGTGTCTTTAATATCCAGACAGTTTTTCTTTTTCTCCAGTTTTCTATTTTCCCAGTTATTCTAACCAGGATCAGAAACTAATTGGATATTCCCATTTATTGCTCAAGGCAACACTGATTTCTTAAAGATAATTTCTTCTCAAATGACGTTTACTATCACAAGTAATTTTTCCTTTGTTTTATTGAAAGTGAAGAATTGTACTACTCCTATGGTAGAAAACTAGACTGGGGAACTCAGATCATTTATATAATTATGTTGTAGAGAAAAATCTGCAAGCATAGTTTTTCACTTTAGTGTTCATCATTTCTTTCAATATGACTACCTTAACTGCTCTTCCTGATAATGTAGACTTTAACCCACTTGAGTGTTTCCTAGATGGTCGGCTACTTCTATTCTCTTCATTAGGATCCCATTCTCTTATTCAGCTTAGTGTCCACAGTGCCTACAGAAGGGAGTAAAGCAAAATTTATCTCTCAAATACATGTCTTTGAGAAGACACATTTGTGCAAATCGATTGAGTTAATGTGACAAGAGTCAGAGATGACCTTAAATATGATGGAGTAAAATTCTAAAGCATACATTGTATTACTATGGAAAAGATTTATATTTGATAATGTAAAATTTACTCATTGAAGTATGAAAGCTTGATGTCCATGTGTAAGGGGGTTTAGTCATTGGGATGACCAGCGGGGTTGCACGTTCTATATTGTTTCATTGAATCATCTTCCTGATGGCATTCTCTCCCTAGCAGATTTCCTCTTCTAGGTCTGATCTTTGTTTTGTCTTGCCATAATCACCTCTTTATCATTTCTTTATAGCCACGCTTACTTTCTTTTTCACATTGAAAACTTTTATTTAAATGTAGTATTCACAGAGAAAAGTACATTATAAATGTTCAGCTCAAATGTTCAGCATTTCACAAACTAAATACCAGAGTATAAGTAGCTCCTAGAAACTCACTCACCTGTGCCACTTCTAGGTGTCACCATCCCAAAGAAACCACTTTTCAGACTTTAAACCATAGATTAATTTTGACTGTTCTTTATATAAATGAATCATATAGTATATATTGTTTTGTAGCCAGCTTATTTCACTGCGTTCATTTGTTGGATTTGGTTGTAAACTATTGTCATTGGTGTATAGTATTCTTTTGTATGAATAAACATCACTTTATGTACCCAGTTTAACACTGATGGGAATTTGAGTCATTACCTTTTGGGGCCTATTACCAGTAATGTTGCATTGAACATCCTGGCACATGTCATTGGTGAATATGGATATATAATGGGAGATAAAGAAAAAGATGACTTTTGTAGGCAAAATAAGAAAACACTGTAGAGAATTTGGATTCTAGCTGATAAGGAAGAGATACCCTTGATACTGAATTTGTTAGTGGTCAAAGCACAAAACAGAAGTTTAGATACAATAGAATGCAGTGAATGTAAAAATCCCACCCAAAGCTGGAGACTAAAATGGTATAGGATTCATCCATTGCTGGTGGGAATGTAAAATGGTGCACCACTGTGGAAAACATTTTTGAAGTTCCTCAAAAAGTTGAACATAGAACTACCATATGAACCAATCCTCAGTACATACACAAAAGAAGCGATGACATGAATGTAAACAGAAACCTGTCCACCAATGTTCATTGCAGCACTTTTCAGAAGAGTGAAAAGGTGGAAACAGCTAAAACGTCCATCGACAGATGAATGGATAAACAAAATATGTATATACAATGTAATATTATGCAGCCATAAAGAGAAATGAAATTCTAATGCATGCCAAAACATAGACAAACCTTGAAAACATCATGCTGAGTGAAATAAGTCAGCTGTATAAGGACAAATATTGTATGACCTCATTTGGTGAGGAACTTAGGCCTACTACCAACAGATAAAAGCAGATTCTCCAGTCCCTGTCAAACTTTCCAATGACTGCAGCACCGCCAGCCAGCATTCTGACTGAAACTTCTTGAGAGATCTTGAACCAGAACCACCTACTAAGCCATTCCTGAATTCCTGACGCACAGAAGCCATGTGGGATAATAAATATTGATTATAGTCTTAAGCTGATAAATTTTGGGCTAATTGTTTTATGCAGCAGGAGAAAACTAGTACAACACCCAGTATGTCAGCTATCAACATGGAATTCTCAAAAATCCTCTTGGCCCACAATTAATATATCAATACACTTTTTTCTTTCTTTTTAATTGTACTATAGATGAAGGTTTACAGAGCAAATTAGTTTCTCATTAAATAATTAACACACATTGTTTTGTGACATTGTTTGCCAACCTCTCGACATGTCAACACTCTCCCCTTCTTGAACTTGGGTTCCCCATTACCAACTTTCCCGTCCCCTCCTGCCTTCTCGTCCTTGCCCCTGGGCTAGTATGCCCATTTAGTCTCGTTTTGTTTTGTGGGCCTATCTAATCTTCAATGTACTTTTTCTTGTTTGACCCTAAATGTATCTTCTTAATATCAAATCAGAGGTAGTTTTGAGAGAGAATGGGGGTGGGAGACATGTAACGATGGAGGCAGAGATTGGTTTGATGCAGCCACAAGCCCAGGAATGCTGACAGCTACCAGAAGCTGGAAGAGGCAAGAAGGGACCTTCCCCTAGAGCCTTTGGAAGGAATGTTTCCCTGCTGACACCTTGAATTCAGGATTCTGGCCTCCAAAACTGTAAGAGAATATATTCCTGTTGTTTTAAGCCAATCAGGTAGTGGTAATTTGTTACAACAGCCACAGGAAGCTAAGCCACACAGCTACACTCATTTGTGTACCTTTGTGTACAGGGA
This sequence comes from Dugong dugon, assembly GCA_030035585.1. NCBI lineage: Eukaryota > Metazoa > Chordata > Mammalia > Sirenia > Dugongidae > Dugong > Dugong dugon. The sequence continues at coordinate 18,850,797 of CM057462.1, read as the reverse complement.
TAGAGTTAAGTATTTGCAGCAGAGAGTATGTGGCCTGAAAAGCCTAAGATATTTACTATCTAACCCTTGAAAATGATTACCAAACCGTCTCAAAGTCACTGGCGGGTCCTGATTTTATTTCCAAAGTAGACTTTCCCATGGGAAGGGACGCTCTGAAGAACTTATGTGGGTATAAAGCCAGAAAAAAAAGAAGTTTAAAGATGTGAATGTGTTTACCCAAAAGCCAAAACTGAATAACTGCATTTGGGGGAAATTGAATCGTGAAAATGCTTCCTCTGCAGCCAAATTTCACAAGGGGGATGCAAGTATAAAGCCTTTTCCACCTGTGGATGTCTCCTGTCAGTTGTCTTCTTGCTCTGTGGCACAGCCTTGGGGTCTAACCTCAGCTCTGCAGCCACACTGTCCTCTAGGACAAATCTGATGTCCTTGGTGATGCACACCATGGTCACACCTATGCTGAATCCCTTCACCTACAGTCTGAAGAACAGGAACATGAAGGGGGAAGGCGGTAGAGTGGCACCCTCTCGGTGATGGGACCATTGGAGGACTCATGAACAGTAGGGCTCACAAGACTGAAAACAAAAACTTCTGGTCTCCTTCATACAGCATTTTGACTCCATCTGTTTTTATGTATTTAAAGCAACTGTTTCCTTGGGTCTTTCTTTAGGCTTATTCTTCTCTCTTCAGTGTTCATAAAGAAATATTTTGGGGCCCCTTTTTTCAGTTTCTGAACAGTTACTTTGTCCACGGAAGCAGCAGTCAAGAAGTCAAATGACATATTGCATTGGGCAAATCCGCTGCAAAAGACCTCTTGAAATTATTAAAAAGCAAAAATGTCGCTTTGAGGACTAAGGTGCCCCTGACCCAAGCCATAGTATTTTCAATGGCCTCATAGGAATGTGAAAGCTGGACAATGAATAAGGAAGACCAAAGAAGAATTGATGCATTTGAATTATGGTGTTGGTGAAGAATATTGAATATACCATGGACTTCCAGAAGAGTGAACAAATCTGTCTTGGAAGCAATACAGCCAGAATGCTTCTTATAAGTGAGGATGGTGAGACTTTGTCTTACATACTTTGGGCATGTTATCAGCAGGGACCAGTCTATGTAGAAGGACATCATGCTTCGTAGAAGGTCAGCGAAAAAGAGGAAGACCCCCAACAAGATGAATTGACACAGTGGCTGCAACAATGGGCTCAAGCATACCATTGATTGTGAAGATGATGCAGCACCGGCAGTGTTTCACTCTGTTTTACATAGGGTCGCTATGAGTCAGAACAGACCTGATGGCACTTAACAACAACAAGCAGTTACTTTGTGTGAATAGACTCTGACATTTTTTCAGTTATCTTTATTTTTTTAAATAATATTGTATTTTAGGTGAAAGTTTACATAGCAAATTAGTTCCGTTTAGCCATTTTTATACAACTTGTTCTGCGCCATTGGTTACAATTTTTACAGTGTGTCAACATTCTCATTATTTCCATCATGTTTGTTCTGTTTCTATTGATCTAGCTTCTCTTCCCCTCCTTGGCTTCTCATCTTTCCTTTTGGATAAACGGCCTCATATAGTTGATTGTTTACGGGAGCACAGTACTCACGGGTGATATTGTTTATTTCATAAGCCAATCTATTATTTTGCTGAAAGATGACCTCCAGAAATAGCTTTAGTTCAAAGGTCAAAGGATATCTTAGGTTGATAGTCTCAGGTGTTCCTCTAGTCGCTATTGGTCCAGTAGGTCTGGTCTGTTCTGGGAATTTGAATTTCGTTCTACATTTTTCTCTCATTCTGTCTGGGACCTTCTATTGAGTCCCTTGTCAGAATGGTTGGTAGTGGTAGCCAGGCTCAGTTATCTTTAGTAATAATTTGGATTTAAAATGAAATAAATCTTATCTCACACATTTAATATATATCCAAAGAATTGACAGGATCTGTACCTATTTTGGAAATGGTGTCCTGGAAACTCATTGACAAGGATATTTCTGGGGTTCTGTGAATGACATTAACTCATAGATTTCCCCCTTTTCATCTAAGTCACTTTCCTTTTAGGAAACTTTACTCAGTTTTTCTACTTATCACAATATGGTTCTTTGAGGTTCAGAGCTATATTTTAGCTGTCTTTGTCACTGCAACACCTGGTATAGTACTTGTTGTTAGGTGCCTTCCAGTCAGTTATGACTCATAGCGACCCTATGAACAACAGAAGAAAACATTGTTCAATCTTGTGCCATCATCACAACAGTAAGTACGTTTGAGCCCATTGTTGCAGCCACTGTGTCAGTATATCTCATTGAGGGTCTTCCTGACCCTCTACTTTACCAAGCACGGTGTCCTTCTCCAAGGATTGGTCCCTCCTGATACCATAACCAAAGGAAACCATCCTCACTTCTAAGGAGCATTCTGGCTGCCCTTCTTCCAAGATAGATTTGTTCATTCTTCTAACAGTCCATGATATATCCAATATTCAACATCATAATTCAAATGTGTCAATTCTTCTTTGGTCTTCCTTTTTCATTGTCCAGCTTTCGCATGCATATGAGGCAACTGAGAAGACTATGGCTTGGGTCACACACCTTAGTCATCAAAGTGACATCTTTGCTTTTTAAGATTTTGAAGAGATCTTTTGCAGAAGATTTACCCAATGCAATAAGTCATTTGGTACAGTGTTTTGCATGAAGTTTACGCTTTGTTGAATGGAGTGGCAAATAGATGAGTAGATGGTTGTATACAAAGCGGAGTCTGGACTACAAAAATACATATGTATGGAATTAATAAAAGCCTTTTAGCTAGAAAAGAAGTTCAATGTCCTCCAATAATAATGACAACAACACACGGTTTATGCCAGAACTATTTGATCATTTTAGATACATTATCTCATTTAATTTTTGCAATAACTTCTTAATGTGATTAGGATCATTTTCCTGTAGTTACAGATGAGGAAGGAAGAGCTTACAGAGACTAGGCAACACGCTTAAGGTCACAGGAGTAGTGAAGACACAGGGTTCAAACCTAGGACTGTCTAATGTGATATCGACTCTATTCAAACAATTTAATAAAATAGTCAAACCTCAAAAAAACAAGACTCCTTCTGATATAAACCCCCGTTTCAGAAAATCTTCCCCACAACCAAGAAATATTCTGTCTCTGGAGGCTGTATGCAGCCTGAGAAACAAATCAGTCCCTAGATTAAGAGATCTCAGTAGCAACATTTCCTTGGATAAGTTGCCTTCCACTAGCAGTTCACAAGTTTTCCTGTTTTACAACATCCTCACCAGCGCTAGGTATTTTTATTTTACTTGACAAACTGATAAAGGGGAAATTAGATTTTCTTAATATTTCAATTTGGCTTTTGCTTGTTAGTGAAGTTAAGCATATTCTCATGTCAATAACTTACTTGTATTTATTTTTCCTGAATTATTGCTTCCCATACTTGGATCTTTTTTTTTAGGTATTTTATTTCTAATTAGTTTAAAATAACTTTTCATATGTCTACATTGTTATGTACTGTCATGTCCAATATGTTCTAAATGTTTTTCCCAGTTTTTCCTTTGCTTTTACTTTCTATTATTTTTCACATGCAGATTCTTAGGGTACTTGGGTCCATCAGTCATGTTCTCAATTCTTTTCCTTTGCATATGTGTAATTTCTTCTTAAGTTTTATGCAATTTTAAATGTTTCCTCCAACTTCAGTTTATTATGGTGATTGGTATTAAGGTAGGAATTTAACTTTATTTTGCTTCCAACAAATAACTAGTTGTCCAAGCACCATTTAGTTCAAAACCTGTCTTTTCCTCATTGATTTTGATGCCACTCTTATAATCTAATAGCTTCTATTTTTAGTGGATATGTTTGTGAATATTCTGCCACTTTGATATATCTATTAACACTTTAGTCAAATTCACAATGTTTTGATAAACACAGCTTTAAAACATATTTAAAATAAAGAGCAGGACAAATCTTTCCTGTTCACTCTGCTTTGAAAAAAATTATCTTGCCCAATGATTTCTTGTGGGGAACATGGCTAAGCTGCCTTTCCAATATCCACTCTCAGCTTTTTTTAAGGAGCAGAACACTGACTTTGTTTGAGGTGTCAATATACCCAGCTAAAAACCTCTATCTCATAGTAATTCTAGGAAACTAATGGTTACCGTATATATTAGGTTTCTATTAAAACAAAAATCCCCACAACTGGACCAATAAGCAACATCATGAAAAACGGAGACAAGACTGAAGATGTCAAGGATTTCATTGTACTAGAATCCACAATCAACACTTATAGAAGTGGCAGTCAAGAAATCAAATGACATATTGCATTGGGAAAATCAGCTACAAAAGACTTCTTTGAAGTGTTAAAAAGCAAAGATGTCACCTTGAAGACTAAGGTGCACCTGACCCAAGCTATGGTGTTTTCAATTGCTTCATATGCACATGAAAGCTGGACAATGAATAAGGAAGACAAAAGAAAAACTGATGCCTTTATAGTGTTGTTTAAGAATATTGAATATACCATGGTCTACTAAAAGAACGAACAAATCTGTCTTGGAAGCGGTACAACCAGAATCCTCCTTAAGAAGCAAGGATGTCGAGTTTTGGACATGTTATCAGGAGGGATAAGTCCCTGGAGAAAGACATCATGCTTGGTAAAATAGAGGGTCAGTGAAAAAGAGGAAGACCCTCAACCAGACCAACTGACACAGTGGCTGCAACAATGGGCTCAAACATAGCAATGATTGTGAGGACGGCACAGGACAGGGCAGTGTTTTGTTCTGTTGAACATGGGTCTCTGTGAGTTGGAACTGATTCGATACCACCTAACAACAACAACAAATTGTTGCTGTAACCAATTACCTCAAACTTAGTGACTTAAAGCAACGTAAATCTGTTATCTTACAGTTTTGGAGCTGAAATCCAAAATGGATCTCACTGGATAAAATTAGGGTGTTGACTGTGCTGCATTCCTTCTGAAAGCTCTAAGGGAGAATCTGTTTTGCTTTCCTTTTCCAGCTTTTTGAGGTTTCCTGCATTCTTTGGCTCATGACTCCTTTCTCCATCTTCAAAGTCAGCGGTGTAACACCTTCAAATTCTCTCTGACTCTAACTCTTCTGCCTTCTTATTCCACTTTAAGGGCACTTGTGATTTTCTTGAGCTCAGCCAGATAATCCAGGATAATCTCCCTATTTTAAGGTGAGCTGATCAGCAACTTTAACTCCCTCTGATATCTTAATTTCTTTTTGCTATGTGGTATAATGTAGTCACAGCTTCCAGAGATTACGATGTGGACATCTTTGGGAGGATCTCATGTTGCCTACCATATTATGTGATGCAATTTGTGTGTGTGTATTTGTGTGGTAAAAATATACACACCAAAACATTTACTAGCACAATAGGTTCTATATTTACAATTTCACAACATTGATTACATTTTTCATATTGGTAACACAATTTTGACCAAAGAGAAGTATGTTAGGTGGATCTTTTGGGAAAATATATATTTTCTAGATTAATTTAATTGAGCTTAAGTTATGGCACTTTTTCATATTTATATTATACTTTCAATAAGAAAATTACAGACAAATATCTCTAATGAATATGGATGCAAAAATTCTCAACAAATTCTAGCCAATAGAATTCAGCATCATATCAAAAAAATAATACACCACGACCAAGTAGGATTCATACCAGGTATGCAAGGATGGTTCAACATTAGAAAATCAATCAGCGTAATCCACCACTTGAATAAAAGGAAAGAAAAGAATCACACGATCATCTCAATTGATGCAGAAAAGGCATTTGACAAAATCCAACACCCGTTCCTGATAAAAACTCTCAATAAAATAGGTATAGAAGGGAAATTTCTCAACATAATAAATAGCATCTATGCAAAACGAACAGCCAACATCATTCTTAACGGAGAGAGGCTGAAAACATTCCCCCTGAAAACAGGAACAAGACAAGGATGCCCTTTATCACCACTCCTATTTAACATTGTGCTGGAAGTTCTGGCTGGAGCAATAAGGCAAGAAAAGGAAATAAATGGCATCCAAATTGGTAATGAAGAAGTTAAACTGCCCCTGTTTGTGGATGATATGATACTATACATAGAAAACCCTAAAGACTCCACCAGAAATCTACTGGAACTAATAGAAAGATTCAGCAGAGTAGCAAGATACAAGATAAACATACAAAAATCAGTTCGATTCCTATACACCAATACAGAGAATGATGAAAAGTCAATCAGGAAAACAATACCATTTATAACAGCCCCTAAAAAATAAAATACTTAGGAATAAATCTAGCCAGGGATGTAAAAGACCTATACAAAGAAAACTACAAAACACTACTTCAAGAAACTCAAAGGGATCTACATAAATGGAAAAACATACCATGCTCATGGATAGGTAGACTCAACAATGTGAAAATGACAATTGTACCCAAAGAAATTTACAAATACAATGCAATCCCGATCCACATACCAACAACATTCTTTAAAGAGATGGAAAAACTAATCATTAACTTTATATGGAAAGGGAAGAAGCCCAAAATAAGCACTATTGAAGAAGAAGAATAAAGAGGACTCACACGATCTGACCTCAGAACCTACTATACAGCTATGGTAGTCAAAATAGCCTGGTACTGGTACAATGACAGATACATTGGCCAAGGGAACAAAGTTGAGAACCCAGATGTAAATCCATCCACCTACAGTCACCTGATCTTCAACAAGGGCCCAAAGTCCATCAAATGGTGAAAAGACAGTCTTTTTAAAAAATGGTCCTGGCAAAACTGGATGTCCATCAGCAAAAAAATGAAACAGGACCCATACCTCACACCATATAGAAAAACTAATTCAAAATGGATCAAAGACCTAAACATAAAGACCAAAATTATAAAGTTCATACAAGAAAAAATAGGATCAATGCTAGAGGACCTAATACACGACATTAACAGGATACCAACCATAAACAACAACAAACAAACTCCAGAAGATAAGCTAGATAACTGGGATCTTTAAAAAAATCAAACACTTATGCTCATCAAAAGACTTCACCAAAAGAGTAAAAGGAGAACCTACAGACTGGGAAAACATTTTTGGACATTACAAGTCAGACAAAGGTCTAATTTCTATAATCTACAAGAAAATCCAACACCTCTACAACAAAAAGACAAATAAGCCTATTAAAAAATGGGCAAAGGAAATGAACAGACACTTCACGAAAGAAGACATTCAAGCGGCCAACAGACACATAAGGAAATGCTTGCAATCACTAGCCATTAGAGAAATGCAAATTAAACCCACAATGAGATACCATCTCACCACGGTATTACTGGCACGAATCTAAAAAACTGGAAATAACAAATGTTGGAGAGGCTGCGGGGAGATCAGAACTCTTATGCACTGCTGGTGGGAATGCAAAAAGATACAACTATTTTGGAAAATGATATGGTGCTTCCTTAGAAAGCTAGAAATAGAAATACCATACAATCCAGTAATCCCACTTGTAGGAATATATCCTAGAGAAATAAGAGCTGTCACACAAATAGACATATGCACACCCATGTTCATTGCAGCATTGTTCACATAGCAAAAAGATGGAAACAACCTAGATGCCCATTAACAGATGAATAGATAAACAAACTATGGTACATATACACAATGGAGTATTACATAACGATAAAGAACAATGATGAATCTGTGAAGCATCTCATAAGATGGATGAAACTGGAGGACATTATGCTGAGTGAAATAAGTCAATCACAAAAGGACAAATATTGTATGAGACCTCTACAGTAAAAACTCATGAAAAAGTTTACACACAAAAAGAAACAATCTTTGTTGGTTACGAAGGATGGGTGGGGTGGGAAGGGGAAATACTAAAGAGACAATAGACAAGTGGTAACTTTGGTGAAGGGTAAGACAGTACACAATACTGAGGAAGCCAGAACAACTTGTACAAGGAAAGGTTATGGAAACTCCGTAGACACATCCAAACTCCCTGAGGGACAGAATTTCTGGGCAGAGGGCTGTGAGGACCATGGTCTCGGGGAACATCTAGCTCAGTTGGCATAAAACACTTTATATAGAAAATGTTCTACAGTCTACCTTGGTGAGTAGCTTCTGGGGTCTTAGAAGCCTGTGAGCGGCCATTTAAGATACTCCACAGGTCTCACCCCTTTGGGAGCTAGAGAGAATGAGAAAACAAGATACAAGAGAAAGATTAGTCCAAAGGACTAATGGACCACAACTACCACGGCATCTACAAGACTGAATCCAGTACAGCTTGATGGTGCCCAGCTACCAACACTGAGTGCTCTGACCGGTATCACAACAGAGGGTCCTGGACAGAGCTGGAGAAAAATGTAGAGCAAAATTCTAACTCACAAAAAAAGACCAGACTTATTGACCTGACAGAGACTGTAGAAATCCTGAGAGTATGGCTCCCGGACACCCTTTTAGCTCAGAAATGAAGTCATTTCCGAGGCTTACCATTCAGCCAAAGATTAGACGGCCCCATAAAACAAAATGAGACTAATGGGGCACAACAATCCAGGGACAAGGACTAGAAGGCAGGAGGGGACAGGAAAGCTGGTAATAAGGAACCCAAGGTTGAGAAGGGACAGTGTTGACATGTCATAGTGTTGTTAACCAGTGTTATAAAGCAATATGTGTACTAACTGTTTAAAGAGAATCTATTTGTTTTGTAAACCTTCAACTAAAGTACAATAAAATATATATATATAAAAGAAGATGGAAGAAATACACAGTCATTATACCAAAAAGAATTGATCAATGCTCAGCCATTTCAAGAGGTAGCATATGATCAGGAACCAATAGTACTGAAGGAAGAAGTTCAAGCTGCACTGAAGGCACTGGTAAAAAACAAGGCTTTAGGAATTGACGGAGTATCATTTGAGATGCTTCAACAAACGGATTCAGCGCTGAAAGTGCTCACTCTTCTATGCCAAGAAATTTGGAAGACAGCTACCTGGCCAACCACCTGGAAGAGATCCATATTTATGTCTATTCCCAAGAAAGGTGATCCAACTCAATGCAGATATTATCTAACAATATCATTAATATCACACTCAAGTAAAATTTTGCTGAAGATCATTCAAAAGCGACTGCAGCAGTATATCGACAGGGAACTGCCAGAAATTCAGGCGGACTTCAAAAGAGGATGTGGAATCAGGGATAGCATTGTTAATGTCAGATGGATCTTGGCTGAAAACAGAGAATACCAGAAAGATGTTTACCTGTGCTTTATTGACTATGCAAAGGCATTCAGCTGTGTGGATCATAAGAAGTTATGGATAACATGATGAAGAATGGGGATTCCAGAACACTTCATTGTGCTCATGAGGAACCTGTACATAGATCAAGAGGCAGTTGTTCGGACATAACAAGGGGATGCTACATAGTTTAAAGTCAGGAAAGGTGTGATTCAGGGTTATATCCTTTCACTGTACCTATTCAATCTGTATGATGAGCAAATAATCTGAGAAGCTGGACTATATGAAGAAGAACAGGGCGTCAGGATTAGAGGAAGACTCATTAACAACCTGCATTATGCAGATGGCACAACCTTGCTCACTGAAAGTGAAGAGGACTTGAAACACTTACTGATGAAGATCAAAGACCACAGCCTTCAGTATGGATTACACCTCAACATAAAGAAAACAAAAATCCTCACAACTAGACCAATAAGCAACATCATGATAAACGGAGAAAAGATTAAAGTTGTCAAGGATTTGCTTTTACTTGGCTCCACAATCAACACCTATGGAAGCAGCAGTCAAGAAATCAGCACATTGCATTGGGCAAATCTGCTGCAAAAGATCTCTTTAAAGTGTTAAAAAGAAAAGTTGTCACTTTAAGGACAAAGGGGTACCTGACTCAAGCCAAGGTGTTTTCAATCGCCTCATATGCGTGCGAAAACTGGACAATGAATAAGAAAGCACGAAGAGTTAACCTCTTTGAATTGTGGTGTTGGCGAAGAATGTTGAATATACCATGGACTGCCAAAAGAACGAACAAATCTTTCTTGGAAGAAGTACAACCAGAATACTCCTTAGAAGCAAGGATGACGAGACAATGTCTTACGTACTTTGGGCATGTTGTCAGGAGGGATCAGTCCCTGAGAAGTACATCATGCTTGGTAAAGTAGAGGGTCATCGAAGAAGAGGAAGACTGTCAACGAAATGGATTGACATAGTGGCTGCAACAATGGGATCAAGCATAACAACAATTGTGGACATGGCACAGAACCGGGCAGTGTTTCGTTCTGTTGTACATACGGTCGCTATGAGTCAGAACCCACTGGACGGCACTAAACAACAAGAACAACATCTTATGACATTGATTTGGTGGCTCAAGGTGACTTTCCGACTGACCATAGAGATTCCTGGGAGTAAGTAACACACACACACACTATTTCATTTTAGTTGCTGGTCTTGTGTACCAAACAGTCTCATGATGGGTTGGTAACGTTCAGCTGGTCCCCTGTGGACTGAAAACTGAAAAGAGAGAAGATAGGATTCTGGATCTGTGGTGACACTGTGGAGGTAAACACACTCCATAGGCTGTGCCTGTAAGCCAGGCAAAATCTGTGCCACTAGAAGTAAATGGAAGTCTTGTTAAGCAATTGAGTTGTTCTTCAAGGGTATGGATTCAGTCGGCCATTTTCACATTCCTGAGTGAAAATCCTGGTAACTCAACAGACCTCATCCAATCTTTTTGTTTCAGGTCTTTAATGAGTTAACCACATCTAAAGATACAGAGGTCTTTTCTTATACCCTGCTTCCTTGAAACAACGCCTAAGAAAGGAAGCCTGATTTGAGATAGGAGGCACACATCCAGCTCTAAAGCTACCCCTAAGGGCCATGAGTGGCAAAATTGATTCTACTTCGTTTCTTAGTTTCTAGAGAAGCATAGTCCTCAGAGGATGGGGTGACAATGGAGTAATTTATTTAATAAGGCACAGTGATAATTCAGTCCCGGAAGCCTCAGTTATTATAACAGCTTCCTTTTATTGTACATTTATTCCAGTTTGGTTTAAGCAATGATAGGTAAGGAGGAAACACAACTGTGTCTGCCAGATATCTCATGGAGTTACTTTGTCTCCCTGCCGGTCCTGAGGGCAGAGCTTTCATCTTCCACTATTGTTCGCGGGAGAACCAGAACCAGTGGAAACCAACTCCTTAGTGATAACATCTGGTGGATCCAGAGCATCATTGTAAGTGCAGAGAGAATGCTCTGTGGAGGGAGGGCCCCCCTTTTAACAGTATTATCTCCTGAGGCTCCTGAAGTGGATAAAAAGATAAAAGTTCAACAATACCAAGTCCTTCCAGTTTTAATTCCCTAGCTTTAGCATCGGCTGCAGTCTACTCTTTCTCAATATGATTCCTCTACATTTAGCTTTTAATTCATCCATAGTGGCTGTCCTTTTTATTCTTCATTCTCCCTCTCTGATGCACCTAGTGTAGCATTTCCTTTAGTTTCTCTGTTTCTTCTCTCTTCTATTATTGGCAATTTCTGTTCATAATTTTTTATTGATTTAGTCAGAAAAGATTGTTCTCTGAGGAGGGTAAAGAGAGTATAGAAAGGAGAAAATAGTTGGAGTGAGTCTTGAAGCAGGAATAGAAGATTTCCAGTTAAGAGTGTTCCATGCAGAAGGAATGGGGGTGTAAAGATGTGAAGTAATAAGTGAACGATGCCAGACACAAAAGGCCACATATTGTATATTAATTGCATGAAATATCCAGAGCAGGCAAATCCATAAAGACAGAGAGCAGATTTGTTATTGCTAGAGGTAGGCAAAGGGGGCAATGGGGAGAGTTCTTAATGGATATGGAATTTCCTTTTGGGGTGATGAAAATGTTTTGGAACTAGTAGTTTTGATGGTTTCACAAAATTTTGAATGTTTTAAATGCCAGTAGCAAGTGAATCGTACACTTTAGTGTGGCTAAAAGGGTGAATTTCATGTTATGTGAATTTTACCACACACACTCACACACACAAAAGTGCATAGCATTATTAGGATGCCAAAACTACTTCTAAATGTCTGGCAGGCAATGTAGGGGAGAGAAGGAGAAGAGTGAAAGATGAAACTGGCTTGGTAGGTGGGACTAAATCATCAAGTACCTTATATTTGAGACTACAGAATTGTGACTTATTTCTGAATTTAATGAATATCAGTCCAGTGTTTGAAGAAAGGGAATTCTATGGGCACGTTTGCATTGTAGAAAGATCTCTCTGGGTACAATGAATTGAATGTGCTGGAGGTGGGCTAGTCTTCTCTGATAACAGAGAGAGATGATGAGAGACAGTAGAGGTGGGAACTGAGCAGTGGAAATGAATGGAAATATGTGAGAGACAATACATGAAGAGGGAGCTAGCATTTATTGAACACCTGCTCAGAAGTGGAGAACCAGGATTCAAAACCAGGAATATTGGTATAGCTCAGCAGTCAGTGGTCAATGTTGGACATCTGTGAACACTGGCTGTGTAGCTACAATTTGTGAGTGTGAATGTCTTCTGCAAGTTCTCAAACCTGATCCTTAAATCACTTTTCGTTACAAAGTCAACACACCAAAGGATGTTTGAACACAGTCTATCTCTGTCAAATGTATTTTATCCTATTGGCTATCTCTTCCTCTTACCTCCATCTGGTTTCCTTACTTTAAGGAGGGGGGCCAGGGCATCATCAGACTTCCCACCTTCCACTTGGTAAAAGAGGAGAGTGCTTCTTATATGGTCCTAACAAGTCACTTCACCTCTCTAGACCTCAGTATTTACTATGCAAAATCAGGAAACGGATCTAATTTTGGGTGTCTCAACAATGGTACTGTTGATATTTTGGGACTGATAATTCTTTGTTGTGGGATAATACTTTTGTGCTGTGCACCGTAGGATGTTGAGGAGCATCCCTGACCTCTACTCCCTGAATTGTCCTTGCCCCCGTCGTGAAAACAAAAATGTCTCTGAGCATTTCCAACTTTCTGCAGAGCAGAATTGCCTCTGAGTGAGAACCAGTGTTCTAAATGACCCTCAGTTTTATACTCACTTTTGATGACTCTGAAGCCTTGGCACATGCTGAGGACACTACAACCCTCAGTCCACCTGAGTAATGAAAGAGCAGTTGCTTTGCCATCCACAGCCCTAGGTTTTCCTTTCAAGTGGTGCCCTGCTTCATCCTTCCCAGAACAATTTGGAGATGGGAGGTGTTGAAGCAGTTTCTGCCTATGATTTCAGAAGCATCCTTTGCTGTAGTTTTAAGGCTCTCATAATGAAGAAGTTGGAACAACCATGAACATAGATTTCTGGGGATACTTTTATATCCATCTGATTGCATAGAAAAGTAGAGAACTGCTTTTGCCATCTAGTAGATCTGAGTTATCATCGCCACTGTATCACCCAGTAAGAGTGTGGCCTGGAGGCTATGACCTCAGTATGCTGGATCAAACTGTATTAGTTTTCTACTATTGCTTAACAAATGATGAGACATGGTGGCTTAAACAACATAAATTTATTTTTTACAATTCTGAAGGCCTGAAGTCTGAGGTCAGTTTCTCTGGGCTAAAAATCAGGGTGTCAGCAGTGGGCCAGCACAGTTGAGTCCTTCTGGAGGCTTTTGGGGGAATCTTTTCCCTTGATTTTTCAGCTACTGGAGGCTGCATGCAATCTCTGTCATCACCTAGCCTTTTGTCTCCTTGACCTCCTGCTTTCTTCTTATAGGGACCCTTGTGATTACTTTGGTCCCACCTTGATAATCCAGGATAATCTCCCCATCTCATGCTCAAAGACACTTTATAAATTCTGGTAATTTGATAATTAGTTTGGGACCACCCTTAACAGTGAAACTTCCTAACAGAAACTCCTTTTCTAGGCGGGCTTTGCAAATGCCGTCAGATCTAAGTACTGTACCCTGTATGTAAGAAAAATGCCCCAGTTTTCAACATCTTTTGACCATCAGTTAATTCAATGTACTTTTAATGTCCAAGGTATGATAGCTCGCATCCTCACCAGACAAAATTGTCAGTAGATATTCCATTCAAGTGTCTTATAACATCTCTGGGAATCACTTGTAAGTATGTATCACTTGAACATACAAACCAGTCAGTGAGAATAAATTTCTAATTTTCATTTGTCTTAATTCCATCTCCTGCTTCTCATCCACAACTGATGCTAAGTAGTTTATGTAGAAACCTCCTTCCAAAAACCCATACCTGTGGCAGTCAATAGATTCCAACCCATGGTGACTCCATGTGCTTCAGAGTAGGACTGTACTCCACAGAGTTTTTATGGTTGTAATCAAATGGAAGCAGATCTCTTTCTTCCGCATACTTCTGGGTGGATTTGAACTACCAACCTCTTGGTTAGTAGCCAACACAAACAATTTGTGCTACTTAGGAACCTAGAAACCTCTTTAGGCTGCTGCTAATTGGAAAGTTGCACATGCCCACAGCTTCTTTATTTTTTTATTGTGCTTTAAGTGAAAGTTCACAGTTCAAGTCAGTTTCTTGTACAAAAATTTATACACATATTGCTACGTGACCCTAGCTGCTCTCCCTATGTGTGTAGATGAGGAGCCTGCTTAATGGGCAGAGTGGTGTCAAATGTCACGAACCTGTCACTCCACAATATAGCTGATACAGTGAAGTTAGGCTTCAGGGATCTACCCTGTCGTACTGTGCTAATGAGGGCCTATGCTGTTGAAATGGGTCCACACAGGTCCATGCAGGGTTGAAAGGCAAAGTCCGTGGACCCCTTATGCCTGTGCCTAGGTGAAGGAGGTGTGCCTGCCCTGAGCTACTGGCTTAGGGGAGCTGGCAGATTATTTTTTCCTGTTTGTTAATTTTTTTACCTCTCTAAGGCAGGGAGAATGGGTCAGGGCACATGACTGGTCCTACTCTGGCCCAGGGGAAGCAGTAATCACTGAAGACAGCCTAGGACCTGTTGTAGAGTGGGGATGAAGCAGGTAAATAGGACAGGGGTTCTTCCCAAATGGGGTGTTTTTTGATCCGTGTGGTAGGTTAAACGCATATACTTATCTTTTGCAGGTTGAGCGCTGCTTTTCACTGGCTCTGGAGGCCTGAGCACACTCTCTGCCGCTCAATCTCTGCCGATGTGGAAAACCCATCTCTAATGCCACTGCCCACCTCACCACACATGGCAGCCAATCCCGTCCTCAGGGCATTGGCTCCCACCAGGGCAGGTCTGGCATATCCTCACTGCTTCCGAACCGTTTCTCCTTTCCCCTGCCACTCAGTCCTATTCCTCAGCTTTGCCTTTGATTTTCAGAGTTCCTAGATTGTCATATATAATCGATTCACTTGTTTTTAATGGTCTTCGTTGTAAGAGGGAACACCGGAAGTGTCTGACTACTCCACCATCTTGGCCCTGCCTCCTGCCCACAACTTCTTATGCGCAGCCTTTGCTTTACCCCATCACAGCCTTGATGCAAGACTTAGCTCTTTTTATGTATTCGTCATAAAGAATTTCTACACATAAAAGCATTGCTAAGAAATGCATATTTTATGAATTATTTAATCAAGGAGATAGAGTAGAGGGTTTATAATCTAGAGTCTGAAAGTTTTCTTGAAAATTCTCATATGGAAGTTCATCTCCCAAGACTCCTGCCTCAATTGCCAACCTCTGGATTTTCTTTCTATATTTTTCCCCTTTCATCCTCTCCACCTTTCGTCTTTTTTTAAATTCCTATTTAAAAAAAAAGAAAAATTGAGCGTTAGGTGAATTTTACAGAGAAAATTAGTTTCTCATTCAAAAATATATACACAAATTGTTTCATGGCTTTTGTTGCAATCCCACATTGTGTCAGCACTCTCCTCCTTTTCTTCACCACCCCATCTTCCCTGGTTCCATTCACCCAGTTTCCTTGTTCCTTCTCACCTTCTTGTCTTTGTTTTTGGGCTGGTTTTGCCCATTTTATCTCATATACTTGATTGATCTAAGAAGCATGTTACTCACGTATGTTATTGTTTATTTTATAGGGCCATCTAATCTTTGGCTGAAAGGTGAATTTCAGGAGTGGCTTCAGTTTTGAGTTAGAAGAGTGCCCAGGGGCCATAGTCTTGGGGGTTCCTGCAGTCTCTGTCAGACCAGTAAGTCTGGTCTTTTTTGTGAATTTGATCTACATTTTAATCCTGCTCTGTCTGGGACCCTCTGTTGTAATAACAAAGCAGTCCATAGTGGGAGCCAGGCACCACTTAGTTCTTCTGGTGTCAGAGTGGTGTAGGCTGTGGTTCATGTGGTCCATTAGTCCTTTGGACTAATTTCTCCCTTGAGTCTTTTGTTTTTTTTCTCTCCTTTGCTTTGGACTAGGAGAGGCCAATAGTTGTATCTTAGATGGCCAATCGAAAGCTTTTAAGACCCCAGATGCTACTCCCCAAAGTAGGATGTAGAACATTGTCTTTAAGAACTATGTTGTGCCAATTTACGTAGATGTCCCTGGAGTCTGTGGTCCTTTGTCTTCAAGCCTAGGAACTTCATCCTGTTCATTCTGTTTTTTGGATTAGTGCCAGTAATGTCAGGATGAGATGGTATCTCAGCGTACTTTTGATTTGCATCTCTCCAGTTGCCAATGACCGTGAGCATTTGTTCGTACATTGGTTAGCAGTCTGAATGCCTTTTTTGATGAAATGTGTGTTCATATCCTTTGCCTATTTTTAATTGGATTATTTTTCTTTTTTTTTTTGGTTGAAGTGTTGAAATTTTGCTTAAATTTTAGAGATTAGGCCCTTGTCGGATACGTTGTAGCCAATTTTTTTTCCCCAATCTGTAGCTTCTCTTTTTACTCTTTTGGAGGTCTTTTGTTGAGCATAAGTGTTCAATTTTTAGGAGGTCGCATTTATCTACTTCATCTTTTTCTTTGTGTGCATTTTTAGTTATGTTTGGTAGTCTATTTATGCCTTATATTTGGGACCCTAGCATTGTCCCTAATTTTTTCTCCATGATCTTTATAGTTTTAGGTTTTATATTTACATCTTTGATCCATTTTGAGTTAGTTTTTGTGTATGGTGTGAGTTATGGATCCTGTCTCATTTTTCTACAGATAGATATCCAATTTTGCCAAATCCATTTGTTGAAGAGATTGTTTCTTCTTCATTCAATAACCTTTGATCCTTTGTTGAAGATCAGCTGTCCATAGTTGGTTGGATTTATGTCTGCATTTTCAATTCTGTTCCATTGGTCTATGTGTCTGTTGTACCAGTACCAGGCTGTTTTGACTACCTTGGCTATATAGAAAGTTCTGAGATCAGGTAGTGTGAGGCCTCCTACTTTGTTCTTTTTAAATAAAGCCTTACTTATTCCTCTTTACCTTCCATATAAAGTTAGTGATTAGTTTTTCCATCTTGGGGAAGAATGCTGTTGGGATTTGGATCTGGATTGCATTATATCTGTACATCGCTTTGAGTTGTATTGACATTTTCACAATGTTAAGTCTCATATCAAAGAGCAAGGTATGTTTTTCCATTTATGTAGGTTTCTTTTGGATTCTTGAAGTAGTGTTTTGTAGTTTTCTTTGTATAAGTCTTTTATGACCCTGGTTAGATTTATTCCTAAGTATTTCATCTTTTGGGGCGGTGGGGGGGGGGGGGAGGCTATTATAAGTGGTATTGTTTTCCCGATTTCCTTTTCACAGTTCTCTTTGCTGATGTAGAGGAATTCAACTGATTTTTGTATGTTAATTTTGTATCTTGCCACTTTGCTGAATGCTTCTATTAGTTCCAATAGCTTTCTTGTGGGGTCCTTAGGATTTTCTATGTATAGGATCATATAATCTCTGAATAGGGACAGTTTTACTCTTCCTTATCAATGTGGATATCCTTTATATCCTTTTTTTGCCTTATTTCTCTCGCCAAGACTTCCAACATAATGTTGAATAAGAGTGGTGATAAACCGCATCCTTCTCTGCTTCCTGTTCTCAGGGGGAATGCTTTCAGATTCTCTCTGTTTCCATCCTTCATCTTGTATCTCATTTTATACCTTCTCCAGAGGTTCTCAATCTCTGTGCCTTTCTTGTTCAGAAAAATATAGGGCTTTTTCAGTATTATCTTAATTTTGTATACCAACTATTTAACTGACTTAAGATAAGTAATAGGCTTTTTCTCTAAGGGTGAAGATTTTATATATTTGTGGTCAAATAAAATTTAAAAAGAAAGAGGTACTGTGATTATCATATGCTACTCTTCCTAGAAAAAAATAAAAACAAAAACCAGTTGCCATAGGCTCAATTACGACTCATGGCAACTCTATTTTCCCTAGAGGCAGTAGGAAATCAGAAAATGCCACTAACGATTTTTAATCTGCTACATTTCCATAGGAACAACTGTGAGGATGGCACAGGACCAGGCAGTGTTTTGCTCTGTTGTACATAGGGTCGCTATGAATCAGAACTGACTCGATGGCACCTAACAACAACACCACGTTTCTTAATTATTTTAAACCATAGAATTGTTGGGTTCCTAAAAGGTTGAAAGTGTAATATCTTCAGCTGTGTACTGTGCTTTGCCAACTGTGTCCCAAAGCAAATTTGACCACATCCGAAACTATCAAATTCAGTTTTAAACTGTTTTATCATTTTTATGTTATCACACTTTGCCTCAAACATTGTCAAATCTCTCCCTATAAATTATGGGTTTTTTTTCCAAAGACAGGAAGAGTTGCTTCATCTTTACTGAAATCTTGGAGGTAGTTTTTCTTGAAATCTTCACTTGGTCTGGAAAAGTGAGTGCAGTTCTAGGGTTTAAATTCCCTCCCCCCACCCCCCTCCAGGAGACTTGTTCCTGACCTCCAAATGGTCATAGAATTTTAAAATTCTAGATCCTCAAAGTATCATTTGTCATTACTTCCAGCTTAGTTTATTTTCCACTTTCTGATAGTTTCTCTTCAATAATTGTTTCTGAAGATTCTTTACCATCATTTTCTGTGATATTATAACTAGACTCATGGTCAATAAAGCTTTCAAAAAATGAACATAGGAAGATATCTTGAGTTTATTTAACTCACTATCACCTCCATCATTTCTAATAGTCAGTAAAGTAGGAAATAGAAGGCACGGGTCATGGAGCATAAATTCACACACATAGGGAGTAACTTACATCTTTTTTGTTACTTTTATCTCTCTGCATTCTCTTTCTTTCTTACCTTTTTCTTCTTATCACTTTTCTCTACTGTCTGGCATTTTTCTTTATTCTCATATCAAATCATGAAATACATTAGTTGAATTTCGTGAGCAACTGTGTGGCATTAATAATGTATTGGATTACCTGGAATTCATTTGGCGTGGTAAAAAAATCCCTATTGTTTAGTTTTTGGAATTGATTTCTATTTTATAAATGCTTATTGTCAAAAGTTAGCAAAATCTGGAAATATATAACATTTGAGAATCACATCAAAAGTCAATATTGGAAGATAACATTTTATTCATTAGTGATGTAACACCATACTAAGTATATGTGTGTGTGTATACATATATTATCTTTTATTTTTCTCAACCTTATGTAATAAGTGATGGAGCCCATATCCAACCAACATCTGTATTATCATAGGCTTTTGAAAGTCATTAAAATCTTTAAAACTATTTGACTGTTTCACAGGACAAAAGATTTTCTGAGCTGGGAGTTGTGAATATGATCTCAAGATATACCATATAAGTGTAAGATAAATTTCATTTTCTTTTGTTTATAAAAAATTCTCGTATAATTCTCTAAATAGACAGACACTTACTTTATTGTGCTTTAAGTGAAAGCTAAAGGTTCAAGTTAGTTTCTCATACAAAAATTTATACACACACTGTTATGTGACCCTAGTTGCTCTCCCTATCATATGATAGCACACTCCTGCTTTCCACCCCAGATTCCCCGTGTCCATTTAACCAGCTCCTGTCCCTGTCTGTCTTCTCATCTCGCCTTTGGACAGGAGCTGCCCATTTAGTTTCATATATCTACTTGAGCTAAGAAGCACACTTTTCACGAGTATCATTTTATGTCATATAGTTCAGTCTAATCTTTGTCTGAAGAGTTGGTTTCGGGAATGGTTTTAGTTTTGGGCTAACAGAGAGCCCGTGGGCCATGTCTTCCAGGGTCTCTCCAGTCTCAGTCAGACCATTAAATCTGGTCTTTTTACTAGAATTTGAGTTCTGCACCCCACTTTTTTCCTCCTCCATCAAGGACTCTCTGTTGTGTTCCTTCTCAGGGTGGTCATTGATGATAGCCAGGCACCATCTAGTTCTTCTGGAGACAAAAGCTTTATTTACATGATGAAAATATGGCATTTTAGATTTACATCAACATCATACTAATTGGAAAGTATTTAGAAGCCTGTGCATTGAAATCAGGAACAAATATAGTATTTTTAAGATCAACTTTATTATAGTTCTTTAAACAATATAAGGCACTAAGCTGAGCATAATGAAAATACAGATAATCTAGGTTAGATTCCAGTGATATTAGTTAATACTTATGTAAAGCTTATAGCTAATATTTATGTAGTACTTCTATTTGCAGACACTGTCCCAAGTGATTTACATATGTAACTCAATTGTTCCTCTCAAGAAATACTATAAGCCTACCATGATCTCTATTTTACAGGTAAAAAAAAAAAAAAAAAAACCCTGAAGCACAGGGAAGTTAAGTAACAGTTCCATGGTCACACAGCTAATAAGTTCCAGAGTTTGGCTTCAAACCTTTGCACTGTGACTCCAGACTTCCCATTCTCAACCAATATGTTCACCATCCCCTCCACTATGTTTACCATCCCCTCCAGAGGGTGGGCCATTTAGTGTCTGGTTGGAACTGGAAAGTTACCAGGGTCTGAGCCAGATTTTCTCTCCATTATCCCCAGGATGTCCATTGTTTCTCTTGCACAAACTCCTTTATGAATGTCTAAATTATTCTTTCCTCTCATTCTGTAAAATGTATTTCTAAGCTTCTCCACGCACTTGGCAGAATATGAACACCACAATTAAAATTCCAAAATCCCCCCTAATTGTCATCTTAAAGTCTCAATTCCAAATTACATGGGTGGGAGGGACACACAGGGATGGAGTAAGATGTTCATTGGACTATCTTCTGTCAAGTCTTCTCCTGACCACATCAGCTTTGACAGTATAAGTTAGACTGCAGGGCCCCATCATATTATTTGTGAGAAAGAGCTCAGTTCTTAGAGAGGGAGGGTGTTCTCTGGACAGATATTCCAAAGATGCCTTTTCGACTTAGAGATCTGGATTAAGTGCAGCTGATGAAAATCACAAGAAGGCAAATTTCAGCTTTTGGAAGAGTAACTTATTATCATAGTTAAGCAGGATGTAAAAGGAAAAAATGAGGGCCTTCTTATTCCCAGAGGCTCTCACTGTCAGCTAGATCAGTGCTTCTCAAACTGTAATCTGTATATGAATCACCTAGTCTAGAGGAGTAAATTGTGTCCCCCAAAAATGTATGTCCAGCTGGAACCTCAGAATGTGACCGTATTAAAAAATACAGTCTTGGCAGATGTAGTTAATTAAGGATCTCAAGATGAAACAATTCTGGATTTAGGGTTGACTTTAAATCCAATGAATGTTGTCCTTATGAGAAGAGAAGAGGACATAGAGACACAGAGTGAAGAGAGCCACGTGAAGATGGAGGCAGAGATTGGAGTGAAGTGTCTACAAGCCAAGGAACACCAAGGATTGCTGGCAACCACCAGAAGCTAGGAGGGAGCCTTCAGAAGGAACTAATCCTACAGATACCCTGATTTTGAACTTCTGGCCTCGTGAAATGTGAGAGAATAAATTTTTGTTGTTTTAAGTCACCCAGTTTGTGATAGTATATTACCTAGGAAAAATCACCAAGCTAATTTGGCATCCCTAGGAAACTAATACACCTGGGAACTTGTTTTAATGGAGATCCGTATTCAGTAGGGTCAGTCTACTGTTAAAACAAGCTTTCAGGTGAGACTGTTGCTTCTAGTCCATGGATCACACTCTGAGGAGCAAGGAGCAGTTGACTCTGTCTCAGAGAAATGTATGCAGAAAGAGTGCTGGCTTTAGGAGGCAGGTTATGATTAGGGATTAGTTTACTAACTTGGAAGGGAGGACAGAGGCAGAAAGAATAACTGCATTATTAATTCTCTGAATGTTCAGCTGAACCTGATCTAGTCACAAGATACAGGCTTTTATTTATTTTACGTGTAAAATACAATACTTGTATTTATGCTTATTATGTGAAAATTATCGGTAGTAGTGCTGCTGATTGATGATGGCAATTCATCTGTAAAGTATTATTCTTCTTGTCACTTTCTTGACAGTCACACTAGCTATATGGAACCAAAAAACCACACACAAGTTTCAGAATTTATTCTTCTTGGACTCTCAGAAGTGGAAGAACTGCAATCTTTTCTTCTTGGATTGTTCCTGTTCATGTACTTGGTCACCTTTATTGGGAACTTTCTCATCATCTTGACCATCATCACTGGCTCCCTTCTCCACACTCCCATGTACTTCTTCCTCTGCAACCTTTCCTTTGTAGATATATGTTTCACCTCCACCACTGTCCCAAAGATGCTGCTGAACATCCACACCCATAATAAAGCCATCACCTATCAAGGCTGCATTGCCCAAATATATTTTTTCATCCTTTTTGCAGAGTTGGATGTTTTTCTCCTTTCTATAATGGCTTATGACCGATTTGTGGCCATCTGTCACCCACTGCACTACATGGTCATCATGAACCCCAGACTCTGCGGCTTGCTGCTGCTGTCATGCTGGATATTGAGTGTTCTGGACTCTCTGCTACATAGTTTACTGGTGTTGCGGCTGTCCTTCTGTACTAACTTGGAGATTCCCCACTTCTTCTGTGAAATCAATCAGGTTATCCAACTTGCCTGTTCTGACACCCTCCTCAGTATCATAGAGATGTATCTTGCAACTATGGTGATGGGCATTATTCCCCTCACTGGTATTGTATTTTCTTATTCTCGGGTTGTCTCTTCCATGCTGAGAATCACATCAGCAAGGGGGAAGTATAAGGCATTTTCCACTTGTGGATCTCACCTTTCAGTTGTTTCTTTGTTTTATGGTACAGGTCTTGGGGTCTACCTCAGTTCTGCCACTACCCAAAATTCCAGGGCCAGTGCAATAGCCTCAGTGATGTACAGCATCATCACACCCATGCTGAATCCCTTTATCTACAGCCTGAGGAACAAGGATGTAAAAAAAGCCCTGAAAAATCTTGTTGAGATTGTCACTTTAAATGAGTGACAAAAATATTTGCCTTGGAGCTGGGCAAGAATCCACGAGTAACCGGGAACCAGATTGACATTCAGAAATCCTAATTTTTTTGTGCTCAAGTCTCTGACTCTCCAGACATTTCTGGCATTTTATGTTTTTACTTTCCTAAAAGTAATTTTCAAGTTTGGAACAGAACTAATTTGAGAATATCCACTTGTTTCAAGCGGTAATGGTTATTTCTAAAAATATACTGTCTTCAAGTTCATTTTCTTTTTCATGGTAAAATTATGATAATGCATAAACATCTTATGGAGATAATAAAGACTTGGAGCTTAAATGTTTGTTCATGATTTACTCTGTATTAACATTCTGAGGTCCTTTATTAGACTTGAGTCACCTTTTCCTTTCTGTATCCCTGTCTTCATAATTTAGACTATAATATGCTTAATTATTTTATAAGTTGTCTGAGATATTTTAGTTCTCTCACTGAGAGCCTTTTCTCTTATTCATCAATGCCTAGTATGACAATTAACTTATTTAAAATTGAATGATAATTAAAAACAACATGAAATTTTGTGAGATGTAGCTAAAGAAGTGCTTTGAAGGAAATTTATAGCTTTAAAGATTAATATTAGAAAAAGAAGAAAGGTCTAAATCGATGATCTAAGTTTCTACCTTAAGAAGCTAAGAACAAAGTATAACATGAAAGCAAAGTAGGTACTAGGAAGGAAATAATAAATATAACAAATCAATGATAAAAGAAAAAATGATAACAAAAAGCCTTAATTAGATTCCTTGAAAATACTAATAAATGAACAAATCTTAAAAAAGGAGGATCAAGTAAAAAATGGGAAAAACACAAATTACTACAAATGAATGAGATCACTAAAAATGCCCAGATATTAAAATAACAATAATAAATTACTATAAACATTATGCCAATAAATTTGACACCTTATATGAAATAAACACATTCCTTGAACAACAGAATCTAGTAAAACTAACTCAAGAAGAAATGGAAACTCTGAATAGCTCTGAACTTATTTTTTAAATTGCATTTGTAAACCCAAACTAGCCCATGAAGAAAAATCCTGGACCAGATGATTTTACTGATGAAGTCTATCAAACATATAAGGCAAAAATAATGTTAATCTTATACAAACTCTTTTAGAAACTGGAGAAAGAAAGAACTCTTTTCTCCTCATTTTATAAGACCAGCATAACCTTGACAGCAAAAACCCACAAAAAAATATTTTAAAAAAATTGCAAATCAATATCGCTAATGAACATAGATGCAATAAATCACAACAAAATTTTAACTGATACCAAAAAGACATAAATGCAAAGTTGACTCAACATCTCAAAATCAAAGTAATCCATCATAACAACAGACCAAAACAGAAAGGCTTGTGATCATCTTAATACATGCAGAAACAGCATTTGACAAAATTCAACTCTAAGCCAACTAGGAATAGAGAGGAACTTTCTCAACCTGATCAATAGCATCGACATCATATTTAATGGTGAAAGACTGAATATTTCTCCCCCTAAGATTACTACGGAACCCTGGTGGAGTCGTGGTTAAGAGTTATGGCTGCTAACCAAAACGTCAGCAGTTTGAATCCACCAAGCGCTCCTTGGAAAATCTATGGGGCAGTTCTACTCTGTCCTATATGGTCGCTATGGGTCGGAATCAACTCGACGGCAAAGGATTTAGGCTTTTCTCTTTAAGATCATAAAGAAAGAAACGTCTTCTCTCGTGACTTCTTTTCAACATTATATTGGAGGTACAATAAAATAAAAGATACAAAGAGTTGAAAGGAAGAAATAAAACTATTTGCAGACAATATCATTGTATACATAGTCTAAAGCAATGTATAAAAAGTAACTTCTAGAATTAATACACAAATTTAGCAAGTTTGCAGGTCTCAAGATTAATATACAAAAATACATTATATTTCTATATACTGGCAACAAACTAGAGCCCTGGTGGCACAGTTGTTAAGAGCTTGGCTGCTAACAAAAGGTTGGCAGTTCAAATCCAACAGCTGTTTCTTGGAAACCCTAGAGGGCAGTTCTACTCTGTCCTGTAGGGTTGCAATGAGTCAGAATCAACTTGACTGCAATGAGTTTGGTAACAAATCGGAAAATTAAAATTTAAAAATAGTATTTATAACATCAAAATACCTAGGAATAAATATTTAAAATGCATGCAAATTCTTTACACTAAAAACTATAAAGTATTCATGAGAGAAATTCATGAAAACTGAAATATAAAGAAATATATACCATGCCTATGGCTTGGAAGGTGTAATATTGTTAGGATGTCAATTCTCCCCCAAAATGACCTATCACAATCAATACAATGCCAAACCAAATTCTGACAGACATTTTTGTAGGAATTGATAAGATATTTCCAAAATTTATATGCAAATAATCTAGATTAACAAAAAAATTGGAAAAATGACAAGCAGAGTCATAACCTAATTCAAGAATTATTATAAAATTGGGTGGAGCCAAGATAGTGGCTTAGTCACACACACCGTAACGTCCCCCTGCACCAAAGACTCAAAAAAACAAGCAAAACAGAATCACGTAACAATCTGGGAAAACTGAATATCAAAAAAGGAAGTCTAAGGACTGAATCTAACACTAATTGGAAGGAATAAAGAAAGCAGCGAAAGAAGAGTGTCATGGTTTGAATTATGTCCCCCCAAAAATATGTATATCCATTTGGCTGGGCCATGATTCCTGGTACTGTGTGATTTTCCTATATGTTGTAAACCTGCCTCTATGATGTTAATGAGGGAGGATGGGTGGCAGTTGTGTTAGTAAGGCAGGACCTGATCTACAAGACTGGACTGTGTCCTGAGGCAATCTCTTGAGATATAAAAGACAGAAGTGAGCAGTGAGACAGGGGGACCTCATACCATCAAGAAAGCAGTGCCGGGAGCAGAGCGCGTCCTTTGGACCGGGGTCCCTGCGCTGAGAAGCTCCTACTCTGAGGGAACACTGATGAGAAGGCTGACAGAGAGAGAAAGACTTCCCCTGGAGCTGACACCCTGAATTTGGACTTTTAGCCTACTTTGACTGTGAGGAAATAAACTTCTCTTTGTTAAAGCCATCCACTTGTGGTATTTCTGTTACAGCAGCACTAGATGACTAAGACAAGGAGTAACAGAAAAGAGGAGCTCAGCCAGCTTTTTTGGCTCGCCACGGCTAACTTAGGACAAAGATAGCAGCAACCTGAGGTGAAGAAAACAGAAAGACAACTTCATGACTTGCCTAAAAGGGACACAGAACCTCTATAGACACACCGAGAAAGAAGCAGAGACAGGTAGAGTGCCAGATCCAGAATCGGAGATACTCAGGAGTGGTGGCCCTTGACCTCAGGGGTGAGTGGTGTGCAGGAGGCAGCAGACCCACGAAGTGTCGGTGAGAACTCTCTCACCCACCCACTCCTCGGGTGTCCCTCCCTCCTTGCACTTGAGAAAGGACAGGTCCTGCTCACTAGCTGCAGTGATTGCAAGGTCACCTGGCACCCACATATGCTAGATGGAGGAAAGCACTTCCCCTCAACCCATTCACCTGATTAGAGGCAGCAGAGGGTCCTATACCCCAATCAACTTGCCTGACTGGGGGACCATAACATGAGCCTATCTTCTTCTCACTACCCCACCCAACCCTGTACAGTGCTCCCCCTTGCCCACCTGATGAGCAAGATTAGGCATGCCCTCATGCATGTGCCTGCCCACCACTTATTCCCACACCAAGGGCCTGGTGGAGGGCAGTGGTAATGGGGCAGTGAAAGAGGTCACCCAGAACTCCCTTCACCTTCCTCCCATCCAACACAAGATAGCATTTCTGTGTGCATCTTCCAGGGGTGATGCAATCCCTAAACCTGCCCAGGGAGGGGCAGAAGAGCTGTGCATCCCCTCATAGCCCCTTCCTCCCTCCCCTCACATGATTCAAGGGGGCACCATTGGGCTCACATCCACCAGGCAGGACTGTCTTAATCTGCCCAGCAAGGGGCAGAGGAACCATGACTGCCCACATCCCACTGCAGCCCCTTCCTCCCTCCCCTGCCACCAACTGATGCAAGGTGGCACCATTAAGCTTGCATTCACTAGGTACTAGTCTCTTCCTTAACCTGTCCAACAAGCGGCAGGGGAGCTGTGACTGCCCACATCTCCCTGCAGTCCCTTCCTACCTCCTCCCACCTGACATGAGGTGTCACCACTATGCATGCATCCAACAGGTGTGGTTCCATCTCTTAATCCACCCGGTAAGGGGCAGAGGAAACCCAACTGCGTGCATATCCCCCACCAGCACTTTCCTCCATCCCCTTGCCTGATGTGAGGAAGCACCTCTGTGTGCACATCCGCCAGACATGACTCTGTCCCTTAACCCACCTATCAAGGGGCAAGGGAGCTGTGACTGTGCACATCTCCCCACGGACCTTTCCTCCCTTCCCCCACCCAATATGAGGTGTCACCACTGTGCTTGCATTCACCATTCACAACTGCATCCTTTAACCCACACAGAAAGGGGCAGAGGAGCTATGACTATGTGTACATCCCCACTGAGGCCCTTCCTCTTGCCCCCTGCCCAGTGTAGAGCAGAAGAGTGAATGCACCGGTGCCCATATGCTGTATCTTCCTCCTCTTGTCACCACCACCAGACAGATGCAGTGAGACTGAGCAGACGTCCAACAGCCATTCCTTCCTCCCTTCACCTGCCTAGGAGAAGGTGCAGGTAGAGCAATTCTATGAACATCCCCCCCCCCAACAGCCCTCCTTCTGTGACCCACATATCCCCTCTTAAGCAGCAAGAGGTGATGAGCACACCCTTACTGGCCCACCACACTCACCACATCAGCTGCTCCACCTGCACAGAGAGCATCATTCCCTGCTCCTGAGCCACACCTACCTGCCACTCCAGTCTCCCAAAGATAGGTAGGGAGTATTCCAGCATGACCAGTCCAGTGACCAGAGCACCACTTCAGCCACACCTGCCAGAAATCAACAAAACAAAACAAAAAAATCAGGACTCAGCAAATAATCATACAAATAAAAAAATAAGTACAATAATTCCTTAAAGTCCCAGAAACAACAGACAATAGCAAACCACCTAAAGAAGCAGGACAAGATGGCACCAGCAAGTGGTGATAATAAAGAACTAGAAATCCTCCGTGAGGAAGAAAAAATAATGGAGCTTCCTGATAAGGAATTCAAAAGGCTTATGTATAGGGTCCTGAAAGGAATAAAGGAAAACACAGACAAAACTATGGAGATTACAGAAAAACCAAGGAGAACACTAGAAGAATTCAGGAAAATAATACAAGAATAAAATGACAAAATAAATAGAAAATGGGAAACGATACAGAAACAGCAACTAGCAATCCAGACACTTAACAATAAAACTTCAGAAATTGACACCTCAATGGAAAGTCAGGAGTAGAATTGAAACAATGGAAGACAGGATCAGCAGAATAGAAGACCAATATCTTGACACTAAACTGTTCAAGAAACAGTAAAAAAAGAATGAAGAAAAATGAAGAAAGCCTAAGAGTTATGTGGGACACCATCAAGAGGAATAACTTATGTGTGATTGGAATCCCAGAAGGGGAGGTGTCAACAAAAAGCACAGAGAGAATTGCTGAAGATATGCTGACAGAAAACTTCCCTAATTTCGTGAAAGATGAGAAGATAATGTACAAGAAGCACAACTAATCCCATACAGGATAGATCCCAATAGAAGAACACCGAGACACATCATGATCAAACTTTCCAAACTCAAAGACAAAGAAAGAATCCTGAAAGCAGCTCAGGAAAAATGGAAGATCACCTACAAAGGGGCATTGATAAGACTAAGTTCTGTTTACTTGGCAGAAACCATGCAGGCAAGAAGGCAATGGGATAATATATATAAAACCTTGAAAAAACAAATTGCCAACCAAGAATTATATGTCCGGCAAAATTATTCCTCAAATATGATGGTGAAATTAGGGCATTTCCAGATAAACAGAAATTAGAGAAATTTGTAAAAATCAGACCAACTTTACAAGAACTATTACAGGAAATCCTTCAGACAGAAAACTAAAAACACTCCAGACAACAACCTGAGATTGAAACACATAACATCAGACAGATATCAACCCAGATAAAGAACTCTCAAAAATAAAATAAATCTAAAAGATGGAAAATGGGGAACCAGAGTCATCAATCTGTAACTGACAACCTCTTGAAAACATAAAGGAGGAATAAAGGGTATAGGTTCAGAACTTCCATATGGAGAAGAAATCAAGGTGATATCAAGAAATAAATTACTGCTTTAAACTTAGGAAGATAAAGGTAAATTTCAGAGTAACCACAAAGAAAGTCAACAAACCTACTCGTCAATATATAAAAGAAGAAAATCATGAAGATTCAGCACACACAAAACCAAAAATGATGAAGGAAATGAAAAAACAAGCCACAATAAATAATAATAATAAAAAAAAACTCAGCAAGGACAATGAAGAAATCATCAACATCACAAAAAAAGCATAAGAAATTGACAGCAATAAATTCATACTTACTGATAATCACACTGAATATAAATGACCAAAATGCACCAGTAAAGAGGCAGGTGACAGAATGGATAAAAAAACATGACGATCAATATGCTGTCTGCAAGAGACACACTTTAGACACAAAGATATAAGTAAAATAAAACTTGAAGGAAAAAGATACATAAAGCAAACAATAAACAAAAAAAAGTAGGACTGTCAACATTAATCTCTGATAAAATAGATTTTAAATCAAAATTCATTATAAAAAACAAGTAAGAACATTATATAATAATATAATATACCCCACCAAGAGGACATAACAGTAATAAATATATACGCACCCAACAACAGAGCTCCAAAATAGGTAAAACAAACTCTAACAGCACTGAAAAGAGAAATAGACACTTTCACAATAATACTAGGAGACTTAACCAAACCACTCTTGGTGAAGGATAGAACAACTAGAAAGAAACTCAACAAAGACAAAGAAGATCTAAATACCACAATCAACCAACTTGACCTCATAGGCATATACAGAAGACATTACCCAACAGCCGCAAAGTACGATCATGGATCATTCTTCAGAACAGACTACATTTTAGGCCACAAAGCAAGTCTCAATAAATTCAAAAACATTTAAATAAAACAAAGCATCTTCTCTGATCACAATGCTATAAAAGTAGATATCAATAGCAGCAAGAGTAAGGGGAAAACATCTAATGAATGGAAACTAAATAACACCCTGCTTAAAAACTACTGGTAATAGAAGAAATCAAAGATGAAATTTAAAAAATTCCTAGAATCAAATGAGAATGAAAACACAACATACCAAAACTTGTAGGACACAGCAAAAGCAGTGCTCAGAGTTCAATTTATAGCAATAAACATACATATAAAAAATGAAGAAAGGACAAAAATCAAAACATTAACCCTACAACTCGAACAATTAGAAAGACAGCAGCGAAAGAAGCTCACAGTCACCAGAAGAAACAAAGTAATAAAAATTATAGCAGAAATAAATGAAACAGAGAACAGAAAAATAGTA
Source organism: Dugong dugon (assembly GCA_030035585.1). Taxonomy (NCBI): domain Eukaryota; kingdom Metazoa; phylum Chordata; class Mammalia; order Sirenia; family Dugongidae; genus Dugong; species Dugong dugon. The sequence goes on along the minus strand of CM057462.1, from coordinate 18,819,967 downwards.
GAAAGAATCAACAAGACTAAAAGCTGTTTTTTGTTTTTGTTCTTCTCTCTCTTTTTTTAAACTGTGCTTTAGACGGAAGTTTACAGCTCAAGTTAGTTTCTCATACAAAAATTTATACACACATTATTATGTGACCCTAGTTTTTATCCCTATAATGTGACTGCACATTCCTCCTTTCTACCTCAGATTTCCTGTGTCCATTCAACCATCTCCCATCCCTTTCTGCCTTCTCATCTCTCTTCTGGACAGGAACTGCCATTTTAATCTTGTGTATCTACTTGAACTAAGAAACACAGTCTTTATGAGTATCATTTTGTGTCTTATAGTCCAGCCTATTCTTTGTCTGAAGAATTGGCTTCAGGAAAGGTTTTAGTTCTGGATTAACAGAGTCGGGGGCCATGTCTTCTGGGGTTCCTCCAGTCTCAGATCATTAAGTCTGGTCTTTTTACTAGAATTTGAGTTCTGCACCCCAGTTTTCTCCTGCTCCGTCAGGGACTCTGTGTTGTGTTCCCTGTCAGGGGGGTTACTGGTGGTAGCCAGGCACCATCTAGTTCCTCTGGTCTCAGGCTGATGGAGTCTCTGGTTTATGTAGCCCTTTCTGTCTCTTGGGCTAATATTTTCCTTGTGTCTTTGGTGTTCTTCATTCTTCTTTTCTCCAGGTCGATTGGGACCAATTGATGCATCTTAGATGTCTCCTTGCTAGCTTTTAGGACCTCAGACACCACTCACCAAAGTGGGATGCAGAAAATTTTCTTAATAAACTTTGTTATGCCAATTGACCTAGATGTCCCCTGAAACCGTGGTCCCCAGACCCTCACCCCTGCTACACTGTCCCTCAAAGTGTTTGGTTGTATTCAGGAAATTCTTAGCACTTGGTTTAGTCCAGTGGTGCTGAATTCCCTTGTGTAGTGTGTTGTCTTTCCCTTTACCTAAGATAATTCTTGGCTACTCTCTAGTTAGTGAATTCCTCTTTCCCTCCCTCCCTACCCTCGTAACCATCAAAGAATGTTTTCTTTTGTGTTTAAATCTTTTCTTGAGTTCTTATAATAGTGGCTTCATAAAATCTTTGTCCATTTGTGACTAATTTCACTTAGCATAATGCCCTCCAGATTCCTCCATGTTATGAGATGTTTCAAAGATTCATCCTCGTTTTCTATTGCTGTATAGTATTCCATTGTGTGAATATACCGTAATTAGTTTATCCATTCACCCACTGATGGGCACCTAGGTTGTTTCCATCTTTTTGCTACTGTAAAGCACTGCAATGAACATAGATGTGCATATATCTATTCGTGTGACAGCTCTTATTTCTCTAGGGTATATTCCAAGGAGTGGGATTGCTGGACTGTATTGTACGTCTATTTCTAGCTTCTTAAGGAAGCGCCAAATCATTTTCCAAAGTGGTTGTACCATTTTACATTCCCACCAGCAGTGTGTAAGTGTTCCAGTCTCTCCACCACCTCTTGAACATTTATTATTTTGTGATTTTTTGGATTAATGCTAACCTTGTTGGGGTGAGATGGTATCTCATCGTAGTTTTGATTTGCATTTCTCTAATGGCAAATGATTGTGAGCATTTCCTTATGTATCTGTTAGCCACCTGAATCTCTTCTTTGGTGAAGTGCTGGTTCATATCCTTTGCCCATTTTTTAATTGGGTTATTTGTCTTTTTGTGGTTGAAGTTTTGCAGTGTCTTGTAGATTTTAGAGATTATGCCCTGATCAGATATGTTGCAGTGAAAATATTTTTTCCCAGTCTGTAGGTTGTCTTTTTATTCTTTTGGTGAAGTCTTTCAATGAGCATAAGTATTTGATTTTTAGGAGCTCCTACTTTCTCTTCTGGTGTTTGTGCACTGTTAGTTATGTTTTGTATTCTGTTTATGCCATGCATTAGGGCTCCTATCATTGTCCCTATTTTTCCTTCCATGATCTTTATCTTTTAGATTTTGTATTTAGGTCTTTGATCGATTTTGAGTTAGTTTTTGTGCATGGTGTGAGGTACGGGTCTTGTTTCATTTTTTTGCAGATGGATATCCAGTTATGCCAGCACCATTTGTTAAAGAGACTGTCTTTTTTCCCATTTAATGGACTTTAGGCCTTAGTCAAATATCAGCTGCTCATACGTGGACAAATTTACGTCTTGATTCTCAAATCTGTTCCTTTGGTCTATGTATCTGTTGTTGTACCAGTACCAGGCTGTTTTGACTACCTTGGCAGTATAATAGGTTCTAAAATCAGGTAGTGTGAGGCCTCCCACCTTGTTCTTCTTCTTGAGTAATGCTTTACTTATCTGGGGCCTCTTCCTTTTTCATATGAAGTTAGTGATTTGTTTCTCCATCTCATTAAAAAATGTCGTTTGAATTTGGACCAGGATTGCATTGTATCATAGACTGCTTTGGGTAGAATTGACATTTTCACTATGTTGAGTCTTCCTATCCATGAGAAAGGTATGTTTTTCCACTTATGCAGGTCTCTTTTGATTTCTTGCTGTAGTGTCTTGTAGTTTTCTTTGTATAGGTCTTTTACATCTCTGGTTAGATTTATTCCTAAGTATTTTATCTTCTTGGGGGCTATTGTGAATGGTATTGATTAGGTGATTTCCTCTTGGAAGTTCTCTTTGTTGGTGTAGAGGAATCCGACTGATTTTTGTATGGTTATCTTGTACTCTGATACTTTGCTGAAATCTACTAGTTCCAGTAGTTTTCTTGTGGATTCTTTGGGGGTTTTCTGTGTATAAGATCATATTATCTGCAAATAGAGATACTTTGACTTCTTCCCTCCCAATTTAGATGTGCTTTATTTCTTTTTCTACCCTAATTGCTCTGGCTAGGACCTCCAGCACAATGTTAAATAAGAGTGGTGATAAAGGGCATCCGTGTCTGGTTCCTGTTCTCAAAGGGAATGCTTTCAAAATTTCTCCATTTAGGATGATGTTGGTCGTTGGTTTTGTATAAATGCCCTTAATTATATTGAGGAATTTCCCTTCTATTCCTATTTTGTTGAGAGTTTTTATCATGAATGGGTGTTGCACTTTGTCAAATGCCTTTTCTGCATCAATTGATAAGGTCATGTGGTTCTTGTCTTTTCTTTTATTAATGTGATGTATTACATTGATTGTTTTTCAAATTTTGGACCATCCCTGCATACGTGGTATAAATCCCACTTGATCATGGTGAATTTTTTTTGATATGTTGCTGAATTCTATTGGCTAGAATTTTGTTGAGATTTTTGCGTCAATGTTCATGAGGGATATTGGTCTGTAATTTTCTTTTTTTGTGGTGTCCTTACCTGCTTTTGTTATTAGGGTTATGCTGGCTTCATATAATGAGTTTGGGAGTATTCCATCCTCTTCTATGCTCTGAAACACCTTTAGTAGTAGTTGTGTTAACTCTTCTCTGAAAGTTTGGTAGAATTCTCCAGTGAAACCGTCAGTGCCAGGGCTTTTTTTGTTGTTGGGAGTTTTAAAATTACTTTCTCAATCTCTTCTTTTGTTACAGGTTTATTTAGCTGTTCTACCTCTGTTTGTGTTAGTTTAGGTAGGTAGTGAGTTTATATAAATTTGTCCATTTCCTCTAGGTTTTCAAATTTGTTAAAGTATAATGTTTCATAGTATTCTGTTATAATTCTTTTAATTTCAGTTGGGTCTGTTGTGATGTCCCCAACTCATTTCTTATATGGGTTATTTGCTTCCTCTGCTGTTTTTCTTTTGTCAGGTCAGCCAATGGTTTATCAATTTTGTTGATCTTTATAAAGAACCAGCTTTTGGTCTTGTTAACTCTTTAAATTGTTTTTCTATTATCTAATTCTTATTATTTCCTTTCTTCAGGTGATTGAGTGCCTCTTATGCTGCTCTCTTCCTACTTTTTCCAGTTGTAGGGTTAATGTTTTGATTTTGACCCTTTCTTCTTTTTGAGTGTGTGCATTTATTGCTATAAACTGACCTCTGAGCACTACTTTTGCTGTGTCCCAAAGGTTCTGGTAGAATGTGTTTTCATTCTCATTTGATTCTATGAATTTCTTCATTCCATCCTTAATTTCTTCTATAACCCAGTAGTTTTTGAGCAAGATGTTCAGTTTCCAAGTGTTTGATTTTTTCCTTTCTTTTTTTTGTTATTGATTTCTACTTTTATGGCTTTATGGTCAGAAAAGATGCCTTGTAATATTTCAATGCTTTGGATTTTGTTAAGGCTTGCTTTATGGCCTAATATGTGGTGTATTCTGAAGAATATTCCATGTGCGTTAGAAAAGAAAGTATACTTGGCTGCTGTTGGGTGGAGTGTTCGGTATATATCTATGAGATCAAGCTGGTTAATTGTAGCATTTAAATCTTCCCTGTCTTTATTTAGCTTCTTTCTGGATGTTCTATCCTTCACCTAAAGTGGTGTATTGAAGTCTCATACTACTATTCTGGAGCTGTCTACCTCTCTTTTTAATGCTGTTAGAGTTTGCTTTATACATTTTGGAGCCCTGTCATTGAATGCATTATTATTTATTATAGTTATGTCCTCCTGCTGTTTTGGCCCTTTAATCATTATATAGTGTCCTTATTCCTTTGTGGTGGATTTCACTTTAAAGTCTATTTTGTCAGATTAATCTTACCACTCCTTCTCTTTCTTGAGTGTTGTTTGCTTGATATATTTTTTCCATCCTTTGAATTTTAGTTTGTTTGTTTCTTTAAGTCTAAGATGTGCCTCTTGTAGGCTGCATATAGACGGATCTTGTTTTTTAATCCAATTTACCACTCTCTGACTCTTTATTGGTGCATTTAGTCCATTTACATTCAGTGTAATTATTGATAGGTATGAGTTTAGTGCTGTCATTTCAATGTCTTCTTTTGTGTGTTGTTCACAGTTTCTTTGTTCCACTTAATTTTCTGTGCTGAATCGTTTTTATTTATGTATTTCTTTTCATCTTTTTCATTGTTATTGATTTTTTATTTGCTGAGTCTTTATAATTGTCTTGTTCTTTATTTTGATTTGTAGGATTGTTAGTTTCCTTTGTAGTTACCTTAATATTTATCCCATTTTTCTAAGTTTATACCAGTCTTTTATTTCTTTGTATCACCTTGACGTCCTCTCTATATGAAAAATCTATGTCAACATTTTTTAGTCCCTCTTTTTTGTTTTAATGTTGTCATATTGATGTCTGTTTCCCTATTTTCAGTGTTTTAGCTTTGATTTATTTTTGTGACTTCCCTATCTGGGTTGATATCTGGTTGCTCTGTCCTGTGTTCTAGTCTTGTGTTGTTATTTATTTGATGTTATTGATTTGCTAACCGGAGGACTCCCTTTAGTATTTCTTGTAATTTTGGTTTGGTTTTTGCAAATTCCTTAAACTTCTGTTTATCTGGAAATGCCCTAATTTCACCATCATATCTGAGAGACAGTTTTGCTAGATATATAATTCTTGGCTGCCAATTTCTTCCTTCAAGGCTTTATATATGTCATCCCATTGTCTTCTTGCTTGTATGGTTTCTGCTGAGTAGTCCAAGCTTATTCTAATTGACTCTCCTTTGTAGATGACTTTTGTTTTATCCCTAGCCAGTCTTAAAATGCTCTCTTTATCTTTGGTTTTGGTAAGTTTGATTATAATATGTCTTGGTGACTTTCTTTTGGGATCCACCTTATGTGGGGTTCGATGAGTATTTTGGATAGATATCTTCTCATCTTTCACGATATTAGGGAAGTTTTCTGCCAACAAATCTTCAACAATTCTCTCTGTATTTTCTCTTGTCCACCCCGTTCTGGTACGCCAATCACTCATAGGTTATTCCTCTTTATAGAATCCCACATAATTCTTAGGGTTTCTTCATTTTTTAAAAAATCCTTTTATCTGATTTATCCTCAAAAAAGTTGGTGCCAAGTGCTTTATCTTCAGTCTCACTAATTCTGACTTCCATTGCCTCAATTTTACTCCTATGACTTTCTATTGAGTTGTCTAATTCTGAAATTTTATTGTTAATCTTCTGGATTTCTGATTGCTGTCTCTCTGTGGGTTCTTGTAACCTGTTAAATTTGTTATTATGCTCTTGTATAACCTTCTTAAGTTTCTCTATTGCTTTGTCTGTGTGTTCCTTGATTTTTTCTGCATTTTGCCTGGTCTCCTTCCTGATCTTTTGAAGAGTTCTGTATATTTTTCTTTTGAATTCTGCCTCTGATAATTCCAAGAAGCTCTCTTCCTCCAGAACCTTTCTTGATTCTTTGTATTGGCGGCTTGCTGAAGCCATCATGGTCTGCCATTTATATGATTTGATATTGACTGTTGTCTCTGAGCCGTCAATAAATTATTATATTTACTTATTTTATGTTTGCTTGATGTGTCCTAGTTTCTTGTTTTGTTTTGATATGCTCAAATAGGTTGTTAATGTGAGCTAGTTTGATTATTTGTGTCTTTGAAGCTCTCACATCCTGTCTCCAGTTGACTGGAGTTGTTACTTAGTATGTGAGCCCATGAGTCCATTTGCTTTTCTTGTGTGGATTCAACTCAGGTGTCCAGTTCGTCGGTCATCAAGTGTGCTGTGCAGGCTCTCACCTACAGTCTTAGATGAGAAGGGGTGATTGGAGTGGGCACAGGTATGTGGCTGCAGTAGGGGGTCATGCACTGATCAAGGCAGGGGGCTGAATGCTGCCCCTGAGTGTCTGGGTAGAAGGCATATCCCTGTTCTCCAGATGTCATAGGTAGATGGGTTTTACATACAGACTATGGGCAGCCAATGTTGTTGGCTTTTAAGACTGAGAGTCACCACTTATTCTTGGGTGGCTCAGTGGAGTAGGTGGAGCCACCAGTCCGCAGGCCCCTGATGTGGGTAAGTGAGAACACTGCTTAATGGGCAAGGAAGTGTCAAATGTCACCAATCTGCCACTCCCCCTTAGAGCTGATACAGCTGAAAATGGGTATCAGGTATATACCCTGTTGTACTGTGATAACAAAGGCCTATGCTGTCGAAATGGGCCCATATGGGTCTATGCAGGGGTGAGAGGCATTCAGAGTCCATGGATCCCTTATACCTGTGCCTAGACAAAGGGACTGTTAGGGGAGCTGGCAGGTTATTTTTCCCTATTTGTTAACTTGTTTCCTCTCCAAAGGCAGGAGAATGGCTCAGGCCACACGACAGTTCCTACTTCCAGCCCAGGGGGTGAAGAAATCACTGAAGCTGGACCAGAACCTGGAGCAGAGCATGGAGGGAGCAGGTAAATGGGAGAGAGGTACTTCCCCAAAAGGCGGGGGTTTGATCTGTGTGGTAGGTTAGATGCTTGTACTTATTTTTCACCACTGATTGAATACCGTTCCTTGCTGGTTCTGAAGGATTGAGCAGACTCTCCACCACTCAGTCTCTTCCAACGTGGAAAACGTGTCCCAGGCACCACTGCTTGCCTCACCCCTAGCATCAAGCCAATCCAGCCTACAGGGTGCCGTTTCTGGCCAGGTCAGGTCTGACAACTCCTCGTTGCTTCTAAACTGTCTCTCCCTCCCCTTGCCACTCAGTCTGATTCCTCAACTTCGTCTTTGATGTTCAGAGCTCCTAGATTGTCATATATAATCAATACACTTGTTTGTTCAGGTCTTTGTTTTAAGAGGGACCAAAGGAAGCATTTGATTACTCGGCCATCTTGGCTCCACCTCCTTAAAAGCTGGTTTTTTGAAAAGATTAGTAAAATTGGCAAATCACTGGCTAAATTGACAAAAGAAAAACAGGAGATGTAAATAACCTGAATAAGAAACGAAGTAGGTGACATTATAACAGAATCAACTGAAATAAAAAGGATCATAACAGAACACTATGAAAAATTTTACTCCAACAAATTTGAAAAATTAGAGGAAATGGACAAATTTTCTGAAACACACCACCTACCTATACTAACACAAACTGAGAGAAAATTTGAAAAGACTCATAACAAAAGAAGAATTGAAGAGGTCACAAAAAACTCCGAAGCAGAAAAAAAAAAAAAAATCCCTGACCCAGACATCTTCACTGGAGAATTCTACCAAACATTCAGAGAAGAGTTGACACCAATTCTACTCAAACTATTCCAGAACATAGAAAAGGAAGGAATACTTCAGAATTCATTCTATGAAGTCAGCATAGCCCTAATACCAATGCCAGGCAAGGACACCACGAAAAAAAGCAAACTGCAGGTCAATATCCCTCATGAATATAGATGTAAAAATGATCAACAAAATCCTAGCCAATAGAATACAACAGCATATCAAAAAAAAATAATAATAATACATTACCCCCAAGTGGGATTCATACCAAGCATGCACGGCTGGTTCATCATTAAAAAATCAATCAACATAATCAATCATATAAATAAAACAAAGGAAAAGAATCACATGATTATATCATTTGATGCAGAGAAGGCATTTGATAAAGTCCAACACCGATTCCTGATAAAAAGCCTAGCAAAATAAGAATAGAATGGAAATTCTTCAACATAATAAAGGGATTTTATACAAAACCAACAGCCAACATTATCCTCAACAGAGAGAATCTGAAAACATTCTCCCTGAGAATAGGAACCGGACAATAATGCCCTTTATCATCACTCTTATTCAACATTGTATTGAAAGTCCTAGCAAGAGAAATAAGGTAAGAAAAGGAAATAAAGGGTATCCACATTGATAAAGAAGAAGTAAAATTACCCCTATTCACAGAAGATATGATCCTGTACATAGAAAATCCTAAGGACTCCACAAGAAAGCTATTGGAACTAATAGAAGCATTCAGCAAAGTGGCAAGATACAAGATTAACATACAAAAACCAATTTGATTCCTCTACATCAACAAAGAGAACTGTGAAAAGGAAAACAATAACATTTACAATAGGTCCCCAAAAGATAAAATGCATAGAAATAAATCTAACCAGGGTCATAAAAGACTTATACAAAGAAAACTACAAAACACTACTCCAAGAATCCAAAAGAGACCTACATAAATGGAAAAACATTCCATGCTCTTGGATACGAGACTTAACATTGTGAAAATGTCAATACAACTCAGAGCAGTGTACAGATATAATCCAATCCCAATCCAAATTCCAACAGCATTCTTCACCAAGATGGAAAAACTAATCACTAACTTTATATGGAAGGGAAAGAGGTCCCGAATAAATAAGGCTTTATTTAAAAAGAACAAAGTAGGAGGCCTCACACTACCTGATCTCAGAACCTGGTACTGGTACAACAACAGACACAGAGATCAATGGAACAAAATTGAAAACCCAGATGTAAATCCATCCACCTATGGAAAAGTGACCTTCAATAAAGGACAAAAGTTACTGGATGGGGAAGAGATAGCCTCTTCAACAAATGGATTTGGCAAAATTGGATATCTATCTGTAGAAAAATAAGACAGGATTCATACCTCACACCATACACAAAAACTAACTCAAAATGGATCAAAGAAGTAAATATAAAACATAACACTATAAAGATCTTGGAGGAAAAATTAGGGGCAATGCTAGGGGCCCAAATGTAAGGCATAAATAGACTACCAAATATAACTAAAAATGCAGACAAAGAAAAAGATAAGTAGATAAATGGGACCTCCTAAAAATTAAACTCTTATGCTCAACAAAAGACATCTCCAAAAGAAAAAAGAGAACCTACAGACTGGGGAAAAAAATTTGGCTACAACATATCCTACAAGGGCCTAATCTCTAAAATTTAAGCAAAATTTCAACACTTCAACAACAAAAAAAGACAAACAATCCAATTTAAAAAATGGGCAAAGGATATGAACTGACCCTTCACCAAACAAGACATTCAAACTACTAATAAACATAAGAAGAAATGTTTGCAAACATTAACTATTAACCAAAAGAAAAAAAACCGAAAAACAAAAAAACCAAACCTATTGCCGTTGAGTCAATTCTGACTTATAGTGACCCTATAGGACAGAGTAGAACTGCTCCATAGTGTTTCCAAGGAGTCACTGGTGGATTCTAGCTGCCAACCCTTTGGTTAGCAGCCACAGCTCTTAACTACTGTGCCACAGAGCTGCAATTAGATGTAAATCAAAAGTACATTGAGATATCATCTTGTGCTGACATTACTGGCACAAATCAAAAAACAGAAAATAACTAATGTTGGCAAGGATGTGGGGAGATTGGAACTCTTATACACTGCTGGTGGGAATGCAAAATGGTACAGCCACTATGGAAAATTGTATTGTGCTTCCTCAAAAAGCTAGTAATAGAAATACCATATGATCCAGCAATCCCACTCCTAGTTAAAGACCCTAAAGAAATGAGTTATGACCTGAATAGACATATGCACACCCGTGTTCATTGCAGCATTATTCACAATAGCAAAACAGTAGTAGCAATCTAAGTGCCCATCAACAGATGAATGGATTAAAAAACTGTAGTACATATACACAATGGAACACTATGCAAGGATAAAGAACAATGACAAATCTGTGAAACATCTCACAACATGGATGAATCTGGAGGGCTTTATGCTGAGTGAATAAGTCAATTGCAAAAAGACAAATATTTTATGAGACCACTTTTATAAAGTAACAACAAAAGGTTTACACACGGGGAGGACACTGATGATTACCAGGATAGCAGGGGGAGGGAGGGAAAATTACCAAATAGATAGTTGCTATTTTTGTTGTGAGGTGCCGTCTAGTTCATTCCGATTCATAACAACCCAAAGTACAACAACAACAACAACAAAAAAAAAAAAAAAAAAAAACACTGCCCGGTCCTGAGACATCCTCACAATTGTTATAATTGAGCCCATTTTTGCAGCCACTGTGTCAATTCATCTCATTGAGGGTCTTCCTCATTTTTGCTGACCTTCTACTTAACAACTATGATGTCTTCTCCAGGGACTAGTCCTTCCTGATAACATGCCTAAGTACCTGAGACAAAGTCTTGCCATCCTTACTTCTAACGAACATTCTGGCTGCACTTCTTCCAAGACAGACTCATACTTCTTTCTAGCAGTCCATGGTATTTTCAATACTCTTCACCAACATCTTGATTCAAAGGCATCAATTCTTCTTCGGTCTTCTTTATTTATTGTCCAGTTTTCGCATGCATATGAGACGATTGAAAACACCATGGCTTGTGTCAGGCGCACCTTAGTCTTCAAGGTGACATCTTTGCTTTTGAACACTTTAAAGTGGTATTTTGCAACAGATTTACCCAATGCAATGTGTCGTTTGATTTCTTGACTACTGCTTCCATGGGTGTTGATTGTGGATCCAAGTAAAATGAAATCCTTAACAACTTCAAACTTTTCTCCGTTTGTCATGATGTTACCTATTGGTTCAGTTGGGGGATTTTTGTTTTCTTTATGTTGAGGTGTAATCTGTACCGAAGGCTGTAGTCTTTGATCTTCATTAGTAAGTATTTCAAGTCCTCTTCATTTTCGGCAAGAGCAGTTGTGTCAACTGCATACTGCAAGTTGTTAATGGGTCTTCCTCCAATCCTAATGTCATGTTCTTCTTCATGTAGTCCAGCTTCTCAGATTATTTGCTCAACATACAGATTAAATAAGTATGGTGAAAAGATACTACCCTCACATACACCTTTCCTGACGTTAAACCACAAAGTATACCCTTGTTCTGTTCAAACGACTGCCTCATTCGGTAGTAGACATGATAGTAGATAGCAGACAAGAGCTAATATTGGTGAAGGGAAAGGCAATATACAGTACGAGAGAAGTCAGCACATCACTGAGAGAAACACAGGAATAAAGGATTCTACGGGGAAAATTTTAAACGATACAGGAAGCATCAAAAGAAGATGGAAGGAATACACAGAGTCACGGTACCAAAAAAAATTAGTTGAAGTTCAACCATTTCAGGAGGTAGCATGTGATCAAGAACTGATGGTACTGAAGGAAGAAGTCCAATCTGCACCAAAGACATTGGTGAGAAACAAGCCTCCAAGAACTGACAGAATAACAATTGAGATGTTTCAACAAATGGATGCAGCGCTGAAAGTACCCACTTCTGTATGTCAAGACATTTGGAAGACAGCTACCTGGCCAACTGATTACGGGATTTCCAGGTCTGTGCCCATTACAAAGAAAGGCGATACAACAGAATGCAGAAATTGTTGAACAGTATCTTAATATCATTCACAAGTAAAATTTTGCTGAAGATCATTCAAAAGCAGTTGCAGCAGCACATTGACAGGGAACTTCCAGAAATTCAAACGAGATTCAGAAGAGGATGTGGAACTGGGGATATCATTGCTGATGTCAGATGGATCCTGGCTGAAAGCAGAGAATACCAGAAAGATGTTTACCTGTGTTCTATTGACTATGCAAATGTATTCGACTGTGTGGATCATAACAAATTATGGATAACATTGTGAAGAATGGGAATTTCAGAACACTTAATTGTGCTCATGAGGAAAGTGTACATAAACAAAGAGGCAGTCGTTTAAACAGAACAAGGGGATACTCCTTGGTTTAAAATCAGGAAAGATGTGTGTCAGAGTTGTGTCCTTTCACCATACTTGTTCAATCTGTATGCTGAACAAATATTCAGAGAGCTGGACTATATCAAGAAGAACTTGGCATCCGGCTTGGAGGAAGATTCATTAACAACCTTCGATATCCAGAAGACACAACCTTGTTTGCTGAAAGTGAAGGGAACTTGAAGCACTTATTGACGAAGATCAAAGACTAAAGCTTTAAGTATGGATTACACATTAACAAAAAGAAAAGAGGAAACCTCAAACTGGACCAATAAGAAACATCATGATAAAAGGAGAAAAGACTGAAATTGTCAAGGGATTCATTTTACTTGGATCCACAATCAGCACCCATGGAAGTTGACTGTGTGGATCATAACAAATTATGGATAACAATGTGAAGAATAGGAATTTCAGAACACTTAATTGTGCTCATAAGGAAACTGTACATAGACTAAGAGGAAGTCATTTAAACAGAACAAGGAGATATTGCTTGGTTTAAAATCAGGATTACATCCTTTAATTTCTTGACTGCTGCTTCCATGGGCATTGATTGTGGATCCAAGTAAGACGAAATCCTTGACAACATCAATCTTTTCTCTGTTTATCATGATGTTGTTTATTGGTCTATTTGTGAGGATTTGTGTTTTCTTTATGTTGAGGTGCAATCCATACTAAAGGCTGTAGTCTTTGATCTTCATCAGTAAGTGCTTTAAGTCCTCTTCACTTTCAGCAAGCAAGGTTGTTCCATCTGCATATCTTTGAACTCAACAATTTCACTTGCAGGGATTTATGCCACAGTTACATTCCTCAGACTGGATAATTTTAATTTACCTGTTTTCAAGTTTACTAATTTTTCTTCTGGTTACTCAGTCTTCTGTTGAAACTGTACTGTGAATTTTTCCTTTCAGTTATTTTTCTTTTCAGATCCAGAAGTTGTCTTTTGTTTCTGTTTATTATTTCCAAATTGTTTATTGATAATCTCTATTTGGTTAAATGCTGTTCTCCTGGTTTTCTTTATCTCTTTGTCCATAGTGTCCTTTAGCTCTTTGAACATATTTAAGAGTTAATATAAAGTCATTGTCTAGTAAATACAATGTCTGTGCTTTCTCAGTGACAGTTTCTGTTATTTCTGTATGTTTTTCCCTCATGAATGGGCAATACTTTCTTGTTTCTTTGTACGCCTCATAATGTTTTTTGAAAACTCGACATTCCAAATATTATAATGTAATGGTAAAGATCATATTCTCTCATTCCTCAGGGTTTTCCCCCCTTGCTTGTTATGGGATGGGTTGTAGTTGTTTGTCATTACTGATGGTTAACTTCTAGGCTATTGTTCCCAGTGGTTTTTCTACATACTAGACTAGTTGCTGTTCCATAATGTATTGTAATGTATTGTAATGTAATGTAATCACTTTCAATGATGTAATATTTTATGTAAAAAGCTCATTTTTATTTTTCAAAATATGTTGTTGTTTTGTTATTATGTGCCATTGAGTCTGTTCCAACTCATAGTGACCCTATGTACAACAGAACAAAACACTGCCCAATCCTGTGCCATCTTCCTGATCATTGTTATGCTTGAGCCCATTGTTGTAGCCACAGTGTCAATCCATCTTGTTGAGAATCTTCCTCTTTTCCACTGACACTCCACTTCAAAATATATGTATGTTCATGAAAATACATTGCAGAGTATGCCAATGTCAACATTGCTTAGCTGTGGATAGTAGGATAACATTATTTTAATTTTATTTCTGTTTGCCTAATATTTCTAATATTTTCCTATAATGATCACTTTTCCTATAAAAAGGAAAAAATTTCATCTAAAACAGAATTCTGGAAGAACAGTGATGCAATTTAATGTAATCAACCAATCATTTGGAAAGGGTGTTTCCTTGGGGTGTTTCCTTAGGGTGTTGTCAGTCTGCCTCCAGACTATAAGTAACTATTTTGGCTGAACTCACTCTCTCTGGACTCTACTATTTCCTTCACCTGACCTATGGATCATGAAACACAAGCCAGCAGAAGACTCCAGGCTGCCATTTGACCTACAGATCTTGGGCTTTCCAGCCCCTATAGTTGCTATGAATGGAAAGTTGCTAGAAATGGGGACATTAGTAGTGCTTTTGGTGAGGTTTTAAAAGGAAAGGATGAACAGACCATCATTGCACAATAGTCAATATGATTCGGAATCAACCCAATGGCGAAATGGGTTTGGTTTTTTGGTTTACCTGTGAATGTAATCCCATTTGGAAATAAGGATTTCTTTGTTATGATAATGGGGCCATATCAGTGTAGGGTGTGTCTTAAATTTAATCACTTTTGAGATCTAAAAGGAGTAGATTAAGTTCAGAGACAAGGAAGCACAAATGGGGGATTGAGCTCCACGTGGAGATCACCAAGGAACTAAGGAACAGAGCCTAAAAGACACAAAAATTTTCCTCCAGAGTGGACAGAGAGAGAGACTTCCCCTAGAGCTAGTGCTCTGTATTTGAACTTTTGGCCTTCTAAACTGTGAGAAAATAAATTTCTTTTCTTTTGAACCACCCACTTGTGGCATTTCTGTTAAACAGCAGCATTAGCAAACTAAGACAGTGACTTTTTTAACTTATTTTTCTAAATTCTGTATACTTTGTTGTTTGCAATCATTGAAGTCTCTACTCTATTAACTTAGTGATCAGCTGCTGATTAGACAGATATTTCCGTAGAGCCAAAAATAAACAAAAATTTTAAAGTATTTTCCCATTCTTTGCAGATTTACTCTGTGTTGGGACATTCCCTCAAAGCTTAGCTAGGCCATTTACATCTCTGCCTTAGCCTTTACTTCCTGCTTACATGGAGCCTAAAGATAAGCCCTAATTGAAAGCTTTGAGTCATCTCAGGTCTTTTTTGAGCATACATCTATCCCTGGGCAAGTGTTTGGCCTTCTGGATTCCCTGGCATACAAGGAAGCTTTCCAAAGACCTTATTCTCCAATGTATCTTTTTCCCAGCTTTTCCTTCCTTGGCTTTTATATCTGTATGCTCCTTGTTCCATCTGTTATCCCTTCCCCAGGTTTCTGTGGTTAGTATATGTGTTAAATGTTAAATATTTGACAATTGCCACCCAAAAGTGTGCTCCCGCCCTGAGAATGTTCCAAGATAGCATAAACAAAGGCAAAGCCCTGAGCCAATTTCTCAGGGAGCCACTAGATAAGTCAAAACACAACTACATTCTTTTAAAACAAGGTTTGTATTGACCCTTATAGTATATGGGCTACAATAGCCATTATTGCCTCCAAACTGGGGAACTGGTAATGGTAGGTGAGTAAGTAGATATGTAGCAATGCTTTCTAACTGAAATATAGAAGCTTCTTTCTTCATTAAGCACTCCCCTGGCTGTCCTGAGTTTTTTTGATTCCATAATTCTAAAAAAGTTGATTTTGTGAACTAAATCATTTGAGGGACAGATTTCTGGCAGTCTTTCCTCCATTATTTTCAGTAATGTCCTACTGCCCTCTTAATTTTTGCATATTACCACTTTAATATCAGACCCCTCAGTGATGTCCCTTCCCTATGACTAAAATCCCATAAATTCCTAATGAACTCTTCCAGTAGTTCCTTGACTGAAGAGTGACTCCTTCATTGCAGGATTGTCCTTCCAATAATTTGTTACTTTGTAACTAACATTATCAAATTAACATGCAAATATAATCTTGTTTCTCCCGTTTTAAAATAATTTACCATCTCACATTCACTGCTTACAACTTATATTAATTACCTATTGTTTTATAAGAAATTGTACTCCAAACTTAGCAACTGAAAACAGTATTTATTATCTCACAGTTTCTGTGGACAGGAAGCCAGGCATGAGTTACTTGGGTACTGTGTTTCAGGATTTTTCACAAGGCTGGATTCATGGTGTTTGCTGGGGTTGTGATTTCATTTGAAGGCTCAAAAATATATATACATCAAGGGATTGCCTTCAAGGGTTTTCTAGAGAAACACATACATATATTTACTTTAAGGGATTGGTTCATGCAATTTGGGGTTGTGGGACTGTCAAGTCGAAAATCTGTAGGTCAAGTAGTTGACTGGAGATTTCTGTCAGCTCATAAGATTGTGAGGGGATGATGGGTCCCAAATTGTAGGTCAGGCAACAGCTGGAGACTTCTGAGGGCTTGCATCCCAAGATCTGTAAGTCAAGGAAGAGTGCAGAGTTGAGACAGAGAGTGAGTTCTGACAAAATATTTATAGTCTGGAGGTAGATCACACCCCTAAGGAAATTCCCTTTGCAACAGATTGATTGGTTACATTAGATTACATCATAGTTATTACATTACATTACATTACGGAATAGCAACTAGTCTAGTGTTTGGCTAAACCACTGGGAATCATAGCTGTCATGGATTGAATTGTGTCCCTCAAAAATATCTGTTAACTTGGCTAGGTCATGATTCCCAGTATTGTGTGATTGTCCACCATTTTGTCATCTGATGTGATTTTCCTATGAGTTGTAAATCCTATTTTTATGATGTTAATGAGATGGGATTAGCAGCAGTTATGTAGACTCAATCTACAAGATTAATCTACACATTAAGCCAATCTCTTTTGAGATATAAAAGAGAGAAACAAGCAGAGAGACAAGAGACCTCATACCACCAAGAAAGGAGCACTGGAAGAAGAGCACATCTTTGGACCCGGGGTCTGTTGCCTGAGAAGCTCCTAGATCAAGGGAAGACTGATGACAAGGACTTCCTTCTAGAGCCGACAGAGAGAGAAAGCCTTCCCCTGGAGCTGGCCCCCTGAATTTGGACTTCTAGTTCACTAGACTGAGAGAGAATAAACTTCTGTTTGTTAAAGCCATCCATTCATGGTATTTCTGTTATAGCAGCACTAGATAACTAATACAATAGCCTAACCAAGTTGATACGTGAAATTAACCATCACAGTCCACCTCTTGTGAACTTGACATTCATACACATCTTCTTAAACAATGCATAATTTCCAAGTGAAGACAATTACAAAATCATACTTCCACCTGACATAATACAACTAACATGCATAAAATAGATGACACACTAACCCCTTCTACATCTTGTATTTTATGATAAGTAATGGAATCAGAGAGAGAAGAAAACAAAGATATCTGCTATACATATGTACACATACACATAATAATAACAAAACAAGGAAGAAATAGTCGTAATAATTACAGTCCTTGTTTCTGCACCTGGTCATGTGATCTTAGCTGGTATGTATAACTACCTTCTTCCAATACTAATTCCATATTCCCTTTACCCTCATCAAACATCTCAGCTGGTCATGGTTCTTTGCCCAGTGGGGTGATCCAAACATTCATTCCTGAAGTGTCTGGGCTATTAATAGTCCTATCTGAATTGGGTGTATATAGTTTTTCATTAACTTTTACCACAGGGCATAGTAGTACTAAGAGATGCCCTACAGGGTCTCCCATATTCCAGACATGCATTTCTTTACCTCCATTGTGTAGTAACAGTCCATTCCCCTTGGTAGCTGTTTGTCTACCTTCCATACTGCACATCATAGACTTTCAAAAACATGTTGAGTCAGCCTATGTAATCTGTGACTTCTCCATCTTCCATATAGTCTTGACTGCTCAAACGTACAACCAAATCAGAGATTTGAGAAACCTAAAGGACTGCTTGTGAGATGTAAACCACAGTCTGATTGTATTGTTATTTTTTCCTTTAATCTGATCTCTTTACATTATGTTAAGTTTGAGAAACTTGGTTGAGGTAAAATTTAAAGGCTCTTTCTGTTTCAGAAAAATTGTGAAAGAATGGAAATCTAGAAAGAATGTGAAATCTAGACTATAAGTTATCTGTTTCCAAACTACAATGGCAGAACAAGCACATGGTAGACATTGCTTTACAAATGGGAGAAATTGGAGGGAAAGAAGGGATAACGGGTACCAAGCAAGTCCAAACCCCAGCAGAACAATTTACCTTAGCTCTCAAGGCTTAAAAATAATCTTCTGTTCTGTGAGACCATCTGGTCCATGGATTTGCTCTCCAGACTCTGGGTGTTGGCTACACCCAGATTCTCGGTGGAGGCCCCTCGACCCTGGGCTTCAGCTCTGCCTATTGGGCCCGCTGGGATGGAAACTCTGCTCCCTCAGCTTTGGGTGGCCCCATTCTCCTAGTTCATGTGAATGGAAACCCCACCACCTCGGTCCTGGCTTGTCCCGTTCTTCTGTCCCTCGGGCATGGCAGCCCACCCTCTCTGCTTTGGACAGTGGCCCTGTGACCCTAACACCCGTGAATGGCAGGCCCACACTCCAGAATCCATTTGGTCAAGATCTGACACTTTTAAACCCTTTAAAATCAGTGCAGCCCTGCTTTCCCTACTCTTTCCAACAGTTCTGCCGATCTCCAAGCTGTTCCAGGGGTAGTCCTTTTGTTTTCTTGGAGGACAACAGATGTAGCTTCTTCGGCCTGTTTCCTGCCAGTAGAATTCCAAGACGCAATCAGCGTTCTTTCCTTCATTCTTTCTCTGTCCCCTTCTGTCTAAACCGATGGATTTTCTGCTGTGGTGGCTGGATAGATCCATCAGTCACACGCTTAATTTGTTTAACAAAAGATCACGTAGCCACATCCTTGCTGAAAATTCTAGGACACGTATTCTTAGTTTATACAACAGAATTTTCCAAGTCTTCAAGTTTTGTTTTTGTTTTCCATAGTTCATTTTTAAGTCCATCTCTTTCATCTCACATTTTGCCATAAGCAACAAGGAGAAACCACACAGCCCCTTTAAGATCTTGCTTAGAAACCGCATCATCCAAATATCCAAGTTCATCACTTGCAAGTTCTGTCTTTCACAAAACATTTGAACATAATTCAAACAAATTCTTTGCCACTGCATGAAAAGTGTTGCCCGTCTTCTGTTGTCCAATTACATGTTCATTGTTTTCATTTAAAGCCTCATCATAAGCACACTTAATGTTCACATTTCTAGCAATATTCTGTTGCTGGGGTCATATGTATTTACTACAACGATAGAGACTTTCTCTACAGCTCTATTCACTTGTTTGTAAGCCCTCACCAGTATTGCCTTTGACGTCTATAATTCTACCAATAGTCTCTTCAAGGTAATCTAGGCTTTTACTATTAGGCATCTTAAAACTCTTCCAGACTCCACGTATTACCCAATTCCAAAACCACTTCCACATGTAGGTATTTGTTAAAGTGGCACCCGCACTTCTCAGTACCAAATTCTGTCTTAGTTATCTAGCGCTGCTGTAACAGAAATACAAGTGGGTGGCCTCATTAACATAATAAAGACAACCCATTCCCAAATGTGATTATAACCACAGGCATAGAGGTTAGGATTTACAATACATATTCCTGGGGACACAATTCAATCTATAACACCTGGCTTCACCGAAATACTCAGCAGAAGGAAATCTGAAGATATTGTTTGGTGTTCTTGCTCCCTAGAGATGATTTGTCTACTGAGAAAGATGTAAAATTAACATTTTAACACATTATTTTGAAATAATTACAAAATTACTGAAAATTTAAAATAATAGTGCAAATAACTCCTGTATACCCTTCACTCAGATATCCTGTTGTTGTTGTTGTTAGGTGCTGTCAAGTCGGTTCTGACTCATAACGACACTATGTACAACAGAAGAAAACACTGCCTGAAATGTCTGCACCAACCTCACAATCATTGCTATGCTTAAGCCAATTGTTGCAGCCACTGTGTCAATTCATCTCATTGATGGTCTTCCTCTTTTTCACTGTCCCTAGTGCTGCACTCTCCTCTAAAGTACATGGATGTCTTTCACTAACCAAATCAGGAAGCCCATAGAGCATCTGTGTCTAGATCCTTTATTGGGGCCTCATTTCATATACTTGATTAGGACCTTATAGCATAGTCATGATTAGGGGCCTCATGGCATATGCATGACTGAGTTCTCATATCATAAGCATGATTGATTCCTCATTGGATAGATGATTGATTAAATCATATATGCCTTCCTCCCTGAGGTCAACTTATATCAGGCTACATGGTGGTCTTTCTCGTCAGGCCAGTCACCACCCCATATGCACAAATGCACAGGTATAGTCTTAAGTCCTATATAAAAAATCTCATCTACTTAGGGAATTCCAAAGGCTATCTTTGAGAAACCAAGGCCACATTACTTTATGTGTATCTCATAGCCATAGATGTGCCCATTATCTCTTAATATTTCAATGTGAATTTCCTAAAAACAAGGGCGTCTTGATGCGTAACAGTACTCTAAGCATAAAAATTAGGGAGTTAACTTTAACATAGTAAGTACTACCACTTAATCTGTACCAAAAAAATTGGCTGACTTTCAACCATTTTAAGAGGTGTCAAATGATCAAAAACTGATGATACTGAAAGAAGAAGTCCAAGCTGCACTGAAGGCACTGGTGAAAAACAAAGCTACAGGAATTGATGGAATACCAATTGAGATGTTTCAACAAATTGATGCAGTTCTGGAAGCATTCACTCCTCTCTGCCAAGAAATTTGGAAGACAGCTACCTGGCCAACCAACTGGAAGAGATCCATATTTATACTCATTCCAAAGAAAAGTGATCCAACAGAATGCAGAAATTATCAAACAATATCATTAACATCACACACAAGTAAAATTTTGCTGAAGATCATTCAAAAGCAGTTGCAGCAGTACATCAACAGGGAACTGCCAGAAATTCAAGGTGGATTCAGAAGAGGACGTGGACCAAGAGATATCACTGCTGATGGCAGATGGATCCTGGCTGAAAGCAGAGAATATCAGAAAGATGTTTACCTGTATTTTATTGACTATGCAAAAGCATTTGACTGTGTGGATCATAACAAATTACGGATAACATTGATAAGAATGGGATTCCAGAACACTTAATTCATGAGGAAACTGTACATAGATCAAGAGACATTCCTTCGAACAGAACAAGGGGATACTGCATGGTTTAAAATCAGGAAAGGTGTGTGTCAGGGTTATGTCTTTTCACCATATTTATTCAATCTGTATGCTGAGTGAGTAATCCGAGAAGCTGGACTATATGAAGAAGAACAGGGTATCAGGATCGGAGAAAGCTTATTAACAATCTGTTGTATAAGGATGACACAACCTTGCTAGCTGAAAGTGAAGAGGACTTGAAGCACTTATTGATGAAGATCAAAGACTGTAGCCTTCAGTATGGATTACACCTTAACATAAAGAAAAAATATCCTCACAACTGGACCAATAAGCAACATCATGATAAATGGAGAAAAGTCTGAAGTTGTCAAGAATTTCACTGCTCATGGCAGCAGTGGTTTAGAAATCAAATATCGCATTGCACTGGGCAAATTTGCAGCAAAAGAACTCTTTGGAGTGTTAAAAAAGTGAAGATGTCACTTTAAGGACTAAGGTGCGCCTGACCCAAGCCATGGTGTTTTCAATCGCCTCATATGCATGCGAAAGCTGGACAAGGAATAAGGAAGATCAGAGAAGAATTGATGCCTTTGAGTTGCGGTGTTGGTGAAGAATATTGAATATTGACTACCAGAAGAACAAACAAATCAGTCTTAGAAGAAGTACAGCCACAATGCTCTTTGGAAGCAAGGATGACAAGACTTCATCTCACATACTTTGGACATGCTATCAGGAGGGATCAGTCCCTGGAGAAGGACATCATGCTTGGTAAAGTAGACGGTCAGCGAAAAAGAGGAAGACCCTCAACAAGATGGACTGACACGGTGGCTGCAACAATGAGCTCAAGCGTAACAACAATTGTGAGGATGGCAAAGGACCGGGCAGTGTTTCATTCTGTTGTACATAGGGTTGCTATGAGTCGGAACCAACTCGACGGCACCTAACAACGACAACCATCTCATCCACTGACCCCATTTAAATTTTGTCAATTATCCCATACTGTCATTTATGAGTAGGACCCAATCCAGAGTTTTATGTTACATTTAGTTGTTATGTCTCTAGTTTGCAGTCTCTAGAGCAGTTCTTCAACCTTAATTTTATTTTCAGCACAGATGCATTGGTAGTGTATGCATATATTGCCTGTTCATATTATGCACTTTATGAAGTCAAAACACTATCTTAAGTTTCTGGTGACTCCAAATATCTTAAATGAGTATTGACTCCAAATGGTTTGAGTCCTGTAACACCACATGCTGTCCCTTTTTAGCCTGCGACTCCTACGCCCTAGAAAATCCCGTCTCTAATTCTTTCCTTCTCACCAAGTGTTCACTATATCTGCAACATATCAAACAGATTGTTACCCAGCCTCTGATGGCTATTTCAAGTGGCAGAGAATTTGCCAGTTTGTAAGATAATTCCTTAAAATACATAGACCCATCTATAATTGTCAAAAACTGTTACCGCAATAACACGAATTGGAGCCGCCTGCTGCAATAGCCAATTCTGAAACAGGGGTGAGGTGAGCAGCAAGAGGTTTATTATATATAGCTATATAGGAGACAGAAGGAAATAGATTCCTCCAAAAAACCCATCTCTCCCACTGGAGATCGGCTGAAGGTTTTTATAGGGACAGGATTATGGGTCTTAGAAGTTTGTGTTAGTTTCCCCTTGAGGTGGTCATGTCTCAGATGAGTTAATCTTCTATTGGTACTCCTGGGGGTTATATGGTGACATCCTTGGGGATTATCTGGTGACATCCTGGTTTTTCTTGTCACAAGATGGGTGCTTTGTTTGGTTTTCATCCGTAGATCATTATCACTTGTTTTCCACCCTCCAAGGAGGAACATCAGTTAATCTTAAACCTTTTGTAGAGACTGGTGAAACAAGATCATGAGACTATGTGGCAGTTAGCAATGGGGAGTAAATAATAGTGAGCCAGGCCTGTGCAGCCTCTTCCAAAACTTCTTCCTTCCTTTGAGCTAAAACAGACCTAAGTATTTTGAAAACTTAGTGTGGTGGGGTGGAAATATCTCTGCCTGTGATTATTTCACCTTATGGAAAATAAAGGAGTCTTCGGTAAAATAGAGTTAAAAAGCAAGAATTGTTAGTATAGTATCAAGGAAATATGAGAGAGCACCAACAATATAAAGAGAAAGCTCGTTTGTTCTATAAACGGTCCAGATATCCAAAGTGGAATATGTTTAGTCTGAAAGGCGAATCAATGCAAGTAGCAACGTGTACCACCATACTTTTCAATTTACGCATATTTTTGATTGTATAAAAATAGTGTTCGCTCAACACCAAATTCTAGCGAAGATGTGGAGAAATTGGAACAATTATACATTGTTGGTGGGAAAGTAAAATGTTACAGACACTCTGGAAGACAGTTTGGCAGTTTCTTATAAAACTAAACATGCAACTACCATACACTCCAGCATCTGCTCTCTTGAGCATTTATCTCAGAGCCATGAATACTTGTGACACAAGCAAACTATAACAATAAAACCTGTACAGAAATGTTTATAGAGGCTTTATTTGTATTAGTCAAAAAACTGGAAGCAATCTAAATGTCCTTCAATGAGTGAAAGGGTAAACAAACTGGTACATTTATATCATGGAATACTACTACTTTCTGAAAAGGAATGAACTATTGATACATGCAACAACCTGGATGAATCTCCAGGGCATTATGTTGAGTGAAAAAACAAAACAAAATAACAAAGTCATTCCCCAAAAGTCACAGACTGCATGGTTCTATTTATACATCATTTTTTGAAATGACAAAATTATAGAAATGGACAATAGATTAATGGTTACAGGGGATCAATGATGAGGCAGGGAGGAAAATGAGCAATGAAAAGGAAAACAAAGGATGCTCATAATGAAGAAACGTCTATATTTTGACTGTATCCCTGTCATTATCCTGGTTGTGATATTGTACAATTATTTTGCAAGATGTTACCATTGGGGAAAACTGAGCAAAGTGTTCATGGGATCATACTGTATTATTTATTATAATTGTATGTGGATCTACAATTATCTCAAAGTAAAAATTTAGTTGAAAATTATGAATAAAATGTCAAAAAAATACATGAGCAAGCTTTTCTTTAATGGTCAAAATTTTGACCTCTTTCCCTTTTCTCTGTGAACTCATACTTCTTTCCACTGTTCCCCACATAACTTTTTTATCCTATTATAATATAACCTATGCCTAACATCATCTTAACATACATTGTTGTAATGAAAACATGTAAATAAATGTTCTTGTTCTGCTCTGCTGTGCCTATATATCATGGTAGGACCACTGTAGGGGTGCATTTGCACGTGATGAAGCTTGTTTTTCAGATCAGTGTAAAAAGAATAGATGATAAACACACACACACGCACACACACTAACTGAGTTGGGAAAATTAAGAAATGTTGACATCTGATATCCCATATCTGCTTTGGGGAGACTAAGAGAGAAAGGAATCGGGGTAAATATTTGATCTAGAATTGTGGCTCCTGCACTAAATGAAAATCTTCCAGCCCCTCCCTTCATCCAGCTAACAATCCACTCACTCTTCATGTCTCAGATCACATGGTATCTTTTTAGAAACTTTTCCCTTTCTTTCATATCACTAGGTATTTTTCATTAAATGTGACGTTGACACAGCACTTTCATTTTTTATGACAACAATCCATAAAATCGACATATCCTCTTTGCTCTGAATATTTACCAGGTCATCTTATGACAATGATTTTGTGGCTCAAGGTGACTTTCCGACTGATACTAGAGATTCCTGAGAGCAAGTAACACACACACACACACACACACACACACACACACACCATTTCATTTGAGTTGCAGGTCTCATGTACCAATCAGTCTCATGACGGGTCCCCTCTGGACTGAAAACTGAAAGGAAGATGATATGATTCTGCATCCGTCGTGACCGTGTGGAGGTAAACACACCCCCAGAGGCCATGCCTGTAAGCCAGCCAAGATCAGTGTCACCAGAAATAAATGAGAATGGAAGTATTGTTAAGCAATTGGGTTGTCCTTCGAGGGTCTAGCTTCAATCAGGGCCATTTTCACGTTCCTGGGTGAAAATCTTGAGAACGCAACAGATTTCATCCAATTCTTTTGTTCCAAGTCTTTAATGAGTTAACCACATCTAATGATACAAAGGTCTTTCCTTATACCCTGCTCCCTGGTGACCACATCTAAGGAAGGGAGCCTGATTTCAGATAGGAGGCACACATCCAGCTCCAAAACTACCCTTAACGACCATAATTGACAAAATTTATTCCACTTTGTTCATTAGCTTCTAGGGAAGCATAGTCCTTGAGGATAGAGTGACAATAGAGTAATTTATTTAATGAGGCACAGTGATAATTCAGTCCTGTAAGCTTCAGATATTATAAGAGCTTCTTTTTATTGTACATCTATTCCAGTTCAGTTTAAGCAGCAACTGTGTCTCCTAGAGATCTCATGAGTGACTTTGTCTCCCTATCCATCCTGGAGGGAGAGCTTTCATCTTTCACAATTTTTCAGGGAAGAACCAGAACCAATGGAAGCGAACTCTTTAGTGATAACATCTGGGGGTTCCAGAGCATCACTGTAAGTGCAGAGAAAATGCTTTGTGGGGTGGGGGGGCTTTTAACAGTATTACCTCCTGAGGGTCCTGACATGCATGAAAAGATAAAAGTTCAAGAGTACCAAGTACTTCCAGTTTTAATTCCCTTTAAAATTAGAGTCAGCTGTTGTCTACTCTTTCTTAATATTATTCCTCTGCATTTAGCTTTTAATTCATCCATAGTGGTTGTTCTTTTTATTCTTAATTTTCCCTCTCTTTCTGATGCACCTAGTGTAGCATTTCCTTTAGTTTCTCTATTTTTCCTCTCCTTCATTATTAGCAATTTCTGTTCATATTTATTTATTTATTGGTGACTCAGTGCAGAAAAGATTGTTCTGCTCTGTTTTAGGAAGGTAAAGAGAGTACAGAGAGAGAAAATAGTTGGAATGAGTCTTGAAGTAGGGATTGAAGATTTCGAGGTAAGAGTGCTCCATGCAGAAGGAATGGGGGTGTAAAAATGTGAAATAATAAGTGAAAGAATCAGACACAAAAGGCTACATATTTTATGACTCTATTTGTATGAAAAGTCCACAGGAGGCAAATCCATAGAGATAGAAAGCTGATTCGTTATTGCTAGGGGATGGAGTAAGGAGGCAATGAGGAGAGTTCTTAATGGATATGGAGTTTCTTTTTGGGGTAATGAAAATGATTTGGAACTAGTAGTCATGATGGTTCCTGAAAATTGTAAATGTTCTAAATGCCAATAGCAAATGAAGTGTGCACTTTAAAGTGGCTAAAATGGTGAATTCCATGTTATGTGATTTTTACCACACATACACATACACAAAAGTGCATGGCGTACTTAGGACACCAAAACTAATTCTAAATGTCTGGAAGACAATGTAGGGGAGAGAAGGAGAATAGTGAAAGACGAAACTGGCTTGGTAGGTGGGGGCCAAATCATCAAGTTCCCTATATTCGATACTACAGAATGGTGGCTTATTTCTAAATTTAATGAACATCAGTCCAGTGTTTGAAGAAAGGGAATTCTATAAGCAGGTTTGCATTGTGGAATGATCTCTCTGGGGACAATGAGTTGAATGTGCTGGAGGTAAGCTAGTCTCCTCAGATTACAGACAGATGATGATGAGAGACAGTGGAGGTGGGAACTGAGCAGTGGAAAATGAATGAAAATATATGAGAGACAGAATACATGAGGAGGGAGCTAGCATTTATTGAACACCTGCTCAGAAGTGGAGAACCAGGATTCAAAACCAGGGATACTGGTATAGCTCAGCAGTCAGTGGTCAACGCTGGAAATCTGTGAACACTGTCTGTGTAGCTACAATTTGTGACTGTGAACATCTTCTGCAGGTCCTCAAGCAAGATCTTTAAATCACTCTTCTTTACAAAGTCAACATACCCAAGGATGTTTGGACACAGTCTATCTCTGTCAAATGCATGGATTTTGTCCTATTGGCTTTCTCTTCCTCTTACCTACTTCTGATTTCCTGTCTCCAAGGAAGGTGGCCAGGGCATCAGCAGAGCTCCCACCTTCCATTTGGTGAAAGAGGAGAGTGTTTCTTATATGGCCCTAACAGGTCACTTCACCTCTCTGGACCTCAGTATTTACTATGCAAAATCAGGAAGTGTATCTAATTCTGGGTGTCTCAACCATGATACTGTTGACATTTTGGGACTGATAATTCTTTGTTGCTGTGGGATAATTTCTTTGTGCTGTGCATTGTAGGATATTGAGGAGCATCCCTGACCTCTACCCACTGGATTGCCTCTGCCAGTGTCATGACAACCAAAAATGTCTCTGAGCATTTCCAAGTTTCCTCTGCAGAACAGAATTGCTCCTGGGCGAGAACCAGTGTTATAAATGACCTTCAGTTTTATATTCACCTTTGATGACTCTGAAGCCTTGGCACATGCCGAGGACACTACAACCCTCAGTCCCTCTGAGTAATAAAGAGCGGTTGCTTTTCCATCCGCAGCCCTAGATTTTCCTTTCAATTGGTGCCCTGCTTCAACCTTTCCAGACCAATAAAGGAGATAAGAGGTTTTGAAGCAGCTTCTGCCTATGATTTCAGAAGAATCCTTTGCTATAGTTCTAAGGTTGTCATAATGAAGAGTGTGGAACAACCACGAACATAGATTTCTGAGGGTACTTTTATATCCATCTGATTGCATAGAAAAGTAGAGAACAGCCTTTGCCATCCAGGAGATCTGAGTTATCATCAGCAGTAGTTGTGAGGACAGGAGACTATGATCTCAGTATGCTAGGTCAAAGTGTATTAGTTTTCTACTGCTTAACAAATGATGAGACTTGGTGGCTTAAACAACACACATTTTGTTATAGTTCTGAAGGCCAGAAGTCTGAGGTCATTTTCTGTGGGCTAAAAATCAAGGTGTCAGCAGGGTTGATTCCTTCTGGAGGCACTAGTGGAGAATCTGTTTATTTGATTTTCTAGCTACTGGAGGTTGCCTGCATTCCTTGGCTTATGGCCCCTTCCTCACATCACTCCAACCTTCTGTTTCTGTTGTCACCTAGGCTTTTGTCTCCTTTGAGCTCTTGCTTCCTTCTTATAAGGACCCTTGTGATTACATAGGTCCCACCTGGATAATCCAGGATAATCTCCCCACCTCATGCCCAAAGACACTTGATAGATTCTGGTAGTTTGATAATTAGATGGGGACCACTCTTAGCAGAAAGCTTCTTAACAGAACCTCCTTTCTAGAAAGGCTTTGTGGATGCTGTCAGATCTAAGTATTGTACCCTGTATGTAACAAAAATGTCCACGCTTTCAACACCTTTTAAGCATCAGTTAATTCAATGTCCTTTTAATGTCCAAGGTATGATAGCTCACATCCTCATCAGACAAACTGCCAGCAGTTAGTCTATTCAAGTGTCTTATAACATTTCTGGGACTCCCTCACAAGGTATGTATCACATGAACATACCATCAGTCAGGGAGAACAAATTCCTAATTCCCTTCTGCCTTATTTCCATCCCTTGCTTCTTGTCCACATGCCTGCTAAGTCTTTTGTGTGGGAACCTTCCAAAAAACCCATACCTGTTGCAGGAAAGTTGATTGCAACTCATGGCGACCCCATGTGCTTCAGAGTAGAACTGTACTTCATAGGGTTTTCCTGAGTGTAATCTTCAAGAAGTAATCTCTAGGTCTTTATTCCACAATGCTGCTGGATGGATTTGAACTACCAGTCTCTTGGTTAGTAGCCAAGTAGAAACCATTTGTACTACCCAGGATCATAGAAACCTCTTTAGGCTGCTGCACAGCTTTGGTTTTACCCCATCACAGCCTTGATGCAAGACCCAACTCTTTTTATGTATTTGTCATAAAAAAGTTAGACACACAAAAGCATTACTAAGAAATGCATATTTTACTAATGATTTAATCAAAGAGATAGAGGAGAGAGTACAATCCGGTGTCTGAAATTTTTCTTGAAAAGTCCCCATTAGGTAATTCATCTCCTAAGACTCCTCCCTCAATTGTCAACCTCTGGGCTTTCTTTCTACATTTTTCCCATTTCAGCCTCTCCATTCCTCATCTGGTATCTCATTTTTTAATACATTCTCCAGAGGTTCTCAATCTTTTCTGTTCAGAGGAATTTAGGGGTTTTTCTGTATTATGTTAATTTTATATATCAGCTACTTAACTGACTTAAAGTAAGTGATAGACCATTTTTCTAAAGGTGAAGATTTTATTTGTGGTCAGATAAAATTAAAAAAGAAAAAGATACTTTGCTTATCAGGTGCAGTTCCTCCTAGAAAACCAACCAAACAAACAAACAAAAAAAAACCCCAGTTGCCTGAGACTCTATTACAACTCATGACAATCTCATCCTCCCTAGAGGCAGTAGGAAATCAGAAAATGCCACTAACGATTTTTGTCCTACTACCTTTCTATAGCAAGACTATGTGGATGGCGCAGGACCGGGCAGTGTTTCTTTCTGTTGTACGTAGTGTCACTATGAGTCAGAACTGACTCAATGGCACCTAATAACAACACATTTCTTAATTTTTTTTAAAGCTGTAGAATTGTTTGGTTCCTGAAAGCAGAGAGAGTAACATCTTCCAGAATGCAGTGCACTTTGACAATTGCATTCCAAAGCAAATCTGACCACATCTGAAGCTGTCAAATTCTGTCTCAAACTGTTCTATAATCTCTAAGTTATCACCTTTTGCCTCAAACATTGTCAAATCTATCCTTAAAATTTATGTCTTTTTACAAGGCAGGGAAGAGTTGCTTCATCTTAACTGAAATCTTGAAGGTAGTTTTTTTTTTTTTTTTAAGTCCTCACTTGGTCTGGAGAAGTAAGTACAGTTCTAGGGTTTAAACTTTTTTTCCCAGGAGATTTTTGACCTCCCAGTAGTCACAGAATTTTAAAATTCTGGATCCTCAAACTATCACTTGCCACTGTTTCTAGTTTAATTTATTCTGCACTTTCTGATAGTTTCTCTTCGATAATTATTTCTGAGGCTCCTGCAGTGTGACGGATCAATTTTGTGTGACCTTTCTTGCCAAGGTCTTGTAACTTCCACCCAAGTGATTGGGTGGGACTGTGCCCACCAAGGGGATTAGTCAGTTTTGCCATTCCACTAGGCTTAAAAGAGAGCCAATTCCAGAGCAAAGAGTATATCACCACCACCAAGGAAGAACAGCCAGGAACGGAGTGCACATCCTTTAGACCCAGGATCCCTGTGCTGAGAAACTCTTGGACCCCTGAGACAGAGAGCTATGACAATGAAGACAGTGAGAATCGGTGGCACAGAAAGGGCAGCAGGAGAGACTGACCGGCAGGAGAGACCTGAAAGAGAGACCAGAAGAAGATGGCGCAGTGGGCTTCCCGGCTCACGGAGCGAGAAAGCTGAGTGCTTTGGGGCTGAGGCTTATTGGCAGAGTGGGGTGGTTCTGGACACTTACTGGTGGAGCTAAAAGAGCTTTGTAACACTTGCCCATGCAGGGCAGAAGCCAAGGGACCAGCGATGCATGCCTGCGACATGGCTGGGAAGAAGCTGTCCTGATGGAATAACTGTATCCTGAGTGTTCCTGAACCTGTTATTTCCCTAATAAACCCCATAATCGTGAGTATTGTCTGTGAGTTCTGTGTGGTCATTACAACAAATTATCTAACCCAAGAGAGAAGCAGAGAGTGCTGTGGGAGGCACAGTTGGTGTCAGAATTGGTAAAGATGGTGGAGAGAGGATGCATGTCTGACCTCCATCTCATAAGAATCAGCCTTGGACTGTTGATCTTGATTCCCTTCGCCCCTTTTGAAGTTAAAGGAGGGCAGACGTCTTCCCCAAACCATTTTTACAGCTCCCTTGCACCATTTCCTCTGGTGTTATAACAAGACTCGTGGTCAATAAAGTTCTCAGAAAAGGAAGATAGGAAAATACCTTGAGTTTATTTAACACACTGTCACCCCCATCATTTCTAATAGTCAGTAAAGGAGGAAATAGAAAGCACGAGTCATCGGGCATGAAATCACACACAAAGGGAGTAACAAACCCACATTTTTTGTTACTTTTATTTCTCCTCTCCTCTCTGCATCCTCTCTTTCTCTTATCTCTTTTCCCCTTATTGCTTTTCTCTACTGTCTGACATTTTTCTTTATTCTCTTACCCCATTATGAAATACATCAGTTGAATTTTTTGAGCAACTGTGTGGCATTTATGATCAATAATTGACCTACCTGGAATTCATTAAGTAGAGTAAAAAAAAAAAATCCGTTTATTTTTTGAAATTATTTCTATTTTACAAATGCTTATTCTCAAAAGTTAGGAAAATGTGGAAATATATAACATTTAAAGATCACATCGAAGATCAACACTGGAAAATAACATTTTATTCATTAGTGACGTAGCACCATACTAAGTGTGTGTATACCTATATTATTTTTTATTTTTCTCAACTTTATGCTAATAAGTGATGGAGCCCATATCCAACCAACATCTGTATGACCATAAAGCTATTGAAAGTCATCAAAATCTTCAAAACTATTTAACAGTTTTATAGGACAAAATATTTTTTGAGTTGTGAGTTGTGAATACAATCTCAAGGTATACTCTTCAGAGTAAGATAAATTTCATCTTCCTTTGTCTATATAGAAAATTCTCATACATTTCTCTAAATAGACACTTCCTTTTTTTTGCATTTTTTTAATTGTTGTAATTAAATGAAGTTTACATTTCAAGTTAGTCTCCCATACAGAATTTTTTTTAACATATGTTGTTATGAGACCCCCCAACTGCTCACCCCATTCTGTGACAGCACACTCCTCCCCTCCGACCCTGATTTCCCACCAACATTCAACCAGCTCCTAACTCTCTCTGCCTTCCCCTCTCACCTCTGGACAGAAGCCACCCCTTTGGTCTATTATATCTACTTGTCTAAGAGGCACATTCTTCACAAGTATCACTTTATGTACCACAGTCCAGTCCAATCCCTATCTGAAGACTTTGCCCCTGAAATTGTTTTAGTTCTGGGGTGATGGAGAGAGCAGGGGCCATGCTTTTTGGGGCACCTCCAGTCCTATTCAGACCATTAAGTCTGGTCTTCTTACTAGAATTAAACAGACACTTTCTTTACATGATGAAGATATGGTATTTTACATCTACATCAACATCATACCAATTGGAAAACATTTAGAAGCATGTCCATTAAAATCAGAAACAAATATTGTATTTTTATGTTCAGCTTTATTATAGTTCTTGAAACAATATAAGGCATAAGGTAAGCATAACGAAAATACAAATAATCAAGATTATGTTCCAATGATAGTATTAGATAATATATAAAGCTTACATCTAATACTTACATAGGACTTCTATTTGTAGACACTGTCCCAAGTGATTTACGTATGTAACTCATTTATCCTTCTCAAAAACACCATAAGTGCTACAATGATCTCGATTTTACAAATAAAAAAAAAAAAAAAGCAGAGAGAGGTTAAGTAACTGTCCTATGGTCACACAGCTAATAAATCCCAGCGTTTGACTTCAAAACCTTGTAGTGTGACTCCAGACTTTCCACTCCCAACTAGTATATTCACCATCCCCTCCAGAGGGTGGGACTTTGAGTGTCTGGTTGGAAGTAGAAAGTTACCAGGGTCTGAGGCAGCTTTTCTCTCAATATCCCCATACTGTCCACCGTGTCTTTCCAAACTTCTTTATGCATAATACATAAAGTAAATTATTTTGTCCTCTCATTCTATAAAATGTTTTTCTATGATTCTCCATGCCCTTGGCAGAATATGAACACCACAACGAGAGTACTGAAGACCCACTTAATTAATTGTAAACTCAAAGTTTCAGTTCCAAATTCCATGGGTGGGGGGACAGAGCGATGGGGTAGGATGCTCATTGGGCTATCTTCTGTCAAATCTTCTCCTGATCAAATGGCTTTGACAGTATAAATTTGGCTGCAGAGGCCCATCATAGTATTTGTAAGACAGAGCCTAATTCTTAGAGAGGGGTGTGTCCTCTGGACAGATATCCTAAAGGTGCCTTTTCAATTTAGACATCAGAATTAAGTGCAGATAGAGAAACACGTGTATTAACTGTTTAATGAGAAACTATTTTGTTCTGCAAACCTTTATCTAAAGTGAGAATAACAGCACAACCGGAAGAACGTAATCAATGTCACTGAACTGTGCATGTAGAAATTTTTGAAATGGTGTATCTTTGGCTATGTATATTTTCACCAAAAAAAAAAAAAAAAAAAAAGGTCAAGAAGGGAGAGGGTTGACATGTCATGGGATGGTTAACCAACGTCGTAAAACAATGTGTATTGACTGTTTAATGAGAAAAAATTTGTTCTGTAAACCATCACCTAAAGTACAATTAAAAAAAGGAGGAAAAAAAGATGAATTAAGTGCAGATGATGAAAATCACAAGGAGGCAAATTGAAGCTTTTGGAAGAGTAATGTATTATTACAGTTAAGCAGGTTGTAAAAGGAAAAACACTTAAAATGTGAGGCTTCTTATCCCTGGAGGCACCCACTGTCAGCTAGATCTGTGCTTCTCAAACTGTATATGTATATGAATCACCTAGAGTAGTGGAGTAAATTGTGTCTCCCCAAAATGTATGTCCAGCTTGAGCCTCAGAATGTGACCCTATTAAAAAACAGAGTCTTTGCAAATGTAGTTAATTAAGGATCTTTAGATGAAACACTTTTGGATTTAGGGTTAACTCTAAGTCCAATGATTGATGTCTTTATGAGAAGAGAAGAAGACAGAGACACAGAGAGAAGAAAGCCATGGGAAGATGGAGGCAGAGATTGGAGTGATGTGTCTACCAGCCAAGGAACATCAAGGATTGCTGGCAACCACCAGAAGCTAAGAGAGAGCCTTCAGAAGGAACCAATCCTACAGATATCTTAATTTTGAACTTCTGGCCTCCTGAACTGTGACAGAATAACTTTCTGTTGTTTGAACCTACCTAGTTTGTTGTACTTTGTTACCTAGGGAAAATTACCAAGGTAATTTTGCATCCCTAGGAAACTAATAACCTGGAAACTTGTTAAATGCAGATTCTGATTCAGTAGGGGCAGTCTACTGATTCTGCATTTCTAACAAGCTTCCAGGTGAGGCTGATGCTGTTAGTCATGGATCATACGCTGAGGAGCAAGGAGCTGGAAGATTCTATCTTAGAGAAATGTATGTAGAGTGCTGGCTTGGTAGGTAGGTTATGATTAGGGATTAGTTTGCTAACTTGGAAGTGGGGACAGAGGTAGAAAGAATTTTTAATCCTCTGCATAGTCAGCTGAACCTGATCCATTGACAAATACAGGCTTTTATTTACTTTATGTGTCAAATGCAATACTTGTATTTACATTTATTTATGTACAATTTATAATCTGTAGTAGTGCACTGGTTAATGATGCCTATTTGTTTGTATTATTCTTCTTGTCTTTTTCTTGACAGTCATACCAGCTACATGGAACCAGGAAACCACACAATGATTTTAGAATTTATTCTTCTTGGACTCTCAGAAGTGGAAGAACTGCAATCTCTTCTTCTTGGGCTGTTCTTGTCCATGTACTTGGTCACCTTTATTGGGAACCTTCTCATCATCTTGGCCACCATCACTAGCTCCCATCTCCACACCCCCATGTACTTCTTCATTGCCAACTTTTCCTTTGTAGATATATGTTTCACCTCCACCACTGTCCCAAAGATGCTCCTGAATATCCACACCCATAACAAAACCATCACCTATCAAGGCTGCCTCACCCAAATATATTTTTTCATCCTTTTTGCAGAGTTGGATATTTTTCTCCTTTCTATAATGGCTTATGACCGATTTGTGGCCATCTGTCACCCACTGCACTACACAGTCGTCATGAATCCCAGACTCTGTGGCTTGCTGCTGCTGTCGTCCTGGATATTGAGTGTTCTGGACTCTCTGCTACATAGTTTACTGGTGTTGCAGCTGTCCTTCTGTACTAATTTGGAGATTCCCCACTTCTTCTGTGAAATCAATCAGGTTATCCAACTTGCCTGTTCTGACACCCTCCTCAGTATCATAGAGATGTATTTTGCAACTGTGGTGATGGGCATTATTCCACTCACTGGCATCATATTTTCTTATTCTCAGATTGTCTCTTCCATACTGAGAATTACATCAGCAAGGGGAAAATATAAAGCATTTTCCACTTGTGGATCTCACCTTTCAGTTGTTTCTTTGTTTTATGGTACAGGTCTTGGGGTCTACCTCAGTTCTGCCACTACCCAAAATTCCAGGGCAAGTGCAATAGCCTCAGTGATGTACACCATAGTCACACCCACGCTGAATCCCTTTATCTACAGCCTGAGGAACAAGGACATAAAAAGGGCCCTGAAAAGTCTTGTTGGGATTGTCACTTTAAATGAGTGACAAAAATGTTTGCCTTGAGGCTGGGCAAGAATCCACAAGTATCTGGTAACAAGATTGGCATTCAGAAATCCTGATTTTATTTTATATTTTTGTGCACATGTCTCTGAATCTCCAGACGTTTCTGACATTTTATGTTTTTACTTTCCTAAAGATAGTTTCCAACTTTGGAATAAAACTAGTTTGAGAGTATCCACTTGTTTCAAGTGGCAATGATTATTTCTAAAAATATACTGTTTTCAAATTCATTTTCTCTTTCACAAAATTATGACGAGGTATAAAAATCTTACTGAGATAATAAAGACTTGGAGCTTAAATTTTTGTTCATGACTTACTGTTTATTAGAATGCTAAGATCTCCTGTATTAGACTTGAGTCAGGTTTTCCTTTCTGTAACCCTATCTTCATGCCATTTTTAAAATTATAATTTTATAATATGCTTTATTACTTTATATGTTGTCTTAGATATTTTAGTCCCCCCACTGAGAGATTTTTCGCTTATTCATCATTGCCTAATATGAAAATTAATAACCTGTATTATTTAAAATTGAATGGTAATGAAAACAACATGACATTTTGTGGGATGCATCTAAAGAAGTGCTTTGAGGGAAATTTGTAGCTTTAATTACTAATATTAGAAAAGAAGAAAAGTCGGAATCAATGATCTAAGTTTCTACCCTAAAAAGCTAGTAAGAAATTATAACATGACCCTGAAGCAGGTACAAGGAAGAAAATAATAAATACAAGCAGAGAAGTCAGTGACGTAAGAAAAAACAACAAAAAGCCTTAATTAGATTCCTTGAAAATACTATAAATGAACAAAAGCCTAGAAAGAAGGATCAAGTGAAAGATTGGAAAAATGACAAGTTACCAGTATTGATGTGATCATTACAAATGCTCAGACATTAAAATAACAATAAGAAATTGCTATAAATAACATTATGCCAATAAATTGGACACCTTATATAAAGTAGACACATTCCTTGAACAACAAAATCTAGTAAGACCAACTCAAGAAGAAATAGAAACTCTGAATAGCTCTGGACTTATTTTTTAAATCGCATTTGTAAACCCAAACTGTCCCATGAAAAAAATCTCCAGGACCAGATGGTTTTACCAGTGAAGACTATCAAACACATAAGGAAAAATAATGTTAATTTTATACCAACTCTTTTAGAAACTACAGGAGGAAAGGACTCTTCTCATTTTACAAGACCAGCATAACTATGACACTAAAAACAAACAAACAAAAATACTATAAGAAAACAAATTTGCAGACCAATATCCCTAATGAAAATACCACAAAAAAACAAAAACACATTGTTATCAAGTCAATTCTGACTCATAGCAGACCTCAACAAAATTTTGACAATTGAAAGCAGAAATATATAAATGCAAAGTTGACTCAACGTTTCAAAATCAAGGTAATCAATCATATCAACAGATCAAAAGAGAAAGCCGTATGATCATCTCAATACATGCAGAAAAAGCGTTTGACAAAATTCAACATCCAAAATTCAACTCTCAGCCACTAAAAATAGAAAGGAACTTTCTTAAAATGATCAATAACATCTACATCATATTTAATGGGAAAAGACTGAATATCTTCCCACTAAGATCAGAAACCAGGAAAGAAACAAATGCCTGCTCTCATGATTGCTTTTCAACATTGTATTGAATGTACAATAAATAAAAGACATAAAGAGTTGAAAAGGAAGAAATAAAACTTTCTGCAGAAAGCCATTATATGCATAGTATAAAGAAACCCATAAAAAATATCTTCTAGAATTAATACATAAATTTAGCAAGATTGCAGGTCACAAGGTTAATATACAAAAATAAATTATAGTTTTACATACTGGTGACAAACTGGAAAATTAAAATTTAATAATAGCATATACAATCACACCAAAATATCTAGGAATAAATATTTAAAATGTATGCAAACTCTTTACACTAAAAACTGTAAAATATTAATGTGAAAAATTTATGAAGACCGAAATATAAAAGAATATACACCATGTCCATGGCTTGGAAGATGTAATAGTGTTAGGATGTCAGTTCTCTCAAAAAATGACTTATACATTCAATACAATGCCAAACCAAATTCTGACAGGCATTTTTGTAGAAATTGATATTTCTAAAGTTTATATGCAAATGCAAAGAATCTAGATTAACAAAAAATTGGAAAAATGAAAGTGTTGTCAGTCTTATATCACTTAATTTCAGGAATTATAAAATTACAGCAATTACAACATTGTGGTATTAGTTTCAGGACATAAAAATAAGTTACTACAGCAGAATTAAGAGAGCCTAGAAAATAAATCCACACTTACAAAATCAATTTGTATTTAAAAAGATACCATGATAATTCAATCGGAGGAGAATAGTGTCATAAACAAATGGTGCTGGAACAACTGGTTATTCGTATATTTTTAAAATATGCCTAAGATATCATTTCTTACCAAATATAAAAATAAATTTTAAAAGGATTAAAGACCTAAATGCAAAGGCTAAGACTATACTTGTAGGGAAAATGTAAATGCAACACTTTGTAACTCTGGAAAAGTCAATATTCTTAAAAATAAGGCAGTAACTCTAAAAGAAAAACAATAAATACTCTTCAAAAGATATCATTAAGAGATGGAAAGAAAATATCTACCATATATTTTCAATACTCTGTCAGTTTGATGTACTAAGTTGGTTTGTGTTTCTGTGATGCTGAATGCTGTGCCACCAGTATTTCAAATATCAGCAGGTGTCACTCATGGTGGACAGAGTTCACTGGAGCCTCCAGACTAAGACAGACTGGGAAGAAGGACCTGGCGGTCTACCTCTGAAAAAGTTGCAGTGAAAACCCTATGAATAGCAGCAGAATATTGTCTGATATATTGCCGGAAGATAAGCCCCTCAGATTGGAAGTCACTCAAAATACAACTGAAGAATGGCTATCTCCCCAAAGTAGAGTTGATCTTAATGATGTGGGTGGAGGAAAGCTTTCAGGATCTTCATCTGTTGATGTGGCATGACTTAAAATGAGAAGAAACAGGTGGAAACAAACATTAATAATTGGGACATGGAATGTATGACGTATGAATCAAGGAAAACTGGAAGTTGTCAAAAATGAAATAGAATGCACAAAGATTGATATCCTAGGCATTAATGGGCTGAAATGGACTGCTACTGGCCATTTTGAATTGGACAAGCATATGGTCTACTATGCCTGGAATGACAAATTGAAGAAAAACGGCATTGCGTTCATCGTCAAAAAGATTTCAAGATCTATCTTGAACTACAACGTTGTCAGTGATAGAATAATATCCTTATGACTACAAGGAAGACCAGTTACTATGACTATTACTCAAATTTACACATGAACCACTAAAACCAAAGCTGAAGAAATTGAAGATTTTTACAGATTTCTGCAGTCTGAAATTGATCAAATATGCAGTCAAGATGCATTGATAATTAGTGTGGTTGGAATGAGGAGGTTGGAAACAAAGAAGGATAGGTAGATGGAAAGTATGGTCTTGGTAATAGAAACGACGCTGGAGATTGCATGATAGAATTTTGCAAGTCCAATGACTTATTCATTGTAAATACCTTTTTTCAACAACATAAACAGCAACTATACTCATGGACCTTGCCAGATGGAATACACAGGAATCCAATTGACTACATCTGTGGAAAGAGACAATGAAGACACTCAGTATCATCAGTAAGAACAAGACCAAAGGCTGACTGTGGATAGACCATCAATTGCTCATATGCAAGTTCACATTGAATTTGAAGAAATTTAAAACATGTCCACGAGCTCGAAAGTACGACATGCAACAATGTGGACAAATTTCAAAAATGAATATTGAGAAAAAGATGCCAGGCATTCATATAATTAGACTTTACTTTTTTTATGGGTTTCTCCAGTGATGATTTGTATTTGCTTCTGCTAGATGTCTGAGGGCACCCACAGGGTTCCACTTTACTATTTTTTAAATTTTTTTTATTGTACTGTAGATTAAGATTTACAAAACAAATAGTTTCTCATTAAACAGTACACATATTGTTTTAAGAGATTGGTTAACAATCCCATGACATGTCAACACTGTCCTTCTCTACCTCGGAGGACCTTTTTTTGGTGAAAATATACATAGCCAAAGTTACATCATTTCAAAAAAAGTTTCTACATGTTCAATTCAGTGACATTGATTACATTCCTCCAGTTGTGCTGCTATTCTCACTATCCTTATCCAAATTATTCCATCACCATTATCTTCAACTCACTGCCCCTTGGTCTTCCCATCAAACCTTTTGAGTTGCTGTTGTCAATTTGATCTCACATAGATAATTCTTTTTTTTAGTACCTTAGATGAAGGTTTGCAGAACAAATAGTTTCTCATTAAACAGTACACATATTGTCCTATGATGAAGGTTAACATCCCCACGGCTTGTCAACACTGTCCTTTCTCAACCTTGGCTTCCCTATCACCAGCTTTCCTGTCCCCTCCTGCCTTCTAGTCCTTGTACCTGGACTGCTGTGCCTCATTAGTCCCGTTTTGTT
Source organism: Dugong dugon (assembly GCA_030035585.1). Taxonomy (NCBI): domain Eukaryota; kingdom Metazoa; phylum Chordata; class Mammalia; order Sirenia; family Dugongidae; genus Dugong; species Dugong dugon. The sequence continues at coordinate 18,779,599 of CM057462.1, read as the reverse complement.
TTATGCGGCTGTCCAACCCCCGGCTGAACGGTGAACTTCCAGAGTGACTTCACCACTGAGCTAAAAGGGTGTCTGGGGGCCATACTCTCGGGGTTTCTCCAGTCTGTCAGGTCAGTAAATCTGGTCTTTTTTTGTGAGTTAGAATTTTGTTCTACATCCTTTTTCAGCTCTGTCCAGGACCCTCTATAGTGATCCCGGTCAGAGCAGTCAGTGGTGGTAGCTGGGCACCATCGAGCTGTACTGGACTCAATCTAGTGGAGACCGTGGTAGCTGTGGTCCATTAGTCCTTTGGACTAATCTTTTCCTTGTGTCCTGTTCTCTTCATTCTCCTTTGCTCCAGAAGAGGTGAGACAAGTGGAGTATCTTAGATGGCTGCTCACAGGCTTTTAAGACCCCAGAAGCTACTTACCAAGGTAGAATGTAGAACATTGTCTTTATAAACTGTATTATGCCAATTGAGTGAGATGTTCCCTGAGACCATAGTCCCCAGAGCCCTCCACCCAGCAATTCAGTCCCTCAGGTAATTTGGAAGTGTCTATGGAACTTCCATGACTTTTCCTTGTACAAGTTGTGCTGGCTTCCCCAGTATTGTTTACTGTCTTACTCCTCACCAAAGTTACCACTTATCTATTGTCTATTTAATATTCCCCCCACCCCTCCCATCCCTCATAACCAACAAAGATTGTTTCTTTTTGTGTGTAAACTTTTTCATGAGTTTTTACAGTAGAGGTCTCATACAATATTTGTCCTTTTGTGATTGACGTATTTCACTCAGCATATGTCCTCCAGTTTTATCCATGTTATGAGAGCTTCACAGATTCATCATTGTTCTTTATTGTGTAGTACTCCATTGTGTGTATGTACCATAGTTTGTTTATCCATTCATCTGTTGATGGGCATCTAGGTTGTTTCCATCTTTTTGCTATTGTGAACTGTGCTGCAATGAATATGGGTGTGCATCTGTCTATTCGTGTGACAGCTCTTATTTCCCTAGGATATATTCCTAGAAGTGGGATTGCATTTTGTAGTGCTTTTTTTTTTTTTTTTTTGTGGTGCTGACGTTTTGTTTTTTCCTCTTATTCTCCCGTGCTGAGTTCCTTTTGTTTGTGGTTTTTTTTTTTCCATTTCTTTTATTTTTGTATGTTTTGTTTTTACTGAGACTTTATGTTTTCTTCTTTATTTTGATGAGTAGGTTTGTTAACTTTCTTTGTGGTTACCTTGAAATTTACCCTTATCTTCCTAGATTTGAATCAGTGTATTATTACTTGGTATTGCCTTGCCTTCCTCTCTATTAGAAGGTTCTATACCTACATCATTTATTCCCTCTTTTATAGTTCTGATGCTGTTGTCATTTACAGATTAACTTCTCTGGTTCTCTGTTGTAATTCTTTTGGTTTTGCATAGTCCTTAAGAGTTCATTTCCTAGGTTGGTATCTGGCTAGTACAATCTTGTGTCCTATATTTAGCCTGTGGTCTGATGTTGTTTGTTCTCAGATTGAAGAACTCCCTTTAATAAGTCTTGTAAGTTTGGTTTGGCTTTTACATAGTCTCTTAATTTCTGTTTATCTGGAAATTACCTAATTTCACCACCATATTTGAACGAGAGTTTTGCAGGATAGATTTTTCTTGGCTGGCATTTTTTTTTCTTTCAAGGTTTTGTATATGTCATCCCATTGCCTTCTTGCTTGCTTGGTTTCTGCCAAATAATCCTAGCTTAGTTTTATTGTTTCTCCTCTGTATGTGACTTTTTGTTTTTCTTGAGCTGCTCTCAGGATTCTTTGTCTTTTGTTTTTGGTGAGTGTGACTATGATATGCCGTGGTGATTTTCTTTTAGGGTCTCTCCTATATGGGGTTCGTTGAGCTTCTTGGATGGTCAGCTTTTCATCTTTCATGATATTGGGGAAGTTTTCTGTCAGCAATTTTTCAGTGATCCTCTCTGCGTTTTCTGTTTTCTCCCCCTGTGCTGGAAATCCCATCACTTGCAGATTTTTGCTTTTCATTGTGTCCCACATAATTCTCTGGGTTTCTTCATTTTTCTTCGTTCTTTTTTCTGATTTTATCTCACACAGAGTTTTATCCAAGTGTTTGTCTTCAATTTCACTGATCCTATCTTCCATTGTTTCAAATTTGCTCCTCAGCCCTTCTATGACACTGTCCATTTCTGAAACCTTGTTGTTTATCTTTTGGATTTCTAATTGTTGTTTTTGTATGACTTCTAGTTGTGAATTTATTTTAGCATTTTGTTCCTGTATTATTTTCTTGAATTATTCCTCTTTTTGTCTATATTTTCTGTGAATTTGTATGCCTTTTCCATGAATTTGTCTACTTTTTCCTCATTTTTGTCTGCTTTTTGCTTCAACACAGATAATTCTGAATATTAGAGATTTGAATTCCCTATCAGTTAGGTCTAGTGCCTTTTCTTCTACTGGAAGGTCATCTGGTGTTTCATTTTGGACACCTACTAGAACCATCCTGTCCTGTTTTTGTAAATGTTTTGATATTGTCTGCTGTCTTCGAGGGATTCAGTGATTATTTTCTTTGTTTATTGATAGTAGATTTGTTTGTTTCGTCCTTTTTTTTTTTTTTTTTTTTATTTGGTTATGTCTGAGCAGGCGGGCTGTGGGTTCTTTGTTGTTTGCTCATCTGAGGCATGGTACTTTTCACCTCCTTCTCCAATGGGCAGGGTCAGTCAGTCACGTATGATACAGTAGGGCAGGTCCAGCTGAAGGGGAGTGGCTGGGATGGGTTGTTTGTGGCACATACCAGGGCTGACAATGTGGACCGGGAATCAGTGCAGGACAGGTTCCAGTAGGCCATGCCTGTGCTGCTTGGGAGTGTGATGTTCAGTGCATGGTGCAGGTAGGCAGGAAGGAGGGAGTAGATTGTAATATGTGGAGCTAAGATGAGTATGGGAAACATGAATGAGAGGAGAGAGGAACGGGGGCCAAAAACATACACACAAACAAAAAAGAGTGCTAAGGCAGCTTCCTATTGGAGTGGAGAGATGAGACTGAGAAATGAGGAAAAACAAAAATGAAAAGAAAAAAGGTAAAAGAAAAAAATGACTAAATCGAGAAACTGGAAATGAAGAAAGACAAAAATGGAATAAGAGAGAGAAGAAAACAAAACAAAGAAACAAAAAAACCCCCAAAACCAAGAAAAAAGAAATGCCCCCAGGGATGTCCCTGTGCATCTGCACTGAGTAAGGGAGTAGCTTCCAAGCCATGCAGTACTGCCTGGCTATAAGGGGATCCCAAGCCAAGGAAAAGAAAAGAAAAGAAACAAATCAAAACAGAAAAAATCAGGGCCAACAAAAAAATCCCAGAGGTCCCATCAGCACGGCAGCATGGGCTGGAAAGCAGTTTCACAGTCAAGCAGTGTTTTGCAACCTTTCAGTAAGAAGATGGCACACAGAGCCAGGTATTGGAGAGAAAGGAGGGGGAGGTGGTGAGAGGTAAGGAAGAAATGTAAAGAAGCAGAAAAAACACCAGCAGCCAACAAAAGGCACTCGGTGAACTGGCTAGTGCGGGCAGGTGGAATCCAAGCCACTCCGGGGTGAAGCTGGTGTTTACTGGCCAAGAGACTGTGGCTGCAGGAAGCAGAGGAGGCTAAGTGGGGGTTAAGAAGGGTAGGGGGTGGGAAAGCCTAAATTTCTGGTTACTGGTTGTTCTGTTTCCTGCTGGAAGCTCCATAAAGCTGTTTCTCATACCCCCTGTTCGCTGATCTCTGATAGGAGTCCAAGATGGCAGATCTGAGCTGCAGTAGCTGATATGCGGCCTCTGCATGTATCTCTCCTTGCTCTCTGTTTCTTGGTCAGTTTCTTATTCCATTTGGTGCTTGGCTGAGTTCTTTATCTCTTCATTTGATGCTTAGGGTTTCAGGATTGACCTGTGACTCTGTTTGACTTAGTTTTTCTGATCTTTGCTGCAAAGGGACGGCGTGGTTCTTCTGACTATAGTGCCATGTTGTCCGGAAGTAGAATTTACTTTTATGAAGTTGTAGAACAGTGAAAACTAATATGATAATAGAGGTCAGATCAGTGGTTGCCTGGGCCAAGGTGGAGGAGGGAATGTATTGGCTGCAAATGGGCATGAGGGAACTTTCTAGAACAGTAAAAATTCATATTATGGTGCTAAAAATCAGATCAATGGTTGCCTGGGCCAAAGTTGAGAAGCGAATACGTGAGTGTAATCAGGCATGAAGGAATTTTCTGAAGAGATGGAAATGTTTTATGTCTTTCTTGGGCTGTTGGTTACATGGATGCATACATTTGTCAGAACATTGATTCAAAACTATTTTTGCAAGATCCCAACTCAAGATGATCAATGAAAGTAACAGACATCCTGAAAGACCTTTTTTGTTTGGCCAACCTGCCTCTCTCTTAAACCATTTTTGATAAAGTAGCCTTTGTCTCCTCTTAATGCCACTTCACAAATACAGGATGGAAGGGATCATATCTTTTTAGGGATTGGGCAGTCTTTTGGGTTGGGTCCTTGAAGGAAACCTAAACTTGGACTCTGGGAAAGACCCAATCTCTGCATGTGCCTTCAACCCACTGACTGTCCAAGGAATTGTTGGCTTATGTGGATGATATTCTACCATAGAAAAAATTCTTCCTGGAATATAGCCTTGAGGAGACGTGGTGAACTTCTCCCAAGAGTTAGAATCAGAGCGATATCCCTGCCTTACATTGTATCTTGTCTTTCCATCAAAGGACAGAGACTTCCTTTTTTCTCCATTCCTGCTCCATGCTGTTGTTGTTGTTGTTGGGTGCCATAGAGTTGGTTCTGACTCATGGCGACCCTATGTACAACAGAAGGAAACACTGCCTGGTCCTTTGCCATCCTCACAATCGTTGTTATGCTTGAGCCCATTGTTGCAGCCACTGTGTCATTCCGTCTTGTTGAAGGTCTTCCTCTTATGCGCTGACCCTCTAATTTACCAAGCATGATGTCCTTCTCCAGGGACTGATCCCTCCGGATAACATGTCCAAAGTATGTGAGACATAGTCTCAACATCTTTGCTTCTAAGGAGCATTCTGGTTGTACTTCTTCCAAGACAGATTTGTTTGTTCTTTTGTCAGTCCATGGTATATTCAATATGCTTCCTCAATACCATGACTCAAAGGCATCAATTCTTCTTTGGTCTTCCTTTTCATCGTCCAGCTTTCACGTGCATATGAGGTGATTGAAAACACCGTGGCTTGGGTTAGGCTCACCTTAGTCTTCAAGGTGACATCTTTGCTTTTCAACACTTTAAAGAGGTCTTTTACAGCTGATTTGCCCAGTGCAATGCGTCTTTTGATTTCTTAACTGCTGCTTCCATGAGTGTTGATTGTGGATCCAAGTAAAATGAAATCCTTGACAACTTCAATCTTTTCTCCGTTCATCATGATGTAGCTTATTGGTCCAGTTGTGACGATTTTTGCTTTCTTTACGTTCAAGTGTAATCCATACTGAAAGCTGTGGTCTTTGATCTTTCAGCAAGCAAGGTTGTGTCATCTGCATAACCAAGGTTGTTAATGAGTATTCCTCCAATCTTGATGCCTCATTCTTCTTCATATAGTCCAGCTTCTTGGATTATTTGCTCAGCATATAGACTAAGTATGGTGAAAGGATACAACCCTGACACACACCTTTCCTGACTTTAAACAATGCAGTATCCCCTTTTTCTGTTTGAACGACTGCCTCTTGATCTATCTACAGGTTCCTCGCGAGCACAATTAAGTGTTCTGGAATTCCCATTCTTTGCAACGTTATCCATAATTTCTGCTCCATGGTAACCTGAATTGCTCAGAAATTGAAGAACATTTAGGAAATTTATGTAAGGGTCTTTACTCCTTCATTCATCGTGAGGGTGTTGCATACCTGAAGTTTTCAGGCACTGTGCTAGGCATGGAGGAATCATAACTGCATACTTTTGGCAGAATGAGGGTCCTTAGAAATTGTAAAAGCTATATTATAACTATTGGTTTTACCATATGACTCTCAGATGACAATATATTTCTTTCATTTAACATTTCATGGACACCAACTCACTCTCACTTTAGAGTCTTAACAATATTCTTTCATTTTTATTTTTATAAATAGGAAAAGGAAGGATTGATACTTTGTCTAGGTAGACTGGCTTAGGGAATGGTTTTGAATCCTTGAGGCCTATCACAATCATCTTTTCTAAACAATATTGAGTTCTCCCTTATTTGCTTCAAGGTAATTTTGTAATCTAGCATCCCAGATTTCCAGGTGTACTAGTTTGAATAGTGGCTCCAAAAAGATATGCCCACATCTTAACCCTTGATACCTGTGAATGTGACCTTATTTGGAAAAATGATCTTTGCAGATATAATTAAGGGTTTCAATAACATCAGATAACAACCCAAGATTAGAACACAGGACAGAGCAACCAGATATCAAGCAGATAGGGAAGTCACAAAAATAAATCAAAGCTAAACCACTGAAAATAAGTAAACAGATCTCAATATATAAAAGATGACAACATTAAAACAAAAAAGAAGGACTAAAAAATGTAGACATAGTTTTTTCATACAGAGAGGAAGTCAAAGTGATATAAAGAAATAAGAGTGGTTTAAACTTAGAAAAATAGGGGTAAATATTAAGGTAACTAAGAAGGAAACTAACAATCCTACACATCAAAAGAAAAAAAAAGAAAAATATAGTCAGAAAATACAATATCAACAATGAAAAAGATGAAAAGAAAATACATAAAGAAAAAAGACTCAGCACAGAAAATTAAGGGGAACAAAGAAATTGTCAACAACACACAAAAAAAGACATCAAAATGACAGCACTAAACTCATACCTATCAATAATTATGTTGAATGTAAATGGACTAAATGCACCAATAAAGGGACAGAGAGTGGCAGAATAAATTAAAGAAACATGATCCACCTATATGCTGCCTACAAGAGACACACCTTAGACTTAAAGACACAAACAAACTAAAACTCAAAGGGTGGAAAAAATATATCAAGCAAACAACACTCAATAAAGAGCAGGAGTGGCAATATTAATCTCTGAGAAAATAGATTTTAAAGTACAATCCACCACAAAGGATAAAGAAGGACACTATATAATGACTGAAGGGTCAATACACCAGAAGGACATAGCCATAATAAATATTTACACACCCAACGACAGAACTCCAAAATACATAAAACAGACTCTAACAGCATTGAAAAGAGAGATAGACAGCTCCACAATAATAGTAGGAGACTTCAACATACAACTTTCAGTGAAGGACAGAACATCCAGAAAGAAGCTCAAAAAGACATGGAAGATCTAAATGCTACAATCAATCAACTTGATCTCATGGACATATACCAAACACTCCACCCAACAGCAGCCAAGTATATGTTCTTTTCCAACCCACATGGGACATTCTCCAGAATAGAACACATATTAGGCCATAAAGCAAGACTTAACAGATACCAAAGCATCAAAATATTGCGAAGCATCTTTTCTGATCATTGTGGGGATATATGCCATTTAAACATGGCTGCACTATCTACAACTGCAGCCCCCATAGGCCTCTATGCTGCACAGCATGTTGAGACTTGTCTCCAACATGTTGAGACTTGTCATGACTTGTTTTCCCAAACCTATTGTCCCTTTACTGATTGGCTTGTTTACCTGAATTCCTTCTCCCTTGCCCGCACCCAAAGCCCATTGTTTTGTTATTTGCTTCACTGCTTGCTGTATTGACTATAAATAAACTCCTGGGACTGAAGCCAGGGTCAACTCCTCAGAGTGACCCTCCTGGCCCCACTTCTCTGTAAGAGTTGTGTTTGGTTACTGTCTCCGCCGTCCCGACAACCGTCACCACTGCGACAGATGGTGCCCCGTGTGAGGGGCTGCGACAGATCATAAAACCATAAAAGTAGAAATCAATAACAGAAAAAGAAAGGAAAAATATCAAACACATGGAAACTGAAAAAAACTTGCTCAAAAACTACTGGGTTATAGAAGAAATTAAGGATGGAATAAAGAAATTCATATACTCAAATGAGAATGAAAACACATCCTACCAGAACCTTTGGGACACAGCAAAAGCAGTGCTCAGAGGTCAGATTATAGCAATAAATGCACACATCCAAAAAGAAGAAAAGGCCATAATCAAAACATTACCCCTACAACTGGAACAAGTAGAGAGCAACAAAAGAAGTCCTCAGGTGCAAGAAGAAAGGAAATAATAAGAATTAGAGAAGAATTAAATGAAATAGAGAATAGAAAAACAACTGAAAAAGTTAACAAGACCAAAAGCTGGTTCTTTGAAAAGATCAACAAAATTGATAAACTTTTGGCCAAATTGACAAAATAAAAATAGGAGAGGAAGCAAATAACCTGAATGAGAAATGAGATGGGTGATATCACAACAGAACCAACTAACATTAGAAGAATCATAACAGACTACTACGAATAATTGTACTCTAATAAATCTGAAAACCTAGAGGAAATGGACAAATTTTTAGAAACACACTACCTACCTAAACTAACACAAACAGAGGTAGAACAACTAAATAAACCCATAACAAAAGAAGAGATTGAAAAGGTAATTTTAAAAACTCCCAATAAAAAAAAGTCCTGGCCCAAATGGCTTCACTGGAGAATTCTACCAAACTTTCAGAGAAGAGTTAACACCACTACTACTAAAAGTATTTCAGAGCATAGAAAATGATGGAATACTCCCAAACCCATTCTATGAAGCCAGCATAACCCAGACACCAAAATCAGGTAAAGACACCACAAAAAAAGAAAATTACAGAACAATATCCCCCATGACATTGACACAAAAGTCCTCAACAAAATTCTAGCCAACAAAATTCAGCAACATATCAAAAAAATAATTCACCATGATCAAGTGGGATTTAAATCAGGTATTCAGGGAAGGTTCACATTAGAAAAGCAATCAATGTAATCCATCACATAAATAAAACAAAAGACAAGAACCACATGATCTTATCAATCGATGCAGAAAAGACATTTGACAAAGTCCAACACCCATTAATGATAAAAAACTCTCATCAAAATAGGAATAGAAGGGAAATTCCTCAACATAATTAAAGGAATTTATACAAAGCCAACAGCCAACAACATCCTAAATGGAGAGAGTTTGAAAGCATTCCCCTTGAGAATGGGAACCAGACAACGATGTCCTTTATCACCACTCTTATTCAACATTGTGCTGGAGGTCATAACCAGAGCAATTAGTCTAGAAAAAGAAATAAAAGGCATCCAGATTGGTAGAGAAGAAGTAAAAGTATCTCTATTTGCAGATGATATGATCTTATACACAGAAAACCCCAAAGAATCCACAAGAAAACTACTGGAACTAACAGAAGATTTCAGCAAAGTTTCAGGATACAAGATAAACATACAAAAGTCAGTTGGATTCCTCTACATCAACAAAGAGAACTTCCAAGAGGAAATCAGTAAATCAACACCATTTACAACAGCCCCCAAGAAGATAAAGTACTTAGGAATAAATCTAACCAGAGACGTAAAAGACCTATACAATGAAAACCACAAGACACTACTGCAAAAAATCACAAGAGACCTGCATAAGTGGAAAACATACGTTGCTCATGGATAGGAAGACTCAACATTGTGAAAATGTCAATTCTGCCCAAAGTGATCTGCAGATACAATGCAATCCCAATCCAAATTCCAATGGCATTTTTTAATGAGATGGAGAAACAAATCACTAACTTTATATGGAAAAAGAAGAGGCCTTGGATAAGTAAAGCATTACTTAAGAAGAAGAACAAAGTGGGAGGCCTCACATTACTTGATTTTAGAACCTATTATACCATCACAGTAGCCAGAACTGCCTGCTACTGGTACAACAACAGATACATAGACCAATGGAACAGAATTGAGAATCCAGACATAAATTCATCCACCTATGAGCAGCTGATATTTAACAAAGGCCGAAAGTCCATTAATTGGGGAAAAGACAGTCTCTTCAACAAATGGTGCTGGCATAACTGGATATACATCTGCAAAAAAATGAAACAAGACCGATACCATGCACAAAATCTAACTCAAAATCAACCAAAGACCTAAATATAAAATTGAAAACAATAAAGATCATGGAAAAAAATAGGGACAATGCTAGGAGCCCTTACACATGGCAAAAACACAATATGTAGCAGAAGTAACAATGCACAAACATGAGAAGAGAAACTAGATAACTGGGAGCTCCTAAAAATTGAACACTTATGCTCATCAAAAGACTTCACCAAAGAGTCAAAAGACAACCTACAGACTGGGTAAAAAATTTGGATATGACAAATCTGATCAGCATCTAATCTCTAAAGTCTACAAGATACTGCAAAACCTCAACAACAAAAAGACAACCCAATTAAAAAATTGATAAAGGGACTTCCAGGCAACACGGTCTATAGGCAGAAGCATCCCACCATCCCTCCAGAGCAAAGATCCGAAAAACTAAGCCAAACAGAGAAAACAGCAATCCTGAATCCTTAAGCATCAAATGAAAAGATAAAGAACGCAGCCAAGCACCGAATGGAATAAGAAACTGACAGAGAACAGAGACCCAGGAGAGATACCTGCAGAGGTCCCCTATCAGCTAACGCAGCATGGATCTGCCTTCTTGGACACTTATCAGAGATCAGCAAAAAGGGGGTATGAGAAATCAGCTTCACAGAGCTTCCAGCAGGAGACAGAACAACTGGTAACCAACGATATATGCTTTCCCACCCCCTACCCTTCTTCAACACCACTCGACCTCCTCTGCTTCCTGCAGCCACAGTCTCTTGGCTGGGAAATACAAGCTTCAACCCAGTGGCACTTGGATTCCACCCACCCACACTGGCCGGCTCCCTAAGTGCCATTTGTTGGCTGCTGGTGTTGTTTTTTTCTGCTTCTTTAGATTTCTTCCTTATCTCTCACCACCACCCCCTCCTTTCTGTCAAACACCTGGCTCCATGCGCCATCTTTGCTTCTTCCTGAAAGGCTGTGAAATGCTGCTTGAATGTGAATCTGCTTCTGGGCCTGTGCTGCCACACTGGTGGGATCCTGAGGCTTTTTGTCTGTTTGTTTTGAACTGTTTGTTTTCTTTTTCTTTTCTCGAATTGTGAGCCCATTCTAGCCAGGAGGTACTGCACGGCTTGGGACCTATGCTCTTAGTTTGGGCAGACATGCAGAGGTATCCCCGAGGACATTTCTTTTTCTTGTTTTTTGGGTTTTTTTCCTGGTTTTTTTTTTGGGGGGGGTTGTTCTTTTTTTATTCATTTGTTTTGTTTTCCCTCTTTTTCCCTTTCTTCATTACTCAGTTTCTTGTCTCTCTATACTTTCCTTCTCTTCCTGTCCCCTGAATACCTGGCACTGAGTGACACCTCTACCCCTTCTAGCCAAGCTGTACTTCATGGCTTGGGAGCAACTTCCTCAGACCTGCAGCTACACCTGTGGGATCCCTGGGGGCTTTGCTTTTTTCTTTCTAATTTTTATTTATTCATTTTTTTCTTCTTCATCTCCTTTTCGTTTTTCTCCATTTTATACTCTCATCTCTCCACTCCATTGGCAAGCTCCCCTAGCACTCTTTTCTGTTTGTATGTTTTTGGCTCCTGTTCCTCTCTCCTCTCTCTCATCTTTCCCATACCCATCTTAGCTCCACACATCACAACCTCTCCCTCATCCTGCCTACCTGCACTGTGCGCTGAACATCACACCACCAAGCAGCCAAGGCACAGTCTGCCAGAACCTTCCCTGCACTGATTACCAGCCTACCCTGGTGGCCCTGGTAAGTGCCACAAACAACCCATCCCAGCAACTCCTCTTCAGCTAGACCTGCTGTGATGGTTAAGATTGTGTGTCAACTTGGCTGGGCCATGATTCTCATGTTTTAATGTAATCACTCCCATGATTGAATATACTGTGAGTAGCCAATCAGATGAAAGACAGTCTCTTTGGGGGTGTGGCCTGCATCTGAATATAAGCAGACTTTCTGGCTTTTTGCTCTGTCTGGATCCTGCAGCTGTTTCCTGTTGTCTCATCTGTTCTCGGGACTTGAGCAGTTAGCTTATCTGCTGAACCTGGGATTGGTTGATCTGCACAGCCTGTGAGCAGGAGCCTTGCTCTCTGACCTGCCGATCTTGTGCTTGCCAGCTTTTGTGGCTGTGTGACTTGGGAGAGGCCTCTACCCTGATCCTCAGACTTGGGATGTTCTTAGCCTCTACAATTGCGTGAGTTGTTTCCTTGATATAATCTCTATATATTTATACACTTTACTGGTTTTGCTTCTCTAGAGAACCCAGCCTAAGACATTTGGTAACGGGAGTGGTTCTAGAGAAACAAAATTGTAAGGATGAGTTTTATAAATTGGTTCTCAAGTCTGGTTAGTCATGAAGATGTTGATGACTCTGCTTCCAGAAGTAAAGAGGTCACTGCTAGTCCGTGGAGCGAGGTGGTGATACAAATACGCAAAATATCACCACTGGTAGATCAGGTATTGGTGAAAGGAGAGGCTCAGGGTGAACACGTGTGTGATATCTTTCTACAGCTTTGTCAGAATGAGAAGTATAAGGAAGCTGGTTGGTTTGTCCTACTTTCGCTAGACAAACGGATGAAGGAAAGAGATGCGCTCAGGGCTTCAGAGTCAAGGCTCAAGTGCTGCATACATGACCTCAAGGCTTCCATTGTGCTTTGAAAGAAAGCCTTATTTCTTGTAGTAACAGAGCTGAAATTGCTGAAAACCAAACCCAGAGTCTTATTGTAAGACTGGCTGAATTACAATGCCAGCTCAATTGCAAACCTCGAGAGGTGTCTGAAATTAAAGTAAGGGCATTGATTGGGAAGAGATGGGATCCTCAGTCTTGGGATGGGGACATATGGACAGATAATCAGGAAGCTGGAGACACTGAGCCTGTAAATTCCATTGAATCACTCCTGCCAGCAGAACAAGTCCCATCTGAAGAGATTACTTCATGTTTGTCTGCTAAAAAACCCTGCCCAGAAAAACCATTAGCCCCTCCACTCCCATCTGAGGAGATTAGCCCTAGCCCAGATGCCTCTAAAGAGCACTTGCCTGAGTCATTGCCTGGAGCATCGCCTGAGGCAGATGCTTTACAAGATAATGCTGAATGTTCTCAAAACAATTCCACACTACCGATTCTGGCTTCTAGACCTAGAACTAGGCTTAAGTCCCAGCTAGCCCCAAAAGGTGAAGTACAAAGTGTGATCCAGGAGGAGGTACGCTACACTCCAAAAGAACTACTTGCGTTTTCTAATATGTACAAACAGAAACCTGGGGAATATGTGTGGGAATGGCCGTTAAGGGTGTGGGATAATGGTGCAAGGAACATAAAGATGGACCTGTCTGAGTTTATTGATATGGGTCCACTAAGCACAGACTGTTCATTCAATGTTTCAGCTAAAGAAGTTAGGAAAGGCTCTAATAGTTTATTTGGTTGGGGTGCTGAAGCATGGATTATGAGGTGGCCGACACTAAATCAAGTTGAAGTACCAGACCTGCCTTGGTATACTGTAGAAGAAGGTATCCAAAGGCTTAGGGAAATTGGCATGCTAGAGTGGATTTATCAAGTTAGACCCACAGACCCACACATGGAGTGTCCAGAGGGCACACCTTTTACCACAACTGTGAGGAACAAATTTGTGAAGGGAGCTCCAGAATCCTTGAAGACTGCTGTGATTGCTATTTTATGTCAGTCAGATTTGACAGTGGGAACTGCCCTAACTGAATTAAGACACCTAACTACAATGGGGCTGATTGGAACCCATGGTAGTAGGGGCCAAGTGGCTGCACTCAATTGACAAAGACAAAGTGTGCATGGTTACAGTAATGGACAGAGGAGTCAAAACAGTAATCAGAATAGTCTGACTCATATGGACTTACAGCATTAGCTACTTACTCATGGTGTCCCTAGGAGTGAAATAGATAGGAAATCTACTAAATATTTACTTGATCTATACAAATGGGTGAATTCTAGGTCAAGTGAACAACAGTCTGACTCGAATCGCCAGAATAGAGAGTCACGGTCTCTCAATCAATCCCCAAATTTGAGCAAGTTTAAAGACCCACAACCCCTTGAATGAAGGGGAGGCCTGGTCCCCTTAAGGAAGGACTCCAATACACTGCCAAAACTTTTTACTGTTAATCTTTCTCCCAGCCTTCCCCAAAGGGATCTACGGCCTTTTAAGAGAGTGACTGTTCATTGGGGGAAAGGAAATAATCAGAATTTTGGGGGATTACTGGATACTGGCTCTGAGATGACACTAATTCCAGGAGACCCAAAACGTCATTGTGGCCCACCAGTCAGAGTGGGGTCAGGTTATTAATGGAGTCTTGGCTCATAGCAGTCTCACAGTAGGTCCAGTGGGTCTCCGAACCCATCCTGTAGTGATTTCCCCAGTTCCAGAATGCATAATTGGAATAGATATACTCAGCAACTGGCAGAACCCCCACACTGGATCACTGACAAATAGAGTAAGGGCTATTATGGTAGGAAAAGCCAAGTGGAAGCCATTAGAACTGCCTCTACCTAGGAAAATAGTAAACCAAAAGCAATACTGCATTCCTGGAGGGATTGCGGAGATTACTGCCACCATCAAGGACTTGAAGGACGCAGGGGTGGTGATTCCCACCACATCCCCATTCAACTCGCCTATTTGGCCTGTGCAAAAAACAGATGGATCTTGGAGAATGACAGTAGATTATCGAAAACTTAACCAGGTGGTGACTCCAGTTGCAGCTGCTGTTCCGGATGTAGTTTCACTGCTTGAGCAAATTAATACAACTCCTGGTACCTGGTATTCAGCTATTGATCTGGCTAATGCCTTTTTCTCCATACCTGTTTCAAAGGACCACCAGAAGCAGTTTGCCTTCAGCTGACAAAGCCAACAATACACCTTCACTTGCCTCAGGGCTACATTAACTCTCCAGTCCTATGTCATAATTTAGTCCGCAGGGAACTTGATCGCCTTTCCCTTCCACAGGACATCACACTGGCCCATTACATTGATGACATTATGCTGATTGGTCCTAGTGAGGAAGAAGTGTCAATGACTGTGGACTTACTGGTAAAACATTTGCGTGCTAGAGGGTGGGAGACTAATCTCACAGAAATGCAGGCACCTTCCACTTCAGTGAAATTTCTAGGGGTCCAGTGGTGTGGGGAATGTTGAGACATTCCTTCTAAAGTGAAAGATAAGTTATTGCATCTTGCAGCTCCCACAACTAAAAAGGAGGCACAACGCCTAGTGGGCCTCTTTGGATTTTGGAGGCAACCTATTCCTCATTTGGGTGTGCTACACCGGCCTATTTATCAAGTGACTTGAAAAGATGCTAGTTTTGAGTGGGGACCAGAACAAGAGAAGGCTCTGCAACAGGTTCGAGCCGCTGTGCAAGCTGCTCTGCCACCTGGACCATATGATCCATGTGATCCAATGGTGCTTGAAGTGTCAGTGGCAGATAGAGATGCTGTTTGGAGTCTTTGGCAGGCCCCTATTGGTGAATCACAGCGCAGACCCTTAGGATTTTGGAGCAAAGCTCTGCCATCCTCTGAAGATAACTACTCTCCTTTTGAGAAACAACTTTTTGCTTGTTACTGGGCCTTAGTAGAGACTGAACGCTTAACCATGGGACACCAAGTCACCATGAGGCATGAGCTGCCCATCATGAACTGGGTGTTGTCTGACCCACAGAACCATAAAGTTGGACGTGCACAGCAGCACTCCATCATTAAATGGAAGTGGTATATTTGAGATCGGGCCCAAGCAGGACCCGAAGGCACAAGTAAGTTGCATGAGGAAGTGGCCCAAATGCCCATGTTCTCCACTCCTGTCACATTACCTTCCATCTCCCAGTCTGCACCTATGGCCTCATGGGGAGTTCCTTATGATCAGTTGACTGAGGAAGAGGAAACTCCTGCCTGGTTTACAGATGGTTCTGTACGATATGCGGCAACACTACAACCCCTTTCTGGGACGTCCCTGAAGGACAGTGGTGAAGGTAAATCCTCTCAATGGGCAGAACTTGTAGCAGTACACCTGGCTGTTCACTTTGCTTGGAAGGAGAAATGGCCAGATGTGCTATTATGTACTGATTCATGGGCTGTGGCCAATGGCTTGGTTGGATGGTCAGGGACTTGGAAGTAACGTGATTGGAAAATTGGAGACAAGGATTTATGGGGAAGAGGTATGTGGATAGACCTCTCCGAATGAGCTAAAGAAGTGAAGATCCTTGTGTCTCATGTGAATGCTCACCAAAGGGTGACCTCAGTAGAGTGAATAGGATGACACATTTCCCCAGCTACTCCTGCCATTGCTCAATGGGCTCATGAACAAAGTGGCCATGGTGGCAGGGATGGAGGTTATGCATGGGCCCAGCAACATGGACTTCCACTCACCAAGGCTGATACGACCACAGCCTCTGCTGAATGCCTGATCTGCCAGCAGCAGAGACCAACACTGAGTCCCTGATATGGCACCATCCTCGAGGTGATCAATCAGCAACCTGGTGGCAAGTTGATTACATTGGACCACTTCCATCATGGAAAGGGCAGCGTTTTGTCCTTACTGGAATAGACACTTACTCTGGATATGGATTTGCCTTCCCTGCATGCAATGTTTCTGCCAAAACTACCATCCGTGGACTTACAGAATGCCTTATCTACTGTCACGGTATCCCACACAACATTGCCTCAGATCAAGGGACTCACTTCACAGCAAATGAAGTGTGGCACTGGGCCCATGCTCATGGGATTCACTGGTCTTACCATGTTCCCCAACATCCTGAAGGAGCTTGCTTGATAGAACGAGGGAATGGCCTTCTAAAGACACAATTAGGGCACCAGCTAGGTGGCAATACCTTGCAGGGTTGGGGCAATGTTCTCCAGGAGGCTGTATATGCTTTAAACCAGCATCCAATATATGGTGCTGTTTCTCCCATAGCCAGGATTCATGGGTCCAGGAATCAAGGGGTGGAAATGGGAGTGGCACCACTCACTATTACCCCTAGTGACCCACTTGCAAGATTTTTGCTTCCTGTCCCCTCTATCTTATGCTCTGCAAGCCTAGAGGTCTTAGTTCCAAAGGGTGAATGCTCCCACCTGGAGATACATCACTGATTCCACTGAACTGGAAGTTAAGAATGTCACCTGGCCACTTTGGGCTCCTTATGCCTCTGGATCAACAGGCAAAGAAGGGAGTTACCATACTGGCTGGTGTGATTGATCCTGATTACCAAGAGGAAATCAGATTGATATTACATAATGGAGGTAAAGAAGAGTATGTCTGGAATGCAGGAGATTCCTTGGGGCATCTCTTAGTACTACCATGCCCTGTGATTAAAGTCAATGGAAAACTACAGCAACCTAATTCTGACATGACTACTAATGACACAGACCCTTCAGGAATGAAGGTTTGAGTCACCCCACCAGGCAAAGAACCACGACCAGCTGAGGTGCTTCCTGAGGGCAAAGGGAATTCAGAATGGGTGGTGGAAGAAAGTAGTTCTAAATACCAGTTACAGCCACGTGATAAGTTGCAGAAATGGGAAATGTAATTGTTATGAGTATTTGTACTTTGTGTGTGTGCATCAAATGTTTTTGTTTCATTCACTTATAAAATATAACCTGTAAATGGGGCTAGTGTGTTTTCGATTGTATGCGTGCTAGTTGTATCATGTTAGGCGCAAGTATGACTTTCTCATTGTCTTTATTCAGAGATTATGTATGGTTTAAGGAGATGTGTACATGTGCCAAGTTGACAAGGGGTGGACTGTGATGGTTTAGATTGTGTTTCAACGTGGCTGAGACATGATTCTCAGTGTTTTAATGTAATCACTCCCATGACTGAATATACTGTGAGTAGGCAATCAGAATATAAGCAGACGTTCTGGCTTTTTGCTCTCTCTGGATCCTGTGGCTGTTTCCTGTCATCTCATCTCCTGTTCTTGGGACTTGAGCTGTCAGCTTATCTGCCGAACCTGGGATTGGTTGATCTGCACAGGCTGTGAGCAGGAGCCTTGCTCTCCGACCTGTCAATCTTGGGCTTGCCAGCTTCTGAGGCTGTGTGACTTGGGAGAGGTCTCTACCCTGATCCACAGACTTGGGATATTCTAGACTCTACAATTGCGTGAGTTATTTTCTTGATATAATCCCTCTCTATATATATTTATACACTTTACTGGTTTTGCTTCTCTAGAGAACCCAGCCTAAGGCACCTGTCTTGCTGTACCATATCTGAGTGACTGACCCTGCCAATTGGAGAAGGAGGAAAAAATTATCATGTCCACAGATGAGCACCCAACAAAGAACACACAGCCCACCTGTTCTGACATAGCCAAATAAAACAAAACAGCAGGACAAAACAAACAAATCTACAATCAATAAGCTAGGAAAATAACTACCAAATGCCCAAAAGACAACAGACAATATCAAAACATTTACAAAAGCAGGACAGGATGGTTCCAGTAGGTGTCTAAAATAAAACATCAAATGACCTTCCAGTAGAAGAAAAGGTACTAGAACTACCTGATAGGGAATTCACATTTCTAATATTCAGAGCTATCCAAGAGTTGAAGCAAAAAGCAGACAAAAATGAGGAAAAAATAGACAAATTCACAAAAAAGCAGGCAAATTCATGGAAAATACAAACAAAAAATGGAAGAATTCAGGAAAATAATACAGGAACAAAATGCCAAAACAAATCCACAACTAGAAGTCATACAAAAACTATTGAAAAGATAAACAACAAGATTTCAGAAATGGACTGTGTCATAGAAGGCTGAGGGGCAGGTTTGAAACCGTGGAAGACAGGATTAGTGAAATTGAAGACAAACACATGGATACAACTCTGTGTGAGGAAAAATCAGAAAAAAGAATGAAGAAAAAATGAAGAGACCCTGAGAATTATGTGGGATACAATCAAAAGCAAAAATTTGCAAGTGATTGGAGTTCCAGCACATGGGGAGAAAACAGAAAACACAGAGAGGATCATTGAAGAACTGCTGACAGAAAACTTCCCCAATATCATGAAAAATGAAAAGCTGGCCATCCAAGAGGTTCAAAGAACCCCATGTAGGATAGACCCAAAAAAAAAAAAAAAATCACCAAGGCATATCATAATAACACTTGACAAAACCAAAGACAAAGAATCCTGAGAGCAGCTCGAGAAAAACAAAAGTCACATACAGAGGAGAAACAGTAAGACTAAGCTAGGATTATCTGGCAGAAACCATGCCAGCAAGAAGGCAATGGGATGACATAATACAAAACCTTGAAAGAAAAAAATTGCAACCAAGAATAATATATCCTGAAAAACTCTCATTCAAATATGATGGAAATTAGGTCATTTTCAGATAAAAAGAAACCAAGGGAATATGCAAAAAACAAACCAAACTTACAAGAATTATTAAAAATAGTCCTTCAATCTGAGAACAAACATCAGCTCACAGGCTGAATTTAAGATGCAGGATAGTACCAGTCAGATACCAATCTAGGAAATGAACTCTCAAGGAGTACCAAAAACCAAAAGAAATACAACCGGGAATCAGAGCAGTTAATCTGTAAATGACAACAACATCAGAATAATAAACGAGGGAATAAATGGTGTAGGTATAGAACCTTCTAATAGAGGGGAAGGCAAGGTGATACCAAGTAATAATAGACTTTTACAAACTTAGAAAGGTAAGGGTAAATTTCACGGTAACCACAAAGAAAGTTAACAAATCTACTCATCAACATAAAGAGGAAAAACATAAAGGCTCAGTAAAAACAAAACCTACAAAAACAAAAGAAATGAAAAAAGATCCACAAACAAAAGGAATTCAGCACAGGAGAGTAAGAGGAGAAAAGAAAACGTCAGCACCACAAAAAAAGCACTACAAAATGACAGCAGTAAACTCACATCTATCAATAGTTACACTGAATGTAAATGGCCTAAATGCACCCACAAAGAGACGGAGAGTGAAAAAATGGATAAAAAACTAGGATCCATCAATATGCTGTCTACAAGAGACACACCTTAGAAACAAAGATGTAAATTTATTAAAAATCAAAGTTGAAAAAGATATATCAAGCAAACAACTACTGAAAAAGAGCAAGAGTGGCAATACTAATCTACAACCCAAATAAGAAATGAAATTGGGGACATTACAAAAGACTCAACTGAAATAAAAAGGATCATAACACAGTATTATGAAAAACGATACTCCAACAAATTTGAAAACCTAGAGGAAATGGATAAATTTCTAGAAACACACTACCTACACAAACTATCACAAAGTGATATTGAAAATCTGAACAGACCCATAAGAAGAGAAGAGATTGAAAAAGTAATAAAAATACTCCCAACAAAAAAAAAGCCCTGACCCAGAAGGTTTCAACCTAGATGCCTATCAGCAGATGAACGGATAAACAAACTTTGGTACATACACACAATGGAGTATTATGCAATGATAAAAAACAATGACGAATCTGTGAAGCATCTCATAACATGGATGAAACTGGAGGACATTATGCTGAGTGAAATAAGTCAATCACAAAAGGACAAATATTGTATGAGACCTCTACAGTAAAAACTCATGAAAAAGTTTACACACAAAAAGTAACAATCTTTGTTGGTTACGAGGGATGGGAGGAGTGGGGGGGAATACTAAATTGACAATAGATGAATGCTAACTTCGGTGAAGGGTAAGACAGTACACAATACTGGGGCAGCCAGCACAGCTTGTACAAGGAAAGGTCATGGAAGCTCCGTAGACACATCCAAACTCACTGAGGGACTGAATTGCTGGATGGAGGGCCATGGGGACCATGGTATCGGGAAACATCTAGCTCAATTGACATAACACAGTTTATAAAGAAAATGTGCTACATTCTACCTTGGTGAGTAGTGTCTGGGTTCTTAAAAGCCTGTGAGCAGCCATCTAAAGTACTCAATTGGTCTCACCCCTTCAAGAGCAAGGGAGAATGAAGAGAACAAGATACAAGGAAAAGATTAGTCCAAAGGACTAATAGACCACAGCTACCACGGCCTGCACCAGACTAAGTCCAGTACAGCTAGATGGTGCCTGGTTACCACCACTGACTGCTCTGACCAGGATCATAATAGAGGGTCCTGGACAGAGCTGGAGAAGAGACTGGAGGAACCCTGAGAGTATGGCCCCCGGACACGGTTTTAGCTCAGTGGTGAAGTCTCTCCGAGGTTCACCATTCAGCCGGGGATTGGACAGCTGCATAAAACAAAATGGGACTAATGAGGCACAGCAGTCCAGGGACAAGGACTAGATGGCAGGAGAGGACAGGAAAGCTGGCGATAGGGAATCCAAGGTTGAGAAAGGACAGTGATGACATGCCGTGGGGTTGTTATCTATTGTCATAGGGCAATATGTGTACTAACTGTTTAATGAGAAACTATTTTGTTTTGTGAACCTTCATCTAAAATACAAAAAAAAAAAAAATTATCTATGAGAGATCAAATTGACAACAGCAACTCAAAAGTTTTCATGGGAAGCCTAGGAGACAATGAGTTGACGACAATGGTGGTGGAATAATTTGGAAAAGTGTAGTGAGGATAGCAGCACAACTGGAAGAATGTAATCAATGTCACTGAATTGTACATGTAGAAATTTTTGAAATGGTGTATTTTTGGCTATGTATATTTTCACCAAAAAAAAAAAAAGGTCCTTCAAGGTTGAGAATGGAGTGTTGACATGTCATGGGGTTGTTAACCAATGTCATAAACAATATGTGTACTGACTGCTTAATTAGAAACTATTTGTTCTGTAAACCTTCACCTAAAGTACAATAAAAAAAAATTCTTATATTGGAAAAAAGAAAAACAATTGGCAAAGGATATGAACAGGTACTTCACCAGAGAAGACATTTAGGTGGCTAACAGATACATGAACTTTTCATGATCATTAGCTATTAGAGAAATGCAAATCAAAACTACAATGAGATACCATCTCATCCCAACAAGGCTAGCATTAATCAAAAAAACACAAAATAATAAATGTTGGAGAGGTTGTGGAGAGACTGGACACATACACTGTTGGTGGGAATGTAAAATGGTAAAATGACTTTGGAAATCGATTTGGCGCTTCCTTAAAAAGCTAGAAATTGAAGTGCTATATGATCCAGCAATCTCATTCTTTGGAATATATCCTAGAGAAATAAGAGCCGTCACACGAATAGATATATGCACACCCATGTTCATAGCAGCACCATTCATGATAGCAAAAAGATGGAAACAACGTAGGTGCCCATCAACAGATGAATGGATAAGCAAATTATGGTATAGTCACACAATGGAATACTAGGCAACGATTAAGAACAATGATGAAGCCGTGAAACATAACATGGAGGAAGCTGGAAGTCATTATGCTGAGTGAATTTAGTCAGTCAAAAAAGATCAAATATTGTATAAGACCACTATTATAAGAACTCAAGAAAAGTTTTAAACACAGAGGAAAACATTCTTTGGTGTTAAGAGGGTGGGAAGGGAGGGTGAGGGTTATTCACTAACTAGATAGTAGAGAAGAATTATCTTAGATGAAGGGAAGGACAGCACACACTACAGGGGAAGTCAGCATAACTGGACTAAACCAAAGCTAAGAAGTTTCCTGAATACAACCAAACGCTTGGAGGGACAGAGTAGCAGGGGCGGGATTCTGGAGACCGTGGTTTCAGGGGACATCTATGTCAGCTGGCATAACAAAGTTTATTAAGGAAGTGTTCTACATCCTACTTTGGTGAGTGGCATCTGGGGTCTTAAAAGCTAGTAAGTGGCCATCTAAGATGCATCAGTTGGTCCCAACCCACCTGGAGTAAAGGAGAAGGAAGAACCCCAAAGTCACAAGGGAAGTATTAGCCCGAGACAGAAAGGGCCACATAAACCAGAGACTGCATCAGTCTGAGATCAGAAGAACTAGATAGTGCCCGTCTACCACCAATGACCGCCCTGACAGGGAACACAACAGAGAGTCCCTGTTGGAGCAGGTGAAAAGTGGGTTGCAGAACTCAAATCTAGTAAAAAGACCAGACAAAGGTCTGACTGAGACTATAGGAACCCCAAGAAGCATGGTCTCTGGACTGTCAACCCAGAACTAAAACCATTCCTGAGACCAACTCTTCAGACGAAGATTATACTTGACTGTGGACATAAAATTATACTCTTGAAGAGTGTGCTTCTTAGTTCAAGTAGATACATGAGACTAAATGGGCAGATTCTATCCAGAGGTGAGATGAGAAAGCAGACAGGGTCAGGAGCCGGTTGAATGGACACGGGAAATCAGGGTAGAAAGGAGTGTGCTATCACAGTATAGGGAGAGCAATTAGAGTTACGTAACAATGTATGTATAAATTTTTGTATGAGAGACTTGCTTGAATTGGAAACTTTCACTTAAAGTACAACAATAATATAAAAAATTTAAAAAAAGAAATGAGTAGGACATTTTTCCATTTCTCAAGGCACTCAGAGCCTAAAGAGGACAAGAAATATAGAAATAAAAGAGTTAATACCCTGAGATGACACTCTATTGTGGTGAACTGGATCCTAAAGTAGTCAAGTTTCCAGGCAAGTTTAGGGCAGGATTCACAGAGAAACTTAAAATTGTATGCAGCATGGAAGGAGAAACTGGAGTTCCTCCAGGTGGAGAAGGGGTAGTAGCACTCCAGGAAGAAGCAGCACAAAGAAATTATGTGAGGTTAATTAAACTATATGATGTGTTTAGGTTTGCAAATAATTCTTAATTTCTGACCAACATTGAGGGCAGGCATGAAAAATTAACCATGAGCCTGGCCAGTCAGATAACAGCGAGCCTTTTCTTTTGGCAACAAGATTGATATTTAATTTTGAAATTAGTGAAGAGGCTGTGTAGCATTTATGAGAGAAGATGTCCATGATCAGGCTCAACTTGTGGAATGGTCAAGCTGGTCAAAGTGAGAAACAGAAAATTACTGTTTTCAAAACCATAGAGAGGGATGGAAATAACACAGTGGAAGTGAGGATGGAGAGGTAGAGAATGAATGAAAATTTGTGAGGGATGAAAAAATGAAAGATTTTTTAAAACATCAATAAATACTGGAATATATTCCCGGCATTTTGTATACATTTTTCTATTTAATTCTTTCAACAACCTTCTGAGATTGTTTTCATCAGTTTCCCGGAGAAGAACATGGAAATTTCAGCAATAAAATAATAATATCAAAGGGCATAGTTAATGCACACTGAAGCCTGGATTTAAATGCTGTTATCTCTACTCCAAATATTTTGCATTTCATTATTATTAAAAATATTTTAAATTTCATATACTACTTTTTTCATATTCATCAGGCTTTGTAAAATTTCGTAGAGTATTTTTCTCAAAACACTTGGACAAGTTTTCTATAGGGATGTTTATCTTTCATTATTGATTGGTGAGATCTCATAGTGAAAAATATCGGTTTTCTCTCATAGAGATTAGAAAATTTCACCTAGTTCAAACTGTTATTATTTTCCTGGGACTCATGGAGATTATAACTAGGGGTTGAAAGAAGCAGTTTGCTTTGGCAAAGTCCCTTGGGTCTACACGGACTTTCATCTCTTCCCCTCCTTGCACTCTTATCTCCATCTCAGTAGATCCAATTTTTCAGACTCTCCGTGCATATGGCTGATGATGGCCAGACCCAGATTGTTGCTTTAATGTTGAGATCCTAACAATCACATCTAGTGACCTGAAGTGCCTGGATCCTGAATCTAAATTCTCATGGGAGAGAGAGGCTAATCAGCTCATTGTGTAGTGTCCATTCCTGACCCAAGCAACTGTGTCCCATGACCAAGGATCATACAATACCAAAATCAACTCAAAATAATTGATTGTGTGTGTGCATGTGTGTTAGCATGAGTGTGCACACATGCACTGGAGAGGGGAGAATTTCAGGGAAGGGAGAATGGGCTGAGCAGATATCCTAAAGACTTTGACTATAAATCAGAGCACAGACCTAAGAGCAAGTGATAGCAGATATAAGGAGAGAAAGCTTTGCGTATTAGTTGTATGTGTATAAAGCACAAAACAACAGAGTCTGAATCAGGATGTTCCATGTCCCTAGGAGGTTTCTACAGTGTCAGAATACTCTGACTTCTTGCATCCTCTCTAATCTTACCTCCAACCTCTATCCCTTTTGTTTACTTACTCTGGTCACATTGTCCTCCTTGCTAGTCCCTGATGATGCCAGGATTGCTCCTCTACTGTGGCATTTCCACTGGCTGTTTCTCTGCCATCAGTGGCAGCCTTCTCACAGATGTCAGATTTTGTGTTGACGTAAGTTTTCATTTCTCTGGGATAGATGCCCAAAAGTGCAATTTCTGGGTTGTACAGAAAGTGTTTGTTTAGTTGTTTTATTTTTATAAAGAAACTGCCAAAATATTTTCCAAAGTGGCTGTACAATTTATATTCCCACTAGCTATAAAACGTATGAGAGATCCAGTTTCTCCACATCTCCACCAGCCTTTGGTATTATCACTTTTTTTTTAAATTTTAGCTTTTCTGATAAGTGTGTAGTGATACCTCATTGTGGTGTTAATTTTCATTTCTCTAATGGCTAGTGATGTTGAACATCTTTTCATGTGTGTATTTGCGATATGTTTTCTTCTTTCATGAAGCACTTCTTAATTTTTTTGTTACTTTCTAGTTGTATTTCTATTTTTACTGTTGAGTTTTTACAGTTCTTTATATGTTCTAGATATGAGTACTTTGTCAGATACATAGTTTGCAAATTTTTCTCCCAGTCAGCAGCTTGTCTCTTCATCCTCTTAACAGGACCTTTCACAGAGAAAATTCTTAGTTTTGAGGAAGTTGAATTTATCCGTTTTTTCTTCTAGGGATCTGCTTTTGATGTCAGGTCTAAGAATTTTTCCTTGGGCATTAGGTCCTGTTATGGATTGAATTGTGTCCCCCAAAAACGTTTGTAAACTTGGCTAGGCCATGATTCTCAGTCTTGTATGACTGTCCACCATTTTGTCATCTGATGTAATTTTCTATGTGTTGTAAATCCTACCTCTGTGATGTTAATGGGAGCTCTGGTGTCGCAGTGGTTAAGAGCTCGGCTGCGAATCAAAAGGTCAGTAGTTTGACTCCACCAACTTCTCCTTGGAAACCCTATGGAGCCTTTCTACTCTGTCCTATAGGGTCGCTATGAGTCGGAATTCAGTCAGCTGCAGTGGAGATGATGTTAATGAGGCAGGTTTAGAGGCAGTTATGTTAATGAGGCAGGGCTCAATCTACAAGATTAGGTTGTATTTTGAGTCAACGTCTTTTGAGATATAAAAGAGAGAAGCGAGCAGAGAAAGAGGGAGATCTCCTACCACCAAGAAACCAGAGCCAGGAGCTGAGCACGTCCTTCCGGCCTGGGGTCCCTGTGCTGAGAAGCTCCTAGACCGGAGGAAGATTGATGACAAGGACCTTCCCCAGAGCCGACAAAGAGAAAAAGACTTCCCCTGGAGCTGGCACCCTGAATTTGAACTTCTAGCCTTCTAGACTATGAGAGAATAAATTTCTGCTTGATAAAGTCATCCACTTGTGGTATTTTTGTTATAGCAGTACTAGATAACTAAGAGAGATCCCTAATGTTTTCTGTTATTATTTTTTAAAACATTTATGGTTGTATGCTTTACATCTAAATCTATGATTCATGTTGAGTTATGTATTTATTTGTTAAACAATAATCATTTATTTTCTCTAATAGTTTCTGGAGGGCAGGAATCTGGGAACAGTTTGACTGGATGGCTCTGGATCAGCATCTCTCATGAGGTTGCAGTCAGGTGTTAGCTGGAGCGTGTAGATCTACCTCCAATGTGGCTCACTCATATGGCTGATGTAGCAGAGAAATTTCCAGTAAATCTTTTAACCAGAGTAAAATGTCTAAAAGCTAAATCCTTTGTCTCTAATGCTTTCAGCAGTAGAATCAGTTTAAAGTTTTTTTTGTAGATGCCTGTTTTTGGGCGCGTTATTTACTCAGCTGTGTCAACGTCATTAGCTCAGAATTTTCACAACTATGTGTCATTGAGCATCCTGAGTTAGCTACCATAGGAATCAAGGAAAAATAAATTTTACCTTTTCTCTATGGTAAGTCAAGAAAAAGGAAAAAGAGAAGAATACATTCAAAAGAGAAGCTCATAAAGCTTTGAAATTTAGTTTTTGCTAGGCTAAACTGGTCCTTTACACTCCTGCCTTGAACCCTTTAAATGCCTGTTTTTCAATAGAGACAGTTCAAACTTCTTGACAAAGGCCTGCCATTTATCACCCTAATTGCTAGTAACTGAGGAAGCATTTCTATCTCCGCCATAAAGACAAGATGTAAAAGAAATTTAATCTAAGGAATGGAATCTTTACACAGTGTCTTTTGTTTAAAAAGGGATGAGAGATGTTTTTTTATGACAAGGATGTAATAAAAGTTGTTTTGAAAGGGTCATGGAGTTGGTCTTATCTAAAGTTTCTCAAGCATAACAATGATTGTGAGGATGGCACAGGACTGGGCAGTATTTCATTCTATTGTACATAAGGTCACTATGGGTCAGAACTGACTCAACAGCACATAATAATAATAGTAAAAGTTTCCCGGGCAACTTAAAAGGATTTTGTTTTAACAAACTCTTTCTGGGAAATGAGACCTTGGTACCAAACGGTTCTCATAAATTTCTGAGATCTGGTTAGGACTGTTTCTCTTCAAACTGTAATGTTTTTATGACCCTTCCTGAAGGATATGCAATGTAAGCATTTGTGACTATGATTGAAGACCTCTGTAATTTATTCCTGAAACCAAACAGTGTAAACCTTCCCCTTGTACCCAATTATCCAGTAGAAGCCCATTCCCCACCTTCTAACCCACCCTTCTTGTGACCTCAACCAAAGACTAACCAATCAAATGATTATAATTTCTTTGTTCCTTGGACTATATTTGTTCCTGTTAGAAGCTCTCTCACTGGAGCCATTAGTTTTTCACTTATATGAACTGGTGCCTCTCTGCATTCAAATGTTTTTTTTCCTAATTTTACTGAATAAATCCTGTTAAGCTTATTTCAACGACTGAGTGGATTTCCTCTCTACAACACTGTCAAGCTGGCTCCTGGGAAGAAGATACTTGGTCTCTCTTCATGTGGTCCCCTGTATAGGACTGCTTGAGTTTCCTCAGGGCAAGACAGCCAGCATCTGCCGCAGCAAGAAATGCAGGAGTCCAAAGCAATGTCTTGTATAACCAGGATTCATTATTACTTCCATAGCATCCTATTAGTCACACAGGCCAGCCTTTTTCAGTGTGGGAGGTGGCTACACAAGGGAGTGAATACTAGGAGGTGAGGATGGCTGGTGATCATGTTGGATTCTATCACAACTTTCTTCTCTTTTTGTTTTGTAGTTTTCTTTGTCCATGTAAGTCCTGCCCTTGACTTCAGTTTTCACCCATGTGCTGATGACTTTCAAAAGGCTATGTTATGCCCAGATAATATTCAGTTTTTTTTTTCACAAGGTGTGAGGCTTAGGTCAGAATTAATCCCCCCTCCTCCCCATGAATACCCAATTGTTCCAGCACCTTTTGTTGTAAACACTATCTTTCTCTCCCACCTCCCTTCCACCACCACCCTTAGGAGAGACAGGACGACTAAAGGGGGCCGAAGTTGGATAATTTCCCTTGTTCTGGTAGAATAAGGTCTAATAAAGTCTTTTCCTCTGTACCTTTGTTATGGAATAAGGCTCTGGGCATAGTTCAAAGTCATTGATATTCCCATCCCACTGCCAGAAACACAAGGGTTTTTGTATATTTGTTTGTTTTTGGTTCCTCACCTTGAGAACACTTTGGAGTTCCTGGAGTTACCACCAAGATTGGAGCCCCCAGTAATTTCTCACTGTCATACTAGTGCACACTGCGCCTCCAGCAATTCATTATAGTTACCATTTAAGTGTTCCTACCAGTTCATGGCTCCCGGGCTTCTGCTTCAGGTAAGTTGACCAGGGCTGTAATTCTCTGTGTTTGTCTACTTCTACAGATTTTGAGATGGTGGTTTGCCCTGTGACTTCAGTTCTTTGATAGGTCCAAAAAAAGTAATTGATTTTCAGTGTATTCACATTTTTTTCTTGTAAGGATGGTAGTGAAAACATTCAGTGTCTTTGTATGTAGGAGCTAAAACCATAAATCACTATCCTTTTTTTGAGTCTTTGTCAGAAATCAATTGACCCCACATGTATGAGGTTAATTCTGGATTCTCTACTCCATTCCACTGATCTATGTATTTAACTGCCTGCCATTTCTGAAACTATGTAATATATCTTGAACTCGGGTCTAGTGAGTTCTTCCACTCTATTCTTTTTTAATCTGTTTTAGCTACTTTAGTTGTTTGCGTTCCCCTAGAGCTGGTGTCCTGAATTAGGGCTTCTAGTCTCCTAAGCTGTGAGAAAATAAATGTATGTTCTTTAAATCCACCCATTTGTGATATTTCTATTACAGCAGTACTAGCAAACTCAGACACTCTCCTAAAATACACACTAAGTATAAGGAAGTTTGGCATCCACAATCAACTCTAATGTTATCAGTGTGAAAAGGGTAGGATGGAGTGGCACTCGGTATCCATTTTTCCCCCCTTGTGGTCTGTATTCCTGTACCGCAAAAGGAGGTAATTGGGAAACCATACTTTCTAGGCTCACTGAAACCTAGAGATGTGATTATGGAGATACTGATTGGAAGTACACGTGAAAAGAATTGAGAAGGCAAAACTGTGGCAAACGTCATAGTTCAGTCAATTCTGCTGCCAAGTGTGGGTGAAGAGTCATTGGATATTTTAGAAAGAGTGGAGATAAATTTCCACTTCAGTAGCTTCATGATGTTAGGAAGTGATATGCATACCCTTGCTAAACAAGTGCAGATCTAACAGGCACAGTGAATCTTGAGCCAACACTTATGGCAAGAGCTCCCTACTACCATGATTGTAGAAAATGTAGTGTGTTCCTGGAATCAGTGATTTTAGTGGAGCCATGATTTTACAATATTCATGATGATAGCAAAAGTATCAACGTTCTTGCCTGGACTTTTTTCAGTGTTGTTCTGGCAGTCATTCCCAATACTTGAAGGCCAAACCACTAGCTCTTTCAACAAATCTGTAAGTATATGCTTACAGATTTTCTGCTCAAAATACTTAAAGAGATTTCTATTTAAAGAAAAGAACCCTAGCAGGTACACTATGTGATACCAGAACTGACTGCAAAAACAAAACAAACAAACAAAAAAAGACCTTCCAAAATAAAAATCTGGGAATTGGTATTTCAACTTGTTGAGTTTGAGAACAATGATAATATTGTTTCCATTGGGTGATGGTTTGCTCGTAGTCCATGAATAGCAGCAGAAATTCTGCTTCATAACATATCACCTACAGTCAACCCAAAAGAACCACATATTGAAATGAAGATTTTTGGCAGATTGAATAGCTTATGAATCAGGATTCAAAGGATGTGTAGCAGGCTAAGGAAGCTTTTTATTGTACTGGAGAACTTTAAGAAAATTATAAGTGAAGATTTTAATTTTTCAGATCATGGAAAAATCAAAGACCAAAAAAATTACACGATTCCATGAATCAAATCTCAGAGCTGCAGGTCTTATGTGGGTATGACTAAAAAACTGAGCCTACGCCTGTAAGTTGATGCATTACAAAATAAGTTGAAATGACATCTTTGCTAAAACTCTTAAGTAAAATGTGAGACATTATTGGAAAGAGGCACTTTAGAAAAGCAAATTGTGCAAGTAGGTGGATTTGGATGAATAAGAATATTCTAATTTTCCAAAATATAGATAGAGACTTCAGTGCTATTCTAGGCAGTACATCATTACTTACCTGATGAGAAGGTAGTGCCTTGCCTGAAGACCCTATAATGACTTCACCTAATGTGTATTTTTCTTGTAATAGCATGCCACCTCATGACATTCTCCATCTCTCTCCCTTGTTATTGCCTCTAAACCAAGATCTAGAGTTAAATCCCATGTTGACACAGCTAGACAATGCAGAATATGACTAAGAAGGAGAAGGCTAAGATATAAAAATGATTGCAAGATCCTTCTAACTTTTATTATAAAAACTTGGGGCCATATGTGTGAGAAAAATTTGATGGTTGCCAGTTCATGGAAAAAAGAAAAGTGTTTCTGAGTAAGACAAATATGGTGATGCAGGTGATATGGTGATTGGAATGATTCTGGGTTCAATATTCCCGTTGGAATAAGAATGGGCATAGTTCTAAAACTGTTCTCAATTCACTGAAGTGTGGATTAAGCAGAGGCTTGCTCTAGATGAAGTTCAGTTCCATAAATACCTTACTACAATATAGAGGAAGAAATCCAAAGTGCAAGGAGACAAGGATATCGTGGTGGATTTATTGTGTGTGACCCAATCATGCACACCCCAAGCATGTTCTAAGAAAAGGCTCAGAGGCCATTACATTCATCAAGTGATTTAGAAATATATCGGTGAGACGTGCAACAGCTTCTTTGGAAAGCTCTAGAGTGGTTCTCCTCTGTATGATAGAGGTAAAGTGGGAGATCATGAAATTGAGTTGGGTGCTTCCTGAGTTCAATTTAGATAGTGGCATCCTGAATTGGCATCACCCAACCACCAGATGTATGGTATTTATGGTTAAAGTAATCAACTGTATGGCCAGCATGTTAGTTCACATAGATCAAACCATAGCGATCTTTGGTAATAAAAAAATTTTTTCATAGTACCTCCATAAATAAAAAGATGGGCAGCCTATTACAGTCCCATCCGTTCTGTATAACCAAACAAAACAAAAAACTCAAATCTAGATCTCGTGAAAAGTAGCTTGTAAAACTGCCACAATTTTCTAAATTTTTGCTATACATCGCTCTATTTCTATCTGTTTTCTTTCTTTCTCTCCATGTTTTTTGGAAAAAGCCAGTTAAGAAACCTGTGGCATTTTACCTGGAAAATTGTGAACAGGGTAAAAGAATAAAAAACCCTAGATCAGTACTTTTAAAAATTTTTTATGATTGTTGGTGTGTATGAGCCCATTGGGCTATTGTGTCAATCCATCTCATTGAGGCTTTCCCTCATTTTCACTGATCCTATACCAAACCTTTTCTAGCAATTTGTCTTTCCTCTTGACTTGTCCAAAGTAAGCAAGACCAAGTTTCACCATTCTCATCTCTAAGAATCATTCTGGTTGTATTTCTTCTAATACTGATTTGTTCATTTTTCTGGCATTCCACGGAATGTTCAATAGTCTTCAACACCAATTTTTTTTTTTTTATTGTACTTCAGGTGAAGGTTTACAGAACAAATAGTTTCTCATGAAACAGTAGAGCACATATTGTTTTATGACATTGGTTAACAACCCCAAGACATGTCAACCCTCTCCCTTCTCGACTTTTTTTTTTTTTGGTGAAAAGATACATAGCCAAAGATACACCATTTCAAAAATTTCTACATGCACAGTTCAGTGACATCGACTGTGCTCTTCCAGTTGTGCTGCTATTCTCACTTAAGACGAAGGCTTACAGAACAAAATAGTTTCTCATTAAACAGTTAGTACACATGTTGTCCTATGACAATGGTTAACAACCTCACAACACATCAACACTATCCTTACTCAACCTTGGGTTCCCTATCACCAGCTTTCCTCTCCTCTCCTGCCTTTTAGTCCTTGTCCCTGGACTGCTGTGCCTCATTAGTCCCATTTCGTTTTATGGGGCTGTCCACTTCCAGGCTGAACAGTGAACCTCGGAGATAACTACACCACTGAGCTAAAAGGGTGTTTGGGGGCCATACTCTTGGGCTTTCTCCAGTAAAGTTTAGGCCAGTAAATCTGGTCTTTTTTTTTTTTATGAGTTAGAATTATGTTCTACATCCTTCTCCAGCTCTGTCCAGAACCCTCTGCTGTGATCCTGGTCACAGCAGTCAGTGGTGGTAGCCAGGCACCATCTAGCTGTACTGGACTGTCTAGTGGAGGCCTTGGTAGTTGTGGACAATTAGTTCCTCGAACTAATCTTTTCCTTGTATCCTGTTCTCTTCATTCTCCCTTGCTCCCGAAGGGATGAGACCAGTGGAGTATCTCTCACAGGCTTTTAAGACCCCAGACACTACTCACCAAGGTAGAATGTAGAACATTGCCTTTATAAACTGTGTTATGCCAATTGAGCTAGATGTTCCCTCAGACCATGGTCCCCACAGCCCTCCGCCCAGCAACTCAGTCCCTCAGGGAGTTTGGATGTGTCTACGGAGCTTCCAGGACCTTTCCTTGCACAATTTGTGCTGGTTTCCCCAGTATTGTGTACTGTCTCACCCTTTACCCAAGATACCACTTATCTATTGCCTATTTAGTATTCCCCCTGCCCCCATCCCTGGTAACCAACAAAGATTGTTACTTTTTGTGTCAACACCAAAATTTGAATGCATCAATTCTTCTTCTGTCTTCTCTTTTCATTTTTCAACTTTCGCATGCATATGAGCCAATTGAAAAGACCATGTCTTGGGTCTGGTGCACCTTGGTCATCAAAGTGACATCTTTGCTTTTTACAACTTTAAAGAAGTCTTTTGCAGCAGATTTACCCAATGCAATACTTCATTTGATTTCTTGACCGCTACTTCCATGGACGTTGGTTACTGATCCAAGTAGAACGAAATCCTTGACAACTTCAATTTCTTCACCATTTATCATGATGTTGTGTATCAGCCCAATAACTAGCTCTGAGTTACTACTAATTCCAAAACACCACTATGACTTACCAGTCAAAATGATGACTTCTTTGGTCATGCGATGAATGAAGCATTAGCCTTAGATTGACTCAGAACTTATACAGGATGTCCAAAAATATATCCTGTTTTTATTTCCTAAATTGTTAAATGCATAACTAGAAAAATCATAGCTGGTAATTGGCAGAATAGCCTCACTGGTTTCATGATCTATAAGTGAATATATTATAGTAGAAAGAGGCCAAGAGAAATCTCCTGTAAATGTTCCTGCCTATCAAAATATTTTTTTAAAAAGCAACAATGCAGAAGAAAATTAGATCCTGGAGAGTAAATATAGATTGTTATAAACTTAATCAGGTGGTGATTCCAAATGCTTCTGCTAATCCAGATATGATGTCTTTCTGAAGTAGATTAACACAACCCCTGGCAACTTGTACAAAGACTTGACATGATAAATCATTTTTCTCCCAAAGCAGATACTATAAGAGGCAGTTGCTTCCATCTGTTAGGAACAGCAGTGCACTTTCTTCCCTCCAGCTCTTACTATAATTTAATAAATTCACAATATCTCATATTAAATATTTTAGTGCTAGTTATTTATGCAGTGGGTTCTGTTTTCCACACTAAATGCTGAGAACACAATCTCAGAGGTCAAAAATTTTCGATGGAAATACAGAAGAAACCATTGCTTACAATGTAAAAAAATTAAAATCTAAGATATTGAGCTCGTAAATAAGATTAAATTAAGACTATCTTTCTATGAACAGATAAGTGTCTCATGGTTGAGGTCTTCTAGGTTTTCAAGCTCTGTTACTCATGACCGACCATCAACACCTGAAAAAATGATTCTTTTATATAAAGAATGCCTCTAGCTGATAAGGTTTTTTAGAGCTTGTTTCATGTCCTTGTTTCTAAGACTATAGATAAAAGGGTTCAGCATGGGTGTGATCACAGTGTACATCACTGAGGCTATTGCAGTTTTCCTGGAGGTTTGGGTAGCAGCAGAACTAAGATATACTCCAACAAATGTACCATAGAACAAGAAAACTACTGAAATGTGAGACCCACAAGTGGAAAATGCTTTATACTTGCCACTAGCTGATGAAATTTTCAAAATGGAGGATACAATCTTAGAATAAGAAAAAAAGATACCAGTGAGTGGAATAACACCAAGAAGTCCAGTTGCAAAATACATCACTAGGTCATTGGGGAAGGTGTCAGAACAAGCAAGTTGGACTACCTGATTAAGTTCACAGAAAAAATGGGGAATTTCTAACTCTGTACAAAAAGATAGTCGCAAAATCATTAAGTCGTGTAATAGAGAGTCCGAAGCACTCAATAACCAGGATGCCAGCAGCAAAAGGCCACATAACTTGGAGTTCATGATGACTCTGTAGTGCAGTGGATGACAGATGGCCACAAATCGGTCATAGGCCATCACTGTCAAGAGTAAGTTTTCCAGTTGTCCAAAAAACATGAAAAAATACATCTGGCTGAGGCAGCCTTCATAAGTTATGACTTTGCTCTGTGTCCGAATGTTCAGCAGCATCTTTGGGACAGTAGTGGAGGTGAAACAGATGTCAACAAATGATAGGTTGGAGAGGAAGAAGTACATGGGTGTGTGGAGGTGGGAGTCAGTGATAATGGCCAAAATGATGAGAAGGTTCCCAATGAAGGTGATCAGGTACATGGACAGGAACAGCCCAAAGAGAAGGGGCTGCATCTTTTTCTCTTCTGAGAGTCCTAGGAGCATAAACTCTGAAACATGTGTTTGGTTTCCTGGGTTCATATTGGTGATAAACTGCAGGAAAAAAGACAAGAGCAATGTGATTTAGCCATAAGCATTGATTAGCAGATGAACAAAAATGCTGCAGTTTGTATTTTTTTAATGTTTACTTTATTAATTTCTATATACTACCTACAGATCTAGTGCCTCATATCTGAAAATATCATGGAATCCCAAAGATTTTATCTTCTCCTTGATGTTGAAACTGACTAGCAATCCTTGCCCATAGTCACATTTTTCCAAGGCAATGTTTTTTCTCTACAAAGTCCCTGAGACTTTCTTTTATTTATTCAACAAATATTTTTTGACAAATTACTTTGTACTAAATATTGTTAAAAGAACTGGGAAACAGCAGTGAAAGTAATTTCAAAAATATTTGCCCTTAAGTTTTATTACAGGATATTTGTGTGTTGAGGGAGCAATAGATTATCAATTAAATAGTAAATAACACTTCATGTGGTAATCATTATTATTAAGTAAAATAATGTAGAATAAGGAAGTTATAGAGTGAAAAAGACATGCTTCTTTCTATAGTCGCCTTGATAAAAGGCCTTTGTGTAGAATATCTGACGACAGTGGGGATATGAGCCAAGAAGATATTTGCTAGGAGAGTATTTAGGGCAGAGAAGCAACCAGTGCAAAGTTCCCAAGACAGAGTATTCCTGGTACCATCAGGAAACAGCAAGGAGGAAGATGTGACTGGTGAGGGTATCAGAGAGGCAGCAGGAGGGCAGAGTTCCTAACACATGGGATCCCACAGTTCTATTGCTGTTCTTCATATTTACATATTTTATGTTATGTACATAATTGTATAGAACATTTATAATGTACTTAAATGAATATAGTTCATCACTTAATAAACTACACTTTCTCTCCCTCATTTTCCATTTAAGCTAAATTTTAAATTCTTTATTGTAGAATACGTCTTCAGCTAGGGAATACTTGTTCAACCTTGTTCCCTTCATTAATAGCTTCCCTACTCCATACACACACACAACTATGATTACAGTATTGTATATCACTGCACCTGATGTGCAGTTGATTGAGACAACAAAGAACACTCTAAAAGATGAGCCATTCAACTAGGCACTTCTCTGAGAATTGGGTTTTATAAATCGGGGAATCTAACTGGGTAGTCACTGCTGTGAGGATCTCAAGAACCAGTCAGCCCTGGGGTAGGGTATGATTTAGGGATCTTATACCATGTGTATGGAGAAGGAGAGAAAGCCAGTCTACAGAACAGGAGAGAAAAATGAAGTGAACTAAAAGGGAAGTGTAGCGATAAAAGACTGCATAGAAATGTGAGAGAGTGATGGGAATCAACCCAGTGACTGAACGTTGTCAGCATACAGTTCCAAGTTATAATCCCATATGTCCATAAAAAAATAATAGTGGAAACACCCACCTAGATACATATTTCCAACCTTCATAACATAAAAAGATGTATATCCTAACACTATCACAATAACTCATAAATAACATAAATAAAAAGGAAAATACACAGGATTTTTTCTGTAGAAAAATTTTTTCTGTACAAAATTTACAGAATTCAAAGAAAAGTTTTCAAATACTTTAAAAAAAGAAATCTAATGAATTTTGGAAATGTCTGTTACATGAAAGAATTATTTTTTAAAAAATCAGTGAAATGCTAGTGAATTCTACAAAATATGTAAGGAAGAAATGATGTCAACTCTCTACAATATATTCTTAAAAATAAAAGCAGAAGGAACACTTCTTAACTCATTCTATGAGGTCAGCATTAACCTAATTTGAAAAGCACATACAGACATTACAAGGAAGGAAAACTAAAGGCCAATACTGTTCATGAACATACATGAAAATATCCCCAGAAAATATTAGCAAATCAAATTCAACAATGTATAAAAAGAATTATACACCATGATCAAGTGGGATATATTCCACCTATGCAAGAGTGGTTCAACATTCAAAAATCAATCACTGCAATCCAACACTACAGGCCAGTGAAGAAAACCCATACCAATTGTTGCAGAAAAATATTTGACAAAATCACTAATCTGTTCATGATAAAAATTCTCAGAAAACTAGTAATAGAAGGCAATATCCTCAACTTGATTTTTTAAATCCATAAAAAATCTATAAATTAGTACATGTCAAGTGTACTCTCATCACTTCTAGTCAAAATCATACTGGAAGTCATAGGTAGTGAAATAAGAAAATGAAATAAAAAGTATAAAGATTGGGAAGAAAGATATGAAAATGTCTTGGTTCAGAGATAGCATGATTGTTTATGTAGAAAATCCCAAAGAATTAAAAAATAAATAAATAAATAAACCCTCCTGGAATTAATAAGCAAGTATAGCAAAGCCACAAAATACAGGATAAATATGCAAAAGTGAATTGCTTTCATATATATCAACAACGAACAATTGAAATTAAAAATTAAAAAAAGCTTTACAATGGCATGCAAAAAATTAAATACATACATAAGTCTAACAAAATATGCACAGAATCTATATGCAGAAAATTAAAAATCTGGTTAAAGACATTAAAAAAGAGCTAAATAAATGGAGGGATATTCTTTGTCCATGGTGTGGAAGACAATATTCTGAAGAGGTCAATTCTTCTCAACTTGATCTATACACTTAATGCAATCCCAATCAAAATCCTGGCAAGAAATATTGTTGATATCAACAAACTGATTTAAAGTTTATATGAAAAGACAAAAAATCTACAGTAATCAACACAATACTGAAGTTGGAGAACTCACTCTACTCCAATTAAAAGGCTTACTATAGAGCAACAGTAATCAAGACAGCATTGTATAAGCAAAAAAAAGACACATAGATTAATAAACAGAATGGACAACCCATAAAAAAGAGTCACACAAATATAGTCAACTCATCTTTCACAAAATAGCAAAGAAAATTCAATGGCGAAGGGAAACTTTAAAACTGGAACAATTGGGCTTACCTATGCTAAATTCCACCTGAATTTAGAGATCATCTCAAGAATAGATTTGACTCATTAACACTAATGACCGAAGACCAGACAAGTAGTGGAATGACATCAAGGATATCATACATGAAGAAAGCAAGAAGTGATTAAAAAAACAGGAAAGAAAGAAAAGACCAAAATGGATGTCAGGAGAGACTCTGAAACTTGCTCTTGAACGTCGAGTTGCTAAAGCAAAAGGAAAAAAATGATGAAGCAAAAGAGCTGAACAGACGATTTCAAAGTCAGCTCGAGAACACAAAGTATTATAATGAAATGTGTAAAACTTAGAAAACTTAAGCTGAAAGAGCCAAAGAAAAATTCAAGCTTCGAGTTGCAATATTGAAGGATTATACCGGGAAAATATTGAACGACGCAGGAAGCATCAAAAGAAGATGGAAGGAATACAAAGAGTCACTATACCAAAAAGAATTGGTCGACGTTCAACAGTTTCAGGAGGTAGCATATGATCAAGAACCAATGATATTGAAGGAAGAAGTCCAAGTTGCACAGAAGGTACTGGCAAAAAACAAAGCTCAAGGAATTGACAGAGTACCAATTAAGATGTTTCAACAAACGGATGCAGCTCTGGAAATGCCAAGAAATTTGGAAGACAGCTACCTCACAAACTGATTAGAAGAGATCCATATGTGTGCCCATTCCAAAGAAAGGTGATCCAACAGAATTCAGAAATTATTAAACAATCTCATTAATATCACACACAAGTAAAATTTTGCTGAAGATCATTCAAAAACAGCTGCAGCAGTACATTGACAAGGAACTGCCAGAAATTCAAGCCAGATTCAGAAGATGACTTGGAACCAGGGATATCATTGCTGATGTCAGATGGGCCTTGGCTGGAAGCAGAGAATTCCAGACAGATGTTTACTTGAGTTTTACTGACTATGCAAATGCATTTTTTTAAAATTGTGCTTTAAGTGAAAGTTTACAATTCAAGTTAATTTCTCATACAAAAATTTTTACATACATTGTTATGTGACCCTAGTTGCTCTCCTTATACTGTGACAGCACACTCCTTCTTTCCACCCCGGATTTCCCATGTCCATTCAACCAGCTCCTGAACCTCTCTGCCTTCTCATCTTGCCTCTGGACAGGAGCTGCCCATTTAGTCTCATGTATCTACTTAAGCTAAGAAGCACACTCTTCAAGAGTATCGTTTTATGTCCAATAGTCCAGTCTAATCTTTGTTTGAAGAGTTGGCCTCAGGAATAGCTTTAGTTTTGGGCTAACAGAGAGTCCAGGGGCCGTGTCTTCCGGGGTCCCTCTGGTCTCAGTGAGACCATTAAGTCTGATCTTTCTACTAGAATTTGAGTTCTATACCTCACTTTTCTCCTGCTCCTTCAGGGACTCTCTGTTGTGTTCCCTCTCAAGGCAGTCATTGGTGGTGACCAGGCACTATCTAGTTCTGGTTTCAGGCTGATGAAGTCTCCGGTTTATGTGGCCTTTTCTGTCTCTTGGGCTAATATTTTTGTAGCGTCTTTGGTGTTATTCATTCTCCTTTGCTCCAGGTGGGTTGGAACAAATTGAAACATCTTAGATGGCCGCTGGATAGTTTTAAGACCTTAGATGCCACTCACCAAAGTGAGATGCAGAACATTTTCTTAATAAATTTGTCATGTCAGTTGACCTAGATATCCCCTGAAACCTTGGTTCCCAGACCCCCACCCTTGCTACTCTGTCCCTCGAAATGTTTGGTTGTATTCAGGAAACTTCTTAGCTTTGATTTAGTCCAGTTGTATGCAAAAGCATTTAACTATGTGGATTGTAACAAATTACAGATAACATTGCAAAGAATGGGAATTCCAGAACACTCAATTGTGCTCATGCAGAACCTATACATAGGCCAAGAAGCAGTTGTTCAAACCAAACAAGGGAATACTGCGTGGTTTAAAAACCAGGAAAGGTGCGCGTCAGGGTTATAGCCTTTCACTATACATATTCAATCTGTATGCTGAGCAAATAATCCAAGAAGCTGGGCTATATGAAGAAGAACGTGGCATCAGGATTGGAGGAAGACTCATTTAACAATCTGCGATTGAGATGGCATAACCTTGTTTGCTGAAAGTGAAGAGAACTTGAAGCACTTACTGATGAAGATCAAAGACTACAGCCTTCAGTATGGATTACACCATAATGTAAAAAAGACAAAAGTCCTCACAACTGGACCAATAAGGGACATCATGATAAGTGGAGGAAAGATTGAAGTTGTCAAGGATTTCATTTTACTTGGATCCACAATCAACATCCATGGAAGCAGCAGTCAATAAATCAAAGGATGCATTGCACTGGGCAAATCTGCTGCAAAAGACCTCTTCAAAGTGTTAAAAAGCAAAGATGTCACTCAAAGGACTAAGGTGTGCCT
Organism: Dugong dugon; assembly: GCA_030035585.1. Classification (NCBI taxonomy): domain Eukaryota; kingdom Metazoa; phylum Chordata; class Mammalia; order Sirenia; family Dugongidae; genus Dugong; species Dugong dugon. Next base: position 18,738,729 of record CM057462.1, on the reverse strand, counting down.
GACCCAAGCCATGGTGTTTTCAATCACCTTATATGCATGTGAAAGCTGAACAGTGAACAAGGAAGACCAAAGAAGAATTGGGGACTTTGAATTATGATGTTGATGTAGACTATTGAACATACCATGGACTGCCAGAAGAATGAACAAATCTGTCTTGGAAAAAGTACAGCCAGAATGCTCCTTAGAATCAAGGATGGCAAGACTGTCTCACATACTTTGTGCATGTTATCAGGAGGGATCAGTCCCTGGAGAAGGACATCATGGTTGGTAAAGTAGAGGGTCAGCAAAAAAGAGGAAGACCCTCAGTGAGATGGATTGACACAGTGGCTGCAACAATGAGCTCAAGCATAACAATAATTGTGAGGATGGTGCAGAACCAGGCAGTGTTTCATTCTGTTTATACATAGGGTCACTATGAGTTGGAACTGACTTGACAGGACTTAACAACAACATGCAAAACCAACAAAAATGAACCTAGATACACACCTTTCACCTTTCACACAAAATTAAATCAAAATGGATAATAGAACTAAATACAAAATGTAAAAACATAAAACTTCCGGAAAAAACTTAGAAGAAAATATGACTTTGCATTTGCTCATGAATTTTGTAGTTACACCAAAAGCATGATCCATGAATGAAAAAATTAATGATAGAACTTATTAATATTAAAGTTTTTTACTCTCCTCCACACACAGATAATTAAAAGCCACAGAATGGGATAAAATATTTGTGAAACACACATCTTCTAAGGGACTTGCATCCAAAATATAAAAAGAACCCTTAAAACTCAACAATAGGAAAACAAACAACCCAATTTAAAGAAGCCAGTGAAAGACCTAAACAGCCAGTGACTAAAGAAGATACATAGATAACAAATAAACATATGAAAGATTCTGAATATCATTTGTCATTGTTGTTGTTAGGTGTTGTTGAGTCGGTTCCAACTCATAGCAACTGTATGTACAACAAAATGAAACACTGCCCGATCCTGCACCATCCTAACTATCGTTATTATTCTTGAGCCCATTGTTGCAGCCACTGTGTCAATTTATCTCATTGAGGATCTTCCTCTTTTTTGCTGACCCTCTACTTTACCAAGCATAATGTCCTTCTCCAGGGACTGGTCCCTCCTGATAACATGTCCATGTCCAAAGTATGTAAGAGGAAGTCTCACCATCCTTGCTTCTAAGGAGCATTCTGGGGGTACTTCTTTCAAGACAGATTTATTTGTTCTTCTGGCAGTCCATGGTATATTCAGTATTCTTCACCAACACCATAACTCAAAGGCATCAGTTCATCGGTCTTCCTTATTCATTGTTCAGCTTTCACATGCGTATAATGTGATTGAAAACACCATGGCTTGTGTCAGGGGCACTTTATTCTTCGAAGTGACATCTTTGCTTTTTAACACTTTAAAAAGTTTTTTTGCAGCAGATTTTCCCAATGCAATGCGTCATTTAATTTCTTGACTGCTGCTTCCATGGGCATTGATTGTGGATTCAAGTAAAATGAAATCTTCGACTTTAATATTTTTTCCATTTATCATGATGTTGCTTATTGGTCCAGTTGTGAAGATTTTTGTTTTCTTTATGTTAAGGCGTAATTCATACTGAAGGCTGTAGTGTTTGATCTTCATTAATAAGTGCTTCAAGTCCTCTTCACTTTCAGCAAGCAAGGTTGTGTCATCTGCATAATGCAGGTTGTTAATCAGTCTTCCTCCAATCCTGATGCCCTTTTCTTCTTCATTTAGTCCAGCTTCTTGGATTATTTGCTCAGCATACAGATTGAATACGTATGGTGAAACGATACAAACCTGGCACACAACTTTCTTGACTGTAAACCACACAGTATCCTCTTGTTCTGTTTGAACGACTACCTCTTGGTGCATGTACAGTTCCTTTTGAGAACAATTAAGTGTTTTGGAGTGCCTATTCTTCATAAGGTTATCCATATGTGTTATGATCCACACAGTTGAATGCCTTTGCATAGTCAATAAAACACATGTAAACATCTTTTTGGTACAGGTACATTTCATGGTACATTTGTCATTAGGAATTACAAATTAAAGTCACAACGAGATACCACTAAAGACCTATTTCACCACCACCAGTTGTCCTCGAGTTGACTCTGACTCATGGAGATCCCGTATGTGTCAGAGTAAGTCTGTGTTCCATGGAGTTTTCAGTGGCTGATTTCTTGGAAGTAGATCACCAGGCTTTTCTTCTGAGGTGCCTCCGGGTGGGCTGGAACGGCCAATCTTTCGGTTAGCAGTTGAGCACATTAACCATTTTCACCACCCAGAGACTCCAGACACTTACTAGAATGGTCAAAATTTTTAAAAGGCAACATCAGTTACTGATGAGAATGTGGGGCAATACAAACTTTTTCATAGCAAGTGGGAATGCAAGATGGTACAGCCATCTTGGAAGACAGTTTCTTACAAAGTTAAATATAGTCTTTCCATACAGTATAGCCATTGTGCTTCCAAATAATTATCAAATTGAATTGAAAGTTACGTCTACCAAAACCTTGCACAAAAATGTTATAGCAACTTTACTTATAATCTCCAAAATCTGGAAACAACGAAGATGTTCTTCAATAGATGAGTGGATAAACAAACCGTGGTACATGTATACAATAGAATATTATTTAAAGAAAAAAAGAAATGAGCTATCAATTCACAAAAAGACATGCATGGATCTTAAAATGCTAAGTGAAAGAAACTATTCTGAAAAGGTTACATGCTGTATGACTTAAATTATATGATATTCTAGAAAAGTAAAAACTATGGCTGCTAACCAAAAAGTCAGCAGTTCAAATCCACCAGGCACTCCTTGGAAACCCTATAGGGCATTTCTACTCTGTCCTGTAGGGTCGCTACGAGTCAGAATCAACTTGATGGCAACAGGTTTCTTTTTTAAATAGAGACAATAAAAAAATTGCCACGGACTGGGGGGACAAGAGTGAGGGTTAAATAAGTGAAGCACAGGGAAATTTTACAGCACTGAAATCATTCTGTGTGATACTGTAATTGTGGATACATGACATTATGCATTAGTCAAAACCCATTGAACTTTACAACACAGAGAGTAAAACTTAAAGTGTGCAGATTTAAAAAAAAAAAAAAAGTCATTCAGGAGGTTAATGTAATGCCAGGGTGGAATGCAGAATGTGATGAAATAATCTAACTTACAAATGTATTAAAAAACAGTAAGGAGGAAAGAGCTAGATTAAGTGATTTTGGAAACGATTGGAGTCTGCAAAACTAAAGGCTACAGCAACTGTACATAAGTACTGAACTCTAGTTGACTATGAGTTAACAATTCTGAGACTTCTATTCATGCGTACTGAAATTAAACAATTAAGTAAAACAGCGGCGATTGGTGGGAACCGTATTTCTCGCTGTTGGAGTAGTTCACAAATAATCAAACAGAGGAGATTAGAATGATCCATGCGGCAACAGATTTGAGTTGGAAACATTGGTATGAACTCATTTAGCTTAATATAAATGCTGAGGGTTACATATAGAAATATTTATAGATATTTGTACATCATACACAGGTTTCTATGCAAATACATATTTCTTGGCTGTCGAGTTGGCTTAGTAGCTATGAGCACAGCTAGTGACCAGCTCTTGGTTTCTAATACCATTCTCCAATAAAAAGGGACCAAGGATCCTTGGAGAAAGAATTGATTTTAGGCCTGGGACAAGAAATATACAAAATAGCCTGGAGCTTCTAGCAGTGCCAGAATGTAATGAAGTTCTCAAAAAACAAAAATTGAAAAAATCCACAAATATGGGGGTACGTCAAGGGGACACAGGAACCAACTGAGTGCTCCCAATGGCCAAAGCTGAAATAAGTAGAACAAAAAATAACAATAATGAAGTAGTATTGGATTATGCCCCAAGTTTAAAATAATATCCATGAGTTCACATTGCTATAAAGAAATGATTAAATAAATAGGAAGAAGCAAATCTCCTGTGCAGAAGAATTCCAGTGATTTGTGTAGATATTAGGTTTTCGAGGAGGTGGACAATCACTCTACTTTTGAAGTGTTGGCTACACGGTGACTTTCTTGTAAAGAGTACAGTATGGAATGGGGGAGGAAGGAGTAACTTTACAGTGGAGACAGAGAAACCTGAAAACACGATCTCAGCCAGGTCATCAACATCAACATCAACAACGATAACTCATGTGATAGTAGGGGCTCTTCATATGATATGATAAAAATAGCACTTTTCCTCTGTGGTTTTCCTCTCGAAAATACCAGTTGCCATTGAGTCAATTCATAGCAACCCTATAGGACAGAGTAGAACTGCCCCATAGGGTTTCCAAGGCTGTAATCTTTATGGAAGCAGGCTGCCAGATCTTTCTCCCACAGAGCCGCTGGTGGGTTTGAACTGTCAACCTTGCAGTTAGCAGCTGAGCACTTAACCCTTGTCCCTCAAACACACATAGCCCCAGTCAAATCATAAGAGAACCATCAGAAAAATCCCAGCTGAAGGACATTTTACAAAATACCTGACCGATACTACTCAAAATTATCAAGGCCATCAAAAACATGGAAAGTCTGAGAAATTGTCACAAAAGGAGGCATTAAAGGATAAATGACTAAATATAATGTGGTGTCCTGGATGGGAGATATTTATAATAGAAGAAACTAGGTGAGGGGTTTATGGGAATTGTCTGTACTATCTTCACAATTTTTCTGTATATATAAAATTAGTCTAAAAAATTTTATTATAAATTTAAAATATTAGGGAAATGTAAAAATCTTGGAAAGAGTGAGTTCTGTGCCTGACTCCACATTCTGCTATATGCCTTGGAAAAGCAATATCACTGCTGCAAGTTTCACATCTTCATCCATAAAATAGGAATAATGAAAGCAATTTCACAGAGTTACTGAAAGAAATAAAATAGTGAGTATAAAATCTTTGCTATTGTACCTAGTATTAATCAGTGAATTTTTGGATACATCATGTTTCAACACCTCACAGATTCATTCCCTCCCTTACCTCCCCACTTCCCTGTACAATTTTCACCCCTAATCATCTAGCTACAGTTTGGTAGTAGCAATAATCTGTTCCTCACATTGACCGAGGTGATCTCAGGGCTAGCCTGATGGTGGACATCCCCTTCCATAAACCCTGCTTCCACTAATATCTCCAATAATTACAGAATTATCAATTCAGCAGCCAAAACATAAGATTCTCTGTTATCTCAGCTGCCTACCTGGCCAAGTTCATGTTTCACTTTTCATCCCCTGCACCTCATTGTTGATCATATTAAGAAATATTTGAAATTTCCTGAGCACACCTTACAAATTAGTTAATCCTGTATCTCCTTTCCTGCTGCCTCTTTTTCTAGTGCTCTCACCCCTTCTCCAAGTGGAAGAAGAATGCCTTATTCAAAGTTAAGTACCATTATAAGATTCTCTGTGAAGCCTTCACTAACCTCCAAAGGAAAAGTCAGCCCAATTCGCCTAGATTGTAGTGGCTCCTCAGGGTATTACTTTTATTTATTTTTGTGTGTTTTCCCCAGTTTACACTGAGAGATACTTGAGATAAGGAACAATGTCCTATCACTTCTTTATCCCTAGATTATAATTTAGTACCTACCATAAAGTAATTGGAAACCCTGGTGGTGTAGTGGTTAAGAGTTTGGCTGCTAACCAAAAGGTCAGCAGTTGGAATCCACCAGCTGCTCCTTGGAAACCCTACGGAGCAGTTCTACTCTGTCCTATAGGGTTACTATGAGTCAGAATAGACTCAATGGCAACAGGTTTTTATAAAGTGATTGCTGAATAAATATTTGTTGAACAACTGAAATGAGCCCTGGTGTCACAGTGGTTAAAGCGCTCAGCTGCTAACCAAAAGGTCAGGGGTGATTACAGCCTTGGAAACCCTATGGGGCATTCTATTCTGTCCCATAGTACCACTATGAGTTAGAATCCACTGGACAGCAATGGGTTTAATGGGTCTGAAAAACTGAAAGACATATGGTTCAATGAGGCTAACAATAATAGAGAAAGAAGATGCAGTGAAACAAGGGGAAATGCTGTTGAAACAGGGAGGTCCCATGATTTAGAACCAACACTGGGGGAGTCAATTGGAGAATGAAAATATTTTAGTGTATCCAGAATCTCCCTCGAGAACAAGGAAATTTAACTCAGCAAGAAGTAGTCATTACACTTTCTTTAATTTGTCTTCCCTGTTGATGCCTCTAAAGTTATTAACAGTTAAAGAAGCCACACACCCTGCAACATTTCTTAGCACCTATGAAGATGCTGTGGCTCACCCGGATATTATTAGGAAAGACTCCAAGTTCACTGATGTGGTTTTTTCCTTGGATGATGGATGAAGTTGGAAGCTGTACCTGAAGGAAGGTTAGGGAAATGGAAACACTCATGAGGTCTCCTGAAGATATAACTGTGTCTTTTCATCACCTGAGGATAGTAAAATAGGCTTGAGATGGTGTAGGTGAAATATTTACAGTTTCTGTGACTTTAGGGGCAGGATTCCCATGATCCTCATTAATGAAGTATTCTTTAGTCTCTCTGCTCCCTCAGAGGTTAGTTTTGTGGCGTTAGGAGAGAAAGACAACTCCAAACTTGTGACAATTTTGACCACTGGGAGACAGCTCTGGAGCTCCACGTATATTTCTTATCCTGTTGGACTCCTTCCTCCCAGGAGGTGGTCACCTCTATTTAGATGTGGTCTCTAGTATTGCCAGGTGCTCCAAAATATTGCCTCATCCCTGATTCTGGAGGTATATTTTGGGCACATTAAATTACCTTCTATCTTTTATCTATATCCTCTGGTTTTGGCTCTTAATCATGGGGCCTCCTTCTCTCAATAGCATTTCCTTTTGCTTCACTGCTTCTTTTTCCACATTGTTGGAAATTCTTGCTTATTGCCATTCAACCATTTGTGCTTTAATCATTCAAAAAAAATTCATTCAGGAATTACTGTATTTTAGGCACGAAACTGCAGGTGAAGGAAAGAGTGAGCTATTGTTCCTTCTCTCAAGGAGCTAACTGCCTAACATGAGAAGAGACATGGAAATAAATAAATGCAATATCCTGAGGTGGCATGGCAATCCTGTGGAAGTGGATCTAAAAAGTAGTCAATTATCCCTGGGAAAGTTAATGTTGATTTCATAGAGAAGCTGATAACTGCAGTGAGATCTGAAAGCAGAATTGAGTTCTCACAAGTGGCAAAGAAGTGAGAGCAATCAGGAAGAAGCAGTAGGGAAGAAAATGTGGAGTTAATTGAATTGTGAAGTGTTCTTAGGACATTACAAATAATGTTAATATCTGATGAATAATGACAGTTATGGATTGAAAAGTGGAAAATAAGCCTGGGCAAGTAGGCAGTAGCTAGATAACATACAGCATTGTATTTTAGCTACAGGATTGATATTTAATTGCAAAATTAGTAGAGAATCAATACAAGGTTTATGGAAATTGATGTCTGTTCTCAAGCCTGTCCTATGAGAAGGCCACCCCGAGTTAATTTGAGAAACAGAGTATTCCTGATATTAAAACAACAGAGAAATAATGAGGGGTGGAAATTGGAATGGAGAAGTGGGGAATGAATGGAAGTTAGTGAGGAACAGAAAAATAAAATATTTTATAAAAATCCTTGATGAAAACCAGAACCAAGACAGTGGATAAGAAGCTCTGCTTTCTCATCCTCCCATTAAAAACAAAAACAAAAACAAAAAAACTCGTTGCCATCGAGTCAACTCCGACTCATAGCGACCTTATAGGACAGAATAGAACTGCCCCATAGGGTTTCCAAGGAGCGGCTGGTGGATTTGAACTGCCAACCTTTTGGCTAGCAGCAGAACTCTTAACCACTACGCCACCAGGGTTTCCCATCTTCCCATCGGGGGAAAAAAATACGTCAGAAAATTACAATACTAGTCAATCACTTCATATGTATGCGAAAGTTGGACAATGAATAAGGAAGACCGAAGAATTGACGCCTTTGAATTGTGATGTTGGTGAAGAATATTGAATATCCCATGGACTGCCAAAAGAACAAACAAATTTGTCTTGGGAGAAGTACAACCAGAATGCTCCTTAGAAGCAAAGATGAAGAGAGTACGTCTCACATACTTTGGACATGTTATCAGGAGGGATCAGTCCCTCGAGATGGACATCATGCTTGGTAGGGTACAGCGTCAGCCAAAAAGAGGAAGACCCTCAAAGAGATGGAGTGACATAGTGACTGCAACAATGAGCTCAAGCATAACAACGATTGTGAGGATGGCTCAGGACCAGGCAGTGTTTCGTTCTTTCGTACATAGGGTCACTATGAGTTGGAACCAACTCGATGGCACCTAACAACAACAATCCTTGTCAGAACCCTGGTGACCAATCAGGGGATAATAGCAGTTGGGTGAAGGCTTGGCAGAATGGTAGGGAGGCTCAGAGACTGTTCTTGATACTGGCTTGACCACCACTCCTGTCCCCAATTGGCAGCCAGCTTGAAGCAGCCACCGTGTTGCTAGCTTGGGATCTTGGTCCCTGGTTCTGCAGTAAGCAGAGAGCACCTTATTAAGAAAGTATAGTATTTGCCTGTTTGAATCAGTTGAGTGACTACCTCAAGGTAGTCTCTGTTTTACCCTCTTGCAGGGTGCTCTGGGCAGAGGAGGTGCAGGCATCGCCTGACAAACTATAAGTAACTGAGACAACCATGGCCATCTGGGGCAAAAGAGGGCAATTTAGTCAAAACCCAAGGTAGATAACTTCTTTAGGGAATTGGGCCATTTAAAGCTACCCAGTGTATATAATTCAGAGAGCCACTGGCATGCCCAGAGCAAGAAACATGCCCAGAAAACCATAGATAATCCTAAGTTTTCTCATTGGGGGAAGGGGTGTCTCTTGGCTCAGCCTAAGTCTGGTTATGGGCCGCCCAAACAGAGAGCCATTCTGAAAAGACTGCAAATGTTAAACAAGTGCAGATCTATCACAGTGACTCTTGACGCAACACTTAAGGCAAGAATTTCTTACTACCTGGATTGCAGAATATGCAGTGTATTCATGGAGCCAATACCTTCAGTGAAGTCTTCTTGATTCCCCCACCTTCCTGATGAAAGCAGAAGAATCAACTTTCTTAGTTGGCCTGTTTTTCAGTGTTGTTGTGAGAGTCATTCCCAGTACTTGAAGGACATATAACCCAACCTTTCAACTACTTTTAAGCACATGTTTACAAAGTTTCTGCTCAGTACAATTAATGGGGTGTCTACTCATAGAAAAATCCCAGTCAGGTACACTATTTGATACCAGAACTGATCACAATAAATAGACCTTTCAAGGTAGAAATATGGGAATTGATATCTTAACAAGATGGATTGACACAGTGGCTGCAACTATGGGTTCAAGCATAACAAAGAATATGAGGATGGTGCAGGACTGGACAGTGTTTTGTTCTGTTGTACATAGGGTCGTTATGAGTCAAAACTGACTCAACAGCACCTAACAACACAACATCTCAACTTGTTAGGTTTAAGGGCAACAATGATGTCGGATAATGGTATTCTGGTAGTCCATGAAAAAGAGTATCAAATCTGTTTCACCATGAGGGATCTGCCTATTGAACAAAGATTTGGCAGACTGGCTTATGTGATAAAAAATACTTTGTTGGAAATCAGAATTCAAGGAATGTGGAGTGGGCTGGTAGAGCTTTTGAGCACATGAGAGATCTTTCAGAAAAAACATAACAAGCTGAGGATTTTAAATGATCAGATCGTGGCACAAAGAGCCAGAAAAATCTCCAGGATTGCAATAAATCAAATCTTTCATTTCTCAAGACTGCAGCTCTCATGTAGGTATGACTCAAAAAAAAGTCTGATCCTGAGGGTTGATGAATTATAAGGTAAGTTGAATTCACAATCTTGTCAAAAGTCTTAAGTAAAATTTAAGGAATTATATACAAAGAGACACACGAGAAAAGTAATGAGTACAAGTGAGCGTGTCTGGATGAATCATAATATTTTGATTCTCCAAACTACTCAGAGATATCAGTGCTCCCCTAAACCTTGCCTAAAGCCCTATAATGACTTAACCTAATGAATATTTACCTTGCAAGAGGATTCCAACTCATTTCATGCCTCGTCTCTTCCCCTTCTCTTTAACTCCAGAATAAGATCTACAGTCAGATCCCAGGATGTCACAGAGAGAAAAATGCAAAGACTAAATAAAAAAGAAAAGGTTGAAGTATCAAAATAATTGTGAGATCTTTCTAATTATTATTATTAAAAACTTGGGGAATATATTTCAGAATGAATTCTATAAGTACCAATCAATGGAAGAAGGAAGAGTTTTAGAGTAAGCCAAATACAGTAATTAAAATAAAGTGCTGTCGAGTCAATTCTGACTCATAGCGACAGGTAGAATTGCCCTATAGGGTTTCCAAGGCCATAATCTTTATGGAAGTAGACTGCTACATCTTTTTCCCATGGAGCTGCTGGTGGGTTCCAACCCCTGACCTTTTGGTTAGCCGCTGGGTGCTTAACCACTGTGCCACCAGGGCTCCTTAAGATAGTGATATAAGAAATTCTGGGTTCAACATGCCAGTTTGAGCAAATGGGCATAGTTCTAATTTTTTTATCAGTTTACTGAAGCTTTGATTCACCAGTGGTCTGCTCTAAAAGAAGTTCAATGCCACAAACTCCTTACTATAATATATAAGAAAGAATTTAAATTGCAGAGAGACAGGGATGGTTTGATGGATTTATAATATGTGACTCAGTCATTCAACCCCCAAGTATGCTGTAGGGAAAGGTTCGGAGGCCGTTACATCCACCAGGCCATTAGAAATACATTGTGCGAAGGGGGATAGCTTCCTTGGAAAGCTCTGTAGTGGTTGTCCTCTGTATGACAGAGCTAAAATGGGAGACGCTGAAATTGAAATGGGTGCCTCCTGAGTTCAGTAGGGATAATGGCATCCTGAACTGGCGTCACTAAACCACTACAGGTTTGGTATTCTTAGTTAATGTAACAAGCAGCAGGACCATTTTTTCCAAACAGATTAAACCAGAGGGATCTTTTAGAAATGGCAATTTCACCATGATATCCCCATTAATAAACAACATATGTATTCTTTTACCGTCCTATCCAATCCACGTAACTGAAAATACTCTAGTTCCAGTGAAAAGAAGCTTGACTTGAGTCACCAAAAAGAAATATCTCTCACTTGATTCTCAGACCTGAAACTGTTAACTGGCCTAGACCCTCAAATGATGAGCCCTTGAAGTTGGACTATAAAACTGCCACAGATTTATGCTACACATTTTCCTTCTAACCTTACTCCTAATAGATCATAAGGGTCAATTGTGTACATTTTTTCCAACTCCTTCAATGATATCACGTTTGTAGCTTGAAACTAGCCATGTAAAGTGGAAAATGCTACCAAGAATCATGTTTCTTCCTTCTTTTCTCTCTTTCTCTCTTTTCCTTCCTTCCTTTCTCTTTTCCATCTTTCTCTTTCATTCCTTCCTTCTTACCTTCCTTCTTTCCTGCCTTCCTCTCTTACTTTTTTTAAGAAAGAGATCCAGTTAAACATTTATCAGAATATTGTTGTTGTTAGAAGCTGTTGAGTCAGTTCCAACTCATAGCGACCATGTGCACAACAGAACAAAACACTGCCCCGTCCTGCACCATTCTGATAATCGCTGCTATGCTTCAGCCCATTGTTGCAGTCATTGGGTCAATCCATCTCATTAAGGGTCTTCCTCTTTTTTGCTGACCCTCTACTTTACCAAGCATGATGTCCTTCTTCAGAGACTGATCCCTCCTGATAACATGTCCAAAGTATGGGAGATGAAGTTTCACCATCCTTGCTTCCAAGGAGCATTCTGGCTGTACTTCTTCTAAGAAAAATTTGTTCTTTCTTCTGGCAGTCCATAGTATATTTAATATTCTTCGCCAAAACCACAATAGAAAGGCTTCAATTCTTCTTTGGTTTTCCTTATTCATCGTCCAGCTTTCGCATGCATAGGACACGATTGAAAACACCATGGCTTGGGTCAGGTGCATCTTAGTCTTCAAGGTGACATCTTTGCTTTTCAATACTTTAAAGAGATCTCTTGCAGCAGATTTGGCCAATGCTATGTGTCATTTGATTTCTTGACTGCTGCTTTCATGGGTGTTGATTGTGAATCCAAGTAAAATGAAGTCCTTGACATCTTGAATATTTTCTCCATTTATCATGATGTTCCTTATTGGTCCAGTTGTGAGGATTTTTGTTTTCTTTATGTTGAGATGTAATCCATACTGAAAGCTGTAGTCTTGGATTTTCATCAGTAAGTACTTCAAATCGTCTTCATTTTCAGCGAGCAAGGTTATGTCATCTGCATATCACAGGTTGTTAATGAGTCTTCTTCCAATCCTGATGCCGCGTTCTTCTTCATATTTACCAGAATACTAGTACTCAAAGGGACCTGTGGCCTTTTACCTGGAAAATTGTGAACTGGTTAAAGAAAATAACTAGACTTTTTGAAAATTGGACACTGGCCATGAACTAAAACTAATCCCAAAATCTCACTATGGTTTGTCAAACAAAGTAGTGGCTTCTGAGGCCGATGATAAATGAAGAATTCGACTTACTCTGTCTCACAAAGTATACAGTAAGTCAGCAATTATATCCTCTTATTATTTCCTAATACCTGGAATGCGTAGTTGGAAAAGAGATAGTTGGTAATTAACAGTATACCCACATCGCCATTATAATCTGTAAGTGATGACTATTATGGTGGAATGTGCCAAGCAAAATCTTCTGAAAGCACTCCTGCCTGTAAAAATATTTTTTAATAAACACCAACGCATCCCTGGAGGAATCACAGAAATTAGTGATGCCACCAATGTTCGAAGGATCAGAGGTTGTAATTTTTATTACATTCTCATTTAATGTATGTGTTGGACTGTGCAGAAGAAAATTAAATATTGGAGAATGAATGAGGATTATTGTAATCTTAATCAGGTAGTGACTCCAAATGCTTCTGCTAAGCAGGATGTGATCTCTTTTTGGCAACTGCTACAAAGTCTTTGATATGACAAATGATTTTTCTCCAAAAGCAGATAATGAGAGCCAGTTGCTTTCATCTGGCAGGGACAGTTGAACGTTTTCATTCCTCCAGCTATTCCTATAGTGTTATAAATTCCTGATATTTTGTATTAAATATTTTACTGCTGAAAATTCATGCAAGAGATTCCGTTTTCTACGCTGAACCCAAGATATAAAACCAGAGACGTTGAAAATTGCAAAAAGAAACACGGAAGTAGTCGTTGATTATAATGTATAAAAATTAAACTAATTGAACTCAAGAAATAAGGTAAATTGCAGATTATCTTTCTATTAGCAGATAAAAATATAGTAATTTATGTCTTTATGGTTGTCAGGTCAGTTGCTTATAAGTCATTCTCTAATCTTGTTACAAAGGATCCTATTATGTAGAGAATGTTTCTCAGCTGAAAAGATTTCTTAGGGCCTGCTTTGTGTCCTTGTTTCTAAGACTGTAGATAAAGGGGTTCAGCATGGGTGTGACAACAGTGTACATCACTGAGACTATTGCACTTTCCTTGGAGTTTTGGGTAACACTAGAACTAAGATACACTCCAACACTTGTACCATAAAATAAGGAAACTACTGAGAGGTGAGACCCACAAGTGGAAAATGCTTTATACTTGCCCCCAGCTGATGAAATTCTCAAAATGGAGGATAAAATCTTTGAATAAGATAAAAAGATACCGGTGGGTGAAATAATAACCAGGACTGCAGATGTAAAATACATCACTAAGTCATTGAGGAAGGTGTCAGAACAAGAAAGTTGGACTATCTGATTAAGCTCACAGAAAAAGTGGGGTATTTCCAACTCTGTACAAAAAGACAGTTGGAAAACCATTAAGGAATGCAATAGAGAATCCAGAACACTCAATAACCAAGATACCAAAAGCAGAAGGCTACAGAACTTGGGATTCATGATGACAGTATAGTGGAGGGGGTGACAGATGGCCACAAACCGGTCATAGGCCATCACTGTCAAAATGAAGTTGTCTAATACTCCAAAGAGCATGAAAAAGTACATCTGTATGAGGCAACCTTCATAGGTTATAACTTTGCTCTGCATCTGGATGTTCAACAGCATCTTTGGGACAGTGGTGGAGGTGAAACAGATGTCTGCGAAAGAGAGGTTGGAGAGGAAGAAGTACATGGGTGTGTGGAGGTGGGAGTCAGTGATAATGGCTAGGATGATGAGCAGGTTCCCAATAAAGGTGATCAGGTACATGGACAGGAACAGCCCAAAGAGGAGGGGCTGCATTTCAGTGTCTTCTGAGAGTCCCAGTAGGAAGAATGCTGAAACATGTGTATAGTTTCTTGGTTCCATGTAGCTGAAAAAAACTGCAGGAAAATAAAAAGGGCAAGACAAACTTAACCACAAGCATTGTCAACAATATAAGAGAAATGCTGCTTTTCATATTTTAAATATTTTTCCTTAATTAATTCCTATATATTATCTACGAAGCCCTGGTGGAACAGTGGTTAAGAGCTCGGCTGCTAACCAAAATGTCAGCAGTTTGAATCCACCTGCTGCTCCTTGGGAACCCTATAGGGCCATTCTACTCTGTCCTATAGGGTTACTACAGTGCTAGTACCTTGTTGCTAACTATTTCAGGGAATCCCAAAGGCTCTATCTTCTCTTTGATGTTGAAACTGACTAGCCAGTCTTGCCTCTAATCCCAAACTTTTTCCCTAGTTAATATTTTCCTCTACAAATACCCTGAGAATTTTTCATTCAACAAATATTTTTGACCAATTATTTTTGTGCCAAGGTTTTTTGAAGTCACTGGGAAACAGTTCTACTCTGTCCTATAGGGTCACTATGAGTCAGACTCAACTTGATGGCAACAGGTTTGGTTTTGAGTTTATATGTGTGTTTAGGGGCAATAGAAAGAATATCAATAAACCAGTACATGATATTTCAAGTTAAGTAAAATAATGCAGGATATGGAAATTATAGAGTGAAGGGGAAATCTTTCTTTTGTATAGTTACCTCAAATAAATAGCTATTGGGAAGAAAATATGAAGGCAGTGAGGATGTGAGCCAAGCAGATAGCTATGAAAAAAGGATTCAGGGCAGAGAAATAGCCAGTGGAATGTTCCCAAGACAATACCATTCCTGGCATCATGATGGAACAGCAAGGAAGATGGTGTCACTGGCTTGGGTAACACAATGGGGATAGATTTTGGTGGTAAGATCAGAGAGGTAACAGAAGGCCAGAGCATCCTGCTGTGGAAAGCCCTAAGACTTGGGAGCCCACAGTTCAGTTGCCGTTCTTTATATTTGTATATTACTGTACATTTTATAGATAATGTATATAAATTAAACATAATTTATCCCTTCATAAACTATACTTTCTCCTCTTCAAATTCCATATAGTTTAAATTCTGTATTTTGGATTGTAGAAGATAGCTTCAGCTTGGGATATCTGATCAACCACTATCCTCTTCACTGATAAGTTTCCCTATCCCTACCCCATCCACACACACAGAGAGAGAAATAGACAGAGAGCGAATCATGGTTGCCATATTGTGTACTTCAGAACCGGAGGTGTAGCTGATTGGGCCAGTAGAGGACACCCTACAAGATGAACCAATGAGCTCCGTTCTTCTCTAAGAATTGAGATAGGAAATTCAGAGATTGTGGTTAGTTTGTCATGGCTGCAGTGATCTCAAGGACCTGACAGCTCTGGGGCAGGGATTGGTGTGGTGATCTTCTCCCATGAGCATGGACAGGGAGAGAAAGCCATATACACAGAGGGAGAGAAGAATTAAATAGACATAAAGGGAGAAAAATAGATAAAATACTGCATAGACTTTAAAAAAGGTGTAAAGGATAATGAACTTCCTTGGATGCTGGCAGCATTATAGTCTCTAGTCATAGTCCCCATGTTGCCCAGAAAAAATAATAGTAGAATTACCTAACTAGATAAATGTTTTCAATCTTTATGACATAAAAGGATATACATACTAATTCCATGAAGATAACTTAAAATATACATCATAAAAGTGAAAATACAGATAGAAAAATTGATAAAGAATTAAACCAAAAGATTACCATTTTTTTCAAAATCTCATGGGCTTGGGAAATGTTTTGGTATATGTAACAGTTATTTTAAAAAATGTTAGTGAAGTGCTTGTGAATTCTACAAAATATTTAAGAAAGAAACAATACCAATTCTGCACAGTCTCTTCCAGAATATTGAAACATAGGAAATACTTCCTAACTCACTCTATGAGACCAGCATTACACTATTAGCAAAACTAAATAAAAAATTACATGTAAGAAAAATTAAAGACCAATATTACTCATGAACAAAGATACAAAAATCCTAAACAAAATCCCAGCAAGCACATCCAATGTATATGAAAAGAATGATACACTATGACTAAATGGATTAATTCTATGTATGCATTTGGTTTAATATCCAAAAATCAGTCATGTAAACCACCACATCAACAGGAAAACAAGAAAACTCATACTATCATATCAATTGATACAGAAAAAGCACATGACAAAATGTAATACCCATTAATGATTTTTTAAAAAAATCTCAGCAAACTAGAAATAAAAGAGAACTTCTTCAACTTGATAAAGAACCATTTACCAAAAAAGTACGGCTGATATCATACTTAATGGTGATAAATCTAATGCTTTCTCCAAGATCAGGAACAAGATAAGCATGTCCTCTGTCATGGATTGAATTGTGTCCCCCCAAAATATCTGTCAACTTGGCTGAGTAATTATTCCCAGTATTGTATGACTGTGTGCCATTTTGTAATCTAATGTGATTTCCTTATATGTTGTAAACTCTATCACTATGATGAGGTTATACTGATGAGGTCTACAAGATTGGGTAGTGTCTTAAGCCAATCTCTTTTGAGATATGTAAGAGAGAAGAGAGCAGAGAGACACGGGAACCTCATACCACCAAGAGAACAGTGCCGGGAGCACAGCGCGTCCTTTGGACCTGAGGTTCCTATGCAGAGAAGCTCCCAGACCAAAGGAAGATTGATGACACGGACCTTCCTCCAGAGCCGACAGAGGAAGTGTTCCCCTGGAGCTGACCCCCTGAATTTGGACTTGTAGCCTACTGGACTGTGAGAGAATAAACTTCCCCTTGTTAAAGTCATCCACTTGTATTTCTGTTAGAGCAGCACTAGATGACTAAGACATCCTCTTTCGCCACTCTTAGTCAACATCATACTAGAAGTCCTAGCTAATTCAATAAAACATAAAAAGAAAATAAGAAGTGTACAGTGAGAAATAAAACTGTCTTTGTTCACAGGTAACATGATTGTCTACTTATAAAATCCAATAAATTCAACAAAAAGCTCCTGAACTAACAAAAGAGTATAGTAAGCTCTCAAGATACAAGGTAAATATGCAAACGTGATTGCTTTACTGTATACAAACAATTGGAATTAGAATTTTTTTTAATGCCATTTATAATAGTGCCGTCAAAATGAAATACTTAGGTATAAATCTAAAATATGTGGAAAATTACAAGACTCTGCTGAGAGAAATCAGAAGGAGCTAAATAAATGCAGATATTCCATGTTTATGGATCAGAAGACTCATTATAGTTAAGAGGTGAAGTCTCAGTTTATCTATATAGTCAATGTAATCACAATCAAAATCTCAGTAAGCTATTTTATAGGTATCCACAAACTCACTATAAAGTTAATATGGAAAGACAAAACACTTGAAGTAGGTAACACAATACTAAAGAAGAACAAAGCTGGAGGTCTCACACTAACTGATTTCAAGACTTACTGTAAAGCTACTGTAATCAAAACAGTGTAGCATTGGCCAAAGTAGACAGATAAATGGAAGAGAGTACACAACACAGAAATAGACCCACACAAATATAGTCAATTGATCTTTGACAAAGGAGCAAAGGCAACTGAATGGAGAAAGAAGGGTCTTTTTTAAACGAATAATACTGGATGTCCAAACAATTGGACATTCATTAAAAAAAATTAATAAACCTAGACATAGACCTTACGTCAATCACAAAAATTAACTCAAAATGGATCTTATATTAAAAGGCAAAATTTAAAACTGTAAAACTTTTAGCAAAACTATAGGAGATAATTTAGGTGATCTAGAGTTTGATAATGAGTTTTTAGATACAATTCCAAAGGCATGATCCATGAAAGAAAAAATTGATATGTGGACTTTATTAATGTTAAAAAAAAAAAAAAACTTCTGCTCTGTGAAAGATACTGTTAAGAGAATCAAAAGACAAACAAGAGCATGGAAGAAAATATTTGCAAGACATGTATCTGATAAAGGACTTGCATACAAAATATATAAAGAACGCAAAACTCAAAAATAAGTGAGCAAACAACTTAATTAAAATATGAGCAAAATATCTGAAGACACCTCCCAAGAAGATATACAGATGGCAAATTCAGATAGAAAAGATCCTCAACCCTTAGTCATTCAAGGATTACAAATTAAAACAATGATATACCACTACAAATCTATTAGAATCACAAAAATTTAAAAAAAAAAACCTGACATTACCAATTGCTGACGAGGATGTGGAGCAATATGAGCCCTCATTCGTTGCTGATGGGAATGCAAAACTGTTAAACCAGCATGCATACTGCCACTTTGGAAGACCATGCTTTACAAAACTAAACATAGTTTTACCATATGATCCAGCAATATTAAACCAACTGATTTGAAAACATACATCTACACAAAAACGTGAAGATGAATGTTTATAGCACTTTTGTTTATAATTGCCAAAAACTAAAAGCAACCAAGAAGATGGCCTTCCATAGGAGAATGGATAAACAAACTGTGATACATTTATACAATAGAATATTGTTCCAGAGATAGAGAAATGAGCCGTTAGAACAAAAAATACATGAATGAATTTTAAATACTGCTAAATTTAAAAAGCCAGTCTAAAAAGGCTACATATTGTATAATTCTAATTCTACAACATTATGGAAAAGCAAAACTATAGAGACAAAAATATCAGTGGTTACCAGGGGTTTGAGTGAAGGAAGAGAAGTTTGAATAGGGGAAACCAAACCCAAAACCCATTGCTGTTGAGTGGATTGTGACTTATAGCGACCCTATAGGACAGAGCAGAACTGTCCCATAGGGTTTCCAAGGAGAGAATGGTGGATTTGAACTGCCGACATTTTGATTAACACCCAAACGCTGCTTAACCACTGAGCCACCAGGGCTCCTGAATAGGGGAAGCATAGGGAAATTTTTAGAGTGGTAAAACTATTGTGTATGATACTGTTGTTTTGGACACATAACACACTATGCATTGTCAAAACCCATTGAACTTTGCAGAACAAAGAGTGAACCTTAATGTATGTAAGTAAAAACAAAAGCAAAAAACTATTTAGGATGTCAAGGGAATCCAAGGATGGAAAGTAGAGTATGACAAAACAATTAACATGCATTACAAATGTATGAATCCATCTCATCAAAGGGAGTGGGGTAAAAAGTTGTGGACTAAGTAATTTCGGAAATGAGTAGAGTGTGTAAAACGAAAGGCAATAGAAAACACGCATAAGTTGATAAAGTTGTATTCCACAAGGTATGGGTTAACAATTCTGATACTTCTATACATGTACACTGAAACTGAATAATTAAATAAATGAATGACGAATGGTGGGAACCCGGTTTTACTTTGGGCGTGTAAATTTACAGATAAGCAAGGGGAAGGCCAGAATTATCTATGTGATAATAGAGTTAGAAACAAGTTTAGATTAATATAGATACAGATGGTTACATACAGAAATATTTATAGATATGTGTGCATAAACAGACGAGTATACACACATACGTTTGTTTGCTCTGCCAGCTGAGAGGACAATCAGACCCCGCAGCAATAAGCACACCTAGAGCTCATATCTTGCTTTCCATTCTCCAGTAAAAAAGTATCAAGGCTCTTTGAAGAAACAATGCATCTAGGTCTGATGTGTCTGAAGCAACTTGTAGTGTAAAAAGTGATACAGTGTTCAAAAAACCCCACAATGATGTAAATATGTCAAGGGAAGATAGGAGCCAACTCCAAGAGCTCCTAATGGCCAAAACTGGGGCTCTGATGAACAACATAAGTAAAGTAATATTGGACAGTAACCCAAAGTATAAAATAAATATCCATGACTCCATATGGATATATCTATAGCATTGAGTTTGGGGCAGGTCTTTGAACTCATTCATTTTGGTTCAACTCCCTGCTGAGAATTTGCATTTCCACCCCAGATATACTGAATCAGAATCTATAGTTTAACAAGATCCCCAGGTGATGCTTATATATAAAATACTAGTCAAATGCAAAAGCCACTGAAACAGCAAGTTCTGAGCTTGACTCCAGAATCCACTACAAGCCTTGGACAAGAAATACCACTGCTGAAAGTCCCACATTTTTAGTCTATAAAATCAGAATAATGATATCAACTTTGTAGAGTTATTGAAAGATTTAAATAAAATAATGAATATAAAATATCCAGCATGTGCTTAGTATTTACCAGTGAATTTTTTGATACATTATGTTTCAACTCCTCACAGATTCATTCCCCCACCTCTCCATTCCACATGCACTGTGCTATTTCCATTTCTTACCATCTCTCTATGGTTTTCACAACAGCAATAGTCTGTTCCTCACAGTGACCAGGGTGACCTTTCTACAGGGCAAGCCTGATCATAGACATCCTCTGCCATAAACTCTACAACTGACTCTCCAGCAACTGTGAAATGAATTATCGATCCTGTAGCAAAAATATAAGGCTTTGTGTTATATAGCTGCTGCCTACCTGACAAGGTTCATGTTTTAGTTTTCACCACCTGCCCTCATTGTTTTTCAGATATTAGATATTATTTGTAATTTCCTAAGGGCATCTTACAGTTTAATTAATACCTATGTTTACTCCCGTGCCGTCTCTTCCTGGAGTGCTCCTACCCCTTCTCCACCTGGAAGAACTTCAATTCCTCCTTCAAGGCTTCTCTGTGAAGCCTCCACTAACCTCCAAAGGAAAAATCAGGGATTCTAACTTGGCAGAACTTTCTATCATTAAGTTTTCTTGTTTTACCTGTTGATGCCTCTAAAGTTATTAACAATAAAATGAGTCCCACACACCATACTATATTCCCCAGCACCTGTGAAGAAGAGCTACCTGTGTAGCTCACCCAGATATTATCAGGGAACCGCTTGAGTTCACTGATGCAGTTTATTCCTTGGATAATTGATGAAGTTGAAAGCTCAATCCCAAGGAAGGGCAGGGAGATGGAATCACTCGTGAGGCCTCTGGAGGATACAATTGTGTTTTCTCATCACCTGAGTGGGAGAAGTGTTTACAATTTCTGTGGGTTTAGAGGCTGAACTCCCATGAGCCTCATTAATGAAGTACTTTTTTCAACCTTCTACTACCTGAGGGATTTAGTTGGAGCTAAGAGAGAAAAATAGACTGCAAACTTTTGCCAGTTTTGACCCTTGGGAGACAGCTTTGCAGCTCCACGTACATCTCTTATCCCATTGGATCCCCTCTTCCCTGGAGGAGCTCACCTTCTTAAGGTGTGTCTCTAGTGTTGCATGGAGCTCATAATGATTGTCTCACCCCTGAATTTGGATTCTGAGTACACTAAAGCATCTTTATTATTTGACCTGTCTCTCCTGATGATGACTCTCAATTATAAGACCTCCCTGTATTAACCATATTTTCTAGCTTTTGTAATATGATGTTTTAACATCCACACTCTAAGGACAGATACAAATTGAAAATAAGAAGTTTTAATTCTCTCTGTTAAAAATTGGGGAAAAGGCTTTCCTTTTCCTCTGTTCTTTCAGAATTCACTTTCGATAGCTTGTAATTGTAAATTCTTTCTCTGTCTCTGAAAAAAATATAAATCAAGGATGTTTCCTCAAGGATCTGGGAGCCATCTCTTTTCAAATGTAATCATCAAGGGAGATCACACCCCTACCTGGAAGGAGATTAGGACAGCTTCAGGCATCTGGAGTAAAGATACTGGAAAATTGGCAATTCCATCTTTTTTTGTTACATTTGCATTTTATTATTTTTTTATTGTACTTTAGGTGAAAGTTTACAGCTCAAGTTAATTTCTCATACAAAAATTTATACACATATTGTTCTGTGACATTAGTTGCAATCCCCACAATGTGACAGCACATTCCCCCTTTCCACTCCAGGTTCCTGTGTCCATTCAACCAGTTCCTGTCCCTTCCTGCCTTCTCATCCTGCCTCCGGACAGAAGCCGCCCACTTGATCTTGTGTATCTGCTTGAACTAAGAAGCACACTCTTCATGCGTATTATCTTTTGTTTTATAGTCCTGTCTAATCTTTGTCTGAAGAGTGGGCTTTGGGAAGGGTTTCAGTTCTGAGTTAATAGAGCGTCCGGGGGTCACAGTTTTAGGAGTTCCTCCAGTTTCTCTCAGATCATTAAGTCCTGTCTTTTTACGTGAATTTGAGTGCTGCACACTTTTCTCCCACTCCCTCCTGAACTCTCTGTTGTGTTCCCTGTCAAGGGGGTCATTGGTGGTAGCCGGGCACCATCTAGTTCTTCTGATCTCAAGCTGGCGGAGTCTCTGGATTATGTGGTCCTTTAGTCTCTTGGGCTAATATTTTCCTTGTGTCTTTGGTTTTCTTCATTCTTCTTTGCTCCAAGTGGGATGGGACCAATTGTTGCATCTTAGATGGATGCTCACAAGCTTTTAAGATCCCAGAAGCCACTCAACAAAGTGGGATGCAGAACATTTTCTTAATAAATTTGTTATGACAATTGATCCCTACTTGTCTGTCAGTTTGTCGCACTGTGGGGGCTTGTGTGTTGCTGTGATGATGGAAGCTATGCCACCAGTATTCAGATACCAGCAGAGTCACCCATGGCAGGCAGGTTTCAGCTGAGCTTCCACACTAAGACAGACTAGGAAGAAGGACCCGGGCAGTCTACTTCTGAAAAGAATTAGCCAGTGAAAACCTTATGACTAACAATGGAACAGTGTCTGATATAGGGTCAGAATGAGCCCCAAAGGTTGGAAGGCACTCAAAAGACTACTGGGGAAGAGCTGCCTCCTCAAAATAGAGTCAACCTTAATGACGTGGATGGAGTCAAGCTTTCAGGGCCTTCATTTCCTGATGTGGCATGACTCAAAATGAAAAGAAACAGCTGCAAACATCCTTTAGTAATCAGAACGTGGAATGTACAAAATACGTATCTAAGAAAATTGGAAATTGTCAAAAAACAAATGGAACACATAAACATTGATATCCTAGGCATTAGTGAGCTGAAATGGACTAGTATTGGGCATTTTGAATCGGACAACCATATGGTCTACTATGTCTGTAATGACAACTTGAAGAGGAATGGCGTTGCATTCATCATCAAAAAGAACATTTCAAGATCTAGCCTGAAGTACAATGCTGTCAGTGATAGGATAATATCCATACGCCTACAAGGAAGACCAGTTAATATGACTATTATTGAAATTTACTCACCAACCACTAAGGCCAAAGATGAAGAAATGGAAGATTTTTACCGAAGTCTGCAGTCTAAAATTGATCGAATATGCAATCAAGATGCATTGATAATTACTGGTGATTGGAATGCGAAAGTGGAAAACAAAGAAGAAAAATCAGTAGTTGGAAAATATGGCCTTGGTGATAGAAAGGATGCCGGAGATCGTATGATAGAATTTTGCAAGACCAATGACTTCTTCATTGCAAATACCTTTTTTCACCAACATAAACGGTGACTATACACATGGACCTCACCAGATGGAATACATAGGAATCAAATCGACTACATCTGTGGAACAGCTCAATATCATCAATCAAAACAAGGCCAAGGGCCGAATGTGGAACTAACCATCAATTGCTCATATGCAAGTTCAAGCTGAAACCGAAGAAAATTAGAATAAGTCCACGAGAGCCAAAGTACAACCTTGAGTATATCCCACCTGAATTTAGAGACCATCTTAATCGCTTCTTGGCCTTTTGGCAAAGATCAAGTGTAGAGAGCATCTCAAGAATAGATTAGATGCGTTGAACACTAATGACTGAAGACCAGATGAGTTGTGGAATAACATCAAGGACATCATACATGAAGAAAGCAAGAGGTCATTAAAAAGACAGGAAAGAAAGAAAAGACCAAAATGGATGTCAGAAGAGACTCTGAAACATGCTCTTGAACATCGAGTAGCTAAAGCAAAAGGAAGAAATGATAAAGTAAAAGAACTGAACAGAAGATTTCAAAGGGCAGCTCGAGAAGACAAAGTAAAGTATTATA
The DNA here is from genome assembly GCA_030035585.1 of Dugong dugon. NCBI lineage: Eukaryota > Metazoa > Chordata > Mammalia > Sirenia > Dugongidae > Dugong > Dugong dugon. The sequence goes on along the minus strand of CM057462.1, from coordinate 18,714,373 downwards.
ATGACATGCACAAACAGCTGGAGAGAGAAAACCAAAAGGGAAGAACAGGCTCAGTATTTCTCAAACTGAAAGAACTGAATTAAAATTCAAGCCTTGAGTAGCAATAGTGAAGGATTCTATGGGGAAAATATTAAACAATGCAGAAAGCATCAAAAGAAGATGCAAGTAATACGTAGAGTTATTATACCAAAAAGAATTGGTCGATGTTCAACCATTTCAAGAGGTAGCATATGATCAGGAACCGATGGTACTGATGGAAGAAGTCCAAGCTGTACTGAAGGCATTAGGAAAAAACAAGGCTCCAGGAATAGACGGAATATCAATTGAGATGTTTCAACAAATGGATGCAGCTTTGGAAGTGCTCACATGTCTATGCCAAGAAATTTGGAAGACAGCTACCTGGCCAACAGACAGGAAGAGATCCATATTTATGCCTATTCCCAAGAATGGTGATCCAACCAAATACGGAAATTATCTAACAATATCATTAATATCACTCACAAGTAAAAATTGCTGAAGATCATTCAAAATCAGCTGCAGCAGTATGTTAACATGGAACTGTCATAAATTCAGGTCGGATTCAGAAGAGGATGTGGAACCAGGGATATCATTGCTGATGTCCAATGGATCCTGGCTGAAAGAAGAGAATACCAGAAAGATGTTTACCTGTGTTTTATTGACTATGCAAAGGCATTCGACTGTGTGGATCATAAAAAATTATGGACAACATTGCAAAGAATGAGAATTCCATAACACTTAATTGTGCTCATGAAGAACCTGTACATAGATCAAGAGGCAGTTGTTCTGAGAAAACTAGGGGATACTTAGTGGTTTAAAGTCAGGAAAAGTGTGCATCAGAGTTGCTTCCTTTCACCATACCTATTTAATCTGTATGCTGAGAAAATAATCCGAGAAGCTGGACTATATGAAGAAGAAAGGAGCATCAGGTTTGGAAGAAGACTCATTAACAACCTGTGTTATGTAGATGGCACAACCTTGCTCACTGAAAGTGAAGACGACTTGAAGCACTTACCGATGAAGATCAAAGACTACAGCCCTCAGTATGGATTACACCTCAACATAAAGAAAACAGAAATCCTCACAACTGGACCAATAAGCAACATCATGATAAATGGAGAAAAGATTGAAGTTGTCAAGGATTTCCTTTTACTTGGATCCACAATCAACATCCATGGAGGCAGCAGTTAAGAAATCAAAAGAGGGATTGCGTTGGGCAAATCTACTGCAAAAGACCTCTTTAAAGTGTTTAAAAGCAAAGACGTCACCTTGAAGACTTAGGTGCGCCTGACCCAAGCCATGGTATTTTCAATAGCATCATATGCGTGAGAACACTGGACAAGGAGTAAGGAAGACCGAAAAAGAATTGATGCTTTTGAATTGTGGTGTTGGCGAAGAATATTGAATATCCCATGGACTGCCAAAAGAAGGAACAAATCTGTCTTGAAAGAAGTACCACCAGAATGTTACTTAGGAGCAAGGATGGCGAGACAACATCTTACATACTTTGAACATGTTATCAGGAGGGATCAGTCCCTGGAGAAGGACATCATGCTTGGTAAAGTACAGGGTCAGCGAAAAAGAGGAAGACCTTCAACAAGATGGATTGACAGTGGCTGCAACAATGGGTTCGAACATAACAATGATAGTGGGCATGGCGCAGGACCAGGCAGTGTTTCGTTCTGTGGTGCAAAAGATCGCTATGAGTCGGAACCGACTAGATGGCACTAACAACAACAACATACCAATTGACATAGATGTCCCCCCAAACTGTGGTCTCCAGGCCCCAGCCACAGCTACTCTGTCCCTCAAAGTGTTTGAATGTGTCCCGGAAACTTCTTAGCTTTTGCTTTGGTCCAGTTGTGCTGACTTCCCCTGTAGTGTGTGTTGTTCTTCCCTTCACCTAATTCCTGTCTACTATCTGGTTAGTGAATTCCCATACCTTACCCTCCCCACCCTCATAACCATCAAACAATGTTTTTCTGTGTTTAAACCTTTCCTTGAGTTTTTTATAATAGGGGTGTCATACAATATTTTTCCTTTTGTGACTGACTAATTTCACTCAGCATAATGCCATCAGATTCATCCATGTTGTGAGATGTTTCATGGATTCATCATTGTTCTTTATCATTGCATAGTACTCCAATATGTGTATGTACCATAATTTGTTTATCCATCCATCTGTTGATGGGCGCCTAGGTTATTTTCATCTTTTTGCTATTGTGAACAGTGCTGCAATTAACATGGGTGTTCATGTGTCTATTCATGTGATGGCTCTTATTTCTCTAGGATATATTCCTAGGAGTGGGATTGCTGGACTGTACGGTACTTCTATTTCTAGCTTCTTAAGGAGGCACCAAATCATTTTCCAAAGTGGTTGCACCATTTTACATTCCCACTAGCAGTGCGTAAGTGTTCCAATCTCTCCACAACCTCTCCAACATTTATTATTTTGTGTTTTTTGGGTTAGTGCCAGCCTTGTTGGGGTGAGATGGTATCTCATAGTAGTTTTGATTTGCATTTCTCTAATGGCTAATGATCGTGAGCATTGCTACATGTGTCCTGTAGCAATTTCATCTTAAACATGAATGTAATGATTTGTAGCCATTCAGCTATATAAAGGATAAGATTCCTTCTATCAGTCTACTTAGTGGATTGCCTGTGATGCATCACATTCTGGTTTAATGCTTACTCAATAATAAAACTTCTCTTTCTCTTCTATTTTTAGTGGAGAGTTTTCCTGGATGCTGACCCCATGCCTCCAAGGTCAATTAGGACACCCTGGAACATGAGTAGAGCAGAGGGAAACCACCAGGTGTCTGTTGTTGTTAGCTGCTGTTGAGTCGCCCCTGACCCCATGCACAATGGGATCTGACTATTTTGATCCATTGAATTTTCACTGGCTGACTTTCAGAAGTAGCTCACCAGGCCTTTCTTCCTAGTTCTACTTAGTCTGGAAGCTCTGCTGAGACCTGTTCAACATCATAACAACACACTAGCCTCCACTGACAGAGAGTGATGGCTGCACACCAGGTGCATTTGTTGGAAATCAGTTCGAGTCTTCTGCATGTAAGGTGAGAATTCTACCACTGCACTACCACTGCCCTCACTGGGGGGTCTACCCTGTGAATATTCAACAGGTAAAGATGATCTGGGGCAGGCAAGAGACCGACACTGCAACCCATACGTTTACTTACTCAACTAGAAATTTAATCTATTTTAAGAGAGTTTGCACAAAAGCATAATGAAAGGGGGGAAAATTGGCTATTGTGGGTGTTCCTATAGGGTCTGAACTATGAAGCCTGAGCATTAGGTTATTATAATATTTAATATTTTATTTAAACTGTGTTTTAGACCTCCTCTGACACCACTGCTTTCAATGAATGAGGGTGCTGCACTGTTACTGCTAGGTGGGAGTGAAGTCCAGTTCTCCCACTAGGCCTCTGTTGACAGTTGGGGGGGGGCGTTCTTTAGCTGGGTGAATGTGGGAGTTCAGATTCCCCTTTATCTTTGCTAATACTACTCTGACTGGGAGGGACAAGAGATCCTCATTCCTGCTACCCATGTGGCTTTTATTAAGACAATGGAGTAGGGTGTCCTTGTTACTGCTGAACAGCGGTAAAAATCTTTACTCTGCACTAACCTTCTCCTGACACCATATCAGCTGAGAGAGGAAGGGTACCTCATTTCTACCTATGAGACATCATTTTGCTTGAACATATTTACAGCCACCTAAAATATTTTTATTGATTTATTGATATTCTATTGCCTCACCCTAGCACTGGAATGCAACATCCTTCAAACATGGATTTATCTTTTCTCATAAACTTGAAGCTTTATCTGTGATGTTTTGAACAGTATTTTGTATACATTTAGTGCTCAAAAATATTTCTGCAATGAATGAAGACTTCCCCCCAGAGAATTTGTGGAAGACTTCCCCCAGAAAATATTGGGGAAAAGGGTTGAAGATAGAGACATAGATGGTTCACAAGTGACAGTAATAAGGACAAGGTAGAATATTTGCATTCTCTTGAATTTGTCGAATCATAAATGAAATTTGCCTCTTTCCCAGCAGTTTCAACAGCTACATGGAACCAGAAAGTCAAACACAGGTTTCAGAATTTATCCTCCTTAGACTCTCATAAGAGGCAAAGCTGCAGCCCTTTCTCTTTGGGATATTCTTGTCAATGTACCTGGTCACCTTTATGGAAACTTTCTCATCATCTGCAACCATCATTGATTCCCACCTCCACATGCCCATGTACTTCTTCCTCTCCAATTTCTCTTTTGTAGATATTTGTTTCACCTCCAACACTGTCCCAAAGATACTGCTGAAAATTCAGACTCCAAACTCCTCATTTCAAATTTCCTCTTCCCAAGATGCTCCCACAATAATGTAAAATCTAATTTCTATAATAAATCCATTGTCCTATAATTCATAGTGGATCTGGTTCCATGACTGAACCTTAATATTTACAATCATTGATTCCAAATGCAAAAGATGGGTATCTGGAATTGGTCCTGTAATATGATCATATTTAAAGGCATGAATGACCCTATTTATGGTAAAGTAAACACCAATAGTTCATGGCATGCCATGGTAAAACAGTAACTTAAATAATCAATTGTAGATATGTGCAATTAAAAGCCTGTAAAGGAAAGACACTGAATGAACAAGCATTTGCTCCCATAGATCATTTTAGTGAGAGTAAGTGGTATAGTGGGTTGGTGGATTACTTCTAAGTGCACTGAAGAACTTGGAGAAGGAAAATGGTGAGCTCATGACTTGAAATGGCTTTAAATTTCCAGATCAAAGTCTAGGTAAGAAAACATAAAGCTAAAAAATTTCAAAAGCAACCAAGCAAGTAGAGATTAGTGCCACCATCAAAGCCTTGAAAGATGCCTAGATGTTGATTCATGCCATTTCCTCCTGTCTATTTTTTCAGGTGGAATATTCATACCCATTGCCGTCCAGTCGATTCTGACTCATAGGACTTAGAAAATGACAGCAGATTTTTGAAAACTTAATCAGGTAATAAATCTGGATAGTGCAAATAGTGAATGTGCTTGGCTGCTAACTGAAAGGTTGGAAGTATGAGTTCACCCAGAAGTACCTCAGAAGAAGGGCCTAGTGATCTTCTTCCAAAAACTCAACCATTGAAAATCCTGTGGAGTACAGTTTTACTCTGACACACATGTGGTTGCATTGAGTTGGAACCGAGTCAACAGCAACTGGTAATCAAGTGTTGGATCCCATTGCAGTTTCTGTTCCAGACATCTTTGGAACACATAAGCACATTTTCTGGCACTTGGCATGTAGTTATTGATCTAACAAATGTTTATTCTCTCTGTATCTATCAATAAAGACCAACAGGAGCAGGGGATTGGGCAAGAAATAGCAACTACTATGGACACTTAGTAAGACATATGTGTACTAGAGGGTGGGAAATATATTCCACATAAAATCAGAGTCTTACTACCTTGGTGAAATTTCTAGTGCTCCAGTGATCTGCAGCACGTTAAAATATACCTCCAAAGAGAAGTCAATTTGCTGGCTTTGACGTTTCCCACCACTAAGGAAAAGGCAAAATTTCTGTTTGGCTTCTTTATATTTTGGAAGCAACATATACTTCATTTGTTCATGTTGCTCAGCATCTGTAATACTTAGAAATGTCTCTGATAGATAGGGATACTGTATGCAGCTTTTGACATTCCCTTATAAGTGAGTAACAAGGAAGACCTTGAGATTTCTGGAGCAATGTTATGCCATCCTTTGTAGATAAATATTCTTTATTTGAGAAAGAGTTTATTGCTTGCTGCTAGATCTAAAAGAGATGGAATGCTTAACCTTGGGCCAGCAAGATGCCATACAATCTGAGCTCCCCTTCCCGACTCAACATGCAATAAATTTAGACATGAAACAGCACTCCAAATGGAAACAGAATTTGCATGATCAGGTGTGAGCTTGTCCTGAAGGCACAAGTATGTTGGATGAGAAAGTGGTTCATATTCCTTTTGACTCATAAACCTCTCAACCTATACTTTTGAACTCATAGGGCAGGTCCGTAAGATCAGTTGACTGAGCAAGAAAAGTTCAGGCCTGGTTGATAGATGCCTCTGCTTGATACTCAGGCAATATCCATAAAGGGAGACTTACAGCATTACACCCCCACTCAGTGGTGGCCATAAAGGACAATGATGAAGGAAAATCCTCCAAAGGAAGCAAAAATTTGAATAGCCCAGATGGCTACTTTTTTTGGCCTGGGGCCAGAGGTATAGATTGACATTGATTCATGGGCAGTGTTAATGATTTGGATGATGGTCAGAGACTTGGAAGAAAAAAAAGATTGGATAATTGGCAACAAGAAATTCTGGTGAAGAAGTTTGTAGATAAATCTCTCTGAGTAGGCACTGAGCATGAAGATATTTGTGTTTTGTGTGAATGCTCACCAAAGAGTAACTTCAATGGGGAAATATCATAGCCATCAGTGGACAACCTGAGCCATCCTGTAGGTGTCAGTCAGCCTTTTATACCAGCTAACTCTGTCCTTGCTCAATGGATTTACGATCAAAGTAGCCTTAGTGTCAGGGGTGGAGGTCACACAAGGGCTCAAGAACATGGACTTAGACTCACCAAGGCAGTTCTGGGTATATTCACTGCTGAGCGCTCAACCTGACAGTAGCAGAGACAACCACTGAACACTCAATATGGCGCCATTATCTGTGGTGAATATATTGATATATTGGGCCACTTTGATTATTTAAGGGCCACCACTTTGTTCTGACAAACAAAATGCTATAAAAATTAATTTTAAAAATCATTATTTTAAATTCATTTCTGAGCTGGCCTATAAGTAAGGAATTAACTGATAGTAAAAATAAGAAAAACAGGGATTCCTGTTGGATAGGTGAGTTCTCATGCCAGCTGTAGCTTTGAAAGTATCTGTCAACACTGCAGAACTTCAGATTCTCTAGTACAAAAGTGGGTTAGGATGGAATGAGGCCCAGTCCTGCTCAAATGGAAACTCTAGTAAGAAATTCCATATAAAAGTGGTATTCTTAGGGTGACACCAGGATTCTAATGGTTAACAATAAATAAGCTCATTATTCAAAAACGGGCAGCAAAATACTGGCTTGTCTGATCCCACGCTAAAAGGTGAGAAATAGACTCTGAAGCCAGCCCTACAAGTCTAAAATCACACTACCACGGAGCCTGTAAAACTCTATGTAGAAAACTTACTTTTAAATCATCCTGGTTAGGTAGTAACAAAATAAAATGAAAAGTTAATCCTACTAGGAGAAACGCGTCTTCCAAATTTGCCCAAAGAGTTCTCACAATTAAGAACCCAAGGAAAATAAATAGAATACAATTTTTGAAAAAAATCGAAGAAAGCAAGGTACCATGAGTAAAAGCCAGAAGAAAAAGAAACAGAAATAGGCCTTTACTGTTTCAGATATGGAATTATAAGGCACAGAAAATGAAATAACTCTTTTAAATAAATTTGACAAAATTATAGAAAGTCTTGACAATATACACAAGTTCAAGTGCATATTTGAAAAGGATCGTATAAAAACTTGGGAGATAAAATATGCAATGATTAAAATTTAAAATTCTATGAATATATTAACCAGCATTTAGAGCCAAATAGAGAAAAAAATAGAGAAATGGAATACAGATACTTAGAAATTATTCATAAGGCAGTTTTAAGAGAGATGAAAAATATGAAACAGAGATTAAGAGACATGAAAGAGAGAGTAAAATTGTTTAAAATGTATTTAATCAGAGTTCCAGAAGGGAAAAAATTGAGACTGAAGAAGTAATATTCAAAGACCTTAATGGCTTGGATCTTCTAAAATTGCTGAATTATACCAATTCTCAAATTTATGAAGCCTATCAAGTCCCAGACACCTAGTAAAAAAAACGCAACCTCTACAACTTGTATAATGGAAGTGCAGAATATCAAGAATACCAAGGAATTAGAAAAGATCTTAATAGGAACTAGAAAGGAAAACAGATTAGTCTGAAAGAAACAAGATTTAGACTGACTACTAATGGCTAACAGTAATAATGAAAAACAGAATTCAGTGGAATGTTGCCTTCATTGTGCTAATATTAAGTAATGTCAACCAGGAATATTGTACCCAGTGAAACTATCTTTCAAGGATGCTTTTGAGCATTTGACAAAGTCCAACACCTATTCATGATAAAACTCTCAACAAAATAAAAATAAAGAGAAATTCCTCAATAAAATTAAGGGTATTTATACAAAGCCAACAGCCAACATCATCCTAAACTGAGAGACTTTGAAAGCATTCTCCTTGAGAATGGGAACCAGTCAAGGATGCCCTTTATCACCACTCTTATTCAACATTGTACTGGAGATCCTAGCCAGAGCAATTAGGGTAGAAAAAAAAATAAAAGCTATCCAAATTTGTAGGGAAGAAGTCAAATTATCTCTATTTGCAGATGATATGATCTTGTACACAGAAAACCCCAAAGAATCCACAAGAAAACTACTGGAACTAATAGAAGATTTCAACAAAGTTTCCAGATACAAGATAAACATACAAAAATCAGTTGGATTCCTTTACACCTACAAAGAGAAACACGAAGAGGAAATCACCAAGTCAACACCATTTACAAGAGCCTCCAAGAAGATAAAATACTTATGAATAAATCTAATCAGAGACGTAAAAGACATATACAATGAAAACTACAAGACGCTACTGGAAGAAACCAAAAGAGACCTGCATAAGTGGAAAAATATACACTCATCATTGTGAAAATGTCAATTCTACCCAAAGCCATCTACAGATACATTGCAATCCCGATCCAAATTCCAATGGCATTTTTTAATGAGATGGAGAAACAAATCACCAACTTCATATGGAAAGGGAAGAGGCCTCGAATAAGTAAAGCATTACTCAAGAAGAAGAACAAGGTGGGAAGCCTCACACTACCTGATTTTAGAGCCTATTATACTGTCACGGTAGTCAAAACAGCCTGGTACTGGTACAACAACAGATACATAGACCAATGGAACAGAATTGAGTATCCAGACAAATTCATCCATCTATGAGCAGCTGATATTTGACAAAGGCCCAAAGTCCATTAATTGGGGAAAAGACAGTCTCTTTAACAAATGGTGCTGGCATAACTGGATATCCATCTGCAAAAAACTAAAACAAGACCATACCTCACACCATGCACAAAAACTAACTCAAAATGTATCAAAGACTTAAATATAAAATCAAAAATGATAAAGATCATGGGAGGAAAAAATAGGAACAATGCTAGGAGCCCTAATACATAGCATAAACACAATACAAACCATAAGTAACAATGCACAAGCACCAGAAGAGAGACTGGATAAACAGGAACTCCTAAAAATCAAACACTTATGCTCATCAAAAGACTTCACCAAAAGAGTAAAAAGACAATCTACAGACTCAGAAAAAATGTTTGGCTATGACAAATCCGATCAGTGTCTAATCTCTAAAATCTACAAGATACTGCAAAACCTCAACAACAAAAAGACCAATAGCGCAAATAAAAAATGGGCAAAGGATATAAACAGGCACTTCGCCAAAGAAGATATTCAGACTGCTAACAGACACATGAAGAAATGTTCACGATCATTAGCCATAAGAGAAATGCAGATCAAAACTACTATGAGATATTTCACCCCAACAAGGCTAGCATTAATCCAGAAAACACAAAATAATAAATGCTGGAGAAGTTATGGAGAGACTGGAACACTTATACACTGTCAGTGGGAATGTAAAATGGTACAACCACTTCGGAAATCAATTTGGTGCTTCCTTAAAAAGCTAGAAATAGAAGTACCATATGATCCAGCTATCCCACTCCTTCGAATATATCCTAGAGAAATAAGAGCCATCACACTAATAGATATGTGCACACCCATGTTCATTGCAGCACTGTTCACAATAGCAAAAAGATGGAAATGACCTAGGTGCTCATCAACGGAAAAATGGATAAACAAATTATAGTATATCCACACAATGGAATACTACACAATGATAAAGAACAATGATGAAGCCATGAAATGTCTTATAACATGGAGGAATCTGGAGGACATTATGCTGAGTGAATTTAGTCAGTCACAGAAGGACAAATATTGTATAAGACTGCTATTATAAGAACTCAAGAAAAGGTTTAGACACAGAAGAAAACATTCTTTGATGGTTACAAGGGTGGGGAGAGAGGGTGAGGGTTATTTACTAACTAGATAATAGATAAGAATTATCTTAGGTGAAGGGAAGGACAGCACACACTACAGGAGAAGTCAGCACAACTGGACTAAACCAAAGCTAAGAAGTTTCCAGACTACAAACACTTTGAGGGACAGAGTAGTAGGTCTGGGGACCATGCTTTCAGGGGACATCTAGGTCAATTGGCATAACAAAGCTTATTAAGAAAATGTTCTGTATCCTACTTTGGTGAGTGGCGTCTCAGGTCTTAAAGGTAGTGAGCGTCCATCTAAGATGCATCAATTGGTCCCAACCACCTGGAGTAAAGGAGAAAGAAGAACACCAAAGACACAAGGAAATCATTAGCCCAAGAGATAGAAAAGGCCACATAAACCAGAGACTTCATCAGCTTGAGACCAGAAGAACTAGATGGTGCCCAGCTACCACCAATGACTGTCCTGACAGGGAACACAACAAAGAGTCCCGGATGGAGCAGGAGAAAGGTGGAGTGCAGAACTCAAATTCTAGTAAGAAGACCAGACTTAGTGGTTTGACTGAGACTGGAGGTACCCCGGAAAGCATGGCCCCTGGATTCTCTATCAGCCCAGAACTAAAACGATTTCCAAGGCCAATTCTTCAGACAGGGATTGGCCTGGATTGTGGGACATAAAGTGATACTCGTGAGGAGTGTGCCTCTTAGCTCAAGCAGATATAAGAGACTAAACTGGCAGCATCTGTCCAGAGGTGAGATGGGAAGGCAGAGAGGGTTAGGAGCTAGTTGAATGGATGTAGGGAAACAGGGGTGGAAAGGAGGAGTGTGCTGTCACAGTATGGGGAGAGCAATTAGGGTCACATAACAATGTATGTATAAATTTTTGTATGGGAAAAATATAAAAAAGTAAAAAAAGAATGATTTTGAAATAAAAACATTTTTACTGAAGAAAATACTGAGATGATTAATAAAAGATCTTTGCTATAGTAGATTTTAATGTTGTAATTTATGAAAAACGAAAATTATTTGAAATTTCAAATACAAGAAAGGCTTAAAGAGAAATTATATTGATAACTATGTGGTTACCTCAGTATAATCAATGACTATGTAAAAAAACAATAATAGCAATGTCTAATATGAAGGAAAGAAAACAGGTTTGAACTAAAATATTGTGATCAGAATAAAAGCATTCTTGTATTTTTCAATGATTAGAGATGTTGATTTATCTTTGGTCTTTGTAAAATATGTATTGTAAAATAAGACAAACAAGTAAACGACAAACATACTGCAGATAAAAGAGGAAAGAGCTTAAGAAACAGAGAAAGATAAATATAAAACATATACAGTTATGGATTGAATTATGTCCTTCAAAAATGTATGTTGTAAATCCTAACCTCTATGCCTGTGATTATAATCTCATTTGAAATGGGGATGTCTTTGTTATATTAATGAGGGGAGACTAGTGTAGGGTGTGTCTTAAATGAGATATAAAAGAGATTAAACAAACAAGTGAAGGAAGCGGGGATAAGGGAAAAGAGCTGCCAAGTCCCATGAAAATTGCCCAGGAGCAGAAGCTCAAAGAGACAAGGACCTTCCTCCAGAGCCAAGAGAGAGAAAATCTTCCCTAGGGCCAACACCCTGAATTCAGACTTCTAGACTCCTAAACTGAGAAACATACTAGAGCCTTCAGAATGGATTACATCTCAACATAAAGAAAACCAAAATCCTTACAAACTGGACCAATAAGCAACATCATGATAAATAGAGAAAAGACTGAAGTTGTCAAGGATTTCATTTTACTTGGATCCACAATCAATGCCCATGGAAGCAGCAATCAAGAAATCAAATGACGCATTGCATTGGGCAAATCTGCTGCAAAAGACTGTTTTAAATTGTTAAAAAGCAAAGACGTCAGTTTGAGGATTAAGGTGAACCCAACTCAAGCCATGGTATTTTCAATCACCTCATATGCATGCAAAAGCTGGACAATGAATAAGGAAGATCGAAGAGTTGCTGCATCTGACTTATGGTGTTGGTGAAGAATATTGAATATAGCATGGACTACCAGAAGAATGAACAAATCTGTGTTGGAAGAAGTACAGCTAGAATGATCCTTAGTAGCTAGGATGGCAAGACTTCATCTTATGTAATTTGGGCATGTTATCAGAAGGAATCAGTCCTTGGAGAAGGACATCATGCTTGGTAAAGTAGAGGGTCATCAAAAAAGAGGAAGACCCTCAATGAGATGAATTGACACAGTGGCTGCAACAATAGGCTCAAACATAGCAAAGATTGTGAAGATGGGACAGGACTGGGCAGTGTTTCATTCTGTTGTACATAGGGTCTCTGTCTTAGTCATCTAGTGCTGCTATAATAGAAATACCACAAGTGGATGGCTTTAACAAAGAGAAATTTATTCTCTCACAGTCCAGTAGGCTACAAGTCCAAATTCACGGCATAAGCTCCAGGGGAAGGCTTTCTCTCTCTGAGGGCTCTGAAGGAAGGTCCTTGTGATGCATCAGTCCTCCCTGGGTCTGGGAGCTTCTCCGTGCAGGAACCTCAGACCGAAAGGACACGCTCTGCTCCCAGTGTTGCTTTATTGGTGGTATGAGGTCGCCATGTCTCTCTGCTTGCTTCTGTCTTTTATATATCAAAACAGATTGGCTTAAGACATTAATCTTGCAGATCTCATCAATATAACTGCCGCTAATCCATCTTATTACACCATAGTGATAGGATTTACAACATTTAGGGAAATCACATCAGATTACAAAATGGTATACAATCATACAATACTGAGAATCATGGCTTAATCAAGTTGACAGATATTTTGGGGGGACACAATTCAATCCATGACAGTCACTACGAGTTGGACACCTAACAACAACAAAAGTGTGAGGAAATAAATTTCTGTTTTTTAAAGCCATGCATTTATGATATTTCTGTTATAGCAGCACTAGATAACTAAGACATGTACTATGATAGAAATAAATCTAAGTATATTAGCAATCACTCTAAATATGGATGATCTAAATTTTACAGTTGCATCAATGGATTTTCAGGATGTTGAAAAACAATGTTCAGTACTTCCACTATCAACCATGATGTAATAACAGAGACTGGATTTATCTACCATGTTAAACAATTAAAACATATAAGAAGTATATGGAAATAATACTTTGTAGACTTTGGAGAACAAGCTGGACAAGACAGTGATCCCTGAAAAAGGGAAACACATTAGGAGAGCTTTATAATTTCTCCAATTTACCTCCTGGAGAGAAATCACAGGCATCAGTGCAGGAAGGGAACAGAAAGAGCCGGGCAGCCTTACTAAGAAGAGGAAACAGAGTTTAGAGTTTGGGGAGAAACCAGGGTGGTTGGAATTTGCAAAGCAAAATATCACAGAGAATGGATGCCTACAGAGAGAGACCTCAGAGACTGCAGTCTTTGTCAGGTTAGCAAATGTATAAGAGGAAATTACCTAACACCAGGGAAAGAACCATCAGAAAGGAGAAGATGGAGCAATTCCTGAACTCACACAACACCAGGAATCCTTCATGTAACAACCAGTCAAAGTGGAACGATGTGCTAATACAGGGGCATCAAGCATAGTTCTCAGTTGTGGATCCGAATTACCCAAGGGTTGGTGCTTGAAAAGCATGTAAAGAGATCTTGGAAATGGAGCGTCAAAGTCTAAAGAGACTGTGGAAGCAGGGCTGAAAGAGAATGGGCTACAATAGAAACCAAAGTCCCCTGAAGAACCAGGAATTATAACATTACATATATTTATAATATGGGACCTTCCCTATCCTTGTCTTTGCCTAAGTGTCCCTGAAGTTGTTATTAGGTGCGTATGAAAGGTACATGAGAACTACCTGAGAAAGTTGAGCTGGAGGTGAGGGGAAGGGGGAAATACTAACTGAGAGGATGACCAGGAAATGATTTCCCATATTTTCTTCTCTATATAGATTTACCTCTTCATTTCCCTCTCTGGGTAATTCAGCTTCTGAGAATGAGGAAAGGAGTTATTTCCCCCATCTTTGACATAGACACATTTTGACTCCGGCTACGTTATTACGGATTACAGGTAAAGATTCTGTAACTGCTCTCTACTGTGTCTCAGGATAATCGAGTTCCTTCATCCTGAGGGTGTTTATTCTGGCTTGTCCCTCGCTCCCTGGACAATTCAACTCCTAAGAAAAAGAAATAATCTTTTCTTGAATTTTGCATTGAAGGATCCCAACAAATTATTACAGAGTTAATTTAATGTAAAACAATTAAACAGAACAGAGCTCACTCAAAATAAGTCTACTCCTCCTTCCATATTGTATGTACCTCTGGAAATTTGAAGACAACAATCATGTTTCCCAATTCTCCAGGAAAAATCATTCTATTTCCCTTGGTAACCTGATATTTGGTCCTTTAACAATCCTTGTCAGACTCCTTTAGCTGAAATCCATATTTTCACGACTCGTTCCAAGTTTGCCCCTTTAACAGACTCAAAACTACACGTAAGTTTAACCAATAGAAGAGAATTTGGTAACTTTTTCTCCTCTCTTATAGCCTTTTATAGATTTTTATCTGGAATAAAGTTAAGTTTTCATGAGAACAAATTTATTTCCTCACTGAAAGTGAATCATTATTGTTACTTCATATTTTGGGGATTCAGGAGCAGAGCAAAACTGTAGTGATAAAATCCAATAAGATTTTTACTCTAAGAGAAAACGAGGGGGAGCAGGAATGGTGAATTAAGGAGATATATGAGAATAAAGGGCAGAATTGTAACATTCTCTGTCATTCACTTGCTTCATGTTCTACAAATCATCTTTTATAAGAAAGTGATGAATTAGCTGGGTATATTAATAAGGACACGGGGAAAAGTCCTAGGGAATTTTGGAAAAGATACAATCACCCACTCCTAAAATACAAACTATAAGGAAGTTCAGCATCTACCATCAAGTCTACCTGTTATCAGTGTGAGAGAGGGTAGGTTGGAGTGACACTTAGCAACTATTTCTCCCTCCTTCTGGTTTGAGTTCCTGTACTACAGAAAGTGGTGATTGGGAAATTATATTTCCCAAGCTCACTGAAACCTAGAGTTCCAAAAGCAATTTCTGGGTTATTGATCAAATGTACACATGAGAAATCAAAAAGGCAAGAGTGAGGCAGGTGCCATATTTCAGACAATTCCACTGCCAACCACCGTAGGAGAAGCATTGTGTATTTTTGAAAGAATTAAAGGCATCAGTAGCTTCATTGCATCAGGGAGTGATGTGCAAACCCTTTGCTAAACAAGTGCAGATCTAGCATTCACAGTGAGTGTTGATCCAACCCCTAGAGCAAGAACTCTCTACTACTTGGGTTTCAGACAATGCAGTGTGTTCCTGGAGTCGGTCATTCCAGTGGAGTCTTCTTGATTCCACCGCCTTCCTGATGATAGAAGTACCAACCTTCTTACCTGATCTGTTTTTTGGTGTTGTTCTGGGAGTCATTCCCAGTACTTAAAGGACATACCATCAACACTTTCAACAGTTTTGCAAATACATGCTTATGTATTTTCTGCTCAAAATATCGACAGATATTTCTGCTTAAATAAAATAATCCAAACAGGTAGGTTATTCAATAGCAGAACTGACTGCAAGAAAAAGACCTTCCAAAATTAAAATCTGACAACTGATATTTCAACTTGTTGGGTTTGAGGTCAATGATGATGCTGTTTCCATTGCTGATAGCAATCAATAGCAGTGGCAAATCTCTTTCATAATATATGATCTGAAGTCAACCAAAACAACCACCTACTGGAAGGAAGATGTGGGCAGACTGAATGACTATGTGATGAAATATATTTTAGGGAATCAGGATTCAAGGAGATTTGAGTGAACTGGACAGCTTTCAGGAAGTGCATGACAAACTGAGGATTTTAAATTCTCAGATCATGGACGATCAAAGAACAAGGAAGTATCCTGTATTAAATATCCTACTGCTAAATTACATTCAGTGGAATCTATTTTCTATGCTAATCCGAGAGAATACAATGACAGAAGTCAAAATTTTTAATGAAAATACAGAATAAACTGTTGCTTTTAGTGTATAAAAATTAAAATCTATGATACTAAACTCTAAATAAGGTAAATTTCAGACTATCATTCTATGAACAGATAAATGTATCATAATTTAGGTCTTTGGTTTTTGGAACTCTGTTACTCATGATGAATGTTCTAAATCTGAGACAAAAGATTCTCTGATGTAGAGAATGTTTCTTAGCTGAAGAGTTTTTTCAGGGCCTGCTTCATGTCCTTGTTTCTAAGACTGTAGCTAAATGAATTCAGCATGGGTGTGACCACAGTGTACATCACTGAGTCAATTGCAGTTTTCCTGGAGTTTTGGGTAGCAGCCGAGCTAAGATACACTCCAAGAAATGTACCATAGAACAAGAAAACTACTGAGAAGTGAGACCCACAAGTGGAAAAGACTTTATACTTGCCCCCAGCTGATGAAATTTTCAAAATGGAGGATACAATCTTGGAATAAGATAAAATGATACCAATGAGTGGAATAATACCCAAAAGTCCATTTGCAAAATACAATACTAGTTCATTGAGGAAGATGTTGGAACAAGCAAGTTGCGTTACCTGATTAAGTTCGCAGAAAAAGTGGGGAATTTTTAACTTTGTACAAAAAGACAGTCATAAAATCAGTAAGTCATGTAATAGAGAGTCTAGAATACTCAATAGCCAGGATACCAAAAGCAAGAAGCCAGAGAACTTGGAGTTCATGGTGACCGCGTAGTGCAGTGGATGACAGATGGCCACAAATTGGTCATAGGCCATCACTGTCAAGAGAAAGTTTTCTAATTGTCCAAAAACCATGTAAAAATACATCTGGCTGAGGCAACCTTCACAAGCTATGACTTTGCTTTGCGTCTTGATATTCAGCAGCATCTTTGGGACAGTAGTGGAGGTGAAACAGATATCTGCAAAAGAGAGATTAGAGAGGAAGAAGTACATGGGTGTGTGGAGGTGCGATTCAGTGATAATGGCCAGGATAATGAGAAGATTCCCAATGAAGGTGACCAGATACATGAACAGGAAAATCCCAAAAAGGAGGGGCTGCTGTTCTGCCTCTTCTGAAAGTCCTAGCAGGATAAATTCTGAAACACATGTTTGGTTTCCTGTTCCCATAATTGAAGAAACTGCTGGAAAACAGACAAGGGCAACGTAATTTAACCATAAACAGTGATCAAAAATTTAAGAAAAATGGTGTGCTTGTTTTTTAAATATGCTTAATTAATTTCTATATACTACCTATAGATTTACGGCCCTGTTGCTGAAAATTTCATGGAATCCCAAAGGATTCATCCTCTGCTTGATGTTGAAATTTACTAGCAATCCTTGCCTCTAGTCTTAAGCATTTTCCCTAGACAATATTATTCATTCCAAATTCCCTGAGATCATCTTTTGTTCACTCAACAAATATTTTTGACTAATTATTTTGTGCCATGTATCATTAAAGCCCCGAAAAATAGTAGTGAAATTAATGTTTAAAATCATTGCCCTTAAATTTATTTCAGGATATTTGTGTACTGAGGGAGTAATAGGATATCAATAAGTTAATAAATAACATTTCATGGGGTAGTTATTATTATCAAGTTAAATAATGCATAATTAGGAAATTATAGAGAAAAATTTCTTCCTTATATAGTCACCTTTGATAAGAGGTCCTTGGGCAATGTCATGGTTTGAATTATGTCCCCCAAAAAATGTGTGTATCAATTTGGCTGGGCTATGATTCCTGGTACTGTGTGATTTTCCTGTATGTTGTAAATCTGCCTCTATGATGTTAATGAGGGAGGATGGGTGGCAGTTGTGTTAGTAAGGCAGGACCTGATCTACAAGACTGGATTGTGTCCTGAGGCAATCTCTTGAGATGTAAAAAACAGATGTGAGCAGTGAGACAGGGGGACCTCATACCATCAAGAAAGCTGTGCCGGGAGCAGAGCGCATCCTTTGGACCGGGGTCCCTGCGCCAAGAAGCTCCTAGTCTGGGCGAACACTGATGAGAAGGCCGAGAGAGAGAAAGCCTTCCTCTGGAGTCCATGCCCTGAAATTTGGACTTTTAGCGTACTTTAACTGTGAGGAAATAAACTTCTCTTCATTGAAAACATCCACTTGTGGTATTTCTGTTATAGCAGCACTAAATGACTAAGACAGGCAAAAACATGAAAGCAATAAAAATGTTATCCAAGCAGATATCTGTGAGAAGAACATTTAGGACAGAGAAATAGCAAGTGCTAAGTTCCTGAGATAAGAGCACCCCTCGAAGCATCAGGGAACAGCAAGGAAGATAATATGACTGGCTTGGGTAGCAGAATTGGGATATAGGTTGTAGACAAAATCAGAGAAGTAACAGGGGGCCAGGCTCCTAACACACAGGATCCCACCGTTCAGCTGCTATTTTTTATATATCTTTGTTGTTGTTATTGTTAGGTGCTGTCGTGTCAGTTCCGACTTATAGCAACCCTACGTACAACAGAATGAAACACTGCCTGATCCTGAGCCATCCTCAATTGTTGTTATGCTTGAACTCATTGTTGCAGTCACTGTATCAGTCCATCTTGTTGACGGTCTTCCTCTTTTTTACTGACCGTCTACTTTACCAAGCATGATGTCCTTCTCCAGGGACTGGTTCCTCCTGATAACATGTCCAAAGTAAGTAAGATGAAGTCTCATTATCCTCACTTCTAAGGAGCATTCTGGCTGTACATCTTCCAAAATGGATTTTTTCATTCTTCTGGCAGTCCATGGTATATTCAATATTCTTCACCAACACTATAATTCTAATACATCAATTCTTCTTTTGCTTTCTTTATTCATTGTCCAGCTTTCACATGCATATGAGGCAAATGAAAATACCATGGCTTGGGTCAGGTGCACCTTAGTCCTCAAAATGATATCTTTGCTTTTCAACACTGGAAAGAGGTCTTTTTAAGAGATTTGCCCAATTCAATAATGCATCATTTGATTTCTCGACTGCTGCTTCTATGTATGTTGATTTTGGATCCAAGTCAAGTGAAATCCTTGACAACTTCAATATCTTCTCCGTTTATCATCATGTTGCTAATTGGTCCAGTTGTGAGGATTTTTGTTTTTATGTTAAGGTGTAATCCATAGAAGGCTGTAGTCTTTGATCTTCTTCAGAAACTGCTTCAAGTCTTCTTCACTTTCAGCAAGCAAGTTGTGGCATCTGCATATCACAAGTGTTTAATGAGCTTTCCTCCAATCCTGATGCCACACTCTTCTTCATGTAGTCCAGCTTCCCAGATTATTTGCTCAGCATACAGACTGAATAAGTATAGTGAAACAATACAAAACCGTGACACACACCTTTCCTGATTCTAAACTACTCAGTATCCCCTTGTTCTGTTCAAACGACTGCCTCTTGGTCTATGTACAGGTTCCGCATGAACACAATTACATGTTCTGGAATTCCCATTCTTTGCAATGTTATTCATAATTTATTATGGTCTATAGAGTTCAATACCTTTGTGTAGTCAATAAAACACAGGTAAATATCTTAGTCATCTAGCAGTGCTATAACAGAAATACCACAAGTAGATGGCTTTAACAAAGAGAAGTTTATTTCCTTACTGTGAAGTAGGCTAAAAGTCCAAATTTAGAGCTTCAGCTCCAGGGGAAGTCTTTCTCTCTCTGTCGGCCTTCTCATTAAACCTCCCCTGGAATAGGAGCTTCTCCGCGCAGGGAACCCTGCGTTCAAAGGACACACTGTGCTCCTGACACTGATTTCTTGGTGTTGTGAGGTCCCCACTCTCTACTTGCTTCCCTTTTTTTTTTATCTCTTACAAGAGATAAAAGGTGGTGCAGGCCACACCCTAGGGAAACTCCCTTTACATTGGATCAAGGATGTAACCTTGGTAAGGGTGTTACAATCTCACCCTAATCCTCTTTAACATAAAATTACAATAACAAAATGGAGGACAACAACATGATACTGGGAATCATGGCCCAGCCAAACTGATACACACATTTTTTGGGGGGAACATAATTCAATCCATGACAACATATTTATGGTATTCTCTGCTTTCAGCCAAGGTCCATCTGACATTAGCAATGATATCCCTCATTCCACATCCTCTTCTGAATCCAACTTGAATTTCTGGCAGTTTCCTGTTGACGTATTTCTTCAACCACTTTTGAATGATCTTCAGCAAAATTTTACTTGTGTATGATATTAATGATATTGTTTGATAATTTCTGCATTCTGTTAGATCACCTTTCTTTGGAATGGGCATAAATATGGATCTCTTCCAGTCAGTTGTCCAGGTAGCTGTCTTCCAAACTTCATGGCATAGACAAATGAACACCTCCAGAGCTGCATCCCTTTGTTGAAACTTCTCAATTGGCATTCGGTCAATTCCTGGGGCCTTGTTTTTCATCAACGCCATCAGTGCATCTTGGACTTCTTCCTTCAATACCATTGGATCTTCATCACATGTTACCTCCTGAAATGGTTGAACATCGACTAATTCTTTTTGGTATAGTGACTCTGTGTGTTCCTTCCATCTTCTTTTGATGTTTCCTGCATTGTTCAATATTTTGCCCAAGTTGTTGTTGTTAGGTGACGTCAAGTCACTTCTCACTCAATGATCCTATGTACGACAGAATGAAACACTGCTGGTCCTGGGCCATCCTCACAATCATTGTTATGCTTGAGCCCATTGTTGCAGCCACCGTGTCAATCCATCTCATCGAGGGTCTTCCTCTTTTTCTCTGACCCTCTACTTTACCAAGCATGATGTTTTTTTCAGGGACTGGTCCCTCCTGATAACGTATGAGATGTAGTCTCACCATCCTTGTTTCTAAGGAGCTTTCTGTCTGTACTTCTTCCAAGTCAGATTTGTTCTTTCTTTTGGCTGTCCATCGTATATTCAATACCCTTCACCAGCACCATAATTCAAAGACATCCATTCTTCTTTGGTCCTCCTTATTCATTGTCCAGCTTTCCCATGCGTATGAGGCAATTGAAAACACCATGGAGAGGGTATAATTTTCATCAAATGGTCCTGGAATAATTTGTGCTCATATGCAAATATATAAATATATATATTCATCTTTCACTAAAATTAACTCAAAATGGACCGTGGTCTCGGGGAACATCTAGCTCAATTGGCATAACATAGTTTATAAAGAAAATGTTCTACATTATACCTCGGTGAGTAGCGTCTGGGGTTTTAAAAGCCTGTGAGCAGCCATCTAAGACACTCCACTGGTCTCACTCCCTCAGGAGCAAGGGAGAATGAAGAAAACAAGATACAAGGAAAAGATTACTCCAAAGGACTAATGGACCACAACTACCATAACCTCCACCAGACTGAGTCCAGTACAACTAGATGGTGCCCAGCTACCACCACTGACTGCTCTGATAGGGATCACAACAGAGGGTCCTGAACAGAGCTGGAGAAAAATGTAGAACAAAATTCTAACTCACAAAAATGAGCAGACTTACTGGTCTGACAGAGACTGGAGAAACCCCGAGAGTATGGCCCTCGGACACCCTTTTAGCTCAGTAATGAAGTCACTCCTGAGGTCCACCCTTCAGCCAAAGATTAGACAGGGCCATAAAACAAAATGAGACTAATGTGGCACAACAGCCCAGGGACAAGGACTAGAAGTCAGGAGGGGACAGGAAAGCTGTTAATAGGAAACCTAAGATCGAGAAGCGAGAGTGTTGACATGTCGTGGGGTTGTTAAAGACTGTCATAAAATAAAATGTGTACTAACTGTTTAATGAGAAACTATTTGTTCTGTAAACCTTCATCTAAAGTACAATAAAAAAAATTAACCCAAAATGTAGAAGAGACCTACATGTAAAATGCAAAATTATAAAACTTCTGGAAAAAATCATAAGAGAAAACCTAGATAATGTTGGGTTTGGTGATGAACTCTCAGATAAAATACCAAAACTATGATCCACAAAAAGAAAAAAATTAATCAATAGGAATTTATTAATATTAAAAACTTCTAGTCTGCCACAGACTCTGATAATCAAAAAACAAGTCACAGAATGGGTGAAAATATTTGTGAAACACGTATCTTATAAAAGACTTGTATTCAAGATCTAAAAAGAACTCTTAAAACTAAAAAAAAAAACCCAGTTGAAAAATGGGCAAAGGATCTGAACAGCCACTGCACTGAAGAAGATATATAGAAAGAAAAAGGACATATGAAAGGTGCTCAACATCACTTGTCATTTAGAATTACAAATTAAAACTACAGTGAGATACCATTACACACCTATTAGAATGGCTAATGATACAAACACTTTGGAAGACAGTTTCTCACAAAGCTAAACATAGTTTTACCATATGATCTAGCCTTATACTCCTTAGTATTTACCCAAATAAGCTGAAAACTTATGTCCACACAAAAACCTGAACTTTAATGTGTATAGTCGTTTTATTCATAATCTCCGAACACTGGAAACAACCATGCTGTTGTTCAATAGGTGAATGGATAAACAAATTGTTGTATATATATACAATGGAATATTATTCAGCATTAAAAGGAAATGAGATATCAGTTCCCAAAAAGACATGGATGGGTCTGAAAGGCTCATTGCTAAGCAGGAAAAAAGCCAGCCTGAAAAGGCTACAAACTATATGATTCCTAATATATGACATTCTGGAAAAAGCAAAAGTGCAGGAGCAATAAAAAGATTAGTGATTGCTGGAGGCTTTAGGGTGAGGAGGGTGTTTAAATGGTGGTACTACAATTGTGGATACATGACTTTATGCATTAGTAAAAATCCACTGAACTTTACAGGACAAAAAGTAAACCTAAAAGTATGTAAATTAAAAAAATTCATTTAGGAGGTTTTGGAAATGTCAGGATAAAATAGAGAATGTGATAAAACAATCTAACTGTCTTAGTCATCTAGTGCTGCCATAACAGCAATACCACAAGTGGATGGTTTTAACGAAGAGAAGTTTATTTCCTCACAGTCAAAGTAGGCTAAAAGTCCAAATTCAGGGCGTGTGCTCCAGGGGAAGTCTTTCTCTCTCTGTTGGCCTTCTCATCAGTGTTCCCCTGGACTAGGAGATTCTTGGTGCAGGGACCCTGGTCCAAAGGACACCCTCTGCTCCCGGCACTGCTTTCTTGATGGTATGAGGTCCCCCTGTCTTATTGCTCACTTCTGTCTTTTATATCTCAAGAGATTGCCTCAGGATACAATCCAATCTTGTAGATCCAGTCCTGCCTTACTAACACAACTGCCACCCATCCTCCCTCATTAACATCATAGAGGCAGGATTTACAACATATAGGAAAATCACACAGTACCAGGAATCATGGCCCAGACAAACTGATACACACATTTTTGGGGAGACATAATTCAATCCATGACACTAACTGTATTACAAACATATGAAACAAAACCACTGAATGGGGGGGATGGTCCTGAACTAAGTAATTTTGGAAATGAGTGGAGTCTGTAAAACTAAAGACATAAGCACTGAACTCTACTTGACAAAGAAATAGTTCTCAGAGGTATGGGTTAACAATTCTCATGCTTCTATATGTGTACAGTGGAAGTGAACAATTAAGTAAATGGATAGTGAATGATAAGACCCAGGTTTCTCACTGTTGGTTGGGAGTTTACAAAGTAACTTTATAGCATAGAACTCTAACAAGCACCATGTTGATTATATGTATCCTTGATATGATGTGATGAAAATGATACTTCTTCTCTGTGGTTTTCCTCCCCAAAACACATAATTTCAGTCTAAATCAAGGCAAAAACTTCAGAAAAATCCCAGTGGAGAAACATTTTACAAAATACTTGACCAATGCTCTTCAAAATTATGGTCATCAAAAACAAGAAAAGTCTGAGAAACTGTCAGAGCCAAGAGGCGCCTAAGAAGAAATGGCCACTAAAGGTACTGTGGTATACTGTATTGGAGACATTAATAATTAGGGAAACTGAAGGCATAATTTTTTAAGAATTTTCTGCACTATCTTTGCAATTGTTCTGTAAATCTGAAATTGTTCTTAAAAATAAAGTTTATCAAGTATTGAAAATATTAGTCAATTGTGGAGAAACTGGAACCCTCATCCATTGTTGATGGGAATGTAAAATGGTACAGCTATTGTGGAAAATATTTTGGCAGTTCCTCAAAAAATTGAACATAAAACTACCATATGATCCAGCAATCCCAAATTTAGGTGTATACCCAGAAGAGGTTAAGGCAGGAATGCAAACAGAAACCTGTACAGCAATGTTGTTTGCAGCACTTCTCACAATAGCTAAAAGGTAGAAACAAGCAAAATATCCATCAACGAATGGATAAACAAAATTTGGTACATACAGACAATAAAATACTACTCAGCCATAAAGAAAAATGAAGTCCTGATACATGTCATAACATAGATGAACTTTGAAAACATCATGCTGAGCGAAATGTCATTGCAAAAGTGCAAATATAAATCCTCTCACTTACATGAAATAAGCAAATACATAGAAACCAAAGATTATTAGTGGTTACCAGAGGTGGGAGGGAGGGGGAAAGGAGGAGCTTTTAGTTAGGGGGCACTGAATTTATGTTAATGGTGGTGGAATGATTTGGAAAAGGATAGAGAGAATGGTTGCACAACTTGAAGAATGTGATCAACATTACTGAATTGTACATGTAGAAATTGTTGAGATGGTGTACTTTTTTATGTATATTTTCACCACAATAAAATTTAGAATATGTATATTAGTCAGATGCAAAAGCCTTGGAAGCAGGGAACACGGAGGATGACCTCAGATTCCATCACATGTCTGGAACAAATAATATCACTGCTGTAATATAATTCTCACATTCTTAATCCATTAAATCAGAATAATGATACAAATTTCATGAAGTGATTGGATTGAATTAAATTAAATAGAGTAATTGAATTATTTCATTTTACTTGAATCCACTATCAACACCCATGGAAGTTACAGTCAAGAAAAAATGTATTATTGCATTGGGCAAATCTGCTTCAAAAGACCTCTTTAAAGTGTTAAAAAGCAAAGATGTCACTTTGAGGACTAAGGGGCACCTGACCCAAGCCATGGTATTTTCAAATGCCTCATGTGCATGTGAAATCTGCGCAATGAATAAGGAGGATCTAAGAAGAATTGATGCCTTTGAATTATGATGTTGGAGAAGAATATTGAATATATCATGGACCTCCAGAAGAACGAACAATCTGTCTTAGAAGAAGTACAGCCAGAATGCTCCTTAGAAGCAAGGATGACAAGACTTTGTTTCACGTACTTTGGACATGTCATCAGGAGGAACCAGTCCCTGGAGAAGGACATCGTGTTTGGTAAAGTGGAGGGTCAGCCAAAAGAAGGAAAATCCTCGATGAGATGGATTGATGCAGTGGCTGCAACAATGGACTCAAGCATAACAACGATTGTAAGAATGGCACAGGACTGAGCAGGGTTTCATTCTGTTGTACACAGGGTCGCTGTGAGTTGGAACCGACTCGACGGCACCTAACAACAACAATTGAATTAAGTAAAATAGTAAATATAAAATGTCTGACTTGTGCCTACTATTTGTTTTTTTGGTGCCTATTATTAGTGAATTTTCAGATACACTGTGTTTCAATCTCTCACAGATTTATTCCCCACCTCTGCATCCCCACTTCCACTGTGCTATTTCCACCCCTCTTCATCTCTTTATGGCACTCTGGTGGCGCAGTGGGTTAAGAACTCAGCTGCTAACCAAAAGGTTGGCAATTTGAATCTCCTTGGAAATCCTATGGGGCAGTTCTAGTCTGTCCTATAGGGTCGCTATAGGGTTGCTATGAGTAGGAATAGACTTGATTGCAACGGGATTTTTTTGGTATATTGACCTAGGGTAATTTTTTCCCTGACATAAACCCTTCTTGACTCTCCACTAGTTTCAGAATTAAGTATCAACCCTATAGCCAAAAATGTAAGGCTGCCTGTTATCTGGCTCCCACCTACACAGCCAAACTCATGTTTCACTCTTCATCCTGTGTCCCTCACTGATGATCAGATATTAAGAAATGTGTGCAATTTCGTGAACACACCTTAAAACCCAGTGCCATTGAGTCATCTTTATGAAAGCCAACTGCCACATCTTTCTCCTACAGAGCATTTGGTGGGATTAACTCACTGCCCTTTTGGTTAACAGCCAACCACTTAACCACGGCACCACCAGGGCTCGTTAAGCACACCTTACAGTTTAATTAATCCCCACACTTACTCACCTCCTTCCCCTTTTCTGGAGTACTGTTACGCATTCTCCACCTGGAAGAACTCTAGCTTCTCTTTCAGGCTTAGTACCACTATAACATTCTCTGTAAAGCCTTTATTAACTTCCAAAGGAAGAAGTGACTACTTTTAAACCCAACTTGCCAGGATTGCAGCACCACCTCAGGGTATTGCATTTAATTATTTCCATGTCTCATTCCCTGTTTAGACTGCGAGGTCCTTGAGAGAAGGAAGAATATCTCACTCATTTCTTTATCCTCAGAATATAACTGAGTGCCTACCACACAGTATTTGCCGAATAAATGTTTGTTGAAGGACTAAAAAAACAAATAGTTGAATAAGGTTAAATAAGTATTCCCAACAATGGGAGAGAAAGGAGAAGCAGTGAAACAAAGAGAAACACTGTTGAGAGAGAGATATTCCATGATTCAGAACCAACACTACAGGAGACAGATCAGAGAAATAAGATATTTTAGTGTATCCAAAATCACCCTCCAGAATCATGGACTTTAACTTGGCAAGATTTTGCATTAATTAGCTTTCTTTAACTTGTTATCTTTATTAATGCCCCTGAATTTATTAATAATAAAACAAGTTCTATTCACTATATCACATCTCCCAGGAACTGTGAAGAAGTCGTGCTCACCCAGATATTATCAAAGAAGACTCTGAGTTCACTGAAACAGTTTTTTCCTTGGATGGTGGATCAAACCGGGAGCTCTACACCAAGAAGGGTAGGGAGATGGAACCACTCTTGAGACCTCGGGAAGACATCATTTGTTTTCAGGTGTTTTCTATCACCTGAGATAAGGTGCCCTGGTGTAGCAGTGGTTAAAGCGACTGCTAACTGAAAGGTCAGAGGTTCAAAACTACCAGTGGCTGCACAGGAGGAAGATGTGGCAGTCTGCTTCTGTAGAGATTTACAGCCTTTGAAACCCCATGGGGTTGTTATAAGTCGAAATCGGCTCTACGGCAGTGGTTTTGTTTGAAAAGTGTAGAAGTACCTATATCTGTGGGTTTAAGGTTTGAATTCCCATGAGTCTCATTAATGAAGTATTCTTTTATCTCTCTACTCCCCGAGGGATTTAGTTCTCTGGAGCTAGGAGAGAAAAACAAAATGCAAACTTGTGTCAGATTTGACCCTTGCAAGACAGCTATGGAGATCAATGTACATCTCTTATTCCAATGAAGTCCTTCCTCCAGGAGGAGGTCACTTCTCTTTAGATGTGGATTCTAGTGTTGCAGGGTGCTCCATTAAGATGGACACACCACTGATTCTGAAGGGAGATTCTGGGCATACTAAAATATCTCCTGTCTTCTATCTGTTTTCTCTGGTGTTAGCTACCAATCCTGGGACCTCCCTCTCTCATTAATATTTCCCTTTATTTCACTATTTCTCCTTTTTTCCCCACTATTGGAAGTATCTATTTAACCTCAACCAATCGTTTGTTCTTTTAGTTGTTCAACAAATACTCATTCAGAAATTGCTGTATGATAGGCACTAAACTATGCTCTGGGGGTGAAGAAAAGAGTAAGACGTTGTTCCTTCCCTCCGAGATCCCACAGTTTAAACAAAGGAAGAGACATGGAAATAAATAAATGCAGTGAGGTTGCAGTGCAATCTTATTGAATTGGATCCAAAAAGTAATCAATGTTTCCTGGGGAGGTTAGAGATAGCATCAGAGAGAAGTTGATAATTATACTGAACCTGGAAAGAAGATTTAGTCCTTCCAGGTGGAAAAGTGGTGAGAGCTCTCCAAGAAGATGCAACAGGGAATAAAATGGGATTAATTGAAATTTAAGATGTGTTTAAGCAGAAAGTGAAGGCTGAGTCAGAGTTTTAAACAGCCTGAGCTCTTTACATTGCAAATCAAAAACTGAATATCCCCTCTCTAATAAATTATTCATTTGTTATTGTAATTTTCATCTCTAGAATTTCTATTTGAATCCTTGAAGGAGTGTCCCAAAACAGTCAATCTGCAATGAACAGTAGAGTATTTTCTTTTTCTGTTCCCTTTGTTCTCTTTTTGTATGGTTTTTGTTTTCTTGTTTGTTTTGTTTTGGCTCCAGATGTGTAGTGGTCTCTGTCAAACCACTAGCTGACCACTAAGATAAAGAAATAGAAACTTCAGATTTTACACATGACAAAAAAAATCAGACTTTTAAGAAGTAGTTTAGAAAACTCATTAAGCAAATAAAAAACTACAACCCACAGCAAACGACAACAAATCCTGCAGCATGAGGAGACTCAGTCTCCAGATTTACCACATCATAATATTAAAAAATGTCCAATATTCAACAAAAAATTATGAGGCATGAAAGAAATAAGAAAATATGGCCCATTGTCAGGGAAAAAAAAGTTTAATAAATTGTTCCTGAGAAAGTGCAATCATTGGACTTACAGCTTAAACAAATTGTATTAAATATGCTCAGAGGTTTAAAGAAAACTATTAACAAAGAACTAAAGGGAACCAGACAATGATGCTTTACCAACTAGAGAATATCAATAAAGAGATAAAACTTATAAAAAGGATTTCAAATAGAAATTCTAGAGATGAAAATTACAATAACAAATGAATAATTTATTAGAGGGAGGACATTCAGTTTTTGATTTACAATGTAAAGAGCCTGAAGTCATCACTCACATACTCACAATAAGAAGAAAGCTGAACAAACTGAAAGTTAACAACTTGTCATAGATAATTTAGACAGTTGAGGTCCCAGCACAAACCACCTCCCCAAAAGCTAAAAGATACATGAAGACAGGAGAATCAGAACTTAATGGGAACATAAGACGCTGTAGCAAGTAACTGGTAAAAACACAAATAGTATTTGACAAAGGGCTGGCAGCAGGGTGTGGACTAGCTTAAACGTTAATGACTCCTGGGGGCCCAATCTGAGGGGGAGCCCCACACTTTTATGAATTATACTCATCATTTTCTTCTCTAAGCATTTCAGCTCCAGAGGGTGGGAAAAACGGTAATTATCTCCTATTTTTAACTTAGACACACTTTGACACCGGCCACATTATTATGGATTACAGGTAAGTACTCTATAACTGCTCTCTACTGTGTCTTTGGTTAATCAGGGCTCCTTGATCTTGAGAGTGTTATTCTGGGTTTTTTTGCCCCCTTTTGTACAATTCAAGTACGAGGAAAAAGTGTCAACTTTTCTAAAACTTTTCATTGAAGGATACCAGTAAATGATTTCTGAATTTAAATTACTGTAACAGGGCCCTGGTGACACAGTGGTTAAGTGTTTGCCTGCAAACCAAAAGGTCAGCAGTTCGAATCCGCATAATAGAACATATGCTCCTTAGAAGCAAAGATGGTGAGACTACATCTCACATACTTGGTCATGTTATCAAGAGGGACCAGTCCCTGGAGAAGGACATCATGCTTGGTAAAGTGGAGGGTCAGCAAAAAAAGAGGAAGATCCTCAAAGAGATGAATTGACACAGTGGCTGCAACTATGGGTTCAAGAATAACAATGTTTGTGAGGATAGTGCAGGACAGGGCTGTGTTTCATTATTGTGCATAGGGTTTCTATGAGTCAGAACTGACTCGACAGCACCTAACAACAACGACAACAAAACACAAACAAATGAAAGCTCAAACAGTAGGAGTCTGCTCCTCTTTCACATTGTATGCCTCCAATGGTTTTAAGGCAGTGATCATCATGCCCTTATTTCTCCAGGAAAAATCATACCATATCCCACTGTAACCTGATGGGTGTCCCGTGCACAATCTTTGTCAAGCTTCTTTAGCTGAAATCCATATTTTAATGACTCTCTCCAAGTTTGCCCTTCAAATATAACATATATTGTGCATAAGTTTAACTAGTAGAAGAGGTCTTTCTCTTTTGTCTCCTTTCTCATAGCCAATTTACAGATATTCCTAGAATAAAATTGTTTCCATGAAAACAAATTTATTCCCTCAGTTCAGAATGAGTCATTATTGTTACTGCATATTTCAGGGATTCCAAAGTAGAGTAAGTCTGCAGTGATAGAATTCAGGACAATAATTCTTCTGAGGTAAATGTTGGAGGGACAGTAACGGTTAACTAAGACAAGATGTAAGAATATATGATAGAGTTATGAGAGTATCATTCACTCATTTCTTGTTCTACAAATCTTGTCTAAAGAAGTTATGAGCTAGCTGGGTATGTTAGAAAGAAACAAGAAAAAGTGTTAGGGAATGTTGAGAGATATACAATCATTCTCTCTTAAAATACACACAAATTTGAATAAAATTTGGCATCCACCGTTAGGTCTACACATTATCAGTGTGAGGGGAGTAGAGCTGATCGACACTCAACATCCATTTCTCTTTTTTCTGTTTTTTGTTCCTATACTGCAGAGGGTGGTCACTGGAACACTATATTTCCAAGACTCACTGAAACCTAAAGGTTCAGATGTGATTTCTAGAATATTAATGAGATGTACACATGGGTAATTCAGAAGGCAAAAGTGAGGTAAATTTCTTGTTTCTGCCAATTCTGCTGCCAACCATGGCTGGAGAGACATTGGGGTTTTTTGGAAATAGTGGAAGCAAATTTCCACATCAGTAGTTTCAGAATACTCCTTAGAAGCAAGAACGGTGAGACCTCATCTCACATACTTTGGACATGTTTTCAGGAGGGACAAGTCACTGGAGAAGGACATCATGCTTGGTAAAGTAGAGGATCAGTTAAAATGAGGAAGAACCTCAATGAGATGGATTAACACAGTGGCTACAACAATGGGCTCAAGCATAACAATAATTGTGAGGATTGTGCAGGACCAGGCAATGTTTCCTTCTGTTGTACTTGGGGTCGCTATGAGTTGGAACTGACTCAACGGCACCTAACAATAATAACAACAACAGTTTCCTGGTTGCCAAGAAGTGATGGGCACACCCTTTGTTAAACAAGTGCAGATCTAGCAGATACAGTGTGTCTTTAGCTAGCACTTACAGCAAAACCTTTCTACTACCTAGATTGCAGAAAATGCAATGTGTTGGTAGAGCCAGTCATTTCAGTGGAGTCTTAATTCTCCCACCTTTCTAATGAGAGTAGAAGTATCAACTTTCCTAACCTGCCTCGTTTTCAGTGCTGTTTTAGGAGTTATTTTCAGTATTTTAAGGACAAACTATCAACCCTTTCAAAAATGTTATAAGTACACACACAGTTTCTTCTCAAAGTACTTAAACAGAAACAAAGTTTTCTCTGAATAAAATAACCCAGAAAGGTAGACTATCTGATATCAAAACTGATTGCAAAAAACAGATCTTCCATAACAGGAATCTCAAAATTGATATTATAAATTGTTGAGTTTGATGGCATTGAAGATGCTGTTACCATTGGATAATGGTATTCTGGTAGTCCACGGATAGCAGTGGCAATGCTGTTTCATAATGTATCATCTAGATTCACCCAAAGGAACTGCATACTGAGCAAAAGATTTTGGCAGACTGACTAACTTATGGGATAAATGATTTTGTTTGGAATAAGAATCCAAGGAATGTAGAATGGGCTGGGAGCTTTTGAGTGCATGATAGATGTTTCAGAAAGACCATGAGAAGCTGAGGATTTCAAATTCTTAGATCGTGGCACAATTAACAAACCAGGAAATTCCCTGGACCACTTGAATCAATCTCTTGTCTCTCAAGCCTGCTGGTCTGATGTGGGTATGACTGAGAAAACAGAGCCTAATCCTGAAGATTGATGAACAACAAAATAAGCTCAATCAACAGTCTTGCTAAATGTTTTGAGTAAAATTTAAGGCATTATTTGGAAAGAGGCACTTAAAAAAAAGTAATAGGTATGTGTGGGTGGGTTTAAGTGAATCGTAATACTCTGTTTCTCCAAACTACAAGGAAAATTCACTGCTACCCAGTGTGTACATCTTTACCTGTCTGAAGAGACAAGTAGTACTTCATCTGAAGACCCTATAATGCTTTTCCCTAAGGTATGCTTACCTTGCAAAAGGATTACAACTGTTTCCATGACTTGTGTCTTCCCTTCTCATTACCTCAAAACTGAGATCTGGACTAGGGTCTCAGGATGCCACAGAGAGACAAATGCAAGTCTGAATAAGAAAAAGAAGACTAAGTTATAAAAATAACTGCAAAATGTTCCTAATTTTTATTTTAAAAACGTGGGGAATATGTCAGACAATAACTTGTATGGGTGCCAGTCCATGGAAGAACAAAAAAAAATTTTAGAACATGGCAAGTATAGTGATGGGATTCATTAACAGAGATTCTGAGTTCCACATGCCAGCTTAAGCAAATGGGCATAATTCTAAATTTTTCTCGGTTAGTTGACTAAAGCTTGGATTTTACAGCATCCAGCTCTAAAGGAAGTTCAGTGACATAAATATCTTACTATAATATAGGCAAGGAATTAAAATGCAAAGGAAAAGGGATGTTGTGGATTTATCATGTGTGATTTAATCACTTACTTTCCAAGTATACACTAGGAAAGGGCTCAGAGGACCTTGTGTTTACCAGGGGATTGAGAAATACATTGGTGAGGGGTGCAACAGCTTCCTCAGAAATCTCTGTAGTGGTTGTCCTCTGTGTGATACAGGTAAGGTGGGAGATGCTGACAGTGAAATAGATGTCTCCTAAGTTCACTGGGGATAATGGCATGTTGAACTGGCATCACTAAACGACCAGAGGTATGGTATTCATAGTTAATGTAACAGGCAGCAGGACCAGCATGTGAATCCATATAGATTAAACAACATGTCACTTTGGAAATAGCAAATTGTCCATGGTATCTCCATGAATAAAAAAAGATGAGCAGCCTATTAAGTTCCTATCCAATCTGTGTAACTAAAAATACTCTAGTTATAGTGAAAAGAAACTTGACTTGAGTCACCAAAATGAAGTATCAGTATCTTGCACTTGATTCTCAGACCTGAGGCTGCAAACTGACACAGGTCCTCAAGTGGTGAGGCAAATTACCCTTGTGGATGAATTATAAAACAGCCACAAAATTTTATTTCTTCTATACATTTTATTCTCTCTCTCCCTCTCTTCTCCCCTTCCTCTGTGTATGAGTTTATTTCTCTCTCTTTTAGGAAGAGTTAAATATTTACCAGAACACTAGTACTCAAAGGAATTTGTGGCCTTTTACCTGGAATATTGTGAGATGAGTAAAGGGAAATAACTAGATCACTTTCTTGAAATTTGGTTACCAATACTGAGCTAACACTAATCCCAAAATTTCACTATATCGTGCCAATGAAAACTGTGGATTCTCAGGTCAGGTGATGAATGAAGCATTAGCCTTACTCTCTTTCACAAATACAGTAGATTCACAAATATAGCCTCTTATTTCCTAATTTTTTGGTGCATAATTTGAAATGATACAGTTGTTAATTGGCAGAATGCCCACATTGCTTTTGTGACCTGTAATGTAAGTGAGGCTATTGTGGTAGGAAGTATCAAGGAATATCTCCTAAAAGTTTTCCTCCCATAAAAAATATCTTTTAAAGAGCAACAATGTATCCCTGAATAAATCAGAGAGATTAGTGACAACATCAATGTTGGAAGGAACAGAGGTTGTAATTTCTATTACATCTCCCACTTAATTCATGTTTGAGGCTATGCAGAAGAAAACTAGATCTTGAGACTGAATGTGGATTATTATAAACTAAATCAGGTGGTGACAAGAAATGTTTCTGCTAATCCAGGTAGGATCTCTTTCTGGAGCTTAATAAAATAAACCCAGGCAAGTTGAGAACAGTCTTTGATATGACAAATGATTTTTCTCCAAAAGCAGATAATACAAGAGGCAGTTGCTTTCATCTGGCAGAGAAAGCAGTACACCTTCATTCCTCCAGCTCTTTGTATAAATGTATAAGTTTCCAATTTCCTATATAAAATATTTTACTGCTTAAAAGTCATGTAGTTGATTCTGTCTTCTAATCCAAATCCATGGTACACAATCAGGGAGGTGAAAAAAAAATTAAATGAAGTGTAGCAAAATAATTGCTTATAATGTATGAAAATTAGAAAGATTGAACTTTGGAAACAAGAAAGACAGCAGATTTTCTATTATGAACTGATAAAAGTATCATGGCTTAAGGCTTAATGATTTTGAGCTCTGTTACTTATGAGTAACTAATTTTGAGACAAAGGATTCTGTCATGTAATGTTTTACAGCTAAAGAGTTTTTTTAGGGCTAGCTTTATGTCCTCGCTTCTAAGACTGTAGATAAAGGGGTTCAGCATGGGTGTGACCACAGTGTACATCACTGAGGCTATTGTAGTTTTCCTGGACTTTTGAGTAGCAGCAGAACTAAGATACACTCCAAAAAATGTACCATAAAACAAGGAAACAACTGAGAGGTGAGACCCACAAGTGGAAAAGGCTTTATACTTGTCCCAAGCTGATTAAATTCTCAAAATGGAGGATACAATCTTAGAGTGTGATAAGATGATACCAATGAGTGGAATAATAACCAGAAATCCTTTTGCAATGTACATCATGAGATCATTGAGGAAGGTGTCAGAACAAGCAAGTTGGACTACCTGGTTAAGTTCCCAGAAAAAGTGGGGAATTTCTAACTGTGTACAAAAGTCTCAAATAGAGAGTTCAGAACACTCAATAAATAAGATTCCAGAAGTAAGTGGCCACAAATTTGGGGGTTCATGGTGACCGTGTAGTGCAGTGAGTGACAGATGGCCACAAAATGGTCATAGGCCATCACTGTGAAGAGGAAGTTATCTAATCTTCCAATCTAATCTTCCAACAACCATGAAAAAATATATCTGACTGAGGCAGCCTTCATAGCTTACGACTTTGCTCTGCATCTGAATGTTCAGCAGCATCTTTGGAACAGTGGTGGAGGTGAAACAGATGTCTGAAAAAGAGAGATTGGAAAGAAAGAAGTACATGGGTGTGTGGAGGTGGGTGTCGGTGATAATGGCCAGAATGATGAGCAGATTCCCAATAAAGGTGACCAGGTACATGGACAGGAATATCCCAAAGAGGAAAGGCTGCACTTGGACCTCTTCTGAGAGTCCCAGGGGATAAATGCTGAAGAACACGTTTGGTTTCTTGGTTCCATGTAGCTGATGAAACTGCTGGGAAAGAGACAGGTGTGATGCAAATTAGGCACAAGCAGTGATCAACCACTTAACAGTCGTGCTGTTTGTATTTTAAACATGTTTCATTAATTAATTAATACAATATATTATCTATAGATCTAGTGCCCTTTACCTGAAAATTTCATGGAATCCCCAAGTCTCCATCTTCTCCTTGATGCTGAAACAGACTAGCCACTATCTCAAAGCAATATTTTCCTCTGAAATTTTTGAGGCATACTTTTATACAGTTATCAAATATTTTTGACCATTTATTTGGTGTCAAGTATTACTGAAGTCACTCGGAAAAAGCAGGGAATTAAGTAAAAGAATATACGGTAAGAAAGTCATGGTGTGAAGAGGAAATGGCTTTCATATAGCCACCTCTAATATGGGGATGTTGGGCAGAAAATCTAAAATCAATGTGGAAGTGAGCCAAGATGATAACTGTAAGAAGAGCATTTAGGACAGAGAAATATCCAGTGTAATGTCCCTGAGATAGGAGCATTCCTGGCACCAGCAGGGAACAGCAAGAAGAACATGTGACTGGCTTGGGTAACGCAACAGGGGTATATGTTGTGGTAAGATCAGAGAGGTAGCAGAAAGCCAAAGCTCCTAACACATGAGATCCCACAGTTCAATTGCTGTTTTTTATATATGTATATTATTTATTATATATATTACTGTATACATTATATAAAATGTGTATAAAAGAAACATAATTCATCCTTCCATAAACTACACTTTACCTTCCCCAACTTCCATTTTTGTCTAAAATCTGCATTTAGATTATAGAACAGTTTCAGCTTCAGAGATCTGATAAAACTATTTTCTCTTCACTGATAACTTTTCCAACTCTTTATACGCCCATCTAAAAACTTGTTGCCAATGAATCATTTCTGATGTGTAGCAATCCTAACAGAGAAAATATTGAAGTTGTCAAGGATTTCATTTTATTTGGATCGACAATCAAAGCCCATGGAAGCAGCAGTCAAGAAGTCAAACAACATATTGCATTGGGCAAATCTGCTGCAAAAGACCTTTTTAAAGTGTTAAAAAGTAAAGATGTCACTTTGAGGACTAAGGTGCACCTGACACAAGTCATGATATTTTCAATCACCTCATATGCATGTGAAAGCTGGACAATGAAAAAGAAAGAGAAGAAGAATTGATGCATTTGGTCTTTGGTGTTGGTGAAAAATATTGAATATACCATGGACTGCCAAAAGAATGAAGAAATTTGTCTTGGAAGAAGTACAGACAGAATGCTCCTTAGAAGCTAGGATGGTAAGACTTCATCTCACATACTTTGGATATATTATCAGGAAGCACCAGTCCCTAGAGAAGGACATCATGCTTGGTAAAGTAGAGGGTCAGCAAAAAAGAGGAAGATCCTCAGTGAGGTGGATTGACACAGTGGTTGCAGCAATGGGCTCAAGCATAGCAATGATTGTGAGGATGGTGCAGGACCAGGCAGCCTTTCATTCTATTGTACATAGGGACACTATGAGTTGAAACTGACTCAACAGCTCCTAACAAAAACAACACACACCCACCTACTCACCCCCACACAAAACCAGGATGTGTTATTGTGTATAGGTCAACCTGAGTGATGTATAGCTGACTGAACCAGAGAAGGACACTCCATAAGATGAGCCATTCAGCTTCACTGTCCTCTGAGAATTGAGTTTTATAATTCAATGATCCCAACTGGGTAGCTTGATGTGGAGATCTTATAGCATGTGTATGGAGGACAGAAAGTCAGTTTACAATAGGGAAAGAAGATTGAAGTAAACACAAAAGGAAAGAGAGAGATAAAAGACTGCACAGAATTCTGAGAGAGTGTTGGGGAATCAACCAGAGACTGGGTACCGACAGCATTATAGCCCCAAATTATAGTCCCAAAATGTCCAGAAAAAAGAGAAAAAAAAAAGAACAGTAGAAATACCCAACTAAATAAATACTTCCAATATTTATGGCAGAAAAGAATTTATATCCTCACACTATCAACTTACAAGTGTATGTCAATAAAAAGTGAAAACACATAAAAATTAACAAAATTCAAACAAAAGATTTCCAATAATTTTTTTCAAAATCGAACGAGTTTTTAAAATGTTTTGGTATAGAAAATAGTCATTTTAAAAAATTAATGAAATGCTAGTAAATTCTAAAAAAAAAATTTAAGGAATAAATAATACTAATTCTCCATAACACCTTCTAAAAAATTAGAAGCAGAAGCAACACTTCTTAACTCATTCTGGGAAGCCAGTATTACCCTAATACCATAACCAGGTAAAGACATTACAAGAAAGGAAAACCACAGATCGGTATTCTCACGAACATAGATGCAAAACTCTTTAAGAATATTAGCAAACCAAACCCAACAAAATATTTTTAGAAATTAAGCACCAATTGGGATTTAGTCCAGGTATGCAAAGTGGTCCAACATTAAAAAATCAACAGACTAAAGAAAAAAAATCATATGATCATGTTAATTGATGCAGAAAATAATTTGACAAAATCCAACACTTATTCATCATAAAAGCTCTCAGTAAATTATGAATAGAAGGGCATTTCCTACACTTCCTATCCCTCAGAGGTATAGGTTAAAAATTCTGATACTTCATTACATGTATACTGGAATTGAACAGCTACATACACGGGTGGCAGATGGCAAGAATCAGAATTCTCATTGTTGGAGTGAGAGTTTACAGACAATCAAGCAAAAGAGGCTAGAATGATCTATGTGGCAATAGACTAGAGTTGGACACATCAGTGTGAACTTAGTGTAATATAGATGCAGATGGTTACATACAGAAATATTTATAGATATTTGTACCTGGTGGTTCGGTGGTTAAGAGCTATGGCTACTGACCAAAAGGTCGGCAATTCGAACCCACCAGCTGCTCCATGGGAGTAAGATGTGACAATTTGCTTCTGTAAAGATTACAGCCTTGGAAACCCTATGGGGAAGTTCTACTCTGTCCTATAGGGTCATGATGAGTCAGAATTCGACTGGACGGCAACAGGTGTTTTATGGGTGCATACACAGATTACTATACAAATATGTATTTCCTTGGTCTGTCAGATGAGAGGGCCTTGAGACCCTAGTAGAAAATGGTCAAATCTAGTGTTCAGCTCTTAATGTTTCTAATACCATTCTCCAATAAAAGGAACCATGGCTCTTTGGAGAAATGACTGATTCTAGGACTAGGGCAGGAAATATATAAGAAGAGACTGGGGCATCTTGTAGTGTCTGAAAGTAATGTAGTTCTTAAAAAAAAAAACTAAAATGATGAGGATATGTCAAGGGGACATGGAAACCCACTGAAAGAACTCCCCGTGGCCAAAGCTGGAATAATTTGAGTAAAAAGATAAATGAAGTAGTATTGGATTATACCCAAAGTATAAAATAAATATCCATGAGTCCATACTGATATAAATGATTGAAAAAAATAAATAAATGAGGAGACCCCTTGTGCAGAAGAATTCCAATAATTTATGTAGATATTCAGCTTTCTAGGAGATGGAGCTTAGATAGCTCTTTACTCCTGAAGTGTGGGGTTGCACAGTTACTTCCTTGTAAAGAGTACAGTATGGAAAGAGGAGAAGGGGGTAATTTTACAGTGTGGAAATCTGACAAGTACTATTTCAGCCAGGTCGTCAAGGTGAACATCAACAATAATAAGTCACGCTGATAGTTTGCACCTGTTATGGATTGAATTGTGCTCACCAGAATAAGTCCTAATGCCATGTACCTGTGAACAGGAACTTGTTTGGAAATAGGGTCTTTGAAGATGTTATCAGCTAAATTAACATTAGGTTATAAAAGCGTAGGATGGGATCTAATCTCATCTGAGTAGTGTCCTTGTAACAGAGAGAAGACACAGAGAGATAGATGGAGGGATGAAGGCCATGTGAAGATGTTATCTACAAGCCAAGAAATCCCTGGAGCCACAAGAAGATGAGAAAGAAAAAAAAAATCTTCCCCTAGAGTCTTCGGAGAGAACATGGCCCTACTGACACCCTGAAGGCAGACTACTGTAATTCAGAACTATGAGACAATATATTTCTGCTGTGAAATCTCCCCTCTTTGTGGTACTTCGTTACAGCAGCCCTAGGAAACAAATACAGTGCCCTTGATATGATGTGGTAAAAGTGGCACAGTACCTCTGTTGGAGCTCTGGCAGCATGGTGGTTAAGAGCTCAGGC
Source organism: Dugong dugon (assembly GCA_030035585.1). Lineage (NCBI taxonomy): Eukaryota > Metazoa > Chordata > Mammalia > Sirenia > Dugongidae > Dugong > Dugong dugon. The sequence goes on along the minus strand of CM057462.1, from coordinate 18,674,570 downwards.
TGCTAACCAAAATGTCAGCAGTTCAAATCCACCAGCCACTCCTGGAAGCCCTATAGGGCAGCTCTACTCTGTCCTATAGGGTCGCTATGAGTCAGAATCAACTCGACAGTAACGGGTATTCCTCTGTGGTCTTCCTCCCCAAAACACATAAGCTGAGACTAATCATAAGAAAAACATCAGACAAATACCAACTGGAGGACATTTTACAAAACGTTTGACCAGTACTCCTCAAAACTATCAAGGCCATCAAAAACAAGGGGAGTATGAGAAACTGTCACAGTCAAGAGGAGCTAAAGAAGAAATGACAGCTAAATATAATGTAGTATCCAGGATGGGAGATAGTGATAATAGGCAAAACTGGGTGTGGGGTTCAGAAGAGCTTTCTGTATTATCTTCCCATATTTTCTGTAAATCTGAAACTTTTCTAAAAATAAAGTTTATTAAAAATTAAAAATATTAGATGAAAAACCTTTGCAAAGAGCAAGCTCTCGCCTTGACTCCAGATTCCACTACATTCCTTGGACAAGCAATATCACTGCTATAAATCTCGAATTTTTAATCCATAAAATTGGAATAATGATATCAATTTCATAGAGTGACTGAATTAAAGTGTTTGAGTTAAATAAAATAACTGATATAGCATGTCTGGTTTTGTGCCTAGTATTAATCAATGAATTTTTTGATACATTATGATTCAATCCCTCACAGAGTCATTCCCCCTTTCCATTCCCATTTTCACTGTACTATTTCCACCCCTCCTCATCTCTCTGTGGCTTTGACAACAGCAATACTCTATACCTCATGATGACCAGAGATAACTTTTCTACAGAATTAGCTTGATATTGGACAATCCCTGACACAAATGCTGCTTGAACTCTACACTAGTTTAAGAATTACATATCAGTCCTGTAGCCAAAATATAAGGCTCTCTGTAATCTGACTGCTTCCCACCTGGCCAAGTTCACGTTGCAATCTTTATATTGTGGACCTTCAATGTTGGTCAGATATTAAGAACTATTTACAACTTCCTAAGCACAACTTTGGTGTTGGTAAAGAATACTGAATATACCATGGGCTACCAGAATAATGAACAAATATGTCTTGGAAGAATTACTGCCAGAATACTCCTTAGAGCAAGGATGGCGAGACTTCATCTCACATACTTTGGACAGGTTAACAGGTGGGACCAGTCCCTAGAGAAGGACATCATACTTGGTAAAGTAGAGGATGAGCAAAAAGAGGAAGATCCTCAATGAGACAGATTGACACATGGCTGCAACAATGGGCCTCAAGCATAGCAAAGATTATGAGGATGGCACAGGACTAGGCAGTGTTTTGTTCTGTTGTACATGAGGTCGCTATGAGTTGGAACCAACTCAATGACACCTAACAACAACAAAACACAACTTACAGTTTAATTAATTCCTACATTTACTATCCCTCTGCCACTTCCTGGGGGTGCTCTTACCCCTTTCTCCACTTACAAAAGCTCCGACTCTTCCTTTAAGGTTCAGTACCACTATAAGAGTCTCTGTGAAACCTTCACTAACCTCCAAAGGAAAAGGTGACTACTTTTAAACCCAATTCACCAGTATTCTAGTGCAAAATCAGGGTACTACATTTGTTTATTTCCGTGGCCCTTTCCCTGTTTTGACTGTGAGTACATTGAGAGAACGAGATGGATTGACACAGTGGCTGCAACAACGGGTTCAAACATAACAATGATTGTGAGGATGTCACAGGACCAGGTAGTGTTTCATTCTGTTGAACATAGCGTCACTATGAGTCAGAACTCGACGGCACCTAACAACAATACATTTAGACAAGGAGATATGGTTTACTCATTTCTTAATTTCCAGATATAATTGCTTCTTACAGTGCTTGTGAATAAATGTTTATTGACTGACTAAAAGAACAAATAGTTGAACAAGATTAAACAGAGATTTCCAACAATGAAGGAGAAAAGAGAATCAGTGAAACAAGGAGAAATGCTATTGAGAGAAAGGGGCCCTGTGATTGAAAGCCAGTGCTATAGGAGATCAGAGAATGAAGATATTTTAGTGTTTCTGGAATCTCCCTCCATTATCAGGGGCTTTAACTTCACAGGACTTTGTAACATTAACCTGTTGTTGTACTTAAAGTTATTAACAATAAAAGGTATCCCATGTACCCATAACACGTTCCCAGCAACTGTGAAGGTGCTGTGGCTTACCCGTACATTATGAAGGAAGACTCTATGTTTACTGATGCAGTTTCTTCCTTGGATGATGGATGAAATCAGGAACTCTACACCAAGAAGGGCAGGGAGATAGAACCACTCATGAGGCCTCTGGAAGACATAATCATGTTTTCTAATCACCTGAGATTAATAAAGTAGATTTGAGATGGTATAGGGGAAGTATTTACAATTTCTGTAAGTTTAGGGGCTGAATTCCCATGAGCCCAGTTAATGAAATATTCTTTCACCTCTCTGTTCCCTGAGAGACTTACTTCTCTGGAGCTAGGAGAGAAAAAACAAAATGCAAACTTGGGCCAGATTTGACCCTGGGGAGACACCTTCAAAGCTCCATGTACAAATCTTATCCAAATGGAGTCTGTCTTAGTTATCTAGTGATGCTATAACAGGAATACCATAAGTGGGTGGCTTTAACAAACAAATTTATTTTCTCACAGTTTAGGAGGCTAACCCACTGCCACCAAGAAGATTCTGACTCAGAGGGACCCTATAGGACAGAGAAGAGCTGCCCTTAGCGTTTCCAAGGCCGTAAGCTTTCTGGACATTTTTGCAAAAATGTCATCTTGAAGACTAAGGTGTGCCTGACCCAAGTCATTGTGTTGTCAATCACCTCATATGAATGCAAAAGTTGGAAAATGAATAAGGAAGACCGAAGAAGAATCGACACCCTCGAATTATGGTGCTGCCAAAGAATATTGAATATACCATGGACCGTTAAAAGTACGAACAAATCTGTCTTGGGAGAAGTACAGCCAGAATACCCTTCAGAAGCAAGGATAGCGAGACTGTTGTTGTTAGGTGCCATCAAGTCCATTCCAACGCATAGAGACCCTATGTACAACAGAAACACTGCCCAGTCCTGCACCATCCTCACAATCATTGTTATGCTTGAGCCCATTGTTGCAGTCACTGTGTCAATCCATCTCGTTGAAGGTCTCCCTTTTTTTTTTGCTGGCCCTCTACTTTATCAAGCATAATGTCCTTCTCCAGGGATTGATCCATCCTGATAACATGTCAAAAGTATGTGAGATAGAGTCTCACCATCCTCTCTTCTAAGGAGCATTCCGGCTGTACTTCTTCCAAAACAGATTTGTTTTTTCTTTTGGCAGTTCACAGTATATTCAAAATGCTTTGCCAACACCGCAATTCAAATGCGTCAATTCTTCTTCAGTCTTCCTTATTCATTGTCCAGCTTTCATATACATAGGAGGCGATTGAAAACACCATGGCTTGAGTCAGGTGCACCTCAGTCTTCAAGGTGACATCTTTGCTTTTTAACACTTTAAAGAGGTCTTTTGCAGTAGATTTGCCTAATACAATGTGTCGTTTGATTTCTTGACTGTTGCTTCATGGGTGATTGTGGATCCAAGTAAAATGAAATCCTTGACAACTTCAATATTATCTCTGTTTATCATGATGTTGCTCACTGGCCCAGTTGTGAAGATTTTTGTTGTTTTTATGTTGAGGTGTAATCCAGACTGTAGGCTATAGTCTTTGATCTTCATCAGTAAGTGCTTCAAGTCCTCTTCACTTTCAGCAAGCGAGATTGTGTTATCTGCATAACACAGGTTCTTAATGAGTCTTCCTCCAATCCCGATGCCCCTTCTTCTTCGTAAGTCCAGCTTCCTGGGTTATTTGCTCAGCATACAGACTGAATAAGTATGGTGAAATGATACAACCCTGACACACACCATTCCTGACTTTAAGCCACGCAATGCTCCCTTCTTCTGTTCCAACAACTGCCTCTTGATCTATGCACAGGTTCCTCATGAGCACAATTAAGTGTTCTGGAATTCCCATTCTTTGCAATGTTATCCATAATTTTTTATGATGGACACAGTTGAATGCCTTTGCACAGTCAATAAAACACAGGTAAACATCTTTCTGGTATTCTCTTCTTTCAGCCAGGATCCGTCTGACATCAGCAAGGATATCCCTCATTCCTTGTCCTCTTCTGAATCCGGCTTGAATTTCTGGCAGCCCTGTCAATGTACTGCTGCAGGCACTTCTGGATGATCTTCAGCAAAATGTTACTTGCATGTGATATTAATGATATTGTTCGATAATTTCTGCATTCGGTTAGACCACCTTTCTTGGGAAAAGACATAAATATGGATCTCTTCCAGTCTATTGGCCAGGTAGCTGCCTTTCAAATTTCTTGCCATAGATGAGTGAGTACTTCCAGCACTGTATCTGATTGTTGAAACTTCTGAATTGGTATTCCATCAATTCGTGGAGACCTGTTTTTCGCCAATGCCTTCAGTGCAGCTTGGACCTCTTCCTTCAGTACCATCAGTTCCTGATCATATGCTACCTCTTGAAATGATGGAATTTCGACCAATTCTTTTTGGTATGGTGACTCTGTATTCCTTCCATTTTCTTTTGATGCTTCCTGCATTGTTTATTATTTTCTGCATAGAATCCTTCAATATTGCAACTCGAGGCTTGAATGTTTTCTTTAGTTCTTTCGGCTTGAGAAATGCAGAGCATGTTCTCCACTTTTGGTTTTCTAACTCCAGGTCTTTGCACATGTCATTATAATTCTTTGTCTTCTCAAGCCACCCTTTGAAATCTTCCATTCAGTTCTTTTACTTCATCATTTCTTCCTTTCCCTTTAGCTACTCAACTTTCAAGGCCAAGTTTCACAGTCTAATCTGACATCCATTTTGGTCTTTTTTTTTCTTTCCTGTCTTTTTAATGACCTCTTACTTTATTCATGTATGATGTTATTGATGTCATTCCACAACTCATCTGGTCTTCATTAGTGTTCAGCATGTCAAATCTATTCTTGAGATGGTCTCTAAATTCAGATGGGATATACTCAAGGTCATACTTTGGCTCTCATGGACTTATCTAGTTTTCTTCAGTTTCAGCTTGAACTTGCATATGAGCAACTGATGGTCTGTTCCTCAGTCAGCCACTGGCCTTGTTCTGACTGATGATATTGAGCTTTTCTATTGTCTCTTTCCACAGATGTAGTCGATTTGATTCTTGTGTATTCCATCAGCTGAGGTCCACTTGTATAGTTGCTGTTTATGTTGTTGAAAAAAAGATATTTGCAATGAAGAAGTCATTGGTCTTTCAAAATTCTATCATGCGATCTCTGCCACCGTTTCTATCACCAAGGTCATATTTTCCAACTTCAATCCTTCTTCTTTGTTTCCAACTTTTGCATTCCAATTACCAGTAATTATCAATGCACCTGATTGCATGTTTGATCAATTTCAGACTGCAGAAATCAGTAAAAATCTTCAACCTTCATCTCTGGCTTTAGTGGTTGGTGGGTAAATTTGAATAATAATCATATTAACTGGTTTTCCTTGTAGGCTTATAGATTTTATCCTATCACTGACAGCAATGTACTTCAGGATAGATCTTGAAATGTTGTTTTTGACAATGAACACAACACAGTTCCTCTTCAAGTTGTCATTCCCAGCACAGTAGACCCCGCCACTGTCTAATTCAAAATGGCCAATATCAGTGCATTTCAGCTCACTAATGCCTAGAATATTGATGTTTATGCATTCCATTTCATTTCTGATGATTTCCAATTTTCTTAGAATCATACTTCGTACATTCCACCTTCCGATTATTAATGGATGTTTGCAGCTTTCTCTTCTCTTTTTGAGTCTTGTCACATCTGCAAATGAAGGTTCCAAAAGCTTGACTCCATCCACGTCATTAAGGTGGACTCTACTTTGAGGAGGTAGCTCATCCCCAGTTGTATTTTGAGTGCCTTGCAACCTGAGGGACTCAACTTCCGGCACTATATCAGACAATGTTCCACTGCTATTCATGAGGTTTTCACTGGCTAATTCTTTTCAGAAGTAGACCACCAGGTCCTTTTTCCAAGTCTGTCTTAGTCTGGAACCTTAGCTAAAACCTGTCTGCCATAGATGGTCCTGCTGGCATTTGAATACTGGTGGCATAGCTTCCAGCATCACAGCAACACACAAGCCCTCAAGTATGACAAACTGACAGATGCGTGGAGGATGGCGAGACTACATCTCAGATAGTTTGTACAAGCTCACACCTTATGAAATAATCATGGGCCAACCCATGCATTTAAGCAACATTCAGTTCACAGAGCCTCAACTTGTTAATTTTGACATCCTACAGAATTACAAGGGACTAATGGCTTATTCTCAAGTACAATTTAAACAGGTCTAAGAAGTCTTTTACACCAAGTTTCACAATGACCATTGAACTGGCCATAACCACGAACCTGGTGACCTTGTCTTCTGGAAGAAGTACCAGTGAAAATCAGCTTTAGAGCCTCACTAGAAAGTACTCTATCAACTACTGCTGACCACCCACTGAGCAGCTAAGGACGAGGGAATCTGAACCTTGAGTCCACATCCCTTAATTCAAGTGAGTCTCTCTGTCTTAGGCTAGGTTCTCTAGAGAAGCAAAACCAGTAAAGCATATAAACATATATACAGAGATTTATATCAAGGAAACTGCTCATGTGATTGTAGAGGATAGAAAGTCCGAAGTCCATAGATCAAAGTAGAGACCTCTCCCAAGGCACACAGCCCAAGCTGGCAAGCCCAAAATCAGCAAGTCAGAGAACAGGACTCCCACTCACAGTCTGTGAAGGTTCACAAACTCCAAGATAGGCAGGCTATGCAAGGTTTCTCCTGATTCACGTAGCTGCAGGGGCTGGTGAACCAAAAATCAGTAGGCCAGAGAGCAGGGTTACACAGGCTGTGAAGATCAATGAATCCCAAGTTCGGCAGATAAGCTGACAGCTCAAGTCCCAAGGTCTGGAGATGAGAGGAGAGGAGGCAGTCGCAGGATCCAGAATGAGCAAAAAGGCAGAAGGTCTGCTTATATTCAGATGCAGGCCACACCCACAAGGAAACTCCCTTTGATCTGATTGGCTACTCACAGTATATTCAATCATGGGAGTGATCACATTTAAACACTAAGAATCATGACCCAGCCAAGCTGACACAAAATCTTAACCATCACAGTCCACCCCTTCTCAACTTGGCACATGTACACATCTCCTTAAACCATGGATAATCTCTGAATAAAGACAATTAGAAAGTCATACTTGTGCTTAACATGATACAACTAACACATGTACAATTGAAAATGCACTAGCCCCATTTACATCTTATATTTTATAAGTGAAGGAAACAAAAATATTTGATGCTCACATACAAAGCAGAAATACTCATAACAATTATAGTTTCTGTTTCTGCAACTGGTCACGTGGCCGTAAGTGGTATTTAGAACTACCTTCTTCCACTACTCATTCTGTATTCCCTTTGCCCTCAGCAAGCACCTTGGCTGGTTGTGGTTCTTTGCCTGGTGGGGTGACACAAACCTTCATTCCTGAAGGGTCTGGGTCGCTAGTAGTCATGTCCAAATTAGGTTGCTGTAGTTTTCCATTGACTTTAATCACAGGACATGGTAGTACTAAGAGACACTCTAAGGAATCTCCTGCATTCCAGGCATACTCTTCTTTACCTCCATTATGTAGTATCAATCCAATTTTCTCTTGGTAAACAGGATCAGTCACACCAGCCAGTATGGTAACTCTCTTTTTTGCCTGTTGATCCAGAGGCATAAAGAGCCCAAAGTGGTCAGGTGGCATTCTAACTTCCAGTTCAATGGAATCAGTGATGTGTCTCCAGGTGGGAGCATTCCTCCCTTTGGAACTAAGACCTCTAGGCCTGCAGAGCATATGGTCGTGGGAACAGGAAGCAAAAGTCTTGCAAGTGGGCCACTAGGAGTAATAGTGAGTGGTGCCACTCCCATTTCCACCCCTTGATTCCTGGACCCATGAATCCTGGCTATGGGAGAAACAGCACCATATATTGGACCCTGGTTTAGAGCATATAAAGCTTCCTGGAGAACTTTGCCCCAACCCTGCAAGGTATTGCCACCTAGCTGGTACCATAATTGTGTCTTTAGAAGGCCATTCCATCGTTCTATCAAGCAAGCTGCTTCAGGATGTTGGGGAACATGGTAAGACCAGTGAATTCCATGAGCATGGGCCCACTGCCACACTTCATTTGCTGTGAAGTGAGTCCCTTGATCCAAGGCAATGCTGTGTGTGATACCATGATGGTGGATAAGACATTCTGTAAGTCCACAGATGGTAGTTTTCACAGAAACATTACACGCAGGGAAGACAAACCCACATCCAGAGTGTCTATTCCAGTAAGGACAAAATGCTGCCTTTCCATGATAGAAGTGGTCCAATGTAATCAACTTGCCACCAGGTTGCTGGCTGATCACCTTGAGGGATGGTGCCAAATCGGGGACTCAGTATTGGTCTCCGCTGCTGGCAGATTGGGTACTCAGCAGTGGCTGTAGCCAAGTCAACCTTGGTGAGTGGAAGTGCATGCTGCTGGGCCCATGCATAACCTCCATCCCTGCCACCATAGCCACTTTGTTCATGAGCCCATTGAGCAAAGGCGGAAGTAGCTTGGGAAAGAGGATGACTGGTTTCTACCGAACGTGTCATCCTACCCACTTGATTGTTAAAATCATCCTCTGCTGAAGTCACCCTTCGGTGAACATTCACATGAGACACAAATATCTTCACTTCTTCGGCCCATTCAGAGAGGTCTATCCACATACCTCTTCCCCATAAATCCTTGTATCCAATTGTCCAATCATGTTGCTTCCAAGTCCCTGACCATCCAGCCAAACAATTGGCCACAGCCCATGAATCAGTATATAATCACACATCTGGCCATTTCTCCCTCCAAACAAAGTGAACAACCAGGTGCGCTGCTCAAAGTTCTGCCCATTGAGAGGATTTCCCTTCATCACTGTCCTTCAGGGAGATCCCAGAAAGGGGCTGTAGTGTTGCCACAGTACACTTTCGAGTGGTGTCTGCATATTGCGCAGAACTATCTGTAAACCAGGCATGAGTTTTCTCTTCTTCAGTCAACTCATCATAGGGAACTTCCCATGAGGCAATAGATGCAGACTAGGAGATGGAAGGTAATGTGATAGGGGTGGATACCATGGGCATTTGGGCCACTTCCTCATGTAGCTTACTTGTGCCTTCGGGTCCTGCTCAGGTCCAATCTCGAATCTAGCACTTCCATTTAATGATGGAGTGCTGCTGTGCACCTCCAACTTTATGACTATGTGGGTCAGACAACACCTAGTTCATGATGGGTAGCTCAGGCTGCATGGTGACTTGGTGTCCCATAGTTAAGCGTTCAGTCTCTACTAAGTTCCAGTAACAAGCCAAATGTTTCTCAAAAGGAGAGTAGTTACCTGCAGAGGATGGCAGAGCTTTGCTCCAAAATCCTAAGGGTCTGCACTGTGATTCACCAATAGGGGCCTGCCAAAGACTCCAAACAGCATCTCTATCTGCCACTGACACTTCAAGCACCACTGGATCAGCTGGATCATATGTTCTGAGTGGCACAGTGGATTGCACAGCAGCCTGAACCTGTTGCAGAGCCTTCTGTTGTTCTGGTCCCTACTCAAAACTAGCAGCTTTTTGAGTCACTTGATAAATAGACCGGAGTAGCACACCCAAATAAGGAATTTGTTGCCTCCCAAATCCAAAGAGACCCACTAGGCACTGCACCTCCTTTTTAGTTGTGGGAGCACCCAGATGCAATAACATCCTTCATTTTAGAAGGAATGTCTCAACATGCCCCACACCACTGGACCCACAGAAATTTCACTTAAGTGGAAGGTGCCTGAATTTTTGTGAGATTAATTTCCCACCCTCTAGCACACAAATGTTTTATCATTAAGTCCAGAGTCATTGACCCTTCTTCCTTACTAGGTCCAATCAGCATAATGTCATCAATGTAATGGACCAGTGTGACGTCTTGTGGAAGGGAAAGGTGATCAAGTTCCCTGCAGACTGAGTTATGACACAGGGCTGGAGAGTTGATGTAGCTCTGAGGTATGCAAGTGAAGGTGTATTGCTGGCCTTGCCAGTTGAAGGTGATTCAAGTTAGACTGTTGTTCACCTGACCTAGAATTCATCGTTTGTATAGATCAAGTAAATATTTAGTAGACTTCCTATCTATTTCACTCTGAGGGACACCATGTTTAAGTAGCCAATGCTGTAAGTCCACAAGAGTCAGACTATTCTGATTACTGCTTTGACTCCTCTGTCATGTCCATTACTGCAACCACACCCACCTTGTCTTTGTCGATTGAGTGCAGTCACTTGGCCCCTACTACCACGGGGTCCAATCAGCCCCATTGTACTTAGGTATCTTAATTCAGTTAGGGTAGTTCCTACTGTCGAATCTGACTGACATAAAGTAGCAATCACAGCAGTCTTCAAAGATACTGCAGCTCCTTTCACAAATTTGTTCCTCACAGTTGTGGTAAAAGGTGTGTCCTCTGGGCACTCCATGTGTGGGTCTTTGGGTCTAAATTGATAAATCCACTCTAGTATGCCAATTTCCGTAAGCCTTTGGATACCTTCTTCTACAGTATACCAAGGCAAGTCTGGTACTTCAACTTGATTTAGTGTAGGCCGCCTTGTAATCCACGCTTCAACAACCCAACAAAATAAACTATTGGATCCTTTCCTAACTTCTCTAGTTGAAACATTGAATTAATAATCTGTGCTTAGTGGACCCATAAATCAATAAACTCAGAATGATCCATCTTTATGTTCTTTGCACCATTATCCCACACCTTTAATAGCCATTCCCACACATAATCCCCAGGTTTCAGTTTGTACATATTAGAAAAGCCAAGTAGTTCTTTTGGAGTGTAGCATACTTCCTCCTGGGTCACACTTTGTACTTCACCCTTTGTGGCTCCCTGGGATTTATGCCTCGTTATAGGTCTAGAAGCCAGAATCAGTAGTGTGGAATTGTTTTAAGAACATTCGGCATCATCTTGTAAAGCATCTGCCTCAGTCAATGCCCCAGGCAATGAATCAGGCAAGAGCTCTTTAGAGGCAGCTGGGCTAGGGTTTATCTCATTAGACGGGAGTGGAGGGGCTAATGGTTTTTCTGGGCAGGGTTTTTTAGCAGACAAACATGAACTAATCTCTTCAGATGGGACTGGTTCTGCTGGCAGGAGTGATTCAACAGAATCTACGGACTCAGTGTCCCCAGGTCCCTGATTATCTGCCCATATGTCCCCATCCCAAGTTTCAGGATCCCATTTCTTCCCAATCAATGCCCTTACTTTAACTTCAGACACCTCTCGAGGTTGGCAACTGAGCTGGCATTGTAATTCAGCCACTCTTACAATAAGACTCTGGGTTTGGTTTTGTGCAATTTCAACTCTGTTACTACAAGAAATAAGGCTTTCTTTCAAAGCACAAGTGGAAAATTTGAGGTCTTTTATGCAGCACTTGAGCTTTGACTCTGAAGCCCTGAGTGCATCTCTTTCTTTCACCAGTTTGTCTAGTGAAAGTAGGACAAACCAACTAGCTTCCTTATACTTCTCATTCTGACAAAGCTGTAGAAAGATTTCACACATGTATTCACCCTGAGCCTCGCCTTTCACCAGTACCTGATCTACTGGTGGTGATATTTTGCGTATTTGTATTGCCACCTCACACCATGGACTAGCAGTGCCCTCTTTACTGCTGGAAGCAGAGTCATCAACATCTTTAAGACTAACCAAACTTGAGAACAAATTTAGAAAACTCATCCTTACAATTTTATTTCTCTAGAACCACTCCCGTTACCAAATGTCTTAGGCTGGGTTCTCTAGAGAAGCAAAACCAGTAAAGCATATATATATATAGAGAGAGAGAGAGATTTATATCAAGGAAACAGCTCACGTGATTGTAGAGGTTAGAACGTCCCAACTCCATGGATCAGGGTAGAGGTCTCTCCCAAGTCATGCAACAACAGAAGCTGGCTAGCCCAAGATTGGCAGGTTGGAGAGCAGGGCTTCGCTCACAGGCTATGAAGAATGATGAATCCCAAGTTCAGCAAATAAGCTGACAGCTCAAGTCCCAAGAACTGGAGATGAGAAGACAGGAGGCAGCCACAGGATCCAGAGTGAGCAAAAATCCAGAAGGTCTGCTTATATTCAGATGCAGGGCACACCCCCAAGGAAACTCCCATTCATCTGATTGGCTTCTCACAGTATATTCAATCATGGGAGTGATCACTTTTGAATACTGAGAATCATGGCCCAGCCAAGTTGACACACAATCTTAACCATCACATCCTCCATCTACCTGAACCACAACACTTTCTTGAGGTCACCCAGAAGAAGATAGTCACTGAATGCAGACAGCTTTCCCAAGACCAAGGGAACAAGTAACCCAACAGACTTTTCAAACATTCTCTGATAATGAATACGTTGATTGTGTTTGTTTATCTCTCCTTCTATTTAAAGTCAATGCCTTTGTTTCATTAGCCCAGGCAGTCGTTTCAGCAGAAAATTTGACAGATTGTTGGATTTGCCATAATTTCTCCCCATTTTGTACATTCTAATTTATACCCTTTAGCTTTACTTGTTCTCAATTACACTGGAATTCCTCACATTACTGTCAGTTCGACCATCAGAGAGGCTCATGGAATTCGAGTTAGACTCTAACATCCTCCAAATGCCCAATATGATTTAATTGTTCCTTCCTTTAATCTGTTGCTAAACCCAGCTGATGACATTTCTCAAACACACTTTTACTTCATTAGTTAATCAATCACGCTCTCTGCCTCTGGTTAACACTGCCTGGAACATTAGCTATGGCATGGTGAAGATATGGAAATGAGTCCATCGTCAGACACTGGTTGTCTTAGTCATCTAGTACTGCTATACCAGAAATACCACAAGTGGATGGTTTTAACGAAGAGAAGTTTATTTCCTCACAGTTAAAGTAGGCTAAAAGTCCAAATTCAGGGCATCAGCTCCAGGGGAAGGCTTTTTCTCTCTGTCAGCTTTCTTCTCTTCAGTGTTCCCCCGGACTAGGAGCTTCTCTGTGCAGGGAACCCGGTCCAAAGGACGAGCTGTTCTCCCAGAACTGCTTTCTTGATGGTATGAACTCCCCCTGTCTCACTGCTCACTTCTGTCTTTTATATCTCAAGAGATTGCCTCAGGACACAATCCAATCTTGTAAATTGAGTTCTGCCTCACTAACACAACTGCCGCCCATCCTCCCTCATTAACATTATAGAGGCAGGATTTACCACACATGGGAAAATCACACAATACTAGGAATCATGGCCCAGCCAAACTGGTACATACATTTTTGGGGGGACGTAATTCAATCCATGACACTGGTCAACAAAAGCCCACACAGAAGAAGGCACATGGGAAGGCAAAATGAGATACCAGTAAATTGGAGGGGCAGGAATGGGGAATTAGGAAAATATGTAACAACATATGGCAGAGTCATGTCTCTATTATTCACTCCCTTCATGCTTTACAAATCACCTTTTCTTTAAAAAAAAAGTTATGAACTAGCTGTGTATATTAGAATTTTAAAAAATCTGTTGCCACCAAGTTGATTCCAACTCATAAAGGCTCTATAGGACAGGGTAGAACTGTCCCATAGGATTTCCAAGGCTGTAATCTTCACAGCCTTCAGTATGGATTACACTTCAACATAAAGAAAACAAAAATCCTCACAACTGGACCAATAACCAAAATCATGATAAATGGAGAAAAGATTGAAGTTGTCAAGGATTTCATTTTACTTGGATCCAAATCAACACTCATGGAAGCAGCAGTCAGGAAATCAAACGACGTATTGCACTGGGCAAATCTGCTGCAAAAGACCTCTTCCAAGTGTTAAAAAGCAAAAATTTTACTTTGAGGACCAAGGTGCCTGACCCAAGCCATGATATTTTTAATCATCTCATATGCATGTGAAAGCTGGACAGTGAATAAAGGACACAAAAGAAGAATTGATGCCTTTGAATTATGGTGTTGGCAAAGAATATTGAATATACCATGTACTTCCAGAAGAACTAACAAGCCTGTCTTGGAAGAAATACAGCCAGAATGCTTCTGGGAAGCGAGGATGATGAGACTTCATCTCGTGTACTTTGGATACATTATCAAGAAGGCCAGTCCCTGGAGAAGGACATCATGTTTGGTAAGGTAGGGGGTCATAGAAAAAGAGGAAGACCCTCAACAAGATGAATTGACACAGTGGCTGCAACAATGGGCTCAAACATAACAATGATTGTAAGGATGGTGCAGGACCAGGCAGTGTTTCATTCTGTTGTATATGGAGTAACTATGCGTTGGAACCAACTCAACAGCACCTAATTAATAACAACGATAACAATCTTTACAGAAGCAGACTACCACATCTTTCTCCAGCAGAGAAGGTGGTGGGTTTGAACTTCAGACCTTTAGGATAGCAGCCAAGCACTTAACCACTGCACCACCAGGGCTCCTGTATTTTAGAATAGAAACAGGGAGAAGTCTTAGGAAATTTTGAAAGAGATACAAACATCCTCTCCTAAAATACACCCAAAGTATAAGGAAGTTCAGAATCAACCAGTAGATCTATATGTCATTAGAGTGTATGGATAAGTGGGGCTAGCACTTATCACCCATTTCTCCCTTTCTGGTTTGTGTTCTTGTACAGTGAAGATGGTAATTGGAAAACTATATTTCCCAGGCTCACTGCAGCCTAGAGTTACAGATGTGATTATTGAGCTATTGATCATACTTACACATGAGAGATTCAGAAGGCAAAAATGAATTAGATGCATTGTTTCAGTCAGTTATGCTGCCAAGGATGGTTGGACAGGCTTTGATTGTTGTTTTTTGATTGTTGTTGTTTTTTTTTTTTTTTTTTGAAAGAGTGGAGGCAAATTTCCATGTCATAGCTTCACAGATGTCAAGAAGTGTTATGCATATCCTTTGTTTAACAAGGGCAGATCTAGCAGGCACAGTAAGTCTTGAGGCAATACTTATAGCAACAGCTTCCTACTACCTGGATTGCAGAAAATAAAGTGTGTCCGTGAAGCCAATAATTCAGGGGAGTCTTTTGATTCCACCACATTCTTAATGATAGCTAACAACTTCTTAGCTGGTCAGTTTATCTGTTTGGTTCTAAGAGTCATTCCCAGTACTTACCACCAACCTTCTCAACAACTTTATAAGAACATGTTTACAGAGTTTATACTCAAGATATTTAAAGGGATTTCTGTTTAAAGAAAATAATTCAGACCGGTGGAATATTTTATACCAGAACAGACTGCAAAAAGCAGACCTTCCAAGTAGGAATCTGGAAATTGATATCTCAACTTGTTGGGTTTGGGGGCAACAATGGTGCCGTTTAAATTGAATAATGGTATGCTGTTAGTCCATAAAAGGGGTGACAAGTCTGTTTCATTACGTATCATCTGCTGTTACTCAAAAGAATCGGCTACGGAAGGGAAGATTTTGGCAGACTGGCTTATGTGATAAATGATTTTTTGGGAAGTCAGAATTCAATAAAGTGGAGTGGAATGGGAGCTTTTAGTTACACCAGAGATTTTTCAGAAAGAAAATGACAAACTGAATATATTAAATTATCAGATCATGGCACAATCAAAGAATCAGGAAATTACTATAAATGTATAAATCAAATCTCTTATTTCTCAGAGTTGCAGGTCTGATAGGGGTATGACTCAAACACAGAGTCTAATCCTGCAGGTTGATGAATTGTAAAATAAGTTGAATTCACAGACTTCTCAAAGTCTTAAGTAATATTTAAGGCATTATTTAGAAAGAGGCACTTGAGAAAAGTAATGGATGCAAGTAGGTGTGTCCCAGTGAATCAGAAGATTCTGAGTCTTCAAACTACATAGAGACTTCAGTGTTAGCCTGGGTAGCATGTCTTTACCTGTCTGATGAGGTAGGTAGTTCCTTGCCTGAAGACCCTGTAATTACTCTATTTTTAGGTATATTCACCTAGCCAAAGAATTCTAAAAATTCTTTTCCTCTTCTAATTACCTTTAGACCAAGATCTAGAGTCAGGTCCCACGATGCCACAGAGAGACAAATACAAATCTAAAGAGATTAATATAACAAAAAACTGCAAGATGTTTCTAATTTTTATCATGAAAACTTTGAGAATATGTGTGAGAATGAGTTCTACAGATGTCAGTCCATGGAAAAAAACAAGGCTTTTTAGAGTAAGCCAAATATAGTGATAAAGTTGCACTGTCAGAAATTATGGGTTTAATATGACAGAGCAAATGGGCATGGTTTTAAAATTGTTCTCAGTTAGTTTACTGAAGCTTAGATTCAACAAATGCCTGCTCTAAAAGTAGTTCAGTGCCATGAATACCTTAGCATAATTTAAAATAGATCTCTGGGTGGCACAAATGGTTTGTGCCCAACTACTAGCCTAGAGGTTGATAATTCATACCCACCCAGCAACTCCATGGAAGAAAGGCCTGGCAATCTGCTTCTATAAAGATTACACCCAAGAAAGCCCTATGGAGCAGTTCTACTCTGTAACACATGAAGTCACCATGAATAGGAATCAACTCAATGGCAATGGGATAATGTAGAATAAGAAATTCAAACTGCAAGTAAACAGATGTTGTGATTTATCATGTATGACTCAATCACAAATCCCCCAGCATGCCCTAAGAAAAGACTCAGAGGCCATTACATTCACCAAAAGATTGAGGAGTACATTGGTGAGGCTTGCAACAGCCTCCCTGGAAAGCTCTGTAGTGGTTGTTCTGTGTATGACAGAGATAAGATGGAGTGCCTCCTGAGTTCAGTGCGGATAATGGCATCCTGAACTGGCATCACTAAACCACCAGAGATATGGTATTTGTTGTTAATGTAATAGGCAGCAGGGCCAGCATGTTAACCCTTATAGATTAAACCATATAGATCTTTGGAAATGGCAAATCAATAATGCCATCAACCTGAATGAAAAAGATGAGCAGCCTATTACTTTCCTATCCAAATCGTATAACTAAAATACTCCAGTTCTGTTGACAAGAAGCTTTACCTGATTCACCAAAATGAAGAACAATAATCTCTCACTTGATTCTCAGTTCACTAAAACAAACCCTCAGATTATGGGACCAGCTACCCTTCAGGTTGGAGTGTAAGACTTCCACATATTTCTTCCATGTGCTTGCCTCCTAACATTACCCAAAGGCAGTGATGTATTGGAGCTGGCTCATAATGACTTATGATGGTCAATTGTGCACATCATGCTCCAATTTCATCTATAGTGATTTCCATAGGTAGCTTGAAATTGGGCATGCTGAGAGTATTTACATATAAAAAATTAGAAAATTCTACAAATGCACATCTTTCTTCCTTTCTGCCTACCTACCTTCCTTTTTTTCTTCTCTCTTTTCCTTCCTTCTTTCATTTATTTCCTTTCTTCCTTTTTTCCTTCCCTTTCTTTCCTTTTTTAGAGAGAACAGGTTAAACATTTATCAGAATACTAGTGCTCAAAGGGACCTGTGGCCTTCTACCTGGAAAACTGTGAACTGAGAAAAGTAAATAACCAAGATGACATACAGATCAAAGTGGTGGCTTTTAAGGTTGGGTAATGAATGAAGTTTTAGCCTTATTCTGTCTCACAAAGTATACAGAAAATCCACAAATATATCCTGCATAATTTTATAATTTGTGAGATGCATGGTTGAAAAAGATATAGTTGGCAATTGGCAGAATACCCACATTGGTTTCATGACGTGTGAGCGAGGTCTATTATGGTAGGAAATCTCCTGGAAGTGTTCCAGCCTATCAAAAAAAAGCAGCATCACACACATGGAAACTGAACAAATTCTTGCTCAAAAACTACTGGGTTATAGAAGAAATTAAGGATAGAATAAATTCAAAGAATCAAATGAGAATGAAAACACATTCTAAAAAAGCAGTGCTCAGAGGTCAGTTTATAGCAATAAATGCACACATTCAAAAAGAAGAAAGTGCCATAATCAAAACACTAACTCTACAACTGGAACAAGTAGAAAGAGAGCAACAAAAGAAGCCCTCAGGTGCCAGAAGAAAGGAAATAATAAGAACTAGATCAGAATTAAGTGAAATAGAGAATAGAAAAACAATTGAAAGAGTTAATAAGACCAAAAGTTGGTTCTTTGAAGATCAACAAAATTGATAAACCATTGGCCAAACTGACAAAAGAAAACCAGGAGAGGACGCAGATAACTCATATAAGAAATGAGATGGCTGATATCACAACAGACCCAACTGAAATGGAAAGAATCATAACAGAATACTATGAAAAATTGTACTCTAACAAATTTGAAAACCTAGAGGAAATGGACAAATTTCTAGAAAGTCACTACCTACCCAAACTAACACAAAAAGAGGTAAAACAACTAAATAAACCCATAAAAAAAGAAGAGATTTAAAAGGTAATTTAAAAACTCCCAACAAAAAAAAAAGCCCTGGCCCAAATGGCTTCACTGGATAATTCTACCAAACTTTCAGAGAAGAGTTAACACCACTACTACTAAATGTATTTCAGGGCATAGAAAAGGATGGAATACTCTCAAACTCATTCTAAGAAGCCAGCATAATCCAGATGCCAAAATCAGGTAAAGACACCACAAGAAAAGAAAATTAGAGACCAATATCCCTCATAAACATTGATGCAAAAATCCTGAACAAAATTCTAGCCAATAGACTTCAGCAACATATCAAAAAAATAATCCACCATGACCAAGTGGGATTTATACCAGGTACGCAGGGATGTTTCAACATCAGAAAAATAATCAATGTAATCCATCACATAAATAAAACAGAAGACAAGAACCACACGATTTTATCAATCGATGCAGAAAAGGCATTTGACAAAGTCCAACACCCATTCATGATAAAAACTCTCAACAAAATAGAATAGAAGGTAAATTCCTCAATATAATTAAGGACATTTATACAAAGCCAACACTCAACATCATCCTAATTGGAGAGAATTTGAAAGCATTCCTCTTGAGAATGGGAACCAGACAAGGATGCCCGTTATCACCACTCTTATTCAACATTGTGCTGGAGGTCCTAGCCAGAGCAATTAGGCTAGAAAAAGAAATAAAGTCATCCAAATTGGTAAGGAAGAAGTCAAAGTATCTCTATTTGCAGATGATATGCTCTTATACACAGAAAACCCCAAAGAATCCACAAGAAAACTACTGGAACTAATAGAAGATTTCAGCAAAGTTTCCAGATACAAGATAATCATACAAAAATCAGTTGGATTCCTTTACACCAACAAAGAGAACCACGAAGAGGAAATCATCAAATCAATACCATTTACAATAGCCCCCCAAAAGATAAAATGCTTACAGAGAAATCTAACCAGAGACATAAAAGACCTATACAATGAAAACTACATGACTCTACAGCAAGAAATCAAAAGATACCTGCATAAGTGGAAAAACATACCTTGCTCATGGATAGGTAGACTCAACATAGTGAAAATGTCAGTTCTACCCAAAGTGATATACAGATACAATGCAATCCTGATCCAGATTCCACCGGCATTTTTTAATGAGATGGAGAAATAAATCACCAACTTCATATGGAAAGGGAAGAGGTCCCGAATAAGTAAAGCATTACTGAAGAAGAACAAAGTGGGAGGCCTCACACTACCTGATTTTAGAACCTATTATACTGCCACGGTAGTCAAAACAGCCTGGTACTGGTACTACAATAGATACATAGAATTGAGAATCAAGACATAAATTCATCCACCTATGAGCAGCTGATATTTAACAAAGGTCCAAAGTCCATTAATTGGGGAAAAAGTCTCTTTAACAAATGGTGCTGGCATAACTGGATATCCACCTGCAAAAAACTGAAACAAGACCCACACCTCACACCATGCACAAAAACTAACTCAAAATGAATCAAAAACTTAAACATAAAATCCAAAAAGATAAAGCTCATGGAAGGAAAAAATAGGGACAACGCTAGGAGCCCTAACACATGGCATAAACACAATACGAACCACAAGTAACAATGCACAAGCACTGGAAGAGAGACTGGATAAATGGGAACTCCTAAAAATCAAACACTATGCTCATCAAAAGACTTCCCCAAAAGAGAAAAAAGACAATCTACAGACTCAGAAAAAATTTTTGGCTACGATAAATCCGATCAGTGTCTAATCTGTAAAATATACAAGATCCTGCAAAATCTCAACAACAAAAAGACAAAACCCAATTAAAAAATGGGCAAGGGATATGAACAGACACTTCACCAAAGAAGATATTCAAGTGGCTAACAAATACATGAAGAAATGCTCACAATCATTAGCCATTAGAGAAATGCAGATCAAAACTACAATGAGATATCATCTCAGCCCAACAAGGCTAGCATTAATCCAAAAAACACAAAATAATAAATGCTGGAGAGGTTGTGGAGAGACTGGAACACTTATACACTGTTGATGGGAATCTAAAATGGTACAACCACTTTGGAAATCAATTTGGTGCTTCCTTAAAAATCCAGAAATATATGTACCATACAATCTAGCTATCCCGCTCCTTGGAATATATCCTAGAGAAATTAGAGCCGTCACACTAATAGATATATGCACCCCCATGTTCATTGCAGCACTGTTCACAATAGCAAAAAGATGGAAACAACCTAGGTGCCCATCAATGGACGAATGGATAAACAAATTATGGTATATCCGCACAATGGAATACTATGCAACGATAAAGAACAACGATGAAGTTGTGAAACATCTTATAACATGGAGGAATCTGGAGGGCATTATGCTGAGTGAGTTTAGTCAGTCACAGAAGGACAAATGTTGTATAATATCACTATTATAAGAACTCAAGAAAAGGTTTAAACACAGGAGAAAACATTCTTGATGGTTACGAGGGTGGGGAGGGAGGGTGAGGGTTATTTGCTAACTAGATAGTAGATAAGAATTATCTTAAGTGAAGGGAAGGACAGCATACACTACAGGGGAAGTCAGCCCAACTGGACTAAATTAAAGCTAAGAAGTTTCCTGAATACCATCAAACACTTTAAGGGACAGAGTAGCAGGGGTAGGGGTCTGGGGACCATACTTTCAGGGGACAACTATGTCAATTGGCAAGACAATGCTTATTAAGAAAATGTTCTGCATCCTACTTTGGTGAGTGGCATCTGGGGTCTTAAAAGCTTGCAAGAGGCTATCTAAGATGCATCAATTGGTCCCAACCACCTGGAGTAAAGGAGAATGAAGAATACCAAAGACACAAGGAAAGTATTAGCCCAAGAGACAGAAAGGGCCACATAAACCAGAGACTTCATCAGCCTGAGACCAGAAGAACTAGATGGTTCCCGGCTACCACCAATAACTGCCCTGACAGGAAACACAACAGAGAGTCCCAGAAGGAGCAGGAGAAAGGTGGGGTGCAGAACTCAAATTCTAGTAAGAAGACCAGACTTAGTGGTCTGACTGAGACTGGAGTTACTCTGGAAAGCATGGCCCCTGGATTCTCTATCAGCCCAGAACTAAAACAATTTCCGAAGCCAACTCTTCAGACAAGGATTGGACTGGACTGTGGGACATAAAGTGATACTCTTGAGGAGTGTGCCTCTTAGATCAAGTAGATACTAGAGACTAAACAGACAACTTCTGTCCGGAGGTGAGATGGGAAGGCAGAGAGGGTTAGGAGCTGGTTGAATGGACATGGGGAATCGGGTGGAAGGGAGGAGTGTGCTGTCACAGTATGGGGAGAGCAATTAGAGACGCATAACAATGTATGTATAAATTTTCGTTGGGGAAGAAAAGTAGCAATACATCCCTGGCAGAATCACAGGGACTAGTGACACAATCAATGTTTGGAAGATCATGGATTGTCATTTCCATTACACCCCCCACTTAAATTATGTTTTGGAGTGTGCAGAAGAAAATTAAATTTTGGAGAGTAAATATGGGTTATTAGAAAATTAATCAAGTGGTGACTCCAAAAGCTTCTGCTGTTCCAGAAGTGATCTATTTCTGGAGTTGATTACCACAAACCCTGGAAGCTTATACAAAGCCTTTGATATGACAAATATTTTTTCTACAAAAATAGATAGTATGAGAGACAGTTGCTTTCATTTGGCAGAGCAGCAGTACACCTTCTTTCCTCCAGCTCTTGCTATAATTTTATAAATTCCCAATTTCTTTTATTAAATATGTTACTGCTGAAAATTCATGTAGTGGATTTTATTTTTTTACACTGAACCAGAGAATGCAAACAGGTCAAAAATTTCAGATGGCAATACAGAAGAAACACTTACTTATAATAACTAAAGAAGTAAAATCAAAGAGATTGACAACTGTAAATAAATTGCAGACTATCTTTCTATGAACAGATAAAAGTATCATGATTTAAGTCTTTCAGATTTTTGAGCTCTGTTACACATGAGCAACTCTCTAAACCTGAGATAAATAGGCCTGTGATGTAGATTTGTCTTCCCTGCACACAACGCTTCTGCCAAAACTACCATCCGTGGACTCACAGAATGTCTTATCCACTGTCATGGTATCCCACACAGCATTGCCTCAGATCAAGGGACTCACTTCACAGCAAATGATGTGTTGCAATAGGCCCATGCTCATGTAATTTGCTGGTCTTACCATGCTCCCCATCATCCTGAGAAGCTGCCTTGATAAAATGATGGAATGGCCTTCTAAAGACACAATTACAGTGTTAGCGAGATGGCAATACTTTGCAGGGTTGGGGCAATGTTCTCCAGGAAGCTGTATATGCTCTAAACCAGCATCCAATATATGGTACTGTTTCTCCCAAAGCCAGGATTCATGGGCCCAGGAATCAAGGGGTGGGAATGGAAGTGGCACCACTCACTATTGCCCTTAGTGACCCACTTGCAAAATTTTTGCTTCCTGTCCCTATGACCTTATGCTCTGAAGGCCTAGAGGTCTTAGTTCCAAAGGGAGGAATGCTCCCACCTGGAGACACAACAATGATTCCATTGAGCTGGAAGTTAAGAATGCCATCTGGCCATTTTGTTCTCCTCATGCCTCTGGATCAACAGACAAAGAAGGGAGTTACTATACTTGTTGGTGTGATTGATCCTAATTACAAGGGGAAATCAGGTTGATATTACATAATGGAGGTAAAGAAGAGTATGTCTGGAATACAGGAGATCCCTTAGGGAGCCTCTTAGTACTACCATACCCTGTGATTAAAGTCAATGGAAAACTACAACAACTCAATTTCAACATGACTACTAACGGCCCAGACCCTTCAGAAATGAAGGTTTGTGTCATCACCCCACCAGCCAAAGAACCACGACCAGCTGAGGTACTTGCTGAGGGTAAAGGGAATACAGAATGGGTGGTGGAAGAAGGTAGTTCTAAATACCACTTATGACCACGTGACCAGTTGTAGGAACAAGAACTGTAATTGTTGTATTTCATCCTTATTTTATTACACATGTATGTATGTGTATGTGTGTATATATATACATATATATACACATACATATAATTTTTGTTTGTTTTCTTCATCACTTGTAAAATATAAGATGTAAACGGGGCTACTGCGTTTTTGGTTGAACACATGCTAGTTGTATCATGCTAGATGCAAGTATGACTTTTTAATTGTCTTTATTTAGAGATTGTGTATGGTTTAAGATGTGTACAGGTGCCAAGTTGACAAGGAGTGGACTGTGATGGTTAAGGTTGTGTGTCAGCTTGGCTGGGCCATGATTCTCAGTGGTTTTGCAGTATGTAATGTAATTTGACAGTTATGTAACAATGTAGTCATCCTCCATTTTGTGATCTGAAGTGAGCAGCCAATCAATTGAAAAAGGAGTTTCCTTGGGGGTGTGGCCTGTCTCCAGTATATAAATGGCTGTTCCAGCAAGGCTCATGCTTTCTCTGGTTCCTCAATCCCACCCGTCATTATCTGACCTCTGGTTCTTGGGACTTGAGCCAGCAGCCTGCCACCTGACTTGCCATCTGACCTGCTATCTGACCTGCCAATTCTGTAATTTGCCAGATTCTACATCCCTGTTAGCCAGCAGACTGCCATCTCACCTGATTTACCAGCTTCGCTTGACCAGCAGACTGTCGTCTGACCTGCCAATTTGGGTTTGTCAGCCCCTGAAGCCATGTAAGTCAGGAGAAGCCTCCAGCCTGATGCCTGACCCACAGATTTGGGACTCTCTAGCCTCCACAACCACGTGAGCCACTTCCTTGAGATAAATCTCTTTATATATATTTACATACTATATATACCTCACTGGTTTTGCTTCAGCTGGATTCTCTAGAGAAACAAAACGAATGGCAAGTCCTAAATCCATGGGTCAGGCTTCAGGCTGGATGCTTCTCCTGACTCACGTTGTTGCAGGGGCTGACAAATCCCAAATCTGCAGGCTGCTGGCCCATGAGGCTGCAGAAGCTGACAAATCAGGCTAGATGGCAGGCTGCTGGATCACAGGGCTGTGGAAACTGGTGAATCCCAGGACTGGCAGGTCAGACGATTGGCTGCTGGCTCAAGTTCCAAGAACTGGAGGCCAAATGATAACAAGGTGGATGCAGGATCCAGAGCAAAAGAATCCTACAAGCAGGAATTATACAGCCAGGAAATAGGCCAAAGACACTATATCTTTTGTCCTCTAAGAAGAGAAAAGAACCATCCCTGGAGCAGCTCAGAGATCAGAAGCACTGCCGAAAGGAGCACGGGAAGCAGAGCTGCCTTGGTCTCAAAGGGTGGGTCCATGGCCTCTAGGTTTCAAAGGTCGAGGTCATAGCCTCCTAGATTTCAAATAGTCAGAGCTTCACCAACAAGGTTCCAGAGTATGTGGCTTCCATTGCCAGGGGGATGGGTTTAATGACCAAAGCAGAGAAGGTGGGGCTGCCATGCCCAAGGGACAGAAGAATGGGGACTGCTGGGGTCAAGGGGGTGAGGTTGCCATTCTAATGGACTGGGAAAATAGGCCCTCCCAATGTTAAGGGAAAAGAGTTGCCATCCCAGTGGGCCTGGAAGGTGGAGCTAAAGTCCAGGGCCGAGGAGTCTAAGAGAACATGGAATCCAGAGGGCTTGGACAACACCCAGAGTCTGGAAGATAGAGCTGTTGTCCAAATGGTCTAGCTAATGTAATTTGTTCTGCCAGGTTTTGGAGTTGCTTGGTGCCTGTTATCCCTTCTTTCCATTTGTAATGGAAATGTCTACTTTATGCTTGTTCTACAATTATACTTTGGAAGCAGATAACTTTTATCCTAGATTTCACAGATTCACATATGAAGAGGAATTTTGACATGTTCAAAATACATGAAATGAAGTCTCGCCATCCTCACTTCTAAGGAGCATTCCGGCTTTACTTCTTCCAAGACAGACTTGTTCATTCTTCTGGCAGTTCATGGTATAGTCAATATTTTTGCTAACACCATAATTCAAAGGCATTGATTATTCTTCTGTCTTCCTTATTCATTGTCCAGCTTTCAAATGCATATGAGGTGATTGAAAATACCATGGCTTGGGTCAGGCGCACCTTAGTCCTCAAAGTGACATCTTTGCTTTTCAACACTTTAAAGAGGTCTTTTGCAGTAGAATTGCCCAATGCAATGTGTCTTTTGATTTCCTGACTGCTGCTTCCATGGACATTGATTGTGGATCCAGGTAAAATGAAATCTTTGACAACTTCAATATTTTCTCCATTTATCATGATGTTGCTTATTGGTCCACTTCTGATGGTTTTTGTTTTCTTTATGTTGAGATGTACATACTGATCTTTATTAGTAGGTACTTTAAGTTCTCTTTGCTTTCGGCAAGCACATTGATATAAATAATCAATTAAATGAATAAATAAAAGCCAAATATCCTGTACAGAAGAATTCCAATAATTTATGTAGTTATTCCACTCCCACAGAGGTGAAGAATGACTTCCCATTCCTAAAATGTAGACTTTCTAGTGTAGTGACTTCCTTACAAAGAGTACAGTATGGAAAGGAAGTAATAAAAGAGTAACTTTACAGTGGAGAAACCTGACAGATTGTATCTCAGCCAGATGTTCAAAATCAACATTAACAGTGATAACTCGTGTTGATAGTATGTACTCTTGACACTATGTGATAATAATAGTACTTGCCTCTGTGATCTTCCTCCCCAAAATCCATAACCCCAATCTAATGATGAGAAAACAATCAGAGGGACATTTTAGAAAATACCAGACCTTTTCTCAAAATGATCAAGGTTATCAAAAACAAGGAATGTCTGAGAAACCGTCACAGCCAAAAGGAGCATCGGGGAAAAAAAATTACTAAATATAATGTGGTATTCTGGATGGGAGATGTTAATCATAGGGGAAACTGGATGTGGGGTTTATGGGAATTGACTATACTCTCTTCCCAATTTTTCTGTGAATATAAAACTATTCAAAATTAAAAGTTTATTAAAACTGTTACTGAAATGTGACACAGTGGTTAAGAGCTAAGCTGCTAACCGAAAAGGTCCCCAGTTTGAATCCATCAGCTGCTCCTTGGAAACCCTATGGGCCAGTTCTACTCTGTCCTATAGGGTCACCGTGAATCAGAACTGACTTAAAGACATACAACAACGACAGCAACTGAAATGCAAAAAGCTTTGGAAACAGCGGGATCTGAGTCTGACTCCAGAATCCTCTACAAGCCTTGGATAAGCAATATCCCTGCTTAAGTCTCATATTCTTTATCCATAAAATCAGAGTTGTCATCATTGTTAGGTGCTGTTGAGATGATTCCGACTCATAGTGACCCTGTGTACCACAGAATGAAACACTGCCCTGTCCTGTGACATCCTCACAATCATTGTTATGCTTGCGTCTAATGTTGCAGCCACTGTGTCAATCCATCTCGTTGAAGGTCTTCCTCTTTTTCTCTGACCCTCTACTACACCAAACATGATGTCCTTCCCCAGAGACTGGTTCCTTCTGAAAAACACCTTCAAAGTACTTGAGACGAAGTCTCTCCATCCTTGTTTCAAGAAGCATTCTGGCTGTACTTCTTCCAAGACAGATTTGTTTGTTCTTCTGGAAGTCTGTGGTATATTCAATATTTTTCACCAACATGATAATATAAAGGCATCAATTCTTCTTTAGTCTTCTTTATTCATTGTCCAGTTTTTGCATGCATATGAGGAGATTGAAAATACCTTGGATTGGGTCAGGACCACCTTAGTCCTTAAAGTGACATCTTTGCTTTTTTAACACTTTAAAGAGGTCTTTTGCAGCCAATTTGTCCAGTGAAATGTGTCTTTTGATTTCTTGACTGCTGCTTCCATGGGTGTTGATTGTGGATCCGAGTAAAATGAAATCCTTGACAACCTCAATATTTTATTCATGTATCATGATGTTGCTTATTGGTCCAGTTGTGAGAATTTTTGTTAACTTTATATTGAGCTGTAATCCATACTGAAGGCTGTAGTCTTTGATCTACATCAGTAAGTGCTTCTAGTTCTCTTCACTTCGAGCAAGCAAGGTTGTGTCATCTGCATATCACAAGTTGTTAATGAATCTTCCTGCAACCCTGATGCTGCATTCTTTTTCATATAGTCCAGCTTCTAGTATTATTTGCTCAGCATACACATTGAATAAGTATGGTGAAAGGATACAACCATGATGCACAACTTTCCTGACTTTAAACCATGCAGTATGCCCTTATTCTGTTAGAACAACTGCTTCTTGGTCTATGTACAGGTTCCTCATGAGCACAGTTAAGTGTTCTGGGATTCCCATTCTTTGCAATGTTGTCCATAATTCGTTATGATCCACACAGTTGAATGACCTGTCAATAAAATACAGGTAAATATCTTTCTGGTATTCTCTGCTTTCAGTCAAGATCCATCTGACATCAGCAATGATATCTCTTGTTCCACATCCGCTTCTGAATCCAGCTTGAATGTCTGGCAGTTCCTTGTCGATGTACCGCTGCAACTGTTTTTGAATGATTTTCAACATAATTTTACTTGTGTATGATATTAATGATATTGTTCGATAATTTCCACATTCTGTTGTTATCACCTTTCTTTGGAATGGGCACAAATATGAATCTCTTCCAGTCAATTGGCCATGCAGCTTTTCTCCAAATTTCTTGGCATAGACTAGTGAGCACCTCCAGTGCTGCATCCATTTGTTGAAACATCTCAATTAGTATTTCATCAATTCCTGGAGCCTTGTTTTTCACCAATGTCTTCAATGCAGCCTGCACTTCTTCCTTCAGTACCATTGGTTCTTGATCATATGCTACCTCCTGAAATGGTCGAACATCGACCAATTCTTTTTGGTACAGTGGCTCTGTGTATTCCTTCCATCTTCTTTTGATGCTTCCTGCATCATTCAATATTTTCCCTGTAGAATCTTTCAATATTGCAACTCGAGGCTTGAATTTTTAATTCAATTCCTTTAGCTTGAGCCAAGTGTGTTCTTCCCTTTTGGTTTTCTAACTGTAAGTCTTTACTCATTTCATTAAAATATTTTACTTTGGGAGAGGCGGGGCAAGATGGTGCTCTAGGCAGAAACACCACGCCGTCCCTCCACAGCAAAGATCCGAAAAACTAAGCCTAACAGAGAATCAACAGTCCTAAAACCCTAGAACACCAAATGAAGAGATAAAGAACTCAGCCAAACACCAAACGGAGTGAGAATACTAAAAGAGAACGGAGAGCGAGGAGAGACGCATGCAGAGATTCCTTACCAGCTAGCGCAGCGCGGATCCACCATCTTGGATTCCTATCGGAGACCAGCGAACGGGGGAGCAGCCTTGCAGAGCATCCGGTGGGAGACAGAG
The DNA here is from genome assembly GCA_030035585.1 of Dugong dugon. Lineage (NCBI taxonomy): Eukaryota > Metazoa > Chordata > Mammalia > Sirenia > Dugongidae > Dugong > Dugong dugon. The sequence goes on along the minus strand of CM057462.1, from coordinate 18,645,696 downwards.
CGACCGGTAAACTGCGGTGCGCGCTTTCCCACCCCCCACCCCTCTCCGCCTCGGCTGGGGCTCCCCTGCTTTCCGTGGCCAGGGTCCCTAGGCTACGGGGCACCAGTGCTTGGATTCCGCGCACCCAGGCTGGCGGCTTTCTGAGAATCCTTTGCGGGGCGCTCGCGAAAGTTTCTCTGCTGCCTCCCCCTCCTTTTGCCTGGGTGCCTGGTTCCGAGTGCCGTCTTTGCTCTCTCCAGCGGGGCTGTGGGGCGGCATTCGGGCGTGCGGCTCCTCCCAGGTCTCGGCTGCCGTGCTGGTGGGATCCCGGGGCCCTTGATTGTTCGCCCCTCTGCTTCCCGTGACCACGGTCTCTTAACCCTGAGAAGGCTGGCTGCTGGGAATTCGCGCCCCTGAATGGGGGCTCTCTGGGTCCCATTTGTTGGCACTGACTGCTGGTGTTGCTTTTTTCTTTTTTTTTAATTTTAATTTTCTTCTTTTTTGATTAGTTTTGTCATCTTTTCCCTCTTTTTCCCTTTTGTCTTTCTTCATTGCTTAATTTCTCGTATCTCTATCTCTTCCTTCTCTTTCTGATCCCTGAATACCAGGCGATGTATGCCTCTGTACCCTCTGGCCAGGCTGTGCTGTGAAAACTGAGACCGACTCCCCCAGACCTCATAGCTGCATCAGTGGGATCCCTGGGAACTTTGCAGTTCTTTAACTTTTCTGATTTTTATTTGTTCATTCTTTCCTTTTCTTTCTCTTCCCCCTTCTGGTTTCCTCCATTCCATAGTCTCTCATCTGTACATTCCAACGACAAGCTCCCCTAGAATTCTTTTATGTTTGTATGCTTTTTGCTCCTCCTCCTCTCTCCTGTCTCCCATATCCAGCTTAGCTTCGCACATAACCATCTTCCCGCTGCACCCTACCTACCTGCACCATGCACTAGACATCACACCACCAAGCTGTGCAGGCACGCCCTATTGGAACCTGCCCAGCACTGACTGCCGACTGTCCTGGTGGCTGCGGTGAGTGCCGCAGGCAGCCCGTCCCGGTGGCTCCTCCTCAGCTTGATCTGCCCAGCTGTACCACAAGGACGAAACAAACAAACAAAAAAAAAATCTACAATCAATAAACGAGAGAAATATCTACTGAATGCCCCGAAAACAGCAAACAATATCAAAGCATTTACAAAAACAAGACAAGATGGCTCCAACAGGCATCCAAATTAAAACACCAGATAACTCTCCTGTGGAAGAAAATACACTAGAAGTACCTGATAGGGAACTCAAATCACTAATACTTGGAATTTTCCAAGAATTGAGGCAAAAAGCTGACAAACATGAGGAAAAAATAGACAAATTTATGGAAAATACAGACAAAAAATTGGAAGAATTCAGGAAGATGATGCAGGAACAAAATGCCAAAATAAATTCACAACTCGAAATTATACAAAAACAACAATTAGAAATCCAAAAGATAAACAACAAGATTTCAGAAATGGATGGTGTCATAGAAGGGCTGAGAAGTAGATTTGAAACCATGGAAGACAGGATCAGTGGAACTGAAGACAAACACTTGGATACAACTTTGTTTCAGGAAAACTCAGAAAAAAGAACAAAAAAAAAGAAGAGACCCTGAGAATTATGTGGGACACAATTAAAAGCAAAAACTTACGAGTGATTGGCATACCAGAACAGGGGGAGAAAACAGAAAACACAGAGAGGATCATTGAGGAACTGCTGACAGAAAACTTTCCCAATATCATGAAAAATGAAAAGCTGGCCATCCAAGAAGCTCAACGAACCCCATATAGAAGAGACCCCAAAAGAAAATCTCCAAGACATATCATATTCACACTCACTAAAACTAAAGACAAACAAAGACTCCTGAGAGCAGCTCGTGAAAAACAAGAAGTCACATACAGAGGAGAAACAATAAGACTAAGCTCAGATTATTCGGCAGAAACCATGCAGGCAAGAAGGCAGTGGGATGACATATATAAAATCTTGAAAGAAAAAAATTGTCAGCCAAGAATAATATATCCTGCAAAACTCTCATTCAAATTTGATGGTGAAATTAGGTCATTTCCAGATAAACAGAAACTAAAGGAATATGCAAAAGTCAAACCAAACTTACAAGAATTATTAAAGGGAGTTCTTCTATCTAAGGACAAACATCTTCAGCCCTCAGGCAGGACCTAGGACCTAGGACGCAGGTTCACATGAACCAGATACCATTCTAGGAACTGAACTACAGAGGACTTTCCAAAAACAAAAGAAATACAACAGGGAATCAGAGAAATCAATCAAAGGATGACAACAACATCAAAACAATGAAAGAGGGAACAAACGGCATAGGTATAGAACCTTCTAAAGGAGAGGAAGGCAAGGCGACACCAAGTAAGGGTAGACTGCTTCAAAATTATAAAGATAAGGGTAAAATTCATGGTAACCACAAAAAAAGTTAACAAACCAATTCATAAAAATAAAGACGAAAAACATAAAGTCTCAACAAAAACTATAAAAACAAAAGAAATGAACACAAAATCCACAAACAAAAGTAACCCAGCACAAGAAAGAAGAACAAAGAAAACTTCAGCATCACAAAAAAAAGCACTACAAAATGACAGCAACAAACTTCCATCTATCAATAATTACACTGAACGTAAATGGACTCAAAGCACCCATAAAGAGATGGAGAGTGGCAGAATGGATAAGAAAACAGGATCCATCAATTTGCTGTCTACAAGAGACACACCTTAGAAACAAAGATGTGAATTTATTAAAAATCAAAGGTTGGAAAAAAATATATCAAGCTAACAACTATCAAAAAAATAGCAGGAGTGGCAATTCTAATCTCAGATAAAATAGACTTTAAAACAAAATCTACCATAAAAGACAAAGAAGGACACTATATAATAATTAAGGGGATGATCCATCATGAAGACATAACCATAATAAATATCTATGCGCCCAATGACAGGGCTCCAAAATACATAAAAAAAACTCTAGCAGCACTGAAAAGAGAAATTGACGGTTCCACAATAATAGTAGGAGACTTCAACACACCACTCTCAGTAAAGGACAGAACAACTAAAAAGAAACTCAGCAAAGATACAGAAGACCTAAAGGACACAATCAGCCAACTGGACCTCATAGACATATATAGAACAATCCATCCAACCGCTGCAAAATACACATTCTTTTCCAATGCACATGGAACGTTCTCCAGAATAGACCACATCTTAGGCCACAGAGCAATCCTCAACAAGATCCAAAATGCTGAGATAATTCACAGTATCTTCTCTGACCACAATGCCATCAAGGTAGAAATTAACACTAGAAAGAGCAAGGAAAAAAAATCAAACACATGGAAACTGAATAATAATCTGCTTACACATCAATGGGTAATAGAAGAAATCAGAGATGGAATTAAAAAATTTCTAGAACCAAATGAAAATGAAAACACATCATACCAAAACCTTTGGGACACAGCAAAGGCAGTCCTCAGAGGGCAATTTATAGCAATAGATGCACATATCAAAAAAGAAGAAAGGGACAAAATCAAAACATTAACTACAGAACTCAAACAAATAGAAAGAGAACAACAAAAAAAGCCTACAACCACCGGAAGAAAGGAAATAGTAAAGATCAGAGCAGAAATAAATGAAATAGAGAACAGAAAAACAATAGAAAGAATCAACAAAACCAAAAGTTGGTTCTTTGAAAGAATCAACAAAATCGACAAACCACTGGCCAGACTGACAAAAGAAAAACAGCAGAGGGCACAAATAACCCAAATAAGAAATGAAATGGGGGACATTCCAACAGACCCAACTGAAATAAAAAGGATTATGACAGAATATTATGAAAAACTATATTCCAACAAATTTGAAAACCTAGAGGAAATGCATAAAGTTCTAGAAACATACGGCCTACCCAAACTACAACAAAGTGATATTGAAAATCTAAACGGACCCATAACAAGGGAAGAGATTGAAAAGGTAATAAAAAAAACTCCCAACCAAAAAAAGCCCTGGCCCAGATGGCTTCACTGGAGAATTCTACAAAACATTTACAGAAGAGCTTGTTCCAGTTCTACTCAAGCTATTTCAGAGCATAGAAGAGAAAGCAACACTTCCAAATTCATTCTATGAAGCCAGCATAACGCTGATACCAAAACCAGGCAAAGACAACACAGAAAAAGAAAATTACAGACCAATATCTCTCATGAATATAGATGCAAAAAATCTGAACAAAATTCTAGCCAATAGAATTCAGTATCATATCAAAAAAATAATACACCACGACCAAGTAGGATTCATACCAGGTATGCAAGGATGGTTTAACATTAGAAAATCCATCAACGTAATCCACCACATAAATAAAAGGAAAGAAAAAAAATCACATGATCATCTCAATTGACGCAGAAAAGGCATTTGACAAAGTCCAACACCCATTCCTGATAAAAGCTCTCAATAAAATAGGTATAGAAGGGAAATTTCTCAACATAAAAAAGGGCATCTATGCAAAACCAACAGCCAACATCATTCTTAATGGAGAGAGGCTGAAAACATTCCCCTTGAAAACAGGAACAAGACAAGGATGCCCTTTATCACCACTCCTATTTAACATTGTGCTGGAAGTTCTAGCTAGAGCAATAAGGCAAGAGAAAGAAATAAAGGGCATCCAAATTGGTAATGAAGAAGTTAAACTCGCCCTGTTTGCAGATGACATGATACTATACATAGAAAACCCTAAAGACTCCACGAGAAATCTACTGGAACTAATAGAAAGATTCAGCAGAGTAGCAGGATACAAGATAAACATTCAAAAATCAGTTGGATTCCTATACACCAGTAAAGAGAATGATGAAAAGGAGATCAGGAAATCAATACCATTTTCAATAGCCCCTAAAAAGATAAAATACTTAGGAATAAATCTGACCAGGAATGTAAAAGACCTATACAAAGAAAACTACAAAACACTGCTGCATGAAACCCAAAGGGATCTACATAAATGGAAAAACATACCATGCTCATGGATAGGCAGACTCAACATTGTGAAAATGGCAATTCTACCTAAAGCAATCTACAAATACAATGCAATCCCGATACAAATACCAACAACATTCCTCAAAGAGATGGAAAAACTAATTATTAACTTTATATGGAAAGGGAAGAAACCCCGAATAAGTAAAGCACTACTGAAGAAGAAGAATAAAGTTGGAGGACTCACACTACCTGACTTGAGAACCTACTATACAGCTACAGTACTCAAAACAGCCTGGTACTGGTACAACAACAGAGACATTGACCAATGGAACAGAATTGAGAACCCAGATGTAAATCCACCCACCTACGGTCACCTGATCTTCGACAAGGGCCCAAAATACATCAAATGGGGAAAAGACAGTCTTTTTAACAAATGGTGCTGGCAAAACTGGATATCCATTTGTAGAAAAATGAAACAGGACCCATACCTCACACCATATACATAAACTACTTCAAAATGGATCAAAGACCTGAATATAAAGCCTCAAACTATAAAATTCATAGAAGACAAAATAGGACCAACACTTCAGGCCTTAATACATGACATTAACAGGACACAAACCATAAACATCAACACAAAAAACCCAACAGATAAACTAGATAATTGGGATCTTCTAAAAATCAAACATCTATGCTCTTCAAAAGACTTCACCAAAAGAGTCAAAAGAGAACCCACAGACTGGGAAAAAATTTTTGGACAGTACAAGTCAGACAAAGGTCTAATCTCCATAATCTACAAGAAAATCCAACACCTCTACAACAAAAAGACAAACAATCCTATCAAAAAATGGGCAAAGGAAATGAACAGACACTTCACCAAGGAAGACATTCAAGCCGCCAACAGACACATGAGGAAATGCTCGCTATCACTAGCCATTAAAGAAATGCAAATTAAAACCACAATGAGATACCACCTCACCCCGGCATCACTGGCACGAATCAAAAATACTGGAAATAACAAATGTTGGAGGGGCTGCGGGGAGATGGGAACTCTTATATACTGCTGGTGGGAATGCAAAATGATACAACCATTTTGGAAAATGATATGGCATTTCCTCAGAAAGCTAGAAATAGACATACCATTCGATCCAGCAATCCCACTCCTAGGAATATATCCTAGAGAAATAAGGGTCATCACTCGAATAGACATATGCACATCTATGTTCATGGCAGCATTGTTCACAATAGCAAAACGATGGAAACAACCTCGATGTCCATCAACAGATGAATGGATACACAAACTATGGTACATACACACAATGGAGTACTATGCAACGAGAAAGAACAACAATGAATCTGTGAACCATCTCATAACATGGATGAAACTGGAGGACATTATGCTGAGTGAAATAAGTCAATCACAAAAGGACAAATATTGTATGAGACCTCTATTGTAAAAACCCATGAAAAAATCCACATGCAATATGTAACAATCCTTGTTGGTTACCAGGGATGGGAGGGGAGGGGGGGAAATACTAAATAGGTAATAGATAAGTGGTAACTTGGGTGAGAGGTGAGATAGTACACAGTACAGGGGAAACTAACACAACCTGCTCAAGGAAAGGTCATGGAGGCCCTATAGACACATCCAAACCCCCCGAGGGACTGAGTTGTTGGACGGAGGGCTCTGGGGACCATGGTCTCGGGGAACATCTAGCTCAATTGGCATGACACTACTTATAAAGATAATGCTCTACATTCTACCTTGGTGAGTAGTGTCTGGGGTCTTAAAAGCCTATGAGCGGCCATCTAAGATACTCCACTGGTCTCATCCCTTTGGGAGCAAGGGAGAATGAAGAGAACAGGATTCATCGAAAAGATTAGTCCAAAGGACTAATTGTCCACAGCTACCAAGGCTTCCACAGGACTGAGCCCAGTACAGCTAGATGGTGCCCGGCTACCACCACTGACTGCTCTGACCAGGATCACAACAGAGGGTTCTGGACAGAGTTGGAGAAGGATGCAGAGCATAATTTTAACTCCCCCCCCCAAAAAAAAAAAAAAAGACCAGATTTACTGGCCTAAAGAATACTAGAGAAATCTCGAGAGTGTGGCCCCCCAGACACCCTTTCAGCTCAAAGGTGAAGTTACCTTCGAGGTTCGATGTTAAACCTAGGAGTGGACAGCCCAGTAAAACTAAATGGTACTAACGAGGTACAGGAGTCCGGTGACAAGGGCCAGAAGGCAGAGGGGGAGTAGGAAACTGATGATAAGGAACACAAATTGAATAAGGACACTGTCGATGTATTGTGAGATTGTTGACCACTGCTATAGGGCAACATTTGTAGTAACTATTAAATGGGAGGCTGTTTTGTCCTGTAAGCCTTCATCTTGGGCGAGAATGGCAGCACAATTGGAAGAGCATAGTCAATATCACCTAAATGTGTAAGTTAAAAGTTTTGAAATGGTGTTAAAATAAAATAAAATAATAAAAAAACAAAAACAAAAACAAATGAGACTAAAGAGGTACAGTAGTCCAGTGACAAGGGCCAGAAGACAGAAGGGGACAAGGAAGTCCCCTGATGATAGGGAACACAAGGTGGAGTAAGGATATTCTTGATGTGCTGTGAGATTGTTAACCATTGTCATAGGGCAACATGTGTAGTTACGGTTAAATGAAAAACTGTTTTGTTCTGTAAGCCTTCATCTTAAGTGAGAATAATAGCACAGTTGGAAGAGCGTAGTCAATGTCACTGAACTGTGAATGCAGAAATTTTTGAAATGGTGTATCTTTAGCTATCTGTATCTTCATCAAAAAAAAAAAAAAAGGTTGAGAATTTAGAGGCTGAATATGTTGTGGGGTTGTTAACCAATGTCATAGAACAACATGTGTACTACTATTTCATGAGAAACTATTTGCTCTGTAAGCTTTCACCTGAAGTACAGTAAAATATAACAACAAAAAAAAAAATCAAAAAAAAAATTTTTACTTTGTCTTCTCAAGTCACCATTTTAAATCTGTTCAGCTCTTTTACTTCATCATTTCTTCCTTTAGCTTTAGCTACTTGACATGCAGGAGCAACTTTCATAGTCTCTTCTGGTGTCCATTTTGGTCTTTTCTTTCTTTCCTGTCTTTTTAAAAACCTCTTGTTTTCTTCATGTATGATGTCTTTCATTTCATTCCACAACTTGTCTGGTCTTCGGTCATTAGTGTTCAATGCTTCAAATCTTTTCCTGAGATGATCTCTAAATTCAGGAGGGATATACTTAAGGTCATATTTTGGTTCTTGTGGAACTTTGCTATAATTTTCTTCAGCTTCAAGTTGAATTTGCATATGAGTAACTGATAGTCTGTATCATCTTGTAACCAAAATATAAGGCTCTTCATTATAAGGTTGCTAGCTACATGACCCGGTTCATGTTTCACTTTTCATCCCCTGCTCCATTGTTCTTAAGATATTAGATTCTATTTGGAATTTCCTAGGCACACCTTACAGTTGAATTAATCCCCATACTTACTCCCCTGCTGCCATTTCCTGGAGTGCTCTTACTGCTTCTCCACCCGGAAGAACTCCAACTACTCCTTCAAAGCACAATAAAATTATAAGATGCTCTATGCCTCCCAGGTAGAGTCAAGTATTTTGTGATCCATTTCACCAGGATTACAGAGTAACTTCAGGATATTGCAATGGTTAAGAGCTCAGCTGTTAACCAAATGGTTGACAATTTGAATCCACCGGCTGCTCCTTGGAAACCTTATGGGCAGCTCTACTCTGTCCTACAGGGTCAGCTAGCAACATACTCAGTGGTTAAAAACTAGACACTTTCCCCTTTAGATAAAGAACAAAGCAAGGATGTTCCCTCTTAAACCACTTCTATTTAACATTGTACTGCAGGTACTAACTAGTGCAACAAGATAAGCAAAGATATAAGATGTATAAGGATTGGGAAGGAAGAAATAAAGCTGTCTTTGTTCACAGAAGTCATCACTGTCTCTGTAGAAAATCCCAAAGAATCAACAACAAAAGAAAAAAAAAAAAAAAAACTCCTGAAACTAATAAGAAAGGAGAACAAGATGACGGTATACAAGATAAATATGCAAAAGACAATGGTTTTCTACATACCAGGAATGAACTATTAGGATTTGAATTTCATGTATGTGTGTGTGTGTGTGTGTATATATATATATATATATATATATAATTTACAATAAAAGTGAAAAATAAAAATAAAATACTTAGGTATACCTATGACAAAATACATACAAAATCTATAGGTTGAAATTTACAAAACACTGAGGAAAGAAATCAAAGAACTAAATAAATGGAGAGATAGCTTGTGTTCATGAATTAGAAGAATAAATAATATTGTGAAGATATCGATCCTTCGCAACTTGATCTATACACTTAATGCAAACCCTTTTCAAAATCCAAGTGAGCTATTTTATAGATATCAACAAAATTACTCTAAAGTTTATATGGAAAGGCAAAATACCTAGAGGAACCAACACAATACTGATGAAGAACACAATATAAGGACTTACATCACCAGATTTCAAGATAAAGCTACACTAATCAAAACAGTATCGTACTGGTGAAAGAATAGACACATAGATAAATGGAAAAGAGTAGAAAGCCCAGAAATAGACCCATACAGATATAGTAAACTGATCTTCTGGTAAAGAACAAAGGATATTCAATGGAAAAAGCACACTCTTTTCAACAAATGGCCCTGCAACAATTGGATGTTCATATGCAAAAAGTTAATCAAAACACAGACATTGCATCTTTCACAAAAATTAACTCAAAATGGATCATAGATCTAAATGTAAAATGCAAAACAACAAAGCTTCCAGAAGAAAACAGGAAAAAAATCTAAATAGCCCTATGTTGGGAAATGAGATTTTAGATACAATACTGAAAGCATGATCCATGAAAGTTTGACTTTATCAATATTAAAAACTTCTGCTCTGCAACAATGTTAAGAATCAAAAGACAACCCACAACTGGGAGAAAATATTTGCAAAACACATATCTGATGAGGACTTGTATCCAGAATAGAGAAAGCATTTAAAACTCAACAATAAGAAAACAAACGAATTAAAAAACGACTAAAAGATCCAGACACCTCACCCAAGAAGATATAAGGATGCAAATAAGCTTCTGAAAATATTTGCAACATCATTTGTAATTAGGGAATTGCAAATTTAAACTCTAATGAGATATCGCTATGCATCTATTAGAATGGCTAAAATCCAAAACACTGACACCACCAAATGCTAGCAAGAATGTGGATCAATATGAACTCTCATTCATTGCTAATGGGAACGTAAAATGGTACAGCCACTTGGAAGAGACTTGCAGTTTCTTACAAAGCTAAACAGAGTCTTACTATTTGATCCAAGAATTGTGCTTCTATGTACTTAAGTGAGTTGAAAACTTTCATTCACACATCTTTATTCATAATCTGCAAAAATTGGAAGTAATCAAGATGCCCTTTAATAGTGTGAATGGATAAACAAAATGTGGTACATCTATACAATAGAATTTTATTCAGCAAAAAAAAAAGAGCTATCAAGCCACAAAACGAGAAAGATGCATCTGAAGTGCTTACTGCTAAGTGAAAGAAGCCAGTCTGAAATGGTTATATAAGATTCCATATTGTATGATTCCAATTATATGACATTCTGAAAAAGTAAAAATTATAGAGGCATGAGGACAGGAATGGCATGGTTGAATACATTAGGCACAGATGATTTTTTAGAGGAGTGAAACTACTCTATGTGATACTGTAATTGTGGACCCATAACAATATGCACTTGTCGAGACCTATTAAACTTTACAAAACAAAGAGTCAAATTTAGTACATATAAATAAAAATAACCATTTAGTAGGTAAGTAAATCCAGAATGGAATATGCAGAATGTGACAAAACAATCTAACTGTATTAAAAACATATGAAATAATGTCAACAAAGAGAGTGGGATAAAAGGGACTGAACTAAGTAATTTTGAAAATGAGTGGAGTCCATAAAACTAAAGGCAAAAAAAATTGTATATATACACTTTGAGTTAACAATTCTGATATTTCTATGCAAGTAGACTGAAATTGAATGATTGAGTAAATGAGTGGCAAAAGATGGGAACTAGGTTTCTTACTTTTAGAGTGGGAGTTTACAGATAACCAAGTGGAAGAGGTTAAGATAATCCATGTGGTAATAACAGAGTTGGATACATCAGTATAAACTCATATTTTTCTTAGTATAGATAAAGAAGATTACATATAGAAATATTTATAGTGTGTATATATACACAAAAGAGCCGTAGTGGCCCAGAGGTTAAGTTCTTGGCTGCTAACCGAAAGGCTGGTGGTTCGAACCCACCAGCCACTCTGTAGAGAAAGATGTGACAGTCAGCTTTCAACCTTGGAAACCCTATAGGGCAGTTCTACCTATAGGTAGAACTATAGACTACCTATAGACTCACTATAGGGTCACTATGAGTTGGAACTGACTTGACAGCAACAAGTATATACACAGGTGAGTATATACACATATATTTTCTTGTTCCATTAGCTGACAGGGCCTACAGGTCCTAGTAGCAAAAAAAGCACACATAACGCCCAGATTTGGGTTTTTAATACCATTCTCCAATAAAAGGAACCAGCCTTCTTGAAGAAATGTCCGATTTAGAACTGGGGTGGAATATATACAATATATACAAGAAGAGCTGGAGCACTGTGTAATGCCAAAAGTAATGAAAAGCTTTATAAAAACCACAATGATAGAGATATGTCAAAGGGACGAAGAAGCCAACTAAGGAAGTTCCCAATGGCCAAAGCTAGAGCAGTTTGAACAAAAAGATAAATAAAATAGCATTGGATTATAACCCAAATATAAAGTAAATGTCCATGAGCCCAAACTGATATAAAAAGATTGAATAAATGAGTGAATGAATGTAAAGAAACAAATTTCCCTTGCAAAGGAATTACAATAATGTATATATTCTGTGATCAAGGAGATGGAGCATAACTCCCCATTCTTGAAGAGGAGGCTTCATTTAGTGACTTCCTTACAAAGAGTACAGTATGGAAAGGTGGAGAAAGAGTAACTTTACAATGGAGAGAACCAGATGAACGCTACCTCAGCCTGGTGAACAATATCAATTTCAACAGTGACAAGTCATGTTAATAGTAGTTATGCTTGATAAGATAAAAAGAAAATGGCACCTTACCCTTGTGATCTTCCTCCAGAAAAAATGCATAACTCCAATCTAATCATGAGGAAAAACATTAGACAAATACCAGCTGAGAGACATTTTATGAAATTCTTGACCAGTACTTCTCAAAACTATCATGGTCATCAAAAACAAAGAAAATTTGAAAAACTGTCACAGCCAAGAGGAATCTAAAGAGATATGACAACTAATTGTAATGTGGAATTCTGGCTGGGAGATGTTAATAATAGGGGACTGGGTGTGGGGTTTATGGGAACTGTCTGTACTGTATTTGCAACTTTTCTGTAACTGGAAAACTGTTCAAAAAATAAAGTGTATTCACAACTAGAAGAAAGTAATCGATGTCACTGAATTGTGCATGTAGAAATTTTTGAAATGGTGTATCTTTGTCTATGTATATTTTCACCAAAAAAAAAAAAAGCCCGAGAAGGGAAAGGGTTGACGTGTCATGGGGTTGTTAATCAATGTCATAAAACAATATGAGTACTGACTGTTTAATGAGAAACTATTCTATAAACCTTCACCTAAAGTACAATAAAAAAATAAAGTGTATTAAAAATTTAAAATATTAGTCAAATGCAAACACCTTGGTAACAGCTAACTGTGAGCTTCACCAGACTTCACTACATGCCTTGGACAAGCAAAATCACTGCATAAGGTTCATATTCTTCATCCCTAAAATCAGAATACTGATGCTATTTTCATAGAGGAATTAAAGAATTAAATAAAATAATGAATATAAAATGTCCAGCATTGTGCCTCATATTAATCAATGGATTTTTGGATGCATTATGATTCAAACCCTCACAGATTCATTCCTCACCTCTCCACCCCCACTTCCTCTGTGCTATTTCCACCACTCATCTCTCTGTGGTTTTGAAAACAGCAATAGTCTATTCTTCACATTGACCAGGGTGACCACTCCTCAGGGCAAGCCTGATTGTGGACATCCTCTGCCATAAACTCTGCACTGACTCTCCACTTATTTCAGAATTAAGTGTCAATCCTGCAGCCAAAATATAAGGCTCTCTGTTATCTGGCTGCTGCCTACCTGGCCAGGCTCATGTTCCACTTTACATTCGCTACCCTCACTGTGTATCAGATATTAACCAAATGCTTAATCACTGTGCCACCAGGAGTCCAGATATTAACTACTATGTGTATTTTCCTAAGCACACTTTACAGTTTAATTAATCCCAAGATTAACTCCTCTGCTACCTCTTTCTGGAGCATTCCTACCCCTTCTCCACCTGGAACTACTCCAACTTCTCCTTCAAAGCTCAGTATGATTATCAGCTTCTCTGTGAAGACTTCACTAAACTCCCCAGGAAGAGGGCAACTGTATGATCCACTTCACTAGGATTGTAGTGCCACCTCAGGATACAGCATTTGTTTATTTATATGGCTGTTGCCCTGTGTAGACTGTAAGATCCTTGAGAGAAGAAACAATGTTAATCTTTGTTTCCAGAATATAATTTAGTGGTGAATAAGTGTTTTGTGTTACTAAATGAACAAAGAGTTGAATGAGATGAAACAGATACTTCCAACAATGATGGGTAAAGGAGATGCAGTGAAACAAGAACAAATGCTGTTGAGAGAGGGAGAGCCCATAAATGAGAGCCAACACCAGAGGAGACAGATTAGAGAGAGAAGACATTTTAATATATTTGGATTCACCCTCCATAATCAGGGGTTTTAACTTGGCAGGACTTTGTATCATTAAACTTGCCTTTATATGTTATTCCTGTTGATATGTCTGAAGTTACTATCAATAAGAGAGAGCTCTCACTCATACCCCCTTTCCAGCACCTCTGAAGATGCTGCAGCTCATCCAGATATTATCAGGGAAGAGTCTGAGTTCCTTGTTGCTGTTTCTTCCTTGTACCACTGCTAAAGTCAGAAGCTGTGCCCCCAGGAAAGGCAGGGAGATGGAACCACTCATGAGGACTCTAGAAGACACAATGATGTTTTCTCATCACCTGAAATTAGTCAAGTAGACTTGACAGAGTGTAGGGGAAGTATTTACAATTCTATGGATTTAGAGGATGAATTCCTGTGTGCCTCGTTAATAAAGTATTCTTTTGTTTCCCACTCTCTGAGAGATTTATTTCTCTGGAGCTAGGAAAGAAACAAAATGCAAACCTGTGCCAGTTTTGACCCTTGGCATACAGCTTGCAGCCCCATTAGATCTCTTACGCTATTTGATTCCTTCATCCCAGGAGGTGGCCGCCTTGCTTTAGGTGTGTTTCTAGCATACAGGGTAACCCATAACAATTTCTCTATACATCTCTGGGGGCATGTCCTTCTCCAAAGAGCTAAAGAGCACATCTGAACATCATTCACTGAGGTACCAAGGTTTTATGAAAATACAACCCTGACCACATACAACCCTACACAGCTCATCAATGTATTTTTACCATGACTTCCATTTTGATTAATTGACAGTAAGCTCTGAACAAAAGGAAAGCCACACTTGTCAGTAGCATATTGGGGGAGAGGATTATAGGAGAGTCTCAGCCAGTATCTGCACATCTACAGGTCACAACAGATGAAGAAACTGGCTGTCAGAATTTTAGATTTCTATCTAGATGGGAAGAGGTTCTGCTATAAGACTGGTTTACACACAGTGCTCAAAGTTTATTTCATAATATCATCATATAACAATAGGTCATATAGCATAATATGCTAATAATATAACATATTTCATATAACATAATATATTAATATATTCAAATTATTATATTATTAGTTATAAGGATGACTTGATAATTCATATTAATGACACATGTGACATGTTAAGTATTTACAGAAAAGGAATATGTCCATTTAGCCAAGAGCTAAAGGATGAGGAGATGTTAAGCAGAAGAACAGGGTGTGGGAAGGTATGGAATTTGGGCAAAATCCTCACTCTTGGATCTCTCTTTTCCCTTTACCAAAACAGATAAGATTGAAGCCTGCCAATCTAGGATGCTAGGTTAAAAAACTCCCTTGAAACAAAGAAACTCCAACTTGTTTGGACAGAGACAACTGGTTGTGATTGGCCTCAAGGACTCAAAACTGTTCTCTAACCCAGTTTACCTAAATGAAAAATGGTAACATTGATGGGATATTCTTGAGAGACGGGGACTAGAGTGAGCTGATACTCAGGAAGTTTTAATGAAGGTAAAAAGTTGTCACTGAGAGATAAATGGGAAAATCAATGCATAAAAAACCAACTCCGTTGCCTTTGAGTCAATTCCAACTCATACCAGCCCTATAGGACAGAGTAGAACTGTCCCTTAGGGTTTCCAAGGAGTGGCTGGTGGATTTGAACTGTCAACCTTTTGGCTAGCAGCCAAGCTCAACCACTGCACCACCAGGGCTCCTTCAAAAAAAAAGCACAAGAGGTCACATATTATATGCTCCTAATTATATGAAATATCCAGAAGAGATAAATCCACAGAGACATAAAACAGATTAGTGGTTGCCAGGGGCTTGGGGAGAAGGGGCAAGAGGGAGTTACTGCTTAACAAGTACGGGGTTACCTCAGAGGTGATGAAAATGTTTTGGAACTAGATAAAGGTGATGATTGCACAATATTGTAGATGTACTAAGTCCCACTGAATTATACACTTTAAAATGGCTAAATTGACGTTATATAAATTTCACCTTAATAAAAACAACATATATGGTGTCATCCTGTGCATATTGTTGAGCAAATTTTTTTGCTGATAATTATGTTTTGAGATTCATCCATTTTCCTATACATAATTCTAGATCAAAGACCAGAAAACTACAGCCTGTGGGCTAAACCCCAATATATTTTTTTAATACCTGTTGCTGTCAAGTCGATTCTGACTCATAGCAACCCTACAGGACAGAGTAGAACTGCTCCATAGAGTTTCCAAGTAGCAGCTGATGGTTTCAAACTACTGAACCATAGCTCGCCATAGCTCTTAACCACTGCACCAACAGGGCTCCTTTTTTTAAAAATAGTATCTCCTAAAATAACTTTAATAGACTTGTTTGCCGCAGCCACCATAGCCAGGCCTTTGGTTGTTTTACAATTAGAACAGGAAATAGAGGTGAAGTGGTCTATAATTTGGGTGGAAAACTGTACCCAATTACCACTATAAGTCTTCTTATTTTTAATAGAATCACAGTTATCTAGAAGAATTTCTAGTGAATTGAGGTTGTCATTTTATTCTTCATCTGTAGAGAGTAGGCCCTCAGGAGCAAAGGGGTGATGACCCTTGAATGTCTAATCTTTATCTTTAAAAGAAGCAGAAGACACCTAATGGAATATAGTCCAAGAGGAAGGTTCAGCCAAAGCTGAGGATAAGAGATGAGCTGCTTTCTCTGGAGAGACCAAATCAGAAGACACAGATAAAGTAGAAACAGAGAATGTTCCTTCACAGTCAATTCAAATTATATTTATACTCTTTCTGTTGCTGTTTTTTCCTACCTGATGTTGCAAGATTACTTTTCTTAAAAAATGAAAATGTTATCACTTTTATTCATATTTTATAAAAGTAGTAAGGTATATTGCTACATTTTTCTATAATTATTTTTTCATTAAATGTAAGAATACTACAAAGTTTATTATCAACACAAACCATGCATACAAAGTCTGAGTGACAGAAAATGACAGCTAAATGAGTTTATGTTTTATTATATTTGCATAATGAACAAGCTATTAGATAAATTTTTCAGAGACATTTCTTCTATCATAAGGAAAATCTGATGATCAGTTCTAGTACTGAAAAGTAATAGAACAGATCTGTAAGACAGATGCTCTTCCGACAGTTTGTCATACTGTGAGAGCTTGCATGTTGCTGTGATGCTGGAAGCTGTGCCACGGGTATTCAAACACTATCAGGGTCATCCATGGCGGGCAGGTTTCAATGGAGTTCCCGACTAGGACAGATGAGGAAGAAGGACCTGGTGGTCTACTTCTGAAAATAATTAGCCAGTGAAAAGCTTATGAATAGCTGTGGAACATTGCCTGATATAGTGCCAGAAGATTATCCTCTTAGGCTGGAAGGCACTCAAAAGACGACTAGGGAAGAGTTGCCTCCTCAAAGTAGAATCGACCTTAATGACATGGATGGAGTCAAGCTTTCGGAACCTTCATCTGCTGATGTGGCACAACTGAAAATGAGAAGAAACAGCTGCAAACATCCATTAATAATAGGAACATGGAACCTACGAAGTATGAATCTAGGAAAACTGGAAATCCTCAAAAATGAAATGGGATGAATAAACATTGATATCTGTAATTGTTAAGATTGTGTGTCAGCATGGCTGGGCCATGATTCTCAGTGTATTTTGGCAGTAGTGTAATGTGATCACTTCCATGTTGTGATTTGATATGTGATCATCCCCATGATGGGATCTGCTGTGAGTGGCCAATCAGTTGAAAGGGACTTTCCTTGGGCATGTGTCCTGCATTGAATATAAGTGGACATTCTGGCAAGACTCCAGGGTTTTTTGCTAGTGCTAGATGTCTGACCACCAGTTCTTGGGACTTGAGCTAGCAGCTTATCTGAGGTCTTTCCTGCTGATTTTGGGATTCATCGATCTTCGCAGCCTGTGAGCAAGAGCCCTGCTCTCTGACCTGCCAATCTTGGTTCCACAGCCCCATGGCTATGTGAATCAGAAGTATCTATCCTGACCCATGGACTTGGGACATTCCAGCCTCTACCACCAAGTGAGCTATTTCCCTGATAAAAATCTCTATATATAAATATATTTATACACTTTACTGGTTTTACTTCTCCAGAGAATCCAGCATAAGGTAATCTCCTAGGCATTACAGAGCTGAAATGGACTGGTATTGGCCATTTTGATCTGGACAATCATATAGTCTACCATGCTGGGAATGACAACTTGAAGAGGAATGGCACTGCATTCATCATCAAAACTAACATTTCAAAATATACCCTAAAGTACAATGCTGTCAGTGATAGGATACTATCCATACACCTACAAGGAAGATCAGTTAATACAACTATTATTCAAATTAACACACCAACCACTAAGGCCAAAGATGAAAAAATTGAAGACTTTTACCAAGTTCTGAAGTCTGAAATTGATCAAACATGCAATCAGGATGCACTGATAATTACTGATGATTGGAATGAAAAAGTTGGAAATAAAGAAGAAGAATTGGTAGTTGGAAAATATGGCCTTGGTGATAGAAAACATGCCAGAGATTGCATGATAGAATTTTGCAAGACCAAGAACTTCTTCACTGCACATACCTTTTTTCAACAGCATAAATGGCAGCTATACATGTGGACCTCAGCAGATGGAATACATAGGAATCAAATTGACTACCTCTGTGGAAAGAGATGATGGAAAAGCTCAATATCATCAGTCAGAATAAGGCCAAGAACCTACTGTGGAACAGACCATCAATTTCTCTATGTAACTTCAAGTTGAAGTTGAAGAAAATTAGAATAAGTCCACGAGAGCCAAAGGACGACCTTGAGTATACCCCACCTGAATTTAGAGACCATCTCAAGAACAGATTTGACACGTTGAACACTAATGTCTGAAAACCAGAAGAGTTGTGTAATCACGTCAAGGACATCATACATGGAGAAGGCAAGAGGTCATTAAAAAACAGGAAAGAAAGAAAAGACAAAAATGGATGTCAGAAGAGACTCAGAAACTTGCTTGTTAACATCGAGTAGCTAAAGCACGTGGAAGAAATGATGAAGTAAAAGAGCTGAACAGAATATTTCGAAGAGTGGCTTGAGAAGACAAAGTATTATAATGACATGTGCAAAGACCTGGAGTTAGAAAACCAAAAAGGAAGAACAAGCTCAGCATTTCTCAGGCTGAAAGAACTGAAGAAAAAATTCAAGGCTTGATTTGCAATATTAAGGATTCTATGGGGAAAATATTAAAGGACTCAGGAAGCATCAAAGGAAGATGGAAGGAATACACAGAGTCACTATACCAAAAATAATTGGTAGACATTCAACCTTTTCAGGAGGTAGCATTTGATCAGGAACCTACAGTACTGAAGAAAGAGGTCAAAGCTGCACTGAAGGCACTGGCAAAAAACAAGCCTCCAGGAATTGACAGAATACCAGTTGAGATGTTTCAACAAACAGATGCAGCGTGGGAAGTGCTCACTTGTCTATACCAAGAAATTTGGAAGACAGCTACCTGGCCATCCAACTGGAAGAGATCCATATTTATGCCTATTCCAAAGAACTATGATCCAGCAGAATATGGAAATTATCAAATAATGTCATTAATATCACACAAGAGTAAAATTTTGCTGAAAGTCATTCAAAAGCAGCTGCAGTAGTACATGAACAGGGAACTACCAGAAATTCAAGCCAGATTCAGAAGAGGACGTGGAACCAAGGATATCGTTGCTGATTTCAGATGGATCCAGGCTGAAAGCAGAGAATACCAGAAAGATGTTTACCTGTGTTTTATTGACTATGAAAAGGCATTCGACTGTGTGAATCATAACAAATTTTGGATAACATTACAAACAATGGGAATTCCAGAACACTTAATTGTGCTCATGAGGAACCTGTACATAGATCAAGAGACAGTTTGGACAGAACAAGGGGATACTGTGTAGTTTAAAGCCAGGAAAGGTGTGGGTCAGTGTTGTATCCTTTCACTATACTTATTCAATCTGTACGCTGAGCAAATAATCTGAGAATCTTGACTATATGAAGAAGAATGGGGCATCAGGATTGGAGGAAGACTAATTAACAACCTGTGCTATGCAGATGACAACAACCTTGCTTGCTGAAAGTGAAGAGGACTTGAAGCATTCACGGATGAAGGTCAAAGACCATAGCCTTCAGTATGGATTACACTTCGACATAAAGAAAACAAAAATCC
Source organism: Dugong dugon (assembly GCA_030035585.1). NCBI lineage: Eukaryota > Metazoa > Chordata > Mammalia > Sirenia > Dugongidae > Dugong > Dugong dugon. The sequence continues at coordinate 18,625,630 of CM057462.1, read as the reverse complement.
TCACAACTGGACCAACAAGCAACATTATGATAAACAGGGAAAAGATTGAAATTGTCAAGGATTTCATTTTACTTGGATCCACAATCAGTACTCTGGAAGCAGCAGTCAAGAAATCAAGCAACGCATTGCATTGAGGAAATCGGCTGCAAAGAACTCTTTAAAGTGTTAAAAAGCAAAGATGTCACCTTGAAGACTAAGGTGTGCCTGACCCAAGCCGTGGTGTTTTCAGTAGCTTCATATGCAGGTGAAAGCTTAACGATGAATAAGGAAGACCTAAAAAGAATTGACGTCTTCAAGTTGTCTTGTTGGCACAGAGTCCTGAATATAACATGGACTGCCAAAAGAACGAACAAATCTGTCTCAGCAGCAGTACAACCAGAATGCTCCTTAGAAGCAAGGATGGTGAGACTTTGTCTCACATACTTTGGACATGTTGTCAGGAAGGATCAGTCCCTGGAGAAGGACATCATGCTTGGTAAAGTAGTTGCTGTGTGTCGTCGAGTCCATTCTGACTCACAGCGACCCTATAGGACAGAGTAGAACTGCCCCATAGGGTTTCCAAGGAGCAGCTGGTGGATTGGAACTGCCAACCTTTTGGTTAGCAGCCTGAGCTCTTAACCACTTCACCACCAGGGCTCCTGGTAAATTAGAGGGTCAGTGAAAAAGTGGAAGACCCTCAATGAGATGGATTGAGACAGTGGTTGCAATAATGGGTTCAAGCATAACAACAGTTGTGAGCAAGGTGCAGGACCAGGCAGTGTGTCGTTCTGTTGTACATAAGGTCAGAACCAAGCTGACGACATGTAACAAGAACAACATAATAAAACTTCAAATAAATCATTTTGAGACAGGCAGCCTCAGAGCTCAGCACTTCTAAGAGACACCCGCTCTGGCTTATCCTCCTACACATAGCAGAATAGCATGCCCATTTTTTTGAAACTGTCCTTGACAAGACAGCTATAAAATGGGCCAGAAATTGTCCTTGACAAGATAACCACAGAACAGCCATAGTGGGCCTCAACCAATCTTAGCAGGCTTTCTATGCTACCTTAACACTTCAAGTGACATTTTAGCTCATTTAGCGCAAAATACATATAAGCACCCTGCTACACCCTCGTGTAGAGAAAATGCATAGTCATCCCCCAGATTGAGAGCCTACGTGAAGGTCAATCCTGAATATTCATTGTCACGGATTGAATTACTTCCCCCAAAAAATTGCATGTATAAATTTGGCTGGGCCATGATACCCAGTATTGTATGGTTGTCCTCCATTTTGTGATTGTAATTTTATGTTAAAGAGGATTAGGGTGGGATTAGCTAACATCCGTGATCCAATGTAAAGGGAGTTTCCCTGGGGTGTAGCCTGCACCACCTTTTATCTTACAAGAGATAAAAGGAAAGGAAAGCAAGCAGAGAGTGGGGGACCTCATACCACCAAGAAAGCAGTGCCAGGAGCAGAGCACATCCTTTGGACCTCAGGTTCCTGCGCTGAGATGCTCCCAGACCAAGGGAAGACTGATGTATCACAAGGACCTTCCTTCCAACAGAGAGAGAAAGCCTTCTCCTGGAGCTGATGCCCTGAATTTGGACTTGTGGCCTACTAGACCGTGAGAAAATAAATTTCTCTTTGTTACAGCCATCCACTTGTGGTATTTCTGTTACTGCAGCACTAGACGACTAAGACATTCATGATGGATTTGCATTTCCTTGTCTGCTTTCTATAAAAGCCCACCTCCCCAAGCTGCCTGGGAGCAGCCTTGGAGGCAGCAACCCCAATTGCCCCTTTCCTTGTACAATGAAGTAAAGGTGTCTCTCTGATCTCCCACCTCGGCCTCTTGTTTATTGGCTGTAACAAGTCACACCAAGCAAAACCTGGGGTTTTCACCTGACCATATTTCGTGTCATATTATTCTCTTGTATTAACAGCATACAATTTTAAGTTGATCGAATATCTGTGATATCCATATGCCTATGAGTAGTATACACATTTTTTGCTAGTAATTTTCCTTAAAAAATAGTTCTTTGTGTCTGAATTGATATTGCACCAACTATTCTGAGAATCAGTAATACCTTTCTTCTGTATTATTTAACTGTATTGACAAAATGCATGAAACCTAAGGTCTAAAACTGGTAATATTTAGCTCAGATGATAAAAGTACCCAAAAAAATGATGGTAATTCTTAGAATGCCCAGTAAGCTGGAGAATCTTTTTTTAAAAAAAAAAAAAAAAAACTTTTTAAAAGACAAAGCAAGACATTCTTTATTTCTTACTTTTTTATTAGTAGAGATGAATTTGTTTTTAATCCTCTTGTTTTTAAAAACTAGTTGTCAAATACACTGTATTAGTTTCCTAAGGTTGCCATAACAAATTACTACAAACTTGGCTGCTTAAAACAACAGAAATTTACTCTTTCACCGTTTTGGAGGCCAAATGTCTGAAATCAAGGTGTTGGCAAAGCTATTACCCCTCCAAAAGCTCTGGGGAGAATCGTTTGCCTCTTCCAGCTTCTAGTGACTCCAGGCATTCCTTGGCTTGTAGCTGCATCCCTCCAATCTCTACCTCCGTCTTATGGCATCCTTCCCACCTCTGTTTTTTCCCTCTTCTTTCTCTTACATGGACACTTGTAATTGGATTTAAGACTCACTAAATAATCCAGGATAATTCTATTTTGAGATTATTAATTTTCTCCAAAATATAGATACTTATCATTGGATTTAGGGTGCACCCAGAAGATCAGGATGATCTCATCTTGAGATATTTAACTTAGTAACATCCAAAAAGACCCATTTTGCAAATAAGGTCACTTTCAAAGCTTCTGGATATTAGGACATGGACATATCTTTTCAGGAGCACCATTCAACCCACTGCGTATACCATCCCTTCGCCCAAGTCCAATAATGTTGAAATGTGATCCAGGGAAATAAACAGATTAAGAATCCATTGAAACTCAATTGAAAAATATTTTTAAATAAATTTAAAAAATGGGAACCTCATGAGACAAAAAAGGTGTATATGTATGTCTGTACATACCTATGTATCTATGTGCACATGTATGCATGTATATATAACAAAACTCAGCATAACAGAGCACATTGGAAGAGATAAAGACATTTGCTTACTCAAGGAAGCAGGTCATTCCTGTGTCAGGATAGGCTATTCCTCAATGTTTTGGGCAGTAGTTACAGCTTCTCATCTCTCATCTATAACTTCTGAAGCCCAGAAATGACCCATTTGGTCATAACTTGGAACAGTCTTCATTCCATCAGATGATTCAGGATGTCTTTCTCTGTTTCTTGCATTTTAATAGCTTTCTCATTCTTGTTTTCTTCTTCCCCCAGAAGAGAGTTGCCCATTCTGTCCATCTTGCAGACGGACATAGATTGGTTTTCTGTGTCAAACTCATTATTAAAGTGGACTTGCTCAACTAGATCTGGCTGGAAATGGATGAAGTTCTGCTGAAGCTTGGGAGGCCCACAGAAGTGATCATCATGCATTCCACTTCTGACAATACTCTACTCTCTCCCATTGCTTTGAACTGTTCAACAGAAATGAAATTATAGTCCACCCTGGTGTTTCCTCATCCTGGGGGCCTTTTCAGTGTATGGGATGGTTATCAAATAGAAGTCATTTCTGATAACTTCTTGCAGTCTGTGGTCAATTATCCTTTCTGGAACTGAAGACATGGGTAGTGTCACAACTCTCTGTTGGTTACTTTGCTAAGAAGCTGCCCGTGGGAGTGCTGCTGTAACTCGCTAGGTGATGAACTTCAGTGAAGTTCCCAAGTGCAGGCCAAGTGCCACTGGAGCAAGACAGAGGAAAGCACCCAGAACCCCAATATTTCTCCTTTTATAGTTATTTTGTTTCTTCTTTTAGCCATTCTTTTTGGGTGGATCTACTGGAGAAAACTCTCTTGGTTTTCTTTCATCTGACAATGTCTTGATTTCCCCTTCACTCCTGAAAGATATTTTCCCTGTATATAGAATTCTGAGCTAACAGTTTTTTCAACACTGGAAAAATGTCATGTCACTTCCTTCTGACTTCCTTGGTTTCTGATGAGAAATCTGCTGTAATTAGAATTGTTTTTCCCCTAAGGCAAGGTGTCATTTCTCTCTTGCAGCTTTCAGAATTTTTTTCTTTGTCTTATGTCTTCAGAAGTTTAATTCAAATTTAAATTTAATTAGGATTTAAATATGTTTATTCTATTTGGACTTTGCTTAGCTTCTTAAATCTGTACCTTTCTGTCTTTTGGCAAATTTGAAAATTTTTCAGCCATTATTTATTCAAATATTCTTTCAGCCCTACACTCTTTCTCCTCTACTTCTGGAATCTTTCAGCCTATTTTCTCTTTTATTCGGATTGGGTGATTTGTATTGCCATGGCAGCTCAGGGGTTAAACATTTGGCTACTAACCAAAAGGTGGGCCGTTAGAATACACCAGCTGCTTCTTAGAAGCTCTATGGGGCAGTTCTACTCTGTCCTATAGGGTCGCTATGAGTTGGAATCAACTCGATGACAATGGGTTTTTGGTTTTTAATCTTCATGTTCCATGATTCTTTGACTCTTCTCTTTCCTCTTTTCTGCTGTTGAACCCATCCAGTGAGTTGTTATTTCAATTATTCTGTTTTTCAGTTCTAAATGATTCTTTCCAATTTGTTCTTCTTTATATCTTCTATCTTTTTACTGAGACTTTCTATTCCTTTGTTGAAACTTTCTATTATTCCATCTGTTTCAAGTGTGTTTATAATTTCCCACTGAAGCATTTTCATGGTGATTTCATCATGATTCATGATGGCTATTTTAAAATTCTTGTTAGATAATTCCAACCTCTAAGTCATCTCAATGTAGCATCAATTGATTCTGTTTTCTCACTCAAGTTGAGATTTTCTAGATTCTTGGTGTAATGAAGGCTTTTTATTGCATCCTGTACATTTTCAATATTTTGTTTGAGCCTCTGGATCTTATTTAAATGTTCTGTTTCAGCAGGCCACCTCTGATACTGTGCTGTTGGGGAAAGGGAGACATTGCCTCTTTACTGCTAGGTGGGGTGAAAGTTTATGTTCCTCACTAAGTCACCATTGACTCCTCAGGCCTCAGAAGGATGCCTTGTTACTGCTCCCCAAGTAGCATCCACTGAGAGAGAGGGTAGTGGATCTCATTATCACTGGGAGATGTTGAAAGTCCCAGCTTCCTACTAGGCCTCCTCTGACACAACCCAGACAGAGACAAAGAGGGGTACTGCATTACCATGGGGTAGTAATGGTAAGAAAAAGTCTAGGTTCCCCACGTGGTCTCCACAGACACCTTAGGGGTGGGGGATAGAGCTCATTATCACTAGGCAAGTATGAAAATTCCAGCTCCCCATTTAGCCTTCTCTGACACCACAAGGAGGAGGAAGGACTCACACTTCTTTACAGGCAGGGAAGGATGAAAGTCTAGGCTCCCTATTTGGCTTTTGCTGACTAGGGTGGGGTTGGGACTGTAGTTTTTCCCATAGTGTTTTGCCAGAATAGGGTGGTTATTATTTAAAGTTTTCTTTTTCCTGGGCTGACCTTTTCCTGGTCCTTGGGCTATAAAGAGCAGACTTTTTTGGGAAAAGCATTTCTGGGTTGTTATCTGCTCAAGCACCCAGTCCTGGATATACAATGCAAAAAGAAAACCCAGGGAACCCACCATGTTGTTCCTTGGATCTTGATGTCCCTTCCCAGTCAAACTTTCTCTACACACTTAGACTCTTCTTATGCTTGTTTTATATGTAATGTCCAGGGTTTTTAACTCTTGGTTTGTTTTTCAATTAAAGTTACATACAATAAAATTCACAGCTTTTAAACGTATAGTTCACTGAGTTTCGACAAATACATACAACCATGTAACAACTATTCCAATTCAGATATAGAACATTTCCAACCCCCCAAAAAATTCCCTCATACCTTTTTCCAGGAAATACTTCCCTATTACCAAAACAACCATTGTTCTGATTCCTATCACTGTAGTTTAGTTTTGCCTGTCTCTAACTTTATAATCTGCTGGATGATGAATAAGTAAGACAGATAAGAATTGATGCCTTTGAATTGTGGTGTTGATGAAGAATATTGCATATAGAATGGACTGCCAAAAGAAAGAACAAATCTGTCTTGGAAGAAGTACAACCAAAATTCTCCTTAGAAGCAAGGATGGCGAGACTACATCTCACATACTTTGCATAAGTTATCAGAAGGGACCAATCCGTGGAGGAGGACATCATGCCTGGTAAAGTACAGGGTCAGGGAAAAAGAGGAAGACACTCAACGAGATGGATTAACACAGTGGCTGCAACAATGGGCTCAAGCATAACAATTGTGAGAATGGTGCAGGACTGAGCAGTGTTTCATTCTGTTGTACATAGGGTTGCTATGAGTCAGGACTGACTTGACAGCACCTAACAACAACAACAACTTTATATAAATAGAATCATAAAGTGTGTACTATTTTGTACCTGGCTTCTTTTGCTCAATATGGTATATTTTAGGTCATTTCATGTATTTTGTGTGTAACAATAGTTAATTTCTTTTTATTGCAGAAAAGCACCCATTGTATAAATATGCAAAAATTTATTTATCTACTCTTTTGCTGACAGGTACCTGGCAAGTTTCTAGTTTTAAGGTTCACTAATAAAGCTGCCTCAAACACTTAAGGAAGAAATGATACCAATTCCTCACAATGTTTCCAAAATGTAAAACCAGAGGGAATAATTCCTAAGCCAGTCTTTGATACCAGCATTATTTTAACATCACAATCAGATAAAGGCATTATCAGAAAGGAAAACTATATACTAATATCTCTCATGAACATAGATGCATGTGCAACACTGGGATTTATTCCAGATATGCAAGACTTGTTCAATACACCAAAATCAATCAATGTAATCCACTGATCAACAGACTAAAGAATAAAGAACCTAATGATTATATCAACTGAGGCAAAAGAAGGATTTTACCAAATCCAATATCTGTTCTTGGTTTAAAAAAAATTTCTTGGAAAACTAGGAATGAAAAACATCAAGTTGATAAAAATCTACAGAAAAACAAAGGTAATATCACACTTAATGGTGAGATGCTGTAGGCTTTCCTCACTAAAATTGGGAGCAAGCCAGGAGGTACCTCTCACCTGTCCTATCCAACATCATACTGGAACTCCTAAATAGTGCAATAAGACAAAAAAAGAAAGCTTATACAAATTTGGAGAGAAAACTTTCTTTGCTCAGAGAGCACTTGATTCTTTATGCAGAAATTCACAAAGAATAGACCAGGAAAAAAAAAAAAAACCAACCTCTTGGAATCCATTTGTGTCAGAGTCTTGATTGGAGGGGATTTGTTTTTTCAGGAAGCCCGTTGGGAAACTAGAGCCCAGAGATGGCCCTCGGGATAGTTGCATGGCACCTGCCTGAGACAATATGGTTGTTATCGTCATTAATTATTTTGTATCTTGCTGTGGGCTATCAATAAACCTCTGGGGTCCTTCTTTTGAGAAAAAATGGGCAAAAGATTTAACACACACTGCACTAAAGAAGATACACAATGGCGAATAAGCATATGAAACATACTCAACATTATTTGACATTGTTGTGTTGTTGTTAGGTGCTGTCGAATTGGTTGCGACTCACAGAAACCCTACGTACAACAGAACGAAACACTACCCGGTACGGCACCATCTTCATGATCGTTCTTATGCTTGAGCTCATTGTTGCAGTCACTGTGTCGATCCATCTCATTGAGGGTCTTCTTCTTTTTCGCTGACCCTCTACTCTACCAAGCATGATGTCCTCCTCCAAGGACTGGTACCTCTCAATAGCATGTCCAAAGTGTATGAGACGTCCTTTTGCCATCCCCGCTTCTAAGGAGCATTCTGGTTGTACTTCTTTCAAGAAAGATTTGTTTGTTTTTCTGGCAGTCAGTTCTATATTCAATATTCTTCACCAATATCATAATTCAAAGACATCATTCTCCTTAGATCTTCCTTACTCATCGTCCAGCTTTCACATGCATATGAGGCGTCAGGCACACCTTAGTCCTTAAAGTGACTTATTCGCTTTTTAATACTTTAAAGAGATCTTTTGCAGCAGAGTAGCCCAATGCAATGCATCATTTGATTTCTTGACTGCTGCTTCCATAGGCATTGGTTGTGGGTCCAAGCAAAATGAAATTCTGGACAACTTCAATCTTTTCTCCGTTTATCATGATGTTGTTTATTGGTACAGTTGTGAGGATTTTTGTTTTCTTTATGTTGAGGTATAATTCATACTGAAGGCTGGGGTCTTTGATCTTCATCAGTAAGTGCTTCAAGTCCTCTTCACTTACAGCAGCAAGGTTATTTCATCTGCATAATGCAGATTGCTGAAGTCTTTCTCCAATCCTGATGCCCCTTTCTTCTTCATATAGTCCAGCTTCTTGGGTTATTTGCTCAGCATACAGATTGAATAAGTATATTGAAAGGATACAACCCAGACGCACACCTTTCCTGACTTGAAACCACGCAGTATCCCCCTTGCTCTTTCGGACAACTGCCTCTTGGTCTAAGAACAGGTTCCCCATGAGCACAATTAAGTCTTCAGAATTCTCATTCTTCACAGTGTTATCCATAATTAGTTACGATTCACACAGTGGAATATCTTTGCATAGTCAATAAAACACAGCTAACCATCTTTCTGATATTCTCTGCGTTCAGCCAGGATCCATCAGACATCAGCAATGATATCCCTTGTTCCATGCCCTCTTCTGAATCTGGCTTGAATTTCTGGCAGTTCCATGTCTATGTACTGCTGCAAACTCTTTTTGAATGATCTTTAGCAAAGTTTTACTTGTGTGTGATATTAATGATATTGTTCAATAATTTTGGCATTCTGTTAAATCACCTTTCTTTGGAATGGGTATAAATATGGATCTCTTCCAGTCAGCTGACCAGGTAGCTGTCTTCCAAATTTCCTGGAATAGATGAGTGAACACCTCCAGCGCTTCATCCGTTGGTTGCAACATCTCAGTTGGTATTCTGTCAAATCCTGGAGCCTTATTTTTCACCAACACTTTCAGTGCAACTTGGACTTTTTCCTTCAGTACCATAGGTTGTTGATCATATGCTACCTCATGAAATGATTGAAAGTCGACCAGTTCTTTTTGGTACGGTGACTCGGTGTATTCCTGCCATCTTCTTTTGAAGCTTCCTGCATCGTTTAGTATTTTCCCCTTAGAATCCTTCGATTTTGCAACTCGAGGCTTGAATTTTTTCTTCAGTTCTTTCAGCCTGAGAAATGCTGAGATTGTTCTTCCCTTTTGGTTTTCTAACTCCAGGTCTTTGCACATTTCATTGTAATACTTTACTTCCTCTTCTTGAGCTGACCTTTGAAAACTTCTGTTCAGCTCCTTTACGTCATCATTTCTTCCTTTCACTTTAGCTACTGTACATTCAAGAGCTACTTTCAGAGTCCCTTCTGACATCCGTTTTGTTCTTTTCTTTTTTTCCTGTCTTTTTAATGACCTCTTGCTTTCTTCATGTGTGGTGTCCTTGATGTCATTCCACAACTCATCTCGTCTTCAATCATTAGTGTTCAATGTGTCAGATCTATTCTTGAGGTGGTCTCTATATTTAAGTGGGATATACTCAAAGTCGTACTTTGGCTCTCATGGACTTGTTCCAATTTTCTTCAACTTCAGCTTGAACTTACATATAATGGTGTGTTCCACAGTCAGCCTCTGGCCTTGTTCTGACTGACGATATTGAGCTTTTACATCATCTCTTTCCACAGATTTGATTCCTGTATATTCCATCTGCTGAGGTCCACGTGTGTAGTTGCGTTTTATGTTGTTGAAAAAAGGTATTTGCAATGAAGAAGTCATTGGTCTTGCAAAATTCTATCATTCGATCTCCAGTGTTGTTTCTATCATCAAGGCCATATTTTCCAACTACCAATCCTTCTTCATTTCCAACTTTCCCATTCCAATTGCCAGTAATTATCAAAGAATCTTGACTGCATGTTCAATTAATTTTATACTGCAGAAGTTAGTAAAAATCTTCAGTTTGTTCATCTTTGGCTTAGTGGTTGGTGCATAAATTTGAATAATAGTCATATTAACTGGTCTCCCTTGTATACATATGGATATTATCCTATCACTGACAGTGTTGTACTTCAGGATAGAGCTTGAAATGGTCTTTTTGAAGATGAGTTGACACCATTCCTCTTAAGTTTGTCGTTCCCGGCATAGATGACCATATGATTGACCAATTCATAATGGCCAATAACAGTCCATTTCAGCTCACTAATGCCTAAGATATAGAAGTTTATGCATTCCATTTCATTTTTGATGATTTCAAATTTTCCTAGATTCATACTTCATAGGTTCCAAATTCCAATTATTAATGGATGTTTGCAGCTGTTCTTCTTATTTTGAGTCATGCCACATCAACAAATAAAGGTCTTCAAAGCTTGACTCCATCCATGTCATTAAGGTTGACACTAGTTTGAGGAGGCAGCTCTTCCCCAGTCGTACTTTGAGTGCCTTCCAACCTGAGGGGCTCGTCTTCTGGCACTATATCAGACAGTGTTCTGCTGCTATTCATAAAGTTTTCACTGGCTAGTTTTTCTCAGAATTAAACTGCTAGGTCCTTCTTCCTAGTCTGCCTTAGTCTGGAAGCTCAGCTGAAACCTGTCCACCATGGGTGACCGTGCTGGTATTTGAATACCGGTAGCATAGCTTCCAGCATCACAGCAACCCGCAAGCTCCCACAGTATGACAAACTGACAGATGCATGGGGGAGAAGAAAGGGAGGGAGCTAGAATAATCCATATGGTAACAGATTACAGTTGGAGATATCAATATTAACTCATTTTTACCTTAATGTAGTTACACATGGCTAAATAGAGAAATATTTATAGATAGGTGTATATACACAGGTAAGCATACACATATATATTTCCTTGCTGTGTCAGCTGAGAGAGCCTAGAGGTACCAGTAGCAACAAGCACAACTAGAGCCCAGATCTTCTTTTCTAATACCATTGTCCAATAAAAGGAATCAAAACTTCTTGCAGAAATGACTGATTCTAGGACTGGGGCCGGAAATATACAAGATGAGCATGAAACATCATGTAGTGTCAGAAAGTAATGATTGCTCAAAAATAGAAAAACCCACAATGAAGGGAATATGTCAAAAGGACTTAGGAGTCAACTGAAAGAGCTTCCAATGGCCAAAGATGGAACAATCTGAGGAAAAAAAATAAATAACCCAAAGGATAAAGTAAATATCCATGAGTTCTGACTCACAGCTACCCTTCGTGCAACAGAAGGAAACACTGCCTGGTACTACACCATCCTTACAATCGTTGCTACGTTTGAGCCCGTTGTTGCAGCCACTGCATCAGTATATCTCATTGAGGATCTTCCTCTTTTTTCCTGACTCTCTACTTTACCAAGCATGATGTCCTTCTCCAGGGACTGGTCCCTCTTGATAGTGTCCAAAGTAAGTGAGAAGAAGTCTCGCCATCCTTACTTCTAAGGAGAATCCTGTCTGCACTTCTTCCAAGATAGATTTGTTTGTTCTTCTGGAAGTCCATTCTATATTCAATATTCTTCCTTAACAACATAATTGAAAGACATTAATTCTTCTTCAGTCTTCCTTATTTTGTTGTCCAGCTTTCCCATGCATATGAGGCAACTGAAAATACCATGGCTTGGGTCAGGAGCACCTTAATCCTCAAGGTGACATCTTTGCTTTTTAACAGTTTAAAGAGGTCTTTTGCAGCAATGCATCATTTGATTTATTGACTTCTGCTTCCATGGGCATTGATTGTGGATCTAAGTAAAATGAAATCCTTGACAACTTCATTCTTTTCTCCATTTATCATGATGTCGCTTATGGGTCCAGTCGTGAGGATTTTTGTTTTCTTTATGTTGAGGCATAATCCACACTGAAGGTTGTAGTCTTTCTTCATCAGTAAGTGCTTAAAGTCCTCTTCCTTTTCAGCAAGCACACTCATATAAATAATTGATTAAATAAATAAGAGACAAATATCCAGAAAAATTCCAATAATTTATATAGTTATTCCACTCTCACAGAGGTGGAGAATAACTTCCCACTCCTAAAGTGTGGACTGTACATAGTGACTTCCTTACAAAGAGTACAGTATGGAAAGGGAGTAATAAAGAGTAACTTTACAGTGGAGAAACCTGAAAAATGCTATCTCAGCCAGATGTTCAAAATCAACACTAACAGTGATAAGTCATGTTGATAATATGTACTCTTGATACTATGTAATGAAAATGGCACTTTACTTCTGTGACCTTCCTCCCAAAACTCTGTAACCCTAATATGATAATGAGAAAACAATCAGACAAATCCCAATGGAGGGACATTTTAGAAAATACCTGACCAGTTCTCCTCAAAATGATCAAGGTCATCAAAACAAGGAGAATGTGAGAAACTGTCACAGCCAAAAGGAGCCTCAGAAAAAAATGATCACTAAATGTAATGTGGTATTCTGGATGGGAGACGTTAATAACAGGAAACTGTATCTGGGGTTCATGGGAACTCAATGTACTGTCTTCACAATTTTTCTATAAGACTCTTCATTATAAGGCTACTGTCTACCTAGTCAGTTTGTGTTTAACTTTTCATCACCTGCCTTCATTTTTCTTAAGATATTAGATTCTATTTGGAATTCCTACACACATCTTACAGTTAATTAATCCCCATATTTACTCCCCTGCTGTCACATCCTGAAGTGCTCTTACTGCTCCACCTGGAAGAACTCCAACTCCTCCTTCAAAGCTCAATAAAATTGTAAGATGCTCTATGTCCCCCAGGTAGAGTCAAATATTCTGTGATCCATTTCACCAGGATCACAGTGCAACTTCAGGATATTGCATTTATTTCTATATCTCTTGCCCTGTTTGGACTCTAAGCCCCTCAAGAGAAGAACTATGTTTTACTTATTTCTTTATAATTTAATGTCTACCATACAGTGAGCTCTGGTGGTGCAGTGGATAAGCATTTGGCTGTTAACCAAAAGGTTGGCAGTTCAAATCCATAAGCTGCCCCTTGGAAACCCTGTGAGGCAGTTCTCTATCCTACAGGATCACTGTCTCAGGCTGGGTTCTCTAGAGAAGCAAAACCAGTGAAGTGTATAAATATATAGAAAAAGATTTATATCAAGGAAATGGCTCAAGCAGTTGCAGTAGCTGGATGTCCCAAGTCCAGGGACAGGATAGAGGTTTCTCCTGGTTCAACAAGCTGCAGGGGCTGGTGAACCCAAGAACAGCTGGTCAGAGAGCAGGGCTCTTGCCCAGAGGTTGCAAAGATCAATGAATCCCAAGATAGGCAGGCAAGACCACAGGTAAGCTGCTAGCGCAAATCCCAAGAACAGGAATTCAGACCAACAGGAGCCAGCTACAGTATCTAGCAGGAGCAAAAAGCCCCTGAGCCTTGATAGAATATCACCTTATAGTCAATGCAGGCCACATGCCCAAGGAACCTCCCTTTCAACTGACTGGCTACTCACATCATGGAGGTGATCACATATCAGATCTCAACAGGGAAGTGATCACAACATTAGACTACTGCCAAAACACCAAGAATCATGGCCCAGCCAAGTTGACATAATCTTAACCATCACAGTCACTATGTGTCAGAATCGAATCAATGGCAATGGGTTTTATACAGTGGTTACTGAATAAATATTTGTTGAAGGACTGAAAGAACAAATGGTTGAAAGAGATTAAGCAGATATTTCCAACAGTGGGGAAGAAAGGAGAAGCAGTGAGACAGAAGAACTTCTCTTGAGAAAGGGAAGCCCCATCATTGAGAGCCAACACCAAAGGAGACAGAGCAGAGAGAGAAGATATTTATTGTATACAGACTCGCCATCCAGAATCAGAGACTTCAGCTTGGTGAGACTTTGTATCATTAAACTTTATTTAGCTTGTTTTCCCTGTTGACGCTCCTAAAATTACTAACAATAAAAGGGGTTCCTTTTATCACATTACCCAGAACCTGGGAAGATGCTGTAGCTCACCCAGATATTATCAGGGATGAGTTGGAGTTGACCGATGTTGTTTCTTCCTTGGATGACTGATGAAGTTGAGAGCTCTATGTCCAAGAAGAGCTGGGAGATGGAACCATTCATAAAGTTTCTGGAAGACACAATTGTTTTCTCATCACCTGAGGTAAATAAAGTATATTTGAGAGGGTATAAGGGAAGCATTTAGTTCCTATGGCTTTAGCAACTGAATTCTCATGAACCTCATTAATATTCTTTTGTCTCTCTAATCACTGAGAAATTTAATTCTATGGAAACAGGAGAGAAAAACAGAATGTAAACTTGCACCAGTTTTGATCCTTGGGTTAGAGGTTTGAAGCTGTATGTAAATCTTTTATCCCATTGGTCCCCTTTCTCTCAGGAGGAGGACACCTGTCTTTAGATGGGTTCTCTATAACTGCAGGGTGCCTCATAATGATTACCTCATCCCTGATTCTGGAGCAAGATTCTGTGTACATTAAAGCATATTTATTATCAGACTTTCAGTGTTGAATTTTAATTTTGGGACTCCCCTTTCTCAGCAGCTTTTCCCCTTGTTTCACTGCTTCTCCTTTCTCTCTCATTGTTGTACATGTTTAACATTACTCTACCATGTGTTCTTTTAGTCATTTGGTAAATGTTTAGTGGTTACTGTATGGTAGATACTAAATTATTTTCTAGAAATGAATAAATTTCTAAGATATTGTTCCTTCTCTCACAGTCTAAACAGGGGAAGACATGGAAATAAATAAATGAAAAACACTGAAGGGGGTACAGAAGTCCTGGTGAATTGGAATCAAAAAGTAGCCCACTCTTGGGGACCATGGTCTCGGGGAACATCTAGCTCAATTGGCATGACACAGCTTATAAAGACAATGCTCTACATTCTACCTTGGTGAGTAGTGTCTGGGGTCTTAAAAGCCTGTGAGCGGCCATCTAAGATACTCCACTGGTCTCATCCCTTCGGGAGCAAGGGAGAATGAAGAGAACAGGATACAACAAAAAGATTAGTCCGAAGGACTAATTGTCCACAGCTACCAAGGCCTCCACTGGACTGAGTCCAGTACAGCTAAATGGTGCCCAGCTACCACCACTGACTGCTCTGACCAGGATCACAACAGAGGGTTCTGGACAGAGCTGGAGAAGGAGGTAGAGCATAATTTTAACTCACAAAAAAAAGACCAGATTTACTGGCCTAAAGGAGACTGGAGAAACCCTGAGAGTATGGCCCCCAGACATCCTTTTAGCTCAGTGGTGAAGTTACCTCCGAGGTTCACTGTTCAGCCTCTGAGTGGACAGCCCCATAAAACCAAATGAGACTAACGAGGTACAGGAGTCCAGTGACAAGGGCCAGAAGGCAGAAGAGGACAAGGAAGCTGGTGATAGGGAACCCAAGGTTGAGTAAGGATATTGTTGATGTGTTGTGAGATTGTTAACCATTGTCATAGGGCAACATTTGTAGTAACTGTTAAATGAGAAACTATTTTGTTCTGTACCTTAATCTTAAGTGAGAATAACAGCACAATTGGAAGAGTGTAGTCAATGTCACTGAACTGTGTATGTAGAAATTTTTGAAACGGTGTATCTTTGGCTATGTGTATTTTCACCAAAAAAAAAGGTTGAGAAGTTAGAGGGTTGATATGTTGTGGGGTTGTTAACCAATGTCATAAAACAATACGTGTACCACTGTTTCATGAGAAACTATTTGTTCTGTAAGCCTTCACCTGAAGTATAATAAAATATAAAAAAAAAGAAAAAAAAAGTAGCTCACTCTTCCTGGGAGACTAATGATGGCTTCATAGAGAAGCTGATAATTGTACTGAGCCTTACAGATGGAGATGGAGTTTTTAAAAATGCATAAGAGTTGATAGAACTCCAGGAATGGGCATCGGAGAAGAAAGTGTGCAATTAATGAAACTCTAAGATACCCTGGTGGCACGATCCTTAAGAGCTCAGCTGCTAACCTGAAGGTTGGCAGTTCAAACTTACCTAGCCACTCTGCTGGAAAAAGACCTGGAGATCTGCTCCAGTAAAGATTATAGCCTAGAAAACCCTATGGGGCAGTTCTACACTGTCACATGGGGTCACTTTAAGTAGAAATCAGATTGATGACACTTAAAAACGACAAGATGTGCTTAGGAAGTTACAAATAGTTCTCAATATCTGATCAACACTGAAGATCAGGTGATGAAAAGTGAAAAATAAACTTGTCCCAGCAGGTGAGCTGGATAACAGAGAGACTTCTATTTTAGCTACAGGATTGATAATTAATTCCAAAATTAGTGAGGAGTCAATGGAGTGTTTATAGAGGGGAAGTCCATGATCAAGCTCTCCCTATGGAAAGGTCACCTTGAGTCAGTGTGAAGAAGACATTGTTGCTGCTATCAAAGCCACAGAGACTTGAAGAAGGAAATGCCACAGTGGAACTGAGGATGGAGAGTTGAGGAAAGAATGGAGACTCATTATTGCATAATTGGTACAGAATTTGAGGTTTCGGCAGTGAAAAAGTTTTGGAAATAGATAGTGGTGATGGTTACACAACATTATCGATGTAATTTATGCTACTAAGTTGTACACTTAAAAATGGTTACAATGGCTAATTTTATTTTATATGTATTTTATCACAATGTAATTTGTAAAAAAAAAAAAAAAAGGAAAGACCTAAGAACATATGGCGGAGTTACAATAGTCTCTAACATTCACTTACTTCATGCTGTACAAATCGTCCTTTCTAAAGAAGCTAAGAACTAGCTGTATATATTAGAATGGAAACAGGATAAAGTCTTAGGGAACTTTGAAAGAGATACAATCATCCAATCCTAAAATACATAAAAAAGTATAGGAAGTTAGGCAACCACTATTGAGTCTACATCTTATCAATGTAGGGATAGAGCGGCTGGCACTCAGCATACATTCCACCTTCCTTTGGTTTGTGTTCCTGTATTGCAGAGGATGGTAATTGGGAAACTATATTTCCCAGGATCACT
Source organism: Dugong dugon (assembly GCA_030035585.1). Lineage (NCBI taxonomy): Eukaryota > Metazoa > Chordata > Mammalia > Sirenia > Dugongidae > Dugong > Dugong dugon. The sequence goes on along the minus strand of CM057462.1, from coordinate 18,608,602 downwards.
AAAACCTAGAGTTTCACATATGATTACTGGGATATTAACCAGATGTGCAGGAGAGAATCAGAGGGCAAAAGTGAGGCAGATGCCTTGTATCAGCCAATTATGTGGCCAAGCATAGTTGGAGAGCATTGGGTTATTTGGAATAAATGAAGGGAAATTTCCATGTCAGTAGCATCATGGGTGTCAAGAAGTAATGTCCCTACCTTTTGTTAAACAAGTGCAGATCTAGCAGGCACAGTGAGTCTTGAGCTAACAATTATAACAAATTCTCCTATCTGGATTGCAAAAAAAGCATTGTGTTTGTGGAGCCAATAATTTTTGTGGAGACTTCTTGATTCCACCATCTTCCTGATGTTAGGAGAGGTATCAACATTCTTCGCTGGTCTGGTTTTCAGTGTTGTTCTAGGAATCACTCCCAATACTTTAAGGACATACCACCAGTCTTTTCCATAATTTAATAAGTACATATGTACAGAGTTTCTGCTCAAAATACTCAATGAGACTTCTGTTTAAAGAAGATAACCCATAGAGGTCGAATATTTCATACCAGAAATTATTGCAAGAAACAGACTTTCCAAAATAGGAATCTAGAAATTGATATCTCAACTTGTTGGGTTTGAGGACAATGATGATGCTGTTCCCATGGGATCATACTTTCCGGGTACTACATGGCTAACAGCAAAAGGTCTGTTTCATAATGAATCATCTTCAGTCACCCTGAATGAATTGCCTATTGAAGGGAAGATTTGGCTTTAAAAAAGAGTTTTTGAAAGAAATAAAAAAGAAACAATTGTTTATAATGTATAAAAATCAAGGAGATTGAATTCTGGAAATAATGCAGATTTATGAAGTGATGAAAGTATTATGATTTAGGTCTTCATAATTTGAGCTCTGTTCATGAGCAACTCTCTAATCTTGAGAAAAATGATTCTGTTATGTAGAGAATGTTTCTTAGCTGAAAATTTTTTTTAGAGCCTGCTTTACGTCCTTGTTTCTAAGACTGTATATAAAGGGGTTTAACATGGGTGTGGCCACAGTGTACATCACTGAGGCCATTGCACTGGCCCCGGAGTTTTGGGTAGCAGCAGAACTGAGATATACCCCAAGACCTGTACCGTAGAACAAGGAAACAACTGAGAGGTGAGACGCACAAGTGGTGAAGGCTTTATACTTGCCCTCAGCTGGTGAAATTCTCAAAATGGAGGACACAACCTTAGTGTAAGAGAAAAGGATCCCAGTGAGTGGAATAACACCCACAAGCCCAGTTGCAAACTACATCACTAAGTCATTGAGGAAGGTGTCAGAACAAGCAAGTTGGGCTACCTGATTAAGTTCACAGAAAAAGTGGGGAATTTCCAACTCTGTACAAAAAGACAGTCGTAAAACCATTAAGCCATGTAATAGAGAGTCCAGAAGAGCCAATAACCAGGATATCAGAAGCAGGAGGCCACAGAACTTGGTGTTCATGATGACCGTGTAGTGCAGGGGGTGACAGATAGCCACAAACCGGTCATAGGCCATCACTGTCAAGAGGAAGTTGTCTAATCCTCCAAACAGCATGAAAAAATACATCTGGGTGATGCAGCCCTCATAGGTGATAACCTTGTTCTGCATCTGGATGTTCAGCATCATCTTTGGGACTGTGGAGGAAATAAAACAGATGTCTGCAAAGGAGAGGTTGGAGAGGAAGAAGTACATGGGTGTGTGGAGGTGGGAGTCAATGATAATGGCCAGGATGATGAGCAGGTTCCCAATGAAAGTGACCAGGTACATGGACAGAAATAGCCCAAAGAGGAGGGGCTGCATCTCTACCTCTTATGAGAGCCCTAAAAGGATGAATTCGGAAACACGTGTTTGGTTTCCTGGTTCCAAGTAACTGATGAAACTACTGGAAAAGAGAAAAGAGCAATGCAAACTTAGCCATAAGCAGTTAACAACTACTTAACAGATACGCTGTTGTTTATATTTTAAACATGTTTAATTAATTAATTCAATATATTATCTATAGATCTAGTGCCCTATAGCTGAAAATTTCATGGAATCCCAAATGTTCTATCTTCTTGTTGATGCTAAAACCAACTAGACATCCTTGCCTCTAATCCCAAACTTTTTCCCAAAGCAACATTTTTCTCTAGAAATTCCCCAAGAATTTGTTTAGTTCATTCAACAAATATTTTTGACCAACTCTTTTTTGCCAAGTGTTGTTGAAGACACTGGAAGCAGAAGTAAAAGTTAATTTTAACAATCTTTTCCCTAAATGTTATTCTAGGATATGTGTGTTGGGGGTAGGGGTCAGCAGACTATTACTAAATCAGTAAATGATTTGTAGGGATTACCATTATGAAGTAAAATAATGCAGGATAAGTAAGTTATAGAGTGAAAAAGAAATGCTCCTTTGTATAATCATCTCTGATAAGGGGCCTTTGAGCAGAAAATCTGAAGAGGGAAGGATGCCAGTCAAGCAGAAAACTGTGAGAAGAGCATTTTGGGCAGAGATACAGGCAGGGCAAAGTCCTCGAGCATTCCATCTGGCAACAGCAAGGAGGATGGTATAAGTGAAGTGGAAAAAGGAAGCTGGATTGAGGTTGTAGTTAAGAATAGAGAAGAAACAGGAGATTATCCTAAAACTATACAGGACTCCATGACACAGAATTCTACAGTTCATTTGTTATTCTTTATATGTATATGTATATATTATTATGTTGTTATGTTAAATGCATTATATTATATTGTGTTATAGCATGTTACAACATGTTATAGCATATTATAACGTATTATACTATATAACATATAGTATATGCTATGCTATGCTATGCTATGCTGTGCTGTGCTGTGCTGTGCTGTGCTGTGCTGTGCTATGCTATAACCAAAATCAAACCAAACCCACTGCAATCGAGTGGATTCCCACTCATAGCGACTCTATAGGACAGAGTAGAAATGCCCCATAAGGTTTCCAAGGAGCAGCTGGTGTATTCAGACAGCTGACCTTTTGGTTAGCAGCCAATTTCTTAACCACTGCACTCCCAGGGTTCCACATATTATACTATCTTACCCATTATACTAAATTATATTATTTGTATATACTAATATAATTATATAAATGATACATAATTCATCCTTCCATAAAAGACACTTTCTGTCCTTTTGGTATAATATCTGCATTTTTGGATTGTAGAAGACAGCTTGAGATATCTGCTCAACCTGTGTCACGTTCACTGATAACTTCCCCTACGCTCTCCGAGGCAGCCTTGATGGTGTACTGTGTACTCGTATTCCTGAGACCAGAAACCCTGGTGGAGTAGTGGTTAAGAGCTATGGGGGCTAACCAAAACGTTAGTAGTTTGAATTCATCAGGCACTCCTTGGAAACCCCATGGGGCAGTTCTACTCTGTCCTGTAGGGTCACTATGAGTTGGAATCCGCTGGAAGGCAACGGGTTTGGTTTGTTGTTTTTTTTTGTTTTTTGATAGCTGAGACCTAGCTGATTGAACCAGCAGAGGGCTCTCTACAGACGAGTCAATTAGCTTCACTCCCCTGAGAGCTGAGTTTTGTAATTCAGGGATTCTACAGGCCCTAGAGGGGCCCTGGTGGCGCAGTGGTTAAGAGTTATGACTGGTTGGCAGTTCAAATCCATCAGCCCTTCCTTGGAAACCCTATGAGGCTATTCTACTCGGTCCTATAGGGTGTCCTATAGGGTCACTATGAGTCAGAATGGACTCAATGGCAACAGGTTTGGTTTTGGGTTTGTAAGGTGTTCACTACAAGTCAGGATCAGCTCCACAGCAATGGGTTTTAATGGGGTACAGATAGCTGTGAGGATCTCAAGGACCACTCAGTACTAGGGCAAGGATTTTGTGTGTTGTCCTGCCATGTGCATAGAGAAGCCGAGAAGGTCAATCTTAAAAAAAGAAAAGAATAAAGGGAGAAAAAGCTAAAAAACAAACCTGTTGCTGCCCAGTCGATTCTGACTCAAAGCGACACCATAGGACAAAATTAAACTACCCCATAGGGTTTCCAAGGAGCAGCTGGTGCATTCGAGCTGCTGACCTTTTGGTTAACAGCTAAGCTCTTAACCACTGTGCCACCAGGGCTCCAAAGAGAAGAAAGAGGATTAAAAGCTACATAGAATTCAGACAGGGTAGGATGGAAGCAACTTCCTTGGGTGCTGGCAGACTTACAGTCCCTAGTGCTAGTCCCCACAATATCCAGAAAAATAATAATAGTGGAATTACCCAACTAGATAAATATTTTCCATCTTTATGACTCAAAAGGAGTACTATAATCACACTATAAAGATAACTTACAGTATACTTCAGCAAATAATTGAAATATACACATAGAAAAATTAGCAAAGGATTCAAACAAAAGACTTCCAACTAATTTTTCAAAATCCATTGAGTTTAGGAGGTGTTTTGGCATAAAAAATAGTAACTAATATATTAGTGAAGCGCTAGTGAATTCTACCAACTTTTAAGGAAGAAATGATACCAGTTCCCCACAATGTCTTTTGGAAAATAAGAGCAGAGGGAACATTTCCTAACTCATCCTGTGAAGTCATCGTTACCCTAATACCAAAACCAGATACAGATATTATAACGAAGGAAAGATACAGACCAATATCTCTCATAAACATAGATGTTAAAATTCTCAACCAAATATTAGCAAATCCAATCCAACAATGTAAAAAAGAATTATACAACACGACCAAGCAGGATTTATTCAAGGTATGGAAGACTACTACGAAATTTGAAAATCAATTAATGCAACACCCTACATCAGCTGACTAATAAAAAAATTCATACAATCATATCATTGAAGCACAATAAGAAAGTGATAAAATTCAAAATCCATTCATGATAAAAATTCTCAGAAAAATAGAAATAGATGGAACTTACTCACCTTGATAAAGAACATCTACAAAAAACATGGAGCCCTGGTGGCACAGTGGTTAAGAGTTCAACTGCTAACCAAAAGGTCACAGTTCGAGTCTGCCAGCTGCTCCTTGGAAACCCTATGGGCAGTTCTACTCTGTCCTATAGGGTCAGCTAGCAAAATACTCAACGGTTAAAAGCTAGACACTTTCCCCTTTAGATCAGGAACAAAGCAAGGACGTTCCCTCTTACCACTTCTATTTAACATTGTACTGCAAGTACCACCTAGGGCAAAAAGATAAGCAAAAGAAATAAAAGGTATACAAAGTGGGAAGGAAGAAATAAAGCTGTCTTTGTTCACAGAAGACATCACTGTCTATGCAGAAAATCCCAAAGCATCAACAACAACAAAAAGCTCCTAAAACTAATAAGGAGAGCAAAGTGACAGTATACAAGGTAAATATGCTAAAGACAATGATTTTCTATATACCAGCAATGAACAATTAGAATTTGAATTTCAAATATATATGTATGAATCATTTACAATAACACCCAAAAATAAAATACTTAGGTATAAATCTGACAAAATATATACAAAATCTATAAGCTTAAAACTACAAAACACTGATGAAAGAAATCAAAGAAGAACTAAATAAATGGAGAGATATTTTGTGTTCGTGAATTGGAAGAATAAATAAAATTGTGAAGATATCGATCCTTCCCAACTGGATCTATACACGTAATGCAAACACTTCCCCAAATCCAAGTGAGCTATTATGTAGATAGCAACAAAATGACTCTAAAGTTTATATGGAAAGGCAAAATACCTAGACGAACCAACACAATACTGATGAAGAAAAACAAAATCTAAGGACTCACATTACTTGATTTCAAGATAAAGTAATCGAGACAGTATTATATTAGAGAAAGAATAGACATATAGATCAATGAAAAAGAGTAAAGAGCCCAGAAATAGACCCATACAGATATACTGACCTGATCTTTTGGTAAAAGAGCAAAGGATATTCAATGGAAAAAAGTACATTCTCTTCAACAAATGGCACTGCAACAAGTGGATGTTCGTATGCAAAAAAATTAACTGAAACACATACATTAAACCTTTCACAAAAATTAACTCAAAATGAATCACAGATCTAAGTGTAAAATGCAAAGCAACAAAACTTCCGGAAGAAAATAGGAAAAAATCTTAGTAGCCCTAAGTTGGGAAATGAGATTTTAGATTCCATACTGAAAGCATGATCCATGAAAGTTTGACTTGATCAATATTAAAAACTTCTGCTCTGCAATAGTATTAGGAATCAAAAGACAACCCATAACTGGGAGAAAATATTTGCAAAACACATATGTGATGGAGGACTTGTATTTAATATAGACGAAGCATTTAAAACTCAACAATAAAACAAACAAACCAATTAAAAAATGAGTAAAATGTCCAAACAGACACTTCTTCCCAGAAGATATAAGGGTGGCAAATAAGCCTCTGAAAATTTTCTCACCATCATTTGTAATTAGGGAATTGCAAATTTAACCTCTAATGAGATATTAGTACGCACCTGTTAGAATGGCTAAAATCCAAAACACTGACACCACCAAATGCTGGCAAGAATGTGGATCACTATGAACTCTCATTCATTGCTAATGAGAACACAAAATGGTACAGCCGCTTGGAAGAGAGTTGCAGTTTCTTACAAAGCTAAACAGAGTCTTACCATTTGATCTAATAATCGTGATCCTAGGTAATTACTTGAGTTGAAAACTTTCATTCACACAAAAACCTGCATACATATTTTTACAGCATCTTTATTCATAATCTGCAAAAATTGTAAGTAATCAAGATGTCCTTTAATAGTGTGAATAGATAAACAAAATATGGTACATCTATACAACAGAATCTTATCCAGCAATAAAAAGCGGTGAGCTATCAAGCCACAAAATGCTTACAGCTAAGTGACAGAAGCCAGTCTGAAATGATTACATACTGTAAGACTCCATATTGTATGATTCCAATTATATGACAGTCTGAAAAAGGAAAAATTATAGAGGCATGAGGACAGGAATGGTATGGTTGAATAGAATAAGCACAGGTGATTTTTTAGAGGAGTGAAACTACTCTGCAATATAGTAATTGTGGACACATAACATTACACACTTGCCAAGACTCATTAACCTTTACAGAACAAAGAGTCAAATTTAATACATAGAAATAAAAATAATCATTTAGGAGGTAAGGGAATCCAGAAGGGAATGCAGAATGTGACAAAATAATCTAACTGTATAAAAAACATATAAAACAACCTCAATGAAGAAAATCTGCGGGTTAACAATTTTGATATTTCTATGCATGTATACTGAAATTGAACAATTTAGTTAATGAATGGCAGAAGATGGGAACTAGGTTTCTCACTTTTGGAGTGGGAGTTTATAGGTAATCAAGTGGAAGAGGCTAGGATAACCCATGTTGTAATAAATTAGAATTGGATACATCAGTATGAACCTGTATTTATCTTAGTATAGATACAAATTGTTACATATAGAAATATTTATAGGTATGTGTATATACACAAAGGAGTCCTAGTGGACCAGTAGTTAAGCTCTTGGCTGCTTGTCGAAAGGCTGGTGGTTCGAACCCATTGGCCTCTCTGCCAGAGAAAGATGTGGCAGTCTGCTTCCAACCTTAGAAACCCTGTAGGGCAGTTCTACCCTGTCCTATAGGCTCACGATAGGGTCACTGTGAGTTGGAACTGACTTGACAGCAGCAAGTATATACACAGGTGAGTATATACCTATATATTTTCTTGTTCCATTAGCTGACAGGGCCTGCAGGTCCCAGTAGCAAAAAAAAAAAAAAAAAAAAACACATAGAGCCCACATTTTGGTTTCCAATACTATTCTTCAGTAAAAGGAACCAGACATTCTTGAAGAAGTCTGATTTAGAACTGGGGTGGGATATATACAAGAAGAGCTGGAGCACTGTGTAATGCCAGAAAGTAATGAAAAGTTCAAAAAAAATTTAGAAACCACCTCAATGATGGAGATATGTCAAAAGGACATAGGAGTCAACTAAGGGAGCTCCCAATGGCCAAAGCTGGAACAATTTGAACAAAAAAATAAAGTAGCACTGGATTATAACCCATGTATAAAGTAAATATCCATGGGCCCAAACTGATATAAAAAGATTGAATAAAGGAGAGAATGAATGTAAAGAAACAAATTCCTTTGCAAAGGAATTACAATAATTTAGATATCCTGCTATCAAGGAGATGGAGCATAACTCCCAATTTCTGAAGAGTAGGCTTCATTTAGTGACTTCCTTACAAAGAGTACAGTACAGAAAGGTGGAGAAAGAGTAACTTTACAATGGAGAAAACCCAATGAACACTACCTCAGCCTGGTGAACAAGATCAATATCAACAGTGACAAGTCATGTTGATAGTAGTTATGCTTGATATAATATGAAGAAAATGGCACCTTAGCTCTGTGGTCTTCCTCCCGAAAAAATCCATAACTCCAATCTAATCATGATGAAAAATATCAGACAAATATCAACTGAGAGACATTTTACAAAATTTTTGACCAGTACTCCTCACAACTTTCATGGTCATTGTCTTAGTCATCTAGTGCTACTATGACAGAAATACCACAAGTGGATGGCCTTATGGCCTTAACAAAAAGAAATTTATTTCCTCACAGTAAAGCAGTCTAAAAGTCCAAATTCAGGGCATCAGCTCCAGGGGAAGGCTTTCTCTCACTGTAGACCTTCTCTTCAATCTTCCCCCAGACTAGGAGCTTCTCCTCGAAGAGACCCTGGGTCCAGAGACCTCTGTTCCCAGCACTGCTTTCTTGGTAGTATGAGGTCCCCCACTCTCTGCTTGCTTCCCTTTCCTTTTATCTCTTGTAAGATAAAAGGTGGTGCAGGCCACTCCCCAGGGAAACTCCCTTTACAGTGGATCAGGGATGTGACCTTAGTAAATGTGTTATAATCCCACCCTAATCCTCTTTAACATAAAATTAGAATCACAAAAAAGAGGACAACCACACAATACTGGGAATCATGGCCTAGACAAATTGATACATACATTTTGGGGGGGGACATAATTCAATCCATGACAGTCATCAAAAACAAGGAAAATCTGAAAAACTGTCACAGCCAAGAGGAATATAAAGAGATATGACAACTAATTGTAATGTGGGATTCTGGCTGGGAGATGTTAATAATAGGGGACTGGGTGTGGGGTTTATGGGAACTGTCTGTACTATATTCACTATCTTTTCTGTAACTATAAAACTGCTTTAAAAAAGTGTATTAAAAATTAAAAATATTAGTCAAATGCAAACACCTTGGAAACAGCAAGCTGTGAGCGCCACTACATGCCTTGGACAAGCAAAATCACTGCTGTAAGGCTCATTTCTTCATCCCTAAAATCAGAATAGTAATGCCAATTTCATAGAGGAATTAAAGAATTAAATAAAATAATGTATATAAAATGTCCAGCATTGTGCCTCGTATTAATCAGTGGATTTTTGGATGCATTATGATTCAAACCCTCACAGATTCATTCCCCGCCTCTCCACTCCCACTTCCACTGTGCTATTGCCACTGCTCATCTCTCTGTGGTTTTGACAACAGCAATAGTCTGTTCTTCACATTGACCAGGTGACCACTCCACAGGCAAGCCTGATCGTGGACATCCTCTGCCATAAACTCTGCACTGACTCTCCACTCATTTCAGAATTGTCAATCCTGCAGTCAAAATATAAGGATCGCTATTAATCTGGCTGCTGCCTACCTGGCAGGCTCATGTTCCACTTTTCATTCCCTGCCCTCACTGTTGTCAGATATTAACCCAATGCTTAACTTCTGTGCCACCAGGACTCCAGATATTAACTACTATGTGTAATTTAATTAATCCCAACATTTACTCCCCTACGGCCTCTTCCTGGAGTATTCTTACCCCTTCTCTGCATAGAAAAACTCCAACTTCTCCTTCAAAGCTCAGTAGGATTATAGGCTTCTCCGTGAAGCCTTCACTAAACTCCCCAGGAAGAGGGCAACGGTATGATCCACTTCACTAAGATTGTAGTGCCACCTCAGGATGCAGCATTTGTTTATTTATATGGCTGTTGCCCTGTGTAGACTGTAAGATCCTTGAGAGAAGAAACAATGTTAATCTTTGCTTCCAGAATATAATTTAGTGCTGAATAAATGTTCTGTGAGTTACTAAATGAATAAATAGTTGAATGAGATGAAACAGATACTTTCAACAATGGTAGGGAAAGGAGATGTGGTAAAATAAGGACAAATGCTGTCAAGAGAGGGAGGCCCCATGAATGAGAGCCAACACCAGAAGACACAGATTAGAGAGAGAAGATATTTTAATATGTCCAGAATCACCCTCCAGAACCAAGGGCTTTAACTAGGCAGGACTTTGTATCATTAAACTTCCCTTATTTGTTATTCCTGTTGATCCTCCTACAGTTACTACAAATAAGAGACAGACCTTACCCCATGTCCCAGCACCTGTGAAGATGCTGCAGCTCATCCAGATATCATCAGGGAAGAGTCTGAGTTCATTGTTGCTGTTTCTTCATTGTACTTCTGCTAAAGTTAGAAGCTGTGCCCCCAGGAAGGGCAGGAAGAAGGAACCACTCATGAGGCCTCTAGAAGACACAAAGATATTTTGTCATCACCTGAAATTAGTCAAGTAGACTTGAGATGGTATAGGGTAAGTATTTACTATTTTATGACTTTAGAGAATGAATTCCCATGTGCCTCATTTATGAAGTATTCTTTTGTTTTCCACTCCCTGAGAGATTTATTTCTCTGGAGCTAGTAGAGAAACAAAATGTGAGCTTGTGCCAGTTTTGACCCTTAGGATACAGCTTGCTGCTCTTATTCTATTGAACTCCTTTGTCCCAGGAGGTGGCCGCCTTGATTTAGGTGTGTCTCTAGCATGCAGGGTTACCCATAATGATAGCTCTATCCATCTCTGGGGGGCATGTCCTTCTACAAAGAGCTAAAGAACACATCTGTACATCATTCACTGAGGTACCAGGGTTTTATGAAAATACTTACAATCCTGACCACAGACAACCGTACACAGCTCACCAATGTATTTTTACCATGACTTCCATTTTGATTAATTGACAGTAGGCCATGAATGAAAGGAAAGCCATCCCCGTCAGTAGCATATTGGTGGAGAGGATTATAGGAGAATCTCAGAGACTGTCTGCACATCTACAGGTCACAATAGATGAAGAAACTGGATGTCATAATTTTAGATTTCTATCTAGAAAGGAAGAAGTTCTGCTATAAAACTGGTTAATACATAGTGCTCAAAGTTTATTTCATAATATCATCATATAACAATATGACATATAGCATAATATGCTAATAATATGACATATTTCATGTAATTAATATACTAATATATTCAAATTATTATATTATTAGTTATAAGGATGACTTGATAATTCAAATTAGTGACACATGTGACATGTTAAGTGTTTACAGAAAGAGAATATGTCCATTTGGTGGATTTCTACAAAATGAATGGAAAGCACAGAGAGCTGTGTGTGCATACTGCAGAAGGATCCAATCTAGTTGAAGATATTAGGAGAGGGAAAATCTCTCTGAGGAGGAGCCATTTAAGCCTTGAGCTAAATGATAGGGAGATTTAGGCAGAAGAACAGGATGTGGGAAGATGGGCAATTTGGGCAAAATCCTCATTCCTTGATCTACTTCTTTTCCTTTTTCAAAATAGACAAGGTTGAAACCTACCAATGTGGGATGCTAGATTACAAAACTTCCTTGAAATGGATAAGAAGACTCAAGCTTGTTGAACAGAAATAACTGGTTGTGATTGGCCTCAGGATTCAAAACCATTCACTAACCCAGTCTACTTAGAAGAGGCTCCCAGTCCTTTTTTGAATAAAAAATAGTAATAATGATGGGATATTCTTGAGAGACTGGGACCAGAGTGAGCTGGTGCTTGGGAAGTTTTAATGACTGGAAAAGGTTATCTCTGAAAGATAAATGGGAAAATCAATCCATAATGAGGTATGATACTGGCTGTATGCTTTCTGTTGGCCCTCACGTTGCCAACAGAAGGGTGAGAACAGAATTTTAATTTTTCTGTATCTAGCATAGTGCCTGGCACATCTCAGGTCTACAACATATATTTGCTAAAGAAAACATTAAAGCTCCTTAGACTAAGTATCCAATTGTTACTCAATACCTGAGCATCTGAGCTTTCCATAGAGCACAGACTAAGAAGAGAAGTCTAGGCCCTTTGTTGGAAAGGACAGATATGGTGTGAGGAAGGGGTATCCCATGGGTAGAGGCTCTAGTTTGACCATGACCCACTTCAGCGAGTTTTTTGGAATCTTCACAGCTAACCTCCAGAATTCACTTTTCTCCTATGGCCAAGTACCATCCATGTAAGTAATACCTAACTGACCAGTCCATGGGCTGAGAAACACACGTGAATGCAGTCTGCCCCAGAGCTTGGGTACAGTATGCTTTAAAGAACCAACATTAAAGGATATCCAGTATCTGTAAATGAATACCAAGTGCATTGCATCCTGTGCTGTTTCATTTTCTGCATTTTGTTTGTTTTGTGTGATTTTATACTTTAATAAATACACGATGCTCACACATTGCTGGTGGAAAAAGAAAATGGTGCAATCACTGTGGAAAACAGTTTGGCAGTTCCTCCGAATGCTAAACATAGATTTAGCAAGTGACCCAGCCATTCAACTCCTAAGTATATACCAAAAAGAATTGAAAATAGGTATGTAAACAAATACTTGTACACAAATTGTTCACAGAAGCACTGTTCTCAAATGTTAAAAGGTAGAAACAATCCAAATGTCCTTCAGCAGATGAATGGATGAACTAAATGTGGTATTTACATTCAACGTAATATTATTCGGTCATTTAAAAAGAATGAAGCAATAACACATGCTACAACATGGATGAATCTCAAAACCATTATACCTAGTGAAAAAAGCACAACCAAACCCATTGCCATCGAGTCAGTTCAGACTCGTAGTGACTCTACAGGACAGAGTAGAACTTTCCTATAGGGTTTCAAAGGCTGTAATTTTTTAAAAAGCAGACTGCCACGTCTTTTTCCCGTGGAGCGGCAGGTGGGTTCAGATGGAAAACCTTCAACCTTTCTGTTAGTAGCTGAGTGCTTTACCACTGTGCCACCAGGCTCCTTCAAAAAAAATCACAAAAGGTCACATATTATATGCTCCCATTTATGTGAAATATCCAGAAAAGATAAATTCATAGAGACATAAAGCAAATTAGTGGTTGCCAGGGGCTTGGGGAGAAGGGACAACAGGGAGTTATTGCTCATTGAGTAAGGGGTTACCTTTGGGCATGATGAAAATGTTTTGGAACTAGATAGAGGTGATGGTTGCACAATATTGTAGACCTACTAAATACCACTGAATTATATACTTTAATTTGACATTATGTAAATTTCATCTAAAAATATATATATATATATATATGGCATCATCCTGTGTCTATTGTTGGGCAAATTTTTTTCACTCATAATTATGTTTTGAGATTTATCCATGTTACTATACATAATTCTAGATCAAAGACCAGAAAACTACAGCCTGTGCACTAAATCCCAATATATTTTTTAATACCTGTTTTCATCATGTTGATTTCTGACTCATAGCAACTCTATAGGACAGAGTAGAACTGCCCCATAGAGTTTCCTAGGAGTGGCTGGTGGATTCGAACTGCTGACCTTTCAGTTAGCAGCCATAGCTTGCTGTAGCTCTTAACCATTGCACCACCAGGGCTCCATTTTTTTAAATAGTATCTTCTAAAATAATTTTAATGGAATTGTTTGCCTCAGAGAGCTTTGGTTGTTTTAAAATTAGAACAGGACATAGAGGTGAAGTGGTTTACAATTTGCTGGAAAATTCTACCCAATTACCACTAGAAGTGGTCTTATTTTTAGTAGAATCACAGTTATCTAGAAGAATTTCTAGTGGATTGAGGTTGTCATTTTATTCTTCATCTGGAGACATTAGACCCTTAGGAACAAAGGAGTGACGACTTTGAATGGCTTATCTTTATCTTCAAAGGAAGCAGATGAAGACAGCTAATGGGATAAAGCCCAAGAGGAAGGTTCAGCCAAAGCTGAGGGCAAGAGAAGAGCGGCCTTCTCTTGAGAGACCAAATCAGAAGACACAGATAAAGTAGATACGATGAATGTTCCTTCAGAGACAGTTCAAATTATATTTACACTCTTTCTGTTGCTTTCTTCCTACCCGATGTTCCAAGTTTCCTTCTTTTTAAGATTAAAATGTTATCATGTTTATTTGTATTTTATAAAAGTAATAAGGTATGCTGCTACATTTTTCTGTAACTTTTTTTCATTACACATAAGAATACTACAAAATTTTTATCAATACAAACCATGCATATGAAGTCTGAGAGACAGAAAATTACAGCTAAATGACTTTACGCTTTACTATATTTGCATAATGAACAAGTTATTAGACAAATTTTTCAAAGACAGTTCTATCATAAGGAAAATCTGATCAGCAGTTCTAGTATTGAAAAGTAATAGAACAGAGCTACATAAGAAAATGAAAGTTCTGTATAACAAAACTTCCAATAAATCATTTGTGTAATATTATTCGCTTGTGTAAACAACATACAATTTTAAGTTGATTATCTGTGATATTCAATATGTCTATGAGTAATATCTGCGTTTTTGCTAGTAATTTTCCTTAAAAAATACTTATTTGTATCTGAATTGATATTGCACCAATTATTCTGAGAATCAGTAATATCTTTCTTCTATATCATTTAACTATATTGACTGAAAGCATGAAAGCCAAAGTCTAAAACTGACAATACTTAGCTCAGATAATAAATGTACCCCAAAACATGATAGCAATTCTTGGAATGCTCAGTAAGCTGGAGAATCTAAAAAAAAAAAAAACAGTTTTTAAAAGACAAAGCAAAACATCTTTTATTTCTTACATATTTTATTAGTAGAGATGTACTTGTTTTTAGTCCTCTTGCTTTGAAAAAACAGTCATCAAATACACCTTGTTAGTTTCCTAAGGTTGCCATAACAAATTACCACAAACTCGACTGCTTAAAACAACAGAAATTTACTCTCTCACAGTTCCGAAGGTTAGAAGCCTGAAAGTAAGGTGTCGGTGAAGCCAGTGCCCCTCCAAAGGTTCTGGGGTGAATCTTTCTTTGCCTCTTGTCTTCTAGTGACTTCAGGCATTCCTTGGCTTGTGGCTGCATCACTCCGATCTCTACCTTCATCTTCACATGGCATCAATCCCACCTCTGTTTCTTCTCTTCTTTCTCCTATGTGGACAATTGCAGTTGCATTTAGGAGCCACCTTATTTTGAGATTAATTGTATTTTATATTGAGATTAACTGCATTTGCAATCTTTTCCCAAAATAAGAACACTTTTCATTAGATTTAGGTGCACCCGGGATGATCTCTTCTTGAGATATTTAACTTAATAACATTCTAAAACACCCATTTTGCAAATAAGGCCACATTCACAGGTTCTGGGTATTAGGATGTGAATATATCTTTCCAGGAGTACTATTCAACCCACTACATACACCATCCCTTTGCCCACGTCCAATGATGATGAAATGTCATCCAGAGAAATAATCAGATTAAAAATCAACCATAACTCACATGAAAAATATTTTTTAATAAATTTAAAAAATAGTAACCTCGTGAGACAAGCACATGTCCATAAAAGGTATATATATTAAGAGTTCAGCTGCTAACCAAAAGCTCAGAAGGTCGAATCCGCCAAGTGCTCCTTGAAAACCCTATGAGGTAATTCTACTCTGTACTATATGTTCGCTATGAGTTGGAATCGACTTGACAGCAATGGGTTTTATGTATATATAAAACCAAAAACCCACCACGTGTCTGTCAGTTTGTTGTACTGTGGTGGCTTTCATGTTGCTGTGAGACTGGAAGCTTTGCCACCTGTATTTCAAATACCAGTAGGGTCACCCTTGGTAGACAGGTTTCAGTGGAGCTTTCAGACTAAGACAAACTGGGAAGAAAGATCTGAAAAAAATGGCAAGTTAAAACCTTATGAATAGCAGCAGCACATTGTCTGATATAGAGCTGGAAGATGAGCCCCTCATGTTGGAAGGCACTCAAAATAAGACTAAGGAAGAGGTGTCTTCTCAAAGTAGAGTCAACCTTAATGACGTGGATGGAGTCGAGCTTCCGGGACCTTGATTTGCTGACGCAGCATGACTCAAAATGAGAAATAACTGCAAACATCCATTAACAATCAGAACGTGGAATGTATGAAGTATGAATCTAGGACAATTTTTTTTAATGAAAAAAATTAATGAAACGCATAAAGATTGATATCCTAGGCATTAGTGAGCTGAAATGGACTGGTATTGACCATTTTGAATCCAATGATTACATGGTCTACTATGCTGAGAATGACAGATTGAAGCGCGTTCATCATCAAAAACCATTTCAAGATCTATGCTAAAGTACAACACTGTCAGTGATGATAATATCTATACTCCTACAAGGAAAACCAGTTAATATTACTATTATTCAAATGTACTCACCAACCACTAAGGCCAAACATGAAGAAATTGAAGATTTTTACCAACTTATCCAGTTTGAAATGGACCAAACATGCAATCAAGATGCATTGATAATTATTGACGATTGGAATTTGAAAGTTGGAAACAAAGAGGAAGGATCAGCAGTTGGAAAATATGGCCTTGGTGACACAAACAATGCCGGACATCTCATGATTGAATTTTGCAAGACCAACGACTTGTTCTTTGCAAATAAATTTTTTCAACAACATAAATGGCGACTATACACATGGACCTCACCAGATGGAGTACACAGGAATCAAATCGACTACATCTATGAAAGGAGAAGATGGAAAAGCTCAATGTCATCAGTCAGAACAAGGTCAGGGTCCAAATGCAGAACAGACCATCAATTGCTTATATGCAAGTTCAAGTTGAAGTTGCAGAAAATTAGTACAAGTCCACGAGAGCCAAAGCACGACCTTAAGTATATCCCACCTGAATTTACAGTCCATCTCAAGAATAGATTTGACACATGGTACACTAATGACTGAAGACCAGATGAGTTGTGGAATGACATCAAGGACATCATACATGAAAGGAAAAAAAACAAACAAAATTCCTTTCTGTCAAGTCGATTCTGACTCATAGTGACCCTATAGGACAGAGTAGAAATGTCCCACAGGGTTTCTAAGGAGCAACTGGTGGATTCAAACTGTCTACCTTTTGGTTAGCAGCCATATCTCTTAACTACTACACAACCAGGGTTTCCATACACGAAAGCAAGACATCATTAAAGAACAGAAAAGAAAGAAAAGACCAAAATAGATGTCAGAACAGAATCTGAAAGGTGCTCTCAAATGTAGATAGCTAAAGTAAAGGGAAGAAATGTTGAAGTAAAAGAAGTGAACAGAAGATTTCAAAGGGAGACATGAAAAGACAAAGTAAAGTATTAAAATGAAATGTGAAAAGATCTGGAGTTAGAAAACCAAAAGGGAAAAATATGTTTGGCATTTCTCAAGCTGAAAGAATTCAAGGCTCCAGTAGCAATATTTGAAGGATTCTATGGGGAAAATATTAAATGACACAAGAAGTATCAAAAGAAGATGGAAGGAATACACAGAGTCACTACACCAAAAAGAACTAGTTGAAATTCAACCACTTCAGGAAGTAGCATATGGTCAAGAACCAATGGTACTGAAGGAAGAGGTCCAAGTACACTGAAGGCATTGGTGAAAAACAGGGTTGTGGAATTGATAGAACACCAATTGAGATGTTTCAACAAACAGATGCAGTGCTGAAAACGCTCACTTGTCTATGCCTAGAAATTTGGAAGATAGTTACCTGGCCAACTGACTGGAAAAGATTCATATTTGTACCCATTTCAAAGAAAGGTGATTCAAAGAATGTGGAAATTATCAAATAATATCATTAATGTTACACACAAGTAAAATTTTGCTGAAGATCATTCAAAAGCAGCTGCAGCAGTATATCGACAGGGAACTGCCAGAAATTCAAACCAGATTCAGAAGAGGACGTGGAACATTGCTGATGCCAGTGGATTGTGGCTGAAAGCAAAGAATACCAGAAAGATGTTTCTCTGTGTTTCATTGACTATTCAAAGGCATTCGACTGTGTGGATCATAACATATTATGGATAACATTATGAAGAATGGTATTCCAGAACATTTTATTGTGCTCATGTGAAACCTGTACATAGACCAAGATGCAGTCATTCAAACAGAACAAGGGGATACTGTGTTGTTTAAAGTCAAGAAAAGTGTGTGTCAAGGTTGTATCCTTTCACCATACTTATTCAATCTGTATGCCGAGCAAATAATCCGAGAAAGTGGAGTATATTAAGAAGAGTGGGGTATCAGGATTGGAGGAAGACTTGTTAACAACCTGCGTTATGCAAGTGTTACAACCTCGCTTGCTAAAAGTGAAGAGGATTTGAGGGACTTACTGATGAAGATCAATGACCACAGCCTTCAATATGGATTATACCTCAACATAAAGAAAACAAAATTCCTCACAATGTATCAATAAGCAACATCATGGTCAAAAGAGAAAAGATTGAAATTGTAAAGCATTTCATTTTATTTGGATCGACAACCAACACCCATGGAAGCAGCAGTCAAGAATTCAAAAGACACATTGCATTGGGCAAATCTGTTGTAAAAGACCTCTTTAAAGTGTTAAAAAACAAAGATGTCACTTTGAGGACTAAGGTGAGCCTGACCAAAGCCATGGTATTTTCAATCGCATCATATGCATAGGAAAGCTGGACAATGAATAAGGAAGACCAAAGAAGAATTGACACCTTTGAATTAGGATGTTGGCAAAGAATATTGGATGTACCATGAACTGCCAAAAGAAGGAACAAATCTGTCTTGGAAGAAGTACAGCCAGAATGCTCCTTAGAAGCAAATATAGTGAGACTTAGTCTGACATACTTTGGTTGTGTTATCAGGAGGAGCCAATCCCTGGAGAAGGACAACTAGAGGGTCTGTGAAAAAGAGGAAGACCCTCAACGAGATGGATTGACGTAGTGGCTGCAACAATTGGCCGAAGCATAACAATTGTGAGGATGGTGCAGGACCGGGCAATGTTTCATTCTGTTGTACGTAGGTACGGAAACAGGTTTCTTTTTTTTCTTTCTTTCTTTCTTTTTTTTTTGGCTTATGTTGTTGTCTTTAGGTGCTGTCAAGTTTATTCCAACTTATAGTGACCCTATAGGACAAAGTAGAACTGCCCTATTTGGTTTCCAAGGAGCAGCTGGTGGATTCAAACTGCCAACCTTTTCGTTAGCAGCCATAGCTCTTAACAATTGTGTCATCAGGGTGCCATATATGTGTGTGTGTGTGTGTGTGTGTGTGTGTGTGTGTAACAAAATTCAGTGTAACAGAGCACATTGGAAGATTTATAGACATTTGCAGGTCATCCCTGTGTCAGGATAAGCCACTCCCCAGTTGTGGGCAACAGTTCCAGCTTCTAATCTCTCATCTATATTTTCTGAAGCCCTGAAATGCCCTGTTTGGTTGTAACTTGGAACAGTCTTCATGCCATCAGATGATTCAGGATGCCTTTCTCTGTTTTTTGCATTTTAATAGCCTTTTGTCCTTGTTTTCTTCTTCCATTTGGTCCATCTTGCTGACAGGCATAGATTGGTTTTCTGTGTCAAACTCATTATCAAAGTGGACCTGCTGAACTAGATCTGGCTGGAAAGGGATGAAGTTCTGCTGAAGCTCAGGAGTTCCATAGAAGTGATCATCGTGCATTCCACTTTCTAACAATACTCCACTCTCTTACAGTGTTTTGAACGGTTCAACAGAAATGAAATTATAGTCCACCTTGGTGTTTCCCCACCACTGGGGGCCCTTTTGGAAACCCTGGTGACATAGTGGTTAAGAGTTACAGCTGCTAACCAAAAGTTTGAATCCACCAGTCGCTCCTTGGAAAGCATACGGGGGCAGTTCTTCTCTGTCCTATAGGGTCGCTATGAGTCAGAGTTGATTTGATGGCAACGGGTTTGGTTTTTTGGTTTTGAGGGTCCTCTCAGTGCATGGGATGGTTATCAAATAGAAGTCATTTCTGATAACTTTCTTGCAGTTAGTGGTCAATTATTCGATCTGGAACTGAAGACACAGGTAATGTTACAACTCCTTACAGGTGCAATGGTTAAGCACTCAGGTACTAACCTAAATTTTGACAGTTTGAACCTACCTAGCCACTCTGCTGTAGAAAGACCTGGAGATCTGCCCCAGTAAAGATTATAGCCTAGAAAATCCTATAGAGCAGTTCTACTTTGTCACATGGGGTCACTTTGAGTAGAAATCAACTAGACAGCACTTAAAAACAACAACAACAAAAAGACGTGCTTAGGAAGTTACAAATAGTTCTCAATATCTGATCAACAATGAGGATCAGGTGATAAAAAGTGAAAAATAAACCTCGTCAAGTAGCCTAGCTGGATAACAAAGAGACTTATATTTAGCTACAGGATTGATAATTAATTCCAAAATTAGTGGAGAGCCAATGTTTATAGTGGGGGTGTTCATGATCAAGCTTATCCATAGAAAAATCACCTTGGGTCAGTGTGAAGAAAAAAAAAAAAGCCATAGAAACATGAAGGAAATGCCACAGTGGAACTGAGGATAGAGAGGGGAGGAATGAATGGAGATTCATTATTGCATAATTGGTACAGAATTTTTGTTTTGGGTGGTGAAAAAGTTTTGGAAATAGACAGTGGTGATAGTTGCCCAACATTGTGAATGCAATTAATGCCAACAAATTGTACACTTAAAAATGATTAAAGTGGCTAATTTTATGTTATACATATTTTATCACAATATAATTTGTAAAACAAGAGAAGACCAAAGAATATATGGCAGAGTTATAACAGTCTCTATCATTCACTTACATTCACTTACATCATGCTGTACAAATCATCCTTTCTAAACAAGTTATGAACCAACTGAATATATTACAGTGGAAATGGGAAAAAGTCTAAGGGAACTTGCATAGAGGCACAATCATTCTATCCTCAAATATATACAAAGTATAAGGAAGTTTGGCATCCATTATTGAGTTTACATCTTATCAGTTTAGAGATAGAGCTGGCTGGCACTCAGCATCCATTCCTCCCCGCTTTGGTCTGTGTTCCTGTACTGCAGAGGATGGTAATTGGGAAACTATGTTTCCCAGGATCACTAAAACCTAGCATTTCCATGCGATTACTGGGATATTAACTAGATGTACAAAGGCAAATGAAAGGGCAAAAGTGAGGCAGATCCTTGTATCAGCCAATTATGTGGCCAAGGACAGTTGGAGGGCATTTGGTTATTTGGAATAAATTAAGGCAAATTTCCACGTCAGTAGCATCATAGGTGTCCAGACGAGATGTTCTTACCTTTTGTTAAACAAATGCAGATCTAGCAGGCACAGTGAGTCTTGAGCTAAAAATTATAACGAAAGTTTCCTACTATCTGGACTGCAAAAATGCTTTGTGCTTGTGGAGCCAATAATTTCAGTGGAGACTTCTTGATTCCACCACCTTCCTGATGATAGAAGAGGTATCAACATTCTTAGCTGGTCTGGTTTTCAGAGTTGTTCTAGAAGTCATTCCCAACACTTGAAGGACATACCACCAGTCCTTTCCATAATTTAATAAGTGCATGTGTACAAAGTTTCTGCTCAAAATACTTAGCAAGACTTCTGTTTAAATAAAATAACGCATAGAGGTCGAATATTTCATACCAGAACTGATTGCAAGAAATAGACTTCCCAAAATAGGAATCTAGAAAATGATAGCTCAACTTGTTGGGCTTGAGGACAGTGATGATGCTGTTCCCATGGGATCATACTTTCCGGGTACTACATGGCTAACAGCAAAAGGTCTGTTTCATAATGAATCATCTTCAGTCACCCTGAATGAATTGCCTATTGAAGGGAAGATTTGGCTTTAAAAAAGAGTTTTTGAAAGAAATAAAAAAGAAACAATTGTTTATAATGTATAAAAATCAAGGAGATTGAATTCTGGAAATAATGCAGATTTATGAAGTGATGAAAGTATTATGATTTAGGTCTTCATAATTTGAGCTCTGTTCATGAGCAACTCTCTAATCTTGAGAAAAATGATTCTGTTATGTAGAGAATGTTTCTTAGCTGAAAATTTTTTTTAGAGCCTGCTTTACGTCCTTGTTTCTAAGACTGTATATAAAGGGGTTTAACATGGGTGTGGCCACAGTGTACATCACTGAGGCCATTGCACTGGCCCCGGAGTTTTGGGTAGCAGCAGAACTGAGATATACCCCAAGACCTGTACCGTAGAACAAGGAAACAACTGAGAGGTGAGACGCACAAGTGGTGAAGGCTTTATACTTGCCCTCAGCTGGTGAAATTCTCAAAATGGAGGACACAACCTTAGTGTAAGAGAAAAGGATCCCAGTGAGTGGAATAACACCCACAAGCCCAGTTGCAAACTACATCACTAAGTCATTGAGGAAGGTGTCAGAACAAGCAAGTTGGGCTACCTGATTAAGTTCACAGAAAAAGTGGGGAATTTCCAACTCTGTACAAAAAGACAGTCGTAAAACCATTAAGCCATGTAATAGAGAGTCCAGAAGAGCCAATAACCAGGATATCAGAAGCAGGAGGCCACAGAACTTGGTGTTCATGATGACCGTGTAGTACAGAGGGTGACAGATGGCCACAAACCGGTCATAGGCCATCACTGTCAAGAGGAAGTTGTCTAATCCTCCAAACAGCATGAAAAAATACATCTGGGTGATGCAACTCTCATAGGTAATAACTTTGCTCTGAATCTGGATATTCAGCAGCATCTTTGGGACTGTGGAGGAAATAAAACAGATGTCTGCAAAGGAGAGGTTGGAGAGGAAGAAGTGCATGGGTGTGTGGAGGTGGGAGTCAATGATAATGGCCAGAATGATGAGCAGGTTCCCAATGAAGGTGACCAGATATATGGAAAGAAATAGCCAAAAGAGGAAGGGCTGCATCTCTACCTCTTCTGAGAGCCCTAAAAGGATGAATTCTGAAACACGTGTTTGGTTTCCTGGTTCCATGTAGCTGATGAAACTACTGGAAAAGAAAAAACAGCAATACAACTAAGCCATAAGCCGTTAACAACTTAACAGATATGCTGATGTTTATATTTTAAACATGTTTAATTAATTAATTCAATATGTTGTCTATAGATCTAGTACCCTTTAGCTGAGAATTTCATAGAATACTGAATACTCTATCTTCTCATTGACGTTAAAGCCAACTAGACATCCTTGCCTCTAATCCCAAACTTTTTCCCAAGGCAACATTTTTGTCTAGAAATTCCCCCCAAGACTTTGTTTCATTCATTCAATAAATATTTTTGACCAATTCTTTTTTTGCCAAGTGTTGTTGAAGGCACTGGAAACAGCAGTAAATATTAATTTTAAAAATCCTTCCCTTAAATGTTATTCTAGGACATATGTGTTGGGGGTGGGAGTCTGTGAGCCAGGGGCCAACTGTGGAAGAGACCATCAATTGCTCATATGCAAGTTCAAGATAAAACTGAAGAAAATTAGAACAAGTCCATAAGAGCTAAAGGATGACCTAAAGTATATGCCACCTGAATTTAGAGACCATCTCAAGAATAGATTTGACGCATTGAGCACTAATGACCAAAGACCAGACAAGTTGTGGAATGAAATCAAGGACATCATACATGAAGAAAGCGAGAAGTCATTAAAAAGGAAAGAAAGACCAAAATGAATGTCAAAAGAGACTCTGAAAGTTGCTCTTGAACGTTGGGTAGCTAAAGCAAAAAGAAGAAATGATGAAGTAAAAGAACTGAACAGAAGATTTCAAAGGGCAGCTTCAGAAGACAAAGTATTGTAATGAAAAGTGCAAAGACCTGTAGATGGAAAACGAAAAGGGAAGAACAAGCTCGGCATTTCTAAAGCTGAAAGAACTGAAGAAAAATGCAAGCCTCGAGTTGCAATATTGAAGAATTCTCCAGGAAAAATATTAAACAATGCAGGAAGCATCAAAAGAAGATGGAAGGAATACACAGAGTCACTGTACTGAAAAGAATTGGTCAATGTTCAACCATTTCAAGAGGTAGCATATGGTCAGAAACTTATGATAATAAAGGAAGAAATCAAAGCTGCAGTGAAAGCATTGGCAAAAAACAAGGCTCCAGGAATGGATGGAATACTAACTGAGATGTTTCAACAAACTGAGGCAGTGGTGAAAGTGCTCATTCATGTATGTCAAGAAATTTGGAAGAAAACTACCTGGCTAACTGACTGGAAGAGATCCATATTTATGCCTATTCCAAAGAAAGGTAACCCAACAGAATGTGGAAATTATTGAACAATGTTATTAATATCACACGCAAGTAACATTTTGCTGAAGATCATCCAAAAGTGCCTGCAGCAGTACATCGACAGGGAACTGCCAGAAATTCAAACAGCGTTCGGAAAAGGACATGGAACCAGGGATATCATTGCTGATGTCAGATGGATCCTGGCTGAAAGAAGAGAATACCAGGAAGATGTTTACTTGTGTTTATTGACTATGCAAAGGCATTTGACTGTGAAGTTATAGATAACATTTCAAAGAATGGGAATTCCAGAACACTTAATTGTGCTCATGAGGAACCTGTACATAGATCAAGAAGAAGTCATGGTTTAAAGTCAGAAAAGGTGTGCATCAGGGTTGTATCTTTTCACCATACCTATTCAATCTGTATGCAGAGCAAGTAATCTGAGAAACTGGACTATGTGAATAAAAAACAGGGCATCAGGATTGGAGGAAGACTCATTAACAACCTGCAATATACAGATGACACAACCTTGCTTGCTGAAAGTGAAGAGGACTTGAAGCACTTACTGATGAAGATCAAAGACCAAAGCCTTCAGAATGGATTACCTCAACATAAAGAAAACAAAAAATCCTCACAACTGGACCAATAAACAACATCATGATAAACAGAGAAAACATTAAAGTTGTAAAGGATTTCATTTTACTTGGATCCACAATCAACACCAAAGGAAACAGCAGTCGAGAAATCAAAAGATATTTCCTTGGGCAAATCTGCTGCAAAAGACCTCTTAAAGTGTTGAAAATAAAGTTGTCACCTTGAAAACTAAGGTGTGCATGACCTAAGCCATGGTGTTTTCAATTGCATCATATGCACGCAAAAGCTGGACAATGAATGAATAAGGAAGAAGAATTGATGCCTTTGAATATTGGTGTTGGAGAAGAATATTGAATATAGCATGAATGCCAAAAGAAGGAACAAATCTGTCTTGGAAGAAGTACAACCAGAATGCCCCTTAGAAGCAAGGATGAAGATACTAGGTCTCACGTACTTTGGACAAGTTATCAGGAGGGATCAATTCATGGAGATGAACATCATGTTTGGTAAAATAAAGGGTCAGTGAGAAAAAGGAAGACCTTCAACAAGATGTTCTGGCACAGTGGCTGCAACAATGGGCTTAAGCGTTACAATGATTGTGGGGATGGTGCAGGACCAGGCAGTGTTTCATTCTGTTGTGCATAGGGTGGCTATGAGTCAGAACAAACTCAATGGCACCTAACAACAACAATACCATACCATACCATACCATACCATACTATACTGAGCTGAACTATAAACCAAAAAAAAAAAAACCAAACTCATTGCCGTCGAGTTGATTCCAACTTACAGGGACCCTATAGGACAGAGTAGAACTGTCCCATAGAGTTTCCAAGGAGGGCCTGGTGGATTCAAACTACCGACCTTTTGGTAAACAGCTGTAGCACTTAACCATTTACCATCAGGGTTCCCTGAACTAAACTATACATTATATTGCATTTTATTGTATTACATTGCCTTGTGTTACGTTGTGTTGCATTGTGTTGCATTGCATTGTATTGTATAATTGTTGCTGTTGTTAAGTGCTGTCAAGTGGATTCCAACTCACAGAGATCCTATAGGACAGAGTAGAACTGCCTCATAGGGTTTCCAAGCAGCTGCTTGTGGATTTGAACTGCTGACCTTTTGGTTAGCTCCCTAGCTCTTAACCACTGCACCACCAGGGCTCCAATGTATATTATATTATGCTATGCTATGCTATGCCATGCCATGCCATGCCATGCTATGCTATGCTCTATACTACAACCAAAACCAAACCATTGCCTTTGAGTCCATTCTGACTCATAACGACCCTGTAGGACAGAATAGAATTGCCCCATAGGATTTCCAAGCAGCAGCTGGTGGGTTGGAACTTCAGGTCTTTTGGTTAGCAGCCAATATCTTAAGCATTGTGCCACCAGGGTTCCACATATTTTCTACATTACATTATGTTATTTGTATGAAAAAAACCAAACCTGTTGCTGTTGAGTCGATTCTGACTATAGGACAGAGTAGAGCAGCCCCATAAGGTTTCTGAGGAGCAGCTGGTGGATTCGAACTGCCAACTTTTTGGTTAGCAGCTGTAGCATTTAACCACTGCGCCACCAGGGCTCCATTATTTGTATATACCAATGATTTCTTCAACACAAATACCTTTTTTCCAACAACATAAACAGTGAGTATACATGTGGACCTCGCCAAATGGAATACACAGGAATCAG
The DNA here is from genome assembly GCA_030035585.1 of Dugong dugon. NCBI lineage: Eukaryota > Metazoa > Chordata > Mammalia > Sirenia > Dugongidae > Dugong > Dugong dugon. Next base: position 18,581,998 of record CM057462.1, on the reverse strand, counting down.
ATTGACTGTATCTGTGGAAAGAGATGACAGAAAAGCTCAATATCATCAGTCAGAACAAGCCAGGGCCGACTGTGAAACAGATCATGTTCTAATTTTCTTCAGCTTCCACTTGAACTTGCATATGAGCAATTGATGATCTGTTCCAAGTTGAGGTTGAAGCTGAAGAAAATTAGAACAAGTACACGACAGCCAAAGGATGACCTTGAGTATATCCCACCTGAATTTAGAGACCATCTCGAGAACAGATTTGACTCATTGAACACTAATGACTGAAGACCATATGAGTTGTGGAATGACATCAAGGACATCATACATGAAGAAAGCGAGAGGTCATTAAAAACACAGGAAAGAAAGAAAAGACCAAAATGGATGTCAGAAGAGACTCCAAAAGTTGCTCTTTAACATCGAGTAGCTAAAGCAAAAAGGAAGAAATGATGAAGTAAAAGAGCTGAACAGAAGATCTCAAACGGCAGCCTTGAGAAGAGAAAGTAAAGTATTATACCGACATGTGCAAAGACCTGGAGATAGAAAACCAAAAGGGAAGAACACACTCAGCATTTCTCAAGCTGAAAAAATTGAAGAAAAAATTCAAGCCTAGAGTTGCGATATTGAAGGATTCTATGGGGAAAATATTAAATGATACAGGGAGCATCAAAAGAAGACGGAAGGAATACACAAAGTTACTATATCAAAAAGAATTGGTCAATGGTCAACCATTTCAGGAGGTAGTACATGACCAGGAATCAATGGTACTGAAGAAAGAAAAGCATTGGCGAAAAACAAGGCTCTAGGAATTGACAGAATACCAACTGAGATGTTTCAACAAATGGATGCAGTGCTGGAAGTGCTCACTCGTCTATGCCAAGAAATTTGGAAGACAGCTACCAACTGGAAGAGATCCATATTTATGCCTATTCCCAAGAAAGGTGATCCAACAGAATGTGGAAATTATGGAATAATATTATTAATGTCACACACAAGTAAAATTTTGCTGAAGATCATTCAAAAATGGCTACAGAAGCACATTGACAGTGAACTGTCAGAAATTCAAGCTGGATTCAGAAGAGGACATGGAACCAGGGATATCATTGCTGATGTCAGATGGATCTTGGCTGAAAGCAGAGAATACCAGAAAGATGTTTACCTGTGTTTTATTGACTATGCCAAGGCATTCGACTGTGTGGATCATAACAAGCTATGGAAAACATTGCAAAGAATGAGAATTCCAAAACACTTAATTGTTCTCATAAGGAAACTGTACATAGATCAAGAGGCAGTCGTTCTAACAGAGCAAGGGGATACTGTATGGTTTAAAGTCAGGAAAGGTGTGCATCAAGGTTATATCCTTTCACCATAACTATTCGATCTGTATGCTGATAAATAATCCAAGAAACTGGACTATATGAAGAAGAAGGGTATCAGGACTGGAGGAAGACTTATTAACAACCTGTGTTATGCAGGTGACACAACCTTGCTTGCTGAAAGTGAAGAGGACTTGAAGCACTTATTGATGAAGAACAAAGACCAGCCTTCAGTATGGATTACACCTCAACATAAAGAAAACAAAAATCCCCACAACTGGACCAATAAGGAACATCATGATAAACGGAGAAAAGACTGAAGTTGTAAAGGATGTCATTTTACTTGGATCCAAAATCAACACCCATGGAAGCAGCAGTCAAGAAATGAACAGATGCATTGCATTGGGAAAATCCGCTGCAAAAGACTTCTTCAAAGTGTTGAAAAGTCAAGATGTTACCTTGAAGATTAGGGTGCAACTGACCCAAGCCAAGGTGTTTTCAATCATCTCAAGTTGGACGATGAATAAGGAAGACCGAAGAAGAATTGACGCCTTTGAATTGCGGTTGCTGGCGAAGAAAATTGAATATATCATGGACTCTCAAATGAGCAAACAAATCTGTCTTGGAAGAAATACAACCAGAATACTCCTTGGAAGCAAGACTGAAGAGATTAAGTTTCACATATTTCGGACATGTTATCAGGAAGGACATCATGCTTGATAAAGTAGAAGGCCAGCGAAAACGAGGAAGACTTTCAACAAAATAGACTGACACAGTGGCTGCAACAATGGGCTCAAGCAAAATAATGATGGTGAGGATGGTGCAGGACCGGGCAGTGTTTTGTTCTGTTGTATATAGGGTCACTATCAGTCAAAACTGACTCAGAAGCACATAACAACAACAACAATATAATCTATATAAATGATACACATAATTCATACTTCCATAAAAGACACTTTATCTCCATTTGGTATAATATCTGCGTTTTTGTATTGTAAAAGCTTGAGATATCTGCTCAACCGTGTTACCTTCGCTGATAACTTTCCCTACACCCTCCACAGGCTGCCTTGGTGTATTGTGCCCTCCTGCACCTGAAACCGAGCTGACTGAACCAGCAGAGGGCACTCTACAGATGAGTCAATCAGCTTCACTCTTCTGAGAACTGAGTTTCTTAATTCAGGGATTCTACAGGCCCTGGAGGAGGCTTGATGGAACAGTGGTTAAGAGCTATGGAGGCTAACCAAAAGGTCGGCAGTTTGAATCCACCAGCCAATCCTTGGAAACCCTATGGGGCAGTTCTACTCTGTCTTATGGGGTCATTGGGTTTGGTTTTGTTTTGGCGTAGGCCCTGATGGCACATTAAGAATGCAGGCTGCTCACCAAAAGATCATCATTTGGAGTCCACCAGGGGCTCCTTGGAAACCCTATAGGGCAGTTCTACTCTGTCCTATAGGGTTGCTATGAGTTGAATCAACTCGACAGCACATAACAACAACATAAACCAAAAACCAAACCTGTTGCCTGTTGCCATCCAGTCGATGGTTTATGTTGTTGTTATGTGCCGTTGAATCGTTTCAGACTCATAGCAACACTATAGGACACAGAACTGCCCCATAGGGTTTCCAAGGAGCGACTGATGAACTCCAGCTGATGACCTTTTGGTGAGCAGCCCAGCTCTTAACCATTGCGCCACCAGGGCTTGTTTATAGTGTCGCTACAAGTCGGAATCGACTCGACGACAAGTTTTAATGAGGTAATCATGGCAATGGGGATCTCAAGGACCACTCAGTTCTGGGGCAAGGATTTTGTGTGTTGATCTTCTGCATGTGCATAAAGAAGGGGAGAAAGCCAGTCTAGAGAGAGAGAGAAAAGAATAAAGGGAAGAAAGAAAATTAAAAGCTACATAGAATTCAGAGAGGGCAGGATGTGGAAGCAACTTATTTGGGTGCTGGCAGCCTTACAGTCCCTAATGCTAGTCCCTACAATACCCAGAAAAATAATAATAGTGGAAGTACTCAACTATATAACTATTTTCAATCTTTATGACTCAGAAGGAATCCTATACTCACGGTACAAAGATAACGTACAAATATACTTCAGCAAATAATTGAAATATACACAAAGAAAAATTAGAAAAGAATTTAAAAAAAGACTTCGAATTAATTTTTCAAAATCCAATGAGTTTGGGAGGTTTTTTGTTATAGGAAACTGTAACTATTTAAAGTACTAATGAAACGCTAGTGAGTTCTACCACTTTTAAGGAAGAAATGATACCAATTCTCCAAAATCTCTTCCAGAAAATAAGAGCAGAGGGAACATTTCCTTACTCATCCTGTGAAGTTATCATTACCCTAATACCAAAACCAGTTATAGATATCATAACAAAGGATGACTATAGACCAATATCTCTCATGAACATAGATACTAAAATCTTCAACCAAATATTAGCAAGTTGAATCCAACAATGTATAAAAAGAATGGTACAACACGACCAAGTGGGATTTATTCCAGGTATGAAAGATCACTTCAAAATTTGAAAATCAATTAATGCAACACCCTACATCAACTGACTAATGAAAACAATCATACAATCATATCAATTGAAGCACGAGCATTTGTTAATATTCAAAATCCATTCACGATAAAAATTCTCAGAAAACTAAAAATAGATAGAACTTCCTTGCCTTGGTAAAGAACATCTACAAAAAACTTGGAGCCCTGGTGGCACAGTGGTTAAGAGCTCAGCTGTTAACCAAAATGTCGACAGTTTGAATCCACCAGCTGCTTCCTGGAAACCTAACAGGCAGTTCTACTCTGTCCTATAGGGTCAGCTAGCAACATACTCAGTGGTTAAAAACTAGACACTTTCCCCCTTAGATCAGAAACAAAACAAGGATGTTCCCTCTTACCACTTTTATTTAACATTGTTCTGCAAGTACTAACTAGTGCAACAAGATAAGCAAAATAAATAAAAGGTATACAAAGTGGGAAGGAAGAAATAAAGCTGTCTTTTTTCACAGAAGACATCATTGTCTACATAGAAAATCCCAAAGAATCAACAACAACAACAAAAAAAAACTCCTGAAACTAATAAGAAAGGAGAACAAGATGACGGTATACAAGATAAATATGCAAAAGACAATGGTTTTCTACATACCAGGAATGAACTATTAGGATTTGAATTTTATGTATGTGTATATATATATATAATTTACAATAACAGTCAAAAATAAAAATAAAATACTTAAGTATACCTATGACAAAATACATACAAAATCTATAGGTTGAAAATTACAAAACACTGATGAAAGAAATCCAAGAATTAAATAAATGGAGAGATAGTTTGTGTTCATGAATTAGAAGAATAAATAATATTGTGAAGATATCGATCCTCCACAACTTGATCTATACACTTAATGCAAACCCTTTTCAAAATCCAAGTGAGCTATTTTATAGATATCGACAAAATGACTCTAAAGTTTACATGGAAAGGTAAAATACAGTATACAAAGTAAATATGCTAAAGACAATGATTTTCTACATACCAGCAATGAACAATTAGAATTTGAATTTCAAATATATATGTATGAATAATTTACAATAACACCCAAAAATAAAATACTTAGGTCTAAATCTGACAAAATATATACAAAATCTATAGGCTGAAAACTATAAAACACTGATGAAAGAAATCAAAGAAGAACTAAATAAATGGAGAGATATTTTGTGTTCATGAATTGGAAGAATAAATAATGTGAAGATGTCCATCCTTCCGAACTTGATCAGTACACTTAATGCAAACCCTTCTCAAAATCCAAGTGAGGTATTTTATAGATATTGACAAAATGACTCTAAAGTTTATACGGAAAGGTAAAATACCTAGAGGGGCCAACACGATACTGATGAAGAAGAACAAAATATAAGGACTCACATTACCTGATTTCAAGATAAAGTAATCGAGACAGTATTATACTGGAGAAAAAATAGACACATAGATCAATGAAAAAGAGTAGAAAGCCCAGAAATAGACCCATACAGATATAGTAAACTGACCTTTTGGTAAAAGAGCAAAGGATATTCAATGGGAAAAGCACACTCTTTTCAACAAATGGCACTGCAACTATTGGATGTTCATATGCAAAAAATTTAATCTAAACACATAAGTCACACCTTTCACAAAAAGGAACACAAAATGGATCATAGATCTAAATGTAAAACAACAAAACCTCCAGAAGAAAACAAGAAAAAAATCTAAATAGCCCTATGTTGGGAAATGAGATTTTAGATACAACACTGAAAGCATGATCCATGAAAGTTTGATTTTATCAATATTAAAAACTTCTGCTCTGCAACAATATTAAGAATCAAAAGACAACCCACAACGGGGAGAAAATATTTGCAAAACACATATCTGATGAGGACTTGTATCCAATATAGATGAAGCATTTGAATCTCAACAATAAGAAAAATAAACTAATTAAAAAATGAGTAAAAGATCCAAATACACACTTCACCCAAGAAGATATAAGGATGGTAAATAAGCTTCTGAAAATATTCTCAACATTATTTGTAATTAGGGAAATGCAAATTTAAACTCTAATGAGATATCGCTACACATCTATTAGAATGGCTATCCAACACACCGACACCACCAAATCCTGACAAGAATGTGGATCAATATGAACTCTCATTCATTGCTAATGGGAACACAAAATAGTACAACCACTTGGAAGAGAGTTCAGTTTCTTACAAAGCTAAACACAGTCTTAGCATTTGATTCAACTTAACTGAGTTGAAAACTTTCATTCATACAAAAACCTGCATGCAGATTTTTATAGATCTTTATTCACAATCTGCAAAAGCTGGATGTAATCAAGCTGCCCTTTAATAGTGTGAATGGATAAATAAAATGTGGTACATCTATACAATAGAATCTTAATCCAGTGATAAAAAGAAATGAGCTATCAAGCCACAAAATAAGAAGGCTGCATCTTAAATGCTTATTGCTAAGTGAAAGAAGCCAGTCTGAAATGGTTGCATGTTGTATAACTCCATATTGTATGATTCCAGTTATATGACATTCTGCAAAAGGAAAAATTATACAGACAGTAAAATGAGTGGTGTTCACCAGAGGCAAGATGGCAGGAATGGGATGGATGAATAGATTAAGCACAGGTGATTTTTTAGAGCATTGAAACTATTCTATGTGATACTGTAATTGTGGACACAACATTATGCTCTTGCCAAGACCCATTAAACTTTATGGAACAAAGAGTCAAATTTAGTACATATGATTAAAAATAATATTTAGGAGGTAAGAGAATCCAGAATGGGAAAAAAGGGAGCCAACATGCTACTACAGAGAGAAGCAACACACCATCCCTCCACAGCAAAGACCTGAAATACAAAAACAGAGACAAACATCAATCCTGGAACCCTAAGCATCAAATGAAGAGATAAAGGACTCAGCCAAGCACCAAATGGAATAAGAAACCAACAGAGAACAGAGTGAGGAGAGATATGTGCGGAGATCCCCTATCAGCTAAAAGTATGGATTTGCCATCTTGGACTCCTGTTTGAGATCGGAGTACAGGGAGTACAGGAAAGCAGCTTCACGGAGTTCCCAGCAGGAGACAGAGCACCCAGTAACCAGCAATATACACTTTCCCACCCCCTCCCCTTCTTCCCCACTCACCCCCCACCCCCACTCGGCCTCCTCTGCTTCCCACTGGCTGCAGTCTCCTGGCTGGGAGGCACCAGCTTCAACTCCACACCACTTGGTTTCACCCCATCCACATTGGCTGGCTCCCTGACTGCCATTTGTTTGTTGGTGGTGTCGCTTTTTTTCCACTTCTTTTGGTTCTTCCATGCCTCTCAACACCTCCTCCTCCTTTCTCTCAAACACCTGGCTCCGAGTGCCATCTTTGCTTCTTCTTGAAAGGTTGTGAAGCACCGCTCAACTGGGGAACTGCTTCCCTGGCGGTTTGTTTTTTTTTTTTTTTTTTTTTTTTTTTGGTTTGTTTGTTTTGTTTTATTTGTTCGCTAGCTTGCTTTTTCTTTTCATAGCTTGGGAACCTCTTCTACCCTGGCTGTACTGCACGGCTTTGTAGCCACTTCCCTGTTCTTCACAGCCAAACTGGTGGGATCCCTGGGAGTTTTGCTTTTCTTTTTTTTTCTAACTTTTTTTTCTTTTTCTTTTTTTTTTTCCATTTTGTTTTTCTCCATTTCTCGGTTTCTCATCTCTCCACTCCAATGGCAAGCTCCCTTTGTGCCCTTTTTTGTTTATTTTTGGCTCCTGTGTCTCTCTCCTGTTTCGCACATCACAACCTCCTCCTCCTTCCTGACTACCTGCACTGTGCACTGAACATCACACCCCCAAGCAGCACAGGCACAGCCTACCGGAACCTGCCCTGCACTGATTCCTGGCCCACCCTATCAGCCCTGGTACATGCCACAAACAACCCATCCTAGTACATCCCCTTCAGCTGGACCTGCCCTGCTGCACCATAGCTGAGCAACTGGCCCTGCCCATTAGACAAGGAGGTGAAAAGTATCATGCCTACAGACAAGCAAACAACAAAGCACAGCCCGCCTGCTCAGACATAACCAAATAAAACAAAAAAGCAGGATGAAACAAACACATCTACAATCAATAAATGAAGAAAATAACTACTGAATGTCCCAAAGACAGCAGACAATGTCAAAACGTATTTAAAAAAGACAGGACTGTTCCAGTAGGTGTCCAAAATAAAACACCAGATGACTTTCCTGTAGAAGAAAGAGTACTAGAGCTACCTGATAGGGAATTCAAATCTCTAATATTCAGAACTATCCAAGAATTGAAGCAAAAAGTAGACAAAAATGAGGAAGAAATAGACAAATTCATTGAAAATGCAGACAAATTCATGGAAAATACAGAAAAAATGGAAGATTTCAGGAAAATAATACAGAGACAAAATGCTAAAATAAATTCACAACCAGAAATCATACAAAAACAACAATTAGAAATCCGAAAGATAAACAACAAGATTTCAGAAATGGACAGTGTCATAGAAGGGCTGAGGGGCAAGTTTGAAATGATGGAAGACAGGATCAGAAAAGTTGAAGACAAACACTTGGATACACCTCTGAGGAAAAATCAGAAAAAAGAATGAAGAAAAATGAAGAAACACTGAGCATTATGTGGGATACAATCCAAAGCAAAAATCTGCAAGTGATCAGAGTTCCAGAACAAGGACAGAAAATGGAAAACACAGAGAGGATCATTGAAGAATTGCTGACAGAAAACTTCTCTACTATTATGAAAGATGACAAGCTGGATTGGGGACAAAAACCATCATTTTGTGTTAGATCAGCACTCTTATGCACTGCTGGTGGGAATTCAAAATGATACAACCATTTTGGAAAATGATATGGTACTTCCTTAGAAAGCTATAAATAGAAATACCATACGATCCAGCAATCCCACTCCTAGGAATATATGCCAGAGAAATAAGAGTCACCACACGAATAGACATATGCACACCCATGTTCATTACAGCATTGTCCACAATAGCAAAAAGATGGAAACAACTTAAATGCCCATCAACAGATGAATTAATAAACAAACTATGATACATACACACAGTGGAGTATTAGGCAAGATAAAGAACAGTGATGAATCTGTGAAGCATCTCATAACATGGATGAATCTGGAGAGCATTATGCTGAGTGAAATGAGTCCATCACAAAAGGACAAATATTGTTTGAGACCATTACTGTAAAAACTTATGAAAAGGTTTACATACAAAAAGAAACAATCTTTGATGTTTACAGAGAGGGGAGGGATGGGGATGGAAAAATACTAAACAGACGATAGATAAGTGGTAATTTTGGGGAAAGATAAGACAGTACACAATACTGGGGAAGCCAGCACAGCTTGTACAAGGCAAGGTCATGGAAGCTCCATAGACACATCCAAACTCCCTGAGGGCCTGAATTGCTGGACTGGGGGCCGTGGGGACCATGGTCTCGGGGAACATCAAGCTCAATTGGCATAACATGGTTTATAAAGACAATGTTCTACATTCTATTTTGGTGAGTGGTGTCTGGGGTCTTAAAAGCCTGTGAGAAACCATCTAAGATACTCCACTGGTTTCACCCCTTTGGGAGCAAGGGCGAATGAAGAAAACTAAAGCTACAAGGGAAAGATTAGTCCAAAGGACTAATGGACCACATCTCCCATGGCCTTCACCAGACTGAGTCCAGTACAACTAGAAGGTGCCCAGCTACCACCACTGACTGCTCTGACAGGGATCACAATAGAGGATCCCCACAGAGTTGGAGAAAGATGTAGAACAAAATTCTAACTCACAAAAAGACCAGACTTACTGGCCTGACAGAGACTAGAGAAACTCTGACTGTATGGCCTCTGGACACTCTTTTAGTTCAGTAATGAAGTCATTCCCGAGGTTTACCCTTCAGCCAAAGATTACACAGGCCCATAAAACAAAACAAGACTAAAGTCACACAACAGCCCAGGGGCAAGGACTAGAAGGCAGGAGGGGACAGGAAAGCTGGTAATAGGGAACTCAAGGTAGAGAAGGAAGAGTGTTGACGTGTCGTGGGTTTGTTAACCAGTGTCATAAAACAATATGTGTACTAAATGTTTAATAAAAAAAGAAAAGTTTGTTCTGTAAACCTTCATCGAAACTACAATAAAACAAATAAATAAATTTCTACAAAAAAAGAAGAGAATCCAGAATGGAATGTAGAATGTGACAAAACAATCTAACTGTGTTAAAAATGTATTAAACAATCTCAGTGGAAGAGAGTTGGGTAAAAGGGACTGAACTAAATAATTCTGAAAATAAGTGGATTCTGTAAAACTAAAGGGAAAAAAATTGTACATAAACACTGTGGGTTAGCAATTCTGATACTTCTATGCATGTGTACCGAAATTGAACAATTGAGTAAATCAATGGCAGATGATGGGAACCAGCTCTCACTTTTGGAGTGGGAGTTTATAGATAACCAAGAGGAAGAGGCTAGGATAATCCATGTGGTAATAAATTAGAGTTGGCTACATCAGTATAAACTCATATTTATATTAGTATAGATAAAGATAGTTACATATAGAAATATTTATAGATATGTGTATATACACAAAGGAGACCTGGTTGCCCAGTGGTTAAGCTCTTGACTGATAACTGAAAGGCTGATGGTTCAAAGCCACCAGTTGCTCTGTGGGAGAAAGATGTGATACTCTGCTTCCATAAAGATTACAACCTTGGAAACCCTATGGGGCAGTTCTACTCTGCCCTACAGTCTCACTGTAGGGTCACTATGAGTCAGAATTGACTTGACGGCAACAAGTATGCACAGGTGAGCATATACACATATATTTTCTTGTTCCATGATCTGACAGGACCTAGAGGTCCCAATAGCAAAACAAAAAACAAAAAAACACCGTAGCCCAGATTTTGGTTTCTAATACCATTCTCCAATAAAAGGAATGAGGCCTTTTTGAAGAAATGGCTGATTTAGAACTGGGGTGGGATATATACAATACATACAAAAGAGCTAGAGCACTGTGTAGTGCCAAAAAGTAATGAAAAGCTTAAAAATAAAACACCACCACAATGATGGGGATATGTCAAAGGGACACAAATGCCAACAGAAAGAGCTCCCAATGGCCAAAGCTGGAACAATTTGAACTAAAAGATATAGTAGCATTGGATTATAACACAAGTATAAAGTAAATATTCATGAGCCCATACAGCTATTTTAAAAAATTGAATAAAAAAAGAATGAATATAAAGAAACAAATTTCCTTTGCAAAGGAATTATAACAATTTATATAGATATTCTGCAATCAAGGAGATGAAACATAACTCCCCATTTCTGAAGAGTAGGCTTCCTTTAGTGACTTCCTTTAAAAGAGTATAGTACGGAAAGGGGAGAAAAAGTAACTTTACAATGAAGAGAACCAGATGAACACTACCTCAGGCTGGTGAACAAGATCAATATCAACAGTGACAAGTCATGCTGATAGTAGTTATGCTTGATATGATATGAAGAAAATGGCACCTTACCTCTGTGGTCTTCATCCCAAAAAAATCCACAACTCCAATCTAATCATGAGGAAAAATACCAGACAAATACCAACTGAGAGACATTTTACAAAATTCTTGACCAGTACTCCTCAAAACTATCATGGGCATCAAAAACAAGGAAAATCTGAAAAACCATCACAGCCAAGAGGAGTCTAAGGAGATATGACAACTAATTGTAATATGGGACTCTGGATGGGAGATGTTATTAATAGGGGACTGGGTGTGGGGTTTATGGGAACTGTCTGTACTGCATTCACTATTTTTACTGTAACTACAAAACTGTTCAAAAACTAAACTGTATTAAAAATTAAAAATATTAGTCAAATGCAAACACCTTGGAGACAGCTAGCTGTGAGCTTCACTCAGACTCCACTACCTGCCTTGGACAAGCAAAATCACTGCTGTAAGGCTTATATTCTTCATCCCTAAAATCAGAATAATGACGCTAATTTCATAGAGGAATTAAAGAATTAAATAAAATAATGAATATAAAATGTCCAGCATTGTGCCTCATATTAATCAGTGGATTTTTGGATGCATTATGATTCAAACCCTCACAGATTCATTCCCTGCCTCTCCATCCCCACTTCCACTGTGCTATTTCCGCCACTCATCTCTCTGTGGTTTTGACAACAGCAATAGTCTGTTGTTCACATTGACCAGGGTGACCACTCCACAGGGCGAGCATGACCATGGACATCCTCTGCCATAAACTCTGCACTGACTCACCACTCATTTCAAAATTAAGTGTCAATCCTGCAGCCAAAATATAAGGCTCTCTGTTATCTGGCTACTGCCTACCTGGCCAGGCTCATGTTCCACTTTTCATTCCCTGCCCTCATTGTGCATCAGATATTAACCAAACGCTTAGCCACTGTGCCACCAGGGCTCCAGATGTTAACTGTCATGTGTAATTTCCTACGCACACCTTAAGTTTAACTAATCCCAACATTTACTCCCCTGATGCCTCTTCCTGGAGTGTTCTTACTCCTTTTCTGCCTAGAAAAACTCCAACTTCTCCTTCAAAGCTCAATATGATTATCAGCTTCTCTGTGAAGACTTCACTAAACTGCCCAAGAAGAAGGCAACTGTATGATCCACTTCACTAGGATTGCACTGCCACCTCAAGATACAGCATTTATTTATATGGCTGTTGCCCTCTATCGACAGTAAGATCCTTGAAAGAAGGAACAATGTCTACTCATTTCTTTGTTTCCAGAATATAAGTTAGTGCTGAATAAATGTTTCATGAGTTAACTAAATGAACAAAGAGTTGAATGAGGTGAAACAGAGACTTCCAACAATGGTGGGTAAAGGAGATGCGGAGAAACAAGGACAAATGCTGTTGAAAGAGGGAGTCCCCATGAATAAGAGCCAACATCAGAGGAGACAGATTAGAGAGAGAAGACTTTTTAATATATCCATCACCCTCCAGAATCAGGGGCTTTACCTTGGCAGGATTTTTTATCATTAAACTTGCCTTTATTTGTTATTCCTGTTGATACACCTAAAGTTACTACCAATAAGAGAGAGCCCTACTCATAGCCCATTCCCCATCACCAGCTCATCCAGATATTATCAGGAAAGAATCTGAGTTCACCGATGCTGTTTCTTCCTTGTACCACTGCTAAAGTTAGAAGCTATGCCCCCAGAAAGGGCAGTGAGATGGAACCACTTATAAGACCTCTAGAAGACACAATGGTATTTTCTCATCACCTGAAATTATTCAAGTGGACTTGAGATAGTGTAGGGAAGTATTTACAATTCTATGGTTTTAGGGGATGAATTCCCATATGCCTCATTAATTAAGTATTCTTTTTTTTTTTTCCACTCCCTGAGAGATTTCGCTGGAGCTAAGAAATAAATAAAATGCAAACTTGTGCCAGTTTTTAGCCTTGGGATACAGCTTGCAGCTCCATTAGATCTCTTATCCTATTGGACTCCTTCATCCCAGGGGGTGACCACCTCACCTTAGGTGTGTCTCTAGCATACAGGGTAACCCATAGTGATGATTCTATCCATCTCTGGGGTGTGTGTCTTTCTCCAGAGAGCTAAAGAACACATCTGGACATCATTCACTGAGGTGCCAGAGTTCTATGAAAATACAGCCCTGACCAAGTACAACACTGCACAGGCTCACCAATGTATTTTTACCATGACTTCCATTTTGATTAATTGATAGTAGGCCCTGAATAAAAGGAAAGCCATTCCTATCAGTAAGGTATTGGGGAAGACGGATTATAGGATAGTCTCAGAGAGTGTTTGCACATCTACAGGTCACAACAGATGAAGAAACTGGTTATAACAATTTTAGATTTCTATCACACCCAAGTAAAATTTTGCTGAAGAGCATTCAAAAGTGGCTGCAGCAATATATCAACAGGGAACTGCCAGAAAGTCAAGCTGGATTCAGAAGAGGGCATGGAACCAGGGATATCATTGCTGGATGTCAGATGGATCCTGGCTGAAAGCAGAGAAAACCAGAAAGATGTTGACCTGTTTTTTATTTACTATGCAAAAGCATTCAACTGTGTGCATCATAACAAATTATGGATAATGTGAAAAATAAGAATTCCAAAACTCTTAATTGTGCTCATGAGAAATCTGTACATAGATGAAGAGGCAGTTGTTCGAACAGAAAAAGTAGATACTGCATGGATTCAAGTCAAGAAAGGTGTGCATCAGGGCTGTATCCTTTCACCATACCTATTTAACCTGTATGCTGAGCAAATAATCTGAGAAGCTGGACTATATGAAGATGAATGGAACATCAGGATTGGAGGAAGACTCATGAACAACCTACTTTATGCAGATGACACAACCTTGCTTGCTGAAAGGGAAGAGGAATTGAAGAACTTATTGATGAAGATCAAAGACCACGGCCTTCAGTATGGATTACACCTCAACATAAAACAAAAATCCTCACCACTAGACCAATAAGCAACACCATAATAAACTGAGAAAAGATTGACGTTTTCAAGGATTTCATTTTACATGAATCCACAATTAACACCCACAAAAGCTGTAGTCAAGAAATCAAAGGAGAGGGGGAGCCAACATGGTGCTATAGACAGAAGCACCAAGCAGTCCTTCCACAGCAAAGACCCGAAAAACTAAGTAAAACAGAGACAAACAATCCTGGAACCCTAAGCATCAATGAAGAGATAAAGAACTCATCCAAGCACAGAATGGAATAAGAAACTGACAGAGAAGGGAGATAGAGGATACATGTGGAGGTCCCCTATCAGCTAACACAGCACCAATTAGCCATCTTGGACTCCTGTTGGAGATTGGCTGACGGGGTACAGGAAAGCAGGTTCACAGAGCTCCCAGCAGGAGACAGAACAACTGGTAACCAGCGATATACACTTTCCCACCCCACATCCTCCCCCCCCCAACTCGGCCTCCTCCCCTTCCTAGCCTGCCTCTGTCTGCCGAGTGGGAAGTGCAGGGCCCATGCCACTTGGACTTGCCCTGTCCACATCAGAGAGCAGTGAATGGGGAGTATGGGAAAGCAGCATCAAGGAGCTCCCAGCAGGAGACAAAGCCCCTGGTAACCAGCCATATAGGCTTTCCCACCCCCCACCCTTCTTCCCCCCACTCAGCCTCTAGAAGACACTGCCTCTGGCCCTGTGCTGTTTTGATTCACTCTGCCCACACTGGCCAGCTCCATCAATGCCATTTGTTTGTTGCTGGTGTTTTTTTCCAGTTCTTTTGGTTTCTTCCCTGCCTCTCACCACGTTCCCCTCTTTTCTCTTGAGCACCTGGCTCCATGTGCTGGCTTTGCTTCTTCCTGAAAGGCTGTGAAACACCACTCAGCTGGAGAACTACTTCCCCGGTCCACGATTCCACACTGGAGAGATCCTCAGGGCATTTTTAGTTCTTCTTCTTTTTGTTTGTTTTGTTTTGTTTTATTCCGTCTTGTCTGTTTGTTTTCTTTTTTTTCACAGTTTGGGAGCCCATTCTAGCCAGGCTGTACTGCCAGGCTTGGGAGCCACTTCCCCAGTCTGTGCAAATCTGTTGTGAAAGACCTCTTTAAAGTGTTAAAAAGCAAAGATGTCACTTTGAGGACTAAGGTGCACCTGACCCAAGCCATGATGTTTTCAATTACCTCATATGCATGTGAAAGCTGGACAGTGAATAAGGAAGACAGAAGAAGAATTGATGCCTTTGAAATACAGTGCTGGTGAAGATTATTGAATATACCATAGACTGCCAAAAGAACTAACAAATTTGTTATGGAAGAATTACAGCCAGAATGCTCCTTAGAAGCAAGAATGATGAGACTTCATCTGACATACTTTGGACATGTTATCAAGAGGGACCAGTCCCTGGAGAAGGACATCATGCTTGGTAAAGTACAGGGTCAGTGAAAAAGAGTAAGACCCTCAACAAGATGGATTGACACAGTGGCTGCAAAAATGGGCTCAAGCATAGCAATGATTGTGAGGATGGCGCAGGGCCGGGCAGTGTTTCATTCTGTCATACATAGGGTTGCTATCAGTCAGAACCAACTCTTCGGCACCTAACAACAACCAAAACATCTACAAGGTAACAGGTTCTGCTATAAGACTTGTTCATACATAGTGCTCAAAGTTGATTTCATAATATCATATAACATAATATGTCATATAGCATAATATGATAATAATACAATGTATTTCATAGAACATAATGTATTAATATATTCAAATTATTGTATTGTTAGTATAAGGATGACTTGATAATTCAAATTAGTGACAGATGTAACATGTTAAGTATTTACAGAAAAGGAATATGTCCATTTGGCCGATTTCTACACTATGAATGGAAAGTACTAAGAGCTGTGTATGCATATTGCAGAAGGATCCAATCTAGTTGAAGATGAAGATATTAGGAGAGGACAAGGAAAACCTTTCTGCAGAGCCTTTTAAGCCAAGAGATAAAGGATGGGGAGATGTTAGCCAGAAAAACAGGGTGTGAGAAGATGTGAAATTTGGGCAAAATCCTCATTCCTGAAACTATTTATTTTCACTTTACCAAAACAGATAAGGTTGAAATCTGCCAATCTGGGATGCTAGATTACAAAATTCCCTTGAAACAAATAAGATCAAGCCTTTTTGGACAGAGATAACTGGTTGTGATTGGCTTCACGGATTCAAAACCATTCCCTAACTCAGTCTACCTAGAAAAGGCACCCAGCCCTTTTCCAATAAAAAATAGTAACAATGATGGGATATTCTTGAGACACTGGGACTAGAGTAAACTGGTGTTCAGGAAGTTTTAATGGAGGGAAAAGTTGTCACTGAGTGATAAACAGGAAAATCAATGCATTAAAATCCAAACCCATTGCCATCGAGTCCATTCCAACTCATAGTGACCCTATAGGACAGGGTAGAACTGTCCCTTAGGGTTTCCAAGGAGCAGCTGGTGGATTTGAACTGCCGACCTTTGGGCTAGCATCCAAGTTCTTAACCACTGCCCCCACCAGGACTCCTATCAATGCATAGTGAGCTACAATACTTGCAGCATGCTTTCTATGGGTACTCACATTGTCAACAAATGGGTGGGAACAGAATTTTGATTCCTCTGTATCTAGCACAGTGCCTAGCACATCTCAGGTTTGCAACACATATTTTTTAAATAAAACATTAAAGCTCCTTAGACTAAGTATTCAATTGTTACTCAATACCTGAGCAACTGAGCTTTCCATAGAGCACAGACCAAGAAGAGAAGTCTCAGCCTTTTGTTGGAGAGGATGGATATGGTGTGAGGAAGGGGTATCACAAGGACATAGGCTCTGGTCTAACTGTGATCTGCTTCAGAGGGTTTTTTGGAAACTTTACAGCTGAACCCCAGAATTCACTTTTCTCCTATGGCCAAGTACCATTCATGTTAGTCACACCTGTCTGACCAGGCCATGGGCTGAGAATCACATGTGAATGCAGTCTGTCCCAGAGCCTGGGTTCAGTATGCCTGAAGGACTCAACGTTAAAGGATATCCAGTATCTGTAAATGAATACCCAGTGCATAGCATCCTGTGATGCTTTTATTTTCTGCATTTTGTTTGTTTGTTTTGTATAATTTTATACTTAATAAATATATGGCCCTCATACATTGGTGGTGGGAAAGGCAAATGGTGCAAACACTGTGGAAAACAGTTTGGCATTTCCTCAAAATGCTAAACATGGATTTAGCAAGTGACCCAGCCATTCAACTCCTAAGTATATACCAAAAAGAATTGAAAATAGGTATTTAAACAAATACTTACACATGAATATCCATAGAAGCACTATTCTCAAATGTTAAAGGCAGAAACAACCCAAAAGTCCATCAGCAGATGAATGGATGAACTAAATGTGGTATTTACATACAATGTAATATTATTCAGTCATTTAAAAAGAATGAAGCAATTGTACATGCTCCAACATGGATAGTTGTATTAACTGGCCTTCCTTGTAGGCATACGGGCATTATCCTATCACTGAGAGTGTTGTACTTCAGGATAGATCTTGAAATGTTCTTTTTGACAATGAAAGGAAAGACATTCCTCTTGAAGCTGTCATTCCCGGCATAACAGTGAACGGGGAAAATATTAAACGATGCAAGAAGCATCAAAATAAGATGGAAGGAATACAAAAAAAGAATTTGTCGACTCTCAGCCATTTCAAGAGGTAGCATATGGTCAAGAACCGATGGTACTGAAGGAAGAAGTCCAAGCTGCACTGAAGGCATTGGCAAAAAAACAAGGCTCCAGGAATTGACGGAATACCAATGGAGATGTTTCAACAAACAGATGCATCACTGGAAGTGCTCACTCACCTATGCCAAGACATTTGGAAGACAGCTACCTGACCAACCAACTGGAAGAGATCCATATTTATGCCTATTCCCAAGAAAGGTGATCCAACAGAATGGGTAAATTACCTAACAATATCATTAATATCACACACAAGTAAAATTTTGCTGAAGACCATTCAAAAGCAGCTGCAACAGTATATTGACAGGGAACTTCAGAAATTCAGAAGAGGATGTGGAACCAGGGATATCATTGCTGATATCAGATGGATCTTGGCTGAAAGAAGAGAATACCAGAAAGATGTTGACCTGTGTTTCATTGACTATGCAAAGGCAATTGACTGTATGGATCATAACAAATTATGGATAATATTGGGAAGAATGGGAATTCCAAAACATTTAATTGTGCTCATGAGGAACCTGTACATAGATCAAGAGGCAGTCGTTGGAACAGAACAAGGGGATACTGCACGGTTTAAAGTCAGGAAAGTTGTGCATCAGGGTTGTATCTTTTCACCATACTTATTCAATCTGTATGCTGAGCAAATAATCCGAGAAGCTGGACTATATGAAGAACGGGGCATCAAGATTGGAGGAAGACTCATTAACAGCCTACCATATGCAGATGACACAACCTTGCTTGCTGAAAGTGAAGAGGACTTGAAGCACTTACTGATAAAGATCAAAGACAACAGACTTCAGTATAGATTACACCTCATCATAAAGAAAACAAAAATCCTCACAACTGGGCCAATTAGCAACATCATGATAATCAGGGAAAAGACTGAAGTTGTAAAGGATTTCATTTTACTTGAATCCACAATCAACACCCATGGAAGCAGCAGTCAAGAAATCAAAAGACGCATTGCATTTGGCAAATCTTCTGCAAAAGACCTCTTTAATGTGTTCTAAAGCAAAGATGTCACCTTGAAGACTAAGGTGCGCCTGACCCAAGCCATGGTGTTTTCAATTGCCTCGTATGCACGTGAAAGTTGGACAATGAATAAAGAAGATGGAAGAAGAAATGACACCTTTGAATTATGGTGTTGGTGAAGAATATTGAATATACCACGGACTGCCGAGAGAATGAACAAATCTGTCTTGGAAGAAGTACAACCAGAATGCTCCTTGGAAGTGAGGCTGTAGAGACTTTGTCTCACATACTTTGGACATGTTATCAGGAGGGACCAGTCCCTGGAGAAGGACATCATGCTTGGTAAAGTACAGGATCAGCAAAAAAGAGGAAGACCCTTAACGAGATGGATTGACACTGTGGCTGCAACAATGGGCTCAAGCATGACAATGATTGTGAGCATGGCACAGGACTGAGCAGTGTTTCATTCTGTAGTACATAGGGTCACTGTAAGTCGGAACTGACTCGATGGCACCTAACAATAACAACAAGAGAGGTTAAGAGTCTTGTCTGAGGTCACACAACCAGTGCCCAAGGTGCTAGGCTCCCAGACTATCTCCCTGGGACTTGGAAAGTGTGGGTCTCCGAAGTGGGTTGGATGGTTCCCTCCAAAGTAATATGTCCATATCCTAACCCTCAGAAACTTTGAATGTGGCCTTGCTGGAGAAAGGGTCTTTGCAGAAGTAATTAAGGATCTTGATATCATCTTGGATTTAGGGTGGGCCCTAAATACAATGTAAGTGTCCTTATAAGAGAAAGGCAGAAGAGATTTGAGACACAGAGACACAGTGCAGAAGAGAAAAAGGTGATGTGAAGATGGAGGCAGATATTGGAGCGATGCAGCTACAAGGCAAAGAACATCAAGGATTGCCAGCAGCCACCAGAAGCTGAGAGAGAGGTATGAAACAGATTCTCCCTCTGAGCCTCCAGTAGGAACTAGCCTGACTTGGTTTTGGACTTCTAGCCCCAGAACTGTGAGAGAATAAATTACTGTTGTTTTAGGAAACTCAGTTCCACGATTTCTTCGGGCATCCCTATGAAAATAGCCTTGCTTCTAAGTTCCAGGGGGAGCTGGAGAAGGTGACGTCTTCATCTTTCAAGGGCAGAAACCTACTCTGTAAATGTGGAAGGGCTGGCTGGTTAGCTGGGGACCTTACCGTGCATCAAAAAATCAGGAGATTCCAGACATGGGTAGAGCACCCCAAAAATCTTCAACACAGGATCTTGAATGGCCTGAATGCGTCTCCCTCAGAAATGTCAATGCTGGCTTCACAATGTCAGCTTAATTGCAGTGTGAAGGAGGCAGTTCCCACGGGACCCTGAGGGGCAGATCTGGGGCCATATGGGGAAACTTTGGGAGGAAGTTGTCTTCTCACAAGAAATGGCATAGAAAGAGAGCAGGCTTCAAATGTGATAGTCGGGTCTGGGTCTGGCCTATGCCACTTACTAGCTGTGTGACCTTGGCCAAGTCATGCCATCCCTGGAAGCCTCAGTTTCCCTGTCTTTAAATGAAAACAATCTTGTCCCATTAGTCCAAGGCTGTTGGGGGATTTAATTAAGTGATGCATGAAAATTGCCTGACAGCATTCCCCAAATGAGAATTGTCAGGGCTTGACCCAGATGCATGCATTCTCTGAGATTCTTAATAGTAAATGATATGCAGGCCTGTGGTCTTCCATTTCTACCAATTTATCCATATCATCTCTAGATCGGTATTCTGCCAGCAGTCTGACTGCCATGGGAGATGCAGCAGTGTGCCAAAACCCTTAATGCACACAGACGTTGATATTCTATGGTTTGGGGAAAGATAATTGGGTGTGGATGTGCTGTAGTATTACCTCTAGTTGATCTGAAATCACAGTTATTGCTTCTGCTTTTTTTCATCTTTAACAAAACTACTTTATTAAAATATTCTAGTCAGAAATTGGCTACCTGGAGTCCAAAGAATTCATTTAGATATTATCTTATTAAGAGATCTTTCAGTTCCATGTATATGTTTTTATTATTGAGCTATCATTCATATACCATAAATTCCCTCTTTTTGAAGTGTACAATTTAGTGGTTTTAGTATATTCACAACATTGTGCAATGATCACCACCAGCTAATTTTGGAACACTTTTATCACTCCAAAAAGAAAACCCTTACCCATTATCAGTCACTCCCCATTCTCCCCTCTCCCAGGCCCTGACAACCACTAATCTATTTTCTGTCTCTATGGACTTACGTATTCTCAATGTTTCACATTAATATCACATGCAAGTACAATTTTGCTGAAGATAATTCCAAAATGGTTGCAGCAGCACATTGACAGGGAACAGCCAGAAGTTCAAACCAGATTCAGAAGAGGATG
This sequence comes from Dugong dugon, assembly GCA_030035585.1. Lineage (NCBI taxonomy): Eukaryota > Metazoa > Chordata > Mammalia > Sirenia > Dugongidae > Dugong > Dugong dugon. Next base: position 18,560,562 of record CM057462.1, on the reverse strand, counting down.
TGGAATGAGGGATATCACTGCTGATGTCAGATGAATCTTGGCTGAAAGCAGAGAATACCAGAAAGGTGTTTGCCTGCGTTTTATTGACTATGAAAAGTCATTCGACTGTGTGGATCATAACAAATTATGGATAACAATGTGAAGAATAGGAATTCCAGAACACTTAATTGTGCTCATGCAGGACTGTACATAGACCAAGAGACAGTCATTAGAACAAAACAAGGGGCTACTGCATAGTTTAAAATCAGGAAAGGTGTGCATGGGTTCAATCTGTATGCTGAGTAAATAACCCAAGAAGCTGTGCTATAAGAAGGAGAAAGCAGCATCAGGATTGGAGGAAGACTCATTAACAACCTATGATATGCAGATAACACAACCTTGCTTGCTGAAGGTGAAGAGGACTTGAAACACTTACTGATGAAGATCCACAGCCTTCAGTATAGATTACATCTCAGCATAAAGAAAACAAATATCTTTACACCTGGACCAATAAGCAACATCATGATAAACAGAGAAAAGACTGAAGTTGTCAAGGATTTCATTTTACTTGAATCCACAATCAACACCCATGGAAGCAGCAGTCAAGAAATCAAATGACACATTGCATTGGAAAAATCTGCAGCAAAAGACCTCTTTATAGTGTTAAAAAGCAAAGATGTCACCTTGAGGACTAAGGTGCTCCTGACCTAAGCTGTGGTATTTTCTAATGCCTCATATGCATGTGAAAGCTGAACAACGAATAAGGACGACAGAAGAAGAATTGATATCTTTGAATTATGGTGTTGATGAAGAATGTTGAATATACCATAGACTGCCAGAAGAACAAACTAATCTGTCTTGGAAGAAGTACAACCAGAATGCTCCTTGGAAGTGAGGCTGTCGAGACTTTGTCTCACATACTTTGGACATGTTATCAGGAGGGACCAGTCCCTGGAGAAGGACATCATGCTTGGTAAAATAGAGGGTCAGCAAAAAAGTGGAAGACCGTCAACGAGATGGATTGACACATCTGCTGCAACAATTGGCTTAAACATAGTAACAATTATGAGGATGGCACAGGACCGGGCAGTGATTCATTCTGTTGTACATAGGGTCGCTGTGAGTTGAAATTAACTGGATGGCAACTAACAACCAAAGAACAGTTTCACTATGACTCAATAAGACTTGACTGTGTCATCAGCCAGGACCAGCAGATTTACTCTTTGATGAAGACCCTGTAAATAGAGTCAGTGTCACTCTCTTCTTCATCAATAGGAATTAAAAAACACCAGAAAAGAGGCTGGCAGCAAAACAGTAGTAATGCTAAACAGACAATAAAAAGCAGAACAGGGAGATCTAATAAGTTTAAAATGGGTTGGGGGAGAAAGCACCCAGGCCAGCTGTTTCCTAAGTTAGTTCTTCTAGGGCACACGTGATTGACTTAAACAGGAAATGTTATCGGCCCACAGTCCAAGATCGAATTCTCCACTGCTCGGGCTTCAGGTCTCTGCATTATGAAGAACATATATTTTGCATTTCTTCCAGGTAGGTGGAATTGTGAGGATATTCAATTAAAACCATTCGGTAGTTCTCTATCCCTTTTCAGTACCTCTCTGTCCTCTGCTTGACTGCTGGCTTGCTCTGGCATTCTTCCTCAGAAGGATAATAATAATGGCCTTCTTTCAGTTTTGCTAACCTCTCAAAGAAGGAAGTGGTTTGAACTTACATCCATGAAAAAATGTCGGGCTTATATTGGGACTTTTCAATTTCTTACCTATAAAATTTTTGTTCTTAGTTTATGTCCTGTGAAATAATATGATGCCTGGAATTTCTTCCCAAATAATCCAGTAGGGGAGAGGAGAGTGAATAGAGGTGTAGATAAAACAAGAGTAGCCATGAGTTTGTGATTATTATAGCAGGGTGATTGGCACACAGGAGTTCATTAACTGTTCTTTCTACTTCTTAGTATGTTTAAAATTTTCTACCAAAAATTAAAAATTAAGTAAGTAAAGATTAGATTGCACAAAGTCACAGCACCAGTGAGTGTTAGACCTAGGACCAAATTTAGTTGTGTTCAACTCCAATACCAGCAGTGTAATGTCAGCTCAGCATGGAAGTGAGGAAAGATCCTGAACTGTAAAGAGCTGATATAAGTATCTGAATAAAACACCCAGATCTGATGGGTTACATCGTAAGATGTATCTCCTAAAATGAATGGGAATAGATGTTCTAATAAGTGTGCCTGTTATTTTCCATCTTACTAAAGGCTCCAAAAAACCAAACCCTTTGTCATCAAGTCGATTCTGATTCATAGTGACCCTATACTGCTTAATCAATTCCCTAGAAGTCTTCTGGAAGACAAAAGGGAAAAGCTCTGCACTCCAGGTCCTGTGGGAAAGTCTAGGAGCTTGTCTGGAAGGAAATGCTGGGATGTTGCTAGAATCCATGGGGACCATAAGGGACAGGCCTATTAACCAGGTGGTAGTAACTATTCCTGTGGGTGCCTTGGATCTCATTCCTCACCTGTCATTACCTCCCCACCTTTCTGTTCTAGAGATCTGTGCCCTGCTGATATCACTGGGAACTATTGCCCGGAGGGCTGGAGGTGAGTCTGTTCAAACAATCTCCACCCACCACCTGAAGCTGGGAAAAGGAGCATCATATTAGCAAGGGCTTATTCTTGAGTCCCAGATATAGTCTTGTTCTTCGGCTGAGAGAAAAAGACCCTGTTTCCTCTTCAAGCTCTCAGTCTGTTACCGAGGACTCTTCCTTGTTTGAAAAGAGGCATCTCTTCTCCCTCTCCCATCCCCACCAGCCCTTGGTTATCAGCTGGCAGCTGGCATCTTCCAAGGGCCTTCAAACCAGATATCCATTTACCTCAGCTCCCTGTGCCCGGTCGGTGCCCATGGAATGCCCATTGTACCAATGCCACTGCCTGCCGCTGTGATCCTGGATTCACTTTTCTGTCAGGGAAGGACATCTTTAACAGCCTCTTGGAGGTTTGTACAGGTAAAGAGGCTGAGGGATTGTGGAGGGGGTCATCGTAAATTGTGGACTTTGGGTATTTGTCAGCTCCAATAAAGTGGTGTAATCTCAGTTCAGTATGGGAGTGAAAAGGGATGTCAGCCATTGCAAAGAGGAAATATCTGGAGAGGCTTCAACCCTCAGAGCAGCACCAAAGTTCTTTGTCAAAGGTAGGAGAGAGGAGCAGGAAATGGGGCAGTCAGGTCTCATGGTCAAGGGGTATAGTGTTAAGAGCTTGGGATTTGAGCAAGAGTCTCTAATTCCAGCTGTATAAGTGACCAGCTGTGTCAGCCTAAGCAAAGTGTTTCACATTCCAGTGTCTCAATGTTTTTATCTGTAAATCTGGGATAATGATAGTGTCTACCCATTTGGTTGTTATGTAATTTATTTAATTAATACGTATAAACGGAATCCATAAAGACAGAAAGCAATTTTGTGGTGCTGGGGTGATGGGAGGATGGGGAGTTATTGTTTAATGGATATGAGGTTTTCTTTTGGGGTGATGAAAATGTTTTGGAACTAGATAGAGATGATGGTTGCACAGCATTGTGAATGTGCTAAACACCATTGATTTGTATACTTTAAACTGGTTAATTTTGTTATGTGAATTTTGCCTCAAGGAAAAAATATATAAATGATTAATTAATTAACACATGTAAAACACTTAGAATAGTGCCTAGCGCTCGGTAACAATTCAATACATTGCTGTTGTTTTGGTTGCTGTTGTTGTTAATGGGTCAAAGACAGAGGCCGTATGGAGAAGGAGGAGGATGGGAGAGAATGACAGAGTGATCCAGAGGTTAACAGTGTTCTACCAGCTCTCACACATCTTGCAGGAAACTCTCTTAAGCCAAGATCTCAGTTCCTCCATCTGAAAATAACAACAGGTAATCTCATGCCAGGATAGCTATTTGCAATTTGTGAAACACCATTTCTAAAATTAAACCACAAAATAACCAGATGAAGGGGCCCTTGGTGGCACAATGGTTAAGTACTCAGCCACTAACATAAAGGTTGGAGGTTTGAACCCACCCAGCTGCTCCAGGGGAGAAAGCCCTGACTATGTGCTTCTGTAAACATTGTAGCCAAGAAAACCCTACAGGGCAGTACTACTCTGACACGTGGGATTGCTATGAGTCAGAATCAACTTGATGGCATCTAACAACAACAATAACGAGATAGAGTCCCTGGGTGGCACAGTTTGTAGTCGTCTACTAACCTAAATGTTGGCAGTTTGAACCCACACAGCAGCACTTTGGAAGAAAGTCCTGATGGTCTGCTTCCATAAAGATTACAGCCAAGAAAACCCTACAGAGCAGTTCTACTCTAACATATGGCATCACCATGAGTTGGAATTGACTTGACAACAACAGGTTTGGGTTTTTTTGGTTAAATAGCTAGAAGAGTAGATATCATTATTATTCCCAATTAATAAATAAGGAAACAGAGACACTGGGAGGTGCAGTGGCTTGCCCAGGCTCACACAGTTGGTCATACAGCTGAAATGTTATGTAAGGCTAATTTGTAGTTCACAAAGCTCTCAAACAAATATAGTCCCCTAAGATGCACAGAGCAGCCCCTTGAGAAAGTCAGCACAGATGCCACATTAAAATGAGGAAACTTGAACCCTGAGAAGTGAAGCAAGTCATGCAAAGTCACACAACTAGGAAGTGGGAGAACGTGGGTCCACGTCTCAAATTAGAGCATTCTGATTCTTGTTCAATTGGACATGAGTTGCATGAAATATTTCTGCTATGGAATATTTTATAGGCATTAAAATTATTTGTTGTTTTGATATGGAAAAGTATTCTCAATATATTTTTAAATCTTAGAAGAATTTGCATATACAAAATGATCGAGTAGTGGTCTAACTCTGAGGGAGTTGGGAATAGATGGAAAAGGAATGGTGACAGCTTCATTATTGGTGAAGCTGAGTGGTAGGTGCATGTGGGTTTATTATATTATTCTCTCCCTAAAAATATTGTTGTAATCTTTGTGGTTGAATTTTTTTGTGTGTCCATTGCACCTCCTGTTTTTCTAGTTTTCTACTGTGAACACACTTTTTGTTTAGAAAAAATAATGAGAGAAATATTTTGAATCTGTATGCTACCAATCCTAGCTGCAAATTTAGATGACCCCAGCAGTTCCCACTTGTGTTCCAGATATCGAGTGTGGTAAACCCTTACGTGTATCTTGTGGAAACATAGCAGATTGTCACAATGTGGAGGGAAGCTCCTATTGTGAGTGTGCCTCTGGGTACAAATGCCTTTCAGGGGACACAAAATTCAAAAGTGAGAAGGAGAACACTTGTGAAGGTAAGTAGTTTCCCACGTGTGTCCCCTCTACCCCTCTCCCCATGTCACCTACCCACAACCTCATGCAGTCAAATTTGAGCACTTTTCTGGACCCAATGCCCCAGGTCTGAGAGAACAGGAGAGAGCACCCTTTGCCCAGGTTTGTGGCTGGGGCCGGGCCTATCAGGGCCCCTTTCCTCCTATTCTCTGCTCTTGTTCAGTCTTACAATGCCACATAAGGAACACTTGTTGTTGTTAGTTGCTATCAAGTTGACCAGTGGCTTCACTAGGGTTGGTGTCACCCAGTGAGGTACCTCATGGTATCAACCCCCCCCCCCACCATGAACCTCTTCCAGTGCCAGACCATACAGAATCCTTAATAATGTGTATTATCAATTTTAATCATAAAATCATATGTGACAAATACAGTTGTAAATTGCTTAAAGGTAGTATTTCTTTGATTGTATGAATATTAACAACAAAACTGTTTTGTAAAATCTACATTGAATTACAATATTCTTAGTTACAACATTGTTTTTTTTATTTTTCTCCTTTTTCTTTAATTACTATTTCATTCTCCAAAAAAGTATTGACATAAGTTCACAAATACTAATTACCAGAATATTGTAGCTAAAACTCTAGAAAATTTGACAAGATCAGTGACTATAAAAACAGTGGCAGCAACGAAAACAATAGTGCATTCTTGTAGCACGTGCAGACAAAACCATGTGATTCGAAGTGCCATAGTAATTCTATTTTAAATGGGAAAACATGTTGCAGAAAATGCCAAAGGCTTTTCTTCTCCTTTATCTTCCTTTTTAACCACCTTAAGCACTTTTTCACAAGTGACTTTTCATGTTAAAACTCTCCAAATGCCTTTTGAGGATACTTATACAATAATTTCATAAAAGGTATGATTTGGTTGTCTACCGTTGCTCCAGGCTGTATGTCAGGGTTTGGAAATCCAGCTATGAGTAAAATATTAACTCTTAAATTTTTCAACATTAAGAAATCTGACACCAATGTATTTGCATTGAAGTGATTTTATTTTTAAACAATCTTGCTGGCAGCCTCATGCTATTTGTAAACTAATCATCATTCCCAAAGGAGAAAAACCTCCAATCTTAAGATAAGAGAGGCTTCTCCTTCACCACTGTTGAGGTTAAAAAACCAGAAAAACCAAACCCGTTGCCATCGAGTCAAGCGATTCCAACTCATTTCAACCTTATAGACCAGAGTAGATCTGCTCCATAGGGTTTCCAAGGCTGTAATCTTTACAGAAGCAAACTGCCGTATCTTTCACCTGCAGAGCAACTGGCAGGTTTGAACCGCCAACCTTTTTGTTTAGCTGCAGAACTGCACCACCAGGTCCCTTTTAGAGATACAGTAAGCAAAATCATGTTAAACGGAAAAAAGAATGAAGTTGTCAAGGATTTCATTTTACTTGGATCCACAATCGGTACTTTAAAGTACCGAAAAGCAAAGATGTCATCTTGAAGACTAAGGTGCGCCTGACCCAAACCGTAGTGTTTTCAATTGCCTCATATGCATGCAAAATCTGTGCATTTGAATGAGGAAGACTGAAGAAGAATTGACACCTTTGAAATACAGTGCTGTCAAAGAATACTGAATATACCACGGACTACCAAAAGAACAAACAAATCTGTCATGGAAGAAGTACAGCCAGAATGCTCCTTAGAAGCAAGGATAGCGAGACTACTCACATACTTTGGACATGTTATCAGGAGGGACTGTTCCCTGGAGAAGGACATTATGCTTGGCAAAGTAGAACGTCAGCGAAAAAGAGGAAGACCCTCAAGGAGATGGATTGACTCAGTGGCTACAACAATGGGCTCAAGCATAATGATGATTGTGACGATGGTGCAGGACCGGGCAGTATTTCGTTCTGTTATACATAGGGTTGCTATGAGTTGGAACCGACTCAATGGCAACTAACAACAACAACAACAGCAAATACTGTCCAGTCTCCACTCCAGTGGAGTTAGCAATAGAAGAGCAAATTCATTGTCATCTTTTCTTTCCTAAGCAGAAAATAGGGAAAGATAAGTGTGAAGCCACGTCAACTCAAAGACACCCACACTTACTCAAAGCTGTGACCACAATTACGCAGGTTCCTCATTTTCATCCACAAGATACTCTCAGAAGAAGGAACTTCTCCTGGGTGGGGAGATAGCAGGAATACCCAAGATATGCTGAAGTCAAAACAAGTTCCTCTAAATGCAGCATTTAGAAAAAAGCTGCCACCCACTCAACCCACAGACTGTGGGCAACACTGAGGGCTGTGTAAACCTGGAGTCCTGAAGGCAGAGCTGTGCTGGAGCCACAGGAGGTCAAGGAGAAGCATTAGACAACAGGCAGGGGCTTTGCAGGCTGGACAAGCTCAGCTCTGAGGTTACCCATTGTTATGGATTGAATTGTGTCCACCAAAACTATGTGTTCTAAATCCTAACCCCTATATTTGTGAAATAAGGAGCTCTGGTGGCATAGTGGTTAAAAGGTTGATGGTTCAAACTCACCAGCCTCTCTGTGGAAGAAAGATGAGGCAGTCTGCTCCAGTAAAGATTACAGCTTTCGAATGCCTATGGGGACAGTTCTACTCTGTCTTATAGGGTCAGTATGAGTCAAAATTGACTCCATAGCAGCAAGTATACTTGTGGATGTAATCCCATTAGGTAATATGATTTTCTTTGTTATGTTAATGAGGCCATATCAGTGTAGGGTGTGTCTTAAGCCAAGCACCTTTGAGATATAAAATGAGCAGATTAGGCACAGAGAAGCAAGCAGAGATGGGGGAAGATATGCCACAGCACATGAGAATCACCAAGCAACTGAAGAACAGAAGCTGAAGAGACGAGGAAACTTCCCTAGAGCCCACAGAGAGAGACAGCCTTCCTCTAGAGTTAGTGCCCTGAATTCAGATTTCTAGCCTCCTAAACTGTGAGAAAATAAATTTCTGTTTGTTAAAGCCACAGACTTGTGATATTTCTGTTATAACAGCACTAGATAACTAAGACACCCATCAAGCCCCTGCAGCAACACTAGGGGAAGATACCAATGCTACTGTTGTTGTTGTTAGGTGTTTTTCGAGTCGATTCCAACTCGTGGGAACACTATGCACTACAGAAGGAAACACTGCCTAGTCCTGCTCCATCTTCACAATTGTTGTTATGCTTGAGCCCATTGTTTCAGCCACTGTGTCAATCCATCTCATTGATGTTTCTGAACCTTAGAAGGTGATTTTCTGTCTGACACGCTCAGACTTGCCAATAATCTGGACACTGGTCTTTGAGAAAGTAATTTTATTGCAATGCAAAGAGCAAGGAGCTGGGAGGAAGTTCCTCAGATCCGACTCCCTGAGCTATGGGGAAGCAGGGCTTATATGTGATTTGTGCAGCAAGATGGTGGCCGTGCAGGCATACTAGGGAGGGAAAATTCTAGACGGCGGCCAGGAAACATCAGGTGGCATGGTTCTTGTCGGACCTTTTGCTTCTGAATAGGGTCCGGGTGATGATTTTTCTTCAAATTCATTCCACCTGTTAAGGCATCCGCTGTTGAGGTCGATTAGTAGTCACAGCTGGCCCTTCTACGTATGCAGGATTGGCCAAATCTGGCTCGGGCTAGTGTAAAGACTAATGGAAACTTACTGGCATTCATAGGGTCAGGTTACATTGAGGGTCTTCCTCTTTTTTGCTGACCCTCTACTTTAACAAGCATGATGTCCTTCTCAAGCGATTGATCCCTCTTGATAATGTGTCCAAAGTATGTGAGATGTAGTCTTGCCATCCTTGATTCTAAGGAGCATTCTGGCTGTACTTCATCCAAGACAGATTTGTTCATTCTTCTGGCAGTCCACGGTATATTCAATATTCTTCCCCAACACCACAACTCAGAGGCGTCAATTCTTCTTCAGTCTCCCTATTCATTGTGCAGCTTTTGCATGCATATGAGGTGATTGAAAACACCATGGCTTGGGTCAGGCGTGTCTTAGTCTTCAAGGTGACATCTTTGCTTCTCAACACTTTAAAGAGGCATTTTGCAGTAGATTTGCCCAATGCAATGCGTCCTTTGATTTCTTGACTGCTGTTTCTGTGGGCTTTGCTTGTGGATCCAAGTAAAATGAAATCCTTGACAACTTCAATATTTTCTTCATTTATCATGATGTTGCTTATTGGTCCAGTTGTGAGGATTTTTGTTTTCTTTATGTTGTGGTGTAATCCATACTGGAGGCTGTGGTCTTTGATCTTCATCACTAAGTGCTTCAAGTCCTCTTCACTTTCAACAAACCCGTGCTACTGGCAAGAAGCAATTCCCAGATTCCTGAATGGCCCACTGTATTAGTTTCCTATTGCTGCTGTAACAAATTACCATAAATTTAGAAGCTTAAAAACAACACAACTTTATTACCTTACAGTTCTGGAGTCATAAATCTACCATGATTCTGTAGGGCTGTGTTCCTTCTCTGATCTCATGCTTCCTTCTTATAAGGACTTTTGTGATTACTTTGGGCCAACTCAGATAGTTCAGGATAATCCTCCTATCTCAAGATCTTTGATTTACTTGCATGTGCAAAATTCCTTTTGAATATAAGGTAACACAGTCACAGGTACCAGTAATTAGGATGTGGACATATTTAGGAGGCCATTATTCTGTCTACCATACCCACTATCCACCAAGCAGCTCTGACCTGAGATCATGCACATACACACACACTCACATCGTTCCTGCCTTGCACAGAAAGTAAATCTGGCCTTGTGGGTCAGATGGTCTCTGTCACAACTACTCAGCTATGCCATTGTAGTACAAAAACAGCCTTACACAATCCATATGTGAATGGGCATAACTGTATTCCAATAAAACTTTATAAATACTGACAATTGAATTTCATATAACTCTCATGTGTCATGAAATGTTGCTCTTCCTTTGATTTTGTTTAACCATTTAAAAGTGTGAAAGTCTTTCTTAGCTCACGGGCTGTACAGAAACAGGCAGCAGACTATTGGCTGGATTTGCCGACACCTGTTTTAAGGTGATTGGAAAGAAGAGAGTGCTATCACCAGATGGCATCCATTTCAGCTCCAGTGGAGTCCTCAGTGCCTGACCTTAAGGAAGGTGGTGGAGGGAAGTAGGATGGGGGCTGTGAGTAGAGGGGAGACCAGGCTGTGTTAGTGAACTGACCCTCTTCTGTAGGTGAATGAGTGCAGCTCCGGACAGCACGAATACCACACCACCACCCGCTGCCTCAACATTAGGGGCAGCTACAAATGTCACTGTAGCCATGGCTGGGAGGCTAAGCCTTGGCATCTGAATGGTCTAATCACCATCACCTGTGAAGGTATATGGCCCTCACACACACACACACACACACACACACTAAAGCACAAATTCATGTGCATGTACATGCACATATATGCACACAGTATGTATGCAAACGCATGTACACATGCATGCATGCAATGCACATATCACTGATACAAGTGCATACACACACATGCACACACACATGCCAATGGTGCTCCTGCTTTTTTTGTCTACAGAGATTGCCTTCCCCTCATGGACACCACCTTCTGAAGTCAACAGCCAGGTGAGTGAAGCCTGAGCACAGACAAGGGGCCTTCCCCAACACCACCTAGTATCCTCCCTCTTCCCCTCCCTCAGGCTCTCTGACCAACTCCCTTTTCCCCTTTCCCCAGAGTCTCTCCCAATTCTTTGACAAAGTCCGGCAATTATACCAAGACTTCAAGTCAGCCTCAATTCAGAACACTATCCAAGTAAAGTCACTACCAAGAGAGATGCAAGAATTGGAAATCCCATAGAGATTTTGGTCACTTTGGTCTGGGTGAAGACAAGTCCCCATGTGGTGGTCACTGCAACTGGCCTCTCTCGAAGTCCCTTCTGGACTTTGAGTTTATATCATCCTTGGTATTCCTGACCCAGGTTGACCTATAAAGGGCTGAGATTTAAGCAGCAAGGAACATCCAGGGAACCAGTGCCATTGTTATCCTCCAAATAGAGAATATACAGGGTGTAGTTCTCTGAGGTTTAGCAGTCATGGTCTTCAGGCAGCCCCTCTGACCCCAGGCCCACTGGCTCTATGCCCCATTCCCCAGGAGCTCATACAGGGCATGGATGAGCTTCTGGAGACCCCTGGGGACCTGGAGAACCTGTCCCACTCAGAGCAGCACTGTGTGGCCACTGATCTGCTTGTTGGCCTGGAGAATGTCCCGGAAGGTGTGAGCAAGGCCTTGCCCAAAAAGCCATTGATGCTGCATGCTCCTGGAGGCACAGGTGAGTCCCTGGGTCTCTCCAGGTCTCGTGCTCTGCTTGTTCTCTGCTTCATTCCTTCCCCAACCCAACTGGAACTGAGGGACCACATTTGTACCTCAGAATTTTATTTAAAAGAATTTAGAATTCGTATAATAAAATAAAGCCCTGTGAAACTAAATCCTTTTCAGTTTCAAACACAAAAGCATATAAACAAATCAACAGCAATCAGTCAAGTGTACACCAACATTCATTGCAGCATTATTGACAATAGTCAAAAGGTATAAACAATTCAAGTATCCATCCCAAGATGAATTGATAAACAACATGTGGTATATCCATATAATGGAATATTATTCAACCATAAAGAAAAATTAAGTTCTGGGACATGCTACAATGTGGATGAACCTTGAAAACATTATGCTGAGTGAAATAAGTCAGACACAAAAGGACAAATATTGTATGAGCCTACTTATATGAAATATCTAGAATAGTCAAATGCACAGGGACAAAAGTTTATTAATGATTACCAGAGGCTGAAGGAGGAGAGGATGGGAGTTACTACCGAAGGGATACGAGTTTCTGTTTGAGATGATGTAAATTTCCTGGAAATGGTTAGTGGTAATGGTAGCAAAACATGGTGAATGTAATTAAGATCACCGAATTATACACTAAGACATGGTTATATAACTTTTTGTTATGTATGTTTCACCACAATACATTTTTATTTATTTATTTTTTTATTCTACTTCAGGTGAAAGTTGACAGAACAAATGGTTTCTCATTAAACAGTAGTACACATATTGTTTTATGACATTGGCTAACAACTCCATGACATGTCAACCCTCTCCCTTCTCGACCTTTTTTTTTTGGTTAAAATATACATAGCCAAAGATACACCATTTCAAAAATTTCTACGTGCACAGTTCAGTGACATCGACTACGTTCTTCCAGTTGTGTTGCTATTCTCACTTTAGATGAAGGTTTACAGAACAAAATAGTTTCTCATTAAACAGTTAGTACACATGTTGCCATATGACAATGGTTAACAACCCCACTACACGTCAACACTGTCCTTACTTAACCTTGGGTTCCCTATCACCAGCTTTTCATCACAATAAATTTTTTAAAAATAAGTAAAATTACACCTATACAAATAACAAAGATAAATATAATACAAAATCCCCCATGTCTGTCAATTTGTCATACAGTAGTCACTTGCATGTTGCTCTGATGCTAGAAACTATGCCACTGATATTTCAAATACCAGCAAGGTCACCCATGGTGGACAGGTTTCAGTAGTGCTTCCAGACTAAGACAGACTAGGAAGAAGGACCTGGGGGTCTACTTTTGAAAAAACTGGCCAGTGAAAACCTTATATTCATAAGCAGCGGAACATTGCTATAGTGCCGGAAGACGAGCCTCTCAGGCAAGAAACCACTCAAAACACGATGAGGGAAGAGCTGCCTCCTTAAAGTAGAGTTGACTTTAATGACATAGATGGAGTCAAGCTTTTGGGACCTTCATTTGCTGATGTGGCAGGACTCAAAAAGAGAAGAAACAGCTGCAAACATCCATTCATAATTAAAACATGCAATGTAAGAACTATGAATCTAGGAAAATAGGAAGTTGCCAAAAATGAAATGGACCTCATATAGTTTTATATCCTAGGCATTAGTGAGCTGAAATTGACATTTTGATTTGGACAATCATACGGTCTACTATGCTGGGAATAACTTGAAGAGCAATGGCATTACATTCATTGTCAAAAAGAACACTTCAAGATCTATCCTGAAGTATAACACTGTCAGAGATAATATTCATATGCCTATAAGGAAGACGAGTTAATACAACTATTATTCAAATTTACACGCCAAACACTAATGTCAACGGTAAGGAAACTGAAGATTTTTACCAACATCTATAGTCTGAAATTGATCAAACATGCAATCAAGAAGCATAGATAATTACTGGTGATTGGAACGCAAAAGTTGGAAACAAAGAAGAAGGATGGTAGTTGGATAATATGGCTTTGGTGATAGAAACAATGCTGGAGATTGCATAATAGAATTTTGCAAGACCAACAACTTCTTCATTGCAAATACCTTTTTCAACATCAAAAACAGAGACTATACACGTGGATCTCCCTAGATGGAAGACACAGTAATCAAATTGACTACGTTTGTGGAAAGAGACAATGGAGAAGTTCGATGTCATGAGTGAGAATAAGGTCAGGAGCCAACTGTGGAACAAACCATCAATTGCTCATATGCATGTTCAAGTTAAAGCTGAAGGAAATTACAGCAAATCCATGAGAGCTAAAATACAATCTTGAGTATATCCCACCCGAATTTACACACCTTCTCAAGAATAGATTTGATGCACTGAACACTAATGACCAGACAAGTTGTGGAATGACATCAAGGACATTATACACAAAGAAAGCAAGAAGTCATTAAAAAGACAGGAAAGAAAGAAAAGACCAAAATTGATGTCAGAAGAAACTCAAAACTTGCTCTTGAACATCAAATAGCTAAAGCAAAGGAAGAAATGATGAAGTAAAAGAGCTGAACAGAAGATTTCAAAGGGCAGCTCGAGAAGGCAAAGTATTACAATGAAATGTGCAAAGACCTGGAGTTAGAAAACCAAGAGAGAAGAATACTCTTGGTATTTCTCAAGCTGAAAGAACTGAAGAAAAAATTCAAGCCTCAGTTTGCAATATTGAAAGATTTTACAGGGAAAGTAATTCAAAGACACAGGAAGCATCAAAAGAAGATGGAAGGAATACACAGAGTCACTGCACCAAAAATAATTGATTGATATTCAACCATTTCAGGAGGTAGCACATGATCAACTGATGGTACTGAAGGAAGAAGTCCAAGCTGCACTGAAGGTATTGACAAAAAACAAGGCTCCAGGAATTAACGGAGTACCAAGTGGGATGTTTCAACAAACAGATACAGAGCTGGAGGTGCTCACTCATCTATGTAAAGAAATTTGGAAGACAGCTACCTGGTCAACCAACTGAAAAAGATTCATATTTGTACCCATTCCAAAGAAAGGGGATCCAACAGAATGCAGAAATTAATGAACAGTATCATTAATATCACACACAAGTAAAAATTTGCTGAAGGTTATTCAAAAGCGGTCATAGCAGTACATGGACAGGGAACTGCCAGAAATTCAAGCCAGATTCAGAAGAGGACATGGAATGAGAGATATCATTGCTGATGTCAGATGGATCTTGGCTGAAAGCAGAGAATACCAGAAAGATGTTTACCTGTGTTTTATTCACTATGCAAAGACATTCGACTATGTGGATCATAACAAATTATGCATAACATTTCGAAGAATGAGAATTCCAGAACATTTAATTGTGCTCATGCAGAACCTGTACATAGACCAAGAGGCAGTTGTTCGAATAGCACAAGGGGATACTGCATGGTTTAAAGACAGGAAAGACGTGCCTCGGGGTTGTATCCTTTTACCATACTTATCCAACCTGTATGTTGAGCAAATAATCTGAGAAACTGCACTATGTGAAGAATTGGGCATAAGGATTGGAGGAAGACTCATTAACAACCTGTGATATGCAGATTACAAACCTTACTTGCTATGAGTGAAGAGGACTTGAAGCACTTAGTGATGAAGATCAAAGACTATAGCCATCAGTATGGATTTTACCTCAACATAAAAAAGCAAAAAAAAAAAAAAAAAAAATCCTCACAGCCAGACCAATAAGCAACATCATGATAAGTGGAGAAAATATTGAAATGGTCAAGGATTTCATTTTTCTTGGATCCACAATCAATGCCTATGGAAGCAACAGTCAAGAAATCAAATGAGGGAGTTCCAGCAAAATGGCGCTCTAGGCAGAAGCACCAAGCCGTCCCTCCATAGCAAAGATCCGAAAAACTAAGCCGAACAGAGAATACAACAATCCTGAAACCCTAAAACATCAAATGAAGAGATAAAGAACTCAGCCAAGCACCAAATGGAGTGAGAAAACTGACAGAGAACGGAGAGCGAGGAGAGATTCATGCAGAGGTCCCCTACCAGCTAACGCAGCGCAGATCCACCATCTTAGACTCCTACTGGAGACTGGAAAACAGGGGGTACAAGAAAGAAGCCTCACAGAGCATCCAGTGGGAGACAAAACAACCGGTAATTTGCAATATACACTTTCCCACCCCCCACCCTTCTTCACCCCCACTCAGCCTCTTCTGCTTCCCGTGGCCACAATCTCTTGATCGGGAAACACCAGCTGCTTGGAGTCCACACACCCGAACGGGTTGGCTCTCTGAGTGCCATTTGTTGGCTGCTGGCGTTACTTTTTTCTGCTTCTTTTGATTTCTTCCTTACCTCTAGCCACCTCCCCCTCCTTTCACTCAAATACCTGGCTCCGTGTGCCATCTTTGCTTCTTCCTGAGGGGCTGCAGAGCTCCAGTAATCTGTGATATACACTGTCCCACTCCCTACCCTTCTTCACCCACGCTCGGCCCCCTCTGCTTCCTGCAGACACAGTCTCTTGTCCAAGAAACACCAGCCCACACTAGCTGGCTCTCTGAGTGCCATTTGTTGGCTGCTAGTGTTGCTTTCTTTTCTGCTTCTTTTGATTTCTTCCTTACCTCTCACCACCTCCCCCTCCTTTTGCTCAAATACCTGGCTCCGTGTGCCATCTTTGCTTCTTCCTGAGGTGTGTGGAGCTCCATTTGAGGGTGGAGCTGCTTCCTGGTCTGGGCTGCCACGCTGGTGGGATCCCTGGGCTTTTGTTTGTTTGTTTGTTTTGAATTGTTTGTTTGTTTTCTTTTCCTTTTCTTGAGTTGGAAGCACTTTCTGGCCAGGCAGTGTTTCATGGCAAGGAGACTTCCCCCTTGGCTTGCATAGACGTGCAGAGGGATCCCTGAGAGCATTTGTTTTTTCATTGGATTTTTTTTCCTGTTTTTTGGGGGGCCTTTCTTGTTCTTTTCTTTTTTTAATTTGTTTTGTTTTCTTTTCACCTTTTTTCCCTTTTTGTCTTTCTTCATTGCTCAGTTTCTCGTCTCTCTATATCTTCCTTCTCTTTCTGTTCCCTGAATACCTGGTGTTGTATACCTCTATGCCTGCTAGCCAGGCTGTACTGCAACACCTGAGAGCAACTTCCCCAGACCTCATAGCTGCACCAGTGTGATCCCTGGGAAATTTTTGGTTCTTTAACCTTTCTGATTTTTATTTATTCATTCTTTTCTTTTCTTTTCTTCCTCTTCCTCTTTCTGTTTTTCTCCATTTCATAGTCTCTCATCTCTCCTCTCCAATGGCAAGCTCCCCTAGCATTCTTTTCTTTATTTGTTTGTATGTTTTTGGCTCCTGTTCTTCTCTTCTCTCTCCCATACCCATCTTAGCTCCACACATAACAATCTCCCCACTGCATCCTGCCTACCTGTACCGTGCGCTTGACATCACACCACAAAGCAGCACAGGCACGGCCTACTGGAAACTTCCCTGCACTGATTACCTACCCACTCTTGTGGCTGTAGTAAGTGCCACAAACAACCCATCCCAGTAACCCCTCTTCAGCTAGACCTGCCCTGAGGTACCGTATCTGAGTGACTGACCCTGCCAACTGGAGAAGGAGGTGAAAAGTATTGTGCCCACAGATGAGAAAACAACAGAGAACACACAGCCCACCTGCTCAGACATAGCCAAACAAAAGGAAAGGGGGACGAAACAAACAAATCTACAATCAATAAATGAGAAAATTAACTACTGAATGCCCCGAAGACAGCAGAAAATATCAAAACATTTACAAAAACAAGACAGGATGGTTCCAGTAGGCGTCCAAAGTAAAACACCAGATGACTCTCCTCTGGAAGAAAATGCATTAGAACTATCTGATGGGGAATTCAAATCTTTAATACTCAGAATTCTCCAAGAGCTGAGGCAAAAAGCTGACAAACATGAGGAAAAAATAGACAAATTCATGGAAAATACAGACAAAAAATTAGAAGAATTCAGGAAAATAATGCAGGAACAAAATGCCAAAATAAATCCACAACTAGAAATTATACAAAGATGATTAGAAATCCAAAAGATAAACAACAAGATTTCAGAAATGGATGGTACCATAGAACGGCTGAGAAGCAGATTTGAAACGGTGGAAGACAGGATCAGTGGAATTGAAAACAAACACTTGGATACAACTCTGTTTCAGGAAAACTCAGAAAAAAGAACAAAGAAAAATGAAGACACCCTGAGAGTTACGTGGGATACTATCAAGAGCAAAAATGTTCGAGTGATTGGAATTGCAGAACAGAGGGAGAAAACAGAAAACACAGAGAAGATCATTGAAGAACTGCTGACAGAAAACTTCCCCAATATCATGAAAGATGGAAAGCTGGACATCCAAGAAGCTCAACGAACCCCATATAGAACAGACCCCAAAAGAAAATCACCAAGGCATATCATAATCACACTTGCCAAAACCAAAGACAAAGAATCCTGAGAGCAGCTCATGAAAAACAAGAAGTCACATACAGAGGAGAAACAATAAGACTAAGCTCAGATTATTCAGCAGAAACCATGCAGTCAAGAAGGCAATGGGATGACATATATAAAATCTTGAAAGAAAAAAATTTCCAGCCAAGAATAATATATCCTGCAAAACTCTCGTTCAGATTCGATGTTGAAATTAGGTCATTTCCAGATAAACAGAAATTAAGAGAATAAGTAAAAGTCAAACCAAACTTACAAGAATTATTAAAGCGAGTTCTTCGATCTGAGGACAAACAGCTTCAGCTCACATGCAGAATCTAGGACACAGGATCGTACTAGCCAGATACCAATCTAGGAAATGAACTCTCGAGGACTAGCCAAAACCAAAAGAAATACAACAGGGAATCAGAGCAGTTAATCAGCAAATGACAACAACATCAAAACAATAAAAGAGGGAATAAAAGGCATAGGTACAGAACCTTCTAATGGAGAGGAAGGCAAGGTGATAACAAGTAATGGTAGACTGCTTCAAACTTAGAAAGATAAGGGTAAAATTCATGGTAACCACAGAGAAAGTTAACAAACATACTCATAAAAAAACAGTAAAAACATAGTCTCAGCAAAAACAAAACGTAAAAAAACAAAAGAAATGAAAAAAAAATCCACAAACAAAAATAACTCAGCACAAGAGAGTAAGAAGAACAAAGAAAACATCAGCACCACAAAAAAAAAGCACTACAAAATTACAGCAACAAACTCACATCTATCAATAATTACCCTGAATGTAAATGGACTCAATGCACCCATAAAGAGATGGAGAGAGACAGAATGGATAAGAAAACAGGATCCATCAATATGCTGTCTACAAGAGACACACCTTAGAAACAAAGAGGTGGATTTATTAAAAGTCAAAGGTTGGAAAAAATATATCAAGCTAACAACTACCAAAAAAGAGCAGGAGTGGCAATTCTAATCTCAGATAAAATAGACTTTAAAGCGAAATCTACCATAAAAGACAAAGAAGGACACTATATAATGATTAAGGGGATGATCCATCATGAAGACATAACCATAATAAACATCTACACACCCAATGACAGGGCTCCAAAATACATAAAACAAACTCTAACAACACTGAAAAGACAAATGGACAGTTCCACAATAATAGTAGGAGACTTAAACACACCACTCTCATTAAAGGACAGAACAACTAAGAAGAAACTCAGCCAAGATACAGAATACCTAAAGGGCACAATCAGCCAACTTGACCTCATAGACACATATAGAACACTCCATCCAACCACTGCAAAGTACACATTCTTTTCCAATGCACATGGAATATTATCCAGAAGAGACCACATCTTGGGCCACAGAGCAATCCTCAACAAGATCCAAAACGCTGAGGTAATTCAAAGTATATTCTCTGACCACAATGCCATCAAGGTAGAAATTAACAACAGAAAGAGCAAGGGAAAAAAATCAATTGCATGGAAACTGAATAATACCCTACTTACACATCACTGGGTAATAGAAGAAATCAGAGATGGAATCAAAAAATTCCTAGAATCAAATGAGAATGAAAACACATCATACCAAAACCTTTGGGACACAGCAAAGGAAGTCCTCAGAGGACAATTTATAGCAATAGATGCACATATCAAAAAAGAAGAAAGGGACAAAATCAAAACATTAGCTACAGAACTCAAACAAATAGAAAGAGAACAGCAAAAAAAGCCCACAACCACCGGAAGAAAGGAAATAGTAAAGATCGGAGCAGAAATAAATGAAATAGAGAACAGAAAAACAATAGAAAGAATCAACAAAACCAAAGTTGGTTCTTTGAAAGAATCAACAAAATAGACAAACCACTGGCCAGACTGACAAAACAAAAACATGAGAGGACACAAATAACCCAAATAAGAAATGAAATGGGGGACATTCCAACAGACCCAACTGAAATAAAAAGGATTATAACAGAATATTATGAGAAACTATATTCCAACAAATTTGAAAACCTAGAGGAAATGGATAAATTTCTAGAAACACACAGCCTACCCAAAGTGATGTTGAAAATCTGAACAGACCCATAACAAGAGAAGAGATTGAAAAGGTAATAAAACTAAACCCTAACCAAAAAAAGCCCTGGCCCAGATGGCTGCACTGAAGAATTCCACAAAACATTTCCAGAAGAGCTTGTACCAGTACTACTCAAGCTATTTCAGAGCATAGAAGAGGAAGCAACACTTCCAAATTCATTCTATGAAGCCAGCATAATGCTGATACCAAAACCAGGCAAAGACATCACAAAAAAAGAAAATTACAGACCAATATCTCTCATGAATATAGATACAAAAATTCTTAACAAATTCTAGCCAATAGAATTCAGCATCATATCAAAAAAATAATACACCACGACCAAGTAAGATTCATACCAGGTATGCAAGGATGGTTCAACATTAGCAAATCAATCAATGTAATCCGCCACATAAATAAAAAGAAAGAAAAGAATCACATGATCATCTCAATTGACACAGAAAAGGCATTTGACAAAGTCCAACACCCATCCCTGATAAAAACTCTCAATAAAATAGGTATAGAAGGGAAATTTCTCAACATAATAAAGGCCATCTATGCAAAACCAATGGCCAACATCATTCTTAATGGAGAGAGGCTGAAAACATTCCCCTTGAAAACAGGAACAAGGCAAGGATGCCCTTTATCACCACTCCTATTTAACATTGTGCTGGAAGTTCTAGCTAGAGCAATAAGACAAGAAAAAGAAATAAAGGGCATCCAAATTGGTAACGAAGAAGTGAAACTGTCCCTGTTTGCAGATGATATGATACTATACATAGAAAACCCTAAAGACTCCACCAGAAATCTACTGGAACTAATAGAGAGATTCAGCAGAGTAACAGGATATAAGATAAACATTCAAAAATCAGTTGGATTCCTATACACCAATAAGGAGAACGATGAAAAGGAAATCAGGAAAACAATACCATTTTCAATAGCCCCTAAAAAGATAAAATACTTAAGAATAAATCTGACCAGGGATGTAAAAGACCTATACAAAGAAAACTATAAAACACTACTTCATGAAACCCAAAGGGATCTACATAAATGGAAAAACATACCATGCTCATGGATAGGTAGACTCAACATTGTGAAAACGACAATTCTACCAAAAGGAATTTACAAATACAACGCAATCCCGATCCAAATACCAACAACATTCTTCAAAGAGATGGAAAAACTAATCATTAACTTTATATGGAAAGGGAAGAAGTCCCGAATAAGTAAAGCACTACTGAAGAAGAAGAATAAAGTTGGAGGACTCACACTACCTGACTTCAGAACCTACTATACAGCTACAGTAGTCAAAACAGCCTGGTACTGGTACAATGACAGATACATTGACCAATGGAACAGAATTGAGAACCCAGATGTAAATCCATCCACCTATGGTCACCTGATCTTCAACAAGGGCCCAAAGTCCATCAGATGGGGAAAAGACACTCTTTTTAACAAATGATGCTGGCAAAATGGGATATCCATCTGCAAAAAAATGAAACAGGATCCATACCTCACGCCGTATACAAAAACTACATCAAAATGGATCAAAGACCTGAATATAAAGCCTAAAACTATAAAGTTCATAAAAGAAAAAATAGAACCAACACTTCAGGCCTTAATACATGGCATTAACAAGATACAAACCATAACCATCAATGCACAAACCCCAATAGATAAGTTAGATAACTGGGATCTTTTAAAAATCAAACACCTCTGCTCTTCAAAAGACTTCACCAAAGGGGTAAAAAGAGAACCTACAGACTGGGAAAACATTTTTGGACAGTACAAGTCAGACGAAGTTCTAATCTCCATAATCTACAAGAAAATCCAACACCTCTACAACAAAAAGACAACCAATCCTATCAAAAAATGGGCAAAGGAAATGAACAGACACTTCACCAAGAAAGACATTCAAATGGCCAACAGACACATGAGGAAATGCTCGCAATCACTAGCCATTAGAGAAATGCAAATTAAAACCACAATGAGATACCATCTCACCCCGGCATTACTGGCACAAATCAAAAACAGTAGAAATAACAAATGTTGGAGGGGCTGCGGGGAGATCGGAACTCTTAGGCACTGCTGGTGGGAATGCAAAATGATACAACCATTTTGGAAAATGATATGGCGTTTCCTCAGAAAGCTAGAAATAGACATACCATTCGATCCAGCAATTCCACTCCTAGGAATATATCCTAGAGAAATAAGAGTTGTCACTCGAACAGACATATGCACACCTATGTTCTTGGCAGCATTGTTCACAATAGCAAAACGATGGAAACAACCTAGATGCCATCAACAGATGAATGGATAAACAAACTATGGTACGTACACACAATGGAGTACTATGCAACGAGAAAGAACAACGATGAATCTGTGAACCATCTCATAACATGGATGAAACTGGAGGACATTATGCTGAGTGAAATAAGTCAATCACAAAAGGACAAATATTGTATGAGACCTCTATTGTAAAAACCCATGAAAAAGTTCACACAGAAAATGTAACAGTCTTTGTTGGTTACCAGGGATGGGAGAGGTGGCGGGGAAATACTAAATAGGCAATAGATAAGTGGTATCCTGGGTGAAGGGTGAGACAGTACACAATACTGGGGAAACTGGCACAACTTGTACAAGGAAAGGTCATGGAAGCCCCCTAGACACATCCAAACTCCCTGAGTGACTGAATTGCTGGGCGGAGGGCTGTGGGGACCATGGTCTCGGGGAACATCTAGCTCAATTGGCATGACACAGCTTATTAAGACAATGTTCTACATTCTACCTTGGTGAGGAGTGTCTGGGGTCTTGCCTGTGAGCGGCCATCTAAGATACTCCACTGGTCTCATCCCTTCAGGAACAAGGGAGAATGAAGAGAACAGGATACAAGGAAAAGATTAGTCAGAAGGACTAATTGTCCACATCTACCAAGGCCTCCACCAGACTGAGTCCATTACAGCTAGATGGTGCCCAGCTACCACCACTGACTGCTCTGACCAGGATCACAACAGAGGGTTCTGGACAGAGCTGGAGAAGGATGTAGAAAATAATTCTAACTCACAGTAAAAGACCAGATTTACTGGCCTAAAGGAGACTAGAGAAACCCTGAGAGTATGGCCCCCAGACACCCTTTTAGCTCAGTGGTGAAGTTATCTCTGAGGTTCACCGTTCAGCCTGGGAGTGGACAGTCCCGTAAAACCAAATGAGACTAACGAGGGACAGTAGTCCAGTGACAAGGGCCAGAAGGCAGAAGGAGGACAAGGAAGTTGGTGAAAGGGAACCCAAGGTTGAGTAAGGATATTGTTGATGTGTTGAGATTGTTAACCATTGTCATAGGGCAACATTTGTAGTAACTGTTAAATGAGAAACTATTTTGTTCTGTAAGCCTTCATCTTGAGTGAGAATAACAGCACAATTGGAAGAGCATAGTCAATGTCACTGACCTGTGCATGTAGAAATTTTTGAAATGGCGTATCTTTGGCTATGTGTCTTTTCACCAAAAAAAAAGGTTGAGAAGTTAGAGGGTTGACATGTTGTGGGGTTGTTAACCAATGTCATAAAACAATATGTGTACTACTGTTTCATGAGAAACTATTTGTTCTGTAAGCTTTCACCTGAAGTACAATAAAAAAAAAAATTGAAGGGAAAAAAAGAAATCAAATGAAGTATTGCACTGAGCAAATCTGCTGCAAAAGACCTCTTTAAAGTATTAAAAAGCAAAGTTTTCACTTTGAGGACTAAGGCGCACCTGACCCCAGCCATGGTACTTTCAATCGCCTCATGTACATGCGAAAGCTGGATAATGAATAAGAAAGCCCAAAGAAGAAATGACGCCTTTGAATTATGTTGTTGGCGAAGAATATTGAATATACCATGGGCTGCAAAAAGAATGAACAAATCTGTCTTGGAAGAATTACTTCCAGAATTTTCCTTAGAAGCGAGGATGGCGTGACTTCATCTCATGTACTTTGGAATTGTTATCGGGAGGAATCAGTCCCTGAAGGACATCATGCTTGCTAAAGCAGAAGGTCAGTGAAAAAGAGGAAGACCCCCAACAAGATGGATTGACACAGTGGCCACAATGATAGTCTCAAGCATAACAGTGATAGTGAGGATGGCACAGTGTTTCATTCTGTTGTACATAGGGTCGTTATGCATTGGAACCTACTTGATGGCACCTAACAACAACATAATATAAAATGCCAGAAATTATATTAATAAAAATAAAGTATTCAAAAATAGCAAACTAAACATCACTTGAAAATTAAGAGAATCCAACTAATCTTAAAAAGTTAAAAATTATTTAATATTATTTGATGTATTTTAAGTAGAATCTAAAATAACACTGTATCCGTGGTATCATTGTTAAAATATGCTTATTTTTATGTAATTTCCCCAGCTCTTTTATCCTGTACATAATGGCGTCACTAAAGGGGTGTGGGGTATGTGGGCCACACCAGGTGACACTGTCAGAGGGAGTGACATCAAAATGACAAGTCTATAAAATTTTTGTGCAATGTTTCAGCAGAAATTTATTATTCTTTATAGAAATATCCCTGTAGTTAGTTACAACAGCAACAACATTTTTTGTAAGGCTGGCTTACATGTATCAATATACCTACAAGGCTAAAATTCTATGCTAATTTACTTTTTGAAGCTTCCAATGCACTCTAGTCAGAGCTATCATTATTATCCAATTACAATGACGATTCGAATCAGGTGATTTCACCTGCACACGATGCAAGCATGTGCTGCTGTTTTTGTTGCTGCTGGTGTTTTTATAGTCACTGATTTTGTCAAATTTTCTGGTGTTTTAAATGCAATATTGTGGTAATTAGTATTTGTGAATCTATATCAATAACTTTTTTGAGAATGAAGTATTAATTAAAGGAAAAGAGGGAGTGATATATGGGAATTACGATTTATGAGTAACACTAGAACAAAAAACATTACTAAGGATTCTGTATGGTCTGGTATAGGAGAAGGCCCATGGGGAGGTGACATTATGAGTTACCATCACACCACCGTAGTGACACCACTGCCTCTATACCACATAATCCATCGCCATCAAGTCTATTCCGACTCATGGCGACCCTATAGGACAGAATAGAACTGCCCCATAGGATTTCCAAGGCTGTAAATCTTTATGGAAGAAGACTACTGCAACTTTTTCCTGTGAAGCAGCTGATGGGTTTGAACTACCAACCTTTCAGTTAGCAGCTGAGCAGTTTCACCACTGTATCACCAGGGCTCCCCCCACACATAGGGAGATAGCAGAGAGCATTAAAAGCCGGCCACAAATATTTTCCTCTGACTCCTTCATTTTCAACTTGTCTGGTCTTCATTTAAAAACTTGTCTGCCTTTTTTAAATTTAGGTAGGTGTGTATTTTGAAGGAACTGCAATCATTTTATTACTGGTTCCATTTTTGTTTCAAAGAAAGAATTTCCAGACTTTCTTTTGTGTTTAACTTCATTATATATAGATGGCAATTACCAGGCAGAATAACCTCAATCAGATATTTTAAAACAGTATTATTGAGATGTAATTTACATACTGTATGCGGTGCAATGGATCACTTTCGTGTGGCCTTTCTAGCTGTGGCCTTGTAACTCCCATCCAAGAGATTGGGTGGGACTATGCAAATAAGGCAATTGTGGCTAACCAAGGGGATTGGTCAGTTTTGCCTTAAAAGAGAGCTACTTCCAGAGCACAGAGAAGATCCCACCACCACCAAGGAAGAAGAGCCACCATGTCCTTTGGATCTGAGATCCCTGAGCTGAGAAGCTCTTGGAGCCAGGAGGCTGAGAAAGAGAGTGAGCTGTAACCCTGAAGATGGAGAGAAGCAGTGGCAAGAAAGACCTGCAAGAGACCATGCAGTGGGCTACCAGACCCACGGAGCAAGAAAGCTGAGTGCCTGGGGTGCCTCTGGGGACTTATTGGCAGCGGCTAAAAGAGCTTTGTAACTCTTGCCTGAACTGGGCATAGTCCCAGGGCCAGAGAGAGGTGTGCCTGTGAGCACAGCTGAAAAGAGGCTGTCCTGATGGAAAAACGAATTTGCCTATTCTGGACCTTTCATGTAAATTGAATCATACATTATATGGACTTTATGTCTGGTTTCTTTCACTCAGCATGATGTTTTTGAGGTTCGCCCATGTTGTAGCACGTATCAGTGCTCCATTCCCTTTTATTTCCAAATCATATTCTATTGTATGGTCTTACACATTTTATCCAACAGTTGAACATTTGGGTTGTTTCCATATTTTGGCTTTTATGAATAATGCTGTTATGAACATTCATGTATAAGTCTTGTGTAGGCATACGTTTTCATTTCTTTTGGATAGATATCTATCCAAAGCGGAGTTGGCTGGGTCATAGGATTGAACATTTTGAGATGTTGTCAGACTATTTTCCAAACTGGCTACACCATTTACTTTCCCACCAGGGATGTATAAGTGTTCCAGTTTCTCCGGGTCCCCACCAACACTTATTATTTTCTGATTTTTTTTAATTATAGTCATCCTAATCAAACCAGTTGCCATTGAGTCATTTCCACTTCACAGAGACCCCATGTGTGTCAGAGTAGAACTGTGTTCCATAGGGTTTTCAATGGCTGATTTTTTTGGAAGTATATTTCCAGGCCTTTCTTCTGAGTTACCTCTAGGTGGGACTCAAACCACCAAACTTTCAGTTAACAGCTTAGCGAGTTAACCATTTGCACCAGGCAGGGACTCTATGGCCATCTTAGTGAGTATGCAGTGGTTTCTCTTTGTGGTTTTGATTTGCATTTCTCTGTTGATTAGTGATGTTGGGTATCTTCATGTGCTTAATGGCATTTTGTATAACTTCTTTGGAAAAATGTCTATTCAAATCCTTTACCCATTTTAAAATTGGATAATTTTCTTCTTATTATTGAGTTGTAAGTGTTCTTTATGTATTCTGGATACTAGACCATTATCAGTCTTTGATTTGCAAACACCTGTATCAGATTACATCTATAGGTATGTGTATATTCCAATTTGTAAAATCTTTTTTTAAGAACAGCTGTATATATTTATTAATGTTTTCTTTTATGGCCACACATAGAAGGGAGTAAATCAAGCAGTAATTATCATAATTACATATATTTACTGAGCCCTTGGTATAGGTTGAAACTGTTGTTTTTGTTGCTGTTGCTGTGTGTCATCAAGTTGCCTTCAACTAATAGCAACCCTATAGGAGAGAGTAGAACTGCCCCATAGGGTTTTCTAGGCTGTACTCTTTACAGGAGCAGATCACCAGGTCTTTCTCCTGCAGAAGGGCTGAGTGGGTTCAAACTGCCAACCTTTCAGTTAGCAGCCCAGTGCTTAACCGTTGTGCCACCAGGGCTCCTTAGGTTGAAGCTACAGCATATTAAAAACAGATAATTCACAAAGCAGAGAAAAATATATCAACACAAGCCAAAGTCATCAGTAGATGGCATAGATTTAAGAAAATTTGGTGTAGAACTGAAAATGAACTGAAAGAAATAAGATGTTATTTATCTTGGTAGTTCACTATTTTCAATTTGTAAAATCTTTGGACCAGAGTTACAAATGTCATTGCAACAGAAATCTTGCATTACCTATTAGCATTTTCTTACTTTTCTTGAGATTATGCAACGTTAGTAAAATGCTTTCTACATAAGTACAACCTTTGGAGATAATTTGATTTTCAGATTTTAAAAATAATCATCATTACACCAGTCACATTGCTCTTAGTTTAATACTTAAAATCAGTGTGGTTTACCACCATACAGAAAAACCTAATCCCAGTTTTGAAAGCAATACCCTGTTTCTGCCATCTCTCATGTCACTGCCACCACTACAGAACTGTCCCTGGAGGTGCACGAGCGAGGAGCCGGGAACATCACCTTGGGCCAGAGTAACACAAGGATGCTGCTGAACTGGGACACAGCACAGGAGGAACCTAGTGACTCTGGTAATGCTGAGGTGCGGGAGAGGAAGGCCACTGAGACCTGGCAATGGGACAAGACAGCCAGGGATGTGATGCACAGAGAATTCAAGATTAAAGTGAAGTGTCTGTGGATGGGACCAAAAGGGGAGGAAGAGGTGATGAGGAAGTGCTTTTGAGGAAAGGGGTACTGGTGGGGACTCCAGGAAGTTAACCTTGGCCTTGTCCCCCAGGCCCTTCCGTGTTGGGCCTGGTCTCCACTCCAGGGATGGGCAAGCTGCTGGCTGGGGAGGCTCTACACAAGACACACAGGGCTTGCTGTGGGGAGTCTACCCCACCCTGCGCTCAGACATCATCTCTGCTTTTCTGAGCAACGAGGACACCCAGAACCTCAGCTCCCCTGTCACCTTCACATTCTCCCACCATGTGAGTTCTGGTGGGGTAGGGAAGGGGTGTAAAAGGAGGAGATGTGGAGGGAGTGTGGCCACAGTCTTGCTACTCAGTTCAGACTTGGGGCTCAGAGGTGTCCGCATGGATGCATCATCTCCCCCAAGAAAGCCAACCCTTCCCAAGCCAGCTTTGGGCCTGTGCCTCTGAGCACCAGGACTACCAGCTCACATCTGTACCATGTTCCTACAGCCAGTGACCCCTGGGCCAGGGCAGGGGGTGGTGTGCGCCTTCTGGGAACATGAGAAGGATGGATGTGGTCACTGGGCCACCACAGGCTGCAGGATGTTGGGAACCAGAGATAAGAGCACCACCTGCCACTGCACTCACCTCAGCAGCTTTGCAGTCCTCATGGCCCACTACGAACTGCAGGTGAGAAAATTGAGAGGGCCCATGGGGACAGGGATACTTGGAGCTACAGGGTTCAGAAAGGAAGAGCTGTGATGGGTATTAAATAGACAAAGGATACCCAAATAAGAACAAACAAAAGTTATTTATTCACAGCTTGCTATAGCAAAGGAGTCAGCCACCTTCCCTTGCATTTGGCAGAGACTCAAAGGCAGGCAGAAGAGTGGGAAGCTTTATAGTGGAAAGAAGGGAAGGCTTCAAGTGTGCCCTGATTGGAGGCTGTTAGCATGTGGAAGCTGGAAGTGGGCTAACGAGAAGAGGGGCATCCTATGTGTTTGGTTAGGGGAACATATTTGGTGTTCTCCAGTTGGACCTCAGTTGGAAATGGTGACAAAAATTAAGGAAGCTGTCAGTTCTTAATCAAGTCCTGGCCATTGTTACAGGGATTGTTGTTTGGCTTCCTGGGCTGGAAGCTGCAGAGAGTACTTTGACTTCCTGGACTAGTTGTTGCAGGTTGTGGGTCAGAATTCTGATTTTATAAATGGTCTGGTCATTGTACGTTTGTTCATTCAGTCTCTCATGGGAGAGGTCAGAGGGGTCAGGGGAATGAACCAGTGAGAGCAGGTGCATCAGGTGACATAGTTACTTACTTTGGATCACCAGGAATTAAGATTCACTCAGGTGATTTCAGGTAATGAGGATTCACATGGAAATAAGGCTGAAGCAAATTCAGCAAAATGGCTAGACCTCATGGGAACCCAGAGAAATTCAAACAACCCTCCAAGGCAACGTTTCCTCCTGTAAGTTTTCTATAGTATGCATGGCTCAAGTTTTTCATTTAATTTATAAAAAAGATGTTTTACTATGTATTATTGTAATTTATTATTATTATGGATCAAAATTCAAAAATACAGAGGGGTTAAATTGAAAAAGTCTCTTTCCCATCTGTATTCTCCATTGAAATGTATCATTCTGAGAAAAAAAATCTCAGTTTCTTCGGAGTCCATAAAATATCTAGAGATATTTTATGCATAAACCACGAAATAACATATAACCTTGTATTCGCTTTTAAATCATATGGTAAGTGTACGTTTAGCAACTTTATAAGAAACTGCCAAACTCCTTTCCCAAATGGTTGTTACCTTTCACATTCTCACCAGCAGTGCATGACAGTTCCATTTTTCTATTTTTGCCAATACTTGGTATCTTCCATGCTTTTAAGGTGTACCATTCTAATCAGCATATTTTGAAAAGCTGTTGTACCCCAGCAGGAGAGTATGACTGTAAAATTCTCTTTGCTGGGTCCCAGGAGGAAGATCCTGTGCTGGCTGTGACCACCTACATGGGGCTGGGCCTCTCTCTGCTGTGCCACCTCCTGGTGGCCCTCACCTTCCTCTTGTGCAAAGCCGTCCAGAATACCAGCACTTCACTCCACCTGCAGCTCTAGCTCTGTCTCTTCCTGACCCCACTCCTTTTCCTCGTTGGGATTGACCAAACTGAGCTCCAGGTACTGACAGTGTCCCTAAGGACTCCCTGCCCTGCCCCAGGAGAGGCTGGGCTCATGGAGCCATGCTGTGCTTGATCCCTTAGTCAAAAGGTCTTGAGTCCCAAGAACGTTAGAGGGGTAAATAGTCCTGACTCAACTAGAAAACCATTCTTCCTTGACAACTCCTCCACATACATTAGGATTATGTCCATTGGCAGGCACAGGAGAGGCCCTGGGGGCACACACACCCTCCGATGGCTGCTCTGGGTGACTCTCCCTGCTCCACCACGTGCTGTGCACCATCGTTGCTGGTACCTTACACTACCTCTACCTGGCCACCTTCACCTGGATGCTTCTGGAAGGACTACACCTCTTCCTCACTGTGAGAAACCTGACAGAGGTCAGCTACTCCAGCGTGAGGAGACAAATGAGAAAGCTCATGTTCCCTGTGGGCTACGGAGTCCCGGCTGTGATTTTGGCAATTTCTGCAGCATCCAGACTTCATCTTTATTGAACATGTGCCAGGTAAATGCAAATTCCACCTCTGCTTATCTTCTCCAGCTAGACCATAGCCACCACCAGAATGAATGCAGCACTTGACATTCAACAGAATATATGATGTTGTTGTTGTTAGGTGTCGTTGAGTCAGTTCCAACTCATAGCGACCCTATGCACAACAGAACTAAACAGTGCCTGGTCTTGTGCCATCCACATGATCGTAGTTATGCTTGAGCCCATTGTTGCAGTCATTGTGTCAATCCATCTCACTGAGGGTCTTCCTCTTTTTTGCTGACACTCTACTTTACCAAGCTTGATGCCCTTCTTCAGGGACTGGTCCCTCCTGATAACATATCCAAAGTATGTGAGACAAATATATGATGAGTAGGGAAAAACTAAGTAACCACTCCAAAGACATCGATGTTAATTAGGGTGACTGCTTTTTAAATCTTTTAGATTTAATTATTTTAAAGAATTATATAGAACATTTATGATTTTATATATATATATACTCCTAGTCATGTGTTGTATTCATAACTATTCACTAATATCATATTAGGTCCCTAGGTGACACAAATTGCTTGTGCTTGACTGCCAACCTAAAGATTGGTGATTTGTTCAAAACTACAATGAGACAACATCCCACCCTGATATTACTGGCACTAATTTAAAAAAAAAAAACAGAAAATAACAAATATCGGAGAGGTTGCAGGAAGATTTGAACTCTTATACACTGCTGGTAGGAATGTAAAACGGTACAAGCACTGTGGAAAACAATATGGCACCTCCTTAAAAAGCTAGAAATAGAAATACCATACTATCCAGCAATCACACTCCTAGGAATATATCCTAGAGAAATAAGAGCCACACACGAATAGACATATGCACACCCATGTTCACTGCAGCATTATTCACAGTAGCAAAAAGATGGCAACAACCTAAGTGTCCATAAACAGATGAATGGATAGACAAACTATGGTACATACACACAGCGGAATGCTACACAACAATAAATAACAATGATTAATCCATGAAAAATCTCACAGCATGGATGAATCTGGACAACATTATGCTGAGTGAAATATGTCAATCACCAAAGAGCAAATATTGTATGAGACGACTATTATAAACACCCAAGGAAATGTTTACACACGGAAAAAAACAATCTTTGATAGTTATGAGGGAAGGGAGGGGTGGGGACAGGAAATCACTAACTAGATAGTAAAACCAAAAATAAATCCAAACCCGTTGCCAACAAGTCGATTCAAACTCATAGAGACCCTATAGGAAAGAGTAGAACTCCCTCATGGCGTTTCCAAACAGCAGGTGGTAGATTTGAACTGCCAAAATTTTGGTTAGAAGCTCTTAACCATTGAGCCACCAGGGCTCCAACTAGATAATTGACAAGTGTTGACTTTGGTGAAGGGGAAGACCACACACAATATAGGGGAAGTCAGCTCAACTTGACCAAGGCAAAGCCATAGAAGCTTCCTAAACACATCCAAACATCTTGAGGAACCAAGCTACTGTGGCTAAGGGTTAGGAACCATGATCTCAGGGGACATCTAGGTCAACTGGCATAACACAGTTCATAAAGAAAGTGCTATACATCCTACTTTAGTAAGTAGCATCTGGGGTCTTAAAAGCTTACGAGTGGTCATCTAAAATGCATCTATTTGTCCCATCAAGTTTGGAGCAAAGGAGAATGAAGAAAACCAAAGACAAAAGGAAAATGTCAATCCAAAGGATTAATGGACCACGTGAACCACAGCCTAGACCAGCCTAAGCCAAGAAGAACTAAATGGTGCGCAGCCACCGTGATTGCCTGCTTTGACAGGGATCACAATAGAGGGTTCTGGAGAGAGCCAGAGAAAAATGTAGAACAAAATTCAAATTCACAAAAAAAGGCCAGACTTACTGGTCTGACAGACACTGGAGAAACCCCTGAGACTATGGCCCCTGGACACCCTGTTGACTTAGAACTGAAGCCACTCCCCAAGTCCACCTTTTAGCCAAAGATCGTCGTTGTTAGGTGCCATCAAGTCGGTTCTGACTCATAGCAACCCTATGTACAACAGAACGAAACACTGCCAGGTCCTGCACCATCCTCACAGTCGTTGTTATGCTTAAGCCCATAGTTGCAGCCACTGTGTCAATCCATCTCATTGAGGTCTTCCTCTTTTTCACTGACCCTCTACTTTACCAAGCATAATGTCCTTCTCCAGGGACTGATCCCTCCTGACAACATGTCCAAAATGTGTGAGACATAGTCTCATCTTCCTTGCTTCTAAGCAGCATTCTGGTTGTACTTCTTCCAAGACATATTTGTTCATTCTTTTGACAGTCCATGGTATATTCAATATTCTTCTCCAACACCACAATTCAAAGGCATAAATTCTTCTTTGTCCAGCTTTCACATGCATAGGAGGCGATTGAAAACCCCATGACTTGGATCAGGTACACCTTAGTCTTTGCTTTTCAACACTTTAAAGAGGTCTTAAAAAGCAGATTTGCTCAATGCAATGCGTCTTTTGATTTCTTGACTGCTGCTTCCATGGGTGTTGACTGTGGATCCAAGTAAAATGAAATCCTTGACAACTTACAATCTTTTACCCTCTTATCATAATGTTGCTTATTGGTCCAGTTGTGAGAATTTTTGTTTTGTTTCAGTATGTAATCCATACTGTATCCATATGTAATCCATACTGAAGACTGTGGTCTTTGATCTTTATCAGTAAGTGCTTCAAGTCCTCTTCACTTTCAGCAAGCAAGGTTGTGTCATCTGCATGACGCAGGTTGTTAATGAGCCTTCCTCCCATCTTGATGCCCCTTTCTTCTTCATATAGTCCAGCTTCTCGGATTATTTGCTCAGCATACAGATTGAATTGGTATGGTGAAAGGATACAACCCTGATGCACACCTTTCCAGACTTTAAACCATGCAGTATCCCCTTGTTCTATTTGAACGACTTCCTCTTGATCTATGTACAGGTTCCTCATGAGCACAATTAAGTGTTCCTGAATTCTCATTGTTCACAATGTTATCGTTAATGTGTTATGATTCACACAGTCGGATGCCTTTGCATAATCAATAAAACACAGGTAAACCTCTTTCTGGTATTCTCTGATTTCAGCCAGGATCCATCTGACATCAGCAATGATATCCCTGGTTCCATGTCCTCTTCTGAATCTGGCTTGAATTTCTGGCAGTTCCTTGTCAATATACTGCCACAGCCACTTTTCAATGATCTTCAGCAAAATTTTACATGCATGTGATATTAATGATATTGTTCTATAATTTCCGCGTTTGGTGGAATCACCTTTCTGGGGAATAGGCATATTGTTGTTGTTAGGTGCCATCAAGTCTGTTCTGACTCATAGTGACCCTATGTACAGCAGAACAAAACACTGCTCAGTCCTGCACCATCGTCACAGTTGTTACTCTGTTTGAGCCCACTGTTGCAGGTGGCTGTACACGTGGACCTCACCAAATGAAAAATACAGGAATCAAATTGACTACATCTGTGGAAAGAGACAATGGAAATGCTCAGTATCATCAGTCAGAACAAGACCAGGGGCCAAAAGTGGAACAGACTGTTAATTGTTCATATGCAAGTTTAAGTTGAAGCTAAAGAAAATTAAAACAAGTCCACAGGAACCAAAATACGACCTTGAGTATATCCCACCTGAAGTTGGAGACCATCTCAAGAATATATTTGATGCATTGAATACTAATGACTGAAGACCAGACGAGTTATGGGATGACATCAACGACATCATACATGAAGAAAGCAAAGGGTCATTAAAAAAAATAGGAAAGAAAGAAAAGACTAAAATGGATGTCAGAAGAGACTCTGAAACTTGCTCTTGAATGCAGAGTAGCTAAAGTAAGTGGAAGAAATGATGAAGTAAAGGAGCTGAACAAAAGATTTCAAAAGATGGCTCGAGAGAAAAAGTAGAGTATTATAATGAAATTTGCATTGGAGTTAGAAAACCAAAAGGGAAGAACATGCTCATCATTTCTCAAGCTAAAAGAACTCAAGAAAAAATTCAAGCCTTGAGTTTCAATTTTGAAGTATTCTATGGGCAAAATGGAGCCTTGGTGGTGCAGTGGTCAAGTATTGGTCTGCTAACCAAAAGGTCAGCAGTTCGAATCCACCAGCCATTCCTTGGAAACCTTATGGGGCAGTTCTACTCCGTCCTATATGGTCGGCATGAGTCGGAATCGACTCTACGGCAATAGGTTTGGTTTGGTTTTATGGGCAAAATACTGAATGACACAGGAAGCATCAAAAGAAGATGGAAGGAATACACAGAGTCACTGTACCAAAAAGAATTGGTCAACATTCAACCATTTCAGGAGGTAGCATATGATCAAGAACTGATGGTACTGAAGAAATATGTCCAAGCTGCACTGAAGGCATTGGCAAAAAAACAAGGCTCAGGAATTGATGGAATACCAGTTGAGATGTTTCAACAAATGGTGCAGCCAAAGATTAGACAGGCCTGTAAAACAAACAATAACACACGTGAGGAACGTGTTTCTTAATCAAGTTGTTGTTGTTAGATGCCGTCAAGACGGTTCCGACTCACAGCGACCCTATGCACCACATAAAGAAACTCTGCCTGGTCCTGTGCCATGTTCACAATTGTTGTTATGCTTGACCCCATTGTTGCAGCCACTGTGTCAATCCATCTCGTTGAGGGTCTTCCTCTTTTTTGCTGACCCGGTACTTTACCAAGCATGATGTCCTTCTCCAGGGCCGATCCCTCCTGACAACATGTCCAAAGTATGTAAGACGTAATCTCGCCATCCTTCTTTCTAAGGAGCACTCTGGTTGTACTTCTTCCAAGACAGATTTGTTCGTTCTTTTGGCAGTCCAAGGTATATTCAATATTCTTTGCCAACGCTAAAATTCAAAGGCGTTAATTCTTCTTCGGTCTTACTTATTCATTGTCCAGCTTTCGCATGCATGTGAAGCGATTGAAAATACCATGGCTTGGGTTAGGCGCACCTCAGTCTTCAAGGTGACATCTTTGCTTTTCAACACTTTAAAGGGGTCTTTTGCAGCAGATTTACCCAATGCAATGCATCCAATGCATTCAGCGTCATCTGATCTCTTGACTGCTGCTACTTCCACGGGTGTTGACTTGTGGATCCAAGTAAAAGGAGACCCTTGACAATTTCAATCTTTTCTGTTTATCATGATGTTGCTTATTGGTCCAGTGGTGAGAATTTTTGTTTTCTTTAAGTTGAGATGTAATCCATACTGAAGGCTGTAGTCATCTTTGATCTTCATCAGTAAATGGTTAAAGCCCTCTTCACTTCCAGCGAGAAAGTTTATGTCATTTGCATATCGCAGGTTGTTAATGAGTCTTCCTCCAATCCTGATGCCCCCTTTCTTCTTCATATAGTCCAGCTTCTCGGATTATTTACTCAGCATACAGATTGTATAGGTATGGTGAAAGGATGCAACCCTGATGCACATCTTTCCTGACTTTAAACCACGCAGTATCCCCTTGTTATGTCTGAAAAACTGCCTCTTGATCTGTGCACAGGTTCCTCATGAGCACGAGTAAGTGTTCTTTGCAATGTTATCCATAAACTGTTATGATCCACACAGTCAAATACCTTTGCATAGTCAATAGAACACAGGTAAATATCTTTCTGGTATTCTCCTCTTTCAGCCAGGATTCATCTGACATCAGCAATGATATCCCTGGTTTCACGTTCTCTTCTGAATCCAGCCTGAATTTCTGGCAGTTCCCTGTCGACATACTGCTACAGCTGCTTTTGAATGATCTTCAGCAAAATTTTACTTGCATGTGATATTAATGTTATAATTCAATAATTTCCACATTCAGTTGGGTCACCTTTCTTGGGAATAGGCACAAATATGGATCTCTTCCAGTCGGTTGGCCAGGTAGCTGTCTTCCAAATTTCTTGGCATAGAGGAGAGAGCACTTCCAGCGCTGCATCAGTTTGTTGAAACATCTCAATTGATTTTCCGTTAATTCCTGGAGACTTGTTTTTCCCGAATGCCTTCAGCGCAGCTTGGACTTCTTCCTCCAGTACTATCGGTTCCTGATCATATGCTACCTCTTGAAATGGTTGAACGCCGACGAATTCTTTTTGGCAGAATGACTCTGTGTATTCCTTCCATCTTATTTTGAAGCTTCCTGCATCGTTTAATATTTTCCCCCATAGAATCCTTCACTACTGCACTCGAGGCTTGACGTTTTTCTTCAGTTCTTTCAGCTTGAGAAATGCCGAGCTTGTTTCTTCCCTTTTGGTTTTCTATCCCCAGCTCTTTGCACACGTCATTATACTATTTTACTTTATCTTCTCCAGCTGCCTCTTGAAATCTTCTGTTCAGTTCTTTACTTCCTCGTTTCTTCCTTTTGCTTTAGCTACTCGATGTTAAAGAGCAACTTTCGGAGTCTCTTCTGACATCCATTTTGGTCTTTTCTTTATTTCCTGTCTTTTTAATGACCTCTTGTTTCTTCATGTATGATGTCCATGATGTCATTCCACAACTCCTCCAGTCTTCGATTATTAGTGTTCAACACGTTAAATCTATTCTTGAGATGGTCTCTAAATTCAAGTGATATATACTCAAGGTTGTACTTTGGTTCTTGTGGACTTGTTCTAATTTTCTTCAGTTTCAAGTCAGCCACTGGCCTTGTTCTGACTGATGATATTGAGCTTTTCCGTCGTCTCTTTTCACAGATATAGTCAATTTGATTCCTGTGTATTCTATCTGGCGAGGTCCATGTGTGTAGTCACCATTTATGTTGGTGGAAAAAAGTATTTGCAATGAAGAAATCATTGGTCTTGCAAAATTTTATCGTGTAATCTCCGGCATCATTTCTATCACCAAGTCCATATTTTCCAACTACTGATCCTTCTTTGTTTTCAACTTTCGCATTCCAATCACCAGTAATTATCAATGCATCTTGATTCCATATTCGATCAATTTTGGACTGAAGAACTTGGTAAAAATCTTCAATTTCTTCATCTTTGGCCTTAGTGGTTGGTGCGTAAATTTGAATAATAGTTGTATTAACTGGTCTTCCTTGTAGGCGTACGGATATTACCCTATCACTGACACCATTGTACTTCAGGATAGATCTTGAAATGTTCTTTTTGACGATGAACACGCCTTTCATCTTCAAGTTGTCATTCCCAGCATAGTAGGCCATATGGTCGTCCGATTCAAAATGGCCAATACCAGTACATTTCAGCTCACTAATGCCTAGAATATCAATGTTTATGCATTCCATTTCATTTTTGATGACTTCCAATTTTCCTAGATTCATACTTTGTACATTCCACATATTAATGGATGTTTGCAGCTGTTTCTTCTCATTTTGGTGGTGCCACATCAGCAAATTAAGGTCCCAAAAGCTTGCCTCCATCCACGTCATTAAGGTCGACTCTTCTTTGAGGAGGCAGCTCTTCCCCAGTTGTCTTTTGAGTGCCTTCCAACCTGGGAGGCTCATCTTTCCACACTATATCAGACAATGTT
Organism: Dugong dugon; assembly: GCA_030035585.1. Classification (NCBI taxonomy): domain Eukaryota; kingdom Metazoa; phylum Chordata; class Mammalia; order Sirenia; family Dugongidae; genus Dugong; species Dugong dugon. Next base: position 18,522,198 of record CM057462.1, on the reverse strand, counting down.
CAGCTGCCATTTATAAGGTTCTCACTGGCTAATTCTTTTCAGAAGTAGACTTCTGGGTCCTTCTTCCTAGTCTGTCTTAGTCTAGGAGCTCAGCTGAAACTTGTCCTCCATGGGCCTTGCTGGTATCTGAGTACCGGTGGCATAGCTTCCAGCATCACAGCAACATGCAAGCCCCCACAGTACAACAAACTGACAGACACATGGGGGGTTTAATCAAGTATGAGAGACCAAATAGGCAACACCTCCCCAAAACCAAAGACAAGAAGGCAGGAATGGACAAAAAACCTGGGCTAATGGATAAGGGGAACCCAGGGTGTAAAGGGAAATGGAGAGAATGCTGACACATTGCAGGGATTGCAGATAGTGTCACAAAATAATTTGTGTATACATTTTTGAATGAGAAACTAATTTTCACTGTAAACTTTCACCTAAAACACAATAAAATTTAAAAAATATATACATATATATATGTGTGTGTGATTTGAATCCACCCAGCTGTGCTATCTGTCTACCTACCGAGGTGCCTCTGGATGAGTTTGAACCATCAACCTCCTAGCTAGTAGTTGAGTGCTTAACTGTTTGTGCTACCCAGGGAATCCTTCTTAATTGTTACAGTTGTCTAATTGCCAGCCTTCCCCACCTGGCTAGCATCTACCTGAGGGCAGAGACCAGTCTAATAACAACTGGGTCTTCCAAGCCAAGCAGAGATCCTGAACACAGGAGACACTCAGCGTTTGTTAAATGAATCATAAGTTAATTTATTCATCAACTCTTTATCCACAAGGGTCAATGTATTCTTGAATCTCTTTCCATCTCCCCCTTAGCTGCTGGCTCCACACAGACAAAGGATTTATATGGACCTTCCTTGGACCTGTGTGCACCATCTTCTCTGTGAGTGATGATATCAGTGCTTCCTTACTGCCCAGCTGAGTGTCATTCAAAGGACAGGTGTATAAGGAGAGTTAGAGATAGAGTGACCAATTCTTCCAGTTTTCCTGGGAATGGAAAGTGGGTCTTTTCATTTTAAACCAGGCTGAGGGGTTTTCTGAGATGAGGGACTTGGTCACCATAGTTACTGCACAGTTATGTCCCTGAGTTACTGTGTGTTTGGTTTGGTTTCCTCTGATTGCTGCAAAATAAAAGAAGTTCTTATATGCTGGTGTTGGGTGGGCTAGAAGAAAGGGCTAGAAGAAAGGTTTAACAGGTGTGAAATTTATTCAGTATATATTGTGGGGTTTCTGCAGGTGAATTTGGCTTTCTTTCTGATGACATTCTGGATTGTGAAAAACAAACTCACTTGGCTCAACGGGAATGTGTCCACCCTCCAGAACACAAGGTAAGATGGAGCAGAGGGTGCACACTCCAGACAAGGTGTGTTCCAAGGAGCTCCATGTAGCTCCAAGCTGCTGATATCCCTTCTTAGGTCTTCTGAGGACCCCAGAGGAGAAGAGTGTGGCCACCCCTCTTTGGCTGCCAGCTCAGATAGTGTGGTTTCCCACTGAAACCCAAGACAAAAATATTCCATCTGTCCATAACCCCAGCATGCAACCCCCAAAGCTACAGAGAGAACTGACTCTGTTCTAATTAACAGGGACTATTTGTCAATCCAGTGTCAAAGGTCCAAAGAACATTCATAACTTTATGAAGCTCCTGGGAAAATATATAACCTTTCCCAGAACCCAGCGTGCCCTTTCATGCCCTCACCTCCATTCATGTTCAAGTTCTTCTTTCTACCTACCCCACTCCTCCACCCGGTGAAATCAGGTTCAGTATCTTTATATCACATCCTCTAGGAGGAATTCATTATCCTTTGCTTTCCTCAAACTTGTTCAGAATTAATGGGCTGTAGGGAAAAGGAGGCGCCCTGGTGACACAGTGGTTAAAAGTTCAGCTGCTAACCAAAAGGTCAGCAGTTCAAATCCACCAGCCACTCCTTGAAAACCCCATGGGGCAGTTCTACTCGGTCCTGTAGGGTCGCTATGAGTTGGAACCAACTCGACGGCTACAGGTTTGGGTATTGGTATTAGAAAAGGAAGGAGCCCTGGTTGTGCAGTGGTTAAGCACTTGGCTGCTAACCAAAAGGTCGGTGGTTCAAATCCACCAGCCACTCCACAGGAGAAAGATGTGGCAGTCTGCTTCTGTGAAGATTACATCCTTGGAAACCCCATGGGGCAGTTTTACTCTGTCCTGTAAGGTCTCTATGAGTCGGAATTGACTTTATGGCAATGGCTTTGGTCTTTTTGGTACTGGAAAAGGAGTCCCTGTGGGGGGCAAGCAGTTAAGCATTCAACTACTAATCAAAAGCCTGCAAGTTTGAACTCACCCAGCAATGCTGCAGAAGACAGGCCTGGTGATCTGCTTTCACAGAGATTGCAACCAAGAAAACCCTATGGAGTAGTTCTACTCTGTAATACATGGGGTCATCATGAATCAGAATTGACTCCATGGGAACAAGTTTTTTTTTTTTTTATTCTGGGAAAAGCGTGTTCTGGATTAGTTCACTGACAGAGTAAGGACAGGAATAGTCCTGGATAGGAGCCAGGCAGTGGTAACTTGCGATTCACAAACATTGAAAGTGACTATTTGTTTCTCTCTTCCACTAGACTGTAACCTCTAGAAAAAACAGAAATTGTATCTTTCTCATGCTTGTTCCCAGGCCCCAGCACAGAGCCAGGTGCAGAGTTAAAAAAAAAAAAAATCCACTTGCCTTAGGGTCGATTCAGACTCACGGTGACCCCATGTGTGTCAGAGCACAATTGTGCTGCATAGGGTTTTCAATGGCTGGTTTTTCAGAAGATTACTGGGACTTTCTTCTGAGGCACCTCTAGGTGAACTCAAACTGCCAAACTTTCAGTTAGAGGCAAGCATGTTGACTGTTTGCACCACCCAGGGACTCCAGGGGCATAGTACATCCTCAGTAATGTCAGTTGAATAAAATTAGGAGTTACATGAAATAGTATAATTCTTTTGAAACCCACAGTATGAAGTGTCATTATCCTACTCAGTCCACAGCAAAAAGCCATTGTGGAACCAAGTGGCTTTTCCTTTGGGAGAATCACGGACAGTGAAGGCCAAGGCTGATCACAACTCAGTCTGAAAATTCATCACCAAGGCAGGTAGGCAAGGACATCCATGGGGTAGGGATGAGAATGGCCTTGATTTTGGCTCTCTGGATGCATCACAGGGATCCTTTCTCATCCTTTACCAGGATGCTGACATTTAAAACGATAGCTCAGCTCTTCATTCTGGGCTGAACCTGGTGTCTGGGCATCCTGCAAGTGGGCCCAGATGCCCAGGTCACAGCCTACCTCTTCATCATCATCAACAGCCTGCAGGCATCTTCATCTTCCTAGTATACCGCCTCCTCATTCAGCAGGTACCACTGCCCAGCTCCCGCCCAGGACTATTCTGGTCTTCCCCCACTCAGTGAGCTGACCCCGAACATGCTTTGCCTCTGCAGGTCCGGAAGCAGTACAGGAAATGGTTCAAAGGGATCAAGAAATTTAGAGAAGAATCTGAGATGTACATGCTCTCCAGCAGGGTCGTGTCTGACTCCTCCAAACCCAGTATGGTAAGATCTTCATAGAGCACTTCACTAACTGATCCTCTTGAGTAGCACATGCCTATCACACTGGAAAACATAAATCTATGGTAAATGATGCTCCAGTGGTGCTCACACTCCATTCATGCCTTGTCTCCCTTGAAGGCATTTCTCTCTCATTAACAAAGATCTTCTACTTTCACTCACTGGGTAACTGTTCTCACCTTGACCCTGGCACACGACCGTCCCTTCATTCACCAAATGTTTTGGACAACCACTTGGGCCACACGTGGTACATGTGCTGTTTAGTTTTATTGAGTAAGAAGATACAAAACACTTATAAGCTGAGAAAGATGTTATGGTAAACTAAGTAAGAAGGAACTAGGGATCTGCAGCAGTGATGCACAGACTCTCAGAATCACAGCACTATCCTTTATCCCACAGTCACTGCATGCTACCCCCTAAATGAAGAGCAAAAAGTACATGATATATATAGCCATAAAAAGAAAGAAAAATAAGTGTAAAGGTGAGAGTTTCTTTAAAAATCTGCATTAGTTCCTTGCATTTTCAACATCCACAAATACTGCCAAACCAGAGAGGAGAATCACATGGGGCACAGGATAAGTCCTGGCGTATGAATAAGACTGAGCATTTGTAGGTTTACAAAACCATTTCTCACGTTTTTGTTCACATGTCCGTCACAAGTGTTATCCCTAAAAGTTCCTATCTGGAAGGCAAAGAAAGTAAGACTCATGAGGTTTATGTGAATTGTGCAAGGTCTTCAGTCTCTTCATTTTTACTCCCAACTTCAATTAGCCCACCAGTCTGTCTAGCAAGCCTTCCACCTTTCTCTCATCCATTTGCTAGTCCACCCTCTACAAAGTGCTCCTTCCAACATTCTTCACTCTTCAAATGTCTCATCCTTCTAGTCTTCCCTCTTTGCTGACAAGTGTTCTTACCACTCCTCACAGAGAAAATATAAGTCAGTAGGGTGACACTAGGTCAACTTTGGGCTCTTGGTCACAACAGCCGATTAGCATCTGTGCCCTTCTCTCCTCATTCTGTGTTGTTACCATAAATAGATAATGGATGCTTCCTGATTTTTAAGGTTAATCCCTCCACCTACAGTTTGGTTTCCAAACCACCTGCTTTCACAATAACTTTACGTTATTACTCATTCTGTCACTATCTAGCTATCTTCTATCTATCATCTAGATATTATCTCTGGAATATTCAGTCTCACTTTCTCAACAGAGTCATTCTCACCTTCATTGTAACAGACTGTCTCTCCTTTATTAAAAATCATTAATATTATATATGTTGGTCTCTCTCCCTCCTCTACCCACTCAAACTGGCTTTTGCCTCCATCATTGCACCAAAACAGCTCTTGCTTAAGCTTCCAATGAGCTGCATATCACTGTATTAAATACATATTTTTGGTCCTCTTGGCAGCATTGGATGCTGTGGTTACTGCCACCATCTTGAAACACTCTTCTTCTCTCCTTGGCTTCTTTGTTCCAACACTTCCTGGCTTTCCTCCTATCTCTCTAGTTTGGCTTTTTCATCTTCTTTATATTTCATCAACTCTTTCTGGCTTGGTTCTAGAAACACTTTTATTCTCGTTCTATACCCTACTCATAAACAATGTCTTCCACATCCAGGACTCAATGTGCCAAATAGAAGGAAATGACGACCAAATAGATTTCTCTATCTCTGAATTATCTGAGCTCAATTGTACTATTTCCATCGCCTAATTAATACCTCTATGTAAATATCTCAGAAGCAGCCCAGCTACACATAACCGAACTTTTTATCTCTTTCACCAATCTAATCCTCTCCTGGAGCTCTGATGGCACAGTAGTTGAGAGCTCAGGCTGCTAACAAAAAGGTCAGTAGTACAAATCCACCAGCCGCTCCTTGGAAACCCTATGGATTAGTTCTATTCTGTCCTATAGAATCGCTATGAGTCAGAATCCACTCAATGGCAATGGTTTTGGTTAATCATCGCTTAATGTTCATCTCATGTACTTTGGACATGTTAACAGGAGGGACCAGTCCCTGGAGAAGAACATCATGCATGGTAAAGTAGAGGGTCAGTGAAAGAGAGGAAGAACGTCAATGAGATTAACTGACACAGTGGCTTCAAAGATGGGCTCAAACATAGCAACGATTGTGAGAATGGAGCAGGACCAGGCAGTGTTTCATTCTATTGTACATAGGGTCACTATGAGTCGGAACCTACTCAATGACACCTAACAACAACAATCCTCTCCTATAGTTCTCATATCTCTGAGTGGCACCTCCGACCATCCTGTGAAAATCTGGAACATCCTTGACATTATCCTCTCCCTACCCTGCACCATCCCAAATCAATCCATTACTAAATCCTGCTACTATTACCTCCTCAGTAGCTCACAAGTCTATCTTGTTGACACCATCTCCATCACCACTTACTATTCCCTACATATTCCCTCTCTCTGGAAAGCTCTTTATTCTCCCTCTACCCAAAACTAGTTAAATCCTATTCATTTTTCAGATCTCAGCGCCTATGTAATCTCCTCTGAAGAAATTTTCCGATTGCCTAAACTAGTTCACGTTCTTCTGCTTTACACTTCCAAGGCCCCCTGCACCTTTCCTTCAAAGCACTAATATATTCTGAGTTGTGATTCTTTAAAGAAGATAAGTCTCCTCTGCTAGGATTTAGCTCATGACCTACACCACTAGGTTGGTTTTTGTTCATGACCATATCCCGAACACTTATCACAATGTCTGGTACATAGTATATGCTCAATAAATACTTGCTGACTTAATGGTTGAATGAATGAATGAGTGGTCACCACAGAAGGGATACTGTCTGTCTGGTTCATCACTCTATCCCCAGTGTCTGATACATAGTTTGGTGTTCAATAATTAACTATCAAATGAATGAAGGATAAATGAATAGCTTTCCAGTCATTGAGTTGTAAAACACTAGATTGAACTATTGGTGCATTTATGGTGTCACTATCCCTGAGAAAGGTCAAGATAATTCCCTCCTAGTTATGTTTCAATCACTATCTGTTCACATCCTGTGGTTTCTTTATAATGAAACAATATCAGGTAGAGGAAAACCTGAGGTTCCACACATAAACATTACTGGACTAAAACACCAGAACTAATTTGACCTTGAGCAAGTCACTTAATATTTAAGCGCCTCAGTGTTATCACCGCTTTCTTCCCTACAAATGAGACAGCCATCCTAGATTCTCCAAATCAGAAACAATTCCTCTCTTTCCTTTTGAAGGCTGGCCATGCTTTGGTGGGAAGAATCTTAATATGCCCCTACTTAATATTAAATTCCCGATTTACTTAGCCAGAGATACAAAGCAGGTGCAGATGGAACTTAACTCATTTGAGCTGATTCTGTCAATTCCAGGAAGATTTCCAAGTTTGAGAGAGTCAGTTCTTTCTGCTTCACAGCCTTTTTCTTCTTGTAATGTATACTTTTTCCAGAAGTAACTTACATAATTTCAATCTTTTGCTTAAAGGAGTTTTAAAGGTTGCATCTTCTTGAGGCAAATTAGCATCAAGAAAGCTAAAACTTACCCCCAAGAAGAAAGTAAATGCCTAGGTGTCCTCAGACAGTATATATGCTCCCTCCTTTCCAGATTACCAGAAAATTCATTTTTCCACACCTCCATATCCGGGACACATTTCTTTACCTGCAGTAGCACTGTTCACAATTTGCCTTGCATTTTAAGTATTTAAATATATACTTATGAACTCCACCTATGCCACTCTCCACAGATGAAAGGCAAGAAACACCTATTTTCCTTCAGAAGGAATAGAGTCATGCCGGGTTGATAAAGACCTTAAATATCAAGTTAGAGTTTGAATTTTATTCTCTAGGGACTGGAGAAAGCTTTCTAAATTTGGAGTGATCACTGCTACCTTAATGAATGGACTCTGATATTTCATGATGTACCAGGTCTGCTGGAATTCATGGGTGATCACCCTCTCATTTCTGGATCACCTCTCTAGCTCTACATTATGTCTTGTCACTAAATAACAATGACGACAATGTTGCTATAGGTTTTAAAAAATCCGTTGCTGTCAAATTGATACCAACTCCTAGTGACTCTATAGGACAGAGTAGAGCTGCCCCATTGGGTTTCCAAGGAGCGGCTGGTGGACTTGAACTGCTGACATTTTGGTTAGCAGCTGAGCTCTTAACCACTGTGCCACCAGGGCTCCATGCTATAGGTTTAGCTTTGAAAATTTCCCAGAAACATTTTATTTATAAATGACTACAATCAGGAGACAAGATGCCCCCTCAATCACAAAAATTTCACTGTAGTTTTTACAAATCTGGAGAATAAATGACCAAGAGTGAGGAAAAAGAAAAAAATTAAAGAGTTTGTTTATATCAGGGGTAGCAAAGTACAGCCTCTCAAACAAATCTGACCACTGACTGTTTTTATAAATAAAGTTTTATTGGAACACAGGCACGGTCATTCGTTTTTATATTATGTATGGCTGCCGGCACAACAATGGCAGTTGAGTAGTTACAAATTTGAAAACATTTATTGTCTGAACATTTACAGAAAAAGTTTGCCAATTCATGCTTTATATCACAAATGATAAATAATATGTACAAACTGGAGAACTATCATTGATCCCCATAATAGCCATATTTTATGACTCTGCAATTTTACAATGTTCACAAGCCATTAAACATAAGAATCACGATGTACTTTTCTACAGAGGTTAAAAATAATTTCTATAACCCAACTCAGAAGTCTTGTCTTCTTTAAATTGGACGTCAGAGCCATTAGGAAGGTGAGACTTTTGGAAGAGACCAGAATTTAGTAAAACACATCCTGAAATGAGATCTTTAGTCTTAGCCTATCAAATCCAGCTAGTTAGGCAATTTACTGAATTTTTTTTAATTCTTAAGATAAAAACACAAACTTACGATTTCATGGTTTTTTTTCAAACAGGTCTTAAATTCTCTTAACAGATTATCTTTTTAAAGACAGCTGTATTGAGCTTTAATTCACGTACTATAAAATTCACCCTTTTAAGGTATAAAATTTAATGACCTTTAGTAAATTGCAAAAATGTGCAACCATCACAACTACCTAATTTTTGAACATTTTCATTATCCCAAAAAGAAACCCCATACCCCTTAGAAGTCACTTCCCATTCTCCCCTCCCCACAACCCCTGACAAACACTAATCTATTTTCTGTCTCTATGAATTTCCCTATTCTAGACATTTCAAACAAATGGAATCATACACCTGTGAACATGTGTGTCTGACATTTTTCCCTCAGCATAATGTTTTCAAGGTTTAGCTATGTTGTAACATGTATTGGTACTTTATTCCTTTTATTGTCCAATAAAAATTATGTGAATAAACCACATTTTGTTATCCATTTATCAGTTGATGGAAATTTGGCCTTTTTCCACTTTTTGTCTATTATGAATAATGTTGCTATGAACATTCCTGCACAAGTTTTTGTGAAGACATATGTTTTCAATTCTCTTGAGCATATAACAAAAAACCAGAAACCAAACTCATTGCCATCAAGTCGATTCCAACTCATAGCGACCCTATAGAACAGAATAGAACTGCCCCGTAGGGTTTCCAGGGAGCAGCTGGTGGATTCGAACTGCCGACCATTTTGTTAGCAGTCGTGGTCTTAACCACTGTGCCTCCAGGGCTCCCTTGGGCATAAACCTACCAGCAAAGTTACTAGAGCATATGGTAACTCTATGTTTAGCCTTTTGGGGAACTACCAAATTGTTATTCCCACCAGCAATGTATGAGAGTTACAGTTTCTCCACTTCCTCACCAACACTTCTCATTTCTGTTTTGTTTTATTTTTATTACGCCCATTCTAGCTGGTAAGAAGTGGTATATAATTGTGGTTTTGATTTTCATTTCTGTAACAATTTTGAGTGTCTTTTCACGTGCTTGTTGCTCACTTCTCTGTCTCCTTTGGGGAAATATCTATTCAAGTCCTTTGCCAATATTTACTGGGTTATTTGTCTTTTTATTGTTCATGTCTATAAACTATAATTTCAGGATACAAATCCCTTGTCAGATATATGATTTTCAATTATTTTGTCCCATCCTTTGGGGAGTCTTTTGACTTTCTTGATGTTATCCTTTGATGAACAACAATTTGAAAATTGGTTGAGCTGAATTATCTGTTTTTTCTTTTGTTGCTTAGGTATGGGTGTCATAGCTAAGAAATAATTACCTAACCCAAGTTCATAAAAACTTAATTGTATTTTTCTTCTAGGAGTTGTGTAGTTTAGCTCTCACATTTAGATCTATGATCCATTTTTAGTTAATTTTTGTATATGGTGTGGGGTAGGGGTCTATCTTCATTCTTTTGCATGTGGATGTGAAGTTGTCCCAGCACCATTTGTTGAAAAGAGAGTTCTTTCCCTTATTGAATTGTCTTCCCACCCTTGTTGAAAATTAATTGACCATAAATATAAGGGTTCACTTCTGGATACTTGATCCTATTCCATTGCTCTATCCTTATGCCAGTACCACATTACTTTAATTACTGTAGCTTTGTAATAAGCTTTGAAATCAGGAAGCGTGAGTCCTCCAAATTGATTCTTCTCTTTCAAGATTGTCTTGTCTATTCTGGGTCCCTTGCATTTCCATATATTTTTTAGCATCTGCTTGTCAATTTCTTCCACAAAATGTTAACTGGAATTTTGTAGATCAATTTGGGGAATACTGCCATCTTAATGGCATTGTCTTCTGATCCACAAGCATGGGATGTCTTTCAAGTTATTTAGGTGTTCTCTAACTTTTTTCAGCAATGTTTTATAACTTCCAGTGTACAAACCTTAAACTTCTTTAACACAGCATCATTTTTCACATCTTCCTTCTCAGGAGAATTATGATGAACAGCTAAACCAGATGATCTTGCCTCCTGGAAAATAAGGAAAGTATTGAACTGTCATACTTTGAGCCAAGAGTCTGAAAAAAGGATATTTTTATCTTTTTACAAGTAACTCTTTATGGCAGCATTGTGGGAGCAAATGTGAACGGAATATTTGACCCTCAGTTGCTGAAGAATTTGAGTTTTTTGCACCATACGGTATGGCCGGCTAACTCCCAGGACAGTCAAGGAAATATGACCCATTATCCCAGCTGCCTTGAATTAAGCCCTCTGCTTTAATCTCCTTACAAAAATTCTTCCTCAAGCTGAATTTATATAACCAGGAAAACCAGCCGCAAAGGGCTCTCTTAAAATACCATAAGAGAGGAATGAAATGTTCAGTATAATCCTTGATGTAGAGCGAACAACTCATCCAGGTTTGCCCAGGATTTTTCTGGTTTTAGGCCCTTCATTCCAGGAAATCCCTTACTTACAGGAAAACCAGAACAACTGGTTTTCCTATCTGCATGCCTCAGCTTCTTCGCTCTCCATTTCTGAAGAATTAATAATTTATTCATTCAACAAATATTTTTTATTACTCACCATGTGCCACACATAGAAAAACAATTCTGCTTTCACAGTGTTTACAGATAATAAAAAACGTTTCCCCAGATAGAGTTAAATTCCCAATCCCATTGCCATCGAGTCAATTTTGACTCATAGATACCTTATACGACAGAGTAGAACTGCCTGCCCCATAGGGTTTCCAAGGAGCACCTGGTGGATTCAAACTGCCAACCTTTTGGCTAGCAGCCATAGCTCTAAACCACTATGCCACCAGGGTTTCCAGAGTTAAATTACAGACCCTGTAGAGTCTCTACAGCCTTACTTTTTATAAGATGAGCTATGAGACCGGGCATATGTTGCTACTGCACAATTTATAAAATGTATTGACACATACTATCTTCTTTTATCCTAAGCATCAAACCTACGCAAGATCTGAATCAAGAGCAGTTCTAGCTAAAAGAAATTACTTAGGGGAGAGGGAAGTTCACTCTCAAAATAAGTAAATGATTATACCCCACTGAATAAAAAATCCATGAGTCTATAGTGTTACTGAAAATGCTACACAATAAATATAGAAGACGTGATACAATTAGAAAATCATGATTTTTCAATATCCAGTAGATGGCTAGTAAAACCATTGGGTGAAAATCTGTTGGAGAACAGGCTAGTCCTACAGCACCAAAGAATCAGCTCACAGATTATTGATGAATTTGAAGGGATAAAATGCACCTTTACAATGAGGAAATCTGACAGTAACCATCTGGACGTAATGATCACATTCAACATGATCGATACTGGGTCAACCTGAATTTATATGTCTCCTGATAAGACAAGAAGTCACAACATCGCCTTGTGGTAAATAGAGAATTCTTGACAAATAGGTTTAAACCGAACCTAATCCAGTCTCTAGAGCAGGAGTTGACAAACTTCAGCCTGCAGGCCAAATCCAGCCCACTGCCTTATGTGTAAGTAAAGTTTTATTGGAATACAGCCACACACATTCAATGGTGTATTGTCTATGCATGCTTTTTGCACTACAGCAGCTGACTTAGTAGTTGTTGCTCCACAAAGCCATAAATTTTTACTATCGAGAAAGTTTTTTTGATCCCTGCTCTTATAGACCTAACTTTCAGTCAGTGTAAAATACAGAGAACAAAAGAACAAATCAAATGGCATCATGAGGAAACAATGAGACAAACAATGGGGCATTCAACAAGACAATTTGCCTGGTTTCTTCAAAAGTCAGTAACATAACTACGATTTGCTCTAGATTAAGAGGAAAAAAAAGCATAAAAATTAAATTCAGTATGTCAATTTTAGTGGGACTCTGGTTCTGATTTTCAGCTATAAAATATATTTTGGAGACAATTGGGATAATTTGAACATGTATCAGATATAAATGTTCTTATGGGATTGTTGTTCCTCTTTTGGGATATAATAATAGTATTGTGGTTATGTAGAGAATATTCTTGTTCTGAGAATTTGTTGAGGAAATATTTAGAAGTGAAGTGTCATGATGTCTGCCACTACCAAGTGTTTTACCAAAAAAATATATACGTGTGTGTAAGATTGAGAGAAATTTTAAAATGTGACCTATGTGAATAATTATTGAATCTAGGTGGAGGGTATATGTGATGGTTAATTTTATGTGTCTACTTGGCTAGGCCAGAAAGCCCAGTTGTTTGGTCAAACACTAGTCTAGATGCTGTTATAAAGTAGTTACATGTAATTAAATCCACTGGCCTTAAGTTAAAGAGAATACCCTTTGTAATGTGGGTGGGCCTCACCCAATCAGCTGAAGATCTTAAGACCACATAAGTCAATTTCTTAAAATAGTTCTCCCTCCTGCTCAGTTTCTTACTTGCTCACTTGCTCTTGCTCTCTCTCTCCAACTCTCTTCCCTATTCCAACTCCTCTCTATGTTTAAAACTTGTAAATAAAAGGTGACAGAAAAGTAAGTAAATACATTAAATAGTGATTGACTCATTAAAGAAATACCCTCACAAATTCCTAGATGTCCAGATCAATGCCTTTTCCTCTGCACAAAAGTAATTTTGGTAACACATATTTTATAAGACTATAAACTTGTGTGGCTACACAGTGATTAAAATGTTACAAGAAAATGGAAGAAAGTTTACTTCTACCTGTTGTTGTCGTTGCTGTTGTTGTCGTTGTTAGGTGCCATCGAATCCATTCCAACTCATAGCGACGCTATCTACAACTGAACGAAACAATGCCTGGTCCTGCACCATCCTCATAATCCCTGCTATGTTTGAGCCCATTGTTGCAGCCACTATGTCAATCTATCTCATTGAAGGTCTTCTCCTTTTTTGCTGACCCTCTACTTACCAAGCATGATGTCCTTCTCCAGATACTGGTCACTCTTGATAACATGTTCAAAGTATGTGAGACAAAGTCTTGATATCCTTGCTACTAAGGCGCGTTCTGTCTCTACTTCTTCCAAGACAGATTTGTTCATTCTTCAGGCAGTCCATGGTATAGTCAATATTCTTTGCCAACACCATAATTCAAAGGCATAAGTTCTTCTTCTGTCTTCCTTATTCATTGTCCAGCTTTCACATACATATGAAGCAATTTAAAATACCATGGCTTGGGTTAGTTGCTTCTTAGTCCTAAAAGTGACATCTTTGCTTTCTGACACTTTAAAGAGGTCTTTTGCAGCAGATTTGCCCAGTGCAATGCGTCATTTGATTTCTTGACTGCTGCTTCCAAGGCGTTGGTTGTGGATCCAAGTAAAATGAAATCCTTGACAAATTCAATCTTTTCTCTGTTTTTCATGATATTGCTTATTGGCACAGTTGTGAGGATTTTTGTTTTCTTTAAGGTGAGGAGTAATCTCTGCTGAAGTCTGCAGTCTTTGATCTTCATCAATAAGTGCTTCAACCCTCTTCACTTCCAGAACGCAAGGTTGTGTCATCTGCATATCGAAGGTTGTTAGTGAGTCTTCTTCCAATCCTGATGCCATGTTCTTCTTCATGTAGTCCATCTTCTATGATTATTTGCTCAGCATACATATTGAATAAGTATAGTGAAAGGATACAACGCTGACACACGTTTCCTGATTTTAAGTCGCGCTGTTCGAATGACTGCCTTTTGGTCTATGTACAGGATCCACATGAGCACAATTAAGTGTTCTGGAATTCCCATTCTTTACAATGTTACCCATAATTTGTTACAATCCACACAGTCGAATGCCTTTGCATACTCAATAAAACATAGGTAAACATCTTTCTGGTATTCTCTGCTTTAAGCCAGAATCCGTCTGACATCAGCAAAGATATCCCTCTTTCAAGTCCGCTTATGAATCTAGCTCAGATTTTTGGCATTTCACTGTGAATGTACTGCTGCAACTGCTTTTGAATGATCTTCAGCAAAATTTTACTTGTATATGATATTAATGATATTGCTCCATAAGTTCCACACTCCACTGGACCACCTTTCTTTGGAATAGATGCAAATATGGATCTCTTCCAGTCAATTGGTCAAGTAGCTGTCTTCCAAATTTCTTGGCATAGACAAGTGGGAACTTTCAGCACTGCATCCATTTGTTGGAACATCTCAATTGGTACTCCATCAATTTCTGGATCCTTGTTCATTGCCAATGCCTTCAGTGCAGCTCGGAATTCTTTCTTCAGTACCACCAGTTCTTCATCACATACTACCTCCCAAAATGGTTGAATATCAATCAATTCTTTTTGGTACACTGACTCTGTATTCCTTCCATCTTCTTTTGATATTTCCTGCGTCGTTTAACATCTTCCCTCTAAAAACTTTCTATATTGCAACTCAAGGCTTGAATTTTCTCTTCAATTCTTTCAGCTTGAGAAATGCCAGACTTATTCTTCCCTTTTGGTTTTCTAATTCTAGGTCTTTGTACTTTTCCTTATAATACTTAATTTTGTCTTCTCAAACCACCCTTTGAAATCTTCTGTTCAGCTCTTCTACTTCATCATTTCTTCTGTTCACTTTAGCTACTTGACATTTGAGAGCAACTTTCAGAGTCTCTTCTAACATCCATTTTGGTCTTTTCTTTCTTTCCTGTCTTTTTAATGACCACTTGCTTTCTTCATGCGTGATGTCCTTGAAGTCATTCCACAACTCAACTGGTCTTCTTTCATTAGTGTTCAATGCATCAAATCTATTCTTGAGATGATCTCTAAATATACTCAAGGTGGAATATACACAAGGTCATACTTTGGCCCTCATGGACTTGTTCTAATTTTCTTCAGCTTCAAGTTGAACTTGCATATGAGCAATTGATGGTCTGTTCCACGTTTGGCCCCTGGCCGTGTTCTGACCGAGGATATTGATATTTTCCATCAAAGCACAACAATTATGAGGATAGCCCATGACCGGGCTTTTTTTTGTTCTGTTGTACATAGGGTCGCTATGAGTCAGAACCAACTCCACAGCACCTAACAACAATAACTTCAAGTCAAAGCTGAAAAAATTAAAACAAGTGCCCAAGACTCAAAGTACAGCCTTGAGTATAACCCACCTGAATTTAGAGACAACCTCAAAAATAGATTAGATGCATTGAACACTAATGACTGAAGACCAGATGAGTTGTGAAACGACGTCAAGGACTTCATACATGAAGAAAGCAAGAGGTGATTTAGAAGACAAGAAAGAAAGAAAAGACCAAAACAAATGTCAGAAGAGGCTCTGAAACTTGCTCTTGAATGTAGGGTAATTGAAGCGAATGGAAGAAATGATGAACTAAAATAATTAAACAGAAGATTTCAAAGGGTGACACAAAAAGACAAAGCATTATAATGAACTATGAAAAGATCTGGAGATAGAAAACCAAAAGGGAAGAACACACTCTGCATTTCTCAAGCTGAAAGAACCGAATTAAAAATTCAAGCCTCAAGTTGCAGTATTGAAAGATTTTACAGAGAAAATATTGAAAGACGCAAGAAGCATCAAAAGAAGATGGAATGAATACACAGAGTCACTGTACCAAAAAGAATTGGTCGACGTTCAACCATTTCAGGAAGTAGCATGTGATCAAGAACCAATAGTACAGAACGAAGAGGTCAACGCTGCACTGAAGGCATTGGCGAAAAAGAAGGCTTCAAGAAATGATGGAATACCAATTGAGAAGTTTCAACAAACGGATTCAGTGGTGGAGGTACACACTAGTCTATGGCAAGGAATTTGGAAGACCTGACCAATCCACTGGAAGAGATACGTACTTGTACCCATTCCAAAGAAAGGTGATCCGACAGAATTGCAGAAATTATTGAACATTATCATTAATATCACATGCAAGTAAAATTTTGCTAAAGATAACTCAAAAGTGGATGCAGCAGTACATAGACAGAGAACTGCCAGAAATTCAAGCCAGATTCAGAAGAGGACATGGAATGAGGGATATGATTGCTGATGTCAGATGGATCTTGGCTGAAAGCAGAGAACACGAGAAAGATGTTTACCTGTGTTTTAGTGACTACACAAAGGCATTCGACTGTGTGGATCATAACAAATTATGGATAACATTGCAAAGAATGGGAATTCCGGAACTCTTAGTTGTGCTCATGTGGATCCTGTACACAGACCAAGAGGCAATCGTTTGAACAGAACAAGGGAATACTGTGTGATTTAAAGTCAAGAAAAGTTTGCATCAGGGTTGTATTCTTTCACTATACTTATTCAATCTGTATGCTGAGTAAATAATCATAGGAGTTGGACTATATGAAGAAGAACGCAGCATCAGGATTGAAGGAAGATTCATTAATAACCTGCAATATGCAGATGACACAAACTTGCTTGCTAGAAGTGAAAAGGATTTGAAGCTCTTACTCATGAAGATCAAAGACGGAAACCTTCAGTATAGATTACACCTCAACATAAAGAAAACAAAAACCATCACAAGTGGACCAATAAGCAACATCATGATAAACGGAGAAAAGACTGAAGTTGTCAAGGATTTCATTTTACTTGGATCCACAATCAACACCCTTGGAAGCAGCAGTCAAGAAATCAAATGACACATTGCACTGGGCAAATCTGTTGCAAAAGACCTCTTTAGGTTATGTATCACACTATATATTCTAATTTCCAATCCAGAGAGTAACACTACCATAAACTTTTTTTATAAAATCTGTTTAAAG
Organism: Dugong dugon; assembly: GCA_030035585.1. Lineage (NCBI taxonomy): Eukaryota > Metazoa > Chordata > Mammalia > Sirenia > Dugongidae > Dugong > Dugong dugon. The sequence continues at coordinate 18,505,064 of CM057462.1, read as the reverse complement.
TGTTAAAAAGCAAAAATGTCACTCTGAGAATGAAGGTGCGCCTGACCCAAAGCGTGGTATTTTCAATCACCTCATATGCATGTGAAAGCTGGACAACGAATAAGGAAGACTGAAGAAGTGCTGGCGCCTTTGAGTTAGGGTGTTGGTGAAGAATACTGAACATACCATGGGCTGCCAGAAGAACAAACAAATCTGTCTTGGAAGTAGTACAGCCAGAATGTTCATTAGAAGCAAGGATGGCAAGACTTCGTCTCACATACTTGGACGTGAAATCAGGAGGGACCAGATGAAAGACATCATGGTTGGTAAAGTAGAGGGTCAGTGAAAAAGAAGAAGACCCTCAACGAGATGGATTGACACAGTGACTGCAACAACAGGCTCAAGTATAACAATGGTTGTGAGGATGGAGCAGCACTAGGCAATGTTTAGTTCTTTTGTACATAGGGTCACTACGAGTTAAAACCAACTGGACGGCACCTAACAACAACAACTACTCCTTTGAGGAGGCAGCTCTTCCACAGTCATATTTTGACTGCCTTTCAACCTGAGGGGCTCATCTTCTGGCACTATATCAGACAATATTCCACTGCTGTTCACAAAGTTTTCACTGGCTAAATGTTTTTAAGAAGTAGATCTCCGGGTCCTTCTTCCTAGTCTGTCTTAATCTGGAAGCTCAGCTGAAATCTTTCCACCATGGATGACACTGCTGGCATTTGAAATGCTGGTGGCATGGCTTACAGAATCGCTGCAACACACAAACCACCACAGTATGACAAACTGACATTAATGCAAATAGTATTAAGAAATATATAAGAAGAATTATACACCCTAACCAAGTGAGGTTTATTACAGCAATACAAAGCTGTTTTAATATTTGAAAATCAGTGTAATCGGTCATAACAACAGGCTAAAGGGCGGGAAAAATCAAATGATTATATCAATTGATTCGGAAAAAACAACTGACAAAATTCAACACGCATTCATGATAGAAAACCAGAAATGTAGAGGAGTATCCTCTACTTGGTAAATAATGTCTACAAAAAGACCTATAACCAACATACTTCATTGTGAAGGACTGAATGCTTTCTCCCTAAGACTGGGAACAAGGCACAAATGGCTGCTCTTGTCACTGCTATTCAACATAGTACTGGAAGTCCTAGCTAGTGAAAAAGGGAAGAAATGGAAATAGAATAGATCAGAAAGGAAGAAATAAAACTTGACAAGATGACCTACATAGACTATACCAAGAAATCTACCAAAAAAAATTTTAAAACCATCCTAAAACTAATAAGTGAGTTCAGCAAAGTCACAGGATATAAGATCAATATTTAAAAATCAATTATATTTTATAATTTATAATAATAAATGTAAGGAAACAAAAATTAAAAACATGATAGTGTTTATAATCTCTCAAGGAAATGAAATTTTTAGGTGTAAATATGACAAAACATGCACAGGATGAGTATGCTAGATTACAAAATGCTGATGAAAGAAATCAAAAACAATCTACATAAATAGTCATACTGTGTCTTATACTAAAGATTTCATTCTCAAACCCAAGAATTATGTGGGACACAATCAAAAGCAAAAATTTGCATGTGATCGGAGTTCCAGACAAGTGGAAGAAAATGGAAAACACAAAGAAGATTATTGAAGTTTGCTGGCAGAAAACTTCCCAAATATCTTGAAAGATGAAAAACTGATCATTCAAGAAGCTCAACACTGCATACAGGATAGACTCCAAAAGGAAATCACAAAGACATAATATAATCAAACTTGACAAAACCAAAGACAAAGAATCCTGAGAGTAGCTCAAGGAAAATGAAAACTCACATACAAAGGGGAAACAATAAGACTAAACTCTGATTACTCAGCAGAAACTATGCAAACAAGAAGGCAATGGGATGACATATATAAAACCTTGAAAGAAAAAACTGCCAACCAAGAATAATATACCCTGCAAAACTTTCTTAAATATGATGGTGAAATTAGGACATTTCCAGGTAAACAGAAATTAAGGAAATTTGTAAAAAGCAAACCTAATTTACAAGAAATATTAAAGGAAATCCTTTGGTTAGAGAACCAACAACAACCTTAGCCTAGGACACAGGACAGCATCAGCCAGATACCAACCAAGGTAAAGAGCTCTCAATAACAAAACAAAGCTAAAAGACTTAAAACAGAGAACCAGAGTCATAAATCTGTAAATGAAGACATTGTCAAAACAATAAAAGGAGGAATAAATAGTGTAGGTATAGAACTTTCAAAAGTAGAGGAAGTCAAGGTGATATTACATAATAAAAGATTGGTTTAAACTTAGGAAGATAAGCGTAAATGTCAAGGTGACCACAAAAATGTTAACAAACCTACTCATCAAAATAAAAAAGAAGAAAAACATAAAGACTCATTAAACACAAAACCTATATAATAACGAAAGAAATGAAAAGAAAATCCACAAACAAAAGGAAGTCAGCACGCAAAAGTAAGAGGAACAAAGAAAATGTCAGCACCACAAAAAAAGCACAACAATATGACAGAAATAAACTCATACCTATTCATAATCACACTGAATGTAAATGGCTTAAAGGCACCTGTAAAGAGACAGAGAGTGGCAGAATGATTAAAAAAAAAAAAAAGACATCAGTATACTGTCTACAAGAGACACATCTTAGAAACAAAGACATGGATTTATTAAAAATCAAATGATGGAAAAATCCATATGTATCAAACAAACAGTAACCAAAGTAGAGTAGGAGTGACAATACTAATCTCAGATAAAGAAGACTTTAAGACAAAATCCACCATAAAAGACAAGAAAAAACATTATATAATGACTAAAGAGACAATCCACCATGAAGACATAGCCTTAATAAATATCTACACACCTAAGAGGGCTCCAAAATACCGGGGGGAAAAAAAAAAAAAAAACTCTAACAGCACTGAAAAGAGAAATAGTTCCACAATAATAGTAGGAGACTTCAGTACACCACTCTCGGTAAAGAACAGAACATCTAGAAAGAAACTCAACAAAGATACAGAAGATCTAAAGGCCACAATCAACCAGCTTGACCACATGGACATATATAGAACACTCCACGCAACAGCAGCAGAGTATACATTCTTTTCCAACGTACATGGAACATTTTCCAGAATAGACCACATTTTAGGCCACAAAGCAACCCTCAATAAAATCCAAAACAACAAAATAATACAAAGCTTTCTCTCTGATAAGAATGGCATGAAAGTAGAAATCAATAACAGGAAGAGCAAGGGAAAAGAAATCAAATACATGGAAAATGAATAACAGTTTTCTTAAAAACAATTGCATAACAGAAGAAATCAAAGAGGGAATAAAACAATTCTTAGAATTGAATGAGAATGAAAACACATCATACCAAAACCTTTGGGACACACCAAAGACAGTGCTCAGAGGTCAATTTATAGCAATATACACACGTATCAAAAATAACAATCCAAAATCAAAATGTTAGTTAGCCTTACAAGTTGAACAAATAGAAAAATAACAGCAAAAGAAGACCACAGGCACCAGAAGAAAGGAAATAATGAAGATTAGAGCAGAAATAAATGAAATAGAGAACAGAAAAACAGTAGAAAGAATCAACAAGACCAAAAGTTTGTTCTTCGAAAAGACCAAGAAAATCAACAAACCATTTGCCAAACTGACAAAAGAAAAACAAGAGGAAGCAAATAACCCAAATAAGAAATGAGATGGGAGAATTACAACAGGCTCAAGTGAAATATATAACAAAATACTATGAAAAAATTGTACTTCAACAAATTTGATAGCCTAAGGAAATGGAAAAATTTCTAGAAACACACCACCTACCTAAACTAATACAAACTGAGACAGAAAATCTGAATAGACCCATAGCAAGAGAAGATATCGAAGAGGTAATTAAAAAAAAACTCCAAAAAAAAAAAAGCCCTGGCCCAGATGGCTTCACTGGAGAATTTTATGAAGCATTCAGAGAAGAGCTCATACCAGTACTGTTCAGACTCTTTCAGAGCATAGAAGAGGAAGGAGTACTCCCAAATTCATTCTATGAAGCCAACAAAACCCTGATACCAAAGCCAGACAAAGACACCACAAAAAAAAAGAAAGTTACAGACCAATATCTCCAGTGAATATAGATGCAAAATTTCTCAACAAAATTCTAGCCATTAGAATTCAGCACCATATCAAAAAAATAATACACCACAACAAAGTAGGATTCATACCAGATATGCAAGGATGGTTCAACTTTAGAAAATCAATGTAATCCATCACATAAATAGAACAAAAGAAAAAATCACACGATCATCTCAAATGATGCAGAAAATTCATCTGATAAAGTCAAACACCCATTCCTGATTTAAAAAAAAAAAAACTCTCAATAAAATAGGAATAGAAGGGAAATTCCTCAACGTAATAAACGGCATCTATACAAAACCAACAGCCAACATCATTCTCAATGGAGAGAGGTTGAAATCATTCCCCCTGAGAACAGGAACAAAACAAGGATGCCCTTTGTCATCACTCCTTTTTAACACTGTTCTGGAAGTCCTACTAGACTAATAAGGCAAGAAAAAGAAATAAAGGCTTCCAATTGGAAAGGAAGAAGTAAAACTATCCCTATTAGAAGATGATATGATACTACACATACAGAACCCCAAAGATTCCACAAGAAAACTAGTGAAACCATTAGAAATATTCAGCAAAGTAGCCGGATACAAGATCAACATACAAAAATCAGTTGGATTCCTGTACACCAATGCTGTGCAATTAATTACTTTTATGTGTGGCCTTTCTAGCCATGGTCTTGTAACTGCCACCCAGGTGATTGTGTGGGACTGTGTGATAGGGTAATTGTGGCCCACCAAAGGGATTGGTCAGTTTTGTGATTCCACTGGGCTTGAAATGAGCCATCCCAGAGGCAGGAAAGAGAAGAGCCCACCACCACCAAGGAAAGAGAGACCAGCAGGAGACACCTGGCAGCAGGAGACTGCAAGGTGGACTTCCCGCCCATGGAGAGAGAAAGCTGAATGCCTTTGGGCAGAGAGTGAGGGCCAGAGAGAGGCATGCCTGTGAACACAGCTGGGAGGTGACTATCCTGATGGAAGAACTATATCCTGAGTGTTCCCGAGCCTGAATTGTAACTGTTACTTCCCTAACAAACCCCATAACTGTGAGTTTGGTCTGTGAGTTCCGTGTAGCCAGTGCTGTGAGAGGGACAGTTGGTGTCAGAATTGGTAAAGATGGCAGAGAGAGGAGGCGTTTCTGACCTCCACCTCATAGGAATCAGGCTTGGGCTGTTGATCTTGGTTTTCCTTCCCCGTTGTGAAGTTAGAGGAGGTCAGACACTGCCACATGCCATTTTTACAACCAACAAAGAAAACTTCAAAAAGGAAATCAGGAAAGTTTCATTCTCTCCAAAATGTATATAGCTTTAACATTTAAATCATTCTTGAAATAACAAAATTATAGAGATAAAAAACAGGTTAGTGGCTGCCAGAGGTTAGAGATACTGAAAAAGGAGGTGGTGTTATTATAAAGTAGTAGTGTAGCAGGTTGAATGGTGACTCCCCCCTAGAAGATAAGTCTGCCCACGACCTGTGAATGTGATTTTATTTGGAAAATAAAAATTCAGATGCTATTAATCGCAAGATGCAATCATCCTGGTTTATCAGGTGGGCCCTAAATACAATGACAAGTGTTCTTATAGGAGGAAGAAGGGAAGAAGACACAGAGAAACCATGTGAAGATGGAAGCAGAGATTGGACTTATGCAGCCACCAACCAAGCAATGCCTGGAGCCCCCCAAAGCTAAAAGACACAAAGGAAGGATTCTCCCCTAAAGCCTTCAGAGGAAGCATGGTTCTACCAAAACCTTGATTTCGACTTTAGACTAGAACTGTGAGGGAATAAATCTCTGTTGTTTTAAGTCACCTAATGTATGGTAGCCCTGGTAGCACAGTGGTTAAGAGTTTGGCTGCTAACCAAAAGGTCGGTAGGTCAAATCCACTGGCCGTTCCTTGGAAACCGGGTGGGGCAGCTCTACTCTGTCCTATAGGGTTGCTATGAGTCGGAATTGACTCGACGGCAACAAGTTTGGTTTTTTTCGGTTTTCATGTATGGTAGTTTGTTATAACAGCCACAGGAAACGAACACAGGTAGCATGAGAAGATTCATGTGATGACGGAATAGTTATGAGTATCTTGATTGTGGTGATACAGGAATCTACGCATGTGACAAAGTGACTCAGAACTATACACACACATTGTACCAATGTTAAATTCCTAGTTTTTATATTGTACTGTAATTATGTAAAATCTCATTTTCTCCGGAGGAAACTAAGTGAAGGGTACAAACAGGTCCTCCCTGTACTATTTTTTGGAAATTCTTGTGACTCTATATTAACTTCAACATAAAAACTTAAATAGATAAGTCTGTTCATTCTGAACAAACAAGACTGTTGCAAGGGTTATGCAGAGACCCAAAGCCAGTAGCATGGCTGCATATTGAGGAAGCCTTCTATTACACAAGATCCCACCTTCCTTTATCAAAAAGGTTTAAGACTCTCCCTCAAGGAGGTTCTCAGCACAAATACTAGCAATGCCAAACAAATACTTAACAGTAGAACTGTGAGTTCTGGGAACTATAGACATTTTAGGCGGAAGAGAGCATCCAGTCATCTGTTTCATAAATTACTTCATCTAGGTCACGAGTCATACATAAAAAGGAAGTCTTTCTGAATCCCACAGACCAAGATCAGAAGTCCTCAGTGCTGGGCTTGTTCGTCTTCTCAACATGAGCAGCCGGGATCTAAGGTTGCTGCCATGTAGGTAAATTATTACAAGAGCGATAGATACTTAAAGGATCTGGGAGCTCTTTATCCACTTTGAGAATCTTTTCTCTCCTTTGCTTGATTCCTGCATTGTTTTCCCACCAGCTCTATAAGGGAGAGGAGAGAACAAATGTTAAGGAGATGTTAGTTCATTTATATCAAGATCTCAAAGGAGGAAGATGGTGAAATTGATTCTTAGGGCAAACTTCAGGACTTAATAAACCCACTGCCGTCAAGTCGATTCTGACTCATAACAAACCAGTAGGGTTTCCAGGCTGTAAATCTCAATGGAAGCAGACTGCCACATCTTTTGCCTGTGGAGCTGCTGGTGGTTTCAAACTGACAACATTTTGGTTAGCAGTCGATCACTTTAACCACTGCACCACTAGGGCTTAATAGGAATTTCTTATTTTACCACCTATACAAATTTTGTTATAAGATAACCGAACTTTCTGAAAAGTCTAATGTGCTAAGAAAGACATCTTCATTTAGTCAATAGGTTTTGCGTGGGTCTTGGAAGGATCTGAAGGACGATAATATAGAATTGGTAAAAACTGATATTAGAGAGGTCAGCTTCATTCTGATTAGTCTTTATCTCTTGGATGCTTAGATAATACTTGGCATCTAGTAGATACTCCTTTTATGGTAGCCCAATTGATGGTTATTTGTTTCCTGGTTTTTATGAAAATAGTCATGTTTTTTAATCATCTGATTTATAAATGATGGATTTTTTAAAGCTGGTCACATTTTGATGGCCTGTTGTACTAAATGCTGTGGTGATTTAAAAGAAATTAAAAGTGAAGTTAGTTTCTTCAAGACATTAAAATTTTTAGGTATACATATATAATTTATTCAAAATACTAAGTGACTTTATTCATGCACGTGGAACATTAAGACTCACTTTATCCTGCTCTGGGTGCCACAATATAGAAAACAGAAGCACAGCCAGTAGAGGATAAAAGAAATACTTCAAGAAGCTCAGAATACCAAGCTAGAAGGGAGAGGATTTAGAAAATGTTAGTTGGCTACAAATTCATCCCAAATATTCATAGATAAATAAAAAGAAGATAGATAAAGACCCATGTTAGTATACCCTTGATGATGACGATGATGATGATGGAAGCTTAAGTATAATTCATTAAACAAGATTTACTATCAGATATGTATTGTATTTGGCATCTAAGACGTTTACTTATTTACCTTCCCAACAATGCAATAAGGTAGGTGCTCTTATTCTTCCCATTTTATGGGTAAGAAAACTGAGACACAGAGAATGCAACAAATTGCCCAAGACACGCAACAAGTAAGTGTTAGAACAGGACTCAAATGCAGGCAGGCGACATGATGGTTACCAGTGTTCTGACATCAGAAGGAGCTGCTGACTGAGGACAGCATATCGCCACCTCTTCCCACCCAGTCCACCCAGTGCCTCCTTCCCCAATTTGAGCCCATCCCACTAGTCTAAGCCCCCAGTGGGTGGACCTCAGGGTCCTTACACAGGCAGCCCTGTCACCATCAGTGGTCATGGCTGTGACAACAAGCCTGTTTTCCAACTTCTCCCTTTGCTGCTCAGTAGATGAGATGGCATTTGAGCTCAGCTTTGAGATGATGATTCTTAGAGGTAGAGGAGAAGGGGGGCTTTCATGAGGAAAGGACAGTGTGAGAACAGTCACAGGCATTAAAAATATTCCTGAGTGAGTGAAGTGTGGATTAGGGAAGAATGGACGGAGAGAGAGTGGAAGATAAGGCTCCAAGTGTGATCCACAACCCAATCCAAATCCATGAGGATGCAGACAGGTATACTTGGGGGTTTTGGTGTTGTCTTGATTGTACAGCCTAGAAGACAAAAGATGTCTCCCCCAAACCCTTCTTCTAACCCTCTTCACTCCTCTTCAGCTGCTGAGGCATCTTCTTCCCTCTCTATCTTCCCTTCTCCCTCCTTGCTTCATCCACTCCCCTTTATGATTCTATCTGTGTCTATTCCTCTCTATGTCACTCTATCTCTCTGTCTCACAGCGCCGTCTCCCCTGTCTCTGTCTCTTTCTGTGGGTTTCCTATTTCTCCTTCCCTCTAACTCCATCTCTATCACTGTCTTACCTCTGACTCTCGGTTTATCTCTCTTCATCTCTCTCTGTCTCTCTCCCCCACTCTGTCTCTCTCCATCATCTCCCTTTATTCTTTCTCCATCTCTATTTCCTTGTCTGTCTCTTTGATGAATGGCAGGGAGGTACCCCCCCCTCCAAAACCTCTGGTGACCTGAGCAGGATTCCCCAAGGACACATTCTGAGAGCGGGACCCTGTTGGCAGCAGGGGGAGGGCATTCAGCTTGAGCCTATAGCATCTTCCTGTGTGCCAGGAGTCTAGGCAAAATGTCACTACTTGGTCCGAGATGGGACATCAGGGCCAATGGAGTGAATGAGTGTGTTGTAGATGTGCCTATGAGGAAGAGGGCGAGCATCTTACAGCCAGGGTGGGAGAGATAAGAGAACACTGGGTCAAAGGTCAGTCCCTCCTTTATAATAGTAGAGAACACTGAAATCACACCAGGCAGCATTCACATGGCTGATTCTCACAGTACTCTAGGAGGTGGGCCCCATCATCATCCCCGTTCTGTAGAAGGAGAAATGGAGGCACAGAGAGGTGAGGAAACCTGCCCAAGGCCCAGGATTTGACCTGACTCCAATCTGTGTTCTGAACCACCGCCTACACAGCCCAGGGAGCAGGGGAGCAGGTGGCTGCAAACTCAGGCCCCTTCCCCATTCTGTGCTTCCTGAAATCCACTTGGACCCCAAGGAGGGGTTGCTCACTCTCTCTACCTGAGCAAGGACACGACCCCAGCCTGAGGGACCAGCAGCCCCCTTCCCTCAAATGTGTCTCCTGACCCCCACCCCTCTGTTTCAGCACTCTGCCTCTTGCTGACACTGTCAGGAGCTGGATCCTGGAAAGATGAGGAGGGGTGCATCCAGGGGTGAGTCTGCGGGAGCAACGCAGCCACAGCCTGAGCCTGGGGAGGTGCCTGGGCCCCCACCCTAAACCCTTAGCCCAGGAAGATGGGGCCCAAGGCTATCCCCCACCCCCAGCACTCCCTCCTCTGGGACCACCCTGCCCACCCAGCCCCTTCTCAGCCCTCATCTTCTGGCCATGGTCTCTGTCCCCACAGCTTCTTGTGCACCATGGTGTCCCCTAAACTCCACATGTGATAGTGCCACCACCTTTCGCTGTGATCCAAGAGTCAGTTCTCCATCTGGGGAGATCATCACCAGCCCCACAGAGTTCTGTGATGGTACAGAGGCTTAAGAGTGGTAGAGGGGTGCACCTGAGATTGAGGGGCTTCACCCAGGTCAGAGGGGGTCATGGTGGTGGTTGGGCACTTCAGCTCTTGACCTCAGGACCATCATCAAGAGCAATGAGAAAGGAAAAGATATCAAGTTGAGGAGATAAGAGGTGAATAAACACGGCTTCTTGGAGAGGAGCTAGACCCCAGGAGTGCCACAGCTTGTCCTTCCAGGGCTGGGGAGAGGGAAAAAGACCTTCCCACCTGTCTTAGTCATCTAGTGCTGCTATAACAGAAATACCACAAGTGGATGGCTTTAACAAAGAGTTTATTCTTTCACAGTCCAGTAGGCTAAAAGTCCAAATTCAGGGCAACGGCTCCAGGGGAAGGCTTTCTCTCTCTGTCAGCTCTGGAAGAAGGTCCTTGTCATCAGTCTTCCCTTGGTCTGGGAGCATCTCAGTGAAGGAACCTCAGGTCCAAAGGATGTGCTCTGCTCCCAGCACTGCTTTCTTGGTGGTATGAGGTCCCCATTTCTCTCTGCTTGCTTCTCTCCTCTATATCTCAAAAGAGATTGGCTTAAGACACTATCTAATTTTATAGATATCATCAATATAACTGCCACTAATCTATCTCATCACATCATAGTGATAGGATTTACACCACATTGGGAATCACATCAGAAGACAAAACGGTAGCAATCATACAATACTGGGAATCTTGACCTAGCCAAGTTGACAGATATTTTGGGGGGACATAATTCTATCTGTGACACCACCCATCCACCACCTTGACACTGCCCACTGTATCCAAATCTAGAGTGCCAACCAGAAAGCTGAGATGAGCACAGCCAATTAAGTGGCCTTCAGGAATGGCTCGCTCAAGCCACCACCCAGCCACAACAATGCAGCCTGAGTCTTATTCTTTCCAAAAGACATTGATTGTCAGGCCCTGTGCTGGGGAGTCAGGTGGGGGTGGGGTGTCTGCTCTGAGGAAGCTCATATCTACAGGAAGTGACTCTTTTCCCTGTTGTGTCCCAGACATCGACAAGTGTGCACCACCTACGGCAGTGTCCTGTGGAAAATTCGCCGACTGCCAAAACACGGAGGGGAGTTACTACTGCATGTGCCGCCTAGGATACGAGCTCGCTTCTGGGGTAAAAAGGTTCAGCAATGAGAGTGAGAGCACGTGTCAAGGTAAGAGCCCTCATCATCCTCCATCTCCTCCGGTAGAACTGCTCCTGTGCTACACACGTGTTACTTGGGGCTAAGACGGGACAGGCGTGCTGTGGGTCTGTCCCACCAGCACAGAGAGGCAGGTGGTGTGAGACCCACAGTCACAGACCTTGGGACCAGGTGCCTGGGTCCAAACCCTGACTGCCACCTGAAAGCTGTGTGTGTGACGTTGGCCTGGATACTTACTCATAAAGCATGTGCACGTTTGAGATGCGATGTCACAGTAATTTTCAGTTAAAAAGAGAGAGAGAGAGAAAGTCCCTATCTTTTAAAGATAAAAACAAAAGCAATTTTGCCTTTTGTTAATTGTGTGACCTTGAACAAGTTACTTTGTTTCTCTGTGCCTCAGTTTACCCACGATAAAAGGGAGAAGACAAGGGTAGTATTGCTGAGAAGGGAAATGAGATCACGAAAGGGCTTGACAGCACTGGGCTCACAGAAAGTGCTTTATCAGAGATGGCTGAAAAAGCCATCTCCAGGGTGTCTTGCAGGGGGTCACAGGTCAGGCCCAGGTGCAGCTGGTGCCTCCTCTCTTGACCAGGCTGTGCCCATTTTCCAGGAGGAGATGGCTGGGTGGGGTAAGAGGTGTCAGGCATCTGTGGGCAGACGGGAATTACTGCTCACCCAGAGAGAGGAAGTCAGTGCAGAGTCCAGAGAGCATGGAGGGGAGCTGAACGAAGCGGGGAGGTGAGCCATGCCCCCGGAGAAGACTCTGATGGGCGTCCATCAGACCCTCTTTGTGCAAGGAAAAGAGCTCCCCACTTCCTGTGGCCCTGGTCCCAGACCATACGCTCCTCGCCCTGTGAGCGGGCAAGTGGCTGGAGGAGCCTCCCTGGTGGGAGGGAGGAGGCGACACGGCAGAGTGTGTGTGCTGGAAACATGGATACAGCACTGCTGGTCCACATGGTGATCCCTGTGGATGGACGCCACCTCACACAACATGGCTGGGCCAGATGGCAGAGCCTTCTTGAATTAGGAGAAGGCCTCTCTGCTCCAGGCAGACGCAGTCGTGTTTGGGGAATAGGAGGGTGGGTGGGTTTTCAGCCCCTACTTGTCCACTCTGCTGAGCACCCTGTACAGTGAACAACCTGAGCAACTGCACACAATGGTCGTGGATCCCTGTCCATGTACCCGGGCTGGCGGGGCCTCCCACACACTGCTTTGAGCCCCCCACGTGCAGGGGAACGGGGTAGTTTTTGTTGCTGTGTTAGATACAGGCTAGAGCTGAGAGAGCTGAGGCAGAGACATGCATGAGCAGGGGTGAGGTCAGAGAGGAGCTCCCACGGACCCCAAGACAGGTGATGGGGAGAGGATCCTGCTGGCTCACAGCAGGGCCTGTGGCCTGAAGACCCAGCTCAGCGGGGGCTCAGCAGGCCCAGTCTGTGTCCCACCAGCGCCTCACACCTCAGGCAGGGGCAGATTAACCAGTAAGCATGGTACACACCAGCTTACAGTAAGCAAGGTGCACACGGGCTTAATTGTGTTTACTTACTAACTTGTAGTGCACAATTTCACATCAAAGATGTAGTGAAAAACGAGTGAAATTGTGTACTACAGATTAGTAAGTAAGCACAATTAAGCCTGTGCATACCTTGCTTATTGGGTAAAGGGCACGTCCACCATGTCACAGCTCATGGGGCCTGTGACAGGCATGAGACCCAAGGTCATGCCCTATCTCCCTAGACCTTCTCCCTGGCATCCTAGGGCCACTTCCAAAAGTTCTAAACACCCCCCTGCCCATCCGACATCTTATTTGCCTAAAACAAAAGGGGCAGCTTTCAAAATGTTTAACAGCCTCACCATGTGGTACCTTCCAGTGCAATATTCATCCTCTCCACCATCGACCTGACTGCCAGGGCAAGACAGCCTCTCCCATCTGCCCACACGAGCGTCCCTCTCTGGGCCTCCAGTGCTCAGCCATGCCCAGAACCCTCTCTGACTCTCAGGCCTCCTGAAAACACAGGAGGAGGGAGATTCAAGGGCAGGTCCACTGTCCCCTGGCCAACAACCTCCACCGGGAGAAGAGCCTGCTGGTACCCCATTCCCCTTCATGCTCAGCCTGCGTCCCATTTCTCCCACCAAGGTTCTGCCTGACCCTCTCAAATAGTTTTGGCTCACCAGCCTGAGTGTCAGCTCTGGAAGATGCTGGTCGGGGCGGGGCTTAATTGTGTTTACTTACTAACCTGACACCCACCCCCACCGGGAGAGCTGGGTGAAGCAGAGGCTCTGTCTGGGCCAGATAGCAGAGAGGACGTCTTCAGCACCATTTCCCAGGCTGAGTTTCTCCCAGGAGGTCAAGAAGACGTGTGGGGGCTGGACCGCTCGACACAAAAATGAGGCTGAGCCCCACTGGTGGGAGACGAGGGTGAGATGTGGATTCACTACTCAGACATGGGTTCTCACCCAGCCACTTCCTGCCAAGTCCACAGGGTGCCTTTGTGGGAATCAGGAAAAGGTACCTTCTTGTCCCCAGGTCTGCCCACCCTGGCCTGGTGCCCTCGTGCAGGGCACAGCCTGCTCACATAGCCCTGGCTCAGGTGCAAGCCTCGGTTCGTCTCCTGGGAGCTGGAGTCTCAGAGTTGGTATGGATGAGAAAACGCTGACCTGGGACCAGGGTTGCTGGGATTGTGAGAAGAGCTTGGCTGCAGAGCAGTTGCCCTGAGGAATCAGGCCAAGGGTCACAGAAGCCAGGAGTCCCCTGGGAGAAGCAGCATTTCTGGCCTCGTTTCCAGGAAGGCCCACCCTGCCCTTGCTCCATCTCTTCGGTCCAGGACACAAAAAGCCAGGATCCCCTCACCCCACTGGGGGCTGCCCGGGGGGACAAAGGGGCTGGAGCTGGCAGACGGGGAGGACTCAGCCATTTCAGCCACATCTGGAGAGCTGAGCTTCTGGGCCACCATACTTGCCCATAGACGCCTCCATGTGAATTAGCAAAGGCCCACTTGTTGGGAGGAGACAGCTTTGTAGATGCTTCTGCTCCAGGAAACACACCCATCCCCAGCCCCAAAGGCTGCCCATGGCTGCAGGTGTCTACCACCCTCTCCTTCCCCTTGCAGATGTGGACGAGTGTCAGCAGAACCTCAGACTGTGTAAAAGCCCAGGCATCTGCGTGAATACACAGGGCAGCTACACCTGCCTGTGCCCTCTCGGCTTTGAGTTCAAACCAGAAGACCCGAAGCAGTGCACAGGTAGAGCCCCCAGAAGACGTGTGTGAGGCTGGACTGGAACCTGGGTGTCTTAGTTATCTAGTGCTACTATAACAGAAATACCACAAGTAGGTGGCTTAAAAACACACAGAAATTCAGAGCGCCGGATCTAGAGCAAGGCTTTCTCTCTCTGTCATCTCTGGAGGAAGGTCCTTGTCTCTTCAGCTTCTGCTTCCTGGTTCCTTGGAGAGCTCCACGCAGCTTGGCATCTATCTTCCCCATCGCTCCTTCTTTTGCTTGCTTGTTTAATTTCCTTTATACCTCAAAAGAAGGAGCCCTGGTGGTGCAGCGGTCAAAGTGCTCGGCTGCTAACCAAAAGTAGTGGTTCGAACCCACCAGCCACTCTGTGGGAGAAAGATGTGGCGGCCTGCTTTTTTAAATTTACAGCCTTAGAAACCCCATGGGGCAGTTCTACTCTGATCTATAGGGTCCCTATCAGTGGGAATCAAAACCAAGCAAGCGGTTATATCACAAAAGAGAATAACTTGAGACACACCCTGCACTATTCCTGCCTCATTAACATAACAGAGACAACTATTTCCAAATGGGATTATAACCATGGACAGAGAAGTTAGGATTTACAACATATATTTCGGGGAGACACAATTCGCTCCGTAACGCTGGATATGGATGGAGGCAGATCACACAGTCCAGTGAGGCTGAAGAAGATTCTGAGATTCGTATAAGGCCAAGGGCAGTGTCCCCGAGGTGTTAAAGACACATTAGTACCCAATAGAGACTTTCTCCTTGGGCTTGTGGCAGGGACTTGGGGGCCAGGCCTCCTGCCTGTGGATCTGGGCCACTTATTAGCTGTGCAAGTTGCCTGTGCCTCAGTGTCCTCACATACAAAATGGGATTCGTAACCGCACCTGCTTTATAGGGTTGTTGGGAGGAGTGAGTTAAAATAGGTAAAGCCTCTGCAGATTAAGAGCTTTGTCAATAATAGTGCTCTTGGTTTTTTCTTTAAATTATTGTTATTAGATGGTTTGATTTATTCAGAAAGGAAACAACTCTCCTATCACGTGATTCTCTGTCGCTTACTGCAGTGCCCACAAGCCTCTGAAATACAAGTTTCCCATGGGAAAAAGCTGGTGCAGAAAGGCCAACTTTAGGGAGCAGGCGGCCCCCTCCCTGCAGTCCCTCCTCTTGGTGCCTGCCTCAAACCTATGAAGGGCTCTTTGCCCTCACCTAGCTCCTATTTGGATGTGACTTCTCTGTGCCTCAGTTTCTTCATCTGGCAAACAAGAGGAGGAGGTAGTTTTTAGCTCAAATGGCGACACAGGCACGTCAAGGGTTTAAACACGGGGCAGGGAGCTGGGAGCTACTTCTGACGTGACCCCTGCCCAGCCTAAACCCCCAAGTGCCCACCTCGCCGAGGAAAAGAGCCAGGCGGGCACTGGGCTCAGAGAGTGCGCCAGGTGCTCAAATGGCAGACCCATAAGCAGAGGATTTGAAAGCAGGTTGCACCTCTGTGTCAGGTCTAGGTTCCAGCCCATTATGAGTGTGTGTGTGCGCGAGCGCGCGCACTCGTGCAATGCTCCTAGGGTTGTGTTTTTACTGCACTTTCCTGTCAGCTTTCAGCTGCCCCACCAGTTCCGGGGAGGGCCCTGGCCCACCCCCCCTTTCATAAAGACTCAGCTGCCCAGCAGACAGCCACACAACTGCCCAGCCTCTGGGACACAAGCCAGCACTGTCCCAGCAGCTTCCCCGTGGACCATGGGAGGCGCACACCTCGCTGTCTTTCTGGGTGAGAACTTCAGGCCCCAAGGGGAGGGGCGTGGGACCGGCTGGACCCCTTTGGCTGAGGAAGAACGGGAGGCACCCAGGCAATTCCGGCCCTGCAGAGGAAGCAACATTCTCAGGCCAACCCACGGGGACATGGGGAGCCCCGCTGGCAGGGCTGGCCTGTGTCCCGGAGGCTGGGCAGGAACCCTGGGGTGCTCACAAGAGCCCTCTCCCTTTCTTAGAAGGGTCTTAGAGCTCTCACTGGGGCCAGTTTGGAGGCTAAGAAGGGAAACTGAGGCAAAGGGGAAGGAAAGGGGGCAAAAAGTGAGTGCTGGGACTTCGCAGGCAGATGCTTTTAATATAGGGGTGTGCTGGGAAGCTGCAGC
Organism: Dugong dugon; assembly: GCA_030035585.1. Lineage (NCBI taxonomy): Eukaryota > Metazoa > Chordata > Mammalia > Sirenia > Dugongidae > Dugong > Dugong dugon. Next base: position 18,488,397 of record CM057462.1, on the reverse strand, counting down.
TGGGACCCCTCCACTGTGAGGTACCCCGTCAGTCCCCCAATGCCTCGGTAGCAGGGCAGCCCCGGAGCTCCCCATTGCTGCTCCCCCAGACCTGGCCGGGACTCAGCGGAGGGCTGAGGGGATTTTAAGGCTGCTGCTTTGAATTTGACTTTTGTTGTGACTTCCCCAGCCTGCCTTCCGGCCCCACCCAGGGTGGCTCTAAGGGTTATCTGGCAGCCTGTTGCCTGAGCAACCAGGCAACAAAGAAAGTGAAGAAATGACATTTGGGGCACAGCAGCCCTGTGCTGGGCTGGGGTGGCCGGTGTGAGCTCAGCGCCCCCTTGGCTCAGGGCTGGGACACCGGGGTCCTGGGGACACATCTGGGGGAGGGAGCAGTGGCTGAGGACAGGTGCGGGGGTGGGGGGAAGAGGGGATAGGGCTCTACCAAGACCTGGCTTCCAGGTGCTTCTGAGCTATGTTCAGACCCTGCCTGGCTGTGTCGCTGGGGCCAAGTCACTGACTCCCCTGAGCCTCACTTTCCTCACCTGTAAAGTGGGCAAGACCAGTCTCCACCTTACACAGTTGTTTTAAGGATTAAGTGAGTTAATACACAAGTTATACCAGGCTCACTACAAGAATTAAGTAAACAATATTTTTTTTAATTATTGTTTCCTTCTGGGTAAGACGCTAGCCTAGGGGGTCCTTAGCAGGAGGAGCAGAGGGGAGTGAATTCCTCACCCTCAACCCAGGGTCCCTAAGCAGGAATCTAATTGGGGAAACAGAGGATGCCTTGCTCACCCGCCCCGCTCAGGGTTCTGCTGGGAATGCAAACCAGATGTGCCTGGGAAGGGACAAACGGCAGCTCCTCTCCCGGCTTCTGTTTGGGCAACTTCCAAGGCCCCCAGAAGGAGAAGCCTGGCCTCAGCATTGGGGGTGGAGTGTCCAGCCAAGGCCAGGCCAAGGGAATGGGGTGCAAAGGAGCCCTCTCCAGGGACTGGTGACATCCACCCCTCAATTCCCACCCACCCCAGCCCGCTGTGTTCACCCGATTCTTTCTGAGCCTTCACTGGGAAGTCATTCTCAGTTTCCCCATCTGTAGAATGGACACAAACACAGCCCCTGCCTCATAGGGTGGTACTGAGCATTAAAGGTCCCATCCTCAGAGGAAAGGTCATTTTGTGGTGTCCTGCAAAGAGGAACTGGTCCTGGCTGAGGGGGAACTAGCCAAGCCCTGTAGCCAGAGAGAGGAAGAGAGGGGTCCTAATGTCATGGGAGGTACCAGGAGTTGTATGGAGCTGGGATGTTCCATGCCTCAGTTTATCCCCACTGGGAGGGGTCTGAACGGGAGTCCCAGCCTTCCACCAGCCAGAGGGGTCCTGAGTTTGGGCACAGAGGCTCACCGCAGCCGAGCTTACCACCACTGACCCCAGAATTCCCCAGGGAGCCCCCTCCAGGAGGTGAATCGAGGTGGCTGGCTGGTGAGTCAGCCCTTCCCCTTGGCCCAGGAAGTGACACACACCCTCTCTCCCAGACCCTTTTGGGTCTCTCTGGATTATTGGGGTCGCATGCCTCCAAGCGCTCCCAGATTGGCCAGGATAAGATGTCCCCCCAAGCCCTCCGCATACGCCCCTGCTGCTGAGGCACCCCCCTCCTCTCTCTTCCCTTCCCCTCCCCTTCCCAGTTTCATCCACCCCACTTTCTGATTCTTTCTGTCCCTCTCTGTCTCCCCTCTCTGTCTCCCCTCTCTCTCCGTGTCATCTTGGGTTTGTCTATCTCTCCGCGTCTCACTGTCCCATCTGCCCCGTCAGTCTTTCAGTATGTAGGTTTCGTATTTCTCTGTCCCTCTCTCTGTGTCTATCTCTTCCAACTCTCTCCGTTTGTTTTCTTCCTTCCTCTCTCCCTCCCTTCCCCCGCCCCCCTTTATTCTCCCTCCATTTCCAGCCCCTTGTCTGTCTCTCTGGTGACAGGCAGGGAGGTCCCACCTCCAAAGCCCCTGGTGACCTGAGGAGGATTCTCTGAGGACACACTCTAAAAGGGGGCCCCTTAGCAGCAGGAGAGGGGGCCCGTTCAGTGAGAGCCCAGAGAGTGTTTCTGTTGCAGGGGAGCTCTGTGGAATGTCAGCAGTGGGTCCCGCGACAGGACATCAAGGCTGAGAGATCAAGTGTATGTGTTGTGGGTGTGATGTGCATGCTCATTCCTGTGTGTGCCTTTGAGGAAGAGAGTTTGTGGAGCAACTTATGAGGGGGATCTGAGAGAACACCTGGTCAACCCTGAAATCACACCGGGCAGCATTCACGTGGCTGATTCTCACGGTACTCTAGGAAGTGGGCCCCATCATCATTCCCATTCTACAGAAGGGGAAACGGAGGCACAGAGACGTGAGAAAACCTGCCCAAGGTCCAGGATTTGACCTGACTCTGGCTGTGCTCTGAACCAACGCCCACACAGCCCGCGGGTCAAGGGAGCAGGCAGCTGCAGACTCAGGCCCCTTCTTGACCTCCCACTTCCTGAAACCCACCTGGAGCCCGAGGAGGGGTCGCCCACTCTCTCTCCTTGAGCAAGGACAGGGCCCCAGCCTGGGGGGCCAGCAGCCCCCTTCCCTCAAACGTGTCCCCTGACACCCCTCTTCTGTTCCAGCACTCTGCCTTTTGCTGACGCTGTCAGGAGCCAGATCCCAGAGAGGTGAGGAAGGTGCACCCAGGGGTGAGTCTGCGGGAGCAACGTAGCCACAGCCAGAGCCTGGGAGGGGCCCAGGCCCCCACCCCGCTCCCTCAGCCCGGGAAGAAGAAGCTCAGGGTTGTCCCCCAAGCCCAGAACTCCCTCCTCTGGAACCACCCTGCCCACCCAGCCCCTTCTAAGCTCTCACCTTCTGACCATGGTCTCTGTCCCCACAGCTTCTTGTGCCCTGTGGTGTCCCCCAAACTCCAAGTGTGACAGTGCCACCACCTGTCGCTGTGACCCAGGATTCAGTTCATTTGGGGAGATCATCACCAGCCCCACAGAGTTCTGTGATGGTACAGAGGTTTGGGGGTGGTGGAGGGGTGCACCCGAGACTGTGGGGTATCACCAATGCAGAGGGGGACATGGTGGGGTTTGGGCATCTCAGCCGTTGACCTCAGGATCATCATCAAGAGCAGAGAAAAGAGAAAGGAAAAGATATCAAGTTGGAGAGATAAGAAGTGAATAAACATGGCTTCTTGGAGACGAGCTAGACCCCAGAAGTGCCACAGCTTGTCCTTCCAGGACTGGGGAGGAGGGTGCAGAGCTTCCCATCCATCCCTCACCTTGGCACTGCCCACTGTGTCCAAATCTAGGGTGCCTATCAGAAGGCTGAGATGAGCAGAGCCGATTAAGTGGCCTTCAGGATTGGCTTGCTCAAGCCACAGCCCAACCACAACAATGCAGCCTGAGTCTTATTCTTTCCAAAAGACATTGATTGTCAGGCCCTGTGCTGGGGAGTCAGGTGCGGGTGGGGTGTCTGCCCTGAGGAAACTCCTATCTACAGGAGGTGACTCTTTTCCCTGTTGTGTCCCAGACATCAACGAGTGTGCACCACCTACGGCAGTGTCCTGTGGAAAATTCGCCGACTGCCAAAACGTGGAGGGCAGTTACTACTGTATGTGCAGCCCAGGATATGAGCTCGCTTCTGGGGGAAAAAGGTTCAGGAATGAGAGTGAGAACACATGTCAAGGTAAGAACCCTCACCGTCCCCCATCTCCTCCGGCAGAACTGCTCCTGTGCTACACACGTGCTACTCGGAGCTAAGACGGGACAGGTGTGCTGTGGGTCTGTCCCACCAGCACAGAGAGGCAGGTGGTGTGAGACCCACAGTCACAGACCTTGGGACCAGGTGCCTGGGTCCAAACCCTGACTTTGCCACCTGACAGCTGGGTGTGTGATGTTGGCCTGGATACTTACTCATAAAGCATGTTCACATTTAAGATGTGATAATATCATTGCAATTTTCAGTTAAAAGAGAGAGACAGAGGGAGAAAGTCCCTATCTTTTAAAGATAAAAACAAAAGCTGCTTTGCCTTTTGTTAACCTTGTGACCTTGAACAAGTTACTTTGCTTCTCTGTGCCTCAGTTTACCCAAAGGGAGAAGACAAGGGTAGCATTGCTGGGAAGGGAAATGAGATCACAAAAGGGCTTGACAGCACCTGACTCACAGAAAGTGCTTTATCAGTGATGGCTGAAAAAGCCATCTCCAAAGTGTCTTATGGGAAGTCACAGTTTAGGCCCAGGAGCAGCTGGTGCCTCCTCGCATAACCAGGCTGTGCCCATTTTGCAGGAGGAGATGGCTGAGTGGGGGAAGGGGTGTCAGGCACCCTCAGGGCAGGTGGGAGTCAGCAGTGGGCAGACGGGGGAGTCACGGCTCACCCTGAGAGAGGGAATCAGTGCAGAGTCCAGACAGCATGGAGGGGAACTGAGCGAAGGAGGGAGGGGAGCCATGCCGCCAGAGAGGACTCTGATAGGGGTACACCAGACCCTCCCTGAGCAGAGAAAAAAGCCTATGGCCCTGGTCCCAGACCCTACACTCCTCGCCCTGTGAGCGGGCAAGTGGCTGGAGGAGCCTCACTGGTGGGAGGGAGGAGGCAACAGGGCAGAGTGTGTGTGCTGGAAACATGTATGCAGCACTGCTGGTCCACATGATGATCCCTGTGGGTGGACGCCACCTCACACAACGTGGCTGGGCCAGATGGCAGAGCCTTCTTGAATTAGGAAAAGGCCCTTCTGCTCCAGGCGGACACAGTCGTGTTTGGGGAACAGAGGGTGGGCAGGTTTTCAGCCCCTACTTGTCCACTCTGCTGAGCACCCTGTACAGTGAACAACCTGAGCAACTGCACACAATGGTCGTGGATCCCTGTCCATGTACCCGGGCTGGCGGGGCCTCCCACACACTGCTTTGAGCCCCCCACGTGCGGGGGAACGGGGTAGTTTTTGTTGCTGTGTTAGATACAGGCTAGAGCTGAGAGAGCTGAGGCAGAGACATGCATGAGCAGGGGTGAGGTCAGAGAGGAGCTCCCACGGACCCCAAGACGGGTGATGGGGAGACGATCTTGCTGGCTCACAGCAGGGCCTGTGGCCTGAAAACCCAGCTCAGTGGGGGCTCAGCGGGCCCAGTCTGTGTCCCACCAGCGCCTCACACCTCAGGCAGGGGCAGATTAACCAGTAAGCATGGTACACACCAGCTTACAGTAAGCAAGGTGCACACGGGCTTAATTGTGTTTACTTACTAACTTGTAGTGCACAATTTCACATCAAAGATGTAGTGAAAAACGAGTGAAATTGTGTACTACAGATTAGTAAGTAAGCACAATTAAGCCTGTGCATACCTTGCTTATTGGGTAAAGGGCACGTCCACCATGTCACAGCTCATGGGGCCTGTGACAGGCATGAGACCCAAGGTCATGCCCTATCTCCCTAGACCTTCTCCCTGGCATCCTAGGGCCACTTCCAAAAGTTCTAAACACCCCCCTGCCCATCCGACATCTTATTTGCCTAAAACAAAAGGGGCAGCTTTCAAAATGTTTAACAGCCTCACCATGTGGTACCTTCCAGTGCAATATTCATCCTCTCCACCATCGACCTGACTGCCAGGGCAAGACAGCCTCTCCCATCTGCCCACACGAGCGTCCCTCTCTGGGCCTCCAGTGCTCAGCCATGCCCAGAACCCTCTCTGACTCTCAGGCCTCCTGAAAACACAGGAGGAGGGAGATTCAAGGGCAGGTCCACTGTCCCCTGGCCAACAACCTCCACCGGGAGAAGAGCCTGCTGGTACCCCATTCCCCTTCATGCTCAGCCTGCGTCCCATTTCTCCCACCAAGGTTCTGCCTGACCCTCTCAAATAGTTTTGGCTCACCAGCCTGAGTGTCAGCTCTGGAAGATGCTGGTCGGGGCGGGGCTTAATTGTGTTTACTTACTAACCTGACACCCACCCCCACCGGGAGAGCTGGGTGAAGCAGAGGCTCTGTCTGGGCCAGATAGCAGAGAGGACGTCTTCAGCACCATTTCCCAGGCTGAGTTTCTCCCAGGAGGTCAAGAAGACGTGTGGGGGCTGGACCGCTCGACACAAAAATGAGGCTGAGCCCCACTGGTGGGAGACGAGGGTGAGATGTGGATTCACTACTCAGACATGGGTTCTCACCCAGCCACTTCCTGCCAAGTCCACAGGGTGCCTTTGTGGGAATCAGGAAAAGGTACCTTCTTGTCCCCAGGTCTGCCCACCCTGGCCTGGTGCCCTCGTGCAGGGCACAGCCTGCTCACATAGCCCTGGCTCAGGTGCAAGCCTCGGTTCGTCTCCTGGGAGCTGGAGTCTCAGAGTTGGTATGGATGAGAAAACGCTGACCTGGGACCAGGGTTGCTGGGATTGTGAGAAGAGCTTGGCTGCAGAGCAGTTGCCCTGAGGAATCAGGCCAAAGGTCACAGAAGCCAGGAGTCCCCTGGGAGAAGCAGCATTTCTGGCCTCGTTCCCAGGAAGGCCGACCCTGCCCTTGCTCCATCTCTTCGGTCCATGACACAAGAAGCCAGGAGCCCCTCACCCCACTGGGGGCTGCCTGGGGTGGGGGGCAAAGGGGCCGGAGCTGGCAGATGGGGAGGACTCGGCCATCGCAGCCACATCTGGAGCTGAGCATCGGGGCCACCATACTTGCCCATAAATGCCTCTGTGTGAATTAGAAAAGGCCCACTTGTTGGGAGGAGACAGCTTTGTAGATGCTTCTGCTCCAGGAAACACACCCATCCCCAGCCCCAAAGGCTGCCCACGGCTGCAGGAGTCTACCCTCCTCTCCTTCCCCTTGCAGACGTGGATGAGTGTCAGCAGAACCGCAGACTCTGTAAAAGCCCAGGCATCTGCGTGAATACACAGGGCAGCTACACCTGCCTGTGCCCTCTCGGCTTTGAGTTCAAACCGGAAGACCCAAAGCAATGCACAGGTACAGCCCCCGGAAGACGTGTGTGAGGCTGGACTGGAACCCGGGTGTCTTAGTTATCTAGTGCTACTATAACAGAAATACCACAAGTAGGTGGCTTAAAAACACACAGAAATTCAGAGCGCCGGATCTAGAGCAAGGCTTTCTCTCTGTCATCTCTGGAGGAAGGTCCTTGTCTCTTCAGCTTCTGCTTCCTGGTTCCTTGGAGAGCTCCACGCAGCTTGGCATCTATCTTCCCCATCGCTCCTTCTTCTGCTTGTTTAATCTCTTTTATATCCCAAAAGAAGGAGCCCTGGTGTTGCAGTGGTCAAACCACTCGGTTGCTAACCAAAGGTAGTGGTTCCAACTCACCAGCGGCTCTGCAGGAGACAGATGTGGCAGCCTGCTTTTGTAAAGATTTACGTGGGGGCGGTTCTGTTGTGGTCTATAGGGTCCCTATGAGTTGGAATCAACTCAACAGCAATGGGTTATATCTCAAAAGAGATTGACTCAAGACAAACCCTGCACTAATCCTGCATCATTAAACATAACAAAGATAGCTCATTCACAAATGGGACTATAACCACAGGCATTTAAAACAAAAAAAACAAATCCTTTGCCTTGGAGTTGATTCCGACTCACAAGGACCCTATACAACAGAGGTTAAGATGTAGAACATATTTTTTTTTTTTTTGCAAGAGGACGCAATTCAATCCATAACATCGGGTATGTGTGGAGGCAGGTCACCCAGCCCAAGGAGGCAGGAGAAGATTCTCAGATTCCTATAAGGCCAGGGACCTGCTAAGACCCTCCCCAAGAACACACCTCATCAGAAGGTGCCAGCACGGGACAGGGGCCTTATGAACTGGGGTTCCCGGCAGAGCCCCCTGCCCCTAGACCTTCCTCTTCTGTCTCATGCATGCAAAGTAGAGGAAGGTGCCACTCCCGGTTCTGAGAAAGATAACCTTGACTCGGTTTCCCTCCTGGGTTCAGTTTCACTGCCAATAAACTGGATCTGGGGACCATGGTCCCTGCTGCACATATTTTGTGTGGAGGTCACAGGGAGCTTTGGGATTGATCTTGAAGGTCACCAGGTAGCAGTACTTTCAATAATGGTCGGGTCCTGGGCTCTGGGCAGTAAGAAGGTAGGGAAGGGAGTGTGGTGAGTAAAAGGGGGGGCCTGTGCCAGGCTGGACAAGGCCTGATCTTCTGCCTTTGTCCTCAGATGTGGATGAATGTTCCTTGGAGCAAAACCCGTGTCCCAACACCACTCACTGCCTCAACACTGTGGGTGGCTATAAATGCCACTGCAGACCTGGCTGGAAGCCGATACCTGGGTCACCCAATGGCCCAAACAACACTGTTTGTGAAGGTACGGAGCTCAGATCCCTCATCTTAGAGACCCTCAGTCAAAACATCTGGTCACAGATTCTAGGGCACCCACACCAACCAAGCAGAATGAGTGCTGGGGTCCCCTGCTGGGCCAGGCATCAACCCCTCTTAGACTAGCTATGAAAAGACATGGAGGATGCCAGGGAAGGAGCTGGGTATCCGGGGAGGCTCCCTGGAGCCTCAGGTAGCAGCTAATTACTGACCGGGATGAAGGTGTTTCAATACTGTCCCATGTGTACATTGTAGGGGCTCATGTGCTTCCTGTCAGGCCTCCCCACACTTCCATGATCCCCGCCTTGTCCACCTCTCAGGGATGTGCCATCACCAGGTGGCATCATCTCACACACGGTGGGGGGCCTAATACCAGGAAGAAAGGGGTGAGGCTTTCAGAGGAGAGAGGACCCGACCCAGGCTGGGACAGGGCCTGACCCTCTTCTTGTGACCCCAGACACGAACAAGTGCATTTCCAGGCAGCATGGGTGCCCCAGCTCCACCCGCTGCCTCTACACCCAGGAAGTAAAAGTGCCGCTGCCACCTAGGCTTGATGCCTGTCTTAGTCATCCAGTGCTGCTCTAACAGAAATAACACAAGTGGTGGCTTTAAGACACAGAAATTTATTTTCTCACAGTAGAGGAGGCTAAAAGTCCGAATTCGGGGTGCCAGCTCTAAGGGAAGGCATTCTCTCTCTGTAGGCTCTGGACGAAGGTCCTTGTTTCTTCAGCTTCTGCTTCCTGGTTCCTTGGAGATCTCCACGTGGCTTGGCATCTGTCTTCCCCATCTCTCCTTCTTTTGCTTGCTTGTTTAATTTCCTTTATATCTCAAAAGGAGGAGCCCTGGTGGTGCAGTGGTTAAAACACTTAGCTGCTTACCACCAGCCACTCTGTGGGAGAAAGATGTTGCAGCCTGCTTTAGTAGATTTACAACCTTAGAAACCCCAGGGGGCAGCTCTACTCTGATCTATAAGGTCGCTATGAGTTGGAATCAAAACCAAGCAATGGCTTATATCACAAAAGAGATTGACTCAAGACCCATCCTACACTAATTCTGCCTCATTAACATAACAGAGACAGCCCAATCCCAAATGGGTTTATAACCATGGATTTAGAGGTTAGGATTCACAACACAGATTTTGGGAAGACACATTTCAGTCCATAACACCAGGTATGGATGGAAGCAGGTCACACAGCCCAAGGAGGCTGGAGAAGATTCTGAGATTCCTATAAGGCCAAGGGCCCCATAAGGCCCTGCCCAAGGATTCACCTCACCAGAGGTCCCAGCACAGGGCAAGGGCCTTCTGGAACTGGGCTTCCCCTGCAGAGCTCCTGCGCCCTGAGAGCACCCCCAGACCTTCCTCATCTGTCTCATGCAAGCAAAGTAGAGGCAGGTGTCACTTCTGGTTCTCCCCAGCCAGGGCTGGGGAGGGAGCAGGAGAGAGTCCTTAGTCAGTAAGTTCAGCTCCCATGACTCAGTTTCCCTCCTGGCTGTGGTTTCACTGCCCATAAACTAGGTCTGGTGACTATGGTCCCTGCTGCACTCATCTTGTGTGGAGGCCACCATAAGATGCTTTGCGATTGAAGTTGAAGGTCACCAGGTGGCAGCGCTTTCAATAATGGTGGGGTCCTGAGCTCCAGACTGCAAGAAGATGGGGGAGTGGGTGTGGCTAGTCAGGGGAGGCCTGAGCCAGGCTGGGCAAGACCTGATCTTCTTTGTCCTCAGATGTGGATGAATGTTCCTTGGAGCAAAACCCGTGTCCCAGCACCACCCACTGCCTCAACACTGTGGGTGGCTATAAATGCCACTGCAGACCTGGCTGGAAGCCGATACCTGGGTCACCCAATGGCCCAAACAACACTGTTTGTGAAGGTACGGAGCTCAGATCCCTCATCTTAGAGACCCTCAGTCAAAACATCTGGTCACAGATTCTAGGGCACCCACACCAACCAAGCAGAATGAGTGCCGGGGTCCCCTGCTGGGCCAGGCATCAACCCCTCTTAGACTAGCTATGAAAAGACATGGAGGATGCCAGGGAAGGAGCTGGGTATCCGGGGAGGCTCCCTGGAGCCTCAGGTAGCAGCTAATTACTGACCGGGATGAAGGTGTTTCAATACTGTCACACGTATACATTGTAGGGGCTCATGTGCTTCCTGTCAGGCCTCCTCACACTCCCATGATCCCCACCTCGTCCACCACTCGGGGATGTGCCATCACCAGGTGGCATCATCTCACACAGGTGGGGGGCCTAATACCAGGAAGAAAGGGGTGAGGCTTTCAGAGGAGAAAGGACCCGACCCAGGCTGGGACAGGGCCTGACCCTCTTCTTGTGACCCCAGACATGAGCAAGTGCATTTCCAGGCAGCATGGGTGCCCCAGCTCCACCCGCTGCCTCTACAACCAGGAAGTAAAAGTGCCGCTGCCACCTAGGCTTGATGCCTGTGTTAGTCATCCAGTGCTGCTCTAACAGAAATAACACAAGTGGTGACTTTAACAAACGGAAATTTATTTTCTCACAGTTTAAGAGTCTAGAAGACTGAATTCAGGGCACTGGCTCTAAAGGAAGGCTTTCTCTCTCCGTAGGCTCTGGAGGAAAGTTCTTGTCTCTTCAGCTTCTGCTTCCTGGTTCCTTGGAGATATCCACGTGGCTTGGCATCTGTCTTCCCCATCTCTCCTTCTTTTGCTTGCTTGTTTAATTTCCTTTATATCTCAAAAGAAGGAGCCCTGGTGGTGCAGTGGTTAAAACACTTAGCTGCTTACCACCAGCCACTCTGTGGGAGAAAGATGTTGCAGCCTGCTTTGGTAGATTTACAACCTTAGAAACCCTATGGGGCAGTTCTACTCTGATCTATAAGGTCGCTATGAGTTGGAATCAAAACCAAGCAATGGCTTATATCACAAAAGAGATTGACTCAAGACACACCCTACATTAATCCTGCCTCATTAACATAACAGAGAAAACCCAATCCCAAATGGGCTTATAACCATGGATTTAGAGGTTAGGATTCACAACACAGATTTTGGGAAGACACAGTCCCATCCATAACATCGGGTATGGATGGAAGCAGGTCACACAGCCCAAGGAGGCTGGAGAAGATTCTGAGATTCCTATAAGGCCAAGGGCCCCCTAAGGCCCTGCCCAAGGATTCACCTCACCAGAGGTCCCAGCACAGGGCACGGCCTTCTGGAACTGGGCTTCCCCTGCAGAGCCCCCTGCCCCTGAGAGCACCCCCTAGACCTTCCTCATATGTCTCATGCAAGCAACTCCTTTGAGACTAGCCATGAAAAGATATGGAGCTGCCAGGAAAGAAGCTGGGTGTCCAGGGGGAGGATCCCTGGGGGCCGCAGACAGCAGCTAATTACTGACTGGGATGAAGGTGTTTCAATACTGTCACAGGTATACATTGTAGGGGCTCATGTGCTTTCTGTCAGGCCTCCTCACAGTCCCATGATCCCAACCTCGCCCACCACTCGGGGATGTGCCATCACCAGCCGGCATCATCTCACAAGTTGGGGGAAGAGGACTAATACCAGGAAGAAAGGGGTGAGGCACTCAGAGGAGAAGGGACCTGACCCGGGCTGGGTCTCACCTCCTGCATCTATACTGAGGAAATATACACGTGCCGCAGTCAACAAGACTTGACTCCCAAACTCAGGTTCCAGAATAACCAAATGACTACCAAATGTGAAGTTACCTGGCCTGACTTGCCCCCAGACGCCACCCCCAACACACACACACCTTCCCAACCAGTAAACCATGTCCTGTCCCTACAGAGATGTCCTTCCCCTCCTGGACCCGGCCCTCTGGAGTCAGCAGCCAGGTAAGTGGCTCCGGCGGGTTCTAGGAAGCAGGAAATTCCTCCGCACAGCATCCGCCCTTTTGCCCTTCCTCCCGGCCCCCCTACTGGGCTCTCTGATCCCTTTGTCTCTCTCCCTAGAGCCTCTCCCGCTTCTTTGACAAAGTTCAGGATCTGGGCAGAGACTTCAAGCCAGAATCAGCTCATTACACCATCAGGGTAAGGATGGGACCCAGGGGAGACACGGTGGAGTTGTCCCACGTAGGCCGGGGGCATCCTTGGTCCGAGGGAGACCGGCTTCAGTGGAGAGAGCCCTGGTCTGAGCCCTGCCTCTCTGGGGTGGGTGGTGGGAGGAGGATATTCAAGATGGGTATTCTGTACACTCTTAGACACCTAAGTGCACTTTTCTCTTACTGCTCCTGGCTCTTAGTTATGGCATCTTGATATTCCTGACCAGGGTGACCTCTGAGGAGACGGGGTCCCAGGGGCAAGGACCCCCAGGGATTCCCATCCAGTGCCACCTTTATCCCCCAGACTAGACAGTCTCCAGGGTCTGTTCTCTGGAGCTGATTGGTCAGTGTCTTTGGGCAGCCCCTCTGACCGGTGGCCAATGAGCTCTGCATCTCATCCTCCAGAACCTCACATGGGAGGTGGATGAGCTGCTGGAGACCCCCGGGGACCTGGAGAACCTGTCTCACTCAGAGCAGCACTGTGTGGCCACTAACCTGCTTGATGGCCTGGAGAATGTCCTGAAAGTCCTGAGCAAGTTCCTGCCCAAAGGGCCCCTAACCCTGCGTGCTCCTGCAGGCACAGGTGAGTCCCTGGTTCTGTCCAGGTCTCCTGCTCTGCCTGCTCCCTGCCAAATCCTCCCCCAGCGCCACTGGAGTTGAGGCACTACACTTGTGTCCTGGGTTGTTCTCATAAACAAACTAAAATCAAAGAAAACAAGAAATACATAAAACTGTCACTAGTATACATTTTCATTATAATATAAATTATCAGAAGATTAAACAATAATTAGGAAGAATTTAACAAACTAGACACTGTTTCAAACAAAGACGATTCCTTGCATTTGGAAGGATACAAATTTTTATATTATTTATAATTTAAGTATGATTTTCTTGATTGAGATAAAATTCATATAGCATACAAATCATCATTTTTACCATTAAAAAGTGAACAATTCAGCGGCATTTAGAATAATCATTATGGTGTACAACCATCACTTATATCTAGTAACAAAATATTTTCATCAACCCAAACAGAAACTTCACACCCATTAAGTAGTCACTCCCCATTGCCCCCTTCCCCAGCCTCTGGCAACCACTATCTGCATTCAGTCTCTGTGGATTTGCCTATTTAGAATATTTCACGTAACCAATGGAATCATACAGTACGTGACCTTTTATGCCTGGCTTCTTTCAGCTAGCATAATGTTTTCAAGATTTATCCATGTTATAGCATATGTGAGTATTTCATTCTTTTTTATGGATAATATTCCATTGCCTAGATAGATCAAGGAGCCTTGTTTATCCATGCACCAGTTGATGGACATTTAGTTTGTTTCCACCTTTTGACTATTTCGAATAGTGTTGCTATGAACACTGTTTACATGTTTTTGATTGAATGCGTGTTTTTATTTTTGGGAGTATATGCCAATGAGTCGGATTGCTGGGTCATATTGCAATGCTGTGTTTAACTTTTTGAGGACTCGCCAAATTGCTTTCCACAGTGGCTGCACCATCTCACACTTCCGCCACCAATGTATGAGGGTTACAATTTCTCCACATCCTTGCCAACATTCATTATTTTTCTTTTTTTTTTCTTTTGAATATAGTCCTTCTAGTGTATGTAAAGAGCCCTAGTAGCACAATGGTTAAGGCATTCAGCTGCTAACCTAAAGGTCAGCAGTTCAAACCCACCAAGCACTCCGAGGGAGAAAGATATTGTAGTCTGCTTCCGTAAAGATTTATAGCCTTGGAAACCCTATGAGGCTGTTCTTTTCTGTCCTATAGGGTCACTATAAGTCAGAATCAACTCAACAGCAATTGGCTTTTGGTTTAGTGTGTCTCCAGTGGTATCTTATTGTGTTTTGGTTTGCATTTTCCTAGTGATTTTGTTGTTGCATGTTATTTCAAGTGCTTGATGGTCATTTGTGTATCTTCTTTGGAGAAATGTCTATTTTAGTCCTTTGCCTGTTTTTGAATTGGGTTGTCTCCTTTCTTCTTGAGTTATAGGAGTTCTTTATGTATTCTGGTTACTAAACCAGCACCACTTGTTGAATTGTCTTTTCCCATTGAATGGTCTTGGCATCCTAGTCAAAAATCAAATGACCATAGACATATGGGTTTTTTTTCTGGACTCTTAATTCTAGCCTACATTCTATATATCTATCCTTGTGATAGTACCATCCTGTTTTGATTACTATAGCTTTGTACTTGCTTTGAAATCAGGAAGGTGAGTCCTCCAACTTTGTTCCTTTTTTTTTTTTTTTCCTTTAATTGTGCTTTAGGTGAAAGTTTACAGCTCAAGTTAATTTCTCATTCAAAAATTTATACTCATATTGTTTTGTGCAATCCCCACAATGTGACAGCACACTCCTCCTTTCCACTCCGGGTTCCCTGTGTCCATTCGACTGGTTCCTGTCCCTTCTTGCCTTCTTATCCTGTTTTCGGACAGGAACTGCCCATTTGGTCTCGTATATCTGATTGAACAAAGAAGCACATTCCTCAAGTGTATTATTTTTTGTTTTATAGTTTTTTAAGATTGTTTTTGGTATTCAGGGCCTCTTCCAATTCCATATGAAATTTAAGATCAGTGTATCCATTTCTGCAGATAGGTCATTGGGATTTTAGGTAGGAATTGCACTGAATCTGTAGATTGCTTTGGGTAGTATTTTCATCTTAATAATATTAATTCATGAACACAGGATATCTTTCCATTTATTTAAGTTTTTTTTTAAATTTCTTTCAGCAACATTTAGTGGTTTTCAGTGAATAATTCTTGCAACTCTTTGATTAAATTTACACATATAGATTTTGTTGAGAATATTTGTGTCTATATTCATAAGGGTGAATGGTCTATAGTTTTCTTTTCTTGTGATGTCTTTACCTAGCTTTGACCTCATAGAATGAGTTAGGAAGTGTTCCCTTCTCTTCTGTTTTTTAGAAGAGTTTGCAAAGAATTGGTGTTACTTCTTTAAATGTTTGGTAGAATTAATCAGTGAAGTCATCTATCTGGTCCTCATCTTTTGGGAGATTTGATTACTGATTCAATTTCTTGTTATATTGTTGTTGCTGCTGTTGTTGTTAGGTGTTATCGAGTCGATTCTTACTCAAAGCAACCCCACGTGACAGAGTAGGACTGCCCCATAGGGTAGTCTAGGCTGTAATCTTTACAGGAACATATCACCAGATCTTTCTCCTGAGAAGCCACTGGATGAGTTCAAACCACTAACCTTTCAGTTAGCAGCCAAGCTCTTAACCATTGCGCCACCAGGGCTCCTTTCGTATATCTGTTCAAATTTTCTATTTCTGCCTGAATTTGGTAGTTTGTGTGTTTCTAGGAATTTGTCCATTTCATCTAGGTTATCTAATTTCTTGTCATACAATTTCACATATTCTCATGTAAGGATTAAAAGAGAATATATAAATACACATACATAAAAAATGGTATTACTTCAACCACATTACTGGCACAATTACTAACCTAACTTCCTTACCTTATGTCATCCCACAACTCATAGATCTGTCTCTGGTTGTGATGGAGCAAAGAGTCAGGGATGTCACCTTAGGCCAGAATTACACAAGGATGTTGCTGAAATGGGACACAGCACAAGAACCTGAAGACTCTGGTAATGCTGAGGTGGGGGAGGGGAAGGCCACTTAGGTCTGGTGGTGGAACAAGATAGCCAGGGATGTGATGCACAGAGAATTCAAGATTAAGGAGAAGTGTGGGGTGAGTGGGACTAAAAGAAGAGGAATAGGTGATAAAGAAGGAGTGCTTTGGGGAAAGGGCCCCTGGTGGGGACTCTAAGAAGTCAATCTTGGCCTCGTCCTCCAGACCCTTTTGTGGCGGGCCTGGTCTCCATTCCAGGGATTGGCAAGCTGCTGGCTGAGGCGGCTCTACATGAGACACACAAGAGCTTGCAGTGGGGAGTCTCCTCCGTCCTACTCTCAGATGTCAACTCTGTCTTTCTGAGCCACAGTGACACTCAGAAGCTCAGCTCCCCAGTCACCTTTGTCTTCTCCCACCGTGTGAGTCCTGGAGGGATTTGGAATGAATGTGAAAGGAGCCTGAGCCCTGGACACATCCTTGCTGCTCAGTTCAGCTTTGGGCTCAGAGGTGCCCCCCATGGGTGCATCATGTCCCCAAGAACATTGGCCCTTCCCAAGCTAGCATTGGGTCAGCACCTCTGAGCACCAGGACCACCAGCTCACATCTGTGGCCTGTTCCTACAGCCGGTGACACTTGGGCCAGGGCAGAAGGTGCTCTGTGTCTTCTGGGACCATAAGAAACATGGATGTGGTCACTGGGCCACCACAGGCTGCAGGACAGTGAGCACTGAAGACACCAACACCACCTGCCACTGCACCCACCTCAGCAGCTTTGCTGTCCTTATGGCCCAGTATGATATGCAGGTAAGAGGACTGAGAGAGGATGCATTAGTCATCCTTTCAGGGTAACAAGTTACCACAAACTTGGCAGCTTAAAAATCACAAATTTATTACATCATAGTTTCTGTGGGTAAGAAGTCCAGCCCAGGGTAACTGGGTTCTCTGAACAGGGTCTTACAAGACTGAAATCAAGGTGTTAGCTGGGGCTGTGATCTCATCTGAGTCTTGGGGTCCTCCTCCAGGCTTTCTGGTTGTTGGTAAAACTCAGTTCCTTAAGGTTGTAAGACTGGGGCCCCTGTTTTCTTGCTAGCCGTCAGCCAAGGAGTGTGCTCAGCTGCTAGGGGCTACCTTCATTCCTTCTCATGTGGCCTATCACGTGTCCTCTCATGTGGTCTTCTCATAACATAGAAGAGTTCCTCTCGAGGTCAGCAAGAGAATGTCCCTCACCTCAAATCCCTCTTGAACTTTGAATATCTCCAGGAGGAGCCCAGATGCTTTAAAGGCCCACCTGATTAAGTCAAGCCTACCCAGGATAATCTTCCTATCTTTAAATCAGTTGCTTAGAGAACTTAATTTCATCTGCAGAATTCCTTCACAACAGCACCTAGATTGGTGTTTGATAACTGGGAGAAGGTGTGTGTACACCAGGGGTAGGGTTCTTGGAGGCTGTTATGGATTGAATTGTGTCCCCCAAAAATGTGTGTCAACTTGGCTCAGCCATGTTTCCCAGCATTCTGTTGTTGTCCTCCATTTTGTGATCTGATTTAATTATCCTATGTGTTATAAATCCTAATCTCTGCCTTTGGTTAATGAGGCAAGATTAGGTTGTGTTAAAAAGGATTAAAGTGAGATGCAACAGCTTTACTCAGGTCACAGCTCTGATCAGATTTAAGAGGAGTTTCCCTAGGGTGCAGCCTGCATCACCTTTTATCTTACATGAGATAAAAAGAGAGAGAGGCAAGCAGAGAGATAGGGCCCTCAATATCACCAAGCAAGAAGAGCCAAGAAGCAGAGCGCATCCTTCGGATCCAGGGTCCCTGTACTGAGAAGCTACTAGGCCAGGGAAAGATTGATGACAAGGACCTCCCCCTAGAACTGACAGAGAGAGAAAGTCTTCCCCTGGAACTGGCACCCTGAATTTGGACTTCTAGACTCATATGGTCTACTATGCCAAGAATGACAACTCGAAGAGGAATGGCACTGCATTCATCATCAAAAAGAACATTTCAAGATCTGTCCTGATACAATGCTGTCAGTGACAGGATAATATCCACATGTCTACAAGGAAGATGAGTTAATACAACTATTATTCAAATTTATGCACCAACCACTAGGGCCAAAGATGAAGAAATTGAAGATTCTTACCAATCAATTTCTGCAGTCTGAAATCTATCAAACGTGCAATCAGCATGCATGGATAATTACTAGTGATTGGAATGCAAAAGTTGGAAACAAAGAAGAAGGATTGGTAGTTGGAAAACATGGCCTTGGTGGTAGAAATGATGCCAGAGATTGCATGATAGAATTTTGCAAGACCAACAACTTCTTCACTGCAAATACCATTTTCACCAACATAAACGGCAACTATACACGTGGAACTTGCCGGTTGGGATACACAGGAATCAAATCGACTGCATCTGTGGAAAGCGATGATGGAAAAGCTCAATATCATCAGTCAGAACAAGCCAGGGACGGACTGCAGAACAGACTATCAATAGCTCATAAGCAAATTCAACTTGAAGCTGAAGAAAATTAGAACAAATCCAAGAGAGCCAAAGTCTGACCTTGAGTATATCCCACCTGAATTTAGAGACCATCTAAAGAATAGATTTGATGCGCTGAACACTAATGACCAAAGACCAGACAAGTTGTGGAATGACATCAAGGACATCATACATGAAGAAAGCAAGAGGTCATAAAAGAGACAGGAAAGAAAGAAAAGATCAAAATGGATGTCAGAAGAGAGTCTGAAACTTTCTCTTGAACATTGAGTAGCAAAGATGAAAAGAAGAAATGATGAAGTAAAAGAATTGAATAGAAGATTTCAAACGGCAGCTCGAGAAGACAAAGTAAAGTATTATAATGACATGTGCAAAGACCTGGAGGTAGAAAACCAAAAGAGAAGAACATGCTCAACATTTCTCAAGCTGAAAAAACTCAAGTCTCAAGTTGCAATATTAAAGGATTCTGTGGGCAAAATACGGAACGATGCAGGAAGCATCAAAAGAAGATGGAAGGAATACACAGAGTCACTGTAACAAAAAGAACTGGTCAATGTTCGGGCATTTCAGGAGGTATCATATGATCAAGATCCTATAGAACTGAAAGAAGAGGTCAAAGCTGCACTGAAGACACTGGCGAAAAACAAGTCCCCAGGAATTGACAGAATACCAATTGAGATGTTCCAACAAATGGATGCAGCTCTGGAAGTGCTTACTCATCTATGCCAAGAAATATGGAAGGCAGCTACCTGGCCAACTGACTGAAAGAAATCCATATTTATGCCCATTCCAAAGAAAGGTGATCCAACCGAATGCGGAAATTATTGAACAATATCATTAATATCACACGCAAGTAAAATTTTGCTGAAGATCATTCAAAAGTGCCTGCAGCAGTATATCAACAGGGAACTGCCAGAAATTCAAGCCAGATTCAGAAGAGGATGTGGAACCAGGGATATCATTGCTGATGTCAGATGGATCCTGACTGAAAGCAGAGAATACCAGAAAGATGTTTACCTGTGTTCTATTGACTATGCAAAGGTATTCAACTGTGTGGATCATAACAAACTATGGATAACATTGCAAAGAATGGGAATTCCAGAATACTTAATTGTGCTCATGAGGAACCTGTACATAGATCAAAAGGCAGTTGTTCCAACAGAACAAGTGGCTACAGAGTGGTTTAAAGTCAGGAAAGGTGTGTGTCAGGGTTTTATCCTTTCACCATACTTATTCAATCTGTATGATGAGCAAATAATCTGAGAAACTGGACTATACAAAGAAGAATGGGGCATGGGGATTGTAGAAGACTCATTAACAACCTTTGATATGCAGGTGACACAACCTTGCTTGTTGAAAGTGAAGAGGACTTGAAGCACTTACTGATGAAGATCAAAGACTACAGCCTTCAGTATGGATTACATCTCAACATAAAGAAAACAAAAATCCTCACAACTGGACCAATAAGCAGCATCATGATAAACGGAGAAAAGAATGAAGTTGTCAAGTATTTTATTTTACTTGGATCCACAATCAACGTCCGTGGAAGCAGCAGTCAAAAAATCAAAAGATCCATTGCATTGGGCAAATCTGCTGCAAAAGACCTCTTTATTCAAGATAAGTGGTATCTTGGGTGAAGGGTGAGACAGTACACAATACAGGGGAAACTAGCACAACTTGTACAAGGAAAGGTCATGGAAGCTCCATAGACACATCCAGACTCCCTGAGGGACTGAATTGCTGGGCAAAGGGCTGTTGGGACCATGGTCTCTGGGAACATCTAGCTCAATTAGCATAACACAGCTTATAAAGACAATACTCTACATTCTACCTTGGTGAGTAGTGTCTGGGGTCTTAAAAGCCTGTGAGCGGCCATCTAAGATAACTCCACTGGTCTCAACCCTCCAGGAGCAAGGGAGAATGAAGCGAACAGGATACAAGGAAAAGATTAGTCTGAAGGACTAATTGTCCACAGCTACCAAGGCCTCCACCGGACTGAGCCCAGTACAGCTAGATGGTGCCCAGCTACCACCACTGACTGCTCTGACCAGGATCACAACAGAGGATTCTGGACAGAGCTGGAGAAGGATGTAGAACATAATTCTAACTCACAAAAAAAAAAAAAGACCAGATTTACTGGCCTAAAGGAGACTGGAGAAACCCTGAGAGTATGGCCCCCAGACACCCTTTTAGCTCAGTGGCGAAGTTATCTCCGAGGTTCACCGTTCAGCCTGGGAGTGGACAGCCCAGTAAAACCAAATGAGAGTAATGAGGTACAGTAGTCCAGTGACAAGGGCCAGAAGGCAGAAGGGGACAAGGAAGCTGGTGATAGGGAACCCAAGGTTGAGTAAGGATGTTGTTGATGTGTTGTGAGATTGTTAACCATTGTCATAGGGCAACATATGCAGTAACCGTTAAATGAGAAACTATTTTGTTCTGTAAGCCTTCATCTTAAGTGAGAATAACAGCACAATTGGAAGAGCATTGTCAATGTCACTGAACTGTGCAAGTAGAAATTTTTGAAATGGTGTATCTTTGGCTATGTGTAAAACCAAAAAAAAAAGGTTGAGAAGTTAGAGGGTTGACATGTTGTGGGGTTGTTAACCAATGTCATAAAACAATATGCGTACTACTGTTTCATGAGAAACTATTTGTTCTGTAAGCCTTCACCTGAAGTACAATAAAAAAATTAAAAATAAAATAATAAAAAAAAAGACCTCTTTATTCAAAAGCAGAGATGTCACTTTAAGGACTAAGGTGTGCTTGACCCTAACCATATAGTTTTCAATCGCCTCATATGCATGTGAAACCTGGACAGTGAATAAGGAAGACCGAAGAATAATTGATGCCTTTGAATTATGGTGTTGGCAAAGAATATTGAATATACCACGGACTGCCAGAAGCACAAACAAATCTGTCTTAGAAGAAGTACAACCAGAATGCTCCTTAGAAGCAAAGGTGGCAAGATTTCCTCTCACATACTTTGGATATGTTATCAGTAGGGGCCAGTCCCTGGAGAAGGACATCATGCTTGGTAAAGTAGAGGGTTAGTGAAAAAGAGGAAGACCCTCCATGAGACGGATTGACACAGGGGCTGCAACAATGGGCTCAAGAATAACAAGGATTGTGAGGACGGTGAAGACGCGGCAGTGTTTCATTCTGTTGTGCATAGGGTCGCTATGAGTCGGAACTGACTTGAGGGCATTAACAACAATCTGTGAGAGAATAAACTTGTTTATTAAAGCCATTTACTTGTGGTATTTCTGTTATAGCAGTACTAGATAACTAAGACAGGAGCCAACTTAGAATTCTGATTACCAGAGGGGCCTCTGGGACCATGGTTCTTCTAGGCTGTAGAGATTTTAGGAAGAAAAATTTGGTGATGACAGAGGTCAGAGGGGCCAAGGGAGCTAGTACAGATGCATCAGGGGCATGCTATCGTCCTGCCTGGCCAGCTGAGTTGGTTACTTCCTCTGAATTACCTGGAACAGAGACTTACTTTGATGACCCCCAGCTAATGGAACATTGACCAAGAGCACCCAAATGAAAATCAGCATGAAAAAGATCCCAGCCAAGTGACCAGAGCTCTTAGTAACACCAAGATATCTGACCCACACTCCAAGGTCATGTTTCCTCCTGCCACTAGCTAGATAAAAAATTATTCACATTTTTATTCATATATGGTATTTTTTATTTACTGAAGAGGTAAAATATTTGTGTTTCAAAGTTCAAACAGAATAAAACAAGGAACATTGAGTATTCTCCCTCCCACCCCTGCTCCCAGACACTTAGCCCCTCCCTCTCACTCAACCAATGTTCTCTGTGTCTCCTGCACTTTTCTCTGGGTATTTTATACATATAAAGACGATATGTATATTTGTTCATTTGTCCCCCCTTTTTGCACTCGCATAGCAGCACATTATATTCACTAATGTGCATTTTGTTATTTCACTGATTACATCAGAGATTATTCCCTATCAGTCTATAAACCTCACCATTATTTTTTATGATTACATAGCATTCCATTGTGTGAATGTGCCGTAAATTACATATCCAGTCTCCTCATGGTGGGCATTTTGTTTTGAATCATTTGTTAATAATAAACATTGTTACAATAAATTAGGCATATTTTATTTTCCTAATTTTTAGTACATAGTTAGGATATAGATAAAATTCATAATTGTATATTGATATTTCCATATTTTAATAAATAGAGGCTATAACTGTTAACACTTCCACCAGCACTATAAGGCATGTGTGACTTCTCACACCCCCAGTATTACGATTATCCAATTTTTGTATCTTTGCTCATCTGAGAGGTAAAGATAGCATCTGGTACAATTTTTATTTATCTTTTATTATGAACAAAATTGAACATATTTGTCTGTGTAAGGGCCATTTGTATTTCCTTTCCTGGAAACAGTTTGTTCACGTCCTTTCCCCACTTTTCTATTAGCTTGTTGATCCATTTCTTAGTGATTTGTGAGAGCTCACTATATAGTAAGGAAATTATCTCTTTATCTTTAGACCAAAAGTTCTCAAAATTTAGCATACATCAAAATAACCTGAAGGACTTGTTATTTATTTTTAAACTTAGTAAGGGATAATTTCAAATTTCAGGTAACTTGCAAAAGTAAAAAGAACACCCTTTATCCATACGTATCTATTTTTAATTTTACCCCTATTCTCTTTATCATTTGTCTCCTCTTCTCTCCTATCCTCCTGTCTCTTCCCCTCCCTTTCCCTTCACTCTTCTTCTCTCGCTCTTGCTCTTGCTTTACCTCTGTCTCTCTTTCTCCTAGATAGATTGAAATAGAATTGGTGAGGTTTTTTTCTTTTTTTCCTTTGTGGCTTTTAATGATTTTCGGTGGGGGGGAGTGGGAAAATATGAATTTCTTGCTACTACCATCATCAGCAGAGCGCTGGTGGTGCAGTGGTTAAGAACTTGGCTGCTAACAAAGAGGTTGTCAGTTCAAATCCACTGGCCGCTCCTTGGAAACCCTATGGGGCAGTTTTACTCTATCCTATAGGGTCATTATAGGGTCACTATGAGTCAGAATTAACTCGATGTCAACAGGTTTTGGTTTTTGGTTTTTACCATCATCAACAGCAAAGTAATTTTCTTCCTCTAACTAAAGATCCCTTTCTAAACCTGTGAGGATTAGTGGTCAACAAAGAATAGCTGGTTCTGGGATGAGTGAGCAGAGTCCAGGGTGGGGAGTCAGATGCCTGGATTGAGTCTCCAGGTCCAGACTCTGTCACAGCACATCATGTATGGGGATGGAGGATGGTGCTTAACATGAAGCTTCACGCCTACATGAGACTCTGTAGGCTCAGTTATGTCCAAAATTCTGGAGGAAAATAAACCTTTGTGAGTTCCAGGGCTTGGTCTTGAGTGAGGCTTCTACTATCCCTCAATACTTCCAGTGGCTGAATTAATGAATCCAAGGAACTATGATAGCCCATAAATTTCTAAACATCTGAACCTGGAATCACTTACCTATGAACATCACAAATTTACCTGGCTCCTCCATTCCAAAATTTTCCATGTTAAAAAAAAAGGCAAAGTGGTAATTATCCCACAACAGGTAAGTCTGACTGTGAACTCCTCTTTGCTGGGTCCCAGGAGGAAGACCCCGTGCTGACTGTGATCACCTACATGGGGCTAGGCCTCTCTCTCTTCTGCCTTCTTCTGGCAGCCCTCACCTTTGTCCTGTGTAAAGCCATCCAA
Organism: Dugong dugon; assembly: GCA_030035585.1. Classification (NCBI taxonomy): domain Eukaryota; kingdom Metazoa; phylum Chordata; class Mammalia; order Sirenia; family Dugongidae; genus Dugong; species Dugong dugon. Next base: position 18,464,259 of record CM057462.1, on the reverse strand, counting down.
AACACCAGCACCTCATTCCACCTGCAGCTCTCGCTCTGCCTCTTCCTGGCCCACCTTCTCTTCCTCATCGGGATTGACCGAACCGAGCCCCAGGTACTGACAGTGCCCCTAAGGACTCCCTGCTCTGCCCCAGGAGAGGCTGGGCTCATGGAGCCAGGCTGTGCTTGATCCCTTAGTCAAATGGTCTTGAGCCCCAGGAAGGTTAGATGGGTAAGTAGTCCTGACTCAAGTAGAAAACCATTCTTTCTTGACCACTCCTCCACATACATCAGGATTATGCGCATTGGCAGGCACAGGAGAGGCCCTGGGGCACACTCACAACCTGACAGCTGCTCTGGGTGACTCTCCCTGCTCCCCCAGGTGCTGTGCACCATCATCGCTGGTGCCTTACACTACCTCTACCTGGCTGCCTTTGCCTGGATGCTGCTGGAGGGCCTCCACCTTTTCCTCACTGCGAGAAACCTGACAGTGGTCAACTACTCCAGCATGAGTAGACGCAAGAAGAAGCTCATGTTCCCTGCGGGCTACGGAGTCCCAGCCTTGATCGTGGCAATTTCTGCAGCATCCAGACCTCATCTTTATGGAACATCTGCCCGGTAAATGCAGATTCTACCTGTGCTTATCCTCTCCAGCTCGACCACAGCCACTACTAAAACAAATGCAGTGCTTTGGTTATGCCAGAGTATAATATCGAAAGGAAAACTAGTAAGTCCTAGGATATCTTTCTGGTGAAAGATTATAATAATTAAGGAGAATAGTTTCAAATCTCTGTCCTTGAGCTAGCAAAGATGAAATCAGAAGAAGAGCCTAGGACATCATTGGTTTATCTTATTTACTTCTTTATCCAAATCCTATAGGATGCTCCAATTTTTCATTTGAAAAATTAGAACCGATTTAAGTAATCAAAATAATAGCTAGTATCATAATTATGATTTACAAGGTACTTCCAGTGTTCCAGGCACTTTTCTAATCATTTTGATATGTATTAACTCATTTAAACCTCAAACAAATACTATAAAGTATATGCTCTCATTTCCCTTCTCCCCTCCACCCCACATTTTACAGATGAGTAAACTGAGGCATGACTCATTTAAGTAAATGCCCAAAGCTGCACCAGTTAGTACCTGGCAGAGCTAATAATCAAACCCAGGAAGTCAGGTTCAGAGCTTGCACTCTTTTATTTTCAACTTTTTAATACTAGGTTTAATTTTTTACACCTTTATGGAGATATATTTCACATACCATAAAACTCACCCATATAAAACCTGTTCAGCATCACAGAAACATGCAAGTCCCTATGACAAATGAGTTGTGGCTGCACTTGAGGTGCATTGGTCAGGATTTGAACCTGAGTCTTCTGCATGGAAGGTAAGAATTCTACTACTGAATCACAACTGTACTCATTGTCACATCATCCTTTAATTCTTTAAAAAGTTTTAGTTTTAGTTCTTTTAACATATTTATGATTGCTAATTTTAAAACTTTGTCTATTAAGTCCAAAATCTGGACTCCCTCAGGGACATCTTCTGTTGGCTGATTTTTTTTCTGTGTATGTTGCATATTTTCCAGTTTCTTTGTATATCTCATAATTTTTTGTTAAAAACTAGACATTTTCGATAATATACTGAAACACCTCTGGTATCATATTCTTTCATTCTCCAACTTTTGTTTTTGTTGCTGGTTGTTGTTTTTTGCTATATATTTTTTAAGTAATTTTCCTGGACTGAATCTGTAGTGTCAGTATTCCTGGCAGTGTGTGTCCTCTGAGTTTAGTGCTAGCTTTATTTAAGACTTGTTTTTATTTTTAATCCTGGCTTCCTAGGGATCACACTTGGGTCAGTATAATTTAGTGATCACCCAATGATTGATCAGAATATTTCCTTAAATGCATTTCTATATGTTTTCCACGGGGATCTGTGTGAGAAGAAATACTTTCAAACCTTAGGCAGTTTACAAGACAACCTTAGTTTTCACTTCCTTCTTGCACAGAGCCTCAAGGTCAGCCAGAGGTGAGAGAGACTAGAGCCTTTTTTTTCCTAAGTCTCTCCTGAGAATGGGCACTGCCTTGTGCATACCTGCAGCCTTTTAGGCCCCCAGGAATATGTCAGAGCTTTTCAAAGTTCCCTATGGTCCTTTAGTTCTCCAGTATTTTCTTTTAAATTCCTGGCCAGGCTCCTGTTGGCCTCAACTGAAATCACAGCCTTTGGCAGCTGGTGATGTTGCCAGCAATTTGCTGTTGTTTTGGTAATGTCCTGTGTATAGGCTTTTTTGACTCTTGCTGGGATAAATTCAAATAGCCACCAAATTCTGAGAATAGAAGAATTCCCAGTAAGCTGAAAGTTTGGGGAAAATATTGACTGTCCTCAGGGAATAATGGTCATGCTTTTAGCAGACCTCCACGAGTGGTCAGATCTCTCTGTCATCCACAGTGCTATCAACTTTTTGCTACTGCACCGCTGAGCTAGGAGGAGAAGAATGGAAAGAGCCCCAAGTGAAAACTTCACAAACCACCCCCCATTATATTGAGGTTCAGTAGTTTCTCTTAGATAGACTATTTTCAGATCATTTTGTGATTTTGTTTAATTACTTGTTTGGCCCATATTTTTATCGTTTAGAAGGAGAGTAAATTCACCAAGGTCCTCACTACTCCACTTAGAAAGTCAGTACCCCAGGGCTTGTACTTTTAACTACAACATTCTGCTGAAATTTATGTTCACCTACATCAACTTAGCTCTTTCCAGATATCTTTCTTGATGCAGTGTGATAGATCACTTTTGCTTGGCCTTTCTAGCCATGGTCTTGTAACTCCCACCCAAGTGATTGGGCAGGACTGTGTGATAAGGTAGTTTTGGCCCACCAAAGGGACAGGTCAGTTTTGCCATCCCGCTGGGTTTGAAATGAGCCACCACAGAGGTGGGAAGGATAAGATCCCACCACCACCAAAGAAGAACAGCCAAGAGCCAGCATGTCCTTTGGACCCAGGATCTCTGCACTGAGAAGCTCCTAGAAGTGGGAGACTGAGAGAGAAAGAAAACTGTAACACTGAAGATGGTGAGAAGTGGTGGCAGGAGAGACCCAGCAGCAGACATCCAGCAGCAGAGACCTGGCAGCAGGAGATGCGTGCTGGGCTTCTCAGCCCACAGAGTGAGAAAGCTGGGTAACTTTGGGCAGAGGCCTAGAGTCAGGGAGACACATGCCTGTGAGCACAGCTGATAAGAGGCTGTTCTAATAGAAGAACGGTATCCTGAGTGTTCCTAAGCCTGAATTGTAACTGTTACTTCCCTAATAAACCCCATAGTTGTGAGTATTGTCTGTAAGTTCTGTGTGGCCATTGCAATGAATTATCAAACCCAGCAGAGAAGTAGAGAGTGCCGTGAGAGGGACTGTTGGTGTCAAAATTGGTAAAGATGGTGAAGAAAGGAGGCATGTCTGACCTCCACCTCATAGGAATCAGCCTTGGGCTGTTGATCTTAATTCTCCTTCCCCCATGTGAAGTTAGAGGAGTCAGACACCACTCCCATGCCATTTTTACACTTGGATACTTCAGTTCTTTCTTAAATTCTTCTCAGTGTGTACTTTTCAAACACTCCATAGCCCTGAAATATCCTACAACACTCACCACTTTACCCTAATGTAGGACCAGGACTGAATTGCATTATTGTCTATCAGTAAAGCCTTGAGCAATAAACTTAAGTTATGTCTCAGTTACCATCTGTGATCATAAAAGAACCTCTGTTTTAGGTTGTTGTTAAGATCAAATTGAATAACTCAACAATCAAAGGCAAATAACCCAATTTAAAAATGGACAAAAGATTTGAATAGACATTTATCCGAAGAAACAGTACAGACAGCCAAATAGTATAGGAAAAGATGCTGAACATCGTAAGTCCTTAAACCCGTTGCTGTGGAGTCGATTCCAACTCATAGTGACCCTATAGGACAGAGTAGAACTGCCCCAACTGCCCCATAGGGTTTCCAAGGAGAGGCTGGTGGATTCAAACTGCTGACCTTTTGGTTAGCAGCCATAGCTCATCATAGCTCTTAACCAGTGCGCCACCAGGGCTCCTCATTAGTCCGTAGGAAAATACAAATCAAAACCATAATGAGATACCACTTCACACCTATTTGTTGTTGTTAGGTGCCCTCGAGTCAGTTCCAATGTATAGCGACACCCTATGCACAACAGAACGAAACACTGCCCAGTCCTCCACTATCTTCACAATCATTGCTATGGTTGAGCCCATTGCTGCAGCCACTGTGTCAATCCATCTTGTTGAGGGTCTTCCTCTTTTTTGCTGACCTTCTACTTTACCAAGCATGATATCCTTCTCCAGGGACTGGTCCCTCCAGATAACATAATCAAAGTACGTGAGAAAAAGTCTCATCATCCTCGCTTCCAAGAAGCATTCTGGCTGTACTTCTTCCAAAACAGATTTGTTCGTTCTTTTGGCAGTCCATGCTATATTCAATATTCTTCACCATCACCATAATTCAAAGGCATCAATTCTTCTTCAGTCTTCCTTATTCATTGTTCAGTTTTCGCATGTATATGAGGCAATTGAACATACCATGGCTTGGGTCACGCAAACCTTAGTCCTCAAAGTGATAATTTGCTTTTTAACACTTTAAAGAGGACTTTTGCAGCAGATTTGCTCAGTGCAATACGTCATTTGATTTCTTGACTGTTGCTTCCATTGGTGTTGATTGTGGATCCAAGTAAAATGAAGTCCTTGACAACTTCAATCTTTTCTCCATTTAGTATGATGTTGCTTACTGGTTCAGTTGTGAGGATTTTTATTTTCTTTATGTTAAGATACAATCCATACAGAAGGCTGTAGTCTTTGATCTTCATCAGTAAGTGTTTCACAGATAATAAAAAGTGCTGGAAAGGATGTGGAGAAATTGGAACCTCATACATTGCTTGTGGGAGTGTAAAATGGTGCAGCCACTTTGGAAAACATTTTGCAGTTCCTAAAAATTATAAACACAGATTTACTATATTACTCAGTAATTCCAGTCCTAGGTATATAAACAAACAGAAAGCCCATTATCATCAAGTCGGTTCTGACTCATGGTGACCCCACGTGTTACAGAGCAAAACTGCTCCATGGGGTTTTCTTGGCTGTAATCTTTATGGAAGCATATCGTCAGGCCTTTTTTCTGTGGTGCCACTGGGTGGGTTCAAATTGCCAACCTTCAGGTTAGTACATGAGCGCAAACCATTTGTGCCACCCAGGGACCTTCCTAGGTACAATCACCCCAGACAAAACATATGTCCACACAAAAACTTGTACATGAATATTCCTAGCAAAATTATTCATAATAGTCAAAAAGTGTAAATAATCTAAATGTTCATCAACTGATGAATGGATAAACAAAAGAAGGTATATCCATACAATGGAATATTATTCAGCCCTAAAAAAGAATGAGGTACTGATACATGCTACAACATGGATGAAACTTAAAAACATTATCCTAAGTGAAAGAAGCCAATCATGAAAGACCACATATTGTTTTTAATTTACATGAAATGTCCATAATAGGCAAATCCAGAAACAGATATTTGTTGCCTCAGTCTGAGCAGAGCCCCCGGCTGGTGAAGTGGTTAAGAGCTCAAGCTGCTAATCAAAAGCTCAGTAGTTCAAATCCACCAGAAGCTCCTTGGAAACCCTATGGGGTAGTTCTCTGTCCTACAGGGTTTCTATGAGTCGGAATCGATTCGACTCAGCGGCAACGGGTTTGGTTTTTGGTTTGGGGCTGGGGTAGGTGGGAGGAAAGCTAGTTTGGGGAATGACTGCTAATGTGTACAAGGTTTCTTTTCAGCAAGTTAAAAATGTTCTATAATTAGTTTGTGGTGATGGTTGCATAACTGTGAATATTCTAAAAACCACTGAAATGTACACTTTAAATGGATGAATTTATGGTATGTGGAATAATCTCAATAATGCAATATTTTTTAATTCAGTGGATGGGTTTTGTAGCAAACAAAAAAGATTAAATTGAATAGTGTTAAGAAAGGCCCTGAAAACCATGTTAGGTTCACAGGACTCTCACATCTTTACATGTTTACACCCTCCTCCTCTGCTTCAACACTATTTAGCTCAGTAACATCCACTCAACCTTCACATCTCAGCTAAAATATAATTTTCTTGGGGAATCTTCCTTAATCATCCTATTCCATAGACCCAAAACTAAGCATGGAATCTAATGATACTTTCACACAGCCTCCCTTTTTTATTGTTAAAATGTGTCTAATCTTGTGCCTCTTCCCTGATTGTGAGATATGAGGGGTCTAAGACCACGTGTACTTTCTTCACCACTGTATCTTCAAAGCCAACCACAGAGCATATCACATAAGGGACACTCAATATTTGTTGAAGAATGAATGAATGGATGAATGAATGAACAAATTTACATAGCTGTTCTATATTCTCAAGGATCAATGAATTTTTAATCTCTCTTGATCAGCTGTTGGCTTCATCCAGGAAAGGGGTTTATATGGAGCTTCCTTGGACCAGTCTGCGCCATCTTCTCTGTGAGTAATGACACCAGAGCATCCTTACTGTCCAGCTGAGGGTTATTAGAAGAGTAGGATTCATAAAAAGGTGACAGGAGCAGGAATGTCCCTGGATTTTCATAGGTTTAGTTTGGTTCTCTAAGACTGCTCCTAAATCTACAAACTCAAAGACTGTTACCATTGCTGTCAAGTCGATTACGGCTTATAGCTACCCCGCAGGACACAGTAGAACTGCCCCACAGGGTTTCCAAGGCAGTAAATCTTTACAGAAGCAGACTGCCACATCTTTCTCCCAGGGAGCTGCTGGTGCGTTTGTACCACCAACCTTCCGGTTAGCAGTCGAGTTCTTAACCACTGAGCCACTAGGGCTCCTATCAAAGACTGTTACTAAATATAAAAACCACTTAAGTATGGAATTGGTGGTTTATAGACTAGGGTGAATAGGTATCAGGTTTGAAATGTTATTCAATAAACCTGTGGTTTCCCAAAGGTCAATTTAACTTTCTTTCTGATGACCTTCTGGATTTTGAAAAACAAACTCTCCTCCCTCAACAATGATGTGTCCACACTTCAGAACACAAGGTAAGATGAAGAAGAGGGCACACAACCCCATAGACATGTGTGCTCCAAAGGGCAAAGCCATGTGCCTCCGCAGCTCCTGATATCCTTCTCAGAGTAAGCAGATGCAGAAGAATCCTATGGCAGCCAGCTCAGATTCAGTGTTCTGCTGCTGACATTCCAGCCAAAATGTTCTGTCCATCTATAATCCAAGCTTGTGACCCCCTCAACAACAAGGAATTGAACAAAAATTGACATTGGTTGATAAACGCATTTTGAACTTTTGTCAGTCCTATGACAAAGTTCAAAGCACATTTATTTATTCAGGAAGCATTTAGGACAATGCATGAATATTCCCACGACTCAGCTTGCACTTTCATACCTCACCTTCAGTTCAGGCTCCTTCTTGGCCCTCATCAGTTCCTCCATCTGGAAAAATCCTAAAACCAAACCAAACCCATTGCCATTGATCAATTCCGACTCATGGAGACCCCATATGTTACAAATTAGAACTGAGCTCCCTAGAGTTTTTGTGACTAAGTGGTTATGAGTCGGGAAACTCAATGGCACACAAGAATCTGTATGGGAGCATATCGCCAGGCCTTTCTTCAGGGCCACTGTGTGGGTTCAAACCACTATCTTTCAATTAGTAGTTGAGTGCAAACAGTTTGTGCCACCCAGTGAAAAATCCTTTTCAATAACAAATCCTCTAAAAGGCTTGGAATTCCTTTGCTCCAGGCACCCTTGTACAAAATCAATGCCCTTTCCTATAGGTTCCTATCACTATCCTTCCCAAATATTGCACATCATTGGTTGGATTAGTCATTTGACCAGAACTCTATGAAAACAGAAATCTCGTCTTTTTTATTTTTAATACCCAAACCCTAGCACAGATCTGAGTGCCCATCACGGACACAGTAATGTCAGTTAAATAATTTAAGGAGCTTCATGGAACGTCACAATTGTTTTGAAATCCACATGATGAAGTGTCACTACCCTCCTCAGTCCAAGTCAAAATGTCCTGAAAACAAATGGCTTTTCCTTTGGGGGAATCAGTGAAAGTGAAAACCAAGGCTGATCACAACTCAGTCTGAGAACTCACCACTAGGGGAGAGGGAGTGTTGGTAGTGGTGACCACAGGGTGGAGATGATAATGACCTTGATTTTGATGCTCTGAGTGCATCACCGGGATCATTTCTCTCCCCTCCCAGGATGCTGACGTTTAAAGCGACAGCTCAGCTCTTCATCCTGGGCTGCACCTGGTGTCTGGGCATCCTGCAGGTGGGCCCAGCTGCCCAGGTCATGGCCTATCTCTTCACCATCATCAACAGCCTGCAGGGTGTCTTCATCTTTCTGGTGTACTGCCTCCTCAGTCAGCAGGTACCACTGCCCAGTTTCCACCAAGGACTATTCTTGTCCTCACCCCTCTCAGTGAGCTGACCCTCAGCATTTGCCTCTACAGGTCCAGAAGCAATACAGGAAATGGTTCATAGGGATTAGGAGATTGAGAGCGGAGTCTGAGATGTACACGCTGTCCAGCAGGGTCTTGCCTGATGCCTCCAAACCCAACTTGGTAAGACCATGCATTGTTCTTCCCCAGAGCACTTCACTAACTGATCCACTCAAGGAGCACATGTCAATCACATTGGGTAATCTGGGTCTACAACAGGTGATGCCCTACGATGGCTCATAATTGGTTTACTCCTTGACTCATTGAAGGCATTTTTCTCCATTAACAATGGTCTCAGTTTAAAAGTTTGTTTAAAAAAAAAATTTGTTGCTCTTACTCGTTAGGGAACTGTGTTCATCCTGACTCCTGCACAACAACATTCTTATTCAACCCCTAGTACATGCTATGCATGGTACCATATATTGTTCAGTTCTATTTGCAAGAGAAAATCCTTACTTTTAGAGGTTCTGGTGAACTAAGTAAGCAGGAATCAGTGATGTGAAACACTGACGCTCAATATTCTCAGAGCCACATTAGTCTATGCTTTTCCTCTACACTCACTTCTATTTCATAGTTACTCAGCACCATCCCACAAAAAAAAGGGGGTACGGTATACCTATTTATGAAGTAAAAGGAAATAAGTGTTAACTGAGATTTGAGATGTCCTCAGCAAGTCTGCCTGGTATTTTCAACACCCTCTACCCACTGCAAAACCAGGAAGAAAAAACACAACAGCGTGAGATAATTCATGGCAACTATTGCTAATGACCAACCTTTATTTGTTTAGATTTACAATGTTGTTTTACCTATGTTTTCCCACCTCTTCTTCCATCTTCCCTACTATAAGTGTGATTATTATCCCATTTGATTGATGAGGAAAGTAACACTCATAAGATTTATGTGAATTGTGCAGGGTCTCTTCAGTCAATGAGTTTAAACCCCTCTAAGCCTTCCTCCCAATTTAAAGGAGCCCATCACACTGCCAGGCCACTCTTCTGCATCTCTCTTATCAACTTGTTCACTCAACTTCCACAATCACTGGTTCCAACACTGGTTCTTCTATTCCCCCTCCCCGCCCACCTGCTCAGCAAATGTTCTTACCACCTATTTCACAGAGAAAATTCAAGTCATCAAGATGACACTTTGAGAACTCCATGCTCTCAATAATACCAGCCAAACATCAGTATCCAGCCTCTCCACATTCCCATCAGTACCATAGGCACAATGTCCTTTCTCCTAAGGCAATGCTTCCACTTGCCGTTTGGATCCCATAATTCATGCCTTCTCAATAACCTTATATAATGCTTCATGCATTCGTTCTCTCATATATAGATATAGATATATACCCCTTTTCCCATTTATGTTTCATCTTACAAACAGATAGTACTTAGCCCTACATCCTCTTCCAGTTACCAGTCAAAAGTTGGCTTTTCTGTCTCCATTTCCTTGCCTCCCGTTCATTCCCTCGGCCCGTGGAAATATGGCCTCTTTCCCCATTATTCCACCAAAGCCAATATCTATTAGGTCTACAATGACTTCCATGTCCCTAAATGTCCTCTCATCGACTTCTAACACTATTAATTACTCCTTCTTCCTGCAACATCCCATCCTCATTCCTTCTACATTCTTCTAATACACCCCTCCATGTCTTTCGTTCCATTGTCACATCTCCTTCCCAGTCTCTTGCTCTCCTGCCTCCCTATATCCCTTATAAGAACCCTTGTGATTACATTGGGTCACTTGAATAAGCCAAGATGATCTTCTTACCTCAGGATGCTTAATTACATCTGCAAAGTGTCTTCATGTCCTTACATTCACAGGTTCTGGGGATTAGGATATGGACATCTTAGGGGATGACTATTTTGTCTACCACACCTATCATATATAGGCTTGGTTAACCTAGTGTAGCATTATCAAAATCTGTCTCATATTATAAACATTTGAAAAAATATCTCCTCAACCCCACCATGCTCCTGCAGAGAGGATATACACATTGAGGGAAAGATACAGTATTTTCTGTCTAAAGAAATAGAGTATGGTATCAGATGTAGTCAATGAAGACTTTTAAAATTCAAGTGATCTGATCCAATATTTCTACTATCTATGCTGCAAGGAACCAAACAAATCCGTTTCTTAATGTAATTTTATCTTCTATGCCCTCTTTTATGGCTCCATACATAAAGCAAAGGTCTCTGAGTGGCACAAATGATTTGCACTCACCTACGAACTGTGAGGTTGGTGGTTCGAACCCACCCAGTGGCACCACAGAAGAAAGGCCTAGCAATCTACTTACATACAAGAGTACAGCCAAGGGGGTCTGGGGACCATGGTTTCAGGGAACATCTAGGTCAATAGGCATAACAAAGTTTATTAAGAAAATGTTCTGCATCCCACTTTGGTGAGTGGCGTCTGGGGTCTTAAAAGCTAGCACGTGGCCATCTAAGATGCATCAATTGGTCCCAACCCACCTGGACCAAAGAAGAATGAAAAACACCAAAGAAACAGGGAAAGTATTGGCCCAAGCGACAGATAGGGCCACATAAACCGGAGATTGCATCAGCCTGAGACCAGAACTAGATGGTGCCCGGCTACCACCAATGACCGCCCCGACAGGGAACACAACAGAGAGTCCCTGACGGAGCAGGAGAAAAGTGGGGTGCAAAACTCAAATTCTAGTAAAAAGACCAGACTTAATGGTTTGACTGAGATTGGAGGGACCCTGGAAGACATGGCCCCCTGACTCTTTGTTAGTGCAAAACTAAAACCATACCCTAGGCTAACTATTTAGACAAAGCTTAGACTAGACTATGGGACATAAAATGATACTTATGAAGATTGTGCGTCTTAGCTCAAGTAAACACATGAAACTAAATGAGCAGCTCCTGTTTGGAGGTGAGATGAGAAGGCAGAGAGGGTCAAGAGCTGGTTGAATGGACACAGGAAATCCGAGGCGGAAAGGAGGAGTGTGCTGTCACAGTATAGGGAGAGCAACTAGGGTCACATAACTATGTATAAATTTTTGTATGTGAGACTAACTTGTATTGTAAACTTCACTTAAGGCACAACAATACAATAAAAAAGAGTACAGCCAAGAAAACCTTATGGAGCAGTTCTACTCTGTAACACATGTCGACTCGACAACAACAGGTTTTTTGGTACCTAAAGCAACGTTTGGCAAACCCTGAAGCAGAGGTATCAGGACATACATATTGAAACATGCTGATCACTTTTGTCCCACATTTAATTGCTCTTATCTTCTGTAGCTTGAGGCTTAGGAAACATCAGGGAGGTGAGACTTCTAAGAAAGACCACCATCTAGCAAAATGCAATCTGACATGGCCTCTTGAGCTTAGCCTGACAAATCCAGCTGGCAAGGAAATTATGTAATTAGAAGACTTCTTAAATTTCATAGTTCCTTTTTCAAAGGGGACTTAAAATTTATCTTTCTATAGTCTTATATATCATTTCTAAAACTTATCTTTCAGGTTAATTAGAAAGCTCTTCTGAACTACATCTTTTGTCCCATGGAAAATTGGAAATGCTATTCTTTGAGCCATGAAGTAGGAAATAAACGACTTTGTTGTGTGTTTTTCCAAGAAATTTATCATGTCAGCAACATGAAGGAAGTCATGGAGGACATGTCTGACACCCAATTCCTGCAGAATCTGGACTTTTCTGTGCCCTACACTGTGTTCAGCAAACTCTCAGCATATAGAGGGCAAGGTATGGCTCAATTCCGTGCTCACCTTGAGTTAAGCTCTATTCTACAGCCCCTCCCCTTCCTACAAAGACTCTTCTAGATGCTGAAAGTCTATAAGCAGGAAAAGCAGCCTCAAAGAACTTTTATACAAACAACAACCAAAAGGACTAGAATGCTCACACCACTGTCTAGATTTCGTTTCTTTGTTCTCTGTTTCTATTTTGTTTTCAGTCATTCAAAAATGTTAATTACTTGCCATCTTCAAGGCAGGATTCATTGTTCCTGCCTTCATGGAGCTTTCAGGGGGAAATAAAGTGATACTTCCATCTGGAGTTGATTCAGGGGCCAAAAAATTCCTATAAAAGGAGTCCCTACAACTGGGTGATTGAAGTATAAACCATTTCACCCGCACTATCTTCTTTCATCCTTACATCAAGATGCAGAAATTTTCTAAAACCAGACCAGGAATGTGCACCAAGCTTCATCTCAAAGGAATGACTTGCAGGACTCCTAAGTGTCCTGATCAAATGCCGTTTCCACTGCGCATTACTGTTTTCCTGGAAGAGCAATGCCATACGACCATGAAGCCTGGAAGATGCACACATAGGGTTATGGACTGAAAGTCTAAAAATTAAAAAACAAAATTATTAAAATGATGAAGGGAAATACATGTGATTTCAAGAATTATGACCTCCAGGTAAGGGACACCTTCTTAATCAATAGAACCAAAAAGAAAAGGCAATGAAGTAAACCCCTGAAATGTTTTCCTGCAACAAATCTTAAAGCTTCGAAATGGCGAGCAACACAAATTTTGAAGTCAAGAAATGAAAAATATATACATTACATGACAAAAGATTAATATTAGGAGCATAGAATTAATTTAAGGAGCCCTAGTAGCACAATGATTAAACACTCGGCTGCTAACCAAAAGGTCTACAGCTCGAACTCGCCAGCGGCTCCACATGAGAAAAAGACTTGGTGATCTTCTCCAGTAAAGATAGCAGCGTAGGCAGGACACGCTATGAGACAGTTCTACTCTGTCCTATAGGGTTGCTATGAGTCAGAATCAACTTGACACCACACAACAACACAGAATTATCTAAGAAATTAGAAATAATTTCTAAAAATTTAAAAAGCAACCAACAAATTAGAAAAATTTAGAAAAGATATGAATAGGTTATTCTTGGGAAACAAAAAGGCAAATGGCCAATAAATACATAAGACAATGCCTATCCTCACTACTAATCAGGAAAATCAATATCACTAGAACAAAATTCTATCAGATTAGCAAAAACTGAGCAATTGGACAATATTTAAAGTTGATTTCACTGTAGAAAATGGGTATTCCCATATAGTGTTAAGACACATTGATACAGCCACTTAAGACAGCAATTTGAAAGTATCTATTAAAATTTAACATACACAGAGCTTATCACCCAGAGATTACAGTGGTCTTTGTCTATCCCAGAGAAAAACCCACATGCTCACAGGAAGACATGCACAAGAACACTTATCGCAGCAATATTTTCAAGATTACAAAACACCTAAACATCCACCAATATGGAAGAGCAAAATAAAATATGGTATTTATATGGAATAGAATATTATACAGTGATCAAAAGTGTGAAATATATCAATCTATACTTTTTCATGGATTTTTATACTTAGAGACAGAAAAATCTCCAAGACATATTATCAAGTGCAAAAAGCAAGCTCAAATACACTGTACTATGTATGGTTCAATTTATGCTAAAGACAAAAACAATTATAATACATTATACATTTTATGGGTTCTTATCAAAAAGTTGGACATAGAACTACCATATGACCCAGAAATCCCAATACTGGGTATATACCCAGAAGTGAAAGCAGGTAGGCAAACAGAAATCTATACACCAATGTTCATTACAGCACTTCTCACAATAGCCAAAAGGTGGAAACCAAAATGTCCATCAACAGATGAATGGATTTTAAAAATGTGGTATACTAGTCAACCATAAGGAGAAATGAAGTCCTGATGCATGGCACAACATGGATGAACCTTGAAAACATCATGCTGAGTGAAATAAGTCAGTCACAAAAGGACAAATATTGTATGATCTCACTTATATGAAATAAGCAAATATATAGAAAACAAAGATTATTAGTGGTTACCGGGGGTAGGAGGGAAAGGGAAAGGGGGAGTTTTTGTGATAGTGAGAATGGTTCAATGTTACTGAATTATACATGTAGACATGGTTAAAGATGGCATATACTTTGTTACATATTTTCACCACAATAAAAATTTTTCTAAAGATTGGGTTATGAAAAAAACATAACTTCCATCATGCTCACACTTTCTTGCTCTCTCCCACACACACATCCCTTTCATCGTGCCCGAGTTTAAGAAGACATCCTGAGGCTGACCCAGATGCTTGAGAATATCAACTGCCTATGATTAAACTCATGAAAGCCAGGCACTGTGCTCTTCACTCTGAGTAGAGATTGCTGGGTAGTGATGAATATCAAAGGTAGCAGTCTCAACCCTACTTGGGCGAAAAGCAATAGCCACAGACCTGGTCAAGCAGGACACCTGCAACCCAATGACTCAGAGACCATGCACACCCCACTTGGGAGCACTTGCCCCAATACCAATTCATGTGTTCATTTAACAACCATGCTGAAAGCTTATTTTCTGCCCAGCACAATGCTAGGCCTAAAGTCAGTCATACTAAACAAGTATGGTTTGGTCTCTGGTCTCAGGGAATTTAAAAGAGGATGAAGCCCAATAAACCATTACAAAAAGCAGTGTGGTTAGGAAGTAGGATTTAGGAAGAACCCTATTCCCAAACTTCATGCTTCCACCTTGGATGTAGAAAGCTGCTAGGCATTGCTGCCACCCTAGTAACAAGAAAAAACTGGATAATTGACAAAATTGTTTTCTTGAACCATCAGAGAGCTGAGGTTACAGGCAACCATCTTGCCTGAATTCTAGGGAATGAGAGACTAACGTGAGTGTTGGCTCACCTATAGCAAAGCCCATTGTGGGCTGGTGTGAGGGCAGAGAACCCCCAGGAGCCTCAGACACAAGGGAGTTCTCATCCACTTGCAGGGTCTTCTTGGGCCTCCACCAGGTGCTCATGAGCAAGATTGGGTGGCAGGGCCGGTGACTGGATAGTCTTCCTCAGCTAGACCCAAAAGTTCTTTAAGTACATGTTCTATCTTCCAAGTTACCACAATGTTTTGAAATGGCCCCACCACCACATGACCCAGGAGCCCTTTAGTGAACCCTAACTAGCACTTTCTGCACTTTTCAAGCCACTGTTTCCTCATCCCTTTTACAGCCACTGTTTCCTCATCCCTTTTACAGTTTCTTTCTGCCCAGTTCCAAGGTCAATGCCTCATTTTCAGTTTTTGTCATAGCAGCACCCTATTTCTGATATTGTGTGTCAGTTAATGTTGCATAAAAGAACCACCCCAAAACTTAGTGGATTAAAATAGCCACTTTATGTGCTCATAATTCTGAGTCAGCAATTTGGGCTCAACTCAGCTGGGCAGTTCTTCTGGTGGTCTCACATGCGGTCACTTATGCTGCTTCAGCCACTTACGGTGGCTTGCTGTGGGCTAGATGGTCTAAGACGGCCTCACTCACATCTGGTCGTTGATGCTGGATGTCAGAGGGGCTCCTCCCTCCATATGGCCTCTCATCCTTGAGGAAGCTAGCCCAGCTAACCCTTGCTGTGAAGAGTCTAGCCACATAATGAGAATGTTCCCACATTGCGAAGGATGTAACCAATGTCACTGAACAATCTGTGTAGAAATTGTTGAATGGGAATCTAAAGTACTGTGTAAACTTTCACCTAAAACACAATAAAATATTATTTAAAAAAATTCAAATCACAGCTAAAAGCGGGCAAACCCAAATGTGACTTCTGCTTGTGTCATGTTTGTAAATGTTCCATTGGCCAAAGCAAGTCACACAATCAAGTTCATTTTCAAGAGGTAGAGAAATAAACCTCACCTCTTGATAGAAGCAGCAAAGTCATATTGCAGAGATGCACAAAGAGTGATGGAATTATTGTTCCCACAAATGCAACTATCTACTGCACCATCATTACTCATCAGAAAAATGCAAATTAAAACAAGAGAAACCATGACACACACTATTATAGTTAAAATTATATTGGCTGACAATACCACATGCTGACAAGGGTGTGGAGCAAATGAAATTTTCTCTCACTGATGAAGTATAAATTGTTTCCACCACTTAGGAAAATCATTTGGCAGTATCTACTAGAGCTAAAGATATGACTACCCAATGACCCAGCAATTCTGCTTCTAGATTTATACACAAGAGAAATGAGCACATATGTCCGTAAGACTTGCACAAGAACACTCACATCAACTTTATCCACAATAGCAAAACCTGTTAAGAACCCAAATGGCCATAAACAAAAGAATGGATTTTTTTTTTATTGTGGTATATTCAGACAATAGAATACTACACAGCAATAAAGAAAGAATAAACTACTGATAGATGCAACAGAGATAAATCTCACACTGTATCAAGTGGAAATAAAAAGACACAAGAAGTCATACTGCATGGTTCCATTTCTATGAACAGAAAAACTAATCTATTGTGATAGAAGTCAAAATAGTAGTTACCTCTGGGGAGAGGGTTATTGGCTGGGGAATGGTAAAAGGAAACCTTCTGAAATGATGAAAGTATTTTATATCTTGATCTCGGTGGTGGTTAAATGGTCATGTTGTTGTTGTTAGGTGCCATTGAGTCAGAACCAACTCATAGCAACCCTATGTACAACAGAACAAAACACTGCCTGGTCCTACACCATCCTCACAATCATTGTTATGCTTAAGCCCATTGTTGCAGCCACTGTGTCAATCCATCTTGTCGAGGGTCTTCCTCTTTTTCCCTGACCCTCTATTTTACCAAGCATGATGTCCTTCTCCAGGGACTGATCCCTGCTGATAACATGTCCAAAGTATGTGAGATGTAGTCTCACAATCCTTGCTTCTAAGGAGCATTCTGGTCATACTTCTTCCAAGGCAGATTTGTTCATTCCATGGTATATTCACTATTCTCCAACACCAC
The DNA here is from genome assembly GCA_030035585.1 of Dugong dugon. Taxonomy (NCBI): domain Eukaryota; kingdom Metazoa; phylum Chordata; class Mammalia; order Sirenia; family Dugongidae; genus Dugong; species Dugong dugon. The sequence goes on along the minus strand of CM057462.1, from coordinate 18,446,942 downwards.
AATTCAAAGGTGTCAAATCTTCTTCTGTCTTCCTTATTCATCATTTAGCTTTTGCATGCGTATGAGGCAATTGAAAACACCATGGCTTGCGTCAGGCACACCTTAGTCTTCAAAGTGACATCTTTGCTTTTCAACACTTTAAAGAGGTCTTAAAAAGCAGATTTGCCCAATGCATCTTTTTGATTTCTTGACCGCTGCTTCCATGGGCATTGATTGTGGATCCAAGTAATATGAAATCCTTGACAACTTCAATTTTCTCCGTTTATCATGATGTTGCTTACTGGCCCAGTTGTTAAGGATTTTTGTTTTATTTTGAGGTATAATCCATACTGAAGGCTGTGGTCTTTGATCTTCATCAGTAAGTACTTCCTCTTCACTTTGAGCAAGCAAGGTTCTGTCATTTGCATAACGCAGGTTGTTAATGGGTCTTCCTCCAATCCTGATACCTGTTCTTCATATAGTCCAGCTTCTCGGATTATTGACTCAGCATACAGACTGAATAGGTATGACGGAAGGATAGAAACCTGAGCCCACCTTTCCTGACTTTAAACCACACGGTATCCCCTTGTTCTGTCCAAACTGCCTCTTGATCTATGTACAGGTTCCTCATGAGCATAATTAAGTGTTCTGGGATTCCCATTCTTCACAATGTTATCCATAATTTGTTACGATCCACACAGTTGAATGGGTATAGACATACATAGTTTATCAAGGTATACACTAAGATTTATGCACTTTTGTGTAAGCTACACATCAATTTAAAAACTCAAAAACAAAACAAGAACCCTAAGGAGTAGGTAAGAATAGACAGTAGCCCGCTGCGGTGAGGCAGAGTGGAGGCAGAGAGCATGGACCTTGCAGCTAGAGTTCCTGGCTTCAAATCCTGACCCCACCACTTACTACCTGAGTGACCTTGGGAAACTTACCTCAACTTGCTGGGCCTCAGATTAATCTGTATATTGAGGATAATAACAGCAAGTACCTCAAGATGTCAATAACTCAAAAGATGCAAAGATTAGGGAAGGAGCTACTATCTAGTTATTTGCCATCAAGTGGCTCCAATTCATGGTGACCTCATGTATCACAGAAAAAAACACTGCCCGTTCCTGCACTATCTTCATGATTGTTGGTATGTTTGAGTCCATTGTTGCAGCTATTGTGTCAATCCATCTCATTGAGGGTTTCCCTCATTTGGACTGACCCTCTACTTAACCAAACGTGATGTCCTTTTCTAGTGACTGGTCTTTCCTAATGATGTGCAAAGTAAACAAGTCTCATCATCCTCGCTTCTAAGGAGCGTGCTGGTTGTATTTCTTCTAAGACTGAGTTGTTAGTTCTTCTGGCAGTCCACAGTATGTTCAATATTTTTTGTCAGCACCACAATTTGAACCCAACCATCTATTAAAAGCTCTAAACAAGTACTTGCTATTATTATGATGAATGGTTGAATATTCATTGCTAAGGTGGTCACTTTATAACAATAAATAACAATTTTCTAGAAATGTATAAAATGTGAAGGTTATCCATTTAATTACATTGCTTCAAAATATATAAATTTAAAAACTGACATAATTACAAAATTATTCAACAAAACATAATCATGGTAGAAGTTTAGCATACTTCTCTCAGTAAATGATAGATCACAGACTAATATTTATAAATTTGTAGACTATTTAACATGAACAGGATGCTTGATCTAGTGGACATATGTAGAAAACATACATTGATTTCAACAACACATGAAGTATCTATAAAAACTGACTATATACTAAGTGAATCAATTAGGGACTGCATTCAGCTATAACACCCCGCCCTTGCCACCACCTACCACTCCAAAAAAACAGTGTCTTCTACCAGTAAGAAGTATTTATTTGTCCATGTCAACAAGACAACCAGAAACGAACAGCCCAGGGCTGGTCCAGCCACACAAAAATACCACTGGGGAATCAGGATCATTGTGATTTCTGGCCACTCTGTCCTTAACCTGTGGCTTTCACCCTCAGGGTGACAGGATGGCTCCTCTAGCTCTGGACATTGTCTGCTGTTACAAAAGGCAAGACATGGGAGGATCAGGCTAAATGAAACCACTCCCTTCCTACAGTATTCCCAGAAGCCACAGCCAGTGACTTCTCATATTCATACTGACCAGCACTAGGGGACACATGACCTCTCCTAGCTGCGAGAAGGGCTGGGAGGTGAAGGTTTTTTAATAGTGCACATTACCAACCTGAGCAAAAAACCCAGGTAATTTTGTAAAGAAGAAGGGGCAACTTGGGAAGAAAACTAACAGTACATGCCACTCTAAAATTTTTAAAAGAATTTTTTCAACAAATATCTAAGATTCAATAGCATAAAGATTATGTACTCTGTTCACAGTGTAACTAAATTAAAAACCATAATAAAAAGGCAGCTAAAAAACACCCATATGCACGCAACGAACTTTCCAGAATGACAAAAATATTCTGTATCTTGAGTGGGGTGTTGGTTACATACATGTATGTAGACATCTGACAAGTTCATACAACTGTACATGTAAGGCTTTACATTTCACTATAATTATGCCTCAATAAAAAATATATCGATATATTTTTATTTAAAGCTCTAATTCCAAATATTCATGAGTCAAAGAATAAGTGATCGTGGAAATTAAGACAACATTTAGAATTAACCCAAAATAAAAATATATCAAAACACGTGATACAGCTAAGAGAGTCCTAAGAGGGACATTTATAGCCTCAAATAGTTACATTTTTAAAAACTGGAACTTAACTTGCAAAGGGCCCACCATACAGATGAGGCACTGATACAGGCAAGCCAATATTCCTTACATTTTCTCTCCCACTGTGAATCCTTTTGTGCACAGTAAGTGAAGAGCTGTGCCGGAAGGCTTTATCACACTGATTACACGCATATGGTTTCCCTGCAGTGTGGGTCCTCACATGTACAATAAGGTGTGAAGACTGGCCAAAGGCCCTTCCACATTCCTGACACATGTAGGGCTTCTTGCCAGTGTGAGTTCTTTTGTGTTTCCTAAGGGATGAGGGCTCACTAAAGGCTCGCCCACACTCCTGACATGCATAGGGCTTCTCGCCAGTGTGAGTGCGCATGTGACTCTTAAGAGTTGACAGACGACTCAAGACCTGACCACAAGTACTACACTCATAAAGTTTCTCCCCAGTGTGTATCCTCTTGTGCACATTGAGGTGAGTGCTTGTCCGGAAGGGTTTCCCACACTGGTTGCATTCATAAGGCTTCTCTTTAGTGTGTGTACGCATATGTGTCTTCAGCGATGAGTGCTCCCTGAAGGCTTTCCCACACTGATTACAGTCAAAGGGTTTCTCTCCAGTATGAGTTCTCACATGACTCCTAAGAGATGACGGTTGATTAAAAGCTTTCCCACAATCCTTACATTCATAGGGTTTCTCTCCTGTATGGTTTCTCTGGTGCAAAATCAGGTTAAAGTTCCTTGTGAAGGTTTTCCCACACTGATTACATTCAAAGGGTTTCTCACCAGTATGAATTCTCATGTGTCGTCGAAGATTTGAAGAATACTTGAAGGCTTTCCTACACTCTTGACATTCAAAGAACTTCTCTGAAGTATGAGTTTTCTCGTGCCTGGTAAGGTCAGAACTGTATCTGAAGGATTTTTCACATTTGTTACATGCGTAGCTTTTATCTCCACTACAAATTTTCTCAGGCACAATCAGGTGAGAGCTCTGGAAGGACTGTCCATTTTCTTTACATTCATAGGGGGCCTCTTCAGTATGAATTCTCTGGTATTGAAAATGTAGTTCAATGCTGTTAAAGCACTTCTCAAATTCATTACATTTATAGAGTTTTCCTCCAGGTTGAGGTAGCTCCTGTCAATTAAGGAAAATGTTGAAGACCAAAGGCTTTATTACATTCATATTCTTCCCCATATAAATTCTGTGTATGAGAAATATTTATGAAAATGGTTATTTGTAGGAATTCTGTGAATACACAAGTCTTGATCTAGCCTATGTTTAGAGCTTTTCCTCAATAACACTTTGCTATATAAATTGACCAGAGATGGTGCCTCTGTATTAGTCTAAAATGGTCCCCATGTTTTTCTTCACAACAGGCTAGGACATTACCCCAAAACCTGCTGGCGCCAAACTCAAATTCTCACACATCCAGTTGCCTTAAATATAGCTCAAATAATCATATTTTTAGCCATTTAGAGACTACCTATTTGACAAAAACAAAAACATTGCTGTTGAATCTATTTCAACTCATAATAACCTTATAGTACAGAGTAGAACTGCCCCATAGGGTTTCCAAGGCTGTAAATCTTTATGGAAGTAGACTGCCACATCTTTCTCTTACAGAGCGGCTGGTGGGTTAGAACTACCGGCCTTACAGTTAGCAACCGAGTACTTAACCACTACACCATCGGGGCTCCTTACCTACTTGACATACGCAGCAAAATTGCACCCAAAATCTGCTAACCATAGATCAGGCAAACTCTATAAAAGACCTCAAACTGCTGCTGCCCTTCAAAGCTCTCTGACCCAGATACTCCCCACCTTACTGCTGAGTGACATCACCTAGACACATAAGTTCCCTCTCCACCAGAAGTTCCCTTGCTCTCTTCCCCTCTGGGTGAACGGGGTGGTATCCCTATACCACTGTCTCTGGAAGGTCTCTGGCTTTGAGGGACTGCCTCTCTCATGAAACCATATCCAAGTACTACCCAATAAAAAGTTTGTGTGCCACTGCCTCTCACACTTCTGTCTCTTCCTTCATCAACCCCCAAATCCCCAAACTTACCACACATTCACAGATGCTAAGAAACCACATTCTCTTGGGTGAGCACCACCTGTCTCAAGTCTCTCTCTTGGTTCTTGTGTAGCTTTTCTAACTGACATTAGCCCCAAACTTTTACTATGATAGAGGACCAACAATAATCCCTGTGAACCTTAACTTACCCTTTTCATGCCAATGGATGGGACCTCCCCAAAAATATCCTGGTTAGGAATTGACTCTTGGAGTTGAAGCTGAGGTTCTGAAATAAATTTGGGTGGGGAGAATTAAGTGCACAGAGAAGGGAACTGTGGGATCAAGGTGACCAAAAAAAAAAGTAAGCAAGGCACCTGTGGATTTTTTTCAAATACTGACCCTAAATATGGGAAGAATTGCAAATGCATCCAAGAGTTAAGAAAAAATTCAAGGCATTTGGCTATCATAGGAACAAGAGATGAAAACAGTAGGTAATTACTAAGAAAGAACTCTACAAAGATTGGAACTGATATTGAGAGAGAATTAACAAGAACATACAGTGGAGAGGAAGTAAATAAAACTTACACGAGGAAATACTAAATGTAAAAAGTAGGACACTTCCTTCTATGAAAACCAGAATACAGCATTAGAGAAGGAGAAAGGATAGCAGAGTTTTCTAAGGGACCTCACACCAAACAGCCCAGCTTTCTCAGTTAAGAGCATTCAAATGTTTCCCTGGATTGACAATTTCCACATGTTCCCCCTACCAACCACAGCATCTCTCCACAGTGATTCTTGCCTGCCTGGTGCTCACCTGGACACATTCCTTGGAAGAGTCCTCTCTCGGTGGTCCACAGTTCTTCTATTTGCCCCCAAGGGGAAAACACACTGGGTTTGCACAGTTGATATCCTGCTCATGGGAAAAGACACCAGTGTGGGAGATCTGTGCCCTTCCATAAAACTACGGCCAATATTCTGAAGTTTCTAGGGGTTCTGAGGATGAGAGCAGGAAAATGAGCATGCCTGAATTCAGATGAACCCAGTAATGCTCTTTCACTAAGGAGCCACAGTACAAGCTCCCTCACTGAGTCCCAGAGGATACCAGGGCTCTCCAGTCCCAGAAACACAGGGCCAAGCTCAGGGACACACATGAGAAGCCAGGAAGCATTGAACCATGGAGAAACAGAGAGCAATGGATGGCTCTTCATTCCCAAGGGGAAGCCACAAGCCTGTAAGCTCCATGAGGGCAAGACTTCTCTGTCTCTTCACCTGTTTCCCAAACCAGCTTAATTTCAGGAACCCGTGGATGTGCAGATGATGCAACAAGTGCAGCCTTACCCACTGCAGCCAGGTTCCTGCAGTTCTCCAGCATCACTTCTCTGTATAGGCTTCTCTGGGCAGAGTCCAGAAATACCCATTCTTCTTGGGTAAACACCACTGCCACATCCTCAAAGGTTACTGGTTCCTAAAACATCACACCCATCCCAGTTCAGTCAGGAACCACCACCACCAACAGTCACAAGACAACAATGTGCTGGGGAAGGGAGAAATGGTGCAGAGGATTTTCAAACTGGGTTCTGAGGTCTTCCAGAACCTGTCCCTTGACTCAGCCTCAGAACCAGAGCCCTTCTCTATCTATTCTGCACTCCCTGAGTGATAGCATCAAGAGGTGTGGCTTCAAAAGACCTCTGCTTCATGAAAGAACTTGTCCATCTACAACTAGCCAGAAAGCCCCTGCAGCTGTATTCTTCTCTAGCTCTAGGATCCAGCAGACCTGAGCATGCAGAGGCTGAAGAAATATTTGGTAAATGACTGAAGTGTTTGCTCAGTGAGACTATGAAGACTGAAACACAGACAGCTCACATCCTTACTTTATTTCCCCTCCCAACGCTCAGCAGAACGCAGTTCTCAACAGCCTGGAGAGGGTATGAATGAGGGAATGGGATCGTTGCCTAGGTTGCCTCACACCCACTACAAGAGGCCCAGCACCTGGAAGCCTGGAGATCAGCCCTGGGCAGAGCAAAATTCTTTTTGCAGAAGAAAAACGTTTTACTTACCTGTGAACAGGTGGTCAGCAATCCAGGAGTCATCACTTCTTCTGTGCTCTCCTGCTGAAGCCAGGCTGGGTCCTGAGCAGGCAGAGCTAGAGAAGAGAGGAGCTGTTTGAGAGCCCATGCATGGCCCAAGGTACACACACACAGGCCTGGAGGCTGCCCTGTCCTGTAAGAGACTACATTCATGCACACACACACACACAGAAACATGCACGTACACAGACACAAAAAAACAGACACACGTGCACAAACACAGCACACACACAATGTGAATGCACACAGACGCACACATGAATGCATACACATGTACGCACTCATGCACCTACACAAAGGCATGCACACACACATACACAAAGATGCACACCATACACATGCACACGCGCGTGTCAGGGAAACTACAGCACTCTACCTTGCCTAGAGCCAGAACAACATTTATAGATAACACACACACACACACGCACACACCCCTATATTCCCTCCACTACAAATCCCAGTAGCCACTGTCTCAATTCACCAGCTGACTCTGAAGCTCCTGATGCTCCACAACCTCCTTTCTTGGATTCAGTCTCTTGGACAGTTCGTCCTCCCTGGCTGCTCAGCCCTTCCTCTGCCCTCCCTCTGCAGGGCTAGTATTGACCCACAAACTTACCACAAGCAAGGTACTGATAAACCACTAACACCCTGAGAGCCAATGTGAGAGAGGGTGACACCCTTATCTCCTGCCTTCAAATCCCTAACATCCTGACATTACCACCAGGTATTCTCCCTTTCCTACTGCAGACAAGCCAAAAACTCCCTGACCATCCCTCCTTCTCCTTACCCTCGCCTCTCCCTCTTGACCAGACCTCTCCCTTGGCGTTTAAACCTGAGCGCATCCAAGGCTCTGACCCTACTTCTCCCTCTAGCTGCTGTTCTCTCTGTTCCTCTGTGTCCATCACTCACTGCCCACTCACTTCCCACCTCTTCAAGGCCAACACCTTGCTAGGACCACCAGAGACCTCCTTCCATGGAGAGGAATCCAGTCCATGTATCTGGCCATCCAATCCCTCCTCTTGGAACTCACTTCCCCTGGGCTTTGGTGACCACACCCTAAGCTATCCTTCTTGGTCTCCTGTACAAGCTCCTCCTCCATCACGAGATACTAGCATCCTCACCTTGCTGACCTTCCTCTTTTCCCCCTCTCCCTCTGTACCCTCAGCACTGACAGGCAACCTCACACAATCTTTGGGCATCAGTTCCCAACTCTATCCTGACAAGGCCCTAATCCCCAAGCTGACTCTCACCTCTCAACCTCAGACCCATGATTTATGTCCCCAAAAAATGGTATGTTCAAATCCTAACCCCCAGTACCTGTGGATGTAACACTATTTGGAAATAGGATCTTTGAAAATATGATCTGCTAAAATGAGGTCATACTGCAGTAGGATGGGCCCTAATCCAATATGATTGATGTCTTTATAAAACAGAAGAGACACGCAGGGAGATGCAGAGTCAAGATGGCCAGAGACTGGAGTGATAGGTCTACAAGCCCAGAAATCAAGAATGGCCAGCTATCACCAGAAGCTAGGAGAGAGGCATGGAATAGATTCTCTCTCAGAACCTCCAGAAGGAATCAAACCTGCTGACACCTTGATGTTGGGCTTCTGGCCTCCAGAACTGTGACAGAATAAACTTCTGGGGGGGTTGTTTACTTGTTTTTATTTCTATTGTCTTAAGTAGTTTGAGGTACACTGTTACAGCAGCCCTAGAAAACTAATACACCACCATTGGCTCAAGTATCTCCACTTGTCTGAGGAAACACGAATGAATGTATCCAAAACAAGCTCATCTTCTTCCTGAAGCCTGCTCTTACTCCAGTGTTCCCAGCCTCAGGAAGTGACTTCCCTGCCTACAGCTGCTCGGATCAGAAATCTCACCTTCTGGCACCCTACAGACCCCACCAATTTTTTTAAAAAATCGGTGATGATGCTTCTACTTGGAGTATTCACCACTCATCCCCTTCCCTTGCACTCCATCGCCACAATGGCTAATGTCCACATTACACCTTCTGCTATGGACTGAACTGTGGACCCAAAAAATATGTGTTGTAAATCCTATTCCCTATACCTGCAGTTATAATCACATTTGGGAATGGGTTTTCTTTGTTATGTTAAAAGGCCATACCAGTGTAGGGTGTTTTAAGCCAATCAGCTCTGAGATATGAAAAGAGCCGATTAGGCATAGAGAGGCAAGCAGAGATGGGGGAAGATAGATGCCACATCACATGAAGATCATCAAGGAACTAAGGAACAAGGACCTTCCCCCAGAGCCAACAGAGAGAAAGCCTCCCCCTAGAGCTGGCATCCTGAATTCAGATTTCCAGCCTCCTAAACTGAGAAAATAAATTTCTTTCTTAAAGCCATCCATTTCTGGTATTTCTGTTACAGCAGCACTAGATAACTAAAATACCTTCTCTTTTTGATTCCACTTAAGTGTCACTCCCTCACTGTGTCCCTTCCTGGAGTCTATTCCATGATATAAAGGGTCCCTTCTCATCTTGTCTCTACCGGTACCCTCCTTTTTTCACAGCCCTTACCTATCTTAATCAGATGTTTATTTGCTTCCTCAGGTGCTTCTTTTCTGTCGCCCTCAGACTGTGAGCTTCACAAGGACCAGCTTGTACCCTCTTCTTTTCACCCTCAACATCCCACCCTCGCACACGCTGACACATAAGTGCTAGGTATCATCTAGTAAGTGAATAAATGCATCACCACCCAACTGTCTCGCCTAGGCCTCCTGCACATAGATTGTCCCACTCTCTCCACTGTGCAGGACAGAGTTCCCACAGAAGACCCAGCTGCCATCTTACAAAGGCCTGCTTGGAAGGTCGGCATCTGAGAACTTGATTTTGGGAGGGTTCCCGCCACCCTGACTGGTAAGAGTGGCTCACTGTGTCCAGACTGTGCATGCACAATATGGTTTATACTGAACCTCTGCTTTCCTTCTGGGAGTCTGGAATTTTGGAATGTGTCAGGCAGGGACTGCCCACATGACCAAGTCTCAACAAAAACCCTCAAGTGTTGAGTCTCTAATGAGTTTCCCTGGTGGACAACACTTCACACGTACTGTCACAGATCTTTGCTGGGGGAACTCAACGCATCCTGTGAGACTCTACTGGGAGAGGACTCTTGGAAGCCTGCGCCTGGCTTCCCCAGGCTTTGTGTCATGTGTCTTTTCTCTTTGCTCATTTTGTTTTGTTATCTTTTCCTGTAACAAATCCTGTGAACAATCACAGCCTGAGCATAACTATATACTGAGTCCTGTGAGTTGCCCTAGCAAATCATCAAACCTGGGGGTGGTCTTTATTGTTTTTGCTGTTGTTAGCTGCCATCCAGTCACCCCCAACTCATGGCGACCCCACGTACAACAGAATGAAACACTGCACAGTCCTGCACCATCCTCATGATCAGTTGTGGATCAAAATGTTGTGATCCACAGGGTTTTCACTGGCTGACTTTCAGAAGTAGGTCACCAGGCCTTTCTTCCTATTCCTTAGTCTGGAAGCTCCACTGAAAACTGTTCAGCATCATAGCAACATGCAAGCCTCTACTGACAGATGGTGGAGGCTGTGATGAGGTACACTGAAGGTGGTTTTAGAGACCCACAATACGTCTATTCCACGTTCACCCCCCAAGTCTAGGCCACCACCATTCTATTTCTGTCTCTACTCCCTACTCCCTGAGACCCTTCGTCCACCCGCACTACAAGTGCTGTTAAAACCACAGGCACACCCCACCACTCACCTAAATGCTTGGCTGGCTTCCCAGTGGCCTTAGAACATGGGCCAAGGTTCTTCTCCCACCTTCCAGGCCCTGGATGTTCTGGATCCCACACCCTCTCCTGTCAGCTTCTATCATTATCCACTTTCCTCTCCTTCCTCTCACCAGCCTTCCGTGAACCCTTGGACACACCAGGCTCTCTGCTCTGAGGCATTTTACAGATGCTGTTCCTAGGCCTGAAATCTTCTCTCCAACATCTCCCAACAGTCCAGTGCTTTGCCAAGCTAAATGATACAGTAATTATGTTCTAAGCCAGTGCTTCTCAACCAGGGGCAATTTCACCTCCCCCCGGGCCCAGGGGCTTCTGATGATGTCTGGAACATCTTTGGCTGTTACAACTGGGGCAAAGAGATACTACTGGCATCCAGTGGGTACAGGCCAGGGATGCTATTCAACATCCTACAGCGTACAGGTCAGCCCCCACCACACAGAAGGATCTGGTTTCAAATGTCACTAGTGCCAAGGTGGAGAAACCCTGATCTAAGCTTAAATTTCCAACACCCATCTGTTAGTTTGTCATACTGTGGTGGCTTGCATATTGTTATGATGCTGGACGCTACGCCACCAGTATTTCCAATAGACGCAGGATCACCCGTGGTGGAGAGGTTTCAGTGGGGCTTCCAGACTGACAGACTTGGAAGAAAAGCCTGGCAATCTACTTCTGAAAATTAGCCAATAGCAATCCTACAGATCACAACAGAATATTGTCCAAGATAGTGCTGGAAGATGAGCCCCCTAGGTTGGAAGGCACTCAAAATACACCATGGCTATAACAATGGACTTACGTATACCAACGATTGTGAAGATGGCACAGGAGCAAGCAACATTTTGTTCTGTTGTACATGGGGTCGTCATGATTTGGAGATGACTCGATGGCAACCAACAACAAGAAGAAGCTTAAATTTATCTGTCCTTTCTCAGACTCTTCCATGTTCTCCAAGATGAAGTTCTTCCGTCACATCCTGGTCTTCACTGAAAACTCTGATCACACAGCCAGACTGAACTCCACAGGGGCAGGCATTTTGTCTGCAATGTGCCCTGTACTTCTCTCACCACACAACAGCCATACTCCTTTCAAGAGCAACAAGGTAGAGCCTGGCCCAGAGGGTTTACCAAAAATACACAGAACGACAACATGTGCATTAAATCTAACAATTACTTCCTGTGGATAATATAATACAGATTACAAATGCATGATTAAATGATATTTTTAAGAAACACGCTTATTCTTACTACAAAGGCAAGTTGAAAAGAAACAAATGCCTTGCAATTAAAGCCAAAATGTTATTTGTCCTCCAGAACTATCTTTCCCCTATATCCCCTAAGAAGAGGTTTTTAACCTCATTTTTTTAAAAGTTCAGTTAAAGCATATGCCATTTGTAGTAAATTCTGTTGCAATTTTCAGCTTCGACATAATGACACAGGTCATTCTGGAATTCCCCGCTGTGAATCTTTGTGGGGATTTTCTCTCAGGGTCCAGCGTGGCTAACAGGACAACAAGCAAGCTGAGTGGTCCTGCTCTTTCTTAACAGAAAGATGTGTGACCAACAGGAAAAAGAATCCTGCCCACTATCCTTAGAAAGTATCTTTCCCCGTTATGGATTGTGTCCCCCAAAAATATGTGTTGGAATCCTATCCCTATACATGTGGATGTAGTCCTATTTGGAAATAGGGTTTTCTGTCATGTTAATGAGGTCATATCAGTGTAGGGTGTGTCCTAAATCTAATCGCTTCAAGTTATAACAAGAACAGATTAGGCCCAGAAACAAGCAAGCACAAACAGAGAAGACAGATACCATGTGGAGACCTCCAAGGAATGCCAAGAACGCTACAGAAGCTGAGACAAGGATTTTCCCACAGAGCCGATGCCCTGAATTCAGACTTCTGGTCTCTCCAACTATGAGAAAATATATTTCTGTTCGTTAAAGCCACCCACTTGTGGTATTTCTGTTATGGCAGCACTAGGAAACTAAGACACCCCCAAATACATAAGTAACAAGAGATTTCTTTATAAGTATCACCCGATGATGCCACACAATGCCTGCAGTCAGGGCAAACAGAGGCAGAACATGCGTTCGGTACACAACAGGGAGGATGGCAAACTCCACTCGGCACTCACTCACCAGCGCACCCGGATACCCCCAGGTCAAAGAGGCCCAGCACAGGCATCACCACCCTCTGGGTCTGCACTGGCGCCTTCTGTCCCTGGACAAAGTGAAAGAGGTCCCGTTTAGAATCGTGGCATTCCTCTTACACCCATTTACCCCAACTGAATTTGCATGACTGGCCCTGCTCTGGGTAATGTTCCTGATAAAAGGGACACCCCACTTACCTTGACGAGACTTGTCTAATTCTTGAACATATTAAGCTGATCACTGTGATAGAATTTCAATGCCAAAATGGAATGGAAAGAGGGTGCCCATCCTCTGAGTGGCCACCAACAGCGGGGGAGCCCCCAGTTAGGGAAAGGCTGGAGCAAAGGTGGAAGGGAGGAACAGCTAGGCAGGCTGTGGGGCAGCAGAAAGACCACGGGCTGAGTAGTTCCCAGAAGGAAGCCCTATGGTAGGAGAAAGGACTTTAACGTCCGTGGAATGGTGCTGCTTCCTCTGGAGAGGTGTGAACCTGACTTGCATTTCTCAGGGATCCCTCTGGCCTCAGGTGGAAGCAGCAAGCTGGCAGGACAGTCTCCATGGTGCAAGAGAGAGCTAGCGGTGGTGCTGGGCAGGGTGGGTGCAGTGGGGACAGGGAAGACTGTCATCAGTGGGTTATGTTTTGCAAGTAAAGCTCGCAGAGCTTGCTGGTGGAGGGGAGGTGAGAGGTAATCAAGGCAAGAGAGAAATCCAGGCTGGGGAATGGGCTCTGGGTCAAAAGCAGTTGTCTCTTCAGCCCACACGCCAGGGGGTGAGGGGACTCAGTGTCCAGCTTTCACAAGGTGCTTAATGAACAGGGGCTGACGATGGGGTGGCCCGGGTCAGAGACAGGCAGTTCTCGTAAATAAACTCTGATGCTCAGGTCAGGTCAAGGTTGCCTAAGAAGACTAATGCAGAGAGGGTGCCTCTTCCCAAAGGAGGCCTCGTATAGAATATTTATACACGTATAGGGAGAGGGGGAGAGCAGGCTGGAAGGGGAGCCCCTGAGATGTTAACAAAAGTGCCCAGGGAGGGGTGGGGTGGGAGACAAGGCAGCACTGATTCTGTTTCAGGTATTGTACAGATTTTCTAGAATGACCACACAAACCTTTAGTAACAGAGAAACACATTATTTTTAAAAGCACCACCAATGTCTCCAATAACCACAAGAGGTAGATAAGGAGCCCTGGGTCCATGTGTAGCATCAGGGAAGCTGGCAGGGATGGGCGTGTGAGCTGTGGAGGAGCCAGGCATAGCTGGAGGGTGGGGGGGTGGGGATAAGGAGGGCAGCATTTAGAACCAACTCTGGATGGCCCTGGGCCACGGCTGCAGGTCTGGGACTTGGGGTCCTGATCCTCCCTCCTCAGTAATCCTGGGGGCCTGCTTCCTCCGCAGCAAACAGAAGAGTCCTGGGAGGGCATGGGTGTCAGGACGGGGACAACCCTCTCTGAGTAGGTGGTCCTGGGATCTCATGGCAGCCAGGACACTCTGAGCAAGTAGGGGAAGGCTGAGGATTCACGAAGTAGGGGCCTGGGGTGGCCCGTGGAGGGGACCTGCTGCTGCACATCAGCCCCGCATCGTCTGTGAGCGCAAGGACCCCTCCCATGAGTGCACACATCAAAAGGTCCCCCGGGGGAGTGACGGACATGTGGGAGAGGCCCCCTTCTCCCTAGGGCAGGGCTCATGATGAGCCTAAAGCATCATCTCCCATATTCTCTCCACCATCTTCACCAGCCTGTACACCCTTCATCCAGCCCTCGTTCATGATCCTCTGCTTCTTGAAGGCTTCCAGGTCATGGAAGGGATGCGGGTGGGAGGAAGGATGGGAGGAAAAAAGGCAGGACAGCAGGAAAGGCAGGGTCCACGGCGGGCTGCTGACCACTCTCCCCAGACTCGCCCAGGGCCTGTGACCACCTGGGGACAAGCAGCTTGCTCAGGTGTTCTCACCTGGGCTGAGCCTGGGCCTCCTGCACGCTCCCGACTCCCAAACTCCCAGCTGTAGGCCCTAGATTCCCCTCCCCACCTCTTTCCCTTTCCCTACCTACAGAAACAAGTAGCCTGGCCCCCTGGCTCTGGAGGGACCCTCACAGCAAACCGTCCCTAGTAGTACCGTGTATCCAGAAGACCAAGGCAACTTCAGCAAAGCTGGCAGGTCCTCCTCAGTCGAAGATGCTCCCCTCTCTCCTACTGAGGGCTCAGTCTGTATCTTCAGGTAGACCCCTGGCCCCTGGGAAAGGCAGGGAGGGGCAATGAGCACACCGAGGCCCCAGGATGTTCCCAACCTAAAGCCTCAGTTTGGGGTCCTGTGCTCAGTGGACCCGGTGACATGCACTCACCCCTTCCCACTGCAGGTGCCAGCCTTCGACGAGGGTCTCCAAGGAGATGCAGAGGCAGACCTGATACCTCTTGGATCACGGATACCCCAGCTGGAGGTCAGGCCATGAGCCCCCAGAGGCGCTGCAAGATATTTTACTTTATGGAAAGCTTTGAGCGTTTATGTCTGAATACAAATGTCTTCATTAGAACAATTCTGAAACAGGTAACTCTTCTTGAGGGGAACGCGCTGAGGAGCTTAGCCACTGAATTTCTGTATTTGTTCAGCAAATACTTACTAAGCACTGCTAGTGCTGGGGTAGGCTGTAGGTACTGAGGATGCGGCAGAGAATGGGTAAAACCAGCAGTGAGGAGCGGGTGGTGTCAGGGAGACAGCATGGGGGTGGGGGGAGGCGGCATGGAGAGGTCCAGGCTGGCTGGAAAGCTGAGCCTCGACACACCATCCTAAGAAAAGCTCTGTCCCATGTAGCTAACCTGGCCACCAGCACTCTTGTCCACATGACAGGGTGGCCTGAAGGCCTCGGCACTACTCCATGTGGCCTGAATGATTGGGACAAGGCTGAGTGACACCTGGCATGGTCCCAGAAGGGCAGCTGACGGGTCAGCACCACCAACTGAAAGGCACTGTGTGACCCTCGCTCTAGTTTTTCCACACATGCAGTAGAGCCTGGTGGTGAAAAGCATGGTCTCAGGAGTTAGGCCTGGAGCCAACTCCCAGCACCTCCACACCCAGCTCTACCACTTACAGGCTGCGTCTTTAGCAATGACCTGCTTAACTTCCCTAAACGTATGTCCAGAGTGTGCCCCCTCTGCTGTTCAAAGCTCTCTGCTCCTCCCTGTTCCCTGGGCTCTGAGGCAGCAGAAGCCCCTCCTGTCCCACCCTCGGTGGGTGACACCGAAGGGTCTGCTGGGCTGAGCATGGAGCTCTGAGAAAGGTGCCAGAGCCCTGTCCTGAGAGCCTGAGAGGAAAGAGCCCACAGAACCCAGAGGACACTGGCTCTCGTGGGGTCATCTTCCCTCCCTCACACGGTCCACCTGCTGGTCTGGAGACGCCTTCACCCAGCATCGAGCCATTCACACCTTCGTTCAACCAACATTAACTGAGGCCAATGTAATGATGTACTGAACACTCTGTAATGGGGTTACGGCAACTAACAGATCAGAACCAAACCACCAAACCCACTGATGTCAAGTCAATTCCGACTCTTAGCAACCGTATAGGTCAGAACAGAACTGCCCCATAGAGTTTCCAAGACTGTAAGTCTTTACAGGTGCCAAATGCCACATCATTCTCCCCCACAGCAGCTGGTGGATTCAAACCACTGACCTCTCAGTTAGCAGCCAAGCACTTCAACCATTACACCACTAGTGCTCCCTAACAGGTCGGACAAGGCCCTGCAATCCAGCAGCTCCCATGTGGGTCTCAGAGAACAGACCTCCGAGTGCCCTTTCCCAAGCAGGATACTCTCTATCCAAACAAGAGTGAAAACCAAGGAAGTGGAGGACCCAGGGAGCAGGTGGCAGGTCTCCAATGCCCAGGGTCTCTCACAGCTGTGTCTGCAGCCCATACCAGGCTGTACAGGGTAGAGGCACCATGCACTCTTGGAGCTTCCCAGCAAACAAAGCAGGGTCTCTACAATCTAGGCCTGCACCTCCTCTACTAGGTCAGGGTCTCTGACACTCCAGTGCTGATCCAGGCCTGGGGGAGGGTGCAGAAGGAGCCATCTCACTGGTTCTGGGACAGAAAGGACCAGCTCAAACCCTCACCCTAACTCTGGCCAACCTCAGATTGGGATCCCAAACTTTGGAAAGTCCTGAGTTTGGGGAGGAGGGTACTCAGGGCCAGAGGGGGGCTGGCGGCAGGGCTCTGTGTGTACTTCCTGTGCACTGTCCCACACAAGCCGGCTCTGCCAGCTTTCCCACAGAAACACCAAAGGGCTTCCTTCTGGGGTGGGTCGCATTTGTCCCCCAAACGGTGAGAGATCCCAGACATTCCCACATTCTTCACCATCAAAGTGGTCCTCTCTTGTGTGAGTTCTCTCATGCAGAGTCCAGGCTCAAGCTCCTCCTGAAACCTGTCCCACTGCAATTAAATTCACAGTGTCTCCTCTCCAGGCCATCTATTCCTGATGAGGGTGAGTGATGAGGAGAAGCTTGCCTGTACTCTCAACCCGCGTGGGGATTCTCCCTGTCAGGAGCACATCTCCAACGTTTTCGCAGACGTGCACTGTTTTGGCAGTTCATGTTCTTGAAAGTGAAGGAGCTGAAAGCTCTGTGCACAGGGCTTTATCCTATCACCACTTTCACTGGGCCTCTCTGACAGGCAGCCTTTTCCTGACAGTCGTCCACAAGTCGATTATATTTCAAACACTCAGTGCATATCTGACTCACATCTGTGGAAATGTTTACTTGTGGAACTCTCTGGGAAGAAAGAGTCTTTGAGTGACAGCTAGAGTTTGCTCAAATCCCTGAGTCTAGATGCTCCTCTTAGACACGACTCGAACATCTCCCTGATGCTGGTGCTGCATTGCCAACTCACATTTCCTCCACGTCTCCTGCGACAGAGAACCAATGACAACCCCCTGCGAATCTTACTCTCTTAGTTACCTCGTGCTGTTGTAACAGAAATACCACAAATGGGTGGCTTTAAAGAACAGAAATTTATTTTTCCACAGTTCAGGAGGCTAGAAGTCCAAACTCAGGATGTGGCTCTAATGAGAGGTCCTTCTTTGTCTATTTCAGCTTCTAGTAGCTGCCAGCAATCCCCGGAGTTCCTGGGCTTGTAGATTTATCTGCTTCCATCACCATCAGATGGTATCTGTCTTCCCCTGTATGTGCATGTCTGTGTCTGTGCTGTTCTTTATAGGCTCAGAAATGATTAGGTTTAGGATCCACCTTACACTGGCGTGACCTCAACTGATTGATCAACTGCATTACATTAGATTGCACTGTGGACGGTGATCACATTGTATTGTTAGATTACATCCACAGATATATGAGTCAGGGTTCTAACACATACCTTGGGAGGACATAATTCAATCATAACACTTACCATCTGCACATCATGAGATGATTTTTCCTCCCAAATATCCTGCATGGAAGTTGACTCTTTGGGTTTGAGATTCCCGGTCTAAAAAGAATTGGAAAAAAACATGTCAACTTCTTTCAGAAAGAAATACCAAAAGTAAAACCAAACCCTTTGCCATAGAGTCAATTTTGACTCATATCAACCCTATAGGCCAGAGAAGAACTCCCTCATAGGATTTCCAGGTCTGTAATCTTTACAGATGCCAACTGCCACATCGTTCTCCTGCTGAGGAGCAGGTGGGTTTCAATTGTAGACCTTCTGGTTAGCAGTTGAGTGCTTAAGCATTGTACCACCAAAGCTGCTTCAGGAAGAAATAGCTATGAAACTGACTGAAAAAAAAAGCTTTTTAAAAATACTGACCCTAAACTTGGGAAGAGACAGAAAGGAAAGGAGGCATCAGTAAGCAAAGACAGACTTAGGAGCGTGGCCGCAGGCAGAATTTGGCAATGACAGGAACAAAGGGGAAATGGGAGGCAATTTCCTAGCTAAATATTCTATGATGATTGAGACTGATGTTGCCAGAAAGGGGGTATTATCAGGAGAACAAGCAAGAAGCAGTTAGACAAAGAATACACACAGAAAGGTTAAATTTAAAGAGGAACACAACAATAACAAGTGTTACTGGCAGGGATGCGGAGAAATTGGAACCCTCATATATTGCTGGTAGGAATGTAAAATTGTGCAGCTGCTGTGGAAAAGTCTGGCAGGTCCTCAAAATGCTGAACACAGAATTACCATGTGACCCAGCAATTCTGTTGCTGTTGGTGGTGCCATCAAGTCGGTTCCGACTCATAGTGACCTTATATGCAACAGAACGAAACACTGCCCAATCCTGTGCCATCCTCACAATCATTGTTATGCTTAAGCTCACTGTTGTAGCCGCGGTGTCAATCCATCTCATTGAGGGTCTTCCTCTTTTTCAATGACCCTCTACTTTACCAAGCATGATGTCCTTCTCCAGGGACTGATCCCTCCTGATAACATGTCCAAAGTATGTGAGACGTAACCTCGCCATCCTTACTTCTAAGGAGCATGCTGCCTGTACTTCTTCCAAGACAGATTTGTTCATCCTGTTGGCAGTCCATAGTATGTTGAATATTCTTCGCCAACACCACAATTCAAAGGCGTCAATTCTTCTCTGGTCTTCTTGATTCACTGTCCAGCTTTCACACGCATCTTTGCTTTTCAACACTTTAAAGAGGTCTTTTGCAGCAGATTTGTCCAATGCAATGTGTCGTTTGATTTCTTGACTGCTGCTTCCATGGGTGTTGACTGTAGATCCGAGTAAAAGGAAATCCTTGACAACTTCAATCTTTTCTCCGTTTATCATGATGTCGCTTATTGGTCCAGTTGTGAGGACTTTTGTTTTCTTTATGTTGAGACATAATCCATACTGAAGGCTGTGGTATTTGGTCTTCATCAGTAAGTGCTTAAAGTCCTCTTCACTTTCAGCAAGCAAGGTTGTGTCATCTGCATAATGCAGGTTGTTAATGAGTCTTCCTCCAAACCTGATGCCCCGTTCTTCTTCATATAGTCCAGCTTCAGGGACTGGTCCCTCCTAATAACACGTCCAAAGTTAGTGAGATGAAGTCTCGCCATTCTCATTTCTAATGAGCATTCTGGCTGTACTTCTTCCAAGACAGATTTGTTTGTCCTTCTGGCAGTTTGTTGAATAAGTATGGTAAAAGGATACAACCCTGATGCACTCCTACCCTGATTTTAAACCATGCAGTATCCCCTTGCTCTGTTCGAACAAGTGCCTCTTGGTCTATGTACAGGTTCCACGTGAGCACAATTAAGTTTTCTGGAATTCTCATTCTTCACAATATTATCCATAATTTGTTATGATCTGCACACTCAAATGCCTTTGCATAGTTAATCAAACACAGGTAAACATCTATTCTCTGGAATGACATCAAGGATATCATACATGAAGAAAGCAAAAGGTCTTTAAAAAGATAGAGAAGAAAAAAAAGACCAAAATGAATGTCAGAAGAGACTTTGAAACTTGCTCTTGAACATACACTAGCTAAAACAAAAGGAAGAAATGATGAAATAAAAGAGCTGAACAGAAGATTTCAAAGGGCAGCTCGAGAAGACAAAGAAAAGTATTATAACGAAATGTGCAAACACCTGGAGTTAAAAAACCGAAAGAGAAGAACACACTCGGCATTTCTCAAGCTGAAAGAACTGAAGAAAACATTCAAGTCTCAAGTTGCAATACTGAAGGATTCTATGGGCAAAATATGGAATGACACAGGAAGCATCAAAAGAAGATGGAAGTAATACAGTCACTTTACCCTAGGTACGGGTTAGTATTCCAACACATATTTGGGGGGTAAGGAGGGAAGGACACAATTTAATCAATAACACAGGTTCAGCAACAAGTTAGTAGTATGAAAAAAGTGGGTGGGGAGAGAACTACTCTACAATGATAGAAACCTAAGTGGTTTAGCAAGTAACCCTTTGAACCTGCTGCTTTTGTAAATCCAAATGTGAGAAATTTGTTTTGGTCATGATTCAAAACTATAAAAACCACTTCTATGACAACTGAGGATTTATAACCATGAACTAGGTATCAGATGATACCAAAGAATAACCATTAATTTTGGGGGTGTGTGATAATGGCCTTGTAGTTCTATAAGATGGTGTCAGTTTTTTGTTTTTTTTTTTTTTAAAGATACATGTTCAAGTATGTCAGAGTTAAGTGACAGGATAGCTGCGAGTTGCTCTAGAATATACAGCAAAGAAAAAAGGTGACAGAAAAAAAATCTTTATAATTGTTGAGTCTAATTTCCTTCAACATTTGGGCAAATCCTACAGTTTAAGTTTTGGCTTTCTTTGTAACTATGCTGACTGGCGCTGCAGAGCCTCCACTTACCAGCTTAGAGAGCTGCTCCTAAAACTCCTTCTTTAAGGCATTAGAAGTTTTGGCTTGATCTCTTAATATTTTTAGAAGTCCCCAAGGCCCCTCCCAGGACTTACACATGAATTCAGTAATCTTTTATACTAGTTAAAAAAGGACTTCCATTCCATCTGAGAAACTTGATGACCTTTTAATTTCAGAATTCTCTAGAGCAGCACTGTCCAGTAAGCTTCCCATGATGATGGGAATGGTCTATGCCTATGCTGCCAAAATCACAGCCACCAGCCATGTGTGACTGTTGAGCACTTGAAATGTGGCTAGGGTAACTGGAGAACTGTGCTTTTCACGTCACTAAATTTTCATTAATTTAAATGTATACAGTCACATATGGTTTTCAGTTGATCTCACAGCGACAGCTGGGGATGTTCCCTAGCAGGGCCCTGCTGCTGCTGGCTCCAGGTAGTCCTGTCTGACTGTAGGCTGCAGAATTAAGCACAGAGCCCAGGATCTGCCGTGAAGACCCCTCTTCCATTCCTTTTCCTTCTAAAACCTTCTAGAAGATCCTCTGGGGCAGGCCTGAGGAAGCTCCATATTTCTCCCTCCCCTCTTTCCTTCAAGTAGAAAAGAGAGAACAGAGCCCAGAGTACATAGTTACTCCCCACCATCCCGATTCCCCCAGCTCACTCACCATAACATCAGCGCCAGGATTGAGAGGTCTCAGCAGGAATCCTCCCTGCAATTAAAGAGAGATAACAGTAAAAGGAGTGAGGCTGGAATCAGCACCAAACAGGGGTTTGGCACAGGTAATTCCATTTCTGTGAGCCACCAGCAAGGGCAGACAATCTAAAAACCTGTGTTGTTAGCTGCCATTGAGTACGCCCCCAACTCATGGCGATCCTATGCACAATGGAACTAAACACGGACCAGTCCTGCGCCATCCACATGATCAACTGCAGATGGAACCATTGCGATCCACAGAGTTTTCAGTAACTGATTTTTGGAAGTAGATCCCCAGGCCTTTCTTCCTAGTCTGTCTGAGTCTGGAAGCTCCACTGAAACCTGTTCAGCATCACAGCAACACTCAAGTGTCCACCGACAGACGAGTGGTGGCAGCACATGTGGTGCATTGGCTAAGAATCAAACCTGGTTCTCCCTTATTCCAGACCACCATGAAAACACGTTGCCATCAAGTCAATTCTGACTCATAGCGACTCTATTAGACAGAGTAGAACTGCCTCATAGCATTTCCAAGGCTGTAATCTTTATGTAAGCTGACTGCCACCTCTTTCTCCCTCAAAGGAGCTAGTGGGTTCAAACCACTGACTTTTCAGTTAGCAGCTAAGCACTTAACAACTGCACCACCAGGGCTCCTTTTCAGACCACAGCCTCTGGTAATTTCTACTGGTTCCTCCCACTTAATAAAAAGATCGTTCTTCTCTTACATTCTCTCATAATACCTCTAAGGCCTGCTACATCTCCCCTTCTGCCCTTATCAGGTTGTCATTTTATATTTGTTTATGCAGGTGTTTTTACCTCTCTCCTCCCAACTAGGATGTAAACTAAGTACAGACCTGTGTCCACTTTTACAGGACTTCATTCCCAGCCACCAGCACAGTGTTTGATACGTATTAGGTACTTTATATATCAGGAATCAGCAAACTTTTCCTGTAAAGGGCCAGGAAGCAAATATCTCAGGCTTTGTGGGCCATACGGTATCTGCTGCAACTACTTTGTGGTTATAGTGTGAAAGCAGCCATAGACAATATGTAAGCAACATGTTCCAATTAAACTTACAGAAACTGAGTTTATTTTTATTTACTGAGCTGGATTTGGCCCGCAGGTCATAGTTTGCTGACCTCTGCTCTCTATCATGAGGTAGACAGAAGACATCAATCACCACATTCTCTCAACTCTATACCCTGCACATGTCTCAAACACTCCAATTTTTCTAGTTCCACAGCCATCAAGCCTCGCCCACCATCATCCGAGTTCAGAACTTATTCACACTCCCATATTGCGTCTACATCCACTCTTGTCCTTCCTAAACTCCATGCTCAATCCAGAAGATACTGCTTTGTTTAAGTCACAAATGTAACCACATCACTCCTCTATTTAAAACTGATTTAATGGCTTCCCGGTGGCCTTTAGAACAAGGTCCAAAGTTTACCATGACTTTCAAGGCCTAGTCTTCCTCTCCAGCCTAGCTCACTGACTCTGAACTTTCTCTACTTTAGCTTTCCCTGTCTTTTCTAGACTCCAGAACACACCAGGCTTTGTACTCTTATCTGTGTGATGGATTGAATTTTGTCTCCCGAAAATATGTGTTGTAAATCCTAACCTCTGGGTTATAATCTCATTTGGGAAAGGGGTGTCTTTGTTATGTTAATGAGGCAGGATTAGCGTAGGGTGTATCTTGAGTCAATCTCTTTAGAGATATAAAAGAGATTAAACAAGCAAGTGAGCAAGCAGAGATGGGAGAAGATGGATGTCAAGCCACATGGAGATCTCCAAGGAACCAGGAAACAAGTTGAAGAGACAAGGACTTTCCTCTAGAGCCAACAGAGAAAGCCTTCCCCTAGAGCTGGTGCCCTGAATTTGGACTTATAACCTCCTAAACTGTGAGAAAATAAATTTCTGTTTGCCACAGCCACCCACTCGTGGTATTTCTGTTATAGCAGTACTAGTTAACCAAGACTGCAGTGTTCTCTCAAATCCTCCCCCACACTCATACTCCACAGCCCAATCCTTTATTTAGCTACCTCCAACTCATCGTTTAGGTTCAAACATCTGTCCCTTTTAAGATGTTTTCCCTCACCAAACCCACACTCCCTACAAATTCTCCAGTTACATGTTCCCGTATCACTCAACATTATTTGTTTAAAATCTGTCTTCTCAGTTAGAACAGACCCTCCACTGGGGCAAGCACTATTTCAGTCACAATGAACCAGGAAATATGGTTCATTGAGGGCACCATAATGAAAAGGTCTCCCCAATAATTCACTATAGCTACTATATGAAGCCGTGCGTGTGCACACACACACATACACCACCACCGCCATTATAACATATATATAACATATAAATTAAATGGAATAATGATTTAAAATGCCTGTCCATCATGTAACAAAAATCACAACACTAGATTTCAGATGTCTTTAAGAAACAATGCTAATTCTTTCTAAAAAGGCAAGGTAGAGCAGATATTCTTTTTGGCAACAAATGCCTTACTCTTCAAATTGAAATCTGGTGCTTAATTTTCCTCCAGAATTGTTTCCTCATCTCAGTAAAAGTGAGCTTTTAACTCCATTATAAAAAAGGTTAACAGTCAAAGGATATCCCATTGAGAGTCAACTCAATTTCAGCTTCTGGTACTAACATAACAAAGCATATGTCATCGTTTTTCTGGAGTCCCCTATATTTTGAAGGTTGTGAGTATTTGCAGGCTAAGGGTAACAGCTGGAGGTCACTTGAAAAGAATTGAATGGTTCTTTGATGCTAAGACTTGCGACTACAAATATACAACTGAGAAATCGCTTTTCTTAAGGTAAAATTATGTTACAGTGAAAAACACTGATGCCCACAGTCAAAGTAAAAGTCACAAGTTAAAAGCTGTCTGGAAAGGAAGGGAAAGGGAGAAGAGAAAAAGTGGAAGGAAGAAAGAAAGCTAAGCTAAGCTACACTAAACTAAGCTAAAACCAAAAAACCAAACCTGTTGCAATCCAGTCAATTCTGACTCATAGCGACCTTACAGGAGAGTAGAACTACCCCAAAGGGTTTCCGAGGAATGGCTGGTGGAGTCGAACTTCCGACCTTTTGGTTAGCAGCCTTAGCTCGCCATAGCTCTTAATCACTGTGCCACCAGGGCTAGTGGATCCAAATTCTCCGTCCCCCAAAATACCTCCCGTCACAAATTCATCCCGATAGAGGATTCATTCAATTTTTTAAATTCTCTGACAAGTCACTCAAACCATTTGACACACACAGACCCAGACCTAACTTTCCATTACAAAACTAGATAATACTAAGTCTCACAGGAAATAAAACGTAGATGTTCTAATAAAAGGTTATCTTGCTAAGAGAGGTGGGGTAGAAAGGGCCCTCTTGCTGCAATTTCCCTACAGATACCACAAGCAGGGAGGAACGGAAAGGGTTGGGCGAGTGTTCACCACCTGCCTGAGCTTAAGGGATATTTTCTGCGCTTTGGGAAGCCCAGAGTTAGTAGAATACGCTTGACAGCCTTTGCACAGTTTCATTGATTCCTCCCTTCCACGCTTTCGATTTGCTCCCTATGCGCTCTGCGGAGCCCACTGATGTTATCCAGGTGATCGATGCGACAGACCTGGACTGTATTCCCGCGATTTCCCTTTCGAAAGGATCACAGCCCTGTCGGCCCGGACCCGAGGTACGCGAGCGCGAGGGACGAAGCGGGCTCCGCCCTAGCCTGCGACAACCGAAGGAAGAAAGCCTGTCGGCTCGGGTGGCTGTCCTAGGTCCTCCGGCCCCTCCCCGCCCTCCCGAGGAGTTGGGCTGCACCTGCAGACAGACCGGAGACACTCCCACCGTAGCGCGGCGCAACCCTCACACGGCCGCCGCTGCCTTCTGCCACCGCTACCGCACACTTCCGCTTCCGGTCTCGGGCCGCCGGGAGAGGAAGTAGTAGGGGGCTCAGACTCACGGGCCCGGAGGGGCCTGAGGCGGTGGCGGGGGCTGCGGAGGCGGCAGAAGGGCCCGAAGGCTACGGCCCTTTCTTCATCCAGCCTCGGCGGAGAAAGTTTAGTTTCCTTCCCTGAGGGATGAGGTTAGGCCCTGGGGTACGGTCTGACCAGGACTGGACGGTGAGTCCGGGGCGGGGCTTATGCCTAATGGGCGGGGCTGGGGTCGGGTTTGTGTCCTGGGGGCGGGGCCTGAGCCTGAGGCAGGGGAGTGGGGCATCCTCGCTGCACATTCTGGATTCTCAATATTAACTTTTTTTTCCCTTGCCTTTCTCCACGCTTAAGCCAATTCCCTATAAAAACATACCCGTACTTAAGATTTTTTTGGTTTTTCTAATTTCTTCTAAAAACAGATTATGTGTTGAGTTTCTTCTACAGCTGCCGCCAAAAATAAATCGTGAAAATCCATTCAAGACGAGATAAATCTGAATCTATTTACTTTTTAAAAATTACGCATTTATTACATTGTACAGGTAATAACCTGCACATAGGAAAAATTCAAATGGGAGTCTCAACTCCATCGCTGAATTTTCCTCCCTAGAAACAACCACTGTAACAAGTTCTTTCATATTCTTTATACAGTCAAACCTACGAAAGCCGGAATCTGTGTAAGGCGGAGACGTGTCAGAGAAGAAAAACTCTAATACTTTCCACTAATAGACAACAGTAGAAAGGTGGTAAGACTGCACCCTGTCACAGGCAGAAAACTTGTGAGACTCAGAAAAACAATGTAGTCCATCACATTCCACCTCTCACAGGTTTTGCTGTATATTGAAGCACATATGTATGTTATTTCTTTCAGTAAATGCCTATGGAGCATCAGTTGATTGCTATGCGCTAGATGCTAGAGTTACAAATGAGTAAGTAATAGCCCCTTCCCAAATAGCAGCATATCATTTGGAAGAAGATTATTATTCATTTGTTGTTAGGTGCCATTGAGTCAGTTCCGGCTCATCGACCCTGTATATAACAGAACAAAACACCGCCCAGTTCTGCACCATCCTCGCTATCATTGCTGTGTTTGAGCATATTGTTGCAGCTACTGTGTCAATCCATCTCATTGAGGATCTTGCTCTTTTTCACTAATGCTCTAGTATACCAAGTATGATATCCGCCAGGGACTCGTCCCTACTGATAACATATTCAAAGTATGTGAGACGAAGTCTCGCCATCCTCGTTTCTAAGGAGCATTCTGGCTGTACTTCTTCGAAGACAGATTTGTTCATTTTTCTGACGGTCCTGGGGATATTCAATATTCTTTGCCAACACTGTGATTCAAAGGTATCAATTCTTCGGTCTGCCTTATTCATTGTTTAGCTTTCACATGCATATGAGGCAATTGAAAATACCAAGGCTTGGGTCAGGTGCACCTTAGTTCTCAAGGTGACACCTTTGCTTTTTAACACATTAAAATTGTCTTTTGCAGCACATTTGCACAATGCACCACATTTGATTTCTCGACTGCTGCTTCCATGGGTGTTGGTCATGGATCCAAGTTAAATGAAATCCTTGACAACTTCAATATTTTCTACACTTATCATGATGTTGCTTATTGGTCCAGTTGTGAGGATTTTTGTTTTCCTTATGCTATGGTATAATCCTTGCTGAAGGCTGTAGTCTTTAGTCTTCATCAATAAGTGCTTCAAGTCCTCTTCACTTTCAGCACACAAGATTGTATCATCTGCATATCACAGGTTGAGTCCTCCTCCTATCTTGATGCCACGTTCTTCATATAGTCCAGCTTCTTGGATTATTTGCTCACCATGCAGATTGAATAAGTATGGTGAAAGGACACAACCCTGATGCACACCTTTCCTGATTTTAAATCAGGCAATATCCCCTTGTACTGTTTGAAAATTGCCTCTTGCTCTATGTACAGGCTCCTCTTGTGCACAATTAAGTGTTCTGAGATTCCCATTCTTCCCAATGTTATCCTTAGTTTGTTATGATTTCCACAGTCAAATGCCTTTTCACAGTCAGTAAAACACAGGTAAACATCTTTCTGGTATTCTCTGCTTTCAGCCAAGATCTATCTGACATCAGTGACATCCCTCGGTCCATGTCCTCTTCTGAATCCAGCTTGAATTTCTGGCAGTTCCCTGTCAATGTACTGCTGCAACCACTTTTGAATGATCTTTAGCAAAATTTTACTTATTTGTGATATTAATGAAATTGTTGGATAATTTCTGCGTTCCATTGAATCACCTTTCTTTGAAATAGGCATGTATATGGATCTCTTCCAGTTGATTGGCCATGTAGCTGTCTTCCAAATTTATTGGCATAGAGCACTTCCAGCATTGCATCCATTTGTTGAAACATTTCAATTGGTATTCTCTCAATTCCTGGAGCCTTGTTTTTCACCAATACCCTCAGTGTAGCTTGGACTTCTTCCTTCAGTACCATCGGTTCTTGATCATATGCTGTGTCCTGAAATGGTTGGACATCAACCAGTTCTTTTTGGTACAATGACTCTGTGTATTCCTTCCATCTTCTTTTGATGTTTCCTGCATTATTCAATTTTTTGCCCACAGAATCCTTCAGTATTGCAACTCAATGCTTGAATTTTTTCTTCAGTTATTTCAGCTTGAGAAATACCAAACATGTTCTTCCCTTTTGATTTTCTAACTCAAGGTCTTTGCACATGTCATTATTTTACTTTGCCTTCTCGAGCCGCCCTTTGAAATCTTCTGTTCATCTCTTTACTTCATCATTTCTTGCTTTTGCTTTAGCTACTCTGTGTTCAAGGGCAACTTTCTGACATCCATTTTGGTATCTTTTTTTTTTTTTTTTTTTTTGTCTTTTTGATGACCTTTTCTTCATGTATGATGTCCTTGATGTCATCCCACAGCTTGTCTGGTCTTCGGTCATTAGTGTTCAATACATCAAATCTATTCTTGAGATGGTCTCTTAATTCAGGTGGGATATACTCAAGATCGTACTTTGGCTCTTGTGGACTTGTTTTAATTTTCTTCAACTTCGACTTGAACTTCCATAAAAGCAATTGAGGATCTGTTCTGCAGTCAGCCTGTGCCTTTTTTCTGACTTCTTTTGAGCTTATTCATTGTGTCTTTCCACAGATGTATTCGATTTGATTCCTATGTATTCCATCCAGCAAGGTCCATGTGTATAGTCACTATTTATTTGTTGAGACAAAGGTATTTCCAATGAATAAATCATTGGTCTTGCAGAATTCTGTCATGCAATATCTGTTGTTGTTTCTATCACCAAAGCTGTGTTTTCCAATTACTGATCCTTTTTCTTTGTTTCCAGCTTTCCTGTTCCAATCACCAGTAATTATCAATGCATCTTGATTGCATGTTTGATCAATTTCAGACAGCAGAAGTTGGTAAAAATCTTCAGTGTTATTTCTGGCATCAATGGCTGGTGCATAAATTTGAATAATAGTTATATTAACTGGTCTTCCTTGTAGATGTATGGATTTTTTCCTATCACTGGCAGCATTGTATTTTAGGATTGGTCTTGAAATGTTCTTTTTAACAATGAATGTGATGCCATTCCTATTCAATTTGTCATTCCTGGCATAGTAAACCGTATGATTGTCCAATTCAAAATGGCCAATACCAGTCCATTTCAGCTCACTAATGCCTAGAATGTCGATCATCAAATGTTCCATTTCATTTTTGACAACTTGCAAGTTTCCTTGAGTCATACTTCGTACATTCCACATTCCAATTACTAATGGATGTTTGCAACTGTTTCTTCTCGTTTTGAGTCATCCCACATCGGCAAATGAATGTCCCAAAAGCCATCCATGTCATTAAGGTCAACTCTACTTTGAGGAGGCAGCTGTTCCTCAGTTGTATTTTGAGTGCCTTCCCACCTGAGGGGCTCATCTTCTGGCACTGTATCAGACAGTGTTCCACTGCTATCCATAAGGTTTTCACTGGCCAATTTTTTCAGAAGTAGGCCGCCAGGCCCTTCTAGCCTTTCTTAGTCTGGAAGTTCCACTGAAACCTGTCTGCCATGAGTCACCCTGGTGGTATTTGAAATATCAGTGGCATAGCTTCCAGCATCACAGCAACACCCAAGCCACCACAGTACAACAAACTGACAGATGAGTTTTGGTTATGCTCTATAGTACTGCTAAAATCCTTGTAAAGTAGCTTAGAGAGTAACAGTAGTTGAGACTTTCAGGATACATTTAATGCTGTATTGAAGACCAGGAGTAGGAAAGATGCAATATGAAGACTGCAACTGAAGACTTGAATGTGGGCACCACTGTTAGCACAAGTTGCCTTCAAGTCAATTCCAATTCATAGTGACCTCATGTGTCAGAGTAGAACTGTGCTCCATTGGGTTTTCAGTAGCTGATTTTTCTGAAGATCACCAGGTCTTTCTTCCAAGGTGCCTCTGGATGGACTCGAACCACCAACCTATTGGTTAGCAGCCAAGCACATTAATCGTTTGCACCACCCCGGGACTCCTGAATGTGGGTATGTAAGAGTAAACTCACAGCTGTCTCAGACAAATGAGATGTCAGTTTTATGCAATAACTTATAACAGTAGTTTGGGGGCACTTAGGCAATTCTAATTTGGGTGTGTAGTGTAGGGGTATCTAGTTGTTTGCTTGTGTTTATGGGTCTTTTGCGGGGGAGTAGGGAGTTCTACTATGTGCCAGGCATGAATCTGAACACTGTAGATGGATTAACTCATGATCCTCACAACAACATTACGAGAGAAGTACCACTGTTTTTTCCATTTTATAGATACGGAACTGGAGGGACAAAGAGGTTAAGTAATTTGCTTATAGTCATATGGCTAAGAAGTGGTAGATTTGAGAATGGAGTCTTTGTAGAGGGGATTAAAGGTGCCCTTCTGGTACAATGGTTAAGCACTCAGCTACCTTCTGAAAGGTTGGTGGTTCAAACCCACCAGTTGCTCCACAGGAGAAAAGACCTGGCAGTGTGCTCCCTTAAAGATTCCAGCCTAGGAAACCCTATGGGGTAGTTCTACTCTGTCTTATATGTTACTATGAATTGGAATCGACTTGACAGCACCTAACAACAACCGTGGGGATTAAAAGTTGACACCCTTGACAGCGATGTGATACTGCCTTACTTTGACGATATAGGCTGATTAATTTTGGTATGTGTGAATTACGTTTTTACTGGTGACTATCCAGCTGCTCTGTTTCTTTATTTGTCAAAGCTGGTAAGATATTCTATTCAAATTATTATACTGTTAGTTATTGTGGAAAGTATTTTATATGGCACTGATTAATTATGGTCAAATGTTTGGAATAGATTGAGTATAAATGCAGTACAATATGGAAGATGTAATTTAAAAATAAACATTTCACTTGCTTATCAGCCAAAGATAGGATTTTGAGAGAAATATTTTCTCTACAACTTGAATTAAGATGTAATGTAGAATGCAATCAATAATATTGTCTCAATATTAAAAAAAAAAAAAAAGACACAGCCCCTTCCTGCAAGAATGTTCCAGGAACAGAGGAGAGATGTGGAGACCAAGATGAGGTTGATCCATTCCTAAAAAACTAACTCAATACATTGTGGTACACACTACATTAGCAGAATATTTTTTAAAAACTGATGCAGAGATGTGGAGGAGAAATCAAGAAATTTGGCATAGGAAAATTGGTTGAAGGTGGGTCTTGAAGGATGAGTATAAAGGCATGGGGAGTGGTTAGTGGTGGGGTGGGAAATTTTGCAGGCGGAGGGGAAATCCACAGAGGCATGGGGGAAATGCGTGTTCTGGGAACACTGACTAATGTGTTATGGCCAAACCTTAAGGATGTGCGTGTGCTATTGTCATAGGAATAGACAAATAGATTAAAGAAACAAAACAGAACTGAGAAGCAGACTCTGGTATAAATGGGAATCTTATATGTGTTAGAGGGAATATTTCAAGGAAATGCAGTACAATATGGAAGCTGTAATTTAAAAATAATTTTTAATTTATTCAAGGAAATACTCTAACGTATGAGATTCCCATTTACACTTGAGAAAGGCACAAATGGTGAAAGGATCAAGTTAAGTTAGATTCCTATTTCACATCATTCAGAAAAATAACTTCCAGATAGGTTAAAGACTTAAACATTAAAAAGAAAAAAGTTTAAAGTATTAAAAGAAAATACAGGGGTATTCCTAACAGATTTTGCTTTAGATACTTCAAAGGTGTATTAGTTTGCAGAACATAATGGTGAAGAGTTCTGGGTTTTGGCATTTACTGTCTAAAGGTCTGCCTAGCTTCTCTGTGCCTCAGTTTCCTTAATCATCGAATGGGAACAGTAATAGTACCAACCTGATGGGATAATGCTAAGGGTTGGATGATATAATGCCTGTATGTAAAGTGCTTATCATAATGCCTGACATTTAATAAATGCTCAATAAATACAGGCTATTACCATTAAAGTTTTGATAAAGTAATCTTGTGTCAACATAAAATCCCCCCGACTTCCCTGTTTAATGCTGTTGACCTTGAATTTTGCTTATTCTGATTCTAATATTGCTACCCTACGTTTGTTGTTGTTGTTGTTGTTGTTGTTAGCATTTGTCTGGTATGTCTCTTGTTTTTAGCTTCTTGTCATTTTGTTTGAGGTTGTATCTTTTACAAACAGTACATAAACCAAAAAAAAAAAACCAAACCCATTGCCATCGAGTTGATTCTGACTCATAGCGACCCTATAGGACAGAGTAGAACTGCCCCATAGGGTTTCCAAGGAGTGCCTGATGGATTTGAACTGCTGACCTTTTGTTTAGCAGCCATAGCACTTAACCACTACGCCACCAGTGTTTCCAAAAAGTACGTAGATGAATTTTATTTTTTAACAAAGACTGAAAATGGCTTTCTGCTAATAGAGGAAGTCAGTCCATTTACATTTTATATGGTAATTGATACGTTTAACTTATTTCTGCCACTTTATTTTATACTTATATTTTCTGTTTATTATGTTTATTTGTTGTATGTTGATTGAGCCAGGCCTCTTTAAGCTTATTCTCAATTTGCTCTATCTTCAATATGTTAATTTGAAAAATTATTAGGTAATACTAAGGTTGTCAGTTGGTATTATTTCTTGATTATTGATTACAATCTTTATTTTGTATTTTTGTTGTTAAAATCGTGCAAGTTACCTATAAAAGATAAAGTTCAGAGAAATATGAATAGGAAAGCAATTTCTTTATATTCTACGTGTATCCTATATTTTCTATATTCTACATATTCTCTATGTACTTTATATTCTGCGTATATAGTACATAACGTGAACATGTGTATTGTACGTATACATATTATGTTGTTATTAGGTGCTGTCAAGTCAGTTCCAACTCATGGCAACCCTGTGTGCAACAGAACGAAATACTGCCCGGTCGTGCACCATCCTCATAATCATTACTATGTTTGAGCCCATTTTAGTAGCCACTGTGTCATTCCATTTCCTTGAGGGTCTTTCTCTTTTTCACTGACCCTCTACTTTATCCGTAGATATTATACATTATATAACATAATAGTCTACAACATTTCACTATGTTGTAATCAGCAGTCTTTTTTAATCTGGAAACTCATGTCTTCCAACTCTAAGAAGCTTTTTATATTATTTTCTTGGATAATATCCTCGTTTCTAGGGTTTTTTTTTTTTTTCTTTCCCTTAATTTCCTTTCTTTCTGAAACTATAGTTACTTGGATGATGTACCTCCTGCGTGAATCTTCAAGCTCTTTGTCTTTTGAGTCTCCTTTCTTGAAGATTGTCACCACTTTACGTCTAACCCTTCTCTTAAATTTTTATTTTGGCCACCATAATTTTAATTTCTTAAAGCTCTTCATTGCAACTATTCTTGTTTCATTGCTGTGAACATACAAATTAAAAGTATTTTTAAGAGTTCTCTTTGTTCCCAGAGATTATTTTAAGATAGTAATAGAACCTCCCTAGTGCCCTGCTCCCAAAATAAGAATTAAAAACTTTGAGTAAATAGTTTTCTTTCTTTACCCATTGCTGTTGAGTCAATTCTGACTCATAGTGACCCTATAGGACAGAATAGAACTGCCCCATAGGGTTTCCAAGGAGTGGCTGGTGGATTCGAACTGGTGACTTTTGGGTTAGCAGCCAAGCTCTTAACCACTTCACCACTAGGGTTCCTTTCTTTCTTTAAGCCCCTATTATCCCATCCTCTATTGCTAACCAGATCTTTGATGACTTTAAACCCAGTCAGGTTGGATAAACAATCCCAGATTCCAATTCCCTTGAGGGTCTGTTGCCCACAATCACTTCTGGAACCAATTATTGTACTGGTCAGAGTTCTTAGGTACAACAACAGAGTCCACTCTATTTATAACCTGGAAGAGATTTATTAAGGAATAATATTAACGGTAAGTGCATAGAACAGCTTGAGGAGCATGTGCTAGGCTGAGTTTCCAGGAACAACCCCCAAAACCACACCACAGACCTACCTGGTAATGACATTATCTCATTCTAATAGTATCATAATTGGGAATCTGCTGAGGCTGTCAGTTTATCTGAAGCTGCAGTTCTGAAATCTGCAAGATAAAATTTTGAGATTAATTTTGGATTATCTCAGTCTTGAAGCTGCAAGAAAAAAGAGATTCTTTTAGTAAAGTAATAGAAAGTCCCTGATAGTGATTTGAGTGAATATTTTAGAACTCTGAACTTGTCATTCTTTTTCTTTAAGTTCTCAATCACATACAGAAGCAGCCAGCTGATCCTGCAGTCTTTGAATTCCTTGTTCTCTCCTTGCCCTTCAATACTAGTGGCCACTTGCCCCAAAGCTTTCAACGGATGCTTCATTCCAGACGATCCGATGTCACCATTTAACTGTTTCACCACTAACTGCATTTTCACTACCTTCAGCCCCAACTAGACCCACTGACCAATCCCAGATTACCATTTCTTTGAGGATCTGTAGCCACTCTCTGTATCATTGAGGACTCTTAATTCCAAAAACTAGAAACCAACTCTGAGTACTTTAAACTGAAACTGAATTTGATAAAAGATATTAAGTAGGTCAGAGACTCTCCAGGAGAGTACACAACCAGGATTAATGCCCCAGATCACACGTCAGAACTGACTTAGAGGAGACTCTCGGTCAGCACTGCTGGGCACTGTAATATCGTTTGTTGTATTGTTTCAGGGTGTTCGAAAACAAGAAACAAATGGGATGGAAGAAAATCATGAGATATGTTAAGTAGAGATAGGTAGCTAATAATCAAGTACTTTAGAAAACAGGTAAAATTCATAAGATATATTAAATGAAGATGCATATAGAGCATGTGTGTATTAAACATAGAAAGAAGGGAAGGACTGAGAGGTACCTGATGTCTATGAGGCATATGAAGGCCTCAATATTCATGGGGTCTTAATTCAGCCACCCATTGGTGGCACCCATTTTGGCCCCACATGTCTTCTGCCCAAGAAGTGCCAGTAAAGCCCGTAGCCACCATGGCCACTCAGCAGACTAACTGTCCCTGCATCTCTCCAGTAGAGCAACAGCATGTCATTGATACAGGACTGCTTCCATCTTGGGGCTACCTTGCAGCAACCTCAGCTCTGGTCCTCATAACCACACCATCAGCAGGGAAGTCTGATGCCACAAGGAGAAAGACAGGACATGTGAACACTGCAAACCCTATGGCTCGGGTAGTGTGATCTTTCCACTCGCACCCTATCCTGAGTATGGTAACTTACTCCATCTCTTTCCTGTTGCTTCTCACTGTGTTTGAATTTATTTAATAAACCATGTGACTTGGGTATTTTAATTTAATCTTGAGCTTTTCTATTCTTTGGCCTCTGGGATAGCTTCCCTGGTGTCTTAGTCTTCTAGTGATGCTGTAACACAAATAACACAAGTACGTGGCTTTAAAGAAGAGAAATTTATTTTCTCACAGTTTAGGAGGCTACAAGTCCGAATTCAGGTCAGCAGCTCTAGGGGAAGGCTCTCTCCTGTCAGCTCTGGGGAAGGAACTTTGTCTCTTTCAGCATCTGTTTCCCTGGTGTTCCTAGGTTCCTTGGTGATCTTCACGTGGCATTTATCTTCTCTCCCCACCCTCGTTTGTGCTTGCCTCTGTGTCTAATCTGTTCTTTTTATAACTCAGAAGTGATTAGGTTTAGGGTATACCCTGCACTGA
Organism: Dugong dugon; assembly: GCA_030035585.1. Lineage (NCBI taxonomy): Eukaryota > Metazoa > Chordata > Mammalia > Sirenia > Dugongidae > Dugong > Dugong dugon. The sequence goes on along the minus strand of CM057462.1, from coordinate 18,411,082 downwards.
TTATGGCCTCATTAACATAACAAAGAAAACCCTGTTTCCAAACAGGACTACATCCACAAGTATAGGAGTTAGGAGTCACACATATTTTGAGGGGGCACAGTTCAGTCCATAACACCTGGTAATGTACTTGGAGACTGTTATTGCATTGAGGTAATTTCCCACACAACAGGCACAGGCATCACAGCTTGTGTGCCACTATCACCCAGCCCAGGTGCTGGGTGCCACCTCTTGATCCTCTGGTACTGGCGCCTCAGGAAACCTTATATAGCTGCTGCTGCCCTCACCAGCTTGGATTCCCTGAGGTTCTTGCTTTCTGCATCGTTCGGTTGGGATTCAAGTGGTGGTGCTTCTGCTTGGTGTTGCCTAGACCTGTGCCCCATCCACAGGGAGGCAAGGAAAGGCAGGAGCTGGCTTCTGGAGTAAGGAACATGGGAGATGATGAAAGAAGCAGGGCAGCAAAGAAGAGCAGCACAAGCCCTCTATGGTCGATCTGCTCAGCATCTCTCTGCCTGTGTGCCTGGAGAAGAGGCTGGGAAGCTGGGAGGCTGGTCACAAGCATTAATCCTGGTTGTGTCTGGGAGAGAATATAAATCATGAATCTTTTTAAGGCACAGTTTGGACAGGGATCTGTACCAACACATGAATTAAGCCCGGCTACCAAACATAGTAATTCTTGAGATTGTAAAGGATTCAGAATCAAGTGGAAGCTGCTCATCCCTAGTTTTACCATGTGAGGGTGCAACATGGCTTATGGGAAATCATTGTTATTTTGAATGCTTTAAAATTGTCTTAGGCTGGGTTCTCTACAGAAGCAAACCAGTGAAGCATATATATACATACAGAGTGTGAGAAAGATATGTATCAAGGAAATGCCTCACGCGGTTGTAAATGCTAGAAAGTCCCAAACTCATGGGTCAGGCTGGAGGCTTCTCCCAATTCACGTAGCTGCAGGGGCTGGTGAACCCAAGATCCAGATCTCAGAGGCTAGTGAATTCCAAGATTGGCAGGCAAGCTGCTAGCCGAGGTCCCAAGAACTGGAGGTTACATGAACAGGAGCCATCTGCAAGATCCAGAGTGAGCAAAAGCCAGCAAACCTTGCTAGAAAGTCCACCTATATTGGATGCAGGCCACACCCAAAGGAAACTCCCTTTCCACTGATTGGCTACTCACAGCGGATCCCATCATGGAGGTGATCATATTATATCAGATCTTATCATGGAAGTCATTACATATTACACAGCTGCCGAACTACAGAGAATGGTGTCCCAGCCAAGATAACACACAAAATTAACCATCACAAAAATGGAAGGGAAGTAGCATATACTGTTTAGCAACATTTGAGGCAGTAGTAAGCATATGCAGAGCATTATAGCGGAAGCTCCTGGATGCTCCACTGAGAAGGCATTTTAGAGAGCCTGATTTCCAGCAAGAAGGTCCCTGGAGTTTTGTGCTGTAATACCTTGGTTATAAAAAGGAAGTGTAATCTCATTTTGTCACCACAGATGGATTTGGATTATACTTGTGTACTACTGCTAACCAGAAGGTCAGTAGTTCAAATCCACCAGCTGCTTCTTGGAAAACTCTATGGGGCAGTTCTGCCCTGTCCTGCAGCGTCACTGAGTCAGAATCAACTCAATGGTAGTGGGTTTGGTGTTTTTTGGGTTTTGGTTTGGTTTGGTTTGGTTTTTTTGGTACTAAGCAATGTGAGGCGGTGGGGAGCCATCAATGGTTTCTTGTTCTTTTATGGATGCTTTTAATAAATTCTGCATCTCCAAACTCTTAATGGACCAGAGAATGATACGTGTAGCACTGAGCTGTGAAACTTGAGCATGCATCAGAATCACCTGGAGGACCTGTTAAACACAATTAGCCAAGCTCCACCCAGAGTTTGATTCAGCAGGTCTAGGGTAGGGCCTGAGAGTCTTCATTTCTAACAAGTTCCCAGGTGATGCTGGTGCTGCTGGACCAGAACCACATCTTGGGACCAACCACTGTAGAGAAACATAGACATCAGTAGCTCTTCGTTGTAAAGTGACTTAAAAGATAATGAAAATGAAGAAGTCTCAAGAATATCTTGACGAATTTATTCCACTTGTTTTCCTTTTCAAGCATGCAACAGTGAGATACGATAAAAATCCATTTTGAAATAAATCTACAGTAGCTCTTTCAATAAGAATAAAATACAAATTCTAAGGACTAAGAAAGCATTGTGTCATTGTTTAGTTGTTGTTTTTTATTTGTTTCTCTCAGTGGCACATAAAATAATGGTGTGCCTTAAATTTGATGACACCTGAAATGTGATGAAATCTTAGGAACAGAGAGGAGAGAGATGCCTAATTCTACCTTGGGTAGGGAAGGGGCAGAGTGGGACTTGTCAAGGAAGCATATACAAAAGAATGCACACTTGAAGGACTTGGCCAGGGTGGAGCAGTGGGGGAGGAAGGGCATTCCAGACAGAGAGGACCACATGTGCAAAGGAGGAGGCTGGAAAGAGCATGCAGAGTTCAGGGAACAGCAAGTGGCTGAGGCAGGTAGGCAGCCTGGGGGGAAAGTGTGGGAGATGAGTCTGGAGAGGAAGACTATGGCCAGCTCAGGATGAGCTTTAGGCCCGGTGCTCAGTGCATTAAGCCTATAACGTATCCACGAGGCTGTGAGGCAGGGTGTGATCTTTCAGGAAGCTCTCCCAACTGCAAAGTGGAGGATGGAATGGAAGGACAACCAGTTAGGAGACTTGCAGTTATCCCAGCTGAGAGATGCCTGAGGGACAGAGAGGTTAAGTAACTTGCCCAAAGTCACACAGCTAGTAAGTGGCAGAGCCAGGATTTGAACCCAGGCAGTCTGGCTCCAGAGCCAGACTGTAATTGCATAGCCATCTTAGCCTGACCACTAGGTGGCATACTCTGTCTCTCATCAATCCCTGCCTCCAACTGTCACCCCTCCCCAAGAGGACCACTCAGAGAAAGTACAGGAAGCCCCACTGCACAGCTTTTGGGCCTGCCCACCAAGCTGCAGTGGAATGTTGAAAGCCCAGAAAACTTCCTACGTAAGACTGAAGGCCTTGGCAGTCCCAGGAGCCAGCTGATTTCACCAGGCTCCAACCACCCATTTCCCTCTGTTCTTCTGCCCTCCTTCACACTCTTGTTCCAACTGTTTCGAGTTGACTACACTTAAATTGTCTCCACTTCTCCACCTCCTGTTTCCTCAGTCTAACCTATTCTGGCTTTTACCGTCATCATTGCTACCACCATCACCACCTCCAACCGCCCTCATCACTATTACCATCACCACCATAACCATCATCACCATCATATCACTGCCGTCAGCACCACCACTATCATCTTCACTAGCATCATCACCACTGCCGCTGTCTACTACCATCACATCACCACCACCACCACCATCAGTGCTGCCATCATTAGGCACTGCCATCATCACCACTGGAATTACTCTTGCTAAGAATACCAACCTTGCTGTTCTGTCCTGTGGATATTTTTCAGTCTTGATTCAGTCTTGTTTCTGTCCTTGCCCTCCATGACACCATATTCTAATCATTTTTCTCCTTTCTCTCTGGCCACACTTTCCCTGTCTCCTCTATTAGCTGTTCCTCCACTCCCTGATTTTTAAAGGAGTTACTTACGGCTCTGTTCTTACTCTGTTTTCACTCTACACTCTCTCCCTAAATGATGTGATCCATTACCATGGCTTTAATTGCCATCTATTGGCTAGGAGTGGGGAACCTCTCTTTTGTGATCCAGACTATATATACACTGTATATTAAAATTGCAGCACCTCAAAATCAACTTTTCCAAAACTGAATTCTATTTCTTCAAAAACCTTCTTTCCTCTAATGCTCTCCTTTTCAGTATCAAAGTAGCACTGCATTCAACAAATGCAGAGAAGCAGAACAAAAATAAGCAGAAGCGTGGATCTGATGGTGAAAGATGAGAAGTTCACTTTTCTGAGAACAATTTCCTAAGCCAGCTGACCTAAGACAGGTATGTCAAATCTCTTGAGATTTCCTTGAGATGGGAAAGTTGGTTGGCTTAAAGCACAGCAGAGAGCCTCCAGAGCTGGCCAGTGTGGGTTACCTACACCAAAGGAATGAGAGGTCCATCACTTCTTCCAGGTATGTGCAAGTGTGACAGTGGCTGTGCCCCACTGGACACCAAGCTGGAGCTGTGTGGTTCCAAAAGTTGCTGTCTTTTCCTCTCCTCTTTCCTCCTGCTCTGCTTTGAATGCCCTATCCTTTGCCCCTTGGACTGTGGTTTCCTTCCTTAGCAGCCTCTTAAAACTATGCTGTTAAATATCCCTGAAATTTTCCTGATGATCAGTCCACTGGGTTGTTCATCCTCCTCTTCACAGGGTTTTTGTTGTTATTCTAATTGTCATCCTCTCTTCCTTGATAACTTCTGTGACCTACAACTGCCCATACTTCTTCCCTGCATCCTTTGCTATCCCTTTCCTCCTCCTCCTTTTGCCTTTTTGTGCACCAAAAATATTAACAATAATAATAATAAACATTTTTGATTACTCACTTTGTGCCTTATATGTACTAACCAGTTGCCATCCAGTGGACTCTGACTTATGGTGACCCTGTGTGTGTCCGAGTAGAACTGTACTCCATAGGGTTTTCAATGGCTGAATTTTTGGAAGGAGACAGCCAGGTTTTTCTTTCGAGGTGTGTGATGGTTAAGATTGTGTGTCAACTTGGCTGGGCCATGATTCTCAATGTTTTAATGTAATCACTCCCGTGATTGAATATACTGTGAGTAGCCGATCAGATGAAAGGGAGTCTCCTTGGGGATGTGGCGCATCTGTATATAAGCAGACGTTCTGGCTTTTTGCTCTCTCTGGATCCTGCGGCTGCTTCCTGTCATCTCATCTCCCGTTCTTGGGACTTGAGCTGTCAGCTTATCTGCCAAACCTGGGGTTCGTTGATCTGCACAGCCTGTGAGCGGGAGCCCTACTCTCCGACCTGCCAATCTTGGGCTTGCCAGCTTCTGCAGCTATGTGACTTGGGAGAGACCTTTACCCTGATCCACGGACTTGGGATGTTCTAGCCTCTACAATCACGTGAGCTGTTTCCTTGATATAATTTCTTTATATATATAGATATATGTATACACTTTACTGGTTTTGCTTCTCTAGAGAACCCAGCCTAAGACAGGGTGCCTCTGGGTGGACTCAGACTACTAACCTTTCAGTTAGCAGCCAGTCACATTAACTGTTTGCACCACCCAGCAACTCCACTAATATTCATTTAATAACTCATTTATGAGGCCCATAAGATGGGTACTATCATTGTTCCCATCTTACATATGAGGAGATTGGGGCACAGAGAGGTTACACAGCTGGTAAATGACAGAGCCAGGAGTCAAATCCAGGCCACCTGACTCTGGATCTGTTATAACACTCCTCTCACATGATTCTGCCTGGGGTCTTACATTTTTATACACCCCCTCCCTAAAGGAATCTCATAATCCCATGGCTTGAACCACCCGCTTTGTGCAGGTGATTCCCAAATGAGGAATCCCAACTCTGAAATCCTGTCCATTCTTCTGGCCCCAGGTCAATTAACAGCGTCAACAGCCAGTGTCAATCAAAGCTTGCATTTATCCAGCACCTACTCCTGGCATCACACAAAGTGTTTTATGTTCATTTTTGCACCCCATCTCCCCATTACACATGAAAAATGGCATCGCAGAGAGGTTGCATGACTTGCGCAAAGTCACAGTTATTTAGTTGCAGAGGCAGGGGTCAACCCTGTCTGTAAAAGCCATCAAAATAATATAAGCTACAAAGGATAAATATTGATTCTGCATGATAACTGCATGATTCCACTTATATGAGATATCTAGAATAGGCAAATGCACAGAGACCAAAGTTTATTAGTGGTTACCAGGGGCAGGAGGGAGGGGGAAAGAAGGAGTCATTGCTAAGGGGGCACTGAGCTTCTGTTAAGGGTGATCAGAAAATTTAGAAACAAACTGGTGATGGTTGCACAACATGAGGAATGTAATTAATGTCACTGAACTGTACATGTAAAAAATACTGAAATGGCAAATGTTTGTGTGTGTGTGTGTATTTACCACAATAAGAAAGAAAAAGAAATGAAGGCAAATGCCATGTCTCCCTCACCTTTGCAGCCCGTGGCACAACAATTTACATATAAAAGAAACTCAGTATATATTTATAGAGTCATCTGGAGGTGGAGTCCTGGACACCTTCTGAGACAGAGTATGTATAAATTTCAGTTATCCATGAAGTCTCTGCCCACATCACCCTGGGTGGGACAGGCACTGTGATGCAATTAGTGGCAGATCGGGAATTAGAAGAGGATTCGAGTTCAAATAAAAAAACAGAGGCACTTCCAGGCAACATGGCGCTATAGTCAGAAGCACCATGCCGTCCCCCCGCAGCAAAGATCAGAAAAACAGTCAAACAGAGTCACACATCAATCCTGAAACCCTAAGCATCAAATGAAGAGATAAAGAACTCAGCCAAGCATCAAATGGAATAAGAAACTGACTGAGAACAGAGGTCCCTTATCAGCTTCTGCAGCAGGGATCCGCCATCTTGGACTCCTATCAGAGATCAGCAAACAGGGAGTACGAGAAAGCAGCTTCACAGAGCTTCCAGCAGGAGACAGAACAACTGGTAACCAGCGATATATGCTTTCCTACCCCCCACCCTTCTTCACTCCCACTTAGCCTTCTCTGCTTCCTGCAGCCACAGTCTCTTGGCCGAGAAGCACAAGCTTCACCCCGTGTCGCTTGGATTCCACCCGCCCACACTGGCTGGTTCCCTGAGTGCCTTTTATTGGCCGCTGGTGTTGCTTTTTTCTGCTTCTTTAGATTTCTTCCTTACCTCTCACCACCTCCCTCTCCTTTCTCTCAAATACCCGGCTCTGTGTGCCATCTTTGCTTCTTCCTGAAAGGCTGCGAAACACTGCTCGACTTTGAAACTGCTTCCTGGCCCGTGCCGCCATGCTGGTGGGACCCCCAGGGCTTTTTTGTTTGCTCTGATTTGTTTATTTTCTTTTTCTTTTCTTGGCTTGGGAGCCCTTTCTAGCTGGGCAGTACCGCGAAGCTTGACGCTACTCCCTTTCTCTGCGCAGATGCACAGGGACATCCCTGAGGGCATTTCTTTTTTCTTGTTTTTTGTTTGTTTGTTTGTTTTTTGTTGTTGTTGTTGTTTGGGGGTTTTTTTTTGTTTGTTTCTTCGTTTTGTTTTCTTCTCTCTCTTATTCCCTTTTTGTCTTTCTTCATTTCCAGTCTCTCAATTTATTCATTTTTTTCTTTTACCCTTTTTCTTTTTTTTTTAATTTTTTTCCCCATTTCTCAGTCTCTCATCTCTCCACTCCAATAGCAAGCTCCCTGAGCACTCTTTTTTGTTTGTGTGTATGTTTTTGGCTCCTATTCCTCTCTCCTCTCTCTCATCCTTCCCATGCCCATCTTAGCTCCACACATCACAGTCTACCCCCTCTTTCCTGCCTACCTACACCATGTGCTGAACATCACACTCCCAAGCAGCACAGGCACAGCCTACTGGAACCTGCCCTGCACTGATTCCCAGTCCACACTGTCAGCCCTGGTACATGCCACAAACAACCCATCCCAGCAACTCCCCTTCAGCTGTACCATACCTGAGTGACCGTGCCCATTGGAGAAGAAGGTGGAAAGTATCATTCCCACAGAGGAGCAAACAACAAACAATGAACAGCCTGCCTGCTCAGACATAACCAAATAAAACAAAAAGAGAGGATGAAACAAACAAATCTACAATCAATAAATGAGGAAAACCACTGAATACCCCAGACACACCAGACAATATCAAAACATTTACAAAAACAGGACAGGATGGTTCCAGTAGGCATCCAAAATAAAACACCAGGTGACCTTCCAGTAGAAAAAAAAGGCACTAGACCTAACTGATAGGGAATTCAAATCTCTAATATTCAGAATTATCCAAGAGTCAAAGCAAAAAGCGACAAAAATGAGAAAAAAAATAGACAAATTCATTGAAAGTACAGACAAAAAAATGAAAGAATTCAAGAAAATAATACAGGAACAAAATGATAAAATAAATTCACAACTAGAAATCATACAAAAACAGTAATTAGAAATCCAAAAGATAAACAAGATTTCAGAAATGGAGAGTGTCATAGAAGCGCTGAGGAGCAGGTTTGAAACGATGAAAGATAGGATCAGTGAAATTGAAGACACCTGGATACAACTCTGAGGAACAATCAGAAAAAAGAACAAAGAAAAATGAAGAAACCCTGAGAATTATATGGGATACAATCAAAAGGAAAAATCTGTGAGTGATTAGAGTTCCAGAACCGGGAGAAAACAAAACACAGAGAGGATCATTGAAGAATTGCTGACAGAAAACTTCCCCAATATCATAAAAAATGAAAAGCTGACCATCCAAGAACTTCAAAGAACCCCATATAGGATACACCCTAAAAGAAAATCACCAAGGCATATCATAATCACACTCACTAAAACCAAAGACAAAGAATCCTGAGAGCAGCTCAAGAAAAACAAAAAGTCACATACAGAGGAGAAATAATAAGACTAAGCTCAGATTATTCGGCAGAAACCATGCAGGCAAGAAGGCCATGGGGTGACATATATAAAACCTTGAAAGAAAAAAATTGCCAGCCAAGAATAATATATCCTGCAAAACTCTCATTCAAATATGGTGGTGAAATTAGGTCATTTCCAGATAAACAGAAATTAAGGGACTATTTAAAAACCAAACCAAACTTAAGACTTATTAAAGGGAGTCCTTCAATCTGAGAACGAACAACATCAGACCACAGGCTGAATATAGGACACAGGATTGTACTAGCCAGATACCAACCTAGGAAATGAACTCTTAAGGACTATGCAAAACCAAAAGAATTACAACAAGGAACCAGAGAGGTTAATCTGTAAATGACAACAGCATCAGAACAATAAAAGAGGGAATAAACGGTGTAGGGATAGAACCTTCTAATGGAGAGGAAGGCAAGGTGATACCAAGTAATAATAGACTGATTCAAATCTAGGAACATAAGGGTATATTTCAAGGTAACCAGAAAGAAAGTTAACAAACCTACTCATCAAAATAGAGAAGAAAAACATAAAGTCTCAGTAAAAACAAAACCTACAAAAACAAAAGAAATGGAAAAAAAAATCCACAAACGAGGAACTCACACAGGAGAGTAAGAGGAACAAAGAAAATGTTGGCAGCACAAAAAAAATTACAAAATGCAATCCCACTCCTAGGGGAGTCCTCTCAGCCAGACGTACACAGGGCTTCACACACGTTCCCTTTTTTAAGTAAAAATCACAACCCCATGGGTAGATGAAGCTGTCACTATGTTTCATATATGGAGACTTAGAGAAGTTAAGAAACTTGTCCAAATTTGCAGAAATGGTGTCTGAACCTCTTAACCCTTGGGGCCATGTTTCCTCATCTACAAAATGAGTCAGTGGATGATTGCTAAAGCCTCTTCCAAACAAACCTATTGCCGTAGAGTTGGTAACCTCAGGACCCTACCCTGCTTGCCATGCATAGCCCTCTCCTACAGTTCCAACTTGTTGTCTTGTCCCCGGGTGCAGTCCCCTGTGTGGCCCACCATCGAGGCATGCTATAATTTCCTCTCTAGGACTTGTGAGTACTAAGTTATGTTTGTTTTCTAGCCTTCCTGCATGAGTCTCACTTCCTCGGGCTGCACCTGACTGACCTTCTACAACACCCCCAGACCTCTTTGGGCCAAACTTAAGACATACACATCAATAGATCACTGAAGCACAGCCCTTAGGGGATGTCCTGAATCTTTCTTCACTTGTTTCATGCCTCTCCCTCCTGCTTCCCATTCCAGGGCTCTGCTTCCTGCTGAGTTTGCCAGGTGCTGTGGCTCAGAAGGCCAAAGGTGAGTGCTCAGAGCTTGACTCTTCCACAGCCAGAGACCAGGGAGGGTAGGGACCAAGGCTGCAATTAGGACCACCCATGTCCTCCAACAGCCAGGAAAGAAAAAAGGGCTTGTTCTGGGAGCAGGACTTGGGTAGGCTTGCTTCTGTTTTTTTGGTTTGTTTTTTAATTAATAATTTCACCAAATTTAGATCTTTTTATTTTATTTTTATTTGTGGTTACTAAAAACTTACTATTGTTAGCAACCACAGTGTGCATGATGTGGGGATAGAGCAATGAATAAAACACACAAAGTCTCTGGAAGTAAACTTTCTAGTAGGGAGAGAGAGAACATGATGATAATCATTATCATTCCACTAATAAACAAGTCAACAGATAATGAACAAAGTAATTTCACTGTAATATCCTGGGGATCTGCTAAAATGCAAATTCTGGTTCTGCAAGACTAAGGTGGGGCCTGAGATTCTGCATTCCTAGCCAGCTCCCAGGGCATGCATTCCAAGTAGCCCTGTGCAGTGCTCCTCCCTCACGTGCCCCAGTCCCTGCTCCCTGTGGACCTGCTGCAGGCTGTACAGCTCCCAGGGCTCCCCCCAAGACTCCACAATTGAGATGTTTCCTCCACCCCATTACTTCCATTCATTCCCACCAGTTTCCATTGAGTTGATTCTAACTCATGGGGACTCCTTGTGTGTCAGTGTAGACCTGTGCTCCGTAGAGTTTTTGTGCCTGATATTTTGGCAGCAGATCTCCAGGCCTTCCTTCCCAGGTGCCTCTGGGTGGATTTGAACCTCCAGCCCTTCAGTTAGCAGCTGAGTGCATTAGCTGTTTGCAACACCCAGGGACTCCATTCATTCCCAAGGGACCTCAAATGAAGACGTTTGACATACTCTGTCTAAACAAAGAAGTACCTTAACATGTTCTGTTATCAGAAAGTACCTCCTGTTAAAAAAAAAAAAAAAAATTGCTATTGAGTTGATTCCAACTCATAACGACCCTAAAAGACAGAATATAACTGCCCCATAGGGCTTCCAAGGAGCAGCTGGTGGATTCGAGCTGCTAATCTTTTGGTTAGCAGCCTGAGCTCTTAAGTACTGCACCACCAGGGCTCCATACCACCTATGGTGCCCTACAAATTCAAATTTTTATAATCCTAACTGACGCTTATTACATGCCAGGTACTGCTCCAAGCATTTTACATATATATTAATTCACTTAATCTTCATAATAACCCATTTTGCAGATGAGGGAAGTGAGCACAGAAAGATTAAGACATTTGCCCAAGGACACACAGCTAGTAAGCTGTGGAGCCAGAATTGAAACCTGGGGCCACAGTCCTAACTCACTCACTCCCCTTTTTGTTTGTTTGTTTAATTCTGCAATGGCCCTGGGAGTGGCACAATAATATTGCATTGAATTTTTTGTGTTAAAATTAATTTAACACCAGCCCTCCCCCCTTCACCGAGTCCTTTATCGTGCACAGGAACCCCTTTTCTTTCTATACCTTTGGTTTGGCATCTTTAATCTTTTAATGTACTGGGACCTCAAGAAAGAAAAGGGCATGGGCCTCCTCAGCCTCAGGAGGCCCTGCTCAGAAGTAAGGCCAAGCGATAACAAGACAGTCTGTAACCCAAGTGACAGTTGACCTGCCTCTCTGCTCCCTGCAGCTTCCTGTCCTCGGTGTCCCCAGAATGCCTCTTGTGTCAATGGGACTTACTGTACCTGTGACTCTGGATATGCTTCCGGATCTGGGCAAAAGTTCTTCACATTCCCCTTGGAGACATGTAATGGTAAAGGGATAATTTTTTTATTATTGTGGTAATTTTATTTTTTTATTTTAATTCTTTATATTTGTGTTGCCATCTCAACAATTTCTACATATACAATTTAATGACATTAATTACATTCTTCAAGTTGTGCGACCATACTTGATATCCTTTTCCAAATCATTCCACCACCATTAACATAAACTCAGTGCCTCCTGAGCAAAAACTTTCCCTTTCCTTCCGTCCCACCGCTGGTAACTGCTAGTCATCTTTGGTTTCTATATATTTGCTTATTTCATATAAGTGAGATCATACAGTATTTGTCCTTTTGTGGCTGACTTACTTGGCTCAGCATAATGTTTTCAAGGTTCATCCGTGTTGTGGCATGCATCAGGACTTCATTTCTGTTTATGACTAGGTAGTCCATTATGTGTATATAGGTTTGTTTATCCATTCATCAGTTGATAGACATCTCGGTTGTTTCCACCTTCTGGCTATTGTGAAAAGTGCTGCAATGAACCAGTGGAAATTTTCAAATTGCCCAGGGGCTGGAGTAGAAGGAAGGCAGCAGGAGGGCTGGGAGAATGCACAGTGCTAAAAACTCTTCCAACTCAACCTTCACCAAGAGAGAAACACTGACTGTGAAGTCAGAAAACCAGGGCTCTTCCAGACTCTAGCTGGCCTCAGTTTTCTCCTCCATAATACAGGGATAATAATGCTGATTTCACAAGGGTGGTAGGGGGATTGAACCAGGTAATGAAAGTGACAGTACTTCATGAATTGTAAAGCATCATACAAACATTTTTTTTTAAATAAGAGGAAAGAGAATATGCACTGAAGTTATGGCAAGGAGAGAATAAATATTTGGGTAGAAATGAAATATTTTTCTGACCATTCTTAGGTAATATAAGTCCTGAGGTCACCAAAAATGCAATATTCATTCTCAGTTCAATAATCAAAGTGTAAAGAGTATCAAAGAATTTTGGAGCCATGTTTTAAAACTGACATACCCAATCTGCTAGTCTATTTTACTAGAAGATTTTCATTTATCTTTAGTGTATATTAGTCCATTTATATTTAGTGTAATGACTGGCATATTTACTCCCTTCATCTTCACATGTATTATTGATTTTATATTATTATTTCCTCATTTATCTTTTTCTTATTTGTGCTTATTTGAACAATTTGCTTTTCTTTCCGTTTTCCCCTTATTTATTTCAAAGTTCTACTTTTCCATTCTATTAACCTTCTCAGTTCTTAATTTCATAATCAAACACAGATTCAGTTCCATTTTAGCCTCTTGAGGACCAGACATATTCATACAAGGCAGCATCCACCCACCCACTAGGGATTCCCGTATATCTTGTCCAAGGTTGTCTCAGGATCCTCTCTTTCTGGTCCGCTTCCTAGGATTCCCTAGAACTCATCTCCAGATATCCACCCAGCCCAACAGAGAGACAGTTCTATACCAGTTCTCCTATAGGCACCCAGGCCTTCCTTCCATCTGGACCCAGCAGCCATTGGCTCAGGAGAAACAAAGAGATGTAAGAGTGGGTACAGGAGGGAAAGAAAGCCACATTCAGTTATCCAAAATCCTAGAACGCTCTCAACCTGTTTTACGAGATTTTGTTAACACATGGAGCCCAATATCCCTTAGGAGTCAGACAAAGACCCCAACTCAAGGTGAGAATATTTCTCAAATATTATATAAGCCAAACTTCCCCATCCTCCAGTTATTTCCCTGTCCCATCCCAAAAAGATGACCATCACATGCTGATTCTGTGAAACATCTTCAGAAGAAATGGGACAAGATAGCTATCAGCGTTCATCATGTGCCCCTTGGAGTCTCCATCCATGACAACATGACCGGTTTTGGTACTTATTGGGGCATAACAAACTACCTCAAAACTTAGTGGCTTAACACAACCATTTTGGATTTCCACACACAGAAAAATGAAATAGGATCCATGCCTCACAAAAACAAATTCAAAATGGATTAAGGAGCTAAACGTGCAAGCTAAAACCATGAAATTCTTAGAAGAAAAGGCAGGAATGACGCTGTCAGGCCTAGCTTTTAACAGGGATTATCTAATAAAAGTACAAAAAGCAAAAGACAAATAAATGGAACCTTATAAAAATTAAAAACTTTTGTTCATCAAAAGACTTCACCAAAAAAATGAAAATGCAAGTTACCAACTGGGAGACTGTCTTTGAAACCATATATCCGAAAGAATTTAATAATCAAAATATACATAAAACTTTGACAACTTAACAACAAAAAAACAGATAACCCAATCATAAAATAGTCAAAGGAATTCAGTAGACATTTCACCAAACAGGAAATTCAAATAGCCACCGAACACATGAAAAAGATGCTCAACATCATTAGCCATCAGAGAAATCCAAATCAAAACCACAATGAGATTCCATTTCACTCCCACTAGGATGACTAAGATTTTAAAAAAGAAAAAAGCAAAAAAACAAAATAACAAATGTTGGTGAGGATGTGGGGAAATTGGAACTCTTAGCCAATTATGCACCAACAACTATTGCCAAAAATGAAGAAATTGAATATTTTTACCAACTTCCGCAGTCTAAAATTGATCAGACATGCAGTCAAGATGCATTGATAATTACTGGTGATTGGAATGCAAAAGTTGGAAACAAAGAAGAAGGAACAGTGGTTGGAAAATATGCCCTTGGTGTTAGAAATGACACAGGCGATCGAGTGATAGAATTTTGGAAGACCAATGACTTCTTCCTTGCAAATACCTTTTTTCAACAACATAAACCATAACTATACAGGTGGACCTCGCCAAATGGAATACACAGGAATCAGATCCACTACGTCTGTGGAGAGACACGATGGAGAACTCAATATCATCAGTCAGAACAAGGCCAGGGGCTGACTGTGGAACAGACCATTAATTGCTCATGTGGAAGTTCAAGTTGAAGCTGAAGAAAATTAAAACAAGTCCACAAGAGCCAAAGTAGAACCTTGAGTATATCCCACCTGTATTTAGAGACCATCTCAAGAATAAATTTGATACATTAAACAGTAATGACTGAAGACCTGATAAGTTGTGGAATGACATCAAGGACGTTATACATGAAGAAAACTAAAGGTCATTTAAAAGACAGGACAGAAAGAAAAGACCAAAGTGGATGTCAGAAGAGACTCTGAAACTTGCTATTGAACGTAGAGTAGCTAAAGCAAATGGAAGAAATGATTAAGTAAAAGAGCTGAACAGAAGATTTCAAATGGCAACACGAAAAGACAGTAAAGTATTATAATGAAATGTGCAAAGACCTGGAGTTAAAAAATCAAAAGAGAAGAACACACTCAGCATTTCTCAAGCTGAAAGAACTGAGGAAAAAATTCAAACCTCAAGACACAATATTAAAGGATTCTATGGGTCGCTATGAGTCAGAATCAACTTGACAGCAATGGATATGGGCAAAATGTTGAATGATACAGTGTCTTGGTCATCTAGTGCTGCTACAACAGAAATACCACAAGTGGATGGCTTTAACAAAGAGAAGTTTATTTCCTTGCAGTTAAAAGGGCGTCAGCTCCAGGGGAAGGCTTTTTCTCTCTGTCGGCCTTCTTCTCTTCAGTGTTCCCCCAACTGGGAGCTTCTCTGCGCAGGGACCTTGGTCCAAAGGACACGCTGTGCTTCCGGCACTGCTTTCTTAATGGTATGAGGTCCCCAGTTCTCCATTTGCTTCTCTCTTCTATGTCTCAGGAGATTGCCTCAGGACACAATCCAATCTTGTAGATTGAGTCCTGCCTTACTAACACAACTGCCACCCATCCTCCCTCATTAACATCATAGAGGCAGGATTTACAACATATAGGAAAAATCACACAATGCCAGGAGTCATGGCCCAGCCAAACTGATACGCACATTTTTTGGAGGACATAATTCAATCCATGACACACAGGAAGCATCAAAAGAAGACGGAAGGAATACAAAGAGTCACTATACCAAAAGAATCGGTCAACATTCAACCATTTCAGAAGGTAGTATATGATCAAGAGCCAATGGTATTGAAGGAAGAAGTCCAAGCTGCACAGTAGGCATTGGCAAAAAACAAGGCTCCAGGAATCGACAGATTACCGATTGAAATGTTTCAACAAACAGACGCAGCACTGGAAGTGCTCACTCATCTATGCCAAGAAATTGGAAGACAACTATCTGGCCAACCAACTGGAAGAGATCCATATTTGTGCCCATTCAAAAGACAGGTGATCCAACAGAATGCATAAATTATCGAACAATATCATTTATATCACACACAAGTAAAATTTTGCTAAAGATAATTCAGAAGCAGTAGCAGCAGTACATCAACAGGGAATGGCCAGAGATTCAGGCTGGATTCAGAAGAGGACGTGGAACAAGTGGTATCATTGCTGATGTCAGATGGATTTGAAAGCAGAGAATACCAGAAAGATGTTCACCTGTGTTTAATTGACTATGCAAAGGCATTTGACTGTGTGGATCATAACAAATTATGAATAACATTGTGAAGAATGGGAATTCCAGAACACTTAATTGTGCTCATGAGGAACCTGTACATAGATCAAGAGGCAGTAGTTTAAAGTCAGGAATGGTACGTGTCAGGGTTGTATCCTTTCAACATACATATTCAATCTGTACGCTGAGCAAATAGTCCAAGAAAGCATACTATATGAATAATATGGCATCAGGATTGGAGGAAGACTCATTAACAATCTGCCATATGCAAGTGACACAACCTTGCTTGCTAAAAGCGAAGAAGACCTGAAGCACTTAACTGGTGAAGATCAAAGACCACAGCCTTCAGTTTACTCCTCAACATAAAGAAAACAAAAATCCTCACAACTGGACCAATAAGTAACATCATAAACAGAGAAAATATTGAAATTGTCAAGGATTTCATTTTGCTTGGATCCACAATGAACACCCATGGAAGCAGCAGTCAAGAAATGAAATGGCATATTGCATTAAGCAAATCTGCTGCAAAAGACCTCTTTATAGTGTTAAAAAGCAAAGATGTCACTTTGAGGACTAAGGTGCACCTGACCCAAGCCATGCTATTTTCAATCTCATATGCATGTGAAAGCTGGACAATAAGGAAGACTGAAGATGAATTGCTGCCTTTGAATCATGGTGTTGGCAAAGAATATTGAATATACCATAGAGTGCCAGAAGAATGAACAAATCTGTCTTGGAAGAAGGACAGCCCAAATTCTCCTTAGAATTCACATACTTTGGACATGTTATCAGGCTGGACCATTCCCTGGAGAAGGACATCATGCTTGATAAAGTACAGGATCAGCAAAAAAAAGGACGACCCTCAAGGAGATGGACTGACAGTGGCTGCAACAGTGAGCTCAAATATAGCAACAATTGTGATGATGGCGAAGGACCGGGTGGTGTTTTGTTCTGTTGTATAGTGGGTCACTGTGAGTCGGAACCAACTCAGTGGCACCTAACAACAACATAACAACATCCATTGCTGGTGATAATGCAAAATGGTACAGCTGTTGTAGAAAACAGTGTGGTGTCTCAAAAAACTAAAACTAGAACTACCATATGACCCAGCAATTCCACTCCTAGGTATATACTCAAAAGACTTGAAAGCAGAGACTCAGAGACTTGTACACTGATGTTCATTGCAGCACTATACACAGTAGCCAAAGTTGGAAACAACCTAAATTTCCATCAACAAATAAATGGGTAAACAAAATGTGGTATATACCTACAATAGAATACTACCTAGCCAGCAAAAGAAATGAAGTCTTAAAACATGCTACAGTATGGATGGAGCTTGAAGACATTATGCTGAATGAAGTAAGTCAATCATAAAAGAACAAATATTGTATGACCTCAGTTATGTAAAAAGACAAGGTAAGGCAAACATATAGAGACCAAAGTTTATTAGTGGTTACCAGGTGTGGGAGGAAGGGGAAAACGGGGGATGGGGGTTACAGGTGATGGAAAAATTGCATTGATTAAGCGTAGGGTGACACAGCCAATTATTGTAATTGCTGTCAATAAGTCGTACACCTGTAAAATAATGAACTGGCAAAAGTTGTGTGATAGATATATTTACAAAAAAAGAAGAGTAACTGCTGAGGCTGCTTATGTACAACCAAACACCTCATGGGATTTGTTTCCTTGGTTTGGCAGTTTAGGGTTATAGTTTCATGGGACATCCCATTTAATTGGCCTAATAACGTGTTTAGTGCTTCTGTTCTACCTCCTACTTCATTGGGTAGTGCCTGGGAATCTTAAAAGCTTATAAGCAGCCTGGAGCAACAGAGGAAGAAGGAGAGCCAGGAAGAGGAGGAGTGTATGGATTGTGTGGCTTATTGCCTCCATGAAAACTGCCTCCTTTGCCATGAGACCAGAAGAACTGAATGGTGCCCGACTACCATTACTGAACATTTTGATCAAAGAGTCTACAGAAAAATCCTGATCAAAAGGAGGAAAATGCAAGACAGAATTTCAAATTCTCATGGTGTCTTAGTCACTTAGTGCTGCTATAACAGAAATACCACAATTGGATGGCTTTAACGAAAAGAAATTTATTCTCTCACAGTCTAGTAGGCTACAAGTCCAAATTCAGGGCACCGCCGGCTCCAGGGGAAGACCTTCTCTCTCTGTCGGTTCCAGAGGAAGGTCTTTGTCGTCAGTCTTCTCTTGGTCTGGGAGCTTCTCAGCACAGGAACATCAGGTCCAAAGGATGCTCTCTGCTCCCGTTGCTGCTTTCTTGGTGGTATGAGGTCCCCATGTCTCTCTGTTGGCTTCTCTGTTTTATATCTCGAAAGAAATTGGCTTAAGACACTATCTAATCTCGTAGACTTCATCAGTATAACTGCCACTAATCCATCTTATTACATCATAGTGATAGCATTCACAACACATGGGGAAATCATATCAGATGATAAAATAGTAGACAGTCAAACAATACTGGGAATCATGACCTAGCCAAGTTGACAGATATTTCTGGGGGACACAGTTCAATCCATGACACATGTATTTTGGACTTACTGGAGCCAAGGGGGCTGGGTGAATCCCTGAAATTATTGCCCTGAGCTAATCTTTAAAACGCAAACCAAAAATATCCCCTGAAGTCTTAAAAACCGAACAACAGTTTAGCTTAACTAGTAAAAAATGTCTGCCTTGGGCATTATGCTCTTTTAAGAACTATCTATATAGGATCAAAGTGACAACAGCAACTCAAAAGATTAGATAGGAACCTTAGGGGGCAGTGAGTTTATGTTAATGGAGGAGGAACAACTCAGAAAAGGAGGGTGAGAATGGTTGCACAACTTGAAGAATGTAATCAATGTCAGTAAATTGTACATGTAGAAATTGTTAAATTGGTGTATGTTTTGCTGTCTATGGAGCCCTGGTGGCACAATGGTTAAGAGCTCCGCTGCTAACCAAAAGGTTGGCAGTTCCTTCGAATCCACCAGCCGCTCCTTGGAAACCCTATGGGGCATTTCTACTCTGTCTGGGTCGCTATGAGTTGGAATCGACTTGACAGCAGTGGGTTGATTGGTTGGTTGCTGTGTATATTCTCAACAACAAAAAAATAAGTTTTTAAAAAAACAAACATTTTGTATTGCTTGCAATTTTGTGGATCAGGATTTCTAGAAGGACTTGTCTGGTGGGGGAGGGTCACCTCTGATCCATGTGGTGTCAGCTGAGGCTGGAGGGTCCACTTCCAAGATGGCTTCTTTCCTTACATGTCAGGCACTTTGATGCTCCTTGATGTGTGTTTCTCTTTCTCCCCCTTTCTCTCTCCTTCTCCAGGACCTCTCTACATGACTTAATAGTCTCAGGGGAATCGCTTGACTGGAGGTAGACTCTGCTTCAGCAGCCCACAGAATCAAGGACTCCAAGCTCTCTCCACTCTTCTGCTCACAAACTTCAACATGCTTGTCATATCATAGTCCCAAGATAGCTGACATAACTCCTGACTGCATATCTTCATACTATATCCAAATTCAGGAAGACAAGGGGGAGGTGTGGGGCCAGACAGTTCACCTATCTGTCCTTTTTATCAGGAAGCATGATTTTTCCCAGAAGTCCCCCAGCAGACCATCCCTTACTTTTCTTTGGCTGGAGTTGTGTCACATGGCCACCCTGATTGAAAGGGAGACTGGGAAAGAGAATATATGAGAAATGGGAACAAGATCTCCATGACTGGCCTCCTAAACAAAGAAACAAGAAAAGAAGGTGGAATGGCTATTGAGTATGTGACACAGTGTCTGCCACACTATCTCACACTCTGAAAGTCCCAAATTTCCTTTTATCATACCTGACAGGGAGATTACACATTTTTCACTGCCTGATCATCACCATTGTAAAGGAGCTACAGTGACCCTCAGGACTGGAGACATTTTGACTTAACAAAGCCATTCTAACTCAATTATCAAGTGTAGCTATTTTGTGTATGCAACTATATGTCAAGTGTATGTCATTAACAAGTGTATGGTCAGTATCCCACTTACATGCCCTTGATATGCCCCATTCCAGATGACCCTGCCAATACCTACGGCTCTCTCTAGCTGCTAGAGCCTTCTCAGCCCATGCTCAGGACAGGCCAGAAGTGCTGTGGAGTTACCATTCCCTGGGAGCCAAAAGGTCGATGGTTCAAAACCACAAGCTCCGCAGGAGAAAGATGTGACTTTGTGCTTCTGTAAAGATTTACAACCTTGGAAACCCTATAGGGCAATACTACTCTAGGAGTCAGAATCAATTCCACAGCAGTGGGTTTGGTGTTTTGGAGGGAGCATCTTTCAACCAATAAATGATGGGAGTTGATGAGCTCCTTTCTCACTCAGATGGAGTCACTCTAAAATGTGTGCTCTACACTTCCTCCCAGAGGTCCCCCAAGGGATTGAGCCCCGGTTGCCCATAATGGAAACTTGCTTGATAACACCCCTTATATATTCTGCCTTTTCTTCTTTGACCCACTTTACCACTTATCTTCCATTGTTTTCTGGGATCACCTTCCAAATAAAGCACTTACACCTGAATCCTTATTTCAATGTCTGTTTCTTGAAGAACCCAACCAAAGTCAATGAACTATTACCTAAACTGAGTTTTCTTGGAAAGCCAGGACAGACACTGGAAACAGGGGCATAGATTCTGGCACATAACAGATGCACAATAAATCTTTGTTGACTGAATAACTAAATTTATTCTTTGTGTTTCAGATATTAATGAATGTGAACCACCCTTTAGTGTGTATTGCGGATTAAATGCTGAATGTCAGAATGTTGAAGGAAGTTTCCACTGTCGCTGTGTCTCTGGATACAGTCTCCTTTCTGGGGATACACAATTCAAGAATTCCAATGAGAACACTTGTCAGGGTAAGAAAATCCTTGTCTTCTTGTCTCCCTCCCTCATTTTTTGTTGAGCCAAACACCAGAAAAGATGTTCTCGTTGTGGGACCAGGATGTGGTTCTATTTTCTGGAGGGAAACAGATGATGGATGAAGGAAAAGAACAAAGGAAATAATGGGGTGAGGGAGGCCAGTGATGTTTGGAGATGGAGAAAGTGATGAAGTGGTGATTGAGGCAGGATTCTTTGGATTGCAAGAAAGAAAAGCCCACGCATACTAACTTAAGCAGAAAATAAGAGTTTATGGTAAGGATGCATGGATGTGTCTCGGAACTCAGGGACAAGGATGCAGCTGGATTTCTGGAATGAACTAGAACTAGGGACACAACACCATCAAATTCACCTTCTTCCCCCAGTCTCTGATCCTCTTTGGGGCTGTTCCTTTCTTCTCTTTCACTGTGGACTTGCTTTCTCTGCTTCCTAATCCATAGGACAGAAAATATGGCCACCAGCAGCTCCAGATCTTATGTTTATTATTGAGCCAGCCACCCAAAGAGAAATTAATCAACTCAATTCAGCTCAATTGCAGATCCTTTGGAAATGGACCAATTGGCCCAGTCTGAGTCACGTGTCCACCCTCAGATCTGTATCCAACGGGAGGTGCTGTGTTGTATAAATGTGACCATTCTCATATGTGATCACTTTCATGGAAACCATGTGGATGGGGAAGGTCTATACACAAAAAAGATATTTGACTTGGCAGAAACCCATTAGGTGTTGGCTACAGACAGAATCATAAGAGAGAAACTTTAAAGATAAATTCTAGGAAGCTGGTTAGATGATAAAATGATACTAATAGCTTATATTTATTTCCCTTGTACTATGTAGCCAGGTGCCATGCTAAATGCTTCCCATGTATTATTTCATTTATAATAATCCTATGAGGTAATCATTGTTATTACAGATAAAGAAACCGAGTTATCAAGAAGTTAAGTAACTGGGACAGCTCAGTTAATTCTCATAAATAGGTCATAAAGTGTATGTTCAACATCCCAGCATAGTGAGTAGTATCTCGGGTCCCAAAGGCTTGAGAGCTGCCATCTAAGATATAACTATTGGTCTCTGCTTGTCTGGAACGAAAGAGAAAGAAGAAAACCAAAGACTCAGAAACGAAAGTAGTCTACAGGACTAATAGTCTACACGAACCATGGCTTCATCCACCCTGAGACCAGAAGAACTAGATGGTGCCCAGCTACCACTACAGATGGTTCTGATCAGGGCCACAATAGATGGATCCTGACAGAACAGAAGAAAAATGTGGAACAGAACTCAAATTCTCAAAAAGTCCAGACTTACTAGACTGACTGAGAGTAGAAGACTCCCCAAGACTATCACCTTGAGATACTCTTTAAACCTAAAATAGAAATTATCCCTTGAGGTTACCTTTTAGCTAAATAACAGATTGGCTCATAAAATACAGAATATCACCCGTGAGTAATGAGCTCCTTTAAAAAATCATCTATATGTGACAAATGGTCAAAAATTACTCTAAAACAAAGATGAGAAGGTAAGAGGCAGGGAAACTAGAGTAATGGAAATGGTATAACCAGAACAGAATGAATGAGAATGATGACACGTTGTGAAAAATGTAATAAATATCACTGAATAATTTTTGTAGAAATTGTTAAATGGGAGCCTCATTTGCTATGTAAAATTTCACTTAAAAGCAATAAAATATTACTTAAAAAGAAGAAGAGATTAAGTAACTTTCCCCAGGCCGAACAGATAATAAGAGGTGGTGGCCGGTTTTGAACTCAGGTCAAACTGTCTTGAGAGTACACGCTCTTAGCCACCTGCTGTACTATAACATGGGACTTGGATAAACAATAACAGAGACAAAGAACTCCTTTTCTGGTGCAAAAAAATAAATTACCCTTGTTTATTAGTCAAGAAAGGAGCCCTGGTGGTGCAATGGTTGAAAGCTTGGCTGCTAACCAAAAGGTTGGCGTTTCAAACTGACCAGCCACTCCGCGGGAGAAAGATGTGACAGTCTGCTTCTGTAAAGATTACAGCATTGGAAACCCTATGGGGCAGTTCTGCTCTGTCCTATAGGGTCGCTATGAGTTGGAATTGACTCAATGGCAACTGTTTCTTCAGCTCAACTGCAAGATATTCAGCTCAAGATCTGCCCTGGAAAACAAGTCATGCTAAGTCTTTCAAGCAGAAGGAATTTCATATACGGAATGGTATTGGTGATGGAGGAGCTAAGAAGCCAAAAGGAGGATGGTGAGGCAACCCAGAGATTAGCAGTAGCAAAAGTACTGCTACCGTATGCCTATAGGGACAAGAGAAGGTGGTGGTTTTACCAGAACCCAGGAGCTAAGTCCATCTGGTGAGAGCTGGAACCTTGGAAGAAGTGTGGCCAATGCTGGAGATGCCACAGGAAGCAGAGGAGATGGGGTAGAAATACTCTGGCTCCTCCCTTCCTCTGCTCTCCTGTATTCTACCAATGCCTTTCACTGGCTGAACATATCAGGAAGCCAGAGGGCAAGAGATCCCTGGAAAATGTAGCTCTCTATGAAACAGAACAGAGCATGGAAAGAGTGCATATGGATCTGAGGGCCAACTGGCAGCTGACTGGCAACCACCTTTTCCCAAGAATATGAAGCCTTTTGTTTACAAATATAAGTTAAGGCAGAAGCCTGGTGAGACTTACTATCCCCTCCCCACATTGCTGTCGAGTTGATTCCGACTCATAGCAACCCTATGCTTACTATAGAAAGAGTCAATTTCAACCTGTGTTGTTTAAATATGGCTGGTGATTCTTATGATATAGCTAGTGGGAGGATCACTCCCTTCTTTGCAAGCTTTCGTCAGGAAATAAAACTTCCTTATGAATCTCAGTTTCTACCTCCATGTTCTCCAGATTTGTTCTTTTCCTTTTTTTTTAGGCCCCCTTCTACAGATTCTCAATTTTTCTTTTCACTGTTGAGTTTTTCAGTCACTGAGTAAATTATTGTTTTCCTAGGCAATGGGCCCTCTGTTGAAATGCAAAAACAGATTGAGATCCTACTTGGGTTCAGTCAAACTCATCTTATTTCACAAGGAAGAAAAATGCCTTTGGTTATTTTCCTAAACTTAGGAGCTTCTGTGCAGTCCTTTTATAAGGAGCCCTGATGGCACAGTGGTTAAGCACTTGGCTGTTAACTGCAAGGTTGGTGGTTTGAACCCATCAGCCACTCTGCGGAAGAAAGATGTAGCAGTCTGCTTCCGTAAAGGTTATAGCCTTGGAAACCCTATGGGGCAGTTCTACTGTGTCCTATAGGGTCACTATGAGTTGGAATTGACTCAACGGCAATGGGTTTGGTTTTTAGATTATGCAGTCCTTTTATACAGACTGAGTCCATTTGCA
The DNA here is from genome assembly GCA_030035585.1 of Dugong dugon. Classification (NCBI taxonomy): domain Eukaryota; kingdom Metazoa; phylum Chordata; class Mammalia; order Sirenia; family Dugongidae; genus Dugong; species Dugong dugon. The sequence goes on along the minus strand of CM057462.1, from coordinate 18,386,639 downwards.
GTTTGTTATCACCAAGGTTGGTGGGTACAAGCAACCTCCCATGACAAAGTTAACAACTTTCAGTCAAAAGCACGGTTTTCTCAGTTTGGCAGTTCCTCAAAAAGTTAAACATAGAACTACCATTGTTCTTAGGTGCCACTGAGTCAGTTCTGACTCATAGCAACCCTACGTACAACAAAACGAAACACTGCCCAGTCCTGCACCATCCTCACAATTGTTGCTGTGTTTGAGCTCAGAGCTACCATGTGACCCAGTAATTCCACTCCTAGGTGTATGCCTGGAAGAAATGAAAGCAGGAACACAAACCTGTACACCAAAGTTCGTTGTAGCACTATTCACAATAGCCAAAGGGTGGAAACTGAAATGTCCATCAACAGATAAATGGGTAAACAAAATTAGTATATACATGTCAAGTTATCTAGCGCTGCTATAACAAAAATACCATAAATGGTAGCTTTAACGAACAGAAATTTATTTTCTCACAGTAGAGGAAGCTAGAAGTCCGAACCCAGAGTGCCGGCTCGAGGGGAAGGCTTTCTCTCTGTCATCTCTGCAAGAAGGTCCTTGTCTCTTCAGCTTCTGCTTCCTGGTTCCTTGGAGATCGCCATGTGTCTTGACATCAATCTTACCCATCTCTGCTTCTTTTGCTTGCTCCTTTAATCTCTTGTATATCTCAAAAGACAGTGACTCAAGACACACCCTACGCTAATCCTGTCTCATTAACATAACAAAGACAACCCATTCCCAAATGGCATTATAACCACAACATACCCAGGAAAAAAAAAAAAAAACTCCTGCCGTCAAGTCAATTCCAACTCTGTCCCACTGGGTTTCCAAGGAATGGCTGGTAGGTTTGAACCACCGACCTTTCGGTTAGCAGTCGAACACTTTAACTGCTGCGCCACCAGGGCTTCAAACCACAACATAGAGGTTAGGATTTACAACACATATGTTTGGGGGACACAGTTCAATCCCTAACAATACATAATGGAATATTATTCAGTGATAAAGAGAAACGAAGCCCTGATGCATGCCACTACATGGACGGACCTTGAAAACATCATGCTGAGTGAAATAAGTCAGTCACAAAAAGACAAATATTGTATGATCCCACTTATATGAAACAGGCAAATGTATACAGACCAAATATTATTGATGGTTACCCAGGGTAGGAAGGAGGAGGAAAAAGGGAGTCTTTGCTTAGGGTGTACTGAGTTTCTGCTAATGGTGGTGGAGACATTTGGAAATGGATAGTGATGAGAGTTGTACAACATGATGAACGTAATCAGTGTCACTGAGCTGTACATGTAAAAAATGTTGACTTGGCCTATGTTTTGTTATATATATTTTTACCACAATAAAACTACTTTTTTAAAGTGCAGTTTTCCATTAACAAACATATTCTAGACTCAGGTTTATAAGTCAAAGTTCTTGAACTCTTAAGACAAAACTTTAGTATGACTAGATAGCTCTTTGCCGTTTTTAGCAAACAGACGCAGCTGAAAACCAAGATACGGAATAAATATAGATTTAACCTCAGTCTGATGGTACTAGATATGTAAATATTTGCTCACATTTCCTCATCTGTCTAACATAGAGATGGTTGTCCCCACAAAGTACCAGAAACAACAGAGGTCTTCATTAATAGCTGATAGCTGAAAACTGATACCTGTGTTTCAGCTATTATTCCCATCTACGCTCGGTTTAAAAGCCCGAGGCTTCCAATTTTCTGTCTTCTCAACCATTTCAGTTATAATTTCCAGCCAAGAATGTGGAGCTTACACTTTTCTGCTTCCTCCATATCAGGGTTTCTCCACAGCAGCCCCACTGGCATTGGGGTCGGATAATTCTTTGCTGTTGGGGGCTGTCCTGTGTGCATTGTAGGATGTTGAGCAGCATCCCTGGCCTCTACCCACTATGTGTCAGTAACACCCCCTCTGCAGATGTGATGACCAAAAATGTCTGCAGACGTTGCCAATGTGTGGGGTGGGGAGCAGGGAGTGGGGGTGGACAGAATGGATCCTGGTTGAGAATCACTGCTCTACGTCATGCAAATGTAAAAAGTGTCAGTTCAGACCATCTAGATGTAAAAGTTACCCAATTTACCCCTCTACTCTTCACTCTCACTTTCGATAGTAACCACCCCCCCACCGCCAATGTCTTTTACAGACACCACCTCCTCAAAGACACCACCAACCAAAGGCAAGAAAATGGTGAGTACAGACTGAGCCCTGGAACCTAGCCAGGTAACAAATATTTACAAAGCCCAAAATGTGGGGCAGGGTGTATATATTCTGGGATACTGCCCCTCTAAAGACCGACATCTAGCTGGGAGACAGAAAAGCCAGTTGACAAATTTATGGGAGAAACTGGTGAATAGTTTCCCAAATTGTTCTCATCCTTCCCTCTACCACTAGCGCAAGAAAGACAAACTAAGAAAAAATATATTAGCATGAAGCTGCTACGACAAAGAGTCCCAAATAGCCAACGGCTTTTTTTTAAACACGCATTTGTTTCTCTCTCCGTTAACAGTCCAGGAGTGAGCTGTCTGAGCTGGTGGAGAGATTCCGCTCTGTGAGATCGTTAAGGGCCCCCAAGTTCTTTTCATGTGGTTGCTCCACCACCCTGTAGAGTGTTGTTCTCAAGTGCATGGTCATACCATGGGTTGCTGATGGAAAGGGGGAAGGGGAGTCCAGGAAAATTGGCAGAAGTGAAAGGTGAGGACGGGAGAGTGGAGAGAGGGGGTGTGTTGAGTCACTGTGTGAGATTCTAGGTGGTACTAATGGTTTGTGCTAACCTTCTAATCCATCCAGCAGTACCGCCGAGGAATCAGCCACTACGATAGCAATTCTGAATGGCAAATTCCTTCAGCACCTACTCTGTACAAATGAGTTTAAGCCAAGAAGACTTCAGTGGTCAATTATCGGGGAGAGAGATATTTTACATACCAGGCAGGAGGTGGGAGGCTGGTCCTAAAATAGATAGCTCGGCTCAGAATTCCCACAAAGACTCAATGGACTGACAGAGTAGAACATTCAAAAGGTGTAGTTGAAACCCAGTGCCAAAAGTTCCTCCAACCCTTCATAAATGTCACTCTGCTTATAACTCTTTGGTGTGACAGCATTTTCCTCTTAAGTGGTTTCATTCAGTTGATGGATATTTATTGAGCACCTGCTATCTGTCATGGATAGCCCCGTTGTTGTTGGGTGCCATCGAGTCAATTCCAACTCATAGCTGCCCTGTAGGACAGAGTACAACTGCCCCCATAGGGTTTGCAAGGCTGTAATCTGTACGGAGGAGTCCTGGTTGCACAGTGGTTAAGAACTCAGCTGCTAAGACAACAGAAAGGTTGGCTGGTCGAACCCACCAGCCGCTGCATGGGAGAAAGCTGTGGCAGTCTGCTCCTGTAAAGATTTACAGCCTGGAAGACCTTATGGGGTATTAACTACTCTGTCCTCTAGGTCACTATGAGTCCAAATTGACTTGACGGCAGCGGGTTTTAATCTTTACGGGAGCAGATTGCGCACTTAACCATTGTGCCACCGGGGCTGCTTTAGGCTAGTCCTAGATGCTAGGAAACAGCTGTGAACTAGACAAGGTTCCAGCGCTTATGGGACTTACTGTCTGGCATTTCATTGTGCACACAAATCCCCTGGGGATCGTGTTAAAGTGCAGATTTGGATTCAGTCCACCTGGGCAGGGGCCGAGGTCCTGCTTGTCTAACAGGCTCCTAGGTGATGCTGACGCTGCTGGGTTGAGGACACACTTTGAGTACAAGAACATGGGAATCTGCATTAAAATAGTCTTTCAAATCTCCTGCATTACAATTTTATAAACCTCACCATTGCCCTTCATCCTTCCCCAGCCACTGGCCTGCCTCTTGACTCTCCTCTGAGTTTAAAATGGCAGACAAATGTTTTGTTACATATGTGTTTTCCACAATTTAAAAAACAAAACAAAACATCTAGATAGAGTGTCTTTGTTACTATAACTCTATTTCAGGGTTTCTCAACCTCAACACTATTCACAGTTAGGCTCCATATTTCTCTCTGGTGGGGCCGTCCTGAGCTTTGAAGGATGTTGAGAAGCACCCTTGGCCTCTACCCACTAGATGCCAGTAGTACCCCCTCACCACAGTTATGACAACCAAAAATGTCTCCAGGCATTGCTAAATGTCCCCATGAGAACCAGTGGTCTATTTCTTGCATTCTTACTACCTCACTGTTGGTAAAAGATGTTACTGACAAATGACCTTTATATAGTGCTTACCAGGCACAGACATTGTTCTAAAAGTGTTGTTGTTGTTGCTAGCTGCCATGGAGTCACCTCCAAATCGTGGTGACCCCATGCACAGTGGAGTGAAATGCTGCCCATATTGTGCCATCCCCATGATTGATTGCAGATTGGACTGCTGTGATCCATAGGGTTTTCATTGGCTGATTTTCAGAAGATCACCAGGCCTTTTTTCCTAGTCTTTCTTAGTCTGGAAGCTCCACTGAAACCCGTTCAGCATGATAGTAACACACAAGCCTCCACTGACAGACAGGTGGTGGCTGTACTTGAGGTTCATTGGCCAGGAATCAAACAGGATCTTCCACATGGAAGGCAAGAATTCTACCACTGAACCACCAGTGCTCCCTTTAAAAGTGTAGCATCTTTTAACTCATTTAATTCTCTCAAAAACTCTGTGATGTGTGATAACTGTCCCCATCCTAAGATGGGGAAACTGAGACCCAGAGTGATTGAGTGACTTGCCCAAGATCACATACCAGTGAATGGTGGACCTGGGGAATTAAGTCCAGGTCGTCTTGTCAGAGCCTGCTTTCCTGTGCTTTCTACTGTCCCTCAGGAAGAGGAACATGTCAGAATGGATTTCTTTTATTCTTTTTGTCTTCCAAGCTGCAACAGGTTGTTGACAACTTTGAGTCACTTGTCACCAGTAAGACTCTCTGGGAAACAGAAGAGAAGAGAAAAGTTGCATCCATGGCCACCTCCACCCTCCAAGATGTGGAAACAAGTGCTCTGGAAAGTGCTCTGGCAAGTGCTCTGAAAGCCCCAGAAAACGGAAAAGTCATGAAAGCCCACAACAGTGGTGTGGGTAAGACAAAAATAGGGCTGGTATACAGTGGGCGCTGGTCACTGGCTGGGGTCTGGGCTAAGCAGTTACCAAAACAAAGACACACACACACAAATACACTGCATGAGTTCATTTATATAAAATCCTAGAAAATGCAGATTAATCTATAGTGACAGAAAGCATATCAGTAGCTGCCACGGATGGGGAGGATGAGAGGGTGACAAAGGGGCATGGGGAAACTTTTGGGAAACTGTTGGGAGAAATGTATACTATCTTGACTGTGGTGATTGCACACTTTATATATGTGCACATTATTTATGTAAATTACACCTAAATAAGGTTTTCTTTAAAAAAAAAAAAAAAAAAGATTGCCAACAGTTTCTAATCCGTGGTCTCAGATTTTGGCTTTAAGGTAGGATTTTGAAAATCTGGTGCCTTTCCTTCTCTGGGGAGTCCTTGGGTGGAAGAGGGTTGAAAGCTTGGTCTCAAGATAAGGGATAGGACATCATTTACTTAACCAGTTCCTTCTTGTTTAACATCTAAGTAATTTCCCATTTTTCATCATTATCTATGTGGCCATGAACTTTTTTGTAGCTACATCTGCCTTCTCATCTTTGATTGCTTTATTTTTTTTGTTTGTGGTTTTGTTTTGTTTTTTTTATTGTACTTCAGGTGAAGTTCACAGAACAAATACTTTCTCATGAAACAGTAGTACACATATTGTTTTATGACATTGGTTAACAACCCCACAACATGTCAACCCTCTGCCTTCTCGATCGTATTTTTTTTTTTTTTTTTTTTGGTGAAAATATACATAGCCAAAGATACACCATTTCAAAAATTTCTACATGCACAGCTCAGTGACATCAACTGCGCTCTTCCAATTGTGCTGCTATTCTCACTTTAGAGGAAGGTTTACAGAACAGAATATTTTCTCATTAAGCAGTACACATGTTGCCCTATGACAATGGTTAACAACCTCACTACACATCAACGCTGTCCTTACTCAACCTTGGGTTCCCTATCACCAGCTTTCCTGTCCCCTTCTGCCTTCTAGCCCTTGTCACTGGACTGCTGTGCCTCATTAGTCCCGTTTTGTTTTATGGGGCTGTCCACTCCCCGGCTGAATGGTGAACCTCGAAAGTGACTTCACCACTGAGCTAAAAGGGTGTCTGGGGGCCATACTCTCCGGATTTCTCCAGTCTCCTTTAGGCCAGTAAATCTGGTCTTTTTTTTTTTGGTGTGTTAGAATTTTGTTCTACATCCTTCTGCAGCTCTGTCTGGTACCCTCTGTTGTCATCCCGGTCAGAGCATTCAGTGGTGGTAGCCGGGCACGATCTAGCTGTACTGGACTCAGTCTGGTGGAGGCCTTGGTAGCTGTGGTCCATTAGTCCTTTGGTCTAATCTTTTCCTTGTATACTATTCTCTTCATTCACCCTTGCTCCCAGAGAGATGAGACCAGTGGAGTATCTTAGATGGCTGCTCACAGGCTTTTAAGAACCCAGGTAGAATGTAGACCATTGTCTTTATAAACTGTGTTATGCCAATTGTTTGATTGCTTTCTGAGAATAAATTCCTAGAAATGGAATCATTGCTTCAAAAGTGATGTGTCAAAGGTGATGAAACTTGGTTTCAGGAGATAGAGTCTCACCTAACTTCTGAACTGCAGTTTCCTCATCTGTATAATGGGCCTTCACAGGGTTGTAGAAGGCTGTTATAAGATTGACACATATAAGGCCCTTAGCCTGGTACCTGGCCCATCCCAGACATTCAGTAGATGTGGGCTGTTCGTGTTGGTTATAGACAGTTTGAAATGATTATCAGTTCTGATGATTATCAGTAAGCTTGCTTGTTGCTTTTCTTACCAGCTGTTGAAACTCGAGTTGTTACAGACAACTGCTCAGAGGAAAGAAAGATCATCAGCTTGCAGGCTCAGGGGAACTCAGTGGACATCCACTGCAATGCCGTCGTTCAGGGAAACACACAAGGTACATGTAGCGACTGCACTTCCTTCATACAGAGCAGTATCATTATGTGAGTCATGGGGAAACACCCCCAGCAGGCTCCTCCATGATGGGTCTCTTACCCTAAGACTGTGTGTATCGTTTGAGGTTTTTTTCTCTTAAGAAAAAAAAAAATTTCCAGGCAGGAGACTTTCTGTTCTTCAGTGCAGACGGACACAGCACAAACTTCCTGAGTAAGAAGCAGTTGGGGCCCCCACCCATCCTGCAGCTCTGGATGAGCAAAGGGAGCGGTAGGTGTGTGTTCATCATTCAACAAATGTTTATTGAGCATCTGTCATCAACTGTGAGGGCTCTTGGTGGCACAAACGGTTTGTGCTCGACTACTAACCTAAGGGTTGGCAGTTCAGACCCATCCAGTGGCACCACAGAAGAAAGGTCTGCAATCTGCTTCGGTAAAGAATACAGCCAAGAAAACTCTACGGAGCAGCTCTACTCTGTAACACATGGAGTCGCCCATGAGTCGGAATCTGCTCAACGGCAACAGAAAAAAAGCTCATCTACTATCTGCTAGGCTCTGTTCTAGTGAGCAAACACACGCATCAGCTCTCATGGAGCTTATGTCTTGTTAAGGGAAACAGTCTAGTAATTCAATATATGTGTTTAATTTGTCAGGTATTTTGAGAAACAAAGCAAAGTAAGGAGATACAGAGTGATATTGGGGGGAGATCTGTTTCATACATGATCAAGGAAAGCCCTTGATCTGACAATATTTGAGCAGAAACCTGAGGAGTGCCAGGAATCAACCATGCAGCTATCTGGAGGAAGAGTATTAAAGATAGCAAGAACAGCAAGTTCAAAGGCCCTGAGGCAGGAACATGCATGACATATTCCAGGAATAGCAAAAAAGCCGGTGCAGCTGGAGCAGAATGAAGGAGGAAGTAGGCACTGGGGTGGGAGGGGTGCCTGGAGATGAGGGTAGGGAACGGATGAGGGCAGGTCCGTAGTCTGAGAAGGTCAGTAACAACTTCAGTAACAATTGTACCTACTTCATGGGTGCAGTTCAATGAGTTTCTGTTTATCTATGGCCTAACTAACCCTGGGTTTGTAGTTCTGCCAAAAATAATTGGTTGGGCCACAGCCTGCCCTGTTATTGGTCTATTTTATGTATATTTCAGGGATTGGACAGTTTAGTATGCAAATAAGGTGACTATGGCCTACCACAGGGATTGGTCAGTTTGTGGTCTTGGTGGGAGGAGTAGGCTTATATAAGAGCCAATCCCATGAGGTTGAGGGGACCTCACCACCATCAAGAAGAAGAACTTGAAGCAGAGTGCATCCTTTGGACCCAGGGTCCCTATGCTGAGAACCTCCTAGACCCGGGAGACAGAACGGTAACTCAAGAGATGGTGTGGGGGCAGTACAAGCAGCAGCAGCTCAAGATGGCAGGAACCAGGAGACCCATGTGAGAATGCTGCAGTGGGCATCCCGGCCCATGGAGCAAGGTGGCTGCAGAGCTAGGCTTACCAACCGCGAAGTGAGAGAGAGCTGAGCACTTTCAGGCAGGAGGCTTCTGGCAGAGTGGGGTGCCTCTGGGCATGTGACAGCAGAGCTAAAGAGCTGTAACACTTGTCCGAGTAGGGCAGAGACTAGGTCTGAGCAGGGTCCAGCTGCAGAGGCCAGGCCAAGAAGCAGGGCCTGCAGACACGGCTGAGGAGAAAGCTGAGAGCTGTTTTGGTTGGAAGCTATCCTGACTGATGAACTATATCCTGTCTCGTGAGTTGTTGCTGTTACTTCCAGGTTGATCCTGATCCTGAGGTGTAGCCTGTTAACTTCCCTAATAAACCCCATAATTGTGGGTATGGTCTGTGAGTTCTGTGTGGCCATTGCAACAAATTATTGAACCCGTAAGAGAAGTAGAGAGTGCCGTGGGGAGGACACCTGGTGTCAGAGTTGGTGAAAAGGTTGCAGAGAGGAGGTATCTGACCTCCATCTCATATGGATCAGCTTTGGGCCGATTGTTTTTCTCATTCCCCCTCCTGAAGTTAGGTTCTGATGCTGCTATATTACAGTGGGGTTACTGTGAGGCTTTGTGGTGAAATGACTTATATCCATTTGGCTCTTTTTTTGATAGTTGTAGCCTCAAGTGGTTAGAAGAGTTATGGATTGGATTATGTCTCACAAAAATATGTGTTGTAAATCCTAACCTCTATGAGTTGGCATCAGCTGATGGCAGTGGGTTAATGAGATACCTGTGGTTATAACTCCATTTGAGAATGAGGTGTCTGTTATATTAATGGGGCAGGATTAGTGTAGGGTGTATCTTGAGTCAATCTCTTTTGAGATATAAAAGAGATTAAACAAGCAAAGGAGCAAGCAGAGACTGGACTGGGGAAGAGAGATGCCAAGCCATATGAAGATTGCCCAGGAGCAGCTCAGAATAGATTTCCTCAGAGCCGACGGAAAGAAAGCCTTCCCCTAGACCTGGCACCCTGAATTTTGACTTCTAGCCTCCTAAACTGAGAAAATAAATTTCTATTTGTTAAAGCTACCCACTTGCAGTAGATAAGTAGCAGTGCTAGATAACTAAGACAAAGAGGATATTAGTTAAGAACTTGGTTTTAGGAGTTAGAGTCTTATCTAACCTCTGAACTGCAGTTTCCTCATTTGTATAATGGGCCCTCATGGGTGGAGGAGAGTTAGCCACACCACCACACCTTTCCTGTCTTAGTCTCCTAGTGCCGCTGTTAACAGAAATGTCACAAGTGGGTGGCTTTGAAGAACAGAAATTTATTTTCCCACAGGACAAGAGGCTAGAAGTCTGAATTCAGAGTGGGCTCTAGGGAGATGTCCTTCTTCATTTCTTTCAGCTTCTGGTAGCCAGTAATGCCTGGTTCCTTGACAATCTTCTCGTGGCATCTGTCTTCTCCTGTTTGTGCTTTTTTTTATCTCTGTGTCTAAGCTGCTCCTTTTAACTCATAAGTGATTAGGTTCAGGACACACCCTCCACTGAAATGGCCTCATTAACATAATAAAGAAAACCTTATTCCCAAATGGGATTACATTCACAAGTATAGGGGTTAGGATTCCAACACATATTTTAGGGGGGACACAAATCAATCCATATCACTCTCCCCAGGCTACAAAAGAAGAGAGTCTTGCCAAATCCTCCAACACACCAGTCATTTATTAAGCAAACATTTATTACCAAGCTGGCTCAAAATATCCTGAACACACAACCTGTTTTGTAAACTCGGTGAAGTCCCAGCTTTCTGTCCTTCTAAGGACTCTGGCCATACCTTGAATCAAGGGTTCCCTGGAGGTGGATGCCACGATGTGCCAGGGATAGGGTTCTGTTACTATTGTAGTTGGTATCGGGCAGCCAGAATCTTCCACACAAGTGGTTCTCAAAGTGTGGTCCCCGGACCAGCATCATCAGCATCACGTGGAATGTGTGAAAATGCAAATCCTGAGGTCCCTCCCAGATCTCCTGGGGGTGGGGTCCTCCAGGGGCTTCTGAGTCAGCTCCAGTTGAGAACTACTGTTCCAAACAAATGGCAGAGGCAGATCTGTTTAGGGGTCAAGCCTGTAAGGACAAAGGCCACAGTCACAACTAGGCACTCAGGCCTGTTGGTGCAAAATAGAGGGCTTCTAGAATATTTTAGCCAATCCACTAAATCCTATTAACTTCCCTAAGGAGAGCCTGTTTCCACATCCATGATGCTTGTTAACAAGCTAATTTCACCACTGAAAACCCACTTCTATAGGGCCTTATGTGTAATTGACCAAATTAAATAAGAAGTCATTAAATCTGATGGATTTTAATGAAATGTCCTACATTGCTAATAGGAATCAAGGTACATCTTAGATTTGATCTGTGGGTTGGTCTGGAGAATTTTAATATAAACGTAGCTAATATAAATTACAAAAAAAACTTTTCTAACATTCATTGTGCTAATTAAGTGAAATGTCTGGTGTTAATCAGAGGTAAAGACACCAGAAGCAGCCTTCTGTTTGAAGCTAATCAGCGCTGGAGTATGAATTCCTAATTAGGACAATGTCTGTCTTTAAAAAAAAAAATCCATTGCTATCTAGTTGATTCCGACTCAAAGCGACCCTATAGGACAGAGTAGAACTGCCCCATAGGGTTTCCAAGGAGCACCTGGTGGATTCGAACTGCTGACCTTTTGGTTAGCAGCCAAACTCTTAACCACTACAACACCAGGGCTTCCATATCTGCCTTAGATGAAGTTTAAACAAATACACATAAAAATACACTGTTGTCATAGCAGCCCCTGGGTGAAGCAAACAGTTAACATGCTTAGCTGCTAGCCGAAAGGTTGGAGGTTCGAGTCCACCCAGAGGCACCTCGGAAGAAAGACCTTGCAATCTACTTCCAAAAAATAAGCCATTGAAAACTGTCTGGAGCACAGTTGCCGTGAGTCGGACTTAACTCTACTGCATCTGGCGGTGGTGGTCTTCATAGCAGCACTATTCACAATAGCCAAAAGTCAGTAACAGCCCAAATGTCCATCTGTGGATGAATGGATACACAAATTGTAGTGCAGCCGTACAATGGACTATTACTTGGCCATAAAAAAGAATGAAGTACTGATATAGACTACAACATGCAACATGAAGGAAGCCAGTCACAAAAGACCACATATTCTATGATTCCATTTACTTGAAATGTCCAGAATAGGCACATCCATAGAGACAGAAAGCTGATGAGTGGTCACCAGGGGTAGAGGGAACAGGGGAAGGAAGCGTGACTACCTGATGGGTACAGGGTCTCCTTTAGGAATGTTGAAAATATTCTGGAATTAGATAGAGGTGATGGGCACACAACACTGTGAATGTACTAAATGCCACTACATATACTTTACTTCAAAATGGTTTAAAAATATAGACAGTGCTGAATTGCTTAAGTGTATCACAGACATCGTAATGTGACTCCATGTGCCTCAAAGAGCTGCTGGCATATAGTGCTCAGGAGTAGACTAGTCACTGTCCCCCAGATGGGCCCTGCTGTCTCACACCTCCAAGCCTTTGTACTGGCTGTTCCTCTGCCAGGAGTGCCAAACTCTACTCTTCTGGGTGAACTTTCACTATCCTTCCAGCACAGCTTATGTCACCTCCTCCATGGTGCCTCCGGGACTGCCCACTTCCATCAGAGCACCAGTTAAGCCCCCCTCTCCTTTTTGTTCCTCTAGTATCTTCAACATACCTTATCCTGGCATTTAACACGTTATCTTACTGTGTCTTAACTATTAATTGTAATGTCCCTGTCTCCCCACTGTGAAGTTCCTGGGTGGTACAGACAGTTAACATGCTTGATGGCTAACCGAAAGGAAGAAAAGACCGTTGATCTACTTCCAAAAAATCAGCCATTGAAAACCCTATGAAGCACAGTTCTACACTGACAGATATGAAGTTGCTATGAGTCGGAATCGACTCAACACCAACTGGTGGTACAGGCACCATTAGGGGCACAGTGCCTGGAGAACAGTGACAAGTATTTATTGAATTAAATCAACATTTGGGTTCAGGCCTCAACATTCCTAAGAAAAGAACCAGTTGATGGATGTATGTATAACAAGCGCGTAGAGGGACATTCCTCTGTTCTTCAGGCTGTGTCCGAGCAGGGTTTCTCCACCTTGACACTAGTGACATTCGGGGCTAGACAGTTCTTTGTGGTGCAGGCTATCTGTGCATTGTAGAATGTTGAGCATCATCCCTGGCTTCTACCCACCAGATTCCAGTGGCAACCTTCTACCCCCACCCCAGGCATCACAACCAAAAATGTCTCCAGACATCATCATATATCCTCTGGGGGCAAAATCGCCCCCCGGTTGAGCACTACTGGTCTAGACCTTGTAAATTATTGTCTAGACTGGGATAGTTTGATAGATAGATGGGTATGTACAACAGAACGAAATGTTGCCTGGTCCTCTGTCATCCTCATAGTCGCCGGCGTGTTTGAGTCCATTGTTGTGGCTATTGTGCCAATCCATCTCACCGAGGGTCTCCCTCGCCCTTCCGGGCCCTCTACTTCACCAAGCATGATGTCCTCCTCTAGCAATTAATCCCACCCGATGATGTGTCCAAATAAAGCAAGGCCAACAATGTTTGGTTGTGATCCATTGGTTTTTATTGACTAATTTTCAGAATTAGATCACCAGGTCTTTCTTCCTAGCGAAAGAAGTGCTGTTAAAATTATACCAGGACACGAGGTGTGAACTGGGACTGTCACAGCAAACGAGGAGGAACAGTCACCTGACTCCCAGAGATCAAACCTGGAGCCACAGAGACTGACCTTGGAAACCCCTGCACCCACTCCTCTATTTTCTGTTCATGATTTTGCTGTTACATCAGAATATTTCAGCTCAAAAAATAGCAATTTCCAAGCATAACAGGTTGGTCTATCACCTGTTGCTAGTTTCCAACCACCTACAACTGTTTCATTCTGACAAATGGAAACTGCCATTAAATCAGAGAAACAGATGTGAACTTCCTACATCTGGCCCTTCTGGCCAGAGAAGCCTGATTAGAGACACCCACCAACGGATTTATTTCAGGAGGATGAATCGCACAGCTAGTAACTGGCAAAGCTGGGATTCTAATCCGGAAACCTATTTCTGGCCCCTGTACTCTTAACCACCAGCTATACAGCCTCTTTGCCATGTGGCCTTTTCAGCAGCCATGAAGAATAATGAATACTCACTGACATGGAAAAATGTCCATAACATATTATCAAATATATGTATGTATGCATATATACACATGTCCTATAGGTATATATCATGTACATGTGCCATGTGTATATATATATACCAGTTGCTGTCAAGTCAATTCTGACTCATGGCGATCCCATGTGTATCAGAGTAGAACTGTGATCCACAGAGTTTTCAAGGCTGTGACCTTTCAAAAGCAAGTTGCCAGGCATTTCTTCTGAGATACTTCTGGGTGGGTTCACACCCCAAGCCTTTCAGTTAGTAGTCTAATGCTTAACAACTTTTTGCCACCCAGGGACTCCTTGGTATATTGATACATAACATATACATATGCTATGAATTTAATTTAAAAAATAAAAGTTTGCCATCATGTCGATTCCAACTCATAGCAACCCTATAGGAAAGAGTAGGACTGCCCCAAAGGGTTTCCAAGGAGCAGCTGGTGGATTCAGACTGCCGAACTTTTGGTTAGCAGCCGAGCTCTTAACCACTGTGCCATCAGGGCTCCATTCTATTAATACAAAATAAAATTATGTACTAGTACATGATATAAATATATCATGTACATATATATTTTTATCCTATTAAAGTGTATCAAATTATGGCATTCCCCTGCTTGAAACCCTTCGATGGCTTTCCACTGGGCTTAAAATAAAAGCCAGTCCCCTTCTCTCAAGCCCACAAGGCCCTTGCCCAAGCAGCTCAGTCCCCTCCCTGCCCTAGTTTCCTCCCACTCTCCCCCTCCTTTTCTCTGCTGTCACCACACAGGCCTCCTTGCTAGTACCTGAACAAGCAGAACACATTCATGTCTCTGGGATTTGGCACAGTGGTTAAAAGCTACAGTGTGCTAAGGCTGCTAACCAAAAAGGTCGGCAGTTTGAATCTACCAGCCGCTCCTTGGAAACCCTGTGGGTCAGTCCCACTCTGTCCTATATAGTCACTGTGAGTTGGAAAAGACTTGACAGCAATGGGTTTGGGTTTGTTTTTTTTTTTGTATGAGGGGCAGTTGGAGCCCTGGTGACATGGTGGTTAAGAGCTATGGCTGCTAATCAAAAGGTCAGCAGCTCGAATCCACCAGCTGCTCCTTGGAAACCCTACGGGGACAGTTCTGCTCTGTCCTATAAGGGTCGCTATGAGTTGGAATCAACTCCACAGTACACAGCAAAAACAACATTTCATCTGCCTAGAACACTCTTCCTTGGAGTTCCCCGTGGCCTCCCTCTTGCTTCATTCAGGCAGTCTGACAACTATCTAAAATAGCAGCCCCTTGTCTCTCTCTGTCCCCTTACCCAGCTTCATTTTCTCTATAGAACGAATCACTCTCTGATATATATGTCTTTATTGGAAGACATATATAACTGGGAGTATTCCCTTGTTCTGTTTGAACAACTGCCTCTTGATCTATGTACATAGATCCTCATGAGCACAATTAAGTGTTCTGGAAGTCCCATTCCTCACAATGTTATGCATAATTTGGTATTATCCACACAGTCAAATGCCTTTGCATATATGGATACACATACATATATGCCTAGAAAAATCTAGAACTCCAATAGTGATTATCTTAGAGTAGTGGAATTGTGTTTGAATTTTATAATTTCATTTTCTTTTTTCTCACAAAATTTTCTAATTTCTAATTTATTTTTACAATAAAAAAATTGTGAGGTATCAAATAATGTGATACTCCACAGCAGCTGAAATGAATAATGAATGTATCAGTATGGCTAAATCCTGATGATATTAACTGAAATGATAAAAGCAAGTTGCAAAAAGACACTCAAAATGTGATACCATTTATGGGAATATTTTAAACACAGAAAACAGCACTGTATATCATTATGTAAACATATATAATAGTAAAATTAAGAAAGCATTCATGGAAAGTTAAGCTTAAACTTCAAGTCCATGCTTATTTCTGCAGAAGGAAGAAAGAGAGTGAGGTAGTGGAAGCTTTAGCCATATCTCAAACATTTCATTTCTTTAAAAAAAGAATTCTGAAGACAAGTTGTCAAAATGTGAATATTTGTTAAATCTTGCTGTGGATGTCTGTTTTTTTAATATTTTTCTGAGTGCTTGAAATGTAATTTAAACTTTTTTTAAGAAATAAAAAGATGTTGTAAAAGAATTAAGCATTTACCACATGCCTGGCACTGTGCTAGCAGCCCTGTGGTTCCCAAATGAGTATCCTATATAGTTACTATCCTCAAGAAGGTTATAGTCTGTTGGGAAAATAGGATTCAATTCACAGGAAACAATTAGTGAGCAGTCAAGTGCTAATTGGCATGGCAGGGATTGCACTTGATACGCAAGTTTAGAGAAAGAAGCAGCAGGGCTAACTGAGAAGTTGGGTTTGAGCTAGGTCTTGAAAGAGGAGTTGGATTTGAGTAGGAAGAGCATGGGGGGAAGTGTGAACTTCCTGGGCAGCTTCTGAACATAGATGTGGAGATCATGGAGGCATGGCAGATGTGGGGTAGGAAGATCCCACTTGAAGAGTGGTGGACAAGAAGGGTGGAAGAAATGGTGACTCCATTTTTCAATTTCCTCAGGTCCCAGTGCAGTTGCCTTTATTTCATACGTTTTTCTTGGCAACATCATAAATGCAACTTTTTTTGAAGAGACGAACGAGAGGGATCGAGTCTACCTGAACTCCCAGGTAGTGAGTGCTGCTATTGGACCCAAAAGGAACACTTCTCTCCCCAAGACTGTCACTCTGAGTTTTCGGCACACAAAGGTGGGTCAAAGCTGCAGTTTGGGCTTGCTTAGGTTTCAGGGAGGTAGACTGAACAGCCTGTATATATATATACCCCAGACAGTGCTTCCAGACCTGAATTGTCCAGTATGGTAGCCACAAGCCATATGTGGCTGTTGAGCATTTGTGGCTAGTCCAAACTGAGATGTGCTCTAAGTGTAAAATGTACACTGGATTTCAGAGGTCTGGTATGAAAAAAAGAAGAATGTAATATATCTCATTAATAATTTTTTTATGTTGATTACGCATTGGAAAGAATATTTTAGATATTGCTGATTAAATCAAATATATTATTAAAATTAAATTCCCCAGTTTCTTTTTACTTTTTTTAAATGTGGAGCCCTGGTGGCAAAGTGGTTGAGAGCTCAGCTGCTAACCAAAAGTTCAGCAGTTCAAACCCACCAGCTGATCCTTGGAACTCTAAGCGGGGGCAATTCTACTCTGACCTTTAGGGTGGCTATGAGTCAGAATCGACTGGACGGCAATGGGTTTAGTGGACATTTTTTAATTATATAGGTGGCTCCCATGATATTTCTCTTGGACAGCACTGTTCTAGTGCATAGAATTGTTTTAGTTACAGGTACTTCATAAATCTGTGCAATTTGAATTAAGACTAACATTCATTTTCGCACAGAAGGCTAATATTAATTATTAAGACTACATAACTCAACTACCAAAAACTTTTATTTAATCCATTGTTGTTTTCCATTCTCTGCCCAGGCTCTTAAAACAGGAGAGTTAACAGCCAGACACGTGCATAATAGGATTCATTTGTTCCTTTTCCTTTCAGCTCTGTTAAGAAGAATTAAGTGGGGAAACGTAGGTTATCTCCCTCTAGTGCATAAAGTCTAGGCGTGGAATTTTTGATGTACGTCATGGGGAGGGGTGGCAGGTAAGAAGTCTGGTAATGGCCCAGTGGGTTATCAAAGGAAACAAGGCCCCCAAACAAGAGGACACCCAATCATCTCCTGGGCCCTATGAAATGATACTCTAGAAGTCCTGGGAACAAAGAGAATAGATTGAAGGCTAATTTTATATCTCTCTCCTCATGACCTTTCTTCCGTACACCACCCCTTTCCTCACGTCAGGTGTTGTGAAGTGTCAGGGACAGAACTGGTGTGAAGAGACAAGGTAAATTTGGTTGAGAGTCTTCTGGGAAAACTGTGAGCCTCAGACTCAGTTTTTGTTTGACACACATGAGGGAGAAGATCCTGAGACCAATGAAATCTCCTAAAATTCTACCTCCCAGAATGTCTTAGCCTTCTTTTAAGTTATGCGGAACCCAATAGAACTGCAGCTACAGTGGCAGGGGTCTTGGCAGCCATCATATTCACTTAAAATCAAGATCACCTGAGTCACCTCTAATCCATGTGTCTCCAGTGTGGCATCCAGGCAGGCATAGACTTTGACAATTGTCCCTCCTGAAGAAGAAGATGATAAGCCCATTCTATTTTCAGATGAAGCCCAGTGGCAAAAAGGCTTTCTGTGTCTACTGGAAAAGCTCCCAGGAGGGTGGCCGCTGGTCCACAGATGGCTGTTTCCTGATACATGTGAACGAAAGTCACACCATATGCAACTCCACCCACCTGTCCAGCTTCGCTGTCCTCATGGCCTTCACGAGCCAGGTACAATGTAAATGTTTAATTCCTCTAGCAAATACTTTGTGAGCCTATTAGATAGCGATAAGCGCTATAAAGAAAATGAAAAGGAGCAAGTGACTGGAGTGATTAGGGAAAGCATGCGACTCTACATGGAATGGTCAGAGAAGGCCTCTGTCAGAACTAAGTATTTGAGCTGAAATCTGAATATTAAAAAAGAGTCAGTACTCAAAACTATAATGATATAACCACTGACTCATTGCTGTTGAGTCGATTCCGATTCATAACAACCCTATAGGACAGAGTAGAACTGCCCCAATGGGTTTTCAAAGCTGTAAATCTTTACAGAAGTAGACTGCTACATCTTTCTCCCATGGAGTGGCTAGGGGGTTCAAACTGCCAACCTTTAATTTAGCAGCCGAGCACTTTAATCACTGTGCCACCAGGGCTCCATTCATACTTACCAGAAAGGCTATAGTCAAAAAACAGAAAATAACAAGTGTTGTTGAGAATGTGGAAAAATTGGAATAGTCATCCATAGAAATGTAAAATGATGCAGCCACTGTGGAAAAGTTAGTGGTTCCTCAAAGAGTCAAACCCAGAATTACTACACGACCCAGCAATTCCACTCCAAGGTATATACCCCCTAGAAAGAAGTACTTGAAAACAAGTACTCAAACAAATACTTGTTCACGAATGTTCATAGCCGTACTATTCACAATAGCCAGAAGATGGAAACAACCCAGATGTCCATCAACAGATGAATAGATATAAAATTCTGATACATGCTACAACATGGATGAACCTTGAAAACATTATGCTGAGTGAAAGATGTCAGACACAAAAGGTCACATATTGTATGATTCCCATTTGTATTAAATATCCAGAATAGGTAAATCCATAGAGACAGAAAGCAGATTAGTGGTTGCTAGGGGCTGAGGGAAAAGGGGAATGGAGAGTGACTGCTTAATAAGTACAGGGTGTCCTTTTGGGGTGATGAAAATATTTTGCAGTTAGATAGAGATGGTGGTTGCACAACATTGTGAAGGCACTAAATGCCACTGAATTTTCACTTTAAAATCGTGAATTTTATGCCATGTGAATTTTACCTCAGTTTTTTTTTTTTTTTTTAATGTCAGTAGGAGAAGGTCTTGAGGAAGTGCATCCCAAAAAGAGGATCCATACATGAAAAGGCTCTGAGGAGAGAACAAACTTGAAGTGTTCCAAAAGTGTGGCCAGAGCAAAATGAATGAGGGGTATCTTAGTTATCTAGTGCTGCTATAAAAGAAATACCACAAGTGGGTGGCTTTAACAAACAGAAATTTAATTTCTCACTGTTTAGGAGGCTGCAAGTCTGAATTCAGGGTGCTGGCTCTAGAAGTCTTTCTGTCTGTTAGCTCTGGGGGAAGGTCTTGTCTCTTTTCACCTTCTGTTTCTTGCTTCCTTGGAGATCTCATGTGGCCTGGCATCTATCTTTCCCTAACTGCACTTGCTTGTTTCATCTGCTCCTTTATATCTCAAAAGAGAGTGACTTAAGACACACCGTACACTAACACTGGCTCATTAACATACCAAAGAAAACCCATTCCCAAATGGGATTATAGCCACTATAGGGGTTAAGATTGACAACATATATTTTGGGGGGACACAATTGAATCCATAACAAGGCATAAGGACTTACTGAGGATGTGGACTCAGTAATGGCACACCAGACAACCTGGATCCCACCCCCACACAGGGATGGAGGGTGGTATCCCAGAACAACAGTTGGTGGAAATTTCTGACTTATATTACACAGGGCAGTGGTGGAGCTAAAATGGGGTTAAAAACATAAATTGCTTTATTCATACACCAGTCCATTTCTGGAAGTCATCTGTAAGTTGGGCATAGCCTTGGTTCATTCATTTTCTTTGCTGTATAATATTTCCTTGTACAACTATACTACAATTGACTCATCCATTCTATAGTTAGTAGGTATCTGGATTGTTTCCAGATGGGGGCTATTAAAATCAATGCTACTACACCTGCCCAACATGGGTCTGGTCCCTTCACACTCGTGGTGCTAATTTGCATGAGTGTCTCTAGGGCACATACCCAGGAAAGAAACTGTTGAGCCCTACATTCACTTTGTCTCAATTACTTTGGACATGTTCTCAGGAGAGACTGTCTCTGGAGAAAGACATCGTGCTTGGTAATGTAGAGGGTCAGTGAAAAAGAAGACCCTCAGCGAGATGGATTGACACAGTGGCTGTAACAGCAGGCTCAAACAAGCCTAGTATTATAAGGATGGCACAGGACCAGGCAGCCTTTCGTTCTGTTATACATAAAGTTGCTATGAGTTGGAGCCAACTTGACAGCACCTAACAATAATGCATGGACAACTAGACAAAATAATGCCAAACTGTTTCCAAAGTAGCTGCACCTACACAGACCACCACTAGCACTATAAGAGAGGCCCCATTAAACCACATCCTTGTCAAAAAACTTCATTTTTGTCAATCTTGTACCTCATTGTTCTGTTCATTTGCATCTCCTTTTCTTGGCCATTTTATATTATTTCCTGTAAAGGCTCAAAAGAATACACCGAATTTTGTTCCAATTACATAAAGTTTAAAAACAAACAAAACTAAACTATAGTGCTCAGGGTTATATACATATGTGGTAAAACTATAAAGAAAAGCAGGAAGTGATTATCATAAAAGTCAAGAAAATGGTTACTTCTGGGGAGGAGAAGGGGGTCTATAATTGGGAAGAATTGCTGGGATAATGTCCACAGACTAGTTCATGATTTGGCTGTTCATTTAACAGTTATTAATCATATGATGCAGTTAAGTTTATGCTCTTTTCTGTAGTGTATCGTATTTCACAATTTTTTAAAGGTTAAAAACACAGAAGACTGAAAAGTTATATAAAGTGGCATTGACATAAATGAACATCTCCACATAAATATAAGGGGTGGTGGTTTCCTTTCCCATTACTGAGTCTTGCTGTGTCTGGGTGACTGACTAGATCACTCGTCTCTGTCTTTGACAAGATTGAGTCCCCAAAAACTGAATTATCAGTCACCATGGGTCAGAATTGACTTGACAGCAATGGGTTTAGTTTTTTTGGTTTTTGTCTTAGCTTGGGGTCCCCCAGAAGCAGACCCTTAGACAAGGATTTGAAGGCAAGTAGTCCATCTGGGAAGTGACCCCAGGACACATCAGTAAAAGACTGAGGAAGTGAGACAGAGAAAGGAAGGATCCAGTCAGTAAAGGATGTGTCACAGAGCAAGTTACCACTGTCAAAAGAAAAAAAATTGATTAACAAGTCAATTAGATTTACCAGGACTTATTGAGTGAGAAACTGTTCTCAATCAGAGAGCACCCCAAACTGAAAATGGTGAGGGGACTCAAGTTTACACAGTTACAATACCATTTTAAAGTTTAAATGAGTAAGTACCTTGCCCTTTGTTTTGATTAGTTAATCACATTTAATTTTCCTTTTGGGAAAGTTGGTCACTGGTTAAACCTGGTTAGTTGGTTAAGCTGGTTTAGCTGAGTGTTGCTAACTTCATGCTGATAAGTACTGCTAACTCATGCTGTTAAGGAAAATTTGCCATAGTTTTGATTCTGCTTAAACCCATTGTTTCTTGTAAATAACTTAATGACTAATTTTTGTTTAGCTCTTGTCTCAGTGAAGCCTTTTTAAACTTTTGCCTCTATAAAAATTTTTTAACATCATCATGGGCAACTGGGACTCAGTCTCATTGGGGCACCCTGGGAAATGAGTAGAACACACACCTCAGAGTCATCTCACCCAAGAGCGAGGGCACTGCAGTATTTACCTACCAACTCCCCAACTGTTATTGTTTGAGGGCAGCTTCCAGGGGCATTAACTCCCCAGCACTTGTGACTTGCTCTGATATGTCCAAGCATGCCCATGTGGCTTGAAAAATGCCCCCAGGCAGAGAGTAAGTGGAGTTCACAGTAAGCAGCCAAAGAGCAGGTACTGTTACTGCAGTAACACAGATTGGAGTCGCCTGTCACAACAGCCAATTCTGAGACGGGTGAGGTGAGCAGCAAGAGTTTTATTATATATGAATATATAGGAGACAGAGGGGAATGGTTTCCTCCAAAAACCTGTCTCCTCCACTAGAGATCAGCCGAAGGCTTTATAGGGACAGGATTATGGGTCTTAGAAGTTTGTGTTAGTTCCCCCTTGAGGTGGTCACGTCCCAGATAAGTTAATCTTCTATGGATATTCTTCAGGGTTATCTGGCAACATCCTGGTTTTCCTGTCACAAGACGGATGCTTTGTTCAGTTTTTCATTCCTAGATCATTATCACTTGTTTTCCACCCTTCAAGGAGGAACATCAGTTCATCTTAAACTTTTTGTAGAGACTGGAACCAGAGGGGAAAACAAGATCATGAGACAATGTGGGGGTTACCAATGGGGAGTAATAATAGTGAGCCAGACCTGTGCAGTCTCTTCCAGTACAGGTGAGCATGGAGAGGATAATGGAATGGCCTCTGCTATACAGGGCTTCCTACATCTGTTTGGGAGCAAAACTTAGTCAGTAGACAGTTTTCATACTCTCCATCCTCAAGCTTTGCTCCTGTATTTGGTATGCCCCATTCCAAGAGGGAAAAAATCATCATCCCAGAGCAGCAGGGTATGACTGTGAACTCTTCTTTGCTGGGTCCCAGGAGGAAGATCCCGTGCTCACTGTGATCACCTACGTGGGGCTGGGCCTCTCTCTGCTGTGCCTCCTCCTGGCAGCCCTCACCTTCCTCCTGTGCAAAGCCATCCAAAACATGAGCACCTCACTCCACCTGCAGCTCTCACTCTGCCTCTTCCTGGCCCACCTCCTCTTCCTCGTTGGGATTGACCAAACCAAGCCCCAGGTACTGACAGTGTCCCTAAGTACTCCCTGCCCTGCCCCAGGAGAGGCTGAGCTCATGGAGCCATTCTGTTCTTAATACTCTGGTAAAGTATCCTTAGGCCCAGGGGACATTGGAGGGGTTACTGCCAAGATGGCCAGTGCTTTCCCTATCAACCACCTTTACTTCTGAGGACCTTGGTCTAATCTCAAGTGCTCTGAGCTCAATGCCAGGGTGAAAGAGAGGTTCTTGGGCTGTACTCCACCCTGACAGCCCCTCCTGACTACTCTCCCTCCTCCCTCAGGTGCTGTGCGCCATCATTGCTGGTGCCTTACACTACCTCTACCTGGCCGCCTTCACCTGGATGCTGCTGGAGGGCCTGCATCTCTTCCTCACTGCAAGAAACCTGACGGTGGTCAACTACTCAAGTGTGAACAAACTCATGAGGAAGCTCATGTTCCCTGTAGGCTACGGAGTCCCGGCTGTGATTGTGGCAATTTCTGCAGCATCCAGACCTCACCTTTATGGAACACCTGAACGGTAAGCTTAACTCCCACCCCATGCTGTGGACAGTTATATATTTCCTGAAAGCTTTTTGGGAGTGGTGTTAATGATGATGATTGGAATATACATATAAAATTCACCCCACATTCCCCTTTATAATGGTTCTAACCCCTTTCCCAGGGAGGCAGGTAAGATGGTGGTAATGTTTGGGTTCTGGAAGGAGAGAGTTTTGCAGTTATATCCCAGTGTCCCTCCCATGCTCTGGGATCTTGAGTTCTCAAGCCTGAGTCTCCTCATTTGTGAACTAAGGATAATAGTTATCCCCACTGTCCCAACCTCACAATGCTGGTGTGAAAATTCAGCAGGACTGTATTAGTTTCCTAGGGCTGCTGTAACAAATACCACAAAGTGAGCAACTTCTAACAACAGAAATGTATTGTCTCACAGTCATGGATGCCAGAAGTACAAAATCAGGGTGTTGTCAGGGCCCTCCCTGAAGACTCTAGAGAAGGATCCTTCCTTGCCTCTTCCAGCTTCTGGTGGTTCCTGACAATCCTTGGCATTCCTTGGCTTGTAGATGCATCACTCAGATCTCTGCGTCTTTCATCACATGGCCCATCTGTGGCTTTTCTCCTCTTTTATAAGGATACCACTCATACTGGATTAGGACTCACCCTTCTCCAGTATGACTTCATGTTAACTGATAACATCTTCAAAGACCTTACTTCCAAACAAGGGCGTGTTCACAGGTACAGGGATTAGGGTCTTCAGCACAGCTTTTTGGGAGATACAATTCAATCCATAACAAGGACTGTGCTCACAAAATGCTTAACAGAGTACTGATACACAGTCCTTGGGTGGTGCAAAACTATTAACACATTCAGCTGCTGAGATGTTGGCACCCAGTGGCACCTCAGAAGAAAGGGCTGGCAGTCTTATTCTGAAAAGTCAGCCATTGAAAACCCTATGGAGCAGAGTTCTACTCTGACACACATGGGATCTCTATGAGTTAGAATCGACTTAATAGCAACTGGTTTCGTAGTAACACACATGGTAGCATTAGCTGCTACTTTCAGTACTCTGTTGGATAAGTGTTACTTTATATTCATTTCATATGTTTTCTCTGATCTCTCCTGTGTCACTTTCCTCATTTTTCCCAGATGCTGGCTACACCTGGACCAGGGATTCATCTGGGGTTTCCTTGGCCCCGTCTGTGCCATTGTCTGTGTGAGTATGTGGCTCCAATGTTTCTGACCAAAGGAGAACCTCCACATGTACTAGGGGAAAGACAGTACCAGGGACATACATTTCCTTAGATGTATGGTTTAATTTTCCACCTGCTGCCAATTCCAACCCTTGTGCAAGGAGATAGGAGTTGTGTGCAACTCACTGTGGACATGGTACATATTTTTTTAATTTATTTTATTTTGTTGTTGTTGTTGAGAATATACACAGCAGAACATATACCAACTCAACAATTTCTACGTGAACAATTCAGTGACATTGACCACATTCTTCAAGTTATGCAACCATTCTCACCCTCCTTTTCCCAGTTATTTCTCCCCCATTAACCTAAGTCATTACCCCCCAAGTTTCCCATCTAATCTTTCAAGCCGCTGTTGTCAATTTGATCTCACATAGTTCTTAAAGAGGCACAATGCTCAAGGTAGACATTTTTTACTAGTTAAGCTAAACTATTGTTTGGTTTCAAGAAGACCCCAGGGATGTTTTTGGTTTAAAGTTTAAAGATTATCTCAGGGCAATAGTTTTGGGGTTTCATCAAGTCTCATGGATCCAGAAAGCCTGGATTCCATGAGAATTTTAAATTCTATTCTGCATTTCCCCTCTTTTGATCAAGATTCTTCTATAGAATCTTTGATCAAAATGTTCAGTAAAGGTAGCCAGGCACCATCCAGTTCTGGTCTCATGTCAAAGAAGACAGTTGTTCATGGAGGCAATTAGACCTGCAGTCCAGTTCATCCTCCAGTTCCTGGGTCTCCTTCCTCTGCTGCTTCAGGCAAACAGAGCCCAATTGTTGTAGCTTGGATGGCCTCTTGCAAGCTTTTAAGACCACGGTCACTAGGCAATGAACTAGGAGGTAGAACATAAGAACTAAACATGATATTAGGCCAATTAACTGGGATGTCCTATGAAACCATGACCCTAAACCACCAAACTAAGAAACCAAATCCCATAAGGTGTTTGGTTGTGCATAAGCAGCCTTGGTAGTTGCTCTTTTGTTGTTGTTTTTGTAAATATATCTATCACACAGCTTTTGCTACTTGAGATGGTACATATTTTAACTTGCATTCTGCACTCTTTGTGTCATTCCTGTAGGTGAATTTAGTACTTTTTCTCTTGGTCCTTTGGATTTTGAAAAGGAAAATTTTGTCCCTCAACAGTGAAGTGTCAACCATCCAGAACACAAGGTAAGATGCGACAAATGGTCTTTCTCAATCCCTTTTTCTCTACCCACGCCAATACTCCTCCCTCCTACATACACATACCATCACCCCCACAATCAGGATCCAGGGACTAGCAAGGCCACTGTAATCTCCCACTTTCACAATTAATGAGAACCTATTCAGGCTAGAGTAGAGGCTAAGATGACAAAAAGATCCAAAACAGTGAAGTAGAAGGTCATTTCACTCTCATGTCACCGTCCAGAGGTGAACATTCCAGAGCTGGTGGGGAAGCTCTGCTCCACAATGTGATCCAGGGACTCAGGGTTCTTTCTATTTGTTGCTCCACCATCCCCTAGGGTGTTGTCTTTGTCAGTATCCCATCCGTGGCAAGGAGATGACATGGAAGTTGCACAGTCCACATTTGTTTATATCCCATTGGCTAATCTTGCTCACATGGTGACACCTATCTGCAAGGAAGGCTGAGAAATGTAGTCTTTAGCTGGGCGTCCATGTGGCCTATAGAACTCTAAGGGAGAAGGGACTTACTACTAAAAGGAAAAGGAAAGTGGCAAAACCAGCAGTTTCTGCTACCCAACACAAGATGCATACAGGAGTGCTCTTTCTTTTTCAAAGACAACCAACTCAGGTTTGCTAATCCATCAGTTACTGACGTCTTAAATTCTCTAGGAATCCTAAGAATTGAGCCACTGAAGTATATCCCAACAAAACTGTGCCCACCCAGCCAGCAGGGACCAAGTTAGCTTTGTTGTTGTTGTTGTTATTTGCCATCAAGTCAGTTCCCACTCAGTGACCCTGTGTACAACAGAACGAAACACTGCCCAGTCCTGCACCATCCTCACAATCGTTGTTATACTTGAGCGCATTGTTGTAGCCACTGTGTCAGCCCATCTCATTGAGGGTCTTCCTCTTTTTTGACAGCCGTCTACTTTACCAAGCATGATGTACTTCTCCAGGGACTAGTCCCTCCTGATAATATGTCCAGAGTACATAAGATGAAGTCTCCCCATCCTTGCTTCTAAGGAGCATTCTAGCTGTACTTCTTTCAAGACAGATTTGTTCATTCTTCTGGCAGTCCATTGTATATTTAATATTCTTCACAATCCAAGTACTAACAGGTCCTACCCTGCTTAGCTTCCAAGATTGGACGTGTTCAGGGTGGTATGGATGTAGACCCAAGTTAGATAATAGTAGCAAATTTAAAAGTATATCTACAGTTGAGTGTAATAAGTTCAAGAAAGATTTAGATTAAAATATAATCTTGTATATTATTATAGAAGATATTTTAATCTAAATCCTTCCAAAAAAAGTTGGAGCTATGAATATTTTATTTTTGTAGCATCCATTTTAATTTGAACATATCTTTGTTGTTGCTGCTGTTTTAATCACAAAAATAAGACATGCTTATTAAAATTTTTGGAAATTTTTTCAAAATATATAAAGTAAAAACTGAAAATGAGTAACTCCTACTTTGCCTACTACTTCTACTTCCCAAGGAATCCAGGGTTAACAAACAGTATGCTATGACATTGTGACACTTTTTCAGGCCTTTATCTGTACATTTTCTGTAGAACAGACACAAGCACATATACAATAAGATCACACTGTATAAATTGTTCCTCAACTAGCTTTTCTCATTTATATTATATTAATAAATTAGGGATCTATATATATATATATACTATAAGTGGAGCCCTGGTGGCACAGTGGTCACGCATTTTGCTGCTAACCAAAAGATGAGCAGTTCAAATCCACCAGCTACTCCTTAGAAACCCTACGAGGCAGTTCTACTCTGTCCTATAGGGTCACTATGAGTTGGAATTGACTCGACAGCAATAGTTTTGGTTTTTTATATACTATAAGTAGGGTGGCCGTACATCTTAGTTTGCCTGGTACAATTCCAATTTATTCCTGTTGACCCATTGTAATTATTAACAGCATCCTCTTTTGACCCTGTCTGTTTAAAGAAAGGCAGATAAAGAGCACCCAGTTTTAGAATGCTTTACATATATACAGTACTAATTTTGTTCCAGGAAACCCTGGTGGCATAGTGGTTAAGTGCTATAGCTGCTAACCAAAAGGTTGGAGGTTCAAATCCACCAGGTGCTCCTTGGAAACCCTATGGGGCATTTCACTCTGTCCTATAGGGTCGCTATGAGTCAAAATCCACTTGACAGCAATGGGTTTTACAGGTTAATTTTGTTCCAGATACTGTCCTACATGTTTTGCATATATATTAAACTCTCACTTAATCTTTGCAACAACCCTATGAGGTAGGGTTGTTACAAAGATAAGGGAACTGGTTTACAGAAAGGTAAAGTAACTTGCCCAAGGTCCCACAGTTAGTGCCAGGGCTTGCATTTAAACCCAGGCATCCTAGCTCCAGAATCCTCACTGTTAACAGCTGCACCATAGGGGTGTCCATGACCATTATTAGGTTTTTGACATCATCGTTTATGACTCCTGCCAGGATGCTGACACTCAAAGCAACAGCTCAGCTCTTCATCCTGGGCTGCACGTGGTGTCTGGGCATCCTGCAGGTAGGCCCAGCTGCCCAGATCGCGGCGTACCTCTTCACTATCATCAACAGCCTGCAGGGCGTCTTCATCTTCCTGGTCTACTGCCTCCTCAGCCAGCAGGTAAACGTTGACCCTTTATTGTTTTAAAGTTAGGAAAAGTTTGGAGGTACAGATATTAATGAACACTTAAAGCTGTGTTCTCTGAATTTCCATATGGGCTTGTAATCAGTATGTAAAGACTACGTTTCCTCTACTTTAAGATGCTGTTGATTGTAAGATATTTTCAAAATGTAATGAATTGCTACATCAAGGAAATATTGTGTTTTTCTTCAGCTTTTCCATTTGCAATAGTCAGTTATTGCTGTATAACAAAATTCCTCAAAAACCTCAATGGCTTAAACAATGAGTATTTATTTTTCTCAATCTTGGGTTGCAGGTTGGTTGGGGTTCAGCTGATCTTGGCCAAGCCAGGTCAAGCCCTACTGGGTGAGGTCATTTCAATCTTCTGCTTACATCACCTCTGCTAATACCCCATTGTCCAAAACAAGTCACATGACCAAGCCCAAAGTCAGTAGGAGAAAAATACTCCACCCACTGTGAGGCTAGGATAAGGGTATAATACTACTACAGAGAAGTGAAGGATTGAGATCAATAATGCAGTTTACCATACCACTTAACATGAATTCTTAAACACATTTCCATGTGTTGGTATAGTCTCCATACTAATATGTTTTAATAGTTCTACAATGAAATCACATAATAAGCTAATAGAATTGTGCAATGAACACCTAAATTCTATAATTAACATTTTGCTATATTTGCATTATTATGTATCTATCCATTTATCTATCCCTCTTTCCATCCGTTCATACTTCTCATGTAGACAAGTGTAGCTTGCATGTATAACCAAAGAAATGTGCAGGCAGCTCTTCTCAATGGATGTGTGCACCTGAGTGAGCACAATGCAAAAGACTTACAACCACTCTTCCCTCAGTTTGCTCCAGTTCCTGAGGCATCTCACAATGTGAGCTTCTACTTTTTAAAAATAGGTTTTTTATTCAATATGGCTGCTAAGTGAAGTCCTATTCATTTGTCTGCCATGGACAGAAGAAAACAACAGTGTATTCCAACACTCAAAAAATACCGACTGCTTTGGACTTATTGGGATCAGCCTCCAACATGGTGCCTTCCTAAGGGGAGTGCACAGATAACTTGGACAGCATGCTGGCTCTAGAATTTAACCCTAGGAAAAATGCAACTCCACTGTATGCAACAGAACTTTGTTAGCATAATTCTGCCTAGATATAGTTAAATTATACTACATCTATAGAACGGGATACTGTGCAACCACTAAAAATAATGTTATCAAAGCCTGAAACCCCAATGAGGCTGGGATCCATAAGTGCATATCAGGAGGTACAAAGGCCAAATAAACATCATCCAGCAACCAGAAGAAATACAGAAGCACTCAAGTTCTTTACGTGCACGTCTCAAACACCACGAGGGGACACATAGTTCAGGCATATTCCTTCCTTTCCCACACATTTTTTTCTCCCTTATAGCTGCCCTGGCCCTCCTTTGTTCAAAATTTCCCCTAAAAGCTACCTCTCAGTCCCAGATTCCTCTTATTCCTTTACTCCTTTACCCTTTCTCCCCTGCCCCCTGATCTGCAGCTCACCCTCCCTCCCTTCCTTCCTTGCTATAAAAAGAATTATCCAGTTCAAAGGATTAGTAGTGCCAAGACTGGGAAACGTTGTTATAGAAGATGTTGTCGGTGGGCCTCCCATATCTCCTTGGCATTCCCCTCTATGTGCCTGAGGTTTTCTAATGTAAACACCTATGACTCTCTGCCTGTGGGCGTCTTACTGCCCACAGGACGTGCTTGGCCCATGTACAAGACAAGCTGGTGGTGCCAGAGAGTAATGTCCTCTGAGAGCAGCCATCAACCACTGTCTGACAGGAGTTGGTGGATCAATACCCCAGCTCCCTTGCCCCATGAATGGGATGGCTCTGAGGTGCAGGTCCTATGCTTTCTCCCTGGGGTCCCCAATGGGACTGAGCCCTGGTTGCCCACAGTGGAAACTTCTTTGATAAAAATACACCCTTTACCGGCCATCTTCTCTTACGTCTCTCATTTCCCCACTGCCCTACTGTTTTTTCCTGGGATCAGCTCCCAGATAAATTACACTTAAACCTGTATGTCAGGGTTCTGGGGGACTCCCAACAAAGACAGGTGGAAGGAGACTACCAACACATTATCAGTAGTTCTCTCTAGATTGAGGAATTATATGTGACTTCTATTTCCTTTTCCATATGCATATTTTGTACATTTCCTCTAACAAAGATGTATTCTGTAATATGAAACCAAAAAAAAAAACTGTTGCTGTGGAGTCAATTCCAACTCATGGTGAATTATTATAGGGTAGAATTGAGCTTCAGAGGGTTTTCTTGATTATAATCTTTATGGAAGCAGGTAGGCAGCCCTTTCTTCTGCAGTACCACTGGGTGGGTTCCAGTCGCCAACCTTTCAGTTAGCAGCCAAGCCCATACCATTTGCACCACCCAGGGACCTTTCTGTAATAGGAGAGAAGTCTTTTAATAATAAGTGTCTTCTCTTTCTGACTCACAGGCTTTTCTCCTTTTCACCAATGTTAATAAAAACTGCCTTGGTATTTCCTTTGATGTTGCAGGTCTGGAAACAATACCAAAAGTGGTTTAGAGAGATCGTGAAATCAAAATCCAAGTCTGAGACTTACACACTTTCCAGCAAGCTTGGCCCTGACTCAAAACCCAGCCAAGTAAGAGAACCTGTGGCTTATTCTAGTGTCTCACCCCCTTGATGCCCCTGCCTTCCTCTTTTTGTCTTAGTCCAGATCTCCTTTCATGGAGAGTAGAGGGAAGAGTTATACTCTTGTCCTGAACACTTGGTTTGCATCTCTCATTCTCACTATATTGTTCCTCAGTTACTCTTCCCTGCTCACTAACAATGCTTGAGCTGACCTTTGTATATGTTTGCGCCATGCAAACAGACAGGGGTAAAACATCACCAACACCACGTGGTGTCCATTTAATGTAGAACTCTATGAAGGGAGACTTATAGGCATAGAAGTAGCAGAACAGTCACCATCCCCCAAACCTCCACCATCCTGTAGAAAGGTGGATGGGAGCCCAGTGGAGTCAGTGGATACCATGGAAAGGGCCCACCCCAGATGGTCTACCTAATTATAGGGAAAGCATGCAGGGAATGATGGGACTTTCCTGGGGAAGAAATGCCCTGTTAGAAAAGGGACACCTCTGGAGCTCCGTTGCTGGTATTTGTTCTTCCATTGAGCTAACTCAGGCTCAGTGCATCAAAGAATGAGCTTCCAGCATGATGTGAGACTTCTCTTCATAGTTATTTCTTATTTGCCCTTTTGGAAAGAAGATAGAAAATACATCTAAGAAGGTATGTGTGGATGAGCAAGAAGGGCTCCAAAGCTCTGGATCCATAAAATCTCTTCCGATCTTGTTTGGTTTCATGCCTTCCAAGGGCACACTCACCACATCCGCTCACCAAACAGCCTCAGGATACTTTGTTTACATTGAGAAAATTCTGTTAAATCACCTTCTATACTTCTTAAGATAATTTGTGATTTTCCTCAGCAGTGAAAAGCTATATTGAGATCACTAAAGAAACTTCTGTCTTTTATCGGAAGGTTGTTATTGTTGTGTGCCATCGAGTCGATTCCGACTCATAGCAACCCTACAGGACAGAGTAGAACTGCCCGATAGGGTTTTCTAGGCTGTAGTCTTTATGGGAGCAGATCACCAGGTCTTTTCTCCCACAGAGCTTCTGGTAGATTCAAACTGCCAACCTTCTGGTTAGCAGCCAAGTGCTTGACCATTGTGCCAGAGGGGTGGTGAATTAATTATAAGTCTTTCCATAAGGGCCAAGAGGAAAAGGGACCAGGAAAAAAGTCTTAAGGCCTGTCAAGTAATCAGAAAATTTTTTTATGAATATCAGGCTTAATCATTCTCAATTGGGGTAAAATTTTGACAGGTGCTGACAACTGACTGTGGCCTATGAAGTGTTTCCCAGATAATCCAAAATAATTTCCAAAGCTGCCCATACTCCAGTTACTGGTTCCCCACAATGAAATAAGGAAGTTTATTTTTATGGTTACTTAACATTGGGGAAACTCAAAGATGAGTGTATCTTTGAAAAGGTAAAATCTAAAATAAAAACTGAGTCTCCCTTTAAGAAATACCTTAGGTTTAATTAAAAGAATCTCTTAAGCTTCCCATTCCCCCTCCCCCAGCACAGGATGTGAGTCAAGAGTTAGTAGAATCTTTTCTCTTTATCTGTAGACAAATTTGACCTTTGTTTAATTTTCTGGCTGTGTTCCCCCTGGAAACTTGATAAAGAAGGAAGGTCAACTCTGTGATCAGACAGCATTGTTTATAGTAAAAAATATGCTTAACTGGTAAATTGCCAGACAATGAGTCAAAAACTCCTGGAGGGAAGTCATAACTTTGGGCTTCCTGCATACAATGACTCTTGTAACTGGTTGTGTGTCTTGCCAGGACTACTAGAAGCTATGCCCATGGGCTGCTAAAGGAGATACTGGTTCCACATCTAAACAAGGCTGTAACTGTGGGAAGCAAAAAGAATACTTGCTGATTTCTACAATGTGTCAGGCATTCTGCTAGGCCATGGCCATACAGAAAGGAACAAGACCAACACAGTTACTGCCTTCAGGGAGCTTAGAGTCTAGCCTTTCCTCATAGAAAAACGACAACATTCCGAGAGCTGAAATTCTGTATGAGACACTATATCTGAAAATTTTTCAAAGGGAAGCATTCTTTGTCCTGGGTTGTTGAAAAGTCCTCCCAATAAAAGCTAAAAAGACCACACCTGCCCTAGGATTCTAAATGCTGGGAGATCTGCCGTCCTTGCTGAGGTGCTTGCTGAATGAAGCTCTCTGAATTTAACGCATTCCTGATCTTTCATTCAGTTTTTGTGTGTTTTTTTGTTTTGTTTTGGTTTTTGTTTTTATCCTTATATCCACCTTTAATCTAAACATCTGTTTTTTGGGGGGTGGGGGGCTTGCAGGACAAATGAAGAGAAAATACTAAGACTAAAACATTCAACCCCATGGATCTGGTTGGCATCATGAAGAATAAATTTAGGGCAAGCAGACTCATTGTACATATCATCATTGGAGGAAATATTTAATCTTTACTTCCTGAAGTGTTTGTTCTGTATAGTAGACTCCCAATATATGTGTGTTGAATTGGATTTCTCTTTGCTATGATATGTTCAGGCAATGCTGGACGTGGATACCCAAATCATGCTCACTGCAAATACTTCCTTGCCTTTTTGTAACTGAGGAGGCCCCTTCCAAGGTCTTTCATCGAGCCCTTACTCACATCTCCTAAACTTGCCCTTTTAACTCATCCAGCCCCTCAAACTATCAGCTTCTCCCAAATCATAAGCGTCCTCTTGGCTTCACCTCCTTGCTTATTCAGTCTAAATCTCATGATCCACCACATCAAATAATTCTCTCCTATATTTTCAGCATCTTTGCTTCCTTTTTTTATTCCATTTCCTACTTACGTATCCATTTTCTACGTACCCAGAATCACTTTATCATTCAGTCCAAGACCAGTCCAACTATGTCAGGCACT
Source organism: Dugong dugon (assembly GCA_030035585.1). Lineage (NCBI taxonomy): Eukaryota > Metazoa > Chordata > Mammalia > Sirenia > Dugongidae > Dugong > Dugong dugon. The sequence goes on along the minus strand of CM057462.1, from coordinate 18,352,544 downwards.
GTGGATTGTCAACTCAGAAGCAACCTTGATTATTCTCAGATTTGGAACAGTAATGTGCCTGGGCCCAGGGTGTCAACTGAGATTGGTCTAAGCCATCAGTTCTCAGCTGGGGGTGATTTCCCCACATACACAGGGACATTTGGCATTGGGAATTTTTGGCTGTCATGACTGGGGTTGGTAGTTCTACTGCCATCTAGTGGATAGAGGCCAGGGATGCTGCTAAACATCCTACAATGCATAGGATAGCCCACCAACAAGCAATTATTCATCCCCAAATATCAGTAATGCTGAGGTTGAAAAATCCTGGTTTAATTTGCTAGAGATGGGTTAAGGATGGACATTTGGACTACTTCTAGCCAATGAGATATAAGAAAAGCCTACTGGAAAATATTTTTTTTGTTAATAAAAACAAAGACAAACTCAAGAAGAGCCTGCCCATTACTTCCTACTTTTGGATGCCGTCGTATGACAATATAATACTTGGAAGGAAGAAATAAAGGAAGTACTAAGGATGGAAGAATGCCAAAATGGGAATAATCTGTGATTTTATGACATTGTTGAGTTGCTGAACCAACCCTTGGACTTTTTGCTATGTAAGACAAACAAATCCCTATTATTAAGCCGTTCTGAGTCAGGGGATCTGCTGCTTGCAGCCCAAAGCATCCTTTCTTATGAACTATGTTTATTCTCCATTTCTCCATCAAGTCACTGAGATCCCAGGATCACTCAGCTTGGAGCCATCACAAATTCATGCTCTCTGATCTAAACAAGACCCTCCATGCTACCTGGGGATCTCTCTTCCTGTCCCTAGTCAACTTCCCCATGTAGGGAATTCCAGGTTTTCGCCTCCTTCCTCAATCCTCATCACATTTCCCTTTACATAAGGCAGAAGACCGTGTCTTCTACTTCAAAGAGAAAATAAACACCAGCAGTCAGAAACTCAACTTCCTGACTTCCCTGACAAATTTATCTGCATTCATGCCCATCCTTGCTTCCTTCTCCCATCAGTACCCATTGCCTCCTCCTTCATTCTACCACAAGGGCAAGGCTAACTCTTTCATCTGTGCTTTGGATCCATCCCCTACTGCCTCTTCAGAGAACTTTTTCCACTGATTACCTCCTTTCTCTTCCACCTCACCCATGCCCTCTCTCCAGTTCTTCCCCAGTAGCATTTAAATATGTTAAAAGTAGTCAGAAAACTTTTTCTGTAAAAGGCCATATAGTAAATATTATTTTCAGGCCATATACACTCTCTGACATAAACACACACACACACACACACACACACACACACACACACAGAGGATAAATAGATTAGATGATAGACTATAGATGTAAAATCAGGGAATATATAATATACTTTGCATATATAGATATAAATAAGCAATAAGCAACATCATGATAAATGGAGAAAAGATTTTAGTTGTCAAGGATTTCATTTTATTTGGATTCACAATCAACACCCATGGAAGCAGCAGTCAGGAAATCAAAAGACGCATTGCATTGGGCAAATCTGCTGCAAAAGACCTCTTTAAAGTGTTAAAAAGCAAAGATGTCGCCTTGAAGACTAAGGTGCGCCTGACCAAAGCCATGGTGTTTTCAGTCACCTCATATGCGAAAGCTGGACAATAAATAAGGAAGACTGAAAAAGAATTGATGCCTTCAAATTATGGTGTTGGTGAAGAATGTTGAATATACCATGGACTGCCCAAAGAGTGAACAAATCTGTCTTGGAAGAAGTACAACCAGAATGCTCATTAGAAGCAAGGATAGGGAGACTACATTTCACATATGTTGGACATGTTATCAGGAGTGATCAGTCCCTGGAGAAGGACATCATGCTTGGTAAAGTAGAGGGTCAGTGAAAAAGAGGAAGACACTCAGCGAGATGGATTGAAACAGTGGCTGCAACAACAGGCTCAAGCCTAACAATGATCATGAGGATAGTGCAAGACCAGGCAGTGTTTTGTGCTGTTGTACATAGGGTCTCGGTGAGTCAGAACTGACTCGACGACACCTAACAACAACAAATGTAAATATATATGGGACTATATCCATTCCCAGCTCACAGCCGTACAAAAACAGGCTGCAGGCAGAATTTGGTCTCCAGACTGTAGTTTTCCAACTCCTGTGCTAAAAAGAGAAATGGGAGGTTCTAGGAAAATGGCCACCTGAACATGCCTTGATTCCCCTCCACTCCCAGTCCCAATGTATGTGTCCCTTTTGAACCAAAAGTCTTCTGGTACCCATGGCAGTTGGATGGGAGTGAGGTTTCTGTCTCTGGGGGAGCCCCTGAAGGGACAGCTGGGCTTGGAATTTCTCCCCCATACATCAGGTGAGAGCCCTGAGATATGCTGAAGAGTGCTGTGGGATAAGGACAAAATACGATCCATCCTAGGAAGAGTCTGGGCCACAGGAGTCTGTGAACCTCTTGGGTAAGATCAGCATCAGCCCCAGTGTGTGTGTACGTGTGTGTGGTCTCTCTGGCCCCCAAGAACCCCAAAAGGAACCCTGCTTTCGTATCTGGCAGGAAGTAAGGAGATGTAGGAAGCAGGGAGGCACTTCTACCCACCTGCCTGGCACACACACGGACCCACTAGGCTGGAGAACCCATCTCCGCACATCACTTGGGAAACTGCCACTGCCTCAACCCTATATCTAAGGCCCCAAGAAAATGACAACATGTGAGAGGGCCCAGCAACTGAAAAGGATCCAACTGAATTGACATCCAACAAAACAGAGCTGCTGAAGTAAACAGACAACAACTTTAAACAAAAACCCATTGCCGTCGAATCAATTCCAACTCATAGCGACCCTATAGGACAGAGTAGAACTACACCTATAGGGTTTCCAAGGAGCAGCAGGTAGATTCGAACTGCTGACCTTTTGATTAGCAGCCAAATGCTTAACCACTGCACCACAAGGGCCCCAACTTTAAACAATAGTAAAAATAAGAACTTAAGGAGATTCAAGTACAGCACCAAAAAAGCTCTCTAGAACTAAAGAGGCATGCTTTCTGCCTGGGAAATTCTGGTGAATGAATTAAAGAATTGGGTGATCACTGCCAGGAGCTAAATTAGTGGCTTAGAAGACCATGTGGAATAAATATCTGCAAGCACAGAGCAAAATGCAAAAGGATGAAAATCATGAAGAAGAAAAGTCAAACTGGGAGATCTAGGAGATCTAGTATAGGAATAATAGAAGTTTTTGAAAGAGTAGGAGGAGACGCATGTTCAGGCCCCTTCTACCCAAAAAATTCTCCCTCAACCTCCTCTCCTGCTTCAATAACCACTCTATATCCCTCCTCCTCTTCTCAGCCAAGTTCTAGAAGATGTTGTTTACACTCTGCTGTCTCCACTTCCTCCCACCCATTCACTGCTCAGCTCACTGCAGTCTGACTTCTGCTTCCAACACTTGAAAGAATGACTCACTGTGCCAAAGGCTTCCTCAGTGTTAAGTCCACTGGCTGCTTCTCAGGCTTATTTAACTTGGGTCATCTTTGACTCTGTTGGTCTCCTTTTCCTGATACCACATTCTCCTATTAGAGTGGCCAACTCGTCTTGATTTGCCCAACACTTTCTCAGTTTGAGCACTGAGGGTCCAGGGTCCCAGGAACCCCTCGGTCCCAGGCAAATGGGAGCAACTTTGCAAGCTAGTCTCCTCTTGCCCTATAGTGTCTTAGTTTGCATTCCCCCAAAAGCAAACACTGAGACAAAGATTCACGTTCACATAGTTTATTTTAGAGGGGATCCCTGGAACACCAGTAAGCAATTGGAGAAGTGTGTCAAAGAAAGAAAGAGCCAATAAAAAGGTGTTAAGGTTGTGTTAACTGCACAGGCTACCACTGTAGGCAACTGGAGCTTAATCCCACTGGGGGCCTGTAGGGGGAGATACCATGGAACACACACACACACACCTCCAGGTTATCCCACCTGAGGCTGTTCTAGGAAGCATTTTTCCCTGGCAGTTCCCACCTGCCATGTGGCAGACCGAGTGGACTCAGGTTAGCACACACAGAGAAGGTGAGGATTAAGGACATATGTGCTACACACAGGATTCCACTCTTGACCTATTTCTCACTTGGTAAGGGAAGTTCTAAGAACTTCGGCAAGAGTTTATGAACCACCAAAATTTAAATGTATTGTGTTCATAAACATTTTTCTTCGTTGTCTCTGTTAATGATGATTCCGTCTTTTGCTGTTGCTTAGGCTGAAAACCTTAGAGTCATTCTTTTCTCTTTCCCTCATACTCCACATCCAATCCATCAGCAAATCCTATTGGCTGTGCCTTAAAAATAAATCCAGAATTCTTCCTACCTTCATAGTTGCTGGCCCAAGCCACCACCGTTACTCACCTGGATTATCGTAATAGCCCCAGGAGAACCACACAATTAGCAACTCAGCTCCTGTCGCCTCTCTTAGCCTAGCATAAATATGCCAAAGTAGCCAGCAAACTTTTTATGTAAAGGGACAGATGGTAAATATTTTATTTTCCACCACACACCACATTGCTCCCTTCCCATAATAGGTAACTGAGACCAGAGTTACAAGGTCCGGGGTCCTCAGGGATAATTGAAGTTTACAAATAATCCCTTGGAAGGCAGTAGGTGCTGCGGAAGGACCAACCATTGGAGGTACAGACTCAGACCAAATCCCAGCTCTGCCATTTATCCACTGAATGACAATGGACAAGCCATGAGACCCCTCTGGGCCTCAGTCTTCCCAGCTATAAAATGGGGTGGGTAATTATTCCAACCTCACGGAGTTGTAGCACATATTAAATAAGAACCACTTCATGCATCTAGCAATACATGCTTAATAAACCATGGCTATTAATTTTATTAGCAAGAACCTCCAACTTTTGCTCCCTTGGACCCTAAGTAGTTAAAAGGGGACTTCTTTCATGTTTACCTCCCTGAGAGATATGAAAGTGAGATGGATTGGAGCCGGCTCCACCTCAGGGCCCCTCAGTGTGACTCAAAGATGTGACCGCAGCCCCCTGCTTCCTCATTTCTCACCACACATATTGAGGGACACTGAAGTTTCCTCTTCTGAGATGTGGTAACTTCACCTGGCCCCAGAGAAGAAGTTGCTTGAACCAGGGGTCCCCTGGGTGCAGGGTTCATAGCAGGACCTCCACCCACTCTGCAGGCGTGGACAGTATGAGGGGCTGGTTTTGGGTAGTCATGAGCTGGGGCAGGGGTGTGGAGGTGGGAGGAGACAAAGGGAGAGGAAGCAGAAGTGAAGTGAGTCCCAACCTCTCCCACAGCCCACTCTTCTCAGAGCATCCTCACCTTAATCACCTGTTTTCCATCAAAACAGGAAAGACTGTATAATTAGTCAAGGGCGCTTGTTGGTAAAATTGCTTGATTTGGAGAATGTGCACCCATCCCTGGATAGAGCTCAGTGATTGCCTAAAGGAGTTGCTGTGTTGAGTTGTGCTCTGCTCAGGGAAGTACCAGCCCTCTAGGGTGCGTTTTTTGGTTGTCATGATGATGGAGGTGGAGTACTTCTGGCATTTAGTGGGCAAGGGCCAAGAATACTAAACATCCTGACACTACCAGAACTGTCTCATACAACAAAGTGGCATTTTGAGAAACACAAACATTACAAGAGCTAATAGCCCAAGAAGGTCCACACAGAAGTAAAATGGATTATATCATCAAGGATCTTTATAACCCACAGAGAGCTTGAGGGCACATATGGGTAGATATCTCCACACTTGTCCTATGAACCTGACCAAGGATTTGCCTTTCAGCTGGTCTGCCTTTCTAGAAGTTCTATGGGCGAGATCTCAGCAGAAGTCAGATTCCACCACCTAATTTGGGCAAATCTCATCAAGCAAGTTGCTTGTCAAGAATATTTTGCCTCACCCACTTCTCAGAAGCTGGTCCACACCAGGTCAGAAATAAGGAAGCGAGTCCCAGCTCATCATGTTTCAGAGGAACCAGGGCATTTCAATCCTGGGTTCAATATCAAACCCAGTTCCCAAGAGCCACGATGAGGAATTTGGTGTGTGCCCACCAGACCCCAGACTGGAGACCACCGCCAAGTCCTGGGTGTCCCTCCAGCTCACCATCCATTTGGGCAAGCCCATGTCCTTGCCCTAGAACTGGCCTGACTTGCATCCCAGAGACTTGCTACATCTAGGTTGCTGATCCAATTTGGCCACATTCGTGTCTGTTCATGAAGAGGCAGGGCCTCTGTGCAAGGGCAGGAGGTACTCAGCTCCAAGAGCTGAAGGGCGCTGCGTACAGCCCCCAGCCTCAGTCCCAAGCTTCAGCAGGAGCATTTCCGTTCACAAATCCAATATGTAGTTATATCACAAGCGAGGTCATTCCAGGTACCATCTTTGTTCATGCTGGCACAGTCCTCTTCATAGTTGTTGTTGGGTTCCTGTGGGCCCCAGAAACTAGATGGAGGAAAAGAGGGAGAGGAAGGAGGAATGAATATGTGAAGCACAGGGCATTTTTAGGGTGGTGAACCTGTTCTGTATGATACTGTAATGGTGGCACCATGACATTATGCATTTTCAAAACCCAAGAATATTAACAACAAGAATATGAACCCTAACATGAACTATGACTTTAGTTAATAATAGCATATCAATACTGGTTCATCAGTTGTAACAAACATACTACACTAATGCACTGTTAAAAACAACTTGCTGCTGTCCTGTGGATTCCGACTCATAGTGACCATATAGGACAGAGTAGAACTGCCCCCATAGGATTTCCAAGGCTGTAATCTTAACGGAAGCAGACTACCACATCTTTCTCCCATGGCATAGCTGGTGGGTTCCAACCATCAACCTTTCAATTAGCAGCTGAACATTTAACCACTACACCACCAGGGCTCCCCACACTAATGCAAGATGTTAACAATAGGGATAATTAGGTTAGTGGGAACTCTCTATGCTATCTGCTCAATTTTTCTATAAACCTAAAACTGCTCAAAAAATAAAGTCTATTGGTAAATATATATATATAAACCAAAAACCAAACCAAACCCATTGCTGTCGAGTCAATTCCGACTCATAGCTACCCCAGAGTAGAACTGTCCCGTACAGTTTCCAAGGAGTGCCTGGTGGACTCAAACTGCTGACATTTTGGTTAGCAGCTATAGCTGTTAACCACTACACCACCAGGGTTTCCATATATATATGGATATATATATAAAAGAAAGGCTTTCTTTCACCTGAATCACTTCAACCTTTCAGAATTTGCTGAAGGTGTCACATCATCCCCTTCGCCCTGGCTTGCATGTCTTAGCTCAGCCCCATCTCCCTGTTCTCCAGGACAATCCCCACCCCCCTCCTGAATCAGTTTCCTGCATCTGGTTAGTCTCCACCATCTCTTTAAGTAGCCCTTCCATTACATCCCGATCCTCCCAACCTTCCAGATGTTGTAATGTCTTAGGTCAGGCTCCCTTAAAGCAGAGGGATCCAGGTACATGGGATTTATTAAGGGGGTGCTATGAGAGAAGCAGTGTCCCTGGGTCGTGCAAACAGTTAAGCCCTCAACTACTAACCAAAAGGTTAGCAGTTTGAACCTACCCAAAAGTGCCACAGAAAAAAGGCCTGGCAATCTGCATCTGAAAGGTCACAGTCTTGAAAACTCTATGGATGAACTTTAAACCTTAAACCAAAAATATCCCCTAAAGTCTTCTTAAAACCAAACAATAGTTTAGCTTAACTAGTAAAGAAATGTCTGGCTTGGGATGGTTCAACATTAGAAAAACAATATAATCCGTCACATAAATAAAACAAAAGACAAGAACCACATGATCTTATCAATCAATGCAGAAAAGGCATTTGACAAATTCCAACACCCATTCATAATAAAAACTCTCAACAAAATAGGAATAGAAGGGAAATTCCTCAGTATAATTAAGGGCATTTATATAAAGCCAACAGCCAACATCACCCTAAATGGAGAAACTTTGAAAGCATTCCCCTTGAGAATGGGAACCAGACGAGGATGCCTGTTATCACCACTCTTATTCAACATTGTGCTTGAGGTCCTAGCCAGAGTGATTAGGCTATAAAAAGAAATACAGGACATCCAAATTAGTAGGAAGAAGTCAAAGTATCTCTATTTGCAGATGATATGATCTTATACACAGAAAACCCCAAAGAATCCACAAGAAAACTACTGGAACTAACAGAAGATTTCAGCAAAGTTTCAGGATATAAGATAAACATACAAAAATCAGTTGGATTCCTTTACACCCACAAAAAGAACCTTGGGAGGAAATCACCAAATCAATACCATTTACAATAGCCCCCAAGAAGATAAAATACTTAGGAATAAATCTAACCAGAGATGTAAAAGACCTATACAACAAAAACTACAAGACGCTACTGCAAGAAACCAAAAGAGACCTGCATAAGTGGAAAAACATACCTTGCTCATGGATAGGTAGACTCAACATTGTGAAAATGTCAATTCTACCCAAAGCGATCTACAGATACAATGCAATCCCGATCCAAATTCCAATGGCATTTTTTAATGAGATGGAGAAACAAATCACCAACTTCATACAGAAAGGGAAGAGACCCTGAATAAGTAAAGCATTACTGAAGAAGAAGAACAAAGTGGCAGGCCTCACACTACCTGATTTTAGAACCTATTATACTGCCACGGTAGTCAAAACAGCCTGGTACTGGTACAACAATGGATACATATACCAATGGAACAGAATTGAGAATCCAGACATAAATTCATCCACCTATGAGCAGCTGATATTTGACAAAGGCCCAAAGTCTGTTAATTGGAGAAAAGACAGTCTCTTTAACAAATGGTGCTGGCATAACTGGATATCCATGTGCAAAAAACTGAAACAAGACCCATACCTCACACCATGCAGAAAAACTAACTCAAAATGAGTCAAAGACTTAAATATAAAATCAAAAACGATAAAGATCATGAAAGAAAAAATAGGGACAACACTAGGAGCCCTAATACATGGCATAAACACAATACAAACCAGAGGTAACAACGCACAAGCACCAGAAGAGAGACTAGATAAATGGAAGCTCCTAAAAATCAAACACTTATGCTCATCAAAATACTTCATCAAAAGAGTCAAAAGACAACCTACAGACGGGAAAAAACTTTTGGCTACGACAAATCTGATCAGTGTCTAATCTCTAAAATCTACAAGATACTGCAAAAGCTCAACAACAAAAAGACAAATAACCCAATTAAAAAATGGGCAAAGGATATGAACAGGCACTTAGCCAAAGAAGATATTCAGGTGGCTAACAGACACGTGAAGAAATGTTCACGATCATTAGCCATTAGAGAAATGCAGATCAAAACTACAATGAGATATCATCTCAGCCCAACAAGGCTAGCATTAATCCAAAAAACACAAAATAATAAATGCTGGAGAGGTTGTGGAGAGACTGGAACACTTATACACTGTTGGTGGGATTGTAAAATGGTACAACCACTTTGGAAATCAATTTGGCGCTTTCTTTAAAAGGTAGAAATAGAAGTACCATACGATCCAGCTATCCTGCTCCTTGGAATATATCCTAAGGAAATAAGAGCCGTCACACGAATAGATATATACACACCCATGTTCATTGCAGCACTGTTCACAATAGCAAAAAGATAGAAACAACCTAGGTGCCCATCAACAGACAAATGGAGAAACAAATTATGGTATATTCACACAGTGGAATATTACACAACGATAAAGAACAACGATGAAGCCGTGAAACATAACATGGAGGAATCTGGAGGGCATTATGCTGAGTGAGTTTAGTCAGTCACAGAAGGACAAATATTGTATAAGATGACTATTACAAGAACTCAAGAAAAGGTTTAAACACAGAATAAAACATTCTTTGATGGTTACAAGGGTGGGGAGGGAGGATGAGGGTTATTCACTAACTAGATAGTAGATTAGAATTATCTTAGGTGAAGGGAAGGACAGCACACACTACAGAGGAAGTCAGCACAACTGGACTAAATCAAAGCTAAGAAGTTTCCTGAATACAATCAAACACTTTGAGGGACAGAGTAGCAGGAGTAGGGGTCTGGAGACTGTGCCTTCAGGGGACATCTAGGTCAATTGGCATAACAAAGCTTATTAAGAAAATATTCTGCATCCTACTTCGGTGAGTGGCGTCTGGGGTCTTAAAAGCTTGCAAGCGACCATCTAAAATGCATCAATTGGTCCCAACCACCTGGAGTAAAGGAGAATGAATAACACCAGAGACACAAGGAAAGTAGTAGCCCAAGAGACAGAAAGGGCCACATAAACCATAGACTTCATCAGCCTGAGAGCAGAACTAGGTGGTGCCCGACTACCACCAATGACCACCCTGATAGGGAACACAACAGAGAGTCCCTGATGTAACAGGAGAAAGGTGGGGAGTAGAACTCAAATTCTAGTAAGAAGAACAGACTTAATGGTCTGACTGAGACTGGAGGAACCCCGGAAAGCACGGCCCCTGGATTCTCTATCAGCCCAGAACTAAAACAATTTCCGAGGCCAACTCTTCAGACAGGTATTGGACTGGACTGTGGGACATAAAGTGATAGTCATGAGGAGAGTGCCTCTTGGCTCAAGTAGATACAAGAGACTAAACGGGCAGCTTCTGCCCAGAGGTAAGTTGGGAAGGCAGAGAGGGTTAGGAGCTGGTTGAATGGACATGAGGAATCAGGGGTGGAAATGAGGAGTGTGCTGTCGCAGTATGGGGAGAGCAATTAGGGTCACATAACAATGTATGTATAAATTTTTATGTAGGAGACTAACTTGAAATGTAAACTTCATTTAAACTACAGCAATAAAAAGAAAATATGTCTGCCTTGAGCATCGTGCTATTTTTAAGATCTATGTATATGGAATCAGATTGACATTAGCAACTTGAAAGATAAGAAACTTAGGGGGCAGTGAGTTTATGTTAATGTGGGAGAAACAACTCAGAAAAGGAGGGTGAGAATGGTTACACAACTCAAAGAATATAATCAATGTCACTGAATTGTACACGTAGAAATTGTTGAACTGGTGTATGGTCTGCTGTGTATATTCTCAACCACAACAAAAATAAAATAAATTATTGAAAAAGAAAACCCTATGGACTGCAATTCTACACGGCAGTAGGTTTGGTGAAGGCAGTAGGATGAGACAGGGGAATAAGGTGAGCAAGGATATGAATTCAGCCAGGTCTGGCCTCTGCCCGACCCCACGGGGAGCTCTGGAGCATGAGTTGCACCATAGAGCTATCCCAACTTGAGATAAGGGGTTCAGGCTTCTTGTAGTCAGCCATTGGATGTGACTGACCCAGTGGGAATAGAAGAACCTCCTAGGTGAGGGGGTGCCCATTCTGTTGAGGACAACTCTCTGGAGACAGCATAACCACGAGCCTTTAGCAGCCATTGCTCACACAGCTGGGGGATGGACGCACCAGCCCCATAACAGGATCCAAGCTAAGCATCAGCGGTGCCACGCCAGTGCCACGCGATGACACGTTATCTCTACTGAGAGAGTTGCCCTTCCTTCTGGGGTCTTTAGTAAAAAAAAGGAGATGCTGCTCATCATTGGACAAATCAAAATCTTTCTCTTCAGAAAAACAAAAAAAGCAGTGCACAGGATATTCTGCATCATTTCTTACAACTAAATGTTAATATACAATTACCTCAAAATAAAATTTTCTTCCTTGAAGAATGTAATCAATGTCACTAATTATACATGTAGAAATCATTGAATTGGCATATGTTTTGCTATGTATATTTTCACCACAATAAAAAAAACTCTTTTTTCATCTTCCTGTTCCTCCCACCCTGTAGCTACCCCTCCTTTCCTTCTTTTTCCAACCATTGGCCTGGGGACTTGATATATTTGAGCAGTTTTACTAGAAGTTTGAAATGTTGCAATGGATGAAAATTTAAAGGTGCAGGGACCAGCAGACTTGTTACAAAACAGCACCCTCATGCTGCACCTGTTCTGCCCAGCCTGAGATTCTAGAGAGTCTGCCGATCTGGACTGCAAAGGTGACAAGGACACAGGAAAGAGGAAATGCCCAGGGGGGATCACCAACGCTGCACCCCCCGATCAGAGTGCCTGGGCCCCTTCTGTGCCTTTAGTTTTGGTGTGGCAGGGAGTTCCAGCAGGCAGCATGGGGACACTCAGAGGGCTAAGAGTGATGGCAATTTACCAACCAGGAGAGAAATTATTCTATATGTAACAGCCAGTACACCTGTACCAAGGAGCCACTGTGGCTCAATGGTTAGATGCTCAGCTGCTGAGAGGTCAGTGGTTCGAGCCCACCAGAAGCTCCACAGGAGAAAAACCTGGCAATCTGCTGCCGTAAAGATTACAGCCTAGGAAACCCTATGGAGCAGTTCTACTTGGTCCTGTAGAGTTATTATGAGTCAGAATCAACTTGACGGCACACAGCAGCAACATCTGTACCAGTAAGAATCAGCTCCAGACTCCCCAGCCACACGCCCTCATCCCTTTCTCCTGTCCCTGTGGTCTGGGCCACAGAAGAGGCAGAGAGACCCCAGGAGCCCTGGGCACTTGCCTTAATGTGACAGGCGACCCATCCAGCCATTTCCAGTCCCCTTCTCGGTCCTTGTCATTCAGCCCCAGCCAGTACACCCGCGGAGAGCCATGAGCTTTGGCTATAAAATTCTGCAAATACAAACTCCAGTCAGCCACCAGTTCCTCTACATGACCCCCAGGGTGAGCACCCCATCTCCACTCTGGCCCATGCATTTAGAGCTTTTGAATGCCACCTCCCAATCCCATTCCAGTGCCCATGACATGCAGAACAGGATCACCACCAACCTCCCACATTACCATGTGTAGGAGGATAACCTCCCCATCATGAGACTTTCGCATGTGACCAACCACTCTGTGCCTCAGTTTCCTCATCTGTAAAATGGGATAATAATAGCTACCTCCTATGGTTTTTGTGAGGATTAAATGAGTTAATAAGTTAAAATGATCAGAACCGTGTCCAGGCACATAGTGAGGACTGTGACATTTTAACATTTAACATTATAACACTTAAGGAACATTTTAACTATGGCAACTGATGTTTTATGAGGCAGTGGTTGTTCAATGGTAGAATTCCCGCCTTCCATGCGGGAGACTCTGGTTCCCGGCCAATGCACCTCATGCGCAGCTACACCTTTTGTCAGTAGTGGCTTGTGCATTGCTATGATGCTGAACAGGTGTCAGCAGAGCTTTCAGACTAAGACGGACTAAGAAGAAAGGACTGGTGATCTACGTTTGAAAATTAGCCAGTGAAAACCCTATGGATCACATTGATCGAATCCACAGTGAATCATGGTGACGGCGCAGGCCCAGGCAGCATTTTGTTCCATTGCACAAGGGGTCACCATGAGTTGGGGCCAACTGGAAAACAGCTAACAACAACGACTGGTGTTTCCCTGTTACTTTTGCTCCACACTGCATCCATAATCTACATCTAGGCAGCAAACAAGTTCATTGTCTCAGGAACAGAAAGTGAAGGGAAAAGAGAACGGGGAAAGCGGGGGGATTTTCAAATGCCAAAGCCTTTGGGAGAAAAGAAAGGACTTATGTCAAAGACAAAAGATTGGGACAAAAATATCGTGATTAAAATCAACTCCTGATCTATGGTGATAGAAATTAGATCAGTGGATGCCTCTAGGGTGGGGGTGGGAGGGGGTGTTGACTGGAAAAGGAGAATGAGGGAACTTTCTAGGGTGGTGGAAATGTTCTATATCTTGATTAGGTTGATGGTTATACAAGTGTACACATCTGTCAAAACTCACTGAACCTACACTTAGGATCTGTGCATTTTACATTATGCAAATCATATCTCACCCACCCAATCTCAACACCAAAGATAGATTGCCTAAAATGGTGGACAGGAGACATATCAGTAGGAAGGAAGTTATGAAGTTATGGGAGGGGCCCAGCACCTCATCCCTGGTGAAGACCAGGTTATGGCAAAAACCACAGATGGCTTGGGCCTCCAAAAGCAGAGGGGACCAGGGCCTCATTTCCTGGGTAAAGCCCCAGGCAAGTGTCAGGAGTGTCAGATGGAACCTTAGGGGGTTTCACAGGCTCTCAGACCCCAACATGTGGTAGAAGAAGCAGAAAGGTCCCTTGTGCCCAAGAATAGCAGGGAAGAGGTGGGGAGACCTCCAAATCCAAAGGACCTTGCTGACACAGGAGTGGGACATCGCAGGGACAGCCTCAGTGGTCCAGTGACCAAGAATCAGACAACCAGAAGAAAAGCTGAAATTTAGAGAGTCCTTGCTATCTGCCAGACACCAAAATGAGGGTACTCTAAGAAGAGGGTCCTAGTTTGTCTTGGCCATTGCTGGATCCCCAGTGCTTGGAATAGTGCTGAGCACGTAGTAGGTGCTCAGGAAATTTGGTTGAATTAATGAGTTAATGGGCAAGCTGTGCACTTGACACAGATTATCTCATTTGATCCTCTTTATGACCCACTGAGGTAAGTATTATTATTATCCCCACTCTATAGATGAGACAACTGTGGCACAGAAAAGGTAAACAGCTCACCCAGGATCACACAGTTAGTGGATATCTCAGTAGATACCAGCTTGAGGTAAAGACTTCAAGGACAGACATGTGCTCCCTTCTACCTTGACCCCACATGAACCGTGTCCATTCAGAAGAAAAAGGGGGACCCCAATTGACTCAGATTAAATGTCCGTCACTGACTCAATGGCATTGGGTTTGGTTTCAGTTTTTATCCTCAGAAGAGGAACTAACGTGAGTGACTTAAAGGAAGGTAAATTATATTGCTCGTGCAATTCAGTTTAGGGAGAATGACTTGCAGCTGCCCCACTTACATTATTTCATTTAATCCTCCTCAGAATCCTCTGTGTTAGCTACTCATACAAGTGATGCTAAGAGGAACAGAGGAACAAAAACACAGAGGGTACATACAAGAAAAAAAAATAAGATGAATTCAACCATCTCAATAATTACATTAAATGTAAGTGATCTAAATGTGCCAATTAAAAGCCAAACATTGTCAGTTTGGATTAAAGAGAATAAAAAGAAGATCCAACTATACGCTGTCTACAGAAACCCACTTTAAATGCAATCACAAAGATAGGTCAAAACTAAAATGATGGGAAAAGATAAACCATGCAAACAATAATCAAATGGTGCTATGTTGAGAGTGTGGACTTTGAAGACAGCTACCTGGGTTCAAATACCAGCTCTGACACTTGCTAGTTGTGAGTGAACACAGGCAAGTTGTTCAAGTGTACTGTGCCTCAGGTTCCTCATCTGTGAAGTATAAATGATACATACTGTGTACAAATGATAATGCTACTTAACTGTAGCAGTATTAAGCCATTAAAGTTGTTTAAAAATATTCTATTTTTCCTTCTGGATACACACAGATAAGACTGTACTTCCCTATCACCTTAAAGAATAAGAGTGCCCAGGTGAGTTCCTTTGTGAGTAGAAGTATGTGTGTTGCATCCAGGTGGAAGCTTTAAGAGCCAATGTATGATTTGCCTCATACTCTTTCAACAGGAAATCTCTCATTAAGATTTGGAAGACTGTTACTGCAGCATAATATAACATCTCCTGACTGATCCACTCACATATAGGGTTATTCTGAGGAATAAATAGGTTAGTGCATGTAAAGTGTTTGGAATACAGCCTAAAGAGTAGAAAGTGCTACCTAAGAGATAGCCATAATTATGTCCTGTGTTAGAGATGCAACTGTGGCTTGGAGAGCCAAGGTCACAATCAGGATTTGAACTCCAGCAGAGAAAATCCTCTTAACCTCTGCAGGATGCTGTCTCAGTAAGAGCTTGCTATGAACATTCTTAGTGACTCAAAAGCAATTCCAATTTCTTTCCATCCAGGGCAGGATATATGAATCCTAGAAGAGAGGCAGGCTGGCGCTGCTCGTTCACAGAGGTTCAACAGGGACAGCTTACGTGCTCAGCAGAGCTGCTGATGATGACCAGGTGAGAGTAATTCTCCTGGCAGAATATCCTGGCTCCATCCCATGACTTGGTGCTTGAGGAGAAGTAGTAACATTTGCCCTCGAAGGGAAGCCAGCCCTTGGGGCAGGTGACCTTGGTACATTCTGGAGACGGGATAGGATTTTGTCAGGGTGGCCCAGAGGCAGGGCCATGTATATGGTATGCCATGTACCCGCTATCCAAGCTGTGCACTGCTCGACTCCAGAGGACACTATTCACACAGACTGCACTGAGAATGGCTCTCATGAAATTTATGCAGTGCACTAGCTCTGCCATGCCCCCCTCTCTGGGCAGTTCCCCAAGTTCCACTCACCTAATAAGCCCCGAAATTCCACCAGGGACTGGTTAGTGTCAGCTCGTATGCGATCAATGTCCTTCTTCAGACCAGCTAGCCCCGCCATGCCAGTCACTGTCAGCAGGGATGGACTTGAGGGTTAGAGACCCAAAGCCCCCACCTACCCACCCACCTACTGCTGACTGCAGCAGACACACTAGAGAAGCAAGAGCTGTGCTCCTACAACACCCATGTCCTAGAAGGTGGTGCTAAAACTCAAAAAAAAAAAGAAAAAAAACCATGCTCAATGCCCAGAAGGAGCCCTAGAGGGGCTCAGAGGAGGGAGTAATGCCTGGGGTTTGGAGGAGTGAGGGCAGTGGGCTTCCTGGAGGAGGTGGGCTTTGAAGGAAAATGATTCAGTAACTGTGAGAAGGAAAATGAGGCACAGCAGGCAGGGACAACTTCAGGAACAAAGGTGCAGAGGCAAGTAGGTTGGGGAAGGCTGGTGCAGCAGAGATGGCAGGAATCCCAGAGAAGGTTGAGCTCAAAGGAGGGCGAGGTCTGATGGCTGGGTCCTTAAATGACAAGCCAAGGGTTTCTCATTGGATTCTGGCCACTGAGGAGTCATGGATGGGATTTGAGCAGGAGAGTGGCTTGATATGAGGTCTGGGGTGGGGCATGTGGAATGGAGTAATTCCCAGGCTACAGCAGTCATGGCGAAGTCCAGCCCAACTCAGAAGACTCTTCTTCAACTAATGTGTGACTTTCCCCGACAAACTTGACCCCCCTGCAACATTCCCTAGCTCAATGGATAGCGCATCAATTGTCCAAGACAGAACCATAAGTTATCCTTGGCACCCCTCCCTCTCACACACCACCACTCCCAATCCATTCTCAGATCCTATCAAATTTGCCTGCTAAACTTCTTTCTACTCCACCAACTTCTCTCCATTCCCTGGCCACTACCTTTATCCAAGCCACCATCATCTCTCACTTGCCCAACTGCACCATCCTCCTCCCTTGTACTTGTGATGCCTCCTACCACAGGGCCTTTGCACATGCCTAAGACCTTCAACCCCTCACCTGGTTAACTCCTTCCCTTCCTTTGCTTAGCTGCATCACCACTTCACTAGGGAAGCTCTTTATGGCCCACCAAGAGAAGGTTAAGACCCCTGGTTATACATTTTCATAGGACCAAATTCCTCTTCCTTTGGACTATTCATCAAATTTTGGAATTTTAAACCCATATGGGTGATAATTCGATTAATGACTGTCTATCTATACCAGCACTGTCTAATAGAATAATAATGTGACCCACATATGTAAGTTTTATAACCACATTTTTTAAAGTAAAATAAAAAAAACAGGTAAAATTAATTGGAATGATATTTTTACTTATCCCAATATATTCAAATATTGTCATTTCAATGTGAAATAAATCTGCAAATTATTAATGAGATTTTTTTACATTATTTTTTCATAGTAAGCCTTTGAAATAAGTGTGTATTTTACACTTATAGCACATCTCAATTTGGACTGGCCAGATTTCAAGTGCTCAATAGCCACATGTGGCTCATGGCAATCATATTAAACAGTACAGGTCTAGACACACACTGCACAAGTGCATAAGGACAGGGACTGTTTCTGATGTGTCCACCATTCTACCCCCAGTGCCGAGTACAGTGTCTTGCACATAGTAGGTGCTCAATATGGGTGGCATGAAGGAATGACTGAAAGTACTCACCGTTTGCTTGCCATGCCATCTGCTGAAAGGTTAACATTCTCAGTTCTTCCACCACTGCCTTGTCTACGAGGAGGAGTCCAGTTTGAGGCCGGGTCATCCTGCACCCCTCACCAATCTCCCTCACACCCCATCCTGGCCCTACTTACACTTAATTAGGGTCACAGCCAGGCTAATGCACCCCAGAAGCAGTGAAACCACCACCAGCGGACACAGGCACGCAATCAGTCTGTCCTCCCAGCAGCGCCCAGGACCCCCTGGCTTCTGGCTGAGGCAGGGCACTGGAGTTGCTGTAGAGGGACAGGAAGCAGAAAGACTGCTACCAGTGCTTTGGAGAGTGAGGAAAGAGCCCTTGAGCCTTTCTCCAAGAGGAGGGGACATAGGTGTGTAGTCATGACTGTATCACCAGACAGGGTCAGCAAGAGTATCAGGGAGAGCAAACACCGAAGAGGCCTAAACATTTATGGAACTTGACTGTGCACCAAGCATCATGTTACATCCTTATTATCTTATTGGATCCTTGCCCTTATGACATCAGTGTAAGTATTATTCCCTTTTTGCAAATAAAAACCAGCTGCAGTCTTTAACATCTAGGACATGTTGTCTTCTAACAAATGATACTATGAAACAGAAGAACAAAAATAGAGAGGACATACAGGAAAAAAAAAATGAATAAGATGTAGACCTAAATCCAATCCTATCAATAATTACATTAAGCATAAATGGTCTAATTAATTAAAAGCCAGAGACTGTCAGATTGAATTTTAAAAAAAGACCCAACTATACAAAGGGTAGGGAAAGATAAACCATCAGCACCTGCCCAGGCTGCTGCTTGTCCAAAGAAGCCAGTGGCTCTTGCATCTGGGCAGCAAATGTTGCCCATATCTTATTCAAGCAGAAAGTTGGGCCTGAAGAGTACCTGGAAGGTCTCAGTATTGTAGATGTCTCATCTCTTCCAAGCCCCGGGACCCTGGGACCCTGAGACCCTGGGGGTCTGCCTATACTCAGTGGGGAGCAGCTTCTGAAAGGGAAAAATTCCCTCTGGCCCCATGTCTTACCCTGGCAGCTGTATGTCTGATTAAAATGCCCTGGCTGATGAGAGAAGAAATGGTGCACACTAGGAGGATAAGAACTTACTGGCTGGGGGTGGCTGGGACGGAGAAGGTTCCAGTTCAATACCTGGGAGAAAGAGGCAGAGAGGTTTATGGACAACTTGCCAGAAGACTCTATCATTCAAGAGTCTCCCTATCACTCAGCTTTGTTTTCTGGTCAGGATTGGGGAACTGGAGGAACAGTGGGCTGTGACCCTTCCATATGCTGCCTCTCAGGCTTCTCAAAGGGTCTTTCCACTACTCACCTAGTTGAGGAGATATGCAGGACACAGGGGTGAGGTTCAGCCCTGGAATGGGTCAGAAAGATAATGGTCATGAAGAGCAGGCCTTCAGCGAGGTGAGCCAGAGATCCTAGCCCTAGACTCTCACCTGCCATCTTCTGGGGCTTGCAGGGAATTGAAAGGATCTTCTTTTTCTTTTCTGGGGAGGGAGGAATGGTTGCTCAGTCTCAACAGGGCAAAGTCAGCATTGGGTCTCCTGTCCCCCCAGCCCCAGCTCACCTGCCCTTGGAGGCCTTGGAGGAGCCATTGAACCTGGAAAAAAGAAGCTCAGGTTAGAACTTGTCTGGCAATGCGAGCAAGATTGAAGGAAGTGATGAAAATCAGGTTGGGATTGCAAAGGAAGGTGAAGGATGGGGTTGGAGATAGGATTGAGTGTGAGAATGGAATTGAGTTAGGCATGAATACAGGGTTCTGTTGTACACAGGGTCGCTATGATTTGGAACCAACTCAACGGCACCTAACAACAAAAACAGGGTTAAGGCAGAGTAACTAGCCATCCTGAATTGCCTGAGACTTTCCCAGTTTTCCCACATACAGAGAGAGAAAGAGAAGGAGAGAGATGGAGACGGGGAGAAGGTCTGTTAGAATGTTAAAAATGTTTTCTCTAACTGGAACACTTATACACTGCTAGTGGGAATGTTAAATGGTACAACCACTTTGGAAATCGATTTGTTTCTTCCTTAAAAAGAAATAGAAGTACCATACAATCCAGCAATCCCACTCCTTGGAATATATCCTAGAGAAATAAGAGCTGTCACATGAATAGATACACACATACCCATGTTCATTGCAGCACTGTTCACAATAGCAAAAAGATGGAAACAACCTAGGTGCCCATCAATGGATGAATGGATAAACAAATTATGGTATATTCACACAGTGGAATACTACGCAACGATAAAGAACAATGATGAATCCGTGAAACAGAACATGGATGAATCTGGAAGGCATTATGCTGAGTGAAATTAGTCAGTCACAGAAGGACAAATATTGTATGAGACCACTATTATAAGAACTCAAGAAAAGGTTTAAACACAGAAGAAAACATTCTTTGATGGTTACAGAGGTGGGGAGGGAGGGAGAGGGGTATTCACTAACTAGATAGTAGACAAGAATTATCTTAGGTGAAGAGAAGAACAACACACAATACAGGGGAAGTCAGCACAACTGGACTAAACCAAAAGCTAAGAAGTTTCCTGAATACAACCAAGCACTTTGAGGGACAGAGTATCAGGGGCAGGGGTCTGGGGACCATGCTTTCAGGGGACACCTAGGTCAGTTGGCATAACAAAGTTTATTAAGAAAATGTTCTGCATCCCACTTTGGTGTCTGGGGTCTTAAAAGCTAGCGGGTGGCCATCTAAGATGCATCAATTGGTCCCAACCCACCTGGAGCAAAGGACAATGAACAATACCAAAGACACAAGGAAAATATTAGCCCAAGAGACAGAAAGGGCCACATCAACCAGTGACTCCATCAGCCTGAGACCAGAAGAACTAGATGGTTCCTGGCTACCACCAATGATTGCCCTGACCAGGAACAAAACAAACAGACCCTGGTGGAGCAGGAGAAAAGTGAGGTGCAGAACTCAAAATTCTGGTAAAAAGACCAGACTTAATGATCTGACTGAGACTAGAGGGACCCTGGAAGACATGGCCTCCTGACTCTCTGTTAGCCCAAAACTGAAACCATTCCCGAAGCCAACTCTTCAAACAAAGATAAGACTAGAATATAAGACATAAAAATGATACTCATGAAGAGAGTGCTTCTTAGCTAAAGTAGATACATAAGACTAAATGGGTAGCTCCTGTCTGGAGGCCAGATGAGAAGGCAGAAAGGGACAGGAGCTGGTTGAATGGACATGGGAAATCTGGGGTGGAAAGGAGGATTGTGCTGTCACATTGTAGGGAGAGCAACTAGGGTTACATTACAATGTCTGTATAAATTTTTGTATGAGAAACTAACTTGAACTGTAAACTTTCACTTAAAGCACAATTTTTAAAAAAATGTTTTCTCTACATGGAGGGATTATGTTGATTATTATTTGTATCCTCATTACTTGAATTTTCTAATTTTTCTATAATGAATGTGTGCTATCTGTGTAATTAAAAATTTTAAAGATATAATTTATTTTTTAAATAATTTGTTTTAAAAGTAATTATGGTAATGTTTGGACACTGAGAGGGCCATGAACAATACAAGATGGACCCTGCCTGCGAAGAACTCTGGTAAAGAACCAGAATACCTTACTGAGCAGTGACCTAGTCCAGGAAAAAATAATACCAAACAACTGACTTCATGGTAACTTCAACTGAAACCATTAACTAGTACAAAAACAACCCCATCCATCGTAGATTAGACATTTTTTTCCTGGGTCCTTTGCACGTATCCTTGCACGTAAGCACTAAGTATACAAACCTACACCCTGCACTGCCTTGTGCTGACCTCTACCCGAGTGACTTGGTGTGTCACCATCTGTCACGGGAATCTTGACTCAGACCTTCTTCTGTAAGTTCCCTAATAAAAGCTGGATCTGATCAACCTGACTTTTTCTGTCTCTTTTTTCAGAATCTGACCTGTGCCCCTCAGAACTACTCCTGCTGCTGGTCTGGTGGGGTACCACAGATGTGCACATCTCTGCAGGATTTTCACCTTAGGCATTGTCTTGTTAATGGAATATAATAGAACATTCCTACTAATGCCCCCAATTTTGATTCTTGAGGTTGGGAAAACAGTGTTTTCCTTGTAGAGTTTTCGTTTCTAGAATTCTTATACTATGAGGCACATACATAACTTTTTTCCTTTTTAATCAGTCAATAAATGATTTTTTTTTAATCTGAAGGTCTCACATCCAGGGAAGCCCCTCAGCCCTGGAAAAACTGGGCTAGTTGGTCACCCTAATTTAAAGACACATTTGAGTTTGGGGATGGGGATGGAGTTGGAATGGTGACAGGAATAAAAATGGAGTTTGGAATGGAGTGAGGTTAGAGATAGGGTTGGGATTGGGGTTTGGATTGGGATTGGGGTGGGGTGGGGTTGAACATGAGCTGGGGTTGGGGATAGTGATGGAGATGTAGGTAGGGTTGTGATTCAGGATGTGGTTGGAATGAAGAATGGAGTCATAGCTGGGTTTGGGAAAGAAAAAGAAGTTGAGATTGGGTTGTAGTTGGGAATGGAGATTGGGATAGGGCTGCATTTGGGGATGGAGAGGATCTACACTGGGGAGATGGTAGCTCTGAAGTTGGGGATGAGGTTGGTCTTGGAGTTAAATTTGAGGATCATGTTGGGGCCAGGGTTAGAGCTGGAAATGAAGGAGTCAAACAGCAGAACACTGTTCACCTCCTACCTCATGCTGAACTCCACACTGTCCCTGGATCTCTTGGGGTAGCCCCACTCTGGACTCATAAATGGGGGATGCAGAGTCCCATCCCACATGGAATGGCCACTCTCCAAGGACACAATCAGCCTGACTGGCTGAGCCCCATGGATCTCATAGCTTCCAGGGCCCTGGTGGGAGTTGATGCAGAGAAACCTTCCAAGCCTACACTTTTATATCCACTTAGACTTACTGAGTTCTGGGCCTCGCCTGGGCCTTGGATGTGAATGCATGGAGGCAAGAGACCCAACAGTCCGCTCGCAGTTCCTCAAACACATCAGCTTTCATATCTTAGAGACTTTCCACCCACTGGTTCCTTCCTGGTTGTGTCTTCCTAACAAATTCCTACTCATCCTTCCAGTTCCACTCCAATACCCCCTGCTCACAGAAGCCTTCCCTGGCTCCCAAGCCCCCACCACTGCAGGCAGAGCCTTCAATTGTCCTTCAGGATTCCCTCATCCCTTGGTCTCTCCCTTTTCGGCCCTGCTCACCCAAGGCTGTGCCCAGAACCTCCCCCCACCATCAAACTGGAGGCAGGGCACAGACAAGGATGTCCCCACGATTGAGGTGCCTGGCATGGGGCTGGACACACAGCCAAAGGGCCCTGAGGACCCTACGCCCCCAGCCCCCAGCCCCTAGCCTCACATCCCTCCACCTGGCTTCATTGAAGCCCTCTTACCTGGCTTAGGAGGAAGGTCCTTGTAGGGTGGTGTCATATTCTCATAATCATCCTCCTCCTCCTCCTCCCTCGCTCCTTCCGGGAGAGAAGCAAGTCAGAGCCCAGCCCATTCCCTCCTCCATCCCTCAGGCCCTGGCCTCCCACCCAGCTATCCCAGGATGGGGATGCTGTAACCTGGGTCCTGACCACCCCAGCCCCCAGCCTGAGTGTGGCCAAGGCTGTACCCGATAGGTCCTGGAAGCCAGCGTTAATATACGTGGTGCACATGGCTGCAGCCTATAAAGGGAGCCTGAGAAGGGGCTGCTAGAACTTTGCAGCTTCTACCCCTGTCTCTCCTACTCCAATGTCTAGGGCCTTTATCAGTTCCTTCTTTCTCAAAGGCAAGGACATGCAAATGAACCTGAAGGGAAACCCCCAACCACTGGCACACACACACACACACACACACACACACACACACACACACACTCAGACACATTTGTCTTTCTCCCCAGTTTGGATTGGTGTGTGGAAGTAACCATGACGATAGCACCTGCATGGAGCTCCTACAAAGTGCCAAGCCCTGGGTGAAAAAGATGGATAAACTCCTTCCTTCATGGAACTTTCAGTCTAGACAGGAGAGACAATAAACAAGTAAACAAATGTAGAAATAAACAACATAGTTTCCAATAGTCACTAAACATTCTAAAAAATAAAGCAGGGCAAGAGATAGGATGAGGGCTAGTGTAGAGAAGATGACCAGGAGGGCCTCCTGGAGGCAGTGACATTTGCAAAAAGATGATAAAGTGCTGGGTGCTAAGTATTCCCACATTACAGAGTGAAGTGCTAGGCCACTGGATCAGTTCTCTATCCAGTGATTTAAAACATATTGTTAGGTGCCATCGAGTTGGTTCTGAACCACAGTGACCTCATGTATAACAGAACGAATCATTGTTTGGTGCTCTGCCATCCTCACAATTGTTGCTATGTTTGAATCCATTGTTGCAGTCACTGTGTCAATCCATCTCGTTGAGGGTCTTCCTCATTTTTACTGACCCTCTACTTTACCAAGCATGATGTCCTTCTCCAGGGACTGGTTCCTCCTGATAACCTCCAAATTATGTGAGACAGTCTCACCATTCTGCTTTTAATGGATATTCTGGCTGTACTTCTTGCAAGACAGGTTTGTTCATTCTTCTGGTAGTCCATGGTGTATTCAACATTCTTTGCCAACACCATAATTCAAATGCATTGATTCTTCTTCAGTCTTCCTTATTCATTGTCCAGCTTTCACATGTATATGATTGTGTTGTTGTTAGGTGGCACTGAGTCAACTCTGACTCATAGCTACCCTATGCACAACAGAATGAAACACTGCCCAATCCTGCACCATCTTCACAAGTGTTGCTATGCTTGAGCCCATTGTTGCAGCCACTGTGTCAATCCATATCATTGAGAGTCTTCCTCTTTTCTTCTGACCCTCTACTCTACAGTCATGATGCACTTCTCCAGGGACTGATCTCTCCTGATAACACGTCCAAAGTATGTGAGACAAAGTCTTGCTATCCTCGCTTCTAAGGAGCATCCTGGCAGCACCTCTTCCAAGACAGATTTGTTCGTTCTTCTGGCAGTCCATGGTATATTCAACATTCTTCACCAACACCATAATTGAAATGCATCAGTTTTGCTTCCCTCTTCTTTATTCATTGTCCAGCTTTCCCATGTATATGAGGTGATTGAAAATACCATGGCTCGGGTCAGGCACACCTTAGTCCTCAAAGTGACACCTTTGTTTCTCAAGACTAAAGAGGTCTTTCGCAGCAGACTTCCCCAGTGCAATGTGTCATTTGATTTCTTGACTGCTGCTTCCATGGGCTTTGATTGTGGATCCAAATAAAAGGAAATCCTTGACAACTTACAATCTTTTCTCCCTTTATCATGATGTTGCATATTGGTTGTGAGAATTTTTGTTTTCTTTATCTTGAGGTGTAATCCATACTGAAGGCTGTGGTCTTTGATCTTCATCAGTAAGTGCTTCAAGTCCTCTTCACTTTCAGCAAGCCAGGTTGTGTCATCTGCATATCGCAGGTTGTTAATTAGTCTTCCTCCAATCCTGATGCCCCATTCTTCCTCATATAGTCAAGTTTCTCGTATTATTTGCTCAGCATACAGATTGAGTAGGCATAGTGAAAGGATACAACCCTGACGCACACCTTTCTCGACTTTAAACCACACAGTATCCCCGTGTTCTGTTCCAAAGACTGCCTCTTGATGTAAATACAGGTTCCTCATGAGCACGATTAAGTGTTCTGGAATTCCCATTCTTGGAAATGTTGCCCATAATTTGTTATGATCCACACAGTCGAATGCCTTTGTATAGTCAATAAAACACAGGTAAACATCTTTCTGGTATTCTCTGCTTTCAGCCAAGATCCAACTGACATCAGCAATGAAATCCTCATTCTTGCACCATAGTTTGCAGTAATTTGTTGCAGCAGCCCTAAGAAAATAATAGAAGACGGGTAGGCCTGGAGCAAGATAAGCTCATGAAGGCTGGGTGGTCTCACTGGATAAGGGTGATGGTTACATGCCATCCCTTGGAGCCTGGCATACAGTACTTGTTCAGGAATTGGTGGTGGACTCCAACTCCATCAACTGGGTATAAGACAAGACTATGTGCCTAGGAGACCCCAGCTCTGTCCCTTTCTCACTGTGTGACCTCAGATGAATGGAACAATATCTCTGAGCATCAGTGCCCTGATGTGTCAAATGAGGATCATTAGTTCGTTCATTCAATAGATATGTATTGACCATGTACTATGTGTCAGGTACTAGGTACTAGGGATACACTAAAACCAAACCCGTTGCCATCAAGTCGGTTCCAACTCATAGCAACCCTATAGGACAGAGTAGAACTACCCCATAGGGTTTCCAAGAAGCAGCTGGTAGATTTGAACTGCTGATCTTTTGGCTAGCAGTGGAGCTCTTAACCACTGCGCCACCAAGGCTCCTAAGGATACGTCAGTGAACAACAACAACAAAAATCCCTACTCTTGGGAATAGGGAGAAAGACAATGAATTAAGTAAGTCAAATATCTTAGAAGTTATGTTATATAGTAATAAGTAGAAAAAGAAGAAAAATAAATCAGCAAGGGGGAATCAGGTGTAGATGGGAGGTTTCAGTAAAAAGGAGTATCACCAAATTTAAATCATGCAAAGTATGCTCTCAGATCATAACGGAATTAAACCAGAAATAAATAACAGAATGATATCTGGAAAATCCCCAGTATCTGGAAATTAAATAGCACACTTCTGAATGACCCATGGGTCTAAGAAGAAGTCAAAAGGGAAATAAGAAATATTTTTAGCTGAATGAAAGTAAAAACATAACATATTAAAATGTGTGGGATGCATCGAAAGCAGTGCTAAGAGGGAAACACATAGCGGTAAAATGTTTATATTAAAAAGTGTGATCAGGACAGGCCTTACGGGTAAGATGACATGTGAAAATGGCCTGAAGGAGGTGAAGGCAAAGCCATGTGGCTGTCTGGAGGAAAAGCATTCCAGGCAAAAGAAACAGTCCTTGCAAACACCCTGAGGACAGCAAGTTCCTGGTATGTTCAAGTAACAAGAAGTCTTGGGTCCAATGTCAGCTTCAGAACAAGACCTTTAAAATTCCAAACCAGCCTTCTCCATGCGATCCACACTGTATTTTTCTCGTTAACAGTTATCACCACCTGACATTCTATGTGCAGTCAATTCTCGTTATTTACACTAGTTGTGTTCTATGCAGTCACTGCAAACACTGAATTAGCCAATGTTGAACCATTGCTCCCAGAGGAAATACAGGGTTAGGTTTCTTTTGATGGATCAGTACATAACCTTATTTGATATATATTGCTGATTCATTAAATTGGAGTCATGGCCAACAGCACTAT
Source organism: Dugong dugon (assembly GCA_030035585.1). Classification (NCBI taxonomy): domain Eukaryota; kingdom Metazoa; phylum Chordata; class Mammalia; order Sirenia; family Dugongidae; genus Dugong; species Dugong dugon. Next base: position 18,325,176 of record CM057462.1, on the reverse strand, counting down.
AACTCATGCCTGCATGAAGCTTTTCTAACCCGTACTTTCTCTGTAAGGCACCTCATAGCCTTCTTAATGCACTTAGGAACACTAGACAGCCCTTCAGCACTATGCTTGGGGTCCATTTTAAACAGCAAAATCACCAAAAAGAAGCACAAAAATGCAAAAAATGTGGCACAAAATAGACCACAAGAAAGGGCACTTGTTTATAGTGTGAGAGCTAAAACAAGAACGCAGCACGTCACCTCATTCACTTCCAGCTGGGGGCATGTGCGTGGGCGACTCAAACTTTTTGCCATTCTGTCTGTGTATGTGAATGACTGCAAAAACCCCGTGTGATGGTTAAGATTGTGTGTCAACTTGGCTGGGCCATGATTCTCAATGTTTTAATGTAATCACTCCCATGATTGAATATACTGTGAGTAGCCAATCAGATGAAAGGGAGTCTCCTTGGGGGTGTGGCCCGCATCTGTATATAAGCAGACGTTCTGGCTTTTTGCTTTCTCTGGATCCTGCGGCTGCTTCCTGTAGTCTCATCTCCCGTTCTCTTGAGCTGTCAGCTTATCTGCCGAACCTGGGATTCGTCGATCTGCACAGCCTGTGAGTGGGAGCCCTGCTCTCCAACATTCCAATCTTGGGCTTGCCAGCTTCTGCAGCTGTGTGACTTGGGAGAGGCCTCAACCCTGATCCACGGACTTGGGATGTTCTAGCCTCTACAATCACGTGAGCTGTTTCCTTGATATAATCTCTCTACATATATGTATTTATACACTCTACTGGTTTTGCTTTTCTAGAGAACCCAGCCTAAGACACCCCGTAAGCATTGATTCTGAGGTTTCAAATAAATTTTAGCAGGTAGGCGAATTTATAAGTACCAACTCCATGAATGAGGGGGATTGGCTTTTTCAGTCATTTATCTTGTTCACTGCCTGTCGCCCCCTCCCTACCCCATTCACTTGTCACCTCCACAAGGGCAGGTATTTTTGTCTATCTTGCTCATTGCTTCTTTCTGCTGGCACACACTAGGTGTTCAATGAATGTTTGCTGAATGACTAAGTGACCAACCTGCCTGCTAAGCCCTGACTCAAGCCACCCCCAGGGCCAGGCCCTTCAGGCTCATTCATCCCTCCAACACCAGCCAGCTAGCCTTGCTACAGGCAGCAGAAACCCCAGCCCCTGTTCCCACAGGTGGGACGGTCCTCAGCCTAGCTTAGAGATGAGGGTCTGATCTGCCCCACAGGCAGAGGCAAGCCCTCACTGGCCTTGATTTGCCATCTCCCCCAGAACTGAGTTCCCCAGAGCATCTGATTTCCCATCCAGCTAACCATGACCAGGCCCGGAACCTGCCCTGAATTTCCTTCCCCACCCTAGCCCCATGGGGGCTGAGCCCAGGCCTCTGAGGCTGATCTATTCACAAAATGCTAACACAGCCCCTGCCAGTACCAGCCACAGGACAGGAGGTGGGGACCAGGGAAGGAGGAAGGATGGGGCAAGGAGCTGTGGCAAGGAACCAGCACGGCTGGGAAGCAGGGTAGAAAAGGTTCCCAAGGAAACCAAAATGAAACCTACTGCCGCAGAGTCAGTTCCGACTCATAGTGATTCCACAGAGTCAATTCCAACTCGGAGTGACTCCGTAGGGTTTCTAAGGCTGACTGCCACATCTTTCTCCCACGGAGCTGTTGGTGGTTTCGAACCGCTGACCTTTGGGTTAGCAGTTGACGGCTTTAACCATTGCATCACCAGGGCAGATAGTTACTAAGGAAACAACAGGAAGGGCAAGGAACACAGGACACTGAGGCTTGGCCCCCTCCTCACCCTGAACTGACTGCCTAATATCGCCCTCATCTTTATATGACCCCTTTCAGGTTTCCAAATCTAAATAAGGACAGGCCAGGCTGAAGTGGCTGAGTCCAGGGACCTGAGAACAAAATGGGCCACGTGCCCTCCACAAGGGTTATCCCTGGCTTCAACCCCTTAACCTATAGTCAAACATCTGGTCACAGAGTGGCCTCTTTAGGCAGCCTTCCTAGCTAGAACGTTTGACCTGAATAAAAATAATAATAACCAGTTGCCGATGAGTTGATTCCAACTCATGGTGATCCATGTTTGTCAGAGTAGAACTGTGCTTCATAGGGTTTTCAATAGCTGATTTTTCAGAAGTAGATTTCCAGGCCTTTCTTCTGAGGTGCCTCTGGGGGGACTTGAACTGCCAACCTTTCAGTTAGCAGCCAAGCACTTAATCATTTGTGCCAGCCAGGGGCCCCAAAAATAATAATAGTAAGCATGTGCCTACTATGTGCCAGACAGTGAGTGGTTTTCATGCAACCATCTGACTCCTGTCAATCACCCTATTTGCTTATTCATTTATTTACTTGTTTATTCAACAGATACTTATTGAGAACCTACTATGTAACAGCTCTATTCTAGGTACAGGGAATACAGCCGTGAACAAGACACGAAAGTCCTTGCCCCTGGAAAACAGTCTGGTGGTTCCTCAAAAAGTTAAACATAGAGTTACCACATGACCCAGCAATTCCACTCCTAGGAATCTACCCAAAAGGACTGAAAACAGGTACTCAGCCTTGTACATGCGTGTTCATAGCCGCACTAGTCACAGTAGCCAAAAGGTACAAACAACCCAAATGTCCACCAATGGAACAAATGGAGAAAGAACATGTGGTATGAATACAATGGAATATTATTCAGCCGTAAAAAGAAATGATGTTCTGATACATGCCACAACATGGAGGAACCATGAAAACATGTTAAGTGAAAGAAGCCAGACATGGAAGGTTGTTTATGTGAAATGTCCAGGATGTGTAAACCCATAGAGACAGAAAGTAGACTAGTGGTTGCAGAGACTGGGGAGGGGAGTGGGGAGTGACTGCTGGTGGGTACGGGGTCTCCTTTAGGGTGATGAAAACGTTCTGGAACTAGTTAGAGATGGTGGTTGCACAACATTGTGAAGGTACTAAATACCATTGAACTGTCCATTTTAAAATGGTTAGTTTCATGGCATGTGAATTTCACCTCAACTGGAAAAGAAAAAAAAAAACCCTGCCCCATGACCAGACATTCAAGAGGAAGAGACCAACAGTAAGCAAGACAAATATATTTACAAAACAAAAAAACCACTGCTGTCAAGTTGATTCCGACTCATAGAGACCCCACAGAGTTTCAAGGCTATAAATTTGAGCGGAAGCAAGCTGCCACATCTTTCTCCCTCAGAGCCGTTCATGGTTTCAAACCGCCGACCTTCCGGTTAGCAGCTGATCGCTTTAACCACTGCGCCACCAGGATTCCTTACATCAAATATATAGCATGTTAAAAACAAAAAACAAATCAAACCTGTCGCCCTCGAGTCGATTCTGACTCAAGGCGACCCCAGGTGTTACAGAGTAGAACTGCTCCACAGGGTTTTCTTGGCTATAATCTCTATGGAAGCAAATGGCCAGCCCTTTCTTCCGTGACATCACTGGATGGGTTCAAACTGCCAACCTTCAGGTTAGTAGTTGGGCACGAACTGTTTTGCCACTAAGTGACCTCATAGCATGTTAAACCCATTGCCATCAAGTCAATTCCGACCCATAGCGACCTTATAGGACAGAGTAGAAGTGCTCCATAGGGTTTCCAAGGCTGTAATCTTTACAGAAGCGACTGCCACATCTTACTCCCATGGAGCAGCTGGTGGGTTTGAACCGCCAATCTTTTGGTTAGCAGGCAAGCATTCAACCACTGCACCACCAGGGCTCCTATAGCATATTAGAGAGTGCTAAAGATAAGGAGAAAAATAAAGCAGTAAAAGGGAGGGGAGTGTCTGGTTGTTGTCGATTCTGACTCATAGTGACCCCATGTACAACAGAACGAAACTGCCTGGTCCTGTGCCATCCTCGGAGTCGTTGCTATGTTTGAGCCCATTGTTGCAGCCACTGTGTCAGTCCATCTCATCAAGGGTCTTCCTCTTTTTTGCTGATCCTTTACTTTACCAAGCATGAAGTCCTTCTCCAGGGACTGATCTCTCCTGGTAACATGTCCAAAGTATGTGAAACGAAGTCTCGCCAGCCTCGTTTCTAAGGAGCATTCTGGCTGTACTTCTTCCAAAATAGATTTGTTCATTCTTCTGGCAGCCCATGGGATATTCAATATTCTTTGCCAACACTACAAATCGAAGACATCAATTCAAGGTAGGTATTACTGGCCCCATTTTAGAGATGGGTAAACTGAGTATTGAAGAAGGGAAATTAATTCCCAAGGTCACACAGGATAAATAAGCTGGGACCATAATTTCCTCCCTGGATCTTGTCCCAGCTCTGACTTCTGGGTGAGCAGCTGAGGCACAGAGAAAGGGAGAAGGAGGAGAGACATCCAGGAAGTGACAGGGCTGCCTAGTGCAGCTGCACAGTTGCTCACTGCACAACTCCAGGTTTGCACCATTCACAGAGACCCTGCAGTCGAGAAGGACACAAGAATCACAAATCTATACGGTGGCCTGGGGACAGGGCTACGTCACAGGGAGCCCTGGAAAGGAAGTGTTCGTCACTATTGGTCTATTTTCAACAGCTTGCATTTTTCACTAAACAATATCGCATAAGCACTTCCTCAAATGAGCACATGAAGATCTAACTTGGCAGTTCTCCAAGTGTGATGCCTAGACCTGCAGCATCAGCATCACCTGGGGTTTCTCCTACACCTGCTGAATCAGACACTCTGGGGTGGGACCCAGCTCCCACACATTGGGGAGCCACGGGAGAGTCTTCAGCAGATGCATGACGTGATCTCCATTTTTGACAAATGCACCCTGAGGGCAGGTGAGAGATTAGAGAAGCTTCTGCAATCACAGTAGCCAGAGATGACAGTGCCTTGTAGGAGGCTGGTGGCCATGGAGGGAGGGGGAAGGGATCATGTTCTGGATAGATTTCAATGGCAAAGCCAAAGGTCTTTGCCAATGAATTGGATGTGTGGAGTGAGACAAAGATGAGGGTCAAGTATGACCCAATGTTTGGGTCCTGAGCACCTGGAAGGACAGAGCTACCAAGGTGGGAAGATGGGGAAGGGGCAGGTCTAGGAGAGAAAGTGCTCAGTGGAATCCAGAGTTTGGTCTGAGCATGTGAAGTTCCAGATAGGACATAGAGGTGCCCAGTGCTGGTTGTTCAGGGGAGAGGACATGTCTAGAGACAAATCTGAGGATTATCAGCATAAAGGTGGTGCATTGATTTCCTGTGGCTGCCACAACAAATTACCACAAACTGGATGGCTTAAAACAATGAAAATATATTCTCTCACAGTTGTGAAGGCCAGAAGCCCAAAATCAAGGTGTTGGCAGGGCCAAGTTCCCTTCAAAGGCTCTAGAGGAGAATCCTTCCTTGCCTTCTCCAGCTTCTGGTGGTTCCAAGCATTCCTTGGCTTGTGGCTGCATCACTCCCATCTCTGCCTGTCTTCACATGGCCTCCTCCTCTGTGCCTGTGTCCCTTCTTCTGTGTTTTGTAAGGATACTTGACACTGGACCTATGGTCCACCTGGGTAATCCAGGATGATCTCATCTCAAGATGAAAAATCATTTTTATTTGTCCTTAACTTACTTACATCTACAAATACCCCTTTTCCCAAGAAGGTCATGTTCACAGGTACCAGGGATTAGGATTTGGACATATCTTTTTAGGAGCCACCATTCAACCTACTACAGGGGGTATTTAAAGGCCCCACCCTTGTCTCTCTTGTTCACGTCTGTGTACACAAGGCCTGGAACAGTCCTTCATATAAGTATATGGTATATATGTATATGCTCCTTAGAAGTGAGGATGGCAAGACTTTGTCTCACTTATTCTAGATATGTTATCAGGAGGGACCAATCCCTGAAAAAGGACATCATGCTTGGTAAAGTAGATGGTCAGCAAAAAAAGGGGGAAGACCCTCAACGAGATGGACTGACACAGTGGCTGCAACAATGGGCTCAAACATGGCAAGGATTGTGAGGATGGCACAGGACCGTGCAAATTTCGTTCTGTTATACATAAGGTCGCTATGAGTCAGAAACAACTCGACAACACCTACCAACAGCATATACAGTGTAACCTGTGAGAGATGGAATTCAATGTGACTGCCTTGTTTTTCCAGATCTCACAAGTTTTCCACCTTTGACAGGGTGAGGTCTTACCACTTTTCTATCACTATTAGTGGAAAATATTTTAGCTTTCCTTCTCTCATAGGTTTCCAAATTACACAGTTTCCGACTTTCGCAGGTTTTGGTGTTGTTAGGTGCTGTCTAGTGGGTTCTGACTCATAGCAACACTATGTACAACAGAACGAAACACTGCCCAGTCCCGCACCATCCTCAAACACCTTTGAGCCCATTGTTGCAGTCACTGTGTCAATCCATCTCATTGAGGGACTTCCTCTTTTTCACTGACCCTCTATTTTACCAAGCATGGTATCCTTCTCCAGGGACTGATAACATGTTCAAAGTACATGAGATATCTCTTGCCATTCTCGCTTCTAAGGAGCATTCTGGCTGTTCTTCCAAGACAGATTTGTTTGTTCTTCTGGCAGTCCATGGTATATTTAACATTCTTCACCAACACCATAATTCAAAGGCATCAATTCTTCTTTAGTCTTCCTCGTTCATTGTCCAGCTATCGCAACTGAAAATGCTATGGCTTGGGTCAGGTGCATCTTAGTCCTCAAAGTGACATCTTTTACTTAAAAATAAATAACTTTATTCTATTTATTTAATTAAAATTTAATTAATTGAAATATATACTTCAAATAAGTTCATTTAAATTTTTGATATTCACGAATTATAACAATTGCTATTGTGCATTTTTAAGACCATTTTGAATGTTTTAGAAGAAAATATTCTTTTGAAAAAAGATACGAAAAATAATTTTTATTCGTACTCTAGCCTCAGGATACCAGTGCGCCCCAGGGAGAGTGAAGAGAAGTCCCAGGCCCCACATCGCCCAGAATCAGGGCGCCCCCTCCGGCCGCAACCACGAGACCTTCCGATGGGGCTCGCGGCAGCTGTCCTTCCTTCGTCCGGCCGCCAGGTGGCGTAGGCAGGACAGGAAGGCCTTCGAAGCCGTTCATCTCTGTGGTCCCGGCAGGCGACCTGCATGACCCGGAAGCCGTGCTGCCGGAGAAGGCGTACTTGTGGGTAGGAGCGAGGTGACCCTGGCTGCAGTGGGAACTGCGGCAGCCGCAACGATGGGGGCGCATCTGGCCCGGCGATACGTGGGCGATAGCTCGGGGGAGCCTGATCCCCTGCGGATGCCCACCTTCCCGCCGGACTACGGCATCCCCGGGCGCAAGGAGCGCGGTGAGGCCCAGTGCGCAGGCGCGGACTTGGGGCGCGCGCCGGGACCCCCCGAATCCCCAGGGCTGGACTCGAGCTTCACCCGCTCGTCTCTGGGCTTATCCTTGGCGTAGGCCTGGACGAGTCCAGCGGAGGCACTGTTCCTGCCTAAGTGGGGAATGCCAGGCAGAGGAGGGCACGGCTTGGGCAAAAGCCCCGGGACAAAAGAGAGTTGTGATTTGGGGGGAGGGGAGGACATGCGGGGTTATCAGAGAAGGGACGTGTTCACTGTATCACTGCTGTTTCTAGGCATACACGAGGGGGGCCCAACTGCACACACTGTTCGGCACGTTGCTTTTTTATGTAATAATATATCACATCAAGCGAGTCCCAAGCTGAGCACCGCGGATACAGCAGGGGCGCAGGCTCTGGCTTCAGGGAACTCACCCTAGTGGGGCAGATGGTGGAACCAGGTAGACTTGTGGGGAGGAGCCTGGGGAGTATCAAGGAAGGCTTCCAGAAGGTGGTGGCTGGAAGTGAAGAGGGAAGGGGGTCGAGCAGGAGTTGACCAGGCAGAGAGGGCTCCAAGGAGGGGGCAGAACCAGTGCTTCTAAGCAGGGGAGGGACATGTCAGATTTGCTTTGCCAAAAGGTAACGCTGGCCGCTGGGTGGACAGTGACTGGAGGTGGGGAGTCCCCTAAGTGATGGGTGTGCACAGAAGTCAGTGGGTTTGAGAGAGCCTTGGGACGGGGTGTAGTCACTCCTCTCATCCCAGCTCCTGGCCACCCTCCTCTGCCATTACACCCTGCTTTACACACAGCTAGCTTTGCAAACACCCACAACCCTTGCTGCTCTCTCTTACTTGGCTAAACCATAACCCTGGTTAAACGCTGCTCTCCCCCTCCTTGACTCCTGCCCCTGTGCAGCTGAACGCGACGGGAGAAAAACACCCAACGTCATTGACTGGCCTCCCGTCGTGCTACCGGCCCTCCACTAGCTAATCCTTCGCTCTCCCTCTCTCCATCCTAGATGGCCGTCCACCTCTCCCTCAGATTCCAGCACCTCCTTCCGCCCCCTCTCAGCCCTTGACTTTGCATCTTTTTTGTAGAAAATAGACGCAGCCGGAAAAGAGCTCTCATGGGTTCCCAGCACCCTTCTTCCTCTGCACCCTCAGACTCCACCTTCCCTGCTGTTACTCAGCTGCCCCTGATCAAGCCCCTTGAACCCTAGATTCCTTCCCCTCATCTACCCAAGGACGCTGCAGTATCCGTTCTCTCTTCCTTGCAACGTTGGCTTTCCCCATCATTGTGCAAGTAGAGCTATTTCTACCATTTTAAAATGTCCTCCTGGCCCTACCTCCGGTGACTGCCCCCTCTCTCGCCTTCCTTTCATGGCTGCTTTTGAGTGTACAAGGGGGCCCAGCTGCACATACTGTTCTGCACATTGCTTCTTTTATGTAACAATACATCACATTGAGTGCCAACCCTGGACCAAGTCCCAAGCTGGGCACCGCAGATACAGCAGGGAACTGTAGGGGCCGCAGGCTCTGTGTTCAGGGAACTTACAGCCTAGTGGGGCAAACAGTGACACCAAGCAGATATGGGGGGAGGAGCCTGGGAGTTACCGAGGAAGGCTTCCAGTGACTGTCCCCTTTGTCACCTTCCTTGGGCACTTTTGATCTCACCTGCCCCCTCGGAGCCCCTCCTCACTGGCCCCCAGGGCCCCAAACTCCCCTGGCCCTCCATCTACCTCGCCAGCAGCTCCTTCACTGATTCTCCCCTCCTCATAAATGTTGGGGTGCTTCAGGGCACAGACCTCTCTCTCTCGTCTCCACACTCCCACTCTCAGGGAGTCTGCTAGTCCCCTGGTTTCACATGTCTTCAGCATGCTGACGCTCCAAGTTATATCTCCAGCCAGGTCTCCACCCTCAACTCCTGGCTCATGGCTCCACTGCCTGCTGCACATCTCCACACGATGTTAACATGCATCTCCCACACGTCGGGTCCTAACAGAGCTTCTGGTCGTCCCCCTGTGCCTGCCCCTCCCTCCATCTTCCTGTCCTGGTAACTGGCAGTTCCGTCCTCCCAGGTGTCTGCAGGACTCCTCCCACGCCTTCTTCAGATACCACTCAGTGACCACTCAGTCTAAAATCGTGATCTGTCTCCCAGCACTCCCTGGCTTATCTTCCTCCCCAAGACTGTCAGAAATTCTGCCACATTCTGCACTCTGTCTCCTTCCCCGAGACTGCCTGCTGCAAGGGCTGGAGTGCATGTGTGTCCTGCTCCCTGCACCCGGCATGCAGTAGGTGTACAGTAAACCCTTGTTGCTGAGATGAGAGAGCACCAGGTGCTGGTGGCAGCAGGTGGATACACAGCATGCGGCTCAGAGAGGGGTGGGTGGAGGGATAAAGTCGGGCCTCTTCAGCAGATGGGGTGGTGATGGAAGGCATTGATCAGAAGGAGCAAGGGCTCTAGGGACAAGCCCCGGGAAACCAGCACTGAACGTTTAGGTGAAAGAGCAGGGAGGGTGGGGTACAGGGGAGCCGTGGGGAGAGAACCGTTGGAGGAGGCTGAGGATGCGTGGGGTCCTGAGATCGTGGGTGGCCCTGGTGAAAACTTTTGAGTGGTGGTGGGCAGGTTGAGGGGGCGGGAGATGAGTTGTTTCTAGACAGCTAGAAATGGGGCGAGGAAGCAGGGGGAGAGAAGCAGCAGGGAACAACTGCAGTGGAGACATGGGCAAGGTCACAGCAAGGAGCTGGGACCAAGGAAGAAGATGGAGGGAGGTTTGGGAGGGGCCTGAGGATGAAGAAGGCTGGGTCCTGTCTCTTCCAGAGGCCGGGGTTAGCAGTGGGCCAGGAGGCCAGAGCCTGAGAGTTGGGTTGTCAGAGACCACCCCAATGGCTTCCAGCAGGTTGTTTTGTTGTGGGTGGGGCTTGCCGGTGGGCAGGGCACTGGGGCCGAGGATGGTCAGCCCTCTCTCTGCGGCCTTCATTATTAGTTCAGTCACCTCACACAGTAACTGAAGAGCTGACCGCTGGCCCATTACATAGGTGAGGAAACCAAAGTGAGGGACAGGAAATGACGCATCCAAGGCCGCGCAGCCGGCCGGTGTGCAGCTGGGCCTCCCCTGGGCCCACACTGTATCGTGCCCAGCAGAGGGGAGGGTGGAGAGGGGTGGTGGGGGAGCGGAGGCCAGGTGAGAAGGTGGAGTTCTTGGCTTATGGCCGTGTAGTGTGGCTTTTCAGAAGTGACCATGGGGGTGGGGTGGGCAGACCTGGGGAAGGGGAGGCGAGGATAGAGTGCAACCTGGGGTGATGGGGAGAGAGAACGCCACCGCCCCCTCACCCGGCTTGTCTCTGTGCCAGTTAGCAACAGGACTGTGTCCTCCTGACCCTTCCATATGTCCGAGGATGGCCCTGATTCACTGTCATCTGCTGCCAAACTGTCGATGGGTGACACCCCCAGACGTGGCTCCGTGCGGGCCCTGGGTGTGGAGTAGGGGGAACAGGAGGGGGCACTGGGCAGGAGGGCGCCCGCTGAGCCCAGCCCTCGCCTGCTCCCACAGAGATGGTGGCCACGCAGCAGCAGATGAACGACGCCCAGCTGGTGCTGCAGCAGCGGGACTACTGCGCCCACTACCTCATCCGGCTGCTCAAGTGCAAGCGCGACAGCTTCCCCAACTTCCTGGCCTGCAAGCACGAGCAGCACGACTGGGATTACTGCGAGCACCTCGAGTGAGCCCGGCCCCGCCCCACCACACCCCAGCTCCACAACCCCAGAGCCCACCCGACCCGATCCTGCCCCCGCCAGCACCCCGCAGCAGGATGCAGCTCCAGAGGGCAGAGGACTGAGGATTTCCTCCCAGGTTTCTAGCTGGCCCCACTAGGTAGGGCAGAGAGGAAAAGCCTGCAGTGGTACAGGTGGGGGCCCTGCCCTGCCTGGCAGAGATGCTCCCACCTCCTCCACAGGCTCGGGAGGCTGCCTGGGCTACAGGCTTGGGCAGAGCTCAGGCTTAGAACTGCAGGGTCCTCCGTACTAGAGGTCTCCCCAGATGTTCTGGGGCACCCACTTCTGTCCACTTCCCAGGGCCAGGGAGCCTGACAACCCTTCTCTGTCCCCAGCTATGTAAGCCGCATGAAGGAGTTTGAGCGGGAGCGGCGGCTGCTCCAGCGGAAGCATCGGCGAGAAAAGAAGGCCGCAGACGTGGCCAGGGGCCGTGGGTCTGGTGAGGTAGCCCCCGAGGTGGCCCTATAGGGGCCTGCTGCCACCTTGTAGACCAGTTGAAGAAATAAAAGCATCCAGATCCTCAACCTGCCTCTGACTGTATGGTGGGGAAGGCGAGAAGGGTAGTGTGGTTTCCAGGACCCCCTACCCCCCAAAGAAGGACACAGAGCCTGGGTCCAGCTGGCAGGCAGGCAGATTTTATCCCAGGTGCTGGAAAGCTATGAGCCCCAGCCCTCCCCTAGACTAGCACTGGGGTGGGGGGAAGAGAGGCCGGCTTGGGCTGAGCCTGGGGCCCTGGCCTGGGGTGAGCAGGCAGGCAGCAGGGGCAGCAGCTCAGAGCAGGAAGGGGATGATGGGCGAGCGCAGAGATGGGTAGTCACGGAACTCCTTCAGGTAGCTTCGGTGCTTGCCCTTGGCCCAGATGGTCATCTGGGTGAAGCCGACCAGGGAGAAGAGAGCCACTGTGGGGCAGAGCAGGGGGGCAGAGCAGTGGTGTCAGGGAGCGGGGCGGGGTGGCGAGATGAGGAGGCAGGTGGGTGGGGTGCTGCTGGGGGAGGAGCTGTGGCTCACCTGGGAGGCACTGTGTCATGATGGTGAAGCCAATCCAGGAGCCGACCTGTGGGCAGGATAAGCAGGGAGGGTGGGTGTGGGCGGGGCCGGAGCAGTGCCCACCCCGTGCAGAGCAGGGGGGTGCCTGTGTGCTCCACATGCCAGCCCCAGGGAAGCCAGCTCTCCCCTTTCCAAATGCTCACAGCTCAGGCTGCCAAAGCTGCCCCAATCTAGGCACCACTGCTGGGGCTGGACCCTCCACGTGGGACCCCAAGCCCCTGCAGGGGACGTAGAACCCTCACCTCGTAGGTGTAGTTGGGGCAGGACACCAGCAGGAAGAGCCACGTGAAGGGATTCTTGGTGGGGAATGGGATCTTCCTTGTCTTGGACCCTGGCAGGAAGGACCAGGAGGGGTGAGTCAGCCAGCCTGGCCCCCTCCCCCAACCTGCCCACCTCGGGCAGTACCCACCTGCCGGCCGCAGGTTCCGCAGGGCCACATGGATGGAAAAGTTGCCGAGCTGGCAGATCTGTGAGAGGGGCAGCGGCAGGTTCAGGCCCCCAAGTCAGGCCAGGGCCTCCCACCCTTCCCTGCCTTCCCCCCTAAGCCTCCCCCCACACCCCAGCCTCCTTACTACAAAGATGGCGAGCGCCAGCTTCACCTGCTGAGCTCCGTAGGCTGTAGAAAAAGCAGAGGGGGGGTGGCCATTGAGGGAGAGCAGGGCCTGGGAGGGGGTGGGGCTGAGGGGCCAGAGGCCACTTACTGGGGGGTGTGTAGAGAGGGTGGTTGATGTAATAGGCCATCCAGGCAGCGAAGCCCCAGTAGTACGTGCAGTTCTGAAAGAGATGGGGCTGAGTCTGGTGCCTCCAAGGGGGACAGGGCCCGAAGGTGGGGGGCCCACAGGTGGAGGTGGGCGCTCACCTTGAAGATGTTGCGCAGGGGCATGGTGCCGTGGGAGAAGCGATGCACAAAGAGTGTCTCCAACAGGCGCTTGACGTAGTGGAATGAGTGGCAGATGCAGGCAAGGCTGTGGGGGCAGCGGGCTCAGCAGGGCTGATCCGGCCCTCAGCCCCCGCCCCGACCCTGCCTGGCCCCCACTGCCCCCTACTCACTGCACGACTGTGTGCCGACTGGACGTGAAGTCGTACTTGTGGCCATAGATGAAGGGTACCCGGAAGTAGAAGAGCAGGTAGATGAAAAGGGGCCCTGCATACTCCGTGAGGAACACCTGTGGTAGATGGGGGCCAAGGTGAGTCGTGCCCCACGTGGCTGAAGGGAGAGGAGGCTACGGGTGGGGTCAAGACTCACCGTCACCCAGCTGATCTGGGCCCCCAGGTCCCGGAAGTAGAGTGTGGCTGTGGTGCCCACAGGCAGCTTCTGCAGGACATCCTCATCCTTCAGGGACTTGCCCTCTGCAGATAAGCAGGAGGCTCAGAGCTGCCCAGCTCCTCACCCCTACCCCTGAGCCAGGGCACAGCCGAGTGGGCAGCCGTACTCACTGGGGTCCAGGCGGAGGGACTGGCGGGCAGGGTACCACTGTGGATCTGCAAGGAGAGCACATGCCAGTCACAGCGCCAGCCTGGCCACGGCCCAGGCATGTCCAGCTGCCTTATGCCCACCCCAACCGTGCCCTCCCATGGTGTGCTGCCCCCAGCTTCTTGTGGGTCCTGGGGCTCAGGTACCCACAGCTCCACCACCCCCACTGCTGGTCCCAGACAAAGCCTGAGGCTATGTGGTCCTAGGACACAAGCCCACAGAGCATGGGCAGCAAGATCTTGTCCTTTCGGAAGCCCAGCAAGGGCATTCCTGTGATGGCCACGCAGGGCGCCTGCCCCAGTACAGCTCAGAGAAGCCTTGGTGATGCTCAGCGGCAGCAGGCCCCTGGGGGAGAGGCTCAGCCCTGAGTCCCTGCCCAGAGGGCTCACACAGGGCAGCATGGCCACCCCGACTTACGGGTCTTGGTGAAAAGGTTCTTGATCTCGGCAATGGTGGCGTGGGGTTCCACCTGGGGGAAGCAGAGGCCGCAGGGCTGTCAGCCAGGATCCCTCCTGGTTAGGGGCTGTCAGGCTGAGGGCTGGGGCAGCACTACAGTTGGGGGTGAGGGTAGAGGGAGGCCTAGGCCCCCATCCAGGGCAAGGGAAGGAACAGCAGCTCCTTGGCTATGACAGTGAGGCCACTTCTAAAGAGTGGGGATGGCTGCTGGGCCTGGGGGCTCCAGTCTCACCCTAGCAGTGACACTCCTGGCCCAGCGGGGAGATGGTTTGAGCGTGGGAAACTGGATCTGCTTCTCTTGACCTCGCCTCTGTCCTCTCCTCCATCCCACCCACAACTCCGCCAGTGAAGCCCTTGGTCTGAACCAAACCTCCCCTGAAAGGGTCTAAGCCCCTTCCCCCAGGCCTGGCCTCAGCGCCTCCTTCCCAGGCCCCAAAGCCCTGCAGGGTTCCACCATGGCTCCTCGCTGCCTCTCGCAGCCAGGACGCCTGTCTACCCAGGGCGAGCAGCTGCCAATACCAGGAGTGGCCTGCTGGCTGGGGTGGCACCCTGTGTGCCCGCTGGGGGTGCTGGGGGACACTGAAGGGCCTGGCTGGACACTCCTGGGCTCCCTTAGGCAGGCTGCTGCTCCCCAGCTCTGGCTAAAGCCACTGGAAGGAGCAGGGGTTCCAGGACCCGGGCCTTGGCTTGGGGCCACAGATGGCAGCCACAGTCCTACCTTGTCCAGGAAGCACAGCTTCTCCCGCGTCTTCGCGTCCAGAATCTCCACCTCAAAGAAGAGAACGGCCTTTTTAGGTTTCTTGGCCACCTTAGGGGGTGCAGGCCCAGGAAGGCTGTTGAGGCTCAGAGCAAGGCCCTGGCTGGCCTCTCGGGGCACTATGTTCATGTCCATGCCACCCTCAGCACCAGCCACCAGCCCTGCCTGCTCTGCTCCACGCCCGCCGCAGCCAGTGGCCTAGCTGCCGCCTGTCAGCCCCCACCACAGACCTCCCCACTGGAAGCAGCTCTGGGCCGGCTGGCTGATCATATTCTGCCACGGCACTGGAAGGGAGCCCGTGCCTGCCCTGCGTGGCAGGCTTCTCTGCCAGATGTAACCCGAGTGGCACCAGAGCCACAGCCCAACTAAATATAAAATCTGCCCAGACTCAGCCCCCAGGGGCCGTGCCACAAACCTCCTTTGGGGGCTCTATGCGGGACCAGGGCACCCAAACAGAGAAACTTCTTAGTGGGTATGGCCTCCCAAAAGACCAGGGGCCAGAGACTCCCCAGCCAGGCAGAGGGGCCACCCAGGGCCGGAGAGAGGATGAGAGGCCAGCAAAGGAGCTCACTGGGCCTGGAGAAACCCCAGCTATTTTGAGAATCCGTGAGATAGATCATCCATTTCCCCTCCTGAGCTGTAAGAGCCACTCCGGATTACTTTCCTTGTGCATTTGTGTTCCCAGGGAGGTGACAGATTCCAGAGTTACTGGTGCACAGAGCTCTAGCTAAGCATGAAAAGGGTCAGGAAACCGGGGAGCTCCAGGAAACAGCCCCCAGCAGGACTGCCAAGGCCTCGATCCCCGCACAGTGGCCACCCCTAGCCCTGCCCTACCAGTCACTCCACCCATTTCTCACCAGGTCCACCCAGGCCTGGTTCAAGGCCATATCCAGGGGCCAGTTTTCTGGCATGTCTGCCCAACATCAGACCCACCTGCAGGCCTGAGCCCTCCAGAAGCCCAGAGTACACAGCCTCGGCCTCTTTGCACCTCCCAGGCCACAGCCAGACCTGTGCTGGGCCCAGGGAGCCTGTCCCACTCTCCCTGATCCCACAGGGGAGGGTCCAGACACGGGGACAGAAGGAGCCCCTGGGACATGTGGCCCACCTGTACCAAGCAGGCCAGAGAAGGCACCAGGCACGAGCAAAAAAAGGGTATGAGCTGTTGGAGGCAGCAAAGTGAGGCCTAGCAGCATCTGTACAGATGCCAAAAGGCCTGAGTGCCACGACAGGGACCCTGTTAGAGATGGGCCATGTGGGCAGGTCCAGGTTTGCTCCCAAATCAGCCACTGTCCAGCAGTTGCTGGGGATACTTCCCACCCAGAGCCCCAGTTGGGCTCTTGGTCAGAGACAGAATGGGGACAAGGGACCAGAAACAATGCTCTGAGACTCAAGCTCCATGCCAACCCCAGGGTGGGGCCTCAGGCAGTCAGGGGCCATCTGAGAATGTGCCCACCCACCAGAGCCGGGGACACAGGGCCAGTGCACCAAGAGCCCACGCTGATGGAAAGGGCTCCACCATGACACCAGAGAAGCTGGGCTCCCTTCGCACCTTCCCCCGATGTGTGCACACGCAGATCTAACACGCACATACACAGACAGATGCATGCCCCCGACAGCAGGAGAGGCAAGTGCACAGCCTGGCCGTGCAGGAGACAGGAAGTGTCTGCCCAGGGACAGACTGTGAAGCTGCAGCAGGGGCCTGACTGAATTCAAAGAGTAGCTGCAGGCTGTCAAGACAGGTAGGTACAGGGAGGCCCCATGGGCACCGTGGCATCCTTCCACGAGGTGAAGCACGGGCCTGGGACCAGGTCTCTGTCCCCCTGCGGGCCACCAGGTCCCTGCCCAGGCGTGGCCTTCTGCCCATCTGTGACACACTGTCCCCCCGGGGACACTACCTACCATCCCCACTCAAGAACCCACTATCACCCGGCTGTGCCCAGCTATGGGGCCTGAGATGCTCGACCGTTCTGAGCCACAGGAATGACAAGCACTGAGCAGAGAGCTGGCACATGGAGGGGAGCACCAGGCCCACCAAGGGGACTTACGGGTGAGGGCAAGGGCGCAAGCAGAATGAGCTGGGAAGGGCTGGAACAGCAAGGCCCTGGGCGGGCACCGGGGCTGCAGGTCTATTAATAGGCCCTGGGCCCAGAAAGGCAGTGCCCACACACTTTGGGAATCCATGTGGCCCACAGGCCAGCAGCACCAGCCTCCACTGGGAGAGGAGCCTCGAGTTCCTGCTGAAACACTCAACAGCTTAAAATACAACCGTCTGGCCCTGCCCGCCAGCTGCCGAGGGGAGGGGTGAAACCGTACCCTCTCCCCCAGCCCAGACACAGGTCCAGGGCCCCGGAGGGAGAGCAGCCGGCCGCTGAAGGCCAGGCTGCTGGGAAAGGAGGCAGGGCAGCAGAAGGGTGCAGCAGCGAGGGTCCGGGGAGGTGGCTGGAGTCTGCAGCAGCACCCAGTCCAGGCCACGGAGGAGCCACCTGCACCCCCAAGAGGTAAGGCTGGCCGCAGGGCTAGCACCCAGGGACCCAGTCTGCTCCCTTCCATTTCCTGCCCTCAAATCCCCAGACCCAGCAGCCATTTTCTCCCAAAGATTAAAAGGCCCTCGGGGTACACGAGGCCCCTCTCTATTTTTGCAACTTCCTATGCATCTCTAATTGTTTCCAAATAGAGCTAAGAAAAAAAGGTCCCAGGGCACATGGCAGAGCAGCAGAGGTTCCCCACCCCTACCCGCCCCAGGAGACCCTGAGCCTAATGTGGGGAACCCCTCGTGTGCTGCACCCCACCCCACTTGAAGAGGGCTGGGGTAAAGGCCCAGGGTGAACACAGGCCTGGGGTCAGAGGGCACCAATGGCAGGGCAGGCAGCGGGCTCAGGACCCATCCCTGGGAACGGAGGTGGGCTGTGGGTAGGGAGGAATGGTAGGCCCTCCTGAGGTGAGCCCCCATACCCTTCCTGTCCCCACAGAGAGGAGGGGGCAGCAGGTGCTGCTGCTCCCATGGCTGGGGTGGGGGGCTGAGCGCTCTCAATGGATGAAGTGAGGGCTGGGGGCGGTGGTAGTCATCTGCCCAAGGTCCAGGTGCTGTCTCTGGCAGGAGGTGTGGTCCAGCAGCCTTGGAGGGGCACAATGGGCAGGCAGAGGACAAGGACGCACGGGTGCCCTGGGCTGGGGTGGGCAAGCAGCTTGTGATGACAGTTCCACTAGCTGGGAAGGAATTCTCATCCCAAAGCCAGAGATTCACCAGCCCGGCCAACAGCAACTCGTGGTAGCACGAGGTCAGGGCACACAGCCCAGGGCCAGGGGGCAGGCGGTGCCTGCAGCCCACCCTGCGGGAGGGGCTCGGGGCCAGGCTGTGAACCCCCACCTGCAGGCCAGAACCCAGGCCACAGCCCAGCAGGTGGAACTGATGGAGCAGGAGGAGTAGGGGCCTCGCTGTCCCAGCTGTCTAAGGCAAAGTTTCCAAGATTTTGGTACCAACGGTTATACCATGGTGGGGGACTCAGGGCTTTGCAGGCTGTGCCTTCTTCTACCTGGAGTGCTCCCCTAGAAACCCATGTGGCTCCCCTGATCCTTCAGATGTCCTCTCAGGGAGGCCTTCCTGACCATCTGCTCAAAAGAGCAACTGTGTCCCCAAGAGAGGTCCGCTTCTGAGGGGGAGGGGGGGGTCTGTGTTCCCCCAGCACCAGAACAGGGCTGGCATGGAGCTGTGCTCTGCAAACATCTGGGAGGGCTTGAGGCACCTGGGATTGCCCAAGGTCACACAGGTCGGACCCCACGGTCCCACCCCATCCACCCTCCGCTCCTGCTCTTCCCTCACAACACCAGGAGCCCTGCCCACTCCGCCTGTCCCCACACCAGTCCCCCAGGCGCCTCCCTCTGCCCAGCCTGTGTGACCTTGGCTGGGACATCTGCCAGACCCGGTGACATGCCCACCTGGCACACTGGTGCCAGATCCTCCTGCCCTGGCTCCTGCACGCCCCTCACCAAGGAAAAGCATTGGCTGACTGGGCCAGAGGGCTCCAGCTCCCCGGAAGCTGGGCTCTGCTTCACCGGCAACCCCCACACGGAGGAGCTCCAAACTGATGGGCTAACACGGTTGGGCCCTCTGAGGCGGTGAGGGTGTGAGGGCCAGCGGTAGGCCCACCTCCTGAGCTACGCTCACACTCCCCAGGCTCTGAGGTCAAAGACTCAACTACTTCCTGTGTGTGGTCCTGGACAAGTTACCCAACCTCTCTGGGCCTGCCTACTCTCCCCTGAGCAGTGGGCACCCCCGCCTACCTGACAGCACTACTGTAAGAATCAGAGATGACACTAACAAATTTAGTATGTTAGTATGCCCAGCACAGAATAAATCAACATTGTTAAGAATAAATATTATTAGACAAGCACTACTGGAACAGCAGTGGTAGTCACAGGCAGGGCCCTGGCTGAGCACTCACGCCTCCCCAAATGCTAACTGTGGCCACCGCCTAGAGGATCAGGACCTCATTCCAGCCTGCAAGTGGCTGAGGCGATGATGCTCTCCACAGCCCCCTTGTGGTCATAGCCTTGCTCCACAGCTGGAAGGTCGCCCACAGCCACCTGGCTCCCTGGGAAGGCCCTATCCTAAAGGCCAGTGGAGGATGGGACTGAGGTGCATGGTGGGACACAGAGAAAGAGAGAAGCACTAACCCCAGTCTGCCATGGTCAGTGCCTCAGGCACTGCTCCAGGACCCGAGGACACAGCAGTGAACAAAACCAAACCCCGCCTTCATGGGACCTGCCTTGAGGGTCTGAGCTGGGGGGAGTGGGACAGAAGCAGGGATAGACAACAACGGTACTGCTGTCATAAGTGGTGTGGAGCAAATACAGAGAATGGGGGGGTCAGGAGTAATGGGTGGCCATTTTAAATAAAGTGGTCAGGAAAGGGATCCCTAAGAGACATCTGATAGAGATCAGAGGGAACAAGCCATGTGCATATCTAGGGGAGGGCATTTCAGGCAGAGGAACACCCAGTACAAAGTCCCTGAGGCTGAACTGTGCCTGGTCTGTTAAGAACAACAGCGAGGGGGAGGGTGGGAGGAGGTGACAGGGCAGGTCATGGAGGGCTCACAGAGAACTTGGGCTTTTATCCAAGTGAGGTGGGAGCCATGTAGGGTTGTGAGCACAGAAGGAACGTGCTCCGACGCAGGTGCTTCCAGGTGCCCTCTGGATGCGGCAGGGGAAACAGGGGTGGGGGAGGTGACTGCACTGATGGGGCTGGACCAGGCAGGGACCATAGAGGGGTGGGAAGTGGGTGGATTGTGGACAGACTGTGAAGGTGACGCTGACATGATCCCGCTGATGGTTTGAATGTGGGGAGGGAAGAGGGGAAGAGTGGTAGGAGAGTCTGAGCCGAGGTGGGAGGTACAGAGTCCTAGCAGCAGGAGTGTGGGTCTAGCAGGCGCCGCCAAGCTCTGGTTTGGAAGAGCTGAGTTTGCAACTCCTGCTGGACACCTGGTGGGATGGTCGGCCAGCACTGCACACAGGATCCAGGCACTGGTGGCCAGGAGCCTGGGGGAGGGCACTGCTCGAGTCTCGGTCTCCCCATCTTGACAATGCAGGCTGGCCTGATGCTTCCTAGGCCCCCCGCCCATCCGTAAACAAGGAGACACAACAGCCTCGCTGCAGAGCCCACGTCATGGGCCCAGCAGCCTCCTGGCCCCAAGACGAAGAGCAAGCGCAGGATTCTGGGACACCCTCACCACTTCCTGCTTATGCACCTGGAATTTGTGTATGTCATTAAATGCAACCTGCTGGTGGTAAATCCCGATGATCATGGGTGAGAGGAGAGGCTAACAATCGCTGCATGCTTCCTGCTTGGGCCAGAACCTTCCGGATGCCCCTCCTTCCATCCCACAGCCCCCCAAAGGGCGCAGGAGCCAGGAACCCGGTGTGGCAGATGAGGAAGTGGCAGTGTAGACAGGTAAGGAGCACGCTCTGGTCATCTAGCAGTAAACACTAGAGCCTGGACATGGCAAGGCACTCCCCCTCCCACCATGGCACACACAGGCCTCTAGGTTGAGCTCCAGCAGGCCACATGCAGAGCTGGCACCTTGTGGCAGACCCTGCCCCTAAGGACCCAGCTCCCCAGCAGGCTGGCTTGGACCCCAGGGAATGAACTGCCTGGAAAGGGGCCCTCCGAAGGGGCCGCCTGTGCAGGGCTATCTGGCTTGACCCAATGGGAGCCTGCACAGGCCCGCAGGGAGGGTGCCTGCACCACGGCCATGCAACATCTTCTGGGGCTGTGGCAGAAGCCCGTGAAAGCCCCAAGAGGCCTGGCTGTGGGTGCAAGTCTTGCTCAGGGAAACCAAGGACCCCAGGCAAAATGCAAAGGGCCCAGCAAGTCCTTCAGGCAGCCTCCAGGCAGCCTGGTTTGGGCAGTGAGCTCCCCAACCCCCCACCTCCGGCATACCACTTCTCATAGACAGGCTTGACCATATTTGCCTGGAATCCGGCTCAGCACTTTAGCTGTCTTCCCTTCCACTCTCCAGAAATAACCAGTCACACTGCCAGTGCCAGGATGGCTGAGAACACCTTAGGTTCAGCTGCCGGGAAGCCAGCACAGGCCACACCTGCTGAACCAGAAATACCTCCTTCCCCATGGCAGCAGCTTCACTCTGACCACGTTTCTCCATGATGCCCAGAGAGTAACTGCGCCAGCCACCCCACGGCTGCCTTGTTGGGAGAAGGACGTCACCAGGTGAGGGAGGGCCGGGAACATACTGAGTGCCCACACCTAGGCCCTCGACCAGTCTGCTCCTACCTGTGCCCCCACTTGTCAGACAAGGTGGACAAAGGCAGTGGGGCAGGGACCAGGAGTACCTGGCACTGCTGTTCCTGCCTGGTGGCACCCTGTGCGTAGCATGGCCACGATCCAGCCTTGGGGAACATTCATCAGGTGGCTGTGTGTACACCGGCTGGGTGCTGCGACCACAGAAAGCCCAAGATGAAGAGGCGCTGAACAGAATCCAGAGGCGTCAGGGGACCAAATCTCTGCCCTGGGCCTGCCTGTGTTCTATGGCCCAGCTCTTCACTCGGACAACCCACTTCGCCTCTCTGGGCCTCCGCCAAGAGGGGTCTCCAGGGGGTGCTGATCCACCCAGAGCAGCTTGGCAGGGCCTGTTTCCTTTGGAGAGGCGTCCAGGCAAGTGGCACTAATAGTAACATCTACCAAATGCTTACCTCGTGCGGAAGACTGTGCTAAGACCTTCACCTGCATCAACTCATCCGATCCTCACCCCAGGCCTGGAAGCTAAGACTGTGATGCCATCAAGCAGCTCAGAAAACCTGGGCTGGGACAACCCTGGCACAAGGGCACGTAGCCAGGAAGCACCTGAGCCAGTGCCGAACCAACTGACTTGGGCCCAAAGCCCTGCTTACAACCACAATGCAACACCACCTCCACTTTGAAGAGATGAGCTGACTGCTTTAAAACAGCAAAAGGAAAAACACATACACACACCGGATCTGATTATCTGGAAGGCAGCCCCCACTGACACTCCAACTCCGGAAGCTCATCTGGGCAGGTACTGACTCCTTCTCACACGTGCAGGACACATCTGCCCACAGGGAGTGCACAGCCTGCTGCCCCCCAGGCTTCAGTCTTTCCTGGGCCAAGGACCTTGCCCCCTGGCCTCAAGTGGTCAGGCTGTGCCAGGGGAAAGGCCTGTCATCTCCTTACACCACAAAGAGCCCAGCAGGGACCCAGCAGCAGCCACGTCAGTTCCCGCATGTTCTCCTTTGCATATGGACGGAAGCCAGCACTGGGCCTGGCAACCCAGTGCCATGAGAGGGCAAGGAGATATCCAGTGCTGACTGAGGAGGCTGTGCACAGGGGCATGGACCGACCTACCCAGTCTCACGAGCCATAGTCTCTCCGAGAGAGCCCAGGCAGAGGGCAGCTGGACACACTGAGGAGGATGCATGTCCCATTCCCTGGCTCTCAGCCCTGGCTGCGAAATCAGATCCCCCCCAGGAGCTCCTCCCTGCCCCCGCCCCCTCCTCACGGCTCTTCAGGGAGTGTGCCAGTGCCTGGCCTCCGCAGTATCCCTCGACACTCCCGCTGACACTGTTAGATGGCAGTGTTACCTCATTTTACAGCCGAGGAGCCTGAGGCTCCAAGAGCACAAGCAACAGCCCCAGGACACATGGGCTCCAGGTCCAGGGGAGGGTCTTTTGAGCTAAATGTTTGAGGCTGGAGGGGGCTTCCTTGGACGTTCCCGTCTGGGCCCACTCTTCAAGAGCGGCCCCTCATACTCGCTTTCGCCTCCCCAAGCCCTGGACCCCTGGAGGACAGCCTAGACCTGCACCCCCGCATCCCCACGCAGGGCTGGGTTGGTAACCGCGTCTGTGCCTCTCTCCCATCTCTGGGCAGGAAGGTGTCATTGAGCCAGAAGGCTGGAAGACGGCAGCCGACTCTGAGGCCTGCAGACACAAGCTGACCAGAAAAGCAAGAGGAGTACATCCAGCCAATGCCCCCCCGGTCCACCACTCCTGAGTCCCAGAGGCAGGTGAGTCCCACCCATGAGCTCAGCTGGCACACACCCCAGCCTGGGCCCACACACTCACCATGTAATAGACACCGAGGCACATCCCCAACAGGAATTACCTCATCTACTACCATGAATCCCCTTTTGTGGATGAGGAAACCAAGGCTCATTGGTTCACTCAACAAATGCTGACTGAACACCTACTTTTGGGCAGCTCTGATGAGGGCTGTAGGAGAGAGAGAAATCCCTGCCCACGTGACTATGACATTCGGGGGAAACGGAGACAATAAGATAAACAACAGAGTATATTAGCAAGTGACATATGCCACAGAGAAGGGACAGGGCGTGGAAAGTGAAGGGTGTGTAGTTTTATATAAAGTAGCCCAGTGGACTTAAAGTGGACTTTAGGTGAAGCCCTGAAGGGGGTGAAGGAAAGAGATGCTCAGGTGGCTGGGGAGAGCACTCCAGGCAGAAGAACCTCCCGTGCAAAGGCCCTGGGGTAGGGACATGCTTGGTGAGCTCAAGCAACAGTGAGGAGGCCCACAAGGCTGGAGCAGGGGAGCGAGGGGAGGGGAGGGGAGGGCAGGGAAGTAATGGGGGAAGGGGGAAGAGATCATGCAGGGCCATGTTAGCTTCTACTCTGAATGAGGTGGAAGCTATGAAAACTTTTGAACAGAAGAGGGTTGTGAGCTGACTAGGGTTGTTAAAGGATCCCTCTGGACTGTGAATAATAAGGGTGGAAGCAGGGAGCCCAAGAAGAGGTTATGGTAATAATTCCATCGACCTAACAATGGCTTAGACCAGGGGTTGGCAAACTACAGCCCATGGGCTAACGCCAGTCTGCCGTCTATTTTTGTACGGTTGGCAAGTTAAGAATGGATGTTTATAAATTCCCCCCCAAAAAAGAAGACTAATATTTCATGATGTGAAAATTACATGAAATTCCAATTTCAGTGTCCATAGTAAAGTTTTACTGGAACACAGCCACACTCCTTGGTTGACATCATCTATGGCTGCTTTTGAGCTCTAATGGCAGAGTTGAGTCATTGCCACAAAACCGTATGGCCCCCAAAGCTGGACACATTTGCTATCTGGCCCTTTGCAGATAGCCTGTCGAGCCCTGGTTGAGAGCTGGTGAAGGCAGTGAAGGTGGTGAGCAGTGGTTAGAGTCCAGATGTCTTGTGAAGGCTGAGCTCAGGATAGGCTGACTTCTGGACACGGTTGCTACGAGTCAAAATCGACTCAATGGCAATGGGTTTGGTTTTGCTTTGGACATGAGGTGGACCTCTGGTGGCACAGTGGTTAAGAGCTCAGCTGCTAACCAAAAGGTCGGCAGTTCAAATCCACCAGGTGCTCCTTGGAAACCCTATGGGGCAGTTCTACTCTGTCCAATAGGGTCACTAGGAATCGGAATCAACTCTATGGCTATGGTTTGGTTTTTTTTTTTTTTTTTTTTTTTTGACATGAGGTGTGGGGGAAAGGGCAGGCAGACAGTTTCAGGCCTGGTGACTGGAAGGCTGCAGCTGCCACTAGCTGGGGCTGGGAAACACCAGGTTTGGGCGGAAAGAGTTGGAGCCCAGTTTTGGACATAATAAGTTCCATTAAGCACCCAAGTGGAGCGAAGATCTGCCAATTAAGAAACCTCACTCCCTTAGTCCCCATTCCCCATCCCATACTCTCCCCCACCCATGAATCAGGCTGAACCATCCACAAGTGAGCACATGCAGTGCTCACATATCCTCTAAAATAGTTTTGAAAATTCTATGTAAAACCTCCCTTCTACGTTTTTAAGTTGACTATTTTTTTCACCTGAGCTTGAACTGTTACAAGAAATATAATTTGTGGCCTCCTGTAAATAACAACAATTTAATATAAATATTTATTTCCATTAAACACATCACCGTCAAGTCAATTCCAACTCCGAGCCACCCTGCAGGACAGAGTAGAACTGCCCCATAGGGTTTCCAAAGCTGTAAATCTTCACGGAAGCATACTGCCATATCTTTCTCCCAAGGAGCCACTGGTGGGTTCAAACCGCCAACCTTTCAGTTAGCAGCCAAGCAGTTAATCACTGCACCATTTATTAAGCTCTATTAAACCTATCTGTGGAAAACCAAACCAAACCCGTTGCTGTCAAGTCGATTCCGACTCACAGAGACCCTACAGGACAGAGTAGAACTGCTCCACAGGGTTTCCAAGAAGCAGCTAGTTGGATTCAAACTGCCAACCTTTTGGTTAGCAGCTGAACTCTTAACCACTTTGCCACCAGGGCATCTAAATCTATCTATAGAGTCTAAATACTTTAGTAATCTGATCATCCCTTTAAAAAAAAAAAAAGTATGAACAAGCTCTTCAACATTTGCTCCATTTTACCTTGAAGTTGACTTCTACCCTCCCACATTATTCCAGTATATATATTTTATGTTTGTAGGTTATTATTGATTATCCTACCATAATGATCAAATTGAAATTTAATTTTTTAAAAACACATTAGAGACGTAAGGCTCTAAGTATAAAAAGAAAAATCCTTCATGATGAGTTATTACAACATTGTTGTTATTGTAAGGTACCATCTAGTTGATTCCAACCCATAGCAATCCCATTGGACAGAGTGGAACTGCCCCCATAGGGTTTCCAAGGAGCAACCAGTGAATTCAAACTGCTGACCTTTTGGTTAGCAGCCATAGCTCTTAACCACTAAGCTACCAGGGCTCCATTCCCCATTGCCATCAAGTCAATTCCAACTCATAGTGACCCTACAGGACAAAGTGGAACTGCCTCCATACAGTTTCCAAGAAGTGGCTAGTGGATTCAAACAGAACTTTATCACAACGGTTGTCAGTAAGAGCTACACATACACAGTAGAGGGTTACTGGCACTGCGGCTCTCAGTGGGATGGATGTTCTTTTTCCTATAGTCCAAGCCCCATGGCAACTATTTCTTATTGTGAGAAGGAGAGAGGGTTCAGCGATGTTCTTGCTCTTATATTTCTTTATTCTTCTCTTTTTTAATGTAAACACTGAGGAACTGTGCTCACATAAGTAAGTAGATGAGAATGGACAGAGTTTCTGTGAACTCCTGAGATGTATGCCCAAAAACTCCCACAGGGATCTATTACAGGAAATATCTGTAATGATCTTAGGCCCACCCTTGACTTTTCTGCAAGCAAGGACTAGGACCACCTGTGTGGCAACAGGACTTGTTCCCCTGTGATGACAGTCACTCACTTTCTCACCCCCTATACTGGTCCCTAAGAGCCAAGTGGTCCAGCTGAGCATTACCAGTCATGGTAGACCATCCCTGCCTGCGCTCCCAGTCCAGCCTCAGTCCCATGGGCCGCGCCTCCCTGGGCTTCACATGGCCCAAAGGACTCGGCCAAACCCACCACACCGTCACTTCTATACGTAATGTCAGCCCTGAGCTCCACCTGAGGGTAGCTGCAGCAGCCTCCTTCTGCCCTATGGTCCCTGGATTGCCTGTGCCCAGAGCTCTGTGGGGACAGCAGGCCCAGGCGAGAGAGCCCACACAGCCCAGGAGGTACACAGCTGCAAGAGGCGGGGCCCTTTCCCGAGCAGCATGAGGAGTGCTTCCCGCCAGAGGTCTGCGAAAGGCTTCTGCCCCCCTGCACGTGGGGGGCGTATGTAACCCCCAAGGCCTTTTCTGCTACCTGAGTGGTTCTCAGCTTCCTTAGCTCCCAAATACACACTGAGCACCCCATTGTGTGAGCCTGTGCTGGGCTCGGGTGAACAGGACTCGGTCCCCAGCCACAAAGACCTGTGTGTGACAACGGCTGTGTGCCAGTCAGTGTTCAGGGTGCTGGGATACAAAAGTGGGCACAACTGAGAGAGGCCACATCTGCCCCACCACCACATCACACTCAAGGAGAACAAGGGCAAAACATCTACCATGAAGACTAGGTCAGGATGTACCGGGAACTGTGACGAAAAGAAAGCAGGGCTGAGGCCACGGGGAGGTGCCAGTGGCGCCACAGCCAGAACCAAGCCAGGGCCAGTATGAGGCTCCTGGGGGAAATGCAAAGGTCCTGAGGCAGCAATGAGCTTGGCAGGCCGCAGAGGCTGGGGCAGAGTGAGCTTTAGGGACAGTGGCCAAGGAGGAGGCTGGAGCGGAGGCCAAGACAAGCACTTTGGGTTTTACACTTGAGCAAGTGGGAAGCCAGTCTGGTTTGGTTTCTAGAAAGATCTCTCACTGCTGGGGGTGAACTGGACTGGAAGAAAGCTTGCGTGGTAGCAGAGACAGTGGGAAGGAGCTCTGAGATAACTCAGGTGGGACTCTGGTGGCTGGGACTAGAGGTGGGAAGGGCAAAAAGGCAGCCTCATTTCTGGATTCTAAGACACTACTGATTTTAAAACAAGCCGCCAATTTTGGGTGCGGGGGAGAACTATGTATACCAATATAGGAAACCCTGGTGGTTTAGTGGTTAAGAGAGACAGCTGCTAACTAAAAGGTCAGCAGTTCAAACCCACGAGGCGCTCCTCAGAAACTTTACGGGGCAGTTCTACTCTGTCCTGTAGGGTTGCTATGAGTTGGAATCTACTGGATGGCAATGGGTTAGGTTTGGCTTTTGGTGTATCAATACAAAATACAAACGTTGATTGTATGATGCATCCCAACTTTAAAAAATAAGTTGCTGTCAATCCAACTCATGGCAACCCCATGTGTTTCAGATTAGAACACTCCACAGGCTATGACCTTTCAGAAGGAGATCACCAGGCCTTTCTTCTAAGACACCTCTGGGTGGGTTCAAACCGCCAGTCTTTTGGTTAGCAGTTGAGCACTTAACCATTTGCGTCACCCAGCTTCTCCTAAAGCCAGCTGCCATCGAGTCAATTCTAACGAATGGCAACCCCACGTGGGTCAGAGTAGAACTGTACTCTGTAGAGTTTTCAATTAATGGCTGATTTTTCAGAAGCAGATCACCAGGCCTTTCTTCCAAAGCACCGCTGGGTGGACTCAAATGTCCAACCTTTCAGTTAGCAGCCCAGCACTTAACCATCTGCATCACCAAGGGACTCCCAACTCCAAAAAAGTTAAAATGTGGAAGACATTTCAGCAGAGGGGTGCAGGGCTTCTAGAACTACACGGGAAGCTGGCCCCACCTCGTCTGTAAAGGGAAAGGAAAATGAGGAGAAAATGCTCGGCTCCAGCTGCTCAGAGGGATCCAGAAAGACACCAGCGGTCACCTTTCCACCTGCAGCTGTCATTCCAAAGGCCAAGGCTCCCAAAGCCTCTGTGGTCTCAGCTGGCTCAGCTCTGCCATCTGGCTGACAAAGGGCAGAGAAGGGAGAGTCAAGGGAAAGGAAAGGAATCCAGGAGTCTGGCGTGGGCGTCCTTTCCCACGCCTTCACCTCAGTTGTTAGGAGACTGGGAATGGTTTCACCCCAGTGTGCCATCGGGGGCCCCAGGTGAGCAGGAATGAGGCAGAAGGTGCAGTTCCTGGACTACCCCTCTAGACCACACCTAGAGGAGCCCATCAGGAAACGTCATCAAGTCTACTGATCTGGGCTTAGCGCTTCCCACAGGACCCCCATCTTACCCTTACAGAAAAACTCAGAGCTCAGGTGACTTTGGGTCAAAAAAGGGAAAAAAAGAAAAACAGCCAAAGTCAAAAATACCAAAGGATGAGCAGTGACCAGCCTCAAAGAAGGGCAGGAGCCACGCGGACACAGGCACGGGTGCCAAACGAAGCCAAGCTGTGGTCACAGGAAATGCTGCGCACCTGCGGGTGCCCAAGGGTCCTCTCCTCCAGGTCGGCAGGCTACAGTGCCCATTTTGTTGGCATCGACTGCCAGCATGGGTACCTGCCGAGCCTGAGCTATGACCTGCTCTACAGGATGCTGTCTCCAGCTGAAACATCCTCACTTGATGTTCCACAAGCATCTACTACGACCTAGCCAGGGGTCACAGAGAAGCAAGAGGCCTGTGTCCATGGGGCTCCCCTCCTAGTGGGGAGAAGACACCCAGTAAACATTCTCAGATGGTGCTAAGTGCCGTACAGACAACGGAAGCATGAGGGGACTGAATGATCAGAGAGGGCCTCTCAGAGGAGGTGACATCTGAGCAGGATTTGACAGGATTCCTGGAGAAGAGGGCAGGGCTGGCCTCTCCCAAAACCTCCCAGCACCAGTGCTCCGGCCCCAGCCCAAAGCTTCCTCACTCTGCCCCCTGTGGGCCTCCCACCCCCAGCCAAGGAGAGTTGGCTTATTGTCTGGAGTATTACTAAAACAACATACTACCTCAAACTATCCATGTCTCCACAAAAACTCTGATATTGTCCGTACCCGCCTCCAAAACAGAGATGTGCTTCCCCAGTCCCACCCTTCTGAGAACGTGGGCTTGGCAGCTCCGCCCACCCACCCACCTCCTTCTGAGTCAGACTCTTGAGGGGTCCAGGTAAGTACTTCTCCTCCCAAGAAAACCCGTGGCCCCAGCCCCATGATCTCATGTTCAACCACTTTCTGACACCTAAGGAAGACCTAGTGCTCCCAACTCAGCAGACCCACCCCAAAGACTGGCGCTGTTCCAGCAGGCCCCACCACACCCCTGGCACGGCTAAAAGGGAAAAGAGGATTCAGAAGGACCTAGAAGGTGGCGCAGACACCTGCAGTCTCCCCAGCTTCTGGGACTGGCGTGGACTCTTTACATAACCAGGGAGAGGCCTGGTGCCAGCCTGCCAGTCACCCAGGAGCTCCTGAGAAAGCCTTTATCCCTCGGAGGGCTGGGAAAGCTTGTGGCCCCTCTCTCACTAACCAAATAATGGGGGCAGGGGGCCCCTCCTCTCCCACAAAGCCCAAACACTAATCCCAGTCCACTTTTAAGTATCCATTTGTGAGCAAACACTATAAAGTGAGGGCCCCGATAGCTTCAAATAAACTGCCCGCTCAAAGTTAAACTTTTAGTTTGTAAAATTAACAAAAAAGAGACTTCCTTTGCCCTCAGGATAAAGTCTCTCCCGATGGGCACTTTGTCATTCAGCATCTCTGTGTCCAGGCACCCACACCGCGCAGGAGTCCTGGGACGTACACAAAAAGCCCAGCCTCCAGGTCTCCGCACACAGTGTGCCCCAACCTGCACCACCGTCCCCTCCACCTAAGACCTCGTCCTTCAGGCCTCGGCCCAAATGAAGAGACAGACAGAAGCTGTGGTTTGCTCATTCCAGTGTTCTTGGCGTACAACAGACATAGAGAAAAAAATGAACTGATGGATAAGTGATGGGTGGGAGAGCAGAAAAGCAAGGCCCTGAGCAGGAGAACTCCTGGACTGGTGGAACCTGCTGGCACCTGTGTGGCAAAGGGAGTCCCGGTGCAGACTTGGCACCTACGCCTCAGCACGGTCCAAGTGAGGAGAAGAGTCAACAGGACAGGCAAAGCTCAGGGTGGCCCCAGGGCTCATGGCCAAGTGGCCGGAAGAAGCCGCTTCCTGTGCCAAGAGCTCTGATGACCAGCCACTCAAGGCCATTTTCACCAAGGAGACACAGACTCACCTGTTCCCCAGGAGCCCGACAACAGGGAGAGAGGCATTCACTAACCTACTCATTCACCCAAAAGCACGTACCAAGCACCTACTGTGAGCTAGGCACGGTGCCACATGCTGGGGCAGCAGCAGGAGCAGGCACCCAGGGTCCTCACCCTCACAGAGCACCCCATCTGAAAGAGCACCAAGTATCCAACAGAAACACAAGCAAGGCCCGTGACGGATGCTCTGGAGGAGATGGGCAGGGGTGCACTCAGATTGGATGGTCATCTGAGGCCTCTCTAGGATCACATCTAGGTGAAGTCTCAGTAAAGAAGGAACCAGACATGTGAAGTCAGGGGCAGAACCCCCCAGGCAGAGGGCCTGGGATGCACCAGGGCAGAAACATGGCTGGGGAGGGTTTGAGGAAGTAAAGGAGGCCAATTCCACAGCGAGCAGTAAGGAGTGAAGAAACAGGACAGATGAAGACAGGAAGGCTCTGGGGGAGAGGTGAAGCAGGGAAATGCTTGCTGTTGTTATAATCTGCCATCAAGCCTGCTTCAACTCATGGCAACATGATAACAGAAAACACGGCCCAGCCCCGTGCCATCCTCATGATCGTTCTTATGTTTGAGCCCATGGCTGCACCCACCATGTGTCAATTCATCTCCTGGAGGGTTCCCCTCATTTTCACCGTCCCTCCATTTTATCAGACATGATGTCTCTTTCTAGTGATTGGTCTTTCCTGATGACACATCTAAAGTAAGTAAGACTAAGTCTCACCATCCTCACTTCTAAGGAGCGAAGAAATTGAAGTTGTCAAGGATTTCATTTAACTTGGATCCACAATCAATGCCCATGGAAGTAGCAGTCAAGAAAGCAAACGACGCACTGCACTGGGCAAATGTGCTGCAAAGAAATGTTAAGACCCTCCAACTGACACTGGAAAAGAGCCTCTGGCTGCTGCAGGGTGGAGGGAAGCGAGAGAGGCAGGACAAAATTGAGGAGGGCTGCCAGGAACAGAACAGGCTGTGCTTCTGAGTGAGGAGATCGTGACAGGCAACGGGTGACCCACAGGACTTCGAGCACCCCGTTCCTAGGATAGCTCTTCATCCCCACAAGTTAAAAAGTGGTTTCTGAGAGCACCCTGACTTTGCCCATAGAGAAGAGAAGAGCTGATCATGCCAAAATGCAACTTCCAATCTGGGTGACATTTTATCACAGCTGGCAGATACAGTGGCCTTTGGGTTTCTTCCTCCATCTCCCAGCATATTGTTTAGCAGAAGTCTGTCTCTAGGAGCCTCCCGGGCCTGTTCACTGACAAGAAAAAGTTGGAGGCCTTCAAAGCAGGCCACGTACAGCCCCAAGTTAGGCAGCACTGGTGATGAGGGTATGTCCCGACCCACCGAACAATTCGTCCTCGTCCGCCCACCGCTTTGTACCCTTCCTCAAGCAGGACACGGTGGAGCACTTCACGCTCCCCAGAGGCCTCACAAGACAGTGTCCTTTTGAGGTTTCATGAAGAACACGGAAGCTCAGCTGGGTTCAGTCACTCTCCTGAGGGTGGCCCAGTAGCCTCCAAGGCCCTGTCCTCCACCCCCAACACTCCACTCTCTCCTCAGCGCATGGCCACTGGGGCCCACCCACAGAGAAACCCATTTTGGGCTCCTGGAATCCTGGCTCTGCTGTGTGACCCTGGCATAAAAATAAAAACAAACCTAGCCGTCAGGTCGATTCTGACTCATAGTGACCCTGTAGGACAGAACAGAACTACCCCATAGGGTTTTCAAGGCTGTAATCTTTAAGGAAGCAGACTGCCACATCTTTCTCCTGGGGAACGGCTGGGTTCAAACCGCTCACCTTACGGTTAGCAGCCAAGTGCTTAACCACTGCACCACCAGGGTTCCTGACCCTGGCATGGTGCTCAGCTTTTCTGTGCCTCAGTGTCCTCATCTGTCAAACAGGTAAGAACAGTATCTGTTTCATATGTTTATCATGAGGGTTAAGTGAATGAATAGATAAAAACCACTTAAAACGTGGTCAATAGTCAGTGGTCAACCTTGTCAGTAGTTAAGCTCTTTTATAATGTTCTGGCTGCTACAGAAAGTATCCCCAGGTATTAAAACATTCTCTGCTGACACTGTCAATATCAGCAAGAGGGTGTCAGGACCCAGCCTGAACTTGACCAACCAGACCAAGGTCTCTGGACTTTCTCACCCAGCCAGGCCTATCAGTGAAAGCACATGGATTCTCACCCTGACCCAACATACTGCCCCACTCAGCACTGCCAAACCCTCCTCCTCTCTCCTCAGGAACCAAAGGGGATCTGCTGGGCTCAGGGGGCCCCTGAGCTCCACACCCCCCACCCCCCCACACACAACCCCACCCCCCAATGCAGCAGAAGCAGCTCCCAACCCCGTGCACACCCACACCCACCACAGGCTGGGCAGGCACTTGGCTCCTCCACCTCAGCCCCTCAGTGTCCAGAGACGAGCATGACAGCAAGTGCTTGTTAAATGTCAGCCATTGTGTGCGCCTGGCCCTGAGCTGAGGACTTTCCAGGCATCTGCTCCTCTAATGCTCAGCAGAGTGACAGCCCCTGGAAGCGATAATCCTGTGAGGTAGGGACCAGAGATGTGCTAGTGAATATGCAACAGGCTGGGGAGTGGGAGGGGCCTGATTTGTAGTGTTTGTCAATGACCATGGTGTAAATACCCCCACCATGGCCAATTTCATGCCCCTGAAGGCAGAGCTGAGATGTGCACAATCAGAGCTGATGCACGCCCCTGACCCCGATTTTATGGATGAGAAAACTGACTCAGAGAGGTTAAGACACTTGCTCCCGTAGGCATGACAGCTGGTAAGTGGTAGAGTGAGGATCTGAACATGGTTCTGACTTCAAACCCCACAGGCGTTGCCATCTTCCCAGGGTGGAGTATCAATCACAAATACTGCCCAACCCAAAGTGGGACTGGCTGTGTGGCCCTGGGACAGACCCTCCTCTGTGGTGGCCTTCAGTCCTTCAACTATAGAATGCTAAAATTAAACTGGAGGATTCTGGGTCTGAGATTGAGAGGGCCCACATCAAGGGAGTGGCTGAGGTGTAGAGCTACAATGCCAAAGGACACTTGGAGAATCTGCCTGAATTACAGTAGCCTCCTCATAGCAAGAAGTCTGCAGGGCGTGGAAAAGCCTAAGATCCCTCAGGCTCTCAGTCTGAGGTGCCCCAACACAGGAAAGGTCCTTAAAGTTCACCCCTTTGGTGACTCGCCAGTCCCAATCAAGTTCTCACCTCCAGAGCTCTGCTGGCAGCTCATCTTATCTGGGCAGGGAGGGCCCCTCAGCCAGGGACCACCCCACTCAGCCCACCTTCAGGGATGCCATGAAGGGCGGCAGTAATAGCAGGGAGGTCATCTGCACTGATGGAATCTGGAGTTAGACACACCTGGGCCAAGGCCCAGCCCATCTGAGTCTTAGGTCTGTGACCTTGGACAACTTAATCTACTTCTCTGAGTTTTGGTTCCTTATCTGTAAAGTAGAAGTAACAACAGTGCTCCCTGACCAGGCACTCACAGGACTCAATCACTGCTAGCCCCACAGCACCATCATCCCTGTCACTACTGTGGCTCTGGCTCTTCCACTGACACACCTCAGTCAGATCCCACCTCTACAGGATGTGACCTGGGGTAGGTTCCCTCACCTTATCCACAAAATGGGGGCAAAAAGAATGCACAGCTCTCAGGGTTTATAGAAGGGCACAACAGTACATGTTAACTGTCACTGTTACTATCATTCAGCAACAACAAAAATAGCATAGGAAGAACAACCCACAACCAGGGTCCCAGCCTGTCTGCAAAGGCAAAATCAATCCCCAAAGCATTTTCAGAAGGCCTGTTCAATGCAGGCGCAGAAGGGCACGAGGGTGAAGAGAGCAAGAAGGCCCCCATCTCAGAACACAGCACCTTCCAGCAAATGACCCCCAATTTACCATGCAGAGGTCAAGGAGAGCTACAAATCGAAACGGCTCAATGTCGAGAAACCCTAGTCACCCCTCACCTATTTCAAACAGACGCAAGCGTTCAGATGAAAAAAGGACGCAAAACAGAAGTGAACTCCTATCATCCCACCTCCCAGGTTTTACTCTATTTACTTGATTCCTCTCCCCCCAACCCCACTTTTTTAAAAAATCAAACAGACATAGCTTCTCTTCACTTCCCCCTCCATCTCTGGGCACGGGCTCCTCTGACAACTTACTACAATTTATCCTTTTACTACGTATGTATCTGTACACAGTACATAGTAGTCTTACTTGAGACACTTCTAAATTATAGAATCTTTTGCAACTTACTTTTTGCCACTCACCCTACTGTTTGGAAATTTATTAAAGGGCTAGGCAAATCAAACTAGATACTTTTTATATAGGGGAATTATCTTCAACAGTTAAAATGAATGACCCAGAGTAACATGTAACACCACCCCTTTTATGCATAACCTTTGATATTATTTTCTAGCAACTTCAAAACCAAAAACCAAACGCACTGCCATGGAGTCCATTCCAACTCATGGCGACCCC
The DNA here is from genome assembly GCA_030035585.1 of Dugong dugon. NCBI lineage: Eukaryota > Metazoa > Chordata > Mammalia > Sirenia > Dugongidae > Dugong > Dugong dugon. The sequence goes on along the minus strand of CM057462.1, from coordinate 18,289,822 downwards.
ATGTGTTACAGATCAGAACTGACCTCCACAGGACTTTCTTGGCTGTGATCTTTACAGAAGCAAATGGCCAGAAGCAGGCTGCCAGGCCTTTCTTCCACAGTGCCACTGGGTAGATATGATACGTCAACCTTTAGTTTAGCAGTTAACTATTTGTACCATCCAAGAACATAGCAACTTCATACATGTTCTTTAATACTGATTTTTGCTTTAACAATTAAATGGGCTAAGCTCCAAGGAACACCCACAGGGAAGCTCAGAGAGGTTAAGCAGCCTGCCCTGGGTCACACAACTATTTTGTGAATGGCAGAGCCAGGATTCACCCTCAGGCTTCTGATTCCAAAGTCTATTCAGCTACATCACCATTACACACTAGTCTTACTTCCTCCTTAATTTTCACATTCCTACCTAGGATGGGTAGTTGGAAACCATGGCCTTGGTAACAGAAACGATGCCAGAGATCTCATGATAGAATTTTGCAAGACCAATGACTTATTCATTGCAAATACCTTTTTTCACCAACATAAACGGTGACTATACACATGGACCTCGCCAGATGGAATACACAGGAATCAAACTGACTACATCTGTGGAAAGAGACGCTGGAAAAGCTCAATATCATCAGTCAGAACAAGGCCAGGGGCCAACTGCAGAACAGACCATCAATTGCTCATATGCAAGTTCAAGCTGAAACTAAAGAAAATTAGACCAAGTCCACGAGAGCCAAAGTACAACCTTGGGTATACCCCATCTGAATTTAGTCACCATCTCAAGAACAGATTTGACATTCTGAACACTAATGATCAAAGACCAGACAAGCTGTGGAATGACATCAAGGACATCATACATAAAGAAAGCAAGAGATCATTAGAAAGAAAGAAAAGACCAAAATGGATGTCAGAAAAGACTCTGAAACTTGCTCTTGAACATTGAGCTGCTAAAGCAAAAGAAAGAAATGATGAAGTAAAACAACTGAACTGAAGATTTCAAAGAGCAGCTTGAAAAGACAAAGTAAAGTATCATCATGACATATGCAAAGAGCTGGAGATAGAAAACCAAAAGGGAAGAACACGCTCGGCATTTCTCAAGCTGAAAGAGCTGAAGAAAAAATTCAAGCCTCGAGTTACAATAATGAAGGATTCTATGGGGAAAATATTAAACAACGCAGGAAGCATCAAAAGAAGATGGAAAGAATATACAGAGTCATTATACCAAAAAGAATTGGTCGACATTCAACCATTTCAACAGGTAGCATATGATCAGGAACTGATGGTACTGAAGGAAGAAGGCCAAGTTGCACTGAAGGCACTGGCGAAAAACATGGCTCGAGGAAGTGACAGAATATCAATTGAGATGTTTCAACAAATGGATGAAGCGCTGGAAGTGCTCACTCACCTGTGCCAAGAAATCTGGGAGACAGCTACTTAGCCAGGTGACTGGAAGAGATCCACATTTATGCCTATTCCAAAGAAAGGTGATCCAACCAAATGCGGAAATTATCAAACAATATCATTAATATCACACACAAGTAAAATTGGCTGAAGATCATTCAAAAGTGGCTGCAGCAGTATGTTGACAAAAAACTGCCAGAAATTCAGGCCGGATTCAGAAGAGGACTTGGAACCAGGACTATCACTCACTGCTGATGTCAGATGGATCCTGGCTGAAAGCAGAGAATACCAGAAAGATGTTTACCTGTGTTTTATTGACTATGCAGAGGCATTCAAATGTGTGGATCATAACAAATTATGGATAACATTGCAAACAATGGGAATTCCAGAACACTTAATTGTGCTCATGAGGAACCTCAGGCAGTTGTTTGGACAGAACAGGGGGATACTGCGTGGTTTAAAGTCAGGAAAGGTGTGCATCAGGGTTATACATACTCACCATACATACTCAATCTGTATGCTGAGCAAATACTCCAAGAAGGTGGACTATATGAAGAACGGGGCATCAGGATTGGAAGAAGACTCATTAACAACCTGCATTATGCAGATGACACAACCTTGCTTGCTGAAAGTGAAGAGAACTGGAAGCACTTACTGATGAAGATCAAAGACCACAGCCTTCAGTATGGATTAAACCTCAACAGAAAGAAAACAAAAATCCTTACAACCGGACCAATAAGCAACATCATGATAAACAGAGAAAAGACTGACGTTGTCAAGGATTTCATTTTACTTAGATCCACAATCAACACCCATGGAAGCAGCAGTCAAGAAATCAAAAGACGCATTGCATTGGGCAAATCTGCTGCAAAAGACCTCTTTAAAGTGTTGAAAAGCAAAGATGTCACCTTGATGACTAAGGTGTGCCCGACCCAGGCCATGGTATTTTCAATCACATCATATACATGCAAAAAACTGGACAATGAATAAGGAAGATGGAAGAAGAATTGACGCCTTTGAATTGTGGCGTTGGAGAAGAATACTGAATACACCATGGACTGCCAAAAGAATGAACAAAATCTGTCTTGGAAGAAGTACAACCAGAATGCTCCTTAGAAGCAAGGGTGGTGAGACTAAGTCTTACATACTTTGGACATGTTATCAGGAGGGATCAGTCCCTGGAGAAGGACATCAGGCTTGGTAAAGTACATCATCATCAAAAAAGAGGAAGACCCTCAAGCAGACGGAATGACACAGAGGCTGCAACAATGGGCTCAAGCATAACAACGATTGAGGGCGTGGCGCAAGACCAGGCAGTGTTTTGTTCTGTGGTACACGGGGTCGGGGTCGCTGTGAGTCAGAACTGACTCGATGCACCTAATAACAACAACAACCCAGGTTTTCGGCTTCCAACAATTGTCTCTTGATTAGAACTCTTCTAGAACTTTCACATATTTACTCCTAGGGAGACAGCTGAAGGAAGAAACTGGCCTGAGGCAAGGTACCATGCTGGTCTAGAATAACATATAAGATGGGCACCAATAGAGCTACCCTCGCCTTGCCTCCAGGTACGTGGCTGCAGGGGGGCAGGGGAGGATGGGAATTGAGCTGAGTTCAAGAAGGTTGCCCTCAATTACTTTCCAGGAATTTACAAGATGCAGTAGCTGTTTTTCCAGTTCCTAAGGGGATCTTTTGAGTCTCATCTGGGGTGGTAAAAACAGCAATTAAAAAACCCTGCTGCTAGTGTCTATACAGAGTAAGTTCTTTTCTGACCCAAGACAATCCTAAGCCCTGTTCTGGCAATCCAAGGAGGCCACTTTAGCCAAGGCCCAAGGGTGACCGTTCTAGCTGCTTCTGTCACTGAAGCAGGCCACTTTTTCCTCCCAGATCACAGAGCTGAGAGTGGCAGTGATATGCAACTGTTATTGCAACAGCAACAATAATCTGTCCACCCGCTGCATGACACCAGCCCTCAACCCAAAGCTCACTGGCTGTGGGACACTGAACAAGTACGTGCCCTCCTGGGCATCACTCTGTCACTTGTAAATTGGACTTCATAATCACCAAGGTCTCACCTGGAGTCAAAAAGCGTCTTTTGAAACTAATTCAAAATGGATCAAAGACCTAAATATAAAGCCAAAAACTATAAAGTTCATAGGAGAAAAAACAGGACTAATGCTACAGGCCCTAATACGTGGCATTATCAGAATACAAACCATAACCATCAACACACAAACCCCAGAAGATAAGCTAGATAACTGGGATCTTCTAAAAATCAAACACCTATGCTTTTCAAAAGACTTCACCAAACTAGTAAAAAAAGAAGCTACAGACTAGGAAAAAGTTTTTGGACAGTACAAGTCAGACAAAAGTTTAATCTCCATAATCTACAAGAAAATCTAACACCTCTACAACAAAAAGACAAACAATCCTATTAAAAATGGGCAAAGGAAATGAACAGACACTTCACCAAAGAAGACATTCAAGCTGCCAACAGAGACATGAAGAAATGCTCCCAATCACTAGCCATTAGAGAAAAATGCAAATTAAAACCACAATGAGATACCATCTCACCCCAGCATTACTGGCACAGATCAAAAACACTGAAAGTAACAAATGTTGGAAGGGCTGCAGGGAGATCAGAACTCTTATGCACTGCTAGGGGAATGCAAAATGATACAACCATTTTGGAAAATGATATGGCACTTCCTTAGAAAGCTAGAAACAGAAATACCATACAATCCAGCAATCCCACTCCTAGGAATATCTCCTAGAGAAATAAGAGTCTTCACTCTAATAGACGTACGCACACCTATGTTCATGGCAGCATTGTTCACAATAGCAAAAAGATGGAAACAACCTAGATGCCCATCAACAGATGAATGGATAAACAAACTACGGTACATACACACAATGGAGTACTATACAACAAGAAACAACAATAATGAATCTGTGAAGCATCTCATAACATGGATGAAACTGGAGGACATTATGCTGAGTGAAATAAGTCAATCACAAAAGGACAAATATTGTATAAGACCTCTATTGTAAAAACCCATGAAAAAGTTCACACACAAAAAGTGACAATCTTTGTTGGCTACCAGGGATGGGAGGGGTGGGGGGGAAATACTAAATAGGCAATAGATAAGTGGTATCTTTGGTGAAGGGTGAGAAAGTACACAATACGGGGGACCGGCACAACTTGTACAAGGAAAGGTCATGGAAACTCCACAGACACATCCAAACTTCGAGGGACTGAATTGCTGGGCAGAGGGCTGTGGGGACCATGGTCTCTGGGAACATCTGGCTCAACTGGCATAACACACAGTTTATAAAGACAGTGTTCTACATTCTACCTTGGTAAGTAGCGTCTGGGGTCTTAAAAGCCTGTGAGCAGCCATCTAAGATGCGCCACTGGTCTCATCCCTTTGGGAGCAAGGGAGAATGAAGAGAACAGCATACAAGGAAAAGATCAGTCCAAAGGACTAATGGACCACAGCTACCAAGGCCCTCACCAGACTGAGTCCAGTATAGCTAGATGGTGCCCAGCTACCACCACTGACTGCTCTGACCGGGATCACAACAGAGGGTTCTGGACAGAGCTGGAGAAGGATGTAGAACAAAATTCTAACACACATAAAAAAGACCAAATTTACTGGCCTGACAGAGACTGGAGAAACCCCAAGAGTATGGCCCCCATACACCCTTTTAGCTCGTGGTGAAGTCACTTCCGAAGTTCGCCGTTCAGCTGGGGATTGGACAGCCCCATAAAACAAAACAGGACTAATGAGGCACGGCAGTCCAGGGACAAGGGCTAGAAGGCAGAGGGGGACGGGAAAGCTGGTGATAGGGAACCCAAGGTTGAGAAAGGACAGTGTTGATGTGTACTGAGGTTGCTTGCTGACCACTGTCATACGGCAACATGTGTACTGTTTAATGAGAAACTATTTTGTTCTGTAAACCTTCATCTAAAGTGAGAATAGCAGCACAACTGGAAGAGCGCAGTCGATGCCAATGAGCTGTGCATGTAGAAATTTTTTGAAATGGTGTATCTTTGGCTATGTATATTTTCACCAAAAAAAAAAAAAGATGGAGAAGGGAGAGGGTTGACATGTCGTGGGGTTGTTTGCCAATGTCATGGAACAGTATGTGTAGTACCGTTTGATGAGAAACTGTTCTGTAAACCTTCACCTGAAATACAATTAAAAAAATTTAAAAAAGACAAAAAAATAAAAAGGTTTGATGGGAAGCCTAGGGAACAGTGGTTGAAGATAATGGTGATGGAATAATTTGGAAAAGGATAGTGAGAATAGCAGCACAACTGGAAGAATGTAATTCATGTCACTGAATTGTACATGTAGAAACTTTCAAAATGGTGTAATTTTGGCTATGCATATTTTCACCAAAAAAAAGGTCCTCAAGGTCAAGAAGGGAGAGTGTTGACATGTCGTGGGGTTGTTAACCAATGTCATAAAACAATATGTGTACTGACTGTTTAATGAGAAACTACTTGTTCTATAAACCTTCATCTAAAGTACAATAAAAAAATTTTAAAAAAAAAAGTCTTTTGAGGGGGCTGAAAAGACTGGGGATCTACTTTCGAAAAATCAGCCACTGAAACCCCACGGAATTCTACTCTGACGCACATGGAGGCGCCATGAGTCCGAGTCAACTCCGCCGGTTTTACCTCTCAGTGGGGAGGGTGGCTGGCAGGAGGTGTGGGTTGATTTAGTCCCAAATAGACATGTATTCTTCGATGTGGATACTTGAAACTTTTTCTGAAAAATGTGTTGTATGTGAACAAATGCATCTCTGCTAATTTTTGTCTCCAGCAAACACTTTTGAGTAAAACTAATCTGCTTTCTGCAAACTCAGCTGAGACAAAGGCTCCTCTCATACAGGAACTTGGTAGCTATCACCTCAGTGGGGGACGCTCTCTCCCAGCAAGTGTTAGCAGAAAATGATAACAGAAATATACAGCAAAATAACAATTTATTTTTTCTCCAATGTCACTTTGAACAGTGGATTTGAAGCCCCCCTTCTTTTGGGGAGGGAAAAAGTTTGAATAAGGTCGAGCATGTTCCCCAATCCAAGCCACTGGCATCAGGCTGTTCCCAGTATCCGTGAACTAAAGTGCCCGGTCAAGTGTCCTCAGAGACCTACTTAATTTGCTTGCTGACTAGCAAAGATAAACTAACATCACTGTGCAAATTCCATGTGGATCTTCCATCCTGCATCTTTCAAACTAAATGTAGCTTTTTCTCCAGGGTTAAACAGAGGGTTTGAGAGGGAAAACTATATTAGAAGAACTTTATTCTAGAATGAAAGTTGAACAACGAATAAGAGACTATTTTATTTAATCCTACCTCCTCATTCTTGGTACCACATCAAAAATAATTGAGGATTTCTGGGTTAAAGAGTTCTGGATAATTCGTGAAAATAATAGTAACAAAGAAGGCTGGGAGAGGTAGCACTATTCAGCTTATGAATTAAACCAAGAAACCTCTCCACCTCCTAATTTTCATCTGAGGGCTGGCAAGGAACAGTGGCTAGGAAGTTGGGCTCTAGATTCCTGAATTCCTCCCTGTTCCACATTTACTAGCTGGGGGGCCTCTGGGCAAGTCACTTGACAGCTCTAAGACTATTTCATCTATAAAAAATGGGAATAATGATGATGATGATATGAAAGGACAACAGATTAACAGAATCTCTACTAGGACACGAGTAAGCACTCAGTAAATTATTATATAAATTATTCTTGTTATTAATGTATTTATTATTAAACGACAGTTACTTAAAAATCAATAATTAAATGATTAATATCCTATTATCAACTAGTTCAATAAGCGCATCGGAAGACTTCGTTTTAAGGGAAACAGAGACCCAAGTTTGGAATCAAAAGACTTGGGCTTCAAGAGTAGCCGTGGGCGTGAGATTTCTCCTCAGTGGCACGAAGGGCTTGGCTAAAATGATCTCTTAGATTACCAAATAGCGAGATTAGCTTTGCTGCACCTCCATCACCGCCTAAGCTTCTCCAGGACGTCCAAGGAGAGGAAAGCGATCCAAAGCTCATACAACGGAGAGCTGACTGCAAAACCTCTCCCTAAGTCCGGAGCGGCGGCATGTGCAAGATTTGTGCAAGACTCCCTCGGTCAAGAGCAAGGGTTCTCCTCCCCAGCCAAACCCTGCAACTCGGCCCGCTAGGGGAACTACAAGGAAACTACACGCTTCCCAGGCCCCGCAGAGACCCCAGAAAAGGCACCCCCAAAACAGCCTGGGTTGCAGAATTATAAATACCTTTCCCACACATGCGCACTGTGATTTACGAGTGGCCCCACGGGAGCAGCACGTGCCCACTGCGCCTGCGCCATTCAGCTCCTCCTTTCGGGAACACGACGAAAAGGGGGTCCCGTGGTCGCGCGAAGCAAAGAGAATGGTTTCTGGTAGTCGCCCAGCCCCTGTGGCCTTGTTTCTTACCTCATAGTGCTTCATGGCTCCTTCAAACGGCGGCTGCCGCTGTTGCTGCTACTTCCGACCAGCATGCAACACAGAACCAAACGCCTCGCGCTCGCTACTGCGGCGCGAGACTAACCGCAGCCCCGCGCCAGCCCCGCCCCTCCCTGCCGCGCGCGCCCTGCCGACCAATCAGCACGCGGGGCGCACAACTTCGTCCCCGCCCGGGGGCCATTCTAAGCAAGGACTAGCCCCTCGCGCCATGGGGCTGGCTAATCAGTGTGCGGGACCCAAGGACAGGGCGGAGCACAAGCAAGAGTTGGGGCAAAGGGAGGCTTGGCCGCCCACCAATCAAAACGGGGGGGCGTCTCAGCGCCGCGCGCCCCTTGGCCCCGCCCCTGGTGGCGTCGCTGTGGAAACCAAGGGACGCGACGGTTACAGCAAGGCGGGGGGCGGGAGCAAGAAGTTGAGTGACAGGTAGGGTAGCATCCGCAGGGCCAGCGGCGCGGCCAGGTGAATTCCGAGGTGGGCGGCCCCCAGCGGTCCGGGGAGCGGCGAGAGAGGGCTAGGGGACCGGGGAGCGGGCTGAGGCTCCTGGAGAGCGAAGCCTCTCCGGCGAGGGGACCTCATCTGACATGAATGGGATGGAAGGAAAGGAGAAACGAGGAAGGGGTGGTGAAAATCCCTCCTGGGACCCCCTAACATGCAACCCGAGTCCCCGCCCCATTCTGGGGGTGGCTTCACTGCTCTTGTCAATGCAAGCCCCAGCCCCACCTTGCTCGGAGCTGTGGGCAGGGAGCTCACATTTGTCTCTATCTGCTCTGCCCAGTATGATCACTCTGGCCATTTGTGGATACTGAGCCCTTGAAATGTGGCTAGGCCAACCTGAGATGTGCTACAAATGTTAAATACACACCGATACCAAAGGCTGAGTAGAAAAAGAATGTAAAACATCTCTCTATAACTTTTTATGCCGATTACTCTTTGAAATGATAATATTTTTTATATATTGGATTAAAATATATTATTAAAATTAATTTCCCTTATTTCCTTTTACCTTTTGAATGTGCCAAGTAGAATTTAAAATCACAGACATGACTCACATTTGTAGCTGGTACTTGGGCCTTGCACACTATTTCTATTGGACAGGGCTGGTCTGGGGTTACCATACACTTTAGCTCCCTTGATTGTTCCATGATGAGAGAGCTGGGAGGTCGAGTGCCAACACACACACACACACACACACACACACACACACACACACACACACACACACACACACACACACACACACACACACACACACACACACACACACACGTACGCGGCCAGTGGAGGAGTGGGCAGCACCTGACACACTCCCTCACCTCTTCCCCCTTTCTTCTGGTTCCAGATCCTGCCCCTGAGCCTCAGTGCAACCCCCCTCAGTTCACGATGATAGCCTCCAACAACTGTTGAACCCTCTGGAACTAGAGGCCTGGCATCAGAGAATCAGGAAGAAGTCCTCAAAGGTAGATCTCTGATTCACAGGGGAGCAAGGCAGGGCAAGGGTGAATCATCACTTGGCACTGAGTCCTCCAGGTTCGGCTCTGGAAACTTCTGAAGCTGTAGCGTTTGGGGACCCATCTCCAAGTATTTTGTGCTCCACTACTAACTTGAAGGGTGGTGGTTCGAACCCACCTAGCGGTGCCGCAGCAATCTGCTTTCATAAAGATTACAGCCAAGAAAACCCTATGGAGCACAGTTCTACTCTGTAACACATGGGGTTTCCATGAGTTGGAATCAACAACAGATTTTTGTCTCTGAGTAAAGGAAACCTATCTAAGCAAAACAGGTGGAAACATAAAGGTGTTTTATAATTGTGCCTTCAAAAGCACAGATCTTTTTCTGTTGACAGTTTGGGGGCTCACAGTGTCTTGGGGCTGTTGGCATCCACACAGGCCTTACTCCCTAAGTGGGGTTTATTCATCCTGAGGCCACAAGTTAAAATCCTAAATTGAGTTACTTGAAGTGTCTAATTGTGAGGGGCTTGGGTGGGGGGGACTGAACCTCTAAAATCTAGCCATGTTTTGCTACTTCTGCCAGTTCTGCCAATTTCCATTTTCTCCGACGTGGTGAGTAGGTGAGTCTTCAGTATCACTAGTTCTGGCTAGGTAAGACATTCTGGTGGCCAAATAGGCATCATTTTTGGAGAGATTCCACACATGCTGCTACGGACTCAGAACATTCTGGAATTTCCCTTTGAGACTGCTTCTGTGTGCCCCACACTGACTTTAACAGGCCCCAAATCATTGCTGTGCACCTACTATGCTGTGTGCCAGCTGGCGCATGCAAATAAGTTGAACCCCCTCACTCACAAGAAGCTCATGGAAAGGCAGGATCCAGGCCTCCAGAGTGGAATTCCTCTTTGTTTCTGACCATTATTGCAGGCCCAAGGACCCCTTGTTCCCTCATCTGGCTTTCAGTAACCAGGCTGTTGGCAGAAATCAAATCCACCCTCAGAATGAAGACTGACCACTTTGTTCAAGCCACTCATGACACTGCACTGTGCTGGTCCATGGGGACAGCTAAGTCCTGCTTCTGCATCTGACTCATAAGGGTAACGGGTAGATGCACTGAGTGTTGGCTGAGCCAACTGTAACAAAGTCCCTTAGAGCAGTTTCCAAAGGGCAACTCCAGGGAGGGTTTGGTTGTGGCAGTTTTGAGGGAACCAATAGTCATTTGGACGCCGAAGATCTGGTGTGTTTGGTAGCGTCTATCTGTCTCATAGAGCCCTGGTGGCACACTGGTTAAGAGCTCAGCTGCTAACCAAAAGGTTGGTGGTTCAAATCCACCAGCCCCTCCTTGGGAGCCCTATGGGGCAGTTCTACACTGTCCTGGAGGGTCGCTATGAGTCAGAATTGACTCGATGGCAATGGGTTTGGTTTTTGGTTTTGGTCTGTCTCACATGTTCCCTTTGTAATTCCCACATGCAGGTTAGGCAGGATCTTGATTTTCCTGAAACTTGACTTAGCTTGTTTCTGGGGTGTGTAATGGAGCCGGTCCAGAGTGCTGTGAGGGAAGGTGCGAGACCGGACAAGCCAGGGCTGGTTAGCAACTTTCTGCTGTCAGGAGCCTGGGAGAGAGGTATCCCGAGCCCTATCCTATCTTGCTTTTTATTTTTTTAAGCCCATAAGATTTTTTTTCTTCCTTTGTTTTATTATTATTTTTTAACTAAGGTACAATTTAGATACAGTGAAATTCACCCTTTTTTAGTGCACAGTTCTGAACACATAGCCTTACGTAACCACCACCACAGTCAAGATATTATAGAACATTTACATCCTCCCTCAAAATTCCCCCAGGCCCCTTTGGAGCCACCCCAGCCCTGGCAACCACTGATATGCTTTCTGTCACTGTAGTTTTGCCTTTTGCAGAAGGTCATATGAATGGAATCATACAGCGTGTAGCCTTTTGAGTCTGGCTTCTTCCACGAGGTTCCTCTGCATTGTTTCCTGTATCAGTGGCTCTTTCCATTCTGTGGCTGAGCAGTATTCCATTGTATGGACAGATCACTGTTTATTCATTCACCAGTTAAATGAATAATTTCTTTTATAAGGATCAGCACAAAGCTGGTTCCGATGAGGCAGAGCTTAAAGATGTCCCAAATGTCCACCTTTTCCAAATTGCTGTACCACTCCATCATCTCTAACATCAACTACTCCCCCTCCAACAGTACTCTCCCTTCCATCTTTGGGTTTGGTAATTTGCTGCAACATCTCACAGAACTCAAGAACTGTACTTACAGTTAAGTGGTTTATTAGGGAAGTAACAGGGTACAATTCAGGATCAGGATCAGAAACAACTTAGGATACATTTCTTCAATCAGGACAGCTTCTTCTCAGCTTCTGCTGCTGGGCCCTGCTGCTGCTGGGGGTCTTCTTGGGCGAGTGTTACAACTCTTAGCTCCATGGGTCGGCAAGCCCTACCGCAGCCGTCTCTCACCCTCTTCTCTTGCTGTCTTCCATGTTCCAGCTGCTCTCTCTGTCTCCCTTTAAGCCTAGAGGAATGGCAAAACTGACCAATCCCCTCGTTAGAGTTTCATACAGCTTATTTGCATGGTTCTACCCCCATCAAGTGTGCCATGCACCTTATTTACATCATTAGCAAGCTATCTAATCCTCTTGGTGGGCCACAAGCATCTCATTTGCATAGTCCCACCAGTCATTTGGTGAAAGTTACAAAGACTGTGGCTAGAGGGCCAATTAAGTAATTCACCACACTGCACTGGTGAAAGCATTCCAACTTTTGGTGATTATAAATAAAGCCACAATAAACAATCGTGCACAGGTTTTTATGTGAACAAAGGTTTTTATTCCACTAGCAGTAAGATTAAGGAGCCCTGGTGACCCCGTGGTTAAGCACTTAGCTGCTAACCAACAGGTCAGCTGTTCAAACTCACTGGTGGCCCCACAGGAGAAAGATGTGGCAGTCTGCTTCTGTAAACATTATGGCCTTGGAAACCCTATAGGTCAGTTTTACTCTGTCCTATAGGGTCGCTATCAGTGGGAATCAACTCAATGGCAACAGGTTTGGTTTGGCAGAAGTGGGATTGCACACAAGTTGTTCAGTGACATTGGTTACATTCTTCACAATGCGTGAACATTCTCATTATTTCCGTTCTGGTTGTTCTGTTTCCAATAATCTAGTTTCCCTGCCCCCTTACATTCTCATCTCTGTCTTAATTATTGAGTGTTTGATCTCATATGGGTGATTTTTTAAAGGAGCACAGTACTCATGGGTGACATTCATTTTTTTTTAAGCCTTTTTAATGAGCGGGTGAACAATTGATGAGAGTACTAATACAATTTTTTTTTTATTGAAGCTTTCTCATCATCTGTATCACACGTCACACAAGCAGAGCATTTGCCCTAAGTACTCGGTGTGCTAAGCACTGTACACCACAGCATTTTACTGACCTTGGTGACCTTGGGCACATCATGTGGCCTCTCAGAGCCTCAGTTTCCCCACCTGTAAAATGGAGGTAACAACGTGAGGATTAAATTACACATTGAGAGCTTGGAACAGGCCTGGCACACAGCAGGGCCATGTCAGCACTCGCTGTTGTTAAAATGTTCATTACCTGGCCCCTCTCACGTTGTCTGCATAGTACCCCTAGGAGGAAAAATCTACTCTTCATTTTACGGAGGAGGGCCCTAAAGCTGGGAGAGGTCAAGCAATTTGTGCAAGATCACAAAGGCTATAAATAAGTAAATAATGGGTCCAGGATTTGAACTGAAGTCGACTGACTCCAAGCCCACCCTCTTGTCTCTTCCTAGTTGAGAGCTCAAGATCTGCTGTGGTGTCTGTCAGGGCCACGTTTCCAGTACTATTCTGAAATGCCCAGTCAAAAACCACAGCCCTAAGGAGAGTTTTTGTTTGTTTACTTTAAGTTAAAACTTCCTGATCATGTCCCAGGCTTACTAAGGTTACCACCAAAACACAAGGACAACCCTTGCCCGATGTTTTTGACAAATGGTTGCCCATCAGTGTGGTAAGAAACATTAGTCAAACTAGAAAGGCCCACCCAGAATCATGTTAAGAACTTTGGAAACCTAAACATTGGCAAAGGGATGGTGCTGCCATGTTTAATTCTGCATTAAATTAATATTATAAAATACTAGAGTGTAAGTGTGAGGAAGTCCAGGCAGCTCTGCTTTGTTCCCCACGATGACAGCTCTCCTGCTATTTATTTACCTAACTTTTTAAATTTTGAATTCTCTCCCCAATATTGGCTCAGGACCCCTGCTGTGGTGTGTGTCCCAGTCCAGAGTCCTTGCTGGCAATGTTATCTTGGGGTCAGTGAGTGGGCAGGGAGACCTGGAATCCACCTGCTGGGCAGCAGGACAAGGCCAGTGGTCTTCTTTCTCAGAGGTCCCAGCCTACACAAGGCAGACAGTCACCAGAGGCTTTTGCTAAACTGCTGCCCAAAAAGGGGGGCACTCAGCAGCCCATCACTAAACAAAACAGGTAGCGCTTCCCCTTTGTGCCAGGGCTGTCAACTCTCATAAACTTCAAAACCCAGTGAGGTGGGTACAACTGCCATTCCCATTGTATAGATAGGGAAACTGAGGCCAAAAAGAGTTAAGTAACTAGCCCTAGGTCAGGGGGCTAGGAAGTTCTGCAACCGGGAATCAAACCCTGTCATCTGGCTCCAGAGCCAGCACTATGATGCCCTGACCTCTCAAGCAGTCATCCCCACCCCCACCCCTCTGAGTGACCACTTGCCCCTTCTTCTCTATGCCCCTCTCAGGTGGTACCCTTTTCTGTACCTCCTTTCCCCATTAGACGTGTCCTTAATCACAGGCACCTCAGATTCTCAGAACCAAGTAGGATGTGGTCACCCACAGATGAGGAAACAGGTGTACGACAGGCCCACGCCCCCCAAATCGTAAAGGTAGTGGGGAGAGGAAAAGAAGCAGGTGCAAAAAAACAACCAGAAATACTTACCAAGCGTCCACAGCACGCCAGACACTGTTCCAGGCATAGGAGACCCAGCGGCGACAGGACCCAGTCCCTGCCCTGGTGGAGATCACAGGTCACAGCCTTGGGAGGTGGGGGGCAGTAATCATGAAAACCAAGGAACAAGGTAATTTCAGATTTCAGTGGGAGGTGCTCTTGAGAAAACGGGGTAAAGTGAAAGGCATGAGGGGCGGTCGGGACGCTTAGGCAGGAAAAGGTGCTGTCCTCACCTCGCTTTATAGGGACCTGCATGGTAAGGACAGGGACAGTTCTGGGGCACCTCGTTGCATTCTCCTACAGCCTAGAGAAGAGGGCCCGTTAACCCGTTGTCGTCCAGTCAATTCTAACTCATAGCAACCCTACAGGACAGAGTAGAACTGCCCCATAGAGTTTCCAAGGAGCAGCTAGTGGATTCAGACTACCGACCTTTTGGTTAGCAGCCCAACGCTTAACCACTGCGCCACCAGGCAGGTGGGTATTTTTATCCCCACGTTAAAAAAGGGGTACCTGGAAAGGGATGCAACCTGCCCAGAATCCCCTCACCCAATCAGGCCCAAACCGTGTGAGATCTCCCACGAGCAGATTCAAAGCTGCCCGAAAGGGGTGGGGTCTCCAGGGGGCGTGACAGATCCCGGTCCCGCCCCTTCCCGGAGCTGCGCGTCTCGCCCCGGGGCAGGAGGCATCCGTAACCTATTGACCTAGGCAGGAGAAGGGGCTCCAGGAAGGCTAGGGCACGGCGCGCAAGGTAGAAGGCGGCCGCGATTGGCTCTCCCAAAGGATGAGTCCGGTCTCCCCCGGCAGGTGCGCGCGCCACGGTTAGGCGTTGCCGAGGGGGGGAGAGCGGGAAGGGGCGTGGCTGCGCGCGGGCGACCGTTTGCAGCGCGGCCCCGCCCCGGACGTCGCGCGTCGCGGGTCGGGCTACGGCCATTGGCCAACGCGGCGCAGGGGGCGGGGCAGAAGGTTCTGGAGGGGGCTGGCGGGCTCTGGAAGCTTCCGCCAGACGGGTATATAGAGTCCGGGACGGGGCGGCGGCAGAGCCGGGGGACGGCAAGAGCGGGGCGGTAGGGGCCATGGGCAAAGATTACTACCAGACGCTGGGCCTGGCCCGCGGCGCGTCGGACGAGGAGATCAAGCGGGCCTACCGCCGCCAGGCGCTGCGCTACCACCCGGACAAGAACAAGGAGCCCGGCGCCGAAGAGAAGTTCAAGGAGATCGCCGAGGCCTACGACGTGCTCAGCGACCCGCGCAAGCGCGAGATTTTCGACCGCTACGGGGAGGAAGGTGCGTGCGTGCGTGCGCTCGTGGCCGGGGCGCGTCCCCGCCGTTTGACAAGCTGGGAAACCGAGGCACTGCGGCCCTACGCGACCGGCCCCACCGCCGCATCCTACGCGGTCGCCCGGCACGGAGGGCGAGCGGTCCCCGCCGTCTGTCCCACCAGGCCTCCGCCCTCGGATTGGCGGCTGCCTGATGGGAGGAGGAGCCTTGGCCGCGCCGCTCGTCCAGAAGGTTCTAGCATGTCTGGGGCTGCCCCTCCCTGGGCGCCGCCACCCACGTTCCCGGGCGGCTCGGGGTGACGGGGGTGCTGGTGGGGACGGAGACCGAGCTCGTTCATTGCGCCACGGCCCGCATGCTCACCTGAGCCCACCTGGCTCGACCGGGCCGTGGATTGTGGGGCGGCGCCTCGGAGTGCCCCGGGCACAACCTGCGGGTGGTGGGACCGGAGATGAGGGCGCCTGTTGGCATCGCTCGCACTCCTGGCCCCGGCAGAGTGGGGTGAGGTAATCCCTGTAAAGTACTTACCTTGTCGTGTAAGGCACGTAGGAAGCAGCCACCGCCGACTGCGGCCGTGCAGGAGCCAAGAGTCGCCTAGGCCTGGCCTCACAGGATAGCTTTTTCGACAAAAGAGAAAGACTTGTCCATTTGCCCGTTGATGACTCAGCCTGGCTTCTGGACTCTAGTCTCAAAAAATCAACTGACTTTATATAAGATGGTGGCAACTCACGACAGGGCGTGGTGGCGAGGATTTGAAAAATCTGTTTACTTTTTACCTCCGCTTCTATTCTCCCTGCCATCATTAGCATCCAAAAGTGGTTGCCGTCGATTTGGACTTATAGCGACCCTGTAGGACAGGGTAGAACTGCCCCATAGGGTTTCCAAGGCTGTAATCTTTGGTGACGCAATGGTTAAGAGTTCAGCTGCTAACCAAAAGGTCAGCAGTTTAAATCCACCAGCCCCTCCTTGGAAACCTATGGGGCAGTTTTACTCCGTCCCACAGGGTCGCTGTGAGTCCAGATCAACTCCACGGCGGCACCGGGTTTCTACTGATTAATTTTGGTTCATCTTTAGGAAGCAGACTGACTGCTGATGGGTTTGAACTTGTGATGTTTCAGTTAACAGCTGGAGCACACTTAACCACTGTGCCACCGGAGCTCTGATATTATCTTCACTGTCTCTATTAAGAGTAAATATTCATTGAAGATTTACCTTAAATTATGTCTTTTCCATTTCATCTCTTGGTGAATTCTTGTAACGTTTTGGGGAGGATGGGTTACCAAGAAGTGGCAGGGACTAGGTGGTACCTAGAGATGTTCGCCTGAGCTTGAGCCCAGGCTGCTGTCATGCTGTGCTAAGCACCTGTAGGGTCTGTCTGTGCTGCTGCATCAGGAGGTAAATCTTCGGGCTCTTCTTGTTCTTCCCTGACAAACTAAAAAAAAAGAAGCCCTTTTTTCCCAATGGTTCCCAGGGTTTTTACCCTTAAGGAAAACTCCCAGAGAAAAAAATCTCCTGGCCAGCTATCTAACAACTTTTAATTTTGCTTTTCAGGTCTAAAGGGTGGTGGTCCCAGCGGCGGGAGCAGTGGTGGTGCTAACGGTACTTCTTTCAGCTATACATTCCATGGAGACCCTCATGCTATGTTTGCCGAGTTCTTTGGTGGCCGAAATCCTTTTGATAACTTTTTTGGGCAGCGGAACGGGGAAGAAGGCATGGACATCGATGACCCGTTCTCTGGCTTCCCCATGGGCATGGGTGGCTTCACCAACATGAACTTTGGCCGTTCCCGCCCTGCCCAGGAGCCCACCCGAAAGAAGCAAGATCCCCCCGTCACCCACGACCTTCGGGTCTCACTTGAAGAGATCTACAGTGGCTGTACCAAAAAGATGAAAATCTCCCACAAGCGGCTGAACCCCGACGGAAAGAGTGTTCGCAGTGAAGACAAAATCTTGACCATCGAAGTGAAGAAAGGGTGGAAAGAAGGGACCAAAATCACCTTCCCCAAGGAAGGAGACCAGACCTCCAACAACATTCCAGCTGACATCGTCTTTGTTTTAAAGGACAAGCCACACAATATCTTTAAGAGGGATGGCTCTGACGTCATTTACCCCGCCAGGATCAGCCTTCGGGAGGTAAGGCACTAGGCAGGATGGGAGAGGGCTGCTTTGTGAGGCAGTGTTTGCTGGACAGTTATTTGTGAGCACTTGTTTTGGGCCAGGCTCAGGGGATGTTGCATGAACAAGACTGACAAGGGTCCCATTCTTCCACAGCTTCCGTGCTGGTGACCTGGTAGATTTGGGGTCAGGCTCTTAGCTGCAGAGGTCTGTTGGGTCTTTCTTACAGCAAACAATCTCTGGGAAGGAGTTAAGCTTTTTAAGCTTATCTTTCATCTAATACTGTCCCTTTGCTTTCCAAGGCTCTGTGTGGCTGCACAGTGAACGTCCCCACTCTGGACGGCAGGACTCTACCCATCATGTTCAAAGATGTCATCAGGCCTGGCATGCGGCGAAAACTTCCTGGAGAAGGCCTCCCCCTCCCTAAAATGCCCGAGAAACGCGGAGACCTCATTATCGAGTTTGAAGTGATCTTCCCTGAAAGGATTCCCCAGACATCAAGAACCGTACTTGAGCAGGTTCTTCCAATATAGCCACCTGCACTCCCCAAAGACTGACCAGGGACCTTTCAGAGCTCAAGGATTCCAGATTGTTCCACCCAGTTGTGGGCCCGCAAGAGGGCGGGAGGGCCCAGGAAGGGCTTTCGTACTGCTGAATGTTTTCCAGAGAATATATTACAATCTTTCAAAGTCGTGCACTAGACTTAAGTTGTTTTTCGAGCGATAGGGCTGCAGGTGGTGGGGACAGCAGGAACAGGTACTCCAGTCTGCCTCTCTGGGTCCTGCAGCCCTTCCCCTCCTCTTCAGTCCCCACCCAGGGGCAGAGGCCGACCCACAGCTGGACTTGATCCCCTCTGTAGTTCTGTGCTTCCTTCTGACTATCCCACTGTCTTGGTTACCAGACACTGTACACTCTTCAGCATTTGTTGTATGCTCAGTTTGTGTCTTGTTTTGTGTTGTCTCCCACTTCTTGCTGTTCCCTTGCAGAATCCTGTTTTCTCTTTGGCCATCTCAAATTGAGAACTTAGACCATTTCTGCAGAACTGCCTAGCCGGCACCCACAAGCAATACCTCTCGTTCCAGCAGGACCAAGGGAGTCGGCCTCACGCCAGCAACTTGCACCACAGCCTCCTGGCAAAGGTCTGGGGGCCCTGGGACCCTGACGCTGGTGAGGCCAAGCGTGCTCACTTAGGAGTCACACTCTTCCTTCTCTGTAAGGCAATCTTTTGGCACACCTGGGCTTCACGGGAGCCCAGGGAAATTTTTGTTCCCTTCTGAACTGATGGACTCTGGACTCTTTCAAAGGGATCTGATCCTTTTGAATTTTGCACAGCCCTAGATATAATCCCTTTTGATAAAAGGGTCTTTGCTTCTGATTACAGGAGCACTGTGGAACGTCTGTAAATATGTTTTTATAATTCCATGTAAAGTTGGTGTGCGCTCAAATGAAGCCAGTCCAGGACAGCTGCTGCTCTCTGTATAGAGCCATATTGCAGTCTAGAAGAAACCTTGGCGGGAGGTGGAGGGAGTTGGAACAAGTGTCTGTTCCCTGGAGGCCAGTTCTGGTGCTCAGCCCTTTAGAGTCATTGTAAGTTGCCACTGCCGACCCAAGATTAAAGCCTGTGACTTGTCATTGTGCAGTGCAAAGGCATTAAAGACTGATGCGAAACCTCAGGGGAGCGGTCCTGCGACTCTGTTTGAGGGTTCTGATGGTTCTGGGGGTAGGGCTGGGCTGGGCATCCCTCCTCCAGCCACAGTCAGGGCTGGAAGGAACGGTCACTTCATTAACACTTGGGGAGGGTCGGGGGGACAGGCTGAAGGACTCCACTGCACGGGAGAGGCCTCCCTGGGCCAGATCCAGACGTCCAAAGAGGCTGAGTGCTTTGCATTTACAATTGTATTTTTGGTAAAGATTGGGGCCAGAGTTAAAGGGAGAGGACTGGGCCACTGCTTCCCCTTCCTGTCCTCTGGGGGTCCCGACTCCATCCCACCTGGTGATGGGACTTACTCAGGTCAAGGGGAGGTGCATGTGCTGTAGTTCCCATCTCCTTTCTTGCTGGGTGTAGGGCAGGCTTTAAGAACCTGGGTTTAATTGTAAGATAACCAATTACATAGAGTTGAGACAATGTATTGCTGCTTTGCTACAAAATGTTTTAAAGTAATTCATACTATTAAAAGTCTATCTAGGAGGTTCTTTGCCTTCCCACTGAAACAATCCAACCACTGAAAACAGTCTAGGGGCAGCAGCACTAACCGATATAAGTCTCTGTGACAATGGGAATGTACTGTCTACTATTTAATCTTAAATTCTTTAAGGTTCAATAAAATCATAAATTCTGTTCCTAAGTTGAACTAGCCATGTTTCGAGCACGTGGCAGCCACACAAGATCAGTGGCAACTGACAGTGCAGATGTAGAGTTCTTTTTTTCCTTAATAAAACAGCAGTATTAACACGGGAGCATTGGTGGTTCAATGGTAGAATTCTCTCACCTTCAGCCCTGAGAGACCCAGATTGGATTCCTGGCCAATGCACTGACCCTGGAGGCTTATGTGTTGCTGTGATGCTGAGCAGGTTTCAGTGGAGCTTCTGTACTGGGAAGAAAGGCCTGGCAATCTACTTATGAAAATCAGCCAATGAAAACCTTATGGATCATTACTGTCCAAGCTACAATTCATCATGGACTAGGCAGTGTTTTGTTCCCCTGTGCATGGTCACCATGAGTCAGGGACCAACTCAACGGCAGCTAACAACAATATTAAACCAGGAGACGCCACCCTAGGCAAAAGGTGGCCCTGGACCATTAGAGCCAAGAGGGACCTACTGAAAGACATGTTCGGGACATGCTCTCGGGCACCAGAGACACTTGTTTAAAACTGGCCCTGGCCTGGCCTCCTCTGGGTCTCAGGTCCCCAGGGCTGCCGTCCCTAGTCTCCATTGTACAGCAGGGTCCCTGTGAACATCATACTGAAGCCTCAGACACAAACGTGCACAAAACCTGAGTGTACACACAGTTCTGGGAATTTCCACAATATGCTGAACAACCTGGAAGCAAAGGGGGGAGGTGATAACTTTGGGGAAAAGTTCACATAAAAAAAGCAGGACGGGGAAGGGAAAGTCTTTCCTCGAATGTGCGGGGGTTCTGCCCAGGGGCCACCACTGGGACCAGCTATATGCTTCCAGAGGTCTTTGGTGCCTGAAGGAGTCTGGCCTTCTGCCTACTTGACTTCCCTGTAATGTACTTATTTTCATTTTCCCAAGCTGTCTCTAAGCACTTCTTGGAGCGCCTTCCATGTGGGTACATGTGGAACTGCCTCATTCTCTTTGCCCACCCACATAATAATCCACTGTACCATCAGTATTTCATTTTTATGTGATTTGAACGTGGTACAAAGCTGGAAATCTACCCTCGGCCTGTGGGGAGAAGTCAGCCCCCTCCCGCCCCAGCTTGCAGGTCCCTTTCCTGCCTACAAATATTTCCATCATAGACTTTTTCCTTTTTAAAAAAAACGTTTTTTATGCATCCTCCAAGGAAGAGTCTGTCTTACATAAGCATCAGCATAATTTCTAAATTTTCAGTTTCATTTTTCGGATGCATAATCAGTACAAAACAAACGGGTACACAGAGTGAAAATCCTCCCTCCCTCCCTCCCTGAGACTTGGTTCCCTAGCACTGCTATAATGCAAATACAGTGAGTGACTTTAAAGAAATGGATTTTCTCACAGTTCTGGAGACCAAAGGTCCAAATCAGCGTCTCAGCTGTGTTGATTCTTTCCTTGTCAGTAGCCTCAGGCGGTTCTTACATAGCATCTGTCTTCCCATGTGTGTGTCCTCATGTCTGTCCTGGTCTTTTTATAATTCATGTGTGATGAGGTTTTTGATCCACCCTACACCGGTTTGACCACCCTGACATAACAAAAGCTATTTCCCAGCATGATCACGGGTGCCAAAAAAACCCGGTGCCATCGAGTCGATTCCAACTTATAGCTACTCTATAGCACAGAGTAGAACTGCCCCATAGGGTTTCCAAGAAGGAGTGGCTGGTGGATTTGAACTGCCAGCCTTATGGTTAGCAGCCGAGCTCTTAACCACTGCGTCACCAGGGCTCCGATCACAGGTACAGGGGCCAGGAATTCAATACATATTTTGTTGTTATTGCTAGGTGCTGTTAAGTTGGTTCCGATTCATAGCTACCCTATGCACAGCAAAACGAAACACTGCCCAGTCCTGTACCATCCTCCCAATCCTTGCTATGCTTGAGCCCACCACTGCAGCCACTCTCATTGAGGATTTTCCTTTCTTTCACTGACCGTCTACCTTAAGAAGCATGATGTCCTTCTCCAGGAGCTGGTCCCTCCTGATAACACGCCCAAAGTAAGTGAGACAAAGTATCACCATCCTCGCTTCTAAGGAGCATTCTGGCTGTACTTCTTCCAAAACAGGCTTGTTCATTCTTCTGGCAGTCCACGGTATATTCAATATTCTTCACCAACACCATAACTCAAAGGCATCAATTCTTCTTTGGTCTTCCTTATTCATTGTACAGCTTTTGCATGCATACGAGGCGATTGAAAATACCATGCCTTGGGTCAGGCGCTCCTTAGCCCTCAGAGTGATATCTTTTGCGGGGGACACAATTCAATTCATAACACACTCCCAACAAATGCTCCCAGTTTCTCACATGCCTTTCCTGGGATGCTGCACAAATACATACGTTTTTGCCTTTTCTCACACAAACAGTACATACTATGTACTCCTGCACCTTTTCCTTTTTTCACATACTATATTGTGGAAATAAAGAGTTTCCTCATTCCTGTTAAGGCCACATCTTTATTCCACCAGCCCTGCCTGGATAGCTGTGGAAATCCAGTTCAGTGGTGGCCGCTGGCTCTTCTCTGGCTGTTGTTCCGGTTTCTAGGTTCGAGTCCCAGCTCTACCCCTTTCTAGCTGTGTGGCCTTGGGCAGGTGAATGGATGAATGACTAAGTGACCAAGTGACTCAAACAAGATGGCCTGCAACATTTGTCCTAGGACCACTATGTCAGGGAGTGAGCAGAAAAAGGACAGCCCAGCCCTGGCGTCTGCTGGTGGTCTCCCCACACAGAGGCCTCCCGTGCCCTGGTCCCTCCAGCTCCCAACAGGGAGAAGTCAGTGTATTCTCTGGCTCCAGGAGAGCCCCTCTTTCCTGGGGGACCTGGTCCCACTCCATAATTCATGTATTTAGGGGGCCAGCTCACTCCAAAACCAAAGACAGAGAGGCTGAACACAGCAGTCCAGGGGCACTTCATGAATCTCACAGCCTCCTGGGAAACACAGATCTGGGTGTCGGAATGTCCTATGGCTGCCATAACAATGCAGCACACACTGGGTGGCTTTAGGCAACAGAAATATGTCTACTCACAGTTTTGGAGACCAGAAGTCTGAAATCAAGGTGTCAGCAAGGCTATGCTCCCTCCAAAGGTTCTAGGGGCGGGGACTTCCTTGCCTCTTCCATCTCCTGGAGGCTCCAGGCATTCCTTGGCTTGTGGCAGCATCACCCCAATCTCTGCCTCCATCTTCACATGGCCTTCTCCTCTGTGTCTGTGTCTTCTCTTCTGTCTCGTATAAGGACAGTCATTGGATTTAGGGCCCACCCCTAAATCCAGGTAACCCAGGATGGCCTCATCTTGAGATCTTTAATTACATCTGCAAAAACCCTTATTCCAAATAAGGCCACATTCTGAGTTCCTGGGTGGACAGTACCTTTTGAGGGGGCCATCATTCAACCCACCACACTGGGCAAGGCACTTCCTGTGAGCGGAGAGCTTGGCAGCAGTTGGCCTGGCAGGAGGGGGAAGCACATGGCCAGGGGACAGGACTGCTCAGGGCTCCAACATGCCATTTAAGCTGAGACCCCATGGATGAGGAAGAAGAGGGTAAGGAGGAGCAAGGCCAACCTGGGAGTGTCCGCCAGAGGCCTCATGTGATCCAAACAGGAGAGCAGGGTGGGGCACGTCCAGAGATGAGACAAGCCAGGGCGTCAGGGCTCTGCTGAGGCAGGCCCCAGCCTGGGGTGGAGGAGAACCTGGTTTAAAAGGTTTGAGTCAGGACAGACATGGCCTGGAAGTAGAGACCAGACCTCGGTGGTTTTGTTTGGTCTGGGGTCCCACTTTCCTCGGGGAGATTATGCTGAGCATCAGTGTGGCCAGGTCTGATTACAGAAGAAACACTGCTCTCAGGGAAGGGTTCTTTGAGGGTAGATGGCCTCATGGGGAGGGCCCTCAGCAGAGGTGGAAAGTGCCCTGAGTCAGGTGCTCACAGGTGCCCTCTGGCTGCTGTGGGGGGAACAGACTTTAGGGGTAAGTGCTGGGGGTGGGGGAGGGGCAGGACTAGGTGACTGTGCTGGTCCACACTAGTCCAGGCAGGAGATGACACTGGTGTCCCAGACCAGGGTGGGGACTGTGGAGGGGGTGAGAAATAATTTGAGACACATTTTGAAAATATTTGCTCTTGGATCAGAAGTGGGGTGTCAAAGAAAGCAGAGTCTAGGCCAACTGCAAGGTTTGGCGCCTTAGCAACTGCAGCTGCTGTCCCAGTCCCCCTGAGCTGAGGAAGACATTCCTGGCCTTCCTTGGCTTCTAGATGCATCACTTTCATCTTGGCCTCAGTCTTCACATGGCCGTCTTCCCTCTGTGTGTCTCTTCTCTTTTATAAGGACACCATTCATAAAGGATTAGGACCCTCCCTACTCCAGTATGACCTAATGTTAGCTTAACTAATAACATCTTCAAATGCCCTATTTCCAAACAAGGTCCATTCACAAGTACCAGGGGGTTAAGACTTCACCACATCTTTTTGAGGGACACAATTCAATCCTTGAGTTGGCATTTCAGAATGGGTATTTTTTTTTCCAAAGGGGCAAAGATGGGACTCTAATCTGAGCTCCTCACCAGCTGGGCCTCCAGACTCAGTTTTCAGGCATGCCTCTGAGTGACAAAACCGGGTCAGAGATGCCCAGCATTGCTCTGTGCCCTGGAGGAGTCCTGGCCTGTTCTCTGAGGCACTTCCCTGTCAGTAAACAGGAGCAGGTGGATTCAGGCTCAGATCTCTCAGCAAGGCCATGCTGTGCCTGCTGCCCTACACCCTCCCCTCTCCAGGTGTGCTGGGGGCAGCACAGATGCCAGGCTCACACGCAGCCACAGAAGGCACTGGCCGGGCCCACGCAGCCAATCGCTCAGCACGAGTGGCAGAGGTCAGTAGAACAGGAAGGGAGGGACAATGGCAGTGCCTGTTGCCTGGCCTACTGCGGCAGTCTCAGTGCTTGCCAGCTGGGTGGGGCCAGCCGGGCTGCCCTCAGCAGCTGAGCCTTTTACTTTGCCCCTCTGCAGGCCTGGGTAGGGCTGGGACGCAAAGTAGCTCACCCTGGAGGGGGCAAAGGCTCAGTCATTCAAGGAGGCCTGAGCAGGGTGGTAGAGGCTAGAGGCGGCCAGGAACTACAATTCCCAGAATGCACAGCAAACTCCTGGTCCAGCCCCGGTTGCCTGAGTGGCTGGCTTTGAACTAGAACAAGGAAACCTCACCTGGCCTGGGAACAGAGCGTCCAAGCCTGCGAGGTGCTTTCGTGTCTTTGTTTCTTGGATCTGCTCCTGTCGGAGAAATTGCAGTTACGAACCAAACCTGGAGATAGTAAACTCTCACCTGGTCCGTTCATCCACACAGGCCTGCCCTGTGCCAGGCTCTGCCCTCCTGGAACTCACAGTCAGATAGAAAAGACACATCCACGAATTGTCCGCTCCCTGAGGGCAGAGGCTTGGGCTAGCTGTGAGCTAGCATATAGTAGATGCTCAATACCTAGTCGCGCAGTGAACTAACAAGCACATAAGACATTTCACCCTTGTCTACCCATCCACTGCGCTTTTCGTACTGTTTTCCTAGCTCCTGGTGGTGCAGTGGCAAAGCTCTAGACTGCTAACCAAAAGGTCAGTAGCTGGAAACTGCCGGGGGCTCGGCGGGAGAAAAGACCTAGCCATCTGCTCCTGTAAAGATTACAACCTTGGAAACCCCCTATGGGGCAGTTCTACTCTGTCCTATAGGGTTGCTATGAGTCGGAATTGACTCGACGGCAACGGGGTTTTTTTGTTTTCTGTTTTTTGTTTTTTTTTTTTTTAATTAGATGCTTAAGGAGACCTGGTGGTATAGTGGTTAAGTACTTGGTCAGCAGTTCGAACCCACCAGCCACGGGAGAAAGATGCGGCAGTAAGCTTTTGTGAAGATTACAGACTTGGAAACCCTACAGGACAGTTCTAAGTTCTACTCAGTCCTATAGGGTCACTATCAGTCGGAATCGACTGGACAGCAAGGGGTTGTACTAGATGCTTTCCTTAGGTGTGCTGTTATCTCCCCGTCTGACCTCCAGGCCTTTGCAGGGGCTATTCCCTCCACCAGGAGCACATTCGGTGATGCGTCTGCAGAGGTAAAAGAAAGTCTGGCACGGGAGCAGTAGCACGTTAAATATCGGATGAGTGAATGAATGAATGAATAATTGCCCTTGTCCATTGTGCACCCCCAGGAAGCAGGGACACTCGCGACCCTTCCTATTCATCTCGGTCTCTGCACGCGGGCCTGAAATGAATGCATCTTTTTATCCGCTCCGAGGATGGCTAGGCTGGGGCAGGGGCCGGCCGGGAGGGGGAGCGGACTGGGGGCTGCTCTCGGCCCCCTCTCAGGCCTCCTAAAGAGTTCGCTTTTCAGGACGTTGGAAGTTCGCATCCTCTCCGCGAGATTCACCCTTGGCCACCTGATTCTCACGGCCAGCGACCCCCCACCCCTTTCCGCCCCTTACCACTCAGGACACCCCAGACAGACACTCAGCAAACAGCACGTGGTCCAGGACCCCGGCTTCCCATTGGCCGCTCGTCTTTTTCCTCCCCAGCAATTGGCCGGGGGCCAGCCGCGGCTCCCCCCTTCTTATCCCCACGGTGGTACAGCCCACCGCGGCCCAGGCGGACGGGACGGTCCACTGCTCCGCTGCGCGGGGGGGTCGGGAAGAACGGGGCGAGGCGGAGGGATCCCTCTGGAATGTTTCCGTCGGACCCACCCGACGCGCGGCGGTACGGATTGGCCCTGAGCGCCGGGCTGCAGCCGCTGATTGGCCGGACGCACAGCGTGGGTCCCGCCCCCTAGCCGCGACTGCAGGAGAGGCCCGGGCAGGAGTTTGCGGAGGGCTGAGAGGGGCGCGCGCAAGGCGGCGGCGGCGCAGGTGAGCGTCCCCTGGGGCGGGGCGGCTGTTCGGGGACCCTGGTGGGCACACACAGGTCACACGGAGTCGTGGACACAAGGTAATCCGGCCGACCGTGCGGTGAGGCGCGCGGGGTGGGGTCGGCCCCGTGGAGCTGGCTGGCGATCGAGGCCGGGTGCGGAGATGTCCGAGGCTCCTTCCCAGCGGGGCACCTCTCTGCCCGCGGTGGGTAGAGGGCAAAGGCCTCTCTGCCTCCCGGCTGGGGTCTCCAACCGCACCTCTAATCCGCCTGGGCAGCCCTCGTCCCGGTGGGGATGGGGGCGGGGTCGGTATTTCTGCCCTCTGCCCTGGCACCTCCCTGGAGCTGGCCGCGTCTCAACCCTCCAGGGGCTTGGGCGTGGTGGGGAGCCAGGGAGAACCGAGGTCCCGATACTAATCATGAAGAAATCACACTTGCTGGCATGTATTGCTTCCGCGTCAGGCATTTACCATGGTATCATAAGAGTCCAAACACCTCGTGGGAAGTGCTGTTCCTTCTTTTGGAGGTGAGGCAGCAGCGCCAGAGAGGTGGAGGGACTCGTCCAAGGTCACCACAGCTGGTCTTTGGCAGAGCTGGGACTCGAACTCATGCCTCTCAGAATCCAGAACTGGAGTTTCAACCACGAGACCAGATGCCCTGTGGCTCATAACTTAGGCATTCAGTGCCCAGCTCCTCGTCCAGCCAACCCCCTGCTCCCATACACCTCGCTCAGGCTGCACCTGCTGGGCTTTTCATCCCCCACCCAGAGGTCGCCAGACATCAGCCACTCAAGCAGGAAGCTGCCCCCATGTCACTTCTCCCCTGAGCTGGAAAGGCAAGATCTGAATACCTGGGTCTTGAGAAGAGGTGACATCTGGGGGATGGGCGGTAGATGGGCAGGGGGGCAGATGGGCAGGGGGCCAGGAAGCTGGGGTCTTGTGCCCACTGGGCTCCCTGGGCAGCTTGGGCTGAGACTAGGGCAGTAGGCATTCTCCCAAGAAATACCCAGGAGCCGGTTTTTCAAGACTGAATCAGAGGCCTTCCGCCCTCCTTCTTGCCAAAGCAGTAACACTGCTGGAAGGGGGAGCCTGGGCGTGGTGTCCCCTCCAGCCTTTGTGAGCTCCCAGGACCCCCCTTCCCCACTTGCTGCTTCCCCCGCTGTGCTTCTGTGTGGTCTGGGGTTGCTACGATTCAGGCCTTCCCAGGGACGATTCAGGCCTTCCCAGGGATGAGAGGGTGGGGATGCTGGAATTCCAGCCACCGCACTCTCATGGCTAAAGTGCCTCTTCTCTTCTCTGTATTCAGGTTTGAGGGGAGACTCTCTGGGAAGGCAGGGAAGTGGCAGCAGTTTGCAACTCAGGAGGCATGGCGGGGCACTCTTCTGAGGATAGGGGGGCTCAGAGAGCAGTTGGAATAAGGACACGAGACATTCATTCATTCATTTCACAAATATTTATTGAGCATCTACTGTGTGCCAGGTCCTGTTCTTGGCAGAGGATACAACTCTCTGAGTGGACAAGACAGGCAAAAATCCCTGCTCTTGGGGAGCTGGCATTCTACTAGGGGAAATGGCAACAAACAAGTTAACAAGTATATAAAGAAGGTACCTTCAGATTTTGATCAGTGCTGTGAATAAAATATAAGGGGGTGACATGATAGAGAGTAACTGGGGGTGGGGGGGACTCTCAGAGGAGGTGACTCTGGAGCAGAGGCCTCAATGACACAAAGGAGCCAGCCCTGCAAAGATCAGGCCAAGGGCACAGCCAGGACCTTTGTGAGCCTGGAACAGTGTGGTTGGGGAGGAGACGGGGCTGGAGCATCAATTCTGCAGGGATCTGCGGATGACAGTAAGGAGTTTGGAGTTTCTCCTCTGGGAGGTGTGGAACCATTGTAAGGTTTGAGGCAGGGGAGTGACGTGATCTGGTTTATGTTTTAAAATAGAGACATAAAGTTAAATAACAGCCCAAGGCTAGAACATAAGAGTTTTGCCAGGGCAGCGTGTAATTAAGTTCATGTGCCTTAGCCAGCAGGACCACAGAAGCTGGACCACAGAGGCGGTTCCATCAGGCTGGGGTAAACAGGGGAGGCTGCCTGGAGGTGGTGGCCTGGAGTTGGCCTTGGCAGACAGAGGACTGGGATGTTCCTGTGCAGGGTGGGTGAGGGGGCACAATAATAATAAAAACTCCTTCAAATGTAGTGTCGGAGTCCCTGGGTGGTGCAAACAGTTAATGCACTCAACTGCTGACCAAAAGGTCAGAGGTTTGAGTCCACCCAGAAACACGTCAAAAGAAAGGCCTAGCGATTTACTTCTGAAAAATCAGCCACTGAAAACCCTATGGAGCACAGTTCTCTGACACATGTGGGGTCACCATGAGTTGCAATCAATTGGATGGCAACTGGTTTTATAATGGAGTATCAGGCAAAGTGCTAAGTGGGCTTCATGTATAATCTGGTTGGATTCTCAAAAGCACCCTGGTAGATAGGTATTCTGCCCATTTTTCAGATGAGGAAACAGACCCTGTGAAGTGAAGTGACTTGCCCACGGCCACGCAGCTGTCAAGTGGCAGGGTGAAATTCAAACCCAGGCCATGTTGCCTTTCTGGCCTGTAAGGCAAATTCAGTAAACACCCACCTTCCTCACCACCATGATTCCCACCTCACAGATGAGGACACAGAAGCCAGCCTGGACCAGGGCAGTGGGGTGGGAGTGGAGAAAGTAAAGAAGTTAGGAAGTGGTGATTGGGATATGGGAGTTCAGGGAAAAGGAGGAAGTTGGAATCTTGGCCACTGACTGGAAGATGATTTAGATGAAAATAGTAATAATCATCACCGATATTTATGAAGCCTTTACTGTGTGCCAGGAACTGTTACAGGCACACATGATTTCCTCAGAGGTTAAGACACTTGCTGAAGGTCACACAGCTAGTAAGAGGTGAAGTCGGATTCCAGACCCATGGTCGTAGCATCCTGCCTTCCAGTCTATAGAGTGTGGGGGAGAGGGGATGATACGTTTTATTTTGTCTTTTTTTTTTTTTTTTTTTTAAGCATCATTGAGTGTGATTAAATAGCCTGAAGGAGCAGTGGGTGGGTTTTTTTCGTTTTCATTTATTATTTATTTTTGTTAAATATTCCTTGAGTGCCTTCTCACCCTAGGCCCGGTGATGCGTGCTATGGATAGAGAGATGAAGGAACTGATAAAAGACTAGTACCCATAAAAGTATCCAGAATATACAAAGAGTTCCCACAAATTAATAAGAAGAAAACACTATGCCATTTAAAAATAAATGGGCAAACAACTAAAACAGGCAATTCACAAAAGGACAAATCCAAACAGCTAATGTATAAAAAGGTGTTTGGCACCATTAATTATCAGGGAAGTGAAAAACAAAACACAGTGAAAGGTGAAGGAAACCCTCTCTCTGCCTTTGAGGGTTACTTACTGGGTAGATGAAGCATCTACTATGTGCCCATTGCTATGCTGGGAATTAGGGGTGGGGGAAAAATCTCAGAAGTGGGCTTGTGCTTTTCCAGGGGAAACAAGACCCTCTTGAGGGTAGGGACCACACCTATGCCCGTTTGTCCCCTTAGAGTCTGGCACAGGGACTAGTGAGTATTTGGATCATTCATTCATTCAAAAAATATTTATTGCACACCTACTGTGAGTCCAGGCAGTATTCTATGCAATAAGGATATAGAGGTGACAGATAAGTAATAAGGCAGTCTTGTGGATATCAGAGGGAACAGAGTGCAAAAGCCCTTAGGCCATCTGGGATTCAGTTGAGCCCGGTTGGCTGTACCAATCTTCATGCAGGAACAGCCAGGAGGCCCCTTTGGCCGGAGCAGAGTGAGCAAGAAGGAGAGGGAAAGGAGATGAAGGCAGGGAGGTGACGGGGCAGAGCACGCAAGGCCTTGTGGACCACTGGAAGGATGTTGGCTTTTGCTCTAAGTGAGGTGGGAACCATGGAGGGTTCTGGGCATGCTCTGACGGATGTTTTACAGGATCACTCTGGCTGCTGTGTTGACAAGAGACCGTGGGGGGCGAGGTGGAAGCCGAGGGACCAGGAGGAGGTGACTGTACTAGTCTAGGTGAGCGATGGTGGGTAGTATTGCAGGAAGTGTTGGAGGATGGATGAACAAATTAACAGATGGACGGATGAATGGGTGAATGCATGACTGAATCCAGGACAGAGGTGTTCTGAAGGGAGGGTGCAGGAAGTCTCCTTTGCAGAGAAGGGTGTAATTTCATAGAACTTGATTCTTGCCACGGCCCAGCAAGGTGGGTGCACTGTCCCATTTGCAGACAGGCAACTAAGGCCCAGGGAGATCAAGTCGCTCAGGGGACAGCTTTGTGGTTGTGAACTGAGACTTGGGGATTGGACAGACCTGGTGGTGTGACCGGGCTCTGTGTCTTGGACACATAACTTCAAAATGAAATATGCACTCTTTACCCTGCTCTACAAGGCCTTGCATGACCTGACGCCGACACCTCTCTTACTGCCTCCCTCTTCCCCTCTGCTCCCTCCGCTCCAGCTGCGCTGGTCTCTTCACGGATTTGTGAGCCGGAGGGCACCTGTGAGCACCTGAGTCAGAGATTTCCCTCCTCTGCTCACAGCCCTCCAGGGCTCCCGCCTCACTCAGAGCAAAAGCCAAAGTCCTCTGGCAGCCCGTCAGGCCCCATCACCTCCCTGTCCTTGCCTCTTCTCTTTTGCTCTCTCACTCTGCTCAAACTACACAGGCCTCCTCGCTGTTTCTCAAACATGCTAAGCATGTACCCACCCCAGGGCCTTTGCATGGCTATTCCCTCTGCCTGAAACACTCTTGCCTCAGGTCCTTGCATGGAGGCTTCTTTCTTTTATTTAGGCCTCATGTCCAACTTTACCTGCTCAGATCTTCAGGGAGGCCCTCCCTGACCTTGTCTTAACAAACAAACTGTTAGAAATTATACTAGATATTTACACATTTGCTTGTTCAGTGTGTGTCTCCTCATCTGTACTTTACAGTTCCATAGAGCGTGGACAGAGCCCAACTAGCCTGTACAGCACCTATGAATGAGTTAGAAAGAAGCAGCCTTTCTTCCAGCAGACATCCCCAACCAGGAAATGTGGCCTGGCAGGCTGAAGTTGTCCTGCCCGCCACCTAGGTCTGCTACTTTTGCACCATGAACAACCTCTGTAACTCACATGGTGGCCCTAGGCAGAGGCCTTGCTTGTCTTATTGAAGGCAGCATCCCCAGCATCTAAAACGGTGCTTGGAATATAGTAAGCTCCTGATAAAATGTTTGTTTAAAGGGAGGGGGAGGGCGGAAGAAAAAGAGAGAGAGAGAAAAAAAAAAGGAAAGTGTGTCAGTCAGGACAGGTTTTGCTGCAGTAACAAACAACCCAAAATCTTAGTGGCTGAACTCAACAGAAGTTAATTTCTTGTTCCTGCTACATGTTCATTGCAGCTCGGCAGGAGGCTCCATCCATTGGAGTCACTCAGGGACTCAGCCCGGTGGAGCAGCCACCATATCAATTGTGGCTGGTCACCCTGCAGAGAGAAATAGAGCTCTGGAGGTCCTCACAGCTGCACTGAAATGCTTTAGCTCACGAGTGTCACCGTGTCCCTTCTTCTCACTCACTTGCCAGAACTAGTCACATGCCCACCCAGTCAGAAGGGGGTCAGCAAGTGCCATCCGCCCATGTGCTTGGAAAGGGGAGAGGCAGAAATATTAAGTGCACAGCATGTGTGATGGCAGCAAACAGAAACACAGAAATTTAACCTCTCTGAGCTTCTGTTTCCTCATCTGTTAAATGGGCATAACCATAGCATAATTCTGCATGACTGTGGTGTGTAAGGGTTAAATAAGGTAAAGGAGCAGTTAGCATGGGGTTGTAATAAATACTAGTTGTTCTTATTATGTCTGTACGAAGATTTGAATGGAGGACGGTCTCTAAACACTTCATTGGGTCTGTCGGGTACTGGGAGTGGAGGGAGGGGCTGTCTGAGGCCACCACCAGGCCCTGAGCCCACTTTTCTGCCCTACAGATCCCCTGGGCACGCCCCCTCTTCTCGCTGCTCATGCCGCTGGGACTGGGGCGGCGGAAAAAGGCGCCACCTCTGGTGGAAAATGAGGAGGCCGAGCCAGGCCGTGGTGGGCTGGTGGGGGAGCCAGGGCCCCTGGGCGGGGCTGGGGCAGGGGGGCCTCAGATGGGCCTACCCCCCCCTCCCCCGGCCCTGCGGCCCCGCCTTGTGTTCCACACTCAGCTGGCCCATGGCAGTCCCACTGGCCGCATCGAGGGCTTCACCAATGTCAAGGAGCTGTACGGCAAGATCGCTGAGGCCTTCCGACTGCCAGCTGCTGAGGTACCCACTGGGGTGCTGGGCACCAGGGCCCTGGGACCCCGGGCAAGACCACAGCGCCCCTGATGGTGGGCTAGAGGCCTGGGCCTGCATCCTGTTCATGAGCCAGGGCTTAAAGGCTGAGTTCTGAACTTCAGATACTGAAGTTATAGATGCTTAGGCCTGAACCCCAGTGGATTATGGGGAACTGGAGGTCAGGGCTAGGTGCTGAGTTCTCATCAGGCCCTGGGAGGCCTGGATCCCAATGGATTATGGGGAACTGGAGGTCAGGGCTGGATGCTGAGTTCCCATCAGGCCCTGGGAGGCCTGGATCCCAGTGGATTATGGGGGAACTCAAGGTCAGGACTGGATGCTGAGTTCCCATCATTCATTAGGAGGCCTGAACCCCAGTGGATTGTGGGGGCTGAAGGGAGGGAGACAAGGAGAAAACTGGGATTGAGCAGAAGTAGACATAGGAGTCTCAGGAGGTGGGGTGGGAATCCGTTCCTCTGCCTTCATTCCCCAAGCATTTACTGAGCTCCCACTCTGGGTCAGGCTCTGTTCTATGCCCTAGAAAACGTAGAGGACAAAAATCCTGGTCCCAGCAGAACTGACATCCTAGTGGGGCTCTGCCCTGGCTCAGGATGGTCAGTCACTGGGACAGGGACCCCCAGGCCTTCCCCTACTCCCCTCCCTACCCGCTCAGGAAAGGGAGGTGAGGGTTGAGTGTGTCCCACCCTTGCAGGTGATGTTCTGTACCCTCAACACCCACAAAGTGGACATGGACAAGCTCCTGGGGGGGCAGATTGGGCTGGAGGACTTCATCTTTGCGCACGTCAAGGGGCAGCGCAAGGAGGTGGAGGTGTTCAAGTCGGAGGAGGCGCTGGGGCTCACCATCACGGACAATGGGGCTGGCTACGCCTTCATCAAGGTGCCTGGGATGGGTGCCCCCACCCCAACCCAGTCCTAAGGTGAGGGCGGGCCTTGAGACCCTGGGTGGAGCCCAGGGGGCTGACCGCTCTCCTCCCCTCAGCGCATCAAGGAGGGCAGCGTGATCGACAACATTCAGCTCATCAGCGTCGGTGACATGATCGAGGCCATCAACGGGCAGAGCCTGCTGGGCTGCCGGCACTACGAAGTGGCCCGGCTGCTCAAGGAGCTGCCCCGAGGCCGCACCTTCACACTGAAGCTCACCGAGCCCCGCAAGGCCTTCGGTGAGGAGATAACTTGCTCACACGGGTCCAGGCTGCGGTGCTGGGAGCCTCCAGTAGGTGGCACCCAAAGCCAGTGGGCCGCAGAGGAAGTGGGAGCAACCGCACCCTGCCTGAGAGACGGGGTGGTGGTGGCTTTCTGCCCAGCCTGGGGGGAGGGTGGGGGCGAGGAGGAAGCTGCCCCCACAACCAGCTTCCAGGAGCCATTAGCCCAGCCAAGCACCCCCAGCCCTGGCCAGCCCCCCAGCCCAGAGGAGCCAGGCTTGACTGCATCATGCCAACTCACCCACTTCAGTAACTGGCTTCACTAACTCTCAGGAATGGCCCCGAGGCCCCTGGGGTGGGGGTGGGGGACGCTAAAGCCTTTCCCCAGCAGGTAGGGCTGGTTGTGGCCCAGCAGCTGTAGGCCCCTTGGCCATGGAGGGAGCAGCTGGGGACCCAGGCCCCAGCCCTTTCCTGTCTCTCGCCCTGGGAGCAGAAGGGGCTCCCTCCAGTCTCCCCTCCAGCTCTTTGTCTCCAGCCTCTGGCTACCCATTCCATGCCCATGCCAAGCATGAGTCAGGAGTCCTGCCTTCCTGGGGTCACCTCAGCCCCCACCCCTGGGAGCCTATGGGAGCTTACAAAAGCTTTGAGAAGGGGGAGTGTGGGTTCCTGCCTGTAGCATGCTGGCAGGGGGCTTCGCCAGCCCTCACCCCCTCCCTGCCTCCCACAGACATGATCAGCCAGCGTTCAGGGAGTGGCCGCCCTGGCTCCGGTCCCCAGCTAGGCACCGGCCGAGGGACCCTACGGCTCCGATCCCGGGGTCCTGCTACAGTGGAGGATCTGGTGAGTATTCTGGCCACACACCCCTACCTCCTTGCCCCTGTGCACATTCAAATCTCACCTCTGCCACCTTCCTGCTCTGAGACCTTGAGCAAGTGAGTCTCCATTTCCATATCTGTAAAATGGGGATAATAGTAACAATGCTTTCCTCTCGTGGTTGTTGTGAGGATTAAATATGGGTTAGTATAATTAAAGTAGTTAAAAGAGGGCCTGATATTTGGTGAGTACGGTTACTATTATGTTCATGTTATTTTTATGTCACTGTTCCCCCAGCCTTCGGCCTTTGAGGAGAAGGCGATTGAGAAGGTAGATGACCTGCTGGAGAGTTACATGGGCATCAGGGACACAGAGCTGGGTGAGTGGGGTGCCTGGGGCTGGGGGCGGAGTCTGGGGGAAGCAGCTTCTAGGTCCATGGGGCTGGATCTCTGCCCCTTATGCCATCTGTGTCTCTATTCTGCCCCTCCCCACTGCAGCGGCCACCATGGTGGAGTTGGGGAAGGACAAAAAGAACCCAGACGAGCTAGCAGAGGCCCTGGATGAGCAGCTTGGTGACTTTGCCTTCCCCGACGAGTTCGTCTTTGATGTTTGGGGTGCCATCGGGGATGCCAAGGTCGGCCGCTATTAGGCTACCCACTGGACCTTGCAATGACCTGGGCTTGGCTTGGTGGGGACCTCTAGAGGGGCCACCATGCCCTGGACCCCAGCCTGAGGGCGGTGTGGAGCAGAGGTGGGGCTGGGCCCCTGCCACACTCCAATCGGTACCACCCCCTCCTCGTTCCCCAGCCTGGCTGGGGTTCCCAGGCCCCCTGCCCTGCTCCCCACCTACCTCAGCTGGGTTAGGCGCCGCAGGGAGGGACCGGCCAAATTGGGCGGCCATTCCCGCCCCCAACACTTTCCACATCAGCTGCCAAACTGGTCCCTCTGTCTCCCTGGGGCCTCGGGTTCTTCTTGGGGGTCACGACCTTCCTAGTTTCCTGACGCAGGGAATGGAGAAGGGGGGCATCCCCCTTCAGCAAATGCAATAATACTCTCCCTCCTGCTGCCCCCCAGAGGAGCCCCTTGCCCTGAAGTCTGTTACCTCCGAATTTCAATGAGTCTGCTGTGAACCCCAACCTCCTCCACCTCTCCCCGACCCAGCCTGGACCTGCCGGTACGGGGGACCAGGCGGTGGGCTTTTGTATCTAAATTTGCTGTCTGAACATAAAGAATCTATCTGCTGTTGGACCTGTGTGCTGTGGGTGGGAGAGGGGGTGCGCTGAGGCTGGGAAAGAATGTAGCAGCTGAAATCCATCCTCCTTGGACTCCAAACTGCATTAGGAGCTGCCGGCCCGCCCCCTCCCACCGTTCTGCCTGATGAGGCTCCTGGCTGCAAGCCACGTGCTTCCAGGCAAGGCCTACGGAGGGTTCAAAGCCTGCCCCTTCCGAATCAGCCTCCAGAAGGAGTCCTCCCGCGCCCCAGCCCAATGTCACATGGGCATAAGGCTGTTGTCTATGGTGGGGAGAAGGGGACCCCCAACCCTGGGGAGCAGCAGGGCAAGAGGGCATCCAGGCCCAGCTTAGAAAAGGGACGACCAGACAGCCAGCCCTAAGACAGAGCCTCAGGCCTGCCCTGGCAAGTGCTGATGGGAAGGAGCCGCCCCAACTCCACCCAGGACAGAAAGTATTTCTGATGCTGCCACCCCCAGGGCAGAGGGGGCTCCTGATGCTGCCTCCCTACTCTGCCCAGGGCAAAGGGAGGCTCCTGATGCTGCCCCCCAACCTCACCCAGGGCAAAGGGGGTTCCTGATGCTGCCCCCCGATCCCACCCCAGTGGATTCCTGGATGTACAGGGTCTCTGGTGTCCATGGCAGGAGATGCTTTGCCAGGGACATAAACCCAGCTTGCTTGTTTTGACAACCCACTTGATCTTCAACAGTTGTGGGGGACGGGGAAGGGGGTGGGACCCTGGCCAGACCTGGAGGGGCTGGGCCAGAACTGAAGCAAGGGGAGCCAGGCCAGAGGTCGCCACAGGAATGTTTGGGGGCAAGCCGAGAGGCTGTGGAGAAGTCTGAGCCCGCCTGCTCTCCCCACTACCAGCAGGGCCATGGGCGGCTGTGAAGGGGCCCTGGGTGGGTGGGTGGGTGAGCCGGGCTGGGTGTGCATGCTGGCTTGTGAGGTGAGGAGGCTCCACTGGGAGAACTGTGCTCATGGGGTGTGGGGAGGGGGGGCAGTTGTTTGGGTTACTCTGGGCTCCCCGGCACATGTCTGCACCAGTAGACCTTGTAAAGTTGTGAAGAGGTGTGGCTGTTTGTCTATCAGAGTGTCAATGGTTGGCGCTGGTGTTGAGGACTGTGACTTGTGTCTGTGTTTCAGGTAAAGGGTGTGACGACTGTGTTTGTGTTCTGGGGTGTCCAGTGGTGTAACTGGCAGTCTCTGGTGGCATGGAGTGGGGGTGCGCGTGTGTCTCGGGGTATTCAGGGTGTTAAGAAGTATGGTTGCTGTTTCTGGGAGGGGTGGTCAGCTAGGTCTTGGGTTCAGGGGTGTGCGCATTATGTCTCAGTGTTGCTTTTTCTGTGAAGGAGTTGATTGGCCAGGTCTTGGGGTATTCAGAGGTGAGGCATTCATCCTGTGTTGGGTGTGGAGTGTACCTTTGGGGCCTGTCTTGGATTAAGGGGTGTGTCTGGATGACACAGAGGGTGGCAGGGGGCTGTGTCAGAGGTAAGAGATCCAACTGTGTGTCTCAGTACTAGGTGAGACTTTGTCGGCACTAAGGGGTGATGGTTGCCTCCGCAGGGGGCTGCATTTCGGGGTGGTGAGGGAAGTGGCTGCCCTGGTGTCTCTGGTTGGACACTGGCCTCAGCTCTATGCTGGGGGTAGGACGGTCTCATTGAGTTTGGGGCATGACGCCAGACCTGAGGCGCCGAGGAGAACGGTGCTGACCGGGGACTGCAGCTGGGTCTCAGGGTGTAAGACTGATGTGAACCCCAGGGGCGTGACCCTACTTCTCAAGCTAGGTGGTGAGGTGGTGTCTCCAGGGTTAAGGGTGTGACTGTTTTCTTGGCTTGAGACCATGTGTCCCAGGTGTTGGTCAGCACATCTTAAAGGGGAACCTAGGAACTATGGGAGCGATAGAGGGGGAAGAGAGCCCTGGGGAAGCCAGGCCTCCTGGCTCCCGTCCCCCTTCGGTCTCCTCTCTCCTCCCCCTCCAGGGTATGACTGACTCGCTGGGTCCTGGCCTGGGCTTAAGCCCCTGTGTAAATAGTGGGTGGGTCCCCTGGCCAGGCTGGGTCTGACCCAAGGCACTGCTCTCTACCACTCACCCCGACATCCACAAAGGTTCCATGGGGCGGGGGGGTGGCCACTGCCCACAGGCAGGGTTGACCCCCCAACCCCACAGCCCCTGTAAGGGCTGCGGCGCCCGCTGAAGCCGCCCTGGACCGCCCCGGGCAACGCTCACATTTTCCAGTGTTTAGATTTTATCCGCTTTATTAATGAGGCAACTGAGAAGCCCGCCTGCAGGAGGAGGGGGCTGCTGCCTCCCCACTGGGGGGAGGGGGTCCTGGGGACCAGGCCAAGTCGAGGGGGGAGCTGGGGCCCAGAGGGGCCTGTGCCCATTGCCAGGACAACAGAGAGGGGGTCTCTGCCACCCCCGGCCCCCAACAGGAGCGAGGGAGCTGAGGGCGGGAGCAGCCCCTGGAGGGCGGGGGCAGCAGGAGGAGGCAGGGAGTCGAGGAGCCGCCCCCTCCTCGGAGGGAGGGAAGGAAGGAGTAAGAGGGAGGGAGCAGCCTGTTGAGAGCCAGGGCACAGCGGGTGTGCAGCAAGCAGGCAGCAGGAGCCAAGTGGCGGGCGATGGGGACCCAGGGTCCCAGGCAGCGCTGGGTAAGAAGCTGGGGCGCAGGACCTCGGGGCAGGGGAGGAGGGCAGGAAAGGCTGGGAGCAGCACTACCTCCGCCTGTCTGTCCTGGGTTCCTCGGCTCTCAGCCCCATCTGTCCGTCCTTCCTGTCCATCTGACTCGCCACCAGGATAGGGAGGAATGGACTGTCCTGGGTCAGCTTTGAGGCCTCCAGAGCCCAGGCATGGAGAGGACAGGAATGGAACTGTGGGCATCCAGGGTGACGGCATGGTGGTCAGGGGCAGGGTCTGTGTAAGAGATAGCCATGGAGCACCGAGATGGAGTCATATGGACAGAGACAGGGTCATGGGGACAGAGAACGGTGGGGGAAAGAGGGCCATGGGGACAGAGATGTGGCTGGGGGACAGTGGGCCATAGGGACAGAGATGTGGCCAAAGGGGATAGAGATATGGCCATGGGAGACAGAAATGGGGCCATGGAATTAGACATGGGGCTGTGAGGACAGAGATTTAGTCATGAGGACAGACATATGGTCATGAGGATAGAGATGTGGCTGAGGGGACAGAGATGGGGCTGTGGGAACAGAGACATCATCATAGGGACAGATGTGGCTGAGGGAACAGAGATGGGGCCATAGGGACAGAGATGTAGCTGAGGGGACAGACACAGGGCTATGGGGACAGAGATAGGGCCATGAGGACAGACGTGATCATGGGGACAGAGACGTGATTGTGGGGAGACTGGGGGGAGATGTGCCCATGGTGGCAAAGACCAACACTGGGCTTCAAGGATGGGACTGGAGTGAAGATGATGTGGTGAAGGTAAGAGATGGGGCAGTGGGGTTGGGTGGGTCCCTGAAACGGAAAACGGGGGTCCGTTGTGTCAGATGTGGCCAGGAGACAGGGATGTGTCAGTGGTAGTGATGGGGAGGTGGGGGACAGAGATGGGAGCAGAGGCACAGAGGGATGGGCCCCTGGAATTCAGGGAAGGAGCTGAGATGGACAGAGCAGGGGGACAGTGGAGGGCTGAGCTGGGGTGGTGAGAGGCAGAGGAGGAGGAGGGGGTCAGGAACTGGGCAGCAAGGATCATTTGGAGTTGCCATGGGCAGAAGGGCCGCGCAGGAACACCATGAGGTCAAATGGGCCCTGAACCTGACAGGCACTGATGGGGCAGCCGACTGGTGCCAACCCGAGTGGCGGCGTTGTGCCCCTTGCCCGCCTCACCTTGACCTCTTCCTCTCCCCAGCCCTCCGGCACCTGACATGGGCCCCTCCGGGCCCTTCAACCTGAGCCTGGTCAGCGAAGCGACCACGTGCGCGGCGCCGGGGGCTCCCAACGCGTCGGCCGCGCAGCCGTCGGGGCGTCCGGGCGGGTCACCGGCGTTGCCCATCTTCTCCATGACGCTGGGCGCCGTGTCCAACATGCTGGCGCTGGCGCTACTGGCGCAGGCCGCGGGTCGTCTGCGGCGCCGCCGCTCAGCCGCCATCTTCCTGCTGTTCGTCGCCAGTCTGCTGGCCACCGACCTGGCGGGCCACGTGATCCCGGGCGCGCTGGTGCTGCGCCTGTACACGGCCGGCCGCGCGCCAGCCGGCGGCGCCTGCCACTTTCTGGGCGGCTGTATGGTCTTCTTCGGCCTGTGCCCGCTGCTGCTGGGCTGCGGGATGGCTGTGGAGCGTTGCGTGGGCGTCACGCGGCCGCTGCTGCACGCTGCGCGCGTCTCCGCGGCCCGCGCGCGCCTGGCGCTCGCCGCGTTGGCCGCTGTGGCCCTGGCCGTGGCGCTGCTGCCGCTAGCGCGCGTGGGTCGCTACGAGCTGCAGTACCCGGGCACCTGGTGCTTCATTGGCCTGGGCCCGGCGGGCGACTGGCGCCAGGCGCTGCTCGCCGGCCTATTCGCGGGCCTCGGCCTGGTCGCGCTGCTTGTGGCGCTCGTGTGCAACACGCTCAGCGGCTTGACCCTGCTGCGCGCCCGCTGGCGCCGCCGCTCTCGACGACGCTCTCCGGCTGCAAGCCCAGATGGCCGCCGCGGCCGCCGCCGCTGCGGGGCGCGCTCGGCCTCCGCGTCGTCCGCCTCGTCCCTCTCCTCTGCCTCCACCGGCCCCAGCGGCTCCCCGGGTGGCGGCTCGACGCGCAGAGCCCGAGCCCACGACGTGGAGATGGTGGGCCAGCTCGTGGGCATCATGATGGTGTCGTGCATCTGTTGGAGCCCGCTGCTGGTGAGGGGCGCAGCGCCCCTCGAGCCACGCTCCTCCCTGCTCCCAGCCTGACCTGCCCCTTCACAGCCTCCGACCACCTCCTTCCTGGGGTGCCTGGGGCCTCTCCCTCACCCACCGCTGCACTGCCGGAACCCGCGCTTCCTCACAACCTCACCGTTTTCCTTCCCTAGGGTCCTAGAAGCCCACCCTCCTCTCCCTCTGGCCACTCCCCTCTAGGCCTGGCTCTGCCCTCCCGGACGAGCCCTGCCCTTTTTCCTTTCCATACAGGCTTTCCTCACTTTCCTCCTTCCCCAGATGACTGCCGGGACTCGCCCCCCCCGCCCCGCCCTTCTAGGCCGCGCTCGTTATCTTCTACCTTCTGTCCTGTCCTTTGGGATAGCTGAGACTTCTCTCTTACCCGAGATCCCATTCTTGAAGGCCTTTGTTTCTACCAAGCCCTCTGAAGTCCCACTTCTCCGCCTGCCTTGCATAGCTCCTCTCACGTACACCCCCATTTACCCTCACCAAGTCGTCCACACCTCCTCACAGCCCTTTCACTGCCCTACCTGCCAGCCACGCCCCTCCCCTCCCAGCCTTGCTCCGCGTTCACACCCGCTTCTGCCAACAGCCCGCATCCTTTTTCACACCTCCCCTCCTACGCCCGCCCCACGGCCGCTGATGCCGGCTTCTCCGCAGGTGTTGGTGGTGCTGGCCGTCGGGGGCTGGGGCCCCAGCTCCTTGCAGCGGCAGCTGTTTCTGGCCGTGCGCCTGGCCTCCTGGAACCAGATCCTGGACCCCTGGGTGTACATCCTGCTGCGCCAGGCCGTGCTGCGCCAGCTGCTTCGCCTCCTGCCCCCGAGGGCCAGTACCAAGGGCGGCCATGTGGGGCTGGGCCTGACCCGGAGTACCTGGGAGATCAGCTCGTTGCGTAGCTCCCGGCACAGTGGCATCGGCCACTTCTAGACGCGCCCAGAGGCCTTTCAGCTAAGCCAGACCATCCCCGAGCCGGGCAAGCGGCGCGAAGCCTTCGGGGAATAAAGCCACTTTGCCGACGAGAGCCCAGCGCGGTGTGTCCGGTCGGTGCTGCAACGCCGATTGCTGCCTCGCCGGGGCGGCACAGGCGCCTGTTCGTCGCTGAGGCAGGTGCGGTTCCGGCACTGGCCACGCGGGAGCGCATACACTGACGCTCCGTCTTCAGGCGGCAAGTGCCCAGCCGACGGAGCCGGAGCCGGAGCCGCAGGAGCATTCGCAGAACGCCGCCGCCGTTGCCGCTGCCCGGGAGCACAGGCTCAGTTGGACGCAGAGCAAAGTGGCTGGGGGCGCTTCTTGCCCCTCCTACTGCCAGGACGGACTCTCTCAACCATTCTGCTCAACATGGCCCTGAGCTACCCCAACACAGCCCCAAAACTCTACCCCAAAACCATGCTCCATCACAGCCTCGAAACCCAGACGTCCCCCAACACAGCCCCAAGCCTCTCCCATCGCCACCTGCCCGTGTGCCCTACTACAGCCACCTTCCCAACAGTCCTGTGTCCTCACCCTTCCTTGATCTCTTCAAATGTTCCCCCACCTTAGCCCAGAGCACCTCCCCACCACTCCCTGCCACCCCGCCTCCCAATTCTCTCCACTTCCATGCATTCCCCCCACCCAGTACTGCGCACAAGAGACGAGGATGCATAGATGGGGTAAATCCCAAAGGCGTTTTTAAAAACTACTAAGAGCTCGGTGGGGTAGGGGTGGGGAGGGGCTAGCAGCCCCCCGCCACGAAGTCGAAGTCCTGGAAGGCCGCCTGCTCGGTGGCTGTCAGGGGCCGTGCGTCGCGGGGCGGGCTCAGTGTGGGGGCCTCCCCCGTGAACTCCTCGTCGAAGTTGCTGACATCGGTGCGGTCCGATAGCGTGGGTACGAAGGGTGGTGGCAAGCGCCGGGCCAGCAGGGCGTCCCAGCCCAGTGTCTGCAGGGTAGGGGTGGGGTTCAGCATGGGAGGCTGGGGGCTAGATGCCAGGAGAGGCTAGCCCCTTGGCCCTGTCCAGCCTTGGGTCTGTGGGGACCAACAGGAGTCACAAGATAGAGGAAAAAAGGAATGTGGGGAACTGGGGCTCAGGGAGAGTCACAGTGCTGGGGGGGGACCCTGGTGGCCAGTGGGGGAAGCCTGAGCTCACACACAGTGCAGCCTGGCCATCCTGGGGTGGGGTGGGTGAAGGAGGGTCAGTAGGGGTGAGGGATGGCCAAGGAGGTGGGGGTATCAATGCGAGGGGACAATGTTTGAGGGGAATGGCCAGCGGGGATGGCCAGGCCCTTGTGGTTGGGACAGCCAGGCCCTTCAGGAAGGATGACCAGGTCCTTGGGTGGGGATGACCAGGCTCTTGGAGGCATGGCTGGAGCCTTGTAAGGGGTGACCAGACCCTTGGGAAGGATGACTAGGTTCTTGTGGGGGATGGCTGCACCCTTGCAGGGGGATAACCAAGCCCTTGAGGTGTGTGGCTGTGCCCTGGTGGGGGATCTCACCCTGAAGAAGGGTTGTTTTTTCACATCCTCTGCATCCCTGTCACTGGACCCCAACCTCCGCTCTGGATTCCGCCGCAGCAGCTGGGGGGAGGAAACACTCTGTCAGGGTCTGTCCACTCCTGGGCACCGAGGTTCCCTCCCCAGGCCCATGGGGGTTCTCCCCATGTTGGGGGGATCCTCACCCTTCGCATGATGCCGATGGCTTCAGCAGACAGAAAGCGGGGGTAGCGAACCTCATCATTGACGATGCTGTCGAATACCTCCTCCTCATCATCCCCTGGGAATGGGGACTGGGGACAGGGAGGGCCAGGTGAAGCAAACCCCCTCCTCTGGCTCCTGCAAGCCCGGCCCTCTGAATTTTCAGATGGTGTTCACTTACATGGAGGGTGGTGAGTACCCCCACTTTACAGATGCGGAAACCGACGCCACACAGTGAAGCCACCCACCCCCAACCACACAGCATACATTGTGGAGGCTGATTTCGATCCCCACCCCTGGACACAGGATGGTTCCATTCTAGTGAGGTCCGATGGACACACAGGGTAGGGGGGGTGGGGCAGGGTCCTCACCTCCCCAACCAGCATCTCATAGAGCAGCACGCCCAGCCCCCACCAGTCCACAGCCCGTGTGTATGATGTGTCCGTCAGCACCTCGGGCGCCAGGAACTCCGGGGTCCCACAGAACGTGCTGGTCCGGTCCCCATAGCCCATCCCTGGGGGCAGCAGAACCATGCAAGGTTATAAGTGGGTTCTAGCTCTAGCCCAGCCTGGAGTAGGGGTGGGGGCATTCCAGACAGCCAGTCCATCCATCCCAGGGACTGGGTGGGGAGCAAGTCCGTACTGAGTGAAATCCCCAAAGGCCAGTCCCTTGAAGCCCAGCCCCTGCTGGACAGGCTAGGCCCCGCCCACC
Organism: Dugong dugon; assembly: GCA_030035585.1. Taxonomy (NCBI): domain Eukaryota; kingdom Metazoa; phylum Chordata; class Mammalia; order Sirenia; family Dugongidae; genus Dugong; species Dugong dugon. Next base: position 18,245,072 of record CM057462.1, on the reverse strand, counting down.
CAAATCCAGCCTTCCATCGCCCCTCACCCTCCTTGCAGAGCCCAAAGTCTGCGATCTTGACATAGCCCTTGGTGTCCAGGAGCAAATTGTCCAACTTCAGGTCCCTGTGGAGGATTAGGGGATGTAAAACGGGATGTGAGTGGGTCGGGTCTTGTCTGAAGCTGGATGATCCACCAGTGGGCAGAGTACAGGTGCGCACACATACACACCTGTAGACAATCTTGTGTTCATGGAGAAACTGCAGCCCCAGCACCACACAAGCCGAATAAAAGCTGCAGAGAGAGGGCTGGTGTGAGGGGGCCAGGCCGCCTGCCAAGAGGGCATCCCATAAACCTGGCTCTCCCATCCTCAAAGGCCCTCTAGCCCCTAAACTCCAGGAGGCTGGGGGAGGTGGAGGCTGAGGGTGGAAGGGTGCGAAGGGGGCTGCGAGGCTCCCAATTCTGAGGAGTCAGGGGTGCTGGGGGTAGGAGGGGGAGCGGGCAGGGGGCCAGGGGCAGGGCAGGACTGGCATCAGGGGTGCTGAGGCAGGGGGCTGGGCAGGGCAGGGGGCGGAGCAGTGGGACTCACACAGCGCGGGGCTCGGAGAACACGTCACTGTGGATGTGCAGCATCAGGTCCCCGCCAGCCGAGTATTCCATCACAAAGCACACGTGCTCTGGCGTCTGGAAACAGCCAAACAGGTTCACCAGGAAGGGGTGCCCCGCACTGGTCACAGCCGCCAGGATCCGCTTCTCACACATCAAGCTGGGAGGGCGAGGGCAGGGGTCAGAGGCCACAGCTGCCCCCACCCCAACCTCCAGAGTCCTCCATCAACAGATATTTGTGGAGGGCCTCCTGTGGGCCAGGCCTGGTTCTACGTTGGGCATTGCTTTGCTGGGTGACCTTGAGCAAGTTGCTTAGTATCTCTGAACTCTGGCAGTCTTGTCTGCTTAAACGAGCACACAGAATCCATCCTTCCTGCTGATAACAGGCCCCTAATGTCCCTTTCGGGAACTACCAGGGGTGAGCATGAGACCCAGGCTAATCAGAGCTCCCCATCTCCCTGGCCAAGGACTGGTTCAGGGATGAGCAATCCAAGCTAATGGGGCTGTATCCCAGGATTTCTGGAACTATTAGGAAAGAAGGACTAAAGCTAGTAGGATGAGCCTGAAGCTGCTGAGGTAGGGGGCATTTCTGCCCCCACAAGGGGACTACAGGCAAAGCCCACTAAAGGGAAAGCAGACTAAGACACATCTTCACCTGGATACAGCTATGCCTGAAGGTAGAGCACCCCTGGACTTTTCTAGTTCAGATCAATAAATTCCTTTATTTGCTTAAGCCTATCTGAGTTGGGTTCTAGATTAATAAAAGGATGTCAGGAGGATTGGGGATCATCTCGGTGCCTCTATCAAGAGTTTACAGGGGGCAGGCACTGTGCTGAGTGCTTTACATGCATCCATCCTCTCATTTAATCCACCCAACAACCCTGCAAGGAAGGCGTTATTCTCTCCCTTTAAGATTGGGAGGCTGAGACTCAGAGGGTGAAATGACTTCCCTAGGGTCTCCAAGCACATCGGTGACAGAGATGGTATTTGAACCCAGGGCCCCTGACCCCAAAGTAGAGGCAGTGTAGCGACACCACTAAGAGCAAAGGCTTCAAAGTCTGACTCCTTAGGTTTGAATCCTGGCTCTGCTGCTTACTGGCTGTGCGACCTCTAGAAAATTGCTAAACCTCTCTGTGCCATGAGTAGAATGGGGACAATAACACTATTAACCTTACAGTGTTACTACTGTGAAGCATACACACACACACACACAAAAAAAAAAAACAAAAACAAAAAAAAACCCGAACTCATTGCTGTAGAGTCCATTCCGACTCACAGCAACCCTATAGGACAGAGTAGAGCTGCCCCATAGAGTTTCCAAGCGGCCCCTGGTGGATTCAAACTGCCAACTTTTTGTTAGCAGCTGTAGCTCTTAACCACTACACCACCAGGGTTTCCCTGTAAAGCACACTGTGTGCTTTATAAGAGTTGGTGTTATTATTTTAAATACTAGCTTAATAAATGTGAGTGACTGTTATGAGTCATTTTCACAGCAGCTCCAAGGAGGGGAGCTGTTCTATTTCCCATTTCCCAGAAGAGAAGACCAAGGTCACCAGACGGCCTGAGCAGGGTTGCCCACCTCTCCACCTCGTCTCGGGCCACAATGTCTCCTTTCTTCAAAGCCTTGATGGCGAACAGCTCCCCACTGGGCCGGAATTCGGACAACAGCACCTGGAACCACAGCAGGCAGGGGTGGGCTTAGGGCCCAGCCCAGAGAGCCGGAGATCTGGACTCCCAGCCTCCCACTCCCCAGCCCTCACCTCACCTTCCCAAAGTGACCCCGGCCCAGCACTGCCAGAAACTTGAAATCCTTGAGGGTCAGGGGCGACTTCCTCAGAGGGCTGTGGAGAGAGGATACTGGTGGGGACAAGGGCGGTGAGTGGGGGTCATGGGTGGGGGCTGGGGGAAGGCCATCACCTGTACAGGGCGGGGCCTGGGGTCTCCTGGGTCTCTGAAGGTGGTGCGGGAGTGAGGGGTCGTTCCTGGATCCGGGAACTCTGTAGCAGGGAGGAGAGGTCAGAATAAGCAGAGTCAGAGGTGTCCCCAAACCACAGTGACCACCAAGACTCTGCACGATCTGCCTTGTCACCTCTCTGCCCTCCCCTCTCCCCCACTAGCCCCTCACTCACTCCCCTCCAACAACAGTGTTTTCTTTCTTGTTCCCTGAATATACCTGGCACATTCCCACCTCAGGGCCTTTGCACCGCTGGTCCCTCTGCTTCGAGGGCTCTTTCCCCAGACACTGCACAGCTCCACCCTCGAGTCCTTCAGGCCTCTACTCAATGTCACCCTTGCAGGACATCAGCTGACCACTGTATTAAATAAAGAACCACCCCTACCCTTTCCCTGCTTTATTTTTCTCCACAACACATTTCACATTCCAAGTACATTTTATCACTTACCTCCTTATTTCGTTTAGTGGCATTAAGCCTTATGGAACTACTTAATTGTTTACATCACATACATATATAACTTTGAAAAGAATCAAAATTTTTTTTAATGGAAAAACCATTTCTTATTGGTCCATCCATCACCCTCATCCTACAAGAAGGTCCCACAGACACAGTTCTAAATATGCAATCTGTGCAAATGGGTGTACAATGGGAAACACATTTCCCTCCTGCCCCAGCCACTGTTAATGATTTCCTGGGTATCTTTCTAGATATATTCTATAACCACAGAAGCGAAAATGCCAGGAGAGGCTCCATTTTTCTTACACCCACAATTGACAATGTTCCAATCTTACACTTCCCAATGGACAATCTGTCTTGGAAATCCTTCTACACCAGCACATGGAGACTACTTCATTTTTAACAGCTGTATACTATTCCATTCCGTAATATTTAACACTGGCTCCCAAGCTTGTTTCCACTCTTTCGCCCACACAAAGCTGCTGCAGTGAATAGCCTGAACACAGTTTTGTACACATACATGAATATATCCTGAATAACTGTCCAGAAGTAGAATTTCTGGGCCAAGAAATGTTCATTTTTAACTCAGCCAGCTATCACCAAAAGCCCTCTCAAGGAGATACAGCGATTCACTCACCTCCAACAGTGCCTGTTTCCCCACATCCTCCCCAGCATTCAGTGTTATTAAACTTTTGGATTTTTTGCCAATCTGACAGGTATCTCATTCAATTTAATGCCATGAAGATATATCATTATTTTAATTTTTTAAAAATGAGGTATATCATACATTGGGTGAGATGCACAGAGGGGCAAGCTCTTACATGTGTCCACCATGTGACCATCCCCTAGACCGGGGTCAGCAAATTCCATCCCACAGGCCAAATTCACCCTGCCACCTGTTTTTGTGTGGCCTTCAAGCTAAGAATGGTTTTTACATTTTTAAATGGGTGGAAAACGAACAAACAACAAAAACACAAAGGAAGAACAGTATTTCACTACATAAAAATTACATGAAATTCAAACTTTGTGTCCATCAAAGTTTTGGAGTCTCTGGGTGGTGCAAATGGTTAATCTGCTTGGCTGCTAAGCAAAAGGATGGAGGTTCAAGTCCACCCAGAGACGCCTTTGAAGAAAGGCCTGTCGATCTACTTCCAAAAAAATCAGCCACTAAAAACCCTATGAAGTTGTACTCTGACACACATGGAGTTGCCACAAGTCAGAATTAACTTGACAGCAACTGATGATAAAACTTTAACTGGAAGCCAGCCTTGTCCATTTGATTATGCGTCTGTGGCTGCTTTTGCGCTACAAAAGCAGAGTTGAATTGTTGTGACGGAGACCATCTGGGTCACAGAGCCAAAAATATTGACTATCTGGCCTTTTACGGAAAACGTCTGCTGACCTGTGACCTAGATCAAGATGCAGAACATTCCATCACCCTAGCAGGCTCCCTTGTGACCCCTCCCTGTCAGTACCCCCACCCAGAGGTAACCACTATTTTGACTTCTATTATTGATGGCGAGTTTTAAACATGCTTGCGTGGCAGTGCACCGAGGCACAGAGAGGTGAAACTGCTGCGGGTCACACAGCAAGGAGGTGGCAGAGCAGGGCTGGGAACCCAGGCAGCCTGGCTCCTGAAATGGGCTATCAAGCCCAGGTTCTGTGAGAGACATGCTGGGTGACCTGGGGAAGTTCCTAGCGGTCTCTGAGTCTTAAGTTGGGAAGAAGGCCTGGAGCAGGACCATCCCACCTCAGCTGCTGCCCTAGGGGAGGAGTAGGGGATGCTCACCAGGCTTGATAGGCTGGAAGGAGGCTCCAACGGGTTCCTCTGGGGTGAGGTGTCTGAGTCGGCCCCAAGGTTCAGCTTCTCTACAGAGATGTCACTGCTGCAGAGGGAAGAGGGACACGTCTGGGACCCAGCACCCCTGGAAGCAGTGAGAGGCAGCTGGGAACCCAGGGCCCTCCCTCTTACCTTGTGGGCCGGGCCTCGGGTCCTGGTGAAGCCCCTGGGCTAAAGGTGCTTGTGGCTGTGCCATTCGGGATGAACCTCCGAAGCAGCCGCACCCACGTGGCGACATCAATGTTCATCTGCCTGGCACGCTGAAATGTCTTCCCTGGGGGGATGGGGCAGGTGTCACCCTCTGTGACACTGCCCAGGACCCCAGGCCTTACCCATCCTGGCCCACCCCCTCACCCTGCTGCTTGGAGAAGATTTTCTTCTGCCTTCGGAGCCGGGGGATTCTCTCAATGACAGGGTTTCGGAAGGTGACCTGGGGAGAGGAGGAAGGGTGAGGACCCCTTGCCTGCAACTGAGCAGTTCAAGGAGGAAGCCTTAGGAGGACAGGTGTGCACACTCAAATGTTTGGAGGGTTCAGATTACTGTGGCATCACATCCAATCCCATAGTACCATGGGACATTATTCAACCAAAAAAAACCAAACCAGTTGCTGTCAAGAATCAACTTGACTCATAGCGACCCTATAGGACAGAGCAGAACTGCCTCATAGGGTTTCCAAGAAGCACTGGTGGATTCGAACTGCTGACCTTTTTGTTAGCAGCCGTAGCTCTTAACCACTACACAACCAGGGTTTCTGGGATGTTTTTAAGGGGTCATAAAACCAATCCACGGCCCAGCGAGCAACCACCTAAGGTGCCATCTTGGAAAGGCAAGAAGCAGGCAACCAGGGAGGGGTCTGATCCAACAAGATTGACTTCCAAATCCTACAGACAGGTCCTACAGTATCTAGTACAGTGATTCTCCAAGTGTGGTTCCCAACCAGCAGCATCAGCATCACCATCACCTGGGAACATGTTAAAAATGCACATTCTCGGCCCCCACCTAGACCTACTGATCAGAAACATGGGAGGGGGCTGTGATTCGGGGCCCTTTTGGGGGTCCTGGTGATCTGTTTGAACAAGTCCTCCAGGTGATGCTCATGCCCACCCACATGTGGGAACCACTAGTCTAGTTTAATTCTCCCAACTCAAATGTATCTTCTAGAAAGTGCTAACATCACAGAACTGCAGTCAGTATTCAATATAGTCTCCACTAGCCATGTGTGGCTATTTAAAGAATTGTATTAAGTAAAATTATAACTTCAATGTATTAAGTAAAGTTATAACTTCAGTGTTCCCCAGTTGCACTAGCCACACTTCAGTTAGCTGGGGGCTGCTGTATTGGACAGCACAGTTATAGAAACTTCTCATCGACAATAGAACCCATTTATTGCAGGCTCCTCAGTAATAGAACTGTGGAAAGTTCTACTGGATGGAGCTTTGGTAGAGGCATGAGAATAAAAGAGAATGCTGTAAGTAAACCTCAGGAATGCTTCAGAATTTGTCCCCTAGGTCACCCACCACCATTCCCCACTTGGTTTTAGATAGTTTTCCCAGCAGAAGAACAACTTCACTGTCCCACACTCTGAAATCACACTTTCTCTGTGCTGCTTCCTTTCAGTGGTCCTCAATTATTGGATCATGTAAGAATTTTTACACAGGGATAGGGATAAAGGAAGATATATAAAATGGAGCACACGTATATGTTAGAAGCAAATTTAAAGAATTTTCTAGAATTACTTTGGCTAAAAGAAGGAGTCAGTTCCTTTCCTTCTCTGTGCCTGTTTCCTCCTGTGTCAGATATAACTAATGACAGTCCCTGTTTCACTGGGTTGTTGTAAGAATTAATGCGTTCATGTCTGTAAAGCACTTAGAACAGGGCCTGGCTCGTGCTATAAAGGGTTAGCTGCTAATATTATTGTTAAATATTTTATTAATTATGATTATAAATAATATTATTTAGGCCAGGGGTCCTCAACCAGGGGACACTCAGCAATGGCTGGAGACCTTTTTTGGTTGTTACAACTGGGGAGGGAGGGATGCTACTGGCATTTAGTGGGCAGAGGACAGGGATGCTGCTAAACACCCTATAATGCATAGGACGGCTCCCACCACAGAGAATGAGCAGGCCCAAATGTCTACAGCACCAAAGTGGGGAAATTTTGATTTAGACCTTAGCCCCAATGCCACAGCAGGAAGAATCCCTATCTACTTGACTGCAGTTCTGGTAGCAATCTCCATGACACAATACCCACTTTTTCTTTGTTGTTTGTTTCTTCTGGCTGGGTAAAATTTTGTCTCAGAACAAAATCACACCTGAAGTCATGTCACTGATGTGACAGATTATATGTACTTGTCTATTGAAATGCAGAGACCAAATGAAAAAATATATTTCCTTTCTAGAAAACTGAGGGCAGGAAGGGAGGAAGCATTTTCTCGGGGGGTGGGGCTGTACCTCAGCCACTAGGCAGCCCTGGGATTCCATGTGTCTTGGGGGTCAGGGGTCAGGGCTATACCTCAGCCACTAGGCAGCCTTGAGGTTCCATGTCCAGCTGCACCTCATGCCTCTCGTTGTCCAAGAAATCCTCCAACTTCAGAAATTTGAGGGCGCACAGGCCCCGCTGGTCCCGCCAGAACACAGCCAGCTCCAGTTCCCGAGCCTCAAGGGAGAGGAAAAGGGTTGTCACTTGGGGTGCCTGAGGCTCAGAACCCTTCCTCCAGCAAGCCCTGTCATCCCCAACTCAGCTCACCCTCTCCAGCTCCAGGGTGAAGCTCTGGTCCCAGGCATTTGGGCCACAAGGCTTCCAGGATGTCTGCCCCACCACTGTATTATCAAGCTTGAGAACAGCGCTGACCTCACCTGGAGGGGGGAGGGGGCATCAAGAAACGCTGGGGGGAGGGTCTCTTGTGCCTGGTTAGAGAGATCTGCCCCTACACCCCTGATAACACTCTGCTGTGGTATCTTGTCAAAACTTTATAGTTCTGCCTTTGGCATTAAGGCCTTTAATCCATTTCCAGTTGATTTTTGTGTGTGGTGTGAGGCATGGATCCAAATTAATTTTTATTCTATATGGAAGTCCCAGCAATATACTCCTAAGTATTTACCCTTGAAAAATGCATGCAAGTGTACAGCAGGAAACACACATATACATAATGTTTATATAATGGCCCGAACTACAAACATCCCACTGTCCTTTAACTTGAGAATTATCACAGAATCATGATACAGTCTTAATAGGCTGGACTATGGAATTGCTGATATTTAACTATTTTTAACCTAAAAAAATCCAACAATTTGATATGGCTCAATCTAATACAGTAGACAATTAAACAGCAGTAACAACGAATGAACAATAGCTTCATGCATCAATATGGGTGAGTTTTCCAAACAACATTGAATGAAAGAAGCCAGCACTATGGAAAACATTCTGTAAAACTCCATTTACATCAAGTTCAAACACGAGGCAAAATTAAACTACAGTGTTTTGAGAAGCATACACGGGAGCTAAAGCTATAAAGAAAAGCAAGGGAATGAGAATCATAAGTCAGGAGATTGGCTATTTCTAGGACAGAACTGAGCAGGCATGAAGGACTTCTGAGGATCTGGCCATGTTCTATTTCTTGCTATTCTTCCTTTTTATACACATTTTTTGTATGTATGCATTAGTTTTTAAAGTGCTACAAATGTGGGGTATCCCAGGACCACCGCCCACCCCCCCCCCCAAACCCTCAAGGCCCTGTGACGGTCCACTCACTGGTGTTTTCGGCTTCTGCTTTGAGGCTGCTCCGGCCGCTAAGGCTTCCACTTCGGCTGTAAAGTCCCCGGGCTGGGCGGCTCAGGAAGGGGGTGCGACTGTCAGAGGCCCCAGCTCCCCCTGCAGAAGGCGATGGGCTCCAGGGGATGGTCTCTGGGAGGTCCCTGCAGCCCACCACACGCACCTGCAGTGTCCCTGTGGGAGAGGCAGGCTCAGTGGGGGCCATATCTGGGGCAGGCTGAGAGGCAGGCAAAGTGGACACGTCAGAAGTGGCTGGCATGCAAGTGCGTGGGAGGGGTGGTCTGAGGCAGGGATGGCTGTGCCTGGATGCCGGAAATACAGAGCAAGAGACTTGGGGACTGAGGCTGTGGTGGCTAGGCTGGGGGGAGGTGCTGGATGTTGGGATTTAGGGAGAGAGGAGGTTCAGGGCAGAGGTCAGGGGTCCCAGCAAGGTGAAGCAGTGTAGAACTGGGGCAGGGCATCGAACTGGTCATGGCTGACTAACTGGAATCGCAAAAGACCCAAAATTTTAAAATGTGGGTGAAACAGAATGATAACTGGAAAGGGACAAATTACAGGTAGAAGCCCTGGAATAGGAGACTCAGAAGAGGTGTAGTGAGCCCTTTCAGGAGCCAAAGGCAGGAGACTGGATTATCAGCAGGACTATGGAGAGCAACACACTTTCAAAGCAGCGCAGTTGGCTGCCATCTTTGAGCTGGGCAGCACTGTTTCCCACTCTGCTTGTCGAAAGATTTGGTTGCTATGCAATGTCCACGCTGACCTTGTTTTCTAAAAAGGAGATTAAGTTTCTAGCAGAGCTTTCACCTATAATTTTTCCTGTTCCAGTTATCGTTCTGGTTCACCCACATTTTTAAAATTTGGGTCAACTGTGATTTCACTTCGTCAGCCATGACTGAATCGGGAAAAAACACTTCAAAGCCCTAAACTGGGAGAGTCCAGGGTAAGATTGGACAGGCTGATCCAGGAGTGGGGGTCTAGGGTGGGGCTGGTCAGAGGAGTGGGGGCTGGGGGGATCTAAGGAAAGTGAGACTGGCTGGTCTAGGGGCTCAGGTGGGGTGTGCGGGAGGGCTGGGGAAGGAGGAGGAGGGCAGAAGTCCAGAATCAGAGGGCAAGGTGGGGCAGGAATTCCAGGGTGTGTGTGGCCTGGAGAAATGGGGTCTAGGGCTAGAGGGCTGGGGTGAATGGTGAAAAGAAAAGAGGGGGCAGTAGGATGGCAGTCCCATGTTGGGGAGAGTGGTGACCTAGAGCTGTGGATGGTGGGGATCCCAGATAGGAGTACAGGGGTCTGGAGCTGGGGGTCCCGGACTACCATGGCTGGGGTCTTGGGGCTGGGGGAATCGGATGGGTGATGGGTCCAGAGCTGGCGGGGTCGGGGCTAACCTGTGAGCGGCGCTGGCTTGCACAGGGTGCTGTAGTGCATGGCGGGGAAAGGCCCGGCCAGTAGGACGCTGAAGGCGGAGGAGCAGGCAGCCGCGAGCTCCTCCCGCAGCAGCCGTCCCTTGGGGTGGTCGGCGGGTAGCTCCCCAAGACGCCGCTCCAGCGCCTCCCGTAGCAGCCCCAGCTTCTGGTTGGACTCGGTTAGCTTCTCCTGGGCCTACGGCAGGGAGGCCGGGCTGGGGAGCAGTCGGGCTGGGGGCGCTATACGCTGCGTCCCCCAGTACAGACCCAGGCCCCGTCGCAGATTGGCTGAGTCTCATCCTGGGCTCCTTCTCCAGAGACCTGGATCCCAGACCAGGGGTCCTCCAAAAGTAGGCCCCGGCCCTCGCAGAGGCCCCTCCCCGCAGTGGCCCTGCTCCAGTCAGGGTCCCTCCCCTTGCAACCACCCGCCACTATCTTAGGCCAAGCCTCACCCGAGGTCCCATCCCTTGCTGAGGCCACACCTCTTGCAGAGGTCCCGCCCCTCGCTGAAGCCTTATCCCAACAGCATCCCACCCCTCGCTTAGGCCCCGCCCCACAGAGGCCCACACAGCGGAGGTTCCCCCAAGCCCCACCCCCTCTTTTGAGGCTCCGCTCCTACCAAGGCCCTGTACCTGCTGAAGCCCCACCCCTCACCTCACAGACTGCCTTGCGGTCCTGGGCCTTGGCAGCAGTGAGGAGGCGCAGCACGTTCTTGGCGCCCTCTGCCACCGCATGTTCGACTCGGAAATGGTGCCGCAGCTCCTCGATGCGCAGCTCCACGGCCCCCAAGTCCGGACTTCCTGCGAAAATGGGACCGTGAGGCCAGCCTGGGGCCTAGGATCAACTAACCCTGGTCCAGACACACGGCCATTCGCAAGAGCAGGCACATGACACAAACAAATCACCAGGTACTCCCTCCCTCCTGTCCCCTCTACCCCTAGAGAACAGGAACACCATCATAGCTGCTGTCACACAGACCTAGGCTTATCACCGTCATGGACAGGGACAGTGTCACAGGGGTCAGTCCCTGTGCATGGGAAACACACCATCATGGGGCAGAGAACACATTCACAATGACACTAACACCTCACTGCCTAGGCACAGGGCCAAGAAAAGGGACCCAGTAACTGCAGCACAAACCCTCCAGGCTGTAACCCCAGCCCGAGGGTCCTAGAAGCATCATCACCCTGCCACATGGATGAGGCTCCTGGATAGGCCAAGAAATGCCATTACACTGTCACATGGGCAGGGCTGTGTCACTGATACAGGCACAGAGACCTTATGTCACAGGGAAACAAACTGGCTGTCACACACAGCGTAAAGTCATAGGGACGCAGCCACAGACCACACAGGACACAGCCACATCACCCAATGGCACAAGGACACCCTGTCACACAGATAGAGGGAAATCATCACCTACATGTATAAGGTTGCAGTCACACCCATGGCTGTGAGTGACTGGGACAATCCTGTCCTATGTAATGGCCCAGGCTCACACAGTCGTACTCAGTCATGGGATCACACACCTGTCACTCACAGGTATGTGGGACTCACCTGTATACTCACAATGCAGAGTCATACAAATTCTAATATTCATGGGCACAGCATCTTACAAACAGTCACACTGTCAAACCCAGGCCTGCCATCACACAACACTAAGGCAATAACACGGACTTCTACACTGACAAGAGACAGAGCCACAGTCACCTATGGTTACTATGTCACCCAGCAGCACAGAAACATGACCATGCCATCACACAGTAACACAGCAGCCCATGTGGGGATTCACGCTGCTGTTGTTGTTAGGTGCCATCGAGTAGGTTCTGACTCATAGCGACCCTATGTACAAAAGAAAAAAAAAAACTGCCTGGTCCTGTGCCACTCTCACAATGATTGCTATGTTTGAGTCACTGTTGCAGCCACTGTGTCAACCGATCTCATTTCGCTGACCCTTTAACTTACCAAGCATGATGTCCTTCTCCAGGGACTGATCCCTCCTGATAATATGTCCAAAGTACATGAGACAAAGTCTCGCCATCCTTCCCTCTAAGGAACATTCTGGCTGTACTTTTTCCAAGACAGATTTGTTCATTCTTCTGGCAGTCCATGGTATATTTAATATTCTTCACCAAGGCATCAATTCTTCTTTGGTCTTCTTTATTCATTGTCCAGCATTTGCATGCATAAGAGGTGACTGAAAATACTATGGCTTGGGTCAGGTGCACCTTAGTCCTCAAAGTGACAGCTTTGCTTTTTAACACTAAAGAGGTCTTTTGCAGCAGATATGCTGAATGCAATATGTCATTTGATTTTTTTGCCCGCTGTTTCCATGGGGGTTGACTGTGGATCCAAGTAATACGAAATCCTTGACAACTTCAATATTTTCTCTGTTTTTTATGATGTTGCTTATTGGTCCAGTTGTGAAGATTTTGTTTTATGTTGAGGTGTAATCCACACTGAAGGCTGTAGTCTTTGATCTTCATCAGTAAGTGCTTCAAGTCCTCTTCACTTTCAGCAAGCCAGGTTGTATCACCTGCATATCGCAGTTTGTTAACAAGTCTTTCTCCAATCCTGATGCCCCATTCATCCTATAGTCCAGCTTCTTGGATTATTTGCTCAGCATACAGACTGAATAAGTACAGTGAAAGGATATGACTCTGATGCACACCTTTCCTGGTTTTAAACCACGCGGTATCCCCTTGCTGTGTTCAAATGATTGCCTCTTGGTCTTTGTACAGGTTTCCCGTGAGCATAACTGGAAGTTCTGGAATTCCCATTCTTTGCAATGTTATCCATAAATTGTTATGATCCATACAGTCAAATGCCTTTGCATAGTCAATAAAACACAGGTCGAGGTGTATACTCTGCTTTCATCCAAGAGCCATCTGACAACAGCAATGATATCCCTTGTTCCATGTCCTCTCCTGAATCTGGCTTGCATTTCTGGCAATCCTCTGTTGATGTACTGTTGTAACCATTTTTGAATTATCTTCACCAAATTTTACTTGCATGTGATATTAATGGTTATTGTTCTATAATTTCTGCATTCTGTCAGAACACCTTTCCTTGGAATGGGCACAGATGTGGATCTCTTCCAGTCTATTGGGCAGGCAGCTGTCTTCCAGATTTCTTGGAGTGAGTGCTTCCAGTGTTGCATCTGTTTGTTGAAACATCTCAACTGGTATTCTGTCAACTCCTGGAGCCTTGTTTTTTGCCAATGCTTTCAGTGCAGCTTGGACTTCTTCCCTTCAATACCATAAGTTCTTGATCATATGTTACTTCCTGAAATGGATGGACGTTGACCAATTCTTTTTGGTACAGTGACTCTGTGTACTCCTTCCATCTTCTTTTGATGCTTCCTGTGTCATTCAACTTTTTGCCCACAGGATCCTTCAGTATTGCAACTCAAGGCTTGAACTTTTTCTTCACTTCTTTCAGCTTGAGAAATGCCCAATGTGTTCTTCCCTTTCAGTTTTCTAACACATTTCGACACTTTACTTTGCCTTCTCAAGCCACCCTTTGGAATCTTCTGTTCAGCATTTTCACTTCATCATTTCTTCCTTTCACTTTAGCTACTCTAAGTTCAAGAGCAAGTTTCAGAGTCTCTTCTGCCATCCATTTTGGCCTTTTCTTTCTTTCCTGTCTTTTTGATGAGCTTTTGCTTTCTTCATATATGATGTCCTCAACGTCATCCCACAATTCATCTGGTCTTAGGTCATTAGCGTTCAGTGCATCAAATCTATTCTTGAGACAGTCTCTAAATTCAGGTGGGATATACTCCAAGTTGTACTTTGGCTCTCAAGGACTTGTTTTAATTTTCTTCAGCTTCAATCTGAACTTGCATATGAGCAACTGATGGTCTGTTCCACAGTCAGCCCCTGGCCTTGTTCTGACTGATGATATCACACTTTTCCATTGTCTCTTTCCACAGATGTAGTCAATTTGATTCCTGTGTATTCTGGTGGGGTCCAAGCCTATAGTCACTATTTATGTTGTTGAAACCAATGAATAGGTCAATGGTCTTGCAGAATTCTCTCATGTGATCTCCCGCATAGTTTCTATCACTAAGGCCATTATTTTCCAACTACTGCTGATCTTTCTTCTTTGTTTCCAACTTGTGCATTCCAATCACTAGTAATTATCAATGCATCTTGATTGCATGTTTGATCAATTTCAGACTGCAGAAGCTGGTAAAAATCTTCAATTTGTTCATCTTTGACATTAGTGGTTGGTGTGTAAATTTGAATAATAGTCATATTAACTGGTCTCCCTTGTACGTGTATGGACATTAGCCTATCACTCATGGCGTCGTACTTCAGGACAGATCTTGAAATGTTCTTTTTGATGATGAATGCGACACCAATCCTCTTCAATTTGTTATTCTCAGCATAGTAGACCATATGACTGTCAGACTCAAAATGGCCAATACCAGTCCATTTCAGCTCACTAATGCCTAGGATATCAATCTTTATGCGTTCCATTTCATTTCTGACAACTTCCAATTTTCCTAAAATTCACACTTCATACATTCCACATTCCAATTACTAATGGATGTTTGCAGCTATTTCTTCTCATTTTGAGTCATGCCACATCAGTAAATGAAGGTCCCAAAAGTTGACTCCGTCCACATCATTAAGGTCGACCTTACTTTGAGGAGGCAGCTCTTCCCAGTTGTATTTTTAGTGCCTTCCAACCTGAGGGGCTCATCTTCTGGCACTATATCAGACAATGTGCCACTACTACTTATAAGGTTTTCACTGGCCCATTTTTTCAGAAGTAGATAGCCAGGCCCTTCTTCCCAGTCTGTCTTAGTCTAGAAGTTCCACTGAAACCTGTCCACCATGGGTGACCCTTCCGGTATTTGAAATACCTGTGGCATAGCTTCCAGCATCACAATACACAAGCCACCACAGTACAAGTGGTGGAAGATTCACAGTAGGGACAATCACATGGACAGTGACACTGACACCCGCTAGACACACGCACACTGTCAACCCAGTCATAAGCTCTTTCACCAACTGATGGTCCTACCACTTCTCACAGGGACACACAGATAAAGTTTTATGGCATACAGCCACAACCATTTATTGTTACAAGGGCATACCCACAACCCCTGGTCTGCACAAAGTCACAAGAACACTGACACACAGAGACACAGTCATCCCTGCACACAATACACCAAGACCCTGTCACAAATTCAGGTGACGATCTCAACACATTCAGTCACGAGAGACACCCCAGGGCATTCATACATAGACACATACACATGTGTGCGCACACATACACACACACACACACTGTGGACACCCACAGTTCTACACACACGGGGCCAACATGACAAGACAACCATCTAATCTAGTCCTGGGGTTGGCAAACTTTTTCTGAAAAGAGTCAGTAAATATTTTCAGCACTGTGGGTCTTACAGTTTCTGTCGCAACCACTCAACTCCACACTGTAGCACAAAAGTAGTCATAAATGATAGTAAATAAATGGGCATGCAATAAAACTTTATTTACAAAAATAGGTGGCAGGCACTTTAAAACACAGACTTGTTACTTTTGGTAATGGGAAAAGTGGCACCAAGTGTGGAGGTAGTGAGCACAGCACAACCATAGTAAAGACGAGTGTTTGAGCACAAATAGAAGGGTATACACTGACCGACTGTGATAAACGTAAATAATGTCAATGAACAATTTGTGTGGAAACTGTAAAGAAGAATTTATTGGGGGATACACAATTTTGCAACAACAGTAATAACAACTAAGAAATATGTGTACAGTTACATAGATATGTATGCATATATATGTACAGAAAAGCACATATCAATATATGGATATGCATGTATAAGTGTAACTGTAGACTTCTGTATATACATGTTTATGTGTGCTGCATATATTTTCAACTGTAAAATAAAGCACATAGAGGGCACAGTTATGGACACTTACTAGACATACCCAAATACCTCACGGAATTGGTTTACTGGGTTTGAAGGCTTAGGACCATAGTTACTTGGGACACATCAGTCAATTGGCACAATATAGTCCATAAAAACAATGTTCTAAATCCTAGTTCGATGAGTAGCGTCTGCGGTCTTAAAAGCCTGTGAGCGGCCATCTAAGATACTCCACTGGTCTCATCCCTTCAGGAGCAAGGGAGAATGAAGAGAACAGGATACAAGGAAAAGATTAGTCCGAAGGACTAATTGTCCACAGCTACCAAGGCCTCCACCGGACTGAGTCCAGTACAGCTAGATGGCGCCCGGCTACCACCACTGACTGCTCTGACCAGGATCACAACACAGGGTTCTGGACAGAGCTGAAGAAGGATGTAGAACATAATGCTAACTCACAAAAAAAGACCAGATTTACTGGCCTAAAGGAGACCGGAGAAACCCCGAGAGTATGGCCCCCAGACATTCTTTTATATCAGTGGTGAAGTTATCTCCGAGGTTCACCGTTCAGCCTGGGAGTGGACAGCCCCGTAAAACCAAATGAGACTAACAAGGTACAGTAGTCCAGTGACAAGGGGCAGAAGGGGACAAGGAAGCTGGTGATAGGGAACCCAAGGTTGAGTAAGGATAGTGTTGATGTGTTGTGAGATTGTTAACCATTGTGTCATAGGGCAACATGTGTAGTAACTGTTAAATGAGAAACTATTTTGTTCTGTAAGCCTTCATCTTAAGTGAGAATAACAGCACAATTGGAAGAGCGTAGTCAATGTCACTGAACTGTGCATGTAGAAATTTTTGAACTGGTGTATCTTTGGCTATGTGTATTTTCACCAAAAAAAAAAAAAAGGTTGAGAAGTTAGAGGGTTAACATGTTGTGGGGTTGTTAACCAACGTCATAAAACGATATGTGTACTACTGTTTCATGAGAAACTATTTGTTCTGTAAGCCTTCACCTGAAGTACAATTAAAAAAAAAAAAAAAGTTTGTGAGTGGCCATCTAAGATACAACTATTGGTCTCTACTCATTGGGAGCAAAAGAGAAAGAAGGAAATCAAAGACGCAAAGAAGAAACTAATCTATAGAACTAATAGTCTACAAGAGCAATGGCCTCACCTACTTTGAGACCAGAAGAACTAGATGGTACCTAGCTACCACTACGGACTATTCCAACCAGGGACTCAACAGATGGTCCCAAACAGTATGGGAGAAAAATATGGAACAAAACTCAAATTCCTAAAACAAAGGCCAGATCTACTGGACCGGTAGAGACTAGATGAACCCCCGAGACTATCACCTTGAGATACCCCTTAAACTTGGAACTCAAACCATTCCCAGACGTCACCTTTCAGTCAAATGACAGATTGACTCATAAATAGTATCACCCTTGAGTACTGTGCTCCTCTAAATAATCATCTAAATAAAACCAAATGGTAAACATTTTCCCTAGACCAAAGATGAGAAGGTAAGGGGGAGATAGGGAAGCTAGATTATGGGAAACACAACAACCAGAATGGAACTAATGAGAATGCTGACATACTGTGAAAAATGTAACCAATGTCACTGAACAATACGTATAGAACTTGTTAAATGAGAACCTAATTTGCGGTGCAAACGTCTCACTAAAAACACAATGAAACATTTTTTAAAAACAGTGGCAGGATTTGGCTCACAGGTCATAGTTTGCCAACACCCGATCTAGTCCAAACCTTGCCTGGTACAAATGGGAAAGCAAGGCCCAGAAAGGATCAGGAACAGGGCCCAAACCTCACATGGGACAAATGGGAAACTGAGGCCCAAAGAGGCTCAGGAAGGACCCTCACATGTGACAAATGGGGTCAGGAACGGGTCCCAAACCTCACCTAGGACAAATGGGAAACAAAGACCCAGACAGTCAGGAACAGGTCCCAAACCTCACATGGGACAAATGGGAAACCGAGGCCCAGAGAGGGTCAGCAACAGGTTCCAGTTGCACAGTGAGTTATGGTGCCCACCTCCCTGCTCCAGAAAGAGGCCTCTCATGGGCTGGGAGCTGAGTCCTATAGGGCAGGTCACAGGCCAGCCGTCTCGGGTGGGCCTCACCTTGGGCCTTACCTTGGGACTCGTCTGGGGCCACCTGGCTCTCCAGCTGGCCAGCCTGCAGCGCCCGGCGGAGCTGCATCCGGATGATGTCAATCTTGGTCTTACTGTCCTGCAGCATCTGCTGGGCTGTGAGCAATAGCTTCCGGTCCTGGGGGCAGAAACGCGCCATGAGGGGAAGGCTAGGCGGCCAGGGTCGGACTACCAGCCCTTCATCCATGCTGCACAGGCCCCAGGCAACCGTGTGTTGGAGTGTGTGTGGGGTGTGACAGTGTACACATTCACACATTCCCGGGTACAGTGATGTAGCACACAGGTTCAAATCCCAGCTCAGCCACTTTCCAGTTGGGTGATCTTGGACAAGCCATTCTACCTGTCTGGGCCTGTTTCCTCATCTGTAGAGTGGGGATACTGATAGTGCCGACCCCCACTGGACTGAGGACTGAAGAAGCTGATCTGCGTGCAGGGCTGAGTCAGCCTGGCACACAGCAGGCGCTGTGTCTATTAACTGTCAGGACAGCGTGCACCTGGCAAAGTGGTCCCTGTGGCCAGGGTAGCCCTGGCTGCAGCACCTGGGTGAATCTCTGAGAGTGACTAGGGGTATGCAATAAGGGGCTGTGTGTGGGGTTCAAGGTATGGCCATGACCACACATAGCCCACGACCTCGTGTGTGTACAAGTGTTGGAGAAATGGTTGCGGATTTTTCCATCTACTTTGTACTGTGTTTCTGTTTAGGTAAGACACTTTGTCTTTTCCAAGCATGCTCAATGGGGTCACGCCATCCCCAAACCAAAAAAAACCAAACCCATTGCCATCGAGTTGATTCCAATGCATAGTGACCCTGCAAGACAGAGTAGAACTGCCCTATAGGGTTTCCAGGGCTGTAATCTTTATGGGAGCACATTTCCAGGTCTTTTCTCCTGCAGAGCGGCTGGTGGGTTTGAACCACCAACCTTTAGGTTACCAGCTGAGTGCTTAACCACTGCACCACCAGGGCTCCTTATGTCATCCCCACAGGGGCAGAAATTGGAACTGAGGGGACAAAAACTCTTACTCTTTTTACGTATAAACCATAGATACACATACAGTACATGTGGTTTATCTGTAAGATTAAAATTTCATAGGGTGTATTTGTACTTGTGGAAATTGTTGAGCTGATGAAGGTTTTGTTGTATATATTTTTACTATAATAAAAAAAATTCACAGGTGTAGCTTAGACAAAGAGTTATACACCAATGTTCATACCAGCACTGTTCACGATAGCCAAAAGGTGGAACAACCCAAGTGTCCATCAACAGATGAATGGATAAACAAAATGTGGTATATCCATATAGTGGAGTACTATTTGACCATAAAAAGGAATAAAGCACTGGTATGTGCTTCAACATGGATGAACCTTGAAAACATTATGCTCAGTGAAAAATACCAGACACAAAAGGCCATATATTTTATGAGTCTATTTACATGAAATGGTCAGAACAGGCAAATCCAGAGAGACAGAAAGTAGATTAGAGGTTGTCAGGGGCCACGGTGGGGTGGAGGATGGCGAGTTATTGCTTACAGGGCACTGAGTTTCTGTTTGGGGTGATGAAAAACTTGGGCCATCTGACTCCAAGAGTACACTGCTGGGAAACCCTGGGCCCTGACAAGGGTACCAGCTCACCAGGTCTCATAAGCTGAGAGCTGGGATTTCCCAGAAAATCCTTACCCCAAGGCGGGTGTTCCCCAGGTGTTTTAATAAACCCAGAGCAACAACCCAGGGTGAGAAAAGAGGACACTGGGTGGTTCTGTTTAAAAAAACTAACAAACTAAACCCGTTGCTGTCAAGTTGATTCCTACTTATGGGGATCACATATATTACAGAATAAAACTGTGCTCCATAGGGTTTTCTTGGCTGAAATCTTTTTTTTCTCCTAAATTGTATTTTGTTGTTGTTGTTGAGAATATACACAGCAGAACATACACCAATTCAACAGTTTCCACATGTACAATTCAGTGACATTGATCACATTCTTCAAGTTGTGCAACCATTCTCACCCTCCTTTTCTGAGTTGTTCCTCCCTCATTAAACGAACTCACTGCCCCCTAAGGTTCCCATCTAATCTTCTGAGTTACTGTTGTCACTTTGATCCCATACAGATAGCTCTTAAGAGAGTATAATGCTCAAAGCAGACTTTTTTACTAGTTAAGCTAAAAACTATTGTTCAGTTTTAAGATGACTTCAGGGGATGTTTTTGGTTTAAGTTTTAAAAATTATCTCAGGGTGACAGTTTCAGGGGTTCACCCAGCCTCCATGGCACCAGAAAGTCTGGATTCCACAAGAATTTGAAATTCTGTTCTGCATTTTCTCCCTTTTGATCAGGATTCTTCTATGGAATCTTTGATCCAAATGTTCAGTAATGGTAGCTGGGCACCATCCAGTTCTTGTCTCATGGCAAAGGAGGCAGTTGCTCATGGAGGCAACTAGCCACACATTCCATATCCTCCTCCTCTTCGTGACGCTTTCTTCCTGTTGATCCAAGTGAACAGAGAGCAGTTGTTGTGCCTTGGATGCTGCTTGCGAGCTTTTAATGCCCAAGGTACTGAACAACAAACTAGGAGGTACAACAGAGCACTAACCATGTTACTAGGCCAATTAACTGGGATGCCATGAAACCGTGACCTTATACCTCCAAACCAAGGAACCAAACCCCATGAGGTGTTTGGTTGTACATAAGCAGCCTCAGCAACTACTCTTTTTTTTTTTTTTGGAAATATATCTATCACACAACTTTTGCCAATTCAACTTTTCACAGGTGTACAACTTATTAACAGCGATTAAAATAATCAACTGTGCAATCCTACCCTTAATCAATGCAATTTTTCTACCACCATTAACCCCCCTTTTTCCCATCCCCTTCACCACTGATAACCACTAATAAACTTTGGTCACTACGCATCTGTCTTTCCTTGACTTTGTATATAAGTGAAGTCATACAATATTTGTCCTTTTGTGATTGGCTTATTTCACTCAGCATAATGTCTTTAAGCTCCATCCATACTGTAGCGTGTATCAAGACTTCATTTCGCCTGTTGGCTGAGTATTATTCCACTGTATGAATACACCACATTTTGTTTATCCACTCAACTGCTGATGGGCATTTAGGTTGTTTCCACCTTTTGGTTATTGTGAATAGTGCTGCAATGAACATTGGTGTACAAATCTGTTTTTGAATCTCTGCTTTCAAGTCTTTTGGGTATATACCTAGAAGTGGAATTGCTGGGTCATATAGTAGTTCTATTTTTAGTTTTTTGAGGAACTGCCACACTGTTTTCCACATCCCTGGTTAGATTTACTCCTTGGTATTTTATTCTCTTAGCTGCTATTGTAAATGGAATTGTTTCTCTACCTTCCCTTTCAGTTTTCTCATTGCTGATGTATGGAAGCACAACTGATTTTTGTTTGTTGACCTTGTACCTTGCAACTTTGCTAAATTCTGCTATTAGTTCTAGAAGTTTTCTTGTGGACTCTTTGGGATTTTTTGGCTGTGATGTTTACAGAAGCGGATTGCCAGGCCTTTCTCTGTGGTGCCACTGAGTGGTTCGAACCACTCACCTTAAGGTTAGCAGTTGAGTGCAAACAGTTTGTGCTACAGGGGCCCCTGGTTCTATCTATAGGAAGCTCAAAACGAGGCAAAACTAATCTGAGGCAACTGACGTCTGGGTATCAACTGTAGGGGGCGTGAGGGAACCCTCTGGGTGACCGGCAACGTTCTATATTTTCATGTGGGTGATGTGTGCACAGGTAAAAATCTATCAGGCTGTACACTTAAATTCTGTGCACTTTACTGCACATACGTTACACCCCAATAAAAGTTACAAAAATAATCTGAGTGCTGTATCCTGCCACACAATATTCGCAGTTATGTAAGCACACGCACGTGACCACATGTGGTCAAGAATCTGTTCTCCTGACAGTGTGACCATCGTGTCTCTTGCTGTAGGTCTGGCTGGGTGAGAATCTCTGCATGTTGCTGTACATCTGTGTGTGGGAGCCCAGCAATGGGGACGTGTGAGTGTCTGCGGGACAATGCCAGGCTCTGGGTGTGGATTTAATTGTGTGTGTATGTCTAGGTGTTCTTACATTGGTCGGTTTCTGGGTAGTATATGACGGTGCCCATGTCTATGTGCATCTAGATGCTGATGCGACTATGTATGGTTATCCATGCTACGTTTCTAAGTGTTGTTACTGCTGTGTCTCTAGACGTTATGATGATGATGTGTGTGTCTAGGTGTTGTTATGATTCTGTATGTCTGTGCCTCTAGGTGTTGACTTTGTGTGTCTGTGTGTGCCCTGGCTGTGTGTGTGTATGTGTGTGAGAGGCATGTCCCACAAGCAGTGAGAGTCTCTGTGCTGCCCTGACTGTGGATGTCCTCGAGTCTCTTGGGGCGTGGGGGGCAGTCTCTGCCATGTGTCTGTCTGACATCACCAACATTCACCATTTCCCATATGCCCCCACGAGCTGCCCACTCCCCAGTCCTGTTTCCAAGTCACCTGATCAGCCCTTCTGTCCCTGACCCAGAAGGTCCCAGCCTCCCAATGGGGCAGCTGTAAGCGCCCTCTACCCCTCACCCCCCAGAACCCTTGGTCTACACACATGTGGGCGAGTATGCATGTATGTGCACACATATGGATGCATGTGAGGTGTGTACACACATACAGGGGTATGCACGCACGCAGTTCCCACCTTGGTGCTGCCGTGGCTGTATGTCTGGATCATGTTCTCTGCCCCCTGCTTCACCTTCAGCTCAATGGCCAGTTGCTTCTCCAGGCCAGCCACACGGCTCAGGTTGGTGGCCAAGCAGGCTGGGCTGCCCGCACCCGGAGACTGGGGGTCATCTGGAGGGGGAGGGTGGGAGAGAGTCACCATGGTCCTCACCTTGGTCTGCTTGGAGGCGCTCTGTCCGAGCTTGGAGGATCTGTGCTCAGCTCAGCCTAAATATCTCCCACCCCTGGAGTCCAGGAAGGAATCTCTGGGTATTCATGTGACAGTGGTTAAGTTTTTGGGTGCTGGCTAGTGTTAGTGAGACTGTGTGTGTGAATCTCTGGAGGCTGGTGTGACCATGCGTGAAAGTCTCTGTGTATTCATGTGACAATATAATGTCTTTGGGCATCATCCAGGTGTTGGTGTGACTATGTGTGTGAGTGTCAGGGTGTTGGTTTGACAGCAGGTACATCTTTGGGTGCCATCTGGTTGTTGGAGATGACTGAGATTCTCTGGGAGGTGATAGCATGTATGTCTGGGTGTCAGTGTGAGAGTGTCTCGGTGTTGACAGCATGTACATCTGTGTGTCGGTGTGGGACGGCTTCTGAGTGTTGACAGCATGTACGTCTGGGTGTCAGTGTGTCATGGCCTCTGGGCGTTGACAGCATGTATGTCTGGGTGTCAGTGTGTGGTGGCCTGTGGGTGTTGACAGCATATAAGTCTGGGTGTTGGTGTGTGACAGCCTCTGGGTGTTGACAGCAAGTACATCTGGGTCTCGGTGTGAGAATCTCTGGGTGTCAGGTGGCTGTGAGGATTTTGCTCTCTGCTACGACTGTGTTTGGAGACTCAGAGTCACTGTGACTAAGTCTGTCTCTCCGGGGCCAGTGGAGATGGTATTGAATCTCTGGCGCTGGCCTGGCTGTGTGGGAAGTGGGGGTGTAGTGAGAACCCCTGGAGTCCTGCATCCCCCTCCCCAGCTCACCATGGGCAGCAGTCACAGGGTCGGGCAGCACCACATGGGCGTGCAGCTCCTGCAGCTGCTGGTGCAGCAGGTCAAGGCGGCGTGAGGAGCCACGCAACAGCAGTTCCACGGGGCCCAGGTTGCGGCCCAGGTCGGTGGTGGCCCGCCGTAGGTTCTCGGCACCTTCCTTCAGCTTCAGCTCCTTGCGAATCTCTCGCCTCAACCGCTCCCGCTCTAGCTCCAGCTGCTGCTGCACCCCAGGGGCTGCCAGGTCTGCCCCCGACAGGCCCAGCTGTTCCAGCAGGGACCAGGTGCGCGGCTCACTCTGCAGAATGGAACAGGGTCAGTGGGGGATGGCTCTGGGATGCGGATCACCTTGGCCAACCTGGGCCTGGCCTCCTCGTGTTCTCCCAGATTGAGACCCCCAAAGACAGGGCCTGCTCCACCTCCTCAGAGCCCCAAAACTGGGACGTGAGGGCAGGGCCCTGTCCCTGCTTTTAACTCCCTCAAACTGTGAGGGCCCAGGGCAGGACCTGCTCCCTTCTGCAGCCCTTACAGACTAGGGGTCCCCATAGGGACAATCCTGTCTCCCTTCATCTATTCCTCATGTAGTGAGATTCTGGAAAGCAGACGCCACTGCCCCACTACTATCCCCCCAAACTAGGCCGTCTTGAAGGTAAGCCACGTTTCCCCTTTGCTGTCCCCCAGACTAGGAAGTCCCAATAAGAGACCCCGTCTCATTTCTGCTATTCCTCCCCAAATCAGGAGATCCCTAGGCCAGTTCTTGTGGCCCCACTGCTGTCCCCCACAAACTAGGAGGCCGTGAAGGTAGGTCCTTGCAAACTCTATGGGGCAGTTCTACTCGGTCCTATGGGGTTGCTATGAGTCAGAATCGACTCAACGGCAACGGGTTTGGTGTGGTTTACCACTAGCCCACCACAGGGACCCAGCCCCCACCTTCAGCTCCTGGTCCAAAGGGGGTTTGGGCTCCGCCATCCTGGGTCTGGGGTGAGGGCTCCGCCCTCTTCCTGAGCCTCAGCCCTGTCAGGGCCTCTCACCGCCACTTCCTCTTTCCTGCCACCTCCCAGCACACCCTGCGGCCGGCCAGCTCCAGGGTTCTGGGGCATCTAGGGGAGCTTCCTCTTAGCCCCCACTCCAGGGCCAAGCTTGCTTCTCAGAGGTAACCAGGGGACTGTGCTCATTCCCTGTCCTATGAAGGAGCCCAAGGTACACAGGTGTGCACACTACTATGTACATGGCAAACAGGCTTCCACAAGTGCATGCAGGCTCCAGGGGCTGACTTGGGTGTGTACACACTCTCATATACCTACAGTGTGCACGTGGAACACAAGCTCGCACATGGGTGCACACTCCCATGCCTATGGGTGTGTACAAGGAACACAGGCTCACACGTGCGTGCACACTCCCATGCCTTTGCGTGTGCACAAGGAACAAAGGCTCACAGCTGAGTGCACGTCTGTATCTACATGTCTGTGCACAAAGCACAGTCTCACAAGTATGTTTGCACTCCCATGCCTATGGGTGTGTGCACATAGAACACAGCCTCACGCATGCATGTGTACTTCCACACCTATGGGTGCGTGCACAGAGCACAGGCTCTCGCATGTGTGCACACTTCCATGTCTGTGGGTGTCACAGGCTTCACAAGTGTGTGCACATTCCCACACCTACCCACTGTATACTTGTATGCACACACCTAGGAGTGTGTACACAAGTCACTGTAGATCCTGGACATGCACACTCCCAGCTACGCATGTGGACACAGCCCACGCCCTCACACATGTACGCACGCTCCCTGCAGCCCCACAACCTGCCGACGCTCCCATGGGCCTCCAGCCCTGCTGACGCCTCCATGTGTCACTGTGGCCAGACCCTCCCGCCCCACCCCTTGTCCCCAACTTCCCCTTTGGGGTCAGTACAGCAACTTCTGCAGAGGCGGAGCCTCTTTCGGCAAGCATAGGCCGTCCAACTTCCTGGTTCCTCCCAGTCCAGCTGCCCACAGCTCTGAGGTCTAGGGGGCCTGGCCAGCCCAGTGGGGTCTCCCTGAGGCCAACACATTGAGGAGGAAAGCACTGGGGCGTTAGGATGAGGATTAAAACCAGCAGCCTGCAAACGCTTGCTGAGCACACACTAATACTCAAATACAACTGTTGATAATAGTCGTTACCAGAAGCTCCACCCAGGTCAACTAATGCAGCTCCTCCAGGTAGGCACTATTTTTACCCCATTCTCTACATAAGGAAATAGGCCCAGAGGGGTGCCGTAACTTGCCCCAAAGTCCCCCAGCCAGCAGGAGGCAGGCCAGGATTTCAAAAGGAGCATCCAGTATCTGAGCACTGGCTAAGTGCTGCACCTGTGTTATCTCCCGCTATTCTGAGAACCCATTTCACAGATGAGGAAAGTCATCACTGGCTGCTGACCAACCTCAAGGGCAGCTGCCCCCAGCGGAAGGTTTGCTAAGAGCATATATCCTACCAACCTCTCACAACAACCTTGAGCAGCTGCTGTTATTCTCCCACTTTACAAGAAAGGAAACTGAGGCTCAGAGAAGTAACAGCAGTTCTCAACCAGGGGTAACTTCAGCCCACCACCAGGGACACTTGGCAATGTCCAGAGACATTTCTGATTGTCACAACTGGGGGGGACACTACTGGCATCCAGTGGGTTGAGGCTGGGGATGCTGCTAAACATCCTACAGTGCCCAGGACAGTCCCCCACAGCAAAGAAAGATCCAGCCCCAAACGTTAAGAGCACTGAGGATGAGAAACCCTGAGTTAAAGGACATAGACTCAACCCCGGGCCGTCGCCGCTCCTCAGTAACTATCTGACAGCAGCCCCATCGGCCACAAGTGGCCCCATCTCTGTCTCTCTCCCCTGCAAACACCCTTTTTAGCCCATTTTTCCAATGACAGAACCGAGGCTCAGAGAGGAGAAGGCACTGGGCCCAGGGGACACAGTAAGAAGTGACAACACTCACGTATCCTCTCCCAATCAGGCCAGTCTTACTCCCTCCCCAGCAGGCAGAGCAGGGGTACAGCCAGGAGAGAGGCCAGCTCAAATTGGGAAAGTCCAGGCAGAGAGGAAGAGCACTGCTCTGGGCCCACCTCTGGCCACTGAGACCTGAGAATCGGGAGAGAGACAGGCCCAGCCTCCTGGGTCCTCCTCCCTGGGGTGATTCATTCCTTCCCAGGGACAAGGGGTCACCTGAGGGCCAACAAGGCAAACCCAGGAATCAGGGGCCTGGCCTGGCATCAAAGAATCCCTGCTCTCCCTCACTCTGGAGCAGAAGGCTCCAAGCCCAGGGCACCCAATTCCCCGCACCCCCCTCTGCCCAGAGCAGCCTGGGACCTAGACCCCCATGTCCGGAGATTTCAATGCCTTGGGCGTTTCCGGAATCTGGACAGGACATCCGTTTGCCGGACACAGAATAGACAGGCATATGTCGGGAAAGACAGAGGGACAGGGCAGCAGCCTAGGCAGCCACAAGAAAGGGATGGGGGGGGCAGAAAGCGGGGTGCCAGGCACAGGTGGAGCCTCGTGGCAAACACAGCCTTCGTCTGGGTCATGTGTGGTACACGTCAAGCGCATGCACGCGCGGGGGGGCTCCAATACAGCCCTCCCTGGGCTGGGGGTAGGGGTAGGGACCCCAGCCCATGCCCACCCCAAGGTCTGACCTTGTGCGATCGGCAACACCAGATACGCCCAGCTCCTCGGCAAGGCTGGCAGGCCATCAGCAGGACTGGGGGTGATATCATAGGGGGTCACAGGGGAGACACAGAGAGGATGGGGCAGGTGCAGAAGGAGATGAGAACCTGTTACACAGAGACCACAGGACAACAGACTGCATGGTGAGATGCTAAAGGGGGCATAGAGGCAAAGGACATGTCTCAGATTTGGATCATTGAGTCAAAGAAAGTCGGAGGTCAACCTGCCCCTGATTGTCCCAGATGAGGAAGGTGAGTCCAAGGCAGTGATGTCCTCAAGGTGGCACAGGGAGGCCAGGGCACAGACTGGATGGGTGGCAGGTTGGTGCCAGTCATGAGTGTGTGTACACGGGGTGACCCAGTCCTGACGCCAACGGAGGGCAGGCAGAATCCCAGGTGTGGAAGCATCCCCTGCCTATTGACCCCACACAGCCCACCTGGGATAAGGTTCCGCCCCGCAGCCCGTAGCCCCGGAGGTTGGGCATGAGGGTCCCCCGTCCCCAGACCTAATGAAGGGACTCGGGCATTTCTGCCAACAGGTGCCAATCTGGGTGGCGTCGGGACCATCATAAATCTCAGTCCGTAGGCAGGGCTGCTGGAGCTTTGTTGTGCGGAGGAGGGGCAGGGGCCAAGCGGCGTCCTTCCTCCGCGGGCACCACGCCAGGCACCTGACCCAGGTGGAGAGCAGCATCTGCCGGGAACTGAGCGCTAGGGAGGCGGGCATATAGGGGCCGACAGGCACCGGGACGCACAGCCAACCACACCACCCGAAGTCGCGCCTCCACCATGCCCCCTCGGATTCCTGCGGCAGGGCTGAAATCGGGGTGCCGCGGGGCGCCTGGTTCGCCCGCCCCCTCCCAGTCCGTGCCTCCACCTGCAGAGAAGAGGGCCGCGCTGGCTCTGGGGTCCCGGCCCGGGAAGGGGGTGCCAGGTGCTCGGAGGCCCCGCCCCACCATCCTACTTTGGGGGCCCCGGCGGCCGCGGTTGGGGGCCCCGGTGCCGTCCGGCCGCCCTACAGCTTCCGACGCAGGTGCGCCTACCTGAACAGCGTCGCTGGCCATGTCCTCGCGCCGCCCGCCAGGGGTCCCCGCGGAGGGAGGGGCCGGCGGAGGACCGCGCGTGCGCCCAGGCGGGGCGCGGAGGAGCGGAGCGGCGCGACCCTCGGCGCGCGGCCCGCTCCGGCCTGCTCAGCTCCGGCCCGCCCGGCCAGGCCGCCGCGTCCGCGCGCCGCGCCCTCGGGCCCAGCGGCCGGCTGAGTCACGTGACCGCCGAGGTCTGCGCCCGGGGAGGGGGCGGGGCGAGGGGGCGCGGTTCCCGGCGGCCCCTGGGGCTGCGGGGTCTGGCGTCTGCGCCCATACCGCCGCCCCTTCTCTGCTGGCGCGGCAGCCGGGCATCCCTTGGAGCGCGCGTCAACTTCACCACGCTGCCTGAAGCAAAGGACAGCCGAATTACCAGCCGGGAGGGCCCTTTGGGCCTCCCGGGATCCCCTCGAAACCCAAAAAACAGCGACTAACCTAACCCCTCCGTTTGCAAACTCAGGCCTCCTGGCCACATCCGGCCGAAGGGTCCTCTCAAGGGCACGGGAGGTTCCCCATTGCCTGGAGACAATTAGGGTTCTGGGCAGATCTGCATTCAAATCCCGATGGTTCGAGGACGATCTACACCCCTAAGGTGCATCATCTGAGGAACGGGAAGGATTTACCCACTCGGGGTCGGTAAAATTAAGTGAGATAGTGCATGTTAAGTGCTGAGAACACCGTAAGCACTCAATAAATGTTAGCTGCTGTCATTTTTAATGTCATTGTTATTATTACAGGGGGGATTCGATTCCCAACTTAGCCGCTGACTGTAGGCCCTGTCTACCCTGTGGCTGCTGAACCTCAGTTTCTCCTTGTAAAATGTGGACAAACCTCTTCTTGGGGACCGGGTGTGAGGATTAATGGGGTCTGCAAGGCACCCCATATGCAGGTGGCGCTCCATAAATGCGGGCTCTGTACTCTGGGAGGGCTGAGACCTCAGGGACACTTCTCCAAGGTCCCCAGGTTCCGGGCTCCGGGCTGCGGGCCAGGAGCACTCCCTGGCGGCGCGGCCTACACGTCGGCGCCTTCCAGGGACCCGCTGAAGCACAGAAGCCTGCAGGTACCTTGGTTACGCGTGGCTCTTCGAGGTTTATGCTGTCCCAGAGACCTGGGCGCGGTGTTTTCTCTCTTGTTTTTTTTCTTTGAGCAACTCTGGGAATTTTAAGAGAGAAAAAGAAGAAGAATGAAAACGACCCAGAGCCTGCCCACTTTTTACCTGTGAAGAAACTGAGGCTCAGAGAATAGCCTCTCAATGCAATTACGGAACCAGGATGTTTATGACCCTTGCCCTGATGGACGTGGTGTCTCCAATTCTGCGGTTGACCCATTTTACAGATGAAGAGGATTAGGCAGAGTGAGGCTCTGACTTGACCCAGGGACTGGGCTGGCGGGAGCTCGCCTTTTCCAGGGACAGCCCTCTCTTGCCTGCCAAGTTCCAGGCACCTCCTGGGATGGAGCTAGGAAACCCTGCCAACTTCCCATATTTACTCAGTGAACACTTATCGATGTGTGCTGGGGGCTTTGGTGGCACTCTGGGCTTGAAACCAGGAGGCCAAGGGCTAGCTGTACAATTGCAACAAAACATGATAACTGCTTTGGAAATCCTAAGTCACACCCTACCTCTCCCTGTGGGAAAACCCTTTCTTGGTTCCTCAGCACTATTAGGAAAAACTCCCACCCCTCACCTGGCCCACTTGTCCAGTCTCATCTCTCTCCATTCTTCTCACCCCCTTCCAGCAACACTTCAAATAGTCTCACCTTACTTTCAACCACAGGACCTTTGCACAGTTCTTCCTTGGTCTGGAATGCCCTTCCATCACAACTCCCCAAGTCTGGCCCTTCTGATCATTTAGGTCTCTGTTTAAATGTCACTTTAGCAAAGAGAACTTCCCAGGCCACCCCCAATGCCTGGTTGTGTCTGGCCTGGCCCTACTTTATTATTTTTTTGACTGACACTCCTCTCTGAAATTGCACAGCGCCTGGCCCATGCTCATTAAATCTTTGTAGAATGAATGAATGGACACAGTAAGGTGTCAGGTGAGAGGTATCCCAGGTCTGTGGGGCCATGGAGGAGGCAGCCAGCCCAGGCTTCTCAGAAGGGCTGGCATGGGAGTTGAGTTATGAAGGACAAGTGAGGAAACTGCCAGGTGGATCAAGAAGAAAAGGGTGTCTGGGGGAAGGAAGAGATGGGGCAAAGGCCCAGAGGTGAGTGAGGGAGAACATGGCATGTTCTGGGGACTCCTGATTCCTCTTCCCTTATCTCCCCCGGCTCTCCTAGTTCACTCCACTCTGGCCACACTGGCCTCCTCTATGTTCCTCAGACATGCCAAGCTTGTTCCCACCTCAGCATCTCTGCGCTGGCTGTTCCCTCTGCCTGCAATGCTTTTCCTTCCCATCTTGGCATACTCTGTGCCTTGCTTCATTCCCATCTTTGCTCAAATGTTGCCTCCTTAGGGAAGCCTTCCCTGACCACTTAAAACAGCCCTACTGCATCCCTACCACGCTCCACCGCTATATGCCTCAATTTTTATTTCTTGCAAATTTTGATAAATTTACTATTTTTCTTCTCGGCTGTCTCCCCCATGAGAATGTCGGCTTCCCTGGGGTGGGGTTATTAATCTTGTTCACTGCTGGGCCCTCAGCTCCTAGAACAGGATCTGGCACATAGTAAGTGCTCAGTAAACAGCTGTTGAATGATTGGATGGAAGAACAAACCTGGCATCATAGGGAATGGCTGGGGTGTGTAGGGGGGAGGGAGGGCTCCAGATGTTGCAGATGTGGAGGGAGGGAGGGCTTCAGTGCCTCCACAGAGTTTGTACCTAATCCTGAGGACAGCGTGGGCCATCAATGAATTCTTAGCAGGGGAGGAAGAGGAGGAGAATTGTGTTTCTAAAAGATGAAGGCTCTTTGGAAACCAAGTATCCACCAGTGGGAGGCAGAGAAACAAATGGGGATAGATTTCAGGGTACACACTCTGAAGCCTGAAGAACTAAATATATCAACAAGACTAATCTCAAAAGTATCATGTTGAGGGGGATGGGGGAATACAAGCAGAAAAGCTATATAATGTTGTATAGGTTACATCAATGACTTAAAAACAGGAAGTGAAACTATGTATTTAGTTTCATAAACATGTAGGGAGTAAGAGTGTGACTGAGCAGCCTGGGATTCCCTGTCAAGCTGCCTGGGTTCAAGTCCTGATGCCTCCACACACTAGCAACGAGCCTCATGCAAGTTACTTCATTGCTCTGCACCTCAGTTTCTTCATCTGTACCGGGAGATAATACTAGCAGCACCTACTTCATAGGGTTGCTGGGAGGTTTAAAATACCCCAAATCTGTTGCCATCGAGTCGATTGTGTTACAGGGTAGAACTGCTCCATAAGGGTTTTCTTGGTTGTAATCTTTTATAGAAGCAGATCACCAGGGCTTTCTCCCGAGGAACCGCTAGTAGGTTTGAACCACCAACCTTCAGGTTAGCAGCCGATCGCAAACCACTTGCGCCACCCAGGGACCACGTGAGTTAATTCTTGTAAAGCATCAGGTGTGTCGTAATCGTTCAGTCTCATAATTTTTATTTGGGATGTTGTTTGTAGGGGTGGGGGAGGTGAATAAATTTGGGAGATGAACACGGGTGATGTCAACTTTAACTGTAATTTTTGTTTATTTTTAATTATTATTTTGATTGAAGTACAACTTACATACTTTAAAGTACACAGATCTGGCATGTAGCTCAATGAGTTTTAATATATGTATATTGTCCTAAGACCACCATCCACTCCAGCCTCCCCATGAGACTTATTCATGCCCCTTGCCCGGCAACCTCCTCCTATAGAGTCAATCACCATAGATTAATTTTGCCTATTCTTGAACTTCATACTTCACGGAATCATGTTGTGTGTTCTCCTTGTGTCTGACTACTTTCATTACACATCATGTTTTGTTGTCTGTTGAGATATAATTCACATACTACAAAATTCATCCTTTAGAAGTGTACAGTCCAGTGGGGTTTAGTATATTCCCAAAGACTGTATGTTTTTACGTTCATCAGTAATGTTGCCTGTATCGATAATTTGTTCCTTTTCATTACTGAGCAGTATTCCATGGTATGTATGAATCACAAGTTCTTTATTCATTCACTTATTGATGGATATTTGGGTTGTTTCCAGTTTGGGCCCGTCTTCCATAAAGAATTTGTTGCTCAGGTCGTTTTATGGACAAAAGTGTTTCATTCACTGTTGGGTGTATGTTGTTGCTGTTAGGGGCTGTTGAGTCAGTTCTGACTCATAGCAACCCTACATACAATAGAATGAAACCATGCCGGGTTCTGCGCCATCCTCACAATCATTGCTATGTTTGAGCCCATTGTTGCAGCCACTGTGTCAATCCATCTCATTGAGGGTCCTCCTCTTTTTTCCTGACCCTCTACTTTACCAAGCACAATGTCCTTCTCCATGGACTGGTCCCTCCTGATAACATGCGCAAGTACGTGAGATAAAGTCTTACCATCCTTGCTTCTAAGGAGCATTCTGGCTGTACTTCTTCCAAGACAGATTTATTCATTCTTCTGGCAGTCCAAGGTATATTCAATATTCTTCACCAACACCATAATTCAAAGACATCAGTTTTTCTCAGTCTTCCTTATTCATTGTCCAGCTTTCGCATGCGTATGAAGCAATTGAAAATACCATGGTGTCTTAGTAATCTAGTGCTGCTATAACAGAAATACCACAAGTGGATAGCTTTAAAAACCAGAAATTTATTTTCTCACAGTTCAAGAGGCTCAAAGTCTGAATTCAGGGAGCCAACTCTAGGGGAAAGCTTTCTGTCTGTAGGTTCTGGGGGAGGATCATTGTCTCCTTTCACATCTGTGGGCCCAGTGATCCTTGGAGATCTCCATGTTTTTTGATCTCAATCTTCCCCTGGGTTTAGGAGGTTCTCGTGCAGGGACCCCTGGTCCAAAGGAAGCACTCTGATACCTTCCCTTCTTTCTTGGTAGTACTGAGGTCTCTCCCTCTCTGATTGCTTCACTCTCCTTTTATCTCTTGTAAGATAAAAGGTGATGTAGGCGACACCCCAGAGAAACTCCCCTTCCATCTGATCAGGGCTGTGACCTAAGCAAGGGCACTGACTTAAGTAGGGGTGAAGCATTCCACCCTAATCTTGCCTCGTTAACATAACAAACAGCATCTAAACCTCTTTAACATAATGTAATTCAGCCTCATTAACCACAGGCAGAGGTTAGGATTTACAACACATCACAAAAAGGAAGATAATCACACAATACTGGAAACCATGGCCTAGCCAAGTTGACACATATTTTGGGGGGACACAACTGGATTCATGACACGTGGCTTGGGTCAGGTGCACATTAGTCCTCAAAGTGACCTCTTTGTTTTTTTTAACACTTTAAAGAGGTCTTTTGCAGCAGATTTGCCCAATGCAATACATCATTTGATTCCTTGACTGCTGCTTCCACAGGTATTCATTGTGCATCCAAGTAAAACGAAATCCTTGACAATGTCAATCTTTTCTCCATTTATCATGATGTTGCTTATTGGTCCAGTTGTGAGGATTTTTGTTTTATGTTGAGGTGTAATCCATACTAAAGGCTGTAGTCTTTGATCTTCATCAGCATATGCTTCAAGTCCTCTTCACTTTCAGCAAGCAAGGTTGTATCATCTACATATAGCAGGTTGTTGATGAGTCTTCCTCCAATCCTAATATCGCATTCTTCTTCATATAGTCCAGCTTCTCAGATTATTTGCTCAACATACGGATTGAATAACTATGGTGAAAGGGTACAACCCTGACACGCACCTTTCCTGACTTTAAGTTAGGCACTGTCCCCTTGTTCTGTTCGAACAACTGCCTCTTGGTCTATGTACAGATGCTGCATGAGCACAATTAACTGTTCTGAAATTCCCATTCTTCAAAATGTTATTCATAATATGTCATGAACCACCTAGTCATAACTAAGCAATTCTCTTAGGTATACGCCCAACCAGTAAACATCTGGTTGGTGCATACCTGGGAGAATTGCTGAGTCATGATGTAACAATGGCGTGGCGGCAACTTCTGAACTCCTCTAACTTCAAAAGCGGGAAGGAGAATCAAGATCAACAGCCAAAGGCTGATTCCTACGAGGCGAAGGTCAGACATGCCTCCTCTCTCCACTATCTTTACGAATTCTGACACCAACTGTCTCTCCCACGGCATTCGCTACTTCTCTACTGGGTTTGATCGTTCATTGCAACAGCTACACAGAACTCACAGACCATACTCACAGTTATGGGGTTTATTAGGGAAGTAACAGGTTACAGCTCAGGTTCAGGAACTCTCAGGACACAGTTCTTCCACCAGGAAAGCCTCTTCTCAGCCATGCCCACAGGCAGGACTCTGTCTGGCCCCTCCACCTCTGCCCTGCTCCAACAAGTGTTACAAAGCTCTTTTAGCTCTGCCTATAAGTGCCCACCCCAACATGTCTGTCAGTTTCTCATACTGTGGGGGCTTGTGTGTTGCTGTGATGCTGGAAGCTATACCACTGGTATTCAGATACCAGCAGGGTCACCCATGGTAGACATGTTTCAGCTGAGCTTCCAGACTAAGACAGACTAGGAAGAAGGACCCAGCAGTCTACTTCTGAAAAGAATTAGCCAGTGAATAGCAGCAGAATATTGTCTGATACAGTGCCAGAAGATGAGCCCCCCAGGTTGGAAGGCACTCAAAAGACGACCAGGGAAGAGCTGCCGCATCAAAGTGGAGTCAACCTTAATGACGTGGATGAAGTCAAGCTTTCCAGACCTTCATTTGCTGATGTGGCACATCTCAAAATGAGAAGAAACAGCTGCAAACATCTATTAATAATCGGAATGTGGAATGTACGAAGCATGAACCTAGGAAATTTGGAAATCATCAAAAATGAAATGGAAGGCATAAATATTGATATTCTAGGCATTAGTGAGCTGAAATGGACCGGTATTGGCCATTCTGAATCAGACAATCATATGGCCTACTATGCCAGGAGTGACAACTTGAACAGGAATGGCATTGCATTCATTGTCAAAAAGAACATTTCAACAGCTATCTGAAGTACAATGCTGTCAGTGATAGGATAATATCCACATGCCTACTATTATTCAAATTTACGCACCAACCACTAAGGCCAAAGATGAAGAAACAGAAGATTTTTACCAACTTCTGTAGTCTGAAATTGATCAAACTTGCAATCAGTACACATTGATATTTTCTGGTGATTGGAATGAGAAAGTTGGAAACAAAGAAGAAGGATCAGTAGTTGGAAAATATGGGCTTGGTGATAGAAATGATGCTGGAGATTGAATGAAAGAATTTTGCAAGACCAATGACTTCTTCATTGCAAATACATTTTTTCAACAACATAAATGGCAGCTATACACATGGACCTTGCCAGATGGAATACACAGGAATCAAATCAGCTACATCTGTGGAAAGAGACAATGGAAAAGCTCAATATCATCAGTCAGAAAAAGGCCAGGGGCCTACTGCGGAACAGACCATCCATTGCTCATATGCAAGTTCAAGGTGAAGCTGAAGAAGGTTAGAACAAGTCCACGAGAGCCAAAGTATGACGTTGAGTATATCCCACTAGAATTTAGAGACCGTCTCAAGAATAGGTTTGACGCGTTGAACACTAATGACCGAAGACCAGATGAGTTGTAGAATGACATCAAGGACATCATACATGAAGAAAGCAAGAAGTTATTGAAAAGACAGGAAAGAAAGAAAAAACCAAAACGGATGTCAGAAGAGACTCTGAAACTTGCTCTTGAACATCGAGTAGCTGAGCAAAAGGAAGAAATGATGAAGTAAAAGAACTGAACAGAAGATTTCAAAGGGTGGCTCAAGAAGTCAAAGTAAAGGATTATAATAACATATGCAAAGAGCTGGAGATAGAAAACCAAAAGCAAAGAACACACTCAGCATTTCTCAAGCTGAAAAAACTGAAGAAAAAGTTCAAGCCTCGAGTTGCAATACTGAAGGATTCTAAGGGGGAAAATATTAAACAATGCAGGAAGCATCAAAAGAAGATGGAAGGAATACACTGAGTCATTATACCAAAAAGAATTGGTCGATGTTCAACCATTTCAAGAGGTAGCATATGATCAGAAACTGATGGTATTGAAGGAAGAAGTCCAAGCTGCACTGAAGGCATTGGCGAAAACAAGCCTCCAGGAATTGATAGAATATCAATTGAGATGTTTCAACAAACAGATGCAGCGCTGAAAGTGCTCACTCGTCTACGCCAAGAAATTTGGAAGACAGCTACCTGGCCAACCGACTGGAAGAGATCCATATTTATGCCTATTCCCAAGAAAGGTGATCCAGCCGAATGTGGAAATTATCGAACAATGTCATTAATATCACATGCTAGTAAAATGTTGCTGAAGATCATTCAGAAGCGGCTGCAGCAGTACGTCGACAGGGGACTGCCAGAAATTCAAGCTGGATTCAGAAGAGGATGTTGAATGAGGGATATCATTGCTGATGTCAGATGGATCTGGCTGAAAGAAAAGAATACCAGAAAGATGTTTACCTGTGTTTTATTGACTATGCAAAGGCATTTGACTGTGTGGATCATAACAAATTATGGGTAACATTTTGAAAAATGGGAATTCCGAAACACTTAATTGTGCTCATGAGGAACCTGTACATAGATCAAGAGGCAGTTGTTCGGACAGAACAAGAGGATACTGCGTGGTTTAAAGTCAGGAAAGGTATGCATTAGGGCTGTATCCTTTCACCATACCTATTCAATCTGTATGCTGAGCAAATAATCTGAGAAGCTGGACTCTATGAAGAAGAATGGGGCGTCAGGATTGGAGGAAGACTCATTAACAACCTGTATTATGCAGATGACACAACCTTGTTTGCTGAAAGTGAAGAGGACTTGAAGCATGAAGCACTTACTGATGAAGATCAAAGACCACAGCCTTCAGTATGGGTTACACCTCAACATAAAGAAAACAAAAATCCTCACAACTGGACCAATAAGCAACATCACGATAAATGGAGAAAATATCGATGTTGTCAAGGATTTCGTTTTACTTGGATCCACAGTCAATACCCATGGAAGTAGCAGCAGTCAAGAAATCAGATGACACATTCACATTGCATTGGGCAAATCTGCTGCAAAAGACCTCTTTAAAGTGTTGAAAAGCAAAGATGTCACCTTGAAGACTAAGGTGTGCCTGACCCAAGCCATGGTAGTTTCAACCTCCTCATATGCATGAAAAAACTGGACAATGAATAAGGAAGACTGAAGAAGAATTGACACCTTTGAATTGTGGCATTGGAGAAGAATATTGAATATACCATGGACTGCCAAAAGAACGAACAAATCTGTCTTGGAAGAAGTACAACCAGAATGCTCCTTAGAAGCAAGGATGGTGAGACTACATCTCACATACTTTGGACATGTTATCAGGAGGGACTAGTCCCTGGAGAAGGACATCATGCTTGGTAAAGTGAAAAAGAGGAAGACCCTCAATGAGATGAATTGACACAGTGGCTGCAACAATGGGCTCAAGCACAACAATTGTGAGCATGGCGCAGGGCCAGGCAGTTTTCATTCTGTGTGCGTGGTGTCACTATAAGTCGGAACTGACTCGACAGCACATAACAACAACAACAAATGCCCAGAGACAATCACTCCACCAGTAAACCTCATCCCCAAGGCGCTCAGCTCTAGTCAGTGGGTCAGCAAACCTAGCTCCACCAAGTGCCTGGAGACACCCTACTCCTCCAGCAAGCCTCCTGCCCAAAAGCACTCAGCTTTATCGCTCTGTGGGCTGGGAAACCCACCACTCTGTATCCTGCCAGTGTCTCCTGCCTCCTTTTCTCTGCCACCACTTCTCACCGTCTCCAGTGTTAAACAGCTCTCTCTTTCTCTCTCTGTCTTTGTCTTTGTCTCTGTCTCTCTCTCTGTCTCCTTATTCCAGGAACTTCTCAGCACAGGGATCCTGGGTCCAAAGGACACACTCCGCTCCTGGCCCTTCTTCCTTGTTGGTGGTGAGATCCTCTCTTTTCTGCCTCTGGGATGGCTCATTTTAAGTCTAGCAGAATGGCAAAACTGACGAATCCCCTTGGTGGGCCACAATTAACCTTATTTGCACAGCCCCACACAATCACTTGGGGGAGTTACAAGACCATGACGAGAAAAGCCATACAAAAGCCATACAAAAGCGATCCATAGCACTGCACATGTCTAGGTGTCTGTTTAACCCAATGGTTCTTACCTAGAGTAATTTTGCACTGCCACCCAGCCCCTCTCCCCTATGTTTGACAATGTCTGGAGACATTTTTGGTTGTCATGATTGGGAGGGAGGTGCTATTTGGTATCTTGTGCATCAAGGTTAGGGATGCTGCTAAACATCTTGCAATACACAGGATAGCCCCCACCACAGAGAATGATCTGGCCCCAAAGTCCATAGTGCCAAGCCTCAAAAATCCTGGTTAACCTTATTAGAAACTGCCAAATCGTTTCCCAAAGTGGTTTTTACCATTTTGCAGTCCCACCAGCAGTGGATGAGTGTTCTGGTTGCTCCACAGCCTCTCCATCCTTTTGTAATGTCAATCTTTTTTTCTTTTTAGACACTCAGGTAGATATGTTTTAAACCTTTTATATCTTAAGATAATTCTGAAGTCAATCAAGCCAATACGACAAAAAGTTAGGATCTGTTAATCTTGGGTGGTTGATTAGTTTAGAAAGCTCTGATCTTTTCTGTATTTAAATATATATATATATACTGGTTTGTTTTTGTTTTGGAAAAGTAGAAGCTCCTTTGACTGTATGGATGGTGGGTATGCTGAATGTTTTCCTGTTTTTCCAGAGCTCCATAATGGACTCAACTGGCTTCCGCTGCCTGCTCCATAGCCTCATCTTAGATGATCTAATTACTCCAAACTTACCTCCCACCAGCTTTCTTGGGGCAGCTTCTCTTATTTAGGGAACCTGGCTTCCAGTTTCCTGGCTTAAGCTTCTGTCTCTTCCACCTTTGAAGGATGCAACCAAGTCTAATTGAGGGAGATGGCCTGGGTGTGAATCCCTACTGGCTATGTGACCTTGGGCCTGGTATTTCTCCTCTCTGGGCCTCAGGTCACTTACTTGGCAATGGGGATGCTAATGCACTCACTCACCTGGTGGCCTTGGTGTGGGGAGTAAGTTTGTTGATATATTTAGACTACTCAGAACAAGGCTGGACCCCAGGGCCAGGCCTAGGGTGAGGCAAGAGAGGCACTTGCCTCGAGCACCAAAAAACTCAAGATACGCATTAATGTAATATTAAAAAAAAAAAAAACTAATGCAAAAAATCCAAATAAAGACAGGATCCATATTCCTCTTTTTCCCTTTTGTCTTGTTGTTGTTGCTAGGTGCTGTCGAGTACGTTCCAACTCATAGTGACCCTATGTACAACAGAACAAAACACTGCCCAGTCCAGGTTCATCCTCACAATCGTTGCTATGTTTGAGCCCATTGTTGCAGCCACTGTGTCAATCCATCTCATTGGGCGTCTTCCTCTTTTTCACTGACCCTCTACTTTACCAAGCATGACATCCTTCTCTAGGGACTGGTCCCTCCTGATAACATGTCCAAAGTATGTGAGATGAAGTCTTGCCATCCTTGCTTCCAAGGAGCACTCTGGCTGTACTTCTTCCAAGACAGACTTGTTCATTCTTCTGGCAGTCCATGGTATATTCAATATTTTTCGCCAATACCATGATTCAAAGCCGTCAGTTCTTCTTCGGTCTTCCTTATTTGTTGTTCAGCTTTCGCGTGCGTATGAGGCGATTGAAAATATCATGGCTTGGGTCAGGAGCACCTTAGTCATCAA
Source organism: Dugong dugon (assembly GCA_030035585.1). Classification (NCBI taxonomy): domain Eukaryota; kingdom Metazoa; phylum Chordata; class Mammalia; order Sirenia; family Dugongidae; genus Dugong; species Dugong dugon. The sequence goes on along the minus strand of CM057462.1, from coordinate 18,204,659 downwards.
ACTGATACGTTTTCTTTTTAATACTTTAAAGAGGTCTTTTGAAGCAGATTTGCCCAGTGCAATACGTTATTTGATTTCTTGTCTGCTGCTTCCCTGGGCATTGATTGTGGATCCAAGAAAAATGAAATCCTTGACAACGTCAATCTTTTCTCCATTTATCATGTTGCTTATTGGTCTAGTTGTGAGGATTTTTGTTTTCTTCATGTTGAAGTGTAATCCATACTGAATGCTGTGGTCTTTGATCTTCATCAGTAAGTACTTCAAGTCCTCTTTGCTTTCAGTAAGCAATGTTGTGTTGTCTGCATACTGAAGGTTGTTGATCAGTCTTCCTCCAATCCTAAGGCCCCATTCCTCTTTATATAATCCAGCTTCTCAGATTATTTGCTCAGCATACAGATTGAGTTAAGTATGGTGAAAAGATACAACCCTGTTGCACACCTTTCCTGACTTTAAACCAGTATCCCCTTGTACTGTTTGAACAAGTCCCTCTTGGTCTATGTATGGGTTCCGCATGAGCACAATTAAAAAAAAAAAAAAAATACATTGCCGTGGAGTTGATTCTAACTCATAGCGACCCTACAGAACAGAGTAGAACTGCCCCATAGGGTTTTCAAGGAGCAGCTGGTCAACTGTCAAACTGCCAGCCTTTTGGGAAGCAGCTAGCTCTTAACCACTGTGCGAGCAGGGATCTGGAATTTTCATTCTTTGCAATGTTATCCATAATTTATTATGATCCACAGAGTTGAATGTCTTTCCATAGTCAACAAAACATAGATAAACATCTTTCTGGTATTCTCTGCTTTCAGCCAAGATTCATCTGACATCAGCAATGATATCCCTCATTCCACATCCTCTTCTGAATCCAGCTTGAATTTCTGGCAGTCCCCTGTCAATGTACTGCTGCAACCATTTTTGAATTATCTTCAGCAGTATTTTGCTTGCATGTGATATTAATATTGTTCCATATTTCCACATTCCATTGGATCACCTTTCTTTGGAATGGGCACAGATATGGATCTCTTCCAGTCAGCTGGCCAGGTAACTGTCTTCTAAATTTCTTAGCGTAGATGAGTGAGCACTTCCAGCACTGATTCCATTTGTTGAAACACCTCAATTGATATTCTGTCAGTTCCTGGAGCCTTGTTTTTCACCAATGCCTTCAGTGCAGCTTGAAATTCTTCCTTCAATACCATCAGTTCTTGATCATATGCTACCTCCTGAAATGGTTGAATGTGTACCAATTCTTTTTGGTACAGTGACTCTATGTATTCCTTTCATCTTTTTTCTTTTTTTGATGCTTTCTGCATCTTCGTTCAATATTTTGCGCATAGAATCCTTCAATACTGCAACTCAAGATTTGAATTTTTTCTTCAGTTCTCTCAACTTGAGAACTGCTGAACATGTTCTTCCTTTTTGGTTTTCTAACTCCAGGTCTTTGCACATTTCATTGTAATACTTTACTTTGTCTTCTCAAGCAGCCCTTTGAAATCTTCTGTTTAGCTCTTTTACTTCCTCATTTCTTCCATTTGCTTTAGCTACTCTATGTTCAAAAGTAAGTTTCAGAGTCTCTTCTGATATCATGTTGGTCTTTTCTTTCTTTCCTGTCTTTTTAATGATCTTTTGCTTTCTTCATGTATGATGTCCTTGGTGTCATCCCACAACTTGTCTGGTCTTCAGTCGTTAGTGTTCAATGCATAAAATCTATTCTTGAGACGGTCTCAGAATTCAGGTGGGATATATTCATGGTTGTATTTTGGTGCTTATGGACTTGTTTTAAAGTTTTTCAGCTTCAACTTAAACTTAAAATTGATGATCTGTCCCGCATTTGGCCCCTGGCCATGTTCTAACTGATGACATTGAGCTTTTCCAACGTCTCTTTCCACAGCTGTAGTTGATTTGATTCCTGTGTTTTCCATCTGATGAGGTCCACATGTATAATCGCCATTGATGTTGTTGAAAAAATGTATTTGCAATGAATAAGTCATTCAGGCAAAATTCTATCACATGATCTCCGGTGTCGTTTCTGTCACCAAGGCCATCTTTTCCAACTACACATCCTTCTTTTTTTCCAACTTTTGCATTCCAATCGCCAGTAATTATCAATGCATCCTTTTTGAATGTTCAATCAGTTTCAAACTGCAGAAGTTGGTAAAAATCTTCACACAATCTACAGGATGAGGTTGTATCTTGAGTCAATATCTTTTGAGATATAAAAAAATGAAGCAAGCAGAGAGATATAGGGACCTCCTTCTACCAAGAAAGAAGAGCCAGGAGTGAAGCGTGTCATTTGAACCCAAGGTCCCCATACAGAGAAACTCCTAGACTCAGGGGAAGATTGATGACGAGGACCTTCCCCCAGAGCCAGCAGAGAGAGAAGGACTTTGCCTGGAGCCGGGGCCCTGAAATTGGACTTCTAGCCTGCTAAACTGTGTGAGAATAAACTTCTGTTTGTTAAAGCCATCCACTTGTGGTATTTCTATTACAGCAGCACTAGATAACTAAGATGCTCTGGTTGGCTTGGATTGACTGGTTTCATTAGAATTTTGGATGAAGTTATACCTCTTAGGACTTCAGCTTTCAGAGTTCGTTGGCTGGAACATGGACCCAAAGGTGGCATACACAAAATGAAATTGAAATGCTAGAACTTTCTTGGAAGATGGTGGAGGAAGGTACCAGTGGCTTAGGGAGACTGGAAGGCTGGATCAGGCACATCATGTATGATCTGCTTGTCAACTCCCAAATGAATGTTGTTGTTGTTAGGTGCCAAGTTGGCTCTGACTCACTATGTCCAACAGAACAAAACATTGCCTGGTCCTGTGCCATCCTCCCAATCATTGCTTTGTTTGAGCTCATTCTTGCAGCCATTGTGTCAATCCATCTCATTGAAGGTCTTCCTCTTTTTCATTGACCTTCTACTTTACCAAGCATGATGTCCTTCTCCAGGGCACGGTTCCTCCTGATAACATGTCCAAAGTGCACGAGACAAAGTCTCACCATCCTCACTTCTAAGGAGCATTCTGGCTGTACTTCTTCCAAGACAGATTTGTTCATTCCTGGCAGTCCATAGTATATTCAGTATTCTTCGCCAACACCGTAATTCAAAGGCATCAATTTTTCTTTGGTCTTCCTTATTCATTGTCCAGCTTTTGCATGCATATGAAGCAATTGAAAATACCATAGCTTGGGTTAGGTGCACCTTAGTCCTCAAAGTGACGTCTTTGCTTTTTGACACTTTAAAGAGATCTTTTGCGGCAAATTTGCCCAATGCAATACATTGTTTGATTTTTTGACTGCTGCTTCCATGGGCATTGTTTATGGATCCAAGTGAAATATTTTCTCCTGTGGTGCAATGGATCACTTCTGTGTGGTCTTTCTCGCTATGGTCTTGTAACTCCCACCCAAGTGATTGGGTGGGATTGTACAAATAAGGTATATATGGCTCACCAAGGAGATTGGTCGGTTTTGCCATCCCGCTGGACTTAAAATGAGCCATCCCAGAGGCAGGAGTGGGAGATTACACAATGGCCAAAGAAGAGTCAAGAGCAGAATGTGTCTTTTGGATCCAGGATCCTTGTGCTGAGAAGCTCCTGGAACCAGGAGATAGAGAGAGAGAGAGCTGGACCATTGAAGACGGCGAGAAGTAATGGCAGAAAAATGGCAGCAGGAGAGGGAGGCAGGAGATGGTGCAGTGGACTTCCAAGCCCACGGAGCAAGAAAGCTGAGTGTCTTTGGGCAGGAGGCTTGCTGGAGGAGTAGGTTGCCTCCGGGCACTTGGTGGAGCTAGGTTTGCTGACCCACGGGCCAGAGCTGAGTGCCTTCAGGCTGAGGCTTACTGGTGGAGTGGGGTGCCTCTGGGCACTGACAGAACTAAAAGAGCTTTGTAAGAATTCCCGACCAGGGCAGAGGCCGAGGGGCCAGAGAGAGGCATGCCTGCTGGCATGACTGAGAAGAGGCTGTCCTGATGGAAGAACTGTATCCTGAACCTTCCTGAACCTGAGTTATAACCTGTTACTTCCCTCATAAACCTCATAACTGTGAGTATGGTCTGTGAGTTCTGTGTAGCCATTGCAATGAATGATCAAACCCAGTAGAGAAGTAGAGAGTGCCATGGGAGGGGCAGTTGGTGTCAGAATTGGTAAAGATGGCAGAGTGAGGAAGCATGTCTGACTTTTGCCTCATAGGAATCATCCTTGGGCTGTTGATCTTGATTCTCCTTCCCCACTTTGAAGTTAGAAGAGGTCAGATGCCTCCCCTACTCCATTTTTACAGTTGGTGTCAGAAGTAGGATTTTTTGCAATGGCTCCAGGCTCATGGAAGCATAAAAGCATGGGACTTTGTAAGAGAAAAAACAAAGAGGCTTGGGAAGTGAAACTTTTGATTCTTAAATGGTTACTTTGGTTGTTTTTACTTGTAATGACTGAAAGGAAAATTATGCTACAACTGAGGGGAGAAAAGCTACATCTGGAGTGGCTTGCCAAGGGCCAGGACAGTTAAATGGGATGATTGATAGGAGTTCAGGGTCTTCTGATTCCACCCAGTGAGAGGCCTAAGGCCATATGCATATCAACAGGAAGATAGTCAAGGGGTGGAGTGGAGAAGATGAAACTGGAATGTTTTTAGAAAGAGTTATGTGTTTAGGATTATGTGTTTATTTGAATGTACTATGGATATTGAACGTTACTCCTACCTAGTGTTGCAAAACAGACTTAAATGTATGATAGAAATGAATATTGGGTATTATACATTACAGACAGCATGTAACTCTGCCTTTAACCAATATTTGATTGAATATGCTAAAAAGGGGAACTAGGGAACCAGTGAGTAGACAGCTTATTTTGCTAGTTCGTGGTGACCATCTGGGTCCACTCAATGAGTGAAAGTGAGGGAAGTGCAGCAAATGAAGAGATGGGCTGAGTTTGGACATGTTCCTTTGTCACTCGTTGACCTAGCCTAGGTTACAGGGGCTAGGGATGAGGGAGAGAGAAAAGCCTGGCTGGTCAGAAGTGCAGGGAGTTGTGTAGACTCCTTAGTTTATGGGTGGAGCCCACTGACCTAGCCCAAAGGAGCTAGGGATGAGAAAGAGAGAAAGGGCTACCCATTGTGACCTAGCTTAGATGGCTAGGGATGAGCTGACCAGAATCTGACATGAAGAGAATGATGTTTGACATCATGAGCTGGTGTAGATTGCTGCAGTTGGATGGCTTGCTCTGGACTGGACTTTGCTTATGGATGCAGATGCTCAAAGTTCTAATCAGAACTGAAGATTCTTCAAGACCAAGGAAAATGCTTCTCTCCTCAGCTTACTAGTTTGATAGGGACAGGTAACTTAAACATTGGCTATCTAAAATGGAGAGAGATAAAGGCATGAAGTGGCTGACTTACAAGCTTCATGGGTGTGTTTACACTCAAAATGAGGGGGACAAGTGAGGATCCCCAATGAATAGATTTTTCTTGACAGGTCTCAGGAAGAGAGGGTGCGAGAAGATGCTGATAGGATTGCATGATTCAGTTGTGAGTGTTGATTATTAATAGGGTTGTCTTAGTTATCTAGTGCTGCTATAACAGAAATACCACAAGAGAATGACTTTAACAAAGTAAAATTTATTTTCTCACAGTCCAGGAGGCTAGAAGCCTGAATTCAGGGTGCCAGCTCCAGGAGAAGCCTTTCTCTCTCTCTTTGCTCTGGGGGAAGGACCTTGTCATCAATCTTCCCTGGCCAAGGACCTTCTCAGCACAGGGACCCCAGGTCCAAAGGATGCGCTATTCTCCTGGCTCTTATTTCTCGGTGGTATGAGGTCCCTGTGTCTCTCTCTTCACTTCTTTTATATCTCAAAAGAGACTGGCTTAAAACACAACATAATCTTGTAGATTGAGTTCTGCCTCATTAACATAATGGCTGCTAATCCCACCTCATTAACATCATAGAGGTATGATTTAAAACACATAGGAAAATCACATCATATGACAAAATGGTGGACAATCACACGCTACTGGGTATCATGGACTAGCCAAGCTGACACACAAATTTTTTTTGGAGACACAATTCAGTCCATTGCTGTTGTTGTTAGGTGCTGTCTAATAGCTTCTGACTCATAGCAACCCCATACACGACAAAACAAAACACTGCCCAGTCCTGGGCCATCCTCAAAATCCTTGCTATGTTTGAGCCCATTGTTGCAGCCACTGTGTCAGTCCATCTCATTGATGGTGGTCCTCTTTTTCACCAACCCTCTGCTTTACCAAGCATGATATCCTTCTCCAGGAACTGGTCCCTCCTGATAACATGTCCAAAGTATGTGAGATGTAGTCTTGCCATCCTTGCTTCTAAGGCGCATACTGGTTGTACTCCTTCCAAGATAGATTTGTTCATTCTTCTGGCAGTAAATGGTATATTCAATATTCTTTGCCAGCACCACAATCTGAAGGCGTCAATTCTTCTTCAGTCTTCCTTATTCATTGTTCAGCATTCACATGCACATGAGGTGATTGAACACACCAAGGCTTGGGTCAGGCGTACTTTAGTCTTCAAGGTGACATCTTTGCTTTTCAACACTCTAAAGAAGTCTTTTGCAGCAGATTTGCCCAATGCAATTCATCGTTTGATTTCTTGACTGCTGCTTCCACAGATGTTCATTGTGGATCCAAGTAAAATGAAATCCTTGACAACTTCAATCTTTTTTTTTTTATTGTTTTAGTTTAAATGAAGTTTACATTTCAAGTTAGTCTCCCATACAAAAATTTATATACACATTGCTATGTGACCCTAATTGCTCTCCCCATACTGTGACAGAACACTCCTCCTTTCCACCCGATTCCCCATGTCCATTCAACTAGCTCCTCACCCTCTCTGCCTTCCCATCTCACAACTGGACAGAAGCTGCCCGTTTAGTCTCTTGTATCTACCTGAGCTAAGAGGCACACTCCTCATGAGTATCACTCTATGTCCCACAGTCCAGTCCAATCCCTCTCTGAAGAGTTGGCCTCAGAAATTGTTTTAGTTCTGGGCTGAGAGAGAATCCAGGGGCCATGCATTCTGGGGTTCCTCCAGTACCAGTCAGACCTTTAATTCTAGTCTTTTTTACTAGAATTTGAGCTCTATTCCCCACCTTTCTCCTGCTCCGTCAGGGACTCTGTGTTGTGTTCCCTGTCAGGGTGGTCATTGGTGGTAGCCAGGCACCACCTAGTTCTTCTGGTCTCAGGCTAATGAAGTCTCTGGTTTATGTGGCCCTTTCTGTCTCTTGGGCTAATATTTTCCTTGTGTCTTTGGTGTTCTTCATTCTCCTTTACTCCAGGTGGTTGGGACAAACTGATGCATCTTAGATGGCCACTTGCAAGCTTTGAAGACCCCAGATGCCACTCACCAAAGTAGGATGCAGAACATTTTCCTAATAAGCTTTGTTATGCCAATTGACCAAGATGTCCCCTGAAAGCATGGTCCCCAGACCCCTACCCCTGCTACTCTGTCCCTTGAAGTGTTTGATTGTATTCAGGAAACTTCTTAGCTTTGGTTTAGTCCAGTTGTGCTGACTTCCCCTGTAGTGTGTGCTGTCCTTCCCTTCAACTAAGATAATTCTTATCCACTATCTAGTTAGTAAATAACCCTCACCCTCCCTCCCCACTTTCATAACCATCAAATAATGTTTTCTTAAGTGTTTAAACCTTTTCTTGAGTTCTCATTAACAGTGGTTTTATACAATATTTTCCTTCCGTGACTGGTTAAATTTACTCAGCATAATGACCTCCAGCTTCCTCCATGTCATAAGATGTTTCACGGCTTCATCGTTGTTCTTTATCGCTGTGTAGCATTCCATTGGGTGGATATACAATAATTTGTTTATCCATTCGACCGTTGATGGGCACCTAGGTTGTTTCCATCATTTTTTTTTTTTTGCTATTGTGAACAGTGCTGCAATGAACATGGGTGTGCATGTATCTATTTGTTTGACGGCTCTTATTTCTCTAGGATATATTCCAAGGAGTGGGATAGCTGGATCGTACGGTACTTCTATTTCTGGCTTCTTAAGGAAGCGACAAATCGTTTTCCAAAGTGGTTGTACCATTTCACATTCCCAGCAACAGTGTATAAGTGTTCCAGTCTCTCCACAACCTCTCCAGCATTTATTATTTTGTGTTTTTTGGATTAATGCTAGCCTTGTTGGGGTGAAATGATATCTCATTGTAGTTTTGATATGCATTTCTGTAATGGCTAATGATCGGGAGCATTTCTCCATGTGTCTGTTAGCCACCTGAATATCTTCTTTGGTGAAGCAACTGTTCATATCCTTTGCCCATTTTTTAACTGGATTATTTGTCTTTTTGTCGGTGAGCTTTTGCAGTATCTAGTAGATTTTAGAGATTAGACACTGATCGGATTTGTCGAAGCCAAAATTTTTTTCCCAGTCCGTAGGTTGCCTTTTTACTCTTTTGGTGAAGTCTTTTGATGAGCATAAGTGTTTGATTTTTAGGGGCTCCCATTCATCTAGTCTCTCTTCCGGTGCTTGTGCATTGTTACTTCTGGTTCGTATTGTGTTTATGCCATGTATTAGGGTTCCTAGCATTGTCCCTATTTTTTCTTCCATGATCTTTACCGTTTTTGATTTTATATTTAAGTCTTTGATCCATTTTGAGTTAGTTTTTGTGCATGATGTGAGGTATGGGTCTTGTTTCAGTTTTTTGAAGATGGATATCCAGTTATGCCAGCACCATTTGTTAAAGAAACTGTCTTTTCCCCAATTAAGGGGTTTGGGCCTTTGTCATAGGTGGATGAGTTTACGTCTGGATTCTCAATTCTGTTTCATCTATGTATCTGTTGTACCAGTACCAGGCTGTTTTGACTACTGTGGCGGTATAATAGGTTCTAAAATCAGGTAGTGTGCCACTTTGTTCTTCTTCTTCTGTAATGCTTTACTTATTTGGGGCCTCTTCCCTTTTCATATGAAGCTGGTGATTTGTTTCTCCATCTGATTAAAAAATGCTGGTGGAATTTGGATCGAGATTGCGTTATATCTGTAGATCACTTTGGACAGAATAGACATTTTTACAATGTTGAGTCTTCCTATCCATGAGCAAGGTATGTTTTTCCACTTATGCAGATCTGTTTTGTTTTTTTGCAGTAGTGTCTTGTAGTTTTCATTGTATAGGTCTTTTATGTCTCTGGTTAGATTTATTCCCAAGTATTTTATCTTCTTGGGGGCTATTATAAATGGTATTGATTTGGTGATTTCCTTTTCGAAGAAAAGGAATCTGACTGATTTTTGTTTATCTTGTATCTTAAAACTTCGCTGAAATCTCCTATTAGTTCCAGTAGTTTTCTTGTGGATTCTTTGGGGTTTTCTTTGTATAAGATCATATCATCTGCAAACAGAGACACTTTAACTTCTTCCCTACCAATTTGGATGCCTTTATTTCTTTTGCTAGCCTAATTGCTCTGGCTAGGACCTCCAGCACAATGTTGAAGAAGAGTGGTGATAAAGGGCATCCTTGTCTGGCTCCCATTCTCAAAGGGAATGCTTTCAAAGTCTCTTCATTTAGGATGATGTTGGCTGTTGGCTTTGTATAAATGCCCTTAATTACATTGAAGAATTTCCCTTCTATTCCTATTTTGTTGAGAGTTTTTATCATGAATGGGTGTTGGGCTTTGTCAAATGTCTTTTCTGCGTCAATTGGTAAGATCATACGGTTCTTGTCTTTTGTTTTATTTATGTGATGGATTACATTGATTGTTTTTCTAATGTTGAGCCATCCTTGCATACCTGGTACAAATCCCACTTGATCTTGGTAAGTTATTTTTTTGATATGTTGCTGAATTCTATTGGCTAGAATTTTGTTGAAAATTTTTGTGTCAATGTTCATGAGGGATATTGGTCTGTAATTTTATTTTTTTGTGGTTTCTTTACCTGGTTTTGGTATCAGGGTTATGCTGGCTTCATAGAATGAGTTTGGGAGTATTCCATCCTTTTCTATGCTCTGAAATACCTTTAGTAGTAGTGGTGTTAACTCTTCTCTGAAAGTTTGGTAGAATGCTCCAGGGAAGCCATCAGGGCCAGGGATTTTTTTTTGTTGTTGTTGTTGGAAGTTTCTTAATTACCTTTTCAATCTCTTCTTTTGTTATGTGTTTATTTAGTTGTTCTAATTCTGTTTGTGTTAGTTGAGGTAGGTAGTGAGTTTCTAGAAATTTGTCCATTTCTTCTAGGTTTTCTAATTTGTTGGAGTACAATTTTTCATAGTATTCTGTTATGATTCTTTTCATTTCAGTTGGGTCTGTTGTGGTATCACCCATCTCATTTCTTATATGGGTTATTTGCTTCTTCTCCTGTTTTTCTTTAGTCAGTTTGGCCAACAGTTTATTGATTTTGTTGATCTTTTCAAAGAACCAGCTTTTGGTCTTGTTAACTCTTTCAATCGTTTTTCTATACTCTATTTCATTTAATTCTGCTCTAATTCTTATTATTTCTTTTCTTCTGGCACCTGAGGGCTTCTTTTGCTGCTCTCTTTCTAGTTATTTCAGTTGTAGGGTTAATGTTTTGATTATGGCCCTTTCTTCTGCTTGGATGTGTGCGTTTATTGCTATAAACTGACCTCTGAGCACTGCTTTTTCTGTGTCCCAAAGGTTCTGGTAGGATGTGTTTTCATTTTCGTTTGAGTCCATGAATGTCTTTATTCTATCTTTAATTTCTTCTATAACCCAGTAATTTTTGTGTGAGGTGTTGTTCAGTTTCCATGTGTTTGATTTTTTTCCTTGCTTTTTCTGTTGTTGATTACTACTTTTACGGCTTTATGGTCAGAAAAGATGCTTTGTAATATTTCGATGCTTTGGATAAAGAAAAACGACTCAGCACAGAAAATTAAGTGGATTTTGTTAAGGCTTGCTTTATGGCCTAATATGTGGTCTATTCTGCAGAATGTTCCATGTGCATTGGAAAAGAAAGTATACTTGGCTGCTGTTGGGTGGAGTTTTCGGTGTATGTCTATGAGATCAAGTTGGTTGATTGTAGCATTTAGCTCTTCCACGTCTGTGTCGAGCTTCTCTCTGGATGTTCGGTCCTTCACCGAAAGTGGTATGTTGAAGTCTCCTACTACTATGGTGAAGCTGTCTATCTCTTTTTTCAGTGCTCTTAAGAGTTTATGTATTTTGGAGCTCTGTCGTTGGGTGCATAAATATTTATTATACTTGTGTCCTCCTGGTGTTTTGACCCTTTAATCATTATATACTGTCCTTCCTTATCCTTTGTGGTGGATTTTACTTTAAAGTCTATTTTGTTAGAGATTAATATTGCCACTCCTGCTCTTTTTTGAGTGTTGTTATATTTTTTCCCATCCTTTGAGTTTTAGTTTGTTTGCTCTTTAAGTCTAAGGTGTGTCTCTTGTAGGCACCATATAGATGGATCGTGTTTTTTATCCAATCTGTCACTCTCTGTCTCTTTTTTAGTGCATTTAGTCCATTTATATTCAGCGTAATTATTGATAGGTATGAGTTTAGTGCTGTCATTTTGATGTCTTTTTTTGTGTGTTGTTGAGTTTCTTTGTTCCACTTAATTTTCTCTGCTTAGTTGTTTTTCTTTATGTATTTTCTTTTCATCTTTTTCATTGTTGTTCATTTTGTGTTTGCTGAGTCTTTATATTTTTCTAGTTTTTTATTTTGACTTGTATGATTGTTAGTTTCCTTTGTGGTTACCTTAATATTTATCCCTCTTTCTCTAAGTTTATACCAGTCTTCTATTTCTTTATATCCCCTTGACTTCCTCTCCATATGAAAAATCTATGTCTGCATTTTTTAAGTCCCTCTTTTTTGTTTTAATGTTGTCATCTTTTACATATTGACTTCTGTTTCCCTATTTTCAGTGTTTTAGCTTTGATTTACTTTTGTGACTTCCCTTTCTGGGTTGATATCTGGTTGCTCTGTCCTGTGTTCTAGTCTTGGGTTGTTATCTGATGTTACTGATTTTCTAACTGGAGGACTCCCTTTAGTATTTCTCATAATTTTGGTTTGGTTTTTGCCAATTCCCTAAACTTCTGTTTATCTAGAAATGCCCTAATTTCGCCATCATATTTGAGAATCAGTTTTTCTGGATATATAATTCTTGGCTGGCAGTTTTTTTCCTTCAAGGATTTATACATGTCATCCTATTGCCTTCTTACCTGCATGGTTTCTGCTGAGTAGTCCAAGATTCTTCTTATTGACTCTCCTTTGTAGATAACTTCGTTTATCCCTAGCCGCTCTTCAAATTCTGTCTTTATCTTTGGTTTTGGCAAGTTTGCTTATTATATGTCTTGGTGACTTTCTTTTGGGATTTACTTTATGTGAGGTTTGATGAGAATCTTGGATAGATATCTTCTCATGTTTAACAATATCAGGGAAGTTTTCTTCCAATAAATCCACAATTCTCTCTGTATTTTCTGTTATCCCCCCCACTTCTCATACTCCAATCACTAGTAGGTTATTCCTTTTGATAGAGTCCCACATAATTCTTAGGGTTTCTTCATTTTTTAAAATCCTTTTATCTGATTTTTCCCCAAATAAGTTGGTGTCAAGTACTTTATCTTCAATCTCCTTAATTCTGACTTCCATTGCCTCAGTTCTGCTCCTATGACTTTCTATTGAGTTGTCTAATTCTGAAATTTTATTGTTAATCTTCTGGATTTCTGATTGCTGTCTCTCTATGGATTCTTGCAGCCTGTTAAATTTGTCATTATGCTCTTCTCTAACCTTTTTAATTTCCTCTATTGCATGTTCTGTGTTTTGCTTAATTTCCTTCCTAATTTCTTGAAGAGTTCTGTATATTAATCTTTTGTATTCCACCTCCAGTAATTCCAAGAAATTTTCCTCCTCTGGAAAATTTCTAGATTCTTTATTTTGGGAGCTTGCTGAAGCCATCATGGATTGCCTCTTTATGTGATTTGATATTGACTGTTGTCTCCGAGCCATCAATAAGTTATTATATTTATTTATTTTATGTTTGCTTACTGTGTCCTAGCTTCTTGTTTTGTTTTGATATGCCCAAATAGGCTGCTTGTATGAGCTAGTTTGATTATTGGCACCTCTGAAACTCTAATGTCCTATCACCAGGTGGTGAGATCTGTTACTAGGTATGTGAGCTCAGGAGTCCGCCCACTCCTCCTGTATGGATCAGCCCAGGTGCCCAGGTAGATAGCCACCAATTATGTGGTGTAGGCTCTCACTTACAGTCCTAGACAGGCATGGGTGATTGCTGTAGGCACAGGCATCTAGCTGCAGCAAGGGGATACACTCTGAGCAAGGCAGTGGGCTGACAGCCACCTGAGTGTCCAGGAGGAAGGCATGTCCCTTGTTCCCTAGAGCACGTAGGTGTGTGGGTTTTGCAGCCAGACTACGAGCACCTAATGCTGTTGGCTGTAAGGACGGGGGGGTACCTCTTATTCATGGGCCCCATCGCAGGTGGCTAGGTGGCGTGGGTAGAGCCACCAGTCCTCAGGCCCCTAATGTGGGTAGGTGAAGACCCTGCTTAATGGGCAGAGCAGTGTCAAATGTCAAGAACCTGCCACTTCACAGCTGAAACAGTTGAAGTTAGAGTTCCGGTATGTACCCTGTTGTACTCTAGTAATGAGGGCCTACGCTGTTGAGATTGGCCCACACAAGTCTATGCAGGGGGAAAGGCACTTAAAGTCCATGGATCCCACATGCCTGTGCCTAGGCAAAGGAGCTGTGCCTACCCTGGGTTCCTGGCTTAGGGGAGCTAGCAGTTTATTTTTCCCCTTTTTTTAATTTGTTCACTCTCCAAGGCAGGGAGAATGGCTCTGAGCGTGTGACGGATCCTACTTCTGGCCCAGGGGACTCAGCAATTACTGAAGCTGATCCCAGACCCAGTGCAGAGCAGAGAGCAGGCTGGTAAATGGGAGAGAGGCTTTTCCCTCAGGGTGGAGTTTTTGATCCGCACAGTAGGCTGTAGGCAAGTACTTATCTATTGCCGATCCAGGGCTGCTTCTCATTGGTTCTGGGTGGCCGTGTAGACTCTCTGCTGCTGAGTCTCTCCCGGTGTGGAAAACGCACCTCCTGAGCACCACTGCTTGCCTTCTTCACTGCTCACCCCTTAGCTGATCTAGCCCGAAGGGCTAAGGCTCTTGCCTGGTCAGGTCTGGCAACTCCTCGCTGCTTCTGAACCATCTCTTTCTCTCCCTGCCATTCAGTCTGGTTCCTCAACTCTATCTTTGATTTTAAAGGGCTCCCAGATTGCCATATATAATCAATTCACTAGTTTTTTGTTTTTTGTTTTGTCTTTGTTGTAAGAGGGTCCACCGGAAGCATCTGAGTACTCTGCCATCTTGGCCCCTCCTCCGACAACTTCAATGTTTTCTCTGTTTATCATGATGTTGTTTATTGGTCTAGTTGTGAGGAATTTTGTTTTCTTTAGGTTGAGGTACAATCCATACTAAAAGCTGTGGTCTTTGATCTTCATCAGTAAGGGCTTAAAGTCCTCCTAACTTTCAGCAAGCAAGGTTTTGTTATCTGCATAATGCAGGTTGTTAATGAGTCTTCCTCAAATCCTGATACCCTGTTATCCTTCATATAGTCAGCTTCTGTGATTATTTGCTCAGTATTCAAATCGAATATGTATGGTGAAAGGATAGAACCCTGATGCACACCTTTCCTGACTTGAAATCATGAAGTATCCCCTTGTTCTGTTTGATCAAGTGCCTCTTGATCTGTGTACTCGTACCTCATGAGCACAATTAAGCGTTCTGGAATTCTCATTCTTTGAAATGTTATCTATAATTTGTTATGATGCACACAGTTGAATGCCTTTGCATAGTCAATAAAACACAGGTAAACATCTTTCTGGTATTCTCTGCTTTCAGCCAGGATCCATCAGCAATATCCTTCATTTAATGTCCTCCTGTCAATCCAGCTTGAATTTCTGGCAGTTCCATGACGATGTACTGTTGCAGCTGCTTTTGAATGATCTTCAGCAACATTTTACTTGCATGTGATATTAATGATATTGTTTGATAATTTCTGCTTTAAGTTGAATCACGTTTCTTTGGAATAGGCATAAAAAATGGATCGCTTCCAGCCGGTTGGTGAGGCAGCTGTCTTCTAAATTTCTTGGCATGGATGAGTGAGAACTTCCAGCACTGCATCCATTTGTTGAAATATCGCAGTTGGTATTCTATCAATTCCTGGAGCCTTGTTTTTCACCAATGCCTTCAGTGCTGCTTGGACTTCTTCCTTCAGTACCATTAGTTCCTAATCATATGCTACATCCTGAAATGGCTGAACATTGACCAACTCTTTTTGGTACAGTGATTCTGTCTATTCCTTCCATATTCTTTTGATGCTTCCTGCGTTGATTGGTGTTTTCCCTGTAGAATCCTTCAGTGTTTCAACTTGAGGCTTGAATTTTTTCTTCACTTCTTTCAGCTTGAGAAATGCCCAATGTATTCTTCTCTTTGGTTTTCTATCTCCGGCTCTTTGCATATGTCATTATAATACTTTACCTTGTCTTCTTGAGCTGCCCTTTGAAATCTTCTGTTCAGCTCTTTTACTTCATCATTTCTTACTTTCGTTTTAGCTACTCGATGTTCAAGAGCAAGTTTCAGAGTCTCTTCTGACATCTATTGTGATCTTATCTTCCTGTCTTTTTAATGACCTCCTGCTTTCTTCATGTATGATGTCCTTGATGTCACTCCACAATTTGTCTGGTCTTCAGTCATTAGTGTTCAATGTGTCAAATATATTCTTGAGATGGTCTCTAAATTCAGGTGAGACAAACTCAATGTCATACTTTGGCTCTTGTGGACTTGTTCTAATTTTCTTTAGCTTCAAATTGAATTTGCATGTGAGCAATTGATGGTCTGTTCCACAGTCGGCCCCTGGCCTTGTTCTAACAGATGATATTGATCTTTTCCATCATATCTTTCCACAGATTTAGTTGATTTGATTTCTGTATATTCCGTCTGGTGAGGTCCACGTGTGTAGCTGCCACTTATGTTGTTGAAAATAGGTATTTGCAATGAAGAAGTCGTTGGTCTTGCAAAATTCTATCCTTTGATCTCCAGCATCGTTTCTATCACAAAGGCCATACTTTCCAACTACTCACCCTTCTTGTTTCCAACTTGCACATTCCAAACACCAGTAATTATCAATGCATCCTGATTGCATGTTTGATCAATTTCAGACTGCAGAAGTTGGTAAAAATCTTCGATTTTTACCAACCTATATGGTTGGTGCATAAATTTGAATAATAGTCATATTAACTGGTCTTCCTTGTAGGCGTATGGATATTATCCTATCACTGACAGAGTTGTTCTTCAGGATAGATGTTGAAATGTTCTTTTTGACAATGAATGCAATGCCATTCTGTTTAAAGTTGTCATTCCCATCGTAGTAGATCATATGATTGTCTGATTCAAAATGGCCAGTCAATTTCAGCTCACTAATGCCCAGGACATTGATGCTTATGTGTTCCACTTAACTTTTGATGATTTTTAATTTTCCTATATTTATACTTCGTGTATTCCATGTTCCAATTAGTAATGGATGTTTGCAGCTATTTCTTCTCATTTTAAGTCGTGCCCCATCAGCAAATGAAGGTCCCGAAAGCTTGTCTCAATCCACGTCATTAAAGCTGACTCTAGTTTGAGGAGGCAGCAGCTCTTCCTCGGTTGTATTTTGAGTGGCTTTCAACCTGAGGGGCTCATCTTCTGGCACTATACCAGACAATGTTCCGCTGCTGTTTATAAGGTTTTCACTGGCTAATTCTTTTCAGAAGTAGACAGCTGGGTCCTTCTTCCTAGTCTGTCTTAGTCTGGAAGCTCAGCTAAAACCTGTCCACCATGGGTGACCCTGCTGGTATTTGAATATCGGTGGCATAGCTTCCTGCATCACAGCAACATGCATGCCCCCACAGTACAACAAACTGACAGACATGTGGGGGATTCAATCCATAACAAGGGTTAATTGTGACTGTAAAAACTGTAATTGTAGAAGCTATTAAGTATGAAGGAGTGGACTAAGGAGAAAGCACTGCTAGACTGGAGTACAGTGGCTGAAACTAAAGTCCCTTAAAGGTTTTGCTATATTGATACCTCATGAGGTTCAAAGCGAGGGATTTTATCAGACACTAGGAAGGGTGAAGACGAGATGAACTATTGGAGAACCTGACCAGATTAGATGGACTTCTGCAGCAGACCTGAACAGCTGGAACCTGAGTAGGACACTTTTATCCTACTGAAGGACTAATTTTTAATGACTGTTTTGGATGGGTAAAATGATTGGGTGGGGGAAGTTATTCTCCAAGTATGAAAGAACCTAGAAAAGCCAGTGGGTGGCCTGTGGTGTGATGGATCACTTTTGTGTGGCCTTTCTCACTATGGTCTTATAACTCCCACCTAAGTGATTGGGTGGGACTGTGAAATAAGGTAACTGTGGCCCACCAAGGGGATTGGTTACTTTTGCCATCCCACTAGGCTTACAATGAGCCATTCCAAGGCAGAAAGGGTGGGATCTCACCACCACGGAGGAAGAAGAGCCAAGAGCAGAGTGCATCCTTTGGATCTGGGATCCCCACACTAAGAAGCTCCTGGAACCAGGAGACAGAGAGAAGATGGCGAGATGCAGTGGCACAGAAACGGGAGAAGCAGAGACCAGCAGGAGACGGTGCACGGGGTTCCCAGCCCATGGAGCTAGAAGGCTGAGTGCCTTTGAGCAGGAGGCTTGCTGGAAGAGTGGAGTACCTCTGGGCACCTGGTGGAGCTAGAATTGCCGACCCACCAACTAGAGCTGAGTGCCCTTGGGCTGAGGCTTACTTGCTGAGTGGGTGCCTCTGAGCCTTTATAGGCAGATCTAAACGAGCTTTGTAACATTTGCCTGAACAGGACAGAGGCTGAGCGGCCAGAGGGAGGTGTGCCTTTGGGCACGGCTGAGAAGAAGCTATCCTGATGAAAGAACTGTATCCTGACCCTTCCTGAACCTGAATTGTAAGCCTTTACTTCCCTAATAAACTTCATAATTGTGAGTACTGTCTGTGAGTTCTGTGTGCCCATTGCAGTGAATTATCGAACCCAGGAGAGAAGTAGAGAGTGCAGTGGGAGGGACAGTTGGTATCAGAATTGGTAAAGATGGCAGAGAGAGTAGGCATGTCTGACCTCCATCTCATAGGAATTAGCCTTGGGCTGTTGATCTTGATTCTCCATCCCCCTCATGATGTTAAGAGGTGGTCAGATGCCACCCCCAACACATTTTTACATCTCAGTTTATCACGATATTGCTTACTGGTCCAGTTGTGACAATTTTTGTTTTCAATACAAATCAATATAAACCTGAGTAAAGACTGACAATATTAGATGTGGTCAAGGATTGGGAGTAACTGGAACTTTCACAGGGTGCTTTCTTGTTGTTGTTAGATGCCAAGTCGATTCCGACTCACATCAACCCAATGTGACAGGGTAGAACTGCCCCATAGCGTTTCCTAGGCTGTAATCTTTATGGGAGCAGATCACCAGGTCTTCTTCCAAAGAGCTACTGGGTGGGTGTCATGAACTGTGTCCCCTCCCAAAATCTGTCAACTTGGCTAGGTCATCATTCCCAGTATTGTATGATTGTCTACCATTTTGTCATCTAATGATTTCCCTATGTGTTGTAAATCCTATCACTATGATGTTAATAAGATGGATTAATGGCAGTTACATTGATGAGATCTACAAGATTAGATAGTGTCTTAAGCCAATGTCTTTTGAGACATAAAAGAGAGAAGCAAGTAGAGAGACAGGGGGACCTCATACCACCAAGAAAGCAGTGCCAGGAGCAGAGCACATCCTTTGGACCTGACGTTTCTGCACGGAGAAGGTCCTAGTCCAGAGGAAGATTGATGACAAGGACCTTCCTCCAGAGCCGACAGAGAAAGCCTTCCCCTGGAGCTGACACCCTGAATTTGGACTGCTAGCCTACTAGACTGTGAGAGAATAAACTTTGGTTTGTTAAAGCCATCCACTTGTGGTATTTCTGTTATAGCAGCACTAGATGACTAAGACATTGTGTTTAAACTACTGATCTTTCAGTTACCAGCTGAGTGCTTAGCCACTGTACCACCAGGGCTTCTTACAGGGTGTCAGTGAGAGTGTAAAATGGAACAACCATTTTGGAAAACTGTCAGGATCTACTACTAAAGCTGAATACACAGATATCCATGCCCCACCATTCCACTCTTAGGTATTTACCCTAGAAAAATAACTTACGTTCACAAAAAGACTTTGTGCAATAATGTTTACAGCCACTTTATTAATAACGGCTAAACACTGGAAATAACTAAATGTTCTCAACAGGTGAATGGAGAAACTATATTGTGGTATAGCTACACAGTGAAATACCACACTGCAATGAAAAAACAAATGATACACTCAGCAACATGGACAAATCTCCAAAACATTAAGTTGGGCAAAAGAAGCCTGACACAAAAGGCAACCTACAGTATGATTCCATTTACTGTATATGAAATCAAGTACAGACAAAACTAATTTATGTTGCTAGGAATCTACATAGTGGTAGTCTGGGACGTGTGTGGTTGACCTCAAAGGGGCACAAGGGAATTTTCTGGGGGGATGGAAATGTACCATATCTTCAACTGGGTGGGTGTCACTCTAGGGACAACTGGCAAAATTCATCAACCTGTTCCTTTTACTGTAAGTTATACCTCCGTAATGAGTTAGAATGGACTCCACGGCAATGGGTTTGGTTTTTCGCACCTCAGTAAAGCACTTAAGGAAACCCTCATGGTATAGTGGCTAAGAGTTTGGCTGCTAACCACAAGATTGGCAGTTCAAACCCACCAGCCGCTCCTTGGAAACCCTACGGAGCAATTCTATTCTGTCCTATAGGGTCGCTATGAGTCGGAGTCGAGCAACGGGTTTTTTTTCTTTTTTTAAAGTACTTAAAAAAAATAAGTTGGGAAAAATTAACACAGGCAAAAAGTTTTAGGACGTAAACAGCTCGATTTTGTGTCTGGGCCAGAACATCATCATTTTCAACGAAAGCGATCTGTTGCTTACGATCAGTTCTCTTACTCTCAAGCTGAGGGACCCCCTTCCCCCACTGCCGATGCAAAATGCGGTCCCCTCCACGCTGGACTCATTCCAAACTCCCAATCTTCCTCAGGGCCCTTTCAGAACCTCTACCGTGAAAGACCAGGAGGCCGCGTATTGACGCCCAGTCCCAGAATCCGTGGTTCACTGCTCCGTACAGACCACACTTCATAAGGGTGGGGCACTCACCACACACCAATAATCTCAGCTTCGGTTACCAGTACTAAATATGGCGGCGGCCGCAGTTGGCAACTACCCGGTCACGTGACGGCGTGGGGCGGTGCCGGCCTCAGTCAACCCACTTGGGCGAGCCTACATTTAGATTGGCCAATGAACTCGAGGCATACGCACCGCCCTCCTTCCTATCTCCACCAATAGCCTACCGAGGGTCGGTGTTATCCAATCACCGCCACCGTCACTCTTGAATAACAAGACAGCGGTCCAGTGCGTGGAGCTGCAGACGACCGCGGGAGGCAGGAAGCGATCCTGCTCGTGTCGGAGCGCGCGGTTGATAACCGGAGTTGGTCGGCTCTTTTAGCAGCACGCGGATTTGAACCGAGAATCAGGTTAGCGGCGGGTCGGGGCGCGGGACCGCGGCGCGGAGCCGCCAGGCTTTCGGGCGAGCGGGTGATGGAAGAGTCGGCTGTGGAGGGAGTAGAGGAGGGGGCGCGAGACCGGAGGGGTGCGAGCGGGCGTTTGGGTGCCCTGCGCGCCCGCCGGCCGTTGGGCGCAGGGGCGCATGCGCGAGGGACGGGGGGCCGTTGGCGTGCGGGGCCGCTTCCGGGAGGGGTTGTCTTGGCGGCCTGCACAGCCTGACCTGAGACACCGAGCCCGTCTGTCTTTTGTCCGAACAGAGCCCGAGGCAGCCCAAGGCGCTTTCCGGGGGGGGGAGGGGGGGGCGAAACTGGGAACTGGGGCCGCGATGGGAGAAGCCGAACCTTCGAGACGGGACCGGCTTCTCGAGTCCCAGGGTTCCCCTTCACCCGGCTCTGTTTTTGCTCCGCGTTTGGGAGGTTCGGGGTTCTAGAGATTTAGGGAAAAAATATTTTTTTTGGAAATAGAGGACCCCAGTAAGGCGCATACTCCTGGGTGGAAAACTTCACTTAAGAGCGAATGAGTGCGAGTGTCGCGCTTGGCTTGTCACTATCCCAGTGTCAGCTTTCAAAATTCACCAACTCCAGGAGGCTTGCCACGTCCTGTCTCCTTCTGATCTAATTTGCTTGGAGCGTTAGATCCTGTCTAGCCATCTCATGGAAATTTTTCTATCTCAAAGTGTTCTTCTAATTCCCACCAAAAGCAAACCAAAAAAAACCCCGCAAAACTTCATTTGATCTCCCTAATAAGTTTAAATTCACCACCTCCTCTTGGTCACCCAGGTTTGAAGCCCAGAGTAGATGACCCTGGTTCTTTGTTCTTGAGTCATCCAGTGTCTGGATTATTCTACCCTCTTCTTTGTACTTCATACCCTCACTCTGGTTTTCCCTGCTGCTAGTCCATTCCCTACTCCATCCTCATCCTGGTTGAGTTACTCAACTCACAACCTCATCAGTGATTCCTTGTTGCATAGCAAATTAAGTACCAACGCCCTGGTCTGCCTGCACTTCAGCCATGAAGTCTTACTCCCATTCACCAAAAGGGTCTGGTGCTTTTCCGACTGGCCTTTCTTGGCTCCTGTCTTCTTCCCTGCTGCCGGGCGAATGACCCCTTTCTGTTTTTTGTTAGAATCCTCAGGGACCTTATCAGGTGCTGTCTCTTTCAAGGATCAGGTAACAGGCATGCTTACTTTAGCCCCAGAACTCTGCCTTGAGGCTTTGATTCTAGTAGGGCTTTGAACCGGTTTGTTTCCATTTGATGCCCTGCTGAGAGTTTGCGTTTCCACCCAGATATACTGAATCAGAATCTACATTTCAACCAGATCCCCTAGTGATTTTTATGGATCCTGGGGATCTTGTTAGAATGTAGATTTGGATTCAGTATACCTGGGGTGTAAAGGCAAATTCTCAGTAGGGGGGGTCGAATGGAAAGGAACCAGTTCAAAGCCCTGGATTCTAGTTCCATTCATTCAATCATTGCTTAGTGAGTACTTCCTTGCTGTGTGCCAGGCCCTGTTCTAGGTGCTGGGGACACAATAATTCACAAAACAGCTAGTCAGGTGAGAATGACAAGTACATGAAATGTCAAGTGGAAAGAAAAACAAGCTGGGGCAAGGGTTTGATACGACTGGAGAGCGTGCTGTCATAGTTGAGACCCTCAGGAAAGACCCTTCTGTGGCGACATAATTTGAGTGGAGGAACAGCAAGTGCAAAGGTACAGAGGCGAGTCTGAGGCACAGCAGCAAGGCCGGCGAGAGAAGGCAAGTGGGGGGATGAGATCTGAGGGTAGTGGGAGGTCAGGTTGTGTCGGGTGTGATGGGCCATGGTAAGGACTATTCCAAGCAGGGGGAGCCATGGCTGGGGGTTGTGAACAAAGGAGTGACATGATCTGACTCAGTTCCCTCAGGCTGCTGTGGGAGGGGGTGAGGTAGAAGCCAGAGATCAGTGAGGAGGCTGTTGTCATAATCCAGGCAAGAGCAGAGGGGGCCCAAGTGTCCGGCAGTGGATGAACAGGGAAACAAAACGTGATGCATGTGTACAATGGAGTATTATCCAGCCATGACAAGGAATGAAGTTCTGATTCAGGCTACATGTGGATGAACCTTGAAAACATTGTGCTAAGGGAAGGAAGCCAGACACAAAAGACCACGTATTGTACAACTGCATTGATATGAAATGTCTAGAATGGGCAAATGTGTAGAGACAGAAAGTAGGTTACCAGTTGTCAGGGGATGGGGAGATGAGAGGGTGGGGGTGGTAGCTAAGCGTATGGGGTTTCTTTTTGAGGTGATGAAATGTGCTAAAATGATTGTGGGGATGGCTGCACGTGTCTACATTGTGTACTCTAAATGGGTGAATTGTAAGGTATGTGGATTTTATCTCAATAATACTGTTCTAATTAAAAAAGCAGGCAATGGCCAGTGTGGTGGCAGGGTGAGGTGATGGATCAACCTGGCACGGTTTGCTGGCGGGTCGGATGTGGAGGGCAAGTGAAGAGGCAGGCATCGAGAAAATGGAATTGCTGCTTAGGAGATGGGTAGAGCAGGCTATGGGGAGAAAGTTTTGTTCTGGACATTTTGAGTTCAAGGGGGGATGTGGAGGACGCAGCTGCATAAACAATTCTGGAGGTCAGGGGAGAGGTTGCCTCCAGAGACACAGGCTTGGGAGGGGTCAGCACAGAGATGTTTAAGCGGGAAGGACTGGATACAGTCACAGAGAAGACGAGAAACGGGGCCCAGGGCACTCAGCACCCAGGCTTGGGAAGAGGCACTGCTTCTGCACTTTAGCCTCCACTGGGCTGGAGGCCAGGCTGGGGCGGGAGGGCAGAGGGAGACTGTCCTCAGCTTTGGATCCCAGGTAGCACAGCTGCACCCTATGGGTGCTCTGTACGATGGGAGTAAATGAAGTGAGGAGGTGAGTGAGCTTTGTATTAATTCCATTTGCTTTCTCGGCTTTAGTTTTTATTGGCCCCAGGCCCAACGGGAGGCCTTTTCATGAGAGCACTTAATTATTCCCCTGTGCCAACCACAAATAGCGGGAGAAGCCGGGCTGGGAAGACACCACTCCCTAATGAACACCCTCCTCCAGCATCGCAGCAGCCTTCTCCGGGGCAGTGACCCCCATCTTTAAGTCTCTGGGGTCCTGTGCTACGCAGCGCAGCAGGGCACACAGAGAGTGGTGGGGAGGGGCTGCTTTAGCCTGGGGGTCTGAGGAGGCACTTTAGAGCTGAGGAGGAGCCTTCTTGTGAGGACCTGGCTGCAGAGGCTTGTGGGCTCCATTAGTCTGAGAAGTAAGGCTGGGCTGGTATGAGAGGGGTGATGCTGAATGAGGAGGGCAGAGCCCCACAAGGAGGGGTGGAAATTGGGGCTCACTCTGAGAGCACTGGGAAGCCTTTGAGGGTCTCTGTGCACGTATGTGGGTTTGACCACCGGGTGTGTATTTTAGCTGCCATCCAGTCGGCCTCTGACTCATGGGCACACCGTGTGTTACAGAGTAGAACTGCTTCATAGGGTTTTCTTGGGTATAGTCTTTACAGAAGCAGATCTTTAGGCCTTTCTTCCATGGCACCTCTGAGTGGGTTTGAACTGCCAGCTATTCAGTTGGCAGCCTAGTGTAAACCATTTGTACCACCCAGGGACCTTGGTGGTGTGTGTTTTATGAGGGGCAGGTGTCGTGGCGGGGCAGGGGAGCAAGGTGAAGTGGCTTGGACCAGGGTGGTGGTGGTGCAGATGTGGAGACAGGATGGAGTAGTTGGAGGCATTTCATGGGTGGAGCTCACGGGACCTGTTGATGATTTGATATGGAGGTGACGGAAGGAGTCAGGATGGTATCGAGTAGTCTTGGCTGGGTGGGCCTCCGTGCCTGCTGTCAGGACCGGCCAGCAGCACCATGCCCCCCAGGACCTGTCCCCCTTACTGGGTGAATTTTCCTGCAAGCACCTGGGTCACTGCCCTCTACCCTCCTCTGCTCTGTTCTCAGCACTATGGCGGAACAGGATGTGGAAAATGAGCTTCTGGATTATGAAGAAGATGAAGAGCCCCAGCCTCCTCCTGAGAGCACTCCAGCTCCCTCCAAGAAAGACGTCAAGGGTTCCTATGTTTCCATCCACAGCTCTGGCTTCCGGGACTTTCTGCTAAAGCCAGAGCTACTAAGGGCCATCGTGGACTGTGGCTTTGAGCACCCATCTGAGGGTATGCCTCCTTGTCTGTCTCCTCCTGCCAAGGCCCTCTCATCAAGACCATCTCTGCCCCTGGATGGGAGCACTTGCCTTCCCAGTGAGCATGGTGGGGCCCATGGTCCACGGGGGCCCAGTAGCTGCCCTTTGCAGTGTGGCACTCTGCTTTACCAGGCGGATACCCCAGACTCACGGTTGTTTGCGACATGACGGGGCTTGGCCTCCTCTCTCTGCCCTCACCAGGGCCCTCAGCCCGCCTGTGAGGAGTCTCCACAGAGTGGGCACCCAGCATCTGGCCGCTCACGTCCTTTTCCTTCCACAGTCCAGCACGAGTGTATCCCCCAAGCCATCCTGGGGATGGACGTCCTGTGCCAAGCCAAGTCTGGGATGGGCAAGACAGCGGTCTTTGTGCTGGCCACCCTGCAGCAGATCGAGCCCGTCAACGGACAGGTATGCGTGACCTCCCCTCCCTGCCCGAGACGCTGGGGCAGCCAGCAGAGGGCCGCCCTTCCGAGGAGCCACGCTGTGTCCTGTTCCTCTTTCACCTCTTAAAATTTCTGTCTTCATGTTCTTTCTGTGGGCTTTTAAAATTAAGTACAGCATTTAATTATAACAAAATCAGGAAGTACCGATAAGCCAAAAAAAAGTATTTGTGGTTTTTTTATACAAAGATCACTTATTTTGTTTTTTCTTTTTTATTGTACTTCAGGTGAAGGCTTACAGAACAAATAGTTTTTCACGAAATAGTAGTACACATATTGTTTTATGATATTGGTTAACAATCCCACAACATGTCAACCGTTTCCCTTCTCGACCTTTTTTTTTTTTTTTGGTGAAAATATACATAGCCAAAGATACACTATTTCAAAAATTTCTACATGCATAGTTCAGTGACATCGACTGTGCTCTTCCAATTGTGCTGCTATTCTCACTTTAGATGAAGGCTTATAGAACAAAATAGTTTCTCATTTAACAGTACACATGTTGCCCTATGACAATGGTTAACAACCTCACAACACATCAACACTATCCTTACTCAACCTTGGGTTCCCTATCACCAGCTTCCTTGTCCTCTTCTGCCTTCTGGCCCTTGTCCCTGGACTGCTGTACCTCATTGGTCCCATTTGGTTTTATGGAGCTGTCCACTCCCCGGTGGAACGGTGAACCTCGGAGATGACTTCACCACTGAGCTAAAAGGGTGTCTGGGGACCATACTCCCAGGGTTTCTCCAGTCTCCTTTAGGCCAGTAAATCTGGTTTTTTTTTTTTTTTTTTTTTTTTTTTTTTTGGTGAGTTAGAATTTTGTTCTATATTCTTCTCCACCTCTGTCCAGAATCCTCTGTTGTGATCCTGGTCAGAGCAGTCAGTCAGTGGTAGCCGGGCACCATCTAGCTGTACTGGACTCAGTCTGGTGGAGGCCTTGGTAGCTGTGGACAATTAGTCCTTCGGACTAATCTTTTCCTTGTATCCTGTTCTCTTCATTCTCCCTTGCTCCTGAAGGGATGAGACCAGGAGATCACTGTTATTTTAAATGACGTGTGCTTTCCTAGATTGTATGTTTTCATAAAGGTGGAGTTATACTGAACACAGCTCGGTTAGAGAGCTCAGGCCACCTGGGCTAGGCTGGGCCTCATTGACCTTATTGCAGGTGCTGGGTAGGGGTGCCCCTCAGGAGCTCCCTGTCTCCTGGGGTGGAAGATAGGCTTCAGTAGCTAGGAGAGGCTGGAGGGCTGTGAGGAGGTGGAGGCATGGGACGGGGCCTGCTGATGGCCTAGGTGTGGGGAGTGGTGGGAGGTTCAGCGTGGGGCGAGGCCCGAATGTTGTGAGCCGGGAAGGGAAGAGTGCACCGGTGTGGGCTTTGGGTCTGGGAAAGTTTAGGACCTTAGCTTAAGGTCCCCTCTCTTCCCACCCTACAGGTGACAGTCTTGGTCATGTGCCACACTCGGGAGCTGGCCTTCCAGATCAGCAAAGAGTATGAGCGCTTCTCCAAGTACATGCCCAATGTCAAGGTGAGCCCCTCGGGCTGGGCCAGGCGCCCAGTGGTCTTCTGCAGTGTGCTGGCCTCGGCTCTGGTCCAGTCAGCATTTACTAAGCTTGGCTGCAGTATCTGCCTTTGAGGTTTGTGGTGGTTTATGTTCCTTAAAAGCCTGATGAATTATGCATGGCCCCTGAGTCCTGTGCTGCCCCAGCCTGGGGCTGCTTTTCAGGGGAGCTGGCCAGGCTCTCAGGCCTGTGTCCCTGTAGGCCTGGCCTGTCCTTAGGCATGGGGGTGGTGGTGGACATCCTCAGGGGCTGCAGGCCTGTGCTTGCAGGGCCATGGGCTGGGCGTTAGCCTGGACAGGGGCTGAGCCTTCCTCCTTGGTGGGCAAAAGCAACTTCTCCCTGTCCCTGCAGGTGTCTGTGTTCTTTGGTGGCCTTTCCATCAAGAAGGATGAAGAGGTGCTGAAGAAGAACTGTCCGCACATTGTGGTGGGGACCCCGGGCCGCATCCTGGCGCTTGTGCGAAACAGGAGCCTCAACCTGAAGAATGTGAAGCACTTCGTGCTAGACGAGTGTGACAAGATGCTGGAGCAGCTGGGTGAGTGCCTGCTGTGGTTGTACCCTGCCCGCAGTCCTCCCTGGGTGTCGAGCCAGCCGCCCGGGGCCCTAACAGTAGGCTTCCTGAGGTGGGGTCTTGTGGGTGGCCAGCACATAGGTCTTCCTTGAACAGTTTTAGGGAATGATCTGGTTTTTCCAGTGTGTCTGCTGCTTCCTGACCCCAAGCTGAATGGGACTTCAGGCATAGGCACACATTGGCCCCAGGAGTGCCATCACCTAGCAGCCTGTGGCGTTTGTTCTAGGTTCCCCTGCCCTTAGTGAGCCCTGACAGGGCCAGTGGGAGACAGGGCTTGTGTCGGGGGCAGCTGCAGCTCTCACCCCAGCGGCTGTCTCTGCCTTAGGCTCCCCTCCCTGAAGCGTGGCACGAGGCGCACTGGCACGGCTACTCCGCGCTCGCCACGTGTAAGTGGACCACAGCTCCTCCCTCGCCTGTGCTCACCCCGAGTCCAGCCCCTCAGGCACCTTGGGACTCACCCCTCTCTCCACTTGGTCCCATCTCACACCGCCTGCCCTCATCATGGTGCCAGCAGCTCCCTGGCTCAGGTTGGGAGGGGTTTGGGCCTAGTCTTGGGTAGGGGCCGTGGCCTGGCAGGCACTGATGCCCGTCTGTTTCCTGCCCCCTATCCAGATATGCGGCGGGATGTGCAGGAGATATTCCGCCTGACGCCCCACGAGAAGCAGTGCATGATGTTCAGTGCCACCCTGAACAAGGAGATCCGGCCCGTCTGCAGGAAGTTCATGCAAGATGTGAGTAGGGTGAGACCACATCTGCCCGCTGGGCCAAGCCTCAGCACAGCCACTCTGGCCTCCCCAGTGCTGTCAAGGCACAAGGGATGCTGGGAGGCTGGGTGGAGCCCTCCTTCCCTCCCCTGAGTTGGACTAGAGGTTAAATTCAGCTTTTGATAGAGAAATTTTTACTAAGGTTGGGATACAGCAGGCCCTCTGGGAGGCTTCCCAGCAAAGGAGTCTCCTCTGGAACGTTCCTTGGGCAGGTAACAGGCCCAGAAGTAAGCCCTGCTCACCCCTGCCCTGCTTTCCCCCGCCCCACAGCCCATGGAGGTGTTTGTGGACGATGAGACCAAACTCACGTTGCACGGACTACAGCAGTACTACGTCAAGCTCAAGGACAGCGAGAAGAACCGCAAGCTCTTTGACCTCCTGGACGTGCTGGAGTTTAACCAGGTGACACTGCTGTGGTGTGTCCCGGGGCTCTGGAGCTTCGGGAGGCTGCATTGCCGCCTGACTGCAGGACGGTGGCCTGACCGCTGCTGCCTCACAGGTGGTGATCTTTGTGAAGTCGGTGCAGCGCTGCATGGCCTTGGCCCAGCTTCTCGTGGAACAGAACTTCCCAGCCATTGCCATCCACCGGGGCATGGCCCAGGAGGAGCGGTGAGTACGCAGGCTGGGACGGCCCTTGAAGGGAGCCTGTCCAGAGGCCTGGCGCCTGACACTTCCGCTTGTTCCCCCTGACCCCAGCTTGTCACGCTATCAGCAGTTCAAGGATTTCCAGCGGCGCATCCTGGTGGCCACCAATCTGTTTGGCCGAGGGATGGACATTGAGCGGGTCAACATCGTCTTCAACTATGACATGCCTGAGGACTCAGATACTTACCTCCACCGGGTGAGTGGCCCACAGGCAGCTGCCTCCCTTTTATCCCTCTCCTGGGGCAGGGGCAGGGGCAGGGGCAGGAAACTGACCCCTGCTCTTGTCCCCTTGCAGGTGGCCCGCGCAGGTCGCTTTGGCACCAAAGGCCTAGCTATCACTTTTGTGTCTGATGAGAACGATGCCAAAATTCTCAATGACGTCCAGGACCGGTTTGAAGTGAATGTGGCAGAGCTTCCAGAAGAAATTGACATATCTACATACAGTAAGTGGGCAGGCTGGGGGCAGGGAGCTGGAGTGGCGGGTCCCTTCCCTGCCCTTACGTGGCCTCCCCTGTGTCTTCCAGTTGAGCAGAGCCGGTAACCCAGCACCTGCCAGGCTGAGCTGCCCCTGCCTCCCACCTGCTGCCTTCCGGTCTCTTCTTCCTCAGCAACGACTAGCCTCTTTTTACTGTGTTAAAGCTGTAGATTTGTGTGAGAATAAACTTTTATTATGGAAGCCTGACTCCCACCTGCTCTGTTCTCAGCCATTACCAGCATTTTGTCGGCTCTGGGGGCTAGTGAGCAGCGCGTCATCTGCATTTATCAGGGTGATCTTTAAGTGTCAACATTGAAAGGTTTATACAGATTAAAAAACATTATACAACATTCACAATCTCCGAAAAGTTAGAACCCTCTGCCCTGGGCAGTTGGGCCTGTGTACCGTGAGTTTCAGGCAGCAGAGTTGGGGGCCAGGCAGCAGAGTTGGGGGCCTGGGCCCTGCCTTTCCTGCCTCTGACATCAGTCTTAGCTTGCGAGGGAAGTTGAACCCCAGCACCTGGCTCGTCTGCTCTGTAGCCGAGATAGATGAGGGAAAGTGCCAGATCGGGGACAGCAGCCCTCAGTCTGTCCCCAAGACCTGTACCCAGGCTGGAGCCCTGGGCCAGCTCATGTCCCCATCCTGGGATGAAGCCAGGGCTGCCAGGGTGGAGCAGAGAGAGGCAGCTGGAAGTGGGTCCACCTGTCCTGGCTGCTGTTCTGCAGTCTGGTGCCAGACCATAGCTGTGGCACCCCACACCCCTCTCCTTGGTGCACTATGGCAGAGGTGGGAGGGCGGAAGGAGCAGAGAAGTGGGAGAGGAAGGGTCGTTTTCAGCATGTGCAAAAGCTGCTGTGGCTGCTGCCAGCCTGTCCAAAACCCGCCTTCACATGCTGGATTCCGAAGGCCTGAGGGCCTGGAGAGGAAGGAGCCAGTGAGGCCTAAGCTGGCGGTAGGGACGCCTCCCATTCCTGCACCCCTGCCCAGGCACATCCCCTACCCGGGTTTGGTGGCTGGTGGCAGACGTGGTTGAGGTGAACTCTGAGTACTTGTTCCTGGTGACGAGGCAGACCCACTTCCAGTACTCCTCCCTCACCTGTGGCCAAGGTGCCAGGTTAGTGGAGGAGTGGCCTAGGTCCCACCCTTTGTCCTCCTCCACCCCAGCCTGCCCAGGCCCTGGCCCAGCCCCAGGCTGTCCCACCTTCTTGTTGAGCAGGCAGTGCAGCAGGAAGAGGAAGAAGCCCTGCAGGCAGTTGAGGATGGAGAAGATGTAGGACAGGACCCAGCTACGCGGGTCAAAGAGGAACAGGCCGAAGACCCAGGTGGAACCCAACACAAAGATCTGGGCCACTGCGGTGCTGGTCAGCATCCTGGGGAGGGGAGGGCAGGGCGGGTCAGCTGCAGCGGGGGTAAGGCCAGGCCTCCTTCCCTGTCTCACCCCAGGCCCCCCTCTCCTCTCCAGCTCTCCCTCTCTCCTCTAGCCCCTCCTCTCACCTTGCCTTCTTTAATTTCTTCATGTTTGGGTTGATTTCAGAAAACTTCTCAGTGAGCTTCCAGACAGTAATCACGAAGATGACAGCGTTGCACTGGGTGGGAAAGATGGAACTCGGATTAGGGGGCACCCCAACAAGTCACAGGGAGGCAGGGATGGTCTAGCAGGGGTGCAGTGAGGGACCCGCTAGCTCAGGCTTTGGCTACATGTGTGGGGAGGATAAGTTACCAGAATGATGATGGTCACTGGTCCCAGGAAGCTCCAGAGGAAGCCATTGGTCGGTTCCAACCAGCAGCTGCACGAGAGGAGGGGGGTCCCCTCAGCGCCCCAGGAACCCCAGGCTGGAGCCCTTCAGAGGGGTGCCTGCCATGTGTGCACGGCGCTACCCCATGCCCCAGGCCTGCCACACTCACTAGAGGACACGGCCGTAGCCCTGGCTGTTGACAGCAGCTGAGACGCCAACGATGACGCCGGGCGTGCCATAGCCGATGAGGCAGAGCCAGCGCGTGCTTAGGCCCTCGCCCGGGAACACGCGCACCACGAGAAAGTAGAGCTCCACGCCCTCGAGGCTCATCCAGCAGAAGACAGCCAGGAAGAAGTAGTGCAGCAGTCCGGCCACCAGGCGGCAGCGCAGCCCCACCTGCGGGGCGGAGCGACGGACGTCAGTGCGGGGCGGGGTCGGCTGTGGGCGGGACTACAAGCCGCCAGAGCCAGTCTCCGCTAGAGTCCTCGGGAGTGGGCGGGGCCTGGACGGGCATGGGTGGGGCCACGGCCTGGAGGGGCGGAGGCGTGGCCACGCTCTGCTAGATCCCGCCCCGACAGTTTACACGGGGTAGGCGGGGCCAAGACGCGAGGGGACGGGGCCGCGGCCTGGTGGGTAGGCGGGGCCAGAGCTCGAGCGGGCGGGGCCACTCGCTTCCCCAGCACCGCCATCCTGGGCCTTGGAGTTGAGCGTAGCCGGGAGAGTGTCTTGCGCCCCTAAAGCCAGAGTGGGCGGGGCCGGATCTTGGGGAGGGACAGGGCCGCAGACTTTAGGGCTGGCCTCCCGGACTGAGCCTTGGGAGCAGGCGGGGCCATGCCTCCTGGGCTTTGCTACCCAAGCGCTCGGGTGAGGGCTGGGCCCCCACAGGTCAGGGCCTCACCTGGCCGCCCTCGTTCTCGATGCCGGCCAGGAAGATAGCGGAGCCCACGAAGAGGCATATGCAGAGGTGCAGGTGCACCGTGGTGCGCGAGCTCTGGATGGTCCGCACCAGCAGGAAGGTGAGGATGCACAACAGCAGGCAGACCAGCGAGAAAGCCAGCCCCACCTTGGTGATCAAGGCCAGCGTGGGGTCCTGGGGGCGGGACGGGGTGGGCGGGATTCAGTCCGGGCTGTGAGGCCTTTCTGCCCTCACAGATCCCCACCCAGACCCTTCTGGGACCCAGCCTGCGGGACTCTGATCAAGCGGCTCGCCTTCAACATCTAAACAAGCCTGCCTGTGTCTCTCTCATCCGAAATAAACCGTCCAGCGGGAAGGGCTGGGATTCCTAGTTTTCCGGTTTCCTGACCCCACTCCCGTGGCCGGCCTCCCGCCTACTGCCCACCTGACTGCTCTGGCAAAGGTCCCAGGCAGCCGACACTGCGCATCCCTCTTTTCCAACACTCAGACCGGCCCACTCTCTGACCTCATCTCACACCCCTCCTCCACCTGGCGACACCTATCAACTCCGGTTCCACACTTCTGCACTTGCTGGGCCTTTGGCCTGGACCACCAGCCTCCTCTACTCTGCCTGGCCAGTCATAGTTATCCACCCTGGGCCGGCTCATGGTAGCTCCCTCTGAGGCCACATATGTAACAACTGGTGTGGGGGGACATCAGAGGGCCCTGGCCAGAGCTGGACCCTGCAGTGCCAGGCTGCACAGTTTAGTTGTTGGGTCTTAGGAAGCCCAGTGGCTCAAAGGGAGAAAAGACCTGGCAATCTGCTCTGGTAAAGATTACAGCCTAGAAAACCCTATGGAGCTGTTCTACTCTGTTCTATAGGGTCACATGAGTCAGACCTGACAGCACACAAGGGAGCCCCAGGGAGAGGACAGAGGTATGGGGCCACCTGGTCTGTCCAACCATTCAGACACATTTGAATAAGCAGTTGGGCGGGACCACTGAGAACCAGCTGGCTGTCTTCCCTAAGCCGACCTTCTCACCTTCTCTGTTTCTTTCTAAGGGCGGTGCCTGGGCTGCTCACCTGCACATTGTAGTGGGCCATGACGATGGCAAAGCTGCTCAGGTGGCTGCACCGGCAGGTGGTACTGCCATTCCTGCTGCCTAGCGTCTGGCAGCCTGTGGTGGCCCAGTGTCCACCCGTGTCATTGTCATACTCCCAGAAGGCACAGATCAGCTCCTGCCGTGGCCCTGGTGTCTCTGGCTGTGGGTGGGTGGGGCAGTCAGAGAGGTTGGCTAGAGCCCACTTGTGGGTCCTGAGCTTGGGGACTGGGCTTGAGGAGAGCTGCTTTTCCTTGGTAAGTATTTATGGAGTACCTACTGTTTGCTAGGCCCTGGGGGCACAGCAGTGAACAGAGCAGACAGAAATCTGTGCCCTCTAGGGGCTGACATGCTGTGGGGAGACAGATAATAGATAAACTAGAGTGTGTGGTAGAAGGAAAGAAAAAGTGCTGTGAAAAAGTGTAAGTGTAGGGGAAATGTGGCGAGTGAAACAAGGAGGTTAGGGAAGGTCTCGATGTGAAGGTGACATTTGAACAAGGACTGGAAACAGATAAAGGGCAGAGACATGCAGGGGAAGAAAAATGTCCCAGGCAGATGGAACAGCAGGTGCAAAGGCCCTGAGGTATGTTTGAGGAAGGAGCAGAGTGGGCGAGGCGCACAGTGGGAGGAAGTGGGGAAATGAAGGCTGCAGAGGGACCATGGGGACCTGGGCTATGGGGTTAGCAGGAGGGCTGATCCCCCTTCCAGCCTGAGGACTCACAAGGTGGGAGAAGGCGAAGGTGACAGGAAAGCTGAGGTTCTTCGTGTTTCTGTTGCTCAGAAACGCGGTGTTGACAGCTGAGAGGACTTTGAGCTGGGCCCCATGGATTAGGCTTCTATGGATCTCTTCCAGTTTATCTTTCTTCTTGGCCTCCAGGTCCAAGGAGGCATTGGCCAGCAATCTCTGCATGTTCAGGCTAGAGAGGATGCCCACCACGGTGGGGCCTGGGGAAGAGACAGACTCACTGCCTCCTCCTGCCCTCCCTCCTCCCACACATTCTCCTCTCCTCTCCTAATGCATGGAACCCGAGCTCGGCCAGCCCCACTGTGATGCCTGGAGTCCCATGCAATGGGTCAGAGCTCAGTTAGTACATATTCTGAATCTCACCATGGCCTTCTCCCCACAGGCTTCCTTTCATGTCCCACAGCTCCCTCTCCTGACCACTGCTGTTACCTGAGTTCTTGTCTTGAGCTGCCACAGCCCAGTTGAGCTGCATCCGAGCGTGGCTCTGGCCCACGGTAACGTTCCTGTCCCCATGCTCCTCCTGCTCCTGGATCATCAGGGACAGCTCTGAGGGGAGAGGAGCCGTGATTGGGGCGCTGGGTACAAGATGGGGCCTGGGGCTAGGCCAGGGCAGGATAAGGCCTCACCTGTGTTCGAAGGGGAATGGTAGGTGAAGGAGGGTTCAGGCAAGGCCTGGGCCAGGATACTCAGGACTTGTTCGAGGCCCAAGAGCAGGTAGCTGGCAGTGTGGTGCCGGGTAGACAGGTTCTGGTCCTCCAGGTCCCCAGAAGCCTCCAGCAGCTCATCCACAAACATAACGAGGTTCTGGGGGCAATGGGTAACAGAGCTGCTGGGTCACTAGATCGCAGGGCTGCCCGAAGGACCTTGATCTCAACCCCCACCAGGGGACAGACTGGAGAACCCCCTGGGTTTCCAAGCACAGGGAAATCATCAAGACATTGCAGTAACCAGAAAACAAGGGGATCAGTCCTGTGTGCCTGTACATGCAACAGAAGGTAACGTTTATAAGCTGCGTGCGAGGTGCTGTCCAGCATGGTTGCCCCATGTGGTTTTCAAGCACTTGAAATGTGGCTGGTCCAAATGGAGATGGGCTCCAATTGTAAAATCAGATTTCAGAGACTTAATCCAAAATGAAGAATGCAAAATATCACAATAATTTTTTTTATATTGGTTACGTCGAAATGTTCGTATTTAGGATATATTGGGTTAAATGAAGTCTTAAAATTAATTTTGCTTGTTCATTTTTACTTTTTAAAATGTGGCTACTAGAAAATTAAATTTATATAAGTGGCTCACATTATATTTCTATTGGACATGGCTGGGCTTAGTACATATGCTATTACATATATATATAAAATGCTTACTATGTGCCAGGCATTGTTCTTCTATCCTGTTCTCCTATTAGTTCATTGAAACCTTCACACTCACTCTATGAAGTAGGCACCATTTTCATGTGTGTTACAGATGAGGAACTGAGGCCCAGAGAAGGAGAATAACTTGCTTGAGGTCACACAGTATGAAGTGCCAGCACCAGGATTTGGACCCTTGTGGCCCAACTCCAGAGGCGGCGTTCTTAACTACTCTGTTCTATTGCATTATGCTACTCAAGTGTGTGTGCGTGTGTGCGTGCATGTATGCACATACGTGTTGGGGTTGGTATGCAAGTCTGCGTTTGTGTAATGGGGATATATATGGTACGTGTATATTGTGCATACAGACACGTATGTCTCTGACCAAAGACCCCTGCTTGGGCTGAGGGCTGTCTCCACCCACACAGAAGCATCCCCCAGCCACACCCAGACTGTCCTGGGTTCCCTCCAGGTCCCGCCCTTACTTGGATAGTGTTCTTGGCTGAGTCTGGCTTGAAGTCTCTGCCCAGATACTCAACTTTGTCAAAGAAGCGGGAGAGGGTCTGGGGAGAGGAAGATGAGGAGGTCAGAGAGCCCAGAGGTGGGGCTGGGAGGAAGGGCAAAGGGGTGGATGCTATGGGGAGGGATTTCCTGCTTCCGGGGCCCCGCTACAGCCAATTACCTTGCTGCTGACTCCAGAGGGCCGGGTCCAGGAGGGAAAGGACATCTCTGTGGGGACAGGACATAGTTCACTAGGTGGGAGAGTGTGTGCATGTGTGTGTGTGTGTGTGTGTGTGTGTGTGTGTGTGTGTGTGTGTGTGTGTGTGTGTGTGTGTGTGTGTTGGGGGCATCTGGGGTCAGGT
Source organism: Dugong dugon (assembly GCA_030035585.1). NCBI lineage: Eukaryota > Metazoa > Chordata > Mammalia > Sirenia > Dugongidae > Dugong > Dugong dugon. The sequence goes on along the minus strand of CM057462.1, from coordinate 18,168,655 downwards.
CAGGCCAGGTACCTTTACAGTTGATGGTCACTTGGTTATTCTGGAACCCAGATTTGAGCATTGTTATGGATTGAATTGTGTCCCCCAAAATATGTGTTGTAAATCCTAACAGCCAAGCTATTTGAGAATGGGTTGTCTTTGTTATGCTAATGAGGCAAGATTAGTGTAGGGTGTGGCTTGAGTCAATCTCTTTTGAGATATAAGAGAGATTCAAATAAGCCAGCAGCGGAGAGATGGGGTAAGATAGATGCCAAGACTGGGGCTTCAAACCCATTGGGTCCAGTTTGAACCCCTGTGGAGAATTTGCATTTCTAACAATTTCCCTGCTGAGAATCTGCATTTCTAACAAGTTCCTGGGAGGTTATACATAAGAATCACCTGGGGATCTTGTTAAAATGTAGATTCTGATTCAGTATATCTAGAGTAGAAATGCAGATTCTCAGCAGGGACCTTGTTAGAAATGCAAATTCTCAACAGGGGTTTGAAACAGAATGAACTGGTTTGAAGCCCTGGCCAAGACACACAGAGATCTCCAAGGAACCAGGAAGCAGAAGGTGAAGAAACAAGGACCTTCCCCTCCAGGCCTACAGAAAGAAAAGGCCCTCCACTAGAGCTGGTGCCCTGAATTCAGACTTTTAGACTCTTACACTGTGCGAAAATAAATTTCCGTTTGTTAAAGCCACCACTTGTGTTATTTCTGTTAGAGCAGCACTGGATGACTAAGACAGGCATCAAGCCTAGGTGGCAGCGGCACTTTTACTTCCTGGGTGTAGAGGCAGCGGGTGGAGCTGGGGCACCCATGCTGCCTGGAAATGCACTTGTTCGTGTCTGGGGACACAAGAAGAGGGTCAGGCCCTGTCCCAGCCTGGGTCGGGTCCTCTCTCCTCTGAATGCCTCACCCCTTTCTTCCTGGTATTAGGCCCCCCACCGTGTGTGAGATGATGCCACCTGGTGATGGCACATCCCTGAGTGGTGGACGAGGCGGGGATCATGGAAGTGTGGGGAGGCCTGACAGGAAGCACATGAGCCCCTACAATGTACACATGGGACAGTATTGAAACATCTTTGTCCCAGTCAAGAATTAGTTGCTACCTGAGGCCCCAGGGAACCTCCCCCTGGACACCCAGCTCCTTCCCTGGCATCCTCCATGTCTTTTCATAGCTAGTCTAAGAGGGGTTGATGCCTGGCCCAGCAGGGGACCCCGGCACTCATTCTGCTTGGTTGGTGTGGGTGCCCTAGAATCTGTGACCAGATGTTTTCCCTGAGGGTCTCTAAGATGAGGGATCTGAGCTCCGTACCTTCACAAACGGTGTTGTTTGGGCCATTGGGTGACACAGGTATCGGCTTCCAGCCAGGTCTGCAGTGGCATTTATAGCCACCCACAGTGTTGAGGCAGTGGGTGGTGTTGGGACACGGGTTTTGCTTCAAGGAACATTCATCCACATCTGGGGACAAAGGCAGAAGATCAGGCCTTGTCCAGCCTGGCACAGGCCTCCCCTTTTACTCACCACACTCCCTTCCCCACCTTCTTACTGCCCAGAGCTCAGGACCCGACCATTAGTGAAAGTACTGCTACCTGGTGACCTTCAAGATCAATCCCAAAGCTCCCTGTGACCTCCACACAAAATATGTGCAGCAGGGACCATGGTCCCCAGATCCAGTTTATTGGCAGTGAAACTGGACCCAGGAAGGAAACCGAGTCAAGGTTATCTTTCTCAGAACTGGGAGTGGCACCTTCCTCTACTTTGCATGCATGAGACAGAAGAGGAAGGTCTAGGGGCAGGGGACTCTGCCGGGAACCCCAGTTCATAAGGCCCCTGTCCTGTGCTGGGACCTTCTGATGAGGTGTGTTCTTCGGTGGAGACTTAGCAGATCTCTGGCCTTATAGGAATCTCAGAATCTTCTCCAGCCTCCTTGGGCTGTGTGACCTGCCTCCATCCATATCCAGTGTTATGGACCGAATTGTGTCTCCCCAAAATATATGTTGTAAATCCTAACCTGTATGCCCATGGTTATAATCCCATTTGGAAATGGTTGTCTCTGTTATGTTAATGAGGCAGGATTAGTGTAGGGTGTGTCTTGAGTCAATGTCTTTTGTGATATAACCCATTGCTTGGTTTTGATTCCAACTCATAGCGACCTTATAGATCAGAGTAGAGCTGCCCCCTGGGGTTGCTAAGGCTGTAAATCTACCAAAGCAGGCTGCCACATCTTTCTCCCACGGAGTGGCTGGTGGTAAGCAGCTGAGTGCTTTAACCACTGCACCACCAGGGCTCCTCCTTTGGAGATATAAAGGAAATTAAACAAGCAAGTAAAAGAAGGAGAGATGGGGAAGATAGATGCCAAGCCACGCGGAGATCTCCAAGGAACCAGGAAGCAGAAGCTGAAGAAACAAGGACCTTCATCCAGAGCCTGTAGAGACATAATGCTTTCCCCTAGAGCTGGCACCCTGAATTTGGACTTCTAGCCTCCTCTACTGTGAGAATATAAATTTCCGTTTGTTAAAGCCACCACTTGTGTTATTTCTGTTAGAGCAGCTCTAGATGACTAAGACAGGCATCAAGCCTAGGTGGCAGCGGCACTTTTACTTCCTGGGTGTAGAGGCAGCGGGTGGAGCTGGGGCACCCATGCTGCCTGGAAATGCACTTGTTCGTGTCTGGGGACACAAGAAGAGGGTCAGGCCCTGTCCCAGCCTGGGTCGGGTCCTCTCTCCTCTGAATGTCTCACCCCTTTCTTCCTGGTATTAGGCCCCCCACCGTGTGTGAGATGATGCCACCTGGTGATGGCACATCCCCGAGTGGTGGACGAGGCAGGGATCATGGAAGTGTGGGGAGGCCTGACAGGAAGCACATGAGCCCCTACAATGTATACGTGTGACAGTACTGATACACCTTCATCCTAGTCAATAATTAGCTGCTACCTGAGGCCCCAGGGAACCTCCCCCTGGACACCCAGCTCCTTCCCTGGCATCCTCCATGTCTTTTCATAGCTAGTCTAAGAGGGGTTGATGCCTGGCCCAGCAGGGGACCCCAGCACTCATTCTGCTTGGTTGGTGTGGGTGCCCTAGAATCTGTGACCAGATGTTTTCCCTGAGGGTCTCTAAGATGAGGGATCTGAGCTCCGTACCTTCACAAACGGTGTTGTTTGGGCCATTGGGTGACCCAGGTATTGGCTTCCAGCCAGGTCTGCAGTGGCATTTATAGCCACCCACAGTGTTGAGGCAGTGGGTGGTGTTGGGACACGGGTTTTGCTCCAAGGAACATTCATCCACATCTGAGGACAAAGAAGATCAGGTCTTGCCCAGCCTGGCTCAGGCCTCCCCTGACTAGCCACACCCACTCCCCCATCTTCTTGCAGTCTGGAGCCCAGGACCCCACCATTATTGAAAGCGCTGCCACCTGGTGACCTTCAACTTCAATCGCAAAGCATCTTATGGTGGCCTCCACACAAGATGAGTGCAGCAGGGACCATAGTCACCAGACCTAGTTTATGGGCAGTGAAACCAAAGCCAGGAGGGAAACCGAGTCATGGGAGCTGGACTTTCTGACTAAGGACTCTCTCCTGCTCCCTCTCCAGCCCTGGCTGGGGAGAACCAGAAGTGACACCTCCCTCTACTTTGCTTGCATGAGGAAGGTCTGGGGGTGCTCTCAGGGGGCAGGGGCTCTGCAGGGGAACCCCAGTTCCAGAAGGCCCTTGCCCTGTGCTGGGACCTCTGGTGAGGTGAATCCTCTGGCAGGGTTTTAGGGGCCCTTGGCCTTATAGGAATCTCAGAATCCTCTCCAGCCTCACTGGGCTGTGTGACCTGCCTCCATCCATATCCAGTGTTATGGACCGAATTGTGTCTCCCCAAAATATATGTTGTAAATCCTAACCTGTATGCCCATGGTTATAATCCCATTTGGAAATGGTTGTCTCTGTTATGTTAATGAGGCAGGATTAGTGTAGGGTGTGTCTTGAGTCAATGTCTTTTGTGATATAACCCATTGCTTGGTTTTGATTCCAACTCATAGCGACCTTATAGATCAGAGTAGAGCTGCCCCCTGGGGTTGCTAAGGCTGTAAATCTACCAAAGCAGGCTGCCACATCTTTCTCCCACGGAGTGGCTGGTGGTAAGCAGCTGAGTGCTTTAACCACTGCACCACCAGGGCTCCTCCTTTGGAGATATAAAGGAAATTAAACAAGCAAGTAAAAGAAGGAGAGATGGGGAAGATAGATGCCAAGCCACGCGGAGATCTCCAAGGAACCAGGAAGCAGAAGCTGAAGAAACAAGGACCTTCATCCAGAGCCTGTAGAGACATAATGCTTTCCCCTAGAGCTGGCACCCTGAATTTGGACTTCTAGCCTCCTCTACTGTGAGAATATAAATTTCCGTTTGTTAAAGCCACCACTTGTGTTATTTCTGTTAGAGCAGCTCTAGATGACTAAGACAGGCATCAAGCCTAGGTGGCAGCGGCACTTTTACTTCCTGGGTGTAGAGGCAGCGGGTGGAGCTGGGGCACCCATGCTGCCTGGAAATGCACTTGTTCGTGTCTGGGGTCACAAGAAGAGGGTCAGGCCCTGTCCCAGCCTGGGTCGGGTCCTCTCTCCTCTGAATGTCTCACCCCTTTCTTCCTGGTATTAGGCCCCCCACCGTGTGTGAGATGATGCCACCTGGTGATGGCACATCCCCGAGTGGTGGACGAGGCAGGGATCATGGAAGTGTGGGGAGGCCTGACAGGAAGCACATGAGCCCCTACAATGTATACGTGTGACAGTACTGATACACCTTCATCCTAGTCAATAATTTGCTGCTACCTGAGGCCCCAGGGAACCTCCCCCTGGACACCCAGCTCCTTCCCTGGCATCCTCCATGTCTTTTCATAGCTAGTCTAAGAGGGGTTGATGCCTGGCCCAGCAGGGGACCCCGGCACTCATTCTGCTTGGTTGGTGTGGGTGCCCTAGAATCTGTGACCAGATGTTTTGACTGAGGGTCTCTAAGATGAGGGATCTGAGCTCCGTACCTTCACAAACGGTGTTGTTTGGGCCATTGGGTGACCCAGGTATCGGCTTCCAGCCAGGTCTGCAGTGGCATTTATAGCCACCCACAGTGTTGAGGCAGTGGGTGGTGTTGGGACACGGGTTTTGCTCCAAGGAACATTCATCCACATCTGAGGACAAAGGCAGAAGATCAGGCCTTGTCCAGCCTGGCACAGGCCTCCCCTTTTACTCACCACACTCCCTTCCCCACCTTCTTACTGCCCAGAGCTCAGGACCCGACCGTTAGTGAAAGTACTGCTACCTGGTGACCTTCAAGATCAATCCCAAAGCTCCCTGTGACCTCCACACAAAATATGTGCAGCAGGGACCATGGTCCCCAGATCCAGTTTATTGGCAGTGAAACTGAACCCAGGAGGGAAACCGAGTCAAGGTTATCTTTCTCAGAACCGGGAGTGGCACCTTCCTCTACTTTGCATGCATGAGACAGAAGAGGAAGGTCTAGGGGCAGGGGGCTCTGCCGGGAACCCCAGTTCATAAGGCCCCTGTCCTGTGCTGGAACCTTCTGATGAGGTGTGTTCTTGGGGAGGGTCTTAGCAGGTCCCTGGCCTTATAGGAATCTGAGAATCTTCTCCTGCCTCCTTGGGCTGTGTGACCTGCCTCCACACATACCCGACGTTATGGATTGAATTGCGTCCTCTTGCCAAAAAAAAAAAAATATGTTGTACATCTTAACCTCTGTTCTATAGGGTCCCTGTGAGTTGGAATCAACTCCAAGGCAAAGGATTTGTTTTTTTGTTTTAAATGCCTGTGGTTATAGTCCCATTTGTGAGTGAGCTATCTTTGTTATGTTTAATGATGCAGGATTAGTGTAGGGTTTGTCTTGAGTCAATCTCTTTTGAGATATAACCCATTGCTGTTGAGCTGATTCCAACTCATAGGGACCCTATAGACCACAACAGAACCGCCCCCATGTAAATCTTTACAAAAGCAGGCTGCCACATCTGTCTCCTGCAGAGCCGCTGGTGAGTTGGAACCACTGACCTTTTGGTTTGCAACCAAGTGGTTTGACCACTGCAACACCAGGGCTCCTTCTTTTGGGATATAAAAGAGATTAAACAAGCAAAAGAAGGAGCGATGGGGAAGATAGATGCCAAGCTGCGTGGAGCTCTCCAAGGAACCAGGAAGCAGAAGCTGAAGAGACAAGGACCTTCCTCCAGAGATGACAGAGAGAGAAAGCCTTGCTCTAGATCCGGCGCTCTGAATTTCTGTGTGTTTTTAAGCCACCTACTTGTGGTATTTCTGTTATAGTAGCACTAGATAACTAAGACACCCGGGTTCCAGTCCAGCCTCACACATGTCTTCCGGGGGCTGTACCTGTGCATTGCTTTGGGTCTTCCTGTTTGAACTCAAAGCCGAGAGGGCACAGGCAGGTGTAGCTGCCCTGTGTATTCACGCAGATGCCTGGGCTTTTACAGAGTCTGCGGTTCTGTTGACATTCGTCCACGTCTGCAAGGGGAAGGAGAGGAGGGTAGACTCCTGCAGCCGTGGGCAGCCTTTGGGGCTGGGGATGGGTGTTTTCCTGGAGCAGAAGCATCTACAAAGCTGTCTCCTCCCAACAAGTGGGCCTTTTCTAATTCACACAGAGGCATCTATGGGCAAGTATGGTGGCCCCGATGCTCAGCTCCAGATGTGGCTGAAATGGCTGAGTCCTCCCCATCTGCCAGCTCCGGCCCCTTTGCCCCCCACCCCAGGCAGCCCCCAGTGGGGTGAGGGGCTCCTGGCTTCTTGTGTCCTGGACCGAAGAGATGGAGCAAGGGCAGGGTCGGCCTTCCTGGGAATGAGGCCAGAAATGCTGCTTCTCCCAGGGGACTCCTGGCTTCTGTGACCTTTGGCCTGATTCCTCAGGGCAGCTGCTCTGCAGCCAAGCTCTTCTCACAATCCCAGCAACCCTGGTCCCAGGTCAGCACTTTCTCATCCATACCAACTCTGAGACTCCAGCTCCCAGGAGACGAACCGAGGCTTGCACCTGAGCCAGGGCTATGTGGGCAGGCTGTGCCCTGCACGAGGGCACCAGGCCAGGGTGGGCAGGCCTGGGGGCAAGAAGGCACCTTTTCCTGATTCCCACAAAGGCACCCTGTGGACTTGGCAGGAAGTGGTTGGGTGAGAACCCACTTCTGAGTAGTGAATCCACATCTCACCCACGTCTCCCACCAGTGGGGCTCAGCCTCATTTTTGTGTCGAGCGGTCCGGCCCCCACACGTCTTCTTGACCTCCTGGGAGAAACTCAGCCTGGGAAATGGTGCTGAAGACGTCCTCTCTGCCATCTGGCCCAGACAGAGCCTCTGCTTCACCCAGCTCTCCCGGTGGGGGTGGGTGTCAGGTTAGTAAGTAAACACAATTAAGCCCCGCCCCGACCAGCATCTTCCAGAGCCGACACTCAGGCTGGTGAGCCAAAACTATTTGAGAGGGTCAGGCAGAACCTTGGTGGGAGAAATGGGACGCAGGCTGAGCATGAAGGGGAATGGGGTACCAGCAGGCTTTTCTCCTGGTGGAGGTTGTTGGCCAGGGGACAGTGGACCTGCCCTTGAATCTCCCTCCTCCTGTGTTTTCGGACGATGCCCCGAGTCCATCATGGCCTGAGAGTCAGAGAGGGCCCTGGGCATGGCTGAGCACTGGAGGCCCAGAGAGGTACGCTGGTGTGGGCAGATGGGAGAGGCTGTCTTGCCCTGGCAGTCAGGACGATGGTGGAGAGGATGAATATTGCACTGGAAGGTACCACATGGTGAGGCCGTTAAATATTTTGAAAGCTGCCCCTTATGTTTTAGGCAAATAAGATGTCGGATGGGCAGGGGGGTGTTTACAGCTTTTGGAAGTGGCCCTAGGATGCCAGGGAGAAGGTCTAGGGAGATAGGGTATGACCCTGGGTCTCAAGCCTGTCATAGGCCCCATAAGCTGTGACACGGTGGACGTGACCTTGGGTGTGGATGGATTACCCAATGAGTAAGGTATGCACAGCCTTAATTGTGCTTACTTACTAATCTGTAGTACACAATTTCACCTGTTTTTCACCACATCTTTGATGTGAAATTGTGCACTACAAGTTAGTAAGTAAACACAGTTAAGCCCGCGTGCACCTTGCTTACTGTAAGCTGGTGTGCACCATGCTTACTGGTTAATCTGCCCCTGCCTGAGGTGTGAGGCGCTGTTGGGACACAGACAGGGCCCACTGAGCCCCCACTGAGCTGGGTCTTCAGGCCACAGGCCCTGCTCTGAGCCAGCAAGATCGTCTCCCCATCACCTGTCTTGGGGTCCGTGGGAGCCCCTCTCTGACCTCACCCCTGCTCATGCATGTCTCTGCCTCAGCTCTCTCAGCTCTAGCCTGTATCTAACACAGCAACAATAACTACCCCCTTCCCCTGCATGTCGGGGGCTCAAAGCAGTGTGTGGGAGGCCCCGCCAGCCCGGGCACATGGACAGGGATCCACGACCATTGTGTGCAGTTGCTCAGGTTGTTCACTGTACAGGGTGCTCAGCAGAGGGGACAAGTAGAGGCTGAAAACCTGCCCACCCTCTGTTCCCCAAACACTACTGTGTCCGCCTGGAGCAGAAGGGCCTTTTCCTAATTCAAGAAGGCTCTGCCATCTGGCCCAGCCACGTTGTGTGAGGTGGCGTCCACCCACAGGGATCATCATGTAGACCAGCAGTGCTGCATCCATGTTTCCAGCACACACACTCTGCCCTGTTGCCTCCTCCCTCCCACCAGTGAGGCTCCTCCAGCTGCCACTTGCCCGCTCACAGGGCGAGGAGTGTAGGGTCTGGGACCAGGGCCACAGGCTTTTTTCTCTGCTCAGGGAGGGTCTGCTGTACCCCCATCAGAGTCCTCTCTGGCGGCATGGCTCCCCTCCCTCCTTCGCTCAGCTCCCCTCCATGCTGTCTGGACTCTGCACTGACTCCCTCTCTCAGGGTAAGCCGTGACTCCCTTCTGCACACTGCTGACTCCCACCTGCCCTGAGGGTGCCTGACACCCCTTCCCCCACTCAGCCATCTCCTCCTGCAAAATGGGCACAGCCTGGTTATGCGAGGAGGCAGCAGCTGCTCCTGGGCCTAAACTGTGACCTCCCACAAGACACTCTGGAGATGGCTTTTTCAGCCATCACTGATAAAGCACTTTCTGTGAGTCAGGTGCTGTCAAGCCCTTTTGTGATCTCATTTCCCTTCCCAGCAATGCTACCCTTGTCTTCTCCCTTTGGGTAAACTGAGGCACAGAGAAGCAAAGTAACTTGTTCAAGGTCACATGGTCAACAAAAGGCAAAGCAGCTTTTGTTTTTATCTTTAAAAGATAGGGACTTTCTCCCTCTGTCTCTCTCTTTTAACTGAAAATTGCAATGATATTATCACATCTTAAATGTGAACATGCTTTATGAGTAAGTATCCAGGCCAATGTCACACACCCAGCTGTCAGGTGACAAAGTCAGGGTTTGGACCCAGGCACCTGGTCCCAAGGTCTGTGACTGTGGGTCTCACACCACCTGCCTCTCTGTGCTGGTGGGACAGACCCACAGCACACCTGTCCCGTCTTAGCTCCGAGTAGCACGTGTGTAGCACAGGAGCAGCTCTGGAGGAGGAGATGGGGGACGGTGAGGGTTCTTACCTTGACACGTGTTCTCACTCTCATTCCTGAACCTTTTTCCCCCAGAAGCGAGCTCGTATCCTGGGCTGCACATACAGTAGTAACTGCCCTCCACGTTTTGGCAGTCGGCGAATTTTCCACAGGACACTGCCGTAGGTGGTGCACACTCGTTGATGTCTGGGACACAACAGGGAAAAGAGTCACCTCCTGTAGATATGAGTTTCCTCAGGGCAGACACCCCACCCCCACCTGACTCCCCAGCACAGGGCCTGACAATCAATGTCTTTTGGAAAGAATAAGACTCAGGCTGCATTGTTGTGGCTGGGCTGTGGCTTGAGCAAGCCAATCCTGAAGGCCACTTAATCGGTTCTGCTCATCTCAGCCGTCTGATAGGCACCCTAGATTTGGACACAGTGGGCAGTGCCAAGGTGAGGGATGGATGGGAAGCTCTGCACCCTCCTCCTCAGTCCTGGAAGGACAAGCTGTGGCACTTCTGGGGTCTAGCTCGTCTCCAGGAAGCCATGTTTATTCACTTCTTATCTCTCCAACTTGATATCTTTTCCTTTCTCTTTTCTCTGCTCTTGATGATGATCCTCAGGTCAAGGGCCGAGGTGCCCAACCTCCACCATGTCCCCCTCTGGCATGGGTGATACCCCACAGTCTCGGGTGCACCCCTCCACCACCCCCAAGCCTCTGTACCATCACAGAACTCTGTGGGGCTGGTGATGATCTCTCCAAATGAACTGAATCCTGGGTCACAGCGACAGGTGGTGGCACTGTCACACTTGGAGTTTGGGGGACACCACAGGGCACAAGAAGCTGTGGGGACAGAGACCATGGTCAGAAGGTGAGAGCTTAGAAGGGGCTGGGTGGGCAGGGTGGTTCCAGAGGAGGGAGTGCTGGGGGTGGGGGACAACCCTGAGCTTCATCTTCCTGGGATGAGGGAGTGGGGTGGGGGCCCGGGCCCCTCCCCAGGCTCGGGCTGTGGCTGCGTTGCTTCCGCAGACTCACCCTTGGGTGCACCCTCCTCACCTCTCTGGGATCTGGCTCCCGACAGCGTCAGCAAAAGGCAGAGTGCTGGAACAGAAGAGGGGTGTCAGGGGACATGTTTGAGAGAAGGGAGCTGCTGGCCCCCCAGGGTGGGGCCCTGTCCTTGCTCAAGGAGAGAGAGTGGGCGACCCCTCCTCGGGCTCCAGGTGGGTTAAGTGGGAGGTCGAGAAGGGGCCTGAGTCTGCAGCTGCCTGCTCCCTTGCCCCGTGGGCTGTGTGGGTGTTGGTTCAGAGCACAGACTAGAGTCAGGTCAAATCCTGGACCTTGGGCAGGTTTCCTCACCTCTCTGTGCCTCCATTTCCCCTTCTGTAGAATGGGGATGATGATGGGGCCCACTTCCTAGAGTACTGTGAGAATCAGCCGCGTGAATGCTGCCTGGTATGATTTCAGGGTTGACCAGCTGTTCTCTCAGATCCCCCTCATAGGTTGCTCCACCATCTCTCTTCCTCAAAGGCACACGCAGGAATGAGCATGCACATCACACCCACAACACATACACTTGATCTCTCAGCCTTGATGTCCCATCACGGGACCCACTGCTGACATTCCACAGAGCTCCCCTGCAACAGAAACACTCTCTGGGCTCTCACTGAATGGGCCCCCTCTCCTGCTGCTAAGGGGCCCCACTTTCAGAGTGTGTCCTCGGAAAATCCTCCTCAGGTCACCAGGGGCTTTGGAGGTGGGACCTCCCTGCCTGTCACCAGAGAGACAGACAAGGGGCTGGAGATGGAGGGAGAATAAAGGGGGGCGGGGGGGAATGGAGGGAGAGAGGAAGGAAGAAAACAAACGGAGAGAGATGGAAGAGATAGACACAGAGAGAGGGACAGAGAAAGAGGAAACCTACATACTGAAAGACTGACGGGGCAGATGGGACAGTGAGACGCAGAGAGATAGACAAACCCAAGATGACACGGAGAGAGAAGGGAGACAGAGAGGGGAGACAGAGAGGGACAGAAAGAATCAGAAAGTGGGGTGGATGAAACTGGGAAGGGGAGGGGAAGGGAAGAGAGAGGAGGGGGGTGCCTCAGCAGCAGGGGCGTATGCGGAGGGCTTGGGGGGACATCTTATCCTGGCCAATCTGGGAGTGCTTGGAGGCATGCGACCCCAATAATCCAGAGAGACCCAAAAGGGGCTGGGAAGGAGGGTGTGAGTCACTTCCTGGGCCAAGGGGAAGGGCTGACTCACCAGCCAGCCACCTCGATTCACCTCCTGGAGGGGGCTCCCTGGGGAATTCTGGGGTCTGTGGTGGTGAGCTTAGCTGTCGGGAGCCTCTGTGCCCAAACTGAGGAACCCTCTGGCTGGTGGAAGGCCGGGACCCCCGTTCAGACCCCTCCCAGTGGGGATAAACTAAGGCATGGAACATCACAGCTGCATACAACTCCTGGCACCTCCCACAACATTAGGACCCCTCTCATCCTCTCTCTGGCCACAGGGCTTGGCTAGTTCCCCCTCAGCCAGGACCAGTTCCTCTTTGCAGGACATCACAAAATGACTTTTCCTCTGAGGATGGGACCTTTAATGCTCAGTACCACCCTATGAGGCAGGGGTTGTGTTTGTGTCCATTCTACAGATGGGGAAACTGAGAATGACTTCCCAGTGAAGGCTCAGAAAGAATCGGGTGAACACAGCGGGCTGGGGTGGGTGGGAATTGAGGGGTGGATGTCACCAGTCCCTGGAGAGGGCTCCTTTGCACCCCATCCCCTTGGCCTGGCCTTGGCTGGACACTCCACCCCCAATGCTGAGGCCAGGCTTCTCCTTCTGGGGGCCTTGGAAGTTGCCCAAACAGAAGCCGGGAGAGGAGCTGCCGTTTGTCCCTTCCCAGGCACATCTGGTTTGCATTCCCAGCAGAACCCTGAGCGGGGCGGGTGAGCAAGGAATCCTCTGTTTCCCCAATTAGATTCCTGCTTAGGGACCCTGGAGTTGGGGTGAAGAATTCACCCCCTTCTGCTCCTCCTGCTAAGGACCCCCTAGGCTAGCCCATACCTGCTAGTGTCTTACCCAGAAGGAAATAATAATTTTAAAAAAATTGTTTACTTAATTCTTGTACTGAGCCTGGAATAGCTTGCATATTAACTCACTTAACCCTTAAAACAACTGTATAAGGTGGAGGCTGGTCTTGCCCACTTTACAGATGAGGAAAGTGAGGCTCAGGGGAGTCAGTGACTTGGCCCCAGCGACACAGCCAGGCAGGGTCTGAACATAGCTCAGAAGCACCTGGAAGCCAGGTCTTGGTGGAGCCCTATCCCCCCTTCCCCCCCGACCCTGGCACTTGTCCTTGGCCACTGCTCCCTCCCCCAGATGTGCCCCCAGGACCCCTGTGTCCCGGCCCTGAGCCAAGGGGGCACTGAGCTCACACTGCCACCCCAGCCCAGCACAGGGCTGCTGTGCCCCAAATGTCATTTCTTCACTTTCTTTGTTGCCTGGTTGCTCAGGCAACAGGCTGCCTGATAACTTAGAGCCACCCTGGGTGGGGCTGGGGAAGTCACAACAAAAGTCAAATTCAAAGCAGCAGCCTTAAAATCCCCTCAGCCCTCCGCTGAGTCCCGGCCAGGTCTGGGGGAGCAGGAATGGGGAGCTCCGGGGCTGCCCTGCCACTAAGGCATTGGGGGACTGACGGGGTACCTCATAGTGGAGGGGGTCCCAGCTGCAGCTTCCCAGCACTCACTTTTTGCCCCCTTTCCTTCCCCTTTGCCTCAGTTTCCCCTCTTAGTCTCCAACCTGGCCCCAGTGAGAGCTCTAAGACCCTTCTAAGAAGGGGAGAGGGCTCTTGTGAGCACCCCAGCGTTCCTGCCCAGCCTCCGGGACACAGGCCAGCCCTGCCAGCGCAGCTCCCCATGTCCCCGTGGGTCGGCCTGAGCATGTTGCTTCCTCCTCAGGCCCAGAACCGCCAGGGTGCCTGTCATTCTTCCTCAGCCAAAGGGGTCCGGCCGATCCCACACCCCTCCCCGTGGGGCCCGGAGTTCTCACCCAGAAGGACGTCGCGGTGTGGGCCTCCCATGGTCCACGGGGAAGCGGCTGGGGCAGGGCTGGCCTGTGTCCCAGAGGCTGGGCAGCTGTGTAACTGCCTGCTGGGCAGCTGAGTCTTTATGAAAGGCGGGGTGGGCCAGGGCCCTCCCCGGAACTCGTGGGGCAGCTGGAAGCTGACAGGAAAGTGCAGTAAAAATACAACCCCATACACACACACACACACACACACACACACACACACACACACACACACTCATAATGCTGATATAAAGTTTCCTATTGAAATGAATGGATTCAAGGCGTAGACATGATGAATGTTAAAGAACATATTTAGTAAGTAATCGTTCAAGGAAAGAGCCCTGGTGGCGCTATGTTTAAGCACTCGGCTGCTAACCAAAAGGGTGGTGGTTCAGACTCACCCAGCAGCTCCAAGGGAGAAAGACCTAGTGATCTACTTCTTTAAAGATTAATTATAGCCTAAGAAACCCCATGGGACAGTTCTACTCAGTCACATTGGGTTGCTACGGGTCAGAATGAAGGCACCTAACAACAATGTTCAACGAGGGAGGAGTGTGGCCCTGGGAAAACCCACCAAGGAGAAGCACTCCCCACAGCACACTCAGAATTAACCCCTTCTTGCCCTTTGACCTGGCTCCTGCCTAGGCCTTTAGGGAAACCAGGGAGAGCCGAGGTAGGGGGCCTGAGCGGCCCCCAGGAAGCAGAGTGGATATGGGAGGAGACTAGGAAGGAGGCAGATTTTTTACTTTTTTCACAGAAACCTCAGGGCTCCATGCCCCCTCCCCACAGACAGGCAGGGCAGACACTGGTGCCCCCGAGAAGCTGGGGGTAGGGAGCTGAGGTTAGGAGAGGAGGGATACACTGCCCAGAGAGCTGTACCCACACCCCTCGATTTTGGGGGGGGCCCAACAATCCTCTTGCCTTCTCCTGGGATGTGTCTTGGGCCCTTGAAGTGGGTCTAGCCTCCCTGGGACTCAGTTTCTCTGTTTGCTGAATGGAGATTAAAATGCCTGCCCTCTGGCCTTCCAGAGCAGGGTGAGGACAAACTGGTAAGGTCAGGGGAAAGGCTTCAAGGTGTTTGCTGCAGTCTCAGGGAAGGCAGGAAGAGGGACACACACCCCCATACCCCACCCCACCACCGTAATCTGTCTGACAGCAAATCCTGCTGCACTGCTTTCAAAGTATACTCAGAGTCCAGCCCACTCCTCCTCCTTCTCAGCCCCACCCTGGTCCCAGCTCTGTCATAGCCCCCCTGGACCAGTGCAGTCTCCTCTGCCCTGGCCCCCCAGTTGTGCCCTCACCCCCTACAGTCTGTCCTCCCTGCAGCGGCCAGAGGGAGCCTGTGAGCACCTGAGTCAGGTTGGATCCCTCCCCAGTCTGCTCAGAACCTTCCGTGGCTCCCACCTTCCTCAGAGTAAAAGCCTAAGTCCTCCCAGCAGCCCAGAAGGCCAAGCGTGCTCTGTCTATCCCCTCCCTATCCTCACCTCCTCCCACTCGCTCCTCCCTCATTCTGACTCAGTTTTCCTGGTAGAAAACACCAGTTACGGTCCCACCCCAGGGCCTTTGCACATACTGTTCCTCTGACACATTCCTCCCTGTGTATAAAATGTAAACCCCCCCCACCCTCATCCATCTCTCTCTGCTTCAGGTATTCTCTGCAGCACTTCTCACCCTTCACAGCACTAGCCTACTTACTTGTTTATTTTCCGACCCCTCACAACCGTCAGCTCCGATTGTTCATTGCTATTCCCGCAGAGTCTGCACCCTGTAGGGCTCTGTAAATGGTAATTACCTGAATTAGTAATGCCACCCTCTACCCCACCCCCTCTCTCCCTCACCTCACTGCTGCTCCTCACTTCCTCCCCACCACTCTTGCCCCCTCCCTGCCCCCATCCTCCTGACTGCAGTTGGAGAAACTTCTGAAGCTGTCCCACTACACTTTCCCCTACAAAACTTTGATGGCACCTGGCCTCCTTCAGGCTCCTTGTCCTGGCCCCTGGTGGGGTCCCGACTTTTGTTCCTCCTCCTTCCCTCTCCCCTGAAGCTCCAGGCTCCCCGACCTATGTGGCAGCCCCTTGACAGCCTCATGTCCTCTGCTCAACAATGGTATGAAGCAGGGACTCAAGGCCCCCACGGTCACATGGGAAAGTGGCGACCAGAGAGGCTGGCCCCTTTGCCTGAGATTGCTCAGCTAGGAAATGGCTGAGCCAGGATTATTCAAACAATAATAATAATCATCACAACAACAAAATCATTAATAAATATTTTTATATAATATATTGTTGTGTGCCATTGAGTCGATTCTGACTCATAGCGACCCTATAGGACAGAGTAGAACTCTCCTATAGAGTTTCCTAGGCTGAAATCTTTACAGGAGTAAATCACTAGGTCTTTTCTCTCATGGAGCCTCTGTTGGGTTTGAACTACAGACCTTTGGGTTAGCAGCCAAGCATTTTAACCATTTAACCACCAGAAAAACCAAACCCATTGCTGTCCAGTGGATTCCGACTCATAGCGACCCTATAGGACCCTATAGGACAAGAAGCAGCTGGTAGATTTGAACTGCCGACCTTTTGGTTAGCAGTCAAACTCTTAAACTTAACCACCAGGGCTCCTTATATAAAATATAGTATTGTATTATAAGATAAATGATAAATTATTATATATAATATATAGTAGTATATTATAATATAGCGTTATTTTATAGTACTATATAGTATTATATTATATCTAATATATAGTATTATATAATGTCTGGTAAATCATTATATATAATATAATATTGGAATAAATTGGCATACATATAAAACAATATGATGTCAGAATCATTGCTATCATTATAGCTGCAACAATAAGAAATGGCAATTGTGGGTGGCAGTGTTCACATTGTACCCACTCTGTGCCTGGCCCTCTTCTAAGCACTTTGCAGGGATGGAACTACTAATCATCCCAACAGCCCTAGGAGGCAGGTGCTATGGTTTCCATTTGGCAGATGAGGACACTGAGGCTCAGGGTCACAGAGCACCCCATCCTATGTGAGAGAGCCTGGGTAAGCCCAACTCCTCTCCTTTTGGGCTGTATAGCTTTGTGAAGGTGATGTGGCCTCTCTGAGCCTCCGTGTGTTCATCTGTGAAATGGTCAGACCTGAGAGGGCTCCCCTGAGCATCATAAGCAGTGAATGTATTGTATGGGTGTGGCTCGGGGTGGAAGCTCTATAAACAACAGCTGTTAGGATGGCTCCAGGGCTGGAACCTTCTCCCTGCTGCCTCTCTGGGGAGGTGGAGAGGGGACCCCAATGTCCTGCTCTAGCTTCTTGTGTCACCAGCTCATGCTTGGGCTGGGGGGAGGGTCAACTGGGGTCTCCAGATGGAGACATGTAACAGGAAGCCCCCCAGCTAGAAGACAATGGCAGAGGAAGGGACTGGCCCAGCCCCCACACGGATGAGCCCCGCTGCCGGCTCCAGGAGGGCGACACGGCTATTGTGAGACCAGACAGCTGTCCCCATGACAGCTGTCCCCATGCCAGGAAACACCATAGAGCAAGGGAAGAGGGCGGAAGGTTGCTGGCCAGCCCTGACCTCCAACCTGGGGCAGGCCTCACAACGGGCCCTTTGTCTCCTCCTGCAGGCTGAACACTGGGGTTCTCCCTAGCCTGGGACCCCCAGAGTCCACCTCCAGGGGCCCTGTTGCAGATTCTGCCCAGCTCCCGCTGGCATTCTCTGATCCCCAAGCCCCCACCCATCCCAGCCTGGCTTAGGAAGTCGGAGGCGGGCGCTGAGCTGGGCCGTATTTATAGTTCCCTGGCACTGAGCAAGTAGCCTAAATATAGAAACTGAGCTATTTGGGGCCTCAGCCCTAGGGCGCGGGCAGACCGCACTTGGGCCTCCCTGGTCTGCCCACCCAGGCCTGCAGCTGGCCCAGGCCTCTCAATCCCCTGAGGCCAGACGCGGGGCATGGCACAGTATGTATACTTGAATGGAGGTGCACAGTGAGGAGGCAGAGGCCCAGCGCGACAGAGGAGAAGCAGGAGGTTGTGAGCAACGCAGGTAGGCCCATGGTTTGGCTGAGGAGAAGGAGTGTGTGCATATGTGCCAGGGGCCCCAGCACCCTGTGCCTCTGCCTTCTTCATCCCACAACACACTGTGGTAAGAAAAGGCATTGAGCTGTTACCTCAGTGTTCTGGGCTTCATTTCCTTGCCAGGAAGCTGAGGAACACCTCCAAACACCAATGCCTAACAACCTACTTCCCCTTTCTCACTGCTGCTGAGCTCACTGGTTCCCCTAGCTGGGGGCCTTGTGACATAGGGTAGGGTTGGGGGCGGGACTATTTATAGATGGTTTATAAGCAGCTG
Source organism: Dugong dugon (assembly GCA_030035585.1). NCBI lineage: Eukaryota > Metazoa > Chordata > Mammalia > Sirenia > Dugongidae > Dugong > Dugong dugon. The sequence continues at coordinate 18,150,661 of CM057462.1, read as the reverse complement.
CAAGTTGGCCAGGCAGGGGATAGCTGAGCAGAGTGAACTCCTCTTGGGCAGCTGGACCCTTTCTTCCTCCTAGCAATCACCAAGATCTGGGGCAGTAAGGAAGGGGAACTGAGAGGCCAGTGTTTGAAAGGGGCAACATCAGTAATTCCTTAAGGCGACACGTTAACTCCACAGCCACTAAAACTTTAAGGTAGTTGAGGGATGGATAAAGTGATGGGGATCCTATACAACCGTGAAAAAGAATGCCAGGTGCACACAACAAGATGGCTGGTCGTCTCAACACGGTCCTTCCTTAATTAAAAAAATGGAGTCAAGTGCAAAAAACCTCGATGGATTTCATAGTAGAATCTTAAGCAAAAATGAAAACATGCCCCCAAAGCCCTTTGCCATAGAGTTCAGACATAAAGATAACAAAACCAGATATGGTTTCAGCATACAAACATATGTAATAAAATTTAAAAAATAAATAAGCAAGGGAGTGAGAAACACAAAATTTAGGGTGGTGATTACTTGTGGGGTGGGGGCAGAGTCATGTCCCAGTTCTTGGGGGGCTCATGGGTGTGCAGTATATATAAATATATATGTATAATTGTTGTTTGCCATCAAGTTGATTCCAACTCATAGTGGCCCTATAGAATAGAGTAGTACAACGACCAGGAACTGCCAGAAATTCAAGCCAGTTTCAGAAGAGGACGTGCGATGAAGGATATCATTGCTAATGTCAGATGAATCTTGGCTGAAAGCAGAGAATACCAGAAAGACGCTAACCTCTGTTTTATTGACTCTGCAAAGGCATTTGACTGTGTGGATCATAACAAATTATGGATAATGTTTCGAAGAATGCAAATTCTAGAACACTTACCTGTGCTCATGAGGAACCTGTACACAGACCAAGGGAAGTTGTTTGAACAGAACAAGGGGATACTGCTTGGTTTAAAATCAAGAAAGGTGTGCATCGGGGTTGTATACTTTCACCATGCTTATTCAATCTGTATGAGCAAATAATCCGAGAAGCTGGGCTATATGAAGAAGAACAGGGCATCAGGATTGGAGGAAGACTCATTAACAACCTGCGTTATGCAGATGACACAACCTTGCCTGCTGAAAGTGAAGAGGACTTGAAGCATTTACTGACGAAGGTCAAAGACCACAGTCTTCAGTATGGATTACACCTCAACATAAAGACAACAAAAACCCTCACAACTGGACCAATAAGCAACATCTTGATAAATGGAGAAAAGATTGAAGTTGTCAAGGATTTTATTTTACTTGGATCTACAATCAATGCTCATGGAAACAGCAGTGAGGAAATCAAATGATATCTTTGCATTGGGTGAATCTGCTGCAAAAGACCTGTTTAAAGTGTTAAAAAGCAAAGATGTCACTTTGAGGACTAAGGTGCGCCTGATCCAAGCCATGATATTTTCAATCACCTCATATGCATGTGAAAGCTGGACAATGAATAAGGAAGACTGAAGAAGAATTGATGCCTTTGAATTATGTGTTGGTGAAGAATATTGAATATACCATGGAGTTCCAGAAGAACGAAAAAATCTGTCTTGGAGGAAATACAGTCAGAGTGCTCCTTGGAAGCGAGGATGGCAAGACTTTGTCTCACATACTTTGGACATGTTATCAGGAAGGATCAGTCCCTAGAGAAGGACATCATGCTTGGTAAAGTAGAGGGTCAGCGAAAAAGAGGAAGACCCTCAAGGAGATGGATTGACACAGTGGCTGCAACAATGGGCTCAAATGTAACGATTGTGAGGATGGCATAGGACTGGGCAGTGTTTCATTCTGTTGTACATAGGGTTGCTGTGAGTCAGAACTGACCTGACTGCACCTCACAACAACAACAGAACTGCCCCATGGAGTTTCCTAGGCTGTAAATCTTTACGGGAGCAGATTGCTTGTGGGCTAGAACAGCCGACCTTTCTTAGCAGCTGAGCGCTTTAACCACTGCACTGCCAGGGATCCTCTCTCTCTCTCACTCTCTGTCTATATATACATTGTTGTTGTTGTTAGTTGCCATCAAGTTGATTCTGACTCATGGTGACCTCCTAAGTGCAGACTAGAACCATTCCATAGGGTTTTCAAGGCTGTGACCTTTCAGAAGTAGATGACTGGCTTGTCTTCGAAGTGCCTCTGGGTGGGTTCAAACCACTAACCTTTCGGATAGTGGTCAAGTGCTTAACCGTTTGCTCCACCCAGGGCAACTGTGTAAACATATATATATATATGCACATATATATACATATGCTCAGAACCCTGGTGGCATAGTGGTTAAAAGCTATGGCTGCTAACCAAAAGTTCCAATCTACCAGGCACTCCTTGGAAAGTCCATGGGGCAGTTCTCCTCTGTCCTATAGGGTCACTATGAGTCGGAATCAACTCAGTGGCAACGAGTTTTTTTGGTTTAATATATATAAATGATAGATAAATAAATAAAGTAAAATACAATGGGTCATGAATAGACTGAAGATCACGACAAGAATTCCGTTTAATCAGTTCTATGTACCCAAGGCCTTTTAATTTAAAAATGTTTGAAGACTTTGATGAGAAGTGGTTAGAGGAAGCAAAGGGAATGAGAGATGCAGAGAGGGGCTGGATGGTGGTCAGAGATGGGGGTGAGCCATTAGGGGAGCCATCCAGGGGAGAGGCTGGGGGAGTCCCTGGAAGGGAGTGGGCTTGGCGGCGGCCAACAGGAAGCTCTGCAGGCCTGAGCTGGGAACACTCTTTGATGTTTGGTGGTGTTTCCGGCACTTTCTCATTGTTGTCTGCCTCTTCCCCATTCTGCAAGGGCTTTTGGGAGACGCAGGCTTGGGGCTCCCTCCAGCCCCCCGTCCTGTGAAACCTGGGCTTGGGTCTGCAATGGGGTCCAGGAGTCCTGCCCTTTTCAGGGGCACGGCAGGAGAGGAAGAGGGTTAGGCTGGGTGTCCAGGTCCCCTCCTCCCCATGCCTCAGTTTCCCTGCCCAGGCCCCCTCTGTCACTGGTTTCCAAGGCCCTAAAAAATGGGGCCATGCAGAGTGCTGACAGTCACAGCTGTCCTCAGAAAGAAGCAATCTATCCCAGGGACTTTGGTAAAAATAAACCGGACCCTCACAGCTCTGCCCATCCAGTGGGCTCTCCCTTGGTCAGTTGGATACAGCTGGAAGTGGTCCCCGCTGGCCCCTTCCTCGTGACCCACTTGTCTTGCTGGCTGCTGTGAAGCAAGTCAGGGAGGGAAGACTCGACATCAGGGGCTTTGAAGAAAAGAAAGAGAGGATCTAGTGGGTCCCTGGGATCCAGCATCAATGGAACCTGAATGGTTGTGTGGTGCCTCCAGCCTCACCCTGAGCTTCTTTTCCTGTGAATTCTCCTTTGAGGCACACAAATGCCTCTTCCCACAGCAAAGAGAGGAGTGCGGCTTACTCTCTTCATTTTACAGGTTTGACAGTCATGCATTCACTCAACAAACACTCACTGAATGCCTGCTGTGTGCCAGGTTCTGTTCTAGGTGCCTGGGGCACAGCGAGAACGAGCCAGACCAAAGCCTCACCCCGTGGAGCTGACAAACAAGTATGTTATGAAGGATGTTGGGAATGGAATAATGAAGCAGAGATAACCAAGGAGAAGGTGGAGGTGAGGTGCTGCCCAACTAAATAGTGCGGTTGGGGAAAGCCTCGATGAGGAGGTGACCTTTGAACAAAGACCTGAAGGACGTAGGGGAGGAGCCACTTGGCTATTTGGGGAACAGCATGTGCAAAGGCAGGGAGGCCTGTGTGGCTGGAATTGAGTGAGTGAGGGGAGAGAAGTAGGAGATAAGTCTGGAGAGATAACGGGCGAGATTGTGTGTGCAGGCAGCTAGTCAGGGGTGATACTCAAAATATTTAACACCCAGTGAGGCATGGAGGTTGATGAGTTAGAATATACTCTCCACAGGCAGCTGTCCCTGGGCCAGCAGGAGGACTCAGAGGTGCAGAGAGGTCAAGAGGCAGCTGAAAGGCACACAGAGAGGAAGCTTCTGAGGGAACTCAGACCAGCTCTCCGGCCCCCAAGCTGGGCCTGGCAGCTATTAAGTGTCCATGTGTCCCTGGGACCCCATTGCTGCTCCTCCTGCTCAGGCCCCATGGGATTTCTGACCCCCACCACCCAATGGCCTCTGCTGAGTGCCCGAGGAACAGGGACCTCCGTGGCAGCCCCCCTACTCCACCCTGCACAGGAGTCTGCCTGAGAGGCCGTTGCCAGGGCTGGGAAGGACTCAGCTGGGACGGGAGCTCTGAGTCTGGAGTCAAATACTTAGAATTATGCAGAGGAAGGCCTATGTGTCAGTTTAGAGGTGGGGAAACTGAGGCTAGAGATAGCGGGACAGCCCAGGGTTGAAAAGATGGGACTTCTGACTTTCTCTACCACAGTGAAGTGGGGGCATGGACTCTGGGGGATTTCCCTGGTCCCAACCCAGTATTCCCCCCTGGACCAGCACAGTGGCCTCTGCCCTGGTCTCCAGGCTTCACTCTCGCCCCACAGTCTGTTCCCTCCACGGCGTCCAAAAGGCATCTGTGAGCACCTGAACCAGGCAAGTCCCTCCTCCACTCAGAACCCTCAAGGGCTCCCACCTCACTCAGAGCAAAGCCCAAGTCCTCCTCGTGGCCCACAAGGCTCCACACAACCTGCCCCGTCCTCTTCCTCCCCCTCGTCTCCCACCTCTCTCCCCCTCTCACTCCACTCCAGCCAAACAGGCCTCCTCGCTGTTCCTCCAACACGCCAGACATGGTCCAGCCTCAAGGCCTTTGCACCTGCAGTTCTCTCTGTCTGGAACACACTTCTTGCAGACATCCACACGTTCCCTACTCCGCTTTCTTTAAGTGTTTGTGCAAATGCCATTTCCCCCATGAGGTCTTCTCTGCCCTTCTTCAAAATTGCATCCATTCCCCCACTGTCTTTCCATTCCCTTTATCCTGCTCTACTTTTTCTTTTTTCCAAAGCACTTTAAAAAACCAATTGCAGTTGAGTCGACTCCCACTCATGGTGACCCCATATGTGTCAGAGTAGAATCATACTGTGCTCTAGAGGGTTTTCTTTTTTTAATAATATTTTCTTGTGTTTTCAATGAAGGTTTACACAGCAGTTTAGGTCCCTATACAACGATTTCGACACAGGTCGTTCAGTGGCATTGGTTACGTTCTCCACAATGCATGAACATTCTCATTATTTCCATTCTGGTTGTTCCATTTCCATTAATCTAGTTTCCCTGCCCGCTTACATTCTCATCTTTGTTTTAAAGTAATTGTTGACTGTTTGGTTTCATATTATTTTTTAAAGGAGTACGGTACTTACAGGTGATAATTCATTATTTTTTGAGCCAATTTGTTATTTAGCTACGAGGTGGTCTCAGGGGTTAGTTTTGGTTCAATGTTTGAAGAGTTATCTCAGGGCAATAGTTTCGGGGAGTCCTCCAGTCTCAACCAGTCCAGTAGGTCTCTTTTGCTTTGTTTTTTAGGAATTTGAGGTCCTGTTCCACATTTTTCTCCCATTCTGTCAGGGTCCATCTATTAGAATGGCTATTAGTGGTAGCTAGGCACCATCTAGTTCTTCTGGTCTCAGGGTAGAAGAGATTATGGTTCACGTAGACTAGTAGTCCTGTAGACTAGTATCTTCTTTGAGTCTTTAGTTTCCTTCTTTTTCTTTTGCTCCGGATGAATAGAGACCACTAGTTGTGTTTTACATGGCCACTCACAAGCTTTTAAGACCCCAGACACTACTCACTAAACTAGGGTGCAGAATACAACTTTATGAGCTATAATATGCCCATTGACCGAGTTGTCCCACGAGACTATAGTCCTAATCCTTCAAACTCAGAAATCCAACCCTGCAAGGTCTTTGGTTGTGTCTAAGAAGTATTTGTAACTGTGCCCCCATGGGCTTTATTGTATATATGAATATATGTGCATACAGTCACATAGATGTCTATAGGGTTTTCAATGGCAGATTTTTCAGAAATAGATCTCCAGGCATTTCTTCCCATGCACCTCTGGGTGGACTTGAGCCTCTATCCTTTCAGTTAGCAGCCAAGTGCATTAACTGTTTGCATCCCCTAGGAACTCCTCCTGAAGCACTTACCTCCTTCTAAGTCATGTGGACCTCCTCACTTACTGTAACCATTGCTCACTATTTGTCTCCCTCTAGCACATCATGGCTGGTCATGGCTGTGTCCCCTCTCCCCAGCCTAGAACGGGCCAGCACACAGATGGTGCTCAATTGTGGCTGAATGAATGAATGTGAAGCTCACCTTTGTTTGATACCTTTAAACACCTCCCTAACTGCTTTCTGGTTTCATTTCATTTAGTTTCCTTTTTTGTCTTTTCTCTTCTTTCCACAATTTCCTTTCCTTTTATTCTTATTTTTAACAAAGGAGCAGTCTCCTTGATCCCGGGCTGGACAAGGGCAAAGCTGCGGCTCTCAGGGTCGTGGGAGTACAGGCTTGGCCCTGAGAGTGAGCGCCCCTTAAATTGTGCATCTTGGGCGCCTCACACTAGTCCCAGCTGGGGGCCTTTGGCAGACAGCAACATTAAGAGAATTTAATATCACCCCGTCCAAGTGTATTTATTTTTGCTGTTGCTTTCTACTTATGGAAATGGTTTCCTTTTGTGGTCATGGGATAAAGGTTCCTTTCAAAATAAATTAATTGCAGAAAAATAAAAAAAGAAAAGGCAAGTTGATTTAAGAAGAAATCCATGGTATACTGAGATGCCCAATGCGAGGGGGTGGAGAGGAATGAATGACTCCATGAACCTCAGGTTGGCTCCAGGCTGTAGGTGATGGGGGCCCGCGGGCCTGGTTCTGGGTTCAGGGGTGACTCTGCCCAGCAAACATGGTCTCCCGTGACACCACTGTGAGCTGGGGAGAGGGCGTCTCCAGGCGGACAGCCCTGCTTTCCCTGAGTAGTCCAGGAGGGACTTTTCTTTTTTTCAAGTCCCGATACGTGCTGTGACATTGACCAGACTTGAAAACAGTATGTTGAGTGAAAGAAGACAGACACAAAAAGACAAATATTGTATGATCCCACTTACACGAAATGTCTGTTGCTGTTTTTAGCTGCCATCAAGTCAGTTCACTCATGGGGACCTTATGTATAACAAACAGAATGAAATGTTGACCAATCCTGTGCCATCTTCACAATCATTGGTATAATATGGGCATATTATAGCTCATAAAGTTGTGTTCTGCAACCCATTGTTGTGGCTACTGTGTCAGTCCATCTTATGGAGGGTTTCCCTGGTTTTTGCCGACCCTCTACTTTACCAAACATGATGTCGTTTTCTAGCAATTGGTTATGGCATGCCCAAAGCAAGCAAGCCAAAGTCTCTCCATCCTTGCTTCTAAGGAGTTTTCTGGTTTTATTTCTTCTAAGACTAATTTGTTCGTTCTTCTGGCATGAGATATCTCCAACAGACTGACTCCTGGCACAGGCAGATTCCTAGGACAAATTGATCGTGGGTCGAGATTGCACGTAGATTAGGCCAAAGTCCCAAATCAGTCCTAGAGAGGCAGGCCTCCGGACAGGAGCTGCCCATTTAGTCTCATGTATCTACCTGAGCTAAGAAGCACACTTCACGAGAATCATTTTAGGTCCCATAGTCCAGTCTAATCTTTGTCTGAAGAGTTGGCCTTGGGAATGGTTTAGTTCTAGGTTGACAGAGAGTCTGGGGGCCATGCTTTCTGGGGGTACCTCTAGTCTCAGTCAGACCATTAAGTCTGGTCTTTTTACTAGAATTTGAGTTCTGCACCCCACTTTTCTCCTGCTCCATCAGGGACTTTGTTGTGTTCCCTGTCAGAGCAGTCATTGGTGGTAGCTGGGCACCATCTAGTTCTTCTGGTCTCGGGCTGATGAAGTCTCTGGTTTATGTGGCCCTTTCTGTCTCTTGGGCTACTACTTTCCTTGTGTCTTTGGTGCTCTTCATTCTCCTTTACTCCAGGTGGGTTGGGACCAACTGATGCATCTTAGATGGCTGCTCGCTAGCTTTTAAGACCCCAGATGCCACTCACCAAAGTAGGATGCAGAACACTTTCTTAATAAACTTTGTTAAGTCAGTTGACCTAGATGTCCTCCAGGAGGGATTTTCCCTTGAGCATCTCCTGTCACTACCCCCATCCCGGGGGCAAATGTGTCACTGTGGTTTTCTGTGGCCTTTGGCGTGAGCCTTGGTGCTGAGTGACAAAGTTTAGAAGCAATCCCCTCGTGGAAAAGCCACCACCATATCCATCTCTTGCTTCTGCCTGGTAGAGGCACCAGCCCTGGGGACCCCACAGGCTGCCCTGAGTCCACTGGGCCAGATGGACCTGGCATTGGCTAGAAGGCTGGCACCATGTCGTGAACTTCCTTCCAAATAATCATTCGAATTCAGGGCTGAAGGTGCAGATGGGACCATCACGCAATTCCTGCGTCTCCTCCATAGCTGGGTGGTGGCTCTGCTATTAGGCGAACCCAGCCTAATTTTTTTTTTTTCAACATGGCAAAAACCATAACTCTTAATTCCCCTAACATCCCCCTCCTAACCTCTGGCCAAACCTGCAGTGTTAGTTATCCATTGCTGCATAACAAATTACCACAAACTTAGTGGCTTAAAATAGCAGCAAACATTTATTATCTCACAGTTTCTGTGGGTCAGGAATCAGGTGGGGCTTAGCAGGGTCCTCTGGCCTGGGGTGTCTCACAGGCTGCAACCGAGGTGTCGGCCAGGGCTGAGTCTCATCTGAAGACTCAATTGGGTATCCGACAAGAATCTAATAACAAAAATATATATAAAATTTTGACAGCTTAACAATAAAAAGACAAAAAACCTAATCATAAAATGGGAAAAGGACTTCAATAGACATTTCACCAAAGGGGACATTCAAATGGCCACCAAACACATGAAAAGATGCTCAGCCTCATTAGCCATCAGAGAGCTGCAAATCAAAACCACAATGAGATACCATTTCACTCCCACTAGGATGGCTAAGACAAAAAAAAAAAAACGAACAACAACAACAAAAAATACAGAAAATAACAAATGTTGGGGAGGATGTAGGGAATTTGGAACCCTTATCCATTGCTGGTGGGAATGCAAAATGGTACAGCCGTTGTGGAAAACAGTTTGGCAGTTCCTTAAAAAACCAAAAATAGAACTACCATGTGACCCAGCTATTCCTCTTCTAGGTATATACCCAAAAGATTTGAAGGCAGAGACTCAAAAAGAAACTTGTACATCAGCATTCACTGCACCACTGCTTATAATAGCCAAAAGGTGGAAATAATCTAAATGCCCATCAACAGATGAATGGGGAAACAAAATGTAGTACATACATACAATGGAATACTACTCGGCTAGTAGGAGAAAAGAAGTCTTGATCTGTGCTACAGTATGGATGGAGCTTGAAGACATTATGCTGAGTCAAATAAGCCAACCACAAAAGGACAAATATTGTATGACTTCACTTATATGAAAAGATAAGAAAAGGCAAATGTATAAAGACCAAAGTTTATTAGTGGTTATCAGGGGCAGGAGGGCAGAGGAGAAGGGTGGTTAATGGTGATGGAAAAATTGTATTGATTAAGGGTAGGGTTGCACAGCCGATTATTGTAATTGCTGTCAGTAAGTTGTACACCTGTAAAAAACTGAATTGGCAAAAACTGTTGGATGGACATAGTTACAAAAAAAAAAAGGTACATCATAAATCATAAAAAAAAAAAAAAAAAAGATTCAACTGGGGAAGGATTCACTTCCAAGTTTACTCACATGTTGTTGGCAGGATTCAGTTCCTTGCCACATAGGCCCCTCCACAGCGCAGCTCAGAACATGGCAGCCAACTTTATCAGAGTGCACGAGAGAGACACTGGCAGCAAGACAAAAGTCATAATCCTTTGTAATCTAATCTCAGAAGTGACACCTATTACCTTTGTTGTATTCTATTGTTGGAAACAAGGCCTAGCCCACACTCAAGGGGAGGGCATTACACAGGGAATGGATACCAGGAGGCAGGTATCATGAGAACCATCTTGGACTCTGATACACCTTCCTTCCTCCAATTTTCCCTTCTTATGTATGGCCATCAGCTTAGTTGTTCAGGCCCCCAACCTAAGAGCCTTCTTTGAGTCCTCTCTTCCTGTTCACATGACCCTCTAATCTGACTCCAGCTGGCCCCTCTGACCTTACCTCCTTCCCTTACACTGGGCTGCCCGTGTTGGCCTTCCTTCTGTTCTCGGAAGCTCAGTCCTACCTCAGAGCCTTTGCACCTGCCGTTCCCTCGCCTGGAATTCTCTTCCCGCAGGTATCCACATGGCTCCTCCTTTATCTCCTTCTGGCTTCAGCTTTAACATCAGCTCCTCAAAGATGCATTCCCTGTCCACCATCAAATTTATCCCTGTGCAGTAAAGGGCTAACTCAGCAGGCCTGTGTTGTCCAGAACCCACACATTCCAGAGAATAAGCTGGCCCTTGACTGGCTCCTGGTAGATAACCTCTGAGCCCTTGGACTATTCTGCTTGATAAGAGTGTCTTTGTTTACCTGGCCATGCCAGATAGTCTATGCTAACAATGTGATTTATGGTGAGCACCTGTTTTTGTTCACCTGGGGCCCTGGGCCATGCTGTATCAGTTTGACCTCTGGAGACTGAGGGACTCAAATCAGGCATGTGGGTGCTCCATGCCTACATAACTGACCCCTAATAAAAACCTTGGACTTCAGGGCATGGTTGAGTTTCCCTGGTTGGCAATACCTTGTGCTTGTTGTTACACATCATTGCTGGGACAATTTAGTGCTGTCCACATGACTCCATAAGAGAGGACACCTGGAAGTTTGTGCCTGGTTTCCTCTGGACTCCGCCCTATGCACCTTTTTCCTTTGCTGATTTTAATCTGTATCCTTGCACTGTAATGAACCATAACCATGAGTATAACAGCTCTTCTGAGTTCTGTGAGTCCTTCTTGTGAATCATCTAAACTTAGGGTGGCCTTGGGACCCCTGACACAAGCCCCCATCCTCCCAGTCACCCCCTTTTGTGTTCTTCATCACCCTGTCACTGAATGGTATGTTATTGCCCATTTGTGATTTCCTGTCTCTCCTCTGGGTCAAGGGCTGTGAGAGCTGGGACCTGGTCTATCACATTCATGAGAGGCAGTAGATCAGGGCAGTCTTAGGTCAGGTCCCTGCTCTACCACTTTATGGTGGTGTGGCCTGGGAGAAACTATGTCTCTTCTGTGTTCCAGTCTTCCCATCTGTAAAATGGGAACACTCATTCCTCCTTCAGAGGGCTATTAGGGGATCAGTAGGCTAGTTTACTAACACAGAGTAAGGTCTCTACAAGTATTGCTTTCTAAGTGTTGGTCACTCTGTCTCCCAGTGGCTGGAATAGGTCTGTGGAGTCAGTGCTCAGTAAAAAGCAAGAGAATAAAGAAGACTCCTCTGGGACCTTGGTGTTGGGGAGGCAGGAGGGGACATAAGGTGCCCAGATGGTGGGGAGGGGAGTACACAGGGGCCAGAGGACAGGAGGTACCAGTGGGGACCAGAGGTCCGCCCACAGCCTGGCCACACACAGGCCCTGTCAGGGCTGTTTGGGGCTCCCATGCCCTGAAGGGAAGCAGGGCCTGCTGTGGACACCGGGGAGGAGCTCGTGGGAGTGGCAGGGAGGAAGAGGGCAAGGGAGGCCAAGTCCCATGGTCTGGGCCACCAGGAGGAAACACATGGGAGGTCTGGGTCAGGATTGGCAGCTGGAGCTGTGGCTGAGGGAGGCGGCGGGTGGCTGGGCCCCAATGCCTATGTTGGGCGGCAGTCGGTCTGGCTGGCCTGAGAGGATGGCTCCCTGCCTCTGGGAGCCCTGGACACGCTGCTGAGCTGTGCTGGACACGGTCCTGGCCCCCCCCAGGAATGTGCACCCCCCTCCCCCAGACTCTAGATGCTTCCACATAAGGCCTCAGGATGCTTGTGTCATATGAGTTCAGGACAAAGGAATCAAAAGCACATGGACTAGATCCCCAGGGAGGAGAAATTCTGGAAACAACTCAGAGAGAAGAAAACCAGGCCAAAGAGGGCAATGGGATGCAGGATTTGGGGGGCAGTGGGGGAGGCTCTGCTTTGAGCAGCCTCTGCTCCTCCGAGTACCCACACCACCAGAGCTCCCAAATGGGGAACATGCCTTGGCTGGGGATCAGAGCCACTGTGGACCCAGGTGTGACCTGGGCCACTCACCCTATCCCTCTGAGCTTCCCTATTATCCCAGATGCTCAGATCAAAACCATAGAGTCAGCTGTCACTCTGTCTCTGTCTGCCTTTCTGTTTGTCTGTCTCTCTGTCTTTGTCTCTCTCTGTCCCTATGTCTCTATCTCTCTGTTCTCCGTCACTGTCTCTATCTCTTTGTCTCTGTCTGTCCCTGTCTCTCTACCTCTTTGTCTCCATCTGTCTCTCTATGTCTGTTTCTGTCTTTCTAGCTCTCTGTCTGCCTGTCTCTGTATCTCTCTTCCACATCAGCAAATACTGAGGACTCTACTTCCAAAATCTGCCCAGAATCCACCCACTTCTCACCACTTTCAATGCTCCCACCTGGCCTAGCCCCAACATCACTCACCTGGACTGGTACAGTCCACTCCTCCCTGGTCTCTCAGCTTCCGCCCCTGCTTTCCCCACCCCTGACTCAGTTCCTTCACAGTGACCCTCACACCTGAGTCAGTCACGACCCTCCTCTGCTCAGAACCCTCCATGGCTCCCACCGCACTTGGAGCAAAAGACAAAGTCCTCCTCATGGTCCACAAGGCCCTGCGCATTTTGCCCCGTCACGTCTCTGCCCTCATCTCCCCCGACTCTCCCCTTGGCTCAGTCCACTCCTGCCTCACGGGCCCCCTTAGTGCTCCTGGAAAGCTCCTACCTCAGGGCCTTTGCACGTGCTGTTCCTGCTGTCTGGCTCTCCTCTTCCAGAGCTCCACACGCTTCCTCCTCACCTCCTTCAGGCCTTGACTCAAATGTCACTTCCTCAGCAAGGTTTCCCTGACCCCCTATTGAAAATTGCACTCCCCTTTCCCTTATTTTATTTTTCTTACCACTTTTTACCATCTGACACTCTACAGATTGTATTTCTTGATCTTTCTTCCTGTGAGACTGCCAGTCCCCAAGGGCAGAGGCTTTTGTCTGTTTTGTTCCCTGCTGTGTCCCCAGTGCCTAACGCAGGGTCTGGCACCCTAAGTACTTGTAGATTCAGTCCATTGAATGGTGACCATTCCATCTGCTTTGCAGATTGTTGGGACTTTTGTTTTAAATAGTTTTACTAAGATGTAATTTACATAGCATAGAATTCACTCATTGTAAGTGTGCAGTTCGAGGATTTTTAGTAAATTTTCCAAGTTGTGTAGTCATGTCATCAGAGTTTGAGAACATTTCCATCTCCCCGAAATGTTCCTTTGTTCCTCTTTGCAGTCCACCCCCTCCCACCTCAGCCCCAGGCAATTACTGCTCTGCTCTCTGCCTCTATTGCTTTGCCTTTTTTAGAAATTTCACATAAATGGAATCACACAACTTGAAGTTTTTTTGTGTCTTGCTTCTTTCACTAAATATCATGTTCTTGAGGTTCATCCACTTTGCTGTGTTTATCAATAGTTCATTCCATTATAGTGCTGAGCCCTATTCCATTGTATGGATGGACCACAATTGTTTATCCTTTCACCTTTTGATGGACATTTGAGTTGTTTTCACGAACAAAGCTGCTATGAACATTCATGTACAAGTCTTTGTGTGGATATATGTTTTCAGTTCTGGATCACATGGTAAGTGCATGTTTAACTTTTTAAGAAACTGCCAAATTGTTTTCCTAAGTGGTTGTACCAGTTTACATCTCCACCAGGAGTATATGAGAGTTCCAGTTCCTCCCCATACTCATCAACGCTTTGTACTATCAGTTTTTTTAATTTTAGTCCTTCTAATAGGGGTGAGGGAAACACTAGTAGTGTAGTGGTTAAGAGCTATGGCTGCAAACCAAAAAGGTCAGCAGTTCGAATCCACCAGGTGCTCCTTGGAAACCCTGTGGGGCAGTTCTACTCTGTCCTATAGGGCGCTTATGAGTTGGAATCGACTCAACGGCAATGGGTTTGGTTTGGGTTTTAATAGGTGTGTGTAATGGTATCTTGTTTTCTTTTCCTCTAAATTTTATTTAGTGTGTTGTTGTTGTTGAGAATATACACAGCAAAACATACACCAATTCAACACTTTCTACACGTACAATTTAGTGACATTGATTATATTCTTCGAGTTGTGCAACCATTCTCATCCTCCTTTTCTGAGTTATTCTTCCTTCATCAACATAAACTCATTGCCCTCTAAGGTTCCCATCTAATCTTTTGAGTTACTGTTATCAATTTGATCCCATATAGATAGTTCTTAAAAGAGCACAATGCTTAAGATGACTTTTTTACCAGTTAAGCTAAAAACTATTGGTTGGTTTTAAGATGACTTCAGTGAGTATTTTTGGTTCAAGTTTTAAAAATTATCTCAGGGCAATAGTTTCAGGGGTTCATCCAGCCTCTGTGGCTCCAGAAAGTCTAGAGTCCATTAGAATTTAAATTCTGTTCTCCATTTTCCCCCTTTTGATCAGGATTCTTCTGTAGAATCTTTGATCAAAATGTTTAGTAATGGTAGCTGGGCACCATTCAGTTCTTCTTTTCTCATGGCAAAGGAGGCAACTAGCCACACATTCCATATCCTCCTTCTCTTCCTGGCTCTCTGTCTTCCTCTGTTAACCCAAGTAAACAGAGATCAATTGATGTGTCTTGGATGGCCGCTTGTAAGCTTTTAAGACCCCAGGCACTTCTCAGCGAACTAGGAGATAGACAAAAACACTACATCTTACTAGGCCAATTAACTGGGATGTCCCATGAAACCATGACCTTATACTTCCAAACCAAGGAACCAAATCCCATGAGATGTTTGGTTGTACACAAGCAGCCTCAGCAACCACTTTTTTTTTTTTTTTTTTGGTAAATATATCTATCACACAACTTTTGCCAATTCAACTTTTTACAGGTGTACAACTTATTGACATTAATTACAATAATCGATTGTGCACCCCTACCCTTAATCGATGCAATTTTTCCATCACCATTAACTCCCTCTTTCCCCCTTCCTCCCACTCCTGGTAACCACTAATAAACTTTGGTCACTATGCATTTGTCTTTCCTTGTCTTTTTATATAAGTGAGGTCATACAGTATATGTCCTTTTGTGACTGACTTATTTCACTCAGCATAATGTCTTCAAGTTCTATCCATAGTCATTCTAATAGGTGTGTGTAGTGGTATCTTGTTGTGGTTTTAATTTGCATTTCTCTAATGACTAGTGATATCAAGCATCTTTTCTTGGATTTATTTGTCATCAATATATCCTCTTTGGTGAAGCATCTGTTCAAAACTTTAGCCCATTTTTAAATTGGGTTTTTGCTTTCTTAGTATTGAGTTTTGAGAGTTCTTTATGTATTCTGGATACAAGTCCTTTATCAGATATACGATTGGCAAATATTTTCTCCAGTCTGTGGCTTGTCTTTTTAGTTTCCTAATGATGTCTTTTGAAGAGCAAAAGTTTTCAGTTTGATGGAGTTCAATTTATTAATGCTTTTTCTTATTTTTTTGTTCTACATTTTTCTCCAGCTCTGTCCGGGACCCTCTATTATGATCCCTGTCAGAGCAGTTGGTGGTGGCAGCCAGGCACCATCTAACTGTGCTGGACTCAGTCTGGTGAAGGCTGTGGTAATTGTGGTCCATTAGTCCTTTGGACTAATCTTTCCCTTGTGTCTTTGGTTTTCTTCACTCTCCCTTGCTCCAGATGGGGTGAGACCAGCAGAGTATCTTAGATGGCTGCTCACAAGCTTTTAAGGCCCCAGATGCTACCCACCATAATTTTTTCTCTTTTCTGGATCATGTTTTTGGTGACATAGCTAAGAAATCTTTGCCTAACCCAAGGTCCAAAGATTTTCTCTCATGCTTCCTCCTAGAAATTTTATAGTTTTAAGCTTTACATTTAGGTTTATGATCTATTTTGAGTTAATTCTGCGTATGGTGTGAGGTTGCGTTTAAGGTCTTGTTTGTTTGCTTGGCTGGTTTTTCGCATGTGCACATCCTATTGTTGATAGGTAAATGTAAAGGGGGATTATTTTTGTTTCTAGTGCAGAGTGAGCACTTGGCTCCCGCTCCCCTGCTGTAATTCTCCCTCCCGGGCCAGGGCAGAGCTGAAGGAGAGAAAAACCATAAGGGCCTGCCCAAACAGGGTGTTGCCCAACCCTATGGGGCTGAGATCCAACCCTCAAGGGTCCTTATCGGCACTTCCATCATCAGCTCAGGCCAAGCCTGGCTTCACTGCTGTTATCCACCCTGACCCATCCTTCAGCTTTGGGCTTCAGCAGGGAACTTGGCCGCAAAACAGAGCCAGGAGGCATCAAGGTCTAGCCGACCCCTGTATCCCTGTGCCCCCGACTCTGCAGTCTTCCCTAGTCTGTCCTCTCCGTGACCCTGCTCTCTGTCTGTGTCCCCTCTCCCCGTACTGGGTGGTGCCTCCCTGAGCCCCCAGTGATGCCTGCTCCCACCTGTCTGGAGAGGGCAAAAGCAAACACTCCCCGCAGCCCTGCCCACTCCCCACATCCTTGCCAACATTTGTTCTTTTCCTTCTTCTTTCTTAGCCGTTCTAGTGGGGGTGAGGTGGTATCTCATTGTGGTTTTGATTTGTATCTTCCTAATGACTAATGCCACCACCTGTCTATCAGTTTGTCATACTATGGTGG
Source organism: Dugong dugon (assembly GCA_030035585.1). Taxonomy (NCBI): domain Eukaryota; kingdom Metazoa; phylum Chordata; class Mammalia; order Sirenia; family Dugongidae; genus Dugong; species Dugong dugon. The sequence continues at coordinate 18,133,891 of CM057462.1, read as the reverse complement.
CTTGCATGTTGCTATGATGCTGGAAGCTATGCCAAATACCAGCAGGGTCACCCTGGCTGGGTTGGGGTCCTTGCCTCCTGGGGAGGGAACTCTAGAAGACTGGTCCCCCCCGCCCTCGCCCCACCTGCTGTGGGAAAAGACAACAAACTGAACTGCAGGGAGACTGGGGAGGGGTCAGTGGCAGGCAGGCCTGTGGGGGCCGTGGGAAATGGAGAGACGAGACTGTGTCCAGTTTGGGGAGGACAAGCTCACCATGAGGTCGTTCACACATAAAACCTTTCTCTTTATGTATGATGGCCACTTTGCTGGTTTGACTATTCTGAGTCAGGTCATGTCCTTCCTCTGCTCAGAACCCTCTGTGACTCTCACCTCACTCAGGGATAAAAGCCAAAGTCCTCCTTGCTGCCCACAAGACCCCGTACAACCTGCCTGTGACCTCCCTGCCCTCGTCTCCTCCACTTTCCTCCTCACTCACTCTGCTTCAGTCACACTGACATCCTCCCTGTTTCCCAAAAACACCAAGCGTGTTTAGCCTCAGGGCCTTTGCACGGGTTGTTCCCTCTGCCCACAACACCTTCCCCAGATATTCTCACCTTTTCGTCTACTTTAAGTCTTTGTTCAGACGTCACCTCCTCAGTGAAGCCTTCCCTGACCACTCTCCTATTTAAAATCTCACCCCTTCTGCCAGCAACCCCCTTCCCCTCTCATTGCTTTATTTTTCTCTGTAGCAGATATCACCTTCTAATATCACTATAATTCACACAGTTCCATGAGGGCAGCATCTTTGTCTTGTTCACTGAAGCATCTCCAGCAACTAGAACAGGGTCGGGCACACAGCAGGTGCTCAGTAAACGTTTGTTGAATGAATTGTCACCTTCTCTTCCACACTTTGTCCACTTAGGTCTGGTGGGGCCGGCCCCACCCCCATCTCGTGTGACCCAGGTCAAGTGACCCAGGCCTGACAAGTGAGCACGTTTTGTCCTTTGTGGCCATGGTGATTGGCTTCTAAATGCATGTGACCCAAACTGTCCAACAAGAAGGAGCACGGGATTTTCACTAGAGGTTTTGGCAAAGAGGTTCTCTCATTTTTCTCTGGGGTTTCTGGGCTGATAAAATATAAGCCAGGGATGGCTGAGGTCATTTTATCCCCATGAGGAGTACCTGCCTGTGAGGGAAGTTCCCCAGAGGAAAGCTCAGTCAAGAGGGGCAGATTGCTTCGTATGAGCCCCTGGATCCAGCTATGCCTGAAGCCAAATACCTTGAACTTTTCAGTTACATAAACCAATAATTTTTTTTCCTTAGCTAGTTTTTTTTTAATTGTGGTAAAAATGTGTATGACAAAACATTTGCCAATCCAACAATTTTTACGGGTACATTTCAGCGACACTGATTAAGTTCATCATGTTGTCCAACCACTACACTATCTTTTTTCAAATCATTCTACCATCATTAACAGAAACTCTCTAAGCAATGACTCCCCCTTTCTCCCTTCCCTCCCACCCCTGGGAACCACTAATAAGCTATGGTCTCTAGATATCTGCTGATTTCATATAATTGGGATAATACAGTATTTGTCCTTTTGTGACTGACTGATTTCATTCAGCATAATGTTTTCCAGGTTCATTTATGTGGTAGTATGTACCAGGACTTCACTTCTCTTTATGGCTGAGTAATATTCCATTGTATGGATCTGCCCTATTTTGTTTATCCATTCATCCATTGATGGACATTTGGGTTGTTTCTACACTTTGACTATTGTGAATATGAACATTTCATGTATAAGTTTTTGTTTGAACACCTGTTTTCAATTCTTTGGGGTATATACCTAGGATTGGGATTGCTGGGTCATATAGTAGTTCTATGTTTAACTTTTTGAGGAAACATCCAAACTGTTTTCTATAGCAGCTGTACCGTTCTGCATTCCCACCAGCAATGGATGAGGGTTCTAATTTCTCCACATCCTTGCCAACATTTGTTCTTTTCCTTCTTCTTCTTCTTTTTTTTTTAATATCATAGTTGTTCTAGTGGGGGTGAGGTGGTATCTCCTTGTGGTTTTGATTTGTATCTTCCTAATGACTAATGCCACCACCCGTCTGTCAGTTTGTCATACTGTGGTGGCTTGCATGTTGCTATGATGCTGGAAGCTATGCCAAATACCAGCAGGGTCACCCTGGCTGGGTAGGTTTCAACGGTGTTTTCAGAGTGAAAGGAAGAAAGGCCTGGTGATCTATGTCCAAAAACTAGCCAATGAAAACCCTGTGGATCACAACAGAATACTGTCCAATATAGTGCTGGAAGGCACTCAAAGTACACTGTCTTAGTCATCTGTGCTCCTATAACAGAAATACCACAAGTGAATGGTTTTAATGAAAAGAAGTTTATATCCTCACAGTCACAGTAGGCTGAAAGTCCAAATTCAGGGTGTCAGCTCCAGGGGATGCTTTCTCTCTCTGTTGGCCTTCTCATCAGTGTTCCCCCGGACTAGGAGCTTCTCGGTGCAGGGACCCCCGTCCAAAGGACACGCTCTGCTCCCAGCACTGCTTTCTTGATAGTATGAGGTCCCCAATGCTCTGCTTGCTTCCCTCTCCTTTTATCTCTTACAAGAGATAAAAGGTGGTGCAGGCCACACTCCGAGGAAACTCCCTTTACATTGGATCAGGGATGTGACCTGAGTAAAGGTGGTGTTACAATTCCACTCTAATCCTCTTTAACATAAAATTACAATCACTAAATGGAAGGCAACCACACAATTCTGGGAATCATGGCCTAGCCAAATTGTTACACACATTTTTTGGGGGACACAGTTCAATCCATGACATACACCATGGCCACAACATTGGACTTAAGGAAACCAGTGATCGTGAAGATGGCACAGGACTGGGCAATGTTTTGTTTTGTTGTACGTGGGGTCGCCATGAGTCAGAGCTGACTCGATGGCAGCTAACAACAACAATGACTAATAACACTGAGCATTTTTTCATGCGCTTTTTGGCCCTTTGTTCTTTGGTGAAATGTCTATTCTAGTCTTTTCCTCATTTTTTGTTTGGGCTGTTTGTCTTTTTGTTGTTGATTTGTAGGAATTCTTTACATATTCTGGATATTAAACCTTTATCAGATACATGGTTTCCCAAAATTTTCTCCCAATCTCTAGACTGACTCTTCACTTTGTTAATAAAGTCCTATGATGAACAAAAGTATTTAATTTTTATGAGGCCCGTTTATCTGTTTTGTCTTCCGCTCATGCTTTTGGTGTCACAGCAAAGAATCCATTGTTAAGAACTAAGTCCCAAAGCATTACCCCTATGTTTTCTTCTAAGAGTTTTATGGTATTAGTTCTCACATTTAGGTCTTGATTTAGTTTTTATATACTGTGAGAGGTAGGGACCAAGCTTCATTATTTTGCATGTTGAAATCCAGTTGTCCAAGTACCATTTATTAAAGAGACTCTTCTTTCCCCATTGTGTGGACTTAACACCCTTGTCAAAAATCAACTGACCATATACGTATGTGTTTACTTCTGGACTGTCAATTCTATTCCTGGTTTGTTTGTTTGTTTTACTTACAACTGAAATAGTCCTGAGCAGTCATTTCTTCCTTCCTTCCTTTCTCCTCTCTCCCTTTTTTCCCTTTCCTCTCTCTTTCCTCCTCTTTCACTTCCTCCCTCCTATCCTCATCTCACTCTCCTTTCTCCTTCCCTTCCTGACATCCTTCTGTTTCTTATTTAATCTCACCACATTCTAGCCCTTCCAAAACAGCCAAGTCAAAGCTGTACTTTCACTTTCTCCCCAAACAACCCTCTTCCTATCTCTGCCTCCTCCTGGGCTCCTCACCTTGCGCTGACCCCTCCTTCATCCTGTGCCCTTGGGAGCGTGAATCCCGGCTCCCCCACTAGGGGGCTGTGTGCCCTCTAGAGACTTAACCTCTCCGAGTGTCAGTTTCCCCTTCTGTAAAAACGAGCACCATAACAGCTTTGAGCACCGTTCCAGGTCACCCTCCTCTCTAACCTGTTAATTGACCAGTCACCTGAGCCTCCCTCTTGCCCACCCCGCCCCAGCTCTCCAGCTCACAGTCCTTAGGCTTGGCTCAGAGTCCCACAAGTCTACCCCGTGGCCTGCAAGAGAGGATCCCAGTTTGCCCCGGCCAGGCATGGCCCTAGTCTGGCAGTAGGGCTACCTATATGCCTGCTGTCATCATCCCCATTTTACAGATGAGGACACTGAGCCCTGGGTCATCCAGGATACACATAAGGAATTTCTCTGTGTGTGATAGGCTGGAGAATCCCCAGGAAGGGGGCAGTTTCTGGAGAGACAGAGTGCTTAGGGAGGGCTCCCTGGAGGAGGTAACAATGTAGGTGAGAGTTTCTCAGACACGGTACCATGGGATGGGGGTGGGGCCAAGCCAGGCAAGGAGACTGGCAAGGGCAAAGGGCCTGAGGTGGGAATGAGTGTGGTGTGTTTAGGGTCCAGTGATCGGGTCGGCAGGAGAGTAGCAAAATGAGGGCAGAGAGGTGGGCAGGCCGCAGTACTCAAACTGCTAAAAGCCCAGGCAGAAGGAGCCTGGAGGAGCAAGGGCAGCCTGAAGAGCTGGATGGACTCCCACTGAGCCCCTGGGCGCTTACCGCTTACCCCGCTTACCTTACCGGGGCTTCGTCTCCACAAGGGCAGCCATGCCTGGGGTGCTGTGTTCCCTGCTCACTCCCCGGGGTCTGAGACCTCTTGGCTCTGCCCAATGAAGGAAGGAACCTCAGCAAACTGAGGCCCCAGAGACGCCCCCAGGCCCCAAACCATCAACTCCAGCTTTTCCAGGCCGTGCCACCTCCCAAGTGGGACAGGATTTTAGGAGCCTTAGGCCCACTGAGGGGGTGACTTGGGGTCCTTGAGACCAGCTCTCAGCCACCTCTTCCAGGAAGCCTTTCCGGTTTGCTCCAGCGGGAGAACTCTCTTCTCTGAATTTGGTCCTTGCCTGTCTCAGACTTGGAAGATGGGTTTTCTGCGGGCAGACTGGCAGTCTCAGGTTGTCCCCACCCCTCCAGCCCACCCGCCCCTCCTTCCATGCAGGGAAACTGGGAAGAGGGAAAGTGAGTGGTGGCGGGCGCTTTGGGGAGAAGAAATATTTTGGTTCTCACAAGGCGTGAGAATTGCCTGATTCACAACCGATTAGGGGTAATTAACCCTTCACAAGGCAGTAATTAAGTCTGTGTCTTTGAAACCATAATTAGAAGCTCCGGGAGACTCCACCCTCTCCCCAGGAGCCAGACAGCCTCCAAAGCTGAGGCCAAGCCATGGCACTGGGGGTGCCCCTCTGTGCCAGCTGGGACTGGGGACGGGCTTGTTCCCTTCCCGGGTCTGAACAAGACCACAGCCTCTCAGGCAATCCTTAGACAGTCGCTTTTGGGGTTGTCAGACCACACCTGGGGACTTTGCACTTGGGGACAGAGTCAAGGAGGCATGAAGGCAAGGGCTGGGGGAAAGCTGTGTGGGGTCCAGGGTGTGGGTCTGGGGACAGCCCTTGAGGGTTCTTCTCTTCAGCTGAGGGGAGCTAAAGACCCCAGCCCCCAATGGGGGCAATGATGCCTGGGACAGAGGGAGGATGAGGGCCATCCAAGGAATACTCAGAGGGGCAAGGGACACCCTTGGTGAGGGGGCTCACCACAGCCTCCCAGGCTGACAGAGGTGAGGAGACCCTTGGGCCTCTACTGTCCCTTAGTGTCGAGGGGCTGAAGCCAGGCATGTGTCCCATTGGTTGTGTGGTTCTCCTGGGTCTCCCAGGGAGGTGGCAGAGGGGCGTGGAAGGGGCTTTGCTGGGCAGAGCTGACCCCCGACCACAGGATGCCCATGGGGTGCCTGGTGTGGGGCAGCTGACATGCAAGACATCCTAGGACATGCAGATCTGCACAGACCCCCCTACTTAGCCCTCCCAGTTGATCTAGCTCCCAGCGTCCCCCAAAGAGGCTCTGCGGCCACCTCCTGCTCCTGCCCCAGCTCCGTGTCTGTTACCATGTCCCGTTCTCCTCTGCACGTGCCAGTTGGCTGTGTTACTGGAGTCAGTAACCTCAGAGGCAAAGGGAGTAGGAGGGGGCACTGGGTCTTCTCCCTGTGTGCTGGGCAAGGGGGCTGTGGTGGGAGGGTGTCTGCATGGAGCTGGGCGGGATAAAGGCCTTTGGCTCACAAAGATCCATTCTTCTCCCCTCCGGGTCTTAGGAGACGATTCTCCAGGGGAATTTCAGTTTACATTTGTCTCCAAAAGGGGCCAAGCCATTCTCCTATCCCACTTCTCCCTCATCTCAGCTCTGACCACCCTGGTCTCCATTCCTGTCCTCCAACGCTGCAAGCTCCTTTCTGCCCAGGGCCTTTGCACAAGCTTTGCTCACCACTTGGACCATCTCTCCCCAGTCCTGGTGTGGCTAGGGCCTTATGCTTGTCAGGCCTCAGAGCCTTCCCCACTCACCTTATCTAGAGCCAGTTCCCCTCCAGAATCTCTGATGGACACCCTTGGGTTCACTTCTCCTTCAGAATGAGGTTGTTGCCCGTTTTCCTTAACACTCTCCCGTCAGGTAGACCAGTTAGACCGTGAGCTCCAGGAGGGCAGGAAGTTTCATCTGTTCTGTTCCTTCTGTGTCCTCAAAATCCAGAACGGAGCCCAGCAAACAGTAGGTGCTCAATAAATGTTTGTTGGATGAATAAATGGGCAGGGTTACTGTGAAAACAGTGATTGGAAGAGCGAGCGGGACATGGAGGAGAATTTCATAGGCTGGCGAAGGGGGTGGTTTCCAAAACTGCTTTGGGTGGGGAGGAAAGGGGGCGCGACCCATTTTCCCGGAAGTTGCATGCACCTCCGCCGGCGGCCGACAGGTGGCGCGCGCTCCCCGCCCTGCAGCGGCGGGAAGCAGAGGTAGAAAAACCAGGAGTGTGTGATTAAGGAGGCCACCTCAGGCTTAGCCCTCTCCCCTGTCTGTCTCCTGGGTGAGCCCCTGGCCCCAGATTTGGACGCCAAGCCCTGAGACCCTGCCTCTGGCGTCCACGCTTGGTTGGGAGACATTTTGCTCAAATGGGGGTCTGAGAGGCATGGGAATGGTGGGCTGAGGGGTAGGGAGAGCCTCGGGCATCTGCCCCTCCTTCCCACCCTTGCCTTTCCGCATCCCGCATCCCGCAGGGCTTGCTATGAGCACGTCCTACCTTAACCCTATACAGGCTAGAGCTGCTAGAGCCCTGCCCTTTGTGGTCTCACGGTGAACATCTGTGGGATAGTGAAGGGACAATCCCCATTTTACAGATGGGGAAACTGAGGCTCAGGGAGGTGCTGTGGCTCACCCAAGTTCACAGAGCAAGAAACTGGTGAGGCTGAGGCTGGAGCCCCAGGCCTATTCAATTTCGGAGTCAGCCTGTTTTAAAAACATTTTAAAATGGATTTTTTAATTACTCAAAATGATACAGGAATCCCTTTGGGAAGCTAAAGTCTCCCCTGGCCCTCCCCATCTCAGCCCAGAGAATGAGGTGGGGTGCCCTTCCAGCCTGCTTTCTGTGCCTTTACACACAGAGCTACACATACCACAGGGTCTCTGGATTTCTTGCTGGGTCACTGGGTGTGAACGTCTCCTCTCTGGGCCTCAGTTTCTTCATCTTTAAAATAGGCTGGATGATGCTTAACTTACCTTCTGGGGTGGCTGTGAGGATTGAATAAGTGAGTTATCCACAAGCTCCAGACCACAGGCAGTACCCAGTCCATATGGGACCCCTCTGGTGGAGGGAGGGAGCTGTCACATTCTCTGCTATTTCCCAGTACGTGGCCCTGGTGCCCAGGACCTATCTGTGGTCTGATGCTGTCTGTAACCCCACTGCATGCTGTGTCTGTGTTTGATGTATGCGGTGACCGCTTAGGGGTCAGTGGGTGCATGCAGCCCGGGCCCTGTAGACCAGGGTTTCGCCACCTCAGCACTATTGACATTTAGGGCCAGATCATTCTTTGTGGTGTGGGGACTGTCTGTGCACTGTAGCATGTTAAGCAGCATCCCTGGCCTCAACCCACCAGATGCCAGTAGCACCCCAAGTTGTGACACCTAGAAATGTCTCCAGGCATTACCAGTGTCCCCTGGGGGCAGAATCTCGCTCGTTGGCAACTGCTGGGCCAGTGTGTACACCCGTGGATCAGTGTGTACACCCGTGGGTCAGTGTATACTCCTGTTCCGACCTGCTTCTCTGGTGGTGCTTGGTTTGGCTGACCCAGAAGCAGACTCTGACACATGGATTATTTGGGGGATAATCACAGGAAACCTAGGTGGCGGGAGAAGGGAGGTATTATAGGCTGATTTGTGTCCCCCAAAAAGTTGTGTTCAAGTACCTGTGGATGTGACCTTCTTTACGATAGGGTTGATCCTAATCTTATATGACTGGTGTCCTTATAAAAAGATGAGAAGCAACACAGAGATAGATGCAGAGGGAAGATGGCAATGTGACAATAGGATTAATACAGCCACAAGCCCAGGAACATCTGGAGCCACCGGCAACTGAAAGAAGCAAGAAGAATCCTCCCCTAGAGCCTCCGGGGGGAGTGTGGCCTGCTGACACCTTGGTTTTCGACTTCTGGCCTCCAGAACTGTGAGATAACACATTTCCGTTGTTTTAAGACACCCAGTTTGTGGCACTTTTTTACCGCAGCTGTGGGAAACTAATACGGAAGTGAGGCAGAGAAGTGGGCTGTTATCAACCAGGCCTCTGCTGTGGGCAGCTGGGGCTCGATCCCGCTGGGGTCCTCCAGGAGACTCTGTGGAGCACACACTTGATGGGAGAGGAAGCTGAGGCACTGGTCCACCCAGGGTTGCCCCAGTTCCAGGGCATTAATCCCTGAGCCTCTGGCTCCCTGCTGTGCGCTCTGAGTGCCCCAGCAGGCACGTGGTTGGGGGCATCTGTCTGGGGGTTTCTCCACCTTGTAGTGTGGCTGTTCCTGGGGGTCTTTGGGCTAGCTGAGCCCGGCTGTGAGAGCCCGCTGGATGTTGGTGCCGCCAGCTCTGTGTCTGCTTGGTGTGCCGGTGTGTGTTTATCTGCCACACATGTGTTTGCGTCTGTATTTATCTGGCACGAGTGAGCACGTCTTTGTTTTCCCTTCTGCTCCATCTCTACGAACGTGGAGGAAACTTCTGTTTTTAATTAAGGGCCGGGGAACTTGCTTATTGCCACGTTAGCAACTGCTTTATTAATTAGGTGAATCATAAATGATCTTTCCATGCCTTCCCTGAGGTCAGACCCGAGGCACTCTGCCCTGGAACCTGCAGCGGTGTGGCCATTTTGGGGCCACAGACCTGACATTCCCCAGAGGGAGTGGCAAAGCCTGCCCCCTTCTGTGTGCAGAACAGGGAAACTGAGGCACGATCTGAAGGAAGCCTTTCGGATGGCAGTGAGGACAACAAAGTTAATAATAACTGGAAATCAATTACATGCAAGGTGTTTTATGTGCATAAAAGCTTGATGGGTCTCTAAGACACACATGTATGAGAAAAGGAATTCTTATTCCCATTACACAGATGAGGAAGCTGAGGCTCTGGTAGGAGCTAGCCCTTGTGTGGAAGCTGGAGGCTCTGGGTCTCCAAGGCTTATGCCCCGTTCCTTTCTGATGACATCCACTCTTGAGACTGTCTGGGGTGGCTTGGTCCTCATCCTTGCCTCAGTTTCCCCTTCTGGTCACCATGCACACTTCCCTGCTGGCCCTGGCCAGGCTAGCCCACCGGCAACTCAATAATCTATGGTGCTTGGCAAGGTGCTGGGTCCCTCACACTTTCCTCCCTCGGATGCGTGGCCTGGGGCCTGGCTGGCTCTGTAAGCACCGATATTAATTAGCATTAATTAATAATCCCCTGTGGGCAGAGTGGTGCTGGTGGATCTCCAAGCTCTAAGGCATCTGGAGGCTAACTTGAGTCCCCTGCGAGTGGCAGCTGGGTCTGAGGTGGGCAAGGACTACCAAGTCTGAGCATTAGCCAAGAGCAGAGCCCGTGGTGACACCTCCTAGGTGCCGGCCTTAACCATCCAGGGCCTTTCTTCTGAGGTACCTCTGGGTGGACTTGAACCTCCAACCTTTCAGTTAGCAGCTAAGTGCATTGACCGTATGCTGCACACAGACATAATGGAAACCAATAATCAGAGGCCACAATAATCTTGTGTCCACAAGAGGCGGTATGGTGAGGGTTAAAGGCACAGCCACTGGAGCCAGCTCTGTCACTTACCAGCTGCCTGAGTTTGAAATGGGGACTTAGTGTACCTGGACATCAGTTTCTCCATCCGTAAAATGGGGCAAAAACAGTAAGGACTTCATGGGATTGTTGCAAAGATCAGATAAAATAATGCCTATAAAATGCTTACCACATGCTAGGCATGTTGTAAGTGTGCAATAAATACCGGCATAAATCAAGGGAGAAAAGAAACAACTGGCCAGGCTAATGATTGGGCTAAGGGTAGGGTAGGAGAATGGTAAAGGTTAACTAGTATCCCATAAAGGAATTACACCGTACTTATGATTGGTCCCTTGGGCATCTGCCTCCTTGTTCACAGCTGTGTAGTATTCCACCCATTGTTTACTGATGGACATTTGGGTTATTGCCTACTTTGCAAAGTCCCAAGCAGTCCTGCCAAAAGCATCCTAGCTCCCACCTCCATGCACGAGGTTCTCTGTGGCCAGCCATCCAGAAGGTGAGTTGATGATGGAAAGTTTGTGCACTTCACATTTTAACACATGTTGCCAAGCTGCTCCCCAAAACCACTGTGCAGTTTACTTCCCTTTTGTATGGGAGCGCCTCAAGAGTTTAGTTCAAACGTGGGTCAGAGCTGCCCATTGTTGCTGTATCCTACTCTCAGTAGTGCTTCTGTTCCAGGGGGAGATGCAGAGGCTTTCCTAAACCATCCCTTGGGTGTTGCATACCAAAGTGACCTTCTCTGAGATCTGGTGTCCCTGAACCCTAAGGGAACTGGGAGACTCAGGATGTGGTCGATCTGGGAGGTGACCCCAGGAAGCACAGGAAAGGGAGAGGAGGATTGAGTCAGAGAAGGGCAGACGGGTTGTTTATGAGCGGGTCGCGCCTATGGGCAACGGTGGCTCAGTCCTGCCGGGGAGCTTTAGGAGACAGAGAACACACACCTGGGAGTTTTCCCCACCAAGGGGCAAGGGAGCCGGGATATTGATCCACCTCCTTCAGACACTGGGGTAAGGGCTTCTCCTGAAGGGCATTTGCTCTCCAGCACTCTGCCTGCCTAGGGGATTGTCTAGCAGCCAGCCGCGGCCAGTCCTGGTGGTGTCAGTGCGTCCAGGAGCATGTGTACTGTGGGATATGGGTGAACACAGCTACTCTGGGGAAAGGAGGCACAGACAATAGAACAAGTAAGTCACGCAGCATGTTTGAAGGGGTGAGGCTTGAAGGAAAAGAACAATGGGAGCAGGGCACAGGCTGTGGGTGGAGGTTCCTAACACCTAGCTTGGCACCCAGTAGGCAACTAATAAATGCTACCTTGCTTCTCTCTAGTTCATGGGGAGCCGGCAAGTGGAGGGAAGTGAGTGTGGAATGGCCACCCAGGCAGGGTGGGAAGGGGGTGGTGCAAGGCTGGTAATGATGCTGAAAAGTAATCGGCCCTTCTCTCTGGGAGGCGGTGGAACTCTAATTAGAACGAAAATGTGGTTTAATGAGGATGAAAACGGTAATTGTGCTGGGCAGCACCAGCCAGCCACCAGCCCGCAGTGCTGCTTTCCCAGGGGCCCCTCCTGGGCCTCCAAGGGGCCGGGACTGCGTGGGTGAGGAGGACTGGGGTGCTAGGAGCCTCACTTTCCCCCACAGGGTCCTCCAGAGGTGCCAAGTCGGAGACCTTGGGCAGAGCTCCCAGCGTCTGGGGCTGGTTCCAGGGACCGGGCCCTGCTTTTCCAGCCCACACCTTGTTCCAACAGTAATACCCCAAGCAGGAGAACCAAAATGGTACTGTCTTCTATTGAGCACCTACTATGAGCCAAATACTAACCCTCGTAATCCTTAGACCTACACCCATTTTATAGATGGGGAAGCTGAGGCGCAGAGAAACCTTGAGTCCTGGTAGGAATATGTTAAACAGTGGGTGAGAAAGGTGGGCTCAAGTCCCCAGGGATCTACTTCTCTCCTAAATCTGAGGGCGTCAAGGGGTTGCCAGCCATCCTGGCCAAGGGCCCTTCCTTCCCATCTGTCCCTCACCCAGCTTCCCTGACTATGCTTGAGGTGCACACTCCCATCTCTTTGGGGCTCCACTTGCTATTTCCCCTCTTCTTGTGGAGGTGGGCGTGGCGGAGGGTGGTGGGCATGGCTGGGTGGGGTGGTGGGCATGACACATCACTTCAAAAACAAAAACCATTGCCATCCAGTGGATTTTGACTCATAGCGACCCTATAGGACAAAGAAGAACTGCCCCATAGGGTTTCCAAGGAGCAGATGGTGGATTCGAACTGCCAACCTTTTGGTTAGCAGCCGAATGCTTAACCACTATGCACCCAGGGCTCCGTGGCACATAATAGGAGCTCGATAAATATTTGCTGAAGAAATGAATCACACACATACACCTGCCATTACAAATGAGGAAATAGAAGCTCAGAGATCAAAGTCACCCGCTGAGTGGTGGGACCAGGATTTGAACCCTTTCTGTTGCCACAGCCTGTGCCACCAACCAGGATGCTGCCCTCTCCCCTAGCTGGTGCAGGGCACTGTGCCTGATACTCAGATGTGTCTTCTGGGTTGGAGTCCGTTTGAGAGTGGACCAGCTCCCAGGGGAGCCCCTGGGGATTATGGCGACAGTAGCTTCTGTTTATTAAACACCCACTGTGTACGCTCAGAGAGACTCAGAGAGGCTCTGCCACGTGCCCAGGGCCCCACAGCTGACACGCGGTACCTAGTCTATGTAGTGGGCTAAATGGTGGCCCCCCCAAAAGATCTGTCCAAGTCCTAACTCCCAGGACCTGTGAATGTGACCTTATTTAGAAAAAGGGTCTTTGCAGATGTAATTAAGTTAAGGGTTCTGAGATGAGATCATCCTGGATTTGACCAGATGGTTCCTAAATCCAATGACAAATGTCCTTATAAGAAAGAAGCAGAGAGACAGGGAGAGCGAGGAGGAAGTCAGGTGAAGATGGAGGCAGAGGTTGGAGTGACACTGCCACAGGCCAGGCAAGACCTCGAGACCCCAGGAGCTGGGAGAAGCAAGGAAGGAGCCTCCCCCAGAGCCTTCCAAGGTAGCATGGCCCCGCTGACTTCTTGATTTCAGACTTCTGGTCTCCAGAGCTGGGAGATAATATATTTCTATTATTGTAAACCACCTAGTTTGTGGTCATTCGTTACGGCAGCCCAGAAACAAATGCAGTCTACTCTTCCACATTTTGTCACAAACGTTGTCCAATGTACAGAAAAGTTGAAGGAACTGTCCAGTGAACACCACCCATACAGCCACCACCTAGAGTCTACAGCCGACGTTCAGCTGTATTTGCTTTGTCACTATCTGTCCCTCTATCCATCCATTCGTCACTGAATTTTTTTAATGCCTTTCAACCTAAGTACCCTTTCCCGTTTATTTTAACACAGCAGCCAAAAGAATATTTTAAAAGTCAGATCATGTCCTTGTCCTACTCAAAACCCTCCCGAGGCTCCCCTGTGAGGCCTTACTGTACCTCCTGTGCCATCCCTTGCCCCTCCCACCTTGTCCTTCATCATCCTCCAGACCTGGCCCAGTGACCACGGCCACCACTGGCCACATGTGGCTGCTGAGCTCTTTAAAATGACCAGTCTGGATTGAGATCCGCTAAGTGTGAAGTACACATGGGATTTCGGCTGCGAAAGGTTGGCGGTTCAAATCCACTCAGAGGCTCCTCAGAAGAAAGGCCTGGTGATCTACTTCCCAAAAATCAGCCACTGAAAACCCTACAGAGCAAGCTCTACTCTGATACACATGGGGTTGCCATGAGTTATTCAACTCGAAGGAAAAGAGGATGTGAGATATCTCATTAATAATTTTTATGTTGATTACATGTTGAAATGGTAAGATTTTGGCTATGTTGGATTAAATAAAATACATGATTAACATTAACTGCATCTATTTCTTTTTTACTTTTTAAAATGTGGGCTACTGGAAAAATCAAAATTATGTATGTGGCCAGTGTCATACTTCTGTTCGTCACGTGCGCTGGTCCAGGATGTCCCTTCTGTAAGAGTGGGGATCTTTGCCTATTCTCTGCTGTGGCCCAGCATACAGTAGGCGTTCAAAAACTATTTGTTGAATGAATGAATGAATGAAGCTGTAGAGCCCGAGCTCTAAGGTATAACATATTCACCTGTGCGTGAAGACCTCTACTCAGTTGCCTCTCCACGGAGACATCTGGTCTCCTGGTGCCTCTTAAACGGAGGGAAAGGGGGTGCAGAGAGGCTCCAGGCGTGGTACCTGGAGTCCCCCCTCCCCCCCCAGCTTCCTGGCTCTTCTATGGGGCAGGAGGGAATGGAGATGGGGGGGTGTGCAGGCCTGGCACCAGAGCCAGGCGCGGGGCTGCAGGGTAGGCTCCGCCTGCCGGGTCCCCTCCAGGGGTTGCGCTGGCGGGAAGGGGCCGGGCTGCCCGGCAGGCGGGGACGGAGCCGGGGTGTCTGCTATCGACCGCCTGGCTGCCGCAGGGAAGCTTTTTAGACCCGCTAGCGCATCCCTGCGGGGGCGAAGGTCCGGGGCTACCCTCTTCCCTACAGGGGGAGGCACCGACTTCCGCTCCCCACATCCCACCCCCCAGCAGTTCCTGCAGCACTGCTTCCAAACACCTGGTTGGGGTTCCTTTCCCGGAACGTTTTTGGGGGTTTGTGGAAGTCCAGTCCAGGAGCAGAGTGTGTGCTCTGAGTGTGCACGACCCTGTGCCCCACAGGTCAAAGTGTGGAACGTGTCTGTCCAGAAGGCGCCAGAAGGCGCCAGAAGGCTCCCTGTGCCCCATCCAGTCAGTCGCCTGAGGGTCCTGGGGCTGCCGTAACAAAGCCACAAACCGGGTGGCTTAAAACAACAGAAATTTATTGTCTCACAGCTCTGGAGGCTAGAAGTCCCGTCACGGTGTCATCAGGACCACGTTCTCTCCGAAAGCTCTAGGGGAAGATCCTTCCTTGTCTCTCCGGGCTTCTGGTAGCCCTAGGCATTCCTTGGCTTGCAGCTGCAGGGTAACTCCATCATCACGTGGCAGTCGTCTGTCTTCATCTGTTTCTATGGCAGGTCTTTTCTCTTTTATAAGAACACCAGTCATATTTAGATTAGGGCCCACTCTACTCCAGTATAACGAGCCCTGGTGGTCCAACAGTTAAGGCTCGGCTGACCAAAAGGTTGGGGAAGTTCGAACCCATCCAGCAGCTCTTCAGAAGAAAGACCTGGCGATCTGCTTCTGTAAAGATTATAGCCTAGAAAACCCTATGGGGGCAGTTCTACTCTGAGCTGAAAATGGACTCGATGGCACCCAGCAACAATGACTACTCCGGTATGACCTCATGTTAATTCAGTTGATATCTTCAAAGACCCCATTTCCAAACAAGGTCATATTCACAGGTACCTGGGGTTAGGACTTCTGACTTATCTTTTTGGGGAACACAATTCAATCCATAACATCCCCTCATCCCTCACCCCCAAGCACTATTCTGATTTGTGTGTCTTCTTTTGTCTGGTACCTTCCACTCCACACAATGCATTTGGGATTCATCCGTGCTGTATTAGTACCAGTTGCCATTGAGTTGATTCCAATTCATGGTGACCCCATGTGTGTCAGAGTAGAACTGCACTCCATAGGGTTTTCAGGGGCTGATTTTTCAGAAGTAGATCACCAGCCCTGTCTTCTGAGGTGCCTCTGGGTGAACTCCAACTGCCACCTTTCAGTTAGTAGACAAGCACGTGTGTATCAGTAGTTAATTCCTTTTTATTGCCGAGCAGTATTCCATGGTATGAATGGACCTCAGTTTACTTCTTCATCCTCCTGTCGGTAGACATTTGGGTTATTTCCAGTTTTTTGATGATTATGAGTAAAGTTGCTATGAACATTTGCCAGTGACAAATTGGCAACAAGAAGTCTTTGTGTGGATGATTGTTTTCATTTCTCTTGGGTAAATACCTAGGAGTGGAATTGCTAGGCTGTGTGGTTAAGTGTATAACTTTATAGAAACAACTGGCCTGTTTTCCAAAGTGATTGTACCATTTTGCACTCCCACAGCAGTGCATGGCATTCCAGTTCCTCCACACCTTGTCAGCACTTGGTAATGTCAGTCTAATTTGGCCATGTTGGTGGCTGTAGCCTGGACCACTGAAGTCTCTTCCACCTTGGTCCTGAGTCTGGCCAGGTCCCCTACAGCACTTTGTCCTCTCAGAAACCAGATACATATTTTGTCTTTAACATTCCTTTTTTTTACTATGGATAATACTCATACAGGTGAAAAAGTAGAGCCCTTATGGTCCCATCTCCTGGCTTCAGCAATGATCCACATTTTGCCTATCTTGTTTCATCTCTTACCTCCCAGCTTTAAAAAAAATGGAACATTTTAAGGCAAAGTCCATATGGCTTCACCCCAAAATCCTTCAGGAGGTATCAGAGGACTCTTCTTAAAATGTAAATCAGATGACATCGGCCTCTGGCTTGAAATTGTTGAAACCAATACCAAACCCACTGCTGCCAAGTTGATTCTGACTCATAGCAACCCCCATGTGTTACAGAGTAGAACTGTGCTCTATAGGGTTTTCTTGGCTGTAATCTTTATGGAAGCAGATTGCCAGGACTTTCTTCTTTGGCACTCCTGGGTGGGTTTGAACCACTAACCTTTAGGTTAATAGTCCGGTGCAAATTGTTTGTGCCACCCAGGGAAATTTGAAATTGTCCAGTGATTTTTAATTGCTCTTAGACAAAATTGATATTTCTTCCCACAGCCTCCCTGATTGCTGCTGGCCTCTCTGCCTTCATCTTCTACCCCTCTTCCCCTCAGTCTCTGCTCCAGCCACATTGTCCTCAACATACTCCAACCATGTTCTTGCCTCAGGGCCTTTGTGCTCACTGTTCTGTCTACCTGGATTGCTCCTCCCCAGATACCTGCATGGTTCCTGTGGTGCCAGCTTCTAAGATGGCCCCTGTATGATTAATAACTAACATAAGGCTGATTTCCAAAATGCGATGATAACTCATAATCACACTTTCCCACTTCATTCTGACGTGAGCCATCTATGTGGCACTTTCTCTCTCTGACCTTAACCACTCAGATTTGGGTCTCCACAAGTTAGGACTTTGTCCTTCCAGCACCCGCCAAATAAGCAAACACCAGCCTGTCTGCTGGTTCTCACTGACCCTGGTGGGTTCAATAATTCACTAGAATGACTCGCAGAACTCTTACCTATACTTAGTTACCCATTTATTATAACCAGAAAGGATACAAGCCTGGAGACGCATCAGGCAAGGTCTGGGAGATTTCCTGGCATGGGGCCTCCATTGTCCCCAGAGACGTGCTGCCCCATTTCCTGTGCATGGCTGTTCTCACCAGTCCAGGAGACCTCAACAAGAGCGCTTCAAGGTCCTGGGTCCCCTAGTCATTGGGACTTCAATGGATATGCATGACTTGGGCCTTAATACATAGTTATGATTGGTCCAGTCAGTGAATATGTAGAACTGCATTAGCTCCTCCTCCTTTCCTGAAGTTAGTTTGCCTGGTGTGGGGCCTGTGTAGCCCCTAATTGCCTGACTATTTTGGAAAAAAAAGGCATCTTGACTGTTCGGGTTATTTTCAGAAACCAGAGCCAAAGGGCCAAACAAGTTCTTTGTCCCACTGCCGCCAATGGTTCCACCTCCTGGTCTTTTTGTCCTTGTGTGATACCCTCTGCATGAGTGTGGGCAGGACTTAGGGATTGGCTTCTAACCAACAGAACATGGTGAACATGAGGAATGTCAATTCCAAGATCAGGTTATATAAGGCTGTTACGTCCGTCTTGCTGACTCTCTCCCTCTTGCCCTCTTGCTTTCCAAGCTTTAATGAAGCCAGGTGCCACGCTGTGAGATGCTCCATGGAGAGGCCCACGTGGCAAGGAACTGACAGCTACCTCCAGTCAACAGCCAGAGAGGAACCGAATTCCGCCCACAGCCATGTGAATGTCTTAGTTATCTAGTGCTGCTATAACAGAAATACCACAAGTGGATGGCTTTAAGAAAGAGAAATTTATTCTCTCACAGTCTAGGAGGCCAGAAGTCTGAATTCAGTGTTCAAGCTCCAGGGGAAGGCTTTCTTTCTGTTGGCTCTGGAGGAAGGTCCTTGTCATCAGTCTTTCCTTGGTCTAGGAGCTTCTCCACGCAGGAACCCCAGGTCCAAAGGACCCACTCTGGTCCTGGCTCTGCTTTCTTGGTGGTATGAGGTCCTCATGTCTCTCTGCTTGCTTCTGTCTTTTATATCTCAAAAGACATTGGCTTAAGATGCAACCTAATCTTATAGATTGAGCCTTGACTCATTAACATAACTGCCGCTAATCCCATCTCATTAATGTCATAGTGACAGCATTTACAACACATAGGAAAATCACATCAGATGACAAAATGGTGGACAATCACACAATACTGAGAATCATGGCCTAGCCAAGTTGACACATATTTTCTGGAGATACAATTGAATCCAAAACAGTGAGCTTGGAAGCCGACCCTTCCCAGTGAAGCCTTGAGATGACTGTAGCCCAGGACACCATGGCCACAGACATGACTACAGACTCACGAGACTGCCGGAGCCAGGGGACCCCACAAAGCCGCACCCAGATCCCGACCTTCAGGAACTGTGCGGTAATACACGGTATTGTTTTGAGCCACTAAGTTTCAGGCTAATTTGTTACTCAGCAACAGATAATCAATACAACTCCTTCCCATACCTCCTTCAGCTCTTTGCTCAAAAGTTACCTGTTCAGTGAGAACTCCCTGGCTGCCCAATTAAAATGACACCCCCACGCCCAGCACACCTATCCCCTTCTCTGCTTCATTTTCCTGGTAGCATTTATCACCTTCCCTTAAAACCAGCTGCTGTCCAGTTGACTCTAACTCATGGTCACCCTATGTGTGTCAGCAGAAAACTATGCTCCACTGAGTTTTTAAATTTTTTGCAGGGGTAGTGGGCACAACATTACTTCATTTGAAAGAATGGTACAAATGAAAGCACTTAAATGGATGTTTGGGGACAATTTATAGAAAAGGTAAAGGTAAACCCAACCTGCGTGTGCTGTCTTGGTGACCACGGACGTCACCCCCGCGGCTACGGTGAAACCAGGCTAAAGCTTAGCTGTCTCCGTCACTGTCTCCCTGGGTGTGCTTGTCAAAGAGATACTCTGCCAGGCCAGATTCCGGGGGCTCCCATCTTGTGCAAGTTGGTTACGTAGTCACCCAATTCTTTGATGGATTTCACCTGCTCATTTAGGTAATGCGTCTCAATGAACTCACACAAATGGGGGTCGTTCTTGTCAGTGGCCAGTCTGTGCAGTTCCAGTAGTGACTGATTCATGCTTTTTCCCAAGTGTATTGCACACTCCACTGCATTCAACCTACTGTCCCAGTCATTACGGTCTGTTTTGTGATATTTTGAAGGAAGATTCAGCCACCTCGTTGGTTCTGCAGCTTCATCCCTTTCTCAGCATGTTCCCTCTCCTTGTGAAGCTGGTGGAGAAAATATTTCACAAAATTCTTCAAAGCCACATCATCAGGGTTGAAGTACATAGACAGGTAGACATAGGAGGCATAGAGCTCCAGGTTGATGTGGCAGTTGATAGTGGTCTCCGAGTCCTGGCTGTAGTTCCGGCACACCTGCGAGGAGGACACAATCATCATGGCGGCAGCCGTTGAGGAGAGGCGTCAGTGGCTGGCTGTGCTGGTGTGGGCCTTGAGGCGTCCAAGGCTGCTGATGTGAGGAGGTTTGGGAGGGCTGGCTGGGAACTACCAGCTGGGGGGAGGTTGGCCAGTGCCAGGTTCTGTTCAAGCACTGTTGAAGCAGGAGACCTCTGCGACTTTTCGAAGAACTCTTCATAGGGTTTCAGTGACTGATTTTTTGGAAGTAGATCGCCAGGCCTTTCTTCCAAGGCATCTCTGGGTAGACTTGAACCTCCAACCTTTTTGTTAGCAGCTAGGCACATTATCGGTTTGCACCACCCAGGGATTCCAAAACCAGTTGCCATAGAGTCCATTCCACTCATGGTGACCCCATGTGTGTCAGAGTGGAACTGTGCTCCATGGGGTTTTCAATGGCTGGTTTTTTTTGGAAGCAGATTGCCAGGCCTTTCTTCTGATGCACTTCTGGGTGGGCTCCACTGTACCTAACTTATTCCTTGCCTGCCTCCCTCTACTGGAACGTTGGTCAGCTCTGTGAGGGCAAGGGCCTTGTCTGCTTTGTTCACTGCTGCATCCCCAGTCTTAGAACACTAAGGGGCACACAGCAGGCCTCAAGAAATACTTGTCGAAAGAGTGTATCTTAGTTATCCAGTGCTGCTATAACAGAAATACCAAGAGTGAATGGCTTTAACAAACATATTTATTTTCTCACAGTTTAGGAGGCTAGAGGTCTGAATTCAGGATGCCACCTCTAGGGGAAGACTTTCTCTCTCTCTCAGCTCTGGCCAGGGGGAAGGTCCTTGTGTCTTCAGTTTGTTTCCTGGTTCCTTGGAGATCTCCATGTGGCTTGACATCCATCTTCCCCCTTCTCTGCTTGCCCACTTGCTTGTTTAATCTCTTTTATATCTCAAAAGAGAATGACTCAAAACACACCCCACACTAATCCTGTCTTGTTAACATAACAAAGACAACCCACTTCCAAGTGGGATTATAACCACAGGCATAGAGGCTAGGATTTAAAACACATAGTTTTGGGGACACAATTCAATCATAACAGAGTGATTAAATGAATTTTTGTTACACGAGCTTTGCAGTCCGTGGTTCTGGCTTGGGTCTTGGTTGCCCCCCACCTTCCCACCCCAGTCCATTCCTTCTCCCACTCCCAGCATACCTACATACTTTTCACACCTTCCCATCTCACAGGGATTTTTCAGGGACAGGAAATTCCCCTCCTACCTAAATAAAGACCCAGAAAGCACTCACCGTGTCTACCAAGACTGGTGTTGGAGACTCCAAGAACACCCATCCCACTGGAGCCCCACCCACTAAGAGGCTCCCCTGTTCCTTGTGCAGGAGTATTTGGCCAGCTTTGACAGGCAGGGGTCCCAGGGTGGGTGTCCTCAGCTCTGAGGAGGTCAGGAGACAGAAGCCTCCCACCCCTCCATCCCTGTTACCCAGTTTGGGGGTTACCCAGTTTGGGGGCATCACAGTTCTCAACCTTGGCCCAACACTAGAATTGCCTGGGGGCTTTAAAAATGCCGCACCTGCCTGCCCCACCCCAGAAAGTCTGATGTAACTGGGTGAGGCTGACTTTGGGAATTTTTGAAAACTCCCCAGCCCACGCACCGGCTTCTAGTTGATTCGGACTCATAGCAACCCCATAGGGTTTCCAAGGCTGTAAATCTTTTATTTATTTATTTATTTATCGTGCTTTAAGTGAAGGGTTACAGTTCAAGTTAGTTTCTCATACAAAAATTTATACATACATTGTTATGTGACTCTAGTTACTCTCCCTGTAATGTGACAGCACACTCTTCCTTTTCACCCCAGATTTCCCGTGTCCATTCAACCAGCTTCTGTCCCTTTTTGCCTTCTCATCTTGCCTCCAGACAGGAGCTGCCCATTAGTCTTGTGTGTGTACTTGAGCTAAGAAGCACACTCTTCACGAGTATCATTTTATGTTTTATAGTCCAGTCTAATCTATGTCTGAGGAGTTGGCTTCAGGAATGGTTTCAGTTTTGGGCTAACAGAGAGTCAGGGGGTCATGTCTTCCGGGGTCCCTCCAGTCTCACTCATACCATTAAGTCTGGTCTTTTTATTAGAATCTGAGTTCTGCACCCCACTTTTCTCCTGCTCCGTCAGGGACTCTCTGTTGTATTCCTTTTCAGCGTGGGCATTGGTGGTAGCCAGGCACCTTCTAGTTCTTTTGGTCTCAGGCTGATGGAGTCTCTGGTTTATGTGGCCCTTTCTGTCTCTTAGGCTAATATTTTCCTTGTGTCTTTGGTATTCTTCATTCTCCTTTACTCCAGGTGGGTTGGGACCAATTGATGCTTCTTAGATGGCTGCTCGCTAGCTTTTAAGACCCCAGGCACCACTCACCAAAGTGAGATGCACAACACTTTCTTAATAAACTTTGTTACATCACTTGACCTAGATGTCCCCTGAAACCATGGTCCCCAGAACCCTGCCCCTACTACTCTATCCCTTAGTATTTGGTTGTATTCAGGACACTTCTTAGCTTTGGTTTAGTTCAGCTGAGCTGACTTCCCCTGTATTGTGTGTTGTTCTTCTCTTCACCTAAGATAATTCTTGTCTACTATCTAGTTAGTGAATACCCCTCTCCCTCCCTCCCCACCCTCGTAACCATCAAATAATGTTTTCTTCTGTGTTTAAACCTTTCCTTGAGCTCTTATTATAGTGGTATTATACGATATTTGTCCTTTTTCGACTGACTAATTTCACTCAGCATAATGCCTTCCAGATTCATCCATGTTATGAAATGGTTTGCAGATTCATCGTTGTTCTTTATCCTTGCGTAGTATTCCATTGTGTGAATATACCATAATTTGTTTATCCATTCGTCCGTTGATGGGCACCTAGATTGTTTCCATCTTTTTTGCTATAGTGAACAGTGCTGCAATGAACATGGGTGTGCATATATCTATTCGTGTGATGGCTCTTATTTCTGTAGGATATATTCCAAGGAATGGGATTGCTGGATCATATGGTACTTCTACTTCTAGCTTTTTAAGGAAGCACCAAATCAATTTCCAAAGTGGTAGTACCATTTTACATTCCCACCAGCAGTGTGTAAGTGTTCCAGTCTCTCCACAACCTCTCCAGCATTTACTATTTTGTGTTTTTTGGATTAATGCTAGCGTTGTTGGGGTGAGATGGTATCTCATTGCAGTTTTGATTTGCATTTCTCTAATGGCTAATGATCGTGAGCATTTCCTCATGTGTCTGTTAGCCACCTGAATGTCTTCTTTGGTGAAGTGCCTGTTCCTATCCTTTGCCCATTTTTTAGTTGGGTTATTTGTCTTTTTGTTGTTGAGGTTTTGCAGTATCTTGTAGATTTTAGAGATTAGACGATGATCAGATATGTCATAGCCAATTTTTTTTTCCCAGTTTGTAGGTTGTCTTTTTACTCTTTAGTGGAATTTTTTTGATGAGTATAAATGATTGATTTTTAGGAGCTCCCAGTTATCTAGTTTCTCTTCTGGTGTTTGTGCTTTGTTACTTATGTTTTGTATTCTGTTTACGCCATGTATTAGGGCTCCTAGTGTTGTCCCTATTTTTTCCTTCAATGATCCTTATCATTTTAGATTTTATATTTAGGTCTTTAATCCATTTTGAGTTAGTTTTTGTGCATGGTGTGATGTATGGGTCTTGTTTCAGTTTTTTGCAGATGGATACCCAGTTATGGTACCACCATTTCCTAAACAGACCGTCTTTTCCTCAATTAACGGACTTTGGGCCTTTGTCAAATATCAGCTGCTCATAGGTGGATGAATTTACATTTGGATTCTGAATTCTGTTCCATTGGTCTCTGTATCTGTTGTTGTACCAGTACCAAGCTGTTTTGACTACCATGGCGGTATAATAGGTTCTAAAATCTGGTAGTGTGAGGCCTCCCACTTTGTTCTTCTTCTTCAGTAATGCTTTACTTATCCAGGGCCTTGTCTCTTTCCATATGAAGTTGGTGATTTGTTTCTCCATCTCATTAAAAAATGCCATTGGAATCTGGATCGGGATCACATTGTATCTATAGATCGCTTTGGGCAGAATAGACGTTTTCACAATGTTGAGTCCTCCTATCTATGAGCAAGGTATGTTTTTCCACTTATGCGGGTCTCTTTTGGTTTCTTGCAGTAGTGTCTTGCAGTTTTCATTGTATAGGTCTTTTACGTCTCTGGTTAGATCGATTCCTAAGTATTTTATCTTCTTGAGGGCTATTGTAAATGGTATTGATTTGGTGATTTCCTCTTGGAAGTTCTCTTTGTTGGTGTAGAGGAATCCAACTGATTTTTGTATGTTTATCTTGTATCCTGAAACTTTGCTGAAATCTTCTATTAGTTGAGTAGTTTTCTTGTGGATTCTTTGGGGTTTTCTGTGTATAGGATCATATCATCTGCAAATAGAGATACTTTTACTTCTTCCTTACCAATCTGTATGCCTTTTAGTTCTTTTTCTAGCCTAATTGCTCTGGCTAGGACCGCCAGCACAATATTGAATAAGAGTGGTGATAAAGGGCATCCTTGTCATTCTCAAGGGGAATGCTTTCGGACTCTCTCCATTTAGGATGATGTTAGCTGTTGGCTTTGTATAAATGCCCTTAATTATGTTGAGGAATTTCCCTTCTATTCCTATTTTGTTGAGAGTTTTTATCATGAATGGGGGTTGGACTTTGTCAAATGCCTTTTCTGCATCGAATGATAAGATCATGTGTTTCTTGTCTTTTGTTTTATTTATGTGATGGATGACATTGACTGTTTTTCTAACGTTGAACCATCCCTGCATACCTGGTATGAATCCCACTTGGTCACGGTGAATTATTTTTTTGATATGTTGTTGAACTCTAGGAGTTTGTTGAAGATTTTTGTGTCAATGTTGATGAGGGATATTGGTCTGTAATTTTCCTTTTTTGTGGTGTCTTTACCTGGTTTTGGTATCAGGGTTATGCTGGCTTCATAGAATGAGTTTGGAAGTATTCTGTCCTTTTCCGTGATCTGAAATATCTTTAGTAGAAGTGGTTAACTCTTTTCTGAAGGTTTGGTAGAATTCTCCAGTGAAATCGTCAGAGCCAGGGCTTTTTTCATTGGGAGTTTTTTAATTACCTTTTCAATGTCTTCTTTTGTTATAGGTTTATTTAGTTGTTCTACCTGTGTTTGTGTTAGTTTAGGTAGTTAGCGTGTTTCTAGAAATTTGTCCATTTCCTCTAGGTTTTCAAATATTGTTAGAGTATAATTTTTCATAGTATTCTGTTATGATTCTTTTAATTTCAGTTGGATCCGTTGTGATATCGCCCATCTCATTTCTTATTTGGGTTATTTGCTTCCTCTCCTGTTTTTCTTTTGTCAGTTCCAAGGCTGTAAATATTTATGGAAACAACTGCCACATCTTTCTCCCACGGAGCCGCTGGTGGTTTTGAACCACTGACCTTTTGGTTAGCAGTTGAGCACTTTAACCACTGTACCACCAGGGCTATTTTAAACTCCTGGAGATTCTAATCTGCAGACAGGGTTAAGAATCATTGATCTAAAGCAGTGTTTCTCAGTCAGGGGAAATTTTGCCCCTCCTCCCCTTACCTGGGGACATTAGGCAATGTCCGGAGACATTTTTGTTTGTCACAATGGGGGATGGGGAGGAGTGGTACCAACATTTAGTGGGTGGAGGCCAGGGATGCTGCTGAACATACTACAAAGCACAGGACAGGCCTCCACAACAAAGAATAATCTAGCCCCAAACGTCAACAGGGACAAGGTCAAATAGCCCTGCTCTAGAAGAAGGAAAAACTGAGGCTTGGAGAGAGGAAGTGACTTGGTTAAGCTCAGACAGCAGATCTGTGTGCTCACACTGTTCTTTAGCATACAAAGCAACAAAAAGTACCAAACACATACTGCGAAGGAGAATCCCTTCAGGGGGTAGTGAAGCACAGTAGTTAATCATGCAGACTCGGCAGACTGCCTGGCTCTGTGCCTCAGGCAAGCGCTTGACCTTTCCATGCCTCAGTGTCCCCATTCATCAAATGGGGATATGGCAGTAACAGTACCTGTAAGTCTCACATACTTTGGAAATGTTATCAAGAGGGACCAATCCCTGGAGGCTATCATGCTTGGTAAATGTGATGGTTAAGATTGTGTGTCAATTTGGCTGGGCCATGATTCTCTGTGTTTTAATGTAATCACTCCCATGATTGAATATACTGTGAGTAGCCAATCAGTTGAAAGGGTGTCTCCTTGGGGGTGTGGTCTGCATCTATATAAGCAGATGTTCTGACTTTTTCCTCTATCTGGATCCTGCAGCTGCTTTGTGTCGTCTCATCTCCCGTTCATGGGACTTGAGCTGTCAGCTTATCTGCCGAACCTGGGATTTGTCGATCTGCACAGCCTGTGAGCGGGAGCCCTGCTCTCCAACCTGCTGGTCTTGGGCTTGCCAGCTTCTGCAGCTGTGTGACTTGGGAGAGGCCTCTGCCCTGATCCATGGACTTGGGATGTTCTAGCCTCTACAATCACATGAGCTGTTTCCTTGGTATAATCTCTCTCTCTATATATATATATATATTTATACACTTTACTGGTTTTGCTTCTCTAGAGAACCCAGCC
This sequence comes from Dugong dugon, assembly GCA_030035585.1. Lineage (NCBI taxonomy): Eukaryota > Metazoa > Chordata > Mammalia > Sirenia > Dugongidae > Dugong > Dugong dugon. The sequence continues at coordinate 18,107,465 of CM057462.1, read as the reverse complement.
TAAGACAGTAAAGTAGAGAGTCAGTGAAAAAGAAGAAACCTTCAATGAGATGGATTGACACAGTGGCCACCACAATGGGCTCAAACATACAACAACTGTGAGGGTGGTGCAGGACCGGGCAGTATTTCATTCTGTTGTACACAGAGTCACTGTGAGTCAGAATCGACTCAATGGCACCTGACAACAATACCTGCAAGTCGGCCACTGCGGGAGCTTATGAGCTGTTGGCTGCTTAGGAGGCAGGGTGTCTCCACACAGCCATTTGGGCAACCTGAGAATTGTCTGCCCCCGCAGGAGGGTGGATGGGGTCCACTCAGAGGGGTGGGGAGGGCTCAGTCACTATTATCTGGAGAAAGAACATCCCGGGCAGAGGAAACAGTGAGTGTGGTGGCCCTGGGAGAAAAGGGAGGGGAGCATGCCCTACTCCACCTTCCTTGCTCTCCTCCCTTTTTCCTGAGTTAAAATCTGAAAAGGGCCACCTCTAGATCAGGAGATTACACCCAGTGGTATGCCGGAGCAGATCAAACTGGCTTGCAAAAGCTGATTGTACACAGCTCTTCCTAACCTGGCAGTTCAGCAACATCATGTTCATTGCTTGAAATCAACCAAGGTGGGAGAATTTACACCATGGAAACTGACAAAGAGTACAAATCAAACCTCCCCCTCCCCACCAGCTGGTTTACCAGCACACCATGGCTTACACCCATTTGGAAACCCCCTTCCAGCCAACCTCTTCCCGTCCTCCTTTCCAGACAGATCAAAAACCTTGTCCTCAGGGAGCTGCTAGTCTAATGGGGGAGGCAGATGGTAAACAAAGATCATGTCAGAAGGTGAAAGGTAACAAAGAGGTATCGGAAGAAAATTACAGCATGGTAGGGGGAAAGCGAGGGACAGGGGTTGTTATTTTAGATTGCGGGGAAGGGAAAGCCCCCCTCTGCTCTAACACAGCCCTTCCCCATCTTCCTGCCTCCTCCCTGAGCCCTTCTTGAGGCTCTCGTCCAACTGCCCTAAGTTTGTCCTGCTCCCCAGAATTTTCATCACAGACAGAACCCAGCTCCCATAGCCCCAAGCTCATTTCTGCCCATTTAACTCATTTTCCCTCTGAAATTGGCTTTGCCGCCTGCTCTGGGAAGCCTCATTGCTCCTGTTTGAGGGGACAAGACTCCATCACCCTGCCCTTTCAGGAGTCCCACGGTCACCACACACACTCCGCCCACCCCCACTCCAAAGCCACGGCCATTGAGGGGGCTCCTTAGGCTGCTGGCTGCTTACGGGGGCAGGCCCCTCCCCACAGCCATTGGGGAAGATCCAAAGCTTGTCTGCCCCACCAGTGGGGTGGTCTAGGCCCACTTTGAGTGGGCATGGAGGGCACCAAGTGCACTTCTGTGGTCCAGAGTTCCTCGTGCTGTCCTGCCTCAATTTCCCCATCTGCTCACCCCAGCCTTTCCTAGAGGAGACTCTGGGGAGAAGTTTCCAGACCCACAGGGATGAGGAAAGGCCACTTTGCGTTTGTGCCTTCTCATGCCAGCTCAAGGCCAGCTTGAGTGGGCCTAGAGGATCAAAATTCTAGCCCTTTCTTAGACCAACACCCCAGGCAAAGGTGCCTGACCCCCAAATGGTAGCAATCTCTGCTGAGCTTTGGCCAAGAACCACCCCATTCTCCTCGCTCCTCGGAATCCAAAGAAAACAATTTCTAGGCACTCCACTGCCTCTGCAGGGTGGGCAAAACCAAGGCAGGGCCCCTCTCCTGCTGTAAGCCCTAAGCCAGTCCCCACCCACCCAAATCCCACAGCCAAAGCCAGCAGCCATGTCTTCTGTTTATAGATAGGTCCGGGGGTGCTGGGGGTGTTGGCAAGTTTTAAAAACCCATTAAGGCCTGGGTTCTTTTTATAGATGAGGTTTCCAGCCTCTTTCTTTTCCTCCACCCCCCTCAACCCCTCCCCGCTTTCCAAATGCCGTATTTATTTGAGTTAGAAAAATAATGAGGTCCCTGAGGTCATACACAACACATTGGCTCTCTAATCAAAGTATTGCTGTGGAATTAAAAATATATAGAAATCTGTGTGTTTGTGTGCCCGTAGCCAGCCATGGGCATGCTTGCCCAATGCCATCCCAGCCCCACCAGCCTGGTTGTGGTGGAGGGACATAATTAGCTGTTTTCCAGCAAAGTCTCCTGGCGGAGACTGGGATTGAGTTGCCCACAGTCGCCCCCAGTGGGGGCTGCAGGATGGTGTACCCCCCACTCGAAGGCACCCCAAGTTGAGAGGCTTGGGGCCTCGGGGAGCAGAGCCCAGGCATGGAGACCAAGTTGGGGCAGAGGGCAAGGAGACCCTCAGAGAGGGAGACCCCCCCCCAGGAGTGTGCTGACAGACCCCAGACCCCAGCTCGTGGGTGGACTAGTGTCCTCCCAAATTCATGTCCACCAGGAACCTCAGAATGTGACCTTATTTGGAAATAGGAGGTCTTTGCAGATGCAAAGGTCCCTGGGTGGAGCAAAGGGTTAAGCACTGGACTACTAACTGAATGGTTGGTGGTTGGAACCCACTCAGAGGCATCTTGGGAGTGAAGCCTGGTGATCACAGCCATGAAAACTCTATGGAGCTCAGTCTACTCTGGAACATAGGGGGTCACCGTGAGTCGGAGTCCACTTGATGGCAACTGGTTTTGTTTTTTTGGTTTTGTTTTGCAGATGTAATTAGTTAAGAATCCGGAGATGAAATCATCCTGAAGTTAGGGTGTCCATAAACTCATCCTAAACTCAATGACTGCTGTCTATAAGAGAAAGGAGAGGGAGACTCGGACCCAGAAACACAGAGGAACAGGCCAGGTGACAGCACAGATGGGAGTGATGCAGCCACCTGCCCAGGAATGTCTGGAGCCACCTGAAACTGGAAGAGACAAAGAAGGATCTTCCTCTAGAGCCTCCAGCGGGAGCACAGACCTGACAACACCTTGATTTTGGACTTCTGCTTCCCAGAACTGTGAGACAATGCATTTCTGTTGTTTGAAGCCACCAAATTTGTGGTAATTTGTTAATGGCAGCCCAGGGAAACTGGCACACCAAGTCAGCTCCTGCCTTTAAACCGGCCCTCGGATGGCTCAACCCTGTGACCCACCGGCCCCCGCCAACCTGTGGCCTCATCGCCTCCCTGCTCCCTCCTGCTCTCTCCCAGTCTCAGCCTGCAGGCCAGGCCTGCCCTCCCTCACGCTCCCTCCCCCCTCCACACTTCCACCTGCGTTGGTTTGTTGGTGTCCTCTGCACTGGGAGCTCCTTCACCGGGGGTCCCAGGCGCCTGGACCAACAGGCACACAGGAGGCACTCCATAAATATGCCAAATAAAGCAATGAGTCAGCGAATGATTGGAATGACTGAAGGACAGAGGACCTCATTCCAGGCCTGGAGCCACCCCTCTTCCAGGAGGCCCTCCCAGCTCAGGCCTGTGGGGTGCTGGCACTGGGGGGGTCTGATTTTTAGAAGGGCAGTTCGCTCTTTAAATCTGCCCCCATCTTAAAGCCAAAGGATTGGGGCGTCTTCAGGCTTGAGGGAGCTGAGGGACTAGAGCCGGCCCATGGCTCCCCTCCCACCCGACCTCCCTCCTGTCTGCGCCCCGGGCAGCCCAGGCGGTGACATTTACAGAGTCTTAGGGCAGCTTTGGTAGAGGGGAGAGGGGCGAAGGTGGGGAAGCCACTGGTGTTTGCAGAGTGTGTGTGTGTGAGACTGTGTGCATGTGTGAGTATGTGTGAGTGTAACTATGTGAGTGTGAGGTGTGTGTGTGGGAGCGTGCATGAGTGTGTGTGAGCTCCTATGTGTGAACTTGTGTGATGAGGTGGGAGTGTCTGGGAAGGTGACACTGCGTGACTGTGTGTGACTGTGGGAAGAACTACGTGTGTAAGAGACTGAGTGTGTGACTGTGTGAATGTGAGGCTGTGGGAGTATGTGTGGGGCTGTGTATGTGAGTGTATGTGAGTATAGCTATGTGAGGGTTGTGTGACAATGTGTGTGACTGCCTGTGCGTGTGTGAGTGAGTTCGTGGGTGACTGTGTGTGTGAATGACAATGTGTTGATTGTATGTGTGTGTGTGTGTGTGTAGGTGTGTGAGTGTGTGTGACTGTGTGTGTGTTGGGGGATGGGGGACCTGTTTGCTCAGAGCACACACATGCTCTGGCCTCAGCCTCCCTTGAATCACCCACAGGGGTCACCTCCGTTCAGGCCCCCTCTCTGCTTCCCTAAATTTACTGCTTTGTCTTCAGGGATCCCTTTTCCCTCTCCATCTCTTAGTTTCTTCTTCTGTTTTTGGGGGCTTTGATTTCACATTTGAGGTTCTTAGGGGTTGTCTGCTTTGGTCCCATCCCTCATCTTCCTCCTGTCAAGAGGGTCAGGGGGCTGAGAAGGGAGGGGGAGGCTGGGCCAGGGTCCCCTCAGAGTATGGGTGAAGCCCAGAGAGGCCTCATGGCCGGGGGGGGTCAACAGGAGAACTTCAGCCCAGAGCCAAGGCTCTTCCATGAAGAGTCTTCTCCCCTTTTTTGGGACAGACACACAGAAGCCCCCATAGAGGAGGAGGACGTGGGGGCCAGGCGGGGGTTAGAGAACCCACTGCCACTCTACACACAAACACACACAAAAAAAAAAAAACCCATTGCCGTCAAGTTGATTCCAACTCACAGCTACCCGGTGGATTTGAACCACTAATCTTTTGGTTGGCAGCAGTAGCTCGCCATAGGTCTTAACCACAGTGCCATGGCTCTCAACCCTGGCTGCACATTAGCATCACCTGGGAGAGTTTCTGAGGCCTTGGTACTACATCTCACAAATTGGAAGGCTGGAAGCAGAGGGTCCCAGGCAGAGCCTACAGCCGGGTGGCCCCACTGTGTTCTTTGCTGCGGAGGGCTGGTCTGTGCATTGTAGGGTGTTGAGCAGCATCCCGGGCCTTGACCCACTAGATGCCACCGGCACCCTTCTCTCAGTCATGACAACTAAAATGTCTCCAGACGTTACCAATGCCTGGGGTGGGGGTGGGGGGCCGGGGGGATGGGGCTGAAAAATCAGCCATTCAAATCTTATGGAACGCAGTTCTACTCTGACATACATGTGGTCACCATGAGTCGAAGTCCACTTGACGGCAACTGGCGTGTGTGTGGTCTAGTGGCTGGGCTAAGACTCCCCAGCTGTCCACGGATGATGGTCCCTGTGGTAGATGATGTGGGTGCCCCACTCAGACCCCCTTTTGTGAGCCAGTGCACCCGTTCTCCACTTGCTCCGGGTGTCAACTGCCAATGTATCTGCCCCTTCTTGGAGAATTACTCTGTGCCTGCCGATTTGCAACCCTTCTCGAGATGCCAGGGATGTTCCGCCCTTCCCCAGCTCATAGTCAACGGCTGGTTGACATGGGGGTACTAAAGCCAGCCCCCTCACCTCCAGCTAGAACAACTGTATGATGCAATTCGAATTCCGAGCTCCCAGTGGGATCAGGCAGAGGCCAGACCCAGCTAATCCCACATCCTGGCTGAGCTCCTTCCCCTCCCCGACCCCTTCACTCTCTTTCTCTCCCCTAAGAGTCCTCATCCAATAAATCACAGGTATTAGAATCTCTGCCTCAGGCTCTGCTTCTACAGATCCTAACCAGCTGCTAGTACACCAACTCACAGGAAGACCTAAACAATGGTCCCCATGACATGCTCAGAGCTCACCTCCCACCCTGGCCTCTTGGAATCCCCCCAACCCTCTACACCAAGGTGATCCTTTTGTTTTCTCATCATGTGTCCAGTTGGTAATATATCTATATGTTCAGAAATTTTTAAGCACACAAAGAGGTGAAAGGCCTCCTTCCTTTTCCCAGGCCCCACCTGGCCCTGCTTGCAGCCCTTAACAAGTGACCACTATTATCCAGTCACATGCACCTTTTTGTAGTTTCTTTACGCAGATACAGGCAAATACAAATATATTTTCTCCTTTTTTCTGCCCTTTTTTTACAGAAAAGGTAACAGACTCTACATTCTACTCTGCACAGAGAAATCTTTAGTTTATTTATTTTTCATTCATAAAAGCCTGAAAAGCCTTTTTAAAAATTATTTATTTTTGTTGTTGTTGAGAATATACGCAGCAAAACATACACCAATTCAAGTTTCTACTTGTACAATTCAGTGATATAGATTACATTCTTTGAGTTGTGCAACCATTCTCATCCTCCTTTTCTGAGTTGTTCGTCCCCCATTAACATAAACTCACTGCCCACTAAGGTTCTAGCTAATCTTTTGAGTTGCTGTTGTCATTTTGATCTCATATAGATAGATTTTAAAAGAGCACAATGCTCAAGGCAGACATTCTTTACAGTTAAGCTAAACTATTGTTGGTTTTAAGGAGACTTCAGAGGCTATTTTTGGTTTAAGGTTCAAAGATTATTTCAGGGCAATAGTTTCAGGGGTTCATCCAGCCTCCATGGCTCCAGAAAGTCTGGAGTCTATGAGAATTTGAAATTCTGTTCCACATTTTCACTTCTCTTGATCAGGATTCTTCTATAGGGACTTTAATTCAAACATTCTGTGATGGTAGCCTGGCACCATCCGGTTCTTCTGGTCTCAGGGCAAAGAAGGCAGTTGTTCATGGAGGCAATTAGCCACATATTCCATTTCAGAGAAAGCTTTTAAAAGAACAACCAAATCATATGTCTCCCCTACTCAAAATTCTCCCAAGCCTTGATTTGGGTGTTTTGGTGGGGCAGTTCTTCATGATGGGTAACTGGTTCTCACAGCGCAAGGTATTAAGTGTCCCTGTACTTCCCTCAAAATGCCAGAAGCACCCCAGTTGTTAGAACAATGCCAAACTCTCCCACATTTCCAAACGCTCTTCCCCTGGCAGTAGTATTGCCTGCCATTAAGAACCACTGTGGCTCCTGCCCACCTTTCTCTGACCTCACCTCTCACTGCTCTTCCTCCACTCCAGGCACACTGGCCTTTTCACTGTTCTTGGAACACCCCAGACACACTCCCACCTCAGGGCCTTTGCACAGAGTATTTATTCCCTTTGCCTGGAACACTCTTCCCCCAGATACCCACAATGCCCCCTCCTTCACTCCTTACTGATCTTTGCTCATGTCACCACTTGAGAGAGGCCTTATTGGCCACACATTTAAATAAATTCTTACTCACCGATCACTATTTATTGCTGTAATGAATTACTCCAAAAAAAACCTTAATGTCTTAGGGAGACGGGACCAAGACGGCAGAGTAGTCAGATGCTTCCAGTGGACCCTCTGACAACAAAGACCCCAAAAAACTAGTGAATCAATTATATATGGCAATCTGGGAGCCCTGAACATCAAAGGCAGAGTTGAGGAATGGGACTGAGTGCACAGGGAGAAACAGCAAGTTCAGAAGCAGCGAGAGGTTGCCATACATGGCACGGTGAGAGCCTGAGCCCTTCAGGCCTGATCAGCTCAGGGGCGAGTGGTGAGGTAGGCAAGCAGCCGCGCTTGGGAGGTGCGTTTTCCACACCAGGAGAGACCCAGCACCAGAGAGTCTACACGGCCACCCAGAATCAGTGAGAAGCAGCCCACGTGCGGCGAAAGATAACTACTTGCACATGGCCTACCACGTGGATCAAAAACACCCCCCTTAGGGAAAAACCTCTCTCCCATTTACCTCCCCGCTCCCTCCTCTGCACTGGGTCCCAGACAGGCTTCAGCAATTGCCGAGTCCCCTGGGCCAGAAGTAGGATTCGTCACACACCTGGAGCCATTCTCCCCACCTTGGAGAGTGAACAAATTAACAAACGGGAAAAAGAAACTGCCAGCTCCCCTAAGCCAGAAACCCAGGGTAGGCACAGCTCCTTTGCCTAGGCACAGGCAACAGGGATCCATGGACTTTGAGGGCCTTTTCCCCTGCATAGACTTGTGTGGGCGCATCTCAGCAGTGTAGGCCCTCATTACTGCAGTACAACAGGATATATACCGGAAGTCTAACTCCGACTGCTTCAGCTGTGAAGTGGCAGGTTCTTGACATTTGATACTGCTCTGCCCATTGAGCATGGTCTTCACCTATCCACATCAGGGGCCTGAGGACTGATGGCTCCACCCATGCCACCTAGCCACTTGCGATAGGGGCCCATGAATAAGAGGTGCCCCCCAGTCCTTACAGCCAACGGCATTAGGTGCTCATAGTCCGGCTGCAAAACCCACCTACCTACGTGCTCTAGGGAACAGGGACACACCCTCCTACTGGACGTTAGGGGGCGGCTGTCAGCCCCCTGCCTTGCTCAGAGTGTGTCCCCCTGCTGCAGCCAGATGCCTGTGCCTACACCAATCATGCCTGTCTAGGACTGTAAGTGAGAGCCTACACCACACACTTGCCAGTTATCTACCTGGGCACCTGAGCTGAATTCATACAGGAGGAGTGGGTGGACTCCTGAGCTCACATACCTAGTAACAGATCTAACCACCGGGTGACAGGATATTAGAACTTCAAAGCTGCCAATAATCAAACTAGCTCATACGAGCAGCCTATTTGGGCATAGCAAAACAAAACAAGAAGCTAGGACACAGTAAGCAAACATAAAATAAATAAATATAAGAACTTATTGATGGCCTGGAGACAACAGTCAATATCAAATCACATAAACAGGCAATCCATGATGGCTTCAGCAAGCTCCCAAAATAAAGAATCTAGAAATTTTCCAGAGGAGGACAATTTCTTGGAATTACCAGAGGCAGAATACAAAAGATTAATATGCAGAACTCTTCAAGAAATTAGAAGGAAATTAAGCAAAACACAGAACACGCAATAGAGGAAATTAAAAAGGTTAGAGAAGAGCATAACGAGAAATGTAACAGGCTGCAAGAATCCATAGAGAGAAAGCAATCAGAAATCCAGAAGATTAACAAAAAAATTTCAGAATTAGGCAACTCAATAGACAGTCTTAGGAGCAGAATTGAGGCCATGGAAGTCAGAATTAGTGAGATTGAAGATAAAGCACTTGACACCAAATTATTTGAGGGAAAATCAGATAAAAGGATTTAAAAAAATGAAGAAACCCCAAGAATTATGTGGGACTCTATCAAGAGGAATAACCTACCAGTGATTGGAGTACCAGAATTGGGGGGATAACAGAAAATACAGAGAGAATTGTGGAAGATTTGTGGGCAGAAAACTTCCCTGATTTCATAAAAAATGACAAGATATCTATCCAAGATGCTTATTGAACCCTACATAAGGTAGATCCCAAAAAAAAGTCACCAATACATGTTATAATCGAACTTGCCAAATCCAAAGATAGAGAATTTTAAGAGCAGCTAAGGATAAACAAAAAGTCATCTACAAAGGAGAGTCAATAAGACTAAGCTCGGACTACTCTGCAGAAACCATGCAGGAAAGAAAGCAATGGGATGACATATATAAAGCCTTGAAGGACAAAAATTGCCAGCCAAGAATTATAAATCCACCAAAACTGTCTCTCAAATATGATGGCAAAATTAAGGCATTTCCAGATAAATAGAAGTTTAAGGAATTTGCAAAAACCAAACCAAAATTACAAGATACTAAAGGGAGTCCTCCGGTTAGGAAATCAGTAACATTAGATAACAACCCAAGACTAGAACACGGGACAGAGCAACCAGATATCAACCCAGATAGGGAAGTCACAAAGTAAATCAAAGCTAAAACACTGAAAATAGGGAAACAGATGTCAATATATATAAAAGATGACAACGTTCAAACAAAAAGAGGGACTTAAAAAATGTAGACATAGATTTTTCATATGGAGAGGAAGTCAAGGCAATATAAAGAAATAAAAGACTGGTATAAACTTAGAAAAATAGAGGTAAATATTAAGGTAACCACAAAGGAAACTAACAAGTTAAAATTAAAAAACTAGAAAAAAAATAAAGACTCAGCAAACACAATATCAACAACAATGAAAAAGATGGAAAGAAAATACATAGAGAAAAACAACTCAGCACAGAAAATTAAGTGGAACAAAGAAACTGTCAACAACACACAGAAAAAGACATCAAAATGACAGCACTAAACTCATACCTATCAATAATTAAGCTGAATGTAAATAGACTAAATGCACCAACAAAGAGACAGAGAGTGGGAGATTGGATAAAAAATACGATCCGTCTATCTGCTGCCTACAAGTGACACAACTTAGACTTAAAAACACAAACAAACTAAAACTCAAAGGATGGAAAAAAATAAGTCGAGCAAACAACACTCAAAAAAGAGCAGGAGTGGCAATATTAATCTCTGACAAAATAAGACTTTAAAGTAAAATCCACAACAAAGGATAAGGAAAGACACTATATAATGATTAAAGGGTCAATACAGCATGAGGACATAACTATAATAAATATTTATGCACCCAACAAAAGGGCTCCAAAGTACATAAAACAAACTCTAACAGCACTGAAAGGAGAGATAGACAGCTCCACAATAGTAGAAGGAGACTTCAACACACCACTTTTGGTGAAGGACAGAACATCCAGAAAGAAGCTCATCAAAGACACTGAAGAGCTAAATACCACAATCAACCTACTTGATCTCACAGACGTATCAAACAGCAGCAAAGTATACTTTCTTTTCCAACGCACATGGCACATTCTCCAGAATAGACCACATAATAGGCCATAAAGCAAGCCTTAACAAAATCAAAAGCATCTTTTCTGACCATAAAGCCATAAAAGTAGAAATCAACAACAGAAAAAGCAAGGAAAAAAAAATCAAACACATGGAAACTCAACAACACCTTGCTCAAAAACTATTGGGTTATAGAAGAAATTAAGGATGGAATAAAGACATTCATAGAATCAAACGGGAACGAAAACACATCCTACCAGAACCTTTGGGACACAGCAAAAGTGGTGCTCGGAGGTTGGTTTATAGCAATAAATGCACACATCCAAAAAGAAGAAAGGGCCATAATCAAAACATTAACCCTACAACTGAAACAACTAGAAGAGAGCAGCAAAAGAAGCCCTCAGGTGCCAGAAGAAAGGAAATAATAAGGGCAGAATTAAATGAAGTAGAGAACAGAAAAAAAATTGAAAGAGTTAACAAGACCAAAAGCTGGTTCTTTGAAAAGATCAACAAAATGGATAAACCATTGGCCAAACTGACAAAAGAAAAACAGGAGAGGAAGCAAATAACCTGAATAAGAAATGAGATGGGTGATATCACAACAGACCCAACTGAAATGAAAAGAATCATAACAGAATACTATGAAAAACTGTACTCTAACAAATTTGAAAACCTAGAGGAAATGGACAAATTTCTAGAAACTATCTACCTAAACTAACACAAACAGAGCTAGAACAACCATATAAAACCATATCAAAGAAGAGATTGAAGAAGCAATTAAAAAACTCTCAACAGAAAAAAAAGCACTGGCCCAGATGGCTTCCCTGGAGCATTCTACCAAACTTTTAGAGAAGAGTTAACACCACTACTACTAAAGGTATTTCAGAGCATAGAAGAGGATGGAGTACTCCCAAACTCATTCTATGAAGCCAGCATAACCCTGATACCAAAACCAGGTAAAGAAACCACAAAAAAATAAAATTACAGACCAATATCCCTCATGAACATTGACACAAAAATCCTCAACAAATTTCTAGCCAATAGAATTCAGCAACATATCAAAAAATAATTCACCATGACCAAGTGGAATTTATACCAGGTATGCAGGTATGGTTCAACATTAGAAAAAAAAAACAATGTCATCCATCACATAAATAAAAGACAAGAATGACATGATCTTATCATTTGATGCAGAAAAGGCATTTGACAAAGTCCAACACCCGTTCAGGATAAAAACTCTCAACAAAATAGGAGTAGAAGGGAAATTCCTCGATCTAATTAAGGGTATCTATACAAAGCCAACAGCTAACATCATCCTAAATAGAGAGAGTATGAAAGCACTCCCCTTGAGAACGGGAACCAGGCAAGAATGCCCTTTATCACCACTCTCATTCAACATTGTGCTGGAGGTCCTAGCCAGAGGAATTAGGCTAGAAAAAGAAATAAAGGCATCCAAACTGGTAGGGAAGAAGTCAAAGTATCTCTATTTGCAGGTGATATAATCTTATACACAGCAAACCCCAAAGAATCCACAAGAAAACTACTGGAACTAACAGAAGATTTCAGCAAAGTTTCAGGATACAGGATAAACATACAAAAATCAGCTGGATTCCTCTACACCAACAAAGAGAACTTCCAAGAGGAAATCACCAAATCAATACTGTTTACAATAGCCCCCAAGAAGATGAAATACTTAGGAATCGATCTAACCAGAGACGTAAAAGACCTATACAATGAAAACTGCAAGACACTACTGCAGAAGAGACCCGCATAAGTGGAAAAACATACCTTGCTCATGGATAGGTAGACTCAACATTGCGAAAATGTCAATTCTACCCAAAGCGATCTACAGATAAAATGCAATCCCAATCCAAATTCCACCGGCATTTTTTAATGAGATGGAGAAACAAATCACCAACTTCATATGGAAAGGGAAGAGGCCCTGGATAAGTAAAGCATTACTCAAGAAGAAGAACAAAGTGGGAGGCCTCACAGTACCTGATTTTAGAACCTATTATACTGCCACGGTAGTCAAAACAGCCTGGTACTGGTACAACAACAGATACATAGACCAATAGAACAGAATTGAGAATCCAGACATAAATTCATCCACCTATGAGCAGCTGATATTTGACAAAGGCCCAAAGTCCGTTAATTGGGGAAAAGACGGTCTCTTTAACAAATGGTGCTGGCATAACTGGGTATCCATCTGCAAAAAACTGAAACCAGACCCATACGTCACACCATGCACAAAAACTAACTCAAAATGGATCAAAGACTTAAATATAAAATCGAAAATGCTAAAGATCATGGAAGAAGAAATAGGGACAATGCTAGGAGCCCTAATACATGGCATAAGCACAATACGAGCCATAAGCAACAATGAACAAGCACCAGAAGAGAGACTAGATAAGTGGGAGCGCCTAAAAATCAAACACTTATGCTCATCAAAAGACTTCACCAAAAGAGTAAAAAGACAACCTACAGAGTGAGAAAAAAATTTTGGCTCTGACAAATCCGATCACAATCTAATCTCTAAAATCTACAAGATACCGCAAAACCTCAACAACAAAAAGACGAATAACCCAATTTAAAAATGGGCAAAGGATATGAACAGGCATTTCACCAAAGAAGATATTCAGGCAGTTAACAGACACATGAAGAAATGCTCAGGATCATTAGCCATTAGAGAAAAATGTAGATCAAAACTACAATGAGATATCTCACCCCAACAAGGCTAGCCTTAATCCAAATAACACAAAATTATAAATGTTGGAGAGGTTGTGGTGAGACTGGAACACTTATACACTGTTGGTGGGAAGGTAAAATGGTACAACCACCTTGGAAATCGATTTGGCGCTTCCTTAAAAAGCTAGAAATAGAAGTACCACATGATCCAGCTATCCTGCTCCTTGGAATATATCCTAGAGAAATAAGAGCCATCACACGAATAGATATATGCACACCCATGTTCATTGCAGCACTGTTCACAATAGCAAAAAGATGGAAACAGCCTAGGTGCCCTTCAACAGACGAATAGATAAACAAATTGTGGTACATCCACACAATGGAATACTATGCAACAATAAAGAACAACAATGAAGCCGTGAAGCACTGTGTAACATAGAGGAAGCCAGAACTTATTATGTTGAGTGAATTTAGTCAGTCAGAGAAGGACAAATATTGTATAAGACCACTATTATGATAATTCAAGAAAAGGTTTAAACACAGAAGAAAACATTTTTTGATGGTTACGAGGGTGGGGAGGGAGGATGAGGGTTATTTACTAACTAGATAGTAGGTAAGAATCATCTTAGGTGAAGGGAAGGACAGCAAACACTACAGGGGAAGTCAGCGCAACTGGACTAAACCAAAGCTAAGAAGTTTCCTGAATACAATCAAACACTTTAAGGGACAGAGTAGCAGGGGTAGTGGTCTGGGGATCATGCTTTCAGGGGACATCTAGGTCTATTGGTGTAACAAAGCTTATTAAGAAAATGTTCTGCATCCTACTTTGGTGAGTGGCGTCTGGGGTCTTAAAAGCTTGCAAGTGGCCATCTAAGATGCATCAATTGGTCCCAACCACCTGGAGTAAAGGAGAATGAAGAACACCAAAGACACAAGGAAAATATTAGCCCAAGAGACAGAAAGGGCCTCATAAATCAGAGACTTCATCAGCCTGAGACCAGAAGAACTAGATGGTGCCCAGCTACCACCAATGACTGCCCTGACAGGGAACACAACAGAGATCCCTGGATTGGAGCAGGAGAAAGGTGGGGTGCAGAACTCAAATTCTAGTAAGAAGACCAGACTTAATGGTCTGACTGAGACTGGAGGAACCCCAGAAAGCATGGCCCCTGGATTCTCTATCAGCACAGAACTAAAAGAATATCCGAGGCCAGCTCTTCAGACAGGGATTGGACTGGACTGTGGGACATAAAGTGATACTCATGAGGAATGTGCCTCTTAGCTCAAGTAGATACAAGAGACTAAAAGGGCAGCTTCTGTCTGGAGGTGAGATGGGAAGGCAGAGAGGGTTAGGAGCTGGTTGAATGGACATGGGGAATCAGGGGTGGAACGGAGGAGTGTGCTGTCACAGTATGGGGAGAGCAGTTAGGGTCACATAACAATGTATGTAAGAATTTTTGTATGGGAAAAATAAAAAAATTAAAAAAACCAAACTTAATGACTTAAAGCAACAACCACCTATTATCTCACAGTTTCGTAGGACCAAGAATCTGGGAATGGCTTAGCTGAGTGGTTCTGGCTCAGGGTCTCTCACGAAGTTATAGTCAGGAAGTTGTTAAGGACTGCAGTTATCTGAAGGCATGACTGGGGCTGGCGGATCCTCTTCCAAGATGCCTCAAGCACATGGCTGTTGGCAGGAGGCCTCAGTTATTCTTATATGAGCCTCTCCAAAAGATTGCTTGAGTATCCTCCCAAGATGGCAACTGGTGTTCCCCAGAGCAACTGATCCAAGACAGAAGCCACATTCTGTCACTTCTGATACATTCTATTCATGAAAAGCTGTCATCAACTCCAGCCCACAAACAAGGGGAGGGGAATAGGACTCCATCTCTTGAAGGGAAGAGTATCAGAGAATTTGTGAACATACTTTAAAACCATCACACTTTATATTTCTTCTCTTCTTATATGTTGTTGTTGTTAGGTGTTATTGAGTTGATTTTGACTCATAGTGACCCCATGTGACAGAGTAGAACTGCCCGATAAAGTTTTATTGACTGTAATCTTTATGGAAGCAGATCTCCAGGTCTCTCTCCTGTGCAGTCACTGGGTGACCTGTAAGTTAACAGCCCAGGTCTTAACCATTTGTGCCATTAGGGTTCCTTTCTTCTCATATCCAAACTGCACCCCAAACCATAAACAAAACCCACCGCCTTTGAGTCTATTCCAACTCATAGCAACCCTATAGGACAGAGTAGAACTGCCCCATAGGGTTTCCAAGGCTATAATCTTTACAGAAGCAGACTGCCAACTCTTTCTCCTGTGGAGTGGCTGGTGGGTTTGAACTGCCGAGCTTTCAGTTAGCAGCTGAGCACTTAATCACTGAGCCACCTAAAATCTTATGTGTGTGTGAATATATATATATATATATATATATATATATTATATGTTGTTAGGTGCCATTGAGTCAGTTCTGACTCATAGCCTCCCTGTGTACAACAGAAACACTGCCTGGTCCTGTGCCATCTTCAGAGTCGTTATGTTTAAGCCCATCATTGCAGCCACTGTGTCAATCCATCCTGTTGAGACCCTTTCTCTTTTTTGTTGACTCTCCACTTTACCAAGTATGATGTCCTTCTCCAGGGACTGGTCCCTCCTGATAACATGTCCAAAGTACCTGAGACAAAGTCTCCCCATCCTTGTTTCTAAGGAGCATTCTGGCTGTACTCCTTTCAAGACAGATTTGTTTTGTTCTTCGGGCAGTATATTCAATATTCTTTGCCAACACCATAATTCAAAGGTATTAATTCTTCTTTGGTCTTCCTTATTCATTGTCCAGCTTTCGCATGCATATGAGGTGATTGAAAATATCATGGTTTGGATCAGGCACACCTTAGTTCTCAAAGTGACATCTTTACTTTTTAACCCTTTAAAGAGGTCTTTCGTAGCAGATTTGGCCAGTGCAATATGTCATTTGATTTCCTGACTGCTGCCGCCATGGAGGTTGATTGTGGAGCCAAGTAAAATGAAATCCTTGACAACTTCAATCTTTTCTCTGTTTATCATGATGTGGCTTATTGGTCCAGTTGTGAGGATTTTTGTCTTCTTTATGTTGAGATGTAACCCATACTGAAGGCTTTGATCTTCATAAGAAAGTGCTTTGAGTCCTCTTCACTTTCAGCAAGCAAGGTTGTGTCATCTGCAAAACGCAGGTTGTTAATGAGTCTTCCTCCAATCCAGATGCCGTGTTCTTCTTCATAGACACCAGTTTCTCGGATTATTTGCTTAACATACAGATTGAATACTTATGGTGAAAGGATACAACCCTGATGCATACATTTCCTGGTTTTAAACCATCTCTTTGTTCTGTTTGAAGAACTGCCTCTTGGTCTATGTATAGGTTCCATATGAGCACAATTAAGTGTTCTGTAATTCCCATTCTTCGAAATGTTATGATCCATACAGTTGGACGCCTTTGCATAGTCAATAAAACACAGGTAAACATCTTTCTGATATTCTTTGCTTTCAGCCAGGATCCATCTGACATCAGCAATGATATCCCTGCTTCCATGTCCTCTTCTGAATCCAGCTTGAATTTCTGGAAGTTCCCTGTCAGTGTACTGCTGCAATCATTTTTGAATTATCTTCAGCAAAATTTTACTTAAGTGTGATATTGATGATATTGATCAAAAATTTCCACATGCTGTTGGATCACCTTTCTTTGGAATGGCACAAATATGGATCTCTTCCAGGTGGTTGGCCAGGTAGCTAGCTGTCTTCCAAATTTCTTGGCTTAGACAAGTGAGCACCTCCAGCCTTGCATCATTTGTTGAAACATCTCAGTTGGTGGTATTCCATCAATTTCTGGAGCTTGTTTTTCACCAATGCCTTCAGTGCAGCTTGGACTTCCTCCTTCAATACCATCAGCTCTTGATCATATGCTACCTTCTGAAATGGTTGAACATCGACCAATTCCTTTTGGTACAGTGACTGTGTATTCCTTCCATCTTATTTTTATGCTTCCTGAATCATTTAATATTTTCCCTGTAGACTTCTTCCATATTGCAGCTTGAGGCTTGAAATGTTTTTTAGTTCTTTCAGCTTGAGAAAGGCCTTTTGTGTTCTTCCTTTTTGGTTTTCTAACTCCAGGTCTTTGCCCATTTCATTATAACACCTCATTTTGTCTTCTCAAGCCACCCTTTGAAATTTTCTGTTCAGCTCTTTTATTTCATCATTTCCTTCATTCGCTTTAGCTACTCAATGTCAAGGGCAAGCATCAGTCTCTTCTGACAACCATTTTGGTCTTTTCCTTCTTTTTAATGACCTTTTGCTTTCTTCATATGTGAAGTACTTTATGTCATCTCACAACTCATCTGATCTTCCGTCCTTAATGTTCAGTGCATTGAATCTGTTCTTGAAATGGTCTCTAAATTCAGGTGGGATATACTCAAGGTCGTACTTTGGCTCTCGTGGACTTGTTTTAATTTTCTTCAGCTTCGACTTGAAGCTGCAGATGAGCAATTGAAGGTCTATTCCGCAGTTGGCCCCTGGCCTTGTTCTGACTGATGATATTGAGCTTCTCGGTGGTCTCTTTCCACAGATGTAGTTGATTTGATTCCTGTGTATTCCATCTGGCAAGGTCTATGTGTACAGTTGCCATTTGTGTTTTTGAAAAAAGGTGTTTGCAGTGAAGAAGTTGTTCGTCTTGCAAAATTCTGTCATGCGATCTCCAGCATCATTTCTCATATATATGTATGAATACAATATGTACACACACACACATATATACGCACACACACACACACACACATATATATATAAAATTTGTTTCCTTATTTGTGGTCTGTCTCTCTCACTACTAGAATGTCAGATGCTCAAGAGCAGAAACTGAGTCTTCTTTGTTCCCCAGCATAGAATAGGTGCATAATAACTATGTTTTAGTTTGGATTCCTCAGAAGCAGGATCTGAGATAAGAACTCAAGTGCTTATCTGGGAGGTGACCTCAGGAAACACCAGTGGGAAAGCAGGGAAGCGAGTAAGGCAAGTGTTATCTAGCACATTCCCACTGTGGGAAGCGGAGCTCAACCCTGCATGGGACCGCCCTCTGGAAGGCAGCTTAGAACACTGCAGAGAGGTGATGGAGGTGGCGTCTTTATTCACCAACTCCAGGCAGGTTGAGAGATCCGCTGTGGTGGGGTGGGGCTCATTCCTGGTCTCTCCAGCCCTCCACGCTCAGAGCAGAGCAGCTTTCCACAGCTTCAGAGGAAGCCCTGCGGCAAGGAGCTGCAGACACTGGCAGATGGACGTCAGCGTGAGCCGGTGGAAATGGTGACGCCGGAGGGACATGAGTGGGGCATCAACAGCTTCTGCTACAACTATTAGTTGAATAATTGAATAAAAATTTTTCAATATCTCCCCATAGCCTAAAGGACAAAATTCACACTTCTGAGCTGGCACATAAACCACCATGACCCAGCTTTATGTCCTGCTGCTACATCAGGAATGACAAACTCAAACATCTACAGAGGACACTGGGCAGGGAAGACAAAGGGCAAAGCCAGTGGAAGGTGAGAAACTCATAGTGCTCTTGGGATTCTTTTATTTTTCCTTTTTAAATAGAGATGTGAGTATGCCTCAATCTTGCTGTCTCATAAGGAAAGCAGCAAACATCATGAACAAGATGGTCACCGACTCTCAGCCACAGTATTGGGAAATAATAGAGAGTGGTGGAGACTGTGGTTTACTAACTTCTAAATTCCCCACAGTCCCTATGACTCCCGATTGTTTCCCATCATGCTCTGGTCAGTTACTGCCTTGTGGGAGTGCAGCCCCAAGATTATCAGATTTGTTGACTTTTTCCTAGAAAAGCCAGAAATCTGGATTTTTATACAAAATATTAACTGTGTAAATGTTGATGATAAATCCAAATTTTTTTTAAAGCAAAGTGCGTCTGTGGGCTGATTTTGACCAGCTCACACTCCCTGCTATAAACTTACTGGTAGAATTAAAGCTCTCAGAACTTGACACATAGCCTTTCAAAACTCCAAGCCTTAGCCAAGGCCTGGTGATCTACTTCTGAAAGATTGCAGTCATTGAAAATCCTATGGAGCACAGTTCTACTGTGACACACATGGGGTCATCCTGAGTCAGAACTGAGTACCCAGAGACTGGTTTGGCTTTTTTGTTGTTGTCATTTTCAAAGCGCCCTGCTCTTTTTCTTCCAATCATTTATCACAGTTTAATAATGAGATATTTGTGTGACTTAGGTATTTATTTGCTCAATGCAGGTATATGGGTATTTGTCTTATTATTCTTTAAATTATACCTTTTAAAATATATTATTTAAATTATGCATTTAAAATATATTTAACACATTTAACTTAACTCCCTGCCAGGCACTGTTCTAAGCACTTTTCAAAAATTAATTCATTTAATTTAATCCTCAAAATAGTCCTGTGAGGTAGATGCTGATATTATTCTATTTTATAGATGAGGCAATAGAGGTATAGATAGACCATCCCCTGAAAGTGTTGGAGTCCTTCCCCACATCTTCCAGGTCTGATTGGCTGATGCAAGATGATAAAAGAACAGGCAGATCTGGTGGGAGGTTATAGGGTCCAGTCCCAGAAGTGGTGCCATCACTTCGTCCCTATCCTGTCAGTCAAAACTCAGTCACTTGGCCTGGTCAACCACCAGGCAGTCTGGGAAATGTAGTCTTCCTATGTGTACAGGAAGAGGAAATAGGTTTGGTTTTGTGGTGGCCATATTTCTTGAGTGCCTACTAAGTGCCAGGCACTTTTCTCATGTTATCTTGCTCAGTGCTGGTAAATAAAAGTGATCACAGGGTGTGTGTGCATGAGGAGAGGGTATAGTGTATGAAGGGGGTTAGTCTTGTCCCTCTGTATGGGACCGATGGTCCCAGATGGCAAAGCCCACTCCCAAATGGAGCAGATCCATTTGCAGGATGGAATATAACTGCCTGCTGGCATCCATACTCCTCTTTTTCCTTTTATAATTTGAGCCCCCTGAGTTTTAGCTGGGCACATGGCTGCCCTGTTAGAGACTACATTTCCCAGCCTTCGCTGCAGCTAGGTGTGAACACGTGACTAAGTCCTGGCCAATGGGGTGTGAGCATAAGCAATGTGTATAATTTCTGGGCATGTTCTGTTGCCTGCTTCCCTGGGCTGAAGGGACTCCTTGGGACCCCAGAGGGACTCCATGACTGATGTGGATGGCCAAGGTGTCTCACCAGCCCTGGTCCACTAACTTCTGGACACTTACATGAGAGAGAAATAAACTCAGCTTGTTACAGCCACTGAATTTTTGGGCCTCTTTGTTTCAGCATCATGGCTCGTGCCTGATTAATACAGCATCAACCCTCACCTCCAGGTTCACTCCTTGAGTGCTGAGCTCACTTCTCATTCCTGCCCCACAGTACCTACCACCCTCTCCCTGACTCCGATGTCCTAAATGGCACTGTACTAATCTTCCTGGACTGTGTCCTGAGTAAATGCCATGGTGTGAGAGACAAAGAGTCAAGTAGAGAAGTTATGTACAAATTTCGTTTGTCCAAGGCCCTGATGCTCTGAGCTGACTGCTCCTTCTGCTTCATTCACCATCCTATGCTGAATCTAGGCTCATAGAAGTCTGTTGTTTTCCCCTCCCCAGCATAATTTTCCTCTTCTACATTTTTCCTTTGAGAAACCACCTCTAAGGCCACTTTTGCCCCATGTGGGGCACCGTGGTGGAGCTGACTTCGCCTCACCTCCACTGATTGGCATGTGACCCAAGATAGGCCAATCAGAACATTCTACCCTTCCAGACTGGTTCAGGGATGAACCTGTGACCCAAGATGGGTTGATAAAAATCATCCTTCAGACTTTTTCTGTGCTTGTTGGGAAAGAGGCATTTTCTCTCTACTAGAGCTACTAAGCTGTTGGAATGTAAGCCAGGAACCACTGGGACAATCTTGCCACCATTTGGTGGGAGCAGGCCTGAGAGGGAAGCTATCACAGAAGAAAGCTGGGTTAGGAGATGGCCAGAACCAGACCCCTGGTGACATCATCTGAGGACCTGGATCCAGCCGTGCCTGAAGTTACACTACCTCTGTACTTTTCAGTGTATAAACCAATGCCTTCTCTCTTTTTAACTGTCTATGGCAATTAAGGGTTCTCTTATGTGCAAGCAAAGAATGTCCCCTCACCTCACCTAACCAGAAAAGTGGTAGCCTAGTGTGTACTATGTCGGACTACACACTCCATCATCCCTGCGCCCACTCCAGGTCTCACACTCTATCAGAAAGGAAGAAGAAAACCCACACTCAAATGAACTTAAACAATGATAATAGTCACCATCTCACAGAACAGTAAATTCAGTGTCAGGGCAGCTCCAGGGTTGGTTAATTCAGTGACTTGATGGTATCATCAAACCAGGTTCTTTCTGCCTTCTCAGCATCGCAGATTGTCCTAAGGCTGGCTGTCCTCACGGTCCCAAGACAGCTTCCAAAACTCCAGGCCTTGCATGCAGATA
Organism: Dugong dugon; assembly: GCA_030035585.1. NCBI lineage: Eukaryota > Metazoa > Chordata > Mammalia > Sirenia > Dugongidae > Dugong > Dugong dugon. The sequence goes on along the minus strand of CM057462.1, from coordinate 18,085,682 downwards.
TAACAGACTCCAGCAGCAGAAGAGACCATCTCCTTCAACGTGTCTCTTTTCAAGAGGAAGGACCCTTCCTGGGGCTTCCCTTCAGGTGTCCCTAACCTGACATCTGTCATGTGCTGTCTTGGTTTGGGGTCCCCAGAAGCCTTCCCAGAGGTAAGGATTTGAGTTCAAGCAGCTTTTCTGGGAGGTGATTCCAGGAAACAGTGGTAGGGAAGGGAGGAAATGAGACAGGAAAGGGAAGCCAGCCAATGAAAGGTGTAAATGAGCAGTTACTGCAGAGGGCAACTGGGGCTCAATCCTACTGGGACCTCTGCAGAGACTTTGTAGGTCATGCACCTCAGAGATGTTGAGGGGTGAGGGAGCTGGGGAATCTATCCTCCGATTACCATGCCTCGTGGCTGAGTGCTGCTCATAGGGGCACTTCCGACCTGTCCCACATGTGGACCAAGAGAGAGCTGTGGGTAGAGTATGCTGTTGGCACCCACTAGTTCAGGGATGGACCCAAGATGGGTTGATGAAAGTCATCCTTTAGACTCTTGCTGTAATTGTTGGACAAGAGGTGTTTTCCCTCTACTAAGGTTGTTAAGCTATTGACCCAAGGGTTGGCAAACTCTTTCTGTAAATAGCCAGATAGTTAATATTTTCAGCTTTGGAGGCTAGACAGTCTCTAATGCAGCTATTCAACTCTGCCTTTGTAGTGTGAACACAGATGATATGTAAGCAAATGAGTGTGCTCTGTTCCAATAAAACTTTATTTACAAAAATAGGTGGCAATTTGAATAGACATTTCTCCAAGGAAGATATACAAATGGCCAATGAGCACATGAAAAGATGCTCAACACCAACAGTCATTAGGGAAATGTAAATCAAAACCATGATGAGATACCACTTGGATGACTATTATTAGAAAAATGGAAAATAACAAGTGTTGGCAAGGATGTAGACAAATTGGAACACTGGAGCATTGGTGGTGTAATTGTAAAATGGGGCAGCTGCTGTGGAAAACAGTACGCCAGTTCCTTAAAAAGATAAACATAAAATTACCATATGACCCAACACTTACTCTCCTAAGGTATATATCCCAAAGATTGAAAGCAGTGACTCAAAGAGATAACGTGTACGCCAATGTTCATTGCAGCCCTATTCACAGTAACCAAAAAGTGGAAATAAACTAAATGTCCATCAACAGACAAATGGATACACAAAACGTGGTCCATCCATACAATAGAATATTATTCAGTCTTAAAAAGAAATGAGATTCTGATACATGCTGTGACATGGATGAACCCTGAAAACATGAAACTAAGTGAGAGAAGCCAGAACACAAAAGGAAAAATAGTGTATGATCTCACTTACATGAAATATCTAAACCAAAAAACCAAACCTGTTGCTGTCGAGCTGATTCCAACTCATAGCGATCCTATAGGACAGAGTGGAACTGCCCCATAGGTTTCCAAGGGTGTAATCTCTACGGAAGCAGATTGCCACATCTTTGTCCCACAGAGCAGCTGGTGGGTTTGAACTGCTGACATTTTGGTTCCCAGCCAAGTGCCTAATCACTGCGCAGCCAGGGATCCTTCATGAAGTATCTAGAATAGGCAAATGCATAGAAACAACCATTAGATTAGAGGCTAGTAGTGGCTGGCAGGAGGGAGGAATGGAGAGCCATTGTTTAATGGGTAGAGTTTCCATTTGGGATGATGAAAAAGATCTGAAAATAGATGGTAGTGATGGTTACACAGCATTGTAAATGTACTTAAAGCCACTGAATTGTACAGTTTTATGGTTAAAATATTTAAGTTTACGTTATTATAGTCTGCTGCAATACAAAAAAGTAACAGAAAATAAAACAGGTGTGGGTCTTGGCCATACTTTGCCAGCCCCTGTGCTAGAATAATGATGCTGAGGAGATGTGGCCGGGCACAGACAGCGTCTGCTTCAGATGCCATGCCTAAACCAATGACCAGCGAGATTCAGATGGAAATGGATATTGGGTAGGCAGTGGGCTCTGGCAGGCCCCATCTTCCTAGATTACTGTGGGTCGGGGTGAGGCCCACATGCTGTAGGCAAGCCCAGGAAAACAAGCCAACTGCCCACAGTGACGTGGCTCACAGAGCCCCAGGGTGGGTCCTGGTACACGCACCTGGCTACGGGGTTTGGTTTGGCTTTGTTCTTCACGGATGGCTGGGGCAGGAGCCCAAGATCTCCACTGTCACCCAGACACAGGCCTGTGTCTGTCCCACTGGGACAAGGCTGGCCCCAAACTAGGTCCATGCCCACTCTCAAGACGCAGAGGAGCCTGAAGAGACCGGGGAGGAATTGGAGTGTGGTCTTCCATCCCATTAGCCCAGATCCAGGACTGCCAGGGGGAGTATCCAGGTATGTCCTTTTTTCGTTCTTAAATCACATCCAACAATACTCTGCAGTCATTAAGCAGAATGAGGCGGGTCTGGATGTGCCGGTTTGGGAAGGGCGTCCAAGGAATATAATTAACGGGAACTAAGCAAGTGTGGATCAGTGCATCTGCAACGATGGCATTTGTAAAGGGAAAAGAGAGGATAGTCATACAGATGCTGGTGTGCGAATGGAAAATGACCAGTGGATACAGCTCTTAGCAGGGTTATATCAGAGGGTGGGAGTGGGGTGAAATGGAGGAGCTGAGAGGGGGATTCAACTCAACATGCTCCCCCTTTGACTGGGTCTGAATTCTTCGTATTTTATGACAAGCATGTATTGCTTTTCAAAGAAAAGAAATTCTACTTATTCTCACACGCTCATTCTTTGTTGCCAAAGGGCTGGGAATGTGGCTAAAGAGGGAAATCTCCTATGCCTTGGGCTGGGTTCCCCTAAAGCACACCCTGATATAAGGATTTAGGGACAAGAAATTTAATCTGGGAGGTGGTCCCAGGAAGCATGGAGGGTGGATGGAAGACAGAGGAAGTGAGGCAGGGAAGGGGAGGCAATCAGGAAAGTCTGTATTACCAAACAGGTTACCACCGTGGGCACTTGGGCGCAATCCCTGTGGTGACCTCTGGGAGGCAGCAAAGAGCACAGACCTCACAGTCATGGTGAGGGAGCTGGGGTATTCATACACCAAAGGCTGTGTCTTGTTGATTGAAGGTCACTCCTGGGAGTGTCAACCCTCAGCACTTCTGACCTCTTGTGTGGCTGGAGAAAGCCTCAGGCAGAGAGACACAGGAATATATGGGAACCCAAGGGTGGGCCAAGGGTATGTGGACACAGCAGCAACCACAACAGCTACTCCATGGTAGAAAACAGAGTCTGGAGCCGAGCAGAACTTTACAAATTGTCTCTCTAGTCTGCATCTACCTACTGCCCCCACGTTATGGTTGAGAAAACTGAGGCCCAGGGAGAGCAATGACTGCTCAGGGTCTCTGGTGTCCCAGGACACTTTCTAAACCGTTCTATGGCCTCTTGTTTTGTTTCCATCAAAGGCAGCAGAGTGGGTTTAAAGAGCACAGGGGAGGAGAAGGGCTGGAACTGGGCTTCTTCCCTTGTTGCCTGGGTATCCTGGAGCATCCACTCACCCCGTGTTGTGGATTGAATTGTATCCCCCCAAAATGTGTTGACTTCCTGGCCCTTGTACTTGTGGATGTGATTCTGTTTGTACACAGGTGTTTTCTTTTGTTACGTTAATGAGATTATACCAGTGTAGGGTGGATCCTATACCCAGGCACTTCTGAGTTATAAAAAGAGCAGAATAGACACAGGGACACACACATGGGGGCAGACAGATACCACGTGAATATCATTTACAAGCCAAGGAAGGCCAAGGAAGGAACACCCCGGGTAACTGACAAGGAAGGAATTGACAAGGTCAAGACCCTAATATGGATGTTTAGCCTCCGGAACTACGAGAAATACATTTCTGTTCTTTAAAGCCACCCACTTGTGGTTACAGCAGCACTAGGTAACTAAGATAACCCTCAGCGCAGCACCCAACCCTGGCATCAAGTACCACAGTATCACGAGTGAGAAAGTGACTCCCTGTTCCCTACTCTCAATCTCTCCAAAACCTCAAGAGGACATTCTCAGAGAAGAGCAGGCATGACTTGATCTCCTCCAGTGCTTCCTAATCTATCTTTTCAACAAAGAGAACAGGCCCCAGGCTCAGGGTCTTGACAGGCGATAGCATGGAGGGAGAATTTGACAACACTGCACTTTCATTATATTTATTTAAAAACAAACAAACCTCATTGCCATTGAGTTTTTCTGACTCATAGCGACCGGATAGGACATGCCCCATCAGGTTTCCAAGGAGCAGCTGGTGGATCCCAACTGCCGACCTTTTGGTTAGCAGCTGAGCTCTTAACCACTGCACCACCAGGGTTATTGTTAGCTGCTGTCAAGTTGACTCCGGCTCATGGCAATCCCATGTATAACAGGATGAAAACTTGTCCCATCCTGTGCCATCTTCACAGTCTTTAGCATGTTCGAGTCAAGTCAGACAATGTTCTGTTCTGATCCACAGGGTTTTCACTGACTAAGTTTCAGAAGTAGATTGCCAGGCCTTTTTTCCTAGTCTGTCTTAGTCTGGAAGCTCCACTCAGGGGCCATGAGAGAAAGTTTCCTTGGTGAGTGAACTGGCTTAAGTTTAAAATAAAGTGAGTCAATTTTACAAATAAAGTGTGGAGAGGAGCGACCGGCTCCACCACAGCACTCTGGCGACTTTGCACGAATCCACACGGCCACACCCACAAAGGCTTGAGCTGCAGAGAACTTGAGCCCTGGCAGAAAGCCTGTGACCCTCCAAGGACAGGAAGGGACAGGGCCTTGTGAGGCACTCCATCTCCCAGGAAGGCTGCTCTGAGACAGTTCCGAGCGCCTGGGTTCTGAGGAGGATGAATTTTATGCCCTACCCACTTTGGAGTACAGCTGCAGATGATAAAACCACTCAGTTGCATTCTGGAATTGGCCCCTCAGCAATGGGGAACCCCACCACTCATGCTTTTGTTTTGGGTGTTGTTTCAGTTATCTAAAAAAAAACAAAGCAAAACCATCACTGTCAGAGTTGATCAACTCATAGTGACCCTATAGGACAGAGTAGAACTGCTCCATAGGGTTTCCAAGGAGCACCTGGTGGATTTGAACTGCTGACCTTTTGGTTAGCAGCCAAACACTTAACTACTGCTGCTATAACAGAAATATCACAACTGGGTGGCTTTAACCAACAGAGATCTGTTTTCTCACAGTTTACGAAGCTAGAAGTCTGGATTCAGGGCACTGGCTCTAGAGGAAGGCTTTTTCTTTCTCTCTGTCCACTCTGAGAGAAGGTTCTTGTCTCCTCTGAGCTTCTATTCCTAGGTTCTTTGGTGATGGTTTGGCATGTATCTTCCCCTCCATTCGTGTTTGCTTGCTTGCTTAATCTGCTTTTATTTCAAAAGAGATTGATTTAAAACACACCCTACACTAATCCTGCTTCATTAACATAACAAAGAAAACCCCATTCCCAAATGGGATTATAACCACAGGGATAGGGGTTAGGATTTATAATACATATTTTTGGGGGACACAATTTAATCTGTAACAGGTGTCTTTTTTTTTTTTTTAAGTGTGTGAAACAAGGACCCAGGGGAGCTGCCACCTTTGGCTTATTTTTCTCTTCACAGTCTGTGTAAGTAATAAACTGTCTGGATCAGAAAGTGGCTCGTATCTTTACCAGGGAATCTGTCAGGCCTTGGCCTTGGCCTTGCCTGCTGTGTGCTTGACAAGGTAGTATGCAGAAAGTGGAGGGGAAGTGGGGGGCACTGGGGTGCTGGCCCGGGCTGCTTTGTTTCCAGACCCATTCTTCACCTTCCCCTGATCTGCTTGTGTGGGTGGAAGTGATGTATGCTGTGTTCAGGCCTCTGAACCTCCCGCCCGTTCCTCTGCTCTCTCTCTTCCTTTGCCACCTGCTAGCTTGTGGGGGGCTCTGAGGCACTGGGAGAAGGTGGAGCCTCAATATATAGAGGGAGCCTGGGTTTCCAAGAAGATCAAAGCCCCCCCCACGTGGGTGAGAAATAAGCCTTTAGTGTGTTAAGCCACTGGGATTTGGGGGTTGCTCATTACAGCCACTGGAGTAGTCTGATACACTATTTTAACTTGCTTGATCCTTAAAACAAGGTCTCTGGATGGCACAAAATGTTTGCTCTCAGCAACCCTTTGGTGGTTCAAATCCACCCAGCAGTGCCATGGAAGAAAGGGCTGGAGATCTATTTCCATAAGATTACAGCCATTGAAACCCCTATGGATTGCAGTTCTACCCTAAAACCTGTGGGGTCACCACGATTCATTATCAACTCTATGACAATGGGTTTAATCCTTAAAACAGCCCTATAAGGTTGGTTCCATTGTTATCCCTAATCTGTAGATGAGGGAAGCAAGAGAAATCAGGTGTCAATCCCTCACGCAAGGTCATATAGAAAGCGAGAAAGCCAGAATTCTAATCCAGACCAGCTGCCTTTAGAGCCAGAAGCTGCAACTCAGGGCAAAGAAACTTCCCCTCCCTGGGCCCTGAGGTTCTATTCCCACAGTGGATTTCCTGCACCCATGAGGAGCGTAGTGCCAGCCCACAGCCTCGAGCCTCAGTCGTCCTCGCTATTGTATTCATGAGTGCTCAGATGTGGCTTTGCCTGCCCCTGTTCTTCCAAGCTCCTGTCCCAGACAGCCCATCCTGAGAGGATGCATGCTGGCATATAATCAACTGTCAATAAATGTTTGATATTATTATTATAAAGAGCCCTGGTGGCACAGTGGTTAAGCACTCGGCTGCTAACTGAAAGGTTGATGGTTAGAACTCACCAGCGGCTCCTTGGTAGAAAGATGTGGCAGTCTGCTTCTGTAAATATTACAGCCTTGGAAACCCTATGGGGCGGTTCTACTCTGTCCTATAGAGTCGCTACGAGTGGGAATCAACTCGACAGCAACGGGCTATTATTATTATTGGTGTTGGGGGCACTGGCTGAGAGGCCACATAGCTCACTGGTTAGGCTAGACAGTCTGGGTTCAAATCCCACCCCCACCATTTAATAGTGTGTGACCTTGGGTAACCATTCCGTGCCTCAGTTTCCCCGTTCATAAAATGGGGAAAACGATGTGATCTATTTCACTGGGTTATTGTGAAGATTAAAATATAAAACGCTCCAACAGTGCCTGGCACCGATGTTCGGCTTTATGATTGGTGTGCCACCGTCCCCGCCTTTTCAGTCTCGTCTTCTAGGTCCCCCCCGGGCATGACAAAAGCTGGTTCTCTGACCAGGGCCTCCCCAGGCTGCCCAATCCCCACGCAACTCCCCGACTCCCCACCCCACCCCCACCCGGTTCTCCCCCTACCCCGTTCTTCACGCCCCCCACCCCCCCACCGCAGCCTGGGTTCCAGTGCCACCTCCTCCCCTCTTGCTTGCCCCTCAGCCCCAGGGTGACCAGAACCCCTGCCTCCTGGGACAGCTTTCTAGCACTTTCCCCTTTTTAAGAGACTGACTGCAATTTCTATAATAACATCACATTAGCTAGAAATTAATGTCCTCATTAAGACAGCAATTAGGCACATTAGCACGGCAATAAAAGAGAAGCTTATGAAATAATTGCTGGTTCCAAAATGCCTTTAATTTAGTATTTTATATCGCGCCGTGTTATTAATTTTTTCCCTCGGCAGAAGATAATAAGAGAAACGTTTGAATTGTGGGGAGGTTTAAATTAAATTTTTAAAAAAGGAAAGAAATGTTGATACCTATAGATGGATGATCTTTCTTCTCCCCAAAGCCCTTCTTGTGTCCCAAGCCCACGTGACCATGGCAGTGATATGGTGGGAGGGCGGTGGTGGGCGGTGGTGCGCGGGGCTGGGTCCTGTCCCGAGACTCTTGGCCAGGCTGGAGTTCGGAGAGAGTGGAGTTGGGCGGTCTTTGATCCCAGAGGCAGGAGGAGCAAATGGTGCAATGTTTCTTTGCCCTAAAGGGTAGATACTTGCTTGTTTGTTTTCCAGTTGGTTTCATCACACGACCTGGAACTCCTTCAGCAAATGTTTCCTTGGGTACTCAGTGGCTCTGTCCCCAGAGGCGAGGGATTCCCAGCCTGGGGGAGAAGACGGATGAATGGGAAGATGCAATTGTAGACCTGGAGTGGCACTTTCTTGCAGCTCCTAATGAAATGGTGGATCATCCCTGGATGGTAAAATCATCAGGCAAAAGGTGGATGATAAGCGTTTTCGGGGAGTCTTCTTCTGCCCCATCTGAAACCGGGGTCCATTTTAGTAGCACCCCTAAACGTGGGGCCAGCAGATGTGGTGTGGAAGGCAGCAGGAGGTACACAGAACCACCTCTGAGGTGTCTGCCCCAAATCTCGAATCTTCTCTAGCTTCTTAATCTGTCTTAGGCTGGGTTCCTCCAGAGGCAGATCCTGGAACAAGGATTTGAGGGCAAGTAGTTTATTTGGGATTCAGGCACTGATGGTTCTGTGGTAGAATCCTCGCCTTCCATGTGGGAGACCAGGGTTCGATTTCTGGCAAGTGCACCTCATGTACAGACACCACCCATCTGTCAGTGGAGGCTTGCATGTTGCTCTGATGCTGAACAGGTTTCATGGAGCTTTTAGACTGACAAGGAAGAAAGCCCTGGTGATCTATTTCTGAAACTCAGCCAATGACAAACGTACGGATCACAACAGCCTGATCCCCAACAGATCTTGGGGATGGCGCAGGACAAGGCAGTGTTTTGTTCTATTACACCCAGAGTCGCCATGAGTTGGGGGCTGACTCAATGGCAGCTAACAACAATAGTTTATTTAGGAGGTGGGAGGTGACTCCAGGAAACACCGTGAGGGGAGTGGGGAAGTGAGACAGGGAAGGGAAGGAGACAATTTCAGGCAGTGGTAAGTGCTGTGAATCACAACAATAAAATCCAGAATGAGGGGATGGTGAGGGCATACCTGCCTGCGCTGGGGCCTCTCAGAGGAGCTCATGTGAGCGGAGACCCGAAGGAGGTGAGGGAGGGGCCCACATGAAGATCTGGGGGAGGAGGATTCCAGGCAGGGGGACAGCAGATGCAAAGGCCCGGAGGTGGGGACAAGCTTGGATAGGGGCAGATCAGCCAGTGAGAGATGAGATCAAGAGACAGCAAGGACTGAAGGAATGAGGGAGGCCACAGAAGGAAGTGGAAGGAGATGCAACCAAATGCAGGCCCCCCAGCATCTGAGCCGAGTTCTCTGGTGAGGAAGGCAGGAAGGCACATTCTGCCCAATGCACACATGTGCCAGTCATGCCCATGTCAGTGACCTATTGCCCGTTATGCTGCGTAACAAACCAAAAAAAAAAAAAAAAAAAAACAAAAACAAAAACCCAAACCCATTGCCATCAAGTCAATTCCAACTCATAGCAACCCCGTATATTACAGAGTAGAACTGCTCCATAGGGTGTTCTTGGATGTAATTTTAATGGAAGCAGCTTGCCAGGCCTTACTTCCGCAGTACTGTTGGGTGGGTTTGAACTGCCAACCTTTCGGTTAGTAGTTGCATGCAAACTGCTTGCGCCACCTAGGGATCTTGCTCCGTAAAAAACAGCCACAAAATCAGCATGAATAATGGCTCAGGAGTTGCTTGGTCAGCTGGGCAGTTGTTCTGGTCTTGGCTGTGCCCCTTCATGCATCTGTCTGTGGTCAGCTGTGGGTGGGGAGGCAGGCTGGGCTCTCTCACGTGTAGGCTGGTCTAGGATGGCCTCAGCTGGGATGACTGGGCTCTACTCCACATGGTCTCTCAGCCTCCAGCAGGCTAGGCTGGGCTTGTTCCTACTTCAGAGGCAGGTTTCCACAGAGCTGGCAGAAACACGCATCATCTCTTGAGGCCTAGGGCTAGGGAAGAGGATGCCAGGCCAGTTCTGCTGCATTCTGTGGGCCAAAGCAGGTCATAAAACCAGCTCAGATTCAAGGGGTAGGGAAATCAACTCCACCTCTTGGTGGGGGGAGCTACACAGTCGGGGAAAGAGTGTGGCTATAGGGGTAGAATTGGGGCCATTTAGCAATCCTACTACTCCTTTGGAAAGCCTGGTGGCATAGTTGTTAAGAGTTCAGCTGCTAACCAAAAGGTCAGCAGTTCAAATCCACCAGGTGCTCCTTGGAAACCCTATAGGGCAGTTCTACTCTGTCCTATAGGGTCGTTGTGACTCAGAATCAACTCGATGGCAATGGGTTTGGTTTATAACTCCTTTGGGGTTTTTGATAACCATACCCTGTCCCTCTCTGGCTTCCCCAAGGCCTTCTGCAGTCCTTGACCCCCAACCCTGACCCTTCTAGAGATTTCTCCTCCCCATGTTTGCTTTCTCTAAGCTCCCAAAGGATGTAGCTGTGTTGTTCAAAACCCCAAATTCCTGACAAGGCTTCCCTTCCTCTTCTGCTTTGGGGTGTGACCAGGACTGAAAATTTTTATTGAACTAATTGGCTTCCCTAATAGGGGACAACAGGCGCCCTGGTCACGAAGTAGTTAAGCTGAGTGTAGCACTGGCCGCTCTTTGGGAGAAAGATGTGGCAGCCTGCTTCTGCAAAGATTTACAGCCTTGGAAACCCCCTGGGGCAGTTCCACTCTGTCCTACAGGGTCGCTGTGAGTTGGAATTGACTCAGTGGCAACAGGCTTGCCTTGGTTTGTTGAATAAGGAAAAAGGAACCTTGGTGGTGCAATGGTTGAATGCTCTGCTGCTAACCAAATGGTGGTTTGAACCCACCCAGCAGCTCTACAGGAGAAAGACTTGGTGATCTGCAATCTGCTCTCGTAAAGATTACGGCCTAGAAAGCCCTATGGGGGCAGTTCTACTCCGTCACATGGGGCCACTGTGAGTGGAAATCGACTCCGCGTCACCTGAGAACAACAACAATAGCGGACAGAGTCAGTGTCAGCGCAATGGTCCCTGGCAGGGCCTTGGCTAGTCCAGAAGGCACCGTGAGTAAAGGAGAAGTGGACATTCACAGCTTGGGCTTGCGCCCCTTCAGGACCCCCTTGTGCAGTGCCCAGCCTGCCCAACCATACTAGCCCTCCCTGATTAGTGAGCTGGAGAGGGAAAGGGAGGAGCTAAAGAAAGCGGAAGGGGTTCCAACGGGAGCCAGGACACTGGTTAGCCCCAGCTCCACAGACAGGGAGGAAACAGGAGGCTTTTGGGCCATTGAAGAAAATGAAGGACCTTCCTCAAACTGATGAGGGACCCAGGGGGGCCACAGCCTGAAGAGCCACAGTGCAACAAGCCTCTTGTGCAGCTGCATCAGTCACGGGGGAAAGGAGGAGGAAGGGGCTCAGACGAGGGGGCTCAGGACGGGAAGGTCCCAGTCTGCTTCACCATCCCTCCCACCCATCCCATATTCCAGGGAAATAAAGTGTAGCCGGGTTCCTGGTTGCCATGGCGACTGCCACAGAGAAGTTGGGGGGAATACACCCCAGGGGCATAAAGAAGCAATTTGTTCTCAGCTCTGGGATGCAGGGATAGGGGGAACAGCGATCAGAGTCTCACAGGGCAGAGGAAAAAGCTAAGAGAGCTGGACCAGGCGTAGTGGCCTCCCAGAGCCTGGAACCTTCCCGTCCTCCCTCTCTGTGGTCCTCCCTCCCTGTGCCCCAGCCCCAGCCAGCCCTCTGAAGGAGCAGAGGGCGGAGCACCCCGGCTCTGAGTGGGAGCTGCAAATCTAAGCCCCCACTTCCTTGGCCCAAAAGGGCGTTGACATGCTGCCCACCTGAGGCCTTTTGCAGAAAGCTTCCACAGGGTGGGCGAGGCAGGGCCGACTGTCTTTCTTCTTTTTTAATGTCCAGTCCCGCTTGAGACAGGAATTGGCTAGGAACGGCACAGGCCTGAACCCCATCCAATCTTCCCCAAAGCCAGGAAGGGGCCCAATCTCTCTCTCCAGCCTCTCCCACCTGCCCCCTCAGGCAACGGTGGAAAGGTCTAGACCACTGGGATGTGGGGAGAAGGCACGTTTACAAGCCAGAGGGAGCCGAAGCTCGGGCTAGCCTGTTCTCCTCCCTCTAGTTTTCCCTAAACCTCCAAGAAAGCAGAGAAGGCAGACTGGGGCGGTGGCAGCTGAGTTTTTTTTTTTTTTTTTTTTTTTTAATCTGTTAATAAAACGCAAGTGAATCAAATCTGCTCAGAGGGAAAGGGGAGGAGGGCGGCAAAGCAGGGGCCATGGTGTTTGCAGAAGTTGGAAATTTAATAAGAAGGAAAAATAAAAATAGCCACCGTGCTGGAGAGACGGACGGTTGGGAAGAGAGGGCGGGAGAAGGCTGGCAGGAGGTGTGCAGGGGGGAGACGGGTGAGGGGCTGGGGAAGGCGAGCCCCCACAAGTCTGGAGGGCAACAGGACAGGGGCTCGGGGATGCCTGGAGTGGCCCTAGTGCCTGAGAAAGTTTTCCTAGCAGGGGTGTAGGGCAATTCAGAACGAGGCTTAGCTGGAGCAGACAATCCAGCCACTTGGTCTTCTCAGTGTACTGCCCCCACCCCTCAAACTGCCCAGGAAACAGACCACATAGACAGGGCTGCCAAAAACAGTTGTGCCGGTTGCTCACTGCACAAGAGTGTTGGTGCACCCTTGCCAAGCCCTGCGTCTGCCAAGACGAAGGGGCACCTTTAAAAGATCCACACAAAGAAGGTGGAGACAACCCAAATGTTCATTAATCAATGATGGATAAACAGTGTGGTATAGACATGGAGCCCTGGTGACACCGTGGTTAAGTGCTCAGCTGCTAACTGAAAGGTCGGAGGTTTGAACCCACCAGCTGCTCCATGGGAGAAAGACGTGGCAGTCTGCTTCCATAAAGATCACAGCCTTGGAAACCCTATAATAGGGCAGTTCTACTCTGTCCTATAAGGTCACGATGAGTTGAAATCGACTCAAAGGCAACAGGTTTGGGTTTTTTTTGTTGTTGTTGTTTTTGGTATACACACACAATGGAATACTACTAAATCACAAAATGAATCGAGTCCTGATACGTGCTACAGTATGGATGAATCTTGAAAACATTATGCTCAGCGGAAGAAGACAGACCCAAAAGATCACATAGTGTATGATCCTGTTTATATGAAAAGTCCAGAATAGGCAAATCCATAGAGATGGAAAGCAGATTAGTGGTTGCCAGGGGCTGGGGAGAGGGGGCAATGGGGTGTGACTGCTTAATGGGTACAGGGGTTTCCGTTTGGGATGATGAGAATGTTCTGGAACTAGATAGAGGTAGTGGTTGCACAACATTGTAAATGCACTAGATGCCACTGAATTGTGCACTAGAAATGGTTACTTTTATTGTGTATAAATTTTACCTCAATTTAAAAAACAAGACCCACACAAAGACACCGAAGGACCAGCTGAGCCCCTGCCCATGTCCTCAGTAACACTCCATCAGCCCCAGGAAGCCCAGGACTGCCAACAGCCCTGGTGAGAGCAGCCTTGAGCTGGCTATAGGCTTGGTGGGGGCGAGGGAGCCCTCTGGGGGCTGCCAAATGGAAATCATTCATTCATTCATTCGCTGAACAGATACTTATTGAGAGCTTATTATGTGCCAGGTGGGGTGGTAGACAGACTAAACCAGTGCCCTGGGGGCTGACTCCAGGAGGGCGGACAAACAAGTGACAAGTACCCCCCACCCCCCAGCACATCCAGTGGTGGTACATGCTATAGAGGAAAGAAAACTGGGAAGGAGGTACGGGCAGGCAGGGGTACTGCACGGAAGTTTAAGAGGGTGGCCTCACTAAGGAGGCGACATTGAGCACCTGGAGCAAGTGAGAGGGAGCCACTTGGGGACTTAGGCGAAGCATGTTCCAGGCAGAGGGAACAGCCAGTGCAAAGCACTGAGGGCTTGTTATCTGAAGTGGGCACCTCTAGATTTGGGTTGCTCAGCCCTAGTTAGGGCTCTGCTGGAGCCCAGCCTTGGACTTCCATACTAGCCAATGAGCCTGATGTGTGCAAGAACAGGGCAGGAATCACAGCAGCTGAAGGTAGGTAGGACTTAAAATGTTCCAGACACTGCACACTTATTAACTACTTTGATCCTCACAACACATCCCAATGACATAGAAAATATTATCTCCATTTTACCCATTGCCGTCAAGTTGATTCCAACTCATAATGACCCAATAGGACAGAGTAGAACTGCCCCATAGGGTTTCCAAGGCTGTAATCTGGGACCCTGGTGGGCAGTGGTTAAGAGCTCAGCTGCTAACCAAAAAGGGTGGCAGTTCGAATGTACCAGCCGCTCCTTGGAAACCCTGTGGGGCAGTTCTACTCTGTTCTACGGAGTTGCTGTGGGTCAGAATTGACTCAAGGCAACGGGTTTGGGTTTTTTGGTTTTTAATCTTTAGGAAGCAGACTGCCACTTCTTTCTTCCGCCAAGCAGCCGGTGGGTTTGAACTGAAACCAGACCACCGTGCCCAGGGTGCAAGGAGCCAATCTTTCAGACACTGGTTTTGAGAGAAGAGTTTATTTCACAGGCTAGCGAGACAGAACTCAGAGGTATTGACCTCAGGTTGAGTTCCTCGATTTGAGGAAGCATTTACATTTTATAGGTTTGGGGAATCGTACATATTCATATAGGGCTGGAGGAAGGCAGGTGGGCAGGATCAGGTGGTTCTACATATTCATAGTTTCTATTATTTATTACAGGGCGGGGCTAAGACTTGGCACGGAAGCAGCCCACGGACTCTTCACTTTCGAAATGGGCTCAGCTACTGCAGGTGACGTATGTCTGCTGATTTTGGTTCTTTGGCATCAGTCATTTCATTCCTTGGCACGAGTTCTCTTGTGTTACTGAGCATGCCTTGAGGCCGGGGGTCAACTGTCAATCATCTTTGTTCTACGCAGGTCTGACCACCCTGAGCCGGTTAGATCTGGATCCCACTTGGGGCTCTCCAGAGAGTTTACAAAACAACTTAGAGGAAGTGAGCGACCTGGTGGGGAGGTGACCAGGGGTGGCCTATAACTGGTGGAGTACTAATTAATTAGGTGTCCGCTGCCTCTAGGGTCCCATAACAGAACCACTGACCTTTCCAGTCCAGGCTTAACCACTGGGCTCGGTATTTCCATTTCACAGGCGGAGAAACTGAGGTTCAGGGAGATGAAGAGATTCTCCCAAGCCGCTGAGAGACAGCGCAAGGATTTGAACTCAGGCCACCTGGCTGTGGAGCCAGCGCAGGCCATCCTCACCCTGGCACCTGCCCTGGTGGACAGAGACCCGTGAGCTTCCACCTTGACTGCCTCTGGCTCCAGGCCCACGGAGGGCGGCCCTGCGGAGGGTTCCGCGCAGAGCGGCGTTGGCGGGTGATTGATGGTTTAATATCTTGAGCTGCGACCCGGGCCCCTTCTCGCCCACGCCGCGGCAGGCGGCCCCCAGCGAGAGGCAGAGATGGGATAATTCGGTTACCAGAAAGAGAAAAAAGAAAATTCCAGAGAGAGCGAAAGAGAGGCGCAAACCAGGGCGGGAGCTGGGAGGGAGGAGGAGACTCCCGATTCTTTTGGGGGTCAGGGGCTTCCAGCCCCCGTCTGATTTACGCCTTGAGAACAGAGAGGGTCAGGCCAGGGCTTCAGAGGAAAAGGGAGCGAGGTGGCCTCCACCTGGGACGGCTGGAGGGAGGAGGGTGGGCGGGAGGGAGGACCCAGGGAAGTAGGTGGAAGCCGGCCGAACCGGGGATGGAGGAGGCTGGAGGCTCCCGGAGCCCAGGTCAGAAGCTCGGATTATCGGATTATCGTTGACACCGTGCCTCTTTCTCCTCACCTCCACTGTCTCCACCTGGTCCAGCCCCAGCGTTGCTCACCTGGACCAACTGCAGTCAATCCCGCCTTGGTCCCCTGTGTTCCCCCCCAGCAGCAGCCAGAGGGGGCCTGTGAGCACCGAGTCAGATCTTGCCCCTTTTCTCCTCAGAACCCCCCATGGCTCCCACCTTGTGTTGGTTTTCTGTGGCTGCCATGACAAATTTCCACAAACGTTAGCGGCTTAAACAACACGTTTGTTCTCTTATGGTCCTGGAGGTCAGAAGTCTGTGTGGGCTCACAGGGCTAAGTCAGGCTGCCAGCAGGCTGGGTTCCTTCTGGAGGCTTTAGGGGAGGATCCGGTTCCTGCTCATCCCTGTGCTGGTAGAATTCAGTTCCTAGTGGTTGCAGGTCCCAGGTCCTTGTTTTCTTGCTGGCTGGCATCCCAGGGTCGTTTCAGCTTCTAGAGGCCACTGTGTGCCTTGGCTCGTGGCCCCTTTCAAGGTGAAGGCTTCTTCAAAGCCAGCAATGGCAGGTTGTGTCCTTGTCACGCTGCATCTCTCTGCCTTCCTCTTCCACTTTAAAGGGCCCATGTGATTAGATCAGACCCATTTGTTAATCCAACATAATCTCCCCATCTCAAGATCCTTAATTTACTAACATCTGCAAAGTCTGTTTTGTCCTGTGAGGCAACATATTCACAAGTTCTGGGGATTAGATCTCAAACATCATTGGGGGGCCATTATTCTGCCTACCAACAACCTCTTCAGAGCAAAAACCAAAGTCCTCCCCAAGGTCCCCAAGGCCCTGCATAATCTGCTCTGTTGCCTCTCTCCCCCTTGCTCACTCTGCTCCAGCCACACTGGCCTCCTTGATGTACTCCAAACTCACCAGGCATGTTCCTGCCTCAGTGCCCTTGCACAGGTTATGCCAGCTGCCTGCAGTCGTCTTTCCCCAGATATCTGCATGGATCCTTCCCTCACCCACTTCAGGTCTCCCCTCCCCAGTGAGGCCTTCCCCGACCCTTCCCCCAAATGTACAGTGGCCACAGACCCCCACTGCTGCACTCACAGCTTTGGAAGAGAGCCCAGCTATCACTCACTGCTCACCTGCCTCTTGTCCGGCTCCCCACTCACATGTCTGCTCCACCAGGCAGACCCTGGCCTGTGTTGTTCTCTCCTGAGTTCACAGTGCCCCATACGGCTTCTGGCACACAGCAGGTGCTGGACAAGTGTCTGTGAGTGAATGGAGGGCAGGCAGGCAGGGCCCCCGCACAGAGGAGAACACAGGGCCCCGCAGAAGGCGGAGGGGGCAAGTGAAGGCTCAGTTGTGAGGGGGACAGGGAGGGCAGGACAAAAACAAGAGACAATCTAGAAGAATCCCGGAGGGCAGGAGGCCGCTGATGAAAATCATCAGGTGAGATTAAAACACAGGGTGAGTTTGGCCTCTCACTGCCCCTAGAACGTGCGTTCTGGGGGACGTGTCCCCAGCCACGGATAACATCTTGGCCTCCTGACTTTTCTGCTTATCTTGGATAACGTTCGCTCCCGTGGTCGCCTTGAGTCACAAGGCTTGGCCGTGATTCAAAAACAAGAATGCCCAGGCACAAGCTCAGACCTTGGTTTAGGATTAAATCTTCCCTCCCCCAGCCAGAGCCTGATTCTGGGGCTTTGCGGGGGGGCGGGGGTGCAGGGCCCCTTCCCTCCCCCCATTCTTTCTCTCCTTTTGCAGCTTGAGGAGGAAGGGAAGGGGGCTGTAGTGAGTTGAATCGTGGCTCCCAAAAGCATATGTGCACGTTCTAACCCCAGGAACCTGTGAACGTGACCTTATTTGGAGAAAGGATCTTTGGAGATGTGATTAAGTTAAGGATCTCAAGATGAGATCATCCTGAATTATCCAGGTGGGTCGTAAATTCAGTGACCCACGGAGGAGAGACAGAGAGAGGGGAGGAAGTCGTGAAGATGGAGGCAGAGCTTGGAGTGATGCTGCCAGAGGCCAGGGAAGACCTGGAGCCCCTAGGAGCTGGAAGAAGCAAGAAAGCCTCCCCTAGAGCTTTCCGAGGGAGAGTGGGCCTGCTGACGTGTTGATTTTGGACTTCTGGTCTGCAGAACTGGGAGAGAACAAATTTCGGGTTGTTTTAAGACACCCAGTTTGTAGTCATTGCTATGGCTGCCCCAGGACGCTAGTACAGGGTCAGATAGTCCTCATTGAACTGGTTCTGTCGTCAGCTGACATCACCTCTTTGGGTCAAGCAGGTGTTCAGAGTGGAGCCCTTCTCTTGTAGATGCTTTTAAGGTCCCCTCTGACCCACGACCTGCCTGTTCCCTGGTCAGCCTTTCTCTTCATTCAAGCCACTCAGATGTTTGCTGTTACAAGCTTGACATCTATTACAGGAAGCCCTCTTGGAAGTACCCCAGGTCCTTGGACCACAAAAGCCATCACTAGTCCCTTTCTCCTCCCACCCCCCACCCCCCGCCAGGTCATTAGGTCCCGAAAGTCCAGGGGAACCACAACAGGCCCCCAGGCCATCCCACTGAAACTCCCCCTTCCCTGATTTGAGGTGCGGGGCACCCTGCCCTGCCCCGTTTCTCTTGATGGGGAGGATGTGAGGTTCACAGCACAGACCCTCCAAAGAAATCTTCCCAAAATCCTCTCCTAACTTTACTTTCCCACCCCTTTCCCGGTGGTGGTGAAGGGCTCAAGAGTCATGAAACCAGTTCTGATCTATCTATTAGGAGTCTTTTCTGTGGTTGCTATGTCTGCTTCTCAGGCCTGGGTTGAAGCTTCCATCTGAGCATCTATTAGTGTAACAACTCTGATGGTCACTGGTGTTGTTCCTTAAATATTTCCAGCTCTCCACATTCTGGGTTCACGGTGGGTGGCACATCCTGGTCCCCCTGAAGTTGGCTGGGGTCATGTGACAAGTTCCGGCTGATCGGCTGCAAGCAGAAGTGACGGTGTCACTTCCAGGCTGGAGCATTTAACTGCTGGTGCGGGACCCTCTGGAGTGCTCTCTCTCTGTGTCACAGTGATCAGGAACGTTCCAGATAGCTGCTGCCCTGTAAGCCTGGGTCCTGGCATGAGGAAGGCCCAGAACAGAGGCTCCAGGTGACCCAAGATGGCCATGGGCACATGTGAGAGATAAATCTTGTGGTGCGAAGCCACTGAGATGGGCTTGTTTGTTACCACAGCAAAACCGAGTGTCTCAGTAGCTGTATCAGTTTCCTGTGGCTGCTGTGACAAAGGTCCACCACCTTGGTGGTTTAAAACAACACTCATTTATTCTCTTACTGTTCTGGAAGTCAGAAGTCCAAAATCAGTTTCACTGGGCTCAGAGCAGTTCCCTCAGGAGACTCTAGGAGAGAATTCATTTTCTTGCCTTTTCTAGCGTTTTGAGGTTTCTTGCATTCCTTGGCTCATGGCCCCTTCCTCCATCTTCAAAGCCAGCAGTGTGGCATCTTCATATCTCTCTCTGCCTCGCCATCACGTTGCTTTCTCCCCTCTGTCTGTGTCAAATCCCCCTCTAACTCCCTTTTACAAGGATGCATGGGATTGCATTTAGGGCCATCCAAGATAATCCAGGATCATTTCCTCACCTCAGGATGCTTAACTTAATCACATATGCAAAGCCCCTTTTGTCATAGAAGGTACATTCACAGGATCCAGGGATTAGGACCGAGATCACCGAGGGCCGTTATCTAGCCTACAACTGTTGGGTTCTGTGATGTGGTTTTTTCCTGAGATGCTGTCTTGATCCAGTTCTGAGACCAGTCAGTTTCCCTTCTTGAGCAGCTCATTAAGGTCACACCCCAGCACCTTCCTTGTTAGGCTCTGACATTCCTGAGCTGCAATACACAGAGGCCCCCAGACACCTAACACCCAGGGATGGCCCCTTCAGCCTAGCTCTTAAGCACTGCGCCACCAGGTCTTCTCTTCTTTGGACTCATGGAATAATTCAAAATACCCAGTCCTCAGGAAGTCCATGAAACCTAACTAACCCCACCTCACTTGGGCCTACAACTCCAGCTTGCTGTTACCCTGTCCCCTCGGTCACTGTAGGTAATAGGAGTCTGCCTTTCATCTATGCGAGTATCTTTGTGTTGCGTCCTGCCATTCAGACAACCTCTAATCATACCTACTATCATGTGGTTTTGAAACATGTTCCCCCAGAAGCAGACCCTGAGGCAAAAATTCAAGTGCAAATAGTTTATTTGGGAGGTGACCCCAGGTGGGAGACTGAGGAAATGAGGATGCCTGTAAAGGGTATGGAGCCCTGGTGGCTCAGTGGTTAAGAGCTATGGCTGCTGACCAAAAGGTCAGCAGTTCAAATCTGGCAGGCGCTCCTTGGAAACTCTATGGGGCCGTTCTGCTCTGTCCTGTTGGGTTGCTATGAGGGTGAAAGAGCTGGGGTATTGATCCTCCAGCTCTGGTCTTTCGTTGGCTGAGCATGCTCCTGTGGGCATTAACTGCCGAGTGCTTTTGCCTGAGAAAGTCCTCAGGCAGAGTTGCAGGTGCCGGCAGCAGGAACCACTGGCATGTACTGGAAAAAAGAGTGTCAAGGGGACACGGGCAGGGCTCCCCCAGCGTTCGCTGCATCTGGCCTCCCCTAATTGGTACTTGAACATTTACCGAATGCTTAGTAGGGTGCTGTTGGCTCACAGACTCAAGACACCCTATGAGTTAGGACTATTAGTAAGGTCATCTTTCTATGAGGAAAACGAGGCACAGGTCAAAAACCCATTGTCATTGAGTTGTTTCTGACTCATAGCAACCAAATAGGACAGTGTAGAACTTGCCCCATAGGGTTTCCAAGGAACGCCTGGTGGATTCAAACTGCCGACCTTTTGGTTAGCAGCCGAACTCTTAACCACTACGCCACCAGGGTTTCCATACTGAGGCACAGAGAGATTAAGTCACTCAAACAAGGGCACAGAGCTTTTAAGTGCTGGAGCTGGGATTCAAGCCTGATGAACCTGACCCCACAGCCTGAGCTCCTGGACCCTGCTCCTTATAGAGAGGAAGGGGCAGGAGCACAGCAGTGGAGAAGTGGGGAGCTTGCAGAGGGGGAGGGAGAATGGATGAGGGAGGGCAGGTGAGAACCTCTGGAGTGGCCTGAGCTATTTCCAGGAAGCCTGGGGTTGGGGAAGCCTGACCTTCAGGCCTCTTGGGGCTGAGAACACCCTAAAGTTTAGTAGCCAAGTAGTCACTTTAAAATCTAAACCAGGCTAGAGTGAAAAAGTCAGATAATAGCAAGTGTTGGCAAGGATGTGGAGAAATTGAAACCTTCATACACTGCTGGTGGGACTATAAAATGGTGTGGTCACTGTGGAAAACAGTTTGATGATTCCTCAAAAAGTTAAACATAGAGTTACTATCTGACCCATAAATTCCACTCCTAGGTGTATACCCAAGAGGAACGAAAACATGTTGTTGTTAGGTGCTGTTCAGTCAGTTCTGACCCATAGCGACCCTATGTACAACGGAAGGAAACACTGCCCAGTCCTGCGCCATCCTCACAATCGTTGTTATGCTTGAGGCCATTGTTGCAGCCACTGTGTCAGTTCATCTCGTTGAGAGGCTTCCTCTTTTTTGCTGACCTTTCACTTTACTAAGCATGATGTCCTTATCCAGGGAATGGTCCCTCCTGATAACATGTCCAAAGTACATGAGACGAAGTCTCGCCATCCTTGCTTCTAATGAGCATTCTGGCTGTACTTCTTCCAAGACAGACTTGTTTGTTCTTCTGGCAGTCCATGGTGTATTCAGTATTCTTCACCAACACCACAATTCAAAAGCATCAATTCTTTGGTCTTCTTTATTCATTGTCCAGCTTTCACATGCATATGAGGTGATTGAAAGCACCATGGGTTGGGTCAGGTGCACCTTAGTCCTTAAAGTGACATCTTTCCTTTTTAACACTTTAAGGAGATCTTTTGCAGCAGATTTGTCCAGCACAATGCATCGTTTAATTTCTTGACTGCTGCTTCCATGGGCGTTGATTGTGGATACAAGTAAGGTTGACTCTACTTTGAGGAGGCAGCTCTTCCCCAGTCATCTTTTGAGTGCCTTCCAACCGAGAGGGCTCATCTTCCGGCACTGTATCAGACAGTGTTCCGCTGCTATTCATAAGGCTTTCACTGGCCAGTATTTTCAGAAGTAGACTGCTATGTCCTTATTCTTAGTCTGTCTTAGTCTGGAAGCGCTCCCAAAACCTATCTACCAAGGGTGACCCTGCCAGTATTTGAAATACCGGTGGCAAAGCTTCCAGTATCACAGCAACATGTAAGCCACCACAGTATGACAAACTGACAGACACGTGGTGGAATGAAA
This sequence comes from Dugong dugon, assembly GCA_030035585.1. Classification (NCBI taxonomy): domain Eukaryota; kingdom Metazoa; phylum Chordata; class Mammalia; order Sirenia; family Dugongidae; genus Dugong; species Dugong dugon. Next base: position 18,063,660 of record CM057462.1, on the reverse strand, counting down.
ACATACATCCACATAAATACTTGTACACAGCAGCTTTATTCACAATAGCCAAAAAGTGGAAACAACCCAAATGTCCATCAACCAATGAATGGGTAAATTAAACGTGGTTTATCTACACAATAGAGTATTATTCAACTATAAAAAGGAAGGAAGTCCTGTTACAAGCTACAACATGGATGAATCTTGAAAACATTATAAGTGAAATAAGTCAGACACAAAAAAACAAATATTGTATGATTCTATTCATAGGAAATGTCCAGAAAAAACAAATATATACAGACAGAAAGTAGATTAGTGGTTGCTTAGGGCGGTGAGTAGGGTGAGGGTGTAGAGGGGTATCTTAGTTACCTAGTGCTACTGTGACACAAAATACCACAAGTGGGTGGCTTTAAAGAACAGAAACATTTTTTCACAGTTCTGGGGGTTTGTAAGCTACTACTGTCAGACCTCATCTAACTTCAAGAGGAGGTGTGGTGAAATGAGTTTCTTTATGCGGCCTTTTGCCTTGGTTTTTGAAAAAAACAGGCGTGAGAGATTTTTTTCCCCCTAAGCCCTAAGGAGTTAACCTTTGCCCTAGTTTTCTACCCTAGAGGGTTTGTTACTTTTATCTAGGTTGATTGACATTGCCTGGGTGAGCTGTAACCAACTTGATTGGATAGTTTTTACCTGGTTCTGGGCTGCAGCCTGTCCTGTGATTGGTACACACCTTGCAGGAACTGGTCAATGGACTATGCAAATGAAGTGTCTGTGACCTACTGAGGGGGAATTGGTCAGTTCATGGCCCTGGTGGGAGGAACATGCCTTGAAATTGATGAGGAGTGGTGTATATAAGCAGCTGTTAGGGATTGAATTGTGTCCCCAAAAAATGTGTGTCAGCTTGGCTAGTCCATGATTCCCAGTATTGTGTGATTGTCCACTGTTCTGTCATCTGATGTGATTTTCCTGTGTGTTGTAAATCCTACCTCTGTGATGTTAATGAAGCAGGATTAGAGGCAGTTATGTTAATAAGGCAGGACTCAATTTACAAGATTAGGTTGTATCTTGAGCCAATCTCTTTTGATATATAAAAGAGAGAAGCCAGCAGAGAGACAGGGGGACCTCATACCACCAAGAAAGTAGTGCCAGGAACAGAGTGTGTCCTTTGCACCTGGGGTCCCTGCACTGAGAAGCTCCTAGACAAGGGGAAGATTGATGACAAGGACCTTCTTCCAGAACCTACAGAGAGAAAGCCTTTCCCTGGAGCTGGCGCCCTGAATTCAGAATTCTAGCCTACTAGACTGTAAGAGAATAAACTTCTGTTTGTTAAAACCATCCACTTGTGGTATTTCTGTTATAGCAGCACCAGATAACTAAGACAGCAGCCAACCCTGCAGAGATTTTTCAGACAGGAAGCAGACAGAAGCAGAAGGAAGAAAAAAGAGAGAAGCAAAGACAAACGGAAGGCAAGCAACCCCCTAAAAGAGCTGTAACACGGGTCAAGGGCTGTAACACTGAAGACAGTGAGAGGCTCAGAAGGGGCCCAGTGGCAGAGCCAGCAGTGGCAGACAGCAGGGTCAAGAAGAGTGTCCTCAGGGGACCAAGAGGAGGCCTGTCTTCAGGGGGCTGAGAGGAGGCCTGCACAGCCAAGAGGAGCAGAGAGAGATGTCCTACACTGAAAAAGGGAGACTTTTCCTGACGCCGATCCTGAGTTGTAGCCTGCTGATCCTGATCCTGAATTATACTGCTTCTTCCTTACTAAACCACTTAACTGTAAGTATGGTCTGTGAGTTCTGTGTGGCCATTGCAATGGATTATTGAACTCAGAAGAGAAGTGGAGAGTGCCGTGGGGAGGACTACAGATGTCAGAATTCGTAAAAAGTTTGGAGAGTGGAGGTATGTCTGACCTCTACCACATGGGAATCTGCCTTGGGCTGATGGTGATTCTCGTTGTCCCCCTGAAGTTAGTGAAAAGGAAGGATGACAATCAGGATTAGCACAGAGCTGTTCCTATGAAGTGGAGGTCAGACATACCACCACTCTCCAACTTTTTCACCCTTTCTGACACCAGCCATCCCGCACCCCCACAGCACTCTGTACTTCTCTGCTAGTTCGAAATTTGTTGCAGTGGCCACACAACTCAGAGACCATGCTCACAATTATGTGATTTATTTTGGGAGTAACAGGCTGAAACTCAGGATCAGAATCAACTTGGAGGTAACAGGATACAACTCAGGAGACAGGATAACAGTTGTCAGTCAGGGCAGCTTCCAACCAGGATGACTCTCAACTCTTTCTCAGCCATGCCTGCTGCCAGGCCTTCTCTCGGCTGTGCCCTATTCAGGCAAGCATTACGGCTCTTTAACTCCATCAACAACTGCCTGGAGGCAGCCCACTCCACCAGCAAGCCTTCTGCCCGAAGGCACTTGGCTTTCTCTCTCTCTCTGTGGGTTGGCAAGCCCATTACAGCTGCCCTCCTGCTGGTCTCCTGGTTCCTGCCGCTCATAGTGCTGCCTGCGTTTCTCTGCTCCTGAGCCCCTCTGTGGTTGCTGCCATTTCTCACAGCCTTGCACTGCCTCTACTGTTACAACTCTCTCTTGTGTCTAGGAGGTTCTCATCACAGGTACCCTGGCTCCAAAGGACTCACTCCGCTCCAGACTCTTCTTGATGGTAGTGAGGTCCTCCCGCAAACCTCTGTGGGATTGGCCCTTATAAGCCTAGCAGGATGGCAAAACTGACCAATCCCCTTGGTAGGCCACAGTCACTTAATTTGCATAGTAATTGACCAATTCTCAAAAGGTCACTTAATCCTACTAGGTGGTTTTACACACCCTGTTTGCATAGCTGTTGCTAGGTGCCGGCAAGGCAGTTCCAACTCAGCAACCCTATGTACAACACAAGAAAACACTGCCTGGTCCTGTGCTATCCTCATGATCTTTGTTATGCTTGAGCCCATGTTGCAGCCACTGTGTCAGTCCATCACATTGAGGGTCTTCCTCTATTTTGCTGACCATCTACTTTACCAAGAATTATGTCCTTCTCCAGAGAATGGTCCCTCCTGACAACATGTCCAAAGTATGTGAGATGAAGTCTCACCATCATTGCTTCTAAGGAGCATTCTGGCTATACTTCTTCCAGACAGATGTATTTGTTCTTCTGGCAGTCCATGGTATATTCAGTATTCTTCACCAACACCATAATTCAAAGGCATCAGTTCTTCAGTCTTCTTTATTCATTTCCCAGCTTTCGCATGCATATGAGGTGATTGAAAACACCATGGCTTGGGTCAGGCGCACCTTAGTCCTTAAAGTGACATCTTTGCTTTTTAACCCTTTAAAGAGGTCTTTGGCAGCAGATTTGCCCAATGCAATGCATTGTTTCATTTCTTGACTGCTGCTTCCATGGGTGTTGATTGTGGATCCAAGTAAAATGAAATCCTTAACAACTTCAAATCTTTTCTCCGTTTATTATGATGTTGCTTATTGGTCCAGTTGTGAGGATTTTTGTTTTCTTTAGGTTGAGGTATAATCCCTACTGAGGGCTGTGGTCTTTGATCTTCATCAGTAAATGCTTTAAGTCCTCTTCACTTTCAGCAAACAAGGTTGTGTCGTCTGCATAACGCAAGCTGTTACTGAGTCTTCCTCCAATCCTGATGCCCCGTTCATCTTCATAGAGTCTAGCTTCTCAGATTATTTGCCCTGCATACAGATTGAATAAGCATGGTGAACTACTACAACCCTGACGCACACCTTTCCCTGACTTTAAAGCACGCAGTATCCTCTTGTTTTATTTGAACGACTGCCTCTTGATCTATGTACAGGTTCCTCATGAGCACAATGAAGTGTTCTGGAATCCCCATTCTTCGCAGTGTTATCCATCATTTGTCATGATCCACACAGTCGAATGTCTGCATGGTCAATAAGACACAGATAAACATGTTTCTGGTATCCTCTGCTTTCAGCCGGGATCCATCTGACATCAGCAATGATATCCCTTGTTCCATGTCCTCTTCTGAATCCAGCTTGAATTTCTGGCAGTTCCCTGTCAATATACTGCTGCAGCAACTTTTTAATGATCTTCAGCTATATTTTGCTTGCGTGTGATATTAATGATATTGTTTGATACTTTCTGCATTCTGTTGGATCACCTTTCTTTGGAATGGGAACAAATATGGATCCCTTCCAGTCAGTTGGCCAGGTAGCTGTCTTCCAAATTTCTTAGCATAGACGAGTGAATACTTCCAGCGCTGCATCCGTTTGTTGAAACATCTCAACTGGTGTTTCGTCAAATCCCGGAACCTTGTTTTTCGCCAATGCCTTCAGTGCAGCTTGGACTTCTTCCTTCAGTACCATGGGTTCCTGATTATATGCTACCTCCTGAAATGGTTGAATGCCGACCAGTTCTTTTTGGTACAGTGACTCTGTGTATTCCTTCCATTTTCTTTTGATGCTTCCTGTGTGAGTCAGTATTTTCCCTGTAGAATCCTTCAAAATTGCACCTCAAGGCTCAAATTTTTTCTTCAGTTCTTTCAGTTTGAGGAATGCTTAGGGTGTTCTTCCCTTTTGATTTTCTATCTCCAGGTCTTTGCACATGCCATTATAATACTTTAGTTTGTCTTCTCGAGCCACCCTTTGAAATCTTCGGTTCATCTCTTTTGCTTTATTATTTCATCCATTCACTTTAGCTACCCAACGTTCAGGAGCAAGTTTCAGAGTCTCTTCTGACATCCATTTTGGTCTTTTCTTTCTTTCCTGTCTTTTTAATAACCCCTTGCTTTCTTCATGTATGATGTCCTTGATGTCATTCCACGACTCATCTGCATAGTAGTCTGACAGATCCTTGCAAAGTGCATAAAATAGACCAATCATAGGGCAGGCTGTGGCCCAACCAGTTATTTTTGGCAGAATTATAAACCTAAGGCCAGAAAGGCCATATATAAAGAGAGGGCTGTTGCACTGGAAGGCTAAAAGTTCAAATCAGGGTCTCGGCAAGTAGATTCCTTTCTTGTCGGTAGCCCCATGTTCCTTGGTTCCTTAACATTCCTGGGATTGCAGACGATCTTTACATGGCTTCTGTCTTCCCCCATGTGTGTGACTCTGTCTGTTCTGCTCTTTTCATAACTCAGAAGTGATTAGGTTTAGAACCCACCCTACACTAGTATGACCTCATTAACATAACAAAAGAAAAACCCTATTTCAAAACACGATCACATTCATGGGTTCAAGGGCCAAGAATTCAACATATATTTGTTGGGAACACAATCAACCCACAACAAGGAATGCCAACTAAAGGGTAAGGGGTTTCTTGTTGAGGTGATGAAATATTCTAAAACTGAACGTAGTGATGGTTGCACGTATCTGTGAATGTACTAAAAACAGTGGAATCGTACAATTTAAACGGGTGAATTGTATGGTATGTGAATTCTATCTCAATAAATCTGTTTAAAAAAACACAACTAAATTGCAGCTGGTCACTCTCAAGCACAGAACCCTCCATTGGCTTCCCATCACTCTTAGGAAAAAACCTGGGCCCCTCACATGGCCCAGAAGGCCCCATTTCCTCCCTGACCTCCTCTCCTACCCCTCCCCCCTTGCTCTCTCTGCGCCAGGCTCCAGGCTGTTCTCAAACTTCCAAGTGGTCCCAGAGCCTTTGCACTTGCTGTTCCTCCCACCAAGAGACACCGCCCCCACATTGGCATGGCTCCCTCTTGCTCTTTATCCAGGTGTCTGCTTGGAGCATAGACTGTCCCCCAATACCCATTGTCCTTGTTTTTTTATGTAAGCTTTTTATTATTATGGCAAAATACACATAGCATAATGTTTACCATTGTAAACATTTTAAAATGTCCCATTCAGTGGCATTTAGTACATTCACAATATCGTGCAGCCGTCACCTCTATCTAGTTCCAGAACATTCTTCATGACCCCAAACGGAAACCCATTACCCATTCAGCAGTCTCTCCTTTTTTCTCCCTCCATTTTCCTTGTCTTTTGTATTAACAGAAAACAAAAATCAGTCACTATCAAGTTGATTCTGACTCATGGTGACCCCAAGTGTTTTCAGAGCAGAACTGCGCTCCATAGGGTTTTCATTTTCATGGCTATGACCTTCTGGGAGCAGATCACCAGTCCTTTCTTCCAAGGCACCTGTGGGTGGGTTCAAATCTACAACCTTTTGATTAGTAGCCAAGTGCTTAATCATTTGCATGACCCAGGGACTCCTTATATTAACGGAACACTCCTCATTTTTTAGCTGGGCACATGGCCACCCAGGACAACGATTACGTTTCCCAGGATTCCTAGGTGTGGCCATGTGACTCAGTTCTGGCCAATGGTATGTGAGCAGCAGTGCCAAGTGCACTTTCTGGGTGATACCCTGAAAGGGCAGGAGCAGGGCCACCCCTTGGTCTTTTCCCCTTCCACTGACTGGAGAGTGGATGTGATGCGGAGTCATCTTGGTGCACCATGGAGACGGCGGAAAAGAAGATAGAAAGCGAGTGGGCCCAACACTGTGTGGCCACCATTCCATCCCTGGACTGTTTATACCCAGATGGTTAAGCGAGAGCTAAATAAAGTTACCTCTTGTTTGAGCCACTGTTATTCTGGATTTCTGTTCCAGCAGCCAAAATGATATCATACCTAATGGATTTTGGCAATAGAAGCTAAAATAAGTGGCATTACCTTAGCAAGTGGGCAGCTGGAGGGCACAAATAATGGCAGGCTGGAAAACTAGAAGCTCTTGTTATGTAGGGACAAACGCTTGGGAACTCTTTTTTTTTTTACTGTGGTAAAAATATATATAACAGCATTTGTCAATTCAACAATTTTTACATGTATAGTTCAGTGACATTGACAGGGGCATCACTAGGGTTGGTGTCACCCAGTGCAGTTAACTCATGGTGTCGCCCCCTCCCCATGGACCTCCTTCTATACCAGACCATACAGAATCCTTAGTAATGTTTTTTGTACTAACGTTACCCGTAAATCGTAATTCCCGTATATCACTCCTTCTTTTCCTTTAATTACAACTTCATTCTCAAAAAAGTTATTGCTATAGGTAAACAAATACTAATTACCACAATGTGGTAGCTAAAACACCAGAAAATTTGACAAAATCATCAACTATAATCAGCAGCGACTATAATTGACAAAATGGCAGCCGCGAAAACAGCAGCAGACAAAACCATGTGATGGGAAGTGTCATTTGTAGTTGGGTAATAACGACAGCTCTGACAGGTGCGCATTAGAAGGTTCAAAAAGTAAAACAGCATAGAGTTTTAGCTTTGTAGCTATTTTGATACATGTAAGCTGGGCTTATGGAAAATGTTTTTGTTGTTACAACTAACAACGGGGATATTTTTTAAAAATAATAAATTTCTGATGAAACACTGCACAAAAAGCTTATAGACAGTCATTTTGGTGCCACCCCCTCTGACAAAGTCACCCGCTGGACATGGATTAGTTCATCATTTTGTGCAGCCATAACCACCGTCCTTTTCAAATTATTCCACCATGTTTGGGAAATCTCCCACGTGAGATATCCTTGAAGACAATCTGTAGCTCCAGGGAAAGTGGTTGGCTTTGTGGAGCACAAAGCAGCTGTGGGCTGTTATGTGAGTCAGAAATGACCACCTGTGTTCTATAAGCCACAGTAGAGTTTCCCTTGCTATTCTCATCCCCTTAGTTCAGAGTGCAGGTGGCAAGAGTCTGGGTAGCAAATTGAGATAGCGATGGAGACTGTGTTTTTCAAAGGGCAAATGTTTGCACAGGGAGGGGTACCTGTATCTGGAGGCTTTGTTGTTACAGCAGCCTAACATTTGCCTTAAATAATACATACCCACACAAGGAGAATGCTTCTGCCATCAACTATTCTGGGGATTCAATGAGGTAGTACACATAAAGTACCCAGCTGTGCCTGGCACATGTTGTTATTGTTAGCTACCATTGAGTTGACCCCCAACTCATGGTGATCCCATGTAAAACGAGGTTGTTTTCAGTCACTGATGTTTTGGAAGTAGATCACCAGACTTAGTCTAGAAGCTCTGTTGAAATCTGTAGCAACATGCAAGCTCCTAATGACAACCAGGTGGTGTCTGTGCTTGAGGTGCACTGAACAGGAATTGAACCCTGGCCTCCCACATTGTCATGGATTGAATCATGCCCCCCCAAAATACCTGTCAACTTGGCTAGGTCATGAGTCTCATTGTTGTATGGTTGTCTACCATTTTGTCATCTGATGTGATTTCCCTGTGTTGTAAATCCTATCTCTATGATGTAATGAGATGGATTAGTGGCAGTTATATTGATGAGATCTACAAGATTAGACAGTATCTTAAGCCAATGTCTTTTGAGATGTAAAAGAGAGAAGTGAGCAGCGAGACATGGGAATCTCATACCACTAAGAAAGCAGTGCCGGGAGCAGAGCGCATCCTTTGGATCTGAGGTTCCTGCGCTGAGATGCTCCCAGACCAAGGGAAGACTGATGCATCACAAGGACTTTTCCTCCAGAGCTGACAGAGAGAGAAAGCCTTCCCCTGGAGCCGGTGCCCTAAATTCGGACTTCTAGCCTACTGGACTGTGAGAGAATAAACTTCTGTTTGTTAAAGCCATCCACTTCTGGTATTTCTGTTATAGCACCACTAGATGACCAAGACACACACAGAAAGTGAGAATTCTACCACTGTCCCCATATGCCTGGTACATAAACCAAAAACTAAACCTATGGCCACCGAGTCAATTCCAATTTATGGTGCCCTGTGTGTTACAGAGCAGAACGGCTCCATAGGGTTTTATTGTCTATGATCTTTATGGAAGCAGTTTGTCAGGTCTTTCTTCCATGGAAAAAGAGCCCTGGTGGCACAGTGATTAAGTGCTCGGCTGCTAACTGAAAGGACTGGGGTTAGAACCCACCAGCTGCTCTGCGGGAGAAACGTGAAGTCCGCTTCTGTAAAGATCTATAGCCTTCAAAACCCTATGGGGCAGTTCTACCCTGTCCCACAGGATCATATGAGTCAGAATAGACTCCACATCAATGGGTTTGGGCCTCCGATGGAGCCATGGGGTGGGTTCAAACCGCCAACCTTTAGGTTAGCTGGCATGTAGTAAGTGCTGAAGAAATGTTCATGCTTTCTTCCCCTCTGGCTTTGGGAAGAAGATACCCATGCTCTTCCGACTGGTGTCTAGGGTGGAAAGCAAGGGGCAGCAGTGAGATGTTGGGGAAGACGGTGTCTGCACTGGTCTCTCTCTGTCCCCCTCCACCCCAGGTTCATTCCGTGCTCTGCTCTGTGTCCTGGGTGCTGACCTCCAAGACTGTGCTTTGGGCTCCTTTGCCCTCTGGTTTTGTGTTTGATTCAGCTAATGGGAGGCAGGGAAGGAGATGGGAGGGCAGGAAGAAAGAAAGGCAGGGGTATTTACTCCTTACTTCACTGCCCAGCTCCCTCCCGCCTCAGCATGACTCTGGAAGTGGCTCCGGCCAGGCCAGGTGGACCCCTTCCCCACAGCTTGCTCTGTCTCTGGTTCTGATGACTTACTCTGTCCCCTCCCTGCACCCCTTCCTGCCTAGTTAGTGCTATTAAGCCTGCTCTGTCCCTTCCTTAAACTCCCCTCCCCTGAGCCCCTTGAGCTACACTGCCTGAGTTCCCGGCCAGCCCCTGACCCACCAGCAGCCACAGCTGTTGCACAAGGCCAGGCCAGTTTCTTGCAAAACTTTTGATGAAGCTGCTCTGACTGCAAAAGCAAAAGCAAAACCAAACAAAAAACAAACTGATTGCCGTTGAGTGGACTCCGACTCACAGAGACCCTGTAGGACAGAGTAAATCTGTCCCATAGGGTTAGGTCCGCAGCTGAGCGCTTAACCCCTGCACCACCAGGACTCCTACTCCAACTGCTAAGGGGTTAAAAATAGTCACTCGGCCCACGAAATCTTGCTAAGCTTGTGTCAGGGGGAGGAGGGGGGACGCCGGAGAGCTCACAAATGAAGCAAATTGCTGAAAATCGGATTTTTACTCTTATCTAGGAGCCACATGAGAGAAGAGGAGATTGCAATTTCTGTCAGAACTTTCTCACAGCCCGATTCGGGGCAATAAAGTGACGGAGGGCGGGAAGAAGGGGTGGGTGGTGGGAGCAGACTTGGAGAAAGAAGGCAGGGAAAGACAGAGGCACGAGAGAAGTGAGGAAGAAGAAACACAGGACAAGGAAAACTGCCGTGTGGGAAACTAGGGGCAGATCTGAGAATGGCATGGGGGCCACCAGAGAGCTTGGACGCTGTGACCCCAGCCCGAGGCATCTGCAGGGGTTGTCCCACTTCCCAAGCCCTTCGCCCGCAATATTCAATTTTAATTGCAGAATAAGCCCAAGCAGTAGATACGGACCACTCACGCCATTTTACTGATGAGAAAACTGAGGCTTAGAAGGAGGGAAGCATTGCTCGAGATCGTATTGTTAATAAGTGGGAATAGTCAAATGAGCATGTAGAGCAGAGGCTGGAAGATTTTTTCTGCAAAGGCCCAGATGGTAAATATTTTCTGCTTTGTGGGCCACTTGGTGTCTATCGCAACTACTCAATTCTGCCATTGCAGTGTGAAAGATCCATAGACAATACATAAATGAACGGACTTGGCTGTGCCAATAAAACTTTATTTACAAAAACAAGTGGCAGGCTGGATTTGGCCCTGGGGGCCTTAGTTTTCCAGCCTTTGGTCTAGAGTTGTGTTATCCAAAAAGGTAGCCACTAGCCACATGTGGCTATTTAAATTTTACTTAAGTAGTGCAAAATTAAACATTTAGTCCCTCTGCTGCGCTGTCCGCATTTCAAGTCCTCAATGGACACATGTGACTTGTGGCTACCATATTGAATAACACAGATAGCAACCATTTCCATCATCACAGCAAGTTCTAGTAGATAGCACTGCTTGAGAGTTTTTTCCCTCTATGCTATGTTTTCTAGGGGCCCAGGTTAAAGGAGAGATGTTCGGAGCTGTGGAAGAAACTTTACACTTTCATTTAGTCAGTCAACAAACATATCAGGCACTGTTGGGATGCCAGGTCCTATGGTCAGCACTGGGGGCACAGAGATGGTTGAGAAAGGCTCTGTCCTTCTCTCTGTCTGTCCAACTGCCCTCCCTTCACCTATCTGCATCAATCCCTCTGATGCTTATTCAAGTTTCTGCTTCAATGCCTCCTCCTCCAGGAAGCCCTCTGTGACCACTCCACCTGAAAAGAAAGCCCCTTTCTCATGCCCTTTACCCTCCCTGATTTTTCTTTGCAGCTCCCTGCACTGACATTATGTTATCTCTCCATTTATTTACTTATTAATTTTCACTTCCTCCACCAGAATTCAAACTCTAGGAGGACAGGAGTTTTGTTCTGCTTTCTCTGTCATAAAAGGTGGTTGTGAGCCCAGGCTCTGGAGCAGACAGCTCACATGTGGTTACTGACCTCACCTCTTGCAGGCTGTGTGATGTTGTGCAAATTGCTTGGCCTTTCTCTGCCTCTGTTGCTTTGTCTTTAAAATGGGATAATAATAGTACCTACATCTCTGGGTAATAGTAAGGATTGAATGAGTCAAGTGAATATATGTTAAGTGCTTAGGGTAGTGCTTGGCACAGGGTAGGTGCTCAATAAATGTGAATTCTTGTTATTTCTCGCTCTGATCTCTAAGCATTGAAGACAGTGCCTGACAGAGTAGGTATGCAATAAATGTTTGTTGAATGGATGAGAGAACATTCAGTGAACATCTATCATGTGCCAGGCACTGTGCTAGTTGCTGGGGACAAAATAGCAACCAAAACCCAACCTAGCCCTTGAGCTCATGGCTACTATGTCCTAGTCAGGGGACAGATGGGGCTCTAAGCAATACCCTAATGAAGTACAATTACAAACTGAGATACAAATGCCAGAGAAGAAAAACAATTCACAGAGCACCAAAACTAACAGAAACTTGACATAGACCAGGCTGGGGAGAAAATTTCAGGGAACTTGCTGAAAGCTGAAGGATGAATAGGTGTCAACAGGGGAAGTTGGAGGAGGAAGAGAAGGATGTTTTGGACAAAGGGAGCAGTATGTACAAAGGCCCTGAGGCAGAAGGGGGCTTAGAGTGTGTGAGGAACTGAGGGAAAACCAGGGTGGCTGGAAGGCGATGGGGTGGGGCAGAAGGGTGCAGTATGAGGTTGATGCAGTGGGTACAGGCCAGGGTCTTGTGAGCCATGTTATACTTTTGATATTCATTTTAAGAGCAATGGGACTATGTGGTCATTGAGGCAGGAGGCGATGGTGATCTGAACCACATTGGGGATGGTGAAGATAGAGAGGTATAGGCAGATTCAGAAGATATTGAGAAGGTAGATTTGTCAATGATTTCGTTCTACTTGGATCAATGATCAATACTCATGGCAACAGCAGTCAAGAAGTCAAATGACATATTGCACTGGGCAAATCTGCTGCAAAAGACCTCTCTAAACTTTTAAAAAGCAAAGATGTCAACAACAACCAAAAAATATATGTGCAGGTATATATGTATGTATGTAGACATATATGTGTGTAGGTATGTATATGAGAGTGTATATGTGTGTATATATAGGTGTATGCATGCATGTATGTATGTGACTATGCACATATATTCATATATATAAAGCACTTAGGGAGCACAGTTACAAATACTTCTTAGACATAACCAAACACCTCATGGGATTGGTTTCCTGGGTTTGAAGGATTAGGACCATAGTCTCGTGGGACATCTCAGTCAATTGGCATAATATAGTTCATGAAGTTTATGTTCTGCATCCTAGTTAGGTGAGTAGTGTCTGGGGTCTTAAAAGCTTGTGAACGGCCATCTAAGATACAACTATTGGTCTCTAACTTGTCTGGAGAAAAAGGGAAAGAAGGAAACCAAAGAATCAAAGAATAGTCTACAAGACTAAGTCTACATGAACCATGGCCTCATCTACCTTGAGACCAGAAGAACTAGATGATGCCCAGCTACCACTACCAACTGTTATGATCAAGGCCACAATAGATGGATCGTGATAGAATGGGAGAAAAATGCGGACAAGAACCTCAAATTCCTAAAAAACAAACAAACAAAAAACAGACTGACTGGACCAGTTGAGACTGGTAAACTTCTTGATACTGTTGCCCTGAGATACTTTATAAGCCTTGAACCTAAACTAGCTCCCAAAATAAAGACTATTACCCATGAGTACTGTGCTCCTTTAAAAAACTGTGTGAGACCAAACAGTCAACAATTACTTTAAAACAAAGATGAGACTGTAAGGGGGCAGGGAAACTAGATTTATGAAAATGGAACAACCAGAATAGAAGTATTGAGAATGTTCACACACTGTGAAGAATGTAACCAGTGTCACTGAACAATTTGTGTAGAAATTGTTGAATGAGACCTAAACAGATGTATAAACCTTCACTAAAAACACAATAAAATATCATTTAAAAAAGAAAAGCAAAGATGTCGTTTTGATGACTAAGGTGCGTCTGACCCAAGCCATAATCTTTTCAATTGCCTCATATGCATGTGAAAGCTGGATGATGAAAAAGAAAGACAGAAGAATTAATGCCTTTGAATTGTGGTATTGGCAAAGAATACTGAATATACCACAGACTACCAGAGAAAGAACAAATCAGTCTTAGAATACAACTAGAATGTTCCTCAGAAGTGAGCATGGCATGACTTCAACTGACTTACTTTGGACACATCATCAGGAAAGACCAATTTCTAGAAAAGGACATCATGTCTGGTAAAGTAGCAGGCCAATGAAAACAAGGGAAACCCTCAGTGAGGTGAATTGACACAATAGCCTTAACAATGGACTCAAACATACCGATTATCATTAAGATGGCACAGACAGGGCAATGTTTTGTTCTGTTATACATTAAGGTCTCCATGAGTCACAGCCGACTTGACGGCACCTAACAAGGAGTCCATGGAACTTGATTAGGGGTTAGATGTAGAAAAGAAGGAACAAGATGGGTCAGGGAAGACACTTGGGTGGCCCACACATTGGATGTCATTTACTGAAAAAGAAGACCCAGAAGAGGGCCTGGTGTGGAGGGAGATCTATAGTCTAGACTTTGACGTGTTTCACTGAAACCAAATGAAATATTAAAAAGGCAGTTGAATGAGGTTCTAGTACTCAGGAATATAAATGCAAGAATCATCATTCAGGATGTATTAGTCAGGATAGGCTAGGTTATGGTTCAGTAACAAATAAGCCCAGCATCTCAGTGGCTTCTAACATCAAAGTTTTATTTCTTTCTCACACTACATGGGCATGATGGGTTGGAGGGGTATCTTAGGCTGGGTTCTCTAGAGGAGTAAAACCAGTAAAGCATATAAATATATATATAGAGAGAGATTTAAATCAAGGAAATGGCTCACACAGTTGTAGAGGCTGGAACATCCCAAATCTGTGGGTCAGGCTGGAGGTTTCTCCTGATTCATGCAGCTGCAGGGGCTGGTGAACCCAAGATCGGCAAGCAAGACTGCAGGTAAGCTGCTAGCTCAAGTCCCAAGAACTGGAGGTCAGGAGAACAGGAGCCAGCTGCAGGATCCAGAGCGAGCAAAAGCCCACAGGCCTTGCCAGAAAGTTCACTTATATTGATGCAGGCTAAACCCCCAAGGAAATTCCCTTTCGACTGATTGGCTCACAGCAGATCTCATCATGGAGGTGATCACATCATTATATGACTGCCAAACCACTGAGAATCATGGCCTAGCCAAGGTGACACACAACCTTGAAGATCACAAGGGGGTAGTGTGGGCATGGCTCTCTCTTCTCCTCATTCAGGAATCCAGGCTGATGAAACAGCCACCATACTGAATGTTGAGTTGCCCCTCCAGAGAGAAAGAGAGCTCTGGAGGGCCCCACGCTAGCAATTAAATGATCCAGCCTAGAAGTGACACATGTTAGTTCTTCTCAAAGTTCACTGGCCAGGACTCATCACATGGTCTCATTTAACCACAAGGAGGCCAGTAAGTGTGCTTCTAGTATGTGTCCAGAAGGCAAATAACCAGAAATATTTAGGGAACAGCAGTCAGAATTTCTACATGGGCATGAAGGGGATGGTCTGGAGAGAGATGAGAGGTCCCAGAACCCAACATTTAATGCCTGGGTAGATATTGAGCCTATTGTTGTAGGTAGTTGCCGTTGTGTCAGCTCCAAGTCATAGTGACAACCATGTACAACAGAACAAAATATTGTCTGCTCCTGCATCATCTTCACAATTGTTAATATGCTTGAGTCCATTGTTGTGGTCACTGTGTATTCTGAGGCCCTCAAATTTAGGGGGCTTATCTTCTAGCGCTATATTGGACAATATTCTGTTGTGATCCATAGGGATTTCATTGGCTAATTTTTGAAAGTAGATCGCCAGGCCTTTCTTCCTTGTCTGTCTTAGTCTGGAAGCTCCACTGAAACCATGGATGACCCTGCTGGCATTTGAAATACCAGTAGCATAGCTTCCAGTATCATAGCAACATGCAAGCCACCACAGTATGACAAACTGACAGATAGGTGGTAGAATGAGCCTATAAAGGTAGAGCTGAGAGAAACTCTAAGACTGTGTTCTGTGCATCAGTCTGGTAGCTGCTAGAGGCAGATGACAGACAACCCCAGACACAGGCCAAGAACTGAGAGGGGAAATCAGGTGGACATTCACTTGGCCGAGCATGTAGTGTCACAGCCTAGAGGTCTTCCCTTCAGTGGCCTGACATTCCATCCTCCCCAGAACCCCATCACATTGGTTAGGATTAGATTAGGAAAACAGAAGCCACTCTAGGTATTTCAATAGGAAGGGATTTAATTCAGGGAATTAGAAGCTTCCAAAACCACTGAGACGGCTGGAGGAGGTCACGCCATCATTTAGGAAGTAAAGGAAGCACAGAGAAACACTACTTATGATCTCAACTGCCTGATTTCAACATCAAAGTGGGAGATTTGCAAGAGGATGCTTGGAAAACGCTGGCCAAATCTCACAACTGTCATTTGCCAAGTACCAAGTTCCTCCTCACTACTAACATAGGAATAAGAATGATGGCTCCTGCTTATCTTTCACCTTACAAACCTTCCATGAGTGGCTCTCATTTGTAGAGTCCACCCTATAACTCTACTGGCAACAGAGTCTTAGACATGTAGTTCCCAGACTTCCAGCCCCTGAGATACAGGGGAAAGCAAAGAAGGGAAATGGTGCAGAGTTGCTAGCAGACGATCCATCACACCCAAAGAGGTAAAACATGGAGACCAGGCTGGCCAGGAGAAGGAGTTAGATGTGATCTTTGGCCATGGATTGGGATTCAACCTCACTCCAGATGCCCAAGACATGTCCCTTGCTCCACGAGGACATTCTTTCCCAGGCATCTCTTGGGTTGCATTCTTCCTGCAAAGCAATGAAAGTTAAGTGACAAGGTTGAGTCCTGGTGATGAAGATGTTGAAAGGCGAAGAGGAGCTTCTCTGGGGACTGGAATGGAGGTTTGGAAGACGACCATGCTCCAATCTGAGGTGCTCTCTGATGAACACAGACAAGCTGACTCCTTGAGCTCCCATGGCTAACAGCCATGGACCTCTCGCTTTGGGCAGACCTGGGAACTACTTTGACCTGCTTCCCTTGGGTCAGCCTGCAGGGTTCCATGATCTGGGCTCAGTCACCAAGAACCAACTTGGCCTCTCTTCAATTAGTAAGCAAACTCGGCCACAGGTTCACCATCTATAAAATGGAGATATAATATGTAATAATAATAGTCAGGGTAGTCAAGGTTATGCTACAATGACAAGGAATCTCAAACAAGCCCAGATTGCTGAGCTAGAAGAGGTGATGTTTCCAGACTCCAGCAGTCTGGAAGATGGAACTGTCCAAACACACTTGAATGTGATATGGCAGGCCCGGTTTGCAGCGGGGCAGGGTGGCGGGGGTGGGTACTTTGGAGTTTCTACTAGAGAAGCTGCAAACACACAGATGCTGACACCTTTGCAAACATGTGGACCTGTCCCCTCCCCAGAACCCAGTAAGAGGACAGAACAGCTCCTGCCACAGCCTTTCCCGGCACCCACTCTCCCAACCCCAAGGCAAATCCTCTCCTGTCCCTCTCTGCTCCCTGCCCCCACATTGCTGCTGAGCTGGAGGTTAATAAACTCATCTCTGATGATCAGGGAACAAGTCAATGGAGGTTTTAATTACAGCAGAAAATTGGTGCAATTGGTATTTAATGTAGAATAAGTGTCGAGTTAACCGGTCAGGGCAGGAGGACTGAGGTTTGCATGGAGGGGTCCTGAGCCCGGCCCAGCTGCTTTTCCCTAGGAGCCTCTGATGCAGAGGGGCTGAGGTTCTGGCTCTCTGGGGACAGGAAGGTGATGGGAAGCCGCCTGAGGGGGAGGGGGAAGAGATGAAAGACATGTCTGAAACCTCAGAGCTCAGCTCAGGACCTAGAAGCCCAGAGTCCCAGCCCTCTGACCTCAGGATTTCTTGCCACAAATAACTGGTCTCCAGCTCTTATAGGCAGCGGGGGAGGAAGTGTTAATGTTGGTGTTGTCAGCTGCCACTGAGTCGAGTAGGCCCCTGACTCATGGCGACCTCACACAGAACAAGAACAAAACACTGCCTGGTCTTGCGCCATGCCCATAATTGGTTGTGGATCAGACCGCTGTGATCCACAGGGTTTTCACTGGCTGATTTTCAGAAGTAGATCACCAAGCCTTTCTTCCCAATCCCTCTTAGCCTGGAAGCTCTGCTGAAATCTGTTCAGCATTATAGCAACACACAAGCCTCCAATGACAGACAGGTGGTGGCTGTACGTGATGTGCACTGGCTGGGAATCAAATCCGGGTCTCCTGCAGGGAAGTGAGAATTCTACCACTGAACTACCACTGGCCCTGGAAGAAGTATTACAAAAACCAAACCCGTTGTCGTGGAGTCAACTGCAACTCATAGTGACCCTATAGGACAAAGTAGAACTGCCCCATAGGGTTTCCAAGGAGCAGCTGGTGGATTCGAACTGGCTATCTTTTGGTTAGCAGTCGTAGCTCGTAACCATGGCACCACTGGGTCTCCACAGGAAGTATTAGGGCTCATGTAATCTCATGGGGATGGTGCAGGACCAGGCAGCATTTTGTCCCATTATGATGTGGTCACTATGAGTCACAGGGGCCAACTCAGTGGCAGCTAACAACAACAAGAATCTTGCGGATTAAGGAGGAGCAGGAGAATGGGGTGGATGTCTCCTAAAATGGGAGAGATTGGCCCCTCGAAGGGACAACACTGAACTGAATGAGCTGGTCTCTCTAGGTAGGGACTTAGGAAAGGAGAAATCTCCCTGGTCCTCTTAGTCCAGCCTCCCTGCATCTCTCCCTGGGGAGGTGATGGAGGGAGACCTTCAGGAGAAACATGATCAAGAGAGAAAGAAAGAAAAAGCTCCAAACAAGCTGAGCAACAGGACAGCAGAGGCTAACCCCATCTAGAATTGACTGCCACTTATGAATTTTCAGTGTGTTCCAGGACCCCCTGGATGGCTGGGTCCCATCCAGAAAGATGTTTTAGAAATAAGAGCAGACTCCAAAATTATGGCCCCCAGATACCCTGCTGACTCAGAACTGAAGCCACTCCCAAAGTCCACCTTTCAGCCAAAGATTAGACGGGTCTATAAAACAAACAATAGCACACGTCAGGAACGTGCTTTTTAGTTCAATCGAGTATACGAGACCAAATGGGCAACACTTGCCCAAAAGCAAAGACGAGAAGGCAGGAAGGGACAGGAAACCGGGACAAATGGACACAAGGAACCCTAAGTGTAAAGAGGCAGAGTGCTGACCCGTTGTGGGAATTGCAACCAATGTCACAAAACAATTTGTGTATAAATTTTTGAATGAGAAACGAATTTGCATTGTAAACTTTCACCTAAAACACAATTTAAAAAATAACCAAAAGACCAAAAAAAAAAAAAAAAAGAAAGAAAGAAGAGCAGAGACTCTGGATCAGATTTTTCAGGTGCTAATCCTGACTTGCCACTTACTAGCTGGGGTGACCTACAGCAAGCAAGTTAACCTACATCTGTTTCCTCACCTGTAAAATGAGAATGTAATTTGTAATAGTTAGGATAGGCTAGGTCATGCTGCAGGAACAAACAAGCCCAACATCTCAGTGGCTTAAAACCACAAGGTTTATGTCTCAATCAGGCTTCATGTTTATTTTGGGTTGATAGAGGGAGGGGCTCTGCCGGTCATAGTCACTGACGGAGCAGCCACATTCTGGAATACTGCTTACTGTCATGCCAGAAGGAAATAATCGCTTTGGAGGGTCTCACACAGGCAATTGAATACTCTAGCCTGGAAATGACACGTGTCGGTTTCAGTCACAGTTCATTGGTTACCAACAGCACTAATGGTTCCAACTACAATAGGTCATTGTGAAAATTGAGTGAGTCGGAATCAGCTCAACAGCTTCGGGTTCGGTTTTGGTTTTCAATGAGCATGAAGTGCTCAGAACAGCACCTGGCACATAGTGAGTGCTCTTTACTTGGCTCCAATTTTCTTTCATCAGGAAAAGTGACCTCACCCAGGTGTCTGATGCCTCTCTAATACTGGTTGAGCAGGACTAAGATGAGCTGGTGGCTAGAAACCTGGAAGGTGTGTGCCAGGTGTGAGCCAGGGTTGTCCTACCACCAAGGCACAGATTGGAGCACACTAGAGCCTGACCTTGAACTCATTCAAAACCACAGAGCCCCACCATGCATTCCAGGTAGCTGTGAGCTCGAGTCTGCCCAGACCCTCTACTCCTGGGCTAACATGCACCCCCCCCACCCCCCACCCCCACAGAGGCCCATCCCACCTCTATCCATGCCACCTGGGCAAGGACAGGTGCTCATGCAAGCTTCAGATGCAGCCTGGACCTCTGGGAGTAGGAGGTAGCCTCCCACCGCTTACTGTCCTTCACACAACCATGACTGATGTATTTTTCTCTTGGCCAGAGGGGGTGCTCACTCTGAATCAGGCCCCAAGTAACCAAGCCTTTCATTCATTCAGTTCCTCACCAATCAACCAGAGGAAGTGACAGATGACAGGTAAGGAAACAGGTTTGGGGAGGCAAAGTCACTTGCTCAGGGTCTCCCAGCAGGAAGGGCCAGGAGGGCCAGGACTTGAACCCAGGCTGCTCTGACTCTGGAGCTTTTAAAACATTGCCAGGCTGCCTCTTACTCTGCCTGTGCTCCCCACGTTAGCTCCCCCACTTCCTGCAGCCACCTGGACATCCCTCCATCCCCAACCTGAGCTCACTTCAAAGATGGGAACTGAGGCCTGAACAGCCCACTTCGCCCCAAGGCTTGAACAGCACTGGCAAGGCCCGCTTTCCGCTAAAGCCCAGCCCCCTTGGAGGACCGGCCTAATTACCCTGCAGAGCGAGCCCAGCCAGCCGGGGTTGGGGGGCCTCGGCCTCCTCTGCTCTGGGTCTCCAGCAGCTTTGGCTTCTTTAAGGAGAGGAGGAGAAAAGCAGAGTGGGCGGCCAGCCAGCTCCTAGTCCTCCCTCCAGCCCGCCATGGGGCCTGGGAGGCCGAGGCCAGGAGGGGCTGTTTACCAGGATCCTGGGGCTGCAATGGTGGGCAGAGAAATGGGGCGGGGGGAGAAGAGGATGGTGAGCCAGCCAGCCCTGTCCGGGGGTGCTCCCATACCCACACCACACTGCCCCTCCTCTGTTGTGGGAGGCTGAGATGCCCCCCAAAACTCTCAGGTTGTTTCCCAGCCCTCATGCGCTTCGAGCTAAGCCCTGCCCAGGGCCTCCTTGCCCGGGAAGGGCGGGAAATGAGAGTTAAGGAGGATTTAGAGGCCCGCCTGCCTGCCGCGAGATTAGATGAGATCAATATACAGAGGGCTGAGCAAAGATCCCCCAGAGGGGCTCGTTAAGACCATGACCCTGAGAGGTAATTAACAGGCTTGCTGGGGCTGGGCAGGGCGGCAACCCCCCTCACTCTGAAGCTCCTCCGAAGCTCCTCCGAAGCCGGGTCTAAGGTCCAGCTGCTTTGGCGATGCTGCAAGTCCTCTGGTGGGCTCTCCTGGCTCTCTTCACACCTACCCCACGTGGTCTGAGCCTGGGGGACCCTGAGGGATCGCTCTCACAGCTGCCTCCTTTATTGAGTGCTTGCTGTGTGCCAGTCAACTGTCTAAGGCTTCACATAGCTCCCAAGTTCTCACCACGACTCTAGAAGGCAGGCACTGTTACTAGGCCTGCTTTACAGACAGAGGGCGTCCCTGGGTGCATAAACTGTCAATTGCTCGATTACCAGCTGAGAGGTTGGCCGTTGAACCCATCCAAAGGCACCTCAGAAGAAAGACTTGGCAATCTGCTTCCAAAAGATCGCAGCCTTGAAAACCCTACTCTGCCCACATCGGGTCACCGTGAATCGGAATCGACTTGACGGCAACTAACAACAGTAGCCCTTTACAGATAGAGAAATCGAGGCTCTTTCCAGATGGAAAATCTGAGGCACAGGGAGATGACAGGCTTGCCCAAAGGGGATTCAAATCCGGGCATTTTGGGGCCAGAGCCTGGGCCCCCAGCATGCTGAACTGCAGTTTCCTCTCAGCCCTCCTAGACAAGGCAACACCAATAACACCTTATTGTCCAACGGTCATTTTTCTGGCACCTTTAACCATCTGGAATCAACCGAGCATCCAAATGCAAGGAAAAACCCTGTATATGCCAAAGCATATATCACAAAGTCCAGGCAAAAACTAAAGCATGTGACCCAGAAGGTCTGTCAGCTCCAAGAAGGTGGGGATCCCATTTATTTTGCTTTGAGAAGCATAAAAACCAAACCGACTCATAGTGACCCTATGGGACAGAGTACAACTGCCCCATAGGGTTTCCAAGGCTGTAAATCTTTACGGAAGTAGACTGCCACATCTTTCTTTAGCAGAGCAGCTGATGGGTTCGAACCACCGACCTTTCAGTTAGCAGCCAAGCACTTAACCACTGCACTACCAGGGCTCCTTGAGAAGCACAAGGTCTGGCAAATATTTTTGTGGAACTGAACTGAACTGATGGCATGGTGCTTACTTATAGCCCGCTTACTTGTAGTTTAGAAACAATAATAACAAGATTGCTTATGTTAAACGGGGGCAGGGAGCTACTCAAGGTCGGCATACTGACAGCAGCTGATAGCAAGAGATAGGAGGAAATTCTAGCTGTGCCTTGATTGCCCCTTCCGTAAAATGGGTAATTGTGAAGGTTACAGAAAATTACGTCCGCCAAGTATTTAGCATGGCACCTGGTAAGTGCTCGCTCAAATAAGCATTAACCTAAATTATTGAGGGAACTAACAGAAAAACTATAAAAACAAGACATCAGACCTAAAAAAAGGCATGGCAGCCTAGGAAGAACCTTCTGAGTTTCTGTGACAGTTGAACAAAAACAGAACTCACTTTAGCCTAAAAAAGGAGGCTGTCTTGATTTCAGAGAGGTTCCATAACAAAACACCACAAAGTAGGGGGCTTTAAAGAGCAGAAATTTATTGTCTCACAGTTCTGGAGGTGAGAAGTCCAAATCAGGGTATTGACTGCATTAATTCCATCTGAGAGCCCTGAGGGAGGATCCATTCCATGCCTGTCTCCTAGTTTCTGGTGGCTCCCAGCAATCCTTGGCTTTCCTTGGCTTGCAGCTGCATCTTCACATGCCATCCTCCTCCTGTGTCTATCTCTCCTTGTCTGTTCTGCTCTTTTTTAAAACACCACTCAGATGGGATTAGAACCCACCCTACTTCAAAGATCCAATTTCCAAATACGGTCACATTCACAGATACCAGGGGTTAGGACTTCAACCTAACTTTTTGGGGGGCCACAATTCAATCCACAACAGTGGGGCTGCAATGCTATTATCTACACAAGCCTGAATGAGGATCTGGAAAAACTACCTATAACATTGACATATGTACTAAGAAGTGACCTTTGTCAACCTCTGGGCATGTGCACCTCCCAGCAGTCTGATGAAGTAGGCACTATGATCACCCTATCTAGAGATGAGGAAACTGAAGCTCAGAGAGGTTGAGAAACTTGCCCAAGATCACACCGTGTAGAGTGGTCAGGCTGGTACTTGGGCCAGCTCTGCCCACCCCAAAACCCTGCCAGAGGAAGAAGACTAGACGGATGAACACCTGCAGATCAACAGCGCTTTCCTCAGGGCTGGAAATGTGGGCAATCTTTATCATCTTTTGCTTTATCTGTTGTTTTGAAAACTTTCTGCACTGAGTGTGTTTCATGTCTGTCATAAGAAAAAGCAATAAAAGCAAAGTATTTTAAAATTCTCCCTAAATATAGCCCTTCAGGTACCAGGAAAGGCTCAAGTGGAAAACCTCTTTGTGGGAAGCAGAATCCTCTTTGTGGGAAGCAGATCAGGCCTGTTAGAAAGGTGAGGAGAAGCTCCGCGATGTGACCATGGGGCCTTGTGATGTTGGGGAGCTGTTACCAACTGCTTTAGCTGCTTACTGCTGCTGTAACAGAAATACCACAAGTGAGTGGCTTTAACGAACAGAAATTTATTTTCTCACAGTTAGGAGGCTAGAAGCTCAAATTCAGAGTGCTGGCTCTGGAGGAAGGCTTTCTCTGTCTGTCACCTCTGGGGAAGGTCCTTGTCCCTTTTCAGCTTCTGCATCTCAGTTCCTTGGTGATCTTCATGTGGCCTGGCATTTACCTTCCCCCATCCCTGCTTGCTTGCTTAATCTGCTCTTTTAAATCTCAAAAGAAGTTAATTTAAGACACACCCTATACCGATAATGTCTCATTAACATAACAAAGAAAACCCACTCCCAAATGGAATTATAACCACAAGTAATAGTGGTTAGGATTTACAACATATGTTTCTGGGGGACACAATTCAATCCATAGTACCACCCCTAGGAGCTGTGATCCTGGATCAAGTGGGCAGACAGCCCAAGGCCACTTTTCAGGACAGTTTGAGTTGACCTAACTACCCTCCAGTCCTCCATCCTTACCTGGAACCTTCCACCGATTGAGCCCAACTAGAAGCTAGCAAGCCAGGGGCCTCCTGATGTGTCCTGGGACCCCAAGCCAAGGGAAGGAGGGTAAGAGTGGACCATGAGAGCCACATGAGAACTATCATATCTCATCCTCCTTCACATAGCTCTGCCACTGGTGGGAACACCTCTTGAAGAAATGTTTGTTCTCTTGCATAAGACGACACAGACAAGGAACGTAATAAGGACAAAAAGTTGGAAACAACCTAAAGTTCATCAACAGGAAACTGGCTAAATAAACCAGGGTCCATACTATGGAAAACAAGTAGGAAAATGAAGCAGAAAAGCTCCAAAATCTATGAAGTGACTAGAGGGTTGGCAGAAGCCCTGCTGGCACAGTGGTTAAGCTCTTGGCTGCTAAACGAAAGGCTGATGGTTCAAACCCACCAGCCACTCCTTGGGAGAAAGATGTGACAATCTGCTTCCATAAAGACTACAGCCTTGGAAACCCTACTGTCCTATAGAGTCGCTATTGACTCCACAACAATGGGCTTTGTTTTTTTAATAAGAGAAAGGAGAGGGACATTTAACACACAGGGGAGGTGGTCATGTGAAGATGGAGGCTGACTTTGGAGTGATGCTACCACAAGCCAAGGAATGCGTGGATCCACCAGAACCTGGAAGAACCAAGGAAGGATTCTACTCCAGAGTCCCCAGAGGGAGCACGGCCCTGCTGACACCATGGTTTCAGACTTCTGGCCTCCAGAACTGTGAAATAATAAATTTCTGTTGTTTTAAGCCACCAATGAATGTGTTGCAGCAGCCCCAGGAAACTAATACAGTGATAAAAGCAAGCTTCAGAACAAGGTGTGCCCTATGATGCAACTGATGTTAAAAATGTTCAAAAGCACATGTTGCAGATGTGGTCAATGACCTGGCCATTCCCATGGGCCCACCCGGGGTCACTTGAAGCACTGGTGGACAGTTCCCATCTGGGCTTGAATCTTCCTACCCAAGCAGCTCAGTCCCCACCACAGGGCTTTCTTTGGGGCCAACATGAGGCAATTACTGCCCCCCAAGAACAGCCCTTGGGAGGGGTGGGAGCTGGTGGATATGCCCCAAATTCCCTCATCCTTTGGGACAACTCTGAGGAGCATGATCTGCCCAGTCTCTTGGAGGTCCCTAGCCAGACTAAGCCCCAATTGCCCACAGTGGTCACTTGTTCATTAATGCCCATTGGGTTGGCTTTCTCCTTTCCCTCTTATATTAATTATCTAATTCTGTCTGTCTCTGCTTCCCAATGTCTGAGACTTCAGCTGGGAGACTTGAATCATCTGGGGCTGGAATCATCTGAAGGGTCATTCACTTGCATGACTGGTGGTTGATGCTGGCTATTGGCTGGGGCCTAGGTATGGCTGTCGGCCAGAACACTCACACATGATCCGCATGTTGCCTGGACTCCCTCACAACATGGCGGCTGGGTTCCAAGGACAAATCTTCTCAGAGAGAGACAGACTGAGTGTCAGGCAGAAACTGTCTTTACCTTTCATGAAGAGCCTTCAAAACCATAATGAATCACGTCCTTTATACTCCATTGGTCAGGGTAGTCACAAGCCCTGCCCAGACTCAAGGAGCAGGAACACAGAACCCACCTCTCCTGGGAGGAGCGTCAGCACATTGTAAGACAGCCTTGTGGAATGGGATAAACATGAGGGGTGGCCATCTTTGAAAGCATAACCTGCCAGTTTCCTTTACACTTCCCAGTTCCCCTATTGATGTTCCCTGGGATCACCTTCCAGATCAAGAATTTGCCCCCAAATCCTTGTCTCGGGGTCTCTGCCTTTGGGGGAACCCAAACTAAGACATTACACAAATTAATGCTGCTTTTGTATAGGTGGGTATATGTGCATGCAAATGTGCAGAAAAACATCTGTAAGGATACACTCCAAACAGACAACAGTGGGTCCTCTAAGGAAGGGGGCTGAGTAGAGGGGAAGGGGAGGAGAGGGCAGGGTCTTATTCCATAATATCGGATTATTCCCCTAAGGAAGGATTCCTGCATTCCCCATGGAATGTAAAAGAGGGAAAGGCAGCCATCATGACTTGTGGGGACACTGGCCCAGAAGTAGCTGTGACCCTCTTACCGCATACAGAAAGCAGGGACAGGGAACTGAGGGCAAGCTGCAGGCAGCTCTTTTTGGCACCCTCAGGTGGAGGCCACCAGCCCATTTTAGAGCTGAGGTGGGGGCTCCACATGGTTCAAGGGTCCAGGATTTCTGGAAGAATGGAGAGTGCCCTCATCTACGAGGACACTCAAGCCTCAGTTACCTAATCTATGAAATGGGTACAATAATGGCTATTCCAGAAATCTGCTGTGAAAATTATTCCAAATATTACACATGAAAGCTATCCACACAGGCACATAAAAGCAATAATACATGTATTGAGTGACAGCTGTATGCCCAGAGTTGTTTTAAGCATTTTTCATGTGTTAAATCATTTATTCCTCACAATGATGCTATAAAGTAGTGTTATGGATTGAATTATGTCTCCCAAAATTATGTGTTGTAAATCCTAACCTCCATGCTTATGGTCATAATGCCATTTGGGAATGGGTTGTCTTTTTTATGTTAATGAGGCAGGATTAGTGTAGAGTATATCTTGAGTCAATCTCTTTTGAGATATAAAAGAGATTAAACAAGTAAGCAAAAGAAGCAGAGATGGGGGAAGACAGATGCCAAGCCACATGGAGATCTCCAAGGAACCAGGAAGCAGAAGCTGAAGAGACAAGGAGCTTCCTCCAGAGCCAACAGAGAGAGAAAGCCTTCCCCTAGAGCTGGCATCCTGAATTTGGGCTTCTAGCCTCCTAAACTGTGAGAAAATAAACTTCTGTTTGTTAAACCCATCCGCTTGTGGTATTTCTGTTATAGCAGCACTAGATAACTAAGACAAGCGGGAACTACTATTATCTTGATTTTATAAAGGAGCAAACAGAAAGGTTAAGCAATGAACCAAGGCCACACAACAAGCCTGGCCAACCCCTGACCTTCCCTTTCTTCTGACTCCAAATGCGGAAGGAACTAATGGACAAATGGGAATAGTTGGAGCTAGAGAAAGACCATGCTTGCTTCCCCTTTTCTGGGACCGAGGAGGGCTGGTATAAACCAGGGAGCAGGGACCTCTCCCCTCTGCATTCTAGATCACTGCCTGGGTCCCACCCAGACCCTCCACTTCTAGGGAACTAGAGGGGTTTAGGGCAATGTTAGTGGAGGAAGCATCTCCTTAGAGATCAGAGGAAGGGGTTTCTCCTTCCCCCACCCCTACTCCCTCGATTTCACTATTAAGGGGGAAAAACTCCCTGCAAGAGAGGCAGAGCAACAGTTCCTGGGGGGCTTGGCAGCCCCGTTGCCATAGCAACCAGACTCACTAACAGTCATTGATACAGGAGTTGCCCAGCCCACAGCTTGGGCAGGGAGGGCATGAGGGGACAGAAAGGAGACCCTAGAAGCAATCCTTTGCCCTCAGACTGCACCACCCCCACCCCAGGCCCAGGGGAGATGCAAGGCCCTTATCATCCCAGGGAAATGGCGGGGGCGGGGGGCACTAAACAAAGTACCCTCATCCCTGGCCTTGCCTTCCTGAATCTGGGGTAGCTTTTTAAAATTTCCAGTGTTTATCCACTTTGGAAGGTTGTTGTGAAACTTCTGAGAAGGGAGGTGTTCAGGACTCACACAGCATAAATAAGGGTCACAGCTATGGGGCATTTTCTTTCTTTTTTTTTAAATGAGCTATAACTTGTATAAGGTAAAGTGCACAGATTGTAAATTTCAGCTCGATTAATTTTTACATTTGTATATACCCGAGCAACCACCAAGATAGAGAAATGTTCGTCTCTCCAGAATGTTCCCTCACGCCCTTCCTAGTCAATACCCCCCAATCTGACTTTTATCATCATAAATTAGTTCTGCCTGGCCTTGAACTTCATATAAATGGAGCCACACAGGGTGTCCTCTTTTGTGTCTGACTTCAGACACAACATTATATCTGTCAGAATCATGTTAGGCTGGTCTTCTTCTTTGCTGTGTAATATTCCATTGCAGGAATGTACCACAACTTATTTATTCTGCTGTTAATGGATATTTGAGTTGTGTGCAGTGATTGGTTACTGTAAATAAAGCTGCTATGAACATTCTTGGATGTGTCTTTTGGTGAACACAGTTCACATTTCAGTTGGGTAAATACCCAGGAGTGGACTTGCTTGGTCACAGGGTAGGTGTACAGCTTTAGGAAATGGTGCCAAACAGTTTTCCAAAGTGGTCATACCATTTTACATTCCCACCAGCAGTGTATGAAAGTTCCAGTTGCTCCCCATCCATGTTAACACTTGGCATCACAGTCTTTTTCATTTTAGTCATTCTGGTGGGTGGGTTGTGGTATCTTATTGTGGCTTTATTTGAATTTCCCTAGTGACTGATGAAGTTGAGCATTTTTTCATGTGCTTATTGGCCATTTTGAGATATCCTCTTTTGTTAAGTATTCATATTTTCTATCATTTTGTAAATTTGGTTGTCTGTCTTTTTCTTATTGATTTGTAGGGGTTCTTTATGTATTCTGGATATGAGTCCTTTCTCAGATATACCTACTGTAAATATCTTCTTCCTAGGGGAATATCTCCTACTCCAGATAATCTCCACAGGTCCTGGGCTGGGAATGACCACAAGAGCAAATAACCACAGATCATTTTCCAGTTCTTTTTCATGAAAAAGGAAGGTGCCCAGGTTGACTGAATGCCTGTGACATGCCAAGGACTTTACACCAGTTATATTCTTAAATAGTCACAACATTCTCATTTAACTCAGTTGTTCAACATATTATTTGAAAATCTAGTAGAGGCCAGATATAACAGGACACACTGAGAACAAGAGACAAGGTCTAAACAGAGATTGTCTTCCAGTGGGGAGTGGTGGGTCAGACTATAAACTTGAAAACAAAGAAGGCGATAACAGAACGTGTAAAGGTGCGGGATGGAGGGCAAGTGAGGGACGGACAGTCTCACCAAGGAGGTAATGTGAGCTGGAGCTTGAAGAAAGAGGCAGAGCTGGCCATGTGAGATCCAGGGAGAAGGGTGTTCCAGGAGGGGGAACAGCTAATGCAAAGACTCAGTGGAATGGAATAAGCAATGGGGAGAGGCTGGAGTGAGGGATTTGGATTTAATCTAAGAGCAATGGGGAGCCACTGCAGGGTTCTGAAGAGGACAACACTAACTGATTTATCATTTCAAAGACCCTCTAGACTGCTGTATGGACTGATGGGAGGGCGAAGCTGGGAGACCAGGGTGAGCAGTGATGGGAGTATGATCAGGATAGAAGCCACAGAAGTGGGAAGAAGTCCGTGAATTCAGGTTCTACTTGAAGGTGGACATGATCATCCCCAGTGGACAGTAGTGTGAACTGAATCTCAGCGAGGTTAAGTGACTTGCCTAAGGTCACACAGCTAGGAAATTGGAGGGGCAAGAAAAATTCAAGCCTGACCTTTCCATTACACTAAAAGTGTCACATTGTGGGTGGTATAATCTCAGATAAAGATGTGGGGATTCAGGGTGGGGAGTAGTAGTAGGGGGAGCGAGCTTGCAGACCCAGAGAATCCCCTGTCATTCCCTGGTTCCTACTTGCCCCTGGGCACATTAGGACAGGTAAGCTACATGCTGCATGTTGAACTGAGACCTGGTGAGGAACTTATTAGACTATGCCCCCAATTAGCCTGGACCTTGTATACCTGGCAGGCCCCTTTCACCACCTGTCAGAGAGTGATAGTCTCCCAGGGATCCTCAGGAGAGTAGGGCAGCCCCTGTTGGTGCAGGCTTGGGGATGTGGAGAGGGCTTGGGAGCTGCCACTGCCTCTGCCAGCCCCATTAGCACCACCGTCATTATCTCAGATTTATGTGTAATTCCTCTCCTTCCACCTCCCCGAAATCGCTCCAGCATCTCCCCTGGCTGCACAACCGCCTCCCCCAGAAACAGTCGCGGTGCAGCCTGCCACCGGGCCATTAGCACGCAGGGAAGGGGGTGGGGAAGGGAGGGCGCAGTCAGTAGGGAAGGGGAAGGAGGAGGAGCAGCAAGTGGAGGCGGGAGGCGGGAGCTGGAAGGGCGGGGGCGGGGGGGCGAAAGGGTGGGAAGTGGCGAGACCGAAGAGAAGAGGGTCCAGAGGCCGGGCTTGGAGGGGAGAGGGGGCTGCTGCGGGCTCTGGGGGACACATGTCCCGGAATGCCTGGCTTAGAGAGCGGGCCCTGGGCAGCCAACGGTCTTCGGGCCCTTTAGGCCAGTGCCAGGGCTGAGGAGGGGTCCCGGCCGCTAGGGACTCAGCTGGGCGCCCGGAGCCCGCCTGGTTTCAGTCCAGGAGTTTCTGGAGAATGTCGCGCCCGACCTCCCTCTCCTGGGAATCAGCGCTCCAAGACTGGCGCGGCCCCACTACGTCCCTTGCCCGGGGCGCTTAGCCCACTGATGGGGGCAGGACCTCCGGGGCGTGGCCGGGCGCGCAGGCCTCCAATATCGATAGTCTCCCCCAGGGCTGACCCCCACCCCAGTGCTCCCGCGTTCTTGCCCCGTGGAGGGAACAGGGAGGCTCCTCTCATCTATTCCGAAAGGAAAATCAACGTCGCGTTAATGTAAGGTTCCGGGGTGGGGGGGGGGGCTTCATAAGAGATGCATTGTTTCCATCGCAGGCACGCGGCTCCCTCCCCAACATCCTGCAAGATGGCGGCGGCCCCAGCAGAGGGCGGGAGCCGAACTCGCTGGCAGGGGGTGCTGGGGGCGGCTCCCTCCCTCCTGCGGGGGAAGGTGGGAAGAGAGGCCAGGATGGAGGCCGGAAGGAGAGCGGGAGGAGGAGGGGGCTGGAAGGCTGGGAGAGCGGTGGGGAGTCGGGAGCCAGTCCGAGGGAGGGGGGCTGGCTGGCGGCGGGGAGGGGGAGAGAGAGGGACGGCCGGGAACTTGGAGGAGGGACTGAGGGAAGCAGGGGACTAGGCCGGGGGGCGGGGAGGAGGTAAGGAGGGGGCGGGCAGGGGGCTAGGAGAGGAGGCGGGACGGGTTGGGGAAGCTGGAGGAAGCCGACAGAAGGAAAAGGGGGTTGAAAAAGACCAGGAAGGGGTCCTGGACTAGAGGGAAGGGAAGACCTCCCCCCGGCTGTCCCCTAGGCTCCATCCTCTCCAGCCGGGACCCCTTGCTGGCTCTCTCGTGGTTGCTGGGCGCACGCCCCAATGGAGATATGCCCAGGAGCCCCCACCCCGGGCATGGATGCGGCTGCGCCTCATCGACTCCCTCCTGCCCTGGCACCAGGAGTGCCAGACGGAGAGGGAACGAGCCAAGCCGACGTCCGTCTCCCTCTGGGCAGAGGAACAGCCCCCTCCCTCCCCTTGACTTCCCAGGCCTCTAACCACCGCTGCTGTGGACCCTCTGCCCTGCGCAGGGCCTAGCATGGGGCAACACCCCCACTGTCTCTCTGCTGAAGGCCTGCAGGGTTTATCCCGAAGAGCCCCCTTTTCTTAGCAAGAACCCATGTCCGGTAGGTGTGAGTTCGAGAGAGAGGAAACTGAGGCAGAGGAGAGCTGAGTACACAACTCTATTGTGTTGGTTCTGTTTACCCCCCTGGTACGCGATCTTTGGCCCCAAACCGGACTTAGCCCCCCACCCCCAGCCCAGCACCACCGCCACCACGACCACCACCATCACCACTTGGTCTATTCCATCAGCCGTCGGCGACCACGATGAGAGTTTCAAGGCCCCCCATTCCAACCTTCCTGCTTCACCGTAGGGGAGCTCCCAAACGCCCGAAAATATCTTTAAATTAGGAAAAAGAGCTAAGCCGCCAGGGTCCTTTGGTCTATTAAAGGAGGGGCAGAGGCCACCAGCTTCTCCCCACCCACCCCCACCCCAACTTTGGTTTTGCATTTGAAGCTCTCTCACAGCGGCGCCAGCGTGGAACAATGACTGGGCCTGCCCAGCCGGCCCCAGCCGCTTCCCTTTCAGTGGCCCTGGGCCCCCTGCCGGGTGTGCCAAAATTAGGACGGCTCCCCTCCTGGGCCCTTTTCATCCCCCCGGGGCGGCTGAAGCCTCTGAGGCGCTAATGAAGCTTCTATGGCCGCCTTCCGGCAGTTTGAGTGGACCAGCGGGGAAAGCCGAGGCAGGGCCGCGCTGGGGCAGGCCCCTGGAAATCTGTCCTCGAGGAACTGTCCCAGGAATGTATTTATGAACCCTACTCAGTGAAGGTCTTCTCCCAGCACCTACACTTACCCACTCCCTGCTCCTGGAATTCCTCCTGTCCTGGTCTCGTGGCTCTTCCTCCAGGCAGCCCTCCCTGGCTGCTGGCATTGCTCCCTACTGCTTCCCCTGCGGTTGGGCAACCAGGTCAGGCTGCCTGGGTCAGACCTCAACTACCACCACCACTTTCTGGCTGTGTGCCCTTGGGCAGCTCAGTTAACTGCTCAGAGCCTCAGTTTCCCTATCTGCAGAATGAAGATAACTATAAAAACCTATTTCGTGAAAGTGTTGTAATAATGAAAAGAAGTCCCGCATGCAAAGTGCTTGCAACTGATGCTGGGTCTGTTGCTCCAGCCACACCAGCCTCCTCACAGCACCACAAACACACCCTGCACACTCCTACCCCCTGGCCTTTGCACTGGCTGTTCCCTCTGATATCCCCACAGCTCACTCTTTCCCTTTGTTCAGGTCTCTGCTGAAATGTCACCTCCTCAGAAAGGACTTTCCTGGCTACCTAGCAGCACCCCAACCATCACTCCATAACCCTCATTGTTACTGTCATCTGTCTTAACCACCATCTGATGTTACATTACTTACTTGAGCTCAGACTCTGAAACCCCAGGACCTGGGTTCAAATCCTGCCTTCACAGTTATTAGCTGTGTGGCCTAGAGCATGATACTTACCTTGTCTGAGCCTTGGTTTCCTCATGTATAAAATGGGGGTCATAATAAAATCTACCTCCTACACTTGTGATGAATAAGTGCTTTAGTTAATGGAAAGCACTCAGAACAGTGGCTGGCACCCAGTAGGTGTTATTCCTAGAACTAATATTGTTCGTATTATTCCTGGGCATTCTCCCCAGCCAGGGCAGTATTCGTTTTATTTACCAATGTATTCTCAGTGCCCAAAGGACCTAGCACATAGTAGATGCTCAGTAAATATTTGTCAAGTGAATGAATAAATGAGCTTCTGCTGAACCTGCCTGTGCCTCAGTTGTCTCATCTGTAAACTGGGGATGATAATAGCACTTGCCTCACACATGTGAGGACTCCATGAGAATCCTGCTGCTGTTACTGTTTTAAGAAATAACTTACCTTGAGCCTGTAGCACAATGCCTGGTACTTAGAGGGTGCACAGTACACTTGCTGATGATTCAGAGAATTGTGGGAGACACATTTTGTTGCCCTCCCCCAACCTTCACACCTGCTTTCTTCCTTTGCTAACAGAGACCTAATTGAGTAGCAATGTGCCCAGCTCCATAGTTCCCTCACCAGCCTCCCTTGGTCCTGGGGGGAGGGCAAGGGGGCTGTGTGACACAGTTCTGGCCAAGGAGACCCAAGCAGAAGTCTGCTGGAGGTTTGAGGAAAGGATGGGCATGTTATCATCCAAGCCTCAGTTGTTTCATCTATAAAATGGGAATAAAAATGGCAGTTTGCTGTGGTGAGGATTCCATGAGTTATCACAGGGGAGACACGCACCATCTTGTGACCTGGAGGGACAGGCCAGGGGAATCTCAGCTGTCCAGCCAACAGCACCAGGCACCTAGCTCCAGGGTTTTTTGGTGAGGAAGGAAAAAAAAGCAACCTTTTTGTTTAAGCCACTGTAGCGCAGATATTTTGATACTTGCAGCCCCATGCATTCCCAAATGATGATATTGAATTTCTCTGGATCTGTAAGAATGCTCAGTACAGGGTAGCTATTTATTGATTTTTGTTTTAATTACTAGAATATAAATTGAGGCACAGACACTGTAGCATAAAAAATAAAAAAAGGAAGAATGGATGCTATTCCCTGGGCCCCTGCACAGTCCCAGGGAGGCATGTAACCTAGCAAGAGCTGATAAGAGACTGTCTACAAGGGAGAGGAGGATTGAAAGGTAGTGCAACACAGTGCAAAAGGCTCAGACCTGCAGGAGCCAGGGTCCTGGGCCCCACTCGAGATTTCAGGTGGTAGGACTGGAGCAAGCCATTTGCCTGCTTGGGCCCTTGTGTGTATAGCACCCTCCGCAGGCTTGGAGCACAAAGACAGACAAGTGGGGATAGCACCACTCTACCTGCCCCGGGGACCCTTCCAGCCTTCCTGAGCCCCTCTGACTGGGCAGAATTATCACACTCCAGGTTCCCTCAGACAAAAGTTTATGTGGCCCTTGCCATTCCCGTAAGGTCCCTGGGTAGCGCAAATGGTTTGTGCTTGACTACTAACCTAAAGGTTGGCAGTTTGAACCCACCCACTGGTGCCACAGAAGAAAGGCCTGGCAATCTTCTTCCATATAGCCAAGAAAACCCTGTGGAACCGTTCTGCTCTGTAACACACAAGGTTGCCATAAATCAGAATGGACTCAATCGCAACAGGTTTGGTTGTTTTGGTTGGCCATTCCTGTGGATTTAAAGTTAGCAATACCTCTCTCTCCCCAGGTAGGCTAGAATCTCCCTGAGGGCAGGGAATGGTCCTGTTCATGGGTGCATCCCAGCAAGACAGAAACTACCTTCTAGCTAAAGCCAAGGGGTATCAACCTGCTTAGGTTTCAGGGAACATTTGGAAATGTGGAAGCCAGATGATTAACCCCTGGGACACATCAGCTGAATCTCAGTGCAGATCCCAGCACTGGTTCTGAAATGGTGCCTGGGTTCAAATCCCAGCTCTGCCTAGGACTGGCTGAATCATCTTTAGGTAAGTGGCTTTGCTGCTCTGTGCCTCAGTTCTCCCGACTAAAACGGGGACAGTGACTGTCCTATTTCATAGGGCCATTTTGAGGATTAAATGAAATAATGTCTGTCCAGTGCTCAGATGTCAGGGGCACATAGTAAGCACTGAGTATTGTCTGTTGTTATTCTTGCCTCGTGCATGGACAGGCGGCGCTGGCTAAGCGTGTACAGGAGGAAGGGCCATGGGGAGTTGGGCTGCTTCCAGGAGCTATAGAGTCAGCTCTGATGGCTAGGTCATTCCCATCCTTGTGCAGGTGCTGGAAGGGAAACAGGTAGGACCTGGTCTAGTCGGACTGGCACTCTACCTCACTCCGTCCTTACTGAGCACCTACTGCGTGCCAGGATCTGATTTGTGACTCAGAGAAGCCCTCTCTGGCTGGCTGGAGACTGGTAGGGAGGGGCCCTTGCTTTCACTCAGGTGAGAGACAAGGATGGCTTGACTTGGGCAGGTGGGGCAAGTATACAGATTTAGGACAGATTCTGCAGTTGGAGTTGACAAGGTCTGCTAATGGATTGGATGTGAGGGGTGAGAGAAAGAGTAGAGTCTAGGGTGATTGAGTTTACCAGTCGCTATTCGAGTCCCCGTGTTGCCGGCGCTCAGCATTTCCATATGTATTAGTTATGTATTGCCATGTAACAAATCACCCCAAACTTAGTGGCTTAAAACAATGCACATTTATTTTCTCACAGTTTCTGTGAGTCAGAAATGTAGGCTTGACTTAGGAGGGTCTCTCACAGGCTGCAGTCAAGGTGTGTTTCCGGACATGATGACACAATGTCACTGAGTAGTACATGTGAAGATTGTTGAGATGGCAGTTTTTTTGGTTTTTTTTAACCTATATATTTACCACCACCACCCCCCCCCCCAAAAATGTGTTGATTGCAATGTGGCATTCCGGATGGGATCCTAGAACAGAAAAGGACACTAGAGAAAAACTAAGAAAATCTGAATAAAGTATGGACTTTGTTGTTATTGGGTGTTGTCATGTTGATTCCACTCATAGCGACCTCAAGTGACAGAGTAGATCTGCCCCATAAGGTTTCCTAGGCTGTCGTCTTTACAGAAGCAGATCACCAAGTCTTTCTCCAGCAGAGCTGCTGAGTGGGTTCGAACCACCAACCCTTCAGTTAGCAGCTGAGCACTTAACCATTTGTGCCATGAAGGCTCCTTGCATGGAGTTTAGTTGATAAAAAAAAGAAGAAGAAGAAGAAGAAAAAGATGTTGCCTGGGGCTGTGGTCTCATCCAAAGGCTCAGCTGGGGGAAGATCCACTTCCAAGTACACTAACATAGTTGTTACAGGATTCATTTCCTTGTGGGATGTTGGACCAAGGGCCTCAGTTTCCTCATTGGTCGTTGGTCCGAGTCCTCTTGTAGTTCCTTGCCATGTGGGCCTCTCCATAGGGCAGGTCACAACATGGCAGCTGGCTTCCCTCAAAGTGAGTGAGAGAGATTAAGAGAGAGAGAGCCCAGGATGGAAGCCAGAGTCTTTCTATAACCTAATCTTGAAAGTGACCTTCGCATCACCTTTGCTACATGCTATTGGTTAGAAGCGAATCACTAAGCCCTGCCCACACTCAGGGAGAGAGGATTGCTGAAGAGTGTGAAGACCAGGAGGAAGGACCACAGGGGGCCATCTTAGAGGCTGCCACCATACCATGCCTGTCAATCCAATGGCTTCATGCCACAAGCCCCTGCAACTCTGACTGCTTTGTCTGGCTGCAGAGGCTGCTCTGGCCAGCCTGGGGGCAGACAGAAGTTCTGGAGAATTCACGCCCCTGGCTGGCATACCTCAACCAATGAAGGCTGGGTGTTGGTGGATAAATACCCTAGCTGCCTCAGCCCTCGCATGAGATAACTTTGAGATGCATGTCCCAGACCTCCCCAGAGGCATTAAACCCTGCATATCCCAGTTCAATCTTCTCATTAACATGCTGTTTACAGCCTGCCCTCCCTTCCATGCCTCACTACCCTCTCCCCTACCAGTGGTTTCTTTAAGCACCTCCCAGGTGAACCACTTGTACTCGAATCCTTGTCTTAGGGTGTACTTCTGGGGAAGACAATGATGGTGTCATTACTGAGATAGGGGAGGCAGGCAAGGTGTGGATTTGGGGTTGGGAGTTCTATTTTGGGCACAATACTTGCCTATGCCCACAGGTATCCAGTGGAGATGTCTGGGGGGCAGCTGGAGGTCAGCAGAGAGGTCCTGTCTGACATGGCCTTTGGGAGGTGTCAGGTGGAAGTGGTTGGGATCACCAGGGAGGTGAGCATAGATGCAGGAGAGAAGAGGGGGAGCCCATGGCTCTCTCTGCAACATTAGAGGAGGTGAGGAGGAACCAAAGGAGCAGACTGTGCAGGGGCAGCTGGGTGGAGAATTTGGGGAGTATGGGGTTCTGGAGGTGGCACAGGAGGGATCTCCACCATGTACAACAAGGACTGAAAAACAACCATCAGATTTGGAAGAATGGAGCCCTTTCAGGGGCTGGGCAGGGACGAGAGCCTGGCTGGAGAGGGCCAGAAAGAGGCCAGAAGGAGAGGACCTGGGGCCAGGGAGGAGTGACAACTTTTGAGATGTTTTGCTGGGAAAGGGAATGTATGAGTTTCCTGGGCTTCCCAAACAAATGACCACAAACTGGGTGGCTTAGAACAACAGAACTTTCTCTCACAGTTCAAGAGGCTAGATGTCTGAAATCAAGGCATCAGCAAGGTTGGTTCCTTCTGGAGGCTCTGAGGGAGAATCTTTTCTTTGCTTCTCTAGCTTCTGGTGGCTTCCAGCAGTCCTTGGTGTTCCTTGGCTTATAGATGCATTGCTCCAGTCTCTGCCTCTATCATTACATAGCCTTCCTCCCTCTGTCTCTGTGTCCAAATCTTCCTCTCCTTTCTCTTATAAAGACATCAGTCATTGGTTTGGGGCCTCCCCTAACCCAGTATGACCTCATTTTCAATTGATTATGTCTGCAAAGACCCAATTTCTAAATAAGGTCCCATCCACAGGTACCGGGGGTTAGGACTGGAACATATCTTTTGGGGAGACACAATTCAACCCACCACAGTAGGAAAGCAACAGGGCAGCAGATGGAAGGGAATGACGTGACCTCCCAGGGCTGCTGTTTCCTCATCAGCAGAACAAGGGCCATCACTGGCGCTGAGACTAAAGGGACAGTCATGGCCAAGTGTCAATGCAGAAGACCCCATGTCTGCTCAGAAATAGGGCAGAAGCTCCCCTGGTCTCAGGTTGCTCCCTGCCTCAGACACCCCCATCCCTCGCACCCCAACTGTCCTGGCCTTGCCTTCGCTCAGACCCGAACCTGCACCACATCCTTTCAAGGGACACTTGCATGGATTCCCTCCTCCAACTCTGTCCCTCCTCCGGATTTCAGCTTGAGGGTCCCTGCCACAGAGGGCTCGGTTATGTCAGATGCCCGTCATCCATTTCCCCCGCACCCTATGCTTTTTCTTGAAGCAGTTTCTACAATCGTAATTATGTAGTTTTAAAAACTTTGTTGTGGTAAAATATATGTAACATAAAATTTTCCCTTTTAACCATTTTAAGTGTACAACTCAGTGGCGGCATTAAGTTCATTCACAATGTTGTGTAACCACCCCCCGTTATCTAGTTCCAAAACATTTTTCTCGCTCTCAAAGGAGACCCCCATACCCATTAAGCGGTCACTCCCCATCTGCCACCCACACCTTTCTAGTCCCTGGCAACCATCAATCTGCTTTCTCTCTCTATGGATTTGCCCATTCTGGACATTTCATATAAATGGAATTATACAATATGTGGTCTGGCTTATTTCATTGAGCATAATGGTTTTGAGGTTTATACATGTCGTAGCGTGTATCAGCACTTCATTTTCCTCTTAAAAAAAAAAAAAACCCATTGCCATCGAGTTGATTCCAACTCACAGCAATGCTACAGGACAGAGTAGAACTGTCCCGTGGGGTTTCCAAGGAGCGGATGGTGGATATGAACTGCCAACCTTTGGGTTAGCAGCTGAGCTCTTAACCACTGTGCCACCAGGGCTCTCCATTCTCTTTATGACTGCATAATATTACATTGTGTGGATGGACCACATTGTGTTTATCCATTCATCAGCTGGTGGACACTTGGGTGGTTTCCACCTTTTGACTATTGTGAATAATACTGCAATGAACACTGATGTGCAGGTGCCTGAGTTGCTGCTTTCAATTCTTTTGGGTGTATACCTAGGAGTGGGATTGCTGGGTCATATAGTAATTCTGTTTAAGTCTTTGAGGAACCACCGTCTTCCACAGCAGCGTCACCATTTACATTCCCACCAGTAATGCACAAGGATTTCAACTCCTCTACATCCTTGCCAACGCTTGTTAATTTCCTTTTTTAATCATAGCCCTCCTAGTGGGTTGTGATGTAATGGTGTAGTTTTAGGGAATCCTTTTAAGGTCACTCTCCCAGTCTAAAATCAGAGTCTGGGGTGGGAAGGATTGGGGTATGAAGGGGGACAGCAAGGCCCTGGAGATGTGTTCACCGCTGTATCCCTTGTGCCCAACTCAGGCATAGCACATATAGGTGCTCGATAAGCATGTCCAAGGGGTTTCCAAGCAAATCCCTTTGTCCAATTAAGGATGACACCACTAGGCCTCTGACCGGCAACACAATTATGGTTCTGTGGCTGCCCGAGCAAATTACCACACACTGATTGGCTTAAAACAATAGAAATTATTATTATCTCACAATTCTGGAGGCCAGAAGTCTTAAATCAAGGTGTTGACAGGGCCATGCTCCCTCAGAAGGCTCTAGGGGAGGCGCCTTCCTTATCTCTTCCAGCTTCCAGTGGCTCCTGGTGTTCCTTGGCTTGTGGCCACATCACTCCAATCTCTGCCTCTGTCACATGGCCTTCTTCTCTGTGTGTCTTCCTTTTATAAGGGTACCAGTCTTTGGATTTAGGGCCCACCCTGAATCCAGGGGAGCCCTGGTGGCGTAGTGGTTAAGAGGTTGGCTGCTAACCAAAAGGTCGGCAGGCAGTTCAAATCCACCAGCCACTCCTCGGAAACCCTATCGGGCAGTTCTACACTGTCCTATAGGGTCGCTGTGAGTCAGAATTGACTCAACGGCAACAGGTTTGGTTTGGGGTTCTGAATCCAGGATGATTTCATCTGGAGATCCTTAACTAATTACATCTGCAAACACCCTGTTTCCAAATAAGGTCTCATTCTGAAGTCCCAAGTGAACATGCATTGAGGGGAACACTATTCAACCCACTACACACACCCAACCCAACAGGCCACCTGGTGTCTCAGCAGGATACACCAGAATCTCTTCTGAGGTGCCAGGGACACCCGTCTACACACTTGCGCACGCACACACATCTCTCCAGAATGAGCACGCCTGCCCCCAAGTTCTCGATGGAGTATTTTTTTTCCCGGGCAGAAAATGAACCATTATTAAAACAACACAGCAACTGGCCGGGAAAAACCATTTGCAGCAATTTATATTGCGTCACCGAGGCTGCCGAGAGGAAATGGGAGGAGAAGAGAGGGTTTAAGCTTGGGTGAAAAATCATATTCCATCAGAGACAGAACAGATGGATGCCTTCTCTCCCCTTTCTCCCCCTGCTCTGCTCCACGTCAGGATTCCTATGTCAGCTGCGGGTTTGTTCTCTCTGGTGTGACGGAGGCGACTTTGGGGAGAAGGAGGCCTGGCTGTTGGGCCCCAGGGGACAGGGATGGCTGGGAACCACCCAGGGCTCCGTCCTCCTGCCCCAGCCCTTGGGCCACCTGGTCTGAGCCCCTTCTGCCACCCACCTTCTTTTCCTTCTTCCATTTTCTTATCACCACTGAGGCTTATTTTCTCCCTGTATTTCCTTCCTTGTGAAGGCAGGGCTGCAACCCCAGCGCTGACACGGAGCAGTTGCTCAAATATCTGTGGTCACTGCCACACCCTCCACCACGGGCTCCCCCAGGACGACCCTCATCAGACCCTGATATCATTACTTATGTCCTCCCCACAGAACTGTGTGCCCACTGAAAGTAGTGGGCTATTTCATTCAATTATGGATCCACGGTCCCTCCACCCCAAAGAAAGCCTGACTCACAGCTAGCTTTCTGGGTAGGGGGGAACATGACTGAGTCATTGGGCTGGTAAAAAGCCACCGATGGCTTCTTCTCCAAACTTGAAACCAAAGGCCCTTCCCAATCTAGACCCAAACTACCTGTTTGATTCATGCCTCACAGTCCCTCCCTTACCTGCCCTTGCCCTTGCCCCTGCCCCTGCCCCTGCCCCGGGCACCTTCTTAGTCAAGCTCAGTAGCTGGCTGTGGCTCCCCATCTTACCCATGATGCTTTGAGCTCTTTGAACATCCTGTTTCTCCCACCTGGATGCCGGCCATGCCCTCCTTGTCCACCTCTTGAACTGGGGATTCAGCACCCAAAGCTAAATCCAGCTCACTCATATGGCCCGTGCAGGATTTAAAATGTTTTAGTTAGTCCTCAGTATTTAAATACTAGATGAATTTTGCATAAAAACCTGGATTTCTGGTTCTCCATCAAAAGTCTGAGGCTCTGCAAGGCTGGGGCTCAGCAAGGGCTCCCTGCTCCCTGCTCCCCAGAGGGTGTAGGTCTGCCACTTTACACATGGCAAGTGGTTAAGGGGACAGTTCTCCAGTGGGAGATTTCTCCACCTAGCTAGGTGCCCAAGGGGCTGGCCTGTGTGGATCCCACCAACAGACTTCCATGCCCTCTGGCTCAGGTTGGGTTCAGCCACTGGGGAGCCCTGCGGATCCCCACAGCCTGCTCTGCCTCCAGATTCTGGAAACTTCTCCCTCTCCTTTCCCTCTCCAGCTTAGGTTATTAGTCCAGGTCATGGCATTGTTCCTTGTGGTTCCCTACACCTGTCCCTGCTTTTGTAAGTTTATCCCTTCATTAAACTCTACTCAAATTACCCAGTTTGAATGCACCATCTGTTTCCTTCCGGGGGCCTGACTGATACAGTCTCTATGCCTCAGTTAATACATCTGATTAGTAAATGGGAAAATGGTAGTATCTGCTCCAAAAGTTGATGTGAGGATTGAATGAGTTAATGCTGTG
Source organism: Dugong dugon (assembly GCA_030035585.1). Taxonomy (NCBI): domain Eukaryota; kingdom Metazoa; phylum Chordata; class Mammalia; order Sirenia; family Dugongidae; genus Dugong; species Dugong dugon. Next base: position 18,021,700 of record CM057462.1, on the reverse strand, counting down.
TAAGTAAAGGGCTTAGCAAGTGCTAATAAATGTTAGCAACTACAGCGAAACCTGTGAGAGGCGGAACTCAGCGAGACTGCCTTGTGTTTCTGGGTCCTCAAAGTTTTCCCCCTTTGACAGGGTGCAGGCTTACCACTTTTCTATCGCTCATTTTAGTGGAAAATGTTTGCGTTTTCCTTCTCTGACAGGTTTCCACCTTACACAGGTTCCGGTTTTCGCAGGTTTTACTGCATTATGATTGTTGTTTGCCACAGTCCCCACCACTCCTTCCTGTATCCCTGATACTGAAGCTGAAAATCACCTGCCATCATTGCTGGTGCAGTCGGTCTTCTGGACTTGGCTGCTTGCTCGATGCGTTTACATTACCTGCTGTATTAGTTTTTGGGGGGCTTCTGTAACACATACAACAAATTAGGTGGCTTAAAACAACAGAAATGTATTGTGTCGCACAGTTCTGGAGGCTAGAAGTCCAAATCAACATGTCATACAAGCCATGCTCTCTCCAAAGGCTCTAGGGGAAGATCCTTTCGCGTCTCTTTCAGCTTCTGGTAGCCCCAGGCACTCCTTGCCTTGTACATGCATCTCACACCGACATCTGTCTGTCTCTCTGTGTCTCTTCTCCTCTTCCATAAGGCCACGACTAAACGTAAGGACCCGCCGTACTCCAGTATAAGCTCATGCTAATTTAACTGAAGGTAGCCCTGGCGGCTCAGTGGTTAAATGCTCAGCTGCTAACCGAAAGGTCGGCGGTTCGAACCCACCAGCTGCTCTACAGGAAGAAGATGTGGCAATCTGCTTCAGTAAAGATTACAGCCTTGGAAACGCTATTCGGCAGTTCTACTCTGTCCTATAGGGTCACTATGAGTCTGAATCAACTCAATGGCAACTGCTTAACTGATAACATCTTCAAAGACCCTACTTCCAAAAAAGGTCACATTCACAGGTACCAGAAGTCAGGACTTCAATATATCTTTTCAGGGGGCACAATTCAACCCATAACACCAGCTGTCCCTATAGGTGAGTGACCTGATCCAGGCCCAGCTCCATGTTGTCACGTCTGTGAAGCATTCCCAGTCAGCCCTCCACCCCACTGCACATCCATTCCTCAGAGTTCCGCTCCATTAACAGTGGCCCGCCCATACTGGAGTGACCCGTTGGCATGTTTGCCTCTTCACCGTACTGGGAGCCGTCTTGGGGCTTCACTGATGTTTGCAGAATTGAACAGCAGGGCCTGTATCAGTTTCCCGGGGCTGCCAAAATAAAGCACCACAACCTCGGTGGCTTTAAGAAAAAAAAACAGGAATGTATTCTCTCCCAGTTCTGGAGGTCAGAAGTCCAAAATCAAAGTGTCGGCAGGGCCACCCTCACCCCGGAAGCTCTAGGGGAGTATCCTGTCTTGCCTCTTCCATCTCCTGGAGGCTCCAGGCATTCCTTGGCTTGTGGCAGCATCACCCCAATCTCTGCCTCCATCTTCACGTGGCCTCCTCCTCTGTGTCTGTGTCTTCTCTTCTGTCTCTTATAAGGACAGTCATTGGATTTAGGGCTCACCCCTAAACCCAGGATGATCTCTTCGGGAGATCCTTAACTTAATCACATCTGCAAAGGCCCTATTTCCAAATCAGATCACATTCACGGGTTCCGGGCAAACACATCTTTTGAAGGACCACCATTCAACCCACTACAGGGCCCCCACAGCTTTCTGGAGTCTTGGTTTTCTGTCCTTCTTCACTCATTCAATTGTTTGCCATGCCAGTAGAGATCCAGACCCTGGACCCCAGCCCTGCCCCTCAGAAGCCGGGCTGTCTGTACTCCCTCCTCCCTGCCCCCCTGCCAGGAGGGAAGGATAGGCCCAAAGGCGAATCGTTTGCCCTCTGATGCTGCTCCTCCGCGCCTGCCGAAGAACTGGGGTGAGCACCCTGCTTTCTGCCCACCTCGCAGAGAACACCCCTGCCGGCCCCATTCCATCACTGTGGCAGACGGCAGGCTGGACCCGCAGGGCTGTCATTTCTCTTCCACTCGTCAGAACTTTGCATTCCCTTCAACAGTTCCCCGGGCTGGCCTCTGACCCACCACAGCTTTCTTTCCCGGGCTGACAGGTTGGGTTAAGAGGGAGCACTCCCCAGAGCCAAGACACACTTTCTTGCCTCCAACTTACTTCAGCCCTCCCCTCACCAAGGAAGCCCCCAGCTCAGCTCTGCACTTTCTCGGTGTCAGGCATCACTTCCCCTTCTCCTCCCTCCCCGGCAACATGGTCAGTTTTGTCAGCCTATGGGCCTTGGTTCCTTTTTTTTTTTTAAATTGAAGTAAAATTCACACAACATAAAATTACCTATTTTAAAGTGTACAACTCAGTGGCATCTAGTACATTCACAATGTTGCACAACCACCACCTCTATCTGGTTCCAGAACAGTCTCATCAGCCCAAACAGAAACTCTGTCCCATCAGCAGCCACTTTCCACTCCCCTCCCCAGCCCCTGGCCACCACTAATCTGCTTTCTGTCCCTGTGGATTTGCCTGTTCTGGATATTTCATATAAGTGGAATCATATACACTACGGCCTTTTATGTCTGGCTTCTTTCACTCCACCACCTAATGGTTTCGAGGTTCATCCACCTTGTAGGGTTGACTATTTTCTGTGACAGGCACGAATCTTTAACAGTGCAGCTTGATGAATGTTTTTTCCACTTTTTGTTTTATTGTGGTAAAATATGTATAACATAAAATTTGCCCCTTAAACATTTTAAAGTGTACAATTCAGTGCTATTCATTAGATTCACAATGCTGTATAGCCATCATCACTATCTAGTTTGAAAACTTTTTCATTAACCCAAATAGAAACTCAGTGCCCATTAAGCAGTAACACCCATATATCCCCTCCCCAGTCCCTGGTAACCTCTAATTTACTTTCTGTCTCTAGGAATTTATTTATTCTAGATATCTCACAGGAGCACGGTGGCACAGTGGTTAAAGCGCTCGGCTGCTAACCGAAAGGTTGGCAGTTCAAACCCACCAGACACTCCTCCAGACTGTGGCAATCTGCCTCCATAAAGATCACAGCCTTGGAAACCCTATGGGCAGTTCTACTCTGTCCTACAGTGTCACTATGAGTTGGAATCGACTTGATGGCAGTGGGTAGATACCTCACAAGGAATCCTGGTGGCACAATGGTTAAGCGCTCCACTGCTAACGGAAATGTCGGTTTAAACCCACCCAGCAGCTCCGAAGGAGAAAGTAAAGACTACAGCTTAGAAAACCCTAAGGGGCAGTTCTACGCTGTCTCATTGGGTTGTTATGAGTACGAATTGACTCGACACCACCGAACAACAACAGATACCTCATATGAGTGGGATCACACCGTATTTGTCTTTCTGAGTCTGACTTATTCGCTTAGCATGTTTCCAAGTTTCATCTGTGTTGTAGCATGCATCAGAACTTCATTTCTCTTTATGACTAAATAATATTCCATTGTTTATCCATTTATCGGTTGGACACTTGAGTTGTTTCCACCTTTTGGCTATTATGAATAATGCTGCCATGAACATTGGTGTATCATCCTTGTCACAGTAGGTACCCACCCTTGTCACCACCCCTTGGCTCAAGATATAGAGCATTCTAGTCCCTCAGAAGCCTCTCTAGGGCCATTTCTCAGTCAACATCCTGCCCCAAGGTAGTCACCATCCCAGTGGTTCTCACTCAGGGGCAATCGTTCCCCCTCGCTGGACATTGCTCACAATTGGGGTGGGGTGCTACTGACATCAAGTGGGTAGAGACCAGATATGGTGCTCAATACCCTACAATGCGAGGGACAGCCTCTGTGTAAGTTATCTAGTGTTGCTATAACAGAAGTACCACAAGTGGATGGCTTTAATGAATTGAAATTTATTTTCTCACAGTTTAGAAGGCTAGATGTCTGAATTCAGGGTGCCGGCTCTAGGGGAAGGCTATCTCTCTGTCGGCTCTGGAGGAAGGTCCTTGTCTCTTCTGAGCTTCTGCTCCTGGGCGATCTTCATGTGGCTTGGCATCTCTCTTCACCACCCCAGGCCCAGCTTCTAGCTTGCTTTTAATCTCTTTTCTATCTCAAGAGATTAACTCAAGATACACCCTACACTAATCCTGTCTCATTAACATATCAAAGACAACTCATGCCCAAATGGGATTATAACCACAGGCACAGAGGTTAGGAATTATAACACATTTTTGGGGGGACACAATTTAATCCATAACAGCCTCCCACAACAAAATATTTTCCAGTCCCAATTGTTAACAGTGCTGTGGTTGGGAAGTCCTGGGCTCCTCCAACTGCTCTCCCCATAGTTGGTTCTGCTTGTCTTTGACCTTTATCGAATTGGAATCATGCGGTGCGTCCTCTTGGATTCTGGTGTGTGTGCATGTATGTGTGTGTATATATGTGTGTGTATGTGTGTATATCTGGCTTCCTTTGCTCAGCATTACATCGAGATTCATCCACGTGACGCATGCATTAGCAGTTTGCTCTTTTTCATTGCTGCGTCATATTCCAGTGTATGATATACCTCAATTTGTTTTCCATTTGCCAGTCCATGGCCATGTGGGTGGTGACCAGCTTTGGTGATCGTGAATGAAACTGCTATGAACATCTGCATGCGTATCTTCTGGCGGACAGAAGCTCTCATTCCTGTTGGAAATAAACCCAGGAATGGAACTACTGGATCATAGCAATTTAACTTCAGTAGATCTTTGTGAAAGGTTGAAACTCAAGGAATTTTGTTAAAAAAAAAAAAACAGAAACACCCTGATTTCCGGCTTCTGTTGAAGATCCATTCTGGAAACCCTGGGCCTGAATTCCTATGTGGTAGCACTCAGCTGGAGCTGAGTGGTAGTAAGAGGCTGTCTGCTTTAGAAGGGGCTACATCTCCAGCTCCCCACTGCCTCATACCTGTCCCATTTCTGCATTTTCATCCCCTGGTCAGCTGGTATTTGGCTTTGCAACGCCTGTCCTGGGCCCATGCAAGGTTGGACATCATCTTTTAGCTTCTTGTGGCCGTGGCATGGACCTTCCCGGGATCCATCCACACCCCCTCACCTCCTAACCCAATCCCCCTTCCCAGTCCCTCTCCATCTCGCAACACCTGCCCAGGGTGCAGAGCCTGCAGCCCCCACCTCAACCCCAAACACAGAGTCCCCTTAAGACCGGCATGCATTTCTAGGTTGCCCCAGACCCCGCTGTTCCTACCACCCTACTCCAGGCTGGTCCCTGCTGGAATTTTTCTGGGCCACATCTTCAGGGCTTCCCTGTGTGTGGTTCTCTCAGCCCAGACCACCAGCCTCCTTTCTGAGCAGTCAGCTCCTGCTGTCAGCTTACATGTCACTTCCCCAGGGGAGCCTTCTCTGAGCCCTGCCCAGGTGAGGCCTCCCAGTTGTACCCTCTCACAGGCTCCTATCTGTCCAACCTTCATCCTTGCGTTGACTGACTATTCCATGTCAGCTCCTAGCCGGCTGGGGCTGAGTCGGCCTCATTTGCGCTGTTTCCTCACCACCCAGCCCAATGCACAATGAGTATTGGCCATGAGGTATGCAAGAGGGTAGGGAAAGCCTGTGCCCTGTTGGACAAGCCACTTACCTGGCCATGCCTTCTGCAGAAGCAAGCTGGGCTCCTAGGATGGGCTCAGCAGGCACACCTCACTCTTAAGCTCTTTCCCTATGGCTGATCCAAGAGTAGTTAGGGCCCAAGAAACTACGCGCCCCCCCTCCCCCCGCCCAGTCCACATCTGCCCAAGGCTCACAACGTGCAGGGTCCCTTCCCTGGAGTCCTCAACTCCACAGAGGCCATGCCTCCCCCCATCACTGCCAACATCCCGGCCCTTCCAATTCACCGTCCAAATATCCATCCTTTAAGTCCTAACTCTCCCTGACCCCTCACCTGCTCACCTGTCTTCCCTCCCGACAGCTTTGCCCTCGACCCCCCAATTGTTTCCTTAAATTTTGTGCCTGAGGTGCGTGCTTCACTAGCCTCACCCTCCTTCAGCTCTCCCCTTCTCACACCTTTCTCCCAAGCCCTAGGCTGTCCCCTCCTCTTCAGCTCCTCACACCTCCAGCCTCCCTACGGCTTTTTTCTCTCCTTACCCCAACATCCCTTTCGGCAGCCCCCACCTCAGACACGCTCAGCTCTCTCCCTTCACCCCTACTTCGCCATCTCACACCCCAACTTCTACCACAGCTCTTTTCCCATCGTCCTCCTCAGCCCCCAGGCGCGCCTCCCGCGCGCCTTGGCGGAAAAGGGGCGGGGCCTTCTCACCTGGTGTCCGCAGAGCAGCGGTGCAGCGGCCCCTAGCGGCCGGGGAGGGAAGCGCAGCCCAGCTGGACACCCCCCCCCCCCCCTCCCCAAGTCCGGTTGCACCTGCCTGCAGCTCTGGCTGAATATCCGGCGGTATTCTTGACCCTCGCTTTCCTCCGCACCCGCACTTCCTCCTGAGGGCCTACTGTGTGCCAGGAGCTGTTCTAGGCGTTGGGCATGCAGCAGTAAATAAGAGACAAAAAAATCCTGCCCTCGCTGAGGTAATATTCTAGTGGGTGAGACAGATCAATCATTTACAAACAAAAAGTAGGTATGGATGTGGTCTGTTCTGAGGTGGAAAATGCTGCTAGGGGGAGGAGGGAGAAGGAGGTTAGGGAGTGAAGAAGGTGAGATGGATGCAAAGATTAAGGGGCCCTGTCAGGTTTGTCTCTAAAATATGCCTCAAACCTGACAGCTTCTCCCCAGCGCCCTGGGCCAGCCCTCCACTGCCTCTCAACTAGACCATGTCCAGCTGCCTCCCCAGACTCCTGACTCGAACTCAAATTCCCCATATAATCTTTGATTTAAAAATTATTTATTGAGGTGAAATCTCACATAACATAAAATTAACCATTTAGAATGAACTGATTCATCCCTGAGCGACCAAATTACTGGGCTGAGGGCTGTGGGGACCTTGGTCTCGGGGAACATCTAGCTCAACTGGCATAACATAGTTTATAAAGAAAATGTTCTACACTCTACTTTGGTGAGTAGTGTCTGGGGTCTTAAAAGCCTGTGAGCAACCATCTAAGATACTTCTCTGGTCTCATCCCTTCAGGAGCAAGGGAGAATGAAGAAAACTAAAGACACAAGGGAAAGATTAGTCCGAAGGACTAATGGACCACAACTACCATGTCCTCCACTAGTCCAGTGCAACTAGATGGTGCCTGGCTACCACCACTGACTGCTCTGACAGGGATCACAACACAGGGTCCCGGACAGAGCTGGAGAAAAATGTAGAACAAAATTCTTTTTTCTTCCCCCATATAAAAATTTTTACATGCATTGTTATGTGACCCTAATTGCTCTCCCCATACTGTGACAGCACACTCCTCCTTTCCACCCCTGATTCCCCATGTCCATTCAACCAACTCCTAACCCTCTCTGCCTTCCCATCTCACCTCCAGACAGAAGCTGCCCATTTAGTCTCTTGTATCTACTTGAGCTAAGAGGCACACTCCTCACGAGTATCACTTTATGTCCCACAGTCCAGTCCAATCCTGGTCTGAAGAGTTGGCCTCAGAAACTCTTTTTGTTCTGTGCTGATAGAAAAGCCAGGGGCCATGCTTTCCGGGGTTCCTCCAGTCTCAGTCAGACCATTAAGTCTGGTCCTCTTACTAGAATTTGAGTTCTGCACCCCACCTTTCTCCTGCTCCATCCGGGACTCTCTGTTGTGTTCCCTGTTGGGGCAGTCATTGGTGGTAGCTGGGCACCATCTAGTTCTTCTGGTCTCAGACTGATGAAGTCTCTGGTTGATGTGGCCCTTTCGGTCTCTTGGGCTAATACTTTCCTTGTGTATTTGGTGTTCTTCATTCTCCTTTACTCCAGGTGGTTGGGACCAATTGTTGTGTCTTAGATGGCCACTTGCAAGCCTTTAAGGCCACAGATGCCACTCACCAAAGTAGGATGCAGAACATTTTCTTAATAAGCTTTGTTATGCCAATTGACCTAGATGTCCCCTGAAAGCATGCTCCCCAGACTCCCGCCTCTGCTACTCTGTCCCTCAAAGTGATTGTATTCAGGAAACTTCTTAGCTTTGATTTAGTCCAGTTGTGCTGACTTCGTCTGGAGTGTGTGCTGTCCTTCCCTTCAGCTAAGATAATTCTTATCTACTATCTAGTTAGTAAGTAACCCTCCCCCTCCGTCCCCACGCTCGTAACCATCAAAGACTGTATTCTTCTGTGTTTAAACATTTCCTTCGGTTCTTATATTAGTGGTCTTATACAATATTTGTCCTTCTGTGACTAACTAAACTCACTCAGCATAATGACTTCCAGCTTCCTCCATGTTATGTTTCACAGCTTCATCGTTGTTCTTTATCGTTGCATAGTATTCCATTGTGTGGATATACCATAATTTGTTTATCCATTCGTCCATTGATGGGCACCTAGGCTGTTTCAATTTTTTTTTTAAATTGTGACCAGTGCTGCAATGAACATGGGTGTGCATATATCTATTCGTGTGACGGCTCTTATTTCTCTAGGATATATTCCAAGGAGCAGGATAGCTGAATAATATGGTACTTCTATTTCTAGGTTTTTAAGGAAGTGCCAAATTGATTTCCAAAGTGGTTGTATCATTTTACATTCCCACCAACAGTGTATAAGTGTTCCAGTCTCTCCACAACCTCTCCAGCATTTATTATTTTGTGTTTTTTGGATTAATGCTAGCCTTGTTGGGGTGAGATGGTATCTCATTGTAGTTTTGATCTGCATTTCTCTAATGGCTAATGATCGTGAGCATTTCTTCATGTGTTTGTTAACCACCTGAATATCTTCTTTGGCGAAGTGCCTGTTCATATCCTTTGCCCATTTTTAAATTGGGTTACTTGTCTTTTTGTTGTTGAGGTTTTGCAGTATCTTATAGATTTTAGAGATTAGATGCTGATCGGATTAGTGGTAGCCAAAAATTTTTTTTACCAGTCTATAAGTTGTCTTTTTACTCTTTTGGTGAAGTCTTTTGAAGAGCATGAGTGTTTGATTTTTAGCAGCTCCCGGTTATCTAGCCTCTCTTCTGGTGTTTGTGCATTGTTAATTATGGTTCATATTGTGTTTATGCCATGTATTAGGGCTCCTAGCGTTGTCCCTATTTTTAATTCCATGATCTTTATCATTTTCAATTTTATATTTGAGTCTTTGATCCATTTTGAGTTAGTTTTTGTGCATGGTGTGAGGTTTGGGTCTTGTTTCAGTTTTTTGTAGATGGATATCCAGTTATGCCAGCACCATTTGTTAAAGAGACTGTCTTTTCCCCAATCAACAAACTTCCGGCCTTTGTCAAATATCAGCTGCTCATAGGTGGATGAATTTATGTCTGGATTCTCAATTCTGTTCCATTGGTCTATGTATCTGTTGTTGTAAAGTACCACGCTGTTTTGACTACCGCGGCAGTATACTAGGTTCTAAAATCAGGTAGTGTGAGGCCTCCCACTTTGTTCTTCTTCTTGAATAATGCTTTACTTATTCAGGGCCTCTTCCCTTTCCATATAATGTTGATGATTTGTTTCTCCATCTCATTAAAAAATGCCATTGGAATTTGGATCGGGATTGCATTTTATCTGTAGATCGCTTTGGGTAGAACTGACATTTTCACTATGTTGAATCTTCCTATCCATGAGCAAGGTATGTTTTTCCACTTATGCAGGTCTCTTTTGGTTTCTTGCAAGTAATGTCTTATAGTTTTCATTGTACAGGAATTTTATGTCTCTGGTTAGATTTATTCCTAAGTATTTTATCTTCTTGGGGGCTATCGTAAATGGTATTGATTTGGTGATTTCCTCTTCAAGGTTCTCTTTGTTGGTGTAAAGGAATCCAACTGATTTTTGTATGTTTATCTTGTATCCTGATACTTTGCGGAAATCTTCTATTAGTTCCAGTAGTTTTCTTGTGGATTCTTTGGGGTTTTCTGTGTATAGGATCATATCATCTGCAAATAGAGACACTTTGACTTCTTCCCTACCAATTTGGATGCCCTTTATTTCTTTTTCTACCCTAATTGCTCTGGCTAGGATCTCCAGCACAATGTTGAATAAGAGTGGTGGTAAAGTGCATCCTCGTCTGGTTCCCGATCTCAAGGGGAATGCTTTCAAAGTCTCTACATTTATGATGATGTTGGCTGTTGGCTTTGTATAAATGCCCTTAATTATACTGAGGAATTTCCCTTCTATTCCTATTTCATTGAGAGTTTTTATCATGAATGGGGGTTGGACTTTGTCAAATGCCTTTTCTGCATCGAATGATAAGATCATGTGGTTCTTGTCTTGTTTTATTTATGTAATGGATGACGTTGATTGTTTTTCTAATGTTGAACCATCCCTGCATACCTGGTATAAATCCTACTTGATCGTGGTGAATTATTTTTTTATATGTTGCTAAATTCTATTGACTAGAAGTTTGTTGGGGAGTTTTGCATCAATGTTCATGAGGGATATTGGTCTGTAATTTTCTTTTTTTGTGGTGTTTTTACCTGGTTTTGGTATCAGGGTTATGCTGGCTTCATAGAATGAGCTTGGGAGTATTCCATCCTTTTCTATGCTCTGAAATACCTTTAGTAGTAGTGGTGTTAACTCTTCTCTCAAAGTTTGGTAGAATTCTCCAGTGAAGCGATCCGGGTCAGTGCTTTTTTTTATTGGGAGATTTTTAATTACCTTTTCAGTCTCTTCTTTTGTTATGGGTTTATTTAGTTGTTCTACCTCTGTTCGTTTTAGTTTAGGTAAGTAGTGAGTTTCTAGAAATTTGTTCATTTCCTCTAGGTTTTCAAATTTGTTAGAGTACAGTTTTTCATAATATTCTGTTATGATTCTTTTAATTTTAGTTGGGTCTATTGTGATATCACCCATCTCGTTTCTTATATGGGTTATTTGCTTCCTCTCCTGTTTTTCTTTTGTCAGTTTGGTCAGTGGTTTATCAATTTTGTTGATCTTTTCAGAGAACCAGCTTTTGGTCTTGTTAACTCTTTCAGTTGTTTTTCTATCTCTATGTCATTTAATTCTGCTCTAATTCTTATTATTTCCTTTCTTCTGGTGCCTGAGGGCTTCTTTTGCTGCTCCCTTTCTACTTGTTCCAGTTGTAGGGTTAAATGTTTTGATTATGGCTCTTTCTTCTTTTTGGGTGTGTGCATTTATTGCTATAAAGTGACCTCTGAGCACTGCTTTTTCTGTGTCCCAAAGGTTCTGGTAGGATATGTTTTCATTATCATTTGATTCTGTGAATTTCTTTATTCCATCCTTAATTTCTTCTATAACCCAGTAGTTTTTGAGCAAGGTATTGTTCAGTTTCTATGTGTCTGATTTTTTTCCCTTGCTTTTTCTGTTGTTGATTTCTACTTTTATGGCTTTATGGTCAGAAAAGATGCTTTGTAATATTTTGATGCTTTGGATTTTGTTAAGGCTTGCTTTATGGCCTAATACGTGGTCTATTCTGAAGAATGTTCCATTGGCGTTGGAAAAGAAAGTATACTTGGCTGCTGTTGGGTGGAGTGTTCAGTATATGTCTATGAGATCAAGCTGGTTGATTGTAGCATTTCGCTCTTCTGTGTCTTTGCTGAGCTTCTTTCTTGATGTTCTGTCCTTCACCGAAGGTGTTGTGTTGATGTCCCCTACTACTATTGTGGAGCTGTCTATCACTCTTTTCAGTGCTGTTAGAGTTTGTTTTTTGTATTTTGGAGCCCTGTTGTTGGGTGCATAAATATTTATTATAGTTATGTCCTCCTGCTGTATTGACCCTTTAATCATTATACAGTGTCCTTCCTTATCCTTTGTGGTGGATTTTACATTGAAGTCTATTTTGTCAGAGATTAATATTGCCACTCCTGCTCTTTTCTTTTTTTTAAATTGTAGTTCAGGTGAAGGCTTACAGAACAAATAGTTTCTCATGAAACAGCAGTACACATATTGTTTTATGACATTGGTTAACAACCCCACAACATGTCAACCCTCTAACTTCTCAACCTTTTTTTTTTTTTTTTTTTGGTGAAAATACACATAGCCAAAGATACACCATTTCAAAAATTTCTACATGCACAGTTCAGTGACATCGACTACACTCTTCCAATTGTGCTGCTATTCTCACTTTAGATGAAGGCTTAAAGAACAAAATAGTTTCTCATTTAATAGTAAGTACACATGTTGCCCTATGACAATGTAACAACCTCACAACACATCAGCACTATCCTTACTCAACCTTGGGTTCCCTATCACCAGCTTCCCTGTCCCTTCTGCTTTCTGGCCCTTGTCCCTGGACTGCTGTGCCTCATTAGTCCCATTTGGTTTTATGGGGCTGTCCACTCCCCGGCTGAATGGTGAACCTCGGAGATAACTTCACCACTGAGTTAAAAGGGTGTCTGGGGGCCATACTCTCGGGGTCTCTCCAGTCTCCTTTAGGCCAGTAAATCTGTTTTTTTTTTGTTTTTTTTTTTTTTGTGGTTTAAAATTTTGTTCTACATCCTTCTCCAGCTCTGTCCAGAACCCTCTGTTGTGATCCTGGTCAGGGCAGTCAGTGGTGGTAGCCAGGCTCCTGCTCTTTTTTGAGTGTTGTTTGCTTGATATATTTTTCCATCCTTTGAGTTTCAGTTTGTTTGTCTTTAAGTCTAAGGTGTGTCTCTTGTAGGCAGCATATAGACAGATCGTATTTTTTTATTCACTCTGCCACTCTCTATCTCTTTATTGGTGCATTTAGTTCATTTACATTCAGCATAATTATTGATAGGTATGAGTTTAGTGTTGTTGTTTTGATGTCTTTTTTTGTGTTGTTGACAGTTTCTTTGTTCCACTTAATTTTCTGTGCTGAGTCTTTTTCTTCATGTGTTTTCTTTTCATCTTTTTCATTGTTGTTGATTTTCTGTTTGCTGAGTCTTTATATTTTTCTAGTTTTTTATTTTCACTTGTAGGATTGTTAGTTTCCTTAATATTTACCCCTATTTTTCTAAGTTTATACCAGTCTTTTATCTCCTTATATTGCCTTGACTTCCTCTCCACATGAAAAATCTATGTCTACATTTTTTATTCCCTCTTTTTTGTTTTAATGTTGTCATCTTTTATATGTTGACCTCTCTGTTTCCCTACTTCCAGTGTTTTAGCTTTATTTTTGTGACTTCCCTATCTGGGTTGATATCTGGTTGCTCTGTCCTGTGTTCTAGTCTTGAGTTGTTACCTGATGTTACTGATTTTCTAACCGGAGGACTCCCTTTAGTATTTCTTGTAATTTTGGTTTGGTTTTTGCAAATTCCCTAAACTTTTGTTTATCTGGAAATGCCCTAATTTCACCATCATATCTGAGAGACAGTTTTGCTGGATATATAGTTCTTGGCTGGTAGTTTTTGTCCTTCAAGGCTTTATATATGTCATCCCATTGCCTTCTTGCCTGCATGGTTTCTGCTGACTAGTTTAAGCTTATTCTTATGGACTCTCCTTTGTAGATGACTTTTCATTTATCCCTAGCCACTCTTAAAATTCTGTCTTTATCTTTGATTTTGGCAAGTTTGATTATAATATGTCTTGGTGACCTTCTTTTGGGATCTACCTTACGTGGGGTTCGATGAGTATCTTGGATAGATATACTGTTATCTTTAACGATATGAGGGAAGTTTTCTGCCAACAAATCTTCCACAATTCTCTCTGTATTTTCTGTTATCCCTCCCTGTTCTGGTACTCCAATCACTCGTAGGTTGTTCCTCTTGATAGAGTCCCACATAATTCTTAGGGTTTCTTCATTTTTTTAAATCCTTTTATCTGATTTTTCCTCAAATAATTTGGTGTCAAGTGCTTTATCTTCAGTCTCACTAATTCTGACTTCCATTGCCTCATTCCTGCTCCTGACTTTCTGTTGAGTTGTCTAATTCTGAAATTTTATTGTTAATCTTCTGGATTTCTGATTGCTGTCTCTTTATGGATTCTTGCAGCCTGTTAAATTTGTCATTATGTTCTTCTCTATTCTTTTTAATTTCCTCTATTGCATGTTCTGCATTTTGCTTAATTTCCTTCCTAATTTCTTGAAGAGTTCTGTATATTAATCTTTTGTATTCTGCCTCTGGTAATTCCAGAAAATTTTCCTCCTCTGGAAAATTTCTAGGTTCTTTATTTTGGGAGCTTGCCGAAGCCATCATGGATTGCCTGTTTATGTGATTTGATATTGACTATTATCTCCGGGCCACCAAAAAGTTATTATATTTATTTATTTTACGTTTGCTTACTGTGTCCTAGCTTCTTGTTTTGTTTTTTTCCTGATATGCCCAAATAGGCTGCTCGTATGAGCTAGTTTGACTATTGGCAACTTTGAAGCTCTAATGTCCTGTCACCAGGTGGTTAGAGCGGTTACTAGGTATATGAGCTCAGGAGTCTGCCCACTCCTCCTGTATGGATTCAGCTCAGGTGCCTAGGTAGATAGCCACCAAGTGTGTGGTGTAGGCTCTCACTTACAGTCCTAGACAGGCATGGGTGATTGGTGTAGGCACAGGCATCTGGCTGCAGCAGGGGGACATACTCTGAGCAAGGCAGGGGGCTAACGGCCATCCCTGAGTGTCCAGGAGGAAGGCATGTCCCTGTTCCCTAGAGCGCATAGGTGGGTGGGTTTTGCAGCCGGACTATGAGCACCTAATGCTGTTGGCTGTAAGGACTGGGGGGAACCTCTTATTCATGGGCCCCTATCGCAGGTGGCTAGGTGACATGGGTGGAGCCACCAGTCCTCAGGCCCCTGATGTGGGTAGGTGAAGACTCTGCTTACTGGGTAGAGCAGTGTCAAATGTCAAGAACCTGCCACTTCACAGCTGAAACAGTTGAAGTTAGACTTCTGGTATATACCCTGTTGTAATGTGGTAATGAGGGCCTACACTGTTGAATGGGCCCACACAAGTCCATGCAGGGGTGAACGGCATTCAAAGTCCGTGGACCCCTTATGCATGTGCCTAGGCAAAGGAGCTGTGCCTACCCTGGGTTCCTGGCTTAGGGGAGCCGGCAGTTTATTTTTTCCTCTGTTTGTTGTTCACTCTCCAAGGCTGGGAGAATGGCTCCAGGTGTGTGACGGATCCTACTTCTGGCCCAGGGGACTCATCATTTGCTGAAACTGGTCCGGGACCCACTGCAGAGCAGGGAGCGGGGATGTAAATGGGAGAGAAGTTTTTCCCTAAGGGGGCTGTTTTTGATCCACGCAGTAGGTGGTACGGCAATTACTTACTTATATTTCGACGATCAGGGCTCTTCTCACTGGTTCTGGGTGGCCGTGTAGACTCTCTGGCACCGGGTCTCTCCTGGTGTGGAAAACGTGTGTCCTGAGCACCACCACTTGCCTGCGTCACCACTCACCCCCAAGCTGATCAGGCCTGAAGGGCTCGGGCTCTCACTGGGTCAGGTCTGGCAACTCCTCGCTGCTTCTGAACCATCTCTCCCTCCCTCTGCCACTCAGTCTGGTTCCTCAGCTCTGCCTTTGATGTTCAGGGCTCCCAGATTGCCATATATAATCAATTCACTTGTTTTTTCCAGTCTTTGTTGTAAGAGGGCCCACTGGAAGCGTCTGACTACTCTGCCATCTTGGGCCCGTCTCCTAGAACAAAATTCTAACTCACAAAAAAAGACCAGACTTACTGCCCTGACAGAGACTGGAGAAACCCCAAGAGTATGGCCCCTTTTAGCTCAGTAATGAAGTCACTTCTGAGGTTCACCCTTTAGCCAAAGATTGGATAGGCCCATAAAACAAAGTGAGACTAACGGGGCACAACAGCCCAGGGACAAGGACTAGAAGGCAGGAGGGGACAAGAAAGCTGACAATAGGGAACCAAGATCAAGAAGGGAGAGTGTTGACACGTCATGGGGTTGTTAACCAATGTCATAAAATAATATGTGTACTAACTGTTTAATGAGAAGCTAGTTTGTTCTGTAAACCTTCATCTAAAGTACAAAAAAAATAAAGTTAAAAATAAAGAAAGTGGACTGATGCTGTGGCATTTAGTACATTCATCTTGTTGTGCACCCTCTGCCCCTATCTAGTTCTAAAAGATGCGCATCACCCCACAAGGAAATTCCTGTACCCACCAAGAAGTCACCCCCCAATTTCCCCCTCACCCTAACCCCTATAACCACTAATCTGTTTTCTGTCTCTATAGACTTATCCATTCTGGATATTTCGAATACGTGGAATCACACAATATGTGACCTTTTGTGTCTGGCTTCTGTCACTGAGCGTGTTTTCAAGGTCCATCCATGCAGTACAAGACTTCATTCCTTTTTATGGCTGAATAATATTCCATTGTATGCATATTATTCAGCCATAAAAAGGAATTTTTTTTGGCCAAATAACATTTTGTTTATCCATTCATTTCTTGATGGACACACATGGGTTGTTTCCACCTTTTGGCTATTGTGAATAGTGCTGCAACGAACATTTGTGTATAAGTATCTGTTTGAGTCCTTGCTTTCAGTTCTTTAGGGTATATCCCTAGCAGTGGAATTGCTGGGTCATATAGTGATTCTAAGGAGTCCTGGTGATGCAGTGGTTAAGGATTCAGCTGCTAACTGAAAGGCCAGGGTTCAAAATCACGAGCAGTTACTAGGGAGAAAGATGTGGCAATCTGCTTCTGCAAAGATTAACATCCTTGGAAACACTATGGGGCAGTTCTACTCTATCCTATAGGGTTGTTACGAGTCAGAATCAACTCAATGGCAATGGGTTTGGTTTTGTTTTTGGTTTATAGTGAATCTAAGGAGCCCTGGAGTCCTGGTGGGGCAGTGGTTAAGAGCTCAGCTGCTAACCAAAAGGTTGGCAGTTTGATTCCACCAGCTGCTTCTTGGAAACCCTATGAGGCAGTTCTACTCTGTCCTATAGGGTCACTATGAGTCAAAATCGACTCGGCAGCAATGGGTTTGTTTTTTTGTTTTTTTAGGAGCCCTGGTGGCACAGTGGTTAAAGTGCTGGGCTGTTAACTGAAAGGTTGGAGGTTTGAACCTTATGGGGGCAGTTCTGTTCTATCCTATAGGGTCACTATGAGTCGGAATCGACTTGACAGCAATGGGTACGGTAATTCTGCTTTACTTTCTGAGGACCTATCCCTATACTCTTTTAAACATGCGAGTAAGATCATGTCATTCCCCTGCTCAAAGCCCTCCCGTGGCTTCCCATGTCACTAAGAATATAACCCAGACCCTCCCCACAACCCATGACGCTGTGCATGGTGGTCCAGTTAGGCCAGCCCCTCTGCTCTTCACATAGTCCCTGTCAGTTCCAACCCCATGGCCTTTGCACTTGCTGTTCCCTCCTCTTGGAACATCCTTCCTCCAGATCTCACATGATGGGCTCCTTCTTAGTTTTCGGGTTTCAGCTCAAATCTCCCCTCCTCTGAGAGCTTTCTCCCACCCTCCCACCCCTAGTACAACCACCTTCACCTAAATCATATTCACCTGCACCTGCCTCATGACTCAGGGCAGTGACTTTGTCTATTTGATTCACTGTCATACCCTCGGCCTGGAACCAGGGTCAGGACTAGGGTGAGGCAAGTGAGGTGAGGCACCTTGCCTCAGGCACAAAATTTAAGGAGGCATCCAAAAACTTAATAATTAAGATAAGTAAATTTTAATGTAATCTTTTAAAAATATCAAAATTGGTGCAAAATTTCATGATGAACAAAGTATCAAAATCTTCACTAAAGACAGCAATGGTGTTCCTGATTTTTTTCCCCAGCCTCCAAAATGTCTCAGCATAGCACTGTTAATGATCATGTCTTTATTTAAAATTTTGATACTTCATTCATCATTCATCTTTTTGCATGGATTTGGTGTTTTTTTATTTTTCAATATAACATTAAAGTATTATTGATCTTGATGACTAAGTTTTTGGGCACCCTCTTACATTCTGTGCCTGAGGTGAGTGCTTCACTTGCCTCACCCTAGCCCCAGCTGGCCGTGTCGTGTCTGGAGCCGAGTAGACATTCTGTCCCTCTGTCCAGTGTTTAAGGGTGAATTGATGAATTGGATGGAAGCCAGGGCCAGGATGTTTGTGGCCTCAAGGGCTGGGAGTCTTGGGCAGTACAAGGCGAGCCCTGCAATTGCCAAACCCATAGCCCCTCTCCTCATCCCCTGCACAGCCTAGCAGTACCTCCAAGCAGGGTCCCTGGGTCAGACGGGCCTGGCTCAGAACCTGAGTTCATTTCGTACTACTTAGGTGAGTTATGGAGCCTCAGTTGTCCCTTCTATAAGGTACAGAGAAAGGTAGTACCTACTTCACAGAGTCATTGTAAAGAGTAAAGAAGACTCCCGAACAAGTGTTAACTTGGGCCATTTTCTCGGCAGCCTGAGCTCCCCCCAGTTGTCAACTGGACGCTTCCATTTGGATTTCTCCTGGGCTTGTCAAACCAAATGGAACTCCTGAATCTAATCCCCAAACAGCCCCTCCGCCCATCTTCTCCACCCTTCCAGGTACTCAGGCCACAAACTTGAACTCACGAATCCATCTGTTCACCTTCAAAATACACTCAGAATCCACCCACACTGCACGTCCACTGTCTTCACCTGGTCCAGCCTCAGCACTGATCTCCTGGACCAGAGCCTAGGCCTCCTCCCTGGTCTCCTAGCTTCCACCCTTGACCCCCCCAGTCTGTTCCCCCTCAGCAGCCAGAGGGCGTCTGTGAGCACCTGCGTCAGGCCATGTCCTTCCTCTGCTCAGAACTCTCTATGGCTGCCACTTCACTCAGAACTAAAGTCCAAGTCCTCCCTGTAGCCCACAAGGCCCCGCATAACCTGCCCCATCACCCCCTGCCCTTGTCTCTTCCCCTTCTCCCCTTCACTCGCTCTGCTCCAGCCACGCTGGTCCTCTTACTGATCCACTGAGTGCCCCAGCACATTCTCACCTCTGGGCCTTTGCAGGGGCTGTTCCCCCTGCCTGGATCCCTCTGCCCTAGATTCCCACATGGCTTCCTCCCTCATCACCTTCAGGTCTTTGCTCAAATGTTACTTCTCAGGAAGGCCTTTCCTGACCTCCCCTATCTAAAATTGCAGCCGCCTGTCATCTAAGATTCATCAATTGGTCCCAACCCACTTGGAGCAAAGGAGAATGAACACCAAAGACATAAGGAACATATTAGCCCAAGAGACAAAAGGGCCACATAAACCAGAGACTCCATCAGCCTGAGACCTGAAGAACTAGATGGTGTCTGGCTACCACCAATGACCGCCCTGACAGGGAATACAACAGAGTCCCCCCGATGAAGCAGAAGAAAAGTGTGCAGTAGAACTCAAATTCATGTAAAAAGACGAGACATAATGGTCTGACTGAGACTGGAGAACCCCCAAAGCCATGGGCCCCGGATGCTTTGTTAACCCAGAACTAAAACCATTCCCAAGCCCACTCTTCAGACAAAGATTAGACTGGACTATAAAACGTAAAATAATACTTGTCAAGAGTGTGCTTCTTAGTTCAAGCAGATACACAAGACCAAATGGGTTGCTGCTGCCCAGAGGCAGGATGAGAAGGCAGGAAGGGACAGGAGCTGGTTGGAGGCATACGGGAAACCCAGGGTGGAAAGGGGGAGTGTGTCGTCACATTACAGGGATTGCAACTAGTGTCACAAAACCATACGTGTATACATTTTTGTATGAGAAATTAACTTGAGCTGTAAACTTTCACCTAAAGCACAATGAAAAAAAATAAAATAAAATTGCAGCCACCAACCTCCCACCCCTCCCCCATCTTCCTTCCTTTTTCTTCCAGAGCACTTGTTTTTCTCTGACATCCTGTATCCTTTATTTGACTGATTTCTTGTCCATCTTCTGGATTAGAATCTCAACCCCTTGGAGGACAAAGAATCTTGTCTGCCTTGTTCTTCTCCATGTCCCCAGCATCTAGCAAAGCCCCTGGCACACAGTAGGTGCTCAATAAGTGTTGACTAACTGAATTGTTTCCATCCCTCTCATACACTATCTTCGCAGCCCAACTCTGGGACCTCTTTACCTCGTTTTTTTCACTTGAGTGGGGGAGGGGCTGGATGGGGCTTAGCGGCACACAGAACCCCACACCACCCAACTCCTCAAGGCTCGGGAAGGTCCTTCACCTACTCCTATAGCCTCTTGGTCATTTTCTACGGGCTAATTCCACCATGTATTCTGGGTAGCTTCACCAAAGGGTGCCCTATTTTACCAGTTGCCGTCCATTCTGACTTACGGAGACCCCATGTGTGTCACAGTAGAACTATGCTCCATAGGGTTTTCCGTGGCTGATTTTTCAGTAGATCATCAGGTCTTTCTTCTGAGGCACTTCTGGGTGAGCTTGAATCACCAGCCTTTCCCTTAACAGCCGAGCGTGTTAACACTTTGCACCACCCAGGGACTCCTTCCTGCTCACTAGGGCATCCTCAATGCCTATCATTGCACAGGCCAGGTAAGGGTGGGTAAGGGGTATTTCGTGTTTGAGGAATAAATGGAAGGAATGAATAAATGAACGAACGATGAATGGCAGGGTGTGCGCGCAGTGTACACAGTGGGCTCTAGGAGAAGTAGGGCTGGGGGCGCCTGGGTGGAGGGGAGGTCTGGGCGTTGCCCTGGTTCCCTCTGATTCCACATTTCAACCCAACCTCCCAGCCAACGAGGTAAGTAAGTACTCTGAGGCAGGGCACCCTGGACCGAGAGTGCCAGGCCTGAGGCAAAGGAAGCAGAGTGTGGGGGCCTCAGGCAGCAGACGCAAGACAAGGAGGGCAGAGGGCGAAGGTGAGCAGAGCGTGTCTGAGGCCCATCGTGCATAGAACGTGGGGTGCCCGAGGCACAGGGCAGGGTGCCCGGGAACGCAGGGTGCACAGGACGTGGGGTGCCCGAGGCACAGGACGCTACGGGCGTGGGGGTCCCGAGGCACAGGGCAGGGTGCCCGGCAACGCAGAGTGCACAGAACTTGGGGTGCCCGAGGCGCAGGACGCCACGGGCGTGGGGGTCCCGAGGAGCAGAGTAGGGTATCCGAGGCGGGGGCGCCTACCGGCGCGGTGCTGGGCGGGGGGTCCGGGCGAGTCTGCGCGCGGGGGGACGTGTTGGCTCTGGGACACGGGCTGCGGGCTCGGTCTCCACTGCGGCTGCGCAGCTGAGGGACTTGGCGGCACTGGAGGCCGAGAGAGGTCCAAGTACGCTCATATGGCCCGCACCGGGGTCCTTTTCACGCCCCCAGCATCTCCCAACCCTTTGCCTTGTGAGCTGCCCCCACCACTGGGCTGGGCTCCGGGCTAGAGAACCAATCCCCGCGCGACCTTGCAACTACGGGTAGGGGCGCGCCTCTGGTCACGGGCACCGAGAAAGAGGTCACTTGGACCGAGTGGGTGGGGGGACCTGGCCAGGATTTTTCAAAACTGAGCCAGGGGTCCCTTAAAGGACGCTTCCCCTCCCCCTAATATAAATAAAGGAGAGAGCAAGTTAAAACCCCCTCCTAGGCCTCTCGGGGCGCAGGGGTAGTTGGTTGGGTGGCTCAGAGCCAGAGGATTGGGAAGAGGAGGCTTGGAGCCAGAGGACTCTTGGGGCGCTGCGAAACCGCCTCATGCGGCTTTCCCTCGGTTCCGTCTGCTGCGAAACCGCCTCATTCGGCTTTCCCTCGGTTTGTCTGCCTTTCACTCCTGCTGAGTTTTAAGAAGCTGGCTGCCTGGATTTGTGTGTGTGTGACGGGGAGGGGGGTGGGGGGTCTGGTTACCCCTGAGGCACCGCACTCAACTCCCCAGCACCTCAAAACCCTCTGTGGGTCCTACTGGGTGCTCTTGATATCTCAGTGGGAAACCGAGGAGTGGAGGGGTGGGATCCTCCATGGCCAGTCCACCTGCAGTCAACAGTGGGATCGTTTCTGCACCCACCAACCTCCATTTCATATCCCTCTCTGTCCCCAGACCCTGGTCACCTGGGTCTGGTCGCCAGGATTCAAGGCCCGAGCTCTGAGGCCATCGAGTCCTGGGTTTGATGGAGGAGCCAAGGTGGTCCATCCACCCCCTCAGCCCTGAGGTCTTGGGGCCAGATTTGGCCCAGGTTCTGGGCTGTAGATGGTGTCTTGAATTCGATAGTTGGCCATAGAAGTCAACCTCTGGTCACCCAGCCTGCCAGGAACTCTGGTGTCCTCATCTCTTCTCTGGGTCCAGCTACCAGGACAAGCAAGAAGGGGGCAGCCCACGCCATCTCAACCACTGTTCAGTCCTCTCCCCTAGCCCCCCTTGGAGCTCAGACAGGGATTTGGGGATGCCAGGTTAATTCCCATGCAGATATTCAGTCCAGGCTTTCTTAGATGCTCACAGTCCCCATCCAAGCCTGCCGCAAGCTTTGTATATGGACCACCCCAACGCCTCCCACCCCTACTCCTGCACCGTTTCTCTATTCCTCACCCATTCTGCTGAGAGCCAAGCTTGAGTGGCAGTAAATTCTCTTCCCTGGAGACAGAGACCGGGTTTTGCCCTCTCCCCCCATCCTCAGCTCATCCCCTTCCTCTAGAATCCACATCAGGCTTTGTCTCTGCTCTACTCCCCCGCCACACACACCAAGCGCAGGTTCCTGCCGTGCAAAGATTCAGACCAGACTTTGCCTATGGCAGCTTTAATATTGAGGCCTCACTTGGACCAGCTCCCTTCCCCGAACATCCAAGCCCAGGTTTTGCTCCTCCCCATACATCAATCTTAGAGTTGCATCTGCCTTCCGTAACACCGAGCCAGCAGCTTGGCTTCCAGGTCCGGTCTCTGGAGATCCTAACCGGATCTTACCTCTCAGCGCCTTTCCCCTGCCCCCTCCCCCACGATTCTGCCTCTTCCCATCTCCCCTAGCCCCCACCCACATCCCTGCACTGAGTTGTCTGTCTATTCTGCAGAAGTGCCTATTTTCGGTTTCATATCCCCCATTGTGGGACTTGGCAGTCATAGCCTTAGCTCCGGGGATCCAAGCCAAGTCGGACAGGCTTCCCCACCCCAGAGAGGGGTGCGAGGCTCCCTCTGCATCCTCAGCCCGAAACCTGCCCCTTGCCCCACTCAGCCAGACGCCTAGCATCCAAGCGGATTCCTTGCCCTACTTCTGCAAGTCCACCAGCTGCCATTTGCTGGGCAGTGAAAGTCCATACCGGGTTCTTGCTCTTGCCGAGAACGTAAAATTCAATTTTTTTCTCTTTTTCCACCCAAAGTGAGGCGTTGAGGCGTTCATAGATCCTATCCTCCCCCTAACACCCACCCACCCCTACTGCCCCTGCTGCGCGGTCAGCTCCCAGTCCCCGTCCGGTTGCACGGAATCTTAGGGTGGGCATCGTCCCGTCCCGCGCACTCCAGTCCTGGCTTTACGTCCTTCTCTCCCTTTTATTTGTAGGTCTTGTCTCCCAGGGTAGCGGCCTCCTCATTGTATTCCCTTCACATCGCCCCTGGAATCCAGAAACCGCTTTTACCTGGCCGCTCCTGTTGCAGCCGGCCGCTCTGGATCCGTTAGTGCCAGACTCCAGCCCTCTTTTTGCCCGTCCCCCTTGCACGGGGCAGCCCACGCCGCCTCAACCACTGCGCAGCCCCCTCCCCTAGCCGCCTGCGAACCCAGGTCCGGAGAATGCGAGGCCGGGTCTTACTTGTTCCCACTGCATTAGGCATGACGCATTACTCCGTCTCCCGAGGAACAATCCGGCCCGAAATTTGCGTGCCTCGGGTGCATTTGGCCATGTCGCAGCTTCCCCCGACTCCCACCACCTCGGTCTAATCCGATCCGGGTTTTACGTATCCCTTCCAGATCTCCCCATTCCCCCACCCCAGATCGGCACCTTTCCTTTACTTCAATCTGCTCCCGGTTTTTTGTGCGCCTACCTCCCCTCCCCCACTCCCCGTTCAGTCGCGAGGATCCTGCACGTCGCCTTCCCTCTCCCCGTTTTCCAGGGGGGCGAGAGGAGGCAAAGGCACACAACATCCAGCCCGGGTTTTCGCGCTGACCCCAGCGCGCCCAGGCAGCTTGCAGCGGCTGGTCCCGGACGGCTGTTCCGGGCCGGGTTTTGCGCGCGCCCGTGCCCCCTCCCGGAGCGGGTGCGCCGGGGAGCGGGACGAACAGGCGGCTTGTCATTGCTGGTGCCCGGCGCCCGCTCGGTCCTCGCGTCCTGCGGTGCCCACGACCCGGCGGCCCCCCTCCGGCCTCCCCAGGGCGCGACGCCGCCGTGCCCGCCTCCAGCCGCGCCCCCCGCTCTGCACCGCCCGCCCCAGCCCCGAGCCCCGCGGCCACTGCGGGGAGCCCGAGCCGTCGGCGCGGGAGCTGTCGACGCTGCGGCGCCCCCGCCTGCCGTCTCCCGAGGAGGCCCCGGCCGATGGGGCCGCGCGGGCCCCGGAGCGGCGCTGCCGGACGGCGGGGGGCTGCAGGGGCGCTCCGGCTGCCCCGCTAAGCCCACGGTTACTGCCGTCGGAGGGGTCTGGGAAGTCGCCTGGGCGCGCACGTGCCACCTCCGTCGGGGCGGCGAGCTGCGGGGGAGATGTGGTCTGCTGCGGGCGCCGCCTCGGGGGGCTCCGCCTCGCCCCAGCCCCCGGAGCTCTGACACCGCCCCCGCCCGCTGTCTCCCCCGCCTCCCTCCCCGGGAGGGGCGCAGACCCGCGCGCCCCCATCCCGGAGCCGCCGTCGCCAAGTGGGCCGCCACTGGATCTGTGTAATCTGTTTTTCTGCGTTTTTTTCTGGTACATTTTTGGCCGGTGGCCGCGGTGCTAGGCCAGGGGTAGGAGGGGACACGGAGGCCGTCCTCAAACCGCCGCCCCCCACCTACTTACACCCAGCCCCGGCTCCGGGAGATGTGCCGGGCTGGGGGCCCGGGTTCGCTGAGCCGCAAGAGAAAAACGCAGGGCCGACGCCCGAGCTGCGCTGGACAGGTGAGTGTCTGCGGGCCTAGGGCGACGGGGACGCCGTACCTGGGCCAGGTGTGCGGCGCATGGGGGATGGGAGCCGGGGCCTGTCCGAGCCTCGAAGGGGGAGGGGATGCTGGAGCCGCAGGTCACCGCACCTGAGCCGGGAGGGGTGTCGGGGGCGGTATGCCCCGCACCCCCGTCGGCTAGGGGACCGGGAGGGGCGGGCTCACGGAGCGCTGGGGCGCGGGGGTGCGGATGGGCCGCCGTGGGGTACCCTGTGGGGGGAGGGGACGGCAAGTGTGCCCGCGCGTGGCTGCGTGTGCTCGCGCGCGCGCCAACCTTTGTAGGGAAGCGGTGCGGCGGTGCCTGCGTGTCCCCGGTGCGTGTGCGCGCGGATGCTTGGCGCCCTGTTTGTGTAGGTGTCTGGGTGTGAGCAGAGAGGGTGCGTGTGCGCGCCGCGCGGGCCCCGGGCCTGGAGGAGCCTTGTCGGGGGCTAGCTCCGCAGGTTGGGTTGGGGGTTGTTTTTCTCTGGGAGGCGTCGGCGCGGGGCGGGGGTCTGTATCGGTGTCGGACCGGAGGAGGGGTGCTGCCCAGCAGCGTCTTCTCGGTGATGCCGGCTTAGACGTGGGGGGCTGTCGGGTTCGACCTACCCGGATTCGGCGTCGAGCCCTCCCCCCAGGTGTGCACTGGTATATTGTCATTCTGCCATTCTAGAGCCCTGGGATGGGAGTCTGAGCCTGAAAGGGGAGTTGCTGTGTGTGCCCCCATAGGCATCACTCCGGCACCCCCGGCACCTATCGGAAGACAGCACCCCGCCTGCTCACAGCACCCGCCTTCCCCCGAGCCTGCACGCACATCCCTGTCCCTACACTTCAGTCTAGGTCGGCACGCTGCCTCATCCCTGCCTGCGCCTGGTCCCTTCCCTCCAGCCCTGACTCCGTCCGCCTGTAATGTGCCGTGTGTGGATGTTCCTCCATCCCCGTCTGGAGGCAGGGCCCCCTTGCCTCTTGGCTTTTGTAGGACCCAGGGCTTGGCTTGTCTGCCCACATCCAAACATGTGGTGTGCCTGGGGAGCAGGGGGAGGGGTTCAAGATGGCTGCCAAGATGGCTGGTCGCTATCTGTCTCTCTCTCTTTCTCTCTCTCCTCTTTTCTCTTTCTCTCTCCTTATCCTGCTCCCTTAGCTGCTTTGGGGGTCACCGCAGAGAGGGGGCTGGACTCTGTGGGACAGGTGTGGGGGCACCTGAGGGTAGATACGTTCTCTGGGCCTCTTGACCTCGATGCTGCTTGGGGAGAAGCTGGTGGCCTCTCTGCTCCCCTCTCCAGCCCCCCAGAGGTGGGACATGAACCAGGAATCCCCAGTTCTTCCCAACCCTAGATTCTGACCCATTCACCCCAGCCAACAGCCCAGGGCCTCCCTGCCTTCCACCTGCTATCCCAAGCCTGGAACTAGAATCCATCATTGGGGTGTCAGGGTGCCCCACTGCAGCTCCCAGTCTTGCATGGTCTTGTCTCACCCTGCTTGGGCCTAGGTCAGGCTCCAGCTCCAGGAGCAGGTGACTTCTCCTTCCTCACCACTCCCCTCCCACTAATGTCAAATTTATTACTTAAAAGTAGGATGAAAACAGAGAGAATAAGAGAAGGAATACAACTTTCATTATCATATCGAGAAAATTATCCATGATTTTACTAACTAGCAATTTGCTTGCCACGCCGTTCAGAACTGACTTGCCCATTAATTACAGAGATGAAAAATCATCTGGAAAGAGGAAAAGGGAACTACTTCGATCCCTTGCCAGAGGCGATTGCACCCGTGAGCAGGCCACTGTCAACCTTGTGTGCGCTCCCTTGTGGGTGCCGGCCCTCCCGCTGGCTCGCTTCCTCCGTGGCCTCCCACTGTGCCTTGGCCCACCCCACACTAGTTGCCCCTGTCCTCCGATGACCCACTACGTCCTCCTTCCCTCCCCGGGGTGGCCCGTTGCAACCTCCACTTGCGGGGGTGTGGGGGGCTCGCACACCCAGCGATCTCCCGGTACCGATGCCTGCCCTTGAGCGTGGGTACTGCGTGCAGGGTTAGGGGAGGGTGGGGAACTGGGGACCAGCGCACCTGGGCTGTGGGGCCTGCAGGGAGGAGGTAGAAGGCGGGAGACTCAAGCCAGCTTGTATTCCCAGCCTGCCCTGGGGAGCCCCCGTCTCCTGGGGGGCCGAGGAGGACCCTGCGGGCAGTGGGGGAGGGGACCTGCGGGGATCCTTGGCTGTTCGCGACTCTGTTTGCATCAAGCTGTCTGGGCTCCTGGACTTTGGCGTCTCTTTCTGCCCGGGCTGTGTCCGGCTGGGGTGTCTGCGTGATCCCCGCGTGCCTGGCTGGTGGGCTTCAGCCCTAGCATGGGCATCTGGGGGGGCAGCATCCCAGGAGACTTGTATACTGCTCAGTTCAGGGGCTGGTATCCCTGAAGAGGAGCTGGAGACACCAGCCCAGGGCAGTGGGGAGC
Source organism: Dugong dugon (assembly GCA_030035585.1). Taxonomy (NCBI): domain Eukaryota; kingdom Metazoa; phylum Chordata; class Mammalia; order Sirenia; family Dugongidae; genus Dugong; species Dugong dugon. The sequence goes on along the minus strand of CM057462.1, from coordinate 17,994,407 downwards.
TGGAGCTCATGGGTCTCCCTCCACCTCCCCAGCCGGACCTGTGGCCAAGGACATGGAAGGCTCTGGTTCCTCTGTGGGCTCCTCTCCCGGAAGCGATTTCCAGACGCCAGACACTTCCCTCCTCCAGGCCCCTCCATGGGGAGTCAGGGGAGGGGCTCCCGAGGTGAGGGTTCCCTGGGTCTGGAAGCCGATTGTGTGACCCTGGAGGTGCCTGAAGGAACCAGTGTTCCTCCAGGGCCCGGGGTTTGGACCAACTGCACTACTGACTGCCCTAATGGAAGAGAAAAGCAGGGTCCCAGGACGGGGCGATAGGCAGAGGGCATGGAGGGGGGGTCTAACTGCCCACCCCCATTCAGTCCTTTGTCAAGTGTCTGCATCTGTGTCTACCTTTTCTGTGCGTGCCTGGATAGTAACCCTGGCTGAGGGTGCACGTGGCCACGTGTGGCCACCTGCCCTATGTTCACAGGGTCTCCTGTGTGCTGGTGTTTTTATTTTCTGAAGGGGGTGGCTGTGTGTGCATGTGGCTGCTCACATGAGCAGCTATCTGTATCTGCTGTGCACCTGCAGGTGTGCTCAGGTGTGTAAGCGGGGCTACTTGGTGCTAGGCTGGGTGTGCCTCTTATTCACCCAATGTTTGAACACTTGGTGAGTGCCTTCCCCACCAGAAGCCATGCCGGGTACACCGTGGTGGCGGTGCCCTGGCCTCATGATGCTCACAGTCTCACGACACAAAGCGATCTTATTAAAGGGGCTCCCTTATCTCACGGGAGTGGGAGAAGGCTTGAGTCTCTCCCTCCAGAGGGGCCAGGCTCCGTGCTGGGGAGGGGTAGCCCCAGCTAAACGCAGCAGCCCCTGCTTCATGTTGCTCCATCACTCCCAGGCTGGGTGTTATGGGGTGAACCCTGCACGAGCTTCCAGCCCTGTACCTCCGACATGCTAGTCACACCCCCACACCAGGACCTTTGGTCTGGATGCTCCTTCCACTTGTGACCCACCCCCAGACACCTGCTAGGATTCTCCCTTACCCCCTTCAAATGTCACCTCCCTAGTAACCTCTGTCCTGTCCCCCTATTTAAGTCGCAGCCCCTCCCCCGGCACACACCCCTCCCACTCCTCGTTCTGTTCCATCTTCCACCATAGCCCTGTTGCCTTTCACAGATTGATTGTGCCTGCTGGTATGTTGTCTGTCTCCTACCAGGACCCAGGCAGGTGGGGAGGGGGCCGGGATTCTGTTGACTTGATTTGGTTTTGGATCCTAGGTGTTCAAGGAATCTTTCCTGAATGAATGGGGGCTCTCAGAGAAGGCCCCCTTTCGCCCAGCTCTCTTGGGGGAGTGAGAGATGCCCACCGCCCCTTGGACCTGGGCCAGGCCGGCTCTGTACCTGTCCCTGCAGGCACACCTGTGCAGATTGAAGTGTGACTGTGTCCTGGTAGGCACTTGGGTACGTGAGGGTGTCTGCACAGACAGGCGGCTCCCTCTCCATACTCCCCCACTTGTGTGTGTGTGTAGATCCTGGGTGGCATGTGGGAGCCAGTGTCCTTGCTACTTGCCAGGGCATCTGAGCTCCTGGGTCCCTCACCTTCAGGTCTGCCCTGGCCCTGGGGAACTGGCCAAACAGAAGCCTCCCTACCCCGCAACTTCAAAATTTGGGGAAATAACACATCTTATGCAGAGGCTAAAAATAGCCCTGCCCCCCAAGCCAAAAATAGCTGATGTCCCTCCCCCAGGGGCTAAAAATACCCAGCATGTCACAAATAGCAGCCCCGGAGGCTGCGAAGGCAGGCCCAGGTGGACAGGTGGTGCAGGCAGGTGATGGGCCCAGTGGCTGGCTCCCCAGGACAGGGTGTCCCCACTATGGCACTGTTGACATTTGGGGCTGGGTCATTCTCTGCTGTGGGGGGCCATCCTGTGCATTGTAGGGTGATGAACAGCATCCCTGGCCTTGACCTACCAGAGGCCAGTAGGGCCCCCAAATTGTGACAACCAAAAATGTCTGCGGACATTGCCCATTGTCCCCAGGATAGGGCAAAATCAGCCCCCAATGAGAACCACTGCTCTGGAGGAAAGGTAGGCAAACTTTTTCTGTAAAGGACCAGATAGCAAACTTTGTAGGCTTTGTGGCCATGTTCCAGCCCTGTTGCACATTCTTCCTTTTTCTTCAAGTCTTTGTCTTTTTTATTTTTCACAGCCTTTTAAAAACATAAAGCAACAATTTGGCTATATAAACCTCGTAGAGACCTGGGCCATAGTTTGCCAACCCCTGCTCGAGACCACCCCCCAGTGGCCCCTGGTGGTGGGTGTGGGGCACCAGGGTATTCACCCTCTCAACAGAGCGATGGCCTCATTTGGGGAGCGCTTTCGCCCTTGAGTGCCTGGCAAGCCCCGCACAATCTGCCTGTCACTCACCTGCCCTGGATTCTTCCCACTTACCCCCCTGCACACTCCCCTCCAGGCATGCTGGCTTCCTCACCTCCCCTCAAACATGCAGGCTTGATCAAGCCTCAGGGCCTTTGCACAGGCTGTGCCCTCTGCCCGGACTGATCTCCTTCCCTGGACACCTTCACGGCTCCACTTTCACCTTCGCAGGATTCTTCTGAAATGTCATCTTCTCAGGGTAGGGTGGCCTTTCCCAACCACCCGATTTAAAATTGCATACCCATAACACCCCCACTTATGCATACACGTTCCTCTCGCCCACCTGCCCACCGTACTTTCTCCCATGGCACTAACACTGTTGAATGGATGGTTTTCGTGTGCTTTGTGTTCGCTTTCAGCTCCACATGGGCAGGGCTTTTTACTGGCTTGTTCGGGCTGTATCTCCAGCACCTAGAACAGTGCTTGGTGCATAATAGTGCTCAAAAACACGTGGAAGAGCTGATTATCATTTCTAACCCCCATGGCCACCCTGTGAGGTTTTCATCCCCGTTTCCCTTGTAGAGAAACAGATTTCTGAGGGGCTACGTGGGGGCCTCGTTACGTAGCCTCAAGTGGGCAGAGCAGGGATTTGAGCCTAGAGCCCTCAGGCTGCAGCACCCAGGACTTAGGCATGCTATGCCCAATGCCCTCTTGCCTCCTGTCCTGCTAGGTACCGCCCCCCACCCCTGTCTGCTCCCCCCACCTCACCCCTTCACTGTCCATGCCTGGAGATGGCAGAGGGGCCAGAGCCTCATCTCGCCCCTCTGCCATGGCCCTGGCCTCTGTAACATCAGAATGCCAGGCTCTGGGCTGGGCAGTGAATGCCTTGGGGTGGAAGCCGACCTGCCAACTGGCCATGGTGGTAGGAAGCATAGAGTAGAATGCAAACAGGACTCCCCCCACCCCCTGCCCCAGCCTGCAAGTCAGGGAGGGCTTCCTGGAGGGGGAGGGGCCAGCCCTGAGGGCAGAAAGAAGGTGGTGGATCCTCTGCGTAAGTAGAGAGCAGGCAGAGATGCTGCCTTGGGGGCTGGGGCAGGGGATGGGGGGAGTCCTGTTTGCATTCTACTTGCTATGGGGCTGGAAGGCTTATAGAAGGTTAAGGGCTCATATCCACCCAGAGGCACCTCAGAAGAAAGGCCTGGTGATCTAGTTCCAAAAAATCAGCCATTGAAAACCCTACGGAACACAGTTCTACTCTGACGTACATGGGGTTGCCATGAGTTGGGGTGCTAATGGTGGTAGTGGTGACAGTGACAGGGCCAGACTGTGTGGCACAAGCTCCCTCTGGCTGCTGTGTGAGAGAGGGTGCCAGAAGGCAGGAAGGGAGGCTAGGAGGAGGGTGAGAACTGGAAGCAGCCAGGGCCCTGGTGGGGGTCTTGAGATATTAGAGATTGGCGTGAGAGTTGGAATTGACATGATTTGGTGGCTGATTGGCTGTGAGGATAGGTTAAAAGGGGAGGGGGAAAGCTTCAGGTTTCTGGCTTTGATGCTGGGGGAGGGTAAGGTGAGGAATACCTTCTAACAGCCCCCCACCCCACATGCACACCGTCCGTCCTCCCCACAGTGGCCAGAGGGCGCCTGCGAGTGCCTGAGTCAGGTCATGTCTGTCCTCTGTTCAGACCCTCCATGGCTCCCACCTCACTCAGGGTAAAAGCCCAAGTCCTGAGGCCCACAGGCTCTGCACACTCTGCCCTGTCATCTCCCTGCCCTCATCTGCCCTTGCTGCATCCCACCAGCAGCCAGGGCCTCCTCGCTGATCTGAGCACACCAGGTCTGCTCCTGCCCCGGGGCCTTTGCACGTGCTGTTCCCTCTGCCTGGGATGCTCTTTCCCCAAGATCCTGGGTGCTCACCTCCCAGAGAACTCTCCCAGATATCACCTGGTCGGTGAGGTGTTCCTGACCTTCCCATCTCTAGCTGACCCACCCCCACATCGTCCCCCCTTCCAGGAGTATTTTTCTCCATAGCACTTGTGACCAGACAGGTAACCATCTCCTGAATGGATGGCCTGTTCTTTGGTTCCCTTTCGTCTTTGTTCATTAAACAAATCAAAGTGCCCACTTCATACCTAGAGCTGGGCATGCTGCAGAGAACCAGACAGATCCATGATGGAACTCTCCCTGTGGAGTCCCTGGCTGGTGGGAGACACAGACAGACACACAACAGTTAATTTCGAGCCCAACTAGGAGAACAAAAAATGGAGGCCCCATCTGCTGTGTGTGTGGGTACAAGAGATACCAATGTAGTATGGTGCACAGAGCCTTTTGGAGAGAGAGAGGAGCACCTCGCCCTGGGGGGCTGAAGGGCGGAGGTGGGGTGGGGCAGCAGGGCAGAGCTCCGGCAATGCTTGAGACTGCAGGTGTGGTGGGGGGTGTGCAGAGTAGGTGAGAAGCCGTATTACGGCCGCTGATGTGAGCAATAGGGAGCCATGGAAGGTTGCAGGCGGGGAGGGACGTGATCAGGATTTCATTTTGGAAAGATCACTCCGACTGCAGGCAAACATTCGATGGGGTGGGGATGGCAGATAAATGGGGGAGACCAGAGAGAAGCCTAGTACAGCCATCACAGGGGTGGGGGTGCTTTGACTTGCCCTTACCCCTCTGCAGCCCGGTGCCCTCTGGTGGCCAGAGTGATCTTCGTCATATACAAGTTCCTACTTGTGTCAGACGCAGCAGGGTTGCTCTGTTAGCCCTGCTTAGGAACCAAGCTGAGTGAGGGAGGGAAGAGGTGAGGACAGGGAGGGGACGGGACACAGCCATGGACAAGACGGGCACAAACCCCACCCTCTTGGGGCTGACACCTAGTGGGAGAGAGATGATAAGCAAGTCAGTAAAATTCATGGTGTGATGATGCCAGGAAGAAATAATGCCCGCCATGGAGAAATAACACCAGAGCAGGGCCTTCTTGGGGAGAGAAGCGTTTGAGCAAAGGCCTGAAGGAGGTGAAGGGGGTGTTGATGAAGTCACAGCACATGCAAAGGCTCTGAGGTAAGACCGTGCCTGGTGTTTTCCACCAGGAAAACTGGAGCCGAGTGAGGGAGTGGAGAGTGGGAGGAGGTGAGAATAGGGAGGGTACAGGACAGAGAGTACAGGGCCTGGTGGGCTGCTGGGAGGACTCAAGACTTTTATTCTGAGGAAGGTGGGAGCCCTGGAGGGCTCTGAGCAGAGGAGGGACATACCCTGACTCAGGTGCTCACAGGCAACCGCTGGCCTCTGTGGGGAGGACAGACTGGGAGGCAAGGGCAGAACCTGGTCCAGGTGGGTGATGACGGGCAGACCAGAGAGGTGGAAGAAGGGGGCGGATTCAGCCAGTGGAGCTGCAGGAACTGCCGGTGGTTTGGATATGCAGGCTTGGATATGCAGGCGAGAGAAGGAGAGGCCCCAGGACAGCTGTGTGGTTTCTGAGCACCAGGAAGGACTGGGTCCCATCTGCTGAGATGAGGAAGATGGGGATGGGAGCTTAGGGGGATCAGGGGCCTCCCCACAGCCCTCTTCCCCGAGGACTGTGTGCTTGTGCTCTGTGAGCTCACCCTGTGCGGTTGGTCTGTTAGTCCTGCTTAGGAACAGGAAACAGCTTAGAGAGGGCGGGAGTCTGGGCTGAGCCCCTGCAAACTCCAACCCAGGAGCCCCGACTCCTACTAGTCCTCAAACCTGCCCAAGGGCTCCTGCTTCCTGGCTCTGCCCTGTGGGTGTCTACAGATGCCGAGGATGCCTGAAGGCTTTACAGAGGTGGCGGCTGGTGGAGCAGAAGTCCCAGGCCACACACAAATTTGGAGAAGAACTGTGTGCTGCGGGGCGGGGGGAGGATGAGCGTCTCAGGCTGCTGTAACAAAGTTGCACAAAGTGAGTGACTTAGGAGAACAGAAATTTGTTGTCTCACAGGTCTGGAGGTGTTGGCAGGGCTAAGCTCTCCCTCCATCAGTCTAGGGGAAGATCTTTCCTTGTCTGTCCTGGCTTCTGGTAGCCACCGGGGTTCCGTGAGTTGCAGCTGCAGCATAACTCCATCATCACATGACCATCTTCCTTTTGTCTGTGTCTCTTCTCTCTTTCATACAGACACCACTCAGATAAAATTAGGACCCACCCTACTCCAGTATGACCTCACGTTAACTGATAACATCTTCAAACACCCTATTTCCAAACAAGGTTCACAGGTACCTGGGGTTAGGGCTTCAACATAAATTTTGGGTTTGAAGAGCTCGGCTGCTAACCAAAAGGTCGGCAGTTCAAATCCACCAGCCGCTCCTTGGAAACCCTATGGGGCAGTTCTGCTCTGTCCTATAGGGTCGTTTTGAGTTGGAATCAATTCCACAGTGCCTCACAACAACAATTGAACCTATAATGAGGAACCAGGCAAGAGGCAGGAGATGTGGCCAGGGGTGTGGGTGTGGAGGGGCAGGCCAGGCCGGTGAGGCTGGCTGCCTTTGGGGAAGGGAGGAGGCTGTGGGGAGCCCAGGGCCTCCCTCTCAGTTCTCCCCCTAGGCATGCAGACGCCCACCCACATAAGCACAGAGGGTTGCTATGGCAACCGCACTCTAGGGCAGGCTAGAGGCGCCCCCACTCTTCTAGCAGACGGTTCTTCTCCTATCACCCTCCCCTTATACCATCCCAGGGCACCCGAGGACAGAGCCTGGGCCCCTGCCTCCGGGCTCCATCCATTCTGCTGCTCCAGCCCTTGATGGAGGCTGGCGTGGGTTCGGACACAAACACAGGAGCTACATGGCTGGTGGGCAACCCCTGGACATAGGGTCGGGTATGCCTGGAGCCGAGCCTCCCCACCCCCCAGCCAGTGTGAGGCAGCTGGTCCTATATCCTGCAGGTATAAAGGAGACCACTGAGGCATGGGGTGGGGGCAGATATACAAGTACAGGGGGGATGGGGGCTTAAGGGCCCCAGGCCCCCAGCCTTACTGAGTTTGGCTGGAGGGCCAGGCTGCCTGGGTTCAGAGCTCACTTGCCAATGGGGTGCCCCTGGGCCCACGCCTTCAACTGCGGGCCCTTGGTCTCCTCTTGGAAAGGTGGGTAGAGCGCTGCCCTCACGAAGTTACTATGAAGATTAGATGGGGTACCTGTGCGGCATGCTCAGACCAGGTGTGTATGTGTCACTGCCGACTACAGCATCTCAGCGGGAAGTGGGGGGTGGCACTGGACATCCCAGCTGTCCACCCCCACCCCCCAAAGTTTGTGATCTGTGGGCGGCCCTGTCTCCGTCTCTGCCTGCAACCCCACTGTGTGCCATGACACCCCCTGGGCCTCAGGGATGGTCAGGCCTGGGTCTCCTGTGGTGGTTCCCACCTCCCCACATTTAGCCTTGCTTCTGCCTTGGTGGCATCAGGTGCGCAGGCTAAACTTGAATGGGTGGGGTGGGGTGTAGCCAGACCCCAGAGAGAGGCAGACAGAAGCCAGAGTGTCCAGCCTCCCCTACTGTAACCGCAAACGGGGCAGTTTCTGGGGTGTCTGGGGCTTTGGGGGGCACTAAGGGAGAGGGGCTTAGGGAGCAGCGGGCAGCCCACGGGAACTCTCTCTGCACCCGCAGGCAGTGGTGCCCAGCTTAGCCAGGCAGCTGCTTGCACAGTGTACTCCGGCACTCACTGTGCTCATCTAGCAATTATTCCTGTGTGCCCAGGTGCTGGAGACCACGGTCAGGGAGACCACACCCCAGCTCAGGAGTCTACCTCTTCCTGGCGTAGAAAGAGAATCAAGGAATGGGCAAGTGAGGAAATGTGCGGAGTGTTGGTGGGGCCAGGGGGAGCAGGGTGGGACATGTGAGGACAGGGATAGTGGGATGGTGAAGAGGAGAACAGTGAGGAAGGTAGGGACAGTGAGAATGGGGACGGTGAGGACATAGTGGGGACAGTGAGGTGGAGATGGTGGAGGCAGGGACAGTAAGGATATTGTGGGGATGGTGAGGATGAAGATGGTGGAGACGGAGACATTGAGGATGGTGACGGTGGGGATATTGTGGGGACCATGAGGATAGTTTGTACTTGCTGTCTGCCAGCCCCTGCTCCCAGCATACTACACGTATGGATTCGTCTAGTCCTTCTAGGTTCATACGTGTAAATCAATCTTTGCAAATTGTCTCGTTTATATAGGTTCATACATGTAACACAAAAACCTATGCGGTATCCTGTTTTACCAAGAAGAGAAAGAAGAACAGGTGGCTATGGACCTGACCCCAGTCAGGCAGGCGCTGACTGTAGGCCTCTGTCATGTGGGGTGGAGGCCCAAGTCTGCCTATCTGAGGAGAGCATGTGCGGGCACGGGGCTGCACATGCCGAGATGGCATGTTAGGGACCCAAGGGGGCATGTTGGGGACCCGGCATCCCTGGAGCTGTGGCGGGGGGAGGGAGGTGGCTCATGGTCAGTGGAATGGAGCTGGGGAAGGGGTTTCAGCTGGGGAGCAGCTATGTGTCTGGATTGCCGTTTTAAAGGTCCTTGGCTGCTGGGGGAGCCGGGACTGTGCGGGCCAGAGGGCCTGGAGGGCAGGCAGCAGTTAGGGCCATCATGGGGAGATGGTGATGCTGGGACCAGGGGGCAGCTGCCAAGAAGGGGTGGATGCTGGGGTGTTCTGGAGGTGCTGCCTCCAGAACTTGCCCCGACTTGCATGTGGTGGTGAGGCCAAGAAGAGTCAAGGATTTGGACCCATGGGGTTTTGGGCGAGGACTGGGGAGGATGGTGGGGCTGCTGGCTGAGATGGGGGAGTACTTGGTCCAGTTGGGCTGAAGATACCATGGAGATGAGAGGGAGGCGTCGATGGTCAGGTCAGGAGGGAGGTAGGCTGGAGAGTGCGGATGGCCGTCGTCAGTGTAGATGGTGCCTAATTTCCAGAAGCTGGTTGGCATCTCCAAGAGGGGGCTGCAGGCGGGAAGAGGGTTGGGGACTCCACCTGGGTGGAGGGGAGGCGCCACCTTCCGATGGACACTTGCTGTGCTGTGGACAGAACCCTGCAGACTTGCCTGAGCTGAGGGACTGTGGCCTGGGGAGCTGAGGGGACCGGCTCAAGGTCACACAGCATGTAAATGGCAGAGTCGGGAGCCAGAACCATGTGGCCAGCAGCCCCCAGAGACTGGCACCCAGCGTCCTCCCTGGCATTAACCAGCCACTAACCAGTTTAACTCCCTCCTGCCTGGGATGTGTCTTGCATCTGGAAAGAAAGCCCTTAGGGAGAGCTGGGGAGGGGAACCTCCATTGGTCTGGGGTCAGTACCTCTGGTCAGGGGTTACTGTTGTGGGAGCAGAGGGCTTCGGGCTGGCAGTGGTCAAGGGGGTTTGCTGAAGGAGGGAAGCAGGGGAGGGGCAGGGGGCTGCATAGCTGATACTGGTTTCCCAGGCAGGCATAGGGGGGCATCTTGCCCAGTCAGTGCCCCCTCCCATCTCTCTTTATTGAGGGCCTGTCATGGCCCGGGCCTGGGTCGGGTCCCTGACCTCAAGGAGCTTACAGTCTGGTGGGGAAGGCTGCCAACAGACTTGCCAGTGTAAAAAGATGACTTCAGGTGACTTCAGAGCTATAAAGGAAAAGCCAGGCAACATGATAGCCAGCGGGGGTGGCTGGGGGAGGTCTCTGCTGGGGTGACCTTGGAGTTGATCCCTGAGCAATGAGAAGCCTCAGCAGACTGCTTCGGTCTTAGGGCTAGGGTCTGGGTAGAGGGAACAGCCTAGGTAGGGGAGGAGGGGAGAAGAGTAGGGAGGAGAGGGAGGGAGAGGAGTTTGGAGAGCTTGGTGGGGCCGGGTTAGGAGCAGCCCTCTAGGCCCCGGTGAGGAGCAGAGAGTTGGAGAACCAAGGGGGAGGCGGTGCTCGGATTTGCATCATTAAATGACCCCTTAGCCCTGGGTGGAAACCCTGGTGGCGTAGTGGTTAAGAGCTACGGCTACTAACCAAAAGGCTGGCAGTTCAAATCCACCAGGCACTCCTTGGAAACTCTATGGGGCAGTTCTACTTTGTCCTGTAGGGTTGCTATGAGTCTGAATCGACTTGATGGCAACTGGTTTGGTTTGGTTTTTTGGTTTAGCCCTGGGTGAGAGTGGATTGGGGGCGGTTGTGGAGGCAGGAAGCCCCAGGAGAGGGAACAGGCTGGGACCACCACCCAGCTGCAGGTGGTGGTGGAGGGTGGTGGCACTAGGGCCAGAAGTGGGCAGATGTGTGAGACGTTTTAGAGGCAGAGTCCACAGGACTTGCCAATGGATCTTATATGGGGGAAGAAGTGAGGAACTGAGATGGATTCCTGGGTCTGGGGTCTGAAATTAATTTGACAAATGCTTATTGCTGTGTGCCAGGCCCTGTTCTAGAAGCTGAGGATGTAGCAGTGAATACAACAGTCCCATGTTCCCTGCCTTGTGGTGGGGACACACCATGCACGAGAGTTGGACAACAGATGGACAAATGAAATGTGATCCATCTATTAAAAAAAAAACACAGTTGCCATCAAGTTGACCCTGACTCATGGTGACCCCATGTGTCAGAGTAGAATTCTGCTCCGTAGGGTTTTCAATGGCTGATTTTTTGGAAGTAGATCACCAGGCCTTTCTTCCAAGTTACTTCTGGGTGCTAACCTTTTGTTTAGCAGTAAGTACATTAACAATTTGCACCACCTAGGGATGCTGGTCCAGCCATAGTGGAATATTATTCAGCTCTAAAAAGGAATGAAGTACTGATACATGCTGCAACATGGATGAACCTCAAAAATATGTTCAGTGAAATGAGTCAGTTACAAAAGATCACACATTGTATGATTCCATTTATATGAAACATCTGGAATAGCAAATCCCTAGAGAGAAACAGAAGCAGATTAGTGGTTGCCAGGGACTGGAGGTGATGGGAGGATTGGGGTGGTAGCTAAAGGGTACGGGATCTCTTATTAAGGTGATGAAAATAGTCTAAAATTAACTGTGGTGATGGTTGCACGTATCTGTGAATTTACTAAAAACTATTGAATTGTATACTTTAAATGGATGAATTGTATGGTATGTGAGTTCTATCTCAATAAAGTTGTTTTAAAAAATACATTTGAGCAAAAGCCCAGAGGAAGTGACATGTGCAGAGGTCCTGGGGCAGGTCCTAGTATGGTTGAGGAACTGCAGAAGGCAGGAGTGGTGGAACAGAAATGGGTCAGGGAGCTAACAGGGCCAATCAGGTGGGACCTTGAAGGTTGCTCCAAGGCCTGGGGGAGGGGGGGAGGATGCTAGCTTGAGCTGTTGGGAGGCCCTGGGTGGTGCACCAGTGAACACACTTGGCTGCTAACTGTAAGGTTGGAGGTTCGAGTCTACCCAGAGGCGCCTCGGAAGAAAGGCCTTCTGATCTACTTCCAAAAAATCATCCATTGAAAACCCTATGGAGCACAGTTCTACTCTGACACACATGGGGTCACCATGAGTCAGAGTTGGTTGAACTCTGTTGAGAAGTTCCAGGCTGGAAAGAAGAGGTCTGGAAAATCTTAGCTTGTTAGTGGTGCTGAGTATGAGGGGCAGGCTGTGATTGCTGCGTGAGAGGACAGAGCGGTGGTTTATAAACATGGGGCACTGGGCCTCCCCAGAGAATGTGGGTTTTGAGCAAGTTGCCTGCAGCGCTGCAGCCTCTGGGTAGGAACCACACTTTGAAGACCAGGGCTTAGATAAAACCAAGAGCCCAGGGCAGAGTTCCTGGGCTGCAACCCTGAGAGTAAGGGGGAGACCAGGCTGGGGAGATGGGTGAGAAGAACAGCTGCCAGGGAGGAAGAAACTAGGTCAGAGCTGAGTTCTCTGACCCCGGAGCCAATGTGCCTAAAGGAGCCGCTGCCTCTGCCAGGAAGGAGCAGGTGGGAGTGGGGAGAGTTGCCAGCCCCTCCCCCAGCTTCCCGCCCCCAGGGGTAACACCCCCTCTCACCCCGCCTGCCTGTCTCCCCGAGGGTCCCCCAGAGGGGAAAGAGGGGACTCAGGCCTCCCTGGTCTCCATCCATGGCGCCAGCCAGCCAGATTCTAATTAGTTACCAGAGCACAAGAGACAGGAAGCAGGGGCCAGGGGCGGGCAGCTGGATTCCTGCCCAGGACCAGAGGTTGCGGTCAGGACACCTGGGTCCCCAACCAGAACCAAGTCCATCTCCTAGCTGGTGAGGGTGCCAAGTGGCGTGCTGAGTGGGGTGCTGAGTGGGCAGGGATCAGGTTTAGGGATGGAGGAGAGAAGCTTCTGGTGGGGGATCTGAGACACGCCTGGTTGTGCAGGTGGGCCCTCTGCAGCAGCAATGTTCTGATGAGCTGCCCTGCCACTGGATGCACTGTGCCTCCAGGAGGTTCCCGTGGGGAAAAGTGGAGGTCTGAGGTTCCCAGGTGGTGGTTCTGTCCCTGGAAGGTAGGGAAGGGAGTGCTAGAGGCCCTGGAGAGGTCCACCTTTGGCCTGAGGCTGCAGCTTCTGTCAGAGGCAGCTGGCTCGAAGGACATGCGGGCACCACCACAGTGGGATGGAAGCCCTGACCACTCACAGGAGGAGAGGGCAGCATTCTGGGCCTCGCTGGGGCTGCTGCTGGCTGCCTGGCCCTGGCGATGTGGCATCTCACTCTCCTGTTTTACCCAGGCTGGTGGGCCAGGCCTTGGTGCCTGCCCGGTGATGCAGGGCAAAGCCCCCCAAGTAGGCCATTGACTGCTCTGCGCACGCCTCTGGTTGCTGTCGCCATGGCCCGCCTGGCTGCCGTGCTCTGGAGCCTCTGCGTCACCGCCGTCCTGGTCACGTCGGCCACCCAAGGTAGGTGATACTGAGGCTGGGGAGGGGCCACATCTCTGAAACCCTCTGGCAGGGTGGCCTGCAGCAGTGGTGCGGGCTGCAAAAGCACCAAAAGGACTCCCAAGCATGGTCAGGGCCACCACCTGGAGCCTGCCCCACCTGCCCAAGGGTGCGGGAGCCACCCTGAGAACAATTTGGGAATCACACCTCACCCTGCCATCTCTTGAGGAGCCCCTGGGTCATTCCCACACCCCGACAAGTTGCCCAGCCAGGGTACCAGGTGCCGTCCCGCCAGGGATTCCAGAGCTAGGGATGTGGCCATGGCCCCCTGGGACATCGACAGGCTGCCCTGGTGAGCCAACGTGCTTCCGTCTTATGTCTCTCTCTCTGTGATTACATCTCTGAGGCTCTCGCTGGGAAGAAGGCTTAATTAAAGCATGCCTGCTGACGTTTATTTAAAAACAACTAATTACCCAGCTCGGCCCTGTGCCGGCCCCGGGATCTTGCACAGGCCACAATTAGCACCCCAAGCCACCGCCCACCAGCCCCGATTATTCAATTATGCTTCCGATGGCAGCTGGCGGGCATGGGCGCAGAGACAGGCTGAGGGAAGGGGCCTCCTGGCTGTGCCCCTCACCCTGGCCAGCCTGGCCAACCTGCCCAGTCCTGTGTGAAGGGCATCAGCCATGGCCCTGTTCCCCAGCGCCCCCCATGTGGGCCCAAAGGTGGAGGTGGCAGTGTTGAACAGAGCCTCAGAGCCTTGGCACTGCCCGATCAGTGGCACCCCAGCACCCCGTGTTCTCTGCCCATCCGGGTCCTGCCCTGCAGCCCCAGCTGGGCTGGGAGGAAGCCGTGCTCCCACCCCCAGGCCTGTCTGAGCCAGCCCTCCACCCCCGGCCCTCCCTCCCAGCCTGGGAAGGGCTAAAATTAGCTGGGGAAGCAGATGGTGTTGAGAGGAGCACATGTAAAACTTTCCCGACTGGGACTTGACTCACCCCAAGAAACCCCATGTTCCGGCTGCCATACCCGGGGCACCCTGGCCAGCACTGGAGGGCCTGGCCTCCAGGGAGGGCTGCTTTGCTCTGTCTCCCTTCCTACCCTTGTGTACTCATGCAGTCTCGTACCCCAGGTGGTCATGCCCTGCAACTGCAAGAGACAGTCACCAAGTTGGCGCCTCTGAGCCACTGTCTGCATCAGCACTTCCCCCTGTACTCTGCAAGGCGTGGCTGGGACCAGTGTTCCAGAAGGTGGCTGCCTCAGCAGCAGACCAGGCTTGAGCCCCCTGTCCGGCCCACACTGGCTGCTTGAGCGACGTTAATGATAGTAGCAGCTTGTACTTACTGTCCCACTGAAGACCAGAGAGCCTCTGAGCACTCAGCATGTGTGGCACACTGAATTCCTCACACTGCACCTCAGGGGAGGAGCCGGGGCCCAGGGACTGTCAGTGACTTAAATGCGTCACCCCCAGGGAGTGGCTGAGTGGGGATTTGAGCCTAGGCCATCCACTCCTCACAGCCCAGGATGGGGACTGCTATGTGACGATGCCCCATGAGGCGCTGGATCTGCCCAGGGCATGCTCCCTCATCTCCACGGCAACCCTGGGAGTTTCCCAGATGGTGATGCTGAGTGTCTCGTTCGAGAGCATTCTCTTATGCATGGACTGCTCGCAGTACAACCCTGGGTACCCCATTTTACAGACCAGAAAACTGAGGCCTGGGGAGGTTGGAGCAGTGGTTGCCTGAACTTGAGGGTACATTGGGCTCACCTAGTGAGGGAAGGCTCCTGGCCTCACCCCTGAGGTTCTGATTCGGCAGGTTCAGGGTGGGGCCCAGAATCTGCATTTTGAACTAGCCTCTAGGTGATGCCGATGCTGCCGGTCCCCAGGCCACACGGCGGAGCCCTGGCCTGAAGGACACACTCCCTGTCAGCTGGGCAGTGGCAGAGTGGGTCTGCGGTTTCTCCTCCAAGGCAGGAGTGCATGCTACCCCCCTCTGCTCCTTCATGGAGTGCTGGGAGACTAGGGAACAGGCCACAGACAACCCTCACTTCTAACACCAACTGCCAGCTCAGGGGTCCCAAAGCCCACCCTCAGGTTCTTTACTTCACTGGAAGGACCCCCTGAGAGCCGTTACAGTGCGGGCTGGGGTTTATGACAGGGAAGGGACACAGATGAAAATCAGCTAGGGGAGGAGGCACAGGGCAGGGTCCTGGGGAACCCCAAATGCTGTGGTTCCAGGTGTCTGCTGCTTCTGGAGTCATGGGCAGCACTGACTCCTCTGACAGTGATGTGACCAGGATTGTTACTGGGCTCGGGCACATGGACATGGTTGGTCACCCACATGCCCGACCTCAACTTTCAGCCCCTCAGAGGTCAAACTGATACTGTGTGGCCCAAGGCGCCGGCCCCAAATCACATTGTTAGACTAGTGGCATGGCCCAAGGCTCCCAGGTAAGCAAAGACACTCCTATCAGACAGGATGATTCAAGGGAGCCAAGGGCCAAGGCCAGACATGTTTTGGGTCAGGTTAAATTCTTTACTGCACAGGTGGGCATGTGAGAGGCCCATTTTACAGCTGAATAAACTGAGGTTCCTGACACAGCAGAGCTGGAACCTCCTGGCAAGGTCTCCTCTCCCTGGCTGCAGAGGCCATGCTCGGTGGCCCCTTCCCTGTCATCTGTGATACCGCCCCTCCCTGTAGGCCTGAGCCGGGCTGGCCTCCCATTCGGGCTGATGCGGCGGGAGCTGGCATGTGAGGGCTACCCCATTGAGCTGCGGTGCCCAGGCAGCGACGTCATCATGGTGGAGAATGCCAACTATGGGCGCACGGACGACAAGATCTGCGACGCTGACCCCTTCCAGATGGAGAACGTGCAGTGCTACCTGCCAGATGCCTACAAGATCATGTCGCAGAGGTGAGCTGCCCGCCCACCCCAGCTTTGGAGGAGGTGCCTGCACAAAGCACTGTCTCCACGCGCCCCTCCTTGCCCCGTCCTTTCTTCTGTCCATTCAACACGCATTTTCTGAGTGCCAGCCAAGTGCTGGGGCCCATGCAGACAGAGAAAATAAGACCCAGCCCTTAACACCAGCCTGTTACCCAACACCGGCCCAACCCCTCTAGAAGCTTACTGTAAGGTTAGTGGGGGACAGGGAATCTTGCAAAATAAAAGCAATGGCAGGACAGTGTGAAGGTGTCATGGGAGCAAAGGGGGGCCCTTTAACCCAGACATGAGAGGTCAGGTCAGTCTTCCCTAAGGTGACACTACACTCAGACGAAAGGAAGAGAGAGTGTGTGTGTGAGTGTAACTGTAAGAGTGTTTGAGTATGTGTGGCTGTGTGTATGAGTGTGCATGTGTGTGAGTGTGTACGTGTTGAATGTGTGTGAGTGTGTATGTGAGAGTGTTTGAGTTTGTGTGGCTGTGTGTGCATGTGTGGTGGGAGGGTATCCCAGGGTGAGGCAGCGAGTGTGCAAAGCTGTAGAAGCTTCATGCATACATCGTCCACCTGCAGAGCCTGTTGGCTCTTCTCTCAACTTATGCCCACAATCTGACCAGTGCTTCCATGCCACCTCTCACTGGGTTATAATAGTTCTTCTTACTGCCCCTCTGCCCTGCTATAGCCTGTTCTCCCAGCCAGCTGCACCTGTGAACACCTCCCTCTGCTCAGTCATGACTCCCACCTCACCCAGAGCAGAAGCCCAGGTCCTCCCCACAGCACAGAAAGCCCTGCATGCACTTCCTCGTCACCTTCCTTTCCTTGTCTCCCCTTTTATCCCCCTTGCTCCCTCAGCTCCAGCCACCCCAGCCTGTTCATACACACATCAGGGTCTCCTCACTCAGAGCCCCCACAACAGCTGTTCCCCTGCCCTGGAATGCTGTTCCTTGACATCCACATAGCTCCTCCTTCCCTGCAGGGCCCCCAGACCACCCTCTCTAAACTTGCAGCCCCTGCCCCCCACCTCCAGCCCCCTTCCCTGCTTTATTTCTCTATTTAGCCCTGGTTTCTGTCCGTATTTCCATCTGATACTTTGCCTCCTTAGTGTGTGTTGTTTCTCTCTGCCCTCATGGGCCCCACGGAGACAGTGCCCAGAACACAGCCAGGTGCACAGCGGTCACTTACAGAATTTGTGCCAAATGCCTGAGACAGCCAGGTTCACTCCAGGGCCTGGAACCTAGGCTGGTAGAAGGGGAGGACTTGAACGCCAGTGGAGGATTCCAGAATGTGTCTGGGATCACCAAGAGCCTTGGAGAGTTCTGGGCAGGGGATGAGTGTGGCCAGGTCGCTGGGACAGGTGGGACAGGCAGGTGTAGCCAACTTCTGGGTGCCTTCCTTGGCCACCTCTCACACACTCATCCCCCTCCCCTATTCTCTCTCAAGTGCCCCCCACCCAACAACCTTGCCCCTCATCTCCACTTGCTATCTCCTGACACTGCCATGGTGGCAGCCCAGTCCAGCCTCTGAGCTTTTCCTTAACCTGTGCCCCTACTCCCTGGGAATTGCCTTCCTCGTCCCTCTTGCCTCTCCACATTCGCCCTGCCAACTTCACTCTCGCTCCCCACTGACTCTTCGGGGGGTCTGAGTTGTTCTCCATGATTCCCCAGCACCTCGCTCTGTGCCTGGCTCAGCTGGGATGCACACACTGAGCAGTGCAGTAACTGTGGGCCAGGGGAAGGCACAGTTACAGACCTCATCCAACAATGGAGGGGATGGGAAGGAGGTGAAAGGTATGGAGACACCCCAAAGTAAGCACAGTGACCTAAACAAGATCAGAGTTCATAAGACCCTCGGCATGCCGTTGCCCAGCACCTTCCCTCACCACACTTTTTAAAGGCACAAGTCACACGTGCTCACATCTCACTGGTCACTCAGTCACGTGCCCTTCCAGCTGCAGGGGAGGCTGGGACATGGAGTCTTCCACTGAGGGCCGGCGTTCTGTGTGTTTTTATTTTTATCAAGGTGACGTTCACATAACATAAAATCCATCATTTTAAAACGAACAATTCTGTGGCATTTAGGACATTCACCATGTTGTGCGACTACCACCTCTGTCTAGTTCCAGAACATTCTCAGCACCCCAAAGAGAAACCCTGTACCCATTAGCAGTCACTCCCCACTCCCCAGCCGGACAACCACTAATCTACTTTCTGCCTCTTTGGATCCTGGATGTTTCATGTAAATGGAATTTACACTGTGGAGTTTTGTGTTTGGCTTCTTTCACTGAGCGTAATATTTTTGGAGTTCATCCATGTGATAGCGTGTATCAGAAGTTCATTCCTTTTCATGGCCAAATAATATTCCATTGTATGGATAGATAACATTGTGTTTATCCATCATCTGTTGATGACATCAGGGCTGTCTGTACCTTTTGGCTATTGTGAATAATGGTGCAATGAACACTGGGGTGCAAGTATTTGATTCGTTACTTGTAAGTCTCTTGGGTATATACCTAGGGGTGGAATTGCTGGGCCATGTGGTAACTCTGTGTTTAACTTTTTGAGGCAAGTGTTCTATTTTTAAGGAAGAGGGCAGGATGGGTGGATATGGGTGGACCCCCCATGCCTCCTATCTTTATTTGTCCCTCCCTGCTAGCCCCTTAGCCCTTCTCGCATTCCTGCCTCAGCAGTGAGCACTCATTGGTTGAGGGCAGGATTGAAGGGAAGACACAGGGCCCACTCTGCCTGTACCTGTTGCGAAGTCTCACAAACCACTCCCTGCACACTCATGGCCAGGTCACAATCCTGTCCGGTCTCAACTTGGACTGCTCCAAGAATGGAGACCCTGACTGTGAGGACAGATGGACAGACAGCAGATGTCTATTTTTTTGTTTATTTTTTGTTAAATAGGTCTCTCTTAACATATTAGCTAGACTCTTGAGAAGCTGTCAGGGATTCGGGAGTTCCCTGTGGGGAATCAAGAATGGGTTTTCTACAAAGTGAGGGCTTAGCCCCTCTCCACTCTGGCTGTAAAGCTTTACAGCAGCGTTGGCCAA
The DNA here is from genome assembly GCA_030035585.1 of Dugong dugon. Taxonomy (NCBI): domain Eukaryota; kingdom Metazoa; phylum Chordata; class Mammalia; order Sirenia; family Dugongidae; genus Dugong; species Dugong dugon. The sequence continues at coordinate 17,975,316 of CM057462.1, read as the reverse complement.
AGAGTGCTTCGTGGACCATGCTTGGCCACGACACGCTCTGAGGTGGACACTGGACATTTTGTGAGTAGGATGTGTCCATTCCGAAGGAAGATACCACCTCACATGTGTGACTTCACGTGTACTAATTCAATGAACAATGAAAGGGCTTTAAAGTCAAGTTGAAGAAAAATATCAAGGACATAATTGTACTGGTGACACTCAGATGTGAAGAAGGTGACAAAGAGTGGCTTGTTTATAGGGTGCATCCTTTGGCCCTACCCCATGTTCGATGCTGTGACAGGGCTGAAAGGAGAACCCTCCCTGTGGAGAAGAGAAAGCAGGCAGGAAACAGAAAATAATGCCCATGCAAGGCCTCTGCTCTTGGTTTCCAGTCCCACCGCTCCTTCGCAATTTGGGGGTGTTTATTCCTCCCCTGAGGCTAGTCCCTGGATGGCACAAATGGTTAAGCACTTGACTACTAACTGAAGGGCTGGTGGTTCAAATCCACCCAGAGGTACCTTGAAAGAAAGGCCTGACAATCTACTTCTGACAAATCACAGCCATGGAAAACCCTATGAAGCACAGTTCTACTCTAAAACACATGGGGTCACCATGAATCAAAACTGACTCAACAGCAACTGGTTTGGTTTCTCCTCCCCTGTAGGCTGGGAAAGAAAGGGGCCAGCCCCCCAATTCTAGGTTCTGTTTCCCAGCTACCTGTTTCTCTTCCACAGGTGTAACAACCGCACCCAGTGTGTGGTGGTCGCTGGCTCTGATGCCTTTCCTGACCCTTGTCCAGGGACCTACAAGTACCTGGAGGTGCAGTACGACTGTGTTCCCTACAGTGAGTCATCTTGTTCTTTGTGTGATGTGGGCCCTTTCCTCAAGCAAGTGAGCGAGGAGGAGATACCTTGACCTGCCACATGCACTGGGCACTTGGGGGAGAGCCAGGCCTGCTCCCTCCCTCACATTCTCTCTTCTCCCAGACACCCTCAGCCACACTTGGTGCCTCCTCTTCACAGACTCTGTCCCCTTCACAGGACACCTTCTCAAACTCTTGTTCACATTCCCCTCACTCATTCACACTCCTGTACTCTGCTTTGTACACTTACATCTCCCTTGAACTGCTGCCTTCTAAACCCTTTGCATCCCTCTTTCTCTCACGCCCTTTCCTTCCTGACCCCCCTTCACACACCTGCTCTTCCCTCTCACCCACCTCCCTTCCTCTCTTAACTTTCTCTTCTCTCTCTTGTCCCCTCCCCACCCCTCACACACCCCCACTCCTGTCCCCCTTACACTGCTTCCTATTGTATACCCTCCTAGTCCTGGAAGCTGGCCTCTACACAGCAAGCAGTCTCCTGCCAGCCATAGCAAGGCAGACCATCCTCTGAAGCCTGGTGGCAGATCCCATGTGAAGGGCTGGGGGCATTTTTTAGCAGTTTCATACCTCCTGGTTGGTTTGTTCATTATCATGATAGCACTTCCTGTCTGCAAAGGAAGTGCTGCCATGTTGGACTGTGAGTGGTCCCCAGGAAGCCTGAGAAAGGTGATCTGGGGAGCCGGGAGCCTGGCTGTCTTGTACCTGGCCAAGGGGAGCAGACAAAGACAGGGTCTCTCCTCCTCAGCACCCTGTCCTGAACATCACCCTGCTTTCCTGCCTTCTCTCTTCCCTCCCTCCTCCCCATCACCCCTTTCCCTTTCCTCTCCCAGCTTCATGTAGCCAACCTGGAGGCAGGCCTCGGGGTGGAGGGGAGAGAAGGCAGGGCAACCAGGGTGTCTGAGCATGGGGGGCAGGAGGAGCAGGAAGCCCTGTAACTCTCCCGCCTCTCCCCTCCCACTCGAGCCTTCCCCCCAACCTTTGATTTATCCTTGCAGGTGACTACGCTGGGGAAAACAGGATTGCTTATGTGCTTCCATAACTTTCTTCTTTTACTCCTCGCCCTTTCCTTTCAGCAACTGAGGTCTCCAGCCACCAGCTGAGGGGGACGCCCATCTACTCCTTGAAGCCTCCCCACAGCACTGGGGACACTGCCTACCCTGCGGCTGGGACAGCAGGGAATGGGGGTGGGAGGCAGCGAGCACAGCACAGCGGGGAAGCCAGGCAGGCCTAGGTTCGAGGTTTGGCGCTTGAACCTTCTGGTGCTTAAACCTTGAGCAAATGGCTTCATTTCTCTGGGCTGCCACAGGAGGGGAGAGTCCCTGTTACCATGCATGTCAAGCACTTGGCCCGGGGCTGAAGACCAAGTCCTTGAGTTAATGAGTATTAAGCATAGACTCCCTGAGGGCAGAGGCTTCCTTTTCAGGCCCACCCACCCCCAGCGCCCAGACCTGAGCCTGATTCGGGATGTGCTCAGTAATGTTCCAAAACACTCTTTCAAGCTGGCTGAAATTGTATCTTTATCTGTAATGGGAGAGTAAAGTCTTCCCTGGGATACTGTAAGGAGTAGAGATATATGGGTAAAGCACCTAGTGGGCACCCCCAGCGATAGGTGTGAAGGAAACGGTGCTGCTTTTGCTAGCCAAGTGGCCTCAGCCCTATTGCTTTACCTCCCTGAGCCTCAGTTTCACCATCTGTAGACAAGGCAATGTCAGCACAGCTCCCAGCACCTAGTACCTGCTGTATACTTGGTAGTTACTGCTTTTGTTGTGACCAGTCACTATGATTCTTAACAGTTACTATTGCTATTAATAATTAAAAAAAACAACAGATGAGAAACCCAATTCCTCCCAAGGCAGGCATGATAAAGGGCAGGAAAAATCCCCTGGTCCAGATGGAGTCTAACCTTAGTGGACGCCAAGCAGGTAAAGAGGCAGGACAAAGCTAGAGGGCCTGGAGAGGGAAGGAGCTTAGAGAACTCCGGGAACTGAGCCCTGAGTGTGTGGGGGGCCACAGAGTCCAGGATGGCCTGGGATGGAGGGCAAGATAGTCCAGGGGAGGGCAGCTCCCAGTCGAGTGGGCTAGAGCTGGCCAGAGCCCTCAGGGAGACAGGACAGACATGGGGACACACATAGCAGACGTGTGGGTAGAGGTGGAGGTGGGCTGGAAGAAGGGGCAATGGAAGTGAGGCTAGAGGACAGGGAGGCAGGGCGCTAACTTATCCCCCAAACATTTGCTGAGCACTTCCTGTGTGCCAGGCCTGGATGAGGTGCTGGAGGCCAACGCTGCCCCTGTGAACTCCCTGCTGAGGCTCAGGTCTTCAGAACTGGCAAGGGCCCCTAGATGGCTTGGGCAGGGCCACTCAGAAAGAGGAGGGGCCAGGGAAGCAGAGCCTTATGGGAGTGGCTGGCAGCCATCTTGCCCTGGGCTTCAGAGACTGGGCCCCCTACCCTGAGGGTGACCCCAGTGCTGGTGAGGGCGGGTCAGGGGTAGGTGGTAGGGGCTACCATGGGGAAAGGGAAGTGGGTGTCTGGGACCCCCTGGACAAGCGTGACTAACACTGGATTTGCCTTGCAGCTGAGCACAGCCTAACGTGACCCTTCCTCCCCCAGGTGCGGGCAGGCGCAGAGCTCCCAGCTCCTGGGCCCAGGGGGGCTGGGGGAGAAACCCAGCCGTGGGCTGCCCGTGAGCAGGGGTGTCTGTGCCCGCCGCCTGCTGTCTGGCCCCGTCTGTGTGCTCCCCTGCCTCTCACCTCTTGGCCTCCATCTCCCCTTCCTGGCTCGCTCTGAGGCCGGGGCGTACTGCCTGTCTGCCTCCCCATCACTGTGTCTGATTCTGCCACCTTCTCTCTGTGGTTGCTCTCTCTGGGTGGTGAGGGCCTGGGGAACTCAGCTGGACTTGGACGCAGCCAGGCCAGAGGATGAGTTCAGCCTGCTCTCTCGGCACTGAACCCCCTTGCCCCTGAGCCCCTGTTCTAGCAGGAGGGCCTGGGCAGGTGGGAGGGGATCAGTGTGGCTCTTCCACCCTACTCCCTCCCTGGTGCCCCCCTAACCAGAGCCTACCTCCCAGCTGGGGCTCCCCCTGCCCCTCTGCCCCCCTCTCTGCACAGAGGGTCTATCCTCCGATCTAAGGGCTCTGTCTGCCTGCCCCATCCTCCTCCCACCTCTGTGTCTCTCTTTGTCTCTGTCCTCCTGTGTGTCTCCCCCTCTCTGTGACGTCTCCCCAACACTCCCTTGCCCCACCCTACTCCCAGAGGAAGGGATGTGGGGGTGGGGGCTGAACTGATGCTACCTATGGGGTTGGGGAAGCAGGAGTGAGGAAGGAAAGGAAAAGGGGGCGTGTTGCCAGAAAAGAAACAAAAGCAATTTAATCTCTTTTTTTTTTTCTCTTTTTTTCTTGCACATTTTTTTTTTCAATTTGTTTTCTCTCTCTCTTCCGATGCTTAAAGTAGAAGTGGAGCAGAAAGGTAAAAGCACTGTTACCAATGCTAACCCCTAACTCACACTTTGTTCTACCTGTACCCATACTTAATGTGACCCCGCCCTCCCCTCCCCAGCCCCTTCTTCTCCCCTCCCAACTTGGTTCAGTTGATGACCCCACCCCGGGTGTCCTCCCAGTGGGGCCAGCCCTGGTGCGGCCACGGGCGTCTCCACTCTCCAGACACCCGCGGAAGCTCCTCACTGAGCACGGGCAGGACTTTGTCTGTCTCTTTCTCTCTCTCTCTGCCTCTCTGTGCCTCCTTCCTAGTCCTCAGCCCTTGCCAGGGACCTGGCCTCCTCTCATACTTCTTTTGCCTCCTTCAGGAGAAGTGTGTAAGCATCCAGGGTGGGTGGGGGAGGGACCCCCGTCCCAGCTCCCAGCTGGGGTTTTAGGGGAGCCGGCTCTCTTTTCTTTCTCCTCCCCTGCCTTTTGTATTTCTGGTTCGAGGGAGGTGGGTTGGAGGGGACACCTTTGTTTTCCTTTTGGGGAGCAGATTTCTCCTTGGGCTCCTAGTGGCTTCTTAAGTTCCTTCTGGTTTGGCATTTCCAAGGCCCAGAGCTGTTTTGGAGCACGGAGCACCAGCCCACCCCCAACCCCATTCCCACCAGCTGGGGGTCCGGCCCTGGGAGGGGTCTCAAGCTCTTCCCAGCCTGGGGAGGGCAGCGTGCCAAAAGGGGGGCTGAGGGGTGGGGGTGGGCCTCGCGGGGGTGTGGGTTCTCTGTCTCTTTCACACTTGCGAAGCTGCAGTCAGGGTTTCTTCTGGGCTGTTGTGGTTAGAGGAAGGGAGAGGCCCCCGGGGGGGCACAGGAGGGTCTGGGGACTTCCACAAGGACCGTAATTTCTTGCCTGTTGAACCTTCAGCAAAGAAGCAGAGACACCACGGTGGGTGGGATGTTGGGGACAGTCATTTCCTCCCCAAAAAGTTTTGGTAAATTGACAAAGCCCAGGCTGACTCAGCAGACAGGGCTGGATGGGGTGGCCTTTCGGAAACCCTTGGGCCTTGAAATTACGGTCTGTGGAGCATCCCCTGTGAGGGAGGTGGAGTGTGGTCCCTCTGAGCTGCTCTCCTCCCCATTCCACCCCTCCCCCACCTCTGAGAGGTACCCCTCCCCGCTCTCTCCTGGAGTCTCTCTCCCACCCAGCACCAGACACTCTTCTTGCAGGCCCGGTTTGGATGCGCAGCCCTGGATTCTTTTTTCTTCCATGGGAGGGGCGGGGTGAAGGGGAGAGAAGAGGAGTTGGGACCTTGGTGCTGGGGAGGGGTCCTTGCTGTCAAAGGCCCCAGACAGACCCTTCCTCGTCCACTCCCTCTTCCCCCGCAACCTCTAACCACATTTTTCCTCCCCCAAACCTGTAACCAGGACAGGCTCTGAGACCTTCCACCGCCCCCTTCACACACACATCAACTCAGATGCCGTGGGCCTGGAGGGGGGCCTGGGGAGAGGGGAGACAGGCACAGAGGCCAGGGGCAGAGGGTGAAGGCTGGCCCTCAGGGCAGCCGGAAGACAGGGCAGTGGCAGGGGCCCAAGGCCCTCCAGGTCCATGGGGATGGGCAGTGAAGGACCTAGGGGACAGGCATTCTGGTCCCTGCCCACCTCTGTGCCTCAGGCTCCCTTCCCCCTGCTAATGGCCATGCTCCTGATGCCTGAGGACTCCTTGCCAGCTCTCCACAAGGCTGTGGGAGGGCTGGCTGCCCCCTAAGCCTGCTGAAGAGCAAGGCTGAAGTGGGAGTAAGCAGTGGCTACGGTCCATGCTGCTCTGGCCACTGAGCGGCCCCCAGGCCAGTGCCAGGTCCCCGGCTCGCCCTGCCCCACCCGGGCCAGCTGCTTTGGTAACAGGCCAAGCAGGAGCAGAGAATTCACTGCAACCCCCCCAAGCCCTTGCCCTGGCCTGTCCATGGGTTCTGCTAGCAGGGAATGAGAGGGAGGCCCACCCACCTGTGTGGAGGGGCGGTGGGTGCCACCCTGCTGTGAGGAGGTGGGGAGGCCAGCCACACCACCCATCGCAGGGAGGCTAGGAGCAGGTGGTACTGGGATGTGTCGGGCAGGGGTGGGCAGGCCAGCGGCGGCCAACGAGATGCAGTTGAGGTTTTCCTCCTTTTCAGGGAATGGGGGGGTGGGGCGGGGCCCCCCACCTTTCTGACATCAGCGCTGCCTTGATCCCTCCTCCCGAGCCGGGGATGGTTGCAGGTAAATCGGGGTCCGGGGCAGGGGAGGTGGGGGGCCTGGCTGGGGCGGGCTGGGTCTTTATCCTAGCACCTGGTTCCCTCCCTTGCCCCCTCCGAGCTGGACCTGGGACTGCCCCCCGAGGGACCCTGAGTCGGGCCTGGGCCTTGGAGTGAATTCTCTGCTCACCCCTCTCTCCTCCGCCAGCACTAACCCTTTCTTCCCAGGTGGTCTCCAGCGCTCGGAGCCAGGACCTCGCTGCACCCCGTCTCTCTTCACGCCCCGCAGCTCTCCTTCCCCCTCCCCCCTCTCCCGGGAGCCCCTCCCGCTCATGTCCCCACCCTCCCCATGTGCACCAGTGTCAGTGTCTGCTGCTGAGCAGAGCCCATGAGAGACCCTGCTGGCTGGGGCAGGGCTGGGGCCCTGGGAGGGCTGGGCTTTCTGGGTCCCTGGCCTGGCCTGGGACCTGCCTCAGGAAACCCTTCCTGGGCTACTGATTGAGTGGGAATGGAGAGGGGGGACACGGGCTGCTTTATGATCCTTAGAAGAGTTGGCTCCCCTATGCCTCCCCCATCCTGGAATGGGGCACTCTAATACCCACAAGGGTAAGGAAATATCACTCTACCTTGCAATTTTTGCAGGAGGAAGAAAGTGGAGTAAAAAAATTTTTCCTGGTGTGGTTGGTGAAGGACGGGACCCTTGACTCTAGCTCTTGGAGATGGGGAGGGGCAGGCACTGAGTCCCTGGAGGGACACATCTAGGGGTCACTGCAGGGGGGAATCTTTCTGCCCATCTAAGTCACATGGATGTCTCTGGAGAGGCCTTGCCAAACCCTTCTCCCCAGCCTGTGGGGTCTCGAGCAGCCAGGGAAGGAAAGAGGGGCACCACCTCTCCCCCGTCCACAAACCCTGCTCTTAATGGCCTCCAGGGTTGACATCTCCAGGGACAGGGGCAGCTGGGGGGAGGTCCCAGCCCAGAACCCCCTCCCCATCACCAGCCCTACCAAGCAACCATGACTGCAGCTGCAGGAGGGGAGAGCCTGGTCCCTCTGGCCACTGTGACCAACGTGCCTTTCTCTCTCCCTCTCGCCCCTGCTCCTCCTCTCCTGTCTGTCCCCACCCACCCGCCTGGCCCAGTCTTCGTGTGCCCAGGGACCCTGCAGAAGGTGCTGGAGCCCACCTCGACGCATGAGTCGGAGCACCAGTCTGGCGCGTGGTGCAAGGACCCACTGCAGGCTGGGGACCGCATCTACGTGATGCCCTGGATCCCCTACCGCACAGACACACTGACCGAGTACGCCTCATGGGAGGACTATGTGGCTGCCCGCCATACCACCACCTACCGCCTGCCCAACCGTGTGGATGGCACAGGCTTTGTGGTCTATGACGGTGCTGTGTTCTACAACAAGGAGCGCACACGCAACATCGTCAAGTACGACCTCCGGACACGCATCAAGAGTGGGGAGACAGTCATCAATACGGCCAACTACCATGACACTTCACCGTACCGCTGGGGTGGCAAGACCGACATTGATCTGGCCGTGGACGAGAACGGGCTGTGGGTCATCTACGCCACCGAGGGCAACAACGGGCGGCTGGTGGTGAGCCAGCTCAACCCCTACACGCTGCGCTTTGAGGGCACCTGGGAGACGGGCTACGACAAGCGCTCAGCATCCAACGCTTTCATGGTCTGCGGCGTCCTCTACGTGCTGCGCTCTGTGTATGTGGATGATGACAGCGAGGCAGCCGGCAACCGCGTGGACTATGCCTTCAACACCAACGCCAACCGTGAGGAACCCGTCAGCCTTGCCTTTCCCAACCCCTACCAGTTTGTCTCCTCTGTCGACTACAACCCTCGTGACAACCAGCTCTATGTCTGGAACAACTATTTTGTGGTGCGCTACAGCCTGGAGTTTGGGCCGCCCGACCCCAGTGCTGGTGAGGACAGCACACGTCCAGGCTAGGACCCTACCCCTTCCTTGGGCTCTAGGGTGGGGAGCATTGTAAGCACTTTTGGGGACCTGGAGGTGGGCTCAGGGGACCCTAGAGGTAGGAGAAAGCCAAGCATGCAACAGGCACTGTTGTAAGCACTTTACAGTTGTTAACTCATCTAATCGTCGCATGGACCCATGAGACAGGAACTATCATTGTCCCCACTTAACAGATGAGGAAACGGTGGCCCTGGGTCATGTGAATCGGAATTTGAACCCAGGTCTCTTGAGTTCCTAACCATTAAACTGCACTGACTCTCCCCAGGGCTTGAGCATGGTTTTTCAGCCCTCAGTGGGTAGGAACCTAGTATGTGTAAACAGATCAGAGCAGAGCTGCTGGTGTTGATATGGGGCAGGTCCCTCCACAGTCTCATTTTACCCCCTCAGCTGCCCGGAGCCAGCTCTGAGCAGCCTGGGGCTCCATGGAGCAGCTGGAAAGCCACCCATCTAATCCAGTCCCATCTGCAAAAGGGGGAAGTGAGGTCTCCAGCAGGAAGGCACATTGTCAGGGTTACAAAGACCAGAGTTAGAGCAAGAACAGGATGGGAGGTGACCAGGTTGAGCGGCCCTCAGACACCGCCTTCCTATCTCTCACCTCTGAACTATTCTCTCAGACCTCAGGGTTTTTATGGTCTCTTTTAATACTTTATTTGGTCCCTTGGTTATAGGAGACCTCTGCCCTCTCTGTGGATTAAACTGTAGGAAGAGATCCAACCCCAGATCCTTTGGGGACCAGGAACCCTGTGCCTGGGGCACACTGTGGTGTGGTCCCAAGCATGTGGGTGACCCTGTTTTGTATCCCCTCTCCCTTCCAGGCCCAGCCACTTCCCTGCCCCTCAGCACGACCACCACAGCCCGGCCAACTCCACTCACCAGCACAGCCTCGCCCGCAGCCACTACCCCACTCCGCCGGGCTCCCCTCACCACGCACCCTGTGGGTGCCATCAACCAGCTGGGACCTGACTTGCCTCCAGCCACAGCCCCGGCCCCCAGCACCCGGCGACCCCTGGCCCCCAATCTCCATGTGTCCCCCGAGCTCTTCTGTGAACCCCGGGAGGTGCGGCGGGTCCAGTGGCCAGCCACCCAGCAAGGGATGCTGGTGGAGAGGCCCTGCCCCAAGGGGACACGAGGTGAGTGGGACAGGCAGAGACCACGGTCACGTTCACTATGACTGGCTTGGGGGCAGCCACTGCTGGTCAGGCCAAGGAAGGGATAGAGAACGTGCCCGCTGTTAGGCTGAATGTAAACGCACTTACCTGTCTTCCCTTCTGGGACAGGAGCTTTATGAAGGCACTGTCCCCTGTGCCCAGCAGAACTCCGGGGCTAGCAGCAGCTCAGTAGCTCCCCTCCTCCACTAATGCCCATCGAGCACCTGCAGAGAGCGTGGCTCCTGCTTTAGCTGAGAGAGATGGGACAGCCCCAGGAGCAGCTGAAGTGCCGGGGGGTGGGGTGGGAGCCATGAACTCTAGGGTCAGGGGAGGGCGGGTCAGAAGAGGCTTCAGCAAGAAGGAGCTTCCTAGAGGAACTTTGCTAGAAGGCTGTCATTCTGGCAGGCAAAGACAAGGGGAGCCAAGAGGAGCAGTGGTGCTTAGGAGAACCAAGGGGTAGCCTAGGTCACCTCCAAGTGCCACCTCTCTTGACTATCTGGCTGCTTCATCTCTGTCCTCGCCCACTCACCCCACTCTGTCTCATGTCTCCTTCCCCCTTCTCTGACCCATCCTTCTCTCCTTTCCTTTGGTTCCTCTCTCTGTTCCTGTCTGTCTGTCCCTGCAGGAATTGCCTCCTTCCAGTGTTTACCAGCCCTGGGGCTCTGGAACCCCCGGGGCCCTGACCTCAGCAACTGCACCTCCCCCTGGGTCAACCAGGTGGCCCAGAAGGTACCAGCTGCAGCTGTCCCTCTGAGACACACACATTTGCTTGAGCACCAGGCCCGGACGGCCATGTGCAGGACACAGAAGGGGTGGGGGAGCAACTGGGGAGGAAACGGGGCCCCAAGTCTGGAAGGCGGGACATTGGGTCCCCTCCCTGCCTAAAGAGGGAGCAGGGCCCAGTGGGGAGGCAGAAGTGGAGGGAGGGGAAGGAGATGCAAGGGATGGGTGGGGGTACACAGGGCTATGTGAGCAGGGAGAGTAGATGTGGGGAGAACAGGATGGTCCCTGACAAAGCTGGTGCCCACCCTACCTCACACAGATTAAGAGCGGGGAGAACGCAGCCAATATCGCCAGCGAGCTGGCGCGTCACACCCGGGGCTCCATCTACGCGGGCGACGTCTCCTCCTCCGTGAAGCTGATGGAGCAGCTGCTGGACATCCTGGACGCCCAGCTGCAGGCCTTGCGGCCCATCGAGCGTGAGTCGGCCGGCAAGAACTACAACAAGGTGGGCCTGGCAGTGGGGCTGCTGGGCAGGCGTCTGCCACAGGGCTCAGGCAGTATCCGGCCTGGTACCTCCAAGCCATACTAGCTGCCCGCGCAGCATTCAGGGAGGAGAGGCTCCAAGGACTGTTGGGTTTTGCTCCTATGCTACCTTGGATGGTCTTGGGTGCTGTGGGTGCCCTTAGGACTCTTGCTGATGGCTCAGCCGTGGTGGGTGGTAATGATACCAAAAAGTGAGATATCGGGCCCCAGATGTGAGTGTTGGGTTTAGGGAAGCGGTGCCCGGAAGCTGGGCCTAATGCCACCTCCATCTCGTCCCCTAGATGCACAAGCGAGAGAGAACCTGCAAGGATTATATAAAGGTGAGACCTGCTCAGGCAGATGGCACACAGTGGGGGAGCAGGCCCAGGTGGCACTAGGGGTGGAGGAAGGGGCAGAGACAGCCCTCCTGCCAGGCCCCTAGGGAACTGGACAGTGGGGGCTTACAGCGCCATGCCCCCACTCACCGCGTGCAGGCTGTGGTGGAGACAGTGGACAACCTGCTGCGGCCAGAGGCTCTTGAGTCCTGGAAGGACATGAACACCACGGAGCAGGTGCACACGGCCACCATGCTCCTGGATGTCCTGGAGGAGGGGGCCTTCTTGCTGGCTGATAATGTCCGGGAGCCCGCCCGCTTCCTGGCTGCCAAGCAAAATGTGGGTAAGTGCCGCATCACACAGGCAGTCTCCAGCCTTGGGGGAGAAGCTCAGACCCAAATCTTGACCACAGGGGCACGCCTGGCCCTAGACCATGGGGTATCCTTGTCACCCTGGCCTTCAGCCTTGGGCCTCTTGCCACATAGCCCCACTCTGCAGCCTGAGCCCCTGGATGGGGGACAGACCCCAACCCTGCATGCCCTGCCATTCCCTGTCCCCACAGTCCTGGAGGTCACGGTCTTGAACACGGAGGGCCAGGTGCAGGAGCTGGTGTTCCCCCAGGAGTACCCCAGCGAGAACTCCATCCAGCTGTCAGCCAGAACCATCAAGCAGAACAGCCGCAATGGTCAGTGTCCCGCGATGGTGCCTCAGATGGAAACACAGCACCCCTCGGCTGGTACTCTGCTCCATCTCCGCAGAGCAGTGGTTAACTTTTATTGGGTTGAAGAATCCAAGTACAGTTTGGGACCCATGAAAATGCACAAAGATTCATTCTTCCACTCCAGCTAGTGTAAACTCCAGGGGGTTCACAGGTTCCCACGGCCCTACTGAGTCTAGTGCTTGCTCCTGTGAGCAGCGCAATTGATCCTCACATGGGGAGGACTGTCCCATTTGAGACTGAGGCTCAGAGAGGTTAGTGGTTTGCCCAGGGTCACACAGCGAGTAAAGGGGTGGGTCGAGGGCCCACTGCCCTGCCATCTGAACTGAGCAGCAGTCCTGTGGGAGGGCTTCCCAAGGGCCCCCGCCTGGGCCATGGCCTGGCGTTAGAGGTCCCAGTGGCAAGCATGGCTGAGGGCAGAGAAGCTGGCAGCCACAGGAGGCGGAGGGCCCAAGTGGAAGTGCACTTCTGAGGACTGATAGTATGCCTTTCTTCCCCAGGGGTAGTCAAAGTTGTCTTCATCCTCTACAACAACCTGGGCCTCTTCCTGTCCACGGAGAATGCCACGGTGAAGCTGGCGGGAGAAGCAGGCACAGGTGGCCCAGGGGGCGCCTCTCTGGTGGTGAACTCGCAGGTCATCGCTGCATCCATCAACAAGGAGTCCAGTCGTGTCTTCCTCATGGACCCCGTCATCTTTACCGTGGCCCACCTGGAGGTGAGCTAAGGTGTCCTGCTCCCTATGGGAATCCCAGCATCCTGTTCGTATTCCCCGAGACTTCACTCACCCCAGGGGCAAGTGTGTGGCTTGGATATGACCCCTCGCTGTGCACCTTCCCCCTTCACCAGCTTGAGCAATTTGTCCCCAGAGATACCAGGCTGTCACCGTGAGCCTGAAAGCCCCAGGCACTTTTCTCTAGCTTGTTATTATTCCCGTCATTGGGTGTGGGGGCCAGACAGGACTCCCTGGTTCTGACCCCTGGCCACACCACACAACAGGCCAAGAACCACTTCAACGCCAACTGCTCCTTCTGGAACTACTCTGAGCGGTCCATGCTGGGCTACTGGTCGACCCAGGGCTGCCGCCTGGTGGAGTCCAACAAGACACACACCACTTGCGCCTGCAGCCACCTCACCAACTTCGCCGTGCTCATGGCTCACCGCGAGATTGTAAGCGCCCGGTGCCGTTCGTCAGCCAGGCTGCTGGCCGGCCTGGCTTTGCATGGCAGCACAGAGCACACAGCATGGGCAGCACTGGGAGGGCCAGCTTCGCACGCACAGGGGCTGCCAGTCTGCCTGAGGCACGAGGCCCCACCTTCCCCAGGGCTCTCTGGAGAAGAGAAGCGGGTGTCCCCTTTGTCATCTCTCCACAAGCCTCCCAGAGCATGAAGAAGGGGCCCACCTGCAAAGGGGGCAGAAGGCCAGCAGGTGGGGGGATGTGGCGAGCCCGGCTATGTCTGAGCCCAAGGCCCTGAGTGTCCCGCTCCTTCCCCAGTACCAGGGCCGCATCAATGAGCTCCTGCTGTCAGTCATCACCTGGGTGGGCATCGTGATCTCCCTGGTCTGCCTGGCCATCTGCATCTCCACCTTCTGCTTCCTGCGGGGTCTGCAGACGGACCGCAACACCATCCACAAGAACTTGTGCATCAACCTCTTCCTGGCTGAGCTGCTTTTCCTAGTTGGGATAGACAAGACTCAGTATGAGGTGGGTGGGTGCACCGGGGGCGGGTGCCTGCCAGTGTCAGGGGACAGGGAGAGGCCGCACCTAAGTAGAGAGGAAAGTGGAGGCTCACGAGGGCCCCCCTCACCTGAGGTGCTCTGTCCCCAGATCGCCTGCCCCATCTTTGCCGGCTTGCTGCACTACTTCTCCCTGGCAGCCTTCTCCTGGCTGTGTCTGGAGGGCGTGCATCTCTATCTGCTGCTGGTGGAGGTGTTTGAGAGCGAGTACTCCCGCACCAAATACTACTACCTGGGTGGCTACTGCTTCCCGGCCCTGGTGGTGGGCATCGCGGCTGCCATCGACTACCGCAGCTACGGCACTGAGAAGGCGTGAGTGTCTCCCGCTCCCTCCTTCGAGTTGCTGCTCCTGCCTGGCTCCCTTCCCAGCAGCAACCCCGTCCCCGCTTCCCAGACCTCAAGATTGCAGCCTCGGTCACCAGCCTCCTAGCTCAGGGAAGGGCCTTGCTCCTGTCTACACTGCCTCATTTCCTTTACAGCTGTTGGCTCCGAGTGGACAACTACTTCATCTGGAGCTTCATTGGCCCCGTCTCCTTTGTTATTGTGGTAAGTCAGAAGGCAGTACCCCCCAGTACTGCATCTCCTTCCTTTGTTCAGGCTACTCTGGACCGCATTCAGCCTTGATTGAGCCCCAGAAGGGACTGGTTTTAAAACACCATCAGAACTGAGCAGCCACCTCAGAGAATGAAAGCAAATTGGGTCTGTGGAACTCCAGAAGGAAGGTCCAGGCGTTCGGGAGCTGCTGCCTGAGCTCCTACTCCACGTCAGACAGTGACAGTCAGACACGGTCCCTGTCCTCACAGCAACACTACGCAGAGTTGCGCCAGCCGGTTAACTTCAGCGGCGTGGGTGCCTTGGTGGAAAGTGCGGGCTCCTCCAGGAGGGCTGCCCTCAGGGGACGCCTCACCGAGGGCAGGAGACGGCGCTCCCGGCCCAGCCTCCTTCCCTTGTCTCACCCCAGGTGAACCTGGTGTTCCTCATGGTGACCCTGCACAAGATGGTCCGAAGCTCCTCCGTGCTCAAGCCCGACTCGAGCCGCCTCGACAACATCAAGTGAGCACGTGTGCGCACACGTGTGCTCCCACCCACACAGGCACACGCACACGCCCTGCCTGCCCCCGTGCCTCCTCCAGGACTCAGTCTACCATATGGGGCTTGGTCTCTCCCAGAATCTCCTAAATATAGTCCTTGTACCTTTGGTAGTCCACAGTATGATTTTAAGTTCAAAGATCATTGTATATCTATTTAACAAGTATTAGAAAAAATATAATTAGCACATGAAACCTGTGGTTTACAGATATAGTTACTTAAAGGCTATGTTAAAAGGTGAATCCATTTTAAGGGCAACTTAAAGAGGCATAGGCAGTTAAAATATGGTTAAGTGGTCTAGAAATAGGGCAAAAGTGAAGATGGCAGGGGAGTGAGTCAAACGTTAGCAAAACTGCCACCCTCACCTCTGTCCCCCCCACCTCCCTAGGCCCAGGCCCAGTTGAGTGTTGCTGGGTGGGCCACTTCCCCCAGGGCCTGCTCAACCCTAGGTGGGGTCTATGGGCTCTCTGCAGACAGTCCCAGCCACCCAAGGACCCCTTCACCCCATGCCCTGGGCCCAGGGTGGAGCCTGGGCTGCAGCTGCTCCCCTTTCTGGCTGGCTCTTTGACATGTCCACCCCTCGTCCCCCCAGATCCTGGGCGCTGGGGGCCATCGCACTGCTCTTCCTGCTGGGTCTCACCTGGGCTTTTGGCCTCCTCTTCATCAACAAGGAGTCCATGGTCATGGCCTATCTCTTTACCACCTTCAACGCCTTCCAGGGGGTCTTCATCTTCGTCTTTCACTGCGCCTTACAGAAGAAGGTGAGGTCCGGGTGGGGGCTCTGTGGCCCTTATCCCAGACACCCAGCCCCAGGTCAGACCCTTGGAGACATTTACTGGGCACTGTGGAGAGGGAGGCAATGGTGAACAAGCATGTGAGGATAGGCCCGTGGTCTGCAGTGGGACCTGTGTCCTACCATGAAGGAGGCACAGGCTCAGGGTCAAGGAGGCCTCAGCCAGGGGGAGAAGAAGGTTCTAGGCAAAAAGCAAGACAGAGTGGCCTGGAGGTGCAAGGAAGCACAACAGACTGGGTTCCAGAAGGGTGGGAGTGTACAGAATTGAGACGTGGTGAGATACCTTCTCCCAAGTGGGCGAAAAGATCGGGTGGGGGAGGGGAGATAACTGGGTGCCTCCCAGACAGAACGTGTCCTACTTGAACAGTTAGGGAAAGAGCTGTGAGTTTCATGGTGACAGAAAGTTTCCTTCTTAAATAAATATGTTAAAATCTGAATTTTAAAAAAATACGTGAAGGAAATAACAATAGTGGAGGAATATGGAGAGGGTACAAATAACTAGGTAGTGGACACTCCTGACAGGAATCTGGATGGCACAAGTGGTTTGCAATTGGCTGCTAACCTAAAGGTTGGTGGTTCAAACCCCCACAGCAACTCCATGGAAGAAAGGCTTGGTAAACTGCTTCCATAACAGTTACAGCCAAGAAAACCCTATGGAGCAGTTCTACCCTAACACATGGGGTTGCTATGAGTCAGAGGGCCAACTTGAAGCAAAACAACAACACTCCAGACTACAGTTGGGGAAACCAAGCTAAAGAATTTTTAGACTTCGTCCCAAAGGCAACAAGGATTTTTGTTCGAGAAAGGTTCTTGGACTTGGGAGTGGGGAGGTGGGTAAGACTAAGGCAGGGGATAAAGGAAGTAGCTATCACAAGCATTCACATTGTAAGGTTGACTGTATCCCTGTTGCTCTGCTGAGAACCGTCCCATGGACCCCACCTCATACAGTGACAGCCACGTCCTCGCAGGGCCCCCTCCTCACCCAGTACAGCCCATGTCCTCGCAGGGTCCCCACCTCATACAGTGACAGTCCATGTCCTCACAGGGCCCCCACCTCACACAGTACAGCCCATGTCCTCTCAGGGCCCCCACCTCACACAGTACAGCCCATGTCCTCGTGGGGCCCCCACCTCACACAGTACAGCCCATGTCCTTGCAGGGCCCCCACCTCACACAGTGACAGCCCATGTCCTCCCAGGGCCTCCTGCCATGTACAGTCTGGCCGAGTCCCTCTCTGCTTCCACCCCCAACAGGGCCCTGCTCGCCTCTTGTCCTTCCAGCCCTGCTCACCTCTGCTCTCTTGGACACGCTAGACATGGTCCCTCCGGGCTTGCCACCTCGCTTATTTCTTTCTGAATCTTTGCTAAAATGTCTCCTTCCCAATGAGACCTTCCTTGATCTATTCAAAACTGCAGACCGCCCGCCAGCACTCCCCAGGCCCCTTCCCAGCCATGGTTTTCTCCACAGCATTTAACACCATCAGACACACTACAGACACATTTGTGTTGTTATTTATGTCCTGTCTTTCTCTACTAAACTGTAAGTTCCCAGAGGTAGGGCTTTGTGGCTGTTTTGTTCTCTGCCAGCCCTGGGGCCTAAAATGTGCCTGGCACCTAGCAAGTGCTGATTTGAGATCTGGTGAACAAATTAACAAATGAATGAGCAGTTGTCTGCCCAAAGGAGATGACAGTGAAACTGACTGGTTGGGGCAGGGAGGACAGGATGACAGTGAGGTTCCGGCGGCCCACCATCCTGGCATAGGGAACACACCGTTGGGGTCCCATCTCTGCACCCACTCTGTGGGTGGCTGGGTCACCAAGCAGGCCAGCATCTGCTCTCGCTGATGTTCCTCCTCGCCCCCAGGTGCACAAGGAGTACAGCAAGTGCCTGCGTCACTCCTACTGCTGCATCCGCTCCCCGCCCGGGGGCACGCACGGCTCCCTCAAGACCTCAGCCATGCGAAGCAACACCCGCTACTACACAGGGACACAGGTATGGAGTTCGGGCAGGATACAGGTAGGGCTCCATGGGCTGAGGCTGGAACAAGAGCCCTGGAGGCCGGGTGCTCGGTCCCAGTCTCTGATAGTACTGACCAACTGAGAGAGTTTGGGAAGGGCCTGCTGAGGACCTCCTCACATCTGGGCTATGTCCCCAGAGCCGAATCCGGAGGATGTGGAATGACACCGTGAGGAAACAGACAGAGTCCTCCTTCATGGCGGGCGACATCAACAGTACCCCTACCCTGAACCGAGGTGAGAAGGGGTTCCTCTGCCTGGCTCCAGTCCCTCACAATTCTTGGATTCACATCTCTGGGCTGCTTTGTGACCTCTGACCCCTTGGGCAGGTACCATGGGGAACCACCTGCTGACCAACCCTGTCCTGCAGCCCCGTGGTGGCACCAGCCCCTACAACACCCTCATCGCCGAGTCTGTGGGCTTCAATCCCTCCTCGCCCCCTGTCTTCAACTCCCCAGGTAAAAGCACTCTGAGGAGACAGTGCAGTGGTGCCGGGAGAGTGCGCCATCACTGGTCGGTATCATGGGGTCGCGGGCCGGGACTCTGCATTCTAAACTCACTCCTAACCTTCTCTATTTTCTCTCCTGGCTGGCACCTACAGGGAGCTACCGGGAACCAAGTAAGTGTAGCTCTTTTCTGACAACATTTCTGAGGCTGAGCAAGGCTAGTTAGTGGCCTTCTCAGACGGCCTCACTTAGGGAGAAGGAGAACTCAACGATGCAGTCCCCACCCCCCGCTCAGCCCGTCTCTGGCTTAGCAGCCAGATGGGTGGTATTCTTTGAGCTTGGGCCTTCAGTGGGGAAATGGTAGTGATGAGGGTCAGAGCACAGGAGCAGCCATTTCTCTGGACCCAGTCATCCCAGGCCTCCTCACACTGCTGAGAACCTGAACCCCCACTGGGAGGGAGTCCTGGGAGAATAGGTCCCCAGCCCCCTCTGCCACCAACCTGCTACTGACCTGGCATCTGCACTGCCAGTGAGGAAGAGAGGGAGCATGAGACCAGAGTCCCCGAGAGCAGGGGCGAGTGCAGAGAAAGCCTCGGGGTGTGGCCGGGCCCCTCCTGTGCTGTCCCAGGAACAGGCCCTCTCCCCTCCTAACCAGTCCCTTTCACCCCTGCAGAGCACCCCTTGGGAGGCCGGGAGGCCTGCGGCATGGACACCCTTCCCCTAAACGGCAACTTCAACAACAGTTATTCCTTGCGAAGCGGCGATTTCCCTCCAGGGGATGGGGGCCCCGAGCCACCCAGAGGCCGGAACCTGGCCGATGCTGCCGCCTTTGAGAAGATGATCATCTCTGAGCTGGTTCACAACAACCTGCGGGGGAGCAGCAGCGTGGCCAAGGGCCCCCCACCGCCCGAGCCCCCTGTGCCTCCCGTGCCCGGGGGTGGAGGTGAGGAAGAGGCCGGAGGGCCTGGGGGTGCTGACCGGGCCGAGATTGAACTTCTCTACAAGGCCCTGGAGGAGCCACTGCTGCTGCCCCGGGCCCAGTCGGTGCTGTACCAGAGCGATCTGGACGAGTCGGAGAGCTGCACGGCAGAGGACGGGGCCACCAGCCGGCCCCTCTCCTCCCCGCCTGGCCGGGACTCCCTCTACGCCAGTGGGGCCAACCTGCGGGACTCACCCTCCTACCCGGACAGCAGCCCAGAGGGGCCCAGTGAGGCCCTGCCCCCGCCCCCTCCCGTGCCCCCAGGCCCCCCTGAAATCTACTACACCTCTCGCCCGCCAGCCCTGGTTGCCCGGAATCCCCTGCAGGGCTACTACCAGGTTCGGAGGCCTAGCCACGAGGGCTACCTGGCGGCCCCGGGCCTGGAGGGGCCAGGGCCTGATGGGGATGGGCAGATGCAGCTGGTCACCAGTCTCTGAGGGACCTCATGGACCGGGGGCTGGTGGACCAATGCCGAGGAGGAACCCTGGGCGGGCCTCTGGTAGGGAAGGGGACTGGTGGAGGCAGTGGCTGGGTGGCCACTCTCTCCAGAGGCACCCCTCAGTTATGGGCCCGACAGCGCCCTCTAGGGGACTCTGATATGGGGGCCTGAGGTGCAGGGTCACAGACAGGGTTTCCCACCAGCCACATGCACCAGCTCTGTTTTGGGGGAAGTGCAGTGAGGAGGAGCCCAGAGGTCCCCAGGGGAGTGAGGAGGGTGAGAGTGGAAGGGCACACAGCCCATTTCCTGACCCCCCCGTTCCTACCCCTTGGAGAGATGATGGCTTTGGCTTCCCTGGGCTGCAGGGGCAGCTGCCTTCTGAGGTTGCCAAAGTCCCCACTGGATCAAACCTGTCAGCTGCTCCTTTGCAGCCAGAAGTGCTGCGGCTCCACCAGGAGGAAGCAGTGGGAGCAGAAGGACAGATAGGTTCCTCCTGACTACAGTTCCCTGCTCCCTGGAGACTGGGGCTTCTGGCCCATGAGAAAGCCCCAGGGCCAGGGCTGTGGCTGGTGGTTTAAAGGTTGAACTTTCTCCGAAGCTCCTTCCCCTTGCTCTTCATCCCTGCCTCCCAGGCAAGCCTGCCCCCTAGCCCTCCATGACTGCACCCAATGACCCCCTCCCTTAGGGTGACTCCTGATGAAGCACAACTCCCCGCAGAGGCCCCAGCCCACAGGGGTGGCCATATTTGGGCAGTTCCCAGTCCTGTGGGCTCGGCTATCTGGGGAGCAGATTTTGGGTCTGGATCTCCCTGGGGAGTGGGTCCTGGGCTTGGATCTTTCCCTAGGGGGCCCTCTTACCCCTCCCTCTTTCTTCCCTCCCCATTGCTGTAAATATTTCAACGAAATGGAAAAGAAAAAAGACAAAAAAAAAAAAAAAAAGAAAAGAAAATCTCATCACTTGAAGCCACTGGGAGCCTGCAGCCCAGGCCAGCTCTGGCTTTCCTAGGAACAGAGCAGCGCCCGCTGCACCCGGCAGCCAGGACTTCTCCGTGTATGTGCGCATCCCCAGCCGGGGCGGGGAGGGCCACCTGTGCAGCTTTTGTACAACCCAGAGACAGAAAACAAAATCTAGAAGCAACATCGAAACAAAGAACCTGTCCCCTTTCTGGCACCAGGTGTCTGTCCTCTCCTCCTGGACCCCTGCCAGGCATCAGTCACCCTCCTGGGGCGTGTACCTCACCACCTGCCCCAGGACCAGGGGCCTGTCTCCCCTCCCCTCCCCAGTGGCCCAGGGGAGACACCCTCACACCCAAAGATGCTTCTGCCAAGATGGCTGTGCTGTCTGTCCCTTTGAGTTCCTGCTTCTTGTATATTGCTTCTGGGACTCTGGGCCAGGGAGACTGGGCTTCCTTCCGATCTAAAGAGCCTGATGGGGCTATGAAGACCGGAAGAAGCTAGGGTAGGAGAGGGCAGCAGGATTTGATGGCGGTGGGCATGGCTGAGGAGGGCAGGTTGGGAATGGTGAGGCTGTCTTCTCTAGGAGGGAGGGGGGCGGGTAAGAGATCCCTGCAGGGGAGGCAAAGCCAGGAACGAGGGTCTGGGGTCAGGACACCCATGTCTGGGGGCTCTACCCACAAACCTCCAGGCCCTGGCAGCCCCAGGTTTGGGGTGCCTCCTGAGTACCTTTCCTATCATCTCCCGGTCCCCTTCTCCAGCCTGTTACCCTGACCTTCCCAGATCCCCCCCAATCTTTGGAGTAGCGGAGCCCCATTGCCAACACTAGTCTATCCCCTTTATTGCCATTTCCCCAGGGGTGGCCCCTCCACCTCTGCTCTGACCCCTCCCTGTCTCTTGTCCTTCCTTCGTTTCTCACAAGTGCCATGAGTTTTTAAACATCTCCGGGTCTCAGCCTGCTGCTGCCATAAACTTCTTTGGGTTAAAGTGGAGGGGCTCTAGGGAGGAACTAAGGGAACTGGACAGGTAGGTGGCTATGGGACCCTTTTTGCTGCTAGAAAGCTCCTCCTCCTCCTCCTGGGGAGCTGGGGCTGGCATGTCCCCATCAATTGGGGGAGAAGGGGTCAGACCAAAGATGGTGATTTGTCCCATGTAGGAGGATAGACTGGGGAGAAGGTAGGGTTAGGTTCCATCTCTGGCTTTTTCTGGGAGGGCATAACCCATTTCACCAGAAGACGATGGGTGTGGGGAGCCGTGAGGGCTGCACAGGGAGGAGGCGTAAAGAAGAGGACAGCTTTGTGAGGAGGGCAGGAGACAGCTAGCTGTCTGGCCCTCCCTTGGCTTCACTAGACCAGGAGCTCCGCAGTGGGGAGGGACGGCAGTGGTCTGTGAAGAGCCGATTGGAGACAAGGGTAGATGAGTTGGCCCTGCCCAGGTGAGCCCAATCTGGGGCTGCCTGTGACAACAGAAGGGGGTTAGGAGATCGGAGCAGGGGTGGGCGAGTTCCTGGGGGGGGGGGGGACTGAAGAAATGGCAGGAGTCCACTTCCTCTCTTCTGCTCAGCCCTCCTTTATCTCTCCAGACTCGGACAATCAAGGGGGAGAGGGTGTAGCGAGTTCCTTGGTTCCCATTCAAGCAGGAACCACCAAGGTGGGTTCCTAGACCTCAGAGCCGCATGGCAGGGCCCCCTGGTGGGGCTGGACACCACTGCAGCCCAGTGCAAAGCCACCCCTGAGAGCCCAGGTGTTCCCCCCCACCCCAGCCAGACCTGGTGCCTTGACGCCCCACCCCAGCTGGGACAGTATAGAGAAGGGTCTTGGTTTCCTCTCCTACTCCCTTCCTTGGGCTCCTAAACTCATTTGCTCCTAAATCTTGTTTTTCTCTGGATTTTTTTTTTTTCCTCTGTGGTTTTCCTTGCCTTTCTCTGTGTGTTCACCTCTCCTTCCCTGTGTCTTTCTCACTATCTCTGTGTTCCTCTTTCTCCTCTCATCCTCAATTTCCCTCTGTCCATTTGGGCCTCCTTCCCCCTCTCCCACTCCCCTAGTCCCTCCCTCTTTGGTCTTTTCGATATGCCAAACCAATTTTGGGTCGAGTGCATTTAACGAGAACAAAACAAAAGGCTCATAACAACAAGAACGTTTCAGAAAAAAACAAAAAGTTAAAAAAAAATTGTTGAGTCAAAAAATCAAACAATAAAGAAATTAAGATTTCTTGGAACGATCAGAGTGGTGTGATTCATTGGGGGCAAGAAAAGGGTGAGTGGACCTGCATGGGACACCCCCCCCCCCCCCCCCCGGCTCTGACTTGGAGAGGAATCTGTACTTCCAAGCTGTAGGACCCACAGCACAGGCCTGGCGATAGGCAGAATCTTTAACATTTACAGAGAGCTTAGTAAATCCCAGGGCCTGGCTAAGACTTCCAAGGGGCAGTTTCTCTGAATCCTCACAAATCTCTAGGATGTAGGTTAGCGCTCCATTTTACAGATAGGGGAACATGCTTACAGAGCCTGGATGTACCCTATGTCTCTCTGGGCTGGGCCACTGTGCCATTTTCCTCCCGGAGAAGCCCTTCCTTTCCTAGACCACTGTCCCCACACTGTTTTCAAGCAAAGCATGTATGATTTCCAGCTACCTTTCCTGAACATCCCCATGCTGCTGGAATGGTGCGTTTCAAAACCTGACAGCACAGTGGAATTGCATCATGTGTATTTCACATTCTCACATATAACTACCAATGCTCAGAGAGAGATGTGATTATTAGAACAGGGCAAGCATCTTTCACTACGCCCTTTGGCCTTAAAACACCTGGTGGCCAGGATGTCACACTACCCTCGACTCTCCTTCCACCTCCTTAGCCAATCCTTCCCAGTCTCCTTGGCTGCTTCCTTCTCCTTAATGTTGGGGGACCCTGGGACTCACTCAGTCCTGGGACCTGGGAGATCTCCAGTCTCAGTTCTCAATAGTACCTCTATGCTGATGACCCCCAAATACAGATCTCCAGACAGAACTTCTACTTTGAGCTCCGGATTTACATATATCCAACTACGGACTCTACCTCTCATCTGGAGTGTTTGGTGGGCTCTCAATGTTCCAAAACCAAACTCCTGACCTCCCCCAACCCTGAGCTCCTCCCACAGTCTTCCCCATTTCAACTAATGGCAAGTCAACCCATTCAAGGGATGAATTTCCCTTGAACTCATTCCCTTGTTTCATTCCCTATCTTGACCAACAGTAAATGCGATGGCGGCTATAATTTCAATATGTCCAGAATTTTCACCACCTTGGTTCAAGTCACCATTGTCTCTCTCTAGGACCACGGCAACTGTCTCCTAACTGGCTCCCCTGTCCCTCCTCTCCAGGCTATTCTCAACACAGAAGCTAGGTGATCTCGTGAAATGTATTTTATCCCTCCCCCACCCAAAACTCTGCAATGGCCTCCTCTCACCCAAAGTAAAAGTCAAGAAGTCAAGGTCATCACAATGGCCTACAATGCCTATAGCATCTGACTTCATCTCTATGCTCTCCCCCTCCTTCACTCCACTCCAGCCACTTGGGGCTCCTCATTGTTCTCAAACATGCCAGGTACCCTCCTGCTTGCCTCAGGACCTTTGCAGTGACTGTTCCCTCTGCCCACAATGACCTCCCCCCACCTTCATCCACAGGGTTCACTTGTTTTCCTTCAGGGCTTAACCAAATCACACCTCAGCAGGTCTTCCTTGGCCACTCTATTTAAACTTGCAATCCACTGCTCCAGAACTTCCTAACCCCTTCCTTGCTTTATTTGTCTCCCATAGTACACTCATCCAGCAAACTATTTTATCTGGTGTATTGTCTGCCTCCTCCACTAGAATATAAGTTCCATGAGGGCAGGGATTTTTTGTCTGTTTTTTTCACTGCTATCCCCCAGTGCCTAGCAGTGTCTGGCACACAGTAGGTGATCAACAAGTATCTGTTAAAGGAAGAAAAGCTGAAATGAGCATAATGTTCAGCATGAGCATGAGGTGATGGCAGTTAGGAATCTGCCTCTCCCTCGACTGGCTCCAGTTCCCACACACCTCTCACGGCCTGATTCTAAGCCTATAATTCAGCAAGGCCTCTAAGCCCAAGTTAAATATTTTAGCTGGTGCCAAACTGAAGAAAGGGAAATCTGTTCCAATGCTGGAGGAGGAACTGACTCTATAGGACTTACTGAGGGATGGTGTATGCTCTATGGGCAAGCCCAAGGAATTTAAGGGTAATTAATTTTTAACTATGTATGATTTTGAGCTCATGCTTTGTGTAAAGTACTAGCATCAGAAGTCCTGTAACTTCTAACTTCAGAGGGAAGGATAAGAATCAAGACCACCAGGATCAGCACAAACCTGACTCCTATGAGGTGGAGGTCAGACATACCCTCCACTCTCCAACTTTTTTACCAGTTCTGACACCAGCCGTCTCTCCCACAGTACTCTCTACTTCTCTGCCGGGTTTGATAATTTGTTGCAATGGCCACACAGAATGCACGGACCATACTCACAGTTATGGGGTTTATTAGGGAAGTAAGAGGCTACATCTCAGGATCAGGATCAACTCGGAAGTAATAGGATACAACTCTGGAGATAGGATGCAGTTCGTCAGTCAGAACAGCTTCCAACCAAGACAGCTCTCAGCTACTTCTCAGCCCTGCCTCCAGGCATGTTGCACTTCTCAGCTGGGCGAGCTTCCTCTTAGCTGGGCTAGTAGGACCTTCTCTTGGCTATGCTTGCTCAGGCAAGGGTTACAGCTCTTTAGTTCTGCAGACAAGTGCCCAGAAGCACACTACTCTACCAGCAAGCCTCCTGCCCAAAGGCACTCAGCTGTCTTGCTCTGTGGGTCACCAGGAAGCCCACCACAGCTGTCTCACACCAGTTTCCTAGTTCTTACTGCTCATACTACTACCACCGTCTCGTGCCATCTTGCACTGTCCTGCACTATCTCCAGTGTTAGTTCTGTCTCTTGGGTCTAGGAGGTTCTCAAGCAGGGGCCCTGGGTCCAAAGGACATGCTCTGCTCCAGATTCTTTTTCATGGTAGTGAGATCCACCTCCAGTCTCTGTGGGATAACCCTTATAAGCCTGGCAGGATGGCAAAACTGACCAATCCCCTCAGTAGACAAAAAGTCACTTAATTTGCATAGTAATTGACCAATCCCCACAAGAGTTTTACACACCTTATTTGCATAGACTGTGGCCTAACAAATCATCTTGATAGAACTATGAACCCAGGGCCAGAAAGGCCACATATAAAGAGAAACCCATTGCCATGCACTCCGATTTTGAAATCTAACCCCTGCATAAGATGAGACTATAATATGGCCAGTTCCTCAGCCTTTATGACCCTTACTCTCCCCAGCACTATACACTTCCTTCTCCACTGTGGCTGACAACCTATGACCATCAGGTGGTCATTAGTGGCACAAGTACACACCTGGATCAACCATTTGACCCTGCCCTGACATTTAGGCTAAGATTTATCATTTCAAAGCTCTTTCCTACATTTTATCTCATTTAATTTTCATGAGGTATGTATTATCTTAAATCGAAGAAACGGAACCTGGAGTGATTAAATAAATGACTTACTCCAATGAGTTATTAAACAGTTGTCGTCAAGTTGCTTCCGGCTCTTGGTGACCCCATGTGTTTCAGGGTAGAACTGCACCCCATAGGGTTTTCAATTGCCAGGTCTTTCTTCTGAGGCACCCGTGGGTGGATATGAACTGCCAACCATTTCGTTAGTAGCCGAGCACTTAACCACTGGCACCACCCAGGAACTTCCTACACCAGTAGTTAGGCAGCTCAAAATGCTAACACCTCCACTCTCTCCACTGCTACTCAAAATTGTTCTGGAAGTCCTTGTTGTTGTTGGTTGCCATTAAGTTAATTCTGACTCACCGTGACCCCATGTGTGCAGAGTAGAACCGCTCCATACAGTTTTCAAGGCTGTGACCTTTTGGAAGCCAAGCCCATCTTCCGAGGTGCCTCTGGGTGGGTTCGAACCTCCAACCGTTCAGCTAGTACTTCAGCGCTTAACCATTTTTGTCACCCGGGTACTCGGCTCTAGAATTCCTAGACAGAGAAATTAGGCTGGGGAAAAGAAAGTATCCAAATCAGGAAGGAGGAAGTAAAACTATCTTTTTTCGCAGATGACACGATTGTATACATCGTGTGGTTAAATGAGTTCATTTATGTGGTCTTTTGCCTTGGTTCTTTGGAAAAACAGCTTGAGAGATTTTTTTCCCCTAAGCCCTGAGGAGTTACTTTTGCCCTAGTTTTCTACCCCAGAGGGTGTGTTACTTATGTCCAGGTTGATTGACATTTCCAGGGTAAACTATAAACAACTGTGGCTTGATACTTTTTGTGTGATCCTGGGCTGCAGCCTGCCCTGTGATTGGTATGCACTTTGCAGGGATTAGTCACTATGATACACAAATGAATTGACTATAGATTAGTTAGAAAACTAAAAGGGAAGAACATGCTCCACATTTCTCAAGCTAAAAGAACTGAAGAAAAAATTCAAGCCTCAAGTTGCAATACTGAAGGATTCTATGGGCAAAATATTGAACGATGCAGGAATCATCAGTAGAAGATGGGAGGAATATACAAAGTCACTGCACCAAAAAGAACTGGTCTACATTCAATCATTTCAGGAGATAGCATATGATCAAGAAATGATGGTATTGAAGGAAGAAGTCCAAACTGCACTGAAGGCATTAGAAAAAACAAGGCTCCAGAAATTGACAGAATACCAGTTGAGATGTTTCAACAACAGATGCAGTGCTGGAGGTGCTCACTTATTTATGCCAACAAATTTGGAAGGCAAATTGCGGAAATTATCGAACATCATCATTAACATCACACACGAGTAAAACATTGCTGAAGATCATTCAAAAGTGGTTGCAGCAGTACATCGACATGGAACTGCCAGAAATTCAAGCTGGATTCAGAAGAGGACGTGGAACAAGGCATATCACTGCTGATGTCAGATAGATCTTGACTGAAAGCAGAGAATACCAAACAGATGTTTACCTGTGCTTTATTGACTATGCAAAGGCATTTAACTGTGTGGATCATAACTAATTATGGATAACATTGTGGAGAAAGGGAATTCCAGAACACTTAACTGTGCTCATGAGGAACCTGTACATAGATCAAGAGGCAGCAGTTCAAAGAGAACAAGGGGAAACTTCATGTTTTAAAATCAGGAAAGGTGTGCATCAGGTTGTGTCCTTTCACCATACTTACTCAATCTGTATGCTGAGTAAATAATACGAGAAGCTGGACTATATGAAGAAGAAGGGGGCATCAGAATTGGAAGAAGACTCGTTAACAACCTTCGATATGCAGATGACACAACATTGCTTGCTAAAAGCAAAGAGGACTTGAACCACTTACTGATGAAAATCAAAGACTCCAGCCTTCAGTATAGATTACACCTCAACAGAAAGAAAACAAAAATCCTCATAACTAGAACAATAAGCAACATCACGATAAATGGAGGAAAGATTGAAATTGTCAAGGATTTCATTTTACTTGGATCCACAGTCAACGCCCATGGAAGCAGCAGTCAAGAAATCAAACAACATAGCGCATTGGGAAAATATGCTGCAGAACTCTTTAAAGTGTTAAAAAGCAAAGATGTCACTTTGAGGACCAAGGTGCCATGGTACTTTCAATTGGCTCATACGCATGTGAAAGCTAGACAATGAATAATGAAGACTGAAAAAGAATTGATGCCTTTGAATTATGGTGTTGGTGAAGGATATTGAATATACTATGGACTGCCAGAAGAACGAACAAATCTGTCTTTGGAAGAAGTACAGCCAGAGTGCTTCTTAGAAGCAAGGATGATGAGACTTTGTCTCACATACCTCGGACATGTTATCAGGAGGGACCAGTCCCTGGAGAAGGACATCCTGCGTGCTGGAGGGTCAGTGAAAGAGATGAAGACCCTCAACAAGATGGACTGACAGACACAGCGGCAGCAACATGGGCTCAATCACATCAATGATTGTGAGGATGGCGCAGGACTGGGCAGTGTTTCGTTCTGTTGTACATAGGGTCGTTATGGGTCAGAACCAACTCAAGAGCACCTGACAACAACAACAATGAAGTTACTATAGCGTACTATGCATATAAAGTGTCCGTGTCCTACCGAGAGGGGACTGGTCAGTTCATGGCCCTGGTGCGAGGGCCATGCCTTGAAATTGATGAGGAGTTTTGTATGTATGCAGCCAACCCCACAGAGGTTTTTCAGACAGAAAGAAGAAGGAAGACAGGAAACAGGGAGAAGCAGAAAGAAGAAAAGGCAAGAGAGAAGCAGAGAGAAAGGAAGCAAGGAACCTCCTAAAAGAGCTGTAACATGGTGTCTTAGGCTGGGTTCTCTAGAGAAACAAAACCAGCAAAGTGTATAGATATACATAGAGAGAAATTTACATTAAGGAAATGGCTCATGTGGTTGTAGACGCTGGAATGTGGGTCAGGCTGGAGGCTTCTTCTGATTCACGTAGCCGCAGGGGCTGGTGAACCCAAGATCAGCAAATCAGACAGCAGGGCTCTGGCTTACAGGCTGCAAAGACCAATGAATCCTAAGATCAGCAGGCAAGACAGCAGGTAAGCTGCTAGCTCAAGTCCCAAGAACCAGAGGTCAGACAAGCAGGAGCAAGCTGCAGGATCCAGTGTGAGCAAAGCCCGTGAGCCTTGCCAGAAAGTCCACTTATATTCGATGTAGGCCACACCTCTAAGAAAACTCTCTTTCAACTGACTGGTTATTCACAGCAGATCCCATCATGTAGGTGATCACATTATATCAAATCTCATCATGGAAGTGATCACATCATTACACAACTGCCAAACTATATCGTAACTGCCAAACCACTGAGAATCATGGCCCAGCCAAGTTGACACACAACCTTGACCATCATACACGAGTCAAGGGCTGTAACACTAAAGACAGCCACAGGCCTGGAAGGGGACCTGTGGCAGAATCAGTAGTGATGGCAGGAAGGCTGAAGCTAGAGAGGCTTCTGAAGGGGCCAAGAGAAGCCTGTCTCAGGCGGCCGAGAGGAGGCCTCTCCTCGGGGCTGAGAGGAGGCCTGCACGGTCAAGAGGAGCTGAGAGAGCCGTCCTGCACTGAAGAGGGACTTTACCCACATGCTTCCTGATCCTGAGTTGTAGCCTGTTGATCCTGATCCCAAGTTGTACCCTATTACTTCCTTACTAAACCACTTAACTGTAAGTATGGTCTGTGAGTTCTGTGTGGCCATTGCTACAGATTATCGAACCCAGAAGAGAAGTAGAGAGTGCCGTGGGAGGACAGCTGGTGTTAGAACTGGTAAAAAGATTGGAGGGTAGAGGTATGTCTGACCTCCACCTCATGGGAATCAGCTTTGGACTGATCCTGGTCATTATCCCCTCTGAAGTTAGACAGGTTCTGACACTATTTTATTACTCCCACCATTTTACACATAGAAAACCCCAAAGAATCCACAAGAAAACTAATAAATGAATTTGGCAAAGTGGTAGGATACAAGGTCAACACACAAAAATCAGCTGGCTTTCTATATATTAGCAATGAGCAAGTGGGAAAGGAAATTAAGGAAATAATACTGGTCATGGATTCAATTGTGTCCCCCAAAAATATGTGTATCAATTTGGCTAGGCCATGATTCCCAGTATTGTGTGATTGTCCACCATATTGTCATCTGATGAGATTTTCCTATGTGTTGTAAACCATCTCTCTATGGTGTTGATGAGATGGGATTAGTGCCAGTTATGTTAATGAGGCAGAACTCAATCTATAAGATTAGATTGTGTCTTAAACCAATCTCTTTTGAGATATAAAAGAGAGAAGTGAGCAGAGAGACAGGGAGACCTCATACCACCAAGAAAGGAGAAGAGCACGTCTTTTGGACCCCGGGTCCCTGTGCTGAGAAGCTCCTAATCCAGGGAAAGATTGATGACAACGACCTTCCTCCAGAGCCGACAGAGACAGAAAGCCTTTCCCTGGAGCTGACACCCTGAACTTGGACTTTTAGCCTACTAGACTGTGAGAGAATAAACTTCTGTTTGTTAAAGCCATCACTTGTGATATTTCTGTTATAGCAACACTAGATAACTAAGACAATTATCATTTATACTAGCATCTAAAAGAATAAAGTACCTAGGAATAAATGTAACCACGAAGTTACTAAACTTACTAAAAGAAAGTGAAGACCTAAATAAATGGAAGGACATTCCTTGTTCATGGAATGAAAAGCTTAATATAGTTAATATGCCAATACTACCCAAAGCAATATATAAATTCAATGCAATCTCTATCAAAATTCCAATAGTCTTCTTTACAGAAATAGGGAAGTCAATCCTCAAATTCATGTGGAAGGGCAAGGGACCCAAAATAGCTAATTGCAATCTTGAATAAGAAGAATAAAGTAGGAAGACTCACACTACCTATTTCAAAGCATATTATAAAGCCACAGTAATTAAAACAGCCTGGTACTGGTATAATAACAGCTATATAAACTAATGGAATAGAATTGAAAGTTCAGAAATAAATCCATACATGCCTGGTCAGCTGATTTTCAACAAGGGTGCTAAGTCCATTAAATGGGAAGGAAGAGTCTCTTCAATAAATGGTACTAGGAAAATTGGATTTCCACAAGCATTAGAATAAATTAGGATCCATGCCTCACACCACACACAAAAACCAATTCAAAATGGATCAAAGACCTAAGTGTGAAAACTAACACCACAGAATTCTTAGAAGAAAATGCAAGGTTGTGGCTACAGGACCTGAGTTTTTAATGATGGGTTATCAGATAAGACAAAAAACACAAGCAGCAAAAGACAAAATAGATAAATGGAATCTCTTAAAAATTAAATGATTTTGTTCATCAAAGGACTTTATCAAAAAAGTGAAGACAATCTACAGATTGGAAGAAAAATTTCAGGAACCATATATCTGATAAGGGTCTAATACCCAGAATATATGTTTTAAAAACTCATATAACTTAACAAAAAGACAAACAACTCAATCAAAAAATGGGCAAAGGACTTGAGGAAACATTTCAAAAAGAGGTTATTTGAATAGCCAACAAGAACATGAAAAGATGGCTCAGTGTCATTAGCCATTAGAGATGCAAATCAAAACTACAGTAAGATACCATCTCATCGCTGTTAGAATGGCAATGATTGAAAAAAAGGAAAACAAAAGGGGCTGGCAAGGTTCTGGAGAAATTGGAACCCTTATCCATTGCTGGTGGGAATGTAAAATGGCACAGTCACTGTGGACAACAGTTTGGCAGTTCCTCAAAAAGTTGAACCCAGAACTACCATATGACACAGCAATCCCAATTCCCGAAGAAGTGAAGGCAGGAACAGGAACGGAAACCTGTACACCAATGTTCATTGCAGCACTTTTCGTAATAGCCAAAAAGAGGCAACAGCAGAAACGTCCATCAACCGATCAATGGATAAACAAAATGTGGTATATACACCCATACTCAGCCATAAAGAGAAATGAAGTCCTGATGCGTGTCACAACATAGATGAACCTTGAAAACATCATGCTGAGCGGAATAAGTCAGTTGCAATAGGACAAATACTGTATGATCTCACTTATATGAATAAATAAACCAAAGATTTTTAGTGGTTACTAAGGGTGGGAGGGAACACTGGTGGTGCGGTGGTTAAGAGCTCAGCTGCTAACCAAAAAACGTTGGCAGTTCAAATCCACCAGCCACTCCTTGGAAACCCTATGGGGAAGTTCTACTCTGTCCTATAGGTTCACTGTGAGTCGGAACCAACTTGACGGCATCCAACAACAACAACTATTGCTTGACCAAAACCCTTGCAGCTGCTACTATTTTCTATCTGTCCTGTCCCACTGCCTCCCATCACCCCCTGCTTCCTTCCAAACCACTCCAGCTTCTCACAACTAAAGACTTCACTTTAAGCCAACCATTCCTCTCCTAGGAATCTAGCCTAAGGAAACCACACATGTTCCCGAAAACTCAGCTTCAAGAATGTTCAGGATGTTTGCTGTAGTCAGGCGTCTAATAGAGAAAACCTGGGAGCAATCTAAAATTTCAGCATAAACTTTCTTTGATGGTTATGAGGGAGGGAGGGGGAGGGTTATTTACTAACTAGATAGTAGATAAGAATTATCTTAGGTGAAGGGAAGGACAGCACACACTACAGGGGAAGTCAGCACAACTGGACTAAACCAAAGCTGAGAAGTTTCCTGAATAAAATCAAACACTTCAAGGGACAGAGTAGCAGGGGTAGGGGTCTGGGGACCATGCTTTCAGGGGACATCTAGGTCAACTGGCATAACAAACTTATTAAGAAAATTTCTGCATCCTACTTTGGTGAGTGGCGTCTGGGGTCTTAAAAGTTTGTAAGCGGCCATCTAAGATGCATCAATTGGTCCCAACCACCTGGAGTAAAGGAGAATGAATAACACCAAAGACACAAGGAAAGTAGTAGCCCAAGAGACAGAAAGGGCCACATAAACCAGAGACTTCATCAGCCAGAGACCAGAAGAACTAGATGGTGCCCAGCTACCATCAATGACGGCCCTGACAGGGAACACAACAGGCAGTCTTGGATGGAGCAGGAGAAAGGTGAGGTGCAGAACTCAAATTCCAGTAAGAAGACCAGACTTAATGGTCTGACTTGAGACTGAAGGAACCCCAGAAAGCATGACCCCTGGATTCTCTATCAGCCCAGAACTAAAACAGTTTCTGAGGCCAACTCTTCAGACAGGGATTGGACTGGACTGTGGGACATAAAGTGATACTCGTGAGGAGTGTGCCTCTTAGCTCAAGTAGATACAAGAGACTAAAAGGGCAGCTTCTGTCTGGAGGTGAGATGGGAAGGCAGAGAGGGTTAGAAGCTGGTTGAATGGACATGGGGAATCAGGGGTGGAAAGGAGGAGCGTGCTCTGTCACAGTATGGGGAAAGCAATTAAACAACAATGTATGTATAAATTTTTGTATGGGAAAAAATAAAATTTCAGCACAGAAAATGGTTAAACAAATGATGCACATCCATTCCAACAGAATACCATGCAGCCATTAAAAATTATGATGCAGAAGAACATCAACTGATGTAGAAATAATATTCATAATTGTCTTAGTTATCTAGTGTTGCTATAACAGAAATACCACAAGTGGGTGGCTTTAACAAACAGAAATTTATTTTCCCACAGTTTAGGAGGCTAGAAGTCTGAATTCAGGGTGCTGGCTCTAGGGGAAGGTTTTCTCTCTCTGTGGGCTTGGCAGAAGTTTCTTATCTCTTTGAGCTCCTGCTCTTGGGTGATCTTCATGTCCATGTCATCTCTCTTCCCCATCTCTGATTGCCTATTCTGCTCTTTTTATCTCTTGCAAGAGATTAACTCAAGACACACCCTACAGTAATCCTGCCTCATTAACAGAAAACTCATTCCCAAATGGGATTATAACCGCAGGTACAGAGGTTAGGATTTATAACACATATTTTTGGAAAGTTTCTCTCTCATTAATCCCTCAGCCCCAATTCCCCTTGTCATAGGAAAATAATGTATTGTCTACTTCTACATATATACTTTCTCTTTTTTCATTAAACAAATCTTGGAGTACATCTGTACACAAAGTGCTTCCTGATTCTTGTTAACAGCTGCTTAGTATTTCATTAAATTGATAGATCATTGTTTTTTTACATAATTTATTTTCGTTTTTGAATGACAACTTTTTACAGGAGAACAAAGGCCCTCATGATCAATACAACTGGAAGAAGAAAGAACAGGAACTAGCCTTAACAAGATTTATTGTAATGTGGTGTTGGCACAGAAGAGACAAATGGGCCTACTGGAAATGGGTAAATAAATGGAAACTTGCTATATGACGAAGGGAGAGTTACAAATCACTAGGGAAAGGATGGATTCATCCAACCGTTCTCAAACTTTTTTGTCTTAGGACCCCTTCACTCTCTTAAAAATAACTCAGGACCCAAAGAGCTATTGTTTATGGGGATTATACCTATCTATATGGAGCCCTGGTGGCATAGTAGTTAAGAGCTAAGTCTGCTAACCAAAGTGGTCAGCAGGTCAAATCTACCAGGTGCTCCTTGGACACTCTATGGAGCAGTTCTACTCATAGGGTTGCTATGAGGTGGAATCGACTCGACGGTAATGGGTTTGGTTTTTTGGTTCATACCTAACTATGTTTACTGTTGGTGCAATGGTTAAGTATTCAGCTGCTAACCAAAAGGTCAGCAGTTCGAACTCACCAGCACCCCGTGGGAGAAAAGACCTGTCGATCTCCTGTAAAGATTACAGCCTAGGAAACCCTATGGGGCAGTTCTACTCTCACACAGGGTCACTCTGAGTCAGAATCAACCTGATGGCACCCAACAACAACAACATATTTACCGTAGTAGGAATTTAAACTGAGAACTTTAAAAAATATTGATTAAGCCATTTAAAAATAACAGTAATAAACCCATTAAATGTTAACACAAATAACCTATTTTTCCAGACTGTGAAAATTGATTTTTCTATGTCATATATACTTGCAATTTTCTTAAAATTTGCAATATTTTTTCTAAAATAAAACTTGAGCTGCTGTGAAAAAAAATAACCTATTGTTATGAAAAATAACTATTTTCAAAAAATAATAAAGCAGTAGAAAGAGTGGCTTTGTTTTACATTTTTGTAAATCTCCTTACTGTTTGGCTTCATGGAAAACAGCTGGATTTTCACATTGGCGTCCACAATCAACCTGTTGCCATATGCTGTTTTGGTTTTTTTAATATGAGGAAAATCTAGCCTCACACATATGTAGTTGGAAAAGGGAGGAGGGTTTTAATAGCCTTTTCAGATAACTGGGGATATTTCACTTTGTTACTAAGGCCAAACTCAACAAGTGCTGGTGCATTAATAGCTGCAGTGTGGAATCTGAAACTGTATCGCTGAACTTTTCCTACTTATTACATTACATTTCCTTGGGCTGTCTCACAATTTGAATAGATCTTTCAGCCCTGCATGATTTTGTAACATCATGCATTGATCTTTTGGAAAATACTGATTTACTGAGTTATTGCATTTCATTACACAACAGTAAAAAAAAAAATTATATTTGTTAATATTACCAGCGATCTCATCACAAAAGTCTTTAAATATTGAGAAGCTGTGAAGCTCATGCTGGTGATAAAAGTTGTCCAAGATTTTAAATTTTGCTTGAAAGCTCAAATTTCAGCATCGGCAACAAACTGTCAGTTGTTTTTTTACTTGAAGTGACTGGCTCATTTCATTCATTTTTAAGAAACTACCCATAAAAAAATAAAATTCAGGTTAAAAAAAAATACTTGCCAGATATGCTAATCTGAATAACCATAGTTTGTCTGTCAGTCATTCCTTCAAGTAAAAATGGTGCTCCATGAAAACAGCCGCCAGTTCAGCTCTCAACAAGTGTGCTCTTCCTTACCTACCACCATTCTTCAGCAAGCAACAGTGCTTTATACAAACTTCCCATTTCATGACACAAAATAGTTTAAAAGATCTGTTCGCAGAGCTCAAATTTAATAAAATTAATACTTTTCACTGCTCCTTCAAGGACATTCTTAAGTTAAACTTTTGTTTTAACTGTGAGTGTCATGGTGAAGAATTCAATAAGTACTAGTAAGTTTGCTGACGCTGCCTTGATTCCTGCTAAGGCACTAGCAGTTTTTCCCACCATTGCTTTTGTGTCTTCAGTGCAAATGTCCACACAGAGAAAATGGCAAATAGCATCTTAGTATTAGGAAGCATGTCTGGGTGGCGCAAACGGTTAAGTGCTCGACTATGAGCCAGAAGGTTGGCAGTTTGAACCCACTCATAGGCATCTCAGAAGACAGGCCTGGCAATCTGCTTCTGAAAGGCCACAGCCTTGAAAACTCTATGGAGCAGTTCCACTCTGCACACAGGGGGTCGCCATGAGTTGAAAATGACTCAAGGGCAACTAACAACAAGTATTAGAAAAATAGTTTACCTCGTGGACCCCCTGAAGGTCTTGGGGACTCCCAGGGGACCATACTTTAAGAACCACTGGACTGGTAAGTAACTAGAACTGGGACAACTGATTATCCATGTGGGAAAAAAAAAAAAAAATTAAATCACAGCCCTGCCTCATATCGAAACAAAATAAATTCCACACAAAAATAAATTTCAGGTGAATAAAAACACTAAATATGAAAGTAAAACTTCTGGAAGAAAAATATAGAAGAATATCTTTTTTATCTCAGGCAATTTCTTAGGCAAGGCACAAAAAGCACAAACCATAAATAGATTGATAATTCTGATGACATAAGTCTGGACATTGAAAGACACTATAAAAATGAAAAGGCTAGCTTCAGATGTGAGAAGAACTCCTGCACTAAATAAGGCAAAGATAATCCAGCAGAAAAATGTGCAAAGATATCACCAGGCCATTCACAGAAGAAAGGCAAATGGTCAATAATCATGAAAATAGCTCAACCTCACTAGTAATCAGGGCAATGCAAACTGAAACAACACTAATTCACACCCAACAGTGGGAGACAAATTAAAAAGTTTGACAATACCAAGCGCTGAGAAGGGCACAGAGTACACTATTAGGAGCTCTCACACACTGCAGGTGGGAGTGAGAACAGGTGTAATCATTTTGCAGAGTAAACTGGCAATCTCTAGTAAAGGTGAATGGGGCATTGGTGGTTCACTGGTAGAATTCTCGCCTTCCTTGCGGGAGACCTGGTTCGATTCCCAGCCAACGCACTTCGTGTGCAGCTGCCACTCATCTGACATTGGCGGCTTGTATGTTGCTATGATCTGTCTACCATGCCTGATGAGTCGGGGGCCGACTTCATGGAAGCTAACAAGTAAAGGCGAATGTTCCCATAACCAATGACCCTGTAATTCAATTCCTGGGTAAATATGATAGAGAAACTCCTATAAGTCTTCACAGGGAGACATACACAATTTATACTACATAACTGATCGTAATAGTAGAAAACTGGAAATAACCTAAATATCAACCAAGAGGAAAATGAATAAGTAAACTGATACAATCATAACAGTACTATATGGTAGCACTGTCCAATAGAACTTTCAGTGGAAATGTTCTCTCTCTGTGCTGTCCAATATAGGAGCCACAAGTGGCTACTGAAAACTTAAAATGGGACTAGTGTGACTGAGGAATTGAACTTCTTATTTTATCTAATTTTAATTAATTTGAATCGAAATAGCCATATATAGCTACAAAAAAACAAACAAAAAACCATTGTCATTGATTCCAGTTCATGGTCACCCCATGTGTTACAGAGTAGAACTGCTCCATAGGGTTTTCTTAGCTATAATCTTTATGAAAGAAGCCCTGGTAGTGCAGTGGTTAAGTGCTCAGCTGCTAACCAGAAGGTTAGTGGTTTGAATCCACTAGCTGCTCCACAGAAGAAAGATGTGGCAGGGTGCTTCCGTAAAAATTACAGCCTTGGAAACCCTACAGGGCACTTCTATTCTGTCCTATAGGGTCATTATGAATCGGAATTGACTCCACGGCAACACGTTTGGTTTGGGTTTTTGGAATCTTTATGGAAGCAGATCACCAGGCCTTTCTTTTGCAGCACCACTGGGTGGGTCCGAACTGCCAACCTTTAGGTTAGTCGAGTACAAACCATTTGCACCACCCAGGAACCTATTTGAAAAGCACAGCTATATTTCAGTAAAAATAAATGAATTAGAGCTACATACATATTTCAACACAGATAAATCACAAAAGCAGTACGAACGACCAAAAGAAAAGCAAGTTTCAGAAGGCAGGGGGGGACTAGAGTGAGGCAAGTGAGGTGTGTAGGGTGAAAATTTTAGGAGGCACTCACCTCAGGATTGTGCCAGTACAGACTGGGCATGTGCATGACCCTGAGAGTGAGTGCCTCCTTGCCTCACCCTAGTCTCAGACCTGTCAGAAGGATATATCCAGTCTGATACTGTGCTGGGGGATCTCCAACACCACGCCTAGGTTTGATGATTCACTCGGAGCACTCACAGAATTTAGCATATAATCAGACCCACAGCTATGATTTTTTTTTTATTATCGTGCTTTAAGTGAAAGTTTGCAATTCCAATTAGTCTCTTATACAAAAAATTTATACATACACTATGTGACCCTAGTTGCTCTCCCTATGCTGTGACAGCACACTGCTCCTTTCTGCCCCGGATTTCCTGTGTCCATTCAAAGAGCTCCTGACCCTCTCTGCCTTCTCATCTAGCTTCCAGACAAAAGCTGCCCATTTGGTCTCTTGTATCTACTTAAGCTAAGAAGCACACTCTTCACAAGTATCGTTTTATGTCCCATAGTCCAGTCTAATCTTTGTCTGAAGAGTTGGCCTCAGGAATGGTTTTAGTTTTGGGCTAACAGAGAGCCTGGGGGCCACGTCTTCCAGGATCCCTTCAGTCGCAATCAAACCATTAAGTCTGGTCTTTTTACTAGAATTTGAGTTCTGCACCACACTTTTCTCCTGCTCCATCAGGGACTCTCTGTTGAGTTCCCTGTCAGGGCAGTGACTGGTGGTAGCCAGGCACCATCTAGTTCTTCTGGTCTCAGGTTGATGGAGTCTCTGGTTTATGTGGCCCGTTCTGTCTCTTGGTCTACTATTTTCCTTGTGTCTATGGTGTTCCTCATTCTCCTTTACTCCAGATGGATTGGGACCAATTGATGCTTCTTAGATGGCTGCTCGCTAGCTTTTAAGACCCCAGACACCGCTCACCAAAGTGAGATGCACAACACTTTCTTAATAAACTTTGTTACATCACTTGACCTAGATGTCCCCTGAAACCATGGTCCCCAGAACCCCGCCCCTACTACTCTATCCCTTAGTATTTCGTTGTATTCAGGACACTTCTTAGCTTTGGTTTAGTCCAGCTGAGCTGACTTCCCCTGTAGTGTGTGTTGTCCTTCCCTTCACCTAAGATAATTCTTGTCTACTGTCTAGTTAGTGAATACCTCTCTCCCTCCCTCCCCACCCTCATAACCATCAAAGAATGTTTTCTTTTGTGTCTAAACCTTTTCTTGAGTTCTTATAATAGTGGTTTTATACAATATTTGTCCTTTTTTGACTAATTTCACTCAGCATAATGCCTTCCAGATTCACCCATGTTACAAGGTGTTTTGCAGATTCATCACTGTTCTTTATCGTTGCATAGTATTCCATTGTGTGAATATACCTGAATTTGTTTATCCATTCATCCACTGATGAGCACCTAGGTTGTTTCCATCTTCTTGCTATCATGAACAGTGCTGCAACGAACATGGGTGTGCATACATCTATTCGTGTGACAGCTCTTATTTCTCTAGGATATATTCCAAGGAGTGGGATTGCTGGATCGTATGGTATTTCTATTTCTAGCTTTTTAAGGAAGCACCAAATCGATTTCCAAAGTGGTTGTACCATTTTACATTCTCACCAACATTGTATAAGTGTTCCAGTCTCTCCACTACCTTTCCAACATTTATTATTTGGTGTTTTTTGGATTAATGCTAGTCTTGTAGGGGTGAGATGGTATCTCATTGCAGTTTTGATTTGCAATTCTCTAATGGCTAATGATCGTGAGCATTTCCTCATGTGTCTGTTAGCCGCCTGAATGTCTTCTTTGGTGAAGTGCCTGTTCCTATCCTTTACCCATTTTTTAACTGGGTTATTTCTCTTCTTGTTGTTGAGGCTTTGCAGTATCTCATAGATTTTAGAGATTAGATGATGATCAGATTTGCCACAGCCAAAAATTTTTTCCCAGTCTGTAGGCTGTCTTTTTAGTCTTTTGTTGAAGTCTTTTGATGAGTATAAGTGTTTGATTTTTAGGAGCTCCCGGTTATCTAGTCTCTCTTCTGGTGTTTGTGCATTGTTACTTATGCTTTGTAATCTGTTTCTGCTATGTATTAGGGCTCCTAGCGCTGTCCCTATTTTTTCTTCCATGATCTTTATTGTTTTAGATTTTATATTTAGGTCTTTGATCCATTTTGAGTTAGTTTTTGTGCTTCGTGTGAAGTATGGGTCTTGTTTCAGTTTTTTGCAGATGGATATCCAGTTATGCCAGCACCATTTGTTAAAGAGACTGTGTTTTCCCCAATTAACCAACTTTGGGCCTTTGTCAAATATCAGCTGCTTGCAGGTGGATGAATTTACATCTGGATTCTCAATTCTGTTCCATTAGTCTGTGTATCTGTTGTTGTACCAATACCAGGCTGTTTTGACTAGTGCAGCAGTATAATAGGTTCTAAAATCAGGTAGTGTAAGGTCTCCCACTTTGTTCTTCTTGCATAATGCTTTACTTATTTGGGGCCTCTTCCCTTTCCACATGAAGCTGGTGATTTTTTCTCCATCTCATTAAAAAATGCCGGTGGAATTTGGATCAGGATTGCATTGTATCTGTAGATTGCTTTTGGTAGCATTAACATTTTCACAATGTTGAGTCTACCTATCCATGAGCAAGGTATGTTTTTCCACTTATGCAGGTCTCTTTTGGTTTCTTGCGGTAGTGTCTTGCAGTTTTCATTATATAGGTCTTTTACGTCTCTGGTTAGATTCATTCCTAAGTATTTTATCTTCTTGAGGGCTATTGTAAATGTTATTGATTTGGTGATTTCCTCTTGGAAGTTCTCTTTGTTGGTGTAGAGGAATCCAACTGATTTTTGTATGTTTATCTTGTAACCTGAAACTTTGCTGAAATCTTCTATTAGTTCAGTAGTTTTCTTGTGGATTCCTTGGGGTTTGCTGTGTATAAGATCATATTATCTGCAAATACAGATACTTTAACTTCTTCCCTCCCAATTTGGATGCCCTTTATTTCTTTTTCTAGCCTAATTGCTCTGGCTAGGATCTACAGCACAATGTTGAATAAGGGTGGTGATAAAGGGCATCCTTGTCTGGTACCCATTCTCAAGGGGAGTGCTTTCAGACTCTCTCCATTTAGGATGATGTTGGCTGTTGGCTTTGTATAAACGCCTTAATTATATTGAGGAATTTCCCTTCTATTCTTATTTTGTTCAGAGTTTTTATCATGAATGGGTATTGGACTTTGTCAAATGCCTTTTCTGCATCAATTGGTAAGATCATGTGCTTCTTGTCTTTTGTTTTATGTGATGGATTACACTGATCGTTTTTCTAATGTTGAACCATCCCTGCATACCTGGTACAAATCCCACTTGATCATGGTGAATTATTTTTTTGATATGTTGCTGAATTCTATTGGCTAGAAGTTTGTTGAGGATTTTTGTGTCAATGTTCATGAGGGATATTGGTCTGTAATTTTCTTTTTTGTGGTGTCTTTACCTGGTTTTGGTATCAGGGTTATGCTGGCTTCATAGAATGAGATTGGGAGTATTCCATCCTTTTCTATGCTCTGAAATACCTTTAGTAGTAGTGGTGTTAACTCTTCTCTCAAAGTTTGGTAGAATTCTCCAGTGAAGCCATCCGGGCCAGTGCTTTTTTTATTGAGAGTTTTTAAATTATCTTTTCAATCTCTTCTTTGTTATGGGTTTATTTGGTTGTTCTACTTCTGTTTGTGTTAGGTTAGGTAGGTAGTGAGTTTCTAGAAATTTGTCCACTTCCTCTAGGTTTTCAAATTTGTTAGAGTACGATTTTTCATAGTATTCTGTTATGATTCTTTTGATTTCAGTTGCATCTCTTGTGATATCACCCATCTCATTTCTTATATGAGTTATTTGCTTCCTCTCCTGTTTTTATTTTGTCAGTTTGGCCAATGGTTTATCAATTTTGTTGATCTTTTCAAAGAACCAGTTTTTGGTCTTGTTAACTCTTTCAATTGTTTTTCTATTCTCCATTTCATTTAATTCTGCTCTAATTCTTATTATTTCCTTTCTTCTGGCACCAGAGGGCTTCTTTTGCTGCTCTCTTTCT
Organism: Dugong dugon; assembly: GCA_030035585.1. Classification (NCBI taxonomy): domain Eukaryota; kingdom Metazoa; phylum Chordata; class Mammalia; order Sirenia; family Dugongidae; genus Dugong; species Dugong dugon. The sequence goes on along the minus strand of CM057462.1, from coordinate 17,933,017 downwards.
ACTTGTTCAAGTTATAGGGTTAATGTTTTGATTTGGGCCCCTTCTTCTTTTTTGGATGTGTGCATTTATTGCTGTTAACTGACCTCTGAGCACTGCTTTTGCTGTGTCCCAAAGGTTCCGGTAGGATGTGTTTTCATTCTCGTTTGATTCTATAAATTTCTTTATTCCATCCTTAATTTCTTCTATAGCCCAGTCACTTTTGAGCAAGGTGTTGTTCAGTTTCCATGTGTTCAATTCTTTTCCTTGCTTTTTCTGTTATTTATTTCTGCTTTTATGTCTTTATGGTCAGAACGATGCTTTGTAATATTTCAGTGCTTTGGATTCTGTTAAGGCTTGCTTGCTTTATGGCCTAATATGTGGTCTATTCTGGAGAATGTTCCATGTGCACTGGAAAAGAAGGTACACTTGGCTGCTGTTGGATGAAGTGTTTGGTATATGTCCATGAGATCAAGTTGGTTGATTGTGGCATTTAGATCTTCCGTGTCTTTATTGAGCTTCTTTCTGGATGTTCTGTCCTTCACTGAAAGTGGTGTGTTGAAGTCTCCTACTATTTTTGTGGAGCTGTCTATCTCTCTTTTCAGTGCTGTCAGAGTTTGTGTTACATGTTTTGGAGCCCTGTCATTGGGTGCGTAAGTATTTATTATAGTTATGTCCTCCTGATGTACTGATCCTTTAATCGTTATATAGTGTCCTTCCTTATCCTTTGTGGTGGATTTTAAAGTCTATTTGGTCAGAGATTAATATTGCCACTTTTGCTTTTTTTGAGTGTTGTTTGCTTGATATATTTTTTTCCATCCTTTGAGTTTTAGTTGTGTCTTTAAGTCTAAGGTGTGCCTCTTGTAGGGAGCATATAGATCATGTTTTGTTTTCCATTCTGCCACTCTCTGTCTCTTTATCAGTGCATTTAGTCCATTTACATTCAGGGTAATTATTGATAGGTACGAGTTTAGTGCTGTCATTTCGATGTCTTTTTTTGTGTGTTGTTGACAGTTTCTTTGTTCCACTCAATTTTCTGTGCTGAGTCATTTTTCTTTATGTATTTTCTTTTCATCTTTTTCATTGTTGTTGATTTTGTATTTGCTGAGTCTTTATATTTTTCTTGTTTTTTATTCTGATGTGTAGGATTGTTAGCTTCCTTTGTGGTTACCTGCATATTTACCACTATTTTTCTAAGTTTATACCAGTCTTTTATTTCTTTATATTGCCTTGACTTCCTCTCCATACGAAAAATCTATGTCTACATTTTTTATTCCTTCTTTTTTGTTTTAATGTTGTCATCTTTTATATATTGACCTCTCTGTTTCCCTGCTTTCAGTGTTTTAGCTTTATTTTTGTGACTTCCCTATCTGGGTTGATATCTGGTTGCTCTGTCCTGTGTTCTAGTCTTGGGTTGTTACCTGATGTTACTGATTTTCTAACCGGAGGACTCCCTTTAGTATTTCTTGTAATTTTGGTTTTGTTTTTGCAAATTCCCTAAACTTCTGTTTATCTGGAAATGCCCTAATTTCGCCATCATATTTGAGAGACAGTTTTGCTGGATATATAAGTCTTGGCTGGCAATTTTTTTCCTTCAAGGTTTTATATATGTCATCCCATGGCCTTCTTGCCTGCGTGGTTTCTGCTGAGTAATCTGAGCTTAGTCTTATGGACTCTCCTTTGTAGATGACTTTTCATTTATCCTAAGCTGCTCTTAAAATTCTGTCTTTATCCTTGGTGTAGGCAAGTTTGATTATAATGTGTCTTCGCTTTCTTTTGGGATCTACCTTATGTGGGGTTTGATGAGCATCTTGGATAGATATCTTCTCATCTTTCACAATATGAGGGAAGTTTTATGCCAACAAATCTTCCACAATTCTCTCTGTATTTTCTGTTATCTCCCCTGTCCTGGTACTCCAATCACTCATATGTTATTCCTGATAGAGTCCCACATAATTCTTAGGGTTTCTTTTTTAATCCTTTTATCTGATTTTTATTCAAATAAGTTGGTGTCAAGTGCTTTATCTTCAATCTCACTTATTCTGACTTCCATTGCCTCAATTCTGCTCCTATGACTTTTTATTGAGTTGTCTAATTCTGAAATTTTATTGTTAATCTTCTGGATTTCTGATTGCTGTCTCTCTGTGGATTCTTGCAGCCTGTTAAATTTGTCATTATGCTCTTCTCTAATCTTGTTACATTCTTCTATTGCTTTGTGTGTTCCTTGGCTTGGTCTGCGTTTTGCGTCATCTCCTTCCTGATCTCTGGAGTTCTGTATATTAATATTTTTTATTCTGCCTCTGGTAATTCCAGGAAATACTCTTCCTCCGGAAAATTTCTTGATTATTTTGGGACCTTGCTGAAGCCATCATGGTCTGCCTTTTTATGTGATTTGATATTGACTGTTGTCTCCAAGTCATTGATAAGTTATTATATTTATTTATTTTGTTTGCTTGCTGTGTCCTAGCTTCTTGTTTTGTTTTGATATGTCCAAATAGGCTGCTTGTGTGAGCTAGTTTGATTATTGGCGACATTAAAGCTCTAACATCCTGTCACCAGGTGGTTAGATCTGTTACTGTGTGAGCCCAAGAGTACGTTGTCTCGTCTTGTATGGATTCAGCTCAGGTGTCCATGTAGTTGGCACCTACAGGTCACCATGTAGTATGCTCCCACCTATTGTCCTAGACATGCATGAGTAATTGGTGTACGCACAGGTATCTGGGGGTCACGCAGTCGGGGGTCACGTGCTAAGTAAGGTAGGGGACTGATGGCTGCCCCTAAGTGTCTGGGAGGAAAGTGTGTCCCTTTTACCTAGAGCTCGTAGGTGGGTGGGTTTTGCAGCTGGACTATGTGCACCCAGTGCCATTGGCTGTAAGGACTAGGGGGCACCACTTATTCTTGGACCCATCGTGGGTGGCTAGGTGGCATGGATGAAGCCATATGTGGGCATGTGAGGAACCTGCTTAATGGGCAGAGCAGTGTCAAATGTCATGAACTTGCCACTTCAGAGCTGAAACAGTTGAAGTTACATTTCAGGTATATACCCTGTTGTATTGTGGTAATGAGGGCCTACACAAGTCTATGCAGGAGCGAAAGGCATTCAAAGTCCGTGGACCCCTTATGCCTGTGCCTAGGCAGTACAGATGTGCCTATCCTGAGTTCCTGGCTTAGGGATGCTGGCAGATTATTTTTTCCCATTTGTTAATCTGTTCCCTCTCCAAGGCCTGGAGAATGGCTCAGGGCACGTGACGGGTCCTACTTCCAGCCCAGGGGACTCGGCAATCGCGGAAGCCAGTCGGAGACACAGTGCAGAGCAGGGAGTGGGTAGGTAAATGGGAGAGAGATTTTTCCCAAAGAGGGGTGTTTTATGATCCACGTGGTAGACCAGATGCAAGTTCTTACATTTTGCCAATTGTGTGCACGCCGCTTTTCACTGGTTCTGGATGGCTGAGCAGATTTTCTGCCACTAGGCCTCTCCCAATGTGGAAAACGCCTCCCAAGCACCACTGCTTGCCTCACCGTGCACGCGAGCTGTTATGGCCTGAAGTGCGCTGGCTTCCCCCAGGTCAGGTCTGGCAACTCCTTGCTGCTTCCAAACCATCTCTCCCTCCCCCTGCCACTCAGTCCAATTTCTCAACTTTGACTTTGATGTTCAGGGCTCCTAGATTGTCATATATAATTAATTCATTTGTTTTTGGGGAGTCTTTGTTGTAAGAGGGACCACAGGAATCGTCTGACTGCTCCACCATCTTGGCCCCGTCTCCACCTATGATTTATTACAGCAGAAGAGTACAAAGCAAAATTAGCAAAAAAGGCACACAGGGCGAAGACCAGAGGAAACCAGGCACAAGCTTCCAAGAATCCTCCCTCAGTGGAGTCTCTCAGAACATGCTTAACCTACAAGTTATAATACATGTGCAATGTTTTCTACCAGGGAAGCTCATGAGTAACTCAGTGCCCAGGGTTTTTATTGGGGGTTGGTCATGTAGGCTCCCTCTGCCTGCATGTACCAAAATTCCAGACTCTCTCTAGAAGGAAAGCAGGTATTCAGCATAAAGTACAGTTTAGACACAATGAGCTATTCCTATCATTTAGGGGATAATGGGAAACTTCCTGAAATCCAAATTCCCAGATGCCAGCCAAGGGCCAACCTTGTAAGCAGGCCTTTCTGAAGATAACAGTCTCAGGCCTGTTGTGTTCTCTTTTTGCACAGATATCATTGATATAAAATTGTAAAACATGAAAAACAATACTGTATATTGCTTACATACCCATGAATATGAAGATATAAAAGGATTCACAGAAAAATACACACCAAATTCAGTAGTGTAGTTACATTTGAGAAAAAGGGAAAGGAATGGATTTGAGGCAGGGGCAGATACCAAAAAACAAAACTCATTGCCGTCAAGTTGATCCCGACTCATAGCGACCCTATAGGACAGAGTAGAACTGCCCCCACAGGTTTCCAAGAAGCAGCTAGTGGATTCGAACTGTCAACCTTTTGGTTAGCAGCTGAGCTCTTAACCACTGTGCTGCCAGGGCTCTAACTTCTTAAGCTAGGTAGTGGGTAAAAGGGTGTATTGTTATAGTATTTCTTAAACTTTTTGTGTCTGTATGCATACAACTGAAATATTACATAAGAAGAATAAAAGCTTATTTGCTTACTACTATGTACTACTAAGGAGCTCTGGTGGTGCACTGGCTAAGCAGTCGGCTGCTAACCAAAAGGTCAGTGGCTCAAACCCACCAGCCACTCCATGGAAGAAAGATGTGGCAGTCTGCTTCCATAAAGATTACAGCCTAGGAACCCTATGGGGCAGTTCTACTCTGTCCTATAGGGTCACTATGAGTCCAAATCGACTCCATGGCAGTGGGTATGTACTACTAACGGTTCATGCTGATTGCTTTTCAAATTCCAGGTATTATTCTTTTACAAAGATCTACTGAAGACTTTCTACCTGCCAGGCCCTGTGCTAAGTTCTAGAAATACAACCTTGAACAAGCCCGGTGAGATCCCCGCCCTCAAACAGCTTTAAATCTACTGAAAGATGATGACAGATAAATGGCAAAATTTTAAAACGAACATAATTGCAGATTCTGATAAGAGCTACTAAGACAATAAAACAAGTTGATAAGATTAAGGAAGGGCTACTGTCAATAGGGTGGTCTGGAAATGTTTCTCTGAGAGGGACGTATGAGCTGAAACATAAATGATGGGAACGAGACAGCCATGCAATTATCTGGGGGAAGCACATTCCAGGTAGAGGAAACAGCAAGTGCAAAGTCCTGAGGCAGGAATAAGCCCGGTGTATTAAAAGAAGGGCAATAAAGCCAGTGTGGCTTGAGAGTGGTGGCAAGAGAGAGAGTGGTAGATGAGGTCTCAGAGGTCAGCTGATGCCACCATGCTGGGCCTCCTAAGCCATAGTGAAAATTTTAGGGTTCATTCTAAGAATGATAAGCCTTTGAAGGTTTTAAGCAGGGGAACGACATGATCTGATTTATATCTGAAGATCATTCCAACAGTTGTATGGAGAACTCATTACAGACAGGGTCATTTTCTCCACTGGCACCACAGACAGAGAGCTTTCCAGGGGCTATGATAAGTATGGAGTGGGGATAAAGGGGAAAAAAAGTTTCATGGAGAAAAAAGAAAACTGCAAAGTTGAAATGAATAAATGTTTAACTAAATGGTTAGAGAACTTAACATCATGGCAACTTCACTCATTGATAATTTAGTATTTGCAGAAAATCAAATTACATTTGGAAATAATTTGGAAGTTAGATTTTCTTGAGTCACAGAAATTCTCAAGTATGCCCAGTGTTTGCCAGGAAATCAAGCCAATTATAAATGTGAGTTTTCTTGCAGCCAAATAACATCAAAAGAAAAAAATAACTTCCCATTTTTTTAACAGAAAATTTTTTACTTAATGTAGGATGTAGATACAAAAAAAAATATGCCTAGCACCATGAGGCCTTAAGATTCTGAGACCCCAGAGGTAGCCAGGTAAGTGATGCTGGTGGTTTAGATCAGTGCTGTTAAGGTCTATAGAGTAGCAGAGGCTTACACTCCATCCTAGAAGGCCCAGAATACCAAAGGAGTGAGTTTGAACACTATCCAGGGGATCACTGGAAAGGCTTCTCTGAGGAAAAGGGCATTTAAACCAAGAGACCTAAATGAGAAGGCACTAGCTGGGCCAAGAGTTGGAAGAAGAGGTTCCAGGCAAAGGCTCTGAGCTGTCAGTTTTTTAAGGGAAAGAAAAAAAAAGGGTCAGTTTGGCGGGACTGAAGTTGGGGATGAGTGGGTAATCTGAAACAAAGTTTGTAGGATCTGGATGACAATGTTCTCATTCCAGAACGGTAGAAAACCAGTCACATTTCAAGCAGGGGAGTGACGTGATCCAATTGTTTTAGATTTGCACTGTCCTTTTTCCATAGGTGCCTATTTCGACTGCAAATTGAACTTCCAATTTTCTTTAAAATTAAAATTCTGAAATGCAATTCAGCTACCAGAAAACTTTTAAGTATGTTTGGAACAACTGGGACACATGAATCTACGTCTTCAACTACAAACTGTATGAAACCTAAAGGCAGAATAACTATTTCCAATGAAAATTTAGCATCTCAATTACAGATGTGCTGTACGTGTGAAACACACAGGATTTTGAAGCCTTAGTACTGAGTAAAGGAATGTAAGTTATCTCATTAGTATTTTTTAAAATCATTATGTTGAAATAATATTTTGACTATATGGGATTAGATGTCACGTTATTAAAATTAATTTCACTTTTTTCTTTTTTTAATGTGGATACTAGAAAATGTAAAATTAGCTATGTGGCTCGCGATTCTTTTCCACTGGACAGTACTGGTGGCTGATGTAAAGAGAGTGGTTGTAGAAGTTCTTGGTTGTTCCAGGCAGGAGGCGACGGTGGTCTAGACCAGTGGCGGGGATGGTGAGAAGTTTCTGGAAGTTCTGTGGAGTTATGAGTCATGTCAATGAATTTTCACATCCCCGTTCAATGGGCGAGGAAATGAGGGTGGCAGAACCCGGACTCGAACCCACGCCCATTGCTGAACGTTAGCGAACTCCCATTTGCAGAGACGCGCTTGAGGATTATTATCTACTGGAAACCTCCCAGCGGCCCTCGAGATGGCGACAGTGGGATTCGAACTAGGCCGCAGTCCCGAGGCCAGGCCAAGCGTAGAGCGTTACCGCCACTCCATCTCCCCAGGGCCAAGTCCAACGTTCACAACGTTCACAACGAACGCCCTGGCCGCCTGACTGGAGGAGCCAAGAGCTACTCAGAGACGCTCCCGGCAACGCTCACTTGATGCCACACACCGACACCGCAACACTCTTCTCTTCAAACCCGACGCAACCACGCAGGCGCCCGACTTCCCCCTCCCATCCCGCGAATTCCGGTCGCGCTCCCCCTCCCCAAGCCGCGCGGTCAACTCAGCCAATCGCCTATCATTAAACCGGCTTTATTCCCACCCACTCCCCCCTGCCAATCACCACTGGCGCAAGCACCGCCCTTCCTGCCCTCTTCAGCGAGCGCCGCGCGCCCCCGTTCGGCCGTTCTCGGCACCGCCCCGTGGGATGCGTGCCCCGGAAGGGCGGGGCGAAGCGCGCGCCACGCTGGTGCGGGAACCCTTGGGATTGGCCAAGAGGAGACCGGCGCTCCGTCTCCGCCCACTCCCGCCCTCTGCAGCCGAGTCGGAGACACTGGGGATTGGCTCCCTGGTGGGGACGGACGCCCAGAGAAGCATAGAAATGGTCCCGCCCGCCTCGCGCCCAGCGGAGAGGGAGCTCCGTAGATTGGCCCGGGAGTCTCGGCGAGCGCCCACCGGCGCTCCAGGATTGGATGGGGGCCAGCTCGCGCCGCCGGGGAGCGTTGGCGGTGATTGGCCGGAGGGCGGGGCGGCTATTTGAAGGCGGCGCGCGGACGAGGTGCGCACTTCAGTCCGCGTAGTGAGGAGGCGGGCGCGGCTCTGGGAAACGCTGGTCCCTGACCCCCCCCCCGACGAAGACCCTAGCTTGGCCCCGGCCCGGCCTCAGCCCGGGTACCAGCCCCAGCCTGGCGAGGCGATGGCCAAAGTGTCGGTGCTGAACGTGGCGGTGCTGGAGAACCCGAGCCCTTTCCACAGCCCCTTCCGGTTCGAGATCAGCTTCGAGTGCAGTGAGGCCCTGGCGGATGGTGAGGCTGGGCCTGTGTGGAGACACCCCTCCCCCACGGCCAACCCCGACTTACCCTAAAGACACTCCCACGGTCAACCCTGACCTCCTTGTGGAGACACTCCCCGCTCCCGTCAACCTCGATCTCCCCATGGAGACCACCCCAATGTCAACCCTAATCTCCCTGAGATTCCCCCCGCCACAGCCAACCCTAACCTCCCCATAGACTCCCCTCCCCCGGCCCGTCAACCTCGACCTCCCCAAGGAAACCCTCAAGTGCCAACCCTCACCTCCCCTGAGGCCCCCAATGCCAACCCTGACCTTCCCCTGAGACCCCCCCCCAGTGCCAGCATTGACCTCCTCCTGAGACTCCCCACACACAGCCAACCCTGCCCTCCCCATGGAGACCCCTCTCTCCATGGCCAACCACACCTTTTCATGGAGACCCTCCCCCACTGTCCCGCTTCCCTGTGGAAACAGTATCCCTTTTTTTGGTCGAGCTCCTACCAGCCAATCATTTAAGTAGAGACCTTCTCAGCCTCCATTCTTCCTTATGATAAGACGCCTTCCAAGTCACCCTCCATTTCTGTAAGGCCAGACCCCCCCTTCCAGCCACCCAGTGGGATGAGACTGTCCACTCATCCCCACTCCCTGTGGCCAGACACTCCCAACTCATTTTCATCCTGTAGAGACCCCAGCCTCCTCTCATCTTCCCTGTGAAGACCTCTCCTCCAAGCTCCCTCCCTTTTTCCCTGTGGAGACTCCCACTAAAGTTACCTTCCTTTTTCACTGTGGCATGATCTCACTCACCCCATCTCCCCTAACAATCCCCTCCCCAACCTGCTAATCTTTAAACATCTTTCCCGCCCCTCCCTCCAACTTCTGCTTGCTCTCCACCCCAAAGCACACACTGTAGAACCTGGGTTTTCTCCTCAGTCTGATCCCCTACACTTGAGCTCCACCTGGGGAGGGATGGCCTGGCTTCTCTCTCTAGACTTAGAGGGTAACTTGGTCCTCCCAAGTTACTGTTCCTCCCTGCTCTCTACTCATCAGCTCGGATAAACACCCGCTAATCTGAGGGGTGGTGTAGCCAGGCAAGGGTGAGCCAGTTCCCAGGGTTTGCCCGCCAGGTTCCAGATAACTTACTGCAGCAATTCTTCCAACACTTTTGATGGTCTGACCTAGTCTGGGGGGTGGGTGGGACAGGCTGAGCTGCAACAGCGTCTAGCTTGAAACAGTCAGCTAGGAGGTCACAACCTTTTGTGCGTCTTTTCCAAAGTGCTTTCGTGAATGTACTTACAAGTCTATGTGACATAAAGGAGGTGGACATGGCTCTCATCTCATAGATGAGAAATGTAGAGCCACAAAGAGTGAAAGACTTTTCAAGAAGAGGTCTATAAAAATCTAAAACCAAATGGCTAAGGTCACCCAGGGAGCTTTGGCACAGCTGACAGGCAAGTCCTGCTTTCAGGAGGAAGTACTCCGCTAGGCCATCTCTCTGCTTGGCCATTAAAGGAGAAGGGGCAGCAGCTGAGGTGAGGCTGGGGTGCTAACTAGCGCCTCTCAGTGGCAGGTGTGTGGTTTGCTCACAGAGCCTGCTGCCTGGATTGCTTGTGGCTGATAACACTTTGAACCATGTGTGCCCTCAAGGTGAGCCAGTGGTCAGTCTCCCCGTGGTGTCCCACACTCCTTTTTTAAATTAAGGAGTCCATTTGTGACTAACTATAGAGTAAGCCAAGTTAAATCCTTGCTAGAACAAAGCTGAGTGTAAATAAATAAATAAAGTGTAGAATGACACTGTGGAATAAGATTTAGTTTTAAAGCCAGAAGGGGATGTAAGGAGCTAATAGGTTAAGGGATTCGCAGTTCCCAGATGGCAGGAGATTGAGTTTCAATCAGCCTGTTTGTACTCCTTGAATTAAAAATGGTTGCATGGCCACTATTTAGTACTTTTATTCCTGGGAGCCCCTGCCCTGTGACTTTAGTAATTTGTTTATAGACTCAGGGCAGGAAAGGCTAAAGTCAGCCTGCAGGGTTTTCTTTTTTAATAGAGGGAAGTGGAATGACTTCTCCAAGGTCATACAGCCACTTTGTAGAAATGTTGGGATGAGAGCTTGTCTCTTGAGTTCTAAGTCTGGTTTCTTTGTCTTTACTCTTATCCTGGCAGGCAAAAGAAAGAAAGCATTCCCTACTTTAGAGGTGGAGTATAAATAGGAAACCAAAAAACAAACCTACTGCCGTGGAGCTGATTCCAACTCAAAGCGACCCTATAGGACAGGGTTTCCAAGGCTGTAAATCTTTACAGAAGTAGACTACCACGTCTTTCTCCTGTGGAGCAGCTGGTAGGTTTGAACCACAGACTTTTCGGTTAGCAACTGAGCGCTTAACCACTGTGCCACTAGGACTGATTATAAATAGGAAGGACCATACAATTTATTGTCAAATCAGGACATTCAAAAGAGAGTAAGGGGGCGCTATTCTTATTTTTGCTGGACAGCAGAGGTTTTGCTCAGAGAAACTCAAGTTGGGGATCAAACCCTGGCCTGGAAATCCAGACTCTTTGATTCTACTTCCTACATCTGTTGGTGACTCTGAACTGCCAACTTGCTTTCTGTCTCTTCCTGGCCTTCATCCCACAAAGCAGAGAGAATCTGTTTCCTGCCTTCCAAACAGATGGGAGTAGAGCTGCCTTAAAAGTCTCTGGTTCTGGAGAAGTCTCTTCTTACCTCTCTGTGCTGCCAGCTGAAATCTGACAAGGCACCCACCCCCCCCACCCCCCATTTCTCAAGGGTTCCAAGCCCCTTTTGCTCTCTTTTCTCCACAACATCTGGAAATAGATGTCTCCAAGGCATGGGCCCACGTTTAGTATGTTAGGTGTGCTTTTTCCATGTTTAGTTGAGAAATTCACCTGACATTGGTTGAATAAATCGTAGAAGCCAGATGTTCTGATCCACAGCTCACACACTGTGGTAAGGCCAAGATTCATCTGTGTAATTATGAATGAAGGCAAAGTGATAACAGAAAAAAGGCATACTAGGTGTGTTAAGTTAAAAAAAAAAAAAAAAAAAACAGGAAACAGACTCCCCAGGTAGTTAAAATACGATAATTTGCATGTGCTTTTAATCCTATAATTGGCTTTGGTTTTGTTTTCCTTCACAAGGGGCATCTTGTGTGGGAGTTAGACTGTAAAGCTAGGACTTAAAGACAAAACTTAATGTACTCAACATTACCCTTGGAGTTGCTCATAAGGTCAGGTATTCAGTGTTGCATGTATACAATTGGGCAGTTGTGCCCTGTTTTCAGTAGGTATGAATGTGTACTGTATATAGTATTGTTTTATATCTAACTCCAAAGAAAGGGTGTATTCATAATTAAATCATTTAAGGGTGTCTCTGCTTAAAACACTTCAGCAAATTTAAAGAGATCCAACTTGCAGGCCCGTATTCCAGTTATCTGCCTTTTGTAGACAATTTCATCAGCTCTTCTTACTCTTGAGTCAATATTTCTGTATGGCCCTCGGTTAATTCTTCGGTTTCTTTCTGGACCAGGTTGAGGGAGCTGTTGGGGCCCACTTGCCTGGGCAGTGCATTTTCTCTTTCGGTCAGCATCCACGTGGTGGTTGTTTAGGTTTTGCCGACAGGCATTGACTGCAGCTGGACAACACTGAGTGCCCATGGCAGACACTATGGCCCACTGCATTTCAGTCTGTGTTGTCTCCCACAGGCGCTTTAGCTAAATGCACGCACAGGACTCCACTGGCTATGGTGGGAAAGGCCAGAAGGACATACATGGCTATGGCAGGAAGGTGAGATCAGGTCTAGCTTGTCTTTTTGTCCTCCCAAAAATTTAACTGTAGTTGTGTCATTGCTTATAACAAAAATAAGTCGATAAACGTAACTTCCTTTCTGCAAATAACAGGATACTGGAGTTCAGCTGAACCCTACTGAGCCAAAGGGTCCCCACATCCCACAGGCCTACTAGGATTCCTGAGTAGAGGGCCTGGGTGAAACTGCATAGGGACAGGAAGCAGTGGCTCGAGGAAGGGCTTGGGCTCAGGTGAAAAACCTCTACTCAGTGGCCCAGCATCGCTCACACTTGGACGTTCTTGCAGGCGGCTTGACCAAGGAACAGGACAGCTTCCATGAGAGTTTGCTTCCTGTAAAAATCACAGTTTGTGAAACTCCAGCTGCTGGAGCTATAGATTGTGCAATTTCAGAGAACCTAAAATAAGTTTCAAGTCTCATGCCAGGCGTCCCTGCACTAGCATGACCTTGCCCCTGGTGCACTTGGACTCCTTTAAGAGGAAGTAGTCACCAGGACCATTGTGATTGATGGGCAAGGTCTCCTTACTGTCATCCGAGCATACTCTGGGATGGTGCCCTCCTACTGCGGAGAATATAAGACAGTTGGGATTCAGAGGGTCACTCAGAGGTGCCGTGTTAGTTGATGGTAGCGCACTTACCTGAAAGCCCCAGAGAAAGCCTGACTCAGTGCCGGATCTGAGGCCTGAGGATGGGTGGCCTTCCCAGTGGCCTTGTTTTCCCCTCCTGCTGCTGGCTCTCCTGCTGGATTGGAATCTGCTGCCCTGCCGCAGTTGTCAAGGGATCTACTCAGTTCAGTGGCACTGGTCCCTGTGTGTGAAAGAGGATGCTGCTTCCTGTCCTAGCACCCAGTGGGCAGGACCCTGGAGTGGCCTGGCTCCTGCTGTTCCCTCCTCAGCACGCCACAGTCACGTGGGTCTTAATTCAGCTTCTGCCATACGGTTTGTCCTCAGGCTCCCAGAGGCCTGTGTTTCCCTGAGGTGCAGAGTCAAGGTCACCTGGCAAAGGTAGGCCCACAGGCAAGATTGCACCACGGGAAGTAGGGCTGCCCGCCCATGTATAGGACCACAGTTCCTGCCACTTGGTGCTAGAAGACGGCAGGTGTTTTAGGGAATAAGAATCTTTAAATATATTGAGGACCTGTCCAAAATTAACAAGAAACGACCCTTCCCCTGCCTTCTGCTGTCAAGCTTTTTCAGAGCCTTATTACCCCTCATGTCCTTGCAGACCTGGAGTGGAAGATCATTTACGTTGGCTCAGCTGAGAGTGAGGAGTTTGATCAGATCCTAGACTCGGTGCTGGTCGGCCCTGTCCCAGCAGGGAGACACATGTTTGTCTTTCAGGTAAGAAGACAAGACCTTAGGTTGGTAGGCCATGGCTCCTAGAAACGCCCTCTTTTACTCTAAAGCACATGGTGTGGTTCAGTGACCAAATTTTCAGGTTCAAATCTTGGCTCTACCTCTTGAGACTTTGGAAGAAAGGTTTCCTGATCTGTAAACTGCCTACTTGGCAACTCCTTTCAGAGATGTCAGGTACTTCACACACCTCCGTCACCCCCACCTCTGTCAAATCTGTTACCTGGAGCCACTGATTTAACTCCTGGATTGCTTTCTAACCAAATATCACCTGGGTTGTCAGAAATGCAGGTTACAAACTCCCCAGGTGATTCTTTTGCACACTCAAGTTTGAGAGCAGCTCAAATCCATTCACGTACTTCTGTCTCCATGGTTACTGTCCACATCCCATCTTCTGACCCCCCCCCCCCCCCCCCCCCCCCCGTGTCCAATCCACTAGCAAGCCCAATCTCTACTCCACAACCTGGGCCAGCTTCCTGGACATGTAATCCATGCCATCACACAGGGCCCAGGCTCAGTTTAATACTCTACTGTTACTGTCTAGATCTTTCTTTTTTTTTTTAATACATAACTTATGTTTTGTTGTTACTGTTGAGAATATACACAGCAGAACATCACTTTAGCGATTTCTACGTGTACAATCCAGTGACACTGATTACATTCTTTGAATTGTGTAACCATTTTCACTCTCCTTTTTTGAGTTGTTCCTCCCCCATTAACATAAATTCACTACCTGCTAAGTTTCCTATCTTTCAAGTTGCTGTTGTCACTCTGATCCCATGTAGATAGATCTTAAAAGAGGACAGTGCGCAAGGCAGACATTCTTTACTAGTCAAGCTAAACAATAGTTTGGTTTTAAGAAGACTTCGGGGGATATTTTTGATTTAAGGTTTAAAGATTATCTCAGGGCAGTGGTTTTGGGGGTTGTCTGGAGCTTCTTAATTTTTTAACAAGGAGCCCATTGTTTCATTTTTGCACTGGACCCCACAAATTATATTGCTGGGTCTGTCCATAATGATGGAGCCCTGGTGGCACAGTGGTTAAGAGATTGGCTGCTAACCAAAAGGTCACAGTTCAAATCCACCAGCCGCTCTTTGGAAACCCTATGGGGCAGTTCTGTTCTGCCCTATAGGGTTGCTATGAGGCAGAATCAGCTCAACAGCAATGGATTTGGTTTTCTGTTTTTTTTTTTTTTTTTTTTTTTTTTGTGCATAACGATACATCTTGAGTCTGTTTGCTTTTGTCCCTCTCTACTGTCTGGTCCCCAGAGTGACTGCTGTAGCCTTCTAGCCAGTTTCCTTTCCATCACATCTGCACATATAGCCAGAGTCTTCTTTCCAGACTGTAAGTCTGACATGGCACTCACCTGCTAAATACCTGGCTTCCCCAAACTCTTAACTGGCCCAGCAAGCCCTGTGTGATCTGGTCCCTGCTCCCCACATTTTCAGCCTCATCTTACACCACCTTCCCCTTGCTCCCTGCCCTCCAGGGCCATACCAAGTAGCTTCCTGATGCCTCAGGACCTCTGCTGGGAACTTATGGTAAACACCTCCAGGCACCTGTCACATTTACAATTTTATAGTCCCTTGTGTGATTAATTCTGTTTCCTTCATTGGATTGTAAACTTCTGAGAACAGAGACAATACTTTCCACTCAGTCAGTCTCCGTTGTTTATCATAGTGTCACTGTTGCATGCTAAGGCCCAGGATGTGTTTCCCCTAGGCCGATGCCCCTAATCCATCCCTCATCCCTGAGACTGATGCTGTGGGTGTGACTGTGGTCCTCATCACCTGCACCTACCGTGGACAGGAGTTCATCCGTGTCGGCTACTATGTCAACAACGAGTACCCCAACCCCGAGCTGCGGGAGAACCCGCCACTGAAGCCAGACTTTTCTCAGGTAGAGCCTGTTTCTGCATTTCCTGCTTTAGCCAGGTGGCCCCTTCACACTGGGGGAGTTGAGTCACTAGAATTGGGAGCCAGGGTCACTGCTCAAGTTTTCAGTCATGCTCGATTCTTGCAGAGCCAGGCCGGGAAAGAAAGGGTCTTTGTTTCCAGAGACACACCTTATTGCTGAGAGTAGATAGTGCTCAGTGGTAGCATACGGCCTTCCCCTGGAGTTCCGTACATGGTTGATGGGATAAGCAGGGTCTGCTCTTCCTGGGCTTGGTGCGGCAGCAGGGGTTGTCCTGGCTCTGGGGGAGTAACAAGGGCACTTGACAAGGCTTGACACTGTCTTCCTGCCCCAGCTGCAGCGAAACATCTTGGCTTCCAACCCTCGGGTGACCCGCTTTCACATCAACTGGGACAACAACACAGACAGGCTGGAAGCCATCGACAACCAGGACCTTTCCCTGAGCGGCGGCCTCCCCCTCAGCTGCACTCCTGTCAAGGGCCTGGGCCTTCCTGGCTGCATCCCTGGCCTCCTCCCTGAGAACTCCATGGACTGCATCTAACTGTGGGAGCTCAGGCCCTGGCTGGGCTCGGCAGGGACCCAGACCAGTCTCCCGGCACATCTGGAGGGGACACTGGGCCTCCTGGAGAGTCATGTGGGCCATCTGGAGGACTTTGGGGCTGTCACCTACGTCAAACCAGTCAGACTGGGCCCTAAGGAAAGAACAGGCCCTGGTCTCTCCCATCCCTGGCCCAGAAGGATCATTTCACATCTACTCCACAGGCCTGTAAGAAGGAGGTACTCAGTTCTTCGTTCTTTCTGACTGTGCCCTTTCGTTCTTCCACACACGCTATCAATTCACCAGGAGGCCATTGTGCTTCCTCGAGTACCACTGACCCAAAGCTGCTTCCCACAGACCTCCCTGGTCTGCCTGAGGCTTTCTTGGTCAGTGCCTGGCAAGGCTCCAGCGCTGTTGGGTCAAAGGCTCTGCCGTCTTTCCACTTCCAAACATCTGAACAGAGCCCCCAGCTTTCTGGAGTCATGGGCAAGGAATCCTGATTAGGAGGTGGACTCAGATACAGTGTCTGACCTCCCAAGATTTTTAGTTCTTTTCAACCCAGAAGCCTCTCGAAAATGCTGTTCCCAAAGGTGTGATCAGCAGGTACCTCTTGTCTCAGTCAACAGCCACCTTCCTGTTACCTCCTAAATGGACCTGGTGTTCCCTAGAGACTTCAGTGCTGGGAAGGTGGCATGTTGGAAGGGTCTGCTGTGCTCTGGCTGTCTTGGTGTCGGCATCAAGGCCCCTCCGCCTCTGGCAGCCTTATATCTGCCCTCTGCCAAGACCCCACACGCTCATGGGCCACAGTGAGTGTGGGCAAGGGAAGTTGTCAGGATCCTGAAAACCTTCTCTTCCTGGAATCCCCCCCACCTCTGCCCCATCCCCTCGCTGCTACGTGGATGCTGTTGTGATTGCAGTTTGTATATTAAAGGGTTTTTATATTGAAAATGTTGGTTGCTCCAAAAATAAAAAGCACTTCACTGAGACTGATTGTGCTTGTGTCTCAGGTGGGCAGAGGCAGCTCCATCCATCCTCTCCTCCTAACAGTGAGAGTAGCCTCTTCCCGGATTCTGTGGATCAGCTGCCCCTTGTCCCATTGCTTGACTTCTTACTCTGGTTCTAGTTGGTTGTGTAGTTGTATTCCAGGCTAAGTTTTGGGGAGAGTGTTTGTCACATCTGGAGATAGATGACCAGTGATTTCAGACTTTGACTATAGCCCACAGAAAGAAATTAACTTACATCGTGATCCAAGTATACACACAAAGGCACACTTTTATTAAATCCTACTTAACCTTACTCTGTAACTCCACAGCCTGCGGTAGTGTTTGGCTGGCCAGCCATTTTTCCCTTATTTCACAGAGAAGTCCAAACTCTTCCCTCCTCGAGGCTGGTGGTCTGCCTGGGAGCAGTACAGACAGCTTTGTGCAGTTAGCACAAGTCCATAAGCAGAGCCATGAGTCAGCTTATAGACCTGAGACCGGACTAGCCCTTCCAAGTAAGGTCCGGCCCCCAGCCCCTCTTGGCACCTCCTGTCAGGGTCTTCCTCTATATCAGTGTAACCCAATTTCTGGAGACTGTTTTGGTTGTAGGTAGTGGGGGCAGGGGGGAGAAGTATGTGCTACTGGCATCTAGTGGGTAGAAGCCAAGAATACTGCCTAACGCCCTATAGCGCACAACACAGCCTCCACCACGAAGCATTAACCAGCCCCAAATGTCAGTCGGGCAGCAGTGGTAAGCCCCGCTGTACTATCATCCTCAGGCTGTGTGTATATTGAAAGGGCATCCTAAAAAAGGACATCTTGTCCCTTCTGTCCTCCAGGAGGGCAGGTTCCCTTTGCATTCTCCAGACAGAAGGAATGCAGAGTGGTAGTTAACGGAATAAGCGGCCAGGAGGCCTGACTGCCCCCGATTCCTCAGCTGTAAAATGGGATGATAATAGTATCTACATGATAGGAGTGTTGCCTGAAGTAATATAGTGAAGGAGTGCCAACTCTACTGGTACGAGCCCACGGTGGGCACCCAGCAAAGGGTGGACAGCTGAGCGCCCCTCCTAGCCACCCCTTGCTCCTGGGGCCCAGCATCCTTCTGAAGCTCGGGCTCTGGCTGGAGGCGATCTCGGGCCGCCGGGCCGCTGCTGCCCAGCGCCAGCCCTCATGAATGACGGCAGCCGGCGGCCCAGCGACCTCTGACCTTCGGCGCCGGCCGCGCCCCTCCCCCCTGGTAGGTGGACAGTGGCTGCGCCGGCGGCCCGCGGCGCCAACCTTGGCTGGCCCGGCCGCTGCCACACTGGGCGGGGGTGGGGGACTGCGGCGTGCACGGGACCGTCCGGTGCCGCCGGGTCGCCTCCTGGGCCTCCGACCGTGGTGCAGCCGCGGCCAAACTCGACCGCCCCGCCCGCCGCCCGGGCACAGGCAGCCGACTGCGCCTCCACCCCGCCTTCTCACCCCGGGATTGACACTGAACGTTCTGCCGGGGGCCTGCCGGACCGCGCGCTTCCGCCAATCGGCTGCCGCGCCGGGCGGGCCCCGGACCCTGTCGCGCGCCTTAGCCAATTAGGCTCGTCCGCCCGCCTAGCTGGGGGCCTCGCGACCGCGCGAGTGGCCGGGCGTCCGCAGAGCGCGTCAGGGGGCCTAGAGCCTATGGCGGCGCGGGAGGGTCGCGGCGGGCCAATGGACAGCAGCGCGGCGCCGTCAGTCAGGGAGGCGCTGGCCAATGGGGGGCCGGCTGCGGGGGCGTCACGGACAGCAGCAGCGGACTTGGGCTGAGGTTCCCGGGCGGGCGGGCGCGGAGAGACGCGGGAAGTAGGGGCTGGGCGGGGGTCGCGGCGCCGCAACCAGCGCAGCCAGCCCGAGGGGCCGCCGCCGCCGCTGCCGCCCAGCGCGCTCCGGGGCCGCCGGCCGCCGCCAGCACCCGCCGCGCCGCAGCTCCGGGGGACTGGCCCGGGCCGCCGCCGCCGCGATGGGCAACGCCGCCGCCGCCAAGAAGGGCAGCGAGCAGGAGAGCGGTGAGTGCCCGGGCCGTGACCCCGATGCCGGCCCCGCGCTGCCAGCACCCACCTTGTCCATCACCGCTTGGCCCCTCCCCTTTGTGCCCCCCCCCGCCCAGTTCTTCCCTGCTTACCCCCCGCGCCCCTGCCTGTCCAAGGCTGGGGCCCGAAGGCCCGCAGAAGACCTACCATAGGGGCACCTTTGCCAAAGGCCACCCCTAACAGCAAAGGCAGTGCCCCCCCCAGCTGTCACTGCCAACCATGGCACGTATGACCGCTGGGGCCTCACATAGGGCCCTGTCACCATCCCCTTCTTCCTGGCCCCCCTCCCCAAATTCTAATCCCCCCCACTTCCTCACCTCTCACACAGATGGGACCCACTGCCAGACCCCAACCCAGAGTTGGCAGTCTGGGAGAGCTGTGGTGTCTGCCTCCACCCCGGGGGGACCTTGGCCACTTGGTGACCACACCCCTCCCCCCTCCAGACCCCCCCCCCCGCCATCTTTCTCCTGCCCTTTCCCTCTTCACCTTATCCCAGCCCCCTGCCATCCTTGAGCATTTCCCCAAGCCACCTCCAGCATTGTTTTTCCCTTCTGTGTCACTTGGCATGGGGGACAGGATCTTTCTGGGTCCCTCTGCCCCTCTCTTGTTCTGTCACTCTCTGCCACTCTGCTCCCTCCTCCAAGTAAGCGTCTGCCCCTGGCTTGGAGAGCAGACTGTTTATGAAGCTAGGGAACTGCTTCAGCGCTTCCAAAACCAAATTTGAGCCGCTCTTCCTGGAATTCATTTCATCCTCTTTCACAGGAGGTGGGGTAGGAGTAGGGGCAGTGGCAGAGCCCTTTCCCTTTTCCAGTTGGGCAGCCGAGCTCCAGGCTCTCGGAGGGCCCCTCAATAAATGGTTGTTTCACAACTGAGGCTCTGTCATTCACCAGGTCCCCTGGGCTGCTTCACCCACTCCTGGGCTCCTGGTGCTGGATGAATAGTGGGGAGTGAAGAGTGCCTGGGTTTAGCAAGGGCTCCTTGGGCTTGAGCTGGGCTGGTGAGAAAGGGGATGGGGGCAGTTGGGGAGAGTAGTGGGTGACATCTAGTGACTTGCTTTGCCAAGGGGCAAACAGATTCTGATCATTCCCAAGTCCCAGCCAGAGGCCTGTTTCTTTCCCCCCTGCCCTCACATTGTGCTGGCCTTTTCAGGCCAAACAGAGAGAGAGATTCTGCATCTGGAACTGCTTTGAAAAATGGCCTCGAGCCCCTTCGCGTTCCTCCAGCTCCTCAGTTGTCACTCAGACCTAAAGCTAGACCCCACCTCAGGGTCCCTTCCAGTTACCCAGAAATAGAGCTGAGAAGGGAGCTCCTGTCCAACTATGCCTTCCCTAGTTCCTGGTCTCGAACAGCAGCATCTTGAGTCCCCTGAATGCCCCGTCCCAGAAAGACATGGGCCTGCAAACTAGGGAACTTTATTACTACACGAGTTCAAATAGCAGAATTCTGAGGAACCAAGTGGCCGCAGGGAGGCCTGACATGTCACCGATGGGTGGGGGACGGGGAGGCAAGTGCCTGTAGTTGAGCGTTTGATGACAGAGGAGCAGGTGGGTAGTGTCCAAAAAAGGTCTGGGCATGAGCGTGGAGGGAACTGGGAAGAGGGGGAGGGGCTGGCCCCCAGCAGGTGAGGCCGCTGGGAGGTGGCAGGTGGAGGCAGGCAGCTATATATTGCAGTGGCTCAGTTGAAAGTTGGGGAGATGACATAGTCCTGGAAAACCTTCACGGGGTACCATGCACGTGCAGTGGGGGGTGGAAAGCCACAACGGGAAAAGGATCCCCAAAAGTCTCTGGAAGGAACCACTAATTCTCTCAGAGCACAGACCAAAAGACACCCAGGAATGGACTGTCAGGAGGAAATAGAGCATTGGGCATCTAGTGTGTGCCAGGCTAAACGGTCTCCATAGATCTGCTCGAGTGATACTCATAACGGGCTGTTAACCAGATTTTCCAAATGGACTTGCTGACTTTGACGTAGATGACGTCACAGGGGCAGGATTCACATCCAGATCCGCCTGGACCCTATAATTGCTCAACTCAGACATTCTCAAGTTGCTTTCCTGATTTTTGCTCTAGTCACTTAAACTTTCTTAATTTAAAATTTGTTCGGATGTAAACTTTGACCCCGTCTTGAGCAATAATGTAAATGAAGTCACAGCATTGCTGGTCCAGTTATATTTTCTCTGATACAAATTAAAATACATCTGTAACTAGAAAAATGAAACATCGCGTACTCCCTAAAATAATTTCACATTCAGCCAGTGGGACCAGTGTCACACTTTGCGAAACAGCCTAATTTGTACTTCCTCCCCGAGCCTTGCAGGGGCTCCCAGAGGAGGAGATAGATTGAGAAAGGATGCCCCTGTTTGCTTGGAAGCTCTGAAACTGAGAGGATGGTGTTAGACTAAATTTGACCTCTTCTGACCAGGGCGGGGCAGGGGCAGTAGCTAGGCCAGCCTGCAGGGGGCACCGGAATTTCATCTGCCACACGCCGGCCCGACTTGGGTAGGGAAAATGCCCGACCCTCACTAGGTACCAGTTAAGTATCCCACAGCCCCCTCCACCCTCATCTCTATGCCAGGAACAGAACAGGGTCTGCCCCATCCGGAGATCTAGAATGAGCCTTGGGGTGGGGGTGGGGAATCTGCACCCAAAAATTCTAAACCATTGGCAGGGGCCAGGAGGGCAGAGAAAAACGACCGAATTCTCAGGCTCTGGCCAGGCTGGAGGAATTGAGATAGGGCAGCAACCTCGGGGCTACCACTGGCAGAGGACACCCCTGGGAGTTGGCCACAGGGGAAGGGGCGGAGTTAGCGAGGAGAAGCCCCCCCAGATACTCCCCAAGCCTCAGAGACAACCAATACAGGCACTGGGAGTAAAAAACCGCCCCTAAAACGTCCATGGATGGAAACAACTATCGGCTTCTAACAGCCTACAGAAGCGCAAGAGGGCCAAACACCTCCTGTGCGTTGGCAGTTGTATGGGTGCCCAAGAGGGTCCTCCCAAGGCAGATTTTTCCCTTAGCCCATTCTGGGCTACAGTAGCCCCGAAGGAACTGTTTTCCCCTGCCTTGCTCCACTGGCCTCTGGTTGGGTTTTTCTTCCTATTCCCACCCCACAACTCCCTGGCTCCCCCTATGGACAGGGCTCTGGGGGTAGGTGGCAGAGCTGGGGCGGTAGGTCTCATGAGCCTTTCCAGCCACCGTAGTCCGGGTGCCCTGAGAGAAAGACTGAGTGATGGCTTCCAACCCCACGGATGGTGAGGCTGAGCCCTGTTACTATAGTAACCACCCAGGCACTCCCTGCCCCACAAGCCAGGGAAGGGCAACAGTAGGACCTGGGGAGCAGGCAGAGAGGAGGAGTCAGTGGACTCCTGGCTCGCCCTGGAAACTCCTCTCGTGCTCACAACTCTCGACTGTGGGGCCTGGGGAGAACAGGGGATACTATGCGGGGCCCAGTTCAGACAAGTGAGGGATAGTCTACCTGGAGTCGGGGTCCAACTCAGACGGGAGAATGGTCTAGCCCAGTATTAGAGTTCAGCTCAGACTGGGCGTGGTGTGGGGGGGGGGGTAGTCCAGCCATTGTTGGGGTCCATCTCTGAATGGGGGTTGGTACTGTCCAGTGTTGGAGTTCAGCTCAGAATAGGGGTTGGTCTAGTCCAGTGCTAAGGTTTAGCTCCGACTGGGATCCAGTCCAGTGTTGGGGTCCAGCTCAGACTCGGGTGGTCTAGCCCAAAGCAGGGGTTCCAGGTTAGACTGAGGAATCAGCCAGCCTGAGTTCTAAGGCTCCCAGGCTGGGCATCCCTGCCCTAGAATTTCCAGGACAGCCAGATTTCAGAGGGCAGAGGGTCCTGAGATTATTGTCTGGGGGATGTGAGGCTGGGCTCTTTCCTTACACGCTTTGGCATCCTGCTACTGCAATTCCCCATTCCCAGGGGAATTTCTAGATTTCTGCCTCCTTCTGTGTCCCTGGCTTTTCTAGGGGTGTTTGGGGTTTTCTCTGTGAGCCCAAATAGAAGCAGGACCAGGGTGGAGGTTGGGCGTGGGGCAGGGCAGGCTGGGTTTCCCTTCTCTGCTACTCCCTGTTTCCATCAGGGACCATGAGTGCCAGGCACTCCTTGAGAGGTTGCCACTGACCCTCGGCTCCTTTTGGGATCTGGAAGAAAGAAGGAAGATGATCAAGGCTGCCTTCCCCTCCCCCATCCCTGGGTTTAGCCTTTCGTTTCCGGTGTGGACTTTCATGGCTGAGAGCAGAGCCAAGCGCAGGGCAAGGTTTGACAGAGGCCAAGGACATCCCAGGATGCCTTTCCCCTCTCCGCCCCCACAGAGGATCAAGACAAAGAGCCAGATGTACCCATTTCTCTCTCAGAGCAGCATGATTTGGGGGCTCCTGGTTCAAAGGGAACTCAAGGAGGAGATGGATGAAGGTGGCTCTTGCGCCCCCTCTCTTTCTCTCCAGCTGTTTTTTCAGCTTAATTTATGAAGCTCTGGGGCCTCTTTAACCCCCAGGGCGTCTCTGGCTGCTACCTGGGCTTTAACTCCTCCTCTGTGCAGTGGGCACTGCTCTGGGCACATCAGGCGCCATCCTCTGGGTAGTCCAACACCCACTGAGGAAGGCAGGGCCTGGCATCTTAGGAGCGATGAAGTCCCTGCAACGAGAAGTTAGCTTTAGCATCCTGCCCTGGGGCAGGCAGGCCAGCCAAGAGGGATGCTCTCAGGAGAATCTTCCCATTGCCTCCTGCCAAGGAGGGACTCTGCAGGCCTTGGCCAGCCGGGAGCAGGTACCTTTAAATGCTTCCGTGGCAACCAGTTCCTCCTCTGTCGTCCCTGAGGCCCTCCCGAGGAACAGGCTCCAAGGCTCTGGTTTTCCTGTTCCCCTGCAAAAGGAAGATTCCAGGGA
Source organism: Dugong dugon (assembly GCA_030035585.1). Lineage (NCBI taxonomy): Eukaryota > Metazoa > Chordata > Mammalia > Sirenia > Dugongidae > Dugong > Dugong dugon. The sequence continues at coordinate 17,909,320 of CM057462.1, read as the reverse complement.
GAGCCGAGGGTGGCTGGGATGGATCTGGGGTCAGGCAGCAGCCAGGGTGGGGACTCAGAGACTACCTTCCAGCTGTGGCTGCAGCTTCTTCTCTGGGCCCACCTGGCAGTCCGTTTCCTGGGCTACCTCCGCCAAGCCCTCTGGGGGCCCAAGCCACAGCCAGCATCCTGATCCTCCCTGGCCAGGAGCAGATGGGCCCCAAATCACCCCATCCCACCCCCATCCACCCTCTGCTAGAAGAGGCAGGAAGCAGAGGTGAGTGTGGGGGTTCCAGACTGCCCCCCTCCCAATTATCCCTCTTTTGTCTGCCTGCTCTTCTTGGCACTGTCTTTCCCTCCCCTCCACCCCTCCCTCAAATCTGGCAAGTCAGATTTGTCATAGATGTCAGAGATGACATAGCCTAGGCCCTTTGGTGCTTTGAGAGGCCAGAGAAGAGCCTTGCTAGGGGCAAGGGCCCTTTGAAGCCCCTCAGTAGGGTGACAGCAGATAGCCAGGGCTCACACCCACTGAGGTAGGAGCATTTGGAGAACAAGGGAGGAAGCAGGACTAGGCATTCTCTTGGTTTCCTCCCAAGCCCACTCCTCTCTTCCTTCTTGTTTGGGTGGAAAGTCGAGTCCCAAGAGGGTACCTTCTCCCCACATCTTCATTCAGAATTTGGTGTGGGTCCGTTTGGGGGTTTCTGAGGAAGGTGGCGTGTGTTGAAAAGGCTTTGCTAGTGAAAGCATTGGAGGGGTTCAGTCCCCAGGCACAGAGAGGTCTCTTGGCCAGTGGGTGGCCCTGCCAGGTGCCAGCCTGGGGCTCCTGACCTCTCAGTGCCTGCCTCCTTTGGGCCCAGGTCACTCTGCAGGGTTCTCCTGGCCAGCAGTGTCTCCTCCATCTGCCATTCTCCTAGCCCCATGGTGGGGGCTAGGGAATGCTGAGGGAGAGCCTTGAGGGCAGTGCGGGGACCGGTGGCTATGAGGGGTTCCTGGCACTGCAGACAGGTAGGGACAGACAGACAACAAGCAGGGCCAAAGTGTAGGTGTGCAGAGCTGGTGTAGAAATGGTCCCCAAAACATCGGGAGTTGAGGGCAGCTCTGCCCACAGCATCCCTGACGCACTGTGACCAGCGCCATAACCACCGAGTGGGTAGTGACTCAGTTAGTCTCTTGAGCAGCAGGTTCAGGCCCAATGACTCAGCATCTGGCTCTCCTCTTGGAGTCTCAGTCTTCTCATCTGTACAATAGGAATAATAGCAGCTTCTACCCAGCAGGCTTAGAAATAGCATAGAAGCCCGCAGCACAAGATCAAGGAACTGGCGGTGGTTACACAGACCTATCTGTAACATAAAACCCTATCAGGCTGTATATTTGAGGTCTGAGCACTTGGCCCACTTCCGTATGTATTTTATACCTTAATTTTAAAAAACACTTAAAAGTAAACTTAATAGTGAACACTTCTATGGCACTAATCTGTGCCGGCCACCATTCAGTCCTCTCTACAAAACAAAACAAAACCCATTGTTGTTGAGTCAATTCCGACTCATAGCGACCCTACAGGACAGAGTAGAACTGCCCCATAGGGTTTCCAAGGAGCACCTGGTGGATTCAAACTTCCATCCTTTTGGCTTTTGGTTAGCAGCCAAACTCTTAACCACTATGCCAACAGGGTTTACTTTCTACAAAGATGAACTCATTTAATCCTCACAGCCACTCTTCGAGGTCATTCCTATTATTGTCCCCATTATACAGATGAGGAGAACTGAGGCCCAGGAAGGTGAGGTCAGTTGTCTAAAGTCTCACAGCTCATCAGGGACCAGGCTGGGATCTGGACACGATCCCAGAGTCCTGGCCCTTACCTGCTTTGCTGGGCTGCCTCACAGTTGGCTAGAATAGCTGCTTTCAAGCCTCAGTTTCCTGGCTTGTCAAGTGGGGAGAGTGGATAAAAGGTTGGCGGGCAAATCAAACGATATAGTGTAGATGAGGCAGCCAGCCAGGGCCTGCAAGGGAAGTCTCCAAGGTTAACGGGAGGGTGATGTTCACCTTGGGGTGCTGTGGGGCCCCTGGGGGCAGGTATCGGACGAGGCTTTGTGGAGTTGGCTTTCCTTGAACCAGCTCTGAGTCAAGGGCCCTGCTATTGGCAAATGACTGCTGAGAGCCAGGGTGACAGCTGAGTCCCCCAAGGGTGCCTGCTAGCTGTGCTCCCCAAGGGCGCCTGCTACCAGAGCCCCAGAGGCCTCTACCCCAGGCCCAGCCTCCCCAGAGAAGGGGCAGGAGGAGCAGCCAAATCCCTAGGCTATAAATACCTCAGCTGGCGTCTTCCCTGGCCGTGGAATGTCGTTCAGAACTGGGGCAAGTGGGGGTAGGCTAGCCTGGCGGCTACTCTCTATCCCCCTGGTGTAACCCCCGAGTTGCCTTGTACCCCTTTCTTGGATGGAATTGAGGCCAGATCCTACCTTCCTGTAGTGGGGGTGTGGGGCCCAGGCCCCAGCCCAGATCAGGGCCTCCCCAAGCTGCCCACAGGCTCAGCCAGGGCACCCCAAAGGCAATGGGGAAAAGTCAGGCTCTGGGCAAGTTGACTGTACCCTACTTTCCACAAATGGGCATCTTCCCAGAAATAGCCTGGGCCTGCCCTGACTAGGTGGGGTCTCCATCTAACCCTCCTCTCTCTTTGTTTCAGTGAAAGAGTTCTTAGCAAAAGCCAAAGAAGATTTTCTTAAAAAATGGGAAAATCCTGCCCAGGTAAGCCCGCAGTGCAGAACCCTGGGAGGGGTGAGCTGATGGGCCGTGGCCCCCTGGCTGCATCCCTGCAGCAAGGCTAGAGCTTCAGGGTCCCCAGGGAGGGTTCTTTATACCCCACAGAGGCTCCCAGGCACAGGCACCCGATTGCCCACAGCCAGGCTCCCTCAGCCTGCTGCCCCTTCCTGACTAGCGGCCCCTGCCCCCCGCGCAGCTGCCAGCAGCTCCTGGGCCCCAGGCCAGGGCCGGATCTGGCCCCTGCCATCCGCCTTGAGGAATGCGCCCTCCACCATCTTCTTGTTCTGCCCCCTGTCCTCACCCCCCTCAGGCCGCCCACTCCCTGGGGGCCCCCTCTGCCGGTGGCAGAGGGGATGCTCAGCCCTGGGCAGGGCCCAGGGCTGGGGGTCCTTGACCCTCCCAATCCCTCCTCCCACAGAATACAGCCCACCTGGATCAGTTTGAACGAATCAAGACCCTTGGCACGGGCTCCTTTGGGCGGGTGATGCTGGTGAGGCACAAAGATATTGGGAACCACTATGCCATGAAGATCCTCGACAAACAGAAGGTAAGCCGGCTGCCAGGCCTTTGCCCAGGCTGTTCCCACCAGTGATCTTTCTGCCTCTCACTCGCCCATTGTTTCCTGAGCCCCTGTAATGCTGCAGGCCTGAGGACCAGAAGGGGTGATGCTGCCCTCACACAGCTTCCTGTCCAGGCCAATGACCCATGTGAAACCAGGCCCTGTGACACAGGGTGAGAAAGTGCCCAGCCAGGGCCCAGAGGCAGGACACCAAACACCAAGCCAGTATTAGGAGTCTTCCTGGGGGAAGGGGGCGTTTACAGCGACATTGATTCTTTCTGCAAATATTTTTGAGACCCTGTCGTATGCCAGGCAATCTCTAGACCAGCGCTGTCCAGGAGAAATGCAATGCAAGCCACGCGTGTGATTTCAACTTTAGAAAGGATAAACGTTCTAGTGCCATTAAAAAGAAGTAACAGGAACCAGTGAAACTGATTTTTAACAATGTGTCTTAATTAAGCCAGTATATCTAAAATCTTATTTCAACCTGTGATCTGTGTAAAAATATCTTTACTGAGATATTTTACATTCCTTTTTTCATACTTTGTCTTTGAAATCCAGCAAGTATTTGATATTTATAACACGCCTCCACTCAGACGGTAGACTTTCATCAGAAAGGCCTGAACAAGTAGATTCACAAGCCCAGGTTGTCCCAGACATGTTTGAAAGTTTTCCAGTAACTAAATCGAGTGTCCATTTTTGAATTTTAGTTTCAAATACTTAGGTAAATTCATTTGCTCACTTGGGCCAGCCACATTTCAAGTGCTTAGTGGCCACATGTGATTTACGGTGACTGTTGGGCAGTGCAGATGCAGACAGTGAGGAAAGCGGTGAAAAAACCCACAGCACTGTGGTTCAGGGCTGTGAGGGGTCAGGCTGTCTTGTGCGGCGCCAACCTGCTGTTGACCGGCAGCATGACCTTGGGCAAGTCATTTCACTTCTCTGTGTCCGGGCTTCCACCCTAGCGTGTTCATAGTGCACCCTTCATAGGGCTCCTGGGACTTTCTATGAGTAAGTACGTGTGAGGCGGCAGTCTTGTGCTGTATGCTGTTAGGAGCTAGCTGAAGGCTGAGGAGGAATTAGCCCAAGGTCCCAGTGGGTGCTTGGGGTGCTCTAGACCCAAGGGAGGCTGTTATAAACACCCCACCCCTTGGGCTTCTCCTGTGCCCCTTCCTCCAGGAAGCCTTCTCTGACCACCGCTCCCACCCCCAACTCTGGGCCAGGCTTCTTATCTGGGCTTCCACAGGCCCCTCTGGGTTGAGGCTCGGTGACTCATGTATCTGCCGTTCGAGGACGGGGAGCCCTTGCCTTCTTGCCTGTCTTCAGTGCCCAGCCCAGTGCCCAATGGACAGCAGGCCCTCAGACAATTTCAGCTGAAGGCACTAGCGTGGCCCGGACACCCCCTCATTCTCCCTCCTCCCTGTCCTCCCCCTCTTGCCCCACAGGTGGTGAAGCTGAAACAGATCGAGCACACCCTGAATGAAAAGCGCATCCTGCAAGCGGTCAGCTTTCCGTTCCTCGTCAAACTCGAGTTCTCCTTCAAGGTGTGGCTCCACAGCAGCATGTTCAGGATCACTGCAGTGGGGTCCCAGGAGTTGGGGGGCTGGGGGAGAGTGGAGAGGGAAACCACGCTGGGGGAGGGGAGCTGTTTGGCATGGCTGGGTGCAGCCTCTCGGTTCCCAGAGTCGGGGCTGGGGCCAAGGACAACTGAGGACTGTCCAGGAAGTTAGGAAGGGGAAGAATGAGACCCCTGAAGGAGGAGTGCTGGGGGCCAGGAGTCAGACTGGGGCTCTGCTAGACCCAAGTTCAATTCCTGGGCCTGCCATATTCTAGCTTAATAACCTTGGTAGCATCCCTCAGAATCACCACGCCATTTACAGCAGGAATCTAACATGCGGCCAGGAGTATGGACTCTGCAGCCAGACGGCCAGGGTTCAAATCTTGGCTTCGTACTCCTGGCCATGTAACTCTGGTCAAGGAACGTCACTGCCTTAAGCCTCGGTTTCCTTACCTGTAAATAAGCATCATAGCAGTCCCCACCTGGTGGGGCTGTCGTGAATGCCCTGCGTGAGCTATTTTAGGTGGCGTGCTAAGCCATGGCTGCTAGAGCTGGGAAAGGCCACTCGGGGCCGGCATCACAGGCAGCTTGTGGCTGTGCAGTCACAAGGGCCCTGTGCCCACAAGGGCCCCGCACTTGGTCTAATGTGCTGCTGCCGCCATCTCAAGAGTCCTAATAATTATTTTACAAGGAGCCCTGCATTTTTATTTTGGGCTCTGCAAATCCTGGTCCCGTTTTACAGATGACAAAACTGTCCTCAAGAGCCTTGCTTGAGACAGTCCTGGACACATTCCTCTCTCCAGCTGGGGCACTTGGCCGGGTCACCTGCCCACCTCTTCGTGACCCTCAGTCTCTCCCCTGGTAATGGCAGGGTCACAGCTGCCCCTTTTTCTCACGGGCAAAATGAAATGAGACGTGTCTGCCATTGAGGGAGCACCTTGCACCTGGTGTGTGCTTCATACATGGGAGCCAGTGTAGAGATCCTTATTTTATTTCTGAGCACTCATGGGGCTCTGATCAGCCGCTGCTTCCCGCAGGACAACTCCAACTTATACATGGTCATGGAGTACGTGCCCGGTGGGGAGATGTTCTCACACCTACGGAGGATTGGAAGATTCAGGTGAGCGGCTACCCCAGCCCCACCAGGCCCCCGCCTCACCAGGCTGACGCAGGCCACAGGACAGTGGCATGACCAGACCATTAGGGGCGCACAGGTGCCCAGCCAAGTTGGATGTGGCTGTGGCCGCTCCAGGTCTCCGTGGGTTTTTGTTTCCGCTGTGATGAGGCATCTGCCATGTTTCAACCACAACAAAACAAAACAGGGTGATGTAGACATCACAACTTGAGGGGGCAGTTTATGCATTTTCCATCGCTGAACTGGGCACGTCGGGGGTGGCTGTGCCAGCGCACCTGCTGCTGGACGGCTGTGGATAGACAGGTGCCGGCCGGCTGGCTGTGCCCACTGGCACTTACCTATCCCCTCCTGCTTGTCCCTCCAGCGAGCCCCATGCCCGCTTCTACGCAGCCCAGATCGTCCTGACCTTCGAGTACCTGCACTCACTCGATCTCATCTACCGGGACCTGAAGCCGGAGAACCTCCTCATTGACCAACAAGGCTACATTCAGGTGCCCACTGGGCTGGGTGAGGGCAGCACCAGGCAGCCACGGCCTGCACCCTCCCTCCCCACCAACTGCCTGTTCTCATGCCTGCAGGTGACAGACTTCGGTTTTGCCAAGCGTGTCAAAGGCCGCACCTGGACCCTGTGTGGGACCCCCGAGTACCTGGCCCCTGAGATTATCCTAAGCAAAGTAGGTGCTTCCCCAGCATCCCACCCTCATCCCTCTCTGCTCATACCCCTTCTGGTCTCCTCCCCTTACCCCCTGCCACCTCTCGCCCCAGGGCTATAACAAGGCTGTGGACTGGTGGGCCCTGGGGGTCCTCATCTATGAGATGGCAGCCGGCTACCCGCCCTTCTTCGCTGACCAGCCCATCCAGATCTACGAGAAGATCGTCTCTGGGAAGGTGAGGCCGGATGTGGGCATTCGGCCCCCTACCCCTCCACCCCGATGGTGGCCCTCTCCCTACCCAGCCTGTACTCCTCCCCATGGAGCATCTGCTCATTGTTGGAACAGTCTAGAAGTTGTTTCAGTTGGGCCAGGTGGTCAAGGCTGACACCTAGCACAGCCTCTCTGTCCAGCCCCCAGCCCATGGGGCTGGAATCCCAAGGGCTTCCAAACCCTGAGTTTCATGAAGCTGTTTGGCCCAGAACCTGCCCTGTTTTGCCTGACCTGTGCTCTTCTGGTCTGTTGTTGCCCCTCATAGTGTGCCTTTTCATAAGTTTCCTGGCTGGAAAACGAATGTGTCTGGCTCCCAGGTGCCGCCCTAGCCCCTGTCTATTGTGGTAAATGGTCCACATTTCCTTGCCCAAATGCAGACTGCCTGACCCTGAGGTTTTGGGTAAGGGATGGAGGAACCGTAAGGGCTTGCATTTGGGAGATGCGTTAAGTGGCACCAGATGATCCCCTTCAGTCTTCAGCCCCTTGCTCTGTGGGAGTGGTGCCCCATATGAGAGGGGAGGAGGTTGAGGCTCACTGAGGGGGTGTGTCTTGCCTGAGATCACACCATGGCAAGGAAATGGAGACACTGTCATAGGCATTAAGCACCCAAGAGAGGCTGGGGGCCCCCCCCTGCCCTCGGCTCACCTCCTACCTGGCACAACATCTTATACATGGGAGCTGCTTGTTGGCTGAGTCACCTCAAAATGGTGGGAGCAGCTCTGAGCTACATCTGGGTGGGCAGGCCTGGCTTCAAGTCCCAGCTCTGCCACTTATTGGCTGTGAAACCTTAGGCAAGTGGTTCAGCCCCCTCTGAGCCTCACTGTCCCCATCTGAGAAAAGATCAGTCAGGCACCTGCCTCTCAGGGTGGTTGGGAGAAGTCACCAACTGCCAGCTGGGGTGCACTGTGCTGGACACATAGTGAAAGTCACTAGAAGGGAAAGATAAGGTGTCTGCCATAAGGCAGAATAGAAATCACCAAGAAAAACAGCCTGGGGAGGTGGGGCACAGAAGGTTCCAAGATGGAAGAGATGACCATGACTCCCTTCTTTGTAGCATTTCATGGTTCCTACACCCGTTCAGCTGTATTATCTCTCCCATGCCTCCCAATGCCTCAGAAACCCTGGGCTATCTGCCCCATGTCATAGAAGCAGACACAGGCCCACAGAGGTTAAGGGCCATGTCCAAGGTCACATAGTGTGTAAGAGGCAGAGCATGGACTTGAAGTTGGTTTTTGTGGCTGTAAATCCAGTAACCTCTCTACGCAGATGCAAGGCTGTAGGCTCAGAGCATTGAGGAAAGTTTCTGGAACAGAGTTGACCTGGGCCCTAAAGAATGGAAGAGTGAGAGAGAAAATATCATTTTTCTCATAAATGTTTATATTTTAGAAGCCCCCAGACTTCAGCAAGGCTGCTTAGGAAGCAGCGGCCAGGAATGCAAGTTCTGGAATCCAACAGGCTTGTGATGGAAATGCCCTATCCTGTTCTTCTGTGTGACCTTGGGCAAGCTATTTAGCCCTTCTGAGCCTCAGTTTCCTCATCTATAAAATGGGAGCCATCGTAGCACTTGCCTTAGAGCAGTGGTTGTCAAAGTGGTTCACTCTCCAGCAGGATCAACATCACCAAGGAAATTGTTAGAAATGCAGATTCTCAGGCTCCAGCCAGCCCTCCTAAATCAGCCTGTCCAGGGTGGGCCCAACAAACTGTTTAACGGGATTCTGCTGAGGGCCTCTACCAGCTAAGACTGTTGTATAGAGAAGGCAGTGTCCTAGGCTCTCTGAAGCTCCAGACAAGCTCCCCCCAAAAACAAAAAAGAAACCCCTGACCGGCCCAGTCTCTGCCCCAACTTCTTCCAGGTGCGGTTCCCATCACACTTCAGCTCTGACCTGAAGGATCTACTGCGGAACCTCCTGCAGGTGGACCTCACCAAGCGTTTCGGGAACCTCAAGAACGGAGTCAATGACATCAAGAACCACAAGTGGTTTGCCACGACTGACTGGATTGCCATCTACCAGAGGAAGGTGGGTCCCACCCCCACCCCTCAGGCAGGCTGAGGGGGTTGCAGGAGGCCAAGAGTCAAGGGAGGTCGGCCAACAGAGAGGGGAAAGGAATTGAAAATAGGCTTCAGGCTCAGAGTTAGTCTAGAGGAGGTAGCTTGGTGCCAGTGTGGGGGGGTCTAGAAATAGGATTCTGGTTTCACGTGGTCACTGTGACCTTGGGCCCCATGTCTACGCAGTATTTCACCGTCGGTGAGCTGGGCTGTTAAGAGGGGTCCACACCCTAATGCTAAGCACAGGCCTGGGTCAGAGTAAGTATCTTATGAAATTAGGCCACTCGCATTTATTGTTGTAATTATGATTATGTTGACTAATGAAATCGGGGTGGTTCTTGATCCTTCTCCAGGTGGAAGCTCCCTTCATACCAAAGTTTAAAGGCCCTGGAGACACGAGTAACTTTGACGACTATGAGGAGGAAGAGATCCGGGTCTCCATCAATGAGAAATGTGGCAAGGAGTTTGCTGAGTTTTAGGGGTGTGCCTCTGCCCCGTGGGTTTTCTTTCTTTTTTTTTTTTTTTTTTTGGTGGGGGGGGGTGGGAGGGTTGAACTGAACAGCCAGAAGGCCCCGGAGTTCATTGCATCTAATTTCACCCCCACCCCACCCTCCAGGGTAGGAGAAGCAGGAAGCGCAGATTTTTTGGAGGGATGGAAACACCAGCTGCCCCCCCTCACTCCCTTGCCCTCCAGCCTGCTCACTCTACCGCTTCTCCCTCCCTCCTCCCTCACGGCCCCCCACCCTAGCCCACTTCTGCCTGTTTTAAATGAGTTTCTCAGCCCTAGTCAGACCAGGTCTTGCTGGTGTATCCAGTGACAGGGTGTAGAAAGAGGGGCTGAAGCTTAACTCCAGTACCCCCAACTAAAAAAAAAAAAAAAAAAAAAAAAAAAACCTGCAGGCACCAGTAGCTAAGAACAAATGAACAGAAAAGCCAACCTCCCTTCCAGAGCAATCCTGCCAGGGAAAGGAGAGATTTTAGTGACAGGTTCAGTGGGCTGCTTGCTAGAATTTTTAAGAAAACCATTTAAAATATTATTTAAGTTCCACCAGTGCCTCCCTCCCTCTGTCCTCTACCCCCAGACTCCCCTTTCCATATCCCCTTATCCCCCAAAACTCATTTTAACAAGGATGGGAAGCAAACTGGCTTGGTAAAAGAAGGAGCTGGGGTTAGAACCTCTGTCCCCTCCTCGGGGGTCTCCTGCCAAGCCTGGAAGGGTCTTAGTCCCTTCAGGAAGCCCCTACCCTCTTCATCCCCAACAGACCTTTCTTCACCCTTGGGCTTTGGGAGCCAGACACAGCAGCTGCCCCTCACCCTGCCAAAGAGGAGTCCCCCCCCCAAAGATAGAGGGGGAGCCGCAAGCCCAGGGTCTCTCCCTCCCGGCAACATCCCCCCAAACTCCTTAATTTTATTCTCAGCTAGATTTTTAATGCCCAGCTTCCCTGTCAGCTCACTTGAGATGGCAAACCCTGCAGGAGAACAAGAAAGAGGCAAAGCCCCCCCACCGTATTGACCCCGGGTTCAAGGCCAGGCTTGCCTGGGAGGGGCTGCCTGTTTTATTCACACAGCGGCCTCCGCCCCCACCCCCAGTCGTGGGCGTCCCTCCTCTAGTTTAGCTGTCAGCTGTCCACCACCCCTTTTCTCCCTCCCATGTCAGATATGTGCTTTTTTTTCCTCTCAAAAAAGTAGCTCTGTGGGGAGTCGCTGGGGAGCCACCCCATTCACCCCCATATTTGTCCCTCTCATAACTTCTCCCCAACCCAGGAGGAGCTCTCAGGCCTGGAGTGGGGCCCCGGGTGGGCGCGGGGGCGATTCAACCTGTGTGCTGCGAAGGACGCGACTTCCTCTTGAACAGTGTGCTGTTGTAAACATATTTGAAAACTATTACCAATAAAGTTTTGTTTAAAAAAAAGTGTCGCTTGTGTACCCGACTTCGGTCACCCACCCACTCACCCCCAGGAGGGTTGAAAAAGGAATTTTAGACCCCAGTGTCCAGGCTGAACGGGCCCTGGTCAGGAGTCCCTGTAAAATCGGATTTGGCTGGAATTTTGCCATTCTCTCGCCCCGCAGAAGGGGCGCCAAACTGCCCTTTGACCCCGGATTCGGGGTCCACAAATCTGCGGCGCGCCCCCTCTGCGTCCAGTCAGGGACCGACAGAGCGCTCTGGTGAGACGCTGGGGCTGGCGCGTCGGGAGGCCGCACGGCGGCGGGGGCGGCCCTGGCTAGGGGGGGACGGTGCGCGCCCCCTCCCGCATCCTCAGCGCGGAGCGCGGGGCCCGGCGGGTCGGTGGGGTACCGGGGCGGCGGCAGCAAGGGGGGGGAGTCCCCGCGGCGCCCGGCAAGCGTGGCGGCCCGAGCCCGAGGGCGGCGAGTTCCCGGTAAGTGCGGTCCCGAGAGCGGAGCGCGCCGGGGAGGCGTGGAGAGGGGGGCTGGGCGCCGGGGACGTCTGGGTCCGCGCCCAATGGCTGGAGGGCGGCCGAGCGCCGCCCGCCCGCCCCGCCCCGCCCGCCCCCTCTCCCCTCCCCCCGGGCTCCCCTCCCCCTCCCCCGCCCGCCGCTTTCCCCCGCCCCCGCCCCGGCGCCAACTCCGCGGCGCCTCCTTAAAAAGCGCGCGGGAGTTGTAAGGGGGGGCCGGAGCGAGCCGGAGTGAGCAGGAGCTCAGGGTAAAGGGGCGGGCGGGGGGCCCGGGCTCCACCTTAAAAGCGGCGCGTGGGGGTGGGAGGGAGGAAGGCGGGCGGCGGGGAGGAGGGAGGGAGGGAAGGAAGGGGGGCCGGAGTGTCCCGGGCGCAGGGCGCGCGTGCGGCGGCGGCGGGGAGGGGCCGGCCGCGCCGCGCTCCCCTCCTCCCTCGCATCCCCGGCCCCGCGCGCGCCCAGTAGAAGCGGGGCTGTGTGTGCGTGCGTGCGAGTGAGTGAGTGTGTGCATATTTTTTTCTCTCTTTTCTTTCTCTCACTGTTTTTTTTTCTCTCTCTCTCTTTTTTTCGCAAAGAAACAGCAGCGCCGCCGCCGCTCCGCCGAGGCGCTGCGCCCCCCGTGGGGGGAGGCGGAGGAGGCGGGCAGCGGCTGAGGGAGGGAAGCCGGGGAGGGGGGCGCCGCGCTGGGAGGGAGGCAGCACGCACGGTGCAGCCGGGCCGGGCGGGAGGCATGGCGGGGCCCCCGGCCCTACCCCCGCCAGAGACGGCGGCGGCCGCCACCACGGCGGCCGCCGCCTCGTCGTCCGCCGCGTCCCCGCACTACCAAGAGTGGATCCTGGACACCATCGACTCGCTGCGCTCGCGCAAGGCGCGGCCGGACCTGGAGCGCATCTGCCGGATGGTGCGGCGGCGGCACGGCCCGGAGCCGGAGCGCACGCGCGCCGAGCTCGAGAAACTGATCCAGCAGCGCGCCGTGCTCCGGGTCAGCTACAAGGGGAGCATCTCGTACCGCAACGCGGCGCGCGTCCAGCCGCCCCGGCGAGGAGCCACCCCGCCGGCCCCGCCGCGCGCCCCCCGCGGGGGCCCCGCCGCCGCCGCCGCGCCGCCGCCCACGTCCGCCCCACCGCCGCCGCCGCCCGCGCCCGTCGCCGCCGCCGCCCCGGCCCGGGCGCCCCGCGCGGCCGCCGCCGCCACAGCGCCCCCCTCGCCCGGCCCCGCGCAGCCGGGCCCCCGCGCGCAGCGGGCCGCGCCCCTGGCCGCGCCGCCGCCTGCGCCCTCCGCGCCCCCGGCAGTGGCGCCCCCGGCCGGCCCGCGCCGCGCCCCCCCGCCCGCCGTTGCCGCCCGGGAGCCGCCGCTGCCGCCGCCGCCACAGCCGCCGGCGCCGCCACAGCAGCAGCAGCAGCCGCCGCCGCAGCCACAGCCGCCGCCGGAGGGGGGCGCGGCGCGGGCCAGCGGCCCGGCGCGGCCCGTGAGCCTGCGGGAAGTCGTGCGCTACCTCGGGGGCAGCGGCGGCGCCGGCGGCCGCCTGACCCGCGGCCGTGTGCAGGGGCTGCTAGAGGAGGAGGCAGCAGCGCGAGGCCGCCTGGAGCGCACCCGCCTCGGAGCGCTCGCGCTTCCCCGCGGGGACAGGCCCGGACGGGCGCCGCCGGCTGCAAGCTCCCGCGCGTCTCGGAGCAAGGTGAGCGCGCCGGGGAGGGGGGGGGTGCCGCGCGACGCGGTGGGCAGGTGCGGGCGAAGTTGGTGGCGGGGGCGCGAGTCCCGGGAGGGACGAGGTGGCTAGGGCTTCGTGCTCCTTCCCTGTGGGCTCGGTGCGTGGTGACCTTGGCAAGTGACTTTATGTCCTCGAGCCTCAGTTTACAGCGATGTAAACGTGGCTTAGAAACAGTAGCGACTGTTGAGCGAGTTTGGTGAAATTTGGCTACTGAGGGCTTTATTAACACGGGGCTTGGCACGAAGTGAACGCATAAAAGTTAGTCCATGGTGTTATCAAAGGTAGCGTTGAGCACGCGACTTGGTCCTGGGGCCCAGGGTCTGGGCGCAGCACCAGAACAGCTATTAATCTTGTGTGCCTGGCCCCAGAGAGGTGGAGAAGAGCGAGTGCTTGAGAAAGAAGAGGAAGAAGATGATGAAGAGGATGAAGATGAGGATGAGGATGATGTGTCAGAAGGCTCCGAGGTGCCCGAGGGTGACCGTCCTGCAGGTGCCCAGCACCACCAGCTTAATGGCGAACGGGGCCCTCAGAGTGTCAAGGAGAGGGTCAAGGAGTGGACACCCTGTGGACCCCACCAGGGCCAAGATGAAGGGCGGGGGCCAACGCTGGGGAGCAGCACCCGCCAGGCCTTCTCCATGGCAGCCATGAATAAGGAAGGGGGATCAGGTAAGAATGCCTTTGGGTGGGGGTAGTGCCAGGTGAGGAAAAATACAGCCCCAGGACAAAGCTACAGATGGTGCTTTTGCTTCCCCAGCCTCTGCTACCACTGGGCCAGATTCCCCGTCCCCCGTGCCTTTGCCCCCAGGAAAACCAGCCCTACCTGGGGCTGATGGGACCCCCTTTGGCTGTCCGTAAGTTGGGGCATTTGAGACATGGGGGTGCCGTTCAGGGATGTGAAGCAGAACCGGAGGGAGCATTGCTGCTTACTGGGTCTCTCTGTTTCGATGCAGTTCCGGGCGCAAGGAGAAGCCCGCAGACCCCGTGGAGTGGACCGTGATGGATGTGGTGGAGTATTTCACCGAAGCTGGCTTCCCTGAGCAAGCCACAGCTTTCCAAGAGCAAGTGAGCTCCTGGCCTGGATGCCCAGACTCCCCAAGGACCTCAGCAGGCGCCGACTCTGACTTAGTTCTGTCTGTTTCCCACCCAGGAAATCGACGGCAAGTCTTTGCTGCTTATGCAGCGCACAGATGTGCTGACCGGCCTGTCCATTCGTCTCGGCCCAGCCCTGAAAATCTATGAGCACCACATCAAGGTGCTGCAGCAAGGCCACTTTGAGGATGACGACCCCGATGGCTTTCTGGGCTGAGCACCCAGCCTTGCCCCTGCCCCTACCCATTCCAGCCCCCATTTCACCCCAAGCCCCCCAGAGTCCAGGAGCTTCTGGATGGGGACACCCTCAGCCCTCATGACAGATTCCAGTGAGGGGGCACCTTCCCTACTCATCTGTGTACCCCCCACCCAGCCCTCACATCTGCCTCCAGCACACCTTGGACTCCATATTGGGGTGTGGGGTGGGACAGGGCCTGCCCATTTCATCTCAGGAGGCCAGTCTCCACACCTCAGGACATTTATGAAAAAAAAGGGGGCTTCCCGATTCTCCAAGATCCTACTCAGTTCAGCCAGATGTTTCCTATATGTATGCTTTCTTCTGCCTGTTCATTTTGGTGGGTGGGTGGCCTTTCCTCCCTTCCCCACCAACCATGTCCCCTCCCAGTCTGCCCCTGGCCTCTAGGCCCCGTGAGCAGCTGGGGTGGGGTCCCTTGGTCTTCCCCACTCCTCTTTCTTTCTGTCAGTTGTCGCTCCAGCTGGCTGTATTGCTTTTTAATATTGCACCGAAGGTTTTTTAAATAAAATTTTAAAAAAAGGAAAAGAACAAAATGCTAGGGAGTCTGTTTCGTGAATGGGTTGGGGGAGGGGGCAATTGAAGAGCCCAGCAGCCTCCCAGTAGAGCCTAGGATAAGGACAGAAATGTTTGGGGAGGGCAGCAGCATAGTGAATGGGATAGAAGAGTAACCCCTTCAGGAGGGCAGGGGTATCGGCTTTGTTCTTTGACGTTTTCCCCTACCCACCGTTTGGAGAGTGCCTTACACACAGTACGTACTCAAATGTTTGTTGAGTGACTAGCAGTTGACTACGAGCCTTTTCTCAGTCATTCGCAGCAGTCCCCATGAGGAGGGATCTCTTCAAACCCCCTATACAGATGAGGCTAGCTCAGTTTAAGATGCTTGCTCAAGGTCACATGGGGCAGCGGGTGACACCTGTCTGCATTGTTTAAAAACCAAACCCATTGCTGTGGAGTTGATTCTGACTCATAGTGACTTTAAAGGACAGAGTAGAACTGCCCCATAGGGTTTCCAAGGAGTGGCTGGTGGATTTGAACTGTCCACCTTTTGGTTAACCACTGTGCCACCAGGGCTCCCTGCATTTTTCACCCGAACCAAAAAACCAAACCCACTGTCATTGACCTGATTCTGACTTGGTGACCCCATGCGTGTCAACAGAACTGCACTTCATAGGGTTTTCAGTGGCTGTAATCCTACAGAAGTAGATTGCCAGGCTTTTCTTCTGTGGCAACACTGGCTGGATTCCAACCATCAACCTTTTGGTTAGTAGCTGAGAGCGAACTGCACCACCCAGGGAACCTGAGTTCTCTACCCAGAGGCTTCAGGTGTAATTAATGCATTTGACTTCATAGCTATATGCCTATCGGTCTTTGCACACTACAGAGAATCCAGTGTACAAGTACTGGGGGCGGGGATCTGTTCTGGGACAACGGTAGGGTCTCTAGGCCTTATATCTGCTGCATAAAAGGAACAAGAGTTGGGGCCAAGTCAAGGTTTTTACTATTGTTGTTGGTAGTAGTAACAGCTGATACTTTACAAGTCCCTACTAAATTTCAAGGCAGTTTCTCAACTCCACTGGCGTTTAAAAAATACCAGTTCCAGGGTCTGGGGAGTCAGTGTCTGGAGGTGAGGTCTGGACATCCTCTACACCTGCGTCGGGGGTTTGGACGCACGTTAGAGATCCCTCTTCCCTAGGAAACCGCCCCCAAGAGATGAAGTCCCCGGCCACACCTCCAGGACATGGCCGCGCCAGCCCTGGCCCAGGTCCTCCGCCGGTGCAGGGGAGCGCGCGTGTGCGCGGGGCCCCGCGGGCGCGCAGCGCGGCCAGGAGCTGCGCGCCCCTCCCGCGTGTTGAAATTCAAATGAGGCGAACTTCCTAGACGCGGCGCGGCACCGGCTGAGAGGTCGAGGCTGGAGCGAGTTGGAGGGGGCCACGCTCCAAACCTAGGCAAGTCTGAGGCTCCGAGACTCCCGGAGCTCTCGGGGCGGGGTCGAACTCGCGGCCAACGTGCGCGGCGGCGCCTTAAAGAGCTCCCGCCCCCGTCGCGATGGCCACAGAGCAGTGGTTCGTGGGACCGCTACCTCAGGGTCCTGGGGAAACACCACCCCCGGGGGACTTGGAACCCGGGGCGCCGCACTGTGGAGACCCCTCGTGGTCTACGCCCCCTGACAGGCCTTCAGACCCCGCTGATCTGGAGCCCAAGGACGCTCAGGGGCCGCTACCTGAGGCCCCTGCCTCCACGCCATCCCCAGAGCCTCTGACTCCGGGACCCGGGCCGACCCCTCCTAGCCTACCCCTAGACACCATGTTCAGCCCCATCACCGAACAGCTCCACTACCTGCTGAAGAAGGCAGATGATTTCCAGAGCTACCTGCTCTACAGGTGATGCTGGACGGGACCCTAGGTGGTGGGTAAGGAGACTACTCGAAAGAGAGGGTAAATGCGTTTGCCACACACACTAGGGTCGCACACTCAAAAGCACGAGAGCCAGGGAGAGGCAGTAAATGAAGCCCGCAGATTACGAAGCCACTTTGGGTGAGAGAGGAGGGCTGCGTAAAATTGGGGGTGGGGGGGAGGCAACCTCGAATTACTATCCTGAGGCAGCATGGGCCCCGTGTTGCCAAATCTCCATGACTTTGTCTCCTAGTTTGTAAATGTCAGCTCAGATTTTTAACTCTGTGTGGACTAATCAAAACCCATCTGAGGAAGATTTGGCCCACGGGCAACCAGTTTGAGACTCCAAAGGATAATGTGATTACGTGACCAGGGAAAAGGTGATTATTAGGGCTGTGGTTCTCAAATTTCACTAGAAATCCCCAAGGAGAGCATGTTGCATCAAAGTCAGGTGTGGGTTTTGAGGCAAGTGCTGCTGGAAGAAGGCCTGGCATCAGAGGATTTCATGACCGGGGTCCAGGTCAGAAATATAAGTGGTGGGTCGCATAGGAGAAATTAGGGGGGTGAGGGACCTCAGGCAAAGGTCCCCTTCTCTCTCCAGCAGGGACCGAGTGCAGAAGGAACAGCTGGCAAAGGCCATGCCCACCTTCTTAAAGATGTGTGAGCCCTACTTCCTGTACCTGGAGGCAGCTGCACGGAGTGTACCCCCCATCTATGGAGCCCTGCAGGAGCTGGTTCGAAAAGGGGTGTGTGGAGCAGGTTTTCTGGGCCCCACACCCCTTTTCTCTGGCAGTCTCAGGCCTGGAGGGTTCCGGGGGTGGGGGGCGTGCTTCTGGCAAGGCAGCTGATCTCATTATGCCTCCTCTTCCATGCAGCTGTTAGAGATCTCTCAACAGCTGACCCTGCGCCTAGAACAGCTGGTCCTCATGTATGCCTCCTTTGGGTTCGTGGACCTGGAGGAGACTGACCCCCTGAGGTAAAAGGGTAGGGATGGAGGGAGGAGGGAGGAGGCAGCAGGGCCCAGAGCCCGAAGCCCAGCCTCATCCCCACCTCTCCCATCTCCCATCTCCCACCAGCATCTCCTGTTTCTTCTGTGGGAGGTTCTCCATCAGCACTTCCCATGAGGTGTCCATCTTCAGATACTGTGCCCCAGCCGCCTACACCGCCAGCCGCTTTCCCCGCTACCTCTACAAGAAGATGCGCTGGAACCTAGAGACCACCCCAGAGCCCAGCAGCCGGGGGCAAGATTCCCATGTGGATTAGTGAGTCCCCCTGCCAAAATCAAAGTGCCCCCTCCCTATGCAGAATGCAGATATGGTCCTCTAAACCACTACCACCAATTGTGAAAAGCCAACCAGGAAACTGAGGGCTTTTGAAAGGCCATCCCCACCCTTTTTTTTTTTTTTTTTTTTTAAGTTAACCCATCTGCCCATCAAAATAAGAGTTCTCATCTTAAAAGCGGGGGGGGGGGGGGGGGGAGCCTTCCATGTTGAGTCACTTCCCTACCTTAGAACTTCAGGGCAACTTCTGATAAGTTTCCACCTCACCTCCAAAACCAAAGTCCTCAACAGAAAAAGGTAGGAAACTGATCACTTTTAATTGCTACCGCCTCCCCTCTCAGCTACTTCCTGTGCTATCGAGACACATGGGAAGACACAGGCAAGAATCCAGCCAATTCCTGCGCACAGATCCAGAAGCTGTGGTCCATTGGCAGATGGGTGCCCCTAGGACCAGTCGACGATGACCTTTATTCATGGTAGGAGTGAGGGCAATGGCAAAATAGGCTTGGGTTCTGGGGGGAGGGGCGAAACCCCCTCAAAGATCATCTACCTCTCCCAACACTGTCACTGGCTTCCCTTGATAATAATGATAGCGTTTTGCTGTGCCCTTAAGTGTTTTATGCAGAGTCACATAACAAGCCATGGAGGTCCAGACTACTAGACCCATTTTACAGAGAAGGAAACGGGTGCTCAGAGAGGTTAAGTTACCTGCCCTAGGACACACAGCTAGCTGAGTAACTGGCCAGGGCAGGGCAGCTTCCCGGAGCCAGGCCCCTCTAGGTTTCTTATCAACAAGGAAACAACCTTCCCCCAAGGTTTTCCCACGCTAAGCTGAAACAAGGCCTCTTTTAGCATCAGCCTCTGGCTTGAGGGGAGGGGCTCCCGAGAGGCAGGGGGCGCTCACGTCTGGGCCTGTCTGTTCCTCGCTCCCAGGATTTTGTGCCCGCAGCCGCCTGGCGACTACCAGCAACTGCTGACCATCGGCTTCGAGGAGCCGTCGCACATGCTGGCCACCGACCTACTAGTGCAGATCCTCACTGGCCAGGCAGGCACTGCCCGGCCTCCGAGCGCGGCCGGGGCCTCGGCGTGGGCCGCGCAGGGATCTTGAACTGGGGAACAGGGTGGGAGCTGGGGCTTGACAGTTCCGAACTCCAGGGGATGGGGCAGGGCAGGGTCTCACTCGTTCTCCTAGTGCCGCCCGGCCTCTCCTCCCAAGGGGTAAAGGCGAACTAACCCGTCATTTCTGCGTTCAGCACGGCCCCAAGGCCCTGCGTGTGGTGGACACACCAGTTTTACGTTAAATAAAGACGCGTTAGAAGCTCAGCGTCTGCTAGGAGCGCCGCGCCGCGCCCCTCCCCTTGGGGCGGGGAGGTCCCGCCCACTCGCGTGGCCTTCTGGGAGTTGTAGTTTCCAGTAGTAAATAGGCAGATGGGCGGGCGAGAGTGTAGCGCATGCGTAACTGTGCACCTGAAGCAAAAATACTAGCGGCGCCGGTCAACAACCGGAAGTCAAAAAATCGCGAGTTTCGGGTAGCCAGAAAATCCAGCGCCTACTGCGGGGTGTTGGGAACTGTAGCCACGCCCATTTTTCATAGTTTGACCCAGAAGTAATTTCTTTCTACTGCAAAAGACTTCATTTCCCAACGTGCCTCAGGACAGGGCCGCAGATCAGTTTACGAAGGGCTGATGAGGTCAGACCTTCCTCCTCCAGGTTTTGGATTATGAAGCTGTGCAGGTCGCTGTCCCGCTGCGGGTTCTCCAGGGCGCGGGCTGGGTGTGAGAGTGCTGTAAGGAATTCCAACTTGGGATCTCTAAGCCTCACCACAACTTTGGACTGGACAGGAAACCCAGGTTGAGACAGATGTACTGGCCTGTTCAAAGCTACAGCGAGGTGGGGGGTCAGTGTCCTTCCTGAACTGGATATTACTTACCTGTGAGTTTCCCCCTTTAAACGAAGGGACGCTTTGGCCTTTGACCCCCACTCCCCGCAACATTTTTAGAGTCAGAGGAGGGACCTAGGGCCCTGCCCTTAGGCTTTTGAGCAAAGCACTCGCCTGCCTAATGGTCCCTGGCACGTGGTATTATCAGCCTCATTTTATAGATGAGGAAAACAGGTGAGAGGTGAAGTGAATCGACAGAAAGTGGTGAAGCCGGGATTGAACACCAAAGCCCTTGCTCTTTCACGGGGTCTTCTGGTGACAATTTCTGAATACATCATGGAATTTTTAGTGCCCAGCCCGGATCTGAATGAATTCAAAGGGGTTCTGAAGCTCCCTGATACTGATTTGAAGTAGCGCCTGTGACTTTTCCGCGGCTTAAGACTGTTTAGAGCGGCGCCTTCCAACAGAAATATAAAGCGATCCACATATGTAATTTCAAGGTTTCTGGTAGCTTCATTTTACAAAAAGAGGTCAAATTTATTTTAATTTTTTATTTTCCCAGTGTGTCCGAAATATGTCAACATGCAATCAGTGTAAACAGTTGGGATATTTTCCTTTAAAAAAAAATACTAAGTCTTTGAAATCTGGTGTGGATTTTACACTTACAACACATCTCAGTTCAAACTAGCCACAGCACTGCCTTAGACTGTCTCCCTTAAGACAAATCCACAGCACTTAAGGCTAGTTTCCGGTGGGTGTGGCAATACTGGGAGGGGAAGGAAACAGGCTTGATTTCGTGGGTGCTGTTGCACGAGAACTGTTCACACCCATGGTTCGCAGACTTCACCATGCACCAGAATCACGTGGTTTGTTCTAGCTCGGGTGAGGCCCAAGAATGTGCATTTCTAACAAGTTCCCAAGTGATGCTGATACAGCTGGTCCAAGCACTGCATTTTGTGCTGGTCTACAACATGGTTCTCAAACTTGGCTGCAAGTCAGAACCACATGGGGAGCTTTAAAAAATACTGATGCTGAGACCTCACCCTCAGATTCTGATTTAATTCCGGGGCTCAGGTGATTTTAATTTGCAATAAAATTAGAGAAAAGGAGCCCTAGGGGTGCAGTGGTTAAGCGCTCGGCTGCTAACGGAAGGGTCTGGGTTCGAACCCACCATCAGCTCTGCAGAAGAAAAGATCTGGCGATCTGCTCCTGTAAAGATTACAGCTTAGGAAACCCTATGGTGCCGTTCTACTCTATCATATAGGGTCTCTATGAGTCAGAATCAACTAGACGGGCACACAACAACGAAGTTAGAGAACTCCCAGGCTATACAAGTCCTGTTTATACCTCAAGCTTCTCTTGTTCAGCTCTTCACATGCTTAGTTCTTAGCTCCCCTTCTGGGAATTAGGAACAGGTTCTGGGTGTTTCTTTTTCTTCCCTTGGCAGCCCTGGCTGTTCCTGCCTTTCTCTTCAGACATCACAATGTCATGGGCAAGCATGTGGTCAGTGTGCTGATGACAGGGTTAGGGGGTAGGACCTTCTTGGGCTGAGCTGCTCTTGGGTACAGTGCTGTGTGAGTTTTTCCATTCTGTTTTATTCATTCATCCTTCATTAGCCATTTCCTGTGCCTCTGCAGGGTCAGGCCTATTGCTAGGCCCAGGGCATACAGAGTTGGACAGATCCAGGAGTTTAAATAGAGGGCAGTGGTGGCTCAGTGGTAGAATTCTCACCTTCCACGCAGGAGACCTGGTTTCAATTTCCAGCCAATGCACCTCATGTGCAGCCACTGCTTGTCTGTCAGTGGAGGCTTGCGTGTTGCTATGATGCTGAACAGGTGTTAGTGGAGCGTCCAGACTAATATGGACTAGGAAGAAAGGTCTGGTGATCTGCTTCTGAAAATCAGCCAATAAAAACCCGATAGATCACAATGGTCTGATTCTGTTGTGCGTGGGGTCACCATGAGTAGGGGGCTGACAGCTAATAACAACATGAGTTTAAGCAGTGATTCTAAAACTTTTCTGGGTCTCAGTGCACCTCCAGCAAGCTGTTTGTTAAACTATAGCTGCATTCCTCAGAATATGACTACACATAGTTTTATAAACCACTTAGGGCGTTCACAGATCCCCTTGAGCCCCATCCAGGGGGCCTTGAAACCCTTGTCCCAGGACAGAGAAGTCAACCACGGCTTGCAAATTGACAGCCAGCCACAGGCCTCACTGCAAACTGGTGGTGTTTGTGCCGATGCCAACACCCAAAAAAAATTTTTTTTTAAAGGTTTTTCTGAATAGTCACGATCATTTAAAGTCGGTAGATTTCTCTTTTGAAAGCTGGGTTGCCAGTAGCTTTTGAAAAGCAGAAGCTCAGGCATCACTGAGCTCACTCATTTGTTTTCCAGCACACCCCAGACTCCACCCCTCCCTATTGCTTCACAACGGCCCTATTTTCCTCTCCTTAGTATCTGCCTGGCCCCGGTAGACATCTGAGTTTTCAACTGCTGGGCAGAGTATCAACATGCCTTGCCAAGGAGCTCGCGCCCCCCCCCCCACTTGTTTGGGGGTCAGCTATTGTTTACGTTTCCAGGGCAGGAAGAGCCTCTTTTCATCTCTGTCTAGCCAGCGCCCAGCGCGGGGCAAGCTGCGGGCACCAACAAATTTTGACAACGCGGCTGGGAAACGGAGGGCGTGAGCGCGTCGGTCCGGACGCCGCAGTTCGCGCCCGCGCCGCCAGGGGGCAGCAGGACCCGGGCCGGGCCAGCCTGGGGAGGCGGGCGGCGGAGGAACAGGGCGATAAGAGTGCAGCCGCAAACTGGACCGCACCTCCTGCGGCTTTCTCAGACCTCCCTCCGCCCGCCGCGCTCCGGCCCCACCCCAGGCCACTAGGACCCAGAAACAAACAGCCTGTATTGCCCAGGAAGAAGGGGCTTTATTGGGGTGTGGAGGGGCAGCCGAGGCAGTGACCCTGGCCCTCTGTCAAGGCCCGAGGGAGAGGCTGGTTGGGTTTGCAGAGTTACAAGGAAAAGGGCTGGACAGTTTCACTTACAGGGATGGGGGTAGTGGTCAGGTTCCCGGAGGGGACTAAACAGTTTTATAGAAGGGACTGATCAATTTCATAAAGCCAGGCTCAAGGATGAAATGGTCGATTTCACCGTCCCCTGTGCGGACAGTTGAACCCTCTCCAGGCCTCCCAGCAATCCGGGGGCACTCCTGGGGCGGCCCCGACCCTGTCCTCCGACGTGAAGCTTCCTTCCTCCGCAGGTTCCAGCCTGCTCAAATCTCAAGGCTTGCGCTCCTCCTGGGGAAAGGGGGCCAGACGGAAGGCCGGCCTCAGGGACCCGCGCACCGCGGTGGGGACGCCCAGTGCGGGGTGGGGCGGTTTGGGCCTCTGGCCCACTGCCTCCTCTTCAGCCCGTGGCCGCGCCCTGGCCTTTGTATTCTGGCCCAGAGTGGCGGCTCAGCGGGAGAGGACATGCAGCTTCCCTGACCCAGCGTTCTGGCGCGCACGGAGGGGGAACGACAAGCACTCGGGCACGGTGGTGAGGGGCTCCTACCTGCTCCAGGCCGTTCTCTGAAGCCTTCCTGCGGGGGGGCCAGATCACCGCCAGTTTTCCGTTGCCCGTACTCGCTGCGGCGGAAGGGGGCGCTCAGCCGGGGCTGCCCCTCCTCTCACCTGCTGGTGGCAGCCAGGACAGAGGAGGCCAGCCGTGCCCCTTAAACACACACAGGCGTTCACCCCCCTCCTCCACGTGGAGGCCTCCATCTAGCTCTAGGGACCCAGAAACCTGACGGAGGAGAGAGGAGAACACCAGAGTGGGGAGGCAGGAGCCCGAAAGTTCAGAGACAGGACCCAGGATAACAAAAGCGAGGCAGAGGTCCCTGGAATCCGACGAAGAGGAAGGCACCCGAATCCCTGCCTGGGCATAGGGAGGTGGATCTTGGAGTCGACCACTTGGGTGGGGGGTGGGGGGGGTGGAGTATCCAGGAGTGGGCAGCTCAGAGGGGTGGGCAAGAAACAGAATTGGGTGGAGTCTCTAAACCTCGAGAATCGGAAGGACAGAGGAGGGGCCACTGGAGTTGGGTAGTCGGGACGCGCGGCTGGGCCCTAGGGGACCCCGGCATCCCAGCACCCGCGTCTCACCCGTGAGGCTTGGCGCGGGCTCCTTGAACTCGGCGGTGCCGTAGACACTACGCCGCTGGCGCTGCAGCTCCCGCTCGCGCTCGCGCACCTCGCACACCTCCTGCTCCAGCAGGGACAGCTCGGCGAACTGCGGGGCGCGGGCCAGCACCGAGCACCCGCCCTGCGCGGCCGAGCGCCGCCGGCCTCCAGGTTTGGGCGGCCGCTGCGGGCCTGCGCCGCCCGCAGGCGAGGGGCCGCGCTCCCCGGCAGCCTCGAAGAATCGCTTGAGCTCGCCCAGTGGCTGTGGCGGTGACCGGGAACTTGGTTCACGGGCGGCAGGGCGCGCTAGCGCCGCCTGACGGTGGGCCTCCCGCTCGATTTCTCGCTGCATCTGCGCGCCCGACCGCGCGCGTTCTAAGGCGCGCGGGAGCGCGGGGCCCGGCCCGGGCCGGCTGAGCACCGGCCGCACGCGCAGCTCGACGAGTTCGCTGCCCGCGCGGCCTGGACTCAGGCCTCGGCTCCGGCGCAGGCTCGCCTCGCGTTCGCAGCTGCGCCGGATTTCGCGCTCGATGGGCGTCTCCATGAGCGGCTTCTCGGGGTACGGTGGGCGGGCCTCGAGGCGCAGTGGGAAACGCGGCTGGGTGGTTTCCAGGTCTGACCCCGAAGAGGGAGTCTTGGGATCCTGAGGGGGACACTGTCCCGAGACCTCCGAGCTCTGCTCTTGGGACGGCCCGAAGTCTTCGCTGCCCGGCCCGAGGTTCTCAGAACCCCTGGCTGCGGAAGACCTGGGAGCCTCCGCGTCCTGCCCTGCAGGTGACCCGCAGACTTGGCTGTCTTCCTCGGGAGTATCGGCGCCCTGCTCTGCAGAGGGCTCGGGCTCGGGGACCTCGCCGCCCGGCCTGGGGACGTCGGCGTTCTGCTCTGCGGCAGGCCCGGGGGCTTCTCTATCCGCCTCGGGGAGCTCGTGTCCCCACTGTTCAGACGACTCCAGGGCTCCGCTCTCCGGCCCGGGGACCTCAGTGTGCAGCGTTTGGAGCAGCTTGGAAGCCTCCGTTCCCAACGCCGGGGTTTTGATGCCCAGAGCTGGGACACCGTGCGCTGCGCGGCACCTGTGGCCACAGTCGCCTCCCGCGGGCTCCACGGTGTCGCCCGTACTATCCGCTTCTCTGACCCACCTCTGGCCTCCAAGAACCGCCTCCAGAGACAGGGCCGGGCACCACCCCCGGCACCTGCCGGGAAAACTTCGGCCCTGCCCTGGCCCCGCCCTCGGGGCTGGGGCGACCGCGCGGGGCACGGGATTTAGTCCACTGGCCAGGCCGAGGTTCGCTCCCTGCACTGGGCTTCTCTGAAGAGGGTTTCCCTAGACCCGGCCCACTACCTGGGGGTCGACTCTGGGTGCCGTGTTCGCCCACCACTGGAAGCCACCGTGGCACCTTTGAGGCCCCACGTCCCCGTCATTGCCCAAGAGGGTGTCCCAACTGTGCGCCGGGCTGGCCTTCTGGCGGGGGTGTCCACTGAAACTATCTTTCCGGGGCCTTACCAGCCCCTCCCAACTGATGCCCAGCCCGCGGGCAGCGACGCTCCTGGCCTGGGAGCCCTCCACGTTCCACCCCTGCCGCGCACAGCTCGGCCTGAGGGGGCGCCTGGAGCCGCCTCTAGGCGGGCCTGAGTCTTTCTTTCAGTCCCTGGGCTCAGCGAGATTCCAAGCTGTTGTAGCCGTCCCTGTCCTGCTCAGAGGCCGCTTCACCTCACCCTCTCCAGGAAAAAGTCCGCCAAGCGTCAGGCTGAGGGAGAAAGGAGAGACCTACACAGCGTGCCCGGGTTGCGGTTAAAAGATTGTCGATTACCTTGGACGGCTGGGGAGGCCCTGATAGGGCAGGAGGCATCCAGGCTAGCGGGAGGGAGCAGCTCCCTGGGGTTGGGGCTACATTCATGTCTTCAATGGCAGGATCCACACCCCACCCACCACCAAGGACAGTCTCCACTCTCCCCAGAATCTGGCCACCACCACCATGCTGGGGTGGCTGGGGAGAAAGAAGTAGTTACCTAGAGAAAGAGGGAGACTACACAGCCTCAAACCAAGAGCCAAATCCTGTACCAGTCAATTCTGACTCATGGCGACCCCATGTGTCAGATGGGAAAACTGCTCTATAGAGTTTTCTTGTCTATAATCTTTATAGAAGCAGATCCTTAAGCTTTTCTTCCAAGGGATCACTGGGTGGGTTTGAACTGCCAACCTTTAGGTTAGTGGTAAAGTGGAAACCATTTGTGCCATCCAGGGACCTTACATAGCCTTACTGGAACCCCCAATAATCCAACTACCTGATTACCCCTTTCCCCAATCCCTGGCCATGGTGACACCCCTCCCCTCTTCCACCCTCTCACTCTACCCCGTTTTATATCCCAACTTCAAGCTGCTGCCCTCCGCCCTCTGACCATCTGACCCCTCCCCACCACCACCATCTCCGCTTTGGCCTAGTGGAATCAGAACAACCTGGGTTATTACCACTTATTACCTACGGGAACTTGAACAAGGCGAGAGCCTTCTCCAAGCCTCAGTTTCCTTACCTGTAAAATGGGGCTAACAGTGCCTACTCACTTCTGAGGTTATAAGTATATATCCTTATATACTTCTTGAAAGGGTTGTCTCAAATACCCTCTCCACTTCATCATCTCTTGTTCTTCCTCCAGCCATGCTAACCTACCCCACTGAGGCTTCCTGTCCTCAGGACACCAATAACCTCCCTTGCAAGATTCAGTCACTGGCTCCTTCTCTGTCCTCATCTTCTGTGATGGTTTATTTTATGTGTCAGTTTGGCTAGGCTAAGGTTCCCAGTGGTTCTGTCAAAACTACCATCTGTGGACTCACAAAATGCCTTATCCACTGTCATGGTATCCCAGCCACCATTGCCTCGGATCAAGGAACTCACTTCACAGCAAATGAAATGAGGCACTGGGCCCCTGCTCATGGAATTCACTGGTCTTACCATGTTCAAAACCAAAAGGGAAGAACACACTCAGCATTTCTCAAGCTGAAAGAACGGAAGAAAAAATTCAAACCTCGAGTTGGAATTTTGGAAGATTCTATGGGCAAAATATTGAATGACGTAGGAAGCGTCAAAAGAACATAGAAGAAATACACAGAGCCATTGTACCAAAAAGAACTGGTCGATGTTAAACTATTTCAGGAGGCAGCACATGATCAAGAACCAATGGTACTGAAGGAAGAAGTCCAAGCTGCACTGAAGGTACTGGCGAAAAACAAGGCTCCAGAAATTGACAGAATACCAATTGAGATGTTTCAACAAATGGATGCAACACTGGAAGCGCTCACCTGTTTATGCCAAGAAATTTGGAAGACAGCTACCTGGCCAACCAACTGCAAGAGATCCATATACGTGCCCATTACAAAGAAAGGTGATCCAACAGAATGCAGAAATTATCGAACAATTTCATTAGTATCACACGCAAGTAAAATTTTGCTGAAGATAATTCAAAAACGGTTGCAGCAGTACATTGACAGGGAACTGCCAGAAATTCAAGCCAGATTCAGAAGAGGATGTGGAACCAGGGATATCACTGCTGATGTCAGATGGATCTTGGCTGAAAGCAGAGAGCACCAGAAGATGTTTACCTGTGTTTTATTGACTATGCAAAGACATTCGACTCTGTGGATCATAACAAATTATGGATAACTTTGTGAAGAATGGGAATTCCAGAACACTTAACTGTGCTTATGTGGAACCTGTACTTATAGACCAAGAGTCAGTCGTTCGAACAGAACAAGGGGATACTACGTGGTTTAAAGTCAGGAAAGGTGTGTGTCAGGGTTGTATCCTTTCACCATACCTATTCAGTCTATATGCTGAGCAAATAATCCTAGAAGCTGGACTATATGAAGAATAATGTGACATCATGATTTGTGGAAGACTTGGTAACAACCTGCGATACGCAGATAACACAACCATGCTTGCTGAACGTGAAGAGGACTTGAAGCACTTACTAATGAAAATCAAAGACCACAGCCTTCAGTATGGATTACACCTTAGCATGAAGAAAACAAAGACCCTCACAATTGGACCAATAAGGACCATCATGATAAATGGAGGAAAGATTGTAGTTGTCAAGGATTTCATTTTACTATGATCCACAATCAATGCCCATGGAAGAAGCAGTCAAGAAATCAAATGAAATATTGCTTTAGGCAAATCTGCTGCAAAAAAAAAAAAAAAAAAAAAACTCTTTAAAGTGTTAAAAAGCAAAGATATCATTTTGAGGACTAAGGTGTACCTGACCCAAATCATGATATTTTCAATGGCCTCATATGCATGTGAAAGCTGGGCAATGAATAATGAAGACCAAAGAAGAATTGATGCCTTTGAATTATAGTGTTGGCGAAGAACATTGAATATACCATGGACTGCCAGAAGAACAAACTAATCTGTCTTAGAAGCAGTACAGCCAGGGTGCTCCTTGGAAGCGAGGATGGTGAGGCTTCATTTCACGTACTTTGATCATGTTATCAGGAGGCACCAGTCCCTGGAGAAGGACATCATAATTGATAATGTAGAGGGTCATCAAAAAATAGGAAGACTAAACAAGATGGATTGACATAGTGGTTGCAACAGTGGGCTCAAACATAGCAACGATTGTGAGGATGGCACAGGACCGGGTAGTGTTTCATTATGTTGTACATAGGGTCACTATGAGTTAGGTGCCATCAAGTCGAAGAACATCAAAGAACAACGACAACGCTAAGTTCCTAAAACCAAAGAGGCACTCTGGTGGCACAGTAGATAAGTGGTCAGCTGCTAACGGAAAGATTGGCAGCTGGAACCCACCGGCGGCTCCAGGGGAGAGAGATGTGGCAGTCTGCTTCTGTAAAGATTGCAGCCTTGGAAACCCTATGGGGCACTTCTACTCTGTCCTGTAGGGTTGCTGTGTTTCTGAATCGACACAACGGCAACAGGTTTGGTTTCTTTCTTTTTTTAACCATGTTCCTCATTGTCCTGAAGCAGCTGGCTTGATGGAACAGTGGAATGGCCTTTTAACGACTCAGTTACAGCCACTGAAAACCCTATGGAGCACAGTTCTACTCTGACAAACATGGGATTGTCATGAGTCGGAATCGACTCAACAGCAATTGGTTTTTGGTTTAAGGAAAATAAAATGATTTGCTAAAATGTTATACCAAGACAATTTATCAGTAAATAAAAAGCCCACAGAAGATGTTGTCAAATATGAAATATTAGTGAAATAGAGCATCCGTGATGAATTTTGAAAAAAAAAAATTCCAACAGAGAAAACCAGTCGACTATGAGATGAATCACTTAGAGAATTTAGAAATAGAAAAGTTGTGGTAAAATGGACAATGGCAAATGATGAATCCAACTAAATACTGTCTAAGGCTCAATATGAAAATTTGATTGCATTATAGGTCATATATGTTATAAACTTGTACAAAGTCTACAAACCATTATAACCAATGAGGTTTGAGGAGTGAGTAGGGAAGAAATATAAAATAACGAATCATGTCTTCATAGCAGATGAATATTGTTCAAAAATAATTTGTGTACTTAAAAAACTTAAAGATCCAACATTTTAATTTTTTTTCAAAATATTTATTTTTAAATTTATAGTAATCACTTAGGAAATAATCTTTATTATAATAGAAAGACATTTGTCCGTGGTTTCACAGCTCTTTTTGTTTATTTCAGTTTCTTTTTATTCTGTTTTTAAAAAGTGAAATTATTCTATTTTAAAATAGTATATTAAGCCCCCGGGACACCCTGCTAACTCAGAACTGAAGCCACTCCCAAAGTCCACCTTTCAGCCAAAGATTAGACAGGCCTGTAAAACAAACTAACACACGTGAAAAATGTGCTTCTTAGTTCAATTAAGTATAGAAGACCAAATGGACACCACCTGTCCAAAAACAAAGACCAAGAAGGCAGGAAGGGACAGGAAACCGGGATGAATGGACACAGGGAGCCCAGGGTGGAAAGGGAATGGGGGAGAATGCTGACACATTGCGGGGATTGCAGTCAATGTCACAAAACAATTCGTGTATAAATTTTTCAATGAGAAACTAATTTGTGCTGTAAATTTTCACCTAAAACACAATAAAATAAAAAATAGTATACTAAATGCAGTGTGGTATCCCAGATTGGATCATGAACATGAAAAGGATATTACTGGAAAAGCTAGTAAAATCCAAATAAAGTCTAATGTTTAGTTAATAGTCATGTTCCAGTGTTGGTTTCTTAGCTGTGATGAATTATGGTAATATAAGATGTTATTATCAGGGGAGCTGATGAGCAGGAGAGGGGGACTTTCTGTATTGTCTTTACAGCTTTTCAGTAAATCTAAAATTATTCAAAAATAAAAAGTTTATTAAAAAAAAAAAAGACTCAATTACAGCTCCAGCTTGGTGGCAATACCTTGCAGGGCTGGGGCAATGTTCTCCAGGAGACTGTATATGCTCTCAGTCAGCATCCAATACATGGCGCTGTTTCTCCCATAGCCAGGATTCACTGGTCCAGAAATCAAGGAGTGGAAATAGAAGTGGCACCACTTGCTATTACCCTCAGTGATCCACTTGCAAAATTTTTGCTTCCTGTCTCTACAATCCTATGCTCTTCTGGTCTAAGAGGCATTAACTCCAAAGGGAAGAATGCTCCCGCTGGGAGATACAACACTGATGCCTTTGAAATGGAAGTTAGGAATGCCACCTGGCCACTTTGGGCTCCTAATGCCTCTGAACCAACAGGTAAAGAAGAGAGTTACTACACTGGCTGATGTGATTAATCCTGCTTACCAAGGGGGAATGGACTGTTATTACATAATGGAAGTAAAGAAGAGTATGGAATACAGGAGATCCCTTAGGGCACCTCTTAGTACTACCATGCCCTGTGATTAAAGTCAATGGAAAATGATAACAACTCAGTTCAGGCAGGATTACTAATGGTCCAGGCACTTCAGGAATGAAGGTTTGGGTCACCCCAGCAACCAAGAAACCATGAGTAGCTGAGGTATTTGCTGAGGGGAAAGAGAATAAGGAGTGGGAGTAGAAGGTACCAGCAAGACCACACAACCAGTTGCAGAAACGAGGCCTGTAAGTGTTATGAATATTTCTTCTTTGTTTTGTTATGAATAAGTTTGTGTGTGTGTATATATATATATATATATAAAATATCTTTGTTTTCTTCCCTCTTATCCCATTATTTATCATAAAATACAAGATGTAAAAGGAGTTAGTGTGTCTTCAGTTGTACACATATTACTTGTATTATGTTAGAAATATGACTTTTTAATTGTTTTTATTTAGAGATTGTGTATGATTTAAGGGATGTGTATAGGTGCCAAGTTGACAAACGATTGGACTGTGATGGTTAATTTTATGTGTTTACTTGACTGGGCTATGATTCTCAGTGGTTTTGCCAAACACTACCCTAGTCGCTGTTCCATAATGTAATCTCATGCGATATAATGTAATCACGTCCCATAATGTAATCTAATGTGATGTAGTCAATCAATTCGTTGAAAGGGGGAGTTACTTAGGATGTGGTCTGCCTTCAGGCTATAAGTAGATATTTTGGCAGAACTCACTATCCGCATTCTTCCAGTAACCTGACCTATGGATCTTAGGACAAAAGCCTACAAAATTCTCCAGCCTGCCACCTGATCTACAGATTTCGGACTTGTCAGCCCTCCACAATTCCGCGAGCCAGCAGAAGTCTCCAGCCTGTCATCTGACCTGTTTCTGTTTCTCTAGAGAACCCTGACTAAGACATCCTCTTTGACCTCTCAGCCTTAGCTACTCAGTTCTCTTGGCTGCGGGGACACGCCTTCTCCTGGTTCTCCTCTTACCTCACAGGCACTCCTGCTCAGGCTCTGTTTCACTTGCACCAGTGAGCTTCCATCCACTCTGGGCTTCCATTGTCTTTGACTGATGAGTGAGAGGAGCCTGAGGTCAGGGTATTTATTCCATGCTCCATGCAGCTCTCTCTCTCCAGGGTCTAGGGTTGTGTTATGGATTGAATTCTTTTTTAATTTATTTTTTATTGTTGTAGTCTAAATGAAGTTCACATTTCAGGTTAGTCTCCCATACAAAATTTTATACATACATTGTTACGTGACCCTAATTGCCCACCCCATTCTGCGACAGCACACTCCTCCTTTCCACCCCTGATTCCCCATATCCATTCAACCAGCTCCTAACCCTCTCTGCCTTCCCATCTCACCTCCAGGCACAAGCTGCCCCTTTGGTCTCTTGTATCTACTTGAGCTAAGAGGCACACTCCTCACGAGTATCACTTTATGTCCCACAGTCCAGTCCAATCCCTCTCTGAAGAGTTGGCCTCGGAAACTGCTTTAGTTCTGGGCTGATAGAGAATCCAGAGGCCATGCTTTCCGGGGTACCTCCATTCTCAGTCAGACCATTACATCTGGTCTTCTTACTATAATTTGAGTTCTGCACCCCATCTTTCTGCTGCTTTATCGGGGACTTTCTGTTGTGTTCCCTGTCAGGGCGGTCATTGGTGGTAGCTGGGCACCGCCTAGTTCTTCTGGTCTCAGGCTGATGAAGTCTCTCGTTTATGTGGCTCTTTCTGTCTCTTGGGCTCCTACTTTCCTTGTGTCTTTGGTGTTCTTTATTCTCCTTTACTCCAGGTGGTTGGGACCAGTTGATGCATCTTAGATGGCCGCTTGCAAGCTTTTAAGACCCCAGATGTCACTCACCAAAGTAGGATACAGAACGTTTTCTTAATAAGCTTTATTATGCCAATTGACCTAGATACCCCCTGAGCATGTTCCCCAGACCCCTAACCCTGCTACTCTGTCTCCCAAAGTATTTGTATTCAGGAAACTTCTTAGCTTTGGTTTAGTCCAGTTGTGCTGACTTCACCTGTAGTTATGGATTGAATTGTGTTCCTCCCCGCCCCGCCACCCTACCCACCCCCCACCCCCCCAAAAAAATCTTATGTTGAAGTCCTAACCCCTGGTACCTGTGAAGGTGACCTTGTTTGGAAATAGGATATTTGAAGATGTTATCAGTTAAGTTAACATAATGTCATACTAGAGTAGGGTAGGTTCTAATCCCATCTGAGTGGTGTCCTTATAAAAGAGAAGACACACGAGACACATAGAGAAGACATAGCCATCATGTGATGATGGAGTTATGCTGCAGTTGCAAGTCAAGGAACGCCTGTGGCTACCAGGAGCCAGGAGAAATAAGGAAGGATTTTACCCTGGAGCTTTTGGAGAGAATGGACCCTGCCAACAGCCTAGACTGTTAGCCTCCAGAACTATGACACAATAAATTTTCTGTTGCTATAAGCCACCTGCTTTGGGTGGTAACAGTTTCTGGTTGTTGCTAGTCCAGGATGCTGTACTATGCTTTGAGGATTTCCCGACACCTTTTTTAAGGAGCCCTGGTGGTGCAACAGTTAAGCACTAAGCAGCTAACTGAAAGGTTGGTGGTTCGAACCCACCCAGTGGCTCTGTGGGAGAAAGACCTGGTGATCTGCCCCCATAAAGATTACAGCCAAGAAAGCAGTTCTACTCTGTAACACATGGAGTCAGCATGAGTCAGAATCGACTTGACGGAACTCAACAACAACTACACCTTTGTAAACAGTATCTTTACTAAATTCTCATCAATTACTCAGTTTGAGTACACAATCTCTCCTCCACCTGGGAATCCCTGACCCTAACAAATTCAGTCCCACAGCTTTAAACACCATCTATATGCTGATGGGAGCCCCGGTGGCACAGTGGTTAAGAGCTCAGCTGCTAATCAAAAGGCCGGTAGTTCAAACCCCCCAGCCGCTCAGCGGAAAAGATGTGGCAGTCTGCTTTCATAAAGATTACAGCTTGGAACCCCTATAGGACAGTTCTACTCTGTCCTATAGGATCACTATGAGTCGGAATCAACTCGATGGCAACAGGGTATATGGTGATGTCTCCAAGTTTATGTCTTTAGCCCCACCTTCTCTCCTGAGTTTTGAACTCATATCCAACAGTCTCCAGCCATCATAGATATCTCAGACTGAATATTTCCAAAATGAAATCATGATTCCCCCAACCCTGTTCCTCTCTACTACATATATATATATTTTTGAGTTGAAATTCAATAAAAATGAGCCATTTTAAAGTGTACAAATTAGTGACACTTGTACATTCATAATGTTGTGCAACCGCTACCTCTATCTTGTTCCAAAACATTTTCGTCAGCCCCAAAGGAAGTTCCATACCCACTAGGCAGTTACTCCCTGTATCCCTGTCCCTCCACCCCAATTCTCATCCCTTCCCGCCAGCAATCACCCATCTGCTTTCTGCCTCCATGGATTTGCCTCTTCTGGACATTTCACATCAATGGAATCACATAATGTATGACCTCTTGTGTTTGACTTCTTTCAGTGAGCATCACTGAGGTCCATTCACACTGTAGCATGTATCAGAACTTCATTCTTTTTATGGCTGAATAATATTCCATTTCATCCGGATACACCACTATTTATTCGTTCATCAGTTGATGGACGTTTGGGCTATTCCCACCTTTTGGCTATTGTGAAGAGCGCTGTTATGAACATGGGTGTACAAGTTTTCTTTGTTGTTATTGTTAGCTGCCATTGAGTCAGCTCACGACTCACGGCAGCCCCGAGCACAGCGGATCGAACCGTTGTGATCCCTAATGTCTCCAAGTCCATCTGAGTCTGGAAGCTCTGCTGAAATGTGTTCAGCATCACAGCAACATGCAAGCTTCCACTCACAGATAGGAGTGGTCCCCGCTACATTTTGACGATTCCATTCATCCAGTTCCTCAGGCAAAAACCTAGGAGCCTATTTCTCTCTTTTCCTCACCTCCCACCTCCAATTCGTCAGCAAACTCTGTTGGCTCAGCCTCCAGAACATACTCTGAATTTGTCCACTTCTTGCCACTGTTGTCCCCCAGCTATCGTCATCTCCCTCCCAGACAAATGCAACAACCTCTGAGCTGCAACCATCCGCCTCCCCTACAATGTGCACAGGGGGATTTGTCCTGTATTAAACCTTCCAATGGCTTCCTACCAAATTTAGAATAAAAATCTAAACTCCCTAACCTGGCTCAGAAGGCCCCTGCCGACTTCTCAGATCTCAGCTTCTGCCACCCTCCCTCTCCTTCACTGGGTTTCAGCCTTCCTGCTGTCCCCAGCCCCCAACCGCATTCCTATCTCAGGGCCTTTGCACTTGCTGCTCCCTCTGCTTGGAATGACTCATCACACAGCCGGCCCCTACTATTCAGGTCTCAGCTCAAATGATCACGGGGGAAGCACGTGGGGTGGAGTGGGCGGGGAGGGGGAAGGACCCAGGGACAGGGCCATATGGGCCTTACTAGATCACTCAGCCTACACAGCACCCCCAGCGCTCACTCCCAGCCCCCTCCTAGTTATTCTCTAGAACTCTCTCTAGGCTGCAGTTCCTACTGTTTTTGTTCTTAAATGTGGTTGAGTCAACCTGTGACCCCATGCATGATGGAACGAAAAGCTGTCCAGACCTGAGCTAGTCCCACGAGCTCTTTTGGTGGAGATTGGACCACTGTGACCTATAAGGTTTTCTTTGGTTGATTTTTGGAAGTAGATCACCAGGCCTTTCTTCCTAATCCATCTTAGTCTGGAAACTCCTCTTAAACCTGTTCAGATGGGTAGTGACTGCACATGAGGTGCA
Source organism: Dugong dugon (assembly GCA_030035585.1). Classification (NCBI taxonomy): domain Eukaryota; kingdom Metazoa; phylum Chordata; class Mammalia; order Sirenia; family Dugongidae; genus Dugong; species Dugong dugon. The sequence continues at coordinate 17,873,524 of CM057462.1, read as the reverse complement.
GTGGCCAGGAATCGAACCCAGGTCTCCTGCAAGGAAGGCAAGAATTCTATCACTGAGCCACCAATGTCCCCTTGCAGTTACCACTTATTACCTTTCTTTCTTTGTCTATTCTCTGTCTCCCATCAGCAGAAAGTGTGCTGCATTACTGTGTCTTGTGTTTTTTCACTTCTATGTCCAAACACTCACTTCTATGCCTGTAACAGTGCTCGGCATATAATACTTGCTTAAGAATTATTATTTAATGATACATACTAGGCACCTACCCCAGTGTTGGAGGTCACAGTCGAGTGGGGGAGACAGACACAATTATAACACAGAGTGGTCTCACCCCAGTGCAGTACCCAGGACAAGAGTACAATGGGACATCCACATACCGTATGTCCAAATATTTAAGTTATAAAAATCAAGCTACAATGAAAGGAAATCTGTTCTCTCCTCCTATCCTGACAAATATACCTTCAGAATGACCTAGAAGGCCAGGATCAATTTGAAACATTTTTGGAGTCCTAGGAGTTACAGACTTGAATGTGGAGAACAGGGAGACCCCAGCCCTCAGCCTGCCTTCTATTCTCACTCCCAATTCTATCCGTCAGAGTAAGGCCCCTTGCGGGTGTACCTAGGGACACCCCAGCCTGCATGTTGCAGCTCTTTCTTCACCCCTCAGTCTATAGCTGCCCCTTAGCTGCCTCTCAGGCCAGGGGTGGGGGCATACCCTGGATGTGTGGTCTGTCCTCTGCAGGACCCAGGGACAGGGCCATATGGGCCTTATCAATCAGCTCAGGACCATTTGGGCAGGAAATTCTGGGTTCCCGAGGACCCAGAGCATGATCTAGAAGAGGGAAGTGCCAGATTTAGGTGGACATTGTCCCCTTAGCCCCACAGGGAATGTCACAGCTAGAGTGATGCCCTCTAAAGCATCTCAGAGCGAGGGCACCAGAGTGAGGGTCCCAGAGCAAGAGTCCTTCTTGTCAGGGCTAAGATCAGATTGCAGTGTGACCAGGGCTGTGACAGGGGAAGCACACAGTGGGGAGGCTGGAGGAGACCAGAGGGGCCCCTGGCCCATCCTGGAGAGTAGGAGATGACTTCCTCAGGGAATGGTTAAATGAACCATTGAGTCAGCTGAGGAAGGATGTGCTGGCCCTTTAAGAATGTGATGGAGGGTAGAGCAGGGACCCTCAAGATTTGCGTGGAAGGCTCTCTGGACCTTTCTCACTCTCACTACCACCTCCCCCAACTGCATCTTAGGGGTGTCCAGGGTCCTGGAGGCCACTTTGTCTAATTCACCCATTTCACAGAAGGGGAAACTGAGGTCTAGAAACATGAGGCAAGTTACCCAGTTTCCCAGGATCAAAGCCTCCTGGCTCCCATGATGCCCAGCCCCTGGTCTCCAGAAGCCTCTGGCTGGATCAGTCCTTCCCCTCCCCCACTCCAGAGCCCGGGTCCCAGAAGGGAGGGCTTTGGTGTGAAAATATGCAAATGTGCAAACATATGGGCAACCCTTGGGGGACAGTTGAACTTGAGATGTCTGGGGTGCCAAGCGGAGGCACAGTTCTCTGGGGGTGTCAGTGACCCCCCCCCCAGTCAGCATGCCTAGCCACGTGTGTGAGAGTGTGTTTGCCGGGAGGCAGGGGAGAGCGGCAAGGAGGCCAGTGGCTGGTAAATAATTGATCAGGACAGCTGATAGTGCGTCCCCAGAACTGCCCGCCAACCCCCAGCCCCCCTCACCCAGCTGCTCCCGCCTCCCTCCAGGCCCAAACCAGCTGGACCAGCTCTCCCGGTGCCGCCCTCCTGCCGCGCCCCCCCCCCCCCAACCCGCCTGCCAAGTCACAGCCTCTAGGGCACCTTCAGGCAAGCGGGTGGTGGGTCCTGAACTCAGAGACAGCGCAGTGGGCTTTGGGGAGAAATGGCCCTGCAGAGCCAGGTGTGGTCTTCCGCCACACCTATGTAAGTGTCCAGGGTCAGGGGGGTGGTGGGCAGGGCCTGGAAGTTCCAGGGGGGGACACTGGCTTTGTTCTGGAGCCAAGAGCCCCAGCTGGCCTCTCCTGAGGGGACCAAGGGCGGGTGGAGGGAGGCAGCAGCCAACCCAGGGGGCTCTTCAATGTCCCCCTGCCCCAGGGAGGTGGGTGGGAGGTGTGGACCTCCTCCCCACCCCCTTTCTCTATGGGGATTTTCCTCGGGAAGGCTGCAAGCCCAAAGTCCAGCCTGGGGGTGGGGCTATGGCTGAGGATGGGGGAGTGCCAGGGTCCCCGGCTCCCACACTCTGCCTCTAGAATTGCCCCTTCAGTGTCCAGGGTGGGAGGAAATGTTTGAGACCCTGCAGAAGTTAACAGTCCCTAACCTGAGAAAGAGGATGGCAAAATGGAGATGATCACCTGTTTGATGAAATGGCCACCGGACCTTCCTGGTGGCAACAGGCAATGGACCCTGTTCTTGTATAGTTAGATACAAGCAACATCAAATGGGGTGCACGGGGTGTTTTAGTATTCCATGCCTGAAGGCTTTTTAAAGCAAGAGCGTGGAGGGGCTCCAGAGGTATGTAAAGAGTTCTGGGGAAGGGACTCCCCCCTCAGAGACCCCAATTCAGTTTCTTACCCTTCTGGGTCCCCCATTGCATTATTCACCAACTACAAACCTAGTTGCCTAGCAATGGGAACCCGATCTCCCCCAGCAAGGAAGAGGCAGGGAGATTATATCTTGGGGGTAGGATCTCGAAGGGGTGGCCTTCAATTCTCCCCCAGGGGCAAACCTATAAACTGGGGGACGGTGTCTGGGCTTTCTTTGGGGTACTCTGCAAATATGACTTCAGCCCACCACCCCAACCGAAATCCAGGTGGGGCCTTCTGGCTGTCAAGCCAGATGGGGGTTCCTAGACCCCTACTGTGTTTTAGTGGTTTGAATCTGAGAACCTTGAGTTCTTGTGTTGACCCAGTGATCTTGGACAAGTCCATTTGCCACTTCTCAGAGCCTCAGTTTCTCCATCTGTAAAATGGGGGCAGTAAGACTACCTGCCTCCTAGAATTGTTGGGAGGCTGAAATGAGTTACTCCACGTAAAGCATTTACAGTGGTGCTTGGCACGTGGTGCTCACTCAGTAAGAGTTGGCTAATTTTATTCTTGGCTGGAATGTCAACTCAGCAACCAGCCAGGGCTCCAGTGTGTCATGATCAGGGCAGAGCGGGGAGGCGGAGGTGGCTGTGGGAGTCGGCAGAAGCATCATCCTGCACTTAGAACAGTATTTATACAGGAAGTGCTAAATAAGTGCTTAAGGAGCCCTGGTGGCGCAGTGGTTAAGCACTTGGCTGCTAACATAAAGGTCCATGGTTCGAACCCACCAGCCCGCTCTGAGGGAGAAAGATGTGGCAGTCTGCTCCCATAAAGATCACAGTCTTGGAAACCCTATGGGGCAGTTCTACTCTGCCCTATAGACTCGTTATGAGTTGGAATCAATTTGACCGCAATGGGTTTGGTTTAAATAAGTGCTCATCATTATGCCTTCGTGATGTGACCAAGGAAGATCTGGTGGCCCCAGCTGGAGTTTGGCCAGTGGGGCTGATGCTTACCCAGTAGGGCTATTCAAATTAATAAGTGCTTGAGTGCTTGCTCTGTGCCTGAGCTGGGCAGACCCAGGTCTCTGCCTTCTAGATCAGACTGTAAAGCTCTTGCACTTAGTGGGTGCTCAGTAAATGTCTGTGATGATGAGGTTGTTGTGACAGTGACTGTCCTCTAAGTACCCTGCAGTGCTACAATCAGCCGCTGGCTTCCAGGGCAGCCAAGATGGGGTCGGGGCAGGGAGCTAGGGTGCTATGAGAAGGGGTGATGAGAGAGGAATCGCAAGTTAAACCTTAAACAGCAGGTCACCCTCCCAGCTCCCAGCTCAGAGTCCAGACCTAGGCCGCGTGACCCAGTGATCCTTGCCCCCAGGGAGGAGGATTGGCAGATGGAGGAGTTACCATGGCAGCGGCACGTGTCCACAGCAGGATGGACACTTCTTTCCCCAGACTTACCTCCTGGTGCTTAAGGGATCCTGGGTAGGAGGCGAGGACCAGAGAGGGTATAGAGCTGGCAACAGACACACAGCGTGTTAGGGGCCTGGCAGGATTCAAGAGTTCCCGTAGGATGGACTGGAAATGGTTACTATGATTAATAATAAATATTATTAATCATGTGCATTATTAAAAGTATTATTAATAATAAACCATGCTACTATTTTTGGTGTTGAAAAGCAAAGATGTCACCTTGAAGACTAAGGTGGCCTGACTCAAACCATGGTATTTTCAATCACCTCAAATGCATGCAAAAGCTGGACAACGAATAAGGAAGACCAAAGAACTGACGCCTTTGAATTGCAGTATTGGCGAAGAATATTGAGTATACCATGGACTGCCAAAAGAATGAACAGGTCTGTCTTGGAAGAACTACAACCAGAATGCTCCTTAGAAGCAAGGATGGTGAGACTACCTCTTACATACTTTGGACATGTTGTCAGGAGGGATCAGTCCTTGCAGAAGGACATAATGCTTCGTAAAGTACAGGGTCAGCAAAAAAGAGGAAGACCCTCAATGAGATGGATTGACACAGTGGCTGCAACAATGGGCTCAAGCTTAACACGATTGGGAGGATGGCGCAGGACCAAGCAATGTTTCGTTCTGTTGTACATAGGGTCACTATGAGTTGGAACCAACTTGAGGGCACCTAACAACAACTATTTCTGGAGCACTATGTCCTAAGCCTTTCCCTGTTTAGATACTTCTTTACCAGAGCCTTGAGAGGTATGGGCGTCAAGCTATTCTGGTCCATGCTACAGATGAGGACACTGAGGCTCAGAGGGGTGATGTCAGGAGTAGAAGGGCTGTAACTCAGCCTTTAATGGTATCTGCTGGCTCCCCCTCATAGGACCCTCTCCTTCTGCCTGACTCCTCCGGGTGCAGAGGGGAAACAGGCAAAGAGCCTGGATTTGCTCGGTTTCCAAGCAGCTCAGGGATCTTGGCAGTGAGGGCAGGGAGGCGTTCAAGGGGCCGCCTTGCTGAGGGGTGGAGTCTCTGGGACTCCCCTCCCTTCAACAGCCTGGGCCCTCTCCCAACAGGCCCATGGCCGAGAGCTCCCTCTACCGGCAGCGGCTAGAGGTCATCGCGGTAAGTGAAACTCTCCCAGTGAACACGCCCGGCACCCCGGGCACCCCTAACCTTGCTCCACCTCCATCCTCGCTTCCCCTCCTGCCCGGGAGCAGTGCCCGGCCACCCCACCCAAATCCTCAGGTCTCTTGCTCCCAGTTTCTCTTTCTGGTCACCACCACCTGGCCCGTCCTGACCTCCCCACCCTCAGAAAGGCAGGGCCGCGGAACCTGCACTCACAGAACCTACACTACCCCACTCCTGAACCCCAGCCTCCCAAATACTCCATCGCTGTGATCCACCCCGTTTATCAGACCCCTAGCTCTCAAACTTGCTACTCTGGACCCCATCTTGGGACTCCTTTCTCACAGACCTCCATCTCTGACCCCCATCTTTCTGATCCTACGTGTTGTTTCCCTCCTCACCCCGTTCCTCTGACCTTCATCTCTCGGATGGTCCCATCTCTGCACCCCCATGTCTCTGTCCCCATCTCATTAGCCCCCTTATTTCTGACCTCATATCTAGACCCCGATCTCTGCACCCCCATCCCTATGGTCTCCATCTCTCTGGACTCTGACCGCTGCACCCCTATCTCTGACTCCCATCTCATTAAGCCTCATCTTTCTAACCCCCCAACCCTGCACTCTTTCTCTCTGGACCCTCATCTCTCTGGACCCCAACCGTTGCACCCTTATCTCTGACCCGCCCCATCTCACTAACCTCCATCTCACTGAGAGCCCCCATCTCTGCACCGCCCATCTTTCTGGACCCCAGCTCTGCACCCTGACTCTCTGGACCCCATCTGGACATCGGTCTCTCTGGACCCCGTCCCTGCACCCCCATCTTTAACCCCCGTCTCTGACTCGCTTCATCTCATTAACTTCCATCTCTGTGACCCCATATCTGATCCCCGCGACCCCTCTCCCCGCGAGTTCTCATCCCAAGGCCCCCAAGCACAGACCCTCCTTGCGCGCGGGCGCGGCCTCCGCAGCATCTCGGGCGCGGCCGGCACCGCCCCCGCCCCACCCCCGCCCCACCCCCGCCCCACCCCCGCCGGCTGCTGAGTCAGCGCCGCCGCAGCCTGCCCCCCCCCCCCCCACGGCTTCGTGTCCCCGCCCGACGTGCGCCTCGCCGCCCCGCCCGTGGAGCCCCGCTGCTGGGAGGTGGCGACGTCTGGCCCCGACTAGCCCGCGGGCAGCTCCGGGTCCACTGTGTGCAGGAGAAGCGGCGGCTGCAGGAGGAGATCCGCGCGGCGCGCCTGGAGCTGGAGGAGGAGAAACTCCGTGTGGAGCGGCTCAAGGTTAGAGGCACTTGCCCAGCCTGGGGAATGACGTGAGGTGTCTGTGCGAGTCGGGTGGGGGGACAATAGGCGCCTCTGTCAAATCTCGGAGGCTGGGGACATTCGTCTTAGCTTCTGGGGACCTCTGTCCCAGCCTGCTTGGGGGGGGGGGGTGGCTTGATGAGGGCATTTGTTCCACCTTTGGGAAGAGGATGGGGACAATGGAAGTGTCTGTTCCAATTCCAGGGGAATGAAAGGAACTCCAGTCGAGCTTTGGGACGAGGGGGACATTGATTTCATCTTCGGGGTGTCTGCCCCAGCCTGAGGAGGTTGTGGGGGGTATGGTTAGGAGTCTGTTCCAGTCTAGGAGGGCTGTGGGGGATGATGGGGTGTCTGTCTCAGCCTAACAGGGCTGATTAGGAGTCTGTCCCAGTCTTGGAGGGCTGTAGGAGGTGATGGGGTGTCTGTCCCATTTGGGAGGGCTGTGGGAGGGTAACGGGTGTCTATTCTAGCCTAAAGGGTTGGGGGCATTGATGGGATGTCTTCCAGCCTGGGAAGGCTATGGGTTGGCAATGGGGTGTCTGTTCCCCTGGCAGTGTTGGAGGCCCTATGGGTGACTGGGGGGGCAATGAGGGCATGTATTCCAGCGTGAGGGAGAAACAGGGTGTCTGTCACCTCTGGGATGTTGTGGAATGATAAGAGATCTCCATAGCCCAGGGGATCCTGGGGAGACCCTGTATAGGATGGGATAGCCCTCATGCTTAGCCTCAGCTTCCTTTCCCAAACCCAGAGGAAGTCTCTCCGGGAGCGTTGGCTGATGGATGGGGCGGCTGAGGGAACAGACTGGCCCAAGGACTCCACCTCACAGGACCCCCAGTCACCTGAAGGCCAGGCCCAGGCCCGCATCCGGAACCTGGAAGACAGCTTGTTCACGTGAGTGGGACCCTGCCTGCAGGCCCTGCCGCACCCGGCTCTGCCAGGACCCCAGGCCCACTCCAGGGAGGTGGCAAACTGGGACTAAGGGCCTGGCTCCCAGCAGCCCCCTCTCTTCCCCAGACTCCAATCCCAGCTGCAGCTGTTGCAAAGTGCGTCCACAGGTGCCCAGCACAAGCCCTTGGGCAGGCCCACCTGGCGCAGACAGGTGAGGGGCCAGGGGAGGGCTTGGGAGGAGGGGTAGTCAGCAGGGCCAAAGGCAGGACACCTCCAAGTGCAACTTAGCCACTAGATCTGGATTTGACTCCACCCTCTGCTATTTCTTGCTCTGTGACCTTGGGCAAATCACTTACCCTGCTGGAGCCTCAGTTTCTCATCTCTTAAATGAGAATAATAACAGCATACACCTCAAAGAGCTGTTGGGAGGGTTAGTGAGCTCCTAGCCTAGTGCCAGTAACGGCATGCTGGGAAGTTTTCCTAAAGGTTACCTAATGTGGCCCTATACAGTCTCTATGAGTTGGAATTGACTCGATGGCAACTGGTTTGGTTTTTTTTTTTTTGGTTTAATGTGGCCCATAAAACTGTAGTCAGATGTGGGTGGGAGGTCATAGGACTTGGCCTCGGAGGCTGGAAAGGGTCACCATGAGACATTCTCCTGTTTTGATGCATCCATGTGAGTTTTTGTCTGTTTTTTTTGGGGGGTGGGGTGGGTAACATTTTATTGAGTTTTCACTTATATACTATACAACACATGGGATTTGGAAAATCAGGACGCTTCACGTTAAAATCTGGCTTTCTGGTGACATTTACTTCTGGCAAGGTGTGGGTTTGCCACAGGCCCCACCTCTCCCTAGTGTCTCACCTTAGCTTCCCTGTGCCTGTAGGGACGCAGAGGGGAGGGGGCCCATTTGTTGGGGTGGGAAGCACTTGTTGAGTTTTGAGTATAAGCCTGGTGTTCATTGCTGCGTGTGCTTAAGCCATGCTTCCCAGCCCCAGGAGCTCATTAAAGAGTGCTGTGAGGGGGGAGCCCTGGGTGGGGGGGAGCACAGAGGAAGCACCTGAGTGAGCTTGGGGATTCAAGGAAGACTTCCTGGAGGTGGTGACATCTAAGCTGAATCCAGGTGAGAACCAGGCAAAAGTGAAAGGGCATTTCAAGCAGAGGAAGCAGCTGTGCAAAGGCCCAGGGATTGGAAAGTGGAGGATAGGGTCGGAGACCTGCGAGGAGAGCAGTGGGGCTTGGCCTAGGCACCCTGCGTGGTGGTCCCCTGCTCCCTTCCCTGAGCTCATCTTCCTCTCATTCCTTTTCTCCCTCTACTCCAGCCACACTGACCCTCTTTTCCTTGAACATGCATAGCTCATTCTGGCTGCAGGGCCTTTGCACTTGCTGTTCCTTCTGCCTGGAATGCCGTTCCTCATCTCTTGACTCATGGCTGGTGCCTCTCACACTTCAGGTGTCTGTTCAATGTCACCTCCTCAGAGCAGCTTGCCATATCTTATATCTAAAGGAGGTGCCCCCATCACCTCCCAGACACTCCTTGGCCCCTCATCTCGCTATATTACTTTTTTCTCCATAACCCTTCTTGCTCCCTGACTTTATAGCTTTATTTGGGTTTATGTTTATTACCCGCCTCCCCTGCACTGGACTGTAAGCTCCATGAGCATAAGGCTTAAGTCTGCCGTGTCCACGGTAACTTCAGTATCTGACAGAGTAGGCCCCAGCACGTAGCGACTGATCCAGTGAACACAGTACTGATTAAGCTCCTAGTGTGCATGAGGCATTGGAGCGGAGGGTGATAAGACAGGTACTGGGGAGTCAGTGAGGATGTTAGAGCAGGGGGAATATAGGCATGCAGGGAAGCTGAGGGTGGGGCCAAGGGCTGGGCCTAAACTTGTCTCTGCCTTCCCTGCAGGGTCACCGTCCTCTCTCCCTGCCCATCGTGGAGGCAGGTCCTGCAGGTGGGTGTCTGGGGTCAGGTTGCCCCCAGGTTGGGTGGCCCAGGAGGAGTGAGGATGGGGACCCCTGGGTCCTGCTCACCCTGTGACCCCCTCTCTCCTCTCCTTTGCTCCCTGACTGCCCCAGACAGGGCAGATCTAGACAAGAGAGCCTCTCTGCCACCTGGACCAGCAGGCATGTCCCCGGAGTCCCCATCTGAGCCCAGGGAGGAGGCTGTTGGGGTTTTGCCAGCCTCAAGGCAGGTCCCTGGGATGACAGCAGCCTCCTCAGAAGCCAATGGCCCCTGCCCCGGACTCAGCCCTCCTCCGGAGCAGGAGCCAAGTAAGGGGGTGGCAGTAGTGGAGAGGGGGGTGGGTGAGGCCAAAGGAGGGGGTGTGGTGAAGGTGGTGTGGGAGGGGCTGAGGGCCACGGAAGACTGTGCCATAGGGGCCACAGGCCCAGAACTGGAGGCTAAGGTGGAGGAGGTGGTGCTGGAGGCCATTGGGGACAGGCAGGTGGCCGGCAGCCCAGAGCTCCCATCCTGGGTGAAGGAGGACAGAAATGTTGTGGAGGTGGTCTGGGAAGGGGTCGGGGGCACAGAGGGCAGTGACTCAGTGGGCACAGGGGAGGGAAGGAGGGGTCGGGAGGCTGCACAGCCGAGCTCGCCAAGGCTTCCAGAACAAGGAGTGATTTCTAGAGAAGGGGAAGGTTCTGACAAGGGCAGCCCTGAGGGCAATGGGCGGGGGGGCTCTGGAGGTGAGGAAGGGTCTTTCATTTGGGTGGAGAGATCAGTCCTCAGCGAGGAGTGGGAGGAGCTGCTGGTGGAGGGGCTGGAGGGGCCGGGGCCAGTGGCAAGGGAGGGAGGAGATGAGGGCCTGCTGGGGAAAGAGAAGAGAGGAGGTGAGGAAACCTGGGAGGTGGGGAGGAGGCGAGCAGAAGAATCACTGGGAGTGGAGAAGAAAGGAGATGAGGAACAGCTTGGGGCCGAGAGCAGAGGAGTTGAGGAATCATTGAAAACAGAGAGGGAGGGAAGTGAGGATCAGCAAGGAGCAGAGAGGAGAGTTGAGGAACCATTAGGAGTAGAGAGAAAAGAAGTTGAAGAGTCATTGAGGGCAGAAAAGGAAAGAGGTGAGGAAGAGCCAGGGGCAGAGAAGAAAGAAGATGAGGGACCATTGAGAGAAGAAAAGAAAGGAGGTGAGGTACAGCCAGGGGCAGAGAAGAGAGCAGTTGAAGAACCGCTGGTGGCAGAGAGGAAAGGAGGTGAGGAAAAATTGGAGGCAGAGAAACAAGGAGATGAGGGACCACTGGAGTCAGAGAAACAAGATGAGGGACCACTGGAGTCAGAGAAACAAGGAGATGAGGGACCACTGGAATCAGAGAAACAAGAAAGTGAAGAACCATTGGAGGCAGAGAAAAAAGGAGGTGAGGAACTTTTGGAGACAGAGAAGACCCAAGGTATCAAGGAAGATCCAAGTCCAGAAGAGCAGAGAGAGTCAGGGGGTGGAAAGGAACCCCAGGCAGAGGAGGTGAGTGAAGCAGGTGCTTCCCTGGGAACCAAGGAAGAGCAAAGGCCAGAGGAGGGAGGACTGCAGCCCCAGGAGAAGCAGGAAGGCTCCCTGGAGGAGGAGGCAGCAAAGCCCCAAACTCCTGCTGAGGGCCAGGGCCCCTCGGGGGATGCCACACCCCTTCTGGCAGAGACCTCCGCTTTGGAGCAGCCCACCGAGTGCCAGCCACTGCTTCCAGTGGAGGGGCCCAGTGCCCACCCTGTGCCCACGTACGCCCCTGCCTGGCAGCCTGAGCCACCTGCCCCCCACGAAGGCGAAGAGGCGAGGGCCCCTAAGCAAAAGACGTGCCAGTGTTGTGCGGTTATGTGAGGCTGCATCCCTCCACGCCCAGCTCCTCTCACAGCTACCTCGGCCTGTTGGCAACCAGCAGAGGGTCCCAGGCACAGACAGGGCACCACGGGACTGGCCATGGCACCTGGGAGCCAGCTGGCCCACACATCCACCTCTACCTGGGCTTCTGTCCACTGCCTGTGACCCTGGCCCCCTTCTGCGATGAAGTCTTTATACTTGAAAATAAAATGTTAAAACAGACAGCTTGAAACGTGTGTGTTGATAACACAGAACCTCCGCACCGCCTTCTGGTGGGAAATCAAGGGTTTAACTCTACTAGAATCAAAGAGAGTGAATCAGCAGGATTATAGATTTCGCTGCTGTAACCAAAAGACCTCAAGCTACAGTAGCTATAAAAATATGAAAGTTTATTTCTCCACTGGCTCTGATCCATGTGGTCACTCAGAGACTTAGGTTCCTTCCCACTTCTTGCCCCACCCTCTCCTTGGCATGGTCAAAGCTGGATCAAGGGCACGTCGATTCTCCGGCTCATGGGAAAGGGAGGAGAACGTGGAGGAGTCCCCACCCAGTGTTTTAAGACCCACCAGACAGGATGGGAGGTGAAGTGGCACACGTATGTTCTATTGGTGAGAACTCAATCCATTGCTGCACCTAGCTGCAAGGGAGGCTGGCAATTGTGCCTAACTCCAGTTCTGTTACAGCAGAAGTACAGACTTTGAGAGGCAGCTGATGCTCTGGATTTCATACATTTTCCTTTACTCCTTTGTTCACCCACTGTAGTCCCTATTAGGGCCGGCCCTTCACTGTGGGGGTCCTTCAATCCCAGCTTTTCCTGGCTGGGTGCCCTCAGGCAAATGACTCAGCATCTTTGAGCCTCAGTGTCTTCATCTGTCAACAGGGCTGATCTAGGGCTGGGGTGAGCACCCCTGTGATGTGGCCCCCAGCCTGAGGTAAGATTCAAGCCAGAACCTGAGGTCTAGGGGTCGCCAGCAGGCCCAGCTCTTCGGGTGTGGGCAGGAAGTGTTTCTCATACCCAGAGTCAAGTGCGGCAGGGGGCTGGGAGGGCTCCATACCTGGCAGTGGCTCTATTTCCTGCACCTCCAGGATGGGCACGTCCACAAGGGGCTGGGCCTGGAGCCCCTCCTGGGAAGGGATGAAGCCGAGATTCTGACCCTTCCTCCCCACTTGCAGCCTCCCAAATATCCCAGGACCCCACAAGTCCCCACTGGGCCCTGACAGCCCTGCCTTTTTGCTTACCTCAATGTGGGGCTGGACAGAATTGCTCTTGGCTGGATCTGGAACCTTCTCCCAGACCCAGTGGGGCAGCACCTTGTGCCAAAGATGGACGCACCTGGCAAGCGGGTAAGAGTCAGGGCAGGGATCCCGGTGGCCAGACATCCATGCCCAGGTTGCATGGGCCAGGAGCATCGAAGTGCCCTCAGGCCTTTCCCCTCCCCCTTCCCACCCAGAAAGAGACCCACATGTCTGACAGCCTCACCTTCCAGAGGTGGCCAGGACCAGGCCCATCAGGGGCACACCGCATAGGAGTAGGACACCTGGCAGAACTTTCCACTTCAGTGTGTTATCTGCGGGGGGGGGGGAGAACGTTTGGACACTAGGGAGGGGAGGGGCCAGCCTCATGGATGAGGCAGGGCTTAGGTAGGGGAAGCTTGTAAGTGGGTGGGGCTTGTGACTGGGCAGGGGCTAAGGATGGCAGATCTTGTGATGGAGTGAGCTTGTGTATAGAGCAAGGCTGGGTGAAGGGGCAGTACTCAGTGAAGGGTCTAGGGGCAGGGATGAGTGAAAGGGCGAGAGACGCACATTGCCGCATAATACACAGCAGCATTAAGCAGAACTAAAATGTCCCAAGGCATTGTCAATAACCCCCCCAAGTCAAAAGGTTGCCCACCTACTGAAGCCCAAGTAATGATTCCAGACACCCTCCCCTAATGGAGCAGGCCACCTCCTTGCGACAGTCTCACCCCAGGCCCCCTACCTGGTAGGTGCAGTTGGATGCTGGGACCAGGTGGGCCCTGTCCTGCCATGGTGGATGCAGTCATCCACAGCTCGCAAGTACCCCAGTGAAGGTTTGGCAGGGTGACATTCTGGGTGCCACCACTCACTAAAGGACACAACCCGAGAGGTTAAGAAGGTGGGTGAATCCCACCTCAGGGCCTTTGCATGTGCTGTTCCCTTGGCCTAGAACACTCTACCCCCCACATGCACACGGCTCCTTTCTTGCCTCCTTTAGGTCTTTGCTCAAATGTCACCTCCTCATTAAGGCCTTCCCTGAATCTCCCTTTTAAAATTGAAACCCCCTTCACCACCTGTCTTCCCTGCTTCGTGCCTCTACTCAGCACTTACCACCATCTAACACACTGCGTATTATTTATTCTGCGTATGCCTGTAGGTCCCCCATTAGAAAGGCAGCTCCACAGGGCCGGCTTCCAGCACCTGGGTCAGTGCCTGGCACAGGGTAGACACTCGAAAACCATATATTCAAGTAAATGTAAGAATGAATGAGCATCACATCCCTCAGCTGCACAGAACTCCATGGAGAGAGATGCAACCCCAACAAGGGGGGTATATTCCCACCTCCCAGAACTATTTTCGTTTGCCTTTTCTCCTAAATCTTTGTTTTTTTCACTGAAGGAGGATGTAGCTTTCGAGTATGCTATAGGATCATGGGAGAATTGCACATGGATCAAGATCTACTGACACGGGTAGGTGTCCAAGCTAAATCATCACGTGCCATGCAAAAGGCAAATCGCGAAATAGCAGTCATAAGATCCAAGGGCTAAACTATAGCAGGGTCCATTTTTATATTTAAAATGTTGTGTGTGTGTGTGTGTATGGAGCGCTGGTGGTGCAGTGGTGAAACACTTGGCTACTAACCAAATGGTGGTGGTTTGAACCCACCAGTCACTCCATGGGAGAAAGATATGGTAGTCTGCTTCCATAAAGATTACAGCCTTGGAAACCCTATGGGGCAGTTCTACTCTTCCTATAGGGTTGCTATGAGTTGGAATCGACATGACGGTGATGGGGTTTTGGGTTATATATATATACACTTATATATATATGTAACTGTTTTCACCACCCAGAAATTATACACACACACACCTTATAAATCACATGTTTATAATTGTGTATGTGTGTGTGTGTGTGTGTATAGTTCCTGGGTGGTGCAAACAGTTAACACGCTCAGCTGCTAACTGAAAGGTTGGAGGTTTGAGTCCACCCAGAGTCACCTCTGAAGAAAGGCCTGGTGATCTACTGGTGAAAAATCAGTCACTGAAAACCCTATAGAGCACATCTCTACTCTGACACTCATGGGGTCACCATAAGTTGGAATCAACTTGACAGCAACTGGTTATTTATTTTTTTTGGGGGGGGGGTGGTAATCATGTTAAGGTGATTTTTTTAAGGTCTATTTGAAGGATCCCTGGTTGTGCAATGGTTAAATTCACCAACTGCTAACTAAAAGGTCAGCGGTTCAAACCTACCAGTGGCTCCTGCTTTCGTAGAGATTTACAGCCTTGGAAACCCTATGGGGTCACTATGAGTCAGGATCAACTCGATGGCAGTGGTTTTGTTTTTATTTCCATCAGGAAAGGGAAAAAATGTGGAACAGAACTTCAGACTCCCAAAGAATCCAGACTTACTGGACCCATTGTAGCTAGATGAACCCCTGAGACTACTGCCCTGAGATACTCTTCAAATCTTGAACCTAAACTATCCCCTGAAGTCATCTTTAAACAGAAAAACAGCCTAGCTCAAAAAGTAAAGAATGTCCCCTTTAAGTATTGTGCTTTTTTAAAAAAGTAACTATTACGAGCCCAAAGGGACAACAGTAACTCTAAAGCATAGATGAGAAGTTTAGGGGGCAGTGAGTCTAAATTGATGGGGGTGAGACAACCAGAGCAGAAATAACGAGAATGTCGCCACAGTGTGAAGAATGTAACTGATGTCACAGAACAATATGTGTAGAAATTGTTGAAAGGGAGCGTGTTTCGATGTGTATATCCCCCCTCTAAAAAAAAAAAAAAACCTTTATCAGTTAGAGATAAATGCGGAGGTACTAAAATACTTAGGGATGAAATGATACCAAAGATTCTAGCAAAAAATAGTATGGGGTATAAATTAAAATAAGCAAAATGTTGGTGATCATTGAAGCTGGGTGGTGGGTGGGTACTGGGGTTTTGTCATACTTGCTACTGTGTATGTGCTTGAAAATTTCTATAATAAGTTAAAACCAAAAAACAACAACACACAACCCTTATGTCATGTTAGCATCCTCATAGAAAAATCTGGATGCTGCATTGTCAGCATCAGAGAAACAAAGAGAATGCTGATATTCTTGATGATATATATATATATATATATATATATATATATTTTAACATTTTAGCTTTTGTAACAAGCACAAATAACTTTTGTATTTAGAAAAAAGAGCAAAAAAGATATTTTTAAAAAGTCATTTGTGCTCAGGGTAAAAATGTAGCCTATACCCAAAGGTATGAAAAAGAAATAAAAATCATTCGTAATCCTACGAGACCTGTGGACACTGTGGGGAATTTCTTTTCATACTCATATTAATTGCTCAGTATAGAGCAATGCTTTGCTGTACATGCGGCTTATTTTACAAAAATAGAACCCTCCCACGGAGTTTTGCAATCCTTTCTGTCTTTTTCACTTAATAAAATATGACAGGCATCTTTCAATGTCAATAAATATAGATCTGAGTCTTCATCTTTAATGGCCGAATGATAGTCCATTACATTGATAGCTGGGATGGGTATTATGCTCTAGGGGATTGATGGCATCATGTATTCACCCAGGGGCTGAGAGGGAGCCAAGGAGCCCATCTAGGGGCAAGGGGTGGGATAGACTGATGGTGTGGGTCTTGTGGGGGCTGGGAGGAGGGGGCAGGGAAGCTCACCATTCAAGCAGACGAGGGACCTGGTTTCACTCTTCACACACAAGGTGTAGTGGGTGAGGTGGCCCCGGAGTTGGTGCCGTGGGACCTCTCCCCATGCTATGGTGGGGATCCCTGAGGGTGCATCCTGGAGTCGCCAAAGCTCTGGCCCCATTAGAGGTGCTGAGGAGAAAGCCAGTGGGTCAGACCTGCTGCGGTTCCAGGACCCTCCATCCTCCAGCCCCACTTCTTACCTAGTTCCTCTATGAACCCCCAGACTGAGGTGGCAGGAGACAAGCCCCAAGGAGAGACTGTGGTCACTGTGATCTGATAGGGGACTCCTTTCTCGAAATTCCCTGAATCGGGGAGGAACAAAGTCCAGTTACAGTTGGCTCTCTCTCCCTGTCATTTCCTACTTTGTAGGTGTCTTCATGAGGGTCCCCAGAAGGAGACCCTTAGATAGGGATTTGACACAAGTTGCTTGTATGGAAGGTGACCCCAGGCAGTACCAGCAGGACAGCAGGGAAGGGAAGGCAGCCAGTGAATGGTGTGTTACTAAGGACGTTCCCACCATGGGCAACTGGGGCTCAGTCCCACTGGGAACCTCAGGGAGAAAGCAGAGAGCACGCACCTAGGAGTCATCCCACCTAGGAGTGAGGGAGGTGGGGTATTGGTCCAGCAACTCCCTCCCATCAGTTATTGGGTGAGGGCTGCTCCTGAGGGGCCTTACATTCCCCACCACTTCCAGCCTGTTACCCAGGCAGGCAAAATTCTTCAGTGACCAGGAAAAGCCCTTGAACCAGGAAATGCAGGTGCTGGCGGCTGGGAGAGGCCCAGCAGCTTGGAGGTAGTTAAAAGAGGGGTTGTGAGTGGGGCACCTACAGCTCCTCGACCAGTAGGTGAGAAGATCCGCCTTGAAACCTAGTGCTTCAGCATGGCCTTCCCCAATGGAGAATTTTCCAGAATTGAGGGTCCTATTCTTTTGCCCAAGGAGCCCTGGTGGTACAGTGGTTAAGCCCTGGGCTGCTAACTCACCAGCTGCTCCCTGAAAGATGTGGCAGTCTGCTTCCATAAAGATTATGGAAACCCTATGGGGCAGCTCTACTCTGTCCTATAGGGCTGCTATGAGTCAGAGTCGACTCCACGGCAATGTGTTTGGGTTTTTTTTTTTTTAATTCTTTCACTCATGTTTGTGGACCTTGAGACTCTGTCCTAGATTTCTCACCCACACCTTCTTAAGCCCTCTCAAGTCCTCTATACGAACTACTGACTCCCCAGTACCAAGCTCCAGCAGAGAACCCTTTGTGGGCCCCAGACCTGAGTACCCAGCAGCTCCACGGATGATCCCAATTAGATGACCACACGAGCATCACAGCTCAATATACCCAAATGGGTTCCCGAAATTTCTGCTCTGAGACTCCTGACCAGAACCCGCCTGCTTCTCCCTGCTCCTCAGTCCCTACCTGGTTCAGCCCCATCCTCTCCTATCTGGACCAATGCAGTCGCCCCTGGTCCTCGGCTTTTAGTCTCAACCCCACAGTCTGTTCCCTGCCCACAGCCGCCAGAGGGCGCCCGTGAGCACCTAAGACAGGGAACGTCCTCCACTGCTCACAATCCTCCAGGGTTCCCACCTCACTCAGGGTAAAAGTCCAAGTCCTTCCTGTGGTCCACAAGGCCCCTGACCTCATCTGCCCGCAGCCACCCACATCCCCACTCTATTCCACCATGTTGACCTCCTTGCTGTTCTTCTACTATGCCAGGCATGGACCAGCCTCAGGGCCTTTGCACTGGGTGTTCCCTCTCCCTGGAATGCTTTTCCCTCAGACATCCTTATGGCTCCTCCCTCACCTCCTTCAGGTCTTGGCTCAAATACCCACTTCCCCAGAAAATCTTTTTCTAACCTCTCCTTCTAAAAGAGCCGTTCTCCCTTCTTCCCCTTCCCCTACTTTATTTTCCTCCAATTACATTACAGATATACTTGTTTGTTTAATTGGCAGCCTGCCTCACAAGAATGGTGGCTCCATGAGGGCAAGGGCATTGCTGAGAGGCAGGGTGGTGTGATGGTTCAGGGCTTGGCTTCAGGAGCCTGTGTGGTTCAAATTCTAGTTCTACCACTTACTTGCTGTGTGGCCTTGGGCAAGTTGCTTAACCTCCCTGGGCCTGTTTCCTCATCTGTAAATTGAGCATTATAATAATAGAAACTCACTTGTATGATTAAGTTCAACTGATTGAATGCATATAGTAAATGCTCAGGAACTCCAGCTGCCCATATGTGTACCACGGTCTAGAACAGGGAGCTCAACAAATCTTTATTGCCCAAACGAATGATACTCGAACCATAATACTTTCCCAGACTGCCCATTAGTCTGCCCTGCTTTACCAGCTGGGATAGGAACCCAGGTGTCCTACAGTCTCACCTGGCAACAGGACACTGAGATTCCCAGGGGGAAGCCAGACCCAGCTGAGGTTCTCCGGGGGATCCCCATCTCGAGCCCAGTCCACCACATGCTCCCACAGCTCCCCGGCTCCCTGCTGCCAGGTCACCAGCAGCTCCTTGCTGTCAGAGGTGCTGTTGACCGCCACATCATGGGGGGCAGAGCCTGGAAAGAGAAGTAGGGAGGAGAAGTCTTGGCTGCCCACTCAGGAAGTTCCCTCCTGTCCCTCCAGGGCACCGCGTGGAAGAAGTTCACAGCCTCTTACCTGAGCAGGCCAAAGAGAGGTTGGTGAAGATCTCCTGGTTCCTGGCGTTGACAGCGGACACCCCAGCCCATTCCGCCTGGGCGGGGATGGAGGAGCTGCAGCAGGGGATCCCTTCCTGGAGCAGCTCCCTACCTTCAACCCGGAACTGGACTCTGTAGCTCATTTGCACACAGGGCCCAGGGGCCTGAGGGAAGAGGGGAAGAAGGGGTTAATAGCTCCCATTTATCAGGCACATACTGTGTGCTTCAGTGAGGTCAACCAACAAACCAGTCAGCAAAGTATTTTTTTCATTTTATTTTTGTTGTTGTTGAGCATATACACAGCAGAACATACACCAGGTTCAACAGTTTCTACAGGTACAATTCAGTGACACTGATTACTTTCTGCCAGTTGTACAATCATTCTCACCCTCTTTTTCCCAGCCATAAATTCACTAGGTTCCCTATCTCATCTTTTGAGTTGCTGTTGTCAATTTGACCCTATATAGACAGATCTTAAAACAGCAAAGTGTTTTTGTTGGCTCCATTTTAAAGATGAGGAAACTGAGTCTCAGAAGGGTTCTGCAGTAGAGGCAGGTTAGAATGTGGTTCCAGGGCTGGGACTAGGGTGAGTTGAGTGAGATACTCACTTCAGATGCAAAATTTAAGGGGACACCAAAAAGCCAATAATGAAGATAAATAATATTTTAATAAATCAAAATTAACACAAAAAACCCATAATGAACAACATATCAACATTTTAAGTAAAGATAGGATCTGGCCCTGCACTTGCATGATGCTGCCTCACTCGCCTCACCCTAATTCTGGTCCTGGTTCCAATCGAGCTTTATTTACAAAAACAGACAGCTGACCCATGGGCCATAGTTTGCTAATTTGATTTCTTTTTTTTTTAATATTGCATTAAATTATTATTTATCTTGATTACTGAGCTTTTTTGGCACTCCTTAAATTTTGTGCCCTGGTGAGTGCTTCACTTGCCTCACCCTAGTTTGTGTCCTGTGCAGTTCTTAGGAATTTCAAATTTCTCATTGCATAGAGGAGGGGGTATGTGTAACAAAAAGGATGGCACCCTTGAGGGGACTTTGGAGGAATCTGTGGGAGTTTTTGGCTTAATGATTGGTATTTGGTAGGCAAGAGCCAGGGATGCAACACGGTCTTGGAAACAAAAAATGTTCCCACATCCCTTGTCACTTTTGAATGTTGTCCCCACTGGAAACTCATGTGCAGGTTGCCTGGACTAGAGATATGATGGCTGGAGCTCAGGCATCCATGCTGGACCATGAGGCAATACATAAAACATGGTAGAGCAGTGTGGTGGAGAAACCTGAAATGGTGGAGCTGCCACAACAGGCCAATGTGCCAACCCCCAAACTTCCTTTATTGAGAGAAATAATCTCTGTCTTGTTTACACCATTTTTGTTTGGGGTTTCCTGACATGTGCTGAGAAACGTAATTGGTCCCCGCAGCTCACCTTCCACAGAAGCAGGGCTTCTTGTTCAGCTGTTGTCCCACAGAGGATCCCGGACACCCACATGTCTTTTGGAGCTGATGGGGATGAAGAAAGAGAGAGGGCATGATAGATCAGACTTCCAGGAGCAGGGTCGAAGGTTTAGGGGCAAGCCTGGAGATCCTCACCAGAGGGCGGTGTCTGGAAGGACAGAATGGGGCTCCACTCGCCCCACAGATCCTCTTCTACTTGCATTCGACAGCGGCCAGACATCTCATAGCCAGTGGCTAGCTCCAGGTCCTGGATCTCAACAGGGGTCAGGGGTATGGACTTCAGTTCTGGCTCTAGCTGCGGGAGAGACAGGAGAGAGGGATTGGTTCAGGATCTAAGCTGAGGGTACTTGACTATACAGCAGTTAACTCTAATGTGCCAGCAGGATGATCAACGGTCCCATTTTGCCTGAGATTGAGGGGGTTCTCAGGACACAGGGCTTTCAGTCCCAGGCAAACCAAGACTAGGTGGTCACCCTATGTGCTAGGCATGGCAGTAGGTCTATTATTCTCCTATTATTACCCTTGTTTTACAGATAAGGAAACAGAGGCTCAGAGAGGTGATGTGACTTGCCCAAGGTCACAGAGCTGGTGAGTACCAGAGCTGGGACTTGTACTCAGGCAGTCAGATTCCAAAGTCTGTATCTACCATTGCTCAGAATTGTATGAATAACCACAATGACAATAACTCTGCTCTTTATTGTGGTGTTTTGTGTCAAGAGTTGTGGCTAAGACAGCTGGTTGTCTCCAATATCCACTCTCTCCTTCTTCCTTTGGAAATAGAACCCCTGAGTACTGGTGGGGAATATGGCTGTCCAGAACACAGACTACATTTCTTAGCCTACTTTGTAGTTCGGTGAGGCCATATGACTACATTCTGTCCAATGAGAGATGAGAGGAAGTGATGTATAAAACTTCCAGGTCATGCCCGTAAAATGCATGGGCAAACAAAAAACAAAACAAAACAAAACCCATTGCGGTCAAGTCAATTCCGACTCATAGCGACCCTACAGGACAGGGTAGAACTGCCCCATAGGGTTTCCAAGGAGCACCTGGTGGATTCGAACTGCCAACCTTTGGGTTAACAGCCATAGCTCTTAACCACTACACTACTAGGGTTTCCAAATGCATGGGCAGGTCCCCCAAATCCTAGCTCTGGAGTTGCCTTCTGCTGTCTTGCTGTGTGACCTTGGAAAAGTTGCTTAACTTCTCTGAAGTTCAGCTTCCCCAAATACAAAAAGAGATCTTACCAGGAACTCAATAGATAGTCCTGGGAGAAAAATGTGGAACAAAACTCATATTCCTTAAAAAAAAAAAAAAAAAAGGCCAGACTTACTGAGATCGCCCTGAGATACTCTAAACTTGGAACTCAAACCACTCCCAGAGGTCAAAGGACAGTCTGGCCCATAAAATAAATCATATCACCCGTGAGTACTATGCTCCTCAAAATAATTGTCCAGGTGAAACCAAACGGTTAACATTTACCCTAGACCAAAGATGAGAAGGCTAGAGGAGACAGGGAAGCTAGATTAATAGAAACAGAACAACCAGAATGGAAGTAATGAGAATGCTGATATATTGTGAAGAATGTAACCAATGTCACTGAACAATATGTATAGAAACTGTTAAATGAGAACCTAATTTCTTTTGTAAACTTTCACCAAAAACACAATAAAATATTTAAAAAAAAAAGAGAGAGAGAGAGATCTTAAAAGCATCTACTATATAGGGAGGTTGGGAGAACACATCAAGATAATCCTTGCTGAGTGATTAGCTCAGTGTCAGCTGCTTTTATGATTATGTGTTTACTGGAAGCCAGGCCCTGCTCCTCATCTGTAAAATGGGTAGATGTAAACTGCAGTTACCTCAAAGAGGTTTTGCAAGGATTCAATAAACCCATGTTTGGGAAAAGCCTAGAACAGTGTCTGGCAAACAGAATGCTCTCTGAGAGTTTGCTGTTGTTATTACCGGCAGTCCCCAACTTTCAACGTATTTGAGTTATGACAAACCACACTTATGAACCAGTCCTTTTTTGTTCGTTTATGTTATCATTAGTAATACACACTACATACAATACTGCAGTGCGTAATTTGCTGATGTTATCATTCTCAGGTATAATGTTTCCAACCCCCAAAGACAAATAAAGATTGAATCTACAAAGATACTGATAATAATAAGCAATAATAATGAAAACTAAAAAAAGAGGTATTTGACGTATGCCAGAACCGACTTCTGACAGAGTAGTCGTCGGCTTGGAAGTCCATCGTAAGTCAGGGACTACCTGCACTATTTTAAGGTTAACTTAAGCTGTTTGTGAGCACTTTCACTTGTTCATAGAAATGTTAGAGAAAGCTTATTGAGTTTCTCACAGATTTCAAGTAGAGTCAGAGTTGTGATTGCATGGAATTCATAGATTGTTTTGGGAGAAATTTTTAGTTGAAGAAGACATATATGCAGGAGTTTGGGGGGATGAACCCTGAGCTGAGTCTCTGATTTGGGAGTGATGCCCTGGGGCTCTGCCCGAGACGGGCTGGAGGGAACAGGGACCCTGACCCCTGACACTCACCAGGGTCCAGGCCTCTTCCTGGCATCTTCGGAAGTAGAACTGGCAGACCATGTCCTTCTGATGGGGCCGCAATGCGGGTGGGGCCCAGTGGACCGTGGTCTCCAGGGGGTCATCCTCTGAAAAGTTTATGTCAGGGCACAGTCGCGGGGCATCCAGCTTCACTGGGGAAGAGGAGGCCAGGGTGCAGTGAGCTGGGGACTCCAGGACCACCCACCTCCACAGGGTGCCCTCCCACCACATTACCTCGGGTTTCTAGGTCCACGGAGATTGGGGGCCAAAGAGGCCCATCTGCCTCAGCCCCCCAGACAAGGAGTGTGTCAAACTCGGTGAACTGTTCCCGTGGAATGGTCACCCAGCTCTGCCCGTTGGGCACTGCCACCACCTGGGTTCTGTTGAGATGGCTATAGGGAGAGAAGCTGGGACAGGGGGTACATTGGGACCCAGAGCCACAATGACAAGAATCCTAGTGCTGGCAGAGAAGTCGTCTAGTGCAACGGTTGGAGCCTGTTCTGCCCGGGTTCAAATCCCAACTCTGCTGCTTCAGAGCTGTGTGACATTGAGCAAGTGACTTAACGTCTTTGTGCCTTAGTTTCCTCATCTATAAAATGAGGCCAATAAGCTGAGAGAGCCAGGGAGGGGAGTAAATGAGATGATAGATGGAATATGTTCAGAACATCGTCAGGTGCACAATACATGTTATGTAAGCGTTGGTTATGGCCTTTATTGCATACCTACAATTACATGTAAATGTATGCATATTTACATACATTCGACTATTCAGTCAGCAAATCTTTATTGTGTCAGGCCCTGTTCTAGAAGCTGGGGATAGAGCTAGGACCAAAACAGGCAAGGTCCCACTCTCTGAAGCTGACGTTCCAGTGGGTGAGACAGACGGGAAACACGTGAATATATTTTAGGTGCCATGTCAGGTGGTGATCAGCGGTATAAGCTCCAGCAGAGAGAGAGATACGGTGTGACAATGGGGGGGGAAGTGATGGTGCTGTTTTAGTGGGAGGGGGAGAGTGGTGGTCAGGAAGGGTGTCTCAGATGAAGAGACATTTCAATAAAGGCCTGAAGAGGTGAGTAAGGAGTCATGCAGTACCTGGGAGAAGAGCATTCCAGGCAGAGGGAACAGCCAGTGCAAAGGCCCTGGGGCCTGACTGTGCCTGGTGTGTTTGAGGAACAGCGAGGAGGCCAAAGTTGCTGGAGCAGAGTGAGGGAGGTGGATGAGTGGGGGGGGGGGGGGGATGAGGGCAGGGAGGGGACAGGGCAGATCCTGCAGGGCTTGTGGGCCGCAGGGCGGACTTGAGCTTTTATCCAGAGTGAGGTGGGAGCCATGGAGGGTTCGAAGCAGAGGAGGGACATGCCCTGACTCAGGTGCTCACAAGCTCCATCTGCTGCTGTAGGGGGCACAGACTGGGGGAAGTGAGAGTAGGAATGGGAGGTCAGGGCGGAGGCAACCGACTGGTCCAGGTGGGAGATGACAGGAGGCTAGACCCCAGAGCGGGGGCAGGGGAAGTGGGAAGAAGTGCTGGATTCTGGATAACATGGAAGATGGAGCCAACTGGGTTTGCTGATGGAGCAGATGTGGATGAGAAAGAGGAAATGAGAAAGTGCCCAAGGTTTGGATTTCAAAGGTTTAAAATAGGGCCTTTCTCAAAAAAAAAAAAAAAAAAAAAACAGCAAATAGCAAGTACTGGCAAGGATATGGAGAAATTAGAACCCTGCACATTGCTGGTGGGAATGTGACATGGCGCAGCTGCTTTGGAAAACAGCCTGGCAATTACTCAAAAAGTTAAACAGAGAGTTACCATATCACCCAGCAATTCCACTCCTAGTTCTATACCCCAAAGAATTGAAAACAGGTGTTAAAACAGCTAATTGTCCACGAAGGTTCATAGCAGCATCATTCACAATAGCGAAAGGTGGGAGCAGCCCAAATGTCCACCGCTGGATGAATGGATAAACAAAACATGGTATGTTCGTACAATGGAATGTTATTTGGCCATAAAAAGGAACGAGGTATTGATACATGCTACAACATGGCTGGACCAACAACATGATGGGAGCGAAAGAAGCCAGACACAAAAGGTCACATATTGCATGATCCCATTCATATGAAATGTCCAGAATAGGGGAATCCATAGCGATGGAAGCAGATTAGTGGTTGCTAGGGGCTGCAGGGGGATAGGGCCAGGGAGTGACTGCTGAGTGGGTACAGGAGTTTCCTTTGGGGGTGATGGAAATGTCTGCAACTTAACAGAGGTAGTGGTTGCACAACATTGTGAGTGTACTAAACGCCACTGAATCGTTCACCTTAAAATGATTAAATCTTACGTTATGCGAATTTCACCTCATTTAAATAAATTTTAAAACAGGACCTTGCTGACCCCTCAACCTCCACCAATTAAAACCAGCTCCCCCATACCCCATTCCCACCTTTAGGGGCCCCTTTTACTCTTCCCTCACTTAGCAGAATTTGAAATGATAAGTTTCCAGTATGATTCATCTTTAAGGCTGTGAGCTCCACGAGGGCAGAGCTTTCTGCCTGCCTCATTCACTGCTGTGTCCCCAGTGCCTGGAACAGCACTGCCAAATGAACAAATGATCTTTTCAGATGCTTAGAGAGGTTAAGCTACTTGCCTAAGGTCACACAGCACTAAAACACAGCTCCTAATTGTTAAGTATGTTCTCCTTGCCAAGTGCTTAACTCACTGAATCCTCAGAATCAACCCTGGGAGGCAGGTTCCATTATCATCATCCTTTAAGAGGGGAGGAAACAGAGGCTTAGAGAGGGGAAGTGATAGGTCCAGGGTCACACAGCAAAGAAATGAGGGGACCTGGATTTGAAGGACTTGAGATTGGGGGGAGGGCTGGGGGCAGGACTCCTGATCCTCTCAGCCTGAGAAGACCCCTTCACCACCCCCTCATCCCTCTGACGCCTCAGTTTCCCCATGCCACAACGCGTACTCACTACTTCTGGCTCTGAAAGTGGAGCGTGGAGGGGGCTCTTGAGTCCCCAAGGGGCTCCCACGAGCAGTTCAAATCACCCAAGAGTCCAATTCGGTAGCACTGCATCGGGCCAGGGCTGCCTGTAAAGCGGTCGGGGGGAAGGTCCCAGGGAAGGGTCACTGCACACTCCAGGACTTCTGGCAACTGCGGAGGCGTTTGGGGTCCCTTACGGAAGTGAGCAGCAGGTAGGGGGCGCGGGTTGCCCCAGCCCGGCTTCGGTCTGCACTCCTCCCTCTCTCTGCCAGCGGGAGAGCGATGCCCGCCACATCCTGTTGCTGCCCCTACAGCCGCCACCCCCACCCCGCCAGCTCGGGTTCCGGACCTCGCTGCCACCCCTTCCCCAACTCTTTTGTTCACCCCGTGCCTGCCTCAGAGGCGCTGAGTGGCGTCCCGACCTCTGCCATTCATTCCGCAAACTTCTGGCACACCCTGGCCAGTTTGCACTTTTAACGCTGGGGCAGAGCGCCGGCCCGAGAACTCTCCAGACTCACCCTGGGGACGAATCCGGTTCAACAGCAGAAACAATAGAGACAGCAGCCATGGGTTTGACAGAGGCCGCAGGCGGAAAGGAGCGGCCTGTGCCCCCCTCATGGCGCCCCTGCGCCCCGAGTCCGGCCCGGCCGGGCGCAGTCCCACTCGCCTCCCTCTCTGGTCCCCCGCCCGAGGCGGCCACGGGAAGCGGAGTCACCCCTTCGGGCCGCCCCCGCACCTTGCGCTCTGGGTCCCCGCCCCTTCCCAGTGACGGAAAGTCCCGGGGCGCAGTCACTGAAGCTGGGGAGGGGGAGTGGGGAGGAGTCCGGCGGTGGGGCGCTGAGGGCGGGGCCACCTTCCCAGAAGCCCCGCCCCAGCAACAACACACACAGGCTGCAAAGTCCTTTGAACTTTTATTATTGGGATCGAACTTTTCTGATCCCGCCCCATCAGACTCTCACCCAAGGTTATGAAGGGAACCCAGGGGTCCGGCTGCCACCCTTGGGGTCCACAGCCTTGGCGCTGGGCAGGCGGAAGGAGGGAGAAGGTCTGGAAGGCAGGGAAATGGGAGTAGGGGCATGAGGGGGGCTGGGGCAGGGGTATAATGGGGGCAGCAGCCCCAGCTGGGGCTGGGCAGAGGTCAGGGCTCAGGATGGGGGGTACCATTTGGCCAGGTAGGGGCACAGCTTGCTCAGGACACAGGATCCAGGTAAGCTGGACAGGTGCCAGTGATGCACTGATGAATGGATGCATGAGGGTGGAGAGATGAGTGGGCACTGACGAGTGGACAGCAGGCCTGGGGCATCGGCCTGGTGCCCTCGGCTGCCCGGCACTCCTGGCTAGCAGATGCTGCTGATTTCACTCTTGCTGCACCCCCACTTGCAGCAGTTGCTGGAGAGGCCAGCCAGGACATCACGGCCACCCCGCAGAGCCCCTGGGGTTCCTTGCCAGCTGGACCGGCCCCTGGGGTAGGCCTGGCGGGGCTTGGTCAGGGCCAACCACTCGCTGGAGGCGACTGCCTCATCCAGCTTGCCCGCCAGGCTGTCCGCGTCGGTGGCTGCGTCTTGGAAGGCGTCCCCTGCAAAAGATGAGGAGAATTGGTGTTCGGGGTTCGGCTCTGCACACGCGGAGTCCTGATTGCTGTCTGGCCTGGCTGCTTCTTTCTTGTGACTGGTCTCTGGGTAAAGTTTTTTTTATTCCAATGAGGCCTGGGTTCAAATTCTGGCTCTGCCACCATCTCTTTTGGACAGATAATTCAGCCTCACTGAGTTTGACTTTCCTCTCCTGTCATTTCCTTCCCCTTTCTGTTTATTTATTGAGCAATTGATGGCTAAGAGCATGCAGCCAGGCTGACTGAGCATGGATACAGCCTCTTTTAAGTTAAATAGTGAGCAAGTGAATTTGCTTCTCTTAGCCTCAGTTTCTTTGTCTGTAAAATGGGGAAAATGATAACTCCTACCTTCCTGGGTTTTGTAAGCAGTAAATGAGTTTTTTAAAAAATGTAGAACGATGTCTGGCACGTAATAAGCACTCAAATAGCCTCGATGACTTATTGAGCACTTATTGTGTGCCAGGCACTGTTTTAAGTGCTTTTGTGGATTAAATCCTTTATTCTTCTCAATGTCAACGCCATGGGGAGGGGGCTGATTTGATCACCCCATTTTCTGGAGAGGACACTGAAGCCTAAAGAGGTGGAGTAACTTGTACAAGAACACACAGGTAGTCAGTCAGTTGTAGAGCTGCTATTTGAACACACACACACACCAGTGTGCTTTTGTGTCTACATTCCATCACCCCATCATCATGAACATGTTTTCTGCCAGGACCCTGCCCTCGATGACACCAGGCCCCCTGCCCCGTCATGCCCAGACTGTGCCCCCTACCCTGCATAGACCATGTCCTTATCTGTTTCAACTCAACTCTGCCACTTAACAGGAACTCTCTGTCCTGTTCCACAGATGAAGAAGCTTAGAGAGGGGTAGCGACTTGCCAAGGCGGGACACCTATTAGGCGGCAAAACCTGGCCTTATACCCACCACACCCCACATACTACCTGCCCCAGAGGGCTGGAAGCACTTCGTGAATGGCGTCTCCTGGAGCTGTGCAAGCAGCAGCCCGCTGAGCACAGACTTAGCACATAGAGGTGCTGAGGAACTAGCAGACTGTGCTCTGACTTCTAGCCCCCATCCAAGCTCTGCAGCTCTGCTCAGGGCTCCACGAGCCCTTGGAGGGCTGGGCTGCTCTCCCAAGCTGGATGTGGGGGTCCGGGGACCCTACTACCCTGGCCCCAGTTTGCATCTCTGTCCCTGGCTCCTTGGGCCCATCCTGCCATTCCACCTCCTCCCCCATCTGCCCAGCCTCACCCATAGCTTCGTAGGTCAGCAGGTCCGCCCGTCTCCATCGCGAGCCCCCACAGATGAAAACGACTGCTCGGATGAACTCACGGCCGCAAAGCTTCACACCGTAGGGTGCTGCCTGCACCTCAGCCCGCAGCCACAACTCCCCAGCCAGCACCCACACCTCCAGCAGCAGCAGCAGCAGCAGCGTGCGCTTGGCCATGCTAGACAGAGGCGCCTCAGCCCCGGGAGAGGGCTAAGCCAGCAGCTTCCTGGGGTGATGACTCTGCTGGCTCTAGGCCCCTATTTATATCTCTTGCCTTCCCCCACCCTGTGTCCAGGAGCCGAGTGACTTCCTTTATCTCCCCCAGCAGAGGAGAGGCGAGCATGGCCCCCCCCCAACTCTGACCTTTCCAGTTCCTGGACCAAGCGATAACCTTTCACCAGGGATAGGGTGCCATGGCCCAGCTCACTCTCATCTTCCACGCAGACAGGTGAGAAGGTCTCGATTCTGACCCAGACCCTGACCCCACAAGGCTGGCGGAGAGGGTGCAGCTAGACCCTGCAGGCTGGAGTCCCAGGTCTCTTCTATAATAATAACAATAACCAAAACAGCAGGAGTAACAGTGAACACTCCCCAGTACAGGCTTTGGGGCATTTCGTACCTGTGTAATTCTCCCAACAACCTATGACAATGGTTCTCAAACTGGAGTCAGCATCGAAATCTCCCAGAGGCTTGTTAAAACACAGATTGCTGGGTCCCACCCGCAGAGCTTCTGATTCCGAAGGGCTGGGGTGCCTCAGAATCTGCATTTCTAACACATTCCCAGGGGACACCCATGCTGCTTCCGTGGACCAGACTTTTCTTTTTAATTGCGTTAAGTATACGTATATATGTATGTATATAACAAAGCATTTATCACTTCAACTCTTTTACATGTACAATTCAGTGACATTATCACCTTCACCATGCTGTGTGACCATCACCACCATTCATTCCTAAATTTTTCCATCGCTTTTAACAGAAGCTCAGTACCCCCTAAGCAATGACTCCTCCTTTCCCCTTCCCTCCCACCCCTGGTAACTACTAATAAACTGTGGTCTCTGCACATTTTAAAAAAATGTTACTTACTTATTTGTTGTTATTGTTGAGGCTATACACAGCAAAACAGACACCAGTTCAGCCATCTCTACATGTACAATGCAGTGACATTGATTACATTGCTCTAGTGGTGCAACCATTCTCACTCTTTTTCTGAATTGTTCATCTCCCATTAATATAAACTCACTGTCCGCTAAGGTTCCGATCTAAACTTTCAAGTTGCTGTTGTCACTTTGATCCCATATAAATAGTTCTTAAAAGAGCACAGTGCTCAAGGCAGACATTCTTCACTAGTTAGGCTAAACTATTATTTGGTTTTAAGAAGACTTCAGGGGATATTTTTGGTCTAAGGTTTAAAGATTATCTCAGTGCAATAGTTTCAGCAGTTCATCCAGCCTCCATGGCTTCAGGAAGTCTGGAGTTCATGAGGATTTGAAGTTCTGTTCTACATTTTCCCCCTTTTGATCAGGATTCGTCTACGAAATCTTTGATCAAAATGTCCAGTAATGGTAGCCAGGCACCATCCAGTTCTTCTGGTCTCATGGCAAAGGAGGCAGTTGTTCATGGAGATAATTAGCCACACATTCCATTTCCTCCTCCTATTGCTGACTCTCCTTCTTCCTCTGTTGCTCCAGGTGAACACAGACCAATTATTTTGCCTTGGATGTGGTCTTTATACATTTGCCCATTCTAGGTATTTCATATAAGTGGAATCATGTAGTATTTGTCCTTTTGTGACTGACTTACTTCACTTAGCATAATGTTTTCAACGTTCATCTGTGTTGTAGCATGAACCAGGAATTCATTTCTCTTTATGGCAGAGTAACACTCCATTGTATGTCTACCCCACTGTATCTATGTACCACATTTTGTTTATTCATTCGTGAATGGGCACTTGGGTTGTTTCCACCTTTTGGCTATTGTGAATAGTGCTGCAATGAACATTGGTGTACAAGTATCTGTTAGTGTTCATGGACCACACTTTTGAAAGCCACTGCACTATGAGGTTGGGACTGTGATCATCCCCACATTACAGACGAGGAAACTGAGGCACAGAGAGTTGAAGTAACCTGCTGTCATGGATTAAATCATGTCCCCCCCAAAATGTGTGTAGCAACTTGGCTAGGTCTTGATTCCCAGTATTGTATGATTGTGTAATCTGATGTGATTTCCTTATGTGTTGTAAACTCTATCACTATGATGAGGTTAAGCTGATGAGGTTTACAAGATTAGATAGTGTCTTAATCCAATCTCTTCTAAGATATAAAAGAGAGAAGTGAGCAGAGACAATGGGAACCTCACACCACCAAGAGAGCAATGCCGGGAGCAGAGCGTGTCCTTTGGACCTGCGGTTCCTGCGCTGAGTTGCTCCCAGACCAAAGGAAGGACCTTCCTCCAGGGCCGACAGAGAGAGAAAGCCTTCTCCTGGAGCTGGTGTCCTGAATTTAGACTTGTAGCCTACTGGCCTATGAAAGAATAAACTTCTCTTTGCTAAATCCATCCACTTGTGGTATTTCTGTCAGAGCAGCACTAGATGACTAAGACACCTGCCCAAGTACAGGGTGTAGGTGGGGTTTAAACAGAGGCAGGCTGGCTCTAGAATCCATGCTCTCCAAGGGAAATTTGTTTTAGGATTAAAAATTTTTTTTAACATGTATCATATATTACAGAGGAGCTGTGATGTGCTGGTAAATGTTTAATGATGGGCTTTCCAGAAAAAAGGCCATGATTTGTCACAATTTTTCATTTCTAGCTGATTTCAACCTACTAGTGTGATGCTGACTGGCTCCTAAAATTCCTGAAAAGTCAACAGTCTACTCTCACAAGCCAGTATGAGCCGACTCCAGAACACCACTGGAATGTAAAAAAATACATGTATGAGTTAAAGAATCATTATAAACAGAACACCCAAGTTATCACCCTCAGGCCAAGAAATAGATGGGCCATCACTGAAGACAAACCCCCACCTTCCCCTCCCCTCCCCAGTCACAGCCCTCCCTCCCGCCAGAGGTAGCCTCTATCTTGTTGTTAGCTGCCATCAAGTTGGCTCCCGACTCATGGCAACCCCGGGCATAATGGAACAAAACACTTCCCTGTCCTGCACCATCCCCATGATGGATCGCAGATTGGACCATTGTGATCCACAGGATTTTCATTAGCTAAGTTTTCGAAGTAGATCTCCAGGCCTTTCCTCCTAGTTTGCAAGCTCTACCGAAACCTGTTCAGCATTACAGCAACACCTAAGCTTCCACTGGCAGACAGGTGGTGGCTGCACATAAGGTGCCTTGGTGAGGAATTGAACCCAGGTCTCCCACATGAAAGTTGAGAATTCTACCAGTGAACCACCACCACCCCCATCTTGGCCTTAGCCGTCATCATTTCTTTGCTTTTCATTGTAGTTTTAACACCAACATATATATCCCTGAGACAGAGAGCTGAGTCTGTGTGTTTCCTTCTTTTCTTTTTTTAAATTGAACTTTTTAGTAAAGTACAACTCACATTCAGAAAAGTAAGTGAACACCTTGAAGAATTTTCAAGAACTAAACACACTCCTGTAACCTCCATTCAGGTCGAGACACAGAACATTTCCAGCCTCCACTCAAGGGTGTGTATGTGTGTGTGTGTGTGTGTGTGTGTTAAGTTCCACCTCCTGCGGGGAGAAGCATTAAAGAATTTGTGGACATATGTTAACCACCCCCACTCCCTCTGCAGTAATTAATAAATACTTGGGGTGAGATACTTTTTTCTTTTATTGTACTTTAAATGAAGGCTTACAGAACAAACTAGCTTCTCATTAAACAATTAGTACACATATTGTTTTGTGAGGAAACCCCGTTCCTGTAGTTGTTAAAAGCTATGGCTGCTAACCAAAAGGTTGGTAGTTCGAATCTACCAGGTGCTCCTTGGAAACCCTATGGGGCAGTTCTACTCTGTCCTATGGGGTCCCTATGAATTGGAATCGACTCGATGGAAGCACATTTTTATTGTTTTGTAACATTGGTTACCAACCCCATGACACGTCAACACTCTCCCCTTCTCAAAGTTGGCTTCCCTATTACCAGCCTTCCTGTCCCCTCCTGCCTTCTGGTCCTTCCCCTGGGCTGATGTGCCCCTTTAGTCTCTTTTTGTTTTATGGGCCTGTCTAATCTTTGGCTGAAGGATGAACCTCAGGAGTGACTTCATTACTGAGCTAAAAGGGTGTCCAGGGGCCATACTCTCAGGGTTTCTCCAGTCTCTGTGAAGTCATAAGTCTGGTCTTCTGTGAGTTAGAATTTTGTTATACATTTTTCTCCAGCTGTGTCCAGGACTTTCTATTGTGATCCCTGTCAGAGCAGTCAGTGGTGGTAGCTGGGCACCATCTAGTTGTGCTAGACTCAGTCTGGTGGAAACTGTGGTAGTTGTGGTCCATTAATCCTTTGGACTGATCTTTCCCTTGTGTCTTTGGTTTTCTTCATTCTCCTTTGCTCCAGAAGGGGTGAGATCAGTGGAATATCTTAGATGACCACTCAGAAGCTTTTAAGACCCCAGACGCTACTCACCAAGGTAGAATGTAGAACATTTTCTTTATAAACTATGTTATGACAATTGAGTTAGATGTTCCCAGAGACCATGGTCCCCACAGCCCTCAGCCTAGTAGTTCGGTCCCTCAGGGAGTTTGGATGTGTCTATGGAGCTTCCATGATCTTGCTTTGGACAAGTTGTGCTGGCTTCTTGGGATGAGATACTTTGAGGCTATGCAAATGTCCCATTTCCCTTTAAAGTTTCACCCACTAATTTTTGCACCTATTGGTGAATCTTGTCAGCAGTGATTATCCCTGTGGTGTTTGCTTAAGAGAGATTTTCCACTTACCTTTTTCCTTCTACATTTCCTTCTTTATTCCCTTCTTATTTTGGTGTTGTTGTTGTTGTTGAGAATACACACAGCAAAGTATACACCAATTCAACCGTTTCTACATGTACAATTTAGTGACATTGATTAGGTTCTTCAAGTGGTGCAACCATTATCACTGCCCTTTTCTGAGTTGTTCCTCCCTCATTAACATAAACTCATTGTCTACATTTACTATTATTTATTATTTGGAATTTTTCTGTAAAGAAGAGCTGTCAAATATTCCCTGAAATCTTCTTAAAACAATAGTTTAGCTTAACTAGTAAAAAATGTTTGCCTTGAGCCTGATGCTCTTTTAAGAACTATCTATATGGGATCAGGAAGTACCAGTCCTTGGAGAAGGATGTCCTGCTTGGTAGAGAGTCAGCGAAAAAGAGACTCTCAATAAGAAGGATTGACACAGTGGCTGCAACAATGGGCTCAAACACAAGGTCACTATGAGTCAGAACCGACTTGACGGCACCTAACGACAACAATATACAAAGTGACAACAGTGACTGGAAAGACGAGACAGGAACCTTATTGGGCAGTGAGTTGATGTTAATGGAGGAGGAACAACTCAGAAAAGGAGGGTGAGAATGGTTGCACCACTCGAAGAATGTGATCCATGTCACTGAATTGGACATGTACAGATGGTTGAATTGGTGTGTATTTTACTGTGTATATTCTCAACAACAACAACAAAATGAAATAAAATAAAAAGAAGAGCAGTCCATTCTCCTCCATTCCTTAATTTATTCAATAATTTATTTATATGAACTCATGAATAGCTATTTTGTTCCTTGGATTATAATCCAATACTATTGTTATTTTTGCTATTGCTCAGATTGTTTCAGCTTTGACCACTGGGAGCTCTTTCAGATTGGCTAAGAGCCAAGCTATCCTTTTTGAGATGCCTCCCTTTTTTTTTTTTTTTTTTAGCACTTCTGGTAGCCAGGAGGAGCCCTGGTGGCACAGTAGTTAAAGCGCTCAGCTGCTAACCGAAAAGTCGGTGGTTCGATCCCACCAGCCGCTCTGCTGGAGAAAGATGTGGCAGTCTGCTTCTGTAAAGATTTACAGCCTTGAAAATCCTATGGGGCAGCTCTACTCTGCCCTATAGGGTCACTATGAGTCAGAATCGACTGGACAGCAGTGGGTTTGGTTTGGTTTGGGTTTGGTTGCCAGGCGCTGGAGTTGACTTTTTACTTTCTGGCATCACAAGATGTTCTGGGCTTATCTCGTGTTTTTGCTGCCCCAGCCCTGGAATCAGCCATTTTTCTCCAAGGAGCCCTGGTTCCTTTTGTTGGAGAATGATATTAGAAACCAAGATCTAGACGCTAGGTGTGCTTGTTGCTACCGGGGTGTCATTGCTTCTTGGCTCTCTCAGCTTATATCATTACTTTTCAAAAACACATACCAAGGTAAAATTCACAAAATATAAAACTATTTTAAAGTGAACAATTTAGTGGCATTTAGTACATTTACAATGTCGTGCAACCATCAGCCTCTATCTAATTCCAAAACATTTCATTACCCCCAAAGAGATCTATTAAGCAGTCCATACCTATTAAACAAGGAGCCCTGGTGGTGCAATGATTAAGCGGTCAGCTACCAAGTGAAAGGTTGGCAGTTCAAACCCACCAGGCTCCGTGGGAGAAGGAAAAAAAAAAAAAAAACACCACTGCCCTCGGGTCGATTCCGACTCATAGTGACCCTATAGTCCCGGGGATTTGCTCCCAGAAAGATTTCAACCTAGGAAACCGTATGGGGCAGTTCTACTCTGTCCTATAGGGTTGCTATGAGTTGAAATCGACTCAATGGCACACAACAACAACAACACTTATTAAACATTCTTCATTTCCCCCTCTCCCCAGTCCCTGGTAACAACTAATCTACTTTCTGTCTGTGGATTTACCTATTTTGGACATTTCATATAAGTGGAATCATACAATATATGGCCTTTTGTGTCTCGCTTCTCTCATTTAACATAATTTTTTCAAGGTTCATCCATATTGTACCATGTACCAGGCCTTAATTACTTGCATGACTGAATAATATTCCATTGTATGGAAGGACCACCGTTTGTTTATCCATTCATCTGTTGATGGACATTTGGATTGATTCCATCTTTTGGCTATTGTGAATAGTGCTGCTGTGAACATCTGTGGACAAGTTTTTGTTTGAATACCTTTTTCAATTATTTTGAATACAACAACATTACTTTTTACAATTTGAAACTCCTCTTACAAAGCCGTTGCTTCTGGGCCCTCTCAGAGAACAGAGCAAGGAAATATAGGTATGTATACGGACCCATGAATACACAATATCCATATTTATTTCTGTATACATATTAAAATAAACATGAGTTCACACTGATACCTACAACTCCAATATAGCTCCATTCTAGCCTTCCTCCTTTACCTGTTTTGTAACTTCTTTCTCTGACAGTGCAAAACCTGACTTAGAACCATTTTTTAAGCAAAGAAGCTGTTTGAAATATATGGAATCTGGCTTCCTGGAGTTTGTCTATAGAAAATCACCCAGTCTTCACTTATTCATTCAACAAACACTTAGGGATCATTTAAAGACCAGTTGCTGGATGTAATGTGTTCTGCTGACTTGTTTCGTGCCTGTTATCCCTTCTTTCCCCCAATTTTTCCCATTTGTAATGGAAATGTCTTAGCTTGTGCCTGTTCCACCATTGTACTTTGGAAGAAGATAACTCATATTCTAGATTTCACAGATGAAGAGGAATTTTTGGATTTTCAACTCAGGGTTGATTTAAGGCTTTTGCTATGATATGATGGAGTGAATGTGTTTTACATGTGGCAAGGACATGAATTTTGGGAGGCCAAAGGATGGAATGTTATGGATTGAATTGTGTCCCTCAAATATGTGTGTCAACTTGGTTAGTCCATGATTCCCAGTTTTGTGTGACTGTCCACCATTTTGTCATCTGATATGATTTTCCTGTGTTGTAAATCCTACTTCTATGATGTCAAAGAGGCAGGATTAGAGGCAGTTATGTTAATGAGGCAGAACTCAATCTACAAGATTAGGTTGTGTCATAAATCAATCTCTTTTGAGACATAAAAGAGAGAAGTGAGCAGAGAGACATGGGGACCTCCTACCACCAAGAAAGCAGAGCCAGGAATAGTGCTCTTCCTTTGGACCTAGGGTCCCTGCATTGAGATGCTCCTAGACCCAGAGGAGATTGATGACAGGGATCTTCCCCCAGAGTAGACAGAGAATGAAAGCCTTCTCCTGGAGCTGGCGCCCTGAATTCGGACTGCTAGCCTACTAAACTGTGAGAAAATAAAATTCTCTTTGTTAAAGCCATCCACTTGTGGTATTCTGTTATAGTAGCACTAGGAACTAAGACACTGGGCAAGGACACAAAGACAGGGTGGGAAGGCAGCTTCAAAAGGTAGTGATTAACAGCTGGGGCTGTAAGTTCTTCTAAAAGCTAAACATTTAGAAAGTTACCCACGTTGTTATTGTGCGCCGTTGAGTCGATTTCCACTCATAGTGAGGGGAACAGATGACAAGGTCTTTTCTCCCATGGAGCTGCTGGCGGGTTTGAACCACCAACCTTTCAGTTAGCAGCCAAGAGCCTAACCATTGAGCCACCAGGACTTCTTTTAGAATTACCATGTTGTTGTGTTGTTAGGTGCCATTGAGTGAGTTCTGACTCACAGCGACCCTGTGTACAACAGAATGAAACACTGCTTGGTCCTGTGCCATCCTCACAATTGTTATGCTTGAGCTCATTGCTGCAGCCACTGTGTCAATCCGTCTTGTTGAGGGTTCTTCTCTTTCTCGCTGACCCTCTACCATATGAGCCAACAATGCCCCTCCTGGGTATGTACTCAAGAGAGTTGAAAACAGGTGTTCAAACAAAAACCTTGTACACACATCTTCACAGCAGCGCTATTCACAACAGCCAAAAGGTAGAAACATCCCAATGTCCATCAACTGACCAGTGAATAAAAAAATGTGGTATATGCACACAATGGAATATTACTCCGCCATGAAAGGAATCATGTTCTAATACATGCTACAACATAGAAGAACCTCGAAAACATTGCGCTGAGTGAAAGAAGCCAGGCAGAAAAGGACAAATATTGTACGACTCCATTCATATGAAATATCCAGAAGAGGCAAATCTATAGAGACAGAAAGCAGATTAGTGGTTGCCAGGGCCTGGGGGAGGGGCATGAGTAGTGACTGCTTAATGGGTATGGGGTTTCCTTTTGGGATGATGAGAATGTTCTGGAACCAGATACAGGTGGTAGTTGTACAACATTATGAATGTACTAAATGTCACTGAATTGTTCACTTTAAAATGGTTAATTTTATGTTGTATGAATTTTACCTTAATTAAAAAAACAAACATCATCAACAGGGGCTCTGGTGATGGGCAGGCCTGTGTTAGAATCCCAGCTCTGCCCCTTTCCTGCTGTGTGACCCTGAGCAAGTGACTTAACCTCTCTGTGCCTCAGTTTCCTCATCTGTAAAACTAGGATTCAATGTATGTGTCAAATTTTTAAAACTGCCTCTGGCATGTAGTACGTGCTATTTAAATGTTATAGAAATGACTACTTGACATTCTCATTGGAGTAGAACTTTATCCCTTTGCCCTTTTATTTGTGACAGACTCTTGGCCTGAAGTTGCTTCCATCCGCCACCGTGTGGGTGTCACAGGCCGAGGGCAACGCTCCAGAAGGCAGGGGTCACAGCTGATAGAACGCTTCGAAAGGGCTGATGAATAATACGCTCTCCTTCTCAGCTCTTCTCCCACCACTCCTCGAGGGGGGCATCCTTTTGTCCTTGTCTCCTTATCCCCAGTGCCCGGGGCTAGACAGGCAAGCGCAGGAATGGTTTGCTGCCTGACTGCCTGACTTTCTGGCCCAGACCCAGAAGCCCCTTTTGTGCCTCACGCAGAGTCAGTTCTGGGCCCAACGCAGCTGGATTAGAATCCCACCTCCTGTATGACCTTGGGCAAAGCCCTACGCCTCTCTGAGTTCATTTGGAAAGATGGAAATAATAAGCTTTTCTAATTTATAGGGCTGTTCCGGGACTTCAGTGAGTGTAGGGGGTTGAATGGTGCCCCCCCAAAAGATAAGTCCACATCCTAACTCGTGGAATCAGTTAATATCACCTTCTTTGGACAAGGGGTCTTTGCAGTCATAATTAAATTATGGACCTTGAGATGGGATTATCCTGGATTTTCCAAATGGGCTCTATATCCAATGACAAACCAGTTACCATCCAGTCAATTCTCACTCATGGAGAACCCATGTACTTCAGAGTAAAACTGTGCTCCATAGGGTTTTCAATGGCTGATTTTTCAGAGGTAGATCACCAGGCCTTTCTTCCGAGGTGCCTCTGGGTGAACTTGAATCTCCCACTTTTTTGTTAGCAGCCACACTACAATAGCCATTTGCACCACCCAGGGACTCCAAATCCAATGATAATGTCCTTATAAGAGACAAAAGAGTAGAAGACACAGAGAGGAGAAGGCCGTGTGAAGACTGAGGCAGAGATTGGAGTGATGCTGCCACAAGCCAAGGAATGCCTGGAGCCACTAGAAGCTGGAAAAGGCAAGGAAGGAGCCTCCTTTAGAGCCCTGACCACATCTTGACTTCAGATTTCTGGCTTACAGAACTGTGACAGAATAAAGTGCTGTTGCTGTAAGCCACCCAAAAACCAGTTGCCATCAAGTCCATTTTGACTCATGGTGACCCCATATGTGCCAGAGTAGAACTGTGCTCCATAGAGTTTTCAATGGCTGATTTTTCAGAAGTAGATCACCAGGCGTTTCTTCCAAGGTGCCTCTGGGTGGACTTGAACTTCCAACCTTTTGGTTAGCAGCCCAGTGTTTGTTAACCGTTTGTTCTGCCCAGGGACTCTGGTAATTTGTTACAGCAACCACGGGAAACCAATACAGTAAGAGCTGGGAAATGTTATCTGCTATCACTATTGTCATTATCATTATTTTGCACAGCAAAAAAAATGCACCCAAAACTTACCAATCCTCCAAACTTTTACACTTAATTTTATTTTTGAATAGTTAATATATTTGCATGTATTGGAGGTATACAACAGACAAAATGTGGTACATCTCACAAAAGTATAAGAAGGTGTATGCTGCAGCATCTCCCTCCCGAATCCCAGCCCCAATCCCTCCCTCATGGGTAACCACTACTCTTGATATCCGGAGTATCTTTCCAGAATTTCTGTGCACAAATACAAATTTGAGTACAGATTCTTATTCTCCCCCCTTCTCACATTAAAGGTAGCATGCTTTACACGTTCTTCTTCTGCATCTTGCTTTTTTCACTTTAACACCATATGATGGCATGGTCTCCCTCTCAAAACTCTCTTTATGACATTTGTCCTTTTTTTTTACAGCTGCATAGTGTTCCATTCTATGGACGCCTCACGATTTATTTTGCTCCCAGAGACAGGCATCTCAGCTGTTTTCATCTGTTTGCTCTTAGGATAACACTGCAGTGAAGAATCTTATACAAATGTCATCTCTCACATATGCAAGCGTATCTGTAGGCATCAAAACCAAAAACCTGTTGCCATCAAGTTGGTTCTGACTCATAGCGACTGTTAGGACAGAGAAGAACTGCCCCATAGGGTTTCCAAGGCTGTAATCTTTATGGAAGTAGACTGCCACATCTTTCTCCTGCAGAGCCGCTGGTGGGTTCGAACCACGGACCTTTTGGTTAGCAGCTGAGCACTTTACCACTGCACTACCAGGGCTCCTTACCTATAGATAAATCCCTAAAAGTGGGATTGCTGGCTCAAAGACTATGTGCATTTGTAATTTTTTTTAAAAAATATTTTATTGTACTTCAGGTGAAGGCTTACAGAACAAATAGTTTCTCATGAAACAGTAGTACACATGTTGTTTTATGACATTGGTTAACAACCCCACAACATATTAACCCTCTAAATTCTCAACCTTTTTTTTTTTGGTGAAAATACACATAGCCAAAGATACACCGTTTCAAAAATTTCTACATACACAGTTCAGTGACATTCACTACGCTCTTCCAATTGTGCTGTTATTCTCACTTAAGATGAAGGCTTACAGAACAAAATAGTTTCTCATTTAACAGTTACTACAAATGTTGCCCTATGACAATGGTTAACAATCTCACATCAACAATATCCTTACTCAATCTTGTGTTCCCTATCACCAGCTTCCTTGTCCCCTTCTGCCTTCTGGCCCTTGTCACTGGACTACTGTACCTCGTTAGTCTCATTTGATTTTACAGGGCTGTCCACTCAGAGGCTGAACAGCGAACCTCCGAGGTAACTTCACCACTGAGCTAAAAGGGTGTCTGGGGGCCAGACTCTTGAGGTTTCTCCAGTCTCCTGTAGGCCAGTAAATCTGGTCTTTTTTTTTTGTGAGTTAGAATTATGCTCTACATCCTTCTCCAGCTCTGTCCAGAACCCTCTGTTGTGATCCTGGTCAGAGCAGTCAGTGGTGGTAGCCGGGCACCATCTAGCTGTACTGGACTCAGTCCGGTGGAGGCCTTGGTAGCTGTGGACAATTAGTCCTTTGGACTAATCTTTTCCTTGTATCCTGTTCTCTTCACTCTCCCTTGCTCCCGAAGGGATGAGACCAGTGGAGTATCTTAGATGGCCGCTCACAGGCTTTTAAGACCCCAGACACTACTCACCAAGGTAGAATGTAGAGCATTGTCTTTATAAGCTGTGTCATGCCAATTGAGCTAGATGTTCCCCGAGACCATGGTCCCCAGAGCCCTCCGCCCAGCAACTCAGTCCCTCAGGGAGTTTGGATGTGTCTATGGGGCTTCCATGACCTTTCCTTGTACAGGTTGTGCTAGTTTCCCCTGTATTGTGTACTGTCTCACCCTTCACCCAAGATACCACTTATCTATTGCCTATTTAGTATTCCCCCACCCCCATCCCTCCCATCCCTGGTAACCAGTAAAGATTGTTACATTTTGCGTGTGAACTTTTTCATGGGTTTTTACAATAGAGGTCTCATACAATATTTGTCCTTTTGTGATTGACTTATTTCACTCAGCATAACGTCCTCCAGTTTCATCCATGTTATGAGATGCTTCACAGATTCATTGCTGTTCTTTCTCGTTGCATACTACTCCATTGTGTGCACGTACCATAGTTTGTTTATCCATTCATCTGTTGATGGGCATCTAGGTTGTTTCCATCGTTTTTCTATTGTGAACAATGCTGCCATGAACATAGGTGTGCATATGTCTATT
Organism: Dugong dugon; assembly: GCA_030035585.1. Taxonomy (NCBI): domain Eukaryota; kingdom Metazoa; phylum Chordata; class Mammalia; order Sirenia; family Dugongidae; genus Dugong; species Dugong dugon. The sequence goes on along the minus strand of CM057462.1, from coordinate 17,831,674 downwards.
CGAGTGACGACTCTTATTTCTCTAGGATATATTGCTAGGAGTGGGATTGCTGGATCAAATGGTATGTCTATTTCTAGCTTTCTGAGGAAGCACCATATCATTTTCCAAAATGGTTGTATCATTTTGCATTCCCACCAGCAGTGCATAAGAGTTCTGATCTCCCCGAAGCCCCTCCAACATTTGTTATTTCCAGTGTTTTTGATTCGTGCCAGTAATGCCAGGGTGAGATGGTATCTCATTGTGGTTTTAATTTGCATTTCTCTAATGGCTAGTGATCGTGAGCATTTCCTTATGTGTCTGTTGGCCATTTGAATGTCTTCTTCGGTGAAGTGTCAGTTCATTTCCTTTGCTCATTTTTTAATAGGATTATTTGTCTTTTTATTGTAGAGGTGTTGGATTTTCTTGTAGATTATGGAGATTAGACCTTTGTCTGACTTGTACTGTCCAAAAATTTTTTCCCAGTCTGTAGGTTCTCTTTTGACTCTTTTGGTGAAGTCTTTTGAAGAGCCATAGGTGTTTGATTTTTAGAAGATCCCAGTTATCTAGCTTATCTGTTGGGTTTTGTGCATTGATGGTTATGGTTTGTATCCTGTTAATGCCATGTATTAAGGCCTGAAGTGTTGGTCCTATTTTTTCTTCTATGAACTTTATAGTTTTAGGCTTTATATTCAGGTTTTTGATCCATTTTGAAGTAGTTTTTGTATATGGTGTGAGGTATGGGTCCTGTTTCATTTTTTTGCAAATGGATATCCAGTTTTGCCAGCACCATTTGTTAAAAAGACTGTCTTTTCCCCGTTTGATGGACTTTGGGCCCTTGTCGAAGATCAGGTGACCGTAGGTGGATGGATTTACATCTGGGTTCTCAATTCTGTTCCACTGGTCAATGTATCTGTCATTGTACCAGTACCAGGCTGTTTTGACTACTGTAGCTGTATAGTAGGTTCTGAAGTCAGGTAGTGTGAGTCCTCCAACTTTATTCTTCTTCTTCAGTAGTGCTTTACTTACTCGGGGCTTCTTCCCTTTCCATATAAAGGTAATGGTTAGTTTTTCCATCTCTTTGAAGAATGTTGCTGGTATTTGGATTGGGATTGCGTTGTATTTGTAAATTGCTTTGGGTAGAATTGCGATTTTCACAATGTTGAGTCTGCCTATCCATGAGCATGGTATGTTTTTCCATTTATGAAGATCCCTTTGGGTTTCATGCAGTAGTGTTTTATAGTTTTCTTTGTATAGGTCTTTTACATCCCTGGTCAGATTTATTCCCAAGTATTTTATCTTTTTAGGGGCTATTGAAAATGGTATTGATTTCCTGATTTCCTTTTCATCATTGTCCTTACTGGTGTATAGGAATCCAACTGATTTTTGAATGTTTATCTTGTATCCTGCTACTCTGCTGAATCTTTCTATTAGTTCCAGTAGATTTCTCGTGGAGTCTTTAGGGTTTTCTATGTATAGTATCATATCATCTGCAAACAGGGACAGTTTAACTTCTTCATTACCAATTTGGATGCCCTTTATTTCTTTTTCTTGCTTTATTGCTCTAGCTAGAACTTCCAGCACAATGTTAAATAGGAGTGGTGATAAAGGGCATCCTTGTCTTGTTCCTGTTTTCAAGGGGAATGTTTTCAGCCTCTCTCCATTAAGAATGATGTTGGCTGTTGGTTTTGCATAGATGCCCTTTATTATGTTGAGAAATTTCCCTTCTATACCTATTTTATTGAGAGTTTTTATCAGGAATGGGTGTTGGACTTTGTCAAATGCCTTTTCTGCGTCAATTGAGATGATCATGTGATTCTTTTCTTTCCTTTTATTTATGTGGTGGATTACGTTGATTGATTTTCTAATGTTGAACCATCCTTGCATACCTGGTATGAATCCTACTTGGTCATGGTGTATTATTTTTTTGATACAATGCTGAATTCTATTGGCTAGAATTTTGTTCAGAATTTTTGCATCTATATTCATGAGAGATATTGGTCTGTAATTTTCTTTTTTTGTGACGTCTTTGCCTGGTTTTGGTATCAGGGTTATGCTGGCTTCATAGAATGAATTTGGAAGTGTTGCTTCCTCTTCTATGCTCTGAAATAGCTTGAGTAGAACTGGTACAAGCTCTTCGGTAAATGTTTTGTAGAATTTTCCAGTGAAGCCATCTGGGCCAGGGCTTTTTTTGGTTGGGAGTTTTTTTTATTACCTTTTCAATCTCTTCTCTTGTTATGGGTCTGTTGAGATTTTCAACATCAGTTTGTTGTAGTTTGGGTAGGCTGTGTGTTTCTAGAAATTTATCCATTTCCTCTAGGTTTTCAAATTTGTTGGAGTATAGTTTTTCATAATATTTTGTTATAATCCTTTTTATTTCAGTTGGGTCTGTTGTAATGTCCCCCATTTCATTTCTTATTTGGGTTATTTGTGTCCTCTCCTGTTTTTCTTTTGTCAGTCTGGCCAGTGGTTTGTCGATTTTGTTGATTCTTTCAAAGAACCAACTTTTGGTTTTGTTGATTCTTTCCATCATTTTTCTGTTCTCTATTTCATTAATTTCTGCTCTGATCTTTACTATTTCCTTTCTTCCGGTGGTTGTGGGCTTTTTTTGCTGTTCTCTTTCTATTTCTTTGAGTTCTGTAGTTAATGTTTTGATTCTGTCCCTTTCTTCTTTTTTGATATGTGCATCTATTGCTATAAATTGTCCTCTGAGGACTGCCTTTGCTGTGTCCCAAAGGTTTTGGTATGATGTGTTTTCATTCTCATTTGATTCTAGGAATTTTTTGATTCCATCTCTAATTTCTTCTATTACCCACTGATGTGTAAGCAGGGTATTATTCAGTTTCCATGTAGTTGATTTTTTTTTTTCTTGCTCTTTCTAGTGTTAATTTCTACCTTGATGGCATTGTGGTCAGAGAAGATACTGTGAATTATCTCAACATTTTGGATCTTGTTGAGGATTGCTCTGTGGCCTAAGATGTGGTCTATTCTGGAGAACGTTCCATGTGCATTGGAAAAGAATGTGTACTTTGTAGCGGTTGGATGGAGTGTTCTATATATGTCTATGAGGTCCAGTTGGCTGATTGTGCCCTTTAGGTCTTCTGTATCTTTGCTGAGTTTCTTCTTAGTTGTTCTGTCTTTTACTGAGAGTGGTGTGTTGAAGTCTCCTACTATTATTGTGGAACTGTCAATTTCTCTTTTCAGTGTTGTTAGAGTTTGTTTTATGTATTTTGGAGCCCTGTCATTGGGTGCGTAGATGTTTATTATGATTATGTCTTCATGATGGATCGTCCCCTAAGTCATTATATAGTGTCCTTCTTTGTCTTTTATGGTAGATTTCGTTTTAAAGTCTATTTTATCTGAGGTTAGAATTGCCACTCCTGCTCTTTTTTGGTAGTTGTTAGCTTGATATATTTTTTTCCAACCTTTGACTTTTAATAAATTCACATCTTTGTTTCTAAGGTGTGTCTCTTGTAGCCAGCATATTGATGGATCCTGTTTTCTTATCCATTCTGTCACTCTCCGTCTCTTTATGGGTGCATTGAGTCCATTTACATTCAGTGTAATTATTGATAGATGTGAGTTTGTTGCTGTCATTTTGTAGTGCTTTTTTTTGTGGTGCTGAAGTTCTCTTTGTTCTTCTTACTCTCTTGTGCTGAGTTGCTTTTGTTTGTGGATTTTTTTTTTCATTTCTTTTGTTTTTGTAGGTTTTGTTTTTGCTAAGACTATGTTTTTCGTCTTTATTTTTATGAGTTGGTTTGTTAACTTTCTTTGTGGTTACCATGAATTTTACCCTTATCTTTCTAAGTTTGAAGCAGTCTACCCTTACTTGGTATCGCCTTGCCTTCCTCTCCATTAGAAGGTTCTACACCTATGCTGTTTATTCCCTCTTTCATTGTTTTGATGTTGTTGTCATCCATTGATTGACTGCTCTGATTCCCTGTTGTATTTCTTTTGGTTTGGGATAGTCCTTCATTTCCTAGGTTGGTATCTGGCTCGTACGATCCTGCATCCTAGGTCCTGCCTGAGGGCTGAAGCTGTTTGTCCTCAGATCAAAGAACTCCCTTTAATAGTTCTTGTAAGTTTGGTTTGACTTTCACATATTCCCTTAGTTTCTGTTTATCTGGAAATGACCTAATTTCACCATCAAATTTGAACAAGAGTTTTGCAGAATATATGATTCTTGGCTGACAATTTTTTTCTTTCAAGATTTTATATATGTCATCCCACTGCCTTCTTGCCTGCATGGTTTCTGCCAAATAATCTGAGCTTAGTCTTATTGTTTCTCCTCTGTATGTGACTTCTTGTTTTTCACGAGCTGCTCTCAGGATTCTTTGTTTGTCTTTGGTTTTGGCGAGTGTGAATATGATATGCCTTGGTGATTTTCTTTTGGGGTCTCTTCTATATGGATGGCCAGCTTTTCATCTTTCATTATATTGGGAAGTTTTCTGTCAGCAGTTCCTCAATGATCCTCTCTGTGTTTTCTGTTTTCTCCCCCTGTTCTGGAATGCCAATCACTCGTAAATTTTTGCTTTTAATTGTGTCCCACATAACTCTCAGGGTCTCTTCATTTTTCTTTGTTCTTTTTTCTGAGTTTTCCTGAAACAGAGTTGTATCCAAGTTTTTGTCTTCAGTTCCACTGATCCTGTTTCCACGGTTTCAAATCTGCTTCTCAGCCCTTCTATGACATCATCCATTTCTGAAGTCTTGTTGTTTATCTTTTGGATTTCTAATTGTTGTTTCTGTATAATTTCTAGTTGTGAATTTATTTTGGCATTTTGTTCCTGTATCAACTTCCTGAATTCTTCCAATTTTTTGTCTGTATTTTCCATGAATTTGTCTATTTTTTTTCTCATGTTTGTCAGCTTTTTGCCTCAGTTCTTGGAAAATTCCGAGTATTAGAGATTTAAATTCCCTATCAGGTACTTCTAGTGCATTTTCTTCCACAGAAGAGTCATCTGGTGTTTTAATTTGGACGCCTACTGGAGCCACCCTGTCCTGTTTTTGTAAATGTTTTGATATTGTTTGCTGTTTTCGGGGTATTCAGTAGATATTTCTCTCGTTTATTGATTGTAGATATGTTTGTTTCATCCCTTTTTAAAAAAAAAGAAAAATTTGAATATGTCTGAACAGGTGGACTGCGTGCTCTTTGTTATTTGCTTGTCTGTGTGCTCAATACTTTTCGCCTCCTTCTCCAACTGGCAGGTTCAGTCACTGAGATGTGGTACAGCAGGGCAGGTCTAGCTGAAGAGGAGCCACTGGGACAGGTTGTTTGTGGCACTCACTACAGCCACCAGGGCGGGTCGGTAATCAGTGCTGGGCAGGTTCCAGTAGGCCGTGCCTGCACTGCTTGGTGGTGTATTGTCAAGCGCACGGTTCAGGTAGGCAGGATGCAGCGGGGAGATGGTTATGTGTGGAGCTAAGTGGCTGTTTTGTCTCCCACTGGACGCTCCGTGAGGCTGCTTTCTCGTACCCCATATGCTGGTCTCCGATAGGAGTCCAAGATGGTGGATCTGTGCTGCGTTAGCTGGTAGGGGTCCTCTGCATGAATCTCTCCTTGCTCTCCGTTCTCTGTCAGTATTCTCACTCCATTTGGTGCTCGGCTGAGTTCTTTATCTCTTCATTTGATGTTTTAGGGTTTCAGGTATGTTGCATTCTCTGTTTGGCTCAGTTTTTTTTATCTTTGCTGTGGAGGGACAGCATGGTGCTTCTGCCTAGAGCGCCATCTTGCCGGAACCTCGCATTTGTAATTTTTACAGATATTGCCAAATTTCCCCCTGGGGACTAGGTCAACTCCCACTACCTTCAGCAATGGATAAGAGTCTCATTTCCCTACAGCCTCCCAACAGAGTGATTTCTGCCAACAAGACAGGTGAAAAATGGTATCTCCGAGTATAGTTTGCATTTCTCTTACCATGAGCAAGGCGGAACGTATTTCCATCTGTTTAAGAGCTATTTACAGTTTTCTATTTACTCTCTGGTTACCCCCCTTGCCTGTTATTCTTTGGGGTTGTTGATCTTTTTCTTCTTGATTTCTAGGAGTTCTTTATATATTAAGGATATTTGCTTTTGGTTGTGAAATGAGTTGTAAATATTTTCCCCTCAGTTTGTCATTTCTTGAGACTTCTTTAATAATGACCAATAACATTTATTGAGGACTTAATACATGCCTGATCCTGTGCTAAGTGCTTTATACACTAAAATCTCACTGATGTGATTCTTCACATGATGTATACTACAGTTGACATCAATGAAAAATAAGGACATTTTCCTACATAATCACAATAGCGTTGTTTGGTGTGAACACACCTAATATACAATAATTCCTCAATATCATCTAATACCAAGTGCATATTCAAATTTCCCTGAGTCTCCAAAATGTCGTTTTAGAGTTGGCCTAGAGTGGCGCTGCCCAGTAAAACGCTCCCATGTTGACAATGTTCTATATCTGTGCTTTCTAACATGGTAGCCACTAGCTCCCTGGAAGCGAGGATGGTGAGACTTCATCTCACTCACTTTGGACATGTTATCAGGAGGGATCAATCCCTAGAGACTGGGGAAGTAGAGGGTCAGCAAAAAACCCTCAACAAGATGGACTGACACAGTGGCTGCAGCAATGGGCTCAACATAGCAATGATTGTGAGGATGACGCAGGACCAGGCAGTGTTGTGTTCTGTTGTACGTAGCGTCGCTATGGGTGGGAACTGACTCCAGGGCATCTAACAACAGCAATAAAGCCACAGGTGGCTGCTGAGCACTTGAAATGTGGCTAGTGCAACTGATGGACCAAATTATTATTTAAAATTTTTTTTTATTAGTTTTAATAGCCACATGTGACTACCAGCTATCACACTGGACAAAGCAGGTAAAGAACCTGGCTTCCAGACCCAAAGACATCTCACCTATCCTGTCTCCATTCCTCAACTCCCACCTGGCCCTCAGCCTACTGCAATCTGACATCTGCCCCTCAGGTGCCACATTGTGAGGTCACAATGAGGAACCCAGGTCTTACCCAGCCCCGCCTCTCCCCAAACTCTCACATCTTCATGGGTCTATGCAAAGCTTTCTGTGGTTTAATTCCACCCCACCCCCATCTCAGGTCCCGAACCCCTTTTCTTCCCCAAACATTGCCAGCCTCTTCATTGTGTTTACTATGTTCTTAAATACGTATTATCGACAAATAGTTTGTATCATTTTGTACATATCTGTTGTAATTTGCGCAATGGCATTGAGTGCTTCTTCTTGTGCGCCGTCAAGTCGATTTTGACTCATGGCGACCCAATCGACAGAGTAGAACTGCCCGATAGGGTTTTCTAGGCTGTAATCTTTACAGAAGCAGATTGCCAGGTTTTTTCTCCCACAGAACATCTGGTGGGTTTGAACCTTCAACCTTTTGGTTAGCAGCTGAGCACTTAGCCATTGTACCACCAGGGCTCCTTCACTGAGTACTAGATCTCTGTATTCTTTTAGTTCAGTGCTTTTTTCATTGTTTGTTTTTGTTTTTTAAGAGCCTAAGCACTTATTATTTCCTTCAGCCTCCCCTCAACAAAAAGTTGTCTTTCCACTGGGGGAAAAAAGTGGGTTAACACATGTGGCTGTACCTGTTTCCCAAACTTTTTCTCTAAAACCCAAATACCTAGATAATCACCTATAAGTTTTTTGTTTTCAAATCTCAGTTTACTGCCTCCCCCACTTTCCTTTTCCAACTCGTTATTTAGGTATGATGATGCAGTACCTCCAGCAGTAGGTTTTCAAGATGGTCTTAACCCATTAAAAGCCTGCTTGCACCACATTTCCCAATACATGTTTGGGTGGGTGGCCCCGCCACTAGGGTCCATTTCATCTATGGACATCTCTGCAGAGTGTTTATACAGAATGTGTGTGCGCGTGTGTTTGACCCTATCATGTACTGAGTTTGAAAAGTTTGTTAGAAGAACCAGCCTGGTAATAATTAACTGCACCTCACGTATAATAAGCAGAAATCAAGAAAAGCATCAGCTTTTAGGAGGAATTGCCAGCGTAACACAGGGGCATCTTGTTTGCATTTAAATGTATCAAGTGTCAGATTCTTATTTCATTACTCACGGGCACATTAGTGGGTGGTTTTTAATTTCTTCCCCCTCCTCCTTTGCTAGCAAAGCTCTATGGGGACCTCTCACCCTTGCCACTTAAATCAGGAGCGAGGCTGCATTATTTTAAAACGCAATAGTGACTGGGTCTGATGCCATCAGTGCTATGTTTTAAAGAGCTAGTTTGTTGCTTTCATCATTTACTTAGTATCTTGTGGCAGGTAGCCTTACTCCATCAATTCAGCCCCCTGAGGGATACGCACCTATGCTGCTTTCAACTTCCTGCTACTCCATCCACCTCAATGAACATCCTCATCTGGTGCAAAATCTTCAATGGAATACAAAAATCTGGAGTGGGACTGCCAGGTCATAGGGAGGGTGTATTAGTTCACCTGATTTCACAGGGACCCAATAAAGTGGCTTAAACAAGAGGGGTGTTGACTTCTCTCTGCTGGCAGACAACTGAGCTGCCCAGGTTCCTTCCATCACTTGTTCTGCCCTCTTCTAAGGCAAAGGTTCTCAACCCAGGCAATTTTCCCCTCCCCTAGGACATTGGGCAAGGTCTGGAGACACTTGGGTAGGAGGGCTACTGGCATCTAATGGATAGAGGCCAGAGATGCTGCTCAACATCCTACAGTGCACAGACAGCAAGCGCCCCAGGACAAGGAATGATCCAACCCCAAATGTCAATGGTGCTGGGGTTGAGGAAATCCTGCCTGCCCTAGAATAGTCCCCATCCCCCCCCCCCCGCCTTTTCTTCTATGACTAACTTGTTGAAGAAAGAAGCCCTGGTGGCGCAAATGGTTAAGCGCTTGGCTCAGCTGTTAACTCAAAGGTTGGTGGTTTGAACCACCCAGTGGCCCTTTGGGATAAAAGACCTGGCAGTTGGCTTCCACAAAAACAAACAAAACCACTGCCATTGAATTGATTCCAACTCATAGTGACCCTACTGAACAGGACAGAACTGTCCCACAGGGTTTCCAAGGCTGTGATCTTTACAGAAGCAGGCTGCCTGCCACATTTTTCTTCCGCGAGGAAACCCTGTGGGGCAGTTCTGTCATATGGGGAATAGACTCGACGTCGCCTAACAACAACTTGTTGAACAGACCGGGTCAATTGTCCTGTAGCACGTCGCACCTTCTAGATTCGTCTGTTGCTTCCGATGGTGTCATTTTAACTTGTTCCTTTACCCCTTCTGTTTCCTGTAAACTGGATGTTAGGTCTAGAGATTTGATTAGAGTCAGGTTTAGCATTTTGGCAACACTGTATCATAAGGGAAGCGGTGAACTTCCTCTTGTATCACATAAGAGGCCCACCACGCCCACTTGTCCCTCTGCTGTGATGCCAACTTTTATCACTATTAATACCTCTAGGAGGAAGTTGGCTGAGGTCACACTCTAGGTTCCCTGTCATCCTCTTACCTAATGGCTTTATAGCACCCATTGATGATCGTTGTGTAAACCAATTATTTCATTGGCTTTTGCAAAATGGTGATTTTCTAATTCTCTCATTCTTTCCATATTTATTAGCTGGCATTCTTCTTGGGCCGTTGGGTGATTGTGAAACACGGCTACCACTAGGAAGGCAAGATCACTCTTAATTCCTTCTTTGAATTACCTATGTTTCGAGGAAGGAGCTGGTCAAAAGCCACTTCCAACGGTATAATAAATGTGTATTTTTAACTTTTAAATTGAGGTATAACATACATAGAGTGCACAGATCTTGACTGAACAGCTCAGTGAATTTTTACATCTATAGATTCGTATAACTACCACCCAGATCAAAACGTAAAACATTCCTAGCCCTCTTCCTTCTTTTCTGCCACTAAGGTTTATAATGAATATGTTTGATTAAAGACATGATCTCTGGGCTTGGCTGTGCCCATCCTGGGGTTTAGGGACTTCTGGGAGGTGGGGAAATGGATGGGAGGTAGAAATAGGGCTTCTAGGTTTCGTCCCCGCCAATGAAGACCCCATTGCTGGCACTGGACGAGGCTTCAGGGACTGAGCTGGGACTCATTTGAAGGAGCTGCCTTCCCCAAAGGCTCGTTACTTCTTGAGGGAGCTTTTCATCAGCTGGGGTTCAGCTGGCATTTCCAGGCAGACTGGCTGCTGCTCCTTCCCCTCTCCCAGGCAGGGTCACACCCAGGGCCAGCCGAAGACACCAGAAAGTCCCAGGAAGGGAGGCTTGCTGCCCCAGCTCTGCTGCTTCCAGCTGTGTGCTGGTGGGCAGTTACTTCCGTCTCTGAGCCTCCATTGGTCACCTGTAAAATGAGGGGACTGTTTGCCCTTGCTGGGTTGTTGTGAGGATTTCTGTGAAATTACCTGGCTTCTGCTGCCTCTCTGACCTCACCTCCTGACGAGCTCCCTTTCACTCATTCTGCATCAAGCCTCTGCCTCTGTGATCCCCTCCACCTCAGCTTTGTGTGGTTTGTTCTTTTCATCATTTGGGCTCAGTTCGTTTGACTCCTCAGATAATGCATTCTAAAGCATCTCTCTCACTTCTCCCCACACCTTTATGTTCCTTGCATAGCCGTTAGGAAATCTTATTAATTACCCAGTTTATTGTGTCTTCCCTACTAGAATGCAAAGTCAACAGACTTGTCTGCTTTCTTCACGTTTACAGCTTGGGGCTCAGAGAGGTGGAGACTCTTTCTCAATGTCACACAGCAGAATGGGATTAGAACCCTGGACTCTTGGCTGTTCCTTCTGTGCGACAAACAGCTAACACTCAGCAAAGGAGTCTTTTAGTTCTGTTTCCTCCCTCCTCTGTTCCGACCAGCAAGAGGGTTCAAAATTTAAGGAGGCACCAAAAAACTCAGCCATCAAGATATTTTACTGCAATATTTTTAAGAAAGCAAAATTAATATTAAAAAAAATCTGTGAACAAAATATCAAAAAATGTAAAAGACAAAAATGCTACCGTGCACCTGTGCGACTCACCTCACTCGTCCCACCCTAACCCCAGTCCTGGCGGATCCTGTCTTTATTTCAAAATTTGATATATTGTTCATTACGGGTTTTTTTTTTTTTTTAAACTTTAAAAAATATCACATTGGAATATTACTTATCTTGATGACTGAGTTCTTGTGCCTCAGGCTCACATTCGTCCCGGCCTTGCTTCTGCCTCTTCTCCTCCTCCCCGCCTGCCAGTCACTCGGAGGAAACTGAGGCACGGAGGAGGGGCGCGTGGGCAGTGGCGCGGGGTCCTGTTGGGCGGCCCGAACCCCTCCGGGAGGGGCCTGGCGCTGACCTTTGCTTATCGCTTGAGGTCGCAGCCGCTAATTAAGTCCCCCATCCGCGGGAGACCTTTCCTAGGCGGCCTGCGGGGCCGAGATAGCCTCGGTTGCCTGGGCAGCGGTGACCTTTTCCGGCCGGGTGAGGCCTGGGGCGGTGAGAGAGCGCGCGGCGGCCGTGCTTTTGGCCTGGGTGGGGAGCTCAGCCTCCCGGGCTGGGATCGGGAATCGAACCTGCTTCAGCTCCCCATTTCCACCCAACCATCCCCGTAGGGGTGTGGCGGGAGGGGAAGCTCACGGTTTACGTCATCGAGCCCCGAGTCCAGCCTCCACTGCTGACATCACAGAGAAGCGCTGCGTCACCTCATTCTTCCCGTGGCGTCAGCGCGCGAGGCCAGGAACTGGCCCACCGTGGGAGAGAGACATCTGAAGAGAATTTTTCTTTCTCGCCTTTTTTTTTTTTTGGTCAGGCGTTTAAAGTATGCGTGGACGAACTACAACTCCCAGCCGGCCTTGCGTGTTGCGCACGCGCGCCAGCTCCAGCCGGAGCGCGGCAAACCTCTGGGGTAGATTGACATCCCTTTAGTCCAACCAGAAGGCAGGTTTTATCGCCACAAACCAATCCCGACCTCTCAGATCCCACCCCCTTTATTCTTAGCCCCCGCTGCTTCCTTGCGGGAGTGACGGGCTCCGCTGGCTTTGAGGGGGTCAGTTTCCTTTGATAGACATACAAACCGATGAATCAGAGCACCGGGAACTCGAGAGGGTGTTGAAAAGCGTGTCTATGGGCCAATAGCTTCGCGGCAGGGCCTGGCGCTGTCCAATCACCTTTCCCAGCGTCGCCAATCGCCCGGTGCCCCGCCCCAGCGCGTGACGTAAGTAGGGTGGGTAGCAACAGTTGCCCCGGTGAGGGAAACGGAGGCGCCATAGCCACGGTAGTCGTGGCGACCAAGCAACCCGGCAACGCGAGTCAACAACAACAACCGCCCGGCCGACCCCCACCCCACCCCCCCGGCCCGGTCCGGGGACCCTGGCACATTCCGTCCCCCTCCCAACATCGCCTCCGAGACCTCCGGAAAGCCCTTCCGTGGACAGAAGTGAGGAGAAGCTAAGGTAACCGGGCGGACCCGGGCTGGCGGGTCAGGCCGAGCCGTGGGGCCTGGGAGGCGGGTGTCGCTGTAATCACAGCCCAGTGGGAAGGGGCGGGCGGTCAAAATGGCGGCGGCGACTGTGGGGGCCGTGGGGGAGGGGGCCGGGGCCCGGCTCGGTGACACCACCCGCCCCCGGGCCCCGCGGCCCGGCCCCCGCGAGGGGCGGGCGTTCGCAGGCCGGCTAAGAGTGGAGGTCGGGCGGCTGGGGCGGGGGGCTTTTATGTCTCTGGAGGTGTGAAGGGGCGGGTCTGGGAGGCTGGGCCAATGGGAGTGAGGGAGGGGTGAGGCGGGCCCAAGGTGGGTGGGCGGGGCCCCGCGGGAAGGTGTGGGCGGGGCCGGTTGGATGCCGGGGGAGTGGGGTGAGGCAGCCACCTCCTGGCCTCCGGTTTGCCTGAAGCGGTGCGAGGCCCAGGCCGCCCGTGCGGCGTACTTTTAAGGTCCCCTAGTCGTTCCCAGGACTCTGAGCTTAGACAAGTGCCTGCCACATGTGAGGCCTTGGTTTTCCAAACTGTAAAATGGGGAGAATTATTGCCATTATTTCCACTTCCTACATTTCAGCGACTCCCAGTTCCTTCCAGGACTTCCTCTAGGACCCATCTTTGAACCCTTTACCCCATATCAACTGTTTCTGGATGTGGTATGATAAACGATCTACTAGCTAGTCTTGATTTCAGTACTGCTGTCGACTCCTAAACTTTCCTTCCTCTCTAAAGGGGAGAGTTTCATGGAGAAGCTGTGGGCCAGAACATAGGCTCAGCTTTAGCTTTGAGAATTTGGTTTGCGGAAGGTGAAGCCCGTGGTAGGGAGAAGTGCTTTTGAGTAACTGAGTTAGAGGAACAGAAACTTGGTTGTTTCCCTGTGGGCAGCTTTTTCAGACCTGGTGTCTTATGGTGGAGAGGCTTGTTTGAGGAGAAGATGCCTAGCGATTCTGCCCATCAGGGTCTCCCCTTCTGGGGATGGGGAGCAAATATGGCCTGAAGATGTTTCTTAGATTCCTCAAGCCGCTTCTCTTGGCCAGAGACATGTTTTTGTGTCAACCAAGTCAGCGTCAACTGGGTCACATGTCACCGAGGAGGTACCAGCCTCCAGGGCCATGTGGGCAGGAGCAGACACTGAGGTCAGAGGGAAGGGGAAGCGCTGCACGTTGGTTAGAGGAGAATCTGATCCACTGCTTTGCAGGGCGACAAGATCCGCCAGCGAGGGGAAGAATTTTTTTTTTCTTAAGTAGCCAGATGGGTCAAGTCTCCTTTGCTTTTTCTCTGTCTTGTTTTGGAGCTTGGCAAACTGTACAAACTGCAGCTGTTTTCTTTTTAAATCAATCCATAAACTCCAACAAAAAGGATCATTCCAGGTTTCCCTAACACTCTCCCCGCAAGAACTTGAGATTCGGCCAGGGGTCTCCCTTCTACAGGGACTTTAACTAGGCCAGGCTCTTTCTGAGAGGAGGCAGGGCCCCTTGATAGTTATGAAAGTGGTGATTCATTTTCAGTAAACATCTAGAAATGCCAGAGTTACTAGAAAGGTCACTTGCACCTGTTAGAAAGGCTCACTTTGAGCACAAGGTTATGTTACCAACTAATTGATCTTGTTGACTGTCCTCATGGCATTTACAGGTGAAGGGCCTGAGCCCAGAGGGGTCACTTGACCAGAGCAGGGAGCATTGGTTCAATTGTACCTGCAACAGTCAACTATATTCTAGCTGTGTGCACTTGGGCAAGTTTCTTAACTGCTCTGGGCCTCCGTTTCCTACTGTCTAAGCTGCGGTCAGTAATCATTGGTAATCATTTTAATCTCATATTACTGTGCTGTGGATTCCATAAAATAATACATGTTGAGCATCAAATACATGATAATTGCTCAAACTATGTTAGCTGCTGCTGTTATAATGATGGTGTTTCCTGCTCAGCCCTTGGGATGATACCATTTGCACTTATTTTTATCATTTTGAATCCAGTGAGAGCCTCGTAGCATTAAAGGTTGACTCTCTTGATGGCTGTGTGGGCTGATGACAGGGATCCCAGGAAGCTGGATACCAGGACTCTGGTTTCTAATAAGAAAGTGTTATTTTCCTTGCTCCGGGATAGCCTTTCTCCAGCTTTAGGAGAGTAGCCAGAAAGAAAATTTCTCCCTGGGCCCAGGCCCAGACTCAGCCCCAAGTCTTCCAGGAGGCAGCTGGATGAGCCAGGGGTGTGGGCAGCATGGGAAAGGTGGGGGCCTGGGAAAGGTATCTCTCAAGCTGAGGTCCTCACCCTCTTCTCCTGCAACATGCCTGAACACCTCTGTGCTAGGGATGGCGTGGCCAGGCAGACATTCCCAGGGACTCTACCTTCAGATGCAGTGCACAGTGCATGGTCTTCTGGGTGAAGGCCAGCCTCCTGACAGCAGATGAGGGGCTTTTTGCTATTGGCCAATTGGGACCAGGAGGCCTCGCTGCCCCTGCAGCCTAAGCATGCTGCTGCCAGGGACAGGAACTTCTTCACAAGGCATTACCAAGTGGTAGATTCAAACAGGCTTTTGACACCACAGTTTGTTCCTGGCACTTCCACACCCATTTGACAGCAGTAGTTGAGCCCCTACTGTGTGCCCAGTGTCCTAAGAGCTGGGGTGGAGTGATAGGTAAGGCAGGCCAGGACTTCACTCTTGGGGAGCTTACCTTTCCAGTTGTGGAGAGGAGAGGAGGAGAGGAGAGGAAATACAGTGCCAGGAAGAAAATAAGAGTATGTGCTAGAGTGCCTGGAGGGAGGAGAGGGTGACATTTGAGCAGAGAAGAGGAGCTGACAGTTGAGGATGGGTGTGGGGTGGTGGTGGGAAAGTATGCCAGGCAGTGGGGGAGGGGGGCTGGGAGGGGAGGAGCTTGTGCAAAGGCCCTGAGGCAGAAGGGGGCCTGACTGAAGCAGTCTAGGAATAAGAGCCAGTGTGACTATAACATCCAGCTCGGGGAAGAAAGGGACAGGAGGGGCCAGATCCTTCAGAGCCCTATAGGTCATGGGAAGGGATCTGGATTTTTATTATTCTCTATGATGGGCAGCCTTGGGGGCTTCTGAGCAGAGGAGTAACAAGATAGAACTGATGTTTTCAAAGGATCCTGTAGACTAGGGGCAAGAATGAAGCCAGGAGCCAGTGAGGAGGCTATGTGCAAGAGAGATGATGGCGGCTTAGACTAGGGTGGTGTTGATAATGATGGAGAGAGTGCCAGCTTTGGGATGTATTTTAGAGGAAAGATTGACAAGTCTTATAAACTAATTGGATATAGAGAGTGAGGGAAACCCACATCGTTTCATTTAATTTCCCATTCCCCTGCCAGTTCATTACTGAAACCATTTTGCAGATGAGGAAAGCTAGTTTTCTTTCCATTTTCTTGGGAAGGCCTTGTTTAAGATGTAAAACATTTAGTTATAGAATCTGGCATCCAAAACAGAGGTTGACAAACCAAATCTGGCCCATTGCCTATTTTTTGTATGACCTGTGAGCTAAAAATGGTTTTGATATTTTTTAATGGCTGGAAAGAATTGAAATAATTATAATCTATGGCACAAATAATATTTCATGACATGTGAAAATTATATGAAATTAAAATCTCAGTGTCTAGACATAAAGTTTTATTGGAACACAGCCACGCTCATTTGTTTATGTATTGTCTATGGCTGCTTTTTTTTTTTTTTTTAATAATATTTTATTGTGTTTTTGATGAAAGTTTACACAGCAGTTAGGTTCCCATTCAGCAATTTCTACTCAAATTGTTCAGTGACATTGGTTACATTCTTTAGAGTGTATGAACATTCTCATTATTTCCGTCCTGGTTGTTCCATTTCCAGTAATCTAGTTTCCCTGCCCCCTTACCTTCTCATCTTTGTTTTTAAAGTACTTGTTGACCGTTTGGTCTCATATAGATTATTTTTTTCAGGAGCACAGTACTCATGGGTGATATTTTTTATTTTGTAAGCCAGTCTGTTATTTAACTAAAAGGTGACCTCAGGGCAAGTATCGGTTCAAGATTTAAAGAGTATCTCAGGGCAATAATTTCAGGGAGTCCTCCAGTCTCTACCAGTCCAGTAAGTCTGGAATTTTTTACAGATTTGAAGTTCTGTTCCACGGTTTTATCCTGTTTTTATCAGAATCCATTTATTGGGCCCTGATCAGAATGGTCGGTAGTGGTAGCTGAGCACCATCTAGTTCTTCTGGTCTCAGGGTAGAAGAGGCTGTGGTTCGTGTAGATTGTTAGTCCTACAGGCTAGTTTCTTCTTAGAGTCTTGAGTTTCCTTGTTTCTCTTTTGCACCGGATGATTAGAGACCAATAATTGTATTTTAAGTGGCTGCTTGCAAGCTTTTAAGACCCCAGGCACTACTCACCAAACTAGGATGTAGAACATAACCTTTATGAGCTATGTTATGCCCGTTGGCTGAGTTGTCCCACGAGACTATGGTCCTAAGCCTTCAAACCCAGAAAACCAGTCCTGCGAGGTGTTTGGTTATGTCTAGGAAGTATCCTTAACTGTGTCCCCTAATTGCTTTACTATACATATTGTCTTTGGCTGCTTTTGCACCATAACGGTAGAGTTGAATACTTGTGACAGAGACCATCTGGGCCACAAGCCTGAAAATATTTACTATCTGGTAAATAGTAAATTTACCAGATAGTAAGTATTTGCAGAAGTTTGCTGACCCCTGATCTAAAGTAATTGATTCAACAATTCTCCAAAAAAATCCTCTTGGCTTTGAAGATAGGTGCAACCACTAGTGCTTTTTGTGGCAGATTCATTGCTGAGGAACAGGTTTGTTCAGTGATTCCATGTTTCGTGTGCCATACTCCATAAAGAAAAAGGTTTTATGCTCAAATAATATAGGGACTCCTCATACTGTCTAGATATGTATGATTTATTCCTGTTTAGGGCACACACCTGCATATCTCTGTTTAATCTAGTATTCCACAAATGGAGAAAGGGGATTCCTTGGCCAAATAATTGTGGAAAACTTGGCGTTCTGTATCTGCCTTTCTGAAGAGTGACAATGACAGTACTGAGCAGGCCCCCAGTAAAGAAGTCAGTTAAACTGTTTATCTAACTCCCATTTCCCCTTTTTGGGCTCAGCCTTCCTGCCTTCATCATCACCTCCTCCCATTCCCTGCCTCTGAGTGGAAGGGATGAGGCCTGCAGGCTTGTGCCCCTTGAAGGAGAAATTACCAGCGAGTGTGGAGCTTTTAAAGCCCTTTCGTTGGTTTGAGAGTTAAAAGGTAGCACCAGGGTTCCCGTTGGGTGGGTCTAGCCCTGGGCAGACAGGCGCTGACTGGTTACGGTGATGTGAAGAGCCCCCAGCAGGGCCACCTCTTCTAGGCTGAGAAAGCCTAGGCCAGGGGTTTCTCAAAGAATGCTTGCAGGCCACCTGTCTTGGAATTACCTGGAGTGGTAGCTAAAAAAGCAGATTCCAGAACCCATGTTCTCTGGGCAATGGGGCCCAGAAATATACATTTTAACTAGCTCTCCAGGTGATGCTAATCAATGCAAAAGTTTGCAGGCAATCCCCCCTCAGTGCGTCCTTCCAAGAGTTTGAGGACCATGTCTATCACCTTCCACCTCTATCCTCATCTGGTATGGGTATTTGTGAAATAGATAATTATAATAGCAGCTTCCACTGTCAGCACTTTTTGGGTGCTGAGCTGGTCTGTGGGCATGATCTCATTGGATCTTTACAGCAGCTCTATGAAGCAGGTATCTCATCATCCCCAGGTGACAGATGGGGAAACTGAGGCCCAGAGGAGGGTTGGTAATATCCCAGGTTTGAGAGTTAAAAGATAGCACCAGGGTTCCCGTTGGGTGGGTCTGGCCCCAAGCAGATGGGCGCTGACTGGCTACAGTGATGTGAAGCACAAGCCCTTTACAGGGAGGTACTGAGGCCAGCTGCCCTTCTGTCCTGCTGGCTGGGAAAGCCTGGACCATTGCCCGGCCTGCCTGCCCGCCTCTGCCTCTCATGCCAGCATGGCGGCCTTGAGGGAGGCCACATCTGACCTTAGCCTGGCCTGTGAGTTGGCTCCGGGGCTCTTCAGTTCTGCCTGCACCAGCCAGCGGAGTCCCCGCCTGCCACAAGCACAGCTGAGCACACCTAGCGACAGACAGAGCCCTGCTTCCATTTGTACTCAGCAGCCTGGGCTCTGGCCGCCTGGCAGGGAAGTAGGGAGGCAGGGCCAGATGGCTTTGCCATCTTCCCTGGTGCCTTGTTAAAGGGCCCAGGGCAGTGAGGGGAGCCAGAGCCATTTGCTAATCACTGTAATGTGCCAGGCACTCAGTCAGGCATTGCCCACATGATCAGACTGAATTCCTCCACAAGCCTGCATTGTAGGGTCTCCTGGCTCCCATTTTACAGATGGAGCGGTGGAGGCCCAGGGAGGAGAAGCCCTTGGCCACACCTGCACAGCTAGGAGATAGCCAAATTCAGGATGTGCCTCTAGCCCTGTCCAGGCCTTGTTTCTCCCCTGGCTTGCCCCCCACTGACTTGGAGACCTCTTGAGTTTGGTGTTCAGGGGAGGGAGGGGAGGAGGCATGAAGAACACGGGAACTACTATATTGCCCAGCCTTCCTTTGGCCAGCTCCCTGCTCTGCTGCCTTGACCTGGGCCTTGGACAGGTGGTGTAACCTCTCTGGGTGGGGCTTATGTCTCCCCATCTGAAAAATATGGGAGATGCCATGAGACATAAATGAACCAAGATCATGCCTCGGATTAGGGGTCAGAGTGCGTATCTGGGGATGAGGGACCTGGATTCAAACACCTCCCTCACCACTTGCTTTGTGGCTCTGGGCAGGTCACCTGAGTCTCACTGCTTATCGGTACACGGGGTGTGATGGTACCTCCATCACAGGTCAATGAGCCTTCTTCCTCCTGTCAGTCCCATTCTGGGTCACCCTGCGACTGGAGGGCTGCCTGCTGGCATGCCATGGTACACAGGTGCTGGAGGTCTGTCCGAAAGAGCCCTCAGGTTCAGCTGCCAGCTGGGCCCTGAACACTGCAGAGGTCACAGCTGGCTGCAGGGAGGGCTCTCAAACTCAAACCTCTCCAGGGGCCAGGCAAGGGCCATGAAGGTGCGGGCGCTGGAGCTTCTCCTCTTACCTACTCCTTCATTTGTTCTTTCGTTCCTCAACACGTTCAGAGGCCCCTAAACCATCTGCCCAACCCCCAACAAGGCCAGGGCTCAGCAGGAGCAAGGCCACATCAGCCTAGCGCCTGGCAGAGGGACCACCACCCTTTAGCAGCCACAGCTGCTAGCGAGGCTGGCCCATCGTGAGGTCAGCAGAGGCTGTTCCCAACCCAGTGGCACCCTGGCCTCCGAAGGGCCCTCTCCCTCTGTGACCTCTTATCTGGCATCACAATCCATACCTGCCCTGGGAAGAGGGCCTGGAAGCCCCTGTGGACACAGCAGCTCAGGGGGACGTTTTAGACTCAAGTACCTTCTGTATCTGACTGGGAATGACCCCAGCCCCTCCAAGTCCAGGTGACATAGCATGTAGGGAACTGACCCGGGAGACAGCTTTCCTGCGATTTGGCATTCTGGCAATCTGGCACCTAGTGAAGTGCCCAGGGCTAACACCCAGCCTGCTGCTTCCGGCTGTGTGGCCTGGGTTAAGCCCCTTACCCTCTCTGAGTCTCCACTCCTTATCTGGCAGACCAAGCTCAGACAAAGGTGATGCAAGGTGTAAGATCAAAGAAAGTGTGTAAAGTGCTCGGCTCAGTGCCCAGCCGGCAGGAGCTCTCAGGAAACACTGGCTCGCCCTCGAGAGAAGTCCTTGGCCCGGGGAATGGGGGGTGGGAAGGGGTGTCCCTGGCGTTCGTGAGCATGGCTCAGTGAGATCAGGACCATTTGTCCCTGAGCAAGGGAACAGAGCCGCCAGCTGGCCGCAGTGTTCCACAGCATGGAGAAATTTGACCAGAGGTGGATATGGGGTCCCCTAGGTTCAGGGGCTGGGCCTAGGATAAGGTGGAGGAAGTGCTGTGTGAGGATCCAGCCTCGTCCACAGCCCTTCCCTGCAGGGATGGGTTGTATTCAGCTATCAGCCTTGTATTTAATTAAGTTAGTGATGAACCCAAACCCAACCTCTCTCCAGGGAGCTGGCCCTGTCCCTGCTCTCCTCTGCCTGCAGATTAATTCTTGTTTTTCCCTCTTTTGTTTTTTTTCCTCTCCCCCCCGCCACCTTCTTCTTCCCAAGGAAGAAAAAAAAAAGCCTTATTTATTATCATTTTCCCCACTGTTGGCATGGCAACACAGGCGTACGTTACTGAGCTACAGGCAGCCCCGCAACCATCCCAGCCGCCACAGGCCCCATCACAAGCCCAGCCCCAGCCACCGCCACCACCACCAGCGGCACCCCAGCCACCCCAGCCACCCGCCGCCGCTGCTGCCACCCCGCAGCCCCAGTATGTCACCGAGCTGCAGAGTCCCCAGCCCCAGGCGCAGCCACCGGGCAGCCAGAAGCAGTACGTGACGGAGCTCCCAGCTGCCCCCACGCCCTCACAGCCGGCTGGGGCACCCACTCCGGCTCCGGCATCCCAACAGTACATCGTGGTCGCTGTCTCCGGTAAGTGGACATGTGCAGGGAGCCCGGAGGCTCTTTGAGCAACTCTGAGAGGAACTTCTGGGAGCCACCGTCCTGGATTTGGGGCCTACTGTCCCTATCACCAGCATGACAGATTTCAAACCAGTGTTCCCCAAATGCCTCTCCCCTGAGTAAGATGTCACTTGAACGAAGGATTAGACAGTGGAAGAAAGTTTGCAGATGCCAGCCCGAGTAGGAGACGGAACAGTGTGAGCAAGAGGCCTCAGTTTCCTCCTCTGTTGAGGGAGTCACAGTGGCTTCTTGCTCTCAGCCAGGCCCAGCCCAGAGTGGGCATTCTAGAAAGGTCATGGGGGCCATCTCTCCCTGGAGGCACCACCACTCCTCCCAGGAGGAGCCACCCTGTTTTTTCTGGCAAATTCCAGAGGCCGAGCAGGCTGTCAGTACATGAGTGTGTGGCTGAGGCACCCCTCTCTCACAGCAGCCGTTCCTGCAGGCTTTGGAAAGAATGACTGGAAAGCTTGGATCATGGTGCCCCCGGGTCTTTGCCCCACTCTCCTCATTCCTACCTTGAGCCTCTTGCTCAGGCCCGGTTTCTTCCAGGGCTGGAATGGGCTGAGTGCTGGGGAGCAGTGTTGGGATGGTGGAGGGAGTGGGGCTCGGGACCTGGACCGCGAATCTTCAGTGTCTCCTAACGTGCTCGGTGGAGGAGGGAGGGCCCCATGGAATCTCGCCTTAAAGTTGGCCCTGGTCCTTCTGGTGTGGAAAGGGGAAGTGGCTGGGAGCAGATCAAGACTGGGCTGGGGGGCCATGGGACAATGGTCAGGCAAAAGATTGGCACCATTAACCAGAGCAGATGAGGCCCCTGGCAGTATCCGTATGGGAGGTCAGGGTCCCCAGGGAGGACCAGGACTGGGGGCATGTGGGGCTCAGGACAGTGCCTCTTGATTGACCAATGTGAGAGCCACACCTGGTATGCCACCCTGTGCATCCAGGGCCCTGCCCAGGATGAGGTCAGGCAGTGGGCATGACCACAGTCGCCAGGCCACAAATGGCTAGCTGGTTCTCAGCACCACCCAGCAGTTCTGTGAAGGGTCCTTGTCAGCCCACTCCCACATGCTCCAAGAAAACCCCTTCCCCCTCACAAACTCCACACTCCCGGCTCCTGACGCTGCTGCCAACCATATTGAGGAAAAGGCACCGTCGGGGGAAAAGGACCCCATCTCCCCACCAGCCAGTTTCCCAGCTCTTAGGGTCTGTGTGCACCCACCAGCCCCGTTCCTGTCCCAGGCCACCCATGCCCACACCCCTCCAGCACCTGCTCCTGCAGTTGTTACATGTGCCTCTCCTTGTGGTCCTTCTCTTGCGGGTCTCTCCCATCAGCCCCATAAAGGTGAAATCGCTCCCCTTTTAACCAGAAATCTCTCAAGTCCAGCTGCCACGCATTCTAGAACTCAAAACATTCATCCACTCCTGTCTCTGCTTCCTTACCCCATACCCCAGCAGCCCTGGTCAAGGTCACCTGTCGCCTCCATCACGCCTGATCTGCTGGTCACTCTCAGTCCTCTCGTCTTCCTGGGTCTCTGGGCAGCCCCTGGTCCCACACTATCCTGGTCTCCTCCTGCCTCCCTGGCTGCGCCTTCTCGGTCCCCGTTGCTGCTTCCTCTGCATCTCCCTGAGCTTGGTCCTGGGCCCTTCTGGGTTCTGCTAACTCTCCCTCATGGTGGCCTTGCACAGCGTCACAGCCTTTGGTGCTCCCTCGGTACAGACAAGGCCCACAGCCTGGGCCTGGGCCCTGAACCCCCAGCTATAGCCATCACCACGTGTCCACTCAGGGTCACATGAGCTTCTCATACTGTGCAGGGCCAAAAGAACTTTGGATTCTTCCTTCTTCAAGCCTGCCCTCCTTTGAAACTTGCTCATCCTAGGGGATTCCAGCCCCATACCCAGGTGTGAAGTTGAGTTGATTCTAACTCATAGCGACCCCATGTGACAGAGTAGAACTGCCTGTCCCACAGGGTTTTCTAGGCTGTAATCTTCACAGGATTACAGATCACTAGTTCTCTTCTCCCTTGGAGCAGCTGGTGGGTTTGAAC
The DNA here is from genome assembly GCA_030035585.1 of Dugong dugon. NCBI lineage: Eukaryota > Metazoa > Chordata > Mammalia > Sirenia > Dugongidae > Dugong > Dugong dugon. The sequence continues at coordinate 17,808,610 of CM057462.1, read as the reverse complement.
CACTGACCTTCAGTTAGCAGCCAAGGGTCACCAAACCTGTTGCTGTCAAGTCGATTCCAATTCATAGTGACCCTATAGGACAGAGTAGAACTGCCCCATAGAGTTTCCAAGAAGCAGCGGATGGATTCAAACTGCTGACCTTTTGGTTAGTAGCCAAGCTTTTAACCACTGTGCCACCAGGGCGTTGTGGTGTCACCAGGGCCTTAAATTCCTGTCACCTGTAATGCCCTGCCCATCCTTTAGCTCTACCTTCTTTATCCTCCAGGACATGCCCCCTCACCCTCCATACCCCTAGCCCAGCTCCCAGTTCACCTGTCAGCCACCCCCACAGCAGTGGGAGGGAGCCTATTCAAACTAGTAAACTAGATCAGTCATGTCCTAGCTCCACCCACACCACCTGCTCTGCTTGCCCAACCTGCCCCTCATTCCATCAGGCTCAGTCCTGCCTCCAGGCCTTCAGCCTGCTCTTGTTCCAGACTTCCCGGTGGCTCCCTCCCTCATGCCCTTCTGGTCTGCTCAGGTGTCCCTTCCCTGGCACCCCACCCCCACCCCCCACCCCCAGCTGCTCATTCTCTGTCTCTTTACTTGGCTTACCACCTGAGGTGATGATGGTAGTGATGCCTGTCCCATGACCCGGGAGGACGGGGCTCTGTCTTGTTCCCACTATACCCCCAGTGCCCAGAATGGTCTGCCCATGGGAGCTGCTAAGTTTGTCTTTTCCCATCCCTCAGCCCCTGGACCATGCAGAACAGGCCAGAACCCTGGCCTGTCCCCACTGGAGGGTTCTGCACCACCTCCTCTAATTGGCCCCGGTCCTCCTGGGTGTGGGATTTTGCTGCCTCGGGGTCCAGAGTCCCCAGAGCAAGAATCTAGAGTGGTTGGAGAGCTCTAGGCCCCAGATATCCCAAGTCTGTCCATCTCCACTTCCCCTCAGCTTCCCCAGCTCTTCCGGGCCTCCCTGGGGTCAAGGCCGCTTGAAGTCTTTGGGTCCAGCAGACCCAGGTTGGAATCACCCCCCAGCCTCTGTCTCCTCCTTGTCCAATTGGAGACAAGAGCCCCATCAGCAGTGGCTACCCGCGAACGGGCTGTGGATACAGTCCTCACAGGGTCAGGGTGACTTATTCATTTTTCGAAGTGCTCCTGGGGACTTTCATGTCTCCATTGCTCCTGGTCCTGGCAGGAGCCAGCCTGTCCCCAGAAGGGTTACTGAGCGATAGATACTTCCACAGAGGAAGAGAGGTTGTTTGGCCCCTGCAGTGTGCACTTGCTGTTCCAGTGACCCCTCGCCCTCCCCTTGTGGTGATTCCCCAGGTTCCTCCATGACCCCTCCCAGGTTGTGTCCCTTTTCACCTAAGGGCTGCTTTTGGGCCAAGTGAGCTGGTCTCTTGCGGGGTGGGGGTGGTTACTGACACCAGAAGGCCGTGCTTCTTGCTTCTCCAGAGCCTGGAGCAGTCAGGCTGCCCAGGGGCGGGGAAGAAGGAGGGAGGGAAGAAGAGGAGAAGGACCAGGCCTGGAGCTGTAGGTCAGGCAGCAGCCAGCCGACAGCAGCCCCAGAAGGCAGCTCATCCGGCTCTGGTGGCCACTCTCTGCCAGAAGGTGACTTTGGAGGCGATGTGAAGGGAGCTCAAGTTACCCATCGGGAGCAAGACTCTAGATTCATAAACCCCTGTCCTCAGAGGCCGCCAGAAGGGGCTCAGACTGGCTGGAGGATGGGACCCAGCCCAGTCCCCTTCCGTGCTTCCTATTCACCTTGGGAATCAATCCTTGTATCCAGGAGAGGGAGATGAAGGGTATTAGCATCCCCAAGTGCAGATGGGGAGACCGGCTTGGGCAGAGAAGGCCCAGAGGCCCCTGATGTAACTCGTCCCCAGGAGTAAAGGCACAGGAGAAGGCAAGGTCACCCTGCCCATCTTTGGGAGGTGCCTGGGGCCCGCCTGCCAGCCTCCCAGACCTCCCTCCCTCCCTCTGAGGAGCTTGAGGCATTTAGGATGTGAGCAGATCTAGATGGGGAGGGGGGGCAGGGCAGAAGGGGCAGCCCACTCGGCAAAGGTGCTTGTCAGATTCAGGGACAGGAAACCAGCTGCCTCTTCCTGACTTGCGACTTCAGACAGCGGGGCCCGCCCTGGCCTTGTGCAGTCCCAGAGTGCAGATCCTCAGACAGATAGATGCAGCCATTCACAGACTCCATGCCCTCCCCACAACCCCCCACCCCAGCCCCAGGCCACATGCAGCCACACACGGGCAGGAAGCTCCACGTGCAAAGCACTGACTGAGTCTTACCAGCCTTCTATCCTTGTGGTGTACCCCACCGTGCCCTCCTGGCCTGGCAGGTGGGGGTCCCAGCCTTGAGGGCCACCCCAGAGGCAGGAGATGCAGACAAGACTGCTTCCCGGGGTCTCCTGTGCCTCAGGCAGATAGCTGATGGCAGCAGGTTCCTGGGCCTCCACCTGCTGAGGGTCCCACTCCAGGACCAGCCTCGACATTTTAGTCATAGCCCCCTTGGCCCAGGAGGTGGCAGGAACCAGCCCCCACCTTGCTGCCCACCCCAAACCAAAACCTTCCACAGAGCCTCCTCTGTCAGGTACCACCCCCTGGGTTGGGCCTGGCTTCCTGTGCCTCACGGACATCCAGGTGTGCAGGCCTCTCACATGACACAAGCTTTCTTAGGTTTCTCCCTGAGGGGCCATCTCGTGAGGGCCTCCTCTCTTGTGGCTCAGGGAAGCCTAAAGCGGATGTGAGGGCAGATTCCAGCAAAGCAGAGGCTGCAGTGGCCGCCCAAATGACTGCCCACATGTGGTCACAGGGAGGTTGCCCCCATCTGCCTCCCTCCATGTACTGTACCCTGGGCTTGGCCCTTGAGGTCCTCGCACCCCCAAGATAGCCCTCCTGCCCTCACCAGGCCCCTCTCCGTGTCCCCTGCTATAGCCGAGGCCCACCTCCCCCTGTCTGCTCCTGGACCTTGCAGTGTCCCCACAGGCCCGTGGGGGCTCACTGTCCTCCCTGTGCCCATGTGCCTGCATCTGCCACACTACTGCCTGTGGGGCCTCAGCCCAGGCATGACCAGTGACTCCCAGTGCCACATGGGCCTGCATCCTGCCTGCCATTGCCCAGCTGGGTGACTTTGGGCCAGTCATTTCCTCTCTTCTGGTTGCCTTATTAAACGGGAATGAAAGTTCTCGCCCTCTGGCTGCCCAGAAGGACCACAGCACAGTACCTAGTGCATCAGAAGTGCTGTTTAGGGTCAGCTCCTGTGATTCCATGGCCCCACCAATCCTGCCAGGGGTCACATAGCCCCTCTCTGGGCCCACAGGAAGGGTGGGTGGGGTGCCCTGGTGGGGCAGAAGGAAGGGCAGGCATGGGGGCTCCTCCCGCCCCCACTCTGGCCTGTGGCACTGCCAGGGAGCAGGCCAGGCCACATGGGATGGGGAGATGGGTAGTGTCCCAGCTGGGGGAGTGGCTCCCAGCCGTCTCTTGGAGACACTTGCCCCCTACCAACCCCCTCACCCCCGTTAATCACTCAGCGCGTGATGCGCATGAAACTCGACCTGTGCCACCGATAGCATCGTGGGACCCAGCCTCGCTTCCACCTCTGAGCCTGTGAAGGCCCCACTCAGCTCTGCCACCGGGAGGGGGTGTTTATTCCAAGAGGGCAGGCAGGAGCTCTGGATCCACCAGGGGGATTAGCTCCCCAAGGTTGCGGGTATAAAGCTGCCCACGCACCTTGCTCTTCCCTCAGAGGCAGGCGAGGGGCACCAGGCAGGTTCCCCTGGGCAGGCAGGCGGACGGGCAGACAGGGACAGGCGGGTGGGCTAGTGGGACAGGCAGGTGGGCTGGTGGGCACCATGTTCTATGACTACTACTTCTCGGCTGCCTGTCAGCGTGAGTACCCGCCTCCCTAGTGCCAAGCCCCAAGGAAAGGAGTCTGGCAGAAGACAGGATGATGACAGGACACTGGGGGGATGAGGCCTTCTGGGAAACCACTCCTCTGACCAGGGGCCATCCCAGGGAAGGTGGCCCCAGGCCTTGGTCCTTCTGTGCTGCCCAGACCCCGGGCTGTTTGTTGGCAAGAGGTCCAACCCTCGGGCCTGCCCTGCATCCGGCTTCTCAGTTACCCTTCTAGTCAGGCTTCGGGACTAGCTTCTAGATGCTAAGGCTCCTGCGTCCTTCTGGCGCCCACCTTACCCTGTCATGTGACCCCCCCTGATGGGCTGACCAGGGGGCAGGAAGGACTCTTGGAGAGTCCTGGCCTCCTCATAGAGTCCTGCTTCAGCATGTCATCCCCTCCAGATGGGCTCAGGGCAGGGGTGGGGCAGCTGGGGCAGCATGCCAAGCTGACTGGCGACTTCACCTCCCCCTGACAGAAGGCACCATGCGGGCCAGCGAGACTGTGTCAGAGGCCAGCCCAGGCTCCACGGTCAGCCAGACTGGAGTCCCCACTCAGGTGGTTCAGCAGGTGCAGGGCACCCAGCAGGTAGGACATGCCCCTTCCCCCAGAGTGGGTGGGAAGGCACGTGAGGGGGGCAGCTGGGGCAAGGGTGCCCCTCTTCCCCTCCACCTTCCTGCCAGAGCCATCTGCTCACCTGCTCTTACCAAGATGGTCAGTGCAGCAGTTCTCCCACCCACCTGGGCTGGGCCCCTGAGAGGCTGGCCTGGCCCGCTCCTTACGTCTTGCCCCCCACAGCGGCTGCTGGTCCAGACAAGTGTGCAGGCCAAGCCAGGCCACGTTTCACCCCTCCAGCTCACCAACATCCAGGTGCCCCAGCAGGTAAGGCCACCTCACCTGTTCCTGCCCTTACACCCTTCCCCAAGTCTGCCCTTTCCAGCATCAAAGACTCAGGGCCCAGCCAGGGGCCGCCCCCCAGCTCTGGCTGGTCACCTCCCTGGGTGAGAGTCAGGACCAGTAGGGAAAAGAGGAACCACATGAGTTATTTTAACAGGGAATCAAATGTTGGTAAGAGCTGGTAGTAAGGAAGGTGGTTTGCGGGTCCAGCTCCAGCATTTCAAAGCAGAAAACTGAAGGCTGATTTGGGGCCATTGGGGCCAAGAGCCCATAGTCAGTGTGGGGACTGGGAGGGGATGGGGTCTCTCCCCTGGAGGCTATAGGCAAAGTGCCGAGGTTCATGCCTGTGTCCCAAATGTTGAGCACAGAATTGGATTCAGTTCTGCTGGGTTTGAAGTTAGAGCACATTTCACGTGGCCTCGGAGCAAGGCTCCCTGGACGCAGGCCTGGTTTGGCCACCTATTAGCTCCAGGAACCCAGGCAAGCGTGTCTCCTCGTTGCACCTCAGTGTCACTCTTTGTCACATGGGGATGATGATGGTGCTACATAGGGGGCTATAGGAGGAAAGTGCTTTGCGGCTGGCCGGCTGCCATTGGTGCCCATCAGTGAACTGTCCTCCTCGGCTCCAGGCCCTCCCCACGCAGCGTCTGGTGGTCCAGAGCCCAGCCCAGGGCAGCAAGGGCGGCCAGGTCTCCCTGACGGTCCACAGCACCCAGCAGGTGCACTCACCCCCTGAGGTAGGTTGCAGTCCTGCGGCCGCCTCCACCCTTCCTCTCTTCCCAGTTGGCCACGTGTCCCCATAGGTACTTGGGGCTCCCGAACCCAGTTGTTCTCAGAGTCTTCCTGCTCCCCACCCCAAAAGTACTGCAGCAGACATCCTCATTCATCCTGGGCAGGAGTAATTCACCCTGCTGGCTCTGAGCGGAGCGGCCCTGGGACTGGGTGGAGATGGGCTTTGCAGCTTCAGTGGCATTGCAGGGAGCAAAGTGGGCTCCCTGTCCTTCCCCAGGGCAGGTGGAGCCTCCTCCAGGCACCCTCAGACTCCAAGGTGGGTTCCAGGGACCCACAAAGACCAATAAGGATGTCAGAGGCAGGTGGGCCATGGTGGCCAGGAGCACAGGTGTTGGCATTGGGAGCTCAGGGTTGGATCCCTACTTGGCCAGTTTTTATTCCTGTGGGACTCTGGGCAGGCCCTTTGACCCTTCCGAGCCCGGAGTTTGCGATACGTAAAAGCAGAGCTGATGATACCAACCACCCCACCAGGTGGCTGGGAGAACTACAGCCTGGGCACAGCAGGCCTGGAGGCTAAGGCAGGGCTCTGTTGCTCGCTCACCTGGGGCCAGCACCTAGTCCCCCCACATAGCACTGAGTGGCCCTGGGCACCGCCCTTCCCCCTGTGCCTCCCTCCTCATCTGGGAGGAGGGGATGTTGTGAGGTTCCTTAGAGCAGGCCTGGTGGGAGTCAGCAGGATACCACATCCGATGCTGCTGTAACCTTTGAGAACCAGCCCCTGGAGAGCCTCAGGCTTGGGCAGTACCTCCCACTACTCAGGGCTGCCCTCAGGGCTACTTGGGCTTCCCTTTCTTGCTTTCCCTTCCTCATCTCAGGGCTGCAGGGCCCTGGCCTTGAGCACTAGCCCCTGTGACCATGGAGGCAGCAGGTGGCCCGTGAGCTGAGGCTGGAGTCCTGGCTGCCCTTGCTGAACCCTCAGCCTTGCCTGGGGGTGACCAGGGCTGAGGCAGGGAGTGGGTATGGGATGCATGCCCATTACCAGCCCCGTGGTTGGGACATGTCCCCGCTGGCTGCTGCCCTCCCCAAACAGTCCCTGGGAACAGTTCTCCTGAGAAGGGTTACATCAGGGCTGGGTGCCCCAAGCGGTCCTGAGCCAACCCAGACCGTGCTATGTCTCCTTCCCTTCAGCGATCGCCGGTGCAGGCCAACAACTCCTCCAGCAAGACAGCCAGCGCCCCTCCGGGCACCGTGCCACAGCAGCTGCAGGTCCATAGCGTCCAGCCAAGTGTCCCCACCACCCAAGAGGTGCCAGGCTAAGGCGGGCAGGGCTGGGGCTGGGGATCCTGGCAAATGGCCTCTGTGGGCAGCTCCTCTGGCCTGTTAGAGCTGAGAGACCACACCCAGCCCAGCTTGCCACTCATGCCTTTGCCTAGTGCCTTCCCCTCTCTAGACTCAAAGTCCTCTAAGTAAAGGCTTCAGCCTGCTGAGGCTGCATGAGGGCGAAACACAGTTCTCATGGCAGGCGCTTCACACAGAGCAGGCGCTGGGAACAGCTGTGAGAAACCACCCTGGCCTCTTTGGGCCTCAAAGGGTGGCCTCTCCTCATTTGCCCTAAGGCCAAGTCCCGGCTTACCCCTGAGGGGCTCAGAGTGGGACCTCATCCTCCAAATCTATCCCCCAGCCCACCCATAGCAACCTCTTAGGAGCCCCACTCTGAGGGTAAGAGGCACGGGCTGTCCACCATCTGGCTGTTTTCACTCAAGATGTGGGTGTTCTGACCCCTTGAAAAACTGATTAAGGCCATAGGCCCCTTTCGCCAGTGGAAAGCAGAAACGCCACCACCCTGGAAGGATTCACAGGCTAGTCAGTCTCCTGCCCCACACCAAAGCCCCTCTGGAACTCCAGATCTGGGTTTGAGTCCCGACTCCACCACTCCAGCTATGTATGTGGTTCTGGGTGCCCCCCTGCCTCTTTCCCTCGCTATGTGGGCAAACGACATCCTGCATGTGGGCAATGAGATAACCCAGGGCCACGGCCTGCAGGCTCAAGCCCCTCAGTCAGCCCGGGTTCCACCTTAGCTCTGCCACTTCCCTGTCATCCTCTCGTTGCTGAACCTGTTTCCTCACCTGTAACTGGGTGTCCTGGGGTGCTGGGCTTGGCGCAGTGTAAGGTTGCTCCCTTCACTCAGGCGGCTGGAGGGACTGGCTTCTCACAGGGTTGCTGTGAAGATGACGGGAGCTCTGTACCCAGGGGTTCAGCGCATTATCGTGTTTTCAGAGTGTGCTTTGCCTCTCCCTTCTCAGAGGTCTGTGGTCCAGGCCACACCGCAGACGCCCAAAGCAGGGCCCGTGCAGCAGCTGACTGTACAGGGGCTTCAACCCGTCCATGTGGCTCAAGAGGTAGGTGTCTCCCCCACCTACTTGGGGGAAAAACTGGGGCTAGGAAGGGTGCAGGTCTGAGGGTGCCTTAGGGAGGGGATGGAGCCATCTGCTCCTCAAGGGCTCGGAGCCCCTCTCACCGTCCACCTCAACCACAGACCCTGCCCTGGACCCTTCCTTGGCCCTGGCACCTGGCAGTTCAGGGCCCAGGTTTTGCTCTGAGAAATCTGGATTCCAATCCCACAGCTTTCTTGCGTGGCGAGGGGGGGCAGTTCCTTCCCCTCTCTGAACCTGGTTGGGAATCTTTGTTGGGCTGCTGTGTGGGCTCAGCAGCCTGGTGGGCGGCGAGGCCTGGGCCCCGCCCGCCGCGCCCCGGTGACCCCCCAGTGTCTCTGTTTGTCCTCCAGAGCTCAGGCAGTCAGTTTCCCGCTAGGAAGGCAGAGCAGCAGGAGCCCCGGCCCACGCCGCCGCCGGAGCCGCCGCCCCGGAGGCCGGGCGCGCTGGCCCCGGAGCCGCCCCCGCTCCTGCTCGAGTGCAGCGGCGAGGCCCCGCAGCTAGGCAGCCCCGAGCCGCCGCGGCTCCATTACCTGCCCGCCGCCGCGGCGCCCGCGGCCGAGCCCGGCGCGGAGCAGTGGGTGGAGCTGGTACGCGTGCTGCCCCCGCACCTGCTCCTGCCGCAGCAGAAAGTGGTCATCGAGCCACTGCCCGGGCTCCCGGCCCGAGCCAGCCCCGACCAGAGGGTCAGGATCCAGAGAGTCCCCCAGGTGCTAGTGTTCGGCACGGCCGCCACGGCCCTCAAAGTAGGTGGGGACAGATGGGCGGGGGCGACGGGCGGGCGGGGGCGGGATCCGTGGCTCCGGCCCGCGCCCGGCCCAGGCTGCCCCCCAGGCCCCCGCACCCGCAGGGTAGACCCCCACTTGGCCGGTCCATCTCTAACTCCCAAAGCCCAGGTCCCAGGCTCCGCCCCTACAGCCTGGGTGGGGGGTGGGGTGGGATACTCAGGCCCCGCCCCTAAAGCCCTGTCTATAGTTCCCGTTCTGCCCTACAGACAGGGACCCCAATCTTAGCCCAGGCTCTGCCCCTAGTATCCTGTCCTCATTCTCCAGGCCTCGCTCCTACAGACCTCCAGATTGCAGACCCCATCTCACACCCAAGGCCTTGTCCGTGGTCCCAGAGTCCTGCTTTAGCAATGGGCCCAGGCCCAGTGCTTAGCTCTGCCTTTGGGTCCAACCTTCATGCCACATAGGACGCTGTCCGGCCCTTCCGCCCGCCCCACCTCAGCCCCACGAGGCTCCTGCTCCCAGCCCTAGCAGGGGAGTCCTGGCTACTTTCCTCCTGATGCAGCTTTTCCCAGTTTCCAGCCCTCTTTGGGCTGAGTCCCCACCCTGGCCAGTAGGCCTTTGTCCTGTCCCTGCCCAGGGTGTGTCCAGAGAGCCAAGGAATGTGGCCTCCCAGCTGAGGAGCAGGGTTCCACCCCTCAGAAGTGGAGGGGAGAGGCTGGCCCCTGACCCGCTGTGCCCTTGCTCCCGTCCAGGTGCAGCAGCTCCAGCAGGTGCCTGTCCCACACGTGTACTCCAGCCAGGTGCAGTATGTGGAGGGTGGCGATGCCAGCTACACGGCCAGTGCCATGTGAGTGGGGGTATGCTGGGTGGGAAGGGGGTCCAGGACTGCTCAGGACCCTGCTGGGCTGTCAGCCTCCAAGGTGCTAGGTGACAGATGGGCAGGTGCTGCCCAGGGGCAGCCCAGTGGCCTCTGAGAGGCAGAAGGGCCCTGGCAGGTCACTGAGGCAGCAACAAAGCCTGGGCTCTGCCTCAGATGAACCTTGTTGTTAGCTGAAAAATACGTATATTTCTTTTCAGTGTTGGCAAAGTTGAGCATTTGCAAGTGATAGGGAATGTTAGACAGGGAAGAAGAAATCTCCTTCACTCCTGACCCCAAGTCTACCCCAAGGGGACACTGCACCCAGTTTGTTTCCCCCAGGGATATCTGCAACATAGAAAGCACCCTTTCCTTCTGCCGAAGCAGAAGCAGAGGCTGCTGCCTTGTTTCTTCCCCAGACACTCAACTTGCAGCTCTCCCCTTCATTATCCACCTGGATAGGGTCAGCCTTTGTAATTGCTGCATAATAGGCGCTCCCCTGTGCAGATGCCCTGGGAGCTGACTAGCCAGTCCCTACTCTAGTCGCTGCCAGTGGCACGGTGTGGCATTTGTTCTGGGTGCAGGTCTCGAGCCCACACATTGTACCAGGGAAGATGGTGGGATCCCCAACGCCACCTCCCCTCTCTACATGCATAGTAGTAACTCCAGGACTCTAGTCATTGCTGCTGCATTTTAGCTTTTGGAAGTTTAATTTGGTTTTCTTTGCACTTGTCTGATGTTTTCTTTCATCCCACCACCTGCCCACCATAGGGATGGGCTGGAGGTAGGTTAGCTCATGGCGAGACGAAGCCCCTCGGGCATGATGCTCTGGCTGGACCTGAGGGTGGGGCAGGCTTATGGCATCCAGTGCCTCACAGTTCTGTCGCTGTTTCCAGTACCCTGAGCCTCAGAGCTGGACAAATGGTGGAACAACAAATTCCCCAGAATGCCCAAGCTGCGGAGGCCGTAGAGGGCATTCCAGAGGAGTCTGACCTGAGGGTTCTGGATATCAGAGGCAGAGCGGGGCACTCTGAGTCCTGAGCCTGGGCCTCAGGGTCCAAGGTGGGCTTCTCCGGCTGACGCCGCTCGAAGTCCTCCCTGGTCGTGCCTGTCTTTCCTTGAATTCTTTCCTTCGTGATTGTGGCATGCGTAATCCACACAGTTCACGGTTTCCATCGGATTCTGTGTGTGAAGTGCCTGGCAGCAAATCCTGCTGTTGTCTCTATCCTTGTCTCTCCCTCACAGCAGGGTGTTAACTTTGCTGGCCTGAGTCCCCTGCCCTGGCCAAAGGACGTGTCCAGAGACACACACATTCATTCACCCACTCAGCAAATAACTTCCAAAGCAACGTTTTTCAAGCACTCACCGCGTGCCTGGCACTAGGCTGGACCTCGCTACACAGGGGTGAACAGGACCTGGTCCCGGCCACACTGTGGGGTGGGGCTGGTGTCGGGCCAGGTCACATGCTCTTGGTGTTGCTTGGTGTGGTGGGTGTGGACTGGGCTCTGTGATAAGAGCTCAGGCCTTGGCATCACTGTGGCTGACCGCACCTCCTCCCACACCCCTCCTCTTTGTTGCCCACCCCCTGTCCAGAGTGCTGTCCCCAGACACCTGCCAGGTTACTGTCCTGCTTCCTTTCAGTCCACTCGATGGCGCCTGAGCCAGGCCACCCTGACCGGCCTCACTGTCTCGCTTCATTTTTTAATTTGGTTTTATGATTTTTAATCAATAATATGTTGTTGTTGTTAGGTGCCGTCGAAGTCAGTTCTGACTCATAGCAACCCCGTGTACAACAGAACCAAACACTACCTAGTCCTGTGCCATCCTCGCAATCATTGCTGTTTGAGCCTATTGTTGCAGCCACTGTTTCGTTCCATCTCCTTGAGGGTCTTCCTCTTTTTTAGCTGACCCTCTACTTTACCAAGCATGATATCCTTCTCCGTGGACTGGTCCCTCCTGATAACATGTCCAAAGTATGTGAGTCGAAGTCTCACCATCCTTGCTTCTAAAGAGCATTCTGGTTGTACTTCCTCCAAGACAGATTTGTTTGTTCTTCTGGCAGTCCATTGTATAGTCAATATTCTTCACCAACACCGCAATGCAAAGGCATCAATTCTTTGGTCTTCCTTATTCATTGTTCAGCTTTCACATGCATACAAGGCCATTGAAAATATCATGGCTTGGGTCAGGCGCACCTTAGTCTTCAAGGTGACATCTTTGCTTTTCAACACTTTGAAGTGGTCTTTTGCAGCAGATTTGCCCAATGCAGTGCGTCTTGATTTCTTGACTGCTGCTTCCATGGGTGTTGATTGTGGAGCCAAGTGAAATGAAATCCTTGACAACTTCAGTCTTCCCTCCATTTATCATAATGTTGCTTATTGGTCCAGTTGTGAGGGTTTTTGTTTTCTTTATATCGAGGTGTAATCCATACTGAAGGCTATAGTCTTTGATTTTCATCAGTAAATGCTTCAAGTCCTCTTCACTTTCAGCAAGCAAGGTTGTGTCATCTGCATAACGCAGGTTGTTAATGAGTCTTCCACAAATCATAATGCCATGTTCTTCTTCATATAGTCTAGCTTCTCAGATTATTTGCTCAACATGCAGACTGAATAGGTATGGTGAAAGGATACAACTCTGACTCACACCTTTCCTGATTTTAAACCCTTGTTCTGTTCAAACAACTGTCTCTTGGTCTATGTATAGGTTATTCATGAGCACGATTAAGTGTTCTGGAATTCCCATTCTTTGCAATGTTATCCATGATTTGTTATTATCCACACAGTCGAAGCCTTCGCTTAATGGATAAACACAGGTAAACATCTTTCTGATATTCTCTGCTTTCAGCCAAGATCCATCTGACATCAGCAGTGATATCCCTGGTTCCACGTCCTCTTCTGAATCTGGCTTGAATTTCTGGCAGTTCCCTGTTGATGTACTCCTGCAATCGTTTTTGAATTATCTGCAGCAAAATTTAACTTGTGTGCAATATTAATGATATTGTTTGATACTGTCCACATTCTGTTGGATCATCTTTTTTTGGAATGGGCACAAATATGGATCTCTTCCAGTCGGTTGGCCAGTTAACTATCTTTCAAATTTCTTGGCATAGATGAGTGAGCACTTCCGGCATTACATCCATTTGTTGAAACATCTCAGTTGGTATTCCGTCACTTTCTGGAGCCTTTTTTTTGCCAGTGCCTTCAGTGCAGCTTGGACGTCTTCCTTCAATACTTGGTTCTTGATCATATGCTACCACCTGAAATGGTTGAACATGGACCAATTCTTTTTGGTACAATGACTCTGTGTATTCCTTCCATCTTCTTTTGATGCTTCCTACATCAGTCAATATTTTGCCCAATGTTGTTGTTAAGTGCTGTTGCGTTTCTTCCAACTCATAGCTACCCTATGTGCAACAGAATGAAATATTCCCCAGTCCTGCACCATCCTCACAATCATTGCTATGTTTGAGCCCATTATTGCAGCCCCTGTATCAATCCATCTTCTTGAGGATCTTCCTCTGTTCGCTGATCTCTGCTTTACTAAGCATGATGTCCTTCTCCAGGGACTGGTCCCTTCTGATAACATGTCCAGAGTACATGAGAAGAAGCTTTTTTGCCCATAGAATCCTTCAGTATTGCAACTTGAATTTTTTCTTCAGTTCTTTCAGCTTGACAAATACCAAGTGTTTTTTTCCCTATTGATTTTCTTTTTTTTAGGGTATTTGCATCTTTAACTTTATTCACTAATGCCAAATTCTTTTCCCAAGTGAATATTCCAGTTTACGTTTACATTATACCAGCACTGCATAAGGGTTTCAGTGGCTCCATATTCACACTTCCACCTTTCTCGTTTGACTCTTGTTTTTGATTGTGCTTTAGGTGAAACCCTTTTGGTTTTCTAACTCTAGGTCTTTCCACATTTCATTGTAATACTGTACTTTGTCTTCTCAAGCCACCCTTTGAAAATCTGTTCATCTCTTTTACTTCATTATTTCTTACAGTCGCTTTAACTACTCTATGTACAAGAGCAAGTTTCAGAGTCTCTGACATCTATTTTGGTCTTTTCTTTCCTTCCTGTCTTTTTAATGACCTTTTGCTTTCTTCATATACGATGACCCTGATGTCATCCCACAATTCGTCGGGTCTTTGGTCATTAGTGTTCGGTGCATCAAATCTATTCTTAAAGTGGTCTCTAAATTCAAGTGGGATATACTCAAGGTCATACTTTGGCTCTCGTGGACTTGTTTTACTTTTATCCAGCTTCGACTTGAACTTGCATGTGAGCAATTGATAGTCTGTTCTGCAGTCGGCCCCTGGCCTTGTTCTCACTGAGCTTCTCCATCATCTCTTTTCACAGATATAGTCGATTTGATTCCCGGGTATTCCATCGGGTGAGGTCCACATGTATAGTTGATGTTTATGTTGTTGAACAAAGGTATTTGCAATGAAGAAGTCATTGGTCTTGCAAAATTCTATCACGTGATCTCTGGTGTCGTTTCTATCACCAAGGCCGTATTTTCCAACTATTGATCCTTCCTCTTTGTTTCCAACTTTGTGTTTTTTTTTAATATGTTAAAACAATAAAACCAAACCTGTTGCCATCGAGTTGATTCCGACTCATAGAGGGTTCCAAAATCAAAGCTGTGTCCCGTGGTATCTGTTGAGAGACTGAATGTGGTGTTCCTGCCTGTCACCTCTGCCTGGTGCCCTCCATCCCACGGAGGACAGACATGCTGGCTGAGCTGTCGTCACTCTCCCCGACACACTGTCCATACCGTCTCCACCATTTTTTAAATTTAAACAGCGTGTTCTGGAGCAGGACAGTGGGGCTTCTTCATTCTCTTTTATACCTGCACAGCACCCACTGTCATTTCTTTAAACCCCTAGAGAGGGCCCCAGGCTGTCCTGGCACCAGGAGCAAGGAGGGCTGTAGGGTCAGCCTCCAGGAGCAGGGTGGGAGCTGGGTCCGTGGAAAGTGCATCTGCACACTTACAGTCGTTGTTGCCAAATAGCCCCTCAGGGTGACCCCCATAGTTAAAATAAGAATCCCCCCTCTCCTGTCAGCCCCCTTCCTGCCTCATTTACCTCCTCAGCACACACCTCCTCTTGTTGCACCCACTGTTCCTGTTTGCACAGCGTCCGGTCTGTCTCCCCAACTAGGACATCAGCTCCCTGGGGGCAAGGACTTCTCTCTTGTCCACCATTGTGTCTGCAGTATCTAGAACAGGGCCCAGCACACAGTAGGTGCTCCATAATCTGCGTTTTGATTGAGTTGAAATGTGTGGCCTATTGCAAACTACCGGTCCCGTCCATCTCGGTTTCCTCACGTCTGTGTGGGGACAGTGATTCCAGCGTCAGGGTGCTGCTCTAAGGATTGGATGGAATCTTGCCATCAAGCACATGGGAGGGGGCTGGTCCACTGGAGGGAAGTGTTGGCTCTCTTGTTTCACGCCTTTCTCGGGGCTAGCTGTCCTAGGGCTGCGGCAGGGCCGAATCCCAGGGTCCTGGGAACCTCCCCTCCAGGAGCTGGGTCTGTCCTCAGGCCTCATCCCCTGACTCTCCCTCTGCTTCTTCCTTAGCCGCTCCAGCACCTACTCCTACCCTGAGACGCCACTGTACACGCAGACGGCTGGCACCAGCTACTACGAGGCTGCCGGCACGGCCGCCCAGGTCAGCACGCCTGCCACTTCCCAGGCAGTGCCCAGCAGTGGCTCCGTGCCCATGTACGTGTCCGGCAGCCAGGTCGTTGCCAGCTCCACCAGCAGCGGGGGCAGTGGCAGCAACAGCAGTGGTGCAGGCGGCGGCGGCGGCGGCGGGGGAGGTGGTGGTGGCAGTGGCGGCGGTGGCGGCAGCGGCAGCGGAGCGGGCACCTACGTGATCCAAGGCGGGTACATGCTGGGCAGTGCCAGCCAGTCCTACTCCCATACCACCCGTGCCTCGCCAGCCACCGTAAGTGCCCGGCCAAGCCCCAGACAAGGCAGGTGGGGGGAGCCCTGGGTGGCAGGATGGGCACAAGAAGCTATGGTCACTGGCACCAGCAGCAGGAGACCGTGTCATGGCTGCTGAAGTGCTCAGATGCCAATGGCCTGGGGTCAAACCCACACTGTGTGGCCTGGGACAGGTTACTCAGCCTCTCTGGACCTGAAACTCTTAGAGGGGTACCCACAGAAGTGTCATCTCCTCTGATTATAACTGATGATGGAGGATAGATAGCGAAGGGAGGGTGAGGCAGGCACCCCTGGGGCAGAGAGAACAGCCCTGAGAAAGGCTGTGCATCCATCTGTAAGGCAAGTGCCATAACCTCCCACTCCCCAGAGGAGGCTGTCCCCAGCTGAACCCCTCACCAGCTGTGTGACTGTGGAGTGGGTCCGGGCCTGGTGTTTCTGGGGTGGACTCTGCCCCTGCGGAGCTCAAAGTTTGAGCAGTGGCTTTTCTACATTTGTAACTGCTGCCCTCTTGCACTGCAACCCAAGCACACGTGTTGTGGACTGTGGAACCGAGCACAGAAGGTGGGGCTTCCCTTAGTGCTCAGACACAGCCTGCCTTCTGTTCTTTTCTTTTAGATGCTAGTTGTGACCTGCCTAAGTGATTTCATGACCCTCTAGTGGATCTACATCTGCAGATTGAAATGTGCTGCCCTAGCACAGTGCTGTCCGATAGAACATTTCTGCAGTGATGGAATGGTTCTCTGTCTGTGCTGCCCATTATGGTAGCCGCTGGCCACACGTGGCTATTGAGTGCTGGAAATGTGGCTGGTGCAACTGAGGAGCTGAAAAAAGAAAATTTATTTATTTTGAATACCATACTCATTGCCATCAAGTCAGTTCCTACTCGTGGAGTCATGGGAAGCTACAAAAATAGGCTAGAGAGGGCCTGTGTACCCTTCACCCACCTTCCCCTAGTGGTTACATTTTATATAACTAGGGCAACTGTAGTACAATATGTTGTTGTTAGGTGCCATCAAGTCGATTCCGACTCATAGTGACCCTATGCACCACAGAACGAAACACTGCCCGGTCCTGTGCCATGCTCACCATCATTGTTATGCTTGAGCCCATTGTTGCAGCTACTGTGCCAGTCCATCTTGTTGAGGGTCTTCCTGTTTTTCACTGACCCTGTACTTTACCAAGCATGATGTCCTTCTCCAGAGACTGATCCCTCCTAACAACATGTCCAAACTATGTAAGACATAGTCTTGCCATCCTTCCTTCTAAGGAACATTCTGGTTGTACTTCTTCCAAGACAGATTTGTTCATTCTTTTGGCAATCCATGGTATATTCAGTATTCTTTGCCAACACCACAGTTCAAAGGCATCTGTTCGTCTTCAGTCTTCCTTATTCATTGTCCAGCTTTTGCATGCATGTGATGCAGTTGAAAATACCATGGCTTGGGCCAGGTGCACCTTAGTCTTCAAGGTGGCATCTTTGCTTTTCAACACTTTAAAGTGGTCTTTTGCAGCAGATTTGCCCAATGCAATGCGTCTTTTGATTTCTTGACTGCTGCTTCCATGGGTGTTGATTGTGGATCCAAGTAAAATGAAATCCTTGACAACTTCAATCTTTTCTCCGTTTATCATGATGTTGCTTATTGGTCCAGTTGTGAGGATTTTTGTTTCCTTTATGTTGAAGTATAATCCATACTGAAGGCTGTGGTCTTTGATCTTTATCAGTAAGTACAACGTGGAAACCAGGAAACTCACATCATTACAATGTGTGTGTGGTTCTGGGTCATTTTATTACATGTGTGGAGTTTTGAAACCACCACCACAATTAGGATACAGAACTGTCCCTTCACCACAAAGATCTCTTGCCTTTTACCCTTTCATACCCACCTTCCTTCCCCCACAGCATCCCTAACCCCTTGCAACAACAAATCTGTTCTTTATCTCTATGATTTTGCCATTTCAAGAATGCTGTATAAATGGCATCGTGCATACAGCATGTGACCTTTGAAGATTGGCTTTTTTCACTAATCGTAAATTAATGTAAATTTACACTAAGATCGCTGCATGCGGCTAGTGGCAACTGTATTGGACAGTGCAGTTCTGGATAGTTCCGTGAGATTCAGGTGCTGGGGATGATTAGGATGTGATGTGCCTTATAACTTGGTTGTAAGGATCACAGTCAGAAATTCAGAGCACTTTGCAGCAAGCGACTCTCGTTGCTCTCCTGGCCCCCCTCCGCCCCAGGTCCAGTGGCTCCTGGACAACTACGAGACGGCTGAGGGCGTGAGCCTGCCCCGGAGCACCCTCTACTGCCACTACCTGCTGCACTGCCAGGAGCAGAAGCTGGAGCCTGTCAACGCCGCCTCCTTTGGCAAGCTTATCCGTTCCGTCTTCATGGGCCTGCGAACGCGTCGCCTTGGCACCAGGTGGGCCTGTGAGGCCGCCCCCACCCCAGGTTACTCATAGGCCTCAGCTCCCTGACTGACTCGGGCCCTCACTGGCCGGCTTCAGCCCACCGGCCCCTTGTAGGTCCTCTGACACACCCATCCGCTCCCACCCCAGGGCTTTGCACGTCTTCTCCCTGGTTCCCTGGCCCCTCCCTGACAGCCTGTCCTCCTTCTTGGCTTCATTTTTCTCCTTAGCACCATCCAGCCCACCTTTTGTTTTACTTACTGCCTTTGTTTATGATTTGTTTTTTCCAACACTGAAATGTACCCTCCCTGAGGGCATGGAGGGTAGGGCTGCACACAGTGGCGCTTAAGCAGAGCCTCTGAGTAAGTGAGTTCACACAGGAAGGAACGAGGAGCTGCCAGGAACCCTGTCCTCCCAGCCTCTGCTAACCTCTCGGCTCCAGGCCCCAGTGTAGGAGTCAGCTCATTCATGCCTTCATTCGTTTACTCATGCATAGCTCCCTCTGTCACAAGGATGTTAGGAGCCTCCTCAGAGGGTGGGGATGAGGAACAAATGGGTCACAGAAGCAGAGGGCTTAGAATAGCGCCGGCATATGGTAAGCCTGTATAAGTCTCCAATTGTTGTGACTAGCCATCAAGAAGTCTTTGCTGAGTGCCTGCCCCGTGCAGGGGTCAGGGTTGAGGTGTGAACAGAGCCATTGGCTGGTGGGAGCCTCCCCACTCAAGCTGGCTCTCTCAGGGTGGGGCCTGTGCTCTCCATTCAGCTCCCAAGCAGAGCTGAGACAGAGGTGGTATGGGGCTCCCATGCCCTGCCCCGCCCAGCCCTCACCCTGCGCCTCCCTCCCAGGGGCAACTCCAAGTACCACTACTACGGCCTGCGCATCAAAGCCAACTCGCCCCTTCTGCGCCTGATGGAGGACCAGCAGCATATGGCCATGCGGGGCCAGCCCTTCTCACAGAAGCAGAGGTAGGAGGGGGGCCAGGCCTCACAGGGCGGGCAGGGAAGGGTGGCCCCAGCCATCACCCACCTAGCTGCCCACCCAACCGCCCGTCCTCCTCCAGGCTTAAGCCCATCCAGAAGATGGAAGGCATGACCAACGGCGTGGCCGTGGGGCAGCAGCAGGCTGCCGGGCTGTCAGACATCAGCGCCCAGGTCCAGCAGTACCAGCAGTTCCTGGGTGAGGGCCTCCCTGGTCAGGGTGGGGCCTAGGGAGGGGTTTTTGGCTCCAGGTGCGTGTCCCTGGGCTTGGAGAGACAGACGTGCAGTGGTCCCCCCGCTGTCTTCCCAAAGCATAACGGGTCAGCTCCTCGGGGTGGGGGCTGGACGAGATCTGCTGTAAGGGCCCGCATGAGTTTGGCAATACCATTGTCCCTGCCTTGTAAGGCGCTTCCATCCCCAAGACCCTTTCCAAGGTGCATTCCTATTAATTCCAATGGGAGGCATTTCTCTGCATTACTGAGCCCCCACATCAACCCCTTTTATGCTAAAACATATCACAAATCCCACATAAACAGACACGTTCACTTGGATGGTTCATGTCAACCCTTGTATTGTGACATAGTGGGGCCCCCCCTTCACAGCGAGAGCCTCCACATGTCTGAGACTACTCACCGAGGTGTGTACATGATACTCAGCATTTCTAGAAATGATTTTCTGAAAAAAGAAGGACCCATAAAGCAAAAACCAATCCGCACAATAAGCAAACCCAAGAACCCAACATGTACCCACCGCACGTCTGTGACGCTGCCCGTATGGTGGTTCCTGTCCTGGCCCTTACCTGTCAGTCCTCATAGGTTCATCGTGAGCTGAGGGAGGGCATGAAACCACACCCCTCAGTAAATCGAGGGGTGTGCTCTGGGGTGACTGTCCCTGGTTATCCCCCACCTTGGGCCCTCAGGCTTCAGGGCAGCTTCCCTGTGGTCCAGACTGGGACCTGGGGGCCACTTCCTGGCCAGGTGGGTGGACACAGGGAGGCAGCTTGGACTCAAAGTCCCATGTCCCGGGGACTAGCCCAGTGCTGCCACTTAGCAGCCAAGCTGTGGCCAGGACGAGCGACTCACATTCTCTGTGCAGGAGGCACATGGGCTCTGGAGCCTTCCCCACCCTGGGCCCCCACTTCCTGGAGCCTTCTGGGGGGGAACCCTGGGTCAGGCACATGTCCTCCCTGAGCCTCAACATCCCCCACTGCACATAGGGGCCACCTACTTGGTAGGACAGTGGTGATCACTTAATAGGATCTTGGGGAAACTCGACGGGGGAGGACAGGTAGGCTATGAGGACCTCATGGTGCCCGGCTCCCCTGTCCCCTCAGATGCCTCCCGGAGCCTCCCTGACTTTACAGAGCTGGACCTCCAGGGCAAAGTGCTGCCGGAAGGTGTTGGGCCCGGGGACATCAAGGCCTTCCAGCTCCTGTACCGGGAACACTGTGAGGTAGGGCCACTGGGCTGGGCGGACAGACAGAGGTGTAGCCATGGGCTGGGCAGACCACGCTGCCCCCCAACCCCCCTGAGTGCCCCAGTCTCTGCAACAGGCCATCGTTGATGTCATGGTGAACCTGCAGTTCACTCTGGTGGAGACTCTGTGGAAAACTTTCTGGAGATACAATCTCAGCCAGCCTAGCGAGGCACCACCGCTGGCCGTGTGAGTCCTGTGGGGCTTGGGGGACAGGGGCAGTGTACAAGCAGACACACGGGGGTAGGGTAGCCATCTGATCCCAGGCACCTTTAGGTGTGCGGGAGCAGGGAATGCCTGCCCGACCCTGCAGTTGGTGGGGTACGCATGTGTTTCTGACCCCCAGGTGCGTGTGTGTTGGTTCGATGCTCAGTGCATGGGATGAGCGGTCCTGGGCGTGGAGGCGGGCACCATCTCATCACTGGAGTAGGGGGGCACCTGTGCCCATTTGGTCCCAGTGTGATGAGTGTAGGATCCCCGTCTGACCCTTGGGGCATTGGGCACGTTCCCATCTGACCTGGGAATGTGGGGAGGCATGGAGTGCCCACCTGACCCCAGGTGGGGGTACTCGTGCCTGCCTGACCCTGAGGAGGGGGCACCTGTGCCACCTACCCTGGGATATGGGTGTCTGTGCCTGCCTGACCCCAGTGGGTGGTGCCCACAGGCACGACGAGGCCGAGAAGCGGCTGCCCAAGGCCATCCTGGTGCTCCTCTCCAAGTTCGAGCCCGTGCTCCAGTGGACCAAGCACTGTGACAACGTGCTGTACCAGGGCCTGGTGGAGATCCTCATCCCCGATGTGCTGCGGCCCATCCCCAGTGAGTGTGTGGCTGTGGACCCTTCCCACATGCCACCCCCTCAGCTCTGATCAGCCCCCACTACTGCCTACAGGTGCCTTGACCCAAGCGATCCGGAACTTTGCCAAGAGCCTGGAGAGCTGGCTCACCCATGCCATGGTGAACATCCCTGAGGAGATGCTGCGGGTGAAGGTGAGGGGTGGGGGCCCAGGAGGTACTTGAGCAGCTGGCTGGGTGGCCTGGGCCTCAGTCTCCTCTACTCTGTAAGACCTCTGCCCGTAAAACGTGTCCCCTAGGTGTGTCCCAGGTATGTGCATGCGGGGGAGAGGGAAATTGTCTTTTAAACTCGCTTCCTCAGATGCCCGCTTCTGGAACCCATTTGTGGCGTTTCTGTACTTGACACAGCATCTCAAACAATAAAAGCCAAGTGCAGACTGGAATAGTTCTTTTCAGACAGCCTTGATAGAAGGTGCTTTTGGTGTTCAGAAATACATAAAATCTTTAAAAAAAAAAAAAAAAAAAAGACATCTATAAGGGTACAGAATAATAGCCCAGTGCTGCACACATTTTATAACCACCTAGACAGGAGGAATTAGGTGGGATGTGCTCAGGCAAAAAAAAGCTTTTTTTCTTTTTTTTAAATTCCTGAAGGTGCTTATATTTATATATATAATGTTTTTGTTAAAAAGACAACCAAACAGATGGGATATCTGAAGGGGCCTCCCTGGTGGGGTGTGGACACAGGGCAGGGGTGGGAGCTGAGGAGAGTGCAGGTGCTGGATGCAGGGGGAACCCTTGGGAAAAACAGGTCCTTAGTCACTCGTTTATTCCACATTTATCGAGCATCTACTGTGTGTCCCGGGTGGGTTTCAGTGCTGGGAGCACAGCAGTGAGTACAACGGGCAAAATTCCTACCTTGGAGCTGACCTCTGAATGTGTAACTGAAAGAAAAGTTTACGGAAACAATGCTCACCTTTTCTAGGCAGTGTCCACCAGTATTTTCTGTTGTTCTTTTATTAAAAAACAATAATGCTGGTCAGAACACAGTAAATTAAGAAAGTGATTTTGTGATGCACACTAGTGGGTGAAAACCTAAAGTGTGACAAGCACTACTCCTTGGGCTCCCAATAAACGCCACGACGTAGAGAGCATCCCTTCGTTTTTAGAAGAGGAAACAGGCCCAGAGAGGTTGCAGAGGTCACGCAGCCAGAAAAAGGCACCACCAGGGCTGGACCCCCACCTGCCTGTGCTCTCCACGCGGGTCAAGGCGCGCGGAGGGCCACGACGGCCCCAGCGCGTGGGGCAGGGGGTGGCGGGGTCGGTCTCGCGCAAGCCACAAGCCCCCCGGCCCCGCAGGTGGCTGCGGCTGGTGCCTTCGCACAGACGCTGCGGCGCTACACATCGCTCAACCACCTGGCGCAGGCGGCGCGCGCAGTCCTGCAGAACACCGCGCAGATCAACCAGATGCTGAGCGACCTCAACCGCGTGGACTTCGCCAACGTGCAGGTGAGCGCGGGCGGGACAGGTGAGTCCGGAGCCGCAGGTGAGCCCCGGGCGGTGGCTGAGCCGCGGCTCCGCCCGCTGTGCCCTAGGAGCAGGCCTCGTGGGTGTGCCGCTGCGAGGACCGCGTGGTGCAGCGGCTGGAGCAGGACTTCAAGGTGACGCTGCAGCAACAGAACTCGCTGGAGCAGTGGGCCGCCTGGCTGGACGGCGTCGTGAGCCAGGTGCTCAAACCCTACCAGGGCAGCGCCGGCTTCCCCAAGGCCGCCAAACTCTTCCTTCTCAAGTGGTCCTTCTACAGGTGCGCGTGCAGGCGGCGGGCTTGGCGAGGGGCGGAGCCAGAGAAGACCTTGCCTCCTCGGCGTGGGCGGGACCAGGGAGGGCTTCTCCCCTCGGGGCGGGTCAGAGGCGGACCCCAGGAGGTCCCTCCTCCCTGGGCCTTGCTGCCCGCCTACGACGGCGGGGCCGGTGGGTGGGGTCTTGTGAGGGGCGGGGACCGTTGTTTGCTCTGACGGATGTCCTTAGGGAGTGCAGGGCGGGGCCTGAGGGTGTTGTAGTTTGAGGGGCGGGCGCAACAGGCTTCACTGGCTTGCACTGTGCTGCGCTTCCAGCTCCATGGTGATCCGGGACCTGACCCTGCGCAGCGCCGCCAGCTTTGGCTCCTTCCATCTCATCCGGCTGCTCTACGACGAGTACATGTACTACCTGATCGAGCACCGCGTGGCCCAGGCTAAGGGCGAGACCCCTATCGCCGTCATGGGCGAGGTGGGCGGGCGGGGAGTGAGGGCGCGGGGCGGGGCGCCTGCGGCGGGATCCTCACCTCCTCTTGTCTCCTCCTCTCCAGTTCGCTAACCTGGCCACCTCGCTGAACCCCCTGGACCCCGACAAAGGTAGGCAGAATGTGTCCCCACCCTGAGCCCGGGAGGCAGCTGGCAGGGGGCGGGGGTGGAAGAGGCGCAGGCCAGGTCGCGTCGCTGCCGGGCTCTGAGCCGAGTCTGGTCCGTGTGCCCCAGACGAGGAGGAAGAAGAGGAGGAGGAGAGCGAGGACGAGCTGCCACAGGACATCTCTCTGGCGGACGGCGGCGAGTCGCCCGCGCTGGGCCCCGAGGCCCTGGAGCCGCCCGCCAAGCTGGCGCGGCCTGATGCGCGCGGCCTCTTCGTGCAGGCGCTGCCCTCCAGCTAAGCCTGCGGCCACTGGCCCGGGTCCCCACCCGCCCGCCCCTACCGTCCCCAATGCCAGGGTCCCAGCTTCTGTGGCTTCGCGGTCACCGCTCTAGCCTCAGCCTGGGCAGGGAGGGTCCTCCGAGACACGGAAGGCAGGGGGCCCTGCCCCTGGACGGGGTCGGCACAATCACAGGCCCGGCGGAGCCGCAGCTGCAAACTCTTGACACAAAAGATGTGCCTTAAGGAACCTGCCGCCGTGCCCGGGTGCCCCTTGGGGCAGCCAGCTCGGCCCCTTGGCCCAGAAGGCCGCAGCATTTCCCTCTCCGCCCGCCCGCCCTCCAGGGGGGCAGGCAGGCCCTTCCCCTGCGGAACCGTTAACTTATTCAGCTAGCTGGCTTTGCACAGTCTGTCCTGGGCCCAGCCTGAGCCCCAGGCGGGCGAGGTGGGTGTCACCTAGGGACCCCCACTGTCGGCAGCAGTCCCGGGAGCCCTCCCCTAGCAGCCCCACTGCTCCCCCTCCCCATTGGTATAAGTGCAATTAAAGCCGTGGGCGTCGCATCTTCTCCAGAGCTGGGCCCTCCCTTGCTCCTCAGCCCGAGGGGTGGGGCACTGCCTGGCCTGGCTGGGGGAGGGCGGCGCGGGGCCTGGCCTCCAGCTTCCAAAGAGCATCGGGCGGCCCAGCCCGGCCAGCCGGGGGACCTGCTGTGGGCAGTGGGGCCGGACATGCCCGGTGCCTGCCTGGGCCCCCTCCCAGAGCCCACCTCCCCGCCGCTGGTTTGTCATGGAACCTTCTCCGCGCTCCTGCTCTTCCCGGAGACTGTGCTTTTCCTCCGTGACGTGACCCCCACCCTCTGAACCACATAACTATCGTGCGATTTGTGAGCGCCACCAAGCGGAGCTGGTAACTTGGGTTTTTTTCCAACCATCATGGCCTTATCTGTTCCGGTTTTCTCAGTGTTTTCAATCTGTGCGATAGATGTTTATGGCAAAAAAGGAAAAAGAAAAAAACAAAACTGACCTATTGTATAAAAATCACTATTTTGTGTGCTCCGCGTGCTATAGCTTTTGGGACTGGCCCTGCCCACCCTGATGCCCATGGGCCACCCTCTCCTGGCGGTGAAAGTGTCCACACGTGTGGTAGTCTAGTGTGCAGAGCTGTTTTCTACCTTTTTGTAGTCTTTCTTAAAACACAATAAATTCTGCTGTGTTATTTGGCTACTCCTGACTTGCTGGGACTTGGTGGGGAGCTGGGGGCTCATGATGGGCCCAAGCAGCAGTGAGGGGACCTCGACGAGGTTCAGAAATAAAACATTTATTACATGAAGAGGAATCAAAAGGAGGATGGCCACGAGGTTTCTCACCACCAGGTGGGGGAGGCTAGGGTGGGCAGGGCAGGGCACCGGGGTTCTTCAGCCTCCCCAAGGGCAATGTCCACACCTCCTGCGGTGAGGAAAGGGGCAAACGCGCAAGGAACCGGCTGAGCCCAACGAGGGTGGAGATGGGACACTCGCGGCTGGTGGGGCAGGGGGCTCCCTCCCTCTGCCCCTTCCCAACTTAAATAGGCATAAATAAGAAGCGTCCAGACTCTCAGACCATCGGGACTGCCCCCGCCCAGCCACCTCCTGCAGCCTAACACTAGTGCCGGTCGTCGGTCAGCTGGCCCACGGCCGGGAAGAGGCCAGCCCAGGAAGTGGCCAGCTCCCAGGCTGCGGAGGTAGTTGGAGTCAGTGTCCAGGGCAGCAGGGCCCTCACAGCACGATCCACGTATATCGCTCGCTGTCCGCCAGGACCTTCAAAGAGCACCCTGCAGGGAGGTGGGGGCACAGAGCCATGAGGCTACTGCAGGCCACCCCTCCAAGCCCAGAAGGTTCCAGAAGGCAGGGACCAGAAGACTGAGTGCACCTCTGGGTCATACCTGCAGCCACCCAATGCCTGTTGAATGAATGAATGACTGGCCAGGGCTTCAGGTCCCACCCCTGCCAGGCCCTCTGAGTGGCCCGTCAGCTAAGTCTGGTAGAGGCTACCCTCGCCGCACCCCAGATTCCACGATACCCCTGGCACATCCAGTGTACCATTCATTCAGCCAACAGTTATGACTCAGGCCTGCTGTGGCCTGGCCTAGCGTTGGGGTGAGAACATGGCCCATGCCAGTTGAGGACCTTGGTCCTGACTGTCCTCGGTCCCCAGGCCCACCTTTGTGCAGCGCTTCATTGGTCATCCTGTTGACGTAGCGGCCGCTGCTCTCAGGCACCAGCCACTTCATCACCATGTCCACACAGCTCTTGCGGTACGAGCTCCAGACGCTGCCGCTAAGGGGTGAGGAGGTGAGAAGCTCTCTCCCAGCCCACCATTCCCACACTGGTCCCACCTGGCCCTGCCTCACCTGGTCTGCCCTTTGACCTCAGTGAGGTCGCCCACGCTGACCGTCACAAAGATGCCCGTGTTGAGGTCCCACGCCACCTTAAGGCTGGTATGATAGGTCTTTGGTCTGCAGGGGATGCAGAGGAAGGGGGTGAGCCCACTAGGTCTCTGCAGAAACCAGGCTACCGTGGGGGTACCCTAGTCTCTGAAGCAATAACAAAGTGGGAGACCCAGGTTTTAGAGGGGAGGTCTTCTCCCATCTCCGCTCTCCTGCATTGATATGGCCCCTCCTAGGGGAGGGGTCCCTGCCCACTCACCGGAGCTGGCCCTCCTCAGTGGGGGATGGGAATGCCAGGAGCAGCAGGCCAATGTTGATGAGGACCTGGTTAGTTTCTGGGCATACCTGCAAGGAAGTTAAATAGTGACAGCCATTGAGGGTGACCCCCAGAGTAGGGAGGTCCTGGACCTGCTCTGTCCCATTCCTGGGCCCACCTCCAGGATGACGATGTCATAGTCGCTAAAGGAGCAAAACTGGTGGCCCCAGGTGGCATCATGGCGGATGACCTCATTGATGACGTACTCGAAGTCCAGCGTGAGCTGCTCCACCGTCAAGTACTGACCCTGTGGGCAGGTGAGCAGGAGGCAGGGGAGGACTATGCCAACTTCCACTCCAGCAGGCTCACTGAGGGCCACCCCTCGGCCTGTCCTCCGCCCAGCACCAACCTGGACGGCCGTCCGTTCCCTCATGGGCCGAAGGTTGCGGCCCCGGAGATCGGTCACCACGAAGGGCAGGGAGATCTTGTCGTCCTCGAACTCTGGAGAGGCAGGAGGTGGGGGTAGGGGAAGCAGTAGGCCAGGAGGCCCAAGGGCCGCACCTCCCACCAGGGCCTCGCTTGCTCACCGTCCTCTGGCTCCGTCCCTTCCCCAGACTCCAGCACGTAATGTAGCTTGGTGTAGTTGACATAGCCAGGCTCTGGGGCAGGTGCATCTGCTGTGGGGGGGCTATCCCGGGGCACTGCCTCCCCCCCTGGGGCTAGGGGCTCAGCGGGCAGGCGGCAGCGGCTGCCTGAGGGCCCTGGACAGGGGGGCAGCCGGGCCTCCTCCGAGGTCCCACCCTTGGCCTCTTTGGCCCTGCGGAAGATGTCAGCCACAAACTCTTTGGCTTTGACAATGGCAGGCGAGGGCTCTGAGGCCCCAGAGGGCCGGACTGGGGTGGCCTCATGGGAGAGGCTAGGGAGGGCTGGGGGCACCTCTGGGCTCTGGGGTGCAGGGGGGCTGGGAGGAACCAGGGGTGAGGCTGTGTGGTCATACAGGATTTGGCAGAAACTGCTATCGCCTGGAACAAAAAAAGTAATGGAGAGGGTCAATATTCTAATTTAAGTCCAGGACGCTCTCCTGCTCTCCCCTCTCTACGCACCCTCCTGAGGGGTTCCTAGAAATGCACCTTGAGGAGACCCTTCTAGAAGGCTTACCAATGATGAGAAACCAGTTTGAAACGCCTACCACAAATCACGTGCACATGTGACACTCATTCACTCAAACCTTATCTTGAGCACCTACTGTGAGCCGGGCAACAGGACAGAGCAGTGAACAGACACAATCCCCGCCCTAGGGAGCTGCCAGGCTGCGGTTGAGACAGATGGAAGCCACGTGACTAAGCCTGAGCGTACTAGCTGACACATCCGTCCACGCACAGCCCTCCGTCCTTCCCGACCAGCCAGGCCCACGCTGGCACAGCCTGGAGCCCAGGTCTCCACTTCGGCCTCCCTGTCAGATACCAGATTCCCCTCTGAGGTGTGTGGGGGTCAGCCTGGAGAACCCAACAAACCCCCGTTGCCCGAGCAACACTGCAGCCGGGCCCTGGGCGAGCCCTTGAAGGCAACCCTAGAAGGGAGGACCATGTTTTCCCAGGTCAGAGAAGCAGGGACAGAGGCCCAGAGGAGCCTGTCCAAGGTCACGGGTGAGATGACGTGGGTCCAGGCTCACAACCCCAGAGTAGAGGAGTCAGAGGTTCCCTCTGGGTAATGTTTCCTGTGGTGATACAGTGTACAAACAGCTATGACAGTGCCTTTTGCCTGGACCGGGGCACACAGTGGAATCCTATCTGATGGAATCCTGGTGCCTTTGGTAACAGGGCCAACAGCCATGAGGCACAGTGCATTGATCTGTCCTGGGCTGGCGCCCTCGGGGCTCATGGCAAACCAACTAGGTGGCCAGGCCTCAGTGAGCGACAGCACCTTGCCCACAGGGACTCAGCCTGCCAGGAGCTAGAATGGCCCCCAGATGTGTCTGGGGACAAAGGTGCCCCGGCTGCTTGCTCATGAGCTAGTTTTATCCTCTTTTTGTTCCTGTTCCCTCCCCTCCCCCATGGGTGGCCATTTTAATGTATTTAGTGGGTTTTTTTTTTTTTATCTGACTGGATTCTTGCAAAATTGTAATGCATTTTAATGTCTATGTAAGTGGAATCAGTTACAGATCTTACGTTTCTTTTTACGTTTGCATTACATCTTTAAGTCCCACCCAGGATGCTCTGGGGATGCGGACTCTGGGGCTTTCTCTGGGTATGCTCCCCCCAGAGCACCCACCAGTCTTACCTCCCTGCCCCTCAGAATGAACCCGGAGTTCAAGCTGCCAAACCAGAGCCTTGGACACGCCCCTTATGGCCCAGTGGGGATCCCCCAAGGAAGAGGCCTGGGCACAGAGCTGCTGGGCACAGGTCACACTCCACTGTCACTCAGCCACCGATGACAGGGACTGCCCTGTCCCCATCTCCACCAGTTATGGCGTCACTCAGTTTCCTGACGCCTGCCACTCTGTCCAGTGACCACTCCCGTTCTTTTCATTTGTGTTTACCAAAGAGGTAAAATGCTGGCTGTCCACAAATCACTCCAAAATTCTTAAATGTGGCTCTTTAAATTCAAAACAACTACAATTAAATAAAATTGAAAACTCAGTTCCTCGGTCAACTGCTCAACAGTCACAAGTAGCTAGTGGTGGCCGTGGTGAACAATGCAAATGTGGAGCACTCAGCCCTGTATGAAGTTCTGCTGGACAGTGCCGGGGTGGGGCGGGGCTCAGATCCCAGCACTTCCACTCCCCACTGTGAGACCTTGGGTGAGTGACTTCACCGCTCTGTGCCTCGGTCTCCCTGTCTGTAACAGGACCACAGGGATGCTGGGCGGGGCCAGCGGTGATACGCCCAAAGCACTCCCAACAGAGCCAGGGACAGGCTGGCCTTAGGGAATGCCCAGTCCCAGTGGAGCCCATGGGCCTTCAGACCCAGGCAGGGGCCTACCTGCTGAGTGGACGGAGACGGCGCAGGCCACCAGGGAGTAGCTGGTGTTGAGCAGCACCACCTGGTCCTTCTTGAGCTGGAAGGCGGGCTGGAAGGTGGGGAAGGGGTAGACCACCTGGTACTTGGTGTGCAGCATGAAGCCGTGCCTCAGGCATTGCGCACTCGGGTCGCCTGCAGCAACACACGCCACACCAGTCTCACCCGCGGCCATGGCCAGGAAGGCGAGGCAGCCCATGCCCCTGGAGGCCCCAACCCTCACCTGGGTGGGCCCGGCTGGCGTCTCGGCAGGCAGCACAGCGCCCTGGTGGTGGCACGGCCACGGTGCTGATGTAGATGTCACGGTGGTTCTCATCACTCATCATCATCATGTTCATGAGCATTCCGTTGGCCGAGCGGGTGCTGGGGGTGGCACAGCCTCAGCTGCCTGGCCCCACCGAGGGCCCCACTGCACCCGAGCCTATCCCCAGCCTCCCCATCCCTGTGTCTCACTTGAAGCCAAAGACGATGACCTTGGAGGCATCACTGGGCCACTCGCACACGGTAAGGTAGAGGTCGCTGTAGATCTCCTCTTCCTGGAAAAGCCTCACCTGCCGCACCTGAGGGACATTTCCAGGGTCAGTGTGGGGCGGGGCCCGGGGGCTGAGTGGGGGGCCAGGCTGCCCAAGGCTGGTCAATGTTGAGCCGGAACAAGGCCAGACCTGGAATTGGCAAGGTCACCCTCTTTGGTGGCATCTCAGGCTGGGGATCCCCAAGCAGCCCCCCACCTCCATCTCTAGCGAGGCCTGAGGCAGCCTCACCCGAGGGCAGGGGCTGGGAAGGCTCCACTTCTAACTGGGGGAAATGGGGCTGGGCCCGAGCTAGGCTGTGGCCCTCCTACTCAGTGGAGGGACTCAGCCAGACACACTGGTTCTAAGCCTGACCCAGCCCTGCTGGCTGGAGGCTCATCTGTAAAATGGGATAAAAGTGCCCACCTTATAGGGGCCCAATGGGTCAAGGATCAGGGCTGAAAGGCAGTGAGGCAGCGTGTGTGGTCATAAGCTAACGTGTCCCACAGGCCCTGAACCAGTGACATTTCTTGGGCTTTACATACTGAGTTGGTGCCCTCGTGGCACAGTGGTTAAAGAGCTCAGCTGCTGGCCAAAAGGTCAGCAGTTTGAATCCACCAGTGGCTCCCTGGAAACCCTATGAGGCAGTTCTACTCTGTCCTAAAGCTCGCTGTGAGTTGGAATTGACCCAACGGCAATAGATTTTTTGTTTGTTTGTTTCTGGTATATGCTGAGTTACACCAAACGAAACACCGCTATTTTCCATCTTAGACCTATAAAAATGGAAATGTCATATGGTTTGACCTAATACATAGGGTCTTTATGACCACCTTGTGAGTAGATTATCACCATTTTACAGACAAGCTGTCTGGGACTCAGAAGCATGACATGACCCGCCAGGGACACACTGTGGCATCATCAGGCCCCGAGCCCGGGCAGCCTGGTGTAGGAAACCAAGGGAGCTGTGTGCTATCACACAGTGGAGCCCAGCCTGGCCCTACCAGCTTGAGCTTGCTGTGAACGTTGAACTCCCACCAGTACAGGTGGTAAATGTAGAAGGAGAAATCGTCATCCCCACTGCTGCTGGTGTAGGAGAGGACGTAGCGGCCACACTTGGAAAAGCCCAGGAAGATGTGTCTGTGGGGGAGGAGCACAGGCGGCCGGTTCAGGGAGAGCCCGCAGCCCACTCAGCCCCCAACCCCAACCTGGCCCCAGCCTCACCCTGCATAGAGGAAGTCCTCGTCCACAATGTTCTTGAGGGAGACGCAGACCCTGGGCGGCAATTTCCGGAAGAGGCGCGGGGACAGCTGCCCACTGATCTGGGGAATGGGCAGCCAACGCCCTTCAGGCACCACCCTCTGCAGCCCACCGGCCACCAGACTCCTCACCCAAAGCAGAGCAGCACCCATAGGGGCCAGTCAGTCCCAGCCATGCAGGCCCCCTCCCTGCCAGCCATACAGTCAAGGGTGGTCCAAGTTCCAGAAGGTGGGAAGGGCTGGGCAGATGGGCCATGGGTGAGAACACTGAAGTCAGCAGACCTGATGCGAACCTCCCCCTCCATCTGGGACCCGCCCTGGCCTCCCAACCCCATACCTCGTCAGCCTTGGACCCCTCTTGCCCAAGCCCCTGGGCTCTGAGGTCCAGCACTGGTGGCACTTCCCCCAGGAAGGCTCCCAGCCTCCCCTGGCCCACACTGGGCCACCCAGCTCTCTTCCTGAAGGCTGTCCCATGGTGCAGTGAGTGTCCTCAACCACCAAGGAGGCTGGAATGGGGGCTTGACCTGCACTCAGTTGTCCCAACCCACCAGCTCGTATACCAAATCCAACCCACAGAGCAGTCTGGCTTCATCTGGGGGCAGGCAGAGGCAGATAGAAGGACAGACCTGACTCCTGTCCTACCCCCCTTCTCAATTAGCTGCAGCCTTCCAACCTACTCCCTCATCCCAAAAACGCCACCACGGAAGAATCTTGGGGAGCAGGCTGGTACAACCTGGGTGCTGTGGGTCAGAGCACCCTCAGATTTGTTTGTCACCCCATCTGATGTGGACACAGCCATGCCGTCAAGAGATTCCAATCTGAGGGGAAACAAAGACCCTGGCCTGGGAAGCTCCCTGACTGATGGGAGAGACAGCTCTGTCCTCAAAAAGGTCCCAGTCTGATGGAGGAAACAGACTTGTTCAGGGGGCACAGCCTCAGCCTGAGAGAGAAAACAGTTCTGTCAGGGAGGCCCAGAGTGATAGGGGAGACACAGTTCTGCCCAGGGAGCTTCCAAGCTAAGGGTGGAGCCACAGCCCTACCCTGGGAGCTCCCCGGCTGAGGGCGGAGACAGCCTCTGCCTAGGGAGCTCCCAGTCAAAAGGGGGAGACACAGCCCTGCCCTCCTGGAGTCCCCAGCCTAATGGAGAAGGCACAGGCCCTGTCCAGAGACACAGTCCTGCCCCGGTTGCTCCCGACCTGACAGGAGAGTCACATCTCTGCCCTCTCATGCTCCCAAACTGATGAAGGAGATATTGCTTGGGGGTGGGGAGTGGATTGCTGGGCGCAGGTAGCTCCCAGTCCGACGCGCCGGAGACAGAGCCTTGCTCAGGTTGCTCCCAGTCTGGGGGGAAAGACCGGGCCCTATGCAGGGAGCTCCCTCCCATCCAATGGAGGAGGCAGATCCAGGTACAGGCACTGCCAGCTCCCGTGTGGTCAGAGCTGGGGCAAAGAGAGGAACATCTGGCTGAGAAGCCCGAAGCGGGTCATAGGGGCTCTGCTCTACAAGGGGGGCGGGAAGGCTCCATAACGGAGGGGCCATGGGAGCGGGGCTTTGAAAACTGAGTCTAACCCTGGATCAACCCCCCTTCCTCCTTATTCCTCCAGCGGCCTCTAGGGCCCCTCGCTCCAAGCCCCCTCCCCGCGGCCCCGCCCCATCCCCTGCATCCAAGCCCCCTCGCCGGGGTCCCGCCCCCTGCATCCAAGCCCCCTCCCTGTGGCCCCACCCCATCTCTCTCTACCTAAGCCCCATACGACGGGGCCTCGCCCCTAGCCCTCCATCCAAACCCCTTCCCCGAGGCCCCGCCCCAGTCTCCTCCATACAAACCCCCTCCCCCGGGGCCCCGCCCCCAACCCTTCACCCCGCGAACGCCCTCCCTCCCTCCACCTCCCTCGTCCCTGCTCCCCACCCTCCGGCGCGCTCATCCGAGGCTCCAGGCCTCACCTTGACCCGCTCCAGCTGCTTGAGGACGTGCTCCCGCCGCCGACCCGCTGCCCGCTTCCCCCCGGCACCCCCGGGACCGCCGCCGCCGCTCCCGGCCCCGCTGTTCCGCTCCGATTTCGAGCTGGGCGCCATTTTCACCCCCTCCCTCCACTTCCGGAGCAACCGGCCCCTTCGCCCCACCCCTGCCGCCTCCTGATTGGCCCTTCCTCGGGACTGTGGCCCGCCGGTTGGGTGAAAGCCCGCTCTCTGGGCATTTTCCCGCTGCACCTGTCCATCAAGGCCGTCTCGGCTCTTGATTGGTAGAGGTGTTACAGCACTCGCGGCCTGTCTCCTTGTTCCCGCCTTACCTCAAGGACTTACCAATCAGAGGCCACGTTTTTTCTCCTCTCCCAGATGACATTGATCCAATAGGCCTAAACCCTGTCCGTTTCGATGGCGTCTCGCCCTCCCGTGTCTGGTGGGTTTCCATGGAGACCCCAGGCGGTCCAGGCCAGTGGGCGGGGCGATGGAAGTCTGTGGTCCGCAAGGGGCGGATTCCCAACCCAGAGCTGTCCCGGCCCAGGCAGAGTGGGCCGGAGATCTGGCGAGTAGCGCTGGGCCGCCAGTCTGGGCCGAGGAAAGGGATTTGCTGAGGATGAGATTCGATGAAGGCATCTTTCAGATGGGCTGAGGGAAGCCTGGCCGGTTGCTGCTGATGATTATCGTGATAACGGCGACAATAATAGCATAAAACCCTTACATAGCGGTTCCGTACACGGGCATGATTCTGAATGCCCCTCAATGTAAAGTCCACATATACCGTAATAACTGGTTTAATCCTTACAACAATTCCATGTGTTAGGCCACTATTATTATACCCATTTTACAAATGAAGCTAATAAACAAAAGGAACAGATACTAATTGTTGGATGTCTACTGCATGCATCATCTGTGCACTAACTCATTTAATCTCCGCAACAGTCTTGGAGATAGATCCTTTTATTATCTTCATTTTGTTGTTGTTAGCTGTCCTCAAGTTGGCCCCAACTCATGGCGACCGCAGGCACCACTGAACAAAACGCTGCCCAGTCCTGTGCCATCCCCTTGATTGGTTGCGGATCTGACCATTGTGATCCATATTGGCTGATTTTCAGAAGTAGGTCGCCAGGCCTTTTTTCCTAGTCTTAATCTGGAAGCTCCACTGAAACCTGATCAGCAACATAGTAACAAGAAAGCAAGCCTCCACTGACTTACAGGTGATGACTGTACATGAGGTACATTGGCTGGAAATCTTCATTTTACACGTGATGAGACTGTAGCTCCCCCAAGTACCTGATACACATATATACATTGTAGAAATGAATTATTGTCACAGTAATCAGAGGAAGTGAATGAATCGCGCTTTCTGTATTCTTCCAGGCTCACACATTCATTTAGTCAACAAATATATATTGAGCACCTACTATGTTCTATGTATCACATTTCTGTTATACATAGAGTTGCTATAAGTCGCAGCTGACTCAAGAGCAACTAACAACAAAAACTATGTTCTAAGCACTGGGGCTACAACAATGAACGAAACAGACAATAAACAAGGAAACAAATATCTGTTATCTAATTCCAGGTAGGGCTAGAAAGTGAGCGGAAGGAAGAAGTTTGTTTAGAGAGAACACTCTGTGAAGTAGAGGAGTAGAAATATTCCAGGCAAAGGCAAAGGTGGCGGGGGTGAGGGGGTGGGGGGGAGTGGGGTGGGGAGGAATGAGGACACATGTTTGAGAGACTGCAAGAAGGCCTGTTGGGCCAGAGAAGGAATGAGCAGAGAAAAAAGTGAGGAAAGCCATGGTAAACAAGGTGTTTGGATTTTATTCTTAAGTGTAAAGGGCAGCCTCAGGAAGGTTTTCAGCTGGAGATGATGGAATCTGATATGAGATTTTAAAAGATTTTTGTAATCCAACAAATTAAATAAATATCCATGAGTCCATAGTGGTGTAAATAAATGATTGAATAAATAAATAAACGGGATGGGGCAAATATTCCTCGCAAAAGAATTCCAATAAATAAATGTAGAAGGAAAAAAAATAAATGTAGATGGAATAAGGAAAATAGAAATTCACCATTAGACAAACACCATCATTAAACTGCTGCAGGCAAGATCCATCGATGGATGTTAAATTAATGGATGAAGCTTTAAGGAGAAATAGGACATTTGCATAGCTTCAAAGTATCTCTCCCAAAACATGTATTAATTATTGTAGGTGTTTTTACATATGTCCACACATTTTTTTGATACTCCTCCTAGCTTAATTTCCCTCCTTGGATGTAGGCTGGATTTAGTGACTGGTTTCTAGGAAATAGAGTATGGAATGGGAAAAATAGTTAACTTAGCCATGGAGAAGCCTAGCAAAAAACTACCTTAACCAAGTGGTCAAGGTCAGCATTACCAGGGATAAGTCATGCTGATATCATGGACCCCAGATATAATGCAATGAGGAAGGCATTTCATCTTCGTGGTAGATAGACAGCTACTGTTGGGTCAACTCTGACTCATGATGACCCTATTTACAACAGAACAAAATATTACCCAGTCCTTCATCATCCTCATGATCACCAGTATGTTCATGTCAATTATTGCAGATATTGTGCCAACCTGTCTGACCGAGGGTCTCCCTTGCCCTTGCTGGCCCTCTACTTCACCAAGCATGATATCCTCCTCAAGTGATTGATCCTTCCTGATGAAGTGTCCAAAGCAAGCAAGTCAGACAATGGTCTGTTGGGATACATAAGGTTTCCATCAGCTAATTTTCAAAAGTAGCTCTCCAGTCCTTTCTTCCTAGTTTGTCGTAGTCTGAAAACCTGTCCACCATGGGTGACCCTGCTGGTATTTGAAATACCAGGGGCATAGCTTCCAGCATCACAGTAACATGAAAGTCACCACACTATGACAAAGCATGCCTTTGTGGTATTGTCCCCTAAACCCATAACCTCAATCTAATCACGAGAAAACATCAGATGTTTGTCCCAAGTTGAGGGACATTCTACAAAATACCTGACTAGTACTCTTTAGAAGTGTCAAGGTTATGAGAAGCAAGGAAAGACCAAGAAATCATCACACATCAGAGGAGACTAAGGAGACATGATGACTAAGTGAAATGTGATGTCCTGGATGGGATCCTGGGACCGAAAACTACGTTAGTGGGAAAACTGCAGTATGTAGTCTTTGTTAATAGCATTATACCACTGTTAGTTGATTTCTTAGTTTTGACCAAAGTACTATGGTTATGCAAGAGTTAACATTAGGGGAAGCTGGGTGAAGGGTATACAGGAATTCTCTGTACCACCTTTGCAACTCTTCTATAAATCTATAATTATTTCAAAATAAAAAGTTTTAAAAAGAGTGGAATTTGGCAGTGCCTCAATAAGTTAAACATAAATTGCCCTATGATTCAGCAGTTCCACTTCTAGGTATATACCCAAAAGAATTGAAAACAGGTCTTCAAACAAACACTTACACATGAATGTTCATATTCACAATATCCAAAACATAGAAACAACCCAAATGTCCATCAATAGATGAATGGATAAACACAATGTGGTATATCCATTCATACAATGGAATATTACTCAGCTGTAAAAAAGGAATGAAATACTGATACATGCTGCAACATGGAATGAACCTTGAAAACATGCTAAGTGAAAAGAAGCCAGACACAAAAGACCACATGTTGTAGGATTCCTTTTATATGAAACGTCCAGAATAAGCAAATTCAGAGACAGAAAGCAGATTGGTGGTTGCCAAGTGGGGTGGGTGTGACTGTTTAATGGGCATGAGGATTTTCTGTTGGGAAGCTGAAAAAATTCTGGAACTAGATAATGGTCGTCACCATTGCACAATTGCTGGTTTTGGCCACTTGGACAAGTGTTTTATCAGGAGACATTCATCCCTCCCGAAGACCTTGGGTACGCAGGGTACTCACGGAGCAGAGCCTTCCCCAAGAGCTGTTAGGAATCCATGCTAGGTGTCTTCCCAATACAGTGGCCAAATTGCCCCCACCCTGGCAGCCTCAGTGACCTCCTCACCTGGGATAACGGAGACCATGCAGTGGGACTCCTTACCTCCTTCCCAGAGACCCACCTCCATCTGCCCCAGCAGAAGAGGCCTTGCATCAATTATCCATTGTATAATAAACAACTCCAAATACAGTGGTGTAAAACAATAGTAATTATTCATTATTATCATCTCTCATGGTCCTCTCATGACTGGACTCAGCTGGGTGGTTCTCACTCTAGGTCTTTCACGCAGTTATGGTCAGAGGTGGCTTGAGCTAGAGTCACCTTCAAGGCTTCCTTACTCCATGCTGACTGTCAGCTAGTGAGATCAGCTGGAACAGCTACATATGGCCTCTTTATGCCTCCTGGGCTTCCTCACAACATGGCAGCTGGTATCCAAGGATGTCTTAGTTATTTAGTGCTGCTATAACAGAAATACCACAAGTGGATGGCTTTAACAAAGAAAAACTTATTCTGTCACAGTTCAGGAGGCTAGAAGTCCAAATTCAGGATGCCAGCTCCAGGGGAAGACTTTCTGTCTCTGTTGGCTCTGGGGGAAGGTCCTTGTCATTAATCCTCCCCTGCTCTAGGAACTTCTCAGCACAGGGACCCTGGGTTGAAGGATGCACACTCCTGGCTCTACTTTCTTGGTGGTATGAGGTACCCCTCGTCTCTCTGCTCAGTTCTCTCTTTTATATCTCAAAAGAGACTAATTTGAGACACAGCCTAATCTTGTAGATTGAGTCCTGCCTCATTAACATAACTGTCACTAATCCCACCTCAGTAACATCATAGAGATACAATTTACAACACATAGAAAAATCACATCAGATAACAAAATGGTGGTAAAACTGCCACCGTGGAAAGGGCCACATAAACCAGAGACTTCATCAGCCTGAGACCAGAAGAACTAGATGGTGCCCGGCTACCACCAATAACCGCCCTGACAGGGAACACAACAGAGAGTCCCCGATGGAGCAGGAGAAAGGTGGGGTGCAGAACTCAAATTCTAGCAAAAAGACCAGACTTAATGATCTGACTGAGACTGGAGGAACCCCAGAAAGCATGGCCCCTGGGTTCTCTATCAGCCCAGAACTAAAACAATTTCCGAGGATAACTCTTCAGACCAGGACTGGACTGGACTGTGGGACATAAAGCGATACTCGTGAGGCGTGTGCCTCTTAGCTCAAGTAGATACAAGAGACTAAATGGGCAGCTTCTGTCCGGAGGTGAGATGGGAAGGCAGAGAGGGTTAGGAGCTGGTTGAATGGACATGGGGAATCAGGGGTGGAAAGGAGGAGTGTGCTGTCATGGTATGGGGAGAGCAATTAGAGTCACATAACCATGTATGTATAAATTTTTGTATGGGAAAAAATTTAAAAAACCTACCACAGTGAAGCAGTGATTTACACATATTTTACGCATCAAAGACGTGGTGAAACCCTGTGAAATTGTGCATGACAGTAAGCACAAGTAAGTAAGTAAGCACAAGTAAGCCTGTGTGTACCTTGCTTATTGGGTAATCCATCCCTGGCCCCTAAGTGAAATTTGAGTGCTCAGAGGTGCAGTTCTTTTTGGTACACCATAGCCTCTAAACACAAGCCAGTTGTGTCATCTGAAGCTCAACATGGAAACAGAGAGGGAAGCTGGCTGTCTTGGAATTACTGCTGGGTGCTGTGTTGGACTCACACAGGATCCTTCTTGAGGGATTCCCAAGAATTTTTTTTTTTGCTAACTTAGTTAATTTTGTTGTTGTTGTTGTTAGGTGCCATTGAGTCGGTTCCAACTCATAGCAACCATATGTACAACAGAACGTAACACTACCTGGTCCTGTGCCAGCCTCACAATCATTGTTATGCTTGAGCCCATTGCTGCAGCCACTGTGTCAATCCATCTCATTGAGGGTCTTCCTCTTTTTCGCTGATCCTCTAATTTACCAAGCATGATGTCCTTCTCCAGGGACTGATCCTTCCTGATAACATGTCCAAAGTATGTGAGATGTAGTCTAGCCATCCTTGCTTCTAAGGAGCATTCGGGTTGTACTTCTTCCAAGATAGATTTGTTCGTTCTTTTGGCAGTCCATAGTATATTCAATATTCTTCACCAACACCACAATTTAAAGGCGTTGATTCCTCTGTGGTCTTCTTTATTCTTCGTCTGGCTTTCGCATGCATATGAGGCGATTGAAAACACCATGGCTTGGGTCAGGCATACCTTAGTCTTCAAGGTGACATCTTTGCTTTTCAACACTTCGAAGAGGTCTTTTGCAGCAGATTTGCCCAATGCAATGCGTCTTTTGTTTCCTGACTGCTGCTTCCATGGGTGTTGATTGTGGATACAAGTAAAGTGAAATCCTTGACAACTTCAAACTTTTTTCCATTTATCATGATGTTGTTTATTGGTCCAGTTGTGAGGATTTTTGTTTTTTTTTTAGGTTGAGGTGCAACCTATACTAAAGGCTGTAGTCTTTGATCTTCATCAGTAAGTACTTCAAGTCCTCTTCACTGTCAGCAAGCAAGGTTGTCATCTGCATAACGCAGTTGTTAATTAGTCTTCCTCCAATCCTGATGCCCTGTTCTCCTTCATATATTCCAGCTTCTTGGATTATTTGCTCAGCATACAGATTGAATGGGTAAGGTGAAAAGATACAACCCTGACGCACACCTTTCCTGACTTTAAACGACGCAGTATCCTCTTGTTCCGCTCGAACAACTGCCTCTTGATCTATGTACAGGTTCCTCATGAGCACAGTTAAATGTTCTGGAATTCCTGTTCTTCACAACGTTATCCATAATTTGTTATAATCCACACAGTCAAATGCCTTTGCATAGTCAATAAAACACAGATAAACATCTGTCGTGGGTTGAATTGCGTCCCCTCAAAATATGTGTCAACTTGGTTAGGCCATGATTCCCAATATTGCGTGGTTGTCCTCCATTTCATGATTGATGTAATTTGCCTATGTGTTGTAAATCCTAATCTCTGCCTGTGGTTAATGAGACAAGATTAGATTATGTTAAAGAGGATTAAGGTGAGAGGTAACACCCTAATTCAGGTCACATCCCTGCTCCAATGTGAAAGGAGTTTCCCTGGGGTGTGGCCTGCATCACTTTTTATCTTACAAGAGATAAAAGCAAAGGGAAGCCAGAAGAGAGTCGGGGACCTCATACCTCCAAGAAGGCAGTGTTGGGAGCAGAGCATGTCTTTTAGACCTGAGGTTTCCTGCATTGAGAAGCTCCTAGACCAGAGGAAGATTAATGACAAGGACCTTCCTCCAGAGCCAACAGGCAGACAAAGCCTTCCTCGAGAGCTGATGCCCTGAATTTGGACTTCTAGCCTACTAGACTGTGAGAGAATAAATTTCTCTTTGTTAAAGCCATCTACTTGTGGTATTTCTGTTATAGCAGCACTAGATAACTAAGACAACATCTTTCTGGTATTTTCTGCTTTCATCCAGGATCCATCTGACATCTGCAATGATATCCCTGGTTCCACGTCCTCTTCTGAATCCACCTTGAATTTCTGGCAGTTCCCTGTCAATATATTGCTGCAGCCGCTTTTGAACAATCTTCAGCAAAATTTTACTTGCATGTGATATTAATGATATTGTTCGATCATTTCTGCATTCGGTTGGTTCACCTTTCTTGGGAATAGGCATAAATGTGGATCTCTTCCAGTCAGTTGGCCAGGTTGCTGTCTTCCACATTTCTTGGCATAGATGAGTGAGCACCTCCAGTGCTGCATCCGTTTGTTGAAACATCTCGATTGGTATTTCATCAATTCCTGGTACTTTGTTTTTCACCAATGCCTTCAGCGCAGCTTTGTCTTCTTCCTTCAGTACCATTGGTTCCTGATCATATGCTGTGGTTGAACGTTGACCAATTCTTTTTGGTATAGTGACTCTGTATATTCTTTCCATCTTCTTTTGATGCGTCCTGTGTCATTTAATATTTTCCCCATAGAATCCTTCAGTATTGAATTCTTTTTTCTCAAGTTCTTTCAGCTTGAGATATGCTAAGCATGTTCTTTCCTTTTGGTTTTCTATCTCCAGGTCTTTGCACATTTCATTATAATACTTTACTTTGCCTTCTCAAAAAGCTGTTTGAAATCTGTTCTGCTTTCTCGCTTCAACATTTTTTTCCTTTTGCTTTAGCTATAATATAATACAGAAAAGCCCATACCAAACATTAGTACGTTGAACAAATAATTGTGAAATGAACATCAATAAATTACCAAGACAAAGAAATAAAATACTGCCAATATCCCACAAGCTCTCTTTCCTAGTCTGGGTCCCCCCAGAAGCAGACTCTGAGACAAGGATATGGGCAAGCAGTATCTGGGGAAGCTGATCCCAAGAAACACAAGTAGAGCAGCAGGGAAGTGAGAGAGGGAAGGAAAAGCAGATAGTAAAGGGTGTGTTATCAAGGAAGTTTCCACTATGGGCTCAGTCCCACTGGGGACCTCTGGGAGATAACGGAGAACATTCCCCAGAGTCATCCCACCCAGGGAGTGAGGCAGCTGGGGTATTATCCATCTATGGACTGCTTCCAGGAAATGTTAACTCCTCAGAACTTCAAGCTCAGGGGGAATGAGCTCTTGCGGCCAGAAAAAGCTCTCACATGGAGGTGCTAGCAGTTGGAAGCCCTTTGGTTGATATAGGGGGCATGGTAAGTATACAGGACATATGGTTGGGGCCAGAATATGTCAAGCTTAGAGGACCCAGTTCTTGCCACCTCCAGGTGTGTCCATCCCTACTGGACAGGAAGTCCAAAAAGAACAAGATGACATGCCCACCCCAGAACTCACACCCTCCCTTTTAGACCTTGCTCTGGGTATCTGGGACCCCAGAATTCTCTGCCCAGGACCTGAGGGTTGGCCAAGGGTTGGCTGTTGTGGAGTGTCAGGAAGTAGGCAGATGGAGCTTAGATGAACAACCTGGGGTCTCCATACATGTGTGCATGAGACCTTCACACCAGAAGGCAGAGTTGGAGCTGAAAAGAGAAGGGAGAAGGACTATGGGCTAGAGATTGGCTCTTTCACACCACCACATACTGGTGTGGAACTCTGAAGAGTCCTACAGTTCTTAGAACCAACCTGGTCTTTCAGGACCTAATGAAGGTAGGAAGAAAGTCTCATGGTAGGAAGATAAAACATACATATTTTAACTTTTTGTTTTAGGACATACATGTTTTAACTTTTTATTTGGAGATCATTTAAAACTTCCAGAGAGATGCAAAAATAATAGAGTTAGTGTATACCCCTCACCCAGCTTCCCCTAATGTTAACCTCTTGCATAAATATATGTTGTTCCATTATCAAAATCAGGAAGTTAACATTGTACAAATACTATTAACCAATCTATTCCTGGCATAATAGACTGTATGATCGTCCAATTCAAAATGACCAATACCAGTCCATTTCAGCTCACTAATGCCTAGGATATCAATCTTTATGCATTCCATTTTATTTTTGATGACTTTCAATTTTCCTAGATTCATACTTTGTACATTCCATGTTCGGATTATTAATAGATGTTTGTTGCTGTTTCTTCTCATTTTGAGTCATGTCAGTCACATCAGCAAATGAAGGTCCTGAAAGCCTTACTCCATCCATGTCATTAAGGTCAACTATACTTTGAGGAAGCAGCTCTTCCCCAGTTGTATTTTGAGTGCCTTCCAACCTGAGGTGCTCATCTTCCAGCACTATTTATTCCAGACAATATTTCACTGCTATTCATAAGGTTTTCACTGGCCAATTTTTTCAGAAGTAGACCACCCGGTCCTTCTTCCTAATCTGTTTTAGTCCGGAAGAAAATATTGAAGTTGTCAAAGATTTCATTTTACTTGGATCCACAATCAACACCCGTGGAAGCAGCAGTGAAGAAATAAAACGACTTACTGCATTGGGCAAATCTGCTACCAAAGACCTCTTTAAAGTGTTAAAAAGCAAATATG
Organism: Dugong dugon; assembly: GCA_030035585.1. NCBI lineage: Eukaryota > Metazoa > Chordata > Mammalia > Sirenia > Dugongidae > Dugong > Dugong dugon. The sequence goes on along the minus strand of CM057462.1, from coordinate 17,765,438 downwards.
TCACTTTGAGGACTAAGGTGGACCTCATCCAAGCCATGGTATTTTCAATGGCCGCATATGTATGTGAAAGCTAGACAAAGAATAGGGAAGACTGGAGAAGAATTGATGCCTTTGAATTATGGTGCTGGTGAAGAATATTGACTATACTGTGGACTGCAAGAAGAACAAACACATGTCTTGGAAGAAGTGCAGCCAGAATGCTCATCTTACATACCTTGGACACGTTATCAGGAGGGACTAGTCCCTGGAGAAAGACATCATTCTTGGTAAAGTAGATGGTCAGCAAAAGAGGAAGACCCTCAATGAGATGAATTGACACAGTGGCTGCAAGGATGAGCTCAAGCATAGCGATGATTGTGAGGATGGCACAGGACAGGGCAGTGTTTTGTTCTGTTGTGCATAGGGTTGCTATGAGTCAGAACCAATTGGATGGCATCTGTCATGGATTGAATTGTGTGCCCCCAGAATATGTGTCAACCTGGCTAGGCCATGATTTCCAGTATTGTGTGATTGTGCACCGTTTTGTCATCTGATGTGATTTTCGTATGCGGTGTAAAATCTTACCTCTATGACGTTAATGAGGTAGAAGCAGAGGCAGTTATGTTAATGAAGCAGGACTCAATCTACAAGATTAAGTCAATCTCTTTTGAGATATAAAAGAGAGAAGTGAGAAGAGACACACAGGGACCTCATACCACCAAGAAAGAAGAGCAGGAGTGTGGGTCCCTGCCCTGAAAAGCAACTAGACCAGGGAAAGATTGATGACAGGGACCTTCCATCAGAGCCGACAGAGAAGAGAAAGACTTCCTCTGGAGCTGATGGCCTGAATTTGGACTTGTAGCCAACTAGACTGTGACAGAATAAATTTCCTTTGTTAAAGCCATCCACTTGTGGTGTTTCTGTTACAGCAGCACTAGATAACTAAGACAGTACCTAACAACAACATTAACCAATTTACAGACTTTATTTGGATGTCACCAGTTTTCCCATGAAGGTTCTTTTTTTTTCTGGTACAGGACCCCATCCAGGACATCACATTTCATTTAGTCTTCAGATGTCTCCTCTAGCCCATGACAGTTTCTAAGTCTTTCCTGATCTTTCATGGCCTTGCCTCTTTTGAGAAGTACTGGTTACTAATTTTGTAGAATGCCCCTCCATTTGAGTTTATCTGATATTTTCTCATGATTAGACTGGAGTTATGGGTTTTGGGGAAGAATATTTCAGAGGTGAGATGCCTTTCTCATCATATCTGTGGTGCAATGGATCACTTTTGTGGGGCCTTTGTCACCATGGTCTTGTATCTTCCACCCAAATGATTGGTCAGGACTGTACAAATAAGGTAATTGTGGCCCACCAAAGGGACTAGTCAGTTTGCCATCAAGCTAGACTTAAAATGAGCCATCCCAGAGGTGGATAAGGGAGGATCTCACCACCACCAAGGAAGAACAGCCAGGAGTAGAGCATATCCTTTGGACCTGGAATCCTTGTGCTGAGACTCTCCTGGAGCCAGGAGACAGAGAAAGAGAGAGAGCTGTAACACTGAGGACAGCAAGAAGTAGTGGCAGAGAAAAGGCAGCAGGAGTGATCTGCAGGAGACCACATGCTGGGCTTCTGGGCCCACAGAGCGAGAAAGCTGAGTGCCTTTGGGCAGGAGGCTTGCTGTTGGAGTAGGATATCTCCAGGCACTTGGCGGAGCTAGGTATGTTGATCCAGGGAGGTAGAACTGAGCGCCTTTGGGCCGAGGCTTACTGGCGGAGTGGGGTGCCTTTTAAAAGAGCTTTGTAACACTTGCTTGAGCAGGGCAGAGGCCGAGGGCCGGAGAGGCATGCCTGCAGGCACAGATGAGAAGAGGCTGTCCTGATGAAGAACTGTATCTTGAGCATTCCTGAACCTGAACTGCAACCCGTTACTTCCCTAATAAGCCCCATAATCATGAGTATTGTCTATGAGTTCTGTGTGCCCATTGCAATGAATTATCGATCCCAGCAGACAAGTAGAGTGCTGTGGGAGGGACAGTTGGTGTCAGAACTGGTAAAGATGGTGAAGAGAAGAGGCACCTCTGACTTCTGCCTCACAGGAATCAGCCTTGGGCTGTTGATCTTGATTCTCCTTCCCCCTTGCGAAGTTAGAGGAGGTCAGACACTGCCCCTACTCCGTTTTTATGATATCATATCAGGGCTTATATGATATCCACATGAATTATCATCAGTGATGTTAACCATCTTCACTTTATTAAGATATTGTCTGCTATGTGTCTGCATTGTAAAGTTATTATTTTTCCTTTAATAAATATTTTTGGGGAGATACTTTTGACACAGTGCAAATATTCTGATTCTTCTTAAAATTTCACCTACTAGTTTTAATTTTAACATCCACTAGTGGATCTTGCCTGCAACAGTTATTACTGTGGTGTTTAAAAGGAGATTTTCTATTTTACTCATTCCTTCTACACTTACTACTTAGAATTCTTAGGTAAGCAAGACATGTCTCTTTCCCCTTATTTGTTTATTTAATGGTTCATTTATATTGTATGTACTCCTGGATATTTATTTTATTGTGGGAGTTATAATTTTGTTTATGGCAAGACTTCATCTCACATACTTGGGACATGTTATCATGAGGGACCAGTTCCTGGAGAAGGACATCATACTTGGTAGAGTAGAGAGTCAGCAAAAAAGAGGAAGACCCTCAACGAGATGTACTGACACAGGGGCTGCAATGATGGGCTCTAGCATAACAATGATTGCGAAGATGGCACAGGACCGGGCAGTGTTTTGTTCTGTTGTACAGAGGGTTGCTATGAGTCAGAACTGACTCAATGGCACCTAACAACAACAACAATTTTATTTATTTTGTTGCTCAAAACATTCAATCTTTGGTCATAAGGCGCTCCTTCAGGTTGGCTCCTGTGTCCCTTTAACATGACCCTATCCTTTTGTTTTGTAAGTAGCTCCTACTTTCTGGCACACAAGATGCTCCAGCATCATCTTGTAATTTCCCTGCCCTTGCCCTGGAATCAACCAATTATCCAGGATCCCTGGTTCCTTTTATTGGAGAATGGTATTAGAAGCCAAGATTTGGGTGCTGAGTGTGCTCATTGCTAGTGGGGTGTCATGATAGAACATAATTTATTTCACAGTTTGCTTTATTTATAACATAGAGTACCAGGGCCTCCATTTGTACTCTGAAATGTTAGGGGCAGGCCTGCCATCCATCACCCCTTCTCCCGGCATCCCTAACTTCTCTTACAACCCTTCCTTCTCCAGCAAACAGTGTCACCATTCCCCTACGCTGAAACTCACTTCTTTTCTCTTTCTCTCTTTTTTTTGCCTACTCTTCAGAGGCAACAGAGCACAAAAATTTAGAGTTCCTGCTGATCATACATCATTTTCCAGAGAATAATTTTAAGCTTTCATCCTTAATAGATATATTTATTTACACACTACTTAAACTACTCTTTATATCATATGAATCCCAATATGTGCATGGAATACAGGCATTAAACAAGAAGACAAGTAAATGGAACCAGAAATTAACATTTTTTCCCTACATCCAACTTTGTAGACCCTGGCTTGAGTTCAATCTTCATTGTGGCCCAAAGTGCTAGTTACTCTCCCAGTACTGGTTTTCCCATTTATCTGTGGTAATAGAATCCCAATTTTTATCTGGACATATCACAGCCCAGCATAAAAGAAGTTTCTTAGCTTCCCTGACCACGTTTATAAAGGGAGGTAGCATGGCCACCTGATTAAAAGATGGACAGGTTGGAGAACCATTTGTTGGGTGAGTATCACCTCAGGGATGAAGACTGGGAAACTGGGTTTCAGTTTATGGGACTGAGCCTCCAAACCAGCCCCAAGAATCTCCTCTAGCCTGTTATATGAGAGAGAAACTTCCTCCTCGATTAAGCCACTGTTAACGGCTACCTTTATGCAAACTTTATGCAAATGAATACAATATGTATATGAACTGTATATAGTATTTATAACAAAGCTTTTGAAATTTTCATTTTTTTAAAATAAGTATTACATTCACGTGGTATGAAATTGAAAAGGAAGAAGATGCCTGAATGGTCAATAAGCAAATAAAAAAGTGTTTCACATTGTTAGTCATGAGGAAAATAGAAGTCAAAACCACAATGAGATACCACTTAACACTCACTAAAACAGCTAAAATTAAAAAGACAGACCATACTACTGTTAATGAGGATATGAAGGAACTGGAACTCTCATATACTACTGGTGGAAATATAAAATGCTGCAATCCCTTTGGAAGACAGTTTGGCAGTGTCTTAAAAAGTCAACCACGTGATCTAGTCATTTTATTCCTAGGTGTTTATCCAAGAGAAATTTTAAAAACATACATTTACTCAAAGGCTTGTACATGACTCCTTACGGCAGCTTTTTTCTTAATACCCCAAACAGGGAAACAACCCCAAAGTCAATCAACATGTGACAAATTGTAGCACATGCATACAGTGGAACACTACTAGGCAATAAAACCAGAATGAGGTATGGATATATGCACCCACATGGATGAATCTCAAAATCACTCTCCTAAATGGAAAAAGCTGGACACCGAAAACTACATACTCTATGATTCCATTTATATACATTTCTAGAAAATGCAACCTAATCTATAGTGACAAAAAGTAGATCAGTGGTTGCCTGGGGTTAGGGGTGGAGGGAAGAAGGGAGCGATGGATGATAAAAGGGAACAAGAAAACTTCTGAAGGTGATGGAAATATCCACTAACTTGATTATGGTGATGGTTTCATGGGTGTATGTATTTTGAGTTTTGAAACGAGTTTTGACTCACATACACTTTAAGTATTTTATTGTACATCACTGGTACCTCAATAAAGTTTTTAATTCAACGGATCCACAAGGATATTCCATGGCAAGTCCCCCTCCACCCCCAGCCCTAACTATCCAGTTCACCCAGAGCCAGCCAACAGTTTTTGTTTTGTTTTTTTAAATTTAAGGAAATGATAAGTATTGTTAACATCACTCTGCAACTTCTTTTCCTCCCACAAGTTTAGCTCTACTTTTGTTAATATGTGTAGTAAGTGGAATGGTGACCCACAAAAAGATATGTCCACATCCTAACCCCTAGAACCTGTGAAGGTGATCTTATCTAGAAAAAAAGTTTTTGCAGATGTAATGAAGTTAAGGATCTTGAGACAACATCATCCTGGATTACCTGGATGGGCCCTAAAGCAATGACAAGTATGCTTATAAGAGAGAGAATAGGAGAAATAGACACAGATACAGAGAAGAAGGCCATGTGAAGACGGGGGCAGAGACTGAGTAATATATCTACAAGCCGAGGAATGCCTGAAGTCACCAGAAGTGAGGAGAGAAGCAAGGAAGGGATTCTCCTTCAGAGCTCCAGAAGGATCCAATCCTGCCAACACCTTGATTTTGGACTTCTGGCCTCCACAACTGTGAGAGAATAAATCCTGAATTTAACAAAAGCATTTATTATCTCATATGGTTTGTATGGAGGAGCCCTACTGGCGCAGTGGTTAAGCGCTGGACTGCTAACCTGCAGTTCGAACTCACCAGCTGCACCACAGGAGAGAGATGTGGCAGTCTGCTTCTGTAAAGGTATGCATCCTTGAAAACCCTATGGGCCAGTTCTACTCTGTCCTGTGGGGTCCCTGTGAGTCATAATTGACTCCACAGTAACGGCTTTTTTTTTTTTTTTAATGGTTTGTATGGGTCAGGAATTTGGGAGAATTTATGTTGTTTTAAGCCATGCAGTTTGTGGTCATTTGTTATGGCAGCCACAGGAAATGAATGCAATACATATAGATGGAGTTTGTTCCTTGGGCATGCTAGATGTAGTTCTCTATTATTTTAACATAACACTTTTTATTTATGAGCTTTTTTCATTCACTCATTGTACTGTATTCACCAATCACCTGCTACCGGTGCTTTTCTAGGTGCTGGGTTACAAAGGTTGAGTCTGGCAAAGGCCCCACCCCCGTGGAGCTGACATTCTGGTGGGGGAGATGAACAATGAACAAATAAAAAAATTCAGGACGTGAGAAACGTCAGGAAGAAAAATAAGGCAGGAGGAGGGGAGAGGGAGACCAAAATGTTGCTTTGGATCTGGAGTGGAAGCGAGGAGGCTTTCTGAAGGAGGGACACTTGAGCAGAGGCTTGAGGGAGCGGCCCTGTGGGGTTGAGGCAAGAGCACGTCCTCCTGCTAATAAATGAGGTGGCAGGGAACGTCCTTGTTGCATCTGCTGGAGCTATGTGAGAGTTTTTCTAGAAGAAATTGCTAAACCTCGGAGTATCAGAGAAAGAGCAAAGCTTCAAATATCCCTTTTGCTGCCCCCGGCCGGCCGCCCGTTGGTGGTTAAGCGGGACCACACGACTAATCTTAGCCAATGAAATGGGAGAGAAAGTGTCACGTGGCACTTCCGGCCGGAAGCATTAAAAAGCTGATGTGGGAGTTGCCAGTCCCTACACTTGCCACAGCCACTGTGGCGGCTTGTGTTCAAGGTGGTGCAGTCTCTGTGGGAGTGGTCCTTGACTGATTGTGTGGTACAGAAACCCTGCTGATCTGTTGCGGATGTATGGTGTGGACAACCAGCTCTGGTATTAGTCACTAACCTTTGGGGTTGTTTGTTATGCAGAACGATCTTGGTGTTCCTGACTAGTACACATGGCAGGCACATTTCCCATTTTACCAGATATTTTCAGGCTCTTTGTCTCTTTCTGACTCTCCTTCTCCATGGTCATCGCTGGCTTCTCTTCTATGCATCCCTCGGGTGTAAGTATTCCTCAAGTGTCTCTCTCTGTCCCATTCTATTCTTCTCCTCCTCCCTCTCCGACTCTCTTCCTCCTCCTATCCCTCCCCCTACCCTTCCTTCTCCTTTTTTTCTTTAGAGATAATACATGTTTATTGAAGATCTGTAGAGCGTGAAAATATGAGGAAGAAAACGAAACTTCCATAATCCATAGTCACACATCCATGAATACATACTTCTGATATATTTTTTTAGTCCTTTTTTCTAGACACACATATTCTCTTACACCCACAGATACACATTTCAGTAGATTTAAATGATGTTATTTCACATAATATTATATAAAATGCATTTCCCCACATTAAAACTATTTTAAAATATTATTTTTCGTAATGACATAATGTGCCATTCTGTTGAGTCCCGTTCTCTTCTTGATGTATACTTTCTTCTTGGTTAATGTCATCCACAGTGTGGCTTTAATTCTTGCCTCTGTGGATATCCCCCATTTTAGTTAGGATTAGATTCAGCTTCAAAACACAGGAAAAAGAAGAAGAAATAAAAGATAAACAGTGGCTTAAACAAGAGACATGTCTGTTTCTCGCGTTCAAGATGATGATGACTGAAGCTGGTCAGTCCAGGGGTGGCACAATCTTCCATGGTATGAGGATCCAGGTTGCTTCTTATTTTTCCATTCCCAAAATGTTATGGATTGAATTATGTCCCTCAAAAATATGTGTGGTAAATCCTAACCCCCATGCCTGTGGTTATAGTCCCATTTGGGAATGGGTCGTCTTTGTTATGTTAATGAGGCAGAATTATTGTAGGGTGTATCTCGAGTCAATCTCTCTTGAGATATAAGAGATTAGCAAGCAAGAGAAGCAGAGATGGGCAAAGAGAGATGGCAAGCCACATGAAGATCACCAAGAAGCAAAAGCTCAAAGAGACAAGGACCTTCCTCCAAGCCAACAGAGACAGAAAGCCTTCCCCTAGAGCTGGCATCCTGAATTCAGACTTCTAGCCTCCTAAACTGTGAGAAAATAAACTTCTGTTTGTTAAAGCCACCCACTTGTGGTATTTCTGTTATAGCGGCAGTGGATAACTAAGACAAAATTTGGTACTGGGAGTGCAGTGCTGCTCTAACAAATACCTAAAATGTGGAAGTGGTTTTGGAATTGGGTAGTAAGTGGAGGCTGGAAGAGTTTTAAGATGCCTCATAGTAAAAGCTTAGATTGCCTTGAAGAGACTGTTGGTAGAATTACAGACATCAAAGGCAATTCTGGTGAGTGCTCGAAAGTGAGGAGAGCTGTAGAGAAAGTCTCTATCATCTTAGAGAATACATATGGTGCCAGCAACAGAATGTTGCTAGAAATGTGTACATTAAATGTGCTTCTGGTGAGGCTTTAAAAGAAAATGATGAACATGTGATTGGACAATGGAGAAAGGGAGGTGCTTTTTATGCAGTGGCAAAGAGCTTATCTGAATTATGTTCAAATGTTTGGTGGAAGGTAGAACTTGTAAGTGACAAACTTGGATATTTGGCTGATGAGACTTCTAAGCAAGATCTTAAAGGGACTTCATGGTTGCTCCTTGCCATTTATAGTAAAATGTGAGAAGAGATGGACTCGAAAATGAACTGTGCAAAATGAAAACAAAACTTAAAGATTTGGAAAATTCTGTTGTACAAGCTAAGGACACATGTCATATAATTTTCACCAAGGAGGTGGCTACACAATCTTTTTGTTAAAGAGATTAAGCCTGTGACTGATGGATTCACCAACTATCACAACAGAAAACCCGTTAGCTTAGACTAAACGGAATAGAAAAAGAACGAAAGGAGAGAATGCTGTCTACCTTTTGAAATTCTACAGGCAGAAAACAGGCAAAAGGAGCTACTTCTGTTGTCCTCCAAGAAAAGGACTATCCCTGGAGTAGCTTGGAGATCAGCAGAATTGCTGGAAGGAGAAGGGGAAGCAGGGCCTTCTCAGTTTCAAAGGGTGGGGCACAGCCTCCTAGGTTTCAGAGTCGGATCTTCTCCCACTTGGTTCTATAGTGTGGGGCTGCTGTTAAGGTTGCTAGGGAGATGGGGCCGCCAACCAAAGCTGAGGTGGTGGGGTTGCCATGCCTAAGGGGCAGAAGAATGCAGCCTGCTGGGCCAAGGGAGTGGGGTCACCACTCAGGTGGACTAGGAGAATGGGGCCACCTAACGCCAAGGGAACAGAATTGCCATCGCAGAGCACCTGGACAGCAGAGCTGAAGCCCAGTGCTGAGGGGCCTCCACCCAGAATCCAGAGGGCGTGGCCACATCCAGAGTCCAGATGGTCTCAGAGAAGAGAGGATTATCTTTAATCCTTGAGAGCTAATGTGATTTGTTCTGCTGGGTTTTGGACTTTATTGGTGCCTGTTATCCCTTCTTTCCCTCCAGTTTCTCCCATTTGTAAGTAAAATGTCTACCTTGTCCCTGTTCTACCATTGTACTTTGGAAACAGATAGCTCATGTTCTAGTTTTCACAGATTCACAGATGAAGAGAAATTTTGCCCTAGGATGGAATACACCTAAAGTCTCATCCATATTTGATATAGATGTTGAGAAGATGAGATTTTGGACTTGGAGTTGATTTAAGACTTTTGAGATGATGTGATGGGGTGAATGTGTTTTGCATGTGGAAAGGACATAAATTTTGGGTGGCCAGAGAATGGAATGTTATGGATTGCATTGTGTCCCCTAGAAATATGTGTTGTAAATCCTAACCCCTATGACTGTGGTTATAGTCCCGTTTGGGAATGGATTGTCTTTGTTACGAGGCAAGATTAGTGTAGGGTGTATCTTGAGTCAGTCTCTTTTGAGATATAAAAGAGATTAAACACACAAGTGAGATAAGCAGAGATGGGGAAAGAGACATGCCAAGCCACATGAAGATCACCAAGAAGCAAAAGCTCAAAGAGACAAGGACCTTCCTCCAAGTTGACAGAGAGACAAAGCCGTCCCCTACAGACAGCACCTTGAATTCAGACTTCTAGCCTCCTAAACTGTGAGAAAATAAATTTCTGTTTGTTAAAGCCACCCACTTGTGTTATATTTGTTACAGCAGCACTAGATAACTAAGACACCAAGGTAACTTCATAGTCCAACATGGCTGCTGTATTTCCACCCATCACATCTATATCCCAATAGTAGGAATTAGAAAGTACCTCCTTTTCCTCAAAGTTTCACATACTTCTGCTAACATCCTACTAGCAGAACATAGTCATATGATCACATCTAGCTGCCCGGGAGGCTGGAAAATATAGTTCTTTTTTCCAGACAGCCATATGCCTGGCTAAAAATCAGCACTTTTATGAATTGGGTCCAAATCTTGAGGGGTTTATCAGTCAGATGAAGTTTGATGAGGAATTTGGTCTCAGCCTGTATCTTGAGGCTTGAAGTCATCAGGGGATGAGACGGGGCAGGCCCACAGTGTGCCTTTGAGATTATTAACTGGCACTGAGTTAAGACTTCTCCTTTCTTCTTCTTATTGGGAGATTGCATTTACCTTCAGACTTTTGCTCCCTCCCACACCACCACCCCAACCCAAAATGAGACCTGATTGCTATGCCAGCTGCCCTCAGTGTTACTGCAATTGTCCCTTGTCCCCCCAGCCCCACAGCCCTCCCTGCCCTGAGATCAGAGCCTTGGGGGCACCAAGGAATGCTGACACCCTCACCATGAAAACATTCACATGTACAGACACACGCCTACGTATATTCCATAAATATGTACCAAACGCTGATTGCACAAGGTTCTATGCTGGACATTGAGGCTACAGTGGCAGGGCGAGCTGAGCTGGGCTGGACTGGGCTGGGCAGAACGGGGCTAGACAAGGCAAGGCAGGGCTGGGTGAAGTGAGGGAGATAAGTTTGTTCCAGGAAGATAAGGCCAGTGGGTTCTTTACAGCAGCAGTAGCTAGGTTCCTAGCCCATCAGCACATTCCATCCCTCTGGCCGCGGGGACTGGTTCAGGGATGGAAATGTGACCAAAGCTAGGCCAACGAAATTCCAACTGGGTCATTCAGTTGCATAGAAACCAGGGATATGTGCATGTCACTGCTAGGGCCATCTTGACACCACACAGAGAAGCTGAGAGGCAGAGAGAGAATCCATCTGGAGGACATCATTTGAGCCCCTGGATCCAGCTGTGCCTGAAGGACACATTGCCCAACTTTTTAGTTTATGAGCCAATAAATGCCCTTGTTTGCGTTCACTAGTTTGGTTTGGGTTCTTTAACCTTCACAACTGGCAGAGGCCTGCCAGAAACTCAAACAGCCTGGTTCTTGTTGCTGCCTTCCTGGGCTGGGATCGCTACAGTAGTTGCAGCCTCCCTGGGGCTAGCCCCATTATTCTTTTGGGAAGACCGAGAGGATTCTACCCAACCTCTGAGCTAGAGGCCATCAGACCTCTGTGGAGAACTTAGAGTGGAGCTTGTTCTCTTCTGGTCAAAGCTAAGATCTGCCCCCTGTCCCATCCATGAGGGACACGTGGGCAAAGAACCCGCTCTCTGGACCTAACTATCCTTCTTCATGGATGTGGGTGAATAATACAGACTTTCAGGGACCCTCAACACCCTTTCTCTCCATTACATCTCCCATGGTCTCACTCCCTCCTTCACACATACTCCTATCCTCATACCCTGAACCTCAGATCCCATTTCCATTACCCTGACATCCTTCATTGCCACCTCCCCATGGCTTGATCCCATAACCATCAATCCCATAACCCACTGTAGCAGGTGCTGTCTGTAATCTGCCTTGCCCCCTTTGGGCCTCACCATTGGGACAAACCTAGCCTACATCCAATTTCAGGTATCTGCATCTCTTTGGGGCTGGAATCTGCTCTACCCAAAGTGCTCATGAGCAGCCCAACTAATAACTGATGGGCTGGCGTTGGATCAATACCCTAGCTCCCTGACCCCTCAGGTGGGATGACTCTGAGATGCATGCTTTACACTGTCTCCCGAAGCTCCACAGTGGGATTGAGCCCTGGTTGCCCAGTGTGGGAATCTGCTTTATAACTAGAAGGAGCAACCACTGATTTGCCTAGGACTGAGGGGTTTCTTGGTGGTGCAGTGGTTAAGAGCTACGGCGAGCTACAGCTGCTAATCAGAAGGTTGGCAGTTCAAATCCATCAGTTGCTTCTTGGAAACTCTATGGAGCAGTTCTACTCTGTCCTATAGGGTTGTTATAGGTTGGAATCGACTCCACGGCAACAGGTTTGGTTTGGTTTTTAAGTGGTTTCTTGGAATGTGGGATTTTAAGTGATAAAACCAGAAAGTTCCAGGCAAACTGTGACAAGTTGATTACCCTATTGATAACTCACCAGGTTTGTTGCCTGCCCTCCTCCTGTAGCACTTCCCCGCCCCCCTATACGTGCTTTCTCCAAGATCAATGCAGGCAATTCTCGACTCAAGCTCTGTTTCTGGGGGACCTTGACCTCAACCCAGCCCACTGCCCTGCCCCACCCCGCCCTGGCCTGCCCCGCCCTGCACCGGCCACTCCTGAGCTGAGCTCTCATGAGGCGCAGGCACAGTTCTTAACACTTCCTACGCATCACCTCGTTTTGTTCTTATGACAGGCCTTTGAGGGAGGATCGTCTGTCATCCCCATTTTACGTGTAGGAAGGCTGAGGTTCAGGCGGGGAAGTCAGCCCGGTGGTAGGTGGCACATCTGGGGGATTTGAACGGGTGAAGGCTGTGCTTCCTGGCCCACTGCTCACACCACCACTCTGGATGCTGAGTGCCTGGGACGTGCCAAGTGCTGTCCTGCACACTCCAGATGCATTATCTCATTTAATCCTATGACACTCTTGGGAGGTGAGTACAGCCATTATCCCACTGGATGCACAGGGACACCGAGACTGAAGAGGTGGCAGGGTTCACAGCCAGGCAGGCTGGCACCGAGCTCACAGCCTTAACCACCATGCTGTTGCCTCCATACATGTAATTTCCTTTCCGGTGGCCACAGTCATTTGGGGAGGGGGGACTCCGGCTGCCAGCAAGGCCAGCTGGCACAGGGGAGGAGGGGCCGGATGGCAGGCCTGGCCAAGAGACCCCAGGCTGGCGTCTGGGCTGGCAGGCTGATCCCAGGCCTCCCTGGACGCCTTGCTGCCAGCCTCTACCCCACAGGGACCTTTGTGTGCCCTGAAACTTCCCCCACCTCTCCATCTCCACTCCTTCTCCTGTGGTCGGCTCAAATACCAGACAGGGCGAATCTCAGCTTTTCCCCAAACATTCCTTGTTCCTGTGGCCCAGCCCAGGCTGGCTGAGGTTACGCAAGCAGGAGCTGGGAGGGGGGTGTTCGGGAGAGCAGGGGGCCGGGCTGGCCTGTCCTCACCACCCCATCCGGCCGCCTGCCTGGCCTCCCCAGGGCGGGGCAGGGATGGGCCAGCCCCTCGAGCCCCTGGGAGAACAGGCCAGAGGGTGGCCTGTGCTGAGAGATGGGGGTGGTGGTGGCCGCAGCAGAGGCTCCAGGAGGTGACTGCCTGGTTTCCATTAGGGAGCCCTAGTGGGCAGTTCGGGCGAGACGGCAGAGCTGGGACTGGCTATGGTAAGGGGGGAGTGACTGAAGGTGGGGCCTGCCCCCCTCCAGCTCTACCAGCTGCCTCTTGCTGCCCATGCTTGCCCCCACAGCCCCTCTCCTGCTTTGGGATGCTCCTGTCACCATGGCAACCCACTGACCAGCCAGGGGCCTGCTGACCACTCCTTCTGCTTCCAGCAGCTGATTCTGCTGCTGCTTCTGATGTGGCCAGGCGCCCCAGCAGCCCCTGGCATGGAGGACGCTGCCTTCCCCCACTTCGGGGAGAGCTCGCAGCCCCTGCCCAGGGCTTGCCCCCAGCGCTGCTCCTGCCCCCGTGCAGACACCGTGGACTGTGGCGGCCTGGACCTGCGAGTGTTCCCAGACAACATCACCAGGGCTGCTCAGCACCTCTCTCTGCAGGTGGGCCTGGGCATAGGGGAGTGAGGACCTGGCATGCAAGGCATAGGGTGCAGGGTGCTGGGGTGCAGGGCTACGTGGACAGGGCCAGGGCAAAGGAGTTGACTGTGAAGATCTGGGAAGCAATGGAATTCAGTGTTGGTTGGTGACAGTGTTGGGGTCTGTATGGGAGGTGAGAATTGTTGGGGTAGAGATATGGGGATAGAGATATGGGAAATGATACGGATTGGGGTCAGCTGTGGGGGTGATGGAGTGTTGGAGTCCACATCTTGGCTGTCATGGGGTCGTTTGGGGTCAGGGTGATGAGACATTTTGGGTTGACTGCGGGGGTGGTGGGGTACTGAGGTTCACATCTTGGCAGTTATGAGGTTGTTTGGGGTCAGGTGATGGGGATTGGGGTCAGCTGTGGGTGGTGTGTTGTTAGGGTCAACATCCTGGTGGTTATGGGGTTGTTTGAGGTAAGGGTATTTGGGGTTGACTGTGGGGTTGGTGGGGTGTTCAGGTCCATGTTTTGGCAGTTTGGGCATGGCCGAGAGGGTGATGGGGTGATGCAGTCTATGTCTTGATGGTTATGGGATTGTTTGAGGTCAGGGCATTTGGGGTAGACCGTGGGGTTGGTGCGGGTGTTGGGATTCATGTTTTGGCAGTTATGGGGTTGTTTGGGGTCACTGTGATAGGGATTGGGGTTGACTGTGGTGGTGGTGGGGTGTTGGGATCTACATGTTGGTGCTTATGGGGTTGTTTGGGGTCAGGGTTGATGGGTTAGGGGTCATGGTGGGGTGATGGGGTACTGGGGCTTTCTTATTTGGGCTGATGGGGAGTTGAGAATGAGGGCTTACTGAGGACAGTGGGTCATGGGAATCTGGGGTGTGAAAGCCCCACTCCTGTCCCGTAGAACAACCAGCTCCAGGAGCTCCCCTACAACGAGCTGTCACGCCTCAGTGGTCTGCGGACCCTCAATCTACACAACAACCTCATCTCCTCTGAGGGTGAGGGGCAGGGGAACAGAAGGTGGTGCCTCCCCAGCACATGGGGACAGGAGGTCCCAGCGGCCTTCTCCCTCCCCAGCCTGGGTCTGTGGGCAGCTCTGTGGCTGACTTCTCAGAAATGTCCTTTGCTGAGTAGGGTGGAAACTTAGGGGCTGTGGGGGGGTGGCTGTGGGTTTTGAGCATGGGCAGGGGAGGGGGCATAGGCTGGGAGCGCATGGAGGAGCCTCTGCCAGCCTTCAGCTGGAGCCCTGGGCAGCTGGGAGCATTGGAGCACCTCCCCTAGCCCCTCCAGGCCCACGGTCCCCTAATCAGCCCCCACCTCCAGGCCTACCAGACGAGGCCTTCGAGTCCCTCACCCAGCTGCAGCACATCTATGTTGCCCACAACAAGGTGAGCTCCCCTATCCCTGAGGCCAAGCCCAGAGAGGGCACATCCCGGCCTGGGGTCACGCAGTGTGACCCGTGGGGGCTGGGAGGGCACCAGGACCAGCGGGCTGTGCTCCCGCAGCTATCGGTGGCCCCCCAGTTTCTGCCCCGCTCCCTCCGTGTTGCGGATCTGGCCGCCAACCAAATGACAGAGATCTTCCCGCTCACCTTTGGGGAGAAGCCGGCGCTCAGGTAGCCTCTGGCCCAGCCCAGGACCCCAGGCTTCAGATACGTCTGGGATCATGACCCTACCCTGGGGGACCCTGCCTTAGGGGTCTGAGGGGGGCCCCACCCTGGGAGGTCTGAGGAGGCCCTGCCCTGGGAGTCTGAGGGGGCCCTGCCCTAGGGATCTGAGGGAGGCATGGCCCCACCCTGGGGAGTCTGAGGGGAAAGACACGGCCCTGTACGTTCTGTCTTGGAAAACTCCAGCCTGAGGAGGAGACAGCGTGTGCGCGCATGTGCACACACACACTCACACACATTCACATACTGTCAAACGTACCCCTGAAGGAGGCCCTGGGCCAGAGAGGGTACGGTAGTGCAGATGGCGGGGAGGTGAGGGCAGGCTGGTGGCTGGAGCCTGGCTTCCCTCAGGTTCGTGTACCTCCACAACAACCAGCTAAGCAATGCAGGCCTGCCCCCCAACGCCTTCCGCGGCTCTGAGGCCATTGCCACCCTCAGCCTCTCCAGCAACCGGCTCAGCTACCTGCCGACCAGCCTGCCGCCCTCGCTGGAGCGGCTCCACCTGCAGGTGCAGCCCAGGGCAGGGGGCTGGGCACTGGCAGTCTTGCTCGCCACCTGTGACTGCTGGATGCCGGGGGGGCCTCTCCTCACACTCCCTACTTCGCTCCTGGGGCTCGCGGCAGATGTAACGTCACTTTATTAATGCAAAAGTAAACGAACCCACACAATTTGAAGTCCTCTGATGATGGAAGCCAGGCCTGTATTTCCAACTCAAATCCCTCGCGATCCCCCCCATGTCCCCTCCTTCATCTTGCTCCTGGCTGTCCCCTTGTCTCCACCGTCTCCTGGAGTCCCCTCTACCTGTTCACCTGGCCCCCTGTAAACACTCATGATCCTTCCGACCATTGCCTGGAATTCCAGCAGTTAGAATTGACCTTCCTTTAAATCTCTTCCACTGAGCACCCTGCTAAAGACAAGCTCCTCTCTCTCACTCTAGAGCCTTCCATGGCTCCCGAATGCCCTGTCTCGGCCCCTCAGTCTTTCTCTCCCCCATCCCCTAGAACAACCTCATCTCCAAGGTGCCTCGAGGAGCCCTGAGCCGCCAGACCCAGCTCCGTGAGCTCTACCTCCAGCACAACCGGCTGACCGACAGTGGCCTGGACGCCACCACCTTCAGGTGGGGCCTGGGGTGGGCAGGGGGTGAGGATCCAGACTTTAGGACCCCCTATCCTCAGTCTCCCTCCCGTGTGACTCCTAGCCTAGACTCATTTGTTGAGCCTCTACCGTGTGCCAGGCTTGGCTGAGCTCTTGGCAGTGTCCTTGTTCCCAGCCACCCTGTGATATCGTTGTCAGAGCGGCCACGCGGAGAGGGTCAGCCCTCTCTTTGTCCTGGTCATCCTCACATCTCTCAGGCCAGAATATGCCCTGATCACCCCAGGTTTGTCTTCTGCCAAGATCTGCTGAGTTATCACTCCCAAGTTGAAATCTCCGCTTAGATCTGTCTTAGAACCACCCCTCAACCCACCCTCCTGGAGAGCCAGCCCGGCCCCCACTTCTGGGTGCCAGGCCCAACTCCCGGCTCTCTCTCCTGCCAGCAAGCTGTACAGCCTCGAGTACCTGGACCTGTCCCACAACCAGCTGGCCGAGGTGCCCGCTGGCCTGCCCCGGACCCTGGCCATCCTGCATCTGGGCCGCAACCGCATCTGGCGGGTGGAGGCGGCCCGGCTACAGGGGTCACGGGGCCTGCGCTACCTGCTGCTGCAGCACAACATGCTGAGGCGCACAGGGCTGCCCCCTGGGGCTCTGCGGCCACTGCGGCGCCTGCACACGCTGCACCTGTACGGCAACAGGCTGGACCGCGTGCCCCTGGAGCTGCCCCGCCGCCTGCGGGCCCTGGTGCTGCCCCACAACCAAGTGGCCGAACTGGGCGCTCGCGACCTGGCTGCCACGCGGGGCCTGGCTGAGCTCAACCTGGCCTACAACCGCCTGGTCAGTGCCCGCATCCACCACCGGGCCTTCCGCCCACTGCGTGCCCTGCGCACCCTTGACCTGGCCGGCAACCAGCTGACCCGGCTGCCCACTGGCCTGCCCTCCAGCCTCCACGCCCTGCGGCTGCAGCACAACCAGCTGCGGGCCCTTGAGCCTGAGCCATTGGCCGGCCTGGATCAGCTGCAGGAGCTCAACCTGGCCCACAACCGGCTCCGAGTCGGCGACATCGGGCCCGGCACCTGGCACGAGCTGCAGGCCCTCAAGGTCAGGGAGGTGATAGGAACACTGTACGAGGCCCCTCCACCTGCCCAGACCCTGCAGCTCCAAGTCCCTGTGATGCCATAAAGAAGTTCTACTGGGTGTCAGCCCTGGGGTGAATGAGACAGCCTCAGCCTCCAGGCCTTTGCCTGTGCCGCCCCTGGCGCCTGGTTCCCGAGACCACCTCCCCAGTGGACACTGCCATCTCTAGCTTCTTCTGACCAAACTGATCAAATGCAGGTCATGCTGCCACAGCCTGTTGGTTCCAAAAAGTTCTAGCCCTTCTCTGGTGCCAGGCCCTAGTCTAGGCCCTGCAGACACAGGCCCTGCCCTGTTAGGATGGGAGGAAAACTTCGAGGCTGTTAAGAGATGCTGTCTACATGATGACCCCGCAGCTGGCGGCCCTCAGGCTGTGCCCCAGCACCCAGAGCAGGGCTGCACTGAGGAGGGGCTCGGTTACCTCTGTGGAGGGGAGGAATTCGGCAGCCACAGCAGGGAACAGAGGGAAGGGGGCAGAAGTCCAGGCTGGGCATGGAGGGGGAGGGCCCAGGAGAGGCCTGGGGCCGCCATGCGCTATCTCGCCTGCCTGCCAGGTGCTGGACCTCAGCCACAACGAGCTGTCCTTCGTGCCGCCAGACCTGCCCGAAGCCCTGGAAGAGCTGCACCTGCAGGGCAACCGCATCGGCCATGTGGGCCCTGAGGCCTTCGCCAGCACACCCTGCCTGCGTGCCCTCTTCCTCAGGTGCCCCGGGTGGCCAGCTGGGCAGGGCAGGGCCTGTGCGGTCATGATGGGCCAGGAGGTCTGTGCCCCCCTGACCAGCCCCCACGCCCACCTCTCTTTCCAGGGCCAACAGGCTTCACATGACGAGCATTGCACCTGAGGCCTTCCTGGGCCTCCCACACCTCCGAGTGGTAGACACAGCGGGTAACCCGGAGCAGGTCCTCGTTCAGCTGCAGCCCACCGCCCCACGTCAACCACGGGCAAGTGGCCCCTGAGCTCCTGGGGCTCCCCTGGGCCATGGACTGACAAGACAGGACCCACGTGGGCCCTCTGCCCAGTTCTCCGAGGCCTCAGGGACTGGGGTGCAGCCTGACGGGGGGCAGGGGTGCCACCTCCACACAGTGAGCTGGGGGAGGGCTGAGCACACAGGAGTTGCTCCAGATCCCCCTGGCCCCCCAGGCAGACAATGAAGCCTATGCCTTTGGGCTGCTCACAAGGACCAGGCACCCTTCCAGGGCTATGCCTGCCAGCTCCTCATAACCCCCGCTGCACGGGTTCTCACCATTCCTGTGTGCCCCTGGGGAAACTGAGGCTCTGGAGTGCTATGTGGGTCAAGCAATTTGTTTCAAGCCCCACAGCTAGGAAGTAGCAGAGCTGGAATCTGAGGCTGGTGCATGCATGTCCTCCTGACCCATCCACACACAGGCCCCAGGGCACCCACGCGTTGCCATGGCCTATATCAACCCATGGTGCCACCACATGCCACCCAAAAACCCAAACCCATTGCCATCGAGTTGATTCCAACTCATGGTGACCCCATGTGTGTCAGAGTAGAATTGCTCCATAAAGTTTTCTTGGCTGTAAGCTATGGAAGCAGATCGCCAGGACTTTCTTTCTTGGTGCCACTGGGTAGGTTTGAACCATCAACCTTTCAATTAGAGGCTGAGCGAACAACGCCTGCACCACCCAGGGGCCCTACATGCCACCCAGCCACGTGTAAATCCAGATGTGCCCAAGGCCAGCCACTGCAGAAACAAAGACCACAGGCCCTCATGCGTATCCCCATAGCAGGTGCTCAGGTCAGATGTACCCTGTTCAGGGCTGTAGGGGAGAACCCACGTCAGCCACTGAGGGCTGGAGCAAGAACGAAGACAGGACAGGGCTGGGCTGGGTGTGGCCCCAGCCATTTATTCTGAGGGTTGGTCCCGGGGGTCCGGCTGGGCCAGGGCAGTCAGCCGGGGCTCAGGTGACCTCGGAGCCTTCTTTGGGGTGTGGGCAGGCTTCAGAGGGTTAAGGCAGGGGAGGGACAGGGAGTAAAGTGCTTGCAGGGTCCCCCAGGGTTGGTCCCACCCCCTCCCACCTCTGGGCAGGCCAGGGGCTGGGCAATCCAGGGCTGTGCAAACGGGGCTCTCTGGGGCCCACCCAGACAGGCCTGTCCCCAGGGTGCCAGGAGCTGGGCCAAGCTGGCCAGGCACCATCCCAATGCCCCCTGCCAGGGAGGCTCTGCCAACTGGGCCTAGGTTGGCACAGCAGGGGACAACCCCATGTCCGTGTCCCGAGAGCTGATTGTCCGATGATTGTCTGCTCATTCAGTCTGGGCCACGCTCAGCTCCTCCCAGCTGCTGGGCTGCTGGGCTGTTCCCCGGGCTGGGGCCACCCGCTTGTTGGCCCCTCATCTCCGGAGCCGCTGTAGCTGGGGGACAGGCCACTGGGGTCAGAGAAGGCAGACACGACCACAGCCCCCACCTGGCCCGGCTGCCCGAGCCTCACCTCACTCTCTACAAGGTTCCGTCTGTAGAGCGCCTCCTTTGCGGCCTCCTGTGGGGACGGGCGGTCAGCAGGTGCCTGGCAGCCCTGCCCCTTGCCCACCTGGCCTACCTGCCTTCCCTGACTCACCCTGCTGCCATCGTTGCCCAGGCGCCGGGCGGCCTCCGTGTAGAACTGCAGCTGCCGCTCCAGCTGAGCAGTGTACTCTGAGGGCAGAGAGGGGTCAGGGAAGCCCGGCTGCCCCTCGCCTCCCCTACTGTGCCTACCCTGAGCCCCTCCCCCACCGTGCCCACTCTGAACCCCTACCCTGCCGGATGCCCGCGCCCCCCTGCTCCAGCTGGGATTTCTGCCACTGGCTGCGCTGAATGATGTCCTGGTACTGCTGGGCCACGTCAGGGGGCACTGGCCGCCGTGCCTGCCTGAGGGCCAGGATCTGGAGGTGCAGAGAGGGCTGTTAGGGCCCTGCCTGCGCCTGCAGACCCCCCAAACCCACCCCGCAGAGCCCAGTGGGGTGGGCACGCACCTTCCGTTCCAGACGCTCTTGGTCAAAGGCCAGCACGCTGAGGCTGTGCAGGGGCCGGGCTGGTCTGCAGGGTGGGGTGGGATGAGGGGCTGTAGGGGCCTTCCCCACCAACCCCGTTAATTCGATAGAGATGCTGGGCACTGAGGATGCAGCAGGAAGCAAGCCAGGCCGCCCTGGTGCTTTCTGATCCCACAACTTCGTGGGCAAGAGGGTCACACACCCACGCAACTGTGATGCCAGTAGCTAGGGCTGTGACAGGAGCTCAGGCTGCTGTGGGACCTGGAGGAGGCCCCTAACTAGCCTGGGGGGCTTCCTGGAGGAGGAACAACCAAGTTCGGACCCAAAGGATGAGTAAGAGTTGGGCAGAGAAATAGGGGGCAAGGATGGGGATATAGGGTGTTCCAGTCAGAGGAACACAGAGAAGCCCAAAGGCCAGCAAAAATGAGGCATGTCAATGAACCAACAGCAGGCAGCGGGGAGGGGAATGTTGGACATATCAATGATCGTCAGATCACAAAAGGTCTTAAAGATCAGGCTGAGGAGTTTAAACTGGATTCTCCAGGAGAAAGGCAGCCAGAAGAGGTTTTGAAGTAGGGAAGGGACATAGTCCAACTTGTCCTGGTGGAAACTGTCCAGGTGGGGCTGAGAAGGGAAGAGGGAGTTCTCTCCAGCACAGCCTGGCCCAGTCACCTACCTGTTCCCTGGCTCCCTCGCAGGGGCAGGCACAGGAGGGGCCTTCCCTTTGGACCCAGTGACCTGCTTCAGGGGACAGAGTCCCATGAGTCCTGGCCCCTCTGAATCAAGCCTCCCTCCATGAGACTGCCTGGTGGGCAGTGGTCTTACTGTGGGCGCGGCTACTGGCACGGGGTCAATGACCAGCCACCTCTCGGTTGTCGTCTCCAACTGCTGGGCTGTTAGTGGCTCCCGAATCCGGACCATCACCTCTAACCGCCCCCCAGTGGGCCGGCGACCATCCAGAACCTAGGTGGGGGCCAGGGGAGGTTGTTGGTGGAAAGCAGGCAGTGGCCAGAGGCCCAGGGCCAGGATCTGGGGGAACCAGGGAGATTTCAAAAACATGAACCTAAAGGTTTGGCTGAGACACTAATCAATTATAATGAACGATGGCTGGAGAAGAGTGGACAGAGTATCTAGTGCTGGGTTTGGGGGTGGTCTGGGGCTCCCAGAGGGGGGCTCTTGAGGGACTCAGGGCAGGTATTTGAATAATGTCACAAGCGGCACGGCCACGCTGGAGCGTTCAGATGAATGTGCACCTCATACCTCAAGGATCTCCCGGACCTCGCATGCAGTCTCCAGGTTGTCCAACTTCAGCTGGGCTGTGCCCAGGACCCGATCGTTCTTGAACAGGCCCCTGTGTGTGTGGGGTGGGGGGACAAGTTGGCTGGCCCAGGGCAGCTCCCTCTTCCCTAGAGGTCACCCAGCACCTGTGACCCTGGCTCACCCCTTGTGGACCACTTCAAACTTGATGCCTTTGGTCTGGATGGCCCTTTTGAAGCCACGGTGGCCGCGGTTGATGCAGAGTTTGAACTGCTCCTTGAACTCTGGCCAGGGAAAGAGGATGGAGAAGAGGAAGTTGAGGACAGGCCAGACTGTGATCTCATGTTCTGTCTATGAGGTGGAGGGAGGCTTCGGCCACGGCTTACCTGGGGAATCTGTGTTCTTGATCACACTGGTCTTGTCTCTCTGAGCTTCTTCCTGTGACCAGACAGGAGGCAGGAAAGCTCAGGGGCCTGGGGCCTGGCCATGGACCCCTGCCTGCCACACCTCCCAGCTCACTGAGGCTTGAGCCCTCCCCTCCGCGGCCCCCTACCTACCACATTGGGATAGGGGAAGTCGAAACGAACGAAAACATCCAGGTCCCCGGGGGAGAGCCCTGTAGACAAACCAGGCTCAGAGCTGGGCAAAGTCGTGGTTCCCACACCCCTGACCCTGGCCAGCCGCCCCCTCACCTGAGGGTGTGGGCAAGTTGATGCCCTTCACAATGAACAGGAGCATGTCATTGCTGCTGAGGTCGGGGAAGATCCTTCCAGGCGGGCAGGTGGGTAGGTGGGGAGACAGAGGTACCTCAGCACCGCTGCCCGCATGCCTTCTTTTCCTTCGGGGTGGGGATGGGGGCAAGGGGCAAGCCCCGCCTTGGCCTTTGGGGGTGTCTCGGCACCTTGACTTCAGTTTTGGAATCAGACAGAATACAGCTCTCTGTCCAGTTCTGCCACTGGCTAGGTTTTGGGTCTTTTCTTCAGTGTGGACGTTATTTATTTGGTACCTACTGTCCACCAACCGGAAACCATGGTAGTATAGTGGTTAAGAGCTGCGGCTGCTAACCAAAAGGTCGGCAGTTTGAATCCACCAGCCATTCCTTGGAAACCCTACAGGGCAGCTCTACTCTGTCCCATAGGGTTGCTATGAGTCAGAATTTACTCCATGGCAACGGGTTTGGTTTTTTTTAATGCGCCAACCAGTGCCCTCACTGCCAGGGGACCTGCCATTTACACTTAATATCTTTTGAGCCCCAACTATGTGCCAGCCGAGATCCTCAAAGACAGAGAGACAGGCCCTATCTCTGTATTTGTGGAGCCCAATCGAGCTGAGTGGGCAGATGACAAGTGAACACACAGAAAAAACAAAGGCTCAGATGCTGTGGGTGCCTCTGCAGAGAATTAAGATAGGGGATGGATGGAGTGTGCTCAGAAGGGGCTGCCTAAGAGGGCGGTCAGGAGGGGACTTCTAGAGAGGTGACATCAGAGATGCCTCTGGGTGTCGGGAAGGAACAGCCACCTGGAGACCAGGGGAAGAGGGTCTGGGCACAGGAAACAGCAGGTGCAAAGGCCCTAAGGTGGGAACATGGTTGGCATGCGGTTGGAGCCATGTAAAGCAGGGACAGTGCAGGATGATGAAGTGTTGGGAAACAGGCCTGGCAGATGCTGGGAGGCAGGATAAGGGTGTGGGTTACCCTAGATGTGGTGGGCAAACACTGGAGGGCAAACAGCCACACCTAGGCTCATTGAAAAGTGGGACACACCATCCAACTCCTCACAGTGTTGGGAAGACTTAACAAAAGCATGACAGTTAATTTCATGTGCCGGTGTGGCTTGGCTACAGTGGCCGGTTGTTCTGTCAAACACTGTCTAGGTGCAGGTATTTCCTTGACATGATTAACACTGCCATTCAGTTGACTCCAGTAAAGGAGGTTTACCCTTCACAAGGTGGGTGGCCTTACCCAATCAACTGAAGGCCTGAAGACCAAGAACTGAGGTTTCCCAAGGGGGAAGGATTCTGTGAGTTTCCAGCCCACCCCCTGGCCTACCAATTTGGACACAAGACTGCCAGACTTTCCAGCCTGTTGCCTGTGACCTATGGATTTTGAACTTGCCAGCTCCCACAATCTTGTGAGCCAATTTGTTAAAATAAATCTCTCTCTATGTGTATGTGTGTTAGCACGTATGAATATGTCCTATTGGTTCTGTTTCTCTGGAAGACCCTGATACAAAGAGCATGACCCACAAGCACCACAAATAGACCATGTATCTAGTCTCTTGCGGGCTCCCCAGGCCCCCAGGACACGGTACATCATAAGACTCTCTGGATGGGTCTTCCCCATTTCCAAATGTGCCACTCTCAGCACCACTTCGCCAGCCTTCACCCACACCTCACACCTGCCTCAGGACCCTTGCACATGCTCTGCTCCCACCACCTACCCAAACTCTACTCCCAAGACAAGTCCCTCCGCCAGCTTCCGGGCAACACAGCCCCCATCCCCACCCTGGAGCGGCATCCAGGCCGGGGGCATCAGAGCCTTACTTGATGATGCTGAAGGTCCTCTGCTCGAAGCGGGCAACAGGTGTGGGGAGACCCCGCGCAAAGGCCTGCTTCAGAGTCTCCATGCTCCGCTTACAGTCCTCTGCCAGTTTCTCGAACCTGCCAACCAGAGGGCCCTGCTCAGGCCTGCAGTGAGGGGCTGGCTCCCTGGTCCCAGGGTAGACTGGGGTGAAGCCATCGGCAGGGTAGGGTTGGGGATACTCACTTGCTGGTTTCAGTGATGTTGCCCAGGTGGGTGAACTGGTTGGAGTGGTTTAGGCACATCTAGGGGAGCAGAACACATTGAGGGTGGCTTAGGGGACTGTGCCCCTGGGGAGGCCAGCTGCCCCAGGCTGGGAGACCCACTCACCTCATGCTGCTGCCGTATCAGCTTGGTGAGCTCACCATAGCGCCGGGCAGCCTCCTGAGAAAGACCTGGGCCGGGCCGCTGGACCAGGGTGAAGTCGTCTTTGTTAACTGGGGCAGGCGGCACCTGGGGAGGATGAGGCTCATGGGGCCAACCCAGGCCTCTGCGGATGTCACTCCTCCTTGGTGAGGCCCCCCTGAGCACACCTGCTTCTGCTCCTTCTACTTGGTCCTTCCCACCATCCAACACACTGAGCCAACCCTCCAGTCACCCAGGAAGTCATGGGTGGCACTCCTCCTGTGTGCTAGGCCCTGTTCTGGGGCTGGGGACACAGCATGAAGAGACAAGAAGCTCTGACATCAAGGGGGTCATGTTCTCTTTGGAGAAAGGTGCAATATACAAGAGAAGTAAGTTATATGAGAGTTTTTTTTTAAAAAAAAAAGCACAAACCTGTTGCCTTCAAGTCAATTCCAACTCATGGCAACCCCATGTGTTACCGAGTAGAACTGAGCTCCACAGGGTTTTCTTGGCTATAATCTTTACAGAAGCAGACTACCAGGGCTTTCTTCCGTGGCACTGCCGAGTGGGTTTGAACCGCAAATCTTTAGGTTACTAGTCAAGCGCAAACCGTTTGCACCACCCAGGGACCTCATAAGAGATAGCAGAAGGTGATATATGCTTCAGAGAAAAATAAAGACAGAGGGGGAGTACTGGGTTCCAGGTTAAAGGGAGGGATTTTAGATGTGGGGGTCAGGGCAGGCCTCTGAGTCGGTGACATTTGAGCAGAGACCTAAAGAGCGGAGGAAGTGAACCAGGCAGAGACTGGGGGGAAGAACACTTCAGGCAGAGGGAACAGCGGATGCAAAGGCTCTGAGGTTGGAGCATGCCTGGAGTTTGAGGACAGTGAGGAGGCCAGACAGCCAGCAGGGAGGGAGTGAGGGGGCAAGTGGAGGAGGGAGGACAGGGCCGTGATGGGTCAGATCGTGCAGGGCTTTGTGGGTCACTATAAGGAGCTGTATTTATTCATGTGTTTCTTGCTGTCTCCCGCTCCATGAGGGTGGGAGTACTTGTCTGTTTTGTTCCAGGTTGCATCCTCAGTGCCCAGCATGGGCCAGGCACACAGTAATCCATTGCCGTTGAGTCAATTTTGACTCACGGTGACCCGATAGGACAGGGCAGAACAACCCTGTAGGGTTTCCAAGGCTGTAAATGTTAATGGAAGCAGACTGCCACATTTTTCTCCCGTGGAGCAAGATGGTGGGTTCAAATTGCCAACCTTTCAGTTAGCACCCAACTGCTTTAACCACCATGCCACCAGGGCTCCTAAGCACACAGTAGGTGCTCCATAAATATTTCCTATCGTGGATGCTGTTCCATCACACCAGCTCCCTGAATTTCTGTCCCCACTTCCCCAAGGAGGAAAGTGACACTCAGAGGGAATGAATGGTCCTGCCCAATGCAGTAGGATCTGTTAACTGTCTCCCCCAAATCTGCTCTCCTCTTCCCCAGTAATGGAGTCTGGCTGGGCACTTGGCAACCCAGAAAGAGACTACATGTCCCAGCCTTCCTTGCAGCTAGATGTAGCCACATAACACAGTTCTGACCAATGGGAGGTGAGCAGAGGTGATGGCAACTCCATACTTCCTTAAAAAGAAACTGCTTGCCTTGCCTTTTCTCTCTCCCACCCCTTCCTACAGGGTAGATGCAGACAGGGCAGCGATCTGCTTTGACTATGTGGACAAGGATGACACCTTGTTTAGGGAACAGCAGAGCAACAAGATGGAAGGAGCCTGGGCCCTGGAGGCTCTCGTAGTGTGGAGCCCAGATTGCCCTGAGTGTTACATACAAGAAACATAAATGTCTGTCTGGTTTCACCCACCGTCTTGGAGGGCGTATTTGTTACAGCACTTAGTCTGCACCCTGACTCATACATTTCAACTTGCATGGTTGCTCAGTGGCCAGAGTGAGACTTGCGGGCACCTGAGTGGGTCTGGCGGGCCCAGGGGCTTCACCTTGGCAATGTCCACAGGCAGCCCATTGCGTGAGGCCTCCAGCATGGGCTCCAGGCCCTTGGCCTGGCGCAGGTGCATCTTGGCGCCCTCTACATCGTTCTTCTGCTTGGCTCGCAGCGCAGCCTGCAGGAGCTGCTTCTTGCGGTTCTCCAGGAAGGCCAGCTGCTGCTGGGCTGCGGGTACAGGGGCCGCTGCAGGTGCTGCCTGGTCCATGGCCGGGCAACAGGGTAGCCAGAGCAGGGAGGGCACACCTACCTCTGGTGGACGTGCTTTTGGGGGCTGCTTTGGCTGCCGGGGCTGATCCTGATGCAGGTGCCCTTGAGGGTGGAGCTTTAGGCTGGGCTGTGGGGGCTGCAGGGCTGGTGGACTGCTGAGGGACAAAGAGGAAGTCAGAGCTTTCCTAGCACCTACAATAAGCCCATCCCCTAAGGGCCAGGGCTGAATGCCGCCAGAAGTAGCAACCTTGCTTTCTGTCTCCTCGCACTTAACACAACGTACCACCCTGTTCTCACTAAATCTGTAGCTGCTCTGGGGGGAAGGGACTATTATCATCCCCACTTTACAGATAAGGAGACTGAGTCTCAGAGAATAAAACAACTAGCCCAAGCCACACAGGCTGGAAGTGGCAGTGGCAGTGAGCCTGGCTCTTCCAGCACTCCCAGGCTTTGCTTGGCTGCCACTCCTTGCCTCACCCCAGGGCCCTGACACCTCACACCTTCTTAGGTTCCTCATCCTCTTCATCCTCTGGGCCTTCATCCTGATTAGCCAGCTTCATGGCAGTCTCTAGGACGCCCACCAGGCTCTGCTGGGTGGGCTCGGTGGCCTCCAGACCCTGGATGGGAGGAAAGCCTGGGCGGCCGGGTGGGGCCTGGTCAGAAGGAGAGCACCCATGTCGCAAGATGTGGGTGCCTCCCCCTCCTGAGGTGCCTCGGGCCTCTAATTCTACTTAAATTCCAGCAAGCAGCTGCTGCTGGTCCCATGTGGACATCAGGCTATTCCCAACCTCATGCATGCCTCTCAGCTTCCCTCTCCCGACATCAGGCCTTGAACAGACTGATGCATCCTCTATGTGAGGCACAGGAGTGGACCCTGGCCTGGCAGGGCTCCTAGGCTAACGAGGGACCCGGACTCAGAGATAACTGCTCTTGTGGGGGGTGCATAGGCAGCTCTGAGAACCCAGAGGAGGTCCTGACCCATGGGGGGCTGAGGGGAGACTGAGAAGGGTCAGCTAAGCTTAGCCTGATGGCTGAGAAGGAGGGAGTCGAGCAAAGAGGAAAGGGAGGGACAAACAGAGGGGAGCCAGAGAACCGGCACTCCAAGAAACGGCCCTGATTTTTAGTGCTTGCCAATTACCATGGTGTAAATACTTCCACCATGACTGATTTCAGATACCAACAGTTTAACCAGGTTGAAAAATCCCTATGTAGCAATCAGCTCCCTGAGCCTGCACAGTAGGAAGGTAGAGCACCTACAATGGCTCTGAGGCTGAGGCAAGGGAGTTCGGTGGGGCCTACCTGGGGGCACAGGCAGCTCTGCCACCTCCACGGCTCGGCCAGCCTTGTGGGCTCGGATAGCATCTTGGTATTGCTGCAGGGACACAGGTGTTAGGCTATCTGGGCTAGGTGTCCAGGGGCCACCTCCTTGCCCTCTGGCCCCCACGCACCTTGATGATGCGCTCATGCATGCGAGCCTTCCGCTGGTCCCCCTTGGCCTTGGCCTGGGCTGCGGCCATGCGGTACCGTTCCATCCGCTGCTCCAGTGCCTCCAGGAGGGTCCGTGGGGGTGGGGGCACCTCTGGGCCGGGCCAGGAGGCAGCGTTAAGAGTTCAGGGAAGAGGAGACGCTACTGCCCCAGCCTGCCCACCCCAGAGGGTCCCAGGAGCCTACCTGGTGTTGAGGGTGCTGTGATGGGAGTCGGAGGCTGCGAAGGTGGTGATGGTGAATCTGTGGGCAGCTGGTCTGCGGGTACAGAAGGCCAATCAGGGGCTTGTTGGTACCCCCCTCCAGGCTGGTCTGACCCAAGGGAGTCCCCAGGCCTGACCAATGGGGGCAGCAACATCAGAAGGAACTTCGTGGAGGTCTCGAGCAGTCCTGGAAGGTGGCAGGGCGGGCTCCTCACCAGGTGGAGGGGGCAGGCGGGACAGGTCCACGGGCTCCCCCTGGCTCAGGGCCTCCAAGACGGCATCGAAGCTCTGGGAGAAGAAAGGAGAAGGTTAGGGGAGAAGGCTGCAGTTGGGGAGCCCCCACACCCTCCCACGCAGCAGAGGGTTCCTAGTTTCTGTCTCTCCTGCACCATCTCTCTCAATCCTCCTCCGAGACTGATGGCCATTTCACAAAGTGGGTAAACTGAGGCTACAAGAGGCAATGCAAACTACAAATAGGAGGTGACCAAGCCAGGATTCAAATTTGGTTCTAACTCCAGAGCCCACGTTCTTTGCACCCATGCAATGCTGGAACCATCCTGCCCTCTCCCTCCAACCCTGTCCGTTAGTCTGGACGCACCTTGGCCACGCGCAAGTGTCGGGCGGCGGTGGCAGTATCTCCCTGCTGCTTGGCCTGGAGAGCAGCCAGCTTATACTCGCGCTGCCGGCTCTGCAACTGGGCCAGTGGCAGGGGGCCAGAGCTGCAGGGACCTGGAAGGGGGACAGCACTGAAGAGGCTGCAGAGGCTGCACAAGCCATTTCTACTTAATTCTCCCAACAAGACTGTGCTTAGGCCCATTTTACAGATGAGAGAACTCACATTCATAGAGGGGTCACTGCTTCCCCAAGGTCACACAGCCTGAAAATGGCAGGGCTGGGATCGACCCCTGGCCTGGCAGGCTCTGGAAACACTACTATTTTGTCCCCAAGAGAATTCTAGAAAACTTTATGCCCCCTTACACAAGCTTAAGTTGACACCTAAAATTTTTCATCCTAAATGTAAAAAGTCGCAAAGGTTGCCATTCCCAGCATCCTGCAAAATACTGACATTTGGAAAATAAAGCCATTCCGTCACTCTTTTAAACTACCACGGTGATTTGAAACTCACTAACACGCATGTTTAAATACATCCATGAGTTTGCTGCTAGCAGTCAGGAATGTCATGTCTTTTTTTCCTTGAACTCTTATTTCCATCCATGCCCCTCACAGAATTTTCTCCTGATATATCTGTATGCTTGAGAGTCTTTTTTTGACCCCCTTATCATACATTTGGAGCCTGGTGGCGCAGTGGTTAAGAGTTCAGCTGCTAACCAAAAGGTCGGCAATTCGAACCCACCAGCCACTCCCTGGAAATCCTATGAGGTAGTTCTCCTCTGTCCTGTAGGGTCGCTATGAGTTGAACTGACTCGAAGGCAACAGGTTTGGTTTTGGGATCGTACATTTGTGCAACAAAAATACATAGCATGTCTGCATGTCTGCAGAGTTGGGAAACACAGGATTAAGTGATTTTTAAAGGGTATGTTAGTTACGTTTTCAAATGATATGCTCAGAATGTTTTTGGGGGGAGTACCCCTAAAATTGAAAGTAATAGGCACAATTATTAGTCTAAAAAAAAAGTACTACATATACACCTCTCCTGAGTCCACAAAATCTAGAAAACAGCATCTGCACCAGGTTTTTCAGATAGACAACTAGACCTATTGCTTTAAATTCAGACGGACCCCCCGTAAAAGGTGTCTGGAGGTTGACATTTAATTGGTTTTATTTCCTGTGATTGTAAATTTCTCAATATTAAAAAATAAATAAAACAACCACCTCTTCTGGGCTGAATTATCATTATAGTTGTTATTAGCATGTATCTGAGCAAAACCTAACCATAAACTTTTTGATAAAGAATTTTGTGTGCGTATGTGCTTTAGGTGAAAGTTTACAGAGCAAATTAGTTTCTCATTCAGCAACTTATACGCAAATTGTTTTGTGACATTGGTTGCAATCCCCATGATATGTCAACAGTCTCCCTTTCTCCACCCTGGTTCCCTGTTTCCATTCAACCTATTTTCCTGCCCCTTCCTGCCTTCTCACCTTTGCTTTTGGGCAGGTGTTGCCCATTGGTCTTATTTACATGATTCAGCTAAGAAGAACGTTCCTTATGTGTCTTATTGTTTGTTTTATAGGCCTGTGTAATCTTTGGCTGAAGGGTGAACTTGGGTAAAGAATTTTTATACATCCAGATTTTAATAGAAATGCACCTCCTGCCGATCTGATTGGGGCTGGGTCCTCCTCCACCCATCAGTTCAGTTCCCTGCTCACTCTTTTTCTACTTTTCTTTTGTAAAGTGTTGAGAAACCCTGTTCATACCAACAAGCAGGTGGGAATACACATAAGTCTCATTATGTGATTCTGTGAACTCTCGCCAAGCTCTCTGCCCAAAACCCCACCGTGAAAAACTGTTGGTGATTTCAGCTGAAGATTTCAGGTGACAGTGCCAACAACAGTCCTCCTTGAACACTGCCAAAAACAACGGCCTAGAAACCACCCTGGGTGCAGAAGGATTTTGTGACCCAGTGGTCACTGTTTCAACCCCATGTTGATGTTTGTCTCTTTGGTTCCTGCTCAGGTTCTAAAAGAGACGACTGTGGGCCTTCCTTCCCTAAGGTGGGAGGAGGGTGACCAGAAAAGGGGAGGCTGGGAAGGAAAACCTCGTGGGAGGTACCTTCTCCAGCAGGTGAGCTTTAGGAGAGAAGCTGAGGCCTGGGAATTGCTCACTTAAAACTCGGTTCTGCATCCTAATGAGGCGAGTAGCACCTGGAGTTTTAAAAGCTTGCAAGCAGCCATTAAGATACAACTATTGGTATCTACCAGTCAGGAGCAAAAGAGAAAGAAGGAAACCAAAATCTCAGAGAAGAAACTAGTCTACCGGGCTAATAGCTTACATAAGCCATGGCCTCATCAACCCTGAGACCAGAAGAACTAGATGGTGCCCGGCTACCACTACTGAGTGTTCTGATCAGGGCCACAATAGATGAACCCTGATAGAATGGCAGAAAAACACAAAACTCAAATTCTTAAGAAGTCCAGACTTACTGGACCAGTTGAGACTAGAGGACTCCCTGAGACTATAGCCCTGAGATACTCTTTAAACCTTGAACCAAAACTATCCCCTGAGGTCACCTTTTAGTGAAATAACAGATAAGCACACAAAATGAAAGAATATTGTCTGTGCGTATACTACTCCATTAAAAAACCATCTGTATGAGACCAAAAGGTCAACAATTACACTAAAGCAAAGATGATAAGATAAGGGGGCAGGGAAACTAGAGTACTGGAAACGGAACAACCATACCACAATTAAAGAGAATCCTGACACATTGTGAAAAACATAACTAATGTCACTGAACAATATTTGTGTAGAAATGGTCAAACAGGAACCTAATTTGCTGTGTAAACTTTCACTGAAAACACAAAAACATACTACTTTAAAAAAAAAAAACCTCTATATGGTGCATACCTCTTAGAGAGGCTACAGGAAGTCTAGGGGCATGAGGACCTAGGGGGTGTTTAAATATTTAACAGCTAGTCCCCAGCTGTATGCCCACAGAGGGGCCTACCAGCTGAATACCCCATCCCAACCCCACTGCTAGCCTGGCCCTGCCCCACAGCCTACCTGGGGGCAGCTGGAGCTTAGCCAAGTCCGGGGACGAAGCTGGGGCAGTGGGAGGAGGACCCTGCATGGGCACCCTGGGCTCCAGGGCAGGCGGGTTTGTAGGGGCTGGCTGGGTGGGCACAGGGGTGTGACTGGGTGTGGCTGCCAGGCTTCTGCCCGCAGCCACAGGTGGCGGGATGTCCCCTTCATCGATGGTGTTGCCCTTCTGGACGGAGGCCAGCAGATTTTCGAGCGTCTGGAAGAGGCATGAGCATGGGTGTTGGAGAAGCTTGGAGCTGGGCGCAGGGCTGGGGGTGGGGTCCTAGCACCCATCCCTCTGCCCACTCACTTTAAGGCCCCGGTCATAGCGCCGCATCTTGGCGCCATCTCCAGCTTGCCGAGCGCTTTCAATTGCTGTCTGGTAGAGGGCCAGCCTCTCCTGCAGGGTGGCCTCCACCCCTGGGCTGGGGGCTGTGGGCCTTGGCTACGAGAGGAAACAGGCACAACCTGGGTGTGACCCCACTCGGGCCACCCTGACTGGCCCCGTCATGCACTAACAGAGCAACAGTTCTATGCAT
The DNA here is from genome assembly GCA_030035585.1 of Dugong dugon. NCBI lineage: Eukaryota > Metazoa > Chordata > Mammalia > Sirenia > Dugongidae > Dugong > Dugong dugon. The sequence goes on along the minus strand of CM057462.1, from coordinate 17,732,527 downwards.
TTCCATCCTGGGCCATGCCTCCCAACCCTGGCAGGAGAGAAATCATCACCCTATTTCCTGGCAGAGGGAACTGAGGCTCAGAGGTCACATGGCTGGGAGAGGCAAGGACAGGCCTTGAACTCCAGTCCATCGGCGGGGTCTGGTTCAAATGGGCAGGGTTGTCAGAGATGTACCTGGGCCAAAGGAGGCTGGGACTCCAAAGCCTTTTGCTCCTCTCCAAGGACCTCGTTCAGTTCCGCCTGGAGGGACACACCATGGTGGGAGCATGAGAAACTGCTGGACAGGGCACAGAAAGGGAAAGGGGAAGCCCCCAACCTGCCCAGCCGCTTACCAGTAGGTTGTCATCAGCCTCCACATCATCCTCATCAGTCCCCTCCCCCTCCTCCTCGTCCAAGTCTCTCATGCACAGGCTGGCCATCTTCTCAATGGCCTCCATGGGCAGGGGCCCTGGAGGCAGAGGAGGCCCCAGCTGGGTCAGATCCCTCTGGAGCCCCCACCTCCCATCCCTGTCACCCACAGCCCGCAGAACAGGGCAGCAGACAATTGGGGCAGCATGTCCCCTTTCCCGCCCTTTGATGGCGCCCCACTGTCACCTCTGCATTACCCGACTCCCACTCACCTCGAAAGCCTTATCTCTTCTTTATAAAGCCTCAGTTCCGGGGCCAGGCTACTTGAGTTTGAACCCTGGCTCTGCAATTTTCTAGCTGTAGGACCCTGACAAGTTATTTCACCTCTCTGGGCCTCAGTCTCCCCATCTGTTAGATGGGGATAACAACAGTTCCTCCCTCACAGGTAAGTCGTGGAGCCTAAAGTACATAAAGCTCTTAGGACAGCACAGGGCGGAGCTGAAGCATTTAAAGGCTCCTGTCTTCTGAGCTCCAGCCCCATTAGACTGCTGTAGTGTCAGCTGACCCCTGCCATGTCCCCCTCTTCCCCCAGGCCTTTACACCTGCTGTAACCCCTCCTGGAAGAGCTCCCAATTCGTCACCCGCCCTCCCCATCGTGCGTGCCTCCCCCAGTGTCCCACCCGACTCACAGGTCTCCCTTAGGGTTCCAGGCTCCCCCATCCCAGCCCTGATCACAGGACAGTGGCTCGGAGGTTCGGACTGATGACATTTGCTTATGATGTGCCAGCCCTGTGAGAAGTGCTTTACAAAACACTGGAAGGTTGACTCCTGTGATGTAAGCGCACTTATTACTCCATTTTACAGCCAGAGCATCAAGGCCTATGCAAGTGATGTGACTCGCCAAGTCACACAGCCAGGAAGTGGTGGAGCTGGGATTCAAACCCTCATTCCAGTCCCAAGTCAACTGCTTAACCTCTTACCCAGACTGTGGGCTCCAGTAGGGTAGGGGCCTTCTCTGTCTTCCTCCCCGGTCTCCCCAGCACCCAGTTACAAGCTAGCCCACAGCAGGAGCTTAGAAAATGTTCGGGGTCTATGGGAGTATCTCACCTTTGCCTTTCAGCTTCTCCAGGGCTGGGGGCTGGCCCCCGACCAAGGCCAAGAACTCGGCCTCCAGTTCCTCATCATTAACTCCATCCTCGGGGATCATCAGGCCGTCTGGGGAAAGGTCAACCAGCAGGCCTAGCTGCAGGAACAGTGAGGGTCCCATCAGACCTTGGGATGGACTTGTCAGACCTTGGGATGGACCCTACTTGGCCAGAGGCAGACATGATGAGCCCATAGTCCCCTCAGGAGGAAAGAAGCTCAGGCCTCCTGGGGAAAGCCAGAATGAAGCAGGTGTCCTGCAACAGGACAGGCCCTCTGGCACAGATCACCGTGGGGCAAAGGGCAGGCAGAGAGACCCAGCTCCCCGCTAGGGCTCACGCCTGTGACACGCTGCTAGCCATGTTCAGTGGGAAAAGCAGGCCCTACATTCTGCCCAAGGCAAAGCCACCCTACACACCAATGAGCTTCTTCTTCCAACACCCTCAGCAGAGGGGGCCGGGCTGGGAGGTCTGAGCCATCAAGAGCAATTGGAAACCTTAACAATGTATAAGTTTAAAGCAGGGACTTTGCTGTGTAACAGATCCATCTTCCATTTTCTAGTAAATGATCTATGATGACATGATAATATCAGGGTGAATTATATGAAATTGCTCTTTGGTTTGAAGATTTATCTATATGGGATGAAACTGACAACTGTAACTGGAAAGACTAGATAGGAAACTGAGGGGCAGTGAGTTTATGTTAATGGGGAAGGAATAACTTGGAAAAGGAGGGTGAGAATAGTTGCACAACTTGAATGTAATCAATGTCACTGAATTGTACACGTAGAAATTGTTGAATTGGTGTATGTTCTGTGTATAGTCTCAACAACAATAAAAATAAAGAACAAAAAAATAAAATACGACACGAATGAAAAAAAGAAAAAGAAATTGCCCTTTGATCAAGAATGGCCAAGTATCAGCGAGTACATATGGCTGCAGAGCTCCGGTGGCACAGTGGTTAAGAGCTCGGCTACTAACCAAAAGGTCGGCAGTTCAAATCCACCAGCTGCTCCTTGGAAGCTCTATGGGGCAGTTCTACTCTGTCTTGCAGGGTCACTATGAGTTGGAATGGACTCGACAGCAACGGGATTGGTTTTTGGGGGGTTTAATAGTAATAATGAGGCAGTAGTGGTTCAGGGGTAGAATCCTCGCCTTCCACGCAGGAGACCAGGTTCGATTCCCAGCTAACGTACCTCATGCACAGCCACAAACCGTCTGTTAGTGGAGGCCTGTGTGTTACTAGGATGCTGAACAGGTTTCAGCAGAGCTTCCACACTAGGAGGAAAGGCCTGGCATTTTAATTCCAAAAATCAGCCAGTGAAAACCCTATGGATCACAACGTTCCAGTCCACAACCAGTCATGGGGATGGTGCAGGACCGGGCAGCATTTCGTTCCCTTGTACATGGGGTCACCATGAGTGAGGGGCCAGCTCAACCAGCAGCTAACAGTAATAATGATGATGACATTCACTGAGCGCTATGTTCTACCACTTTCCATAAATTATCTCAATGAACCTTCACAACTGTCCTGTGACATAGCAACTCTTAGGACTTCCATTTCACAGATGAGAAAACTGAAGCGCACAGCTGTGAAGACACATCTAGTGTGCAGAGGCCGGAGTGAAATTCAGGAACACCTGCCCCTAAGGCCTAGGTACTTAGTTAGCCATGCCCTGGGCTCCCTCCATCAAAGATGAGAAAAATCGAACTCTGTGGGTGCTTGGGACAAGAAGATGAGGGAGAGAGACTAGGGCAGCAGCTCAGGATTTGCACTTAGCTCTGGCCAAACTGTTAATCCCTGTGACCTTGGACAAGTCCCAGACACCTCTCTGGGCCTCAGTGTCCTCATCTGTACAACGGGGATAAAAAGAGTTGTGACCTGGCTGGGCTGATGCGAGAGTTCCAGGCGCACACAGGCCGAGGGGGAGCAGTTACTGTCCTTATTACCCCACGTCCGACGCATGCCCCTTCACAACTGGAGCTGCTGCAGCAACAGGTGGCCCCAGAGTGGGGGTGGGGGTGGGGCGGCATAGATGGGAGGTCCCTGCCAGGTGGCCTCACTTTGGGGATGAGGGGTGCCCAGCCTCACCTGGGGGGCGGGGATGGGGCTCACCTAGGGGGCGGGAATCCGACTCCGTGGGGGTGGGGTCCTCCCCTGAGCGTGCGACGGGGTTCGGGAGGGTCCCCCGGCGGGGCCGTAGGGCGCAGACTCACCTGGCGGGCGGCGGCGGCGCCTCGGCCTGGGGGTCCCTTCCTCTTGTGCATCTTCTAGGCTGGATGCCTGGACCACCGGCCCCCGCGTCCGGCCTTGCCCTGCCTTCTCCCCCGAGAGTCTGTCCCCACGCACACACCCTTCCCGGAGCTCCGCGCTCCTCCCTCGTCACCCCACAATCACTGATCCCGCGCTCTCGCCTCCCGGTGCGGCCGCCCCACTTCCGCCTCGGCCCTCCGGCGCTGCGGCACCGGAGCTCTACTACTGGACTCACCAGGCCCGCCGGGCCGAACTACAACTCCCGGCAGGCAGCGCGCAGGAGCGCATGCGCAGATTGGGCGGCGGGGGCTGCGCGGGAAAGAGGCGGGGCGTACGCAAGTGAGGGGACGGCACGGTATTGCGCATGCGTAGGCGGCCCCTGCCGCTGAGCGGGAAAGAGGGGAGGCGTTCTTGGGTGTGAGGGTCAGTGGCGGCTGGTTGTACCCGGCGTCTTGCGGTCTCCTGCGGACTCCGGCCTCACCTGGGGTCCCATCCTGGGGCAGGGTTAGTGCGAGACTGGTCATTGGATCGGAGGGTCCTCCCTCCTAGGCCTTGGCCCGCGGTTCTTCAGCTCCCGACATCTGCGGGAGTGGCCCCCCCCCGAGGGCCAACTTTGCCTTTTATTTTCTCGAAAGTATGTTAACGCAGATAATTTGACTGATTTATCCCCCACAGATCCAGACAGACCTAGTTCCCGATAAAGGAAAGAGGGAGTTCCACAACTTCTCTAGCCCAGGTCGGTTTATGGCTTTTCTGGCTCCTAAGTCTGGAAGAGACCGTACTGTGGGGGTCGCCTGCCCCTCCAAGGGCTCCAGCGACCCCTGAAGGGCCCCAGGTCTCCCCTGAAAAGCCTCTAGATGTCCCAGAAAGAACCTCAGGTGTCCTCTTGAAAGTCCTCTGATATCCCTGGAAGAGCCCCAGCTGCCCCCTCAAAAGTCCCATGGCAGCCCCTTAAGGGGGAAACTAGGGCCAGGGTGCCCAGGGCTTCCCGCAGATGGCACCCTCTGTGTTTCTCAGACCCTGCTTGCTGCTGGGCAGAAGATGGCAGTCCCCACCCTGCTGCGTGGCCGAGGGATAAGGCTGTGCCTTCTGCTCTGTGTGTGATACTCTGAAATAGGGCTGGCTTCTGCACTCAGCTAGGGCCCCTGTGTACAGAGGAGGACAGGGACTGCTCGGAATAATGGGAGGGTTTTGTTTGTTGTTTTCAGATTTCTCAAGGGAGGGATAAAATGAGTAAGAGGAGGAAGCCACATACCTCAGGCACATCAGGTATTTGTACGTTGAAGCTTCTACTAATAGACGTGGGCTAAATGATTGCAGAAATACTTGCGTGACCACACCATGCTCCTTTAAAAATGCAAATGATTTAATACATGCTGGTAAGAAAAACATAAACCGTGAAGAAGTACGTAAGTGAAAAGTGAAAGCTTTCTGGGACTGCAGCCCCTACCTCTGGCGGGGTCCAACAGCCCAGGGGAGGCCTCCAGACTGTGGGGTAAGGGTGCATCTCACAAGGATGACCATTACACAGAGCTTGATGGGCTTCAAGGCCATCTGGCTTATGGCTAAGTGCTTGACTCAGGAACCAAAGACCTGGGTTCATAATCCCAGCTCTCTCGCTCGCTGTGTGATTGTAGATGAGTTACTCAACCTCTCTGTACCTCAGTCTCCCCTTCTGTAAATTGGGGATAATAAAAGCACCTACCCTTTTTTTTTTTTGGGTGGTGCAGGCAATTAACATGCTTGGTTGCTAACTGAAAGGTTGGTGGTTCCAGTTCACCCAGAGGTGCCTCGGAAGAAAGGTCTGGTGATCTACTTCCAAAAAATCAGCCATTGAAAACTATGGAGCACAGTTCTACTCTGACGCATGAATGTGGGGTGGTGAGTCGGAGTTGAGAGTTGACCAGATGACATCTGGACTAACTGGTTACCCTTTTAGAGCAGAAGTTCTCAGAGGGGGGTGGTCTTGCCCCCAGGGGACATTTGGCAATGTCTGCAGATATTTTTGGTTTTTACAGCTGCAAGGGGGTGCTGTTGGCATTGAGTGGGTTGAGGCCAGAGACACTGCTAAACATCCTGCAGTGCATAGTACAGCCCCCACCACACAGAAATTATCTGGCTCCAAAAGTCAATAGTGTCGAGGAAGAGAAAGCATGCCCTAGAGCTCTCATGTGGGTTAAATGTATTAGTATTTGTAAGCAGAGGACACGTCCTTGGGTGGTACATAGATGAATACTGCTGTGATTACCTTTCCAGACTTTTTTTCTTTTTTTATTATTGTGGTGAAATATACGTAACACAAGTGCAGTGCAATGGGCTGCTTTTATGCAGTCTTTCTCACCATGGTCTTGTAACTTCTGCCAAATGATTGGGTGGGGATATGCAAATAAGGTGCTGTGGCCCATCAAGGGGATTGAATAACTTGCTAATAATGCAAATAAGGTGCATGGCACCCTTATGGGTGTATGATTATGCAAATAAGGTGTATGGAACTCAAACAAGGGGATTAGTCAGTTTTGCAATTCCACTAGGCTTAAAATGAGCCATCCCAGAGGTGTAAAGGGGGGGACCTCACTACCACCAAGAACAGCTGGGAGTGGAGCACATCCTTTGGACCTCGAGTCCCTGCACTGAGAACCTCCTAGACCCAAGAGACAGAGAGCACTGTAACACTGGAGATGGTGAGAAGCGGTGACAGCAGAACCAGGAGACCGGCACAAGACAGTGTGATGGGCTTCCTGGCCCACAGAGCAAGGCAGCCACAGTGGGTATACTGACCCATGGAGTGAGAGAGCTGAGTGCCTTTGAGCAGGAGGCTTCCTGGCAGAGTTAGGCTTGCTGACCCATGGAGCAAGAGAGCTGAGTGCCTTTGGACTGAGGTGCCCTGGTGGAGTGGGGTACCCCCAGGTACTGATTAGCAGAGTTAAAGAGCTTTGTAACACTTGCCCAAGCAGGGAGAGGCCAGGCTGAGGGGCCATGGGCCAGAGAGAAGCCTGCCTGCGGTACTGCTGAGAAGAGGCTATCCTGACGGAAGAACTGTATCTTGAGTCATTCCTTATCCTGAATTGTAATCTATTACTTCCCTAATAAACCACATAATTGTAAGTATTGTCTGTGAGTTCTGTGTGGCCATTCCAACAAATTATTGAACCCATCAGAGAAGTAGAGAGTGTCTTGGGAGGGACAGCTGTCAGAATTGATAAAAAGGTTGGAGAGAGGAGGTACATCTGACCTCTGCCTCATGGAATCAGCCTAGGCTGTTGATCTTGATTCTCTTCCCCCTTGTGAAGTCAGAGGAGGTCAGATGTGCCCACACTGCACCATTTTTGCAATGAAATTTGCCATTTTAACAATTTTTAAGTGTACTCTTCAGTGGCACTAATTATATTCTCAAAGTTGTGCAACCATCACTACTATTTATTTCCAAAATTGTTTCCATACTTCAAACAGGAACTGTACCCATTAAGCAATAACTCCTCATACCCACCTTGTGCCAGTGCCTATAACCACTAATCCACTTTCTGGCATTTGCCTATTGCCAGACTTATGAAATACTTTTCATTTTGAAATAATTTTGGACTTAAAGAAAAGTTGCAAAAATAGTTCAGGGAGTCCTGTGTACCCTTCTCCCTGCTTCTCCTGATGTTAACATCTAACACAACATTGTATCATAGTACATAGTACTGCATGGTATAGCATCTAGTACAACCATACCACAGCACAAACAAAAAAAAGGACAGGACGTTCACCTGGTATGGTACTTCATTCAGACTTTTTCCATCTATATATGCAAATATAGTGGGTTTTTTGGTAATTAAATCTTCACATATACTGATCTACAACTTCTGATTTTCACTTTGCAGTATATCGTGACTGTCCTTCCTTGTCAACACACATAAAGAACTTCCTTGTTAGAAAAAAAGAAAAACATTTGATCTTAGGTAATATGGCTCCACTTCCTTTTCATTTTTTAAGGTACCTTAAACTTCTTAAAATTTTAGAAATGACTTCTTCACTTATGTCAAAAAATAAGCCACTCAGGACACCATGAATAGATTGCTAAGCAGGTTTAATAGACAATTTTAAAGTTGGGCGGCACATCGTTTACCTGGTAAATGAGTGCTCCAATTAATCAGGATTCTTAAAGTGTTTATACACAATGATATCACGAACTTTTGAATAAAATTTCTGATTGGTCGACATTTACTAACTTGGCTAAACAGTTACAAGACAATCACAAGATTAGTGAGTCTTGATTATAAGGCCCCTAAAGTTTTGAAAACAGGAAGTATTCATTAGTTTTGAAGACAGGATGTTTCTTTATTTTGATCGTTTTATGAGTTTTAAGTGAAAGTTAATGAATAATGAAAGCATCCTTTCTGGTTTCAGTGGGCATAGTCACATAGCTACTTTTAAAGGTTAGTTTGTAGCATAGCTAAAAGCCACCACTCTTTCAGTTTGTCATACTGTGGTGGCTTGTGTGTTGCTGTGATGGTGGAAACCATGCCACCAGTATTTTAAATACCAGCAGGGTCACCTTTGGTGGACAGGTTTGAGCGGAGCTTCCTGGCTAGGACAGACTAGGAAGAAGGACCTGGTGGTCTACTTCTGAAAAAATTATCTAGTGAAAACCTTATGAGTAGCAGTAGAATATTGTCTGGGATAAATAGTGCTGGAAGATGAGCCCCTCAGGTTGGAAGGCACTCAGAATACAACTGGAAAGAGCTACCGCCTCAAAGTAGAGTTGACCTTAATGATACGGATGGAGTAGAGCTTTCAGGACCTTCATTTGCTGATGCGGCATGACTCAAAATGAGAAGAAACAGCTGCAAACATCCATTGATAATCGGAAGTGGAACGTATGAACTATGAATCTAGAAAAATTGGAAGTTGTCAAAAATGAACTAAAACACATAAAAAAGCTGAACTATATGAAGAAGAACGCAGCATCAGGATTGGAGGAAGACTCATTAACAATCTGTGATACGCAGATGACACAACCTTGCTTGCTGAAAGCAAAAAACACTTACTGATGAAGATCAAAGACTCCAGCCTTCAGTATGGATTACCCCTTAACATAAGAAAACAATCTTCACAACTGGACCAATAAGCAACATCATGATAGACAGAAAATATTAAAGTTTTCAAGGATTTCATTTTACTTGGATCCACAATCAACACCCATGGAAGCAGCAGTCAAGAAATCAAACAATGTACAGCGTTGGGCAAATCTGCTGCAAAAGACCTCCTTAAAGTGTTGAAAAGCAAAGACGTCACTTTGATGACTAAGGTGCACCTAACCCAAGTCATGGTATTTTCAGTCACCTCATATGTATGCGAAAGCTGGACAATGAATAAGAAAGACTGAAGAATTGAAGCCTTTGAATTGTGTTGGCAAAGAATATTGAATATACCACGTTCTGCCAGAAGAATGAACAAATCTGCCTAGGAGAAGTACAGCTAGAGTGCTTCTGGAAAATGAGGATGGCAAGACTTTGTCTCGCATACTTTGGACAGGTTATCAGGAAGGACCAGCCCCTGGAGAAGGAGATCATGCTTGGTAAGGTAGAGAGTCAGTGAAAAAGAGGAAGACCCTTGACGAGATGGATTGACACAGTGGCTGCAGCAGTGTGCTGAAACATAGCAGTGATTGTGAGGATGGCACAGGACCAGGCAGTGTTTCGTTCTGTTGTACGTAGGGTCGCTATGAGTCAGAACCCACTTGACGGCATCTAACGACAAACAACGTAGCTAAAAGATTATTTGTTCATTACACTGCATAGATTTTTGACAGTTAACAAGATGACCTTTAGTGTCATGGGCAAGAGAATTTTTTTATGTTTTCATAATACAAAACTCGTCATTTTTTGACACTTAGGGGGTAATGAATTTAGGGAGTGGCGCTTGTTTTTCCCAGGATGTTGGACAAAAGTGAAATTATCAACAGATTGAGGATGTTTCGCAAAAGGAGATGAGCAGCAGGCTGCTGGGAAGCACAGGGATTTCTCTGACCTTGAGGAGGGAGCTGGGCACATCAGGCCCACCCATAGCAGGTCACTTGGGGCCTGTCTTGGCAGTGGACTTCTCAGCTCAGTGGATCCCCGGGCTGGCCAAGGACAGCTGTTTCTGTGTGTCCTGGACAGGGTGGAGAAAGAAGAAGAAGACTCTGGCAGGTGGTGAAAGAGGCCTTTTCCCTCCTGAGGTTTTTGGCCTTTGGTGTTGATCATAAGGCTCTGCCTTTAAAATGCAATCATTCTTAAATTAGTCTTGTGGGGACACATCACAGGAAGGAAATGGGAGGCTCTTCACTTTTCTTGATGTTTTTGCTTTTTATTTGGTACAAATGTCCATTGGATTAGCAAAGAGAGCTAGTGTTTGTGAATCTTATGAAACCAAATAAGTGAAGCTGCTGTATTTTGCCTTTTCTGGCAAACCACAAGGTAGGAAAGTGTTTGTGCGAGAAACACTCAGTGGTGCCTTCCTCTGGGCACGCGCTGGGGTAGGCACCAGGCTGAGGGTGGGGTGGGGGGCAGATCAAAGCATGCAGCAGGCTGGGTTCCTGCCCTTGAGACCCTCTGGTTCGAATTGGGTGAGGGGAAGAAAAATACTTCTTACAGAGAGCTAGTCAGCTACACAGCAGTGGGGTAAAGTTCTAGGTGGGTACACATGAATGTGACTGACTGAATCTGAAGTTGGAGGAAAGTCACCCTGGACTCAGCCAACAGCTGAGTGAGGACAGAGAAGGACCCTCACAGCTGGTGTTGAGGGGCTCATTCACCAGGTTTATTTCAAGGTTTGTAAGGAGGTAGGGTTGGAAAGGTAGGGTCTACCAGACTGAAAAGGAGCCCTGCTGGCTCAGTGGTTAAGTACTGGGCTGTTAGCCGAAAGGTCGGTGATTTGAACTCACCAGCAGATCTGTGGGAGAAAAGACCTGGCAATCTGCTCCTGTAAAGATTACAGCCTAGGAAATGCTACAGGGCAGTTCTGCTCTGTCCTGTAGGGTCTCTATGAGTCGGAATCAACTTGATGGCAATGGGTTTTTTTTTTTTTAACTGTGCACTGGGCTTCTGGCCTGGCAGTGAGAGCAAACAGACAAACTAGATGAGCCCAGTCAGGTCATTGTTGTGTGCTGTCAAGTCGATTCCGACTCACAGTGACCGTGTATGACAGAGGAGAACTGCCCCTTAGGGTTTCCAAGGAGTGCCTGGTGGATTCGAACAACTGACCTTTTGGCTAACAGATGTAGCTCTTAACTACTATGCCACCAGGGTTTCCCAGTGCATAATAGGTGCTCAATAAATGCCCAGATACGTTTAACAGTGGTTAAATGTGCAGACCCTGAAGTCAAACTGCCTGGGTCTCAGTCCCGGCTCCATCACCACTGTTCCTTTGCCTCTGTGTGACTCAGTGTTTTTGCCTGTAAGATGGGATAACAGTGGTGCCCTACCTCAATGCTTTGTTTCCTGGATGGAGTGAGCTAATGCCTAAGTTCTTAGGATAGCCTGTGGCATGGAACTCACTAGTGTTATCTCTTATCACTTGTTTGTTTGTTGAATAAATGAGTAGGTTGGGGCCAGGTTTGGGGAGATCTTGACAGTTTCTATGTGAGAGAGTTTACTTTATTCAGCAAATAGTTGTTAATAAGCACCTTTAGGCTCTAAAGTACAAGGAAAAGACACAAGTGAATTGTTTTCAGTGAGGGTAAGATACTGCAAAGATGCAAGGGGCCAAGAGGCCAGGAGGCAGCACCTCCCGAGCACACGGTCACTATGGGTCCCAGTTTTTCCAGGATGGATATTCTGCAGGTGTCACAGAAACTAGAGCAGTGCATAATTTCTGCTCATCTATGCCTCAGTGATCTGCCTTTTCGACGTGCATTTATTCAGTCATCCACTACTGTGATCATTACGGCTGTGTGTCAACTTGGATGGGCCGTGATTCTCATTGGTTTGGCAGTTATGTAGTTTGGCAGTCCTGTAATGATGTAATCACTTCCATGATGAGATTCGATATAATGGGATCAGCTCCATGATGGAATCTGCTGTAAGTCACTAGTCAGTTGAAAGGGAGTTTCCTTCGGGGTGTGGCCTGCATCCAATATATGTGGACTTTCTGGCAGAGCTCATCGGCTTTTGCTCTGCTCTGGATCCTGCATTCAGCTCATCAGCATCTGACCTCCAGTTCTTGGGACCTGGGCCAGCAGCCTGTCGTCTGACCTGTGGATCTTGTGTTCATCATCCCCTGCAGCTACATGAGTCAGGAGAAACCTCCAGCCTGATACCTGACCCATGGACTTGGGATTTTCCAGCCTCTACAACCACGTGAGCCATTTCTTTGATGTAAATCTTTCTCTCTCTGTGTTTATACGCTGCACTGGTTTTGCTTCTCTAGAGAACCCAGCCTGAGACAACCACCACCAGTTGTGAGTCGACTCCGATTCATGGTGACCTCATGTGTGTCAGAGTAGAACTGTGCTCCATAGGATTTTCAGTGGCTGATTTTTTGGACATAGATCGCCAGGCCTTTCTTCTAAGGCACTCTAGGTAGACTCAAAACGCCAGCCTTTCAGTCAGCAGTCGAGCGTGTTAATGGTTTGCAACACTCAGAGACTCCTTCAGTCATCCACCAAGTGTTTACTGAGCACTGACAGTATACTAGATGCTCTTCTAGGCACGCAGGACATAGAGAACGAAATAGGCAGGACCCCTCCTGGCATGGAGCCTGGTTGTAGTGGATGGGAACAGAAAATGACCTAAAGTGTTAGATAATTGCAGAGAAGCTGTGAAGGGAGTAGAGCAGAGTTGTGTGCCATGAGGGGGACGTTCTAGAGAGAAATCAGGGATGTCTCTCTCTGCAGGGACATTAGAGCTGAGACCCAAAGGAGCTAGATGCACACCCCTCACCACTTCCCCAGAGAGTGAGTCAGCTGGGCCAGGTGGCCCCATGGGGTTTGAGGCCAGGCCATCTCTGGCATTCAGCCTCAATAATGACCAGTCCATGTGTAAAAGCCCTTTGAAGTCTGTGACCTCGTAAGCTCATAGGTCCCACCTCCTGGAAACAAGTCTCCCCACCGCCCCACCGCCTGCCACTGGGAGAGGGTCAGAAGAGGGTATCCTGATTGCCTCTTGGAACAAGCTTGCCCAGGTTGCACCAATGGTCTGGCTGCATCTGGTCATCAGCCGTGGCAGTGTACACTCTCCCAGCATCCATCACCCCTTCATCTCTCTGTGTCTCTAAACCAGGAGGAGAAAGAGTCTATTCTCTGAAACTCCCGAAGAAACCAAGGCTGGGCGACTCCGACAGGGCCCCTCAGAGTCCCGAGTTGGGCCGTTTGCCTGCCCCTGAAGAGTCAGAAGGCAAGGTGGGACCCATTCCCCCTGCAGAGCACAGTGAAGAGGAACCGAGACCGGCAGCCCCCAGGTAGGTGGCTTGGAACATTCCAGCAAGCAGGATGGGGGGAAAGGGACCAATATGACCCCTTGCAATGCTATCTCCCCTGAGGGCTCAGGGCCCCTCAGATGGGGCTTCTCGCAGCTTTCCTTTCCTCCCGGGACACTCTCCTGTGTGGCAAGAAAGGTCAATATTTTAACCCTGAGCAAGGAAAACATTGAGTTGTTCAAGGTCACTTGTTTACAGAATGTAACTTAATGTCCTGTCTGCTGGTCAAATCCTGTATTCCACATTCCTTTTCCTCAATCTTAATAAAGAGTCCGAAACCTTGAAACATCTTGCTGAGTGAAAAAAGTCAGTCACAAAAAGACAAATATTGTAAGATCCCACTTATATCATGTAGGCAAGTGTGTAGAGACCAAAGCTTACGAGGAGTAGGAGGGACGGAGAAGGGGAGAGTCTTTGCTGAGGGGGCACTGAGTTTCTGTTAACGAGGGTGGAATAGTTCGGAGAAGGATACTGGCAATGGTTGACAACATGATGAACGTAATCAGCGTCACTGAATGCTACATGTAATAAATACTCAATTACTAAATGTTGTATATATATATATCTTCACCACAATTTTTTTAAGAAGATGATAATGATCAGTACGTGCCATGCAGTGTGCTAATACATATAGCACTTTACATATGTAAGCTCATGTTGTACTCATGGCTGTGTGAGAGAATTATTTTTATTTATCCCCAGTTCACAGATGAGCACCCTGGGCTTAGAGTAAGTGACGTGCCCAAGGTCCCTGAGCTAGTGTGGGCCAGGACTGGCATTCAAGCCTACCTCCACCCACATCCAGCTCCTGTGCTCCTGACATTGTCGTTTCCTGGTTCTTCAATTCTTTCAGCAGATATGTAATTAAGCATGGTGAGAAAAAACACCTCAAGAACGGTTTAGTCTGTCCATGGGGTTAAACCCCATGTAACTATTGCGAAGTAGAAAAGGTTAAGGGTAGTTGGGGAAGAAAGTATCCTTCTAGCTGATGTCTTCAAGGAAGGTATCATGGATTGAATGACCACATTTTCTGAATAAAATATTGAGGTAAAACTGTTTTCTGGTGTGTCTGTGTCTGTCTGTCTATCTGATTTCGGGTCACTGCAGTCTTAGGACTAAAGGCTGGATCAGGAGGCCACAAATACTGACCCCCAGGTCCCAGGCAGCCCTATGGTGAGTGATATGAGGAGAGAGGCTGAGGAGAAGAGAGCCTCATACCTCAGCCATCCCCCCAGACAGATAAGATGATGTCCCTGCTCCTGGCCACTCCTGATGTCAGTTCTCAAGAGGCCACAGGGCCAGGGCCACTCCCCTGTGAGTCCACAAGAAAGGTGGCTGCTCTGTGTGTCTACCCTTTTTTGTTTGTTTTTAAATATTTTATTATGAAATATCATATGCACAGAACCATAAAACCAAAAAACAAATCCACTGCCATCAACTCGATTCTGACTCATAGTGACCCTAGAGGACAGAGTAAAACTATGCCATAGCATTTCCAAGGCTGTACATCTTTACAGAAACAGATTGCCACGTCTTTCTCCTGTGGAGCAGCTTGTGGGTTCGAACTGCCGACCTTTTGGTTATCAGCTGAGCACTTTAACCACAGCACCACCAGGGCTCCTCACAGAAGCATAACACACAGAAAAATATAACATAGAGCAAACAAAGTTCAAAATATTTATGTTGAGAAATGAAATATTGCCAGCACCCCCAAAGCCGTCTGCACGACTCATCACAATTTATCTTAAATTTTCTAACAGACAGCTTCCTATCAATATCAAGACTTTCTCTGCCTCTATAACCTCCCCTGGAACAATCAAAGTCCATTAGCATATTTTCATGCCTTCCTGTAACTTTTCCTCCCCATCTCCAGAATTGAAATAGTCTGATCTTTTTTTCACGGTATATGTGTTGATGTTGTGTGCTATCAATTCCTACTCGTAGCGACCCTTATAGGACAGAGTAAAACTGCCCTGCAGGATTTTCTTGGGTGTAATCTTTGTGGGAACAGATAGCCAGGTCTTTTCTCTCACAAAGCCACTAGTGGGTTTGAATTGCCGACCTTTCGGTTAGCAGCCGAACGCTTAACCATTGCACCACCAGGGCTCCTTGCGATATACGTACATTTATTTAGATAGAACCAGAATTGTTACCAGTTTTTAAAATTTTTTATTAAAATATTTATTTATTTAACCCAATATTTCCAAAATATTATTTTTCAAGATATAACCAATATAAGACGTTATTACTGCGATATTTTACATCCTTTTTTTTTTTTTTTGTCCCAAGCCTTCAAAATCAAGTATGTATTTGACACACAGAACATCTCAATATGTAGTAGCCCCATTTCAAGACTAGTGGTAATTGGACAATGCAGCACTGGAGTTCAGGTAGAAATTTCAATCTAGGATACTGCCAGGCCATCATGGCTCTTACTTCAATCCCAAAATTGCCTCAGAATCATCTTCCAGACCAGGAATGACCCCAACTTAGACTAAACCCTCTGGGCTGGCCCCAACCCAGGAAAATCCAGAGGGAGGCCATTGCATAGGACTTGCCCTTTGGCCTTCGGACTGATGTTAACCTGAGGGTGCAAAACAACTGGCCAAACTCAAAACCAAATTATGCCTGGTATTCATTGAAGGAGTCCAGGTGGCACAGTGGTGAAGAGCTTGGCTGCTAACCAAAAGAAGGTCGGCAGTTCGAATCCACTAGCTGCTCCTTGAAAACCATAAGGGGGCAGTTCTCCTCTGTCCTGTAGGGTCCTGTAGGGTCTCTACGAGTAGGAATCAACTAGACAGCAACAGGTTTGGTTTTTTGGTTTGGTAGCGCAGTGGTTATGTCAGTAAGTTCTATAACCCATGTCTCTGAATAAAAGCCCATGGTTACTTTTTTGTTTGTTTTTTGTTTTAAGCCCTTGTCACTTCCTATCAACTTCATTAAGGTGTGTCCACATCTTTCTGTATATAAATTTTTGGTAATACTTGCTCTTTTGTTTTGTTTTTATTTCTTTGTTTTCTTCCTTCCTTAATTTCTTAATTCATTCCTACCTTCCTTCCTAGTCCCCTCTCCCCAGCCCCCGGTAACCACTAATCTACTCCCCCCACCAACATTATTGTTTGGATTAATTCATTTTTATTAATATCCTGTTATGGTGATGAGTTCTTGGTCAAAAGTGTGGAGGAGATATATGTTGTTGGTTTTTTGTTGTTTCTGTTTTCACCTTTCTCTCCACAGTCCAGGACTCCTTACTTTGCTCCAAAATGAACACAGTATGTAGCTCAGAAACAAATTCGTGGGACAGAGCCTTTTCTGACTCTTCTTTCTTTCCTCTTCCTCGTTCTCTAGGTTTCTTTCAGTCAAGATCAACCTCAAGAAGCCACTCTTGTGTGATTTTCCCTTTGAGCAATATGCTTCCGGGTTGGCAGACCACTAATTAACTTTTGTCTCTATGCATCTGCCTATTCTAGATATTGCATATAAGTTGGATCATAGACTCTTAATCGTTTTGCATCTGATATATTTCCCTCAATATAATGTTTTTAAGGTTCATCCATGCTGTAGCATCTCTTTATGCCTGAATAATATACCATTGTATGTCTATACCACACTTTGTTTACCCATTCACCGGTTGATGGGCACTTGGGTTGTTTTTACCCTTGGGCTAATGCAAATAATGTTGCTATGGACACTGAAGCACAAGCATCTGTTTTGAGTCCTTGCTTTCAATTCTTTGGGGTATATACCTAGAATGGAACTGCTGGGTATATGTGGTAATTGTATGTTTAACTTTTTGAGGAACAGCCAAGCTTTTCCACAATGGCTGTACCATTTTACATTCCCACCAGCAGTGGATAAGAATTCCAGTTTCTCCCCATCCTCACCAACACTTGTGGTTTTCTGTTTCTGTGTGTGTGTGTTTTATAATAGGCAACCTAGTGGGTGTGAAGTGGTATTTCACTGTGATTTTGATTTGCATTAAGTGCTGGGCTGCTAACTGAAAGGCTAGCGGTTCTAACCCACCAGGGGCTCCGTGAGGGAAAAGACCTGGTGATCTGCTCCCCTAAAGATTACAGCCTAGGAAACCCTATGGGGCAGTTCTACTCTGCCCTGTACAGTCACTATGAGTCAGAATCGACTCGACGGCACACAACAACAACAACATTTTTCATGTGTTTATTGGCCATTTGTGTATCATCTTTGGAAAAATATCTATTCATGTTCTTTGCCCATTTTTTAATTGGGTGATTAGTCTTTTTGTTGTTTTAGAGGTTCTTTAATATTCTGGAATATTAAACCATTATTTGATACATGAGTCTCAAATATTTTCTCCCATTCTGTAGGTTGTCTCTTTGTTGATAATGTCTCTTGATGCACAAAAGTTTGGAATTTTAATGAAATTCAGTGTATCGTTTCTTTGTTGCTTGTGCTTTTAGTGTCATATTTACCCATTTTTTTAGACACTGTGGTTTTTGTGTCAAGGGTTTCTTGTATCTACTTCCTAGCTCTAGAATTTGCTGTATTGGGAGCTGGAGCATCAGTCCACACGAGAATCCCTGTTCTTACTTTAGAAGCCAGTTCCTGGTGTCCTAAGGGTTGAAGTCAATGTTTTCCCAGACCCAGGAGCTTGTATTCTAGAGGTGGAACTCTGCATCCTTCTTGGTGGTTGAATATTATCCAGGGCGCTGCTCTCCTTTTTTAAGCGAGTGCTCCAGGTCTCCTTTTTAGGAGATCTTAGCACGACTTTTCTTTGGGACTTTGTTTTCTGAGCCTCAGATCCTTCTCAGTTTTGTCTTTCTCCACCCAGCTCCCCTGATGAAGAAACAGAAGTTCCCTCCAGACTTCTTGGGGAGCCAGAAAAGGATCCAACTCCCTTCCCTCTCTCCCAGGTGAGCGTCTGTATGTTGGAAAGACACTGCTTTCCCTTAAGCTCAAGTTCTATGTTTCTTTTCATTGTCAACAACTGCTAACTTGCCGGCCGACAGGGACTGAGGAGGCAAGGGCCACATTTGAAACTACAAGAAAGGAAGACCTAATTCCTCCCTTATTATCATTGCTGCTTTGTTCTTGTCATATTTGGTTTACAGAACTTAGCTGGAAAGTTTGTTCCCCAGTTTGCAAAACCCAGGAAAACAGTGACAAGAAAAGCAGAGAGGAGGGAAGAGGACATCGGGTGTGAAGCCTTCAACCTGGTAAGGCCCTAAAACCAGCCAGGCTGAGCCCTGCAGAGCACAGCCTCTTGGCCTAGCCACGGCAGCCGCTATGGCTCTCCTGTTAGCTGAGGTTAACCTTATTTTCTTTGGCAATGACCAACCAGACCCATGCTTTCAACTCTCCACCCCTTATTTTCAGTGCATCCCGCTACAGGTGTCTGTTGAATGTGTGCCAGGCACAGGGCTGGGAGCTCGCAGGCCCGCTGGAGGCACTCAGGACAGCCGTGTCCACACCGCAGAGGTCCCAGCCAGAGCTGTTTTCCCCAGGGCACGTGGAAATTGTAACACTGAGAAAGACAGCCCACTTTCCATCCCTGGCCCCCCTTTGCTTTCCAGGGGCTTTTGTGTGAGTTGGGCGTCTTACGATGTGCTCCGGGTATGATGGTGTCCCTGGTAATATGTAGCCCAAAAAAGGGGGGTGTTAAACGTTCACAGCAGCTGTATTCATAATTACCCAAAACTGGGAACACCCCAGATGTCCTTCAACAGTGAATGGTTCATCCACACCATGGAATATTACTCAGCAATAAAAAGGAAGAATTAATGATACACATGAGGAATAAGATGAATCTCCAGATTATTATGCTGAGTAGAAAAAGTCAATTCCAAAGGTTACATGCTGTATGATTCCATTTACATAACATTATTGAAGTGACAAAATGATAAAAATAGACAATAGATTAGGGGTTAGAGACAGGGGGCCATGGGAGGGGGTGTTGCTTGTAAAAGGGCAGCACAGGGTATCCTTGCAGTATTGGAACTGTTCAGGGTCTTGATTCTGGTGGATACAGGAACTGCCACAAGTGGTAGAATTGTATGGAACTTAATACACAGACACACACACACGCCAAATGTGCAAGTCAAACTGGGGGAAATCTGAATAAGACGCTTGGAGCGTATCAATGTAAATATTATGTTATCAGTGTTATGATATTGACTACTGTGGAGCCAAGGCCCAGGGTCACCAACAAAGGCATGGCTTACACACAGGCATTGGGTGGAACAACACTTTATTCACAGAGAAGAGATAGCCAGGGCAGCTTCGGAAGTGGGCGCTGGTCCCCCGTGGCCAGCAGGTCACTGCCCGCAGCCAGCGCAGGGCTGGTGGTCTGCGCTCACCCCTCTTGTGCCGCAGTTGAGAGACTCCGTTCCCTCCCTGCCAGGAACAGATATAGTAGTATGTTGGCCAGGTGCGTATAACATGCGCGCATAAGCAGAGAGAAAGTTTACTGTGCACCCAGAACAGAGAGGGGGGCTCTGCATAAGGAGAAGAAACTGGAAGAGAGGGAGAGGCTCAGTTCCCAGCCGCCATTATCGGGGAATACTCTGGGCCCATTAGGTCGCCGGGTGAGAGGCTGAGGGGCCTCGGCAGACCATCTTCCCAACAACCACAGTTCTGCAAGGTGTTTCTACTGAGAGGAACTGAGTAAAGGGTACACGGGGCCTCTGTATTATTTCTTACAACTGCATATGAATCTTTGATTATCTCAAAATAAAAAATTTAGTTAAAAGAAAGGGGGGGGTGAGCTTCGTAGTCGATTGAAGACGTGTGTAACTCGGCAGGCCAGCTCCCTGCTTCACTGAAACAATGGACAGACCATGCTGTCCGGGTGGTCCAGCGCCTGCAGTGCAGACTGTCCCCCAGTATGATCACTGTGCTAATAACTATGAAAGGAGGGGGACAGCGGCTGTCTGCAGGGTGCCTGCCGGGGCAGACCTCAGTCCCTCGTTTGTAAATTTATTTCTTTGCAGCTCATGTATCACAGAGTTTCTTGGGGGGCAGTTGGGTGCAGAGGCTGGGGGCATGAATTTTGAATTGGACAGAGCTTGAATTCCAGCTCTGCCACTCTCCAGCCCTTATTTAACCTGGTGAGTTAGAGATAAAGACACAAACCAGCCTCATGAGGTTGCTACCAGGACGCAGCGAGGTACTGTATGTAAAAGTCAGCACAGCACCCAGCACACAGTACTGCCCAGTCCATGCTAGCTGCATGATTTTGTTGTTATTTGTTGTTTGCTTTCCAAAAGAATTTTTATTGTAAAATATATATACCATAAAACTTGCCATTTTAACCATTTTTGAGTGTACCATTCAGTTCAGTGACATTAATTATATTCACAATGTTATGCAACACCTTGCATTGGGCAGATCTGCTCTAAAAGACCTCTTTAAAAGGGTTAAAAAGCAAAGATGTCACTTTAAGGACTAAGGTGCACCTGACCTAAGCCATGGTGCTTTTAGTCGCCTCATATGCATGTGAAAGCTGGACAGTGAATCAGGAGGACCAAAGAATTGATGCCTTTGAATTGTGGTGTTGGTGAAGAATACTGAATATTACCATGGACTGCCAGAAAAATGAACAAATCTGTCTTGGAAGAAGTACAGCCAGAATGCTCACATACTTTGGACATGTTATCAAGAGGGATGAGTCCCTGGAGAAGGACATCATGCTTGGTAAGATAGAAAGTCAGCAAAAAAGAGGAAGACCCTCAGCAAGAAGGACTGACACAGTGGCTGCAACAGTGGGCTCAAACGTAACGATTGTGAGGACGGCGCGGGACCGGGCAGTGTCCCCTTCTCTTGTACTTAGGGTCCCTGTGAGTCAGAATCAACTCGACGGCACCTGACAACAACACGCAACCATCGCCACTGTCTAGTTCCAGAACTTTTCATCACCCCGAAAGGGAAACCCGGTACCCATTAGCAGTCACTCCCTTTTCCCTGCTACCCCCAGCCCCTGGCAACCACCAGTCTGCTTTCTGTGTCTATGAATCTGCCTAGTCTATATATCTCATGTAAATGGAATCACACGACATGTGATCTTTGGTGTCTGGCTTCTTTCACCCAGCGTGTTTTTGAGGTTCATCCACGTTGAACTATGTATCAGTGCTTTATTCCTTTTCAGGGCTGAGTAATATGCCATTGCACGCATATACCACATGGGATTTATCCACTCATCTGTTGATGAACACTTGGGTTGTTCCTACCTTTTGGCTCTTGTGAACAGTGCTGCTGTGAACACACGTGTGCAGGGGTCTGTGAGTCCCCTCACTGCACTCTTTTTTTTTTTCCCTAACTGCACTCTTGATTGCTGATAATACTGCTGCGGGCCTGTGCGTTCCACACACACGTGAGTCCACGTGGTCAGACCTTTAAGATTCATCCCAGAAATACTTATTGCGAGGCTTCTCAGTGCCAGGCACTGCCCCAGCACTGGGGAGGCGGGACAGTGAGCACGCTTAACCCAGTTCTGCCCTCACGGAGCTGACCATGCAGTGACAGGAGAGAACCCATTAGGGATGCTTTGCTTTTTTTTTTTAAACTTTTTATGTCTTGAAATAATTATAGACTCACAGGAAGTTGCAAAAACAGTACAGAGAGGTCCCATGTACCCTTCTTCAGCCTCCCCCAATGGTGACATCTTATTACATAACTGAAGTCCATGATCAAAACCGGGAAACTGCCATGGGTGCGACCCCAGGCCCCTGATCTTCCTGAGAGCTGCCTGGCTGGGAGAGGAAGCTGGTGGAAGGAGGGCTTCCGGGCTCCCAGCCCCCTCCAACCCCCAGCAAAAGCTCACTTGGCACTGGTTCTGGTGATTCAGGGCAGAGTGGTAGGTGATATATGGGCATCCACAGCACCAAAACTTAGGACAGGGCCAGTGAGTGAGTACTAGAACATTATTCCAAAGGGTGGATTAGTGAGGGTCCCAGGCTAAGTCTTTTTCTCTCCACAGGAAACACTGCAGGAGCCCAGTGCCCCACGGGTGGGAAGCCAGCAGCTGCATGCATTCCCAGGGCTGGCTTTCCCGGAGGAAGGAGGCCTGAAGAACCAGGCACAGGCCACTGGCACCTGCCCAGAGCAGCACAGCCAGGTCCCCCCAAAGCCTGTGCGGGGCACTGGGGCTTCTCCTCCCGTGACGTCCCCCGACGGCTCCCCAAGCTGGGGGGCGGTGCCCTCTGCCTCAGAGAGGGCCAGCCAGGAACATCTGTCAGAGCCAGGGACCCGTGGTGAAAACAGCAGCTTCCAATCTGGCTTCCTAGTGGAACCACAAGGGAATGGCAGGCCTGGCACAGAGAAGGGTTTGGCTCCTGAGGGTCCTGGCCAGAAAGGGCCCCCACCCAGTAATGAGTCTGAAGGGAAGGAGCCGCACAGAGGAGCCCCCCAGGAGGAAGGAGAAGGCGTTCCAGGTGCCCTGGGTCCTGATCCTGCTCGGAGATTGAGCCCTGTGTCTCAGGGCCCAGAGCCTGGGTCTGCCACCCAGGGCTGCCCCAGCCAGGTGCAGACGCCCAGCAGGCCTGTTGTCATTGTTGCAAACTGGAGCACAGACCCCACAGCACTACCACCGGGGGCTCTGAAGGTGGCCAGGCTGCCCGGGCAGGCCCCCAACAGCAGCCACAGTGTGGCCCTGCCCTGCTCGTTGGTGGCAGTGGGAGGCCGGGGGGAGGCAGGGCCGGAAGACAAGCCCCCTGGCGATGCCCCAGGGCCTCCTGTGGCCTCCCTGGGTCCTGCTCAGGAGAACCAAGAGCCTACAGAGGTTGGTGGTGATTCTGGCCCTCTCGCCACAGAAGCGGGTCCAGGTGTAGATCTGAAACAGATGTTAAGCCCTGGCCAGGAGGAGCCGGTGGGCGTGTGTGCGCTGCTTTCCCCAAAGCCTGTGGGTGGGAAGGCAGCCGAGCCAGGTGGTGAGAGCCGGCTAGACCCTGAGCCCCCGGGGCACAGCCTGTCCCTCCGAGCCACTAGCCCACCAGAGCATAGGGAAGTGGTGGATGGCCCTTCCCAGGGGCCCGAGGCCCACACTGCTCTGGACCCTGCAGACCAGGCCGTCTGGGGGTGCTCCTCACCCATGGAACTCGACTTCCTGCCCGACAGCCAGATGCAGGATGCTCTGGATGCCCCCGACTTCGAAGCCCCACCTGGGCAGGTAAGAGCTCCCCTGCGGTCCAGCTGGACTATCCCCAAGCATGTACCAGATAGCCACGAGCCCTCCCTGGAGGAAGTTGGGGGTGTGCAGGGTCCTGTTTTCACAGCAGCTGCCTTCAGGGGTCTGAGTTGCAACTTGGGTGGGTAATAAGTAAGTGGTTTTCTGGAAAAGTCAAACCTGCCTCTGATGGACCTGCCCCATGGAAGGGCTGAAGAGTCAGGGGGCCGTGGAGCAGTTAGTCTGCTGGCCCAGGCAGTCACCCTCCCTCTCTGAGCCCCTGGGAGCTGCAGTTTTGTGCCGGCCCCTCCACCCTTCAGCGGCCCTCCCTGGCTGCAAGCCCTGGACCGAGAAGGGCGACCTGATGAGCCTGTGACCCCCAACTGGGTCTGGGGAGGAATGTCACCCCCGAACTAACAAAGAGCCTTTGCTCATCTGTAGGGTCACTGAAGATTCTGATAGGACTCTATTAATGAATGAATGAAAAATAAATAGATGGATAAAAATAAATAACAGCCTCGAAAACGCTATGGAACAAAGTTCTACTCTGCACACATGGGGCCACCAGGAGTTAGAATTGACTCGATGGCAGCTGGTTTGGTTTTATACATATGTATGTGTGTGTGATTTTCTTTTCCCACTGGAATTCGTAAGGGTTTTGCCTCCTCCCGGGACCTGCCCACCTGACAGGGCAGTAGAAAAGCTGCCCAGGTGTTGCCTTCTTTGGCTGCTGAGTCTGTGCCAGCTGTCCCTGATCACCTGTCAGGGCAGGTGGCTGCCTCATTTCAGGAAGTGGAGCAACCCTGGTGGTTGGCGCACTTGAGCCGGACTGAGTGCTTGGCAGTTGCCTCTGGGAGGCAGGCGGTAGGTACTCTTTCCACACACTGGGTGCGGCCAAGAGGCTGAAGGGGGTCAGGTACCTGCTGGAGGTGACACAGCTGTGAGCGGAGGAGGCTGGGCCTGCTTCCAGGTCGGCCTGATTCTGAAGCTGTGCCTCAGCCACCCTGCCCTGGAACTTGGAGCTCGTTTGCTTTTCATGCGTCAGCCTGTTTCTTTGGCCATCCCCGCTGAGACATTAAAAATCCAATCAGCACCTATTTATGGAGCACCTGCTCCATGTCAGGAGAAAAATTAAACGTGGTCCCTGCCCCCGTGGTTAGCATGGGCCCCACCTGCATGAGTCCAGTGCTTAAAGAGCCCTTTTTTGTAGAGTGGAGTCCCTGGGTGGTGTAAAACAGTGAATGCGCTCAGCTGCTAACTGAAAAGTTGGAGATTCAAGTCCACCCAGAGGAGCCTTGGAAGAAAGGTTTGGCAGTCTACTTCCAAAAGCTCAGCCATTGAAAATCCTGTGGAGCACAGTTGTACTCTGATACACATAAGGTCGCCATGAGCAGGATGAACTCTACAGCAACTAGTTACCAGGTTTTCGTAGAACCACAGCTCCTGAGCACAGCACAACTGAAGCAATGGCCTGCTGTTCCAACCTGGGAGGGTCGCAAGGCTGGGCTGGACACAGAGAGGGTGCTTCCTCGCCATCTCCAGGGTCACTCTGACCATCCGCAGTGCTGACCTGTCAGTGGTTCCTCAGCCCCGGCCCTCATGCCTGGCCTCGCCACCACACGGAAGGCACAGTGATTAACCTCCGCCAGCCAGCCTGCAGGTGCCCACCCATTTCACGATGTTGTCAGATGGTGTTGCTGAAAGCACGTCCCCAGTGCAGTTCGGTGTTAGAGAGTGGACAAGATGGCCCTTGATCTGGGAGAGGTAGACTCCAGGGGCTGGACACAGCCGAGATGTTATCCTGGGAGCCTTGCCCATTAAAAACTGCAAACCCTCCCTTGGAAAGAAGAGTCAAGTAAGCTGCTCCCAGCCCCTGGCCTCTTGGGCGGTGGCTGGGGAGAAGGTTGGGGAAGAAGTTGGAAGGTTTGGGATCAGCTTTGCCCAGGCAGCATCCAGCAAGTGAACCTGTGAGTCCTTCCAGACAGGCTGGCAGAGGCTTTGCGCTTTTGAGAACATCAAGAAATCAGGACCAGGTGGTCGGACCAGCTGGGGGAGGAACCAACACTCAGGCCAGGCTGCCGGCGCTTGGGTGTGCTTTGTTTTGACACTGGGCATTCCTGAGCAAGTCAGGGCGACCCAGCCACCCAGCAGGTTCCTGTGGGAAGGCAGAGCCACGCCTGGTAGCCCTGCATGTGGGCAAGGGTCCTTGGTTACAGAGCTCAGATTGAGAGAGCAGTGACAGCCGTCCTCCTGGTGACAAGGCATAGTGACCCTTGACCTCAGCAGCATACCCCCACAAGGCATCAGGGAGGAACAGGACTGGGAGTTTGCACAGCAGTGACAGGAGCCGGTTTTCCCTCAGGGAAAGTTTGGTATCTTCTCACAGTGTCTCCCATAGGGGAGCCGGCAGATGGAGCCTTCTGTATGCCTGGGCTTGGACGCCATTGTTGTTAGCTACTGTCAAGTTGGCCCCTGACTCATGGTAACCCCATGTTTTTACAGAGTAGAACTGCTTCATTGGGTTTTCTTGGCTACAGCAGGGCTTCTCCACCTTGACACTACTGACGTTTGGGGCCAGATCACTGTGGTGGGGGCGTCCCATGCACTGTAGGATATTTAGCAGCATCCCTGGCCTCGACCCACCAGATGCCAGTAATGCCCCTGTCCCCATCCCCCACCCCTGCAGTTGTGATAACCAAACATGTTTCCAGACATTGCCAGGTGTCCTTGTGTTTTTGTTAGATGCTGTTGAATCAGTTCTAACTCACTGCAACCCTAGGTATAACAGAACAAAATACTGGCCGGTCCTGTGCCATCCTCACAATCATTATGCTTGAGCCCATTGTTGCAGCCACTGTGTCAATCCATCTCGTCAAGGGTCTTCCTCTTTTTCACTGACCCTCTACCTTACCAAGCATGATCTCCTTCTCCAGGGACTCAACCTTCCTGATAACATGTCCAAAGTATGTGAGACGAAGTCTCGCCATCCTCACTTCTAAGGAGCATTGTGGTTGTACTGCTTCCAAGACAGATTTGTTCGTTCTTTTGGCAGTCCATGGTATATTCAGTATTCTTTGCCAGCACCATAATTCAAAGGCCTCAGTTCTTTTTTGGTCTTCCTTATTCATCATTGTCCAGCTTTCGCATGCCTGTGAGTCAGTTGAAAACACCATGGCTTGGGTCAGGCCCACCTAAGTCTTCAAGGTGACATCTTTGCTTTTTAACACTTTGAAGATGTCTTTTGCAGCAGATTTTCCCAATGCAATGGGTCTTTGGATTCCTTGACTGCTGCTTTCCATAGGTGTTGATTGTGGATCCAAGTAAAAGGAAATCCTTGACAACTTCAGTCTTTTCTGTGTTTATCATGATGTTTCTTATTGGTCCGGTTGTGAGGAGTTTTGTTTTCTTTATGTTGATGTGTAATCCATACTGAAGGGTATGGTCTTTGGTCTTCATCAGTAAGTACTTCAAGGCCTCTTCACTTTCAGCAAGCAAGGTTGTGTCATACGTATAACGCAGGTTGTTAATGAGATGCCCCGTTCTTCTTTGTATAGTCCAGCTTCTCAGATTATTTGTTTAGCATACAGATTGAATAAGTATGGTAAAAAGGATACAACCCTGAGGCATATCTTTTCTGACCTTAAACTACACAGTATTCCCTTGTTCTGGTCAAACGACTGCCTCTTGATCTATGTACAGGTTCCTCATGAGCACAATTAAGTGTTCTGGAATTCCCATTCTTCACAATGTTATCTATAATTTGTCACGATCCATACAGTCAAATGCCTTTGCATAGTCAGTAAAACACAGGTAGACATCCTTCTGGTATCCTCTGCTTTCAGCCAGGATCCATCTGACATCAGCAACGATATCCCTCATTCCTTGTCCTCTTCTGAATCCAGCTTGAATTTCTGGCAGTTCTCTGTCAATGTTCTGCTGTAGCCACTTTTGAATGATTGTGTGTGATATTAATGATATTGTTCGATAATTTCCACATTTGGTTGGATCACCTTTCTTGGGAATAGGCATAAATATAGATCTCTTCCAATCGGTTGGCCAGGTAGCTGTCTTCCAAATTTCTTGGCATAGATGAGTGAGCACTTCCAGTGCTGCATCCGAACATATTTCCAGACGTTGCCAGGTGTCCCAGTGGGGGTCAAAATCACCCCCCTGTGAGAACCCTATGAGCTTTATTTAGGTATAATTTACATGCCATAAAATTCACCCATTTTAAGTGTACAGTTCAATAGTTTGTAATAAATTTATGGAATCGTGCAACCATCACCACAATCCAATTATAGAACATTTCTATCATCCTAAAAAGATGCTTGCATAGTAGTCACTCCCCTTTCCCACCCCCAGCCCCTGACAGCCATTCATCTGCTTTCTGTCTGTAGGGATTTACCTGTTCTGGCCATTCCCTGTGCATGGAATCACGTAGCACGTGGTCTTCAGTGTCTGGCTTCTCTCACTAAGCATAGTGTCTTCAAGATGCACCCACGTCATAGCATCAGTCAGCGATTCCTTTCTTTTCGTGGCTGAGTAATGTTCCATTGTGTGAATGTATCCCATTTTGTTCCTCCTTTCATCCGTTGATGGCCATTTGAGCTGTTTCCACTTTTTGCCGTTGTTCATAGGGCTCCTACACAGGCAGTTCTTGATGGCCTTTGCATCCAGGGACACTTTGCATTGGTGGTTCAAGCCTCTCACCCCATCCTCCGATTGGAATGGACATTTTTAGAACAAGCCCCCTTTCCCAGACTTTGTTCTCTCCGGAAGAGGTAGACAGCCCCGCTGCCCATCCGCCACAGCTTCTGCCACTTAGAGGGACTTACGTCATCTCTGTGGTCGAGCTTGACATTTTCCACGAAAATTAAACCACAGTTGACATTTAGAAACTTAAACTTCACAGGGTTATTGGTTTTCTTCTCTATTAATTATGAATTTTTCCTTGCGAGATATTTGCAAAGTCTTTTTCTGATAACTACACACACTGCCTGTCTGGCTGAGGTAGATGACCTCGCCCTTGACCATGCTGTACCCACCACGCCGCAGCCAGAGACCCTATGTGGGCTTCTCTGCACCTTTCTAGAGACTGTGGGGTGTGCGGGAAGCAGTGGCTTGTGTGGTCACCCCAGTGGTCAGGGACAGTGAGTGTACTGATGAGACCATCAGTGCCCACAGAGATGCCTGCCGGGAGATGCAGGACCACAGGGCAGTGTGACACCATGGGCGGAGAGAGGGGCTGGGCAGATGTCGGGCAAGTGGGGGAAAGAGAGTAGCTTTGCTGGCCTGACTGGCTCCCCACCAGGTGGCCCTCACCCACATGTTTCCTTCTGCCCAGAGTCCTGGCCTCAGTGTTCAGGGCAGCCAAGCCAGGTGACCCTCCCCCTCCTCTGTGCTGGCCTTGCTTGGCCATGCCCTCCACGTGTGTGCTCTCTCTTTCCAGGCATCTCCCATGGGGAGCAAACCCAGCTCCTGCTGGCCTGGCACCAGCCCACCTGCCACTGGAGCCCCTGTCAACGTGGTCCAGCCAAGGTAGGCGGTGGGAGGTGGCCTGGGACCCTCGATGCAGCGTGAGGCCGCCCTTCATCCCTGAGGTCACTGCCCTCCTAGCTCTTTAGACCCCATGGCCCCGCTGGACGTCTTCCTCACATTTGCCCAGTGGGCTCCCATTCTACCGACAAGGGTGACGGAGCTGGTCTGGGATCCCCCTTGCTAGGCCTCAGTTCCCCAACCAAATAAAAGAGCTGGGCCCCATCTTCCAAACTACGTGTGTCCCCTGCCCTCCTCCCCCCAAATACAGTGATCCTCACCCAAGCTAACACCTTGCTTCATGGACTCCTGGGACCCCTGGGGTGGCACCCGCAGCTTTGTGTGTGTTTATAGGTACATGTGTGTATTTTCCTGGGGAGATAGGCCAGAGCTTTCTCTGAGTCCCCAAGAGGGCAAGGGGACCCAGGCAGGGCTAAGAGCCATTGGCAGGACCACCTCCAGCCATCTGCAGCTCTGGTCTCTGCCCAGGTCTCCTCACCACCCCAACTCTGGCTCTGTGCTTGGGCAAGTCACCTCCTCTCCCTCCTGCAAGCCGCAGGGTCTGGGGGAGTCCTCCAGTCCACTCCCTCCTCAGGATGTCTTTCCCCCATCCTGCTGCAGTCAGCGCCACCCCTCCCTTCCTCTCCTGTTACCTTTCACTTGAACCTCCCTCTTCACAGAGGCAGAGGCTCATCCATTATTCACGGACAAGATTCTGTCTGGGGAATGTGGAAGAGGGGCCCACGGCTGCAGCCCTCGGCTGCACTTGTCCCTCCTCCTCCTGCTCGTTGTGGTGTGGGGCAGCTGTGTTCACCTCCTGCCCTTGTACAGGTTCTCAGTACCTGTGGTGCCACCTGTTGTCCCTCCCTCCCCACGCACACACAACCTGCATGTGGAGCAGAGGCAGTAAGTCAAAGTGCACCCTCTGTTGTGAGCAGAGGGGAGGGAGTGTGAGATTAGTGTCTGAGTCTCTGATTCTTCCCTGAGTAGTGCCCACCCAGCACGGATGTCGGCTGGAGCCCCCAGGAAGAGTCCTGGAGTTGGGCTTGGTGGTCCAAGGCTGAGTAAGACACCCAGGAGGCTCAGGACCAGGGACAGCCAGCTGCCTCGGGGGATAAGGCAGTTTGAGCAGAACAGGGATTTCCATGGTTATGGCCTGCAGGCTTTAGGGAGAGCTGTGCCCTGAGGGGAGGCCCTGGGGGTGCAAATGGCTAAGCACTCAACTGCTAGCCAAAAGGTTTGAATCTACCCAGAGGCACCTCAGAAGAAAGGCTTGGTGATCTGCTTCTGAAAAATCAGCCGTTGGAAACCCTATGGAGCACAGTTCTACACTGACACATGTGGGGTCACCATG
The DNA here is from genome assembly GCA_030035585.1 of Dugong dugon. Taxonomy (NCBI): domain Eukaryota; kingdom Metazoa; phylum Chordata; class Mammalia; order Sirenia; family Dugongidae; genus Dugong; species Dugong dugon. The sequence continues at coordinate 17,702,322 of CM057462.1, read as the reverse complement.
AGTCAATTGACTCCACGGAAGCTGATTTGGTGTTTTAGTTTTTTGGTATGGGGTGAGGTTTCCACTCAGTCCCTCCTCCCCTCGCCCTGGGCAACGTGGGGATTAGGCCGCAGAGGTGGGAGCAGGGACCAGGGAGGAGGCTGTGGCCCAGGCGTGATCTGACAAGGGTCGCAGTGGTAGGGGAGCGACTGGATTCTGTGTACAAGTGGCTACGGTACTGCCCAACTGTGTTGGCAATCAGGGCTCTGCCATAAACAGCAAGTGCAGAGTAAATATCTTAAAAGAAACCAAACTAGCTACAAAGCCCTGTGAAAGCTCCTCAAACTGGCGTTGCATTCCAGCAGGGCAGTCCCAAGCCAGGCCAGGCCTCTCCTCCTTCCTTCCTCCCACAGGACCCACGACTTGGGGAACAAGGCCTTCGAGGCCCCCAGGCTGGAGGATGCAACAGACACCGTGTGTGGCCTCATCATGGAGCTCTCCAATCTCAAGTGAGGGCTGGTCTCAGGCGCGTGAGGGGCTTGGGGACCCCGGGATGGCCCCATGGGAGGGGGGACCCAGGGAGCAGTGAGAGACAGGCAGGAACCACCAGGGGGGCAGCAAGGGGCCTCCAGGAGCTTCTGCCACCCCTGCTCATTCCTCTCCCCACCCCTCTGCAGCATTGACCCATCTGTTGCCAAAACTCTGAGCTCTTAAGAGTAGTGTGAACAGTCAAACTTTGTTAACAAGCTGATTCTGTGTATGTAGGTGCGTGTGTTTGCACGTGTGTGCCTGTATCTGCATGTGCACAAGTAGGTATATGAGGGTGTGTGCATCTGTGTATACACGTGTGAGTGTACCTGTGTGACCATGCGTGTGAATGAGTGTGTGCCTGTGTGTGAGCTTCCACGTGTGTGCCTGTGCATGAGTGTATCTGCCATCATGTGTGAGTGTGCACGTGAGGGAGTGTGTGCAAGTGGGCTTATGAGTGTACACAAGTGTGTGCCTGTGAGGGGGTGAGTGTGCCTTCATGAGTGTGTGCAAGGGCGAGCGTGCGGGCTCCACTCTGGTGCATAATGGTGATGCACACCTCCCAGCTCGTGTGCCTGTTTCCCCCTAGCCGGCTGATCATGAGCACCCACCGGGACCTGGAAGCCTTCAAGCGCCTCAACTACTGGAAGGCGAAGCCGGCAGGAAAGACCCCTGTGCCCTACGCCCCTAAGGGGGCTGCGAATCTCCCTCGAGGGGAGCAGCCCTGGAGGGATGTGTAGGGCTGCTTCCACGACACTGTGTGTGCACGCACGTGTGCTTCCTTTGCAGATGGACAAGCCCAGGCTCTAAGTTCCCTATGTTCATTCTAAACAGCTGAAAACAGTCTCTCAACTGACCCAGGGGAAATCTGATGGGGGTGGCGGGGGAGGGGGCGGGGGGGTGCCTGGTATTTTGTTTCCTCTAGTGTTCTAAGCCCCCGGCCCCTTTCCTGGAACAGAGGAGGCCAAGTGTGCCACTCGGGGGTAGGGAGGGCACCTGCGCCGCCTGCAGGCAGCTGCCTGGTCTGAGGAGGCCAACTAGAGAGGCGCCCGGATGTTTATGTTGGTTTGCAAATTTTACCTCCTTAGCTAAGGTTATGGAAGGTTCAGAATTTGTTTCTTTCCTGGAGAAGAAAAGGGCTCCCTTTGTTGGTTGTATCTTTGCGTTTCTCCCGATTTCCATTTTATTTTTTTCTGGGACAAGCATTATTAAATGATGCTCTTAACAAGTCCCCGGCTTGAGGCATCCCAGTTCCTTCATGTTCCGCCCATAAACCTCTCTAACTCATCTTTCTCCTCAGCCTCCTAGGTTGAGAACAGTGCCCCCCTCCTCGTGACTTATTTTGCATTCTTCCTGGGACAAAGGTCAGGGGTCCCCACAAGTTATAGCGTGTCTGATTCTCCAGAGGGTTTGTCTGTGTGCGTGCATGTGTGTGTGTACACGTGTATGTGTGTGCACACGGGCACACTCACACAGATGTGTGTGGAGATGCAGAAGCTGGTGCTCTAACTGGGGAGTTTGTGCCCAGTGCTCAGGTCCCTGCCCTTGAGGGACAGCTGCCTCCGGCCCCAGGCTGGAAGGAAGCCATCCTGGCAGATAGCTCCTGTGGGTTCCAGGTGGGCGCCACACACCCATTCCGCGGGAGCCTTACCATAGCCCCCAGGGTGCAGGTGCTGCCACTGTCATCACCCCATTTTACATAAATGCTGCTTCCATTAAATCAGCCAGGCCAATTCCTCCGCTTCTTACACCAGGGAGACCCCGTGCAGGCGGGGAGCGAGGCGAGCCAGGGTCTCCTGCCACATTTCCCCAAAAAACACAGTGAGCGCCCTCAGCCCCTCCAGGACACATTCAGAGACCCTGGGGCCTCTGAGGAGCACTCCGTTCTTTCCTTTTCCCTCTGCCCAGCACGCCTGGGCTGCGGGCTGAGGGCCCCCTCCTGCCCCAGCTCACCCAGCCTTCCTCCTGGGTTGGAAAAGCCAAGGACAGAGGGGACCTGCCAAGCCCAGATCCTACCATGACTCGGAGACTGGGCTGTGAGCAGAGCCTGGCCCCAGAGCTGGCCCTCAGCTTGGGGGAGGAAGGTGGAGGGACCCCAGCCAGCTTCCTTCAGCCCCACAGGGGCAGGGAGAGTGAGACTGAGAGGTTGAGAAGTCAGGGAGGGGCGTGGGGGTTCCCCCAGGTGCAGTCACCCTGCAGAGAACCGAACTGGAACCCACACTTCCTGTGATGCCCTCCCTCCATTCCTGCCACGCAGACCCCCCAAACCACTACCACAGTGCCCTCTGCCCAAGGCCCTGGCTGGCCCAAGCCCCCAGGATGTAGTCCCACCCATCAATTTGTCCTTCCCACGCTCTGAGCTGCCTGGCAGGTGTCTGCATCACCCCTTGTCCCTGGGGCGCCCATGGTAACAAACATTTCATGTAAAAAAGATAGGGGGCTCGGATTACCCCGACATCAGCCCCCACCTGCAGTGTGGGGATCCTGCCCATTTCTTCAAGTTTGAAAACACCTGACGTTGCAGAAATGGCCCCCAATGCTGACCCATGGTCACTGAGGGTGTTCTCAGAAGTTCAGGCTGGGCCACCTCTCAGAACCCCACTCCTGTCTCGTAACAGCAGCTCACAGGCACAGGTCCAACGGGAATGAGGACAGCAGTCAGGGAAAGTGGGGGTCAGTAACACATGGGGCTGATGCAGCCAGGAGAGGAAAGAGACCCCCCAGCCCAGGACTCCAGGATCTCCAGTCCCAAAACGGCCTCATCTGACACTGCTCCATTCATAAGGCATTTATTGAGTGCTGACTCCATATGTGTGAACAGGACAGGCTGGGGTCGAAGGGCTGGCAGTTTGGTGGGAGAGGGGGTGCGGGGAGGGGAGGGGTACCTGGGAACCCCTCTCCTTCCCCACAAGAGCTACCTCAACTGTGCTCCCGGGCCTTGCTCCCCGCCAGCCCCTGTAGCCTCAAGCCCAGGCCTGGGGGCCAGTCCTTGCAGGGTGTCTTCCCCCGAAATCCAGTCTCCACCAAGTTCGGGTCCTGTCCCCTGGTGAAGGCAGGACTCCCAGGGCCCTGCCCTCCCTGCGCCGGCTCCTAGGCAGAAGTGGAGGGACTACAGGAAGAAGGCGAGGGTCCTGAAGACTTCCTGGCACCTTTGGAACCTGGATTTTAAAAGGGGGGAGGGGAGAAGAAAACACTTAATTTAGGAAATGATTAAATGCTCCCCAAGTCCTAGCTGAACCCTCAGCGCTGCCCGGCCTCTGGCGCCACCTGGGGGCTGCTCCTGGAATAACAAACCCCCAGGACTGGCCTGGACGGGGCCGCCCCAGTGGGGCCCGGAGCCTGGACAAAGCGCACCACCTTCTCGCTGCCGCCGCCATCGTGCTCTGCTCACCCCGATGTGTTATTACCCCCCGAGTAAGTTACCAGGGAAGCCTTAGGCGGCCTTTTTGGGTCAATATCCTGGCGAGGGCTCCCGGAGCCCTCCGTGCCTTACCCTCCAGGCACCAAGAGGGAAGTTCTCCTGTTCCTTTGGATTTAGGGGAAAGAGGTAGGTTCCAGGGCCATCATCTCTGTGTTCCCTCCGCTTCCAGCATCTCCCAGATGGACCTCATCAAACCTCACAGGGAATAGTATTTGCTCCTGGAGGGAGTCCCAGGAAAGCGTCTTTCATCCATGTCACAACACTCACTGTGCAGGTTTGGGGAGGGCGAGGGGTCGAGCCCACCCTGCCACCACCCTTAAGGCTCTCAGAGTCTGATGGGGGAGGCAGCACCTCCACGGGCCCTCCTCTAGCAGCAGACTTCCCCTAAGGCGATCAAAGGTGCTAAGTTGGTTTTCTCTTTTAAAATCTCAGAGAATCTTTTGCGCCTGAAATAATAATTGTTGCGATTTTAAGCCCTGGCTCCTCAAAGCCTGGCCCTCGGGGCCTGTAGCATTGGAGGCAGCAAGGGAGACTTTCAGAAAGGCAGATACGCAGGCCCCACCCCAGCCCCACAGAATTGGAATCTGCATTTAAACAAGATGCCAGATGAAGTCTAAGGAGAGCCTGGGGTGGGGGTGGGGGTGGCTCAGCCCCTGCTGCCCTCCTAAGCGCATCCACACGCCCCAAACTCAAAACCCACTTCTCCATCCAACCTGCTGCTCTCCCAGGGCTCAGGCCCCACTGCCTTGGTTCCACCCTGAAACTCCACCTGGGAGACTACAGCTGCCTCCACCCTTCTAATGCTCTCGAACTCTCCCTCCTTATGGTTGCCACCGTCTTCACTCTGACACACAGATCTGTCTGGCCTTGCCTTTCCCATGGTTCCCAGTGCCCAAGTCCAAATTCTTTAAGGGGACCCGCAAGGCCCTGTAGGCCCCTCGGCTGCCCCAAAATCTCTGACACACCCTTAACACACACACACACACACACACACACACACACACACACCCTTCTTCCCCTAGACACACTGAACCTCAGAGTGCTTGAATGGACCCTGCCCTGGTATTGGAAGCCCCCTGCACACCCACCCAGGAGCCTGGGTTCCACTTCCCTGTGCCCCACTAACCAAATGAGGCCTCCAGAAGTCACCTCCTCCAGGAAGCCCTGGTCTGGGCCAGCACCTGTCACCCTCTATTTTAACTGCAGCTCTCCTGTCTGCCTTGTTCACTGCTGGCCCAGCCCAGCAAACTATTTGGCGAGTGAGTGGATATGAGGAAGCCGGGATCAGACCTTCTCCAGGACACGCAGTTCTAAGTGCCCGCCAGGACTAGAGCCCTTGCAGTAACTACTCCTATCCCACTGTTATGCCCCTGCCAGATCACCACACCTGGAAAAGGACAGCATTTTCTTCCATGGGCCCAGAGAGGGAGAGCAACTAGCCAAAGGACACACAGCGAAACCGGACCCAGCTTCTCCACACCAAGTACCACCTCTAGAATGCTATCCTAAACTCTGCATGGATCCCTGCCCCTCCCCCAGCCCTCCAAGGTGGGCACTGGGGTTAATCTCACTTCACAGAGGCCCAGAGGTACAGTCCCTTACACAAGGTAGTCTGGCTCCAGGCCCCCTCCACAGCGCCCCCACCCCCAGCCACCTGTTCCTCCTCCTCCTCCTCCTCCTCCTCCTCCTCCTCCTCCTCCTCGGCGATGCCCTGGGTCCTGCGTCCTCGGCTTGTCTGGCCGGGCGAGCCTCTTGCCAGCTGAGTTGCGAGTGGTATAGCTGTAGACGGAGGTATAGCCCTGGCCGGTGAGCGGGCAGAAGCGGCGGGTGTGGGCACGCTCACGCGTGGCGCCGCACTGCGGGCACACGTAGTCTCGCAGGATGGGACACAGCACCCGGCCCGCCTCATCTTTGAGCACGTGGGACTGGTAGATGGCCCGGGACTCGCCGTTGTGTTTGCAGAAGGAGCACAGGCGTTCGGGGGCCACCGAGGGTTCCGGGCTGGTTCTCTGATCCCCTGGACCTGGCGCTGGCTCTGGCTGGGGGTCCAGCCTGCTCTCGGGCTCCTCTTCCCCACGCACAGCCCCCACCAGGCGTGCCAAACCCAGGTAATCTGTCCACAGGTTGAAGGTACCCATGGCTTGGGGGGGCAGGCAGAGGGGCAGAGAGAGAAGAAAGCCTGCCTGCAGAAGCTCAGCCCCTCACTCCCTGCCCCTCCCTGGAGCCTGGGAGTCTGTGGGCTGTCTGTTCCCTCCTCTTACCTCCAAGGGGGTGCGAAGGGGGAGGAGCAGGCTGAGGGAGGCTCCCTATTGTCGCAGGGGGGCTTGCTGACGCCCCCATCAATGCACCTGCCAAGGGGAGGCACTGGTCTCCTGGGTAGGATGGGGCAACGCAGGCTGCAGGGGAGCACCCAAAGGGCACTGAGGCCAGCCAGGGGTGATGGGGGGCTGGAAGCCCCGCCCCAAAGGTAGGCCTTGAGGTATCCATAAACTGGGCTGGGGGAAGGGCCAAGTGCCCCTGGGCTTTTGAGGGGGTTGCTGATGTTTAGCAGCCTCTGGAACGGGGGTGGCCTCAGGCTTCTGGGTTGTGGGGGTGTTCCTGCCCTAGGGCAGGGTGTGTATGCGTGTGAAACAAAATCCTGCAGAGGGGTGGGGGAGCAGAGGCTGGGCATTCCTGAGAGTACATCACAGGACAGGCTAATGGGGGACCCCCAGCACTTGCTGTCTCCTTGATCTTCTGCCCTCAAAAGAGACCCCATCTTAGCCTGGGGAGGGTGGAGTGTGGCCAGGAGTCACCCAGGTGGGCACGGACTTTAGGCAGAAGGACCAGCCCATGCGAGGCTGTGCAGAGGGCAAGCTGGGGTCTGAGGGTGCCCGGAGGGGGAGAATGCTGTCCCAGGACCCAGACACAGAGAAGAGGAGCCACGCCACGACCACCTCCTCCCCTCTTTCTTTCCGTATTCATTCAGTCATTCATTCAAGAAATCTTTATTGAGCCCTCCCGGGAACAGAGCTTGCTGCCCTCTTGCAGAAAGGTTTCTTGCCACCTCCTTCCACCCTGCTTTGTCTCCACCCACCCTCCAGGATTTAGTCCTCAAATCCAGTCCACATCCATCAGGATCCCCGACACCAGCCCTCCCCAAGAGGTAAGAGGCTGGGGGTCAGGGCAAGAGACAGGCTGCTTTTGGGGGAGGCCAGGGGGCTCTGTCCCCCTCCCATCCCCCAGACTGTGTCTGGCCCAGCCACAGTGACATTCATCCCCCGGTGGGTCTGGCCTCCGTCCTCACAACCCACCGACAACAATGAATGTTGATTGTGACCTTCGCTGTGGCCTAAGGGAGGCGTATGCTCTCTCCTCGGGGCTCCACAGTCCGAACCGGCTTCCCTGTTGCCACGCCCCTCCCCCCGGCCCAGGTCTCGGGTGTGGTTGCGACAGGCGGACGGCAGTTCCAGGCCTCGGGGTCCACTCAACGGTCGATGGTTTGCCTGTGCTGCCCAAACTCACCGACAGGTTGAATGTTCCCCCAAACCCTTGGTGGTTTCTCCGGGGACCAGGTGGTAAAGGGGTGGGGACACGGAACCTGGTGGGGGGGAGCGGGGGGGCAGAGGAGAGAGAGTGAGGGACCCACTGATTCTCATTATCAGCAGTTACTAGGTGCCAACCATCTGCTCCAAACCTGAGACAAGCATGGGGCAAATAACAATACAAAAAAAAAAACCCCCCAAAAAAAACCATTGCCCTCAAGTCCATTCCAACTCATAGCGACCCTATAGGACAGAGTAGAACTGCCCCATAGGGTTTCCAAGTCTGTAATCTTCACAGAAGCTGACTGCCACATCTTTGTCCTGCTGAGCGGCTGGCTGGTGGGTTCACACCCCTGACCTCTCTAGCTGAGCACTCAACCACTGTGACACCAGGGCTCCTAAATAACAATAACAACAGTAAATATTCATGTAGCCTTTGAACACAGATGCAGCGGCACCTGGTGGTTAACTCCTGTAGTCCCCGAAACAGCCCAGGAAGGGGAGATGAAGAGCGAAGGGCACTGCTAGAGAAAGGCAGAGAAGGCATTCCTTTGGCCCCAGATGTCTGCGCCCAGGTGTCTGGCCACACCGCCCCCTCCCTTGGGGCTTCCACCCAGAAGGCTATAAACAAGTCATTTTAATACAATGTAACACCTTCAACTAACTGTGTTCCCAGCACTATTGTTTATGAATCATAACAAGGGGGGTGTCAGCATGAGGCCACAGCCAGATCCTGCCGTCAAGGCCCACTTGCCCATTTTACCTGGGAGAAGGGCTGGGACCAGAGGAGGAAGGAACCCCTACTCTAGCCCGCCGGCAGGGGGCAGGGAGAGATTTCGGGGTGCACTCATTTGAACTCAGGCCACATTTTTTTTTTCCCTGCTGCAAAAGAAAGCCAGTATTGAACTCAGGCCCTTCTGGGGCCAGCGCCCAAGCACATAGTCACAAGAGTGCTGCCCTCACAATGTGGGGTGCAAGACCCCACCCTAAGGAAGGCCTTGAAGCAGGCTACAACTATCCCTCCTCAGCCCTGACTGCAAGATGCTGCTCCCGCTTTTCTCATGCGCACAAAAGCCCCCAGTGCCTTCCTCCAGTAGCCGGGCAGAGCTGGATGCCCCTCTCACTGGGGTCTCCCCACGCACAGGCTCAGGCCTGCAGGTGAGCCCCACCCCCAACCAAGCAGCAACCAGGGAGGAAAAGGGGAGGCCACCCCCTACCTGGGTCTGGGGAGCCCCAAGATGGCCTAGAAAGGGACATCGGATGTTCGAATGTCCTGGCCCCTCCCCGATGGAGCTCCAAGGTGGATGAGGAACTCCAAGTGTGCGGGGCTTGGGTGAGCCCCAGAATGCCCCTCAATGGAGACTGCAAGCCCCACCAGGCCTTGCCCAAAAGACCCCCCACCCAGAATTCGCCCCTCTGAAGCCTCTAGCCAAGGCCCCTCCCAAGGCCTACCCCTTAAGGCTCACCTACATATTACCTGCCCCTAGAGCCCTACCCCTAAAGCCTGTCCATCTAGAGTCCCACAAGGCCTGCCCCCTAAACTGGTTTTCTGAGAGCCCAGATCCTCTTGGGCCAGCTCTGAGCCCCGCCCTCAGGACCCATCTCTTAAGGCACACCACCTATTGTCTGCTCCGGGAGAGCCCCGCCCCCTTAGGACCCTCCTCTGAAGCCCACCCACCTAGACACCCAAGTAGGCCTTGTGTCCCTACCTGTCCCCAAGCCCGCCCCCATGGAGTCCAGCCCTCCACAGGCCCGCCCCCACCTCGTCTCGTCTCCACCTCCTGTCCGGAGTTCAGAGTGGGGCACCCTCTCCTCCATCCATCCACCCTGACCAGTAGGCCTCTTTCGGGCGTAGGGTGGGTGGGTGGGTGGTGGTCCAGAGTTGCTCCCCTTCCCCCCGCCACAAGGTATCCAGGCCCTTGGCTTAGGGAGTCTCTCCTCTGAGGGCTGGGAAGGGAAGTGAGGTGCTGAGGGAGACCCGGGGTCTCCTGATTTGAGGATTGGGTGCTAAGGAGGTGAATGTCTAGAGCTGGTGGGTTAGGGGGAGGGCGTGTTGGAAGAGCAAGTGTTATAATCACAATGATTATAATAATACGGCTTTACATACATCGCCCGTTATTAGGAAACCCATTTTACCGGTGGCGATGGTGAGGCTCTGAGAGCTGGGACCAGAGGGGGCGCAGCGGATGCTCCTAAAGCTATAATGGCAGGTCAGCAGGTGTGCAGCCCCATGGGGGGAAGGGGGCTCCCAAAACACCTTCTGTGATCGCTTCCCTCTGAGGGCTTTGACCTTGACCTGTCAAGGAGGGGGGCCCTGTAAGGGTCTCCCCAAGACTGAGAAAGGACCGTCTGGGGGGGGGGGTCTCACCCTGGTGGTCAGGAAGGCAGCACCAGGGCAAGAGGGTGGGGCTGCAAGCAAGGGGGTGGGAGGGGCTGCAGCCCCCATCTGGCCTGCAGGCAGGGCTGTCTGGGCCTGCGGGTCGGCCTGTCTCCCTTTGTCTGCCCGTGGTTGGTCGCAGTGGTTTTCCCGCCCTCTGCATCTGTCTGGGTCTGCCTGTCTCTTTGTCAGCCTGGGGTCGCCTTTCTGAGGCTGACTCTGCGTGCGTGTCTGTGTGTGTGTGTGTGCGCGCACGCACGTGTGTGTGTGTCTGGCTGTCAGTGTGCGCCTGTGTGTGGCTGGCCCTTTACACCCATCTTCCCCTCGAGGTTGGGGCAGGCCTGTGGGTGTCAGCCACCCCACCCCTTCTTCTGACTGTCTAGGCTAACTGTCCCTCCTGCCAAGAGTCCCCGAGGCCGACTAGGGTTGCCTGGACCTCCAGTCTCGGCTCTGACAGTCTGGGCATGAGCCTGGTCTACCTTTGAAGCCCAGTGGGGTAGGGGGTGTGGGGGGTGGGAGGGGCTGTCTCCTCCCACCCCTCCCCCACCCTGTGCAGGCCATTGTTGCCCTCCTGGCTTCTTCCTCCTCCTTAGCCCCTGGTACCCCCACCCCCAGCTGGGACGGTCTGTCTGGGGCAGGGTCTGGGGCTGAGCAGGGTTGGGGGAAGCCCTCCAGAAGCCATGCTGACCCAGGAGCCCCACCGGTACCGGGGTCCTGGGAGGCAGGACAGCTGTGGGGCCTCGGGGTCAGGGTCAGAGGTGAGAGGTCCCAGCAGAGCCAGATGGGCAGGCAATGGATGGAGGCAGCTCTGCGCCGCTGTCAAGTTGAAGAACAAGGGGTGGGGGAGGTGCCAGGCCAGAGGCAGGAGGTGATGTCTGGAAGCCTGTGTGTCCCTGTCTGTGTGTGTGTGTGCTTCCTTCTGTGTGTGTCCCTGTGTGTATGTTTCTCTGTGTGTGTGTGTGTGTCCTCGTCTCTGTGTATGTCCCAAGGTGTGTGTCCCTGTACGTCCTTCTGTGTCTCTGTGTATGTCCCTGTGTGTGTGTGTGTGTGTGTGTGTGTGCATGGGCCAGCAGGGAGGTCGGTTGGTCAGACAAAGAGCCCATTATGGGGGGTGCATTGACAGAGTGAGCCCTGTGGGGGTCCTCAGGTGGGGGGCTTGTTGGTGGCCCAGGCTGTCTAGACTGGGGGGCAGGGGCTCCTGGTTTTGGTGACACCTGCATGTCCTCTCAGGTTCCTGCCCCGCCTTGCCCATGACGTCTCCCCAGCTTCCTTTCCGGCTGCTAGGGCCTTTCATGCCAGGGTCCTCAGACAAGGGGCTCATCTGTCCTGCCCAGACGGGCCGGCGGGCGGGCCAAGAGCCAGAGCTTCCTTCCACGCCCCACCGGATGTGGGGCCTGAGCTAAGGGGAGGCGAGGAGGCTCCACTTCCCTGGGGTTGGGGCTGGGGGCTCTGCAGGAGAAATCCAGACCCTTCCACTGAGGCTCATTGTGCAGAGCAACCCTGGGTCAGGTCATGTGGGCCCTGTGTGAGGGGGCAGCAGCTGTCTGTGAGCCTGGGATTAGGGGGCTCAGTGGGCTTCAGGTCAGGGCTATTCCGGGGGGTTGTGTTGGAGGTCCATGGGTGTCTGTGAGTCCAGGTGGGTGAGTGGGTGCACTGTGTGTGTCAGGACTCCCATGAGCTTCTGTTTGTGTATGGGTGTCTGTGTGACTGTGGGTGTGTGTGTCAGGCTAATCGTGGGGAATTGCAGGTTGATGTAGGAGCCCTGGTGGCGCAGTGGTTAAAAGCTCAGCCGCTAACCTAAAGGTCAGCAGTTTGAATCCACCAGCTCCTCCTTGGAAACCATATGGGGCAGTTCTACTCTGTCTTTTGGGTGGCTATGAGTCGGAATCAACTCGACAGTAATGGGTTTGGGTTTTTTCTGGTTTTTGGTGCAGGTCGATGTGTGAGCCAGTGTCCGTGGGTGTCTAGTGTCTGTCGATGTCACCATGGGTGACTGTAGTTTGTGTGTCATCTGATTAAGGTCGTCCCCACTAAAATGCCAGCTCCAGGAGGGCAGAGGCTTTTATCGCTTGTTCAGAGCTATGTCCCAGCGCCTGGCACATAGCAGATGCGCAAGAAACAAGTGTGGAGTGTGGATGTCAAGGTGGCTATGGATTTCTGCATGTCCCTGTGTCCATTTTCCCATGAGAAACCAGCTGTGCGTGCCCAGGTGCACATGGTATTGTGTCCGTGATATTCTTTCTGTGTGTGTGTGTGTATCGTTACAGATATCTGGGGTGGGTGTCAGCACTCCTGGGATGGCCATACCTCTTTATGGGCAAGTGTCACTGGGGCGCTGGTTTTACTGCGGACAACTTTTGTGTCAGCGTTCACAGCTTTGTTATTTGGGCGGGTCCATATTTCAAGATTACAGGGACCCGCTGTCAGGATGTCCGTGTCTCTGCAGGCCTTGTACTGTCTGAGTGTGTGTATGAGTGTGTGTCCTTGTTGGACAGACACATGGATGCCTGAGTGCGCATGTCCGTGTCGTTTTGGACAACGGTGTCTATGTGTCCCTGTGTTGGGCCATCTATGTAACCGTGGTTGTCAAGGCTCCTCTGGGTGACACTTTGTGGGTGACTGGGACAGTGAGCATCCATATAGCTGTGTGTCTGTCTGTCAGTGTATGCACAAGGCTGTATGTCTTCATTGTCATCACCATGGGAGGTGGCTGAATGTTTCCATGTGGCAGCATTCTCAAGGTGTCGGTCATGAATGACCCCATCTCTTGAATGCCCCCATCACCGTTGGTATTTTGTGCACACACGTGGCAGTGTTATCGTGGGTGACCGTGTGCATGTGTGTGTACTGGTGTTACCATGGGTGACCCTGGGTGTGAGTGTTACGGGGATGCGGTATGTCCCAGTATGGTGTGTGGCTTGAGGGTCCACAATGATCTGGAAGAATCTAACCATGTCTCTGTGAATGTTTATGTCCGCAGTCACGAGTGGGGGAGACAGGGGAATGGAGATGGGGGTAGAAAACCCCAGATGTGTGTGTGGGGGGGACTTCTCAGCCCCCATCAGCCAATGAGGGGGCTTCTCCAGCCCCCCACCCCAGCAGAGCCTCCAGGGAGGGGTCCCCTGGGAAAGGTGCCCTGTCCCTTTAAAAGGGCTCTCTGAGCAGGGGCATTCGAGCCATTTTTCCTTTTTATGGCCACTTTTGGAGGGCAGGTTGCTCTTTGCAAGCCTTGGCCCCTGTAAACACCCCGCAGCCACTGCTAATGACAGGCCGGCGGCAGCCCCGGGAGGGCGCCGTTGCTCCCGCAGGCTGCGCCGCTGCAGCCCCCGGCCCGGGCATAGCCAGGCCCAAGCGGGGCCGCCCGCCGGGATCCATCTCTGCAGGGCCTGAGCAGGCCCGCGCGCCCGTGAACTTGGCCGGGGACGCCTTCCCGAACACGCGTACAAGTCCCAGCCTCTTCCAGCACTGGATTTCCGAGCCCTCCACCCGCTCTGCTCCCCCAAGAACAAAGCTCGCCGCCGCCAGACACAGCCCTCCCGCCGTCAGGTGTCGGCGACCCCGGCACCACTGCCCCCACCATAAGTCCCCGCCCCGCGGGGCAGCTCGCGCATCCTCCCCACAGTGTCCTCAGCTCGGGGACTTGGGTGCCTGTCCTCTTTCGGCAGTCTGGTCCTCGGCGCCCCTTCTCCGGAAGGCGAGACGCAGAGATGCCACCGGGCCTCCCCGCCCCCTTCCCAGCCGCCGCAACAATGGAGGGCCGGGCCGCAGAGGCCGGGCGCCCGCCCCCAGGAGCGAGCAGGTGCTCGAGGGGGCTGCGGCCGGGCCCCCGCCGTCCCCCGCTCCGCCGCCCCCGCCCCGCCGCCCCCGGCCGCCCGGCCCGACGCCCCCGGCCGCCCGGCGCCCGCGCCCACCTCGTTCTGGCCGCTGCCGGGGCTCTCCTCTTCTTTCCAAATCCGCCAGGAAGAGCCCCCGCGCCGAGGCGCCGGCACGGGAAATCGCATTTCGGCGGCTCGGGGCCGGGCGGGGGCTCCCCGGGCCGCGGGAGGAGGGGGCCTCGGGCCCCGCGCCGGCTCGAACCCTCGGCCGCCGCCTCCCGCCCGCCAGCCTGTCTGTCTCGGTGACGTGCCCGCGCGCCCCGCCGCCGCCGCCCCTTCCCTCCTCCCCGCGCCGCGCGGGGCTCTGGGGCCAGCCGCGGCCGTGCGCGCCGGAGTTCTCCCGCCAGCCGCCCCGGGACGCACGCGGGGCTGCCTACGGGGTGCCAGGACGCGGCTCCCTGGGCCCGCACGGGAGACACGGAGGTGCGGACGGGCATAGGCAGGGACCCGGACGCACGCAGACCTCTAAGGCGCGCGGGGAGCACACGCGCACAAAGGCACGGGAACCACAGACACTGGGAAGGGTGTGCAGGGGGCTGCGAGACGCACACCCACGGGAGGGGGCGGCGGGATAGGCCGGGGCGCTGGGCACCGGGCTGCCCCAGACACCAGGCCACATTGGGGTATCCATAAAAGCAAGCCTCACACGTAGGGACACGCAAGGGAATGTGGACGCATGCAAAACACACAGACACACACATCGAGGGCAGGAGAGATTGTCCTCAGAACTGAAATATGCACAGAGAGGAACCTAGAGGCCACACAGGAAATACTCAGACACACCACATACACATACACGCAGGGATGGCCACAGAACCTCCCAACAGACACACAGTCGAGCCCAGGGACACGCATGCACACACACACACAGGATACACATACAGAGAAAATCACAGACACGCATACACCTCTCATGCCCCAAGCACCAGGTACACAGCGGTAGAGCACCTGAACACACACAAAACACTCCAACACATTGTCATAGGCATAGAACTGAGACACCCCCAGAGAGACAAACAGGTACAGTTTCAGGGGCACACACAGACACACAAAGTACCCAGGCACACAAACATATGCATAGCCATTTGCGTAGAGATTAACTGGGGCAGAGACACGCAGACTTCACAGAACCAACTGAATTCTAGCCACAAAACTCCTGGCAGGTCCCCAGGGCCACAGGGGTCCACAGAGACACACACAAAATACAGGGACATCTGGGAACATGTGTACCAGGGACCATCAGGTTTAGGCACACACCTAGGCCAGGTGCACAGGACACATAAGTTGTACACAAGCCAAGGATCTCTGATCTCCCAGCGATGCTCACACAACCTACCCCCCATACTCTGACACACACACACACACACACACACACACACACACACACAAACACACACACCAGGTTCGTGGGCACACACATCGGTTCCCTCCAGGGATACTCACACAGACCATACCCCATGTACTCCACCAACACACACCACACACACAGTCCCAGCCCACCTGATTCAATGGCCATCATGGCCAGTGGGAGGCCATGTCAGAAAGGCCTTCCATTGGCCCGGGCGGACTGACAGATTTTTCATTCTGTTTATTTATTTACACCCCCGCTCTACTCTGAGATAATTCAAAAGCGGCTGCAGCAGTACATTGACAGGGAACTGCCAGAAATTCAAGCCAGATTAGGAAGAGGATGTGGAACCAGGGATATCACTGCTGATATCAGATGCATCTTGGCCAGAAAGATATTTGCCTGTGTTTTATTGACTATGCAAAGGCATTCAACTGTGTGGCTCATAACAAATTATGGATAACATTGCAAAGAATAGGAATTTCAGAACACTTAATTGTGCTCATGCGGAACCTGTACATAGACCAAGAAGCAGTTGTTTGAACAGAACAAGGGGATACTGCATGGTTTAAAATCAGGAAAGGTATGAGTCAGAGTTGTATGCTTTCACCATACTTATTCAATCTGTATGTTGAGCAAATAATCAGAAAAACTGGACTATATGAAGAAAAATACAGCATCAGGATTGGAGGAAGATTCATTAACAACCTGTGATAAGCAGATGACACAACCTTGCTTTCTGAAAGTGAAGAGGCCTTGAAGCACTTACTGATGAAGATCAAAGACCACAGCCTTCAGTATGGATTACACCTCAACATAAAGAAAACGAAACTCCTCACAACTGGACCAATAAGCAACAGCATGAAAAATGGAGAAAAGATTGAAGTCGTCAAGGACTTCATTTTACTTGGATCAGCAATCAATGACCATGGAAGCAGCAGTCAAGAATCAAATGACATAGTGCATTGAGCAAATCTGCTGCAAAAGACCTCTTTAAAGTGTTAAAAAGCAAAGATGTCACCTTGAGGACTAAGGTACGCCTGACCCAAGCCATGGTGTTTTCAATCACCTTTTATGCGTGCGAAAGTTGGACAATGAATAAAGAAAACCGAACAAGAATGGACACCTTTGAATTATGGTGTTGGTGAAGAATATTGAATATACCATGGACTGCCAGAAGAAATGAACAAATCTGTCTTGGAACAAGTACAGCCAGAATGCTCTTTAGAAGTAAGGATGGTGAGACTTGGTCTCACGCAATTTGGACATGTTATCAGGAAGGACCAGTCCCTGGAGAAAGACATCATGCTTGGTAAAGTAGAGGGTTGGCAAAAAGACGAAGATCCTCAACGACATGGATTGACACAGTAGCTGCAACGATGGGCTCAGGAGGATGGCATAGGACCAGGCAGGGTTTCATTCAGTCGTGCATAGGGTCGCTATGAATCGGAACTGACTCCAGGGCGCACAACAACAACAACTAGTCTGAGAAGGGATTGGAGAGATCTTCAAATCCTCCCGTCAAAAGCCCAGGCCTAAACACTTTCAGGGCCATGGGCCTGGCCCACCATGCCAGGCTCCTCTCCCCATGACTTCTCACCATCATCCTGCCTCAGTTTCTCCTTGATGAGCCCCTCTTCCAACACCCCCCCTCCTTCAGGTGTCAGCCCAGAAAGCCAAGCTCCAGCTGGCCCAGGAGGGTGGATGTCCCCAAGACCCCCAGCAGGCAGAGAGGTCCACCCTCACTAGACTTGTTGTTAGCTGCCGTGGAGTCAGCCCCCACTCATGGCAACCTCATGAACAACAGAATGGAATGCTGCCTGATCCTTCACCATCCCCATGATAGGTTGTGGATCAGACTATTGTAATCTCTAGGGTTTTCACTGGCTGATTTCCAAAGTAGATCGACAGGTCTTTCTTCCTAATCCCTCTTGGTCTAGAAGCTCCCCTGAAGCCTGCTAAGCATCTTAGCAACACAGAAGCCTCCACTGACAGACAGGTGGTGGCTGCACATGAGGTGCATTGGCCAGGAATCAAACCTGGGTCTGTCACATGAAAGGAGAAAATTCTACCACTAAACCATCAATGTCTCCTTTCCTAGACCTAACTCCCCCAAACTGGGGAAGGATAATTCTCTGGGGGGCCGCACAAGGTGGAGAAAACCCGTTGCCATCAAGTCGATTCCGACTCATAGAGACCCTATAGGACAGAGTAGAACTGCTCCATAGGGTTTCCAAGGAGCGACTAGTGGATTTGAACTGCTGACTTTTTCTGTTAGCAGCTGAGTTCTTAACCACCATGCCACCAGGGCTCCGCAAGGAGGAGAGGGTGGGAGTAAATAGTAACTGGACCTCCATGGGTGGGTCAGCTTTGTTGATGTCCCTGCTGTGTTTCTCATTGCCCCCCTCTAACTGAAAAAGAGGGATTTGCTCTGAAATATATAACATTCATTCATTCTCTCTCACTGGTCCATATCACAGGTATGTGTAAGTCTTCTTTCCCATTCAAACCAGGGAACCCTTTGAAGGTGTGGGGCTCGAGGTAGAGGGCTCCCACGACTTCACTTTCAGTGGCCCTGCTGTGTCCCAGAAGGCTAGCATCATCTCCGCACAGCCTGCAAGCGGCAGAGCCCAGATTCTGGCGACAAGCGCTGCTGGGCCTCTTCTGTCTCTTGCCTTCCAGGATCCGGTGGAAAATGCACTCGAGCCGGCTCTCCTGCCCGCTGAGCTTCCCGCGGCCACCAGCAGGGGGAAGCAGACTCCAGAGCCCAGGAGGCCCGATTGACTCACAGCGCATTTCCCTCCTCCCCTGGCAGCTAAGGACTGTGCTGCTCCCCCCAGGCTGAAGCCTCCTCTACCAGAATGCAGAGCCCCCCCCCCCCCCCCCGGTAAGAAGCTCATCTTCATTGAAACCTCTTAGAACTGACGTGCCCGCAACTGCCGCACTTGCACGTGGTCGCTCTTAACGTCTAACTCTACTTCTTGCTACAACACGTTCTCTGGGCAGGCAGCCTCTGCATTCCTGAACTGGGTCAGACCAGGAGAGAGGATTCCTGGATCCCGGCCCAGTGGCCAGTCCACCCTTGGGTTCTCACCCCACCCCAATTCTTCCAAATACCCTGAGAGCACAGGATGGGAGGGGCAGCTGGGGAAGCCCCAGTGCCCAGGATTCCTGGTTCCTTTGGGGGTGGGAACTGCCCCACCACCACCACTCACAGCTCCTGGGGCCCCTGCCAGTGCTGACTCCTAGGGGGAGCCCAGGGCAGTGACTCAGCAGCAGCTCTTCCTGAACCTCTCCCTGAGAGATTTCCCACCCTAGGGCACCCCTGCCCCCTCGGGTTCCTTGGGGACCCCGATGTGGGCTGGGTGGGTGTGTGAATGAGAAGGCCCTTCTCAGCTCATCAACCCAGCTCCCTGAGGCCCCAAGGCTGTGGGCATTTGATACTGGGTGGCATGTTGGGCCGCTGGGGTTTTGGGCAGTGACTGTGTGTGCTTGTATGTATGTGTAGCTTGCATAATCAAGAGATAGCCAAGAGAAGACCTTGAGGAGGCAAAGCCCAGGCTCTGGGGGCGCCTTCCTTCGCACCCCATCAGAGTCTGGGCAGGGCCACTGCAGGGCCTAGAGGCTCGTTTCTTCAACACCAAACTGCATTTCCCACCATCTTCCCCAGCTCCAGAAATGGGGCTTCATCCTTCCAGCTGCTCAGGCCAAAACCTTGGAGTTGCTCCCACTCTTACACAATCTGTTAACAAATTCAGTTTACTGTCCCTTCTAAATACATCCAGAATCTGACTGCTCCTCCCCCCACTTTAGGGCCCCCACCCTGGTCTAGGCCCTGGACCGGGTAGTCACTGCCTCCCTGCCCCCACTTCACATGGTCTGTCCTCCTCAACTCTATTCCCACCTCACTCGAGGTAAAAGCCCAAATCATCCCTGTGGCCCACAAGGCCTCTACAATCACCTCTCTGCCCTTGTCTCACCCCACCCCTCCACATGAGTCTCTGCACTGCTCCTCAAACATGCCAACATGGTCTGCCTCAGGGCCTTTGCACAAGATGTTCCCTCTACCAAGGACTTGCCTCCCCCAGATATCCACCTGGTTCCCTCCTTCACCTCCTTGGAGTTTCTGCTCAACTGTCACCTCCTTGGTGAGACTTTCCCTAACTCCTCTGTTTAAAATGGCACCGCTTGCTTCATCCTCCTTTACTTTTTCCATAACCCTACCACTTTTGAACGTACTGTATGTTTTACTGTATATCTTGTTTTTTGTCTGTCTCCTTCACTCAGATCTCAGCTCCTCCAGGACCTGAACCCTCGTCTTGATTCCTGCTGTAGCGCCTAGAGTAGGGCCTTAGTCATTATCTGTTGAGTCAATACATTAATAACTTCCATGTTCTTGGCATGCCAACACGGGGAATGCTGTGTTGGACAACAGAAGACATGGAGCCTGCCTGCCACCGTCTGGTGGGGGGACAGTCATATAGCCAGCTGATTACAAAGCAGAGTTTTCAGTGCTGAGAGTGGAAGCACAAAGAGTACAGGGGAGGTGCTGGGCCCAGCCTGGGGGACGGGGTGCAATCAGGGAAGTCTTCTGGAGGAGGTGATGTCATGCATGGCCCTGTTGGCCACAGTGAGAAGTTTGGATTTAAGCAAGACCCAAAGATTTTTGGAGGGCTTTCTTTTTTAGCCAGGTTTATTGAGGTATAATTCGCATAGAGTAAAATTCACCTTTTCTACAGTTTTATGAGCTTTGACAAATGAATGCTGTTAAGTAAACACTGCCTTGGAGAGCTTTAAGCAGGGGGATGAGGTCCTGTGCACTGGGCCATGCACATAGCATAGGGGGCAACCATGGAAGCAGGGAGCCAGTGGGGAGATCTGGGTGGTTGGCCAGGGGAGAGGAAATTGACCTGGATTAGGGCAGGAGCCTGAGGGACATGTGGGAGTGGAGAGCTTCAAGACATGGACCTGACAGGTCTCTGACATGGACCAGGTGTGTGTAGGAACCACAGAGAGAGGGTGGGGCCCGGTTGGGGCATGCTGAATCTGAGGTACTTGGGGGATACCCAGGAGGAGATGTTTTTGGAGGGGGGTCGTCAGTATCCAGCGATCAAAGCTATGGGAGTGAGGGCAATCGGAGACGGTGGAGCAGTGAGCCCCAGGGAGCACAGCATTTGAGTGGGGGAAGCTGTTCCACAAAGAAAACTGAGAAGGGCGGCACCAGGCCGATGTGGCATCTCCATGCCAAGGAGGAAGTGGGCAGAAGTGACAGATGCTATGTAGAAGTTGAGGACAGCAGCAAACGAGAAAGTTTGCCTGACTCGGCTGGTTGGTGTCAATGGTGTGATCTTGCCACGTGGGAAGTAAATGGAGGGAAGGAAACAAACGTGGTGAGTCCAGTGCAGCACTGTCCAACACAAATAGATTGTGAACCTCAAATGTGAGCTACATGTGTAATTTAAAAATTTTTAGTAGCCACATTGAAGAGAAAAATGCAAAAAAAAGGTGAAATTTATGTTAATGAAGTATTTTATTTAGCCCAATATATTCGAAAGAGTATCAATATGGAATCAAACATATGTACATGTAACAAATACATGGAAGCAAATATGTCATAAAAATGATCACTGAGATAATTTACATTCTTTTTTCTTTTTTTATGCTAAGTCTTCGATATCTGGTGTGGGCTTTTTCCTTACAGTGCATCTCAATTTGGACGAGCTGCACTTCAGATGCTCTGTAGCCACATTGGACAACGCAGGTCTAGACGAGACCAAACCTTGTCCTCGCCTGACTCACCTCACTCACCTTGCCCTCATTCCAGTCCTGTAGGATTCTGTCTTGTCTTAAAATCTGCATAGTTTGTTCATCATGGATTTTTTTCTTTGTGTTAATTTGAGTTTTTAAAACATTGCATTAAAATATTTAATCTTCCACACAAAAACTGGTACATGAGTGTTCATAGCAGCATTATTCATAAGAGCTAAAAAGTGGGAACAATGGATGAATGGATAAATAAACGTGCATCCATGCAATCGAATATTACTGAGTCATGAAGAGAAATGAAGTTCTGATACACGTGCTACAACATGGATGAACCTTGAGAACATTATTATGCTCAGTTGAAAGGAATCAGTCATAAAGAGCCATATGTTGTATGTGCCCATTTACATAAAACAAAACCAAACCCATTGCCATCGAGTCGACTCCGACTCATAGTGACTCACAGCGACTCATAAGACAGAGTAGAACTGCTCCATAGACTTTCCAAGGAGTGCCTGGTGGATTCGAACTGCTGACCTTTTAGTTAGCAGCCATAGCACTTAACCACTATGCCACCAGGGTTTCCACCATTTATACATAGAGATTAAAAAAAAAAAAAGTAGATTAGTGGTTGCTAGGAATTGAGAGATTGGGGCCAATAAGGAGTGGCTGATAATGGGTAGGTACCAAGCTTCTTTTGGGGATGACGAAAATGTTCTAAAATTGACTCTGGTGATGTTTTGTACAACTCTGTGAATATACTAAAAACCATCGAATTGTACGCTCTAAATTTGTGAATTATATGGTATGTGCATTACATCTCAATGACGCTGCTATGAAAAGATATTGAATCTTTATTATCCCTTTTGGTGCTCCCTTAAATTTTGCATCCCGGGGGAGTGCCTCCCTCTCCTCCCCATAGTCCAGGCTCTGCTGTCCCTCCCACACCAAGCTCAAGAGGAACAGTTAAGGTGGGGAGAGAGGCCCAGCATAGGCAGGGAGGGGTGGCCTGGGCAGGAGGTGTGGTGGGCACGATCAGATGTGCCCCAAACATCCTTCCTCTCTTCCTGCCAGAAGTCATGGGCTTCCCTGAGGTGCCCATTTCCTGTGGTGGTGGTGGGGCATGCTTCTTCCTGGGGTTTCTCTGAAGCCTGATTCTTAGCGCCCTGCCTGCCGGCCCTACCATATAGCATGACTCAATTTGCCTGCTCTGTGCATGGGCCCTGTGTGTGTGACCCTCCACTGTCTGGGGGACTCAGGTTGGCGGTGTCTGGTAGCCCCCTTCCCCGGGCTGCCGGGCTGCCCGTGAAGACTTTTCAAAGCCATGGCGGAAGCAGGCTGGCGCCTCCCTGGCCCAGACCAGGCTCCTGGGGGACAGCCCAGCTGGCCTTGGCCCCACAGCCCACCCCCAGAGAGGGCCTAGGGGCTGGGGGGTATTTTCTCAAAGAGCCTTTGTAGGAGCGGCTGGTGGGGGGGCTACGGGGGGGGGACCCCGCCCTGCATGACTCAAGCCTCATTGCTGGGCGGTGACTCACGCCCAGGCCCCCTCCCGCCAGCCGTCTGCAACAGGTGCTGCCAGTGACAGCATGGGATGTGGCCTCCACAGCCACCTCCACGCCACCCACTAGGGGCGCCCACCCTGCACGACCCTTGCTTCTTGCCGTCCAGGGCTCGGATCACAGAGAAAATGCCCTCATCCCTCACCCCCTCCCATGGGACAGGCCACTGTACTGAGATAGCCAAGCTTGTCCTATTGATTCATCCAACCCTCAAATCACTTCAGTGGAGGGTACTACTGCCACCTCCTTTTTACAGATGGGGAAACTGAGGCTCGGTAAGGTTATGGGTTAATCCAAGGACCCAGGGGATTGAAACCGAGGGACACACCGAGCCTACTGCCCCGTAGTGTAACTGGGTAGTAACCCGAGTTGCCCTGTGCACCAGTGGTGCGGTTACTGCAGCCTACGCCGTCACCCTTGTTGTCCTGATGCACAAACTGAGGCTCCGAGCCCTTAATTAAGTGGCAGACCCAAAGTGAGGGGCTGGGTGGGATTCGAACAGATGCGAGGGCCAGCTCGCCGCTTCCCCACTGGCCCGGGGCGCCCCCCGCCGCCGGGCCCCTCCAGCCGCCGAGGCCGGCCCGGTCCGGGCCGCCCGCCAGGCTGCCGGGCGCCGCGCCCGCCCGCATCACGCAGCTCTGAGTCACCGCGCGCCGCCGGCCACGCCTCCCGCCTCCAACAAACAGCGCGTTGCCAGGCAGCCGCCGCCGCCTCCCGCGCCGCCTGCCCCGCCCGCGCGTACCCGGGTTCCAGCCTCCCGCCGAGGTGGAAGCTGCGAGGGGATCCGATACCCATTGGCTCAGATTAGCGATTTAGATCAGGCCTGCAGACCTGGTGGGCGCAGAATTGAGGGCAACGGAGACACCTGTGGTCCACTGGGGGTGGGGGCAGAGTGTGCCTTTCTGCCCAGTCCAGACCGACCCCTGGGTCCCCGGAGGCGGATGCCAGGGTCGGAGGGTGGCACTGACCCACCTCTGCCCTGCTCTAAACTCCCTGTGGGGTGAGAGAGACCCTGAGAGCTGAGCTGGAGCTGCGGCCAAGGAGTCAAAGCCATTTTCCCAGAAGGATGTGGGGAGCTGTCCTAGGCGTTCAGGAGAGCTGTGGTGGGGACTTTTAGCTTTTTACCCTCTCTGTTCCCCATGAAAGTCGCTAGTACTTAATGAGTGCATTCTGGGTTCCAAGTCCTGGTCTATGTACTTTACGTTATCAACTAATTTAATCTTCACTATCACCATCTGAGGTTGTACTGGTATGATTGCATTTTGTAGATGAGGAAACTGAGTCACAGAGAGGCAAGACAGGTACCAGAGGAGCCGTGCTCCTCTTCATGGCCCAGGGCTCCAGCTGTGAGCATGCACGTGGGAGTCTTGAGCTTATGACCTGAGTGCCAAGTACACATGGAAGTGTGCGTGGTGGGGGCCTGGTGGGCTGTGTGGGGGCTGCCCACACAGATGGCTGAAGGCTGTGCCCTCCTCCAGGGGCTGTGCCTGCCCCCTCCCTAATGGCCATGGCATTTGAAGGCAGGGAAAGGGCTGGCCAGGAGCCAGCATCAGATCACTTCACTCTGGGCTCCCTAGCACCCCATAATAGTCACCACGGAGCTGCCCACAGGGCTCTGAAGGGGGTTGCCTGAGGGGCTGCACAGAGCCCTGTCCCTCCCCAGCTGCTCTGGAAGGGACCACCTTTTGGGTCATTCAGGCATTTAATGAATGCTCATTGTGCTTCTTCCAGGTGCCAGGGCTGAACAGTGGGGACACGGCAGTAACCAAGGCAGGCCCAGGGGTGCCTGGTGGGATAGGGGAGTATAGCTTCACTGGAGAGCCTCAAGCCCAGGGGCCATGGTGGGGTAGGGAGATGAGGAAGGCCTCCAGGGGAGGTGATGTCCTGGGACCTGAAGGGTGATCAGGAGTTGGTAGGTGAGGAGAGGTGGGGGAGGGGGGGTCTGACAAGCCAGGACTTTCGGGTGGCCAAGGAGGCTAGGATTCACAGGGGAATGGTTCACGGTGGTGGTGGGGCCGCATGGTTGAATTTAAGGTTTAAAAAACTCTCTGGAGAAGGGAGGGGAGGAGGGTGGCCAGGAAGGTGGCTGTGGGAGTGTTTTTAGGCCAGAGATGATGATGATGGCTTGAGGATAGGGTTGCATGATCTAGCAAATAAAAATGCAGGACACCCAGTTAAATTTGGATTTTCAGGGACATAACAAGTAATTTTTAGGACAAGTATGTCCCAAATATTGCATGGGACATACTTATACTAAAAATTATTTGTTGTTTATCTGAAAATCACATTTAATTGGGTGTCCTGTATTTTTATCTGCCAACAGCTTGGGAATGGAGAACCATTGATAGCTAATACTCATTAGGTGCTGCGCCACCACTTGCTAGGTGCTCTCCCCTTTGAAGCGTGCCCTACTATATTACACCTATTTTCCGGATGAGGAAACCGAGGCCCAGACTGGTTGTGTAACTTGCCTATGCAGTTAGTAAGTGACTGAACTCCTATTCCAATCCAGGCATCTTGGTTACAGTTGGACAGTGGTTACACCCCACCACGGGGTGAGAGGTAAGTGCGGTTCCCCGGTTCCTGGTGACTCAAGTAAGGGCATTCTTAAGGCAATAGACTCCCAGTCCCGTCGCAGAGCCTGGCTCTATGCCACCCCGGTTCGCCTCCTCCCAGGACATCGCGGCGGTGGGAGGGACGGGAGTCGGCCTTGGGGGCCTTCTCTCCGCGGGCTGAGGCTCGGCCTCGCCTCCTCCGGCGGGAGGATCCGCCGTCTGCGCCCGCCGGCAGGGGGAGGGGGCTGGTTATTTTTACCTCTCTCCCGGCAGCCGGGGCGGCAGGAAGTGAGCGCTCGGCCCGCCAGATGTGGGGAGCCAGGCAGCTGGGAGCAGCCACAGCTGGACTGGCGGGCAGCCGGCAGGGGGGGCGGGGTGTGCGGAGGGTAGAGCTCCGGCCTCAGGTCCGTCTTTGTTCCCGCCGCCTCGACCCCCCCAAATCCCCTAAGCCGCGGTCGTCTCGGTGGTGACCTCGCTGTCCCCTCGCTGACGCTGTGCGTCAGTCTCTGCGGTGCACAAGGGGCTCTCGGGTCCCAGGCGAGGAGGGGGACCCTACCCCTCGCCCGGGGACCCTGGGTCCCAGCAGATTTGGGGTGGGAGGGGGAGACGGCCTCTCGTCGGCCCCGCCTGCCACAGCCATTGTTTATCCGTCGGCTGCCTCCTAGGAAACTTAACCCGCCCGCGGTAATTTTATTTGGGAACTTCCGCCGGTTGCCACAGCAACCCCCAGTGACGTCAGAAGGGCTGGGGCCCGAAATCCCCGGGAAAAGGGGTTAGGGGGAGACCCTCGGGAGGGCCCTTCGTTAACCCTGCGGTGCCGGCCCAGTCTAGAGGGAGAGGGCAGCCAGGTGTGGCACCTCTTGGGCGCCCTCCACCCTGGCCCCGTGCCAAGTCAGGGTGGCAGGCCAGGCTGTGAGGTCATTGGTCCTGGGTGGGTGGGGAGTCAGTCCCAGGGTAGGGGCTGAGCCAGGCCTGGGGGCTATCCCTGTCTGACTCGCCCCACGGTGCCCATGAACAACACCGGGACCCTTCCCTGGGTACTCAGGCATCTGGCTGGGGGTCCCACGGATCCTTTGGACCCCTCTGCCCCCTAAACCATGGATGTGTAGGCAACATCTTTCCTGGCACTCCAGATGCTGGGCTGGGGAGGTTGAATGGAGGAGTAAGCAGAGGGGAGCTGGGGTCACCATGTAATGTCCTTCCCTGGATGTGAGGAGTGGCTGGTGCCCTGGTGAAGGGGGGCAGGTGGTGGGATCCCTGCTCAGTCTATAACACAGTCAGTCGCCAGGGTGACAGGAGGCAGGGGCCCTGACTGGCATGGAGGAGTGCAGTCACTCTAACCACAGTGACGTGGGACTTCCTCGGCAAGGCCTGTTTGATGTCTCTGTGTGCAGCGTTGCCATGGGGCCCGGCAGGCGGCCCTGCGTGCCTGGCCAGCCGGGGTGACCTGCGGGGCAGCTGGGCCTGTCAAGGTCTTCTGCCCCAGCCTCTGCCAGGGCCTTCCCGGCTGTGTGTACCTGTGTGTACCTGTGTGTACATGCTTAACCAGGTCTACCCTGGCCCAGGGCCAGGACATGACACATCTCAGAGTCTCATAGTAAGTGAAACCTCCACGTTTTCAGTTCCATTTTACAGCTAAGGAAACTGAGGCTCAGAGAGGTATAATCATATGGCGTAAATCATCCATCTAGAAAGTTGGGGAGCAAGGATTTGAAACTCCTTCTTCTTCCACTCCATCTCTCCCCCACTCCATTACAGTGGCCTCCTTGCTTTTTCTCAAATACCCGAAGCACACTCCCACCTCGAGGCCTTTGCGCCGGCTATTCCCTCCACCTGGAACACTCTTCCCCAGATACTGGCAAAGCTCCTCTCTCACCTTCACCAAGTCTTTGTTCAAATGTCACCTCCCACTTCTGGAGGCCTTTGCTGACCCAGCCCCCCACTCCCAATCCCCTTTACCCTCAGCTAGTTTTTCCCTTAGCACATACCACCCAACACACTATATATTTTTATACCTATTCGTCTGTTCATTGTGTGGGTTTCCCCCATACATGTCAGCTTCATGATGGCGGAGACCTTCTGTCTTGTTCTCTTCTGTGCCCCAGTGCCCAGAACAGCACCTGGCATACAACAGATGCTCATTGAATGTTTGCAGAACCAACGAATGTGTGTGTGTGTGTGTGTGTGTGTATGTGCCTGGTGCCACTTGACCACTTGACCTCCCCCAGCCTTCCCTCTCCCCACCTGTCTGGCAAAGGGTCAGGTGGCCACTTTAGTGAGCTTGCATCTCTGTTGGATGCTGCCCCTGGGTCAAGTGGCCAGCTCATTACTGAGGCCTATGTGGGCAGATGTTGGGGGACCCAGAGGGAGAGCTAGGGCTCCTGGAAGACCCTCCATGATTGGGGTGAGGGATGCTAAGTGAGGTGGGGTGGTCCGAGGCACGTGCAAGAGAGCAGGGAAGGGCAGGTATCCCCAGAGGCCAGCATGGAGGAGGAGGCATTACCCCTAAATGTATGCCGGTTGCACAATGTCAGTAGGACAGGTGTCCAATGGAAGGCCTCAGTCTGGGGTGTGAGGGGAGTGAGCCTCCTGGAGGGGCAGAACATATTCCGCATGGAGGGGTGCGGTAGAAGGCTGGCACTGTGAGCTGTTTGCTGCTGTAATTTGGTCAGTTTCTGCTTCTGGACAAGCATGTTTGTGTCTCACAAGGAGACCCGGAGCCCTGGGATCTCATTCCTCTCAGTGGTTTGTAGCCGCTCTGGGCCCCACCTTGAGTTGGGGAATTCTGTGCCACCCCAAATCATCCCCAGGGCCCCATGGGCGGCTCTGCCCCTCCTGCCCCAACCTGCCAGATCCTGCAGCCTGGGCCAGCCTGCTCCTCGGGCCCCACAGGGAAGAAAGACCAAGGAGCCCCCAGGGATGGGCCCCATGGGATGTTAGCCAGGTGTGGCTTCCCCCCACCTCTCCTCAACACCCCCAAGATCCAAGGTGGGAGATTGCTGAGCTGAACTGAGGAAATGGGGGCCCTAGAGGATGTCTGGGGTGCAGGTGACCCAGAGGCGTCCAACCAGTCCCTCCAGTCCCCTGCCTGGGCCTGTTGCTGCCCCCCCCCCAGCTTTACTCAAAGGGAAGGCCACCTCTTTAATGCTGGGAGGTGGGTGGTGAAGAATCCAACCCCCAGCCCCAAAGATATGACTTCTGAAGTTTTTAGGGGGGTGGGAATAACTGTCCCCCAAAGCAATGCCCACACAGGTCTGGGGAGGGTGTGCCAGGCTCCAGAGCCCTGCCAGGGCATGTATGGGGGTGGTGCTCAGCCCCTGTCCTGCCCTAGAGAGAGAGAAGTGGCGGCTGGGCATGCCTAAGGAGGCTGGCTTGGCTGCAGAGGGCACCCCGCCCCTCCTTTGCTGAGTTTTGTTCCCGGCCCCCCACCTGGGCACTGGGCCAGACCCCGAGGCAGAGCCCCGTCCTGGGAAACAATGCCTCCGTGTTCCTCCGGTGGAGGGGAGGCTGGAAGATGAGGCGGGAGAGACACGCACACAGGGAAGGAGGGAGGGATCAGGGAGGGCCTCTCTCCCGGGGATACTCCAGGAGCTGGGGAGTTTCCCAGAGGCCCTGGGGAGGAGGATGCCGGGAAGTCTAGAGTGGGGGAAGGGGACCCAGGCAGAGGGACCACCTGGGCCGGGGTCAGGAAGTCTCTCCAATGACAGCAGGAGAGGATTTGGTGGGATAAAAAGAGGGACTTTCGAAGGCCGTAGAAAGGCACTCTGGAACTGGAGGAAGTGGGGGTTCCTGTTTGGTAGGATCCCAGAATACCCAGGCCCATGCCCTCCCAGAGGGGCCCCAGTGGCTGGATGCCCTGGGACCAAGCTGTCGCATACCCCCTAGCCGCACTCCTACCCACGGCCTCCGGTGTTGCTCCTTCTCGCACAGGGGCAGTATTCAGGACCAAGAAGGGTCCCAGGGGTGGGGATGGGGGTTAAGACTCCTGCTCCCATCATACTCCCGCAGGGAGAGGTTAGGCTTACAATGGACTGGGACCCAAGTTCTGGACCCAAAGCAGGAAGTTAGGTCGGGTTTGAGTCTTAGGCAGATTTGAGATAAGAAGGGAGAAAGTTGGGCCTGAGTTGGGGACTGGACAGAGTTGGGTGACATGACAGAGTTGGGGGACAGGAGAGAGAAAGTGAGGGCGGGCTGGCTCGGGGCACATGACGGCGCGCCAGCCCCGCCCCGCCCCCCGCCCGGCCCCGGGGGTGGGGGGGAGGAGACGCGAAGGTTTTAAAGGCGATGGGGCCCGGCGGCGGGCCGGCCAGTGAGTCGGGTGGAGCGCCGGCGGCCGCCCCAGCCCGTCGCTTGCCGCCGCCGCCTGCGTCTCGGCCGGCCGGGCCCGGGGCGGCCAGAGCCTGTGAGCCGGCTCCCCTCCCCCCGCGGTAAGTCGGGGCGGCGGGAGCCGCGGCGCAACTTCTCAGGCGGACTTGTGGGCGGAGTGGGGTGCGCCCGCCAGGGCCCCAGCCCTCTGTCGGGGCTGGAGGGGGGACGCGCGCCCGGCTCTCAGACGGCGGGGGGGTGGGGGGCGCCGGGCGCGGGGCCGGTTGCATTTGGTGGCTGCGGCAGAGTCCCGGGGCGCCCCCTAAGGACCGGGGGCAGGGCGGCCCAGCCTCTGCTCCCGCCCAAGAGGCCTGCCGCGACCCGCACCCAGGTCCCCCGGGAGACCCATGAGAACAGGGTGGGGAGGGCGGGTCTCAACGCGCCTGGGGTGCTTCAGGGTGGGCAGGAGTTGGCGGCAGGATCGCAGGGCATGTGCTGGGCTTAGGGTGGGGTGGGATGGATATGCTTGTGCCTGTGACCCGGGAGGTGCCTGCCTGGCCTAGGGTGGGGGTGGGGCAGGAAGAGTGAGTTAGGGTCCCTGGAACCCTCAGGCTCGGACAGCTCCAGAGTCCTGTGGATGGAAGGGCAGCGTTCAGGCTCTTGACCTGTTGTACTGTGAGTGCCGGGAAGGCCTCCCAGCAGAGGGCCTGGTGGCACCCAGCAGTGCGGTAGGGCTTAGGGGACTTCTCCTTGGGGCCTGGGAGGGAAGGGCTCAGTCAAGTTTGCACTGGGAGGCAGGCCAGGTTCGAGAGATTCCTGGAGGGCTGTCTCCCCAGCTCTGTGCAGCTCTGGATCCCCATGTCCTTGAGCTGCAGGAGGAGAGGGGAAGGGCCCAGACTGAACCTGGCCCTCTATGCTAGCCCCAGACTGACCTTTGACTCCAGCAGCAGACTTGACCGCTACCAAAGCCCACAGCCCTAGCGCTGACCTTCCTTCTCAGACCAGCTCCTGCCAGGCCCCAGACCCAGCAGATGGCTGTCTGTCACCTCTCCTTCCATGTCCCACCCCCAGCCTGCTGATGAGGTGGTGCATAAGGGTGATGCTGGGTGCTGTCAGACCCTTGGGATGAGGGGTGTCCCCTGGCAGCCTTGCCCATGCCAGCTCATGCTGGAGGGCAGTACCCAACAGGTGCCTGGCTGAGAGGTGAGGTGATGTGGGACACACCCTGTCCACTCGCCCACACACCCTGCTGAGGCCAGCCCAGGCGCATGTGTTCACACGCTGCATCTTGGGAAGACATGGGCCCTGGGGCCTGGCGCCAGTGCTGTCTGGGTGCCCAGGGGCACCCATTGCCCTCTGCCCTTGCTGGGTGTCCTCTGGGAGCTTCCTCAAGACCCCAGTTGGCAGGCCTGGTCTTTGGGGCTAGAGGGGGCCCTAAAATAGCTATTTGGCCAGCTCGGCCCTGGCATGCAGAGCACATGCGTGACAGGGCGTGTCCAGGGGGCTCAGTGCTGGGCCTGTCTGTGCCGGCCCAGCGGCCTCTGAGTCTACAAAGACCCTTACTGGAGAAAGACAGAGCAGACGCAGACGCAGATGCGGACGCTCCAGGGGTCCTCCCAGGGACCCCCGCGCCCACCCCCTGCCTGTCGCAAGTGGAGGCCAGATGTTGTGCGCAGGCTGCAGCTGCAGGGCAGGCCCCATCGCTTCTGCGGTCCCAGGGTAACTGGCTTTGTGGGGACAGTGGGGCAACCTGTTCGCCATGGGCCCAGGTGGCACTTTGACACACCTTGGGTGTTTTCAGACACTTCCTGGCTGATTTTGCCCTTCACCTTGGGACGTTGAGTGGAGGTCTGCTCGCCATAGACAATGCCGCAAGGAACCCTGGGCGGCCTTGAGAAAGCTTTCCTGCCCTCTGGGCTCACTAGCCAGGCCTGCCCCACTTAGGGTTTGCTTTATCTTGGGTTCAGGCCTGCTCTTCCAGACCTACTGCATGACCTTGAGCTGGCTCTGACTCTCCCTGGGCCTCAGTTTCCCCATCTGCAAATGGGGAGCATTAGGAAAGTGAGCTGAAGGAAAGGTGCTTCCCCCTCCCTGCCCCAGGCCCTCCCCTTTAGGTCCCTTTTGGGGCACTCTGGCCGCCTTCTCTCCTGCTGCAGGGTGTCTAGGCTGGATACGAAGGTGTATCTGGGGCAGGGTCTGCCTTCAGGGCTTGTCGCCAGTGAAGGATGTGTGCAGAGGGGCAGGAGGCATGGATGTGTGGGATCCTTGGGGAGAGGAGAAGGACGCCGCCATGCTGAGCATGGCTGAGTCACACTCCAGTGGCGCCTTGCCCCAGGGTGCTGGAGCTGGCACCACCCTGGGTGTGGTCACTGAGCTGTGGCCCTGGGCACAGTGGGGCTGGGTGGTCTGGGGTGCAGGGCGTGGGTGGTGAGAGACCAGAGAACTGACTTCTGAGATGCTACCACCATGGCCTCCCCTGCTCCTGGGTCCGGCCATCACTGTCCAGGGCTGTGGTTGCCCACACTGAGAATGCCCCGGGAGCCAGAGACCCTAAGCCTTGGTGACTGTCAGGGTGCTGATGGAGGGGTATGGGGCCCAGAAGCCAGTCTAGCTGAGACTGCTCTCAAGGCCAGTGGCCCAAAAAGGCCAGGACACGGTCGGGGACATGGACTTATATGGGAAGATGGCAGAGGTGGACATGGAGGTGGGGGTGCATCCCTCAGTTAAGGGCTCACAGCATGAACGTTGAGGGCATCTGGGAATTTTGTGGCTGGTTTAGGGGGACTAGAGTCTAAGCCAAGGGCTGGGATGTGGTATGTCTGGGCCCAGTGGGGGCTGAGAGGTGTCTTTCATGGTTCCCCTATTTATAACAAGTGATTCAGTCCTCACTCACCCCCTCCTGAACACACCCCCCCCCCAGCAATGGGTGGGCAGCGGGGGCCCACCCATTTGCCTGTGCCCTGGCTCCTTCCCGTTGGACGGTTGTTATTGTCACTGCGTTGGGATTAGGGTAGAAGTGGGGGGCTGGCAGCACTTGGCCGGGCAGCCCAGGTTGGCGGCTGGCTTGGGGCCCAGCCCACGGAGCTTCTGCTGAGAGTCTGGGCCCATTAGGCAAAGCATTAGTGACAGGCAGGAGGGCGGGCAGCCGCGGCGGCGGCGGCGGCGGTGGCGGCGGCGGCGGCAGCGGCGGTGGCGACGAGCAGGGCGGGGCCTGCAGCCCTTGGTATTTTCCGATCCCAGCTGCTCTGTGAGGGTGGAAAGTATTTGGGGACCCAGCTTGGGGGCGGTAGTGGTGGCGCCCCCGGCGGAAGTTGCCCTGATTCATTCTTGGAGCACGGGGTGGGGGTGGGGGGCAACACTACACGTGCCCACGTATGTCTCACACGCACACGCCCTGTCTGCAGAGTTAGATATATCCGCACACATACATGCATGGACTGGCCGGGGTGTCTTGGAGCTCCCTGACTCCAGGGTCTGCCCTTCCCGCCTTGCCTCCTAGATGCCCGGGGCTTGGCACTCCCTGAACACCTTTCCCATGAGCCTTCTAGGCACACCATGGGTAAGGGGGATCTGGCTCTGGACATCTGCGTGGCACTGCACCTCCATTCAAGACCTGGCCTTTTGTGCCCGTGGGGACGGGGAGTGGCCTTGGTCCCAGCTCTGGGCTCTGTGCAGGGGAAACCCCACAGGAAATGGGCCTGGCCAAATGGCCGCCCTTCCCGTTCTCGTCCCTGGGACATGAATGTGCTGTCTCACTTCCGGAGGAGCCCAGAGAGACTGGCCTCCCTTTGGGGCCTCGCCTGCCCCGGCTGGTGCCCCAGACTCTGCAGGGACAGGGCCTAGCCCGGCTGGACTGGAACCTGACTGGAAAGAGGGTGGCCAGTGTCTGTGTGTATGTGTGTGCGTGGGGGAAGCAGGACATTTCTTCCTGCCCGCCTGGATGCTGAGGTCCTACCTGTGACACATCACCCTGCTTGATGTCTGCCTGGCCCTGTCCTAGGTACACGTATTACTCATGGGGTCCTAATGAGGTTTTTGTTCCAACATATGAAGTCGATTATCCCTGTTTTGCAGATGGGGAAACTGAGGCCCAGAGAGGTTGAGTAACTTAACCAGAGTCACCCAGCTAGGAAGCTCCAGAGCCAGGGCTCAAACTCAGGCAGGCTGGCTCCAGAGCTGGGGTCTCCCGACCACAGAACTCTCCTAGTAAGAGGCTCTGGTTACTGAATGCTTAGGGCCTGTGTTCAGAAGGGCCTTGCGCATGGTTTAATGCTCTGCTGTTGTAATCTTGAAGTTCTTAATGACTTAATGACTTGGGGCCCGGCAAACTCTGTAGCTGGTCCTGGTGCTGGGCACTTGCTGAGAACTTTACATACACACTGTTGATGAAACATCCCTGTGCTACGCAGTAGAAGCTCTTGGCTCCATTTTATGGATCGGGATACTGAGGCCTGGAGGGCATAGCGGAAGTGCCAAGCTGGGATTTGAATCTCAGGCTGAGTGGAGAGGCCTGCATCTTCCAGCCTGGGTCTGAAGCTCTGCAGTGTGTGTGCCCAGGGACACAGCTGGGCACTCTCTGGTGGTGCCTGCTCTTCTGGGACGTGGGGGAGTCTGGGCAGGGCCAGAAGCAGGCTTGGCTGCTGGAGCCGGGGACACAGGGGGCGGGGGCCGGTGGTTTCCTCCTGCCCTTCAGGCTCGGAAGTGGCGCCAGCTGGGGTGAGATCACTTCCTCACCCGCCTGCCCGCCACCCCCTCAGCTTCCTCTCGCCCTGGCCCCATTTGGCCTGCCCAGGGCAAAGGGGTGGGGGGGACAGGCCACGCGGGGGGGCGGGTTGCTGCTGGCTCTGGAAGTTCCTGAAGGCTCCTTGGCCTAAAAGGACCTCTTGGGGCCTGGGACCACGGTACGGCCAGAGGTCAGCCTCCTGGTCTGGTTCTCCCTCCCATGGCTGCTGCACATGGGGAAGGGGCTTCGCTGCAAGGCCTCAGAGGTGGCAGGCCAGGACCTGGAGGGGAGGGGGCTCCAAATCTCATCATCTCCTTTCCTCTCTCTCTCCCCTCCAGGTGCCAGCTGCCGGCCCCGTCTGTGCCCCCACCCTGTGCCATGGCCGGCGGGGGTTCCTGGGGATGGGATTTGCTGCCTGTCACAAATCACATTGCCAGGGATTTCCAACCGACCCTCGGCCCTGCCTCGGGGCCACCACCGCTGCCACCACTGAGATGCTGCCCGTGGAAGGGGTGGCAGGGAGGCTCCTGCCTGCGCCTGGCCTGAGGAGCAGGGCTTAGCTGCTTGTGAGCAGGGTCCACACCAAGTCATGTTCACAGTGGCTAAGTTCCGCCCCCCGGGCCCCCGCCTCCTTCAGCCCTGCCTCCCTCCCCTCAGCTACTGGGCCTCCCCGGGCTCCCCCGGGCTCTGCCTCCCGTGCCTACTGAGCTGAAACACAGTTGATTTGTGCAGACTGGCTCAGTTCAGCAGGAACAGGAGTCGCGCCCCCTCGGAGCCCGTGGCCCCACCGTCCCTGGGTGGGCCGATGCCTGGGGGAGAGACTTGGACCCAGACCTGTGTCCAGAGGAGGGACTTGGGTAGGGATGGGGCCTGGGATGGGGTGGGTAGGACTGGCTGGGCCCAGCTGTCTGCTGCAGGTCCCCTCCCCCCAGTCTGCACTTGAGGACCCCCCACGTGGCCTCACATCAGGCTGGGCTGTGCTTCTAGGTGGCCCTTCCATGAAGAAGGGAAGCCAGCTGTGTCCCCAGCCTGGATAACCCCCAGGCCTGGAGCCTCAGCCCCTCCTTTCCCTAGCCTGGCAAGGGCACAGGCCAGGTTGGGCCTGCACCTCCCGCTGCCAGTTACCCAACAGGAAGCTGTGTTGGGCCCCCAGACCGTTAAATGCCAACTCCAGGTTTCCGGAACCAGGCAGGCCTGACCTAAGCGTGCCTGGGCCCTGCAGCTTCCTAACTTGGGGGGAGGAGCGGCGACCCCCTCCTCTGGAACATGGACAGGAACAAGGCTCCTGTGGGCACAGAAAGGACACTAGCAGGCCTGCTCAGTCCTGGGGCCCGGAATGGCCACCCTCCCCTCCTCGGGTGGTCCCAGGGCATGGAAACAAGTGGAGACTGCCTGATTCCAAGAAGAGATGGCATGGGGCTGCGGAGGCAGACGGGGAGGCTAATGTGGCTGATGCCCCCTGCCCTCCAGGCCTTCAGGGCTGGCCAGGCAGCCCCTTTCCCAGCAGGTGGTGACAGAAGCTTGGGGAGGAGGGAAGGGCAGTTTGTGCTGTATGTTGCCTGTTGTCCAATAAAAGTTGCCCCAGCTTCATTTCTGAGGGCAGGTCTTGTTTTGTGATTTCATTCCATCCCTTCCGAGGGAGTTCTGGCTTTTTGGGTGGGTAGGGTGGATCAGCCGGCAGCTGGGACTCCTAGTCCCACAGGATCCCCATCGCCCCGCCTGCTCTGGGAGAGGCAGCAATTTAGTTACATGGACGGAGGGGGTACCCTGGGCTTGGAAGGGTATCCTTGAGGGGCATCTGGGGTTGGGGGGTGACCCTGAGGGAGACCCTGGACCCAAGGGACTGACATTCAGGGCCAGTGGGGCCTGAGACAGGGTGATAGCTGTTCTGGGGTAACAATGAGCCCAATGGCCCAGGACCAATGGAACCTCAGCGGGACCGTTGAGGGAGGTCTCATCTGAGTTGGTAATGGGGGTGACCCTGAGGGAAACCCTGGGCCTGAGAGGTGACACTCGGGGATAACCAGGGCGGAAGGGTCGCCCATGCTGGAGCTAATGACTTTCGGGTAGACTGGGACATAAGGGATAACTCTGAGGAGGCCTAAAAGGATGCTGGAGGGGAACCTGGGCTTGAGGGGTATGTGTCACATTAGGGAAACCCCAGGCCCAAGTAGGGACATTTGGAAAGACTGACACCTGAGGGACGCCCCAGCCCGAGGGGTACATTTGAGGGTGACTGGGAGCCGAGGGAGGACAACTGGGGATGACTGCCATCCGAAGGGGGAGACGCTGAAGCGATGCCGGCGCGGAGCATTCGGCCTGCCACCCCCGCCCTCTGAGGCCTCCAATCTGCCCCAGGAAGCGCTCCGGCCGGGCCCGGGCCGGCGCGCACATACCTGCGAAACGCGTAGGGCGGGGACGCCTCCAATTGGGCCGTTGGAGCGGATGGCGGCGCCACGAGCCAATCGCTGTGCGCAGCGCTGCCACCACCCCGCCCTCGGCTGCGTGCCCCGCCTCGGCGCCCTCTGTCGGCAGGCCCTGCCCAGTCCCGCTCTAAGCCCCGCCCCTCCGACATCCTCTGTCCTTGCCTGCCCGGGCGCTGACTGTGACCTGTACTCAGGCCTCTGCCAAGAGTACCCCTATTTGTCCGTCAGCAGGAAGGTCCCGAGGGAACTGCTTCTCGGGGAGTCAGGGAAGGAAAGCAACCAAAGACCCTCCCGCCGTCCCCCACACCTCTCATCCTATGTGGGGGCTAGCAGCCTTCCCTGCGGTGCAAGCGCCCCCGACCCGCCGACCCACGCTGACCACACCCTCCCCCGTGCGCTGCTGTCTTGACCACGCCCGCCCCTCTGACCCCGTCCCGGCTGGAGCCCCGCCCACCATGGCCTAGTCTAAGCCTGATGTCCCGTCCTTCTGGCGGGGTGTCTGGCTGACACAGCTGCCCGTTGAGGCTGTTCTGCGACGACCCAGCTCCCTCGTCCGTTCAGCCCTCCATCAGTGCGCATTGTGGTGAAACGACCCGTCCCTGGGGCTGCTTGACCCTCCGGAACCCTGGGAAGCTAAGCACCTAGAGCCTGAAGCAGTTCGCGTGCTCCGCAACTTAGAGACCATACCCCTAATGGCGTGTGTCTGGAGCCAGGGCACCCCCGAGTGGCCATTCCCAGCGGTGCAGGGGCCACGCAGCCTGGGGTGGGCAGCATGGTATTAAGTCTAGTTCCACCACTTCCTAGCTGGGTGCCATTTTTGGAAACTTTTGAGCCTCAATTTTCCCATCTGTAAAATGGAAATAATGATCAAACCTCACAAGGTTGCTGTAATGACTAAACGACACAGGGAAATCGCTTATACCTGTTTGCCATTTTGGCTGTTGGATAAAACCAGCAGTCGCTCTCATTCCACCCCTTGCTTGAAGCTGTGCCCAGAAAGGAGGCCAGAGATTTTCTGTAGAGGAAACGGAACAGGGAGTTCTGGCCCAGGCAGACACACCCCAGCCTCAAAATAAAAGTTCAAAAGAAAAAACTGTGATCGTTCTTTAAAAAAGAAAAAAGGAAATACAATATGTGGTTCAATAAATAGAAAAAAAATTACAAAACGGTGTCATCTTTTGTCCTTAATATACAAGAGGAGAGGAGGTAGAGGGGGTGACCGGGGGTGGGATGTTCTCCCCTCCTCCTCAGGCTGAGGCTGGGGGGCGAGGAAGGCCAAAGAGAGACAGCAGCTGGAACTTAGGCAGATAGAAAGGCAACTATGAAACGTGGAGAGGGACAGTAAGCTGAAGGGGGTGAGGCAGGAGACAGGAGAGAGAGCTGGATGGACAGCCATTAATAAGGGGGGCCCAGTTCCTGGCTCTCCCAGTTTGGGGGACAGCATTAGCCTCGCTCGTATTCCTGAGTTGTGTGTCCAGTGACTAGTAGGTGGGAGGAAGGGTAGCAATGACTCCAGCCCACCCTGGGACCCTGGTGCTGAAGGGAATGGGGGTTCTGCTGGAAGAGGGGTGTGAGGTATGCGTCTGAGACCTAAGGCCTCTTTAAATCCTTCACTGGGTTTGTGGCATGGTCCCCACTGGGCAGCCTGGGAGGGGGGATGGGGGCGGGATGGGCCCTGAGGCAGTGAGGGGAGGGTGCACAAGGGGATTCTGGATGCCCTAACGTAAGTCCCCCATTGCCCGGGGTAGGATGTAGGGGGGTCTGCTACATTGCCTTCGACTGCTGTTTCTGGAAAGTCCTGCCTCCCAGCCCCCCTGGAGTCTAAGCCAGGCCTGCAAGTTGCGTTAGGGGAGTTTGCCTGCTGCTTTTGGGGTGCCCAAGTGGGGGTCATACCAGCAGCTGAAGCATACTCCCCCTTCCAGGCCCATGGGTGGTGGCTATGGCTTCTGATCCTCATGTCTCACACACTCCTAGGCACGCAGGTGGTAGAATTCCACTCCCTTGACCCCCACCTCCAGCTGGGTTTGGGGTGGGTGGTGGGCAAGACCATCTTGCCCCAGCCTGGCTCCTTCCCTGACTTAATACTGCAATGCCACCTGGGCTTCGACTGCCAAGGCCCCCTGTGGAGAGCGGTGCCAGGGGGCAGAGGCAAAGGGGCACCACCCCGGCCCCTCAGCCGAAACGCTCCCGCACCAAAAGCATGAGCTTCTTTTTGCCCTTGTAGGTCTGTTTGAGGTTCTCCAAGAACTGGGAAAACTGAAGGTGCCCGTCAGGCGCCAGCAGGAAGGTCTCGCGGGCCTTGCCCAGGAACTCGATGAAGTCGCCGTAGTGCCGCGGGCTGATGTGCGTGAGGCGTGAGTGACTTGTGGTGATGTAGGCCGCCACTGCAGCCTCCAGGAGCTGGCAGAGGGGCGCCCTGTCGGCGCCCAGGGGCTTGGCAGCCCGGCGGGCCCCCAGGGGGCCCAGGCCAGGGGCTGAGAGAGTCCAGCGGCGCAGGATGTCAGATAGCATGGGGGCGCAGTGGACGCTGCGGATGATGAGCGGCACGATGGCGGAGAGCTCATGGCGGCCCAGTGAATGGCTGAGCGAGCAGGCCCAGAGCACGTCGTTGACGGCCGGGTGGCTGTCCTGATTGAAGGCGATGCTGAGCTGCGCCAGAGCCAGTGTTGCCAGCTTGTAGGCTCGCAGTGGCAGGCCACGATGCTCCATGTAGCGGGCCACGGTGAAAAGGTGGGCGTGACCCAGGCCACCGGCCGCTGCATCCAGCACGATCTGGTAGGCGGCCTCGAAGGCAGCCTGGTTCTTCTCACACAGGGTGAGGGCGGGCAAGGCACAGTTCTGCGGATCCTTCATGGCGCACTGCAAGGCCAGGGTGCGGGTGCAGGCCCACAGCTCCTCACGCTGTGGCCCGTCCAGTTGCAGCCGCAGCAGTGTGGCATGCGTGGTGCCTGTCACTGCCACGATGGTGGCTGCCTCCACTGGTGTGAATAAAGAGTACCAGTTTTGCATGATGTTCATCAGGGCTTGTGGGCCTGGTAGGATGTAAGAGGGAGAAACTGGTCAGGAAGAGGAGAAGGCGAGTGTACACATACTTATGGGTTTACCCCGACACCACCGTCTTTGCCAGCAGGAACTGAAGACACCCCCACCTCCACACCATGCTGGACGGAAACTGCATCTTACCTGTCCAAAGGAGTGGGGGGTAGCTGGAAAGGGCCAGACTGGGTTGGAACTAAGGTAGGGGGCTAAGTTTTGCAGACATGCTTCCTCCTCAAACAACTTTAGCCTGGCCAGCCTCCAGACCTTTTGCCCATATCAGTTCCCCCTCCTGACACTCCCTCCCAGCCTAGCCCTGGGCAGAGGCTGGAGTCAGAGAAAAAGTTCTGCTTCTCTCTTGCCTGCCTGGCCCTCTCAGTGACACTTGGAGAACCAGAACAGGGAGGTAGGTGGAGGGTCCCAGTGGGGGCTGTGTTGGGTCAAAGAGTATCCCCCCAAAATTCAAAGCCACCTGGAACCTGTGAATGTGACCTTAATTGGAAATAGGGTCTTTGCACATATAATCAGGCTAAGATGAGGTCATAGTAGATTAGGGTGGGCCCTTAAAAGAGGGAAATTTGGTCACAGACACACACAGGGAAGACAGCCATGGGACAATGGAGGCAGAGACTGGAATTATGCTGCTACAAATCCAGGAACGCCAAGGATTGCTGCAATTATCAGAAGCTAGAAGAGGCAAGGTCAGATTCTCCTCTAGAGCCTTTGGAAGGAGCATGGCCCTGCTGACACCTTGATCTCAGACTTTTGGCCTCTAGGTTGTCAAAGAATCAGTTTTTGTCATTTAAGCCACCTAGTTTGTGGTACTTTGTTAAGGCAGCCCCAGCATACTCAGAAGGTCTCACCTATCTCTGTGGCACAGGTGACCAGCCAGCGCACCATCTCCCTGCGACGCCAGGTCATGGTGTTTAGGGTCATCCGCATCACCTGTAGGGTAGGGGTGGGGAGAGAAGAGGATCACTCAAAGTCTTGGATTGGCCTATTGAAGGGGGAGGCCTGGAAGTGAAAGGCTGCTCCAGTGAGCCATACAACCTAGGGTAATGACTTCACCTCTCTGGGCCTCAGTTTCCTCCTCTGTCAAATGGGGATGAAAATAGTATACCTCACAGGGTTGTTGTGAGAACAAAATGAAACGACGTAGTGAAGCTCTTTGCGCGGCTGCTTGAAAGTGCTCACTTGATGTCAGCAATTACCATTATTGCTATTGTTGGCATTATTTTGAGACCCCATGGATCCTACCCTGGTCAACAAACCAATCTGGCCCTTCTCTCTGGAAAGTTTAATGCTTCATCTCATTAGATATGCCCTGAAGCCCAAACAAAGCACCTGCCCTACCGGCACCGCCTCCTTCAGGCCCCACCCTCCCATAAGCACACTTCTTGCTTGCCTCTCCCCTGAGGCCCCATCCCCAGGTCCTGTAGAGTGGACCCCACCTTTGGCAAGCTCCTTACTAGCCTGTCTCCTCTGAGGCTCCATCCTTGTCCCCCCACAACCCCCACAGTGGCTCTACCTCCAAAGGAGGCTGTCTTAAGCCAATCCCACCCCTCCACAGGCCCCACGCTTGCTGTTCTACCCAGGAAGGTCCAGTGCAGGCCTGTCCCAAGCTGTTCCTTATTTTATCTTACTTCTGCCACCTTCTTTGGCCCTGCCCTCACAGGCCCCATACCTGTCCCCTCAGGCCATGCCCCCTCAGGACCTTTGCTTGCCTATCCGGGCCCTTCTGGGCCCTTCTGAGTCAACTCCTCACCTGCTGGCTGCACCCATGCTGGCC
Source organism: Dugong dugon (assembly GCA_030035585.1). Taxonomy (NCBI): domain Eukaryota; kingdom Metazoa; phylum Chordata; class Mammalia; order Sirenia; family Dugongidae; genus Dugong; species Dugong dugon. The sequence continues at coordinate 17,661,114 of CM057462.1, read as the reverse complement.
CTGACTTGGCCCTGCAGGCCCCTGGCGTGGCCCCAAGCACTCACCCATAGGCCCATGGCTATGGCCCTTGACTGCAGACCCCACCCCCAGAGGTGGCTCCTCACTCTCAGGACCCACCTCTGACCCTCCCCTCCAGCCCCACCCTCAGTAGTGCATTCCTCACCCCCAAGAAAGTGCCTATTGGTGGGCTCCGCCTCCACCCCCCCCCTTTAGTTTCAATGCCACCCACTCGTGTTCCTTGGCCACAGGTACCCCAGGCCCCACCCCCAAGGCCTACCCCCTCCACTCTGCCCTCTCAGGAGGCCCAGCTACTCATCTGTAGGCCCTGCCTCTCCAGGGTCCCCCTGGTGGTCCTCAGCCACAGACCTCACCCCCAGAGGGACAGCCTCACCTTCAGGACCTGCCACTGAGTCCCTCACTCATGGGCCCTCTCCACCCATGACCCCCATTCCCTCACTCCACTGACCCTTACAGGCCCTGCCCCCAGACAGCACCTTTCCTACCTCCCCACCCCCCCACCCCACCTGGTGGCTCTCACCTGCAGGCCCAGCTCCAGCGCGATGCCCAGCAGTGTGGTGTCCGGGGGCACACTGGCCGGGGCAGCCGTCTTGCAGGCGTCCTGTGCCAGCTTGAAGAGCAGGGCCGGTGAGTGGATATTCTGCTGGACAGAACCCAGCACTGCGTGCAGCCACTTGGGGTCTCCTGGGCAGGGGGAAGGACAGAAGCATTTTGGACACACCTCAGCACCAGCCCTGCCACCACCTGACCTGCTCACATAGGTCTCTCAGCCCAGGTGTCCGTGCGTGAGCATGGAGGGAGATGCACCAGGCAATGGTTCTGTGATGGTTTGGACCCACGGCTTCCCGTCTGCCCATTCTTTCGTCTGTACCTGCTGGGCTGCTCTGCTCAGTGTGAGGGAGCCACTCAGGGACTTGCTGGACCCCTAACTGTCAAGGGCATCAGCCCTATCCTGGCACTTATTAGCCGTGTGACTCTGGACAAGTCACTTTACCTCTCTGTGCCTCAGCTGCCATATCTGTAAAGTGAGTAATAACGGGGAGCCCTGGTGGCACACTGGTTAAGCACTCAGCTGCTAACCGAAAGGTTGGTGGTTCAAACCCACCAGCCACTCTTTGGGAGAAAGATGTGGCAGTCTGCTTCTGTAAAGATTACAGCCTTAGAAACCCTATCGGGCAGTTCTACTCTGTCTTATAGGGTCACTATGAGTCTGAATTGACTCCTTGGCAATTTATTAGTACCTGCCTCAAAGGATTGCGGTAAGTCCATACTAGTAAAGAACTTAACATGGTAAGAGACACATAAATGTTAGCTTTTATTACTGTTATTACCACTGGCCCTGATCCTATACTTCCCCATTCTGCTCCAGTCATAACGCCTCCTAGCTGTCCCTCAAACACACCAGACACAGTCTAGCCTCAGGGCCTTTGCACCAGCTGTTCCCTCTGCCTGGAGTGCCCTTCCCCAGGTCTCCATATGGATCCTCTCCCTTGAGGTCTTTATTCAAATTATCTCTCTTCCTTTTACGTACTGTTTACATACTGTTGAACTCTCTGGGCTCGAACCCACCAGCTGTTCTGCGGGAGAAAGGTACAGCCTTGGAGACCCTACGGGCAGTTCTACTCTGTCCTATAGGGTTGCTATGAATCAGAATTGACTCGACGGGAAGGGGTTTGGTTTTGGGTTTTTACCTTGCTTACTCCCTGTCTCCTCCCACTAGCTGGAAACCACTCAGGGCAGGGATTTGGGGCTGTTTTGGTCCCTGCTTTGTCCCAGCACCTAGGACAGTGCCCAGTACATAGAAGGTGCTGAATGAAGATTGGAGGGTTTGGTCAAAGGATAAAGGAGGTGGGAAGGGGCAAGAGGGTGGGACAGGGGCAGCCGCTGTCCTCACCCTTGGCGGCCATCAGCATGGCAGACGCCAGCTCACACTGGCGGGTCTCCAGGTGGCCCAGGATGAACCAGCGGGGGAAGCGGTTGCTCATGATGGACTCCAGTGGGTTGGGGTGAGGTTCTCCAGCTGGAAAAGTTGACTCCAGTACAGGCAGCCTGGGGTGAGGGGCAAAGCAAGCCTGTGGTGAGGCAGGATGCCGTCTCTGTCCCCCTGGGGGAGGCAGGCCTCCTGCCCAGCCCAAGCTGCCCCTCTGTCACCAGCAGAGCCCTGGCACCCAGAAGATGGAGGATGTGTGCACAAGGATGTTCACTGCAGTGTTGTTTATAAGAGGGGATGTAGAAGTCCTGGAGATGCCCATCACTCAGGAGTTGGTTCAATAAACCATGCTCCACTTATGCACCGTGGTCAACATGGCTGAGGAAGAGGTGAAGCAATTATTTGTGTCCTGATGTGGCCCCCCATTACCCCCTCTGTGACCCCCCCCATTCTCCCTCATTCATTCCACTCCAGCCACACTATTCCCCTTGATGTCCTTCAAACACACTAGGCAGTCCCACCACAGGGCCTTTGCATAGGCCTCTGGCCAGATCTTCTCGTGGCTCCTCCCTCACCTCTTCAGGTCTTTGCTCAAATATTTTTTCATCGAGCTCTTCCCTGACACCCCCACATGTAAAACTGCCAGTCCCTCTCCCCCTTCCTTATTCTGTTTTCCCTATCCAATTGAGCACCATCTGACATACAATGTATTTCTTTATTAGCCTATTTCTTTATTAGCTGGCTATCTCGCCTTCACTAGAACATCAGCTCCAGGAGGGCAGGGATTTTGGACTACTTTGTTTACTGCTGTGTCTGTCTGCAGCAGCCAGAACAATGCCTGATATGCAGTAGGTGAACAATAAATATTTGTGGGATGACTCACTATCCAAGTCAATTTTGTTAAGTGGTTCACTGAAATTTACATATGTGTTCCCTGAGTGGTGCAAACGATTAACACGCTTAGCTACTAACCAGAAGATTGGAGGTTCGAGTCCACCCAGGGACGCCTCAGAAGAAAGGCCTGATGATCTCCTTCCAAAAAACTAGCCATTGAAAATCCTATGGACTACAGTTCTACTCTGACACACATGAGCTTTCCATGAATCGGAATTGAAGGCAACAGGTTTTTTTTTTTTTTAGTTTTGTATTCAGGAAGGTGTTCAAAATAGCTAGGTATGACTCAAAGCGTGGGGTAGGAGTCAGACAACTCTGGTTTAAATAGTAGCTACAATTCCTTGCTGTGTGACCTTGGACAGTGGAGACACAACAGGTCACTTTCTTCATGTGCAAAATAGGAGTAAAAATATTTACTTCGCGAGGCTGTTTTGAGGATTACATTGGGCAACATACATCATGGACTTAGGCCAGCAGCTGGCATCCTTTTAAGCCAATATTTTCAGCTTTGCTGGTGTTATGGATTGAACTGTGTCCCCCCAAAATATGTGTTGTAAATCCTAAACTCTGTGCCTGTGGTTATAATCCCATTTGAGAATGGGTTGTCTCTGTTATGCTAATAAGGCAGGATTAGTGTAGGGTGTATCTTGAGTCAATTTCTTTTGAGATATAAAAGAGATTAAACAAGCAATCGAGAGAAGCAGAGATGGGGGAAGAGACAGGCCAAGTCACATGAAGCTTTCCCAGGAGTAGAAGCTCAGAGAGACAAGGACTTTCCTCTGAGCAGAGAGAGAAAGCCTTGCCCTAGAGCCAGCACCCTGAATTCAGACTTCTAGCCTCCTAAACTGTAAGAAAATAAATGTCTGTTTGTCAAAGCCACCCACTTGTGGTATTTCTGTTACAGCAGCACTAGATAATCTAAGACAGCCGGCCATTTGGTCTCTGTTGCCAAGGACTCAAGTCGGCCGTTGTACCTTAAAAACAGTCATAGACAATATGTAAATGAATGGGTGTAGCTGTGTTCTAATAAAACTTTATTTCTGGACACTGAAATTTGAATTTCATATAATTCTCATGTATCACAAAATAGTTTTTTGATTTTCCCCCCAATCATTAGAAAATGTAAAAACACATTGTGCTCTCTTAAGAACTATCTATATAGGGTAAGATTGAAAACAGCAACTTGAAAGATTAGATAGGAAGCTTAGAGGGCAGTGAGTTTATATTAATGGGGGAGAAACAATTCGGAAAAGAAGGGTGAGAAATGGTTGCACAACTTGAAGGATGCAATCAATGTCACTGAATTGTAAAGGTAGAAATTGTTGATTGGTGTATGTTCTGCTGTGTATATTCTCAACAATAACAAGAACTAATAAAGTAAATAAAAAAAACCTGTAAAAACCATTCTTGTTTCACAGGTTGTACAAAAACTGGAGGCAGACCAGATATGGCCTGTGGGCTGTAGTCTGCCAACATCTGGGTTAGAAACAAGTCTTGTACATAAAAGAGGGTTTTCTAAATCATAGCTCTTATGGACTATTCTTTCCAAATACTCTGGAAAGACACACCCCAAGTTGTCAGTTGGTATCTCTGGAGAATGGGATCAGAGGATGGGGGACAGATGACACATTATTTGTTGGGCATGGTTTTCTATAGAGAGGAGGCCTTTAAAATTCTGTCTCTATGATCTGCTGGTGCCGGTGAGAAATGGTAACAAGGTTATTCATGGCAGCGCCTTTTGGAAACGGCATAAATGTTCATGGGTATGCCTGCTTCCAGAGAGAACTTGGTAGCTTGAGACAACCGTGAGTAGAAAAGGGCTTGCCTTTCTGTAACCTTTTGCATTTTGTACCATGTGGATTTTTCTCAAATTCAAAACAATATTACATGTCTATATTTATTAATAAAAAGCACGCGGCAGCCTCGAGTGCCAGCGTAAGGGAGACTAAATGAATCAGGCTGTGAGTTCAGCTGGGAGGGTGGGGCCCCTGAGCTGCCTCCCTCCTGCCTCCTGCCCTTCCCACCCCATGTCCATGTCCCCAGCCATCTGTCCTCACCTCATGGCTCGGAGCGCCAGGCGGTAGGCCAGGTCGGGATCGTGGGGCAGCAGCGCGGTGAACAGGTAGCGGGCACAGGTGTGCATGGGCACGCTCTCCCGGAACAGCACCTCTCCGAAGCCGCTGAAGGGACCCCCTGCAGGGGCAGCCTGAGCTCAGCCCCCAGGTGTGGGTTCGCCTCTGCCCTTCCCCAGATCTCCCCAGACCCTGGGCTCTGAATGGTGGATGGGCGGACCCCTGGAGGGGGTGGCTGGGGCTAGAGCAATCCCTGGGGTGGGGACTCAGGGCTGAAGCAAGTGCTGGAAGATCTGAGGACAAAAGGTGGACACACCCCTGGGTAGGAGGCAGTACTCAGAGGCAGGGTGAGGCCAGAAGGTGGAGGTGGGACCGCACCTGTGCCCAGGGCGGGGCATAGGCCCAAGGCCAGCCCCAGCCATTAGCATAGAGAAGAACCAGGAGGCGACACCGCCAAGCAGGCTCCGGAGCGTGGTAGGGGCGGGGCCTCACAGCACGGAGGCAGGACCATGGGTGGAGCCAGGAAGAGGGGCCAGGGCCTAAGTTGTGGATGGGGGGAGGTGGCCTCACTTTCCAGCACCAGCGACTTGGCTTATTGGCTCCAAGGTGGGAAGTGAGCGGAGCCTTATTGCTGACAGCAGTTAGGCTTCTAGCCTGCCAGCACATGCTAGGGGGCGGGACCAAAGGCTAGTTTTCACCTTTTAGGAGGAGCCAAGGTACTCATTAACAAGCAATATGCAGATGACAAACTTTGCTTGCTGAAAATGAAGAGGACTTGAGCTACTTACTGATGAAGATCAAAGACTATGGCCCTCAGTATAGATTACACTTCAACATAAAGGAAACAAAAATCCTCACAACTGGACCAGTAAGCAACATCATGATAAATGGAGAAAATATTGAAGTTGTCAAGGATTTCATTTTACTTGGATCCACGACCAATGCCTATGAAAGCAGCAGTCAAGAAATCACATGACATATTGCATTGGGCAAATCTGTTGCAAAAGTCCTCTTTAAAGTGTTAAAAAGCAAAGATATCTTATTGAGGACTAAGGTACGCCTGACCCAAGCCATGGTATTTTCAATCACTCACATGCATGAAAAGGAGGGACAATGAATAAGGAAGACTGAAGAGGAATTGATGTCTTTGAATAATGGTGTTGGCGAAGAATACTGAATATACCGTGGACTGCCAGAAGAAACGAAGAAATCTGTCTTGGAAGAAGTACAGCTAGAATGCTCCTTAGAAGCGAGGATGGCTAGACTTGGTCTCATGCTCTTTGGACATGTTATCAGGAAGGACCAGTCTCTGGAGAAGGACATCATGCTTGGTAAAGTAGAGCGTCAGAGAAAGAAAGGAAGATTCTCAAAGAGATGGACTGACACAGTGGCTGCAACAATGGGCTCAAACATAGCAATGATAGTGAGGATGGCACAGGACCGGGCAGTGTTTCGTTCTGCTGTACATAGGGTCGCTATGGGTCGGAACCAGCTCCAGGGCATCTAACAACAACAAGAAGGACCAGGAGGTGGGGTTAGGGGCAGGACCTCACCCTCCAGCAGCAGCCCCGCCTGTTTGCGCAGCACCTGCACCAGCCGCTCGTCCAGCTCCACCTCCTCCAGTAGGGCCAGCAGCTGCTCCTCATTGCGCACCACCTTGTCCTGGGCGTACAGGCCCTCAGGCAGGGCCCGCTGCTGCCCCAGGCCTAGCAGCGCCACCTCCAGCGCCATCGCAAAGTAGGACTCGCCAGGGCTCCCGGGCACAGGCACGTGCTGGTAGGCCACCTTTCGCTTCTCAGAGCCTTCGTCTATGGGAAACAGGCACAGGCTGCGAGGGGTCCCCCTTCTCCGGGGCCCACCCAAGCAGGTAGACTGGGGGCGGGGCTTCGGGCATATTGGCTCCCAGTACGCACCAGGGGGCGGGGCCCTTCGGCTAGCAGCAGAAAGACCTATTGGTGGCCTCACTTTCAGAGGCTAAGTCTATCGGCACCTGGCACTGGCTAGGGGACGTAGCCAAGGGGGTGGGATCGCCCCACCTCCTCCAGGGGTCCCCAGTGTGGATACCTGGGTAAAGAGATAGAGTTTCTTCCTCTAGGCGACAGGCCTCCAGGAGTGCCCTGCAGAGGCAGCCGATGGGGTCCAGGGGGTGGCCCACCCATCCTTCTGTGTTGGTGATGCAGGTGGAGCCTTTCTGGAGCAGCTCTGCTGGCGGAAGAGGGGTTCAGTGATCACCCACTGCTAGCTCGCCCAGGGCAGCCTGCCTCTTCCTGATCCTCAGGCCCCCCAGCCCCCCAGACTCCACCACCTGCCCACCCAGCGGCCATCTTCTTCACCCCTGATCTCTACAATAAATAGCTCTCACCTCACGTCGCACAGCCAGGCCTACACCTGGCAGGACACAGGGACAATGGATGTGCCCCTCCCCACCTCTGACAAGATAAAGCCCAAACCGCTCTGAGGGCCCCCGGAACCAATACAGTGGCACGGCCTCACCGCCTTCCAGTCTCCTCCAATCTGCCTCTGGGCTTCTGCCTGAGCCGTTCCTTCTCCTTCTCCCCGGAGCACTCTTCTCCCCTCCCCTTTCTGCTGGGTAACTTGATGTCCTAAAGATCTCCACCTAGCTAACCCCTCCTCTGGGAGGCTTTCCCTGAGGCCAGCAGGGACTCTGCTCCCTGTGTTTCCCCCGTTATCCTTGCGTTCAGTTTTCTGACACCTGATCCATCCACCCCATTACCCACGGAACTCACCTGGTTACCCCTCCCCCATATCCAATCCACAGACAGGTTCTTTTTTTTTTTTGCCGGTATAAATTTTGTTTTTTAAACCTAAATTTGAATTTGTTGCTCGTGTTTAAAAGCCAGGAAATTCTGCATCCATTAATCCAGGTGTCTGGCCCCACGTGAAAAATCAGAAGATCTGGCCACACTGGGCCTACACCCCCGAGAGGCATGTCCCAGCCTCCTGCGTGTAAGATGTGGATGTGGGACAGAAGGAGAGGCCACCATTCTCCCACAGCAGCCGTGAGCAGGTGTGGGGCTCCATGCAGGGCGGAGGGTTTTGCCAGCAGGTTCTGGTGTCCTCTTGGGAACTGCCCCTTTGGGGGCTACAGGCCCTTGTGCTCACCGTTGGTGGCTTGTCATGACTTCAAATCCTGTAGCCCTTCAATGGTTTTTTAAGCCCTAATTCCTTGTGTGAAATTCCTTTCTGCTCGAGACACCTGGAGTGGTTTTATTTTGCCGGTGGGCCCCCATAGACCCCCTGGGGTGTCACTGTGCCCACCAGCCAGCCTTTGTGTTCGCAGCCCCTGGGATGTGGTGCTAACATTGGTGCCCACCTTTTTTCTGCTGTTTGTAGCTCTCAAGCTGATGCCGCCGCTGCAGCCGCAGTGTGTTGACCATGGCGCCCGCCAGCCGCAGGGCCTGGCGGGGGTATCCGTGGGCACGTAGGGTGTCCACGCGGGCGCAGGCGGTGGGGAAGGGCTCTCCCAGCCAGAGCGGGCGGCCCTGGGAGTCGAAGGTTAGCTTGTCGCCTCCCACATTGCCTTTGAGGCTGGGGCCATAGGTGTCGCTGGCCAGGATCCTCTGCAGGTGGGCATCATTCCAGTGCAGCTCCCCAGCCTGCAGGGCCCGGCTGAACACTGTGTGGCGGGAACCTGCCGCTTCCACCTCTGGGCCTGGGGGACAGGGGCCCAAGGCGGCCCGGTGAGCGGGCTCAGGCGGCGGATATGGCCAGCTCCCCCCACCAGGCGCGGACTCTGGGCTGGGCCCTGTGTGGAACGATGGGGTGTGTCATCTCCCCAGATCCTCACAGCAGCCCTTTGAAGGGGTATATGTGGGTGGGAGTGGGGGAGACTATGATAGCCCCATCAGATGGGTGGAGCCGGAAGTTGAGTAACCATTTGTCAATCTGTCTGTCCTGTCTCACTCTCCATTTCGCGTCCCCCCTCCATCTCTTTCTTCTTTTCTCTCTCTCCCTCTGTCCTTCTCTCCATCCATCTCCACCTCTCTCTCTCCTCTTCTGTTTCACTCTGTATTTTTTCCCTCCTCCGCTCTCTCTGTCTCCATAGCTGGTAATAGAAGGCTGAGCCAGGACACCAGCCAGGACCCCAGGTGTCTTCACCACCACACTTCAACATCCCCCAGAGCTGCCCACCACCAGCTGCCCTTGGCATGAACTCTCCTCTGGCTGGGTCCGCCTTTGCCCTATACCAGACCCCCTTCTCTCCTGGGACAGGGCCCCCTCTCCTACCTGAGCTGGGGGCCACAGTGGGTTGCAGGCTGGGGCCATCAAAGGCATAGTTGCCCTCTTCCAGGGGGCACACCTCCAGCTTGTCCCACTTGCACAGCAGCTGCAGCCAGCCGGCCCGCTCCTCAGGCTTGCAGTGGGGACTCAGGACGACACAGACCCACAGGGCCCCTGAGGGGGGAGGGCAGCAAACACTTATTGAGCGCTTACTGTGTGCCAGACCCTGCTCTGCTCAATCCTTACCTCCACTCTCTGAGGTTGGCACTAATGATATCTTCACCTTACAGGCAGGGCTTCGAACCGGTTCTTTCCGTCCCCATTCTTAATGTATTCCTAAGAATCACTTGGGGATCTTGTTAAAAATGTGGATTCTGATTCAGTACAAGTGGGGTGGAAATGCAAATTCTCAGCGGGAGTTTAAACAGGAATGAACTGGTTGAAGCCCTGCTTACAGGTCAGATACCTGAGGCACAGAGAGGGAAAATAATTTGTTCAAGGTCACGTGGCTGGTAAGTTGGAAATCAGGATTCAGACTAGGGTGCCGGTCCCTCTCCATGTTTTTTTCCTACAGCACTTCTATCTAACATGTCTGCAGAACGTGTCTGCATGCCCACTGGACAGCCATTTTTAAGCGGTTAAAAAAAAAAAATTAAAAGAAGATTTTGTGGCTTGTGAAAATGGTATGAAATTCAAATAAATAAATTAAAATGCCCATAAATAAAGTTTTATTGGAATGCAGCCACACGAACACAATTATGACTGCTTTCCCACTACAATGGCTGAGTTGACTAGTTATGACGGAGAGTGGGTGGCCTGCCAAGCTGAAAATACTGACTATCCGGCTGCCCTTGGTTGAATAGTGTCCCCCCACTGCCCCCAAAATTCATGTCCATCTGGAATCTGTGAATGTGACCTTACTTGGAAATAGGGTCTTTGCAGATGTTATCAAGTTGAGGTCTGCTATCGATCAGATTGTGTCCTCCAAAAAGATGTGTTCAAGTTCTAACCCCTGTACCTGTGCACATGGCCTTGTCTGGGGAGGAAGGGTCTTCCTCTGAAGACATTATCAGTGAAGTCAATGAGGTCATACTGAGTAGGGCGGACCCCCGTCGAGTCAATTCCGACTCAGTGACCCTATAGGACAGAGTAGAACTGTCCCATTGGGTTTCCAAGGCTGTAAATCTTTATGGAAGCAGAATGCTACATCCTTCTCCTGATGTAGGTTTGAACTGCCTGTCTTCTGGTCAGAGGCGGTGCGCTTAGCCACCAGGACTCCTTAATCCTATATGACTAGTGTCTTATAAAAGAAGAAAGCCAAGGAGATAGAGTCACAGGAGGAAGACAGGACGCCATGTGACAACAGAGATAGATGCATCTATGAGCAGTAAAGGAACACCAAAGATTGCTGGCGGTCACTAGAAGTTAGGAGAGAGGCATGGAACAGTTCTTCTTTTAGAACCCTCCGAGGGAATTGACGCGGTTAATCCCCAGGTTTGGGCTTCTAGCCTCCAGAATTGTAAGACAATACATCTCTGTTCTTCAAAGACACTTATTTTGTGGTGTTTAGTTATGGCAGCCCTAGGAGACTAAGGCAAGGTCCTACTGGATTATGATGGACACTAATCCAATGACTAGAAAGAGGATGAAAATTTGGACCCACAGACAAGGACAGAGACACGGCAGAGAAGGCCAGGTGATGACGGAGGCAGAGATTGGAGCGATGCGTCTGCAAGCCAAGGATTGCTGGCAGCCACCAGAAGCTACAAGAGGCAAGGAAGTATCCTCCCCTAGAGCCTTTGGAGGGGGCATGGCCCTGCCGACACCTTGGCTTTGGACTTCTGGCCTCTAGAACTGTGACAGCATACACTTCTGTTGTTTTAAGCCCCTCAGAAGAAGCGTGCTGACCCCTGGTATAGCGTGTTTATTGAATTTTATCGTCTGTCCTCCCCATGAGGTATCAGCTTCATGAGGGCAGGGATTTTGTCTCTTGTTCTCTGCTGGGTCCCCAGTGCCCAGTATAGTGCCTGGCACATAGTAGTTGCTCAATAAATGCTTGTCAAATGAGTAGAGGAAGGATTCCTGGGCCAGGCCCTAATCTCAGGCTGAAGCTTGACATCTGCCGCGCTCCGGGCTGGGTCTTACCCAGCTCGTCCCACAGCTGCCGGCACTTGTCAGTCATGCCTGCACCTTGTTGCCGCCACAGCGCCAGGCGTGGGTCCTGTAGAAACTGCTCCGTCATGAGGATCAGCATGCGCGCCCCGTTGGAGTCCTGCATTCGCAGCATTTCCCGCACCTGTGCGGGGATGTGGAGGTGAGGAGGGGGTGGGGTGTCAGCACCAGGATCTCCTGAGCCTCTGTGCCCCCCAAGCCCACGCAGCACCTTGCTGAACATGGAGCGCAGCTGCTGGCTGGCGCCATAGTAGCCGCCATTGGACAGCAGCTGCTTCACCTGCTCCTGGATCTGCTCCTCATCCAGGTGCCAGCAGTTGGCGTCCTCGATGCCCGCACCCGCTGTGGGGTCTGGGGCGCCTGCGGGGAGGAAGGGAAAGCTGAGGCTGGGAGTAGGGTAGGGAGAGAGGGTGCCTGCCCCTGCCATCTCTCCATTCCTCCAAATTACCCAACATACCACAAATTTCCATCCATCATCCATCCCACCCAAAACACCATCCATCCATCCATCAGTCCATCTCACCTTAAACATCACTTGCCCATCCCTTCATCCTTTATCCATCTCACTTGGAACACAACCTGCCCATCCATCCATCCATCCATTTGTCCCACTCAGTACACCACCCCCCACCCATCCATCCGTTTATTCATCCATCTATTCATCCATCTCACATTAAACATCATCCACTCATCCATCCATCCATCCATCCATCCATCCATCTCACCTGAAACACCACTTGCCCATCAATCCATTTAGCCATCCATCCATCCATCTGTCCTACCCAAAACACCAACCCACCCACCCATGCATCCATTTACTCATCTATCCACTCATCCATCTCACCTTAAACATCATCTGCCCATCCATCTGTCATCTGTCCATCCCACCCAAAACACCATCCATCTATCCCACTCAAAACACCATCCCCACCCATCCATACATTTACTCATCCATCTACTCATCTATCTCACCTGAATTTACTCATCTATCCATCCACACATTCATCCATTTACTCATCCATTCACTTACTCATCTACCCATCTGTCTTAGTTATCTAGTGCTGCTGTAACAGAAATACCACAGGTGGATGGCTTTAACAAACAAATTTATTTTCTCTCAGTTTAGGAGGCTAGAAGTCCAAATTCAGAGTGCCGGCTCTAGGGGATGACTTTCTCTTTCTGTCGGCTACAGAGGAAGGTCCTTGTTTCTTCAGCTTTTGCTTCCTGTTTCCTTGGAGATCTCCATGTGTCTTGGCATCTATCTTACCCCATCTCTCTCTCTGCACTCTTGTTTGATCTCTTTTTATATCTCAAAAGAGATTGACTCAAGATACACCCTACACTAATCCTGCCTCATTAACACAACAAAGGCAACCCATTCCCAAATGGGATTATAACCACAGGCATGGAGGTTAGGATTTACAACACATATTTTTGGGGGACATAATTCAATCTATAACACCATCCATTTGTCCATTCGATCAGAAACACCACCCACTCATCCATCATCTGTCCACCCTGCCTGAAAAACCATCAGCCCATCTATCCAAACCACTCGCCCATCTATCCAAACCACTCACCCATCTGTCCACCTGTGTCATGCTGTGCATCTATCCATCCATTTTTCCTATATCAGTTCATCCACATATCCATACCCCTCAGCATACCTATCTACCCCCCATTCATCTATCTTCCACTCTACCCATAACTCCCACCTATCTACCCATCTATATACCCCTTCCATTTATCCATCCAACCACCCTCCCCATTTGCCTTTCCAATCCATCCAAACCAGCTACAGGCAGTCCCCAGATTATGAACGAGTTCCATTCCTAAATCTGTCTTTAAGTCAAATTTGTACATAAGTAAGAACAGTTAGGTATGATTCATATCTAACGTCAAGTTAGTCAAATACTTGTCTTAGTATATGTTATACCTTTCTACATAAAAAACATTATATAAACACTTACAGATACACTATAACATCTTTAACATAGTAATACAGTACTAATAATAATAATGTTTTGATGCACTGTCACAAAGTAGTGCCTGTTTGTTATTATGAACCATTGTATATACCTCGAATTTTTAATAGGCTTTACGGGGGTTGGTTCGTAACTATGGGTTGTATGTATGTCGGACTTTTGTAACCCAGGGACTGCCTGTACTCAAAATACCCACCCACCCATCCATCCACTGACCCTTGTAGCCATACTATCTGTCCATCCAAATAACCACAACTCTCCATCTATCCTTCCCCCATCAAACCATCCATTCATATGCACTTCTCCAAACATCTACCACTCCATTTAGTCCATCCATCCATCTTAAACAAAACACCCACCCACTCTATCCATCTGCCATGTCAGTCCTCCCGTATGAACCTTCCATGCACCCATCAACTCACCCTCAAATCCGTGAACCCTTTGGTCCTTCCATGAACCCCATCTCTCCACCACCATAGTCTACCTCAATTCCCCAATCATCAAAGCCCTCCCCAACCACTCACCCATCCCCACCTCTAATTACCACCAACTCCCCATTCATCTACTGTCCTACTCACCCATCCACTCACTCCATTGTTTATCCATAACATCAGTTCACCCCAACACCCATCATCAATTCTTTCTGCACCCATCCATCCCTACCCTCAATTATACATCCATTCCTCCATCCACCACACATAAATCTACCCATCCCCCATTTGACCCCATCCTCCAACCATATAGCTAGGCAATATGGCCCTTGTAGCCCCCTAACCCACCCAGATGTCCCAACACCTTCTGGTATATCTTCTTACTCATACCCTACCCCTGACAGATACTAATGTCCACACGTGTTCTTCATGCCCCACCACCCATCCACACCCAAGCCTGTCCCTGTGATCCCGAGACACCCCCACCCTGAGTTCCCCCAACTCAGGCTCTCCCTCCTGCCCTGCTCTCTGCCCGTAGGCTGATTTTTGACCACTCCCCTGCCCCAGGGCGAGATGGAATCCAGGATCTGCCATATGCTAGGTGTGGACCTTGGAAATGGTGCCTCTGCCCCCACCACGTATCAAGGAGTTATGAGGATCCTGGGATGACACCTGGTCCACGGCAGGTGAGCTGGCTGTGAGCTGCCCCCTCACTGCTGTGAGCTGCCCCATCCGACCCCTGGCGCCCTTACCATGCACCAGGTTGATCTCAGAGCCCAGCAGGAGGATCTCATCAGCTAAGCGCTGGGCGGTGGGCAGCACCTCAGTGTGGTGGGCACTGATGAGGTACTGCACGAACTTCTGCAGTTGGTCCCGGTTCATCTGGGACAGCGTCTCGGAGATGGGCAGCCGCAGCTCCACCTGGCGGGCGTGCCGAATGCGGTACAGTGACAGGGCCACCACGTGGGCGCAGTAGAAGAGGTCGCGGTTGTCACAGCCACAGCTCACGGACGTGATTTTGCAGCGGTCAAAGCTGATGGAGATGTGGTAGAGACGCTCGGGCTCGCCAGGGCCCCCCGGCTCCCGCACATTCCCGCTCAGGTGGAACCCTAAGACCAGAACCAGATGGTCGGGGCCATGTCCCCCTAGGGACGGGCAGGTCTTGTCCAAGACCCAGGTGCAAACCCAGCTGAGTGACCCAGGGCAAGTCCCCTGACTTCTCTGAGCCTCAGTTTTCTCATCTGTCAATTGGAATCATAGTAACATCCTCCTTATTGGGTCATTGTGAGGACTAAATGAGTTAATACATGAAAAGTGCTTAGAGCACCGTTGACACACAGCGCTTCCTAAAGAAATGCTTGCTGTTAATCTATTATGAATACTATTATAGCAATGATATCAAAAATGGTTTTCTCAGACTTGGACACAGCCAGGGCTCCAGGAGCTCCGGAGTTCCCTGAGAAGGTGCTACATCTGTGACACTTCAGGGCAATGGGCTGATGTAGCAGGCCAGGGGCTCAGGTCACCCCATCACCCCCTACCCCTCCCTGCCTGGCCCCTGGTGAGCCAGGTGCCAGGCTCACCCGACTGGTTGGGCTGCTCGGGCCCCAGCCAGTCCTGGCTGCGTCATGCAGGGAGACAGCTTCCTCATACCGGCTGGAGGCGGCTGAGACTGGCCAGCTGTGGGGGCCAGAGGCTGACAGGACCCGGGACGGGGGGTCATCTTGACTGAGCCCCTGCCACCATCTGAGGTCTAGGACAACCTCTACTGGCCTTTCCTGAGCCCTCTGCCTGGGGTCAGAGGTTGTTCCTCCCGTCCTCCTCACAACCTCCCCCAACCTAGACTCTGCACCCCTTCCCTTTGCTTCTGGCCCATAACCTTGTCCCCAGCCCCAACCTGGGCTGTCTGAGGTCTAGGATCATTTTCCACCTGTAACATTAACCTCTGCCCCCTACCCTTCTCTGGACCTCACTGCCTAAAGTTTAAGACCACCCTGCTGCCTAAGGTCTAAGACTACCCCTCACAGCGGAGCCTGAACGTCTACCCTCAACTCCCACCTAAGCCCCACTGCCTTAGGTCTAAGACCTCTACCTGAGTCTCTCTGCCTGAGGTCTAAGACCTCCTCTGACCTCTGGCTCTAAATCTCAGCCCCCAATTCCCACCTGGGTCCTGCTGCCTGAGGTCTAGGATTGTTTCTTGTTTCTGGCTCTAAACCTCTACCCCAGAGTATCACTGGGCCTCGCTGCCTGAGGTCTGGAACCTCTCTCTTCTGGTTTACAATCACTCCTCTAGCCCCTACTTGAACTCTGCTGCCTGGGACCCTCCCCGTACCCCCACCCAGCTCACCACTTCTTCCTCCATACCCCAGCTAAGCTGTCTGAGGTCTAGGACCAGTTTTCACCTTTAGCTCATAATCCTGCACCTAACCCTGTCTGGGCCTGAAGCCTAAGGTCTAGGACCTTCCATCACCCTGTCTCACAACCGCTACCCCCAATGCATATAGTGGCCCTCACCTGTGCTCTCAACCCTGACATGGGTCCCACTGCCTAAGTTCTAGGACTTCCCCTCCCCTCCTTTCAGGCTCACCACTTCTCATTCCACTCCCCATCTAAGCCCTGCTGCCTGAGGTCTAGGACTACCTATCGCCTCTGACTCTGAATCTCTACCAGCCCTTACCCCAAACCCACACTGGGTCCACTGCCTGAGGTCTGGAACTTTCCTCCCAGGCCTCCCTCTGACTCCTCTTCTCCAGGATTCCCTGTCGGGGGTAGGGGGGCACAGGGCACTCACCCACTTGCAGCACGCGGTCCACGGCCCCGCTCTGCAGCAGGTGCAGCCCGCGGGTGAAGGGCACCCTGGCATCGTGCTCGCCCTCGAGGGGCTGGTAGCCCAGTGATGAGTACATGCATATCTCCCGCTCGCTGCGTGGAAACGACCAGAACACAATGCGCTTCTGGACTGGCTCCGGCACCCGGGATAATCTCTCTTCAACCTGGGGGAGGGGCCAGGGGGTTAGAAAGCTGGGCTTGGTGTAGGGGCCCCTGATGTGCATCCTGGCATTGCCAAATGCAAGCAGTATGTATGACTGTGGGCAAGTCACTCTGCCTCTCTGAGCCTCAGTTTTCTCAGGTGTAAAATGGGGATGCTAATAGCACCCACCTCCTGAGTGTTGTAAAGATTAGATATACAATATGTAAAGCGCTTACAAAAACACCTGGCCCATAGTTAGTGTTCTAAAACTTTCTGCCACTTCCCTCCTAGATGCCAGTCCCCAGGGACCCCGCATAAGTAGTCCTACCTCCCAGGCCTTGAGGGGGCAGGAGGAAGGAAGACAAAGTAATAATAATAATAATCAAAGCCTACATTTTCTTAGCCTACACTATGCTAAATGCTTTATGTATGCGATTTCCCTTAATTCTCACAGCCACCACCCAATGAGTTAATATTGATCATCACCCCATTTTACAGATGGGGAATCTGAGGCTCAGTTGTTCTTAGGTGCCGTCAAGTTGGTTCCGACTCATAGCAACCCTATGCACCACAGAACGAAACACTGCCTGGTCCTGCACCATGTTCACAATTGTTACGCTTGAGCCCACTGTTGCAGCCACTGTGTCAGTCCATCTCCTTGAAGGTCTTCCTTTTATGCTGACTCTGTACTTTACCACTGAGGCTCAGAGGTGGGGTCGATTCACTTGCTCAGGGTCTCAGAGCTGGCCAGCTCCAACTCCCAAGACCGGCTCTGTTCTTGAGCCTCCTCTCCATGCCCCTCCCTTAGGAAGGGCCCCCAAGAGGGGCGGGGTGTTCTAGCCACCCCTGTGGGCTTCAGGCAATGAACTGAGCTGGTTGAGCCTGTGCTCCGGTCTGGGCTTGCTACTTACTGGCTGGGTGACCTTGAGCAAGTTTCTCAACCTCTCTGTGCCCCAGTTTCCTCACCAAGTGGGACCAAGAACAACAACTCCCAAAGGGCTGTAGAGGATTTGCTGAGCTTCTGGGGCCAGGAGCTCTCCTAGCACCAGGCCTGGTGAGGGGAAGTACACAGGAGCCCCAGAGGTGGTTTTAGGATTATTCAGTGTGTCTTGCAAACAATGTTGGGGCAGGGACCCTCCAGAGCCCTGGCTCCTGGGTTTCTGGGGGAGGTAGCGGGGGGTGGTCAGTGATGGGCTCAGGCCAAGGGGACAGTCGACAAATGACTAAGGAGCGATTTTCCAGGCCATGAATCAGAGCCTGCCGCATCCCCACTTGGCCCAGGCTCACTGTCCTGGCAAAGCTCCTAATTCAGGACAGGCCAGGGGAGCAAAGACCACCCTCTGAAGCTGGACAGAGCCAGGTCTGGGTTCCTTGGGGGCTCAAACTGAAGCTTGGAAAGGACACTTCAAGGGCCCCAGCCCTGGGACATCCTGGCGGCACCCCCGGAAGCCACAGAGGCAGGGCTCCAGGTGCACCTGTCCAGGTACCAGGACCTGCACCAGCTGCCACTGACCCCCCAGAAGGACCAGGATGGCCGTGGGGATCCCTGGCACTTGGGTAATCCCTGCTGCCAGCCAGGAGGGGCTGGGCAGTCTCAGGTGAGAGGTGGCCCCAGGGGTACTGAGGGGGAGGGGGAAGGAGGGGAAGGGCTTGAGAATGAGGGTGTGGAGAAGGGGGCCCCCAAGTGACAGGTGGGTTCTGGAGGCTGGAGAGCAGGATGGAAGGCAGAAAGGGGTGCTTCAAGACCAGGATCTGGAGAGATGGGGGAGTCTTCTACTGGGGTGTAGGACAGGTCTGGAGGGCAGGAGTGGGGAGACAGAAGTCTTCGGCACTGAGATCTAGGGAGATGGGTGTTCCTGGGGGGCCGCTTCTAGGAATTAGAAACAGGAATGAGGATTCAGTTGGCAGGCCTTGTCCTTGTGGGGAATAAGAATGAGATAAAAAAAGGGGTACCCAGGCTTGTGGGAGGACCATGCGGGTTCGACCTCATGACACGGGCTGGAGAAGAAGGGAGTGTCCTGAGTTGGGCTGTGGGGAGCTTAGGGTTCCCTAAGGGCCGGTAGGTGGGCTGGAGGGCAGGGATGGGGGACAAGCAGGGATGGGGGACAAGGGGCAGAGGTGGGTCACAGGCTTTGACGGACAGAAATGGGAGGAGGACGAAGAGGTGTCTGGGGCGGGGTTCAGGATCTTGGAGTGGTTCTCGGGGTGTCTCTTGTGGGAGGAGGTCCGGAAATTGGCGGTTGGGCAGGGGGAAGAGAAGGCCTGTCGGGGAAGGGGCTGGGTGCGTTTCCCCCCCTACCCAGCCCCTCCCAGCCCCGCTCGGTCACCTGCTCGAAGGCCCAGCTCTCAGCCACTCGCTTGGCGCTAAGGTCCAGCAGCGCCTCGGGCCGGCCCCGGCCGCGCGCGGCCCCGGCCCGGGCATCGCGCTCCTCCGGTCCTGAGGGGCCGCCCCGGCTCCTCTTGGCCGCGGGGGGGTCCATCGGCCGGCCGGGGCCGGGGCGGCGCTGCCAGGGGTCTGTCCGATACCTGCTTCGCTCCGCCGGCTCCCGCGCCCTCTGGCCGCCCTCCAGTCCTTCCTCGGCGCTCGGCCGTCCCGGGACCCCCGCCGCAGCCACCCCCGCCCCGCGCCCGGCCGGCCAGGCGATGCGGCCCCTTTAAGACTCTTCACAACAATAAAGCTGCCTCGACCGCCGCTTTATCCTCCGCTGTCGTCCCGCCCCAGCCGCCCATCCCCATTGGCCCCCACCCTCGGCCTCCGCGGCCCGTCTCCGCCATTGGCAGCACCATGAGCGCCCTCCCCAAGATGCGACTGCTCATTCGCTGCCTATGCTGCGTCTTTCTGGGCTCACCCAGTCAGAGAACGCAGCGAGAGGCACTGTCAATCACGGAGCGCCGGCGCCCAATTAGAGCGGGAGGACCCCTGCGGCGCTGTCCTTAGGCGGAGTTTCGGGGCGGGCCCTGGGTTCATTCACAACATTCCTCCCCCGCCCCCCTCTAGCTGGACAGCGCGCCCCGGGCAGCTGGGGCTGCGCCCACACACGGCTTTGTTTACTGAGGGTCGCTTCCGGGCGCCGCGAAGGGACAATCAACACCGCCTGGCCGGGGAAGCGAGACGGAGCGGCAGGAGCTTCAGACAGCGCTTAGCCCCTCCTTCCCCCTGCCTGTGGGACCCAAAACAACTCCCTCGGCCTCTCTGGGCGCAGGGTCAAGTTTTGATGCTTTAGGGGAGTCACGGGCCCCTTTAAGGAGCTCATGAAAGCAGCGGACCTCCTGCCCAGAAATAAAGCCCAATTAGAGGGTTTAGAGACCCTTCCTCAAGCCCACCCTGGACCCCAATCCCTTCTACGCCCTAAATAGTAGGTCGAATCATATGAATTTGCCGATTTTCTATTTTTTAACCTATAAAAATGGAAATTTCATCAGGTTCAACCTAATACATGTCAAATTCGACCACCTCTGGTCATTTTCCTCTGCCCCCAGCTTGTCCACCTGTGGGTGCCTCACTGGGCCCCTCCCCCACCCATGTCCTTAGAGAACCCTGCATTTTCCCTTCGTGACACTTCTCTCTGTTGTCATTACATTTATTTATCTATTTCTACGGTTGTTTAGTATCTTGTCTGTCCCTTTCCACTGTGAACCCCATGAGACAGGGGTTTTGTCTAATTGGAGCACTGCTGAGCCTCCAGCACCTGGAACAGCGCCCGGGAACGGCGCCCGGCATACAGCAGGCGCTCAATCTACAACTTGTTGAATGAATCATCTCACCTTTTGCCTCATTTCAGTTGCCATGATCTACAGAGCAGGAAAAACGCAAGCCGGCCGTAAGTAGCCTGAGTTCCTCCCCCTTCCCCCATTGGAAACCTGGCCTTTTCCTTCCAGGAACTTCTAGTCCCCACCCAGCATTCAGTAAACTCCCGTTCAGACTTGAGCGGTCCGGTACAGTCACCACTGGCCACCAGTGACTTTTGAGCCCTTGGAATGGGGCTGGCCCTAGTTGGGATGTGCTGTAAATGTAAAAGACACACCAGATTTCAAAGACAAAGTAAGGAAAAAAGAATATACAATATCTCATTAAGAACTTTTTATATTGATTACATGTCAAAATGACAATATTTTAGATAAATTTGGGTTAAATAAAATACATTATTAAAATTAATTTCACCTGTTTCCTTTTATTTAATATGGTGTTAAAACATATAAAGTTACATATGTGATTCATATTGTATTTCCATTGGACAGCGCTGGTCTTGAGAAACCAGAGCCTTAGTGAAATAATGATGACAACAGAAACAGCAATAGTAGTAACATACTGACTGCTTAGACCGTGCTCTAGGCTTTCAGGTATATTATCAAGTTTAAGCCTTTTAACAGCTCTGCAAAGTGGGATTGTCACTGGTATTTTTCAGAAGAAGAAACTGGGGCATGGAAAAATGGAGTCACTTGCCTGAGGTCTCCCAGTGGGTAAGGGACAGGCTGGCCCTAGACTTATTGGATTGTCTTTTTCTTGCAAAGATTTGGAACAAAGATGGACCTGTGGGGAAGGATTAACTGGGGTTGGGGGAGAAGCAGGGAAGACTTTGGCAAAGCACCTTCCAGGTGCTCCCTTCCCAAACGAGACCCAGGCCCGGCTTTTCTCCATGGTCCCCTTCAGCATCTGATATTAGATAGGTCAGCTAAGCCCAGGTGGCTGCCTCGAGGAGCCTTCAGTGGGTGTCCGGCCAGTGGGTTGATTTAGGAAGATTAGAGAATGGGGCAGGGCATAACACTAACTCATAGGGAGAGGACGTTTTATTTTATTCTCTCTCAAACAAAAGATACTAATGTTGTCATCATTTCTGTTGCACATATGAGGAAACCGAGGCACAGGAAGGTCAGCTGACCTGCCCAAGATCTACAGCAGGAAAGGGCAGGGCCATCATTCAAGCTGGTCCGAGTCTTGCTCCTGAACCCCAGGCTCAGCGTATCTCTCTCTCACCGGCTGACAGTTGCTAAAGTTTTCTTCTCTCTCAAAAGAGCAGCGCCTTTGCCTATGTCAGTAACTAGCTAGAATGTATTCATTTTGTCCTGTGGCCATAGGATTTATGTTCATTGTAATTGTTTATGAATGGCGACACTGGTTTTCCAATCTTCAGTTTAAAAAAAAAAAGGAGGGGACTTAGGAAGAAGGGAGCCCTGGTGGTGCAGTGGTTAAAGCACTCCGCTGCGAATTGAAAGGTCCATGGAGAAAGATATGGCAGTCTGCTTCTGTAAAGGTTACAGCCTTGGAAACCCTATGAGGCAGTTCTACTCTGTCCTATAGGGTGGATATGAGTCGGAATCGACTCAATGGCAACAAGTTTGGGTTTTTTAATTTATTTTTTATTAAGTCAGTAGTACAGGTGCTACATGAAATGGCAAACATTGGCTAGGATCAAATGAGTAGTTTGGGAAACATGAACATTCTACTTTAGCGTCTAATTTTATAGGCAATTCCCTAATTGAGGCCCAGAGAAGGTTGGTGAGTTGCCCAGGGCCACACAGCAGTCCTAAACAAGCACACATGGTCAGGAAGGCAGCTGGGAGGTTGGGGAGGCCCGAGGATGAAGTCCCTAGGCCTATTTTCAAGCTGGAACCTTTCCTAGCAGGACTTTTTAAGAAAGGGGACTGTGTGTGTGTGTTTGTTGTCTGGGGGGAGGGAGATTCAGCCACCACAAGGCTTACCTCTCAGCCGAGCCAGAGAGCGCTGGCTTCAGGGAAATGGAAGCCACATTTGTTCCGCTGTCCGCCCGCCTTGCCGTGAGCTCACTGTCTAGGCATCCGCAGCTCCTGACCCCAAACCACGTGTCCTCGTGACTTGCGGGAACTGGGGCGACCCTGGGGGTTCAGGTGAGGGGCGTCTTGCCCCCCCAGCTCTGTGGCCACCCTACCCCACCCCACCTTTCCTAGGGTCCCTCCTGCCTGCAAGCCCCAGCACTCCATGCCCCCGTTGACTCAGGCAGGAAACCAGCCTGGGCAGTTTCATTTCCTGGTGCTGACGCAGCCCCTCCCCTCCGGCTGTCACGGTCAGCACCTTAAATTTCCTTTCTTCCTTTTCTAATCACAAGTTCATGGGCACACTGTCGGGGCCCTACCCCGGGGGCATTCCAGGCAGAGAGGGAAGGTTTTGGGCAAGCATACTTTGGCCTGAAAAGTATTTAATGCACGGGTTCAAACCGAAATGAACCGGTTCGAAGCCCTGCCTGGAACTCAGCTTTGGGCTCCGCAGCCGAATCCCATCCCACGCAGAGGCAGGCAGAGCTCGGGGGGACGTTACAAATGCGGCCGCCAGGTGGCGCCCGACAACCGGCACGACCTAGACAGACCTGGACCCGAGGCTGGCCTCGTCCGTGTCTCACTCGACTGTCCGTGGGCCCACAGCATTGGGGGGTGGGGTGTGTGTGTGTCAGGCTGGGACTGAGCCACTCTCCTCGGGCCTCCCTGGCTGGCCTAGGCTATCTCTGGCCTTGGCCCGGGGACATAGAAAGAATTTCTGGAAGGTGCCCCTGATGACCAGGGCCCACATGAGACTGTGGCCTGGTGAGGGCGTCCTCCACCGGCCTCCCTGGATATCCCAAGGCAATCTCCCCCTCCCGCATATATACCTCTTGCTGTGGAGACGATTCCGACTGTTAGACATCCTATAGGACAGAGTAGAACTGCCCTATAAGGTTTCCAAGGAGCAGCTGGTGCATTCGAACGGCCGACTGTTTGGTTAACAGCAGAGCTCTTAACCACTGCGCCCTAGGGCTCCATACCAGAGGAGGACTTAAAACAATTTTTGGGAATCATATGTGGCCACCGAGCCCCGCATGAGATCGCCTCCAAGGGCATACCTAGCCTCAAGCATTCCTCTCTGGACTGAACTGGTCCCAGCCTAGTGAGAGGGACTTAGAAATCTTTACTGGAAGCGCTCGTAAAGACTGGCACCCAAGCAGGACCAACACAGGGGCCCAGTGCCCCCACACTCAGCCTCTTGCTGGCCTGGGCTGGTGCATCCTCCCTGGGTGAAAGAATATGATGACCAGGGCACAAGAGGGAACTGGCCCAGCTGTGGTCACATTCCCCAAGCCACATTGGCCCATCCAGTCTGGTCTGCACCACCGCAGGAGATTAGAAACCTTTTTGGTAGGTACCTTCTAAGACCAGGGCATCCTCCTGGACCTCCCTGGCTAGCCCTGGCCTGTCTGCACCACAGAAGGGGACTTAGAAATATTTTAGGGGATCCTCCAATGACTAGATCCAATGAGGGACCATGACCTCCCTGGACCTCCTCCATGGATGCCCAGTTCTGCCATCTAGAAGGAGACTTGGAAATATTTTCAAAGGGTACACCCATCGAGCAGGCCCCACATAGGACCAAGACTGGGCCGGGGCAGCCTACTTGGGCTTCCTTATTCTACTCAGACTGGTCCTGGCCTCTGGAGGGGGACTTAGCAAACTTCTAAGGGATGCCTTCTAACACATGTGGAATCAAGGCCGTGCCTGGGGCGCCCTCCTTTGGCCTCTGTGGCTGACCCAAGCTGGAGCCTACCAGCAGAGGGGGACTTAGAAATGTTCTTGGGAGGTGCCTACTAAGACCAAGCCTCTCTTGGGGATGTGGCCTAGGCAGGACCCCTTCCCCAGACCTCACTGGCTGGTTCAGGCTGGTTCTCTCCTTGGAGAGAGAGTTAGAAAAATCTGGGAGAGGCACATTCGGTGACATGGTTTCACCACGGCCAGGCTTTTCTTGCCAGCCCAGGCCTATGCTCCTTTGAAACATTTTTGGGAGGTTCATCCTACAAGTGGGTCCACATGGGTTGTGCCTGGACCCAGAGCACCTTTCTCTGGACTCCTTGTCTGGCCCAGGCTGGTCCCAGACTAGAAGCAGGACTTGTGAAAGTTTTCAAGGGACACCTGCCATGACCAGGCCCTACATGGGACCGGAGAATGGTGCAGGTGGCCTCCCTGAGCCTCCCTGGCTGGCCTATGCTGGTCCATGCCACAGGAGTGGGACTTTAGAAACATTTTCAGGTAGTGCTTCCTGTGACAGGCCCTATGCTGGGCAATGAATAGGCTAACGGCAAAGTCCTTCGGCTTCCATGTCCACCCTGGCTGGTCTCAGCCTCTATAGAAGAACTTAAAAACTTTTCAGAGGAGCTCCCAATGCCCAGGACCCACAAGGGACAGCATCTGGGCCTCTGGCACCCTCCGCACACTTCCTTATCTGGCCAGGACAATGCCTCCCCTTTGGAGGGTGTCTTAGTTATCTAGTGCTGCTGTAACAGAAATACCACAAGTGAATGGCTTTAACAAACAGAAATTTGTTCTCTCACAGTCTAGGAGGTTAGAAGTCCAAATTCAGGGCACCAGCTCCAGAGGAATGCTTTCTCTCTCTGTTGGTTCTGGGGGAAGGTCCTTGTCATCAATCTTTCCCAGGTCTAGTTGCTTCTCAGCACAGGTCCTTGGGTCCAAAGGAAACGCTCCCTCCCAGCTCTTGTTTTTCAGTGGTATAAGGTCCCTATCTCTCTGCTTGCTTCTCTCTCCTTTTATCTCTCGTAAGATAAAAGGCGATGCAGGGAAAATCCCTTTACATCGTATCAGGGATGTGACCTGAGTAAGGGTGTTGCCCCCTAATCCTCTTTAACATAATTTAATCTTGCCTCTGCTTGATAAAAGTGAAGAGGACTTTATGCACTTTCTGATGAAGATCAACGACTACAGCCTTCACCTCAACATAAAGAAAACAAAAATCCTCACAACTGGACCGGTAAGCAACATCATGATGAACGGAGAAAAGACTGAAGTTGTCAAGGATTTCATTTTACTTGGATCCACAATCAATGCCCATGGAAGTAGCAGTCAAGAATCAAACGATGAAATTGCATTGAGCAAATCTGCTGTAAAAGACCTCTTTAAAGTGTTAAAAAGCAAAGATGTCACTTTAAGGACTAAGGTGTGCCTGACCCAAGCCATGGTGTTTTCAATCACCTCATATGCATGCGAAAGCTGGACAATGAATAAGGAAGACTGAAAAAGAATTGATTCCTTTGAATTATGGTGCTGGCGAAGAATATTGAATATACCATGGACTGCCAGAAGAACAAACAAATCTGTCTTGGAAGAAGTACAGCCAGAATGCTCCTTACAAGCAAGGATGACAAGACTTCGTCTGACATACTTTGGACATGTTATCAGGAGGGACCAGTCCGTGGAGAAGGAGGTCATGCTTGAAAGTAGAGGGTCAGTGAAAAGGAGGAGGATTCTCAATGAGATGGATTGACAAAGTGGCTACAACAACGGGCTCAAGCATAACAATGACTGTGAGGATGGCGCAGGACTGGGCAGTATTTCGCTCTGTCGTGCATAGGGTTACTATGAGTCAGAACTGACTCGATGGCACCTAACAACAACAACAATCTTGCCTTATTAACCACAGGCAGAGATTAGGATTTACAACACATAAAAATTACATCGAATCACAAAATGGAGGATAACCACACAGCACTGGGAATCATGGCCTAGCCAAGTTGACACATTTTTGTGGGACATAATTCAATCCATGACAGAGGGGGCTTGGATATGTTTTAAGGAGGCACATGCGACAACTAGGCCCAAGGTGAGGCTCGCCACCTGGCCCGGTCCAATTCTGCCACTAGATAGGTTCTTATAAACAATTGGGTGGGCACCGCCTGTGACTCTGGGCCACAGGACGGTTGACAGGCTGGGACCCCTTTTCCCCAGACTTGCCTGGTAAACTCTGCTGGTTTCCACCTCTGGAGAGAGACTTTGTAAAGTGTTTGGGAGGGGCATCAAGCAACCAGGCCACGTGCAGGACCCCGACTAGGCTGGGGAACCATCCTTAGGCCTCTGGATGGTCCTTCTCTTTAGAGGGAGACTTAGAAAAAATTTTCAAGAGGCATATCTGGCAACCAGACCCCACATGTGACTGCAACCAGGCCCCAGGTGCCCTCCCTACGTGTTCCTAGCTGACCCAGGCTCATGCCTTTCTTCCCAATTTACCAGGAATTTCGAAATATTTTCTGGAGGCACATATGACATTTGGGGCCATGTGAGTGCCCTCTGCTGGCCCCCCTGTTTGGCTTGGCCCAGTCCTAATCACTGGAATGGAACTTAGAAACTTTTACAGGCAGAGCCCCAGCAAATGGTTCATTGTAGGATAGCGGGCAGGCCAGAGTCACCGTCCTCAGGCCTTCCTGGCTGGTCAAGTCCAATCCTCCTCACTGGCTGTCTAGGCATGGACCTGTAACTTGAAATTTGTCTCTAAAACTGGCGGTGCTGAGAGACTGAAGAAAGAGTCAGCCGACTCCAGCATGGCGGCAAAGAAGTTTATTAGGAAGACTTATTTATATATGAAGCCAAGTGCTGGGCGGCCGCAGGACCAAAGCAGATCTCTGCATCCCGCAGTGGGAGGGCAGAGGTTTTAAAGGGCAGCAGACAATAGTGGCTACATGCCAGGGACTTACATAAGGATGACTTAGCAAACTGTAGTGAACTAGTGGACCACATGGGGGCACTAATGTTTGGCCTCCCAAAGCTTATTTCCCTTTCCTGGGCAAACCCAAAGCAAACACATTGCGGCTGAGTTGATTCTGACTCATAGCGAAACTGTAGGACACAGTAGAGCTGCCCCACCGGGTTTCCAAGGCTGTAAATCTTTATGGAAGCAGACTACCACATCTTTTCTTCCATGGATTGGCTGGTGGGTTTGAACTGCTGACCTTTCAGTTAGCAGCCAAGTGCTTAACCACTGCGCCACCAGTGCTCTTTTCCTCCTTGGAAGGGGACTTAAAAAACATTTTAGGAGACTCATCTTAAAACAGGAACCCATGTGGGGCTGTGGGCAGACCTGGGGAGCACTCCATGGACTTCTCTATCTAGTCTGGGCCAGTCACAGCAGCTAAAGAGCTAGAAAAATTTTCAGGAGTTTCCATGGCTGTTCAGGGCCAGTGCAGCCCCTCTGGACGGAGAATTAGAAATATTTTTGGGATGTACATTGATGACTGCGCCATGCCAGATTGTGACTGTGTTTGGATCATCTCCTCAGACTTCCCTGCCTAGTTGTTATGGATTGAAATGTGTCCTTCAAAAATACATGTTGTATGAATAGACATATGCACACTCATGTTCATTGCAGTATTGTTCACAATAGCAAAAAGATGGAAACAACCTAGATGTCCATCAACAGATGATGGATAAACAAACTGTGGTACATACACACAATGGAGTACTATGCAATGATAAAGAATAATGATGAATCTGCAAAGCATCTCACAACATGGATGAATCTGGAGGGCATTATGTTGAGTGAAATAATTCAATCACCAAAGAACAAATATTATATGAGACAACTACTATAAAAACTCATGAAAAGGTTTACACACAAAAAGAAACAATCTTTGATGGTTATGAGGGAGGAAAAGGGTGGGAGGGATAAATACTAAATAGACAATAGATAAGTGATAACTTTGGTGAAGGGTAAGACAGTACACAATACTGGGGAAGTCAGTACAACTTGTCCAAGGCAAGGTCATGGAAGCTCCATAGACACATCCAAACTCCCTGAAGGACCAAATTGCTTGGCTGAGGGCTGTAGAGACCATGGTCTCGGAGAACATCTAGCTCAACTGGCATAACATAGTTGATAAAGAAAATGTTCTACATTCTACTTTTATTTATTTATTTATTTTATTATACTTCAGATGAAGGCTTACAGAACAAATAGTTTCTCATGAAACAGAAGTACACATGTTGTTTCATGACATTGGTTAACAACCCCACAACATATCAACCCTCTAACTTCTCAACCTTTTTTTTTTGGTGAAAATACACATAGCCAAAGATACACCATGTCAAAAATTTCTACATGCACAGTTCAGTGACATTGACTATGCTCTTCCAATTGTGCTGTTATTCTCACTTAAGATGAAGGCTTACAGAACAAAATAGTTTCTCATTTAACAGTTACTACAAATGTTGCCCTCTGACAATGGTTAACAATCTCACAACACATCAACAATATCCTTACTCAACCTTGGGTTCCCTATCGCCAGCTTCCTTGTCCCCTTCTGCTTTCTGGCCCTTGTTACTGGACTCCTGTACCTTGTTAGACTCATTTGGTTTTATGGGGCTGTCCACTCCCAGGCTGAATGGTGAACCTCGGAGGTAACTTCACCACTGAGCTAAAAGGGTGTCTGGGGGCCACACTCTCGGGGCTTCTCCAGTCTCCTTTAGGCCAGTAAATCTGGTCTTTTTTTGTGGGTTAGAATTATGCTCTACATCCTTCTCCAGCTCTGTCCAGAACCCTCTGCTGTGATCCCGGTCAGTCTACATTCTACTTTGGTGAGCAGTGTTTGAGCTCTTAAAAGCTTGTGAGCGGCCATCTAAGATACTCCACTGGTCTCATCCTATCAGGGGCAAGGGAGAATGAAGACAATCAATGACATGAGGGAAAGATTAGGCCAAAGGACTAACGGACCACAAGTACCACAGCCTCCACCAGACTGAGTCCAGCACAACTAGATGGTGCCCAGCCACCACTACTGACTTCTTTGACAGGGACCACAATAGAGGGTCCTGGACAGAGCTGGAGAAAAATGTAGAACAAAATTCTAACACACACACACACACACACACACACACACACACACACAAAAGACCAGACTTACTGGTCTGACAGAGACTGGAGAAACCCCGAGAGTATGGCCCCCGGACACCCTTTTAACTCAGTACTGAAGTCACTCCTGAGGTTCAACCTTCAGCCAAAGATTTGACAGGCCCATAAAACGAGACTACATGGGCACACCAGCCCAGGGACAAGGATGAGAAGGAAAGAGGGGACAGGAAAATTAGTAATGGGGAAACCCAGGTAGAGAAGGTGAGAGTGTTGACATGTCGTGGGGTTGGCAACCAGTGTCACAAAACATGTGTATTAATTGTTTAATAAGAAACTAGTTTGCTCTGTAAACTTTCATCTAAAGTACAATTAAAAAAAAGAAAGGAAGAAAAAAAAAAAAGTGCCGTAAATCCTAACCCCTGTACCTCTGGTTGGAGCCCT
This sequence comes from Dugong dugon, assembly GCA_030035585.1. Classification (NCBI taxonomy): domain Eukaryota; kingdom Metazoa; phylum Chordata; class Mammalia; order Sirenia; family Dugongidae; genus Dugong; species Dugong dugon. The sequence goes on along the minus strand of CM057462.1, from coordinate 17,631,327 downwards.
GGTGGTGCAGTGGTTAAATGATATAGCTGCTAACTAAATAAAAGGTCACCAGTTCGAATCCACCAGCAGCTCCTTGGAAACCCTATGGGCCAGTTCTATTCTGTCCTATAGGGTGGCTATGTGTTGGACTCGATGGTAACGGTATACCTGCGGTTACAACCTCATTTGGGACTGGGTTTTCTCTGTTATGTTAATAAGGCTGTGTTAGTGTAGGGTGTGTTTTAAGTCAATCTCTTTGAGATATAAAAACAGCAGACCAGGCACAGAAGAAGCAAGCAGAGATGAGAGAACATAGTTTCCATACCATATGAATATCACCACAGAACCAAGGAACAGAGCTGAAAACAGACAAGGACCTTCCCCCAGAGTCAGCAGAAAGAAAGCCTTCTCCTTAAAGTCAGTGCCCTAAATTCAGGAGGTACAGCCATAAACCATAAACCCTCAAATCAGCCTCACCCCCAGACCTTTTTGCTTCCCAGGGCAGGGATATCACCTCCAAATCCCCAACTGTCTGGCCAGTACTGTCACACCCTTAAGCCCCACCCCTGGGACCCTTAAGCCTACCCCATGGGTTATGGACACCACTGCAGACCCTCGTATTATGCTTGCAGAACTGGACACTCACCCGAGATTCCCAAATCTTGTTCTTAGTCCTGAACCCATTCCCAAACCCTCAAAACCCTTTGCTAGTTTGCTGACTCACTTCAGACCCTTAAGCCTGGAACCTGGATCTGGACACCGCCCAAGACCCTCAAGTTCTGTTCTGGGTCCTGGCCAACATTCCCACGCCTTACACACCATCCCAGCTCCCTCCCCAGGCCAGCCCCCACCCGTGTGCGGTGTCCACCGGAACCTGGAGGCCCGCTCCCAAGCCTAGTTGGCCGCCACCGTGGTCTCCTGCAGGTGGGTGATGGTGAAGGTGGAGAACAGGTGCTGCAGACCGTAGATGGGCCAGCTGAGTGGGGGCAAAGTAAGGTTTCCTCTCTCCCCTTCTTTCTAGTCTCCTTCCCACCTGTGCTCACCCGCAAGTCCAAGGTCACAAGGGAGCTCAGGTCGCGGTCTGTGTCCTCCCTGACGGCGAACTGTTGCTCCAAGCACAACAGCAGCGTCCTGTGTCCCCAGCGGGCCAGTGTGAGAGGGTGCACTGTGGGCGGCAGCTCCTGGCACGGTAAGGAGAACTGCCAGCAAGGACAGGGCGGGGCTCAGCCGGGGAGGGGCGGGGCTGACCATGGTCAGGAGGCGGGGCTGAACTGACGAGGCGGGGCAGGACCGGGCCTGGGTTGGTGAGCCGGCGAGAGGGATGAGACTGAAGTGATACCCGGAGGTGCCAAGGTGAGGAGAAGGTGAAGGTGCGTTAGCCAGTCTGGGTAAGACCCAGTCAAGGTGGGATGGGACTGGGCCAGGACCGCCCACGTGATGGAGCTGAGCCGAGAGGGCGGAGACCAGCTGATGGTCTCCCCCAGACTAGCTACAGGCGGGCAAGGTGCGCTGGGAATGAGCCTAGGAAAACCCTCACCCAATCCGCAGGCTTCATTTCGGTTCTCCCTGTCTGCGGACCCCGCTGCCCCTCACCTTCGTGAGTGGTGCGGCCCCTAAGCGATAGAGGGCGCCACGTCCCAGTAAACCCGTTGCCGTAGAGTCGATTCAAACTCATAGCGACCCTATAGGACAGAGTAGAGCTGCCCCATAGGGTTTCCACGGAGCAGTTGGTGAATTCGAACTGCTGACCCTTTGGTTAACAGCCGAGCTCTTAATCACTACGCCACTAGGGCTTCGTCCACTTCCCAGGGCCAGCACTATCTGCGTGGTCAGGACCTCTTTGTGTCCAGCAGCACGAGGTGGCGCCCTCGCACCCACAGCCCAGACCCCTGCCCGTTCCGGCCCGCCTCCTGCAGCAGCTCCCCTACTGTACGTGCATCATCTCTTGGCAGCCTTCTGTGCACCTTGGGGGAGAGCGGCCAGGAGAAGGTGAGAGTTCGGTGGGTGTCCCTGGGCCAGAAATAGGTAAGGGATCCTGGGTCAGGAGAAATTAAGGGGCGAGGGGATCAGATGAGGAAGAAGGTGACGGTCTGGTACGGAACCCCAGCAGGAGGAGGAAAGTAAGCACCCAACAGGGCAGCCTGGATAGGGCAAGTCAGGGCCTGGAAAGCGGCCCTGGGCAGGGACTGGGTACAAGCGTGGAGGACGAGTCTTGAAGAGGGATGCGAGTCTCAGCTTAGTGGGGACTACAAACCTCGGGGCACACCTAGCAGAGACCTGAGACAGAAATAGGCTTCCAGGTCCAGCAGGGGCTGGGAACTGGGTGGAGGCCTGGTGGGAGAACCCTGTCTTAGACAGGGCTGCGACCCACTCACCATGAGCTCCAGGGAGCCATCGCTCAGGCTGCTGCCCCCCTGGGAGCGGTCAGTCAGCACTGTCAGCTGCATGTTTCCATCCTGGGGCGTGAGAGGTGGGGGTGAGAGGCAGCATTGCAAACCAGCCCCCATGGGCGGGCACAGGCAGGTCCCAGAGGAGGTACTAGTGACTGCCCAGGACAGTTGAGTGATGCTAAGGGTGAGGGGTGAATTCTTCTCTGGAGAAGGGCATCAGGAAGAGGTGGGGAGGGGCAGGCTAGGGCTGGGGGAAAAATGGGGAGTTGTTGTTATATGCCATCAAGTTGGTTCCGACTCATAGCAACCCTGTGTATGACACAATGAAATACTGCCTGGCCCTGTGCCATCCTCACGATCACTGTTATGCTTGAGCCTGTTGTTGTAGCCACTGTCAGTCCATCTTGTTGAGGGTCTTCCTCCTTTAAGTTGACCCTGTACTTTACCAAGCATGATGTCCTTCCTGATAATATGGCCAAAGTACGTGAGATGAAGTCTTGCCACCCTTGCTTCTAAGAAGCATTCTAGCTGTAGTTCTTCTAAGACAGATTTGTTTGTTCTTCTGGCAGTCCATGGAGAGTACCGTGATGTAAATGCGGCTGTTGACCGGGTAGTAATTTCCTGCCACTGGCTCAGTCTGGCTCAAGTTCCAGGTGGGTTGATAATCCCGCCTGGGGAGGGGTGTGGTTTGGTCAGACCTGGGGTCTGGCTCCCCTTCCCTGCTCTCCTACTTCTCACCCCACCCCCATCCTCTCCCTCCCATACCCCTACCATCAGCAAATGTCCCCACCACCCCTGGATCTCAATACAGCACAGGCCACTCCATATCCTCACTGTCCCCAGCTATCCCCACCTCCTCTCCAAGATCTCCCGGCCATTGCTGTCTGTGTAGAAGCGTCCATCCGTCTCCAGTGTCGTGTCAAAGCGACTGATGGCTTCCTTCCCCCAGCCGTCGTTGCACCCGATGGGAACACAGGGTTGAGAGCCTCACCTAGAGCCTCCCCCACAGCCTTGCTCCCACCCCCATCCCAGTCAGGACACTCACCCCACAGGTATTGGCCCCACTGTCCATTCCAGTTCCAGGTGCCTCTGTCCTGGGTACAGGCGAACCACCTGGGAACACCAGGCTGAGAACTTCTGGTGCACCTCCTGCACCAAGGACGTCTGTGGGCACATGGTGGGGTGGGGGTGGAGTGCAGGTGTGAACCCACACCTGAGCTGAGGTCAGCCCTGCAAATGTCTGCCCCTGCTGTGAACCCCATAAAGGCCTACATCAGGTTCAACCCCACTAATGGACAGCACAGGAACTGCACACACCTCCCCCCTACCTAGTCATGGCTACATAATTTCTGAGTATGGCATACATGCTTGTTGACCACCATTACCCCCATCTCCCCTCCTTTCATAGTAATAGGAGTCTAGCTTGGCACATGGCTACGTGGAGTAGACCATATCTCCCAGTATCCCCTGAAGTTATGAGTAGCTGTGTGACCACATTCTGCCCAGTGGAAAGGGAACAAAGTAATAGCTCTCCTTGACCCTTGTCCCCTCCCACTGGCTCAAATGCAACTGTGATGGTTGGAGCTTGAGCAGCCATCTTAGATCATGAGGTGGAACTGAATGTTGAAGAAGGCAGAGCAACAAGATATAAGGGGCCTGGGTGACTGTGGAGCTGCCTTGCCTGGCTTGGACTGCTCAGCCAGACTTTATGTTAGAGGAAAAGAACAGTTAATTTGGATAACTCTGTTACAACAGGCAAAAGTATACCCTAATATAATGACCCAGGTATGTAGACGCTCACCTCAAGGGAAGGCGAGGAAATGTTGACTACAGGCCCCAGGAAACCCCCTAAACACTTGTGGTGTATGCTGTCTTCTGAGCCAAATGCGCCCTCAGATATGCACCCTAAGTGAGACTTGCCAAGTGTGAACTTTCAAATACCCACCCCAGATATGAACCCTTCATACCACATATCCTTGGTGAACTCCAAACAGCTGCACTTGGCCCTCCCCATTTGTGGACCAAGTGGGAACACCCCATCCCCAATTTCCAAAGCTAAGTATAATCCTGACACCCACAGCAGGTGTGAATGCCTTCAGTAAGTGCTTCCTCAGGCACACACAGACATAAAGACCAGCCCATGGAAGGACCCTCAAATATTACCCTCAGGTCTTCGCCCCTTTATCTGATAGAGGTGTGAATCCTTCCCTCAGTCAGACTCGCCACCATCACAAACCAGGACCAGTATAGTGGCCTCCTCATTTGTCTCCTGGCTTCCTCCCATCATGGCCCTACTCTGCTTGGGACCAGTGCCAACTCTGCACCAGACACAGAAGCCTCAGTGCCCAGGACCCAGGAGACTTCAGGAGTTCACAGAAATGTTTTAATTTTAATTACTTCTAGAATCAGAAGAAAACTTGAATGTAATAAAAATGAATATACAATAATGAATCCAACATGGATTATATTCATCTTTATACCAATGCAATCATAAAATATAATTTTAATATTCTTTTATGGAGGAATGGTCCCACAAAAGCAAAAGTCATAGGTCCACAGAAGTCTTAAAACAGCCCTGTCAGAACCCTCCTGTGGTTCCTTCTTGGTAAAAGCCAAAGTCCTCCTCTTGCCCCTTAAGGCCCTGCCATCCTCTCCTGCCATCACCACCCGGCACTCTGCTTCAGCCACACAGGGTTCCTTGGGGTTCCTTGAAGACCAAACACCCTCCTGCCTGGGGGCTTTTGTGTCTGCTCTTCCCTGCCAGGATCCCTCTTCCCCCAAATAGCCACATGGCTCACTCCATCACTTCCCTCAGCATTGCCCTCAACCATCACCTTCTCAGAAAGGCCTTCCCTGTCCCCCCTGAAAGTACAAACCCCCACCTGCTATCTGCTCTGACATATTCGTTGAGTATCACCCACCCATGATCACACTGGGTCCTCACACAGCTCTGGGAGAGGTCACTCACTCGAGGATGCACAATGGTTGGAGTGGTGGTGCTACACCATGATCCAGGACCTTGGACCCAGAGTCCACACAGTTCACTGTGACACCTCAGATTTGTCTTGGGAGTGGAGAAGGGGATTTGAATGGGATCTCATCTCATTTTTTATGACCAGGACATGGCACTGGGGTCTGGGTCGATGGGTGCAGGCCTTGGGAGTCCGGTGAGGCACCCGGGCCACTGAATAGGTGCTGAAGCCCAGGGCGGGCACCAAGGCAGAGAAGAGCAGCTCTGGGGGGTACTCCTGACTTTTTGAGCCCGGAAGTATCACCACCTCGGGTAATGGGGAGGGAACCTAAGTCAAGAGCTGTGAGCACACACACATGCGGGTGCTGAGTGGAGGGGCCAGTCTCAAGGAGGGGCAGGATTCCTGGGATGGGGAGAAGACATTTAGGTGGTTGGGGGAGAGGAGACATCAGAAATTCTGAGGAAAAGACTGCAGAGGAGATTCACTCACAAAGTAGAAAAAATCCCCTGTACGGGCAGAGACTGCGGGAGGGGGAAGAAGTGAGGAAGTTGAGGAAAAGAGATTCTGAGGAAGGAGAGTGAGGGAAAGATTGATTCTTGGAGGAAGCGATGTGTGGGGGACTGTGTGTGGGGGCAACCCCATGTGTGTCAGAGTAGAACTATGCTCCACAGGGTTTACAATGGCTGATTTTTTGTTTTTGTTTTTTCCCCAGAAGTAGATTAACAGGCCTTTCTTCTGATGTTGCTCTGGGTGCACTCGAACCTCTAACCTTTTGGTTAGCATAGAGCATGTTTATCATTTGCACTACAGGGAGTCAGAGTCAGTTGGACAGCAACTGGTTTAACTGATGCGTGGGGGTATCCATCTAGGGTGAAGGATTATAAATAGGAAAGATTTTCATGAGAAGATGTTCCGTTAGCAGGCGAGCGCTTTAACCACTGTTCCACCAGAGCTCCTTCCTACCGCCCCGGGGGTTATAAATGGTGACCTGGAATTGGAGTGGGAGAGTCAGGGCAGGTGTGGGTCACTGCAAGCCTTCTCCAAACCCACCCACCATGAGAAGCAATGTCTCTGTGCGATCCCAGTGCGGTCAAGGCAGTCCAGGCAGAGTGCCCACGTGGTGCACAGGTCTGATCCTGCCCCTTCTTGACTGCCCCTCACATGATAACCGCCCGTGTGTGGTTCTCCAAGAACAATTCCCTAACTGCCCCATGAAGAAGCCAGGGCCCCGAGCCCTGCCTGACTTTTTGAGTTCGCGGCAGAGCGTGAACTTCTCCTTGGAGCCGCTAAGCCGAGCCAGAACGTTGCTCAGGAGCACCAGCGAGGAGCGCAAACGGGCGGGTCCACGCTGAATGCCCGCTCTTCTCCCCCTCCCCCCCTCCCCCCTTCCCAGCGACAAAGCCTGGCTTCCTTTCTGGCCCCTCCTCGCGTCTCCCGGCACCACCCATTCCTCTCTCTGCCCCTCCCTTCTAGGTCCCGCCCCGTCTATATTCGCCCCGCCTCTCCCAGGCCACACCCCTTCGGGCCCCGCCTCACAATGTCCCCAGCCCTCAACCAGCTGGCGCGTAGTCGTCAGCCACGTGCTGCCGGGAAGTGCCGCTGACAGCGTCGTGGTGCTTAAGCAAGGCCATCGCTTCCCCTACGGGTGGGGCAGTGAGCCTGGCGGGGCCTCTGCAGGACACTGCCCCAACCCCAGGAAGACACGGAAGGTCCAGGGCAGGTGGAAAGGGTTATTAGGAGCTTCAAAGGAGGGACTCAAGGACGGGCCGAATGACAGGTCCAGCCCTAGTCCCCCCCAACCCCGTCCGCTCTCTAGCCTGACACCTGACGAGGGGCGCACTGTCTCCCGAGCCATAGGGTCCCGCGTTGGCCGCAGGTCCCGCCAGCGCCTCCTTCTGGTTGCACACCTGGTGGCAGGGGTGTGTTGGGGTAGTCAAGCCTGCTTGGACCCCTGGACCACACCCCTCTAGCCAGGCACCCACCTGCAGGAAGTTGTAGCTCAGGTGCTCGTAGCATTTGAGGGCTGGAGAAGTAGCCTGGCACCAGACTCTCGCCGCAGGCGCAGGTGGGCGTGGGTAGGTGCGTGAGCGCTGCTGGGGGCCGGGATGAGCCGCACCTTGAACGTTTTACGATGCAGTTCTCGGCGCCCAGGCAGATGGCTCTCGTGGCACCGCCACCTTATGCAGGCCTGACGTCGGGGCCCGGGCGGAACCGCTCCAGGAGGGTGGACCGCCGGGCTGGCTGGGTCAAAGCCTGTAGGCGTAAACCCTGGCCAGAGGCTCTCTGGTCTCCAGCGCCAGGGACCACGCAGCCTGCACCCAGCACCGTGGACCTTGCGGCACAGGCCTGGCGTGGCCGCGGCACGTCGAATCCCCAAAGATATCGAAAGGGTCGGTTGGGAAATCCAAGCCGGGCCTGACCTCACGACTCCAGTCCCCTACGCCCTTACCCGAGCCAGGCCCGACCGCACTGCCCCCTGCCTTGCTCCCCAGCTAGAAGCTCACCTCAGGAGCGAGTTGGATCTAGAGCGCTAAAAGCATCCTCAGCTGGATTTTTGACTACTGCCGTAAATGCGACATTTCGGATAACTGAGATAGTCGACAAGTGAGTAGGTGAACTTCCTTTTCCAAATATAAAAGACAATAAGAAGAATGAAATACATGGAATATTAAAAAAAAAAAAAAATAACCAAAAGGACAGTTTACAGTTCTCTGCCCTACCCTGAAATTAATTTTTTTTGTAATATATAACACATCTGCCAATTTAACATTTTTCACGTGTACAATTAGTAACATCAATTACATTAATCATGTTGCACAACCATCACCAATATCTGCTGTCACATTTTCCATCAGCATAAACAGAAGAAACTCAGTGCCTGCCATGAGTCTGAGTTGACTTGAAGGCAACTTTTTCTTTTTTTTTAATGGGCTAGGTTGGTATAGGGGAAGGTCAGGATGATGGAGGGTCAGTACTGGCCAGGGACAGAGGGCAGAGCCTGAGTGATGTAATCATCCTGGAACTTCTATCAGGTGAGTCCCACTAGCAGCAAGGAAGCTGCATATGATTTCTTTTATTAATTTTACAGTGTCCTCTATGATTTGCCTGCTCCCTATATCTGAATCTACTCTTCAAGTCAGGGGTTAACACACTACACAGCCCCAGGCCAAATCTGCCCACCAGCTGCTTTTGTAAATACCGTGTATTGGAACATGGCCACCATTCGTGTACGTACTGTCTACAGCTGCTTTCGCACTATGATGGCAGATTTAAGTCTTTCCACAGGTGTACATGTAGGCGGCAAGGCCTAAAATGTTCACTATCTAACCTTTTACAAAAATGTTTGCTGAACCCTGCTCTAAGTCACTGTCTGGAACAGATTTTATTTCCAAAGTAGCCTGTCTTATTAGAAAGGGATGAATACCCTGTGTACATAGCTGAAAAACTGTCATGTCAGGTTAAATATGTGAATGTGTTTACCCCAGATACACACACTGAATGACTGGACCTGAGGGAACGTGTACCATGAAAACCCTTTGTTAAAAGTGAGCCTTTCTTCCCCTTACCCTTCCATTTCTTCTAGAATCTGCAGTGTTCAAAAGAGAAGTCAGGAGGAGGAGGGGCAAGATGGTGGCACAAACAGCACCCTCACGATCCCCTACAACAATGACAAAGAAAACAAGTAAAAACCTACAAAACCAGTGATCTTGGAACTCTGGACACCAAGTGCAGGATTGGAGAACCAAGCGGAGTACCAAATTAGGAGAATCTTGAAGCAGGGACCACAGGAAGGAGGATTGTCGGACTGTCCACACCCTACTTGCCCCACCCTCAATGTGCTGTTTTGAGATAGCGACAGCGGCAGCAGCTTTATTCATAATTGCCAAAAATCCCAGGGTGGGAACAAAACAGAGGACTCAGACTGAGACAGGCCTGGAAGGAGTGACAAGGTGGGCAAAGCATGAACTGGGACTAGGCAGACCTGAGAGAGAGGAGCGCAGAAGCGCAGCATAGATTTGAGTCCTGGGAACCCCAGGAAAATACAGCCAGAGTAAAGCTGGGCAGACTGGCCCAGGGGAACTCACAGGCAGAGGGCAGGAGGGGCGGAGTGTGCGTTCCTGCAGAGGGACACAGGGTAGGTGTAACAGTGTGGGCATGAGCAGTGGCAGGAGATCGCCAGGAATAAGACCCAGGATAACATAGCAGCCACAGGACAGCAAACTACTGGGAAACAACACCTAGCCCCTGCCCCCCACCCCCACCTCCACTGCCACCTGAGAAATGACACATTGCCTTGCTGCTGCCCAGGGCACTGCCCCAAGAGCTACAGTGCCACTACCATAGATTTTTATTAGATACACTCTTCTTTTATCCAAAGAGTCTTATCTATTTCTCCTTGAATTAATCTCCAGGTAAGTCTTAGAAACAAAGTGCTATTAATGTTTTAAAAGGAAAAATCTGTGTTTTAAAGATTAATTTAGAGATTTCATTTCCTTCAATTTTGACTCTTCTCTTTGAAATACATGTTTTGTCTCCCCAAATATATAAACTTTGGTAGATTTCTTCACGTCTTACAAATTTATATATACATATAATTTTTTATTTGCTCAGGGACGTTTTAATGCTTCAGTGCATGAACTTTTTAGTGCGTCTGACTCAAAATTGTGGCTGAATAGTAGTGTGATAATGTCCAAATCCATGTTAGATAATGGCAGGAAGTCTTAGCTAATTGGTCTATTTTAGTATTTGCTGATGTGGCAGAAGCAGAGGCTGCTGGAGGCTTTGAGAGCAGGAGACACACACACACACACACACACACACACACACACACACACACACACACACACACACACACACACACACACACAGAAAGAGAGAGAGGCTGAACCTACTACTGCTGCCACTTTCCAGCATGGGGAGTGGGTGAGTGAGAATGGGGGTTCCCAGGATAAGAAAATGGTATCTTTGGTTAGGGTCATCTCTTTCAACTCTGTCCAAACCTCTTCCTACACGTAGGGGTACTTCAGGCCCAAAGAAGGACCCTGACAGCACCCATCAGATCCCAGGCTTGGGGCTAGACCCGGGGGAGGGGTCTGTTTGCTAGTAGAGCATGGTTGGTTTGCCAAATTTATATATTTAGATATAGATATATACACATGTCTTAGTCATTTAGTCCTGCTATAACAGAAATATCACAAGTGGATAGCTTCAACAAATAAAAATTTATTCTCTCACAGTCTAGTAGGTTACAAGTCCAAATTCAAGCTGTCAGCACCAGGGGAAGGGCTTCTCTGTTGGCTCTGGAGGAAGGTCCTTGTCATCAGTCTTCCCTTGTTCTCAGAGCATCTCAGCGCAGGAACCTCAGGTCCAAAGGACACACTCTGCTCTCGGCACTGCTATCTTGGTGGTATGAGGTCCCCATGTTTCTCTGCTCCCTTCTCTCTTTTATATCTCAAAAGAGACTGGCTTAAGACACTATCTAATCTTGTAGACCTCATCAATATAACTGCCACTAATCCATCTTATTACATCATAGTAATAGAATATACAACACAGGGGAATCAATCATACAATACTGGGAATCATGACCTAGCCAATTTGACAGATATTTTGGGGGGACACAATTCAATCCATGACAACATACATATATACATCTATCTATCTAAAGGAGCCTTTGTGGTGCAGTGGTTAACAGCTTCGCTGCTAACCAAAAGGTTGGTGGTTCAAACCCACCAGCCCCTACACGAAAGAAAAATGTGGCAGTCTGCTTCCATAAAGATTGTTGTTAGGTGCCGTCGAGTCGGTACCAACTCATAGCAACCGTATGTACAATAGAACAAAACACTGCCTGGTCCTGCACCATGCTCACAATCATTGTTATGCTTGAGCCCACTGTTGCAGCCATTGTGTCAATCCATCTCATTGAGGGTCTTCCTCTTTTTTGCTGACTCTTTACCAAGCATGATGTCCTCCAGGGACTGGTCCCTCTTGATAACATGTCCAAAGTATGTGACACGAAGTCTCGCCATTCTTGCTTCTAAGAAGCATTCTGGTTGTACTTCTTCCAAGACAGATTTGTTCGTTCTTTTGGCCGTCCATGGTATATTCAGTATTCTTAGCCAACACCATTAAAAAAACAATAACAACTTCTTTGATCTTCCTTATTCATTGTCCAGCTTTCCCATGCATATGAGGCGATGGAAAATACCATGGCTTGGTCAGGCACACTTTACACCTCAAAGTGACATCTTTGCTTTTTAACACTTTGAAAAGGTCTTTTTGCAGCAAATTTGCCCAATGCAATGCGTCATTTGATTTCTTGACTACTGCTTCCATGGGTGTTGATTGTGGATCCAAGTAAAATGAAATTCTTAACAACTTCAATCTTTTCTCGGTTTATCATGATGTTGCTTATTGGTCCAGTTGTGAGGATTCCTGTTTTGTTTATGTTGAGATGTAATCCATACTGAAGGCTGTAGTCTTTGATCTTCATTAGTAAGTGCTTCAAGTCCTCTTTGCTTTCAATAAGCAACGTTGTGTCATCTGCATATCACAGGTTTTTAGTAAGTCTTAAAATCTTGATACCACGTTCTTCTTCGTATAGTCCAATTTCTCAGATTATCTGCTCATCATACAGATTAAATAGATGTTGTGAAAGGATGCAATCCTGACGTATACCTTTCCTGATTTTAAACCACACAGTACCCCCTTGTTCTGTTTGAACAACTGCCTCTTGGTCTATGTACAGGTTCTGCATAAGCACAAAAAACTGTCAAGCAATTCCCATTCTTCACAATGTTATCCATAATTTGTTATGATCCACACAGTCGAATGCCTTTGCATAGTCAATAAAACACAGGTAAACATCTCTTTGGTATTCTCTGCTTTCAGCCAAGGTCCATCTGACCTCAGCAGTGATATTCCTCATTCCATGTAACTTCTGAATCCGGCTTGAATTTCTGGTAGTTCCCTGTCAGTGTACTGCTGCAATCATTTTTGAATTATCTTCAGCAAAATTTTACTTGTGTGTGACATTGCTTGATAGTTTCCACATTCTGTTGGATCACCTTTCTTTGGAATGGGCACAAATATGGATCTCTTCCAGTTGGTTGGCCAGGTAGCTGTCTTCCAAATTTCTTGGCATAGACAAGTGAGCACCTCCAGCTTTGCATCTGTTTGTTGAAACATCTCAGTTGGTACTCCGTAAATTCCTGGAGCCTTGTTTTTCACCAAAGCCTTCAGTGCAGCTTGGACTTTTTCCTTCAATACCATTGGTTCTTGATCATATACTACCTCCTGAAATGGTTGAATGTTGACCAATTATTTTCTGTATAGTAACTCTGTGTATTTCTTCCATCTTCTTTTGATGCTTTCTGCATTAATATTTTGTTCATGGAATCCTTCAATATTGTAACTTGAGGCTTTAATTTTTTCTTCAGTTTTTTCAGCTTGAGAAATGCTGTGTGTTTTTTCGCTTTTGGTTTTCTATCTCCAGGTCTTTGCATATTTCATTATAATACTTTACTTTGTCTTCCTGAGCCACGCTTTGAAGTCTTCTGTTTAGCTCTTTTGCTTCATCATTTCTTCCTCTCGTTTTCACTACTCTACACTCAAAAGCAAGTTTCAGAGTGTCTTCTGACATCCATTTTGGTCTTTTCTTTCTTTCCTGTCTTTTTAAATGACCTCTTGCTTTCTGTATGATGTCCTGGATATCATCTCACAACTCATCTGGTCTTTGGTCATTAGTGTTCGATGCTTCAAATCTATTCTTGAGATGGTCTCTAATTCAGGTGGAATATACTCAAAGTTGTATTTTGGCCCTTGTGGACTTGCTTTAATTTTATTCAGCTTGAACTTGAACTTGCATATGAGCAATCGATGGTACTTTATATAGTATATGTTAAAAACTGTTAAAAAAATAAGAAAACCTAATGGATATAATGTCTATCACAGATAAACAAATTATCAGGCACACAGGAAATGAACAAGCATAGACAACAGAAACAGACACACAGATATAAAACACCTATGCTTACTATGGTAATGAGGACAAAAGGCAAAAACTGGAAACAATCACAGAAGACACTAGAGATTTGAAAGGAACCAGCCAGAAATTCTGTACTGAAACATAGTTACAAAATTAGAGGTGGTAGATTGGTTTAATATTTGATACACAGCAGGGGGTAGATTTCACAAACTTAAAGATAGGTACAAGAAACCAAACTAAATAAAGCAGAGCTTTAAAAATTGGAAAAGACTGAAGGGATGGTAAGTAAAAGGGGATAAAGGCCTCATAGTAAGGAAAACAGAGGTGGGTTGAAGTGGGCAAAACTTTCTTCTAGTCAGTTTCTTGTTTGTGGACAATCTTTGTGTGAAAAAGTCTTCTTTCTCCAGGTTGTTTCTAGATTTTTAAAAATCTATTCAACATTTGAATTTTATCTCACACCCTTTGTACCTCTGATTCTAGGACTGAAATCAGAATTGTTCTCAGTCCCTAGTACCATTTGGGGGCTGACCTTCCTCCACTCACATATAAAATCCCTTGTTTCTTTTACCACCTTTTGACTATACCAGCTTATCTCCATCCTCATTACTGTTGTCTGCCCCCCTCCCAGTCGTTTACTCAACTAATGACTTTGGAAGTTGGCTAATCCTTACCCTCTCTCCTAAATTCTGCATCACTTCTGGGGGCCTAAGTGTCTGCATGGATTTTTATCTACTACTTTGAACTCCAGGTTCATTGACCTCTTTGCTGGGGATTTTCCACTTCATATAACCAATTCTATGGAGCTGTTGTCATCCAGAAGTGCTCTGGCCTCTGAAATCAATGACTTTCTCTTAAAAACATCTGCTAACCTCCCCAGAGCTTGATTCACAACTATTCCTTAATTAAATAACACCTACAGTTGTAGTCGTGCAGTTCTTCCATCTCTTCCTTCTCAGGGCACTCCTGATTCTCCTCCTTTCAGACTCCATGAATATAATGATGTCATATATCCAAAGATTTCTGAAATTGATACATTATCTCCTGGGAAATCCCATAAAATGCTCCCTGCTACTCACCAGTGAGCTTTAAAAGATTAAAAAAAAAAAAAAAAAAAAAGTTTATTGTGAATGTGTTCTTCTCAGGGAATCTCTGTTCAACTTTTTTTTCCTAAATTAAGAAAAGTAAGTATTTAAAATATTTAATTTGGTTATGAAAACAGCATCTTTGTAAATTGCATGGGCTTGGTCTGTATCCACAGAACTACATTGTTCTGAAAACCAGTAGGACTAATTTGACTGTATTATTTAATGAACATATCCTAATCTTGAATATTACCTTTACTCCAACAAGGACTCTGTCCACAAAAAGTGTAGAGAAAAAGCTGGGAGACCAGAAGACCAAACCTTTATAGGTACAGAGATGGGAATATTTAGCCTAGAAGGTATAAGACCTGGAGAATATCTGTCAGAAATGTTTTACTATTTTAAAAGTTCCTTATAAAAAAGGGATTACATTTATTTTTTTGTGTGCCCATGTGGCAGATATAGATTTGATGGGGGAGATTTCTAGATAAGAAAGGCTGCTGTAAGAATATTTGAAGAACAAGAGGGCCTATTGTGTTGAATTGCTTTTAGAAAATAAAGGTCAGCCATTTGACAAGATTCAGCCATGATAAGCACCAAGGGTCCTGCCATTGTCCTCTTAGGATTTTCTTTATCCAAAAAGATAGCTTTAAACTTTTTCTCTGATCCAGCCTGGATCCACATTCATCTAGTGGTCCATGTCTCTTAAACTATCCTAGAATTGTGGTACAGATTAGAGTACCACATGTAAGCAAAAAAAAGACATTTTGTTTCTGACAAAGACCTCTATTGGTTACCTGCAGGGCTGCTCTTCTTTCATTCCACTTACCAGTCATCTGAAAATTCTATTTTATCATTATCTTTTTAATTTCACCCAGCCCACATTCATTAAAAGACTGCTTGCCTGCTTTGTGATAGGCCCTGTTCTTTGTGCTGGTGAAACAAGATGTGTCATAATTAGTTCACCCACTCATTCTTTGCTTCAGGTGTTTGAGGGGCTTCTGCGTGAGAGGCACAGAGAACAACAGAGAAAAACAAGCATAAGCTCTATCTCAAGCTCTTTTATTTATAGTGAGACAGAGCATAACCAGTGCTATCCTAGGGGCCAAAGAAAAGTACTAGGAGAGTACTAAGAAGGGGCAGTTGAGGCGATGATAGAAGGCTCCTAGATGTGGTGGCCTTACAGAGGAGTCTTGATGTAAAACTAAACAAAAAGGGAAATGAATTTTAGACAGGTGAGGTGGAAATGTAGATGTTAAGCAGGAGAGAGATATAATCAGAGCTGTGTTTAAAAACCAGCATTCTTCTGGCAGTAGTACAGTAGCTAAAGGATACAATTATGACAAGATAAACTCTGGAGCCTATTGCAATGATTATAGGATACTTGGGGCTTAAACCTGGCAAAAAGATCTCTGCTGGAGATGTGGACATGTGGGAGTTGATTGGGTTGGTGGTTGAAGCCAAGAACACGGGTGGCTGTAGCACATTTTCAAAGAAGTTTAAACAAGAAAATTGTGAAAAGAGATGAAATATAGCCACAAGAGGGTTCAATTACGTTGGAGAGATTTGAGAGTAAGGGCAAATAGTCAGGAGATAGGAGATATTGAAGATGCTGGAGAGACAGTAAACGACTGATGGTGTGATGGATCAGAAAAGGGGACCCAGAGATGATGGAGAGGGCCGAATTTTTCACTGAGATAGAGTATGGAGGTATGGATGGATGTGGAAGTAGAAATTAGTAAGAACAGGCAGGAAATTGAGGAAGTCCCTGCCTGACTGCCTCTAAATGTATTCATTTATTCATCCACTCATTAAAAATTCACTGATCCTTACTATGTACAGACATCGGGTGCACAGGCATCAGTCTGGTTTAACCCATTTGCTAACTTTCACTAAAATTCTGCCAATCATGTAATACAGTGGTTGAGACATCAGTTTCAGGGTCAAAAGGAGCTTAATGGCTTCAACTTCTTACTATCTGTCTTAGTCATCTAGTGCTGCCATAACAGAAATACCACAAGTGGATGGTTTTAACGAAGAGAAGTTTATTTCCTCACAGTCAAAGTAGGCTAAAAGTCCAAATTCAGGGCGTCAGCTCCAGGGGAAGGCTTTTTCTCTCTGTTGGCCTTCTTCTCTTTGGTGTTCCCCCAGACTAGGAGCTTTTCTGCGCAGGGACCCCAGTCCAAAGGACGCGCTCTGCTCCCAGCACTGCCTTCTTGATGGTATGAGGTCCCCCTGTCTCAATGCTCACTTCTGTCTTTTATATCTCAAGAGATTGCCTCAGGACACAATCCAGTCTTGTAGATCAGGTCCTGCCTCACTAAAACAACTGCCACCCATCCTCCCTCATTACATCATAGAGAGAGGTTTACAACATACAGGAAAATCACACAGTACCAGGAATCATAGCCTAGCCAAACTGATACACACATTTTTGGGGGGACATAATTCAAACCATGACACTATCCCAAGAAGACTAAGAAATCCCACTTCACATGCCAACCGTGTCATGTAGTCATCTCAGATTCCCATCCTTGTTTAGTTCTGACAATAGCCACCCGCGCAGGATGCTACCTCTGACTCTAGCCACCTGGGACAGGCCAGATCTCACAAAAAGACACCATCCTTCAGACTGTCAAACAGGCAGACACCAGCTGCAAGTTTGGGAGTCTGAACAACTCTCAATTTCTCATCTGGCTAAAAGCCTTTAACTGCCTGAGAATACCAGCCTCAAGACCAGCAGTCCCCAACTCCCTTACTTCTGCCTCTCCTTTTGGTTCAACAATTCACTGGATCAACTCACAAAATTCACAAAAAGGCCACCTTTACGATAACAGCTTTAATTTAAAAAAAAAAAAAAAAAAGATACAAATGAAGAGATACATGGGGTGAGCTCCAGGAGGATTCCAGTAGAGCTTCCATATCCCCAGGACCTCACTACTCTCCACATGAATGGATGTTTCTCACCAACTGGGAAGCTCCCTTAAGCCTCCAACTTCTAGGCTTTTATTGGCCAGTCCTGTATGATAAGCTAAATTATTCCTCAAGAGTTTAGCATCAGGCCACCAGGTGGTTCCTCTAATCTTACCTACCCTCACTCATTAGCCTCAGCTGCAGTCCGACTCTTAGGAACCTCAAAGGCCAAACTGCTTTCTGCAAAGTTCTTCATCACCTCACAGTTAGCAATTCTGAAATTATGTATATCTGAGATCCAGCAAATAAAGTATTGTGGATAATGACAGCCAGAAGTATTACTATTACAGAAAAGAGGAAAAGAGTAACATACAAAGGGAAAAGACTAAAATGAACCCTGTGGTGTCGGACTGGAATCAGAGATATGGGTACGATCTTGTGGTTTTTAAAATATACATCCATCCATACAGAAATAGGTATAAATACATCTTTGTATATGTATAGACATACCTCATTTTATCGGGCTTCGCTTTATTGCACTTTACAGATAATGCGTTTTTTACAAATTGAAGGTTTGTGGCAACCCTGCGTTGAGCAAATCTATCAGTGCCATTTTTCCAACAGCATGTGCTCACCTCGTGTCTCTGTGTCACATTTTAGTAACTCTCACAATATTTAAAGACTTTTCATTATAACTGTTATGGTGATCTGTGATCAGTGATCTTTGATGCTACTATTGTAATTGTTTTGGGGTGCCACAAACCGTGCCCATATAAGATGGCAAACTTGATAAACGTGTGTGTTCTGACTGCTCCACCAATGGGCTGTTCCCCCGTTTCTCTCCCTCTCCTCGGGCCTCCCTATTTCATGAGACAGAATATTGAAATTAGGCCAGTTAATAATCCTACAATGTCCTCTAGGTGTTCAAGTGAAGAATCCCATATCTCTCACTTTAAATCAAAAGCTATAAATGATTAAGCTTAGTGGAGAAGGAACGTTGAAAGTCGAGATAGGCTGAAAGCTAGGTCTCTTGTGCCAAACAGCCAAGTTATGAATGCAAAGGAAAAGTTCTGGAAGGAAATTAAAGTGTTTCTCCAGTAAACACATGAATGATAAGAAAGTGAAACAGCCTTATTGCTGATATGGAGAAAGTTTTAGTGGTCTGGATAGAAGATCAAACCAGTCACAACATTCCCTTACACCAAAGACTAATCCAGAGCAAGGCCCTAACTCTCTTCAATTCTATGAAGGCTGAGAGAGGTGATGAAGCTGCAGAAGAAAAATTTGAAGGTAGCAGAGGTTGGTTCCTGAAGTTTAAGGAAAGAAGCTGTCTCCATAACATAAAAGTGTAAGATGAAGCAGCAAGTGCTAATGTAGAAGCTGCAGCAAGTTATCCAGAAGATCTAGCTAACTGATGAAGGTGGCTACATTAAACAACATATTTTCAATGTAGACAAAACAGCCTTATATTGGAAAAGTTGCCACCTAGGACTTTCATAGCCTTAAGAGAAGTCAATGCCTGGCTTCAAAGCTTCAGAGGACAGGCTGACTCTCGTTAGGGACTAATGCAGCTTGTAACTTTAAGTTGGAGCCAATGCTCACTTACCATTCTGAAAACCCCAGGGCCCTTAAGAATTATCCTAAATCTACTCTGCCTGTGCTCTATAAATGGAACAAAGCCTGTGTGACAGCACATCTGTTTACAACATGGTTTACTGAATATTTTAAGTCCACTGTTAAGACCTACTGCTCAAAGATTCCTTTCAAAATATTACTGCTCATTGACAATGTACCTGGTCAAACAAAAGCTCTGATGGAGAATCTTCAAGAAGATACATGTTGTTTTCACACTTGCTAATACAACACCAATTCTGCAGCCAATGAATTAAGGAATAATTTTTACTTCCAATCTTATTACTTAAGAAATACATTTTGTAAAGCTGTAGCTGCCATAGAGAGTGATTCCTCTGGTAGATGGGCAAAGTAAATTGAAAATCTTCTGGAAAGGATTCACCATTCTAGATGCCATTAAGAACATTTGTGGTTCATAGGGGGAGGTCAAAATATCAACATTAACAGGAGTTTGGAAGAAGTTGATTCCAACTCTCACAGATGACTTTGAAGGGTTTAAGACTTCAGTGGAGGAAGTAACTGCACATGTGGTGGAAATAGCAAGAGAACTAGAAGTGGAACCTGAAAATGTGACTGAATTGCTGCAAACCCATGATAAAATTTTAATGGATGAGGAGCTGCTTCTTAGGGATGAGCAAAGAAAGTGGTTTCTTGAGATGGAACCTACTCTAGGTGAAGATACTGTGAACATTGTTGAAATGACAACAAAGGATTTAGAATATTACATAAACTTAGCTGATAAAGCAGTGGCAGGGTTTGAGAGGACTGACTACGAGTTTGAAAGAAGTTCTGTGGGTAAAATACTATCAAACAGCATTGCATGCTAGAGAAATCTTTCATGAAATGAAGAGTCAATCAACGCAGCAAACTTGTTATCTTAAGAAATTGCCACAGCCACCCCAAACTTTAGCAACCACCACCTGGTCAGTCAGCAGCCATCAACATCAAGGCAAAACCCTCCAACATCAAAAAAATTATAACTCATTGAAGGCTCAAATGATGGTTAACATTTTTTAGCAATGAAGTATTTTTAAATTAAGGTATGTACATTGTATTTTTTTAGACATAATGCTTTTACACACTTAAACTACATTATAGTGTAAACATAAATTTTATATGCACTGGGAAACAAAAAAATTCGTGACTTGTCTTATTTGCAGTCGTCTGGAACTGAACCCACAATATCTCCAAGGTATGCCTGTATACGCCCACACATATATTTCCTAGCTCTTTCCACTTTGAGGGCCGAGTAGCAATAAGCATACATGATACCCAGAACTTTGTTTCTAAATATCATTCTCTAATAAAAGAAACTCAGGTTTCTTGGAGAAAAGTCTGATCCCAGGGCTCAGGTAGGAAAAGGGAAAGAGAAGCCTTGAACACTGGCAGAAAGCAATGTACAAATTATAATGGGAACATGTCAAAAAAAATGCAGGAACCTATTTAAGGGAGCTCCTAATAGCCAAATCTGGGACAATTTGAGCAAGGAAAAAAAAAAAATGGATTAGCCTATACTGGTATAATTTAGTAAATAAGAAAGAGAAGAGAAAGCAAAGCTAATCCTTGCAGAATTCCAATTAATAAACATAAAAGAAATGAACAGAAGAAAAAAATCTCATTTGGTAAACACTACGGTAATAATAATCATAGACAATAATCATCAAGGGGTCCTAAAAATACTAACCCAAAGTACAAGGAAAAAAAGAATATTTCCAGTTTCAAAGTATTGCCTCAGGATAAACTTACTAGTTATAAAGGGTCAAACAGTTAACTTTACAATAAGAAAGAATGGAAGGAAATATGGTAACTATGGAAACAATACAAAACACTCAAACCAAATACAAGATCAGTGTATTTTATTGTATGAAAAATATCAATACAACATTTAAAAATGTTTAAGCACATTTCCCCAAGGTTATTTTCTGCAACTTTATCTGTAATAGCCAAAGACTTTAAGAAAGGTAAAATTTAGCTTGAACTGAGAAAGTAGTACTGATGATGACAGCCCTGCAGCTATACTGAAACAGTCATTTCTCCCAAACGCACAAAGTAGCTCTAACGACCCCTTCATTGAGTTAGTATTGCTTTCTTACTGAGGAACTCTGTTCTTTAATCCCAGACTTTGGCAAATTTGCTGTTTGAAATTATAGCAGGAAAAATGAAACATCTCACTTCTGACAGAGAATAGTCTCTCCACTGTGAATTCTCACAAGTTGAGTGAGGTGTGAGGAATAAAGGCTTTCCCACATTCTTTACATTCTTAAGGCCTCTAACCAGTGTGAGTTTTTATATGCTGAGTGAGGGACGTGGCCTGAATAAAGGCTTTCCCATGTTGCTTACATTCATAAGGTCTCTCTCCACTGTGAATTCTTATATGTTCAGTGAGGATCAAATAAAGGCTTTCCCACATTCCTTACATTCCTAAGATCTCTCTCCACTGTGAGTTCTTATATGTCGAGTGAGCTGTGAGGACCAAATAAAGGCTTTCCCACATTCCTTACATTCATAAGGTCTCTCTCCACTGTGAATTCTTATATGTCGAGTGAGGTATGAGGAAGAACTAAAGGCTTTCCCACATTCCTTACATTTATAAGGCCTCTCTCCACTGTGAGTTCTTATATGTTGAGTGAGGTATGAGGAACAACTAAAGGCTTTCCCACATTCCTTACACTCATAGGGCCTCTCTCCACTGTGAGTTTTCATATGTTTAATGAGGGCTGAGGAAGAACGAAAGGCTTTTCCACATTCATTACATTCATAAGGCCTCTCTCCACTGTGAGTTCTTGTATGTTGAGCGAGGACTGAGGAACAACTAAAGGCTTTCCCACATTCCTTACATTCATAAGTCTTCTCTCCACTGTGAGCCCTTATATGTGCAGTGAGGCGTGAGGACCGACTAAAGGCTTTTCCACATTCCTTACATTCATAAGGCTTCTCTCCACTGTGAGCCCTTATATGTGCAGTGAGGCGTGAGTAATAACTAAAGGCTTTCCCACATTCCTCACATTCATAAGGCTTCTCTCCACTGTGAGTTCTTATATGTTGAGCGACAGCTGAGGAACAACTAAAGGCTTTCCCACATTCCTTACATTCATAAGGCTTCTCGCCACTGTGAGTTCTTACATGTAGAGTTAAGGCTGAGGAAAAACTAAAGGCTTTCCCACATTCCTTACATTCATAGGGCCTCTCTCCACTGTGAGTTCTTATATGTTTAGTGAGTGCTGAGGAACGACTAAAGGCCTTCCCGCATTCCTTACATTCATAAGGCACATCTCTGTTACAAATTTTTTTATGTAAAATGAAGGCTGAAGGACTATAGGTTTTACAACATTCTTTACATTCATGCTTATGACCTCTCACTTGTGCGCAAAAGGATGGGAAAATACAGAAATGTTTCCCACATTCGTTACATTCATAGTGTTTTCCACCAGTGAGCGTTGTCACAGAATTCTTAAGTGTTGAGATACAGTCTTTCCCACATACCATATATTTTTGAAGTTTCTTTCCGGTAATAGTTTTCATAGTAGTGGTTAGGTGAGAGAGACAACTGCACGCTTCACATTGCTTACAATGATGGTTATTGCATCCAATGTGAGATCTAGTATGGTATTTATTTGATGAGTGATCCATGAAGGCTTTTCCACACTCACAGCATTCAAAAGCATTTACTTCTGGAAGATTTCTTTTTACCACAGTAAGATTTGAAATCCAGCTGAAGGTTTTCCCACACTGAATGACTTCATTACTTTCACAGAGGTTTTCTACTGTATGACGTCTGTTAAAAATAAGCAACACGCTGTTGTAAATAAATTTGTTTCTATTTCACCGTTAGCAAACACAGTGAACGTGCATGGTTTCTGCCGACTTGTCTCAATTTTCATAGGATAGATCATCTAGCAGAAACACAATTACTATCACTGCTTTTCTAAAACGTGGCTTTCTGATAATTGTATTCAAGTAAAATATGTTTCAAATACTCAATATCTGACTCACATTTAGGAGAATGCTGTATTGTGAAAATTCCCTGAACACGTAATTTCACAGCTAGGTTTATATATATTGTTGTTAGGTACCATTGAGTTGGTTCTGATTCACAACAGCCCTGTGTACAACAAAATGAAACAATGCCTGGTCCTATGCCACCCTCACAATCTTTGCTATGCTTGAGGTCATTGTTGCAGCCACTGTGTCAACCCATCTCGTTAAAGGTCTTCCTCTTTTTCACTGACCCTCTACTTTAACATTTACATACATATATGTAAAAAAATATATATGTTTATACACATATATATAAGTATATAAAGTCAGAACACCTTAGGACTTTCTCCTGACGCACTGCTTTCTCTTGTATGAATGACGCTCACCTCAAATGTATCCTCTCGTTTTTATGAGGATCTTTATTGCCATGCAATTCGGAGATTTCTCCTAACATGGAGGACCAGGTGTTTTTCTTCATGAATCTCACTATTATATGTTCGCTGGATGACTTTTCTCCATTGTTAAGATTTTGAGAGACTGACCCAATGATTCAAGTTGAGGTTCACAATATGAAAAAAAAAGGAAAGGAATTATTAGGGGTAAAAAGGCTGCTGTGAACAAAGAAAGACTTAGCCAAATTTCACTTTTTCAACACTTCGGCAATGGTTAAAAAGCAATTTACTAGGAAGTACTTCGTAAGGATTGAGTAACGGTGACATATATAGGTCTAACTAGGAGAGCTAAGTAGAAAGATATTAGACCCAATAGACATGTAACATAAAAAAGGAAACGGGTCTCCATGACCACAGGTTTGAGGGGATTGCTGAAGTCAGAAAAGCTTAGGTACCTGTGAAGCTGTGTCCTCAACCCAAAGAGACTTTTTCTAACTGATTCAAATGTAATTCCCCCTATGCCAGGGGCAGAGTGAGGGTAATGAGCACGCAGGGGCAATCCCTAAGTTGTGTCCTACCCCCAATTTCAAAATGAATGGACACTGATAGTGGCGATGTGTCAGTAGAAACACCTTCCCCCCTCTAGTCCGGCTACTTCAGTCAGGCGCCTGTCATATTTGTTGCATCTTGTAATGTCATTCCACACCTTGTCTAGCACCCCCTTGGACTTGCACCCTGGAGCAAGTCCATACCCCCTGCCCCACCTTTTTATGCCTCTGCTAAATGCAGGGCTGGTCCTTCAAAAAATTCTTGCTTTCCTGGTACGCCCTGACACAGTGGCCCTGGATGATTCCTATCTCCACTGTCATTCCCTCTTATGGAAAATAAATAAGTAGATGACAAGGTGCTCATGGAGAAATGTATATCATGAGGGAGGACAGCGCAGGACAAGTAACATTTCCTTGACACTGAGCCAATATTTTCCTCTTCAGGGTCACTGAAGATGGACAGATGTGAGTTTACAGGCAACAAAATAATCACATTAATAAACACAGTAAAATTCTCCATAAGGTCCCAAAACACAAATCTCAGTGCCCTCTGAAGCCAATGCTTACACTTTGTGATGATTAAGGTTGAGTGTCAATTTGGCTAGGCCATGATTCTCAGTGGTTTGGTAGTTATGATGTAGTTTGGCAGTTATGTAATGATGTATTCACTTCCGTAATGACAGCTGATATAATGTAATCACCTCCATGATGACATCTGCCTTAACGGCCAATCAGATGAAAGGGTGTTTCCTTGGGTGTGTGGCCTGCATCCAATACATATGGGCTTTCTGGCAAACCTTGCTGGCTTTTGCTTCTTCTGGACCTTGCATCTGGCTCATCATTATCTGACCTCTGGTTCTTGAGAGTTGAGACAGTAGTCTGTCGTCTTACCTGCCGATCTTGGCTTCATCAGCCTCTGTAGCCCATGAGTGAGCAGCCTGCTGTTTGACCTACTGATCTTGGGTTCATCAGCACCTGCAGCTATGTGAGTCAGGCGAAGCCTCCAGCCTGACACCTAACCCACGGATTTAGGACTTTCCAGCCTCTACAACTGTGTAAGCCATTTCTTTGATATAAATCTCTCTCTCTCTCTCTCTCTACATATATGCAGGCTTAACTGGTTTTGCTTTTTTAGCGAACCCAGCCTAAGACATTTGGTACCGAGAGTAGTACTGATAATTAGAAGTATAAGGAAGCTAGTTGGTTTGTCCTTTCGCTAGACAAAGTGGTGAAAGAAAGAGATGAGTTCAGGGCTTCAGAGTTAAAGCTCAACAGTCACATAAATGACCTCAAATTTGCCCATTCTGCACTGAAACAGTCTTACTTCTTGTAGTAACAATATATATGGATTCTGGCAAAGCTTCTTATCTTTTGCTCACTCTAGTCCCGCATCCAGCTTGTCATCATCTGACCTCTGGTTCTTGGGACCTGAGGCAGATGACTTACAAGACATTGCTGAATGTTCTCACAACACATTGCCACCACCCATTTTTACTTCTAGATCTATAACTAGACAGCAGCACCCCACTCCTGGTACCAACTTCTGTCTTAGTCATCTAGGGCTGCTATAACAGAAATACCACAGGTGTATGGCTTTAACAAAGAGAAGTTTATTCTCTTACAGTTTAGTAGGCTGTAAGTCCGAATTCAGGGCATCATCTCCAGGGGGTGGCTTTCTTTCTCTGTCAGCTCTGGAGGAAGGTCCTTGTCATTAATCTTCCCCTGGTCTGAGACCTTCTCTGTGCAGGAACTTCGGGTCCAAAGGATGTGCTCTGCTCCTGGTGCTGCTTTCTTGGTGGTGTGAGGTCCCCCTGTCTCTCTGCTTGCTTCTCTTTTACATCTCAAAACAGACTGGCTTAAGACACTATCTAATCTTCTAGATCTCATCAATCTATCTGCCATTAATCCTTATCATTAACATCATAGTGATAGGATTTACAACACACAGGGAAACCACATCACATGACAAAATGATAGACAATCACACAATACTGAGAATCATGACCTAGCCAAGTTAACAGATATTTTGGGGGGGGGGGACACAATTCAATCCATGACAGCCCACTAAGCAGATTCTTTGTTCAATTGTTTATGCTTGAAAGGTTAGGAACGGATCTAATAGTTTATTTGCTTGATTCGCTGAAGCATGGATTACATGGTAGACTACACTAAATCAAACTGAAGTAGCAGACCTGCCTTGGTATAGCGTAGAAAAAAGTTTTCAAAGGCTTAGGGAAATTGGCATGTTAGAGTAGATTCATCAGGTTAGACCCACAAACCCACACATGGAGTCCTCCGAGTACACACCTTTTACCACAACAGTGAGGAACAAATTTGTGAAGGGAGCCCCAGCATCCTTGAAGACTGCTGTGACCGCTGTTTTATGTAAGTGGGAACTCTCCTAACTGAATTAAGACACCTAAAGACAATGGGGCTGATTGGACTCAATCGTGGTAGGGACCAAGTGGAGGCACTCAACTGAAAAGACAAGAATAGGGATGGTTACCATGACAGACAATAGAGTCAAAGCAGTAATCAGAATAGTCTGACTCATATAGACTTATGGTGTTGGCTACTTAGTTATGGTGTCTGTAGAAGTGAAATAGATGGGAAATCTACTAAATATTTATTTGATACATACAAGCAGAAAAATTCTAGGTCAAATGAATGGCAGTCTAACTTGAATTGCCAGAACAGTCACGGCCCCTCAATGAAATCCTTGACTTAAGCCAGGTTACAGACCCACAAACCACTGAATAAAAGGGAGGCCAGGTCCCCTTCATGAAGGACCACACTGCACTTCCAAAAATTCATACTGTTAATCTTTCTTCCAGCCTACCCTAAAGGGATTTATGGCCTTTTACAAGAGTTACTCTTCATTGGGAAAAAAGAAATAATCAGACTTTTCAGGGATTACTGGATACTGGCTTTGAACTGACACTAATTCCAGGAGACCCAAAACGTCACTGTGGCCCATCAGTAAGAGTGGGGACATATGGACTTCAGGTTATTAAAGGACTCTTAGTTCATGTGTCTCACAGTGGGCCCTGTGGGTCCCCAAACACATCCTATAGTGTTTTCCCCAGTTCCAGAATGCACAATTGTAATAGATGTACTCAGCAGCTGGCAGAACTCCCACATATATATGGTGCTATTTCTCCCATAGCCAGGATTCATGGGTGAAGGAATCAAGGGGTGGAAATGGGAGAGGCACCACTCACCATTATCCTTAGCGACCCACTCAAGAAATTTTTGCTTCCTGTCCCCATGATCTTACGCTTTGCGGGTCTAGAGGTCTAGAGTTCCAAAGGGAGGAATGCTCCTACCAGGAGACACAACACTGATTTCCACTGAAGTGAAATTAAGAATGTCACCAAGCCACTTTGGCTCCTCAGGCCTCTGGATCAACAGGCAAAGAAGGGAATTACTGTATTGGCTGGTGTGACTGATCCTCATTATCAAGCAGAAATTGGACTGATATCACATAACGGAGGTAAAGAAGGGTATGTCTGGAATTCAGGAGATCCCTTAGGGTGTCTCTTAGTAATACCATGCCTTGTGATTAAAGACAATGGAAAACTGTTATTGTTAGGTGCTGTCAAGTCGGTTCCGACTCATAGCAACCTTATGTACAACAGAATGAAACACTGCTGGGTCCTGTGCCATGCTCACAATTGTTATGCTTGAGCCCACTGTTGCAGCCACTGTGTCAACCCATCTAGTTGAGGGTCTTCCTCTTTTTTGCTGACCCTCTACTTTACCAAGCATGATGTCCTTCTCCAGAGACTGATCCCTTCGATAACATGCCCAAAGTATGTGAGACTCACCACCCTTGCTTCTAAAGAACACTCTGGCTGTACTTCTTCCAAGACAGATTTGTTCGCTCTTTTGGCATCCATAGTATATTCAATATTCTTCATCAACACCATAACTCAAAGGTGTCAATTCTTCAGTCTTCCTTATTCATCGTCCAGCTTTTGCATGCATATGAAGCAACTGAAAACACCCTGGCTTGGGTCAGATGCGCCTTAGTCTTCAAGGTGACATCTTTGCTTATCCACACTTTAAAAAGATCTTTTGCAGATTTGCCCAATGCATCTTTTGATTTCTTGACTGCTGCTTCCATGGGTGTTGACTGTGGATCCAAGTAAAATGAAATCCTTGACAACTTCAATCTTTTCTCTGTTCATCACGATGTTGATTATTGGTCCATTTGTAAGGATTTCTGTTTTATGTTGAGGTGGAATCCATACTGAAGGCTGTGGTCTCTGATCTTCATCAGTAAGTACTTCAAATCCTCTTTACTTTCAGCAAGCAACGTTGTGTTATCTGCATAACACGGGTTGTTAATGAGTCTTCCTCCAATCCTAATGCCACGTTCTTCTAAACGTACAGCTTCTTGGATTATTTGCTTAGCATACAGACTGAATAGTTATGGTGAAAAGATACAACGTACACCTTTCCTGACTTTAAACCATGTAGTATCTCTTTGTTCTGTTCGAACGACTGCCTCTTGATCTGTGTACAGATTCCTCATGAGCACAATTAAGTGTTCTGGAATTCCCATTCTTCGCGATGTTATCCATAATTTGTTATGATCCACACAATTGAATGCCTTCGCGTAGCCAATAAAACACAAGTAAACATCTTTCTGATATTCTCTGCTTTCAGCCAGGATTCAGCTGACATCCCTCATTCCACATCCTCTTCCTAATCTGGCTTGAATTTCCCTGTTGATATACTGCTGCAGCCACCTTTGAATTATCTTTAGCAAAATTTTACTTGCGTGTGATATTAACAATACTGTTCAATAATTTCCACATTTGGTTGGATCAGCTTTCTTGGGAACAGGCATAAATATGGATCTCCTTCAGTTGGTTGGCTAAGTAGCTATCTTCCAAATTTCTTGGCACAGACAAATGAGCACTTACAGTGCTGCATCCGTTTGTTGAAACATCTCAACTGGTATTGTCAATTCCTGGGGCCTTGTTTTTCATCAGTGCCTTTGGTGCAGCTTGGACTTTTTCGTTCAGTACCATCAGTTCCTGATCATACGCTACCACATGAAATGGTTAAATGTCGACCAATTCTTTTTGATACAGTGACTCTGTGTATTCCTTCCATCTTCTTTTGATGTTTCCTGCATCGTTTAATATTTTCCCTGTAGACTCCTTCAATATTGCAACTCAAGGCTAGAATTTTTTCTTCAGTTCAGCTTAAGAAATGCCAAGTGTATTCTTCCCTTTTGGTTTTCTATCTCCAGGTCTTTGCTCATGTCATTATAATACTTTACTTTGTCTTCTGGAGCTTCCCTTTGAAATCTGTTCAGCTGTTTTACTTCATCATTTCTTCCTTTTGCTTTAGCTACCTGACGTTCAAGACCAAGTTTGAGTCTCTTCTGACATCCACTTTGGTCTTTTCTTTCCTATCTTTTTAATGATCTCTTGCTTTCTTCTTGCTATGATGTCCTTCATGTCATTCCACAACTCATCTGGTCTTTGGTCATTAGTGTTCAATACATCTATTTTTGAGATGGTCTCTAAATTCAGGTAGGATATACTCAGGGTTGTACTTTGGCTCTCTTGGACTTGTTCTAATTTTCTTCAGTTTCAGCTTGAACATGGATATCAGCAATTGATGGTCTGTTCTGCAGATGGCCCCTGGCTTTGTTCTGACTGGTGATACTGAGCTTTTCCAACGTCTCTTCCCACAGAGGTAGTCAATTTGATTCCTGTGTACACTATGTGTCTAGTCACCGTTTATGTTGGTGAAAAAGGTATTTGCAACAAAGAAGTCACTGGTTTTGCAAAATTCTATCATGCTATTTCCAGCATCGTTCATATCACCAAGGCCGTATCTTCCAACTACCAAATATTCTTTGTTTCCAAGTTTTGCATTCCAATCACCATTATCAATGCACCCTGATTGTATGTTCAATCAATTTCAGACTGTAGAAGTTGATAAAAATCTTTACTTTCTTAATCTTTCGCCTTAGTGGTTGGTGCATAAATTTGAACAAGAGTCGTATTAACTGGTCTTCCTTGTAGGTGTATTGATATCATCCTATCACTGACACCGCTGTACTTCAGAGAGATTTTGACATGTTCTTTTTGACAATGTATGCAATGCCATTCAAGTTGTCATTCAAAGCATAGTAGACCATATGACTGTTCAATTCAAAATGGCCAATACCAGTCCATTTCAGCCACTAATGCCTAGAATATCAATGTTTATGCATTCCATTTCATTTCTGATTTACAATTTTCCCATATTCATACTTCATACATTCTACATTCCTATTATTAATGAATGTTTGCAGCTCTTTCTTCTCATTTTGAGTCATGCCACCTAAGCAAATGAAGGTCCCGAAAGTTTGACTCCATCCATGTCAATAGGGTTGACTCTACTTTGAGGAGGCAGCTCTTCCCTAGTTGTATTTTGAGTGCCTTCCAACCTGAGAAGCTTATCTTCTGGCACTGTATCAGACAATGTTCCACTTTTATTCATCAAGTTTTCACTGGCGATTTCTTTTCAGAAGTAGACTGCTGGGTCCTTC
This sequence comes from Dugong dugon, assembly GCA_030035585.1. Classification (NCBI taxonomy): domain Eukaryota; kingdom Metazoa; phylum Chordata; class Mammalia; order Sirenia; family Dugongidae; genus Dugong; species Dugong dugon. The sequence goes on along the minus strand of CM057462.1, from coordinate 17,600,898 downwards.
TTCCTACTCTTAGTCTTGGAAGCTCAGCTGAAACCTGTCTTCCACGGGTGACCTTGCTAGTATTTGAATACTGGTGGCATAGCTTCCAGCATCACGGCAATATGCAAGCCCCACAGTACGACAAACTGACACATGGGGCAATGGAAAACTACAGCAACCCAATTCCGACATGACCATTAAATGGCCCAGACCATTCAGGAATGAGGGTTTGGGTCACCCCATCAAGCAGAGAACTGTGACCAGCTGATGTGCTTGCTAAGGGTAAAGGGTATACAGAATGGGTGGTGGAAGAAGGCAGTTGTAAATACCGACTATGACCACGTGACCAGTTGCAAAAACTAGAAGTGTAATTGCTATGAACAGTTCTTCCTTGTGACGTAGATCAATATTTTTGGTTTCTTCACTTCTAAGATACAAGATGTAAACATCGCTAGTTCATTTTTGGTCGTATGCATATTAATTGTATCATATTAGATACAAATATGACTTTATAATCGTCTTTATGCAGAGATTATGTATGGCTTAATGAGATGTTTACAGGTACCAAGTTGACAAGGGGTGCACTGTGATGGTTAAGGCTGTGTGTCAACTTGGCTGAGCCATAATTCTCAGTGGTTTGACAGTTATGATGTAGTTTGGCAGTCATGTTATGATGTAATCACCTCCATGATGAGATCTGATATATGCAATCACTTCCATGATGAGATCTGCTATGAGCAGCCAACCAGTTGAAACAGTGTTTCCTTGGGGGTGTGGCCTACATCCAATATATATGGACTTTCTGGCAAAGCTTGCTGTCTTTTGCTTGCTCTGGATCCTGCATCTGGCTTGTCATCATCTGACCTCCAGTTCTTGGGACTTGAGCCAGCAGCCTGCCGTCTTATCTGCTGATCTTAGATTCACCAGCCCCTGCAGCTATGTGAGCTAGGAGAAGCCTGATGCCTGATCCACAGACTTGGGACTTTCCAGCCTCTACAACTGCATGAGCCAGTTCCTTACTATAAATCTCTCTCTTAATAATCTTCGATCGTTTTTCTTTTCTAGAGAACCCGGCCTAAAACACAAGAGAGACGAAAACTCACACAGAGCTTTATGTTCATGGAGAAGTCAGGATATATGAGCTCCACAGACCAAGGGACCATGATTGTTTTATTTAACAATTTATTTCCATTCCTCAGCCCAAATACTGAAACAAAGTCAATGAGTAAAATATTTTTGTTCACTAAAGGAATAAAAAAAATAAGTGATGCCATTCTTACCTACTGAGGCCAGGTTTCTGAAGGTTTCCATCATCACATCTCTGTAGAGTTTCTTCTGAGCAAGATCAAGCAAAGCCCATTCTTCCTGGCTAAAGACCACGGCCACATCCTCAACGACCACTGAGTCCTAAAACATACCACACTTTCTGGATCAGTAAGGTACCATGTACTGTAGTGTGTACAAGAACAAACGGTGAAGCTGACAGTCCTGAGGAACTGAGAATTCATAAAAATTTTTACATAAGATTCTATGCTCCACCGAAGTCTACTCTAAGGTTGTCATGGATTGTATTATGTACCCCCAGAAATGTATCAATTTAACTAGACCATGATTCACAGTATTGTGTGGTTGTCCTCCATTTTATAACTAATTTTATGTTAGAAAGGATTAAGGTGGGATTGTAACACCCCTACTAAGGTCACATCCCTGATCCAATGTAAAGGGAGTTTTCCTGGGGTGTGGCCTACACGACCTTTTAAAGACAGAAAAGGGAAGCGAGCAGAGAGTTGGGGACCTCGTACCACCAAGAAAGAAGCACCAGGAGCAGAGCGCATCCTTTGGACCCGAGGTCCCTGCGCAGAGAAGCTCTCAGTCTGGGGGAAGACTGATGACAACAAGGACCTTCCTCCAGAGCTGGCAGAGAGAGAAAGCCTTCCCCTAGAGCTGATGCCCTGAATTCGGACTTCTAGCCTACTAGACTGCGAGAAAATAAATCTCTCTTTGTTAAAACCATCCACTTGTGGTATTTCTGCTCTAGCAGCACTTGATGACTAAGACAAAGATACAGCCATCATCCTCTTCCTTCCCTTCACTAACTAAATTCATTTCCTCGCTGATCGTATCCTGTCTCACAGACTTCCAAAAAACTGAAATAATATCTTCACAGTGTGATGGCACCAACTGCAGTCTTATTTCTCTCTCTTTATGGTCTAGAACAGTTAGAAAAGCTCTAATTCAGGTCATCACTTCCTTGTGAACGAACAGGTTCACCTCCTTCCATAAGACCCACCAGAACACTCAACAAAACATAAAGCAAAGCGTGAAGGCAGGATGAGGTATTAACAACTGGGAAACACTGCAGAATGGCAGTGTTCCTTTTGCTCCTCACAGTCATAGGAGGACCAGGGGCCAGCACAAACTGACAACCCAAGGCTGTGAGCTGGTCATATTTCTTGAACAACTCTAGGAAATCAAGAGGTGACAGGTCTATCTGCTGTAAAAAGAACACTCTTTTGAGGAATTATGAATTTTTACACACCAGTCACTTATTTTTTAAAAACTCAGTTCTGTCAGCCTCTCTGTCCCTTTCATAGAGACAAGCAAAGGTATTAGAAGTTCAAAAGAGCTCAGGTGAAAGGCAGGAAACGTAAGAATCCAAACTCCTCACAATTCTCAAATTTTGAGACACGATGCAACCATACACCAATTATTAGTGACTGCTCCCCTCAACAAACATAAGCCCATACGTTCTCACAGTCTATTGTTATAAGATGACAAAAAACACTACCTCTGCAAAAACAATAGTATGCCCTTATGTTTGCTGACTGAGAAAAGGTTATGATGTCTATTTCATAACGACTGCACAAAAAGATGAACATAATCAATATCACCAAATTATACACGTAAACGTTGCTGAACTGGGAAATGTTTTGTTATATATAATTCTTACCACAAATAAAAATAATTTTTTAAGTAAGCTGAAGGGCAGTTTACCTGTTAAATTGCCTGTGAAGCCTAGGAAACAGTTACACACCAGCCCTCTAGAGGCTACACTCCAAAATTCTCTCATATTTGCAGCCCCTGGAAGGCACAGCCATGACTACCTGAGCCCTGACCAATAGAACTGGTCTCTGGGTTCTGCTGCCTCTGTTTCTCTGCTGATGCTTCTCACCATCTCTGGTGTTACAGCTCTTTGTCTTCTGGGTCTAGGAGTTCCCAGTGCAGGGACTCTGAGCACCAAGGATGCACTCCATTCCGTATCTTCTTTCTTGGTGGTGTGAGGTTCCCCCCTTTCTGCCTCTGGGATGGCATTTTATAAGTAGCAGAATGACAAAACTGACTAAATACCCTTATTAGGGTTCCATACACCTTATTTGCATTGTACCACCCCCACAAGGGTGCCATGTACCTTTTTTGCATTATTAGGAAGCTATCAATCTCCTTGGTGGGACACAAGTACCACATATGCATAGCTCCACCCAGTTATTTGGTGGGAGTTACAAAGACTATGGCCAAAACAGATATGTTAATTCACTGCACTTCAGGCCACTCCCTGGCTCTTCTAGTCATTGGCTCTTTCATACTCGAAGGATTAACTTCCCCCTCCCAATCATTTTACTGCTCCAAAACAGTCACTAACAATTATTCAGTAGGGCAAAGAGTCCTTAGGTGAGGTTATTCAAGTACCAGCCATTCAGGTCTGCTGCAGGTTTCTACCTGATCTGGTCAGGTTCTCCTAAAGTCATCTCAGTTCACCCTATCTTGCCTCTGATAAAATTTTGACTGAGAGAAGATTATTCCCTTGTTCTGAGAGCCTCTGAGCCTCACGAAGTATCAGCATAGTAAAATCTTTAAGGGACTTTAGATTTGGCCACTGTCCTCCAGTCTAGCAGTGTCTTCCCCTTAGTCCCCTCTTTTACAGTTACTGCTTCTTTAATAACAACTTTTACAATCACAATTACCCCTATTAACAATCAACATTCACAAGTGAATCATATAATCCTATCAGCATCTTCCTCTACTCTCTCTTCCCCAGACCCATCAGGAAAAAGAGGAATCTATTTAGTGGGGATCTTCCCTTGTCCCCCTCATTTGGAGTCTAAGCACATCCACAACAGTGTATAAACCAGCCACTTCATACCTTTATACCCACCCCCCCGTTTTAAATAGCCAATTTCTAAATTGCCTATCCCTTCCAAACCAGTACTCTGAGGAGACAAGCATGTTTCTTGATCTGGTGAATCTTCTGTTCTGGTTGGAACTTTGAGCATCTGCATCCATAAGCAAAGTCTGGTCCAGAGGAAGCCATCAAATTGCAGCAATTTACACCAGCTCATGGTATCAAACATCTTTCTCTTAATTTGGTCTGGTTCTGGTCAGCTCATCACTAGCCCATGTGGACTAGGTCAATGGGTACCAACTGTAGGCTCAGGAGTCCACACACCTCCCTGCACTTCAGACCAGCCAGCCCCTTCTCTCTTTCATTCCTACCCCATACTGGTTAGGTCAACAAGCACCGTCTGTAGGCTTAGGAGTCCACACAACTTCCTGCAACTTCAGACAAGCCAGTCCCTTTTCTCATCCATAGCCTCTGCTGGCTAAGTCAACAGGTGCCAATGGACCATGTCCAAACTAGGCCTGTCTCTTCATTGCTGCACCTTCCCCACTTCCACTCATTGAGTGGACGCAGGTGGTCACCACAAGCATGTATACCAGGCTGTCTACTCGCTGGCTCTCTTTAACTTCTAGTCCTGGAAGGGGGTTCTTCTGATGGGCACTGACTTTTCCTGCCTCAGTGCACCCAACGGAAAACCACTTGCTCAAAATTATAAGTCTTTTTTTCTCCTTGCAGGTCCTTCCTCCAAACGCAAACCTCCTGCTCTCCCAGCAGTTCTGGGTAGGACTGCGTGTATTTTCAAATGCAAATTCCCTGACTGCTGGTTTTAGATGGGGTTCAGGTTTTCGACCTAAGCCCTCAATACTCTATGCACAGGGCTACTGCATTCAAATCGACAGCCTGTGCTTCTTTCAGGCAAATCCTAGTTCCCCTTTTAGCATATCCAGTCAAGTATTGGTTGAAGGCAGAGTTGCCCACTCTGTTATCTACAATACCTAAAAGACTAAAACGGATGTCAGAAGAGACTCTGAAACTTGCTCTTGAATGTAGAGCAGCTAAAGCAAAAGGAAGAAATCAACAAGTAAAAGAGCTAAACAGAAGATTTCAAAGGGTGGCTCAAGAAAACAAAGTATTATAATGAAATGTGCAAAGAACTGGAGATAGAAAACCAAAAGGGAAGAACATGCTCAGCATTTCTTAAGCTGAAAGAACTGAAGAAAAAATTCAAGCCTCAAGTTGCAATATTGAAGGATTCTACAGGGAAAATATTAATTACAACGCAGAAAGCATCAAAAGAAGATAGAAGGAATACAAAGTTACTGTACGAAAAAGAATTGGTTGACATTCAACCATTTCAGGGGGTAGCATATGATCAAGAACCGATGGTACTGAAGGAAAAAGTCCAAGCTGCACTGAAGGCAATGGTGAAAAACAAGGCTCCAGGAATTGTCACAATACCAATTGAAATGTTTCAACAAATGATGCAGTGCTGGAAGTGCTAACTCGTCTATGCCAAGAAATTTGGAAGACAGCTACCTGGCCAACCAACTGGAAGAGATCCACATCTGTACCCATTTCAAAGAAAGGTGATCCAACAAAAAACTATCGAACAGTTATCATTAATATCACGCACAAGTAAAATTGCAGCAGTACGTCAACAGGGAACTGCCAGATATTATTCAAACTGGATTCAGAAGAGGACGTGAAACCAAGGATATCATTGCTGATGTCAGACAGATCCTGGTTGAAAGCAGAGAATACCAGAAAGATGTTTACGTGTGTTTTATTGACATGGCATTTGACTGTGAGGATCATAACAAATTATGGATAACATTGAGAAGAATGGGAATTCCAGAACATTTCATTGTGCTCATGAAGAATCTGTAGTTAGACCAACAGGCAATTGTTCGAATACAACAAGGGGATACTGTGTGGTTTAAAGTTTGAAAAGGTGTGTCACGGTTGTATCCTTTCACCATATTTATTCAGTATGTATGCTGAGCACATAATTTAATAATTTAATGATTGACACAGTGGCTGCAACAATGGGCTCAAACATAACAACGATCAGGAGGATGGCGCGGGACCGGGCAGTGTTTTGTTCCATTGTACATATGGTTGCTAAGAGTCAGAACCGATTCAACGGCACCCAACAACAAACATATAAATATGGGAAACTGGAAAAACAAAAGCATAAATAAATAGTATAAAGAATGTAACATGAAAATAAAAACCAGAGTAATGATACAAAACACAAATGAAGAATTTGTGTTTCTGCTCCGATATATAAGGAACTTGGAAGTAGTCACTCTTGTTCTCACAAGAAAGATCGGAACATACTCAACTCAGAAAATTGAGGTCACAGGACAAACTGCTGCTCTAAAACTGGAGAGACACATAAGCAGCCATAGAGAATCATACTAGAGCAAAAACCTAGGAGCAGAAACCACCTCTAGGATCAGTATCAGCATTGAAAACCTAAAATGGAATTGATGAATGGCTGGAGGCTCAACGTGGAAAACTTCGGGGTTAAAAATGCCAGGGGGCTTAGTCTTAGGGGGGCCCATCGAGTTTTGTGAGTTTTACCTGCGGGAACCCTATCTGATCCTCAGTGTGACCATCAGAGAAAAATCTCCTTGTCCTTCCTTCCAGTAGGTGGAAGAGGAAAAATAGCCATCTCAAAAATCTTCCAGAGGATTCTGCTCTCCCTGACAAGGCCTGTCCTCAAGAGAACCAATTTTACCAGAATCTAACTGATCTGCAGTAGTGAAATAACCAACTCCAGTCCCATCTAGGCTTCCTGTCTCACTAAAGCAGGTGAGGGAAGAAGCAAAAAGCACATGTATAGTCACTGCCTAGGGGCATGGACTCACTAAAAGACTGAAACTTAATCGCTAGACTATACTAGACTTCCCCTTTGTCCACAACTTACCACTACATCAATAGAGCTCTTATATAATAAGGGGATTACAAAAAAAAAAAAAACAAAACCCAGTTTCAGACCTGATTTAATAAGTCTCTAGGAAACCTAAACAACACGGAAGAAAAAAAAAAAAAAAAAAACAAGAACATCAGAGCAACAGACAGCTATAGAAAACAGTAAACACAGTCTAACTTCTAATCAGATAAAAATAAAATCTCATACTAAAGACCTATTTATTTACCTCATTTCCTTTTACTTATACGTAATCTCTGGCTTTCAACAAAAAACTACTAGGCATACTAAAGGCAAAAACACAGCTTCAAGAGACAGCAGAGCAAGCATCAAAATCAGTCTAAGATACAGTACAGATTTTGGAATTACCAGACCAAAAATTCCAAATAACTATAATTAACATTCTAGGGGTGCTAACAAATAAAGTATATAACATGTAACAAGACATGGGTAATGTAAGCAAAGAGATGGAAACTGTAACAGAGAAACCAAAGGAAATGCTAGAAATCAAAACCACTGTAACGGAAATAAGGTATGCCTTGAACAAGTTCATCAAATGACAAGACAAAAGAATCAGACAGCCTGAAGATATGTTAACAGAAACTCTCAAAACTAAAATGCAAAGGTAAAAAAGAATGAAAAACATGGAACAGAATATCCAAGAACTCTGAGGCAATTACTAAAGGTGGGCCATCCATATACTGAGAATACTAGGAAGGGAAGATGGTAGAAACAAACAGAATATTTGAGACAATAATAACTAAGAAATTTTGAAAACTAATAACATACACCAAATCAAACACTTAGGAAGTTCAAGGAACACCAAGCAGGATAAATACCAAAAAACTACGTCTAGGGATACCATATTCAAACTGCATAAAATCAAAGAGAAAATACTGAAAGACGCCAGAGAGAAGAAAAAAATCTATGTCCTATGGAAGAGTACTGTTAAGAATTACATCAGACTTGTCTTAAGAAAGGATGCAAGAGAAAGTGGAATGAAATATTTAGTGTTAAGAGAGAAAAAAGGTTAAGCTAAAATTCTGTATCCAACTAAATCATCCTTCAGAAGGGAAAGAGGAAAAAAAAATGGAAAATAACAAGTGTTGGCAAAGATATGGAGAAACTGAAACCATCATCCATTGCTGGCAGCAATGAAAAATGGTACAGCCGCTGTGGAAAAGTTTGGCAGTTCCTCAAAAAGGTGACTATAGAGCTATGATATGACCTAGCAATCCCACTCCTAGGCAAATACCCAAAACATTTAAATGCAAGAAATCAAACAGAAATCTGTACAGCAATATTCACTGCAGTACTATTCAAAATAGTCAAAATATGGAAACAATCTAAATGCTCATCAACAGATGAATGGATGAACTATAGTATATCCACACAATGGAATACTGCTTAGCTCTAAAGAGAAATGAAGTCCTGATAGATGCTAGAATATGGATGAACTTTGAAAACAATATGCTGAGTGAAATAAGTCATACAAAAGGACACTCTATGATCCCACTTACATGAAACAGGTAAATGTATAGTGACTGCAGTGCAATGGATTGCTTTTACATGGCCTTTCTCAGAAAGAGGGGATCTGACTAGTACCAAAAAAGAAGAACTGGGAGCAGGGCTTGTCCTTTGGGCCCAGGATCTCTGCTCTGGGAACCTCCTAGACCCAGGAGACGGAGAGAGGAACTGCAACACTGGAGACAGCAAGAGATGGCACGAAGCAGTGGCAGAGAAACAATGGAAGCAGCAGCAGCAGAACCAGGAGACTGGCAGGAGACAGTGAGCTTCCTGGTCCACGAAGCGGGAAAGCTGAGTGCCTTTGGGCAAGAGGTTTGCCGGGTATGAGATGCCTCCAAGCACTCGGTGGAGCAAAGCTCCCTGACCCATGAAGCATGAGAGCCGAGCGCCTTCAGGCAGGAAGCTTACTGGCAGAGTGGGGTGCCTCCAAGCACTTGTCCGTGGAGCTAACGACACTTGCCTAAGCAGGGCAGATGCTGGGCTGGCCCAAGCGGCCCAAAGGGCTGAGGGACTGAGGGGGCTGGTGGCCGAGACGCTGAGAGCCAGAGAGAAGCCTGCCTGCAAGCACGGCTAAGAGGCTGTCCTGATCGAAGAACTGTACCCTGAGTTGTTTCTGATCCTGAATTGTAACCTATTATTTCCCTAATAAACCCCATCATGGCGAGTACTGTCTGTGACTTCTTTGTGGCCACTGCAATGAATTATCGAATCCAGCAAAGAAGCAAAGAGTTACGTGGGAGGGATGGATGATGGTGTCAGAATTGGTAAAAAGGTTGGAGGATGGAAGCATGTCTGAACTTTGCCTCATAGGAATTACCCTTGGGCTGTTGATCTTGATTCTTCTTCCTCCTTGTGAAGTTTGAGGAGGTCAGATGCCTCTGCTATGCACAATGACCAAATTTATCAGTGGTTACCACGGGTGGGAAAGGAGAGGAAAGGGGGTTCAATATAGTGGGGGCACTGAGTTTCTGTTACCGGTAGTAGAATAAATTGGGAAAAGATAAGTGATAACAGCTGCAGAACAGATAAACAATCAATATCACTACATTATTGTTGATGCTCTTTAGTTGCCATTGAGTTGATTATGACTCATGGCGACCCCTTGTGTGCACAGCAGAACTGCTCCATTAGTTTTCAAGGCTGTGACCCTTTGGAAGCAGATCACCAGGTCTGTCTTCTGAGGAGGCTACAGGTGGGTTTGAACTGCCAGCCTTTCGGCTAGCAGATGAGTGCTTAACTGTTTTCACCACCCATTAAATTATAAATGTAAAAATCGAAAATTAGCAAATGTTTTTTTTACAGTTGGAAAGATTTTTAAAGAAGAGTGAAGAAGAGATATAGACGTTTCCAGACAAATAAACATGGAAGAATTGGTCACCAGTAGAACTTTCTTGCAAGAAATGGTAAAAGAAGTTCTTCAGAGAGAAGGAAAATTGTATGGATCAGAACTCGAATCTACATAAGAAAAGGGAGAGCATTAGACAATGAATAAAAATAACATAAAATCTTTTCTCATTCTTAATCTAAAAATTAACAGTTTGTTCAAAACAACAATAGCAAAAATATGCTATGTGATCATAGTCTGGGAGCCCTGGTGATGCAGAGAGGTTAAGAGCACAGCTGTTAACCAAAAGGTTGGCAGTTCAAATACACCAGCCACTCCTTGGAAATCCTATGAGGCAGTTCTACTCTGTCCTATAGGGTCACTGAGTTGAAACTGACTTGACGGCAACAGGTTTGGTTTTTTGGGGATTATAGTTTATGGGTAAGTAAAATGAACGACAGCAATGTTATAGGGACAAGAAGGGGGAACTGAGAATACAGTTATAAGGTACTTGTACTACCCATGAAGTCACCTCGTGTTACCTGAAAGTGGATTGGGATACTGGTAAATGTGTATTGCAAACTCTACAGCAATCACTAAAAAGAAAAGAAAAAAAAAAGGAAATATGAATATACTAAGAGGGAAGAATATGGAATCATATATAAAGCTCAATTAAAACCAGAGGAGATAGAAAAAGACTGAAAGACAAAAAGAAAATAAAGAACAAGGGCAATGAATAAAAACCACTAATAGACGTAATGAAGAGCCCCAATGGCACAGTGGTTAAGCGCTTGGCTGCTAAACTGAAAGGTCGGTAGTTTGAACCCACCAGCCGCTCTGTGGGAGAAAGATGTGGCAGTCTGCTCCAGTAAAGACTATAGCCTTGGAAACCCCATGGGGCAGTTGTACTGTCCTACAGGCTCGCTATGAATCGGAAATGACTTGACAGCACACAACAAAAAACATGAAGACATTAATACATCAATAATCCCTTTAAATGTCAAAGGTCTATAGACACCAATTAAAAGACAGAGACTACACTGGCTACAAGAAAGTTCCTTAAAATACAAAGATACAGAATAAAAGTAAAACAAACTCAAAATAAATAGTTATATTAATTTCAGACAAAGTAGGTTCCAGAGTAAGAAAAATAATCAGGATAAAGAGAGACATTACATGATAGAAAGGTCAATTCTTCAAGCAGGCATAATAATCTTTAATGTATATGTGCCTCACAACAGAGCACAAAAATATGTGAGGCAAAACCAATAGAACTGCAAGGAGAAATAAATGAATCTAGTATTATAGCTGGAGACTTCAACACCTCTCAATTAATAGCTGACAGAACCAACAGGCAGAAAATCAGAAAGGCCGTTGTTGAACTAGGCCGTTGTTGAACTAACAATACTACAATCAACTGGATCTAATTGACATTTAGACATGTTATCCACAAAAAACAACAAAATACACAGTCTCAGGCTCAAAAGAGTATTCAGTAAGGTAGACCACATTCTGGGCCACAAAACACAACTTAAAAAGATCAGAAATCATATAAAGTATGTGCTCAGAACACAATGAAATTAAACTTGTTGTCAGGTGACATCAAGTGGGTCTCGAATCACAGCGACCCTATGTACAACAGAATGAAACACTGTCCGGTCCTGCGCCATCCTCATGATTGTTCTTATGTTTGAGCCCATTATTGCAGCCACTGTGTCAATCATTAAACTAGAAATCAATAAAAGAAAAGACAGCTGGAAAATACCAACATACGTGGAGATTAAACAACACACTTCTAAAAAACACATGGGACAACGAAGTCCCATGAGAAATTACAAAATGTTTTAAACTAAGTAATAATGAAAATACAACTTACCAAAATTTGTTGGATACAGAGAAAGCCATGCTGAGAGAGAATTTATGGTACTGGATGCACATATTAGAAAAGAAGCCAGATCTAATATCAGTAAACTAGGATTCCATCTCAGGAAACAAAAAACAGAAGAGCCAATTAAATCCAAAGTAAGCAGAAGAAAATAAATAATAAAAATCAGAGAATAAACAGAAATGAAAACAGGAAGTCAATGAGAAAGTCACTGTAGTGGTTAAGGTTGTGTGTTAACTTGGCTGGGCCATGATTCACAGTGGTTTGGCAGTTATGATGTAGTCTGGCAGTCATATGATGTTATGATCACTTCCACGATGAGATCTGATATAACGTGGTTGCCTCCATGATGGGATCTGCTGTGAGTAGACCATCAGTTGAATGGGGGTTTCCTTAGGCGTGTTGCCTGCATCAAATATAAGTGGACTCTGGCAAGACGTGGACTTTTACTCGCTCTGGATCTTGCAGCTGGCTCCTGTTCATCTGACCTCCGGTTCTTGGTACATGAGCTAGCAGCTTACCTGAGGTCTTGCCTGTCAATCTTGGGATTTGTTGGCCTTCTCAGCCTGTGAGCAAGAGCCCTGCTGTCTGACCTGCTGATCTTGGGTTTGCCAGTCCCTGCGGCTATGTGAATCAGGAGACGCCTCTATCCTGACCCATGGACTTGGAATCTTCCAGCCTCTACAACTGCATGAGCCATTTCCTTGATATAAATCTCTCACTACATATATTTATATGCTTTACTGTTTCTGGTTCTCTAGAAAATCCAGTCTAAGACAGTCACCAAAACCAAAAACTGATTCTTTGAAAAGAAAAAAATCAAGAAAATTGATAAGGGAGAAGGCATAAATGACTGATACCGGAAATGATAGAGCGATTATTATTACTGATTCCACAGACATTACAAGGATAATAAAGGAATATTATGAACAACTTTATGCCCACAAACTTGATAACCTAGATGAAATGGACCAATTCCATATAAGGCAATTTAACAAAATGTACCCAAGGAGAAAGAGATGATCTGACTAGAGGCCTATATCTGTTAAATAATTAAATCAATAAGTAAAAATATCCCCAAACAGAAAACACCAGGCTCAGATGGGTTTACTGATGAACTCTACCAAACGTATAATCAAGAAAGTATACCAAATTCTCTATCTCTTCCAGAAAACAGAAGCAGAATAAATACTTGCAAACTAATTGTACGAGGCCAAAACAAACAAAAAAACCTAACTCATTACTGCTGAGTCGATTCCAACTCATACAGACCCTAAAGGACAGAGAAGAACTGCCCCATAGGGTTTCCAAGGAGTGCCTGGTGGATTTGAACTGCCGACCTTTTGGTTAGCATCTAACTCTTATCACTACACCACCAGGGTTTCCTATATGAGACCAGTATTATGCAAATGCCGAAACCAAAGACATACAGTATTACAAGAAAGAAAAACTACAGACCAATATCTCTCATGAATATAGATGCAAAACTCCCCAACAAAAAATTAGGAAATTGAATCCAACAATGTATAACAAGAATTATACACCATGACCAAGTGGGATTTATTCTAGGTACTCAAGACTGGTTCCACACTAGAAAATCAACTGAAGTAGTTCATCACCTCAACAGGCTAAACAAGAAAAATCATAGGAACATATCAATAGATGCAGAGAAAGCACCTGACAAAATCTAACACCCACTCAGAATAAAAGTTCTCAGCAAATTAGGAAAAGAAATGTCCTTAACTTGATAAAGAATATCTACAAAATCCTACAGTAAACATCATAATTATTGGGAATAAAGTAGACGCTTCCCTGCTAAGATCGGGAACAAGGCAACGATGTTCCCATTCACCACTCCTATTCAACATTGCACTAGAAATCCTAGGTAATGCAACAAAACAAGAAAAGGAAAGTATACAGACTGTTATGGACAAAATAAGGAGACTTGGTGGCACTGTGGTTAAAATGCTCAGCTGCTAACCAAAAGGTCTGCAGTTTGAACCCACCAGCAGTTCTGCAGGAGAAAAGACCTGGCAATCTACTCCTGTAAAGATTACAGACTAGGAAACCCTATGGAGCAATTCTACTTTGTCCTATAGGGTCGCTATGCGTCAGAATCGGCTGGATGGCACACAACAACAAAATAACCTGTCTTTGTTTGCAGATGAAATGATTGTCTATATATGAAATCCCGAAAAATTTAAAAAAAAAAAAACTCATGAAACTAATAATTGATCATACCAAAGTAGCAGAATAAAAGATTAATATACAAAAGTCAACAGCTTTCCTATATACAGTAAAGAACTACAATTTAAAATTAAAAACACAATAGCATTTACATTGGTACCAACAACAAAAATGAAACAACATAAATTTAACAAAATATGCAAAAGATATATATGCTGTAAACTATAAAACTCTGATGAAAGAATTCAAAGGTCTAAATAAAAAGAGAGCTATTCCATGTTCATATGCATGGGAAAACTCAATGTTGTTAAGGAGTCAGTTCTTCCCAATGTGATCTATACATTCAATGCAATCCCAGCAAGTCATTTTTCAACTATCGACAAACTTTGTCTAATATTTACATGAAAAGAGTAAAGGCTCAGAAGAGCCAACACAATATTGAAGAAGAACGAAGTTGGAAGACTGACACTACACCATTTCAAGACTTACTCTGAAGCTACAGTAATCAGGACAGTAGGGTACTGGCAAAAGAACAGACAAACAGATTAATGGAACAGAAGAGAGAGACCAGAAATAGACACAAATATAGTCATTTGATCTTTGGGTAAGGACAAAAGGCAATTCAGTGGAGAAAGGACAGCTTTTTCAATAAATGGTGTGGAACACCTATATATCCACTAGCAAAAAAAAAAAAGGGAATCTAGACAGAATCTTACATCTTTTACAAACATTAACTCAAAATGGATCAAAAACCTAAATGTCAATGCAAAACTATAAAATTCTAAGAAAACAATATAGGAGAAAACCTAGGTGACTTTGAGTTTGGTGATGATTTTTTAGATACAAAACTAAAAGCATGATCTACGATGGAAAAAAATGGATAAATCAGGCTTCGTTAAAATTACAAACTTCTGCAAACGTTTTGTTATTTATATATTTACTACAATAAAATAGTTTTAAAAATGAAAAACTTGATTCTGCAAAAGAGAATGAAAAGATCTAAGCCAAAAACTAGGAGAAAATCTTTCCACAACACGTGTCTTAGTCATCTAGTGCTCCTATAACAGAAATACCACAAGTGGATAGTTTTAACAAACAGAAATTTATTCTCTAACAGTCTAGTGGGCTACAAGTCCAAATACAGGGCATCAGCTCCAGGGGACAGCTTTCTCTTCTCTGTCAGCTCTGGTGGAAGATCCTTGTCATCAATCTGCCCCTGGTCTGGGAGGTTCTCAGTGCAGGAACCTCCAGTCCAAAGGACGCACTCTGCTCCTGGTGCTGCTTTCTTGGTGGTATGAGGTTACCCTGTCTCTCTGCTAGCTTCTCTCTTTTATATCTCAAAAGAGATTGGTTCAAGACACAATCCAATCTTGCAGATTGAGTCTTGCCTCATTAACCTAACTGCCACCTATCCCACCTCATTAACATCATACAGGTAGGATTTACAACACATAGGAAAATCATATCAGATGACAAAATGGTGGACAATCACACAATACTGGGAATCATGACCTAGCCAAACTGATACACATTTTTTTTTTTTTAATTGTACTTCAGGTGAAGGCTTACAGAACAAATAGTTTCTCATGAAACAGAAGTACACATGTTGTTTTATGACCCTGGTTAACAACCCCACAACATATCGACCCTCTAACTTCTCAACCTTTTCTTTTTGGGGGTGAAAATACACATAGCCAAAGATACACCATTTCAAAAATTTCTACATGCACAGTTCAGTGACACTGACTATGCTCTTCCAATTGTGCTGTTATTCTCAAGATAAAAGCTTACAGAACAAAACAGTTTCTCATTAACAGTTACTACAAATGCTGCCCTATGACAAAGGTTAACAATCTCACAACACATCAACAATATCCTTACTCAACCTTGGGTTCCCTATCACCAGCTTCCTTGTCCCCTTCTGCTTTCTGGCCCTTCTCACTGGACTCCTGTACCTCGTTAGTCTCATTTGGTTTTACGGGGCTGTCGACTCCCAGGCTGAACGGCGAACCTCGGAGGTAACTTCACCACTGAGCTAAAAGGGTGTCTGGGGGCCATACTCTCGAGGTTTCTCCAGTCTCCTGTAGGCCAGTAAATCTGGTCTTTTTTTTTGTGAGTTAGAATTATGCTCTACATCCTTCTCCAGCTCTGTCCAGAACCCTCTGTTGTGATCCTGGTCAGAGCAGTCAGTGGTGGTAGCCAGGCACCATCTAGTTGTACTGGACTCAGTCCGGTTGAGGCCTTGGTAGCTGTGGACAATTAGTCCTTCAGACTAATCTTTTCCTTGTATCCTGTTCTCTTCATTCTCCCTTGCTCCCGAAGGGATGAGACCAGTGGAGTATCTTAGATGGCCGCTCACAGGCTTTTAAGACCCCAGACGCTGCTCACCAAGGTAGAATGTAGAGCATTGTCTTTATAAGCTGTGTCATGCCAATTGAGCTAGATGTTCCCTGAGACCATGGTTCCCACAGCCCTCTGCCCAGCAATTCAGTCCCTCAGGGAGTTTGGATGTGTCAGTGGGGCTTCCACGACCTTTCCTTGTACAAGTTGTGTTAGTTTCTCCTATATTGTGTACTGTCTCACCCTTCACCCAAGATACCACTTAGCTATTGTGTATTTAGTATTTCCCCCCCACCCCTCCCATCCCTGGTAACCAACAAAGATTGTTACATTTTGTGATACACATTTTTTTTGGGGGGACACAATTCAATCCATGACAACACCTAAGTGGTAAAAAAAATTGGTATTCAAAATATAAGGTCCCTGGGTAGGGCAAAGGGTTCTTGCTCAGCTGGTAATGTAAAAGTTTGTGGTTCAAACCCACCCAGAGGTGCCACAAAAGGCCTGGTGATTTTCTTCCATAAAGATTACAGCCACGAAAATCCTATGGAACAGTTCTACTGTATAATACATGGGGTGTCATTAGTCGGAATCAATTTGAGAGCAATGGGTTTGTTTTTTTATGCAAAATCTACAACGAACTCTTAAAACTCAGCAATAAAAAACCAACAAACCAAAAGCCGTTGCTCATGAGGAACCTGTACATAGACCAAGAAGCAGTCGTTCGCATAGAACAATGGGATACTGCATGGTTTAAAGTTAAGAAAGGTGTCCATCAGCGATGTATCCTTTCACCGTATTTATTAAATCTGTATGTTGAGCAAATAATCCAAGAAGCTGAACTATGAGAAGAACGCAGCATCAGGATTGGAAGAAGGCTCATTAACAACCTGCGTTAGCAGATGACACAACCTTGCTCACTGAAAGTGAAGAGGACTTGAAGCACTTACTGATGAAGATCGAAGATCACAGCCTTCAGTATGGATTACATCTTAACATAAAACAAAAATCCTTACAACTGGACCAATAAGCAACATTGTGATAAACAGAGAAAAGATAGAAGTTGTCAAGGATTTCATTCTACTTGGATTCACAATAAACACCCATGGAAGCAGCGGTCAAGAAATCAAAAGACTCATTGCATTAGGCAAATCTGCTGCAAAAGACCTCTTTAAAGTGTTGAAAAGCAAAGATGTCACCTTGAAGACTAAGGTGCGCCTGACCCAAGCCATGGTAATTTCAATTGCATATATGCATGTGAAAGCTGAACAATGAATAAGGAAGACCAAAGAAGATCTGACGCCTTTGAATTATGGTGTTGGCCAAGAATGTTGAATATACCACGGACTGCCAGAAGAACAAATCTGTCTTGGAAGAAGTACAGCCAAAATGCTCATTAGAATCAAGGATGGCGAGACTTCATCTCACATATTCTGGACATGTTATCAGGAGGGACCAGTCCCTGGAGAATACATCATGCTTGGTAAGGTAGAGGGTCAGCAAAAAAGAGGAAGACCCTCAAGAAGATGGACTGACACAGTGGCTGCAACAATGGGCTCAAGCATAATGACGACTGCGAAGATGGCGAAGGACCAGGTGGTGTTTCGTTCTGTTGTACACAGGGTCACTTCGAGTTGGAACTGACCCAATGGAACCTAACAACAACATTATATTGGAAGAAAGGAGCCCTGCTGGCATAGTGGTCAACCGCGTGGCTGCTAACTGAAAGGTCGGTGGTTTAAACCCATCAGCCACAGTGCAGGCAAAAGATGTGGTAAGCAGCTTCCATAAAGGTTACAGCCTTGGAAACCCTATGAGGCATTTCTACTTTGTCCTTCAGGGTGGCAATCAGTCCGAGTCAAATCGACCTGACAGCAGTGGGTTTTGGTTTATACTGGAAGTACAGCCACAATGCTGTTTAGAAGAATAGTGAGATTTTCTCTCATGTATTTTGAACATTTTATCAGGAAGAACCAGTCCCTGGAAAAGGACATCATGCTTGGCAAAGTAAAGGGTCAGCAAAAAAGAGGAAGACCCTCAATGAGATGGATGGATACAGTGGCTGCAACAATGGGCTCAAACATAGCAATGATTGCAAGGATGGCACAGGACTGGGCAGTGTTTTGTTCTGTTGTACACAGGGTCGCTATGAGTCAGAACCAACCTGATGGCACCTAACGACAACAACATATAAGTGATAAAAGTATAAAAGAAAGCAAAGAAATGATCATCAAAAAGTCGAGATACTTATTACACCAAAAGGGCAGAGTGAAGACTGTGACTGAAAATCAACTCATGGCGGGGAGAGTATGTCAGGATCGACCTATCTCTATAACACAGACATTCATTTGTATACTACTCAACTATACACCTACTATAATTTTTTCTGCATCTATGTCTCTCAAATTTAGAAATGGAAAGAAACGTGCAATCTGAAAATGGGCATTGTCTTAATTATCTAGTGCTGCCACAACAGAACCACCACAAGTGGATGGCTTCAACAAAGAGAAATTCATTCTCTCACCGTCTAGTAGGCTACGAGTACAAATTCAGGGCATCAGCTCCAGGTGAAAGCCCTCTCCGTCCGCTCTGGAGGAAGATCCCCATCATCAATCCTCCCCTGGACAAGGACTTCTTGGGAGCAGGGATCCCGGGTTCAAAGGATGAACTCTGCTCCCAGTGCTGCTTTCTTGATGGTATGAAGTTTCCCTGTCTCTCTGCTAGCTTCTCTCTTTTATATCTCAAAAGAGATTGGCTTAAGATACAATCCAATCTTGTAGATTGAGTTTTGCCTCATTAACGCAACTGCTGCCTATCCCACCTCATTAACATCATACAGATAGGATTTACAACATATAGGAAAATTACATCAGATGACAAAATGGTGGACAATCACACAATACCAGGAATCATGGCCTAGCCAAACTGATCCACATATTTTTTGGGGACACAATTCAATTCATAACAGGCATATACAAAATATATACCCCAAAGCACATACCTACTGAAAAATTCCACATTTTCCTAGTAAAAGCAGATAGAAAACAATCATACCCATTATTCCATTCCAACTGTACATTATCCTAAAGTTTGTAGATGGTACATGCCAAAAAAAGAAAAAGAAAAAAAAAAAGGTAAATAAATAAGAATGTTAAATGGGAGGGCGGGCTGGGGGGAGTCCCACTCCACTGTATGTTATAGATTAAATAATTGTGTATGTACAACTCCAAAAGATGGTACAGATGATTATAGGACTAAGAGGTTTTTAACAAGTATTCGGATTACAAAATATCAAAGAAAGGTTTACTTTAAATATGTTTGAATTGACTTGACAGCAATGAGTTTGGCTTTTTTTTAAAGCAGTTGAGAAATTAACTTTTAAAAGATAACATGTATTTTAGTTAAAAAAAAAAAAAAAAACCTAAAAGGAGTGTAATTAAGTAAATTAAAGAATCTAATGAAAAAATCATAAATGACATCCAAATAAGCTGAAATAAATGAAAATGTTCTTAGAAAACTGTTCTCCTCAGATCGTTATTTCCAATACACTTCCATAAAATTCCAAGTAATTTATTTTTTAGGACTTCACAAAAAAATACATTAAAAATGTATTTGGAAGTGCAAATGTCCACAAAATGTCAATATGTTCTAAGGAAAAAGGCATGCATGGGGGCTTGTCCAAAAATGTCATATATATAATTCTACATACTTTATAAAGCTATATATTAGTGGAGTGTCAGTATAAAAATACACAACTAGACCAATGGAAAAAAACAGCCCTGGAAAAGGCCAACCAATCTATATAAAGTTGATTTGTGACACAGCAAGCAATGTGGCATAGTGACAGAAAGCACGTATACTTCAATATATGGGGTAGTGTCAACTGGATGGAGTCCCTGAGTGGCGCAAAGGGTTAAGTGCTCTGCTACTAACTGAAAGGTTGGTGGTCTGAATCCACCCACAGGCACCTCTGAAAAAAGGTCTGGTGATCTACTTCCAAAAAAATCAGCCACTGAAAACCCTAGAGAGTGCAGTTCTATCTGAAACACATGGTGTAACTATGACTCATAATCACCTCTACGGCAACTAGCTTTTGTTAAGTATCAACTAATTATCTAATGATACTTAATCTATTCCCATGTGCTCCATATGTAAAAAAAATCAATTCCAGGTAGATTAGTTTTAAATACAAAGAAGTTATAATACTTTCAGATGTTATAAACAAATGATCTTATGACATCAGAATAGAGAAAAAATTAAGAGTAAGACATAAGCAGAGACTAAAAAATTCAACTATATTGAAATTTACAACTATTCATCAAGGGGCAAATAAAATGAATGAAAAGATAAGTTATATACTAGGAGAAAAACTCCCAAAGTTTGTAAAGATCTAAAAAGTCATAGAAATACAAATTAACAGTGGGGAAATATGCATAGCCTCGTCAGTAGTGGAGTAGTGTAAAGTAATTACAGAATAAAATCAAAGACACCATTTCACACTCTTTACAAGAGCAAAAATTAATTAGATAAGCAGATAGAACAAATAAAAGACATATGCATACTTTGTGGGAGGAAAAAGTTGTAAAATGCATCAATATTTCCTAGTAAATTTGAATATGGCTATGGTCTACAACTCAGCGATTTTCCATCACTGCAGAGTTACTGTGCAGGAGCACATGGAGCCCAGAAGGAGAATGAACAGAAGAAGAGTAGCAAGACTCACAAGAGCAAAAGTTAGACTTGAAACACCCATGGGTAGGTAGATTGTGGTGCATTCATACAATGGGAACATACATACATAGGCGCATGGGTAGACTAGAGCTACAGACACTAACATGTATGAAACTCAAAAGCATCCTGAAGAAACAAGTCACTGAAGAACCCAGACAAGTGATAATTGAATTTACAGAAAGATCAAAAGAGGCAAAACTAAACAATATAGAGTTTATGGATTAAGACTTAGGCGATAAAGCTATAATAGCAATAATATCGGTAACAGTCATAAACTTCTAAATACAGATAGCAACAATCTTCAGACAGGAGGAGATGAGATCAAGGTGGGACACACTGGGAAGCCATAAAAACTGACCAAGGTCTATTATCAGCGACTCAGATTACTATTTCAATTACACCGGAGAAGTTTATGCACTCCTTGTTTATGATATAGAAAATTTAAAACATTATTTAAAACATAAAAATAATTTTCATGTATTAATTTTACAAAGTCATGGGAAAAGCCCTTCTTTTTGATTTTACTTATCTTAGTTCAGAAAGGCTTTTATACCTAAACTATAGCTATCTGGATCTTAGAAATTTACATTTATATTCACTAGAACAAGCGTTGTAAAAGCAAAATAATGGCCACAATCCAAGTGTCCACTCATAGCGATAAAGATAAAAATCACAACAAAAATACTAAGGTCAATTGTACATAGTATTTTGAAGTTTTATAAGAATTTAGATTTAAGCTACCTGTGCGTTGTTATGAAAAGATGAGCAGAATAATTTGTTCATGAAAAAGGAAGTATAAATTCTAAGCTATCTTTTGAGTAACAAACTAGAAAAAATAAAAAAATTTCTATGCTATTTCCTTGCTTCTACATAAACACTGGCAAGATGCTTCAGACAGTAATAATCCCACACAGGATCCAGCTGGACTCACTGTCCCCAGCTTCATACCTGTGGTGACGTCAGGAGAGCACCACCACCCAGGACCCCATAAACAGTCAGGGCCTTGACCCACAAACTCTTTCCCCCCTTTTCTAACCTGTAAAACAGTGTGAGGGGTGGAGCTGTAGTTTTAGAACTGCAGAGAACATGCTTCAGTGCCTGGGAGAAGTCAAGAAAACTGCTAAGAGAAACAGGACAAGGGTGGCGCTGGAGAGCCGGGTCTCAGCCTCCACAGACAGAGCTGTGCCGTCTTCAGGCTCTGGTCAGGAGACTCTGTCATTCAATACAGAGCACAAAGGCCCAAGGTGGGAATGCTAACACCACATGGTGCCAGCTCTGAGAGTCACATAAGGAAGGTGAGCCCAGGCATCCAAATCTTGAAAAGCCACATATGTATAGAGGAAGGGCCCAATGACAGTGGAGTAGGGCCTTAGGGTGCCTCCTACAGCTTAGTCTTTTTTCTTCCTTGAGGAACCACAGTCTCTCAGCTGGTCCCCCAATAATTCATATCAAACTTCACCCACTTATGGTAAGAATAACCCAGTTCTCTGTAGAACTCACCATTTCCTTGCTCCAGCTTCTGGAAGTCTAAAAGAATGCTGTCTCTAAGCCCAAGAAGCCACTTCAATAAGAAGGGTGGGAGTGGAAGCAGAGCACCGGGCAGTTTGGAAGCAGATGAATGTTTGGTCCACACTCTAGTCAGAGTAGTTGAAACTGGACTTGTGATTTACAGATGGTCGCCCTAGGTCCCCAGCTGCCTGGACTGGACTAGGTTCTACCTGTACCACACTTGAGACCTGAAATGGAAGAAAGATGGGGAGGAAACAGCGTTGAGTAAGCAGGGAGTGACAGGTTTTTGGCTTCCTCCCAGGCTCAGGGCAATGCTCCCCACTGAGGGCATTTGCAATGAAGGCAGAACAGGCCCCAGCCCCCGGAGCACACACCTGCATTGTTCATGCAACTCCATGGGCTCCTCTTTCTGGCAACAAGATCACATACGGCAGGAATTTACTTATCCCAAACCATGACAAGCAACCAGGCCCAGCCAGGATGGAAAGCTTGAACCTGATTTCCTTCTGGGAGTTAGGGTTCCAAGGTTGAAGCAGTGGGTTCACCTATGTAACTTTAACTTTGTCCCTTACAGATCAACACATGCACTGTTACTTGATAACTAACTGGTGAATTTTCAGGAAGAATGTATTTTTCAAGTTTTGTCAATGAACTCTTCACGGTTCATTCATTTTTAATTATGTGCAGTTAAAATACTTCTATTGTACTCTAAGAATTTTTTTCATTTCATTTATAGCATTGTAATATATGATCAATTGTTTTCCTGTTGTTTCTGAGAAATCTGGGAGGATTCCTGAACACTTCGTCTTTCAACCTTATAATAAATCAATCAACAAGTAAATAAGAAAATCATTAAGTTTTCTCTAAGGAGCCATTTCCCTCCTTTGTTCTCATTTCTTTCCACCCTGCTACCCTGCTTCTCCTCCAAGCTGATTCCTATTCTTTCATTTCTTGGTCTCAGTGTAAATGTTCTCTCTCTCACATCATCTTTACACCAGTGTCTCACCTTTAAGTACTATCCTTCCTTTTATTATTTTTTCTAATAGCACTCTCTAAATTTAATTCACTTCTGTCATGGATTGCGTTGTGTCCCCCAAAAATGTGTGCCAACTTGGCTAGGCCATGATTCCCAGTACTGTGTGATTGTCCACCATTTATGTGACCTTCCTATGTATAGTAAATCCTACCTCTATGATGTTAATAATACGATGTTAGTATGATGTTATAATGCAAAAATTATCGAACAATATCATTAACGTTATGAGCAAATAAAATTTTGCTGAAAATCATTCAAAAGCAGCTACAACAGTACATTGACAGGGAACTGATAGAAATTCAAGCTGGAGTCAGAAGATGACGTGGAATGAGGTATATTATTGCTGATGTCAGATTAATCCTGTCTGAATTCAGAGAATTCCAGAAAGATATTCAGAAAGATGTTTACCTCTGTTCTATTTATTATGCAAAGGCATTTAACTGTGTGAATCATAACAAATTATGGATAACACTGCAAAGAATGGGAATCCCAGAACAGTTGTTTGTGCTCATGAGGAACCTGTACATAGATCAAGAGGCAGCTGTTTGAACAGAACAAGGGGATACTGTGTGATTTAGTCAGGAAAGGTATGTGTCAGGGTTGTATTCTTTCACCATACTTACTCAATCTGTATGCTGAGCAAATAA
The DNA here is from genome assembly GCA_030035585.1 of Dugong dugon. NCBI lineage: Eukaryota > Metazoa > Chordata > Mammalia > Sirenia > Dugongidae > Dugong > Dugong dugon. Next base: position 17,576,681 of record CM057462.1, on the reverse strand, counting down.
TCCAAGAAGCTGGACTATATGAAGAAGAACGAGGCATCAGGACTAGAAAAAGACTCATTAACAACCTGTGTTATGCAAATGACACAACCTTGCTTGCTGAAAGCGAAGAGGACTTGGAGCACTTATTGATGAAGATCAAAGACTACAGCCTTCAGTATGGATTACACCTCAACATAAAGAAAACAAAAATCCTCATAACTGGACCAACAAGAAACATCATGACGAACGGACAAAAGTTGAAGTTGTCAAGGATTTCATTTTACTTGGATTCACAATCAACACACATGGACGCAGCAGTCAAGAAATCAAACGATGCATTGCACCGGGCAAATCTGCTGCAAAAGACCTCTTTCAAGTGTTAAAAGCAAAGATGTCACCTTGAAGACTAAGGTGTGCCTGACCCAAGCCATAGTGTTTGCAATCGCCTCATATGCATGCGAAAGAGGGACAATAAATAAGGAAGGCCAAAGAAGAATTGATGTTTTTGAATTATGGTGTTGGTGAAGAATACTGAATATACTATAGATGCCAAAGGAAAAAGCACAGCCAAAATGCCCTCTGGAAGCAAGGACGGCGAGACTACGTCTCACATACTTTGGGCATGTTATCAGAAGGGATCAGTCCCTGGAGAAGGACATCATGCTTGGTAAAGTAGAGGGTCAGCAAAAAGAGGAAGACCCTCAATGAGATGACCAACACAGCAGCTGCAACAACGGGCTTAAGCATCATAACGATTGAGGACGGAGCAGGACTGGACAGTGTTTTGTTATGTTGTACACAGGGTCACTGTGAGTTGGAACCGACTCGACGGCACTTAACAACATGATGTTAATGAGGCACGACTCAATCTACAAGATTAGGTAGTGTCTTAAGTCAATCTCTTTTGAGATATAAGAGAAGCGAGCAGAGAGACATAAGGACCTCATACCATGAACAAACAAGAGCCAGGGAACAGCACATTCTTTGGATTCAAGGTCCCTGTGCTGAGAAGCTCCTCGACCTGGGAAGATTGATGGCAACGACCTTCCCTCAGAGCTGACAGAGAGAGAAAGCCTTCCCCTGGAGCTGGCACCCTGAATTCGGACTTCTAGCCTCCTAGACTGTGAAAGAATAAATTTCTCTTTGTAGAAGCCAACCACTTGCGGTAATTCTGTTATAGCAGCACTAGACGACTAGAAGAGAATTTGGTACTGAGAGTGCGGTGCTGCTCTAACAGACACCTAAAATGTGGAAGCAGTTTTGAAATTGTGAATGTATAGAAGCTGGAAGAGTTTTAAAGTGCCTAACAGTAAAAGCCTAAACTGCCTTGAAAAAACTGGTGGTGGAATTACAGACATTAAAGACAATTCTGGTGAGGGCTCAGAAGGAAGTGAGGAAAACTGTTAACATGGGAAATGGCTCAGATGGAGAGAAGCAGCAGCAGAGAAATGGCGGCAGCAGAACCAGGACACCAGTGTGAGACAGTGCTGGAGCTGACCCAGAGAGCAAGAGAGCTAAGTGCCTCTGGCAGGAGGCTTCTGGGCGGAGTGGGGGTGCCTCCGATCACTTATTGGTGGCTAGACTTGCTGACCTATGGAGCAAGAAAGTTGAGTCCCTTCCAGGTGAAGTTTACTGGTGGACTGGAGTGCCTCCAGGCACTTATAGGTGGTGCTAAAGAGCTTTGGAACACTTTTCCCAGCAGGGCAGACAGGGGCTGTGAGCCCTGAAGGGCTGAGAGGCCAAGGAACCAGAAAGCAGAAGCCGAAGAGACAAGGAACATAGGAAGCCAAGCTGCCTCCGTCTCAAAGAGTAGGGCCATGACCTCTGGGGTCTCAAAGGGTGGAGTCTCCTCTGGGGTCTCAAAGTGTGGAGTCACCACTCAGACAGACTAGGAGCATGGGGCCACCCAAATTCGAGGAAAAGCTGTTGTTCCAGTGGGCCTAGAAGGCAGAGCTGAAGCCCAGGCTGAGAGGCTTCCACTCAGGATCCAGAGTGTGGCCAATACCTAGAGTCTGGTGCTGTTATCCTTTCTTTCCCTCCAATTTCTCCCATGTGTAATTGAAATGTCTAGCTTGTGCGTGTTCCACCACCGTACTTTGGAAGCAGATAACCTGTATTCTAGATTTCACAAATGAAGAGAAACTTTTGGATTTTGGACTTGGCATTAAGACTTTTGCTATGATATGAGGGGGTGAAAATGTTTCACATGTGGCAAAGACATGAACTTTTGAGGGCCAAAGAGTAGAATGTCATAGAATTGTGTTCCCCAAAAATGTGTGTCCACTTGGCTAGGCCACGATTCCCAAGATTGTGTGAATGTTCACCATTTTGTCATCTGATGTGATTTTCCGATGTATTGTAAATCCTACTTCTATGATGTTAATGAGGCAGGATTAAAGGCAGTTATGTTAATGAGGTAGGACTCAATCTACAAGAATAAGTTTTGTCTTAAGTCAATCTCTTTTGAGATATAAAAGCGAACAGTGAGCAGAGAGACGCAGGGACTTCACACCGCTAAAAAACAAGAGTCAGAAGAACAGCTTGTCCGTTGGACCCAGGGTCCCTGTGCTGAGAAGCTCCTCGACCAGGGAAGATTGATGGCAAGGACCTTTCCCCAGAGCTGACAGAGAAAAAAAGCCTTCCCCTGGAGCTGGCACCCTGAATTTGGACTTCTAGCCTCCCAGGCTGTGAGAGAACAAATTTCTCTTTGTTAAAGCCATCCATTTGTGGTATTTCTGTTATAGCAGTACCAGATGACTAACACATCATTTCCAGCATAAACTAGATGCTTTTTCAGTATGTAGCATCTCAAGAACCACTCCAGAATTGCTCAATCAAAATCCACATTGTAACAAGATCCCCAGGTTACCCACGTTGACATTCAAGTATGAGAAGTATTCACTGATCTACAGCCTGTAACTCAAGGAATGTGCATTCTGTAAATGGATGCCCTTTGAAACATCGACATTATATCACTGCATTATCTTCCTGATCCACAACCAATCTCCATGTCTAGATCTTCTCACAGTCTTTGTTAACTTGTTCATGACAAGCTCCTGTCCTGCCAGATATCACTCAAACATGGTTGTCATTTTCAAAATCCATTTGCAGTACAAAAACTGCTTAATGCCAGTGAGTGGCTGTCCACTGGCCTTCAAAAAGCTTAGAGTAGTCAGCATGGTTCTAAACGACCTGCTGCCACTGCCTCCTCCAGTCTGGCTCACACAAACCTTCCCTACCACACTTTCCCTGTTTCAATCATCTCTGATTTTCATCAAGGAATGGATGATACTGGGTTCTTTGCCACCTCAGGGATTTGCACACTCATTTTTCCCAACAGAAATATTCCTTCCACCCCCACCCATACCACACATATGTAGCTAAATAAAACTAATTTTCTGAATCTTCACTTAAGTAATTTTCCCTTTCAAGCAGTCTAAACGGATCCTCGGGTTAAGTCCTTTTATTACAGGTATCAGATGTCCCTGGTTTGCATTATTTATCTAAAATCGTCTCCCAAGTTACACTGTAAATCTATGAGCAGACACTACCTAACTTGTTTTTTTGTTCCTTCTGGTCTATGACACTGACCAGTGAGGACACACACAGATTATCACCTACTGTATATACTCTTGAGCAGCACTATCCAATAGAACTTTCTGCGAAGATAAACATATTCTGTTTCTGCACAGCCCAATATGGTACCCACTAGCCCCATGTGCCTATTTAGCACTGAACATATGACTACTGCAGCTAAGGAACTAAACTTTTTCTTTCAATTTTAATTTTAACTGAAACAGCACCATCTAGCTAGTGGACATCACAGCTCTAATAGACTCACCAGAACACTAAGCAAACAACACAGCACAGAGGGTGTGAAAATTGTCATCAACACAATGCAGAGCTTCACAGCTTTTTGTTTGCTGGAAGCCTGTCCCATAAGGAAACAGAACTAAAAAAAGCAAACGTAACAATCAATTCAATTTGCCTGTATTTCCATGATTAAGGCTAAGGTCAACCTAAGCTGGATTTACCTCATTCTAAAACCTACAATGATATTTAAACATAGAAATGAGCGGGTGTAACTGAGGAGACAGGAGGGGCGCTCTCTGAGAAGGTGACATTTGAAGTGAAACATGAATTATAAGAATTATCAAATTCTTATGCTTAAAAAAGTTTTCCTCTAGAGGCACACCAAGATAACAGAATAGTCAGATGTTTCATGTCGTCCCTCTTACACCAAAGACTCAAAAAAACAAGTGAATCAGATATATGTGACAGTCTAAGAAGCCTAAGCATTGGAAACAAAGCTGAAAAATTGAGCAACAGACTGAGCAACAGATAGAAGAAGAGACAATTCAAAAACAGCAGAAATGGAGAATTAGGGATTGCTGCTGTGCTGCTAACTGAACCTGCACAGTATGGACATATTAAGGCAAGCAGCAGCATCCCCAGCCGAAACCCACCCCACCTGGTACAGCTAAGCAGGAGCAACTCTGAACACACCTCCAGAGTCAAACAGGAGTAATACCAGACCTCTTACAAGAGTTGAGTGCACACACCCAACCCACCACACGCACTCCAGCCCCCACCCACCAGAGCTTCACAGGCCAAGGAACACTCTTTCCCCCTCCCTCACTCCCCTCCCCTCTCCAACACCAATCCAGCAGCATTAAACACCACCATGGCCCCGATCCAGAGGCGCCCACCCTTCACCCAGCCACTGGCATAGGGGAACCATGGGTCTGCAGCACCCTCTACCCCCTCTGATCACCTGCAATAGTGCCTTGCTGGCAGAACCAGCACAGCATGTCCACACTGAGACAAGGTGGGCAGTGTTCTCGGTGGCTGAAGCCCACTTGATCTGTAGCAGCCAAGCGGGAGCTACACACCTGTGGCATGTGACACTGCCCCGCCCCTAAACCTGTACCTCTCAGCCCAGTCCAAGGCATCTGCCCCTTTGCCCAGCAACTGGCGTAGAGAGTCTATGGACTTGCAGTGCCCTCTGCCCTCTCCAATCACCCGCACCAATACCTTGCTGGCCAGGCATGGCCATACTGGGATAAAGTGGGCAGGGTTCCCAGCTGAAGCCCACTTCACCTGCAGCAGCCAAGTGGGAGCTGCAGACCTGTGGCATTCACCACTGCCCTGCCCCCTAAGAAAAGAGCTTAACCACCAACACCAGGAGACTGAGGGCTGGTGGTACCACCCACTCCATCCAGCCACCAACAACGGGGGCCTGAGGACCAGTGGTGCCCCTCAATCCCTCCAGTCAAAGGTACTGGGCACCCAAGGACTGGCTGCACAATGTCCCCATGAGACACTCTAGTGGAAAGGGGCATGCCCTCCAACCAGGCACGCTTGGGTAGCTGACAGCCCCCTGCCTCACACCTCACATCACCCCACACTGCAACCAAAGACTTGTGCCTGCTCCAAATACCCCCACACTGCCCTGCCTGCCCAGGACTGTAGGTAAGAGTCTCCTCACCAAATACCTAGTGACCAAGGACCCTGGTACCTTCACCCTGACCATCCAGCAAGCAGCAGTGTGCGCACACAACACCCAACTCAATGACCAGAGAGAACAAACACAACTCACCAAAAACACCACCCACATCCTCAGCAGCCCCACAAGAACAGCGAACAAGGACCCGTGCTCACACACCTAGTAGCTGCTCTGCCCACTCAGGAGGTGAGAGCTTCAACGTGGCCAGATTAACCACCCGAACAGCACACACACCCTGCCTACTCAGATATATCAAAACAGAACAAAACAAAAATTCAGGACACAATAAACAAACATACAGTAAACAAATATAATAACTTTTTGATTTCTAGACACAACAGTCAATATCAAATAAAAAAGCAGGACAAGAGAGCTCTAGCAAGTGACAAAATAACCACAAAAACTTCTGAAGGAAGATAGGGCAATGGAACTACCTGATAAAGAACTCAAAAGACTAATATACAGAGCTCTCTAAAAGAGCAAGGAAAACACAGACAAAACCAAGGAAAACAGATAAAATAATAGGAGAATTTAGAAAAACAATACAAGAACAAATAGCAAAATAAATAGGCTATTGGAAACCATACAAAAACAACAACTAAAAATCCAAAAGATTAACAATAAAATTTCAGAGTAAAAAAATTCAACGGAATATAAGAACAGAATTGAGACAATGGAAGACAGAATTAGTGAGATTGAAGACAAATCCCTTGATACCAATTTGTCTGAGAAAAAATCAGAAAAAAAAGAAGAAAAATGAAGAAAACCTAAGAATTATGTGGGACATTGTAAAAACAGCATGGGGGCGGTATCTGACCTCCTTTAACTTCACAAGGGGGAAGGAGAAGCAAGACTAACAGCCCAAGGCTGATTCCTATGAGGCAGGGGTCAGACATGCCTCCTCTCTTTGCCATCTTCATGAATTCTGACACCAACCGTCCCTCCCACAACACTCTGTACTTTTCTGCTGGGTTCAGTAACTCACTGCAATGGTCACACAGAACTCACAGACAATATTCACGATTATGGAGTTTATTAGGGAAGTAACAGGTTACAATTCAGGCTCAGGAACACTCAAGGATAAAGTTCTTCCATCAGGACAGCCTCTTCCCAGCCTTGCTTGCAGGCATGCCTCACCCGGGCCCTAAGGCACTCAGCTTTCTCCTTCTGTGGGCCAGGAAGCCCACGACACTGTCTCCTGCTGCTGGGTCTCTTGTGCCACCACTTCTCACCGTCTTCAAGGTTATAGCTCGCACTCTGTCTGGGTCCAGGGGCTTCTCAGTGCTGGGATCCCAGGTTCAAAGGACATGCTGGCTCCTGGCTGTTCCTCCTTGGTGGTGCTAGGATTCTCCGCTCTACTCTGAAATTGGCTCTCTTTTAAGGCAAAACTGACCAATCCTCTTGGTGGACCACAATTACCTGGGTGGGAGTTACAAGACCATGGCTAGAAGGCCACACAAAAGTAATCAATTGTACTGCAAACACCATCAAGAAAAAAAAAACATATGACTGGAGTTCCAGAATGGAGGAGGGATAATGGAAAACACAGAATTGCTGAAGATTTGCTGGCAGAAAACTTCCCTAACATCACGAAACATAAGAAGATATTCATCCAAGAAGCTCAACAAACCCCATACAGGATAGACCCCAAAAGAAAGCCCCTAAGACATCATAATTAAACATGCCAAAACCAAAAACTAATAGTCCTGAGAGCAGCCAGGGGAAAACGAAAGGTTACCTAAAAATGAGAACCAGTAAGACTAAGCTCTGATTACTTAACAGAAACCACGCAAGCAAAAAGGTAACAGGATGACATACATAAACCTTACAGGAGAAAAACTGCCAGCCAAAGATTATATATTTAGCAAAACTGTCTCTCATATCTGATGACAAAATCAGAACATTTCCAAATAAACAGAAATTACAGGAATATGTACAAACCACACCAAAATTACAAGAAATATTAAAAGGAGTCCTCCAGTTAGAGGACACCAGACAACAATTCAGAATTAGGACACAGGACAGATCAACCAGACACCAATCCAGACAGGGAATTCTCAAAACTAAAACAAAGCTAAAAGACTGAAAATAGGAAGCCAAAGATGTCAATATGTAAACAACACCACCAAAACAAAAGAGAGGGAATAAATGGTGCAGTTATAGAACTTACATATGGAAAGGAGATGAAGGCAATATCAAGAAATAAAGGCAATATCAAGAAATAAAAGATTGGTTTAAGCTCAAAAAAATACAGGTAAATTTCAAAGTAACCACAAAGGAAAGTAATAAACCTACCCACCAAAATAAGAAAGAAGAAAAACATAAAGACTCAGTAAAAACAAAATGAACAATAATGAAAAAAAAAAAGAAAATCCATAAACTAAAAACTCAGCACAGACTTCCGGGCAACATGGTGCTATAGTCAGAAGCACCATGCCATCCCTCCACAGCAAGATCTGAAAAACTAAGTCAAACAGAGTCACACGTCAGTCCTGAAACCCTAAGCATCAAATGAAGAGATAAAGAACTCAGCCAAACACCAAACGGAATAAGAAACTGACCAAGAATAGAGATCCAGGAGAGATACATGCAGAGGTTCCCCATAAGCTACTGTACCATGGATCCACCATCTTGGACTCCTATCGGCAATCAGCGAACAGAGGATATGAGAAAGTAGCTTCACGGAGCTTCCAGCAGGAGACAGAACAACCTATAACCAACGATATGCGCTTTCCCACCCCCACCCTTCTTCATCCCCACTCGGCCTCCTCTGCTTCCTGTAGTCAGTCTCTTGGCCGCAGCCACAGTCTCTTGGCCGAGAAGCACCGGCTTCACCTCAGTGTCACTTGGATTCCAACCGCCCACACTGGCCGGCTCCCTGAGTGCCATTTGTTGGCTGCTGGGGTTGCTTTTTTCCACTTCATTAGATTTCTTCCTTACCTCTCACCACCTCCCCCTCCTTTCTCTCAAATACTTGGCTCTGTGGCCACCTTTGCTTCTTCCTGGCGGGCTGCGAGGTGCCGCTCCACTGTGGAACTGCTTCCCGGCCCGAGCCTCCATGCTGGTGGGACCCCCGGGTTTTTTGTTTGTTCTGGTTTGTTCTGTTTTGATTTGTTTGTTTTTTCTTTTCTCAGCTTGAGAGCTCCTTCTGGCTGGGCAGTGCCATGTGGCTTGGGAGGTACTCCCTTACTCTGCACAGATGCACAGTGACACCTCTGGGGGCATTTATTTTTTCTTGTTTCTTCTCTTTTCTCCTTTTGGTTTTTGTTCATCTTCAGTTTCTTAATTAATTTTTTTCTTTCATCTTTTTTCTTATTTTTGTTTTTCTCCACTTCTCAGTCTCTCATCTCTCCACTCCAATGGCAAGCTCCCTTAGCACTATTTTTTGTATGTATTTTTTTGGCTCCTGTACCTCTCTCCTCTCTCTCCTCTTCCCCATACTCAGCTCCACACATCACAATCTCCCACCTCTTTCCTGCTACCTGCACTGTGCGCTGAACATCACACCCCCAAGCAGCACAGGCAAGGTCTACTGGAACCTGCCCTGCACTGATTCCCAGCCCGCCCTGTTGCCCTAGTATGTGCCACAACCAATCCCAGCAACTCTCCTTCAGCTGGACCTGCCCTGCTGTACCATACCTGAATGACTGACACTGCCCACTGGAGAAGGAGGTGAAAAGTATCATCCCCACAGATGAGCAAACAACAAAGAACGCACAGACCATCTGTTCAGACATAACCAAATAAAACAAAAAAGCAGGACGAAAAAAAGAAATCTACAATCAATAAACGATGAAAATAACTACTGAAAACCCCAAAGACGGCAGACAATATCAAAACATATACAAAAACAGGACATGATGGTTCTAGTAGGCGTCCAAAATAAAACATTTAGATGACTTTACAGTAGAAAAAAAGGCACTAGAACTGATAGGGAATCCAAATCTCTAATATTCAGAATTATCCAACAGTTGAAGCAAAAAGCAGACAAAAATGAGGAAAAAGTAGACAAATTCATGGAAAAAGCAGACAAATTCATGGAAAATACAGACAGTAAAATGGAAGAATTCAAGAACATAATACAGGAACAAAATGCTAAAATAAATTCACAACTAGAAATCGTACAAAACCAACAATTAAAAATCCAAAAGATAAACAACAAGATTTCAGAAATCGACAGTGTCATAGAAGGGGAGGAACAGGTTTCAAACGATGCAAGACAGGATCAGCAAAACTGAAGACAAACACTTGGATACAACTCTGACGAAAAATCAGAAAAAAGAACTAACAAAAATGAAGGAACACTGAGAATTATGTGGGATACAATCAAAAGCAAAAAACTGCGAGTGATCGGCGTTCCAGAACAGGGGGAGAAAACAGAAAACACAGAGAGGATCACTGAAGAACTGCTGACAGAAAACTTACCCAATACCATGAAAGGTGAAAAGCTGACCATCCAAGCAGCTCAACGAACCCCATATAGGATAGACCCCAAAAGAAAATCACCAAGGCATATCATAATCACACTCACTAAAACCAAAGACAAAGAATCCTGAGAGCAGCTCAAGAAAAACAAAAAGGCACATACAGAGGAGAAACAACAAGACTGAGCTCAGATTATTCGGCAAAAACCATGCAGGCAAGAAGACAATGAGATGACATATATAAAACCTCTAAAGAAAAAAATTGCCAGCAAGAATAATATATTCCACAAAACTCTCATTCAAATATGGTGAAATTAGGTCATTTCCAGATAAACAGAAATTAAGGGACTATGTAAAAACCAAACCAAACCTACAAGACTTATTAAAGGGAGTCCTTCGATCTGAGAACAAACAACATCAGACCACAGGCTAAATCTAGGATACAAGACTGTACTAGCCAGATACCAACCAAGGAAATGAACTCTTAAGGACTATCCAAAACCAAAAGAATTACAACAGGGAACCAGAGAGGTTACTCTTTAAATGACAACAACATCAGAACAATAAAACAGGGAATAAACAGTGTAGGTACACAACCTGCTAATGGAGAGGAAGGCAAAGCGATACCAAGTAATAATAAACTGGTTCAAACCTAGGAAGACAAGGGTAAATTTCAAGGTAACCACAAAGAAAGTTAACAAACCTACTCATCAAAATGAACAAAAACATGAAGTCTCAGAAAAAAAAAAACCTACAAAAACAAATGAAAAAAAATCCACAAACAAAAGGAATTCAGCACAGGAGAGTGAGAGGAACAAAGAAAACGTCAGCACCACAAAAAAAAACCATTACAAAATGACAGCAATAAACTCACACCTATCAGTAATTATACTGAATGTAAATGGCCTAAATGCATCCATAAAGAGATGAAGAGTGACAGAATGGATAAAAAACAGGATCCATCACTATGCTGTCTACAAGAGACATACCTTAGAAACAAAGACGTAAATTTATTAAAAATCAAAAGATGGAAAAAAATATATCAAGCAAACAGCTACCAAAAAAGAGCAGGAGTGGCAATACTAATCTCAGATAAAATAGACTTTAAAACAAAATCCACCATAAAAAACAAAGATACTATATGATGATTAAGAGGACGATCCATCAAGAAGACATAACCATGATAAACATCTACACACCCAATGACAGGACTCCCAAATACATAAAACAAACTAACAACACGGATGAAACTGGAGAACATTATGCTGAGTGAAATAAGTCAATCACAAAAGGACAAATATTGTATGAGACCTCTACTGTAAAAACTCATGTAAAAGTTTACACACAAAAAGAAACAATCTTTATTGGTTACGAGGGATGGGGGGGAACTAAATAGAAAATTGATAAGTGGTAACTTTGGTGAAGGGTAAGACAGTACACAATACTGGGGAAGCCAGCACAACTTGTACAAGGAAAGGTCATGGAAACTCCATAGACACATCCAAACTCGAGGGACTGAATTGCTGGGCGGAGGGCTGTGGGGACGATGGTCTCGGGGAACATCTAGCTCAACTGGCATAACACAGTTTATAAAGACAATGTTCTACATTCTACCTTGGTGAGTAGTGTCTGGGGTCTTAAAAGCCTGTGAGCAGCCATCTAAGATACTCACTGGTCTCACCCCTTCGGGAGCAAGGGAGAACGAAGAGAACAGGATACAAGCAAAAGATCAGTCCAAAGGATTAATGGACCACAGCTACCATGGCCTCCACCAGACTGAGTCCAGTACAGCTAGTTGGTGCCTGGCTACCACCACTGACTGTTCTGACCGGGATCACAACAGAGGGTCCTCGACAGAGCTGGAGAAGGATGTAGAACAAAATTCTAACTCACAAAAAAAAGACCAGATTTACTGGCCTAAAGGAGACTGGAGAAACCTCAAGAGGATGGTCCCCAGACACCCTTTTAGCTCAGAGGTAAAGTCACTCCTGAGGTTCACCGTTCAGCTGGGGACTGGACAGCCCCATAAAACAGAATGGGACTAAGGCACAGCAGTCCAGGGACAAGGACTAGAAGGCAGGAGGGGACAAGAAAGCTGATGATAGGGAACCCAAGTTTGAGAAGGGAGAGTGTTGACAAGTCATGAGGTTGTTAACCATTGTCATAAGGCAATATGTGTACTAACTGTGTAATGAAAAACTATTTGTTCTGTAAACCTTCATCTAAGGTACAAAAAAAAAAAAAAAAAGAATTATCTATGTGAGATCAAATTGACAACAGCAACCCAAAAGATTTGATGGGAAGCCTAGGGGCAAGTGAGTTGAAGACAATGGTGATGGAATAATTTGGAAAAGGATACTGAGAACAGCAGCACAACTGGAAGAACATAATCGATGTCACTGAATTATACATGTAGAAATTTCTGAAACAGTGTATCTTTAGCTATGTATATTTTTACCAAAAAAGAAAAAGAATAAAAAGGTCCTCCAAGGTTGAGAAGGCAATGTTGACATGTTGTGGGGTTGTTAACCTATGTCATAAAATAATATGTATACTGTTTAATGAGAAACTATTTGTTCTGAAAACCTTCACCTAAAGTACAATAAAAAAAATTTAAAAAAAAAAACTCGGCACAGAAAATTAAATGGAAGAAAGAAACCATCAACACCACACGCACACAAAAATAAAACAAAATGACGGTAGTAAACTCATACCTATTGATAATTACGCTGAATGCAAATGGTTTAAATGCACCAGAGTAAAGAGACAGAGTAGCGGAAGAGATTAAAAAAACATGATCCATCTATATGTTGTGTATAAGAGACACATCTTAGACACAAAGACATAAACAAACTAAAACTCAAAGGGCAGAAAAAATACACCAAGCAAACAATAACCACAAAAGAGCTGGAGTGACAATATAAATCTCCGATAAAATAGACTTTAAAGCAAATTCCGCCATAAAGGATAAGGAAGGACACTATATAATGATTAAATGGGTCAATACACGAGAAGGACATAACCATAATAAATATATACGCACCAACGACAGGGCTGCAAAAATACATAAACTTTAACAGCATTAAAAAGAGAAATAGACAGTTCTACATTAACAGGAGGAGACTTCAGCACACCACTTCTGGTGAAGGACAAAACACATAGAAAGAAACTCAATAAAAATATAGAAGATCTAACTGCCATAATCAACCAACTTGACCTCAAAGACATACACAGAACACTCCACCCAACAGCAGCAAAGTATACATTCTTTTCCAATGCATGTGGAACATCCCCAGAATAGACTACATTTCAGGCCACCAAGCAAGCTTCAACATAATCCAAAACATCAAACTGATACAAAGCATCTTTTCCAATCATAATGCCATAAAAGTAGAAATCAATAACAGAAATAGCAAGGAAAAAAATCAAATACATGGAAACTGAACAATATCTTGCTTAAAAACTACTGTGTAATAGAAGAAATCAAGAATGGGAAAAAAATCCACAGAATCAAATGAGAATGAAAACACATCTTACCAAAAACCTTTGGGACACAGCAAAACCAGTGCTTAGAGGTCAATTTACAGCAATAAACGTACACATCAAAAAAGAAGGGCCGAAATAAAAACATCAACCCTACAACGTGAACAAATAGAAAGAGAGCAGCAAAAGAAGCCTACAGGCACCAGAGAAAAGGCAATAATAAAGATCAGAGCAAAAATAAATGAATAGAGAACAGAAAAACAATAGGAAGTATCAACAAGACCAAAAGTTGGTTCTTTGAAAAGATCAACAAAATTGGCAAACCACTGGCCAAACTGACAAAAAAACAACAGGAGAGGAAGCAAATAACCTGAATAAGAAATGAAATGTGTGAGATCACAACCGAATCAACTAAAATAAAAAAAATCATAACAAAATACTATGAAAAATTGCACTCCAAAAAATTTGAAAACCTAGAGGAAATGGACAAATTTCTATAAACACACTACCTACCTAAACTAACACAAACTGAGGTGGGAAAACTAAACAGACTCATAAAAAAGAAGAGTCTGAAGAGGTGATTAAAAAAAAAAAAAAAAGATTCTGAAGAGGTAATTAAAAAAAAGAAAGAAAAACTCCCAACCAAAAAAAGCCCTGGCCCAGATGGCTTCACTGGAGAATTATATCAAACTTTCAGAGAAGAGTTCACACCAATAATACTCAAACTATTTCAGAGCATAGAAAAGGAAGGAATTCATTCTATGAAGCCAGTATAACCCTGATACCAAAGGCAGGGAAAGACACCACAAAAAAATGAAACTACAGACCAATATCCCTCATGAACACAGATGCAAAAATTCTCAACAAATTTCCAGCCAACAGAATTCAACAGCCTATCAAAAAAATAATACCTATTGACCAAGTGGGACCCATACCAGGTATGCAAGGATGTTTCAACATTAGAAAATCAATCAACGTAATCCACCACATAAATAAAAGAACCACATGATCATCTCAATCGATGAAGAAAAGGCATTTGACAAACTCCAATTCCTGATAAAAACTCTCAGCAAAATAGGAATAGAAGAGAAATTCCTCGAAATAATAAAGGGCATTTATACAAAACCAACAGCCAACATCATTCTCAATGGAGAGAGAATGAAAGCATTCCCCTCGAGAACGGGAACCAGACAAGGTGTCCTTTATCACTCTCATTCAACATTGTGATGGAAGTCCTAGCTAGAGCAATAAGGCAAGAAAAAGAAAAAAAGGCCATCAAAATTGGAAAGGAAGAGGTAAAACTATTCCCATTGGCAGATGATATGATCCTATACACAGAAAACCCCAAAGAATCCACAAGAAAGCTACTGGAACTAATAGATTTCAGCAAAGTAGAAGGATAAAAGATTAACAGAAAAATCAGCTGGATTCCTCTACACCAACAAAGAGAACTTTGAAAAGGAAATGAGCAAATCAATACCATTTACAACAGCCCCCAAGAAGATAAAATACTTAGGAATAAATCTAACCAGGGACGTAAAAGACCTATACAAAGAAAAGTACAAAACACTACTGCAAGAAACCAAGAGACCTACAAAAACTGAAAAATATATCATGCTTATAGATAGGAAGACTTACCATTGTGAAAACGTCAATACTAACCAAAGCAATCTACAGATACTATGCAATCTCGATCCAAATTCCAACAGCATTCTTTAACAAGCTGGAGGAACAAATCACCAGTTTTATACGAAAAGGGAGGAGAACCTGGATAAGTAAAGCATTACTAAAGAAGACAAAGTGAGAGGCCTCACACCACCTAATCTTAGAACCTATTATATAGCCATGGTAGTCAAAACCGTCTGGTACTGGTACAAAAACAGACACATAGAACAATGGAACAGATTGAGAATACAGATGTAAATCCATGCATCTATGAGCAGCTGATGTTTGACAAAGGGCCAAATTCCGCTGTTATTGTGGGATGCTGCTGAGTTGGTTCCGACTCATGGTGAACCTATGTACAACACAACGAAACAATGCCCGGTCCTGCGCTATCCTTACAATTGTCGTTATGCTTGAGTCCACTGTTGCAGCCACTGTGTCGATCCATCTCGTTGAGGGTCTTCCTCTTTCTCTACCAAGCGTGATGTCCTTCTCCAGGGACTGGTCCCTCCTGATAACATGTCCAAAGTGTGTGAGACAAAGTCTCACCACCCTTGCTTCTAATGGGCATTTGGCTGTACTTCTTCAAAGACAGATTTGTTTGTTCTTCTGGCAGTCCATGGTATATTCAATATTCTTCGCCAACACCACAATTCAAAGGCGTCAATTCTTCTTCAGTCTTCTTTATGCATCGTCCAGCTTTTGCATGCATATGAGGCAAGTGAAAACACCATGGCTTGGGTCAGGTGCACCTTAGTCTTCAAGGTGACATTTCTGCTTTTCAACACTTTAAAGAGGTCTTTTGCAGCAGATTTGCCCAATGCAATGTGTCATTTGATTTTCTGACTACTGCTTCCACAGGTGTTGATTGTGGATCGAAGTAAAATGAAATCCTTGACAACTTCAATCTTTTCCCCAGGATATATAAAGAACTACCACTCAACAACATACAAACCATTTTAAAAATGGGCAAAAAACCTAAACAGACATTTCACCAAAGATGATATTCAAATGTTCAATAAACACACAGAAAGATGCTCGATGCATTAGTCATTAGGGAAATGCAAATCAAAAACACAGGAGATACCACTACATCCCTACTAGGATGGCTATTATCAGAAAAACAGAAAACAGCAAGACTTGGGGAGAATGTGAAGAAATTGCTGGTGGGATTGTGAAATGGTGTAGCCTCTGTGGAAAAGTTTGGCAGTTTTCAAAAAGTTACACACACAATTACCCTAAAAAAACCAAACAAAGCTGGTGCCAATAAATCGATTCTGACTCATAGCAACCCTATAGGACAGAGTAGAACTGCCCCATAGGGTTTCCAAGGAGCACCTGGTGGATTCGAACTCCTGATCTTTTGGTCAACAGTCGTAGCTCTTAACCACTACACACCACCAAGGTTTCCACAATTACCCTATGATACAGAAATTTCCATTTCTAGGAGTGCTGGTGGCACAAATGGTTAAGCACTCAGATGCAAAACAAAAAGTTGGCTGTTCAAACGCACCTGGTGGCTCTGTGGGAGAAAAGCCTGGTGATCTGCTTCTGCAAAGATTACAGCCAAGAAAACCCTATGGTGCAGTTCTGCTGTCACAAGTCATCACTATGAGTCTAAAATCGCCTTGGATGGCACCTAACAACAAGAAGTATATACCCAAAAGGCTTGAAAGCAAGGATGCAAACAGGTATTTTCACACCAGTGCTCACTGCAGCACTATTCATAATAGTCAAAAAGTAGAAAGAAATCAAACTAAGGTCCATCAACAGATGCATGAATAAAGAAAATGGAATATTATTCAGTCATGAAAAGAAATGAAGTTCTCATAAATGCTATCACACGGATGAACCTTGAATACATTATGCTAAATGAAATAAATCAGACACAAGAGGACAAATACTGTAAGATCCCACTTAAATGAAATATCTAAAATAGGCCATTGTAGAGACTAAATGGTTACCGGGGCGGATAGGAGGGAGGAGGGGAGTTAATGTTTAAGAGGCACCGAGTTTCTGCTAAGGGTGATGGAAAAACTTGGAAACTGACAGTGGTGATGGTTGTACAACGTGGTGAAAGTAATCAGTGTTGCTGAATTGTATGTGTAAAAATGGTTGAAAGGGAAAAGGTTTTGTTGTATGTATTTTACCATACACATACACACAAAAAATAGCATGAAATGCCACTATTTAAAAAAAAGAGAGAGAAAGAAAGAAAGTTACTTTCTTGGTCTGAGTATATAAGTGAAAGGAGAAAAATTTAGATACCATGGGACATACGGAGGAAGGTGGTACGTCAACAATTTAATGCCAACTTTAGACTGTAATAACCTAGAAAAATAAAATCACACCTGAGGAACTGCAGTATGTAAAGAATGGACTTTTTAAGGTAATTAGGTCTAGGTCACCTTGTTATTAATATGAACAACAAAAACAGGACTGCTTCCATACCTCCCCCCCAAAAAAATCACATGAATTCTAAGTAGCAAGAATAAAGAGATTACACTAATGGCATTGGAGTTCCCAATGATTTCTCAAACAGGGACATTTAAATTTAACTAAACCCAAACCCTGTTGCCATCAAGTCGATTCCCACTCACAGCGACCCTATATGACAGAGTAGAACCGCCCCATAGCATTTCCAAGGAGCGCTTGGTGGATATGAACTGCCGATCTTTAGGTTAGCAGCCGTTGCTCTTAACCACTACGCCACCAGGGTTTCCACATGTTAAGAAAAAGCTGTGTAAATAACTCGACTGCGCCTGCGTGCCACGACAGCCTATGTAACCCTCGATAGTTGTATGAACTTCCTTGTTTAAAAGTGTTTGAAAAAATGAGCCTCCAACAGATCGGGGAGCAGAATTTGACAAACGTTCTTTCTGCTCCTTGCTCGTGCACCTGCAGTAAACACTCCTCCTCCCTCCTCACCTCGGCGTGCCTGACTGCCTCAAAAAACACGCATCGGGGAGGACCACTTTGGTTCCAGTCTGAGAACCACACTTTCACTTAGCGAGGATCCACACGATTTTTACCTATTAACGTACCAAGAGACACAGTTCCACCCCCACCTACTCGGCCGTCCAGAAAGCACCTCCTGCCCAGCGGGGCCGGGATCTCGGAGGAAGAGGCAAAGTGGCAGCGGCGGCCGCTCCTCCAGCTACAAGTCCCGAGTCCCTGAGAGGGCGGAGAAACCAGGAGTGCGCAGGGGAGCAGAAGCAGCGCCCTTAGACCCCGGGACAGGAGTCTGCGGGTTCACCTTGTAGTGGATCAGGCCAACTGGCGACAGAATCAAAACCTACCTCACACCCCCGCTGTAGAGCGACGAAACTAGGCGGCCCACTTGACGACGCACATTTCTGCTTCCGGTTTCTGGGACGCTTGGTGCCTCAGGGGAAGGGTTCCGTGCGGGAACCCAGAGAACTCTACTTAGTGACCGAGGAGTTCAGAGTCTCCCCCTTGTATTTCGAAACTGACCATTGCTGTCCTTATTTCCTCTATAGAGAAAATCCTAGGTTTTCTTAAGTGAGTAGATGAACTGAGCCGCCAATTTCAGTAACCAAAGATACCCTTGGGGAGCAGAGAAAGTTGTTATTTGCATATTGGGCCGTTTGAAAAAAATTTACCATGTTCTTTAGAGAAATAATTTCTTTGCTCCTCATAAATATTTCCCCATCTTTAGAATTGTTGAAATCTGTAGTTTTGCTTCTGTTTCATGATTTGTCATCTCTTGCATATCAGGTATCTTTCCCTAGGGGCATTGTACAAACTGTGCAAATCCAGGCTGATCTCTTCAAGTGCTGAGGACCCTGGAGAGAGGACTTTTCCAGGGTGAGAGGCAGGAAGCTACCTGTTGTTCTGAGGGCCAGGAGGTAAAAGGTGAAGTACCTTTGAAAATGACAACTGTAAACAGTTTTTACATTTTTCTCATATATACACACATGTAATAAAGTGAATAATGTGTACTAATCTTAAGTGTACAGCGTAATGAATTTTTACATCTGGATATACACTCATATAACTCCTCTGAGATCAAGTTAGGGAAAATTTTCAGCACACATGAAGATTCCCTCCTGCCCTTTTCCCAGCTGATGTTCATCCGAGGAGTAACCCGTGTTCTGACTATTATTGCCAGAGTTCTGATTTGCCCATTCTTGGACTTCATATAATTGGAATAATACTGCATGAAGTATATTGTGTCTGACTTCTTGTCAACATAATGTCTGTGAGATTTTATCTATGTTGCTGCACAGCAATGATTTATCTTTTTTGTCTCTGTGTTTTATTCCAATGAATGAAAATACTACATTTTTTTCTTACTCATTTATTCATTCATTTTATTCTGTTGTTAAAGTTTGTATTATAACCCAGCATGTGGTCTATCTTGATGAATTTAATGAGCATTTAGAAATAATGTATCTTATGCTGTTATTGGGTACAATGTTCAATAAATACTAGGTCAGGATGGTTGATGGTGTTTGTCTTAGTTATCTAGTGCTGCTATAACAGAAATACCATCAGTGAGTGGCTTTAACAAACAGAAATTTATTTTCTCACAGTTTAGGAGGCTAGAAGTCCGAGTTCAGGGTGTTGGCTCTAGGGGAAGGCTTTCCCTCTCTGTCAGCTCTGGAGGAAGGTCCTTGTCTCTTCTTGATATCCAGCTCAAGTTCAGGTTCAGGCCTAGTGTGACTTTCCCCAATAAAGACAACACCAGGGTGAGGAAGAAAAAGAGGATTTATCCCGAGCTTGTGCACAAGCTGAGGCGGAGAGGAATGCAGTCCTCAGATTCTGCCTGCTAATGTTAGCATGTCTCATTACCCTGTTAAGTCTCACTCTGCCTAGGAGAGTGATTTTTACTATGTTAATGAGCCCTTTTCCTGAACTTTGGGCTCAAGGTTCTTGTGCCGGTGTTAATAGTTGACACTTGGCGTCTTGCGGTTAATGTTCTGAAAGTTTAACAAGAAGTTGTGGTTTTATTCTCACAAGCTTTATGTAAACTAGGCTTTTTCAAGACGTACTCATGGTATCATTCTGAGCTTCTGCTCCTGGGCAATCTTCCTGTGACTTGGCATCTCTGCTTCTCTCACTTGCTTGTTTAATCTCTCTAAAAAGATTGACTCAAGACACACCCTACACTAATCCTACCTCATTGATAGAACAAAGACAACCCATTCTCAAATGGGAATATAACCGCAAGCATAGAGGTTAGGGTTTACAACACATATTTTTGGGGGACACAATTCAATCCGTAACAGTGATGTTCAGGTCTTTTATATGCATGCTGACTTCCATATCCTTGTGAAGGTGGGAGGAGGGGTAAGGACATAGTCTAGAAAATGAAGAGAAACATGATGAGATCAGAATGTTTTCATGTATTTATAGATGAAACAGCCATGATTAATGGACCCTCAAATGCTTGGGAAATGTTGTTTCATGTTAATATTAGACTGAGGGGCAAATCACATCCCCATTGTGTTATTGAAGATGCTGTTGGACAAAATGGACCATTGATCCAATATGGACTTTATCATTTCTTGGGTTTAGTTTGCTAGAGGGTATTGTTTTTATAATATTGATTAAGATTACAGAAAAAGAGACATATTATGTGATAACTTTTCCTGTGATAAAGGGCAGTAAGGCAAGTTGGCTGAGAAGAGGGCTCAAATACCATAATACACATCACCTAAGGTGGTTGTTGTCAAGAAGGCTGAATAGGCAGTAGTCTCAAAATTCAAACTTGAGAGTCTAAATTCCAGCTCTGCCACATACCAGCCATAAGTTTTTTTTGTCAAGTCACTTCACCTCCTTCAGCCTCAGTTTCCTCTTACATGAAATTGGAGATATAACAATACCTTCTCCATAGGGTGTATGAGAATATCTACTCGTGTTGTGCTTTTGTTTCATCCTTTCCTCCTCCTTTTGGTGATGATATTGTGATTTTTCTTTGGGGAGTTGCCTCTCCTTTAGTTTGGTCCAAATAGTTTTAATTAAGGCTGACCTCACTTCCTGCTGTAAGGATAGGCGGATGACCCATGTACAACCCTGGCCACAGTGATTGGTTCAGCAGTTAGCATGTGACCTGCACAAGGCCAATCAGAATCCATTCCAGGACCTTTGCTTCAGTTGTTGGGGGTAACGCTCTAGGGTTGTTAACTTGATAGGATGTAAGCATGGAGTTGATGGCATTCACCTCATAATAACATGAGGATGGTCTAAGGATGAAGCAACTTAAAGGGAAGTAGAACAGAGAGAAAAAAACAGTGCTAATGACATTGTTGAGCCCGTGGATACAGCCAAGTTTTTAGCCAGCTGTCTCAGAAATGTACAAGCTTTTGAGACAATTTTTTTTTACTTAAAAATTTTCGATCTGTATTTCTACTAACTGCAACAACAACAAAAAAATCTTCACTAATTTTGGGCTATTGGGCTGATAAAATGAGATTACACATTTAAACTGCTTAGCACACCGGACAGAGAGTAAGTGCTAAATAAATAATATCTACTACTACTAATCCCCCACACATCTGTCAGTTTGTCATACTGTGAGGGCTTACATGTTGCTGTGATGGTGGAAGCTATGCCACCAGTATTCCAATACCAGCAGGGCCACCCATGGTGGATAGATTTCAGCTGAGCTTCCAGACTAAGACAGGCTAGGAAGAAGGACCTGGCAGTCTACTTCTGGAAAAAAAAAATTAGCCAGTGAAAACCTTACGAATAGCAGTGGAACATTGTCTGATAAAGTGCTGGAAGATGAGCCCCTCAGATTGGAAGGCACTTAAAAGATGGATGAGAAAGAGCTGCGTCCTCGAAGTAGGGTCAACCTTAATGACGGGGGTGGAGTCAAACTTTCGGGACCTTCATTTGCTGATATGGCATGACTCAAAATGAGAAGAAACAGCTGGAAACATCCATTAGTAATTGGAATGTGGAATGCACAAAGTAGGAATCTAGGAAAATTGGAAATTGTCAAAAATGAAATGGAATGCATAAACATCGATGTCCTAGGCATTAGTGAGCTGAAATAGACTGGTATTGGCCATTTTGAATCGGACACTCATATGGTCTACTATGCCGGGAATGACAGCTTGAAGAGGAGTGGCATTGCATTCATTGTCAAAAAGAACATTTCAACAGCTATCCTGAAGTACAACACTGTCAGTGATAGGATAATATCCACAGTGGCATAGTAGTTAAGGGCTGGGCTGCTAACCAAAAAGTCAGCAGTTCAAATCCACCAGCTGCTCCTTGGAAACCCTATGGGGCACTTCTACTCTGTCCTATAGGGTCGCTAAGAGTCAGAATCGGCTCGATAGCAACCGGTTTTAAGGGTACAAGGAAGACCAGTTAATAGGACTATTGTTCAAAGTTATGCACCAACCACTAAGGCCAAAGATGAAGAAATCGAAGATTTTTACCAACTTCTGCAGTCTGAAATTGATCGAACATGCAATCAGGATGCATTGATAATTACTGGTGATTGGAATGCAAACATTTGAAACAAAGAAGAAGGATCAGTAGTTGGAAAATATGGCCTTGGTATAGAAATAATGCTGGAGATCGCATGATAGAATTTTGCCAGACCAACGATTTTGTTGTCCGATTAGGGTCCAAGCTCTGAAGCAGTTGAGCCAATGAAACATACTCCAAGTCAGAAACAGAGAGAAAGTTTATTTAGGAGGTGGTCACCAACAGGGAATCTGACAGCAATGCAGGCTGTCTCTATGGAGTCCTGAAAGGCAATTTTACATTAGAGCTTATATATGATTTTTACAAAGATTAGTAGCGTCTTTGTAGCCCAGATGGCATGGCCAGATGAGTTATTCATTACAAGATAATTACAAGAGACTGTTTATCAGACTAAAGAGATATATGCTGGGCATTTCCTTATCAGGCTAAAGATATATGTGCCAGACATCTGGCTCTAATCTTCCCGTGGGGGGTCATAAGTCATAGGTGGCTGGACAGAGCAAAACAAATTCATTAACAAAGGTATGTGGAAAGGAGAATGCAGGTAGAAAAAACTTACAGGTTCATCATGGTGTTAGTTATGTCAAGCTCTCAGTCCCCATTTTAAAAAGGAGAAAACATGCTGTGGAGTATTAGGATCACAACTTTTTCATTGCAAATAACTTATTTCAACAACATAAATGGTGACTATACACACGGACCTTGTCAGATGGAATACACACGAATCAAACTGACTACATCTGTGGAAAGAGACGATGAAGAAGCTCAATATCATCAGTCAAAACAAGGCCGGGGCAACCGCGGAACAGATCATCAATTGCTCATATACAAGTTGAAGTTAAAACTGAAGAAAATTAGAACAAGTCCACAAGAGCCAAAGTACGACCTTGAGTATATCCCGTCTGAATTTAGAGACCATCTCAAGAATAGATATGACACATTGAACACTAATGACCAAAGACCAGACGAGTTGTGGAATGACATCAAGGACACCATACATGAAGAAAACAGGTGGTCATTAAAAAGACAAGAAAGAAAGAAAAGACCAAAATGGATGTTAGAAGAGACTCTGAAACTTGCTGTTGAATGTCGAGTGGCTAAAGCAAAAGGAAGAAGTGATGAAGTAAAAGACGTGAACAGAAGATTTCAAGGGGCGGCTCGAGAAGACAAAGTATTATAATGACATGTACAAAGAGCTGTCTCTCAGTATAGGTGAAAATTTAAAAAATAATTTTAGTATTTTCATCTAGGGTTTATGTAACTTTGAAAAGCTTAGAGATATTAGTAAGACTGTAGTTTTTACCAAGTGAGAGGGGGAGAAAAGAATTGTGTGTGTGTGTTTTAGAGAGGGGATAAGGAAATTCCAAGGTAATAAGCATGTACAACGGTGCGTAGAAGAGAACCTGGCATTTAATTTTCTGTCAAAATGGAGGAGACTCATGGCTTTAGAGGAAAGTCTATGGTTTTCTTAACCTCAAAAATTATAAAATAAATATAAAGCCTCAAACCTGTATCATTTTGAAGGATACTGGCATATACAAAATAAAATATCTGGGAAACACAGGAATCTATTGTACCACATCTTTATTTTCTATGGTAGGTATAAATTTGTAATTCCTGTTTTGTACTGAAAACCATGTCCTACTAAGAATTTTCAGCTGTGTGATTTGGGTTTATTTTTGGTATTGCCATCAGTGAGGACAGACTCTTGTAGAAACATCCATTCTGGAGCATCTTGGGATTAAAAAATTGTGGGGAACTGGGAACACTGACAGGGAGGTGGCTTCCTTGAGGGCAGAAGTAGGATGGCCTCATGAAGGTTTTTGTAATATTCTTGAAATGTTCTAGAGTATAAACGTATGATTTTACATTTTAATGAGAGAATTTGTAGACAAAAGGGTGGAAATTTGCTTTAAAGTTCAGAATGTTGCACTGCTTGTTCAAAATGTGTTTTGAAATATTCACCAAATGGGTACTTACCTATACTTATCTCCCCATAGTATCTGATATTAGAAATAAAGTCAAAGTAAGAAAGAAGCTATTAATAACAGTGGCAGGGGCAGTTCACTCATTGCCATTCTTCATTTGACAAGGATTTCAGGAGCACCTTAGTATGTCCCAGGTATATTAAGATAGAGGGCATGTCTTAGTTATCTAGTGCTGCTACAACAGAAATACCACAAGTGGATGGTTTTAATGAAGAGAAGTTTATTTCCTCATAGTCAAAGTAGGCTAAAAGTCCAAATTCAAGGTGTCAGCTGTAGGGGAAAACTTTCTCTCTCTCGGCCTTCTCATCAGTGTTCCCCCAGACTAGGAGCTTCTCGGTGCAGGGACGCCGGTCCAAAGGATGCATTCTGCTCCCGGCACTGCTTTCTTGATGGTATGAGGTCCCCCTGTCTCTCTGCTCACTTCTGTCTTTTATATCTCAAGAGATTGCCTCAGACACAATCCAGTCTTGTAGATCAGGTCCTGCCTTACTAACACAACTGCCACCCATCCTCCCTCATTAACATCATAGAGGCAGGTTTACAACATACAAGAAAATCACACAGTACCAGGAATCATGGCCTAGCCAAACTGATACACACATTTTTTGGGGGACATAATTCAAACCATGACAGGGCATAAAGTGATGTGGAAGACAGGGACTAAAACTGGACAAATGGGTCTGTGCCCAGCATGCAAGGAGCCAATCTTTCAGATGCTGGTTTTGAGAGAAAGAGTTTATTTCACAGGCTAACAAGCAGTAACTCAGAGGTATCAACCTCAGATTCAATTCTTCAATTTGAGGAAGCATTTACATTTGATAGGCTTGGGGAATTATACAAGTTCATATAGGAGTGGAGGAAGGCAGGTGAGCAGGATCAGGAAGTTCTACATATTCATAGTTTTTACTGATTATTTATTATGGGGTGAGGCTAAGACTTGGCACGGAAGCAGCAGATGGATCTTTGCTTTTGAAATGGGCTCAGCTACTGCAGGTGACGTATGTCCGGTGATTTTGGTTCTTTGACATGAGTCTTTTCATAACTTGGCATGAGTTCTCTTGTGTTATCGAGCATGTGTGGCAGCCCAGGGTTGTCTGTCAATCATCTTTGTCTGTTCTACGCATGTCTGACCCCTCTGAGCCAGTTAGATCTGGATCCGTTTAGGGCTCTCCAGGCAAAACCAAACCCAAACTCATTGCCGTTGAGTCGATTCTGACTCATAGGGATCCTGTAGGACAGAGTAGAACTGCCCCATACAGTTTCCAAGGAGCACCTGGTGGATTTGAACTGCCAACCTTTTGTTCAGCAGCCGTACCTCTTAACCACTATGACACCAGGGGCTCTCCAGAGGGTCTGCAAAACAACTTAGAGGAAGTGAGTGACGTGGTGGGGAGGTGACTGGGAGTGGCCTGATAACTGGTGGAGTACTAATTAATTAGGTGTCCTCCACCTCTAGGGTTCCCTAACAGGACCATTCTTACCTACTGAAGCCTGTCCTTTGTGGAGGAGACAGGCCAAAGATGGAAAGGCTTATAGGAGACAGGAAAGGGACCTATGTTGGTGAAATGGCATGAATTGATGGCACCTGTGACAAACATAGAAGCGCATGATCTAACTAAAGTTCTTCAAGATTAATTTTTTTGTTTATTGTTGTAGTTTAAGTGAAAGTTTACATTTCAAGTTAGTGTCTTATACAAAAATTTATACACACATTGTTATGTGACCCTAAATGCTCTCCCTATACTGTAACAGCACACTCCTCTTTTCCACTCCTGATCTCCCATGTCCATTCAACCAACTCCTAACCCTCTCTGCATTCTCATCTCACCTCCGGACAGAAGCAGCCCATTTAGTCTCATTTATCTACTTGATCTAAGAAGCACACTCTTCATGAGTATCATTTTACGTCCCACAGTCCAGTCCAATCTTTGTCTGAAGAGTTGGCCCGGGGAATGGTTTTAGTTTTGGGCTAACAGAGAGACCGGGGACCATGTCTTCCAGGGTCCCTCTAGTCTCAGTCAGACCATTAAGTCTGGTCTTTTTACTAGAATTTGAGTTCTGCACCCCACCTTTCTCCTGCATGTGCTAAGGACTTATTGGTCAGTTTAAAAGTTTCTAGTGCTTTAGTATGGGACAAGCTCAGAACCAGACAAAA
Organism: Dugong dugon; assembly: GCA_030035585.1. NCBI lineage: Eukaryota > Metazoa > Chordata > Mammalia > Sirenia > Dugongidae > Dugong > Dugong dugon. Next base: position 17,550,014 of record CM057462.1, on the reverse strand, counting down.
AGTATCAAACCACAAGTTAATAAGGAAATGTCAAGAAACCTAGACAAAAGCAACAAACCCTCTGGGCCCAACTGCAGTGCTGGTAGTAACAGATGGCAGGGCCAAGAGTAGCCTGTCCTCAGGGAACTTAGAGGAGGCCTGCATGGCTGACAGAAGCTGAGAGAGCTGTACTGTAGTGAAGAAGGGAGACTTTGTCTACATATTTCCTGATCCTGATCCTGGTCCTAGTTACAGCCTGTTGATCCTGATCCCTAGTTGTACCCTGCTACTTCCTTAATAAACCACTTAATTGTAAGTAAAGTTTGTGAGTTCTGTGAGACTTTGCAGTGAATTGCTGAACCCAAATGGGGGAGGGAAGAGTGCTGAGGGGAGGGAGAGTGGCTGGTATTAGAGATGGAGTGGTACAGCAGCTTGGAAAATGTAGAAATCTGGGATATATTTGACCTCCACCTCATTGGAATTGGGTTTGTGCTGATTCTTATATTTGAAGTTATTTTTACAATATTAAAAAAATATAATTTTTCCTCTAATATTGATTCATGAGTTTATAAATTTTCTATTTTCAATAATACTGTAGGGCTTAAAGAACATCAATAATTCTTTATAGTAAGGGATTTTGTAATTAAAAAAAAAAAACTCACTGGGAATAAAAATTGTCCCTCATTGTATATTACAGGGGTGAGGCCGTTGGACCTGTTTTTAATGATGGATTATCAGCTATGACAATAAAAGCATGAGCAGCAAAAGACGAAATAGATAAATGGGACCTCATAAAAATTAAATATTTTTGATCATCAAACGACTTTATCAACATAGCGAAAAAACAACCTACAGATTGGGAGAAAATTTTCAGGAACCATATATCTGATAATGGTCTAATAGCCAAAATATATATTTAAAAAAAAAACTTCTACAATTTAACAACAAAAAGACAGACAACCCAATAAAAAAATGGGCAAAAGACTTGAACAGACATATCACTAAAGAGGATATGCAAATAGCCAACAAGCACATGAAAAGATGCTCACCTTCAGTAGTCATTAGGGAGATACAAATTGGAACCACAGTGAGATACCACCTCATCCCATTATAATGGCAACGACCAAAAAAATAAATAAAAGGAAAACAATAGATGTTGGAAAAGTTGTGGAGAAACTGGAACCTTCATTCATTGCTGACAGGAATGTAAAATGGTACAGCCACTGTGGATAACAGTTTTGCAGTTTCTCAGAAAGTTGAGCATAGAACTACCATGTTGTTTTTAGGTGCTGTAGATTCTGACTTATAGAGACCCTATGTACAACAAAATCCTATGTACAGAACAAAACTGCCTGGTCCTGTGCCATCCCCACAAATGTTGCTATATTCTAGCCCATTGTTGTAGCCACCATGTCAATTCATCTTGTTGAGGGTCTTCCTCTTTTTTGCTGACTTTCTATTTTACCAAGTATGATGTCCATCTCTAGGGACTGGTCCCTCCTGATAACATGTCCGAAGTATGTGAGATGAAGTCTCACCATCCTTGCTTCTAAGGAGCATTCTGGCTGTACTTCTTCCAAGACAGTTTTGTTCATTCTTCTGGCAGTCCGTGGTATATTCAATATTCTTCACCAACACCATAATTCAAAGGCATCTGTCTTAGGCTGTGTTTTCTAAAGAAGCAAAACCAGTAAAGCATATAAATATATATATATAGAGAGAGATTTATATCAAGGAAATGACTCATGCAGTTGTAGAAGCTGGAATGTCCCAAGTCCATGGGTCAGGATAGAGGCTTCTCCTGATTCACGTAGCTGCAGGTGCTGGGGAACCCAAGATCAGCAGGTCAGATAGGGTTCTTGCTCACAGGCTGCAAAGACCAGTGAATCCCAAGATTGGCAGGCAAGACTGCAGGTAAGCTGCTAGCTCAAGTCCCAAGAACCAGAGGTCAGACAATCAGGAGCCAGCTGCAGGATCCACAGTGATAAAAGCCCATGACCCTTGCCAGAATGTCCACTTATATTTGATGCAGGTCGCACGCCCAAGGAAATTCTCTTTAAATTGATTGGCTTCTCACAGCAGATCCCATCATGCGGTGATCACATTATATCACATTTCAACATGGAAGTGATCACAACATCATACAACTGTCAAACCACTGAGAATCATAGCCCAGCCAATGTCACTGAATTGTACACATAAAAACCACTGAAATGGGAAATGTCTTGTTATATATATTTTACCACTGTCTTAGTGTAAACACTAGACCAATGCTCCAATATAAATTAAAACAAAAATTTTATTGAGGGAATAATTTCATTTTGTGGAATGGAGAAATACGTGGCATTCAAACAGACTGCAGCAAGTGTTCTGCCTTGCAGGTAGAATGGTCGGGTATTTAACAGGCAGAGTAAACAAAGGCAAATGGTTTCACATTAAAGAGAGTACAGGAGAAGGAAGGAGAAATTTACAAGGGATTGTCCAACTACAAACTTTTTTCTTAAATTGTGCTTTAAGTGAAAGTTTACAATTCAAGCTAGTTTCTCATACAAAAATTTATACACACATTGTTATATGACCCTAGTTGCTCTCCCTATACTGTGACAGCACACTCCTCCTTCCATGCCAGATTTCTCGTGTCCATTCAACCAGCTCTCTGCCTTCTCATCTAGCCTCTGGACAGGAGCTGCCCATGTAGTCTCATGTATCTACTTGAGCTAAGAGGCATGCTCTTCACGAGTACCATTTTATGTCCCATAGTCCAGTCTAATCTTTGTCTGAAGAGTTGGCCTGAGGAATGGTTTTAGTTTTGGGCTAACAGAGAGACCAGAGGCCATATCTTCCAGGGTCCTTCCAGTCTCAGTCAAACCATTAAGTCTGGTCTTTTTATTAGAATTTGAGTTCTGCATCATACTTTTCTCCTGCTTTGTCAGGGACCCTATGTTGTGTTCCCTGTCAGGGCAGTCATTGGTGGTAGCTGGGCACCATCTAGTCCTTCTGGTCTCAGGCCGATGAAGTCTTTGGTTTATGTGGCCCTTTCTGTCTCTTGGGCTAATACTTTCCTTGTGTCTTTGGTGCTCTTCATTCTCCTTTACTCCAGGTGGTTGAGACCAATTGATGCATCTTAGATGGCCACTCGCTAGCTTTTAAGACCCCAGATGCCACTTACCAAAGTGGGATGCAGAACATTTTCTTAATTAACTTTGTTATGCCAATTGACCTAGATGTCCCCAGAAACCATGGTCCCCAGACCCCCACCCCTGCTACTCTGTCCCTTGAAGTGTTTGGTTGTATTCAGGAAACTTCTTAGCTTCGGTTTAGTCCAGTTGTGCTGACTTCCCCTGTAGTGTGTGCTGTTCTTCCCTTTAACTAAGATAATTCTTGTCTACTGTCTGGTTAGTGAATAACTCTCTCCCTCCCTCCCCATCCTCATAACGATCAAATAATGTTTTCTTGTGCTTAAACCTTTTCTTGAGTTCTTATGATAGTGGTCTTATACAATATTTGTACTTTTGTGACTAAATTCCCTCAACATAATGCCTTCCAGATTCTTCCATGTTATAGTATGTTTCACGGATTCATCATTGTTCTTTATCATTGTGTAGCACTCCATTGTGTGAATATACCATAATTTGCTTATCCATTCATTCATTGATTGACACCTAGGTTGTTTCCATCTTTTTGCTATCGTGAACAGCGCTGCAATGAACATGGGTGTGCATATATACACTCGCACGATGGCTCTTATTTCTCTAAGATATGTTCCAAGGAGAGGGATTGCTGGATCGTATGGTACTTCTACTTCTAGCTTTTTAAGGAAGCGCCAAATTGATTTCCAAAGTGGTTGTACCATTTTACATTCCCACCAACAATGTATAAGTGTTCCAGTCTCTCCACAATCTCTCCAACGTTTGTTATTTGGTGTTTTTTGCATTAATGTTAGTCTTGTTGGGGTGAGATGGTATCTTATTGTAGTTTTGATTTGCATTTCTACAGTGGCTAATGATTGTGAGCATTTCCTCATGTGTCTGTTAGCTGCCTGAATGTCTTCTTTGGTGAAGTGCCTGTTCATATCCTTTGCCCATTTTTTAATCAGGTTATTTGTCTTTTTGTTGTTGAGGTTTTGCAGTATCTTGTAGATTTCAGAGATTAGACACTGATTGGATTTGTCATAGCCAAAATTTTTTCCCCTGTCTGTAGGCCGTCTTTTGAATCTTTTGGTGAAGTCTTTTGATGAGCATAAGTGTTCGATTTTTAGGAGCTCCCAGTTATCTAGTTTTTCTTCTGGTGCTTGTGCACTGTTACTTGTGGTTTGTATTCTGTTTATGCCGTGTATTAGGGCTCCTAGCATTGTCCCTATTTTTTCTTCTATGAGCTTTATTATTTTAGATTTTATATTGAGTTCGTTGATCCATTTTGAGTTAGTTTTTGTGTATGGTGTGAGGTATCAGTCTTGTTTTATTTTTTTGCAGATGGATATCCAGTTATGCCAGCACCATTTGTTAAAGAGACTGTCTTTTCCCCAATTAACGGACTTTGGGCCTTTGTCAAATATCGGCTACTCATAGGTGGATGAATTAACGTCTGGATTATTCTCAACTTTGTTCCACTGGTCTATGTATCTGTTGTTGTACGAGTACCAGGCTGTTCTGACTAGTGTGGCAGTATAATAGGCTCTAAAATCAGGTAGTGTGAGGCCTCCCACTTTGTTCTTCTTGAGTAATGCTTTACTTATCTGGGGCTTCTTCCTTTTCCATATGTAGTTGGTGATTAGTTTCTCTGTCTCCTTAAAAAATGCCTTTGGAATTTGGATCGTGATTGCATTGTATCTCTTTTGGTAGAATTGACATTTTCACAATGTTGAGTCTTCCTATCCATGAGCAAGGTATGTTTTATGCAGGTCTCTTTTGGTTTCTTGCAGTTTTCATTGTATAGTTCTTTTATGTCTCTGGTTAGATTTATTCCTAAGTATTTTGTCTTCTTGGGGGCTATTGTACATGGTATTGATTTGGTGATTTCCTCTTTGAAGTTCTAATTGTTGGTGTAGAGGAATCCAACTGATTTTTGTACGTTTATCTTGTATGCTGCTACTTTGCTGAAATCTTCTATTAGTTGGAGTAGTTTTCTTGCGGTTTCTTTGGGGTTTTCTGTGTATAAGATCATATCATCTGCAAATAGAGATACTTTGACTTCTTCCTTACCAATATGAATGCTTTTATTTCTTTTTCTAGCCAATTGCTCTGGATAGGACCTCCAGAAGAATGTTGAATAAGAGTGGTTATAAAGGGCATTCTTGTCTGGTTCCCTTTCTCAGGGTGAATGCTTTCGGACTTTCTCCATTTAGGATGATGTTGGCTGTTGGCTTTGTATAAATGCCCTTAATTATATTGAGGAATTTCCCTTCTATTCCTATTTTGCTGAGAGTTTTTATCATGAATGGGTGTTGGACTTTGTCAAATGCCTTTTCTCCATCAGTTGGTAAGATCATGTGGTTCTCATCCTTTGTTTTATTTATATGATGGATTACATTCTTTTTCTAATGTTGAACCATCCCTGAATACCTGGTATAAATCCCACTTCATCATGGTGAATATTTTTTTTGATATGTTGTTGAATTCTATTGGCTAGAGTTTTGTTGAGGATTTTTGTGTCTATGTTCTTGAGGGATATTGGTCTGTAATTTTCTTTTTTTGTGGTTTTGGTATCAGGGTTATGCTGGCTTTATAGAATAAGTTTGGGAGTATTCCATCCTTTTCTGTACTCTGAAATACCTTTAGTAGTAGTGGTGCTAACTCTTCTCTGAAAGTTTGGTAGAATTCTCCAGTGAAACTGTCAGGGCCAGAGCTTTTTTTTTGGTGGGAGTTTTTTTCAATCACCTTTTAATCTCTTCTTTTGTTATAGGTTTATTTAGTTGTTCTACCTCTGTTTGTGTTAGTTTAGGTAAGTAGTAGGTTTCTAGAAATTTGTCCATCTCCTCTAGGTTTTCAAATTTGTTACAGTACAATTTTTCATAGTACTCTAAATCTTTTAATTTCAGTTGGGTCTGTGTGATACCACCCATCTCGTTTCTTATTCAGGTTATTTGCTTCCTTTCCTGTTTTCTCAGTTTGGCCAATGGTTTATTGATATTTCAAACTACAAACTTTCTTAACATCAATTTCTAGCCTAACACAGGTATCTTATTGATACGATTTGACTAAGGCAATATTTCTAAAGTGAGATGTATAAACATTGTTGATGCGGTGGTTTAGTGATGGATTGCAGACAGAGTCAAATCCAGTTGGAGTCCTTGAAATGTAAAGTTGACCATTAATTAGGAAAGAGTGAAGATTAAATCACCTCTAAGTCTGAAAACTTTTGAAATGTACACATCACCCATCAGCTAAGAGGGAGTTTGTTAGGGCCCAGGCATTCACTGGTTGAGTTCCCTGAAAGCAGTTAAGACAGTAAGTTTATTTACATAAGTTAAAGCTCAAATCTCAGCACTCTCTGTGTTACAGACAGTCAAGACTTTTATAGCTGTGATCTGCCTCATTTTAACAAACTTAGTCTCTACCTACATACAAATTTACAAAGAACTAGCAGAAATACAGTGGAAAAATCCCAGTGAGAGAAGATTTAATCTGGGAGTCAGGATGTGGAACTAAGACTTGATATACACCTATCTTGGCTATAAAGTTATTTACAGGTTCTAACTTCATTTGACACATCAGTTCTATCTTCTAAACTCTGGTTGACCAAGGCATCAGGGACTGAGCAGATCTTTATCTTGGTTAGAAACATTGGCTCCTGCCTTCTTTGTTTTTCAAGCAGAAAAACTTCAACAAAAGTCTGAATGGTTTCTTTAGAAGAGTAGAAGTGAAAATCTTAGTTTAATTCAGAATGGAGTTTTTAAGTTTAGGTCTGAAGTGACCCAATTCAGATATGGCAACACCTCAGATTCTAAAATTCACATACACACAGCAATAAAAATTTTAAAAAATGGATTTGATACTATCAAGATGTGGGGAGAATTTTGTGATCGGTTTTCCCAATAATTTTCATCTAGGAGGCGTAATGATTGAACAGGGCTAGCATAATCATTCCACCACCCATTTGTCAGTTTGTCATTCTGTGTTAGCTTGCATGTTGCTGTGATGCTGGAAGCCATGCCCCTGGTATTTCAAATACTAACAGGGTCACCCACAGTTAACAGGTTTTAGCAGAGCTTCCAGACTAGGAAGAAAGGCCAGGAAAGCTACTTTGAAAATTGTTGTTGTTGTTGTTAGATGCCATCGAGTTGGTTCTGACTCATAGCGACCCCTTTGTACAATAGAATGAAACACTGCCTTGTCCTGCGCCAGTGAAAACCTTTAGATCAGAAAAGAATATTGTTTAACTGGACTCAAACATACAAATGATCATGAGGATGATGCAGGACCCGGCAACATTTCGTTCTGTTGTACCTAAGTTCACCATGAGTCAGAGCCAACTCTATGGCAACAATCAACAGATTAATCATTGGTAATCATTTAGAAGAGATGTTGACTGTCAAAAGGGAGTGTTAACCATTTTTGTGACTATAAATGGGAACAGGCCAGGTTGGCCAGGGAAGTCCATAATGGACCTGAAAGGAAGGTTCAGAGTGGTCCCCAGGTAAGCTATGTATCCTGTAGGGGGAGCAGGTGGGCTGACCAGGGTATTTCAGGACAGACATCCTGAGCCACAGTCTCACATAGATGGGTCACTCTCTTTTAACAACTAACATCTCCTCTAAATGATTACCCTGTTGTTAGTTGCCATAGAGTTGGCTCTAACTCATGGCGACCTTATGTATAACAGAATGAAACTTTGCTGGTTCTGCATCATCCTCATGATCATTGATATGTTTGAGTCCAGTTAAACAATATTCTTTTCTGATCCATAGTGTTTTCATTGGCTAATTTTCAAAGTATCTCTCCAGGCCTTTTTTCCCTAATCTGTTGTAGTCTGTGGTTAAGCACGAACACTCTGTCCAAACCTCATTCTCACCTAGGGGGTCAAGTCTGTGCTGTACGGGGAGGTCCAGGTCAAACATCCCAGCAGCTCTACCATCCTATGTAGGAGGTACCAGGCTGGGCCAGCCATGGAGATCCAGGGTAGACACCATGGCAGAGCTGAAGTCTCATGTAAGGGAAAAAAGCTGAGCCTACTAGGGAGGTCCTTGGTAGAGCCACACTCTCATTTGGGAGAAAGCAGCCTGGGCTAGTCAGGAAGATCCAGTACAGATAATCTAGGTGACGTACAGTCTCTTGTAAGCCAGTCCCTCCCTTCCCAGAGTGAGGCCTAGAAAAATTTTCCGCAAGCACATGCAGCAACCAGGGAGTTTCAGGGAGGGCACCATGAACTCAGTTGGTGTCTTAGTTATCTACTGCTGTTATGATGTAAACACCACAAGTGGATGGCTTTAACAAACATAAATCTATTTTCTTACAGTTTAGTAGGCTGGAAGTCTGAATTCAGACTGCTGGCTTGAGTGGAAGGCTCTCTCTCTCTGTTGGTTCTGGAGGAAGATGCTTGTCTCTTCAGCTTCTGCTTCCTGGTTCCTTGGAGATCTCCATGTGTCTTGGCATCTATCTTACCCCACCTCTCCTCTGCTTGTTTAATCTCTTTTATATCTCAAAAGAGATTGACTCAAGATACACCATACACTAATCCTGCCTTATTAACATAACAAAGACAACCAATTCGCAAATGGGATTATAACCATGGGCATAGAGGTTTGGATTTACATATTTTTGGGGGACATAATTCAATCCATAACATTTCACCTTTTGCCCCCCCAAAAAATTCATGTCCTTGCCACATGCAAAACACATTCACCCTATCACATCATCCCAAAAGTTTTAAATCAACTCCAAAATCTCATCTTCAGAATCATCTAAATCAATTATGGGTGAGATGTTAGGCATGTTCTATCCTGGGGCAAAATTCCTCTTTATCTGAGAACCTGTGAAATCTAGAATACAGGTTATCTGCTTCCAAAATACAATGGTGGAACAGGTACAAGGTAGACATTTCCATTACAAATGGGAGAAATTGGAGATAGAAGGGATATAATGGGCACCAAGCAAGTCCCAAACCCAGCAGAACAAATTACATTTGTTTTCAAGGCTTGAAAATAATCCTCTGTTCTCTGAGACCATCTATGCAATGGCCCTGACATCTAGATGCTGGGTGTTGGCCATGCTGTCTGGATTCTGGGTGGAGACCCTTCAGCCCTGGACTTCAGCTCCACCTTCCAGGTACACTAGGACAGCAACTCTGCTCCCTTGGCTTTGGGCGGCCCCATTCTCCTAGAAAATCTGAGTGGCAATCCCACCATCTTGGCCCCAGGCATGGGCATGGCAGCCCTGGCTCCTCACCTTTGGGCCTCTTGGCCAAACTGAATGGCAGCCCCACCCTCCAGAACTGAGTTGGTGAAGATCTGACTCTTTGAAACTTAGGAGGCTGTGGCCCCACCATTTGAGATGCCAGAGCCCTGGCCCCATCCTTTGAGACCAAGGCAGCTCTGCTTCCTGTGTTCCTTCCAACAGCTCTGCTGATCTCCGAGCTGCTCCAGGAATGGTTCTTTTCTTTTCTTGGAGGATAACAGATGTAGCTCTTTTGGCCTGTTTCCTGACTGTAGAATTCTAAGAGGCAGACAGCATTTTCTCCTTTTGTTCTTTCTCTGTCCGCTCTGGTACAAGCTGATGGGTTTTCTGGTGTGGCAGTTGGTTAGATCCATCAGTCATAGGCTTAATGTTTTTAACAAAAGATTATGTAGCCACATCCTTGGTGAACATTCTAGGACACATGTCCTTAGTTTGTACAACAGAATCTTCCAAATCGTTATAAGTTCTGTTTTCATTTTGCGCAGTTCACCTTTAGGTCTATTTCTTTCCTCTCATATTTTACTCTAAGCAGCAAGGAGAGACCACATGGCTCCCTTAATATCTTGCTTAGGAATCTCATCAACCAGATATTAAAGTTCATCACTTACAAGTTCTATCTTCCACCCAGGGCCAGATTACCCAATAAGCAAGGTATGCACGAGCTTACTTGCACGTATTTACTAATCTGTAGTGAACAATTTCACTTGTTATTCACCACATGACGTGGTGGAAAACAGGTGAAATAGGTCACTACAGATTAGTAAGTAAACACAAGTAAGCCCGTGCATACCTTGCTTAGGGGCTAATCCGCCCCTGCTTCCACCAAACATTTGAACATAATTCAGATAAGTTTTCTGCCATTGCATAAAAAGCATCATCCTTCCTCTATTGTCCAATCACATGTTAATTATTTTTGTTTAAAGTCTTACCAGAGGCACATTTAGTGTCCACATTTCTAGTAACGTTCTGTTGCTGGAGCCATATGTATTCTCTAAGATGATACTTTCTCTATAGCTCTCCTCTCTTCTGAGCCTTCAGCAGAACTGCCTTTGACATCCATAATTGTACCAACAGTCTCTTCAAGGCGACCTAGGCTTTTATTATTAGATACCTTAAAACCCTTCCAGCCTCTAACCATTACACAATTCCAAAACCACTTCCAAATTTTAGGTATCTGTTAGAGCGGCACCCCACTCTTCCAGTACCAAATTCTGTCTTAGTTACCTAATGCTGCTATAAGAGAAATACCATAAGTAGATGGCTTTAACAAACAGAAATCTATTTTCTCACAGTTTAGCAGGTTAGAAGTCTGAACTCAGAGTGCCAGTTCGAGGGGAAGGCTTTCTCTCTCTGTCGGCTCTGGAGAAAAGTCTTTGTCTCTTCAGCTTCTGCTTCCTGGTTCCTTGAAGATCTCCATGTGTCTTGGCATCTATCTTATCCCATTTCTCCTCTGCTTACTTGTTTAATCTCTTTTATATCTCAAAAGAGATTGACTCAAGCTACATCCTACACTAATCCTGCCTCATAACAAAGACAACCCATTCCCGAATGGGATTACAACCATAGGCATGGAGGTTAGGATTTACAACACATATTTTTGGGGAACATAATTCAATCCATAACAGTTGGGGTCTTGCATAGGAGAGTAGTTGGAGGCACCCCAAAACACCAGAGGGAAGTTAGAAATATTTTCGAGGTGGAGCAGCTTCTATGGCTGGGCATCAGGCAGCAATGAGTCTGGTCCCATGGCACCCAGATTCCCAGAGCTCCCTGCTTGGCCTGAAATGGCCCCCCTTTTGCAAAGGAACTTAGAAAATGGTTTGGGAGACACCTAAAAGGGGGTCTCACACAGGGCCTTGGCGGATCCAGGGAAGGGGGACTCACCATGGTCCTCCCTGTCCAGGCTGAGCCAGTCCCAGCTTCTAGAGGAGAACTGAGGAGACTTTACAGGAGACACCCTCAAGGCTTCGATCACACATGTGGCCACACCCTGGCTTAGGACGTCCTCCAGAGGGGTACTTAGAAGCTTTTGGGGAGATGCTCCAAATGAATGGAACCTATGTGGGACAGCAGCCATGCCTAGGGCATGCTCCCTGGCCTTCTTGGCCAGACATGGCCAGTGCCCCCCTCAGGAAGGGGACTCAGGAAAGTTTTCAGGAACAGCATGGTGACCAGGCCCCACACAAGACTACAGCCATAGCAGGGGGCATCTCTAGGTGTCCCAGGCTACCCTCTTCCCAGTCAGGGTTTTGGAAACATTCTTAGGAGGTGCATATGACAACTATCACCCATGCAATACCATGGCCAGTCCTAGGGTACCTTCTGCAGTCATTACTGACCAGACAACCACCAGTGGGGACTTAGAAACATGTTTGGGAGGTGTCTCATACAACCAGGCCCCACACAGGACCAAGGGCCCTGGGTGGCCCCCTCTGGAGGGAGACTTAGCAAAATTTCAGAAGGTGAAACCAGTAACCTGGCTCCATGTAGGACTGTGTCTAGGCTGGATGCACCCTCCTTGGGCCTTGATTGCTGGCCCACCTGATTCCTGCCCCTTAGGGGGACTTGGAAATATTTTCAAGGGATGGATATGACAACTGGTCCATGTGGGTCCACAAATAGGACAGGAATTGTCTCCCCAGCCTCCAGGGCTGGCTAGATCCCAGCCTGGTAGGGGACTTCGAAATGTTTTCAGGGAGACATCCAACAACCGAGCCCAATCTGGGCCATGAGCAGGACCTGGGCACCCTCCCTAGGTCTCCTTGTCTGACTGGGGTTTTTCCTACAGAGAGAGACCTAGCAAAATTTTAGGAGCTGCATCCAGTGAATGCGACCCATGTGTGACTGCAGCTCTCAGGGTATATGTAGCCACCCCCGGGACACAGATACATTTTCGGGAGGTGCAGGTGATGACTAGACCCCATGCAGGGCCACTGCCTTACCAGAAGCAATGTCCTCAGGCCTCCTTGCCCAGCTTGGTAAGGATTCAGCTTCGGGACATAGTCTTAGAAAACACTGTGGAAGGTCCACACTGGAATGAAGCCCCACCCAGAGCATCTACTCGGACCTCCCTGACAAGTGAGGGCCAGCCCTGCCCCCAGCTAAATGGGATACATTTCCAGCAGATGCTTCAGACAACGAAGGCCTGTCTGAGACCACAGCCAGATCTGAGATGCCCACCTCTGACCTTTCTGTTTGGCCACGAAGGTCTCACCATTGGAGGGCGACTTACAAAGGTTTTGGGGGGTGCCTCCAACAGGAACCGAAGTTGGGCACAGGGTGCCCTAACCTAGCTTCCGTGGCAGCTTGGGCCAACCTCCCCTTTTCAGAGGGGCCTTGGAAACACCTTTAGGAAGGAAATCTGGCAACTGTGCCCAATGTGGACTGTGGTCACAAGCAGGCTGGGTGCAGGGCGCCCTCACAGGCCTGTCTGGCTATTCCTGGCCAGTCATGGCCCCATGAGGGGGACTTTGAACAATTCCACTCAGGAACGTGGCCAGCCAAGGGTGTGCTACCCAGGTTGCCCCTGACAGTCCAAGTGTATCCTGTGGGCAAAGGGAAGCTCTGTGGGCCAATTGTCCTACCCAGTCAGTTCCCAGATGCCAGCTCTCCCCTATAGCTACAGTGACAACCTCAAGGGAATCTGTTCTGAGGTGGCACAGGTTGTGGCCGGGACGATCCTGACATCACTGCCAGTATCCTAATGGCTCCCCTCACCCTGGGGGAAGGGGCAGGGGCTGCGTAGCTTTGGGCAGAGGAGACACGCAAGCCCAGGGAGGCTTGGGCTTCCCCTGTACCCCAGAATACAAGGGCAGTTCATAATCACACTAGAGAGTCCCATGTGACTCAGGCTTGTCTCAGAAGACAACTCTCAGTGCAGTCAGTAAGACAGAGGCATAATATGCTGACCATGTTATCTAATTTTAATCTAGATTCTAAACTGATGACTATGTTTTTTTAGTATATCCCACCCAAATTTAGAGACCATCTCAAGAATAGATTTGACAGGTTGAGCACTAATGACCAAAGACCAGACGAGTTGTGGAATGACATCAAGGACATCATACTTGAAGAAAGCAAGAGCTCATTAAAGATAGGAAAGAAAGAAAAGGCCAAAATGGATGTCAGAAGAGACTCTGAAACTTGCCCTTGAATGTCGAGTAGCTAAAGCAAAAGGAAGAAATGATGAAGTAAAAAGAGTTGAACAGAACATTTCAAAGGGCAGCTCCAGAAGACAAAGTAAAGGATCATAATGAAATGTACAAAGATCTTGAGATAGCAAACTAAAAGGGAAGAACACGCTTGGCATTTCTCAAGCTGAAAGAACTGAAGAAAAAATTCAAGCCTCAAGCTGCAATACTGATGGATTCTATGAGGGAAAATATTAAACGATGCAAGAAGCATCAAAAGAAGATGGAAGGAATAAACAAAGTCACTATACCAAAAAGAATTGGTTGATGTTCAACCATTTCAGGAGGTAGCATATGATCACGAACCAATGGTACTGAAGGAAGAAGTCCAAGCTGCACTGAAGGCATTGGTGAAAAACAAGGCTTCAGGAATTGATGGAACACCAATTGAGATGTTTCAACAAATGGATGCAGCGCTGGAAGTGCTCACTCATCTATGCCAAAAAATTTGGAAGACAGCTACCTGGCCAACCAACTGGAAGAGATCCATATTTATGCCTATTCCCAAGAAAGGTGATCCAACGAAATGCGGAAATTATCGAACAATATCATTAATATCACATGCAAGTAAAATTTTGCTGAAGATCATTCCAAAGCGGCTGCAGCAGTATATCAACAGGAAACTACCAGAAATTCAAGCTGGATTCAGAAGAGGACATGGAATGAGGGATATCACTGCTGATGTCAGATGGATCCTGGCTGAAAGCAGAAAATATCAGAAAGATGTTTACCTGTGTTTTATTGACTATGAAAAGGAGTTCGACTGTGTGGATCGTAACGAATTCTGGGTAACACTGCAAAGAATGGGAATTCCAGAACACTTAATTGTGCTCATGAGGAATCTGTACATAGACCAAGAGGCAGTCGTTCGAACAGAACAAGGGGATACTGCGTGGTTTAATGTCAGGAAAGGTTTGCATCAGTGTTGTATCCTTTCACCATACCTATTCAATCCGTATGCTGAGCAAATAACCCAAGAAGCTAGACTATATGAAGAAAAGTGGGGCATCAGGATTGGAGGAAGACTCATTAAGAACCTGTGGTATGCAGATGACACAATCTTTCTTGCTGAAAGTGAAGAGGACTTGAAGCACTTACTGATGAAGATCAAAGACTACAGCCTTCAGTATGGATTACATCTCAACATAAAGAAACCAAAAATCCTCATAACTGGATCAAAAAACAATATCATAATAAAAGGAGAAAAGATTAAAGTTGTCAAGGATTTCATTTTACTTGGATCCACAATCAACACCCATGGAAGCAGCAGTCAAGAAATCATTTGCATTGGGCAAATCTGCTGCAAAAGACCTCTTTAAAGTGTTGAAAAGCAAAGATTTCACCTTGAAGACTAAGGTATGCCTGACCCAAGCAAGCCATGGTGTTTACAGTTGCCTCATATGCATGTGAAAGTTGGACAATGAATAAAGAAGACCAAAGAAGAACTGACACCTTTGAATTGTGGTTTTGGCAAAGAATATTGAATATATCATGGACTGCCCAAAGAATGAATAAATCTGCCTTGGAATAAGTACAACCAGAATGCTCATTAGAAGATAAGATGGTGAGATTACATCTCACATACTTTGGATATGTTTTCAGGAGGGACTAGTCCCTGGAGAAGGACATCACATTAGGTAAAGTACAGGGTCAGTGGAAAAAAAGGAAGACCCTCAACAAGACAGACTGACACAGTGGCTGCAACAATGGACTCAAGCATAACAACGATCGTGAGGATGGTACAGGACCAGGAAGTGTTTCATTCTGTTGTACTTAGGGTCACTATGAGTTGGAACTTACTCGATGGCACCTAATAACAACAACAACAACATATGCCTGATACTAGATTGCAAACATATAATATTATGTCATAATTTTATTATTTCAATTGCTATCTTAGTTGCAACTTTGGTTTTTTTTTTTTTAATCTAGCATCATTAAAGCCAATGGTTTGACTGAGGAATTCACTTTGTTTACCCATGAATGTTTTACTACTATTCAGATATTTGGAAACCCTGATGGCGTAGTGTTTAGTTGCTATGGCTGCTAACCAAAGGGTCAGTAGTGCGAATCCACCAGGCGCCCCTTGGAAACTCTACAGGGCAGTCCTACTCTGTCCTATAGGGTTGCTATGAGTCAGAATCGACTCGATGGCAACGGATATTCAGATATTTAAAGACTTGATAATCATGGTATATTCTTGTTATATCCTGCCTGTATGATATTATGTTTCAATATTATTATGTGTTATATCTGAAGTTCTTTAAAAATAACGTTAACCATTATATTTGGAGATATTTTTGTCTAAAGTTTTTTTTCAACTGACTATATTTGGCTTTGCATAAACTTTTAAATTAATTTCTATCCAGCCTTTCACTTTTAAGAACTATTATCATTATAAGTTAATCATGGTCATATTAAGTTTCATTGTTTGCAGATAAGTTTTTACTTTGCTGATTTGCTGAAAATGTTTGACCAAAAAGATGCACTATATTAGACTTGTGAAAATGACTGTGACTAGGCTGAATCACGATTTCAAGAACTCTCATGTAGAAGTTGATGGGTTCACAGACTGTGGCTCATCTCATCCAGAAAAACACGGAAGCAAAATTAGCTACATGGGACTGAGTAAATTAAAAAAAAAAAAAGAAAAATTTAAATTGAGCTCATAGATAAAGTTTACTTATATTAATTTATTTGCTCCTCTATTTGTTTTATTCACTATATTGTTTTCAATTGCTTTACTCCATAAATAACTTCAAGTTATTCCGTGTTTTGATACAATGTTTTTCCCATGTAAACGACAGAATTTAATGCTGCCTACTGCATTTGCGTATTGTTAATTGAACACATCAACTACCTGATTTGTCTTATGTTCTATGATGACAGTTATAACTGTTGCTTAAAATTTCTAGATGAATTAGATGTTTTCAGATATGAGCTGCTAACATCCTTAAGGTTTCCTTTTTGTTATCAAACTTTCCTTTTCACCATTATCAAATTTCAATTTTGGCATAAATCCCGCTTTGACATTTTGATTTTTCCATTGTGAACCCAGACCTCTTTTTATAAAACCACTTTGAGACAATTTTGTTCATTGGAATTATGATTTTAATGGTTATTGTCATCATAATAGACACTGTTAAATGTTACATGAAATCAACCACTCGTGTTTTGACCTCAAGAACTAACATGATGTCCATGAGAAAGATAACATCTATAAAAACCATCCAGGTCAGTGATGACCTTGTTCAAATTCCACTTGAGGTACTGAAAAAAATAAGTCAACCCTTTGTACCTCTGATCCATGTCTTTTCCTCCCCCTTTTGAGGCCCACCAGAGTGTCTCCCTCTAAAGCATGGTGAAGCTAGGAAAACAGTGCAGAAGATGAGTTGCTCTCTTGTGGACGATGTGAGGCCAGCCTGGCCTGAAGAGGAAAACTCCACTATGTCAAGGTAAAAGGAAAACACTCAGTGGCGCTTGGTCGCAGTTGTGGTGTGGCATCTGAGGTCTTAAATGCTTGGTAATTCAAGCAGCCACTGGAGTAAACAATAGTAGCAAGCGTGTCATGTGAGACAGACTACTCAATTCATCAGTGATCAAAAGATGATCTGTAAGATCTTTGATCAAAAGGAGGGAAATGTCTCAGGAAAATACATTTTTCAGTGCAGTCAGAGAAACAGAGGCATAATATGCTGACCATGCTATCTAATTTTAATCTGGATTTTAAACTGACAACTATGTTTTTTGAGAAAAATATGTTTTTCCTAGGTGGTCAAAACCAGGATGTGACACCATATGCCCCAAGGAGTCTTAGCCAAGTGACCATCTACACCCCTCACAATACACGTAGTCAGGAAGAGTACTGTCTGGGTGCCATTGCCAACAAGATATTTTTGCAAGACAAAGAAAATACATGTAAGCATCTTGTGACCATGGTGTAAGCATCATGTGAAACTATCTGTAATCACTAGCTATATTGTTAATAATCAGTAACCAATCAGAGTGCAATTATTACAATATTCATTGATTTTCCTGTAATTGCCCAATGGTTTTGTTGTTCTTTTTACGCCGTAAGAATACTTGTATAATGAAACTGCCCTGGGACTACCTGGCTCCATTTTCAATGGGCTACGTAGTTCCCAAATTGCAATTGTTTTAAACCCTTAATAAACCTCTCTGCTTTATCTTGAAACAGCGTTCAAACTTTTCTCTACAACAGGCTGCTGAATTCTCCACACTGGGGTAGGGGGCAGTGAGTGAGAGGGGGTGTTAGAAGCCTCATTTAGCAGATGGGGAAACTGAGGCAAAGAGAGATGAAGGGACTTGTTCAAGGTCACCCAGCCAGGAAGTGGCAGAACCTGGCCTAGGGCTCTTAGCTGCAGCCCGAATGGAAAGAACTAGCCCGGGGAAGGAATGGGAACAGAGGCCATTTGGGGAGGACAAGGGGGTTTTTGGGCACAACAGGTATGGGGTCTAGAATGTCAACCCACATGGTCCCCCTTCACCTCACCTAAAAGGCTGGCAGTTCAAATCCGCCAAGAGCTCCTTGGAAACTCTATGGTGCAGTTCTACTCTGTCCTATAGGGTCACTATGAGTCAGAACTGACTTGACGGCAGTGGGTTAGTTTTTATTTGGCAGTGGGTTAGTTTTTAGTTAAAACAGTTCAAAGACAATGACTGCTAGAATCAGATAACCCAGATAACCTGGGTGTGCTGTCTGGTAGATGAAGCACAGATTTCCATAGATGTACACATTTTTCCTTACGAAAAGAGGAAACAATTCCTCCATTCATTCAACAAACGCCCATGGAATAGCTACTTTGCACCAAGCCATTTTCTAGGCGTTGGAGACGCAGCAGAGCTCAAGACAAGGCCAAGCAGAAAACAGCTTAGTGGCAGAGTCACCGCTGCTGTGAAGACTATCAATCAAGCAGGCACCTCAGAGGGAAGAGGGGAGGGCTCTCTGAGAAGCTGACACTTGGGTGGAGCCCTGGAGTTGCAGACATGGGAGAAAGGATGGTGGGGGAAGGGCAACTGCAAAGGCCAGGAGGTGGACCAGGAAGCCAGGGTGAGAAGAGCGGGGAGAGGTGAGAAGGGTCGGGCCTAGAGGAAGATGGAATTTATATTCATTGTGATGGGAAGCCACGCTGGAGGCCCAGACATGGCCTGGGGGTCACTGACATTCCCAGGTAGGCAGAGGGAGCCAGTAAAGAAGCCCAAGAAAGGGCAGCCCGTGAGGTAGGAGAAAAACCAAGGTGTGTGTGTGTGGTTGTTGGTTGCTGTTGAATGGACTCTGACTCAAGGCGACTTTATGTATAAGAGAATGAACCGTCTCATGATTGTTGGTATGTTTGAGTCTACTGTTATGGCCATTGTGTCAATCCATCTCATCGGGGGTTTCTCTCATTTTCGCTGACCCTCTATTTTACCAAACATGACGTCCTTTTCTAGCGACTGGTCTTTCCTGATGACGTGTCCAAAGTGAACGAGCTGAAGTGTTGTCATTCTCGCTTCTAAGGAGAATTCTTGTATTGCTTCCAAGACTGATATTTTTGTTCTTTTGTCAGTCCACAATACATTCAATATTTTTGGCAACTCTACAGTTTGAATGCATCAATTCCTCTTCTGTCTTCCTTTTTCGTTATCTAGCTTTTCGAATGCATGTGAGGTGATTGGAAAGACCATGGCTTGTGTAAGATTCATCTTAGTCATCAAAGTGACGTTTGCTTTTTAAGACTTTAAAGAGGTCTTTCACAGCAGATTTGCCCAATGCATGATGTCATTTTTCTTGGCTGCTGCTTCCACAGGTGTTGATTGCTGATCCAAGTAGAGTGAAATTGTTGACAACTTCAATGTCCTCTCCATTTACCATGCTGCTTACTGGTCCAGTTGTGAGGATTTTCATTTGTGTGTGTTTGAGGGCGGGGAGTGGTATAAGAAGCTTCCAGAGTGAGTGGGGTGGTTGGAAAGAAAAAAATGCCAACTGTAGAGTCATAGAATATTCCGTGACTCTTTTTTTCTGGGGAAGGTTTGGCTTTCAAAACGTTTTTCCTTTGTTCTTCCTTTTCCACCTTTAGTCCATCAACTATGACGTTTCTGGGATGGCTGGGACTCTTCCACCATGAAGGCTGCCTGAGCTCATGCGACTGTTGAGGCAGACAGCCTCAGAGCCCAACCCTTCTAAGAGACACCTGCTCGGGCTTATCCTCCTACACTGAGCAGAATAGGCTGTATATTGCTCTGAAATTGTCCTTGACAAAATAACCACAGAATGGACCATAGATGGCCTCAACTGGTTTTAGCAGGTTTTCAACGCCATTTTGGCATTTTAAGTGACTTATTAGCTCATTGAGTGAAAAATACATATAAGTACCCCTCATCTGGGTGGAGATTTAACATGCTAATGAAGGAAAATTGACCTCTTCCTTCATCCTGGAGAACCAAACCCTTGTCTAAAGAAAAGTCCTAGTCACCCCCAAGCTCTGAACACCTTTGTAAAGGTCAATCCTGAATATTCTTGATGAATTTGCATTTTCTTGTCTGCTCTCTGTAAAAGCCCACCTCCACAAGCTGCCTGTGAGCAGGCTTGGAGTTAACAGCCCTGACTGCTTCTTTCCTCGTACAATGAAATAAAAGTGCTTTTCTTCTTTCCCACCTCTGCCTCTTGTTTATTGGGTGTAACAAGTCACGCCAAACAGAACCTGGGGTTTCCACCCAACAACACTGTGAAGGATGCACACAGGGTCCTTCAGGTTCTGCAGGCAGCTCTCCCACCCTGGAGGGGACCAGGGCAGCCCAGATTCCCAACCCCAGGCTTCCCCCGCCTCTGCCTTCAAGCTCTTACCCCAACCCAACCAGGATTTCCTGGTTCAGGAAGAAGGAAAAGTCAGCTGGGAAGGTAGGTGCCTGCCATTTATTAAACCCCTGCTATGTGTTACTGGGAGTTCTGGTAGTGCAATTGTTAAGAGCTATGGTTGCTAATCAAAAGGTCAGCAAGTCGAATCCACCAGCCGCTCCTTGGAAACCCTGTGAGATAGTTCTACTCTGTCCTATAGGGTTGCTAAGACTCAGAATTGACTTGACGGCAAAGGGTTTAGTTTTTCTGGTTTCTTTGTGTTACTGGGTGCCAGCCACTAAGCCTGTCTTCACATTTAGTCCTTTAAATCTGAGAAGGGACTTCAGTAGGCGGGGCTGTTATGCACACTCTCGACTCTACAGGAATCAGTGAGAGACTTAAACCTTGTCTGCTGTCTTCTCTGCCCAGTTTTTATCCCTCAAGGTTTCATCTTGGGTCCCTGGTGGTGCAGCAGTTAAGAGCATGACTGCTAACCAAAAGAATGGCAGTTCAAATCCACCCGCTGCTCCCTGGAAACCCTATGGAACAGTTCTACTCTGTTCTATAGAGTTGCTGAGTCAGAATCAACTCCATGGCAATGGGTTTGAGTTTTTTTGTTTTGGTTTGGTTTCATCTCAGAGTAAAAGCCATCTGTCCTGCTACCTCCTTGCCTTCAGCTCCAGCCACATCAGCTTCCCTTCAATCATATCTGGCAGCCCTACCTCAGGGCCTTTGCACCTGCTGTTCCCATGCCCAGGATGCTTTAGCCTTAGGAATCTGCAGTTACCTTCTAATTTTCCATCTCTGCTCATATCACTGATTCAAGAGGCCTTCCCTGGCCACTGACTGAAAGCTGCCCTGCCACCCTGGTTTGCCTGGCCCCTTCCCTAGCATTTTTCACCATCTGCCCTCCCACATAGTGTACTTGTTCTGCTCCCCCAACTAGAATGTCAGTTCTCAGCTCTACCTAGCCCAGAGGTTGGCACACAGTAGGTACACAATAAATGTTTAATGAATGGTAGACATGGCCTCCATCTCAGAGGGTGAATTACTCACTGTCTGCTTAGTGGAGAAACTGCTGCTGAGGTGGCAAGTCGCAAGAGGCCCAGCTCCCTCTAAGTGGGCCAAGCCCCAGTCCTCCACCCAGAAAGAGGGCAAGAAAACCCCCCACCCCAAACAATGAGCTCCTCAGTACCCTGTGTCAGGGAGGCCACAGAAAACCACACAAGTCTTTCCGTCTTGTGCTGGCTCCGTGGCCCCAATTTCTCGAGTTTTCAAGATTAAGTTAGGATTTTTGATGTGAAATTGTTCTCCCTACTCTTTTTGCAATGTCGGCAATGCAAAACATTTTTAAACATTGCATGGGACTAGAAAAACATGCCTGGGGTAGGATTTGGCCTGCAGCCGCTGGTGACCCAACATCTCTGCCTCCGGGTGAGGCTGTGTGGACCAGTTACCCCTGGCCTCAGGGAGAGCTGACCGCATCCACAGGCACCACCAGCTCCCCTCAAAGGAAATAGGTTGGCGTCACCCAGTAGTATAGCCGCCTGGTCCCCTTGCTGCAACCTGGCTTCTGGCTGAGGAGGCTGACTCCCACCTCTCGGCAGACAGAGGGAGGGAGGGTCATTAGGCCAGAATTCCTGGCAGATTCTACAGACACTGTCCAGTCTATCAGACTGCAGCAATGATTTGCAGTGTTGGGGAGCCCAGGATGGAACACCAGGGAGCATGCTTGGTCACTCAGAGGCAGCAGAAGATCGAGCTGAGAGCATGGCGGGGGACTCTGATGGCTGTGGGTTCAAGTCCCAGCTCCGGAATGTTAAATGACATCACCTCACTGTGGGCCGAGGCAGCGTGTAAAAGCTGTAAGAATGGAGGCGGCACCGAGGCAGTGCTGCACAGTGCTGGCCGTCATTTTCTTGCAGTCGTCACCCTTTGCTGGAGCAGCACCGAGTAGTTTACAGGTGCATTCCTGAGGTGATGCCAGCGCCATCCTACAGATGAGAAAGTGGCTCCCAGGATGTCTGGCTCGTCCCTGGCAGTGTCTCCAGCACGGAGCAGTGGCTGTGTGCCCTGCTGTCTGTGGAGGGCAAGCAGATGGGCGAGGAGCTCTGTGGCTCAGAGGTGGTGTATCACCTGGGGTTACAGAAGAAGACTCTTTCCTCAGTGCCCGGCTTCTGGGCCGTGGTAACAGGGATGCTGCGGGTGGCAGGGTGAGTCTCTCGTGGAAACCGCTGGAGCTTATTTCCTGTCAGCGCAGGTGCTGGCCTAAGGTTGACAGGGCCTCCTGCTCAGCCTCAGCACAGGCTTTCTCATAGAACCACATCACAGCGGGGTATACAACAAAGCCAATATTTATTGCTCCGGGTTAAACCAGCAAAGACAGACCTGGGGATACAAGAATCTGGGTTCTCGGCCCCCCTAGGAAGCTGACCCTCTGTACTTGGGACCTGCTGGCCACCTGCTTATGGGCTGGGCCCCCACCGAAGTCTAGGTGCCACCCAGTCCTGGGGCTGGGTTCCTCCTCCCCACAGTACAGCCCAGGGTGCCACGTGCATAGATCTGAGCCCTGGCTGCAGGGGCTGCGGTGCTGGCCTTCACTGGGTGGTGTCTTTAGGAAGACGGCTTAGCAGAGGCCATCTCCTTTTTCTTCCCTGCAGCCTTCAGCAGCGCCAGTTTCTTGGGCAGACTGCTGCTGGCTTTCATCACCACGTCATGTTCGATCTTCTTCCGGATCCCAACCTCCAGGTCCTGACGGGGCAAATATGGGGCAATCACACTGGGACCCCGGGCAGAAGAAAAGCCTGGTCTGCCGCCGCCTCCCTGCTGGGAGCTCACAGGGGCTAAACAGCCCTGGACTGGGAGTCTAGGGGCTGGAACTTAAGTCTTGCTTTTGCCCTGCACTCTCTGGGACCTTACCCAAAACCTTCTTGCCCCTCAGCTTCTAAATTCATGTGCATCCCCACTTTACAGATGGGAAACTGAGACTCCTGCATTGAGAAAACACTTGCCCATGGTCCTCAAATCACGCTGAGCTGTGAATATCTGGAATTGGCGTGCCTGACTCCAGAGCCCCTGGCCTCAGCCTGCAGGTGTGCAGCACCCGCTGGTTCCATAGTCGTCCCCAGTTTACAGATGATGAACTGGGACTGAGGGCGGGGGGGGGGGGGGGGAGTGCACCAAGCAAAGGTATGGAGATTTGAACCCAAGTGTGTCTGGTGCCAAAACTGGTCACTTAATCACATTCCACCAACTGCCCTCCATGCTGCCTCTGAGTCCAAATGACCATCACTAGGGCAGCTAACCATGTGCCTGGGAGTTGGGGACACAACAGCAAACAAGACCGAAAAAAATCCCCGCCCTTAGGGAGCTGACATGTCAGGAGGGTGACACATAAGTCAGTGACAGAGCATGGCAAATGGCTATGGAGAAAAAGAAAACAAAGGACGGGGTGAGGTGTGAGGGTGGGGCTGCCATCAGGGAAGGCCTCTCAGAGGTGACGTGAGATCAGACTTGAGTTTGAAGAAGGGAGCAGGTGTGTGTCTGGGAGGAGAACCCAGGCAGAGGAAACAACTGGTGCCAAAGCTCTGAGGCGGTAACACGCCTGGTGTATTCAAGGAGCAACTAAGGGGACAGCGTGGCTGAAGCACAGTGAACAATGGAGAGAGTGGGAGGAGATGGGGGCAGAGAGGTGGGGTGTACGTGTGTGTGCGGGCCCTTGTGGGCCGCAGGGAGGACTTTGGCTTTTGCTCTGAGATGGGAGCCACTGAGGGTTCTGAGCAGAGGAGGGACCTGACCTCAGTTGCTCACAGGCACCCTCTGGCTGCTGTGGGGGAAACAGATGGCTGGGAGAGGGGTGGGCAAGGATAGAAGGAGGGATACAGGGAGGAGGCCACAGAACTGATCCAGGTAGGAGACAATGGGGGCAGGGCCAGGTGG
Source organism: Dugong dugon (assembly GCA_030035585.1). Taxonomy (NCBI): domain Eukaryota; kingdom Metazoa; phylum Chordata; class Mammalia; order Sirenia; family Dugongidae; genus Dugong; species Dugong dugon. The sequence continues at coordinate 17,525,676 of CM057462.1, read as the reverse complement.
GGGCCAAGAGGGTGGATTCTGGATTTAATCTAAAGGCAAACTGGTGGGATCAGACCTGGATGTAGGAGAAAGGGGGGAAATCAAAAATGACCTCAAGAGCATTTGGAAGGATGGAACTAAGTGAAGCAAGGCTGGATCACGTTGTGGGAGGGGATCAGGAGCTTGGCTTTGGACACGCTGAGTGTGAGAGGCTCCTGAAGTCCCCAGGCGGAGAAAAGCAGGCTGCTGGGGTCCCAACTCTGAGGCTCTGGGGAGACTAAACAATTTGCTCAAGATCACAGGGCTGGCTGATATGGAACCCGATCTGAACCTAGGTCTGACCACCAAAACCACGGTTTCAACCTCTGCAACTCTTTTACAAGCTCAAACCCACCCACCCACATATAAAAGCTACACTTAAAAACAGTAACTACGAAAACGAAAAGGACAGTAACGAGACAGCTAACGTTTCAGCCCTATACAGTTCTAAGCACCCTGGAGGTAAACTGAATCCTTCTGACTCTAGAAGAAATGGGCTAGCACTGAGACCATTTCACAGCTGGAGATAAGAGACCCTGGAGGATAAGAGGTTAAGGATGAAGAAACATTAGGCAGCGATGAAGCTGGGATTCACACCCGGCTCTGTCTTCAGAAAAGCCGGGGATTTCAATTTTTCCCCAGGCTGCCTCCCCACCTGAGTTCCACTGGGTATGAGGAAAATGACAGCAAACGCACCAAACGTATTCTGAACACTAACTGCGCTCCAGGACCTGCTTCTACTAGGCCCGTGGCGGGATAAGTACTATCCCTGTACCCAACGCACAGATGAAGAGTCAGGCTCACAGCTGGCCCCGGACCTCGCCAGCCCCAGGATCCTGCCTCCTCCACTCACCTTCTTGAGCTTTCGCTGCTGCACCACGCGCGCCTTCTTAGGGGCGATAACACGGCCTGGGGAGAGACGCACTCGCGTTAAGTCGGGGAGCCCCGGGCCCACCTCGTCCCCCAAACATCAACCTCAACGCCCCTCCTTGGGCGGCAGTCCACTCCTCACCGCCCTTCCTCGGGCCCCGATTCCGTTCCGAAGCCGCCGCCGCCGCCGCCTTGCTTTTCCCCGGCTTCTTCGCCTGGAACTTGCGTTGCCCCTGCGCCATGGCGGCGCGTGCGCAGGAAAAGGCCGGGCCGCAATTAAGCAGGAAGACGCAAGGCAGGGTTGGATACAAGGGACCGGAGAGCGCAAGGGCTCATGGGATACAGCGTGGCACAGAGTTTAAGTGACAGCACTCACACGCTGGTCAACCAAAAACATAAAACAAAACACGCTCCCGTTGAGTCCATCCCGACTTCATAGCAACCCCAGAGGGCAGAGTAGAACTACCCACGGTTTTCCAAGGCTGTAATCTTGAACGTAGAGTAGCTAAAGTTAATGGAAGAAAGGATAAAATAAAAGAGCTAAACAGAAAATTTCAAAGAGAGCTGGAGAAGACAAAGTAAAAGTATTATAATGAAATGTGCAAAGACCTTCACTTAGAAAACCAAAAGGGAAGAACACAATCAGCATTTCTCAAGCTGAAAGAACTGAAAGAAAAATTCAAGCCTAGAGTTGTGATGTTGAAGGATTCTACCGGGAAGCTATTGAATGACGCAGGAAGCATCGAAAGAACATGGGAAAAATACACAGTCACTACACCAAAAAGAATGTCAACATTCAGCCATTTCAGGAGGTAGCATATGATCAAGAACCGATGGTATTGAAGGAAGAAGTCCAAGCTGCACTGAAGGCACTGGCGAAAAACAAGCATCCAGGAATTGACAATACCAATTGAGATGTTTCAACAAACGGATCCAACACTAGCAGCTCTCACTCGTCTATGCCAAGAAATTTGGAAGACAGTTACCTGGCCAACTGACTGGAAGAGATGCATATTTGTGTTCATTCCGAAGAAAGGCGATCCAACCAAATGTGGAAATTATCAAACAGTATCATTAATATCACACACAAGTAAAATTTTGCTGAAGATCATCCAAAAGCGGCTGCAGCAGTACATTGACAAGTAACTGCCAGAAATTCAAGCTGGATTCAGAAGAGAATGTGGAACCAGGGATATATCATTGCTGTCAGATGGATCTTAGCTGAAAGCAGAGAATACCAGAAAGATGTTTACCTGTGTTTTATTGACTATGCAAAGGTATTCAACTGTGTGGATCATAACAAATTATGGGTAACATTGCAAAGAATGGGAATTGCAGAACACTTAATTGTGCTCATGAGGAACCTGTACATAGACCAAGAGGCGGTCATTCGAACAGAACAAGGGGATACTGTGTGGTTTAAAATTAGGAAAGGCATGTGTCAGGGTTGTATCTTTTCACCATACTTATTCAATCTGTATGCTGAGCAAATAATCCGAGAAGCTGGACTATACGAAGAAAAATGGGACATCAGGATTGGAGGAAGACTCATTAACAACCTGAGATTTGCAGATGACACAACCTTGCTTGCTGAAAGTGAAGAGGACTTGAAGCACTTACTGATGAAGATCACAGACTACAGCCTTCAGTATGGATTACACCTCAACATAAAAAAAACAAAAATCCTCACAACTGGACCAATAAGCAACATCATGATAAACGGTGAAAAGACTGAAGTTTTGAAGGATTTCATTTTACTTGGATCCACAATCCACACCCATGGAAGCAGCAGTCAAGAAGTCAAAAGACGTGTTGCATTGGGCAAATCTGCTGCAAAAGACCTCTTAAAAATGTTAAAAAGCAAATATGTCATTTTGAGGACTAAGGTGTGTCTGACTCAAGCCATATTTTCAATTGCCTCATATGCATGTGAAAGCTGGACACTGAATCAGGCAGACAGAAGAATTGATGCCTTTGAATTACGGTGTTGATGAAGAATATTGAATATACTATGGACTGCCAGAAGAACAAACAAATCTGTCTTGAAGAAGTACAGCCAGAATGCTCCTTAGAAGTGAGGACGGCAAGACTTCATCTCATGTTCTTTGGACACATGATCAAGAGGGATCAGTCCCTGGAAAAGGACATCATGCTTGGTAAAGAGTCAGCTAAAAAGAGGAAGACCCTCAACGAGCTGGGATGACACAGTGGCTGCAACAATGGGCTCAAACATAGCAGTGATTGTGAGGATGGTGCACAACCAGGCAGTGTTTTGTTCTCTTGTGTATACAGTTGCTATGAGTTGGAACCAACTTGACTTCACCTAATAACAATCTTTATAGAAGGAGCCCCAGTGGGGCAGCAGTTAGAGTGCTTGGCTGCTAACCAAAAGGTCGGCAGTTTGAACCACCAGCTGCTGCATGGGAGAAAGATGTGGTAGTCTGGTTCCATAAAGATCACAGCCTTGGAAACCCCATGGGGCAGTTCTACTCTGTCCTATAGGGTTGCTATGAGTTGGAATCAACTCGATGGCAGTGGGTTTGGTTTTTTTGGTTAATCTTTATGGAAGCCGACTGCCACATCTTTCTCCTGAGGAGTGGCTAGTGGGTTCAAACCACTGACCTTCTGCTTAGCAGCTGAGTGCTTAACCACTGAGCCACCAGGGCTTCTTGTGATCAACCATAGTCAGTGTACTGCAAAAAATTTCAAATGAAAGGTAATAAAGATAAATTAGTATTTACTGGGCACTGTGCTATGAACTGTTAACATTCTTTAAACAACTCAGTTCATGGCCAGACTAGGGTGAGGCAAGTGAGGCACTCACCTCTGGTACAAAATTTAAGGGGTGCCAAAAACCATAGTAGTTAAGTTAAATCGTATTTTATTCATTTAAAAATAATGTTTTAATGTTAAAAAAAAAAAAAAAAAACTTGGCAAACTACAGCCCAAGAGCGGCTGCCTGTTTTTGTAAATAAAGTTTTATTGGAACCAGGGCCGGTATTAGGGGTGAGATGAGTAAGGCCAAGTCATCAAGTGCAGGGTGAGAACTTCTATTTAAAACCTCGGTATTTTCTTCATCATGGGTTTTTTTTTTCTTTTGTGCATTAATTTTGATTTTAAACAATATTGTGTTAAAATATTATTTATATTGATTATTGAGTTTTTTGTAGTTCCTTTTGTTTTTGCACCTAAGGTGTCAACCTTAAGAGGGAGGCACTAGTATTATGTATCCCCATTTTATAAATGAGGAGACCAAGGCATAGAGAGATGAACTGAGCTGCCTAAGAATCACACAGAGGGAAAACTGGCTGAGCTGGGATTTGAACCTGGACAGCCTGGCTCCAGCTGCCATGGAAGGCCCTGTCCACTCTCCCTGCCCTAGGAAGAAGCGTGGTTGTGGGAGGAAGGTCAGCTTTTGGGCAGGCCGTTCCATAAATTTATTATAAAGCAAGGGGGTTGGGGCATGGTAGGGAGAGCCAGGTTGGTTACTTTTGGAGTCCATCCAGGTCCCCTCTCAGGAGATGGTAGTGCCTAGGGCTGCCCGGAGCTCCTTGGGGGCAAAAACGCCCAGCTCTGTGACGATGCCACCAGTGATGAGGTCATGTGGGGTGATATCGAAAGCAGGATTCCAAACCCCGATCCCTGCAGGAAGAGAGGGAGGCAAGAAGGTAGAGTGAGGGGTGGCATGTCTGCCACCCTTAAGTCCCTTGCTCTGTCCTCGTCATACGGCTCTATAAAAGTTCTCAGGTTGCTGTCACCTGCAGAGGAACCTCTGAGAATCTGGGGATCCTCACCCGCAAAATACATGAGGGTATGGGCTTTCACACTCAGTAGCAAGTGAAGACTTCCTGCCTTTCCTGGATTGTTGCCGCCCACAAGGAAGGCTTTGAAACCTTATACGTCGACTCCACTTCTTATTTCTTCTTCAGGTGAGAAAACAGAGGTGCAGCATAGCAAGACAATTTGTTCACGGTCTCATAACTCGTTAGTCACAAATTCTATCCTGGAATTTTGCTTCCTGAGATGTTCCCATCAGAATAAATGGTTTGAAGGAGCTATCTACGTCCCAGAAGGCAGACGATACCCCAAATGCCACTGGTTCGGTGTGAAGGGACCCAAGGCACCTGAATGGAGGTGCCCAGGTGCTGTAGTGACCCTCAAGTGGATAGCTTACCGGGCGCCGCAATCCTGACCCCGTTGACATCAGTCAGTTCCTGGCCCGGCCGCTCCTCGATGACAATCTCCTGGCCTGTCTCCAGGCAGAGGTCACATGAGGAGCTGGGGGCAGCCACGTAGAAGGGGATGCCATGGTACTTGGCGGTGATGGCCAGCTGGTAGGTGCCCACCTTGTTGGCCGTGTCACCGTTGGCAACCACACGATCAGCTCCCACGACGACAGCTGGGGGCAAGACGTCAAGGGTCACTTCCTAGCCCTGGATGCCTGGGACACAGCCCTCCCGTGCCCTGCCCACTGACCTGACACGCCCCTGTGGGCCATGGCGGTGGCAGCCATGCTGTCGGTGATGAGGGTGGCAGGGATCTGCTCGTACACCAGCTCGAAGGCGGTCAGCCGGGCTCCCTGGTTGTAGGGTCGGGTCTCTGTGCAGAAGGCACACTCCAGACGGCCCAGGCGATGCAGCGAGCGGATCACCCCTGTGGGGCCCATGCCACCAGGAGAGGGCCGGGATGAGCCAGACAGGGTTAGAACGGCAGGGTTGCAGAGTGGTTAGGGGCAGGGCTCTCTAGAGGCACACAGGCAAAGTCCCAGCCCGTACCTTAGCACTGGCTCTTCCATCTGCCTGGTACAATCTTCTCAGACACCCATATGGTTTCCTCATCATCTTCACATTTGCTGCTCGGTATGGCCTTCTCAGTTCCCTGGTTTCAAATAGCATCCCCCACCCCTCAACATCTCTGGAGCCCTGGTAGTGCAGTGGTTAAGAGCTCAGCTGCTAACCAAATGGTTGGCAGTTCGAATCCACCAGCTGCTCCTTGGAAACCCTATGGGGCAGTTCTACTCTGTCCTACAGGGTTGTTATGAGTCAGAATCAACTCGACAGCACCTAACAACAACAACAACAACCAACACCTCTGATCCCCTTCCCTTGCTTTTCCGCCTTGGCGCTGATCACCTTCTAACACATTGTACATATTTACTTATCTTGTTTATTGTCTGTTTCTCCTACTTTCCTGGGAGCTCTGTGAGGGCAGGGATTTTTGTCTGCTTTGTTCACTGTGATGTCTCCAGAGCCTAGAACAGGGCCTGGGACACAGCTGGTGCTTAATAAATGTTTGTTGAGTGAATCAATGAAAGACAAGAGTCTTGCCATCAAGATCTCAGTCTCCAGGGATAAGGGTGGGACTGGAAAGGTGGGAGAAATCTGGGGAATATAGGGTCAAGTAGAATCTGCTGCCTGTATCCCCAGTACCTACCCCCCTTCCCTGGTCACAGCTACCCCAATGTTTCTTTGGGGGACCACTCTTGTTATGGATTGAATTGTGTGCACCAAAAATACGTGTTGTAAATCCTAACCCCTACACCTGTGGCAGAGCCCTGGCGGTGCAGTGATTAACCGAAAGGTCAGCAGTTTGAATTCACCAGCTTCTCCGTGGAAACCCTATGGGGCAGTTTTACTCTGTCCTATAGGATCGCTATGAGTCAGAACTGACTCCATGGCAATGGGTTTTTTTTTTTAATACCTATGGCTATAATCCCGTTTGAGAATGGGTTTCTTTGTTATGTTAATGAGGTTGTATTAGTGTAGGGTTTGTCTTAAATCTCTTTTGAGATATAAAAGAGCAGACTAAGTAAACAGAGATGCGGGAAGATACACGACACATGAAGATCACCAAGGAACTGAGGAGCAGAAGCTGAAGAGATAAGGACCTTCCCCAAGAGCCAACAGAGAAAGACTTCCTTCCCCTAGAACTGGTGCCCTGAATTCAGACTTCTAGCCTCCTAAACTGTGGAAAACAAATTCCTGTTTGCAAAGCCACCCACTTGTGGTATTTCTCTTAGAGCAGCACTAGATAACTAAGACAACTCCCTTCCCCGGGTCTTCTTGGAGTCCACACCCTGCCCACTCTCTAGGCATATGGCTCAGGCTGGGCCCATGTGACTGATCCAAGTTGGGCAGGTGACCCCATTTGAGCCCCTGAGACACAAGGAGACTTCTGGCACTGCTGGTGAAGAGACCCTTGGCTCTTTTCCTTGTGACCTGGAAGCCCCCTTGCCAACTGTGGAGCCTGAGGATGAAGCCACCATGGAGGACAGAGGTGAGGGGCAAGATGGATCCTGATGCTACTGTTTGAGCCCCTGGATCCTGCCATACCTGAAGCCAACTACCTGAGCATTTCTGTTACAAAAGCTAATAAATTCACATATTTTGTGAGTTAAGGAGTGTGGGTTGGTTTCTTTTCTCTTACATCAAAAAAAAGAAAAAAAAGGCCCGACTAGTTGGAGGACAGGGGAGGGAGGACCCTAGAAGGCTCTCCCCCTGCCCTGCAGAGGCCAACTCACCCAGGGCTGTGCCATAGCCAGCAGTGGCCAGGGCGCCGGTATTACAGTGGGTCAGCACAGTCACCTTGCCGCCCCCGGGGGCTGCCCGCTCCAGAAGGTGGTGGGCTCCCAGGTCCCCGATACTCCGATTGTCCTTGAGGTCTTTCTCCAGCATGTCCTCCGCATAGCAGATCACCCTGGGGCCGACAAGGGGCTCTCAGCACATGGGGCCAAGCTGGCCCCTCCTCCCTGCCCAATGCTGCTCTATAGTGGGCCCTCCTGCTCCAAGCCCCTTGCCACTGTAGGCCTGCAACTTTTTGCCACAGCCACCGAAATGTCACCCCATTCACTCCTACAACAAATGTTCCCTGAGGACCTTCTGTGTGCCAGGCCCTGGGTGGGATGCGACACAGCAGTGCACAAACACCTGTGGAGCTGACAGTAGGGTGGAGGGAGTAGTCCAGCAGAGTAAAGGCAGCAGAGTCAGGGGCCTGGAGAGGCAGAGCTGTATTATACAAGGGCCTCGGGAGAGCCTCCCATGCAGATAAAGGCAGAGGGGGCATAATACACCTGGCCCACAGAAACCGCAAGCACAAAGGCCCTGAGGCAGGAGAAGCCTGGTGGGGTCCAAACGCATGGGTTTGACTGGTGTGGCCGCGGAGGAGGGCGGGAGTGGGAGGAAAACAGGGCTGGGAGGGGACCAGACCGGGAAACAAAATGCCTCAAAAGCAAAATCCAGAAGAGCAAATGGCACCGAAGACGGCCTTCCAAGGCAGGAGGGGGCTGGGCATGCATGTCCGGGGCGGCACAGTCGAGAGGTTGAGTGCTGGGACCCTGCGGTCAGTTTCCTCTGGGTCGACTCTCAGCCCTGCCTGTGTGACCTTGAACAAGGGACTTAAGCGCATGGTGCCTCAATTTCTTCACCTGTAAAATGGGCCTCTGTGCATAAGTCACTAGCTGCCGCTTAGAGCAGGGCCTGATACACGGTCAGCGCGCTCGACACACCGGCCCCTACCTCTCCCGGACCGCCTCGTCGGTAGCGCCCTCTCGCTCCGCCTCCTGGGCGGCAATCTCGGTCAGGTCTCGGGCGGCGCGGGCCATGTTGACGGCGGTCGGCCGGGCGGTGACTAGAAAGCTCAGTGCGTCGCGCACGAACGCCACGAGTGCGGCGAGCTCCGGCCCCCCGGCGCCAGCCTGCAGCTCCACGGCGAGGCTGAGGCAGCCTACGAGAGCGATGGCTGGGGCCCCGCGCACCTGGAGGGGCCAGGATCGGGGGCGTCAGGAAAGTCAGGTGCACACCTCCCTCCTACCCAAGCTCCGCCGCACGGTCCCAACCTTCATGGCGCGGATGGCCTCCCAGGCCTGGCGCACCGAGCTCACTGCCTCGTAGCGACTCTGCTGGGGCAGCAGCAGCTGATCTAGGATCTGCAGAGAGCCCCGAGAGTAGCGGATCGCCTCTAAAGACATGATGCAGCCTTAGCGAATTCCACCGCTCAGGAGGGACAGGGAGCTGGGCGCGCACGTGGGAAGGGGCTGGGCTGCGCCGGAACGCGCGGAGGGGGCGGGGCTCCCCCCGGAAGGAGACGTGCGCACCACATCTCCGGGCTCCCAGACCCGCCGCCCACGTGACCGACCCGGTTGCATCCCGGACAGTTAGCCGCCGGCTTGGAACCGAAAAGGGGGGACCACATATGGAGGTCGGCTATTGGACACCAGGCCCTGTTTAGGGGTCGGCTGACGAAAGATCTCTGGTCATGGCATCACCCCCAAATTACAAGTGTGCAACCCGCGGTGCTCTGCCTTGCCCAAGGTCATAAAGACAGAGCGATCTGACGTGTCTTAATGCTACCACAGTGCCTTAAGAGGCCGAATGCCATGAGAAATTGAGAGGACTCAAGGTGGCCACATATCAAATCAGGGCACGGACTGAGGTGTCCAAGGCGCCGGTTCTTAATTGCTGCCGGCAAGACCATCCCATCTTCGTGGGGACCCAAAGCTGGCGGTCGGAGGACATTGTAAGGCCGAATTCCCGGAACCTCGGCCAAGGGCAGATGTC